>JAQPPZ010017049.1:0-10000000 GCA_028583015.1 Wollemia nobilis | reverse complement strand
TAAAAATTATAATTTTCAAGACACTTTCATGATATGAGTACTAATATGGACACAATTACGCTAAATAAAACCTACCCACAATCATATACATATTCATTTACAACATCAACAACATTTCAATACTGAAAAATCAAACATGAAAAGAGAATTCCACTGCTACAATCTTTAATGAGGATAAGCATAAAAACAATTTGTTGTTCTAAACTCATCCAAAAGAAAACAATATTATAAAAAAAACATATTGTTGATATATAATTTATGTTTACTTCATACAATCTTTCACTCTAAAACATATCAGAATTTTATTAAGGTTTACACAAACAAAACCAAAGTTTCAACACTCCTATATTTTGAAACAACTTAATATGTTTCCAAAAATACATTATTTAATTCAATGGAACAAAAATGTGGCCCATCCATAACCAAATGCCATTGTTCGGCATGGTAATCCTTGATAGACTAAAATTAGCTTCTCTATTTTTGAATTATCATGGCAGAGAGTAATGAATTGTAAGCAATATGGGTCAGCATGGTCCTTATGGATGCATTAAACTACGTGAATACAAAGTAGGTGCAGATCATATATACATAACCAAAATATCGTAGCAATATTATAAATGCAATTAGAAATTTCCTTATCTTATTCACATCGAAATATAAGGGCTACGGTTAACGTTATGGTTTTACTAAAACTTATTCCAAAATATTTCAATAAATTAGCAAACACATTCTCAATCCTTCAACATAAAAATGATATACATATCATCACAATTCACCATACTCTAGATACCACACACATTCTGAAGAAAAATACAGAGTCCAACCAGACAAAGGAGAGAAGAAATACAACTCATTGCTGGTTAAAAACAGAATGCTGGTCGTCCACAAGCTTAATAGTGGATTTCATAAAGTACCAGAATACCCTCTTTTTGGTTCCTTTGTTCATTAAATAGAAGTTGAATATATTTGTTTGAAAGACACATGGAATTTACCATGCAATAGAGTTACCTTCGAGAGCTGCCAAGTGGTGATGTCGTTTCTCAAATGAAAAGGGTATATATATATAATGCCTCCTTAGAATTTCATCCGTTCATTTAGATTTTACTTTATTTTTAAATTATGTAACATTTAATTTTAGTTTTCATTTAATCATTTTCATTATTATTTATTATTGCTTCTATATATATATATATTTTGTAAATTTTATTCACACATTTTATTTAATTTAATCTATACTACAACAAGAAATAATATATTCAAAACCATCAAGCAAACATATGCAGAACATAATGCATTCAACAAGCAGAATGTTCTACATGAATGTTTTTCATGGGCTTCCATGTACCCACAGGCCATGGTGCATGAGGTAAGACATCATATCACACCTTACCTGGTGCTTCCAACTACTATCTTCAATAGAGGTGGGTGCTCTTCTTGTCTAAATTTTTTGCTATGGAGTGGAAACCTACACCTATACTCACAGATGTCTTCAGCAATATCAAATTATTCAAGCAAAGAAATAATCAAATAGTCGGGATGTTACAGGCTCAATAAAAACAAAACAAATTAATTTTTTACTACTTCTACAATTGCTTTCGATGGATGCATGCTTCCTCTTGGATTTTATGGTGATTAATTTCCAATAACATGATCACAAGCTTATACTGAGAGCGGGGGGGTGAAAATTATAAGATACAATTTTTTACTTTACTTTTCAAAAGTAATATTATCTAATATTATCAATTGCAATAATGTAACAATGCATAAATCATAACACACATGAGAGACATAGATTCAATGTGGTTCACCCAATGTGGGCTACATACACGGAGAAACATTTCTTATAAAATTTCTCAACAATTTCTTTTTTTTTATCAGTTAGAATATTTGATTAATTTTTGATAGGAACCCAAAACCTGATTACATCAAAAATGAGAAAGCTAAAAATATCAACAAAAAGTAGATATATAAGGATAGGGATCATAGTCCTGCAAAACTAGAAGCATCATAGAGGATGTCCTTAAAAAATAAATAAAAAGAAACTAAGGGTGACATAGAGGATGCCCTTTAACAAAACACCTCAACATGAAAGGAAGCCCTAAGCTTCATCTTCAGGTTTAGCATCGACATCCTGGAGCTCGTCATTAGAATAATCCATATCAACGTCCTTATCTTCATATTTATCATCCTTAGAGGCAGTATAAACCTTAAAAAACTCCTTGAGAGTAGAGACCTTGCCACCATCCTCAGAAAAGGACTTATTGAAGAAGAGAAGGTTTAGAGCATTACAGAGATCAGTGATTTGGGACATGTAGTTGGAGACTGAGTTGATGATGAATTATTTTAGACAATGATCAGGGGCATCCTTATCATCATCCTCAGAGTTGATTATTAAGGATTTCTTTTCTTGCACCATTTTATGCAAGCACGTAGAGGATTTCTCAACAATTTCTTGGGAACCAATTCCCTATTACAATGTTTATGGGCACCCACCCAATGGAGATACCGATACCCTATACTCAAGTTTATGGACCTCAATCCATAGGAGACACCAATCCACTATGCTCTAATATACTTACAAAACCTACTCAACTCTTCTCACAACTCTTCTCAAACCTTCTCTCAACTCTACTTAAACCTGCTCACAACTCTGCTCAAATATTCTCATAATTTTGCTCAAATCTACTCATAAAAACCTGCTCAAATCTACTGCTAAAACCTGCTCAAATCTACTCATAAAACCTTCTCATAAACCTACTCAAATCTACTCATAAAACCTGCTCAAATCTACTCATAAAACTTGCTCATAAACCTGCTCAAATCTACTCATAAAACCTTATCATAAACCTACTCAAATCTACTCATAAAACCTGCTCAAATCTACTCATAAAACCTCATAAACCTGCTCAAATCTACTCATAACATTTCCAATTCTTGCATACAAACAATGCTCAAAACCAAACATGAACAATATACAAATTTACTTCACAAATCTGATCTATAATTCTTGCACTTTCATTTCAGATTCACTCAAAGCAATGCACAACTTTGTTCTCAAACCCTAGCACATATATTTTCAATTTCATTCATCACTTATGCACATCAAGTCAATCCTTATATCTCCACCATATGATATCAAAAATATTTTCCTTAAACAAAACCACCTTGAGAAAGGAATCAAATCACCATACCTCTAAGGCTACCTTGATGATAATATTCTATGTGTATTGGATTCTCAAAACCCATTTTAAAATAATTTTCTTTTCTTTTGCCACTTTAAAAACAGGTTAGAAAAACTCATTTTCAAATCATTCTACATTAAAACCCTTCTCAAAATATGTGCACAATAAGGCTTGAAAATAATACTTTATAACTTCCTCTTTTTTTTAGTCTCACAAAATAAAGCTTGTAATAATGACTAAACCCTCAAATTTATTTTCTAATATGTGCCAAAAATACAAACAATAATAATCACAAATACACCTTATTTCTCCTTTCTAGAACATGCAAAATTACAAATCACAATAATCATAAATACACCTTATCTCTCCTCTCTAAAGATGCAAGATCACAACTTTCAAATAATACCCAAATCACCTTATGTCTATTTACCTCATGCAAACATTACAATATCAAATAATCCTTATTACAACTTATGTCTATTTACCTCATGCAAACATTACAATATCAAATAATCCTTATTACACCTTATGACTCCCTTTAAATAAAATTCAAAACAAAATATTTTACCCCCTTTATATTCAACATGCACAATGAACAATTTCCCTTTATCAATTGATTTTAATCAAAAATTTATTCATACCTTTCACCAAGAGTACAATTTTCCTTTCCTACCACCAAGCGCACGATTTTCCTTTCTTGTTTTGCAAAACAATACTCATAAAATTTGGCATTGTGACCTTCTACTCCACGATGCCCTAACGTTAGCTAGGAGTCTGGCTGGGCTACCCTAGTGGGTAGTCACCTCCACGTAGCACGACAACTTGATGCTTTTCCCTTTCGATCAAAATATTTTCTCCTTACTGCCAAGTAATATAGGATCTGCCTAATTTGACCCTGCGATCTCCTTCCTCCTAGCGCCTTAGTGCTAGATCAGTGACCAAATGGGAACATGGGGCCTGTGGTTGGTCTGTTATTACCACCTAGTTGAGATAAAAACTGTAGCACTTCACCTTTATAATCATATCGCTATTTCATCGAAAATCGTATCCACTCCCTTTTGTAATTCATAGATTTTAGTGCATAAGGAGAAATCAAATTTTTGTTCAAA
This sequence comes from Wollemia nobilis, assembly GCA_028583015.1. NCBI lineage: Eukaryota > Viridiplantae > Streptophyta > Pinopsida > Araucariales > Araucariaceae > Wollemia > Wollemia nobilis. The sequence continues at coordinate 9,995,709 of JAQPPZ010017049.1, read as the reverse complement.
ACATTAGTCTACCAATCGATTTTGGTGATATATTTATATCCTTTAGCCTTCCTCTTCAACGACATCGATGCTCATGGGTTTTTTGAATTTCCTTTGCTCTAAATTATTTTTGGTGCCTTGTATTTTTAAACCTTCTTGATATTATAATAATTTAAATCTAAATATTTAAATATTATAATTTTTGCCTTAAAACCTTTGTCCTCCATTTAAAACTTTTGCTTCAAGCACTTAAAAATATTTTCATTATAATATTTAAATATTATAATTCTTTTCTTTTAAACCTTTGGCTTGCCTTCTCTTTTAAACCTTGGCCTTCTCATTTAATTATTTAAACCTTACCTTCTATTTTAAACCTTTGGCCCAATCCACTTTGTTCCAAGTAACTCTTAAACCTCTTTGTTCTTCTTTATAATATTTAAAATAATTTTATAAACTTTTCTTTACAACAATTTTCCTTGCTTTGAGATATACCTTGCCTTGAAGAATATTTTTGCCTTGAATACCATGCAACCTTTTGACATCAACCATTTGACATCAATGACAACTCAATATGCTCAATATTTCCAACATAACAACTCTACATTTAAAACAATCTTTTCTGCAAGCAATATCACATGTATCTCTCAAGTCCATTAAGCAACACACCCTTTTTCTTTGAGTGAGTCGATGCATGGTTTCATGCCACAAGTGGAAATAAAATTAATATGCCATTATTATGGCTATTTTCATGAGTGTTTCATAATGTCGATGGTTACCAAATGGATGTTGCATCAAAATATTAGTCTCCTTATTTCAATTCATACACCCATTGCCATATGTCCATGGGAATGTAACATCTTTGCATTCATGTCTTGTTACAATGACGTTTAAACATGTCTCACATTTCATGAACCTACCTTTATATCCTTGGGCAGCTCTAAACATTTCAATCCAACCTCTTACCCCACCTCTCACTTGGATTTATTTACTATTTGGCAATGCCTAAGTCCCTTTTTTGTTTCATTAATTCCTTGGTCTAAATTCATGACATTTTTCTTCCACGTGCAATTGCATGTTTGCATACTATCCAAGAGATCACCAAGCTCTATCCAACCTTCCCAAATCAGAAATTGATGTCTCCTTCTACCTACATGCAAGTGGTGTCGACAACATAGTGTGGACTGCCCCGTATTCCCCCATTCAACTGTTGCTATGACTTTTAATGTATTCATAAAATTCATTTTGAGGATGTTCTCCCTTACTCGCCTATACAAAAATTGCTCTTCAATGATTGTAACCTTCTCCAAGTCATCAGATTTATCTCACACCGACTCCCCTTGTCCTTCTATCCATGGGTAATCTGCATCGACCATGTTGTCACTGGTTCACGACCTTCCTACGTCTTTAATTTATTATGTTAACAAATACCATGTTTTCATGTCCATCGTCAAAACTGTGTCTCTGTCCATTCGAACGAGAATTTTTATTACCAATCAAACTTCTTGCAATATGGTAAAATTCATGCTACTATGTTATTACACCTTGAACGGTCACTGTATGCTATTGGGACGTTATGCAACTGTAGACTACTTATGTATTATTCCCACTACCATCAACTACTATTGGGAAACCTACTCTATCTTTTCCTGATGCTGTCCACCTACCACTAACACCATCACTCCAGGCCGTACCCACCCCATTTTTGTTATCCTTGGATAATTACATTCATTTGTTGTGCTTGTGATATGACCCACCTACTACTACTGCATCCAAATGATGTGGACACCCGTATTATCAGTTCATCCCATTTAAAATACTGCTTTGAAATACATTTTCATTGCTTGATTTCTATAAATTCTAAAAGTAAACTGCATAGGTTCACTGCATTCAAGTATACATCCTTTGAATCATTCAAATTGATTTTATCACAAGGTTAATTATAGCTATCCATTATATTTTTGTTTAGTTTGAACTATAATTACAGAGAACAACAACCATATACCTCTTATTCTAGAGCTTGGCACACACTCTCAAGGTTATCACTGAGTGAATTACTTGTACGCTTAGACATCACTAAACCAACATCACTGGTAATGCGATATGCGAAATAGGTAGGATTTCTTCCTATAAATTACTAAACTTTTATTGATTGGATATAAATCTTGCGAGTGTTATTTTATCCCTTTTTATATAGGAATAGAATTCTTAAAAATTGTAGAAAATATCCACTTGGATTCTCTAAGCTCTATCTCCCATCCATGGCCATATTTGTAGTCCAAATCTCCTTCATCGAAACATGCACCTCCAATGGTGATCATCGTATGTTCTACGCTGTCTCACCTACATCAGTTGTATGAGTCATCAGTGCTGCATTAGCCTATGTCTTAGGAATCCACCCGTGGTTTCATTTTACCCTTTGCATCAAATGGAGAGTGATATATTCTATTTTCATGCACCTATAAGTGCCATGTCACCTCCGAGCCAGCAAATATCTTTATTATGTCACTTGCCCAATGTCGCATCCACATCCAAATCATCTCATCCAAATCATATTCGATTGTCCCCCCATATACATGATGTACCTATTATAAGGCCCACCAATTCTATCCTAATTACCTCCCAACCACGTTAGAGACAACACCACATCATGTTAGGGTCCTCATCAGCTCCATAGGCCCACATTAGTAGTCTCATTGATCCATACATGTGCATCCATGTATTAGTGGTCATTGCAACATCTACGCACTATTCAGTAGGGTATGCTTATATGCTACATTATCATGTTATGGTGTATTTTATGTCGAGGGTCCACATAATAATTGCCTAGGTCGGGGTATGCTTCACCCCAGTCTTATGCCACACTGTCATGGCAAATGTCTACTTGCTATTGTTCTTGCTGTATTCTTTGGTCCAAGTCCCATCATCTTTGGAGGCAAGATCTGTCTATGTGTTTGGTGTATCGGGTTGGGAGCCACCTCGTTCGAGCCAAGTTGTCCATGTCATTCAAAACCTCGATGACTTCCACTGCCAACATGATACCTGCGTACCATGTAACCTGCATTTCATATAAGGAACATAAATTAAAAACTTTCAACATAAATAAAACTAACCCTAAATCTAAGTCGATTACAAAACTAAAACAAGCTATTGCTTTTATTATATATATATATATATATATATATATATATAAAACATATATATACATATATTCATTTATTTTATATTTTTATATTTTTAATTTTATTTGGTTTTTGTATATTTAAGTTGTATTTTTTATTTTATTTATATATATATATATATACATTTTATTTATATATATAATTGAATCATTAAGGGGACAATAATATTTATGGTTACTTATACAAATCTAATTAATATTAAAATGTTTTGAGAAAGATTCAATATAATTAACCCATATTATTAAAATGCTAAAATCAAGGTGAATTAATCTATATTGTATATATGGAAATACAATCAAGATTAATTAACCCGCCATATAACAAACCAACATCAAACCATGCAGGATTATTAAAAATTCCAAAGCTACATTGGATTATTTTATTTCTTGTGAAAGGCCTTTCTACAAGACCTTGAAATTAGGTGCACTTGGACATGCAACCCTTAATGACCAATCAATGGATGCAAACAAGACTCCAACAAATCACAAAACTCCAAAAATTTCAAAATTTATATTGGGTCCCCAAATTTGGGGTAAGTTGTGCAATGGCCACAACAAATGGCAACTCTATTGGGAAATGCTCTTGAGCATTTTGGGTGAAGAACCCAGTTTTGAAAACAAACAACCAAATATCAGAAAGATGTACATCATCTAGCAACATCCAAAGAAGATAGGGTAGACAACTTCAAATGAAACACATGAAACCTTTGCTTTAGCTTAGTGTGTGTAGATGTGATTTCATTTTGCATGCTTAAAACCATTCAGATTCCATCACTTGTTTTTCATTGGGCTATGAAGTATTGCTCCCAAAGATTTTTTTTTATGAACAGAGCCCTATTGCCAGTTAGATGTCCATAGCACCAATAGAGTTTATCTAAATTACCCTTGTTTGTAATTGATATTTTGCAATGCCTTTTTTTTTTAACAAGCTTTGTCTAGACAGAGCCCTACTTCCAGTTATGTGTCTATAGCCCCGGTAGAGTTTATCCAAACCTGTAGAATGATTTTATCATGTTTTCCTTTGCTTGTTTTTTTAATGGCATTGCAAAAGTTTATGCACCACATGGGTTAGAAAGAATTTTATGGAGCATGTTGGATTTTTGCCTTAATTTGCAAACCAAAATGACTTCATATTTCAAGATTTTAGATATTTTCCTTTAATATGATGCGTTCATGTGTAGCTTTAGCAAAATGATTCAGTGTTCCAAAATTCACTATCTTAGTCCCAAAATCTAGGAGTGGTTACTAAACAATTTTATCCCTTTTTTCTTGATCCACATGATAGGCAATTCACCCTTCATGACAAAGGAACACAAAAAATGATCAAGAGGCCATTAGTAGTGACCACAAAACATCACCTCAAATAGAGGGACCAACCCAAAACACAAAACTCATAAACCAAAACTTGGAAATAAATCAACACCTAACCTAATGTAAACTAACAAGAAAGCAAAACAAAACAAAAAATTAAGGACAAAGCACAAAAATAGCAAATCTAAAACAAAAACATGAAAACCAAAACTATATACAATAATATACACTATGTACAAGGTGATGCAAAAAATTATGCTATCACTTCCCTGGATCCCAAACATGATTACCACAATTTAAACATTTACCATGATTTGCATGCCAAGATTTACAACAATCCCACCAATTTGTTTCAATGATATTAGCTATTCCATGTTGAAACTTTGATTCATCAAATTTACAAGCCGATACATGATTTTAAATTATCTTTCGCTTATTCAAAAAGGTGTAAATTTCACAACCTGATTCATCATGCCAACTTGAATTATCATCTTCACAAACAAATATGAGCTCTTTCAAATAGGAAGCTATTTTCATGAAGCTATGTCATTTACTACATCTTTGGACTAATCATGCTTATGTAAAAATTTACAAGCATCTAGGATATCTATTAAATGAGGATCATTATAGCTTTTTATCCTAGATTCCACTATCAATTGTTGATGAATTTGATTTAATAACTCAAGCACATCTACTTTTCTTTCATTCAACAAAGCAATCTTATTAGTGGTGTGAGTAGAAATCAACTCTAATTTTTTATTAACCTCCAATGGTATTTCATCATAAATAGCATTTGAATCCCATATATAATTAGGTAAGCTTTCACCTGGAGTTTGCATGGTTGAACATAAAAGGTGAGATTCTACCTTTTATGTACTTTCATTTACCAAGACTTGGTGAACCTTTGTAATTCCATCTTTTACCTCATGGTATCTATCATCATCATTATCTTGTAACCCTTCATTTTCATCCCTTACCATTTTTTCCTTTTCTATTTCAACAAGGTGTTCCATAAACTCATATTAAAATGATCAAATTTTGGAACCTTATTTTGCAATTAGCATGTCATCCTTCCATTATATGAAAATTGCAAGATATTCATGTGAGATGGAATTTTTAGCATCCTACATATCAAGTGAAATAGAAATTTTATCAGTAGGAGTGTGAGAAAATAATGATTCACCATACACGCCCCAACCATTATAATAATTATCTTCTAAAATAAAAGGATGAGATCCTATCAAATCTTATGCATAATCTTCAGATTCATCTATTAATTCTCTTTTAAATCCACTTTCAACCACTTTTTATGGCTCTAATGTTTTTGAAATTGAATCTTCTTGTTGCATAGACAATATAAGATTCGTATATGAGATAAAATTTTTAGTTTTTTGCACATCAACATCAAGTGGAATAGAAATTTATTTAGGAATTGTGAAAGAAGTAAATGGTTTTCATTCTTCATCTAGAATAGTAGAATCATTATCCTTTTGAAACATGTGATGATATTGCATCTCTTCTTTCATATAATCTTCAGATTCTTCCTCAGATTCATCCTCTTCAATTTTAAAAAATTCATCTTCTTCAGATTCATGCTCCTCTATTTCAAAAGATTCATCTTCCTCAGATTCATATTTTAGTGGATCAAGGGTTTCTACAATGGGATCAATCTTATATTCAACTTTCCATGATTATCCCAATCCTATGTAAATAATGAATCTAAACCATTCATTTCTATTTGGTAATTATTTGGAATATGTTGGATTTCTTGGTCATCCACTTTAACCATTTCATTCAATTCTATGGAAGGTCCTAACCTATCACATATTTCAATTTTAGGTAGATCTAGGAGTCTTCCATTGTTGTAATACTCATGCATTTCTAAAAAAAAACCAATATCTACATTTTGATTTTCCTGTTTACCACAATCCTCATTGGTGGATATTGGATTTGAAACTTGCACCTCCTCTTGGATGATGTCTAAAATGGTTGTAATATTTGGACAACCAATTTTATCCCATTTATTGCTCATATTAGACATCATTTGATTCAAGGGTGCTAGATTGGATGGTTGGTATTGGTTGGAATCCATAACTTTTGAAGGACAATTCATCATGGGAGAAGGTTGTGCATCAACTTGACTCATGGGTGGTGTCTGATTTTGAGCATTAGGATAAAGCAATGATATTTGACCCATATCAACTCCTTTCAAAATCCACCACTGTTCTACGAGTATTGCCTCACTATAAGCTTTAGACAAGGATGGATTTTTAAGAAGTCTCCTTAAGAATGTAGAAGTAAGGGGTTATAAGGCTTCCAGGTATATTTGAATGGCCTCTTCTTTTGAAATGATGTAATGTGTTCCCACTTTGGTAAACAACCTATGAAACATATCATTAAATTGACTCATGGATTCATTAGGCTCTTTACAAATAGAGGCAAATTAATTTGATATCATATCTGTGTCAAGCAATTTTCCAAAATGTTCAAGAAATATTGCTTCTAGTTGAACCCAAGAGGTGATAGAGCCTAAAGTAAATTGAGATACCAATCATAGGTAAATTCATCTAAGGTGGATGGAAACATGTTACAGGTAACATCTTCATGCACAATTTGCAATTGAATTAAAGTGTTCTTGTATGCCTGAATATGTTCCTCAGTCGATTCTATACCATCATACCTAAACTGAGGTAGATAATCCAAAATATCTATAGGCACATGATGTGAAGGTCCAGGTATATTTAAAGGATATCTTGTCATCATTGAAGTAAATCATACCATTAGTGGACCTTAAAGAATATGACTTTAATGCCAATTTTGTTAGTCAAATGAATATATCTTGCAAAGAAGTGTGAAATGCTTAAGAAATCCCAAATTTTTACCATATATATAATCATACCAAAAGATATGCATCAATTAAACGATGGCATCAAAGAACATTCTCCAATTTGCAAAAAAATTAGCATTAATGCATCATCAATTAGAGAATGTTAGAATCAATGAAAGTGATCATATGTAAACAAAACTTCGTTAGTCAGGACCAATGCCTTCAAATAACTCTTTCAAGTAACATGAACAAGTTAGCATTTCAATAGCAATAAAATAAACCAATTTAGACCCTCCTTCTAGCACCAAAATGTTGAGTGGAAATTTTGCCCAATTGCAAAATCACCATCACACTTAGGATTTTGATTAGAAAACCCTCTCTTGCAAAGAAATAGAAATTTATCCAAGGTTCCTTTTACTTATGTGTGCTTGTATGTTTGTGAATATGTGTCAAATAAGTGCTAGGAATACCTTAGTGATTTGCAAATAACTATTAACAAGGGACCTATGTTGGTGTTACTTTATTATGCTATGTTATTGATTGTTCATGAAACTTAAAAGAAAAGAAAATGTGATTGGCCCTCATATGACCACGATGGAAGTGATTAATTCCTTTTATCTTGAAGTATTTTAGGTAGATTTTATCTTATTTTAGTTAAGCTGGTTTTAAACAAGTTTTATCTTATTTAAACCCTACTTTGAGCATGAAATAAAAGATTAAAATCTATCTCTAAAAATGTGAATCTTAAATGATGATTGGATTCATTTTATTTTGCTTGTTGAATGAAAAGGAAATAAATTTGCATGACTGAATTTGAAATGTAATGACCTTTAAAATGCCAAATAAATTAGCCTTCTTTAATGAAATTGTGATTTTCATAAAGAGACGTAACTTTTTTGCTTTAAATACAATGGCCTTTGGAATTCCATATAAATTACCCCCCTTTAATAAAATTATAATTTTCATAAAAGTTAATTTATTGAAATGTAAAGCTAGAAATGTGAAATCATGTAAATTTTTAAATTACAAAATTCCTTTTAATACTGAAATTTAAATAAATTTTTGTAATTTAGTATTTGCTTAAAAAAGAACTTGAAATGGACTAAAATGAAACATTAAAGTTTATTCTAGGGCTCCATGCATTTATTTTGGAGTTTTAATTTTTTTATTTTATTAGCCGAATTTTAAAAAAACTGCAAAAGGGTAAGGGTTAAAAAAATAAATTAAAACTACAGGAAATAGAAATAATATGTAGAAAATACAGAAAACAAACTACAACCAGTTTCCATGCTACCCTATCCTACAAAACTAGAGATAATGAGAAGTTATGAATATAAACTCAGTTTAACCGAAGTTGTATCCACATGGTCTAGACTAAACCAAGTGCGAGCTTCTAAGGAAAAAAAACATGCATTAAATAACATTAAAATGGTGTCATCAAGACCCTCATAATCCACCACTAAAGCAGTCTAACACATGCAAAGAAAGATAGACAATTAAACCAAGGACATGCATTGAAACCATCAACAAGTGCTACCATATCCATGCATAAAACACTGTTAAATGAAATCAACGTATGTGGGAAAGATAAATAATAAAATATTATTCAAGAACTTCTCCTCTGTTTGTGCTTACAAGGTGCAGAAATCTTGTAGCATTTGCATTAAAAATAGAAAACTAATGTCCCTATTACAACATATTTCTAGCATCTTTCCAAAATGTCCAGCCCCTCGTCTATTTTTCTCCACTGTATATAAAAATCCCAATCTATCCTTTCATTTCCTTTTCGCCTTCCTACTCTTATCTTTGCTTTATATTTCTCTTTGTTTGTAATCGTAGCATGCTCGCACGTCACTCATCATTATCATTTGTTTGGACTATTAATTGGAAATGGTAACCCTTATTTGAAATAGTGTTTAGCTTAATAAAAACAAAATAAAATTAATTCTATACTACTTCTACCATTGCTTTCAGTGGACACATGCTTCCTCTTGAATTTTTTGGTGATTAATTTCCAATAACAACTCTACATTTAAAATAATCTTTCCTACAAGCAATATCACGTGTATCTCTCAAGTCCATTAAGAAACGCACCCTTTTCCTATGAGTGAGCCGATGCGCGATTCGATGCCACTATTGGAAATGAAATTAATATGTCATCATTCTAGCTATTTTCATGAGTATTTCATAATGCTAGTGGTTACCAACTGGATGTTGCATCGAAATATTGTTACAATTCATGCACCCATCACCATCCGTCCATGGGGATGTAACGTCTTCACATTCAAATCCTGTTACAATGACGTATAAATATATCTCACCTTTCATGAGGTAAAAATGGATGAAACTACCTCGATATCCTTGGGCAGCTCTAAAAATTTCAATCCAACCTCTTACCCCACCTCTCACTTGGTTTTATTAGCGGTATGGTAACACCTAAGCTCTTTTTTTGTTTCATTAATTCCTTGGTCTAAATTCATGATGTTTTCCTTCCATGTGCAATTGCACATCTGCGTACCATCCAATAGATCACCAAGCTCCATCCAACCCACCAGAATAAGAAATTGATGTTGTATTCTACCTATATGCCAACAGTGTTGTCAATACAGTGTGGACCATCCCGTGTACCCCCATTCAACCATTGTCATAGCTTCTAATGGATTCATAAAATTCATTTTAAGGATGTTCTCCCTAACTTGCCTATACAAAAATTGCTCTTCAACAATTGTAACCTTCTCCATGTCATAAAATTTAGCTCACGTCGGCTCCCATTATCCTTCTATCCATGGGTAATCTACATCAACCATGTTGTCGTTGGTTCACGACCTTCCTATGCCTTTAATTGATTTTATTAACCAATACCATATTTTCATGTTTACCATCGACACTGCATCTCTATCCATTTGAACGAGAATTTTTCTACCAATCAAAATTCTTGTAATATGGTGAACTTTGTGCTACTATGTTCTTACACCCTGAATGGTCACTATATGCTATTGAGATGTTACACAACTGTAGACTGCTTATGTGTTATTCCAACTACTGTAAACTATTATTGGAAAACTTGCCTTATCTTTGCTTGATGTTGTCCACCTACTACTAACACCATCTCTCTAGTTCGTAATTTCCCTATTGTTGTCATCCTTCGATAATTTGATTCACTTGCTGTGCTTGTGATATGAGGACCCATATGCTACTACTGCATCCAACTAATGTGAAAACCCGTATTATTAGTTTATCCCATTTAAAATGCTGCTTTGAAATACATTTTCGTTGCTTGGTGTCTGTAAATTCTGAAAGTAAACTACATAGGTTCACTACATTCGAGTTTACATCCTTTGAATCGTTCAGATCGATTTGATTACAAGGAAAATTATAACTATTCATTGTATTTTCATTTAGTTTAAACTATAATTACGGATAAAAACAACTATATACCTCTTATTCTAGATCTTGGTACACACTCTCAGGATTATCGCTAGGTAATTTACTTGTATGCTCACGCATCACTAAACCAACATCACTGATAATGCGATATGCGAAAGAGGTAGGATTTCTTCCCATAAATTACTACACTTTTGTCGATTAGATATAAATCTCGCTAGTGTCATTTTATCCCCTTTTTCTCTAGGAATAAAATTCTTAAAAATGGTAGAAAATATTCACTTGGATTCTTTGAGCTCCATCTCCCATCCGCAACTATGTTTGTAGTCCAAATATCCTTCATCAAAACATACACCCCCAATGGTGATCATCGCCTGCACTGTCTCGCCTACATCAGTGGTCTGAGTCATCAACGCTACATTGGCCTATGTCTTAGGAATCTACCTATGGTTTCCTTTTACCCTATGCATCAAACAGAGACCACTATATTAAATATGCACACACCCGCAAGTGCCAAATCACCTTAAAGCTAGCAAACATCCTAGTTATGTTGCCTACCCAATGCCTTGTCCACATCCAAGTCATCTCATCCAAATAATATTTGATTGTCCGCCCACACACATGATGTACCTATTATATGTCCCACCAATTTTGTCTTGATTACGTCTCGACCATATCAGAGATAGTGCCATGTCGCATCAGGGTCCTCATTAGCTCCATGGGCCCATGTTAGCAATCTCATCGATCCATACATGTACATCCACATATTAGTGGTCATCGCCACGTTTATGCGTTGTTTGATAGGATCTGCTTATATGCTACATAATTATCTCATGGTATCTTTGCTGTCGAGGGTCCACATAATCATTACCTAGGTCGGGGCACACTTCACCCCAGTCTTGTACCACACTATCATGGCCACTTGCTATTGTCCTTGCCATGTTCTTCGATCCAAGTCCTGTCATATTCAAAGGCAAGGTATGTCTATGTATCCAATGTGTTAGGTTGGGAGACACCTCCTTCAAGCCAAGTTGTCCATGTCATTCAAAACCTCGATGACTTTCGTTGCCAACATGACACTTGCGTACCATGTAACCTACGTTTCATATAAGGAACATAAATTAAAAACTTTCAACATAAATAAAACTAACCCTAAATCTAAACCGACTATGAAACTAAAACAAGCTATTTCTTTTATTATATATATATATATATATATATATAATATATATTCATTTATTTTATATTTTATATTTTTTATATATATTTTTTTATATTTAATTTTTATTTTTTACTTTATTTATATATATTATATACATATCTATACATTTTATTATATATATTAATTGAATTATTAAGGAGACAATCATATTTAAGGTTACTTATACGAATCCAATTAATATTAAAATATTTTGAAAAAGATTCAATATAATTAACCCATATCATTAAAACGCTAAATTCAAGGTTAAATAATCTATATTATATATATGAAAATAAAATCAAGATTAATTTACCTACCTTATAACAAACCAACATCAAACCATACAAGATTATCAAAAATTCCAAATCTCGGACATTGGCTTCTTTTCTTTCTTATGAAAGACCTTTCTACAAGACCTTGAACTTAGGTGCACTTGGACACTCAACCCTTAATGACCAATCAATGGATGCAAACAAGACTCCAACAAATCACAAAACTCCAAAAGTTTCAAAGTTTAAGGTGGGTCCCCAAATTTGGGGCAAGTTGTGCAATAACTACAATAACACCGTACCTTGGCGTATTTCAGAGTGCATTACTCTTTTGCTACTATCACCATTCACTCACCAATCCTTCCTTAATCGAGTCATGAAAATATCAAATGCTAGGTCCGCATGGGACCTTAACTAAAAAGGTGCAAAAAAATACATAATGTACTGAATCTACATACAATTTTCACTCAAAACACTTATTAGGTATAGTATATCATTTTCCATTAAATATATACAAAAATATCATAAAATATGCATTTCTAATATAATATGCCACACAATTATGTTATTAAAGTATACAAAAAATAAGCATTTTTGGTGCTCATCATCCTCCATGCCTAACTTTTGCTACGCCCTCATGGCACCTTTTGCTGGTATCCTCTTTTTTGTCAATAGCCTGCCAGTATTCTCTATTCCTATGTTTTCTTTCCCAAGATGTGGCTCTATCTCTTTCCTTATTACATTTTTTGTTTGCCACCCTATTTTAGCTGATTGGGACTTGTTTCTGTCGTTGGTGCCTTCTAGTGTTTACTGCACTGTAAGGCTTTGTTCTGCTCCACCCCTTATTGCCTTCTACTTCCTCTACATAGAATATTATAAATGTAGTGGCATCCTTCTAGAATGCAGGCTCAACTTACTTCTAGTATTGATGGTTTGGAGGAAGTTGATCTACCACTAGAAAGTCAGGCTTGTCCCATGGTGGATAATGGGATGTATCATGTACCTGTGCATTTGGCAATTTTTCCACCTTAGGGTCGAGCATAGAATCCTCTACATTATTATCCTCTACATCATTTTCCTCTGCATATTCAGGTAGTAGAAACTTGTATGCTTGAACTGGTGATGACATCATTGGTTCTTTACCGAGTATGCCCATATTATCCAGATATTCCCTCATCCTTGAGGGTTTACCATATTTTGAACCATATATGTTCTAATATTTTTTTGGCTATGTAGGAATAATAGGAATACCTAGCTCTCTAGCCATTCTTTTATAAGCCTTTCGCTCCTTCTTAGCCTCCTTCGGGTTCTTCTGGAGCTCTCATAACTGCTCTTTCTAGTTGGTGAAGGTTTTCATGAATGCAAACCACTCTTTATTTGAGTTTGGGTCTAGCTACACCTTCAATTTTTGTTGGGTGGCTTTTTGCTTTTGCTATTTTGTTGTTCCAACCCTTGTCTTCCACCTTCTCTGTGGTGCTCTCTCTGATTTTTGTTTGGGTCATAATTTCTTTACTAGTCTGGGTGCTACTGCCTCAGTTATGGATGTTGAAGGACCAACCTCCTCTTCCTTCTATGGGGGTGGTATTTCCTGGACCTTGGAGGACTCAATATATTGCATATCCTAGTCCCCTAGTGTGTTTCCAGTTAGTCCAACCATAGTCTATTTGTCAAACTAATCAGCCATAGTTTGGTCAACCGATGGCTAACTAGTTGACTGTGTAGTATTCATGGGCTCAACTAACTCTTATGGGTAATCCACCTCATGTTCTTACCCTTTCCCTACTTCTATATGAAAAACAAGGTCAGATGTCTACGTGTCATCAACTAGTTGAATGACATCCAATTGTACCTTGAATTCCTTAGCTGAATTGGCAATTCCTACTTGGTCATATGGTGGTTGACCATCTGGTTGGGCAACATTAGATATCCTTATTGACTCCTCAACTTCATTGTAATAAATTTATATTACAAAGGATTACTATTGCACTATAGGGCTCCCTTGTTCTTGGGAAGTGGTATTTATAGGGGCCTTTGATTGGTCCCCTATTTTAGCCTTTTGATTGTCTTATGTCATTTTGACATCAAAATGAAATACCGCTATGGACATAATTTTCTCCTCAAAGTCCACAAAAGAAAATGTTGAATCCATGGTCTAGTCTGTCTGTACGACACCATCGATCTTATCTGGTTTGGTGGCCTACACCTGTTGGACCCTATTTTATAACTACTGCAACTTTGCTTGTAACTGACGTAGAGCATCATTCGCTTCTTGTTGTCTTACTAGAGTAGCCCATCGAGACTCCTAAAATTTGAACTACTCCTTAAATTTTTCCTCCCAATTGGAGGCTTGTTCTCTCATGTTCTGTAGCTGGCTCTGTAGGTCTTCTTCCTGATCATTCTAGTAGAATGTCATACCACTGGCCATTCCATGAAATATTTTGGTAGCTAGTTCATCCTCTACATTTTCTTATTTGGATGAACTATATTCAACCAGGTTCTCCTTCTTTGTTCTACTTCTGGTTGTTGGTGGTGACAAAGCCCAAAATGATCTTGGAATAGTTTTGTCTACCTCCCAAATTGAATGTTGAGAGACAGGCGATGATATTTCCTAAGATATGCTTTATTAAACTTGTCCTACCTTCCTTGTAGAATGGCTATACTGGTAGGAAAGGAATGACATTGGGGAAGAAGGACTTGCTTCTACTTACACTGATGTTTTTGTAGCTTGGTGGTTTTGGGAGTTAGGCACCTCCTCTTCCCCTTGTTGCTCCTTGGATTTATTTGCATCAATACCTATTTTATTCGCTATGTGCCTCAAAATTTATCTAGTTTCTAGCTCATCCTTGTGTGCCTCAACATGTCGAACTAGGGATGAGATAAGCCCATGATGTGCTAATGCCATTACTTTTCCTGCATGATACCGACTGGATTTGTCCTTTAGGACACACATTAGGTAGTAGGGAATATTGATTTTATCCCCATGTAACAGATGAATAAGAAATATCAAATGGTTGGCATTCAACCAGGAATACTTACCAGTGTAGGTGAAAAATTGAGCTACTTGCTCGAACACCTCCCTCCAAAGGTTTAGCATATACTATTTTGGCAACCCTTAGCGTGTTGTATACATTGATGGTTGCCCAAAAAATTGTTGTGTGCATTGTGCTATACTGTCACCCTTATATGTTCGATCCCCTATGCATGGAAGACCAATCACCTCTGCAATATATGCTTATGTAACTGGTATGATCAGTCCATGGATTTGTACAACATCATCATCCATTGAAGAAACAAATTCACGTACCATCACAAGGTCTTGATCCTGGATAACTAGGCGGTAATACTGCATCCATATGGCAACCTCAAGTTGATTTTTGAAATTTCCAGTTATGCCCAAAATATCCTAGGGCTCATTTTTCTTCAATGTGTGGTTAGTATGTTTTCCCATGGTGGTCTAATCTCTATTATCTAGATTTTGTTATGTTTGCAAAAATAGACACTATTTTTTGTTTATAACATGTCAAAGCATGTGACTGTATCCATGCATACAAGGCACCTATCTCCCATAATAAACAATAATTATAGGTAATTTGCATAATTAAATTTAAAATCATATTCTAGATTATATACGGGTATCAATAAAATCACTTCCTTCCATCTTATTGGTGCCATGTGATGTAGTACAGGTATGGGACTCGTATTATTGGATACACGTTGTGTGGGACATGTGTCGACACATTATATAGAAATTTTTCTTTATAAAAATCATGCATACACATAATAGAAAGTTTGGTACATACCTGAATGGTGTTTCATGATTTATCATATGCAACTGCTGGTGGTGCAATGTGATTGGCCAATGCATAACAACAATGTCTCTGAGACAAATGATGAGAGTGATTTTTCTCCCTTACAAAAATCACATCAACTTGCATCTTCATTGGGTACTATAATTTTATTAATCTTGAGGTTTTGTGCAAAAAAATTAAGAAAACATGGAAGTTTTTTTTCTATCGTGGGATGACACACATCCCTCCTTAGAAGTTGTTTGTTTTTCCTTGGGAGCATGCATGGATTACTGATGAAAAATAATGAAATATTTTGGTTAAAAATAAATAAGTAAACAAATTTCATTGATAAAATGATAAACATACTTTTATTCATGAAAGGTTTGACTTTGATTGTGCATGGATTTTGGTGCCAACGTGGCAATGATCGCTTTCTTTAATGCCAAAGATAGAAGTCGTCACTGTGTTAAAATACATGCACCTTTGTTTATATAAGAGATAGACACCATTTTTTGAAATGTGGAGATAGGCATCCATTTGCTGGGAGACATGTGCCCTTCGCCAAAGTGTGGAGATAGGCACCCATTTACTGGGAGACATGAACCCTTCACCAAAGATAGGTGCCCGTTTTCTGGGAGACAGGTTACCATTTGCTAGGAGACAGGTGCCATTCATAAAAGCATGGAGATAGGCATCATATATTATTTATGAATACAAACACCTTTATTGGACATGCTGATACCTACAAAACACATTTTTTTTTTTTCCTGATGTATATGGGAGATAGGTACCTTCATGAATACAAGTGCCTTCATAATATTATAAATATAGGTGCATTTTTCTATACATGGGAGATAGGTGCCTTCTCTTAGCTGGAAAGTAAACATCCACTGAGTTGAACCGTAGTAAGGCACCTTTATTTATCTGGATACAAAAACTTTTTCTTGGTGACTAAATCAACATCCACCACCTTGACCATATACAAGTATCTATTTTTTGGATAAAGTAGATACCTATATATATGTCCAACTATAAATACCCCCTTCTTGGTGGGTATTGGCACTTCATTCATTCATTATCATCACTTAGTTAGGGTTTACTATTGCTCATAGAGGGCCTCACACTATGGATCCCTCGTAGGTATTACTAACTATTTTTGTTGTTTTATTGTGTACAGATCTAGAGAACTACATCAACATCTGGAGTAACCTAGCATTGGATATCATAAAGCCCATTCAAATCTATTGGGATCGAGATGCACTTGAAGACATCACAACTTTTCTTGGTAGAGTTTTAGAGAACCCTAACCCCTTGTAATATTGTATCCAAAGGATTCAAGTATCTAAGCTTGTAAGAAATGGAGTTTCTAGGCTTCCTCGTCAATGAAAATTATTCTATTGTGTAAACTTGTGTTTCCTTGTATTTCATTTGTTCAAGAATTATTTGGGTGTTGCATTTTGCATCTTTAAAATGGTGATCACGATGGCAAAACGCAACACCCAAACAATGCTTTGAACAAATGAAATACAAGGAAACACAAGATTGCACAATAGAATAATTTTCATTGATGGGGGGAGCCTAGAAACTCCATTGTTTACAAGCTTGGATCCTTGAATCCTTTTGATACAATATTACAAGGGGTTAGGGTTCTCCGAAACCCTAACAAGCAAAGTTGTGATGTCTTCAAGCGCATCTTGATCCCAATAGGGTTGAGTGGGCTTTTTGATATCCAAGGCTGGGCCACTCTAGATGTTGATGTAGTGCTTCAGATCTGCACACAATGACACAAAAAAATAGTTAGTAATACCTGCGAGGGCTCCACAGTGTGAGGCCCTCTATAAGAAATAATAAACCCTAACTAAGTGCTTGTAAATAAAGTGAACAAAAATAGAAGCACATGCATAAAATAAAATAATAAATGATTGATCTATTTTACTTATTGTCTTCTGATGTGAGATGTCTGATGCAGGTGGCTGGTGCGATGATGCCCTAGCATCTCTTGAAGGCTAGGGGTCTTCAGGAGTGATAGCGTAAAATACTCATGGGTACTTGGCTACTATAGGAAATGCCCATGGGTGCCTGGGGTTGAGGGGAAGGATTCTGTAGAAGTAGATCGAAGAGGAAAAAGGATGGAATGAGATGGGGGTTAGATGAGTGAGGATGGAAAAAATAGGATGGACTTAGGGCACTTAAGTAAGACTTAGGAATTTAAAAAGGATAAATAAAAATTAGGGGTTGAGCCATCAAAATGGCTCTTATTTATAATCTAACCTAGGGCATGCTAGGGTTTCAATGACACTAATCGTGTGGCTGAGATTAAAGCACATCTAAGGGTAGATAATAAATCTAGGGTGTGGCATGGATTGATGTAAATGGGTGGTCAAGATTAAATGGAATTGGATGGCTAGGATTAATTCACTTAAATAAATACATATTTATTATATATAAATAAAATATAAAATATTATATTTAAATATATATAAAATAAATATATATAAATAATATTTAAAAATGGTGGGAAATAGGGATGGTGGACAAATTGGCTATGTTTTGGTGGTGGAAATGGTGGGAAAGCATGGATGGAGGACAAATGGCTAGATTTTGGTGTCTACAGATGCCCCTTTTTGTACTGTGTTGCATGGAACACAATGTAGTGCAAAAATACGAGACACCTATTTTGGCCAGGTGCAGAAGCAACTTCTCTTGGGATGTGGAGCATGAGCTTGAAGATAAAAGAATAAAAGAATTTTGAGTTTTGTGTAGCTTACCCCCTCAATTGGCGAATGAGGTTACGGATGAATCTCATGAGCCAATTGAAAAATCTATGCAAATGGAATGTGGATGATATGAATGATGTAAAATGTGATACCATTATTGCCCCAATGGTGGGAAGGGGTTGTTGAAAAATGTGTCTATTTTTCCCCAATAGATGAAGGGTTTTGTGAAAATGTGTAATGGAAAATGTGTTTATTTTTGCCCCAACAGATGAAGGGATTTTTGCCAAGTGTAGATGCCATGATCATGTAAGATGTATCCCATTGTGGGAAAGTCAAAACCAAATGTGGTTACCCCAAATTTGGGGTGATTCGATGTTGTTGAAAAATATGCCTTCTGGCATCATTGATATGCAAAGATGATAATGCAAAGAAAGAAAGTCAACCTTGGAGGGCCTGCTAGTGACTGTTGAATAATTCCCATGATTGGAACCAATCATCCTAGCTAGTGCCTATCTCTGTGGTGTTAAGGAGTTTTTGAATGATGAAATTTGAGTTTGTGTCCATGTTTTAAGCCCCATGAACTAGGCCATCAATGACAATGGTTGTGCAAATTGTTCTTGGTAATGTTTCACTCAAAATGTGAAGTACCAAATATGATTGTGATCTCGAGCAAGGAGATAAGTGATGATGATCATGGACAAGTGTCCTTATTGTAGGCTATTCATCTTACCAAATTGCATGGATGCAAATCACTGCAATCACCAATTATATAGAATAACCCACTAGATACGAGGTTCACTTGAATGTTATGTGAACTTGGCAAATATGTAAATGATGATGAGGTGGAGATGATGTATGAATGATGATATTAATGCTGATGATCATTTTGTGAAGATTTGGACCATTTTGAGGTGCTTTTGTAGTATGTTTGGTGAATTTGCAAAATATGGTCATAAATGAATATTATGCATCCAAATCAGTTGGAATCTTCACAAAACCTTATAAAATGATGAAATGTATGGATGAATGAAATTTGGAGTGATTTGGTTGGGGGAAGCTACTATTTTGTGCTAGTTTGGCTTTTGTCAATGTTGAAAGAAATGCTCATGGGGCTTGTCAAAAACCTAGGGCTTCACTCCAGGAAATGCCCATGGGCGTCCTAAGGCACCTCAAGCAGCTATAAATAGCTTGTCTGGGTGAGATTGAAGCTCATTTGTGCATTTGGGAGTTTGAGAAGTTGTGAGGAGTGAAGGGTGAGTGAGGAGTGAAGTGAGGTGAGGGATTTGGAGCGAAAGCTATGGCGGTGGAGGGAGCTGGTGGAGGTAGGCTAATGGGGCATGGATTTGAGGTAATCATTGTATTGTGCAATTTTTTTTTAATTATTAACAAATGTTTTGTGTTGTGTTGTAGCTTAGATTTTTGGAGGCTCGACACCATTTTCCTTACATCCTTAGGATGAGGAAGGCGATTATGGAGGAGTGGGAGCTATGGAGGAGGTGGGGCTAGTGAGGTAGCCCAACTGGATGTGGTGAGGGCTGATGAGGGGTACCTCTCTACCTTGGTAGAGAGGTGGGATGTAGACAGGAGGACATTTTAGCTCCCCATGGGTGAGGTGACTATGACCTTGGAGGATGTATATCACATCCTCAAGGTATCGGTGGAGGGGATTTAGGTTGAGGTTGGACTCAAACAGAATATGGAGATGATGTGGATGTTTGGGGATGCATGGAAGGGGTGAAGGTGGAGAGTGGGGGCATACCTTATTTGTCCATGTATGTGGACAAGGAGTTGGATCCCTTTGAGCTTTGGTGATGTTCATGTTGGCCAACATTGTGGCCCCGAATAGTATCGGGTGTAGGTTCCCTTGGAACTTGATAGGGGTGGTGAGCGATATGCTCATGATGAGGTAGGTGTATGCATGGGCTCCCACATTACTGGTATAGGTGTACCAAGAGTTATATGATGTGACCAGGTAGGGGTAAAAGGGTTGGGGTGCAACTTATTATTGTAATGCTTGGGGATGGGAGCACTTTAGGGTTGCTCGATCGAGGGCTTGCCTATGGAGGAGTTTGGTAGGGAGTAGCCCTATGCTAGGTGATGGGCATTGGTGGAGGAGGTGCAATCGAGTCATCTAGTGAGGATGAGTTAGTGGTACAGGGATCTATGGGTTGGATTGACATCTACCCAAGTGGTGTGGAGGCCATGGTGGGGTGCCCAATGGACTAGGGATGGAGAGCATCTACGATGGGTGAGGTAGGGTAGGTGGGTGGTTGGGTGACATTGGAGTGAGGTAGAGTACTTCCAATTCTCATGAGTACTCCATCAGTTTGGGCTGAGGTAGGATGTCCTTGATGAGCCAGTGCTATAGGAGATATCAAGAGGAGATCGAGCTACCTTGCATGGAGCTATGGAGGGTAGTTTTGGAGGATGATGAGGAGATGGATATCCTCGATGTGGAGGATGTAGGGATGACCATAGAGTATGATGCATGGTTCGTGGCTCAGCCACCATGGGTACCACCTCGAGGAGTGATTGATGGGGATGGAGGTGGAGAGGCTAGGGATGAGGGTACTAGGAGACTCAGGATGAGGGGAGCCAAGGGGCCCCCAAGAGATAGTGGTGCCTTCGATCTAATAGTTAAAGGTAGAAGGCTAAGGGTGCAGCATAGTAGGCTCCTGAGATTGGGGGAGATGGAGGATATGGGGAGGATGTAGAGGAGGTTCTAGATGTACCCCTAGGTTAGAGTGAGGAGGAGTGGGCATAGTTGGAGTAGTAGGTGGTAGAGAGAAATGCAAGGATCATGAGGCTCTAGGTAGAGCTAGCAGAGAGAGAGCATCGACATAATGTTGATATAGCATACCTTCGGTCTTGCATAGATATATCGAGGCATTGGAGGATAGGTTGATGGAACATCATATTCCACTTCTTGATCCTCCAACCTCATCTATGTCTAGGGGTACGAGGCATAGCGAGTCTAGGCATAGCTCTAGGTCTAGGGCTCCTACTAGGTCACAAGGGTCTTCTTGGAGGATGTAGCTAGTGCTTAGATGCACTTTTGTATATGAGCCTTGGTGCTCCATTGTATGTGATATTATATATATATATATACATGGCTTTTACCTTTTGTGTGATATGTTTTTTGTGGAATGCATGTTTATGTTTATGATTAATGCATATGATATGTTATGGATGATTAATGCAAGATGACATGTGCTAATGATCATTTATAGTTTAGATATTTTCTTGGCCATTTTGTTAGCATTGTTGTTTAATCAGGGGCACCAAACTTGGTGGCATATGGGATGAATGACTTATGAACTGACATGGATGTTGATATGGAAGAAGATATGGATGTTGATATGGAAGAAGATATGGATGTTGATATGGAAGAAGATATGAATCCTATTTTGTAGAGACTCAAACATCCTAGTGGCATCAAACAAACTCACTAAAATTACCTAATTCCTCTAGGACCAAATGTGTGTGCAGTGAATTCATTTACCAAATCAAGAGCATGGTAATGACCTTAGACAATCAAGAACCAATGTGTGTGCAAGTGAGTTCATTAACTCATCTTGAGTAAATTGGGTAAACCTATTATGGTTGAAACCAAGAGGCTAGCTTGTCCGTATGAGCGGTCAGAGGTCTCTTTTAAAAGAGACATGTCACCATGCATGAGCGTACTCCACTACTAGTCAAGCGTCTATAGCTCTAGTGGAGGCTAACTCCATAGTCCATGACTTTTGTTTTGATCTCTTAAGTTTTGGGGATGACTACCTAACCGTCTGACTGGAAATGTAGTATGATCCTTACAACCCAATTGATCAGTGGTGTGTGATGTAAAATATTTAGAGTTTTTGTTAGGGATTTTTCCCTACTCTTTCTTTTATTTTTGGAATTGTGATAGTGGTGAGAACCACTATTTTTATGGACTATGTTGCATGATGGGACTAGCAAGGATGACCCTTTTCACTTCAAGGTTCATACCAAGTATGGTGTTATCCCTCTTTGACACAAGATGTTTTTAAGATGTGAAAATTGTGTTTGGTTCAAGAATATTTTGGAGTCAATTCCCAAAACTCAAGATTTTCTTAGTGTAATATGTGCAATGGTCCTAAAAGGAACTCGACATGTATTTTGGAGGTTTCTTAAAACACTAGGAGTGGTTGAGTGACTGAAAACACCTAGGAGTTTTGAATGTGGCTTGTGCTAATGGCAATTTGACTTTGAATGTGTGGATGACATTGTGAAGGTGCCCCTGATTAAGGCAACATGACTTTTGTTGGACCAATTAAGACCTTGAACTTAATAAATGATCCCTATATGAAATGTGGAATGTGGATATGAATGCAATGTATGAAATGCAAAATGTAGGTGAATGCATTGTTTTGGAATGTGAATGCAAGTGAAATGCAATGTTATGAATGAAGTGTATGCAAATGTTTTTGTGTATTAGCCATGTATATATATAATATATAAATTATGCATAGAATGCTCTCAAGTGTATAACATTAAGTGGTTCAGATTCTTCCTCTCCCTCTAGACTGGCAAGTCTATAAGTACCATTACCCACTCTTTGTGTAACGATGTATGGACCTAACCAATTAGCCATGAATTTATCATGAAGATGCGGTAATGCATTGGTGTTTTGTTGATTCTCTTTAAGGACAAGATCTCCTACTTGGAATTCATGTAGATGAACTTTGGCATTGTAAGCATATTTGAGGTGGTCTTGATAAACTCGTAAATGCTCTAAAGCATTGACTCACCTCTCATCAAGGAGTGTGAGTTGGTCAAGATGTGCTTGTCTAGAAAGTTCGTCATCTATGAATTCTTACAAAGAAATTTGCAAGGAAGGGATCTCGAGCTCAAGAGGCATGATTGCTTCGGCTCCATAGACCAATGAAAATGGTGTTGCCCTTGTAGGCATGCGGATGCTTGTTCGATAAGCCCATAATGCCAAGGGAATTTGTGTATGCCAATCTCTATGATTTTCTTTGACAAGTTTCTTGAGAATAGCAATTAAGGTCTTGTTGGAAGCTTCAACTTGTCCATTTTCTTGTGGGTAATAAGGAGTCGAGAAACTATGTTGAATATTATATTTCTCGCAAAGTGCTCGAACATCCTTGTTCTTGAAAGACTTGCCATTGTCTAAAATGATTTTTGAGGGGATACCAAAATGATAAATGATATGATGGAGTATAAACTCCACAATTCTAGGTCCTATCATATTGGTTAGAGGAATTGCCTCAACCCACTTTGTGAAGTATTCAGTGGTTGTGATGATGAAAGTATGTTGTCTCAAGGAAGGAGGTGAAATTTTACCAATTAGATCTAGGCCCCATTGTGAAAAGGGCCAAAGGCTTTGAATAGGTTGTAAGGCTTGTGATGGTACATGAGTTAAATTAGCATGTTCTTGACACTTTTTGCAATGTTTAACATATGTGCAACAATCACGTTCCATTGTGGGCCAATAATAACCCATGCATAGAATACGCTTTGCAATGGCCATTCCACTAAAATGACCACCACAAGTACCATCATGGGCTTCAGCTATGGCTCTTTGAGCCTCACTAGCCTCGAGATAATGAAGGAGGACTCCATCATAACCACGTTTATACAACACGTCCCCCAAAAGAATGAAATGAGCTACCTTTTGCTTGAAAGTGTATTTGGCAGTTTGAGACATGTCATATGGGAGTGTTCCAAACTTGAGAAAGGCTACTATTTGGCTCGACCAAGGCTCATATGAATCTGATTGGATAAAGCAAACATCCTTTTCATCTTTTGACTCAGCATAAGAAATTGTAGATTTAGAGACCATTGAAATGATAAGGGGTTGTACCTCTCCAAAGGAGTCTTTTGGAATCAATGATCCAAGGGAGGCCATCACATCTACAAATCTATTAGTCGAACGTGGCAAGCTATTGATTTCATACCAATCAAACTTAGAGAGCAATTTCATTGCTACTTCATGATAAAGCTTAATGGTAGGTTCTTTGCATTGGTATTCTCCATTGATTTTCTTGATGACAAGTTGAGAATCACCAAATATTCTAATACGCTTAATGCTCATAGCTATAGCTGATTGAAGACCTAAGATTAAGGCTTCATACTCTGTAGTGTTGTTTGTGCATTGGAAGTCTAGTTTGAATGACAAGGGGATAGGTACCCCTTGTGGTGTGTGAAATATGACTCCAGCACCTTGACCTTTCGTGCACTTAGAGCCATCAAAGAATAATGTGATATCGACGTCTTCCTCTGGAATGACATCTTCTTCTTGTTCAGTGATAGCAAATACTGAATCATCTGGGAGCTCAATAATCAAAGGATGATCACTAGGTAGTGGAGCTTTCACAAGTTGATCGGCTATTACCTGACCTTTAATGGATTTTTGGCTAATGAATTCCAAGTCGAATTCAGTGAGGAGCATTATCCATTTAGCGGTGTGGGTGTTATTGTAAGTGTGGGACATCATGTAATGTAGAGGATTTTCTCTAGCTATGACATAAGTTGTGTGGCTAAGCATGTAATGTCAAAGTTTCTTAGTGGCAAAAACCACTTCTAAGCATAATTTTTCTACATAAGCGTATTTAGTCTCATAGCTTACCAATGTTTGACTAATGTAGTAGACAACTTGCTCTCAATTTTGTTCATTCTTTTGTGCAAGCATTGTCCCTAATGCAAAGTCCATTGTTGAGATATAAAGATAAAATGGGACCCTTGGATGAGGAGGAGCTAAGACTGGTGGAGAAGCTAGGTATTGCTTAATGTCATCGAAGGCTTTTTGACATTCATCTATCCAAGAGAATGGCACCCCCTTTTGTAGTAGGTGATTGAATGGCCTACATTTGTCAGAAAGTTGTGTAATAAAATGATGGATTGATTGAATATTTCCTTGTAAACTATGCAATTCCTTTAAGTTAGTTGGGGGAGGCATCTCCAAGATAGCCTTGACCTTGTTAGGGTCCACCTCAATGCCTCTTTTGGAGATAATGAATCCTAGAAGTTTGCCTGAGGTAACACCAAAGACACATTTCTTGGGATTCAACCTTACATTATGCTCTAGGAGTCGGTCAAAAACTTTCTCCAATACACCAATATGTTCTTGTCGAGTTTTGGATTTAGCCAAGAGATCATCCACATAGTCTTCGATAATCTTATGCATGTAGTCATGGAAAATGTATGTCATGGCACGTTGATAAGTTGCACCTACATTTTTGAGGCCAAAGGGCATCACCTTGTAACAAAAAGTTCCCCAAGGTGTAGTGAATGTTGTTTTGTGTTGGTCATCAAGATTTATTCGAATTTGGTTGTATCCTAAAAACCATCCATGAGTGAAAGCATTTCATGGCCAGTGTAGGTATCGACAAGAGTATCAATGTTTGGGAGAGGGAAGTCATCCTTAGGACACGCTTTGTTGAGATCTCGAAAGTTAGTGCATACGCGTATCACCTCGTTAGGCTTACGAATGGGTACCATGTTTGAGAGCCACTCAGGATAGTCGATAGGAACTATGAAGTTCACGTCTAAGAGTTTTTGAAGCTCTATTTTTACCAAGAGGGCCATGGTAGGATGCATTCTCCTAAGTTTTTGTTTGATCGGCTTAGCATCAGGTTGTAAGGTGAGATTGTGGACAACCAAACTAGGGTCAAGACTAGGCATGTCCTTGTAGGACCATGCAAATATACCCTTTTTCCTCTTGAGGAGAGCAATAAATTGCTCTTGTTCATCGGGTGATAAAATTTTGCCAAGCTTGACAATTTGGGGATTGTCTTTGTCTGAACTAAGGTCCACATCGATAGTATCTTCAATAGACATGTGGGAACCTTCCTCAAGTTGATGGGGTGTAGGGATCATATGAATATCATCTAAGATGTCATCAAACTCTTCTGGCTTATCCTCATCTATTTTTACTTAGAAAACCTTGGGATCCAAAGGTGAAGGTGAAGGTGAAGGTGAGGGGATGGAGGAATGTAGTTGGGGAAGCCCTTAACAATTCCTTGGATAAGACAAATTTGAAAAGGTTGGAGGTGAGGAAATCTGGTCCATATCAATAAGGCTTATGTCAATTGGAATTGGCTTAGCTGATCGTATGGATTATGGAGTGGGGTGAATAAATCAACAGGATTCATGTTGACTTATGGGCAAGGTGGACAAGGTTGGATGGAATGGATGGAACCTAGGAATCGGTGCTAGGAGCTTGGTTAACCTGAATAGCAACAAGCAACACAAAGCATATTTTATTAAATGGTATATTTACATGCAATGCTAAAAAAGAAAACATGTTTTTGATTTTTGATTTTTTTTTTGGTAGTGGTGAGAACCACTATTTTTGAATTATGTACATATGTTACAAGTTGGCTTATGGAATGGCTTAATGGAATGGAGGTGGTGGTTCACCGGTAGGGGTGGCTCATTCTTGTGGAAGAAGCAAGTGAAATATGGGCTCATGGATGGGGAACATGTTGAGATAAAACTCATCTTGTTCGGAATGGGGAATGATGGGCTTCGATTCTTCTTTAGATTCATCT
Organism: Wollemia nobilis; assembly: GCA_028583015.1. Classification (NCBI taxonomy): domain Eukaryota; kingdom Viridiplantae; phylum Streptophyta; class Pinopsida; order Araucariales; family Araucariaceae; genus Wollemia; species Wollemia nobilis. Next base: position 9,968,521 of record JAQPPZ010017049.1, on the reverse strand, counting down.
AAAATTATTGATATAAGCTCGAATTCTTCATAGATTTCCTCATCAAAATTATTGGGATGGAGGGCTTCTTCTCCTGAATTGAGGTTAAGCCTTTGGAAGGCTTGTTCAAAAGAAGAGGTGGTAGGTAGTGGGTGGTAGCCTAGACCTGAATGATCATGCACCTCTTGATATGGAACATCGATAGGTTGATGCACTCCCTGTTCATGTAATCCTAGGCCATGGCCTTACCAATTGACAATGTGGAAATATTGATATGGAAATCCCATCATGTTTGAAATATTGGCAAGTTTTGGTTCTTTGGGTTCTTCTATGGGAGTTGGACTTGATGAAGATTCAATTCCCCCATATACAAAATTTATGTTATTTGGAGTTGAACCCATGTTATAGACTGCTCCTATTGCTAAAGGTGGGTCATGTGGGTGATCAAAATCCTTAGCACTAGGGATGGTGAGGGGTGTAATGGTGATGTCTTCGACCATGTATTCACCAATACCAAGATTGGTGAGATGGACTTTGACTTGGGATGACATGGAATGATTATGGTTAGGTGATGGCTCAGGCGATGGTGAAGATGGAAGTATCTCACAATCCATCAATTCGACTTGTGAAACATTGGGTGATGGCAATGGATTGGCTTGGGAAGATTATGAATGGATGATGATGATGAAGTGGATGGCAATGATGTTGATGATGTGGATTGACTGTGACCACATGTGCATGTAGTCAATGATGATGATGATGAGGATGTGGAAGCTTGATGAGGGTTGGTGATGGGGAGCTCTTTAGGAATGGGATCCTTTGATGAAGAGATTGGTGTGGTGGTGGATGGATTGGATGATGGTGAAAGAAAAATATGAGTGGAAGGGAGCATGGACTCATAAGGATTTGAGATGAAATTGCAATACTTAAATGGCTCGACGTCTATCGGTATGCAATGTACCTATCCCTCATGAACATATTTCAAACATTGATGTAGTATTGAAGGGACACATCTCATTTCCCTCATCCAAGGTCTTCCAAGGAGTACATTGTATGCCATGGATCCTTCCAAGATGTGGAACATTATGTGCAATATTTTAGCCCCTACTTCGATGGGCAAAATAATAGTGCCAACTATGGAACACAAAGCATCATTGAATGCTTTGAGGGTGAAGGATGACTTGGTGATGTGAGATGGAGGAAGGTTCAAATGATGAAGAGTGGATGTGGTGATGATGTTGATAGAGGAACCAATATCAATTAGGACTCTTTTAAAAGGCTTCTTGTCAATTAGAGCCATGATATGCAATGGAGGGTCTACTGATTTCGATGAGATTGGCTTAATCTCAAAGTCATAAAATGTTATGGAAGGCTCCATGCATGTTTGGATACTCCCCACAAAGTTGTTGAAGGCATTAGGATCTTGCGATTGCAATTCGATGGATTTCAAAATGTCCATTAATGCTTCATGATGTGGAGGAGATTTTTGGATTAGCTCATAGATTGATAATTTGGCGGAAGCTATTTTCAAACTTGTAGTTAGCTGACTACTCAATGAGATGACTAGTCGAGGTGGATGATTGATGGGTGGATTTGGTGGATTCGATTGACTAGGGATATGGATGGGTGATGAAGGATTAGGGGAAACTTGGATGGGTGGCGATGTAGAAGGTTGTGACACACTTGCTTGAGGTGGTTGCCTTTGTTGATTATTTCGTTGACCTCTAGTGACCACATGGATGGCCCCTACAAACCCTTGGTATTGTTGAATGTGGTTGACTTGGTTAGGAGGAGTTTTAGTGTTAGCTCCCCCTACATTTTGTTGCACCTCCTCGTGATGAGGAAGTGGTGTTTGAAATATACCAAGGTCTTGGTTTTTTTGAGCAAGGGGACTATTAATTTTGATTGCCCCCAAGTCAATGAGGTCTTGGACTACATTTTTAAACACATGGCAATTGTTGATGTCATGCCCATTTTGCCTATGATAAGGATAAAATAGGTGTTCTCGATAATTTTTACTATGTTTGGTGGGATCATCTAGTCTAATGTTGGGTAAAGCAAGTTTATTTGTCTCATACAACCTTTTAAAAAGGGAGGCATATGATTCGGCTAATGGGGTGTATTGGCGATTTTGTGAATAGACTATCATCGAGGATGATCTTCCATAGTTGGCACTATGTTTTGAACTATTGGAGCTTGTGTTGTTGAGGGGACCACATGATATGAAATTTGTTGTGGTGTTTGTTGCATAGGTTGTTGTTGAGCCATTATCAGTTGGCTCATGACCACTTGATTGACTTGATTGGATTGGGTGGTTGGGGTAGCCTATGTTGATTTTTGTTGGCCTGAATAATTGCTTTTGTATTGGCCCTTGTTTTGCCATTCTTTCTTCTTAGGCTTAAGTATGCCTTCTTGGATTTTGATATCCTCAATGACACTAGCCTGAGCTAAAGCTTCTTCAAATGATTGATAAGTTCGTAATTGGAGCATCCAAGAGATAGGTTTTAAGCAACTCTTGGTGAATAGCTTAATTAGCTCATCCATTGGTAGGGTGAATGGCAATTTAGTGATGATAACCCTCCAATGGTTTTTAAAATCATAGATAGATTCATCATCATGTTGTCTTAAGGCATAGACATCAGATAATGAGATCTTATTTTTAACATTTAGGATGAAATGATCAAAGAATTGATCAATCAATTGATCAAAAGTATAGATACTATGGCTTGGCAATTGATTGTACCATTCTATGGCATCTCCTCCCAATGTTTGAGGAAAATTTTGAAGCATGAGAGCATTATCATCTTGAATTCTAAAGCATGCATGAACAAAGGTGCTCACATGTTCTTTGGGATCCTCAGTTCCCTTAAATTTATCAAATTTGGGTATCATAAAATCTTTTGGATATGGTGGGGATGGTATCAAAGGATGAATTGGTTGATTGATCAATTGGTGTAAGGTTGGTTTCTGGTTTGAAAAACTAGGAGTAAATTGCATCAATTGATCTATTTGTTTTTGCATGGCCTCAATTCGAGGGTCTTCCTTAGGAATGTGGAAACCTTGAATTACCTGATGGGTTTGTGGTGGCATGGAGAGATGTTGTGGAGTGATCAAATGATGAGGAGATTGGTATTGATGACTAGGTGAATTGGATGGAATATGATGAATGGGGGATTGTTGATGAAAATATGGGGAATTATGGAATGATGTTGATTGATGAAGGTTATGGCTAGGCTGGCCAATGGGAATAGGATGGGTGATGGTATGGCTAGGATGGGGGAATATGGATAGAAACCATAGAATATTATGGTGCCCATGATGGACCCTGGTTGACAAGGATAGTCTGAGTAGAGTTATGTAAAGGCTTAGGGTTTACCTGTACTTGTTGTTGAGCATTTTGATATTGTCTAAGCAATTTGTTTAGGTGTTCCCATGCCTCACTAATATCTCTATTAGAGGCTAAGGGTATGGAAGTAGATGGTATGGAAGATGTGGCTTGGGTACAAGTTATACTAGGTATGTTAACTTGTGAGGTTGGGACTTGTGAAGCAACATTGACATGTGCTTCATACAAGGGGTTGGTGTAGGTGGAGGTATATGAGGTGCTAGGAGCACATGAAGGTTGGGGAATGGATATATGGGATGAAGGTGCAATTGATGCCTCAAAAAGAGGGTTAGTATACACCTGGGTAAAGGTGGATGGGGGTTGGGAGTAAATAGGCTCTTGTTGTAAAGTAGAATCCTATCTAGGTGAATTGGGAATAGACTCTAAGACATAATTAGAAGACTTCATGAAAGCTTCTACTCTTGCCATGTCTATATGGGTAATGTGGTTGTCAATGGTAGGGGAGGTTGACTCCTCTTGGGGCATGGCCATATGATAGGCTATGGATGGTAAGGAATGTGAGGGACCTATAGATAAATCTACTTGTGTCACATTCAGGGATTCTACCACAGAAGTGGTGGGGAATGTGGATGAAGGTTCCATTAAGTTATCTTGACTTATAGCTTTCTTTTGATTTCTAGTTAATACCATAAGCAAAATAAATCAAGATACAAATTAAAATACCAAATGTAACACAAAAACTAAAATTCTTAAGGAAACAAACAATCAATGCTAAGTTTCAACCAATGTGGCTTACCTTGTTCATTGATTATCTCCTTTTAATGTGTATTCATTTTATGTGCCAGTCTTGTGTGTTTTGATTTTCTAATATTTCTTAATGAAATAAAGGTGAAAATCTATGGTGAAGATAGGGCAATGAGATTCTTGTTGGTGATGAAATCCAACAAGTTTTCTCGGGGGTATCCTATGGTGTCTAAGGGTAGATATTGGTGGATGGAGATGAATGCCACCATCACCTAATCTCAAGCAATGGTTGGTGATGAAATCCAACCACTACTATTTTGAATGAACCGTGATGTGTGTGAATTATTTTTAAATTTTATGTTTTCTATTGTGTACAAACAATGTTAAAAATAATTAATTTCATAGATCTAAATTAGAAGCCAACAAGAGAATGCCAAGTTCTCCAAAGGGTGTGAAGTACACCGCTTAAGACCCCCTATCTAAATAACAATCGGAGGGTTCATCCACCTCTCTACCTGGAATCACCCAACTGGTAGGGATACTTTTGGCACTCTAATGGTGTTCCTACTTAGATAAATGAAAAGAAAATGTTTTTAACCCTAAAATGCAATACTATGTTATGCAATTTCTCAGTTCAAATGCAAACAAAATGCAACATTTTATGTTTGTGAATACATTAAAAATAGAAACTTTAAATTTGAATGTATGTGAATGGATGCAAACCTAAAGTGCAAATTAGAATGAGTTCATTTCTATATTATTTAATGATGGTTCATTTTAAACTTAAAATCTAAAAATATAGTAGATAACCCAAAATACGTAAAATAGAAGACTAGGGTTTTAAATAGTAGACTTACTAGACAACCTATGTATTTGCTCCTAGCTCTCCGTAAATACCCCTGGGCACTTCTGGATACTTCTGAGATACCCTTGGGAATTTTTGAGTTACCCTCGAATGTCGTTGGGATTTTATGCACCTTCTACAAGCTTCTACAGACTTCAGAAACCCTAGATCCAATAAAATCTATGAAATTTATGCTTCTAAAAAACTTGCAAGATGATAGAAAATAGCAAGCAAATTAGTAAAATAGATCATAAATAGAAACCCTTAGGGGGTCCCACCATGATCACCATTTGAAATATGCAAAATGCAACACCCAAATAATGCTTGAACAAATGAAATACAAGGAAACACAAGATTGCACAATAGAATAATTTTCATTGATGGGGGAGCCTAGAAACTCCATTGTTTACAAGCTTGGATCCTTGAATCCTTTTGATACAATATTACAAGGGGTTAGGGTTCTCTAAAACCCTAACAAGCAAAGTTGTGATGTCTTCAAGCGCGTCTTGATCCCAATAGGGTTGAGTGGGCTTTTTGATATCCAAGGTTGGGCCACTCTAGATGTTGATGTAGTGCTTCAGATCTACACACAATGACACAAAAAAATAGTTAGTAATACTATGAGGGCTCCATAGTGTGAGGCCCTCTATGAGCAATAATAAACCCTAACTAAGGTTATAAATAGAGTGAACAAAAATAAAAGCATGCATAAAATAATAAATGATTGATCTATTTTACTTACTATGCTCTGATGTGAGATGTTTGATGTAGGTGGCTGGTGTGGCGATGCCCTAGCATCACTAGGCTAGGAGTCTTCAGGAGTGATAGTATAAAATGCCCATGGGTACCTGCTATGCTAGAAAATGCCCGTGGGTGCCTGGGGCTGAGGGGAAGGATTCTGAAGAAGTAGATCCGACAAAGGAAAAATGATGGCAACGATGATGGGGGTTAGGACGAGCGAGGATGGCGAGTGAGGGGGATCAAAGTATGATGGATGGAATGGGATTAGGGCACAAAAGGTTGAAGACTTAGGGCACTCAAGGAACTTAGGAAATTCAAGCACCTAGAAACTTAGGGAATAAACTCAAAAGAATTAGGGGTTGAGCCATCAAAATGGCTCCTATTTATAATCTAACCTAGGGCATGCTAGGGTTTCAACGACACTAATCGTGTGGCTGAGATTAAAGCACATCTAAGGGTAGATAATAAATCTAGGGTGTGGCATGGATTGATGTAAATGGGTGGTCGAGATTAAATGGAATTGGATGGCTAGGATTAATTCACTTAAATAAATACATATTTATTAAATATATATTAAAATATAATATAAAATATTATATTTAAATATATATAAATAAATATATATAAATAATAGGAAATGGTGGGAAATTAGGAATGGTGGACAAATTGGCTATGTTTTGGTGGTGGAAATGGTGGGAAAGCATGGATGGAGGACAAATGGCTAGATTTTGGTGTCTACAACAAGTATCTACTTTTTGGATAAAGTAGACACCTATATATATGTCCACCTATAAATACCCCATTATTGGTGGGTATTGACACTTCGTTCATTCATTATCCTCTTAAAAAGCTAAAAATATGCAAGGCACTATGGATCTTGTGCCTGATAGGCCTAGGTTTCCCAGGACACCAACAGATTGCATTCAAGGCACAATTTCCTACAAAATAAATGCACACATAAAACATAAAATAAGAATCATGGATCCTATGCCTGATAGGCCTAGGTTTCCTAGGATGCCTATAGATTACATTTAGGGCATGAGTTCCTGCAAATCAATAAATAAAATAAAACTAAACAAAAAATTAAAATTTAAAATGTTTTTTTTCTATGAATGCACACACATTTGTCAACTGCTTGAGAGAGATTTTCATCATGATGGGATCTTCCCCATGCCTACTTTGGATTCAACCATGTGGACTGATGGTGCATGATACGACCACAATCGCTAGCCATTGGCTATCAACATAGTGTTGCTTCTGTCTATGGTTCAAACATGCACATCACCATTTTTGATAATCTCAACCACCTCATACAGTCCCATCCAATGCTACATAAGCTTTCCATTTTACTCCTAGAATCAAGAGTTGTATAAAAATATCCATTCTCCCACCTTGAATTATTTTGGCTGTATATGGTGATCATACCATCGGGTCCTCTAATTTTGCATGATTTTCATTCGCTACAGAGCATCCTGCTGGTGGTTGAGCTATTGAATTAGGTATTTTTGTGTAGCATGCATCTAATTTTAAATTTAATGCTATAGTAGTCTGCATGGTTTTTATTTCAAATTCAATAGGCATCATGGCATTTTTATTATACACCAATTGGAATGGTGTGAATCCAGTGGTAGTCTTCCAGGTAGTGTGATATACCCACACTACCTTCAGTAAATGAATTTCCTAGTATTTAAGATGTTGAACCATCTTCATAAGAATGTTTTCTAGTTCCCTATTTATGACTTCCACTGCTCATTATAGGGGGTGGTTTTGTTGTGCCAGATTTGATATTGCGACATCAACTCCTGAATCACTTTTGAGGTGAATTGAGGTTCTTGATCAGTGGTGATTTCTCTGGGAACCACAAATCTAGTAAAAATAGGTTCATACAGGAAATTGGCTATAGTATGTTCCTTTGAATCTCGTAGTGCCTGCACTTCAATCCATTTTATCACATAGTCACTACAAATAAGAATATACCTTTTTCTACCTAACTGTGAACTGATGGGACCCATAAAATCCATCCTCCATTTGTCAAAAGGTTCAATGTGCACATGGGGCTATAGTGGCATATAATATTGGAGAGTTGGTCTACCCATTCATTGGCATTGATCAAATTGGTTCACATGTTTGACTACATCTTTAAATAAATAAGGCCAAAAATATCCAGCCTAGAAAAATTTAAATGTAGTCCTTTTATTCTATAAAATGACCACCACATGGTTCATCATGGCAAGCCTTGAGGATTTTTGTGGCCTCATTTTTTGCAACACACCTTCTCATGATTTGATCATACCTAGTTTTAAACAGGCATCCATAAATCCATGAAAAGGCTGCATTATTTTCTATTAATGTTTGAGCTTATCGGTATGAGAGTGTAGGAGATACTTTATCGGTATCTAAGAAATTAACCATATCCACATACCATGGAATCTGTTCATCCAGAGAAAAAATATGCTCATATAGAAATTGATCCTCATTGGCTGTATGGTCCTAAGAAATTAACCTAGAGAGAAAATCTACAACAATATTATCCCTACCAGGTTTGTCAAAAATGGTTACATCAAATTCCTATAACAGTAAAATCCACCTAATAATTATACCACTCACTACAGGTTTATTCATTAGATACCTAATGGTTGCATGATCTATATGCACAAAAATCTTATAACCTATGATGTAATGGAAAAATTTATTAATAGCATGCACTACTGAAAGGAATTCTTTTTCTGTGACAGTATAGTTGAACTCAGCATCTGTAATATGTTTACTGACATAATAGATATCGTAAAACCCATCTCCATATTTTTTTTCTAATGCAGCCCCTATCACATTGTTAGATGCATCAGTGTAAATGTGGAAGGGGAGGGTCCAATTTGAAGCTCTCATCACAAGAGTTGTGGTCATTTTTTCTTTTAAAATATAAAATTCTTATTCACAGTCACTGGTCCAGATAAATTCAACATTTTTACACAATAATGTATGCAGAGGTTTGCCATTTTTACTAAAGTCTTGGATAAAATGCCTATAGTATCCAACAGAACCTAAAAAACTACAACTATCTCTCTGTTTTTGGGAAGTGGGTAGATTCCTAATTACTTCAATTTTTTGTTTATCTAATTTAATACCCTCTGTAGATATATGATGTCCTAAAACTATCCCTTCTTGCATTAGCATAAAACACTTTTTGTTACTAAGGGACAAGTTTGTTTTTGGATACCGCTGGAGTACTTTCTCCAGGTTGACTGTAGCTTCCTCAAAATTTTCACCATAAATAATGAAATCATCCATGTATACCTCTAGAGTTTCTCCAACCATATCTATAAATATACTAAGCACCATAATTTAAAATGTGGTAGGTGCATTACACAACCTAAATGGTAAGACCCGGTAAGCAAAAGTCCCCCATGGACAAGTAAACATGGTTTTGTCCTGGCCTTCTTCCCCTATTTATATTTTATTATATCCACTAAAACCATTTAGGAACGAAAAATATTTTTTTCCTACCAAGGTGTCAAGGAATTGCTCAATAAAGGATAAGGGGAAATAGTCTTTCCTAGTGGCTTTATTGAGAATCCTATAATCAACACAAATGTGCCACTTGCCATTTTTCTAAACACCACCACTAAAGGTGATACCCATCGACTATCTGATATTGGATAAATAAACCCAGTTGATAAAATCTTTTGTACTACCCAGATGTTGTAGGTGAGTTGGAGAGGAGAGGGCAATCCTCCAAGGGAGGTCCCAGGTTCAAATCTCCACCCTACCAAAAAGTTGAATTGGGTATCCAAAATCCAATTGATAATTTTGGTGCGGGCAGGGTCGGGTGCGACTCCTGGGTGACTTTGACGGTGTAGAATCCCCTGTTCGTGGTCTCTCAGACCAAGGCGGCACCCCAAGGGGTTTTTCACTTAAAAAAAAAAGAAGCTTTTGTAGTTAAGCTTTGACAATTTATTTCATAGCTGGATTCATTCTCCTCTGAGGTTGTCTTATCGGTCTCACATCATCTTCCAAATATATCCTATGAGTGCAGACTTTGGGTGCAATCCCCTTCATGTCTGTGTATTCCCATGCAAAAGTAGTTTGGTGTTTGACAAGTATTTCTTTTAATTTTTCCTCTTGAATAATTGATAATTCATTATCAATATTCAGTACTCTGTTAGGTGCCACTTCTATTTGTTCGACATGGTTATATTTTCTACCTACAAGCATGAATTCTAGAGGAGGATGAGATGATTCTCCTTGGAAACAATGTGTTATGACCTATTTTTCATCAGTGTCATCCTCAATCTCATCTAGAGCCATTATAGGTTGAAGAATTAACAAGGCATCATCATTTAAGGCTTCATAGTTTTGTTCTCCCAACAAATTAGTGGTCTGTGCAGGTGGATGAATGATCAAGTTTTTGGTATTTTTTCTATTCGAGATCATCATCTGTCTTGTCCTACAACTTATATAAGCATCAACTATGGCCAGTCAAGGTCTAACTAATATAAGTAGGTAGCCACCCAATATGTTGGATACTCCCATGCATCTACTGTGACAATAACATATTCTAGTATTTCTTCCAGAATAATTATGGATCGGTCAACTAATTGAAGGATAATTTTAGTTGGTCTTATATTCGTGAGTTGTAGTTCCTACATGTTTTCTTGGGGCATGAATTTTATGGAAGCCCCTAGATCTACTAATGTATTGGGTAATGGGAAGCCTACAATTTTAATTGTTAGCACTAGACTTCCTAGATAAGAGTATTTAGGATGGTAGGTATTGCCTAACATGATATCATCCAATTTTCCTACCACACTTACTGCTTTTGATGGTTTTCTTCCTAATTTTTCTAAGCATAATTCTCTTATGGCCTTTGTATAAATGGGAACATCTCTAATGGTCTGAAAGAGGGGAATTGTGAATGTTAGATTTTTTAAGCCTTCCCTAATGCCAAATTTTGGCTATGTTGGATTCCTGGGTTCCTATAATATTTTTGGAAAATGTGGAACCCCTTCATCCCTATTTTTATCAAAAATTTCATTTTCTACCACCTCTTATACCAAAGGTGTCTCTTCTACTTCTAAATTTGCATCCTTCTCCTCCACTGCAAGAGGAGTTGGATATACTCCTAATTGTCTTCTTGACCTAAGCTGTACAGGGCTACAATCTACTATAATATGATAAATTGGAAACATCTCTGTATCTATCTAATAGGTGGGATTATTTGACCTGTTATTTGGATTTGGAGTTGGTTGTGCAAGTAGTTGAATTGGTATTGAAGTATGAGGTGCAGGAAATACGGGTTGTGATGGAATTTGAGTTGTATTTTGTGGAGGTGAAGTCCACACATTGTGGTTCCTCAATTGTGGTCCAATTGGTTGATAAGGCATCCATGTATATGGGTTGTAAGGAGTAGACCATTGGGTGGCATTCATCCAAGGAGGTTAAATACACCATCCCATGTTGGGTGGTTGAGTCTGATATTGGTTCATATAATTACTTCCTCCATAAGGTGGCATTCCTCCTAGCATACTATTTCTCATAGGAAACTATTGCTAGTTTCTCCTATTACCCATGAAATAGGTTTTTGATGCTTTAGGTTCCTCTTGGGAATTTTATATTCGTGGATACAACCTAGTTTTATAATCTCTTTGACAAATTGCACACACTCTAACTTTATTCTCTGAATACTCGTTTCTCCGATGTTTCCTCCTACATTTTGGGTAAAATATGGCTAATGTTGCTTCCATTTCCTGCTTATTTTTTAACCAAGAGTGTATCCAATTGAAGTGTAAGATATGAGAGCATATCACTCTTCATATAATCCAACATGTTCCCTATTTCAGCCTTAGTTACTATGGATATAGTTTTTATGATTCAGGTGGTTTGTTTAATTTTTTTGTGAGAATAATTCTAACACAATTGTCAGATGTCTATCATCTAATGTTGGTAAATATCCCCTCTTGATATTAGATTTAAAACTTCCAGAGACTCATTTGTGATACCCCTCAAGAAAATACTTCTTAAGGACTTCTCACCCAACCTTGCATGGGGTGATCTTTGCAAATTAAAGCTAAATCTATCCCAATAGTATTTCAATGATTCTTCCTCTTTTTGAGTCATATCCAAGAATTCTTCCCTAACATATCGTGCCCTCCAAAATTTTTAGCATTGGTATAGGAAAATCCTTTCCATATCTTCCTAGGTTGCAATGTTTTTATTTCCTATATTGATGAACCAACGTTGCGCTAAATCATCTAAAGTGAAGGAAAATAATTTTAGTTTTTGGGCGTCAGATTTGTAATCCACTGACCTGCATAATATATCAAATTTAAAAAGGAACATGCCATGGTCTTCAGTCAAAATTTCCCTAAAGGTAGGAATATGAGTGAGATATATGTTTCATCTTTGTTTCTCTCCTTACCTCCTCAATTGGGAAGTCAAAGCTGGTTGAAGCTTCTTCAATATCAGCCATATTTTCAGGTAATGCAGGTTCTACACTTACTGCTTCCAAGGCATATTTTAAGGCTCCACACTCATTTTATTTATCTTATAAAAGTATTCCTAAGTTAACGTTTGAAATTTTTCCTTCTTAAACTACTTTCCACCATTGAATATTTAGTACATCTTCCTCAGATTGGGTTCTCTCAAATAGATCTCCTAAACCAAAATTTGAAACTAGTCCTTCATCAAAAGATGTTTGTCTTAATTTTTGAGAAGAATTTTGTTTAAATATTGTATGACTATACCAATGTACTACTGGAGGATATGGTAGTTCAGTTTCAGGATTGGTTTCAAATGTTTCAAAAGGAATTTTAGAAGGGTTTTTAGGTACTTGTTAAGTAAAATCTTTGCTTTTCAGAAAACGGCCATTCGATCCTTTTAATATTGGTGGAATCATACAATATTAGGTAGAAAAATTTATAGTTAAGCTATTATAAACTGCAAGTTCAAGGTTGACTATCCTATAGATTGACTACTACAGTTGGCACTCCCCAAAAATGACACCAAAATGGTGAGCATAAATTAATTTTTAAAAAAAATCATATCCTATCCATTAATTATCAATCTGGTAGTTTGTAGACTTGTGAGTGCCAGTGCAAAGTATATATCTATGGTATTCTAAATATGATTCCTCGATGTCACTTTTGGTTTGGGGGGTGGCTTTTGGTGTAGTTGGATTTCAACCAAACTAGCATGATTAAATTGCAGGAAAGTAAAATCTACAATAAATTGCAAAAAAACTAAATTAAAATATCAAACATGTGACTGAAAGGAAATGTGCAGAAAAGTTAAGTGTAGAAAAGCAAACACTCATGCAAATTTTTTTGGGTTTGTCAGGCTGGGATCCCTCTTGGGGTGGGATTTTGGGTTGCTCTACATTCCTGTTTCTTCAAGATGGGAAACAATTTTTTGATTTGTTCCTGCTAGTTTTCTCTCCAAGGATGGTTTTCTTACTGAGTGGTTCCAGTTGTGGTGGATTTATGGGTTCCCATGCTCATTTGGGTGGGATCCCATTTTTCAATATTTCTGCCTGCTTTTCCATCCTGGGTGTCTTGGGCAAGATCCCATTTTCAATATTTCTACCTACTTTCCCGTCCTGGGTGTCTTGGAAAAGATTCTTCATTTTAAATATTTACTACCTAATTTTTACTTCCTCATGCATGTGCCCTGGCTTGCTGGGGGCCTATTATGGTTTGGATGTTTTGGGATAGGTTCGGTTTACTGGGATCATACCACTAGGATTCCCTATTCTATTTTGGTTGTAAGCCCTAGATTGTAAGCTTTACATAGTTGTATTTGGTCAAGATGGCCATTGACTTTTTGTAAAAGGTTTTGGGGCCCCTTTCAAAACCTATTTTTTAATACAATGCAATATACTTACAAAAAAAAAATAAGGAAATACATAATTAGACACTCTTGTAGAAAATAAATAATATAAACTAATTAATGAAAGTAGAAGAAAATAGGGGAGGAATACTTCCTAGAGTAGGCCCAGGCTTCGTAGACATACACCTAGTTAAATTATGCAATCACTCTTCGAACTTAAGAAATTGACCAAAACACTTCAAGATTTTTATTATGCAGTACTAATTTTTATAGAGCAAGTTCAGATCCTTTCTTTAGGGATGGCCTATGTTTTTATGCAGAATACGGCCATCCCCTATTTATAATTTTAGACGTTGCATGATTTTCTATGGTGGGCATGCATAAATTTATTAGACGTCTAAAAATAGAGAAATCACACTAAAACTAACCCTCGCAGAATAATCATAGTGTTTCCTATGTTTAACAAAAGACATCTAATTTTATACATGGTCTTAAATATTTACGATCAATGCACATATTTCTATTGTGTACACTAGACACACTATTTCACCCATTTCTAGAAAATAGGTGGCTTTTTGGCCTATCACTAGGATACAAGCACCACAGGAGGCTTCTTCTATTTTTTGAGGATCATCATTGGTTTTTGGACATTGAACAATGCACACTTTTATTCTATCATTGAGAGATAGGCACCGTCCAACCTATATTCAGGAGATAGGTGCCATACCGTGTACTAGGAGACAAGCACCTTCCAACATGTTATTGGGATAAAGGCATTGTTATGTGTAATAGGAGATAGGTGCTTCCTTTTCACTGGGAGATAGGCACCTTTCGACTTATGGTTGAGAGATAGATATCGTACCTTAGCATATGTTGGAGCACCTTACTCCTTTGCTACTATCATTTTTCACTCACCAATACTTCCTTAATTGTGTCATGAAAATATCAAATGCTAGGTTTGCATGGGACCTTGACTAAAAAGGTACAAAAAAAACATAATGTACTACATCTACACAAAATTTTCACTCAAAACACTTATTAGGCATAGTACATCATTTTCCATTAAATATATACAAAAATCTCATAAAATATGCATTTATTATATAATACTCCACACAATTATGCTATTAAAGTATACAAAAATGAGCATTTTTGGTGCTCATCAGGTTTTCTTATGTTTAGGGTCATACTTGACCAATTTCTCATAAAAGTCTCTCCAAGGGGGAAGCTGTTCCATTTTTCTAACATTCCAATATAATGGAGAGCTCTATTTATTATTTCTATGCTTTTAAATTTGAGGCCTCAAATTCCTTTCAAACGTAGGAGCCTCTCACCGTTAAGGGCAGTTAGCTTCTCCAAAAAATTATTGTTCGTGTCATATCTCCATCTTTGTGAAATATAACTAAGACCTAGTTTCTACAAATATTGAGTGATCTGCTCATACTGACCCTTCATTGTTACTATAATATCTTCCACATTACGAGGGTCAGTCATTGTTCCTTTTATTCTTATCCCAGTGCCAAAAGTGGCATTGATGTAGTCAGCTTGTATACAATATTCTAATGCCAACATTCTACTAGTGATAATGTGTGGAAGCAAGAATTGTTTCCCAGTGAAGCCATAAAATCTAATGACTATACCCTCAGTAAAAATATACCAGTATTCTTCCTTAGCTTAATTTGTTTACAATAGTTCCTTAGATAGAGGAGTAATTCTAGGACATTGGCCATACATTAATTTTAGGGCTAGACCCAAAAATTCCATGTTAAAGTATAGTAGGATCAAGTATTTCTTAGAAGCTTAGTCCATGTATAAACTAGTATGGGATTTTCATTATTATATTTATCTATTACTGGGATACAAGGCATATATTACCTTACAACATTGAGAAACATCCAAACCAAATTAGAGCAGTGCCTAAAAGAGGGGGTCTCAGGATCTTTCTTCATTGCTACTAATTGCTCATGCATTCTCTTGGAAAGGAAGGCAGGCTAATCAAAGTAAATCAGTTTGTTATTGCCATATTCCATAGGTATTTTATACATATATTCATTAGAAATACAATAAACTGTAGCTATCTACCAATCTCTCACATATTGATCAGAATCCAAATCAGCTAGTGCTACTAGCATGGAAAAGATTTTTGGGTAGGCAAATTGCTTGGTGGCAATTGGGGTACTAGGCAAAGTGTCCCTAGACATTATAGTTTTGAACTGGCTATACACGCATTTTCTAAAATGCCCACCATTCTATGGATACCCCTTTAGCAAGTAATACCTAGCTTGATCTTGTGGTTTGAAGGGCTTGGGATTTATAGGTGGGTCTCTACCCATGGCAAAGAGGTCATGGTAATATTGTGTAGTTATATTGAAAAGAGTTTTGCCCTTGGTTGTTTTTACTACTTTAAACTTAGGGTCATTGAATTTTACTATGGTAGAAATTAACTCTGGATAGGGATGAAAAAACTCATAGATATAGAAAGACAAAAGAGAGTGAACGATGCAAGTACCTTGAACTAAAATTGGAATTTCTTGCAAAAGTTTATGATCGATCTCTTGCATGAGTCTATTTATCATTCTCCATATCATTTTTGTATCAGCTACTACCTGTGCTTTATCAATGTAGCACATAACCTCACTACTTTATGGTTGAGTAGCTTGCTCTGCAACTTTTGATGCCATTTCTAAAAAAACTTCTAAAATTGATCTTTGAATGCTCTATAAATTATCTTCACCTCCTTATCACTGCTCTTGAAGACTTATCATTGTTTACAAATTGAAAATCATTTTTTACCTATAAATATCTTGCATGTATAGCCCCTACCATTAATGTGGTAGATGAGCCACCACTTAGATGCACACTTCAAAATTCATATTGGCAAAAAAATGGTGCAAATTGGAAGTGATACCTCATCTGTTGATTGGTCATACCCTAGAACCTATCACAAATCACAACCAAATTTTGTTTACTTTATTTGGGTGTGGTACAAAAAACGTAGTGGAATGACACACTTTTCTTAGGTTTGACTCTTTTGAATTTTTGTTGGGAACATGTTGTGAGCCGTTGCATTTGTTTTTATTTTTTCTCTGTAGTGAAAAGATAAATTAAAGACATTATATTATAAACATGTACATATATTACAAGGAAAAATTATTCTTACTCAAAGTATAAATTTAGATGATATCCATTAACCAGTATTGGATATAAATTTCATTCTTGATCTTGGAGTTGGAAAGCATTATTTTTCTTGACCTCAACTACCTTGAATGGACCATCCCAGAAAGAGTTAAATTTTTTGTGGTTGCCTGGTTTGGATTTTTCTACATTCCATCTTAGGACTGAATCATCAAAATTTTCTGAATCTGGTATTCTTATCAAACCATTCTTTAGTGTCTATGGAGTGTTTTTTAAAACTTTCATATGCTTTGGTTCTCTGCTCCTCCAACTATAGGAGATGCATCAATTTGACCTCTACTAGATTCTGATCTGATTCATCATATTGGCTAGCTAATATTAGAGTTGGTATCTCAAGATGAGTGAGTAGAATAGCTTATTTCCCATACACTAATGCATAAGGAATTTTTTTTATTGACTTCTTGATAGTAATTCTATCTGCCCACAAGGCTTGTTCTAGGAGAAGATGTCAGCTTCTTTATTATATTTTAGTGCTCTTTTCAAAATTATGAGTATATTTTTGTTATTGAATTCTACTAATCCATTCCCTTGAGGGTAATAATTAGAAGAATTCTTTAAGCATATGCTATATTGACTTGTAAACTCAATGTACTTTGCACCTATAAAAATGGACCATTATCACTTACCAGGGCTTTAGGGAGACCAAACCTTGTGATTAGGCTTTCAATAAATTTGATCACTACATCTTGATTTGATATCTAGGTTAGAATTATCTTGATCCATCTAGTAAAGTAGTTTGTAGCAGTTAGAATGTATTTATGACCTACTAAAGAGTTGGGATCTATAACTCTATGAAATCTAGTCCCCACTTCTAGAAAGGTTATTTTACTTGGACAAGCTTAAGGGGGAATGAAGCATTCCTATTACTCCCTACATATCTTTGGCACTTATCACATGCTCTTGTTACTTTGAAAGTTTCAATAAAGATAGTAAGCCATTAGTAACATGCTCTTATATTTTCATAGTAGTAACTCTTCCTAAAAAATGTTCCCTTGACAATACTTCATGAAATTCCTCAATGACCTTCTATTTTTTATTATCTTTCAAACATATCAGAAGAAATCCATTAAGGTTATTTTTATATATTACCTTAGGTAAAAGGACATATTTCAAAGCTTGAATTCTATATCTCCTTATTTGTGAAATATTAAGATCTTGAGGGTATACCCCTGTTTTAAAATAAATTGTTAATTGATCAACCCAATATAACCCTTCTGTTGAACTATCCTCACTTTGTCCAAATTCTTATGGCTGACAAGCTGATATCTAATCTGAGATTGCTTTTGCTATCATTTCTTGACATGATGTTGTACCTTTGACTAACTTTATAGGATGTATTTCTACATCATATTTCTATATTTTGGTGATCAAACCAACTCTTTTGTCATCCAACTTTCCTTGTAAGATGAAACTTATAACATCTAGATGTACCACATAAATAAGAATTTTAATTTGATTCAAGTATTATCTAAATTACTTCATAAATTTCATTACTGCAAATACTTATCTCTCAATAAAATTATATTTAGTCTGGTACTCATGAAGAGTTTGACTCCAAAAAATATAGGGTGTTATTCTCCAGCATCATTCTTTTGTGTCAGTAATACTACATAACTATCCTTAGATCCATAGGTATATAAGATGAAATATTTACCAAAATTAGGGTTTACCAATACTGGGGTAGTAGCAATGGCTTTCTTGATTTCCTCAAAAGCTTGCTTCCTTGTTTCAATCCACTTAAACTCCATATTATTTTTGAGTACTTCTGAAATAGGTTTAACATTTTGAGCAAAGTTTGATATGAACTTCCTTACAAAATAAATTTATCCAAAGAAGGATTGCAAGAATTTCTTATTCATAGGGAGAGGAAGAGCCAACATTAATTTTACCCTATCGGGATCAATTGGCATCCCTTCTTTAGAGACCGCATGCCCTAATAATTTACCCTCATGGATTGAAAAAATGACTTCTTTAGATTTAGGGAGATGTTGACTCTCTACATTTTTTAAAAACTTGCTCCAAGTGTTCCAAGTGAGTTTGTTTTTATGGGAAAATACAATCATCATCAAGGTAGATGAGAATGATTTTATTTATCAACTCCCCAAAAGTATAGTCCATGGCCCTTTAAAAAGTAGTCCTTGCATTAGATAAACCAAAAGGTATTCCCTGATAAGCAAAGGCACCCCACTTAGTGGTAAAGGTTTTTTTGAACTAATCTTCATCCTTCACCCAAATATGGTTGTATCCTGAGAAACCATCTAATAGGGAAAACCTCTTAGCCCCTATAACAATCTACAAAATCTAGTCAATTTGAGGAAGAGGATATTGGTTTTTCAGTGATGCTTTGTTTAGGTTACTAAAATCAACACATAAGTGGATGTCTCCATTCTTCTCATTGATAGGTACCAAGTTAGTAACTCATGTAGAATTTTTAATAGGGTAGATAATATTTACTTTCAATAGTTTGAACAATTCTTGTGTCATTATGGATTTGATCTTGGGATTCACAGGCCTCTGCTTTTGCCTAAAAGATTTTGCATCAACTTCAGCTCAATAGTGTGTTGAATAAACTTTTTATCATATACCTTAATATTAATATGACCAAGCTATAATATATTGATATTTAATTCATCCAACCTTAATTTTCTCCACTTCTTTTAGAGAAAATAGAATGCCAATCTTAAGTTTTTTTATACTTTTCTACTTCAATCTCTTTATAGATTTCATCATTAATTTTCATGGATCTTGATTTCTTCCCATTTTCATTATCAAAAAGGATTTATAGTGTGATAAAAACCTTAGGGATATGATTATTATTCAATAGTATGATGTCTTGCTGATCCATTTCTTGAGGGATATCTTCTTGCAAATTAGACAAGCAAGCTTCTCTGACTAGAAAGTCAGTTATTTGATAATTATTCTCAAAAACTTGCCAAAAAATCTATCTGTATGGTACTATAGGCCTAAATATTAATTTGAATCTTTTGTCTTTTGTTGATCCAAGATCTGAAGAAGGACTAAAATTAGAACCCTTAATGGCTAAAGCATCACCAACATATTTTATTTCCTAGGAATAGAGTGGATATTTAAAGCATCAAAATATTCCTCTGCTCTTTTGGTGTAGTGTGGAATATCATAAGCATAATGGCCTTTTCAAGTTTGAATTTATGTGGCTGCACCACCCATATTTTTATAAATAAATGGAAAAATGGTGGAGTATTCCTTCCCAGGGTACTAAGATGTAAATTCTCACAAACAAGCTTAAAAATATGAAGAAACAAGTCAAAAAGTGGAATAGGGAGGTCTTTGGAAATATCTTTCAAAATAATAAATCTATTTGGTTAGATTTGGATATGTTAGAATAAGAGATTAAAAATTTGGGTATGAACCAAACCCAATTTCAAAGAGAAAAGGATTTTAATATTGAATTTCACACCATAATAGCCAAGGAAGAAATCTATTGGAGGAAAAAGTCCAGGATCCAGTGGTTGCAGGAAGGTGATAGGAATTCTAAGTTTTTCGATGTCTCCACTATCAAAAATAAAATTTCTACCCACATTGATGAAATTCGGGTTATTAGAGAGAGAAAAAAAATTGAGCATGAGGTTGCGGACTTCTATCAAAATCTTCTAGCTAAAGATATGAAAGAGGATGAAACAACGATTAAGGAGATGACTAATACCATTCCTAGGTTGATATTTAAGAAGATCAATGATCAAATTTTAAAGGATATTGAGGAAGAAGAGGTAAGGATAGCCACTTTCTCCCTCATTAGAGATAAAGCTCCAAGCCTGGATAGGTTCCAAGCAGAGTTTTTCTAAACCTTTTGGGATATTGTTAAATTTTATGTTATTGAAGCAGTGAAGGAATAATTAAAGTCATGTAAGATCCTAAAGAAGTTTAACAATACCTTCCTTATTCTAGTTCCTAAGAAGAAAGGGTAAAAAAAATTCAAATATTTTAAACCTATAAGTCTTTATAATACTATTTACAATATTATCTCTAAAGTTATAACCCTTAGATTGAATATCTTCCTCCCCTCCATTATCTCTGATGAACAAGGAGGCTTTGTAAAGGGTAAACAAATTTATATGGGATTATATCCCTTCATGAATCCATGCATTCTATCAAGTCTGATGAAAGGAAATACATGTTCCTAAAGTTAGACATGAGTAAGGCTTATTATAGAGTGTCATGGAGGTTTTTGGATAAAGTTTTGGATGCATTTGGTTTTTGTAGATAGTGGAGAAGATGGGTTGGTAGCTACTATAAGACTACAAGGTACTCTATTTTGATACATAATAAACCAGTAGGTTTTTTTAGTAGTAGTAAAGGTCTTAGACAAGGTGACCCCCTCTGTCCTTATATTTTCATTATTATGGGTGAAATGCTCAAAATATTCCTGAATGCTACCAAGGCTTCTGGCTGGATAGGGGGCTCTAAACCAGATCTCAATATTGAGGGTATTACTCATTTACAGTTTGTGGATGATACCATTTTACTTGGTAATCCTACTGTGGTAGAGGTAATTGAATTTGAAATAATCTTAGACCTCCATGAGCATGCCTCTTACCAAAAGATCAATTTGGACAGGAGCAAGATCTTCTTCACTAACACTAAAGTTTCTCTTCAAATAAGTGTGGCTAGAGTGATAGGGTGTCCTATGTAAACCCTACCTTCTTCTTACCCTGGAATTACTATGTTCATGGTATCTTTATAGGAACCTCTTTGGAATGGTTTGGTTGACAATTTTCAATATAAATCTGTAGGATGGAAAGGTAATATCTTATCTCAAGTAGGTAAAGTATTGTTGGTTAAGAGTGTTTTGCAGGCTATCCTCATTTATCTTCTCTCCATTTTTAAGATCCCTGCTAAAGTTTCCAAAATCATAGAAGGAATTCAAAAATAGTTCTTATGGTCAAGATCTAAAGAGAGGAGGAGGATTCCTCTTGTAGCTTGGGAAAAAAATTACCATCAAAAGAAGCATGGTGGTCTTGGTCTAAGGAACCTCAACCTAGTTAATAGTGCGATGGTAGACAAGGTGGGATGGAGAATTCTAAGGGATGGTCAGAATATTTAGGTAAGGATTCTTAAAGAAAAATATCTTAACAACCAGGAGGATACCTAATTTCTCACAATTTAGGATACCTATCATGACTCTTCTTTATGAAACCACTTGGCGGATGATAGGGAGGTATTATGGAAGGGTGTGAAATCACATGTTGGAAATGAGGCCTCTATAATATTTTGGGAAGATGCCTATTTATATGACAACCCTTTAGCCAACAATGATATTTTATATAATATGAAAGAGGATTTAGAAGATAGATATGGTATAAAAGGTTTGTGACTACATGACTTTATTGGATAACCAGTTGATTTGGAGAGATTTAGAGGCAGGCCCTAAGAATTTAGAGGCTTTAAACCTCCTTAAAGCTAAACTAAAGGATTATTACTTAGGTTTTGTCAGGAAAAGAGACTCTATGGTTTGAAGAAAAACTAAGAATGGTGAATTCAGCATGAAGATAGCTTATGATCTTCTGGATTCTACTATAGATAATGGTTTCCATTGGAATAGAATTTTGGGTAAGATAGTTATTCCTAAACCAGAGACTTTTCTTTGGAAAGTAGTTTAGAATAATATTCTAATAGTGTGTAATCTTACAAAGATAGATTATCAGTTACCTAATAGTTATAGTTTATGTAAAAATATACAAGAATTAGTAGAACACATCTTCTTAAAATATCCTTACACTTTAAACATTTTCCAACTCCTCATCAATAGGATTGGAATTTATTGGGTGATGCCTTCTAATATGGTTTTGTGGTTACAATAGTGTGAGAACCACTTTTTTAGTCCTTGTATTAATGTAATTTGGAACTTGATTCAATCTCATTTTGTGTGGGGAGTATGGTTAGAGAGGAACAAGAGAATTTTTAGAGGGGAAAAAAGGTTAGCAATGAGAAATTTTTGAAGTATCACCTATTTTCTAAAGGAGAATGTTATATCTATCATGTACCCTTTCAAGCTAGAGAATACTAAAAATACTAGAATAACTAAGGCATGGAATTTGGAACCCATTAGTAGTGGAGAGGCAAATGCTTAGGTTAGCATTGATGTAAAATGAAAACTATCCCAAGATGAATGGTTGAAGTTGAATTTTTATGGGGCATCCAAAGGTAATTTAGGTAAGGCCAGAGTAGGAGCAATTTTGAGGAAATATTAGGGTAGATTTGTGGGGTAGCCTGTAAGTTTTTGGGAATGAATACTAGTCATAAAGCTGAAGTTAAAGCTTTACATCTAGTTGTAGATCTAGATAAGGATCTAGGTGTTAAAAAGTTATATTTGAAGGAGTCTCCATGAATATTATTAATATTTTGAAAAGGGAGGGAGAAGCTAATTAGAAAATTGATTACATTGTGCAAGATATTAGAGATATTATAAAGCATTTTGAAGAAGTTGACTTTGTTCATGTCTTTAAATAAGGTAAAAAACCAAAAGATAAGCTAGTAAACTTTGGTTCCATTAAAGAAGAGGATAGGAGATGGATCCCCCCACGGGTGGTTCATGAAGACTTAAAATTTTTACGAGGGATAACTACAACTAATTGGGTTTTGGGATGGATACTATTTGTCTTGCATCGAGGGGATTTTTGGTTATTTTCCCTTGGTAGTTGTGTAGTTGATGGGTTAATTTTTTGTTGTAAAAGGCTTTGGGCCCTTTCAAAATCTTGTTTTTACCCTAATAAAAGAAAACATCAAAATATTCCATCAAATCCCATACTCTTTTCCTATATGATTTTAAGTAGTGGCACTTGTTGCTACATTTATCTATGACTTGATTAACTACTATATCTGAATCACCATATATATCTAACATTTTGATTCCCATATTATTTTCTTGTATTAATCCTAAACATAGAGTCTCATATTCTATAGCATTATTGGTATAAGACTATGTCAATCTATATGTAAATTTTTTTATACCTTCTGAAGGGAATTTCAAAATTATACCAGCATCGACCCTATTTTTGCATCTTACCCCATCAAAATGCATTGTCCAAATTTTTGACCCCATCAATGATTGATTAAATATGGTAGGGGTATTTTTATCAACCTCAAAAGAGATGTTATAAGTGTCCATTCTTGTCCTGAATAGGCTATAGTATTTTGTAAATGGAAACTCATATTCCACTTCAAAATATTAAAATATCTCTACCAATTTAGGTTCATCCAAAACTAAGAGGTTACACATGTCTTCCTCTATTTTTTCAATGTGATAGACGACAAGCTTTTTAGAGGATATTCTTATTCTCTTACCTTTGTATGGAATCTTTGTGCTAGAGTAATCTAAGTACATGTAACCTCCTAGCTTAGTGGTGAACTCTCTAGAAAGATAAAAAACAAAGTAAGGCTGTAGGTCTACCACTACAATTTATTGTACAATAGTAACTGCTAGAGCTCTGTGTAATATCAACAACACATCCTTTACCACTCCAATGGTCTTAATTGGTGTACCATCCAATTACAAAAATCTTGGAAATGAATGAGAATATTCCATTCCCATTTCATCATAGATTGCTTGAGGTATGACTGTGGTTGAAGCCCCTAAATCTATCATATAGTTGTGGACTATCCAACCATTCTTAGACAAATATAAAAGGGAGGAGGTTTGTTTTTAAAGGTTGCAAGAGTCATATTTTATCGACCAGAAGGTATGCTGAAGATTGTGGTAGTCTAATTTTCTTGAGAATTCTTATTTAAAGAATCCTTTAGTAGATCAATATAAATAGGGATGAAGATAGTGTCATAGAGACTTGCTATAGAAGGGGTCCTCTCAGTTCTTCCACAATGTTAAACTCTAAATTTTCCAAGGGAGCTTTCTCATACTTCCCCTCTAGTTCACCATATTTTCTCTTGTATTTCTAGGTATATTCAATTATCTATCTCTTAGTGATGGAAGAAAACATTATATTTTATTATGCTTCATCTTTAGAACCTATTTGTTCTTTATTTTTTTCCTTCTCATACTACTTTGGAGTGCTCATCTCCTTTTCTTAGCCTCTAGGAAATGTATCTCTCTTTTTAGTTTCTTGTGGAATCAAGAACTTATCATTATTTTGTAGAGGTGATTCCCTCTTCTTCTGAGAGGGGACTTGAAATTGACCCATATTTTGTGGATCAACCTATAATGTATTCTTTCTAGATTTTGTCATGACATAAACTAATACTTCCTCATATAGATCTTTTTCAAACATAACTTGCTCTAGTTGCCATAACATGTTGACTCTTCCATTTTAATTCCTCTTAGCTTTCTCCATGGCTTGTTGCACATGGTGTTGGTACATGGTATAGGTGTCAGAATCATGAGGATAATTATAAACTAGGCACCAAACATTTACTAGACTGGTCTCAGACAAAAATTCTTGATCTTCTTGATTTGTGTTAACCTTGGGCCTTGCATTACTACTAGTAACCAGTTTCTAATCCCTATTAATGTATGGGAAGATTATTTTTTGAGATGTTTCCATCTCTCTCTTTTCCATTGTGTTCACCTTGTTATTGATTGTCTTTAGGGTATTCTGAATAACAAGCAACAGGGTGGATTCTTAGGGATTTTGAGATTGGAGTGGGGGAAAAGGAGTTGAGACAAATGTTTTTGAAGAAGGAATTGGAGCTACTTGAGGAAGTGGTGATGACAAGGAAGGTGGGTCCATATATGAAGATATATATACCTTAGCCTAAAACTAAGGGATATCAGAGCAATATGACATGACTATCTTTGGAGGAAGCCTTCCTACAATTAGGATATTTTTTGCCTATATGACTACATTGTATACTTGAGGAAAGGTAGTTATTATTGACTATTGAGTTTGTAGTCCCAGGTCTGAACCAAGGGCTTTTATGTAATACATGAAAGTAAGGGGAGCAATTGGTCTAGCTTTAGGAGGTATCCTTTTCCATGTTCTACTAAACCTCAGATTAAAATAAGATATTAAATCCTATTGATGTTTCTACATAGTTGTGAATTGGTTTAAGAGGGATAAATTATTAGTAGATTCATTAAACTCTTCCACAAAAGGACTGACTAATGCAGCCCATGAAATGATACTGTTATCTTAAAGGGTTCTAAACCATTGTAGAATTTTTCCTCTAAAGGATAGGGTTAGAAGCCTGATGATGACATATTCATTCCTAATATTATGGATAGCTTCTAGGTATAACTTTGGATATATCTTGGGGGTTATCATGCATAAGGGTGAGTTCTAAAGGATCGATGGTATCCTAATTAGGGTATTTATATGGAGGCTAATTCTAGTTTATAGTCTATTTTTGAGCCATGTTTATTGGGGTTTGCCTTGATGAGAATCAATTTCTTGATGGTATTAATATTTCTACAAAATATGAGTTTAGGGATAAACTTCTTGTATGCCTAGATCTTCTAAATGGTATATTAAAGAATAGAACAGGTCCTTGACTATTCCTAGGAGATGACCTGGTAAACATGAAAGAATGAGCTACTAAAAGGGCTTTTCTAGGTTCTTGATTTTAGGGAGTCACCAAGTGAATTTACTTTTATCACTTGGCGAGGTCAAGACAAATCACTAAATATTTATTCCTCTAGGAAAATAAAAAATAATATCTAGTGGGTGAATATTTTATAAATAGGGTCCCATCGGGCATGCCAAAAATTATTGGAACCTAAATTGATATTAAGGTGAAATCAAGCTATGAACATCATTTGAAATGGTTTTTGGAAGGTGAACACCCACTAATCATAGCCATGACCTTGATATTGGATGGATCAAAATTGATTTAAACCCAACCTCTAGAGTAGGCTGGTATACCTTGTCAACTTATTGGATGTTGACTCATTTAAGCTTAGTTAAATGTATAAATATAGGGATAGAAAGGGGAAAGGGTTTATAAAGTAATGAATCAATAATGGATAGATAAATATAACAACATAGGCATCTATGGAGAACTTTTGACATCTCAATTTCTAGCAAACAACACTTACGATTAACAACATTCAAAACATAGTAATCTTCAACATTTAAGCATGTATGCATAATTCAATAATTATTCCAAACATATAGGGTATAAATAATCCAAATTAGTAGAATTAGATTGATAATTTGACTAACAAAAATAGAATTCTTTCCAAGCATACATCTAGAAATGAATCATTTCAATTTTCTCTAAGCTAGAAATCCAATATTAGCTAATAGACTAACCATAGCAAAAGTAGTAGATGTGGCTTCAAATATTGGTAATCCATAAAATAAAGAACACATGAGTCTAAGGCAATCATATAAGTAATTCTCATTCTATTGATTTGTAGAAAATGTACAATAGTAGCACAAGCAAACACTTTAGAGATGATCCTTTAAAGTGAGGTTTTGACCTCTATTTATAGTTTTGCAATAATTTAAAATATTTGAAAGAATTAGGAACATAACTGTTGATCAAGGTGCAACGACATCATTGTAATTATTGTCAACACACTCAGATGGACAGGTTGATGCAGTGGATAGTTTTTCGGAGGTTGTTCAGAGTATGTACAGTGATGTTCAATGCTTATGAGGATGTTTTTGATGTTCAGGTGAAGTTGTTACAAGTTGTTCGTGCAAATTTGCAAAAGTTGAAAAAATTGTCAAGAAGTTGTCAAAAAATTGCACAAGTCATCATGGGCGTAGTTGGACAGGATGGATCAGTTTGGAACATGCCCGCATGTCAAGAAATAGTCTAGAGAAGTTGGAGTTCCAGATAAACAAGATGCTAAGTTGGTAGCCTTCTATTTGGTTCAAGAAAGAAGGAAACTATGCGCTCCTTTGATCTTTTACATACTATATATTTGGTCAAAGAGAAGTCAAGATCATCTCTTGTTCTTGCCATGGCTACCCTATTGTAGATCTAAAATTGAATCATATCATGGATCTTGATTTTCCATCACTTCATCTTCCTACTCTTTGAATTTAGATTCAAAATGGCTCGAATAGAGGTTTGGTACCTTATGTCATGTTAGATATTGAATTTTTACATGATTTGATCCACTTTTGATGTAGACTGTTGATCTACTGTTGGATGGCTAAGATTAGATTTTTTAAAAGCTTGATGTGATTTTATAGTTCATGGTCTAAAATACTTCATGGCCTAGATCATATCATGGCCTATAGCCTATCATGGCCTATGATCATATTCCCTTTTTGAATTCATCCTTCATGGTGTAAAATGTGCTCTAATATGGTGCTTGAATCTCTTATTTGAGTTTTTTTACTACGACCTAGGACAAGAGTATTTTTATCTTGAAGATGTGCTCATGAAATTTTGTTTTAGGCTATGTAGCGTAGAACCCTATTCAGAGCCACTATTTTTATTTCTGAAGTAGTAACTTTGAATCTGTTGATTGTGACTTAGAAAAATAAGTTGAAGTGCATGGTGTGGAACCATGTGCTGAGTCTTCATAGTGAAAACCATATTTTGAGTCACTTTTTAGATTATCAAACTTGGAAGTTTTATCATGTTGACCATAGTGAGGAATCAAGTGCTAAGAAATGTGGTATAGATCCATGCACTAATTTGCATAGTGTGGAACCATGTTCTAGGCCACAATTTGAAATGTTACCATGCCAAGTTTGACTGCACTAACCATGGTGAGGAACCACGTTGCACTTTGTTGCAAGCTACTTTCTCATTTTATGCTTTGAGCTATGATTTGAAATGTGTGAAGGGCCTATTTAAATAAATTTACCATGACTTGGGGCATGTTGCACTGAGCCTCTATCGTAGTTCAAAGATCCTCTTTGGAATTAGAAAATTTTTGGAATATTTTGCAAAATTTTCTAAGTATGTGGTCTTTTGGATCTACAGGAACTAGGAACTATTGTAGCCTAGTTTGTCATCTAGCTCATGCTAGAACTGTGATTATCATATCTTGATATTTTAAGGTAAACATCCACTGATCACAACCTAGACTAAACATTGGGAGAACCAAAATATTTTGATTCAACCTCTAGAGAAGGCTGACTCCTTGTCAACTTAATGAGTTTTGACTCTATTTAGCTTGATTATAATGAAGTTAAGGATAGAAATGATAGGGTTAGAAACAATGGATTTAATATGGTTGGGTTAAGCTAACAACACAGACAACCACACAACGTCCTTTAATAGATGATTTTAAAAAAGCATCCTAGAGGATTAACAACATTAAGAAAATATGTAGTTACGCTACTGAAATGGTGTTTTGCATATTCACATAATTATTCCAAATATTTAGAAGCATTGATTATTCAATTTTAGAAGAATAATATTAATATCCTGATTTAATAGAAATAGATTTCTCGATAAAAATGTATGCAAAAAAAATTAACTCAATATACTCTAAGTTAGCTTTTCAAATTAATAGAATAGACTAACCATAGCAGTAAGATGAGGTAATATCAATTCCACTATTTAACACAAGCACAAATTCAAGGTAAACATCCCTTGTAATGATTTATTCATAATTTTGCAAAGAAATACACAGTGGTGCAAGCAAATACTCTAGAGCTAACCATTTGGAAGGAGGTTGCTGCTCTTATTTATAGGTTTTACAATAATAATTGTACTTTCAAGAATTACAGGGAGATTTGATTTTCTTATGGTTTCTCTAACCACTTGCCATTCATGATGCTCACCAACTAATACCTCTTGGTTATATTGAAATGGTCTTGTGGTTGAGCCCATAATCACCATTAGTGATTCTTGGAATCAATTTCTCTCCATCGATCTCTCAACTGAATCTGGTTTAGCAGGGTGCTTTTGGAAGGTTCTAGGCTATAAATACTTTCTGTTTGGCTTCTCTGGCATTGATTTTAGCTTTTATATATTTCCTAGATTACACACACAAAATTTCACCAAAAACCCTTGAGGGAGGCAAAAGTTTAATTATGGTCGTAGATCTGTCCATCAAACGACTTGAGTACCATTTATTGTTTGCGCGATGACGACGAAGGAGGGAAAGCGTGAATTTTTGTTCTTCTATATTTTCAAATTTTGTTAGTGCTTCTCAATTTTAGCCTTTTATCGATGCTTTCTTGTTTGCAAAACTCATGTGAAGGAGGAGGAAAAACATGACTTCATTCTTCTATATTTTCACCTTTTCTCAACGCTCCTCAATTTTTGCCTTTTCTCGATGCTTTATAGTTTGTGTAGCTCA
This sequence comes from Wollemia nobilis, assembly GCA_028583015.1. Lineage (NCBI taxonomy): Eukaryota > Viridiplantae > Streptophyta > Pinopsida > Araucariales > Araucariaceae > Wollemia > Wollemia nobilis. The sequence continues at coordinate 9,938,650 of JAQPPZ010017049.1, read as the reverse complement.
TGTGAAGATGATCGATAAGTGTAGCTTATATGAATTCTTTATTTTCCTCTCTTATTATCATTTCTTAGCTTTGAGCTCTGGTATTTTGGATTGCACACTTGATATAAGGAGGGTTGAGAAGCGCGGTATTTCTAGACTTCTTACTTTTAGCTCTATTTCAATGCTTTCTTGCTTTTTGCCTTTACGTAGTGCTTTTCAATTTTTAAATGTTCCTCACTTCTATGTGGTGAGTACAAAGGAAACTAAGAAGCACACACTTTGCTAGCCTTCTCACTTTTGATCTGATTTTAGTGCTTCTTAGCTTTGGGTAATTTGTAGCACTTTTGTGTCTCCCTTACATACTTAGCCAAATTTTGTAAATTTTGGCCTAAGTATGAATGTAGCATTTTTTGGCCTACATTATTAGCACCTCATGGGGAATCTTGCTCGCAAGGTTTTGAGAAATCAGAGTCTTATTCATTGGGTTTATGAAGTTGATGGAATGGACGATTTGTGGAATGAAAAAAAAGAATGAGATGGAAGGCATGATTCAAGATGCGTGGAAATATATGGAGTGGAGTGGGTAGGTACTTTTGAGATGATATGGAGGGAAATGAATGGCAACATTAGGCTCAACATCATGGCTTAAAAATTACTCCTTCATGACTTCTGACTTCTTGATTAGAGGTAAAACATCCAGTAGTCGATAGTCATGAAGAAACTATTTATGAGGCAAAAATGATTCTCAATTCTCAAGAGGGTTTCTATTAGAGGCCACTTCATAGAAATATTCCATGCCATGAACATGAGGCTTTGTATGTGTTCATGATTTATTTATTTCCTGACTATTGTCATACTGCAAAAATTTCCTCAAAAATGTGTTTTTGATAGGTCTCTTATTTAGACCAATTTATCCATTCTACTCTTCTCCTTCGTCTTCTTCTCCTAGGTGAACCACTTTGATATCTGGTTTTTCAAGGATGATTTCATGAATTTCATCATCTTCTTCATATTCTCTGACTTCATCATCAATCTGCTCTTCCCCTTCTTCATGGTATTCATCATAAGAACTATTTTTGTTAGACTCATATCCTTCACTTTTCTCTGCAATGGCATTGATATCATCATCATATTATTCACTAAGTAGTTGGGTAACATGGCTTAGTGCACTTGAGGCTTGTTCCCATATATTTTTTAGAATTCTAGGCATCAATGATATGTTTTGATGGAGTCTATGTAGGTTGGAAAACCTCTTGTGGGATGGTTCAGAACCACCATTTTCTAATTTAGAGATGTCTTTTACTTCTCTCAAGTTCTCGATCTGCTAGATTACTTGTTCCTGTTGTATTGGTTCAGTACATCCTTCTATTTTAGAGTCATATTGTATTATGGAATCTATAGAACTTGAAAATACTGTTGCTTCGATGAATTGATGATATTATCCAAAGTAGTCGGGGAATCCCAACTGCCTAAGGTGGGAGAGTTTTCTCATCATCTTGTTAGTCTTCTCCTCCAACATAGATAGCAATTGTAGACCTTTCTACAACTTATTTTTGTCCAAGATATCCTTGGCTATTCCCTTGGCTATGTACCATTGCCTGTTTGAAATGAGTCTGATCATGACTCTAGACTTAGTCTTTGCTAGCCTACAAATTTTTTCTGTTGGGGCTATCTTATGTTGAAGCTCATTTTTGAATTTATGAAGGGTATTCCTTGCACTTACCAATTCATTTTTGGATTCATATAAAAAGACAAATATTGGCTTAGTTTTTGAGCTTTTTACTTTGATCTTTGACCATACTCTTATTTGAGCTTGTTTTACAGTTTCTTTGGAAAACCCAGTAGGTCTAGCTCTTTCTAATAATAATTGCTGATTTAGCTTATTTTTTTTATTTGTAAGAGTTGTTACTTGGGCCTGGAGGCCTTCTTCTCGTTCTTTGAAATTAGCTATTTCAATATATTTACATTTCCACTCTTTCACCTTGTCTTTGATAGAGTTGGCCAAGTCTTCTTGTTCTCTGAGAGAGGTCTTAAGCTACTCTATTATTTGTTTTAGCTCTTTATTTTCCTCTCTTCTAACATATCCTTACAAGAATATTGTATCCATGTGAGATTTTGCCATTACCAACTCATCAGAAGTTGGTAGCTACATGATATCTATAATTTTCTTGACTATCTCATAGTCTTCCAAAGTCATCTCCCTTCTTGGTTTCTTCACTTTAGGAGTGATAGTGTACTTTGTCCTTTTTTTGGACACTAGATCAATGACTGCAATTTTTCTCTTTTGTGCTAACTCCTTAGAATTATTTACCATCTTCTTATTCCACTAGACTACTGCATTGAAGGTCATTTCTTCTATTCTCTGTTGTTGACTTGCAACAAAGCTAGTGGTGGGAATTGAAGCAGTGATAAAGGATGACCCCAAACTTATAAGAATAAGTGAAGAGGTCAAAATAGTGAATTCTTGGTGTGAAGGAGTAGTTATCATGACCTCTAATGATGCATGGGGAGGGAGCGATGTTGTGATTTCTGGACCAACCGATATGGTGGATGGAATTGTGGGGGGTTCTTATGACTGTGAGAGTGGGGTTCCAATGGAAAATAATGGATTCTACATGGATGGAGTTGAGATGGTTGTAACAACATGGGGTGATACAAGAGGGTGAACCTTTACTAATGAGACATGACTTTTAGAATGGGAGGGGAGGTTCTCTTGGGAACTTAGAGGTGAAGGATTAGGAGGAGAAGAGATAGAAAATATACTTGGGTCCCTTGGTGAGGAATGATGTGCATATTGACCTGTGATTGATTGCTCATTTTATGGAGCTTGACTCTACTCCTCTTATGTCCCTCTTTCCTCTATTTATTGTTCCTCTACCCGAGGTATTCCAAAAATAACTGCCATAGATTATGACCGAGATATGTCTACCATAGATTTTTGAGTTTGAAAAGGCTATTGACTATGTTATTGTGAAGCATTGGGTTGTTCTTGTCACTGAGGGGAGGTAGAATGTGTGAATATCACTATATAAGTCCCTAACATAGTTTTATCTTGATTACTAAAGAACACAAGCTTATACTGAGAGGGGGGTGAACAATATAAGACCACTTTTTACTTTTCTTTCCCAATCAATATTATGCAATGTATAGATAGCAATATCAATAGCAGTAATCAAAGCAATGCACAAATCACCACACACAATAGAGACACCAAATTTACGTGGTTCACCCAATGTGGGCTACTCCACGGAGAAAATATTTTACTAAAACTTTCTCAATCAATCTCTTGGGAATCCTTTCCCTATTACAATGTTTATGGACCTCTATCCAAAGGAGACACCAATCCCCTTAATCAAGTTCATGGATCTCTATCCATAGGAGAACTCCTTTCTCCTCTTGCTCTAGCTGGTGATCTTCTAGAAGAACTATTGCCCCCACTACTCTGGCTAATGGATCTCTATCCACTAAAGACACCTATCCTCACTACCCTAGCTAATGGATCTCTATCCACTAGAGACTATCATCCTCTATACTCTATCACCTCCAAATATCTATCTCAAATCTATACTAAACATAGTCCTTCGGTCTAGCACAAATCTGCTCAATCTCTATCTCTGGTCTGGCACAAACCTATCCTCAAATCTGCACCAAAATCTATCCTCGAATCTGTACTAAACATAGTCCTTTGGTCTAGCACAAATCTATCCTCAATATCTTCCTCAAGCCTTAACTCAAAGCTTGACTCAATCTCAAATCAACTCTGTTGGATCTATCCCAAACCTTAACTCAAGGTTTGAACAAATCAATCAATTCTGCTCTCAAGTCTTCTCAAAGACTTATCTCAAATCTACCTTGCAAGCTTCCATAAAATCTCACACTAATCTATCCACAAGTCCTCTCTAGAACTTGTCCAAATCTTCTCAATAAGTTCTCACAAGAACTTATCCAAATCTGCTCTCAATCTGTATTGTAAGCTTCCACAAAAGCTTACCCAAATCTGTCCACAAGTCTTCTCAAAGACTTACCTCAAATCTGCTCAACAAGTCCACACTAGAACTTGTCCAATATCATAGAAACATAAAGAGAATTTTTAGAGACTCAATATGCTCTATACTCATCACAATGCTCAATCACTTTCAATCACTCTTTTAGAAACATACAGAGAATTGTTAGAGACTCAATATGCTTCACATTCACCTCAATGCTCAATCACTTTCTCAAATCAATTCAGAATATAGAATAGTTTGTTTTATAGAACTTGAACAATCACTTCACACATCCACTTGACTAGGCTCAACCAACTCTACTCAACCAATCACTCAATGAAACAATCCTTGCTTACAAACCCTAGTCCAAGCATATAAACACTCACTCAAAATGTTTCCAACAATGCTTATCAATCAATCTCACATAACAATGATACTCATGTTCTTTTCAAACCCTAGTTCAAGTTCTTCACTTAACCAATGGCTTCAACAACAATGCTTATCAAACAAGGTTTTAACAACAACTCTTTATTCCAGAAAACCTTGAAGCATTAACTCAACACACTCAATAAGGAAACCTAATTAATTCCTTTTCACTCCAAACTTGTTTTCCAGAAAACCAACCAATCAACTCAACTATGGAAGAATGTGCCCATACCTTTTTCTTGATGATGAAGGAATCTCAAAAATCTGCCACAACCACAAACACTTCTTTGCCAAGCTCAAGGAAGTTATAAGATGATAAACTCTCTCAAAAATACAATGTAAATATCAAAACATACATACACCTTATTACTCCATATTTAAGAAAGCATCCATCAACATATACAAAAATAATTGACCAAATACACCTTATAATCTCCCAATTAAAATAATATTCAATACCAAAAATAATGTCAATAAAATCACCTTCTCAAAATAACTCAATGGCAAGAAGTCCTCTCAAAATTTAACCAACACTTTAATCTCCAATAAACCAATATGTCATAAATACTTTATTTAAAAATAAATCTAACTCCTTATTCCTCCAATTAACCAAAATAATGATTAATTAAAATACTTTTTATCTACCCCTTTTAACTCCCTAGGACCTCATGTCAAAACCTTAGGCAATACAAAAATATATTAAAAATTTATTACCTTTGCCTTGGTGAGACTCAAACTCACGATGCCGCCTCTACCAACGCCCTAGCCATGGCTCCAACTACCGCGTGAGCTAGGCGCTCACCTTGGGAGGGAAGAGCACCATGTGCTCTATCTTCTCCCTCTTGGTGCCTCACCCAAAAAGGATTTGCACCGCTTCCTTTGGTGCTTAAACAAGTCCACAAAATCTAGATTCGATCGATGGGTCCTCCCACTCACAAGCACCCTAGCTCACTCCAACTTGCCACTAGACCACCATATTGATGGTTATGAGGGTTAGAGCATCTTTCATCTTATTTCTTCACCGGTGCACTTAAGACAAAACTTTGTCTTCTTCCTTGCATGAAATCACACGAAACACACAACTCGCAGACCTTTTATTAATCAAGCAAAGGATAAATCATTTGCCACTTTGGCATATGGTTTTTATACCAATATGCCACCACCATTTCAAACTTCGAGGATTCCTTTTTCTTGATATTAAATAATTAATTTATAAATTATTTAAATTCTTTAGAATTTAAATATTATAAATTAATATTTAAATCTTTGGCTTTATTAAGGATTAAAGCCTTCTTAGGTTTTACCACTCTGTATAAATAATATTTATTTATAAAATTTAAATTCAATTTGAATTTAAATATTTTATAAAAATAAATATTAAAACTTCCTTGGGCTTTTATGAAAAACCTTTTATTTTTGCTCATCCATGGTTTTAATAAAAACCCTTCTACTTATGCTTCCACATAATATTAAAAATATTATGAAGCTCTTTTGCCATTAACCTTTGCATTGTTCCTTTTGACCTTTTGACATCAACTGTAGCTTATTCCTTGACATCAATGACAACTTTGTTCCTTGACATCAATGACAACTTTGACTCAAAATGTCCAACAATCTCCCCCTTTGTCATTGATGGCAACCCAAATTATTTTTACCAAAAACTTAACCTTTTCTTTGTTCTGCTCCCCTGGACATTGCTCCCCCTGGCTCAATGCTCTCTTCAAATCTCTCCTCTTTACTCAAATACCAAATCTCTCCCCCTTACTCAAATCTCTCCCTTGACATCAATGGCAAAGGGTCACCTTTGGGGCTCGAGGCTAAGAATGAGTCTCTTAGCTTAGCCCCTCCCCCACCTCCTCTTGAGGTGGTTAATTCTGGGGTGGGAGTATTTCTACTCCTAGCAAGCACTGGTCTTTACCTTTATCCTCTTTTCTTCTTATCTGATCCTTCTGATTCCTTTGACTATTCCTTTCCATGTCCATGTTCTTGTTCCTATTCTTATTCTATTCTTGTTCATGTTCATATCCATGTTCCTGTTCCTATTCATATCCATATTCTTGTTTCTGTTCCTATTCCTGTTCCTGTTCATACTTGATTCTAGAATGTCTGCTCTACACCACTTTGTTGTATGTCCATCATTATTGCACTTATAACACTTAATGTTATTATTCCTTGGAGGTGCAAATGTCTTAGGATTTCTCCTAGTGAAGCCATATCCTTTTCTTTCATGAACCCTGCAATTCATTGCCTTGTGACCAAACTGATTACATGAGTAGCAATACCCATGGAAAAGTTGCTTGTTTCTGAAATTCCCATTTTCTTGTCTTTCATGTGTCCTGCACTATGAAGCCATGTGCCCAAATCTGTGACATGAAAAACATCTTCCATTGAAGTTTCCTTGTCTTGACCTCATTGGTCTCTTAGTCTCTTTTAACCTATTCTGATTGTTGTTCCATCTGTTTCTTCTTTGTGCATTGTTCCTGTCCTTGTTGAACTTTCTATTGTCCAACTCATCCTCAGATGTCTCACTTTCTCTTACATTGTCTTCTTCTGAAGTTTCTTCTCCTTCAGAACTTGAGGTTGACTTCTCTTCTTGTTTCTTTTGAGTCTGTTCAAAACCAAGACCTATTTTGTTTGTTGACCTTCTTTGTACCTTGATCATCTTATCCACAATATTTGAGCTCTTTCTAAACTTTTGTAGCTTACTCTTGGACTTTTCTAAATCTTCCCTTAGTAGGGCTACTTCTTGTTCTAACCTTTCACATTCTAAGACCTTTGCTTCTAACTTATCCTTGAACTTCTTTGTCTTAGCCTTTGATTTGTCTAGATCCTCTATAAGCATTCTTCTCTCTTCATCACATTCTTGAAACTGAAACTCAAGTTTAGAGTTTTGCTTTCTTACCTTCTTTACTGTGTCAAGAGCATAAATAAGTTCTCCCTTGAGATCATATCCTTCTTTATCTGATTCTTCCTCTATTTGTTTACCTTTGTCTACATATTTATTTTCTTTTGACTTATCTTCTATAGGATCACCTTCTTCTTCTTCTAGTGCCATTAGAATATTCTCTTCTGGTCCTTCAAGTGTATCCTCATATTCATCATCACTGAAACTATAACCATTCCTTGTACAACTATCTTCAAGATGTCCAAAGTTACCACATCTAAAACACTTGAGAATTATTGGTGACCTTTTCTTGACCTCTTTTTCTTCAATCATAAATAGGACTTCATCTTTATCATTTTCTAAGAAACTATTATCACTATCACTTGAGTACTTACTTGCCTTATCTGCATAGTAGCTCCTCTTTTGCCTTTGAAAGAACTTCTTTCCTTGTCTGCTTTGTCCATCCTTGCTTTTATTTTGGTGTCTGTATCTTTCTGATTCCCTGTTTCTGTGATCCTTTTCTTCATCATTGTTATTTTTAGCTTCTTGAAAATTAGTTGCATAGTGACCATACTTTCCACAATTGAAATATTTAACAGATTTTGTATCTTTAAATCTTCTTGAATCCTTATTCCTTCTACCATAATTTGCTTCTTCATCACTGGATGACTCATTGCTTGATTCTGACTTCTTACCCTTTGTCTTCTTGATTGCTTTGAAGGTTGCTTCCTTCTGGGGATTAGGTTCTTTTGTTCTTAACTCAAAAGCTGTAAGAATACCAAGCAACATATCTCTTGTCAAAGAATCACCATCCTTTGATTCTTCTATAGCAGAAACATTTTCACTAAATATTTTTGGAAGAGATCTTAAGATCTTATCACAAACATCTGATTCTTCAACCTTAAGTCCAAGTCCTTGCATAGCATTAACAACCTCATCAACTCGAAGTAGATAAGTACTAATGTTTTCCTCATCCTTCATTCTTAACTCTTCAAGTTGTCCTTTGAGATTTCGTATCTTTGCTTTCTTGACACCTTTATCTCCTTCATATATACTTTGCAACTTATCCCACATTCCTTTTGCATCTTGACAATGCATAACTTTTATGGACTCTGTTCTATGCAAACCTCTCAAAATTGCATTCATTGCTTTTGAATTGTAATGTTGTAGAAGCTTACCTTCCTTATCTGTAGGTGGATCAACTGAGGGTATGTATCCATTTTCAACTACTTCCCAAATTTCATTGCCAAGTGCCATCAGGTAAATCTTCATTCTCATACTCCAATATATATAATCACTTCCATCAAATACTGGTGCTGAATTATCTGATGATCCATTCTTAGAATCCATTGTGTTCTTGTAAGCTTTTCCTTCAAGTTGTTAAACTCTTTCGAAGGAACCCACTCTGATACCAATTGAAGAACACAAGCTTATATTGAGAGGGGGTGAATAAGTATAAGACCACTTTTTACTTTTCTTTCCCAATCAATATTATGCAATGTATAGATAGCAATATCAATAGTAGTAATCAAAGCAATGCATAAATCACCACACACAATAGAGACACCAAATTTATGTGGTTCACCCAATGTGGGCTACTCCACGGAGAAAATATTTTACTAAAACTTTCTCAATCAATATCTTGGGAATCCTTTCCCTATTACAATGTTTATGGACCTCTATCCAAAGGAGACACCAATCCCCTTAATCAAGTTCATGGATCTCTATCCATAGGAGAACTCCTTTCTCCTCTTGCTCTAGTTGGTGATCTTCTAGAAGAACTATTGCCCCCACTACTCTGGCTAATGGATCTCTATCCACTGAAGACTCCTCTCCTCACTCAGCTTAATGGATCTCTATCCACTAGAGACTATCATCCTCTATACTCTATCACCTCCAAAGCTCTATCTCAAATCTATACTAAACATAGTCCTTTGGTCTAGCATAAATCTGCTCAATATCTATCTCTGGTCTAGCATAAACCTATCCTCAAATCTACACCAAAATCTATCCTCGAATCTGTACTAAACATAGTCCTTCGGTCTAGCACAAATATATCCTCAATATCTATTCTCAAGCCTTAACTCAAAGCTTGACTCAATCTCAAATCAACTCTATTGGATCTATCCCAAACCTTAACTCAAGGTTTGAACAAATCAATCAATTCTGCTCTCAAGTCTTCTCAAAGACTTATCTCAAATCTACCTTGCAAGCTTCCACAAAAGCTCACACTAATCTATCCACAAGTCCTCTCTAGAACTTGTCCAAATCTGCTCAATAAGTTCTCACAAGAACTTATCCAAATCTGCTCTCAATATGTATTGTAAGCTTCCACAAAAGCTTACCCAAATCTGTCCACAAGTCTTCTCAAAGACTTACCTCAAATCTGCTCAACAAGTCCACACTAGAACTTGTCCAATCTCATAGAAACATAAAGAGAATTGTTAGAGACTCAATATGCTCTATACTCATCACAATGCTCAATCACTTTCAATCACTCTTTTAGAAACATACAGAGAATTGTTAGAGACTCAATATGCTTCACATTCACCTCAATGCTCAATCACTTTCTCAAATCAATTTAGAATATAGAATAGTTTGTTTTATAGAACTTGAACAATCACTTCACACATCCACTTGACTAGGCTCAACCAACTCTACTCAACCAATCACTCAATGAAACAATCCTTGCTTACAAACCCTAGTCCAAGCATATAAACACTCACTCAAAATGTTTCCAACAATGCTTATCAATCAATCTCACATAACAATGATACTCATGTTCTTTTCAAACCCTAGTTCAAGTTCTTCACTTAACCAATGGCTTCAACAACAATGCTTATCAAACAAGGTTTTAACAACAACTCTTTATTCCAGAAAACCTTGAAGCATTAACTCAACACACTCAATAAGGAAACCTAATTAAGTCCTTTTCACTCCAAACTTGTTTTCCAGAAAACCAACCAATCAACTCAACTATGGAAGAATGTGCCCATACCTTTTTCTTGATGATGAAGGAACCTCAAAAATCTGCCACAACCACAAACACTTCTTTGCCAAGCTCAAGGAAGTTATAAGATGATAAACTCTCTCAAAAATACAATGTAAATATCAAAACATACATACACCTTATCACTCCATCTTGAAGAAAGCATCCATCAACATATACAAAAATAATTGACCAAATACACCTTATAATCTCCCAATTAAAATAATATTCAATACCAAAAATAATGTCAATAAAATCACCTTCTCAAAATAACTCAATGGCAAGAAGTCCTCTCAAAATTTAACCAACACTTTAATCTCCAATAAACCAATATGTCATAAATACTTTATTTAAAAATAAATCTAACTCCTTATTCCTCCAATTAACCAAAATAATGATTAATTAAAAATACTTTTTATCTACCCCTTTTAACTCCCTAGGACCTCATGTCAAAACCTTAGGCATCACAAAATATATTAAAAATTTATTACCTTTGCCTTGGTGAGTTTCGAACTCATGATGCCGCCTCTACCAGCGCCCTAGCCATGGCTCCAACCACCGCATGAGCTAGGCGCTCACCTTGGGAGGGAAGAGCACCACGTGCTCTATCTTCTCCCTCTTGGTGCCTCACCCAAAAAGATTTGCTCGCTTCCTTTGGCGCTTAACCAAGTCCACTGCAAAAGGCCGCCGAGATTCGAACGTGGGTCCTCCCGCTCACAAGCACCCTAGCTCACTCCAACTTGCCACTAGACCACCACGTTGGATGGTTATGAGGGTTAGGGCATCTTTCATCTTATTTCTTCGTCGGTGCACTTAAGACAAAACTTTGTCTTCTTCCTTGCACGAAATCGCACGAAACACACAACTCGCAGACCTTTGATAAATCAAGCAAGGGATAAATCATTTGCCACTTTGGCATATGGTTTTTATACCAATATGCCACCAAACTTTCAAACTTCGATGGATTCCTTTTTCTCTTAGACGTCGGTGCTTTAAATAATTAATTTATAAATTATTTAAATTCTTTAGAATTTAAATATTATAAATTAATATTTAAATCCTTTTGGCTTTATTAAGGATTAAAGCCTTCTTAGGTTTTACCACTTTGTATAAATAATATTTATTTATAAAATTTAAATTCAATTTGAATTTAAATATTTTATAAAATAAATATTAAAACTTCCTTGGGCTTTTATGAAAAACCTTTTATTTTTGCTCATCCATGGTTTTAATAAAAACCCTTCTACTTATGCTTCCACATAATATTAAAAATATTATGAAGCTCTTTTGCCATTAACCTTTGCATTGTTCCTTTTGACCTTTTGACATCAACGGTAGCTTATTCCTTGACATCAATGACAACTTCGTTCCTTGACATCAATGACAACTTTGACTCAAAATGTCCAACAATTACCTATATACCCGGGTTCCACATAACCCTTAGTAGATGCTCCTAGAGCTAATATTTCTGGTCTTTGCTCAACTAGGATAGGTCCTACACTACCTGAATCCTTAGGACCCAATACTCCACCTTGGTACCATTGCCTTTGAATTATATGAGAACCTAGCCCATATATTTGTAATTCCCATGTTTGGGATTGGAAAGCAATATTTTTTCCTTTCCCAATGATATCTCTGTTGAGAAATGTGCAGTGACAATATTATCATTGTTGTCAACACACTCAGATGGATAGGTTGATGCAGTGGATAGTTTTTTAGAGGTTTTTTAGAGTATGTACAGTGATGTTCAATATTTATGAGGATGTTTTTGATGTTCGGGTGAAGTTGTTACAAGTTGTTCGTGCAAATTTGCAAAAGTTGAAAAAATCGTCAAGAAGTTGTAAAAAAATTACAAAAGTTATCACGGGCATAGTTGGGCAGGATGGATTAGTTTGGAACATGCCAAAATGTCAAGAAATAGTATAGAACAACATTGGATATATCAACACAGTGTTTGGATTGATCGGTGACATTTTCGGTATCTTGGCGGATGATTTGGCAAGTGGTTGTACAAGCTAAAAAAGGGTAGTTTTTTTAGAACTGCAAGCAAACTGAGAAGAATTTGATAGCAAAATTCAAACTAGAGGTGGTCATTATCTTCAAGAACATGTGTTCTAAATTTACACCAAAATAGAGAAACGAGGTGAATTTTACAAGTGTTTCAAGACTGTCACAAAAATGCTCTTTTTGGAAAAAGTGTGTCAGCAGCAGTTTTCATGGAGGTGGTATAGGCGAACCGTAAGGAGTTATATAGCGAGATTTAGAATGGATGTATTTAGTATTGCAGAGATTCTATTTCAAATTTTAGAGAAAATAGAGTTACGAGGTGAGAGTTATGATTGTTGCAAAAACGGTACAGGTCACTTTTATGTCAATTTGTTCCACTTGTGCAAAATCCTTTAGTTGGTTGTTTCGACCTTGCAGAGTCACTAGAGTTTTGGTTTTAGTGTTGTTACACCTTCAAGGCATCAAATAGAGCATCTTTAATTTTTGTTTTGAGGTGTCACGTGGCTCCGAAGTAAGAGAACGAGTAAGGTGTCAATTCTTTGCATGTGACGTGTTTGCCGAAATGCCTTCTCAAAATAAAAAAAGTAATTTATATTGTTTTAAGAAGCTTCATTAAAGAAAATATTTTTAAAATTGAAAAGGAAAAAATAATGCAAGTGTGTTCTTTTTAAGTGACAAGGGATTTTATTGAAATGTGGGGACTTTATTTTGCTAAGAGAGAAGTGTGTTTGGAGAAAAATAAAGATTGAAAATCTGTGATTTTTATAGAGTGGTGAAAAATGTCACTTCAGTATTTTGGGAATAACTTTCTCATATGATATCCATTTTGGCTAAAATTTTGAGAGGAGTTCATAGACAAAGTTATACACAATACCTAGAAAGTTTTTAGCAATTGTCAGAATGAGCTAAAAGAACAATTAGTTTTTTGTGAGAAGAGAAGATTCAAATTCTGAGTAATGCAGAGAGAGGGATGTTATACTGGGTGAAATAGAAAGTTTTAGATTTTGAGCTTACAGACCATAGAGGGTTCTAGTTTTAGTGAAGACATTTTATTATCAATATAAAAATCAAGTGGGTGCTTGGTATAGGGGTTGGTGCTACTTTTTTTTGGTGTAAATAAATCAGGGGTTGGTGCTCCTTTCTATTGGTGCAGATAAATTAGGGGTTGGTGCTCCTTCCAGTGGGTGCTGATAAATTGATTGTAAAGTTGGTGCTTTGCAAAGGCTAGATTTTAATGGGAGTCCAAATAGTCATTTTTGTGGATGTAGCCAAATTGGTGAACCTCGGTACATCTTGTGTTGTGTGATGTTCTCTTGTTATACTTGCTTTATTTGGTTTTATGTTTTCATTGTTTTGGATTTGAGTGTTGAAGATTTAAGTTTTAAAGAGCTACACTGATTCACCCCCCCTCTCAATGTCATTGTGAGACTAACAATTGGTATCAAAGTGAGGTTCCTAAATAGGCTTAACCGACTAGGGTGATCTTGGAAGTGACACAATGGCAGGTGGTGAAGGCTTCTCATCAAACAAAGCACCATTGTTTGATGGAACTAATTACGCATTTTGGAGACTCAGGATGCAGACATATCTTTATGCTTTGGGATACGACATTTGGGATTCAGTAGATAGTGGATACACAATACCCACCACTTCTCCAACCGATGCTATCGATAAGAAACTATTTGAGAATGACTCAAAAGCAAAGAATGCTATCATGTGTGGATTAGTGGACAACGAACTGGTAAATATTATGGGTTGTAAAATGGAAAAGGAAATATGGGACAAAATAAAGAGCATTAATGAAGGAGACGTTAAGATCAAGGAGGCCAAGTTACAAACACATCGAGCTTAGTTCGAAGTATTAAAGATGAATGACGATGAAAATATAGAGGCATATATGCTGAGAGTTAATGAAGTCATTAATGCGATTAGAGGACTCGACAAGGAAATCAAATATTCTATCATCATGAAAAAGGTATTAAGATCCCTTCCCCAAAGATTTGATTCTAAAGTTTTAGCTATAGAAGAAGCTAAAGATCTAAATTATTTTAGTATGGATGAGATGCATGGTTCTTTGACTGCATATGAGATGAGAATAGGAAAACCTAAACCCAAAGACAGAGAAGCTGCTTTTAAAGCCCATAAAAATATGAAAGCAAAACAAGAATCCGAGGAAGAAGAGACATCAGATGAAATGGAAGCAAACTTTGTTCAAAAACTAAAAAGGGGAAAAGGAAAATACAAAGGAAAGTTACCATTTAAATGTTTCAACTGTGGAGGCATTGGGAATTTTGCAGCTAAATGTCCACTTAATGAGAAGAATAGAAGTGATGAAGGATTGCACGAAGAAAGAAGTGACTGGAAGAAAAAAACAAATTTCAAAAAAGGCAACTTCAAGAAGAAAAGTTTCATCTCCAAGAATGTCAGTTCATCAGAAGATAGCTCCAGTGAGGATTCTGAAAAGGAAATAGGTGAAGCTCTTTTCATGGCACTCAAAGAAGAAAAACCAAAAAAATAACAGGAATGTGATGAAGAAAAAATTGACACAAAAGTGAATTTGGAAGAGGAACTAATTGTAACTCTAGATGAATTGAAGATAGAAAGAAAAAATAATAAGAAAATTTCAAGAAAGCTTGAGGATGCAAATGAAATCATAACAAATTTGAAAGTACAGATAGAAGAATCCAAGAAAATATTTAAAGATCTCAAAGTGCAAATAACCATGAAAATAGATTATTGCAGCAAGCTAGAAGAAGATATTGTTGGTTTAAGAATGCAGCTAGAAGAGATGAATAAAAAAATTAGTTGTTATCACAAACGTGAAGAAAGTTCTATGAAGCTGGATAAGATCATAACTAACCAAAATACTACATGCATCAAATTTGGTTTGGGTTTCGATGAAGGAGAATCATAAAATGGATCAAAGGCCATAAATAAAAAATCCATAAAGAATGAAGAGAAGAAACAGGTTGATCAAGCAAAAAAAAATCATGCAAAGGAAAGCAATAATGCAAGGCATGAAAGGAGAATTGGCAATGATGGCTTCACCAATGTCACACATCAAAGAAGAAGAAGATTTATGGCTCCTATGACAACATGACAAATACCACCACCTAGGTTCAATCATCTCTTTTCTGGTTACTATTTTAAATGCAATGGTTATGGGCATAAGATCTCAGATTGCAAGTATAATGTAGGACCAAGGAATTTTACCAATAGAAATGCTTTTTCACCTTTGATGGATTATGCAGTAGAATGTTATAATTGTCATAATTTTGGGCATATTGTAAGAAATTGTCAAAGTACATTAGCATCAAATCAATTTTAGGGAAGAAAATTTCAGCCAAATGGAATAAGACAAAATAGAAAATTTCTCGAAAAACATGCACAAGCTACTAAAAAAGAAAAGCCAAAACAAGAGCCCAAAATTGTAATCAAACCTGAGTGGAAAGAAAAAGAGTGACCTAAGGAAGAAAATGAATCCTTGATCATACATATGACATTTAAAGTGTAGAATAAATCCACATGGATACTTGATAGTGGATGCTCCAGTCATATGACAGGTGACAAACAAAAATTTGAGAAGTTGCAACAATATGAAGGTGGTTCAGTAAAGTTTGGAAACAATGATGGAGCTAAGATAGTTGGCAGAGGTTTAGTTAATATTAGTGATGGAAAAATTAGGTCAAAAGAAGTCTTTTTTGTGGTTGGTTTGAAGCATAACTTGTTGAGCATAAGTCAGATTTGTGATAGAGGTCATGAAGTGATATTTAAGAAGCAAGGTTGTGAAGTCAGAAAGGCAAACAATGGAAAGTTGATAGCAACTGGATCAAGGAAATCTAGCAACCTGTACACCCTCTTAGAGACTTTAGAATGATCTTGCTTGATTGGATAGGAAGAAGAGAATTGGTTGTGGCACAAGAGGCTCGATCATATTAGTTTTGAAAATCTAGTAAAAATCAGCTCAAAGAAAGCGGTAAGAGATATTCCCACCATTGGCAAACCATAAAATAGCATTTGTGCTTCATGTCAAAAGGGGAAGCAAACTAGAGTCTCATTTAAATCAAAAGAGTACTAAACAAGCAAACCTTTGGAACTAGTACATACTTATTTATGTGGACCCATGAGAATGCAAAGGATAAAAAGTGACAAATATTTCATGTTGTGTATAGATGACTATTCTAGGATGACATGGGTACTGTTTTTGAAGCATAAATCAGAAGCTTTTGAGATATTCAAGGTTTTCAAAAACCAAGTTGAGAATAAAATAGGAAAAAGGATTAAATTTTTAAGGTCAGACAGAGGAGGAGAGTTCATTTCAAAGGATTTCACAAAGTATTATGAAAAATATGGCATTAGGAGACAATTTTTAGCAGCCAGAACACCTCAGTAGAATTGTGTGGTAGAAAGAAATAACAGGACAGTGCAGGAAATTGCATAGACTATGTTGACTGAGGGCAAAGTAGCAGACATATTTTAGAAAGAGGTAGTCCATACTGCGCTATACATCCAGAATATGTGCATGTTGAGGATGCATGAAAGCAAAAATCCTTATGAGTTGTGGTTTAGTAAAAAGGCAACAATCAGATACGTAAAAGTTTTTGGCAGCAAGTGTTACATCAAAAGAATTGAAGAAAACCTTGGTAAGTTTGAAGATAGAGCGGAAGAAGGTATTTTTCTTGGCTATTCGTCAAAAACCAAAGCTTACAAATGCTACAACAAGAGGCTAAGGAAAATTGTGGATAGTTGATGAGGATTGATGTTTGATCACTCATATGACCCCTCTAGTAGTTCCTAGCTAGGTTTGCATAGTTTATTTCTTGCAAATTAATAATTGTAAGTGAGTCTCCTTCTCACATGCACTTGTGGGCACTAGTTATCTTCTAGTTGTCATTTAGAGTGTTAGTTAGTAAGTGTGAACTCAAAGTAGGAAGTGTGTACTTCAAGATAGCTAAAATGGATCTTATAGTTAGCATTATTCCTTTTCTCTTAACTTAGAAGTTACGTGCATTCTCCTTTGCACTTTTGTAGCTTATGGTTAAGCATATTGGATCAAATCCATGATTTGATGGGTTTGGTTATGTATTTTGGGCCATTAGTGCCTATATAATGAGTTTGTAAATAATATGAAGTTAGTTGGATTTTCAATCCTTTTCATTGGTATCAGAGCCTAGTTCAAGTTTGCACTAGGGCTTGTGAGGTGAGAGGATAGGAGATAGATTAGTTTTCTTATGAGAAACTTGTTTTCATTGAGGACTCGGTTCAAGCTCAAGGGGAGCTTGAAAACCATTCGCAGAAGGAAGTTCCTTAGGCATCAAAATCCTCGTTCCAACTTTCTCCGTATGCTCAAGAAGTATAGGAGAAGTTTACCCCGATTTCTTTCTTACAAAAATCCCTTGGCAGGGTTGGATTTCTCCTACGGTGAAATGCGAATTAGGGAGCCTGTTGTTCCCGAAGTTCCTGCCATTTTGGAGTCTTGAAGATCGAGCATCATCAAACTAGGTCGTGTGTCGACTTAGATCTGGTTGCCTTTCAAACGCTGGTCGTGTGTCGACTGGATCTTGAAAGGAGAGCTACTGAAGGAGTCTTGGGATAATCAAGAGAAATTAGCAATTTTTTTTATTTGAAGGTAATTTGCCTTCAAAAATTGCTAATATTTGTAACAGTTCTAGTTTTCTATGTTTTTAAATTAACCCTCCTGGTTAATTTTTAAAAATTTCATAGTTTTTGTTAGAAAACTTATATTTTAATTGATATATATTTTTTATATATTAATTAATTATTCTTTGTAAAAAAAAATATTCCTCCCATCTCGAGCTAATTTTCTCTGCATGTCCGTCGGTCGATAACCTGTGCTTTGACGGATGTCGATGAGTCAACATAGCCGAGGAGGTCGGTTGTTTTGTTTTTCTTTTTTCCTATACTGCGGACTCCACGCCTACAATATTCTTTCGGTGCAATAAATTTTTGCATCGGCATAGAATTTTTTGCACGATTTTGAGGCTTGAATTGTGCCTCGAGAAACGTGCCACTGAAGTTTGGAAATTCATGCATACAGGTGAAGTGCAGTTTCGGCAAGACCAAGGGTAAAATTGTAATTTTTTTTTTAAATTTTACTATTCTAAGGTTGCATGTAATTTTTATTTTTTATTAATTTAATTTTTAATAACTTAATTAAATTAATTAATCTTTGATTAATTATAATTTAATTTTTAATTAAGTTATTTTTAAATTAATAAAATATAAATTGTAAACCTTAGGTTAGTTTAAATTTTTAAATTTTTAGCCTTAGGAGTATTTTTCAGGGCACAACATTGTAACAAGGAACCTTCAAATTTTCCTTGATTTTTCAGTGCTTTTCCCTTTTACTCCTGGCTTATACCCGGTCTCACATGGCTTCTGACTTGGCTGCCCAAGTGGCAGAACTTGCACATGTTGTAAATGCTTTAGCAGATAAAGCTAATGATACTACCATGGCAGAAGTTCTTGGTAACCTTGCAATGAAGGTAAATGATATTTCTCTCCATAATGCTTCAACTTCTGCTAATGATTCTCGCTTGAGAGTTCGTTGTGAAGTGCCACTTTATGATGGATCCCGAAACCCTGAAGTCTTGAATAGTTGGATTCTTGACATGAGTTCTTGGTTTTCTTACACTCAACTTTCAGATGAGGATATGGTTCCATATGCTAAACTCAAACTTTCTGGTTTAGCTAAAGTACTTGTTGAAAGAAAAAGAGGTCATGATGAACTCACCTCATGGGATGAGCTTGTAGATTGTCTTAAGACCAATTTTTATCCTTCCAATTATTCTAAGGAATTGGTCATTAAATGGTTTCGATTTCGACAAGGTACTAATATGATTGTGCAGGAATATATCTTTCAATTCAATAGGTACAGGATACTTTTGAATGTGGAGGAAGATATTAAAGCTTTGATTCTCAAATTTCAAAGTGGTTTGTTGGAACATTTGTACAGGGAAATTATGTTTGTTTCTATGGACACATTGGATTCAGTTTTCAACCAAGCGCAACTTGCGGAGGACAAGTTTAAGGCGCATTCGCAGGCATTCCGCGCACCTGCTACTCAAGTGGTTGCAAACTCATCAAAAGGGAATAATTCTTTCTCACAAAAGAAGAATTTTGCTCAAAAGAAGAATGCTTCTTCTCCATCTCCTTCTTCTCCTTCCCCTTCCGCTTCTACTCCTTCTTCTTCTTCTTCCAAACCTTCTTCTTCTTCTTCAAAAAAGTTTTGTAACTATTGTAAGAAGAAAGGTCATGAAAAAGCTGATTGTTTTAAGCTTAAGAAGAAGAGTTTAGTCATCACTACTCAAGAGGAGGATGCTTCCAAAGGTCCCCTTGAGTCAGTGGGAGAAAGTAGAGTATACACGAAATTACGAGGTAAGCTCAATGAGGTTACCTTGGTAAATGTAAGTTCATCAGGGGCGCTCGTGATGCTTTGTTCATCACTCGAGCTCATTTGCTCCATAATTTTGCAACAGATTGTATAGTGGATAATGGCTCGCAGAAAAATCTAATTGCGAGGTCCATTGTCGAGCGTTTGAAGTTACCTATGGAGCCTCATCCTCAACCTTATTCTTTGGGTTGGAAGGATAGTGGAAGGGGCTCAGAAATCACTCACACTTGCACATTAAAATTTGCACTTGGCCCACATTTCATAGATCAAGTCACTTGTGATGTGACTCCTATGGATTGTTGTGGGATTTTGCTTGGACAACCTTTTCAGTATGATAGGAGAGTTGTTTATGATGCTTTCAAAAGAACCTACACACTTCAAAAATATGGTCAGGTCTTTCTCATTAAAAGCACCAACACTCCTAACATCATTCTAAGTTCCAAGCAAACAAAAAGAGTAATTAAAAAAGGTGGTGATGTTGCTCTAATTTTCATTCGCTCTCAAAACACTCCTACATCCACATCCATTCCAAAGCAACACTCTTCAATGGATAAAATATTGCAAAATTACTCACACATATTTCAGGAGCCAAAGTCTCTTCCTCCAATTCGCACAATTAATCACAACATTGAAATCATTCCCTGGTTCTTCACTACCTAATGCTCCCATGTATAGACAATCTATTTTGCAAAATGAAGAAATAAAAAGGCAAATAGAAGATTTGTTGTCTAAGGGTTTCATTAAGGAAAGTACTTCTGCTTGTGCCTCACCTATTTTGTTGGTTCTTAAAAAAGATGGCACTTGGAGATTGTGCATTGATTTTCGTGCTTTGAACAGAATTTCTATAAAGAATAGATATCCACTACCACGCATTGATGATTTATTAGATCAGCTCCAAGGAGCTAAGTTCTTTTCAAAAATAGATCTCAAAAGTGGATATCATCAAGTGCGTATCCAAGCCGAGGATACATGGAAGACAACTTTTAAGATGAAGATGGGCCTCTTTGAATGGTTGGTCATGCCCTTCGGTCTTACTAATGCTCCTGCAACCTTCATGAGGTTGATGAATGATGTATTTCGTGATGTACTTGACAAATTTGTAATAATATATCTTGATGATATATTGATATTCTCAAAAACTTGGGAGGAACACCTTAGGCATATCCATCATACACTTGATCTTCTTGCGAAGAATCAATTATATGCCAATTCTTCCAAGTGTTCTTTTGGCAATACTTCAGTTTCTTACCTTGGTTATGTGATTAGTGAAAGTGGAATTCAGGTAGATCCCACCAAAGTTGATGTTTTACTTAAGTGGTCCCCTCCTTCAACTCTCACCGAGT
Source organism: Wollemia nobilis (assembly GCA_028583015.1). Taxonomy (NCBI): domain Eukaryota; kingdom Viridiplantae; phylum Streptophyta; class Pinopsida; order Araucariales; family Araucariaceae; genus Wollemia; species Wollemia nobilis. The sequence goes on along the minus strand of JAQPPZ010017049.1, from coordinate 9,917,622 downwards.
TAAGGAGTTTCCTAGGACTTGCGAATTTTTATCGCAAGTTCATTCCTCAATATTCCACCCTTGCAGCTCCATTGCATTATCTCACTAAGTCTAAAGTTCCATTTCATTGGGAGAAAAGCCAAGAGATTGCCTTTGAGAAACTCAAAAAGAAACTTTGTACAACACCTGTGTTAACTTTACCCGACCTCTCTCAACCTTTTGAGATTGAAACGGATGCCTCTAAAGTTGCCTTAGGAGCTGTGCTCAAACAGAATGGTCATCCAGTTGCTTATCATTCAGAAACTTTTTCTGTTGCTAAGTTGAACTATTCTACATATGACAAGGAGTTGTATGCATTAGTTCAAGCTATCAAGTACTGGAGACATTATCTTTTGGGAAAAGATACAGTAGTACACACTGATCATATGCCTCTCAAGTTTTTACAATCTCAAAGTAAAATTGAAGAATCAAGACATATGAAGTGGGCCTCTTACCTCCAACAATTTCACTTGGTGATCAAGTACAAAAAGGGGAAGAGTAATATTGTTGCTGATTGTTTGAGTAGGCCTCCTGCCGCTCTTGCCTTAACAGTTATGTCCACTTCACACTTGGGATTTCAGACTTGGCCTAATCAGTATTCACAGGATCCTGATTTTGGGAAAATATTTGAGCAAGTGAGTAAGCCTTCTTCTTCCAATTTGCGTCCTTTCCAAGATTTCTACATCAAAGAAGGACTTCTTTACAAATTGGACAAGGTTTGTGTTCCTTGTGAGCCTAGAGTGTCACTTCTTAAGGAAGCTCATTCTACACTTTATGGTGGTCACTTTGGGAAGCACAAAACACTTCATCACTTGCAAAGATTTTTCTACTGGCCTAAAATGCAGAGGGATGTGTTGAGATTTCTCAAACAATGTGCAGTTTGTTGTCGCTCAAAACCAGCTAACAGGAAGTTTGGCTTAGGCATGCCTTTGCCCATTCCTTCCCATCCTTGGGAAAGCATTTCCATGGATTTGGTTAGTGGTTTTCCCATGAAAGTGCGACAACATGATTGTGTGTTCGTGGTGGTTGACAGATTCAGTAAGATGGCTAAGTTTATTCCATGCCGCAAGACAAGTTCTGCAGCAGACTTAGCCCAATTGTTCTTTGACAACATTTGGCGTTCCTTTGGTCTACCTACCAACATTATATCGGATCGTGATTCACGCTTTGTGGGTCACTTTTGGCATTCTTTGTGGAAAATTTTGGGAGTTTCCCTTAACTTTTCCATCGCCTATCATCCGCAGTCCGATGGGCAGACCGAAGTGGTAAACCGTACCCTTGTGCAAAGTTTACGAATCTATCATCACGCTTCACAAGCAAAGTGGGACTTGAGTCTCACTCATATTGAACATGCCTACAATAGGGCCCTACATTCTTCTACAGGTCACTCACCTTTTGAGGTTTGTATGGGATTTCAGCCCTTGGCACCTTATGAGTTACCTTTGTCTTTGCCTTCTCCCGTCACTTCACATCTTCAGAAGGAGCAAGACAAGGCACACTCATTTATTCAGCACTTGCACAATCTGCAATCAAAGGTGATTGAGATTTTGCAAAAGACACAATAGCAGCAGAAAAAGGCCATGGATCGACATCGAATTCCTCATCCATTTCAGGTTGGTGACAAAGTTTGGTTGCATCTTGACAAGCGGCGTTTTACCGATAAGACTCATAGTAAAATCAAACCGATTCGCTATGGGCCTTATACTATTCTTCAACAGGTGTCCGAGAATGCTTTCCACCTTGATCTTCCCGCACACTTGGGAATTCATGACGTCGTCAATGTAGATCTTTTGAAGTTGTACTTTGACTCTACATTGGAGACAGCACCAGCTATCAGTCATCCTGTGGACGTGGTTCCTGATTCTCAGTTACCATTGGATTCCGATCAGATCTATGACACAAAGACTCGACAGACTCACCAGGGGTCTACCACCTCATATCTTGTGGCTCGACGAGGACAACTGCCGCATCAGGCTCGTTGGATTTCTTTTCATCAGATGTCCCGTGACTTTCCTACTCTTCTAAAAGCATTGGAGGCCAATGCTTCTATTGTGGGGAGGCATGATGAGGATTGATGTTTGATCACTCATATGACCCCTCTAGTAGTTCCTAGCTAGGTTTGCATAGTTTATTTCTTGCAAATTAATAATTGTAAGTGAGTCTCCTTCTCACATGCACTTGTGGGCACTAGTTATCTTCTAGTTGTCATTTAGAGTGTTAGTTAGTAAGTGTGAACTCAAAGTAGGAAGTGTGTACTTCAAGATAGCTAAAATGGATCTTATAGTTAGCATTATTCCTTTTCTCTTAACTTAGAAGTTACGTGCATTCTCCTTTGCACTTTTGTAGCTTATGGTTAAGCATATTGGATCAAATCCATGATTTGATGGGTTTGGTTATGTATTTTGGGCCATTAGTGCCTATATAATGAGTTTGTAAATAATATGAAGTTAGTTGGATTTTCAATCCTTTTCAATAGTGCTGATGTTAAAATTGATGAAGGAAGGGAACAAGTAATTAGCTATGAAGAGAACTACCCAATTTATGAAGAGGTCATTGAAGGAGATGAGGAAAAGGAAACGAAAAGAAACCAAAAAATGACTCAGAGGATTCAAATAGTGATTCAGAAGTGGAAGAAAACAAGAAATTCAAAATAGGCAGTGGGCAAAAAGATCATCCTAGAGAGCAAATAATTGGAGATCTCACAGTTGGTGTTCAGACAAGAAGAAGATTAGTAAGTAAATACTCTTTATTATCCAGCATTGAGCCCAAAAATATTGCTGATGCAAGCAAATATGAAATTTTGGTAAAGGAAATAAATGAAGAATTAGATCAGATCGAGAAAAACAAGACTTGGGAGTTAGTACCAAGACCCGCAAATAAAAATGTAATCGGTACTAAATGGGTCTTTCGAAACAAATTGAATGAAGACGGACAAGTAGTTAAGAACAAAGCAATATTGGTATGCAAAGGCTATGCACAAGTTGAAGGTATTGACTTTGAGGAAACCTTTGCACCTGTGGCCAAACTAGAGGTAATCAGAATATTTCTAGCTTTAGCAGTTTACAAGAATTTCAAAGTTTATCAAATGGATGTGAAATCAGCATTTTTGAATGGGAAACTTGAAGAAGAGGTTTATATTGAGCAGAAATATGGTTTCCAGGTTGGTGATGATCCCAACTTGGTTTGCAAGTTGAATAAAGCGTTATATGGCTTAAAACAGGCACCTCGAGCATGGTATGCAAGGCTAGACAATTATCTTACTCAGCAAGGGTTCAAGAAAGGTATGGTGGATAGTAATTTGTATGTCAAAATAGAAAATGATCATCATATTGTTCTTGTTGTATACGTAGATGATATCATATTTGGATGCAGCAAATATGAGTTGTGTAAAGATTTAGCAAATAAGATGCAGAAAGAAATTTAAATGTTAATGATTGGTGAACTTTTGTATTTCCTCAGATTGCAAGTTAATCAAAATAAGAAGGGTATATTTATTTCTCAAATTAAATATGTGAAAGAGATGTTGAAAAATTTCACAATGGAGGATTGTAAGCCATTTAGCACTCCCATGATGATAGGTTGCAAGTTGAGCAAGGATGACAAATCTCCACATGTTGATCAAACTATGTATAGATCTATGATTTGGAGCTTACTATACTTGAAAGCTACCAGACTAGATATTTTGCAGGCAGTATGCATGGTAGCATGATTTTAGGCTAGTCCCAAGGAGACTCATGTGACAGCAGTGAAGAGGATTCTTCGGTACCTCAAGGGTACTATGGAGTATGGGTTATGGTATCCAAAAGGTAAGGACTTCACCCTTATTATGTATTCAGATGTAGATTGGGCAGGATGTGTAGATGACAGGAAGAGTACTAGTGGAGGTGCATTCTATCTTGGAGACATGTTGGTTGCGTGGCAAAATAAGAAACAAGAGAGTCTCCTTATCCACAACAGAGGCAGAATACATTGCAGTGACAACGTGTTGTACGCAGGTGTTATGGATGAAACAAAATCTCAAGGATCTTGGCATTAATTTTAGTGAGGAAATTTTAGTTAAGTGTGATAACACCAGTTCCATTAACATCTCAAAGAATCCAGTTATGCATTCTCGCATAAAACATATTGCTATCCGATATCATTTTTTGAAGGAGAAAGTTGTGGAAGGTGAGGTTAAGTTGGATTTTTTTTCCAACAACAGAGCAAGTAGTGGATATCTTAACCAAACCATTTCCCAAGGAAGTCTTTGAGTACCTTTACAAGAAATTGGGAGTGGTCACACTTCCCAAGAATTGACTAGCTATTGTGGCCACATTCTCAGGGGGAGCATTTGTGTATTTGTTTATATTTTTGCTCATGTTTGTGATTTTTGCTAAGTGTAATAATTTTTGCTTGAGAATGTTGTGCATGGAATCAGGGGGAGTTTACAGTAGCCCTTTGGTCTTGTTTTCAAAGGGGGAGAAGAGTTATAGGAAATTGTGCGTGTGTTGCCAACAATTCCAAAGGGGGAGATTATTGAGCAAGGTGCAGCGACAATATTGTCATTGTTGTCAACACACTCATATGGACAGGTTGATATAGTGGATAGTTTTTTGGAGGTTTTTCAGAGTATGTACAATGATGTTCAATGCTTATGAGGATGTTTTTGATGTTCGGGTGAAGTTGTTACAGGTTGTTCGTGCAAATTTGTAAAAGTTGAAAAAATCGTCAGGAAGTCAAAAATTGCAAAAGTCATCACAGGCGCAGTTGGATAGGATGGATCAGTTTGGAACATGAAAACATGTTAGGAAATAGTAAAGAATAGTTTTGGAGGTGTCAGAACATTTCTTTTTTTGATCGGTGATGTTTTCGATAGCTTGGCGGATGATTTGGCAAGTGGTTGTACATGCCAAAAAAGGGAAGTTTTTTCAGAAGCACTGCAAGCAAACCGAGAAGAATTTGATAGTGAAAATTGAACTAGATGTGGTCATTATCTTCAATAACATGTGTTCCAAATTTCCACAAAAATGGAGAAATGAGACGAATGTTACAAGCGTTACAATACTATCATAAAAACGCTCTTTTTGGAAAAAGTGTGTCAGCAACAGTTTTCGTGGAGGTGGTACAGGTGAACCGTAAGGATTTATGCAGTGAGATTCAGAATGGATATAGTCAGAATTTCATAGATTCTACATTTAAAATTTTAGAGAAACTAGAGTTATGAGGTGAGAGTTATGATTGTTGCAAAAACGGTACATGTCACTTTTATGTCAATTTATTCCACTTGTGCAAAATCCTTTAGTTGGCCGTTTTGACCTTGCAGATTTGCCAGAGTTTCAGTTTCAGTGTTGTTACACCTTCAAGGCATCAAATAGAGCATATTTCATTTTTGGTTTGAGGTGTCATGTGGCTCCGAAGTAATAGAACGAGTAAGGTGTCAATTCTTTACATGTGATGTGTTTGACGAAATGTCTTCTCAAAATAAAAAAAGGAAGTTACATTGTTTTAAGAAGCTTCATTAAAGAAAATATTTTTAAAATTGAAAAGGGAAAAAGAATGCAAGTGTGTGATTTTTAAGTGACAAGGTATTTTATTGAAATGTGGGGACTTTATTTTTTTAAGAGAGAAGTGTGTGTGAAGAAAAATAAAGAGTGAAAATCCGTGATTTTTGGAGAGTGGTGAAAAAAATCACTTCAGTATTTTGGGCATAAATTTCTCATATGATATCAATTTTTGTTGAAATTTTGATAGGAGTTTGCAGACAAAGTGCTGCAAAATACCCAGAAAGTGTTTAGCAATTGGTAGAATGAGCTAAGAGAAGAATCAATTTTTTTGTGAGAAGAGAAGATTCAAATTCTGAGTAATGCAGAGAGAGGGATGTTATACTGGGTGAAATAGAAAGTTTTAGATTTTGAGCTTACAGACCATAGAGGGTTATGGTTTCAGTGAAGACATTCATATATATAATTTTATTATCAATATCAAAATCAAGTGGGTGCTTGGTAGAGGGGTTGGTGCTCCTTTCTATTGGTGTAGATAAATCAAGGGTTGGTGCTCCTTTCTGTTGGTGCAGATAAATCAGGGGTTGGTGCTCCTTCCAATGGGTGTTGGTAAATTGATTGTAAAGTTGGTGCTTTGCAAAGGCTGGATTTGGATGGGACTCCAAATTGTCATTTTCGGGGATGTAGCCAAATCCATTAACCTCGGTACATCTTATGTTGTGTGATGTTCTCTTGTTATACTTGCTTTATTTTGTTTTATGTTTTCATTGTTTTGGCTTTGAGTGTTGAAGATTTATATTTTAAAGAGATACACTGATTCACACCCCCTATTAGTGTCATTGTAAGACTAAAAATCTCTTCTATAGTACTCCTAGTCCATTGAGGAGAGGACACTGATGTTTGAATGATGAAAGGCTTTAGTATTGCCCTGATGGACTATTCATTACTTGCTTCTTTTGTTGACTCAGTAGGTCTCTTGAAGCTTAGTTCTAGGAATTTTTTGATCCCCTGCCAGGTGTTGGCATGTGAATCATAATAATATTTGAACATTCTATCAGTTTTTATGGGATACTTGGAGCTTATGGTATCTATTTCTACCTGCATTTTCCAAAATTCAAACAACTTTGCAGAATTCCAAGTTTTTGTTTTCACCAAAGCTTTAACATCATATTCTATAAAAACATGTGTTGGGTGATTTTTTGGCTCATAATCTACCACCTGATCATAGAAGTCTCTCCACATGGTAGTGCCTCCACAAGTTGAATGTCCCACTCTAATTCAGATATTTCATTGTTATTTCTAAATTTCTTGATGTGGGGACAAAGAGTTCTTTTGAACCTATTTATTTTCTTAGAGAACTTGTTTTCTGGGTTGTACCTCCATCTATGAGGGAGCTCTACTAAACCCATTTCTTGCATGTATCTAGTAATGCTTTTGTGTTATCCTTTACCAACCACTATATCACTCACTTTTAAGGGATAGGTGTAGGTGCCCTTCCTACCCTTGCCCGTTCCAAATATGATGTTAGTATAATATTTTTGGCAATAATATTCAAGAGAAAAAATTTGCTCAATGACATAGTGAGGTAGGACAAAAGGTTTCTTAGTGAAACCATACACACGAATGATTGTCCCTTCTATTAGGATATACCAGTCACCTTCCTCTTCGCCCTTCTTCCTCAAAATATCTCTTGCTAATTGGGGAATTCTAGGGATTTCTCCTTTTATCAGCTTCAAAGCTGGTCCTAGGAATTCTCTATTGAAATTATAAAAAGACTCTCCTTTGCTTAGAGAATTCATCCATTTATAGATGGGTCGAGTGGTTCCATCAGGATTTGCTCTTTGTGTAGGAATAAATGACAACTCTTCATGGTTAAAGTAGAAGAAAAGCCAAGCCAAATGGGAACAATACCTGAATGAGGACCCCTCCTTCTTTTCTTTCATTTGGCTTAGGTATTCTTGAGACCAAACTACTAAGTATTGAGGCCAATCAAAGAATATTGGGTTGTTGTTGTATCTAGAAGACTCATAATTTTTTGGGTTGGAGATGTAGTGGGTTGTAGCTATCTACCAATTATACACTTGTCTATCCGACTGTAAACCAAAAATTATGGCTAGCATGGAGTAAAGTTCTAGGTCTTTGAATTCTTCCAATTTGATGGGGACTGGAGGTAGGGTACTGCCACTCCATGTTTCCTTTAACTATCCAACTACCCAGTTTAGAAAGTTTCTTCCCCCTTCAGCATGCTTACTTAGGGCATAATATTGAGCTTGGGCCTTAGTGGAAAATTCTTTGGCTCTTGAGCCTAGTTCTACTCCTTGGGAGAAAGCATTATTGAAGGATTGAGTTTTAAAATGCATCAGGGTTTTACCCTCGATGCTCTACAATTTCTTTTGCTTGGGGTCAAAATTCTCCATGATAGCTTGGATGAGTTTAGGGCATGGATGTACAAAATCACACATGTAAAAATATAGTAATGAACTTACCACTATCACCTTTGGGCTCGAGGATGATATGCACTTAGTGACCCTTTGTTCTACCTCCATCCTCATTTGGGACTTCTCCTTGAAGGTGGTAACCATATCAACAATTTTGCTTGCATTATCTTGAAAATGGCTACTAACTTGGGTTTCCTTAGAAGGGCTCTTCTTGGTGGTAGCAGATGATGATGCCATGGTTCTGGGTGGAATTGAACTACTTCCCTCTGAAATAAAACTCTGAGCTCTTGGTTGCTCTGTAGAAAACTATTCTCCTCTTCCCCTCGCACAATTCTCAAAAATCAAATTTTGTAGCAAGAGTAAACTCTGTTGAGTAGTACCGAACATATAGTTGTCTTAGTACGTGCGATTTAAATGAGGTGGTTACAATGTTCTTCTGCATGTGAACCAACATCGATGCCATTGTTTCCCATGATTGGGTCACCTTCGAGGTTGACGGTGCTTCTTGGACACGTATGCACTTCTCATACTTGGGAATATAAAATATAGCATTGGCTTTGCTTTGGATCATGGGCCCCACATTTATTTTGAGCTTTTCTTGATTGAGTGTAATCTTCCTTGGATCTCTCTTTTCTTGTTTATGTAGCAACATTATTTTCTTGTAACGAGGTGACACCACTATGAGCCACGTAGCATGGTTGAATTATGAGGTAGTTTGGCATTGCATCTTGTGAGGGTACTTGCCACCATGGATCAACCTTTATCTTTTAGTTACCCATATCATAAAATAAAGTGCAAAAGTGAAACTATTTACAATTTTATGATACATATGATACAGGGGATAGTTCACTGTTGGACGTACAACTTGAGGTGATATCCATTCACTGGAATGGGTAGCACCTCTCCTTCTTGATTTTTCAACTAGAAGGTATTCTTCTATTTGATATATTCTATTTGGAAGGGACCCTCCCAGAATGAGTCAAACTTTTTGTGCTTACCTGGCTTGGCTTTGTCTATGTTCCATTTTAAAACCAAGTCACCAACTTTAAACTTTCTGGGTATGGTTTTCTTATCAAACCAACCCTTTGTCTATGATAAGTGTCTTTGGAACCTCTGGTAAGATTCCTCCCTCTATTCTTCCAAATGCATCAGTTGAAGCAGTCTTTCATTCATAGGGTCTTCTTTATCAGAATCACTATCGTTGATGTATTTCAAAGTTGGAAATTCTAAATGGATTGGTAGCATAGCTTCTTTCCCATAGACCAGCGTATAGGGAGATGTACCTATAGATTTTTTCATGGTAATTCGATCTACCCATAATACCTGGTTCATCAAAAAATGCCAAGATTTCTTATTGTCTTCCAACGACATTTTGAGCATCCTGAGGAGATTTTTATTGCTCGATTCTGCTAGGCCATTTCCTTGTGGGTAATAATTTGAAGAATTCTTCAAGTAAATGCCATATTTTCTAGCAAAGTCTATATACTTGGCTCCTATGAAAGTTGGGCCATTATCACTTACCAAAGCTTTGGGGATTCCAAACTTGGTGATCAGAGTCTCAAGGAATTCGAGCACTACATCTTGATCGCACCTCTTGGTTGGTATTGCCTCCACCCATCTAGTGAAATAATACATGGTAGTTAAGATGTACCTATGGCCTACCAAATAATTAGGACTGATCTCTCCTACAAAGTCTAGACCCCACTGTTGAAAAGGTTGCTCAACCTGTATTGGTTGTAGAGGTATTGCAACCTTTTTATTTCTACCTATGTATCTCTGGCATTTGTCACAAGCTCTAGAAATTTTAAAAGTGTTAGAAAAAACATTAGGCCAAAAATAACCTGCTCTTATGATTTTTAGTGTAGTAGATCTTCCCGAATAGTGGCCTCTAGATGGTCCATCGTGAAACTCCTTTAAGACCTTATGCTTTTTATTTTCTCTTATACATCTTAAGAGGATGCCATCGAGATTTTTTTGTAGAGTTCTCCAAACATTATGGTGTAGTGCAAGGCTTGGAGCCTATACCTCCTCCTTTGTGAAGCATTGATATTTTGAGGATAGATCCTGGTCTAGAAGTAACTTGTGAGTTGATCTATCCAATCAGCTTCTTGTGGGAGAGTCTCATCCTCTTGATCTAGTGCATTGATCTGGCATACTACTTCTTCTCATGGATTTGTTGTAGCCACTAATTCTTGATAGAGAGCTCTACCCCTTACTACCTTGGTTGGGTGAATTTCAATGTCAAACTCTTGAATCTTTGTAATCCAACCTGCTCTTTTCTCACCAAGTTCTCCTTGTAAGATGAAATCTCTTACGTCGGGATGGACCACATAGACCAGTGTTTTTCTCTGAGCTAGATATTGTCTAAACTTTTTTAATGACTTCATGACTGCAAATATTTGCCTTTCTATGAAGTTGTATTTTACCTGGTATTCATGCAAGGTTTGGCTCCAAAAGAATATAGGATGTTCATTCCCCTGTTCATCCTTTTGGGTTAGTACAATGACATAACTCTCTTCAACACCGTAAGCATAGAGAATGAAGTCTCTATCAAAGTTTGGATTGACTAATACAGGAGTTATGGTGATGGCCTATTTGATCATTTCAAATGCTTGCTTTCTTTTATTGGTCCATTTATAATCTGCATTATTTTTGAGCAATTCTAAAATTGGTCTTATAATCTGAGCAAAGTCTGAAATGAATTTTCTTACAAAATTAATCTACCCAAAGAAGGATTGCAGAGCTTTCTTATTCATCAGGAGGGGTAATGCTAGTAGTGCTTTCACTCTATCAGGGTCAATAGACATCCCCTATTTCGATACTACATGCCCTAGAAACTTTCCTTTGTGAACTACAAATATGGACTTCTTAGGATTTAATGATATGCCAAATTCTTTGTATTTCTAGAACACTTGTTCTAAATGACAAATATGATCCTGTATTTCATGTGAGAACACAGTCATATCATCTAAGTATATCAGAATTATTTTTTTGATCAATTTACCAAATGCATAATCCATAGCTCTTTGAAAAGTAGCACCAACATTTGATAGACCAAATGGCATTCTTTGGTAGGTGAAAGTGCCCCACTTTGTTGTAAATGTAGTTTTGTGTTGGTCTTCATTTTTTACCCAAATTTGGTTGTACCTAGAGAAACCATCTAGTAAGGAGAACCTTTTTGTCCCTGCTACCATTTGTAAGATTTGGTCCATCTGTGGTAAGGGGTAATGGTCTTTTAGAGAATCTTGATTCAGATTCCTGAAATCCACACAAAGATGAATATCACCATTCTTATTTCTTAGGGACTAGATTGGCTACCCAAGTTGAGTGTTTGACTGGGTAAATTATCTTAGCTCTTAGTAGCTTAAGTAATTCTTCCCGCATAATTGTTTCAATCTTGGGGTTTACTACCCTTTGCTTTTTCCTGAATGGCCTAGCATTCGACACTAACTCGATAGTATGTTGGATGATGTTTTTATCATATACTTTCAAGTCATCATAAGTCCAAGCTATTATATCTTGATACTTGTGGCATAAAGCTCTAAAGCTCTCAGTTTCTTCTACAGTACACTGGATACCGAACTTCAACTTTTCTCCATTTTGCATTTCAATTTCTTTGTAGATTTGATCATCGACTTTCATTTGCTTTAATATTTTTCCATCTTCATTATCGAATAGGCTCTCTAGAGTAATCAAGCCTTTGGGTATGTGGTTGTTTTTCAACTGAATCATCCCCTTTTGATCAAACTCTTGAACAATCTCATCATTTGAAAGAGCACAGTCTGCTTCTTTGATTAAAAAATCTACAATTTGCTCATCATCTTCAAAGACTTGCTAGTAAACCTATTTATCAGGCATAGATGGTCTAAAAACTAGTTTAACTCTCTTATTTTTTGGAGATCCATAATCTGCTGAGAGAGAGAAATTAGCCCCCTTAACAGCTAATGCATCTACCAAAGAATTTTGTTGTCTAGGGATGACCCATAAATTCAAAGCATCAAAAGATTCCATCAGGTCCCAGACTCTATTTTTGTAAGCTTTTAGATAATGATGCTTACTACTATACTTCTCAGTAACCTGATTTACGATCAGTTCTGAGTCGCCATAAATGTCTAGCATCTTAATGCCCATCAGTTCTACTTGCATTAACCCTAAATAGAGAGCTTCATACTCTATAGTATTATTTGTGCAAGACCATGCGAGTCTAAAAGAAAAACTCTTTGTTCCCTCGGATGGAGATTTTAGAACTACACCTGCTCTAGCTCCATTTCTGCATTTTGCTCCATCAAAATGCATTGTCCAAATTTTGGACTCTCTTAATGACTAATTGGAGATTGCAGAAATTTTCTTATCTACTTATGATATTATACTATATGTCCCCAATCCTATCTCTAGCAGAGCTTGATCATTTTGGAAAGGTAGTTGATCATCAACTTCCAAATCCTCCAAGAGTTCTACCAGTTCTAGCTCTTCCATCACTGAGTGATTGTATATTTCTTCTTCTATCTTCTCAATATGGTAAGTGATTGGATTTTTAGGGATTAATCTTATTCTTCTTCCTTTATGAGGTATCATCATACCAGAGTAGTCTAGGTACATGTATCCTCCCATATTGGTGGTAAATTCTCTAGAAAGACATAAGCCAAAGTAGGGTTCGAGGTCTACCACTACAATCTCTTGTACAATAGTGACTTCAGGAGCTTTGTGCAACCTCATTAATACATCTTTTACTACCCCCATAGTTTTCACTAGGGTACCATCTAGTTGGAGAATGCCTTGATAGGAGTGGGTGTATTCCATACCCATCTCATCACAAACAACCTTGGGCATTACCATGGTAGATGCTCTAGAGTCAATCATACAGTTATGGACAATCCATCCCTCCATTCTTAAGGAAATATAGAATGGGGGAGGCTTATTTTTCAAAGTAGCAGGTGTTAGTTGTCTCTATTCTAGGGGCTAGTTGAGCATGGTAGCCATATCTTTTCCTTGAGATTTCTTGTTAAGAGATGCTTTTAACAAATAAATCTGGCCAGGGAGGAAAAGAGTATCATAGAGACTTACTCTTGATGGTGTCTTTTTAAGCTCTTCTACAATGTTAAACTCAGGTTTATCCAAAGGGTTTCTCTCTTCCCTTCTGTCCATATCTTTGAATCTTCTTCTATACTGTTGGGTAACTTCAATATTTTGACATTAACTAGAGCTATTTTAGGATTTAAATCATATTCTTCTTGATTAGTATTGACTCTTGGTCCTACACTATTGCTTGAACTAGGCTTTTGATCTTTATTTATGTAAGGAAATATTCTTGGTTGAGACCTCTCAACTTCTCTCTTCTCTATAGCATTGACCTTGTTGTTGATAGTCTTAAAATAATTCTAAATGTTCAGTAGCACTGGGGAATCTTGAGGTGGTTGTGAAGGAAGAGGGGGAAAAGGTACGATAGCAGGTAACTTTGAAGTCAGGCTTGTCATTGAGAGATGAGTTGCAATAAGAATAGGATTCATAGAAGGCAGAGATGGCACAGAGGGTAGCTGTATGATTTTAGGAGTATATGGAGTAACATGCTTGGAGGGTAATCTTCCAACTAAAATCAAGATATCTTCAGTGTGAACTGTTGCTTGATAAACATTAGAAAATATGGTGATTCTAGATTGTTGAGTTTGCAAGCCAATATCTGGCCCTAAAGCTCTGATGTAATATTTGTAAGCTAAGGGAGAAGTAGGTCTAAACTCATTAGGGATTATTTTCCAAGTTTTACTAAATCTGAGATTAAAATCTGACACTGATTCTTGTGGATGTCTTTGAATGATAGTAAACTGAGTCAGGAGTGAGAATGGATCTGCAGACTCATTGAATTATTCTACAAAAGGACCTACCAAATCAGCCCAATTCTTGATAGAACCATTTTCCAAAGTTCTAAACCAATGCAGAATTTTACCTCTAAAAGAAAGAACCAATAACTTTACAATAACATCTTCATGCCTTATGTTATGAACAACTGCCATTGATAATACATCCTGAAAATGCTCATATGTTGTTCTTCCAATGCCATCATAGGTAGGGATGGCTTTAATAGCAACTTGGGGAATGTCATGTGAAGCTAGAAATGACAGTGGAGTTGGGGCATCCCAATCTGGATAATTGTGCAGAACATCATCCCATTCTTCTACCATATTGGTCTGAGTACTAGAAGAATCTGAAGAAGAGGATGTTGTTGGGATTTCTTCTATGGAATTTTTAGAGGAAGAGTATCTAGGATACTTAGATCCTGAGAATAGCTCGTAGAAATTTGTAGGTTGTTCACTTTTCTTAGCTGTGCCTCTAGTGAACATGAAAATTTAAAAGTTAGGATTGAGGCTTTACTGGATTTTATTTTTAGGGAGTCGCCAAGTGAATTTACTTTCTCCGCATATGAGGTCAAAATAATTCACTAAATTTTTATTCCTTCGGGTAAAACATATGTGGTGGATTGGTCCCACTGGGCATGCCAAAAATTGTTGTAGCCTAGTTTGTCATCTAGCTCATGCTAGAACTATGATTATCATATCTTGAGATTTGAAGGTGAGCACCCACTAATCACAACCCAGAATAAACATTGGGAGAACCAAACTATTTTGATTCAACCTCCAGAGAAGGTTGGCTCCTTGTCAACTTAATGAGTGTTGACTCTATTTAGCTCAATTATAGTGAAGTTAAGGATAGAAATGATAGGGTTAGAAAGAATGGATTTAAGTTGGTCGGGTGAAGCTAACAACATAGACAACCACACAGTGTCCTTTAACAAATGATTTTAGAAAAGCATCCTAGAGGATTAACAACATTCAAAAATTATGCAGTTACACTATTGAAATGGTGTTTTGCATATTCACAAAATTATTCCAAATATCTAGAAGCATTGATTATCCAATTTTAGTAGAATAAGATCAATACCCTGATTTGATATAAATAGAATTCTTGATAAACATGTATGTAGAAACAATTAACTCAATCTACTCTAAGTTAGCTTTTCAAATTAATAGAATAGACTAACCATAGCAGTAAGATGAGGTAATATCAAGTCCACCATTCAACATAGGCACAAATTCAAGGTAAACATCCCTTGTAATGCTTTATTCATCAATTTGCAAAGAACTACACAGTGGTGCAAGCAAACACTCTAGAGCCGACCATTTGGAAGGAGGTAGCTACCCATATTTATAGGTTTTACAATAGTAATTTTACTCTCAAGCATTACAGGGAGATTTTATTTTCTTGTGGTTTCTCTAACCACTTGTCGTTCATGATGCCCACCAACTATGACCTCCTGGTTCTATTGCAATGACCTTCTGGTTGAGCCCATCGTCGTCGTTGATGATTCTTGGAATCAATTTCTCTCCATCGATATCTCAACTGAATCTGGTTCAGCAGGATGCTTCTGGAAGGTTCTAGGTTGTAACTTATTTTTGTTCAACTTCTCTGGCATTGGTTTTAGATTATCCCTATTTCATAGATTACACACATAAAATTTTATTGAAAACCCTTGAGGGAGGTAGAAGTTTAATTATGGTCATAGATCTATCCATCAGACAGCTAGAGTACCACTTCTTGTTTGTGCGATGACAATGAAGGAGGGAAAGCATGGCTTTTCATTCTTCTATATTTTCATATTTTGTCAGCACTTCTCAACTTTCGACCTTTTCTTGACACTTTCCTATTTTCATGACTCATGCGAAGGAGGAGGAAAAGCGTGGCTTTTCATTCTTCTATCTTTTCACCTTTTCTCGGTGCTTCTCAATTTTGGCCTTTTCTCGGTGCTTTTTGGTTTGCACGGCTCATGTGAAGATGATCGAGAAGCGTGGCTTCCGTGACTTCTTTATTTTCCTCTCTTCTTAGCGCTTCTCAACTTTGATCTCTTTCCTTTTTTTATAGCTATGCACTTGATACAAGGAGGGTTGAGAAGCGTGGTCTTTCTAGACTTCTTACTTTTATCTTGATTTCAGTGCTCTCTCGCTTTCTACCTTTGCATAATGCTTTTTAGTTTATAAACACTCTTGATTATAAAGGAAACCAAGAAGCACACCCTTTGCTAGCCTTCTCACTTTTGAGCCAATTTTAGTGCTTCTCAACTTTGGGTGATTTGTAGTGCTTTTGCATCTCCCTTACATACTTAGCCAAATTTTGTAAAATTTTGGCCTAAGTATGAATGTAGCCTTTTTTGGTATATAGGAACCAATATCCAAAAGAAAGATCTATATCCCCTAGGATTTGGATTAATCCTTTAGCAAAAGAAAAATGAAAAAGAGCATGAATCTCAAGGATAGATTCAAAAACCACCCTTACAACCAAGTGCATAAATTGAAATTTGAAAAACTTAAAAGTCCCACTCAAAATTTAAAACCAAGATTAGAAAACCTTCCCACCCAACCATGTAGGCACAAAATTGAATCCAATTTTTAGCCACTAACCACCAATATCCCGCTCAAAATTGGATTCAAAAAATACGTTCCTTCTCATAATAGAGAGGAGAGAACATGCATCCAACCAACAAGTAAAATCATACAAACCAATGTAGAGGCCACAAATATAAGGGGAACTAGAATATCCTTGCAAACAGAAGGATATAGACCCTTTGAAATCCAAAAATAATGAACCTAGAGCCCAAAATTATAAAAATTATTAATACCTAACTTGATAAAATTAGTAATTAAATAAATTTCCATGCTTCAAACACATGCAACAATACAAGGGTTCTTGTAAATCAAAACATGTGCAACATTATTTTTTAAGTATGAGTCTTTACGATAACTTCAATGTTATCACCCACCTACAAAGGATGGTTCTTTTGATTTATAGCAACCTCCTTACCCAATGATGCATTTTTAAATCAACATACACATATGCAATGCATCTATATTAAGGGTGTTTACCCTTGTAACTATTGATGATAATTTCATCCATTATTCCTCTTTTCTCTCAACTCTGGTGGTTGTCCCATACTTATCCACTCGTGAGAGTACCTGGTCTTGTAGCCACACAATTCATTAGTAGTACCATATTTTAAAAGTAGTATAATCCATATTTAGAAAGCATAAAGTGCAACTATCAACAATAAAATAAGATTATGCATTTGATATCCACACATCAATACATAAATCAAGCATCAAGGAAAAGTCTTTCTAGGGTGGGCCATTACATACTCCCCCTAAGACTAAATATAGTTCTTTGTGTTTCTTATAAATAAATAATATATTTTAGTCAAACTAAAATGTAAATTTCTTCCTCATGTCCTCAACATCTTCCCAAGTTTCACAATTTTTAGAATAATGGTCCGACTAGACCTTACATTGATCTAGGGTTTGTTTTCTCTAATTTTTGGAATGAAACCCTAGAATCCTTATAGGTTGCACCTCAATGGTTGTGGAATCCACCATCTATAATTTATTACACATTCCAAACATTATAAGGATCAACAACATACTTCTTAAGTAAATATATGTGGAAAGTATCATGGATCTTTAACAGGTTGGGTGGTAAGGAGAACCTATAGGCTACTGGACTAATTTTATCAATGATTTCAAAAGTTCCAATTAAATGAGGATCCAAATTAGTTAGCTTGATGACACTTTTCATGGGCCTCACCCTCAAGGAAACTCTATATTATATAGATAATTCTCTTGGTGATATTTTGATATCAACATAGCTCTTTTGGCGATCGACTGCTTCCTTGAGCCTCTATCAAATTACCCTAAATTGCTCCTCCATATCTCTAATAGTGTTTGGTACAATCACCACCTAATATTTTGGATTATCCCAAGATAGAGGTATTTTGCATCTCCTTATATACAAGGCCTCAAATAGAGCCATTCCCAAGTATACATGGTATCCATTATCATATGCAAACTCAAGTAGATGCAAATAGTTTTCCCACTTAGATTTTTGATCCATGCAATACATGTGAAGCATATCTTCAAGAACTTGGTTAACCCTCTTTTTTACCCATATATTTTTGGATGGTAAGAAAAAATTACATTCAATTAAATGCCCAATGCACAATGAAGAGCCTACCAAAATTTGGACATAAATCTAGAATCTCTATTTAATATGATCACCTCAAGAAAACCATGTAAACTGATTATTTTCTTAGCAAACTTATTTTCCATAACCAATGCATCATCCCTGATGTTCCCTAGTATAAAATGTGTAGCTTTAATTAACTTGTCTACCACCATAAGTATTGCATCATGTTGATACCTTTTTTTAGGTAAATCCATCATAAAATCCATGGATATGACTTGCCACTTCTAAGTAGGTATATCATGCGAGTATAATTTTCCTATAGGATGCTATTTTTTTGCCTTTACCTTTTGGTATTCCAAATATCTAGCAATGAAACTATTAATATCCTATTTCATTTAAATCCAATAAAACGTCTTTTCATATTTTCTCTCATCTTTGCACCTCTTGAATGAACAAAATATGAAGAACTATACCCCTCTTGCATAATCATTCTATTTAAATCACTAGTCTTGGTTATAACAACCCTATATTTGAAACATAAAAGCCAATATTTTATGTTAAAATATCCATTTTTCTTAGGAATTTCCTTAATTTTAGCCCAAATGTAAATGCAAATTTGGTCTTGTAATTGCATTTCCCTAACTTTATCAATCAAGTCAACATGAATCTAGGTTAATGTTATTATATGCCTTCTCCTACTCAAGGCATAAACAACCTTGTTTTCCTTTCCTTTGATATACTCTATACCAAAGTCATACTCAACTAGGAACTCTATCCACCTTCTTTGCCTTACATTCAATATTGGTTGGGTAAAGATATACCTTAGGCTTTGGTTATTCATCCTGTTGTTGCTATTGTACAACATACCCCAATTTGGGGACCCACTTGACATTTGTGATATTAATGTGAACTTTTTATCTATTGAGTTTTTTTTTGTTTAGTTTTCATTTAGTCATCACCAGTCCTACTCAAATTTACAAAGGTAAAGTAGTTTTTAAGCATCCATGGGGTTGTTCTAAAGCCTTTACTATTGGGCCCACTCAAGTGGTACAAAATAAAATAAGTTTTTATACTCTTATCATTATTAAAAATAAAAATAAAAAATAATAAAAATAATAAAAGATAACATGCTCCTAATACTATGTCTGGTCGGCGAGAAATATGGTTTTCTATGAGGCAAATGCGACAGATATTCCAGAGTCATCCTTGGATGATAGCTGGTGATTTTAACTCACCGCTATACCCTACTGATAAAAAAGGAGGCACTCCTATCTCACCTCAGATTTTTGAAGATTTTTTTGAATTCGTTGATGAGTGTGGTCTTATGGACATCCACCTTCAAGGGAGAAAATTCACTTGGACCAACAAGCGAGTGGGGGCACAACATATCTTAATGTGATTGGATAGATTTCTCATTTCTCGTGAAGCTCTTCAATCCTTTTGGGATGCAACTCTCCACTCTCTTCCTCGGATTGGGTCTGACCACAATCCCCTGGTTTTGGAGGGGTTGAATGCTACCTCTTTCAAGTCTCCTTTCCGGTTTGAATTGATGTGGATCCAACACCCAAATTTTAGAAACAAAGTACTTGAATGGTGGAGCAGATATTTTCCTGGTAATCCAATTGTAATATTAACTCAAAAACTCTGGCACACCAAAAATAGCATAAATATTTGGAACAAGGAAACTTTTGGGAACTTATTTGAAGCAAAAAGAGTCATTGGTGATAAGATCCGGACTATTGAAAATCGTATCCAAAATGAGGAACATGATGTGCATCTCAGGAAACAAGAAAGAGAACTACTAGCCGAATATCACAATGTTTTGTCCATGGAAGAAACCTTTTGGCGGTAAAAATCAAGAGCTCTCTGGCTCAAACAGGGTGATTCCAATACAAAGTATTTCCATGCCCTCACCCTCTGACATAGGAGCATCAAAAAAATCAGAAATCTAACCAGGTCGGATGGCACCAACACGAAAAATGAAGAGGAGGTGAGACGTGAAGTTGTAGCCCATTTCCAAAATATTCTTGGAGTAGGCCAACCGAGTAATCCTCAAGCCACCAATTTTCTTCTCCAAAATATTCCTTGTTTAGTCTCTAATGAAAATAATGATAGCCTGCTGGCTGATTTCTCTACAGATGAAATTAAAGATGTTGTGTTTTCCATGTCTACTGATAAAGCACCTGGGCCCGATGGTTTCTCTCCCCATTTCTTTCAATAGTTTTGGGACATTGTTAGCACTGATGTAATCAAAGCTATTCAGTTTGCTCAAGCGTCCAAGTGCATCCCGAGAGACTTCAACTCCACCTTTATCACCCTTGTTCCAAAGACTCAACACTGCCGAACAATTTCTGATTATAGACCGATAAGCTTGTGCAATGTTGTGTACAAAATTTTGACCAAGACAATTTCCAATAGAATGAAGAAACTGCTCCCTGATATTATTGATTCTTGTCAAGGCAGTTCGGTCAAGGGAAGGCTCATAACTGATGGCATAATAACTATTCATGAACTGCTCCATTCTATCTCCAAAAACAAAAATCCAAGCCTGTTTCTCAAGTTAGATATCACCAAGGCATTTGATAGAGTCTCTTGGAGCTTTTTATGTGTTGTGCTGATAAAATTTGGCTTTCATCCAGAGTGGATTGCCTTAATCCAGGAATGTCTTTCTTCTACTTGGTTTTCTATCATTGTAAATGGTGTTGCTGCTGGGTATTTCAAAAGCAACCAAGGAATCAGACAGGGGGATCCCCTTTCCCCTTATTTATTCATCATTCTTGCAGAATCCCTTGGGAGGGCACTCAAATCTGCCTGCTCTAATGGTACTATCTCTGGGATAAAGGCCTCCTCTATCTCCCAACCGGTCACACATCAACAATTTGTTGATGATACATTACTGGAAACCAAAGCCTCAGTTCCTGAAGCAAGAGTAATCAAGAATATCCTCCTCTCCTATGAGTTGGCTGTTGGACAAAAAGTTAATTTCCATAAAAGTAAACTATATTTCTTGAATACACCTATTGACAGACAACAAAATATTACCAGAATCCTGGGATGCAACATATCAAGCCTTCCTTCCACCTATCTAGGCATGCCCCTTTTCCATGGTAAACCTCTTGCAAACATGTGGAATAACATCTTGGAGAAAATTAAAAAAAATTGGTTGGGTGGAAAGGCTGTCTCCTTAGCTAGGCAGCAAAAGTGACTCTTGTTCAAGCTTGTTTGCAAGGCATTCTAGTGTACTTCTTGTTTGTATTTAAAGCCCCAACTTCTATCTGCAAGAAAATTGAACAAATTCAAATGAGATTTCTCTGGTCAGGGAGCGAAAATAATAACAGAATTCCCCTGGTTTCTTGGGACAAGATCTGCTTGAAGAAGAATCAGGGAGGGTTGGGTTTTAGGAAAGCTAGCAAAATGAACTCTGCCCTCATTGGTAAGCAAGGTTGGAGAGTAATCCAAAATGAACAAGCTACTTGGATTGACATCATAAAAGATAAATATCTGTAGCAGCGGGCCTTTCTCAGTGATGAACTACTTCTGGTTGGATCACATTTTTGGAATGCTATGATTAATACAAGGCCCATTCTAAAATCTGGACTCAGGTGGCAGCTAGGAAATGGAACGTCTATTGACTTTTGGGAGGACAGATGGCTTAGTGATCACCCTCTAATCAATGATGCTAGTCTATCCTGTGTCAAGCCAATCACTGATCACCTGTTTGGTTCTAAGGTATGTAATTTCTTTTCTAGAATCTATAGCGGTGCCAGATGGAAGCCCTTTCCCTCTGGCAATATCAGCATTGCCCAGTCCTCTACTTTTTCCATTATTGTTGGTCTATTGTGCACCACTATCATTCCTAGTAACCCAAATACTTTAGACTCTCCATTCTGGTGCCTTTGTGAGGATGGGCTTTATACCGTTAAGTCTGCCTACTATGCCCAAACCAGAGAAGTCAACTCCTGGCCTAAATTTAAGATTGTCTGGTTGAAAAGTCTAATCCCTAAAGTTACCCATTTTTTTTGGCTTGCTTCTTTAAACAAAATCTTGACCATTGACAATCTAATCCAAAGAGGCCTAATACTCCCTAATCGTTGTGTCCTCTGTAAAAATAGTTAGGAATTTGTGATCCATATCTTTCTTGAGTGCCCGTTCTCTAATGAAGTGTTGTCTTCCTTTCTCAAGCTGGCCAACATGTCCTGGGTATACCCAAACACCCTTATTGATGCCTACCATCAGTGGCCAAATCCATTTTTGAATCCAAAAATCCATGCTTTTTGGTCGTATTATTTTCCTCATTTTTTGTGGTAGGTATGGTTGGAGAGGAACAACAAAATTTTTGGCACTACTGCAAAAGATGCCAAATCAGTGTTCTCCCGAGCTTTATCATTTGCCATTGAGAATGCTAATCTCATCCAAGCTGAAAATCCCAAGAACCAATGGGAATTATCCATTTTCAATACTCTCAAATTTCATATTGGCACCCCCCTAGGGTCCTCCAAAAGCTAACAGGTCAATGGTGAAATGGATTCCCCCACCTTGTGGATGGGTCAAGCTCAATGTTGATGGAGCCTCAAAGGGAAACCCTGGTAGGGCTGGAGGAGGTGGTCTCTTCAAAAATAGTCAAGGTAAAGTCCTATGCATGTTTGTTGAGTCCATGGGCAGTCAAACCAATAATTTTTTTGAAGCCCGTGCATTATACCTTGGCCTCCTCATTTACAAGCGGCTTCGGTTTGAAAGACTTATCATAGAGAGTGATTCTCTAAACGTCGTTCGATGCATCCAAAAATATTAGCTTCTTGCCTAGAGCATGTTCAACGCTGTCCAAGAAAGCTTGAAGATAATTGAAGGCATCAGACATGTTACAATTCAACATGTTTATCGAGAAGGAAACAAAGTTGTTGACCTCCTTGCCAATCAAGGAGTTGAACAGGATAACCTCCAAGTCTGGTATGATAATTTCCCTCAATGTATTGTGGACCACATTGATGCAAATAGAAATCTTAATCTTTAACTGGTTGTTGGTGTTGATGTGGCTGATTTGGGGCCTAGTGGTTGAACATGGTTTATCTGACATTGATGCCAACACATATCCCCTTTTCCCTTATGTGACTATGGAAATCTTAATCTTTAACTGGTTGCTAGTGCTGATGTGGCTGATTTGGGGCCTAGTGGCTGGACATGGTTTGTCTAACATGGAGTTGTTGGTGCTGATGTGGCTGATTTGGGGCCTAGTGGTTGGATATGGTTTGTCTAACATGGAGTTGCTGGTACTAATGTGGTTGATTTGGGGCCTAGTGGTTGGACATGGTTTGTCTGACATGGATGCCAACACATATCCCATTTTCCCTTATGTGGTTGTGGAAATTTTAATCTTTAACTAGTTTTTGGTGCTGATGTGGTTGATTTGGGGCCTAGTGGTTGGACATGGTTTTTATGACATGGAGTTGTTGGTGCTGATGTGGCTGATTTGGGGCCTAGTGGCTGGACATGGTTTGTATGACATGGAGTTGTTGGTTTTGATGTGGTTGATTTGGGACCTAGTGGTTGGACATGGTTTGTTTGACATGGATGCCAACACATATCTCCTTCTCCCTTATGTGGCTGTGGAAATCTTAATATTTAACTGGTTTTTGGTGCTGATGTGGCTGATTTGGGGCCTAGTGGCTGGACATGGTTTGTCTGACATGGAGTTGCTGGTGCTGATGTGGCTGATTTGGGGCCTAGTGGTTGGACATGGTTTTCTCTGACATGGTTTGTCTGACATGGAGTTGTTGGTGCTGATGTGGTTGATTTAGGGCCTAGTGGTTGGACATGGTTTGTCTGACATGGATGCCAGTACATATCCTCTTTTCCCTTATGTGGTTGTGGAAATCTTAATCTTTAACTAGTTTTTGGTGCTGATGTGGTTGGGGCCTAGTGGTTGGACATGGTTTGTCTGACATGGAGTTACTAGTGCTGATGTGGCTGATTTGGGGCCTAGTGGTTGGACATGGTTTATCTAACATGGAGTTGTTGGTGCTGATGTGGTTGATTTGGGGCCTAGTGGTTGGACATGGTTTGTCTAACATGGATGCCATTAAATATCCCCTTTTCCCTTATGTGGTTGTGGAAATATTAATCTTTAACTGGTTGTTGGTGTTGATGTGGCTGATTTGGAGCCTAGTGGCTAGACATGGTTTGTTTGACATGGAGTTGTTGGTGCTGATGTGGCTGATTTGGGGCCTAGTGGATGGACATGGTTTGTCTAACATGGTTTATCTGACATGGAGTTGTTGGTGTTGATGTGGCTGATTTGGAACCTAGTGGATGGACATGGTTTGTTTGACATGGATGCCAACACATATCCCTTTTTCCCTTATGTGGCTATGGAAATCTTAATCTTTAACTGGTTGTTGGTGCTGATGTGGTTGATTTGGGGCCTAGTGGCTGGACATGGTTTGTCTGACATGGAGTTGTTGGTGCTGATGTGGTTGATTTGGGGCCTAGTGGTTGGACATGGTTTGTCTGACATGGAGTTGTTGGTGTTGATGTGGTTGATTTGGGGCCTAATGGTTGGACATGGTTTGTTTGACATGGATGCCAACACATATCCCCTTTTCCCTTATGTGGCTATGGAAATCTTAATCTTTAACTAGTTGTTGATGTTGATGTGGCTGATTTGGAGCCTAGTGGTTGGACATGGTTTGTCTGACATGGAGTTACTGGTGCTGATGTGACTGATTTGGGACCTAGTGGTTGGACATATGGTTTGTCTGACATGGAGTTGTTGGTGCTGATGTGGCTGATTTGGGACCTAGTGGTTGGACATGGTTTGTCTGACATGGATGCCAACACATATCCCCTTTTCCCTTATGTGGTTGTGGAAATCTTAATCTTTAACTGGTTGTTGGTGCTGATGTGGCTGATTTGGGGCCTAGTGGTTGGATATGGTTTGTCTGACATAGGGCCTAGTTCATTTTTGTTTTTGTCTGCGCCTTCTTTCTAGTTTAAAGTTGGTTGTTTTGTTCCCCTCTAGGGTTGTTTGTTTTCAGTTCAGTTAGTTCGCTTCTGGCTAGTTGTCTTTGTTGCATTTGTGTAAAAGGTTTTAGGACCTTTCAAAACCCTTTTTATCAACCAATCAAAAAATAAATAAAAGAAACCAAAATAAAATTTTTGTCCATATTTGGTATGTTATTTTCATTAAACTTATGAAGGATTAATTTTGAATGTGGATTTATTTTGGATATTTTTTTTTGTCCACATTTGGTATTTTATTTTCATTAAAATTATGAAGAATTAATTTTTGTTTTCTTTTGTTACACGTTGTTAAAAATCATGGGCATGATTTTTGAGGTGAACCCCAACCCAACCAACTAGCAGACATAGCACATGAGCATGGTCAATGTTGTATGGCACAAATTTCAAGGAACCATAAATTTTAAGGTGCCTCTAAGTTGCGTAGCTGAGTCATTCGGATTAGTGCATGTTTGCATTGATAAACATCATCTTGTGTTGTCGTAAGATGC
Source organism: Wollemia nobilis (assembly GCA_028583015.1). Lineage (NCBI taxonomy): Eukaryota > Viridiplantae > Streptophyta > Pinopsida > Araucariales > Araucariaceae > Wollemia > Wollemia nobilis. The sequence continues at coordinate 9,892,182 of JAQPPZ010017049.1, read as the reverse complement.
ATGTGGGACTAATACTATCACAAAATATTTAAAACTTGATTTAACCTGCATGGTGGAGAGACAAAATAACCAAGTAGTTCATGACAATATCAGCAGCATATTGTTACCACAATTTATATTTGGATTCGAAAGCCAACGTAGCTAGTGGGAGCTTGGAATTGTTCAACAAATACTATGAATGTATTTAAGTTTTTTATTTATTAAAACTATTGTGGCTTTATTTGTGGTGTACCATGTGTTTGATCTATAGTAGAAAAAATCAAAAAGGGAGGCTTCAACCATACGTGAAATAGCTTGAAATAACTTGAAACCACATAAAAGTCATACCTTTACAAAAAATATCTACATTAGTGTTATGCAAGAGTAGGTTCGAATTGGATTAATTGATACATAACATAGATGACGAGCTTACAATTGATACACCTTACACAATAGCTTTTGGTGAGGAATTATAGTGAATAATATGTCACTATTTTTCATAGAAAATATCTACAAAAAAATCAAGAATATTTCTGGTTTGGGATGCTCTTCTACCAAAAATTATCCAAATTCTTGGTTTGGGATGCTCTTCTACAAAAAATTAGTGTGATGCCATGTAAATAGTTGGGACGTTCTCGAAACGATTCTACAAAATAAATAATATTTTTCTACCGGAGTTGTAGGGAAGCTAGCTGAAGACATTGCACATAGAGGATTTCCTATGATTAAATGATGTGGTTTTATAATGTGTGACTGTGAGAAATGATTCAGATATGGTTTGCTATCAGAAGAGAGTAGAAGCTCATACAGGGCTATGTTACCTACCATGAGGAATGTGGACTTGGTTCATCACAAAAATATCATTTCCTTGGTGTATGAGCTTGCTAAGGTTAATATGGAGAAGCTAGCATCACTAAAAAGTGAGTTCCATAATGGAGAATCAAAACAGAGAATGAAATTGTGGCACTGTTATTGGAAGAGCACCTGCAACATATGGAAAATTGCCATTTGATACCTGGTGTACTATATAAATATATAAATTATCTTGTGGCTCAGATAATATCTTGTTACCCAGAATTTTTCCTACTCTTGTAACCAAAAATTCCACCACCATTGGCTTTGTGATAAAGACAATTTCAAGGTGAATAAGAAAGTATGAGAAGAGGCTTTGAAGACCATATATGGTAGCATCGGTGTTTAAGGAGTGGAACAAAGATAAGCATGTATAGAAAGAGGTATAGGATTGATCTAGAGGTAGCTTTAGACTCAAAAAATAAGGAATAACCTGATAATCACAACAAAGAGGTAAAGCAAGTTAGCAAAGAGTAGAGGACAAGGTGAATTCTCTAAAACTCCATGCGGATGAAGTGATGAGGACAAAGCCCAGTTGGGTACGGTTAAATGTCTGTGTCTGAACGTGAATAAGAGATTATAATATGCCATCCATTGTCATCAAGGTATTTCCAAATACACTCCAAAATCTCTAATACCATGTCATTTCATGAAGCCACTTCACCATAGAAAGTAAAGGTGGGAATTTCGTATGATATTTTAAAATGATCCAAACAGTAACATAGTGGAAACTATTAAGCATACAAGTAATGGTAGTTTAGATGTTTAGTACGAAAGAGAATGAAGTGTCATTGAACATGAAGGATGTTAATAAATTTGATAAAAAATATGTCATCACGCCAATTGTACAAGTGCTGAATAATGCTTGTAAAACCCACTGGAGAAAATAGTTATGAAATTCATTGCGGAAACAATTGTGAAACCTGTCACAAAACTGAACAAACTAAAATTTTCAAAATTATAAATAAGCCATTGAGACTCATGAAAAGGGTCAAAATATTTTGGAGTGGAAGATTTTTGGAGTAAGGAAAAGTTGAAGAACATTTGTTGAAGAAGATTTCTCTGGATTGCTGCATTGAAGGTTTCACCATTGTAACTGCAGAGTGCAAGGTTTTCTGAAATAAAGCTTTATTGAATATATATTTTTAAAACTTTAATATATTGATTTCTTTAGTGAGGTTTATGCATGTGGATGGTAGCCTTTCTAATTAATTTAATATATTATTTATTTCCTTAGAATATTGCACTTAATCTAGTTTTGATTGTGTGAATTCAGATCAAATTAGATTAGGTTTAAATTTTCAGAGAATCAGTTCTGTAGATTTAGGGTTAAGAATTTTCTTTACAATACTCTTTCTCTTTTTTTCATTCCATTCCGTTTTGCACATTTTTATTTCAGTTTATTTTTATATTTTATTTTTCTAACCCTAGCTTTTTATTTTTATTAAAGTTTCATCAAATAAAAATCAAAACCCTAAAAAGAAATACTTAAGTTTCAAAAATTAAAATTAAAATTTTCATTTTTAAGTAAATTTATATATTTTTTTTTATGAAAATTTGAAGTTCTAACTTTGCATAGTTTTCAAATAATCGTTTAATTTCATTTTACGTAAAATTGAAATTTCAATAAATTTCAAATTTTCATTAAAGTGAATAATTAATATGATAATTTAAAGTTTTTACATTGCAAAGTTTAGATTTAATCATTTCATTTTGATTATTCTCATGCAAATCTTAACAATATGAGATAAAATTTGATTAACAATCTGAGATAAAACTTGATTAACAATCTGAGATAAAATTTGATTAACAATCTGAGATAAAATTTGATTAACAATTTGAGATAAAATCAATTAAAATCAATTTTCAAAGGTTAAAGTGAAATATTTATCAAATTTTCAAAAAAATCAAGTGCAAACATTAACAATTTGAGATAAAATTGATTAAAATCACATTTCAAAGGTTTATGTTTCAAAGCAAATATTTGATCCTTAATTTCATTATTTTCATAAAATTTCATGAACAACAAAGTCATTGCAAATCTGATCAACCAAAATAGGCCCCTTGTTAACAGGCATATGCAACACTAAGGTATCCAACTAACTTTTGGCATTTCACATTTTTCACTAAGCATTGTAAGCAAATTAACACATTAAACAAAACCTTGGGAAAATCACAAATATTTCCTTTCAAGAGAGGATATCCGAGCATAATCCTGACTGTGAGTATATTCTTGTGATTGGACAAGAATATTACTCAACACATCCTTAGCTCAAAAGGTTTTCCCAAAAAATAGTGCCTCCAAACCTTAAGAGCATGCACAACTGTTGCTAACTCATATGTATCATAGTTCAACTCATGCTTCTTGAGTTCCCTAGACTCATATGCTACTATAACTTCATTTTGGGATAACACCCCTCTCAAACCTTCCAAGGAAGCATCTGTACATATTATAAAATTTCCAAAATGATATGGTATTTTGAAAAATTGGTGTTTATCTAGAGTTTCAAAGGTAGCCTCACAATTCTCTATCCATTTGAAATCTTTTCATTTTCTTTGAAGGTTGGTAATAGAGTAGGCAATTCTTGATTAATCTTTAATAAATCACCAATAATAACTAGTTATTCCCATAGAACTTCTAACTTCAAACACATAAGTAGGTGCAGACCAATATATATATCATTGGTGCAAGAATATATTAAGATATCATCCATAAATATTAAAACAAAACGATACTGATATTCTTGAACATATTGTTCATTAGGTTCATGAATATCGCTGGTGTATTTTTTAATCCAAATAGTAGCACTATGAAATTATAGTGTCCATATCTAGTCTTGAAGGCTATTTTATGAGTATACTCATGAATTCTCAATTGATTATATCTTGATCTCAAATCAATCTTTGAAAATATAGTGGTATCCTTTACTTGATCAAAGAGATAATTAATCCTTGGTAAGGGATACTTATTCTTGATGGTCATCTTATTCAACACCCTATAATCAATGCATAATATTAAGAAACCATCATTCTTTCTAACACACAATACTAGAGCACCCTAGGATGACACACTAGGCTTAATAAAACCTTACTCCAACAAATATTGAAGTTGCACCTTTATATCTTGAAACTCAATAAGAGTCATTCTATAAGGTTTCTTAGCAATAGATTCAGCGCTAGGTATTAATTCAATGGTAAAATCAAATTCACGTTGATGTGGAAGGCCTATGAAATATTTTGAAAATACATTCCTAAAATCATGTAGAATTGGACTTTTCTTAAATATTTATGCATCTCCATTAATTTTCTTTCTTGCCATTTATCTTAACTACATACAACATTCCACCTCTTTTTATGGCCTTCTTAAGCTACATAGTTGACAATAAATATGGTCAAAAAGACCCTTGATTTCTTTGAACCCTTAATATTTTCTTATCCTTATCAGTATAATCCATCCATATTTCTTGAAAATTTATTAGGGATCCATGGGTCTTTAGCCAATCCATCTCTAAATTTATATCAAAGGCATGTAGAGGTGCTACATATAAGTGCCAAATGGTGGATCCATTCGGTAAGGATATCTCAGTAGTAGGAAAGCATTGATTCACTAAGTAGGTTGGCCTAGACCCATACTCAACTTTCCACCCTTGTGTCAAAAATATAGGTTATTCTAGCATATCCCCAATAATACTAGTAGAAATAAAACTATATGTGGCTCCATAATCAATTAAAACCTTTACATTTCTATTGATAAACTTATAATTTAACAACATGGTAGTTGCCTAACCATCTAGATTTTGACTTCTTATGGCTACATAGATTTCATGACGTTGCTCCTCGAATCTACTACTCGACTCTGGCCATTGGGGACACTTATTTGCATAATGAAGACCCCCACAAATGAAAAAACTTGTCTTGGGTGCCTAAGACCTTACTTGTACCCTATATCCTCTTTTTGAGCTGAATCATTTTGCTTCTGAGGCTGGGATTTTGGATTATCCTTCCTATGGAAATTATTATGATTTTCCTTGTTCCCATTGTTCATATTTTTGAACTTTGGGTTTCCTTTTATTTTCTTATTATGCTCTTTGTCCTATTTTATAAACCCAAAACTCTTCTTCTTCTTGAGTTACTATTTCTCTCATTCTATTAACACTTCATAGTTGAATAAGGTCTTCTTGGTGTGCAAATTTATCTCTTCCTATCAAGCCAAATCATATGCTTTTTGAAGGATTTTGGGCTTAAGAAAACTACTCATTGTTTGGATCTTAGGATCTACTCCCTAGATTAACTTTTGCACCTTCAATTATTCCTTGGTCTCATACTCAGGAATATATTTTAAAAGCTTGATGAATTTTTGATAATGCATCCATAGTCAATGTGCTCTATTAGAGCATAGAGAATTCCTCAAATTTCTCTACATAAAACTAATTTTATGGGAATATTTTCTTAAATGCCCTTACAAAACTATCCCATTTGTGGTCCACCACTTGGATTCCTCTTCCTACCTTGAATGTATTCTACCATTCTAAGGATGCATCCTGAAGATGAAGAGTTTCTTATACAGGTTGGATTTATGGTGAGTAATTTTTCATAGTAAAGTAAGTTTACAACTCATTCAATCAATATTTTTATGCATCACCCCCTCCTCTTCCATTAAATATAGGTACTTGACATTATTTAGGTCCTTGGTGAGCTTAGCCTCAATCCAAGCTTTACCCTCATGGGCTCCTCTAGTAGGATTTTCTTTTTGTCTACCCTCTAAATTCCTATTATTGGATTCCCTATTAATGAGCATTTCCAACATTTTTCATTATTGCTCCATCTGTTCTTGAAGAAAATTAACCACTAACTAAGGTTTTACCCCCTCTTATTGGAGTCCACTGTTCTTACAGATTTATTCTTGGGGATGAGCTGTAACATCCTCCTACATAGTTGACCCTGAATTCTTGGAAGATCCTCCTCTCAAAATAGGTGTAATATCCTATCCAAAAAATTGAGTAGGATAAGTTACAATTTATTCAAAACTATACTTTATAAGATTTGCTAGTTTCATCTCCCCATGAAATAACTTTAAATATTATCATTCACCTAATAATAATCATGCTCACACTTACCTACCCACAAGGTGCCATTTCTTATAAGACCATTATCACTCTTTTGATAATGATCATGGTCACACTTACCTCTACACAAGGTTCCATATCTTATAATACCATTATAACTCACATGATAATGATTATGGTCACACTTACCTCTCTACAAGGTGCCATCCCCAATAAGAAGATGTATTTTCGAAGATTTTTACTCCTTGGTTTGACTAGTCAAGATGATGTATGATACCTACCTTATCCCCAATCAACTTAATGTTACTATAAGAGTAAACCTTCCCAAATTAGCACACCAAGTGAAGGTTGAACCTAGGTTCTCTCCATGTAAGCTTCGAGTTATATGACCTAGGCTTTGATATCAACTGTAACAACCCACCAACTCAACCCAAGAGAGAGAGATTTTTTTTTTAAATAGAAATTAACTCACAAAGAAAACCCAATATTTTCATAAGTATAAGGCATAACCACATTTTGAATTAATTATTACTATATACATCACTCAAGTGGATAGGAGTTACCAACTTACCATACTTATGGGGTTCACTTTTCTAAACCTCATCATTTAGAAAAGATTCCATCAATGGTTCCCCCACTTTTCCTATACTTTCACCTATATAGGATAACTTTACCATGATGTAGGGATTATCCTTTAAGGCCCATAACATTAAAAGAGGAATGCTTATTATCTAACCCTATATAAGTCTATCTATTTAGAATTAATTTATCATAATGCCTTGGTGATCAGTTAGCTTCACCTCATTGTGAGCTAACTAAGACCATTACCACTCACCTGGTAATGATCACGATCATTCTTTCCTCACCTCAAGGTATCACAACTATAATATATTGAGAATAATTCAATGGAATTCCCATACCAATCCATAATTAAGATTCCTAAACCTCATATCTAGGAATACATCCAAGCCTCATTGCTAGGACTACTCAAAAGCCTCATCATTTTGGACCACTTGAGCCTCACCACTCAGGGTGTATCATTCGTAAAAACCTAGTTGATTGCCTCATCGCATCACCACTAGTATTGGGTATATATTGACTCAAAGGTAAACTAATATGGATATAAATTCATGTCCAAAATATCCCCCTTCCAACCTAAGAGTATTAACATTATAAACACATCTCCAAAAGGAAATAGAGTGTTATATTAAATTATAATTAAATTCAACATAACACTTTACTAAAAACTAGGAATTTTTAAATACTCAAACTAAAATTGAGCATTTAATTATTTAAAATGGAAGGAGAAAAGCAACATTATAATCATAATACATAAATATATTAACACATCCATTCTATTTTGCAATTAACTATATTTTTCCAATAACATAAAGAATGACAATACCATTACTTAATATTCCATTCTTTGAACAAGGCTCAAATAATGTAACAAGAATATTTACATCACATCATAATCTTACATAACATAATTTTAGTTTAAAATAACTTTCCAAAAATTTATCATATTTAATTACAATAATACGTTTCCACATAAGTGGTCCTTATTATTCTTCTTCAAGGTCTTCCTCTAGATATATCTTTTCCCATGAACTTGGATAGAAGTTTAAGGATTAGAACAAGTCTTGAATTCATATGCAAGCCTAATATGCACTATGTAAGAAAACATACCACAAACCAAGAGCATACAATATGCAAAAGCATTGAGAGAATCCCATACTTCTCTTGAACATGAATTCCTTAGCTACAAAAGCCTCATCCATATTTTAGAATCCAGATTATTTAATAAAAGAATAATGACTTCCTTTTACTATCATTCAATTACATTGTTCCTTTTAAAATTATTCCAATCCTTATATCTTGGAACTATTTTTCTAATAAACCAAAAAGAAACATCCATTAATAAAACAAGATTTTCAATCATCTATTAATATTAAATAATAGATTCCATCCTCATGGCTTAAAATAAGTTGTTAATTAATTACATAAAAACTAAGTATTAATAGCGATAGACAAGAAACCACATAGACAAAGGTCTTTCAATAATAATTCTTAAACATTCAAAGAGGATCACTCAGTAAGTGAACTAGTAACCATATTATTATTATATAATATATACAAACCATGATCCATATAAAACAATATGAGTCTAGTATATAGTACAATAGGTCATAATATGCAATGTTTAGATGCTATTTCAAAGGTATAAAACCAAACAATTACATGAATGCATATTAATAATAATTTCACACATTTTTCTAATACATTAATAAAACGTATAGCTACTCTAAGGTAAGGTTGCATAACCCAATCTAGAATACATATAACATAATTAGCTAATACATGCAAAGGTTGTTAGAATAAATATTAAGTCCTACTAGGATAGTCTAACTTGAGTTACCACTCTTGCATGAGGTAGGTAAATTCCCAGTTAAGACTAGCTCAGATCTATTGAGTTGTTGTAATCCAATAGCTCACATTGATCAACTTTTCTATTTATACAAAGTTGATCCCATGGAATAAATCAATCAGTTCTTGATCTTTTAATAATGCTTTGCATATCTAGTTTCTTGGTTTTAATATTGTATTTCAATATTTCTATCATGGTAACAGAGCAAGGTTAGATTTTTGTGAGCATTCAAGTTTTTCATAGATCTGGTTCAGCTTGTCCTCCTTTTTGGATAAGTCTTTTTGACTGATTCAACTTATTTGGAAGTTGAAGGGCAGTCATATTTTTTTATGATCTATTATCTCATATAGATCATTATTCAAGTTACAATTGTGAAGGACTTAGGCAAGGTGTTAATCTTGTTGTTTTTGTCTACATGCTTATGGAGGAATCAAGGACAAACAACATTGATGCCCACGTACTTCTCAAGATTTGAAGACACCATTTGGACGTTGTGTTGTCTCTCTCCATATATATATTTAGGATGTAGTAGCATTCAAATAAAAGATATGCGTAATCCTTTTTTTCCTTCACTGCATTCTGATCGTTGTGAATACATCAAGAGTAACATACTCTTATGTACTGGCACATATACGTACCTTTTTTTTGTGTTTTTTCTAAGAGAAGTTGAACAAAGCATTTCTTGATTTTATTTAGTGAAGAAAGTGTTCGAACACCAGCATAAAGGCCACTCCTTCAGATTAAAAGCTACATAACGTTTGATACGAAAAATAGTTTTCAAAGTTACCATTTGCTGGAGTGAACGTGGACATGGTGAAAGAATTTTATCTATCTCACCACGAGAAGAGAGAAGATCCAAAGTAACTCACATGATCAAAGTTGATGGGCTCGGTGCAGCTTGTGGATGAAATTATTTTTGGTTCTCTATCGAAATCGATGCCACTAAAGTGATCCTTCTAATGATTTTAGTAAAAATATTCATGGGATAGGTACAACATGTGGATGAAGAGTTATTTTTTAGTTCTCTATTGAAATCGATGCCACTAAACTGCTCTTTCTGATGATTTCAATGCATAAGATTTACGTGATCAAACTTGATGGGCTTGGTGCAACTTGTGGATGAACTGTCCCTCTGATAATATCTATCTAAGAAATATCATGTGATTATTTTTTGGTGGGATAGGTGCAACGTGTGAATGTTGGGAACTACATCCCCAATGTACTCTTTTGTTAACTCCACAATCACAATAGCGGGTTTGCCTTCAATGCCAATCTCTTTCGCTCGATGTAGCTTGAGAATGTTGGAAACATCCCCAATGTCTATTAAGGCCCTAATTTTTCATGGAGACACTCTATTTAGAGCCATCTAAGATATACACATGTTAATTCTTCATATTTCCATCTACAGGAGACACTGACAGAAGCAGGCTCAACACTGGGATAACGTGAGGAGGACACTCCATGATGGTCTCACTTCTGGCGGTTAAATGGATGAAGAATCTTAAATGTTAACAAGCTACTCATTTCTATTTTCATAGCCTTCTATGACCTACGAGCTGCTCCTTTCTACGTTTACAGTCTTTTGCGACCTATTTTGAAACCATTTTTTTGGGCACCTTGGGACGATGCGAATGGGGTTGGAATAGTTTTTTCATCTGTAAATCAATTTTTTTTTGTTTGTGCTGATATCAAAAAATTGCGATGCTTGAAGTTTTTTATATTAATATATTGCTGGATGGCCACTTTTCTAAACAACCCCTTCCCTCTAATGTTCTAAAGATGTGTAGTTTTTAAAAATAAAAATAAATAGGTGTAGATTGGTTTCAAGTACAAACAAAGAGGCACTGAAGACCATTGCAGCTACTACAAGTTTACAAGCTTTGAGTAGGCCTGCTCGAAAGCACTTGCTGGGTCATAAATTTACTTTAGTTCCAATACAAGTCTCGATTGGTTTCAGGAATAAAATACCTTGCTGAAGAGCCACTGAATAATGTTGCAACTACTGCAGGATTAAGCGTTTTGAGCAGACCTACTGGACAACACATGTTGGGTCGTCACATTGCTTCAATTTTAGTAAACTATGGAAGAACTATTTGTTTTTGTGATAGTAAAGGTGGTTTAAATATTTACTTCTAAACTTTATGCAGAATTGAATTTTTTTAGACTCATTGTTCTATTGTAACCTTTCTCTATCCCTCTTCTTGGACTACTCTCACTTTCCTTTGCCTATTCTATAAAGGCACTCAAAGTGAGAAGTCTCATTGTAAAATCATAATATAAAGATTTTTTTTTTGGGGGGGTTTGGTGCTGCTTCTTGCACCATTGTGTTACTTTCTAGGGGGAGTTGTTATCTTTTCTAGAGAGGATTTTTTTGTTTCCTTTGTTCAAGGGGGAGTTGTCATTATATTTTCTGGAGAGGGTCTTATTGCTGCATTTCTTTATTTATTGGCAAAATGAATTCTCTAAATACAATTGACCCACTCACCCCTCATAACTATCACACATGGAAACCCAAAATATTAAATCTCATTGCTCAAAAAGGTCTCACACATTTGCTAGAAGAGAAGCAGCCTGAATTTGAAAAAGAATATGAAATTTTTGTTCATAAAGGAAAAATGTATGAAACAATGGGTATTATAAGCACAAATGTGAGTGAAAGCTTATGGTTTCACATTTCTGAATGTAAAACTCCATTTGAGAGTTGGAAGAAACTAAAAAACTTGTTTGGTAAAGTGGATCAAATAAGATCAATGCAGCTAGAGGCAGAGTTAACAACTTTATCTCCTGAAGACTTCAGCACAATTGTAGATTTTCTCACCAAATTTAAGGAAGTCCTCACACAATTAAAAGGTAGTGGCAAAAATAAAATAGAAGAAGAATGCATCTATCTTATTCTTTCCAAATTAAATGGAGCATTTCAAATTTTTGCAACCACTTTTTTGTCTACAAAAGATGCACTTGGTACAAGTTTTAAAATGCCCACTTTAGAGGAGTTTTGTGATAGGCTAACTAGAGAGGAAATGAAGCTTTCAAAATTTGAGACCTCTCCCTCCTCCTCAAAAGCCTTAGTAGCTTCCACCTCCAATAAAGAAAAATTCAAAAAGAAATAAAAAGCACCTATAACTTGTACTCATTGCAAAAAGGATGGTCATTCAGTGAGCAAATGTTGGAAAAGACTACAACAACTTGAGGCAGCAATGAAGGATCATAAAATTGACATTAAGAAGCAAATTGGAAAAGCCTTAAATGTTCAAGGTAAAGCTATTAAAACTTCATCAAAATATTGGGTTCTAGATTCAGGGGCAACTCATCATATGACTTCTTCACATGAGTCATTTACTTCCCTCTCCTCAAGCTCAACTTGCAACATTGAAGTTGGTGACTCATATTTTATCCCTATCAAAGGAAAAGGTGACATAACCATTGATGGTGGTCATATCAATAATGTTCTCTATGTCCCAGATATTTCTACAAATATTCTCTCTATCTATCAAATTTGTACATCTGGAAAGGGCAAAACAATTTTGTTCTCACCAACAGGAGTTGAAATAAAAGACTTTCAAGAACCATACTCCCTTATAGCAAAAGGTGACATTGATCATAAAGCTCACCTATTTCACTTCAAGGGATTCAAATATTCTAATAGAGCCTCCTGTTTTGTTGCTCATGGAGATCTTGAAAGCAAAATTTGGCATGAAAGGTTTGGACATCTCAGTTATAGCTATTTGAGAGAGTTGAGTACTCATGAAATGGTAACAGGGTTGCCAAAAGTCTCTTCTATTGATGGAGTATGTCCTGGATGTGCTCTTGGGAAACAACATCAAGATCCTTTTCACCCAAGTGGTTCCCAAAAAGCTTCCTCCCCACTAGAACTAATCCATAGTGACTTAATGGTCTTCCCACATCCATATTTCAAAGGAGCAAAATATGCCTTAACCTTCATTGATGATTTTTCAAGAAGAACTTGGGTGTATTTTCTAAAATACAAAAGTGATGTCCTATCTCACTTCAAAAATTATAAAGCCTTAGTTGAAAATCAAGCCACTTGCAAAATCAAAAAGGTTCAAACAGACAATGGGGGGAATACTTCAGTAATGAGTTCTCTAAGTTCCTCTCAACTCATGGTATTATTCATCAACATTCAGTCTCCCATAATCCACAACAAAATGGTGTAGCAGAAAGAAAGAACAGATCTTTAAAGGAAATGGCTAACTGTATGCTCCACTCAAGGGATCTTCCAATAGTTTTTTGGGTTGAGGCAATAAACTGTGCAAATTACATTCAGAACCACACACCACACAAAGCACTTGGGCATTTGACTCCAGAGGAAGCCTGGTCTGGCTCAAAACCTGATGTCTCTTTTTTTCGAGTTTTTGGTTGTACTGCTTGGGCCCACATCCCAAAGAAAAAGAGGAAGGCTTTAGACAAGAAAAGCAAGCAACTTATCTTTGTTGGTTATTGTGAGGATATGAAAGCCTACAGGCTACTTGATCCTACTACTCATGAGGTCTTTTTTCATAGAAATGTTCAATTTGATGAAACATTCCCTTCTAAAGATCCTCATCCATCTTCCTCTACCAACCTTGATTCCTTTGAGCCATCTCCCTTATTTGAGCCTCAATATGATGAAGAACCAATCCTTGAGATAAATAATCAAAATGATGATAATATTCTTGAAAATCCTTCAACAGATTCTGGTACTCCCATTACTCCACCATCTATGCCAAAATGGGCCCGCACTACTGTTCTAGAGGCAACCCCTTATATCCAAGATCTTCCCCCTTCCAGACTTAGTCATTCATTGGGTTCTGGTCTTGTCTACCAATCCATTTCTACTGATCCACAATCCTTTGTTCAGGAAAATGGAATTAAAGAATGGGATGATGCCATGGAAAATGAATACTCTTCCTTGATTAAAAATCAAACTTGGGATCTAGTCCCTCTTCCTAAAGGAAGAAAATTGGTTCGTTGTAAATGGGTTTATCGAACCAAGTATGCAGCAGATGGAACCATTGACAAATTCAAAGCTCGCTTGGTAGCTAAGGGTTTTTCACAAGTTGAAGGTATTGATTACTCAGAAACCTTTGCACCTGTTGCAAAAATGGATTCAGTTAGGCTTGTACTTGCACTTTTTGCCTCACAAAATTGGCCTATTTTTTAGATGGATGTGAAAAGTGCTTTCTTGCATGGTGACTTAAAGGAAGAAATATATATGGAGCAACCAACTGGATTTATTCAAGATTCCTCCCTTGTTTGTAGACTAAGAAAGTCTCTATATGGACTCAAACAAGCTCCACGAGCTTGGTATGAAAATATGGATTCATTCCTTCTCACCACCGGATTTTCTCGCTGTGAGTCTGATGCTACAGTCTATATTTGGCGTGAAGAAGATAACATCACCATTCTTGTTCTCTATGTTGATGATCTACTCCTCACTAGTAGTGCCACTTCTCACATTCAGACTATAAAAAACTCCCTTTCTGAGAGATTCGAGATGGTTGATCTGGGTTTAGCTCATTACTTCCTTGGGTTTCAGATAACTCAAACAGATACAAGGATTTCATTATGTCAATAGAAGTATACTCTAGATCTTCTTCAATGGTTTAAGATGGTTGATTGCAAGCCTTCTTCCATGCCTTTTCAGTCTGGGGTAACTCTAACTTCTTCCTGCACTTCACCTCTATGTGATGCTACTCTATACAGACAACTTGTAGGGAGTCTATTGTATCTGACTCATACTCACCCAAATATTTCCTATGTTGTTGGCTTAATTTCTAGATTTTCTCAAACACCTCATTTCAGCCATTGGCAGGCAACAAAGTGAATTCTTCGCTATTTGCAGGGGACCACTCATTTTGGGCTGTTCTATAGTAGCGGATCTACAGAGATTGTAGGATACACAGATTCTGATTGGGCAGGTTCAGTTGAAGATAGATGTTCCACCTCTGGCTATGTTTTTTGTCTTGGTTCTTCACCTATTTCTTGGTCATGCAAAAAATAACAGGTTGTTGCATTATCATCTACAGAGGCAGAGTACAGGGTAGCAATTTTGGCCAGTCAGGAGGCTCTTTGGCTTCGTCAGATATTGAGAGAGTTTGGTTTTTTCCATGACCAACCTATTATACTTTGGTGTGATAACCAAAGCACAATTCATATTTCTCAAAATCCAGTTGAGCATCAGTGCACCAAGCACATTGAGATTCACATGCACTTCATTCGACAGCATATTCAGGATGGGGATCTTTGCTTGGAGTATATTCTGACAGAGAGTCAGATTGCAGACATCTTCACCAAACCCTTTGCTTCTCCATGCTACCATCAATTGCATGAGAAACTTGGGGTAAGGAAGTTATCTTAGGGGAGTGTTGCAGAGGTTTTATCCTCTCCATTCTTCTTCTTCTTCTTCTTCTTCTTCTTCTTTTGGAAGATGGTTTTTCCCATGTGGTTTTTCATCATCTCTCCAAAATATTTTTTTCTTTATATGTTGTACATGAGTACCTAATCAGGCCTTGTTGTCGGGACTCATTTTTAGTGGATGTGCCACTCATATATTGTACATGAGTACCTAATCAGGCCTTGTTGTCGGGACTCATTTCTTGTTGTTCCACTTACCCCTAGTATCACTTAAGGGGGGTGTTAGAATAAATCTTAAGTCCTACTAGGATAGTCTAACTTGAGTTACCACTCTTGCATGAGGTAGGTAAACTCCCAGTTAAGACTAGCTCAGATCTATTGAGTTGTTGTAATCCAACGACTCACATTGATCAACTTTGCTATTTATACAAAGTTGATCCCATGGAATAAATCAATCAGTTCTTGATCTTTTAGTAATGCTTTGCATATCTAGTTTCTTGGTTTTAATATTGTCTTTCAATATTTCTATCAAGGTCTAGAGATTCAACAAGGTGAAGACAAGATTACTATTACACAATCAAAATATGCAAATGCTCTACTTGAGAAATATAAAATGAATGAGTGTAAACCCAAGGACACACCCATGGAGCAAGGAATTCAGCTATCTAAAAATGATGTATCACCTTTAGTTTCAACAACTGGGTATCGATAATTGATTGGAACTATTCTATATTTAATACATTAATAAAACGTATAGCTACTCAAAGGTATGGCTACATAACCCAATATAGAATACATATAACATAATTAGCGAAGACATGCAAAGGCACACTTCAATTGAGAGAAAAATTATAATAGACATCAAACACCAAATCCTTGATAACCTAAATCTCTAGGAAGCAAGAGGATTCAAAAGCAAGTACAAAAATGCATTTGAATGGAGGATTTGGCTTAACCAAAAACATATAAAAACACTTCCAGCTATAGATTTTTTGACTTATGTATTTAGTGCCACTATAGATTGTTATTATGTAGCTAGTATTGGTGTTGTTGCATTGTTAATGGGGGTTTTTTCCTATGTTGTGTTAAGATTTTTTGAATTTGATAAATGATATTTGGTGTTTTAATATTTGGATTTTGGTGGTTTTCTTCTCATTTGATAAAGTTGTAACTTATGAAATTCAAAGTTTGACCAGGATATGATAAAGTGTAGCTTGGAGTTTACCCATGTTTTGGCTCAAAAAAAATACTGATAGGATGTCATTCATGTTTTCAAATTAGGCACTGTGCAACTTGAAATTTACCTAGTTTTGATCTTGGGTGGAGCATAGTGTAGTGTTTTCCATTCGTTGCTTGAAGGTTGGTGGTCAAGACGTGTTTAGAGTTTAAAATTTTCTATTTAGGATCATCAACATACACATATGCAATGCATCTATATTAAGGGTTTTTATCCTTGTAGTTGTCAATGATAATTTTATCCTTTATTTCTTTTTTACCTCAACTCTGATGGTTGTATCATATCAATCCACATGTGAGAGTACTTGGTCTTACAACCATAAAATTCATTAGCTGTACCATATTCTAAAAGTAGCATAATCCATATTTAGAGAGCATAAAGTGCAACTATCAACAATAAAATAAGATTATGTATTTGATATCCACACATCAATACGTAAATCAAGAATCAATGAAAAGTCTTGCTAGGGTGGGTGATTACATGTACAATGTTTGAATACAAAAATTAGAATAATAAACTATACCTATAGAGTCAATTGCATTGTTTGAATATGAAGAAAAACTAGAAATTAGAGGGTTCTCTATAGAGAATTGCATAATTGAGAGCCTTGCTTCAAGTTTTAGATAAAATAGTGAGTGATGTTGTCATTGTCCCAAATATATTGTAAGCACTACCACCTATTTTCAATGTTCTGGTGACAACCCTAAATTTAACTAATGAGAGTTTACCTTATGACTCTTGTGAATTTACTTCAATAGGAGGAAGCAATTCGAAAAACCAAGACAAAAGATGAATGTGTTCTAGTCATGTAGTATAAATAAAATAAGCCTATATAGTCAGATAAAGGTGGTGGACCCCTAAAAAACACTAACAACAATATAAAGAAAAATGACATAATTAACAACATCAAGGACAAGAAAAATTTTCATGTTCAACTATCACATATTTTAATAGAAAATTGGGACATGTACTTAAGGAGTATAACACTTTCTCAAGGGTTATTTCAATAAGAAATAGAAGAACACATAAAGAGACAAGTGAAAGTATCATCAATAACATAGGCAAATGCACTTAAGTCCAACATGGAATTGTAGAAAAATATATCTTTTTTTGAAGAAGACTATATATCTACTACACAAGCTTTTGATTTAGTTACAAAATCTATCCTGGTTTGGTATGTTTATTCAAGGGCTACTAAATATATGATAAGCCAAAAGGAAAAATTTGTGTCTTGACTATTCTTTTTGTTATGGGTAGGTTACATTTGATGAAATTCAACGTATATTGGTATTAGTGATGTCTCTTAGCAGTTTGGTTTACATAACTATTATCTAATTGAAGTTCTAATCATAAATTTAAGGTTGAATTTGATAGAATATGTGACAAGAAACTTTGTCTCACTTGAGACAAATCTAGAGGTTCTATAGTTGTTGCCCATGCTATAGGCATATGCAATATATTTTAGCCTATAGTTGTATTGTGAGACAACCAAGATTTAGTAGTGAAGGAGGATAATATTACCACACTTTGGCATAGGTGGACATGTCAATTTTTACTACCTAAAAGCACTCTAAAATTATGCCATGGTGAAAGGTCTTTCCTTAATGACAAATAATCTTAACATTTGTACAAGTTTCTTGGTAAAAAAGTAGTATCAAGCCCAATTTAGCTCAAGTAATTGTCGAGTGGCTAGTCCAATTTATGCATTCCCATGGATCTAATTTTCAGTAGATATCATTATTTTTAGTTGTTAAATGTGAGTGTATTGCTTAAATACTAAGGATGAAGCCTTTAATTTTTTCAAAAGTTCAAATATCATATAGAAAAATTTATTGGCCACCATATCCAAGTCATCTACTCAAATCAAGAGTAGTACACAAGTAATAAATTTTCTACTTTCTTGAAGCAAAATGGCATTTGATGATAGTTGAAAACTTCCTATATGCCTCTATAGAATGCTATTTTAGAGAGGTATAGTCATACTATTCGAGAGATAGTGTGAACTATGTCGAGTGATGCTAAATTGGAACCAATATTTTGAGTAGAAGGTATTCATACAATGATTTATTTATTAAATTGTACATCTAAAGTTGTGTCAAGTGGTATAACACTAAGGGAGCATGGATGAGTATTAAACCCATTTTTTCATATATTTGAGTGTTTGCATGCACAACATTCATTTACATTATGAAGTAAATATAGATGAAGTTGGATGAGAAATCCAAGAAATATATTTACATTCTAAATATTGAGTCAAAGGTATATTGAATAATAGACCTTAACACCATCAAGCTATGTATTAGTCATGATAACATGTTTTATAAGAATAACAATTGTAGATCTTCTTCTAGGTGACATGCTTCAAATGAAGCACAAGTTTAGTTGTCTAATGATAATAATGCCTCTAAGAGAGAGGATGTAGAGTTATATGTTGATGATGGATGTGATCTTGATACAAGGAGTGAACCAAGATAATATTCTTTGAATATCATTCATAGTCCCAAGTGGTATCTTAGTACTATTTATGACATAAAATTATATGGTATCCCAAACACAATGACTATAGGACCAAGTAATCATAATAGAGTTCACAATGAGCTGAACCTTAGATATTTGAGCATATTATGCAAAATATTAAACCATAATCAATTGAGAAAGCTCTTGGATCAAATAAATGGAATAATTATTTGAATAAATAAATATGATAGGGATTTCTATATTTTTATTATTTGTTATAATAGTTTTTTGGATTTTTAGGGATAAGTTATTAAGATTTATATGTGTACCGATCTAAAAAGCATACACCTAACTAATACATTAATTGAAATCAATCATTAAAGCAAGAAATGAAAGACAAGATTGCATATGACAAGAAAGTGAATGTTTCTTTTATTAATCTTGAATCAAATCTCGGTTACAATCATGCCCCTCTTAGGGTCACCCAAATGTTGATACAATTAACACAATTTGAAATCCCCAATGGGGTAGGTGCAATACACAGACTTTCTAAATGGACACGAACTGCTCCAAGGTGTCGATGACCTTCTTCTCCATGATTAGAGGCATTTGCTGCCTTGCATCTCAAAACCCTATTAGTCCTACATGCAATAAACAACAAGAAGCAATTAGCAACAAAGGAGGCCTCTCTTGATGAGGCTTTTAGGAGGTATTTGCATAAAAGGTAGTATAACTAGCATGAAATCAAGAAAGTGCAAGAAACATACTAAACTTATATTAAACCTAAAAATATTGCTACAAACATATAAGCAAAAGCAGATCTAGCTATCTATTGAATTAATTATGAAATTGAAAGCATGGAAGCATGAAAAGAACCATTAGTGCCATAATTGCAAAAGTGAAGGAAAATGACTAAAAACTCTAATTGCACCGGTCAAAGTCTCTACTAAAGCAAATTAACATGATATATGTCTAATATAATGCAATTAAACAAATCCTACAGCTAGAAAACAAGGAAATTGAATATGACAACCTAACCGTGGGTCTGATGCGTGGTGAGCACTATCCACCATGGTTGATAGCCATGACTGAGCTTGAAATGTTCTTGCCCTCCTAATTTGGTGTCCAATCTTCAATTCTCCTTGAGGAATTGATGATCAAGGGTCGCCACTGTGTCCTCTGATAGATTTGGTGGTTGAATTGCTCAGTTGGTGCATGGATTGCACGAATTAACATTTCTTGAATCTCCTAGCCTCCTAGGACCTCCATGGCATGTGATCTCCAATTGGGCAGCAAAAGTATTCCTCTCAATGCATGTAAGTGAGTATGCAATTCGATAGGGCTTCATTGCATTTCAACTCGAGATTCATCTATATCTTTCTCCAATTTGGAGGGGGGTTTTATAGCATTTGCCAAGGGCTAGGGGTGGCTTCATGAGGAAGCCAAGAACAAGATTGGGTAGTTGAGCTTGTTGGATGGAAGGATCTAGAACCTTCCTCACTCAAACCACTCCAATCTATAACCAATTGGCTATTTGAACCAACTTTGAATCGGTCAAAGGCCAACTAACTTTGAGGCCTGATCACGGTTGACAAGCGTGGTCAGATCTGCTAACCATGGGTGTCAGTAGTGGTTAGCACTGACTAGGCAAAGGTGCCCAAATTGAGTGGTAAAAACCACTTCTATACCTTGGTATCTATCCAAGGTCTTCCATATGGTCTTCTAGCATGTCCCATATGAGTAGTCACCTCGACATGACATGTTTTAGGTGTCTACAGATGCCCCTTTTGAGATGCATTGTGAGATTGAACAATGTTGAGCAAAAATAGACCTCCTAAAATGATGTCGTAGGTTGGATGATGATCATTGGTCTGATCAACATTAGATGCTCGAGTCTTACAAAGAAGACGCGCATCCTAGAATCATTGCTTCCAACTGGATGGAAGGCTTAAATTTGAAAGAGTTTGCACTCATCATCGATTGATCGGCTCGGGGCTACAATAGGAGTTAGGCCTATATAGATTTTGAAAGGAGGAGAGCTACTAACTTACTATCATATTTGCTTTTTGCCCTAGTAGAGGGTAAGCTTATGATAGTCTTTGGCAATGATTCGTAAGATGAACACAATTTTGACAAGATCTAGGGATCTACGATCAAGGGATCTTCTATTGACTTTGATTATGATTTGATATTATGACTACCCCCTCAAGCGATGAGTCGATGAGGGTAATGACAATTAAATGAAGCGACGAGTCGCTTGACCACTATGAATGATCTTGAACAAATTTAAGATTTAGCATTTGAATTATTGGCAAGGCCTAATCAGCTATGATTGCAACTATTAATAGTAATTGTCTATTTCTATCCCATGGAGCGGTCCAGCCATGAAGGCCTTCTTAGGGAATCAAAATGAGGACAATTCTAATTAGGCTTATGTTGAATCATATTGTCGATGATTTGCTAAAAATATCATAGGAGAATTGCGATGAATATCTCGTTCCCTTGGAGCAGTCCGATCGTCTGGGCCTTCTTAGGGATTGAAATGAAGCATACAATTCAGTGATGACTAATTTACCCCAAATGTCCTTATGGTAATTTACTCATCTTGCCGGATTGCATGGATCGCAAGTCGCTACAACCACCAAGTGTATAGGGTAAATAACTAAATACGAGGCGCATTTGGATTTTAATGTTATCTATTTTTTTGTTATTTTTGTATATTTTGAATTATCTGGTCTGGTGGGTATTTTTAATTTATTATTTTATAGCTCTCCATGGTGGGAATTGAGAGCATTTATTGTAGTTTGTTGACCACATCTATTAGAAGTGGTTAAAAAGTTCAATTTCCTTGATCGTGACTCAGATCCATGGGTGGAAAACCCTAATTTGGGGACCATGGTTGTCAGATGCGGTCCAAACCGAATTCAAAAAATATATAAGGTTTTTCCCATTTGAAAATTTTCATTATTTACCTAAAATTGATAGTAAAATTGAGAGCTCTGAGAGGTAAAAAGTGAATTTTAACATGGAACGCTATCACAAACCTCATTGATTCCCTCCTATCCACACCGATGGTCGACCAACTAGAAGC
The DNA here is from genome assembly GCA_028583015.1 of Wollemia nobilis. Lineage (NCBI taxonomy): Eukaryota > Viridiplantae > Streptophyta > Pinopsida > Araucariales > Araucariaceae > Wollemia > Wollemia nobilis. The sequence goes on along the minus strand of JAQPPZ010017049.1, from coordinate 9,870,718 downwards.
TTCGACCAGTGGGAGAGCCGGTGCTTCCAAGGTAACACACAAACCGAGACCACACTTGCAAATTACCAGATTAAAAATTAACCACACTAAGTAATGGGTTAAATGAACCACATTAAACTATGGGTAATGAACCTCACCCTAGTTAGGTTTAGCATAGGTTAGGTTAGAGGGGAGGGTTTTTAATTTTGGGATTATTTTGGGAGGGAAATGACCCTAAAAAGGTCATGTTCCTTAGCCATGGGTGGTAGACATGGTTCCCAATTGGTAGATTGGGGACCATGACTATCAGCCATGATGGGATTTAAATCCCAATGGTCATATTTTTGACCACCTTGTCGATCATGGTTTCGACCCATGATGCGATGACTTTAGAAAATTTTTAAATTTTTTTTTTATTTTTCTTTGAATTTTTGGAATTAATGCATTTTATTGCAATTTTGAAGTGCTTTTATTTGATTTTTTTGAAATTTTTGATCATGTTTTTACATTTTCATGAGATTTTTTGATTTGTTTACCATTTTTTAGTCATTTTTAATTATTTTTCTTATTTATTTGATTGCTTTCACTTAGACCTTGATGAACAGAGCGAGGGAGACTGATCTCCTTCGTAACTTACACTGCACTCTCACTGACATGGAGCGAGATTGGTTTGCTATCATGGGGTTTCGGTACATCTTGGACCTCCCCACTATCAGATCTGATCAGGCATATATGACTGCATTGGCCCATCATTGGGATGCATGGACCAATACATTTCACCTTTCGATGGGTGAAATGATTGTTACTCTAGAGGATGTCTACCACATATTCCACCTACCTATTGATGGTGAGGCCATCACCTCCTCTCCTACCATGGTGAAGAAGGTCATGTTTGATGCTATATTTGGTAGATGGAGCATCGAGGCTCAGGGCCGCATTGATCATGGGGGCATCCACGTCGAGGAGTGGTACCAGGCTAGATTATTTTCATAGTGGGAGGTTGTGTTTATGCACTTGATTATCTAGATAGTCCTCCTAGATTCATCAGGTGTGAGGTTCCCCTGGAACCTCTTGGCTAGGACCAAGGAGGTTATGATTAGCTCGATCGAGTGACCTCTTATTCTGGCATGGGGGAGTACCCTTCTAGCATAGCTCTATCATGAGCTGTACCAGATTACACATAGTAGAGTGGGCATCGATTGTAGTCTACTTCTTTAGATTTGGGGTTGGTAGCATATTTTGATAGAGCACCCCATATATTTACCTCTAGGGATCACTAATATCGATGAGGATCATCAGTGTTATGCAGCCTGCTAGCCTTGGGAGTAGGAGGGGTTTAGGAGTAGGTCTCATGCAGGAGACCTAGACCATTATATTACTAGATTCTCATAGCTTTACCCTAAGTAGATAGAGTGGTGACCATACATGGGCTGCCCTACCTAGCTAGAGGTAGATAGATACCTTTCTAGTGCGTAGAGATAGGTGGGTTATCGGTCGTAAGGCTGATATACGTGAGTATCAGCACTTCTCTCATGTCTTGAGGTAGTTTGGGATTCAGTAGGATGTCCTAGAGGTGCCTACTATTTATAGATGCTTGGTCCTAGAGAGGGACCTGACCTAGCCCTAGGTGGCTCCACTAGGGGATGATGATGATGACTTTTAAGAGTCGGGCCTAGTAGATGTAGGCACTACTATTGATTATCATGCATGGTGGACTAGCCTATAGTGGCATGGAGAGGGACCTCTAGGTTGACCAATGGATGAATTTGTAGTAGAGGGTGTAGAGGGCTCAAAGGTGGACCCTCATGGATGTAGGGTCCGTTAGAGGACCGAGGGTGCATGGGGCATAGGGGCCACTATAGAGGAGGGCCCATAGGTAGAGGTAGAGGAGGAGGCATCCGAGGAGGGTGAGGCACCTCTTGATAGTGAGGTTGGATAGTTGAGGGCATAGGTTGCCAACCTCTAGATAGGGACACCACTATCACCACTCTAGAGGTGAAGCTATCTCATGGCCAGAGCTAGTGGTGTAGTTATGAGGAGGAGAGGGTAGCTCTCTAGGCATAGGTGGCTACAATAGACATCGAGATTGAGAAGATCATTGGCCCATGATCTTCTATAGGTGAGGCTAGATGTAGTGACTACTGAGCGGGACCTACTCAGGGTGGTGAGGGTAGCTCCCTCACCTACATAGGCTATCATGGCACCTCTTATGGTACCATCTACTCTAGGGCTTGTAGGTTTTGACTCGATGGTAGATATTAGGAGGCTACGTACCCTCATGGAGGAGGGTAATGATCAACATATAGTAGATGTAGCTCGCAATGCCCAACTAGAGGGTGTTATCAGGCTGCTAGGTGGGTAGGTTCTAAGAGGACCACTACTATAGGGTCACACCAGAGTAGGACTAGGACCAGGGAGATAGGGTAGTCTAGTGCATGATCTAGCCATAGGACTGCCTCATGTGCATTGAGTATAGTTGGTCTAGGTTGAGCGTAGGATCCATAGTAGGACCCATAATAGGTTCTAGAGTAGGCCCTTAGGGATGTGGTTGAGGGAGGTGGAGAGAGCTCGGTGTAGGGGGATCAGGGGGTGTAGGCCAGGGCTAGCACATTGGCATGGCATAGATTTTGCTACTTGTTGTACCATTTTGGTGTAAGGTCTGAGGACCTACATAGTTGTAGCCTATGGGTATTTTGATGTACCCTGCTATGATGTACATTTGACACATATATATGATATGATAGTTCATCTCATTACATGTGTACTTTATTTTTGGTATTTTATGTTTATGTTATGCACATGGATGCAATGCTTATATTGATTTAATGCTATATGATGTGATGTATGGATGACATGCACTAGATAGCTATGTGATAGATGATTAGATGCTATGAGTTATGTATGTAGATGGACTACTTATGATGGATGCATATGAATGCCATATTTTGATGTTAAATGCATGTATACTTTGCTTCACTTGTATGCATTTAATTTATGTTGTTATGACATAGTTTATGCCATGTATGTATTGCATAATTTTTCTATGATGATATATGGAAATGAACATGTATGCTTTAATCATTAAAACATAATGTATGAATGTAATATGGATTTAAAAATCTAATGGATGACACCACCGAATGTATAACAATCATGGATTGTAATTGCTATATCTTATTATAAGAATTAATCAATTGGACACCCATATGTGAGATGCAATGATGTATTGTTTCTATTCATAAGATTTTGTAAATTAAAATAATATGTATAACATAGTCAGTGGTCATTTAAATATCATTTCTGACATCCATCTGGTATCTAACCTATATTATGAATAATCTTTAATAAAAAAATCTTATAAAGAGAAATTTGATATTTGATGATTGCATTGAAAATTGGTTGTTGCTATTTGGGAATTTTTGAGGTTTTCCATGAAACTCAAACACCCTAGTTGACTTATCAAAAGTTGTATACTAACCATACTAGACTTCTGAAACATAAGGCTTTCGCTAGGATAGGCCCTAACTATTCATTATCCCTATGTGTGCAAATGAGTATATTAGATAAGGCATAAGCATACCTCGATGTCAAGTAGGATTCTTTCAGCCCATTGCTAATATTGGGGATCCTCAAATGTCTATCCAATCCTAGGTTTAGATTTTAGTTGGACTAGACTACTAGGCGATATAGGACACCTAAAGCTAGCTCTTCCACATTCAAACATTGGTCTGCACACAAGCAAAATGCTAATGTATCATACATATCATCATGTGTAAGGTACAGTAGTGCTGATAATTCTAGGGATTCAAGCTCACTCCCTTATTTTCTTCAATTTATTGGGATACTTGCTCATATATAGTGATAAAAATCACTATTTATTTTGTATATACTCTTTTTTTTTTTTTTTTTTTTTTGAGCAAGGGATTTGATACTGATTTGATTTTACTTTGATAAACTTGATCTTGATTTGATTTGACTTTTGGATTTAAACTTTGTAATGGGGGTATTGGGATATTGCTCCTTAATTTGTAAGCAAGGGATTTATATGGGTAGGGAATAAGCTTGTCCTTTTTCCAATTATCAATATTTCTCGAACCATTCGCATAAGGGGATAAGCAAGAATAAAATTTTCACCTCAGGATACCTGGTCCTACTTTGTAGCTTTCATCTTCCCCTAGTCCTTATTAGGATTGTTTAATTTGTTGATTAGTGATAGAATTTTGATATGCTAAGGGCTATACAAACTAGACCTCATCTACAAAAGCAAAGCAAGCTTTCTATCAACTCTTGAGAAGACCTCTAGGTATGGTTGAATGACCGAAAACCCTAGTATATTCTTCATAGCAACAAGATGGGTTGTGTTGAAAAACACAATTACTCACAAGGGTGATGAATGATGAAAATGCAATGATGCATGATTGAAACACAAACGTGGTGTCATTTGTAAGATTGTAAACACAATGTATTCTAATGCAAGTGCGATGGATGGATATGCCTAATGCAATGCAAAAAATGAAATGCATGATGCAAATGAAATGCAATGATGCAAAATGAAATGCAATATTTTTGGATTTTGATATTTTTATTATTATTTTTGTATTTTACATTTTTAAAAATTGGATTTTGGGTTTGACCAAAGGGCTTATAGATGCCTTTGGAGCCTTTTGAATTGACCAAAGGGCTTATAGATGCCTTTGGAGCCTTTTTTGAATTGACCAAAGGGTTAACTTGAATATGCTTGGAGCCTTTGAATGACCAAAGGGCTTATAGATGCCTTTGGAGCCTTTTTATGGTTTTAGGCATAAAATGCTTTAAGATGAAGGATATTGAGAGGTTCAGGCTCTTCAACTCCTTCGAGCGATGTCAAGTGATATGTCCCAGGTCCAATATTCTTAGAGATCATATAAGGACCTAACCAGTTAGCCATAAATTTGTCTCATAGTTTTGGTGGTAAATTTGAGTTCTGTTGGTTCTCTTTCAGCACAAGATCACCAACCTCAAAGTCTCTCAGATGGACTTTGTTATTGTAAGCTCATTTTAAGCGCTCTTGATAAATATGGAGGTGCTCAAGGGCATTCACGCGATGTTCATCAAGTAGCATCAATTGATCTAGGTGAGCTTGCCATGCGGTGTCATCATCAATGAACTCTTTCAATGCGATGCGCAACATTGGAATCTCCAACTCTAAGGGCATAATGGCCTCAGTACCATATACTAGTGAAAATGGAGTTGCCCTAATGGGTGTCCGAATACTAGTCCTATAAGCCCATAATGCAAGGGGTAGCTGGATGTGCCAATATTTGTGGTGCTCTTGTACCATATTTTTCAAGATGGAGACCACTATCTTATTTGAAGCTTCAGCTTACCCGTTTGCTTGTGGATAATATGGAGTCACAAAACTATGTTTGATTCTATACTTAGACATCAAAGCTCTCATAGTTTTGTTTTTGAATGATGTTCCATTATCTAAAATTATCTTGGATGGTATCCCAAAATGACTTATGATATTAGTGAGTATGAACTCAGCAATACGTGCTCTAGTTGTCATTGTTAAGGGAATGGCTTCCACCCATTTAGTAAAATACTCAGTAGCCATAATAATGAATGTATGTCGGCCCGATGATGGAGGAGAGATCTTACCGATGAGATCAAATCCCCACTGAGCAAATGGCCAAGCCACTTGAATGGGCTGTAAGGCCTATGATGGCAGGTGCGTAAGATTAGCATGATGTTAGTATTTAATGCATTTCTTGACATACACATTGCAATCCTTCTCCATAGTGGGCCAATAATAACCCATGCGAAGGATGCACTTGATGATAGCCATGCCACTAAAATGGCCACCGCATGTACCATCATGAGCTTGCAAAATTGCCCAAGATGACTCTTGGGGCTCAAGACAATGAAGGAGAACTCCATCATAGCTTCTACGGTATAGGATGTCTGCTAACAAGACATACTTTGTCACTTTCTATTTAAATGTGTACTTCACGGCATGCGATAATCCCTGAGGGATTACACCAAGTCTAAGGAAGTCATGTATCTATGATGTCCAGTTATGATAAGCTTCGACTTCGACTGACAAGACAACATGTTCCCCCTGTGGTTCTACATTTGCAAATGTAGACTAGGAAATAACCTTGTGGTGAATGGTAGTACCACTCCTCATCGGATCCTATGAGATCAAAGACCCCTAGGATGCTCTCTTGAGAAAGTATCTGGCTCTATAGAACCATTCATGGTTTGGTTCTACATGAATCATGTTGATTGACTCTTTGTTATCCAATGCTTCACTGCATAATAGAATGTGACAATATTTTTACATGGATGGTAGTGAAATCGGTAGATAGATTCTGAGGGATTAAAGATCCCAAAGATGCCATTGTGTCTACAAATCTATTGGATGAATGAGGGATTGCCTCGATGTCATACCATTCTAGTTGAGCTAGATAAATGTCAACAAGATCCTTGTAAGCTTTCAATACTAGACATCGACATTGAAATAATCCCTTAACTTGGTTAACAATGAGAAGGGAATCACCAAAGATATTTAGCCTTTTGATCTTCATGGCGATAGCTATTTGGAGACCCAAAATTAGGGCTTCATATTCAAAATTATTGTTAGTGCAAGGAAAGTCCAACTTGAATGACAAGGGCATTGGAGCTCCTTGTGGCGTGAACAACACTATTCCTGCACCACCCCTTGCTCACACTTTGAACCATCGAAGAACAAGGTCATATCAGCTTTGTTATCTGGTTCCTTGAGTTTGGGTGCTTCTGATAAGGCAAATACTACATCATCAGGAAGCTCTATGGTGAGGGGCCTACTATTCTTGAGAGGTACCTCAACTAGTTGATCAGCTATGACTTGTCCCTTAATGGAATTTTGGCTTATGAATTCCAAATCAAATTCTATCAATAGCATGATCCACTTCATAGTACGTGTATTATGATATGTCTTGCTCATCATATACTACAAAGGATTTTGTTTTGATATGACATACGTCGTATGACTTAACATATAGTGCCATAATTTCTTTGTAGTGAACACTACTGCTAAACATAACTTTTCAATGTATGCATATCCTAGCTCATAACTCACCAAGGTTCGGCTAATATAATATATGGCTTGTTCTTTGTCTTGCACATTATTTTGGGCTAACATAGTTCCCAATGCAAAGTCAATCATCGATATATACAACAAGAATGGTACATCTAGCCTTGGTGGAGCTAGCACTAGTGGTGTCACTAGGTATTGCTTAATCTTAGCAAAGGCTACTTGACAGTCCTCATCCTAGTTGAATGGGACCCCCTTGTGTAGCAGTCGATTCATGGGTCGACATTTATCTGATAATTGTGTGATAAATCACTTTATGGATGCTACTTTGCCCTGTAGGCTTCTTAATTCCTTGATATTTGTGGGGGATGCATTTCTAAAATAGCCTTGACCTTTGTTGGGTCAACTTTGATGCCTCATTTTGAAATGATGAATCCTAAGAGATTTCTTGAAGTTATACCAAATATACACTTCTTAGGATTCAACTTGACATTATGCTCTATCAAGTGATCGAAGACTTTTCTCAAGGACCTCAACATGCTCTTCATGTAGCAATGACTTTGCCAATAAGTCATCGATATAATATTCTAAGATCTTATGCATGTAGTCATGAAAGATATATGTCATAGCCCATTGATATGTAGCACCAACATTCTTAAGACCGAATGGCATAACCTTGTAACAGAATGTCCCCCATGGCATTATGAATATGGTTTTATGTGGTCTTCGAGCTTAATCTAAATTTGATTGTAACCAAAAAACCATCCATTAAGGAGAGCATCTCATGACCCGTAGTTGCATCTACGAGAGCATCTATGTTTGGCAATGGAAATGAATCCTTTGGTGTTGCCCTATTTAGGTCTCTAAAATCCATACAGATATGGATCCTTCCATCAGGTTTTCCTATAGGCACCATGTTTGATACCCATTCTGGATAGTCGATGGAAATGACAAACTCTACATCCAATAACTTTTGCAATTCATCCTTAACCATTAAGGCTACTGTTGGATGCATCTTCCTAAGTTTCTACTTGATTGGCTTCTTTGATAGATCTAGCGAAAGGTTATGAGTAACCAATTTTGGATCTAGACCCGACATGTCCTTATAAGTCCAAGCAAAGAGATCAAGTCTCTCTCTCAGTAGAGGGATGAGGTTGGCATGCTCATCAAGAGTCAAAATTTCTCCAAATTTAACCTTCTTAGGATTAGTGGGATCATTATTGATATCCACTTCAAAGGTTTCCTCTATTGACATATGGGATCCCTCCTCAAGCTGATGAGGCGTAGGGATCAAGTGGATGTCATCTACTGGGTTTATAGGTTCCTCATTGGAAGCATCCTCAGCATGATAGACATCATGTGCATAACCTAGCACAAAATGGAAAGGTTGCAACATTTCTTCATTAGGGAAGAAATATTTAGGCTCTAGAGGTGAATCAATATGATCCCAATCAATAGCATCTACATTAAGACACAATGGCTTGGAAGGATCAGCTGGATTGTAGAGTGGAGTGGTCAAATCAATGGAGATCATATTGATGGAATGGATCATGTCTCTAGGACCACGTGCACGTGACTCAACATTAGCAAAACTTCCATCCTCGAGATGTGGTTCTGGGGGTATGGGGATCTCTGGATCCGGTCCATGAATAGACTATCGGATGGGATCATTGGGCTCAAGGAGCTCCATGTACGTTGGTGGATCAGGAAACACCATGTGATAAATCACATTAATATTCGGTGGTCTTCCCCTAAGGTGAGGATGGAGATTGATCTCTCTGTACATCTCCTCAGTAGTATATGGTGCATTACGATGATGCAAGTAGGGAGGTCCTAAATAGGCTCTCTCTGTTTCATCTTCATCATCACTATCATAATAAGGATCCTCACCTCTACCTAATGGAATCGGGTGATGCTCCAAATGAGGCCCCATGTAGGCTATCTCTTGATAGCCATCATCATTGAAGGGCTCTTCGCTCGTATTTATTGATTCCAAAGGTAAAATATGATGCAAGAGTGTAGGGCCCAAGTAGGCCAACTCGGTTTCATCCTTGGATTGCTCATTGTTTGAGGATAACTCAGTGTCATCTATTCCAGAATCGTAGTCTGGTCCATCACTTTCGATGATGGATACTGCATGCACATCCTCAAAAGCAACTTCTGATTCGGTGTCTATAGCTGTGTCTAGACTCTGGATGTGCATACCAATATCTTCGGTAGCTCCATGACTTTGATTGTCCAAGTTGGCTCTTGGAATGTGTTTTGGGCTGGTCTCCACCAAGATGTTTGCATGATATCTCTCGGGTGGCTCTATAGTGACATAGGTCACTAGCTGGTTATCCTTCTAAAATGTGAAGGATTAGGGTGATAAGGATTGAAGTCAACTTCACCCCCTAGATTGAGGTATAGGTGGTCTAAATATGTCATGAGAAGTTCATCCTATCCTCGAATATAGTATCCTAACCCAAACCTATCAGTTGGCAACTGATACTATGGTTCATATGGCCTTCTACGCCCTTGCTCGAATAGTCTGAGATCATAACCATGCCAATGGTAATGCTCAAAGTATCACATGGCGTATTTTGGGTTAGAGAGATAATGAACATTCATAGTGAATGGTTCATTATCATCCTCATCCATGGGCATGGGAGATGCAAGCTGGTCTAGCCCTCCATAGATGAAGTTGGTTTGGTTAGGTGGTACCCCTAATGGTGCCACCATCCCTATGGGAAGGTGATGGGCTCATGGTCGGCCCATGTCCTATGTAGTCTTGATAATTGGTGTGAACATCACATTCTGCATGATATATTCCCCTAATCTAGGATTAACCAAATGGATGGTCACCTATGGTGCATATGACCCTATTGAAGATGCAGGTGAAGTAGGTGAGGTGCCTCTTCGACTTCTCCTTGAATTTCCTCTACTTCCATGGGAGTAGGGGCTTCAATGATAATTGGCTTGGGTATTTGCTTTATCTCTTTTTCACCCATATTTGCTTTCAACTTCCTATCATCTTGATGCATCATAGATGTAGATGGTCTAGTAGAAGCAGTTATCGTGTGCTCCGATCATTGAGATGTGGATATTGTAGGTTTAGCACACACTTCTTTGATTTTACCTCCTAGATCTTTGATTGGTGATGCTGGCCACACATCTAGGTGCATTGAGGGGAGCATGAATTCCCTTAAAAATCTGCTAGATTCACGTATTTAAAGGGTTCTTCATCTAAAGGCACCATGTGAACCTGTCCCTCATGAATGTATTTGATACATTGATGTAGAATAGAAGGGATGCAATGCATTTCTCTGATCCAAGGCCTCCCTAGAAGTATGTTATATTGCATAGCACCTTCGATTATATGACACATCATCGGGATGGTCTTCAGTCCTACCTGGATAGGTAAAACTATAGTACCGACCATTGAGCATAATGCATCATTGAAAGCTCTCAACGTGAAGGTAGAAGGGATGATATGCATCTTGGGAAACTTCAAGTGAGTTAACGCCTTGGTAGTTATGATATTTATTGATGACCCCATGTCAATCAAAACCTCTTGAATGGTTTGTGATTCACACATGCAATAATATGCAGTGGTGGGTCTGCTATAATAGTGGAAACCATCTTGACTTCATGATCATGAAATTGTATGACCGGTTCTTGACACTATTGCACGTGCCCCATGAAGTGTGTAAATGCTTCGGGATCTTGAGGCTGCACTTCTATGGACCTTAAGATGTCCATAAGCATCTCCCTATGCTTGGGAGACTATTGAATCAGCTCATAAATTGACAACTTTGTTGGAGTCATCTGTAGGTTTTGGACCAACCTACTTCTGATGGTCACCATCGGTCTAGTTGGTGGGCCTGGCACATGTTGGGCTGGCCTTGGAGGAGGTACATCTTGGACTCTAATGGGTGTTGGAGGTTGATTTGGTCATTCATACCTCATGTTCCTTGTGACAATATTGACCATTCCGATGAACCCCTGGGTTGGTGGTTCGATGCGTACTTGGTTGACTTGGCCAACATTATTCTTTGGTGCCTCATGATTTGGTAGAGGATTTTTGTAAATCCCCATATTTTTATTGTCAGGCGCTTGTGGGTTGTCGACAAGAAGTGTACCTCTTTCGATCATATTTTGCACAAGATGTTTGAAAGACCAACATACCTCAATGTCATGGCCTTTCGATCGATGAAAGATGCAATATTGATCATCCTTGTAGCCCTTAGGCTTAGGCTGATTAGGGTCCATTAACTTGACTTCGGGTAAGTGTATAGCCTTCGCCTCACATAATTGATGAAAAATCAAAGCCAATGACTCTGATAATTGAGTGAATATGTGAGGTGGGTATTGTTCCTTATTTTTACCCCTTTGATTATTGTTGCACTACTCATATTGCATAGGAGGAGGTTGGGCTTGATAGTTTCATTGTTGTTGCCCCTTATCCCCTTTCTGAAGGTTCAACACCACCTGATTAATATGGGTCGGCTTGGCCTATTGTCTCTTAGTGCTTTTCTTGTGCCACTCCTTATTTCTGAGCTTCAAGTTACCCTCCTGTAACTTGATGTCCTCTATCACCTTGGCTTGCACCAAAGCCTCTTCGAATGTCTGGTATTACTACAATTGTAGCAATAATAAAATGTGCTTGGTATAACTCTTCATGAAAATTCAAGTTAATTTAGAGGATGGGATGGAGAATGGTAGCTTTGCCATCATTTTCCTCCATCATTTTCCATAATCCATCACTGGCTCATCGTCGTGTTGCGTTAAAGTAGCCAGGTTAGATAAGTTTACCTTTTTCTTGATGTCGAAGGAGAAGCGTTCAAGAAATGCATCGGCTAGTTGTTTGAAACTAGTGATGTTGTGCCTCTTTAATTGGTTGAACCACTCTTGAGCTGGGCCTGAGAGGGTCATAATGAAGGTGCATAGGAGCAAAGCATCATTGCTCTCAATATGAAAGCACATATCTAGGAAACTCATTACATGCTCCTGTGCATCTTCCTCTCCTTGAAACTTTTCTAGTCTAGGCATCTTGAAATGCTCAGGATAGGTCGAAATAGGCACTGACGTGCATAGAGGTTCATTATGGATTTTGTTCAAGGTAGGATTTTGATAAGTCATTCCTTGCTTCTCTATGGCTTGGACCTTCTCTGCTAAGGCCTTATAGGCCTATGAGGAAAGGAACTCCTCTTCTCGAGATTGCCTTGGAGGCACCTTCGGAGGTAGATTCTTCCTCTATCGAGGTGGTGGACTAGGCTCATCCTCCTCCTTGAATTGGGAGATTTTTGGATATTCTTGTTCTAATTCCTCTCCCACTTCTTCCTCATACTACCTATGCTCATGTTGTTTGGATGTTGGATATCGATCTCTATGTTGAGTCGTATGATGAGTATGTGTGTCTATGTACTCAGGGTATAACTCGGGTTGTGAAGCCACTCGTCTATCGACACGCTCCCTGGTCTCACTATGAGGAGGTAAACCGGTGCTAGCCAATCGATCCTCTCTCTCTACATGCTCCTTCTGATCAAGGATGCATTGTTCATGCATGCATTGTTCATATAATTTTTGTCTTATGAACCTCTACCTCTAAGAGTTCTCATTTTTGAGGTGCTCTTTCTCTATGTGAACATCCTCCAATTGGTCTTGGAGAATCTATCATCTCTATTCTGACACTAGTCTATGAGATCTATCAACATGATCGATCATCTGAGGCCTCTGGTGTGTGCGCTCTATTTGAGCGACTTTATGGGTATGTCCTCCAATGGACTGATTTGCCACACTCTTGCCTTTGTCTATAAATATGACATTCATGTCAGGTTATCTCCTATACTCTATGCCTACATGAGATGTAGGAGCACGTATGTCATGAGAATGCTTGGAGCACTCTCCAGGTTCTTGGGTGGTCCTAATGGTGCTTCCACTACACTCACTCGTAGGTCGAGAGGGTGTAGGTGTAGGCTTATATCCTAGATATCCTAGGACTCTATCTAGACCATCTAACTATTTACTATGCCATGGCTCATGAGGTGGCATACCATTAGCTCCCACTTTTGATATATCTATGGTGAACTTACAAGGTTCACCCCTATAGGGAGTCTACATGGGCCTATGCTTAGAAGTGGTCCCATATACTTGCCCTTGAATGGGTGGATCTCGAGCCTGTCTATACTCGGATGGTGGAGGTCATGAGCCTCCCTTAGCTATAGGTCGAAGGGGTACCAATCTGGATCCCTCAATGACATATTCTTTAGCAGAACCTATGGATGCATGAGGAATGCGGTCATGGTAAATGCTACCATGTGTGGAACCCCCATGCTGGGAAGTCCCATGCTCTGATCTATGTCTAGAGGAGTGTCTAGTACTTCCTCTAATTGGGGTATTCTCAATGGAATCCCCTCATGTAGAATTATCCCCTCTAATACTCATTGAATGATGTCTAGGAGGATTCTATGATTGAGGGTATTCTACATCATGTTGTGCATTAGGTGGAGCTTGGGCTTCGATCTCGGGTCTATGCTCGGATCGACCTCTCCGTGTTTGCACCATTGTGTATCCTATGTCTAGATTTAAATTTTATTAACACGTAAAGAATACAATGATGATTATCTCTTTTTAAAGTTTTAAAATGAGCCCTAAACTATTTGATGTGTTTTGCAATTGTGTTGTATCAGTAAAGTAACTCTTGTCATGTTTGTAATATGTTGATGATTTTCTCAATTGTTAAAGGGCTTTCACCTGTATACTCATAGCTCGACAACCTGGATATGAACTCCAGGTCATGTAATCCCCCAAAATGTGGTGATGAGGTCCACACCTGGGTAGGGAGCATAGGTCCTCCTAGATCCTCACCCATTTTCACCCAATAGTTATACCCTCTAAGAGAAGTACATGCAAATTTTCTGGGCTATGAATGGTTCTTGGGTCCGGTATTGGTCTAGTAACATAAGGTACATGGGAGTTGGGCCAATGGATGGAAATCACTGCCACCATCATTGAAACCCTACTAGTGGTTGGATGTGACTTCCAACTCACTAGCATTTAAATGTGTCATGGTGTGTGTGGTTCCTTTTAATTTGCATGAAATAAATATGCATAATACAACATTCAAATGATTCTTTCTATATGCAATGTAGAAAAGAAATGTTTCAAATTAAGAAAGCATGCATGATTAGTTTTACATGATATTTTGACAATGCATACTAATGATGGTATGGCCACTGATCGGGCCTCAAGCAAGCAAATAGAGCATAAAAGAGGTTCTAGAATATTGGAGACTAGGGTGGACTACACTCAGAGGTCCGTTGTTCCTAGCAATGCCTAGTAAAGACCTAAAAAGAGAAATACCTAAGGACTCATATGCATATTGCTAATTTTGTTGTCTTCCCTAATTAGTCTAACATTTTTGCATTCTAGAAATTTATAGAGAGTAAAAATAGAAATATAAGGTGATAGTGGCACCTACCTCAGGTCCACATCTGATTGAGCTTTACTCCTTTGTCTGGTTTGTCAATCTGACCCATCTCTATGACGGTGACCATTATTCCCATGGGTGTCAACTATGGTGACAATTTTGACCATGGCTGTCAACCATGGTGAGCACCTATCATAAAAAAATAAATTAGTTTTCAGTGGCATGAAATGTGGAGGTTCCATCATGATCACCTTCTGTACCGATCTAAAAAGCATACACCTAACTAATATATTAATTAAAATAAATAATTAAAGCATGAAATGAAATGACAAGATTGCATATGACAAGAAAGTGAATGTTTCTTTTATTAATTTATCAAATCATGGTTACAATTCGTCCCTCTTAGGGATACCCAAATTTTGATACAATTAATATAATTTGAAAGCCCCAAAGGGGTAGGTGCAATACACAGACTTTCTAAATGGACACGAACTGCTCCAAGGTGTCGATGACCTTCTTCTCCATGATTAGAGGTATTTGCTGCCTTGCATCTCAAAACCCTGTTAGTCCTACATGCAATAAACAACAAGAAGCAATTAGCAACAAAGGAGGCCTCTCTTGATGAGGCTTTTAGGAGGTATTTTGCATAAAAGGTAATATAACTAGCATGAAATCAAGAAAGTGCAAGAAACATACTAAACTTATGTTAAACCTAAAAATATTGCTACAAACATATAAGCAAAAGCAGATCTAGCTATCTATTGGCTTAATTACGAAATTGAAAGCATGGAAGCATGAAAAGAACCATTAGTGCCATAATTGCAAAAGTGAAGGAAAATGACTAAAAACTCTAATTGCACCGGTCAAAGTCTCTACTAAAGCAAATTAACATGATATATGTCTAATCTAATGCAATTAAACAAATCCTACAGCTAGAAAACAAGGAAATTGAAGATGACAACCTAACCGCGGGTCTGATGCATGGTGAGCACTGTTCACCATGGTTGATAGCCATGGCTGAGCTTGAAATATTCTTGCCCTCCTAATTTGGTGTCCAATCTTCAATTCTCCTTGAGGAATTGATGATCAAGGGTCGCCACTGTGTCCTCTGATAGATTTGGTGGTTGAATTGCTCAGTTGGTGCATGGATTGCACGAATTAATGTTTCTTGAATCTCCTAGCCTCCTAGGACCTCCATGGCATGTGATCTCCAATTGGGCAGCCAAAGTGTTCCTCTCAATGCATGTAAGTGAGTATGCAATTCGATAGGGCTTCACTGCGTTTCAACTCGAGATTCATCTATATATTTCTCCAATTTGGAGGGGGTTTTATAGCATTTGCCAAGGGCTAGGGGTGGCTTCATGAGGAAGCCAAGAACAAGATTGGGTAGTTGAGCTTGTTGGATGGAAGGATCCAGAACCTTCCTCACTCAAACCACTCCAATCCACAACCAATTGGCCATTTGAACCAAATTTGAATCGGTCAAAGGCCAACTAATTTTGAGGCCTGACCATGGCTGACAAGCATGGTCAGCTCTGCTAACCATGGGTGTCAGCAATGGCTAGCACTGACTAGGCAAAGGTGCCCAAATTGAGTGGTAAAAACCACTGCTATACCTTGGAATCTATCCAAGGTCTTCCATATGGTCTTCTAGCATGTCCCATATGAGTAGTCACCTCGACATGACGCATTTTAGGTGTCTACAATATGGATAACTTGTTAGGATTTAAAATGATCACTTAGTATTTCTAGGATCTAGTTTTATCAACACCAATTGATTACTATATTATAAATCATTATAAATTGGATCTTAGAAATTTAAATAAAGCATTTTGTGTTATATTATTTTATGGTATCAAATCCATGAAAAGGATAAAGGATTATTTTGTCTCACACCATTTATTTTAGCCAAGTTGATTTTTTGACTTAGGTAGTTAGTGCCACTATAGATTGTTATTATGTAGCTAGTCTTGGTGTTGTTGGATTGTCAAAGGGGTTTTTTCTTATGTTGTTGTTAGTAAAAAAGTTACTAACTATAGAAAAACATATGATGTACCTTTTTACATATTTTCCAAGAAGACCGAAGTGGCCCATATGCTAAAGATCAAAGAAAAAGCAAAACACCACAAGAAGGAAAAAGTGTCGCGATATCGTGACATGTTGCATTTTCGCGGTCCAAAGCGAAGAGAAAGAGCAAGGAGGAAAAAGTGTCACGATATCGTGACATGTTGCATTTTTGCGGTCAAAAGCGAAGAGAAAGAGCAAGGAAGAAAAAGTGTCGCGATATCGTGACATGTTGCATTTTTCGCGGTCCAAAGCAAAGAGAAAGAGCAAGGAGGAAAAAGTGTCACGATATCGCGACATGTTGCATTTTCATGAGAAAAAGCAAAGAGAAAGAGCGAGGAGGAAAAATTTTCGTGATATCGCGACATGTTGCATTTTCATGGTCCAAAGTGAAGAGAAAGAGCAAGGAGGAAAAAGTTTCGCGATATCGCGACATGTTGCATTTTCGTAGTCCAAAACGAAGAGAGAGAGCAAGGAGGAAAAAGTGTCACGATATCATGACATGTTGCATTTTCACGGTCCAAAGCAAAGAGAAAGAGCGAGGAGGAAAAAGTGTCGCGATATCGCGACATGTATTTTCGTAGCTAAGAGCAACAAAAGGGAGCAAGGAGGTAAAAGTGTCGCGATATCGTGACATGTTGTATTTTTATGGCTAAGAGCAAAAAAAAGGAGCAAGGAGGCAAAAGTGTCACGATATCTTGACATGTATTTTCATGGCTAAGAGAAACAAAAGGGAGCAAGGAGGAAAAAGTGTCGCGATATCGCGACATGTTGCATTTTCACGGCTAAGAGCAATAAAAGGGAGCAAGGAGGCAAAAGTGTCAAGATATTGCGACATGTTGCATTTTCACGGCTAAGAGCAACAAAAGGGAGCAAGGAGGCAAAAGTGTCGTGATATCGCGACATGTTGCCTTTTCATGGGCAAAAGCAAAGAGAAAGAGAAAGGAAGATACGAATGTTGCAATTTCACGACATGTCTCATTTTCACGGCTGGAAATGGCAGAAGAGCAAAGTAAGAGAGGAATGTTGTGATTTCATGGCATGTCTCATTTTTGTTGTGGGAGGCAACAAAAAAGAAAAACAAGATATGAATGTCGCGATTTCATGACATGTCTCATTTTCACGGCTCAAGGCAGCAAAAGAGCAAAGCAAGGAAATAATATCGCGATTTCACGACACGCCAACTGTAAAGGAATAAAATGTATTTTTGGCAATCAAAGGCATGCACTGACACCAAGAAGTGATTTCTGACATGATTATAAAAAATCTAGGATGGAGCAGGCTTTCCAGATGATTGAAAATGTGATAGGCTCATCTAGAATCTAATCTGTAGAGAAGATATCTAATTCATAGAAGACTTGTTGTGTATTATTAGAAACCGTAGATGATTGCTTGTAAAATAGTAAGATGTACTTAGAAAAAGATACTCTTTTAGGGTATATATAGGGGTGATTGACTCCAAAAAAAAATGTCGGCTCTTGGACGTTTACAAGATTGATGTACATGTACTGGATTACAAGAAATAAAATATTTTTTCTTCTGGCTTCCGAAACTTGTGTGTGCAAGTGTATGTATCTGGTGTTTTAACTTTTATTCATTCTAAGTTTTATAATGTATCTATTCTGAAATCTAGACTGTGCACATATAAATCTTGTTTCTAGAGTTGAACATTAAAATATATTTACATGCTTTTAGACGAACATCTAAAAGTCACACTCAAGAATTCATGTTTTCTATAAAGAAGATATAAAGAAAACTCTGAAAGTAGTAATCTGCATCATCAATGTTTGTTGTTGTCCAATATGTACCGTGAGAAAATTTCTAGCTTAGGCTATATTTCCCTTATCTCTTGTTCCCCTTTTCTCTAAAAAACTTAAAGGAACCAGCCTTCTCTGGAGACTAGATAGATGATCTCAAGCAAGATCTGTCTATTCAATGTTGGCAAAGTCTAAGGTGCAACACTATTAACTGAAGTCAGATTTTGTTCCAATAATTTTTGGCATGCCCGGTGGGACCAGAAATCCCACAGTATTGTATAAGCTTTGGTGTTTTACCTTAAGAGCCTTTTTGTTTGAAAATCTCAAGAAAAACCACCCGGCGACTCCGTTGCAATTTAGACCATAAAAGAAAGACCTTGTCTAGAAACCTTCTGGTTATATAGCCATATGATAACCAAATCCTGAGCCAGAAACTCTGAAGAACCTATTGAGTTCTTTGAACTACATCTCGAAAGACTAAAGGCACACCCTATGCTAGCCGCACAATCAAATCCACCCGACACCATTAGCACCTCTTTAACACCCATTGTAGGAGCATCTGCAAGCAATCCTATAGTAGTTGTAACTCCTTTAGCAATCATGGCAGCCACCCCTACCCCAGCCCATCTTGTGTGGAATCAAACTGGCCCTTTGAACTTAGGGGCACAAAATCAAATTCCACAAGCTGCACTAAAAGCATTGCCAACTTTTGATAGAATAGGAAAAATAGTAGATGAGCATTGTCTAGATGTATCATCACTAGCATCTATTTACAATATCACTCAGGAATATGTAATGGTCAGATTGCTAGTTATATCTTTGAAGGGAAAGATGCTCTATTGGTACAGAGTGCTCCCCGTTGGATCCATTACTTCTTGGGCAGTGCTTGTTGGCCGTCTGGTCGATGAATTTAACATACATGCAGATCATTTCACATTGCTAAATCAATTCATTGTCATTGAGAGACATCCAAAAGAAGAAATCTAGGATTTCAACATCAAATTTACCAGAACTCGTGGTAGAGTACCGTAGGGCCTAAAACCCATGGAAGAACAAGTTATATGCTATTACTTAAGGGCTTTTGATTCAGATCTCAGTATGATAATAAGGCAATCCTGTGTAACCAATTTCCTGGGATCTATTTAGAGGCAGCAAAGGGCGAAGCTGATCTCATCGCTACAAAAAGATATCCATCAAAGAGTCTATTGCCAATTGTACCAGAGCTTTCCCAAGCTTCAATTTCTAAACTTTCTGTACTCCTATCAACACAAGATCTCCCATATATAGCCACACCTCCTACATTCATTGCATTACCAGCTACACCCCTTGCATCAGCTCCCCCCAATGATCAATACATGACCATAATTGATACAATGAAGACATTGTCAAATGAAATGGCATCCATGAAAAAGAGAGAGGCTGAAATGAATTTTATACCAAGGAGGTTCCCTTAGGTAACGAGAGATGCAGCACAATCAAGAAATAGGGTACAAGAGAGACCTAGCACGGTATATACAAATGAGACAGTGGAGGTCGAAGAGCCTCCCACTGATTTTAACTTTTGGTGTACTACATGTAACGATCCACATGGGGAAAGTTCGTGTATGATACACCAGCATTATGTACAAAGTATAGCAGTTGAAAAGAGTAAAAAAAAATTAAAGGCTATGTAAATTTAATTAGAGATAAGGACCACAACTTCATGATGCCTACAATAGAACAGGTTTCAGTTTTGACAAGATCAGGTAAGAAACCACTGCAAGTAGACCCTAAAGAGCTTCAACCATTGAATGTTTCCCCTGCTCCCAAGGAAGTTCCCAAAGAAAATATTAAGGGAAATCTCCCTCAGGAAAGAAAATATTAGTTTCCATCCAAAATTCAAGGGCAAGAAACACACAAAGAATTTATTCCTCAGGGGGAAAATGAAACCCAAGAACAGGCTAGGGAAAGGTTGAGATTCCCCTCGCTGACAAAAAGGCAAAGAACTGAAGCTACCCAGGGATACAAAAATAAATATGAAACTTTTGCCAAAGAAAGAGAAAGGATAGTTGATTCACCTACATTCAGTATAGTAGAGGAAATGAAAACGACTCCTTCTAAGGCAAGTATGTATGATGCTCTTCAAATCCTAGGTCAAATCGATCTCCTACAGGAATCCCTAAGAACAATGAAAAATGGAGGTAGGACTCCATCATCTTAAAAAATGGTTCTAACGAACTTGACGTCTGCCACTGGTAAGAATAGGCTACCACCATTTTATTTGTCCCTTCAAATGGAAGGATGGGTTGTCCACAACTACATGATAGATTCAGGCGCTGCTACCACTGTGATACCCAAAGAAGTATGTGATATTATGGGAATGGAGTACACTAGGAGCAGTGTAGGCATCCTACAGTTAGATGGTACTCCAAGAAAAACTATAGGAGTGATAAAGGATATTCCCATACGACTGCATAAAATGCCTCAGATGACAGTCATACAAGAGGTAGTAGTCGTAGACTTGAAGCCCTATTTTGGTAGGTGTCTATCCAGAGAGTTCACATCAAAGATAGGAGGATACTTATCCTTAGATTATTCTCATTTGGAGATACCTTTCAAAGGTAGAAGGGTCAATATTTTTAATGAGAAACCATCTACGTTTCATGTAGAAAATATTGGTGAAACTAACCGTGTAAATATGATGACTAAAGAAACAATAGAAGAAGATCTAATGGAAGAAACATTAGAAGAGCTCCAAGCTGAGGACGAGTTTTCTCTATAGAATTTTAATGCCATGATAGAAACAAAAATAGGAAACTATTCTATTGAGAAACCAAAAATAAAATTGATACCCTCCCTAGAAAAGGATGGTTCTGTGAATCAATTGTGGAAGATTTTCTTTGATGGGGCTAGGTGCAAGAATGGAGCTGGTGCCGAAATAGTTTTGATTTCTCCCATCGGAGAGGAAAAGGTTTTCTCTTATAGGTTGACTTGGAGGTGCTCCAATAACGCAGCAAAATATGAGGCCCTATGCTTAGGGTTAAGAAAGGCTAAGAAATTGGGAATCAAATAGTTACTCATCTATGGAGATTCAAAACTTATTGTGAATCAAGTCACCAAAAAATGTATAAGTAAACAACATTATTTGAAGGCTTACAGGAACAAAGTGTGGGATCTCTTAGAGGCCTTTGAGGCCCTAAATATAAAGTTTATCCCTAGAGAATAGAATACCCATGCGGATTTGTTAGCTTTAGTGGGAGCTAATTTTTGTCCTGTAAGTAATGTTATTCAGAAGTCTAAAACTGTTAGACTTATATATAGGCCTTCAGTGCCTGATAAAAAAAATTTCTGGCAAGTTTTTGAAAATGATGAACAGATACTAGATTTCTTAATCCATGAAATGAATTGCTTAGCCAACCGGGATCTATAGGATGAATAGGAAGAGGATATTATTCAGTTAAAAAACAATCATATTCCTAAGGGTCTCATCACCCTTGAAATCCTGTTTGATAGCAATGATAGAGTAGTTGGCTAAAAAATCAAGGTCGATAAATGAAGATACAAATATGTAGAGTTGGAGCCAGGAAAAATGATTAAGGTTGGAATCAGTTGTACAAAAGAGGAAGTGAACTAGATCAGAGAATTGTGTAAAAAATTCCCTGACATCATAGCTTGGGTGTATATGAAGAACACAAGCTTATACTAAGAGGATGGGGGGTGAACAGTATAAGACCTCTTTTTACTTTCTCTATTTAACTTCAACTTCGCAAAGCAATGAACCAATAGCAATATCAAAGCAATGCATAAAGCAACACACAATGAGACACCAATTTTAACGTGGTTCACCCAACATGGGCTACATCCACAAAAATTTTCTCTAAAAAGCTTTCTCAAAGTTCTTTGGGAATCCTTCCCAATTACAATGTTTATGAGCCTCAGCCCAAAGGAGAAACCTTCCCCTACTCAAGTATTTATGAGCCTCTCCCAAAGGAGAATCCTTCCCCTCCTCACGAATTTATGAGCCTCCTGCCCAAAGGAGAATCCTTCCCCTCCTCACGAATTTATGAGCCTCCTGCCCAAAGGAGAATCCTTCCCCTCAGCTCGGAAATGATACTTCAGAAGATCACCTGCCTCTTATTCCGCTAGCACGTGGAACTCCTTTCCACAGAAGACCTCCTGTCCTCAATGCTCAGCCTCAAGAGACCTCTGTCCTCACCGATCACCTCCACAACAACTCATCAACCTGTACTAAACACAGTCAGTTGGTCCAAGCACAAGTCTTCCTCACTCTTCGATCTGTCCCAAGCTCAACTCATAAAGCTTGAACAAATCAATCTCTACTGCACAAAAGCCTTCTCAAAGACTTGTCAAAATTGTCCTCAGGTTCTTCTCAAAGAACCACTTCAACTCTGTCCTCAAGTCCTCTGCCTAGGACCTGTCCAAATCAGCTCACAAGTCCTCCCTAGAACTTGTCCAAATCAGCTCACAAGTCCTCACTAGAACCTGTCCAAATCAGCTCACAAGTCCTCACTAGAACCTGTCCAAATCAGCTCACAAGTCTTCACTAGAACTTGTCCAAATCAGCTCACAAGTTCATCAAGAAAAACTTGCTTAGCATGAACCCACAAAGAGAATTGTTAGAGACCCAATGTGATTCATCAACCTCATAGAAGCATAAAGAGAATTGTTAGAGACTCAATATGTTCTATACTTAACTCCCAATCTCAATCTCAAATCTCATAGAAACATAAAGAGAATTGTTAGAGACTCAATATGTTCTATACTTAACTCCCAATCTCAATCTCAACTCAATCTCAATCTCAAAAGAATAAGATAGATGTAGTATGCTTTTCTCAAGAACATGAAACACAACCCAACAATTGCCAACCATGCAATATCTCATATAACAATGATACTCATGTTCTTTCCACAACCAATATCTTTTCTCAACCAATTAGGGCTTTAACAACAATGCTTATAGACAAGGTTTAACCAACATCATTCAACTCAACATTAACCTTGAAGCATTCAACCAATCACTACATGAAAAGGAAACTAGTAGACATCCTTTTCCCTCCAAAGATATTTGAACAAAATAGCCACCAACATAAATCACCAATGCAAAGAATAACTTGCTCAAATCAATCTCAATGGAGTAAGCCCAAATCATGTATCAAGTAAAGCATTAACTTGATCAAAACAACCTCTATGGAAGCAACTCAACCATCAATCTCAAAACAGCCAACTAAGGGTTTCACCAACTCAATGCAAGTAGCAAGACTTACTAACATAAACCCTAGTGCAAAAATGCTTCCTCTTCCTCAACCAGAATTATGCATTCACCCAAAAAACTCATCAATGATTTTAATGCATAAACAATCTTCAATATCCAGAAAATGGGATTTACACCAACAAGAATACCTAGTAGACAACCTTTTCACTCCAAACTCAATTTCAGAAAATACACCATCAACAATATACATGGAAGAAGTTGCCCATACCTTTGTTTGAGGAAGAAGAGAATAGTTCTTCAACCTCATTACCAACACCACCCTCAACTTTGCCACCAAGTTAGGGTTAGATCATAAAAGTAACCACAAAAATATTTATTCCATAAAACACCTTATGACTCCAATCCTTAGAAGTCAACTACCAAAAAATATAAAGCATACAAACAATATATCCTTTTACACCTTATTTCTCCAAATTAATTAAACCATGCTCAAGGAATAATAGCTTCTAAGCAAATCTCACTCAACAATCAAGCCAAAAATCTCAACCACACACTATCAACCTTATATCTCCAAAGAAGCATTTAACCTTAAAAATAATTTTAAATAAATCTGCCCAACCACTTCTTCTTTAACAAAATGCAGATTTTATTTAAAAAACCTTACCAAAAAAAATGCTTCCAAAAATCGCGGGTCAACAGTGCCTCCGAAAAAATCGGAGCGCAAAAACTCTTCTCACACTCCACGACGGGAGTCGAACGCTTGACCTCCCTTCAAGCGCCTTCGCAGAATAGTCGTTGCCACTAGGCCAACGACGCTAGCTTGAAGGCTAGCAAGAGTCTCCTTCTCCTTAACCCTTTGGCGACGGATAAACGTGGCAAAAAAATGATAGCCGTAGCTTTTACTTCCCAACCTTTGCGCAATTCGAATTTCTTTCACACCATTGCTTTGGACTATAGGTTATGGCTTATATAGCCAAACTTCCATGCTATGCACGACGTCGATGGGAGGATAATTCAAACTTTTCAAATTAATATTATTTTGGCACCTTCGAAACAACTTTAGGGTTTATGAAACCCTTTTGATTATTTAAAAAATAATCAAAGGTCTTTTAGACCTTAGACCTTAGGTGGAGAACCCATTAAATTATTAAAATAATTTAATCACTAAATCAAATAAATAATTAATTAAAAAACCTTAAAAAGGTTTTATTAATTAAGTTATTTAATTAATAAGTGTCTCCAACCTTTGCATTAAGCCGAGAGTGGTTTTGAGAAAAACCCTTAATGCATCCACCTGGTTTTAATAAAAACCCTTAAACCCGCCATGGTTTTGATAAAAACCTTTTCATCCGCCACATGGAATCTCTCCGAAATCTTCTAGAAAATATTCTTTGGAATCTTCAACCTTTGAAGCCAATAAATCCTCTTGACATTAATGCCAGTTCCTTTTGACATCAATGACAACTCATAGACAAGAAGCTAGGATCTCAAACCCAAAATTGCCAACAATCTCCCCCTTTGTCATTGATGGCAAACCATGCTTCTCAACAACACTGAAACTCAAAACTATTGTATAGAAATCAGCTCCCCTGACTTGAGGCTCTCCCCCTTACTCATATCTCTCCCCCTTTGTCATCAATGGCAAAGGGTCACCTTTGGGGCTTGGGACTAAGAATGAGCCTCTTAGCTT
Organism: Wollemia nobilis; assembly: GCA_028583015.1. Classification (NCBI taxonomy): domain Eukaryota; kingdom Viridiplantae; phylum Streptophyta; class Pinopsida; order Araucariales; family Araucariaceae; genus Wollemia; species Wollemia nobilis. The sequence continues at coordinate 9,845,548 of JAQPPZ010017049.1, read as the reverse complement.
AGTCCCTCCCCCACCTCCTGTTGAGGTGATTAATTCTGGGGTGGGAGTAAAACTCCCATTAGGCACTGATCTTCATCAGTGTCTATAGCTGCCTTACCATGTCTTCTCTTGTTCTCCTTGTCCATATTCCTGTTCCTGTTCATGTCACTGTTGTTGTTCTTGTTATCATTCCTGTTCTTATCCATGTCTTGATTCTTGTGCCTGTTCATACCCATGTTCCTGTTCCTGTACCTTGGAATTTTAGCTCTACACTGTCTAGCTATGTGACCTTCATTGTTGCACTTATAACAACTAACAATGTTATTTCTTTGAGGCATACCTGATCTTTGACTCCATCTGTTCTGACCACCCCTGTTCCTGTTATTAGCCTTGCAATAAACAACCTTGTGCCCAAACTCTTTACAAGAGTAGCAATACCCTTGAAAGAAATTACCACCTCCGAATCTGTCATTTACCTTCCTCACTTGAGTCATGCAATGTGAAGCCATGTGACCAAACTTGTGACAAGCAAAACATCTGCCATTAAACTTTCCTTGATTTGACCTCTTAGGTCCTGTAAACTTTCTCCCCTTTTTTTGATTCCTATTTTCTGATTCTGTGCATCTATCACTCAAGGACTCTTTTTCTGAAGTACTTTCCTCATCAGAACTCTCTTCCTTTCGGAATCTCTTACTAGATTCCCCAGCAGAGTCGCCAACCTGTTCCATGTGTTTCTTACCAAAACCAAGACCTGTTTTATCTGTTGTCCTTCTTTGATCTTTGATGATTGACTTTACCTTTTTGGTGCTATCTTCAAACCTGTAAAGCTTCTCCTTGTACTCTTTAGTTTCCTCTTTCAAGGAAGCCACTTTCTGTTCCAACTCTCTACACTCAAGAACCTTAGACTCTAACTTATCCTTAAGTTTCTGTGTCTTAGCTATAGAGAAGTCAAGACTTTCTATAAGCTCATCTCTCTCAATACAACATTCATCCAATTTATCATTGAGTCTAGCATTCTTCTTTCTTTCCTTTTTCAAAGCACTAAGAGCACTAACAAGTTCAGCTTCAAGATCTACTTCACCATCCTCTATAACTTCCTCTATTTGTTTGCCTTTTGAAACATCAATGACTTTTTCAGATTTCTTATCACTAGAGGTGCTACCCTTTTCTAAAGCCATACAAAGATCTTCCTTACAATTTTTCGAAGCATCCTCATACATAGTATAACTAGAAATCAATCCATCATTTGTGCAATCATCCTCAAGATGTCCAAAATTTCCACATCTAAAACATTTCATAAGGACAAATCTATGTTTCTTTTCTTCTTCTTTTTCTGTTAGGAACAACATCTCATTTCCAACATCACTTGAAGAACTTTCACTATCACTACTAGAACACTTACTTGCCTTGTCTAGGTAGAAAATTTTCTTGTGTTTGTGAGAGTACCTCTTTCCTTGATTGCTTTGCTCATCTTTATTCTTCCTTTGATGCCTGTGCCTTTCTGAATCCTTGCTCTTATAATCCTGTTTATCTTCATCACTTTCATCCTTGGCAGCAAGACAGTTAGTAGCATAATGACCAAACTTTCCACAATTGAAACACTTGACATATTTCATACCTTTGTGCTTTCTTGAGAACTTGCCCTTCTTGCTGTAATATGCCTCTTCATCACTAGAAGACTCATCACTATCTTGAAGCTCTTTACCCTTGGATTTCTTGGTAGCCTTGAAAGCCGCCTCCTTCTTAACATCAACCTTCACTTGAGTTCTCAACTCAAATGCTGCAAGTATACTATGAAGCTCATCCTTTTTCAACTTATCCAAATCCTTAGCTTCCTCAATAGCAGAAATATTTTCACTAAATCTATTTGGAAGAGACCTCAAAATCTTATCACAAATATCATTTTCAGCAAGCTCAAGACCTAGTTCCTTCATAGAGTTAACAATCTCATCCATACGAAGCATATAGTCACTAATATTTTCTTCATAATTCATCTTGAGTTGTTCAAACATACCTTTGAAGTGTCTCAACTTGGCCTTTCGGACATTTGCATCACCTGTATGAACCACCTTCAACTGTTTCCACATTTCACTAGTTGTCTTGCAGTGAATCACCTTGGTAAGATCTGCCTTCTGTAAACCCTTCAGGATTGCATTCATTGCCTTTGAATTGCTATGATGTAGGAGCCTCTCTTCCTTAGTAGAAGGACCATGCTCAGGAATGGTATACTCATCCTCAATCACTTCCCAAACTTCATTTCCAAGAGCCATAAGATGAACCTTCATCCTAGCACTCCAAAGCCCAAAATCTGCCCCATCAAGAATAGGTGTTGCATTACCACTTGTAGATTCCATTGTGTTCTTTACAATATTTTCCTTCAAGCTGTTAAACTTTTCGAAGGAACCCGCTCTGATACCAATTGAAGAACACAAGCTTATACTGAGAGGGGGGGTGAACAGTATAAGACCTCTTTTTACTTTCTCTATTTAACTTCAACTTCGCAAAGCAATGAACCAATAGCAATATCAAAGCAATGCATAAAGCAACACACAATGAGACACCAATTTTAACGTGGTTCACCCAACATGGGCTACATCCACAAAACTTTTCTCTAAAAATCTTTCTCAAAGTTCTTTGGGAATCCTTCCCAATTACAATGTTTATGAGCCTCAGCCCAAAGGAGAAACCTTCCCCTACTCAAGTATTTATGAGCCTCTACCCAAAGGAGAATCCTTCCCCTCCTCATGAATTTATGAGCCTCCTGCCCAAAGGAGAATCCTTCCCCTCCTCATGAATTTATGAGCCTCCTGCCCAAAGGAGAATCCTTCCCCTCAACTCTGGAAATGATACTTCAGAAGATCACCTGCCTCTTATTTCGCTAGCACGTGGAACTCCTTTCCATAGAAGACCTCCTGTCCTCAATGCTCAGCCTCAAGAGACCTCTGTCCTCACTGATCACCTCCACAACAACTCATCAACCTGTACTAAACATAATCACTGGTCCAGCACAAGTCTTCCTCACTCTGTCAGATCTGTCCCAAGCTCAACTCATAAAGCTTGAACAAATCAATCTCTCTGCACACAAGCCTTCTCAAAGACTTGTCAAAACTATCCTCAGGTTCTTCTCAAAGAACCACTTCAACTCTGTCCTCAAGTCCTCTACTAGGACCTGTCCAAATCAGCTCACAAGTCCTCCCTAGAACTTGTCCAAATCAGCTCACAAGTCCTCACTAGAACCTCTCCAAATCAGCTCACAAGTCCTCACTAGAACTTGTCCAAATCAACTCACAAGTCTTCACTAGAACCTGTCCAAATCAGCTCACAAGTTCATCAAGAAAAACTTGCTTAGCATGAACCCACAAAGAGAATTGTTAGAGACCCAATGTGATTCATCAACCTCATAGAAGCATAAAGAGAATTGTTAGAGACTCAATATGTTCTATACTTAACTCCCAATCTCAATCTCAAATCTCATAGAAACATAAAGAGAATTGTTAGAGACTCAATATGTTCTATACTTAACTCCCAATCTCAATCTCAACTCAATCTCAATCTCAAAAGAATAAGATAGATGTAGTATGCTTTTCTCAAGAACATGAAACACAACCCAACAATTGCCAACCATGCAATATCTCATATAACAATGATACTCATGTTCTTTCCACAACCAATATCTTTTCTCAACCAATTAGGGCTTTAACAACAATGCTTATAGACAAGGTTTAACCAACATCATTCAACTCAACATTAACCTTGAAGCATTCAACCAATCACTACATGAAAAGGAAACTAGTAGACATCCTTTTCCCTCCAAAGATATTTGAACAAAATAGCCACCAACATAAATCACCAATGCAAAGAATAACTTGCTCAAATCAATCTCAATGGAGTAAGCCCAAATCATGTATCAAGTAAAGCATTAACTTGATCAAAACAACCTCTATGGAAGCAACTCAACCATCAATCTCAAAACAGCCAACTAAGGGTTTCACCAACTCAATGCAAGTAGCAAGACTTACTAACATAAACCCTAGTGCAAAAATGCTTCCTCTTCCTCAACCAGAATTATGCATTCACCCAAAAAACTCATCAATGATTTTAATGCATAAACAATCTTCAATATCCAAAAAATGGGATTTACACCAACAAGAATACCTAGTAGACAACCTTTTCACTCCAAACTCAATTTCAGAAAATACACCATCAACAATATACATGGAAGAAGTTGCCCATACCTTTGTTTGAGGAAGAAGAGAATAGTTCTTCAACCTGTTACCAACACCACCCTCAACTTTGCCACCAAGTTAGGGTTAGATCATAAAAGTAACCACAAAAATATTTATTCCATAAAACACCTTATGACTCCAATCCTTAGAAGTCAACTACCAAAAATATAAAGCATACAAACAATATATCCTTTTACACCTTATTTCTCCAAATTAATTAAACCATGCTCAAGGAATAATAGCTTCTAAGCAAATCTCACTCAACAATCAAGCCAAAAATCTCAACCACACACTATCAACCTTATATCTCCAAAGAAGCATTTAACCTTAAAAATAATTTTAAATAAATCTGCCCAACCACTTCTTCTTTAACAAAATGCAGATTTTATTTAAAAAACCTTACCAAAAAAAATGCTTCCAAAAATCGCGGGTCAACAGTGCCTCCGAAAAATCGGAGCGCAAAAACTCTTCTCACACTCCACGGCGGGAGTCGAACGCTTGACCTCCCTTCAAGCGCCTTCACAGAACAGTCGTTGCCACTAGGCCAACGACGCTAGCTTGAAGGCTAGCAAGAGTCTCCTTCTCCTTAACCCTTTGGCGGCGGATAAACGTGGCGAAAAAATGATAGCCGTAGCTTTTACTTCCCAACTTTTGCGCAATTCGAATTTCTTTCACACCATTGCTTTGGACTATAGGTTATGGCTTATATAGCCAAACTTCCATGCTATGCACGACGTCGACGGGAGGATAATTCGAACTTTTCGAATTAATATTATTTTGGCGCCTTCGAAACAACTTTAGGGTTTATGAAACCCTTTTGATTATTTAAAAAATAATCAAAGGTCTTTTAGACCTTAGACCTTAGGTGGAGAACCCATTAAATTATTAAAATAATTTAATCACTAAATCAAATAAATAATTAATTAAAAAACCTTAAAAAGGTTTTATTAATTAAGTTATTTAATTAATAAGTGTCTCCAGCCTTTGCATTAAGCCGAGAGTGGTTTTGAGAAAAACCCTTAATGCATCCACCTGGTTTTAATAAAAACCCTTAAACCTGCCATGGTTTTGATAAAAACCTTTTCATCCGCCACATGGAATCTCTCCGAAATCTTCTAGAAAATATTCTTTGGAATCTTCAACCTTTGAAGCCAATAAATCCTCTTGACATTAATGCCAGTTCCTTTTGACATCAATGACAACTCATAGACAAGAAGCTAGGATCTCAAACCCAAAATTGCCAACAAGTATAGTGATCTAAAAGTGTACAATAAAGATGTTATTGAACATACCATAGAATCCGAAGAAGGAGCTAAGCCTTTTAGGCAAAATCAAATACCAGTGAATCCGAAGATAGAATCTTTGATGAAACAAGAACTGCTAAAACTCCTTCAAGCTAAAATAGTATACCCTGTAAACACTCCACCTGGGTGGCAAACTTGGTACCAGTTAGGAAGAAAAATGGAGATATCAGATTGTGTGTAGATTTCAAAAATCTGAACAGAGCATTACTCAAAGATCATTACCCGCTACCTCATATTGACCAAATTCTACACACATTTGCAGGAGTAATGCAACTCTTACAATTAGAAGAACAAAGAGAGCAATCATACAATCACAATCAGAAGCATATGGCAGATACTAAAGGATGGTTCAAAAAAAAGACAATTGTCAAAAAATTTAGAGTGGGAGACTTGGTTTTGAAATGGAATGTAAAGAAATCTAAGCCAGGTAACCATGATAAATTTGATGCTTTCTAGGAGGGACCATTTGAAATTGTTTCAGAGAAACAATTCAATGCTTTTGAGTTGAAAGATCAAGATGGATTGGTTCTTCCCATCACGGTGAATGCATTTCACCTAAAGTTATATTTCTGTTGAGAAAGCGAAAAGGAATTATATGTATAGTATAATATAAGTATATTCAGACAATATTTGTAAATATTACTGTTTTTCAACCTTAACAAAAAATTTCAGTCGCAGCCAATCAGAAGTCGACATTTTTTTTTAATAGAGATACTAAGGTATAAAGGGAGTTTTGATGAGGTAATGTTCACTTTTAATCTAAGTGCATTTTCCTGTGTTTTTTGTATTTCTCTGAAAGATTATTTTTACAATTGCATTGTTGACTCCGTTTCCCAATGGATGAAGGCCTGGGTCAAAATTTTTACAAGCAAAAAATCCCCCGGAAGGCGCCAAGAATGTTAGTCAAAAAGTGACTAACTACAGAAAAACAGCTGATGCACCTTTTTACATATTTTCCAAGAAGACCGAAGTGGCCCATATGCTAAAGATCAAAGAAAAAGCAAAACACCGCAAGAAGGGAAAAGTGTCACGATATCGTGACATGTTGCATTTTCATGGTCCAAAGCGAAGAGAAAGAGCAAGGAGGAAAAAGTGTCGCGATATCACGACATGTTGCATTTTCGTGGTCCAAAGTGAAGAGAAAGAGTAAGGAGGAAAAAGTGTCGCGATATCGCGACATGTTGCATTTTCGCGGTCCAAAGAAAAGAGAAAGAGCGAGGAGGAAAAAGTGTCACGATATCGCGACATGTTGCATTTTTGTGAGCAAAAGAAAAGAGAAAGAGCGAGGAGGAAAAAGTGTCGCGATATCACGACATGTTGCATTTTCATGGCTAAGAGCAACAAAAGGGAGCAAGGAGGCAAAAGTGTCATGATATCATGACATGTTGCATTTTCGCGGCTAAGAGCAACAAAAGGGAGCAAGGAGGCAAAAGTGTCACGATATCGTGACATGTTGCCTTTTCGTGGGCAAAAGCAAAGAGAAAGAGCAAGGAAGAGACGAATGTCACGATTTCACGACATGTCTCATTTTCACGGCTGGAAACGCTAGAAGAGCAAAGTAAGAGACGAATGTCATGATTTCGTGACATGCCTCATTTTTGTGACGAGAGGCAGCAGAAGAGAAAAACAAGAGACGAATGTCACGATTTCTTGACATGTCTCATTTTCACGGTTGGAGGCGGCAAAAGAGCAAAGCAAGGAAATAATATTGTGATTTTGTGACACGCCAGCTGTAAAGGAATAAAATGTATTTTTGGCAATCAAAGGCATGCACTGACACCAAGAAGTGATTTTTGACATGATTATCATAAATCTAGGATGGATCAGGCTTGCCAAATGATTGAAAATGTGACAGACTCGTCTAGAATCTAATCTGCAGAGAAATCTAATTCATAGAAGACTTGTTGTGTATTATTAGAAACTGTAGATGATTGCTTGTAAAATAGTAAGATGTACTTAAAAAAATATACTCTTTTAGGGTATATATAGGGGTGAGTGACTCCAAAAAAAAAGGTCGGCTCTTGGACGTTTACAAGCTTGATGTACATGTACTGGATTACAAGCAATAAAAGATTTCTTCTTCTGGCTTCCGAAACTTGTGTGTGTAAGTGTATGTATCTGGTGTTTTAACTTTTATTCATTCTAAGTTTTATAATGTATCTGTTCTAAAATCTGGACTGTGCACGTATAAATATTTTTTCTAGAGTTGAACATTAAAATATATTTACATGCTTTTAGACGAACACCAAAAAGTCACACTCAGGAATTCATGTTTTCTATAAAGAAGATATAAAGAAAACTCTGAAAGTAGTAATCTGCATCATCAATGTTTTTTGTTGTCCAATCTGTACCATGAGAAAAGTTCTAGCTTAGGCTATATTTCCCTTATATCTTGTTCCCCTTTTCTCTAAAAAACTTAAAGGAACCAACCTTCTCTGGAGACTAGACAAATGATCTCAAGCAAGATTTGTCTATTCAATGTTGGCAAAGTCTAAGGCGCAACACTATTAACTGAAGGCAAATTTTGTTCCAACAGTTGTGTTAAGATTTTTTGTATTTGATAAATAATATTTGGTGTTTTGATATTTGGAGTTTGGTGGTTTTCTTCTCACTTGATAAAGTTGTAGCTTTTGAAATTCAAAGTTTGTCCAAGCTACGATAAAGTGTAGCTTGGAGCTTGAACATGTTTTGGCTTGGAAAAAATGTTGATAGGAGGTCATTCATGTTTTCAAATTAGGAAAAGTGCAACTTGAAATTTACCTAGTTTTGAGCTTGGGTGGAGCAGTGTAGTGTTTTCCATTTGTTTCTTGAAGGTTGGTGGTCAAGGCATTTTAAAATTTAAAATTTTCTATTTGGGGTTATCATTAGTGGAAGAATAGAAAATATTCAGACTAATTATTCGAAATTCATAGAAATTAACTAGAATAAATTAGATTATATGGAGCCATAAGATACTCACATTTTATGAGTATCGATATTTAGTAAATATAGTTCTAAAGAAAGAAGCTAGACCAAAATATGATGTTGATGAATTCAACAAGTGACATGAAGAAGCTTTGATACTTCTCAAGTTATAATATTTAATTTCTAAAGTTCATAATAAAGATGATGTTACAACATTATGGATAAAGTTGTAGAATAATTATCATACATATGAAGTAGGGCATGCTTTATTTTCTAAGAATCCTCTTTATTCCTCTCATTTGGAGGAGGGAGGATCTATTTTTGAGTACCTTATGCATCTAAAGGATATAATAGATCAATTTAACTTTATTCAAAACATAGTTTATGATGAAGACATGGTCAACATTATTTTATGAGTTTTACCTCTATCTTGTGTATCTTTTGTTGAACCTTTGCATTTGCCTGTTGAAACTCAAATTATTAATTTTGAAAAAACATCTCCTTTACTTTTATAAAAAGAGAGGAGACAATCACAAAAAAGAGTATTAACCTTAAGAAGTACAAAGAGTTAATTTATTTGTAAATCCAAACATAAAGTAATTAGAATTCCAAGCCCTCATTGTTTAATCACAAGCAAAATAAAACTTCTAATACAAAGCAATTCTATGTCATTTGTTTTTACTATAGGAAAATTGGTCATTTCAAATGGGATTATAGTAAATTGAAGAATAAAAAAATTAAATATGGAAGAAATAAATAAATGTTGTTGAGATACAATATTGGAAAGAGAATTTTACTTTTATAACAAATCAGAGTTCATCTAGTCAATCTACTAAGTGGTCCTTTGACTTTGGAGCATTTAGACATTAAACATACCAGAAAGAATGGTATGTTAATTTCATTGAGGATCTAAATAAGAATGAGTCTATTTCACTTGGTTATGATAAATCATACTTTATTCAATGGTGTGGTTATGTTAATATAACATTGAACAATAATGTTACATACACCTTCAAGAATATTTGATGTTTTTTTTTTATGTTTTTTTTAATATAAAAAAAAATTATTCTATCCATTAACAAAATCAATAGGAATTATCAGCTTCTTGTGCATTTTATTTAAAATATATGGGAGGTTATGCATGTAGGTAAAAACAAGCTCATATTTCTTGGTATAAATAAGGCCTATGCAAGTTAGTTGATGCCAAGCCTTCCAATTCATTTGCTGTGGTAGTTGAAAATATTAGTTCTATTCTTTGGCATGAGAGATTTGATGACTTAAATTATAAGTATTTATCAATTATCATTAACATCATTTATGGATTTCCATCCATTAAAGAGAAACACCATTCGTGTGCCTAATATAATCTTGAAAAACACAATCATCAATCATTTAAGATGAGTAAGACTTGACATGCATAAGGAGTTTTAGATTTAGTGCATATTGATTTGTGTGGTCAAATGATTACACCTTTAGTTTGTGGTGCAATATATTTATTATTTATGGTTGATGAATATTTGAAGAAGACATGGCATACTTAATTAATTATAAGTATGAATATTTTTCATACTTTCAAACTTTTGAGGCCCTTGTAGAGAAACAATCTAGAAAGAAAATCAAGGTGCATAGATGAAATATCTCATATTATTACTAGGTAGAAGTAACTTCATTCTCAATAGGTGTCCATGTAAATATTTGTAGAATGTTACTCTAGAATAAGGTTAGTCAGAAATAAAAACCTTCGGTTAGTCATTTTTGTATTTTTGGTTGTGTTGTTTTTTGCATTAATTCCCAAGGAGAAAAGAACTAAGCTAAATACAAAAAGCAAAAAGTTCATTTTTGTTGGTCATAGTGAAAAATATAAAGCATACAAATTTCTTTATGTATTTACTAACAATATTGTAACTAGTAGAGATATCATTGTACACAATAAGACTCATTTCTTCTTAGATGATGGTAAACCTATCAAGATTTCTCTATGTTTCAGAACTACTAGTGGTATTGCAATGAGTAGTGAAGTTCACTTGGATTTAGATACATCAAATATTGATGATAAAAAGAAATATATGATGAATAAACCAAATTGGTTTATAAAAAATCCACTTTGGAATGACCTTGGAGAATAAATCTTGATAAAGTACATCCAAGTTTGCTAGTAACAAGATCCAAGAAAATGACTAAAATGGTATACATAGACAATGAAATATGTCAAGGAAGATGAAAAAGTGGTAGTTGGGAAATCTAGGTGAGGTAGAAAAGAGCCTAGATAAATGAATGAATAGGAAATTTTTGCTTTAATTTTACATTTTTTTAAATTCAATAGATATAAAGAGGCCAAAGGTAAACTAGATTGGGAAGTTTCCATGGAGGCAAAATTTGACTCATTGATGAAGAATAAAATACAAGAACTGTGTCAATTATCCCATGGAAAGGAACTCACTAGTTGTAAATGGGTTTACAAAGTAAAATATAAATTGAATGGTTCAAATTAGAAAATTCAAAGCTCATATTGTTGCTAAAGGGTATGAACAACTAGAAGATATAGACTATGGAGAGACATTTTCTTCAAATATAAATATGGTTATTTTTTTATTAGTTCTCTCCATTAAAATATTGTTTGATTGGAAGATATGTTAAATGGATATTAAGATTTCCTTCCTAAATAGATATTTGTAAGAGAATGTCTATTTGGGTTAGCCACAAGGTTTTTAGGTACCAATAAAATAACATATAGTTTATAGATTGATTATGTTCCTTTATAGGCTTATGTAGGCTCCCAAATATTGGTATTTCAAAATTGATCAACATCTTAGAGATTTAAAATTTAATAAAATATTTTTTATCCTAATATTTACATCAAATCTACATGTAATGGTATTTTCATTCTCATTATGTATGTTTAAGACCTTCTTGTTATTGGCAATGGAGCCCACCTGATTCAACAACTAAAATTTTATTTGTGTTCAATTTTTTATATGACAAATTTTGGAATATTTTATTAATATATAGGTATAAAATTTTGGCAACTTGATCATACTATGTTTATATCAAAAAGAAAGTATTCCAAAATACTTTTGGAAATATTCTAGATAACAACTTGTAATCTAATTTTAGACACCCAAAATTTGTTAATTTTAGAATTACCTAAAGTCATTTTAATAATTTTTGATAAAATCCTTGATGATCCCCTAAAAGTGTAGTACACCACCTTATACCATTACAAAAATATAATTATCCCTTTGTAGCCCCATTTCCCCCATTAAAGCCCCTAGTCACCATGTGACTTCCCATCCCCCTAGTCTATGTGCACAATTCCCTATTTATGTGCACACCCCCTCTAGTCTCCCCCTTTGACCTTAGAATAGGTCCACCTCACCCTAGCCTAGTCCACCATACTTACCACATTCCCATGCACCCTCATCACTCCCCATACCCATTTATAACACTTGGAAAGGGTGAGGATTCTCTCCACTTAAGTGCGTTTATGTAGAATGATGTGCACATGCTACTTGGGTGGGTGAGGACTCTCCCCACCCAAGGTCATTAATAGGAGAAGGTGCACATTCCCTTAAATGAAAATATTTAAATTTTCCATGTCCTCTCATCCTTGACACATGGTAGCCACATCATTCCATGTCACTTCCAATTCACCATCCCCTCTCCCTTGCAAAAATTCTATAAGTACTCCCTATTTTCCTCCCTTTACAAGAACAATTGAAAATACAAGCCAAAACTCTATCAAAATTTCAACTCACCCCCTTTGTAATCCATTATGTCTTGTATGCAAATCAGCCATGGAGATAACCATGTCTTTGAAGGTGCATATACCTCACTTTTGAAAGCTTCTCATAGACAAAGTATTAAACCTCTACTAAAATTTCACCAGAGAACATTAACACCCTAATGTAGGTCCATAATAAATTTCATCACCATCTGAGAAATAGAGAAGATATTGCCTACCCTTGATGGTTAGCAATCGAGACTGCCAACCCCTTAATGGTTAGTAGTAAGGACCTCTTGATCCTTGGTAGTTGCATCGTAGAGCTTAAAATAGGCAAGGCATCAACAACAAATATACAAGTAATGTAAGAAAGGCATGTTTCTTTGTGTTTTGTAGCATTTTTAGCTATGTTATTACTTTAATCTAAGATTTACAAACTTCCTTTATTTTTTTCATATTTCATTAATTTGGTTATAATCATGGTAAGACCATATATGCTATTAATATTTGGTGTTTGGCTATGTTTAGGTGCCATGGAGGAGCATTCAACCTAGGGTGGTCAAGCAACCTAGGCTACAAAACCCATCCAACATTTTGAGGTGACATAGAAGACCATTGGAGCACCATTATTGTAATTTTTTTAAAAAGGGACATTTTGCATCTTGGAGATCCTATTGTAAGCCCCCAAGAGATAAATTTGTAAAAAGATATTCTTTATAATATATTTTTATTCATCAATGAAATTGGTGCATCTTCTATATCACATTTATGACGATCATGATGGGAAAAACCCTGATTACACTTGGTATTTTTATTTTATAGGTAGTAGGATTAGTCATTTTGTTGTTGTCGTACCTTTGGCATATGCCTTGTGTGTTATTTTAAGGTTTTTCATGCTTCCTTGTTTATTTTAATGTGTTATATCTACTTTACAGGTCGAAAACAACATCAATACTATCCAAAAACAACCAAATCAAGATCCACTTGAGCAGGTCTACCATCGTCTGCACCCAGATCATCGTCTAACCTTGGATTGTTTGTAGTCCTAACTATCAGGGCCTAGACAATTGTTAATATAGCTCACTATCATTCTTAGCCACACTCATTATTCAAGTACCAGTCTCTTACAACATGCCACAATGATACTCATGTGTTTGAGTCCTCACCACCTAGTCAATCAGCTTGGAAACCATAGGTATGTCACCTCTCTCCCCATAAATCACTTTCATATTTGTTTCCTTTGTAAATTTTAGGGACCATAGGTATAGAAACTCTCTTTCCATTAATTACTTTTTACTAAGTTAGATTTGCTTTTGTTAGTAGTTTTTTAGTCACTTTTTGTCTCCTTTATTTGGTTAGTTGTGTCATATTGGGTGCTTTATGCTTCTTCTCTCTTTTACAAAAAATCATCTTCTAATCATTATGTATGATATATTCTATAGGAAAACCTAACATCAACCTATGAGAATATAGAAAATGAATTCACCATACTCTATCATCCAAACACCCCTCTTAGACTCAACCGTCTAGGGTCAGACAATTTTATGTGAGGAACATCATGGGTTTGATGACTGAGACTCCTAAGGTAGTTTTAGCCACAAAAATAGACCTACAAATTCTATCAACCCCTATACTACGTTGGAACTCAGGTAGGAAGCTCTATCCCCTATTATTAGTATAAATTTCATAAAGGCAATCACATATTAAGGCTTTATTTTGAGCAATTAATTGTCATTTCTTTTAAGCCTTCACATTAAACAAGCGTAGTCTCTTCTTCTTGTATGCTCACCTCTCGTTCCTGTAAGGAAATCTTGACGATCAAAAGGGAGAAGAATACTTTTGGGGTCAAAGAATTTGACTTCATTTTTACAATATTTTCATTTTTTTTTATAATTTTTTTTTTCATTCAATATGGGTTTTAATAGGAGATCCCAAAACCTGCTTAAAAAAATAGCTTAAGAAAGCTGAAAACCAAAAAAGTAAGGAAAGAAGGGGATGCAACCCCAAATAGGAAAGAACAATAAAAACAATATGCCAAAGAAGAAGGACCTATGCAAGGAAGCCCAGATACGAACAAAAAACACAAAGGAATATGTTATTCCTCCTCACCCTCTTCAACACCACCATCCTTTACTTTATCCTTTATCCCATCCTTGAAATCATCCTCAGTGTGAACCTCAGACACCTTTATGTCTACTAGAACTTCCTAATTGAAAGTTTTGCAAAAAAATAAAAGATGAATAACATTACGAAGATCAGAAAAGGTGTCAACCAGGTCCTTCAGTTGGGAAATACCGTTGGAAGTGGTTTTAATGATAAAATATTGCATAAGTTGGGTGGTAGTATCACGGTCATCCTCATCAAATTTAATTTCTAGTATTTTTTGCTTGTCCTAAATAAAATTATTTCTTTGATAAGGTGAGAACTTCCTCACACTTGATTTTCTTCTTCGTAAGAAACCCTATTACCACCTCTATGGTCACTCTCTTCTTGGCAGACAATGTTGGGGAAGAGGTAGAATATAAGGATGGGCTAGATATTTCATTCCACCTTGCATTCCATATTAAATAGAGATATGGCTTTATGCATGCTCTACTCTTGCACCTTAGGGTGATCCTGGGGATCAAAAGTAGACCATAAATCCTAAGGCAATGAACTTCAAACCTCACATTAAAAGAAGGTATACCTTGTATGATTTCTCCTTGTACCTTAATATTGGAGATCAAAAGAGCATCTATCCTTCTAGGTTAACAAACACCACACATTTGCACCAACATTTAACATTAAAATGGGCTTCTCATTCCGTGTATGCTCTTCCCTCGCATCTAGTACGATATTTGGAATCAAAAGTGAATAGGTTCCCAAAGGTTCATGAACCTCATCATCATCGTCATAATCATCATATTTCTTGCCTTCCTAGAGTAGAGTTGAATTTCATGTCATTTATCACTTTCATAGAATAGTTTTAATTTACGTATTTTATCACTTTCATACAATAGTTTTAATTTCATGTATTTTATTGCTTTCATAAAATAGTTTTAATTTCATGTCTTTTATTGCTTTTTTAGAATAGTTTTAATTTTATGCCTTTTATCACTTTGATAGGGAAGAGTTTGTTTTCATTTTATTTTCATGCTTCCATAGAGTTAATTTTTTTCATGTCATTTTCATGCTTGTCTAGATTAGGTTTCTTTTTATGTAATTTTTTGTTTATATATATTAGGTTTTATTTCCTTTCCTAGGTTAGTCCTTTATTTTCATGTCATGTTCTTTCCTTTCAAAGGTTAGTTTTTATTTTCATATCATGTTGTTTCCTTTCATAGGTTTGTATTTATTGTCATCTCATGTTCTTTCCTTTCCTAGGTTAGTTTTTAGTTTCATGTCATGTCCTTTCCTTTTATAGGTTAGTATTTATTTTCATGTCATGTTTGTTCCTTTCCTAGGTTAGGTTTTACTTTCATATTATTTTCTTTGATTTCTTATATTATATTACCTTTCATGTCATAGATTAGTTTTTATTCCATGCTTTTATCTTCATTTTCCTAAGATATTTTTTTTGGTAAGTAGTGATTGTATTTACAACGGGTTTTAAATAGGATCCCAAAACCTAATTACATAAGCGATGGCAGAAAACATGCCAAGAAAAATCCATTACAATAAAGTTATGGGCCTAGGGCATCAATCCCTTGAAACTGAAAACCAAAACAGAAATCCCGCCCAGCGGGAACAGAAAGCATGAAACAATCCCTCCAAGTGGGAAACAACCAGATATGAAAGAAAGTAGTTTTGGAGATCCCGCCCAGTGAGGAGTAGCCGAAAACCACCATCGAGTAGATCCCGCCCAGTAAGAAGGAGTGAAAAACCATTACAATAAAATCTTGCCATGCGGGAAGCATTCAAAAACCACCAAAGAGAGAGTCTCGCCTAGCGAGAAGCATCAGAAACCCATCTCAGTGAAGATCCCGCCCAGCGGAAACCTTCAAAAAACCTCCACCAGGAGAATCCCGCCGTCCGGGAAATCAACAGAAAAGAGAAAATCCTACCCAATGGGAAAACCAATGGAAAATGTGGATCCCGCCCTGAGGAAACACCATCCCGACCAGCGGGAAAACATCCCGCCCAGCGGGAAACACCAGCGAAAATGGCGGATCCCACCCAGAGACAGGGGGATCCCGCCCTGCGGGAACACCAACGGATTTGGTGGATCCCACCCAGAGACAGGGGGATCCCGCCCTACAGGAAGCCGAAAGCCAGCAAGGAGGAGGAATAGCCCAACGGGAAGCAACCAAAAAACTCCACCATGCAAGTCCCACTCCGGGAAAATAGTAGGAAAAAAGTAGGTTAAGGGACCAGGGATCCAGGGACTAGGAATCCCGAGAGGGAAGAGGTAAATAGTCACAGATATGGGATCCATAGGAGCCAAACAAGTGGGATATATGGTCTGTGTGCATAGATCAGACCCCCCCAAGAATGAAACATGTAGCAGAAAC
Source organism: Wollemia nobilis (assembly GCA_028583015.1). Taxonomy (NCBI): domain Eukaryota; kingdom Viridiplantae; phylum Streptophyta; class Pinopsida; order Araucariales; family Araucariaceae; genus Wollemia; species Wollemia nobilis. The sequence goes on along the minus strand of JAQPPZ010017049.1, from coordinate 9,828,924 downwards.
CAAAGAAATCTAGCAGCAGGGACCAAGAATCTTGTCTAAGCACAGAAGCAGCTTCAGGGAACTGGGACTGGGAATGGGAACAGCCCAGGCAGAGAAAAGCCCCCCCAAGGCCAAACCAGATGCCCAGGGTGTCCACCAAGGAGCAGAACCAGCATGAAGAGCCTCCAAGCGGGAAGAACAATAGCCACAGGATCCCGTAGAGGATTCACAAGCAAAGGGGGAAAGAGGCCCCCCCAGACCACCCCCAAAGCTGTGAGGACCTCAAGGGAGACCCCAGGAAGCTGTCCAAACCCTAAACCATCACCCCCACCACCCAGAGAAATGTAGGGGACCGAATCCATGCGAATAACCTACAAAAAACCCTAGGGGGAAGCCTAAGGGAAAAAAGGGAAGGGATCCCCAAACAAACAGGGATCCCTGGGAAGCACCAGGCCAAAAAATCAACCAAGGAAACCCTAGCCGGCTGGGAGGGGCATAGAAAATGGAGAAGGATCTCCCCCAAGGAGATCATCTGCTACAACCACTCCTAGGGAGGGATGACCTGGGTTGAGCCAGGGACTGGGCAGGAACTAGGAGCCAGGGGAGGGACCAGAGCCCTCCTCTCTCTACTTTCTTCCCTCCCTTATTTTCCATTTTCCTAGGATATTTTGATTTCATATCTTGTTCTTATTTTCTTAGCTAGATTTGACTTCATGCATTGTTTTATTTTGCTATATTAGCCTTTTATTTCATGTGCTTTTATTTTATTTTAGAATAGGATTATTTTTATTGTCTAGGTAGTATTATTTCTTGTAATGTTTTGGCTAGGTTCCTTGTAACTTGTCTTTGGAGTTAGTTGTCTAAACCCTGGTGGTTCGTTGTAGTAACTGTTTGACCATAGACGGTTAACAACTATAGTCATTAGACCCTATATGGTCATACTTAGGGTTAGTCTATAGCTTACCGGGTATTCTTTCATTAGTTTAGAAGTCTTTTATCTTGTATGATTTTAGGATATGCCTCTTTTTTCCTTGTTTAGGTAGCATTATTTCTTGGAACCTATTTGGCTCAGTTAGTTACATTTTATCTCTCCAATATGTTTCTTATCTTTTGAAAATTAGATAGTGAAAGATAATTTTTAGTGTTTGCTTTCTTTGCATTTAGTGTTGGAAAGCTATGCATTTTGCATTTCTAGGATACTTTAATTTTTGCATTACAAAGAGGTATCCTTAAGAGAAAATTAAAAAAAAAAACTTATATCACACATACTTTTGTATGAGCAATACTTTTCAAAATAAAAATCAATCAATGATATTGGACTTCATCCCCAACCATCGATTGATACCATAGGCATCATATTTTAGATTGCATAGTTTCATGGACTTAATCACCAGTAAAATAATTATCCTTGGGACTAACTCGAGGTAGTATGAGGATTAGACACCCTTGCTCAAGGGGCTAAATAATTGGTGCATAGCTATCACATTTGACCTGTGGGTAGCAAATCCACCTCCCAAAAGAAGAAGAAATGATTATTGGATTTGCACAATTTTGCTTAGTTTTGTCAATTTTGATTAAAATGTACAAGTGGTCAAAATGTACAAGTAGGTGTAAATGTACAAGGTTTGCAAATGTACAACTTGAAATGTCAATGAAATTAGGTGAAATGTGCATTTGGGATGAATTTGATAAAAATCAAATTAGACTTAGTAAAACCTTGTAATTAATTATTTTGAGATAATTCGGGATGGCAGTTGTAAGTAATGTGATGTCTCAGGAACCACTTTGGAATGGCCTGGGCATGCATTATATAGCCCCCCATTCAATTTTTTAGGTTGTTCATTCATTCAGGGAGTTCTTGGAGAGTTCAATGCTATTGACTGTATTCATTGTTGATGTCTATTGTGATCAATAATGATGGATGTATTGTACAAGAATATTTATAATATGAATATATCATAAAATCTCTTTGATTCTATGTTCTTGTGAATTCCATTGTGTTATTATTATTGCATGTTGTATATTTGATGTGTTGAATGACTAAATTGTTATGTTAGATTGATGGAATTACAATGGAAATGGCTTTTGATGTTCCTACGACCCTGATGTGAGAGTGAGAAATGATTGCATGATGAATTATGGCTGTACAGAGACGTCATATGTCAGTTGTACGATTTTTGGAAATGTTGGTGATGATAATAATTCAATGCTATTGAATTAGGGTTTGCATGTTGGAAGGAAAGTTAGCAATTGTAATAGGAAATCATCCCAAAACTTGTCTTGAAGAGATTTGTTGTGTAAATTGGTAAATCTAAGTATGAATTTTCAGCAAGGGTTTATGAAAATCATACAACCTGATCTCTAGATCGTACAAATGATCGTTTTCCTAATTTGGTAATAAACTTGCATGATAAAACTTGCCATTTATGGAAATTTTGGTGTTTCGAGAAATCGATTACAAAACTGATCGATTTGGGTTACAAAACTATTTTTGATGAATTGACTAAGTGGAAAATCATACAAGTTATAGTGTTGTATGATTTGTATCATACAACTATATGATTTGGTGATCGTACAAGCTATTTTGCAAGATTGACAAGTTGTACAAGGCAAATCGTACACCTTGTACGATTTGGGTAAGATTGTTCCAAGACTTTGGAAATCATTTCTACACCTTCTAAATCACCTCCCCTCTAGGAATACTACACCCTATGCTACATTTGGCATTGTTGCCTTATCAAAATTTGGCATTTTTGTTAAAAATGGGTCAAAATTGTTGTAGTTGAGAAGATCCTGCAAAGTGATAAATTGTGAGTAGTACTAAATTGGAGGTGAATGATAGACACAAGTGTGCAAAGGTGTAGGAGATAGGATCAAGGAGAAGATATCCCAGTTAGGAGGAGCATGAGAATTGCTCAAAGAGTGAATGTGAATAGTTTTGAACACAATACGCATGAACCAGTGATAGAACAAGTATGGACATCTGATGAAGGAGATATTGAGAGGTTGGATACATTGTTGATCAAAATGGAAGAAGAGGAGCAAGAAGCACCTAGAGTCGAGGAGAACATTGGTGTAAGTGAAGATGTTAATGAGGAAACTATGTGAGGTCAAGGTGAGTGGATGGTGACACCTGAGAAAGTGGTAGATAGGTTGCAAAGGAGTGTGGTGGATGGGAGTCAGGCACCAGAGCAATAACGCATGAGGTCTTAGGAGGAAAGACCAAGGCCACAACCTACACACCAATGAAGGAGGTCATGGAGTGAAGATGCATAAGAGATTGGTAGATGACTGTTTGGTGAGTATAAGATACCTCGAGTAGACACTTTCGATGAGGACCAACAGAGTGAGTCACCTACAAGGAGGAATCAGTCAAGGATTCTAGGAGATACTTCATCAAGTGAAGAGGAAGGACCACCAGTAATGGCTAACTTAGTCAATCGAGTAGGGAAGTAGAGATGCCCACCCTTTATGGGTGAAGGAAAGGAAGACCCGATGAGACACATCGGGACATGCATAACCATTTGGAAAGCAAATGGTGTGGACCAACTAGATGAATGGTTATGACTATTTCCTGCTACATTACGAGGACTCACCATAGATTGGTATTTGAAATGATAAAATACACCAAATTTTTAGGCCTGGAACACAATGAAGGATGAATTCATTGAGGATTTTCACCCTTTGAAGGATGATGGAGATATTGTAACTAAACTTTGTACCACTAAGCAAAGAGTTGATGAAGATGTAAAGTCATATAATCATCGATTAAAGTAGTTGGTGGACAAGATGCAAATGCCTCTAGCAGATGTATTGGTGAAATTATGGTTTGTAGATGGGTTGCTACCCAGATATAAGAAAAATATGAAGGTAATTCCATCTTCCACATATGAAGAAGCTTTGGAGAATGCAAAGAATTTTGAAAGTGAGGCGAAACAAATAGTCATAGGAATGATATCACATTCTAAGCATGATGATTCAGATAGTGATGAAGATGATACAATACAATAGATAGTACAATCATTCCAAAAGGAATTTGATAAGATAATAAAAGAGGTGAAAGGTAAAGTTAAGCAAGATAGGAAGGATATTTGGTGTACAAAATGCAAGTCTGAAGGCCACACGAATGTGACTTGTCCTCGAAATGACTATTGTCACATTTGCAATGTACTTGGACATGAAGTGGTACAATGTCCATTTAATGCAAAGGTGCATCCATAGGTTCTCTCAATCCAAGAGTAGGAGGAGAAACCAAAACCTCAAGGGAGTGGCTAGCAAGCTACCAGTGGTGGTTATAGGAATAACCAAAGAGGGGGAAGACAATACCAAGGCAACCAATAGGGAGGATAGAGCCACTTGCAGTATGATTTGGAAGGAAGACCAATCATACAATGCCACAATTGCTAGGAGTGGGGGCATTTTGTGAAGAATTGTCCTTCACCCCAGAAATAAGAAATACAATAGACCAATGCTACACACATGTGTAGATGGTGTGGTCCAGGGAACCACAAAGAAATAAATTGTCCAAAGCAAGCGAGTTCTAGTAACTTGTAGAATGTGAAATTTTTGGACATTGAGGTACCTCCAGTTAGAGAGGAAACTAAAGAAGTCCTAGTCATGACAAGGAATCAGGCTAAGAAAGACAAGTATCCCAAACCTACCAAAGAAAAGAAATGATGGCAAGTGGTGAAAAGGGTACTTGAGGAAGAAGCACAAAAAGCAAAGCAATTAAGACTAGTAAGAGAAAAAGAGTTAAAGAAACCATGCATAAAGACAAAGTAGTTGTGCAAAATCTGGCAGCACAAGTCCTGAATACAACTATCAAGATTAAGATGGCTAGTTTGTTAGAAGCCATCCCATCATTACATAAAGTGATGGTGGAAGACATACAACCTCATAAGGTGATGGAAGTCCAGAGCCAATCAATCAAGAAAACAGAACAAAAGTACTATTTTATGGATCCAACCATATTGATGATTGATGTTGGGAAGAAACCCATATTAGTCCATATGGAGATCTTGGGGCACAAGTTGACACAAGTCATTGTGGATGGAGGATCCAGTGTTAATGTGTTACTTGAGAAGACTTGGCAAGATATTGGTGCTCCATCATTATGGGCACCTAGCTTTCGATTGTATGGTGCTGACTAGTATGGTATTGAGACAAAGGGTGTCTTGATAGCACAACAAGTTATAATAGCTGACCAAGAATTCATCTTGGATTTCATTGTGATTACCATGCAAAAGTCGACATATGATGCTTTGTTAGGAAGAGGATGGCTACGAATAGCCAAAGTTAATCACAACTAGGGAAAGGACCAGATCACCTTCAAGAAAGGATAACATAAATACATGATCAACTTGAATAACTAGAGGATCAGTGAGGATGTGGCCATGATCGATGAGTCAGGCAGTTCTTCTGGCGAAGAGGATTATGAGCCTAATGAAGAAGGGATGTTGTACCTAGATGACTATAGTGAAGATGAAGCTCGATCTGATAGTGGACTCCTTCATTGGTAGATGGAGGAGTACAAGGTTTTTCAGCCCACCTACCTCTATATTAATATAGAGGAGACCATAAAAAAATAATATGAGATGAAGGTTAGCTCTAAACCAAAGAAAGAAGAAGAGGAAAAATGGACATTCCCTAAAATTTTTGTAGAATATACTATGGGAGATGCTGAAATCGATGCAAGACTAGTGCATCCAATGAATGTGGAAAATGTAGTAATAGATCCTAGGAACATTAAGTACGAAGGACCTCGAGATAGTGGATGTAAATCTAGGAATAGAGGAAGAACCTAGAATGATCCACTATGGCGATGATTGGGACCCAGTATTGAAAGCAGTAACTTTCAAGATATTCTTGGAGTACAAGGATATCTTTGCTTGGATGTATAAGGACCTGAAAGGGATACCACTAGAGTTATGTGTCCACAAGATCATGCTAATGCCTAGGGCACAACCAGTGAGAAGAAGACCTTATAGGATGAACCCCAAGTATGCCACATTGGTGAATGCAGAAATAGAAAATATGCTAGATGCAGGCATCATTTTTAGAGTCACTACTAGTGACTGGGTTTCCCCTATTGTGGTCACCCTAAAGAAGGAAGTGGATAAGATCTAAATATGCATAGATTTCAGGAGTTTGAATGTAGTGACGATCAAAGATCCCTTCCCAATTCCTTTCATAGACTCCATTCTAGAAGAGGTCATAGGACATGAAATTTATTCATTCTTGGATGGGTTTTCTAGGTACAATCAGATAAGTATAGCCAAGGAAGATAAGTTGAAGACCACATTTATTATGGAAAATGACATCTATGCATATAATCGAATGCCATTTGGGCTATGTAACACCCTAACCACATTTCAACGTATTATTTTATACATCTTTGATCAATTGGCAATAGGGAATTTCAAGGTATTTTTGGATGATTGGTCCATTTATGGTAAGATCAAGGATCATCTACCTGGTCTCAGTGAATGTATGAGCAGGTGTAGGAATGCACAAATCTCCCTAAATCTAGGAAAGTATTTTCTGATGGTACCTTATGGGAAACTTTTAGGACATATAGTGTGTAGTGAAGGGTTGAAGACTGATCCTGATAAAATTTATGTTATATTACACATGGAGGAGCCATATGATGTGAGCTCATTAAAAACCTTCCTTGGATCCATGGGATACTATCGAAGGTTCATCAGGAACTATGCACATGTGTCCTACCCATTGGATTCTTTGACTAAGAAGAATATTCCTTTTAGATGGATGGAGGAGCACCAAGGAGATTTTGAAGAATTGAAAGCTAAACTTGTTAGTAGTCCCATTTTGGTGTTCCCTAATTGGGATAAGGAATTCCATGTCCATATTGATACCTCAAACTTTGTGATTGGATGTGCATTAGCTCAAGAAGGATAGTTTAGGCTAGATCAACCTATATTTTTTGCAAGTCACCTATTATCATGGGTAGAGAGGAATTATAGTACAATGGAGCGAGAAGCTTTAGGGATGGTATATGCTATACAAAAATTTAGGTATTACCTATTGGTAAACCCTTTTGCTTTCTACGTAGATCATCAGGCTTTGTTGTACTTGATAAATAAGCTAGTCATACAAGGATGGGTTAGCAGGTGGCTCATCACTTTACAAGAATTCATATTTTGAGTAGTAGTTCGACCTGGTAAGAAGCATGTGATTGCAGACTAGTTATCTTGAATATGATCAAGAGAGCCTACAGGGATGAGGATTCTAGATGAATTCCCTGATGCATAGTTATTTGCAATTAATATTGTTCCATCTTGGTACAAGTTGATTGGTCAATACTTATCCATAGGTGAGTTGCCACAAGATTTGATGACAATAGAAAAGAAGAAGGTAATCATGAAGTCAGCACCTTTTTAGTTGATAGTTGGATTATTGTACAAAATGGGTATTGATGGTATCCTACGAAGATGTGTGATGGATGAGGAAGTTAAAGTGACATTGAGAGAAGCTCATGAAGGTTTGGTAGGAGGACACATGGGGCTAGATGCCACTACTCAAAAAGTACTATTAGCAGGATTATGGTGGCCCACATTGTACAATGATGCAAAAGAATATGTACGAGCATGTGATACTTGCCAAAGAGCAAGGAAACTAGTACGATGAGACTTTATGCCCTTACATCCATCGCAACCCTAGGAGTTATTTGAGATATGGGGGTTGGAATTTGTCGAACCATTAAAAACTACCCATAGGTGGAAATGTCGATACATCATGGTAGCTATTGAATACCTAACAAAATGGGTCGAAGCAAGAGCGCTACCAGATAACACGACAAAGAGTACAACTCGATTCTTGTATGAACAAGTGATTACAAGATTCGGTATTCCACTACAAATAACAAGTGATCGAGGAGGTCACTTTGTGAATGAGATTATCAAAAAGTTGATGACTGATTTCAGGATTTTGCATTCTTTGTCTAGTCCGTATTACCCTAGAGCCAATGGGTAGGTGGAGGCAACTAACAAAGTCCTAGTGTCAACCTTGTATAAAACCTATGGGATAGAAGGAGCAGATTGGGAGGAAAGGTTACCATCTATTCTTTGGGTATATCAAACCACCTTTAAACCAATGATAGACCATACACCATTTTAGTTAATGTATGGTCAGGAGGTAGTAGTGCTAGTGGAGTTCTTGGTACCAAGTTTATGGGTAGTTGTGGAGCATCGCTTAGGTGACCAAGAAAGTCTAGAGGAAAGACTAGTGACACTAATCAAGTTGGATGAGAGAAGAGTCATGGCATAGTGGGCGATCAAAGTGGCCTAGAAGAGAAGGAAGTTATGGCATGATAAGCACCTTCGAAAATTAGAACTTAAGCAAGGTGACTTAGTTCTAAAATTTAATGGGAAATGAGAAATCAAGCTAGGAAAGTTGAAGACCTTGTGGCTTGGTCCCTTTTGAGTTGTGGAAGTGATGGATAATGGGGTAGTCAAACTACAAAATTTGAATGGAATCGAGGTGCTCGACACTATGAATGGTTCAAATTTGAAGCCTTATAAAGTGTAGTGTCTATTTATTTCTTTAGAGGAAATTGAAAGAAGATGAAGGGAGGAAGCTCAATCCGATGAACCATAGAAGAATTCAAGGTCCATTATGGGAGGACCCTAACATGGGACTTGCACGCCTATTTGTATAAGGGGAGGAGACAAGGCCAATCATCGAACAACAAGAATTGGTACCTCGACCCGATGAGAGAAGAAGGATGCGAGTACATGTAAGGTTCATAGATGGGATTGAATGGATTGAAGAAGAAGATGAAGAATGGATTCCTCCAAATGAGATAAGGAACCAAGAAGTAGTACCATTAGCAACCCAATTAGAGTAGGGAATTGTGTACCCATAGTTGGAGCGTAGAGAACTACCTCAACAAATAGAAGGTCGGTGAAGGATACGACTAATGGTATGGTACAAAGATAGGATGGATACCTTTGATATGGAAGTTCTAGAGAGGAATAAAAATGAAACCATGGATGAAGAGCTCATCAGACTTACTCCGTTAGCTCAGATAGGATTATTGTAGCAAAGGATGTGATATCAGATCCAACAGTTGCAAGAGGAGTATGAAATATTGCAAGGTCATACTACAAGACTCCATGAATAAACTATCCAAGATTTGGATGAGATGATGCAAATGTTGGATGAGCAAAGGATAGCTAGGTTACGAGAATTAGAAGTCAGAGGAGAAGAACATGAGGTGACACCACAAGTAAGTGGTACACACCATGAGGGTGCAAGCACTAGTGAGGGAGGAAGACCATAGATAGCACCACATGGCATGACGAATGACCCATCGATAACAAAAGAAGATATGCAGAGATAGTTTGGCAAGAAATTAAAGAAGATATTACATCACTTGAACCACAAGGTAATGTACATGAGGATTCAAGTGAATCTAGTGATGGAGAGTATGCCTTGGTTAGTAAGAGATGATAGTTCAGATAGTAGTGGTGATGACTTCTTAAGGAAACCATAGGTACCTCATGCTCGTCCTGACCTTGAGACCTATGCAATAGCCTATTGATAGCTGAGATGATAAAGAAGAGAAGTGAGGAGACTTCAAAGGATAATGAATTTACTAGCAAATTGGTTAGAACAAAGGGATGATGATCGTAATGATTCTAGTTCTGAGTCTAAATTTTTAGAAACATATAGAGAAACCCTAACAAGGGGGGGGGGGGGGGGGGGGGGGGGATATAGGGGAGGTAGAGGATGAGGGAGGATATGACCCCCTACTCCTAGATGGTCGAGAGATACACCATTGGCCTATTTGAATTGGACCAAGAATCTGCAAGGTATCCCCTGGTTGAGAGGGTATGTATCAAACCTTATAGGAAGATACCCACTTGGATGACCTCCATTGATCCGACAAGGACCAAGAAGAATTGAAGCTAGAAGAGGATTTCTTTAGGGTAGAGAAATCCCATTTAATGTTCGAAGAGGTCCTGTGTCGAGAGGACTAGGTCATGGAAGACATATGCAAGGAAGAGGACTTGTCGGTAGGGGAAGAGTACGCTTTGCAGATGAAGGAAGTCAAGGATGACAAAGGATTCATTCACCAAGTTTGGAAGCTGATTTGATCTGAGGAGATAGGTGGAGGAGTCGCTCAAATGATAGTAGACCAGTAAGAGCACCCCTACCTCATGATCAATCACTTGAATGATGAAATGAAGTGTTGCCAATAGGAAGTCCTACAATTTGTAATTGTACAATCCCAAATTGTACACATGGCAATGAGAGGATAGTAAATGATACAACCTCACAAGTAGGAAGGGATCATTCAAATGATCGATTGGCACCTAATGACATGATTACTCATAATGTAGAAGTGGGACCCCCAACCGATGAGTCAATTGAGGGGATCGTACAAGTGAATGTCATTGTACGATTCTCATGATGGTAAGTTGTTAGGATATTGAAAAAAATAGAAAATTATCTTAATTGTGAAAATCCCTCGGGATGCAATTAAGATGGAGGATGGTTGAAAACTAGAAATGGTGAGCCCTTTTAAAAAAAATAAAAAAAAAAGAAAAAAAAGAAAAAAAAGAAAAAGAAAAAAAAAAAATAAAAAAAATGTTAAAAAAGAAAGGACAAAAGTGAGAAAAAGATAAAATCACATGCACAAGGAAGATGAGTTGTCAATCATCCATACAAAAGGATAAATTTACATGCAAGGGAGGTTAAGGTGGTAAAATTTCATGCATTGAGATGTTAGGGTTTCAAAAATTATAAAAAGTAAGGCACCATGCAGAATTTTTCTTTCCTACTTGCAAAAGAAAAAAGGGTGTAACCAAAGAAATTTCTCCATATGGGTATTTGAAATTCACCATTTTGCTATAATTTTTTTGACCCATTTCAGATTTGCACCACAAGAATTTTTTGTTTTCGAAAAAGTAAACCAGATTGGAAAAAAATGGCCAACACAGGGTTTTACTCTAGAAAAAGTTGAGTTAATTTTAGAGATTATGTTGTAGGTGGAGAAAATTGCAGTAAAAATGAGGTTTTGAAGTAGGGAGGTACCAAAGGAAACCCTTATTTCAGAAAAATTAGGGCTAGGGTTTGATTTTTCCAGAAATAGTGAAGTGTAGGAATTGCAAGGAGGTAAAATGATAAACCCTAGTGCAGGAAATCAACCATAAAAGCAAAAAATGTTTCTTTGAATTTGCATGTGTGGAAAATTATAAAAGGATGGTCATACAATGCTACCATATTGTCCAAAAAATTGTCTTGGAGAGAAATTGCACCGATTGAAGGAGAAATTGCACAACTGCATCAGAATTGCATTGAAAAGGAAGATTGCACACTTTTGGAAAATGGGTATTCCAAAAATCATACTAGTTTGATAAAAATATGTGTTTTTAGCCAAGTGAAGTTTTTTAGGGCTGTTTTTATGATTTGGAGGTATGATTGTATGATTTTAGGGTAGATTGTATAATTTTAAGGCTTTTGAGGACCCGATTTGTGCAATTTGGAGGTAATCATACAAAATTTTTTGTAGTTGTATGGATTTTGATGTGATTGTATGGAAGGGAGATGCCCTTGTATGATTTGGGGCTTCTTGTATGATTTTTGGGTGATATTGTATGATTTAGAGCTCCAATTGTACGATTTGGTGAATCTGTATGGAATCGGGTGCAGTTGAACGGTTTTAGGTGGCGTTGTACAATTTCAAAATGTACATGTATGATTTGTAGAGGCATTGTATGATTTTTAGTAGTCTTTGTACATTTTGGAAGTATTTATATGGATTTTGGAGTGATTTTGTGTTGAGTTGTCTTGATTTGCCAAGTTGACCAGAGATTGTGTGAACGTGGTTTCCACTCGATGATGGTAGAAGTATGAGCTCTAGGTGAGAGTTTTAAGCTCATTTTGATCACATTGCAGCAACTAGGGTGGAAATATCACTAGGACCACTACACCATAGAGATTCATGGCCTAGGTGATCTAACATAGTTTACCCCATTCAAGACCAAGGACGATAATTTTAGTCACATGAGAGGTATGGTAATCATCCTTGGAGAGGGAGAGGGTATAGGCCATGGAGAGGTTAGATATATTGGTATGGTGGTAGAGGTAGTGCACCACTACAATTTTGAAGAGAGGATATGGAGCCACCAAGGGCACATTGATGGGAGCTTCATAGTGAAATTCATCAGGAAGCTACCCTAAAAAAATAGGATGAGTTGCTCAGTGAAGTAGAGGAAGAGCAAGTGGATATCAATGATATCACTTTTGGATAGAAAAGAATTTTGTAAAAAATGGTGGGAAAATAATGAGGTAAAGCATCCATTAAAGCTTATATTGAAGAAGGCCAGAGTGAGCATCATCATGCAAATTCCACCATAAGATAAAGTATTCTTCAATGAATACTTGTTACAAATTCTTCAGTCCTATGAACCCATTGAGAATCACACCTTTGTGAGAGTAGGTAATCGACACATTAAGGTGGAGTTTTTGATGGAGGTATTTTGAAGAACATTCAGATTGCCCAAGGAGGGAGCTTTGATTTTGAAGAAGATGGTAGATCCGATTGAGGCTCACAGGTTGATTATGACACTCACATCTGTGAAGTCACCTATTGTAGCTAAGATTTCTGGTTCTGGAACTCATGGAATAAAGTAGAGTCAGTTGAAGACTGATGAATTGGCATGTGCAATGAATATTGTCATGGCTCACTTGTCAGGAGAATCATGAGCTTCTGAGATGCTGATCTGGATGGCCCAGTATGTGGAAGGTATCTCCAAGGGGGTGAAGTATGATTGGGGAACCTATTTGGAGCAATGAATTCAAAAGTTATTGACAACCAAGAGGAAGACCTTCACCATGACTTTTCATGCCATTGCTCTTTTGTTAGATGTAGTATCTAAAATGGGCATTTCTTTTCCTGGTAGGACACAACCTTAGGAATTACCACTAGATCAACCTACCATACTATGATGGGCAAAGACTGTGCCTCTACCGAAGGTAACTCCAAATAAATCTAAGGTGAAGAAGGGCACAAAGCAACTAATACCTTCAATGTAGGAAGAGGTCGAGACTGCATCTGATGAAGATGTTCATCCTAGGAGGAAAATATGAAGATAGTTGGAACCTACCTTGGAATAGCAGGCATTAGACCAATAGTTATAGGAGTAGCCACCCTCTTGTGAAGAGGAGGAGAGAGTAGAATGACAATCCAATCCTGTAAATATTCAAACACGTAGGCAATGAGAGAGATAGATGAATGTGAAGAATCTCATGCAGAAAGAGCAACCCGAGCAGGTGCTAGAGGAAGGGCACTCAGACTCGAAAGGGTTGGATTTGCTAAATTTTAATATACCTAGTATGGAAGAAGTGGGAGGAGTAATGGGATCTCCGACATTGCTTCAGACCATGGATTTTAATTTTTTGGATTCATCCAAATATTTGGTAGGAAGAACAATGGTACCACCAGCTCCAAAAGCAAAAGTAGTGGTGGAAGTTCCATTTGATGAATCCAAGGGGAAGAAGAAGATAAATATTGTGATGCGAGGTGGTAATAGTCAATAGGAGCAGGCAAGCACGCAACCACCACTAGAAGAGTTTGATCCAAATCTGATAGTTGCAACACTAAGGGGAGTGCAACCGAACCCACAAGATGAAGGGTTGGCAGAAATGCAATAGGAGGACTTACCTAACCCACAAGAGGAAGTCCAAGCACCGGTAATAGAGCAATAGTCTCTACATGAGATCATCAATATTGAGGAGATCAGATCACCTGAAGAAGAAGAAACAAACAAGATAGTAGCACACATTTCGCTACAAGAAGGGAGAGTAGCTAGTGCGATCAAAGAAGTTGGAGGAAGTTCAAATCCATAGGAAGAGGAAGAAGAAGAACAAACCCCACCATAAGAAAATGATGCAAGGCTTCATACAAGCTTTTTAGTTGAAGTACCTCGCTTTGGTATTTTTTGGGATGAGGGTGAAAATATTGATGAACAGGTGGAGCACTTCTTCCAACAAGCTAGTGAAATGTTCGCTAGCACTAGGTTGCAATTTTGTATTGGTGGTATTGGACAATTGAAATAGTGGAGGGAGCAAACCTTCACTGAATTGGAGAATATTGTGGAGTGGGTGTGCAATGAAGATCATACCAGGTAGATAGCATAGATTCATGCACAACACCCATGGTTGTTACCTAGGGGAGAGGTAACTATGATGTTAGGAAGAGATGATTTACTGAAAGGGAGTGAAGACAAATTACCATGAGTATCCATGCATGTACTTGGATAAGGCAACATGTCAGACTTGTCCATTGAATACACCGGGTATAGAATTTTGAAGAGTACCTTTGAAATTGGCCTTCACCTTAAGGAAATTGAATTTCTTAACATATTGGATTGAGTGGCTTAGCTTGGGTCTTGAAAAGATTTATCAAGCCAAGGAAGCACAAAGGGAAGAAGTAGAGGCTACTCAAAAGGAAATGGTTATGATGGAAGAAGAACTAGTACGTAACAAGATTGAGGTTGAGGAAATATTGAAGAAGGTGGAAGTAGAATGGAATGACATCAAGCAGGATTATGAGGATAAGCTATGCTCACAGGAGGAGGAAAAGCAGCTTGTGATCCATCAAGTAGAAGAGTGCATGAAGTAGTTAGAAGCTCAATTGGTAGCACAAAATGAATAATTGGCCAAACAAGAAAATTAGTTGAAGGTAGTAGAGGAACAACTATAGGAGAAGAATCATAAGATTGAGGAGATGGAAAAGGATGCCAAGCACTACAATGAGATAATTATGGATCATAAGGCTCAACTTAGGGCTAAGGATGAGCGTATTGCAACTTGTGAAGCTGATATTCATCAAAATTTGTAGGTCATTACAGAAAATAATGAGGAGTTATCCGTAGCAACCAAAATGGAAGCCATGTTGACAGAGAAGTTACGCAAGGGAGCATCCAAGTGCGAGAAGGAGCTAGCTGCACTTTTGGCTACTACAAAAGAGAAGGCCAATGAATATGGGTTAAAAGCCCTAGAAGTCATTCAATACGCAGCTCGATTGAAGGATGAGTGTGTTGCTCTTCATCTTCAACTTGATGAGTACCACCAAGATCCATCGGCCAAGACCAAGAAGACTGAGTTGGTGAGGACACCGCCTGATTTAAAGGGGAGGGTAGATGTAGGCAGCAAATCCACCTCCTAGAAGAAGAAATGATTATTGGATTTGCATAATTTTGTACAATTTTGTCAATTTTTTATTAAAATGTACAAGTAGGTGTAAACGTACAAGGTTTGCAAATGTACAACTTGAAATGTTAATGAAATTAGGTGAAATGTGCATTTGGGATGAATTTGATAAAAATCAAATTAGACTTAGTAAAACCTTGTAATTAATTGTTTTGAGATAATTTGGGATGGCAGTTGTAAGTAATGTGATGTCTCAGGAACCACTTTGGAATGGCCTAGGCATGCATTATATAGCCCCCCATTCAATTTTTTAGTTTGTGAGTTATTGGAGATTTCAATGCTATTGAATGTATTCATTATTGATTGCTTAGTAATGATGGATGCATTGTACAAGAATATCTATAATATGAATATATCAGCAAACCTCTTTGATTCCAGGTTCCTGTGAATTCCATTGTGTGTTATTATTATTGCATGTTGCATATTATGTGTTGAATGACTAAATTGCTATGTTAGATTGATGGAATTACAATGGAAATGGCTTATGATGTTCCTACGAACCTAGTGTGAGGATATGAAATGATTGCATAATGAATTATGGCTGTACAGATACATTTCTAGGTAGTTGTACAATTTCTAGAAATGTCCTTGATGATAATAATTCAATGCTATTGAATTAGGGTTTGCATGTTGGAAGGAAAGTGAGCAATTGCAATAGGAAAACATCCCAAAACTTGTCTTGAAGAGATCTATGGTTGTTTAGGTTAGTGAATATGAGTATAATTTTTAGCAAGGGTTTGTACAAACCGTACATAGTCTATACCAAATCGTACAAGTGGTTGTTTACGCGATTTGGTAATAAAATTGCAAGATAAAACCTACCAAATAAGGAAAATTTGTTGTTCGAAGAAATCGATTACAAAACTGATCGATTCGGGTTACAAAACCAACTATGAATTATTGGCTAAGTGGAAAATCATACAAGTTATAGTTTTGTATGATTTGGTGATCATACAAGCTACATTTGGTAAATTGACATATTGCACAAGACAAACCGTACAAGTTGTATGATTTGGGCAAGTTGGTTTCAAGACTTCTAAATTATTTATAGACCTTCTAAATCACCTCCCCCTCTAGGAATACTACACCCCTATACTACATGACCAATCCCACCCAAGTATGAAGCAAAATCCCATTTGGCCTATGCAGCTTTTAGACAGTGTCATTTCTTACTAGAGGTATTTTTCCCCTTAGGATACCTTGAGCCAACCCTACCCTAGGAAGCCCTTTTAGTTTTTGTGCCTTACTTATCCTAGAGGAGTGGGCATAAATACACCTTATAGATACCACCCCATACACATTTTTATATCTTAGGGTTAGGCTACATCAAAACACACTAAAAAAATAAAAACAAAACAACACCCACACTTTCAACAACACCAAACTTCATAACAAATTTTTATTTGAATATTTGCATCCACATCATTTGATGTTTGTTTTTTTTTTTTTGTAGATATAATTTTATCCCCAAAAGAAAAAAACAAAATAAAACAAAACACACAATACCAAAGCTTCCAAAAAATATCAAACATCAAAACATAGATAGTATTTTCTTCCAAAAACCATCCAAAACATCCTTAGAACCAACAAAAGACTCAAAACATAGTTCTCCCACATTTCTATCATCTATACCTACCCATGTAACCCTTGCCCTATATGGTTGATAGTTATGGTTGTCAGACCCCAGATTGTCATACTCAAGATCAGTCTATCGCAACCTCTTTCTGGTCTGATCATTCTTCCATATTCTATCCTACTCCCAAATTCTTATGGTTTTAACGAGAAGCCTAACCCATGTTTAGACATGCCCTCTTATGGTACATTATAAGTTAATCTCTCATCCCTTGATGACTCCTCTAAATTTTCCAAAAGAGATGCTTCCTACCCCACCTAGTACCCTATCCACCATCCATCCTATCCCTTCTCAACATCTTGGAGCTCATTATTGACCCTCACATTTTGATCCAAGCCTAATATATCAAACCACCCAAACCACTCTAACCAAGAGCCCTCACATGAGGACCACATCATACTCCTTTCATCGATCAACCTCATGTTTTCCACCCTTTCTTCCAACACCATATCTTTCCCTCTTCTCTCGATACCTTGACCTTTATCCTATGTGGCTCACATGGTCCAACACCTACAATTTTACTACTCTTTGTATCCTCTTCCTTCAACTTTAACCTAACCATACTCTTACCACTTCCAACTTAATATTAACCATGTCAACACCCAACCCAATCATATCATGACCATTTCGACCACATCCCCATTCAACTTACAACAAATCCTAGACCAACTCATAAATCTTGAGATGTTGTCAAGTCATCAAAAGAATTCTACATCACCCTCAAAATATTACCTTATATAATCTTCCTCCAATCCATTTCCTTCTTATAAACCTTCCAATGATCTTCATTTTTCTCCTCGTCTGGCTTGCACTTGGATACCTCTATCAAAGCCTCCATTGAAAATATTTCAAAATTTACATGATGCAAAAGTAATTTCTTTTCCTGACACCTACCTTATGTACCTCAAAAAACCTAACCTAGGTGGTACAAAGAACATCACTTTTGTATTTTTTATTACCAAAAGAGTCACAACATTGATGCCTATATATAATTCAAGCACCTTGTACAAGATCTTATAGATCATGGGGAATTGACCATCTCATCAACATGACCCCCTCCATATGGCTCCATTCTTCTACAATATTTTATTCCTAGTCAATCATCTTTTCTCACTCAGTCACCTCTTGTAAATAACTATCATTGCATCTACACATCCCTGATTGCATACCATAAAAAATCATCTCATTGCATACCATCATAAATGATCTCCTTCTTACCTCCTCTAATAGGGTCCATGCCATTGTTGTACGGTCATGCTTTACATACCTATCACTCATTCCTTGTTATTCCTTCTCACCTTATTTTACCTTATATTTCCTCCATTCCTCTCCTCATTTCTCCATTCTATTCCCTCCCCTTTCTCTTTCTCTTCCTCTTTATATCTATCCTCCTATTCCTACCGATTATATAACTAGAGGAAGTCCATCCTCTTCTTAAACCATCATCTAGCCTAAGGGAGTTTGTACTTATTCCACCATACCCTTGGTATAGGGGGAGTTGCAACCCCTTCCACCTCCAATTCTATTATATCACATAACTCCCAATTTTCCCTTTCTTTTCTTCATCATTCTTTATTTTCATCTAACTATTCCTCAACATCCTTTAGTGTCTTCATCACATATTATACAACACACACTTCCAACATACCATCAATATTTATCTTCATTACCTTGCTTCTTTCCACCTATTATCCCTTGTTCATCCCTATTATTCTATTCATAACCATTTCTTCTTGACTTGGATGAGGTACCCCTCCTTCCAACTAGTTTTGTGTCTGGGGGAGCAGCAACTATTTCCCCTTACAAATTTTTATTTTTCATATCCTCTCACTTCTTTCATATTTACATTAATGCATAAGACCCACACCCCACTAATTTGATATCCTTTTTAATTTTTAAATATGTGTTTGCTAATATTTATTGGTTTAATTAATTAGGAATAAAAAATTGTTGTAAATATTGGTTCATCCTATCTCCATTAATGTATGCCATGCTTTGTTCCACATTTATCCATTATAAGATTTTTCTCTCATGTATTAATACACCTTGTCCATTGTTTTGCATGTCTATTATCTATACTTTGTATGTCTTCCTAGTCCCCATTGTCTCATTATCTTAGGTTGTTGGAACCTCAAGCTTCTTTTAGTTATTCATCCATACCTAGTGTTCTAATCAATATTTTTTGATTGTCATCATGTCCTATGGATAAATGGGCCTCACTTGGCTAACTTGAGTTATCTCTTGGACCCCACACATATTAATAAAATTTTGAGTTTATGGAAGACAAAGCCATGTGTAGTATCATCATAAAGTGTGTGGTTTCCTTTGTTCATTCTATCATGCACATAATTCGAACCTGAGGATCTATAATTCATATGTAATAAAAGAGAGATAAGTACAATTCATAATATTGGTTCCTTAGGAATTTTATATGACTTTAATGAGGCTATAGAAACCTGATTTGTAGTGGGGCTACATCGAAGGATTATGGGTCTAACCTCCATTAGGGCTATAGATACTTGAATAACAATGGAGTATATCCTATGCTTGGTGATGTGTCTGTCATATTAGCAACCTTATTTTGTATAAACCTTTGAATGCTCACACATAAGATAGATTATATTGGCTTATATTACACTTGGTTAGTCCAAACTCATTCAATATTAGAAAATGAACTTACACACACATGGATCCATGATTGGCTTGACCTTTTCTAGGATGGTTTTGGTCTCTTAGGTAAATTTATTAACTACTAGATGAGATTGATTGGTATCACAAGGATGTTTGATTTTCTTGAAAATATTCTAAAATCCAAAATTACAGATATTTGGGGCAACACATATATTGTAGCTATTTATCATTCATTGTACAAATTTTGTCATATTTCTATTTACATCTTATCCTATCAGTCATTTGCTATTATTTTTAGGACCACATATTTTCTTCATTCTTATCTTGTGTTCTATGTCCATTGTGATTTTCCTCTATCATGTTATACCATTATGTTATTATGAATGCGTGTATGTCCTTGGTTAATTAAACTAACTATGATAAGGAAACACATATATTCCTATCCAAAATATCATAAAAAAAAGTATCTATAATTTACTAAACATCATCCTCCATCTACTCAAATCCATCATATCATCTAGCATAGCCATCTCATCATAACTCATCAATCACACACATCATCATAATCAAAAACACAAAGGTATCACATCAACACAAAACTCATTTATAGATATCATAAATAAATCCCCATAAATCCTCATGCAATTCCTAAAGGCTACATCAAACCTACCCTTTGGCATCATAATACATCATGCATTAGACATATAGATACAAAATGGTAGCCTCTCTAGCCTCAACCAAAAATATCATTCCTATTTTTGTCTCCTAGTTGTCTCACCACTATCCCCCTATCCACCATATCTATAAACACTCATAATTTATCCACTTTTCCTCAGTTATCATCAATTCACCCTCATACATTGATCATTTAACCGCCTAAGCCAAATTTACCTTTCAACGACCTAAAATTAAGCATTTTTCACTCCAATGCAAAAACACTGCACATGGGTCCCAACCATTCACCCCCAAATGATTGTAATTCCCAACTGCCCACCCCTAGATGATTGTAATTCCAGATCACCTACCCTTGGATGGTTTCCCAAAACCATTTTTTTTTTCTTATTTCATGCCAAGTTTCACTCTTTGACCATCTCATCTCCATTCTTCCATTTCCCATGGATATTTTATCAAGCATTTCATCGCTATAATTTGTCTCTTCCCTCATCAACTCATCATTTGAGGGGTATATATTACCTACAAATTATACCTCAAAAAAGTCTAGTATCTAAGATCCAATTTTGGAGTTACATATATCCAAAAATCTTTGCTTAAGGCTATCATTAAACCTCTTTTGCTAGGACAAAGAGCAAAACTTATCTTCTCAACTCAAACTCTAATTCAACCAATTTGGTATGTACCATGTCGATGTTTGTATGGTTAATCATACACTCACTTCATCAATGTGGAAACTTAAGACCACTTAAAATCAATTGGATCATCAAGAGGACACCTCCCTATAGATTTCAAACTTACCATATCAAATTATCTCATAAATCTATTGAAGGTAAAGTTTTAAGGGTGTTTGTCTATTGCATAATTAGGGCATCCCACATTTATATCCTTGATTTGAGATAATCTTAGATCTCTCTCCTCAATCTATCATTACAGTGTACCAAAATCCATGGCCATCCATAACCAATCATCATTCACAATTCATTATCATCCACTACCAATCCAACTAAGCCAATGTCATCTATTTTTGCACCACATTATGTTCACATGCAATGCAGTATAAAAAGATGCAAATGTAGACACCCAAAATGTGTCAATTTTGTAATTACCTAATATAATTTTAATATTTTTTGATAAAATCCCTGATGACCCCCTAAAATTGCATTAACCTACCTTAAACCTTATAAAAAATCAATTCTCCCTTTCTAGTCCTCTTTTCCCATTAAACACCCTCCTACACTAAGCCCCTAGTCACCATGTGACTTTCCATCCCCCCTAGTCTATGTGCACAACTCCCTATTTATGTGCACACCCTATCTAGCCTCCCCTTTGACCTTAGAATAGGTACACCTCACCCTATCCTAGTGCACCCTACTTTCCACATCCCCATGCACCCTCATAACCCCCCATACCCATTTATGATACTTGGAAAGGGTGAGGATCATCCCCACCTAAGTGCATTTATATGGCATGATGTGTACATGAAACTTGGGTGAGTGAGGACTCTCCCAACACAAGCTCATTAATAGGGGAAGGTTCACACTCTCCTAAATAGAATTATCTAGATTTTCCATATCCCCTCTCCCTTGTAAACATTCTATAAATACCCTCTCTTATCCTCCATTTGCAAGAATAATTGAAAATACAAGCCAAAACTCTAACAAAATTTCCACTCACCCCTTTTGTGTGCTTATTTCCCTTGTAACCCATTCTCTCTTGTATGCAAATTAGCCATGGAGATAACTATATCCTTAAATATGCATATACCTCACTTTTGAAGCTACTTATAGATAAAGGATTAAACCTCTACCAAAATTTCACCATAGAACATTGACACCCTAACGAAGGTTAAAATAATTTCATCATCATTTGAGCAATAGAGAAGAGACAACCCAACTCCTGGCAGTTAGTAGTCGAGATCGCCAATCCCTTGGAAGTTAGTAATCATGATCACTTGACCCCTAGTTGTTGCATCCTAGAGCTTGAAACATCTAAAGCTTTAACAACAAATATACAAGTAAGGTAAACAAGGTATATTTATTTGTGTTTTATAGAATTTTAAGCTTTGTTATTGCTTTAATCTAAGCTTTTCAAGATTTATTTATTTTTTGCATATTTTATTAATTTGGGTCTAACCATGGTAGAACCATAGATGCCATTAATCTTTGGTGTTTGGCTATGTGTAGGTGCCATGGATGAGCATTCAAACTAGGGTGATCAAGCAACTGAGGCTACAAAACCCACCTAACCTTTTGAGGTGACATAGAAGAACATTGGATTGCCATTATTGTAATACTTTGTAAAAGAGACATTATCCATCTTGGAGATCCTATTGTAAGCCCCCAAGAGGGTCATTTATAAAAATATATTCTTTATAATATTTTTATTCATTAATGAAAGTGGTGTATCTTATATATCATATTTATGGTGATCATGATGGGACCAAACCCTAACTACACTTGGAATTTTCTATTTTAGAGGCAATAGGATTAATTATTTTGTTGTTGTCTTGTATTTGGCATATACCTTGTGTGTTATTTTAAGTTTTTTCATTCTTCCTTGCTTATTTTACTATATTTTGTCTACTTTACTGGTCTAAAACAACACCAATATGACAAAAATAAAGCCAAATCGAGACCCACTCAAGCAGGTCTCCTAGTGTCTACACCCATATATCATCATCTGACCTTGGATAGTTTGTAGTCCTAACCATTAGGGCCTGGATAGTTATTAATCCAGCTCAATGTCACTCCAAGCCATACCCATCAATCAAGTATTAGTCTCTCACAACATGTCACAATGATACTTAGGTGTGTGAGTCCTTACCACCTAGTCAATCAACTTGGGGACCATAGGTATGTCACTTCTCTCCCCATTAATCACTTTTATTTTTGTTTCCTTTGCAAATTTTGGGGACCATAGGTATATCACCTTTCTTCCCATTAATCACTTTTTACTAAGTTAGATTTGCTTTTGTTAGCAGCTTTTTAAATCACTTTTTGTCTCCTTTGTTTGGTTAGTTGTATCATCTTGGGTGCTTTATGCTTCTTCTCTATTTAAAAAAAAAACTATCTTTTAATAATTCTGTCCACAAGTTCTGAGGTGTAGACTAATTAGTTCAACCAAATCTTGTAAGGGGGGCGAAGATCCAAGGTTCAAATCTTGGGCCTCATTGGACTGAACACTTATCCCTTTCCTGGTGCTTTTAGCGACGTAAAATGTTTAAAATTATTGTGGCATGGTGGTTATAGGGGTGGACAGGTGAAGAACTATGTGGTGGCTTTCGAGGGCAGACAACACAAAATACCATGGTGGCCATAAAATCTAGACAGTCTACCTAGATTCATGGTGGCTACCAATTCCACCATGTAAATTAAAAAAAAATCATTTGGTCCACTTTATTTTATAGGAAAAACTTTAAAAAATCAACCTCTACGAAGCCAAAATCTAAAGTCACCAGACTTTGTCAGCCAAACACCCCTCTCAAACTCAAATATTTGGGGTTAGATGAACCTGTCTGAGGATCATCATGATTCTAACAACTAAGAATATCAAGGTAGTTTTGGCCACAAACATAGACCTATAGCTTCTATCATCCGCTAGCTTGTGTTGGACCTTAGGTAGGAGGCTCTGTCCCCTATTTTTAGTATAACTTTTATGAAGGCAATCACATCTTAAGGCTTTATTTTACGCAAGCAATTATCATTTCTTTTAATACTTCACATTAAACAAGAGTAGTCTCTTCTACTTGTATGCTCTCCTCTCACACCTATAAGGTGATATTAAGGATCAAAAGAGAGGAGAACACTTTTGGAGTCAAAGAATTTACCTTCATTTTTACAATCTTTTCATCTTTCATTCCATCTTGCATTCCACATTAAATATGGATATTGCTTTATGCATGCTCTTCCCTCACACCCTAGGGTGATCTTGGGGATCAAAATTAGGCCATAGCTCCTAAGAAAATGAACTTCACACCTCACATCAAAAGAAGGTAGACCTTGTATGGTCTATCCTCATGTCTTAATATTGGATATCAAAAGAGTGTCTATCCTCCACTTTTGCACAAGCATGATTTTGTAAAAAAAAAATATATGATGTTGGACTTCATCCCTAACCACTGGTTGATCCCCTATACACCATAGTTTAGATTGCATAGTTTCCTAGATTTCATCACCAAGAATCTGACTACCCTTGGGACTAGCTTAAGGTAGTTTGAGGATTAGACACCCTTGCTCATGGGGCTAAATAATCAGTGGGTGTGCAACTATCATTTTTTACCAATCCCACATGAGGGTGAAGTGAAATCCTATTTGGCCTACATAACTGAGAGTAAAAAAAATCATCCACCATACAACTAAATAAAGATAGAAATATATATAACTATAAACATGATGATAAAACAATAAAAAGAGATGGGGCTCTTTTTGTATTAAATATTTGCTTTTTTCAGTGTGTTACAATCAAGTCCCCTCTAAGAGGATGCTACCCATGATACAATGAATACAAATAAAATTATCTAGGTGCACTAAATTATCTTCTCAAAATCACAAATCATATTGGGGTGGGTTTTTCATGACCACCCGCAAAGATGGTTTGATGTGGATCTTGCACTCCTTTGTCGTATATTGGATCCTGTAGTCTACACACAAAGAAATTAGAAATGAATAAAAAACATATGCTTGATAAAAGAAATCAAATGTGATGAAATAAGATAAACCAATCTAAAGCATATGAAATATCAAATCTATCTAAATGCAATAATGATAAAAATTTATGATCTAATCTATGCTAAAGAAAAATAGTAAAAACCAGATCTCTACTAGAGACCATCTCAATATCAGACGACCTTGCTTGTGGGTTGTCTCGGATCGATACGACTGCTATCTCGAGACTGTATTTATTTGTAGCCAAGGTGGGGTAGCATTTAATCACACCTAGGATTTTATCAATAGATTGTTGCACTTATGAAAGCAACTTGATGGGTTGGATTGATCACCGAGACAAGGGTATTTGATTGCATAAAAAATGAAAGTGTAGCTTCCAATCCTTTTCAACGGTTTGACAACATGACTTTCAATAGCAGGATGGCTTAGAGGATACAAAAGGGCAGCACTTCGTTGCACAAAGTTGGGGTTCGAATTTGGTAACAGTTCATTACATAAATTCGAAGATTTTCGAATCAAATACACAAGGAATCAAAGATCCAAATTGAGGGGGTGAGTGCCAATTTATAGATTTTTTAGAGAAAAGCTCAACCAGTAGTGGTGTTAACTAGTGCTTTTCTAAACTAAAGGTGCATATACTTTTTAAATTAATTATGCATATTTGATTTGCTTTTGTATTTAAATTAAATATGTTTATTTAATTTAAATATGCATGTTTGATTTGTTTTTGTATTTTTAAATTACATATGTTTATTTAATTTAAATATGCATGTTTGATTTATTTTTTTTGTATTTTAAATTAAATGTGTTTATTTAATTTAAATATGCATGTTTGATTTGCTTTTATATTTTAAATTAATTATGTTTATTTAATTTATATATGAATTTGGTTTGCATTTATATTTTAAATTAAATATGTTTATCTAAGTTAAATATGCATGTTTGATTTGCTTTTATATTTTAAATTAAATATGTTTATTTAATTTAAATATACATGTTTGATTTGTTTTTTATATTTAAATTAAATATGTTTATTTAATTTAAATATAAATGTTTGATTTGCTTTTATATTTTAAATTAAATATGTTTTACCCAGGTGTTGTAGGTGACTTGGAGAGGAGAGGGCAATCCTCCAAAAGAGGTCCCAGGTTTGAATCTTCACCCTACCAAAAAGCTGAATTGGGTACCCAAAATCCAATTGATAATGTTGGTACGGGCAAGGTTGGGTGCGACCCACGAGTGAATTTGACGGTGTAGAACCCCCTGTTCGTGGTTTCTTAGACCAAGGCGGTCTCGCAAGGGTTTTTTCCGTTTAAAAAAAAATATATTAAAATATGTTTATTTAATTTAAATATGCATGTTTGATTTACTTTTATATTTTAAATTAAATATGTTTATTTAATTTAAATATGTATTTTTATTTGTTTTTGTATTTTTAAATTAAATATGTTTATTTAATTTAAATATGCATGTTTGATTTACTTTTATATTTTAAATTAAATATGTATGTTTTATTTGCTTTTGTATTTTTAAATTAAATATGTTTATTTAATTTAAATATGCATGTTTGATTTGCTTTTATATTTAAATTAAATATGTTTATTTAATTTAAATATGCACGTTTGATTTGCTTTTATATTTTTTTGGTAAGTAGTGTTTGTATTTACAGCGGGTTTTAACAAGGATCCCAAAACCTGATTACATAAGCAATGGGCCTAGGGCATCAATCCCTTGAAACTGAACACCAAAATAGAAATCCCGCTCAGCGGTAACTTAAAGCATGAAATAATCCCTCTCATTGGGAAACAAACAAATAAGAAAGAAAGTAGTTTTGGAGATCCTGCCCGATGGGAGTAGCCAAAAACCACCATCGAGAAGATCCTGCCCAGCAGGAAGCAAAGAAACACCGTTACAATAAAATCCCGCCTCGCGGGAAGCAGTCAAAACCACCACAAATAGTCCTGCCTAACGGGAAGCAACAAGGAAATCCCGCCATCCAGGAAACCAGCAGAAAAGAAAGGATCCTGCATCGCGAGAAAACTGGCGATTTTGTGGATCCCGCCCTGTGGAGAAACCAGCCGCCCACCGGGAAAACATTCCGTTCAGCGAGAGCCATCTTGTAGGAAGCCGACAGCCAGCACAGAGAGGATCCAGCCCATCAGGAAGTGACCAAAGAGTTGTACCACAAGGAACCCACCTCGGGAAAACAGAAGAGGATCCCAGCAGTAGGGACCAAGAATCTTGTCCAAGCACAGAGCCCGCCGAGGATTCACAAGAAAAAGGGGGAAGTTGTCCAAACCCTAAACCATCACCTCCACCGCACCGAGAAATGCAGGGGACCAGATCCACGCGAATAACCTGCAAAAAACCCAGGGGGAAGCCTGAGGGAAAAAGGGAAGGGATCCCCAACCAAATAGGGATCCCTGGGAAGCACCAATCCGAAAAAACAACCAAGGAAACCCTAGCCAGCCGGGAGGGGCGCAGATAGTGGAGAAGGATCTCCCCTCGGAGATCATCTGCAAACAACCACTCCCCGGGAGGGATGACCTGGGTTGAGCCAGGGACTGGGCAGGAACCAGGAGCCATGGGAGGGGGAGCAGGGGAGGGACCAGAGCCCTCCCCTCTCTACCGATTTGCTTTTATATTTTAAATTAAATATGTTTATTTAATTTAAATATGCATGTTGCACTGTGGATGACGTGGAAGGGGGGATGGAAGGGTGAATGTTCCTATGGGGAGGGGTGAGTGGTTGTGTAGCCTAGGTAATAATTAATCAATTATTTAATAAATAAATAAATTAATTAATTAATACTTTGGGCAAATGATTATTTAATTTAATATTAATTAGTTTAATTAATATTAAATATACTAATTAATTGTGATTAATTAATTAGTATTTTATATGTTTGATTTTGGTATTGCTGGTTTAAGTGGTGAGAACCATTGTTTTAGCCCTGAAGATGCCCAAGGTGGGTTAGGTGGTCTAAAAGGAGTCCATTTAGGTAGTCTCCTTATTATGACGTGTTTTAGGTGTCTATAGATGTCCCTTTTGTGAAGCTTTATGTGACAACACATTGCAGAGCAAAAATAGATCACCTAAAATGGTCAATTTGAAGGTTAATGATATTAATTAAATAAATCAACGTAAGATGTCCCAATCTGGAAATAATATGTGTTTTTGAATCATTGTTTTTGGCAAGTTATGGAACTTCATTTTGGTAAACCTTTCGATCGCAGGTAGACTAGCTCAAGTGATAAGCAGTGAGTCTACGGTAGACTAGCTCAAGTGACAAGCAATGAGTCTATGGGTGCATGCCTTAAGCATACCAATTTTTTTTTGTTTGAATTTGTTTTTGCTTGTTATATACCCCAAGAAAGAAGGATGCATGATATTATTTGGCAATTATTCTTGAACAAACACAATTTGCATTGTTGAGTGTTTGATTATTGATTTGATAATAAATTTTATAATTTGTATGACTACCCCCTCAAGCAACGAGTTGATGGAGGAGATGGAAAATGATGAAAGTGATGAGTCGCTTGATCAAGAGAGTCGTACTTGGGTTTAACTGGGTTAATGCTATGTGTAAAGGACTTTGAACCCATGGTAAGCTTGATGTTGACCCACTTTTTTTTAATTTACATGGTGGAATTGGTAGCCTCCACGAATCTGGGTAGGCTATCCAAATATGTTGACCCATTTTGATTTTAATTTTTTTTTTTGAGTGGTATTATGGTAATTGACTCATCCTTTTAGATTACATGGATAGCCAATCACTACAACTGCTAGGTGATTAGAGTAAATCACTAGATATGATGTTCACTTGAGTGTTTTGAGTTGGTTTGACAAAAGGGTTTAAGTGTCTTTGGAGCTTTTTGAATTGAGTTGACCAAAGGGATGCCTCATTTGGATCCTTTTGAGTCGATGTGGCCAAAGGTGTTAGGTGCCTTTGGAGCTTTTTAAATTAAAATGTGACCAAAAGGTTACTCACTTTTGGAGCCTTTTGAATTGATTTGCCCAAAGGGGTTAGGTGCCTTTAGGGCCTTTTGAATTAGAATTTAAATTTAGAGATGGCGAGGCAAAGGGCTCAACATTTTGAGCCTTGTGGTTGATTTGATTGATGTGAATGTGAGGTAAAGGGCACAACCTTTGAAAAAAGGATGTAACCTTTTGAACCTAGCAATTGATTTGATTGATTTATTGAATGCAAGGCAAAGAGTGCAACCTTTGGCAAAAATATGTAACCTTTTGAACCTATCAAATGATGTGTTAATTGATTATGTGATTGATTGAATAATTTAATTGAATTAGATGTTTGGTTGGGAGGGTGCACTACCTTAATTCCCTCAAGTTGTTTGATTGATTATTGGTGAAGGTGTGATACCTTTGAAAACCTAAAGTAGATTTGTGATTTGATTGATTTTTGGAGAAGATATGATACCTTTTAAACACCCCAGGTTTATTGATGATTATGTGATTGATTGGGGGAAGGTGTGATACATTGAACATCACCAAGTGGATTGATTGCTTACTTGATATATTATTGGGAGAAGGTGTGATACCTTGATTGACCCAAGTGGATTAAGTGGTTTATGTGATTGTTGGGGAAAGTGTAAGACCTTGAACCCTCGAGTTGTTTTTTATGATGATGCATGTATGTTAGATGAATATTTTTGATATGATAGAGCTATTATGTATGCATGGAACTATGTATGTATGTGATGCACTAATGACATGATGATGCAAAATTTGATTTTTATTTTTATATGTTAAAACATAATGAATGAATCTAAGATGCAAAAACAACCTAAGTGTAAGCACCACAAAATGTATAAAAGTCATTAATCAAAATGTTAACCTTTTCATGAAAGTCATACATTTGAAGGTGAACTGTATGGAATAAAATGTAATATGAAAAAATGTGAATGTTGGATGTGAAATAATGAGATATCACAAGAGAATAACAAGGCTTTCATGAGACTCAAACACCCTATTTGACCAGTCAAAAGTTGTATACTAACTATACATGACTCTAGAAGATAAAAATTTGCTAGGAAGACCCAAATATTCAATATCCCTATGTGTGCATAATGAATTCATTAATGTGATACATAAGACTACCCAATTGTCATACCAACTCTTAGAGTCCATTGTTGTAATGGAGATCATCTTATGGTTGATATTACCTTTATTTTGTACTTGGTTGGACTCAACTACTCTGTAATGCAAGACCTCAAAATCTAGTGAGTCCTTATGTGCCACGTATGAGCATAGTCCAATACTAGGGTCTTCAAGCTTTGGGGAGTCAAATTCTCAACCACTTGAATCAAGTCCTAATGAGAATGAAACCCTATCCTTACTACTTGAAGCCTCATTATTATTATGTGTTTATAAAGAAAGTTAGAAATTTGGGGAATCAGATTCTCAACCACTCGAACCGAGTCCTGATGAGAATTTAGCCCTTATCCTTACTACTCATTTCATGATTATTTTGATTTTGTGACAAGAATTAGAGCTTTGGGGAATCATATTCTCAACCACTCAAACCGAGTTTTGATGAGAATGTTACCTTCCTTCTTACTAAATTTTCTATATTTGTTGTAATATTTTGCAAAGATATATATTAAAAGTGGTGAAAACCATTATTTGTATTGTGATTTTGGGACAAAGAATTTCTAAAACTTTTTTGTTTTTTTTTTTTTTTTTTTGAAAAATTTTATTTTTTGGGTTGTGGTGGGTTGGGAGAGGGGGGAAAAGACACTCCACAAAAGGGATTTTTTCAAAAAAAAAAAAAAAAAATAGAAGGGTTGAAGAAAAAAACCATGGACCCAAAAAAATTTTTGGGGGGGGGGAAGAACAAAACTGGAAGGAAGTGGATGGAAATAATCTATGGATGTGTGTGTTTTCGTTATGAGATTTTGAAAACTAAGAGGTGTGCGTAAAATATTTAGTGTCTATCTAAACATCATTGCTGATGGTCATATTTTATCTACCCTATCTTATGAGGACCCCTTAATAATCAAAATATCATAAGAAAAGTGTAAATAATGACATGATAAAAATATTGTATTAAGACTAATGACAATCATACAAGCATGGTGCCATGTGTAGCATGCAAGAACAACATAGTCTAACGCAAGTGCAATGAATTAATATGCCTAATGCAACTAATAAATGAATGTAGTGATGTTTAATGCATGATTATGTAATAAATGCAATGTTTTTGTGATTTTTTATTTTGTATTGTTTTTGTTATTTCATTATTTTTTTATGATTTTATGATGTTTTTGAATTTTGTTGTTTTTTTTTTTTTCATTTTTTTGTATGGGGGAAGGTGCGATATTTTGAGCACCCTCAAATTGCTTTATGTTTGTGATGTAGTTGATGGGAATGGTGTGATACCGTGAGTATCCCCACTGTAGTTTTGATGGCAATCAAGATTTTTATTGGATGGAGTGAGCAGACCATCTATGGAAAATGTCCCCCTGTCGATAAGATCTTGTGCCACATTTTTAAATGCCATGCAATATTTTGATGTCATGACCCTTTTGTTTGTGATAGAGACAATAATTATTTTCCTAATATGACTTGTATTTAGGTCTTTTAGGGTCTACAGGATGTATGTTAGGTAAAACAATTATTATTGCCTCATGTAACTTTTGAAATATGGTCATCATGGGCTTGGATAAAGGAGCATAGGTACATGGTTGATATTTTGAATGAGGTGGATGAGATGGACTAGGAATGAGTATGCCCCCTATATTGTAGATCTTGGACCACCTTTTTAAATGCATAGAAATTATTGATGTCATGGTTTGCTAGCTGATGATAAGGGCAAAATTGATCTTCCCTATATGACTTGGATCTAGGTTGGTTGGGATTTCTTGATCTTATTTTTGGTAATGTAATATCTTGTGCATCATAAAGCTTTTAAAATATGGCAATGTAATATCTTGTGCATCATAAATATTTTAAAATATGGTTGAATAAGACTCTAGAGGTGGTACATGGTCATGAGGTAGCCTCATAGGATGCTTGGTGTGGTTGCTCAATTGTGGTTGATTTTGAGTTGGTGACAAAGGTAGTGGAACCTAGGATGTGGGTTGCAGAGATGGATGTTAAAATTTTTGAGGTTGCTGAGATGGAGGCTAATGAGGTTGATGATGACTCGATTGTAACTCAATATTTGTAAGTTGATTTAAAATTTGTCATAAAATTGGAGTGTTTTGGCAACTCGATTGTAGCTCGATATTGGCTAGTCGATCCAAGATATGTTGCAAGCCTAGTGGAGGTGATTGCTCATATTATAAAGTGAGAGGAGTTTGGCTATAGGCCTCAAAATTTGGTGATGATTGGATGGTTATTGATGAAGTTTTATGGAAATTGATAGTTAGTATAGGTGGATTGGATGCAAGTGATAGGATAAAATGAAGCAGATGTGGATCATAAGTCCTCAACATATGAGTTGGTGTAAATAATTCATGATGATTTTGTCTAGCGGGTATGTCCACATGCTCATGTTCCTTATTTAGCTCAGAGTGTTCAGATATGGTAGCTTGATTATCCTCATTTTGATATAGCGGGTACACCTGTTATTGATTTTGTAGAGATGTCATGTGATATGAAGTAGGTGTGATTGGATTTGATTGCAGTAGCACTTGTGGTGTAGAGGGAACATTGGGTGGAGCTACAAGTTGTGTAGGGTATTCCTGGTCCTCTATCACAACATTGATCATTCCCACAAACTCTTGGTGAGGTGGATTAGCATGCACCTGATTCACCTACTTTAGTTGTTCTGCTTGATTGGAAGGTGTTGTGTTTCTTTTATGTGTTGGCAAGGGGTCTTTGAAGACTCCTATTTATTGGTTGTTTGGGGCAAGAGGATTGTCAATCTAAATCTCTTACCTCTCAATCATATCCTGTACTAGATTCTTAAAGGTGATACATGTCTAGATGTCATGCCCTCTTTATCGATGATAAGCATAGTATAGATCCTTCCTATGATTCTTTGGTTTAGGCCGATTAGGGTCTAATGGATGGATCTCAGGGAGATTGATTGCGTGCACCTCACATAATTGATTGAAAATTGATGCTAATAATTCTAGCAAAGGAGTGTATTATCATGGTGGTTTATGTTGTTGGCCTTGCCTTTGGTTCTATTAGGTATGATATTGGGTTGGTGGAGGCTGAGCCTAGTAATCAGGCTGACCTAGTGGTTGAGGTGGTGTGGCCTAGTTTGAGGATCTAGGAATACTCAAAATAACTTGATTTATTGGGGCCATCTTCTGTTGTATGTTTC
Organism: Wollemia nobilis; assembly: GCA_028583015.1. Lineage (NCBI taxonomy): Eukaryota > Viridiplantae > Streptophyta > Pinopsida > Araucariales > Araucariaceae > Wollemia > Wollemia nobilis. Next base: position 9,795,802 of record JAQPPZ010017049.1, on the reverse strand, counting down.
CACCTTTAGTATTCTTGTTTGGACATTCCTTTTTATGAAGCTTAATGTCACCCTCCTGGACCTTAATGTCCTCAATGACCTTAGCTTGTGCTAAGGCCTCCTAAAAGGTTTGGTATTGTTGTAGTTGTAATAGAAGTGAAATTTACTTCAAACAACTCCTAGTGAATATTTGAGTAAGCTTTATGATGGGTAAGGTGAAAGGTAATTTTAACATAACCTTTCTCCACCTGTTACCATATTCCATGACTAGCTCATCGTCAAATTGACAAAGGCTAGACAAGTCAGTCAAGTTTACCTTTTTCCTAACGCTAAAGGTAAAATGTTCCAAAAATGCATCTGCTAATTGCTCAAAGGTGTATATGCTATGGCATGGTAGATGGTTATACCATTCTAAAGCACCCCCAACCAATGTTATAAGGAATGTTCTCAACATCAAGGATTCATTGTCTTAAATATGAAAGCACAAGTTAATGAAGCTTGTCACGTGCTCTTGTGCATCTTCATCACCTTTGAAATTTTCAATTTTAGGCATCTTGAGATGCGGAGGGTATGGCAGTGATGGCACTAATAGATGTAGAGGCTTATTGCTAAGCTACCTTAGTGTGGATTTTTGATAACCCAAACTTTGAGCTTATTTCTACAATGAATTTATCTGATTAGTTAGCACTTTGTATGTCTCTAGTGAAATAATATAATCCACTCGCTATTGCATTTGATTAGGTAGAGGGGGTCTATTTTTTTTGTTGAGGTGGGTGATAAGTATGATCATTGAGTACCTCATCATAAATAGATTCAGGGTAAGTATCTACTTGTTCCCAATGTCCCTATTGGGGTTATTCATATAATTCTTCCTCTTAATCTTTGTACTATTGAGGAGTATGAGGTTCTTGATGGTAACCAAATAGCGGCCTTTGATGTTGAACATGATTTTGGCATAGCTAAGGGGGAAGGTCTTTACACTATATTGGGTGTATTATACATTGTTGCATTCTATGGGTGCTAGTGTAGGTACTATTTCATGCAAGGTCTTTTGCAACTGCTATTGTGGTATTCTTTATTGCTCTTGTTGTATCCTTTGTTGATACAACCTTTGTAGGTGTGCTTGTTGTGGGTCCAACTATTGTTGTTTTAATTGTTGTTGATCCAACTATTGTTATCTGTTGAGGTTTGGCAAAGGTGTCTAATGGGTATGATTTAGAGTCTCAATTGTGTGGGGTCTATTTACCCTCATATCTAAAATATGAATGGGCTTGTCTTGTATTTCTATTGGAAATTTTGAGTGGATAATTTTTCATTGCTGTCAAGAGTAAGTGGTAATTGATGTCAAGATTTTAGCACCAGTCAATGGTATTTTTAGTGGGTAGCATCAGTTTCAGGTTCTCCAATTTCATTTGGTCAAGATCTGGTTTCAGGACATCATATATGGTCTAAAGTGCAAAAATCCCACGTGAATAATATTATAATGGAAGTTTTATATTAATTATAAATTAATTAATATAATTTTTATTATAAATTAATTTATAATTTAATTTACTTAACTTAAATTTATTTAAAATAATTATTAATTAATTTTGATATTAATTATAAGATTAATTTATATTAATATTTAACTAACCCGAAGGAAGGTTATTAAAATTAATTCAAAATTCAAAATTGAATTTCTAAGAGTCGACATGGGAAGAACATATACCATGTGTAGAAAAGGATGATTACCCACCTTACCATATGCCCCCAAATATTTTTGAATTAAATCTTATGCTATGTGTTTATTTGAATCATGGGTGCAATAGAGAGCTTTGTTTTTTGTTTAAAGTGCTAAGAGAAGGTGAGATTACATCATACACTAAGGAGGGATACTTGGTCACCAACTACTGGTAGCACAGTTTGCATGTGCGGTAGTGGCAAGTCGTTAGGGCAGCAAAAGACGCATGTTTGAATCCCCCATGAAGGATCTTTCATTTTACATTTGGTTGGAAATCATGGTGGACATTGGTAGAAAGGGGAGGAAGCTTTTCTTCCTTCATGTGGGTGCTTCTAGCCCATGCCACTTGGCACTAAGGCACTTGCTACTTGAGGAGACGGTGGATCAAATCATGCCGAAAACCCTTTTTGAAGGATAATAAGGTATGCATTAAAGTTTGAGCACCGGATTTGTCGAAAAGGGTTTTTAAGGTATTAAAAATTAATTTTTTCATATTTCATGTGGTATATGAGGTTTTAGGGACTTATAAGTATATTGCAAAATAATTTTTTTGTATTATTTATTTTAGGGTTTGAAAAAGAAATAAAGGCGTTTTAGAAAGATTGGTTGTGATTTTTGTGGTGTTGGATATTATTTTAATTTGGAGTTTATAAGGTGTATCCAAGTAATTATTTAATGTATGGTTTGAGGAGTGTTAATTTTAAAAGGCAAAAATAAGGTATATTTGAGCATTGATTATTTTTGTGTCCACAAAATATTTTTGAGAGAATATTGGAGTAATATTTTGACATCTAACCTCCTTGATTTCGGCAAAGAAGTGTTTATGATTGTGGTAGATTTGTGTGGTCTACTTCTCATCAAGAAAAAAGGTATGGGCACATTCTTCCTTTATTGAGTTGATTGGTTGGTTTTCTGAAAAATAAATTTGGAGTGAAAAGGACTTGATTAGGTTTCCTTATTGAGTTGTTGAGATATTGTGAAGATTGTTTTATAACAATTGTTGTTGAAGTGATTGATTGAGTGAGGAACTTGAACTAGGGTTTGCAAAGATCATGAGTATCATTGTTATGTGAGATTGTTTGATAAGCATTGTTGGAAATATTTGAGTGAGTGTTCATATTATTGGACTAGGGTTTGTAAGCAAGGATTATTTCATTGAGTGATTGGTTGAGTAGAGTTGGTTGAGCCTAGTCAAGTGGATGTGTGAAGTGATAGTTCAAGTTCTATGAAAAAAATTATTTTATATTTTGATTTGAGAAAGATGTTGAGTATTGATGAGTGTGAAACATATTGAGTCTCTAGAAATTCTCTATATGTTTTTGTGATAAAAGAGTGATTGAAAGTGATTGAGAATTGAAGTGAATGTGAAGCATATTGAGTCTCTAACAATTCTATGTATGTTTCTAAAAGAGTGATTGAAATTGATTGAGCATTGAGGTTTTGAAGCAATAGTCCAAACTGTTCTAAAAGAGTGATTGAAAGTGATTGAGCTTTGTGATGATGTGAAGCATATTGAGTCTCTAACAATTCTCTTTATGTTTCTATGAGATTAGATAAGTTCTAGTGAGGACTTGTTGAGTAGATTTGAGGTAAGTCTTAGATAGGACTTGTGGATGATATTTTGTGAGAGCTTTTGTGGAAGCTTACAATACAAATTGAGAGAAGATTTGCACAAGTTCTAGTGAGGACTTGTTGAGCAAATTTGGACAAGTTCTAGTGAGGACTTGTTGAGCAGATTTGGATAAGTTATAGTAAGGACTTATTGAGCTTTTGTGGAAGCTTACACGACATATTTGAGACAAGTCTTTGAGAATACTTGTGAGCAAAGTTTATTGGTTAGTTTGTTCAAACCTTGAGTTAAGGTTTGGGATAGATCTAGTAGAGTTGATTTGTGATTGAGTCACACTTCGTGTTAAGGCTTGAGGATAGATATTAAGGATAGATTTGTGCTAGACTGAAGGACTGTGTTTAGTACAGGTTAGAAGATAGATATTGAGGATATATTTGTGCTAGACTAAAAGACTATGTTTAGTAAATATTCAAGGATAGAGTTTGGTGCAGATTTGAGGATATGTTTATACCATACCAGAGATAGAGATTGAGTAGATTTGTGCTAGAATGAAGGGATGTGTTTAGTGCAGATTTGAGATAGAGCTAAGAGTAAGCTTTGGAGGTGACAGAGTATAGAGGATGATAGTCTCCAATGGATAGAGATCCATTAGCCAGCGCAATGAGGACAGGTGTCTTCAGTGGATAGAGATACATTAGCTAGAGTAGTGAGGGTAATAGTTCTTCTAGAATATCACTAGTCAGAGCTAAGGAGAAATAAATTCTCCTATGGATAGAGATCCATGAACTTGATTAAGGGATTGGTGTCTCCTTTGGACAGAGGTCCATAAACATTGTAATAGGGAAAGGATTCCCAATAGATTGATTGAGAAAAAATTAGTGAAATATTTTCTCCGTGGAGTAGCCCACATTGGATGAACCACTAAAATTGGTGTCTCTATTGTGTGTGGTGATTTTTGCATTGCTTTGATTACTATTTTTGATATTGTTATCTTTACATTGCATAATATTTGTTGAAAAGTAAAGTAAAAAGTGGTCTTATACTGTTCACCTTCCCCTCTCAGTATAAGCTTGTGTTCTTCAATTGGTATCAGAGTGGGTTCCTTCAAAAGAGTTTAACAGCTTGAAGAAAAATCTTACAAGAACACAATAGATTCTAAGAATGTGTTCTTAGATAATTCAACACTAGTATTTGATGGAAGTGATTATATATTTTGGAGTATGAGAATGAAGATTCACCTGATGGCACTTGGCAATGAAATCTAGGAGGCGTTGAAAATGGATACACACCACCGGCTGATCCACCTATAGATAAAGAAGGTAAGCTTCTACAGCATTACAATTCAAAAGCAATTAATGCAATTTTGAGAGGTTTGCATAGAACAAAATCAATAAAGGTTATGCATTTTAGAGATGCAAAAGGAATTTGGGATAAATTGAAAAGCATATATGAAGGAGATAAAAGTGTCAAAAGGCAAAGATACAAAATCTCAAAGGACATTTTGAAGAATTAAGAATGAAGGATGAGGAAAACATTAGTGCTTATCTACTTTGAGTAGATGAGGTTGTTAACACCATGCAAGGACTTGGACTTGAGATTGAAGAATAAGATTTTTGTGATAAGATATTAAGATCTCTCCCAAGAAGGTTTAGTGAAATGATCTCTCTATAGAAAAATCATGAAAGATGGTGATTCTAAAACATAACTTAATCTGAGGTAGAGATGAGGAGCGGTGGAGGAAGTGGAGGAAGCAGAGGAGGAGAAAAAATGGCAAGTAGGAATTTTGAACCAACGAAAGGAGAAGATCCAGAGGCAGGGCATAATGCTATAGCTGGAAAGGAAAAGGATTCCCTGCCAGCTCAGTTTGAAAAGGCTAAAGGTACAGATCCTCCAGATAAACCCTCAGACAAAGGGTCCCACTGGGGTTTGGGAGCTAGCAACAAGGGCCCAACCTTTTTGGAAATGCTGAAAGGGAAAAAGAAGGAGCCAGTCAGTGAACTGCCGCCCCTAATACCAAAAAATAATAGGTTAACTGCGCCAGTGGAGATTATGGAAATATTCTTGGATATGGAGGCATCATCCTTAGTTGGCAAGTTTTTGGGAGGAAGGTCGGACATTGAGACTATTCGCTCATGGGCCACGAAAAAGTGGAAAACTTCAGGAAGCTTAGAAATCGTAGCCATGTCAAGAGGTTTTTTTATGATAAGACTCAACAATAAAGATGATGCAGAGCGCATCTTGATAGGAGGACCCTAGTTTCTAGGAAGGCATAGCCTCTTTCTGAGGAAGTGGGGGGAGGATTTCAACCCTGAGAAGTAGAACATTAATGTAGCACCTATTTGGGTCCGCTTACCAAACCTCCCACCCTAGTTTTTTAATGAGTACTGGCTTAGTGGCATAGCAAAGATGATAGGAGAGCTCATGGCAATAGACCATTCAACCCGGGCAAGGACTAGACTAACACATGCCAGGATCTATGTAAATGCAAACTTGGATTCTGATCTACCTTCTCAGGTGGAATTAGCATATGGAGAGTTTCTAAGGATTCAACCTATGGAGTATGAGAACAAGCCAAAATTTTATAGCATGTGCAAAACCCAGGGCCACCTTCAAGCCCAATGTCTGACAATAACTACAAACAAGGAAGCCACGAGCGAAGGTTTTCTAGGGAAAGCTAATGGGAGAGGGATCCCAAAGTTTCAAGGACCGCATATTAACTTGGAAGGATACATACAAGTTAAGAATAACCAAGCTGACCAAGCCAACATAGAACTAGCAAAAATCCAGGAGAAAGGAAAGCAACATAATGAGGGAGGCAAAAATCATAAGGTATGTAATAAAGATCCCAACTTGAACATGTTTGATATCCTAGAAAATCTAGAAGTTGAAAAAGAAAATAGTAAGGATGATACCATCAGTGTCAAGTTTCCTAAAACCCTAGACTCCCCATCCAAATTGGGACCATACACAACTATGACAAAAAGCCCCAAAAGCTATGCTAAAAATGAAAAAAAATTGCCAGGTCATTTCAGTTTAAACATGGAAAAAATAGAGTCAAGAGTCGAAGTTGTGGAAACAAGAGCCAAGAATGTAGCTCCTAATCTGGTAGTGGAGCAAATTATCCCTTATCATATGAGCCCAACGGTAAAAGGTTCCTTGAAGGAAAGCCCCCTGTTTAGGAACCAGATAGGAGAGGTGAACCAAAACAAGGCTGAGGATGAAGAGGGAATTGAAAACCCCCAAAATGAGGAAGAAGTTTCAAGCCCTAGACTATCACAGTATATGCCCCATCATTTCAGTCCAAAACAAACTAGAAGCACCACCAAGCCTCCGATAGATTATGGAAGTGAAAGAAAGAAAGGGAGAATATCTACAATAGAGCACTATAGAATGAGAATCAATGAAGAAATTGCAAATGAAAAGCAAAGAACATTGTTACAACAAGCTATTCCTGGCCAAGATAATAGCAAAATTGACAAACCCCCTTTGGATCAGGGAAGGGGGTGGGGAAAAAATATCAAACAGTCTAAATGAAGGTTCTCTCATGGAATGTGAGAGGCCTAAACGACCCACCAAAACAAAGGATGGTGAAGTCTATAAGGAAGGATTGGAATCCTACTATCATTTTTCTTTATGAAACCAAAATAGATGTGGCACAATCAGCACTTATAGCTAGAAGGATTTGGAAGCAAGGGGAAGTGGCCTTTCAACATGTGAGAGGAGCATCTGGGGGCCTCATGATCTTATGGGATCCTATTAAAATAGAAGGAAGTATTATTCAGGAAAATGAAAGAGTCTTAAGCATATTATTTCATGATTTTGATACTAATAAGAATTGGATTATGTCAAATGTTTATGCCCCCACCTCTGTCCAAGGGCGGTATGAACTATGGGATTTTTTGGGGCATTTGAGCCAAGCTTTTAAAGACATTCCTTGGGTGATTGGGGGAGATTTCAATACCCCCCTTTACCCATCTAATAAGAAGGGAGGATCTAGGTTACCCTCAAGGAGCATTGAGGACTTCAATGAATTCATTAACACAAATGAATTGATGGATGTAAGACTAAAAGGATCCAAATTTACATGGAGTAACAAGAGGATAGGAAGTCAACTGATTCAAGAAAGGTTGGACAAGTTTTTTTATCCAAGGAAGCTACAACAATGTTTGGTGATTCAACGTTACAAGCCCTTCCTAAATGCGCTTTAGACCATAATCTTATTCTATGGGAGGCATTTCAGGCTAACTCCTTTAAAAATCCATTTAGATTTCTATCAATGTGGGTTAAACATCCGGACTTCAAGAAACAAATAGAGGAATGGTGGCAGCAGCCTATCCAGGGAAGTGCTTCCTTCAAACTATCTCAAAAACTTAAGATGGTGAAAAATAACCTTAGAATATGGAATAAAGAAGTCTTTGGAAATATTTTTGAGAATAAGAGAGCAGTGGGGGAAAAACTAAGAATAATATAAAGCAAAATCCAAAATGGAACCTATGATGAGGTGAAAAGGACTGAAGAGAAGGAAACCCTTTGTGAGTTTTATAATATTTTAGCTTGTGAAGAGATGTATTGGAGGTAGAAATCAAGGGCATTATGGCTAAATGAAGGGGACTCTAATTCAAAATTTTTCCATGTTACCACATTGAGCAATAGAAGCAACAATAATATTAGAAATTTAACTAAGGTGGATGGATCCTCAACTCAAAACATTCAGGAGATCAAGGATGAGGCTGTTAATTTTTTAGTTCATTATTGGGTGAAGAACGGGCTTGTAATGCCCAAGCAAAGGACTCTCTCCTTCAATTCATTCCACAACTCATTGATGAAATGATTAACAAGTCTCTTACAGTAGTTTTTTCATATGAAGAGATCAAGGAGGCTTTGTTTAACATGGATCCTGACAAAGCTCCTGGGCCGGATGGGTTTTCATCGTGGTTTTTCCAAGTTTGTTGGGATATTGTTGGAGTAGAAGTTATTGCTGCAATCAAGGAGTTCCAAAGTTCAAATCATATTCCAAGGGGTTTCAATTCAACTTTCATTGCTTTGATCCCTAAAGGCCCCAACCCCAAGACTATGGCTGACTTTAGGATGGTTAGCCTATGTAATATATCCTATAAAATTATGTCCAAATTTTTAGCCAACTGTTTGAAGAAAATTCTACCAGTTATCATTGATCCAATTCAAGGAAGTTCTGTACAAGGAAGATCAATCTTAGATGGAGTTATTACTATACATGAGGCTCTTCATACAACCGCTCAGACAAAAAAAGTAGTCATGGCTTTAAAGTTAGACATGAACAAAGCTTATGATAGGATAAACTGGGAATTCCTAGAGGCGGTTTTATTAAAATTTGGCTTCAACATGAAATGGGTCAAGTTAATAAGAGAGTGTATTTCTAAGCCTTGTTTTTCAATTTTGGTTAATGGGTCTATTGCAGGTTTTTTTCAAAGAAAATGTGGTCTAAGACAAGGAGATCCCATAAGTCCTATGTTGTTCATCATCGTAGTTGAGGCCTTGGGAAGAACCATTAAGGCAACAATGGTAGCTGGACTCATATCGGTATCAAGGCCACGTCGCTAACTACCCCGGTGACACATCAGCAATTTTTTGATGATACATTGCTACTGAATTTGGCTTCTGTGGTTGAGGCAAGAAGGATTAAAAATATTCTCATAATGTATGAAGAAGCGGCTGGACAAAAAGTGAATTTTGATAAGAGCAAACTTTATTTCATCAATACCCCCATTCCTAGGAAAAATAACATAGCAAGGATCATGGAATGTTAGATTGCATCCCTTCCCACCTCCTATTTAGGTCTTCCCCTGTTTATAGGGAAACCTGAAGGATCAATGTGGAACATAGTTCTGGAGAGGATCCAAAAAAAGCTAGCAGGTTGGAAAGGACATCTGTTATCTCAAGCAAGCAAAGCAGTTTTAACTATGGCTTCACTTCAAAGTATACATGTTTACTTCCTATCAGTGTTCAGAGCTCCCAACAAGGTGTATCACAAAATTGAGTAGCTTCAAAAAAAATTTCTCTGGTCAGGGACTGAGGATAAGAAAAGGATCCATTTAGTAGGTTGGAACAAGGTTTGCAAACCTAAAGCTGATGGGGGGTTAGGATTGAGGAGAGTTGCTCATCTCAATACAACTCTATTAGCCAAACAAGCATGGCGGTTATTGACTAAGGTCGATAATGAATGGACTGCCATAGTTAGGAGGAAATACCTCCAAGGTGTGAACTTCCTTAATGACAACTTAGCAAGCGGGGGTCTAATTTTTGGAAGGCAATCCTCACGAGCAGGGATCTTGTCAAGAAAGGTCTTAGATGGATTCTAGGAAATGGGAAAACAATAGAATTTTGGAAGGATCGATGGGTGAGAGCTAAGGAGTTATCCCAGAATCCTCGTTTGGCTAGGATTCAAGAGCATATGGAGCAACATATTGGGAAGAAGATTGCAAATTATATGTGGCAGGATATAAATATCAACACGTGGAAACACATCAGAGTATAGGGTTTTGAAGCGGAGTTTGAAGAGCTTTATAACATTTTAACTCAGCAAATTATTCCCTCTAGAGAGGATGAAGATCACATTGTTTGGGCCGAGACTAAAAGTGGTGACTTCACAATTAAGTCTGCCTATAATTTGCTTCTCAATGTGGAAGGTCAACAATTTCAACCGAGTTTGGTTTGGATCAAAGGCTTAATTCCTAAAATATCCTTTTTTTCATGGCTAGTGATTCAAGGAAAAATCCTCACTATGGACAATATGTTATCCAAAGGTATGGTTATTGCTAACTATTGCTACATGTGCAGGGCAGGATGGGAGACAACCCAACACTTGTTTCTGGAGTGTCCGGTAGTGGAGTCCATCCTGGATGAAATTTTCCAAGCCTTTAGGATCTCGTGGGTTAAGCCTACTCTTATATCCGAAGTGTTCCATCAATGGCCTCAACCCTTTGTTAGCCTAAAAATTAAGTACCTATGGAAAATCTGTTGGCATCATTTTCTCTGGTAGATTTTGCTAGAAAGGAACCATGGAGCCTTTAAGGATACCATTCACAACCCAAAAATGATCCTCAACAGGATTATTGTCTTTGCGAAAGAAAACCTTAGCACCTTAGTGAATGAGAACCACTCAATCGTTCCCTAAGAAAAACAATTAGCTCGGGCCTTAGGTATTGAGGAAAAACCTTCCATTCCTTTGCCCAATCCCAGAAATGGGATTTCTTTGGAGCCACCCCCAGGGTTGGTTTAAACTAAATTTTGATGGTGCAGCCAAGGAGAACCTAGGAAGAGCTGGAGCTGGAGCTGGAGGAATAATCAGGGATCATCAAGGAAATATGGTCAAGGCCTTCGCTAAACCATTTGGAATCAGAACTAATAACGAAGTAGAAGCTAGAGCCCTTTGGAGAGGGTTGCAAGTAGCCCAAGCAACTCAAGGTAACTTGATGATTGAAGGTGATTCTATGAACATCATCAACCTATTAACCAATGGCAAAAAACCTCCATGGAGAATTGAGGGAGTCATCCATGAAGTGAGGATCCTTTTTGCAGCAAGACAAAATAGGAGGGCTCATCACGTGTACCATGAGGCCAATAGGTCAGCTGACAAATTAGACAACATAGGTGTTGATGTTGGTAGTTTGGTGACATGGACACAAGGTGTGCCACATGAAGTGGAAAACATTATTAGTCATGAAAAGAAACCTACCCATTAAGGAGAAATATGAATGGGTGTTATTTTCCCATGGAGCTAGTAATAACTATGGGGTTTCCCTCTAAATCATACCAAATTGGAAATGAAGGTAACATGGTGTAAGCCTTGGAGGATTTCGACAAGGAATAGGAAATGGACAAGCAACGAGTTTCACAAGTGCAAAGTTCCAAACTTCAATTTCCTATCAATGTAAGTAATGTTTACAGTTATGTTTAGGTATGGGTGTGCCTTGTTAGTAAGGTGTTGTAGGGGATTCAACACAATTTTTGGTAAGAAAGTTTCAAGGATGACTAGGATCTACAATCTCAATAGAAGGCTGGATATTGTAATAGGTTTTGGGTTAACTTGCAAAAACTAGTAATTAATGAATACTTTTATTTACCAAAAAAAAAAAGATGGTGATTCTTTGACAAGAGATATGTTACTTGGTATTCTTACAGATTTTGAGATAAGAACGAAAGAGGAACCTAATCTCCGGAAGGAATAAAACTTCAAAGCAACCAAGAAAACAAAGGGTAAGAATTCATAATCGAGTAATGAGTCATCCAGTGATGAAGAAGCTAATTATGGTATAAGAAATAAGGATCCAAGAAGATTTAAAAATGCAAAATATGTTAGATGTTTCAACTATGGAAAGTATGTTCATTATGCAACTGATTATCGAGAAGCTAGAAATAATAATGATGAAGAAAAACATGATCATAGGAACAAGAAATCAAAAAATACAGGTACCAAAATAAAGGTAAATATGGACAAGGCAAACAAGGAAATAAGTTCTTTCAAATATAGAAAAGGAGTTACTATGCAGACAAGGCAAGTAAGTACTCAAGTGATAGTGATAATAGTTTCTCATCTAATGATAAATATGAAGTTCTATTTTTGATAGAAGAAAAAGAAGTTAAGAAAAGATCACCAATAATTCTAAAGTGTTTTAGATGTGGTAATTTTGGACATCTTCAAGATAGTTGTACAAGGAATGGTTTTAGTTTTAGTGATGATGAATATGAGGATGCACTAGAAGGACCAAAATAGAATCTTCTAATGGCACTAGAAGAAGAAGGAGGTGATCCTATAGAAGACAAGTCACAAGAGAATGAATATGTTTTCAAAGGCAAAAAAATAGAGGAAGAATCAGAGAAAGGTGAATTTGATCTTGACGGAGATCTTATTTATGCTCTTAAAACATTAAAGAAGGTAAGAAAGCAAAACTCCCAACTCAAGATTCAGTTACAAGAATGTGATGAAGAGAGAGGAAAGCTTATAGAGGATTTAAATAAGTCAATGGCTAAGATAAAGAAGTTCAAGGATAAGTTAGAAGCAAAGGTCTTAGAATGTGAAATATTAGAACAAGAAGTAGCTCTACTAAGGGAAGATATAGAAAAGTCTAATGATAAGATACACAAGTTTGAAAAGATCTCAAAGATTATAGATAAGATGATCAAGGTACAAATAAGGTCAACAAAAAAAACAGGTCTTGGTTTTGAACAAACTTAAAAGAAATAAGAAGAAGAGTCAACATCAAGTTTTGAAGAAGAATAAACTTCAAAAGAAGAAACTTCGAAAGAAGAGAATGTAAGAGAAAGTGAGACTTCTGAGGATGAGTTGGATAATAGAAATTTCAACAAGGAAATGAATAATGCACAAAGAAGAAACAGATGGAATAGCAATCAGAATAGGTTAAGAGAGACTAAGAGACCAATGAGGTCAAGACAAGGAAATTTCAATGGATGATGTTTCTCATGTCACGGATTTGGGCACATGGCTTCATAGTGCAGGACACATGAAAGACAGGAATATAGAAACTTCAAAAATATGCATCTTTTTCATGGGTACTGCTACTCATGTAATAATTTTAGTCACAAGGCAATAAATTGCAGGGTCCATAATAGGAACAAAGATATGGCTTCACTAGGAGAAATCCCAAGATATTTTCACCTCCAAGGAATAATAACATTAAGTGTTACAAGTGCAATAATGATGGACATACAACAAAATGGTGTAGATCAGACCTTCCAAAACCAAGCATGAACATGAACGGGAACAAGAATATGGATATGAACATGAATAAGAACAAAATAGGAATAGGAACAGAAACAGGAATAGGAACATGGATATGAACATGAGCAAGAACAAGAACGAGAACACGAATATGGATATGGACATGAACATGAACAGGAAAATGGACATGGATAGGAATAGGAACATGGAGATAGAGAGGAATAACCAAATGAATCAAAAATATCAGATAATAATGAAAGAGGATAAAGGTAAAGACTAGTGCTTGTTGGGAGGAGAAATACTCCCACCCCATAATTAACCACCTCAAGATGAGGTGGGTGAGGGGCTAAGCTAAGAGATTCATTCTTAGCCCTAAGCCCCAAAGGTGACCCTTTGCCAATGATTCCCTCCTTGGTCACAAACTACCGGTATCACAGTTGGCAAGCGCAGCAATGGCAAGTCATTAGGGCAGTGACAAGCGCAGGTTTAAATCCCCCGCAGAGGATCTTTCATTTTGTATTTTGGTTGGAAATAATGATGAACATTGGTATAAAGGGGAGGAAGCTTTTCTTCCTTCACATGGGTGCTTCTAGCCCATGCGGTGGGCTCCAATATGTTAAAGCACTTGGCGCTTGATGAGACGATAGATCGAATCATGTCGAAAACCCTTTTTGAAGGAAAATAAGGTATACATTAAAGTTTGAGTGTCGGATTTGTCGAAAAAGGTTGTTGAGGTATTAAAAAGTAATTTTTGCATATTTCATGTGGTATATGAGGTTTTAGGGAGTTATAAGGATATTGCAAAATAAATTTTTGATATTATTTGTTTTAGGGTTTGAAAAGAAATAAAGGTGTTTTAGAAAGATTGGTTGTGATTTTTGTGGTGTTGGATATTATTTTAAGTTGAAGTTGATAAGGTGTATCCAAGTAATTGTTTTTATGTATGGTTTGAGGAGTGTTAATTTTAAAAGGGAGAAATAAGGTATATTTGAGCATTGATTATTTTTGTGTCCAAGGAATATTTTTGAGAGAATATTGGAGTAATATTTTGACATCTAACCTCCTTGATTTTGGCAAAGAAGTGTTTATGATTGTGGTAGATTTGTGTGGTCTACTTCTCATCAAGCAAAAATGTATGGGCACATTCTTCATTGATTGAGTTGATTGGTTGGTTTTCTGAAAAACAACTTTGGAGTGAAAAGGACTTGATTAGGTTTCCTTATTGAGTTGTTGAGCTATTATGAAGATTTTTTTATAAGCATTGTTGTTGAAGTGATTGATTGAGTGAAGAACTTGAACTAGGGTTTGCAAAGAACATTAGTATCATTGTTATGTGAGATTGGTTGATGTTGTGGCTGCTCCGTAACGTACCCCAAAATTGGGGACCCACCTTTTTATTTTTGGTATTTGGGTGTTTGCGTGTTGATTTCGAGTGTCTAATGATCGGTTTGTTTTGAATTTGCATTTGTCATTAGTTTTTGTCAGCAATGTTTTTCTTGTCGATGACTTTTTATTGTCGATGATTTTTTTTGTCGATGATTTTATTGTCGACGACTTTTTCTTGTCGACGATATTTTATTGTCGAATTGTTGTTGACATTTTTTTTAATGTCATTTTGTTGTCGACGATTTTTATCGTCAATGTTGTGTTAGCAATGTTATTGCTAATATTTTGTTGTTAGCATTGTGATGGTTAAATTTCTTGTTTTTATCATTCATGTATAATGAGCTTGTGCTATATATAAAGCAGGTTTTATGTTAAAACTTCATTCCACCTTAATACTTCTTTAATATACATCTATACAAAGTAAAACAAACATATCGGTAATGTGACCCGGGTTCAATCTCGATGGACATGTATATGTATAAGAAGTATTTACTCAATATAAAAAAATAAAAAAATAAAAATAATAATAAAAGGGGTTAAAGCATAATGGTTTTTAATATATGTTTTTTTTTTTTTTGTGTTTTGCAGGTTGTTCGACCAAGCATGGTCGTGATTCGGAGAACGTAGGGATACCAACCAGGAAGGATGCTGACTTGAAATACGAAAGAGTTCCACCATTTAATAACTTTATACGATGATAAAATGGAGGTAGTTCATTTCAATAGGTGAATTCGGGAATAATGTCAGTTTTTGAAGGTCAACTAAGATTGTCCATACCACGCGATGGACAACAGAAATATCATGGCACCACAGAGCCAGGTTTCGAACTCCGATTGTGACATAGATCAACATGGGGATAATGCGTGCAGGCATCATGTCCGATGGGGCTGCGCCATCGTTGCCGTGGTGAGAGGTGGTCAACTTTTCATGGCCAACACAAGCGACTACTACGCGGTGCTCGCTCGAGCGGGGCGCATTGTGGAGCTCAAACGACAATCAAAGGTGGGCATTTACAGTGGTAGTATCTATTCATTAGAGTGTTAATTACCACATTGTACCAGATGGACATGAATGACGTGTAAGTAGCAGTGCCATTTGGACAGTAAAGTGGCAAAGGTAGATGGGTCTATGTGTCAACGTGGATGCCCTAGACAATGCTATGAATGAATGGGGCATGATTTCGACTTAGAAAATGAGCTACATGGCGTTGGAAGATGAGTGACATGCGATTGCCAAGATAATGTCTACGTGGCATTGATAGGTGGTTTGGGAGAGTGCAAACACGACAACCCACGCGGATGACTCGTCAGAAGAAGAATTTCATGACCTGAAATAGCAACATTCAATGTGGAGGTGTCATGGATAAAGCAGTTGAGAACATATTGAGGCATAGCTACAGAAATGCAACCGTCGAACGTGACTTGAATAAGCCAATGATGGGATTACTATTTCCAAGGTGTTACATTTGATAGAAAGGGCCAACAAATACCAAGACACCTTTAGGAGACATAGCCCACATGTTCTTCATTTTCGGTTGATGCCAAGCACGTAGCGAAATCCATGTTGTATCGGACAACACGAGATTATGAACAGTTAAATGCAAATCTGAGTGGGTAGTAGATAACGTAAATCATAATGTGGATATGAATTGATATATCCATTGAAGCAGACAAAGTATGGTGTTGAGGGCACTGCATTCTTCGCTATGGTGGATGGAACATCGATGACATGGCATGTAACCACTGATGGCAGACTACGTTTTGAAAGGTAGCTATGCAAGTAAAGGAAGCCAGCGACCATGTGGACCATGATTGTTAGGGTGACTCGAGCAGCAAGCTAGATGATGATAGGGAAACCAGTGGGTAAGAATAACCCATTCTCGATGTTGAAGAAGGATTGGCATTCGTTTACATGGTGGCTATTTCGTCAAAATGAGTAGATTGGAGCTGGCAGCTTCGAGCAGGCACGATGACATCATTGCTAAGGCGGACATGAGGTGGACGAAACCCAACAAATGTCTCCAGTAGTTTCAAAATAAAGTCACCGAGGAAGTCTATTTTATTAATTCCAGCACGTCGGACGATAGCATGTCATCAGAGACTAAGGTGAATACACGGCATCTCCGATGACAGGTTTGGTGTAGTAATAGGAGTTAACACATGGGAAGCGTTTCTGGTCAGACGATATCATTACAGAAGGGAACAATGGTGCAGAAGATATGAATCATGATGGTAGAGCCACAACGAAGTTTGAACGCGTCAAGGGGCGGTCGAAAGGTGAAGATAATGCTTGAATCATGATGGCATTACAAATACAACAAAGGACAGAGCCGGGTTTTCAAATCATCAAATATGAAGGACATTAGGAGAAGCTCGATTATAAGCTGGATACATCAGTCACTGATGTTGACCACCAGACTGATTGTTGTAACCCACAAAGTTTAAAACAAGGTTATTAAGGGAAATTAAAAGGTTTTTGTGGCCCATTTTTGTCCATTATATAAGATGGTGGAATGTTATAAGGTGGCGGTTACAATGAAGTCACGGGGGAGAGGCGTCTTGAAACCAAAGTAAAGAACGTCAGAGAGAGTTGAAAGAAAAACATTTTGAGACCCAAACAAAGAGCCAAAACAATGAAGAGGCATGGGAAAGCGGAACGAAAGGCTTTGGGAAATGAAACGAAGGGCCACAAAACGGAGAGTCAAACCAAAAATTTTAAAAGGGGAAGCAAAGGCATGCACAAGGGTTGGAAAATGGTTTTGGAAATGCAAGATTGCAGAGTTTTTTTTCTGGATTTGTTTCTTTTGGAGCTATTTTTCCTTCCATGGACTGGTTTGGGAAAACCAAAAATTCTGCTATTGTAAAATGACACATTTTTAATGCAGGAGTTTTCAGAAATTTGCATCTTGTGGGCAAGAAAGAAGGAGATTCTCTTTGCATGCTATGGATTTAATGTCTATTTTTTTTCCTTTTTCAGATTTCGAGTTTGTAGATGGAGTTAATGCAAGTTTGCTTGGTTGCTTCATGTGAATGCTTGAACCTGAAATTTATTTTAAACCCTAGGAGCCAACACTTAGTCTATGGGGATTGTGCTTGTTTTGCAAGTCCAATAGGTTAGGTTGCATGCATGGAAACCTCACATCTTCGGTTTTGTCGAAATAGGATAGCATCAAACTGAATGCATTTTATTTTCAGTTTTCTGCATTTTCTTTCAACTTTTTCTGCATTTTATTTTTCAGAAATTTTAATTTTTTTTAATTTTCAGGCATTAAAATAAACATTTAAAAAATTTCAAAATCCAAAAATAATTTCACCATTGCGTAGGTTATACTTCATACTTCCAATACGCACTTTGAAATTTCATTTTCGGAGTTGTTTAGTATTTTTAAAAATTCATCGAAGTTGTTGTTTTATTACAGATTTTAAAAATCCGAAAATAGAAAATTTCCATTTTGGGGCCGAATTTCATTTTTTCAGTTTTGTTTTGCACTCATGAGCCTATGATGACATTCCCTTCATGAAAATTCCAATTTCATTGAAGGAGTTATGTTTTATGGCATTTTCACAAATTTCCATTTTGGAGCCTAAAATTGCCCTCTCTTCATAAAAATTCTAATTTTACGAAAGAGGGGTAATTTGAGTATTACATTGAAGGTCATTTCTTCAAAGCACTTAATTGTTCATCTTGATGAAAATTTGATTTCATTTAAGAGGGATAAGTTAAAGTGACATTTAAAGCCCTTAATTTAAGGCCATAAATTATTGCCTCTTTGTGAAAACCTATTTCACCAAAGAGGGATAGTTTATCGATCACATTGAAAGCTATCTTCATCTTCATGATAAGAAGCCATATTTGGACTTAATAAAGAAGATAAAATCTACCTTAAAACTCTCAAGATAAAAGGAATTAAGGCACTACATCGTGGTCATATGAGGGCCAACTCACATTTGCTTTATTTTGGTTCAATGAACAATCACTAAAGTTTCATGGTAAAATAAACCAACATTGCCCCTTGTTTACAGTTACTTGCAATCACTAAGGTGTTCCAAGCATTTAAATTGAATATCTTTATTTGAGATTACTAATACACATATGCAAATGCTAATATAGCGGAGACCTTGGAGAAGTTGTTTGTTTAACTTCTTTGCAAGAGGGGATTTGGAACCCAAATCCTAAGGAAGAGTGTACTTTCACAATTGGGTGAAAATACCACTCAACATATTGGCGCTAGAAGGAGGGCCTGAATTGGTTTATTTCAGTGTGATTTAAATGCTATAGGGATTTAAATTTTGAATATTTCATGCCCTATTGATTATTATCTTTAGCCCTCTTTTAACAATACAACCTTGTAGTGTTAAAAGGAGGACATGAATCGCTATGCATTGTTCTAACGCTTTTGATTGTTCATACAAGAATAATGTGTTTTGATTTGATTTTGAAAATTTTTGGTCTTGACTAACGAGGTTGTCTCCATGCAATTACTTTCATTTGATTTTAATGGATACATCTCTTGGTTGATGCTAACATGATTATTCATACGTTACATGTTTGATATTTGCTAGTCATTTCATGCTTATTTGTAAGGAATTATTTTGTCTAAAAATGTATTTGTTGTCGGTATTATGCTCTTCACTTGCGTGTAATGCGATCTTGTGAATCATAAAGCCTACAACACTAGGAGTATGCTCTTCACTTGCGCATATGCGATCTGGTGAATCATAAACTAATTTACATTTTTAGAATATTGCTTTGTCATGGTTCCTTCTTTTATTCATGACTAACAAATTGGTTTTGAAGTTATTCTTTGAATTTCATTAATGGCTATAACTGCAGGATTTTCTTTGTGTCGCAGGTTTTCTTTGAGGTATTGAGAGTTTTGTCAGGTTTTGTAGGGTAGTTTCATTTACAAGCTGGACCCACCGCATCGCATCGCAACTAGGTCCAAAACAACCGAGGAAACCATATTCCAAAGCCTCTCACCCACTCATAGGAATCCAAGGAATAAAACCAAGCAAATTGTGATCCCACCGGATACCCTTGTTACAGAAGATCCTTCTGTTTTAGGTGCATCTAGCGGACTTGCACCGGTGGTGTCAATTGCCACTAGTGTACCAATTATCAGTACCATTTCCATGGTTCTTGTAGGGTTATCATCATCGATTTTGAATCAAATGGCCCAACCTCCACCAGCTCCTTGGTACGGAGCCCATAACATTCCTTTGAATATTGCAGGGGATATTCATGAGATCCCTAAGAATATAGAGAGATTTTTGCCCAAATACAAACCGGATGGCCCAAGGACCGTAGAAGAACATATTCAGGCCTATAGGGATGTTTTGATAAGATTGCAAGTTCAACATGAAGATGTGGCTTGTAGACTCTTCCCCATGAGCCTAGACCAAGTGGCCTACGAATGGTATATTTGCTTACCTACTGGTTCCATTACGTCATGGATGCAAATGGAGAATGCTTTTGTCAACCAATTCAGGTCACCATTAGATCCCACAATCATCTATAATCAGTTCATTACATGCAAAAGAGGCTAGGGTGAGCCAATTCAAACTTTTAATCAGAGATTTTAGAAGTGCTATAATAGAGCAATTCGACATTTTGCCATTGATCCCGTAGTAGCTTTGCAAATATATTTTGGGGCATTGGATCCTATGACGGCAATGTTTGCAAGGCAAAATCCTCAAGTTACCATGCTTGCTCTAGCCTACAATGAAGCTATGACCATTGAACAACAAATGACACCACAGGGTTATGGGTTTCCCTAGATGCCTATGGTAGGACAATATGGTCCATATGGTCAAGCTCCTATGATGAATCAGATCATGGCACCACAAATGCCAGGCATGAATGCTTTGCCTTATCAACAACCATATTCATCAACACCCGCTTACACACCCATTCCAATTCAACCAATCACATCCATTCCCCCCATTCCTTCATTTTTGCAAAATAGTCAACAGACTATGCAAGGAGCTAGTCCGGTTAATTCTCAGGCTATAGTTCCTTTCCCCAATCCAATTCCGATTCAAAGTGTGAATCCCTACGCAAATCAAGTTGCTCAAAATCCAACTCAAATGTTAAGTCAAGATCTCACCAATTATGCAAACCCTACTGGAACTAGCAATAACATAGCTCAACCAAAAGAGATTTATTCAGAGGTTGAAGAGCTCAAAAATATGGTTCACAAATTGAGTAATGATTTGGTTCAAAAATAGAAGTATGAATCCCATGCCCCTCACCCAAATCAAAATTTCAACAATAGAGGGAGACAATGGAATACGAAGCCAAACAATGGGGGTGTGCCTTCCCCTATTGCTAATCAGATAGATACTTCTACAGGACCAAGTCACTCTAGTTCCATTCTTAATATTTCTGATTTTGCATGGGAAAAGGGGTGTAGATTGCATAATACAAAGGAGCATAATGAAAGGAATTGTCCCAAAATCGCTAGGTATACCCATTGTCTCCAAGCTCAAGTGGATGATTTGGAACTTGTGCCAAATGAGGGTCCACCCCAACATCAACAAGGAGATGACAACATTTTGGTGGTGGAAACTCTATATCATCAAGAAAGTGAGAATGAGGAAGAAGAGGATGAAATCTTGGAATAGGAAGTGCAAGCTTTTAGAGAATTTAGAAAGGGGAACCATGGATACCATTTGAGGAGTAAGTTCAAAACCCCTAAAACATCCTCAACTCCACCAAACAACTCTATCCTTCCTCCTGATACTAAGGCAGATAATAATCCCCCTCCTCCATCTGGAAGAGAAACATCTAAGGACATGCAAAAAACATTGAAGCTTGAGAAGTCAACTTATGACATAGTGGAGGATTTAAGGAAGTCCAAGTCTAGCCTTTCATTTTTAGAGGCGGCTAGGTTGCCTGGCCAAAAGGAAGCATTGATAAAGGCTTTGGACTCACCTAGTCAAATACAGGAAGGAAAGGAAGTTGAATCTCACATGGTTTTACGAAAGGAAAGACGAGATGTCCCTCCTTTTTTATTGACTGTGAGGATTGTTGGCAAAAATTTGCACAATTGTTTGGTGGACACAAGTGCCACAAGTAACCTCATGCCTTCAGAAATTTGTCAAATGCTAGGCCTAGAGCCCGTTTCTTCTAAATGCAAGGTTTTGCAATTGGATCGGTCCGAGGTAAATGTGGTAGGGACCCTCTACGATGTTAAGATCCAACTCAATTCTGAACCTAGGGTCCAACAGGTGGTTGATATTTTGGTTGTCAATATCCCAAGTCGATATGGAATGCTACTTGCTAGGGATTGGATGAAAAGTTTGAATGGTTATTTCTCCACTGATTGCTCACACATGTGGCTACCCTGGAAAGGGATTGCTAATCAAATTAGAGTGGAAAATGAGCCAAGGCTTAAGGAAATCATCACAGAATTCAACAAGCCAAATGAAGTTCAATTTTTTGAACCTGAGTTAGGAGTCTATGCTTTTGATGTTGAAAGAGCTACCGAAGAACCTCAAAAAGAAACATTTTCTTGTAGCTCTTTTGAAGAAGATAATCTCGTGTGGTTACTCAAGTTTGATGGATCTAAGTCAAAACAAGGGGCAGGAGCTGGAGTTGAACTCACTTGTCCAGGAAGTAAACCATTGTTTGTTGCCTATAGATTGCAATTTCCTTGCACTAACAACGTGGCAGAATATGAAGCTCTTATCTTTGGATTACAATTGGCTTTGAGCAAGAAGGTTAAGTGTTTGAAAGTATTGGGAGATTCAGAGTTGGTGGTCAAACAAGTTAAAGGACAATATACCTACCGCGATAAGAGATTGAGCCTTTATAGAACTAGGGTGAGGGACCTCATTGAGGAATTTGATGCTTTTAATATATCCCTTATTTCTAGGAAAGGAAATCGTATAGCTGATTCTCTTGCAGTCACTGCAGGCATGCTAAATCCGGTTGACATAAAAAAATGCAAGAAGTTTTCCATTGAGTTAGTCCCTTGCCCATCGATACCTGATAACGTCAAAAACTTGCAAGTTTTTGAGAATGATAGACACATTTTCAAATTTGTCACCAATTCAGGTATTTTTGAGGACCAAGTGATTGATGAAGATCAAAGGTGGCAAGAAGAAATAGAAGGAGAAAGCGAAGCTACATTTCAATCCAACAAGATACCTAAGAACATTGTTTCATTGGAGAAGATGTTTGATATGGGATATAAAGCTAGAAAAGGAAAAAGGGTTCCACTTCCTAAAGATGCTTGTGACCTGATCAATATAGGGAGTGTGGATAATCCACGTGAAGTGTACATTGCAAAGGCATGTACAACTGATGAGAGAGAAAATATAATACGTGCATTAAAGTATTACATGGATTGCATTGCTTGGAATTACAATGAGTTGAAAACGTATGATCAAAACGTTATTATGCACACCATCCCTCTAAAACCGGATTCCAAACCCTTCAGACAAAGACAACGACCTGTTAACCCATTACTTGAGCCCTTGATAGAGAAAGAGGTCAAGCGATTGTTGGACGCAAAGATAATCTTTCCCGTTAGGCACTCAACTTGGGTCACTAATCTTGTTCCGATGAGAAAGAAGAATGGAGAGATAAGGCTATGCATAGATTTTAGAAATCTCAACAAAGCCTCACAAAAGGATAATTACCCACTGCCATCAATTGATGAAATCTTGCAAACGGTGAATGGGTCTGAAATGATGTCTTTTCTCGATGGGTATTCTGGATACAATCAGATTCTTATTCATCCCAATGATAGGATGAAGACGACCTTCACAACCAAATGGGGAACATTTGCCTATAGAAGAATGCCTTTCGGATTATTAAATGCAGGTGCAACATTTCAACGTGCCATGGATTATGCGTTTAAAGGGCTCATAGGTAAATGTATCATTGTGTATGTGGATGACATTCCTATGTTTTCAAAGGAAAGAGAAGACCATGTGAAAGATTTGAGGAAAGTTCTCCAAAGGTGTAGAGAGCACGAAATTTCTTTAAATCCCAAAAAATGCATCTTTGGAGTGACAGAAGGAAGATTGCTTGGCCATATCATTTCAAAAGAAGGTATCTCCATTGATCCGGAAAGGATAGAAGCTATCCAAAACTTGCCTCTCCTAGGTAGCAAAAAGGAATTGAGATCTTTCTTTGGGAAAATCAATTTTGTGAGGAAGTTTATTTCTGGCTTCGCTGAGATAGCTAAACCACTGAATGAGATGCTTAAAAAGGATGTGAATGTCAGATGGAATGAAGAAAGTAGGGTTGCCTTTCAAAGCATCAAGGATGCTATTTCTAGAGCCCCTGTCCTTATAAGTCCAGATTATTCTAAGCCTTTCTTTATTTATGCTTTTGCATCTGAACACTCTTTTGCGAGTGTCTTGACTCAGAAAGGTGAAGATAACACAAAAAATCCCATAGCTTTTCTAAGTGCTCCTTTGAAGGATGCTCAATTGAGGTATTCCATTCTTGATAAGCAAATGTATGCACTTTTCAAAATAGTAAAAAAATTCAGACATTACATTGTGCATAGTAGGGTCTTTGCCATTGTGCCTGACCCTGCTGTCAAAACCATGTTTGTGCAAAATGAGCTAGGTGAGAGAAGAGGTAAATGGATTTCTACCATTCAAGAATTTGATCTTGAAATTCAACCCATGAAACTAGTTCATGGACAAGGACTTGTGAAAACAATTGCTGAGAACAATCCCCAAATCACATGCCAATATTCAAATGTAGAGCACATTTCCAAAGATGATTGGTATGTTGATATTGTGTATTTTCTGCTAAATGGTAAGTGTCCATCACATCTTAATTCTACTCAAAGAAGAGCCTTGAGACTTAAATCTGCCAATTATCTTATTAGGTCTGGTGCTCTTTATAGGAAAAATCATGAGGGAATTTACCTACGATGCTTAAATCAAGAAGAAGCTACCAATGTTTTGCAAGAGTTTCATGGTAAATACGGAACTGGCCATGGTTCGGAAAATTCAACAGCACATCAAATCTTAAGAGCGGGATATTATTGGCCCCACATTTTTAAAGATGCACATGCACACGTGCGATCTTGCCATATTTGTCAAGTGGTTGCCAATAGAGAAAGGAATGCAGCTATGCCATTGCAACCTGTAGTTGAGATGAGACCATTTGCACAATGGGGATTAGACTTCATTGGGGTTATTAACCCAAATTCTTCAGATTCCCATAAATTCATACTCACAACTACAGATTATTGCACTAGGTGGGCATAAGCAATTCCTACGAAGCATTCCACTATGGATGTGGTAATAAAGTTCCTCGAAGATCACATCGTAACAAGGTTTGGAATGCCCGATTCTATTGTAAGTGATAATGGTAAGGCTTTTGTTTCCACTCAATTTGCAAATTGGGCATATGATAATAAGGTGAGTTTAAAGTTTTCGTCTAACTATTACCCTCAAGGCAATGGTTTGGCAGAATCTTCAAATAAAAATTTGTTAACCATCATTAAGAAGTTATTGGAAAAGAATTCTCGGGATTGGCACAACCAATTAAAATTTGCTCTTTGGGCAGATAGGACTAGAGAAAAAGAATCAATAGGGAATACACCTTATCATCTAGTTTATGGGCAAGATCCAATTTTTCCTACAAATTTGAAGCTTCAAACCCTTCGTTTCACACAAGAATACCTTGGAACTGATAATCACATTGAGGCTAGATTAAGTCATCTAATGCACCTTGATGAAAAAAGAGAAGAAGCCATGCTCCACATGAGCAAACATCAAGATGTGGTCAAAATATGGTTTGATAAAAGAGCCAAAATTAAGTCTTTTAGGATCTCTGACTTGGTTTTATTGTGGGATAAAAAACATGAGGAGAAAGGGGATCACAAAAAGTTTGATTGTCTTTGGTTAGGCCCTTATCAAATTTCTGAAATCCTAGGGGAAAATACTTTCAGACTAAGAACTTTGGATGGGAAATATTTGATGTTACCGGTTAATGGGCAAGTTCTAAAGCATTATTTTAGCCCTTAAGTCATGTGAGATTTGTACCATATTGTACATTTGTATATAATTTTTGGTTTTGATGTTGGTTTTGCATTTCAGTTTTGGTTTTAAGTTGTGTGTTGGTCCTTTGGACACTTTTGGTTTGTCTTGAAAAAAAAAAAAGAAAGCGAGATGTCAACTTATGTCCTTATGAATGTTGACTAAGACTAAGAGAATATGAAACATCGAAATTGTATTGCAGAAAGCTCCACGAGTATCGCAAACACATTAAAGAATATCGTTTGGAACTTGTGATGCATGAAGTTGTCAGTTTTACAAATTATGGCAAAGTAGGTGGTATACTCCATCCGCATTTCAAAAAGAGCAATGCATTCATCCATATCTCATGTTACATTCCACATTGCATATACATTTCATCTCAGTTGCATCTTCATTTCAAATACAATCATTGAAAAGGTGTCGAATCCTCTTAGGGTTATTACATAACATATATTAAAAGGATCCTAAGGTTGGGAACTGATGCCCGAACTATCTTGAACCAAGCACGTTCTACACATATTAAAGAGGATCTTGAGAAAAATGGTCAAAACCATACTTGGAAGAAAAGGTGAGGCGAAAGGAGTATTTCGTGTCTGTCCTATCATGCAACATAATCCTTAAAATAGTGGTTTTTACCACTCCCATAGTGCTTAAAGCCTAAAATCGAGTAGTAAGGATAGGGTTAAATCCCCATCGAACTTAGGTTGAGGATCCAACTCCCCAAAGCTCTGATTTGACCTTCATGGAGTAGTAAGGATAGGGTCTAATTCTCATCTCGCTTAGGTTGAGAATCTGATTCCCCAAAGCTTCTATTTTGTACACTCAAGAGCTTTAAATTCCAAAGCAAATATTTTTCATTTACTTCATTTCATATAATATTGGATTGGAAGGATCGTACTACATGTCCCTTGCAAGGATGGGTAGTCATCCCCAAGGTTCAAGAAATCAAAAGTAAAGCCAAATCCTGGATTATGGGGTTAATCTCCATCGGGGCTATAGACGCCTGACTGGCAGTGGAGTATGCTCATGCGTGGCAACATGTCTTGTCTAAAAGCAAGACCATTGATTGCTCAAACGGACAGGCTAGCCTGACAGTTTCATCCATAACAGGTTAAATCATTTTGTTCAAGATGAGGTAATGAACTCCAGATCAGAGTAGTAAGGATAGGGTTAAATTCCCATCTCGCTTAGGTTGGGAATCCTATTCCCCAAAGCTCTGATTTCACTTACACTTGCACATGGGTTCAAGATGGTAGTGACACATAACCAACTTTGGGATCTAGTAAATTAATTCAGTATACACATATTTGGTCCTAAGAGGGTTTGACAGTTTTAATATGTTTGTTCATGGTACTAGAAAGTTTGAGCCTTTGCAAAGCAGGTTGTTATATCTCTAGCATCTTCACCATACATTAAATCCTACAGAATCATCCATAACTTCTCATATGCATGAATCATAAGTGAAACTGATAATGGAAAGTTGAATCAATTTCAAACGATAAGGAAAGAATCACACTGCACACATTGAGCTGATGCTTAATAATTCTAATGCTTCATGTATTTCTCATCTAGTTTCATTCTTTGGATATTTTTTGACGCTTGTGTTTGAGTTTGTGAAGGTTTTTAGGTTGGGTTCTCACCGAAATGCTCAGGAGCATTTCCAACAGAGTCACCATTTGTTGTGGTTGCTCCACAACGTACCCCAAAATTGGGGACCCACCTTTTTATTTTTGGTATTTGGGTGTTTGCATGTTGGTTTCGAGTGTCTAATGCTCGGTTTGTTTTGAATTTGCATTTATCATTAGTTTTTGTTAATAATATTTTTCTTGTCGATGATATTTTATTGTCGATGATTTTTATTGTCGAATTGTTGTTGACATTTTTTTTAATGTCATTTTGTTGTCGATGATTTTTATCGTCAATGTTGTGTTAGCAATGTTATTGCTAATATTTTGTTGTTAGCATTGTAATGGTTAAATTTCTTGTTTTTGTCATTCATGTATAATGAGCTTGTGTGCTATATATAAAGCAGGTTTTATGTTAAAGCTTCATTCCACCTTAATACCTCTTTAATATACATCTACACAAAGTAAAGCAAAACATGTCGGTAATGTGACCGGGTTCAATCTCCATGGTGGATGTGTATAAGAAGTATTTACTCAATATAAAAAATAAAAATAATAATAAAAGGGGTTAAAGCATAATGGTTTTTAATATATGTTTTTTTTTTTTGTGTTTTGTAGGTTGTTCGACCAAGCATGGTCGTGATTCAGAGAACATAGGGATACCGACCAGGAAGGATGCTGACTTGAAATACGAAAGAGCTCCACCATTTAATAACTTTATACGATGATAAAGTGGAGGTAGTTCATTTACGTAGGTGAATTCAGGAATAATGTCAGTTTTTTAAGGTCAACTAAGATTGCCCATACCATGCGATGGACAACAGAAAGATCATGGCACCGCAAAGCCAGGTTTCGAACTTTGATTGTGACATAGATCAACATGGGGATAATGCACGTAGGCATCATGTCCGATGGGGCTGCGCCATCGTTGCCATGGTGAGATATGGTCACCTTTTCATGGTCAATGCAGGCGACTGCTACGCGATGCTCGCTCGAGCAGGGCACATCGTGGAGCTTAGCGACAATCAAAGGCGAGCATTTACGGTGGTAGCATCTATTCATTAGAGTGTTAATTACCATGTTGTACCGAATGGACATGAATGACACGTAAGTAGCAGTGCCATTTGGATAGTAACGTGGCAAAGGCATATGGGTCTATGTGTCGACATGGATGCCCTAGACAATGCTACGAATGAATGGGGCATGATGTCGACTTAGAAAATGAGCTACATGGCGTTGGAAGACGAGTGACATGAGATTGCCAAGCTAATGTCTATGTGGCATTGATAGGTGGTTTGGGAGAGTGCAAACGTGGCAACCCATGCAGACGACTCATCAGAAGAAGAATTTCATGACCTAAAATAGCAACATTCAGCATGGAGGTGTCATGGATAAAGCAGTTGAGAACATATTGAGGCATAGCTACAGAAATGCAACCGTCGAACGTGACTTGAATAAGCCAACAATGGGATTACTATTTCCAGGGTGTTACGTTTGATAGAAAGGGCCAAAAAATACCAAGACACCTTCAGGCGACATAGCCCACATGTTCTTCATTATCGGTTGATGCCAAGCATGTAGCGGAATCCCTGTTGTACCGAACAGCACAGGATTATGAACAGTTAAATGCAAATCTGAGTGGGCAGTAGATAACGTAAATCATAATGTGGATATGAATTGATATATCCGTTGAAGCAGACAAAGTATGGTGTTGAGGGCACTGCATTCTTCGCTATGGTGGATGGAACATCGATGACATGGCGTGTAACCACTGATGGCAGACTATGTTTCGAAAGGTAGCTACGCAAGTAAAGGAAGCCAACGACCATGTGGACCGTGATTTTTAGGGTGAATCGAGAAGCAAGCTAGATGATGATAGGGAAACCAGTGGGTAAGAATAACCCATTCTCGGTGTTGAAGAAGGATTGGCATTCGTTTACATGGTGGCTATTTCGTCAAAATGAGTAGATTGGAGTTGGCAGCTTCGGGCGGGCATGACGACAGCATTGCTAAGGTGGACATGAGGTGGATGAAACCCAATGAATGTCTCCAGTAGTTTCAAAATAAATTCATCGAGGAAGTCTGTTTTATTAATTCCAGCACGCCAGATGATAGCATGTCATCAGAGACTAAGGTGAATACACGACATCTTCGATGATAGGTTTGGTGTAGTGATAGGAGTTAACACATGGGAAGCATTTCTGGTCAGACGATATCATTACAGAAGGGAACAATGGTGCAGAAGATATGAATCATGATGGTAGAGCCACAAGGAAGTTCGAACGTGTCAAGGGGTGGTCGAAAGGTGAAGATAATGCTTGAATCATGATGGCATTACAAATACAACAAAGGGCAGAGCCAGGTTTTCAAATCGTCAAATATGAAGGACATTAGGAGAAGCTCGATTATAAGCTGGATACGTCAGTCACTGATGTTGACCACCGGACTGATTGTTGTAACCCACAAAGTTTAAAACAAGGTTATTAAGGGAAATTAAAAGGTGTTTGTGGCCCCTTTTTGTCCATTATATAAGATGGTGGAATGTTATAAGGTGGCGGTTACAATGAAGTCACGGGGGAGAGGCGTCTTGAAACCAAAGTAAAGAACGTCAGAGAGAGTTGAAAGAAAAATGTTTCGAGACCCAAACAAAGAGCCAAAACAATGAAGAGGCATGGGAAAGCGCAACAAAAGGCTTTGGGAAATGAAACGAAGGACCACAAAACAGAGAGTCAAACCAAAAATTTTAAAAGGGGAAGCAAAGGCATGCACAAGGGTTGGAAAATGGTTTTGGAAATGCAAGATTGCAGAGTTTTTTTTCTGGATTTGTTTCTTTTGGAGCTATTTTTCCTTCCATGGCTGAAGCCTTTTGGAGGCCAAATTCTGCTATTGTAAAATGACACATTTTTAATGCAGGAGTTTTCAAAAATTTGCATCTTGTGGGCAAGAAAGAAGGAGATTCTCTTTGCATGCTATGGATTTAATGTCTATTTTTTTTCTCTTTTTCAGATTTCGAGTTTGTAGATGGAGTTAATGCAAGTTTTCTTGGTTGCTTCATATGAATGCTTGAACCTGAAATTTATTTTAAACCCTAGGAGCCAACACTTAGTCTATGGGGATTGTGCTTGTTTTGCAAGTCCAATAGGTTAGGTTGCATGCATGGAAACCTCACATCTTCGGTTTTGTTGAAATAGGATAGCATCATACTGAATGCATTTTATTTTCAGTTTTCTGCATTTTCATTTTCAATTTTTCTGCATTTTATTTTTCTAGAAATTTTAACTTTTTTTTTTTTAATTTTCAGGCATTAAAATAAACATTAAAAAAAAATTCAAAATCCAAAAATAATTTCACCATTGCGTAGGTTATACTTCAGACTTCCAATACGCATTTTGAAATTTCATTTTCGGAGTTGTTTAGTATTTTTAAAAATTCACCGAAGTTGTTTTATTACAGATTTTAAAAATCCGAAAATAGAAAGTTTCCATTTTTGGGCCGAATTTCATTTTTTCAGTTTTTTTTTGCACTCATGAGCCTATGATGACATTCCCTTCATGAAAATTCCAATTTCATTGAAGGAGTTATGTTTTATGGCATTTTCACAAATTTCCATTTTGAGCCTAAAATTACCCTCTCTTCATAAAAATTCTAATTTTACGAAAGAGGGGTAATTTGAGTATTACATTGAAGGTCTTTTATTCAAAGCACTTAATTGTTCTTCTTTATGAAAATTTGATTTCATTTAAGAGGGATAAGTTAAAGTGACATTTAAAGCCCTTTATCCAAGGCCATAAATTATTGCCTCTTTGTGAAAATCCATTTCACCAAAGAGGGATAGTTTATCGATCATATTGAAAGCTATCTTTATCTTCATGATAAGAAGCCATATTTGGACTTAATAAAGAAGATAAAATCTACCTTAAAACTCTCAATATAAAAGGAATTAAGGCACTACATCGTGGTCATATGAGGGCCAACTCACATTTGCTTTATTTTGGTTCAATGAACAATCACTAAAGTTTCATGGTAAAATAAACCAACATTGCCCCTTGTTTATAGTTACTTGCAATCACTAAGGTGTTCCAAGCATTTAAAATGAATATATTTATTTGAGATTACTAATACACATATGCAAATGCTAATATAGTGGAGACCTTGGAGAAGTTGTTTGTTTAACTTCTTTGCAAGAGGGGATTTGGAACCCAAATCCTAAGGAAGAGTGTACTTTCACAATTGGGTGAAAATACCACTCAACAGCTTGATAAGCATTGTTGGAAATATTTGAGTGAGTGTTCATATGCTTGAACTAGGGTTTGTTAAAGGATTTCACGAAGCAATTGACCATTCTCATTAATTTCGAATATAAAGGTTACAATTGGTTACAAGTTGGTTCTGACCAATTAGTGGTTATACAACCAAATTGGAGAGTGCCTATGAGTGCTAATTTTGATGTAAAATAATGTAATACAACATAATATTCTAACATCCCCCCTTATTACATTATTGGCAAATCCCAATTGTATCTCGAAATTTTTCATATTTGATACGCCCAAGTGCTTTGGTAAATATATTTGCAACTTGATCTTCAGTAGAAATGTATTGAAGTTTTATATGGTGCTTTGGAACTTCATCTCGAATAAAATGACATCTGGTATCAACATGTTTGGTACGTTCATGAAAGATTGGATTTTTGACAATATTCAAAACACCTTGGTTGTCGCAAAACAAATGAAGAGGAAGACTCTTTGGAAGGCCCATGTTTGTAAGAATGCAACTTAACCACATTATCTCGCAGACTGCTTCACTGGCTGCACGATATTATGCTTCTATAGAAGATAAAGCAACCACATGCTGCTTCTTACTGTGCCATGAGATAGGTCCAGATCCTAGATGAAAAACATATCCAGAAGTGGATTTACGATCATCAATAGATCCGGCATAATCCGAGTCTGTGTATCCCAATAAGAAAAAGTTATTATTCTTTCTATATTCTAGACCATAATTTGTACTACCATGAACATAATGAAGCACTCTTTTTGTTGCTTTCCAGTGTGTCATCTTAGGCTCTTGCATGAACCTTGAAAGATATCCCACAGCAAAATTGAGATCTGGTCTGGTATTTGTCAGATATAGGAGACTCCCAATCAACTGGTGATAGAGAGTACCATCTACCTGAGGTGACTCATCATATCGAGATAACTTAAGTCCTTGCTCCATGGGAGTTGCCTTTGACTTACAGTTAGTCATCTGATATTTTTTTACTAAAGTCTTGGCATACTTCTTTTGTGTTACTCTAATATGAAATTTTTGCTGAGTAACTTCTAAACCAAGACAATAGTGCAGAAGTCCTAGATCTGTCATTTCAAATGATTGCTTCAAGTCATTTTTCACTAAGTCAATCATTCTTTCTGAGCTTCCTGTAATGATCAGATCATCCACATAAAGTACAAGAATCACTATATCAGAACCATTTTTCTTAATATAGAGATTTGCATCTGAAGGACTTCTTATGAAGCCATGCTGCACAAGGTGACTGTCTATCTTGATATACCAAGATCGAGGAGCTTGTTTTAGCCCATACAATGATTTGATCAACTTGCATACTTTTTGTTCTTGCCCCTCAACCATGAATCCTTCTGGTTGAGTCATGTATACTTCTTCTTGTAAGTCACCATTCAAGAAGGCACTTTTAACATCCATCTGATGCAATTTCCACCCAAACTGAGCTCCCATGGCACAAAGTACACGAATGGTAGTCATTTTTGTAGTAGGGGCAAAAGTATCTTCATAATCTATGCCTTCTTTCTAAGCATATCCCTTTGCAACAAGCCGGGATTTATGCTTATCAATAGATCCATCTGCCTTATACTTCACTTTGAACACCCATTTGCAGCCTATGGGTTTCTTTCCTGTTGGGAGATCGACTAACTTCCAAGTATTATTTTTAAGGAGAGATTTATGTTCTACATCCATGGCCTCTTTCCACCGTGGTTCATCAAGTGCAGATTGAACCGTTGTGGGTTCGTTTGTATTCAATGTAGACATATAAATTTTTTCTCCATCCTTATCTTCCTCTCTATCATTTTTTGTACCTACTGACAAATCATCAAAGTGTTGATAAAGTTCGTCAAACTCTGAAGTAGATTCTTCTGCTCTCATCCGTTGAGTCATACTGCGAGTACATGGCCTATCAAGAGATAGATCTAGAAGGGATTTCAACTTAGCATCTCTCAAAGTGCTAGTATACCATTTTGGAACTTTCTATTTTTGCTATGGAAGTTGAACCTCCTTCTTAGGCTCTTCTTCATCTAGGTATACAGTTGTGGATGTGTCTTTTGATGTGAGAGCTTCATCAAATACAACATCTCTACTTACATGTGTCTTCTTGGTCTTAGGATCAATCAATCTATAACCTTTTGAGTACTCATCATAGCCAAGAAAGATACACTGCAGGGTTTTCTCATCCAACTTCCTCCTTTTCTGTTTTGGAATGTGCATGAATGCTTTACATCCAAACACCTTTAGATGAGAAATGGAAGGTTTCTTACCACTCCATGCTCCTTGTGGAGTCTTCCCTTGTAGAGCTCTAGTGGGTGCTCTATTTAGGAGGTATGATGTTGTGTTTACTGCTTCTGCCCAATATTGATCCTCAAGATGTGCTCCTTTTAGCATACATCGAACCATTTCCATAATGGAACGATTTCTTCTTTCTGCAACTCCATTCTGCTGAGGTGTATAGTCTATAGTCAGTTGTCTTTTGATCCCAATTTTTTTAAGAAACTCTGAGAACTCTTCAGATGTGCATTCCCCCCCTCGATCTAAGTGGAGGGTTTTTATCAAACATCCCGACTCCTTCTCAACAAGTTTCTTGAACTGTTGAAAGTAGAGAAAGGCTTCTGATTTCAACTAAAGAAAGAAAACCCACATCTTCCATGAGTAATCATCAACGAATAGTTGAAAATACTTTTTCCCACCATAGCTGGTTGGCATAGGACCACACAAATCGGTATGTACCAGCTCTAAAGGTTTTGCAGCTCGAGAGGAGCTTGCTTCAAAAGGCACTCGATGTTGCTTCCCTGCTAAGCAATCCGAGCAAACTGGTAAGATAGATGAGAGGGGTGGAAGACCTTTCACCATCTCATATTTGTGTAATTCAAGCAAATATCCAGAACTGAGATACCCATAACATCGATGCCAGAGAGAGGTGGCCTCCTTTATAGTTGCAGCCAAAGTAACATGTGGAGTGGAAATAGCATCGAGAAT
This sequence comes from Wollemia nobilis, assembly GCA_028583015.1. Classification (NCBI taxonomy): domain Eukaryota; kingdom Viridiplantae; phylum Streptophyta; class Pinopsida; order Araucariales; family Araucariaceae; genus Wollemia; species Wollemia nobilis. The sequence continues at coordinate 9,761,529 of JAQPPZ010017049.1, read as the reverse complement.
AAACAAGCCATGTTTGTAAGATCTGGTTGCAACATGTTTACCACTGTATGTGATAAAACATCTCTTCTTCCCATTGACAACTCGAAACACGCCTTCCATGTTTCTATCCAACATCTGTGTGACTGAAAGTAGATTATTGGCTAAGCCTGGAACATAGAGGACCTTTTCAATTTGACAATTACCATCAGGAAGAGACATAGAAATATCCCCTTCTCCTTTTACTTGATATACATGATTATCAACAATTGTGACTAGCTTACCCTCTTTCGCCACAAAAGTATCAAACCAGGATTTATCCCCAGTCATGTGTTTGCTAGCTCCTGAATCAATATACCACATAGCATCTATCTAGGAAGATGAAGTATGAGTCATGAGCACCTTGTGTGCTCTTTCAGAGTCATAATCTGAATTGAACTCAGGAGAATTTGAGTCTGAGTTGGATTCAACATAAGCAACATGGCCTTTAGATTGCTTATGCTTTTTGTATTTTTTCTTGTTCTTGCCCTTCTTTTGTGAACCTCTTTCATTTGGTTGCTTGTTTTTGAACCAACACATGTTGGTGTCATGGTTATTCATGTCACAAATTTTGCAATATTTTGTATCTTTTTGCTGAGATTGCTTCCCTTTCCCTTTGGAAGAAGCACCTCCTTTTTGAAACTGGACTTGCTTTTTACCACTTTGTTGTTTGGAGAGAGCATTGTCTGGCATATCATCTTTCTGGACCTGAGTTGCCTCCTCAGTCTGAAGCAAGTTTACCAGTTCCACAAATGAGACTTTTCTACCAGAAACATTGAGAGAAGTGATCAACATCTTGTAGGAACTTGGTAATGCTCTTAAGATAATAGAATTCAAGACATCATCATCCACAGGTTTTCCCATAGCATTCAATTTTGCTTTCAAGTCTGCCACTCTGCAAAGGAATATGTCAATCTGTTTCTCCGAACTCATACTGAGATTATGTAGTTGAGTTTGAAGATGGAGAATAGTGGATTGATTCTTCCCTTCATATACTGTGATCAAAGCATCCCAGGATATCTTACTAGTTTTTGCATCACAAATATGAGGCTGCACCTCATCTGTGGTAGCAAGCAAGATAAACACAAGACTCTTCTTGTATTTCTTATCCCAATCATCTTGATCTGTTCCTATTGTTTGAGGACATTTTGCAGTGCCAGTCACTACATCCCATAAATCTTCCAACTGAAGTATGGCTTTCATATTTGTCTTCCATGGAACAAAGTTAGGACCTTTCAACAATTGTGAATCTGAGAGATACTTATGAATTATGGCCATTATGAAGGTTCCCTATACCACCAATTAGTCTCCCTTTCTTTATACCTACCAGATCGTTATATTGTAACCATTCAATATACACCCGCCCTTACGTGAGGGAAACTATAGGTATATATTAACAGTATACTACTCAATATGTACTCGCCCTTACGTGAGGGAGACTATAAGTACATATGAGAAGCACAATATATTGAACATAGGTGATACTGAAAGGGTATCATGTTTTTAATGACACCTACCATAGAAAGTTTTATTCCGCATGCATGGGGCGTAACTTCCCCTAAACACTTTGGAAAAAGAGCTTTCGTCAGGATTTACGCCTAACAACAATCACGATGTGGGTATGAAATGGGAAATAAAACAAAAAAATTGGTTTGCCTTATTTCTCCCCGATGATTTATAGAGAACAAGCTCAGACGTCATTGTTGCAGCTATATTAGGCGACGAATACAGTAGTCCAAAGCATGACAGCATTACCTGTAAGTGTGGACCAGAGGTATCTCAAATACCAAATTCTGTTGTGCAATAAATTGCACAAATAGGGTATAAATTTGGGTTCTTATATTTTTTTTAATTTATGATTGATAATGCAAGAAAACATAATATTTAAGTGCAAAAGAAACAATCATAAATGCCCACAAATTTTAGCACCTATTAATATTCTAGCAAAACAAAATTCTGCCAAATCTGGAAAATAGTTTGATTTCCCCCATTTATCTGACAATTTTGCAAATAAATATGTGAAGAAACTCTCCCCCCCCTTCAAGTTGCAAATTAGACAAGGATTTGGGAAAAAAAATACCTAAAAAACAAGGTAGTCAGGTGTCAAAACACCATGTGCAGGCGTCAACTGCACTCCGTCGTCAAAATAACCCTTTAGAGGCGTCAACAACCCTTTTCGCCATCACTGGAGCATGCAGGGCATCAAAAACATCGTGGCCGCCGTCACTAGACCATTCTAGGCATCAAAAATACCTTTCCCACCGTCATGGGGGCACGCAAGGCGTCAACAACGCTTTTCGCTATCACGGGGGCACGCAAGGCGTCAAACTGCAGGTGCCACCATAAAAAAAAATCCTCGTAGGGATTGGAACCTGGAACCTTCTACCAAACAGTCATCGTACGTACCACCTGAGCCAGAGGGCCCGACGAGGATAGGCGGGCACTCGATAGGTATTGGCAACATCGGGGCCAGAGAAACGGGAAAAAAAACTTAATCCCACATGGCCTATGCGACCATTGTGGGGGGATTTAAAAATGCCAAAGGCATCGATTTCTTTCGGTTGCCTTCGAGAAACCACCCTGTCCTTTTGCCTCCTTGCCGTCGAACCTCCCTTGATCCACGAACCACCTCGATCCGTGCTTCCATGTCCTTGGTCTGCGTCCCCTGATCTGCCAGTTTGGTCCTACGTCCTTGGTCCGCCAGTCTGGTATGTCGTCCATGTCAGGTCCGTTGCCAGGTCCGTCCGTGTCAGGTCTGCCAGTCTGGTCCTGCGTCCTTGGTCCACCAGTCTGGTCTATCATCCGTGTCAGGTCCGTTTCCAGGTCCGTTCATGTCAGGTCTGTTAGTCTGCATCCGTCCTCGGTCCTCCAGTCTAGTCTGTCGTCTGCAGCTCTGATACCATAAAGGATTTCACGAAGCAATTGACCATTCTCATTAATTTCAAATATAAAGGTTACAATTGTTTACAAGTTGGTTCTAACAAATTATTGGTTATACAACCAAACTGGAGAGTGCCTATGAGCGCTAATTTTTATGTAAAATAATGTAATACAACATAATATTCTAACATTTGTAAGCAAGGATTATTTCATTGAGTGATTGGTTGAGTAGAGTTGGTTGAGCCTAGTCAAGTGGATGTGTGAAGTGATAGTTCAAGTTCTATGAAACAAATTATTTTATATTCTAAATTTGAGAAAGAGGTTGAGTATTGATGAGTGTGAAACATATTGAGTCTCTAGAAATTCTCTATATTTTTCTATGATAAAAGAGTGATTGAAAGTGATTGAGCATTGAGTTGAATGTGAAGCATATTGAGTCTCTAATAATTATCTGTATATTTCTAAAAGAGTGATTGAAAGTGATTGATCATTGAGGTTAATGTGAAGCATATTGAGTCTCTAACAATTTTTTGTATGTTTCTAAAAGAGTGATTGAAAGTGATTGAGCATTATGATGAATGTGAAGCATATTGAGTCTCTAACAATTCTCTTTATGTTTCTATGAGATTGGAAAAGTTCTAGTGTGGACTTGTTGAGAAGATTTGAGGTAAGTATTTGAGAGGAAGTGTGGATGATATTTTTGTGAGAGCTTTAGTGGAAGCTTACAATATAGATTGAGGGCAGATTTGGACAAGTTCTAGTGAGGATTTGTTGAGCAGATTTGGACAAGTTATAGTAAGGACTTGTTGAGCAGATTTGGACAAGTTCTAGAGAGGACTTGTGGAAATATTAGTGTGAGATTTTGTGGAAGCTTACAAGGCATATTTGAGACAAGTATTTGAGAAGACTTGTGAGTAGAGTTGATTGATTGATTTGTTCAAACCTTGAGTTAAGGTTTGGGGCAGATTTAGCAGAGTTGATTTGAGATTGATTCAAGCTTTTTGTTAATGCTTGAGGACAAATATTAATGATAAATTTGTGCTAGACCGAAGGACTATGTTTAATACAGGTTAGAGGACAGAGATTGAGGATATATTTGTGCTAGACTAAAGGACTGTGTTTAGTAAAAATTCAAGGATAGAGTTTGGTGCAGATTTGAGGATAGGTTTGTGCCAGACCAGAGACAAAGATTGAGTAGATTTGTGCTAGACTGAAGGACTGTGTTTAGTGTAGATTTGAGATAGATCTTTGGAAGGTGAAAAATTATAGAGGACGATAGTCTCCAATGGATAGATATCCATTATCTAGGGTAGTGAGGATAGGTATCTTCAATGGATAGATATCCATTAGCCAGAGTAGTGGGGGTAATAGTTCTTCTAAAAGATCACTAGTTAGATCTAAGGAGAAAGGAGTTCTCCTGTGGATAGATATCCATGAACTTGATTAGGGGATTGGTGTCTCCTTTGGACAAAGGTCCATAAACATTGTAATAGGGAAAGGATTCCCAAGATATTTATTGAGAAAATTTTAGTGAAATATTTTCTCCGTGGAGTAGCCCACATTGGGTGAACCACGTAAAATTGGTGTCTCTATTGTGTGTGGTGATTTGTGCATTTCTTTGATTACTACTGTTGATATTGCTATATTTATATTGCATAATATTGATTGGAAAGTAAAGTAAAAAGTGGTCTTATATATTTTACCCCCCCTCTCAGTATAATCTTGTGTTCTTCACTTTCACCCCTAGTATGATCTAGGATCTATTTTCTAGGATCTCTAAAGGTCATATTGACCTGATATTATGGTTTATAAATGAGCTTTGTATAGTCAAGCAATGTAGAGGCACAAAATTCTTGAATTAATGATCTCTCTTGGAATATTATGGGTTTTATATTATCATCTATAAAAAATGTGAGAGTCAACATAGGTTGTTTGTGAGGATGGCGATTAATACGTGTATCCTCTTGGTCATGTTCTTGATGTATGGATAAATGCTTAGTTGGGGTGTCTTGATAGCAGTCATCTTGGTATGAAATGACCTCTTGTGCTACTTCTAATGGTTCTTTATGGCGAGTTGATAAAAAAATGCACGACACTCCTCTACTAGACCTCTCAATAGGTGGATGGTTCTTTTTGTAGAAATACAACAAGGTATCTAGGTCAAGAAAGTCTCCTTTAGGACCTATGGGTGCTTCCCTAATAGGGATTTCTTGGAGGTTTGATTCCCTATATAGAGGATTCACATGACAACTTGTACCAAGATGCCAATTAGGAATGGCAAGGTCCTCTGGATTATATCAGAGATGTTCCATATATCCTTGTAGATTTTTAGCAACACTATCTCTTGATTGAGCCTGACTGCAGGTTGTTACCATTGTCTAACTTATGCAAACAATAAATAAATAGAAAAATAAGAAAATAATGTTTTGTGTTTTTTATTTTTATGGCTATTTTGTTGATGATTTTTTTTTTTGTTTTTTTGTTTTTGGTGTGTTTGATTTAAAACCTAATCCTATGACTATAGATGGGATGAAAACTAGCTAGGTGTTTTATGTCCACCTCTCTGATGAGAAGCAATACAACAATGGCCAAAATGGATTCCTACACCTACACAATTCGGGATGTACCCAAAAGTAGAGGACTTTTTAGTGATGAAATCTGAAAACCACTCATGGGGCTACTAAGGTGTCTAGAGAGCTAATCTATTGTGGGATATGAATGCCTATGTCACAAGATTGCTATCGACTATTAGTGATGAAATCCAACTAGATGAGGTTATATATACCTCAAGAATGTGTGTGTGGGTTCCTTTTAATTTATTTTTTTTGCAAAAATGAAATCAAACAACAATCGATGATCTTTCACTAATGCAAATTTAAAATCCTAGAATGCAATATTTCCTAGATAATGATCAACCTTTTAGCAAGTTGCAACACAAGCAAACCAAAAAATTACAAACAAATACCATCTCTTCTTGATAGATTTTTAAAGTATGCTATAAATAGATGTTTTTCTACCTTTATTTATAGAAATTAGAAAGAAAATTATAGAAAGGTAACCTTGAAAGCCTAAGTTTGATGTCAAAATGTAGACTTGCTATTGTTCATCTTCTGATCAATGAGGTGTATGATGGTGCAGTTTAGCATTCCTTCCTTATGCACTATTCGTATGCATAGGTTATGCAAAAAGGGGGATCACTATTCATATGGTGATGTTTTTTTTGCCATCCATACGATCATACAACCTGCAGTCAAAAAATAAACAACAATTAGCAATGTAATAAAAATAGGGACTACTGTCCCACCGTGATCGCCATCTAAGAGAGAAAAATTGTGCACCATACAACTAAATATAGATAGCAATATATATATATATATATGAAATTGTAAACATGTTGATAAAACATTAAAAACATATGGGGTCTTTTTTGTATTAAAAATTTATTTTTTAAGTGTGTTACAATCAAGTCCCCTCTGAGAGTATGCTACCCATGATACAATGAATACAAATAAAATTATCCAGGTGTACTAAATGATCTTCTCGCAATCACAAATTATCTTAGGGTAGGTTTTTCATGATCATCATGAAGAGGGTTTGATGTGGATCTTGCACTCATTTAACGTATGTTAGATCCTATAGTTTGCACACAAAGAAACTAGAAATGAATCAAAAGTATATGCATGATAAAAGAAATCAAATGTGATGAAATAAGATAAACCAGACCGAAGAATATGAAATCTGAAATCTATCTAAATGCAAGAATGATAAAAATTGTTAATCTAAGCCATGCTAAAGACAAAAGTAAAAACTAGATCTCTGCTAGAGGCCATCTCAAGGTCAAACGACCTTGCCTGTGGGTTGTCCTGGGTCGAGATGGCCACTATCCCGAGACTGCATTTATTTGTAGCTGAGTTGGGACAATATTTAGGATCAACCTAGAGTTTTTTCAATGGATTTTTGCGCTTATGAAAGTGACTTGATGGGTTGGATAGATCACCGATGCAAGGGTATTTGATTGCATGGAAAATAGGAGCGCAACTTCCAATCCTTTTTAGCGGTCTAACAACATGAATTTTAGTAGCGGGTGGCTTGGAGGATAAAAAAGGGCAGCACTTTGTTGCACAATATTGGGGTTTGAATTTGGCGACACTTCGTTGCACAAATTCAAATATTTTTGGATCAAATATACAAGGAACCAGAAATCCAAATTGAGGGGGTGAGTGCCAATTTATAGACTTTTCAAATAAAATCTCAACCAGTAAAGTGGTGTTAACTGGTGTTTTTCTAAACTGAAGGTACATCTTCTTTTTTAATTAATTATTCATATTTGATTTGCTTTTATATTTTAAATTAAATATGTTTATTTAATTTAAATATGCATGTTTGATTTGCTTTTGTATTTTAAATTAAATATGTTTATTTAATTTAAATATGCATGTTTGATTTGTTTTTGTATTTTAAATTAAATATGTTTATTTAATTTAAATATGAATGTTTGATTTGTTTTTTGTAATTTTAAATTAAATATGTTTATTTAATTTAAATACACATGTTTTTTTCTTTTATATTTTAAATTAATTATGTTTATTTAATTTAAATATGCATGTTTGAATTGATTTTATATTTTAAATTAAATAGTTTATTTAATTTAAATATGAATGTTTGATTTGTTTTTGTATTTAAATTAAATATATTTATTTAATTTAAATATGCATGTTTTATTTGCTTTTGTATTTTAAATTAAATATGTTTATTTAATTTAAATATGCATGTTTGATTTGTTTTTGTATTTAAATTAAATATATTTATTTAATTTAAATATGCATGTTTGATTTGCTTTTATATTTTAAATTAAATATGTTTATTTAATTTAAATATGCATGTTTGATTTGCTTTTATATTTTAAATTAAATATGATGTTTGATTTGCTTTTATATTTTCTCTCATACCCACTTCCTGAAGGAGGTTCTCTATTATGGCATAGCCTTTTAAAATTTGGTCTTCCAGCGATGATTGCATATTTGGATATCCAACAGGCTTGGTCTCTTGTTGCTAAGGAATTATAGTTTTAGGTTCTTCAATCTAAAGACATAAAATATGGGATCATTTGGGCTGGTGATAATGAGGGATTCTACGCTATCAAAGCGATGTATAATTTGCTTGATCCTAGTGCTCTATGCTTATTTTTGATCAGGAGAATGTGACCAAAAGGACTAAAACCTAAAGTTAAACTTTTTTCTAGTTAGCTATATTTAATAATATTCTTTCCATTAAGAATCTGCTTAAGAGAGCTATACAAATTGTAAATAGATGCTACTTGTGTGAAGCTGATTGGGAGTCATCTACTCATTCGTTGATCTTATGTCCCTTCTTTCATGATATTTTTGTCTACATTCTGGATAAGTTGGGGGTGTAGTGGGTGTTGCCTAATTTCTTGGAAAACTTTATTATGCAATGGAAATACCCCTTTAATGTCCCTCATCTCAAGTTCCTGTGGAGATTCCTCCTATCACATATTTTTAGGGCATTTGGAAAGAATAAAATGTTGGGGATTTTAAAAATTGTAAAAGAGATACTCTTGGAATAGGTCTCAAAATCTTGTAGAATTCAATTGAGAATATTACTAATGTGTTTCCTAATATAGGGAGAAATTACCTGAAGAGTTCTCCTACTGAAGTCCTATTGGAAGCTAAGCTGGGCTTCCCGAGTTTAAACTTTGATGAAGAATCAAAAGGTAATCCTGAGATTGCTAGGATGGGTGGCATTATTAGGAACAATATGGGAAAGTTATTGTAGCATATTGTGAGCATTTATCATCCCAAAATTTCCACTTTGTGGAACCCCGAGTTGTTTTCCAAGGTATTAAACTTTTGGTTGATTTGGGATATCTGAATGCTAAGATTGAAGGGGACTCGAAGAATGTGATTAATATTCTTAATTCCACTATTTATCCGATCTGGATTATCATAGATATGATGTGGGAGTCGAGAAGGTACCTCCAAGTTTTAAATCAATTTAGGATGACATATATTCTGAGGGAGGGTAATTCCCTTGCTGACTATTTGGTCAATCTTGGAACCAACCTTCCTAACTTTACAATATGGAGAAATAACTTCCTGGTGGATCTCCTAAATTTTATTAATGTAAAAATCTTTTAAATTTTATCAATAATATGATCAATGTCATTTTAGTATGTTACATCACCTTTATTTCAAAAGTGTTGGTACTTATGGTAATTTGAATTGTTGGAATGTTGCACCTTGTGATTGCGGTGTTTATCTCATCTGTTGGTGGCCTAACTTCTTTTCAAAGATAATAATTCTACATCATATCTATTATGGGAAGCTGGTATCATTCACATCCTTCAATAATTTCTCTTCTTCAAATTCAAGCTAGAAGAATGACACCTATTTTGACTTTGTCCTTCATGGCAATCAAGTTTCAAAAACTCCTTGGTGGAAATCCAGAGCTATATCATCGTTGATATTGCCTCTACTTTTCCTATTTGGTTTGTGGATCCACCTTCTTGTTTTTAGTGTTGGCAATATTTCCATGTGGTGTTTATGTTTATTTTTTGTGTCCTTATTTCTGAGCTAGAGTGGCTATTTTGCACAACTATGTTTTATGGTCTAATCTCCCATGGGAGAGTTGATGTAAAAGGTTTAGGGATTCCTTTCAAAATCCTCCTTTTGTAATAATAAATAAATATATATATATGCATGTTTGATTTTCTTTTATATTTTAAATTAAATATGTTTATTTAATTTAAATATGAATTCTGCACTACGGATGACATGGAAAGGGGGATGCAAGGGTGAATGTTCCCATGGGGAGGGGTGAGTGGTTGTGTAGCCTAGGTAATAATTAATTAATTAATACTTTGGGCAAATTATTATTTAATTTAATATTAATTAGTTTAATTATTATTTAAAAATACAAATTAATTACGATTAATAAATTAGTATTTTATATGTTTAATTTTGGTATTGTCTGTTTAAGTGGTGAGAACCATTATTTTAGCCCTGAAGCTTCCCAAGGTGGGTTAGGTGGTCTAAAAGGAGTCCATTTAGGTAGTCTCCTCATTGTATTTTAGGTGTCTAAAGTAATTTTTAGATAGTGTTGCCTCTTATTGGAGGTATTTTTCCTCTTAGGATACCTTGCGCCAATCCCATATTAGGAAGCCCTTTCAATCATTTGTGCCTTACTTCTCCTCCTAGATGAGTGGGCATAAACATACTTTGTAGATGCCAACCCATCCACCTTTTTAGATCTTAGGGGTAGGCTACATCAAAACACACTAACCCCCCCAAAAAACAAATCAACACCAAACATCAAAATAAAGCTTAATTTGAACATTTGCATCCATGTCTTTTGATGTTTGTTTGCTTGTTTGTGTAGATAGCATTTTCTCCCCTACCAAAAAAATAAAAATAAAACAAAACAAAACATAATACCAAAACTTCTATCAAACATAAAAATATAGCATTTTCTTTCAAAACCATCGAAAACATCCATAAAACTAACAAAAGACTCAAAATATAGTCTTACCATATTTCAATCATTTACACCTACCATTGTAAACCTTGTAACCTATCTCTAGAGTTAGTTTTCTGAACCCCTAATGGTTCATAGTCGTAACCATCTAATCCTAGATGGTTGATAGTTGTGGTCATTAGACCATAGATAGTCATACTTAGGATTAGTCTATATAAGCCTATTTTTGGTTTGATCATTCTTCCATATTTTGTCCTACCTCCAACTACTTATGGTTTTGACCAGAAGCCCAACCCATGTTCATGCATGCCCTCTTATGGTACATTCTAAGTGAATCCCCCATCCCTCAATAACTCCAAATTATCCAAAAAATATGATTCCTACCCCACCTAATACCCTATCCACCATCTATACTATCCCTTCTCAACATTCTAAAGTCCGTTCTTGACCCTAAAATTATAATCTAAGAATAATATATTAGACCACCCAAACCAATCTAATCAAGAGCCTCCACATGAGGACCACATCCTCCTCCTCACATAGATCAACCTCATATTTTCCACCCCTTCTTCCAACACCATCTCTTCCCTCTCTTATCTCACTACCCTAAAATTTATCCTACTTGTCTCATGTGGTCCAACATCCACAACTTTACCACTCATCCTATCTTCTTCTTTCACCTTTACCCTACCCATATTCTCACCCCTACCAACTTAATCCTTACCGTGTCGATACCCAACCCAATCATATCATGGCCATTTCAACCACATTCCTAGCCAACTTACAACAAATCCTAGACCACTCACAAACATTAAGATGTAGTCAAGTCATCAAAAGACTTCTACATCATCCTCAAAATATTCTCTTATCTAATATTCCTCCACTCCATCACCTTATTATAAACCTTCCAATCATCCTCATTGTCCTCCTCATCTACATTATACTTGGACACCTCTGTCAGAGCCTCCATTAATAATTTTTAAAAAGTTACACAATGTAAAAGTAATTTATTTACTTGACACATGCCTTGTGGACCCCAATAAAACCTAATACAAAGTGGTATAAATAACATCACTTTTGTGTTTTCATTACCAAAATGGTCACAACATTGATGACTGTCTATGATTGAAGTACTTGGTACAAGATCTACTAGATCATGGAAAATTGACCATCTTATCAACATGACCCCCTCCATGTGGCTCTATTCTTCTATAATAATTTATTCCTAGTCAACCATCTTCTCTCACTCATCCACATCTTATTATAGCTATCATCACATATGCACATCCCTAATCACATCCTATCATAAATCATCTTATCACTTTAGTTGGATGACATTACCTTATTAGTGCTATCCCAAACTTGATCAATAATCAACACCTAATTTTGGAATCTACATCTGTCCTAGAACCTTGCTTGAGACTATCACTAGCCCTCCTCTATTGGGATAAAAAGTATAACTTATCTTCTCAAATCAAAACTCCAATCCAATCCTAATTTTGTACACTCAATTCCTATTTATATATGGTTATGCATACCTACGTTGCATCGATATGGCTACTTAACATCACTTACAATCAATTTGTAGCATCTTGAGGTAACCTACCATACAATTTTCTTCCTTGTTGAATCAAAGTGCTCTAAACAATCTATCAAATATAAGTTTCAAAGACATTCTTCCCTTCCATACTTGAGGTATATCACATTAATCATGATTCGAGACAATCTTACAACTCCTTCTCATGTTTCACTTCAACCCCTTGCATCCATTATCCACTATCATCATAACCTATTCACTCACAAACCCTACTAGTCCTACTTCATCACCTCTTCAATATTCTTCTCACCTCCTTCTCTAATAGGGTCCATGCCATTGTTGTACATTCATGCTTCCAGTGATGACATACCTATGGCCGGTTCCTTACTCTCCCTTTCTTTCTCCTTCTTACCTTCTTTTAACTTCTTCTATTTCCCCCATTCCTCTCTTATTTTCTCCATTTTATTCCCTCACATTTACTTTTCCATTTCTCTTCATATCTCCCCTACTATTCCAATTGATTTTATGACTGGAGGGAGTCCATCTTCTCCCTAAACCATTTTATATCCTCAGGGAGTTTGTACTCCTTCCACATTTCCCTTGTTTGGGGGAGTTGCAATCGCTTCCACCAATTTTGTTACATCACTTAACTTCCAAATTTTTATTTTCTTTCTTCATCACTCTTCATTTTAATCCAACCATTCCTCAACATATTTTAGTGTCTTCATCACATATTTTGCAACACATACTTCTAAAATTCCATCAATATTTCTCTTCATTAACTTGCTTCTCTCCAAATCTTCCTCCTCATTCATTCCTATTGTTATGTTCATAAACATTTCTTCTTGACTTTGGGGAGTTGCCTCTCCTTCCAACTAGTTTTGTGTCTGGGGGAGTAGCAACTCTTTTCCCTTCCAAATTTTTCTATCATATCCTCTAACTTATTTTATCTTTGTACTTATACATAAGGCTCAAACCATGCTAATTTTATGTTCTTTTGAATTCATGAATATGCATTTCCTAATATATATTTTATTAATTAATCAAGGACATAAAATGGTTGTACATATCTATTCATCCACTCTCCATCAATGTATGCCATGCATTGTTCCAAATTTATCCATTATAATATTGTTCCCTCATGTGTCAATACACCTTTTCCATTGTGTTGCATGTCTATTATCTATACTTTTCATGTCTCCCTAGTCCCCATTATCTCATTATCTTAGGTTATTGGAAACTTAAGTTCTTTCAATTATTCATCCATATATATTGTTCCACTAAATATTTATTGAATGTCATCATATCCTATGGAGAAATTGGCCTCCCTTGGCTAACTTGTGTTCTCTCTTGGACCCCAGATATATCACACATTAATTAAATTTTTATTCTATGGAAGACAAGATCATGTTTAGTATCACCATAAACCAAATGGTTTTCCCTGCTCATCCTATCTTGCACATAATCCAAACATGAGGATCCATAATTCATGTGTAAAAAAAAAAAGATATGTATTATTCATAATATTGGTTTCTCAATCATTTTAGATGCTTCCACTAAAGCTATAAATTCTTGGCTGGCAGTGGATCTATGGTCAAATTATTATGGGGCTAACCTCCATTGGGTTATATATGCTTGACTAGTAGTGGAGTATACCCTTTGCATGTCTACATGTTTATCACATTAGCAACCTTTTTTATAGACCTTTGAATGCTCATGGATGAGCTAGCTTATATTTATCTATAGTACACTTGGTTAGTCCAATATCTATCAAGATTAGGTAATGAACATCATTATACACACATGGGTCTATGATTGGCTTGACCTTTTCTAGGATGGTCTTGGTATCTTAGGGATATTGATTGGCTACTATATGAGCTTGATTGGTATCACTAGGATGTTTGAGTTTCCTGAAACACTTCTAAAATCCAAAATTCCTAAGATATTTGGAGCAACACATATCTTGTAGCTCTTTATCACTTATTATACACATGTTATAATATTTTTATTTACATCCTATCATATCAATAATTGGTTATCATTTTTAGGACCACATATTATCTTCGTTCCTATCTCGTGTTCGGTGTCAATTATGATTTGCTTCTCTCATGTTATACCATTATGTTATTATGACTATGTGTATATCCTTTTTTAATTAAACTAACTATGATAAGAAAATACATATATGCCTATCCAAAATATGATTGAAAAAGCAATTATAAGTCACTACACATCATCCTCCATCTACCCAAATCCATAATATCATCTTGCATAGCCATATCATCATAACTCATCAATCACAATTATCAGCCAAAAACATCATCATAATCAAACACACAAAGCCATCATATTAAAATAAAAATCATGTATAGATATAAAAAAGAAATCCCCATAAATCCTCATGCAATTCCTGAAGGCTACATCAAACCTATCCTTTAGCATCATAATACATCATGCATCAAGCATATAGATAAAAAATGGTAGCCTCTCCAGCCTCAAACAAAAATATTATTCCTACTGCTATCCTCAAACTATCTCACCACTATCCTCCTATCCACCATCTCTATAAACACTCAAAATTGACCCACTTTTCATCAATTATCATCAATTCATATTCATACATCAATCCTCTAATCACTGAAGCTAAATTTACCTTTCAATGACCTAAAATTGAGCTTTTTTACTCCAAAAAATAAGGTCATATTTGAGTCACTTTTTAACCTATAAAACCTTATCCAAATTTCCTAAAAACACCACCATTGGATCGATCTCAAAAAGAGATATTTTATGAGTATATATTTGTTTCTTTCTCACATCATTTGGTTCCCCAAAATGCAAAAAATTGCACATGGGTCCCAAATGCTTACTCCCAGATGATTTTAATTCACAACAACCCACCCCTCGATGATTGTAATTCCAAATTTCCTACCTCCATATGGTTCCCCAAAACCAAATTTATTCCCTCATTTATTTCTAAGGTTCACTCTTTGACCATATCATCTCCATTCTTCCATTTCCCAAAAATATCTTGTCAAGTGTTTCATCGTTGTCATCTATTTCTTCCTCCCATCAACTCATCACTTGAATGGGTAGATATTACCCATAAATTCTACTATCATGGCATGAGGCTATAATCAAACCTCTTCTACTAGCACAAATAGTAGAGCTTATCTTCTCAACTCAAAATCCAATTCAGCCAATTTGGTACATGCCATGCCAATGTTTGTATGGTTAATCATGCACTTACTTCATCGATGTGGAAAATTAATACCACTTACAATCAATTGGAGCATCATGAGGACACTTACGTATGGTTGGCCAGCTTACCACATCAAATGATATCATCAATATATCGAAGGTAAAGTTTCAAGGGACTTATCCATTCCATAATTGGTGTATCCCATATTTATTTCTCTAATTTGAAGTAATATTACATCAACCTCATCAAGATATAATTATGGTGTGTCAAAATACATGGCCATCCATCATAAATCATCACTCATCATTCATTGTCATCCACCACCAACCTAACTATGACGATGTCATATATTTTTACACCGCATTGTGTTCATTAAAGTTACTTTAGGTGATTACAAAATTGACATATTTTGGAGGTCTAAATTTACCCCTTTTTTCACTGCATTGTGTTCACATGCAATGTGGTACAAAAAGAGGCAAATTTAGACACCCAAAATGTGCTAATTTTACCTAAATTCATTTTAATAAATTTTGATAAAATTCTTGATGACCCCCTAAAATTGCATTACCCTACCTTATAACATTACAAAAATCTAATTTTCCCTTCCTATCCCCCTTTACCCCATCAAAAACCCTCCTAAATTAATACCCTTGTCACAATGTGACTTCCCGTCCCTCTTACTCTATGTGCACAACTCCCTATTTATATGCACATCCCCTCTAGCCTCCCCTTTGAACTTAGAATAGGTCCACCTCACCCTAGCCTAGTCCACCCTATTTACCACATCCCCATGCACCCTCATTGCTTCTCATACCCATTTATGACACTTGGAAAGGGTGAGGATCCTCCCCACCTAATTACATTTATGTGGCATGATGTGCACATGCCACTCGGGTGGGTGAGGACTCTCCTCACCCAAGGTCATTAATAGGGTAATATTCACACTCTCATAAATGGAAATCTCTAAATTTTCAATTTTCCCTCATCCTTTCTGTTGAGAAGCAACACACCCCCACTGAAAAATGAGATTCCATCCTTAGAAAGCCCTGAACTTCCATTTTTGCAGTAGGGACCCTCTTGATAATTTTCAAGTTTTAAATCCAAATTTGCTTGCCTCCTTTTTAAAGTTGTGCTTTTTCTTGCATTCCAGCTGTGTTATCCAAGAATTAACTTTCTACATGCTAGAATCATTCATGCACAAATAAAATCTTGCACCGGTACCGAGAAAAATCTAGAAAATAGTTGCATAAATTCACTGAAAACCAAAACTTTCCATTTTTGGTAGTGTCGCGATATCGCGACACTTCCATTTTCAGAAATGTCGCGATATCGCGACGGATTTTGGCAAAAGCAGCTAAGTCATTTTTGTGTAGCGAAATCGCGACACTTTCCATTTTTGGAAGTGTCGCGATATCGTGACATTTCCATTTTTGGAAAGTGTCGCAAAATCGCTGCCGATCGGAGGAGAGAGAAAGAAAACGTACGGAAGGGCACGATTTTGTGACATGTCGCGAAATCGTGACATGTCGCATTTTCGCGATAGGAGAGAGAAAGTGGGCTGCAGAATAAAAAAATTGGCTAAGTATGAAAATGGTCGCGATTTCGCGACATGTCGCGAAATCGCGACACTTTCTGGAGAGAGAAGGAAAGGAGACGAAGAAAGAAGCCAAGTGCAAAGGCAGGCGCGATTTTGCGACATGTCGCGAAATCGTGACATGTCACAGTATCGCGACTGTTGGAGCAGAAAGTTGTAGTTGACGGAGAAGGGTCATGATTTCGCGACATGTCACGAAATCGTGACATGTCGCATTTTCGTGGCCGACGGGGGAAGAAGTTGCCGATGAGCCAGGGACGTCGCGATTTCGTGACATGTCGCGAAATCATGACATGTCGCAGAATCGCGACAGGAGAGAGAAAGTCCTCAGAGGGCCTGAAAGTGCATTCCAACGGGAAACAGAAGGCATCCTAGGGTAGCGACACGTGTCAAAGCGTGAGGCAGACAAACAGAAGCCGACATGCAAGCTTGCTTTAGGGTTTTTAGCCTGATTTAATCTGTTTTAACCTTTAAAGCTTCTGTTTTATTAAATTACTAATCTAATCTTTTGTCTTTCATGCAGGATTCCATCTGGCACTTGCGGGACAACCGAGAAAGGCCATAAAGTCAAATTTAAAGTGCAGATTTGATCGAGGACCGCCATGCTAGAGGAGAAGATGTCGGTGAAAGCATTCAATGGAGATTTATTGCAGAATTAATAGCATGAAGACCATTTCAACTCAGGGATGGCTTTGCGAAGATCAAATTGATGGAGAAGTGGTGACTCATCCGGCTCACCAGCAGAATTAATGGAGGCATTTATTTGTAGCTGCGGATGAATGCAAGTTGCATTTGATCCTATCTTCTCCATTTATGGCAGCTGACTCCCCTGATTTGCCGAAGGGTTAAGTTCTATCTGGACTTTGATTTTAAATGGATTTTTATTGTAAAACCCGGGTCCTAGGGTTTAGAAAGATAATTTTTACAGTTTAAAGTCTGATAAACTTCTCTTTCTGCCCTACCCTACCCTCTCTTTGTTTTTCGTGAATGATCCATTTTTATTTTCTTTGTTTGTATTTTATTTAAATCTGCTGACCCATGAGAGCTAGATCAAGAATTCAAGTTAAATCTGATTGTCAACAACTTCTGCAACTACTGAACAAGTTCAGGAACCCCCTGTAAGGTAACAGAGCATTCCATATTGAAATCTATTTTAGAAGCAGAAAAGAGTGAATAGCCATTCGACCCAACTCTGTAACTCGCACCTTGGATAACCAGCTAGATCCTAAAGTGAGTGGGATTCGTCCCGTGGGTGTCTCCGGTGGCTTCCTTCCCATCCTTTTGTGGGGTGCGTATGAAAGCCGGACCAAAACCTAATTGGCGCTAGAAGGAGGGCCGAGAACATCTCAGTTCAAGTTCAGTAGTCTGTTAAGAACTGTAAAGTTGTATGTGCTGAGTCTGGTATTTTATCTTGTGAATCCTTTTCCCTCCTCCTCAGCTCTTTTAAATTTTGTGGTTAGAGTTTTTTCCTAAACAGCGGAACTTAACACCAACACCTAATTGGCGCTAGAAGGAGGGCCTGAACTCAGTTCAAGTATTGTAAGGGCATAACAACAACATTTGTAAGGACCCACACTGAACTTCAGTGTAGTGTTGTTAGTACAGTTGTCAGTACAGTGTTTAAATTTCCAAATTCAGAACCTGTTGAGAATTGCAAAGTTATAAGTGCTTGTGAAAACTGGATTCTACATACAGGGTAACAAGGTCCCACCCCAGAGCTGGAGAGCTCCTTGTTCTTGAATTAGAAACTCTGAGAAGAAGTAGCCTCAGAAGGGCCAAATCTCTGTCACAGATAGTTTTATCACCACTGATTGTTACTCCAACCAGAGCTCAGAATATCCTTGTTAATCCATTAGCTATGGCAAATTGTTTGGGCTCCACAGCTTTGAACATTTCGGGTATAGCCCATGACTTGCCCAGAAATCCAGAAAGATACCTCCCCAGGTATAAACATGATGGGACAAGAACTGCAGAGGAACACTTAGTTGCATTCAAGAATGCACTGAAGTTATTAAATGTACAACATGAGGATGTTGCCTGCAGACTCTTCCCGTTTACTCTCCAGGAGGGAGCTTATGATTGGTTTCTAAATCTTACCAATGATTCCATCACCAGTTGGAATGATTTAGAAAAAGTTTTTGTGTCACAGTTCATAGAAGTGATAGATCCCAGCATTTTATATCAGCAGTTTTCTGACATCAAAAGAGAACTGAATGAGTCTATTAGATCCTATAATGTCAGATTCCAGAAAGCTTATGGTAGACTTACTGGGTATTATGTATCGAATGATGACCTGGCATTAGAGATTTTCAGGAACTCTCTAGACCCAATGACCTCTGTCTTCTTGAAGAGGGATGCCACTGTTACCAACTTGACAGAAGCTTATAAAGAAGCTTTAATCCTGGAAAGACAGTTGGGACCCCAGCCTTTAAATCTTCAGCAAACTCCTCTGATCACACAAGCTGCTCCTGTATTCAATCCTATCCCACATCAGATGATGTTACCAGTTTGTCAGACTTTACCATCAGCAGCACCATTAGCTGCAGCACCTGTTGAGAATGTACAGAACCCGATAAAAGAAGCTGACAATGCAAGGATTGAAGAAGTCTCAAAGATTGTTCAAAAGCTGGCCAATGATTTTTTGAGTTTTAAAAGGCAAACTTCTACTGGAGACAACCCCAACAGATATTCATATCAACCAAACAGATTTAATAGGCCCCCATATGAACCTAATAAATATTACAAGGGTAAAGCTCATGATGTGAACATTTGTGACTTAGCCCTGCCCAACTGGTGTAGAATTCATGCCACTTCTCAGCATGGGGAGTTAGACTATCTGGAATTTTGCAATGCATTTGAAGCCTTGTCTGGTGATCTGATCTCCCCTGAAAATCAAAGAACTATTGATGGCCCAAGTTCATCTGGCCACAGTGCAGCTATGGTCCTGGATTCTTTCTCTTTCCTAGATGAATCTGAGAATGTAGTTGAAATGCCTATGGATGAGGTACAGGCTTTCCAATGAGTACTGAAGAGATAATTACAACCTGAGAAACAGGAATCCCGAGCCTAATACCACATCAACTCCTCCTGACAACTCTCACAATATTCCTCCTGACCCCTCTCCAAGCAATAATCCACCTCCACCAAAGGTAGGAGCTCAAAGAGTACCAGATGTTGCTATTCCTCCACTTAACAAAGGATATAACATAGTGGAGGATATGAAAAAGATTAAGGCTAACATTACTTTGCATGAATTGGCACAGATTTCAGAGCGAGAGAGACAATCTGATAAAGACATACTGCGGCCTCGTTCGCTAAACCTGTGGACAAAGGAAAGAAAATAGCCAATGCCAATCTGGCCATGTACAAGGAAAAGATTGAAGTTCCCCCATTTTTACTAACTGTCAAAATTTTTGGGAAGAATTTACATAATTGTTTGGTAGATTCAGGTGCATCTGCTAATGTCATGCCACTAGCAATTTGTCAGCAGTTGGGGCTGACCCCAATAAATTTTGAGAGGAGAGTTGTCCAATTGGACAAGTCAGAAGTTAAGGTTGTGGGAGAGCTACAAAACATTCACATTCAATTGGCATCTGAGCCAAGGGCTCAACATAAGATCGAAATCCAAGTTATGGATATCCCAGTGGGGTATGGAATGTTGTTGAGTAGGGATTGGTCTAAGTCTCTAAATGGATATCTGGAAACAGAATTTTCACACATGTGGTTGCCATGGAAGGGTGTGGCCAATCAATTGCGGGTTGATAGAGAACCCAGGTACAAGCACACCATTACAAAGTACAATGCTGCAAATAAAACTGTCAATGTTGCAGAAGTAGATATTGGAGTCTACAATTTAACAACTGGGCAGAGTAATAAATTTAACAAAGCTCATCCTGTACATACTAATGAAGTTTGGACACTTCATGTGGATGGAGCCAGATGTAAGCAGGGTTCTGGAATAGGGGCAGTCCTCAAAGGACCCCAAAGTCAGACATTTTTTATGTCTTACCGCCTGCAGTTCCCATGTACTAATAATTTAGCAGAGTATGAAGCTCTGATTTTAGGTTTAAAGTTTGCTTTGGATAAAAATGTGAAGAACATTCAAGTTTTCACTGATTCAGATGTGGTGGTCTGGGTCTGTCAAGATTTTAAGGTATTTGATCCTGGGGGTTTTTACATTCAGTCCTTTTGAAAGAATTCTGCAAACCCTTCAAGTAGAAGCATAAACATGTTATCAAATGATTTGTTATTATATGATTTGTTTAATTTGAAGGAGTTGCAGATTTGTTTTTCAAATGGGACAGGGAAGACAGTAAACACAAGTCTTTCCCAGATAGCAAATTTTTTAAGCACAGTCTAGAGTGCATTTCGTCAACAGGACCTGAAAGGTAATTTTTCTAAATTACTTGCACATGGTCAAAATTTTTTTAAGGCACCATTTCTCTGCTTTCCCAACTGCTGCATTTTTTGAGTATGAAGGGAAGTTGTAACATATGTATACATTGTAAGTAAGCTTTGAAGTTTTTCAGTTTTATTTCTTTGTCTGTACAGTTTTAGCTTGTGCAGTTTATTTCTTTTGTCAGTGCTTTTTATTTCCTTTCTTTGTCTTTTTATGTCAGCTTGTTGTTTAAGTCTGTACAGTCTTTTGTTTCAGTTTTATTTGCTTTAGTTCTTTATTGCAGTTCTTTTTCTTTGCTGTCTGTACAGTTGCTTTAGTTTATTTCAGTTGCTTTAGTTTATTTCAGTTTTTAGCTTTAGCTTTTAGCTACTGCTTCATATAGTGTCTTTAGTTAGCTTTGCTTCTATTTTAGTCTTAGTTGCTTTGTGCTAGTTTTATTTGTAGCCTGTGCAGTTTTTATTCTGTTTTGCTTTAAAGCCTGTGCCTGTACTTGGAAGCCTGTACAAAGTCCTTTGGCTTCTAAAAAATCTATTCTTTAACCTTTTCCTGAGCGATCAATGAAAATTCAGCCTTCTAAAATTGTTTTATTCTAAGCTGATCAATCCAGCCTCAATCCAATGTTCATGGTCATCATTATTCTAATTGAGATAGTCTGCTTACACTGAACTGTAGAACTATTTTGTTATCCAGGATGAAGGTAGAGAGATGATGGGATCTTGTGTCTTACTTGCCACAGTTGTTTTAATAATAGAAAAACTGCTATGCTATTTTGTTGGAGGAACTCCCGGGGAATCCAAGAAAAGCTGGTTATGAGAGGGGACTATGATTCATGCAATTATTTGGGTGTCACCAGAGGCTATCAATGCCTAGACTGAAACAGTTCCGGATTGATCAAATGTTAAAAGAAAATTGTAATTTCTCTAAGGTCTTCCAGATAGTGATATATTTCAAAAGAAGAGAGATAAAAAAAAAAAAAAAGAGATAAAAAAAAGAAAAAGAAAAGAGTTATATGATCAAAAGAGGCAGCCAATACTTCCAAAGATATTTTTACTGAATTATAGATTCTGCCCTACAGTTGTAAATTTGGGTCGTGTAAATCTAAAGGGTAACTCTGTCTAGGCTGTAAAAGGCTAAACTAGTAAACAGAGCTCTACTCGGTTTCCCCTTTTTATGATCTAGAAAAGTTGATCAGTCCAGAGTTCAGCATTCAATTCAGTCATCCTTGAAGAAAGTTTTATACCCTTTGTAATTGCACATCAGAAATCTTCCTTGAAGTAATCCAGCCTAGTATGTCCTTGGGAAATTTTAACAGCTAGCAGTTAGCAGTCAATTTATTGTGAAGAATGTATGTGGCAAGGCATGATGCATGGTCTTTTTGTTTTGAAGCCAGAGTCTTGGGTTCTAAAATAGTGCTACTATTTTACCTCGTAGATATCGCCATTTGTTGAGAAGCAACACACCCCCACTGAAAAATGAGATTCCATCCTTAGAAAGCCCTGAACTTCCATTTTTGCGAAGAGGGACCCTCTTGATAATTTTCAGGTTTTAAATCCAAATTTGCTTGCCTCCTTTTTAAAGTTGTGCTTTTTCTTGCATTCCAGCTGTGTTATCCAAGAATTCAATTTTTACATGCTAGAATCATTCATGCACAAATAAAATCTTGCACCGGTACCGAGAAAAATCCAGAAAACAGTTGCATAAATTCATGAAAACCAAAACTTTCCATTTTTGGTAGTGTCGCGATATCACGACACTTCCATTTTCGGAAATGTCGCGATATCGCGACGGATTTTGGAAAAAGCAGCTAAGTCATTTTTGTGTAGCGAAATCGTGACACTTTCCATTTTTGGAAGTGTCGCGATATCGCGACATTTCCATTTTTGGAAAGTGTCGCAAAATCGCTGCCGGTCGGAGGAGAGAGAAAGAAAACGTACGGAAGGGCACGATTTTGCGACATGTCACGAAATCGCGACATGTCGCATTTTCGCGATAGGAGAGAGAAAGTGGGCTGCAGAATAAAAAATTGGCTAAGTATGAAAATGGTCGCGATTTCGCGACATGTCGTGAAATCGTGACACTTTCTAGAGAGAGAAGGAAAGGAGACGAAGAAAGAAGCCAAGTGCAAAGGCAGGCGCGATTTTGCGACATATCGCAAAATCGTGACATGTTGCAGTATCGCGACGAAAGTTGCGATTGACGGAGAAGGGTCGCGATTTCGCGACATGTCACGAAATCATGACATGTCACATTTTCGCGGCCGACGGGGGAAGAAGTTGCCGATGAGCCGGGGACGTCGCGATTTCGTGACATGTCACAAAATCGTGACATGTCACGGAATCACGATAGGAGAGAGAAAGTCCTCAAAGGGCCTGAAAGTGCATTCCAGTGGGAAACAGAAGGCATCCTGGGGTAGCGACACGTGTCAAAGCGTGAGGCAGACAAACAAAAGCCGACATGCAAGCTTGCTTTAGGGTTTTTAGCCTGATTTAATCTGTTTTAACCTTTAAAGCTTTTGTTTTATTAAATTGCTAATCTAATCTTTTTGTCTTTCATGCAGGATTCCATCTGGCACTTGCGGGACAACCGGGAAAGGCCATAAAGTCAAAGTTAAAGTGCAGATTTGATCGAGGACCGCCATGCTAGAGGAGAAGATGCCGGTGAAAGCATTCAATGGAGATTTATTGTAGAATTAATAGCATGAAGACCATTTCAACTCAGGGATGGCTTTGCGGAGATCAAATTGATGGAGAAGTGGTGACTCATCCGGCTCACCAGCAGAATTAATGGAGGCATTTATTTGCAGTTGCGGATGAATGCAAGTTGCATTTGATCCTATCTTCTCCATTTATGGCAGCTGACTCCCCTGATTTTCCGAAGGGTTAAGTTCTATCTGGACTTTGATTTTAAATGGATTTTTATTGTAAAACCCGGGTCCTAGGGTTTAGAAAGATAAGATTTGCAGTTAAATAAGAAGATATTTCTGAAAATATCAGGGTCTGTCCTGAGTCTATAAATACTTCTTCTCAATGTAATTGCGGGAGGCGGAGACTTAGAAATAAAAGGCTTATAAGCAATTTCTTGCAAATCTTGTGAAATCCTTTGTTTCTGGACTTGGAGTTGATGTGCTTTAGCTTTTCTGTGATAGCATGGCCAGGAGCCTAATCTTTTGTAGAGTGTGATAAGTGTATCTTCTTTTGTTATCCGTTCCATTTAAATTTTATTAGATATATGCTGTAAATCTGCCATTATCAAGTTTAAATATGTTGTTAGGCTTCAGTTGTTCTTTTGTCTGCTAGGGGAAATTACAGATTTGAGGTTAAGTTTGTTCTAATTACTCTGTCTTCACTGTGTGAGCTAGGCTGTCGGTGAAAGATACCAGTTTTAACCAGCTGCCCTTGGATTTATAATTTTTTGCTAGATCTGTTTCACTCTGCCTTGTGCTCTTAGTTGAAAGTGATCTTAGACTGACTGGACACTTTCTTCTTTGATTTGTTCTGTTGTGAAGCTGATAGCATAGATAAGATTGATAGTTTAGGGTTTTACAGTTTAAAGTCTGATAAACTTCTCTTTCTGCCCTACCCTACCCTCTCTTTGTTTTCCGTGAATGATCCATTTTTATTTTCTTTGTTTGTCTTTTATTTAAATCTGCTGACCCATGAGAGCTAGATCAAGAATTCAAGTTAAATCTGATTGTCAACAACTTGACAACTATCGAACAAGTTCAGGAACCCCCTGTAAGGTAACAGAGCAGTCCATATTGAAATCTATTCCAGAAGTGAAAAAGAGTGAATAGCCATTCGACCCAACTCTGTAACTCGCACCTTGGATAACCAGCTAGATCCTAAAGTGAGTGGGATCCGTCCCGTGGGTGTCTCCGGCGGCTTCCTGCCCATCCTTTCGCGGGGTGCATATGAAAGCCGGACCAACACTTTCCATATGTCAGCCACATTATTCCATGTAACTTCCAAGTTACCACCCCCTCTCCCTTGCAAAAAGCCTATAAAGACCCCCTCTTTTCCTCCATTTGCAAGAATAATTGAAAATACAAGCTAAAAATCTACCAAAATTTTCACTCACCCCCTTTTGTGTGCTTACCCCCTTTTTAATGCATTCTCTCTTGTATAAAAATTATCCATGGAGATAACTATGTCCTTTAAGATGCATCTACCTCACTTTTGAAATTGCTCGTAGATAGAATATTAAACCTCTACTAAAATTTTATTATAGAATATTGGCACCTTGATAGAGGTCCACTATGAATCTCATTACCATCTGAGAAATAAAGAAGAGACCACCTGCCCCTTCACTTCATTTTGAGAAATCATTTATCATTCCTTTTAAGCATTCACATTAAAAAAAGAGTAGTCCCTTTTGCTCGTATGCTCTCTTCTCATGCCTATAAGATGATGAGGATCAAAAAGGAGAATGACACTTGTGGGGTTAAATAATTTGCATTCATTTTTATAATCTTTCATTCCACACTACATTCTATATTAAATAGGGATATGTATTTATGTATGCTCTACCCTTGCACCCTAGGGTGATCTTTGGGATCAAAAGTAGGCCATAACTCCTAAGATAATGAACTTCACTCCATACCTCACATTAAAAGAAGGTATATATTGTATGCTCTCTCCTCACACCTTTGGAGAATCTTAGAGATCAAAAGAGCATGTATCCTTCTTGGTTAATGAACACCATATATTTACACCAACATTCAACATTAAAAGGGGTTCCTTATTCCAAGTATGCTCTTCCCTTGCATCTAGTATGATTTAGTATGATCTTGAGAATAAAAAGAAAATAGGTCCCCAAAGGTTCATAGAATAGTTTTAATTTTGTCTTTTATTTTTTTTATAGAACAACTTTAATTTCATGTCTTTTATCAATTTCATAGGGTAGAGTTTAAGTTCATGTTATTTTCATGCTTCTATAGAGTACTTTTTTTTATTTTGTTAAGGGGGATTTCTATTTTGTTTTGTGTATTGGGGGACAACCCTTTGGGGGCTAGTGGTTTAATAGTCCAACTACCATGGGTTGAAAAATTGGTCATATGGATCTGTACAAATATATAGATTTTTGTTTTGTTTTATGGATTATTAATGAGGATGTGGTCATTATTATAGCTTAATATTCTAAAGATGTAACACAATATTAGGAGGGTTTTTCATGAGGTGAGATATTTGATGATAGATGAGGATGTATAGTGGCTGAGAAAGATAAGGTTGGAGAGTGTGGCATGATTAGAGGCCATGCATGTAGATAATTGGTATATTTTGGCCTTGGTGGAGATGTTATATCCAAATACAGGGATATTTCATCTATTGATTAGAGAGATTACCATTACATTGGAGAATGTGTATCAAATATTTTAGATTATGGTGGAAGACATTACTATCCAAGTCATGGACTCATTATAGAAGGATGAAGTGATGCATAGAGTGTATGGTGAGGTATGGTAGTAGGTGAATATTGATAGTGTGGATGTGTTGTATGACCTATAGTATGAGACATGGATATTCATCCAATGGAACATGATGTTGATGTTTTTTATTTTTAATGTTATCCTACCAGATTCATCAGGGACATGGTTCCCATAAAACCTATTGGGTCTAGTGCTAGATTTAGTGGAGACACCAATAATATATGCATGGGCATCTACATTATAAGCATAAACTTATAGTAAGTTGTATAAGGTGCATCGATGAGGGTAAATCAGGTTGGGGTGCATCCTATTGCTATAGGTATGGGGATGAGAGCACTTCCATGTGGGTTGATATTTTAGATTACCTTTTGATGCACATAAATATATAAGGTGATGGGTGCAATATGTGTCAAGATGATAGATGGATTGAGAGGGTCGACTTAGTAGACCCCATGCAAGGAATGACAAGAGATATCGAAGGATGTGGGTTAGAATAAGGGTTGTAGATGTGATTTGGAAACCATGTCTAGGGGCCCTTCATGGGATAGTGATGGAGTATATTTGGCTCATATACAATGAGTGAGGTGGTTTATTGGGTGGCATGGTATCGAGTAGGAGTATTTATAGTATACACAAGTGTTGAGTTAGTTTAGCATTCGATAGGGTGTGCTAGATCCACTAGTGGTGTACAAGAGGAGAGGGGAAAAAGTAGCATTATCACTATCAAGGGTAAGGGTAATGAGTGTAGAGTACTATATGAGATGATCATGGTGTTAAATTTAGATAATATAGGAATGATACTAGAGTATGATGCTTGGTGGGTGGATCAGTAGGGATAAGTAGTCAAGGGTGGCAATGAAGCTAGAGGGGAGGATGTAGGTGGTGGGGAGAAACAAGAGGAGGAGCTATTAGTGTAGCGGGTATGACATTGCTTGGATAGTAGAGTAGGTACCTTATGATAAGCCATTGAGAGAGCTCCTAAGATAGAGGTGGAGGGTGGTGGTGGCCTAAAGGTCAATGTGACCTTTGATTATGATGTATTTATGGAGATTGTGGGGTAGGAAATGATGGCAAGGGTGGGGAATAAGGGACACGAGGGAGAGAGGATGGATTGGGATATTCTATTAGTATAGCAATATAACCTATAGAAGGATAGGGATAGGGTGGCCATAGAGTGAGATTAGCTATAGGGACACTTGGAAAAATTGATAATAGAGAGGGACAAATTAAGGAAGGAGATAGTAAAGATGTAAGTATAGTTAGAAATATCAACTAGTGAGTTAGCCATAGCAAAATTATAAGGAGAGTTAGTTGCAAGTGATGGGAGAGAGGAGAGAGTGCTAGCAATATAACAATGAGAGAGGGATAGGGTGGGTATGTTTGAGGAGGTATTGATTAGGGAGGATATAGCGATACCTACACAATCAAAATCCTAGTCATGATAGAGCTACATGAGTGCAACCTTGATTGTACCAATGATGACATGTTTTATAGAGCCAACTACATGATATGTGTCAATTGCAAGATCTTTATGAGGTGGAGAGAGATAGGCGTATCATGGTGAAGGCGATCAATAGGGTGATACAAAGGGGAGTGGAGAGACTTTAGGTGGAAATTAGTGTGAGTGCTTGTATGGGTATGGCATGTGGATGCACACATTTTATAGATGTGATGGTAGTGGTTTATGGTGATATGCCAGTGGTGATGTATGATTATTTATTTATTGATGATATATACAAATGGTTTTGATGTGGATATGATGTGTGTGTTATATATGATGAATGATAAATGGTTAGGATAGATGATATAGATAGATATGAGTAGATATAAATGATATGTGATGTGATGGTTATGATTTTATATTATAGACACATAAATGTGTACTTGATCACCTTTAGTAAATTTTTATGTGCATGTTACAAATTATGATTAAGTTAATTAATCAAGGGCAGACACACAATCACAACAACATAACAAAAAAAACATGAAATAGTGGATAAAATGAACACAAGATTTGAATGTAGGGTATTATACTATAGGATGGAGGGCAATTATATAAACCAAAATATGGATACAAAAATGCAATGAGGGAAGGAGGGAAAGTTATCGTCACCTCAAGTGTCCCAGGAAGTTGGGATTTTAAAGATTTTATAAAAAATCAAACACCCTAGTGATACCAATCAAGCTCATCGAGTAGCCAAGTAGTATCTTTTAGAGACATGGGTCATACTGGATAATAAAATCCACTCAGGGTCCAATTGTGTGTGATTAAGTTTTTTTTTAATTTTATTTTAAGGATGCCTATTTATAACGTAGAATTGAAAGTATCCTAGAGATGCAAAATGTATAGCTTACCTACACTAAATGCAAATAAAGAAAATAGTAGAAATTATCTTTCACTATCTAATATGCAAAAGACAAGAAACCTATTCGAGATATGAAATGCACCTAACCAAGCCAAAGAGTTTGCAAGAAATTATGCTACCTAAACAAGAAAAAAAGAGGCCTATCCTAAAAGTGAACAAGATAAAAACCTCTAAAATAATGAAAGAAAACCTAGGAAGCTATATAATGACCCTAAGTTGATGGTCTAGGGTATAACAACCATAAATATCAATCATTTGTGATTATACAGTTACTACTATGAACTGCTAGGGGTCATATGGTTACTACTATGAACCACCAAGGTTCAGAAGATTGACTCCAAAGACATATTACAAGGAAACTAACCAAAAAATTACAAGAAATGATGCTACCTAGACAAGAAAAAAAGCCTATGCTAATGAAAGTAAAGGAAAGCACATGAAATAAAAGTCTAATCTAACAAAGCAAAACAATGCATAAAATCAAATCTAGATAAGAAAACAAGAACAAGACAAGAAATTAAACTATCCTAAGAAAGCAAAGACAAAATCATGGAATAAAAACTAATCTATGACATGAAATGAAAGCTAATATTTGAAAGAAAAGAAAATGACATGAATGTAAAAGCTAACCTAGGAAAGGAAATAACATGACATGAAAATAAAGACTAACCTATGAAAGGAAGACATGACATGAAAATAAAAACTAACCTAGGAAAGGAAAGAACATGACATGAAAATAAAAACTAACCTATGAAAGGAAAGAACATAACATGAAAATAAAAACTAACCTATGAAAGGAAATAACATGACATGAAAATAAAGGACTAACCTAGGAAAGGAAAGAACATGACAACAAACCTAATCTATAAAAAAAAGAAACTGCATAAAAAGAAACCTAATCTAGACAAGCATGAAAATGACATGAAAAAAAAATACTCTATGGAAGCATGAAAATAATATGAATTTAAAATCTACCCTATGAAAATGATAAAAGGCATAAAATTAAATCTATTCTACGAAAATAATAAAATACATGACATTAAAACTATTCTATGAAAGCGATAAAAGACAAGAAATTAAAACTATTATATTAAAGTGATAAAAGACATGAAATTAAGGATATCTATGTAATCAGTGCCCTAACCTGGCAATGAATAGAGAAAAGTAGAAGCAAGGAATGCTATACAGAGGAAATTTGAGGAGTTTCCTTGGTAGAGGTGATTTCAATCAGGTAAAATATGTCTACCAAAAAAAGAAAAGAGAGGGTTTAGGGTCCCAACAAGACAAAGGAAAACAACAGGTTGTTGGCAACCAAAATACTCAGGTAAGTTCCAATCCTCTAGTTTCAAATAAATTTTCAATTCTATCCAATATGGGAGTAGGAGGATTATCGAAAGACATGGAAGCCCAAAACCTTCAAGCTAACATTTTTGACTCTCTAGAATCCCCATCCAAGTCAGGATCCTCAAACTCTAATGCTGAAATTACTGTAAGCCCTGTGGGCATCACAAAGCCAAACCCTAATGCCCGATATCTAGAATCCCCATCCAAGTCAGGATTCTTAAACCCCAATGCTGAAAATACTTTAAGCCCAGTGGGCATCCCAAAGCCAGACCCTAATGCTGAAGAAATTAGGAAGAAATTTGAGGCATTGGAAAATAAAAAATCTCATCCCCCTAACATCATCACTAGGAGCCAGGTGAATCCTATTGATGGGTCGTCCTGTCCTATAGATTTTGGCAGTGAAAAAATAAGAGGGAGAATATCAAATTCTAAGCATCAAAAAATTAAAACTGATAATGACATTGCCAATGGAAAATAGAGAACATTGTTTCAACAGGTTATTCCAGGTTCTTAAGACAACAAATTAGGAAAACCCCCTCAAGGGAGGGTAAGAGGAAGAAATCCCAAAAAATCTAAATGAAGTTCTTCTCATGGAACGTGAGAGGCCTCAATGTCTTGCCCAAATACAGGGAATTCAATGCAGTAAGAAATCAAGTGAATCCAACTATTATCATGTTGCAAGAAATAAAAACTAATGAGATTCAGTCAAAAAAAGTAGAAAAAAAAATCTAGAATCAAGGGGAGATGGTTTGCAAATCAGCCAGAGGAGCATCTGGAGACCTTATGACTTTTTGGGATCCCCCGAAAGTAGAAGGCACCATTATTTAGAAAGATGATAGGGTTCTTAGTGTTTTATTTAAGGAAATAAATAGCAATAAGTCATGGATCCTTTCAAATATTTATGCCCCAACTTCAATTCAATGGAGAGCTCTACTGTGGGAGTAATTAGGCAATCTGAGTGAAATCTTCCATAATGTCCCCTAGATTCTGGCTGGGGATTTTAACACTCCTCTTTAACCTCCAAAAAAAATGGGTGAAAATGGACCACCTATCAAGAGCATGGATGAGTTCAATGACTTTGTGAACTCCAACATGTTGATGGATGTAAAACTTAGAGGAGTGAATTATACCTAGAGCAATCAATGGATAGGGTGTCATCTCATTCAAGAAAGGCTTGACATGTTTTTTCTATCAAAGGAGGCTACAACTCTGTTCGATGATTCTACCCTGCAAACCCTTCCTAAAATTGCCTTTGATCATAATCCCATTTTTTTGGAGATCCCTAACTCTCTATCATTCAAGAAACTTTTCATATTTCAATCTATGTGGATCAAATATTCAAGTTTCAAAGATAATTTAGTGGTGGCAGCAGCCTTTCAGGGGTAGTGCAACTTTTAAACTTACTGGAAAATTAAAGTTTGTTAAGGAAATGCTTCGAACTTGGAACAAAGAGGTCTTTGGGAACCTCTTTGAAAATAAAAAATAGGTTGTTGAAATTTTGAAGATAATTGATCAGATTATTCAACATGGTGATGTTGATGAAACTACTAGGCAGGAGGAACGAACAAAACAGCAGAGTTTCATAACATTTTGGCCTATGAGGAAATATATTGGAGGCAAAAATCAAGGGATCTTTGGTTGAAATATGGAGATTCAAATTCTAAGTTTTTTCACATCACCACGCTTAGAAAAAGAAGCAATAACAAGATAAAAATTTAAAAAAATAATGGTTCTATTACTCAGGACTTAAAAAAAATTAGAAAGGAGGCAGTAACTTATTTCAATTCTATTGTTGGTCAGGAATCGTGCAATGAGGAGGCCAAAGATATTCTCTTGCAATACATTCCTAGCATAATAAATGAGGATATAAACCTTAAGCTTATAGCTTCATTTTCTGATGAGGAAATTAAGGAAGCCTTGTTTAGCATGGATCCAAACAAAGCCCCGGGACCCGATGGATTTCCCCCTCGTTTCTATCAAGCTTTTTGGGACATCATAAGTGAGGATGTAATTTTTGTTGTCAAATAATTCTAAGCAAGCAATCATATCCCAAAAGGTCTCAACTCTACTTTTATTTCTCTAATTCATAAGAAGCAAACCCCTAAATCTATGGCCGACTTCAGGCCAATCAGTCTATGCAATGTTTCTTACAAGATCCTAACTAAAGCCATTGCAAATAGAATGAGATATGTTCTACCCCACATCATATATATGTGCCAGGGAAGCTCTAATTATGGCAGGTCAATCTTTAATGGATTTATCACAGTTCATGAAGCTCTACACTCTGCTCATAAGACTAACAGGTCTATTTTTTCCCTCAAGCTTGATATGAACAAAGCATTTGATAGGCTAAATTGGGACTTTCTAATTGTTGTCCTCCTTAAGTTTGGTTTTCACCACCAATGGGTTAATTTTATCAAAGAATGCATTTCTAAAGCATGGTTCTCAATTTTGGTTAATGGAACAACTACTGGTTACTTTCAAAGTCATAGAGGAATTCGACAGGGGACCCTATCAGCCCCATGTTATTCATCATTGTGGCATAAGATTTAGGCAGAACCATCAAAAATGCTTGCAGTTCAAGGATAATATTAGGAATCAAGGCAATATATCTCACTAGGGATGTTTCTCACCAACAATTCATTGATGATACCCTTCTATTGACTAAGGCATCGATGGTTGAGTCCAAAAGAATTAAATACATCCTACAACTCTACGAGGACGCTACTAGTCAGAAAGTTAATTTTAGTAAAAGAAAGTTATATTTCTTGAACACCCCCATTCAGAGGTAAGGAAGGATTACAAAATTTTTAGGGTGTGATATAGTAAACCTCCCCAATTCGTATCTCGGTCTCCCTCTTTTCATTGGTTCTCCCAGAGAGTCAATGTGGGACAAGTTTATTGAAAGAATTCAAAAAAAACTTGTTGGATGGAAAGGTCATCTTCTATCTCAAGTAGGAAAGCTGACCCTCACTAAGGCATCTCTTTAGAGCATTCCAGTCTATTTCCTCTCTATTTTCAAAGCCCCTGTGAAGGTTTTCCAAAAAATTGAGAAACTCCAAAAAGAATTTTTATGGACTGGATCAGAGGAGAAAAAAAGGATACACCTTGTAGGATGGACCAAAGTGTACAGACCCAGGGAAAATGGGGGCTTAGGTCTGAGGAGAATTGCTCATATGAATTTAGCTTTACTAGCTAAGCAGGTGCAGTGCCTCATTTCTGGTGAAGAAAATGAATGGACAACTATCATCAAACAAAAGTATCTTCAAAATATGGAATTTCTAAGTGACTTAGTTCCAATAAGAGGTTCTTCTTGTTGGAAAGCAATTATCAATTATAATAAAATCATCAAAAAATGTTTAAGATGGGTTTTAGGCAATGGTGAGAGGATAAATTGCTAGAATGATAGGTGGGCTAAGGACGAACCACTGACACAATATCCTAACTTAGCCTAAATTAGAAATATCACGGAAGAACTTATTGGTAGAAAAGTCTTCGATTATATGGTTTAGGATAGAGGCGGAATGAAGTGTAAACAAATAAGGATTCAGGGATTTCAAGTAGAATCAAATGATCTTTATAACATTCTTAGGAAATAGTTTATCCCCATGAGACCCAAGAAAGATCAAGTGATCTAGGCTCCTACGAAAAATAGGCAGTTCACTGTTAAATCAGCTTACAAGCTTTTGCTTGATGACGAGGATTTTGTCCTTCAAAAGGAATTAGTTTGGATAAAAAATTTAATTCCAAAAATTGCAGTATTTTCATGGCTGGTTATCCAAGGAAGAATTCTAACCATTGATAATATGATGCTTAAAGGTATTTGTATCACTAATCACTGTTATCTGTGCAGGGCTAATTGGGAGACCATTTATCACATTTTCCTTGAGTGCCCTTTTTACTTGACTATCCTAAGTGGGGTTTTTCAAGCCTTCAATATTTCTTGGGTTAAACCAGCCATCGTACTTGATTTGTTCATCCAGTGGCCTTGCCCCTTTTCAAGCCAAATACTTAGATACATGTGGAAAATTTCTCTCAATCACTATATTTGGCAGGTGTGGTTAGAAAGGAACCATAGAGTCTTTAATGAGTCTATCCATGATCATCAAACTATCATTGCCAAGATCCTATCCTTTGCCAATGAGAATGTGAACCTTATCCCTTTTGATAGTCATAAACCTCATCTATAGGAGACCACGATTTCTCAATATTTAATCTTAACCTTGTTAGATGATTTTGTGCCTAGGGTAGTCAACCCCAGAACCAATGTTAAGTGGTCCCCACCTCATACAGGTTGGTTTAAGCTTAATTTTTATGGAGTTGCTAAGGAAAATCCTAGTAGAGAAGGCACTGGCGACATTGTGTGAGATCATAATGGGAATATGATGCTTGCATTTTCTGAATATTTGGGAACAAGGATGAATAATGAAGTTGAAGCTAGAGCTATGTGGAGAGGCCTTCAAATGACTCAAGACTTAGAAGGCAATTTGATCATAGAAGGAGACTCTATGCATGTTATAAATATCATCAATAATTGGAAAACACCTCCTTGGAGGATTAAAACAATTGTTGAAGAGGTTAGGATCCTTTTCCAGGGAAGACAGGACAGAAAATCCCAACATGTCTTTCGAGAAGCTAACAAAGTTGTTGATAAGCTGGCCAATTTGGGTGTCGATGGTGAAGGAATTTTCAAATGGGAACATGGTGTCCCGAGTGAAGTAGAGGAGCTTATTCAATAAGAATGCCAAGAATGATATTCAAATTTACCAATAGGGAAGGCACTATAATTTTGAAGGCTATGAGTATTCCCGTCTCTTTTTTGAAATGGACTCACAATAAAAATTATTTGAGCTATTAGTCTTGGTGGATGCTACTTAGAAATACCACAAAGACTAATGGGGATAGTCACATATTAGATAACATGGCTCCTAGTCATCTTAGTAATTTGAGGTTGGTTGATAATCATAGGGCAGGAAAGAAACGACAATATAAGACTTCGAACTAGAGCCACATGGACCACCAGATAGCCACCACCATAAATCTAGCCAGCAGGTTCACTTCTCCAAGGCTGATTGGCCAATATGGGATGTGGTCCCAAAGCATGTCATATATGGAAGAAAGTAATTACCAAAGAATTATTAAGAGTAACTATCAATACAGAGCTTGTGGGAGTTTTTTTTAGTACTCTGCTATGTGTGTCTGTAGCTTTTTGTTTCTCCACTATTTCAAGGAAGGGATCTGTGTCTATTTCTTTTTTTGTAATTATGATGCAGGTGTGTTTTCTCGAGGTATACCCAAAATTTTGTATGGGAAGTTTATTTTTTATAACAGACTATGTGCCTTATCTGATGTAATGGCTTTGGTGGCATGTAGATTTTACATATATAGGATCCTTAGTAAGGACATGTTCATCAACAGTCCTGGGCTAATTTTTGTAAAAGTTTTTGGGTCAACCTGTAAAACCTAGTATTAATGCTATAGTATCTTATCTACCAAAAAAAAAATTAAAACTATTCTATTAAAGTGATAAAAGACATGAAATTAAAAATATTCTATGAAAGTGATAAAATACATGAAATTAAAACTATTCTATGAAATCAATAAAAGTGTGGACACCTAAAAGTTGCACATGGTCGCTTATACATTTTGCATGGTTAATTAATTTTCAAAAGCCATCAAATTACATTAATTAATATAAAAACACTTTACATTTATCAAAAGGGCTATCCTTAAGACCCTTTACGCATAATAATGGTTCTCATGTGACCAATTTCAAAACATCTAACCATGGTAACCCTAATCTTGGTTTAAAAGTCACTTTATCATTAAAGTGCACTTTATGACTTAAATACATGTTTAATTAGGATTAATTAAGATTAAAACTAATATTATCCTCACACATGTGTGCACCCATGACTTGCTTAAGATATTTAAAATATGCTTAAGTTAACCATAACCTAACCTAGGATCCATCTAATCAGGTTTAACCCTAACCCTTGCTCACACATGTGTGCACCTAGGATATTTCTAGATATTTAGAAGATTCCTCTTTAGGGTATGTGAGGGGATGACTCACCTTCCACCTCACCCCTCTAACCTTACCATGGTTGGGATCTAACCCAAGGTTTATTCCACCTCCCAAGGGATATCTCACCCCCCTAAGCTCTACAAAAGATATAAATATGAGTACTTTTCCTCCTAAATCCATCCATATCATTCAACATAACAGAACTCTACCAAAATTACATCAACCAAGCATCCATCAACTCACCATAAAATCACCATGACAACTACACCACTTGTACCCTCTTGTATCCCCTTTTGATAGGTCTCGATAGGTATAGGAGCACATCTGATGATAACCAAAAGCTACTATAGTCATGTGATAACATTATCTTCTACCATATCTTGAAAAACATTGTTCTAGTATCGATCACTAGGTACCTAGTGATCCAATTCGATCACTAGGCAGGGTGTGACTCTGGACAAAGTCCATTTTCAACTGATAGAAAGTTATAAAACCCTCCTTGCAGGTATACTTTATTGTTTTTCATTATTTTTAGTCAATTTCAGTAACTTCTTACATGTTTTTTACAACTTTATTCAGTGTCATTTGTATTCATCACTATGGGATATGATCCATGATAGGTATCCAAATGTACTAACCCCATTTTGTAGGTCAAAAAGGTTTAGAGGATGGTTTGAATAATCATGGCATGCATGCACTAGGCCCACACCCCTTGAGGATCATCGAAAGACCAATATAGGACATAGTCAACAATTAACTTCAAGAAAAGGGACATTCACCATGTTGAACCCTTATTTTGTAGCCTTCTAAGGTAGATTTGTGAAAAGGAACACTTGTAACCCCTTTTTGAATATAATATAATTTCATAGACTTTACACCCATTTTTTGCTGAGTTCAAAAAGACATGAAATTAAATTCTATGCCAGGAAAGCAAGAAATATGATGATTATTATTATGATGATGGGGTTCATGAACCTTTGGGGGCCTATTTTATTTTGATTCTAAAGATCATACTAGACATGAGGGAAGAGCGTACGCAAAATGGGGAGCCCTTTTAATGTTAAATATTGGTGCAAATATGTGGTGTTCATTAACCTAGAAGGATAAATATTTTGATCTCCAAGATCACCTTAAGGTGCTAGGAGGGAGCATATAAGGTCTACCTTCTTTTAACGTAAGGTGTAGAGTGAATTTCATTGTCTTAGGAGCTATATTGATCCCAAGATCACCCTAGGGTGTGAGGGGAGATCATATGTAAATCCATATCCCTATTTAATGTGGAATACAAGGTTGAAAGAAAGATGAAATTATTGCAAAAATTAAGGCAAATTCTTTGACCCCAAAAGTATCCTCCCTTTTTATCCTAAATATCACTTTATAGTCACAAGAGGAGAGCATATAGGCATAAGAGACTACTCTTATTTAATTTGAAGGTTTAAAAGGAATGAAAATTGATTTCTCAAAATAAATCCTTAAGATGTGATTGCATTTATAAAAGATATACTAAAAATGGGGGATAAAGCATCCTACCTAAGGTCCAACATAGGCTAGAGGTTGAAAAAATTTGTATGTCTATGTTTGTGGCCAAAAATACCTTGGGATTCTCAGTATTAATATCCATGATGATCCTTAGATACGATCATATAACCCTAGATGGTTGAGTTCAAGAGGGGTGTCTACCTAATAGAGTCTTGTGAATTTAGTTTATGGTTTCTCATAGGTTGATTTTGTTAGGTTTTTCTTTAAGAAAAGATACACCATAGTGATTAGAATATGCCTTTTTTTGTAAAAGAGAGAATAAGCATACAACACTCAAGATGAAACAACTAATAAAACAAAGAAGACAAAAAACGACTTAAAAAGTTGCTAATAAAAGCAAATCTAACTTTGTAAAAAACGATTAATGGGGAGAGAGGTGATATACCTATGGTTCCCAAAATTTTCAAAGAAAACAAATATGAATGTGATTGATGAGGAGAGAAGTGACATACTTGTGGTTCCCAAGTTGATTGACTAGGTGGCAAGGACTCACAAACACTTGAGTATCATTGTGACATGCTATGAGAGATTGATACTTGATAGATGGGTGTGGTTGAAAGTGATAATAATTTGGATTGACAATCGTTTGGGCCTTGATAGTTAGGACTGCAAACCATCCAAGGTCATATGGTGATATTTGGGTGCGGACGATGGGAGACCTGCTCGAGTAGATCTCAATTTGGCTTGTTTTGGGATAGTTCTAGTGTTTTTTTAGACCTGTAAAGTAGAAAAAACACAATAAAATAAGCAAGGAGGCATGAAATACCTTAAAATAACACACAAGGCATATACCAAATACAAGACAACAATAAAATAACTAATCCTACTATCTATAAAATAGAAAATGCCAAGTGTAGTCAGGGTTTGGTCCCACAGTGATTTCCACAAATGTGATATAGAAGATGCATCACTTTCATTTTTGAATAAAAATATATAATAAGTAATGTTTTATTACAAATGGTCTTGTTTAGGCTTACAATAGGGTCTCCAAGATGGATAATATCCCTTTCATAAAATATAAAAACAATGGTTCTCCAATAATATTCTATGCCACCTTAACAGATTGAGTGTATTTTGTGGCCTCAGTTGCTTGACCACCCTAGGATGAATGCTCCTCCATGGTACCATATACACAATAAAAAAAAAAAAGGTTAATAGCATCAAATGGACCTACTTTTGTTAGGCCCAAGTCAATCAAATATGCAAACACTAAAAATTGACAAATCTCGATTAAAATGAGAACATAACCTCAAAATTTCATAAAGCTTCAAAAAACATACCTTGCTTACCTTGTCGTTCTATCTATTGAGGATATTTTATCTGTTTCAAACTCCAGGATGCAATTACCAGGGGTCAAGTGGTCCTAACTAATTTTATATTTTGATGATATATATTAAAGGAAATGCAACCACAAGATCTAAAATGAGCAAGCAATGTTAACTATATGATAATAGAAATATAATATGCAAGAAAACTTTGTGAGAAACTTCTACAATAACTCAAAAAATATCCATTAGTGAAAGCTCATGAAAATAGTACAATGTAATATAATGGAGGTCTTAAACACTCCAAAAACTTGCATGATCTACATTTTATCTACATTTTTAACTATGCTCTTATATTCTATATGCTTCTCTCCTCTCTTCTTATATCAAATGCCTATATATAGAGAGATATGAACCTTGGCCTTTCACCTACCTATGACTCTTCATATTCCTATTCTATGACTCATGTACATGTGGACTACATGCATATTTACATCATTGCACATTCTAACACTTGTGCATTTATTACATTGCATAAAGTAAATACTCAAACCTTAATCTAAGTGTAAATAGTGAAAATCGATACCTAAATAATAAACTATTGAAACAAGCAATGCACAATGTAAAATAATGATTTGTATTGAATTTTAATAAACCCTTGGTCTTCGTTTACAATGTTTTCTACCCCAAATTTATTAGGGGTTAAAAAAATATATGCTCATCTCAGATTACAAATAGATCAAAGGGAGAAACCCCTTTTGATCAGATCCAACAAACTCTGGTGTCTTCGATCTTCTCTACTACAATAAAGAGGTTGAGTGGGCTTGTGTATCCTATGTAGGGCCACTCCAAATGCAATAGCTATCCAAGGAATCATCACCTGCACACAATAAAAAAATAAGGGTTAGTAACACCTATTGATATATATATATATATATATATATATATATATATATATATATATATATATATATATATATTGAAATAGACTATAAACCCTAAATAAAATATTTTTAGATAGTAAAAAGTGCAAAAAAACATAATTCAAATAACATAAACGGTGCCTTTTAAATACCTGATGATGATCTACACTTTCAAGGGCTTAAAATGATATTGCATAGACACCCAAAAACATCCGAGGGCTTTGGCTAGGGCTTTTACAAAATATCGTGTGAATGTGAAATGTTTTTTGACCTCCAAAAAATGTTCAACCCTTATTCATGAAAAGTGAATAATATTTTATAATTTCCTTCATTCATGTTAGGGTTTTGACAACGACAACAAATGACTAGGATTAAAACATGATGAGCGACTGAGATTGCAACTTGATAAGTGACACAAATTGTGATTAATGAGTGATTGCCACATGGCACGCTAAGATGGAGTTTTTATGGATGGCTCAAATTTATTCATATATATATAAACATAAATATAAATATAGATATAATATATATATATATATATATATATATATATATATATATATATAACTAATGATGAATGGTTGTGATTTGATGATGATGAATGGACAATGAATGGTTAGGATTTTTTATCTACACTAAGATACTCTCCTAATCTAATGATGTACCCAAGGTGGTACATTGAAATGTACCAAATAGTGTAATATATTCCAACACCCCCCTATATTACATTATTTTGGTATTGAAGACTTTAGTCTTCAATATGGTCTTCATATTGGTTCTGGAATTGGAACTATTCTTTTCTGCTTTCTTTATTTAACTCCATGTTTGTATCTTGATCAAGTAAATAATTAGTATCTTTATTAAATACTATTTTAGCAAAAATAGCTTTGAATTCATGTTCATCTATAGGTTCTTCTACTTCTTAAATTTCTTGAATCTCTTGAACTAGGTGTCCTTTTTATTTTCCTTCTCTATATTGTAGTTGAGGAAGATTGTATTTATTATGAGAGCTATATGGACACTAGAACTGTTGTTGATGTGGATTTTATTGGTTCTGATATTGTCTTGGTTGGAATGGTCTAATTGATTGACTTCCATTATTTGTTTAATTTCCTTGAAACTGATTTCTTGGATTGAATCTACAATAATTTGTATTGTTCTTTATTTCTACATACTTGATAATGTCTATTATTCTATTTAGATATTCCTTTTGAGAATGAGGTAACATTTACTTATGGGTTATCTTTTGAGACTAAGACATTGTTAGTAATTTTGTCTTTTACTGAATTTTCCACGTTATATTCTTATAGGATATTGACTAACTCATCAAATGATGTATCTTTACCTAGAATTTGTAAATATGTGACTAGATTCTTGTAGCTATCTAGAAGTGCTCTTAGGATTACTTGAAAAAGAAACTTGTCTTCAATAGTTTATCCTAAGGTCAATAATTTTCCTTTTATACCTTCTACTTTCCTTAGGAATAGTTATATACTTTCACCACTATTAACTTTTAGAGAATGTAATTGAGTTTGAAAATTCAAGATAGTGGCTTTGTTCCTTTCTTCAAATATCTTGGCTAAAGTTTTTGAAGCTTATATGGAAGTTTCTATGGAACTAATGTATGGTTTTATTTCATATGTAATTGCAAAAGTTATTATCATGAGTGTTTTTGCTTTATTTTCTTCAAACTTATGAATCTCACTATCTCCTATAGTAGTTTTAATTTTTTCTCCTTTAACAATATCCCAAAGCTTTTCAATAATCAATATTGGCCTCACTTTGTTTTTCCATGAAGTGTAATTAGGTACTTTAAGTAGTTGAGATTCTAAAAGTATGAATTTATTTGTAGCCATAATAATATTTGTAGCCTACCTAATATCTCCCTAGTTTTGAGTATGTGATCAAAATTGATAAAATATTTTCTAATCTCAAGTTTTGTAGAACCTCTTATATATCCCTAGTGTTTTGAGTGTACTATGGTCTTGATAATGCTTAAATTTATTTTTAGTTGAATTCCTTTTATTTCTCTAATGTTCAACTACTATTTTTTGCCTTATTTCTCCCTATTTGTGAAAGCTAGAAATAATTTTAATGCACTTTCAATTTGATAATATTCTCTATTTTCCAAGACCTTATAGTTGGATTCCTTTTGTCTCTTCAATTTTTATAAGAGACTAGTATCAACAATAATTTTCCAACTTTCAAGCAATTCTATGTTTTGCTTCCTTTACCCTTTAATTCTCAATGGTTTAGTTTTCTAAATTTCAATGATCTAAATTTTGATGTAGTACTCCTTATATCTCCCTATTTGGAAATTTAGAAAATGATAATATTTGAAAAAATAATGCTTCAATTTCAAGGTAGAAAACCTTATATTTCCTAGTTTAATTATTTGCAAATATTTTGATAATTGAATCTCAAATAATGCAATTTGAAATAGCTCTTGAATTTATGATCTCCTTACTTTAATTGCTTTCTAAATCATCAATGATTTATCTAAGGTTGTAATTTTCCTTATATCTCAATGCAATAATTAGCTAAACTTAACCTTAGAAATAATGGACCTTATCTCTCCTTGCACTTGATGGAAAGCAAATATTAATTCAATGTAAATATACCTTTTTTGTAATGTGATGTGCTACATGTTGATTGGCTTATTTCTTGATTGCACTTTTAAAGATTTTGAATTCTATATTCTCCTTAGTCTTCAAGGTATGCTGATGTGCATTAAATGATCTATGTTCTTTTGTACACGCTAGACTAACCTCTTCTCTACTTCAATGTTGTTTGACCTATGGAAGCTTGATATGCACACTCTTCTTAGGTAGGGCTATTAATATTTATCTCTCTCCCTTAGGAATGCATACCACATGGCTTTCATATTTCTCTTGGATAAATATCTCATTGTTAGGTGGTGCATGGATGTTATAACCTTTAGAAGGCATTGATTTAGGTGGTGCAAAGATGTTATCTCGGCCTTTAGATTTTGAAATAATAACAT
The DNA here is from genome assembly GCA_028583015.1 of Wollemia nobilis. Classification (NCBI taxonomy): domain Eukaryota; kingdom Viridiplantae; phylum Streptophyta; class Pinopsida; order Araucariales; family Araucariaceae; genus Wollemia; species Wollemia nobilis. Next base: position 9,718,517 of record JAQPPZ010017049.1, on the reverse strand, counting down.
TATTCCTCCTTTCTTGTATGGAGTGTTATGAATGACTATTGAATGTAGGTGATGCAGGTGCAAGCATTGAATGATATATTACTAAGGTGTTCCTTATGAGCTTATTAGTACTCTTATCCTTTATGCAAAATGGCATAATATTCCTTTGTTTACTATGATAAGTGGAGGCATCTTCCCTTGCATGTAACCTAGCACTCAACATTTCTTTATCTCCTATTCTTTCCAACTCCTTGCAATTTGTTTGGCTTCTCTTGCAACAATAGCATGCTTTCTTGATCGCCAACATATGGTGGCTCCTATCTAATGAAGTTGGATCCACCTATGGTATTTCAATGCTCTCTTCTAGGTGGTTATTCAACCAATATTCTCTTCTCTTCCACTTAGGTAACATGTGTTATTCTCCATGCTACTTGCACCTTGATGTGTTATTCTCCTTGCTATTTGTGTTAGACTATCCTTAGTTTAATTTCTTGTTGTAGGTGTCTTTTGCGCTGTGAGCACTTCCTTCTTGGGACCATGGCATTATACTTGGTATCTTTATACACCTTTAATAAGATTATTTTGAGCCCTTAGTTGAACCTTTTCCCTTTGCTTCATAGTTTCTTCCTTTAACCTTGATGAAACTACCACTTGATGAAAAAATGTTATGTTACTTTGGTGTCTTAAGACACTTCAAATTTTGTCTTCCTTTTGTTGCTTTGTAAAAGATAAATATGGTGCTATTATGGACTGCAAATAAATATGCTATAAACTAAGATAGTATACCTTAGTTGCACCTGAATTTTTGAGACCTTTTTAGTCTCTTTTTGTAGTGGTACTTCTTGTCTATTTCTTAGTGGTTGTAGTTCTCCTTTGGCGGCTTCTCTTCACCAAGAATTTATGTAGCTTTACCTATGTTTAATTGTGGATTCAATGTTGCCTTATCCTCCTTGGCAACTCTCTCATAAGTCTTCTTGCTTGAGTCTATGCTTGAGAATAATGTCTTCTTTTATTTCAATAGATAGTAGTAAGTTGATATTATTCTTTTCCTTTGAAAAAAATCTAACTCCTCTTTCTTATGTGTAGGTTTTACTCCTTGTAATCTTTTACACTTCCTTGAAGACTTAAATTAGAAACCTTCCTTATACAACTTTAACCTTGAATTTGGTGCTTAATAAAACTTAATAATAAGATAAATATGAATGTTCAATTAATGAACCTTTTGAACCAATGTTGCATACATTTTTGGTCTCCGTATGGTGATGGATTTCTTGGTTATTTGGATCACCTAATTTCTGAACTGATTCTGATAAATTTGTAGCTTCAATTTGTATTATTTTGCTGCTTTAAACTAGTCTATTTTGCAGCTCTTCTTGCTGTTAAAATCAGCTCCTTAGCTCTCCCAATTTTTAGCTTTGTAACTTCTTTAACTTGCTGCCCAAAACTATGGTTTTGTTGCTTCAACTCTCCTCTAAGTAGCCTTCTTGAATTCTGAAAATTAACAACTATTAATTCTGCACAAATGTTGCCTTCTAATTGTCCTTGAACTCTGAATTTTTCCAGATTCTAACGTAGCTAATTTCTCCTTCTATATGTTGTCCAATAATCTCTTGGACTTATGTTGTAAAAATAGCAATCTCTTCTTCCATAGATCAGCCTTCAAGCCTTCAATGGAAATATTCAAATCTCTTATATTTGGTGGCCTCTCCTAGATCCTTTCTCCTTCAATATCCTTTTTCAATTTCTAACTTCAATCTTGGCCTAATTTTTGGCCTTCTTCTCAAAATTTTGAATTTCTTGAGGTCTTCAATAATCTCCTTCAAAATCTGGTAAACTTCTTGCCAAATCCTCCTTTTGGGCTTGTTGTCAGATGGTTACAATTGTCCCAAATCCTTCTATAAAGAACTTCTCCTTGCTAGCAATCTTCTCCCTTGAGTTCCCCTCAAATATCCTTTAATGGCATTATGCAACTTCTCTTCAAGCTTTCCAAGCCTTCTCCTTCTTTCTCCTTTCAAGCCTTCCTTGAGATATCTTCTCTTGGGTCTTTAATTTTTGTAGCTTTTGAAATCTTCAATAGGACTTTTCTAGTCCTTTATCTTCAATCTTTAATCTTCCAAATCTAGAAGTTCTTCAATGATATATTTCTCTTGGGTCTTCTCCTTTAGATTTGCTTTCTTCTTTCTTCACTCTGAAGTCTTCTATATTTAGATTTTTATGAGGACCTCCTTCTTGATTCTCCTCCATATTTAATGTGAAGTCTTCAATCTTCAATGGGGCTTTCTTTCTTGGACCTCCTCCTTGATCTATAGTCTTCAATGTGTCTTCTTTGACCGATTCCTCTCTTCTCAATATTTTTACTTAGAATATTTAATATACAAATCCTACAATGGGACCTTTTCCTTAGGCCTTCAAAACTTCAATCTTCTACTTGTTTCTTCAAGTTTTGGATCGATTATAAAGAAGATATTTTTCCTAGATATTTTTAGGAAGCTTTTCAAATTTCTTTGAATCTCCTATTTTTTGCAATAAAGTATTATAAAATGATAATAATAATTTCTTTAAATCTGAAGAAAATAAACTTCACTATTTGATTTGTCAATCTAGTGGAATCAATGTTAAGTCCTAGTATTCACAAGTTTTTTTGCAACTCTATGGAAAGACTCTAGCCAAATGCAATTTTAAAATTTTTGAAAATGAGATTTCCTATCTCTTCTCAATATCTCTTGTGGCTCTCTCTATTTCCTATCAATCTACCTTGTGCTATAATATCACTGTTAGCTTTTGATAATATATATTAAAAGAAATGCAACCACAAGATCTAAAATGAGTAAGCATTGTTAACTATATGATAATGGCAATATAATATGCAGAAAAACTTTATGAGAAAATTTTGCAATAACTCAGAAAAGAGCCATTAATGAAAGATTATGAAAATAGTACAATTTAATATAATGGAGCTCTTAAATACTCCAAAAACTTGTGTGATCTACATTGTATCTACCTTATCACTATCCTCTACTATTCTATATGCTTATCTCCTCTATTCTTCTATCAAATGCCTATATATAAAGAGATATGAACCTTGTCCCTTCACCTACCTAAGACTCTTCATCTTCCTATTATATGACTCATGTACATGTGGACTACATGCACATTTATATCATTGCATAAAGTAAATACTCAAATCTTAATTTAAGATACTCTCCAAATCTAATGATGTACCCAAGGTGGTACATTGACATATACCAAATAATGTAATATATTCCAACAACTAATAACCACTAAGGGGCTAGAATTCTTGACTACTAACTGCTAGGGGGCAGATAGTCTCTTCCTTGTTGCTCATATGGTGATGAAATTTATTGTGGGCCTCTATCAGGGTGCCAATATTTTTTGGTTGAATTTTGATAGAGGTTTGATCTTCTATCTACAATAAAATTTAAAAGTGAGGTATATGAATCTTCAAGAACATAGTTATCTCCATGGATGATTTACATGTAAGAAAGAGAAATAATTACAAAGGGAGTAAGCACACAAGTTGGGGTGAGTGGAAATTTTGGTTGAGTTTTAACTTATATTTTCAATTGTCCTTGCAAATGAAGGAAATAAGGGGGGTATTTATAGAATTTTTGCAAGGGATAGGGGGTGGTGACTTGGAAGTGACATGGCATGATGTGGCTACCATGTGTCAAGGGTGAGGGGACATGGAAAATTTGGATATTTCCATTTAGGGGAGTGTGCACCTTCCCTTATTAATGACCTTGGGTGGGGAGAGTCCTCACCCACCCAAGTGGCATGTGCACATCATGCCACATAAATGCACTTAGGTGGGGAGGATCCTCACCCTTTCCAAGTGTCATAAATGGGCATGGGGAGTGATGAGGATGCATGGGGATGTGGAAAACTAGGGTGATGTGGACCTATTCTAGGTTCAAAGGAGGATACTATAAGGGGTGTACACATAAAAAGGGAGTTTTTTATGTATACTAGGGGGTATGGGAAGTCACATTGTGACTAGGGTATTAGTGTAGGATGCAGGAAAGGAGGCTAGGAAGGGATAATTAGATTTTTGTAAGGTTATAAGGTGGGGTAGTACAATTTTAAGGGGTCATCAAGGATTTTATAAAAAAATATTAAAATGACTTTAGGTAATTTCAAAATTGATATATTTTGGGTGTTTAAAGTTGGCTTTTAATCCTTACTATCTCAAAATATCATAGGTCCCAATATAAATAAACCACAATATTAAAGGTTAAAATATAAATAATCAAGAGTATAATTATATATATGAGCAATCAAATATATATCTAGGCCAATATAATAATGTAATAACATTCGATTATAATATCAAATATGAATATAATATGGTCAAAATTATTTGTGTACATGCATGAATATTACTTACAATATGAAATGCTCAAATATTTGTATACAAGCTTTATTATAAATGCTTGCTCATTTTCTCTTGTTTGTGTTTCATTGTATGGATCTTTGTCTCCATAATAGAGACATAGTAATGTGGCTCTTCACATTATTGACTATTTCCCTCTATATGATAGCTTCCATGACCTTTGGCTTATCATCTTACCACTTGTATAGTAGAATATTCGCTCTCTTATTGCATGCATACTTGAATTTATGAAACTTACATACTTCTACATGACTCTTACTCTCCTACATGCACTCCTAATATAAGACACTTGTTCACATTCTCTCATTACATATTTGCACACTTACATACATGACACTTATGCATATTATCTCAATATACACTTTCACTCTTAATTACATGACACTTGTGCATTTCCTATATTTTGACACTTACATAAAAGGAAAAATATAAATCACTAAACCATAATCTATTACATATTTATATTTTTACCATGAAGGTACCATTGGGGTACATTTGCATGTACCAAATAATATAATATTCTTCAACATCCCCATGTATTACATTATTTGGTTATTGAATACTTTAGTCTTCACATGAAATTGCATTAGATATGAACCTCTTGATGAGCAAGGTGCAACCTAAGTATTGTCATTGTTGTCAACACAGTCAGGTTGATCAGTTGATGCAATGGTTAGAAGTTGATTGGTGAGCAAGGTGATGGATAGGAGTTGTTTGTTGAGCAAGGTGCAGCAAAAGCATTGCAAAAGTATTGTCATTGTTGTCAACACGGTCGATTGATGCGATTGATGCGGTTCGGAGGTCGATCAGATCAAGTGCAGAAAGTTTCAAGGAAAACAGAGGTGACCCAGATTCAGAAAATGGCAGAAAGAGACAAGGAAGAAAACATGTCGCGATATCGCGACATGTTTTCTGTCGCGATTTCGCGACATGGTCGAGGAGAGAGAAGGCGCAGCCGAAAATGTCACGATTTCGCGACATGTCGAGTTTTCATTGAGGAGAGAGAAAATGTGTCGCGATTTCGCGACAAAAAGTAGGAGAGAGAAAATGCACGCCAAAATGTCGCGATTTCGCGACATGTCCGAGGAGAGAGAAGATGCGAGCAAAACTGTCGCGATATCGCGACATGGCAGAGGAGAGAGAAAGTGAAAGCTAAACTGTCACGATTTCGCGACATGCTGGCAGAGAAGGAAACAAAGGTGTAGCGATATCGCTACATGTTGAAATGAATGGAAACAAAGGTGTAGCGATATCGTTGCATGATGAAAATACATGGAACTAAGGTGTAGCGATTTCGCTACGTGTTGAAACAAAGAGAAACTAAGGTGTAGCGATTTCGCTACATGTTGAAACAAAGAGAAACTAAGGTGTAGCGATGGCGCTACATGTTGAAACAAAGGGAAACTAAGGTGTAGCGATTTCGCTACTAGTCAAAAGTGTAGAACTGAAAGATGCAGCAATGATATTACAAGTCAAAATTTCATGAAAAGAGGCAAGGTGAAAACACAAGGCACAAAGATGTAAAAATCTCGCCATTGCATGAAGCATAGTGTCGCGATTTCGCGACATGTTCCATTTTCGCTGGAGTTGGCAAGGAGAGTTGTACGAAAGAACAAAGTGTCACGATTTCGCGACAGCATTGATGATGACGTCAGCAAAGTTGAAAAGTGTCACGATTTCGCGACAGGATGAAAGGAAAGCTACTGGAAGCCGAAAGCGTCGCGATTTTCGACAACATTGATGATGACGTCAGCAAAGTTGAAAAGTGTCACGATTTCACGACAGGATGAAAGGAAAGCTGCTGGAAGCCGAAAGCGTCACGATTTCGTGACAGCATTGATGATGACGTCAGCAAAGTTGAAAAGTGTCACGATTTCATGACAGGATGAAAGGAAAGCTGCTGGAAGCCGGAAGCGTCATGATTTCGCGACAGCATTGAGGATGACGTCAGCAAAAGTTCAAAGTGTCGCGATATCGCGACAAGATGCAGGGAAAGCTTCCAAGAGCCAAAACGGTCATGATTTCATGACATGCTTAAGGATGACATCAGCAAAAGTTCTAAGTGTCGCGATATCGTGACATGAGCGGGGGAAAAGCTTTCAAGGCCAAAATGGTCACGATTTCGCGACAACCTTCAGGGTGACGTCAGCATAAGTTAAAAGTGTCGCGATATCGCGACAGGTAACAATCGGCGGGTAAAACCGAGGCAACATGCAAGGTGACACGTGTCGAAAAGGAGATGAATAAACGTTGACGAGTGTTGGACATGCAATGCAACAGCCAAACATGCATAATTGAAACGCATTCGAAAAGCCGAATATGAAGGATAATAAAAGCATTCGAAAGGTCGTATTTGCAGGCATTCTAACAGACGTATTTGAAGCATACAAAAAAGTCGAACATGAAGAATCGAAAAGCTTTCGAAGAATCACATATGGAATTTCGAAAAAGCATTCGAAAAGCCGTATTCGAAGAAATTGAACAGTCGAAGTGCATGAAACAAAATTGTCGTACTGCATGGTTTCAAAAGACGTATTGTAGGGTTTCGAACAATCGAAGTGCATGGAACCGAACAGCCGTATTGCATGGATTCGAACAGTCAGAGTATGTGATTCGATTGCATGTAGGATTGAAAGGTTATAAAAGAATAATCGTATAGAGAAGATGTTGCTGCTGTTAGAGAGAAATTGTTGTAAAAGGAGGGTTAGAAAAGAATCAAGAGAAAAATAAGCAGAGCCGTGAGAGTGTGTAGAGTTGGGTTAATTGCAGACCAGTCGAGGTCGTGCATGAAGTGAAGACATTTTTATGTCATTCTAAATTGATCGAATTGCGATTTTGTGCGTGATAGAAGATCTTTGCAGAAAGAGGTTGGATGTAAGTGAGTCTGTGAGAGTGTTGTAAGAGATTATAACAGTGTTGTGTTAATGTTGTGAAGAGCTGCAAGAGCATGCCATATGAAAGGGCTGGAAGTGTGCAGAAGGTAGAACTGTAAAAGAGTGTATGCTTCCATGAGATTGATTTGATTTAAGCTAGACCAGTGAGGATCTTGTAACACTGAAGGCATTTTTATGTCAATCAAAATTGAAAATAGAAATCCAAGTTGGTGCTTGGAATCAGGGGTTGGTGCTCCTTCCAGTTGATGCTGGTAAATTAGGGGTTGGTGCTCCTTCCGGTGGATGCTCGTAAATTGTTTGTAAAGTTGGTGCTTTGCAATGGTTGGATTTGGATGGGAGTCCAAGCCAGTCTAGTTTGAGGAGTAGCCAAAACTGGTGAACCTCGTTACATCTTGTGTTATGTTATGCTCTCTTGTGGTACTTGTTGTTTCTGGTTTTAGCTTTCTTTTGTTTTGGCTTTAAGAGTTAAAGCATTAAGTTTTAAAATAGCTGCACTGATTCACCCCCCCTCTCAGTGCCATTGTAAGACTAACAATTGGTATCAGAGCAAGGTTCCCAGTTCAGGCTAAATCAGTCAGGGTTGATCTTGGATTAGTTTACAATGGGTAAGAAGAATAGATTATCCTCCATTAAGGCATCTCAATCGGTTTCAATTCCTTCGAAGAGAAAATTGCACTAAAGAAGGAAGAAGAAGTGAACTCCGAAGTTTGCAATGAAAACCTGGAGATTGAAGTAGATCTAGAAGGTGAGTTGATCGCCGCTCTTGAAGAGTTAAGTATACAAAAGAAAAGCAACAAAAGACTGTCCAAAAAGTTGGAAGAATACGGGGATGAGATTGAAAATCTCTGTTTACAAATTCAAGAGGCCAAGAAAGCAGAAGAAGCCTTGAAGACACAGTTGAATGATAAAGTCGATGTATATAGCAAACGTGAAGAAGAATCTAACAAAACTGTTAGTAATCTAAAGTTGCAAGTAGATGTGTCCAAGAGGGTTGAAGAAATTCTCAGGTCTCAGTTCAATGAGAAAAAGACTGCTTGTTGCCAACAAGAAGAAGAGATTGTTTCTTTGAAGAAACAACTAAAAGAGGCCAATATAAATCTCAAATTTGAGAAAAGCACAGAGTTGCTAGATACAATGATAAATCAACAAAGAAGCTCCACGTCTAAGTTTGGTCTTGGATATGAAGCTGAACAACCTTCATCCTCTAAACATGCAGAGAAGAAGAAGTCCTCGGTTGAAGGTTTGAAAAAAGAAAAGTCTGAAGTTGAATCCTCAAAAGGAAGAAATCATCAAAGAAAATCTACAGCAAAGCAACCACAGCAACAGAAGTTCTCTCACTCTCACTCTTTTAATAATAATGCTTTTAATGGCTATTGTTCTAAATGCAACTACTATGGTCACAAGGCATTTTATTGTGGACAGAATAATAGATCAAAGAGTTATGCTGATAAAAACACATCTGCTTTCCTGAGTGAACACCCTGTGCAATGTTTTAAATGTAATGGCCATGGGCACATAGCAAGGTTTTGTCCAAGCATTTCTGTATCCAATCTAAGGCCAGACCATAGATTTCATCATACACACGGAATGCAATACAGACAGGGAATAAAACATGTGCAATGTTTTAAATGTAATGGTCAAGGGCACATAGCAAGGTTCCGTGCAAGCACTTCTGTATCTAATCTAAGGCAAAACCCTAGATTTCATCGGACGCAAAGAATACAATACGAGACAGAGAATAAATCATGTGCACAGCAGAAAGGAAAATAATCATCCTTCAAGAATGCACAAGAGACAACCCCGCAAGAAAAATGTTCAAGTTCACGAACAGGGGCAAAATAGGGATGTAGTTGAAAAACTCAAGCCCAAGTTCAGGAAAGTCTGGAGAAAGACGAGAAGAAAGGAATTCGTGTCTCCTTGGACGGAAGGAGATTACTCCTCTTCCGCTTTAAGCGGCTCCGGGTGGCACATCCTCAGGGGGAGCAATCTTAAAATTTTATTTTAATGCTCCTTTGTTTTTGGGCCAATTTTTTGAGGATGAAAGGTAAGAAGTCGAGTTATTGTTGTTTGCAGCTAAAGTGTGTTGTCAGTTCTTGTTGTTGTTTTTGAAGGTGCCGTGAAGTGTGTTGTTTAATTTGAAGAGTTGTCACATTTGGTAGTGTTGAGATATGTCACTGCTGTACTATTGATATTTCTTCCACCAACTGTTCATTACTTCGGATCATAACAGTTCAGAATTTTTTTTGGTGTTTGCTCTAGCTGCATATACGTGTTTCGAGCAGCGTGTATTTGTTTTACACTTTGAGGTAAAGCTTACAAGATCCTTCTTGTCGCCTTGGTAAGATTATTCAATTCACAGACAGTTCGGGTTAACTGTTGATAAAATATCAATCCGAGGTTAAGAAGTTGAGGTTGAGTAAGGGGCTCTATGGTTGGCCATAAAGTGTTTGTCAAAATGTCTTCTCCAAGATTTGCACTGTTAAAAGTAAAGTGATCTGCAGTATCTGTAGAAAACTCAGATCAGGTTTTAAGTTTAAAAAGGAATCTGGTTGTGCCGCAGTACAGTATTTAATGCTTGCACTAAGTTGGCGATAAATTTGTAGAGTTGGTACAAGTGAGTCTCCTATCAATTTTATTGAAAGATGTGAAATCTGCTTGTTGAAGTGAAGAAGCGTTGGGCGAGAGGTGCCAAGTTTGACCCATGTTGTGGGCAATTTCGTCTTGGTCGTGATGCTCGTGGATAGCAACAATAAAAGCGCTTTAGCTTTTGTGGTGGTGTTATTCACTTTCTCCAAAGGTTGGAGAACTAAGTTTGGCCAAGGTATATCTTTTATTATTATTTGCTTGGAGTATTTTGAATTGACTTGGCAAATATAATTGATGGAGGTATAAGGTTAAGTTGTCATATTTTGCTTTGACATTATCTTATTGGCATGTTTTGATGATTGTGTTTAAAGAAGTGGAGCTAAAAGGTGTAATAAAGGAAGTTCACTTTATTGCTAATTTATTTTTATTCCTTCCCTAAATTGGTTGAAAGTTTGAGAGTTGTGTGTGGTGTCAGCTTGAAGGTTCAATTATCTTCTACTCAAATAAGGTATGGACTCATTCTTCTTATGAGTATGATTGGTGTATGTTTTCTGAAATAAGGTTGGAGTGAAAAGGTACTCTTCTAGGTATCCCTTGGCTTGGTGTAAATCCTAATTTTTGGTTTGAGATAGTGGAAGCTTTGTGCTCTAGGGCTTATTTTTGTGAGTCTAGCTACTTGCATTAAGTTGGTGGAACCCTTGGTTGGCTGTCTTGAGTTTAATAGTTGAGTTTGAGATTGGGAATTAAGTATAGAACATATTGAGTCTCTAACAATTCTCTGTATGTTTCTATGAAGTTGATAAATCACATTGGGTCTCTAACAATTCTCTTTGTGGGTTCATGCTAAGCGTGGTTCTAGTGAGAACTTGTGTGCTGATCCGGACAAGTTCTATGTGTGCTTCTTAAGCAGGTTCTTAGTGAGTCTATGACAGAGTACAGAGGGTTGAGGCTCAGAAGACAGCGTGATCTGAAGAGGTCATTTTTTCCCAAGTATTGGCTAAGATTTGACTAGACATCAGGATCAAATTCTCAGAGGGAGAATTTATGGATCTGTTCATCATATTGCTCATGTTTATGCTTTTTGCTAACTGGATTAATTTTTTTCCTGTGAATGTTGTGCATGGACTAAGGGGGAGTTTTGCAGCCGCCCTTTGGTATTATTGTCAAATGGGGAGAAGAATTACAGGTAATTGCAGACAATTACGTGTGTTGCCAACAATTCCAAAGGGGGAGATTGATGAGCAAGGTGCAACCTAAGTATTGTCATTGTTGTCAACACAGTCAGGTTGATCGGTTGATGCAATGGTTAGAAGTTGATTGGTGAGCAAGGTGATGGATAGGAGTTGTTTGTTGAGCAAGGTGCAGCAAAAGCATTGCAAAAGTATTGTCATTGTTGTCAACACGATCAGATTGATGCAGATTGATGCGGTTCGAGGTCGATCGAGATCAAGTGCAGAAAGTTTCAAGGAAAACAGAGGTGACCCAGATTCAAAAAATGGCAGAAAGAGACAAGGAAGAAAACTGTCGCGATATCGCGACATGTTTTCTGTCGCGATTTCGCGACATGGTCGAGGAGAGAGAAGGCGCAGCCGAAAATGTCACGATTTCGTGACATGTCGAGTTTTCATTGAGGAGAGAGAAAATGTGTCACGATTTCGCGACAAAAAGTAGGAGAGAGAAAATGCACGCCAAATTGTCGCGATTTCGTGACATGTCCGAGGAGAGAGAAGATGCGAGCAAAATTGTCGCGATATCGCGACATGGCAGAGGAGAGAGAAAGTGAAAGCTAAACTGTCATGATTTCGCGACATGCTGGCAGAGAAGGAAACAAAGGTGTAGCGATATCGCTACATGTTGAAATGAATGGAAACAAAGGTGTAGCGATATCGTTGCATGATGAAAATACATGGAACTAAGGTGTAGCGATTTCGCTACATGTTGAAACAAAGAGAAACTAAGGTGTAGCGATTTCGCTACATGTTGAAACTAAGAGAAACTAAGGTGTAGCGATGGCGCTACATGTTGAAACAAAGGGAAACTAAGGTGTAGCGATTTCGCTACTAGTCAAAAGTGTAGAACTGAAAGATGCAGCAATGATATTACAAGTCAAAATTTCATGAAAAGAGGCAAGGTGAAAACACAAGGCACAAAGATGTAAAAATCTCGCCATTGCATGAAGCATAGTGTCGCGATTTCGTGACATGTTCCATTTTCGTTGGAGTTGGCAAGGAGAGTTGTATGGAAGAACAAAGTGTCACGATTTCACGACAGCATTGATGATGACGTCAGCAAAGTTGAAAAGTGTCACGATTTCACGACAGGATGAAAGGAAAGTTGTGGAAGCGGAAGCGTCATGATTTCGCGACAGCATTGATGATGACGTCAGCAAAGTTGAAAAGTGTCACGATTTCGTGACAGGATGAAAGGAAAGCTGCTGGAAGCCGAAAGCGTCGTGATTTCGTGACAGCATTGATGATGACGTCAGCAAAGTTGAAAAGTGTCACGATTTCACGACAGGATGAAAGGAAAGCTGCTGGAAGCCGAAAGCGTCGTGATTTTGCGACAGCATTGAGGATGACGTCAGCAAAAGTTCAAAGTGTCGCGATATCGCGACAAGATGCAGGGAAAGCTTCCAAGAGCCAAAACGGTCACGATTTTGCGACATGCTTAAGGATGACGTCAGCAAAAGTTCTAAGTGTCGCGATATCGCGACATGAGCGGGGGAAAAGCTTTCAAGGCCAAAATGGTCACGATTTCGCGACAACCTTCAGGGTGACGTCAGCATAAGTTAAAAGTGTCGCGATATCGCGACAGGTAACAGTCTGGCAGGTAAAACCCGTAGGAGCATGCAAGGTGACACGTGTCGAAAAAGCAGACAGTTAAACGTTGACAGGTGTTGGACATGCAATGCAACAGCCAAACATGCATAATTGAAACGCATTCAAAAAGCCGAATATGAAGGATAATAAAAGCATTCGAAAGGTCGTATTTGTAGGCATTCTAACAGACGTATTTGAAGCATACAGAAAAGCCGAACATGAAGAATCGAAAAGCTTTCGAAGAATCACATATGGAATTTCGAAAAAGCATTCGAAAAGTCGTATTCGAAGAAATTGAACAGTCGAAGTGCATGAAACAAAATTGCCGTACTGCATGGTTTCAAAAGACGTATTGCAGGGTTTCGAACAGTCGAAGTGCATGGAACCGAACAGCCGTATTGCATGGATTCGAACAATCAGAGTATGTGATTCGATTGCATGCAGGATTGAAAGGTTATAAAAGAATAATCGTACAGAGAAGATGTTGTCTATGTTAGAGAGAAATTGCTGTAAAAGGAGGGTTAGAAAAGAATCAAGAGAAAAATAAGCAGAGCCGTGAGAGTGTGTAGAGTTGGGTTAATTGCAGACCAGTCAGGGTCGTGCATGAAGTGAAGACATTTTTATGTCATTCTAAATTGATCAGAATTGCTGCTGCGTGATAGAAGATGCTCAGAAAGAGGCTGGCTGTAAGTGAGCTGTGAGAGTGTTGTAAGAGATTATAACAGTGTTGTGTTAATGCTGTGAAGAGCTGCAAGAGCATGCCATATGAAAGGGCTGGAAGTGTGCAGAAGGTAGAAGCGTAAAAGAGTGTATGCTTCCATGAGATTGATTTGATTTAAGCTAGATCAGTGAGGATCTTGTAACACTGAAGGCATTTTTATGTCAATCAAAATTGAAAATAGAAATCCAAGTTGGTGCTTGGAATCAGGGGTTGGTGCTCCTTCCAGTTGATGCTGGTAAATTAGGGGTTGGTGCTCCTTCCAGTGGATGCTGGTAAATTGATTGTAAAGTTGGTGCTTTGCAATGGCTGGATTTGGATGGGAGTCCAAGCAGTCTAGTTTGAGGAGTAGCCAAAACTGGTGAACCTCGTTACATCTTGTGTTATGTTATGCTCTCTTGTGGTACTTGTTGTTTCTGTTTTAGCTTTCTTTTGTTTTGGCTTTAAGAGTTAAAGCATTAAGTTTTAAAATAGCTGCACTGATTCACCCCCCCCTCTCAGTGCCATTGTAAGACTAACACCTCTGCTTGAGATTCATCTTCAAATTCATTCATGAGTTTTTCTATATATTCATTCTTTGGCTTCTGGTTCATGTACCTTTGATTCTTTAGTTTTTTGTTCATGTGGTTCTTTCTCTTCCATTTTCCTATAATCTTGATATTGTCTTGTAAATTCTAAACATTCACTTAGAGCATCATAATAATTTTCTAAATTAGATGAACTTGGAATTTCAATATTGCATGAAGAATGAAACATTATTTTTAGATATGATTCACTTGTATCAATCTCTACTTTCCTTTTTAGAGTTTCAATTAACTCTTTTTGTTTTTTATTTTCATATTTATGAAGTTCTAGTGAAATTAATGCCATATACACTATACTAATTATATTAATAGGTATTATAATATCATCCTTTGAATTATCAATTATTTCAATAATATTTGAATGTAAATAATACTCAAATGTCTCAAAACTTTCATTCATTGCTTCTATATAGATGAATTGTATTGCCATATCTAGTTTCCTCTTAGATTTTTAAATCAATTTACTAATGTCATATTTTATAACTTCTAATATTTTATTTTTTATTATGGTTTCCATATTTTCTTCCATAATAATCAAAGTTTGGTATTCAATGATTCAATTCCTTTGAAGTAGTAAACCTTATATTTTCCAATTGCAATTTCAAATATTTTTTCAATAAATAAAAAATTTGTCCTTTGATGTAGAAATCCTTTTTAACTCCCTAATTGAATTAAATTTGAAAAATATCAAATTTCAAAATTCAAAAAACTTAAAAAAACTCAAATCTTCTAAAAATTTAAATATTTTTTGAAGTATAAAATCTTATCACTCGAAAACTTCAATAAAAATTAAAAACTAAAAAAATAAAACTATAGTAGAAAATTTTATAACTCCCACTTAATAATAAAATTTGTTAAACCTTTTTAACTCCAACCTAATAATCAAAGTACCTAAGTAATTAATCTTAGGTCTTTAATATAAATATATTAAGGTAATATTTCATAACTTTTATTGCTCCTTGCTTGTATAATGTCTTTGATGACTGTAGGGAACTAATCCTCTTAATGCCTCAAATAACTTTCAATGTCTGCATGGCATTTAAATATAATATTATACCTAGTAATAATGTGTTATACTACACATAGTAATAATGATTCAATAACATTTTGATTAATTATTGCTTCTATAATGCTTCAATATCACTTTGCATGACCTTGATTTTCAAATATTTTTGCTACAATTTCCTCACTCTTCTCTTTGTTTTATATTAATCATAGAATAGCATGATGAAACCCATTATGGAGTTTTTCACTATTGATGACCTTGAAAAGGTAATATGTAGTTTTAATTTTACTTTTTATAACCATTTTAGGGATGTCAATCTGGTTAATATCCCTTAGTTCATCCTTAATTCCATCTCCTATTCCATTGATAACATCTATAAGAAGAAATTCGATGATTTACCCTCACACCAAGGTCTACTTAAGGTCTTATACAATAATTGACTCATCCATTGACCTCAAGGCATCCCAATTCCTACTGCACCACCTAGCAAAGGTAAGCCTAGCTCCATCCCTGTCAAGCCAAGTTAGTCCTAGAACAGTCCCTCTGCCTCCTATTCCACAAAAATATCGGCTAAGAAAAGAGCTGCAATAGAGGTTGTTAAAAAAAAAAGAAGTTAGGACTCCAAGAAAATTAAAGTGGAGTCACCAAAAATACTAGAGGAAGTCATATCCTCACTTTGACTGAAAAACCTTATGCATCAGAAGAAATATTTGGTCATTGAATCTGAGGAGGAAGACAATGATGCTTCTAACCTGTCTCAAGCAATACATCATCAATTCCATTATCAATTGCATCTCAATTGACCTCCACAACACCTTCAACCTATTATTATTTAACAAGATGTTTTCTGAATATGGTGGTAAGGATACTACCACAGATGAGGTTAAGGACGGTGGTGGGATCCTTGCTGCTTCGAGAAATGATGAGGACGATGGTGAGGTTGATCTGAAGGATGAGATCAAGGATGCAGATTCTGAAGATAGATATCAGGCCTAATGGTATCCTTGTTAATTTTTTTCTATTTCAAGGCTTCATCTATCTTGCCTTTTTCTTGTTTTGCAAGGGAATTTTGGTCTCTCTGTTGTGGGGTTGCATCCCCTTTTTTATGGTCATTGAGTTAGTGTGATCTATTTTGTTACTTTTGATGTAATCATTTCTATCATTTTTAGGTTTTGGGATCCTGTTAAAACCTACTTTCAATAAAAATTTAATCTTATACAAAAATATTAATCATAGTGAATAAGGATTCTATGCTCAATGGAATATGCCTGTGACTACTATCAATAGTGCAACTAGAGCTCTTGCTTCTTTGTATGAACGTTTCTCTCAATTACTAAATATATCAAGCACTTCTTTCCCTTGTGTGGATGATGCTGAAGCACTTCCTATTTTGTTAGATGTCATTCTATGTGAGCATTTCTTAAGCACCTATTCCCTCTGCTAGATGTTTGAGTGATTCTTCCTTTGATGGATATCATCTACGTGAGTATTTTTTAAGTGCTTCTTCCTTGATGGATGTTATTTTATGTGAGAAATATTTAAGAAATTTATATTTTTGGCTATTCTACTATGTAATTTTTGCTTGAGCACTTCACTCATCTGCTATCTACTTAGCTATGTGAGTGTTGCTTGAGCACTTCACTCATCTACTACCTATTCAGCTATGTGAGCACTATTTAAGCACTTCACTCCTCTGCTATCTATGATGCTATGTGAGTGTTGTTTGAGCACTTCACTTTTTTGCTATCTATTCTATTGTTAAAGCATTATTTGAGAACTTCTCCTTAGTGCCTTAGATTATTTTCTCAAGCACATCTTGAGAACTGCCCACTATAGCCTAACCTCTCTTACTTAAGTACCTTGAGCACTCCTTAAATGCTACTTGTAGTAGACTAAGCTCATTTTCTTAAGTGTCTTGAGAAATTCTCAAAAACTTATACTTTACTTAAGTGCCTTGAGCATTATTCTATAGCCTAAAATATTTTTTTGTATATTAATCAACCTCGACCACTTCTTGTTCCCTGACTTGGCTGCTTCTCATTCTTTTTCTTGAACACTTCCCTGACTCAGTCGCTTATCTTTTTTATGTTTGGATATTCCTTGACTTGGTCACTTCTCTTTATTATACTTTACCAATTTTAGGAGTTGCTTCTCTAAGTTACTTCTTTATTCTTGGTCTCTTCTAATATTGAGTGCTTCTTATTTCAGTTAGAACTCTATTAGTCTTTAGCAATTATGCTCTTATGCTTGAGCTTTACAAGCTAGAGTGATTCTATTCTACTCATGGATTGCTATCATGCTTGGATGATTATTCTATGCTTGGGCACTACTAGGGCCCTTTATTATTTTCTATTTACTTTTATCTTTACAACAACGTGAATGTTATTCCTGCTTTGTGCTCTTAGTTGCAAAATAATCTTCAATATTAGTAGAAAGTAACTATTTTATTCTTTCTACCACACTCTATATTCTATCCTAATTATCTTAAAATATTCTTATATTTGGAAGCTTATATTGCTTCTCAATCCTACGAAATCTATGATGTTTCTCAATCTCTAGGAGCTTTGATGCTTCACTATTATATAGGAGTCTTAATAATTTTTAATTATCTAAGAGATTTTATGCTCTTCAATCCTATAATATATTAGGTCACACCTAAGAACATGTTGGCTTTTAAGCCTTACTACCACAAAATATCACAGGTCCCTTAATAAATAAGCCATAATATTAAAGGTCAAAATATCAATAATAAGAGTAGAATTATATATATGAGCAATCTAATATGTATATCAAGGCCAATATAATAATGAAATAACATTCACTTATAATATCAAATATGAATGTAAAATAGCCACTATCATTCATGTACAACCATGAAGAAAACTTACAATATTAATTGCTCAAAATCTACATACAAGCTTTATTATCAATGCTTATTTATCACCTCCTTGATAGTATCTTATCTTACTTGTATTACATTGTATGGAGATTTGTATCCATAATTTAGAGATAGAATATGAATCTTCATGTAATTGACTATTTCTCTCCATATAACAACTCCCATGACCATTGGATTATCATCTTGCCACTTGTATAGTAGACTCTTCACTCTATTCTTACATGCATATTTGAACCTATGGAACTTGCACACTTCTACATGACTTTTATACTCCTATATTCACTCCTAAGACAAGACACTTGCACATCCTTACATTACATATTTATACACTTACATACAATACACTTGTGCACATTCTCTCAATACACACTTGCACTCTTACTTATATGAAACTTGTGCATTTTTTGCACATTGACACTTACATGAAAGGGAAAATATAAATCACTCACCTAAACTATAGACTCAAACCTAATCTATTATATATTTACATTTGTACCATAAAGGTACCATGGGGGTACATTAGCATATACCAAATAATGTAATATGCTCCAACACCCCATGTATAACATTATTTGGTTATTGAAGACTTTAGTATTTAGTCTTCATCTTCAAGTGACCTTGCATTGATCATTATCTCTTGCTTGAGATACATAAAGTTTTGTCTTCTTTCTTGAGTTTTGCTCTAAGTTCTCCTTCATCTTCATTCTTTTGTTCTTCAGATTTTGTATCTTCTTCGGCTAGTTAACGATATGCTTGATATTCTTCTTTATCTTTTGGCTCATGTATCTTTGATTCATGTGCATGAATAACTTGAACTTTTTATTTGTATTTGACCTCTATATTATGTGCTTCATTTGATCTAGTTTTCTTATAATATTGATATTGTCTTGTATCTTCTAAACATTCACTTAGAGCATCATAATAATTTCCTAAATTAGATGAACTTGGAATGTCAATATTACATGTAAAATGAAACATTGTTTTTAGACATGATTCACTTGTATCAATTTCTACTTTCCTTTGTAGAGTTTAAATGAAATTCTTTTGTTTTAGATTTTTATTTTTATGAAGTTCAAGTGAAAACAATGCTATATACATTATACTATTTGGAACCAAGACTAAATTGATATAAAGATGTTTTTAATTATCCTGGTTCTTCAATATTTTCTTATACTAGAAAGCTTACAATGCTTCCTTCTCTTCTCTTCTCTGTGATTTACTTATAAACTATTCTATAAAAGTTTTGTATTGCTTATTCTTCTCTAAAAAGTTAGTTGCTCCTCTATCCTTGGAAGCTTATATAATTCTTTATATTTGTAATTTGAGATGCTTCTCAATAATTGGTAGATATGATGCTCCTCTATATGAAACATTTCACCAATGTTTTAGGTACCTAAGAACAAAATATGATTATCCAGTTTTCTAGAGAATCCAATATCAATATCAGGGTGACTATGAATACCCCAAAATGACCAACATTCTCTTGATTTGGATCTTTCACAATATTCAATAGTGACCCTCTTATTATCTAAGTAATATAGAATATTATCAGGGTGACTTTGAATATCTCCAAACTTCCAACTTTCTTCTAAGTTGGATCTCAATCAATCAATGTCCAAATTTCTTTTGAGTTGGCCCTTAATCAATCTTAGTTGAGTCATAGTCTTCACTGGTTTTCTTAACCAAGTGGAAATACCTTAGCATCCAAATTAAGGTGACTAATCCTTATCCCCTAAATATCTACTCAATCAAACCTTTATAAAATAGAGTCCACGTATTCATTGCTTTCAAAGTGGATAGACTCTAATATAACTCTATCAAGAATTGACATAGTTAAATTGTGGCTAATAAAATAACTATATAAAAATAGATAGATTTAAATGGTAGATCTGATACCATTGTTGGCTTTTAATCCTTACTACCACAAAATATCACAGGTCCCTTAATAAATAAACCACAATATTAAAGGTCAAAATATCAATAATAAGAGTAGAATTATATATATGAGCAATCTAATATGTATATCAAGGTCAATATAATAATAAAATAAAATTTACTTATAATATCAAATATGAATGTAAAATAGCCAATATCATTCATGTACAAGCATGAAGAAAAATTACAATGCTCAAAATTAGTATACAAGCTTTATTATCAATGCTTCTTTCTCACCTCCTTGATAGTATATTATATTGTATTACATTCTATGGAACTTTATCTCCATAATATAGATATAGAATATGACTCTTCATGTACTTGACTATTACTCTCCATATGATAGCTTCCATGACCTTTGGCTTATCATCTTGCCACTTGTATACTAGACTCTTCACTCTCTTCTTACATGCATACTTGAACCTATGACACTTGCAAACTTATACATGACTCTTACTATCCTACATGCACTCATAACTCAAGACACTTGTGCACATCCTCATATTACATATATGCACACTTACATACAAGAAACTTGTGCACATTATCTCAATACACACTTGCACTCTTAATTACATGACACTTGTGCATTTCTTGTACATTGACACTTACATGAAAGGGTAAATATAAATCACTCACCTAAACTATATACTCAACCCTAATCTATTACATATTTATATTTGTACCATAAAGGTACCATAGGGGTACATTAGCATGTACCAAATAAGTAATATTATCAACAAAATAATATGATTCTTCTCTTTTTTAGAGAATCAAAAGTCAATAATAAGGTGACTATGAATATCCTTGAAAGTACAACCGCTTTCTAAGTTGAATCTCTTAATATATTCAATTTGAGTCTTTAATCTTAACTTATTTTTATTCAACCAAGTGGAAAGACCCTAGCATCCAAATCAGGATGACTATGAATGTCCCTGAATTTTTAACTAACTTTTAAGTTGTCTCTCTTAATCTATTCAATCAGAGTCCTATTATTCATTGGTTTTCCTTCAACTAGGTGGAAAGACCCTAGCATCTAAATCCAGGTGACTTTTCCTTGTCCCCTCAATAATATCTACTCAATTAGACCTTTATAAAATAGAGTCCAATTCTTCACCACTTTCAAAGTGGATAGATTCTAATATAACTCTATCAAGAATGGACGAATTCAAGTGGCAACACTAATGCCAATATTGGATTTTAAGTCTTACTATCTCAAAATATCATAGGTCCCAACATAAATAATCCAAAATATTAAAGGTTGAAATATCAATAATCAAGAGTGTTATGTGAATTCTACCATGTTCTAAAAAGTTTTTCATGAAGTTTATTTGCAAGTGTTGTAAATTTTTCATCTTTTGCATCCTTGAGAAATATATATAGTTTTTCTTTTGAACCATTTTATATTTTCTTCTTTCCCTCAAAGTAATCTATTGCATTTTGGGAATAAAACTTTAACTTGTTCAACATTTCTTCTCTATCTTCACTTAATGTATTTCTAATAATTGCTTACATGATTTGTAATTTGATTCCTTTGACATTGAAATACTTATATATCTCAACTTTAAAATAACTCAAATAATAAATTTACAAATTTTAAAATTTTCTAATCCTTTGATGTAGATATCCTTTTAACTCCCTAATTGAATTAAATTTGTAAAATCTCAAGTTTCAAAATTTCAAAAATTAAAAAAAATCAAATAACCTGGATAACTTCAAAATGCTCAAATATTCTAAAATTTTAAATCATATTTGAAGTAGAAAACCTTATCACTCCAAAAATTTAATAAATATTAAAAAACTAAAAAATTAAAACTTTGAAATATTAAATTTAAACTATAGTAGAAAACCTTATAACTCCCACCTAATAATCAAATCTTTAAAACCTTTTAACTCCAACTTAATAATCAAAGTACCTAAGTTATTAACCTTAGGTCTTTAATATAATTAGATTAAGGTAATATCTCTTACATTTTATTCCTTCTTGTTGTATAATGTCTCTAATGACTACAATGAACTAAATTCTCTTGATGCCTCAAATATTTTTCAGTGTCTGCATGGCATTTAAATATAAAATTAGGTATTAAAAATGATTATTGAATTGGTAATTTCTTATCCCTAGTAATAAGGCATTATACTACATGTAGTAATAATTATTCAATAATATTTTGATTAAAACTTGCTTCTATAACACTATGATTCCGCTTCTCATGACCTTGCTTCCCAAACATTTTTGTTATGATTTTCTCATTCTTCTCTTTGCTAAATATTAATCATAGTGAATGAGGATGCTATTCTCTATGGAATTAACTTATGACTAATTTCAATAGTACAACTTGGGCTCTTGCTTATTTGTATGAACATTGCTCTCAACCATTGAATTCATCAAGTGCTTCTTTTCCTTATGTGGATGTTGCTTAAGTGCTTCCTCTTTCTACTAGATGTCCTTCTATGTAATAATTGTTTAAGAACTTCTTTCTTCTACTAGATGTTTGAGCGCTTATCACTCTTATGGATGTCCTTATCTATGGGGGTTGTTTAGTTGCTTCTTCCTTGATGGATGCTCTTCTATGTGAGAATTATTCAAGCACTTATTTATTCTATTAGCTATTCTACTATGTGAGAGCTACTTGAGCTCTTCACTCCTCTATTATCTACTCAATTACATGAGTTTTCCTTGCGCACTTCACTCCTCTACTATCTATTCAACTATGTAAGCATTTATTGAGTTCTTCCCTCGTTTGTTATCTATTTTTCTATACGAGCACTTCTTGAGCACTTCATTTCTCTGCTATCTATTATGCTATTAAGGTGCTATTTGAGGACTTATCCTTAGTGCCTAATATCCTTTTCTAAAGTGATTCTCAAGCACTTCTCACCATAGTCTAACCTCTCTTTATTAAGTTCCTTGAGTAGTTCCTAAATGTTGCTTGCAGTAGACTAAGCTCCTTTTCTTTAGTACCTTAAGGACTTCTCAAACAATCATTTGCTTAAGTGCCTTGAGTGTTGTACTATTACCTATGATCTTTTGTTGTATATTAATCAACCTTGGCCACTTCTTGTGACCTGACTTGGTCACTTCTCTTTCTTATGATTGAACACTTTTTTGACATAGCTACTTCTCTTTTTTATGCTTGGACATTCCCTAACTCATTTTCTTATCTTTCTTGTGCTTTACCAAGTTTGCGAGCTGCTTCTCTAAGCTACTTTTTTTTATGCTTGATATCTTCCAATATTGGGTGTTTCTTCTCTGAGTTAGAACTCTATCAAGTTTGAGCGATTCTACTATTATGCTTGAGATTTATCAGTCTTGAATGATTATGCTCTACTCATGGACTACTATCAAGATTAGATAATTATTCTATGCTTAGGCACTACTAGGGCTATTTATTCTTTTCCCTTTACTTTTATATCTATTACAATTTTAATGTTATTCCTAGTTTATGCTCTTACTTGTAAAATAATCTTCAATATTAATAGAAAGTAACTATTTTGTTCTTTCTACCACACTCTGGATTCTATCCAAGTTATCTTAAAATATTCTAATATTTGGAAGATTATATTATTTCTCAATCCTGTGGAAGCTATGATGCTTCTCAATCTCTGGAAACTTTGGTGCTTCACTATTATCTGGGAGTCTTAATAATCCTCAATTATTTAAGACCTTTAATGCTCTTCAATCCTATAATATCTTAGATCACACCTAAGAACAATATGATTCTCCTATTTTCTAGACAATCCAAAATCAATTATTATGGTGACTATGAATGTCCTAGAATGTCCAACTACCTTCTAAATTGTCTCTATTAATCTATTCAAAATGAATCCTAGCCTTCATTGGTTTCCCTTCAACCAACTGGAAATACCTTAGCATCCAAATTAGGGTGATTATGAATGTCCCCAAATGTCCAACTATCTTCTAAATTTTTACTCTCTTAATTTATTCAGTTTGAGTCCTAGTCTTCACTGGTTTTCCTTCAACCAAGTGGAAAGACCCTAGCATCCAAATCAGGGTGACTTTTCCTTGTCCCCTCAATCTCTACTCAATCAAACCTTTATAAAATAGAGTCCAAGTCTTCACTACTTTCAAAGTGGATAGACTCTAATATAACTCTATCAAGAATAGATAAAGTTAAGTGGTGGCTCTAATACCACTATTGGATTTTAAGCCTTACTATCTCAAAATATCATAGGTCCCAATATAAATAAGCCACAATATTAAAGGTCAAAATATCAATAATCAAGAGTACAATTATATATATGAGCAATCAAATATATATTTAGGCAAATATAATAATGTAATAACATTTGCTTATAATATCAAATATGAATTTAATATGGCCAAAACTATTCATGTACATGCATGAAGAATACTTACAATATGAATTGCTAAAAAATATGTATACAAGATTTATTATCAATGCTTACTTATTTTCTCTTGTTCGTGTTACATAATGGTATGGAGATTTATCTCCATAGCATAAATATTGTAATGTAATTACTCACATACTTGACTATTGCTCTCCATATGATATATTATATGACCTTTGGCTTATCATATTTCCACTTGTATACTAGACTCCTCACTCTTCTTGCATTCATACTTGACTCTATGATACTTGCACATTTCTACATGACTCTTACTCTCCTACATGCACTCCTAATACAAGACACTTGTGCACATTCTCATATTACATATTTGCACACTTATATACATGACACTTGTGCAAATTATATGAATACACACTTGAAATATTACTTACATGACACTTATGCATTTCTCTACATTGCACTCTTACATGACAATTGTGCATTTCCTACACATTGACACTTACATAAAAGGAGAAATATGAATCACTTATATAAACTATAGAAAAAACCCTAATCTATTACATATTTACATTTGTACCATGAGGGTACCATGGGGGTATATTTGTATGTACCAAATAATGGAATATTCTTCAACACCCCGTTGTATTACATTTTTGGTTATTGAAGATTTTAGTTTTCAATCTTGGTATTCATATTTAGTCTTCGATATTCAATCTTCAATCAACTTCCTCCAGGCATTTATCTATATTTTTAGCATAATATCTTGTTGGAGTATATTACATTATTTGGTACATGCTAATGTACCCCCATGGTACCTTCATGGTACATATGTAAATATTATATTAGGGTTGAGTCATAGTTTAAAGTGTGAGTATTATTTCCTCCTTATGTAAGTGTGAATGTGTAAGATATGCACAAGTGTCATGTAAATTTGTAATGTACAAAATATGCACAAGTGTCATATGAGTGTGTGTGAAAATGTAAGTTGAGTCTATATGCACAAGTGTCTTACATGTAAGAGTGCAAATATATAATTTAAAGATGTGCACAAGTGTGTTATATGTAAGAATACAAATATATAATGTAAATATGTGCACAAGTGTCTTAGATTATAGTGTGCAAAGTAAAGGTTGAGAGTCATATCTAGATGTTCATACAATATAGAGTAATGTGTTGATTAAGTATGCAAGTGTCAAGTAGAGAAGACAAGAATCATGAGACTTGGCATATTGAAACAAATAGTCAAGTATCCAAAGATTCATTCTACTATGGCTATATAGTGCTCCATAGAAAAGTATCAAGTGTCAAGTATCGATATCACATTATAGAGAGAAGTATCAAGTATTATATTTTTAAGTGAAAGTGGAGTAATAAATATTACGTACATTTTGAGTAATTAACATTGTAAGTTGTTCTACATGCTTTGTACATTTATGATTCAAGATTTTTATGTTCATATTACTATTTAATGGTGAATGCTATTTGATATATTATTAGCCTTGATATACATATTAATTTGCTCATATTAATCAACTCATATCATTATCTTGATCTTATTACTTTGTGGCTATATTATATCCATTCCTATGATATTTAACTTATGAGATTTATGGTAGTATTAAAGGCTTAAAAATCCATCAGTGGTATTAGATCTACCATCAAATTATTTTTAGGTTAATAGAATTTAATCTATCTACTTGAAAAAGGGATCCTTATTATAATAGCCCCACCTCAAGAGCTCAACAGGTCTCTTTCAACCAAACTCACATAGAGCAATGGGGCCCTAAGCAACACTTAGATGAACCTAGTTATCAACTTGAACCTGTTGTACACAGTCAAACCAATGGAAATAAATCCACTCCAAAAGAGGATAAAGTGCATGATAAACCCAATGACTAGAGAGTAGTATTACAAAAGAGATCATTGGACCCCCCCAAAGGACCCTACCAAAATATGCATCCAAAGTGGAACACATATTACCCTATATGTCTTTTCAAAGGAGCACAACAAGGGAAATATCAAGGATTAACCATTCGATCAGATCTTGATAGTGTAGACATGGGAAATTGACCCACTTTGAGTGGGCAATCTTCCTTAGTGCCTTTAATAGGTCCCTCACCCCTGCCAAAGATAAGGGTAGGCATCTTCACCCCTCTCTTTAACTTTTCTAGTGTTTTTAGTGAAATTATGCACCATATTCATGAGGTGCGACTTCGCACAAGCGATATCATACCCCATTAGGATGGGTGTGACTTCACTATTTTTAACTAAGTTTTTAATTTAATTTAATTTTATTCTTTTGGGCCCACTTAAACCCAAGTTTAAACCATCCAACGTGTTTTGGCATCGACTTTGGGTTTATTTTGCCCACCTTTTTCCCTTTGATTTCATATATAAAAGAAAGAATGTTCTTGCCAAATCATAATATGTGAAGTTTTGAAGTGTAGTGCAATATGCGAGTAATGTGAAATTCTTATTATTGATTAAGCTCAAAATCCTTATGATAGATCATTCTTATTTCTTTTTTTTCTCTACTGCAAGCTAACTCCAAAGTGTTAATTTTGGATTGGATCTTCTGTTGCATGGATTGGATTGATTTGCTATGTGATTTGGTGGATCCATGGTGTAGTTAAGAGAGATAGAGTGCTCACTCGGATACTTCAATCTTCTCTACCTGCTTCTATGATGTCCATTAGGGTTTGATCACTTTATTTCTAGAATTTATTTTGTCTTATGCACTTGCTTGTTATTTTTCATTAGTATACAATGATATCACGCCCTGCATTAGCGAGGCATGAATTTGCTTGCTCTAATTAGGGAAAATTGGTCTATAGAAGTGAAATCATGTCCCATATAGGTAGGGTGCAACTTTGCTATTATGTTATCACGCCCGCTCCAAGCGAGGCATGATTTTGCCCTAGGGCACATAGGGGTAATTTCAAGATTCTATTTTCACTGTTGCATTCCATTATGCATCTAGATCATACTGTTGTATTCTATTTTTTGTTCTCTATTACTGTATTTCTATTTTATGATTAATTCTCCAAAGGTCAATTTTCACTTTTGTATTAAAAGGTAATCTAAAAGGACCAATGGGGCTTGACTATTGTGCCTCCAAGATCTATTACACAGTGTCCTAAGAAGGTCCCCTAATGCTAATTCTATTTTTTACTGTTTTATGAGTGATCTTGCAGAAATAGATATTTTTGATATCATTGGACAAGAGGCAGAAAAATCTAAATCAACCATCGGTCTAGATAAGTGCTCTAATAATTCTATTGGTTGAAGATCTAATTTAATTATTGATTCCTAGGCATCTGAAAGTGAAAGGTATTTAGTTTGCATCTAGGAATAATTTTCGTGCATCTATTTTGCATATTTCTGCTTTAAAGGTTTTTTGAAATAAAACCCTAGGTTAGTGAGCATCCAAAATAAAGAATCATTTTTAGGCTAGCTCTTGTATGCTTGCATTTTGTTTTCAATTGCCCTATTCTAATTTCTGCATTTTCCTTTATCTTTTCTAGTTTAGATCTAGCAAGGCCAAACTTAGTCATTTTATTAAACTAAATACATCAAACTATCCCAAATATCCTAAGGACTTGGAGCGAGTCCTAAAACTATTCCTGGTGAACCCTTCCCCCTAGCACCGAGTGTAGAGAACAACATACCCCCATGGTCACCTTGGCTCTCTCTTGTGAATCCAACCAAGAATTATATGCGGTAGGAAAATTTTCCCCCTCTACATATTTGGTGAACTCGACGTGAACACATCCTCTTCCTTCTAAACAATAAGCAAGATCATTAAATTGTGTGTCAATATTTAAAAAGATAAATCTTGTGTATGTAAGTACGTAAGTTCCTCTTTGGTCTTAGTTATTCTTCCTATCTTTTTCCTTTTTCCTTAATGGCTTTTCACCTTGGGGAAGGATGATGAATCCTTAGGTTTGATGAGATTTTTCATGAGAATGATCAAATTGATAAAGAAAATTATAACCTAGAAGAAGAGGCTAATAATTATCTTTATCTTATCCAAGACCCCAATGGGAACATCATCTATAAATATTTTTATCATATATGGACGTTTTATAAGTATCATAAGCATGCTTTGGATATGGCATTAGAGGAAGAAGCATTACTTGAAAAGGATATCCCACCTCAAGGAAATTCTTTGAGTGAACCTTTAAATCATGGTAATTAAACTTATAAACCTACTTATGCTACTATTGTGACCACCAATATTGGATGGAATTCATCCATTCCTCCAACTAGTAATGGCACCCAAAATTATTTTCAATTTCCTTCTTCATATTCTAATGTCCACTATTTCCTCTGTTCCACCACAAGTTAATATTCCATTCTCACAAGGTACCACCTATAAAAACAACCTTCACATGTCCAACCTAATTCAAGGGAATATGGGAAACATACATAGTAATCCAAAAATGCAGAATTTTGCAAGTATAGTGAATCAATTGGTTTCAAGGATGGATATGATTCAACCTTCAAGGTTTACATACAACTATAAATAAATGTGTAGTCAACCATTGGATCCTATTGTTGATGCTAGAAATTATCCTAAGCATTTTTCTATTCCAAATTTTTCAATCTATAAAGGGACTGAAGATCCGATAGAGCATTTAAGAGGATTCAGAATAGCTTGTCATGATCTTATTTATGATGATATGCTCTTATTGAAAACATTTCCAAAAATTCTTGTCGGAGTGGCATTAGAGTGGTATTATCAGTTGCCCAACCATTCTTTGAAAAGTTTTGAGAAGACTCCAGAGATATTTGTTCATCATTTTAGTACTTATATTGAAAAGGAAGTGACTATGAGAGATTTATATGATTTAACGCAAAGTAAAGAAGAAAGTTTTTCAAAATTTCTTAGCTTGTTGGAGGAGTTTAGTTGGTCGATTAAGACAACTTGTGTCTTGGAAATATAGGCTTGATATATTCATTGGTAATTTACAAGAACATTTATCTTATGCTCTAGAAACTACTAATGTCACATCTTTAGATCAAGCAATTGAGTTAGCAAGAAAAGTGGAACAAGGCCTCGTTAGAAGAGGTCAACTCAAGGTTAAAGAAGATAAGCCAATTAAGTCTCAATTTAAGAATAAAAAATGGGAGGTAATAGTGAATATAGGCCTGTTAATAGTGTCAATAACAATCTACAAAAAATTGTACTTCAAAAACCTCCTCAAAGGAACTTCACAAGACTTAATATCCCTATGGAAGTAGTTTTGAAGCAACTCTTGGATGCTAAGGTGATAGAATTACTTCTAGTGAGACAACCAAATACTGCAGCTCATTGGTATAAAGCATATCAACATTATGCATATCATAGATTAGGACATTGTACCAATTCTTGTAAAAAGCTAAAACATGTGATTCAAGATTTAATTTATGTAGGTCACATTGACGCTAGTAGTTTTTAATATTCCAAAAACTAGTTGAATCTGAATAGAACAAGATAAACCAACCAAGTGTCCTATAAAAGTGTACCAGCTACTCAAGCCCATAAAGAAGCTATGACAACATGGTTGGAATAATAACAGCTACTCCAAGAAAACTTATACAGAAGATGGATGATTCAACAAATATTCCACTCAAAAATTCTATAGAATTCTCAAGCCCATAAATAAGCTATGATAAATGTTTTGAAGTAGCAACCAGTACCTCCAGATATTTCTCCTAGTGATATGGCAAAGGTTGTAGGCTCTCTCCGAAAGCCTCATCTAAGATTTTTGGATAATGATATGGATCCTTTAGGAGTATAAGACGATTCTTTGCTATACATCACTACTTACATTGGGGATACTCTCATCAAAAGGGTTATGATTGATAATGGTTATTCGCTTAATGTTTGTACACATCATTTTTTCAAAAAATTTGGATTGAAGAAGGAATATTTGATTGCATCCAGTGACATCATTAAAAATTTCAGCAATGATTCTCAAGAATCTTGTGGCACTATATTACTCCCTCTTAGAGTTGGACCCAAAATTTTAAAAATAATATTTTATGTGGTGTCTTGTCCTACATATTTTAATCTTCTTCTTGGACGACCTTGGATTCATGCAATGAAGGTTGTCCCTTCTACTTTTCACCAATGTATAAAATTTAAATTTGAAAAAAAAATCATTTATATCATGGGATATCCTCATCCATTTGAATTTTTTCTCACTAGAGGATCTAGCCCAAATCAATTCATCACAGTCTTCCTCTAAAAATTATTCTACAAATATTCCATCATAGGATCAATATGACTCTCCTTGTTTAGCTTTTATCTTTGATGAATCTCATCAAGGTTTAGAATGGAGTTTTATGTATGAGGTTACACCCTCTCCTAATGTCTTAACCCTAGATTCATATGTTATATATGAGGCTTTATCTCAGAATGACATCGACTTTGATGGGTATGTCCCTTGCATAGCGTAGGTTGAGTCTTCTAGTTCTCAAGTGGACTTTGATTTTATGTCTCCTAAGGACCTTGAGTAGTTAGGAGTGATTCCTAACCTACCTCCTATTGAGGATTATTTGTAAATTATTATTGAGGAGACCATAGATGTGAACATAGGTTTTGAGGAAGCCCCTAGAATCCTTAAGTTAGGCAAAGCCTTGACCATGAATGAGAAGGAGTAATTGACCAATTTATTGAAATAATATCAAGATATTTTTGATTGATCATATGTTGACATGCCAGGGCTTGATCCCTTCCTTGTCATGCATCATTTGGTAGTTAAACCTAGTTCTAAATATATTAATAAGAAACTCCATAAGATGCATCCAAAGGTCACCCTTTCAATCAAATAGGAGCTCCAAAAAATCCTTGACATCAGTTTTATAAAAGCCATCAACTATTATTATTGGATTTATAATATCATTCCTATGGCTAAGAAGTAAAGGACCAATAAAATTATGTAACAACTTTCAGGATATTAACTTAGCATGTCCCAAGGACGATTTTCCCTTGCCCAACATAGATCAGATTGTAGATTTCATTGCCAAATGTGGAATGATTTCACTCATGGATGGTTTCTCAGGTTACAATCAAATCATGATTTCTCCTGAGGATCAAACATTATTCACTACTCCTTGGGGTACCTTCTACTAGAATTTCATGCCTTTTGGCCTTAAGAATGCAGGAGCTACCTATCAGTGGGCCATGACTTACATTTTCCATGACATGATGTATGATATTCTCCAGGACTATGTGGATGATTTTTTTTCTCATTCCTTAGAATGAAAGGATCATGTTCATGACCTAAGATGAATCTTTGAAAGGCTTTGAAAATACAAGGTTCATCTTAAACCCACTAAGTGTGTGTTCGTGGTCATATTTTGCAAGCTCTTAGGTTTTATTGTGTCTAGGAAAAACATTGAAGTGGACCCTGATAAGGTAGCAGCTATCATTGATATACCTCCTCCTTGCACCCTAATCGAGCTACAAAGTCTACAAGGTAAGTTACGGTATATCCTTCGGTTCATTATCCATTTAGCCGATAAGTGTCGGCATTTCCTTCAGGTCCTTAAGTAGGAATAGTTTTTCAATGGTATTTTGAGTGTCAGAAAGCTTTTGATGATCTCAAAAGATATCTCACCTCCTCACCTATTTTATTTTCTCCTATTCTTGGTAGGTATTTGTTGCTTTACATAGTAGCCACCACTCATGCTTTGGGAGCCATGCTGACTCAACATGATGATGAAAACAAAGAGAGAACTATCTACTATATTAGTAGATCTTTGGTTAGCTATGAAACTAGGTACACTCCCTTAGATAAGCTTTGCCTTATAAATTTTTTTTCTTCCTAGAAGTTAAGACACTACATTCTCAGTCATAAGATATTGGTGATTGCAAAGTTTAATCCTTTGTGCTACTTGATGTCAAAACCCCACCTATTAGGTCGAGCTGCTAAGTGGGTATTGGTCCTTAGTGAGTTTTATTTGATTTTCATAGGTCAAAAGGCTATCAAGGGTTAGGTGATTACTAATCAATTACCCTCCACTCCCCTAGAGGCTACCCATCCTATAGTCATTGAGTTTCCTAATGAGTGCTTCAATGTTGAAATTGAAGAGTCTGAGTCTTGGACTTTCTTTTTTGATGGAGCCTGGTGCATGAAGGGTATTGGAGCTGGAGTCATGCTAGTTACACCATAAAATTAGCTCATCCCTTTGTCCTTCAAACTTCATTTCTCTTACACAAATAATACTATAGAATATGAAGCTTTGATCCTTGGTCTTAGAGCAGCCTTAGCTTTGCAGGTTAAGGTCCTTTCAGTATTTGGTGACTCTCAACTTGTGGTTAATCATATCAATGATGTTTATCAGACTCGAGATGATAAGCTTAAACCCTATAAGGATATTTTTACCAAGTTATTATCTTCTTTTGAGTAGGTAACCATAGATTCTATCCCTAGATCCTCAAATTTCCATGTTGATGCCATGGCTACTACTGCATCCTTGTTCTCTTTGGAGTTATAAGATGATCAAGCTTTGATTATCATTCAACAACTCTAGTAACATGCATATTTGAGTTATTTTTTGGATCCCCTAGAGTTTTTTACCATTAGATATTCACCATCTGAACCATGGTATAATGACATATTTAACTTTATTAAATATGGCTTTATGCCTAATGGTTTAGATCACAATCAACGTAAGCTATTGTGCAAAAGAGCATGCCAATTTATTATAATTGGAAATACTTTATATCGACATTCTTTTGAAGTTATGCTCTTGTGATGCCTTAACTTTGATGAAGCCCGACTTGCTCTTAGTGATGCTCATGAAGGTTCGTGCGAAGGCCATTTTAGAGGTAATTCTATTGCCAAAAATATCCTTCGAATGGGGTATTATTGGCCTTCCATAGAAAAATATGCATGCTATTATGTTCGGTGCTACAAAAAGTGTCAACGCCATGATCATCTTATTCATGCTCCTAAAGACCTTCAGGTGATATCTTCCCCTTGGTATTTCTCCATGTAGGGATTGGAAATTATCGAGAAGGTTAACCCAGTGTCATCTGATGGTCACAAGTTTATCATTATTGTGACTGAGTATTTCACTAAATGGGTCGAAGCCATACCTCTGGCCATGATGATTAGAACTCAGGTTTCTAAGTTCATCTTCAACCAGATTATTTGTAGTTTTGGGATTCCTTTGGTGATTATTTCTGAAAATGGCACTCCTTTCAAAAACAAGGATGTCTATAATATTTGTTCTAAATACAAGATTCAGCATAGGTGGTCAAACCCTTATTACCCTCAAGGTAATGGACACACCGAAGCATCCAACAAATCCATAATTAGGATTTTGAAGAAGCTGGTTAATAAGATTGGTTGTGACTGGCATACTTAGCTTTATCCTATCTTATGGACCTATCATACTAGTGTGTGTACTACCATAGGGGCCTCACCATATGTCCTAGTATATGGGTCTGAGGTAGTGTTTCCTTTTGATTTAGAGGTGCCTTATTTGCACATCTTGTTGCAAGATGTTGATGTCAGAGATGAGTATCGTGCAGACTATTTGCACCAATTAGAGTTGCTGGATGAAAAGCACATCCATACCTTAGAGCATTTGTGAGCCTATCATGATAGGCTCTGATGATATTACTATAAGAATATTCACAACCATTATTTTGAGGTTGGGGACCTTGTACTCAAATAAAATCAAAATAACACTAATGCTCATGTTGACCTTCGAGGTAAGTTTCAGCCCAATTTGTTAGGGTCCTTTGTCATAACATCTAAGTTTGGTTCTGGTGCTTATAAGTTGGCTTCTATGGATGGTAAAGAACTTAAGGAACCAATGAATATAATGCATTTAAAAAGGTATTATGCTTGACCTATTTTTCATATTGCATATACATTTAGTTAGATCATGTTGCATGTTTACATGACATATTCTACATGCTTGTCTATCATATTATGCATGATTGCCTATCATTATGTTCTTGTTGTAGACACCTAAAATACGTCATGTTTAGGGGACTACTCATATGGGCATCCTTGCAGACCATATGAATGATCTTGGACCTTTCCAAGGCAAAGTAGTGGTTCTAACCACTCAATTTAGGCATCTTTGGCCTACTCAGCCTTAGCCATGGGTGACACCCATAGCTAAGATCTCAACCATGGCTGACACCCATGGCTAGGATTCTAGCTACGCTTAAGAGCCACGACTAGCTCTACAACTATCATGGACTCTCGAGCCAAGCCAAAATTAGTTACAATGGCCATGGCAATGGATTTCAAATGGTTTCAAGTGAGGAAGCTTCTGGATTCTTCCTCCCAACTGCTCCAACCTCCCAGTTCTTGATCTTGGCTTCCCAAGGAAGCTAGGATTAGGAATTGAGAGTGCTATAAGACCCCCCTCCAAATTGGGGAGAAAGTCTAGAAGAGTTTTCAATTGAATGCAGTGAAGCCCTACCAAATTGGAGAGCCACTTACAACCCTTGAGGAGTGTCTACATGCTACCAATTTGGAGAATCATGACTGCATTTGAAGCTATGAAGGTTTCAAGAGCTTGAAGAGATCATTCATCCCTAATTGAACCACTTCCATTACAAATTCAAAGAATCTACATCACCAATTCATTCTAGAATGATAGAGGTGACCCTTGATCATCAATTCCTTGAAGGAATTAGTAGATTCAAGCCCTGGTTACAAGAGAAAGAGGACTTTCACCTCAATCATGGCTAACAGAGCCAACTGCATTTGGAACCTATGGCTAGGGTTTGAAACTCAATTTCCTTCATTTTAGCCATAGGAATTTCATTTCATTTATGCAATTAGTTAGATCTACCTTAGATTAACTTTCATTTATACTTTTGTATGGTTAATTAGTAGAATTAGAGGTAGCTTTGCTCTTATTTCATCATATTTTCTAATTTGCATTAATCTTCTTAGATTAGATCTATTTCTTGTTTTAATTGCAAATTATACATT
Source organism: Wollemia nobilis (assembly GCA_028583015.1). Lineage (NCBI taxonomy): Eukaryota > Viridiplantae > Streptophyta > Pinopsida > Araucariales > Araucariaceae > Wollemia > Wollemia nobilis. The sequence goes on along the minus strand of JAQPPZ010017049.1, from coordinate 9,683,399 downwards.
AGATTAGCTAGATTTACTATTTTCTTAGCATGATTTATCATAATTTAGATATTTTGTGATTATATTTACAAGTATTTATGCTTTATTTGCATATTTGTTATATTTCTTGCAAATATTTAACAAGAGCCTCATCATGAGAGGCCTCATATGCTTCTAATTGTGCTATGTTGTTTCTTGAATGTAGATTTATAGGTTCTTGATATATTTGAAGTATTATTTGCATCAAATTCCTCCAAGAAAGTGAGAAGAAGGCATCCATAAGCCTTGAGTAGTTCGTGTCTACTCTAGAAGCCTATGGATTGCACCATCCCCATTTAGGGGCTTCAAATTTGTATTAATTGTATCAAGATTTTGGTATCCCTTAGAGGGACCTACTTGTAATCGAGATTTACAATGATTTAATAAAATAAGCCTTATATTCTTGTTAATTCATTGTTATACATGCTTTATTGCTTTAATATTTGGTATAATGATGTCAATAGCTTAGGTGCATGCTTTTTAGGATGGTACAGATGGCGATCATGATGGAAACCCATAAAATTCACTATATTTATTAATTTTCTATGTTTTTGTGTTGTAGGTCTTAGCCATGCTTGACAGCCATGGTGCATAGTGTTAGCCATGTTTAACACCCATGGCTAGCATCTCAGTCATGCTTGATAAATGACTAGCAGAAATTAGAGAAATAGATAGTAAGCAACCTATCTCTTCATCAGATGAGGGATTCTAGGTAATTTTCCCTTCTCTGTGATTTCCATGTCTCTATGTTTTTCCTATCAGTAGGCTAATTAGATCATCTAGCCAAATTTTAGAAGGAAAAATAATGAAAATTGCCTTATCTACTGCTAGTTGTGGCTGATAACAACAACTAGCATTGTTAGTTATGGTTGTCACCCATAGCTAAGATTTATTTTGTTAGCTGTGGTATAGAATAATAGCTAGCATTAAATTTATGTTAGGGTTTGCTTGCTTGGGGCCTATCTAAAGGCCAATCTCTCATGTAATTTTGCATTCTTTGATTTGGAAAATAGCATTTAGATTTGCATCTTTCTAAATTCAAACGTAAATTTCCTAGGCATATAGGAAAAATCATGGGTGCTCTCTGATGCATTTTACTTTTATTGCAAATTTAAAATGAACCCTCACACACCACGTAACATTTAAATGTTAGTGAGTTGGAATTCACACCCAACCACTAGTAGAGTTCAATGATGGTGGGCATCATATCCATCCATTGGCTCAAATCCTATGAACCCATTCTATTGGCCAATACCGACTCCAAGAACCATCCTATCCATGCAAAATAGCATGCATTCCTCTTTAGAGGGGTGTATCACTATGCACGGTGTGTTGGGTGAGGATCGGTAGGACCTATGCTCCCTGATCGGGTGTGGGCTTCATCTCCACACTTTGGTGGGTTTACGTGATCATGACTTTCATTGTCGATTGTTGAGCTATGAGCATATAGGTGAAATCCATTAAACTAAACAAGTATATCATCAAAAAATCTGAAAACATGATGAGAGTTAGTTTATGATTACAACACACCTAAAACACACTAAAATAGTTTAGGGATCACAAAGAAATTTTAAAAGAGATAATCACCCTTGTATGCTTTGTTTTCTCTAAAATTTACATAGGAGATAATTCACATTATGGTTAATACATGGAGAGGTTAACCTTGGATAACCGAGGTGGAGGTCGAAGCTCCAGAAGACACACAAAACAATGCGTTGAACTCTCAACCATAGAATCCTCTTGAATGATGTTCGATGAGTATTAGAGGGGATAATTCAATGTGCATGGATTCTATTCAGAACACCCTAGTTAGAGGAGGTAATGCACACTCCTCGAGGGATAGATCTAAGGGTGGCTCAAGGCCCCCATCATCCTAGGATAGACAATAAGAAAATCTACCCAATCAGGGGTAGGAAGATAGGGTTGCTTTAGAGCGTAGGCCCTTGCAAACTCCAAATAATAATGAACCTAGGAAGTTCATGATTGACATGGCTAGACTTGGAGAAAATGGTACACCACCAAATGAACCATGGAAAAGTAGGTAGCTTGATGGACTTGAATGAGTCCTAGGGCAATTAGGATGTAGAGCCTCATCTACACATTCTCATTCTATGAGTTCATGTAGTGAGAGCACACATAGGACTATCAAGGAGCTAGGAGAATGCTCAAAGCATTCTCGAAGCATACGTGCCCCATCAACCCATGCAGGCATAGATAATAGACAATAATATAATATGAATGCCATCTATATAGATAAAGGTAAGAGTATGGTAGATAAGTCTATTGGGGCTCACACCAACAAAGCTCCTAGAATAGAGCTAAACAACTAGAGGCCACATACTATCGATCTTATAGATCGATCACAAAAATTGGTTTTAGAGCAAAGGTAGTGTATCTTCCAAGATCAATTGGAAGATGTACGTGCAGAGCATGAGCACCTCGAAAATGAGGATACTCAATGATAGAGGTTGTTAAGGCAACATCTATATGAGCAGTGCATGCATGAGCAATGCATCCTTGACCAAAAGGAGTATGTAGAGAGAGAAGATAGATTGGCTCACACCAATTTACCTCCTCAAAGTGAATATAGGGAGCACCATCATAGATGAGCTACTTCATAGCCTGAATTGCACCCTAAGCATACTAGAAATCATACTCATTATACGGCCCAAAACATGTTATAGCACCAAGCGCTCGAACACCATGGGCGTACTCAGTACGAGGAGGTAGAAGGAGATGACCAAGAATAACAATATCCTGAGATCTCCTTAGTAGAAGAGGAGGATGAGCCTAGTCCTCCACCTCGACCCAAGAAGAATCTACCTCCAAAAGCTCCTCAGAGACCTCTCAAGGAAGAGGAGATTCTATCTTCCTAGGCCTACAAAGCCTTGGCAGAAAAGGTAAGAGCCATTGAGAAACAAGGGATGGCTTATCAAAATCCAACCTTGAACAGGATCCACAATGCACCTTTATGCCCCTCAGTGCCTAGTCCAACGTATCCCGATCACTTCGAGATGCCAAAGCTGGATAAATTTCTAGGAGATGAAGATGCCCAAGAGCATGTCATGAGTTTTATGAACATGTGCTTTCAGATACAAAGTGATGATGCTTTGTTATTGAGGACCTTCATCATGACCCTTTCAGGCCCTACCCTGGAATGGTTCAACCAGTTAAAAAGGCACAACATAACCAGCTTTGAACAGCTGGCAAATGCTTTTCTTGAATGCTTCTCCTTCGACATCAAGAAGAAAATAAATTTGTCTGATTTGGCCACTTTAATGCAATATGATGATGAGCCAATCATGGACTATGGAAAGATATGGAGAAAGTTAATGGCAAAGCTACCATTTTCCATTCCAACAATTGAACTGACTTGGATGTTCACTAAGAGTTGTGCAAAACACATCTCACTATTGTTGCAATTACAACAATATCAGACATTTGAGGAGGCCTTGGCGCAAGCCAAGGTTATTGAGGATATCAAGTTATAGGAGGGTAACTTGAAACTCTGGAACAAAAAGGATTGGAATAATAAGAACACTAAAAATCAAAATCACCAAGCCAAGCCGACCCACGTGAATCAAGTAGTGTTGAATCTCCAGAAAGGGGACAAGGGCCAACAATAGAATTATCAGGCTCAACCTCCCCCTATGCAGTACAATCAATGCAATAATAAGAAATAGGGTAAAAATAAGGATCAATACCCTCCTCACTAGTTTATGCCATTTTTGGAGATGATGGCATCAATTTTTCAATAATTGTGTGAGGCTAATGCTATAACTTTACCAGATGTCAAATTGATCGATCCTAACCAACCTAAATCAAAAGCATTTAGGGAGGATCTTTATTGTTCATACCATAGGTAGAAAGGACATGACATTGAAGGATGTCATAGTTTCAAACATGTGGTGCAGAACATGATTGATAATAACAAGCTAATCATTGACAACCCTCAGGCTCTAGATAATCAAAACATGGGAATATTCAAAAATCCCTTGCCCAACCATGAGCCTTCGAGGAACAATGTCGACCAAGTGAATCAAGTGTGGATTGATCCACCTACATAGGGCTTCATCGGTATGGTGAATGTTGTCACCAAGAATAGGAGATATGATCAGCTAGGTCCTCCTCCTACTCTAGTCAGGATTAGAGTTGTGCCCCCACAAAGGCTAGCATAGAACAATCTGCTAGGCCCACCAACTAGACCGGTGGTGACCATAAGAAATAGGCTTATCCAAAGCCTATAGATAACCTTAGCAAAGCTATCTATTTATGAAATAATACAGTAGTCTCCTAAGCATAGGGAGATGCTAATGGATATTTTGAGGTCCATAGAGGTTCAGTCCCAAGACCCAAAAGCATTTACAAATTTTGTGGGACATGTGCAATAGTGCCAAGAGCTCGTGATTCAGTTTTATGATCATAAAATCAAAATGGTCTCTACTATTATAGTGGACCCATCACTTCATATAATTGCATGTGTCAACCACACACCTTTCAAGTGGGTATTGATCGACATAGGGTCTTCGATCAATATTATTACAACAAAGGCCTTAGCATATTTGAAATTTCCAAAATCACATATTGTGCCATCGACCTTCACATTACGAGCATTTAATGATGCATTATGCTCAATAGTCGGCACTATAGTCTTACCTATTTAGGTAGGGTTGAAGACCATCTCGGTGATGTGTCACGTGTTAGAAGGTGTGATGCAGTATAACATCCTCTTAGGTAGACCTTGGATAAGAGATATGCGATGTGTACCCTCAATACTACATCAATGTATCAAGTACATACATGAGGGTCAAGTGCACGTGGTTCCTTCTAATGAGGAGCCATTCAAATATGTGAATCAAGTAGATTTACCTAGAGATTTCATACTCCCTTCAACACATCTAGATATAAGACCAACATCACCTATTAAACATCTAGAAGGTAAATCAAAGGAAGTGTGTGTTGGACCTTCGACATCAGCACCATGACCATCTATGCATACAATAGCTACTTCGACAAAGCCTACAACATCGATGATGCTTAGAAATGACTAAAAGCTCAAGGTAGTAATGGGTGAGAAAGAGTCAAAAGAAATGCTTGAAGTAGCAACTGCTAAAGTCTCTAATCCCATGGATGAGGGAGATGCATAGAATGAATTTAAGGAGGTACAATAACCTACTTCACCTATTTCTTTAGCTGGGTCATCTGCATCGTAGGTGACCATTCACTTGGTTAATCTTAGGTTAGTAGAATACATAGTGTAGAATGTGATGTTCACACCTTTTATCAAAATTACACAAGATATGGGTAGACCTCAAGCCCAACACTTTCCTATAGGGATGGTGGTACCACTGGGGGTACCACCCAACCAAACAAATTTCATCTATGGAGGCCTTGATCAACTTATGAATCGTACACCTATGGATGAAGATGATGATGAACCATTCACTGTGAATGTTCATTATCTATCCAACCCAGAGTTTACCTTATGATATTTTGAATGTTACCATTGGCATGGTTATGGTCTTGATTTATTCGAGCAAGGATAAACTCCCTATGAACCATAGTATCAGTTGCCAACTGATCGGTTTGGGTTGGGCTATAATATCAGAGGTCAAGATGAACTTCTAGCAGCATCTCTTGATCACTTGAATCTCAGTTTAGGGGATGATATGGATTGGAACCCCTATCATCCTAACCCTTCTTATTTATGAAGGGGTAACTGGAAAGTGACCTTGGTTTCTATCGAACCACCTAAGATCTATCATGACAACATTGTGGTGGAGGTCAATCTAGAGGATATTCTGAGAACCGACTTGGTAATCAAAAATTATGAAGATGTCGATGACACTGGCATGCAAATTTAGAATCTGGGCCTAATAGTAGATACTGAATCAGAAGTTGCTTCTAAGGAAGTTAGAGCAGAATCCATTTCTAAAAGAGATGGACCAGAATGTGATTCTGGAATAGATGATGATGAGGAGTCCTCAAACAATGAATAATATGAGGATGAGACTGAGTTGGCCTACTTAGGCCCTCGACATTTATGTCATCTACCATGGAGCTAGTGGGTATGAATGATGGATACTTCATTGATGATAGTGACTACGAATATGAGACCAAGATGGCCTACCTTGGGCCTCAATATTTACATCATCATAATGAACCATTCGACATGGATGAGATGTATCAAAGAGTTTATCCTGGCCCTCACCTCAGGGGAAGATCAACTAATGTAGATGAATTTTATCACATAGTCTTCCTCGATCCTCCTACATATAGGTAGCTCCTTGAGCCAAATGATCCCATTTTCTAGTCTATTCATAGATTAGATCCTGAGATCCCCATACCCCTAGAGCCACATCTTGGGTATGAGAGTCACATCGATAATGTAGAGTTGCACACACATGGTCCTAGAGATCTAATCCATTCCATCAATATGATCTCCATTGATTTGACCACTCCACTCCACAACCCAACAGATCCTTCTAAACCATTGTGTCTTAATCTAGATGCTATTGATTGGGATCATGTTGATTCACCTCTAGAGCCTAAATATTTCTTCCCCAATGAAGAAATGTTACAACCATTTCACTTTGCACCAGGCTATACACATGATGTTTATCATGTTGAGGGTAATTTTGATGTGGAACCTTTAAACCTAGTGGATGATATCCACCTGATCCCTACGCCTCACCAACTTGAGGAGGGATCACACATGTTAGTAGAGGAAACCTTTGATGTGGATATCAGTGATGATCCCACTAATCCTAAGAAGGTTAAATTTGGAGAGAGTCTATCTCCTGATGAGCATGCCAACCTCATCCCTCTACTGAAAGAGAGACCTGATCTCTTTGCTTGGATATACAAGGATATGTCGGGTCTAGATCCAAAATTGGTTACCCATAACCTTTCGCTAGATCCCTCTAAAAATCCAGTCAAGCAGAATCTCAAGAAAATGCATCCAACCATCGCTTTAATGGTTAAATATGAGTTGCAAAAGCTGTTGGATGTAGAGTTTATTATCTCCATCGACTATCCAGAATGGGTATCAAACATGGTACCTATAGGAAAACCTGATGGAAGGATCCGTATCTGTATGGATTTTAGAGACCTCAACAAGGCAACACCAAAGGATTCATTCTCATTGCCCAATATAGATGCTCTCATAGATGCAACTGTAGGTCATGAGATGCTTTCCCTTATGGATGGTTTTTTTGGTTACAATAAAATTTGGATTAAACTCGAAGACCAACATAAAACTATATTCACAATGCCATGGGGAACATTTTGTTATAAGGTTATGCCATTCGGTCTTAAAAATGTTGGTGCCACATATCAATGGGCCATGACATACATCTTTCATGACTACATGCACAAGATCCTAGAGGATTATATTGATGACTTATTGGCAAAGTCATTGTTACGTGAAGAGCATGTTGAGGTTCTCAGAAAGGTCTTCGATCACCTGATAGAGCATAATGTCAGGTTGAATCCCAAGAAATGCGTCTTTGGTGTAACATCAGGAAAACTCTTGGGATTCATCATTTCTAAATGAGGGATCAAAGTCGACCCAACAAAGGTCAAGGCCATACTTGAAATGCATCCTCCCACCAATATCAAAGAGCTAAGAAGCCTACAAGGCAAAGTAGCATCCATAAAGTGATTTATCACACAATTATTGGATAAATGTTGACCCATGAATTGATTGCTACACAAGGGGGTCCCATTCAATTGGGATGAGGACTATCAAGTGGCCTTTGCTGAAATTAAGCAATACCTAGAAATACCACTAGTATTAGCTCCACCAAGGCTAGATGTGCCATTCCTACTTTATATATCGGCTACTAACTTTGCATTGGGAACCATGTTAGCCCAAAAGAATGTGCAAGATAAAGAGCAAGTGATATATTATATCAGTCGCACCTTGGTGAGTTATGAGCTAGGGTATGCATACGTAGAAAAGTTGTGCTTAGTAGTGGTTTTTGTGACTAAGAAGTTGCACCACTACATGCTAAGTCATACGATGTATGTGATATCAAAATAAAATCCTTTGTAGTATATGATGAGCAAGACATATCATAATACACGTACTGCAAAGTGGATCATGCTACTGATAGAATTTGACTTGGAATTCATCAGCCAAAATTCCATCAAGGGATAGGTCATAGCTGATCAATTGGTAGAGGCACCTCTTGAAGATAGTAAGCCTCTTATCATAGAGCTTCTTGATGATGCAGTCTTTGCATTATCAGAGTCTCCCAAACCTGAAGAACTAGATAACAAAGTTGATATGACTTTGTTCTTCGATGGTTCAAAGTGTGAGCAAGGGGGTGGTGCAAGAATTATCTTTTTCATGCCACAAGGTGCTCCAATGCCCTTGTCATTTAAACTAGACTTTCCTTGTACCAATAACAACTCTGAATATGAGGCCCTAATATTGGGTCTCCAAACAACAATCACCATGAAGATTAAAATATTAAACATCTTTGGTGACTCCCTTCTCATTGTTAACCAAGTTAAGGGACTATTTCAATGTAGGTGTCCTATCCTAAAAGCTTATAAGGATCTTGTTGACACTTATCTAGCCCAGCTAGAGTGGTATGACATCGAGGCAATCCCTCGTACATCAAACATATTTGTAGACACTATGGCATCTTTGGGATCCTTGATCCCTTAGAATCCATCTACCGATTTCACTACCATTCATGTGAAGATGCTTTCGCAATCCATGATGCAATGTGAGGCTTTTGATAATAAAGAATCAGTCAACATGATTCATATAGAACCAAACCATGAGTGGTTCTATAAAGCCAGAGACTTTCTTAAGAAGGCACCCTGGGGGTCTTTGATCTCACAGGGTCCTATGGGGAATGGCACCACCATTCACCACAAGGTTGTGTCCCAGTCTGCATTCATGCATATCGAATCACAAAGGGAACAAGTCATCTTGTCAGTCGAGGTTGTAGCTTATCAAGATTGGATGTCACAATTGCATGACTTCCTTAAGCTTGGTTTAATCTCATAGGGATTATCATGTCATAAAATGCACATTCAAATAGAAAGTGATAAAGTATGTCTTGTTAGGAGACATCTTGTACCATCAAAGCTATGATGGAATTCTCCTTCATTGTCTTGAGCCCCAAGAATCAGCTTGGGCAATCTCACAAGCTCATGATGGTACATGTGGTGGTCATTTCAATGGCATGGCCATCATCAAGTGCATCCTTCGAATGGGTTATTATTGGCCCACTATGGAGAAGGATTGCATCATGTATGTCAAGAAATGCATTAAATGTCAGCATCATGCTAATCTTATGCACTTGCCATCATAGGCCTTACAACCCATTCAAGCGGCTTGGCCATTTTCTCAGTGGGGTTTAGATCTAATTGGTAAGATCTCTCCCCCATCATCAGGCTGACATACATTCATTATAATGACTACTGAGTATTTTACAAAATGGGTGGAAGCAATCCCTTTGACAATGACAATAGGAGCATGTATTACGGAGTTCATACTCCACAATATCATATGTCATTTTGGGATACCATCCAAGATCATATCGGATAATGGAACATCATTCAAAAATAAAACTATAAGGGCTTTGACATCCAAGTATAATATACAACATAGTTTTGTGACTCCATACTATCCACAAGCAAATGGGTAAGTTGAAGCTTCAAACAAGACAATGGTAGCTATCTTGAAAAATATTATTCAAGAGAACCATAAATATTGGCATATCCAGCTACCCCTTGCATTATGGGCTTATAGGACTAGTATACGGATGCCCACTAGGGCAACCCTATTTTCACTAGTATATGGCATTGAGGCCATTATGCCCTTAGAGTTGGAGATTCCAACCCTATGCATCGCATTGAAAGAGTTCATCGATGATGACACTACATGACAAGCTCACCTCGATCAATTGATGCTTCTTGATGAACATCATGTGAATGCCCTTGAGCATCTTCAAGTTTATCAAGAATACCTAAAATGAGCTTATAACAATAAAGTCCATCTGAGAGACATTAAATTTGGTGATCTTGTACTGAAAGAAAACCAATAGAACTCAAACCTACCATCGCACTTACGAGATAAATTTATGGCCAACTAGTTAGGTCCATATATCATCTCAGAGAAGATAGGACCTGGAACATATCACCTAACATCACTTGAAGGTGTTGAAGAGCTTGAACCTCTCAACATCCTTCATCTTAAGGCATTCCACACATAAATTAAAAAATTCAAAATAAAAATTCAAAAACATGGAAAACATCAAAATCCATAAAAATAAAAAGCAATAAAATTCAAAAATATTGCAAAACATAAAAATACAAAAACATTTGCATTATGCATTTCATTTTGCACATGCATTCATTTAATTGCATTGCATTAGGCATTTCCATCCATCGCACTTGCATTAGGATAGGTTGTGTTTGCAATCTTACAAATGACACCATGTTTGTATTTCAATCATGCATCTATGCATCATCATCATCCATCACCCTTGTGAGTAATTGTGTTTCTCAACACAACCCCTCCTGTTGCTATGAGGAATATACTAGGGTTTTTTGGTCATTCAACCATACCTAGTGATCTTCTCAGATTTTGTAGAAAGCTTGCTTTGCTTTTGGATATGAGGTCTAGTTTTGATAGCACCTAGCATATATCAAAATCCCATCACTAATCAAACACATTAACAATCCTAATTAGGACAAGGAAAGATGAACACTACAAAGTGGTCCTAGTCACCTTAAGTGAAAGGTTTTTACTTGCTCATTTTGTGATGCGCATGGTCTAGAGTGTTGATCATTGGAAAAAGGACAAGCTCCCCCCTACCCAAGAAATCCCTTGCTTACAAAAATGAGCAAAATCCCAAAATCAAATCAAATCCCTTGCTCAAAACAAAAGAAAAACAAAAATACAAAATAAACAGTGATTTTTATCACTATACATGAGCAAGTATCCCAATAAATCAAAAGAAAATAAGGGGGTGAAGAGCTTGAATCCTTGGAATGGTCACTACTTGAAACCATAGAGTGATCCCCAATACAACAATGGGCTGAATGAATCCCACCTGACATTGGGGTAGGTCTAAGCAATTTACAAATGAGCTAGCTTTAGGTGGCCTGTATTACCTAGTGGTCTAGTCCAACTACATCCAAACCTAGGATCATGATGAACATTTGGTGATCCTCATTACAACAATGGGCTGAATGAATCCCACCTGGAAATGAGGTAGTCTTATGTCTCATCTAATATATTCATTTGCACACATAGGGATAATGAATATCTTGGTCTTTCATAACAAAAACTTTATCTTTCAGGAGTCTAGTATAGTCATTATACAACTTTTGATAAGTCAACTAGGGTGTTTGAGTCTCATGGAAAACCTCAAAAATTCCTAATAGCAACAATACATCTCATATCATAAATCAGTATATATCTATCCAACTCATCATTTCATATATGGATGTTAAAATGATTAATTCTTATGATAAGATTTAACATTTTCATTCATGATTTTTATACATTTTGTGGTGTCATCCATTAGATTGTTAAACTCATATTACATTCATTCCTTATGTTTTAAGTGATTAAAGCATACAGGTTCATTTACATTAGATCATCATCATGTAAATAATGCATTACATACATTGCATTCATCATATCATAACAACATAAATTAGATGCATACAATTAAATCAAAATTAAACATGCATTTAACATCTAGCATTACATCCATATATGCATACATAAGTAGTCCATCTACACATCTAGATCATAGCATCTAAAAATACATAAATCATCTAGCTAGTGCATGTCATCAATACATCACATCATATAGCATCTAATCAAATCATATAAACATTGCATCCATGTGCATCTCATAAACATAAACATAAACAACACATAATACACATAATGAGTCTCAAAATATAATGTCATATCATATATATGTGTAGATCAAAGTACATAGAGGTATATCAAAAATACTCGTAGGCTACAACTATGTAGGTCCTCAGACCTTACACTCAAAAATGGTACATATCTCAAAAATATATACTAAATAGGGCCTACACCCCTTAGCTGGTCTCCTCCACCATCTCCCCCCTCTCTATGAGTCTACCTAGAGCTGGTGCCCATGGACCTCTCTGATCTACCTATCCTATGACTAGGTCATGTTGATGACTACCTAGTCTCACTCCTCTTAGTCCTCTATGATATTAAAACTGTAGATCTGTTAGGCACTACACCACCTCATAGTTTGACCTCACCCTCAAGGAGAGCGATGTGCATAGCATCGAAATAATGTCACTTGGTACTATCAAATACGAGTATATAGTCTCCTAATCTCTATAGCCATGTCTAGCCCTACTAGCCCCTGTATAGTTGGAGCTATAGGAGTAGCCTGAGAAGTCAAGGGATCTCCCCTCACTATCTTGAGTAGGTCCCACTCTACCATCCTAAAATCTAGTTGAGATTGGAGAAGATCATATTACCTAGTGATCTTATCTATCTCTATGTTAGTAGTGGTAATCTACACCTGGAAAGTAGCTCTCTCCTCTTGGTACCCTCACCACTACATTTGTACCACTATCAACTGAGCCTATAATGCACCCATCTAAGCCTGTAATGTAGCAATGGAGGTATCCCTCTCTAGGATCTATATCTACTATCTATAACTATGACTCTAGACTAGCCACCTGGGCTCTAAGCTGAGACACCTCATCATCTGGCTCCTCCTCACCCTCCTCCTCATCTTGGGCCTCCTCCTCTACTATAGTGGCCTAGCCCCATCCACCCTCTATCCTCTGGTGAACTCATCAACCCTTAGGATCACCACCTGCACCCTCTATAGCTGCCTCATCTCTAGATCTACCTAGAGGACCATCACCCTACCATAGCTTGGTAGTCCACTAGGTATCATACTCTATTATGGTCCCTATGTCTGCTAACCTTGAATCCTGATAAGTCATCATCCTCATCACCTAATGGGGTCACCTAAGGCCAGACTAGTTGAGTCTCCACCTTAAGGTGGTGGTAGATGATTGGATCTACTGGGATATCCTGACATATCCCAAACTATCTAGAGATGCACGAGAAATGGAAGAACTCATGCACATCGAGCTTGCACCCGATGATCCATCTATCACATCATGCCCACCTCAGGTAGTGGTCTACCTCCTCCCATGTAGGAAAATCCATATATAGGTGTAGCATAGGGGTGTAGTATTCCTAGTGGGGAGGTGATTTCTAATGCTTAGGATGGTCAAATTACTATTCCCAACTTATGCACCAAATCGTACAACCGAATAGACTCCCAAACTACTAGTTTACGCCCAATGAACAACTTGTACGAAACCCAAATTGACACATTGTACGATCCAAAATCATACAGTGATAGAGCTTGTATGATTCCACACTCAACAAATCCTTCATATTCAGTTTTGCAAGCTATCGTACACAGTTTTGTAACCAAACTAGTCGATTCTCCAAAACTGCCAAATCGGGTAAATTCCCTTCAATCGCATAAACTACCAAATTGGGTAAATATCTTGTACGATTTGTATGAACTATGGTGTACGATTTGTATGAAACTAAGGTACAACCAAGTGCTAAATTGGATACTCTACTAGACCAATCTCTCTCAGATAGGTTTTGTAAGGGTTTAATATGGTAATTAATCCTTTTCCAATAACATGCAAAACATATCAATGGGGCTTGAGAGAGTTGTAAATCCAATGGTGATGCCTAAAAATCATACAATAGGGTTCAAAACTTCTTCCTTGATATTACCATCATCACATATCATCCTACAAAGCTACACCAGTGTTGGTTCAATCCAATTCCTCCATAACAATGCATAAAATAGCCATAACAACAATAAGAAAGTACATGCAATAGAAGTAAACTATAAAATGCTATTCTACCATTCTAGGATCATACACTACGTAAGAGAAACCATGAATCATGTCAATATTTATTATTATTCAACAATTTCACTCAATAATAGAGATATGCAATAACAATCCATAGCTAGGACTCATAGTATTCCTCCATAACCAGAATAACACTAGATTATAATCAGAATGTAACCAGACTATCAAAATTGAAAATGGGGCCTTATATAATATTGCCCAAGCCATTCCAAAGTGGTTCCTAAGGCAATTAGTTATTTACAACTACCCATGCATAATGAAATGCATTAATTAAGACTTTTACTAAGTCTAATACCTTAATAATCAAATACATGCGCAATTACAACTTAAAATTACATTTCCCATGCATTTCATGTCATTTCATTGCGCCTTGTACGATTTACCTTCACCTTGTATGGTTTGCCCTCCTGGATGTATGGTTTACTCCTACCTGTATGATTTACAAAACTTGTCAAAACTATCAAAATTGGGCAAATCCATTTATCACTTCTTCTTAGGAGGAGGATTTGCTGCCTACATCTGCCCTCCCCTTTACTTTGGTCGGTGTCCTCATCGACTCATCCTTTTGTTTCAGTCATACTTCATAATCCATGACCACAAATTTCAAGTCATCCACTTGGGATTGAAGAATTGCACGTTCGTTCTTCAACCTGGCTGCATAGTTCCCCATTTCCACTACTTTCACCCCATGGAAATTAGCTTTCTCTTCGGTAGTCTTCAGGAGTTCCCTCATTTGCTTTTCATGATCAGTGGCACTCTTCTTCAACTTCTCCTACAAATGAGCTTCTATTCGAGTTGCCACCTGAAGCTCCTCATTCTTCTCTATAATGGTCTTCAGGTGGTGGTCAATATCTACCTCCAAGGCATGAACAATATCTTCTCTGGCCTTCAATTGTACTTGCTTCTCCAGGACCATATCATTATATATTTTGTTGTCCTTTGTAAGCTCTTCTATCTTCTTGGCCTGTGCCACCATTTTCTCATATTTTTCGACCAACTACATGTTCATCTATTCATCCTTTGCTCTGAGTTGAGCCTCCAACTCCTTAATCTTATCTTCTATCATCTGTGAGACCTATCACTTCTCTTCTTCAAGTGAACTAAGTCTGGCCTCAAAATCAGTCCTGGTGCTTAGCAGTTCTTCTTCCAATTTCTTTATTTTCTCCTCTATCATAGCCTTACACTTTTACAATTCTTCCTCCATTTCAATCATTTCTTTTTGAGTGGCTTCTATCTCCTCCTTCTGAGCTTCCTTGAGCTGATAAATCTACTCCAATCCTATGCTCAACCACTCTATCCAATGTGTTAGGAAGTTCAACTTCCTTAGAGTGATAGCCAATCCTGTAGTGACCCTCTTGTGTTCCAACTCTATTGTATTCATGGGACAAGTTGGGTAGTTGGCTCTATCTAGGTACAACCTCGAATGCTGCCTATAGTTGGTTCTCACTCCCTCTAGCAAGTCATCTCTTCCCAACATCGTGGTTACCTCTTCCCTGGGTAACTTCCATGGGTGTTGTACATGAATATCTACAATTCTCCTTGTACGCTCCTCATTGCTCACCCATTCCATTATCTTCTCCAACTCGAGAGACACTTGTTCCTCCCATAACTTCAATTCTCCCATGCATCCAATACAAAATTATAATTTGGTGCTAGCTATGGCATTGCCTATCTGAGAGAAGAAATGTTCCACTTCATCTTCTACTCCTTGCACCTCCTCCTCAGTTTCAATCTTGTCAAACTATGGTACCTTCAAAAGGTAACTTGTTTGCATTCTTCGTAGTTCCTCTTCTGTAGGAGTTTGTTCTTCCTCCTCTTCCATGTGGTGGCTAGAGCTTCCCCCGAGCTCTAGTAGTGCTCTCTCTGTATTTATATTTTCTCTTGGTGGAGTCTATTCCACTATCTTCTCCACCTCCATATCATCTTCTATATTCACAATATCCTATTGATATTGTTGTTGCTCTATTGATTCCTGGGCTTCTTTCTATTTAGTGGAGCCCACTTATTGCTCTTCAGTCACCTGCTCTTCTTCCTGATTCTATTGTGTCTCCATCGTTGTGACTTTTTCATCAATAGGTTCTTCTTGTTCTTGTGATGCTTTCACCTCTTCTTGTGCATCACTTGGATTATTTTGATTTGAACTTCCCCCCATCATGAATTTGAAATGGGGCTTCTTCTTTTCTCTAGACTCTTCCTCTGAGGCTTCCACTCTCACTTTGGTTTCCTCCTTTTCCTCTTGAGTAGTGGTTGCTACTTCTTGTGCTATCTACCTCACCTCTGTATCCTCCAATAATTTTGAAGAGTCTAAAATTTCAAATTCGTTATGCTAGAAGATTTATGGGGATTCTATCATCTTCTCTGCTTCTACCCAATTCCACTCATGCAGATCTAACTTCTCTGAGTCTGACTATCTCTTTTCCTCTTGTTGATCCTTCTGTATAGTCTTGGTTTATTTTTCTGGAGTGGGATTATTCACCATTATTTCCCGTTGTCTCCTTGTCCTTATTTGTATTGGGCTGGATTGCCTCCCCATAATTTCCTCCCTTTCTTGAATTGATGGTAGCTCCTACTACCATTGTTGAATTGCTTGTTGCTCTAGTTCAGGTTCCAACTTCCTAGGCCTTTTTCTTTAGGGGTGTACATCCTCATCATTCGAAGAAGTATCCTCCTGTACCTCAGTGGCCTGCTGCTCCTTCTTTGTTCGAGACTTCTCTGGAGTCTCCTTCTGGACTGGTACTAACTTTGCCCACCTCAAAATGGTTGGCTGTCCTACCCTAACATTCCTAGGTTCTATCAAACTTGGAAAGTGGATTCCCATTTTCGTAACAATATTTAATAACAATCCAATGGCATGGAATGTCATTCCAAAGTTCTTTGGTCTTTTCATTAGTACTTCATGCATCTTCCTTTCTAGATAGGTACCCCAATCATACTTGATCCCTTTGGTGATACCTTCTACATATTGAGCCATCCATATTGGCATCTCTGTAGCTCATGTATCTCTTGATAGTCGAGCCATCATAGTATTCATAGCACATGGCCAATCATTCCCTTTCAACTAGCTCTATTTAATTCCTCGAGTCCCTACACCCAAGATCTTTGCATCAGTCGATGACTTCACATTGGTAAGTGAAGTGATGATTCGATATGTCTCAATCAGATCAACCAACTTCTTAACTATCTCCATGTCATATGTTGGCAATCTAAATGTCTTCTTGAATGCATCTATCATAACTTCTATTTTCATCGACCTCTTGCCTACATTGACATAGGTAATTCTGGTTGCAGGATTATATGCCTGAACCATCTACAATAGATAGTTGTAGAAGAAGGTCTTCTGGTGTGGTGGCACTTGTGCTATTATAGCTACACCAACCTCCTCAAACTATTTTCTCTAGGGGTGGTTCTTGTTCTGTTCATTACTCCACCACCTCCTGCATGTTTCTCCTCCATGTTGTATGAATGATATATTTATTATCTCCACCTAACCTTCCTCAGGTCTACTACTTAGATCCTCATCTAGATCTAGAACATGTACCTCACTCCTCAATTCCCTCCTTGGGATCCTCTCTTGTGCCATCCTCTCCTCTCGGTGTCTTGGTGGTGTTCTCCTTCGATCAACCCTCTAGTACCTCTAACCTCTCCATGACCTGTATCCTCCTCTTCTCCAAGGATGAGTACCATACCAATCATGGGACTAAAACTATCACCCTTGGTACTACCATGATTATGACTCTCTCTCGTGTAGAGGTCCTGGTGACCGTTCCACCCTATTGGCTACAATTCTTCTTAATCGATATCCAAACTCTTTGGCTGAAATCATTTTCTTGCCATACCTCTGATTATCTTGCTACTCGAACATCACCAATTCTATAATTAGAAGTGTCTCAAAAATCATACAATCTACTATAAATCATACAATATGCTTTCCCACTTGCTCTTGTATGGTTTCCTTATGAGCAACCTCTTCTAGATCGTACAACTATTCAATCTTTCACTGTTCGGTCTTCAAACTATTTGATCTTCTACAAATCATACAATTATAGCCTAAAATCATATAGGGATGTACTACTCTATACAATATCCCTCTCTAGCTACTTCCCCTCATCGAATCTATACAATTTATGATTATATGATTTGCTCAAAATGGCTTAAAATAACCCAAAAATTACCCAAAATCGCACAATATTTTCTTGAGACCATACACTCTACCACCAAATCATACAGTACATCTTTTCAAACCCTTATCCACCTAAAAATCATGTTTTTCACTTTTCTTCTATGATTTCTCTCTGACCCAGTTGTCAAAATACCCCGATCTATCTTTTCAATGCTTTTTGAGAGCAATTTCTCAATTCTTCCACACTTGGCATAATTTATCCCCAAAAAAAAAATTGGCTATTAAATATGGTTGTACGGTCTTCTCCTTCCTTTCCTCTATCTTCTCCCTTTCTTTTTGGCTACTTTTGTTCAATTTAGGGTTTGTAGCTTCCTTTTCCCTGTAATTTCTCTGCTTTGGCTCCAATCTACCACTTCTTCGAACCCTAATGTATATTTTTCAATGACCTGGTTTATATTTGGATGCCTTCTACTATAAACCCTCCTTTATTTCTAGCTGAACTTGAATTCTTCCTTCAATGGAGTCAAACCCTTGCTTTTTCTCCTTTTTTCTTCTTGGTTTGATTTCTTCGAATGCGAAAAGTCTCCCTAGTGTGAGTTTAAAAATGGGTCATGAATTATTGTAGCTTACTGATGAGTTTTAATGCCCATGTAGTTGCCTCCATTCAGTTGCACACTTTTCACCTTCGTCCTCCTAAAAAAATTGAATTCCTCTTTGTACGGTTTTAAAAATTGCTAGGGTGAGCCTTGTATTTAAACTATCTTCAAACCCTAACCACTCCAAATTTGAAATTGCACCATTTTGCATGTCTTTTCATCTTCCTTTCTTAGATGATTGACAACTCATCACTTTTCATGTGATTTTTAACTTTTTCCCATGCTTTTTCGATAACTCATCATTCCACACATGCGAACATTAAATGCGATGGTTGAAAATCATACAATTGCACCTAGAATCATACATTGTATGATCTAGATCATACAACATGCCTTTTTGTATGATTTTACATGTACTTTTTCCAATTTTACTTGTACGATCTCTTACTTGTGCTTTTTTAGCTTAAATTTGACTTTGTACGATCTATCACTTAGAGAATTTTTCTATTTTCTCTCTTTGAAGAGGTCATCGTTTCTGGTTTTCAACCCACTTCCTTCTTAATTGCATCTCGAGGGATTTTCACAATTAAGGCATTTTATTTTTATTTTTTTTTTTTTCATTTCCTAAACTATTTACAATTACCATCATGGAAATCGTATAGTGACATTCACTTGTATGATCCCATCAGATTCTTCTCTTGGAGGTTCGACTATGACATTCTGAGTAGTTGTGTCACCTGGTGCCACTTGCTCTCTAGGCCGATTCATCTCCACTTGTGATGTTACCGAATTCCCTGGCCTTCCCATACCATGTGTACAATTTGGAATTGTACAATTGCAAGTTGGAGTATCTTCACCTGGTGTCCCTTCCTCTTGTCATGTAGGTGATTGATCCCTTGGTAGTGGTGCCCTTACTACTCTACTATCATTTGAGCGACTCCTTCATCTATCTCCTCGGATCAATTCTTGCTCTAAACTTGGTGATCGGATCCTTTGTTGTCCCTAGTTTCTTTCATCTACAAAATGTACTCTTCCTCTACCAATAAGGCCTCTACCATGTGAGTGTCTTCCCCATCCTATTCCTCTTGACATCGGGCTTCTCTGTGCTAGTGGTGATTCCTCCCTTTCTTGGAGTAATCCTCTACCACCTACCACTCTTTAGGTCCTTGTCGTATTAGGTATGGTCATCCCAATGGATACTGCCTTGTAGGATTAGGTAAGATCCCTCTCATCCTTGGTATACCTTATAGATTCCTTGTCCAGTTCCAACAAGCTAAGGGTGTATCTCCCGACCATCTAGGAGTAGGGGGTCAGAACCTTCCTCATCCTCTTCCTCCTCTAATTGTAACATCACCTTGTCCTTGCTCACTTCATAGTTGAATACCTCCTCCCCTTCTTGGTTGAAGCCTTAGGGGTCCTTCTCTATTCCTTCCTCCCATTGCTCGGTTATCAGGAGTTATCTCTACCAACTCAATGTTGGCTAGTGGACTTCTACTTCTTCTTGTACTTGGTGATAATTGTCGTAGTGCTCTGATTCTACGATCTGCACGTGCTAAGTGATATCTCCATATTCTTTCCTCGAAGCATCTTTGTGGATATGAAGTTGCCAAGACCTCTCTATATGCATCAAAAAATCTATCTCAGAACTTGAGTCATTCCTATTCTCTTCTCTCTGTTCCCCAATCTATTGGTAAATTCATCAGTCTCTCCAATATTTGTACTTCTCTCCTTTGTCTTCTCAATTGTCGATGGGCTATTATATATGCTTGTGGATCAAGGTTGGTTTGATGCTCATGTGATCTCCCTAGTTGTCTTTGTGTTGTTGTACATGTTGGGGATCATGATTATCTCAAGGATTCTAGGGGTTCCCTGGGCAATCATCATCATCACTACTTTCTGTGCTAGGTTCCCTTACTATCCAAGGCATTCCTTCATTACTAGAGTCACTCAAATCTAGTCGTGCATTACCTTGTGATTTAGGTGATGTGGTTGCTTCCTCAATGTCTCACCATAACATCTTTGCATCTTCATTCATCATTGGTGGATCACTTGGTGGTACTTGTGAACTTGTGCTTGCTCCATCATTTCTTACACCACTTCTTGGAGTTATCCCCTCATCATCCTTAGGTTCTCCTTCTAGCTCTTGTAGCCTAGCTATTCTTTGTTCATCCAATCTTCGTATTGTACTATCCAATTCTTGGATGATTTGTTCTCTCAACCTTGCATTATGACCTCACAATATTTGATATTCTTCTTGTAGTTGTTGAGTCTACAGTCACATTCTCTATTGTAATAGCCCTATCTGAGCTAATGGAGTAAGTCCAACCAATTCTTCATCGATGGTCTCATTCTTTTTCCCTCTAGAACTTCCATTTCAAAGGTGTCCACTCTATCTTCGTATCGTATTGTTAATCGTATCCTTCTTCATCCTTCCACTTGTTGGGGTAGTTCTCTATGCTCCACCTAAGGATACATCATATTTCTATTTACTTGGGGTGCTTCTTCTTGCCTTCCCCTATTTTTGGGTAATAGTACTATCTCTTGATGTCCTCTTTCATTTGGAGGAATCCATTCTTCATCTTCCTCTTCTACTCGTTCGGTCCCATCTATAAATCTGACATGCACTCACAATATTCTTCTTTCTCTGGGTCGAGGTGCCAACTCTTGTTGTTCTATGGTTGGTCTTGTCTCCTCCCCTTCTACAAATAAATGTGTGAGTCCCATGTCAGGCTCCTCCTATGATGGACCTTGCTCATCTTGAGTCCTCCATTGAGCTTCTGCTCATCTTCTTCATTCAATCTCTTCTAAAGAAATGAATAAGCATTGTACTTTATAAGGCTTCAAATTTGAGCCATTTATAGTGTTGGGTACCTCCATCCCATTCAAGTTCTATAACTTGACTACTCCATTATTCATTACTTCAACCACTTTATAGGGACCAAGCCATAAAGTCTTCAACTTATCGGGCTTGATTTCCCTCTTCCCATTAAACTTTAGAACCAAGTCACCCGGACTAAGTTCTAACTTTCTCAAATGTTTGTCATGCCATGCCTTCCTTATTTTCTGAGCTACCTCAATCACCCATTGTGCCATGACTCTTCTTTCATCTAATTTGATCAGTGCTGTCAGTCGCTCTTCCAAACTTTCTTGATCACCCAAGCGATGCTCTATCATGACTCTCAAACTTGGTATCAAGAATTCAACTAGCACCACTACCTCCTATCCATACATCAACTGGAAAGGTGTATGCTCTGTTGTTGGTTTAAAAGTTGTTCTATATACCCACAAAATAGATGGTAGCCTTTCCTCCCAATCTGCTCCCTCTATTCCATAGGTTTTATATAAAGTAGATACTAGGACTTTGTTTGTTGCTTTCGCTTCCCATTTGCTCTGGGATAGTATGGACTAGACAATGAGTGTAAAATCTTGAACTCTATCATCAACATTTTGATGATTTCATTGATAAAGTGTCCTCCTCGATCACTCATTATCTATAGTAGAATACCAAATCTTGTGATTACCTACTCATACAAGAATCTCATTGTACTTTTTTAGAGTTATCAGGTAATGCTCTCGCTTCAACCCATTTTGTCAAGTATTCCATTGCTACTATAATGTATCTACACTTCCTTCTCTGAGATGTCTTCAATGGTCTGATGAAGTCTAATCCCCACCTTTCAAATAGTTCTTAGGGTTGTGATGGATGCAATGGCATAAAGTCCCTCTTTATTAGCTTTCCTACCCTTTGACAAGTATCACATGCTTTCACATACTCTTTCGCATCATTATATAGTGTGGGCCACCATAGTCTAGCTAGTAATATTTTTCTAGCTATCACATCTGGTCCCATGTGCCCTCCTACTAAGCCTTCATGAGCTTCTTTCAATGCTACTTTGACTTCTTCTTCCATCACACATCTTCGTAAGATACCATCACTTCCCATATTATACAACAATCCTGCTATCAACTGGAAGGGTGTTGACTTCATGATCACTTTCTTTTTTTGGTTGTCATCATTTCTTATGGCAACTCTCCTATGGAAAGGTACTGGCTAATCAACTTGTACCATGATGGAACAACATTGATGGTGAATAATTATGCATCTAGGAATTCATCCAAAACTCCTATTCCTATAGGCTCTCCTGATCGTATCCAAGATAACTGGTCTACAATGACATGCTTCTTACCAGGTCTCACTACTACTCAAAATACGAACTCCTGTAGGGTGATGAGCCACCTACTGACCCATCCTTGTATCATTAGTTTATTTATCAAGTACAATAGAGCTTGGTGATCTACATAGAAAGCAAAGGGATTCACCAATAGGTAATGCCTAAACTTCTGGATTGCATATACCATTCCCAAAGCTTCTCTTTCTATTGTACTATAATTTCTCTCTGGCCTTGACAATAGGTGACTAGCAAAGAAAATAGGTTGATCTAGCTTGAACTATCCTTCTTGTGCCAAAGCACATCCAATTGCAAAATTTGAAGCATCAATATGGACATGGAATTCCTTATCCCAGTTTGGGAACACCAAAATCGGGCTACTCACAAGCTTAGCCTTCAGCTCCTCAAAGGCTCCTTGGTGCTCCTCTATCCATCTGAAAGGAATATTCTTCTTCATCAATGAATCCAATGGATAGGATACATGTGCATAGTTCTTGATAAACCTTCGATAATATCCCATCGATCCCAAGAAGGTTTTAAGTGAACTCACATCGTATGGTTCTTCCATGTGTAATATCACACGGATCTTATCAAGGTCTATTTTTAATCCTTCACTACACACTATGTGTCCTAACAATTTCCCATATGGTACCATCAGGTAGCATTTCCTAGGATTTAATGATATCTGTGCATTTTTACACCTACTCATGCATTCACTGAGGGTAGGAAGATGCTCCTTGATCTTCCCATAAATGGACCAATCATCCAAAAATGCTTTGAAGTTCCCTATTGCCAATTGATCAAATATATATAATATGATGCACTAAAATGTAGTTGGGGCATTACAGAGCCTGAATGGCATTCGATTGTATGCATAGATGCCATTCTCCATAATAAATGTGGTCTTCAACTTATCCTCCTCGGCTATACTTATCTGATTGTAACCCAAAAATCCATCCAAAAATGAATAGATCTCGTGTCCTACGACTTCTTCTAGGATAGAATCTATGAAGGGAATAGGGAAGGGGTCCTTAATAGTTACTACATTTAGACTCCTAAAGTCCACACATATTCTGATATTGTCCACTTCCTTCTTCAAGGTGATCACTATAGGTGATACCCATTCATTGGTTGTCACCCTGAAGATGATTCCTACCTCCAACATCTTTTCTATCTCTGCATTCACTAATGCAACATACTTTGGGTTCATTCTATATGGTCTCCTCCTTACGGGTTGTGCTCCAAGAATTAGTGTAATCTTATGGACACATAACTCAGGTGGTACTCCCTTCAGGTCCTTATATGTCCATGCAAATACATCCTTATATTCCAAGAATATCTTAAAATTTATCGCTTTTAGTACAGGGTTCCAATCATCACCATAGTGAATCATCCTAGGTTCCTCCTTTATTCCTAGATTGATGTCCACTATCCGAGGTCCTTCATATTTGATATTATCTGGCTCACTTGCTACTTTCTCTACATTCTTTGGGTGTGTCGGTCTTGTATCAATCTCTACATCTCCTACTGTATACTCTGCAAAACTTTTTGGGAATGTCCATTTCTCTTCCACCTCCTTCTTAGGTTCTTGGCTGACTTTTGGTTCATCTTGTTTTTCCTTGATCTCCTCTGACTCAATACAGAGGTAGTTGGGCTGAAAAATTTTGTACTCCTCCATTTTCCAATGAAGAAGTCCACTATCAGATCTAGCTTCATCTTCACTACATTCATCTAGGTACAACATTCCTTCTCCATCTGGTTCATACCCTTCATCTCCTAAGGAATTTTTTGATTCATCGATCGTAGCTACATCCTCACTAAATTTTTTATTAGCTAGATTAATCATATATTTATGTTGTCCCTTCTTGAAAGTGATCTGATTATTTCCCTAATTGTGATTAACTTTGGCTACTCATAGCCATCCTCTCCCCAAGAGAGCATCGTATGCAGGCTTCTGCATAGTAATCATAATGAAATCCAAGACAAACTCTTGGTCAGCTATCACCACTTGTTGTGCTGTCAAGACTCCCTTTGTCTTGATACCATACTGGTCAACACCATATAATTGAAAGCTCGATGCCCATAGATATGGAGCACCTAATTCTAGCTAGGTTCTTTCAGGTAGCACATTGATGTTGGATCCTCCATCCATAATGACTTGTGTCAATTTGTGCCCTAGGATCTCCATATGAACTAATGTAGGTTTCTTTCCCACATCAATCATCAATATAGTTGGATCCATGAATTGATATTTTCTTTCCTTCTCCTGAATCGGTTGGCTCTGCACTTCCATCACCTTATGCGGTTGTATTTCTTCCACCATCACTTTTTGTAATGATGGAATAGCTTCCAATAGGTTTGCCACTTTGATCTCTACTGTGGTGTCCAAAACCTGTGCTTCTAGACTTTGCACAATCACCTTCTCTTCTGATGGCTTTTTCAGTTCCTTTCCTTCAGCTAACTTCACTTGTTTAGCTTTTTGTGCTTCATCTTGTAGTATTTTCTTTGCTACTTGCTAGTGTTACTTTTCCTTTGTTGGCTCTGGATACTTATCCTTTTTAGCTTGATTCCTTGTCATGGCTAAAACTTCTTGGGTTTCCTCCTTAACTTGAGGAACCTCAATGTCTAAATAATTTACATTCTATGGGTTACTTGAACTCACCTACTTTGGGAAATTTGCTTCCTTGTGGTTCCCTGGACCACACCACCTACACATATGTGTAGTGCTTGCTTGTGGTGTTTCCTACCTCTGAGGTGAAGGATAATTTTTTATAAAATGCCCCCATTCTTGGAAATTGTGACACTGTATGATCGACCTCCCTTTCGAGTCATACTACAAATGACTTTGTCCTCCTTGTCGATTGCCCTGGTTCGACCTTCCACCTCATCGACTATTTCTATAACCACCACTTGTTGCCTGTTGCCCACCTCCTAGGGTCTTCTATTTCTCTTCCTACTCTTGGATTATCAGGACCTATGGATGTACTCTTGCATTATACGGACATAGCATTACCTCATGTCCCATCACATTACAGATGTGACAATAGTCATTTCATGGACACTTTACATTTGTATGCCCTTCAGTCTTACATTATGTGCACCAAATGTCATTCCTATCAGGTTTACCTCTTTGTTCTTTCATGATCTTGTCGAACTCCTGATGAAATGATGCTACTATCCTCTGTATAGTGTCATCTTCTCCACTATCTGAATCATTAGACTTGGGGTGAGATAAAATTCTTGTATATGTCTATTTCGATTCACTTTCAAAATTCTTTGCATGCTTCACAACTTCTTCATACATTTCTGATGGTACTACCTTCATATTTTTCTTATATTTTGGTAGTAATCCATCTACAAACCACCACTTTACCAAGACATCTTCCAGAGGCATCTGCATCTTATCTACTAACTGCTTTAGTCTATGGTTGTATGATTTTACATCTCCATCCTGATTTTGCTTCGTCATGCAAAGCTCAGTAACAATATCTCCATCATCCTTCAAAGGATAAAATTCTTCAATGAATTTCTCCTTCACTTGATTCCAAGTCTAAAAATCTATAGTATTTTCCCTTTTCAGATACCAATCGATCACCAATCCTCTCAAGGTAGCAGGAAATAAGGTTACCCAATCATCTGGTCGATCTACACCATTTTCCCTCCAAATGGTTATACAAGTTTTGATATGTCTTGTGGGGTCTTCCTTACCCTCACCTGTAAAAGGTGGACATCTCTACTTGGCTGCCTTATTAGCCATATTTGGAGAATCATCCTCATCACTTGAGGTCTCTCATGGAATATCTATCTGATTCCTCCTTGGGGGTGTCTTACTATAGTCATCATCAAAAGTTTCTATCTAAGGTATCTTATTCTATCCCACCAATAATTGACCAAAATCATGTGCATCTTCACTCCATGACCTCCTTCACTGATGTGAGGGAGATGGTCTTGGTCCTTCCTCTTGAGACCTCATGCCCTATTGCTCTAGTGCCTGACTCTCATCCTCTACACTCCCTTGCAACCCTTCTATCACTTTCTTAGGTGTCACCATCCACTCTCCTTCCTCTTGCACTACCTCTCTGTCAACTCGTGCCTCTATGCTAGGTGGTTCTATTTCCTCATCTTCTGTCTCTATCAGTAGCATTTCAAAATCTCCTTCTTCAGATGCCCAAACTTGCTCTATTTTTGGTTCATGTGTACTATGGTCTGAGTTACTTGCATTATCTCTTTGATAAATCCTCATGCTCCTTATTACTAGAATTTTCTCTCGTACTTCCCATCTCCTATGCCTTTGTACATTGGTGTCTGTCATTCACCTCCAATTTTGTAGTATTCTTACTTTGTCAATTTGACCCATTTTAACAAAAATGCTAGATTCGATAAGGCAATGGTGCCAAATGTAGCATAGGGGTGTAGTATTCCTAGTGGGGAGGTGATTTATAATGCTTAGGATGGTCAATTTACTATTCCCAACTTATGCACCAAATCGTACAACCGTACAGTCTCAAACTACTAGTTTGCACCCAATGAACAACTTGTACGGAAGCCAAATCGACACACTGTACGATCCAAAATCATACAGTGATGGAGCTTGTATGATTCCACACTTAACCAATCCTTCAGATTCAGTTTTGCAAGCTGTCGTACATAGTTTTGTAACCAAACTAGTCGATTTCCCAAAACTGCCAAATCGGGTAAATTCCTTTCAATCGCATAAACTACCAAATCGGGTAAAGTCTTTTTGTACGATTTGTACGAACTCTGGTGTACGATATGTATAAAATGAAGGTACATCCAAGTGCTAAATTGGATACTCTACTAGACCAATCTCTCTCAGATAGGTTTTGTAAGGGTTTAATATGGCAATTAATCCTTTTCCAATAACATGCAAAACATATCAACGGGGCTTGAGAGAGTTGTATATCCAATGGCGACACCCAAAAATCATACAATAGGGTTCAAAACTTCTTCCTTGATATTACCATCATCACAGATCATCCCACAAAGCTACACCAGTGCTGGTTCAATCCAATTCCTCCATAACAATGCATAAAATAGCCATAACAACAACAAGGAAGTACATGCAATAGAAGTAAACTGTAAAATGCTATTCTACCATTCTAGGATCATACACTACGTAAGAGAAACCATGAATCATGTCAAGATTTATTATTATTCAACAATGTCACTCAACAATGGAGATATGCAATAACAATCCACAGTCAGAACTCATAGTATTCCTCCATAACCAGAATAACACTAGATCATAATCAGAATGTAACCAGACTATCAAAATTGAAAATGGGGCCTTATATAATATTTCCCAGGCCATTCCAAAGTGGTTCCTGAGGCAATTAGTTATTTACAACTACCCATGCATAACGGAATGCATTAATTAAGACTTTTACTAAGTCTAATACCTTAATAATCAAAAATGGCGGGAGCGACGATGGACGATGGCGATGGCGATGGCGACGGTGGAGGGTCGATGGCGACGTTGGAGGGAGCTGGTGTTGCAGGAAAGTCCTCGGGTCCTGCAGGTGTTGTTGGGCCTAGTGCAGGCCCACTCAGCGGGAATCTCGGTGAAGACCCAAACGGCGTGGCAAAACCGACGGTTAGCGACAGGAGCCGATCTGAAAACGTTAGGGTTTCACCCTCCTCCCCTTCCAAAGCACCTCCTTGGTCTTTATCCTTTGCGGACAAAGTTAGGTCTTCGTCAGGAGCGTTTTCTTTCCAAACTCCTTTGCCCTTCTCTGTAACGGGCACTGAAGTCTCTTTCTCGAGTGAGGTTATGGAGCCACTGATCTTCCAAGAGTCTCTCTCTCTTATCGAGAAATTTGTTGGTGCCCGGCCTGATATGGAAACTATCCGCGAGTGGGCTCTATCCAAATGGCGGCTTTCGGGCAGCTTGGAGTTAGTGGCCTTTCCTAGGGGGTTTTTCATGATAAGGCTAAACAATGCCCTTGACACCCACCGCATTCTTACCGGAGGGCCATGGTTCTTCGGCCGTCGCAGCCTATTTCTACGGAGATGGGGGGAAGACTTTGACCCTGAGACTCAGTCTATCAACATCGCTCCGATTTGGATCAAACTTCATGGGCTCCCCCCACAGTTCTTCTACAACGATGCACTCAAAGGCATCACTCAACCGATTGGAGATTTGGTCGCCATTGACCCTGCTACCCGAGCCAGAACCAGAATGACCTATGCTCGTGTTTGTGTCATGGCAAATCTGGATTCGGCTCTGCCTACCTGCATCGGCATCAACTACGGGAGCTACAGAAGACGTCAAGGAGTTGAGTACGAAAACAAGCCCACCTTTTGTTTGGAGTGCAATACTCAGGGCCATCTGGCTTCTCAATGCCCTTCCCAGAAAAAAGAAATCCCCAGTGATTCGGGCCGAAATATGGATACTCAGATCCAGACCACCCAAAAAAAGGCGTCTGGCCGAGGTCATGGCCGATCTGCAGGCCCTCCTAAAACCTCTGCTTCAAATCATGCCAAACCCAAAAATGTAAGTGCTCTGCCTTCTCGATCTAATCATTTTGCTCCCTTAAATAATCTTCATATTGGAGAGGACATCTCAGATGACCTACCCATAGATCTAACCGTCTCGTCCACACCCACTTTGATTCAGTCTCCCTTGTCCAAAGGAAAGTCTGCAATGACCTTTCCAAACTCACCCACCGATTCTGGTCCCTCACACCTTCCTCTTCCCTTCCCACCCCTCCCCCCGACTCAGAGCCATCCCATTTCCCTTTCCCCTGAGTCTGTTGCCCTGTGCCAGTCTCCCCGCTCTTCATCCCCCCATCGGCCTGCCCCTGGGACTGACTCCACCGACATCCTCCAAACCTCCAGCCCGCTGAAATCTCCCATTCCCGCACCCAAAGCAGACGTCAACAAAGAACAGAGAAGGGGACGACCGACAAATGCAGAAAAGCTTGCCAAAGCAGCTGAGATCGAAATGGTTGATGGCTCAGTGCCTACCACCTTGGGCCCCATTTTCGAACACCCCATCACAACCCACCAAGATGAGGATGAAGTTAGACCCAAACTTACTCCGTCTCAAGGGAGAGGCAGAGGCCGCAAAGCAAACTCCAAATCGTCTCGATGAAGTTCGTCTCCTGGAATGTCAGAGGCCTCAACGGAACTGCAAAACAGAGAACTGTTAAATCAGTAAGAAAAAATCTAAAACCAAATATCATGTTCCTTCAAGAATCCAAACTAGACGAGAATAGCAGCACTCAAGTTTGCAAGCTAATCTGGGAAAACAACAATTTTGCCTTTTGTCCCTCCACAGGGGCATCTAGGGGTCTCCTATGTTTATGGGATCCGACAACCATTGAAGGGAGGGTTCTTTCAGTCTCAGACAGAACCATCAACATTCTATTTACCAATAAAGTCACTAACCTCCAATGGATCGCCACCAATGTTTATGGACCTAACAGTCCTGTCAATAGAAGACTGTTGTGGGATAACATTTCCGCAATGCGCAACAACTTTGTTGACTTTCCATGGATGCTTTGTGGTGATTTCAATGCCCCCCTTCACCTGTTTGATAAGCAAGGAGGCAATCCGATCACCAGCAGCTGCATAGAAGACTTCAACGATTTTGTCAACCACAACGAGCTAATGGACATGCCGCTCCAAGGGTCCAACTACACATGGAGCAACAGACGAGCGGGTATCCATCACATCCAAATCTGGCTTGATAGATTTCTCTTATCCAAAGAACTCATTCCTATTTTTGGCGATGCCAAGCTTCATAGCCACCCAAAAATTGGCTCCGATCACAATCCCTTAATTCTGGATTGTTCCCGTCCCCAGCAAATCTTCAAAACCCCTTTCAGGTTTGAAAATATGTGGCTCACTCATCCAGATTTAGGTCGGTGTATTCGACAATGGTGGCAGCAAGACCTTTGTCCTAACCCTCTCACGAATCTGTTCCTCAAACTGAAAATGGTCAAACTCAAGCTGAAATGTTGGAACAGGGATGTTTTCGGCAACCTCTTTACCGAGAAAAAGCTTCTGATGGATGAGCTGAAAAGGGTGGAAAATCTGATTCAGGGAGGAGATCTGAGGGTCGAAACTTTCCTTGAAGAAAAAAGCCTCCTCTCAAATTTTCACAATGCCTTGGCTAAGGAAGAGACCTACTGGAGACAAAAATCCAGAAACCTCTGGCTCAAAGAAGGAGACACCAACACGAAGTTTTTCCATGCTTCCACCATGCGTCACAGAGGCTCAAATAAAATCTCTGAGTTGACCAAGGCTGATGGATCCATTGTCTCTGACATCCAAGCAATCAGACAGGAAGTTGTGTGCCACTTCCAGGAAATCTTAGGACCAAGCATTGACTGCCATCCCCGCACCGCAAGTTCTCTACTTCAGAACATCCCAAAGTTGGTGTCTAACAATGATAATGGGAAATTGCTTCAATGCTTCACTGAAGAGGAGGTCAAAGAAGCTCTGTTCGCAATGGAACCTGATAAGGCCCCTGGACCTGATGGCTTCCCACCCCGGTTCTTTCAACACTTTTGGGATATTGTGGGCCAAGATGTCGTTGCTGCGGTTAAGTTCTTCCAGAGAGCCAAAAAGATGCCGAGAGAGGCCAATTCCACTTTCATTGTTTTAATACCCAAGTCCAACGATCGTGCTTCTCTCTCTGATTTCAGACCGATTAGTCTCTGCAGTGTCATCTACAAACTTATCACCAAAGTTATGGCAAATAGGTTGAAAGACATCCTTCCCTCCATCATCGATCAGTGCCAAGGGAGCTCGGTCAAAGGCAGATTCATTTCAGATGGAGTGATAACCGTCCACGAATTGGCCCACTCGGCATCTAAAAATAAAAAACCCAGCATGTTCCTTAAGCTTGACATGAACAAGGCTTTCGATCGGGTTTCTTGGAAATTCTTGTTCGAGGTCCTAGAGAAGTTTGGGTTTCATAAAGAATGGATCAAGATGGTTCATGAATGTATCTCGACTGCTTGGTTCTCTATTCTTATCAATGGCTCACCCACAGGTTTCTTCCAAAGTTTCAAAGGCATCCGTCAAGGGGACCCTCTGTCCCCCTTTCTCTTCATCATTTTGGCCGAAGCCCTTGGAAGAACCCTTACAACTGCCTGCAACAGTGGTCTTGTCTCCGGGATCAAACCAGCCTCAACAACCAATGCCATATCCCATCAACAGTTTGTGGATGATACTATTCTATCCTCTCATGCTTCCGTTCCCGAAGCAAAAATCATTAAGAACATTCTTGATTCTTATGAAGAGGCGGCTGGCCAGAAAGTCAACTATCGCAAAAGCAAGCTATACTTTCTCAATACTCCCACTCACAGGCAAAATAGGATTGCTGAGATCCTTGGGTGCAACATTGGGAGCCTTCCAACTACTTATCTTGGATTACCGCTTTTCCACGGCAGATCTGTCTCGGCTATGTGGAACCCTGTTTTAGATCGCCTCAACAAGAAACTTGCAGGTTGGAAAAGCTCAATGCTCAGTCAGGCAACCAAAGCCACTCTGGTCCAAGCTTGCCTGCAAAGTATTCCCATTTTTTTCTTATCTATCTTCAAAGCTCCAGCTACCATCTGCCAAAGAATTGAACAAATTCAACGCAGATTCCTTTGGGCGGGAAACGAAAACAAGAATAAATTCTCACTTGTTGCCTGGGATAGGGTCTGTTCCAAGAAAAAGGATGGAGGACTCGGATTCAGAGACATCAAGCGGATGAACATGGCCCTCATTGCCAAGTAGTCCTGGAGACTTACCATCAATGAAAAAGTCACTTGGATTGACATCATCAAAGCTAAGTACCTCCATCAGGTTTCCTTTCTTGGAGAGCACAACCTTCCTATCGGATCCCATTTCTGGAATGGCGTTACCAAAACAAGGAAGATCATCATGGAAGGCTTAAGGTGGTGTCTAGGAACTGGAATGACCATTCATTTCTGGGATGACCCATGGATCCGTGATAAACCTCTCAGCCAAGATCCGCATCTTGCAGTGCTCAAGACGGCTACCGAAGCCACCTTTGGAGATAAGGTGTGTCACTTCATTAACCCAGGTACCACAAGACCTGAATGGAAACACCTGGCTCTTAACGGGCCAAGGCATATCACCGAGGCGCTCAGGCGGTTACAAAACTTGTTGAGGACTTGCATCATCCCCAGCTCACACAAAGATGATTCCATGGTCTGGAACCTTGAAGATTCTAGAAATTTCATTGTTAAATCAGCTTACTACAGTCAAGAAACTCCCACTGATGGTCGGGACTTATCAAATCAGGTCTGGGTTCCCAAGATCATTCCCAAGGTCAAATTCTTTTGCTGGTTGGCCATCCAAAATAGAATCCTCACCACTGACAACTTGATAATCAGAGGGTTACTCATTCCCAATTGGTGCATCCTGTGCAAAAATGCCTGTGAGTCAACTTCGCATGTTTTTTTGGAATGTCCCTTCTCTCTAGCAGTTCTCAACCAGGTTCTTAACACCTTCGACATCTCCACAGCCCTCCCTCATTCCATTCCCCTCCTTTTTCAGCAATGGCCCCGGCCTTTCAAGAGCAACCAACTTAAATTCATGTGGCAAGCTTGCCTCCACCTTTTCCTGTGGCAGATATGGCTAGAGAGAAATGCCAGAATTTTCAAAAATCAAGCCACTGATAAGAAGATTATCGTTGCCAAAATCTTGGCCCTTGCTATGGAGAATGCCTCTCTTGTTTCGTCTTCCAAACCCCCCCTCCTGGCCTTGAATCAGACCTAACCAAACTCTTCAATCTTTCTAACTTCTCTGCCACGCCCCGTACTTCTGTTGATAGGTCTGTCATCAAGTGGGTCTCACCACCTATTGGGTGGCACAAGCTCAATTTCGATGGTGCGGCCAAAGGCAACCCAGGAGCGGCTGGCGGAGGAGGAATTCTCAGAAACCACAGAGGAGAAATAATTTTGGCCTTTGCCCAGAACCTGGGAATTCAATCCAACAATATGGCAGAGGCACGGGCTCTGCTCCAAAGTTTGATTCTCTTGGAAGGTTTGACCATCAACAAACTTATCATCGAAGGAGACTCGCTGCACTGCATCAACTGGCTCAATGGGACTGCTATGCCTCCCTGGGCCCTTGTTTCGATTTTCCAAGAATGCAAGGCTCTAATTGGCAATTACCCAGAATTAGTCATTAAGCATCAATACCGGGAAGGAAACAAAGCTATGGACTGGCTTGCTAACAAGGGAGTCGGCGAATCTGACATTCAAGTATGGAGAGACTCCTTCCCCATTGGCCTAAGGAACGATTCTATAAGTGGCAATGTCTGCACAATGGGATTGGTTTGGTATGCTCATGAAGCGGTGCGTTCGATATTTCTTCCACCTTTTCTCTTCGCGATGTTGCAACATGTCGCGATATCGTGACACCTTTTCTCTCGGCGTGATGTTGCAACATGTCGCGATATCGCGACACTTTTTCTCTTCGTCGCGTTTTTGCAACATGTCGCGATATCGCGACACTTTTTCTCTTCGGCCGTGATTTTGCAACATGTCGCGATATCGCGACACTTTTTCTCTTCGGCCGTGATTTTGCAACATGTCGCGATATCGCGACACTTTTTCTCTTCGGCCGTGATTTTGCAACATGTCACGATATCGCGACACTTTTTCTTTGGCGATTTTGCAACATGTCGCGATATCGGACACTTTTCTCTTGCGATTTTGCAACATGTCGTGATATCGTGACACTTTTCTCTTTTTTTTTTTTCTTTTTTTTTGCAACATGTCGCGATATCGCGACACTTTTCTCTGTTGGCCAGATTTTGCAACATGTCACGATATCGCGACACTTTTCTCTTATGCCAGATTTGCAACATGTCGCGATATCGTGACACTTTTCTCTTGATTTGTGGTATCGGAACTTTTCTCTTGTTAATGTGATATCGGAACCTTTTCTCTTTTGTGTTTCTTTCTATTTTGCAACATGTCACGGATATCGTGACACTTTTTCTTTGATTTGTCAGATATCGCACTTTTCTCTTGATGTTGCAACATGTCGCGATATCGTGACACTTTTCTCTTCAGCCACGATTCTGCATCATGTCACGATATCGCGACACTTTTCTCTTCGGCGTTTTTGCAACTTGTCGTGATATCGCGACACCTTTTCTCTTTGGCCGTGATTTGCAACATGTCGTGATATCGCGACACTTTTTCTCTTCGGTCGAGATTTTGCAACATGTCGCGATATCGCGACACTTTTCCTCTTCGGCCTCGATGATGCAGTATGTCGCGATATCGCGACACTTTTTCTCTTCGACCGCAATTTTGCAACATGTCACGATATCGTGACACTTTTTCTCTTCGGCCGTGATTTTGCAACATGTCGCGATATCGCGACACTTTTTCTCTTCGATCGTGATTTTGCAACATGTCGCGATATCGTGACACTTTTTCTCTTCGGCCGCGATTTTGCAACATGTCGCGATATCGCGACACTTTCTCTCTTCGGTCGTGATTTTGCAACATGTCGCGATATCGCGACACTTTTTCCCTTCGGCCGAGATTTTGCAACATGTCGCGATATCGCGACACTTTTCCTCTTCGGCCTCGATGATGCATCATGTCACGATTTCGCGACACTTCTTCTCTTCTGGCACCAACCTTGCAACTTGTCGCGATATCGCGACACTTCTTCTCTTCTGGCAGCAACCTTGCAACATGTCGCGATATCGCGACACTTTCTCTCCTTCGGCTGCGATGCTGCTTATTGTCGCGATTTCGCGACATCTCTTCCTCCTTTGGCTGCATCGGTGCAACATGTCGCGATATCGCGACATCTTTTCCTCCTTGCTTTTTCCCTATGCTGTGGGCCACGAAAACGTAACTGGTCGCGATATCGCGACACCTTCCCTCGTGTGGTGTTTTGCTTTCTCTTTGATCTTTAGCTCTTGGGCCTCCTCGGTCGGCTTGGAAAACATGTAAAAACCTCTTGTACAAGGTTCAGGGACCTTTCAACACCCTTTCAACCAATAAAAAAAATACCTTAATAATCAAAATCATGCGCAGTTACAACTTTAAATTACATTTCCCATGCTTTTCATGTCATTTCATTACACCTTGCATGATTTATATTTGCCTTGTATGGTTTGTCCCTACTGGCTGTACATTTTACTCCTACCTTTACAATTTACAAAACTTGTCAAAATTAGAAAAATTCATTTATCACTTCTTCTTCTTCTAGGAGGTGGATTTGCTGCCTACAATGGGTGCTAGATGACTGGCCCTATCTGCAACCCTGTCAGATGGTCCATGTAGTACTAAAGGTCCCCTACATGGTAACTACTCTTGTAGCCCTTGACCTCTCTAGGACAACAAGTGGCATAGCACTACGACTCCTCTATGATATTATGGATTTGTAGGGGTAGTCCTCCAGGTCAATCGATGCTAATATGCTCCCAAGCCCAAATCTAGAGCAACAAGTTGCACCTAATCTTGCTCTCCCACACTAACTGATCTGATATATCTCATCATAGATCTGTGTAAGTAGAGCACTCCCCCAGGATATAATTAGTGGCTCTGTTGTGGTGCTAGTAAGTAGGTCATGTATCCTGGCCAAGAGATTCCAATGTAACCTCACTCCTGAAGTGTTTGGTAGCACAACCTACATGATGATGTGCATCAACATAGCCTACCACCATGAGAATACCTACTCCCAGTACCAATACTCGATGGGTACCCCACCATGGTTAATTTTTGCTAGTGCCTCATCCTTCTAGGCACCGAAGATCCTTTGGAATACTTTAGTCTTCACCATAATAGGTGAAGAAGTGATGGCCTCACCATAAATGAGAATCCATAATATGTGATAGACATACTCCAAGGTCATAGTAATCTCACCGGTGGGAAGGTGGAATGTTTTGGTATGTGTGTCCTAGCAATGGGCCAATGCAGTCATGTAGGCTTGGTCAGCCTAGATAGACAATAATCGTAGCACATATATGAGTTCTATGTCCCTGAACCAATCTAGGTCATCCTGTATTAGGTAGTAGCTCATGAAGTATATCCAAATCCCATGCTCTAGAAATCAAATTCTAAAGGAAATAATACAAAAATGATCAAAAACACAAAAATAATAAAACTATACTTCAAAAATCCAAACAAATTCAAAAAACCTTTCAAAAATTTATAAACAATAAAAATGCACTCAAAAAATTCAAAAATCAATCAAAATTGCACTTGAAAATTCAAAAAAATCAATTAATTCCAATAAAAAATCAAAAAAATCAAAAGTCCCCGGTTAAAAAATCTTCTAAAGTTGCTTAGACGTGGTTGTCACCCATATACAACATCAAAAGTCAAATTTTTGACCATTGAGGTTTAAAGTTAGCTACGACTGATAGTCGTGGCCCCTAATTGGTCAATTGGGAGTCATGATTACCACCCATGACTATGGGAAAGACCCCTTTCGAGGTCATTCCCTACCCCAAGAAACCCCAAAAATTAAAACCCACCCTCTAAAACTAGCCTAGTCTAATCCTAACTAAGGTGTGGTTCATTGCCAAAAGTTTAATGTGTTCATTAAGCCCATTAATTAATGTGGTTTATTTTAAATGTTGGTGAAATCAAATGAAGAGGCTCGTGATGCTTACTTTGTAGCACCAGATCCACCACTGGTGGACGCCTTCGGTTGGTCAGCCATAGGGGTATGTTGTGAGGTTTTCGACAGTATTTCGTATCGGGTTTACAACTTCACCTCTCAAAGCTCTCTCTCAACAAATGGCAACTAGAAATAATGAAATTTAAAAATACCAAATTTTCTTTTATAATTCCCATTTTACCCTTAGTTGTGGCAAGTAACCATAGGCAAAGAATTAGGATTTTTTGACCATGGGTATCAACCGTGGCTAAGAAATTTGATAAAAATAGTTGCAACTGACAACTGTGGCTAGTAGCTAGCAAAAATGCTCTCAAAATCCAACTAAGAGGAGCTTTAAAATGTAAAATTAAAAATATTCAACGGTCCAAAACCTTCAAAAATTGCAAACTAACAATAAACATCACATAAATTAAAAATTCAAATATGCTTTGTATCTAGTTATTTACCCTATAAACTATGCGGTTGCAGCGACTTGCGCTCCATGCAATTCGACAAGATGAGTAAATTACCATAAGGCCATTTGAGGTAAATCAGGCATAGTTGAATTGAAATATCCTCACTTCAATCCTGAAGAAGGCCATAGCGGCCAGATTTCCCCATGGGAATGAGGCATTAATTTCATTTATTCTATGACATTTTTAGAAAATCATCAACAATAGTGATTCAACACAAGCCTAATTGGAATTACTATCATCTTGATTCTCTAAGAAGGCCATTGCAGCTAGACTGCTTCGTGGGATAGAGATGTACAATTACTATTAATGGTTGAAATCATAATTTAAATAGACCTTGCCATATAAAAAAATGAAAAAGTCTTAAATCATTCAAATTATTCATATTGGTCAGGCAACATGTCACTTCATTAATTGTATTTCCCTCATCGACTCATCGCTTGAGGGGGTAGTCATAATATCAACAATCATAATCAAATTCAACAAAATATCACTTAATCTTGTTAAAATTGCGTTCTTCTTATGAATCATTACCAACAACTATCATAAGCTTACCCCTTGCTAGGAAAAAAAGCAAATATGACAGTTACGCTTGAAGCTCTCCACATATCAGAACAAGCTTAGCTCTAGCTACC
Source organism: Wollemia nobilis (assembly GCA_028583015.1). NCBI lineage: Eukaryota > Viridiplantae > Streptophyta > Pinopsida > Araucariales > Araucariaceae > Wollemia > Wollemia nobilis. The sequence goes on along the minus strand of JAQPPZ010017049.1, from coordinate 9,644,825 downwards.
TGATCACCATGGACACACACAAGTTTTACAAATTTAAGCCTTCCATCCCATTGGAAGCAATGATTCTATAATGTGCATCCTTTTATAGGACTAGGCATCTAATGTTGATCAAATTAATGATCATCATTCAATCTACAACATGGCTTTAGGTGGTCTATTTTTGCTTAGCATTGTGTTCCTACAACACATCCCAAAAGAGGCATCTATAGATAGCTAAAATACATCATGTTTAAAGGACTACTCATATGGGCATCTTAGTGAACCATGTGAATGATCTTAGATATTTCCAAGGAAAATTAGTGGTTCTAACCACTCAATTTAGGCATATTTGGCCTATTCAACCTTAGCCATGGGTGACACCCATGACTAGGATCTAGTTGCACTTAAGATCCGCAGCTAGCTTTGTAACTATCATGGACTCCGGAGCCAAGATAAAATTAGTTACAATGGCCTTGGAAGTGGATTTTGAATGGTTTCAAGCAAGGAAGATTCTAGATTCTTCCTCCCAACTGCTCCAACTTCCTGGTTCTTGATCTTGAATTCCCAAGGAAGCTAGGATTAGGAATTGAAGTGCTATAAGACCCCCCTCCAAATTGGGGAGAGAGATGAATTGAGTGCTAATTTACATGTAGCGAAGCCCTACCAAATTGGAGAGTGATATACAACCCTTGAGGAGTGTCTACATGCTACCAATTTGGAGAATCATGACTGCATTTGAAGCTATGGAGGTTTCAAGATCTTGAAGAGATCATTCATACCCAATTGAACCACTTCCACTACAAATTTGAAGAATCTACATCACCAATTCATTCCATAACATAGAGGTGACCCTTGATCATAAATTCCTAAGAGGAATTTTGAGATTCAAGATCTAGTTACAAGAGAAAGAGAACTTCACCTTAGCCACGACTATCAGTTGTGGCTAACAAAGCCAACTACATTTGGAATCCACGACTAGGGTTTGACACTTAATTTTCTTTATTTTAGCCATAGGAATTTCATTTTAAGTATGCAATTAGGTAGATCTACCTTATATTAACCTTCATTTATGCTTTTATATGGTTAATTAGAAGAATTAGAGGTATCTTTGCTTTTATTCCATTACATTTGTTAATTTGCACTAATTTGCTTAGATTAGTCATATTTCAAGTTTTTAATGCAAATCATGCATTAGATTAGCTAGATTTACTATTTTCCTAGTAAGCTTTATCATAATTTAGAGGTTTTGTGATTATCTTTACAAGTCTTGATGCTTTCTTTGCATAATTGTTATAATTCATGCAAATCTCTAACAAGAGCCTCATCATGAGAGGCTTCCTTTGCTTCTAATTATGCTATGTTGTTTCTTGAATGTAGATTTATAGGATATTGACAAATTCAAGGTATTCTTGGCATCATATTCCTCCAAGCAAGTGATAATAAGGCTTCCTTAGATCCTTGATTAGTTCGTGTCTATTCTAAGAGCCTATGGATTGCACCATCCCCATTTAGGGGCCTTCAAATTTGTATCAATTGTATCAAGATCTTGTATCCCCAAGAGGGACATACTTATAACCAATATTTGGAAAATATTTAATAAAATAAGCCTTAAATTCTTTTTTAATTCATTGTTGTTCATTTTTTATTGTTTTTTATACATTTATGCAATAGCTTAGGTGCATGCTTTTTAGGGTGGTACACTTGCACATTTCTTGTCATATTTGCATCGTTGCTTGCTCATGACTGCTTGTTTATATAGCTTTTTGGGATTCATGATAATGGCATATGATGATACCTAGTTATGTCATAGCTCATATGCATTGCACTTTAACTAGGGTTCGTATGCCTAGCGAAGTCCCAAACTAGGGCCCATGCATTTTCATCCCTTCTTATCTTCTTTGCTTCCTTTGATCTTTCTTCTCTTCTCTCTTCTTCTTGTATTCCTTGAATTTGAAAGTTTAAAAATGATCAGCATTTCTCCTCCAAGTCAAGTACTGCAATCCTCTTTTTGTATGTCCTTATATTTTTGCTTGATTCTTATTTCTCCTTTGTCTTCTTTTTTTAGATAAGGATATACATTCTTTTCTTCTTTTATTGCACATTTCCTCCCTCTTTGCTTTTCACTAGTTGAAACTTCAAGCTGGGGGAATACATGCACAATTATTCACTCCTTATTTTCTTCATCTTATTTCTTCTAGTACATGCACACACTCACATCGTGTTATGATCATATTTATCGGTCCATACATACATACACATACACCTTCTCAAGTAGCACTGGAATATACATTACATACATCATTTTACATCAGCATACACTATAAAATCCCTATCGGGTTATGTATCTCTTTGACTCAGTGGGCCCAACACCCCATTACAGGATCAGCTCCTTGGCCATTGATAGTAGGACTCAACATACATCCTAGCGAGTAATCGCCCCATAGCAGTTACTAGTGAGAAACCACCCATAGCGGGTTACAATATACATTTCACTTATTGGTCCATATTTAGTGAGTAATGCACCCATAGCGGGTTATTAACTCCATACATGAACCATATTTTGAGCATAACACCCTCTAGTGAGGGTTCTAATATACTTTCTTCTTAATTTTAGATGGTTGACCTTTGGATTTTTCTCATTGTCTTCTACTTCTTTTTCCACTTCACGATTTTCTATTTCCTCTCTTCTTCCTCTCTCTTCTTCCTCTCTCTTTTCCCCCTCTCTTCTTCCTCATTCTTCTCCTCCCTTATTCCCCTCCTTTTCTTCCATGCATTTCATGCTAGTTGCATTAGATTCATATTATACCCAATAATCTTTGTTTTTATTTGCTTGTTTTGTTTCCTTCTATCTTTTGCTTTATCTCTTTTGCCTTTTTGAGTTTCTTGATGAAGTTCTTTTCCTTTTGAAACTCAATGGGGAAACCTAGCCATAGAGGCATTAATGGTAGTAATTCCTTCCCTAGTGTGTAATGGTCTAGAGTTTCCTCTACGATACCCCTCTTACACCACCCCCTTTTACCTAAACCTAGCCACCCTTCTTTGTTCCTGTTGTATGCTTATCTACAGGAGTCTACATCCTTCCTTGACACATTTATTAGGCCATAAATGCATCAAAGAGAGGGCCAAATATAGACATAGAAAATTGACCCACTTTGAGTGGGTAATCTTCCTTAGTATCTTTAAGAGGTCCCTCACCCCTGCCAAAGGTAAGGGTAGACCTCTTCACCCCTCTCTTTGCCTTTTCTAGTGTTTTTAGCTAAATCACACACCGTCTTCATGAGGTGTGACTTCACACAAGCGATATCATGCCCCATCAGGATGAGGCGCAACTTCGCTATTTTTAACTTAATTTTTAATTAAATTTTATTTTATTCTTTTGGGCCTTCTTAGACCCAAGTTTAAACCCTCTAACGTATTTTGGCATCAACTTTGGTTTTATTTTTTCCACCTTTTTCCCTTCGATTTCATCTATAAAAGGAAGAATGTTCTTGCCAAATCATAAGATGTGAAGTTTTTAAGTGCAATGCGATATGCGAGTAATGTGAAATTCTAATTATTTATTAAGCTTGAAATCCTTATGGTAGTTCATTCTTCTTTCTTTGTTTTCTCTACTGCAAGATAACCTCGAAATGTGAATTTTGAATTTGATATTCTATTTCATGGATTGGATTGATTTACTGTGTGACTTGGTTGATCTGTGGTGTAGTTCAGAGAGATAGAGTGTCCATTTGGATACTTCAATATTCTTTGCTTGCTTCTACAACATCCATTAGTTTTGGTCATTTTATTTTTGGCATTTATTTCATCTTATGCACTCACTTTTTATTTTTTATTAGTTTGTAGTGATATCACGTCCTGCATTAGCGAGGCGTGACTTCAATTGCCCTAATTAAGGTAAATCAGTCTGCAGAAGTGAAATCATGCCCCATCCAGGTAGGGCATGACTTTGCTACTGCATTATCATACCCTCTCTAGGCAAGGCATGATTTTTCCCTAAGGCACACCGGGGGCAATTTCAAGATTCTATTTTTACCTTTGCATTCCATTTTGCATCTATATCATATTGTTGTATTATTTTTTTTGTTCTCTGTTACTATATTTTTGTTTTATGATTAATTCTCCAAAGGTCAATTTTTGCTTTTGTATTAAAATGTCATCTAAAAGGACCTAGGGGGCTTGATTGTTGCACCTCCAAGATCTGTTACATAGTGGCCTAAGTAGGCCCCCTAATGCTAATTCTATTTTTTAGTGTTTCATGAGTGATCTTGCAAAAACATGTATTTTTGATATCATTGGACAAGAGGTAGAAAAAGCTAAATAACCACTAGTTTAGATACGTGCTCTAATCATTCTATTGGTTGAAGATATGATATAATTATTGATTCCTAGGAATTTTAAAGTGAAAGGCATTTAGTTTACATCTAGGGATAATTTTTGTGCATCTATTTTGCATATTTTTGCTTTAAAGGTTTTCTAAAATAAAACCCTAGGTTAGTGAGCATCCAAAATAAAGAATCATTTTTAGGCTAGCTCTTGTATGCTTGCATTCTATTTTTAGTTGTCCTATTCTATTTTTTGCATTGTCCTTTATCTTTTCTAGTTTAGATCTAGCAAGGCCAAACTTAGGTTTTTTCTTAAACTAAATACATCAAACTATATCGAATATCCTGAGGACAAGGAGCGAGTCCTAAAACCATTCTTGGTTAACCCTTCCCCCTAGCACCAAGTGTAAATAACAACATACCCCCGTGGTCACATTGGCTATCTCTTACAAATCCAACAAAGAATTGTACATAGTAGGGTACTTTTACCCCTCTATAGATATTTGGAGCAATGAAACATTTACCATACAAAGTGGCTCTTTCCATTAAGTTCAGGCACTCCTAGGCAGCAAGAAATTTCAAATCACCCAATCACAAGCAAGGGTTGCACATGAACGAAGAAGCTCTTTACAATCCATAAGGAGCACTCTAACTACCCTAGTCAACCATAATTGGGAATAGTTACACACATGGGAAGGACAACAATGGTTACCAAGCCTATTAAAATCCTAACACTCCAAACTTTACTTGTTATACACTAAACATCAAGGGAGATTTTATAGCTTGGAATGGAGATAGATAGCCAAAAATAAATTTTAAAAAATTATTAGATACCATGAAGGCATGAAAGAAGACTAACCTACTCAAGTGACCAATTCCAACACCAAGAAGGGTATTCCTATCAAGTCAAATTTGAATGAGCCACCAATCATTCTGATATATAAAGTAGATAAGGTAGCAAACCCTAAAATTTCTAAGAGCACCAAGAGCTTGAGGGAAGGTGCTTTCCAAATAAATCAAGATAAAGAACCTAAATCTTTCTTAGTCTAGATATGGACATTCCAATTACCCTAATACATGGTGCCTCAAGTGCACCAATGTTTAAATTTTTTGGATACATGCGCTTCCATCTACCATGCTCAAAGTGAAATGGTCATCAATTATGATGGATGTTTCAAAATCATGATCTCAGCTGAAGAAATATAGGATATTCTAATGGTTTCCCCTAGGCTAGAAATGACTCCTATAAATAATGACCAAATTGGTCATATATTCTCTAACCCACTAGGGTCCTTGAATATGAAACTCTAGAAAAATAATAGAGTGGATGCCATGCCAAGCTTCCCACTATCTTGGACTTTATTCAAAGAGAACACCCATAATACTTTGAGCATATCCATGTTTTTCCTTGGTAGAGAGGACAACAAGAGTGTAACATTAGTAGGATTAAGGGTCCTATATACCTTAAGGTACATGCCTAAATATTAGGGGTTGACCCTAGATTTCAAAACTTACATATCCTAATAGATTTATGGTAGGCTAGAAAAATTTGGTGCCATCTTGATATTTAATTATAGTTCATATCTTGTGCACCATGTACGTACCCAAATGTATGGTTGTATTAATGCTTGGTCCTAATAACCATGGATGAAGGTGGCAAAAATTGGCCTATGTTTGAGTGGATAGGAACCATGTACCAAGACTCCTCTTATTATGCCTTTGTAGATGAATTCCTAATGTTGACCTTGTATGCCATCAAAGGAGAAAAATGCTAGTGTATTCTATATGAATGCTCCCAAAATATATGACAAGACTATACAGGATATTGGTTCTTCCTAGAGAACCACACTATAATCCAAATCCCTATATTCATGAAACCCGTATACCTGCTAGCATGGTACATAATCGAGAGGGTGTTTGCCCTATAAATATTGAGATAGATAGACATGGTGGACACCACCTATGGGGTCAGACAGAGAAAATACAATTACTACAAGCTATCAATGATCCTATGGAGTATATCCTATCTAATAATAAAATGTATGCCCTTGTTAGAATAATATATCAGAATCTTAATCCTTAGGATACTAGATGACTCCTAGATATATGACCTAGAAGGTGCATTTCAAGCATGGATCTCTATGATAACCAATGCAAAAAAAATCTTTCTCTAGATGAGGTTGTAACTAGAGGTCCATATAAACCTATATGAGAGTTCTTGCTCACCACTCTAGGAGGAGAATTTCCTATCCTACCATTTGAATCTCGAGTCATGGTTCAAACTTGGAAAACACACAAGCTAAGTGGATTCTAAAATAAAATCACCAATAATAAAGTTGAAAAATTACACCAAAGGGAATACAATGAAATCAAAATCTAATATTGATGGATCTAATGATAACTATACAATTTCACAATATTAATGCTTGGGTAGAACTCAAAGGATGAGTAATTCAATGATTAATATGATGAGGTGAACCATTTCAAGTCGATCAATGATTGGAAGAAAGTTGAGAAAATGGTATTGATGAGGTGATAATTCCAACTGAGAAAATAATAAAGAACTTCTCTACTCAGTAATATTATTGCCTTAAAAGCCTTGCTAGAACAAAGAGGGAGAACAAAAAAAATCATGCTTTAGAACCCCTAGTTGCAACCATTTCAGCCCAACCTACTTCCTCACCATGAGAGAAACTAAGAGAAAAAGGATGAGGAGTTGAAGAATTAGAAAGTATACTTGGGCAATGAAAATATAAAAAGAAAAATAAAAGCATGGTTTGGATCAAGAAGCTTTTGCAACCAGAAGAAGACTTTCATAAGGGTCATTAGAGGCCTAAAATATATCCAAAAGAAATAGTTTGGGAACAAGAAGAGGGTCCCCTGATAACCAAACAACCACCTCATTCACCTCATACTACCTCCACTTTGTTCCATCCCCCAAGGTTTTACTTATATCATTACATCCATTTCCTCTATCTCAATAACTCCACCTCCACTCTTGACATCCTAACCATTCTTACATGTCATAGCTTCCATTCCATCATCACATGTTATGACCCCCTCCTCCACACTCTCTCTAATTGGCCAAACAAAATTCTTACACTTCATAAAACATTTGCCTTTATCCCTAGAGGATCAACTATAGTCATATGATCCTCATCCAGTTACTTTGATCCTCGATCCCATATCCTACTTCAGTAGGCATAAGAATATGACCATCATTTGACAAATTAGGAGGTAGAATGGTGAATGGTACAAATTGCTACTATAGAGACCAATGATGTATTTCTACCTTAGAGAGATGCATTCATCCTATATAATTTTGATACCATTTTTTCCAATGTACAATAAAAATATAGATCTAAGACTATAAAGTGCTAGCCATGGAGCTTTGCTTTCAAGGCACACCCCTAGATTGGAGGATTTAACTTTCCACACAAGCAAATAAGTTGGTGACCCATGACTACACTACAACCACAAGGAGATTGGATAGCTGAGAGAAAGAATTAGAAAATACTAAACAAATACTTAAATATTCCTAGATTGAGATAAAGGTTCTTAAAGTAGAGCAAACCTATCTTACAATAAAATTCATAGAATTAGAGATCGAATTAGGAAAACAAAATAGGAAGGTAGCAGAATCAAAGAAAAATTTATATAATACCAGGGGAATCTTGGAGGTCAGCCAAATTCTCTAGAAAGAAGTTATCCAGGAAGCCAAAGATGTTCTTTCCACATTTTATTATCCCCAAACCATCTCCTTTCTAAGCATTGAAGCCAACAAGGAGCTTGAATGTTTCAAAAAAAAATTCAACCACAAGTATCAAGAGGTGCAAGTATTTATAAGCACCTTGGTACAAGTTGACCATCAATGATGGGCTATGATAGAATTTTATAACAAGAAAAATATAACCCATAGGATCATTGGAATCATGGCCACCTAGTAAGTAGCACAACAATGTAGTGAACAAATCATCACTCTATCTGAGAAGATGGAAGAATGGAAGTAAAACATCTCTTCATTGGTGGTGGTAGGACTTCCTTCTTCTTGGGACCTTGATGGTGAACCCCTCCTAGAGAAATAATATAAATAGCAACTAAGTCATCCAAAATTTGATTGTTGGATAATAATACATTATTTTGTACATGCTAATGTACCTCCTTGGTACAATATTGTAAATATTAGATTAGGTTTGTGTACTATATAGAGTGTGAGTAAATATTTTATGTAATGTAATAATATGTAGGAAATGCACAAGTGTCATGTAAATAAGTGTGCAAGCATTATCTGTGTAAATGTTCACAAGAGTCACATATGTAAGTGTGCACATATATTCTTAGATTAAGAAGTGTTATGTGAAGAGTCATGTCCAAGTGTGCATACAATATAGAGTCATGTGTATGCAAGTGTCAAGTAGAGAATCCAAGAGTCATGAGACTTGGCATAAGGAAAGGAAGATTCAAGTAACCAAAGAGTCATCCTACAATGGCTATATATTACTCCATAGAGAGGCATAGATATATATCAAATATAGCAAGCATCACTTACATAGTGATCATAGAGAGCATTGTGATCATCTTGTAATAGAGTTTTGTGATACATTTATAAGAGAAGAAAGAAGTAATAAAGTTTGTATACATTTGAGCAACTAATATTGTAAATTTTTCTACATGCTTTGTACAAGTATGATTTAGGTTATTTATACATTCATATTGTTACTTATTAATGAATGTTATTTGATATATTATTAGCCTTGATTTACATATTAGTTGTCTCATATTATTTTGGTTACATTATTATTTGATCTTATTATATTTGATCCTGTGAATATTTATCCTATGAGTTTAGATTAATATTAAGGCTTCAACATCCATCTAAGGTATTAGAGCTACAGCAGGAAGTTACTTGCATAGAATTTGTTTAGTTGCAAAATAAATTGGTGTTCAGTGTGACAAAATTGGTTAGAATCTATCTCATTTAAAGGAAGTTAGACTTGGACTCTATTAAAAAGTTGAAGTAAGCAGTAATCTAGGATATTTCCATAGTTACATAACAACTAGTGAAGACTAGGACTCAACTAGGGTCTTTCTACTAGGTTGAAGGATAACCCGTGAAGACTGTTGGAAATTTTGAGTAATTATGTTGTCGTTGATGTCAAAAGTTAGATCATATTAGTGCAAGGGAATTGATAAAAAGAGGGTTAAAATATTTATATTTTAAGCCTAAGAGATTTGGTATAAAACTCCACATGGTTGGCCAAAATATTGTTTAAATACCCTGAAGGAAGGAAATACATAGGACCAAAGAAAATAATATTATAATATTTATTATTATGATATTAAAGTTGTTAAGATAAAGCCTAAGGTTAAGGAATGAAATACCTAGGCCCAAAGGAAATAATATTATAATATTAAAGATTCAAGAGAAAGCCTAAGGTTAAGGAAGGAAATACCTAGGTCCAAAGAAAATAATATTATAATATTTATTATTATAATATTAAAGTTGTTAAGAGAGAGCCTAAGGTTAATTATAAAATAATTATAATATTTATATTATAATATTTTATAACCCTAAGTGGGTTTTGCACCAATAATAAAGTTTAAATTTATTAAACTCTACCGACGTCTGAGCATGGAGGAAAATGGATATTTATATGATAAAGTTTGGAGGCCAAAAGCAAGTCTCTTGAATGCATGTTGCGAATGTTTAATTTAATTGTTGATGCGAATTTCATGAGCAAGGTGGAAGAAGGTTTTTAATTTTAAAAACAAAGAGGAAAATGTGGATGAATAAAAGGACAAAGGTGTATACCCCTATCACCAACCACGCGGTTGGCCTAGTGGTAGGCTTGGCAACATTAAGAAATTGGAGGATAGCAGATCCTGCATTCAATTCCTGACGGTAGTAGTTTGTTTGCTTTTGTAAGTGAGAAGGGTGAGCAGTGGTTAGATAGCGCATGGTGGTAATTAGTACTTGTATGGATAAATCTAGGAAAATCTAGGTATGAAAAGAAAAATAGGTATGGTCAAAACAAGCATGAGAAGAAATTATTTCAAAGATACAAGAAGAGTTTTTGTGTTGATAAGGGAAGCAAGGCTTCAAGTGATAGTGATGGAAGATCCTCAGATAGTGAAGAAGAAGAAATTCTATTTTTAGCAATAGAAGAGGAAGGAAGTACTCATGTTGAAGATAAATATGAAAACTATGAATATTCTCTTGAAGACCAAGAAGTAGAAAAGGATTCAAAAAATGAAGAAGGTGTAGTATATCTAGAAGCAGAACTTATTGCTACTCTCAAAGAATTGAAAAATGTTAGAAAGCATAATTCAAAATTCAAGGCTCAAGTTCAAAAATGTGATGAAGAAAAAGGAAAGATTATACAGGATCTGACAAACTCAATACTTAAGACAAGGAGAGTTAAAGAAAATTTAGAGGTAAAAATATTAGAACATGAAATATTAGAACATGAGGTGAAAGGATGGAAGTAAAAGAGTCTAAAGACAAGCTACACAAGTATGGGAAAATTTCACATAATTTGGATAATATTATCAATGCACAAAGACCAACTATCAAAATAGGACTTGGTTTTGAAGAAGGACAAGGGAAACAAGAAAAAGGATCAAGGTCAAGTAAGAAAAGAGGAAAATTTTTCAAAGGAATATAGTAAAGGATAAAGTGAGACTTATGTGAATAGAAGCCTCACCAAGGAAGGAAACAAAAGGAACAGGGATCATCATAGAGAAGAAAGAACTAGGAGACCAATGGGTTCAAGGCAAGATTTCTTCAAAGGACGTTGCTTTTCATGTAATATATTTGGTCACAGGGCTATGCATTGTAGAACACATGGAAAGGAGTATGGTGTGAACAAGAGTAATTTCAAATATGGACATCTCTTTCAAGGGTATTGCTACTCCTGTAATCGATTTGGTCATAAAGCAATTCAATGTAGGGTTCATGACAAAAAAGAGTATGGCTTCACTAGGAGGAACTTCAAGATATTTGCACCTTCTATGAACTAAAACATTAAGTGTTACAAGTGTAATAATGTTGGACATAAGGCCAAGTGGTGTAGAATAGAGTTTCCAGAGATAAGTAGAAACAAGGACACTCAAAAGGATAAAAAGGGCATGTTGAGAAAGGTTGACAAAGGAAAGGAATATTGTATGCTGGGAGTAGTTTTACTCCCACCTAAAAATTATTCACCTCAAGGAGAGGAGGTGGGGAGGGTGCTGAGATAAGAATATTATATTTAGCCCTAAAGGAGTCTCTTTGCCATTGATGTCAAAGGAGGAGAGATTTGAGTAAGGGGGAGAGCATTCAGTTAGGGGGAGCAGTTTATCAGAGGGAGCAGATTTGGAGTCAAATGGTTTGAAAAAGAATTTTTATAAAAGGGTTGCCATCAATGACAAAGGGGGAGATTGTTGGAAATTTTGAGTAATTATGTTGTCATTGATGTCAAAAGTCAGTTCATCTCAATGCAAGGGAATTGATAAAAAGAGGGTTAAAACATTTATATTTTAATCCTAAGAGATTTGGTATAAAGCTCCACATGGTTGGCCAAAATATTGTCTAAATATCCCGAAGGAAGGAAATACCTAGGCCCAAAGGAAATAATATTATAATATTTATTATTATAATATTAAATTTGTTAAGATAAAGCCTAAGGTTAAGGAAGGAAATACCTAGGCCCAAAGGAAATAATATTATAATATTAAAGTTGTTAAGAGAAAGCCTAAGGTTAATTATAAAATAATTATAATATTTATATTATAATATTTTATAACCCTAAGTGGGTTTGGCACCAAGAATAAAGTTTAAATTTATTAAACTCTGTCAACGTCTGAGCATAGAGGAAATTTGATATTTATATGATAAATTTTGGAGGTCAAAAACAAGTATATCGAATGCATGTTGAAAATGTTTAATTTAATTTTTGATGCGAATTTCATGAGCAAGGTGGAAGAAGGTTTTTAATTTTATAAAACAAAAGAGGAAAATGTGGAAGAATAAAAGGACAAATGTGTATGCCCCTATCACCAACCATGCGGTTGGCCTAGCGGCAGGCTTGGCAGCGTTAAGACACTGGCGGACAATAGATCCCGCATTCAATTCTCGATGGTAGAAATTTATTTATTTTTGTAATTGAGAAGGGTGAGTAGTGGTTAGATAGTGCATGGTGGTAATTGGTCCTTGTGTGGATGGTTGGTCTAGTAGCAGCCCATAGCTCTCTAAGGTGCTAGCATACGGTAGGTCCTACATTCGAAACTCGGTGACAATATTTTTATTTTACGGGTAAGAAGGGTGAGAATGGTTAGATAGCACATGGTGGCATTATGTCCTTGTGTGGGTGGTTGTCCTGGTAGAAACCCAAGGGAATCTAGTGTGCTAGAAGGTGGTAGGCACTATGTTCGAATCCTTACAACAATATTTTTGGTAAGCGCAATTTGGTTTTGGTAGTTTCTAAGGTTGGAGCATGTGGTTTAGTTGATTATTATGAGCATTGTTGGCCTTGGGAGATATAACGGAATTATTTTTATTATTATTATTTCATGCATTTAAATTTTGAAGGAGATTAAAATGAATTAGTTTGAAAAGTGAACTATTGGAGTAATAAAAATCCTTGTTAAATTTTTTATGAATGTGTTTAGGAGTTAAGAGGGAGTTAAAAGGTGTATGAGGTATTTTTGATTGTTTGTATTTTTTCTAAATTTTTTGAAGGTTTTGATTATATGAGTTGATGCTATAAGTGGAGAAATAAAGAGAGTGGTTTGGAATTTAATTGCGACACATATTGAAGGATTGCTAACTCATAAAGCAGTGTTGTGCTAACCTTTTTATAGTTGCAAAATATATTGTGTGTGAGACAAATTTTTGAAGACATATCTCCATAAAAGTAAGAAAAAGGTATCAACATATCATCCTTTATTTAAAGTGTTTGGTTGAATGAATATTTTTGAAACATAAGGTGGAGTGAAAAGGTTTATTTGATAAACATTTTTGGAAATACTTGAATTGGGTGTTGAGACCTACTTTATGCTCTTGTTGGAAGAAGTTGGAAGAAAATTTGATTAGGGTTTGTGAGATAATTATGCTTCATTGGTTGAATGTGTGTGTGAATTTTTGAGCATTGGTCTTGAGTGATATTGGAAGTGAATATGCAAACATTAGAAATCATATTTGTGAAAGCGATAGACTAAATGATTGAGTGAAAATCTTAAGCATTGGTTTTGAGTGATATTAAAAGTGAATGTGCAAACATGAGAAATCAGATTTATGAAAACAACAGACTTAATTATTGAGTAGAACATATTGAGCTATTTGCAAGTGCATATTATTCTCTATATGTTCCAGAGGTTAAACAAATTCTAGTTAGAATATGTCTAAACTACTTCAAGTTAAAGGAATTACTTTGAATATTAGACAAAGCATTTGATAGAATTGTGTGCAAGATTTGAGATTGATTAAGCATATATTGTGAGCTATTTTGAGAATGTGTTAGAACATGTTTGAGCATGTGCTAGAGCATATTTGAGCAAGTCTTGGTGAATACTTGAGAGCAAATTGAGAAAGTCTTGGTGAAGACTTGTAGGTAGATTTGAGCAAGTAGTCTTGGTGAACACTTGAAGGTATATTTGAGGTAGATTTGAGCAAGTCTTAGTAAATACTTGAGAGCATATTGAGAAAGTCTTGGTGAAGACTTTTAGATCGATTTTAGAAAGTCTTGATGAAGAATTGAAGGTATATTTGAGGTATATTTGAGAAAGTATTAGTAAATACTTGAGTGCAAATTTGAGAAAGTCTTGGTGAAGGCTTGAAGATAGATTTTATTGGTGATTTGTTCAATATTTGTGTTAAGGCTTGGGGAAGATCTAAATAGAGTTGATTTATTCAAGATTTGTGTTAATGCTTAGGGTAGATCTAAAAAGAGTTGATTTCTTCAAGCTTTGTGTTAAGGATTGGGGTATATCGAAGCATAGGTGATTTGATCAAGCTTTGTGTTCAGGCTTGGGGATAGAGTTTGATACAAATTTTAGATAGAGTTGAGAGCAAGCTTTGTAGGTGACAGGGTAAAGAGGATAGTAGTATCTAGTGGATAGATATCCATTAGCCAGGGTAGTGATTATAGAAGTATCCTGTGGAGAGAGATACACAAGCCATAGCAGTGGGGGAAGAAGTCTTCTAGAAGATCACTAGCCAAAGTAGAAGGGGAAAGATTTCTCCTATGGATAGAGATCCACAAAACCAGAATAGAGTGGAGTGGTGTCCACAAAACCAGAGCAAGGGGAAAGAGTTCTCCTATGGAGAGTGATCTATGAACCAGATAGGAAGATAGAGTTCTTTTATGGAGAGAGATCCACAAACCAATTGAGGGGATAGAGTTCTCTTGGATCAAGTTCCACAAACCAAAGAAAAGGGGAAATAGTTATCTTGTGGAGAGAGATCCACAAATCAGAGCATAGGGGATTGGTGTCTCCATTGGACAGAGGTCCATAAATATTGTAATAGGGAATTGATTCCTAAGAGATTTGTTGAGAAAATTTAGTGGAAATATTTTCTCCGTGGAGTAGCCAAAATTGTGTGAACCACATTAAATTGGTGTCTTTCTTGTTTGTGATGATTTGTACATTACTTCTATTACTCCTATTGATATTGCCATTAATAATATTAGATAAAAAAATTTGAGAAAGAAAAGTAAAAGTTGATCTTATACTGTTCACCCACCCTCTTAGTATAATATTGTGTTCTTCAATTGGTATCAGAGTAGGTTCCTTCGGAAGAGTTTAAAATCTTGAAGGAAAAGGTTATAGGAACACAGATGGCATCTCAGAGTGGATCTTCATAAAATAAGGCACCATTGTTTGATGGGAATAATTATGCTTTCTGGAGCATAAGAATGAGGATTTATTTGATGTCACAAGGTTATGAGACATGGCAAGCAATTGAGGATGGATTCACACCTACAACTAATCCTCCCACAGATAAATATGGTAAGATCTTACATGTAAATAATTCCAAGGCTATGCATGCAATCCTAAGTGGATTACATGAAGCAGAATTTGTGAAAGTTATGCATTGCAAATCAGCAAAAGAAATTTGGGAGAAATTGAAGCAAGCCTATGAGGGAAATAAAAATGTTAAGATGGCAAAACTACAAAATCACAAGAAAATATTTGAGGATTTTAATATGGAAGAAGAGGAAGAAATTGCTACATACTTACTTCATGTGGATGAGATTGTTAATACCATGCGTGGACTTGGATTTGAAATTGAAGAATATGATGTTGCTCAAAAAGTTTTAAGGTCACTTCCTACAAGGTATGATGGAAAAGTTGTAGCTTTAGAAGAGATAAAGGATATTGATAAGTTGACTATGGATATTGATAAGTTGACTATGGATGAGCTACATGGAATTATCATAGCTTATGAGATGAGAATAGTAAAGGAACCTAACTCCAAGAAAGAGGTAACCTTCAAAGCATCAAAGAAGACAAAGGATAAGAAACCAGAATCAAGCAATGAATCAACCAGTGATGAAGAAGCTAACTATGGCAAAAGAAACAAGGACTCAAGAAAGAACAAAGGTATGAAAATAGTGAAATGTTTCAATTATGGAAATTTTGTCATTATGTATCTAATTATCTAGAATCTGGAAGCAGTAGCAATGAAGAGAAACATGATCATAAGAAAAAGGAAGTAGGAAAATCTAGGTATGAAAATAAAAATAGGTATGGTCAAAACAAGTATGAGAAGAAATTCTTTCAAAGATACAAGAAGAGTTTTTTTGTTGATAAGGGAATCAAGGCTTCAAATTACAGTGATGGAAGATCCTTAGATACTAAATAAGAAGAAATTCTATTTTTAGCAATAGAAGAGGAAGGAAGTACTCATGTTGAAGATAAATCTAAAAAGTATGAAGATGCTCTTGAAGACCAAGAAGTAGAAAAGGATTCAAAAAATGAAGAAGGTGTAGTAGATCTAGAAGTAGAAATTATTGCTACTCTCAAAGAATTGAAAAATATTAGAAAGCATAATTCAAAATTCAAGGCTCAAGTTCAGAAATATGATGAAGAAAAATGAAATATTATACAGGATCTAACAAACTCAATAGCTAATACAAGGAGAGTCAAAGAAAATTTAGAGGTAAAAATATTAGAATATGAAAGATTAGAACATGAGGTAGCTTCACTAAGGATGGAAGTAAAAGAGTCTAAAGACAAGCTACACAAGTATGGGAAAATTTCAAATACCTTGGATAATATTATCAATGCAAAAAGACCATCTATCAAAATAGGACTTGGTTTTGAAGAAGGACAAGGGAAACAAGAAAAAGGATCAATCTCAATTAAGAAAAGAGGAATAAGTTTCAAAGGAAGATAGCAAAGGATAAAGTGATACTTATGTGAATAGAATCCTCACCAAGGAAGGAAACAAAAGAAACATGGATCATCATAGAGAAGAAAGAACTAGGAGACCAATGGGTTCAAGGCAATATTTCTTCAAAGGACGTTTCTTTTAATGTAATATATTTGGTCACAGGGCTATGCATTGTAGAACACATGGAAAGAAGAAGTATGGTGTGAACAAGAGGAATTTCAAATATGGACATCTCTTTCAAGGGTATTGCTACTCCTGTAATTGATTTGGTCATAAAGCAATTCAATGTAGGGTTCATGACAAAAAAGAGTATGGCTTCACTAGGAGGAACTTCAAGATATTTGCACCTTCTATGAACTACAACATTAAGTGTTACAAGTGTAATAATGTTGGACATAATGCCAAGTGGTGTAGAACAGAGTTTCCAGAGATAAGTAGAAACAAGGACACTCAAAAGGATAAAAAGGGCATGTTGAGAAAGAAGGTTGACAAAGGAAAGGAACATTGTATGCTGGGAGTAGTTTTACTCCCACCTAAAAATTAATCACCTCAAGGAGAGGAGGTGGGGAGGGGGTTGAGCTAAGAATATTATATTTAGCCCTAAAGGAGTCCCTTTGCCATTGATGTCAAAGGGGGAGAGATTTTATTAAGGGGGAGAGCATTCAGTTAGGGGGAGCAATTTATCAGGGGGAGCATATTTGGAGTCAAATGGTTTGAAAAAGAAATTTTTAGAAAAGGGTTGCCATCAATGACAAAGGAGGAGATTGTTGGAAATTTTGAGTAATTATGTTGTCATTGATGTCAAAAGTCAGTTCATCTCAGTGCAAGGGAATTGATAAAAAGAGGTTTAAAATTTTATATTTTAAGCCTAAGAGATTTGGTATAAAGCTCCACATGGTTGGCCAAAAGATTGTCTAAATATCCCAAAGGAAGGAAATACCTAGGCCCAAAGAAAATAATATTATAATATTAAAGTTGTTAAGATAAAGCCTAAGGTTAAGGAAGGAAATACCTAGGCCCAAAGGAAATAATATTATAATATTTATTATTATAATAT
Organism: Wollemia nobilis; assembly: GCA_028583015.1. Classification (NCBI taxonomy): domain Eukaryota; kingdom Viridiplantae; phylum Streptophyta; class Pinopsida; order Araucariales; family Araucariaceae; genus Wollemia; species Wollemia nobilis. The sequence continues at coordinate 9,627,091 of JAQPPZ010017049.1, read as the reverse complement.
TAAATATGTTAAGAGAAATCCTAAGGTTAAGGAAGGAAATACCTAGGACCAAAGGAAATGTTATTATAATATTAAATTTGTTAAGAGAGAGCCTAAGGTTAACTATAAAATAATTATAATATTTATATTATAATATTTTATAACTATTGTGGGCCAAACAAGGTTAACTTCTTTCCTACTTTTGTCACATGCCCGTGCATTTAATTTATCAACCCAGGGAGCTTCGTAAACTTGCGAAGGGTCTTGAACAAGATTGCTTACAATACCACTTGAGATGAGTCCGCTAGTTCTACTATTGGGGGGTGTTTCAAACGGTCGTCAATCATTCATACACTCCTCAATAATTTACGTAAAAACAATTAAATCTACAGAAAGGAAATATTCACGCATTCCTAGAAATAAACCTATTGCAATACTAGAAATAACAATGCGATAAACAATCTTATAAAAGCGGTAAACTAATCTAGAAAACACAGGAAAAATAGGGGAAGAAATACTGGCTTGGAGTGGGCCCAGGCTCCAGCAGCTTCCTCCCAGTTGAACACGCACTTAGAAACTCTTAGAACTGTATTATAATTATCAAAGTATTACAATGCTTCTTCTGTATATCTCTCTATAATTACTATCAAAATATTCTATATATTCTCAGAGAGGTCTACGTGTGTTTATATAGCACACCCATAGATCTTCTGTTACAAAGAAGTTATAACAATCGATTCATTCCAGACTAAACTAAGATAGTCTGGTAAATGTGATCGACGTCTGCTAAAATTGGCATTCATTTCTAATGGTGGCATGTTCACTGATTGGTTTGTGCTTCACCTAGCATTGGTAGGACGTTCTCATACATCGGTGCGATCCCCAATTTAACTCTACATGATGTAGAGTTGGAACTGCACCAGTCTTTGTTGTCCACGTCATGCTTGTCTGGTCAATGGGCGAAGAACAGGGGTGCCTTCCCTATGAGGAAGGTGCCTAAGTATGTCGGGCGCCTTCTCTATGCGGAAGGTGCCTTACTACCATTGGCGCCTTCCTGGAAGAGGAAGGCACTTATCTTCTATTGGTGCCTTCCTGTGAGAGGAAGGCGCTTGCCTTCTAGTGGCGCCTTCCTATTGGTGCCTTCCTTATGAGAGGAAGGTGCTTGCCTTCTAGTGGCGCCTTCCTTATGAGAGGAAGGTGCTTGCCTTCTAGTGGTGCCTTCTGGTGCCTTCCTATGAGAGGAAGGTACTTATTTTCCTTTGGTACCTTCCTGGAAGAGGAAGGCGTTGGCCTTCTATTGGCGCCTTCTTGGGAGAGGAAGGCGCTTGTCTTTCCTTGGTGCCTTCTTGGAAGAGGAAGGTGCCTACTTACGCTTGGTGCCTTCCTGGAAGAGGAAGGCGCCTACCTTCTCTGCATTGATTTCAAAAGAAACAAAGTGCTAGGTCCATGAAAAGACCTCGACTGATCCAAATCTAACTAAATCAACTACAATTCCACAAAAACACATTGAAAACACATGAATTAGATAACACGCATAATTTCATCAAATAATTATATAATCATTCATAAACATATGCAATCCTTATTATACAACCGCATAATAATCAAGAAAATGTATACAAAATATGAGCATTTCTGATGCTCATCATCCCCCCATGCCTAACATATGCCACGCCCTCATGGCATCAAAACTATAGGTAGCCCTGTTGACCCCTCATCATTGTCATTTCTTGGTGGATCCGGTTGTACCTACGGCCCGTGTCTACCTCTTCTACATGCTGGCATCTGGAGGTGTGGCTCCTCTTTTTCTATGTGGAGCTATGGGTGCTGTTGTCGGCTGTGCTTTCCTCATCCTGGCCGCTATCGGAGGTGATCTAACCAGCATCATCTCTACTACCTAAAATGCAGCTTCTACAGCTTGCCATAGGTCAGCGTCCGGAGGTCTGACCACTGCAAGAGGGATATCTAAATTATCCCTCTTGAGATGAACTACTTGGGCTTTGTACAATCAGGCTGCTTCAGGAGTAAGCCCTACATTCTCCTTTGCAATGGCAGCGACCTCCAATTCGGGGCCATATACCCCCCATCATTCAAAATACCTTCTTATCTTGGAGGGTCATCCTCGGGATGACCCATAAATCTCCTAGAACTGGCTGTCCTCTATCGGATTGACGTAGATACTAGAGTCCCCCTGCATCCTCGAGGTTGCCTTCCTGGTCTCCTTAGCTGCTGTCATCTCTTTGAGTAGTCGTTCAAACTATTTTTGCCTCTCTACGAATGGCTGCATATCCCACTCATCTTCTTCTGGCTCGGTGAAGGTCACCTTCACCTTCTTTCGAGCCATCCTGGGCCCTTTTCCTTTGGCCTCTATAGAAAATGTGGTGGCTCGAATAGGGGTTTTCCCTTTCTCCCTTCGAGGGACCTGCTCTATGGTCCCTGGAGCGTTCTCCTCACTTAGGGGGACTGCCATCCTTGGGGATGCTTCTTCTACCCCTATCTATCCTGTGTCGACCCCTCAGGTTCTTCTCTTCCTTCCTTAGGTCCGAGGAGTTCTTCCTTATCCCTCGGTCCTGTCTACTGCTTCTGGCCCTCTTCCCTCTGTATCACTCAGACGATGATAGGGGATGTTGTGGGACTTCTTTCCCCTTCACTCCCAAAAATAGAGGAATTCTCCCCTACCTCTGGGCTGCTCTGTCGGGCGTCCGATCGAAATTCTCTCGAAGAGAATACTCATTCTATAGATGTGGGAGAATTCATTGGGACTTCTTTGCCTAGTCAGTTTGGGTCGATGCATCCCTTCTTTCTGTTCCCCTATCCTGGAGTAGTTGGTTCTCCTCCCGCAACTGCTGGACCAACTGCTCGAGCTGGGTGATTCATCTTTCTCATTCTTCCAATTCCCCTCTATGCTTGTTCTGGTAGTCCTCCAAAATTTGTTGGGCCATCCAGCAATTGGTTTGCCACTCCAGCGCTTCCTCCAAGGCTACGTCGACCTGATCATTGCTCCCGAAGTCCCTACATCTTGTGGGCTCTGTTTGTCAATTCTTGAAGGGTTTGGGCTGCAACGTCGACTTTCGGGTCATTCTGTTCTTCTTCTATCGAGAGGAGTCACCGTAGGCGTTTCCTCCTGGGGACTAGTTCTGGTGGCTAGAACTCGGCCTCATTGCTAATAAGCGGTGCTCCTTCCTCTTCATACTCGGGCACTAGGGAATGCCCTCTTTCCTCTATGCATTCGAGCATTGGTGAATGCCCTCTTTCTTCCATGAAATAGGGCAATGCCAATTTCTCGATACTTGCCATCTCCTCTTAGGGCTTCCCTCTTCTTGCCCTATTTTGGCAACAGCATCCTGTTGCCTTTCTTGGCCGCCATCTCCCTCTACGTCGGGGTTCTCCTCTCGCTTCGCATGGCGGACCAATGTTGATATCAGCCCATGGTGGGCCAAGGTGGATGGTGCTCCCTTCTGGTACCTAGCCGCTTCTTCCTTCAGGGCATTTTCTAGGTAGAAGGGCACGTTCAACTTCCTTCCATGCACCAGGTGATTCAGAAACTGCACATGGTTAGCGTGCAAATGGGTATACTTCTCGGTGCATGTAAAGAATCGAGCAACCTGCTCGAATATCTTCCATAGATTCATGGGAAGGCTGCTTTTGGGTAGCCCTTCCTTATCTATCTACACATTTTCTCCTGGTAGCAGCACTTCGGTGTATGGCTTCAGTAGTCCACCTTTGTATATGCATTCCCCTGTGAGGGGCAATCCAGTCGCCTACGAGATGTATTCGGGGGTGACCAAAATTTCTACCCCTCGCACCTGAGCTACGTCGCCCCTCAAGGAGGCAGTGAATTCCTTGGCTGCCTCCATATCCTAGCCCTGACTGACTAGGGTATAGTATTCGAACCATCCCTCGGCCTCGAACTATGTTTTTACCACCCCCCCTGATTCCTTCCGTATCACTCGGCTCATTCTTTTTCATCGCGTGATTCTTCGACCTTCCTCCCATGGCGCCTTCCCTTACTACTGCATTTTTTTTGTCCTTACTTCTTCAGGAAGGCACCTTCTTATAGGGAAGGCGCCTAACCTTAGCATTTAATTCTAGGGTACACCTTTCGAGCCATATCATTGGCATGTGGTTTCGGCTATGGGGGATATGATTTTTATGACGACAATATTTTTTGGTATTGCATAATTTATGAATAATTATATAAATATTTGAGTTAGTATGCACATACCTTATTTGGTGTTTCATGCATCGTGAAGAGCGTTGATTCACTGATTTGTGACATGGGGGAGGGGTATGGTCATCTGATGCCGCTCGTTCGTGTGGTGATTTCATTTCGATCGAGGCATTCGTGAGACTTAAGTGTTGGTTGTACATGGAAGGCGCTCTTTGGTACCTTCCCAATGTGGAAGGCACTTATGTGGTGCCTTCCTGATGTGGAAGGTATATGGTGCTTCATGTATGGTGCCTTCTGATGTTGTGTGCTCTTTGAATGGATGTGACCTTCGATGGTGGAAGGCATTTTGATTGGATGCACCTTCCAGTGGTGGAAGGCGTCTTTTGATTGGATGCGCCTTTCGATGGTGGAAGGCACATTTTTTTATGATGGCGCCTTCCTGCTATGAAAGGTGCTTCGAATGGGTGCGCCTTCTAGATGTGGAAGGCTACTGCTATGTGCCTTCTGGGTGGAAGGCGCCTCGTCTGTATGCGCCTTCCGATGTGGAAGGCACCTCGGGTTTTTTTTTTTGTGGCGCCTTCCTGCCATGGAAGGCGCCTATTTTTTTTTTTATTTTTTTTGTGTGCCTTCTTTATAAGGAAGGTGCCTTCTTCTGGTGGGGTGCCTTCTTTATAAGGAAGGTGCCTTCTTCTAGTGGGTGCCTTCTTTATAAGGAAGGTGCCTTCTTTTGGTTGGGCGCCTTCTTTATAAGGAAGGCACCTTATTCTGGTGGGTGCCTTCTTTATAAGGAAGGTGCCTTCTTCTGCCTTCTTTATATGGAAGGTACCTTCTTCTTGGCAATCATGTTGCGATTGACTTGGAAAGGGTGATCAAGCCTTCTCAGTCTCGCTTCACGCTGCCTCAACTTCTACCTATGAGTGTCGATGTCGGAATGCTGAGCCGAATCAGGCCTGGTTTCCTAGATACCTATTCCTCATGTTGTCAGGTCTTCCACCTACAAAAAGCAAATGAAAAGAAAGAAAAATAAAGGTAGTTAGATGCATTCCATGCCTGTTAGGCCCTGGATTAGGATGCCTACAGCTTGCATGCGGGCGTCGTCCCTACAAAACACACCGTAAGAAAAAAACTAAATTAACTAATTTTGGTGAGCACCTCCATGCCCACCGTTTCACCTGTTAAGAGTTTGGTCTGGATCTAACAAGATGGGGTCTCCCCCATGTCTATTCTGGATTCCACCTGTAAGGTTTTGGATGTGTTATAGGGGCGCAGTCGGTGGCCATTGACCGTTAACATGGTGTTGCTGCCATCAATTGTTCTAACGTGCACTGCCCCATTCTTGATGAGCTCTACCACCTCATACGGTCCCATCCATATTTGCATTAATTTACATTTTCTTTCTTGGAATCGAGAATCGTACAACAGCACCCATTCTCCTTCTTGGAACTGCTTCAGTTTAATGTGGTGATCATGCCACCACTTTCTTTGCTTTTGTATGATTTTCGTTCTCTGCAAAGCATCCATTCGGATTTCGTCCAGCTGATCTAGCTATCGAATCCTTTCTTCTTGAGCGTCATCCAAGCTCAAGTTCAATTCTGAAGCCGTCCTCAATGTCTTGATTTCAAATTCAATGGGCATCATCGCACTCTTCCCATAGACCAGTTGGAAGGGTGTGAAGCCTGTGGTGGATTTCCACGTGGTATTATATGCCCAGACTACCTCCGACAACCGTGTAGCCCAATATTTTCTATGTTGTTGCATGGTCTTCATCAGGATGTTCTCTATTTCTCTGTTCGTCACTTCCACTTGCCCATTTTCCTGCGGATGGTAGGGTGTAGTTTTATTGTGCCAAACTCTGTATTGCTCCATCAGCTCCTTGATCAACTTGGAGGTAAATTGAGGCCCTTGGTCTATTGTTATCTCTCTAGGGACCCCAAATCATGTAAAAATGTGGGCAAATAAGAAATCGGTGACTGTTCTTTCTTTTGAATCTCTCAACGCTTGAACTTCAACCCATTTGGTGACGTAATCTGTACAGACCAAAATAAACCTCCTCCCTATTGAAGGTGGATTAATTGGTCCCACGAAGTCCATGCCCCACTTATCGAAGGGTTCCAGGTGTACCTAAGGTTGGAGGGGCATTTCGTCTCGATGGGTTGGTCTACCCATTCTTTGGCATTCATCGCACTTGCTGGCGTACGCAGCCGCATCCTTGAATAGAGTGGGCCAAAAGTACCCAACCTATAGGATTTTGTAGGTAGTTCATTTCCCTACAAAGTGTCCTCTACATGGTTCATCATGACATGCTTTGAGTACTTCTGAGAACTCTTCTCTGCTATGCATCTCCTTATAATCTGGTCATATCCTATTTTGAATAGGAGGCCATCAATCCATAGGAATGATGCACTTTTCTCTATGACCGCCTACTTTTCTCGAAAAGAGAGAGCAGGTGAGGTTCTTTCGGTGGCCAAGTAATTGGCTATATCTACGTACCATGGGATTTTCTCACTAATGGTGAACAAATGTTCATCCAAAAATTGGTCTTCCACTATTGTATGGTCTATCGGTATCAATCTGGATAGAAAATCTGCTACGACGTTGTCTTTGCCTGGTTTGTCGACTATTGTGATGTCGAATTCCTATAGTAACAAGAGCCACCTGATAATTCTTCCACCAATGGTCGGCTTGCTCATCAAGTATCTGATAGCCATGTGGTCCGTGTGGACAAATACCTTATACCCAATGATATAATGGTAGAATTTGTTTATGGCATGCACAACTGCAAGGAACTCCTTCTCCATCACCGTGTAGTTGAGCTCGGCTCCTGCCAAGTTTTTGCTGACATAGTAGATGGCATAAAATTCTTCGCCATCCTTCTATCCGAGGACTGCTCCAATCGCATTGTTGGATGCATCACAGTAGATATGGAATGGTATGGCCCAATTTGGTCCTCTTAAAACTGGTGTGGATATCAGTTTCTCTTTAAGCAACTGAAATGCTTCTTCGTAGTCTTCCGTCCAATTGAACTCCACATCTTTAGATAATAGAGTGTGCAGTGGTTTTGCAATTTTATTGAATTCGATGATAAATCATCGGTAGTACCCGACTGATCCAAGAAAACTCCTCACCTCTCTCTACGTTCTAGGGCTGGGTAGGTCTCTGATGACCTCAATTTTTCTTTTATCAACCTTTATTCCTTCTGCGGAGAGGTGGTGTCCCAGTACGATGCCTTCTTGCATCATCATAAAGCATTTCTCGTTGCTCAGGGACAAATTGTTTTCCTTGCTTCTTTCGAGCACTCTTTCCAAGTTCGTCATTGCTTCATCAAAGGTTTCTCCATAGACGGTGAAGTCATCCATGTATACTTCGACCGCGTCTCCCATCATGTCTAAAAATATGCTAAGCACCGCCCTTTGAAAGGTGGCAGGTGCGTTGCACAATCCGAAAGGTAATACCCGATAGGCAAACGTTCCCCATGGGTAGGTGAACATTGTCTTATCCTGATCCTCTTCTCCTATCTGGATCTGGTTGTATCCACTGAATCCATCCAGGAAGGAGAAATACTTCCTCCCTGAGAGTGTATCCAAGACTTGATCAATGAACGGGAGCGGGAAGTGGTCCTTCTTGGTCGCTTTGTTTAACGCTCTGTAGTCCACACAGATTCACCATTTCCCATTCTTTTTAGGGACTACCACTAACGGTGATACCCACTCACTATCAAAAATTGGATAGATGAATCCGATAGTCAAGAGTTTTTGCAGTTCTTCCTTGACAATGTCTTTCATTGTCGGATTCATTCTTCTCTATGGTTGCCTGCTTGGAGTTGCTTGATCATCTAGGTATATACGATGGGTACAGATCTCTGGGCTGATACCCTTCATATCTGAGTAATCCCATGCAAATGCCTATTGGTGTCTAACCAGGAGCTCTTCTACTTTCATCAATTGTGTGGGAGTCAACCCACTACTGACATTCAATGTTCTTCCTAGCCCGACGTGTATCTACTGAACGTGGTGATCTTGGGCGCCAGCCAATGATGATCCAGGTGTGGAGATGGAGGACTCCCCATGGAGGAACTCCATAATAGCACCATCTTCATCTTCTTCTGCCAACTCATCCAATGTCATCATCGGTTGGATCATGGATAGCTCAAGATTTTCATGCTCGATCAACATGGGTTCTCCTACTGAGTCGATGGACTACGTTGGGGGTGAAATAGTCAACCTTTTAACATTTCATCCATCGAAGATGGTCATCATCCCATCTCGATAGCTGATGTAAGCATCGACTATTGCTAGCCATGGCCTTCCCAAGATGAGCGGGTAACCCCAGCCTAGTTTTAGATTGCAAGACTAAAAATTTGGTTGGGTATTCCCATGCATTGACTATCACTATTATGTCTTCCAACATTCCTTTCGGTGCCATGGTCGATCGATCGGCCAGCTATAGCACTATCATAGTGGGTTTTAGGTTCATGAGCTGTAGCCTCTACATGGTCTCCTGAGGCATTACGTTGATGGCTGCTTCGAGATCGACCAACGTATTGGATAGGGAATGTCCCTCAATTTTTATAGTCAGCATCGGGTTGCTCGGGTCTGCATACTTAGGATGGCACATTTTGCCCATCATCAAATCTACTAGTTTACCCATGACATTGATAGTCTGGGTTGCTCTTCATCTTGGCTTCCTTAGACACATCTCTCTTATCACCTTGGTATATATCGAAACATCTCGGATGGCTTGAAATAATGGAATTGTCATGGTGAGGTTCTTCAAGCTAGACAAGATATCAAACTCTGGCTGCGTTACTTTCCTCTATTCTTGTAGTCGATTGGGAAATGGAGCCTTTGCTCTCTCAGGCATTTCTTCTATCACCTCTTCTACAAGAGGTGTTTCTCCTACCTCTTCCTCCTCTTCTACCAGTGGAGGCGTTCCTACTCCTAGCTGTCTACTAGACCTAAGTTGAATATGGTACATCGGATACATCTCACCCTCCATGTTGTATGTTGGTTGGTTCACCCTGTTATTCGGATTTGTCATCGGTTGTGCGGGTAGCTGCATAGGTCTCACTACTGGCAATATCGATAAATTCTGTTGGGGGTGAGCTGGTGCTACATTCTATGGAGCTTGATTCCATGTAGTGTGGCCTCTCCACTGCTACCCAGGATATGGATATGGCATCCATGGCTGCTGGTTCGGGAATGCTGTTGGGGGTGCGTTGGACCAGGGTGATGGCCCCCACCACCCCATGTTAGGTGGTTGAGGTGGGCCTTGGGGCATGTATGGTCCTCCCCATATGACGACATTCTGGTTGGCATATTCCCCATAGGGGTTGTGGCCAACTCTTCCGATTGCCTATGAAATAGGCATCCATGCTTTCAGCATCCTCCTGATTATTGGGCAGTTGCGGGCACAATCAAGTTTTATGGTTCAGCCTACAAACTATGCATACTCTAACTTTGTTCTCTGGGCATGCATTCTTTGCATGCTTCCCTCTACATTTTGGATAGAAATAAGCCAATGCTGCTTCATTTTCTTGCTTCTTTTTCTCTAACAATAGCGTATCCATCTGCAATGCTAGAGATGAGAGCATTTCACTCTTTAAATCTTCCAGCATGTTACCTATTTCTGTCTTCGTGACTGAAGCAGTCACTTTCATGGTTCTAGAAGTGGTCTTGCCTCTCCTTCTTGAGTAGTTTCGACATAGTTGTCGGATGTCTTCCATAGCGTGTTGGTAGACATCACCTCCAGAAATCATGTTAAGAGCCTCCAGTGATTCATTGGTAAGTCCTCTCAAAAATATGCTTTTGAGGGACTTATCAGATAGTTTCATGTGAGGAGATCATTGAATATTGAAGTTGAATCTCTCCCAGTATTCCTCGAGAGACTCATCTTCTTTCTGCGTCATGCTCAGGACCTCTTCTCTGGAGTCTCTTGCTCTCCCAAAATCTTGGTATTGCTCTAAAAAGAGCTTCTTCATTTGATCCCAAGTGGCAATGTGTTTGTCTCCCAGATCGATGAACCACCATAGAGCTGCATCGTCCAATGTGGAAGGAAAGAGTTTCAGCTTCTGCGTATCAGATTTGTAGTCCACAGACCTACATAAGACATCAAACTTAAATAAAAATAGGTCAGGGTCCTCAGTTGGGTATCCTCTAAAGGTCGAAAGGTGAGCAGGGGATATGTTTTTCATTTTGGTATCTCCTACTCCTTCATCAATCAGGAAACTAAATCCAGATGAGACTTCTTCATTGTCAGCCATTTTTTAGGAAATGCGGTCTCTAATGCAGTATTTATGGCCTTACGATCATTTAAGACTTTCTGAGTCAAGGCTCTAAGGTTGTCTGGTGTTATCATCCGATCTTCTACAACTTTCCACAATAGGGCTTCCTCTAAGGGTGTCCTATTAAACAAGGGATTTATGATGATTCGTTCTTCCCCATGTTGATGGGATGAGGAGGCACTTTGCACAAAGTGTGGCTCCTCACTCCAATGGATTGTTGGAGGTGGGTCGAGTGAGTCTAATTCAAATTTAGAATGTTTGGCTGACTCAGGTTCTGGTGGATTGGTTTTTATAAACCGACCGTCAGGTCCTCTTCTTCTCGAAGAACTCATACAAGGTCAGATGGAAGGTTTCTAGGTATTGTAAATAATCTAGTTGAGACGCTTCCCCGACAACGGTGCCAAAATGTTGCGGGCCAAACAAGGTTAACTTCTTTCCTACTTTTGTCACATGCCCGTGCATTTAATTTATCAACCCAGGGAGCTTCGTAAACTTGCGAAGGGTCTTGAACAAGATTGCTTACAATACCACTTGAGATGAGTCCGCTAGTTCTACTATTGGGGGGTGTTTCAAATGGTCATCAATCATTCATACACTCCTCAATAATTTACGTAAAAATAATTAAATCTATAGAAAGGAAATATTCATGCATTCCTGGAAATAAACCTATTGCAATACTAGAAATAACAATGCGATAAACAATCTTATAAAAGTGGTAAACTAATCTAGAAAACATAGGAAAAATAGGGGAAGAAATACTGGCTTGGAGTGGGCCCAGGCTCCAACAACTTCCTCCCAACTGAACACGCACTTAGAAACTCTTAGAACTGTATTATAATTATCAAAGTATTACAATGCTTCTTGTATATCTCTCTATAATTACTATCAAAATATTCTATATATCCTTAGAGAGGTCTGCATGTGTTTATATAGCACACCCGTAGATCTTCTGTTACAAAGAAGTTATAATAGTCGATTCATTCCAGACTAAACTAAGATAGTCTGGTAAATGTGATCGACGTCTGCTAAAATTGGCATTCATTTCTAATGGTGGCATGTTCACTGATTGGTTTGTGCTTCACCTGGCATTGGTAGGACATTCTCATACGTCGGTGCGATCCCCAATTTAACTCTACATGATGTAGAGTTGGAACTGCACTAGTCTTTGTTGTCCACGTCATGCTTGTCTGGTCAACGGGCGAAGAACAGGGGCACCTTCCCTATGAGGAAGGTGCCTAAGTATGTCGGGTGCCTTCTCTATGCGGAAGGTGCCTTACTATCGTTGGTGCCTTCTTGGAAGAGGAAGGCGCTTATCTTCTATTGGTGCCTTCCTATGAGAGGAAGGCGCTTGCCTTCTAGTGGCACCTTCTTGTCAGTGCCTTCCTTATGAGAGGAAGGTGCTTGCCTTCTAGTGGTGCCTTCCTTATGAGAGGAAGGTGCTTGCCTTCTAGTGGCACCTTCTTGGTGCCTTCCTATGAGAGGAAGGCGCTTATTTTCCTTTGGCACCTTCTTGGAAGAGGAAGGCGCTGGCCTTCTATTGGCGCCTTCCTAGGAGAGGAAGGCGCTTGTCTTTCCTTGGCACCTTCCTAGAAGAGGAAGGCGCCTACTTACGCTTGGCGCCTTCCTGGAAGAGGAAGGCGCCTACCTTCTCTGCGTTGATTCCGAAAGAAACAAAGTGCCAGGTCCATGAAAAGACCTCGACTGATCCAAATCTGACTAAATCAACTACAATTCCACAAAAACACACTGAAAACACATGAATTAGATAACACGCATAATTTCATCAAATAATTATATAATCATTCATAAACATATGCAATCCTTATTATACAACCGCATAATAATCAAGAAAATGTATACAAAATATGAGCATTTCTGATGCTCATCAATAACCCTAAGTGGGTTTGGCACCAAGAATAAAGTTTAATTTATTAAACTCCTCCGACGTCCGAGCATGGAGGAAAATTGATATTTATATGATAAATTTTGGAGGCCAAAATTAAGTCTCTCGAATGCATGTTGCGAATGTTTAATTTAATTGTTGATGCGAATTTCATGAGCAAGGTGGAAGAAGGTTTTTAATTTTAAAAACAAAGAGGAAAACATGGACGAATAAAAGGACAAAGGTGTATGCCCCTATCACCAACCACACGGTTGGCCTAGCGGTAGGCTTGGTAGTGTTAAGATGCTGGCGGACAATATATCCCGCATTAAATTCCCGATGGTAGTAATTTATTTATTTTTGTAAGTGAGAAGGGTGAGTTGTGGTTAGATAGTGCATGGTGGTAATTGGTCATTGTGTGTATGGTTGGTCTAGTAGCAACCCATATCTCTCTAAGGTGTTGGCATATGGGAGGTCCTACATTCGAAACCCGATGGCAAAATTTTTTTTACGGGTAATAAGGGTGAGCATGGTTAGATAGCACATTGTGGCATTAGGTCCTTGTGTGGGTGGTTGTCCTGGTAGCAACCCAAGGGAAGCTAGTGTGTTGGAAGGTAGTAGGCACTATTTTTGAATCCTTGCAAGTAGGCACTATTTTTTAATCCTTTAAATTTTGTCTAAGGTTGGCACATGTGGTTTAATTGATTATTGTGAGCATTGTTGGCCTTGGGAGATATAAGGAAATTATTTTTATTATTATTATTTCATGCATTTAATTTTTTAAGGAGATTAAAATGAATTAGTTTGAAAAGTGAACTATTGGAGTAATAAGAATCCTTGTTAAATTTGTTATGAATGTGTTTAGAAGTTAAGAGGGAGTTAAAAGGTGTATGAGGTATTTTTGATTGTTTGTATTTTTGCTAAATATTTTGAAGGTTTTGATTATATGATTTGATGCTATAATTTGAGTGGAATTTAATTGGGCACACATATTGAAGGATTGCTAACTCATAAAGTAGTGTTGTGCTAACCTTTTTATAGTTCCAAAATATATTGTGTGTGAGACAGATTTTTGAAGATATATCTCCATAAAATCAAGAAAAAGGTATGGGCATATCATCCTTTATTTAAAGTGTTTGGTTGAATGAATATTTCTGAAACATAAGGTGGAGTGAAAAGGTTTGTTTGATAAGCATTTTTGGAAATACTTGAATTAAGTGTTGAGACCTAGTTTGTGCTCTTGTTGAAATAAGTTGGAAGGACATTTGATTAGGGTTTGTGAGATAATTATGCTTCATTGGTTGACTTTGTGTGTGAAGTTTTGAGCATTGGTCTTGAGTGATATTGTAAGTGAATGTGCAAACATTATAAATCAGATTTGTGAAAGTGAGAAACTAAATGATTGAGTGAAACTCTTAAGCATTGGTTTTGAGTGATATTAAAATTGAATGTGCAAACATTAGAAAAATTAGATTTGTGAAAGCGACAGACTTAATGATTGAGTAGAACATATTGAGCTATTTGTAAGTGCATATTATTCTCTATATTTTCCAAAGGTTAAATGAATTCTAGTTAGAATATGTCTAAACTGCTTCAAGTTAAAGGAATTACTTTGAAGATTATACAAATCATTTGATAGCATTGTGTGTAAGATTTGAGATTGATTGAGCATATCTTGTGAGCTATTTTGAGCATGTGTTAGAGCAAGTTTGAGCATTTGCTAGAGCAGAGTTGATCAAGTCTTGGTGAATACTTGAGAGTAGATTGAGCAAGTCTTGGTGAAGACAATAATGGAGAAGTCCGAGATCTGACATCTCAAAAGATTGACACAAGTCTTTTGACAGTAGAAATCATTGTTTCTGAACTCCCTGTAATGAGTAGATCATCAACATAGAGTACAAGCAACACTATTTCAGAACCCTATTTCTTAAAATAGAGGTTTGCATCTGACGAAAATCTCTTAAAACCATGCTGCAAAAGGTGATGATCCATTTTTATATACCAAGCCCGAGGGGCTTGTTTCAAACCATATAAGGATTTTACCAATCTGCAAACTTTCTGCTATTGGCCTTCCACTTCAAATCCTTTCGATTGAGTCATGTAGACTTCTTCTTGGATATCACCATTTAGAAAAGCACTCTTGACATCCATTTGGTGAGATTTCCACCCATATTGCGCTGCCATAGCACAAAGAACTTGAATGGTTGTCATCCGAGCAGTAGGTGCAAAAGTTTCCTCATAGTCAATGCCTTCTCTTTGAGCATAGCCCTTTGCAACAAGTTGGGCCTTATGCTTATCTATTGTACCATCTACCTTATACTTCACTTTATACACCCATTTGCAGCCTATGGGCTTCTTTTCGTATGGCAGATCGACAAGCTTCCAAGTTTTGTTTTTCATCAAAGACTTATACTCTGCATCCATAGCAGCCTTCCACTGAGGCTCACCAAGAGCAACTTGCACTGATGTGGGTTCAATATCATCTATGGAAGACATAAATACCCTGTCACTATCAATATACATATCTTCTGTATCTCTCTCTGGATCTACAGAAAGTTCCTCAAAATATTGACACAGCTCATCAACCCCGATATTCTTTGTTGTAGCTTTCTCCTGTCGAGCCATGCTACGAGTACGAGGCCTATCCAATGTCAAATCTGGTGGAGTGGATAGCTTAGAGTCTTTGATTGTATTTGTATACCACTTGGGATTCTTCTTTTGAGGTCTTGAAGAAGATGAAGATGGACCTCCAACTTTTGAGGAAGGAGATTTATCAACCTTAGGTTCCATAAGGTCTAGGTATACATCTGATGTGGGTTCTGATGTGAAAGCCTCATCAAAAACTACATCTCTACTGATTTGTATCTTCTTGGTTAAGGGATCACTCAAACGATAACCCATAGAGTGCTCATCATACCCAAGAAGAATACACTTCAGTGTCTTCACATCTAGCTTCTTCCTTTTCTCTTTTGGTATGTGCATGAAAGCTTTACATCCAAAAATCCATAGATGAGAAATGGAGGGTTTCCTACCACTCCATGCTTCCTGTGGAGTCATTCCTTGTAGTGCCTTTGTGGGTGCCCTATTCAATAGGTAACTACTATGGTGACAACTTCTGCCCAATATAGTTGCTCAATACTAGCTCTTGTGAGCATGCAACGAACCATTTCCATGATGGAACGATTCCTCCTTTCAGAAACTCCATTTTGTTGAGGAGTATAAGTAGTAGTTAACTATCGTGTGATCCCATTTTATTTCAAGAACTCAAAAAATTCTTTAGAGGTGAACTTCCCCCCTCGATCTGAGCGGAGGGTCTTTATAGAAGTCCCTGACTCCTTTTCAAAAAATTTCTTGAATTGCTGAAAGAAGCCAAATGCTTCATATTTTAGTTGAAGAAAGAATACCCACATCTTTCATGAGTAATCATCTACGAATAACTAAAAATACCTCTTACCCCCATAACTGTTGGGAGTAAAGGGACCGCACAAATCGGTGTGAATCAACTCCAGAGGTTTCTTTGCTCTTGTAGAGCTCCTTTCAAAAGGCACTCTATGCTGCTTTCTGCCAAGCAGTCAGAGAAAACTGGTAAAGTGGTAGAAAGGGAAGGAAGACCTTTTACCATTTCATACTTACTTAACTCAAGTAAGTAACCAGAACTCAAATGTCCATATCTCTTGTGCCATAGGGAAGTTGCCTCCTTTGTAGAGACTGTCATGGCAACATGTGGAGTAGAGATAGCATCTAAGGCAAATAAGCCATGCTTATATGAAGTAGTGGCAATGTTCTTACCCCTCCTGGTAATAGAACAACACTTCTTGCCTCCCTCAACACTAAAGTGCACAACCATATATTTGTCCAGAATCTGTGTGACTGACAATAAATTGTTTGCCAATCATGGAACATAGAGAACTTTGTCAATCTGACACTTGCCATCAGGAAGAGTGATTGAAACAGTACCTTCTCCCTGAACCTTGTAGGTTTTATCATCAGCAATAGTGACAGGTTTGCCCTCTTTGGCCTCAAAAGACTCAAACCATGATTTTTCACCAGTCATGTGCTTACTGGCTCCAGAATCAACATACCAGATAGGATCCCTCTACTTGGAAATTGTGGTAGTCATGAGAACTTTGTGGGCTCTCTCAGAATCCATGTCAGATTCTTCAACAACAACATTCACTTGTTGTTTGTTCTTTTGTGGTTTGTTTCGACCTTTCTGTTTTGATTGTTTATTCTTATGCCAACATCTATTTGTATCATGACCTTCTTTGTCATAGATCTTGCAATAGC
This sequence comes from Wollemia nobilis, assembly GCA_028583015.1. Taxonomy (NCBI): domain Eukaryota; kingdom Viridiplantae; phylum Streptophyta; class Pinopsida; order Araucariales; family Araucariaceae; genus Wollemia; species Wollemia nobilis. The sequence continues at coordinate 9,610,492 of JAQPPZ010017049.1, read as the reverse complement.
ACTTTTTTTGTTGAGGTTGTTGAGTTTGTTTCCCTTTTGAATCCTTCTATGAATTCCCTCCCTTCTAAAAATTACCCTTCTTCTGGTTCTGCCCTTTCCTGTTGATGTAGAGGGCAGTGTTAGAAGAATCATCTCGTTGTAGTTGGTGTGCCTCCTCCTCTTGAACCATATTAACCAATTCTACAAAAGTAACTTTTCGTTGTGACACTTGAAGGGAAGTAATCAACACCCGATAAGAATCAAGTAAAGATCTCATTACAATTGAGATAAGGATCTTATCTTCAACCGGTTCTCCTAAAGAATTCAACTTTGCTTTCAATTCTGACACTCTACAAAGAAAAAATTCAACTGTCTCCCCCTACTTCATGCTTAGACTGTGTAATTGAGATTGAAGAAATAGAATAGTGGAATCATTATTTCCCTCATAGATAGTTTTAAGGGCATCCCATGCCTCTACTATTTGCATAGTCAGCAATATGGGGCTAAACTTCATCAGCCACAACAAGCAAAATGAGCACCTTTGCTTTGTTGTCTAGCTTGTCAAAGTCTCTTTGAGCAGTATATGGAGTTGTAGCACCAGCAGCAGATGAAGGTCTTGTTGTTGCTCCAGATACAACATCCCATAAGTCATCCATGATGAGGATAGCCTTCATCTTGTTTTTCCATGGTGTGTAATTAGGACCTTTCAACAACTGATGAGAATCAGTCATTAATTTTGCAGACATGGTGAAGGTTCCTTATAACACCAATTGGTCCCCCTTTCGATATACCTTTTTCTAGGCCAATATACCGTACAAAATACCCACCCTTACGTGAGGGAAACTATAGGTATTTAGAAAGATCAATAAAAAATCACCCGCCCTTATGTGAGGGAAACTATAGGTAATTTTTAGAGATCATATGATACGTGGAACTTAAGCAGTACTAAAATGGAATAGTCTTGTTGATGGCACCTACCATAGAAAGTCTGCAATCCGCATGCGTGGGGCGTAACTTCCCCTAAACACTTTGGATTTCAGAACTTTCATCAGGATTTATGCCTAAACACAAGAACTATTAGGGAATGGATGGAGTAAAAAAATGCAAAATGGCAAACTTATCTCTCCCCGACGATTTATAGAGAACAAGCTCAGACATCGTTGTAGCAGCTATATTAGGCAGTGGATACAATAGCGCAATCACGATAGCTTTACCTGTAAGTGTTGGCCAGAGGTATCACAAATACCGAACGCTACAGTGCAATAAATTGCACGGATGGGTTTTAATTATTCCGGGGACTTAGGAGTGAATTTCATTTTAACTTTTAATGTTATAGTGCAAAAAATGAAATATGCAACATACAACATAAAAGTGCCCACAGAAATAACCCACTAGGTGTCGGGCACAGGCAAAAATGCACCTTTACAATAATGCCAAAATTGCTTTTCAAAAAATTACTCACTTTCCCCCTGTGATTTTTGGAAAAAAAATACCCCCTAAAAAATATTTTAACAAAGCATTTTTTTATAATTATTATATATTTAAAGTTAAAAAAAAATAATTTTAATTTATATAGTTTTTAAAACTATGAAAATATAAATTAAAATCAAATTTTAATTTATAAAGTTTAAAAAACTATAGAAAAATAAATTAAAATTAAAATTAATTTTAACTAAAAAATAATAATTAAAAAAAAACTTTGAAATTTTTTTTTTTAACCTTTTTTTTCTCCAAGGGGGAGTCGGCGGGATTGGAACCCCCGACCTGCAGGCTCCCTGAGCCTTACCGCACAGTCCACCACTAGGTGGACTAGCGGGCTGATCCGAAAGGATCAGGGACCCCCTCCTATTTGAGGAGGGTCCCCAGCCCTTTGCATGAGCGCGACCGCCTGGCTGTAACTCCCTCTATGGCTGCCTCTGCCAGGTGGCCGTAGCTATCCCCTCCTCTGCTGCTGGTCGCGGTGGCATCCGCAGCACACGGCTGCAGTAGGCAGCTTGCGGCTGGACAGCCCGTGGTTGCAGCAAGCGACCGACGGTTGGACAGCCCGTGGCGATTGCTGCTGCAGTTGGCCACGACGGCTGTTGTGGCCGTGGCTGTAGCTCACCGTGAGTCACGCGTCGCACCGCACGCGTGACGTAGGGGAGAGGAAGGGGGGAGGGGGTGGTGGGTGGGCCACGTCTCGGAGGGAGGGGGTGCGCGGCCGCAACACATGATGAAAATCATGTCGCGGTGGGGGGCGCGCTCCGCGCAAATTTTATTTTATTTTTTTTTAAATCAATCATGCGCCGAGGGAGGGGGGGTGGACGGCGTGATTAAAAAAAATTCACGGGGGGAGGGGGGGGGGCGGCGTGATTAAAAATCACGTCGCGAATTTTTTTTTTTAAATCTCGCGGGGGTGCTTGGAAAAAAAATCCAGACCAACGCTGGGAAAAAACATGCACAGGAGGTGCGTAGCGCAGGGGGTCTGTGTGTTTTTTTTTTTTAAATGCGTGCTCAAAAAAACATGCACAGACCAGCGTTGGGAAATAAAAATTTTCAAGACCAGCGTTGGAAAAAAAAATAGACCTTAAGCCTTCCGCTTCCTGCAAAAAAAAACTTCTCTCCAAGCAAGACCAGCCAGCTTCTGCCTCCTCTCTTTCTCACCCTTCTGGCTCTGATGCCATGTGAAATAAATCGAACCACATTTCTATTGATTAGAACCAGCTTAAATAGTACAGTGAGAGCTCAGATTAGCTCGTAAACGTAGGATCTAATCAACAACTTAGGTCTGTAAATAAAAAATTAAATAGACCAAATATTAGTACGCTAACAATAGCGTAACTAATCTAGGTAGTTAACTAACTACCCTATCAACATAAATAAAGTAATAATAAGAATTATTGTAGTAAATCTAACACTTATAGGTAAATTTGAGCAATTCTTGGTGAAGACTTGAAGGCATATTTGAGGTATATTTGAGCAAGTCTTAGTAAAGACTTGAGAGCATATTGAGCAAGTCTTGGTGAAGACGTGTAGGTAGATTTGAGCAAGTCTTGGTGAAGACTTGTAGGCAGATTTGAGCAAGTTTTGGTGAATATTTGAAGGCATATTTGAGGTAGATTTGAGCAAGTTTCAGTAAATACTTGAGGGTAGATTTAAACAAGTCTTGATAAATGCTTGAAGACAAAGTTTGATGATTTGTTCAAGCTTTGTGTTAAGGCTTGGGGCAGATATAAACAGAGTTGATTTTTTCAATATTTGTGTTAAGGCTTGGGGTAGATCTATCTAGAGCTTATTTGTTCAATATTTATGTTAAGGCTTGGTGAAGATATAAGCAGAGGTGATATGATCAAACTTTGTATTAATGCTTGGGGACAGAGTTTGATACAGATTTTAGATAGATTTGAGAGTAATATTTGGAGGTGACAGAGTAAGGAGGATAGTAGTCTCCTGTGGATATAGATCCATTATCCAAGGTAGTGGGGATAGAGGTCTCTAGTGGAGATATATCCTCAAGCTAGAGAAGTGGGGGTAGATGTCTTCTAGAATATCACCAGCCAAAGCATAAGAGGAAAGAGTTATCCTGTGGATAGAGATCCATAAAACCAAAATAGAGTGGAGTGGTGTCCATAGAACCAGAGCAAGGGGAAAGAGTTCTCTTATGGAGAGTGATCCATGAATTAGTTGGGAAGATAGATTTCTTCTATGGAGAGAGACCCAAAAACCAGTTGAGGAGATAGAGTTCTCCTGGATCAAGTTCCACAAACCAGAGAAAAGGGGAAAGAGTTCTCCTGTGGAGAGAGATCCACAAATCAGAGCATAGGGGATTGTCTCCTTTGGACAAAGATCCATAAACATTGTAATAGAGAATTTATGCCCAAGAGATTTGTTGAGAAAATTTAGTGGAAATATTTTTTTCGTGGAGTAGCCCACATTGGGTGAACCACGTTAAATTGGTGTCTCTTTTGTGTGTGATGATTTATGCATTACTTTGATTACTGCTATTGATATTGCCATTGATAATATTGGATAATATTATTTTAGAAATAAAAGTAAAAGTTGGTCTTATACTATTCACCCCCCTCTCAGTATAAGCTTGTTTTCTTCAAATACTAGGACCCATATTTGGGTGAATCAACTTGAAGATAGTTGATTATTCAAGGAAATAGCCAACCTTGACATTGATAAGGTTTTTCAAGGACATAGAAAAAAATTTCACAACTGATTTCTATCAAATCTAAACAAAAATGGAAGAAATTTAGTACAATCAAGCTATCTTGTTTGGATCATCACAAAAATTTAAAGTCACCTTGACATTATTGGGTTCTCTAGTAAGGAAGATAATTATATTGAATTATTAGAACACATCTGAGAAAGCAACATAAGATATTGCTATAGCAAAGAGTAATCGTCGAAATATTGAGAAGCTTCCTACAATAGATAGAGAAGACTTTCATATTCAAGTGTGAGAGAAAACAAAAAGCTTTCATCAAGGAAGGATTGATTTAAGTTGCAAAATATTATAGATTCAAGTATTGAAGAGATATATTGACAAAGATAGATCAAGGTTACCTATTCTAAGATTTTATTCAGAATAGAAGGTGGTCTACAAGAAGATTAAAGTCTGGAAGATAGATCTTGACAATTGGCTTGACATTGTTAGCCATATAAAAGTTTCAGTAAATCAAAGATAGAGAAGATTTTAGGTCATATAGACCTTGATGATTGGTCCAAGAGAAGAGGCCAATATTATAGGAATGAGACCCTTTAGAGAAAGAGGTTTATTATGAATATTTTTGGCTCTTATTAGTAAAAATAAAATAGGCCATATTTGATATATAAGCCCCTTATTAAAGGAGTTAAAGGAGGATTGAAGAATTTTTTTGATAAAAGATAAGCTTTAAAATTGATATAGAGGATATAGACCCAAGAGTTTATGAAGGAGACCCTTTGAAAAGAGGTTCGATTGAAGGAATAAAAATGCCCTTGTTAGTGAAAATAGAAGAGGCCATATTTAGTATATATGAGCTTGAATACAAAAAAAAAAAATATGTAGGTTTCAAAGAAATTGATCTTGATGATATAGGCCTGAGAGGTCAATATTAAAGAAAACTTTATAAAGAAAAAGAGTCATTGTAGAAAGGCTATTATAAGAAGTTTATATTATGGAATATGGAAGATCTATATGGTCAGCTACAAAGGGAATTGATTAAATCTTCTATCAAGTAGAAATTTATTCAAGAAAGCATGTAAAGTAAAGAGACCTCTATTTGGCTAGCGAATGGGGAAAGATATTCGACCATTGAATAGGAATAGATACATGACCAACTACAAAGGAAGAAAGAGAGGTCAAGGTTTCTCATATACATAAGAAGGATAACATATACAAAGTTGCAAGTAGTAAAGATTAAAAGAGAGCTTAAAATCCAAAGTCAAGGAGAGAACAAAACAATGTGCAAGAACTCTACCTATTGAAAAGGAATGCAAGTAAGAGCTCCATTTCTTGTAGCAATAGTGAAGTCAAATATACCTAGAAATAAAGGTAGAAATATTATTAATATTAAATTAGAATATTAAATTTAAATTTGAAGAAGTGTGATCTAAAGAAGCACCCAGTCTAATGCAGTTCCCATGCTATCTTAACATCCAAGGTAACTCAGGATACATAGTTTTCATGACCCACCTCAGTAGGATCTTTCACTACACCAAAAAAAGGATTTAAAGACACTTATAAACCTCCCTTAAAGACCTTTAAATGTGGTTATTCATCTATCATCTATGAGGGTATCATAAAAAATCTGTGACATACGATGATGGCTAAAAACTGCCTCAAAAAACCACCCTCTTAGGGTCTACGAGGGCAGTCAAAAACTGCCCTCTTAGGACTATGAGGGTGGTTGTGAACCATCATATTAGGACTAAGAGGGTGGTTATCAACCACCCTCTTAGGGTTAATATATATTAAGCCTAAGAGGGTGATTTTAAACCATCCTCTTAGCCCTGATAGGGCGATTGTAAACCACCCTCTTAGCCCTAAAAGGGTGGTTGTAAACTGCCCTCTTAGGTCACCCTAAGATGGTGATTTAAAAATATCATATTAGGATGACTTAAGAGGGCCATTTTAAACCACCCTCTTAGGGTTAAGAGGGTGGTTTAAAACCTTCCTCCTATGGTCCCACAAGCCACCATCTTAGGCTAACCTAAGAGGGTGGTTTTAAACTACTGTCTTAGGGATAAGAGGGCGGTTTAAAACCACCCTCTTATGGTCCCACCCTAAAAAAATATAAAGGAGACAATCCATGTTGGAGGGACTAGAAGTTAGGCCAAACAATTAGGCTCATGAACAAATTGTAGTGATAATGGGTATTTTAATTGTCCTTACCTATAGCCTGGCTATTGAAATTAGCATTGATGTTCACTATTGTGTACTTACTCGAACAATAGAAAAGTTATAGGTAGTGTTGTAGACTGTTGTGTACTTACTCAGGAAATCACAATTTAGTAATTATTATATACAAAATTTGGTGAATCTACTATTTTTATCCATATCTTATGTAAAAAATGGCAAATATCTCTTGAAAATTTTGTTCATTGGTGAATAAAAAATTCAAATTTTTTATGAAAAATTAGCCAATTGGCAAAAAATAACCCCAAAAATAGATACTGAGTAGAAGTCCAATAACTAGTAAATTTGCAATGGTTGTCAGATATTTTTGCACTGTAACTATCTTTGACTATAAGTCCATGGCAATGGGAGTAGTTGAGTGTAGTGGAGGAATATTTTTAGCAATGACTAAGAAAAGGTTTAGACCAAACCAAACTGGTTTAGTTCATATTTGAGTAGGTTCACCCAAACTTGGTAACTATGGTACAAATAATTAGCAGTACCTAACCAAACGTAGATCTCCATGGGTTTTATAGGCAATTTGACAAAGGTAAGACAATGGAATGACTACTTGTTTGTGATGGTGGATTATTTTAGTAAAACGTGTGTGGAGGGCATCAGATAATTATAACTAAAAGCACAAATTATAACTGAAAGCACACAACCAGCTCATGAAGTCACAATAGAAATGCAAATCTAGATATGAATGGCATCAAAAGATGTTATTTTTTTGGTTTGAGATCTAGTATGGTTGTATTTAAGGGAAGATGTGCTTCAAGCACAAGGTAAGAAGTATGGTATCTTTGAGATACTGCACTTTATAAGAACAAATGAGTTCAAGTTAGATTTTCTTGCATATGCGCATGCACTCAGTTGTCAATATGGAGAATCTAAGGTTGCTTGAGCCATCCATGTTGGATGAAGAGGATGGTACCCAACAAATTTTACCATCAATTCAGGGCTTAGCCCTAATTTTCAAGAGAAGATGGTTGAGTATCCAGTACCATAGAGAAAGATAAATCCAACTCAAAGAGAAGAGCATAAGTACTTAATATTTACTTTAAGTGGCAACAACTGAGCATGGCAAGATGATATCAGTTAAGCAGTAAAGGAAAAAATCCCCTCACCTGGTCAAAAATCAATTCTTGCAGGGACCAAACCCCCTCCCATTAGGGAGATGATCTAAGAAGGATCAATTAAGGAAGACAAATACAATGATGCCTTCTATATGTTGCCACTTGACCATACTCTCCTTAATGCCCAACTGAGCAACCAGATGCACAGATCTATGATAGTCAAGTCAAATTGGCCAATTGAAAGGAGGAATAAATTGTAGGAAGTATTTGAAACTGATCACAATTAGTGCCACTTGTCATTTGCAATTGATATCATCACTTTGTAAAATCATGATTTGTGTCATAATGGTCACTTGCAACATAATGAACAATAATGTCAAAGTAGAGATAAACAAGAAGCTAAAAAGTAGGGATCCAAAACAAATCACTTTTAAGAGTCCTAGCCATTTCATTTGCCACACCCTGACCTGTTGTTCAAAGAAGTGATCTCTATAGAACCAATGGATTAGCCTTAAAGGGGGTTCGGTAACAACATATTGAGTGTGTAAAATAAATGAAAGTAGAGGTGGGATACCATTGTAGATGCAGTAAATATAGTCCCAAGGAAGTAGTAATAATTCTATAATAAAGCCCAGATAAATCATGATCAAGTTGTTTCCACAGTTTTCAAAAGGAATTGCCTTCATCACAAGAGCTTCCAATATAAATTTATTTGTAAATCTTATCGATGCCTTATTTTTTTTATTTTCTTCTAATTATGTGTGAGGAAATAATCACAAATAAACAACACGTTAAATGACAACAAAAGGACTTGTAGATGCTCCAAGACTGAATCTAACCACCACCCAGTAGTTACATTGATGTGTGTTTTGTCACTTTCATTTGTAGTTTAAAGTTGTATCACTTACAATATTAATTTTGGATTTGTCTAACGTTAATTATGATATGCATGAAAAAAAACTCCAATGAAAATTTGCATTTTCTTCCATTTTCATATTTGGCCAAGTACCTTGGACCATTGTTTGATTCCTCTGCATCAATTAGTATTATCATAAACTCCTTCGATGCAAAAGGCAGAGCCCCAATAGTGTACAAACTCTTTCGACCATCATAAGTAGGTAGTCTCTTACCCAAAAGGGTCTCTCTATAAATGGAACATAGACATTAGTTCTTCAAAAATTTAGAAAACAACACATGCAACATACTATCCTGTTCCAGGATAGAAGCAACCTAATGAACATCAGTTTCTCAAGCCTTTGATTCCCATGAGCCACAACAGTAGTACCAGATCCTACAGTCCTAAATAAGTAGTAAGCAACCATTGTTCATGTTACCTCAAAGTATATTGACCAACAGATAGCACAACATTATAAATAAAACAACACATGCCTACAATTGGAAAAAATATAAAGGAGACGATCCATGTTGGAGGGACTAGAAGTTAGGCCAAATAATAATGTAATTTACAATTATACCACAAATGAGAACATAATAACAAGTCCATAGGCAAGTTTATCAAAAACATAAAAGATAAAAAAGACACACTTACAAGGTTTGTTCAATCCATCTAACATAGAACATGATAATTTCTTCTTATGCAAATGCAAAAACATGTCAAAGTTCTTCAAGCCTAAAAACAAATATCTTAAAATTCTAAAATTCTTTGCAAAATTAAATTCTTCTTGCTTCTCATAATTCCATCACCTTGTATGTAGAAAATAAATTTCCATGCCACAAGGCATCCCTATAAAATACTCTCTAGGACTAATACCTTGTAGTGAGGACATAATGTATTAAGAATGAAATAAATATGAAGTTCCAAAAAAAATGCAAGAATATGCAATCAAATGATCGTGACAATTAGTATCATATATCAAGACTAGGTAGGATTTCCTCACAATCTAACCATATTTTCCTTACAGTGATCAAGACACTCAGTCTCAAATTCTTCATCAATGTTAAAGTCCCTTTTAGGTGTCAGTTCTAGAATTATAGATAGTAGTGCCAATATTTTATCATCACCACTAATAACACCACACTTGACATTGAAGCCAACACTGATCCTAAATTATAAATTACAGAAGTAAATATTAGGGTCTTTTAAATATTTTCTTATACAGAAGTAAGATTCATCAACTGTTGTCAACAAAAAATTACAAATAGTTCATCTTTCTAAACATAAAAGGATATATTGTAATAAGCTCTATCATTGAAAGTCAGTAAACAACAAACAATATTTACATTGGAGAACTACCTCAGTGCTATATACTCTAAGTTTCACCAGCTGACTGACATCCATCAGATAGAACATAAACTATCAGAGAGCTAAATCAAAATATAGAATTTTTGGGGGGCATGTTTAATTTAGTCAGCCATTTGTTGCAAGTCAAAAATGAATGAAGAAATAATAATTTTTTGAGATATGGATTTTGAAACAATGACAGCCCTAGGTGTTCCATTCTTTGGTTAAATTTATGCCCAAAATATCTTCCCTCAAATAGAACTAAGCATTCTCAACTTCATATCCAAAATTTCTTCCTAGGATAAATAGGCACATTTGTAAAACATTCTCATCATTGTTGTGTGAAAATACTACCATTGTTTTATAATCTAAAACTTCTTTCAACAGCATTTTAAACCAAAATTGCATGAATGAGTTCAGCTCTAGCACCATCTTGTCACAACCTCTATTAGAAAAAGTTCCATCATATTCAAGCAACATAAGAGAACACAAGGGCTATGAATGAGTCACTCATAAAGACAGATGTCAACAACTAAAAGAGGTAACATCAAATATAGAGTAGAAGTGATTTTATCCATAAATAGAATATAAACCCTTTTGAAAATGGAAGAACAAAACACTAATAAACAACTACATAAACCAAAATCAACTACAAAAATACTCAATTCAATGCAAGCTTAAATGGACAACCTAAGCCCTCCATATAATGGGTAGATGTCTAAACACCCCTACCCACCCCAACCATCAGATATGAGGTGAGAGGGTATCCTAAGACTTTCGTCAGATACATAAATATCCATCTATACAAATCAAGTATTGCTGCTAATTAAGGACTAGGACTAAGAGTCAAACATGAAACATCAATTTTATAATGAACACACACTCAACATAATAAACCTTCATTTCAACACATTACAACATGCATGCATGATTAGACTCTTAATCCTATGCCCTAGAAGCACTTGTATTCTCTCTCTTTTTTTTACCAAATTACCTTCTTGTATCTGATTGGCCAACCTCATGCTTAGGATACCTACTCGCCTCACTCCTAGCTTGGTTGCCCATTAATTATCTACTAGCATTTTCTAAAAATAGAACAAAAAATGTCTAACAACACTCATTAATTATTTCCATTAATTATAACTACTTTTGAAGTATAGTAATTAGGCTTCCAACCATGTACCCTCACATTCTTCATGGACATATTGAATGTTGTCATCGTTTGCATTTTCATCTTGTGCAGTTTTAGGTCCAACAAAATCTGTTGCTCCAAAGACACTGACATATTCTGCCTCGTATGCTTCAATGTCTTTGATCCTTCTTGGAGGTGATGTGAGAACCACATACCATCTGGTATCAAGTGGATCATTTACATAAAAGACTTGTCTGGCTTGCGATGCTAGGATAAATGGATCATCTTGTAGTCTATCTCGACCAAGTAATCTATTCATGTTGACTAGTGTGAAGCCCATTTCATCCTTTCTACATCCATTCCTCATATCAAGAACATTTACCCAATCACATTTGAATAGGGGGTATCAAAATCGATAGTAATCCAACAAGATTATTTCCCTAATAACACCATAATATGTGACTGTTTGAAGCACTGGGTTTGTGTCTTTTGTGCTTGCTCTACACAAAGTAGTAGCATCGACACACACACCATTGTTTTGAGTTGTTCTTTGGTCTTCTTTGTCTTTGATATGAAATCTATAATCATTGATCAAATAGCTTGAATGTTTGGTTGCAACTTTCCTCGGACCATGTGCCAACCATTTTATTGTGTTGGAGTTATCATTATGTTGCATTTCATCTCCATGAAACTAAAAAAAGTATAATAGTTTAAAGATGATTGTAGAACATTACATGATGTTTAGTACATGACAATAGTATAAATATCAAAGATCATATTCAAGAGAGCATATAATAACTTTATCTCGTAGCCAAGTGATGAATGTCTGATTATGGATTTTTTGCAACACCCCTTCATCTCTCATTACATGAGGGTTGGATTCCTTGATACTCTTCAGGTGCTTCTTGATTTGGCCCAAATTTTTTCAAGCTTAGTTGGATCTAATTAATATTCTACCATATATAACAACAATAAATAAACATCTACTTACTCTACCCAAGGTTGAACTTCATCCATGTTAAATAGAATCCATCGATGGGCTTGCTTGTAAGAAGTTTCATCTAAATCGAAGTCTTCACCACTAGACAAAGGCCTCCCATCGATTATAGTTTCTTCTTCCTCATCACTCCATACCTCATTGTGACCAAGGTGATCACCAATTGCTTTTGTACCTCTCATGTAGTCCACACATAATGAAATAGATTCCTCGACAAGATAATGTTTGATAATACAACCTTTGGGTCTAGCTCGGTTCTTTACATACCCCTTAAAAATATTCATAGTTCTAAGAAAGGAAACAAACAATTTGGATTATATGAGACACTACAAAAATTAGAAAAATGGTGGTTTATGAAATTGATGAATGCATACAAACCTCTCGAAAGGGTACATCCATCGATATTGTATAGGTCCACATAGATGTACCTCCCACACCAAGTGAACAGTCAGGTGCACCATGATATCAAAAAATGAAGGGAGGAAGTACTTTTCAAGCAAACATAATGTCTCCACGACCTCTATCGATAATTTCTCTATTTTTATGGGATCCACCACTTTAGCGCATATATCCCTGTAGAACATGCACAACCGACAAATGGTTTGTCGCACTAGCTTATCAAGCAAATGTCGTAGTGCTACTAGAAGAAGTTGTTGCATGAGAACATGGTAGTCATGTGATTTCAGGCCCTAGATCTTAAGTTCTTTCATAGAGACACATTTTCTAATATTCAAACTATATCCATCTGGTACTTTCATATTGTATAGTGTATGATATAACCTTTCTTTCTCAACCTTTGATAGATTGTAGGGTGTTGGTGGAAGATATGTCTTGTTTCCATCCATTACTAGCCATAATGTGTTCTTGATACCCATATTTTTTAAATCCTCATGGGATTTTTTGCCATCCTTTGACTTTTTTTGATACCTAGTAGTGTTTTGAATAGGCTTTCAAAAATATTTCTCCACATGCATCACATCCAAGTTGTGATGAACTAGAAGATGTTGTTCATAGATAGCAACATCAAATATAAATTACTTGATATTGAGAGATATAACAATAGATACAAAAAGAAAGTTGCATGTCATACCTCCCAATATGATAGATTGAAGAATATAGATTTCTTCTTCCATCCTGCTACAAGAACAAACATACTATCCTCATCCATGTTGTGTTTCCTTTTATTTGAGTTGCTCTTTCCCCAATTTTGTGGGATTCCCTATACTATTTTTAGTATTTCCATCCCATTTAAAGGTTTGGGTGGTTTATCGAGCTCTTGTTTTCCATTGAAATATGCCCTCTGATGATGAAATGAATGATCTAGAGGAAGGAATCTCTTGTGGCCCATGTAAGCCATCTTTCTACTACATTTAAGATATTTTGCATAGGTGTTCTCCTCACATATTGGACATGCTACCTTTCCCTTTGTCATACATCTTGACAGGTTTCCATAAGTAGGAAATTCATGGATGGCCCACATCATTATTTCTCTCATATTGAACGTAGTATTGGAAAATGCATCATACGTTTCTGCTCCTTTAGTCCATAGTTCATGCAAGTCATCAACCAATGATTGTAGATAAACATCAATATCATTGTCTGGTTTCTTGGGGCTAGGTATTAACAAGGTGAGCATTGAATGTTTCCTCTTCATCCACATCCATGGTGGGAGGTTGTAAGTGACCAACACAATGGGCCAACAATTGTAAGTAGTACTAAAGTCAGCAAAAGGGTTGAACCCATCGGTTGCCATTGCAAGTCATACACTATGTGGATCCTTGGAGAAATATTTCCACCTAACATCTATAGTTTTCCACATTGAGGATTCAACTGGATGTCACATATTTCCATCTGAACTCTTGTGTTGGGAATGCCACCTCATATTCTCCGCAACCTTTGTAGAGCTATAGGAAGAAAGCAACTCACTTCAATCACATCTAACAATGTTGAAAGTCGAAACAAACACAACAAAGCTAATGATATAATAAAATCCCTTACCTATACATTCTCTTCAACCTCGGTATAATGGGAAAATACCTCAACACCTTCATAGGAACATTAATGCATACCTTTTGTGAATGAGGGTCAACTTTCCATCGAGATGCACCACATGTTGGGCAAGCTTACTTCTTTTTATGATCTTTCCAATATAAAATATAGTCATTGATGCATGCATGTATCATTACATAATCTAATCCCAATGGCCTCATAATTTTATTCATTGCATATGTGGACTCTGGAATTGTATTGTCGATTGGGAGCATATCTTTCAACAACTCCAGTAAGTCACCAAAGCTTTTGTTCGACCAGCCATGTTTTGCTTTGAGATTATACAATTTAGTGATCATCGATAGCTTTGTGTACTTTGTACAACCTAGGTATAATGGTCGTTTGGCATCTTTGAGCAAGCTACGATATTCATCAATAGGAACTTCTCCATAAGATGATTGGAACTCAACATCATTATCTAGCAGTTCTGGTCCACTCTCTGGGCAATTGACATTGAACAATTTATATGCATCATTGACCATTCCAATGATGTCATCTTGTACATCTTCGGTAATTGGACCCTCATCAGTGGTAGAGCATGTGTTCGATGCATATTTATCAAAACTAGAGGGTTCTTCTCCATGCAAAACAAACTCGGTATATGTCTTGTCAATCCCATGATAAATCAGGTGGTCATGAACCTTCGAAAAACCAAGAGTTTCCATATTTGAGCACTTTCGACATGGACATCTAGTTCTTTCAGGGTCCATTGAATTATTTCTTGTGAAATCTAGGAATTGGTGAACCCCATGATAATAGTCCTCACTATTTCTACAAACAACCCCCCCAAAAAATAAGAAAGTATAGTTATACAGGTAGATCGCATCGAAAGCACAACTTTTCTTCATTAATGGAGATAACATAGTTGACATACCTAGCTGATCCTAGCCAAGCTTTGTCCATGATACTTGATGGACAAAAAATATTGACCCAATTGACCTGGCTAGAGTTGGTGCTCTGAGTCTTGAGGATGATCCAACTGTTAAAAGTAAAGACAATAATCTTGCTACCCAAGCACAACTTGCACAAGGTAAGTGGAGTTTCTTGTGCAGCTTATTACTACATAGTACACTCCAGGGAAAGCTTTCCACCTTTACTAAAGTTGATGATGTAATAGAAATATTTAATATGATTTAAAGGAGCAAGATTCAAATAATTTTGCAGTCACTTTGTGCATGGGATCCAAACAAGAGGCCAACCACAACTGAAGCACTCAAGCATCCAATGAGTCTCAAAACACATGTAACTGTAAGATTAAAGAAAATAATGGTATAATTGTGTTGAAGGTGGTGTACATGTTACTCTGCTAATGCTAAATAGCAAATGCAAGAAAATGATAAGGATGCTACTTTGAAGCCAACTACAATTCCTACTACAGATAAATGATGATAGTAAAGTTGATGAAGTGTTTAATGGATTCAAAGATGCAAATTTTGTTGCAGTCTAGCTTTAGTTAGGATATCCTTTAAAGAGCTCTATGTTGTTGATACAACTTTATGCATGCAAATAATGATAATAAGCATGACAGAGATAATTGTTATAGTATGCAAAACTGGTCTTGAATAATAATGCTTTGAAGTTGATATATTACTAATCAAAGCCCCTGTTTTGTCATAAATAAGATTATCTTTTTTAGTTGATATATTACTTGTATAAATTGTATATATTACTTGTATATCCAAAGAGGATTACCAAACATGCATAAGCCTCAAAAAAATAAATTAGTACCTTATTATTAAAAATTCATTTCCAACAATGGTGTATACCCAACCTTGATCATATTCAAATATCAGGTGTCTATATGTTAAACCTCAACTTTATCCACATTTTACAAAACTGCCTCAACACTTCTTATCACCAACCAACCTCACAACATATTAAATAACAATATTTGTAAATGAAATTGCATCTAAAAAGTAGAGTGGATGATGAAAATAATCATATATATATATATATATATATATATATATATATATATATATATTTGAAATTAATTGCTTAAACTAATCCTGGAACAAAGGCTTCTAATTAAGAAAAGAATCCCATACAAATTTATCTAATGGACAACATTCGGTAGTAATCAAAGCCCCTGTTTTATCAGATTTAGTAGGAGAAAAAATGAGAATGAACTGAATGCACTCAGACAAACATAGGAAGTGATAAACACCTTGAAAATTATTATTATTTACTTTGCAATGTGACTTCCTCGGGTGTTGTCATAATATTCTCTCTTTGCTCATCCTTTGCCAGTATTTTCACCTATGCTAGACTATGGAAATGAGGCTATGTGTTAAGCCTCCAATCCTTATGGATTTGATCAAATGACCTTATGAAATATTCATGCAAACAAATAGCAAAGGAATGATTGTGAAAAAGTACTATTTCTTGTCACACTAGGGTAAGGTAGCCTTAAAAAATTCACCATGCACCATCATATACATAAGCCCCATCTAGGGTAAAGAATGCTCTAAAAAAATAAATGACAAATCAAATCTGTGGAAATAATTTAATTCTCAGGAGATGAAAATGGTTCTGTTGGAAAGTAATTTTGCAAGGCATCTTGATCCATGGACTACCAGACGATAGCTAGATGTAAGGGTATGTAAAATATCTCGTAATTGTTCTAAATCTACATAAATCGTAGACCTAGAACTTAAACTAACAAAATGAATTTTGCAGACAATTGAGATATAAGTGTTATATTGGTAGACCTAGAACTTAAAATAACAAGTTGTTGCCCCTTCATCGCAACTCATCAAAACTGATAATAAATCTTTTAAACATCCTAAAAATATATTACAATGTACAAAATCATGCAAAGTCTTATAGTTTGTTTTTCAAGACTCCATAACATGCTATACTTAAAGAAATATTATTTATAGCTTATTGTCATAAATAAGATTTTTTTTTTGTAGTTGATATATTACTTGTATAAATTGTATATATTACTTGTATATCCAAAGAGGATTACCAAACATGCATAAGCCTCAAAAAAATAAATTGGTACCTTATTATTAAAAAGTCATTTCCAAAAATGGTGTATACCCAACCTTGATCATATTCAAATATCAGGTGTCTATATGTTAAACCTCAACTTTATCCATATTTTACAAAACTGCCTCAACACTTCTTATCACCAACCAACCTCACAACATATTAAATAACAATATTTGTAAATGAAATTGCATCTAAAAAGCAGAGTGGATGATGAAAATAATCAAATATATATATATAAAGTGTTGCACCCTCTCTGGACCTTACCATGAGACACACCGAGTTTATTCAGAAGAGTACTTGGTAGTATCAAAAATTAGAGTGGAGTTTCATGATTGCAAGGAATTGGTCAGCCAAGTGCATGAATGCATGGTTGAGTTGGAGGAAGAAGATGAAAAGGGTGATCTTGGATGTCGCATGGATGTGGTTGAGGAGTCCATGGATAGTTTGTCTGAAGCAATTGTAAATGCAAAGGCTATGATTGAAGGCTATAAGAATGGAGTAGCACAGGAATAAATGGAGGAGAGTAGATAGAAGTAAGACCATCAGGGCCCTCAAGAAGATGAAAGCATTGCAGGAGATGGGGATGTATTGTTTCCAAAATAAAAGGGTCCTGAAATTGAATCTATAGTAATGGATATTTTCTACAATGGTGGTTCCCATGATCCATGGGTGGAAATGGTTCATAGTGCATTCGATACAGAAGAGGAGGAAGAAATACAGAGCCTTGAGTTGATTGATGAGGATCAAGAAGTACAGAGCCATGTAGAGTTGCATAACCATGCTGAGTGGACTAATGGAGAGCAGGATGAAATACAGAGCCATGTGGAGTGGATTTATGAAGGCAAAAATGCTATAGTAGATGATTCATTACATAAATCTAGGAATTTTGAGACTGGTGGGTATGCAGTTCAATTTGTGATAGATACAAAAGACCAACATGAAGAAATACAAAGAATTTCAAGCGAGGAAGCTAATATGGAGTGCTTTGATGAAATGCCACATACGTTCAATTTTATCTTTACCTCCTGGGCCTCAAAGCATAGATCAGACGATGTATAAACCCTGATCCTCTTTTTATTTTTGGTGGAAGTTTCTTCAAGGATTATTGCTTTATTTTCTTGAAAGATGTACCATAGGTTTTTATTACATAATAGGCCAATCATTTGAGTTAACCAATTGCTATAATTTTACCCATTAAGGTGAGTGACTAGGGATTTATAATCCATGTTACTTAATTCAGACTATAACACTATAGCAAGTCCATGAACTAATGTCACTAGTGCCTAGAGCTCAAAAAATATGCAATTAAAAAAAAATGGGTTAAAAACATTTTTGTATGCAAAAATTATGGCCTTCAAAATACTTACCTTAATGGATCCCAAAAAAAATTAGATGCCCAAACATTAGGAAATAAAAAGCAAATATTAGACTACCTCTTGTTAGTCTCTAATTTACTGATATGCTCAAGCTATTTTCTACCACTTTAGCTACTCTCAACCATAACATTGTCAACACTTGCTTGTTTTTTATTTTCCAAATTGGCATAAATATGTAAAAATGGATTTGACATGGCATGAAATATGGTCATGTATATCACCACATCAGCCATAGATTTACCTTATCTTATAAAAATCTTGAGAAGCATTAAAGGGACTCAAATCTAAGTCTCTTCTATGATAAGAATATCATCCTAGATGAAGTTTTGTGATCATTGTTTGGAGAAGAAACCAACTTCCTTTTACTTGAGAGGTCTCCAATAAACAACAAATGAAAAATGAGGCATGAGATTTGAACATGTGACTTAGCTCATGTAAAACTATTCCATTATCCATATTTATAGACCATACCATTATGTGACAGAGTTGTCAGTTCTCCTATTGAAATTCCTTCATTCAACAACCTACAACAAAACAAAATCATTACAATATTTGAACTTGCACCCTTTTGTTTCCAATCATAGTGCATACTACCATGCCACAATAGGGATTGAGGTAGAAATGGAATATTTATTCTTTAGGCTTTCCCTCTAAATCAAATGCTAAAAAATAGCACTTGCTTTAGAAAACAAGCATCATGAGGATTCAAACCCAATTTTTTGTCAACACAATGCCTTAAAGGTCACTCTCCTAGTCACAATTCCACTTGTCTTGACCATATGAGGGTGTTCCCTTCTCCATTAAGAAGGGAATACACACTTTTGGTTAGGAGGGCACTAAGCCAAATAAAAAAAGTCAACCATATGCAAAAATTTGAATTTAAATTTTGCACACAAAATATCTTGAATGGTAGGAACCAGAGTTCCTAGCAATATGGTGGATACGAAAATAGATGAAATGAGATGCAATCAAGTGGAAAATGGAAAGAATCATAGTTATAATTGAATCACCTTTTACACTGGAGGCAAAACCAACCAATGGATTAATAAATTATATTTTTATTCTTTGATGGATGCTTGAAAACACCCATGGAAATGCATATATGTATCTACTCTAAGGTTGTGATGTGAAAGGACACATTGGTCCATAATTAAATTAGTGAATTAAATAATAGGAAATGTTAGGATTAGAATCCTAACATGCCACCCTCCTTAAAAAGAGCTTTGTCCTCAAAGCAAAAAATGAGGAAATTGCTGCTTGGATATGATGAAGTGTTTCCCATGTAGCATCTTTGGAAGGTAGGCCTCTCCATTGAATCAAAAGCTCGGTGATAGTGCGATGTCGAAGTTGGTGAATGTGGCGATCTAGGATAGCTTCAGGTTCAACCATGAGTGCTCCATCCTCTGTGAACTCAGGGAGTTGAGTTTGTGTAGTGATGTGTGTGCCAACTACTGGTTTAAGGTAGGAGACATGGAACACGGGATGAATTTTGGAAGATTCTGGTAACTCAAGTTTATAAGCAATGGGCCCAATGCATTGTAGAACTTTATAAGGTCCATAAAATTTGGGAGCTAACTTTTGAGAACCCTTGAGTTTTAGAGAAGTTTGACGATAAGGTTGAAGATGAAGGAATACCATATCTCCTTCTTGAAAAGCTCACTCGATTCGATGTTGGTCCGCTTGCTGCTTCATACGATGTTGTGTGGTGTGTAGATTATCTTTGAGAAGGTGAAGAATATTATCTTGAGTAGAAAGTTCCATCTCCACTGCTGGCACATTTGTACTTCCTGGAATATAAGAGGTAAGGGATGGTGGTATTTGGCCATATAAAGCTTCATATGGGGTCATCTTAATGGTAGTGTGATATGAGGTATTATACCACCATTCAGCTAAAGGGAGCCATTTAACCCAGTGAAGGGGTTGAGTAGAAATAAAACAATGTAGGTAGGTTTCCAAACATTTATTAACAACTTTGGTTTGACCATCCGTTTGGGGATGGTAAGCGGAACTCATACGAAGTTGAGTGCCCTGGAGTTTAAACAATTCTCTCCAAAAATTGCTAGTGAAGGTGGGATCACGATCACTAACTATAGTGGAAGGCATGCCATGTAATTTAAATATATTATCAAGAAAAATTTGGGTGATGGTACTAGTTGTATAAGGGTGGGCCATAGGGAAAAAATGAGCATATTTAGATAAGTGATCCACCACAACTAGAATAGTAGTTTTACCGAAATATTTTGGAAGACCTTCAATAAAATCCATGGAAATATCAGCCCATGTTTTGGTTGGAATGGGAAGAGGTTGAAGAAGACCCGGAGTACCCACTATCTCTCCTTTTTGTCTTTGGCAGGTCTCACATTCATTCACGAATTTCTTGATATCATTTTTCATCCCTACCCAATAAAAATATCTAGCCACTCTTTTATAAGTTTTGAGGAATCCAGAGTGTCCTACAATAGGTGTGGCATGTAACTCATGGAGGAGTTTTATTCGATATGAGGAGGTGGGTGATAGGACAAGACACCCTTTGTACCTAAGTATGCTATTATTCCAAGAGTAGTGAGGCTTTCTTGTGGGGTCTTGTTGTATTTGTTGAATTAATGTTTGTGTCGTGGGATCATTAAACCATTCTTCAGTTACTTGGTCTATCCATTTGGGAATAGGAGAGGAAAGGGCATGTAATTGGGGTATTTCTTCAAATTTTCTTGAAAGTGCATCAATGGCCATGTTATCCTTTCCTTTTTTATATATGATTTCATAGTCATATCCTAATAGTTTAGTAACCCACTTTTGTTGTTCAGGAGTGGTTATGCGCTGCTCAAGAAAGTACTTTAGACTATGATGGTCAGTTTGAATAATGAAACATTGGCCGATAAGGTAAGGTCTCCAATGTTGAATAGCATGAATAATAGCTAACATATCTTTTTCATATGTGGAGCAGGCCAAATTCTTTCTATAAAATGCCTTGCTAGTAAAAGCCAAGGGTATTTCATTTTGCATGAGAATGACTCCTATTCCTAATCCTGAAGCATCACTTTCAATAGTGAATGGTTTAGAAAAATCTGGCATGGCTAATACAGGAGTGGTACACATGGCATTTTTTAAGGTGGTAAAAGCATCGTCAGCCTTTGAGGACCAAAGAAAAGCATTCTTTTTTAGTAGAGATGTCAAGGGGGCTACGATTTTGCCATAATCTTTGACAAATTTACGATAGTACCCTATTAATCCTAAAAAACCATGCAAGCCTTTCAAGGTTTTTGGGATAGGCCAATTTTTTACATCTTCAATCTTGCGAGGATCCACTTTAACTCCTTTAGAGACAATATGTCCGAGATATTCAATTTCTTGTTTTTCGAAGGAACATTTTGATCTTTTGGCATATAATTGGTTGTCCTCCAAGGTTTTCAATGCTTGGTCTAAATGACGCAAGTGATCTTCCCATGTTTTGCTATAAATCAAAATGTCATCAAAGAAAACTAAAATAAACTTTTGAAGGAAAGGGTGGAATACCTTGTTCATTAGACTTTGAAATGTAGAAGGGGCATTGGTAAGGCCAAATGGCATAACCATGAATTCATAATGCCCTTCATGAGTGTGAAAGGTAGTTTTTGGAATATCACTTTCCTTTACTCGAATTTGATGGTAACCTGATCGTAAATCTAATTTTGAAAAGTATGTAGCTCCATGTAGCTCATCTAATAATTCATCGATGATGGGGATGGGAAATTTATCTTTGATGGTTAGTTTGTTAAGGGCATGGAAATCAACGCATAGGTGCCATGACCCATCCTTATTTCGAACTAATAAAATGGGAGAAGAGTAAGGACTCACACTAGGTCTAATTACCCCTACCTTTAGTAACTCTTGTACTAGTTTTTCAATTTCTATTTTTTGTAGATAAGGGTATCGGTAAGGTCGGATATTAGGGGGTTGATGCCCTGGAAGAAGTTGAATGGTATGATCATGGCTACGTGGAGGGGGTAACCCTTTTGGTTCATTAAATACTTGAGAATGGCATGCTAGAAGTTGTTGTAATTTGGGCACTTATGGTTGTTCTTCATTGGTGGGTTGAATGGAAAATAGTTGTGCAATCATACCTTTACCTCCTTTGCGAATAATTTTTTCCATTCTATGGGAACTTACGATTTGTGAAGGGCCTAATTTTAATCCTTTAATAGTATATGTTTGGTCCTTTTGTGTGAATTTCATCCATAAGTCTTCAAAGTCCCATTGGATTGTGTCGAGTGTTCATAGCCATTGCACTCCTAAAATGATGTCACATCCCCCTAAGGGAAGTACATACATGTCCCCTTTCATATTATAATCACCCATAGTGAGTTTAATATTTTGGCACTTTCCCTTGCACACAATCCTTCCTCCATTTCCAATCATGACTTCAAAATTATTGCAAGGATGTATAAAGCAGTTAGCTTGTTTTGCCACCCTTGGGTCAATAAAATTGTGTGTGCTGCCAGAGTCTAGAAGCACAATAAGGTTTTGTTTTTTAAAGTATCCTTTAACTTTCATAGTTTGTGGGGCGGAAAAACCTACGAGGGCGTTAAAAGAGATTTTTGTTTTATCCTCGTTATTTTCCTCATGGGTATTCGTCACTACTTCCACTTCAATATTATCCTCTTCTTTTGGAGTACAATTCTCAATCGTATCCAAAATATATAATTTTGGTGTAATACATTTGTGGTTGGGGATGAATTTCTCATCACAATGAAAGCAAAGGCCCTTTTCTCTTCTTTCCTTCATTTCCTCAGGGCTAATTCATTTAATTGGTAAGACTCTATTTAATTTTGGGATGGTGTAGGTGTTCTGTGATTTCCCTATTGGTAGTCTTCCTAGTCGATACTGGTTATTGATTTTTTCTTCCACCATCTGGGCTAACGCAATAGTGTGCATCATGTTGGTAGGATTGAGCATTTGTACTTCTAATCAAATTTCTTCCTTTAGGCCACTAATGAAGCAACTTTGGAAGAATGATGCATCTAGTCCTGATGTAAGATTTACCAATTTCTCGAACTGAGCTTGGTACTCTCGTACTATAGTGGTTTGATGGAGTTTGGTGAGAGCCCCTATGAAATCTTCAAATTTGCTTGGGCCGAATCGTACCATTAGATTTTTTGTAAATTTTATCCATGTAGGGGTGCCATTTGTCTTTTCGTACCATTGGTACCATTGAGTAGTGATTCGTTCCAGGTGGAAGGATGCAATGCGAACCTTTTGGACCTCAGGGATTTGATAGAGGGAGAAGTATTGGTCAACTCGATAGATCCAATTTGTGGGGTCACCTCCTTCAAATTTTGGAAAATCCAATTTAGTAGTTCGAGGTAGGATTGATGTTTGTGGTCCCCCGAGTAATGCTTGGTGTGTTGGTGCTACGATAGGTTGGTCGGCTTGGATTACTGCCATATTTTGTTGTACCATATCCATAGAGTGGTTAGTGGCATCAATTTTTAAGTCTATTTCTGCTACCTTTGTCATGATTTTCTTTTCAAGATCGTCCTTCCATTTATTCATTTCCTGCATGAATTCCTTCATAGGGTCTTGTGATCACCTACCATCGGTCATTATGGTGTGGTTTTGTGAATTACAAGACTTCTTTGGCAAGAGTGATTAGTTGTCCCCTTCTTGTTAATATCAATGAGTAATTTTTTGCAAAAATTGCAAAAGTTGCTGCTTGCAAAATTTTGTTGCCCCAAAAAAAAATTGGTTTTCAACTTTGTGGACCTTCGGTCCTTTTTTTTTAATTTGAATTTTTAATCCTTAGGTGGGAAACACGGCTGGTGGTAACCTTCGATGGTCCAATGGTCTCTTGGAAGCTGTATGTGAACAACAAGTGTTAATGATAACAAGCTAATGGTTACTTTGGAAATTGCAGGCGAACGAATTGACCACTAGTTGATGCAGAACGAATAGGAAAATGATGAATAATCACATGAAAAATGGTATTGTAAGTGCAAATCAGAGGGTAGATCGAGTGACCAACTAATAGCATGAGTTTCGAGGGTGGCTAAGGGGAAAGCGAACGGGATTTCATTGGTCACACAAGAGGTTTGGGTGGAACATGACCAAAGTCACATGAATTTGTATGCCACAAATCTCTTTTAACTTTCTTAATGTTTTTCCTTCATTGATGTGGGATTTTATCCCTAAAATATTTTCTTATAAATCTGCTAGTGGCATTTTAAACTTACGCAAAAATAAAAACCTTCACAAAATTAAAATTATATTCCTCTGGTGATGTCACCCTCTAGTGATGGTAAAATAAATTTCGACGTTGGTGAACCTACGATGACGAAAATAAAATAAACTTTTTATTTAAACTTTAGACTTGTTAATTTTATTACATTAAAAAATACGAAGCACTGCCTAAAAGTCTTATCTCACTGAAAAACATCATCTGGTGACGTTTTTAAATCTTTTTTGTTTCTTAATTTGAACCTAATTGATCTGGAATAGATTTATATGGTACACCATAGAAAAATGACTTGATTTTACAATGCGTCATTAATTTTTATGTGATGAAATAGACTAATGTTGCACAGTCAATTTATGGGAGAGTGAAACAACATTTGGTGATGTTTATGTGTTTGACTGTACACTGTTGTAACAGTAATCAGGGTTACCTTATGCTGAAAATGACCATTTTAGTGGTAGATAGATGGTACATGAGTGAACTAATAATAACATCGGGTGATGCAATGGTACAAAGGGTTAAATGACACTGATGAGCGGTAAAAGGAGAAAAAAATGGGTAAAAAATAGCTATAAATGACTTTTTTGATCACGGCTCTGATACCAGATGGTAGGAACTAGAGTTCCTAGCAATATGGTGGATACAAAAATAGATGAAATGAGATGCAATCAAGTGGAAAATAGAAAGAATCACAATTATAATTGAATCACCTTTTACATTGGAGGCAAAACCAACCAATGGATTAATAAATTATATTCTTATTCTTTAATGGATGCCTAAAAACACCCATGTAAATGCATATTTGTATCTACTCTTAGGTTGTGATGTGAAAGGACACATTGGTACGTAATTAAATTAGTAAATTAAATAACAGGAATAGTTAGTATTAGAATCCTAACATTTAACCATTGAACCTTTTTTATCTCCACTTCTATGCTTTGAAAGGATCTACCTTGATGATCTATAGAGTTTGAGTAAAGCAGACCATATATTCTCCAATGCTTTCAAAAAGGCAAATAGAAAGAAGCATATTAAAAATTATTTCTACCTCTTAAAGAAAAATAGCTCATGAGACTTCGAGGAATAAATTATCCTATAGTTTGCAAGAAAAATTGGAGGCTCCAAAAGACACTTCTACATGATTGAGCAGGGTAGCTCCATACCTACTCTAATACAATGTTAGAATTCACAATATTTTCTAGAAAAACAACATAAGCAATATATCTCAAATATTTTATAGAAATTATAAAAGGATGAAAGAAATGAAAAGAGATTGATATTTGGGGGCATCCATAGGCACCATAAATAATCAATGTATTATGCATATATAAGATTCACAACATGTTGATAATAAAGTGAGGGAGGGGAGGGGAGTATTTATATGAATACCAAATTTTCTAATATTATTTTTTTTTTGGTATAAGGTAGAGGTGGTTATAAGGTCCACAAACCTTTTACAAAGTCAAAATGGGCTGGTTCTAGCATCAAGCCCGTATAATCAAAATACAAAATGGATTTTTCTAAGACTCACATTAAGCCATACTTAGAGTCCAGAGTCCTATACTTGTCGCTTGACTATTCAGGATAAAACAAAAACCAAACAACACCTAGCACTTACTAACACTAGGTTGTCTATCTTGTACACTTGTCACCTCCCAGGCCCCGACAAATGGGATGCCTTTTCCGCCTAATTCCATCTGTCGGATTACTCATCATCAGCCCCTCCGATCTCCCGATGCTCTAACGAGTTTGATCTTAGCTCTTCTCTAGCAACCAACACCAATAGTTCTTGAGGGAAGTTATCCTTCCAAATTTGCATCTCCCCAACGAAATTGCAATATTTGCCATTAGATCCGCCCCTCTGGTTCCCTTCTCCGAAGGTGTGTTGGATTCGGGCATTAACCAAATGAGATTTATGAATCTTTGCTTCTAGGATAAGCTCCAATATGGTCCAGTTGGGGTCTTTATCCTCCTTAATTGCCTTGATTATATTAAGCGAATCCCCTTCAAAGATAACTTCCTTATAACCCTCAAGTCTGGCAATTCTCATTGCTCGCATGCGAGCTCGGGCTTCTGCAAAATGATTTGTTTGAGTTCCCAAAGGCTCTGCAAAGGCAAGGACCACTTTTCCTTCCTCATTTCTCAAAACTCCTCCCCGATCCTGCAGCCCCGGATTTCCTTTAGCTGCCCCGTCAAAATTAAACTTAACCCACTTTTGTGTGGGGGGTATCCACTTGACACCATCCCGTGGGTTGGTTGTAATGTCTAGGTCCGGAAGTTCCTCTCCCCGGTTCCGCAAAATCCTCCTTTCCCTTAGAGACATGGTCTCATTTTTGAAGAAGAAAGTTTTCCAGTTTTCTTTCAAAGCTCTGATTATTTTATTACCACATAACCCGGGATCTTTCTTACGTCCTTTAAATACTCTCTTATTTCTCTCATTCCATATCCCCCATAAAAAATGGGGTAAGCTGAGCTTCAGCAGCCAAGTCAAAAGCTTTGCCGGAAGGGGGAAGCCCATTGTATGCGAAGTCGGACATGCTATTTGGACGGACCCAATCTATATGAAATTTGGACGGGATCATTTGGAAGAGTCGTACAAGAAAAATCACAAGTTAGAAATATATGACTTACAGATTCTATTGCTTTCTCACACAAGATACATCGATTGATGAATTGGAAACCTCTCCTTTGCAGATTATCTGTTGTCAGGATCTTATTTTGAACTGCCAACCAAAAGAAGAAAGCTATTTTTGGGGTTAAATTATTTAACCAAATAACAAAGTCGGAGTCCGACCATTGAATCCTGAGTGGATTAACTTATAGGCGGTTTTTCTTGAATAGATCCCACTTGTAGTTTTGCCCCAAATCGCCTTGTCTCTTCCTCCCCAGGGAATGATCGGGAACACCCTTAAAGCATCATTGAGTTTGGTTAGGGCCACCTTCTCTTGCTCTGACAGATTATGAACTGTGATTTTCTTCCAAGAAGAAGTTTCTGTGCTACGACAATAAAATCCCCTACTTTTCCTCCCATTTCCTTCGAAAGTTTATGTTGGAGGACCCGAAGGTCTAAGTTATCTTTCGGAGGGGCCTCTTCCAACCACGGGTCTTTCCAAAAGTCCACTTGTCTTCCATTACCAATTCTCCATCCGATGCCTTTCCCGACTACCTCCCGACATTCGAGCAAACAATTCCAAAAATAGGATCCTCTAGGAAGATTATCGACTTTCGGGAAGTCCCGATTATTTCCGATATATTTTGCCTTAAGAAGTTTTACCCATCCCAATTGATCATTATTGATAAATCTCCATACCTGTTTGCCAATCGGAGCTTGATTCAATTCTTTCATTCTCTTTAACCCCAGGCCCCCCCGATCCTTGCTTGCACACACCCGATTCCATGCTACCAACGAAATTCTCTTTCTCTCCTCTGAACCTGACCACAAGAAGTTGCGTTGAATTAGCTCCAATGTAGCTCGGACCTTTGCAGGCATTCTAAATAGAGACATGTAGTAAATTGGAATGCTTTGTAAAGTAGTTTGAACTAATAAGGCTTTTCTTGCGGAGCTGAGAAGGCTGCCCTTCCACCCTGCTAACTTTTTGGAGATCCTGTCAATGACTGAGTTCCACAAAGTAGCCTTCATTCTTCCTTCGAACATAGGCATGCCTAGATAAGTTGCTGGTAGAAGCTCCTTTCCACAACCAAAGAGGTTAGCTATTCTTTCCTCCCTCCCACCAGGCGTGTTAAAGAAATAGATGCTACTTTTCTTATAGTTTATGTATTGTCCTGCGTCTGTCTCATACTTGGTTAGAATTCTCTTCAACTTCCTAGCTTGAGGCACCGAGGCTTTGGACACAATGATTGTATCATCCACAAACTATTGGTGAGACACTGGCTCTACTATTGAGTCTGGTTTAAAACCTTCCAATTGACCATCTGCCACCGCTGTTGAAATGTTCCTACCCAATGCTTCCGCTAAAATAATAAACAAGTATGGAGACAAAGGATCTCCTTGTCGCAACCCCCTTTCACTCTTAAAGTAACCGGAGGGTGACCCATTCACCATGACAGAAATCTTGTAGTAGAGATACAACTAAAAATCAACTTAATCCACTGGGGACAGAAACCAAACTTACCCAAAATCTTGGTGAGGAACCGCCATGAGACCCGGTCGTAGGCTTTATTCATATCAAGCTTTAGTAACATAACTGCTTCCTTACTAGTCACCATTGAATGAATAACCTCATGAATTGTGATGATACCATCCAATATTTGTCGCCCTTTCACAAAGCCACCTTGGTTCATATCAATGATGAAAGGAAGGATAACCTTCGACCTATTGGCGATTGTTTTTGTGAGAATCTTCATCGAGTGTTACATAAGCCGATAGGGCGAAAGCTGGAAAATTCCATTGCTCCCACTAGTTTAGGGATGAGAACTAAAAAAGTAGCATTAACTCCTTCCGGGATTTCCATGTCCTTTTGAGCCTCAATTATAGCTTCCACTACATCATTGCCTAGGATATCCCAAAACTTCCGGAAGAAAGGTTGCAGGGAAGCCATCCGGTCCTGGGGAGGCTCATTACCATCCATGTCAAAAACGACCTTCTTGATTTCCTCCTTTGTGAAAGGACTAAGTAAGAATCCATTAAGATTATCGATTACGAGGGGTGGAATGGCTGCCAACAGAGAGTCCTCTTCTTCAATAGTCGGATTTACATCTTCTAGCAATGATTTAAAGTACTCAACCGCTTCCCTCCTTATGTCTTCCATATCTTTGGTGTTAGACCCATCGGCCATCTTGATCTCCTTAATTTTGTTAGTACTCCTGTGGCGAAGAGTAGAGACATGGAAGAACTTTGTATTTCGTCACCCTCCTTTAACCAATGCAATCTGGATTTCTGCCTCCAAAAGGTTTCTTCAAATCCTAGCATCGTGTGGTATTCGGCTAATGACTCCCTCTCCCGGTTTCTCGGATCCTCCGTAAGTCTGCTCGACTTCAACTTCTCCTGTAGTTCATTGATCTTGTCTTTTAGTTCTGCCTTTTTAACAAAAATATTGCCAAAGGAAGTTTTGTTCCACTCTCTAATGTTAGCCTTCACATTCCTTAGTTTACATGCCACTTGGGCCTGTTTCGAACCATTATACTTTTTGTCCCACCATTGGGCAACCAGATCCTTGAGATCCTGATGTTGGAACCACATAAGTTCGAATCGAAAGGGTCTGATGTATCTTTTCTTAGAGTCCTCCCTGTTTCCCACAAAATTGGGTTGTGATCAGACCCGATTCTTGGGAGTGCCGTTAATGAAGAGTCCCCAAACCTCTCCAGGCATTCTTGAGAAAGAAGAAACCTATCTAATCTTATCTGAATTTGGTTTTCCTTCAATCTTTTGTTAGACCATGTATAGGAGAATCTACGCAGGTCCACATCCATCGACTCATGTTGCTCAACAAAATCTCTAAACTCGTAGATATCAGCGGTTATTCTTTGAGAGCCCCCCAATTTATCTAGAGGATTAAGGTAGCAATTGAAATCCCCCGCCACAATCCAAGGGTAGTTGGGGACCGTCTCCCTCAATTCAGCTAGTCGACTCCAAAGAACCCTTCTCGGTCCCTCGTCTAACTGGAGCATATACATTCGTTAAGATCCACTCTTCCTGTGTGGTTTTATCCACACATAAGAGACAAATAAACCAACTAGACATCAGAATCACTCTACTATCAATCACATTTTTGTTCCACATAACCAGTAACCCTCCTGCTGTTCCAGTGGCCTCTTGGCATACTACTTCAGCTTCTCGCCAAGTCCTATTCTTAAAAGGAATAACTCTACTCTCCTCCATTTTAGTTTCTTACGGTAAAATCATATCCGGTTTGTGTTCTTGTCTAAGAGCATACAAAGCTCTTATTTTTGTAGGATTACTCCCACGAATATTCCATGAAAGGATCTTCATTTATGGGCTTTGGATCCTCGAGCCTTCGCCCCAAAGAGCAATACTGCTTGAGTGCCATCGGCCACTCCTCGCTCTGCTTCTTTCTGCCTTAAGGCAGCATTGCTAGGTTTCCCTCTTCCTACCGAACCATATCCCCATACATCTGCTCTAGGTTGAAGTTCCTTGGGATTCACTTGGCTTCTAGTAACCATCTTGGGTAGGTCAGTCTTGGTCTTTGGGGTAACAATCTGGCTTTCCAAGTTAACTGGTCTTTCTGACAGTGGAGATGATTCCGTGCTCTTAGCTTCTTGATTAGTAGATTCTTTTTTCCCTGCTTTGGGGTTACACTGATCTTGGTGGTTCACCTCTTCCTCCTGAGTATCCTTGCTTGTATTATTAGTTTCCTGCTCCTTCC
This sequence comes from Wollemia nobilis, assembly GCA_028583015.1. Taxonomy (NCBI): domain Eukaryota; kingdom Viridiplantae; phylum Streptophyta; class Pinopsida; order Araucariales; family Araucariaceae; genus Wollemia; species Wollemia nobilis. The sequence continues at coordinate 9,579,728 of JAQPPZ010017049.1, read as the reverse complement.
TCTGATTTTTCTCCTCTAAATCCTTCTCTTGAGTCTCCTCTACCTCAGATTCCACTTCTTGGCTGTCCATCTGATCTCCCTTCAAATGATTTAATGCATCAAAACTGTTCTCCACTGGGATGTTGATATCCTTGGAATTTCTTCCCATAAATTACTCTGCGAGTACATGGGACAACTTCCACCGAGCCTCCATAGGCCTCCCGTATCACCCAATCAAACTTACTTGCCCCAGGGCGTTGATCTATGGGGTTCTTTCCTTTGTGATTTGGATCTGAGGCTTGCTGTATCATCTTAGGAGCAGGTTGAGCTTGAGGGTTCCCATCAAAGGGACCAGATCCCCTGTGAGAGGGTTTTGGGGCATAGGAATTTTTGGGAGGAGGGTTAAAACGTTGCCTCTTGCTTACAATATGGCGAACAGGGTCTCTGATATTCGGATTTCGAGCTCCACGTCCTTGAGGCCCGGGTTGGGTAGGAATGGAGATCTGCGGGGGAGGGATATTATTCCGGGTTTGAGGATCGGTATTTTGGAGTGGGGGCTGGTTCTTGGAAATGCGGTGGATACCCCGGTGCCCTACCTTCCCACAAACACTACACTTAAAAGACATATTTTCATATTCAAATACCCGAGTATGAAGGCCAAACATAGACGACAAAATAATGGATTTAGGGAGCTCTTTACTCAGGTCTGCCAACACACACATGCGAGCAGACATGAGTCTTGTTTTGCTCAAGGTTGCAGGATCAATAGCTATTAGTTCTCCAATCTCTGTAGCTATCCCAACCAATATTTGTTCGTTCCAGAAAAGCAGAGGTAATCCTGGCATCTTAACCCAAATAGGAGCCAAATCCAACACCTGAGTCTGGGGGTTGAAATCGGGGGACCAACGCTTCAGATACAAGCCCCTTTTCCCAAAAAACCAAGGACCTCCTTGGAGAGTCCTTTCCATGTCCTGTTCACATTGAAATGTCACCAAAAGAAAACTCTTGGGTAAAGCCTTAATCATCATACCGGCCCTTGGCTGCCATTTTTGGATGGCCCATCTCCTTATTACTTCCATGTCTGGCCTCACCCCCATAAATTTAGCCACAAAAGATGTTCTGCCCTCCATAGCCACATGCTGAGCTAAGGAATCTGGGACATGCAACCTACCATTGACAGATTTTAGATTAAAACAAGAGTCGGATAATTTTTGCTTACCGCGAAGAGCATTAAGATATGAAGGTCTCCAGTTGCCAGGTTTCTCTTTGTCTCCTTCTTGGGTCTTCCTTTGATCCTGACGCATAGAGTCCTGGTCCCCCTCAGAGAAATCTTCAACCGCATCCGCCCAACGCCCTTGGACCGGTTCCAATAGAACTTCCTTGTCCACATCCTCCGCCTGGGGGCCTGCTATCTCGCCAGAGCCCCCACCTGCCGCGTCTACTGATCTGCCCTCTGAAGTCCCACACCTAGGGTTTGATGCTCCTAGACCTCTCGCTCCTCCTCCTTGCTGCTCCATCCGTCACCGAAAATCTCCGATCTCCAAACAAGCTCAAGAGATGTTGCAAATGAAGGCATCAACTTCACAACACATAGTCGCTCAAGTACAGACTGAGGCAAAAGAACAAGCCAAAGAGCACCTCAAGTACCCATCATTGACTAAGTGACAAAGGGTAGAAGCCACTCAACAATATCGAAACAAATATCAATTTTCTAATATTATAATTAATAGTACAAAATAAAATAATTGAGTGAATATTTTATTTATGAGCACTAAATGTTAAAAATTATTACCATCATAGTCAATGTGATTGTAAGTTGAGTGGTTGCAACCACTCAACATAGGGTCCATAAGTCTACTAGTGGTTGAAATTAGTTGCTATTAGTTATGGTTTTGTTGGGCTTAAAAAAATCCCAACTTATATTTCACCCCTAGTTTCCAAAATAAATTAAGTGACTAGGTGATTATAGGATGTGGTGTTGAGTCCAAAAAGAGGAAGGTCTTGAGAGAGTCATTCCAATTCAAAGAAGAGAGTCCTCATGGTCATTGAAAGAATAGGTCTAAGTCTTAAGGTGCTTAATTCATTATATCCTTCATGAATTCATCCATATCATCACCCCTCACCATATCATCCATTTCATCCATTTTTAAGACTTTTATTTTTAAATTTATCCATTTGGTTTCATATCATCTAGTCCACCTTCATTATTTAGTCCATGCCCTTTAAAAAATACCTTTTAGTCCATTAATTTTTTCATCACACTTAGCCCCCATTACCCCATATCACCTAATGCATATAACCATTTTAATGATTTTTAAAATCCATCGTATAAAATTCATGTTGCACCCCTAGGTTAGACCATGGTCAAAACAAAAATTAAAATTGACCTATATTTTTTTTTATTTGCCTAAAGTCCTAAGTCACCAAGTATGCCTAGACATTCACCTTAACTTTTTCCTAAAAATATTTGCTAAGGCCTAACCATCCTAAATCATCATTGCTCTTCCAAAAATCATGTCGTTGATCCATCCACAACCATAATAAACCATTGGTGATAGCCTAAGCCCAAATACATTGTTGGTCATCCAAACCCGCCATCATCGATCCATCAACGATAGACTATTTCAATCAACAATCGTATTAAGCCTTGGCATGAAGAAAATTCAACCATCACTCTTATAAATTCTTCATCATCGATCCATAAATGATAGAGTTTTAAGTCTGAAATTAAGGGCCTATTTGTTGTTGGTCTAACCATTACCCCTTCTAATAAAATTGGTCATACCAAGTTGTTTTAAAATTCCTTATCATCAACCTGAAATTCCCATCGTCGATCCATCAATGACCATGTATTCCTATCAGCAATAGTGTAAACCAAAATCTAGCCTTTTGCTTATTTGAATACATTGTCATCAATCCATAAATGACAATCGATTACCATCGATGATGCCTTAGCCTCAGGTCATATAGGCTACCACTCATTCTTTGCGTATTTAAGCCTATGAATGAAATTCTTTACCTAAAAAATTAGCCACCAAGTTCAAGTTTGGTCTATCACCAATGAAAAGAGTGCATCGTCGATGCTTCAGTGAAAGTTTTTCTCCATCAATGACCACAAAAATAATTAGTCCTAAAAAGGATTTTTCTCATCACTCTTGTGAAATTCCTATTGTCGATCCATCCATGATAACTTATTTCTATCAATGATAGAGTCATTTTGAGTCATCCAAGGGTTAGGCCATCGTCGATATTAAGTGTTCCCCCTTCCATCACACATTAAGTAAACCTTAGGTCTACTAGGTCACCCACATAAGTCTATCTAAAATTTCTTAAAGTTTCCCATTGTCTACAACAATTCTCATTCGCTCATCCATAAATGATAGTCTAATTCCATCAGTGATAGAATTTTAATCATCATGCTTGGAAATGCATTATCACCAATCCATAAGAGATAACCCTAGGAAATCAACAATCGTGTGTTTTGTGAAAGCATCATTACTCATCAAGGAAGCCTATCGGTGATGCATCAGTGATAATCCAAAATGAAGAGTGATGAAGGCATCAATGGCCCAGATCATTTCAAAGATATCAATTATGTATATTTCACTTCGATAGGCATGTGGCTCACTGTTCAAGGATTGACAAAAGTTATGAAGGGATGGATGGTCCAAGATCCAAAAGTAGAAAAATTAGAAGGCATATCAAGATGAATGTATCTCATTGGAGTATGTGAATATTAGCAAATAACTCAAGGTAAGTTTCAAGGCTATAGCTATGGTAAAGTATAAAATCTTGAGTAAGCACAAAAGAAGCACCATAAACCTAAGGATATTCAAAAGATAGTAAAAGCAATACGAGTGATGAAACCTAGCAAACTCAAAAATTGCTCAAAGGAGAAAGTATCGAACCACATGAATAAAAATTGCCACACAAGTTGAGCATCTCATAGAATGTACTAAGAAACACAAGTTCATAAAATGAACAACTCAAAGGATAGGCCCAATGTAGGTTTGATATATTCAGATCCATTCGTATATATAGAACATGATGTTACCACCATCAGCTGATGAAATGGATAATTTCAACATGGCTTTATATGAAGGTAGTGACTGAAGTAAAGAATCCAATAGTAAGGATGGGCCAGAGCATGCAAAAGGCAATGATCATAGAATATTGTAAGCAATTCCTATTTTTTATCACTAAAATATGCAAAAGTCATAGTAAAAAGAAGAAACTACCGAAGCCTCAACATATTATGGGATTTAGAAAGATACAAGCACCTCGATGAAATATAGTTACAAAGGTATCACCCCGATGGAGTATAGTTATGGAGGTATACCTTTATTGTCATTCCTCTCATTTTGTATACCTCTATATCTCATTTTTCATTCTATTTTTCCTCCCATACATCATTACCCTCCTCTTTTTGGATATTCTCTCCTGACCACCATCATTGTTTGTTCCACAAAGTGTCATCTTACCACCATTGTTTGTAGCCTTCCACATCCATTATGTCCAACTATTTTTACCACCATCCATGTTGTTTCCCATTTTGTTTCACTTCATTGTGTTTTTTCTTTTATCCCTTCATCATCACGTCGATTCCCCCTCTGTTTCACCCTAAAACTATATTTGTATTGACCCTAGTCAAAGATAATTCAAATACAAAGAGATAGATGACTAGGATAATAGGAATAAAGAAAATATACATAAATTACCTTTTGTATGAATTATAAGGTATGATCAAATGCCTAACCCACCACTATTGATATCCCCCTCCAAATCAAAATAAGTTAGAGTTAAAGAAGTTGAGAAGATGAGTTATAGTAACAGGCGGTGCAATCTCAAAAAAATAGCAACCTTATGGAAATTTTGATAGTTGGCATCAATTGGGTTTTATATAACAAACTCATGAAGCCAAAGAGACACAAGACCAAGAAGAGCACACGTGGTTGAACTAGGACCAAGTATTTATAACATATTTTAGGTGACTGAGTTATATAAGGATCTGACTCAGCCAAGCTTCACCATCAAGAAATCATGTAGCAAGCTTGTGAGAGGTATTCTAAGTATTTTTGTGAGGGTTATTGTATTTCCCCTATTTTTCTCTGTTTTAACCATTTTTTAAAGTTCTTCCCATATTTGTGTAGGTATTGCCAAAATTTGAGTAGTCTACCTGAGATGAGTTCCAAGAGTTGCTTCAAGGAGCTAGAGTCTATGTGTCACTATAATTAGGATATTAGATAATAGTTCCCTTGTTATGTTATTTGAATGGGGTGAAATCTATATTTTATTCATTGAAAGACCTAAGCACTCTACTAGGTTTTATCATTGTAGCCATTTTTAATCTGAATATAATACAAATCATCTAGTTTTCACTTTTTGGCATATGTTAGTGCAATGTGTGTGTATTTTCTTGTTTGTATATTACATTATTTGAATCTACAGGTAATTTTTCTCTCACTAATTTTAAAATCCATGTTGATTACAATATTCGAATGAATGTGGGTTTATTAGTTTTTCTTTCCTCTTCTCTTCTTTTCATGTGAATGACTAAAATTTGCTATGATAACACAATGGACAAGGCACCGGTCTACTTTCATGCATGAAATGCTTTTATTGTATGCTTGGTCATTATTTTTTCACATCTATAACATTTTAAAATCTAGTTGAGCATATTTGTTTAATGAATACCATGATAGGCTCATATTAGGGTGTCCAAACCTAACCTATTTAGCTATCAAGCTATCCAAGGAAGAAGTGGTGATTCTACCAGATCTCACATATCTACTTATGGGTCATAAGGAATTTGAATAGTATGACAGATCTTAAATATATTCAAATTTTTCCATAACAGGTTTGTTATGCTATACTAGGGAAGGCAATTATGTATAAATATCTTCAAAACAATAATGCAAATCATTGAAACATTCCCATTAGTGGTATTAGAGCAAGAGGTCAAAGGAAGAGGTAACTCTCATTTTGATCCATTAGGACTTAATTATTTTGTGAAGAAGAATAATAAAATATTTCCCTTGATTTGAAATAGAGGGGATCCAAAGCACTCCAGAAGAGAAACCTCCATGGGCCAAAGAGATTACCTATATTGATTCTTCATTTTTTATTCCAACATTCAAAACAAAGGTAGGCTAGTGGTATAGGTTTAAGCACATCATCAAACTTGCCATCACAACATTAAAATGATAGGCACATTTTGTGTCATCCTCAACTATTCTATTTTTCAACAAAAGGTAGTTGCTAATATAACATGTCCACATAGAACAACCCCAACTTTAGAAGTAAATCATCTAAGGTAAAAGATATTCTCATGATAGGATGGAAATATTTGACTCTCCCATCCATTTCCAAAAGCATCTTCTTTCTCTGTGATAAATCTACTTGCACTCTTGGAAGCATGATACCTCACCAAGGAAGTTGTGTCAAACACATTGAATTCCTAGAGGAGGTTCTATTAGATCTCACCTTTGTGAGAAGTTGCACAAGACAATACAAGGTTTTCATGATTGATGTATATAGTAGAGCATCCTATAGAATTGGGGTAAATATAGTCTGATTGTATTTCATCAAGAGGGACTTATCAAAATTTCCAAGTAAAATTTGTCCACTTGGAGCATGTACATGGTGTCAACATGGATGCTCTTGATAAACCTAAGATCCTACACATGCTTTGACTACAATTTTTTTAATGAAATATTATAAAGTGTCAGGTGTCATAACATGGTGCTAACACATTGTCAAATTAGAAGTTGTTCTCCTTATTGTTGCACACTCTAGTCTGCATACAAGACAAATATTAGTTGGGCATCAATTTTCCACATCAGGCCTTGTAAATATTTTTTCCAAATAAAGGTGTTCAAGATTTTATGATGAGGTCATGTCACTATTGGCTCAAATTCGGTGCCTGATATCATTTCTTAGGTGTGCAACTTATTTAAAGGGACTTCTCTAGCCAGTGTAGCTCATATTTCCTTTTGACTCCTCCATGGCACAAGCATCTAATATTTCTTACCATATGGGCAATCAAAATAGCTATTGGAGAACTCAATCATTGATATCATAAGAGCCATATCCTGATTTTACCTCTAACGTATTATCGTGCAAGATCAAGGTATAGCTTAAGGATTTTAATTACAGGGATGTGTTGGACTCTCCTGCTTAGGGTTCATTTTGAATGTATTAAATTATAATTTGAAACTACTATATTTAATACAAAAATTTACTGAGCACCACAAGTTTTGTCATGCCATTACATTCACCAAATTAGCTCCAATTCCACAAATGCTTCCATGACAACCGTAAAATATGTCATATGCTTAATTCAAGAATGAAATAGAATAGGTGGAATGAAATTATGTCATATGCCACTAGAATCCATAAAGATAAACAAAACATCAAAAAAATAAGATAAAAATAAATTCACAACAAACACTCTAGCAATGTAAATAAAAATTCCTAGTTAATTGCATTATAATTTGAATGGGGAAGCGCAAAACTAAGAAATTTTAATGAAAAAAGAAACATGATAAAGCAGTACTCTAAAAATGTAAACTATTTTCTGATTCACCACATCACAAATATGCAAGTGAAGAGCATACTCCTAGTACTGCAAGCTTTTTGGTTCACTAGATCACATTACGTGCAAGTGAAGAGCATAAAATCGGTAGCAAACACGTATTAGAAAATAGAAGGAAGAAAAATGAGGGATTATAAAATTAATGAAAGTGAAAAGTTAGGAAAGGAATAAAAAACATTTTATTGAATTTTTATTCTAGAAAAAAGAAGTGATACATCTACAAAACTTCGAACGCGTTTTTATCTACAGGTGTCATAAGCGAAGTGAGATTCAAAGAGGTACAACCTCTCTTTATAAAGTCCTAACTCTAAGGAGGATCTAAAGAGTAATACATGTGGTATAAAAAAACCCAAGCATTATTACAAACCGTAGGTTTATAGACCAATATAGTGAAAATAAGAGAAGTCCCAAGCTCAACCCCCCCACCAAAAAAAACATGCATCCAAAAAAGAGAAGAAACACATTAAAAAATACGAAAATACAAGGTGAGAAAGAGTCCCTCAAACAATTTTGTTTTTACAAAGATAATATTGAAGAGGTTTTTGGCTCTTCCAACAAATTATGCCTCAAGAAATGTGCTTGAGCTCTCTATCTTTTCTCCATTTTTTAAACATTGGAGAAATAATATATGTGTTGATTCGAAGATTGTTTTTTATTTTAGATCCATGTCTACATGCTACTCACTCCAAAACTCTTGAAAAAATTTAAGGTCTTCCATAAAATTTAAATTTCTCAAACAAAGGTAGGAGAAAATTAATTTGATATCTACTAGCTCTGAGTTTGTTAAAAAATATATTTTTAACAGAAATAAATCCATCCTCGGAGCTTTCTCTAACCAAAAATCTATTGATTTCACTCATTATAAAGGTATTTTTTTAATGAACTGGATGATGGGAGGAAGTATTTATGTATTGATAGACATTCATCTTCTAAAATAATTTGGTGCAAAGAATTCCAGTCTAAGCAAAATCAGACCCCTTAAAAAACACAGTATCCAAAAGTGTTACTTCACAATCAAAAATAAAGGAAGTAATTTTAATACTATCATAGAAGGAACCATAGGCAGCAAGAAAACCATTAAGAACCTCTTTAGGGTTATGCCAAACTACAATGGCATCATCAATGTATCTTCTAAAAAATAAAATATTTTCCACAAAAACATTATTAAATACCTATTCTTCTAGATTATAAAGAAATGAACAATAATAAACCATAGTAAAATTACTTCCCATGGTTGTTCCTCTTATCTTATTGTATGTTTTCCCTTTGAATTCCAAGTAATGAATAGCATGAATTAAATCTTGGGAGCCCTCGTATGATAGATGAGATGAGGCTTTGTTCAAGCGGTGTGGAGGTTGTATTATTTGTGCAATGTTGGGCAAGTAAAAGATGAAATATTCTAAGAAACAATAATGTCAATGTGCGGTGTGGAGGTTGTATTTATTCATGTAGTTTTGGGTAGCTAAGCCAATGGATAAAATGAAAGCTTCAAAGAAACAATAATCTTAGCGTGCGATGTGGAGGTTGTGTCTATTTGCAAAGTAGCTATGGCAAATGGATTTTCTAAGTGAAAGTTTTGAAGAAATAATGATGTCACTACGTGGGGGTTTAAGCCTACCTATTAAAAAAAAATTACCACCTCTAATAAGGCTATTATAAACCACCATATTAAGGATAAGAGAGTAGTTTATAACTACCCTCATAGGGGCACCCAAACAATTTGGGTTCCCCTAAGAGGGAGGTTATAAATGCCCTCTTATCCCTAAGAGGGCAGTTATAAACCACCCTCTTAGGTCACCCTAAGATGATGGTTTATAACCACCGTATTAGTCCTAAGAGAGCAGTTATCCTAAGAGGATGGTTATAAACCACCCTCTTAGGATATATTAGGGCAGTTTTTTACCATTGTAAAAAACTACCTTATTTTAGTCATTGTTAAAGCCCCTTTTTTAGTGTAGTATTTTTTATAAGATATACTATGTATTGACAAATGATGTTTAATGCTTAGCTTTGATGCTTTTGGATGGATATATGTATTTACTATTGTAATTATTTGTATATAAGGATATGGTACTGTTGATTCTTTGCCTGGTTGCAGGATTAGGTACTCTCATAGGTGGACAAGAGAGTTGGCCACTAGGAACGAGAGACCATATTAAGAAGGGAAATGATGTGAGATGACTTGTTCATCAACAAATCAGGGTAACATGGATGAATACCCTTCATATAGGTGCATTTCATTTGCTTGTTCTCATGTTTGCACCATTGGGCCATGAATTTGCTTGCAATGAGTCTCCTTAAAAGTAGGATGGTGATAGCTTAGCCTATCTTAAAAAAAAGGTCATCCACTTAAGGATAAAATGATGGTGTGAAGCATCGAGGGAATGTTTGGAAGAAGCTTTCTTCTTTTTGTTTATGATTGGTTTTGGTATTAAAATTTATTAATGGTTTGATTAATAAAATGAATGACTTAATAAAATGTTATGGTTATTTTAATAGAAGAAAGTTTTAAAACAAATTTTAGTAATAGATCACTTTAATTAAGTGAAATTGATTTTGGAATATTTAGTGTTGTGCTTGCATGTTGTTGCTCTTTGTTGCTTCTTATGGTAAGAGGAGAAGGAATTAAATTATGTAACTCCTCTTTTATTAGACCATAAGGAAAATTATCTAAAAGCCTTAATTAACTCCTTCATGGGTGGTTAGGTGCCCATGACTACCACCTTCTCTTCCAAGATGCATTTGTAATGCTTAGGAGTTGCATACAAGGGTAGGGATCCCTTGTTTTGGGAGTGGAGACGAGGAGTCACTGGAATTAAAAGGTGAGATTTTTTTAGAAAGTGAGGGAGTGGTAGTAAGGATGAACCAAGTGAGTAGAAGGAGGATGCCTAAAGTGTATTAAGCTTTCTACGTAGAGGTATTTTCTCCATGGTTTTGGTTTGAATGCACTCATGTTATATTTCTATTATTTTGAATTTTAACTTTGAGTGGTTTGTGTTGGTAGATGTATGCATTTTTCCTTGTTCTTTTGATATTCCTTCCTTTGTATATGCTTGTGTGTATTGCCTACATTGGCTTATTTTTAGAGGACAATGGTGGGTGCTATGGAGGTGCACCCAATTTTCATGCTAGGTTTTTCTAGTTCTCCTTAGTCCAAGCTTGTTGTGTAGGATATAGCTTTGGTTGGGCCTTTTTGTATAGTTTCTATTTCTTTAGTTGCTTGGTCCTTGATCATCTATGCTTTGGTTTGTTAATATGCATCCATAAAGCACCTATTCTTCCTTCCATGCTTGCTTGCTTACCTTGGTTTACATGGTTGACCCACCCGTATTGAGTTGGATGTTTATAGGTGCTACATTTTATGTTACATGGGCATCCTGCATCATCTGCCTTGGTCGTGCTTGTTCTTTGTTGGCTTATCTTTGGTTTCACCCCTGTGCCATCTACATGGTTTGACATTATGGGTTTTGAGCCCTCTTTCGTTAGGGTTGGGTTGGCTAGCTTTTGGTTGCTATATTTTCTCCCACCCTACATTGTTGGCTTATGTTCTTTGACATTATATTAAGCTTTGATCTTATTAAGGTTTTGCAACATTCTAATATTTTATTTGATTAATATATGCTCATGGGTGAAAATATTAATGTTGTTCCTTTATGTTAGTGAAAGAAAATATAAAAGGAATTAATGGTTTTCCTTTATGCTTTTTATTGAAAGGAATTAATTATTTTCCTTATGCTTAAATATGAAAGGAATTAATGGTTTTCCTTTATGTTTTTTATTGAAAGGAATTAATTTTTTTCCTTATGCTTAAATATGAAAGGAATTAATGGTTTTCCTTTATGTTTTTTATTGAAAGGAATTAATAATTTTCCTTATGCTTATATATGAAAGGAATTCAAGGTTTTCCTTTATGCTTTATTTGAAGGAATTAATGATTTTCCTTGTTGCGGGCCAAACAAGGTTAACTTCTTTCCTACTTTTGTCACATGCCCGTGCATTTAATTTATCAACCCAGGGAGCTTCGTAAACTTGCGAAGGGTCTTGAACAAGATTGCTTACAATACCACTTGAGATGAGTCCGCTAGTTCTACTATTGGGGGGTGTTTCAAATGGTCATCAATCATTCATACACTCCTCAATAATTTACGTAAAAACAATTAAATCTATAGAAAGGAAATATTCACGCATTCCTGGAAATAAACCTACTGCAATACTAGAAATAACAATGTGATAAAAAATCTTATAAAAGTGGTAAACTAATCTAGAAAACATAGGAAAATATAGGGGAAGAAATACTGGCTTGGAGTGGGCCCAGGCTCCAATAGCTTCCTCCCAACTGAACACGCACTTAGAAACTCTTAGAACTGTATTATAATTATCAAAGTATTACAATGCTTCTTCTGTATATCTCTCTATAATTACTATCAAAATATTCTATATATTCTCAGAGAGGTCTGCGTGTGTTTATATAGCACACCCATAGATCTTCTGTTACAAAGAAGTTATAATAGTCGATTCATTCCAGACTAAACTAAGATAGTCTGGTAAATGTGATCGACGTCTGCTAAAATTGGCATTCATTTCTAATGGTGGCATGTTCACTGATTGGTTTGTGCTTCACCTGGCATTGGTAGGACATTCTCATACATCGGTGCGATCCCCAATTTAACTCTACATGACGTAGAGTTGGAACTACACCAATCTTTGTTGTCCACGTCATGCTTGTCTGGTCAACGGGTGAAGAACAGGGGCACCTTCCCTATGAGGAAGGTGCCTAAGTATGTCGGGCACCTTCTCTATGCGGAAGGTGCCTTACTACCATTGGCACCTTCCTAGAAGAGGAAGGCACTTATCTTTTATTGGTACCTTCCTATGAGAGGAAGGCGCTTGCCTTCTAGTGGTGCCTTCCTTATGAGAGGAAGGTGCTTGCCTTCTAGTGGTGCCTTCCTTATGAGAGGAAGGCGCTTGCCTTCTAGTGGCACCTTCCTATCGGTGCCTTCCTATGAGAGGAAGGCGCTTATTTTCCTTTGGCGCCTTCCTAGAAGAGGAAGGCATTGGCCTTCTATTGGTGCCTTCCTAGGAGAGGAAGGCGCTTGTCTTTCCTTGGTGCCTTCCTGGAAGAGGAAGGCGCCTACTTACGCTTGGCGCCTTCCTGGAAGAGGAAGGCGCCTACCTTCTCTGCATTGATTCTGAAAGAAACAAAGTGCTAGGTCCATGAAAAGACCTCGACTGATCCAAATCTGACTAAATCAACTACAATTCCACAAAAACACATTGAAAACACATGAATTAGATAACATGCATAATTTCATCAAATAATTATATAATCATTCATAAACATATGCAATCCTTATTATACAACCGCATAATAATCAAGAAAATGTATACAAAATATGAGCATTTCTTATGCTCATCATCCCCCCATGCCTAACATATGCCATGCCCTCATGGCATCAAAACTATAGGTAGCCCTATTGACCCCTCATCATTGTCATTTCTTGGTGGATCCGATTGTACCTATGGCCCGTGTCTGCCTCTTCTGCATGCTGGCATCTGGAGGTGTGGCTCCTCTTTTTCTATGTGGAGCTACGGGTGTTGTTATCGGCTGTGCTTTCCTCATCCTGGCCGCTATCGAAGGTGATCTAACTAGCGTCATCTCTGCTGCCTAAAATGCAGCTTCTATAGCTTGCCATAGGTCAGCGTCCGGAGGTCTGACCACTGCAAGAGGGATATCTAAATTATCCCTCTTGAGATGAACTACTTGGGCTTTGTACAATCGGGTTGCTTCAGGAGTAAGCCCTACGTTCTCCTTTGCAATGGTAGCGGCCTCCAATTCGGGGCCATATACCCCCCATCATTCAAAATACCTTCTTATCATGGAGGGTCATCCTCGGGATGACCCGTAAATCTCCTAGAACTGGTTGTCCTCTACTGGATTGATGTAGATACCAGAGTCCCCCTGCATCCTCGAGGTTGCCTTCCTAGTCTCCTTAGCTGTTGTCATCTCTTTGAGTAGTCGTTCAAACTATTTTTGCCTCTCTATGAATGGTTGCATATCCCACTCATCTTCTTCTAGCTCGATGAAGGTCACCTTCACCTTCTTTCGAGCCATCCTGGGCCCTTTTCCTTTGGCCTCTATAGAAAATGTGATGGCTTGAATAGGGGTTTTCCCTTTCTCCCTGGTGGATGTCTTCTCGCTCTAAGGGACCTGCTCTATGGTCCCTGGAGCATTCTCTTCACTCTGGGGGACCTATGTTGACATCCCTAGGGGTGCTTCTTCACCCCCTATCTATCCTGTGTTGACCCCTTAGGTTCTTCTCTTCCTTCCTTAGGTCTAGGGAGTTCTTCCTTATCCCCTGGTCCTGTCTACTATTGTTGGCCCTCGTCCTACTCTGTATCACTCAGGACGATGATAGGGGGTGTTGTGGGACTTCTTTCCCTTTCACTCCCAAAAATAGAGGAATTCTCCCCTACCTCCGGGCTGCTCTATCGGGCATCCGATCAAAATTCTCTCAAAGAGAATACTCATTCTGTAGATGTGGGAGAATTCATTGGGACCTCTTTTTCCTAGTCAGTTTGGGTCGATGCATCCCTTCTTTCTGTTCCCCTATCCTGGAGTAGTTGGTTCTCCTCCCACAACTATTGGACCAGCTGCTCGAGCTGGGTGATTCATCTTTCTCATTCTTTCAATTCCCCTCTATGCTTGTTCTAGTAGTCCTCCAAAATTTTTTGGGCCATCCAACAATTGGTTTGCCACTCCAATACTTCCTCCAAGGCTGCGTCGACCTGATCATTGCTCTTGAAAGTCCCTACATCTTGTGGGCTCTGATTTGTCAATTCTTAGAGGGTTTGGGCTGCAACATCGACTTTTAGGTCACTCTATTCTTCTTCTATCGAGAGGAGTCATCATAGGTATTTCCTCCTAGGGACTGGTTCTAGTGGCTAAAACTCGGCCTCACTGCTAATAAGCGGTGCTCCTTCCTCTTCATACTCGGGCACTAGGGAATGCCCTCTTTCCTCTATGCATTCGGGCACTGGTGAATGCCCTCTTTCTTCCATGAAATAGGGCAATGCCAATTGCCCGATACTTGCCATCTCCTCTGTAGGGCTTCCCTCTTCTTGCCCTATTTTGGCAATAGCATCCTATTGCCTTTCTTGGCCGCCATCTCCCTCTGCATCGGGGTTCTGCCTCTGCGCTTCTGCATGGCGGACCAGTGTTGATATCAGCCCATGGTGGGCCAAGGTGGATGGTGCTCCCTTCTGGTACCTAGCCACTTCTTCCTTCAGGGCATTTTCTAGGTAGAAGGGCACGTTCAACTTCCTTCCATGCACCAGGTGATTCAAAAACTGCACATGGTTAGCGTGCAAATGGGTATACTTCCCGATGCATGTAAAGAATCGAGCAACCTGCTCGAATATCTTCCATAGATTCATGGGAAGGCTACTTTTGGGTAGCCCTTCCTTATCTATCTACACATTTTCTCTTGGTAGTAGCACTTCGACGTACGACTTCAATAGTCCACCTTTGTATATGCATTCCCCTATGAGGGGCAATCCAGTCACCTACGAGATGTATTCAGGGGTGACTAGAATTTCTACCCCTCGCACCTGAGCTACGTCGCCCCTCAAGGAGGCAATGAATTCCTTGGCTGCCTCCATATCCTGGCCCTGACTGACTAGGGTATAGTATTCGAACCATCCCTCGGCCTCGAACTATGTTTTTACCGCCCCCTGATTCCTTCCGTATCACTCGGCTCATTCTTCTTCATCGCATGATTCTTCGACCTTCCTCCCATGGTGCCTTCCCTTACTACTACATTTTTTTCTGTCCTTACTTCTTCAGGAAGGTGCCTTCTTATAGGGAAGGTGCCTAACCTTAGCATTTAATTCTAGGGTACACCTTTCGAGCCATATCATTGGCACGTGGTTTCGGCTATGGGGGGATATGATTTTTATGATGACAATATTTTTTTTTGTACTGCATAATTTATGAATAATTATATAAATATTTGAGTTAGTATGCACGTACCTTATTTGGTGTTTCATGCATCATGAAGAGCATTGATTCACTAATTTGTGACATGGGGAGGGGTATGGTCATCTGATGTCGCTCGTTCGTGTGGTGATTTCATTTCGATCGAGGCATCCGGGAGACTTAAGTGTTGGTTGTATGTGGAAGGCACTCTTTGGTACCTTCCCAATGTGGAAGGCACTTATGTGGCACCTTCCCGATGTGGAAGGCACTTATATGGTGCCTTCTCGATGTTGTCGGTGCTCTCTGATTGGATGCGCCTTCGATGGTGGAAGGCATCGACGCCTTCCCGATGTTGTATCTTTGAATGGATGCGCCTTCGATGGTGGAAGGCATCTCTGATTGGATGCGCCTTCTGGTGGTGGAAGGCACCTTTGATTGGATGTGCCTTCTAGTGGTGGAAGGCACCTTTTTGATGATGGTGCCTTCCTGCTATGGAAGGTGCTTCTGAATGGGTGCGCCTTCCCGATGTGGAAGGCACCTCGCTGTATGCACCTTCCTGATGTGGAAGGTGCCTCGGATTTTTTTTTGTGTGGCGCCTTCCACATGGAAGGTGCCTATTTTTTTTTTTTTTTGTGTGCCTTCTTTATAAGGAAGGTGCCTTATTCTGATGGGGTGCCTTCTTTATAAGGAAGGCACCTTCTTCTAGTGGGGCCTTCTTTATAAGGAAGGCACCTTCTTCTGTGGGTGCCTTCTTTATAAGGAAGGTGCCTTCTTCTAGTTGGGCACCTTCTTTATAAGGAAGGCACCTTCTTCTGGTGGGTGCCTTCTTTATAAGGAAGGTGCCTTCTTCTGGTGGGTGCCTTCTTTATAAGGAAGGTGCCTTCTTCTGGCTGGGTGCCTTCTTTATATGGAAGGCACCTTATTCTTGGCAATCATGTTGCGATTGACTGGGAAAGGGTGATCAAGCCTTCTCAGTCTCGCTTCACGCTGCCTCAGCTTCTACCTATGAGTGTCGGTGTCGGAATGCTGAGCCGAATCAGGCCTGGTTTCCCAGATACCTATTCCTCGTGTTGTCAGGTCTTCCACCTACAAAAAGCAAATGAAAAGAAAGAAAAATAAAGGTAGTTAGATGCATTTCATGCCTGTTAGGCCCTGGATTAGGATGCCTGCAGCTTGCATGCGGGCGTCATCCCTACAAAACACATCGTAAGAAAAAAACTAAATTAACTAATTTTGGTGAGCACCTCCATGCCCACCATTTTTCCTGTTAAGAGTTTGGTCTGGATCTAACAAGATGGGGTCTCCCCCATGTCTATTCTGGATTCCACCTGTAAGGTTTTGGATGTGTTATAGGGGCACAATCGATGGCCATTGACCGTTAACATGGTGTTGCTACCATCAATTGTTCTAACATGCACTACCCCATTCTTGATGAGCTCTACCACCTCATACGGTCCCATCCATATTTGCATTAATTTACCTTTTCTTTCTTGGAACCGAGAATCATACAACAACACCCATTCTCCTTCTTGGAACTGCTTCAGTTTAATGTGGCGATCATGCCACCACTTTCTTTGCTTTTGTATGATTTTCGTTCTCTGCAAAGCATCCATTCAGATTTCGTCCAGCTGATCTAGCTATCGAATCCTTTCTTCTTGAGCATCATCCAAGCTCAAGTTCAATTCTGAAGCCATCCTCAATGTCTTGATTTCAAATTCAATGGGCATCATCGCACTCTTCCCATAGACCAGTTGGAAGGGTGTGAAGCCTGTGGTGGATTTCCACATGGTATTATATGCCCAGACTACCTCTAGAAACCATGTAGCCCAATATTTTCTATGTTGCTGCATGGTCTTCATCAGGATGTTCTCTATTTCTCTGTTCATCACTTCCACTTGCCCATTTTCCTGTGGATGGTAGGGTGTAGTTTTATTGTGCCAAACTCTGTATTGCTCCATCAGCTCCTTGATCAACCTGGAGGTAAATTGAGGCCCCTGGTCTATTGTTATCTCTCTAGGGACCCCAAATCATGTAAAAATATGGGAAAATAAGAAATCGATGACTGTTCTTTCTTTTGAATCTCTCAATGCTTGAACTTCAACCCATTTGGTGACGTAATCTGTATAGACCAAAATAAACCTCCTCCCTATTGAAGGTGGATTAATTGGTCCCATGAAGTCCATGCCCCACTTATCGAAGGGTTCCAGGTGTACCTGAGGTTGGAGGGGCATTTCATCTCGATGGGTTGGTCTACCCATTCTTTGGCATTCATCGCACTTGCTGGCGTACGCAGCCACATCCTTGAATAGAGTGGGCCAAAAGTACCTAGCCTGTAGGATTTTGTAGGCAGTTCATTTCCCTACAAAGTGTCCTCTGCATGGTTCATCATGACATGCTTTGAGTACTTCTGAGAACTCCTGCTCTGCTATGCATCTCCTTATAATCTGGTCATGTCCTATTTTGAATAGGAGGCCATCAATCCATAGGAATGATGCACTTTTCTCTATGACCGCCTACTTTTCTCGAAAAGAGAGAGTAGGTGAGGTTCTTTCGATGGCCAAGTAATTGGCTATATCTATGTACCATAAGATTTTCTCACTAATGGTGAACAAATGTTCATCCAAAAATTGGTCTTCCACTGCTGTATGGTCTATCGGTATCAATCTGGATAGAAAATCTGCTATGACATTGTCTTTGCCTAGTTTGTCGACTATTGTGATGTCAAATTCCTATAGTAACAAGAGCCACCTGATAATTCTTCCACCAATGGTCGGCTTGCTCATCAAGTATCTGATAGCCATGTGGTCCATGTGGACAAATACCTTATACCCAATGATATAATGGTAGAATTTGTTTATGGCATGCACAACTACAAGGAACTCCTTCTTCATCATCGTGTAGTTGAGCTCGGCTCCTACCAAGTTTTTGTTGACATAGTAGATGGCATAAAATTCTTTGCCATCCTTCTATCTGAGGACTGCTCCAATCACATCGTTGGATGCATCATAGTAGATATGGAATGGTATGGCCCAATTTGGTCCTCTTAAAATCGGTGTGGATATCAGTTTCTCTTTAAGCAACTAAAATGCTTCTTCATAGTCTTCCATCCAATTGAACTCCACATCTTTAGATAATAGAGTGTGCAGTGGTTTTGCAATTTTGCTGAATTCGATGATAAATCACCGGTAGTACCTGACTGATCCAAGAAAACTCCTCACCTCTCTCTGCATTCTAGGGCTGGGTAGGTCTCTGATGACCTCAATTTTTCTTTTATCAACCTTTATTCCTTCTACGGAGAGGTGGTGTCCCAATACGATGCCTTCTTGCATCATCATAAAGCATTTCTCGTTGCTCAGGGACAAATTGTTTTCCTTGCTTCTTTCGAGCACTCTTTCCAAGTTTCGTCATTGCTTCATCAAAGGTTTCTCCATAGATGGTGAAGTCATCCATGTATACTTCGACCGCGTCTCCCATCATGTCTAAAAATATGCTAAGCACCACCCTTTGAAAGGTGGCAGGTGCGTTGCACAATCTGAAAGGTAATACCCGATAGGCAAACGTTCCCCATGGGTAGGTGAACATTGTCTTATCCTGATCCTCTTCTCCTATCTGGATCTAGTTGTATCCACTGAATCCATCCAAGAAGGAGAAATACTTCCTCCCTGAGAGTGTATCCAAGACTTGATCAATGAACGGGAGCGGGAAGTGGTCCTTCTTGGTCACTTTGTTTAATGCTCTATAGTCCACATAGATTCACCATTTCCCATTCTTTTTAGGGACTACCACTAACGGTGATACCCACTCACTGTCAAAAATTGGATAGATGAATCCGATAGTCAAGAGTTTTTGCAGTTCTTCCTTGACAATGTCTTTCATTTTCGGATTCATTCTTCTTTGTGGTTGCCTGCTTGGAGTTGCTTGATCATCTAGGTATATACGATGGGTATAGATCTCTGGGCTGATACCCTTCATATCTGAGTAATCCCATGCAAATGCCTATTGGTGTCTAACCAGGAGCTCTTCTACTTTCATCAATTGTGTGGGAGTCAACCCACTACTGACATTCAACGTTCTTCCTGGCCCGACGTGTATCTACTGAATGTGGTGATCTTGGGCGCCAACCAATGATGATCTAGGTGTGGATATGGAGGACTCCCCATGGAGGAACTCCACAATAGCACCATCTTCATCTTCTTCTGCCAACTCATCCAATGTCATCATCGGCTGGATCATGGATAGCTCAAGATTTTCATGCTCGATCAACATGGGTTCTCCTACTGAGTCGACGGACTATGCTGGGGGTGAAATAGTCAACCTTTTAATATTTCATCCATCGAAGATGGTCATCAGCCCATCTTGATAGCTGATGTAAGCATCAGCTATTGCCAGCCATGGCCTTCCCAAGATGAGTGGGTAACCACCCAACCTAGTTTTAGATTGCAAGACTAAAAAGTTGGTTGGGTATTCCCATGCATTGACTATCACTATTATGTCTTCCAACATTCCTTTCGGTGCCATGGTCGATCGATCGACCAGCTATAGCACTATCATAGTGGGTTTCAGGTTCATGAGTTGTAGCCTCTACATGGTCTCCTGAGGCATTACGTTGATGGCTGCTCCGAGATCGACCAACGTATTGGATAGGGAATGTCCCTCAATTTTTATAGTCAGCATCGGGCTGCCCGGTCTGCATACTTAGGATGGCACATTTTGCCCATCATCAAATCTGCTAGTTTACCCATGACATTGATAGTCTGGGTTGCTCTTCATCCTGGCTTCCTTAGACACATCTCTCTTATCACCTTGGTATATATCGAAACATCTCGGATGGCTTGAAATAATGGAATTGTCATGGTGAGGTTCTTCAAGCTAGACAAGATATCAAACTCTGACTGCGTTACTTTCCTCTGTTCTTGTAGTTGGTTGGGAAATGGAGCCTTTGCTCTCTTAGGCATTTCTTCTATCACCTCTTCTACAAGAGGTGTTTCTCCTACCTCTTCCTCCTCTTCTACTAGTGGAGGCATTCCTACTCCTAGCTGTCTACCAGACCTAAGCTGAATATGGTACATCGGATACATCTCACCCTCCATGTTGTATGCTGGTTGGTTCACCCTGTTATTCAGATTTGTCGTCGGTTGTGCGGGTAGCTACGTAGGTCTCACTATTGGCAATATCGATAAATTCTATTGGGGGTGAGCTGGTGCTACATTCTATGGAGCCTGATTCCATGTAGTGTGGCCTCTCCACTGCTGCCTAGGATATGGATATGGCATCCATGGCTGTTGGTTCGGGAATGCTGTTGGGGGTGCGTTGGACCAGGGTGATGGCCCCCACCACCCCATGTTAGGTGGTTGAGGTGGGCCTTGGTGCATGTATGGTCCTCCCCCATATGATGACATTCTAGTTGGCATATTCCCCATAGGGGGTTGTGGCCAACTCTTCTGATTGCCTATGAAATAGGCATCCATGCTTTCAACATCCTCCTGATTATTGGGCAGTTGCGGGCACAATCAAGTTTTATGGTTCAGCCTACAAACTATGCATACTCTGACTTTGTTCTCCGGGCATGCATTCTTTGCATGCTTCCCTCTACATTTTGGATAGAAATAAGCCAATGTTGCTTCATTTTCTTACTTCTTTTTCTCTAATAGTAGCGTATCCATCTACAATGCTAGAGATGAGAGCATTTCGCTCTTTAAATCTTCCAACATGTTACCTATTTCTGTCTTCATGACTAAAGCAGTCACTTTCATGGTTCTAGAAGTGGTCTTGCCTCTCCTTCTTGAGTAGTTCCAGCATAGTTGTCGGATGTCTTCCATAGCGTGTTGGTAGACATCACCTCCAGAAATCATGTTAAGAGCCTCCAGTGATTCATTGGTAAGTCCTCTCAAAAATATGCTTTTGAGGGACTTATCAGATAGTTTCGTGTGAGGAGATCATTGAAGATTGAAGTTGAATCTCTCCCAGTATTCCTCGAGAGACTCATCTTCTTTCTGCGTCATGCTCAGGACCTCTTCTCTGGAGTCTCTTGCTCTCCCAAAATCTTGGTATTGCTCTAAAAAGAGCTTCTTCATTTGATCCCAAGTGGCAATGTGTTTGTCTCCCAGACCGATGAACCACCATAGAGCTGCATCATCCAACATGGAAGGAAAGAGTTTCAGCTTCTGCGTATCAGATTTGTAGTCCACAGACCTGCATAAGACATCAAACTTAAATAAAAATAGGTCAGGGTCCTCAGTTGGGTATCCTCTAAAGGTCGAAAGGTGAGCAGGGGATATGTTTTTCATTTTGGTATCTCCTACTCCTTCATCAATCAAGAAACTAAATCCAGATGAGACTTCTTCATTGTCAGCCATTTTTTTAGGAAATGTGGTCTCTAATGCAATATTTATGGCCTTATGATCATTTAAGACTTTCTGAGTCAAGGCTCTAAGGTTGTCTGGTGTTATCATCCGATCTTCTACAACTTTCCACAATAGGGCTTCCTCTAAGGGTGTCCTATTAAATAGGGGATTTATGATGATTCGTTCTTCCCCACGTTGATGGGATGAGGAGGCACTTTGCACAAAGTGTGGCTCCTCACTCCAATGGATTGTTGGTGGTGGGTCGGGTGAGTCTAATTCAAATTTAGAATGTTCGGATGACTCAGGTTCTGATGGATTGGTTTTTATAAACCGACCGTCAGGTCCTCTTCTTCTCGAAGAACTCATACAAGGTCAGATGGAAGGTTTCTAGGTATTGTAAATAATCTAGTTGAGACGCTTCCCGACAATGATGCCAAAATGTTGTGGGCCAAACAAGGTTAACTTCTTTCCTACTTTTGTCACATGCCCGTGCATTTAATTTATCAACCCAGGGAGCTTCGTAAACTTGCGAAGGGTCTTGAACAAGATTTCTTACAATACCACTTGAGATGAGTCCGCTAGTTCTACTATTGGGGGGTGTTTCAAACGGTCGTCAATCATTCATACACTCCTCAATAATTTACGTAAAAACAATTAAATCTATAGAAAGGAAATATTCACGCATTCCTAGAAATAAACCTACTGCAATACTAGAAATAACAATGTGATAAACAATCTTATAAAAGTGGTAAACTAATCTAGAAAACATAGGAAAAATAGGGGAAGAAATACTGGCTTGGAGTGGGCCCAAGCTCTAGCAACTTCCTCCCAACTGAACACGCACTTAGAAACTCTTAGAACTGTATTATAATTATCAAAGTATTACAATGCTTCTTCTGTATATCTCTCTATAATTACTATCAAAATATTCTATATATTCTCAGAGAGGTCTGCATGTGTTTATATAGCACACCCATAGATCTTCTGTTACAAAGAAGTTATAATAGTCGATTCATTCTAGAATAAACTAAGATAATCTAGTAAATGTGATCGACGTCTGCTAAAATTGGCATTCATTTCTAATGGTGGCATGTTCACTGATTGGTTTGTGCTTCGCCTGGCATTGGTAGGACATTCTCATACATCGATGTGATCCCCAATTTAACTCTACATGACGTAGAGTTGGAACTGCACCAGTCTTTGTTGTCCACGTCATGCTTGTCTGGTCAACGGGCGAAGAATAGGGGTGCCTTCCCTATGAGGAAGGTGCCTAAGTATGTCGGGTGCCTTCTCTATGTGGAAGGTGCCTTACTACCATTGGCACCTTCCTGGAAGAGGAAGGCACTTATCTTCTATTGGCGCCTTCCTATGAGAGGAAGGCGCTTGCCTTCTAGTGGCGCCTTCTTGTCGGTGCCTTCCTTATGAGAGGAAGGCGCTTGCCTTCTAGTGGCACCTTCCTTATGAGAGGAAGGTACTTGCCTTCTAGTGGTGCCTTCCTTATGAGAGGAAGGTGCTTGCCTTCTAGTGGTGCCTTCCTTATGAGAGGAAGGTGCTTGCCTTCTAGTGGCACCTTCCCGTCGGTGCCTTCCTTATGAGAGGAAGGCGCTTCTTTTCCTTTGGCGCCTTCCTGGAAGAGGAAGGCGTTGGCCTTCTATTGGCACCTTCCTGGGAGAGGAAGGCGCTTGTCTTTCCTTGGCGCCTTCCTGGAAGAGGAAGGTGCCTACTTACGCTTGGCGCCTTCCTGGAAGAGGAAGGCGCCTACCTTCTCTGCATTGATTCCGAAAGAAACAAAGTGCCAGGTCCATGAAAAGACCTCGACTGATCCAAATCTGACTAAATCAACTACAATTCCACAAAAACACACTGAAAACACATGAATTAGATAACACGCATAATTTCATCAAATAATTATATAATCATTCATAAACATATGCAATCCTTATTATACAACCGCATAATAATCAAGAAAATGTATACAAAATATGAGCATTTCTGATGCTCATCATTCCTTATGCTTAAATATGAAAGGAATTAATGGTTTTCCTTTATGCTTTTTATTGAAAGGAATTAATGATTTTCCTTATGTTTAAATATGAAAGGAATTAAAGGATTTCCTTTATTCTTTAATTGAAGGAATTAATGATTTTTCCTTATGCTTAAATGGAAGGAATTAATGATTTTCCTTATGCTTAAATATGAAAGGAATTAATGGTTTTCCTTTATGATTTTTATTTAAAGGAATTTCCTTATGCTTAAATATAAGGTTTTCCTTTATGATTTAATTGAAGGAATTAATGGTTTTTCCTTATGCTTAAATGGAAGAAATTAATGATTTTCCTCATGCTTAAATATGAAAATAATTAATGGTTTTCCTTTATGCTTTTTATTGAAATGAATTAATAAATTTACTTATGCTTAAATATGAAAGGAATTAAAGGTTTTCCTTTATGCTTTAATTGAAGGAATTAATGATTTTTCCTTATGCTTAAATGAAAGGAATTAATGATTTTCCTTATGCTTAAAAATAAAGGAATTAATGATTCTCCTTATGTTGAAAAATGAAAGGAATTAATGGTTTTCCTTTATGCTTAGTTGAAAGGAATTTATGGGGGTTCCTCTATAGCTTTGTTTTGAAAGGAAATTATGGGGTTTCCTTTGGAAGTTATTGTGGTATAGGAATTTATGTTTTCCTATGTGACTTGTTGATGATACTTGAATGTATGCTTTTGAGTATTGTTTGTTAAGAGAATCAATGAGAAAGAAGTATGGGATTCTTTATGCATGTTTATGTAATATGTTTGCATTGATGAAAAGAATCATATAGAATTGCATCCATATCTACATAATGAGTTGTTTTGATCCCTACCTTCCTATAAATACACCATGGAGGAAAGGAGATGACATATTATTTTCTTCATTCAGATCATTGTTTATTGAATCTTGTGGAAGGATTAAGTTGGAAATCCCTCTTAGTAAAAGAGGAATCATTGTAATAGAAGAAAATATTTCTCATGTGTAAATTTATACCTTTAAAGAATGATTATGCTTAATACCATTTTTATGTTAATGGTGTAGTATTCATGTTAAAGCAATGATTATTTATCTTGTATCAATGCCTAGGTTAAAATAATATCCATCATTTAAAGGTATGCTACAATTTAAATTATATTAGTACTTGTTTCTATTTATGAATATTCTTTTAAGCATACTCTATATTTTATAGAGAAAGAGAGAGTGAGAGAGAGTTAGATCTAATGGTTTAGGGGTTCTTGGGGAAGAGGGACAACTCTTTTATAACCCTATGAAGTTCTCTTTATTAACTCTGACTTGGGGTGGTTGTTGTAAAGCAACACCTAGTTTCATGTGTCCATGAGAAGATGATCATATAGAGTGATAGATGTTTAGTCACTCATCACAAATATAAGGAATATAAGTATTAAGTTTAGTGGATCACCATGGAGGTGCATTTTACTAAACTCAAGGTATTACGACCTAAGGGACCCAACATAGATTGACTTATGGTTGAAGGAGGGAATTATCGTTTCCCTTATCTAAGTATTGATAAGGGATAATCCCAATGCTAGGGTCAAGAAGTTTGTATTCATGGAGAATTATAGAAATGTGGGGGTGACCTTTTTTGAAGTGTTCTTTATACCACGGAGGTATACAAGGTAAATCCCAGTACCTACAGGAGCTTAGCCTCTCCTATCCACATGAGAGATGTTTGTAGAATCATAAACTTAAAATGTGGATATGCCGATTCAAATATATTTTATGGATACTCTTGGTAAACCTTGTTGAGTTCTAAATAATAATAATAATAACTTTATCTCAGGTTGATCTATTTTTGGGTTTTTACAGTAGTTCCCAAGATAACTCATGAGATGTAGTGCCCAAGATAATAGAGGATAAGTATCCAAATAAACCATAAGTACCCAATACATCAATCGATAATATAGAACCAACCCAAAACTCAAAATGCTAGTAGAATTCCACCATAATACAACTCATAATATGAACAAGCCATCCAAAACATAGTCTAGAACTCAAAATGTGAATAGGCACTTGGGAAAGAGTAACAAAGGGAAGGTAGAATGAATTGGTTTGAAAATTTATGATCATTTCCCTCAAGCATGCAAATATAGGTGTCAGAGAGTAATTCAAAGATTATTGTTAGCTTTTGAGGATGTATATTAAAGGAAATGCAACCACGAGATGTTAAATAAGTAAGCTATGATAACTCTATGATAATGGCACTATAATATGCAGAAAAATAATGAGATAAAATTCTACAATAACTCATTAATATTAATAAAATCTCATGAAAATAGTACAATGCAATATAATGGAGGACTTGAACACTCCAAAATTTTCAATGGAAGGGCTACATTGTACCTACTCACTACTCACTATAGTAACATTATCTCTCTCACTTACTCTATTCCCTCCTCCTTTTGTATTCACTCCTTAAAGTCCTATATAGGAAGTTATGTGCCTTAGCCCTTACTCTACCCATGACTCTACATCTACCTTATCTTATGACTCATGTACATGTGGACTACATGCACATTTACATAATTGCACATTATAACACTTGTGCATTTATTACATTGCATGAAGTAACTCAAACTTTACTCTAAAGTAAATTCCTACTCTAGTTATGTACCTAAGGTGGTACATTAGCATGTACCCAATAATGTAATATACTCTAACAATTATTACACACTAAGCACTTTTAGGAATGTTACAATGTGTAACATCAACTACACCATATACCAATCATAATGTGAATGTATAGGCATTGAAACATCCTTTGGAGCATGTGGTTAAAGATTCCCATGTGGTGGAAGAACTTCTCATGAGAGTTTAATTACAAGTTAGGGAAGTTTGTAGAAGATAGAGGAAGAGCACGAGCACCAATGCAATTTTATGCTGGTAAAGTTTTAAATTCAAATTTGATATTTGAATTAAGATTAATATGGAGGTATAAGGTTTAATATTTGATTTTTATAAAGTTAGAAGTTAGTATTTAATTAAATTGTGGAGTGGTAAGTGATTTATTAAAATTATTATTTTATATTATCTTAGATAGTGGAGAGATAAGTAGATTAATGGTAGATTAAAGAAATATTAAGTTTTGGGGTTATAAGTTTTATATAAATTAATTTGCTTTATTTTTTTTTTGAAATAATTTGATTATTGAACTTTTGCAAATTAAATAAGTTGGGAGTCAAAAGGTATTCAACCTCAAATTTAGAAAATTAATTTTGCAAAGTTCATATTTTCTAGTTTCTAATAATTATGGAGATATAAAGAATTCTACTTCATAGGTTTTAGAAACTTTAAAATTATTTAAATTCTATGGAGTCACAAGGAAGTCTACTTCAAAAATCAAAATCTACAAATTTAATGGATAAGTTACCAAGAGGAACTTTTCAACATAGAAGATGTTATCAAAATATAAAACCATATTCTACAAAAGGAAAAGTTCATGAACAAGGTACATCAAGTGAGCAACATCATACTCAAAACTCTTGTCAACAATGCAAAATAATTTCAAGTAAATCTAATCATGTGATTCAAACAAAAAGAGATCTTTGGTACATAGATTTAGGTGCTAGTCATCATATGACTAGTAATTTACAATGGTTTGATTGTTTAGAAGTCAGAGATAATTTCTATTTGAATATTGTTGATGATAAGAGGTATCTAGTACATGGAAGTGGTTGTGTAACACCTAGTGCATCATTCTCAGATTTTGTATTGAAAGATGTTATGTAATATTGGTGGCATTAGTTCATAGAACTCCTATAGTGTGAGGTTTATATTGTGTAATATAGACCATAAAGCCTTAGTTACTCATCTTAATGGGTAAAATTATAGTATATGGTCAACTCAAATAATTGGTTTATTATGAAGCAAAAAAGTTTGTTGTATATTTTAGGAGGATAAAGCAATGGTTCTTGGTAATGAAGCTTGGATCCAAAAGGTATAAGAGGCTCTAGGTTTGTTTTCTATATTTATTGAACTACTATTACCTTTACTTGTTAAAGGAGTTATCCTATCAAGGTATGGTCAAAACTACATGAATGTTTTAGAAAGGTTAATACTACCAAAGTAAGCCACTTGGAATTAGAGCTTACTTATCTAAATATAGTTGATTTTGATGATGTTGAGAATAATATCATAAGATTCAAGGCTTTAAGTGTATATATTGCATGTTTTTAAGATGAAAATAAATATGATGTAGAATGTGTTAATATTGTCCTTGCTAATATCTCTCCCTCTATTCATATACTGAACCTAATATTTTTTTCAATTCATATGTTCTTGGAATCCCAAAAGGATCTTACTCTTAATCAACTTTTTTTTCTTCTAGTTTATTTTTGGTTTGCAATGTAGAATTGTGGTGGTGGAATTCCTCATTTACAAACTCATGCATAGGAATTCTAATCTAAGGAGGCTAAGGCCTAGGTTTCCACAAGTAAGGTTAAGTCTTTAAATAAAATGAATATTACTCATGGATACTATAAAAGGGAGGGATATCCTATGAAGAATATATTACTGAACCTATAAAATATTGAAGTTATGTTCCTGAAGCAAGATGGATGTCTTTTAGATGACAAAGGAGGATTAAATGGATCTATCTCAACTATAGAGGTTCATTAGAGCACCCATTATGGGAATGATATTATTGTAACTAATATCCTATCCTTGGCCTCTTAGTTCATATTATGGAGGATGTTGAATTTATAATTTTAATCATGTCCAACTAACATTACACGATGTATTGGATAAGCTAAAGGGCACATAATTGTGCAAAATATTTTAGTATTTTTTTATGTAAGTGCAATGGGCCATGGTTAACCTTGTTATGGTTAAAACGTATTTAATATTTATAATTAACCTAAATCCCACTCATCTTAGGTTAACCTTTATGATTAATTTTGGGGTTTTTGTATTGTTATAGATTCCCCCACACTCCTCATTTATTATTGGAGTGTTGTGCAATATTATCTATGGATAGTGATTATTTATAGTTCTTATGGACGCCCCTATTATATTTGATCTTTTTTGCTTTCTGTATAAGGTTTGAGTGTATTTTTGCTTCTATTTGTTTCTAGAAAGCATTATAAATTTCGTTAGGAACTTGAATCAAATATCTCAGGTAAGTCATTGGTGGCTTTGACAACTTCCTTACTTGCATAACTATGTATTCCATATGCAAAAATTATTCAAATGCTCTTGTTGATGTGATGTGATTCACTACTCTAACCATCATTACCATATTTTTTTCAAGAAAAATATTTATTTACTTAAAAAAAAGTTTTGTTAATAAAAGAGATCAAAGTGAACAAAGAATTCTAGAAAATAGAACATGAATACAAAAAATGACCTCATTATTGGAGCCCTCGTCATTCTCGCATACCACCCCTACCCTTTTGCTTCTTGATGATTTGGTGGAAATAACCAAGGGATATATTTATAGCTTGGTTCACTAGTATGTCAGTCTCTTTTTTGAATTCCCACCTTACGTATTGATAGGATATTTTTCCAATTATCCTACCTAGTTGTCTAATCTTGTCTTGAATAATATTTAGTTTTAAAAATCTAAAATCTTTATTTTTGCAAGAGTTGTTATTATCGGTTTAGAATCCTTGTAAACTATGATCTAAGTGATTCCTTGCTTTACCATCAGTTTTAAGCCTATTTTGCATCCAATATTCTCTTCCATGTTGTTAGATATTATTGTTGAAAATATTAAGCATATTAAGTTGTCATTGATATCAAAGGATTGATTTCAAGAGTTGTCATTGATGTCAAAGGTTGCATGGTATTCAAGGCAGAAATATTCTTCAAGGCAAGGTATATCTAAAAGCAAGAAAAATTGTTGTAAAGAAAAGGTTTATAATATTTAATTTAAATATTATAAAGAAGGTCAAAGAGGTTGATTGGGACAAGGCTTTAAAAAAGTGATTTGGGTCCAAGGTTTAAAAGAAAAAGGCCAAGACTTAAAAGAGGGGTAAGGTTTAAATATTAAGGCCAAAGATCTAAAAGAATAATATTATAATATAAATTTTATGTTATAACATTTAAAACCAAAAAGGGCCAACATTTTGAGGTTTCAAAATATAATCTGACCTTGAAAAATTTAAAGACAAAGCATATAAATACATTACCCTTTCACCTTTGGAAGTTGTTGCATCATTTTTGTTAATAATTATTGGGCATGATTCTTGCGAACAACGAAGATAAAAAGTGACAGTAAAATTTTAGAGTGTGTAGGTGCTGGCATTGATAAATCCATGTATGCATAGTTTGGGTCTCACCCATTTGGAGTAGCCCAATGGTTGGTTGGTTTGCATGAGCGTTGTTGAGAGAAGGGTCATAGGGTCAAAACCCCTGGACGTCGTTTTGGGTGTTTGAGTTTTTTGGATTGTGTACTGAGGACAAAGATATATTCGTGGACACTCCTTTTGGTTCCAACCAACATGGTAGCATAGTTGGTCAGGGCGCTTGTGATAGCATTGTGTTGGATAGGTCAGCAGGTTGAAACCCGTCCGGTGTGTTTTTCTTGGCTTTTAATGACGGTTGATGATTCTTTTGGGAAACACACTAAGGTTGCTTGGCTTTGATGGTAGTTAATGAGATTTGAAGTGCACCAACATATTGAGCAAGGTATGGAAAACAAATTTTTTATTATATTCTAAAGTTAGGAGTTATAAGGTGTACTTAATGATTATTATATTTTGTGCATTGTGAGTAGAAAATTAGGGTGTATTGTTGAATGATTATAGCTAGGAGTTATAAGGTGTACTTAATGATTATTATATTATGTGAATTGTGAGTTGAAAATTAGGGTGTATTGTTGAATTATTATAAGTTAGGAGTTATAATGTGTACTTAATGATTATCATATTTTGTGTATTATGAGTTGAAATTTAAGGATTTTAAAAGTTTCTTTTTCAAAGATTAAAAGGAGAAACAAGGTATTATTCTCAGATTTGTTATGGACATATTTGAAAGACTTTTTGTGGATAATTTGAAAATAAAATTTGCTAACCAAGTTTTTCTAGTGGCAAAAGAAAGAAGATTATTTTTAGATAGGTTTTTGAGGGCGCATCTTCATCAAGGCATATTTTAAAGGTATGGTATTTTAACTCCTTCTCAAGGTGGATTGTTTGAAAGAAATATTTTAAGGTGGAGATATAAGGATTAATTTTATGTGCATTGTTGAAAATATTTGTGTTAGAGTTTGAAAGCTAAGCTATGCTTCATTTTTTAATGAAATTGGAAACATATGTGCTAGGGTTTGTGAACAAGTTGTGCATCATTGTTAAATGAAATTGGAAACACATGTGCTAGGGTTTATGAACAAGTTGTGCATCATTACTGAATGAAATTGAGAACATATGAGCTAGGGTTTGTGAATAAAGTTGTGCATCATTATTGAACAAAATTGGAAACATATGAGCTAGGGTTTGTGAACAAAGTTGTGCATCATTATTGAATGAAATTGGAAACATATGAGCTAGGGTTTGTGAACAAGTTGTGCATCATTGTTGAATGAAATTGAGAATATTGGTGCAATAGTTTGAGAGCATAATTGAGAATTGGTTTGAGTGATATTGGAGGTGAATATGAAAGTGTTAGAAATCATATTTGTGAAGCAAGTGTGTGCATTGGTTTTGATTTTGAGAAATACATAAGAAGGTCAACTACTAAGTGTTATACTAGAGATATATTTTGAAAGCAATAAATGTGGGACATGTGAAAGTGATAGACTTAATGAATGTGAAAAGAACATATTGAGTATTTGTATTGCATATCATTCTCTTTATGTTCATGAAGAAAAAGTATTTTGGGTAGAATATGTCTAATTTACTTTAGTCAAAGAAAGAACTTTTGGGAATGATATATGAAATTTTTTGTATGCAAGAATTGAGAATGTTTGAGCAGTTTTTGAGAACAAGATTGAGGTAGATCTGAGAAGGTTTGTTTGAGGTAGATTTTATTTGGTTTGAGCAGTGATAGTAAGCTGATTTGAGAAAACCTTGTAAGAAGGCTTGGATCAGATTAAAGAAGGTTTTAAGAGTTGGTTTGAGCAGTGATTTAAGCAGGTTTTAAGAGTTGGATTGAGCAGGACTTCTAAGCAAATTAGAGCAATTTTTGGAGTAGAATTGAGTAATACTTATGTGTATTCTTGGAGTAGAATTGAGTAGGTTTTTATGAGAATATTTGAGCAAGTCTTGTGTGTAGACTTAGATTAGACTTGAGAAAGTCTTCTGTGTAGACTTGGAGTAGATCTGAATAGAGTTGAGAGCAGGTTTTGGTAATCAAATTTGAGCAAGTCTTGTGTGTAGACTTGAAGTAGATCTAAGCAGAGTTGAGAATAGATTTTGATGAGTAGATTTGAGCAAGTCTTGTGTGTAGACTTAGAGAATATTTGAGCAAGTCTTGTGTGTAGCCTTGGAGCATATCTGAGAAAAGTTGAGAGCAATTTTTGTAGCAAAAGTAAGCAAGCCTTGTGCAAAGGCTTGAAGCAGTGTAGATTAAAGGGGATTAAGGTCTCCTATGGATAGAGGTCCATGAACTGAACAAAGGGGATTGGTGTCTCCTATGGATAGAGGTCCACAAACTTGAGCATAGGGGATTGATTTATACTATGGATAGAGGTCCACGAACTTGAGCATAGAGGATTGATGTCTCCTTTGTGTTGGTGCCCATAAACATTGTAATAGAGAATTGGTTCCCAAGATATTGGCTAGGAAAAATTATAAGAAATATTTTCTCTGTGGATGTACCCCACATTGGGTGAACTGCATTAAATATGTGTATCTTATGTGTGTGATGATTTGTGTATTATCTCATTATTAGAATTGATGATATTGGATAATACTACTTTGGAAATTTATTGCAATTGATAATATTGGATAATATTGATTTGGAAAGAAAAGTAAAATTTGTATCTTATACTTTTTACCCCCTCTCTCAGTATAAGCTTGTGTTCTTCAATTGGTATCAGAGCGGGTTCCTTCAGGGAAGCCTAACAAATTAGAGGAAGATATTCTAATAACACACATGGCCAAGAAAGGCAAAAGAAGAACCATGAGACCATATCCTCCTAAGAAGGAAGGAACACACATGGCCATGAAATAAAAGGAAGATACTCCAATAATTGAAATCCAAGAAAATGGAGAGAAAGAGGAAACTATGGTGGACATGGAAGAAGAATTTGATAAAGAACCAGAATAAAGTAGTGGAGAAGAGTATAACTTTGTGAGATGTGTTGAATGTGGTAACCTTGGTCACCTTGCACTTTATTGTCCATAAAATGGGTATAGTAGTAGTAAAGAGAAGAATGATCCAAGAAAACACAAAGATATGCAATCTGTGAAATATTTTAGTTGTGGTAACATTGGTCACTACGTAACTTATTATCCATAAAATGGGTACAATAGCAGTGATGAAAGCCTCTCCGATAGTGAAGAAGAAGAGATAGTTTTAGAAAATGAAGAAGAAGGTACAATTGACATAAAAGAGAAACTTATTGTTGCTCTTGAAGAGTTGAAGAGGACTAGAAAGGAGAACTCAGGATTGAAGGCTCAAGTACAAGAGAAAGAATATGCTCCTGTAGTTGAAGACCTAGAAAAAGAGAAAGATTCAAAAAAGGAAGAAGAAGCCACAGTTGATATGGAAGAGGAACTTGTTGTTGAACTTGATAAGTTAAAAAGGGAGAACTTAAAATTGAAGGCTCAAGTACAAGAGGATGAGAAAAAAATGCAAATATTCTACAAGATCTTACTAACTTAAAAGTTAAATTTGAAGAGGCAAGAAAAATTGAAGAAGGTATGGTTGAGTAGTTAAAGGCAAAAGATCTAGAATGTGAAATATTAGAACATGAAGTGGTTTCTCTAAGGATGGAAGTAAAAATTCTAATGATAAGCTACATAAGTTTGAGAAAAGCTCAAAATATTTGGATGACATTATCAAGGCATAGATATCTCCATTTATAAAAATAGGACTTGGTTTTGAAGAAGGTCAAGAGAAATAAAAAGAGCAGTCAAGCTCAAAAGGGATAAAGGAATCAAATGAATAAATTGAAGAAGAGTCTAAGACCTATGTTGATGTGTTGAGAGGTGATAGTATCAAAGAGGAAGCAAACAAAGAATCATCAAGGAATAGGGACCATCATAGAAAATGCAATGAAAGAACCATGCGACCATACCCTCCAAGGCAAGATGAATATTTCTTCCAAGGTTATTGTTACTCATGTAATAATTTTGGTCATAAAGTTATGCAGTGCAGATTTCATGGAAAGAATGATTATGGCTTCACCAAGAGGAACTTCAATTCATTTGCACCTATCAAGGACTACAACATCAGGTGTTACAATTGCAACAATTTTGGTCATAGAGCTATACATTGCAGGGTTCATGGCAAGAATAATTATGGCTTCACAAAGAGAAATTTCAAGTCATTTGCACCTTCCAAGGACTACAACATAATGTGTTACAATTTCAATAATTAAGGGCATAGAGAAAATTGGTGTAAAACAAAATTTCTAGAACTTCCAAAGACAAGCAAGAAAAAGGATGTTCAAAATGTACAAAGAGGTATGACTTCAAAAGTTTAGAAAAATACTAAAAGAGAATAAGAGCATTGTAAGTTGGGAGTAGGTTTACTCCCATCCCAAAATTAATCACGTCAAGAAAGGAGGTGGTGATGGGGCTATGCTAAGTATATTATCTTTAGCCCCAAGGAGACCTTTGTCATTGATGTCAAATGGGGAGAGAATTTAGTGAGGGGGAGCAGCTTGTCAGGGGGAGTAGTTTTTGGGAATCCAGTTATAGTAAAAGGAATATTTTTTATAAGGGTTTCCATCAATGACAAAGGGGGAGATTATTGGAAATATTGAGCATATTAAGTTGTCATTGATGTCAAAGGATTGATTTCAATATTTTTCATTGATGTCAAATGTTGCATGGTATTCAAAGCATAAATATTCTTCAATGCAAGGTATATATAAAAGCAAGGAAAATTGTTGTAAAGAAAAGGTTTATAATTTATAATTTAAATATTATAAATAAGGTCAAAGAGGTTGATTACGACAAGGCTTTAAAAAAAAAAATTAGGTCCAAGGTTTAAAAGAAAAAGTCCAAGACTTAAAAGAGGAGGTAAGGTTTAAATATTAAGGCCAAAGATCTAAAAGAATAATATTATA
Organism: Wollemia nobilis; assembly: GCA_028583015.1. NCBI lineage: Eukaryota > Viridiplantae > Streptophyta > Pinopsida > Araucariales > Araucariaceae > Wollemia > Wollemia nobilis. Next base: position 9,544,611 of record JAQPPZ010017049.1, on the reverse strand, counting down.
ATATTTTTAATATTATAATATAAAGTTTATGTTATAATATTTAAACCCAAAAAGGACCAAAATTTTGAGGTTTTGAAATATAATCTGACCTTGAAAAATTCTAAAACAAAGCATATAAATACATTTCCCTTTCACCTTTGGAAGTTGTTGCAAGCATTTTTGTTAATAATTGTTGGGTATGATTCTTGCGAAGGACAGAGATAAAAAGAGACAACAAAATTTTAGAGTGTGCAGGTTCTAGAATTGACAAATTCATGTGCATGCAATTTGGGTCTCACGTATCTAGAGTAGCCCAATGTTTGGTTGGCTTGCATGAGCCCTATTGAGATAAGGGTCACAGGGTTGAAACTCTTGGACATTGTTTTGGGTGTTTGAATTTTTCAGATTGTGTGCTGAGGATAGAGATATATTTGTGGGTGCTCCTTTTAGTTCTAACAAACATGGTAGCATAGTTGGTCAGGGAACTCGTTATAGCACTGTTTTGGAGAGGTCAGTGGGTCAAAAACCATCCAGTGTGTTTTTCTTGGCTTTTGATGATGGTTGATGATTCTTTTTAAAAATGCACTAGGGTTGCTTAGCATTTATGGCATTTAATGAGATTTGAAGTGCACCAACATATTGAGCAAGATATGGAAAACAAATTTTTGATTATATTCTAAGTTAGGAGTTATAAGGTGTACTTAATGATTATTATATTATGTGCATTGTGAGTTGAAAAATAGGGTGTATTGTTGAATGATTATAAGCTAGGAGTTATAATATGTACTTAATGATTATTATATTATGTGCATTGTGAGTTGAAAATTAGGGTGTATTGTTGAATGATTATAAGTTAGGAGTTATAAGGTGTACTTAATGATTATCATATTTTGTGTATTATGAGTTGAAATTTAAGGGTTTTAAAAGCTTCTTTTTAAAATATTAAAAGGAGAAACAAGGTATTATTTTCAGATTTGTTGTGGACATCTTTGAAAGACTTTTAGTGGATAATTTGAAAATAAAATTTGCTAACCAAGTTTTTCTAGTGGCAAAAGAAAGAAGATTATTCTTAGACATGTTTTTGAGGGCACATCTTCATCAAGGCATATTTTAGAGGTATGGTGTTTTAACTCCTTCTCAAGGTGGATTGTTTGAAAGGAATATTTTAAGGTGGAGATATAAGGATTAATTTTATGTGCATTGTTGAAAATATTTGTGTTAGAGTTTGAAAGCTAAGTTGTGCTTCATTGTTGAATGAAATTGGAAACACATGTGCTAGGGTTTGTGAACAAGTTGTGCATCATTGTTAAATAAAATTGGAAACACATGTGCTAGGGTTTATGAACAAGTTGTGCATCATTGTTGAATGAAATTGAGAACATATGAGCTAGGGTTTGTGAACAAAGTTATGCATCATTATTGAATGAAATTAGAAACATATGAGCTAGGGTTTGTGAACAAAGTTGTGCATCATTGTTGAATGAAATTGGAAATATATGAGCTAGGGTTTGTGAACAAGTTGTGCATCATTGTTGAATGAAATTGAGAATATTGGTGCAAGGGTTTGAGAGCATAATTGAGCATTGGTTTGAGTGATATTGGAGATGAATGTGCAAGTGTTAGAAATCATATTTGTGTGTGCATTGGTTTTGATTTTGAGAAATACATAAGAAGGTCAACTACTAAATGTTATACAAGAGATATATTTTGAAAGTAATAAATATGGGACATGTGAAAGCGATAGACTTAATAAATGTGAAAAGAACATATTAAGTATTTGTATTTCATATAATTATCTTTATATTCATGAAGAAAATTGATTTTGGGTAGAATATGTCTGAATTACCCTAGTCAGAAAAACACTTTTGGGAAAGATATATGAAATTATTTGTATGCAAGAATTGGGAATGTTTGAACATTTTTTGAGAATAATATTGAGGCAGATCTGAGAAGGTTTGTTTGAGGTAGATTTGAGTTGGTTTGAGCATTGATAGTAAGATGATTTGAGCAAGCCTTTTAATAAGGCTTGGATTAGATTTAAGTAGGTTTTAAGAGCTAGTTTGAGCAGTGATTTAAGCAGGTTTTAAGAGCTAGATTGAGCAGGCCTTATGAGCAGATTAGAGTAGGTTTTGGAGTAGAATTGAGTAAGCCTTATGTGTAGGCTTGGAGTAAAATTGAGCAGGTTTTGGTGAGCAAATTTGAGCAAGTCTTGTGTGTATACTTGGAGTAGATTTGAGCAAGTCTTGTGTGTAGAATTGGAATAGATTTGAGCAGAGTTGAGAGCAAGTTTTGGTGAGCATATTTGAGCAAGTCTTGTGTGTAGACTTGGAGTAAATTTGAGCAAGTCTTATGTGTAGACTTGGAGTAGATCTAAGTAGAGTTGAGAGCAGGTTTTGGTGAGTAGATTTGACCAAGTCTTGTGTGTAGACTTAGAGCATATTTGAGCAAGTCTTGTGTGTAGACTTGGAGCAGATCTGAGCAGAGTTGAGAGTAGGTTTTGTAGCAGAAGTAAGCAAGCCTTATGCAAAGGCTTGAAGTAGTATAGAGTAGAGAGGATTGAGGTCTCCTATAGATAGAGGTCCATAAAATGAACAAAGGGGATTGGTGTCTCCTATGAATAGAGGTCCATGAACTTGAGCATAATGGATTCATGTCTCTTGTGGATAGAGGTCCATGAACTTGAGTCTCCTTTGGGTTGGTGCCCATAAACATTGTAATAGGGAATTGGTCCCCAAGAGATTGGCTAAGAAAATTTATAAGAAATATTTTCTTCGTGGATGTAGCCCACATTGGGTGAACCATGTTAAATCTGTGTCTCTCATGTGTGTGATGATTTGTGCATTATCTCATTATTGGAATTGATGATATTGGATAATATTACATTGGAAAGTTATTGCAATTGATAATATTAGATAATATTTATTTGGGAAGAAAAGTAAAAGTTTTATTTTATACTTTTCACCCCTCCTCTCAGTATAAGGTTGTGTTATTTATTTTTTTCCAAGTTTATCATGTATTTTAGCATGATCTCATGAGGTCTTGTAGGAATCAATCCCCCTACTACTGCTTGACCAGGGTTGGACTTGGAGGTACCATCAAATAAGAGCACTAAAATATAGATTTTAGGTAGGAAATTATTTACTCTATAGCCTCCTTGTGTCAGGAAAGTGTAGAGTAGAGAAACTATACACCTAAACATTTATAAAATCAAATTAACAATATAATATCATGTAACCATATTGAGGTAAAAGAATGAATAAAATGGTGTCCTTCTCATTAATATTTGAAATTGCCCTTTACAAAGTGGTTACAAAGATATCCCTCTTAAGGATATATACCAATTGATACAAATTTCAATAGAGAACCAAAAGGTAGGTGTAATTCGTAGAGTCTTTGCTCTCTAAAAATTGATTATAAGAGGGTTTCTTTGCAACCTCTACATGATGAGATAAAGGTTGATGGATATTTATGTTGAAGAGCTCCTGCTAAAATCTGAAATCTGAACACAAGAACACTTACAAGATGTGAATAGCAAATGAGGAACATCTCATGATGAGGTCCATTTCTATAATAAGAAATTGAAATAAAGGTGCTGAAAATGATAAAGCAATGCATGAAAATGGTATTAAAATATGTTAAAAATCAAAGTAAATGTTGCTAAAGCTATTGTAACTAAGAAAAAACAAAAAATAGATATCACTGAGAGGTTGTCATGGGGTAAAGCCTTCAGGTCTACTGGTCATCATAGGGTCCAGCAACTACGCTTACAGGGCAATTTAGGGTGAAGCAGTCATTGAAAAACAAGTTATTTCTTTATGATTGATGCAATAAATTACCTAGGTTGGTCTTTTGAATTGATGGTTCAAGGATCATGAACTTGAATCATGATTGAATTATAGGAAATAGCACAAAATTAGGTTGTTTGATGGTAAAATATGGTTGAATATAGTATTCAAACTCCAAAGGACTCCATTGATGCAAATGAAAGCTCCATGGTTGGATTTGGGCAGTACTCCATTGCTTATGAGAGTATGTTATCTCTATTACACAAATTGAAAACACTTCATTGCATTAGAGTACAAATAATTTTCATGAAGGCTTGGTCTCTTTTTATAAGTTTTCAAAATGGTAATCTTAGCTTGCAAGAGAATACAAGAACCAAGAATCAGTTAGGCTTTAAGGAAAATCCAAACGTCACCTCTAGAACCTTCTCACGCTTAGTCTTTAATCTCAACTTGCCATGTAACTGATTTGGCTCAACTTGAGGAGCCTAAGTTTGTTATAGGTGCAATCATCCTAGGGTGGAACGACCGTGACAGGGTCCAACGATCATTGGAGGCTACTCCTAGGTATGATGGTAAAGGTTGTAAAGGATAAGTTACCCCTATTTGAGTGGTAAAAAATACCGGTAAGCCTTGGGAAGGCCCAAGGTGGGTCATATGGCCTAAAAATGTGTCCATATAGGTAGCCTCCTCAACATGACATGTTTTAGGTGTATACATATGCCATTTTTTGGGATGTGTTGTGTGAAATCATAACACTGAGCAAAAATAAACAACATAACATCAAATTGCATCTTGATTAATGTTCATTGATCTGGTCAACTTTAGATGCCTCAATCACGAAAGAGCATGCAACTTTGAATAATTACCTCCAACACTTTTGTGGACTTAATTGGTGTAAAAATTTGGAAAATATGAAGGCATTCGAGTAGTTTTGTTTAACTACATGGACTGTTAGTTCAGCCTAACAAAGGTTTGGTTTAACATTTTTTCTTTTTGCCCTAGAAAATAGGGAAGCTTGTGATAGTTGTTAGAAATTATTCTTGTATGAACACAATTTGCATGATTGAGTGTTTTGATTATTGATTTTGATTATGAATTCTATGATTATGACTACCCCCTCAAGTGACGATTTGATGAGGATATGGTAAGTGAAGAAAGTGATGAGTCACTTGACCAAGATGACTTGTTTGAGTGTTGCAGGACTATAATAAATGTAAAAGGAAAGGTCCTGGTACAACTATGATTTTAACCATTTTTAGTAATTGTACATCTCTATCCCATGGAGCAGTCCAACCACATGGATTTATTAGGGAATCAAGATGATATCAAGGTGAATCACTATGTTTGATTATTTGCTAAAACTTCATGGAAGAATGAAATGTATACCTCATTCCTATGGAGCAATTCGACTGCATGGCCTTCTTGGGTATTGAAGTGAAGACATTTCAATTCATCAATGAATTATTTTTGTGGTTCAAGTGACCTTATGGTAATGTACTCATCTTGCCAAATTGCATGGATAGCAATTCGTCACAACTGCCAGGTATATAGGGTAAATTACTAGGTACGAGGCACTCTTGAGATGTTATTTGATTGGTATTTTTATTATTTTTGAATTTTTTGAGTAAAATGAACCATTAGATGTTATTAAATGCCCAAATTGAAGCTCATGATACTAACAAAATATGTGTACTTATTGCCATTTAGTGATCATCCTAGGGTAAAACAATGGCATTTTATAGATTTTGGGCCCATCTCGGTTAGAACGGTCATGCTAAAATGTGATCACTCCACCTGAAAACGGTCAGGAAATTTGGAAAATATAAAAGCAAATTTTTCAACTTTTAATATCATTGTGACAGCTGGCAGTGAGAGAAAAAAGAGTGAGGTGAAGGAGAGATTTCTTCACATGGAACACTGCCAAAATCATGACACTCTACCATGATGGACCATCCAAAGGCTTTGATGAGTGGAGGAGCCAAAACTACAAAGGTAGAAAAATCGATCCCTCCCTTGTGAATTTCATGAATTAAAAATGAATCTCATTAAGTAATGGTATAAATTAACCTCGCTAAATAGTTGGAAATGAACCTCACCCTAGCTCAAGAATCTAGAGTAGGCTATGTTAGGGGGATAGGTTTAATTTTTTTATATTTTTAGCATGGGTTCCTACCCTAATTAGATGCTACTGTGGGGCCATCTTGGGTAGGAGCAGCTCCCCTTTAGCGGTATGGGGGTCATCATGGGGTATGACGACCACATTTGAATGCCAATGATAAATATTTTAACCATTTTAGATGCTATCACAAGGTTCAGCATTCACGCCTGGTGGTCATTGGGACCTAGAGCAGCTACAAAACTTTTTTTATTTTCTTTATTTTTTTATTTTTTTATTGTATTTTTTGTTGATTTGTGTGTGATTGTTGGGTGTTAGATGTTGACATCCCACTATAGGGAACCCACTCTGCTTATTGATTTACGGAGAGAGATTGACAATGAGGACTGGGCATGGTTTGGGGTGATTGGCCTCAGCTAGGTGGTGCACCTCCCTACTATTATGTCATATTAGGCATATCTGATGACTCTAACTAATCGATGGGATAGCAAGACCAACACCTTTCATCTCTTGACTAGCAAGATGACTATTACACTAGAGGACATCTATCATATTTTCTACATCCCTATTGATTGATGGGATATCACCTCCACTCCCCTTATACAGTGTTCAAGAGTGCTATAGAGGATTTTTGGAGCACAAGCACATGTTACGCTAGCTCATATGGAGCACGATGGTATTTTGGTTAGTGCATGAATGAGGCTCGAGTGTTTTCTTGGCACCAAGTAGTAGTGATGTATATCATCTCAAAAATCCTACTACCATACTCTTCAAGAGTAAGGTTCCCTTGGAACCTCCTTGGTATGGTTTAGGACCTACTTGAGTGTGACTTAGAGGAGTTGATCATCATGGCATTGGGGAGCATGCTACTAGCACACTTATATAATAAGTTGTATGAGATACAATATCAAAGGTATGTTGTATTAGGTTGTATTCTACTCCTCTAAGTATGGGGATGGGATCATATTAGGGTGGATCAACTAGCAATATTACTAGTATCGTGATATAATTTTGGAGACACGAAGATTGGCTATGTAGCTCCATGGTGATAGGATTAAGATATTGGCCACAATTGACTAGAGGTAGGTAGATTGGCACACTATGTTGGGTCATTGGATAGACTATAGTAAGATCAGGTAGTGTGGAGACCCTACTTACATTGCCCTAATTGGATAGAGTCTATAGAGTACTTGGCTTGGGTTAGACATGGATGGTGGCTCATTGGGTACCATGGCACAAAGTAGGATTATTTCCACTACTCTCGGATTATACAATAGTTCGATATCTTCCAGGATGTCCCAATGGAGCCTATCATCTATCATCATCAAGGTGATGAGTTGCAAGTAGATTTACCTCAAGTAGAGGCACTCGTAGAGGATGAGGACCCAAAAATAGCTAATACCATATTAGCTAACCTAGGGACCAGTGCAGAGTATGACACCTGGTGGATCACCCAGCTATGGTAGGGAGGTGGTCCAATGGGCAGGCTTGTAGAGGTAGTAGTAGAGGAGTATGGATATGAGGATGAGCGATGAGTATATTGTAGGACAAAGGGGAAGTGGGACCAAGATTTAAAGTAGGTAGAGGGACCACCAACTAAGTTTGAGGGAAATTAGGATGACCCCACAAGTAAGATGGCTTAGTTATGAGCATAGTTGTAGACTAAACAAGGATGATTGGTGGATTTGGAGACTACTCTCACTATAGTCTAGAGTCAGCTGAGTAGTGGATAGCAGTAGTGGATGGGATACTCTAAGGAGAGATATCTCCTCAAGGCCCAGGTGGCCACCACATAGATAGAGGTTGATCGAGTTACTATAGAGAGGGACACTTTACAAACATAACTAGCTACCAGGACTATAGAGAGAGACACTAGGATAGTGGAGTGAGATGCTATATGGGTTTAGTTACTAAACGTGACTATAGTTCAGGCTACATCCTCCATTCTAGCTATTCAAGTGTCGACAACATTAGGTGGGGATGCAAACATTAGTAAACTATGAAGCCTCTTAGAGGAGTATGTGGCCCAATGTAGGTCGGATGTAGCCTACATAGTGGATCTGGAGAGTCAATTCAGGATACACTATGGGAGCCTACCTGAGAGATCTCTAGTAAGGGATCCTAGCAGAGCAGGTGCAGTGAGTCTAGGCAGTCATTAGTGCAACCTAGTCATAGGTCGTAATACCATCCAAAGAGATCCATGACTAGTGGTTCTAGACAGCCTCACAAGGATGAGGTTGGGAGTGGAGGTGACTCTAGGGGTGCAGGCCTTGATTGATATTTCTCTTATGTACTTAGCATTTTTGGGTGTAAGGTTTGAGGACCTACATAGTTGTAGCCTATGGGTAATTTTTGTACCATTATGTACTTGATATTTCATATATATATATATATATATATATATAAATGATCTCTTTTATGGCTCATCATCTATTTTATGATTTTGATTTTATGTTATGGATGCATTTATGGATGTATAGCTTATATGATGATGTATTATTTTATACATGCGATGTACTAATGATATGTAATGATTAGGTGATGGATGTATGATTAGATTTTATAATCTAGATGTATGAATGCACTATTATGTATGTGTATATGGATGTAGTATTTAATGTTAAATGCATGTGTTTAGATTTGATTAATTGATTATGCATTTAATTTTTGTTACATGATATGATGGATGTAATGTGTATGTAATGCATTAATTTTATGTGGATGATATAATACAATTATAAATGTATGCTTTAATTATTTAAAACATAATAAATGAATATAATTTATGTTGAATAGACTACTGGCAGACACCACAGTATGTATGAAAATCATGAATTAAAATGTTAACCCTTATCATAAGAGCTATACCCTTGTACATGCATATGTGAGATGAAATATGTGAAATGTAGGGGCTTTCCCTATAATATTTTGCAAACAAAAAGGTTTGCATAAAATAATTAGTGGTCATATAAATATCATTGTTGATATTCATCTAATATTTATCCTATTTTATGAAGACCCCTTAATAAGAAAAATCTCATAAGAAAAATTGTGATTGTTTGAATTTTTTAGGCTTTTTGTGAGAATCAAACATCCTAGTTGATTGATAAAAATTTGTATACTGACTATACAAGACTCTTTAAATATACAAGTCTGTTAATAAGACCCAGATATTCATTATCCCTGTGTGTGCAAAGTGAATGTATTAGATGAGGCATAAGACTACCTCATTTCCAAGAGGGTTTCATGAAACCCATTACTATAATGAGGATCACCTTATGGACTGAAGAGCATGGACTTATACTGAGAGGGGGGGGTGAACAGTATAAGACTTAACCAATTAATAATTTTAACTTTAGATAGCAGTGGCATCAACACAACATTAATCAAGACAGAAAGCATCACACATTGAAGACCCATTTTTAACGTGGTTCACCCAAAATGGTTGGGCTACGTCCACAAAAACTTTTCTCTAAAATTTATCTCAAAGTTCTTTGGGAATCCTTCCCAATTACAATGTTTATGAGCCTTGGCCCAAAGGAGATACCTTCCCCTTTGCTCTGGAAATGATCCCTCAGAATATCAACTACCTCTACCTCTTGCCAGCACGTGGAACTCCTTTCCACCGAAGACCTCCTGTCCTCAATGCTTAGCCTAAGAGACCTCTGCCTTCTATGGTCATGTCCATAGCAGCTCAGCAACCTATACCAAACACATTCATTCAGTATAGTACAAGTCTTCCTCTATCTGTCAGATCTGTCCAACTCTTGAACAAATAAATCCTCTACATACAAGCCTTCTCAAAGACTTGCCAAATTTGTCCTCAGGTTCTTCTCATAGAACCAATGCACCTCTGTCCTCAAGTTCTCTAATAGAACTATCAAACTCAGCTCACAAGTCCTCTGCTAGGACCTGTCCAAATCTTCTCACAAGTCCCCACCGAAACCTGTCCAAAAACTACTCACAAGTTCCCATCGAAACCTGTCCAAAAACTGCTCACAAGTCCCACTGGAACCTGTCCAAAAAATGCTCACAAGAAAAAATTTCGTAGTAGGAAATCACAAAGTGAATTGTTAGAGACCCAATGTGATTTGTCAAACTCATAGAAGCATAAAGAGAATTTTTAGAGACTCAATATGTTCTATACTCAAATCCCAATCTCAAAACTCAACTCAAATCAACTCAGCTCAATCTCAATCTCAAATCTGAAAACTCAACTCAATATCTGAAATGGATAGGATAGAATGCTTTATTTCAAGAACATGAAACCCCAAAAATTTCCAACTATGCAAAGAATCACATAACAATGATACTCATGTTCTTTTCACCATCAATTAGGGTTTCAACAACAATGCTCATCAAACAAGGTTTAGTCAACACCATTCAACTCAAAACACAACCTTGAAGCATTTCACAATCAACATCAAAAAGGAAACAAGTAGAACTCCTTTTATCTCCAAAGATATTTGAACAAAACAGCCATCAACACAATATCACCAAATGCAAAGAATAACTTGCTCAAATCAACTCAATGGAGTAAGCCCAATATCATGAATCAAGTAAAGCAATAACTTGATCAAACAACCTCCATGGAAGCAACTCAACCATCAAACTCAAAACATCCAACCAAGGGTTCCACCAACTCAATGCAAGTAGCTAGACTCACAAATATAAACCCTAGTGCACAAAACTTCCACTATCTCAAACCAAAAATTATGCATTCACCAAAAACTCTCCTTGAGGATAACAATGCATAAGTAGTCTTCAACAAACCAGAAAATAGGATTTACACCTAGCCAAAGGATACCTAGTAGAATACCTTTTCACTCCAACCTTATTTCAGAAAATATACACCAATCATACTCATAAGAAGAATGTGTCCATACCTTATTTTAGCTGACCTGTTATCTCCAAAACTGACTGTTCCTCTATTTGTTTCTTTTAAGACCAAAAAAATTTCCTTTTCACCAGTCATATGTTTTGAACAACCACTATCAAGATACCATTTTTCTACTTTGTCTTGAGCATGAAAAGCAGTTTGAACTATCATTGACTTAGATTTGATCTCATTTCTCTTTTTAGTGAACTCAAGGCTAGATCTATCCAAACTGCACATCCTTGCTATATGCCCAAAATTCTTGCACTTGTAACACATGACATTTTTATTCATAAGAGGTGCAAAAGAGTTAAAATTTTCCTTACTATGGCTATTCAAAGACTTATTGCAATGCATAGCTTTGTGACCAAATTTCTTGTAGGAAAAACAATAGCCATGGAAAGTATTATGTAACCTGTTTTGATGCCTTGGATGATTGTTCTTCTTGTGACCAACTAGAATCCATCGCTCTTCAGGATGAAGATTGATCTTGCTCGAATACCCTGTTTCATGAATGGTGATACAATCCTTCTTTTGCTTTTCACATGGAGTATTATGTGTGAGAGCCAACTGTTCCAACTTCACTCTAAGAGACATAACCTCTTCTTCTAGTTTCTCGCAATCAGCTTCCTTTCCTTTGAGAGCCTCTGTCAGAACCTCTTCAACCTTCTTCCCTTCTTCAGCTAGAATTTTGAAGTCTATAACACTTTGAGACAATTCTGATCTTGCTATCTCTTCTTCCTAACATTGATGCTTGAGAACAGAATTCTCTTCCCTAAATTTCTCAAGCTTTCTTAAAGCCAAGAATAATTCACCTTTGAGATCGAACTCAACCTCTTCATCTCTTTCTGAATCTGTATGTTCCTCTGATAGATCCTTCTCCAAGCTATTAGGCTCTTTCTAGAGAGACCGGCTCTGATACCAATTGAAGAACATGGACTTATACTGAGAGGGGGGTGAACAGTATAAGACTTAACCAATTAATAATTTTAACTTTAGATAGCAGTGGCATCAACACAACATTAATCAAGACAGAAAGCATCACACATTGAAGACCCATTTTTAACGTGGTTCACCCAAAATGGTTGGGCTACGTCCACAAAAACTTTTCTCTAAAAGTTATCTCAAAGTTCTTTGGGAATCCTTCCCAATTACAATGTTTATGAGCCTCGGCCCAAAGGAGATACCTTCCCCTCTGCTCTGGAAATGATCCCTCAGAAGATCAACTGCCTCTACCTCTTGCCAGCACGTGGAACTCCTTTCCATCGAAGACCTCCTGTCCTCAATGCTTAGCCTAAGAGACCTCTGCCTTCTATGATCACGTCCACAGTAGCTCAGCAACCTGTACCAAACATAGTCAATCGGTCTAGTACAAGTCTTCCTCTATCCGTCAGATCTGTCCAACTCTTGAACAAATCAATCCTCTGCATACAAGCCTTCTCAAAGACTTGCCAAATCTGTCCTCAGGTTCTTCTCATAGAACCAATGCACCTCTGTCCTCAAGTTCTCTGATAGAACTATCAAACTCAGCTCACAAGTCCTCTGCTAGGACCTGTCCAAATCTGCTCACAAGTCCCCACCGAAACCTGTCCAAAACTGCTCACAAGTCCCCACCGAAACCTGTCCAAAAACTGCTCACAAGTCCCCATGGAACTTGTCCAAAAACTACTCACCAAGAAAAACTTTCTTAGTAGGAAATCACAAAGTGAATTGTTAGAGACCCAATGTGATTTGTCAAACTCATAGAAGCATAAAGAGAATTGTTAGAGACTCAATATGTTCTATACTCAAATCCCAATCTCAAAACTCAACTCAAATCAACTCAGCTCAATCTCAATCTCAAATCTGAAAACTCAACTCAATATCTGAAATGGATAGGATAGAATGTTTTCTTTCAAGAACATGAAACCCCAACAATTGCCAACTATGCAAAGAATCACATAACAATGATACTCATGTTCTTTTCACCATCAATTAGGGTTTCAACAACAATGCTCATCAAACAAGGTTTAGTCAACCAACACCATTCAACTCAACATCAACCTTGAAGCATTCAACCAATCATCACAAGAAAAGGAAACAAGTAGAAATCCTTTTCCCTCCAAAGATATTTGAACAAAACAGCCACCAACACAATATCACCAAATGCAAAGAATAACTTGCTCAAATCAACTCAATGGAGTAAGCCCAATATCATGAATCAAGTAAAGCAATAACTTGATCAAACAACCTCTATGGAAGCAACTCAACCATCAAACTCAAAACAGCCAACCAAGGGTTCCACCAACTCAATGCAAGTAGCTAGACTCACAAATATAAACCCTAGTGCACAAAGCTTCCACTATCTCAAACCAAAAATTATGCATTCACCAAAAACTCTCCTTAAGGATAACAATGCATAAGTAGTCTTCAACAAACCAGAAAATAGGATTTACACCTAGCCAAAGGATACCTAGTAGAATACCTTTTCACTCCAACCTTATTTCAGAAAACATACACCAATCATACTCATAAGAAGAATGTGCCCATACCTTATTGGAGTAGAAGATAATTGAACCTTCAAGTTGTCACCACACACAACTCTCAAACTTCCAACCAAGTTAGGGTTAGAATAAAAAGAAATGAGCAATAATATAAACTTCCTTTATTACACCTTTTAGCTCCACTTCTTTAAACACAACCACCATAACATGCCAATAAATCAACAATCAGAGACTCACACCTTATACCTCCATTTTTAATTTTAGCATAGCAAAGAATAATCTTAAAAATACATCCAAAGAAATATGCCCTTATTTCTCCTAAGCTTTTATTCAATGCTAATCACAAAAGCCAAAACTCATAAAATTTAATCACACCTTATAAATCGTTGTCCAAGAAACTCCGAATTTCATGGCATAAAGACGTTTTAATAAAAACGTGTGTTACTCTAGCAAAGCACCCCCACGAGACTCGAAACGGTGACCTCCGCCAATGCAGCACCCAATAGCAGCCTTCGCTGCCACTAGCCCATGCGGGCTACGAAGTTCACAAGTGAACTTCCCTCCACTTCACCCTCGAAAAAACTCTCGAAGACTTTTCAACCGCACGTGCTTCTAAGTCTTCCTTCGATCACAGCGAATACAGAGCACAAACACCGCAAATTGCATTCGAGGAATTTCGAATTAATTAGCCTTCCAACCTTAGGAGTTGGAGAATAAATAGTCTCTTCGAAGACACCTTGACGTCGGCGGAAATAAAGACCATTTGAAATTAATCAAAAGTCTTTTCAAAAAGGGTTTAAAAACCCTTAAATAATTTTAATAAATTAAGAATAAAAAAGGTTAAAAACCTTTAAGTATTTTTAATAAATTAAAAATAATTTCCATTAATTAAATAATAATAAAGAGAACCTATTGGTTTTAATAAAAACCCTATCCAACTTGGTTTTAATAAAAACCGGTTTGGTTTTAATGAAAAACCCTTGCCAATGGAATCTCTCCGGATTCTCTTAAAAATATTCTCTTGGAATCTTCCACCTTTGAAGCCAACACATCCTCTTAACATTAATGCCATTTCCTTTTGACATCAATGACAACTCATAGACAAGAAGCTAGGATCTCAAACCCAAAATTGCCAACAATCTCCCCCTTTGTCATTGATGGCAAACCATGCTTCTCAACAACACAGAAACTCAACATAAACAGCTCCCCCTGTCTTGAGGCTCTCCCCCTTACTCATATCTCTCCCCCTTTGTCATCAATGGCAAAGGGTCACCTTTGGGGCTCGGGACTAAGAATGAGCCTCTTAGCTTAGTCCCTCCCCCACCTCCTGATGAGGTGATTAATTCTGGGGTGGGAGTACAACTCCCAATTTCTCCCTTAGATACTCAAACGTATCTCTTGGAAGAGGTTTGGTGAAGATATCTGCAATCTGCTCTTTAGTAGACACATACTCTACCTTGACTTGCTTGTCTTGCACTTTCTCCCTTAGAAAGTGATACTTGATGGAAATATGCTTTGTCCTTGAGTGCATTACCGGATTTTTGGAAATACTTATGGCACTTGTATTATCACAAAGTATGGAGATGGGTTGTTCATGCTTGACTTTGAAATCCTCCAAGGTGGTTTTCATCCATAAAACCTGTGTACACCCGACCACTTGCTGCTATGTATTCAGCCTCTGTTGTAGATAAGGAAACGAAGGTTGTTTCTTACTTAGCCAAGAAACCAAACTCTTTCCCAGAAAGAATGCTCCACCACTAGTGCTTTTCCTGTCATCAATACTGCCTGCCCAATCTGCATCTGTATAAGCTGTGAGGGTGAAATCATCACCTTTGGGATACCAAAGCCCAAAGTCCATAGTGCCCTTCAGATATCTGAATATCCTCTTAACTGCTATAACATGAGAATATTTTGGAGCTGCCTAAAATCTTGCTACTAACCCAACTGCCTGCATGATATCTGGTCTGGTAGCTGTAATATATAATAAACTGCCAATCATAGATCTGTACAACCTCTGATCTGCCACTGGAGATTCATCATCTTTACTCATCTTGCACCCTGTAATCATTGGAGTACACACTGGTTTGTTGTCCATCATCCCAAATTTCTTCAACATTTCTTTGATATACTTTCCTTGAGAGAGAAATATACCATCCTTTGATTGAGCAATCTGAAGACCTAAAAAGAATGACAGCTCTCCAATCATAGACATCTCAAATTCCTTCTGCATGGTGTTAGCAAAAACTTTGCACATCTGAGTATTATTTCCCCCAAAAATAATATCATCAACATAGACAACCATAATCAACATATCATCATTTTCATTCTTAATATACAAATTGCTATCTGCCATGCCTTTCTTGAAGCCTTGCTCATGAAGATACCTGTCAAGTCTTGAGTACCAAGCCCTAGGTGCTTGCTTTAACCCATACAAGGCCTTTTTCAGTTTACACACATAGTCTGACTGTTCCGAGAGAGACACTCCTTCTGGCTGTTCTATGTAGACTTCTTCTACCAACACCCCATTTAGAAAAGCTGACTTTACATCCATTTGATATACCTTGAATGATTTGAAGCTTGAAAGGGCCAAAAATATTCTGATAGCTTCAAGACGAGCAACAAGAGCAAACGTCTCTTCGAAATCAACACCTTCTACTTGAGCATAACCTTTGCAGACTAACCTAGCTTTGTTTCTGACAATCTTTCCATCCTCATTGAGTTTATTTCTGAATATCCATTTTGTGCCAATGACATTCTTGTCCTTAGGTCTTGGAACCAATTCCCAAGTTTCACTTTTCTCTATTTGATTTAGCTCTTCATCCATTGCTTTTACCCAAAACTTATCTGCACATGCTTCACTGAAATATTTTGGCTCAATCTGAGATAATAATGAAACATTTGTAGAATCATGTGAAGGAATGACTCTTCTTCTTGTTTGCCTGCTATTTGGATCACCAATGATCAAATCTTTGGGATGATGTTTCTGAACATATCGTGAAGGAGTTTTGGGAAGCAGTTGTTGTCTTTCCTCTTCTTCATCTGAAACCTCTCTGAATTCTTCTTGACAAATTTCATCACTGAGTTCCTTGACTGGTTCTCTTATCCCTGTCTTTTCATCAACTGTTACATTTATGCTCTCTACAACTGTATGAGTTCTTTTGTTGAAGCATCTGTAGGCCTTGCTTCTATTGGAATATCCAAGAAAGATTCCCTCATCACACCTAGGATCAAACTTACCCAAATTCTGATCTTCCCTTCTGATGAAGCACTTACTCCCAAACACTTTGAAGTATTTTACTGTAGTTGGTCTTCCTTTCCACAACTCATAAGGAGTTTTATGATGATTGACTCTAAGTTGGGCCCTGGTGATAATGTAGACTGTCGTACTGACTGCCTCTTTCCAAAAACCATCTGAAAGTTTTGACTCATTTAACATAGCTCTAGCCATATTTTCAATAGTTCTATTTTTCCTTTCAACTACTCCATTTTGTTGAGGAGTTCTTGCTGTTGAATATTCTCTTTTGATTCCTTGTTGCTCACAGTATTCCACAAATTCATTTGAAGTGAACTCTCCTCCTCTATCTGATCTTAAGCATTTGATTCTCTTGTGAGTCTCATTTTCAATCATTTCTTTGAAAGCTTTAAATTTTTCAAAAGCTTCAGATTTTTCTTTGAGAAAAGTAACCCAAGTCATTCTAGAATAATCATCTATAAACAACATGAAGTAGCTTTCTCCCTGAATGCTCCGAGTTCTGGTAGGGCCACATAAATCAGTATGAATAAGATCCAATGGTTTTGAAGAAGTATACCCTTTTGATTTGAAACTGGTTCTGGTCTGTTTTCCATGTTGACAAGGACCGCAAATGATGTTATGGGGCCTTTTTATTTTGGGCAAGTCTCTAACTGCTTCCTTGTTACTAATATTGACAAGATTATCAAAGCTCAAATGCCCCAATATTTTATGCCATAACCAACTCTCATCTTCTTGAGTTAGAAAACACTTTTCCTTTTTTATCTCACTTAGCATGTAAAGATTGTTTGGAGTCCTTGTAGCACTAGCAATGAGTTTTCCATTTTTTTCTTTACTTATCTCACATCTATCTGAAAAGAAAGATACTATGTGCCCTTGATCACAAAGTTGACTCACACTTAGAAGATTATGTCTTAGGCCTTCTACATAAAGCACATTTTCTGTTTTGGATTTCCCATCCAAACTAAGAGTCCCTTTACCACATATTTTAGCTGACCTGTTATCTCCAAAACTGATTGTTCCTCTGTTTGTTTCTTTTAAGACCAAAAACTTTTCCTTTTCACCAGTCATATGTTTTGAACAACCACTATCAAGATACCATTTTTCTACTTTGTCTTGAGCATGAAAAGCAGTTTGAACTATCATTGACTTAGATTTGATCTCATTTCTCTTTTTAGTGAACTCAAGGCTAGATCTATCCAAACTGCACATCCTTGCTATATGCCCAAAATTCTTGCACTTGTAACACATGACATTTTTATTCATAAGAGGTGCAAAAGAGTTAACATTTTCCTTACTATGGCTATTCAAAGACTTATTGCAATGCATAGCTTTGTGACCAAATTTCTTGCAGGAAAAACAATAGCCATGGAAAGTATTATGTAACCTTGTTTTGATGCCTTGGATGATTGTTCTTCTTGTGACCAACTGGAATCCACCGCTCTTCAGGATGAAGATTGATCTTGCTCGAAGACCCTATTTCATGAATGGTGATACAATCCTTCTTTTGCTTTTCACATGGAGTATTCTGTCTGAGAGCCAACTGTTCCAACTTCACTCTAAGAGACATAACCTCTTCTTCTAGTTTCTCGCAATCAGCTTCCTTTCCTTTGAGAGCCTCTGTCAGAACCTGTTCAACCTTCTTCCCTTCTTCAACTAGAATTTTGAAGTCTATAACACTTTGAGACAATTCTGATCTTGCTATCTCTTCTTCCTGACATTGATGCTTGAGAACAGAATTCTCTTCCCTAAATTTCTCAAGCTTTCTTAAAGCCAAGAAGAATTCACCTTTGAGATCGAACTCAACCTCTTCATCTCTTTCTGAATCTGTATGTTCCTCTGATAGATCCTTCTCCAAGCTGTTAGGCTCTTTCTGGAGAGACCGACTCTGATACCAATTGAAGAACATGGACTTATACTGAGAGGGGGGGTGAACAGTATAAGACTTAACCAATTAATAATTTTAACTTTAGATAGCAGTGGCATCAACACAACATTAATCAAGACAGAAAGCATCACACATTGAAGACCCATTTTTAACGTGGTTCACCCAAAATGGTTGGGCTACATCCACAAAAACTTTTCTCTAAAAGTTATCTCAAAGTTCTTTGGGAATCCTTCCCAATTACAATGTTTATGAGCCTCGGCCCAAAGGAGATACCTTCCCCTCTGCTCTGGAAATGATCCCTCAAAAGATCAACTGCCTCTACCTCTTGCCAGAACGTGGAACTCCTTTCCATCGAAGACCTCCTGTCCTCAATGCTTAGCCTAAGAGACCTCTACCTTCTATGATCACGTCCACAGTAGCTCAACAACCTGTACCAAACATAGTCAGTCGGTCTAGTACAAGTCTTCCTCTGTCTGTCAGATCTGTCCAACTCTTGAACAAATCAATCCTCTGCATACAAGCCTTCTCAAAGACTTGCCAAATCTGTCCTCAGGTTCTTCTCATAGAACCAATGCACCTCTGTCCTCAAGTTCTCTGATAGAACTATCAAACTCAGCTCACAAGTCCTCTGCTAGGACCTGTCCAAATCTCTCACAAGTCCCCACCGAAACCTGTCCAAAACTGCTCACAAGTCCCCACTGAAACCTGTCCAAAAACTGCTCACAAGTCCCCACTGGAACCTGTCCAAAAACTGCTCACCAAGAAAAACTTTCTTAGTAGGAAATCACAAAGTGAATTGTTAGAGACCCAATGTGATTTTTCAAACTCATAGAAGCATAAAGAGAATTGTTAGAGACTCAATATGTTCTATACTCAAATCCCAATCTCAAAACTCAACTCAAATCAACTCGAATCTCAATCTCAAATCTGAAAACTCAACTCAATATCTGAAATGGATAGGATAGAATGTTTTCTTTCAAGAACATGAAACCCCAACAATTGCCAACTATGCAAAGAATCACATAACAATGATACTCATGTTCTTTTCACCATCAATTAGGGTTTCAACAACAATGCTCATCAAACAAGGTTTAGTCAACCAACACCATTCAACTCAACATCAACCTTGAAGCATTCAACCAATCATCACAAGAAAAGGAAACAAGTAGAAATCCTTTTCCCTCCAAAGATATTTGAACAAAACAGCCACCAACACAATATCACCAAATGCAAAGAATAACTTGCTCAAATCAACTCAATGGAGTAAGCCCAATATCATGAATCAAGTAAAGCAATAACTTGATCAAACAACCTCTATGGAAGCAACTCAACCATCAAACTCAAAACAGCCAACCAAGGGTTCCACCAACTCAATGCAAGTAGCTAGACTCACAAATATAAACCCTAGTGCACAAAGCTTCCACTATCTCAAACCAAAAATTATGCATTCACCAAAAACTCTCCTTAAGGATAACAATGCATAAGTAGTCTTCAACAAACCAGAAAATAGGATTTACACCTAGCCAAAGGATACCTAGTAGAATACCTTTTCACTCCAACCTTATTTCAGAAAACATACACCAATCATACTCATAAGAAGAATGTGCCCATACCTTATTGGAGTAGAAGATAATTGAACCTTCAAGTTGTCACCACACACAACTCTCAAACTTCCAACCAAGTTAGGGTTAGAATAAAAAGAAATGAGCAATAATATAAACTTCCTTTATTACACCTTTTAGCTCCACTTCTTTAAACACAACCACCATAACATGCCAATAAATCAACAATCAGAGACTCACACCTTATACCTCCATTTTTAATTTTAGCATAGCAAAGAATAATCTTAAAAATACATCCAAAGAAATATGCCCTTATTTCTCCTAAGCTTTTATTCAATGCTAATCACAAAAGCCAAAACTCATAAAATTTAATCACACCTTATAAATCGTTGTCCAAGAAACTCCGAATTTCGTGGCATAAAGACGTTTTAATAAAAACGTGTGTTACTCTAGCAAAGCACCCCCGCGAGACTCGAAACGGTGACCTCCGCCAATGCAGCGCCCAACAGCAGCCTTCGCTGCCACTAGCCCATGCGGGCTACGAAGTTCACAAGTGAACTTCCCTCCACTTCACCCTCGAAAAAAACTCCCGAAGACTTTTCAACCGCACGTGCTTCTAAGTCTTCCTTCGATCGTAACGAATACAGAGCACAAACACCGCAAATTGCATTTGAGGAATTTCAAATTAATTAGCCTTCCAACCTTAGGAGTTGGAGAATAAATAGTCTCTTCGAAGACACCTTGACGTCGACGAAAATAAAGACCATTTCGAAATTAATCAAAAGTCTTTTCAAAAAGGGTTTAAAAACCCTTAAATAATTTTAATAAATTAAGAATAAAAAAAGGTTTAAAAACCTTTAAGTATTTTTAATAAATTAAAAATAATTTCTCCCTTAATTAATTAAATAAATAATAAAGAGAACCTCCATTGGTTTTAATAAAAACCCTATCCAACTTGGTTTTAATAAAAACCGGTTTGGTTTTAATGAAAAACCCTTGCCAATGGAATCTCTCCGGATTCTCTTAAAAATATTCTCTTGGAATCTT
Source organism: Wollemia nobilis (assembly GCA_028583015.1). Taxonomy (NCBI): domain Eukaryota; kingdom Viridiplantae; phylum Streptophyta; class Pinopsida; order Araucariales; family Araucariaceae; genus Wollemia; species Wollemia nobilis. The sequence continues at coordinate 9,523,625 of JAQPPZ010017049.1, read as the reverse complement.
CCACCTTTGAAGCCAACACATCCTCTTAACATTAATGCCATTTCCTTTTGACATCAATGACAACTCATAGACAAGAAGCTAGGATCTCAAACCCAAAATTGCCAACATGGTCATCCTAATCCTAGGTTTTGATGTAGTTAGATTAGACTACTAGGCAATACAAGTCACCAAAATCTAGATCAACCATAAGCTGACATTGGTCTATACAAAAGAAGATTTTTGATATGACAGAAATATTTCCATGCGTAAGGCTACTCCATTTCCAGATGTATTTCATTCAACCCATTGCTATAATGGAGATCATCTCATGGATTTTGGATACTAAAGATTCCAGGGATTCAAGCTCGTTACCCCATTCTTTTATTTTGATTGTTTGGATACTTGCTCATGCTTAGTGGTGAAAACAATTTTTTTTTTTGCAAGGGATTTGCTTAGTGATGAAAATCACTATTTATTTTGCATTGCTTTGGTAATTTTTCTCATTTTGTGAAGAAGCAAGGGATTGTTTGGGTAGGGAGGGCTTGTCTTTTTATCAATTCTCATAATTATATACCATACACATAATAATATGAGCAAGAAAAACCTTTCACTTAAGGTGACAAGGACCACATTGTAGTGTCATATTTCCTTGTTCAGACTGATATTGTTAATGTGTATAATTATGTTGGAATTTTGACATATACAAGGTACTATCAAAACTAGACCTTACCTTCTAAAAGACAAGATAGCTTTCTAAAAAATCTAAAAATATAACTAGGGATGGTTGAATGACGAGAAACCCTAGTATACACCCTATAGCAACTCATTAGTTGTGTTAAAAAACATAATTACTCACAAGGGAAATGTGAATGATAATGATATGAAAAATGTTAGGGTTTTTCCTACAAGTTTTTGTAAACTAAAAGGTGTGCATAAAATAGTCAGTGGTCATCTAAATATCATTGTTGATATTCATCCAATATCTATCCTATTTTATGAGGACCACTTAATAAGAAAAAGCCCATAAAGAAAAATGGTGCCTATTGATGATTGATAATTTGATTTGAGATTCATGATTGGTATACAAACATGGTGTCATTCATCAAAATGTAAACACAACTTATCCTAATTCAAGTGCAATATATGACTATGCCTAATGCAACTATTCATTAAATGTAATGAAATATTTGCTAACATAATTCAAAATATTTTTGTATTTTTGATGTTTTGTACTGTTTTTGTGTTTTTATCTTTTCTGATTTGTTTGATATTTTTGATCATTTTTTTTTTTGTTTTTATTTTTATTTTTATTGTTTTATGATTTATGTATAAAATTCCCATAAATGAAGAATTTTGAGAGGCTCGGGATCCTCAATACCTTCTAGAAAAGTTAGGTGATAGGTTCCTGGTCCTATTTTCTCTATTACGATGAAAGGACCTAACCAATTGGCCACAAATTAATCCCTTAGATGAGGTGGTATGTTTTAATTTATTTGGTTCTCTTTGAGCACAAGATACCCAAATTTGAAGTCTCTTGAATGGACTTTAGTATTATAAGCTCGCTTAAGATGATCTTGATAAACACACAGATTCTCAAGAACATTCACTTTTCGTTCATCAAGAAGGGTCAATTGATTGAGGTGAGCTTTTTGTGAGGTGTCATCATCCATGAACTATTTCAATGGCACATGCAATGATGGAATTTTTAATTCCAAGGGCATAATGGCCTTAGCACCATATAGTAGTGAAAACAAGATTGCCCCAGTGGGTGTCTGAATGTTACTTCGATAAACCCATAAAGCTATAGGTAATTGAAGGTGCTAGTCCTTGTTATTTTCCTTGATAATTTTCTTCAATATGGAAACTACAATTTTATTAGAGACCTCTGCCTACCCATTTTCTTGCAAATAACAGGGTGTTGCAAAGTTGTGCTGAATGTTATATTTAGATGTTAAAGCTCGCACATCTTTGTTCTTGAATGATGTTCCTTTATCTGATATTATTTTGGATGGAATACCAAAATTAAATATAATGTTATGGAGTATGAACTCCAAAATACGATCTCTAGTCATAGTGGTCAAAGGGATTGCTTCCACCCATTTAGTAAAATACTTAGTAGTCATTATAATGAATGTGTGATGGCCTACAAATGGAGATATATTCCCAATTAGATCAAATCTCCACTAACAGAAAGTCTAAGCTAATTGAATCAGTTGTAAGACCTGAGATGGTAGGTGATGGGGGGCCAAAAATTGCATCTAACAAATCACAAATTTTCATTCAACAATTTCAAGTAAAATTACATAAACAGCCCGCAGGCTTAGTTTTCTATTCTCTATGCAATCTCCAGCTCTCCATCCCTCTCAATCTGCACAGATTTCAATCTGGCAGTCACGCAATGGCTCTCGGCCTTCAATCTGTAGCTCTTCGACTTTCACAGCTTTCTCACTCCATGGACCCTGGTGCAACTGCCTCACATTCAAAAAAATCTGCTACATGCCTATGGATCCAAGCTTACTCTATTCCTGGTGCAAACTGCCTCACATTCGGCGAATCTATCTGCACTACCTAGGAACTCAAGATTTTTTGGAAGGAAGAACAATGCAACAGGGCCATAATGGCCCTCTGGTTATCGCATCTGTAACCCTACCTCTCGTCGTTCCCCCTAACCCCTCTGCATGCCTTCTGTCTACCTTTTTATAGCTTTCTGATATTCATCTTATGGCATTCCATGTAACCACCACTCCATGATCTCCTCTGAAACGGTTCTTGTAACCACTGGAACGGCCCCCTGTAATCACTGTAACAGACCTTGAACTACCACACCGACTTCCATTAACTGTCACGCTGTAACGATCTCTAAAACTATCGGATCAACTTCTGTTTACTGTCGCATTACTCTGCACGACTCTTCGTCTTCACCTGATTTCACTGCACCTTGGTGCCACGTGTTGTCCAGTTCTGCCATATGTCGTTCAATGAACTCATTCTGCAATGGCTTCCCAAAAATGCTGCATGTCGCGATATCACGACATCTTCTCCCTTAGGTTCATCCTCTTCTCTATCGATCGCAATATCACGACATGTCACGATATCATGACATTTTGGCTTCCTTGCTCTCTCCTTTCTCTTCGGGTCATGAAATCGTGACACTTTTCTCTTCATCCACTTTCTCTTCTCTTCAAGTCATGAAAATGCGACATGTCATGAAATCATGACATTTTTCTCCCTTGCCTCCTTTCTCTTCGTCGGGTCACGAAATCGTGACATGTCATGAAATCGTGACATTCTTCTCTTCGGGCTCCTTCTTCGCCTCCTGGTCACGAAAATGTGACATATCATGAAATCGCGACATCTTTCCCCCTCGGGCTCCTTCGCCTTCTGGTCGCGAAAATGCGACATGTCACGAAATCACGACATCTTTCTCCTTCGGCTGCTTCTTCGTCTTTTGGTCACGAAAATGCGACATGTCACAAAATCACGACATCTTCCTTCCTTGGCTTCTTCTTCGCCTTCTGGTTGTGAAACTGTGACATGTCGTGAAATCATGACATCTTCTCCTCTGTGCCTTCTCTCTCCTTTTTAGGTCGTGAAACTGCGACATGTCATGAAATCATGACATCTTTCCTCCTTGCTTCCTTCTTTCATCTATGGGTCATGATAACACGACATGTCATGATATCGCGACATCTTTCGTCCGCTACTTCTCTCTCCTTTTTGTGTCGTGATACCGTGACACTTTTTTCTATTGCGATATCGCGACAGTTTTTTTTTTCCCTGCTAGCTTCTCTCCAACTTTGTGTCGCGATATCGCGACACTTTTTCTGTCGTGATATAGCGACAGTTTTCCTCCTCTTTCTCTCTCCTCTTTTGGTCATGATTTCATGACATGTCATGAAATCGTGACATCTTCCTTCCTTAGCCAATTTTTTGAAAATGGCTCTGCTTCCACTGGATGCTTCTGCATCAGATGTCACTGGATGCTCCTGCATCAGACACCCAGGGTTGATGGAGAAGTGACCTTCACTTCTACACTATTTTGTTGCCTTTTTTTGCACAGGGACTCGAACTCTTTCTTATCAACCTACTCTCTCTGTCTTCTCACCATTCTTCCATAGGTCCTGGTGCAAACTGCCTCACGTTTGACGCATCTGCTTGCACACTCAGGAACTTCTCGCTCTGATACCACTTGATGGGGGGCTTCTCTCCCACTTTGTGTCACAATATCGTGACACTTTTTCTATCACGATATCATGATAGTTTTCCTCCTCTTTCTCTCTCCTCTTTTGGTCACGATTTCGCGACATGTCGCGAAATCGCAACATCTTCCTTCCTTAGCCAATTTTTTGAAAATGGCTCTGCTTCCACTGGATGCTTCTACATCAGATGTCACTGGATGCTCCTGCATCAATAGGTGTGATATATTGATATGATGTTGACACTTTACGCACTTCTTCACATATGCACAATAATTATTCTCCATTTTGGGCCAATAATAACCCATTCTAAGGATGCACTTGATGATATCCATGCCACTAAAATGGCCACCACAAGTACCATCATGAGCTTGCAAGATTTCCCAAGAAGATTCTTGGGGCTCGAGACAATGAAGGAGGAGTCCATCATAGCTTTGATGATAGAGAATATCTCCTAGAAAGACATACCTAGTCACTTTCTATTTAAATGCTCATTTTGCGACATGCAATAATCCCTGAGGGATACTACCAAGTTTCAAGTAATATTTTAATTGGGTTAGCCAATATTGATAAGCTTGTGCTTCAACTGACTGAACAACTTATTCCCATTGTGATTCATCATGCACAAATATGGATTGGGAGACAACCTTATGGTGAATGGTCATGCCATTATCTGAAGGACCCTATGAGATCAAGGACCCCTAGGATACCTTTTTCAGAAATTCTTGTGCCTTGTAGAACCACTCATGATTCGGTTCTATCTGAATCATGTGAATTGATTCTTTATTATTCGAAGCCTCACGCAACATCACTGATTGTGAGAGTATTTTAACATGGATGGTAGTAAAATCATCAAAAGGGTTTTGAGGGATTAAGGATCCCAAAGAAGCCATTGTATTCATGAAGTGATTAGATGTACGAGGGACTACCTCGATGTCATACCATTCTAGTTTAGCTAGCAATGTGTCCACAAGATATTTGTAAGATTTCAAGATAGGGCATCTACATTGATAAATACCTTTGACTTGGTTTACGATGAGCAAGGAGTCACCAAAGATATTAAGATTTTTAATATTCATGGTGATAGTTGTTTTGAGACCTAAGATTAGGGCTTCATATTCAACATTATTGTTGGTGCAAGGGAAATCAAGTTTAAAAGACAAGGGCATAGGAGCTCCTTGCGGTGTGAAAAACACAATCCCTACACCACCCCCTTGCTTGCATTTTGAACCATCAAAGAACAAAGTCATGTCTACTTTATTTTTTGGTTCTTTGGGTTTGGGTGATTCTGATAGTGTGAACACTACATCATCGGGTAACTCAATCACAAGAGGCTTGTCATCCTAAAGAGGTGCCTCTGCTAGCTGATCAACTATGACTTGATCTTTGATGGATTTTTGATTAATGAATTCAAGATCAAATTCTATCAATAGCATGATCCACTTTGTGGTTCGCATATTATGATATGTGCGACTCATCATGTACCACAAAGGATTTTCTTTTGATATGACATACGTGGTATGACTTAACATGTAATGGTGAAGATTTTTGGTAGCGAACACCACTACTAAGCAGATATTTTTGATGTATGCATACTTTAGCTCATAACTAACCAAGGTGCGACTAATGTAATAGATAGCATGTTCTTTGTTCTCTTTGTTCTTCTGGGCCAACATGGTTCCCAAAGCAAAATTTGTGGCTGAAATATATAGCAAGAAAGGCACACCTGGTCGAGGTGGAGCTAACACTAGTGATATTGCTAGGTACTGTTTGATCTCATCAAAGGCCTTTTGACATTCTTCATCCCAATTGAATGGGACCCCCTTGTGTAGCAGTCAATTCATGGGTCGACATTTATCCGACAATTGCGCTATGAAGCATTTGATGGATGCTACCTTGCCTTGCAAGCTACAAAGCTCTTTAATGTTCATGGGGGAAGCATTTCTAGAATTGCTTTGACCTTTGTGGGATCTACTTTGATCCCTCTCTTGGAGACTATGAATCCTAGAAGTTATCCTGATGTGATGCCGAAAACACATTTCTTAGGATTCAACCTGACATTATGCTCTATCAGGTGATCAAAGACTTTTCACAGAACTTTTGCATGCTCTTCATGCAATAGATATTTGGCGAGCAAATCATCTATGTAATATTCTAGTATCTTATGCATGTAGTCATGAAAAATATATGTCATGGCCCGCTGATAGGTTGCACCAACATTTTTAAGGCCGAATGGCATAACTTTATAGCAAAATATTCCCCATGGCATAGTGAAGGTTGTCTTATGTTGATCTTCGGGTTTGACCCAAATTTGATTATAGCCTAAAAATCCATCCATAAGGGATAACATCTCATGACCAGTAGTTGCATCTACTAGAGCATCAATGTTAGGTAAAGGGAATACATCCTTGGGCATTGCTTTGTTTAGGTCTCTAAAATCCATGCAAATACAGATCTTCCCATCAGGTTTTCCTATGGGTACCATGTTAGATACCCATTCTGGATAGTCGATGGGTTGGATAAATTCCACATCCAACAATTTTTGTAACTCATCCTTCACCATTAAGGTGATTTTTGGGTGCATATTTTTGAGATTTTGCTTGATCGACTTCATATTGGGGTCTAGAGTAAGGTTATGTGTAACCAACTTTGGATCAAGACCCGACATGTCTTTATATGACCAAGCAAATATGTCAGACTTTTCTATCAAAAGAGGTATGAGGATGGCACACTCTTTAGGAGATAGACTCTCTCTAAATTTGACTTTCTTAGGATTGTTAGGGTCATTGCTAATATCCATGTCGAAAGTCTCCTCAATTGACATGTGGGATCCCTCCTCAAGTTGATGAGGTGTAGGGATCAAGTGGATGTCATCCGTTGGGTTTGGATGATCTATCATATCAGATTCGACCTCAGCATTATAGACATCCTGAGTATGGCCTAGAGCAAAATGAAATGGTTGTAGCATTTCTTCACATGGGAAGAACTCCTCAGATGGTGATGATGTGGAGCAATCAAAGTCAATGGCCTCAAGATTGAGGTGCAATGACTTTGAGGGGTTGCTAGGATTGTAGAGAGGTGTGGTTAAGTCAATGGAAATCATGTTGATGGATGGTTGATGATTTCCATTACCACTTGGGTAGGACCTATCGATTATTGATTGCTCTAGATGTGCTAGATGTGGCTTAGGAGGCATTGGGATCTCTGGATCTTCTCTAGGAGTAGATAGGATAATTGGGTCCTCAGGTGGGAGCATCTACCTCCAGTTAGGTGGAGGAGGAAACACCCTATGATAGATGTCATATATGTTAATAGGGGGCCTAACTAGGCTCAATATATCCTGTATAGTTATTGAGATGATGAAAGTAATGAGGACCTAAGTATGCAATTTCTATTTCATCCTCATATTCATCATTATCCAATCATTTTTAGGATTATCATCGAGTTTAGATTCCTCTTCTTGATTGGTCTCATGATATGATTCAGGGGGCTCTATGGTGACCATTGTGATTGGGATATGATCCCTCAATAAATGAGAAGGGCTAGGGTCAATGTATTCATTCTCATCAATGTCCTCCCCAAATCCTAGGCTTAGGTATTCTAGGAAACTAGCCAACAACTCATCCGACATGCGGATGGAATATCCTAAACCAAATTTATCCATAGGTAATTGATATTGTAGTAGATAAGGTGTTCTTTGACCCTACTCATATAGACCTAAGCCATTACCATGCCAATGGCAATGGTAGAAGTATCTTAGAGCAAAATTAGGATTCGACATATAGTAGATGTTTCTTGTAAATGGTTCATTATCATGATTGATAATAGGAGATTGATCTATGGCTTGGTCAAAACCCCCATATATGAAATTCATCTGATTGGGTGGTATGCCTAGGGGTACCACCATTCCAATGGGCAAGGGAGGAGCATGAGGTCTCCCCATGTCTTGTGTGGACTCAATAATTGGTGTAAAAGTGATATTTTGTACCAAATATTCGGTGAGCCCGGGGTTGACTAAGTGAATAGTCACTTGGGGTGCGGATGATGTTGTGGATGATGTGGGTGATGCGGGTTGAGGTACGTCATCCATTGTGGTAGGTAACTCTTCCTCTTCCATGGGAATCATAATTTCTATCATAGAGATGTTAGGGATGACCTCTGGAGCATCTACCATGGGTGCCTTCAACTTTTGTTTGATCCGAGGATCAGATGATGATGAAGGAATGTCAGAAGTAGCCAATGGTTTAGGTGGAGGTGGTGGTAATGAGGTGGATGGATCAGCATGTGCTGATTTTGGTGGGTGCTCTAGACGCTTGATGGGAGAACTAGGTCTAATATCCAGATGCATTGATGGTAAGACAAACTCCCTCAGATTGCTAACCTGATTTACATATTTAAATGGTTCATCATCTAATGGGACAACATGAACCTATCCTTCATGTACGTATTTGATACACTGATGAAGAATAGAAGGAACACATTTCATGTATTGGATCTAGGGATGACCGAGCAATATGTTGTATTGCATTGCTCCTTCCAACACATGGCATAATACAAAAATGGTTTTTAGTCCCACTTGAATAGGCAAGACTATAGTGCCAACCATTGAGCATAATGCATCATTGAATGCTCATAATGTGAAAGTAGATGCTACTATGTGTGATGTTGGAAGGCTCAAATGTTCTAAAGCGGTCATTGTTATTATGTTGATCGATGAGCCTGTATCAATCAACACTCACTTGTATGGTATCCGATTGATGCAAGTGATTATGTGTAATGGAGGATCCACTACGTTGGCTGGTACCTATTTAATTTCATGGTCATAGAAGGTTACCACAGGCTCTTTACACTTTTGGACATGCCCTACAAAATTGGTAAATGCATTAGGATCTTAGGGTTGAAGCTCGATAGATTTTAGAATCTCCATAAGTGCTTCCCTATGTCTAGGAGATTACTGAATAAGCTCATAAATGGAGAGCTTAGTCGATGCCATCTATAGGCTCTGGGTAAGCCTATTTCTGATGGTTATCATCGGTGGAGGTGGTGGACCTAGAAGTGGGTTTTGAGCTAACAAAGGTTGAGGTACAGAAGGGATTCGAATGGGAGCTGCAGGCGGCTCAACTTGATTGTACCTTCTATTTTGTGTCATGATATTTATCATACCTACGAACCCATGCGTGGGTGGATCCATATGTATCTCATTGACCTACCCAGTTTGGTTGCCCTTGACCTCATGGGTGGGAAAGGGATCTTTGAAAATACCCATCTATTGATTATCAAGAGTGAGAGGGTTGTCAATCTACAATTGGTTCTTATCCAACATGTTTTGTACTAGGTTTTTGAATCCATAGCATGTTTGTATATCATGTCCATTTTGATGATGATAAGCATAATATAAATCCTCTCTGTACCCTTTAGGTTTTGGGTAGGTAGGATCTACCAAATGGATTTTAAGTAAGGTAATCACCTTAGCCTCACATAATCTATTGAAAAGAGATGCCAAAGACTCAAGCAATGGTGTATATGTGTGAGGAGGATGATGTTGCTTATCCTATGCTTGGTTTCTTTGGAATTGATTATTGTACTACATTGGAGGGGGTTGAGCCTGATAATTAGGCTGTTGTGGTACTTTCTTCACTTTAGGAACATTTAACACAATCTGATTTACCAGAGCTGGTTTCATTTGATTGTGATTGTTTCAAGGATTCTTATTCCATTCCTTTTTGTGGAGTTTTATGTCTCCCTCCTAGACCTTAATGTCCTCAATAACTTTGGCTTGCACCAAAGCCTCTTTGAATGTTTGATACTACTACAACTGTAAAAGAAGTGATATGTGCTTTGAGTAGCTTTTTGTAAACATCCATGTCAGTTCTAAAATAGGTATGGTGAAAGGTAGTTTTGACATTATTTTTTACCACCTGTTTCCATAGTCCATAACTGGCTCATCATCGAATTGATGTAAGTTTGATAAGTCAGTTAAGTTAGCCTTATTTTTTATGCCAAAGGAGAAGCATTCTAGAAAGGCATTTGCTAGTTATTCAAAGCTAGAGATGCTATGTCATGGTAATTGATTATACCACTCTAAAGTTGTGCCAGAGAGTGTTATCATGAATGTTCTTAACAACAAAGCATCATCATCTTGTAATTGGAAGCACAAGTTCATAAAACTTGTGACATGCTCTTGAGCATCATCATCTCCTCTGAATTTATCTAGTTTAGGCATTTCAAAATGCTTTGGATAAGCAGGACAAGGAACTAATGGGTTGAGGGGTTGATTGTATAATTTGCGCAATGTTGGCTTTTGGTAACCTACTCCTTGCTTTTCTAGCGATTGAATTCACTCTGTAAGGACCTTGTATGCCTGAGATGAAATAATATCATTCTCTTGAAGTGGTCTCCTAGGAGGAGGAGGTGGAAGGTTCTTGTTTGATCGAGGTGGTAGATTGTAATCATCTACCACATCCTCACAAAGTGACTCAGGATATGCTTGATCCTGGTCCTCTAGTTTTGTCTCTTCGTATACCTCATATTCTAGTGGATTTGGTGCTTGATGCTATCTTGGTCAAGACTGATGAATAGAGGTGGGAGGAGGATAGTTTTTGGTTGGCCTAGAAGGCAACTCCTGATGTTGCGTAGTGCACCTTGTGTTAAGTTATTTTCGATAAGTGCTAGGCATGGGAATTTCATCATAGGCTACCCTATGTGATTGCTCCTCATGTAATCTCTATTCAAGAATTCTCTCTTCATGCAACCTATGCTCATACAACCACTGGTGGTGTAGCCTTTGTTTCTCTACGTGTTCATGATCTAGGCACTCTCACTCTTTATGCAAATCATCCAATTGTGATTGGATTAATTGCTCTCTTTGACTGGTATTTGGCCTAGGTAACCGATCTATCCGATCAATTGTATGAGGTCTATGGCTTCTCATCTCAATACGAGGGGATTTGGCTATTTTAGTGCATGCAGTAGGGATGGCTACCCTCTTCTCTCGATCAATAGAAGTTGCATTGACTCTATGCTCAACCCTAGGGGTGTTATCCTCATGCAAATATGGTGCAGGAGTATGACGTGTCCGTGTAGAACACTCTTCACATGTATGGATAGGATGCACTAGATCTTCATCATGCCCATCCTCAGAGTGAGTATGAATGGAAGAAGGTGCTCTACGAGTAGCATTAGGGTCGTATCTATCTAGATGATTTAGCTTTTGACTCAAATAAGGATGATCAGGAGGAGTACCTCACTCATCTAACCCAAGCAAAGGTATATATTCTACTCCAAGTTTGGATGGGTTTGTGGATCGATTAGGGACATGAATTCATGCTACCCCTCTGCTTGGCCCCTCAATGGGTGGATCTTGTCTAGAAGTAGCATGAGATGGATGAGGTCTGAGAAGATCATCTTCTTGATCATGGGGAGGTCCCATAGGTGTCCTCCTAGTAGGGGTATCTCGATGATCGGATCCCCCATGAGTGGAATTATCTTTGTGATGACTGCTAGGATATCGTTCAGGTAGGAGTAAATCAGTTGGGCTATAACGAAGGCATTTTGGGCCTCCTTGTACATTTCCTGTAGCCTCAGTCTGTGACTGGGCATGGCTATGTGTGGTGACCATTTTATGTTGATTATGCATACAATAAGGAAATAGATAAAGTATACAGGATGATTATCTCATTTAAATATTCTTTGTGATTCCTAAATTGGTTTGTGTGTTTTGATTCATTGTTTTATTGCTTTTCTCTTGTTCGAGTTTTGATTTTGTTGATGAAATACTTAGTTAAATGGATTTCACCTGTATCCTCTCACACACAGGCCTGGTGATGAAGTCCAGGTCATGAAACCCATCGAGATTTGGTGATGAAGTCCAAATTCTAGTGAGGGAGTCCAGGTCCTACCAGTCCTCACCCAGTTCACCTCGATCAATGATATACCTCCTCGAAGAGAGATACATGCTATATTCCTTGGCTATGATGGTTCTTGGATTGGCCTTGGCCAAAATAGGGTGTGAAGAACCACAAGCAAGCCAACGAGGTGGTGATGAAGGCCACCATCGTTAGTCTTGATCAATGGTTGGGTGTGAATTCCAACTCATTGATGTTTAATATGATACGTGGTGTGTGTGGGTTCTTTTTATTTTATGCAAAAATAAAGATGCAACATAGAGCAATCAATGATATTTTTCTAATGCATAAAATACATTTCAAATTTCCAAATTTCTAAATAAGAATATTTTAGTTTCAAAAAATTTGAAATTGCAAACCCTAAATGATGTAAGCCTTTAGATAGGTAGCAAGCATGCAAACCCAAATAGATAATAAAATAGAGGTCATCTCTATGTAATATGGTCTATAGTAGAGGCTATCTAACATAGAAGTGGTCAGAAATAGGGGCCACTTTACCCCATAGTGACCAATAGTAGAGGCCATTGGACCTAGGAGTGATCACAAGAAGAAAGCTTCAAATCTAAAAATTCTTCTAAATTTCTCAATTCAAACTTGAAATTCTATATTTTTTTATGAAAAATAGTAAAATCAAGTGCATAGATACTCACAGGTGAAGCCTACATTTGATGAAGTTGCTACCTCTCTGATTTTTGAACTCTATTTTGAGGCCATCACAGGGTAGAGTGATGGGCTCTACTGGCCATCACAGGGTAGGACAGTGGCTCCTACGAGCCATTCTAGCCTAGAGCGATGGTACCTACACTTCAAGAAAATAAGAAAATAGGTAATTAGTGATAGATTATGAAATTTTAGCCAAGGTCCAATCGTGATCACCACTGTAGAGTATGCAAAAACCATACACCTAAACATTTATGAAATCAAATTGACAAGATAATATCATGTAACCATATTGAGACAAAAGAATGAAGAAAATGGTGCCCTTCTCATTAATATTTGAAATTGTCCTTTACAAAGTGGTTACAAAGATATCCCTCTTAGGGATAGATACCAATTTGATACAAATTACAATAGAGAACCAAAAGGTAGGTGTAATTCGCAGAGTCTTTGCTCTCTCAAAACTGATTATAGGAGGGTTTCTTTGTGACCTCCACACGATGAGATAAATATTGATGGATCTTTATGTTGAAGAGCTCCTACTAAGATCTAAAACCTACACACAAGAACACTTACAAGATGTTAATAGAAAATGAGGAACCTCTCATGATGAGGTCCATTTCCATGATAAGCAATTGAAAGAAAGATGCTAAAAATGATAAAGAAATGCATGAAAATTGTACTAAACTATGTTAGAAATCAAAGTAAATGTTGCTAAAGCTACTGTAACTAAGAAAACATAGAAAAGTAGATATCACCGAGAGGTCATCATGGGGTAAAGTGGTCAGGTCTATTTGCCATCAGAGGGTCTAGCGGCTATGCCTACGGGCCACTTCGAGGTGAAGCGACCATTGAACAGAAGATTGTTTCTTCATGATCGATGCGGGAATTGCCTAGGTTGGTCTACTGAATTGATGGTTCAAGGATCGCGCACTTGAAGCATGATTGAATTATGGGAAATAGCATGAAACAAGGTCATTTTATGGTAAAATATGGTTGAATTTGGTCTTCAAACTCCAAAGGACTCCATTGATGCAAATGCAAGCTCCATGGCTAGATTTGGGCAGCACTCCATTGCTTATGAGAGTATGTTCTCTCTATTACACAAACCGATAGCACTTCGTTGCATTAGAATTTGATATCATTTTCATGAAGGCTTGGGCTCTTCTTATAAGTTTTCAAAATGGTAATCTTGGCTTGCAAGAGAAGCCAAGAACCAAGAATCGGTTAGGCTCTAGGAAGACCAAACGTCACCTCTAGAACCTTCTCATGCTTAATCATTAAGCTCAACTTGCCCTATAACTGATTTGGCTCAGCTCAGGGAGCCCAATTTTGTTATAGGTATGGCCATCCCAAGGTGGAGCGACCATGACTGATGGTCGTCATAGGGTCCAACGACCACTGGAGGCCACTCTTGGGTATGATGGTCTAGGCTACAAAGGATAGGTTACCCTTGTTTGAGTGGTAAGAACCACTGCTAAGCCTTGGGGATGCCCAAGGTGGGTCATATGGCCTAAAAAGGTGTCCATATAGGTAGCCTCCTCAACATGACGTGTTTTAGGTGTCTATAAAAAGCTTGGATATTAAAGTTGGTAGATCATTCTTCTTTTTGTGGATGATAGATCTTCTTCATACTATTCTTTATAGAAGCTAGATTTAACATTTAATACTAATTCTTCTTTTATCCTCCATATTAGAGTTATGTTGTCCTTACCTTTGCCTTAAAAAATCCTCTAGTTTTTGTCCAACCAAATATACCAGATGAAAAAATATGATATAGAGCTCCACAGATATTTTAGAAGGGACTTACCTGCCAGTTTACCTTTATATTATTTTGTCTACATGGTAAGAAATGTGTCTATGGTTAACCTTCTAAAGTAGGAAGTGCCAAGAAATTTGGTTATTCCTAGCCATTAAAATTACCTTCGGGTATTCAAACAAAAGATGGAAAATTGTTTCACTGTTCTTCATGCACCCATGACAAACATGAGGCCCTACTATAATCTTATTTTGTATATTATCACCTACTAATATTTATTTTGAGAGACTAGCCAATTAAATACTTGTAATTAAGGTGGTGCTCAATTTTTCCACACTATCGAAAGTTTTTTGTTGGTAAGCCCAATCTATTGATGTTGGACTCCTAGATGTACAGAATATTCTCTATTATTGTTGATGCTATCCCAAATAAGTGTGTCTAGCATTGTGGGATGAAGAGGTCTAATTCTCGCCACATGGAACTTAAAATAATCCTAATCTCCTTGAATTTGAGATGGAATGGGAGGGATCATTACCATGTCTTATTGTAATGCCCTTAAAAAATTCCTCATTACTTGTTCATAAAATAAGAGAATGCTAATTGGGATCTAGTATGGAATGCACATTAATCTAAAATTAAAATTATGAATCCTCCCATTTGGGTTTTTGATTATAGAATTTAATTAAACATGTACTAAATATGTGTTATCAAGACTATCAAATCTTTGAATAAAATGATTAGCTATAATGGACTAGTTAGTAACTTGTTTGTCTCAAAGTATTTTATACCACAATGGAGGCTTATACATTAGTGAAAACATAAGTAATTGCACTATTATGTATTCCTATAAAATGTGATGGATTGGTTTTAGTTTTACTAGTTTATTAAGATGATCCAATATCAAATTTCCATCATATCCATTAAACATTGGTAAGGATTTTAATGCTATTTGTAGAATAGATAATAGATAGGTAGGTTCAAGGGACCTTGATGGCTCTAGCATGGGAGAATATGCAATGGTATTGCTAATTTTATTTAAAATTAGTCTACCCATACTATGCATATTACACTTCCCTCTAGCATGTTATCCTTGTGGGATATACTATGCTTGGTATGAATCTTACACTTAATGCATGACTTATTATTGGGTAACTTATGATTGTTATGCAACTTGTTGCACTTTTTGACCCTTGATTTATATTAATTGAATCACTAGTTGTATTTTTTTGTAGATTATGCAAATTGTCTAGGCTGAATAGGTTAAGCCATATTCATGATGAAGATATGTGACAATGAAAGCAGTGTTTTCCCTTTTTTTATTTTAGGTTTTTGAGGTTTGAGAAGTTTGTAATTTTTTTCCTCTTCCTAGATGATGGATTTCTTGATTGTAGAATCTCTTCTTTATGTGGAAGATAATTTGGTAAATTTAGTAGCTACTTTGGATTCTTGGGACTTAGATATCATATTCATAAACTTTGAATACCTTTCTCTCTATAGAGCCACAATAAAATAGGTTTAAAATTTCATCCAAATGTAGATCCAGGTAAAAATTTTGCATACAAATTATAAGTATTTCTTATTTTTCAAGACTTCAAGAATAAACTAGTACATACTATAGACACAAAATCTTAGCCACTTGTCATCCATTCGCATCCTCCAATCATAGCCATTTAGTATATGTGTGTGTGTGTGTGTGTGTGTGTGTGTGTGTGTGTGTGTGTGTGTGTGTGTGTGTGTGTGTGTGTGTGTGTGTGTGTGTGTGTGTGTGTGTGTGTGTGTGTGTGTGTGTGTGTGTGTGTGTGTGTGTGTGTTTATTTATATATATTTAATAAATATATATGTATATATGTGAATAAATATCAACTTCCCATCACAAATTAATCCTAACCATTCATTCATCATGATCCATGTCACTTGTTCAAGCTCAATCTCAACCCTTCATCATGTTTTAATCTCAATTTTCCGTTGGTGTCATCAAAAACCTAACATGATCAAGGGTAAATAATAAAAGATGATTCATTTTTATGATTCAAGGTACCAAAAATAAATATTCAAAGAACATTGATCATTTTTCCATTCACAAACCCTAGCATTCTACTAACATCTTCCATCTTCATCGTCTACCAAAATCCTCACCGTCATATTTACTACCAAAACTTTTATGAAACCTACCAAGATTCCGTAGTGTCCATTATCACCCAAAAATATTCTTGGGCATTCCCCAAACACTATAGGGTATTTTCAAAACATTACAGGGTGTTTACAACCATCCCTAGATGCAGCAAGGCATCCATCATTGACCAGTTTGTAGTCGATAAATCCTTGGATGCTTGTGGGTGTTTGCACAACTCCACATCGAAGAAGCAGAAGCATGGATCAGAAACAAAGGTATATTCTTGACAAGGTGTCATTTGTTATTGCTTTACTTATATTTTTAATATATCTGCACTTTATTTTATCAAGCATTTCAGTTAGGGTTAATATTGTATACTTTTATATTTTATTAGGCCTCACAATGTGGATGCCTTGTAGGTGTTACTAATCTATTTTTTGATCTATTTGTGTGCAGGTTATAGGAAGCATTTACATTGATGGTTGTTGTAGCCATGAGTGGCTTTGCATGGATATGCAAGCCCACTCACAAATTTTTTGGAGTGAAAATGACCTAGAGACATCAAACATTATTTTGAACTAGGGTTTAAAACCCTCTTATTGTAATAATTGTATCGAAGCAATACATTGCATTGTAATCCCTGATTTGGGGTAAAATTATTGTATAAAGTGAAGATCTATGCTCCTTGAGTTGAATGCAAATAAGATCTATCATTTTATGCATACTGTATCATTTTATTTTATCGATGTTATTTATTTTTGCTTTACAAAATGGTGATCATGGTGGGACCCCAAAGGGTTTCATATTTTAACTTACCTTGTCAATATTTTTTATCTATGTTTTATGATTTTGTTGTAGATTTCATAAATTTGTTAGTGTGAAAATCATGAAATCTAGGGCTAGGGTTTTTTAAAACAATGAGATTTAATTTGTGGTTGTGCAAACACCATCCAACATTCGAGGGACACCACTCCATGTCCACGTGGATGCTACAAAGCATCCGTAGGACTCTACAAAGTATCTATAAGTTTCAACAGTGAAAACTATGAGTTTCAACAGTGAAAACTGTGGGTTTCAACAAAGAAAACTATGGGATTCAGTGTTGCATTTACAGAGTTGGAGAAAAATATGTAGAACTTCTGGTAAGTCCTATTTATACTTCACTCACATTTTTGCTTTTTAAAATAAAGAAAAGGAAAGAAATATTTATTGTTCTATTTAAAAAGTAACATCTTGCATTGTTAAAAAACTTAGGAATTCATAAGCATTTTTAAAATCATATAGAATTGCACATAGGGATAAATCTACATTTGTGCATTCATTTTAGTTGCATTAAAAATTTATTACACTAGATTCAAGTTTTTGTTGTCTTTCATGGTGTTTTTATTTTCTACCTTGTGTGTTGTTTGCAATAAAATTGAAAAGCATATTAGCTACACTTTAGGTTAAAGTTTCCCACTTCTCATTATTCTAAGTTGGAACAAAGTCACTTGTGCTCAAGCTTCCTCCCATTTTTGGAAACACTCGTTGATTCAAAGTGGAAGAGCTAGGTGAACCCTCCACTATTGGAAACACTTGTTGATTCAGAGTGGATCTTAAGAGGTGTACCATAGACTCTTTTGAGGACCTTGAAATTAGTGTTCTTAGTCACCAACTTGGTGGGGTGAAAGAGGGTTTATTTACATTTTAAACACCATAGAACACAAAAATTTAAAAATAATCCACACACTCTGCATGTTTCACTTTCAAAATTAGTGAGTTAGATTTCATCACCAAACACTGATCGAGACCAGTGATGGTGGGCTTCATCTCCATCCATTGGATCATCCCATAGACACCTTAGTAACCATAACTAATTTTTCTATATTTCATCACCAAAAAAATCCCCACTTGGCATCCACCTTAGGAGGCCATTTAAACCATTCACATTTCATTTCTTGCAAAAATAGGTGAGTGTGAACACACCCATTTACCCCACATAGTTGTCTAAGCTTAGAGAGTCTACACATCAAAATACACAAACCACAAAAAAAATCAAAATCTAAAATATTTTTGCAAGACATAGGATACAACTATTTTTTTATTTGTGTCCTTTTATTACCATCACACTTTCCACACACATCCCTGCACATTCGCTACCCCTACTTGATCATAGCTTATTTTGTTGATATAAAATCAATCCAAAGCTATGAATCAAGCACCAACCTCATACATGGAGTGCTCCACTCCTTCCTTAGCCACTTTTATGGCTAACCCAGCCAACATAACATAGACAAGCTATTTTGGTTTATCTGCATCGCCTTCTCACATAGTATTCACTTTAAATGTTGATGTGATGCAAAGAGCCATCCATATCTCCATTATTGAAATCGATCCATCCACACCCACTGACTCTCACATCACATACATAGACATGAATAAATTTGGGGATTACTTAAGACTAACCAAATCAGTCTTGGAATGGCTTAACATCCCACACAAACAAATTCTTTATTCTCAGCTAGAACTTGCTCACTCACATCCCAACAATTTTAGCCAATTTTACACCAATCATCTTTTTGAGGTAACATCTACACCCTCACACCAAAATTTTCTCCACCACAATGTATCCAAGACACCTCCATCCCATCTGCCTACACCACTACCTATTCCAACCCACTCTACAAAGTATAAGTTATTGTTTCTTCGTAGATTCCATCCACCACCCCTCATTCAGTTGTGATTCCCTTTGCAACTTACCCTCTATTAAACTCAACCAATATTACCAACACTCGCATCTCACCTACATCCAATTACACCACCACTACACAATCTACATCAAAAATTTCCATACAACAAGCATGGTATCACCTCAATCAACTGCTCATGGGCCATTAAGACACTCATTCTTGCTCTCAATAGTAATCATAGGTGGAAAATTTCAAGCCCCGTTCCATTCCAAACCAACACACTTACTTCACACATTATCCACTTTGGGTATAACAATGTTCTCAAGTTTCTATACCCACACTCCCATTCAATCACATCAAAACCACTGCCACAACCCAATACACTCACATTCCCAAAACCTCATCTTCACTCCATAAATAATAGTTATTCCACCATTGATCCAAAAACACACTCAACATCATAAAATACCCCTCAATCCATCAAGACATTAGTACCACATCCCATATCAACAAGTCATCACTCCATACACCTATAGACACCTAAAACATATCATGTTGAGGAGACTACTCATATGGACACCTTTTTAGGCCATGTGACTCACCTTGGACCTTTCCAAGACCTAGCAATGGTTCTAACCACTCAATCAGGGTAGCCTAGTCCTATTTAGCCTTCGTTGTTGATGTCATCAGTGGTGGCCATCATCACCATCGATGCTTAAGTAGCCATGGTTAGGCCATACCTATCGATAGCAACCATGGCCATAGTCATGCCTATCGATAGTGGTTGAGTCTGTAATAAACTTGGCCTACTCGAGCCAAGTAAAATCATTACAACCAACATTTTCTTAAGTGGTTACACCTGGAAGCTTCCAGAAGCATCCATCCAACTACCCTAGCCTAACAAATTCTTGATCTTGGCTTCCTAGAGAAGCTAGGATTCAAATTTGGGAAGTCTATTTAAGGCATCCCAAAATAAGAGAAAAGTCTAGAAGAATTCATGAGCAATTGCCATAGCGGAGCTCTACCAAACTGAGAAGTGATTTCATATCCCTTTGAGGTGCAATGAAGTGCTGCCCAATTATGCAATGACATATGCATATTCACCAATGGAGTTCATCAAAGCTTGAGGATCAACCACCTTACCATTCTACACCAAATTACCATGGATTCAAGCTAATTCCACAATCAACTATGTCTTGAGACACAATCAACCCTTGCACATCAATTCAATGAAGGAATTGATCTTCATCAAGCCTAGAATTTAGAGAATAGAGCCTCTATCCTATGGCTACTATTTTTAATAGTGGCCCATAGGCATGTGCACCATCGATGTCGATAGTGGCTAACAAAGCCCATCATCTGATAAACAATGGCTATGGGATGATGTATATTTCCTTTGCTTTAGTCAATAGTCTTAGTCATTAGATGCTTTCATTCGATTTTCTAACATAGATTAGCAACATTACATTTTGTCTTTATGCATTTTCTTTCTTGTTTCATGCATTTTATCACTTCTTTATGCATTTGCTTTACAATTTGCACTTATGGAGAAACTAGCCTCATCTTGAGAGGCCTCATATGCTATTGATATTTCTTGTAGTTTCTTGTGTGCAGGATACAGGGCTATTCAAGGGCTAAAGATCATCAAGATCCAGGTTCTTGACATCATAAGCAGAGGTTGCAAGTAAACCCTCTATAATAATATTAGTGGAAGATGCAAAGACCTTGTGGAGTGCATCTTTCCCCATTTTGGGGCCACATTCTTTGTAATTTTGTATCAAATTGGGTATCCCTAAGAGGGATGTATTGTAATCGAGATTCATTTGATTAATAAAAAGAGCACCCCATTTTGTATTATTTTTATTTTCAATGGTTACATAGATTTCATGTTTCAATTTGTTTACAATATTGCAATAGATTAGATGCATGGTTTTTGTAGCTTTACAAGTGGCGATCACATGCGGGACCTTTCCTTTTTGGTTGCTAACTGAGTTTTTTATTGTTTTTTTCATTGTAGGTACCACTACTCTGAGCAGGTGTGGCTAATAGTGGCCACTACTTATGTCATCGATGGCTAGCAGCATCACCACCTATCCGATCATTAGCGACCATCGGGAAAGACATAGAAAATCTAGTTTACGGCATTCTTCTTCGGATGAGGACTTACCTGTAAGTGGTTCTCTCCCTATTTTTTGTTGTATTTTCTTTGAAAACGTAATTTAGGAATTAATCAGATAACATAGAGAAAATTTAGAAGTAAATTTTTTAAAATCTCTTTGTTTACTATCTACCACTACTGGGAACAATGGCCTCTACTGTTAGCTACCCTAGAATCTAGCGACCATAATTCTGACTACCCCTGTGCATAGCGGCCATTGTTGTTGACTATTTTTCATAGAGGTGGCCACTGTTAAATCTGAGTGTTAGGGTTTGCATGCTTGGAGCCTACTTAAAGGTTGATTCATTTTAGTTTGCATTTACATTTTCTGAATCTAAAACATCTTTTACATGCATCATTTCTAAAATTTAAAACGTTATTTTCATGCATGTGTAGTTGAAAAATCATGGTGTGTTGTTTGATGCATATTTTCTTTTGTTTAAAGTAAAATGAACACACACACCTCACGCTTCAAATTTAAACATCAGTTGAGTTGGGCTCTCACATCCAACCAATTGATCAAGACCAATAGTGGATGTCATTACCACTTGGTTGGCTTGCATATTGAGAGTTTTTTGAACCCGTTCATGGCCAAGGCCGACTCCAAGAACCATCGAAGCTTGGGAAAATAGCACGTACTCTTCTTTGGAAGGTATATCGCTACCCTCAATGGATTGGGTGAGGATCGGTAGGACCTGTGTCCCCCTATCGATTATGGGTTTCATCTCCATAGTCTGATGGGATTCACAATCTAGACTTCATCATTGGATATGTGTGTGTGGCGTATAGGTGAAAACCTTTTAACAAATTGAGAGTTACATCAACCATATTCAAACATGTATGAGAAAGTGGAACTATATACAACACATCAAAAACACACAATCCAGTTCTTAGGAAACACAAAGCAATCCTTAAAAGAGATAACCATTTTGTATACTTTATTTGTTTCTTAAAATCACATACGAGATAATTCAAAATGAATGGTTACCACATGGAGTTGTATTCAGTCTATGACTGAGGTGGTGACCAATGCACAAGAGGGCACAAATTACCCTAGAGTCAGTCCAATTATCCAAGCCATACCTAAATGATGTTCGGGTAGTCTTAGAGGAGATAACTCTACTCATGGGGGATCTCATCGAGAGACCCCACCTAGTAGACCTAATGCAAGATATTCTCATGATCAATACGAGGGTATTTCTAGACCTCAATCATCACATGATGCTGAAAGACCAAACCTGCCCAATGAGGGGTAAACCATAGGGGTTGCAACTACTCGCATACCCACAAGAGCTTCAAATCATTTCAAGCATGTAATATATCTCATATCATTCTGTAGTATTGGTGAAATAGGTACACCTCTTGATTGATCATGGAGAACCCATCAACTTGATTTCTTAGATCAAGGTGTTGTAAGATCAACCCATAGGGCCACTTCGACTGCCCATTCTCGTTCAGAGAGTGTGCATAGCAAAGATGTAGTGTGGCATATGTATGCCCAAGGTGAGTGCTCCAAGCACCCACATAATACAACCACCCCATCCACTCATGATGGTACTAAACATAGGGTTGAGCATGGTATCAATGCAACCTCGATTGATCGAGGGAAGAGGGTTGCCAACCTTGTTGCACATTTTGAGATAAATAAAACCCCTTGCATCGATGTGTGAAGTTTGCAAACCTTACACAATAGATCAATCAGATCAGCTACCTAGGTCTAATACAAACTAGAGAGAGCAAATACTCCAAGCCCAATTGGAGGACTTGCACCATGAGCATGAATGCCTAGAGCAAGAACATGCAGAATGACAAAGGTTGCATCACCAATATTTGTACGAGCACCACTTGAGAGAACAAAGGATCCTTGAGAAAAAATAACAAGAAGAATGATCAAATAGATTAGCTCAAGAAGAATTACCCCCACCTAGTGCATATAGGTAGCAACATAATGAGAAATATCCTACATCTCACCAAGAGCTACCTACTAGGAAAACTAACACTCATCCTCATCATACTTCATAACATGCTTCTTGGAAACATCAACACTTAGCACCAAATCCACCATAGCATGAATAGTATGAGGAAATAGAAAAAGATGATCAAGAGCAGTTGTATCCTGAACCATCCTTTATGGACTTGGTCGATGACTACAATCGACCAACTCGATCCCATAGAAACCTACCACCACTTGCTCCTCGAAGACCTCTTTGGGAGGATGAGATCACCTCATCTCAAGCATACAAAGTGCTCATTGAGTAGATTCAATCCCTCGAGAAACAAGGTATGGCTTATCATAAGCCCACACTGAGAAAAATTCATAATCAACCCCTTTGTCCATCGGTACCTAGTCTAGCATATCCTGAACACTTTGAGATGCCTAAACTGGATAAGTTTAAGGGAGACGAGGATGCACAAGAACATGTGATGGGTTTTATGAACCTATGTTTCCAATTGCAAAACAATGATACCTTATTGTTACGAACCTTCATGATTACATTCTTCGGTTCTACCCTTGAATGGTACAATCAGCTCCCAAGGCATAGTATAACTAGCTTTGAACAGCTAGCAAATACTTTCCTTGAATGCTTTTCTTTTGGCATCAAGAAGAAAGCTAACCTTTCCAACTTATCAAACTTACGTCAATATGACGATGAGTCGGTTATGGATTATGGGAATAGATGGTGAAAAATCATGTCGAAACTTCCATTTACCATTCCCATATCTGAACTAACTCAGATGTTCACAAAGAGTTGTGCTAAGCACATATCATTGCTACTTTAGTTGCAATAGTATTCAACATTCGAGGAGGCTTTGGTGCAAGCCAAAGTCATAGAGGACATTAAGGTCCAAGAGGGAGAGTTGAAGCTCCATAAAAAGGATTGGAATAAGAACCAACACAACAACAACCATCATCAGGCCAAACTAGCACCTGTGAATCAAGTGGTTATAAATATTCCAAAAGTGGAGAAGAGCCAACAATAGCCAAATTATCAGGCTCAACCTCCCCCAATGCATTATAATTAGTGCAATGAGAACCAGGCACAAAAATGACAACGTCGAACACCTCGCAATTACATGCCATTGCTTGAATATTTGGTATCACTTTTCAACCATTTATGCGAGGCTAAGGCTCTAATATTTCCTGAGATATGCACCCTTGATCCTAATCACCCAAAACCTAAAGGGTATAGGGAAGATTTATATTACGTATATCATCGACAAAATGGCCATGACATCCAAGATTGCATCTCATTCAAAAATGTGGTGTAGAATATGTTAGACAAAAACCAATTGCAAATAGATAGCCCCTTGGCTATCGATAATCAACAAATCAGCATATTCAAAGATCCTTTACCCAAACATGAGGTTCAAGAAGATCAAATTGAACATGTGAATGAAGTGCACGTAGCCCCACCCAATGAGGGCTTTATCGATATGATAAATATCACAATGGGGAGCAAGAAATACCTCGATCAGTCTACATTACTAAAAAATCCAATCAAAGTTGATCATATGTCGTAGTCCTTACAACCATTGAATCCCATTCAATCATACAAGGATCTTGTGATCACATTCTACAAGCAAGAGATTAGGCCAACCCCTAATAATGAACTCGATCCACCATTGCATATCATAGTGAGCATCAATCAGATTCCTTATAAGTGAGTTTTGATAGACACTGGTTCATCCATTAACATCATCACTATCGTTGCTCTAAAACACCTCAACCTTCCACCGTCACACATTATAGAATCAACATTCACATTAAGAGCCTTTAACGATGCTACATCCCCTACAGTTAGTACAATAGTCCTACCCATCCAGGTTGGGATAAAGACTATGCCTACATTGTGCCACATTTTAGAGGGTGAGAGACAATACAATATATTGTTAGGTAGACCTTGGATGAGAGATATGGAATGTGTTCCATCTGTAGTCCATCAATACCTCAAATTTGTACATCAAGGTCAAGTATATGTGGTGCACACCGATCCAGATCCCTTCAAGTATTACAAGATGATCGATGAACCACATGAGACTCTTGCCCCATGCAAGCACCATGATACCCATGCAGACAAAATCATAAAACATTCAACTAGAGCATGCATTAAACCATCATTACCCATTGCATATCCACCATCATTAGTAATTCCTCCTTATTCCCCTTTTAAAGCATCAAGATCCCCTAAGGGAGAAAATTTGAAGGGGCCAATCAAGGAGATTCCTTCATCCACTCTCATCAGCATAATGCAAGATAGCATCATACCTAAGGATGAGGAGAAAACATTAGCTATCACAACTGAAATAGAACAACCTCAGCAAGTTGAGGAGCCACCCACAACTTGTCCAAATGTCAAAATGCCTTCTCATGAGTTTGTGGGAATGGTCAATATTAAGGTAGAGAACCAAGCATCTCTAAATCAATCAACACAATGGATAGTTCCATCAAACTATGTTGCCATGCTAGAAGTGCCACCACCATTGAAATTAGTCACACCTAATTCATTTCTCATAGCACCTTCAAAAAAATATGAATGGGTGTCTCCCCCATGTCAAACTGGGGGTACTCAAGCTATCACAGATAAACACTATAAAGTGGAACAAAAACATGAATGGAGTCACATACATGAGCATGTGGATGCAACTATTAAAATGGATCATCAAGAAACATCCACATCTTCTCAAACAAAGGAGACTTGTGATTCACATTTACCCAAGGGTTCTTTGGCACCCACTTGTTCAACTCCTGCAGCTGGTAATGGTCATCCAGACCCTTCAACAATGATACACTCAATATCCCTATCAGTCTTGCAACACATTCTAGATCATCTAGATAAGATGGAGATCCAAATGGATCAGCAAAATGATGCATTGCAACTAATCATGTACCAGCTCACAAGCATGGAACTACAAAAACAAACTACATCTGAGGTCAAACCACCTCCTATACAGCCACAAGAAAAGCCTCAACAAGAGCAAGCTTCGAGTCGGCCACACCAATTACCTCACATTTATACACCGTTACCCGAACCTATGATATCAATTTTCAATTGATTATGTGCCATAAAAGCCATTACTTTGCCTGAGGTTCACCCCTTAGATCCAAATCATCCGAAACCCCATGGATATAAGGAGGAGGTATATTGTTTATATCATAGACAAAATGGTCATGACATTCAATCATGTCATAGTTTCAAGACCACAATACAGAACATGCTTGAGAGGGATCAACTTTGAATTGATAGCCAAAAAATAAGCATAGTCAGTGATCCATCCCTTGCACCAGAAAAGTAGGAAGAGCCACCTAAGCAAACAATCAGGATACCTATAGCTCAACCACTTTTCCAAAATCAGCCAGTGTGTTCTGCACGCTTGAAACACCAACAACGTATTTGGACTCCATTAAATGAGTCCATGTCAACCATTTTTTAGAAGCTACAAGAAGCTAAGGCTATCATTTTACCTAATATACACCCTTTAGACCCAAACAAAGCTAAACCTAAGGGTTATAGGGAGGATCACTTCTACCTTTATCATCGAATAGAGGGCCATGACATTCACAATTGTTATGGGTTTAAAAATATCGTCCAAGACCTTATTGACAAGGAGGCCTCACTCATAGATGGTTCATCCACCTTAGCTCAGCCCACCTCAGGTCATGCTTCATCATCCCATTTGTGACCCCAAGGTCAGCCACCACCTCGTCAGCCTAACAAGCCACCTCATCGAGTAGTCACATTTTTTATGACTACTTTGGCCCTATTTCAAAAACTATATGAGGCAAATGCAATCACATTACTAGAATTCAAACCAAGAACACCTAATCTTGGGTCACATAATGAAAGCCTCTATTGTATCTATCACCATATAAATGGGTATGACATCCATGGCTGCTATTCATTCAAGAATGTGGTCGAAGAAATGGTAGAATGGAATGAGCTCCACGTAGATGGTTCGCTTGTTTTACCCCATCAAAACATTGGCACCTCACAGAGTTCTATGCCCCAACAAGGAGAGTTGATTTCCATCACTCTTCCTAAGCAGGTCGATTACATTGCAGTGGATGACATGCACAATGGGGGTCTTCAAGGTAGCACACCTTCCCCACCATCCACATCACAACCAATGAAGCAAAGTGAGAACTCTAAAGGTATCACACCTTCCTCACTTTCATTGAGTGGCACACACTAGGGGTACATAAGGTATCACACCTTCCCCTTAAAAATCATCAAAAATCCAAAAACAATAAAAATCAACAAAAAATCCAAAAACAATAAAAATCATCAAAATTACAAACACAAAAACAATTCAAAACATTAAAAACACAAAAACATTTACATTTTTTGCATTTTAGTATATGCATCCATTAATTGCATTGCATTAGGTATTTTCATCCATTGCACTTGCATTAGGATAGGTCGTGTTTACATTCTTACGAATGACACCATGTTTGTATGCCAATCATGCATCCTCAAAATCATCATCATTCATATTCCTTGTGAGTAAATGTGTTTTTCAACACAACCTTATGAGTTGCTATCAGGTGTATACTAGGGTTTTTGGTCATTCAGCCATCCCTAGTTATCTTTTCAGATTTTGTAGAAATCTATCTTGGCTTTCGAAGATGAGGTCTAGTTTTGATAGTACCTTGTATATCTCAAAATCCCATCACAATTTTAAACATTAATAATCCTAGTTTGAACAAGGAAGGATGACACTACAAAGTGGTCCTAGTCACCTTAAGTGAAAGGTTTTCCTTGCTCATATTATCATGCGCATGGTCTAGAGTGTTGATTATTGGAAAAAGGACAAGCTCCCCCCTACCCAAGAAATCCCTTGCTTTTACACAAAATGAGAAAATTCCCAAAGCAAACAAGCAAAATAAATAGTGATTTTCATCACTAAGCAAATCCCTTTCTCCAAAAGAAAACAATATGTAAAATAAATAGTGATTATCATCACTAAGCATGAGCAAGTATCCCAAGAAATAAAAATAAAAGAAGGGGATAACGAGCTTGAATCCCTGGAATCCTCAGTATTCAACCACCATGGGGTGATCTTCATTACAACAATGGGTTGAATGAAACCCACCTGGCAATGGAGTATCCTTACGCATGGTGATATGTCTATCACATTAGTGACCTTATTTTGTATAGACCAATGTCAACTTATGGATGAGCTAGCTTTAGGTGGCTTGTATTACCCCCTCTTCTGCTAGGAGATCCTACCGCTACCTAACCTATGTACACTACCTGAAGCTGCCTACCCCTAAGTGGCTGGAGTGGATGGTGTGACTTGAACCATAGGATAAATCCCTAGCCGTACCTTGAGAGAATCCCTCACAATAGTCCTAGCATTTATCTTAGTGGCCTTGGCTATTAGCTGTACCTATAGGAGATCACTCTCTATCATGATTCGATCAATCTGCATTATAGCTATATCTACCTAATATTGGAGAGCATCTATCTCCTATGCATACCCCTAACATAGCTATTAACCTACACTCAACTAACTCTACACAATAGCGAGAGATGTATCTTACTCCATAACCTACCTTCGAGTTATCTGTAGCTACACCTGTAAGCTATGCTCCTATGCCCATAGTTTTGATACCTCATCATTTGGGGCATCCTCCTCACCCTCCTCAATATCCTGAGTATAATCCATATACATTGTTGCCTATCCCCACTCACCCTCCATCCTGCAATACACTCATTGCCCATCATCATCACCTCCTTTAGTTTTTGCCTCATCTCTAGATCTACCTAGGCTATCGCCACCCTACCATATCTGAGATACCCACCAAGTATCATACTCTAAAGTGGTCCTAGGGTCCACCTCCTTTGTCAACCCTATCATCTGTGGCGTTGGAAGTTGTATCTCCATATTTTGGTGGTGATAGAGGACCAGCTTCTCTAGAACATCTTATGCTAACCTAAACTATCGAGTGACCCAAGAGTAATGAAAGTACTCCCTCACCTTCCTATGGTGCCCCACGATCCATATACCATGTATCACTCAAGCCAAGTATCCCCCTACCTCAACCCACATAATACAACATAGGTAGGGTCTCCATATAGTCTGAGTTGATTGCAATCTCATCAGAGACCCGATATAGTGGTATATCCCACCTACATGCAGATGGCTCTAGCTAGTCTTTGCATCACATGATCACCTTATAGTATAGCAGCAATCTACATCATCTAAGGTATTTATCCACAATGGTAGCCTTACAAGACAATAAATATTGATATTTTCCTACCCCCATATATGTATAAACAGCAAGCATCCCACTCCTGCTCATCCCCACTGCGTAATCTAATATATCTCATCATAGAGCTATACTAGAAGTTTACTCCCCCATACCATAATCAAGTGATACTCCAAGTCACACTCTAGTAGGTCCTGTACCATGTCTAGGAGGTTCTAAAGGAACCTAATTCCTGAAGAGTCGGGTAGTAGCACATTCGAGATAATGTGCATAAGTACCACCTAGCACCGAGAGAATACATCCTCATCATACCAGTACTAGATAAGCACCCCACCATGCTCAATATCCCCTAGTACCTCCTCAACACTACCTTCAAAACCTAAGCAAAAAATACCTCCTTCACTGTAGTAGGCAAAGAAACTATAGCCCGTCCATCTATGGGAATACTAAAGATACGATAGACATCCTCAAGTATCATCATTATCTCTCTAGTAGGGAGATGGAAAGTATTAGTTCTACTATCCCATAAATGGGCTAGGGCTATGAGGTATGACTGATTCGACACCACCATCGGTAATCGAATGACATATTTGAGGCCAATCATCCTAAACCACTTTCGGTCATCCTCATCCAATAAGGGTCATAACTCCATAAGTAGATTGGGTTCTCAATGCTAAGCTATCAGAGTATGACATACAATAGAGAATAATTTAATGCACACAATCACTCACTCAACTCACAAAAATAAAAAAACAAAAAAAACAAAAAAAATATCACAAAAATCATTCAAAAATAAAAAAAAAATTGACCCTAAGGTTCTCAGCCTCTCATAGCGCCAATGGTGGCCATCGCCAATGATCAATTTTTTATTTTGGGGTTTGAACCTCACCGTCCATAGTGATGATGACCCCCATTTAGAAAATTGGATGCCATCCTCATCGACATCATCCACAAGATAGACACCACGCGAGGTCATTTCCCACCCAAAAATACAAAAATTTAAAATCATACCCCTTTAAGCTAACCTAAGTTACACCTAAACTAAGGGGTGAGGTTCATTACCTGTAGTTTAATGTGGTTCCTTAACCCATTAATTAGTGAGGTTCATTTTTAAATGCACAAATCATGAGAGTGAGAGATGAAGAATCTACCTTAGGATCTCTAGCTCCACCACTCGTGGAAGTCTTCAACTGATCCACCATCATGGTTTAGGGTGATTGCAGTAGCATTCCATATTAAATGTTATCTCTCTCTCCTCAAAGCTCACTATTATCCAAAGCTAGCTAGAAATAATAAATTTGTAAAATACCTAGTATACTTTTTATATTTTATAATTTTGGTAGCTGCTCACCTTGAGTGCGATCACAAATCCAGCCAGGCCCAACTGCTGACATCGATAGCAGCCACAGTATTTGTAAATATCTATCACTATCTTTGATGATGGTCGAGAAATAGTCATAAATGCACCCATTTGATTAACATAAGGAGTTTCATATTGGATATTAATGTATATCTACCAGTCCATAATCATCATAAATCATAAAATTCATAAAAAAATTAAATAAAACAAAATCTCAAGTGTGTCTCATACCCAGTTATTTACCCTATACACTTGGTGGTTGTAGTGACTTGCGCTTCATGCAATATGGTAGGATGAGTAAATTATCATAAGGCCATTTGAACCAAATTATTCATTAAAGAATTAAAATATTTTCACTTTAATCCCCAATAAGGCCATTGCATCTGGACTGCTCTACGGGATAGAGATGTACAATTACTATTAATGGTTGAAATCACAATTGTAATAGGACCTTCCTTAAAACAATAGTAATCATCTTGTATATTCCAAATCAGTCATCTTGGTCAAGCGACTCGTTACTATCATCAATTGTCATTTTTCTCATTGACTCATCGCTTGAGGGGATAGTCATAATCATAAATGAAAATCAACAATTAAACTTCTAGTCATATTAATTACATTCATTTGAGAATAATTTCTAAAAACAATCATATCCTTGCTTAGCACATTAGCACCTTCAAAGGGATTTAGGACCCTATATAGCACATTAGCACATTCATACACTCATGATTTTGAATTTAATAGAATGATGCATTAATGCTTCGAAATTTTCCTCACACATTGGAGGGAGATGCCCTAGACTAGTATAATCATCTGCCACACCATAGCATTTACACATTTGAACAATTGTAAGATAATTTTTTGGAAAGGTTTTCCATCAATGTTAGTAAGAAAACCACATTGAATGACTTATACAATCTCAAACAATTCAAAGAAGAGTCAGTTTATAATTTTGAAAACCATTGGAGGGCAATTATCACTAAGTTACCATTATCCCGACCAATGGAAGAATTCACCCAAATTTTTGCAAGGAGTTGTCTAAAACCCATATTTTTGTTATTGCAACTACAAAAATAAAGAACATTCGATGAAGCTCTCACCTAGGCTTGCATAATTTAAGAGATAAAAATCCAATAGGGTGAGATAAAACCAAAGAAAAAAGAATGGTAAAATAAGGGCCAATCTAAAGGAAATTATTTTGGCCAATCCAAACCAGGACAAGTGAATCAAGTGGTTTTTATTTAAACCCAAATGACTCAACAACCCCACAATCAACAACAATAATTATTACAACAACCGTAACAAGTATCTTATCAAGCGGTGCCCCCACTACAACAACTTCATAACACAGTGCCAACTGTGGACAATCATTAGTGTTGACAATCTATTTGAAAAACACCTACACAACCTTATCCATATTATATCCATATTCTGCAGGTTGTATGATACAAATACACTTACCTTACCTAAAGTTAAACTAAATAATCCAACCAAATGTAGTAAGAGATATAGTGAACATTTTTTTTTCCTTACCATCAACAGAATGGGTATGACATTAACAATTGTTTCACATTCAAAGACATTGTGCAAGACCTAATAGACCTAGGGGACATTAAGTTTGATAGTCCCTTGGCACATAAAAATCAAAACCTTGGCATTTATCAAATGCCACTTCCTCATGTAGGCAACAAATCCACCTCCCATAAGAAGAAGTGATTAAAAGGATTTGCTCAATTTTGATAGTTTTGACACAAATGACAGTTTGCTCAAGTTTTATAAATCGTACAGTAGGGAGCAAACCATACAAATAGAATGGAAAATCATATAGGGTAGTAGCAAATCGTATAGGGCACACCGAAATTCACCCAAATGCAAGGGAAATGTAATTTCAAAGTGAAATGGTGCATAGATTTGCTAACTAAGGTGTTAAACTTAGTAAAAATCCAATTTAATGTATTCAGTTGTATATGGGTAGTTGTAAATAATGGATTGTCTCAAGAACCACTTTGGAACGACCTGGGCAATATTATATAAGGCCCCATTTTCAAAATTATAGGTCTGGTTGCTAGAGTGAAGAGATAGTACTTGTAGTTGTTGATTCTCTAAGTTATTGCAATTACATTGATATATTTTCCACATTGTAATCGAATCCATAGAAATCAATGAGCATAATGACGGTTTTGGATGATTGTGTATGATCCTGGTAATTATGAATAGTGATTTGTGGATGAATATGATGTGTTTGTGTTTTCTATTGATTGTTATAGATTAGTTTTATGCATTGTTGCAACCCTGTGGTAGAATCTGGTACTAGTGAACTCTGGAGAATGATCTAGAAGCATGGAAGCAGCAAGGAAGATGTATTGAATGATTTTGTATGATTTTTGGACGTAATAAGACACATAGGATCTCTCAACAAGCCGATTAAGATATTTTGCCTATTGTGGAGATTGCATTGATTGGTCTATCAAACCCTTACAAAACATCTCGGAGAGAGATTGGAGCAATGGAACATCTAGACTAGCATCAGGTTGTGTCATTAGTTCATACAAATCGTACATCATTTTCCTTACAAATCATACAAAGCACTTTTACCCGATTTGGTAAAACAAGCGATCGAGAGAAACTTACCCGATTTGGTAGTTTTGGGGAATCGACTTGATCGATTACAAAATTGTGTACGATAGCTTCCAAAACCGAATCTATCAGTTTTTTATGTGCAATATCATACCATATTCGACACTGTACGATTTGAGATCGTACA
The DNA here is from genome assembly GCA_028583015.1 of Wollemia nobilis. Taxonomy (NCBI): domain Eukaryota; kingdom Viridiplantae; phylum Streptophyta; class Pinopsida; order Araucariales; family Araucariaceae; genus Wollemia; species Wollemia nobilis. The sequence continues at coordinate 9,489,854 of JAQPPZ010017049.1, read as the reverse complement.
ATGTAGGCATTGATGATCGTACAAGGTGAGTATAGTTCGTACAAGGGTAGTTCGAGTGAGCATATGACTGTACGATTTGGTAAGTGAGTTGGGTTTAACCTATTTATCATTCTTAGCTCTAGAAAATACCTCCCCACTAGGAATACTCCACCCCTATGCTACATTTGGCACCGTTACCTTATCGAATCTGGCATTTTTTTGTTAAAACGGGTCAAAATTGACAAAGTTGAATACTAAGACTGGAGGTGAATGATGGACACCAGTGCACGAAACCATGGGAGACGGGAACTAGGAGATAACATCCTAGTAAGAAGGAGCACGAGGATTTCTCAAATAGAAAACACAAGTAACTCAGACCATAGTACTCAAGAACTAGAGATAGAGCAAGTTTGGACATCCGAAGAAGGAGACTTTGAGGCATTGTTGATAGAGACAAAAGTCGAGGAAATAGAACCGCCAAGCGTAGAGGTAAGGGTTGACAAAGAAAAAGTGCAAGAAGATGGAGAGTGGATGGTGACACCTGAGAAAGTGATAGAAGAGTTGCAAGAGAGTGTGGAGGATGGGAGTCAGGCACTAGAGCAATAGGATGCGAGGTCTCAGGAGGATAGACCAAGACCATCTCCCTCACATCAATGAAGGAGGTCGCAAGGTGAAGACGCACAAGAATTTGGTCATCGAGTGGTGGGACAAAACAAGATACCTCAAATTGATACTTCTGATGACAATGGGAGTAAGACACCCCCAAGGAGGAATCAGACAAGGATTCCAAAGGATACCTCAAGTGATAGTGATGACTCTCCTAATATGGCTAATAGGGCAGCCAAAAAAAGATGTCCATCATTTTTAGGTGAGGGTAAGGAAGACCCCACACAACATATAGGGACTTGCATAACCATTTGGAGAGAAAATGGTGTAGATAGACCTAAGGATTGGGTAATCCTATTTCCTGCTACCTTGAGAGGATTGGCAATTGATTGGTATTTGAAGAGAGAAAATAACATAGATTTTTAGACTTGGAATCAGATAAAGGAGAAATTCATTGAAGAATTTTGACCTTTAAAGGATGATGGAGACATTGTTATAGAGCTTTGCGTGATGAAGCAAAAAGCCTGATGAGGATGTGAAATCCTATAACCGTAGACTAAAGCAATTAGTCGATAAGATGCAGATGCCATTGGTAGATGTTCTAGTAAAATGGTGGTTCGTAGATGGATTACTCCCAAAATATAAGAAAAATATGAAGGTAGTACCATTAGAAACGTATGAAGAAGCACTCAAACACGCAAAGAATTTTGAAAGTGAATCAAAAAAAATGTATACGGGAATTCTATCTCATCCCAAGTCGAAGGAATCAGATAGTGAAGAATATGACACTATACAGAGGACGGTAGCATCATTTCACAAGGAGTTTGATAAATTCATGAAAGAACAAAAGGTCAAACCTGAGAGAAATGACATGTGGTGCATGAAATGCAAAATGGAGGGACATACAAATATGAAATATCCGAGGAATGACTATTGTCATATTTGTAATGTGATGGGGCATGAGGTAATGCTATGTCCATATAATGCAAGAATACACCCACAAGTATTGTCAATCCAGGACCAGGAAGAGAAACCAAAGACCCAAGGAAATGGGTAACAAGCAACAAGTGGCGGTTACAGAAACAACAGACGAGGTGGAAGATCAAACCAAGGTAATAGACAAGGAGGACAAAGTCATTTATAGTATGATTCAGAAGGAATACCGATCATACAATGTCGCAATTTCTAGGAATGGGGGCATTTTGTGAAAAATTATCCTGCACCTCAGAGGTAAGAGACACCGCAAACAAGCACTACACACATGTGTATATGGTGTGGTCCGAGGAACCATAAAGAAGATAATTTTCCAAAATATGCAAGTTCGAGTAACCCATAGAATGTTAGTTATTTGGACATTGAAGTTCCTCAAGTTAAGGAGGAAACTTAGGAATTTTTAGTCGTGATGAGAAATCAGGCTAAGAAGGATAAGTATCCTGAGCCAACAAAAGAAAAGCAATGTTGGCAAGTAGCAAAGAAAATATTACAAGAGGAAGCTGAGAAGATTAAACCAACAAAATCGAGAGTAGATAAGGAATTAATAAAACCATCGGATCAAGAGGTAGTTGTGCAAAATATGGCAGCACAAGTTTTGGATACCACGGTGGAAATTAAAGTATCCAACCTCTTAGAATCTATTCCAACATTATAGAAGGCAATGGTGGAAGAATTGCAACCATAGAAGGTGATGGGAGTATAGAGCCAACCAATTCAGGAAGAAGAGCGGAAAGATCAATTTATGGATCCAACTGTATTGATGATTGATGTGGGAAAGAAACTTGCATTACTACATATGAAGATCTTAGGACACAAATTGACACAAGTTATCATGGACGGAGGATCCAACATCAATGTGCTACCTGAGAGAACTTGGCTAGAACTAGGTGCTCCATCCCTATGGGCATCGAGCTTCTGGTTATATGGTGTTGACTAGAATGGCATTGAGACAAAAGGAGTCTTAACAACACAATAAGTAATGATAGCTGAATAAGAATTTGTCTTGGATTTCATTGTGATTACAATGCATAAACCTGCATACGATGCTCTCTTGGGGAGAGGTTGGCTATGAGTAGCCAAAGTTAATCACAATTGGGGAAAGAATCAGATCACTTTTAAGAAGGGACAACATAAATACATGATTAATTTAGCCAATCAAAGAGTTAGTGAAGATATAGCTACAACCGATGAATCAAAAAATTCCTCAGAAGATGAAGGGCATGAACCTAATGGGGAAGGAATTTTGTACCTAGATGAATGTAGTGAAGATGAAGCTCGATCTAATAGCGGACTTCTTCATTGGAAAATGGAGGAGTACGAAATGTTTTAGCCCAACTACCTCTGTATTGAATCAGAGGAGATCAAGGAAAAATAAGATAAACCTAAGGTTAGTAAAGAACCTAAGAAGGAAGTAGAAGAGAAATGGACATTTTCAAAAATCTTTGCAAACCTAGGGAAATGTTTTCTGATGGTACCATATGGGAAATTGTTAGGACACATCATGTGAAGTGAAGGATTGAAGACAGATCCATAATAAGATTTGAGTGATATTACACATGGAGGAACCATTTGATGTGAGTTCACTTAAGACCTTCCTTGGTTCGATAGGATACTACCGAAGGTTTATCAGGAATTATGCACATGTATCCTACCCATTAGATTCCTTAACAAAAAAGAATATTCCTTTCAGATGGATAGAGGAACATCAAGGAGCCTTCGAGGAGTTAAAGGCTAAGTTAGTGAGTAGCCCAATTTTGGTGTTTCCTAATTGGGATAAGGAATTCCATGTCCATGTTGATGCTTTGAATTTTGCAATTGGATGTGCTTTGGCACAAGAAGGATAGTTTAAGCTAGATCAGCCTATTTTCTTTGCTAGTCGCCTTTTGTCAAGGCTAGAGAGAAACTATAGTACAATGGAAAGGGAAGCTTTGGGAATGGTATATGTCATTCAAAAGTTTAGGTATTACCTACTGGTAAATCCCTTTGCTTTATATGTTGATCACCAAGCACTGTTGTACTTGATAAACAAACCAGTGATCCAAGGACGAGTCAGTAGGTGGCTCGTCACCCTTCAGGAGTTCGTATTCTGAGTAGTGGTGAGACCTGGTAAGAAGCATGTAATTGTAGACCAGTTGTCTCGGATACGATCAGGGGAGCCTATAGGAACAAGAGTTCTTGATGAATTTCTAGATGCGCAATTATTCACCATCGACGTTGTTCCATCATGGTACAAGTTGGTTGGCCAATATCTATCCATAGGTGAGTTGCCACAAGAGATGACGACAATTGAAAAGAAGAAAATAATAATGAAGTCAACACCTTTCCAGATAATAGCAGGATTACTATATAAAATGGGAAGTGATGGTATCTTACGGAGATGTGTAATGGATGAAGAAGTCAAGGTGGCATTGAAAGAAGCCCATGCAGGCTTAGCAGGAGGACATATGGGACCAGATGCGACTGCTAGAAAAGTATTGCTAGCAGGGCTATGGTGGCCCACATTGTATAATGATGTAAAGGAGCATGTGAAAGCATGCGATACTTGCCAAAGAGTAGGGAAGCCGGTTAGGAGGGACTTTATGCCCTTACATCCATCACAACCACAAGAGTTGTTTGAACGATGGGGATTGGACTTTGTAGGACCATTAAAAACATCTTAGAAATGGAAGTGTAGATACATCGTAGTAGCAATAGAATACCTAACAAAGTGGGTTGAAGCAAGAGCATTACTTGATAATTCAGCCAAAAGTACAACAAGATTTTTGTATGAGCAGGTAATCACAAGATTTGGTATTCCACTACAAATAACAAGTGACCAAGGGGGACACTTTGTTAATGAGATTATCAAGATGTTGACAATAGAGTTCAAGATTTTACATTCATTGTCTAGTCCGTACTACCCCAGAGCGAATGGGCAGGTGGAAGTGACAAATAAAGTCTTAGTATCTACTCTGTATAAAACCTATGGAATAGAGGGAGCAGACTGGGAGGAAAGGTTACCATCCATTTTGTGGGTATATAGAACAACTTTTAAACCAACAATGGAACATACACCTTTCCAACTAATGTATGGATAGGAAGTAGTGGTGCCAATCAAATTCTTGATACCAAGTTTGAGAGTCGTGGTAGAGCATCGCTTGGGAGATCAAGAAAGTTTGGAGGAACGACTGATGACATTGACCAAGTTAGATGAAATGAGAGTCATGGCACAATGGGCGATCGAGATAGCTCAGAAAAGATGGAAGGTGTGGCATGACAAGCACTTGAGGAAGTTGGAACTTAGTCCCGGTGACTTAGTTCTAAAGTTTAATGGGAAGAGGGAAATCAAGCCAGGTAAGTTGAAGATGTTATGGCTTGGTCCTTATAAAGTAATAGAAGTAATGAATAATGGAGCAATCAAGCTGCAGAACTTGAATGGGATAGAGGTACCCAATACTGTAAATGGCTCAAAGTTGAAGCCTTACAAGGTACAATGTTTATTCATTGCTTCAGAAGAAATTGAATGATGAAGACGAGCGGAAGCTCAAGATGAGGCTCACCATGAGCTAGGTCCATCACAGGAAGAACCTAATATGGGACTCACATGCCTATTTGCAGAAGGGGAGGAGACACAACTAATAGTTGAACAACAAGAGTTGACACCCCGAACTGGTGAAAGAAGAAGGATACGAGTACATGTTAGAAGGGTGGATGGGACCATACGAGAAGAAGAGGAGAGGGTTTCTCTAGGATCGAGTAGCTATCAAGAGATAGCACTGTTACCTAGAACTATGACCATGAGGTACCCACGAGTAGAGCATAGGGAACTACCTCGATAGACTGAAGGACGGAGAAGGATAGGGTTAATAGTGCACAATGAGGATAGAGTGGACACGTCCAAAATAGAAATTCTAGAGGATGATAGGGATGAAACTATAGATGAGGAACTAGCCAGACTTTCTCCATTGGCTCAGATTGGGCTATTACAGTAGAGGATGAGAACGCAAATTCAACAATTGCAAGAAGAGTACCAAACATTACGGAATCACAATGCGAGGTTGAGGGAACAACTCATCCAGGAGTTGGATGGTACCATACGAAGACTGGATGAACAATGAGAAGTCAGCCTATGAGAGGTTGAATATGAATCTGAGGAGACAAAAGGATTAACTCCAAGATATGGGGGAGGAAATGAAGGTGCAAGCTCAGGTTCACCACCCCCACCAAATGAGCAACCAAGGACAAATGAAGATGTAGAAGCTTTAGACATGATGAATTCTAGTGATGAAGGAATTTCATGGTTGGTAAGAGAGCTTAGTACAGATAGTAGTGATGATGATGAGCCAAAGAATCCTTATAATCCTCAGAGGGATCATGACCCTCCAACTAGTGCATCGAGACAAGGGGAATCAGAGAGAATTCAAAGGGATAGATCTCGTATTGATACGCAAGCTTATGCAATAGCTCATCAAGAACTGAGAAGACAAAGAAGGGAAGTAAGGAGATTGGAGAGAGTGATGAATTTACCAATTGATTGGGCAGAATAGAGGGAAGACGGTAGAACTGACTCTAGCTCTAAGATAGACTTCTCGGATGCATATAGAGAAGTATTGGCAGCATCATTTCCCCAGAGATCCTTTGAGGAAAGAATATGGAGATGTCGCTTAGTCCATGTTGATAGAAGAATCAGAACCTTGCGATAGTTGTCACCCAATCAGAGTCCACTAGCCAATATTGAGTTGGTAGAAATTACTCCTGATAACCAAGGAACAAGAGGAGGAATTGGACGAAGACCTCTAAGACTCCAATATGGAAGAGGAGGAGGTAGGCAACCAGAGAATAACCGAGATCCTGGTGATGTTACATTTAGAGGAGGTAGAGGAAGAGGAAGGTTCTGACCCCCTACTCCTAGATGGCTAGGAGATAATCCTTTAGCATGCATGAACTGGAGAAGGGACCAACGAGATATACCAAGAGTGAGAGGCATGTTACCAAATCTTGTAAGATGACGCACGTGGGAACAACCACCCATAATTAGACAAGGACCTCAATGAGTGAGGGGTAATAGGTGATTACTCCAAGAAAGGGAGGAATCACCAATAGAGCAGAGAAGTTTGATGCCAAGAGGAAGTGGACGGGGTAGATACCCACATGGTAGAAACTTAGCTGGAAGAGGAAGGGTACACTTTGCAGAAGAAAGAAACCTAGGCCATCAACGAGTTCGATCGCCAAGTTTGGAGCAAGAATTGATCCATGGAGATAGGTGAAGAAGTCACTCAAATGATAGCAGAGTGGTAAGGACACCACTACCATGGGATCAATCACTTGTAAGGCAAGAAGTGGGACCACCAGGTGAGGAGACTCCAACTTGCCATTGTACAATCCTAAATTGTACACATTGTAGGGGAAGATTCGAACAGGAAGTAACATCACAGGCAGAGGTAAGCCAAGCAAGGGAACAAGAGGTACAAGAGGATACCATTAATCGAAATGTTATGGTCGAACCTCCAGGTCAAGATTCATATGGGATCGTACAAGTGAATGTCACTGTACGATTACCTAGAAGGTAAGTATAAATAGACTAGGATGAAAAAAAAAATTGAAAATGAAAAAAAAAATGTGTGTGCCTTAGTTGTGAAAATCCCTCGGGATGCAATTAGGAAGGAAGAGGTTGAAAACCAGAAATGACGGCCTCTTCAGAGAGAAAGAAATCTGAAAAATTTCTCTAAGTGCTTAGATCGTACAAGTGAAAATTGAGTTGGAAATTTGCAAAAGGGAGAGATCGTACAAATGAAATTGACAAAATGACATGGGAAACCATACAAGAGGTCATGTTGTATGATTTAGATCGTACATTGTATGATTTGGCCCATGTCGTACGATTTTCAACTACCCATTTAATGCGGCATGTGGAAAAAAGCAGCGGTTGGAGGAAAAGAAGGGGGAAAAAGATAAAATTTTAAACTAACTACTGAGTTGGCAATCATCTAATGGAGGAGATGAAAAAGCATGCAATGTGGCGCAATTTTAGATTTTCTTGACGGTTAGGGTTTCAGTTAGGGTTTTGAAAATTTCTTTAAATGGAAAAGAATTGACAATTTCACAATCATACAAGTAGAATTCAAATTTTTTTAGGAGATTGAAGGTGGAAAGCATGCAACTGAAGGATGAAGACTACATGGGCAATAAATATTCACCAGAATTTTAAATCTGTAGACCCATTTTAAATTTGCACCAAGGAGTTCTTTTCATGTTCAAAGAATTGACCTAGGAGAGAGAAAACTAGGGTTTTACTCCATAAAAGGGGGAATTTCAAATTTGTCATAGAAATAATAGCAAAGTATGATAGAATACGTCATTGTATAGATTTTGGGGTGAGGAATTGCTGTTTAGAGTCAAAGGAAGTGGAAATTTGTAAACGGGTTGTGGAAATTGCAGAGAAATTGGAGATTTGAACCCTAAATTCGGAGGAATCTGGCAAGAAGTGAGCTAAGAAATACGTGAAAAGGTGAATGAAGTCTGTACAGCCATAAAAATACAGCCATAAAATTCATCAAGTTGAAATAAATTGCGCCAGGGTTGAAGGATTTGAAGAATTGCTACCGAAAAGCACTAAAATAGTAGATCGGGGCAATCCGAAAAATGGGTCGGTGAAGGATTCGACAAAGGAGATAAAAATTTTGAATTTTTCATCACTTAGGGTTGGAAAAGTTGTATTGTATGATTTTGGGGGCAGCATGTATGATTTCCAAGAAGAATAGTGCAGTTCGGAGGATTTTCAGGCCATTTTTGGTAGTTTTCAAGAGATCGTACAAAATTGTATGGAATCATACAAATTCTAAAGGGGGGTAGCCAAGAAGTGACATCGTATGGAGTACTATCACCCTGTACGATTTTAGGTTATAGCTGTACGATTTGGAGAAGTTATGATGGTTTGAAGACTGACGAGCTGGAAATTGAACTACAGGGAAAGAAGAGTAGTGTACGATCTAGGAGCGATCGATGGAAGGGAAATCATACAAGAGAGTGTATAAGGGCATATTGTATGATTTACAATAGATTGTACAATTTCAAGATACTTTTTATTACGAAAAATGGTGATGGTTGGATAATACCTTAATCAGAGGTATGTTGAAGGAATGATCTCGATGGAAGAGTTTGGACGTCGGTTAAGGTGGATTGTAGCCAATAGGGTGGAGAGATCACCAGGTCCATTGCACGAGAGAGAGGCATACCCATGGTAGCACCAAGGGTGATAGTCTCAGTCCCATGAAAGGCATGGTAATCATCCTTGGAGGAGAGGAGGATATAGGTCATGGAGGGGACAAAGACATTGGCGAGCGAACTTGAGAAGAACACCACCAAGGCACCGAGAGGAAGAAATGGCACAAGAAAGAACCTCATGGAGGGAATTGAGAAGTGAAGTTCATCTTCTAGAGTAGGAGGAGCATCTGAGCAGTGGATAGGAAGAATGTCAAGTGGAGGTGACAAATATTACATTTGTACAACATGGAGCGGATGCATGCAGGAAGTGGTGGAACGACGAGAAGAATAGGGATCATCCTTGGAGGAAGACATTCGAGGATGCTCATGTGGCGGTCATTGCACAAATTTTGCCATTCCATAGAACATTCTTCCAGAACTATCTATTACAGATAGTTCAGGCATATAACCCTGTGACCCAAATTACCTATGTCAATGTGGGCAAGAGGTCAGTGAAGGTGGATATTTTGGTAGAGACATTTTGAAAGACATTTGGCTTACTAGAAGATGGTATGGAGATAGTAAAAATATTGGTAGACCCAATAGAGGCATACCACCTCGTCACTACCATGACCACTGTCAAATCACTAACGAAAGCGAAGATCTCAGGCGTAGGAACACATAGAATAAAATAGAGCCAGTTGAGAGGAGAACATTGGGCATGTGCAATGAATACAGTCATGGCTCGACTATCAGGAGATATAAGGGCCACAAAAATGCCAATGTGGATGGCACAATATGCAAAAGGTATTACCAAGGGGATCCAGTATGATTGGGGTACCTTTCTAGAAAGGAGAATGCATGAGGCACTGACAAAGAGACCAAAGAATTTTGGGATGACTTTCCATGCTATTGGATTGTTATTGAATGTGGTCATGGAAGCAAGGATGCAATTTCTAGGATTGATGCCACCCCGAGAAATCAGGCCAGATCAGCCGACAATATTGAAGTGGGCAAAGTCAGTGCCGATATCAAAAGTGACTCCGGAGAGACCTCAAACAAGGAGTGAGCGACATATCAGTGAAGCTCAAGAAGAGAGCACTCCATAGGAGGATGTTGATGTGCATCATAGGCAAAAAATGCCTAGATGGCTGGAAGAGGAGCTAGAACAACAAGCACCAACACAATGGCAGTAGGAGCAACCACTCATCCAAGAAAGGGAGAAGAAGCAAGGAAGCCCCATACAAATAATGATGAGAAGGCAAAGAGAAAGAATGGTGAGTAAACCAGTTCCAGAAGTATAGGAAAAAGAATAGTCAAACTCAGAAGCGACGGAACTGGATGCATTATATTGGACCGAGGCGGAGAGAATAGTACAATCTCCGCAAATCTTCCAACATTTTGAGAAGATGAATGCTTCTAAATTTTTCAAGGGAATTGAGGTAGGGCAAGATGGAGTAGCCACTACCCAGGAAGAAGTGGAAGTAAGAATAAACACCACAGAGAAAGAGCCCAAGAAGAAGCCTCGTTACAAATTTGTAACAGGAAGCTCAAGTAAGAAATATGCACCGAAGAATACGGAAGCATCACAAGAAAAAGAGGAATTTGTTGCTGAGAAAGTCACGACAATGAATATACAACAAATTCTAGAAGAAGTGATAGAGGAACAACATGTGGGTAGTAATGAGCAAGAAGTAGCCTAGGAGAACACTGAAGAGATGGGCTCGAAGTAGAAAAGGCCCAAGAACAAGTTGAGCAGCAATCTCAGGAGGAGATTGTAAATATTGAAGATAGTGAGGAGGAGAAAATTGTAAAACAATCTCCACCTCGGGAGAAAATAGATACAGTGAGAGCACTGCAGGAGCTCGGGGGAAGCTCTAGCCACCTTATGGAGGAAGAAGATGTTAGAACTCCTACAGAGGAAGAACTATGAGGAATGCAATCCAGTTATCTTCTGGAAATACCATGGTTTCGTAGAATTACAACTGAAGAGGAGGCACGTGGAATAGAGGATAAGGTGGAACACTTCTTCTCTCAGTTGGGCCATGTGATCAATAGTGCCAAATTAGAATTTTGCATTGGCCATGTGGGAGAATTGAAGTTGTGGGAAGAACAGGTGTCTCTCGAATTGGAGAGGATAATAGAATGGGTGAGCAGTGCGGAGCATACAAGGAAGATAGTAGACATTCACGCACAACATCCATGGGGGTTACCCAAGGAAGAGGTAACAACAATTTTGGGAAGAGAAGACTTTCCAGAAGGGGTGGTCACAAACTATAGGAAAGATCCAAGGGTGTACTTGGATAGAGTCAACCATCCGACCTGTCCTGCAAATATGGTAGAGTTGGAATACAAGAGGGTTGCTACTGGAGTGGCCATCACCCTAAGGAAGTTGAACTTCCTAACACACTGGATTGAGTGGTTGAGCATTGGATTGGAACAAATCCATCAACTCAAGGAGGCGCAAAAGGAGGAAACTATAGCCACTCAAAAGGAATTGGCCGCAATGGAAGAAGAACTACAGAATAGCAAAACTACGATAGAAGAGAAAATAAAGAAGTTAGAGGATGATCTATCAGGCCTCAAAATTGAGTCTAAAGCCAAAATTAGCATGCTTGAAGAAGAGAAGTGACAGATCTCATAGATAGTAGAGGATAAAATTAAGGAGTTGGAGGCACAACTCAAAGCAAAATATGAGCATATGACAGCTCAGTTGGCCAAAAAGAGTGAGAAAATGGCTACACAAGCCAAGAAGATAGAGGAGATGATGAGGGACAATAAAAGTTGAATGAGATGGTCCTAGAGAAGCAAGCTCAGTTGAATATTAAAGAATACTAGGCTCAAGCTATGGAGGCGGATATCAATCACCACCTGCAAACCATTACTAAAAATAATGAAGAACTGCAGGTGGTAGCTCGAGCAGAAGCTCACTGGAAGGAGAAGTTGAAGAAGAGTGCCTCAGACCATGAGAAGTAGATGATGGAGTTCCTAAAAACTATCGAAGAAAAGGCTAACTTTCACGGAGCAAAAGCAGTAGAAATGGGAAGCTATGCAGCCAAGCTGAAGAATGAACGAGAAATGTATAAGTCACAGGTTAAGGACTTAGAGGCTGTCGTGGCAGAACATGAAGCATGGTGGAAGAAGTAGAATGAGTCGGTGAGGACACCGACCAAAGTAAAGGGGAGGGCAGATGTAGGCAGCAAATCCACCTCCCAGAAGAAGAAGTGATTAAAAGGATTTGCTCAATTTTGATAGTTTTGACACAAATGATAGTTTGCTCAAGTTTTGTAAATCATACAGTAGGGAGAAAACCATACAACTGGAATGAAAAATCATACAGGGCAGTAGCAAATCGTACAGGGCGCACCGAAATTCACCCAAATGCAAGGGAAATGTAATTTCAAAGTGAAATGGTGCATAGATTTGCTAACTAAGGTGTTAAACTTAGTAAAAAGCCAATTTAATGTATTCAGTTGTATATGGGCAGTTGTAAATAATGGATTGCCTCAGGAACCACTTTGGAATGGCCTGGGCAACATTATATAAGGCCCCATTTTCAAAATTATAGGTCTGGTTGCTAGAGTGAAGAGATAGTACTTGTAGTTGTTGATTCTCCTGAGTTATTGCAATTACATTGATATATTTTTCCACATTGTAATCGAATCCATAGACATCAATGAGCATAATGATGATTGTGGATGACTGTGTATGATCTTGGTAATGAGGAACAGTGATTTATGGATGAATATGATGTGTTTGTGTTTTCTATTGATTGTTATAGATTAGTTTTATGCATTGTTGCAACCCTGTGGTAGAATCTGGTACTGGTGAACTCTGGAGAATGATCTAGAAGCATGGAAGCAGCAAGGAAGATGTATTGAATGATATTGTATGATTTATGGATGTAATCAGACACATAGGATCTCTCAACACCCCGGTTAAGATGTTTTGCCTATTGCGGAGATTGCATTGATTGGTCTATCAAACCCTTACAAAACATCCCAGAGAGAGATTGGAGCAATGGAACATCTAGACTAGCATCAGGCTGTGTCGTTAGTTCATACAAATCATACATCATTTTCCTTACAAATCATACAAAGCACTTTTACCCGATTTGGTAAAATAGGCGATCGAGAGAAACTTACCCGATTTGGCAGTTTTGGGGAATCGACTTGATCGATTACAAAACTATGTATGACAGCCTCCAAAATTGAATCTGTTAGTTTTTTTGTGTGCAATATCATACCATATTCGACACTGTACGATTTGAGATCGTATAGTGTAGGCATTTGATGACCATACAAGGTGAGTATAGTTCATACAAGGGTAGTTCGAGTGAGCATATGACCGTACGATTTGGTAAGTGAGTTGGGTTTAACCTATTGATCATTCTTAGCTCTAGAAAATACCTCCCCACTAGGAATACTCCACCCTTGTGCTACACCTCATCATAAGGAGCAACAATAAACGATGGGGGTATCAAATACCATGACTCCTCTTAATCAAGTTAATCATGTGCAATAGTACCAAGGTTTTATGGGGGCTATCCATGTACTCACACGAGATCAAAGAAGCACCAATCAATAAAATGAACAACAACACGCAATTCAACCTCCTATGGCACCATAAGCGAGTGTGTCTTCACAACCTACCAATTCATCATCACCCATCCATTTTTCTACCAATTCATCCCAACCAATCCACCTTCCAAGTCATCCACAAAGACCCATTATATCGATAAGTAGTCAGCTAAAAAATAGCCTCAAAATAGCTTTAGCAAAACTATCCATCTATGATCTCATACAAAAATCTCCCCCACATCGTGGGGCATTAATGGAAATTTTAAAATCCATTGAAATTTATTCCCAAGACACTAATACCTTTAACAATTTTATGGGGAGTATTTGAACGTGTATGGAACCTTCTATCACAGTCTATGATTTTGAAATTAAATCAATATCATCATAATCATCAGACTCTCCATTACACATTATGGCTCAAGTTTATAGGAAGCCCTTTAAACAAGTGTTGATTGACATCGACTCATCCATCAACATCATCACCATCTCTGCCCTTCAACATATCAATCTTCCACCCTCACACATAACCAAATCCACATTCACCTTGAGAGCTATCAATAATGCTCTTTGTTCTATAGTTTGCATTGTTGTCTTACCTATGTAAGTGGGGGTTAATACGTTGCATACCATATTCCATGTCTTGGAGGGGTCCATGGCTTACAATTTACTCCTTGGACGTCCTTGGACAAGGGAGATGAAATGTGTCCCTTCAATATGGCATCAATACTTAAAATATGTACATGAGAGACAGGTTCATTGCATACCAACGGATATCAAACAATTTAAGTGTTGCAACTTCATTTCTAATCCATGTAAATCCACACTTCCATCCACTCACCTATTCTTAACCCCATAAACCACACCATCCACCTCACAACACACCACTTATTCATAAAATATCATATTCTTGAGGAGCTCCCTATCACTATGTTAGTATTCTCCATCCTAACCTTATTCTTTAGTTAATTACTTATTTAATTATTTATTAATTATTTATAAATGAATCATCATGCCCTTCCATGGCAATCATAGAATAGATATAAGGATAGAGTCTAGTTCTTTAGGAACATCATTGAAGGAATAAAGAATATATATTTATTTAAACAAATTGGAGGGACCTTCCTAACAGTGAAACCATGATCCTTTTAAAATCGTGATTCATTATTACTTATGCAATTTCTATTTCCAATTATTTTCATTGTCAATATTAAGTTAGAATATAGGATCTTAACATCTGGTATCAGAGCCTTCATTTGAGAAAGTTGTGCAAGGATTCAAAATTAAATTTCCTACCACCGTTGTAAACATTCCTATGCAACTAGTAACAGTGGAAGCTATTCAAAAAAATTAGCCTAAAATTGTGCTAAAATACAACTGTAGTTGCAAACCAAGGAAGTAAACCAGACAATCCACCACATTTTGTGTCACCAGATCAAAAAATTTGATGTAGTCCAGAACATATATTTTTTTGTGCAATTGTACAATTATTGTTTTATTACTTCAGTCCTAAATTATTCATCATCCCATAGGAAGAGAAAACTATTAGGAATTGCTACAAATATTTTAGATCTTTGATCAACAAAATTATTAACCATCATCGTTTCATGTTTCTCATAAGTGAATTACAGCGTAGAAAACTGATATTAGAGCAGAGAAATTATATAAAACATTATAAGGTGGTGATTCCACATTTTACCAAAAAATATAACCTAATACTTTTGGGTGGCGATTTCATTCCTCTTGCATTAGCAACAAAGTTCATCCTCTCCAGAAATCAGCACTCAAGTCAGGATTTAAAGTTTTCATGATAATTGATTCCTTTAAAGTACTATGCTTTTAACAGGAATCATTGATCCATCCTTACTATAATATCTTAGCACAATTATTCCCTCAAACCAAGAATATCGTCCTTATCCTAGGTAATTTACGTAAAGAGAGTTCATCACAAGTCAGGTGTTAGGATGACTTTTGGTTACGTCTTAACTTCTACAATAGCGCCCAACACACTTGAAATTAACAAATCGTGCAAGACTATTTAAAAGGGAGCAAACACAATCTTCACCTTTGAAGATCAAGTAGCAATTCCAACTCTCCTCTCCACCATAAACCAGTTATTTTTTGATATATTTCATCACTAGCGCAACTCAGTAGTCACTCCAATGATCTTCGGGTCATCATCCTTCAAACTGGTGTACCCATTATTGTACAGTGGTGTTTTGGGGTTTCCAATTAGGCCAAATAAAAACTAAACTTTAGGGCATTACAATACATTCTGGAGATCATTCTGGTAAACTATTTTTTAGATTCTTGCTAACCAACGAATCCAGTGTCAAAACTTTCCACCAACGATGAAGCATCAGGTGACAAGCAAGAACGGCAAGAAAAAAAAAATTATGTTCTGAAGCACTGGAAGATTCCACTTTATGTCATTCTCTGTAGTTCCATAACATTGCATCATCTCATATTTTGAGCAGTCGAAGCTACGGATTACAAATTGAGCATTCTAAACATTTGATGATTCCTTTCACACTAAACCAAAGATTATTCACTAGCACCTACAGATATCGACCACATGTACAACAGATTAATTTTTCTAAATTTTTTCTTTTCATTTTTTTCTATCTTCGTTTTCATCACACGTTGTGTGTTCATTTTCATTATGGATTAATAATCCTACATACATGGTGTTCTATCTACATTAGATTTTAAACTCCTCAAAGCATTCTAATGTAATAGTGACCACCTCTTATGGCCACACACCCTGCACATGCGTACACATATCATCTTCTCACTATCCTCCCGTGCCCATCACATCGTTTTCTGTGTCCCACACCTCTGTGCTTATTTTCTCATAGTCCACATGCTCACCTCCCACTCGTCTTTCCCCACACCATTTAGTGTCTCTCATATTCGTACTGTCACATCCATTCCTTGCTCACATGCCAATCCCAATGTCTAGTCTTACCCATGTGTCTTATCTATTCGGTCAGCCATACCTTTGCAACACCAAATTTTGATGGAAAAAGATGCATCAAACCCAAATTTTGACAAAAAATTATTGCCAACTCTTAACAATGATTTTTCAGCAACTTTTATTAATGATTTTTTGCAAAATTTTGATGATAACTTTTTAGCAACTTTTGTCGATCACTTTTTTGCGATGGTTTTTGTGATGATTTTCAGAAAAATTAGTGACAACTTCCAATGACAATTACGTAAATGGCTGATAGAGGAATAAATTAAGACTCCAACATATTTTTTCTAAAATAATATCACCAACCTTCATAAAATCACTTTCATGTGTGTGTATGGGAATCAGTTCAAGGATATCATCAATCACATCTCAGGGTTAGATGAATCATTTCTCATAAGTTGCTTCATTAGGGGATTAAAGGATGAAATTAGGAAGGAGGTGGAAATATTCAATCCCTGCACCTTGATGTAGACCTTTGGATTAGCTTTGTTAGTCGAAGATAAATTCAATGTTCAACATCGATTAGGAAAACCACCTATGGGGAAATCACAAACCACTTACACCACCCCAAAACCTAATCAAAATTTACCAATTAAACATCTCAGCTTTGAGGAAATGCAAGAATGAAGAGGGAAATACCTCTATGATAATTGTGATGAGCAATTTGGATCCCACCATAAATGCACTACACTAACATTGTATTTATTGAAGGAAGTTGATCCTTATCAATCCATAATGGGAAAGTATGAGGTAAAGGTAAAATTATTGAATGTAGTTGATCCATATCGCTCCATAGAGCAAGAAGTGATAGTTGTGTCTAAATTGCTCAGCGCACCTACTCACAACAATGAAGACAATGAGGTCGATGTGTAAGAAGTGATCGATGCACCAAGTAAGGATGAGGTAGATATAAACGAACTAAACAATGGTGGCCAAACTTACACTCTACAAGAACTACACACAAGTTCCTCACCAATAGTGAGTTCTCATCGTATAGGCAACCTGATTCAAAAATGAGGCAAAAGAGTGAGTGCACCTTTATTTTTCCTTCATTCTACATAGGAAGAACCAGCTAAAGTGGAAGCCCACCATCATCACAATTTTCCTAAGGAATATTCTACTATTCTTCCTATCAACCTCCCACTAACGCTTCGACCCTCAAGATATCCCTGCCTCCAAAAATTTGACATTGAACTTGTGTAAGAACTTGTGCAAATACTACTTGGAAAGCACCTCATCAATTTCAACAATAATTTCCTTAGTCCTAGCTTTTAGGACAAAGCTTCTTTCCAAGAGGGGTGGCATGTTAGGATTCTTCATCCTAACCTTATTATTTAGTTAATTATTTATTAATTATTTACAAATTAGTCATCATGCCCTTCCATGGTAATCGTAGAATAGATATAAGGATATAGCTAGGAACATCATCGAAGGAATAAATAATATATATTTATTTAAAAACATTGGAGGGACCTTCCTACCAGTGAAACTATGATTTTTTAAAACCTTGATTCATTATTACTTCTGCAATTTCTATTTCCAATTAAATTAATTACAAATATTAAGTTAGAATCTAGTATCCTAACATCACTACCCCACATCAAGCTTCCACTTCCACACCCCACCTTAATTATAGTCGGCTACATATACATGTGGTCAAACCCAATCCATGCCATCTACATCATCAACATAAACATCACCCATTATCACCACTCATTCGTCATCATCCATTCAACCAAATCCACAAACACCCACTACCATTCCATCTATATTTGTATCATCAACCATTCATCAAACACCTCATCCAAATCCATCTTCATCTCAATCAGCTGATGTATCACAAGTCAATTTGATAAACTATGAGATACCATTTCATCATACATCTCTTCTCTCATTGGAACCACAAGCTACCCATGAACCCCATACTTTCATATTCACTCCATACACTCCATCCACATCCACACAAGTTGTAGTCCACCTCACCAATCCTAGCATTGGAAAATATGTGGTCCAAGATATCACAATTACATCACTAAGAATCCAAATTGTTAGGGATTACAATCCCCCATGTGACCCATCCTTATCTATAGGAGTGGTGTACAATATGGGTTCAACACCTAATCAAATTAATTTTGTGTATAGGGGGGTCGATTCATCGTTTGATCCACTTCCCCTAGATGAACCCAAGCAACCATCCTCTACCAACCTTGAAAGCATGATCATTTCTAATTTTCCATTATTATACTTTCATTGATTTAATTGGAAAGGATATGGCTTAGGATGACATGAATAGAGCTTGCACAAAATCATTGAGCCTTAATATCATTAAATGCATGATCGTTCAATACTGGGATACCACTCATAATATGTCGATTCCTCTTTCGAGTAAGCCTTTCAACAAATCCATCTATATCACTAAGAGGATAAAAATCACAATGATGGATTTGAGGGGGAATTATATGAAGAATACGATATCATATCGATAGCTTCTGATGAATCCAAAGAGTAATTAGTCCCAGTCACTCCATTCACTGAACAGGATGAGCACTATCTCATAATGTTCCCTATTCATTAGCTCATCTCCCATTTACCCCTCCCAAGGAAGCGAGTTGAGCCAACTGGTGAACCACCATATCCACATCATCCTTTTTAGTAAAACAACTTTATGTAACATATGTACATAGTAAAAAGATAAAAATCAAAATATCAAAAACACAAAAATAAAAAAATAAAAATGCATTTGCATGCCCTTGTCATTTGCATTTACACGTGTTGCTTTATGTATTCCAGGTTCTCAAATTTTCTTTACTAATTCTAGGAGATAGGACCAAACCATCCTTCACATTGCCAACCACCATCCCCCACTAAGTCAACATAAATTTGGTTGACTTATTCACCCTACTTCGTAACCCATATGATTTGGTAAAATCAATTTCTATTGGCATAAGCCTCATTGATATGGAATGGATTTCATCGCCACCCTCCTTATCTAAATTTATCCTTTTTGAGGAATTGTTAAGAGCTTTTTCCAACTACATCCCTCCATCACCTTCACCTTCACCTTCACCCTTGGATCTAGTTGTTTTCTAGGTAAAAATGGAAGAGAGTGTGCCAAAAGAGTTTGATAATGTCATTGACGGTATTCATCTTATCCTAATGCCCCATAAGCTTGAGGAAGGTTCACACATGGCCATTGAAAATAATATAGAAGTGAACCTTAGCATAGATGTAGATAATCCATAAATATTTAGACTTCAAAAAAGTTTATCTGTTGATGAACAAGATCAAGTGATAGCTCTCCTCAAGAGAAATATGGGCATATTTGCATGGTCCTATAAAGACATGCCTGGCCTTGACTCTAACTTGGTTGTCCACAACTTAACCTTGCACCCTGATGCTAAGCTGGTCAATCAAAAACTAAGAAAGTTGCATCCTACCATTGCCCTCATGGTCAAAGAAGAGCTTAAAAATCTATTAGATGTGGGTTTCATCCAACCCATTTACTATTGATGAGCCACATAATTGCTCATTTTTTGTACTCTTTTCCCATAATGTGCAACATATATTCTTGTAGATATAAATATTTTATGAAAATTATATATATAATTAACAGTTTATTTTGCATGTTTTTTAATATTTGTCTTTAAGTGTAATTTGTGTAGATTTAGTGTAAAATGTTGCATTTTGGCAAATTTTCGTCGAGGTCCCACTCGAACCTGGCACTTGTAATTTAATGAAGGAAAAAAATCTACAAAATATCTATGAAGAGGTACAAATTTAGGCACCCAAATTCCTTTGAAGCACTTGACTTTCGTTCGACACTAAACTGATAGGTGTCTGCTTCCCGTTAGGCACCTACTTCCCATTATGAGAAAGACACCTACTTCCCATTGTATGGTAAAAGGTCCCTACTTCCTATTGTATAGCAGAAGGCACCTAATTCCCATTGTACGATGGAAGGCACCTAATTTCCGTTATACGATGGAAAGTACCTACATACTGACTTTTGCATATAAGGCACCTGCTTCCTGAATTCTGCATATAAGGTGCCTGCTTCCTGACTTCTTCAAACATGGCATCTGATTTCCACTAACGTCAAACTTCAACATGACTCTATGTTCGGTAGAATAGAGCAAAACTTAAAAAACCAATATGAAAGGAATTCCAGCATTGAAATCGAATATGAGACAACGTCAAAGGTGACTCATCACCCATATTCCAGCTGATACGTAAATGATTTATGTAAATTGAACAAATAAATATCAGACATATTCTAGAAATAGAATACACTAAAATATCATGATATTTTGTCTGATTCCTTCAATTAAGCAAACAATTGTAATAGCGAATCATTTTATGATTCATCCTAAGAATTGTAATAGGGTTTGTCGCATATCTTATAAATATGTAGGCCATCACTAAAGAAGACCCCTCAGACATTCTTGTAATTTTCTTCTACTACAACTGTTAATAAATTCTTTGAGCATTTTCCTGTAAAACTCTTTTAAAAGTGTTCGGTGATCATTTTATCATGGGCAAAACCTTATAGAAGTGTGGGCCCACTTACAATAGAGTTCTTCCCTATTTCCCTTTTTTTTGCATTTATTTTCATAGATTAATTTATTTCTAGTTATTTCCCCTATTTTTTGTGATTTCTAGCAAGGTAGTCATTTAGATTTTAAACTTTTTTCAGTCCTATTTTCTTAGACTTAGCATGATATTATTGATTTAAATACAAACTTCAATGAATACCAAATACCCCCCAAACCATACTCCAAGGGACTCATCTCCTAAGGAGAAATTACAAGCATAGATTTTGCACTACTCAGAAGACTACAAGCTACCCCGAGTTGATAATTAAATGGAGGCAATTAATTGAACCATAGAAAAACTAACCAATATATTGCCCAACAACTATCCTAAGTGGCTTTCAAACATGGTACCCTTTTGTAAGCCTAATGGGGAAATATGTATTTGCATTGATTTTTGAGATCTTAATAAAGCATGTCATAATGATGACTTTCCTCTACCAAACATTGATACTCTTGTTGATACTTGCACTGGCCATGAAATGATTTTTTTAATGGATGGTTTTTCAGGATACAACCAGATTCAAATCAATCCTGATGACCAACATAAAATAGCATTCACAACACTTTGGGGGAATTTTTGTTACAAGGTAATGTCATTTGGCCTTAAAAATATAGGTGCTACTTATCAATGTGCCATGACATACATCTTCCATGATTACATGCATAAGATCATCGAAGACTATGTGGACAATCTACTGGTAAAATCTAAAACCCGACAAGAACACATTGATGTCTTGGAAAAAAAATTTATCGACTTATAGAGCATAATGTAGGTTTGAACCCCAATAAGTGTGTCTCGGTGTCACCTCATGCAAACTCTTAGGATTCATTTTCAACCAAAAGAGGCATTAAATTTGACCCAAACAAGATCAAGGTCATTATGGAGATGCCTCCTCTAACAAATTTGGAGTTGCATAGTTTACAAGGAATATCCAGTCGATCCATCGTTTCATTGCACAAATCTCAGACAAATGCAGGTCATTCAATCACCTACTACAAAAGGGGGTGATATTTTCATGGATAGATGAATGTCAAAAAGCTTTTGATGACATAAAGCAATACTTGCCTTCTCCACTAGTCTTAACTCCACCTCGCCTAAGGATCCCCTTTCATATTTATGTTTCAAAAATAGCCTTTGTATTAGGGACAATGCTTGCAAAAAAAAATTAAACAACCGAGAGCAAGAAGTCTATTATATTATTCAAACACTGGTAAGTTATGAAACCAGATACGCTTATGTGGAAAAATTGTGCCTAGCAGTGGTTTTTGCCACTAAGAAACTCAAACATTACATGCTAAGTCACACCACTTATATCATAGCTCATGAAAATCCTTTATGTTACATGATGTCTCACACTTTAAATAACACCCGTACCACAAAATAGATAATGCTTCTAACAAAATTTGATCTCTAAATCATCAGCCAAAAATCCATTAAAGGTCAGGTAATAGTTGATCAACTTGTGGAAGCTCCACTTCCTAGTGATCAACCCTTGATTATTGAGCTCCCAGATGACTCGGTATTTACCATCACTAAATAGGAGGAATATGTCATTCTTGAAGAGGATGTGGATATCACACTCTCCTTTGATGATTCTAACTATGCAAAAGGACAAGGTACAGGAGTCGTATTTCATACACCATAGGGGGTACCTATCCCCTTATAATTCAAACTTGATTTCCCATGCATAAATAATAATGTAGAGTATGAAGCCTTAATCTTAGGACTTCAAGAAACCATAGCTATGGGCATAAAGTGTATCAGGATCTTTGATGATTCTCAACTTGTCATCTGGCAAGTAAACGGATCGTACTAATGCAAAGAACTAGTCATAAAACTTTATCACAAAGTAGCAATGAAATTGCTTGCAAAAATTGACTGGTATGAAATTGATAGTTTACCTCATTTGACTAATAGATTTGTAGATGCAATGGCCTTTCTTGGATCATTGATTCCAAAGAACTTTGTAGAAGAGGTACAACCTCTAATCCTCACAATAATCTCTAAATCTGTAATTTTTTAAGCTGAGTCTAAATATGAGAAGGACATTTGCTTCATCAATGCAGAGCCATATGAGCCTTGGTTTACCCAATTAAAATACTTCCTCAAGTTTGGAACACTCCCATCAGACATGTCATGAACTTCCTGTTGAGCAAAGTGCAGCAAACAGTATTGTCATTGTTGTCAACACAGTCAGACAGATTTATTGATGCAATGGACAAGAGTTTATTGAACAACAAGGTGCAACCAAAGTACAATGGATAGGAGTTCAATGTTGAGCAAGGTGTTGCAGGAGGATTGTCATTGTTGTCAATACAGTCAGTTAGATCTAATGATGCAATGGACAAGTAGTTCAGAAGTCACTCAGATGCAGAGGATAAAGTTCAAAATTTAGTCATATCATGAGTCCTTAAATGATAGATGCACGAAACGAGAAAACATAATTCAGAATGAGAAGAAGAAGTCTTCAGAACCTGAGATGTTAAGAAGCGAAAAGGTTTTTTTGTGAAAACCAAGGCAGTCAAAATAAAAAGTTTTATTTAAAATCATGGATAACAGATTTGAAATGGGTTTTTCTTAAAACCCAAGTTGGCTCTTCGTTTCGTTGAAAAAGATGCCCCGATGATGAAGATATTTAATTTTAAATATTTAGTTTAAATTTTATTTTATTTAAAATTTAAATTAAAATATTAAATTAAATTAAAAGGGCCGACGTGTTACTATTTCACGGCAATAAGCTATAGGAAGGTGACGAAGGTGGAGAATAGTTTGAGGCCGACAAAGTTAAATCTGGGCCGACGGATTTTAGGGTTTAGCAGCCGACAATTTCTAGGGTTTTGTAGCCGACATTCTTAGGGTTACAACCGATGGATTTTAGGGTTTGGCAGCTGACAAATTCTAGGGTTTCTCAGTCGACATTCTTCTAGGGTTTGTTTCTAAAATTTCTTCTATAAAAGCAAGGGTTCTTCAAGTTTGAAAATGGGTTGTGTTAAGATAAAGTGCGAATGCGAGCATAGTGTTTGTGAAAGTGAAGTTCATGTTGAGCAGAGAGCAGAATGTGAAATGACAGAGAGTGTGCGAAGCGTGTGCGCAGAGAAAGCAGAGTGTGCAAAGAAGCGTGAAGGGCAAAGTTGATTGCAAAGTCTGGCTATAGCAGTGCAGTAGACTGTGTGAAGTGATTGCACAAGAGAGAGCAGAGTGCACAAATATTGCAAAGGTGATGTAGACCAGTTAGAGTCTTGCAATAACAAAGGTATATGTCAAACATTTTTTATTTAATATTGAAGTCCAGTTGGTGCTGGCAAATTAATGGGTTGGTGCCTCTTTCTAGTAGGTGCTGGTAAAATAGGAGTTGGTGCTCCATTTTGTTGAAGCAGATAAAGT
Source organism: Wollemia nobilis (assembly GCA_028583015.1). Taxonomy (NCBI): domain Eukaryota; kingdom Viridiplantae; phylum Streptophyta; class Pinopsida; order Araucariales; family Araucariaceae; genus Wollemia; species Wollemia nobilis. Next base: position 9,465,563 of record JAQPPZ010017049.1, on the reverse strand, counting down.
TAAGGGGTTGGTGCTCCTTCCAGTTGGTGCTGGTAAACAAATCGTCCAGTTGGTGCTGGAAAATTAAGGGGTTGGTGCTTCTTTCCAGTGAGGGTGCTGGTAAAATAGGATTTGGTGCTCCATTCTATTGAAGCAGATAAAGTTAAGGGGTTGGTGCTCCTTCCAGTTGGTGCTGGTAAACAAATTGTCCAGTTGGTGCTGGCAAATTAAGGGGTTGGTGCTTCTTTCCAGTAGGTGCTGGTAAAATAGGAGTTGGTGCTCCATTCTGTTGAAGCAGATAAAGTTAAGGGGTTGGTGCTCCTTCCAGTTGGTGTTGGTAAACAAATTGTAAAGTTGGTGCTTTGCAAGAGGTTGGATTTGGATGGGAGTCCAAGTAGCCATTCTTTTTGAGGAGTAGCCATTTTGGTGAACCTCGTTAAAAATTTGTGTTGTGTGATGTTCTCTTGTGGTACTTATTATATCTATTTATAAGTTTTATCTGCTACAATTTTTTTTAGAGCTGTCTATTCATGTTTTGGAATGCTACACTGATTCACCCCCCCTCTCAGTGTCATTGTGATTACAACACTTCCAAACGCTCTTTCAAGAAAAATGCAACTCATTTGACTCTATTAGGGGAAATTTTGTATAAACATGATTATAATGGAATCCTCCTTCATTATCTCGAGCCTTTCAAGGCCCAATGAGCAATATCAGAAGCTCATTATGGTACATGTGATGGTCACTTTAGTGGACTTACCATCACAAAGTGCATCTTACGCATGGTTTATTATTGGCCCATCATGGAACGTGATTATTGCACTTATGTTAAGAAATGTTAACAATATCAGCAACATGCTAATTTAACTCATGTGCCATCACAAGCATTACATTCCATTCAGAGTCTTTGGCCCTTTTCATAATAGGGTCTCAACTTGATTAGTAAAATCTTACCTCCTTCCTTGAGACAACACACATTCATCATCACTACCACTGAATACTTCATGAAGTGGGTCGAGGTAATTCCTCTAACCAATATGATAGGACCTCAAATTGTGGATTTTATACTTCAACATATCATTTATCGCTTTGGTATCCCCTCAAAAGTAATCTTCGACAATGGTAATTCTTTTAAAAACAAGGATTTTCGAGCACTTTGTGAGAAGTATAATATCCAACACAATTTCTTGACTCCTTATCACCCACAAACAAATGAACAAGCTAAGGCAACCAATAACACCTTGATTGATATTCTAAAGAAATTATTCAAATAAAATCAATATATTGGTATACTCATATCCCCTTGGTATTATGGGTTTATCGAACAAGCATCCACACATCTACTAAGGCAACACCATTCTCATTAGTCTATGGTACCAAAGCCATCATACCTCTTGAGTTCGAGATCCCCTCACTATGTATTTCATTGCAATAATTCATAGATGATGACACTGCTATACAAGTACATATTGACCAACTCATACTCCTTAATGAAAGATGAATCAATACCTTGGAGCACTTATGAGTATATCAATTTTCTTTTAAAGCATGCTTACAATGCCAAAGTCCATCTATGTGAATTTCAAGTAGGATATCTTTTCCTTAAAGAGAAATTACCACAAAATACCAATGCATTACCGCATCTTCGCGATAATTCATGGCTAATTGGTTAGGTCCATACATTATCAAGCAAAAGGTGGGTCAAGGAACTTATAGACTTGCCAGTCTAGAGGGAGTAGAAGAGCCTAAACCACTAGACATTATCCACTTGAGAGAATCTTATGCATAATATATTTTCTATATGTATATATATACATGACTAATACACAAAAACATAATTCATACACATTGTATTTCACACATTCATTTTGTACAATCACATTCATTATCATTTTGATGCATTTCATCCACCATACTAGGGTTCATTTGTTAAGTGTAGACAATAATTGATCTAATAAATATTGTCTTCTTAATTAGGTGTACCCTTAAGTCAACATCTATCCCATTGCACCACTTCATAAGTCAAACCATCATTTGCAAATACAAATTTACATCATCCCTAAGAGTTTTTGGTCACTCCACCATTCCTAGTGTTTCAAGCAACCTCAAATACATGTTGAGTTTTCTCTAGGACCAAGACACATTTTCATTAAGAAAATCTTGAGTTCTGGGAGTTGACTCTAACAATATTGACCCAAATAGATCTTACACATTAAAAATATCTTGTGTCAAAGAGGGATAACACCATGATTGGTTTGAACCTTGAAGCAAAAAATTCATCTCTACCTATCCCATTATGCACATAGTCCAAAATAAAAAATAGTGGTCTTCAACGCTATTAATATTTTCAAACAAAAGAATGAGTAGTAAGGATAGGGTAAGAATTTTCATCACACCTCAGTTGAGAATCCGATTCCCCAAAGCTATAACTCTTCTACATATCACACACCACAAATTCTTGAGTTGTAAAGATAGAACTACATTTCCATCCAGGTGGTTAGGTAGTTTCAATCACCAAATCTTAGAGATTAGATCATCGAACTATGAAGCTAATCTTCATCGAGGCTATAGATGCCTAACTGGCAGTGGAGTACGCTCATGCATGGTGACACATCTATCTTGAAGAGACCTTTGACCACACATAAGGAGAAGCTAGCTTCTCGATCTTCTCCATGACAAGTTTCAGCTCACTTTACTTGATATGGGTAAATGAACCCACTTGCACACACATTGGTTCTTGATTGACTTAAGTCACTACCATGCTCATGATTGGTAAATGAATATTTACCACACACACATTTGGTCTTAGAGAAATTAGACAAAACTTAGTGAGTTTGCTTGAAATCACTAGTATGTTTGAGTCTCTACAAAAAAATCAATCATCCATAAGCTAAAATAACATCCATGTCATTATCACATCATCACACGAGTCTTCCATTTCATATACCACCATTTTTGTGTCCCTGATTAAGCAAGAATGATAACAATGGTCAAGAAAATTTAAACTTTTACAAATGATCATTAGAGCGTCAATTCATTTGCATTATCACAATCCATATACATCATCATTACATTGTCATACATCGCATATACACATGCATTCACACAAACATCTACATAAATTTATAACACAAAATAAAATCCATGTATATATGTATAAATATTGCATGTACAATGAACACTTGAAGGCTATATATAATGGAGCTCCAAGGCTCATATACAAAAAGTGCCACACATAACTATCTAGCACCAATAGGTAGATCCATGTGATCCTGATGGATCCCTAGACCGATAGACACTATACCTAGAGTCACTATGCCTAATTGAACCCGCTAGGGAAGAGGAAGACTGCTCTAGTAGACCAATATGGTGTTGCATAAGCAGGTCATCTAACTCCTAGATATACCCCTCTCAGGATCAAAGGTGTAGTACATCATACCTCTGATGAGTGTCCCTTTATGCTAACTCTACCTGGAGCTTTACTATAGCATTCTCACCTCTGTCTAATGTCATATGTACCTCCAAATTTACCCATAGCTGAGCATTCTCAGCATCCCACACTGCTATCACTGCATCTTGCTCCACCATAATCTATTGAAGTTGATCCTACTCAACCTTGATCTCAGTACAATACTCCTCACTCCGACTAGGATATCTCTCATATACCTCCTCCATACCATCCACACCATCACCATTATCTCTAATATTTGGAAACTATTTTGCTACAACCCTTTTTTGCCTCCCTCGACTACTGGACTGATGTTATCTCTAATGGTAGGAAGTTTACTCCACCTCAATTGTTGCCTCCACATCATTTCCACTACCATCCTTAACCATTTGAATCAATACCCATAGATGTTGTGAAGAAATCCAATCCTCATACTTCGATGTGGTCTTGACATCATCTACATCTCGAAGATCTATCTCCTCTCATCCTCATAATCCACCAGTCACTCCACACAAGGTAGGCTCGACTCATCAAATTGATGTCTATACAACATTGGCACATTAGGTACCCCCTACCATATACCAAACTAATGCAACACCCATAAGAACTAGATCAGATCCACCTCACTCCTAACCTACCCAACCACGCATATAGCCTGCCTGACTCCACCACAATTATGCTCTACCAAAGGGCCACCTAGCATCCTACCATAGTCTCAAGTACACCTAATTTTGTGTCAACCCTACCCATAGATATTTGCAATCCTAGAAACTACAAACAATATGGCTAGTGTGTACCTCCTTAGATACCTACCATCTCAATATATAGGGCTGATCCCTATCCCACTCACATGGCAGGCCCATAGGATGAGCCACACTGAAGTACTCCCAACCCCATATCTATAGTAGTACACTATAGCCCAATTTCTTCTATCATTTCCCCCACCCCTTCACCTCATACAACTCCAAGTACATATAAGCCAATAGATCAGGTACCCGTGCATACATCCAAGGCTCATCGATCATATCGAACACCAGTAAAATTATGTTCCATGGAAACTAGCATCTAGTGTTGTTAGGCACCAACACATTAACCAGTGGGAACATGACTAAGGTAGGAAGTGCCTCCAACTCCTTCCTCATACATCTCCAAATTCCTCATCCCTCCATCTCAGATGTTCACATCCCTCCATCTATCACAAAAAAACATCTCATATCATACTCCCTGATGTGCCCAACTTGAATACTCAACCCCTTCACAAGCACTTGAAATATATGGTACACATCCTCTAGTGTCACCATCATCTCCCCTATCTGGAGCTAGAAGGTCCCCCTATATGGATCTCATCTCTTTTCCCAAGGTGGAGAGGTACCCCTAATAAACCCTCACCACCTCAATTTGAGCACACCCTGCCAATCCTACCCACTCCATCCAATCCTAGTGATCCTTCTATAGCACTTTTCTCAACCCTGGTATGATAGGTGAGAATCAATGTTGAGCCTCTAATATCCTCAACTACGTTACAATATATATGCAAATGCACATTACCATCACATTCATTGTAAAAAAAAAATATTGCACAATCCAAACAAGAGAGCTAAGGGCACTTACCTCCACCACTAGTTCCTCCACTCTTGCTACCGCATCCACTCCCTCCCTTACTGTCACCACACTCCTTCACTCTTCCTTTCTCAGATTTTGCTTCTAGAACTCTCGAATGCAAGAATAAATTAAATTTTACCTCTACAACCCTTTTATAATAAATAATAGCTCACTCAAACACCCTTGGGCATCTTCCTAGCACACTAAAATGCTCCTTTGCATCTACCAAATGGTAAACACTCTCCCGCATCTATGCATGATGTGGATTCTGGCCAACATTTGGATTCAGAATGTTGTAAAAGGACTCAAAGGACCACAAATTGTAGTAAAACCCCACCAAATCACCTCAGATTCCACCCATGCATCCATTACATCATTCCATTATGTTTTGTGATGATACAGATTGATTTGGACGCTTCATTTTCGATTGCAACCAAAAGTTGCAAAATTGCCTAAATCATGTACAAACGCCTCAAAATGGTCCAAAATTTCACAAAACCACCACATTCACTATTATAAATATTCATCACATCATTCCATCACATTTTGTGATAAATTGGATTTGGGCATTTAATTCTTGATTGCGACCAAAAGTCACTAAAAATCCCCAAAATTGCTTCAAAATATTCCAAACCAAATTCTAAATTTCACAAAATCATCAAAAACACCCATCAATAATTGCATCATTCACATTCATGATGTTATTCACATTCAAATCCATTTACATAATTCATATCATCCACAATTCAATGCATTTCCACTCAACATTTTCAAATTCACTTGCATTATCAAGCAAACCTTGTATCTAGTGATTTACTTTATTCCCTTGGTGATTGCAGTGATTGGTTATCCATGCAATTCGGTAGGATGGGTAGATCACCATAAGGACACTTTTTCATTCACATTTATTTACATCATTCATATCATCCACAATTCAATGCATTTCCACTCAAAATTATCAAAGTCACTTGCATAATCAAGTAAACCTTGTATCTAGTGGTTTACTCTATTCCCCTAGTGATTGAAATTATTGGTTATCCATGCAACTTGGTAGGATGGGTTAGTTACCATAAGAATGCTTATTCACTCACATTCATTTACATCATTCATATCATCCAAGTGAACCTTGTATCTAGTGATTTACTTTATTCCCCTAGTGGTTGTAGTGATTGGTTATCCATGCAATTTTGTAGGATGGGTAGATCACCATAAATATGCTTGTCCATATCATCATCCAACATCCTCTTGTTTGAAAATAACATCTTGTTGGTCCCTCATTTTTTGAGTGAGACTATGCTTAAACTAATTTGCTCAAAATATTTCATTGATGCCCTTTTTCGTGGGGTCACAAACACGAATAATTTTTACTACATAATTCCCTTTCACATTCAGGAATTACGTGCAGTCACTAGGACATTCACTCCTAGCAATCACTCGATCTTAGGATGATTGGTTCTTGTTACTTCATGTTCTGCATTTTCAATGATGCCAATAGACATATTTTTCAACAGCATAAAATCACCCCAAACGTGGGGTAACCTAATTTTATTTTATTTTCCACATCGGGATAAATCATATATTCACAATCATTGACATCATTCATATCACCCACACTTGCAAAAAAACTTTTTCTGTTGTGGCAAAAGCATAATCATTCATCACATTCATTTACATCATTCATATCATCCAAATTTTCAAAACCCCTTTTTTTTGGGGTAAAAGTAGAATAAATCATTGCACATTTCATAATTATTGCATATTCATTTACATCATTCATATCATATCCATTTCAAAAATTCCTTTCTCTGTTGGGGTAAAAATAGAATCAATCATTGCACTATTCACAATCAGTACACTATTCATAATTACACCATTCACAATCATGGCATCATTCCTTTACATCATTCATATCATCCTCATTTCTATCAATTGGCTCGTGATATTAATTATTCACTCATTCACCAATTGAGGGGGTAAGCTACAACAACAATTTTTATCTTCAGGATCTTCTTGTGCACCAAGGAAAAGAATTTGCTTCACCAAACCAGGTGTCTCTTGTTTTTGCACCACATTGTGTTTCACGTAATGCAATACAAAAATGGGCATATTTAGACACCAAATCCTAGACACTTATCATCCATTCGCATCCTCCAATCATAGCCATTAATTATATATATATATATATATATATATATATATATATATATATATATATATATATATTATTTTATATTTATATTTATATATATAATAAAATATATATATATATATATATGTGAATAAATATTAGTCGCCCATCATGACTTAATCTTGACCATTCATTCATCATGATTTGTGTCACTTGTTCAAGCTCAATCTCAACCCTTCATCATGTTTTAATCTTGGTCGCCCCTTGGTGTCATCGAAACCCTAACATGAACAAGGGCAAATTATAAAAGATGATTCATTTTTATGAATCAAGGTCCCAAAAATTAACATTCAAAGAACATTGATCATTTGTCCATTCACAAACCCTAGCATTTTGCTAAATCTCCCATCTTCGTCGTCACCCAAAAAACTCACTGCCACATCCACTATCGAAACTTCTATGAACCCTAACAGGATTCTATAGAGTGTCCCCCACCACCCACAAACGCTCCTAGGTATTCCTCAAATATTGTAGGGTGTTTCTAGATTATTGTAGGGTATTTATAGCCATCCTTGGATGCAACAGGGCATCTGTCATTGACCGGTTTGCAGTCAAAAAATCCTTAAATGCTCGTGAGCGTTTGCACAACTCCATATCGAGGAAGTATAAGCATGGATAAAAAACAAAGGTATATTCTCAACAAGGTATCATTTATTATTGTTTTACTTACATTTTTAGTATATCTGCACTTTATTTTATCAAGCATTTAAGTTAGGGTTAATATTGTATACTTTTGGATTTTAGTGGGCCTCACACTATGGAGGCCCTGCAGGTATTACTAACCTATTTTTTGATATGTTTGTGTGTAGGTTATATGGAGCATTTACATTGATAGTTGTTGCAGCCATGAGTGGCCTCGCAAGGATACACAAGCTCACTCACAAATTGTTTGAAGTGAAGATAACCCAGAGACAATAAACATTATTTTGAATGAGGGTTTCAAACCCTCTTACTGTAATAATTGTATCGAAGAAATACATTGCATTGTAACCCCTGATTTAGGGTAAACTTATTGTATAAAGTGGATATCCAGGCTTCTTGAGTTCAATGCAAATAAGATCTATCATTTTATGCATAATGTGTCATTTTCTTTGATTTGTTGCTATTATCGATGTTATTCATTTTTTTTTTACAAATATAATATTCTAGATTGTTGATCTATAAAAATAATTCATAGATTTAAATATCCATTTAGCAAATCTATAAAAATTTAACTCAAATATTTTTTACTAAAATCCATAAAGAACTTTTCAACCTTGTCAACAACTAGAGTTCTCTTCAAAACTAGAGTCATCATGCAAAAATATTTAGTAGGTATTAGGAAATATAAAAGTTAATTTAATAAAATCCCAAAATACCAATGAAAAAAATCTGGATCTAATCAGATCTATAGGATATTTTATATTTTAATAGTTAAATATTATTAGATCTAAAAATTTCTTTATGGGTTCAAACAAAGTATTTCATAAGGAATTATAGATTAACCCACTATATATACCCAAACTTTTAGCTATTTATAGAGATTATGGATATGCATCATTGCACCCCAACTAGGTTTGAAGAGAGGTTTCGATTCCATTAAACCTTCAAATAAGTTTAGCTTCTTTCTAATATAAAAAAACTAATATAATTCCTTTAGGAAGAGGTTTAGAGAAAGTAAAATAAAATGCATAAAGTAAATACAAATTTTGAGTTGTAGCAAGATAAGATTAATCCAATCAACATACCATGAAAAACAAATAGCTTAAATGCATCATAAACTTAAACATATCTTTAATAAAATGCATGAAAAGGAATCACATAGTTCTATATATAGAGACACAAATATCATTATTTTGAAAATAAAGAGGTGAGAATAGAGCACATACAATTGATCTTCAAATCACACATAATTTATAAAAGTCATTGAAGTAATCTATTTAACATCAATTTGACTAAAAGAGAAAATTGGTTCTTCAAACAGCTAAAAGGGTCCCTTACAAATGATCTTAAGCTTATATCTATAGTAAGAATAGTTTAAGTCTTAGTTGAAGTACGTAAAATTCTAAAATCTAATTTATCATGAAAATAGCAAAGTTTAAGTTTAAATTACAAATGGATACCTATCCAACCCAATTTGGTGCTAAATAATCCTCCTTGGGAACTTTAGTAGTTATTTTTATCCATTAACTTCATCTAGTAGAAGCTATTATTAGAGTGCGAACAATATATTAGCATTGATAAATTAATCTAATATATAATACAATGCTTAAGGCTAACAATAACCAAGATAGGAATAGAAGATATCCTACCCCAAATCACGCTAACAACTAACAATATTTCTAACTAATCAACAACTAATATTTGCTAACAATAGTTGTTAGCGAAACTACTAACCTAGGATAGAAAAATATAATGTAATAATAATCTACCCTAACAATAATTTGGTAATTACCCAAATGATGGGATAATTACTCTAACATCCCCCCTTATTCCATTATTTGGGTAATGTATATAACTGCCCCAATACAGTGAAGAAGATGTTGATTTGCTATTCTACCCTAACAAAAAAATGGTAATAAAAGATGTTGATTTGTTGGCTCTTGCTTTGTCTTTGGCTCTAGATCTGAGCGTACCTCTGGATTTGTACCTCTAGATCTATATCTGTATCTACCTGTGAATTTTCCTCTAGATCATTACCTCTAGATCTGCTTGTATATCTACCTCTAGATCTTTATCACTGGGTCTATCTTTAGGTCCGACTCTGGGTCATTGCCTCTGGGACTGCCACTCAGTCTATCATCGGATCTGCCTCTGGGTCCACCATAGATTTTACATTTTTGGTAGAATACATACAAAATTTCTTTCATATTGGTCCATTGTGTGAAATATGACCATCCACAATCAATATGAACCTTGTTGGTTATTTTCACTTTGTACCAACAATTTTAAGAGGAGTGATTTGTACATCCACATGAATCACAAGGATGTAATTTCCAAAACCTAGCTGCTACAAGTCCTATTCTTCCACAATGATTACAAAAATGCTTTTTAGGAGTTGTAGGAGATTTAGGTTTTTCAAACATGGTTTTACTGGTACTTGCTTGTCCATCATAGCCAAGGCCTTCATTATTTGGCCTAACATTTAGCATTATTAGAGTTTTAATGCCTTATTCATGTTTACCTAATCTCTCACCATTGAATCTAATTTTCTTCATTAGTTTGGATCTAAATTATTTGGTGTATTTTTCAAAACACCCAAGTTCTTCATCTTCATCAATGTTTTTAACACTATGGCATTTGTCACTATTGATGAGATTATGGAGCTATTTTTGAGGATTGTCAGTCTTTAAGTCACTAGTGTTGCAAGAAAATTTTTATCTTGTAACGAGATCACCTGTGCTACAACTAATATCTATCATTGAAGGTATGAGGTCACATGTATCACAATAAGTATTGGATACAATAGGCTTTAGGTCACTTGTGTCACAACAAGCATCGACCAATAGAAGCTTAACCTTTGGTTCCTCACTAATATCCCTTTTTGTTTTACTTTGGGAAATGTCAAGTGTAACCAATGACATGTAATTGCCCTTACAACAACAATAGGGATTAGAGCACCATTGATATGAAGGTCTTTAGAAGTTTCAAAATCATTGAGAATGGAGCTTACACCATTGTGTAGTGTGAGAAATATTCCATCCTCATAAAAATATATCCCTTCCATATTTGCTGGAAAGTAAGGACTTTTAATTGATTTTTCACATTCAATTGGTTTTTGGGCATTCTTTTTCTTTGATTTGCCCATCTTCTTAAGGTGTCGGTCGTTGTCGAAAATGCACCTTTTACAATGAAATTTTACAAAATATTGGCTAAGGTGTCGGTCTCTACCAAAAATACACCTTTACAAGTGTTCCCCCTCTTTTTGCAAAATATTCCTTGATGTAGGAAAGAAATTTTATCCCCCCATGGTCAAGAATCCACGAAGTCACTTCATATCCCCCCATGGTCAAGAATTTTAGCAATTTTTTTTAAATGGGATATATTGTTCCACATTCATGACATGGGAGAACACTTAGTGATATAAAATAGAAAGTCATACCATATGCATAATGACCACCTTACGATGGTCAATTCATTGGATGGCTTGTTTTATCCTGGGCTATGTGTGTTGCCATGTCCTCCGCTAGCTAGGTTGAGTCATTTTCCATGTCACGTCGTCCATGAGTCCTAGGATTTTTGTTGTTGTGTTGTCACATCTGTCATAGGTTAAGTGTCTTGCATTAAGTGGACCCGCAATGTAGGGGCCACATCCTCCACATAGGTATCCATTCAGTGTAGGTCCAACTCTATCGGGTCCTGCACTGCTATCATCAGATTGTCAGTGGGGCAAATATTTTCGTCATCTATGATGCAATCTGTTGATGTCATCGCCCCCTTAGGTGTTTAGCACTCGCACTATCAGGAGGTCAAATCGCATCGTGGTCCAATTGAAGATACGCCGCTCTTAGAGGTTAGATCGTCCTCCTGATGATATGAGTTAGCTATGACCAGATAAGTCACAAAGTCAAAACAGGTCTGATCACAAGTCAGCTATAGTTTTACAGATCTGCGTTCAACCACATCATAATTTTGATCACCACACTTGGAGTGATCAATGGTATCCACTCTGATACCATATTAGAGTGTGAACAATATATTAGCATTGATAAATTAATCTAATATATAATACAATGCTTAAGGCTAACAATAGCCAAGATAGGAATAGGATATATCCTACCCCAAATCACGCTAACAACTAACAATATTTCTAACTAATCAACAACTAATATTTTCTAACAATAGTTACTCTAGCTTAGAAAAATATAATGTAATAATAATCTACCCTAACAGTAATTTGGTAATTACCCAAATTATGGGATAATTACTCTAACAGCTATGTCCTTTTCTAAGTTGTTTTTTTGGATGAAATTTAGTTTTCTCATAATCTATGCTTAAATCATGCTCTAAAATAGAAAATTGAATTGTTATGGATTATTTTCTATATTTTCCATAGTGTTAAGTGATTTTTTGTTTTGGTTAGTGAATAGATTTCATGAGCCAATTCACTTTTATCTTATGTCTTTTTATGATCAAATTTCCATTGTGAGTTAGTCAATCTCCCTTCACCTACGTTTCTAGTAAATCATTGTCTCCTTGATTGAATCACTATCATTTATGACTTTAGTGAATTACAAGATTTTATACTTAGCCAACCTTTTCAAAACTTGGTTTCTTCAACTTTTGTTACGCTAACATGGTGCTTGCATATGTGGTTACCACTAGTTAAGTATATCTCATTTGTGCTAATGAATGAATCAAGCCTATGCATTTTCTCTTATAATTGGTTGAATCTCATATTGTCATAATGTCATCTTATGGAAAATCAAACTCTTTAATATATTTTGGTAAATTTTTCACTTTAATTTCCTAGTTAAATCCTATTGGTTGAGCCTACGTTATCATGGCATCATCTCTTTGCCTACCAAGTTATTTAGGCACCAATAGATAAACTTGAATGAACCAATTTATTTATGTTTTTTAATGTAAGTAAATCATTCCTTAAGAACAAGTTGATTTTTACATTTTCCTATACTAGCAAACTACTCCATATTTTAGTGAATTTCTCTTCTAAGAAAATTTGACCTAACCAATCAATCCATCCCAAACTTAGAAAGTTTCCTTTAAATTCATATAAAATTTTACTTTACTTTCTATATTTTAAATATTTTGAATCTCCTTGACCTATTCACTTGTATTTTGATTCTTCTATACTCCAAAATTAATTGATTTTAGATCTTATCTCATTTGCATGATTGATATTATATCTAGAATGTGATAATAGTAGTCAAACTAATAGAAGAACACCAAGCCACTATTATAGAATCATCAATTAAGATTTTTGGTCATTTAGGCTTTCACATTAGTTGATCTAAAAGTCTCCATATTTTTTACTAATTTAAGGTTGGTAACTAATCATATTGGTTTTTCAAATTTCTTAAAATTTCAATTCTTCCTATATTGCAGTAAAACTAGATTGCACCTTGGCAAGTGAAAATAGCATCAATAACTCTTCAAACTATAGAGGATAAGGTAAAAGAACATGAATTTAATTTTGGAGATTAGAAAATATGCCTATAAATTTTGGTGACTCATTTGAGGTATTATGATATCATCATACGTATTTATTGATTATCAACTCATCGAGCACAACTCAAATGTTATTCTAAATGTGGAATATGTTTATCATAAGGGAGATAAGTTATAGTTTCATGGTGTACCTTGTCCTTTATCACTATAAATGGTTTTTTTCCATGCAACTAAAATATGGAAGAGTTGTCAACTTTTTCCCATCATGATACAAGATGCTACAATAGACAAAAAGAAAATGCCTTTGGACAACATCCCATTCTTCATGAATTTAAGGTCTTTACAAGAGAATTTTTAGGGCAAGCATTAGCATGGGAACTCAATTTATCTATTTGGATGGTGCATGAGATGCATATCAAATGACTATTTCTAAATTATATAAGATGAATATACAACTACACAAGTTGTTTTATGAAGGATAAATTCATCCTAATGTAAATTAGGGTACATAAGTAAGTTTTATGAAAAACAAGGATGGGTTTATAAGGTTATACTTCAACTATAGACAACTCAACAAACCCATAGTTAAAAATATATGCCCTTGTATTGTGATTCATTTGATCAAATGCATGGAACCACAATGTTTTTTAAGATTGACCTAAGGTCATGGTATTATCATTGGCACATCAAGGATGTTTATATTTGCCAAAAATAAATAAAACTAAGTATCAACACTATGAGTTCATGATAACTCTATTCAAAATTTTAAAATGTGCCAATGATTTTTTAATGAATAGTGTTTTAAGAGAGTTTTTGGATATGTTTGTGGTGGTATTATTAGATGGATTTTTTATTTATTTTAATAGTGAGGAAGATCATGAAGAACATTTAACACAAGTATTATAGTGCCTCAAAGAACCCAAAAAATCTATGCTAAAATTTTAAACTCTTTTTGGTCCATAAAGAACTTTAGCATTTGGGGCATATTTTTTTAGAAAATAGATTTTAGTGTATCATAATAAAATCAAGACTATCACAAATATAACTAAACTTAGAATTTTGTGGTATTACTATAATATCATTGTAGATTTATGGAATATATTTCCAACTTTGATAATCTTGTAACTTCACCTAAAAATATTTGTATGGACAAAAACATATGAATTAGCGTTTGTGACTTTTAACAAGAGTACTCATACTAAATATTCCTAATTCAAATAAAGATTTTTGTGGTTTATATAGATGTTTCTAAAGAATATTAGGGAGGAGTATCAATTTAGGAAAGTTACATGATTGCTTACTAATTACGTAAGCTTAAGCATTTTGAGAGAAAACTATCTTGTATATGATATTAAGTTTACCACAATTGTTCATGTTATCACAATGTGAAGATATTACTTATTGGATCTAAGTTTGACTTAAGGTTTGATTGTCAAATTCTAAGGTATATTTTCACATAACTTAAATTTAATAGTTTTCAATGACAATGGATGATTTCTTTTGTAATATAACTTAGATGTTTCTCATATCAAGGGTTATATATATATATATATATATATATATATATATATATATTTATTTTTTTTTTTTTATAAATCCTTAGTCAAATAAAAATTATTTATGAAACTATAGAAGTGATAGTAGAGATTGAATCAAAATTGGATTACCAAATGATGCTTGGTACTATTGGAATATGTGGTAATTAAGCTTCTCTTGAGGTCAAAATTGACTTTTGTACTTGTATTGTTCATATTTTTTTTTCGGGTGCATGTAAACATTGAAAAAGGTACTTATATAATACATTATTCCTGGTCATTAGTATCACAACCTTGACTTAAAGGTAACATGTATTTGGGTATAAAAACCTAATCATACCAACTATTTTCCTCATTAGTTAGAGTGTTATTCAACTCATTTTATAGTGAGATTATTTGGTTTCCATGGACACCCACATATATTGTGTTATTTATTCTTCTTTTTCTATGCATTTTGTTTTAAGCAATGCAAGGTAATGTTTGATTCCATTCATTTTTACAAACTATTATGAAATCTAGCATGGTATCAAAGTGGGTATGAATTTTCGTTACTTGATTGCTTCTATAAATATTCTTGATTTTATAGTCTCTCTCAAGGGAAACTCTAATTAAAGCAACTAAGAAGAGTTTTTTGAAAGCAAATGATGATATTGAAAGAAGGATTTTTCTAATAAAAGCCTAGGTTGAATTGGATCACAAGGATCTCATTAGGATTAGCATATTTACTTTAGGAGAAACACTCAGAGATGGGTTCTTTTGTTCCTTTCATGGGAACTTAATCCTTTTTCTTATTTTTTAAGTTTTAACCAAATAGATGCCTTGGTTTAAAGATTGAGTATATTTAGGTTTTCTGAAAACCTTATTTATATTTTATGACATTTAAAAATAAAATCATTTTAGTTTTCTCTTTTGGCTTCTTATGTCTAATAGAAGCATAAAGAAGAGGATAGATTGCTTGGCCACTTTGATTTCCTTCAAGTGGAGCTAATTTTTTTTTATGAATCATTAACTCCTTCTATATAATAAATCCTTGAATAAGAATTTTAAAAAAAAAATTATCGTTCTCTTGATCCAATGAAGTGTTGCATCTATGTTGTAAGTTGGAAAATTTTCCTATATGAATATTTTATCTTTGTTAAAGCTAATGTATTTATTTAATTTATAAAGCTAGATAAAGTTTATTGTTGAATGAAATCTTAAATTTTATGTTCATATTCATACCAAATAATTTGTGATATGACATAAGAAGCTTTTGTAAATAATTATGGATGATATATAAAAGGAATTTTAATAAAGTATACATTAATTATCCCAAGGGGACAACACAATGGTTCAGGCTTTGGCTCTTCTTTGGGATGTCCAAGGTTCAAACCATAACATGGACAAGTGTGTGAGGGGATGGGTGTGAGATCTGAGCTTATGGTTGTTTTTGGCCCCTACTGATAAGCTCAGATCTCACCCTTATCAGAGGTCGTGGTTACTAGATCATGAGGGTTTCTCACTTTAACCTTAATAAAAAAAAGAATATATTAATTGATGAAATAGGACAAATAAATTATGTATTTGATGGGAGATAAATAATATTATTATAATTTTTAATAATTTTTTTCTTGCATATTGAATTATAGTTTTAGTTATTAAATCATTTTAAGTAGACAAAATGACCTTAAACCATCATATATGACTCATATAAATATTGATCATTTGAATAAATGGATCCAAAATTATTATTATGGAATATAATTTTTTTATTCTTTCTATTATTAGCACAAACTCTGACGGTGACCCGGGAAAATCACACGTAAAACACACACATCAACACTTGCTCAACTCGAAGCTTTCTTCATTAAAATTTGGAAATTACATGCAAACAGCCCGCAGGCTTACATTAACCAGCGCTCGGCTTGGTTCTTTCTCACTCATGCTCTGCGTGCAATCTTACCCGAATCCACCATCCCGGCTAGAACATCAAACTGGGTTTTTATAGAGGCCCCCGACCCTCTTAAGCATCAACTCACGCATAAATGGGTTCACCAACCCGATTAATTATATTACCATAAAAATTGGGACACCAACCCAATTAAAGATCCCTCTCCGCACAGTCCTTGTCACCACTGAATTCGTCAGATTCTCTGCGCGTCCATCCTCTTTGATTCCCGCGCTTCTTGGTCATCCCCCGCTTTAACTTCTGCTTGTGCCACGTGTCATCTTTGAACGGTTCCCGAAAATGTCGTTCTCGCCATTTCTTTCTCTTTCTCCATCGTTTTCTCTCTTCGTCGTCGTGACGTTTCTGCCTCCCTGCTCTCTTTTCTCATTTTAGCCACGATATCACAACATGTCGCGATATCGCGACCAAATCTCGCTGCCTGCCAGTTTTCCAATTCTTGTCGCGATATCGCGACGTCGCGATATCACGACCGTTCTGTCGCTTAATCCTTTGCTCGAATTTTCGTCACGATATCGTGACAGGTCGCGATATCGCGACCTCTGCCTTTGACTGTCCCTCGTCTGCCTGCTCTGGTCGCGATTTCATGACAGTCGTGCAACACTTCCACTGTGCCCTCCTGCTGCTGCTCCGACGTCACGATTTTGCTACACTTTTCTCCTTCTGCCTCCGCCTCGCCAGGACGTCGCGATTTCACGACGTCACGAAATTGCGATTTCGCTACAACTTTCTGCCACTGCCTCCTCCTTGCCTTGACGTCGCGATTTCGCGACGTCGCAAAATCGCGATTTCGCTACACTTTTCTGCCTTCACATCTGCTTCTCCTGAACGTCGTGATTTCGTGACGTCACAAAATTACGACGTCGTAATTTCGCTACTACTTTCTGCCTTTGCTCCTGCCACCGCTCATTGTCGCGATTTCGCGACATGTCACGAAATCACGATATTTTCCCCACTGTGCCAAATTTGCCATTTTCCATCGTGATTTCGCGACACGTCGCGAAATCACGACGTTCTTCTTCCTCTGCCTTGGAGAAATTTTTCTCGCCTTCTTCTGCTTCCTGAGCTGACTCTTCTGGAGTGGCTTTCCTGTAACTTGATGCTTCTACTACTGGTGCTGCTAGATGCTCCTGCATCAGACACCCGAGGTAAGTGGAGAAGTGATCTTCACTTCTGCTTGATCTGGTTACTACCTCCTGCAACACTTCCAGACATTCTTCTGCCTCTGAAGACTGCTCTAACCCCTTCTCCCGGTCCACACAACTTCTGTCTTCTTCCAGACAGATTTCCCCACTGCTGCATACTTCTTCTGCAGCCTGCTTCAATTCCTCCTCTTGCACAAAAAAAATCTGTATCTTCGACCGGGCAGGTCCCGACACTGCTGCATTCTTCCATGTATGCAGCCTTCTTCAACTTCTCCTCTTTCTTTCTCTGTCTTTCTTCCCACCTTCTTTGTCGCTCTTCTTGCTTCTGCAATTTCATTCGGAGCCACTCTTCTTGCAGGGCCTTCAACTGTTTTTGCAAAGCTATGAATTCTTCTTCTGTCACCATATCTTCCTTGCTGTCCCGACTTCTTCGGGAATGCATTTTTTTTTTACCGGGTCTTGGCGTAAACTGCCTCACGCTCGGCGAATCTGCTTACGCACTTAAAGACCGAACTCACTCTCTCTCAGAACCCTACCACAGATCCTGGTGTAACTGTCTCATGTTCGACGATCTGTTACACACTCAGAATCACTAGCTCTGATACCACTGATGATGACCCGAGAAAATCACACGTAAAACACACACATCAACACTTGCTCAACTCGAAGCTTTCTTCATTAAAATCTGGAAATTACATGCAAACAGCCCGTAGGCTTACATTAACCAGCGCTCAGCTTGGTTCTTTCTCACTCATGCTTTGCATGCAATCTTACCCGAATCCACCATCCCCAGCTAGAACATCAAACTGGGTTTTTATAGAGGCCCCCGACCCTCTTAAGCATCAACTCACGCATAAATGGGTTCACCAACCCGATTAATTATATTACCACAAAAATTAGGACACCAACCCGATTAAAGACCCCTCTTCGCACGGTCCCTGTCACCACTGAATCCGTCAGATTCTCTACGCGCCCATCCTCTTTGATTTTCGTGCTTCTTGGTCATCCCCCGCTTTAACTTCTGCTTGTGCCACGTGTCATCTTTGAACGGTTCCCGAAAATGTCGTTCCCGCCATTTCTTTCTCTTTCTCCGTCATTTTCTCTCTCCGTCGTGATATCGCGACATGTCACGATATCGCGACATTTTTGCCTCCCTGCTCTCTTTTCTCATTTTGGTCGCGATATCGCGATATGTCACGATATCGCGACCAACTCTCGCTGCCTGCCAGTTTTCCAATTCTTATCGCGATATCGCGATCGTTCTGCCGCTTAATCCTTCGCTCGGATTTTCGTCGCAATATCGCGACCTCTGCCTTTGACTGTCCCTCGTCCGCCTGCTCTGGTCACGATTTCGTGACATTTCACGATTTCGTGACATGTCGCGAAATCGCGACACTTCCACTGTGCCCTCCTGTTGCTCGACGTCGCGATTTCACGATGTCGTGATTTCGCGACGTCGCGATTTCACGACGTCACGATTTTGCGACGTCGCGATTTCACTACACTTTTCTCCTTCTGCCTCCGCCTTGCCAGGACGTCGCGATTTCGCGACATCACAAAATTGTGACGTCGCGATTTCGCTACAACTTTCTGCCACTGCCTCCTCCTTGCCTTGACCTCGTGAAATCGCGACGTCGCGATTTCACGACACTTTTCTGCCTTCACCTCTGCTTCTCCTAGACGTCGCGATTTCGCGACGTCGCGATTTCGCTATCGCTTTTAGCCTTTGCTCCTGCCACCGCTCCGTTGTCACGATTTCGCAACATTTTCCCCACTGCGCCAACTTTGCCATTTTTCGTCGCGATTTTGCGACACGTCGCAAAATCGCGACGTTCTTCTTCCTCTACCTTGGAGAAATTTTTCCCACCTTCTTCTTCTGCTTCCTGAGCCGACTCTTCTGAAGTGGCTTTCCCGCAACTTGATGCCTCTGTTGTTGGTGCTGTTGGATGCTCCTGCATCAAACTCTCATATAATTGAATGGAGAATTCATGATATGATTGAATTTCCAAGAGGATGTAGCTACCAATACATTTGATAATTATCTTATGAACGCATAAAGATGTATTATATCCCTTCCTATTGAGAAATAAAAAGTAATGAATGTACCCCATGCCAAATTAAACTATAATGGAACTAATGACCCTACTAGGAATCCAATAGAGTGAAGGATGATATGTCATTAGTTACACATCCTAAGTATTGTAGAAAAGGAAACCCTATCATGAATCCAATAGAGTGAAGGATGATACATCATTAGTTAAGCATCCTAAGTATTGTAGAAAATAAAATTGATATGCCAAACATGAAAATCACCATTAACTCTCATTTCTCCTTGGCTTTATAAGTTACAATATGATTAGGGTTCATCATCCCTATGGAATGTGATGCTTTAATGTGTTAATTAATTATGCAATACCACACATGTTGCTAATTTCATGGCAAATAATATTTGTCCTTGTCATTAAGTTCTCCAGTCATTGGCATCTAATATGTTCTAGAAAGTTAGAAGAATATAAGAATTAATTTTTTTATAAAAAATTGAATCCTTATGACAATGTGATGTTACTTTAGCAACAACAGATTATTTATATTAAAAAATCATTCAATTTCATGTTAATTTGGTTGAAGTGCTACATACAAAAAGATATAAATGAAGAGACACCCCATGCGTGGGATTTAAAGATTCAACTACATCATAACATTGTAAATAATAACAAAAGGGTCATGGTAAAGGTGTCCAAAGAATGACTTGATGAAGATTTTTTTATTTAAACTTATACCTAATTAACTATAATAGTGAGAGAAGAATGACTTGATGAAGATTCTTGATTTAAACAGATACCTAATTAACTACAATATTGAGAGAGGAAGACAAGGCTTATATATTATATTAGTGGAAGGAGATTTTTGGTCTTTAAAAAATTAATTTATGGTGGATGTTAGAAGATTTTTTTTTTCTATTATCTTTTGATTGGATAATACAATTTATGATTAAGAACAAGGCCTTGTAACCAATCTTCTCAAATAATTAGCACCAAACAATACATAGAAAAATTTCTATACACATACACCCAAAAGAAAAAGAAATGCATGTAAAATTTTGTAATAAATTTACATCAATATATATACTTATTGTATATCTCTTTGTATGTCTAATATCTATTTATGTACTCATAATTATATTGTTGTAATAAATCCAATATCTTATATTGTTGTAATAAATCCACCATCATTATGGTCACCTTCTTTTGTTAATTAGTATCACCAAAGTTTGAATCTAGGTCTCTTCTTGGTAAGTGTTTGGTAGAGATGGCGATCCCCAGTCTTTAATTCAGATCAATTCAGATCAGACTACTTCCTTTGCTAACTGATACCACCAAAATTTAAACTTAAGCCTCTTCTCCATAAATATCCAACCAAACTAATTACAAATATATCAAACTCTTGGTATTGTTGACTATTATGTCGGCATAGACTAATCACTGTGCGAGGGCAGATTTCGTCAAAAGATGAAATCGGGACTCGGGCCAGTTGGGTGCTGAGGTGAAGTGTGTATATACTTGTGCCACGTGTGCGAAGTAGCTACGTTAATTTCCACGTCTCTACTCGTTGCAGGTTTTTACACTTGTATTTACGACCTTCTCTTTATGCCAACTATTGACTTCAATTTTAATTAAGTCTGAGATTTAAATATGGTTTATGGGATCTTATATTTTGAAGTACAACTGTTCAAATCATATCATATGATCTTTAATATTTTTGAAAAAGTTGTTCCTTCTGTTGATTTGGGTTAGCAATTCCCCAACTTTTTTATTTTAAACTCTGTTATAAACTCGTTTCCAAGTGGTTTTTTTCTATAAGATAGAAGAATTTGAAAAAAGTAGGGAGCTGTCAAATACATACAGGCTGGTAACGTTAACGGCAACGGTTTAATAATAAATGTTGAGGAGGGAAAGGTATTACATCGAAGTTGATGGAGGGCCGCTGGTCTCTTTGTTTGCATGTGGGGCACGACCCATAGACCACGCTATTTGAAAGTAAACCAAGTGGGGCTAAGCACAATTTTGGAAGCAGAAACTTATCCCCAAATCTTTGGGGTCGAATTCATGCTTTATAAAGGGAAGACACGAATTCACAAATTCTTACCCTGTATAAAAAGACCACGAATTTGGCATAAAAGGGAAAATAAAATGCAAATACGAACCTAAGATGATAAAAATTGAGAATGTAGACAAATAAGGGTGGAACAGAAAATGTTAAAAGTAATAATATAGACAGGGATAAATAAATGCACAGAAAATACTCTAAATGCAATAATATAAAAGTAACCTAACAAAATGCAGCAAAGTGAACATAATGAAAAATGGATGAATTCAATTAAATGAATTATAGAGATAAAATATGAATCCTAGCTAAACAATAATAATTAAACTAAAAGTAAATGAATGTGATTAAGATGATCTATATTAAAGTGAAATGCTAAAATAAAATACAACAAACCCTAGTTAAAATAACAATAATTTAACTATAAATAAATAAATGCTAAGTAAGATGAGTTATACTAAAACAATGAAGATCAAAATAGAAATGATTAAGTTAATGAATGCAATTAAATACACAAAAATAAGAAAAGCAGTGAACAAAAGTTTGGAAGCAAACCAAAGAGGCAAGCTTCTCTCCTCTTTTGTGTCGGTGGAGTTGAAGGATACTCGTGGTATGTAGTCCACCATCACTTGCCTTCCACAATTGCTCAAAATCGAAGAAGATCCAAGCTTGAGAAGAGGTTGCCAATGGAGGAGAGAGCGAGAAGCATGAGAACACGATAAGAACAAATGAAAATGAGTATAGAACACAAAGCTTTAATAAAATATCAAAGATAGGGGAGGATATTACAAATAGAACATACCAATTTGTAGATGGGGTAAAATGGGAGCTCAACCCTTCTATTCATAGAAGGTTTAAACCACAAGGTGGGAGAATCAAAAAATTTAAAAACTAGGTTTAAGATCGACAAGCAAAGTGGTAGCACAAGGGCCATGGTTTTGAAGACAAAACCCTAAATCATCGAATTCACAATCAATCTAAGTCGATCGTGAATCCATGAAAGCTTACCATTGGAGTTCAAATGACACTTACATGGCCTGACCAAATTCACGGTTGGTCTTGGACGATTGTAGATTTGACGAGGCTAGGAAAAAAAAGGCAAACTAAGGGGTGAGGAGCTCAAAAATTACACTTAGCAACTTTGGATGGTTTCTTAAGCACCTAAGGGGGAATTGACTTATTTAGATGGGTCAATTTCTTGTGTCTATATTTTACCCCCTCTTTGATGCATTTATGGCATAATAAATACATCAAATAAAGTTGTAGACACCTACGGACTAGAAACGACAAACACTACAAGGGGTAGCAGCTTTAGGTGGAGAGATGGTGCAAAAATGGTGTTTGAACACTTTAAAAAATTTCATGTTTTACAAGACAATGATGACATCAATGCCCCCAAGGTCAGAGTGCCCCCTCGAGTTTCAAAAGGAATACAAAATTCTTGAAGAAACTTGAAATGGCAAATGTTAAAGAAGGAAGAAGAAAGCAAAAGAAAAAGAGGACAAAGAAAAGGAGATGAAAATGAATTCATTTTTAGAGAAAAGGACCTATAGGGAAATTAGAGAGAGGCACTTTCAATGCACCGTGCAGTTATTATGAGAGATGTAATCGATACAACGAGTGAGGATGGTTACACACCTAAACCTAACTCTAGACTAGGTTAGATTATGCTTTTAGGTATTTTATTATTTTTTCAATTTTTAGAAGAATTTTCTATGCAAGCTGTGGCATGAATTCGTGGGGTCGACCGTGAATTTGGTCGGATCTCGACGAGAGATGAATTTGTGATCAGCTAAAATTGATCATGAATTTGTGGTTTTATGCAAGGAAAGGAAGGGTGTAAAATTATAAATAGATGGGTTGGATCCTCTTTTCTCCTATAATTTCAAAGAAGTACTAAGGGATTCTAAGTGATTTTTGGCCAACAAGTTCCAAACAAGATCAAGTGTCTTCTGGTGTTCTTCTGCTACTCTACTATTGATTTGTTACTCTTGGTGGATAAGTGTTGGAGCCTTGAGGAAGAGTCTACCATTTTGTGGAGGCCTTCATCCTTTTGACTATTCTTTCACTGCCACCAGGTTTATTCTTGCATTTTAATATTTCTAGATCATCCATTATACATTTTACATTTTATTTTTGTATTAATTAGTCGTTCTTGCACTTTTACTACAAAATCATGCCTTGTCCATACAAGGCACAATTTTGTAGATCCAAAATCGTAGTCGCCCTTCATGGGGTATGATTTTAGGTTCATCAAATTTGGGGGTAAATTTTTGTTCCTAAACCCTCAACCTATGTTCACGTGTTTTATCTAGGTCATAATATTGTTGTTTACATTCTATTTTTTGCTCTGTTTCATTTCATTGCATTCTTGCTTGTTTATTTTTAAAAATGTCAACAATCACTTTTATTTACAAACAACTAGCTAAAATAACCAAGGGGCCTTGACTATTGTGCCTCCAAGCTTATTCATCTAGTAGTCTATGTAGGCCCCCAAATGTTGATCAAATTTTCTAGGGTTTTATAAAGTTGTTTTATAGGATTTGAAGTTGTTGAATTTATTTGAATGCAAGTTAAAAGCTAGGATCAACCACCGGACCAAATAAGTGCCCTAAGTTAATTTCTTAGGTTTTTTGTTGTTTGCTTTCTATCCATTTATGTTCTAAAACCTAGATCATAAATAAAGGAAAAATATTTTGATTTATTTCTAGGCATTCAAAAGAGAAAAAGCATATAGTTTGCATTATAGGGTTAATTTTATTTGTGCATTTTCTTAAACCCTTGCTGAAAAGAAAAAGATTTATTTTATTGCAAGTTAGGGTTTAGTCATCATTGAAAATCAAGAATAATTTTAGGGCTATTCTTGTTTTCTTGCATTATCATTTATCTTGCATTATTCTTTTCTTTTTCATAGCTTATATTTTAGAAAATCTAAACATAGGTGTTTGTTTAAAATACACATCAAACATCTCCACCCTGGACTTGGAGCGAGTCCTTAAACCATTCCTAGTGAACCCTTCAATCCCCAATCCCCCGAGTGTAGATAATATAACACACCCCCACGGTTACCTAGGCTCCTAATGGATCCAATCGAGAATCATATGTGGCAGGGTAGTTTTCCCCCTCTACATATTTGATGAACCCGACATGAACACACATATTAGTGGCCAAGATAGGAAACCTCTTCCTATTATTTTTAATTTTGAATACTTTAAGCAAGACCACTAAATTTATTTGCTTAGAATTAGAAAATATTAAAAACATCTTAAAAATATTTTGTGTGTGTGTTTTCTAGCTTTCAGATCCTCCTTTTTCTCCTCTATCCTTTCTCTTCCTTCTAATGGCTCCCAACCTTAGGATTAAGTGAAGGCTTTTGGAATATAAGATTCTTAAAGAAGATGACCAGATTAATAGAGAGAATCCTAATATAGATGAGGAAGAACATGTAGAAATTGGTATTGACCTTGATCCTCTTGAGGGGTCTAATGGAGACCTCACCTTTAAATCATATGATCATATCTAGAATTTCATGAAACATCATAAGGATGCCTTGGTTAAGGCTATGGATGAGGAGGCCCAACTTGAAGAGGTTGGGACATCTCATCCTTCAATCATTTCTCCTCAAAATGTTCACACAAATTCGTTGTTTGAATCTTTGCATCATATTAATATTTTTCATAAACCAACATATGTCACTACTATTTGTCAGACTTAATGCTTGTCCCTTTCTTGGTGCTTTCAGTGACGTAAAAGGTTTTAAATTATTGTGGCATGGTCGTGATAGGGGTGGACTACATGAAGAACTATGTGGCAGCTTATAGGATGGACAATGTAAAATACTATGGCAGCCATAAAATCCAGACAGTGTTAGAATAAACAACAATTTGATATTCATTGGAGATGGATTAAATAATACATCTACAGGCTGAAATAGCCCGGAGGTTACGAAACCATCCGAGGCTGAAATAGCCCTTGTTATAACTTAATAACAACATGCTAATAATAATGTAATAATAGCAAATATACGCTAACATCCCCCCTTATTACATTATTTGGGTAATAATATAACTACTAGCTATACTAACATCCCCCCTGATTACATCATTTTGCAATACAAAGAGAGCTGCGAAACAATTCAAATTTGACACGTGCAAGTGCCTTAGTGAAAATGTCTGCAACTTGAGCATCGGTGGGAATGTGCTGAAGCTGAATTCGGTGCCTCGAAACTTCATCTCGAATGAAATGACATTGTGTGTCAATGTGTTTTGTTCTTTCATGATGGACTGGATTCTTGACTAGGTTCAAAACACCCTGATTGTCGCAAAACAAGTGTATTGGAGATTTGGATGGATGACCCATACTTGTCATGATGCGACGCAACCATATCACTTCGCACACAGCTTCACGTGCGACGCGATACTCGCCTCGTTGATGAAATAGCAACCACCCGTTGCTTCTTGTCGTGCCAAGAGACAGGACCGGATCCAAGATGAAAAATATATCCCGAAGTTGACTTGCGATCATCAAATGATCCGGCATAGTCGGAGTCCGTGTATCCTTGCAAGAAGAATTTGTTGTTCCTCTTGTATTCTAGGCCATATTCCATTGTGCCACGGACATAGTGAAGAACACGTTTTGTCGCTTTCCAATGAGTGGTCTTAGGCTCCCGCATGAACCTCGAAAGATAGTTGACAAAGCAAATACGAGATCCGGCCTAGTATTGGTCGGATATATGAGACTCCCAATCAATCGTCGATAGAGAGTACCATCTACCTGAGGTGAATCATCATATCGCGATAACTAAAGTCCAGCCTCCATCGGAGTTGCCATTGGCTTGCAATCAGTCATGCGATATTTTTCTAGCAATGTCTTGGCATATTTTTTTCGAGACACTTTGATGGAGTGCTCCTTCTGGCTGAATTCCAGACCAAGACAAGAATGGAGAAGTCCGAGATCCGACATCTCAAAATATTGACACAAGTCTCTTTTGACAAGAGAGATCATAGTTTCTGAACTCCCCGTAATGAGCAGATCATCAACATAGAGTACAAGCAACACTATCTCGTAACCCTGTTTCTTGAAATAGAGGTTTGCATCTCGACTGAACATCTCTTAAAACCATGTTGCAGGAGGTGATTGTCCATTTTTATATACCAAGCTCGAGGAGCTTGTTTCAGGCCATATAAGGATTTGACCAATTTGCAAACTTTCTGCTGTTGGCCTTCCACTGCAAATCCTTCTGGCTGAGTCATATAGACTTCTTCTTGGAGATCACCATTCAGAAAGGCACTTTTGACATCCATCTGATGAACTTTCCACCCAAACCGTGCCGCCATAGCACAAATAACTCGAATTGTTGTCATCCGAGCAAGTAGGTGCAAAAGTTTCCTCGTAGTCAATGCCTTCCTTTTGAGCATAGCCCTTTGCAACAAGACGGGCCTTATGCT
The DNA here is from genome assembly GCA_028583015.1 of Wollemia nobilis. NCBI lineage: Eukaryota > Viridiplantae > Streptophyta > Pinopsida > Araucariales > Araucariaceae > Wollemia > Wollemia nobilis. The sequence goes on along the minus strand of JAQPPZ010017049.1, from coordinate 9,438,062 downwards.
TATCAATTGTCCCATCTCGCTTTGTACTTGACTTTATACACCCATTTGCAGCCAATGGGTTTCTTTCCATGCGGCAGATCGACAAGCTTCCAAGTTTTGTTTTTCATCAAAGACTTATACTCCGCATCCATAGCAGCCTTCCACCGAGGCTCACCGAGAGCAACTTGTACTGATGCAGGTTCAAGATCGTCTATGGAAGACATAAACACCTTATCACTATCAATATCCATATCTTCTGTATCTCTTGCTGGATCTACAGAAAGTTCTTCAAAAGATTGACATAGATCATCAACCCCAGTATTCTCTGTTGCAGCTTTCTCCCCGTCGAGCCATGTCGCGAGTACGAGGCCTATCCAAAGTCAAATCTGGTGGAGTAGATAGCTTAGAGTCTTTGATTGTATTTGTATACCACTTTGGATTCTTCTTCTTAGGTGTTGAAGAAGATCCATAAGAACCTCCAACCTTTGATGAAGGAGATTTAACAACCTGAGTTTCCACAAGGTCTAGGTATACATCTGATGTGTTTGCCGATGTGAAAGCCTCATCAAAAACAACATCTCTACTTATGTGAATCTTCTTGGTTAAGGGATCAATCAAACGATAACCCTTAGAGTGCTCATCATACCCAAGAAGAATACACTTCAATGACTTCTCATCTAGCTTCTTCCTTTTCTCTTTTGGTATGTGCATGAAAGCTTTACACCCAAAAATGCGTAGATGAGAAATGGAGGGTTTCCTACCACTCCATGCTTCCCGTGGAGTCATTCCTTGTAGGGCCTTTGTGGGTGCCCTATTCAACAGATATACTACTCGTGGTGACAGCTTCTCGCCCAATATAGTTGCTCAAGTCTAGCTCCCGTGAGCATGCAACGAACCATTTCCATGATGGAACGATTCCTCCTTTCAACAACTCCATTTTGCTGAGGAGTATAAGCAGTAGTTAACTGTCTTGTGATCCCATTTTCTTTCAAGAATGCAGAAAATTCTTTAGAGGTGAACTCCCCCCCTCGATCTGAGCGGAGGGTCTTTATAGAAGTCCCTGACTCCTTCTCAACATATTTCTTGAATTGCTGAAAGAAGCCAAATGCTTCAGATTTCAGTTGAAGAAAGAATACCCACATCTTTCGTGAGTAATCATCCACAAATAACTGAAAATACCTCTTACCCCCACAACTGTTGGGAGTGAAGGGACCGCACAGATCAGTATGAACCAACTCCAGAGGTTTCTTTGCTCTAGTAGAGCTCTTTTCAAAAGGCACTCTATGCTGCTTTCCTCGCCAAGCAGATCGAGCAACCGGTAAAGTGGTAGAAAGGGAAGGAAGACCCTTAACCATCTCATACTTACTTAGCTCAAGTAAGTAACCATAACTCAAATGTCCATATCTCTTGTGCCATAGGGAAGTTGCCTCCTTTGTAGAGACCGTCATGGCAACATGTGGAGTAGAGATAGTATCTAAGGCAAATAAGCCATGCTTATATGAAGCGGTTGCAATGTTCTTACCCCTCCCGGTAATAGAACAACACTTCTTGCCTCCCTCAACACTAAAGTTCACAACCATATCTTTGTCCAGAATTTGTGTGACCGACAACAAATTGTTTGCCAATCCCGGAACATAGAGGACTTTATCAATCTGACACTTGCCATCGTGAAGAGTGACTGAAACAATGCCTTCTCCCCGAACCTTGTAGGTTTTATCATCAACAATAGTGACAGGTTTGCCCTCTTTGGCCTCAAAAGACTCAAACCACGATTTGTCACCAGTCATGTGCTTACTGGCTCTAGAATCAACATACCATATAGGATCCGTCTCGCTTGGACACTCGTGGTAGTCATGAGAACTTTGTGAGCTCTCTCGTAATCCGTGTCGTATTCTTCAACAAGGCAACATTCACTTGTTGTTTGTTCTTTTGTGGTTTGTTTCGGCCTTTCTCGTTTTGATTGCTTATTCTTATGCCAACATCTCGTTTGTATCATGACCTTCTTTGTCACGGATCTTGCAATATCTCTTTTTTCGTTGAGGTTGTTGAGTTTGTTTCCCTTTTGAATCCTTTTGAGAATTCCCTCCCTTCTGAAAATTACCCTTCTTCCGGTTCTCCCCTTTCCCGTTGATGTAGAGAGCAAGTGGTTAGAAGAATCATCTCTCTGTAGTTGGCGTGCTTCCTCCTCTTGAAGCATATTAACCAATTCTACAAAAGTAACTTTCCGTTGTGATACATGAAGGGAAGTAATCAACACCCGATAAGAATCAGGTAAAGCTCTCAATACAACTCAAGTAAGGAGCTTGTCTTCAACCGGTTCTCCCAAAGAATTCAACTTTGCTTTCAATTCAGAAACTCGCAAAGAAAGAATTCAACCTGTCTCACCCCCGCTTCATGCTCGAGACGTGTAATTGAGATTGAAGAAATAGAATGGTGGAATCATTCTTTCCCTCATATATAGTATTAAGGGCATCCCATGCCGCTTTACTAGTTGCACAGTCAACAATATGGGGTTGGACTTCATCAGACATAGCAAGCAAGATGAGCACTTTTGCTTTACTGTCTAGCTTATCAAAGTCTCTTTGAGCATTAGATGGAGTCGTAGCACCAAAGAATAAGTGAAGGTCTGGTTGTTGCTCCAGATACAACATCCCATAAATCATCCATTGCTAGGATGGCCTTCATCTTATTTTTCCATGGTGTGTAATTAGGACCTTTCAACAACTGATGAGAATCAGTCATTAGTTTTGCAGACATGATGAAGGTTCCTTATAACACCAATTGGTCCCCCTTTCGATATACCTTTTGCTAGGCCGTTATACCGTACAAAATACCCGCCCTTACGTGAGGGAAACTATAGGTATTTAGAAAGATCAACAAAAATCACCCGCCCTTACGTGAGGGAAACTATAGGTGAGTTTTAGAGATCATACGATACGTGGAACATAAGCAGTAACTGAAAGGGAATCGCCTTGTTGATGGCACCTACCATAGAAGATTCTTCTCATGCGTGGGGCGTAACTTCCCCTAAACACTATGAAGAATACTTCGTCAGGATTTACGCCTAAACACAAGAGCGATTAAGGGTAGTGGATGGAGTAAAAAAAATGCAAAATTGGCAAACTTATCTCTCCCCGACGATTTATAGAGAACAAGCTCAGACGTCGTTGTAGCAGCTATATTAGGCGGCGGATACAGGAGCGCAATCACGATAGCTTTACCTGTAAGTGCTGGCGTAGGTATCACAAATACCGAACGCTGTAGTGCAATAAATTGCACGGATGGGTTTTAATTATTCCGGGGACTTAGGGAGTGAATTTGATTTTAATTTTTAATGTTATAGTGCAAAAACAAATATGCAACATACAACAAAAAAAATGCCCACAGAAATAACCCACTAGGTGTCAGGCGCAGCCGAAAATGCACCTTTACAATAATGCCAAAATTGATTTTCAGAAAATTACTCTCTTTCCCCCTTTGATTTTTGAAAAAAAAATACCCCCTTCTCTTTTTTTTTTTAAAAAAAATTCCCACAAATGATTTTGAAAATTATTTTATAACCTTAAAGTTAAAAAAAATATTAATTTTAATTTATATAGTTATAAAAAACCTTTAAAGAAAAAATTAAAATCAAATTAAAAAATTTAATTTTAATTTATAAAGGTTAAACTATAGAAAATAAATTAAAATTAAAAAATTAAAGTTTAACTTTAAGGAAAAATAATAATAAAAAAAAATGTGGAAATTTTTTTTTTTTTACCTTTGTGGAAGGGGGGTCGACGGGATTGGAACCCGCGACCTGCAGGCTCCCAGAGCCTTACCGCACAGTCCACCACCAGGTGGACTAGCGGGCTGATCCGACAGGATCAGGGGCCCCCTCGTATTTGAGGAGGGTCCCCAGTCTGCTGCCCGAGCGCGGCCTCTGCTGCTGGTCCCCAGTCCGCTGCCCTGCTGCTGGTCGCGACGGCGGCCGCAGCTTGCTCTCCTCCGCTCCTTGGTCGCTGCGCGTCGCGGCTGCTGTGGTGGCCGCGGCTGCAGCTCGCTGCGCGCGCAGCACGACGCAGCACGGGAGGGGGAGGGGGGCGGCCACGTCCGCAGGAAATTTTTTTTTTTAGATTAAAAAAAACTCTTTTTTTTTTTTTTTTATAGGCGGGGGGGGGTTCCTCCCGCAGGCGCGTGTCGCGTCTGCGCGACGCGCGACGGGAGGTGGGGGTGGGGGCCTCCCACGCCTGCGTGTCGCGTTTGCGTGACGCGCGACGGGAGGAGGGGAGGGGAGGGGGGGGCCTCCAGCAGGTGCGTGTCGCGTCTGCGCAGGGGGGGCCGAACCTCCCAATGTCGCGCGTGGAAGCGCGACTCGCACGTCTGCGCATGACGTTAATAATTTTTTTTTCTTAAAACAAATCTCTGTGACGCCGCGCGATTGCGCGTGGCATAAAATATTTTTTTTTTTAAAACTCCGCTGTGGAACGTCACGCGATTGCGTGCGGCGTGAATTTTAAAAAAAAAATCGCTTTCTCAGCACAGAAAGAAGAAAAAAATTGCGTCCTCCCAGCTACCAGATGTTGTGTTCCCAACAAACAAATTTACAGTCGCACGTCCCAGCAAGCGGCTGCAAAAAAAAATCTGCACAAGCTCGGATACCATGTTAGAATAAACAGCAATTTGATATTCATTGGAGATGGATTAAATAATACATCTACAGGCTGAAATAGCCCGGAGGTTACGAAACCATCCGAGGCTGAAATAGCCCTTGTTGTAACTTAATAACAACATGCTAATAATAATGTAATAATAGCAAATATACGCTAACAGACAGCCTACCCAGATTCGTGGTGACTACCGATTCCACCATGTAAATTTAAAAAAACATATAACCACCAATGTTGGGAGAATTCCATGAATTCCTCCAACTAGTAGTGCATATCAATATTATGCTCAATTTCCTCATCCTACTCATCTCAACATTCATGCTTCTTTTCCACAAAATTTCAATTATCCTCCACAAAAAGATACCACATATCACAACCTATACCATAATAGTGTTAATACCTCCAACATTGGCCAAGTTTCCTTTTAATAGTCTATCTATAACCCTTCCTTAGGGAACCTAGGGGTATTGCACAACAACAATATCGACATGCAAAGCTTGAAAAATGTGATGAAATAATTGGTCTCAAGAGCATATATGCTTCAACCTCCAAGTTTCACCTACAATTATAAGGAAATGTGCAATCAGCCCTTAGACCTTGTTATCTCTTCTAGGTCCTACCTTAAGCATTTTTCAATATCATTTTTACTTATTTATAAGGGAATAGAGAACCCAAATAAACATTTAAGGATGTTTAGGACAACATGTCATGATATTATATATGATGACATGTTGTTACTAAAGATGTTCCCTAAGAGCCTTGGTGGTATGGCATTGTAATGGTATTATCAACTACCTCATCATTCTTTGAGGAATTTTGAAGAGGCAGTAGAATTATTTGTTCAACAATTTAGGTCTTATGTTGAGAAAAATGTGACTATGAAAGGATTTCATATGTTGAAACAAGGTAAAGATACAAGTTTTTTGGAAGTCTTATCTCATTGGAGAAGTTTAGTTGGACAGTTGAGATATACTTTACCTCCTTAAGACATGCTAGAGTTATTTATCAAAAATCTACAAGATAAAATATCATATGAGTTGGAAATAACTACTATCACCTATTTTGATCAAGCAATAGATCTGGCAAGAAGGGTAGAGCAAGCCCTTATTCAAGGAGGTCAAATTAAACCAAAGAAAGAAGAAGATAGGACCACAAAAACCCAATATAAGAACAAGCATGTATTTGATGATGGGGTAATAGATAGTAGACCTATCAACAATGTTGCTAACACCTTGCAAAAGATAGTACTTAGCTAATCTCAAAAACCCCCACCAAGAAATTTTAAAAGACTCAACATACTTATGATGGTGGTTCTAAAGCAGATTTTGGAAACTAACATGATTGAGTTACCTCCCATATGACAACCCGATACCATGACTAATTGGTATAATCTTGGTTAAAATTGTGAGTATCATAGAGTGGAGGGGCACATGACAAATTCATGTAATTGATGTGGGTCATCTTGTTATAGAGGACTCTCAACCTACTCCTAATCGCAATCCTCCAACAAAAAATCAACCTCCTACTCAACAAGCACCCATAACTAACCAAGACATGGGGATCTTTCAATATCCCCTACCTAATCATGGGTAACAAGTAGCTAATTAAGTTTTATATTGTAATGTGTTGCTTCCCTACAATAATATGGTTGGTATGATAGCAAAAACTACAAAGCAACAAGCTCAGGCTCAACCGACTCAACAATCTCAGTAGGAGACGAGTTCTACATCTAATAAAATTATCTATATACTCATTTTTTTCTTTGATATATTGGGTTTCCGTGATCAAGAATTTTATGATTTTTTTAGCATTGTTAAAGTCCTACCAATCATCAATTTTTTTAGGCATGACTAGTCTAAAGACTACCTCCAATTCTTTAGGTTTATCCCATGTATCTTTGGTGGGGTTAAATCTATCTTCCATGCATGCCAATTCATCTTCCTTGGCATTCAATTCTTTAGGTATTGCTTTAGTTGCAATCCTTCATAATGTGTTGGGAATTAACTTAATTTATGATTATTTAAAATTTTCCATATATTTTAAATTCTTAATTCCCTTCTTCTCAACCTTCCTTAGATAGGTACAAAGTGACTCATATTTTTCACATTTTTAGTATAGTTGAATAGCAATCTACATGCACAGTGAGTTTGTGCACCTTATGGATCACTAAATTGATCACTAGTGCCTATCCTATTTCTAGTTTTGGCACTATCAAATTACATTATCCAAGTCTTATCTACTCCTCAACTTGCAAGGCTAGAAGATTATATGGTTCTTCAACTATGAGATAGTGGCCATATTTAGTCTCTTTGCATTCAACTTCTAAATATTCTTCATCTTACAATACATTGATTATCATATCAACCTCCAAGCCTTGATAATATTCAAGGTACTCATTATCTTCTACAAATTTTAGGAGCTCATTTTAGTTTATCATGCTTTCATATTCTATATTATATAGTAGGTAGTTGCAAGGTAGTTCATTTTCAATCCTAATTACCTTCTAGTCCTTAGGCACATTCATATGGGTATAATCCATTGCTAGGTAACTATCTATTAGTAACGTATGTTTCCACTCTCTAGATAGCTTGAAGTATGGAGAAAGGTTAATTACAATTACTTCTTTCACTACAACAAACTTTGGGTGACTAGTTATAGTCATGACTAGGTCTTTGAGTACCCCTACTACATTAACCCTTGTATTTTCCATTTGAATTGGGTACCTAGTTATTTTGGTATATGGAAGATCCATTTCTTTGTAAATAACTTTAGGCATAATTGTTAGTACTACCCTCGAATTAGCTATGCAACTATTTATTATGTATTTTCCAAATGCAAGGGTCACATTAGATTTAGCATCTTAGAATTTGGTGTGTTTAGTATATTATAAAAATTGACATGTATGTTTATTGAATGCTTCACCATCAATTTTTACTGATCAACTATGTTGGTTGAAGTGAGTTTTGGTTGCTTATACCTAGCATAACTCCTTTCCTATTGGTTTAGAGCCTCATAGAGTAGATACCACTACAATAACAAAGCTAATGCTTCTAGCATACTAATTTTGTCAAGAGTTCTTTTCATTTCCTCTATGATTTAAACTTGAGTTTCACAAAGGCACACTCACTTTGTGTTGTGAATTTTGTATATTACATTGTCACCATTGTACATAGTTTTCTTGTGATAGAGGGATATTTTAGTCAATTTTTGGATTCTTATTTAAGTTGACCTTTCTCTTTATTTATTTCCTCCTTATCAGTAGGTTATTTTGCTCATTTCATTTATCTATCCATCTATCCTTATTGGTTTATGCCTTTATCCTTTCCTTCTGAGATATTCTTGTAGCCTTTTTTTATGTTTTTTTCCTTCTCCTTTTGTTTCTCTTATTCTAGTGTGATGATCCCTTTATCTTTTAAATGCAATGATTATATTCCTCTCCTAAGGATTGTTGTACATTTTTTAGCTTCAATCTATTTCTTAGCTAGTTGTTCTTCAAAAAAATTTCTCATGTTTCTCATCTCAATCCTTTGTTGATTAGTGCATATGCTATCATATTTAAATGTCAACTCTTCATATGTTTATATGACTCTAATTTTTTCTAGTATGGATTTTTTGGGGTTGGATAAGATAAGTGGTAACTATTGAATTTGGGGTTGCTAGTACGTAGATCGATTAGCTAGAGAGACTAGTCAAGATGATTTCTTTTTTTTTTATTAATCCATTGGAAGAAGGAGTTTTGAAAGGGTTTCCAAACCTTTTTACAAAAATATAAAACCCATGGATAGGGCCCTACAGGGTGAGATCTTAAGGACTACTAGAAAAATTAGCAAACATGGGTGAACCTTGAGCATAAACAAAAAATCAAAACAAACCATATCAATCTAATAAGGACACAAAAGCAAGACATAAGACAATATAAGAAGAAAAGAAGAGTAGAGACAAAGGTCCATATGGGAGGCTCAATCATCCTCAACATAAGCAAGGGTATTCAGGGTCTCTTCTACTTCATTTCCATAATTTATTTTGAATTTCTCTAGCAATGTAGAGGTTTTTTGTACAAAGGATATGCTCATTTGAGCCACTCTGAGCATGGCACTAAGGAGATACTCAAACACCTACATGTACTATTTCTTGTTGATGAAATACACATATGTGATAGGGGGGAGTTTTTAAGCACCTAGGAGTGTTGCTTTGAGTGGTTGCCTTATGGGGCGGAGTGCACATGGGGTGGTTGCTTCTCTTGAGCTTCTATACTCCCTTGGTGTGGTAGAGTATATTACATCATTTGGGTCATGTAAATGTACCACCTTTGGTACATATCTCGAATAGGAGATTACTTCAAAGTAAATTTATCTAGTTACTTCAAGTAATATAATAAATGCACGAGTGTCAATGTGCATGTTGTAAATGTGCATGTAGTCCACATGCACATGAGTCCTAGGTAGAGTAAAGTCCAAGCAATCTATATTTCTATATAAAGACCTCATAAGAGTAAATATAGATAAATAGAGAGATACATAGAGAGGGAAAGTGATATAGTAAGTATAGAGTGTGTGGTAGATAGATTCTGGTACAATGTAGTTCTTTCATATACTTTCATGGAGTGTTCATGTCCTCCATTATATAACATTGTACTATTTTTGTCATTCTCATTAATGGCATATTTTTGAGTTATTTGCAGATGTTCATTTATTTATTTTACTACATATTATTGTGTCATTAGATTTAAAGTTATCTTAGATTAATTATCCTACATCCTATGGTTGTACTGCCTCTTATCAAAAACTAACATAATGGACTTCAAGCCTTATTTTGAAGAAAGATTAGGTTCAATCTAAATAAGAGATTTCTTCTTTTTTATAATTTCATACATAATTCAAAAGAAGTAATGGTGGGACTCAATTTTATCTTTGGGGGTACTTTATTTACTTTTTAGCTAAATTATTACATCGAGACTTACCACTTGAGGGTCGGGGGTAGGTGTGCAGTCTCCCACATCATCCCTAATGGGGCTTTCCATAGTCACTTCAGGTTGGGGGTTCTCTTTCTGAGCTTTCAATTGAGATTATTCCAATGGTAAGGCATATGAAGGACTGCCATAACTCAGACCAATACTCAGAACAACCCTTTGAGCTTCCCTTTGAACAACAAGGTGAAATATGACCAGGTGAAGGCCTTGGTGAATGGGGTAGGAATAAGCTCCACTCTGCACATTATTGATGTCCTATTGATATTGGAATTTTTAATTATATTGGATGGTCTAAGAATGCCTAATGGCTCCAAAATATTTCATGGGATCATGCCTATCATTACATGTAATACACTATGTCAAATTTACTTTTAAAATGGTGATAACCATATGATTGTAAGTTTGACTTGTTCCTTGTTTAACACCTTATCAAGGAACTTGATATTTTTTAAGATATGGAGTATTCTAGGGTTATTCATTATGTGTTTATTTCCACTATTGCCTTACAACATTGTTTTGATTTACAAATTTTCTTATCACCTCCACCATTTCACTCATTGTAAAATTATTGTTTGAATCACTATATGAGTTGGCTGGAGTAAGGAGGGATGGAAGTTGTGGTTGAAAGGCTATAGTGGATTATGTTTTCTATTCAAAGTAAGTAATAATATATGGTGACACAAGTATTGGTGGAAATATTTGGTTGGGATTTAGGAGTGGTGAAAATGGTAGGCATAGAACTAGATATATCTATTTTCTAGGTAATTTGGACTATGTAGGCCATTGGTGGAGTATAGGGTAGGTTTCCTATTAGAATAAGAATATTTACTTCTTTAGATATCTCTTTAAAATTCATAACTAGTGTATGATGGTAAGAATTACATACCATTAGAGATAAGGTCAAATTGTAAACCTTTGATGTGATATGGTAATGCTTATTCTTCATTTGGCCTAACATCTTGTGGTATTAAATTCAAGGTTCTCAAGAATCTAGTATTAAAATTATCTATATTTTCTTGAGGGTGCCTTTGAATTGTGTTCGATTGAAATAAAATATAGTAACCACTTCTTATGCTACCAAATCTATGCATAAATCAATTTGATACTAGAACTACTGAATAAAATTCCTAGTCTTGGTGAATTGCTTTGGATTCAGCCTATGAATATCCAACATTTTTGGAGTAAATCATTTGCTAAATAAACTAAATTGTTAATACAAACAAATTGCTTGTAATTTCAAGCAAAATTTTCACTTAATTGACTCCAAAAAATTTAGGTGCTTTGCTCAAAATAGAGTGAATCACTCCAATTTTGGAGGAATCACTTTCTATAATTGGACATTGTAAATTTCCTCTTAATATTGTTTGAATCACTTCATCCTTGATGAATGTAATTTTGGTAAATCAAGGAATTAAGTTTATCATGAGGATAATGGGGATTTGTCCCACCAAGCATGCTAAAAACTATGTTAAATTGAGAATTTGTCGTAGATTCTTAACAAAGTTGAAAGGAATTTTCAATGGCTTCTCCCAACCTCCAAATTTAGGTTGGCTTCCCATTGCTCCCAACCTCCAAATTTATGTTGGCTTACCATTGTTCCTTACAAAATATTCTTATGCTAACCCACCCTATTATGCATTTAAAGTGGTACTTTCCTGAGAGGCAACTTGTTTCTATTGGTCTTGGTGGTGTTTACATGGTGAGGGCACCCAGATCAACGTCCCTCGAACTCAAGTTCTCTGAATGGAAGGTAACCATATTTGGTGGCATGTGTGAGATGGATGACATTGTTTCACCTACCTTGATAGATTTTTATTGCAATGGTGGTTCCATGGTCATTCATTTATTTACTACTATTCTTTGAAGGTATAGTTTGAACATGGGTGAGGTCGACCTGTGGTGTGTTATTCAAGCATCAATGGAACTCATCAAGCCCTCCTCCTTGCAATCCAACACCGTGGTCAAAGAGTTTTTAAGGATTCATGGAATTCTACCCTTCATTAGAAAATTTAAAGGTAGTGACCCGATCCTCTCTAATCTGTTTGTTGCATCTTGGAACAAAGGCAGGTGATTCTCAGGGACCTAAAATTCAAAGTTAACATTCATCTTCTTACAGAGGTGACTAAATTACTGATTAAGATGACACCATTCAAAGGATGAAGCACACCTTGGCTGGTGAGTTGATCCATTTCAAAGAAAAGGGCAAATTATTGTCTAAGGAAAAAGGTGGTATTGTGTGGAAAGACCTATCGAAGCCCTAGAATAGGGTGATAATTCCAATTATGGAATATTTCATAGTGGATAAAATTAACTCATCTTTGAGGAGCCTTCACATTGTATTTCTCAACCACATACGCTCTATGAGAGATGTCAACATCCCTAAATACTTGTTCTTCTTATTGGATATTTCAATTTCTAACATGAGATATGGGTCCTCTACCTTCCCCAAGCACCAGGGTCTCCACCTTATGATTTATCACCATGTAGCACAAAAGGATGTCGACAATACTACTCTCTTTGTTATCGATAGTTTGGAATATTTTCCTTCGACCTTAGTTCCCGTTAACGATGACTCTGATGATGTCTTGGTCGATGAATCTAAAGATAAAGTTAAAACTCCTATCAGCACCCCTTCTTCAACCAAGTCATTCTATCATTTCTCATCTAGGAGCAAGGTTTCCAGTGATAGCCATAAAATTATCGAGGTGGACCAATCTGACTCATCTCCTAAGTTAAACCCATTGAGACCTAAGAAGGTTAATCTTGAGAAATTTTCTAAGCACACTCATTCTATGGTCGAGGTGAAGCCATCGAAGCCTTGGGCTTGCATGGTAGAGCTCTTGAACTTCGCTTCATCCACACTCCTCTAGGATGGGAAGATCCTAGCCATAATGAACATCAGTAATGATGAGGGAGGTGAGGATGATATCAATGTGGAATCGATCGAGTAGGATCATCTCATTGAGTAACTTGGGCCTCTAGATTTGTGGAGTTTTAAATTTTGGTTTACATTTGTCTCTGGTTTCATTTTTATCTCAGTCTGATTTGTCATGATGAATTTCATCCCTTTTTGTCTGTGCCTTTATGGCTTGTCCTTGTGAGATGATCTCCTTTTGTGTTTGGTGAGATGACCTCTCACCTATTTTTTCTTTGTTTTTTAATGTAAAAGGGTCAAGGCCCCTTTCAAAATCCTCTTTTTTATCTATCAAAAAACATGTATTGAAAGTAAAATGTAAAAAATAATGTAGAAATAAAAATGAATGAATGTTTAACGATTCTAGTGATTCAAAGTAAATACGAGTTGAAACCATAGTGAGAAATGTGTGTGATTAATTAACACATGATAATTTGAATAAAATCAATTGCCCATCCATTTATTATATTATGAAATTGATAAGTGAATGATAATATGGGCTAAAATGGCTATGCCATAATCATTGCACACTCAGCAAACCAAGAGGATGATGCCATTGATGGAATGTTTAAGGACTTGATAATTTCTTATAATCTCATGAGATAAAAGCAACATATGGGTTTCACAAAGTGTAGCTATAAATTCTCTTGGAAAAAATATGAATATAATGAGGGACCTAGACCACTATTTATGGAAAAAGTTTACCCCCAAATTACTTAGGCAAAAGACAATTAAATATTTGAGGGCATATTGATTAAAATGATTCAAAACCAAATGTTACATGCCTTTAATTATACCTCTAAAAGGCTTATAAGTCTTTCAATATGACTTAGTGTGCCACTATATGCAAAAATGACACTTTCTAAAAACATGTCTCAAGATCTATGCTTTCTAATTTACATTTGTGATCATTTGAGTGATTCAATCCACTTAGAAATTGATTTTTCAAGAGAAACAATACACATTCTTGAACGAACCACTCTTTGGATCCAATTAATCATTTTTGCTAGCAGATCACTCCTTGAAGCCAATCAAAACCTTTTGTAAGTGAATTAGTAATTGAGTTATAATTAGACAAATTTTGAGGGTTCTAGAAGAGTTCATTGTTTGATTTCTTCAAATTTACAAATCCTAAGGTAGTGTTGAGGTACTATAGGAAATTATTTTTGTGGATAGAATATAAATGTCATATTCTCAATAGGATATACCTAGACTTTATTAAATTGATGAATTTTAGATAAAGTCCAAAAATTGAAAAGTTTGAGTAGTAAGTATTCTCTTTTTCCTTCCATCATCCTAGGAAATTTTATTTTTCCTAAAGACCACTATCATGAGAACACCTTTAGCAAATTCTATTTTTCAAGACCATATAACAATAATAGTCCAATAGATATTATAGAAGTAAGTTCCAAGCTCCTCAAAATCTTAGCCTTTTATATTTTACTCTTAATAGTATAAGATGTTTTTATATACCTTTAATTGGCTTCACATAATTTTTGTAAGGAAAAAATTAGATGACCCCTAAAAATTAATAAACGCCTAAATAAAAGGAAAAATTACAAAATGAGTGGCATCACAAGTGAATAAAACCAATCATGAGTCATTACAATCCAAAATAATAATGGAGATCAAGATCTAGGGTATAATGGGTTAATATAGTAGATAAAAAAATATTTTCCTATGGTGAAAGGTACAAAATCAAAAGAAAATTTTTCCATAGGTCAAAAGATGTCAAATTTTTCCCATTTGGAAAAGACCCATCAAAGAACGACTATTTCTAAGAAATTTTTATCAAAAGAGATAAACTATTTATCCATCACATGCATAGTTTTATGTTTTGCCATAATATTCTCAAACATCACAAGAATATTGGTGTCACAAAATTTGTATTTTCATGACCTAACAATTGTATGTTGAAATTAACAAGGCATATGCATCATAAGTGGTTATCTTGTATGGGTATTAATGCATATTTTGAAGAAGAGATGAAGGACTAGCCTAATTTTGTTGTAGTTTGTAGCACAATAAAATGAAGATTATGACACTATAAATATGGATTGACCTTGTAAACTTCTTACAATTTAAGAGGCAAATGAGGATGATATAATAAAAATAGATGGAGAAATTGAATAATTACTCGTTAGGTTTTATGACCTGTTGATATTTCAATGCTTATAGTACTATAAACTACTCACATGACATGTCGGTTGAGTTTGAGGTACACATGTATTGTAAAGTATCTTTAAAGTTACACTTTATCACATCATTCTTTTATTTTTTATGTTATGATAATCAATTTTTAATTTTGTCATGCAATATTATGGACATCAATATGAGAGATGCACCCTTATTATGGGAAACATAAATGATTTCATTTAAATAATTAAAAAATATTTTGTAGCCTATCCTTAAAATTCATTCAATAGCCATGTGTAAACATTACAATTTCTTTATTATGTTCATTTTCTCATGATGATAAAATAAAGATAACACAAACCTGATTCACAAAGTGATGATATATTTTTACAATGTTCTAATGTGATATTTGGGTTTGGCAATGCTAATATATCAAAAAGCCAATCACTTGACTTGAGAGACAAAACTTACAAATTTTTCAAAATGTTATATAAAAGAATACATATGTTTTATCTAAGTTTTCATCACATCAGTTGCTCTTGGAAATAGAGATACACAAAATGGATGCTCTAAATAGAACAATGAAAAATAACTTAATGATAAAGGAATATACTATTTAAAAGATCAGGGACTTGGCATTAAGAATTATAAAGAACTACAAAGGAATTTATAAGTGTGACCAACAAAAATATTAACTTACATCAACCTTCAGTTTAGATTGGCTCTTCCTTATGAATATTTTGCATCATTTGATAGATTTATCATTGTACTTATGAGTGTTTATCTTTAGACAAGGTCTTTCATTTTTTATAAGACCAAATATTTATGAGCATAATTTTAATGAATGTGAAACAAGTTATAATTGACCATATCATAAGTCACTTGCGGTACATCTTACTTGACACTATCTTGATATTTTTTCTATGTAAATATAAATATGTTAGATTGTGAATATGTATGGGAATCAAATTATGAACAATAAAGATGAAAATTGAACAAGGTATGTACACTTCCCTTTTTTATTATCATGGTGAAATAAATAGTAATCTCATATCAATCGAAAAACTATAATTTTACTACAAAAGTTTATTTAAAAGATTCTACAAGGCCATTTATTTTATATTTATAATGAAACATGATTATGCTTCTTAATTTTCATTCATGTGATTGATTTAATTTCTTAATATCAACCATTAAAAATATACCTTAATAAATAATTTACAAGTGAAATCAAAATCTAATTTAAGTTACTACATAAAAATCTAAATTTTCAAGATTCAAATCCTTTGCATCCACTTCATTTTTTTCTCGTATTCTTCTTTGTTGCTTTTTGAGAGTCATGTTTTTTAATACCATATTGTTTTGCTAATATATGATCTAATAACGTATTTCCTAAGGCACTGGCGAATGGAAGATATTCTATCTGGTCAAGTGGGAAAGAGTGTGCCTTCCAAAATCCTATGGAGGATTAAGCTTGAGAAGAATAAAGACCCTCAACAAAGCTTTAGAAGAAAAAATGGTGTGGAGAATCATTCAAGAAAAAGGAAGACTATGGATTGACATCATGAGGATAAAATATATTCAGGAGGAGGAACCAACAACAATTTTTAAGAAAAACCAAATCCAAGGTGGCTCAACAATATGGAACTATATCCATCAAGGCATAGATATCATAAGGGGAGGAATGTTCTGGATGACAAGGAAAGGAACTAAAGTAAAATTTTGGGAGGACAACTGGCTTGATTCAAGACCTTTGGATAGAGACCAAGATTTAGAGGAACTTAGAATAAATCTCCAAGTTGAGTGGGGCACCTCCTTCAACTCCTATACAATGAAGCAGAGAGGAATCAAAATTTGGAGAACTAACATGCAAAACACTGATCTAAGACACAAGCTAGAAAACTTCCATGCCAAAATAAAGTACTTTAATATCCTAGATTCATAAGAATCAGATCAATTGGTATGGATTACATAAAATTTGGATCATTATACTGTTAAAGTGGTTACATTGAGATGTTATAAATACCTCAAACAAATGTTTATTAGAGGAATATATAGAACAAGTGCATTTCCAAAATAAAAATATTTACTTGTCTTGTGATAAAAAAAAAACCTTACTTGGAATAACTTGACCAAGAGAGGCTTCCAAGAATCCAACAAATGCTACCTCTGTAATAAGAATGAAGAAACAATCACTCACATTTTTTTGAGGTGTTCCTTCTCTCGAGAAGTGCTTGATCAATGGTTGAGATTAATTGGTTTTAATTGGGTGATGTTTGAGGATCTTATTTACTGGTGGATCCAATGGAGGCCTCCTGATAAGGAGAACAAACAACTTTGGAACATTGTCATCCCAACCTTTTTATGGTGCATATGGATTGAAAGAAACAAGAGAATATTTAAAGATAAATTCAAGAATATGATTGTTATATTTAATCATTTCCTAGTGAGGATAGAGGAGACTCTCTAGCTTAGGGGAGTCATCCACCACTCCTTTAAACACCCTCAAGTAGCATAATCTTTAATGCCCAATAAATTCTAACTCTATTTTGGCCCTCCTTGGAGTTGTCCAACAATAGATCCACCAACATGTGTCCTATCACTAGGCATTAGGTAATATAGGTCTCTTGTGCTTGGCTAGAATATCAAGACCCAACTATCAATGAATAAGATATAGACCCCATGTTCAACTGATGGCAATCCCTGATGAGATTAGCTTTGGTAAGAGTTTAGAGTCAAGTCCCCCTAGTCGATAAAAGAAAGAAAAACTGTTAGTGGGGCAATGAGAGCTAAAGGTTCAATACATAGTTGGTTCTATTTTTTTACAAGCTCAAGATTTCATTGTAAAAGGGTGAGGGCCCCTTTCAAAACCCTTTTATTTAATCATAAAATAATTAATTAAATTAAAAAAAAAACTTATTGATAATTGTATCAAAGTAACTGAGCACAACAAATAAGATAAACACAAAGAGAAATTTGCCAAAAATAATATTCCTTTATATTGATACTTGATACAGTGTTACAATAAATATTTTAAATTACCCCAAATATGTTGGGGGTAATGTTACAATGCTTTTCTCCTTCTGATAAATGTTATAATGCTCCGATAGAAGAGGGGAATTCTTCCAACTCTTCAACAATATATGCTTGCTCTTCGTTCTCCAGCTACAACTCCAAGGGGTGAGTGGGCTTTTGATATCCAATGCGGGACCACTCCAACTTCAACAACTTCTCTAGAATACCTATCTCCTACACACACGAAAACCAAAGGAGGGTTAGTAGCACCTGCAGATCAAGGTATAAAACTAATACTACAAAACCCTAACTAGATTATCATGCAATCATAGAAAACAAAAACAAATAACATATAAGCCTTGTTGAATATAACCTTACTGATTGTTTTCATGTCTTGGATCTATGTCGGGTTCTCGAATTTGTGAAACTATGGATGTGTGATGGCGAATGGGAAATCGTGCAAACCATGTAGATGTGATTCTGACTATGAAACCATGGACTAGAGGTTTGGGCTAAATGGTAGAATGCCTCAAAATAGGACCTTTGAGCTCGAGATCTGATTTCTCCTCGAGATGCATGTAGAAGTCTGATCCTATTCCACTAGCCTGGCAGTGTCAATGTTTAGCTCCCTTAATTTGGTGGGGTGAAGGTGCCTTTATAGGTTCCTTAGGATTTTGGAGGGAAGTGAGAGGTGGTAAGCCTAGAATGCCAAGTGGTAATCCTAGGTTGCCAAATGGAGGGGGCAGTTAGAGTGAGTCACCCAAAGTGCCTCACTTAACTGGGGTGATGTGGCTGCAAGTGGAGTGTTATGTGGAGGGTTACCCCATGTGAAGGGACAAAGGGGACAAGGGTGTATGAGATGTGGTAAGGTGAGGTAGTGAGGTGGCTAGGACACATGTCTAGTGGGTAGGCAGGGTATCCTAGGCTTATTTTATAGATTTAATAAATCTAGAAAATAGGATAATGTGCATATTTTATATGTCTAAGTCTAAACTTAGGCATATAACTTTATTATGCAGGATTTGATGTGGGGTGGCAAATGTGATGTTGTGAGTGATCAGTTTTTTGTGTCTACAATAATCAATTATATTATTAAAAGAAAACTTGAAATTAAATCATTCTAATTATTTCTCATCCTTTTTTTGATCTTTAGCAAATGATGCTAAAACATAACATAATATGAAAAATAAGTTGTAAACATAGAATGCTTATCTTGGACACAATAACATTATATTATTCTTATACATGTTTAATCCCGCCTAAACATTATATAATTTTTAATAACTTAAAATAGATACTTAAAATATTTTTAACTATAATTAATAATAAAAGAATAAACTTTCTATTTTAAGGTGAAAAATGATAATTCAAAGAATATTTATACTCTTAAATACTAATAAGAGGGTAAATTATTATAATTACTCTTTCAAAGATATCCTTTGTGTTGACTAAATATTAGGTGAAGTCTTATAGTCGATTGTTTTCTCCAGGATGACTAATGATAATCCAAAGAATCTTTATACTTTTAAATACTTCTAAGAGGCTAAATTATTATAATTACTCTTTGAAAGATATCCTTTGTATTGGGCTAAATGATAGGTGAAGTTTTATAGTAAACTTATTTTTTTAACAAGCTCACTCACACACGTACACATGTGTCATGGTTGGAACCTAGGTCTCCCAAAAGAAATCCCAAAATCCAAACCACTATATTATAGTAAAATTTATGTGAATTTCAAATTTTAAAATTTCTTGTAAAGTATATTTCCATTGTTTTTATTTTTAAAATAAAAATAAATTAAATAAGTCACATTATTTTCTAAATCAGTATTTAGTGTTGGCTCAAAAACTCACATATTGTTTTCAGGTTGCTAGTGTATATAAAGTACAAAGGATGATGATACATGTCACCATATATAAAAAAAATTGATAACTGTCAAGGACACATGTCAAGGATAAGTACACATTAACTTTAACATTACCCCTTAATGTGTACTTTCCAAAAAAAGGTAAGTCAACATTAGAGACATTCCCCCTTAATGTTGACTTTCATTACATGATTTGGAATAGTATCTAGGCTTTTGATTTTGATGCTTCTACTTTGAAAAATAGTGCTAGATTTGTGGTGTTTACCTCTAGGTCTTTTGCCTCAGGGTCAGCCACTTCCTCGGTTCTGCTGCCTTTGGGTCAACCTTTATCTTAGTACCTTAGGGTTAACCTCTTCCTTGGGTTTGTTGCCTCTATATGTCACTTACTAGGTTCACCATGGGCATGATCCCCTCATCATGGTGAAATATTTATCTATAAGGTGTCAGTCTCTGTCAAATATACACCTTTGTACAAAAAAATGTGAGCCATATGGGAGTGTTGGATACTACCGAAAGTACACTCCAAATTACAAAAAAAATGTGAGCCATAGACTAAAATCTAAAAAGGAGAAAGAAGAGAATATTTTGAAGTGTCTATGTCTATAGTATTTAGAAGTTGATCCAAATAATGTTGGCACAAAAAATCACATTGAATAACATATTATAATGCCTTTATAACAAAGGCCAAATATGACACGTCACCAAGAAAAAACAAATGACAAGTGTCAAGGACACATTTCAAGGACACATGTCAAGGAGAAGTACACATTAACTTTAACATTCCCCCTTAATGTGTACTTTCCAAAAAAAGGTAAGTCAATATTAGAGACATTCCCCCTTAATGTTGACTTCCATTACATGATTTGGAATAGTGTCTAGGATTTTGCTTTTGGCTCTTGGCTCTTCTACTTTGAAAAATAGTGCTAGATCCATGGTGTTTACCTCTAGGTCTATTGCCTCAGGATCAACCACTTCCTCGGGTCTATTACCTCTGGGTCAACCACTTCCTCAGGTCTATTACCTCTAGGTCAACCTTTGTCTTACTTGCTCAAGGTTAGCCTCTTCCTTGGGTTTGTTGCCTCTATAGATCACTTACTAGGTTCACCATGGGTATGATCCCCTCATCATGGTGAAATATTTATCTAGAAGGTGTCGATATTTTTCAAAAATGCACCTTTATACAATAAATTGAGCCATTTGAGAGTGTTGATCTTTGCTGAAAATACACTCTATATTACAAAAAAAAGAAGTCATAGACCAAAATTAGAGGATTTGGAAAAATAAGAAGAGAATATTCTAAAGTGTCTATGTCTGTGTTCTTTAGAATTTTATCTGAAGTATCTTCATGAAATAGTTTTTGGATAGAGTCTAGGGTGTCAATATTATGTAATCCCTAGAGTGGTAGGTGTCCTTATGGTAATCACCTCATCCTATCAAAATGCATGGATAACCAGTCACTGCATCCGCTATGTGCTATAAATAAGGTGACTAAATACTAAGTTCACATACATTATATGAAGTGTCGGGTTCAACCAAGAGTGCACTCCATGATACCAAAAACTTTGAGTCCCACAAAAGCATATCAAACTACCTCAAAACTCAAAATGGACACCTTCATTATGTCTAGCTTGAAAAATTCTTTCCAACGAGTATATGCATGAATATACTTGGATCTAATATGAGCCTCGATTATAAGTGGAAAACTTTATCCCTTTACATTAGGAATCAAGAATATTCCTGACATCAAAGAATATTCTCCTTGGAATATTCTTGACATCGCTCTCTAGAGACAAAATAAAGCAGAATTAATTTGGATTATTCTGTAATATTTCAATTTTCACTCTCAAGGGAATATTATAAGGGCCTACTTGGGCCGTCCACTTTAATAAATAAAATGAAAATATTCCCTTAATAAAAGAATATTCTAAATTTCAAAGAAAAATCTCCTCTTTTTAATATTTTCCTCTTTACATATTTCAAATTAAAGTTTCCCTCCTTGCATATTTCAAATTAAATTTTCCCTCCTTGTGATGGAATAGGAAGACAACTTGACCCTCAGTGAGACCATGAGGGCTGGTGGACCTCATTGCATGTACGTGTCCACTAAGAACCATAGGAAAATTTGCACATATGGATCGTTAGATGGTTCTTCTTTCAGCAAGAGTGCCTGCTTCATCGTCGTTGGATTTATCCTTATCGAAATGCTAGGGTTGGAAAATATTGAGATAATTTGAGAGCTCCCATAACTCAGCGAAGAACTGCTACCATTATACCTCAATAGCCAAATTTTGTAGGTACTATAAGAGTCCATCACCAGCAAGCTTGTTGCCTGCATGAACGCCATGACCAACGCTAGTGGTAACATCAAAGATGCGTAAGAAGGTGTTTTTTTATCCTGAGTTGACATACTAAATGACCTGCAACACCACATCTAGTGCAAAAGTCCCACATAATTGGCTATATTGCTACCTTGATATTCGTTTTGACTTTGTGCTTTCACCAAGTCTATGAAGCACCTGGGTTTTCTCATGTCGTGTGGTGGTTGTTATACCTGCAAAAATAATTATCTTCTACTAAATTGAAACCTTGAAACAATCACAAGGTTCTTTTGATTACGAGGATGCAAATAGCCCTTCAATCTATGGTATGAAGACCATAGTTTTTGATGCGTATGCAACTCGTAGCTTACAAAATACTTGAATTATATTTGGAGAATGCATAAGAGAACTGCACATGTGACACATAATTAGGAATATCACTATGATCTCCTCGGTACATTCGCTTTTTCTACTTACTCTTCATAACAGTGTGCAGTTGGTGGTGACACAGATGACTATTCCTCCTTTCACGACCATGTGTCACCCAAAAATTTGGTTTTCTCCACACGTTGATGCTAGGGCTATTAGAACAAACTTTATTATTTAGATTACCTCTACAACTGCTAATGTCTTTGAAGATTACCTTTTCTCCATTTGGCCTCTACAAAATGATAAATTCCACCAAATTTAGCAATGTTGGGATTTTCTAGATCGATTACGTGTTTTTGCCTCCCCAAAGATATCAAAAACCTGTAACTAAGGGAAAATACATCAAAAAACCGAAGAAAGAGAAGGCGAAGGTGGATTACTGGGGCATGCTCAATTGAGCCCTCAATTCCATGATTGACATGGTGGTGATTATGGTAGTATGGTGGTATTTCATCATACACCTCCACATCCACGTTTCACATTATTGCATGGAAAAATACCATCAAATGCATCATATATCTTTGCAAACCTGAAACAAATAGGTGGTGGTATTTAGGGGCTTTCTACATGGATGGCAGTTTGATATGGTTGTGGTAGAAGTAAGACCAACTGGTAATGGAGTTACAACACATGGTAGTTTAAAAAATCACAACGTTGAGCTTGTTGCAATTGCTAAACAAGGTTGAACATCTACACAATGGATACTCATTGGAATTGTAGCTTTTGACTATGTGGACATTCAACTTATTGAAAGTTATCCAATATTTCACTCTGTCATTAAAAATTCTAAAATAGGACCTTCTATATGAGTTGCCTCCACCATCGGGTGATAACTACACAGTGGATACTCACAAAAATTGTAGCTTTTGACTAAGTGGGCGTTCGGATTGTTGAAAGTTATCTAGTATTTCACTCTATCACCAAAATTTCTAAAATAGGGCCTCCAATATGAGTTACCTCCATCATCAAGTGATAAGAAGGACATTGCAGACAGGGGCCATGGGGTCAACGCTGAAGCTCCAATGACGTAAAAGAAACCACATGTAAAATAAAATGGTCCTTTGATTGCACTATAAAGAGCAAAGTACAATGTTCACTGAATATAATGAACTGGCCTGATGACGTGGATTATTATTTTTAATTCTTATTGTAATATTTTTTTAAATTCTTGTTGCACGCAAGATCAACACCCCAATATCCCAATAAATGAACCTAAGACAATGATTTTTGTAGCCATGAATTTTTATTCAAGCTTCTGGATTTTGATCCATAAAAATGGAGAGCATACTCCCTAGGATTTCAGAAAAAAATGGGGAGAGAAAAAAATGAGGGGAGGGATTTCCATGAGGGAAATCCCCCTCAAGCTCATAATCTTAGGACCCTAAACTGCTTTGATACAAAATGTTGGCACAAAAACTCACATTGAATAACATATTACAATACCTTTATAACAAAGGCCAAAGATGATACAGGCCACCAAGGGAAAATAAATCAAGTGTCAAGGAGAAGTACACATTAACTTTAACATTTAGTCTGTTTTTTTATAATTTGTTGGAGATTATTTTCCTTGGTTAACATTAATTTTTGTATCATAAAACATTACTTAATGTGAAATCATTATAATTCATTACAATCTTTACTAAAAAGTTCATGGTATAATTGTAATTTAATGTAATTTATTTTAACTTTTTTAAATATACAAAACTTTACAAGTTTCCATGTAATTATTATTAAAAATTTAATAGTCAATCTTCAAACTAAAAGATTGCATTATTTTTATTTATGTAACTCTAAAACCTCCATCTAATGGTACCTTTAAAGAAAGAAACATAA
The DNA here is from genome assembly GCA_028583015.1 of Wollemia nobilis. Classification (NCBI taxonomy): domain Eukaryota; kingdom Viridiplantae; phylum Streptophyta; class Pinopsida; order Araucariales; family Araucariaceae; genus Wollemia; species Wollemia nobilis. The sequence goes on along the minus strand of JAQPPZ010017049.1, from coordinate 9,413,952 downwards.
TAGAGAATTAGATCAAGAAATATCAAGTTAATATCTCTAGAGAGCAGTAAAGTCCCACGCGACGAGAGGGCGAGGATGAGAAGTCGTGGGAGATTGTATGGAGGTGGAAGTGGTGGTAGAGGTGCTCTTATTAACATAAGTTACAATATTCCTAATCCAAACTTTGATTATGATAAATGGTATAATGAGATGCTTGTTACTAGACATCTTTGGGTTGTTCTGAAGGCTCAAGTTGCTAAGGATCCCATGAGAATTAAAATTGATCTGGATCCTCCTAATAAGACTTTAGATATTGAGGCTTATGTTCATTCTCTGTCTTGTTCTCAGCCTCTCTCAGCCTCTATTTTGGTAGGTCCATGGTTTTCCAAAGAAATATTTCTTTGGAGAGGTTTGATGTTTCAAATAGATTTTTGTGTAGTTCCCAACCAATCTTTGTCTTGGGTGAGTCTTTAAGGCTTATGGTGGGGGCTTCTCCTACTGGGTTAGGGGTAATCCTTTATTGGACGTTGTCTTGGTTGAAAGGTCTTCTGTTCTAAATTTTGGGATGTGTACCCCTATTTGGACCTTTTCCAGGATGGGCATATCCTTCTCTTAGTTCGAGGACCATTTTGGGTGAGCTTCCCTCTACTCGAGGGGAGATGGACGACTTTAGAGGTGGAAAGGAAAATGCTTCTCCTTTGGTTGTGGAGCAACTTCCAAACTCTAAGCTTAACTTGGAGTCTCTTGATTCTCTTTGAGATTGTCTCCGCTTTCTCCTTCTTGTTTCAGTTTGTTCGATCTTTTATTGAGGTTGACCTCTTCGGATCTTTTTTGTTGAGCTTCTTAACTTCTTAATTCAACTATTCCTTAGTTCTTAGTTTTGTGTTTCTCATCTTCTATAATTTTGAGGACCCTATTAGAACCCCTTGCTGTAAAAGGTTTGAAATCCCTTTCAAAATCCTTTCTTCTACCTAATCAAAAAAAGAAAAGAATAAAAAAAAAAAAAAAATGAACAAACATTTTACATACCATACACCTTATAAAGTTTTGATAAGATAATTTTGAACACATTATTAAGTATATTTATATCAATTAATCCCTCTAAATACTATACAACTCAACCAAAATAAAACTTTGGATGAAGATTTTTCTTCATTTCAAACAAACATTTTTTTAATCTAAAATTGCTAAAATTCAAAATCTTAACTTAAAAAAAAAAAGTTCTTGTACACTCTAACTAGTTCTACGTGCTATCGTAAATTTGTTTTTAAAAACTATCATATAACAACAAATGAAATAATTAAGCAAACTAAGGACAAGGTGTAATAACAAAAGAAATTACATTTTTAATGAATAGAAGATTTTTTTTTTTTAAATACAAAATTTTAATTTTATATTATTAATTTTTTTTATCTTATATCTAAATTTAGATAAATTCATAATTACAAAAAGAAACTAACGAATCTTGAGTGACCAGTGGTTCCCATCTCACGTCCGGTTTATAAGAACAAGACGGATCTCACGTGACGGATAGGTTTATTGGAAATAGTCCCTATAATTTGAATCTTGCTTTAACCAATTACTAAAAATAGTAGTTATAATTAACTCTTCTATATAATAAAAAAAGAAGATCTTTTATGCCCCTAAAATGTCGCTATATGTTCCATATGCAGATATTTCTAAAGCGGGTAGTTACAAAAATGTGTAATTATTATTTTTTAAATAAGAAATGTTAAGGTCACTTTCTAATCGTTAAAAACCATACATCATTTTTTTTATTAGTGAAAGCTACTACAGTTTAGAAAAGTTATAAATACGAGGTCAGATTAGAAAAGTTCCAAATATGGATTTGTGAGTGGAACGATCTAGGGGGCTTAAACCCGTGGTCTTATAAATATCTTTAAAATATTTATTTCTTCGCATATCTATGTAGTCTCATAAACATCTTTTCTTGTATAAAAGAGCATAAATTAATAGGTAGATGGAAAAACTAGATAGATAGTATTAACGTGGAAAGGAATTCTAATTATGGAATGTGGAAATAAAAAAATTAATTATAACCAATTCATCCATTCAAAGCAATGGAGAGAGGGAGAGGGAGTAGGGGTGAGAGAAGGAGCGGGGTTGATTTGGGTGTGTTGTATAGCTTGGTTTTAATTGGAATTGAAATTAATTTGGATTTTCTAAATATTTTTGGCTTCTGCAGTGTTGGGTGAAAGGGTAGTTAGAAGTCAGAGAAGTCAGAGTTGTATTTGGGTGTTTTGTTGCGGTGGTTGGATAGGTGCGGTTGGCTATGTTGTAGTGGAAGGGGTTTCTTCTTCACTAGGAGAGACCATCCCTTGTAGTAGTACTCTGACCCAGTTTTGTTTTTGCTTTTGTTGTACCTTATTTTTCAAGGTTTCTTTCTATGATTTTCTTAGAGAGAACACCTGGTCTAGGTAGGTTTGGATGTGGTAGGTTAAGCGGTAGTGGTTGAGTGAGATGCTATAGTTGGCCAATTAGATGCGACAGGCTGTGTTGTAGTGGAAGGAGTTTCTTCTTTGCTGTGAGAGACCATTTCTTATAGTAGTGCTTTGGCCTTGTCCTTGTTTTTGCTTTTGGTGTACCTTGTTTCTTGGAGTTTCTCTTTTTAGTTTTTTTTGGAGAGAAAACCTAGCCTGGGTCCTTCAATGGATCTGAAAAGGTTTATGTAGACTCATGGCTTGGAGTCATTAAGCCTTAGTGTGATCCCAATACTAGTCAGGATTCTTTGTGATTGTTGTTGTAAACAAGATTCTAGCTTAGGGTTTTATTTATGTTGGTCCTAGTTGTGCTTCTTCTATAACCAAGGATCTAGTGGTGGTGAGTTTTTTTAGGTCCTAACAAGCTTTATTCCTGGAGGCATTCTTGTTATGCGGGAACACGATCCAAATATTGAGTGTTGAGCCAAACAATTTTTTTATTCAGATTTTTGGGTGCTTAATGATTCTGACTCTTATTGGATTGTTGGGTGCGAAAAGTCTCTTTATTTTGGGTTTCCTCCTAGGACTTTAATATCCAAAGTGGTTCTAAAAATTTGATTTTTGGTTGGGGCGGAAAAAAATTAATTTTGAGTTTGGAACCAATTTTATGCAGGAACTTGGCTGGAGAAGTGTTTATGGGTTTCTAGACAGCTCCACCCATTTGGGGTGTCATCCTCGTGAGGTTAGGGGTATGCATGCTTGGTTGTGCAGTTTCATTGAATTTTCTATTGGTGTGCTGAGATGTTGGGCGGAAGACTAGGTGGACTTTGGGACCATCCTACAAGATTATGTTTGTGCCTTTGGAGTTGTTGGCACAATGTGCCTTTGTATCATAACAAGTTGAGGAAAGATCTATGGACTTGAGGTGTTGGTTTGGTGCAAGCTTATTCTTTAGAAATCGTTGGCCTGAACATATCAGGAATGAACTTGTGAGCCTGCTGCAAGAAGCTAGATCTAGAACAAGATTCTTGTCTGGGTAGAAATTTCTATTTTATGAAATTTAAAATGTGTGTTCTTGATTTAGTTTGGGCAAGAACTGATTGTTCCTGTCCTGTTTTTCAAATTTCTCTTAGGTACATCCTTGCTTTTGGTAGGATCCACCTTTTTAGATCTCTTGGTTGTCTTCAATACTGGATTCTGTTTCTCTTGATGTGATACCTTCGAGTGTTTGATTTCTTTTCCCCTGGAGGTCAATCCTGTTGGTGTTTATGTCTTGATAAAATGTTTAAGGACCCTTACAAAACCCCTTCTGTAAAAGATTTGAACACCCTTTCAAAACCCTCCTTTCACCTAATAAAAAAAATTAATTATAAATATAATTTGAAGGTTTAATGCCTTAGCTTGCTCGGTATCTTCAGTGCTAATGTGTAATGTAATATTTGTTCATGACGTTTTTTATATAACATTTTTTCAATATTTGAGATCTTCTGTTCGAATGTGAACCGTTACCTCGCGTCTTACAAAGTAGTAGTTTATAAGTAGAGACTCATCACATGAGACAAATTTGTGTGGTTGTGTCTCCTAAGAAGTTTGGTCAAATAAATTGAATAGGGACCGGGCAGAGGAAAGAGGCAGTGAGGCTTTTGCCACCACCTGAATTCCGAGAAGGCTTATCGACCCTTTTCACACGTCATACATAATCTCAAATAAGTTTCCAGGAATAACCTGGAAACGCGGTTAGGACCTCTCAACAACAAAAACAAATGTCATACATGCCAGCTAACAGCTGGCCCTTCAATTAATTGAATTTAGGTCTTGCACGACCAAATACCTCAATTTCGGGTCCATCTTCAAATCATTGGACTCAGTTTCAAGCTATCTAGATTGAAATAGAAAGAAGAGTCTTTAGTCAAGTCAAGACACTTGAAAACTAGGAAAATTATCTATCGAGCCCCACCCTATTCTAATATGCGTGGAAATATCACTTTGAAGAGAATACCCAATTCACACTATCCACTTAAATTTCCACCTATGCAAACAGTAGAATGGACGGATGCATATTCCTACGGTACAGGCCTCGGATTTGACTCCATATATTCATTTTTTATTTTTGACAATTCAGAACGTATTTGATGGCCGGATTTGAATATCTATTTCATTCTATAAAGACGTTCAACAGAAAAATTGAAACGACATGGAGAGATGAAGATGCCCGTCGAATTCAAGGGTTAGTCCGTAAACAATAAGTTGGGTGCCTAGAGGACCCACAATGGGCTAGCCTTACAATATTTGTTCCTATCCGACTCTATAGAATATTTTTTATAGATTTAATAGGTTTTGTAGATTTGCTTCCATTCAACTACATACAATATTTTTAATACATTCAAATAGGCTTTGCTACCATCTTATTCCATTTCATACAATTTAATCTAATCATCTCACTCCATTTCATACAATTTAATCTAATTGAGGAAGATATATACTGGATGATCAACCCAACTGAAGATGAATGAATAATTCATTTGGTGGATACACTAATATATAGAATCACACATTACTAATAATCATTTTTTCAAGTTATGCTTTTTTATTTATAGTTATTTTAAACTTTTGCATACACTTTTTAATTTTTTCAATTGTCTTTTTAACTTAAAAATTGTTTTTCTTATCTTCTCTAACTCTTTGCATGTGTTTTTTTCAACTAACCATTACTTTTTTCAAGAGTATTTCCCTTAATGTTTAATGCTAATTTTTTGATTTCTTGAATAAAACTCTCTTCAACTTAATGTTGCACATACACCTTCCTTGTTATATATGCATCTTTATTGTTGCTTGTACATATCCATATATCTTCAGACACTATTGTGCAAATGTATTCACATATCTTTGAATATCTTGCTTGACTACTTACCTAAATTCCATTGTTGAATAAATTGCTTTATCATCATTCAATTGTAGACTTTTTTTCTTTTTTAACATACGTGTGATCCAATAACTTAACCAGAAGTGCTCTTATGGTGACCTTCTCATCCCACTAGATTGAACGGATAACCAGTCACTACAACCACTAGGTGTAATCAAGTAGATCACTACTTATGAGGTTCACTTTATTGTTTTTGCACCAAATATTTATGTTTCTTCTCTTATTTGTGGGACCTTTCTTCTACCACACATAATCTTCATCCAATGGTTCTCATATCCCCATTTCTCTTTTGGGGATAGTCCTATTGTTACCTTTTCTCTTTTGGGGCTTCTCTTATTATTGTTATGTTCTTCAATCTAATTATTGTGGCTCTCATACCCTGTTAAAGGTATGGACTAGCTAGGACTCAAATCTAGGACCTCCATGCATGGATGTTGCTCTACCAATAAGCTTCTAGCATTACCTTGAACCAACCTATTATTCATATGTAATATTACTTCTACTCATTGCTCCAACATCCCCCCTAAGCCACTTCATGAGTACTTGAGGCTTTAGCTTCAATACTAGGTCTGATACCAATTGTCAGGATCAAATACTCTAATAATCAAGTTCTTATATGAAAATGTTGCGGAAGCATACAAATTATCTCACAATTGTGGAAGCATGTACGTTCGTTCATACACAATATACAAGATATTTCATAGTACAAATCATATGCTCAATTTGGGTGCAACTACACCACTCAACTATTCCATTGAATTAATAACCATTGTGGTAGATTTATTGCTATCCAATTCCATACAATATTCTTTATACATGACATAGAATTTGTTGTCATATCACTCCATTCCATGCAATCTAATCAATTATGGATGATACACATGTTGGATGATCCACCGAAGTGAGAATGGATGGATAATTCAACTAATGGGGGATACACCAATATATAGAATCATGATATTACTAATAATAACTTTCCAAGTTATCCTTTTCTATTTACATAACTTTCTTTTTTAACTTTTGCATACACTTCTATTTTTCCAATTGTCTTTCTAACTTTAAAATTGTTTTTCTTATTTTCTCCAACTTTTTGTATGTGCTTTTCTATATTAAGCATCATTTTTTCCAACTCTCCTTGGGTGAATATTGAGTAAGTTTTCATTGGAGACGTTTAAGTACAACCAACTAGTTTTTATGTAGAGCAAGCACAACCTACAAATTAGGATTAAAATCTAACAAAGTAATAGTTGGTGAAGGGCAAGGATTTTCTCTTCATGCAAATGTAATGCATAGAGTGTGTTATTTGAAGTAAGGGATGAAAAATAGGTAGTGTCAGGAACCCTACTAGTTTGCAACATGCATGCCTCCTAGGTAAGCAACATGCAACCCACCCTTGAAGTGACTTTGGAAGGAAAGTGTAGAGCTAGCGATGTAGTATTCTCAATGGGGAGGTGATTTGGAAGCTCTGGAATGATCACCAAAGTCTCAAAACCTAGCTTGCACAAATCATACAACTTGTACGGTCTTCATCATACACTATGTCAGATTGCCAAAATAGCTTGTACAGTCACCAAATCATACAATTGTACGATCCAAATCATACAACACTGTACCTTGTATGTTTTGGTACTCATTCAATTCACTAGAATAGGTTTTGCAAGTTAAATCGATCTGTTTTGTAATCAATTTATCCAAACTAGCAATATTTCTTTATTTGGTAGGTTTTGGATTGCAACCTTATTGTTGAGCAAGGTGCAATGATAATATTGTCATTGTTGTCAACACACTCAAATGGACATGTTGATGTAGTGGACAGTTATTCAGAGGTTATTCGGAGTATGTACAGTGGTGTTCAATGCTTATGAGAATGTTTGTGATGTTCAGGTGAAGTTGTTACAGGTTGTTTGTGCAAATTTGCAAAAGTTGCAAAAATCGTCAAGTTATCAAAGTAGCAAAAAAGGAAGTTGTCAAAGTGACAAAAGGAATGTGTTGGACAACCCAAGATACTATTTGGAGGTTTTTTGATCATTAGCAAGTGTGGTTGCAGTTTTGGAATGGTCAGTTGCTTCGTCGATGCATTGTTGGTCATGAAACTGCAGTTGTAAAATTTGCGTCGGAGGTCACTTTATGGGAATAATATTAAGCAATCCATGAGGAATTAGACCTTATAGTTTTTACTGGAGGTAGCTGGATATACTGAGAGCTTAAGTCTTAAATTTCATCTCAAACAGAGTCCGGAGGAAGAAATGGTGAGCGCTGCAAAATGGCTCTGGAGCAGTTTTTCCAATTTATGTGATAGGTGTAAAATCAGCGCCAGAGGCCACTTTTTCGGAGGTATATTAAGAACTATATGAGTAATAAAAATTAAATTTTTTTACTGGAGGTAGTCTGATATACAGAGAGCTTATGTTTTAAATTTCAGCCCGAACGGAGACTCGAGGAAGAAACGGAAGCAGTTGCAAAATGCCTCCGTAGCACTTTTTCCAGTTTTGGGCAGCCAAGTGCTTTTGTGCTCGAATACTCAAATTCATATTTTCTTGTTGCCGAATGTGCCTTTTAAGTGTTGTTTCATGTATATCTCATCGAATTGAACATCTTTGCTTTTTGGTTGGAGTAATTTCGAGGCCTCCAAGTGTGAGAACGAGTAATGTGCACAACACTTTGTCCGTGAACTGTTTGACAAAATGCCCCTCCAAAATAAAAGTGAAATTTAAAAAGGTCATAAATTTTAATTCATAACTCCTTTTGAGTCTGTTCTTTTTCCAACGCGTGCAAAATTTTAAAATCTAGAAGAACGTTATGTCTCCTAAGGGAGACGTTATTGAATGCTGAAACGGTCATCTTGCAGCTCAAAATTTATTAGGAAGTTGAAGGAATTGCAAAAAGGTTTGTAAAAGGAGTCAGTGTGAGTACAGAGTAGGGTGTGAGATTGAGATTCAGATCAAATGAGATTAGTCAGAGTGGATGTAGAGAAGCAATGAGCTAGACCACTCAGGGTCTTTTGGAACGGAGATCGGATTTTCTACTACAGTTTTTATTTTTGCCGAGTGGTGCTTGGCGATCGGGGTTGGTGCTCCTTGCAGTTGGTGCTGCTAAAGTCCGGGTTGGTTGGTGCCATTCCTTGCAGTTGGTGCTACAAAAATATTGTAAAGACCAAATATTTTTAATGCTGGATTTGGATGGGAGTCCAAATAGTCCATTGGCACAGTGGTTTTTCCACATCGGATTTCCACTATAAATCCGGTGTTATGTGATGCATGTTTGTGTGATTGCTTATTTTGATTTGATTTCATAGTTGGATTAAATTTTTAATACACACTGGTTCACTCCCCCTCTCAGTGTCACACTTAGTTCTACACTTGTTACCAAATAGGGTAAACAAACCACTTGTACGATTTGGTACAACACTTGTACGGTTTGAACGAACCGTTACTGCAACTAATATTCATATCTATCACTTTGCATCATCAATCCTTCCAAGACAAGTTTTGAGAAGTTTCTATATGTCAATTTGTTAGGATCTCATCCTAACCCTTAATGTAATAACTTCCTTGATGTAATAATTCCTAGTGAACGTGGGTAGTACCCATGATTAATATTTTGTAATGTTCTAAGTTTTAGCTTAGGTAGTGCCTATGACAAATGGCACCCTTTTTATGTAACACATGGTAGATAGGTGGCATTGTGCATGTAATTCGTGTGGCATTATGCATGTAATTCGAGTGGCATTGTGCATGTAATTCAAAGTGGCACTATGCATGTAATTCGGGTGGCATTATGCATGTAATCCAGGTGGCATTTTGCATGTAAGCCAACCTTGGAAGGAAACTCCTTAAATACCCGAAAAGGCACCAATGTAACCATCTTTTGCAAAATTAATGAAGTATTGAAGGAGGTTGCCCCCTCGAAGAGGCCTGCGATTCTGTCTTATTGTGAGATTGTTCTTTATGCAAATTTTTGTTATATTAATGTGATGTTTATGTGAGTTTATTTCCAAGCAATTGTGTGAGAGTGTGTTATTTGAGTTTATTTTATAGCAGGATCTTAACAAGTGGTATCAGAGCGCTTTCCAGGGCCAAGTTCTACTGCAACTGCAACGATTCTTGCCATCCAATCCGCCTGTTAGGTATAAATTCCGTGTGTTTTTTCCATTCTGTTTTTCCTTATTAAAAAAAATCCAAAAAAAAATACAGTGTTTTTTTTTCCAGACCAAAAACAAAAAAATATATTGTTAGTTGAGTAGGTAGAAACCCTGTACCGGGGGTTTTAAAATATCGTGAAGGATCTGTCGTTATTGGCTAAGCTAGATAGCCCATAAAGCGTCTAGTGAAGTGAGGGGCGATCAGGCTCCAATACCCAGGCCTCAGACAGAACTCGCGCACGGACTTGAGCTCCCACGTATCTTCGGGTATATCGGGAGACCATCTAGGATTAAACAAACTTTTAGCCATTAGGAAGCTCTTCGGCCTTGTATTACTCATAGTCTACGGGACACGGCATCCTGGACGATTACCCTCCCGTATTGTCAGAGAGGCAGGTAGTGTGCTCAAGGGTATGTGTGGAATCCTCCTTGAGTAGTGGCCTGAAATATTGGTCCGAGCACTATTGTTCGTCACTGTCGGTATATTAGAGGGCCTATGGGTGGTACATACTCCTATACTTAGCATTCCCTGGTTCTGTTAAAACTTCAACCTGTAAAAAACGCAAAAAAATAAAAAATAAAAATAAAAATCCAAACATCCCTGTTCGTAAACCTGCATTTCAAAAGTGAGCATATGAGAAAGGAGTCCTCTACTAAAAAAATAATAGAAGGGACATGCATTCGGGATAAGCCATGAGGGTGACACTTAAGTTGACAGTCTGGAGAATAACAGTAAAATTTACAGTGGCAATCCACGATCAAGTCGATCGGAGTCGGAGAGGTCGGCACGGTCGGGGCGAGAATTCACGGTCTTCGGGGTCGGAAACGAAACTGTCATATCAGTCACCTGCAAAATACGAGAGAATCTTGAGTGTGAAACACGGCCAGTTATAGATAGTGCTCCAGTACCCAACTTTTGCTCAGTAGCTCAGAATTAGAAACTGTAAACACCGTTAGACTCAGCAAAACAGGAGATAAAAAAAAAAAGTCTGGGGTGCCAAAAAGTAGTGTTGAGAGATATAGCTCATTGTGACCACCTCCTTCTGCTGATCATTTTGATATATAGCACCCAAGCACTTTTTTGGGCACTTACTAAAAATAGTAAGTCCTAAAAATTCAATTCTATTTTTAGTAACTGGTCACAAAAGGTCTAAAAAATGGCCCAGGGTACCCGTGGACACCGAGAAAGAACTAGAACACTTGGAATCCCTAACAAAAGCCATTGAGAACTTGAACTCGGCTTTTCACTCCATAAGGGAAGAAGTCCAAGGTCTTCGCCTAGAGCATGAGGCCACTAGCAATCGCCTAGAAGAAGCATTGACTGAAGTGGACAACAAACTGAGAAGAGAACCACCCAAATCGAGAATACCAAGGTGAGAGTTCTACAAGGAATCGTGACCATGATCCACCCTTTAGAATGCCCAAATTGGACTTTCCCAAATTCGGTGGGAAGGATGTTGATGGGTGGCTATGTCGGGTTGACCAATTCTTTCGACTTCATAATGTACCCATATTTCATCGAGTCCGGATGGCTTCCTTTAACTTGGAATGCGAGGCTCTACCTTGGTTTCAATGGTTGCGTCTTGCCTACCCAAATCTCTCTTGGGAGGATTTTGAATCCCAACTACTCACTCGATTTGGTCCTAGTGAGTTTGAGGACTTTACGGGAGCCTTGACCAAACTGCAACAAACAGGGTCAGTCCGAGAGTACCAAGCTCAATTTGAGAAATTGGCCAATAGGACAAGAGGATTGAGTGAAGGGTTCTTCCAGAGTTGTTATATCAGTGGGTTGAAGGTGGAACTCCAAGCGGAAGTAAAAATGTTGAAACCACGAACTATGATGGAAGCTATCAGTTTGGCCCGTTTGGCCGAATCTAAACTCTCTGCCCAAAGACACCCATCAAAGTTTCCTCAAAATAGACCTTCATTTCCTCCTAGAGCCCAACACCTAGATGATAATAAACCTGCTGCACCCAAGCGCCTCACCACCGAAGAGATGGATGCACGTCGTGCCCAAGGATTATGCTACAATTGTGATGAAAAGTTTTTCAAAGGGCATAAGTGTGCACACAAAAAATTGTTCTTGATAGATGTTGAAGAACCTGATACCGCTGACGAGAGTGATGAGGATGAGGACCCTCCAGAAATGAAACAGGAACCTGAGACAGCAATTACAATCCATGCCCTTGCAGACATTACTACTCCTCAAACCATGAAGGTTACAGGATTTTTCAAGGGCCAACGTCTTTCCATCCTTACTGGATTCGGGAAGCACGCACAACTTCATTGACCCTAGAGTTGCTCAACGGGCAAATTGCTATATCCACACTTGTAATTCCTTTGAGGTCATGGTAGCCAATGGGGGAACCTTACCTTGTAAAGGAAAGTGTCGCAATGTTAAAATCAAGATAGGGGACTATGAACTCAAGCAGGACATGTTTGCCCTCCAGTTGGGTGGATGTGATATTGTTTTGGGATCCCAATGGTTGAGTACGTTGGGCACTATCAGTTGGAACTTTGCTGAACTCTGGATGCAGTTCTCCCAGAACGGACAAACACACATCATCAAGGGCTCCCCGACAAGAACACCTCAAATTATCAGTTCAAACGGCATGGAGAAATTGCTAAAAAAATCATCACGTGGGGTCATTGCACAACTATTCTCCATCCAACCATCCACATCTCCAATGGGTGAAATCCCACAAGACATGCAACAGATTCTCCCCAAACAAGAGGCCATCTTTTCAGAACCAACCACACTACCACCGCATCGCTCTCACGACCATGCCATTCCATTATTGCCGGATAGTACACCTCCCAATATCAGACCACCTTATGAGCGACTCAAGCGCACCTTATTTTGGAAAGGTAGGAAACAGGACATTCGCTCTTTGGTGGCAGACTGCGACACAGGTCAAAGGATGAAAGGAGAAACAGTGCGCTCTCTGGGCACTCTTCCACCATTGCCAATACCGGATCAGGTGTGGACTGACATCTCTAGGGACTTCATAGAAGGGCTACCTAAATCTGGAGGCAAGTCTGTTATTTTCGTGGTAGTGGACCGCCTTTCAAAGTATGCTCACTTTTGTGCCCTAACCCATCCTTACACAACATTCACTATTGCCCAAATTTTTCTTGACTCCATATTTCACCTTCATGGCATGCCAACCTCCATTGTATCTGATCGTGATCCCACCTTTACTAGCAATTTGTGGCAAGAGTTGTTTAAGTTGCAGGGGACTCAGCTCAAAATGAGTTCAGCCTACCATCCGCAAACGGATGGTCAAACAGAGGTTGTTAATAAATGCTTGGAAACTTACCCTTGTTGCCTTGCCTCCGATCATCCTACTCATTGGGCAAAATGGCTTTCTTTGGCCGAATGGTGGTACAACACTTCCTATCATACCGCCACCAAACTCACACCGTTTGAGGCAGTTTACGGGCGCCCTCCACTCACGCATTCCTCCTACATTTCGGGCAGCTCCAAGGTACAGGTTCCATCAACACTCCCCGAATTGGATGAAGAAGGCTCCATCTTACTTGCACCAAAGCAGCTGTTGGATCGTCGAACTCGCACTCTGCGCAACCGTACCATTACAGAGGTCCTGGTTCAGTGGCGTGGACTTCAACCTGAGGATGCTACATGGGAGTCTCTCCATCAACTCCGACAACGGTTTCCTCATTTTCAGCTTTGAGGACAAAGCTTCTTCAAGGAGAAGGGCATGTTAGGATCTCATCCTAACCCTTAATGTAATAACTTCCTTGATGTAATAATTCCTAGTGAACGTGGGTAGTACCCATGATTAATATTTTGTAATGTTCTAAGTTTTAGCTTAGGTAGTGCCTATGACAAATGGCACCCTTTTTATGTAACACATGGTAGATAGGTGGCATTGTGCATGTAATTCGTGTGGCATTATGCATGTAATTCGAGTGGCATTGTGCATGTAATTCAAAGTGGCACTATGCATGTAATTCGGGTGGCATTATGCATGTAATCCAGGTGGCATTTTGCATGTAAGCCAACCTTGGAAGGAAACTCCTTAAATACCCGAAAAGGCACCAATGTAACCATCTTTTGCAAAATTAATGAAGTATTGAAGGAGGTTGCCCCCTCGAAGAGGCCTGCGATTCTGTCTTATTGTGAGATTGTTCTTTATGCAAATTTTTGTTATATTAATGTGATGTTTATGTGAGTTTATTTCCAAGCAATTGTGTGAGAGTGTGTTATTTGAGTTTATTTTATAGCAGGATCTTAACACAATTGCTCTAATTCTTCATAACATGCAAACCCTAATTCACTAGCAATAAATTATATTCACCATGGACGATTCCAAAAATTGTACAACTGCCTGGGGACATCAAGGTATGACTGTAATTCATCATATAATCAATTTCATTACTTACACCAAGTCTTTAAGGTAACCAGGATCATTCATAATGCCATTCCATCCATCTAACATGCCAAGATATGCATTACACATTAAATACACAACCTGCAACAACCAAAATGTATGGTGGAATTCACAAGGACAAGGAATTAAAGAGAATTGTTGTAACATTTAGATTATGAGTAATCCTGCAATATATAGCCATTGACATTGTTCATAACCATAACAATTAACACAAGGAACAATATATAACTCAATAATCAATACTCCTTGAATTATATATCAATACATCAACAATGAATTGTGATTGAACATGAATGAACAACCAAAAAAATGAATGGGGGGGATATATAATGCATGCCCAGACCGTTCCAAAGTTATTTTTGAAGCATTGCAATATTTACAACTGCCTTTCCAAACTAATTCTAAAACAAATCTTTTACAATGTTTTACTAAGGTCTAATTCAATTTTTATCAAATTAACCCCAAATGCACATTTCACCTTAATTTCAATTCTTTTCACATCGTAAATTTGCAACCTTATACATTTGGTCTTACTTGTACGTTTTGAAACTTGTACATTTTAGTCAAAATTAAGTAAAACTACATAAAACTATGTAAATCCAAAGATCGCTTTTTCTTCTTCTAGGAGGTGGATTTGCTACCTACATCTGCCCTCCCCTTTAAATCAGGTGGTGTCCTCACCATCTCAGTCTACTTCATTTTTTTTGATGCATCCTTATGATACTCAGCAAGCTAAAAATGCAAGACAGTACACTCATCCTTCAAGCAAGCTACGTATTGACTAACTTCTAGGGCTTTCAACCCGTACTCATTAGCTTTCTCTTTTATAAGATCCAACAGTGCACCTGGCTCCTTCTCATGCTTAGATGGTCCTTTGCATAGCTTTTCCATCAATAGGGCTTCTGTTCTAGCTGTTATGTCTAATTCCTCATTCTTCTCAGTAATGACCTACAGATTTTGATGAATGTTAGCTTCATAAGCCGCCATACTCTCATATTTAGCCTTCAGCTGGGCCTTATGATCCATAATTATTTTACTATAGCGCATGGCATCCTTCGCCATCTCTTCAACATTACAATATTTTTCCTACAATTATTTCTTTGTTGCCTTCAACTAATTTTCCTATTTGACCAACTGTTCATTTTGTGCTGCCAGTTGAGCTTCCAACTGCTTTGTGCGCTCTTCTACCTGTTAGATCACAAGCTATTTTTCCTTTGCATGTGAGCATAGCTTGTCCTCGTAATCCTGCTTCATGCTAGGTAACTTTGTTTCTGTATTATTCATTCTTTCCTTGGCCATTGTTTTATTGTGTGTTAATTCTTCCTCCATCGCAACCATCTCATATCGAGTAGCTTCTACTTCCTCTCACTATGCTTCTTTGGCTTGATAAATCTGCTCAAGTCCCAAGCTAAGCCACTCGATCCAGTAAGTCAAGAAATTCAATTTCCTCATAGTGAAAGCCAATTCCATAGGTACTCTTAAAAATTTTGTATCCACTGTATCCAATGGATAAGTCTCACACATTGTCCTATCCAAATACACGTGTGGAACTATGCGGTGATTGGTCTTCAGTCCCTCCGGTAAATCCTATTTTCCCAACATCATCGTTACATCTCCCCTAGGGAAAAACCATGGATGTTGTGCATGGATGTGTGTTATCTACCTTGCGTGATCCTCATTGCACACCCAATCCATAATATTTTCCAATTCGATGAAGGTTTGCTCCCTCAACTACTTCAAATACCCAATGCCACCAATGCAAAACTGCAACCTAGAATTGGCAATTATTTCACTAGCTTGTCAGAAGAAGTGCTCCACCTACTCATTAGTATTTTCACCCACATCCTCTGCATTATCAAAGCAAGGTACTTCCACTAGAAATCTTGTACGAAGCTTTATGGTATTATCCTGTGGTGGGGTCCATTCTTCTTCTTCTTCTACCTGTGGATGAGAACTTCCTCCAACCTCCTTGGTCATACTAGTTACTTTTTTTTCTTGTAGCGGGTTGTGTGCTACTATCTCACTTGTTTCTCCTTTTGCCTATGATTTTGTCTCCTCGGAATTAATGATTTCTTTTTGATACTACTACTCTTCCACTAGTACTTGGAATTCCTCTTGTGGCTTAGGCAAGTCCTCTTGTTGCATTTTATCAACCCTTCATCTTGAGGGTTTGGGCGCACTCCCCTTAGAGTTGTAACTGTCTGATCAGGAGTAAACTCTTCTTATGATACCTATGTACTTGTATGCTATCGCTGGCTGTTACCACCTCTCATCACAATATTTATTATTTTCTTTGTACCCTTGGGGTCCTCCAATGGAACATCCATCACAATTTTTTTTTGAAGCCGGTGGTACTATCGTCATTTCAGTAAAATATCAAGATGAATCTAGAAGTTTAAAATTAGAGGTCCGAAGCAATTTTGGGGATCCCATTGCTCTTCCTATTCCTTCCAGACTTGGTATATTAAAATTCAGTAAATTTAACTCCTTCGAGTTAGAGTACCCTTCCTCTGGAACTAACTCAGTTTGCTCTTGCTACATGGGTTTCTTTTATTTCTCATGTTGCCTTCATGTCTGAATCCTTATAGGGTTGGATTGTTGTTCCACCCTCTCCTCCTCTTCAAAAGAGATAGGTTTCTTCTACAGTTGTTGGGCTTGGGCCTGTTGTTATAAGACCAGTTCCAACTATCTTCTTCTCTTTCTCTATGGATGAATATCATCATCAGATGCAGTCTCAACCTCTTCCTGAATCGATGGTGTTGGCTACTTTGTGCTCTTCTTGGCGTTTGATTTTTTTGGGGTTACCTTTAGTAGAGACACAATATTTGCCCATCACACTATGATAGGATGATATGATGCTACTTACCATGGTTGGGTCCTACTAGGAAAGGAAATTTTGATTCTAGATACGACGTCTAATAACAAAGTAATGGCATGAAAGGTCATAGTGAACGTCTTCCTCTGTATTATCAATGACTGCTACATTCATTCCTGTATATATGTTCCCTAATCATATTTCATGCCCTTATAAACTCCTTCCACATATTATGCCATCTAGATTGGCATTTATGAAGCTTACAATTCTCCAAATAACCGGGCCATGATAAAATTCATTGCACATGCCAACTCACCAGTTTTCAACTAACTCTATTTAATCCCATGGGTGCCAGTACCAAAAATCTTAGTTTGCACAGGTGATTTCATAGATGTGAGTGTTGTAATCAGCCTATGCATCTCAATGGGGTCTATTATATTCTTCAAAACTAGAGCTCTGCTCCTGGGCAATCTGAATGTTCATTGAAATACCTCTACAAAAAACTCCACCATGACATATCTATTACCCACTTGTATCACAATGCGATTCTCAATAGGTTCGTATGATTGGAGAATCTACAACAAGTATTCATTGAAGAATACTTTATCATGCGGTGGGATTTGTGCTATAATAATTACTCCAACCTTCCTTAGAACCTCCTTCAGTGGATGCTTGGTATCATTATATGCCCATAACTTCCTATAAAATTCTTTTGTTGGCTGCTCGAAAGTGACATCCTCGATGGCCACTTGCTCCTCCTCCGGTTCACTAGGCAGTTATTATTATTTCAGTATTCTCTCGATGAACTTCACTGCAAAGTTCCATTTTGTGTGCCTTGGGTGGCTCCATCTCCTCCCTTTTGTATTGTAGTGGTGCTCTTTGATCCGGAATTATTTTTCGGATAAATAAAATTTTAATAATCATGGTAAGTAAACATCTGAGTGGAGTTATTTGACATCATAATTCAATTTTGGGTGTTGTTAGTACCACCAAATACTGTAAAATTTGGCAACTACATACTCTTTTGCAAAACTGGAATGCACATTTGACAGCTGGAAACAGGGTAAAAATCAGCCTCAGTGGCCATATTCGTGGACATGCTGGGAATGACTTATAATGAATTAGGACCTAAAATTTTAACCAAATGTATTTCTAATTATTTAGAATGCATGGTAAAATTTTCAGGTCGATTGGACAGGTAATCCGAAATCTGTGCGCGTTCCAAAATGACAATCTGGCACTTTTGACAGCTGGAAACAGGGTAAAAATCAGCCTCAGTGGCCATATTCGTGGACATGCTGGGAGTTACTCATAAGGATTTAGGATCTAAATTTTTAACCATATGTAGTTCAAACTATTGGGAAAACGTGGTATAAATTTTAGGTCGATTGGATATGCAATCCAGAAGTTGTACATATTCCAAAATGGCAATTTGATGCGTTTGACAACAGAATACCAAAAAACAGTTGGAGACCAAAAGTCACGCTTGGTAGCCAAAAGGCCAAGAGTTATTGGAATGTTTATTTATGTCATTTTTAGCATCTATGGCAGGGTTAATGAGGGATTGGGGAGTATGTACGTGAGATTTGTTTATGGTGAACAATTTGCAGACTGTTGGGTAAAATTTCTTGCTTAGTATTGGCTGTTTCAAAACAGTAGCAATGCTTGGTAGCCCTTCGAAGGTTGTAATGTAATGTTTGTTCAGTAATAAAATAATGAGCTCTCTTGTACAGTGGATGTTTCCCCACATTGGGGTTTTACCACTATAAATTTATGTGTCAAATTTGTGTGAATGTTTTTGAATTAGATTTTAGCAATTGCATAGAGATTTGGTAATTGTTTTCAATCCTTAAATCTGTAATTGTGAGAATAGTCAGGTTTGGCTACCATTACGGATCACTCTTCCTCTACCATCATGCTAGTATCTATGACCCCTCCATGACCTCTGTCCTCTCCCTCTCCAAGGATTGTTGGACATTTTGAGTCCATGAAGTTGTCATTGATGTCAAGGAATGAAGTTGTCATTGATGTCAAGGAATGAGCTACCGTTGATGTCAAAAGGTCAAAAGGAGCAATGCAAGAGATTGATGATAGATGAGCTCCATAATGTTTATTTTTAAATATTATGTGGAGCATGATTTTAAAAGGTTTTTCTTTAAAACCAATGGTGGGCAAGTTATAAGGTTTTTCTAAAAACCAAGGAGGCTTTTAGTTTGGTTTAAAAGGCCCAAAGTTTATTTAATTATTAAATTATAATATTTAAATTCTAAAAGAATTTAAATTATTATATTTAATAATTATAAGGCCAAAGTCTAAGTTTGGCACCGACATTTTTGCATGTGAAGATGACGTACTCCCTCCGTCGACGTAGGAGATTATTGGAAGGTGTATGGTATTTAAACCATAGCCTTTCCAAAGGCCAAAGCATCCATCCTCATTCGCTAATGTTAATGCCTAAGACTCGTGCGCATATTTCGCAGTGATAGTTCATGCAACGCGTGGTTTCCAAAAAGCGAGGGTGAAGGAGCCTTTTGGCTCGTGGGTGCTAAGGAGGTCAAAGCACGGTAGGCGCTTGGTGGCTCCAAGAGGAGCACGTGGCTCACACGGCATGGAAGCCACGACCAAGGCGCTCATTGGAGAGAAGTGCCAAGTTCGACTCCTACGCATGCTAAAGTGGTAACATTTTGGTTTATGATTTAATTTTTGCATGGGCTAAAGTTAAAGTTAGGAGAAATAAGGTGATAGTTTTATTTTGGAGGATTAGCCAAAATTCATAAGGGAAATATTATTAAGTTTTTGAAAGGTTATTTTGTTGAGATAGATTTGAGGGTAAAAATATTTTTATCTTAGAAAAAGGGAAAATTATTTTATTGCATTGTTTTACAAGTGAGTTATTTAATAAATGCAATATTAAAGTAGGGAGTCATAAGTAGAGATTGGTTTATTCTTTGAAGATAATTTTCTGAAGTGAGTTATGTTAAATCTGAATGGTTGAGATGATCTTGTGATGAGTTAGGGTTTTGAAGAAGTGATTAATTAAATATTGTGGTGTTGGATATTATTTTAAGAATGGAGCAATAAGGTGTATTTGAGATTTAATTTATCTTTGTGATTAAGGTAAATTGTGAAAAGTGTTAGAGTGATAATTCTTGTCATCTAACTCTTTGTACTTGGCAAAGAAGTGTTTATGATTGTGGCAGATTTGTATGGTCTACTTCTCATCAAGCAAAAAGGTATGGGCACATTCTTCCTTGATTGAGTTGATTGGTTGGTTTTCTGGAAAACAACTTTGGAGTGAAAAGGACTTGATTAGGTTTCCTTATTGAGTTGTTGAGCTATTGTGAAGATTGTTTTATAAGCATTGTTGTTGAAGTGAATGGTTGAGTGAAGAACTTGAACTAGGGTTTGCAAAGAACATGAGTATCATTGTTATGTGAGATTGGTTGATAAGCATTGTTGGAAATATTTTGAGTGAGTGTTCATATGCTTGGACTAGGGTTTGTGAGCAAGGATTATTTCATTGAGTGATTGGTTGAGTAGAGTTGGTTGAGCCTAGTCAAGTGGATGTGTGAAGTGATAGTTCAAGTTCTATGAAACAAATTGTTCTATATTCTAAATTGATTTGAGAAAGAGGTTGAGTGTTGATGAGTGTGAAACATATTGAGTCTCTAACAATTCTCTATATGTTTCTAAAAGAGTGATTGAAAGTGATTGAGCATTGAGGTGAATGTGAAGCATATTGAGTCTCTAACAATTCTCTATATGTTTTTAAAAGAGTGATTGAAAGTGATTGAGCATTGTGATGAATGTGAAGCATATTGAGTCTCTAACAATTATCTTTATGTTTCTATGAGATTGGACAAGTTCTAGTGTGGACTTGTTGAGTATATTTGAGATAAGTCTTTGAGAAGACTTGTGAGCAGAGTTGATTGATTGATTTGTTCAAACCTTGAGTTAAGGTTTGGGGTAGATCTAGCAGAGTTGATTTGAGATTGATTCAAGCTTTGTGTTAAGGCTTGAGAATAGATATTGAGGATATATTTGTGCTAGACGAAGGACTATGTTTAGTGTAGCTTAGATGAAAGATATTGAGGATAGATTTGTGCTAGACCAAAGGACTATGTTTAGTAATATTATAGAGGATAGAGTTTGGTGCATATTTGAGGATAAATTTGTGCCAAACTAGAGATAGATATTGAGCAGATTTATGCTAGATCGAAGGACTATGTTTAGTACATATTTGAGATAGAGCTTTGAAGGTGATAGAGTATAGAGGATGATAGTCTCTAGTGGATAGAGATCCATTAGCCAGGGTAGTGAGGATATGTGTCTTTAGTGGATAGAGATCCATTAGCCAAAGTAGTGGGGGCAATAGTTCTTCTAGAAGATCACTAGTCAGAGCTAAGGAGAAAGGAGTTCTCCTGTGGATAGAGATCCATGAACTTGATTAGGGGATTGGTGTCTCCTTTGGATAGAGGTCCATAAACATTGTAATAGGGAAAGGATTCCCAAGAGATTGATTGAGAAAATTTTAGTGAAATATTTTCTCCGTGGAGTAGCCCACATTGGGTGAACCATATAAAATTGGTGTCTCTATTGTGTGTGGTGATTTGTGCATTGCTTTGATTACTGCTATTGATATTGCTATCTTTACATTGCATAATATTGATTGGGAAAGAAAAGTAAAAAGTGGTCTTATACTTGTTCACCCCCCTCTCAGTATAAGCTTGTGTTCTTCAATTGGTATCAGAGCGGGTTCCTTCGGAAGAGTTTAACAGCTTGAAGGAAAATCTTTCAAGAACACAATGGATTCTAAGAATGTGTCCTCAGATAATTCAACACCAATATTTGATGGAAGTGATTATATATATTGGAGTATGAGAATGAAGGTTCACCTGATGGCACTTGGCAATGAAATTTGGGAAGCAGTTGAAAATGGATACATACCACCAGCTGATCCACCTACAGATAAGGAAGGTAAGCTTCTACAACATTACAATTCAAAAGCAATGAATGCACTTTTGAGAGGTTTGCATAGAACATAATCAATAAAAGTTATGCATTGTAAAGATGCAAAAGGAATTTGGGATAAGTTGCAAAGCATATATGAAGGAGATAAAAGTGTCAAAAAGGCAAAGATACAAAATCTCAAAGGACAATTTGAAGAATTAAGAATGAAGAATGAGGAAAACATTAGTTCTTATCTACTTTGGGTAGATGAGGTTGTTAATGCTATGCAAGGACTTGGACTTAATGTTGAAGAATCAGATGTTTGTGATAAGATCTTAAGGTCTCTCCCAACAAGGTTTAGTGAAAATATTTTAGCTATAGAAGAAGCAAAGGATGGTGATTCTTTGACAAGAGATATGTTACTTGGTATTCTTACAACATTTGAGTTGAGAACAAAAGAGGAACCTAATATCTAGAAGGAAGCAGCCTTCAAAGCAATTAAGAAGACAAAGGGTAAGAAGTCAAAATCAAGTAATGAGTCATCCAGTGATGAAGAAGCTAATTATGGCAGAAGGAACAAGGATTCAAGAAGATTCAAAGATGCAAAATCTGTTAGATGTTTCAATTGTGGAAAGTATGGTCACTATGCAACTGATTGTCAAGAAGCTAAAAATAACAATGATGAAGAAAAATAGGATCACAGGAACAGGGAATCAAAAAAATATAGGTACCAAAAGAAAGGTAAGGATGGACAAAGCAAACAAGGAAATAAGTTCTTTCAAAGACAAAAGAGGAGCTACTATGCAGACAAGGCAAGTAAGTACTCTAGTGATAGTGATGCTAGTTCTTCAAGTAATGATAGAGATGAAGTCCTATTTCTGATTGAAGAAAAAGAAAAGGTTAAGAAAAGGTCACCAATAATTCTCAAGTGTTTTAGATGTGGTAATTTTGGACATCTTGAAGATAGTTGTACAAGGAATGGTTTTAGTTTCAGTGATGATGAATATGAGGATGCACTTGAAGGACCAAAAGAAAATATTCTAATGGCACTAGAAGAAGAAGAAGGTGATCCTATAGAAGATAAGTTAAAAGAAAATGAAGATGTTGACAAAGGCAAACAAATAGAGGAAGAATCAGAAAAAGGAGGAGTTGATCTTGAGGGAGAGCTTATCTATGCTCTTAAAACTTTAAAGAAGGTAAGAAAGCAAAACTCTCAACTTGAGTTTCAGTTTCAAGAATGTGATGAAGAGAGAGGAAAGCTTATAGAGGATCTAAACAAGTCAATGGCTAAGACAAAGAAGTTCAAGGATAAGTTAGAAGCAAAGGTCTTAGAATGTGAAAGGTTAGAACAAGAAGTAGCTCTACTAAGGGAAGATTTAGAAAAATCCAAGGATAAGCTACACAAGTTTGGAAAGAGTTCAAAGAATTTGGATAATATGATCAAGGTACAAAGAAGGTCAACAAACAAAATAGGTCTTGGTTTTGAACAGGCTCAAAAGAAACAAGAAGAAGAGTCAACCTCAAGTTCTGAAGAAGAAGAAACTTCAGAAGAAGTAACTTCAGAAGAAGACAATGTAAGAGAAAGTGAGACTTCTGAGGATGAGTCAGACAACAAAAAATTCAACAAGGAAAGGAACAATGTACAAAGAAGAAACAGATGGAACAACAATCAGAATAGGTTAAGAGAAACTAAGAGACCAATGAGGTCAAGACAAGGAAACTTCAATGGAAGATGTTTCTCATGTCACAGATTTGGGCACATGGCTTCACAATGCAGGACACATGAAAGACAAGAATATGGGAACTTCAGAAATAGATAGCTTTTCCATGGGTATTGCTACTCATGTAATCAGTTTGGTCACAAGGCAATGAATTGCAAGGTACATGATAGGAACAGAGATGGCTTCACTAGGAGAAATCCCAAGACATTTGCACCTCCAAGGAATAATAACATTAAGTGTTATAAGTGCAATAATGATGGACATACAACAAAGTGGTGTAGAGCAGACATTCCAGAACCAAGCATGAACATAAACAGGAATAGGAATAGGAACAGGAACATGAATATGGATATGAACATGAATAGGAACAAGAATATGGATATGAATAGGAATAAGAGCAGGAATAGGAATAAGAATATGGACATGGATAGGAACAGGAACATGGACATGAACAGGAATAGTCAAAGGAATCAGAAGGATCATATGAGAAGGAAAGAGGACAAAGGTAAAGACCAGTGCTTGCTGGGAGTAGAAATACTCCCACCCCAGAATTAACCACCTCAAGAGGAGGTGGGGGAGGGGCTAAGCTAAGAGACTCATTCTTAGCCTCGAGCCCCAAAGGTGACCCTTTGCCATTGATGTCAAAGGGGGAGATATTTGAGTAAGGGGGAGAGATTTGGTTTAAGGAGAGAGCATTGAGATAGGGGGAGCAATGTCCCAGGGGGAGCAGAACAAGAAAAAGGTCAAGTGTTTGGTAAAAATAATTTGGGTTGCCATCAATGACAAAGGGGGAGATTGTTGGACATTTTGAGTCCATGAAGTTGTCATTGATGTCAAGGAATGAAGTTGTCATTGATGTCAAGGAATGAGCTACCGTTGATGTCAAAAGGTCAAAAGGAGCAATGCAAGAGATTGATGATAGATGAGCTCCATAATGTTTATTTTTAAATATTATGTGGAGCATGATTTTAAAAGGTTTTTCTTTAAAACCAATGGTGGGCAAGTTATAAGGTTTTTCTAAAAACCAAGGAGGCTTTTAGTTTGGTTTAAAAGGCCCAAAGTTTATTTAATTATTAAATTATAATATTTAAATTCTAAAAGAATTTAAATTATTATATTTAATAATTATAAGGCCAAAGTCTAAGTTTGGCACCGACATTTTTGCATGTGAAGATGACGTACTCCCTCCACCGACGTAGGAGATTATTGGAAGGTGTATGGTATTTAAACCATAGCCTTTCCAAAGGCCAAAGCATCCATCCTCATTCGCTAATGTTAACGCCTAAGACTCGTGCACATATTTCGCAGTGATAGTTCGTGCAATGCGTGGTTTCTAAAAAGTGAGGGTGAAGGAGCCTTTTGGCTCATGGGTGCTAAGGAGGTCAAAGCATGGTAGGCGCTTGGTGGCTCCAAGAGGAGCACGTGGCTCACATGGCATGGAAGCCACGGCCAAGGCGCTCGTTGGAGAGAAGTGCCAAGTTCGACTCCTACGCATGCTAAAGTGGTAACGTTTTGGTTTATGATTTAATTTTTGCATGGGCTAAAGTTAAAGTTAGGAGAAATAAGGTGATAGTTTTATTTTGGAGGATTAGCCAAAATTCATAAGGGAAATATTATTAAGTTTTTGAAAGGTTATTTTGTTGAGATAGATTTGAGGGTAAAAATATTTTTATCTTAGAAAAAGGGAAAATTATTTTATTGCATTGTTTTACAAGTGAGTTATTTAATAAATGCAATATTAAAGTAGGGAGTCATAAGTAGAGATTGGTTTATTCTTTGAAGATAATTTTCTGAAGTGAGTTATGTTAAATCTGAATGGTTGAGATGATCTTGTGATGAGTTAGGGTTTTGAAGAAGTGATTAATTAAATATTATGGTGTTGGATATTATTTTAAGAATGGAGCAATAAGGTGTATTTGAGATTTAATTTATCTTTGTGATTAAGGTAAATTGTGAAAAGTGTTAGAGTGATAATTCTTGTCATCTAACTCTTTGTACTTGGCAAAGAAGTGTTTATGATTATGGCAGATTTGTATGGTCTACTTCTCATCAAGAAAAAAGGTATGGGCACATTCTTCCTTGATTGAGTTGATTGGTTGGTTTTCTAGAAAACAACTTTGGAGTGAAAAGGACTTGATTAGGTTTCCTTATTGAGTTGTTGAGCTATTGTGAAGATTGTTTTATAAGCATTGTTGTTGAAGTGAATGGTTGAGTGAAGAACTTGAACTAGGGTTTGCAAAGAACATGAGTATCATTGTTATGTGAGATTGGTTGATAAGTATTGTTGGAAACATTTTGAGTGAGTGTTCATATGCTTGGACTAGGGTTTGTGAGCAAGGATTATTTCATTGAGTGATTGGTTGAGTAGAGTTGGTTGAGCCTAGTCAAGTGGATGTGTGAAGTGATAGTTCAAGTTCTATGAAACAAATTGTTCTATATTTTGAATTGATTTGAGAAAGAGGTTGAGTGTTGATGAGTGTGAAACATATTGAGTCTCTAACAATTCTCTATATGTTTCTAAAAGAGTGATTGAAAGTGATTGAGCATTGAGGTGAATGTGAAGCATATTGAGTCTCTAAAAATTCTCTATATGTTTCTAAAAGAGTGATTGAAAGTGATTGAGCATTGTGATGAATGTGAAGCATATTGAGTCTCTAACAATTCTCTTTATGTTTCTATGAGATTGGACAAGTTCTAGTGTGAACTTGTTGAGCAGATTTGAGATAAGTCTTTGAGAAGACTTGTGAGCAGAGTTGATTGATTGATTTGTTCAAACCTTGAGTTAAGGTTTGGGGTAGATCTAGCAGAGTTGATTTGAGATTGATTCAAGCTTTGTGTTAAGGCTTGAGGATAGAGATTGAGGACAGATTTGTGCTAGACCAAAGGACTATGTTTAGTAGATAAGAGGATAGATATTGAGGATAGATTTGTGCTAGACCGAAGGATTATGTTTAGTGCATATTTGAGGATAGAGTTTGGTGTATATTTGAGGATAGATTTGTGCCAGACTAGAGATAGATATTGAGCATATTTGTGCTAGATCAAAGGACTATGTTTAGTGCAGATTTGAGATAGAGATTTGAAGGTGATAGAGTATAGAGGATGATAGTCTCCAGTGGATAGAGATCCATTAGCTAGGGTAGTGAGGACATGTGTCTTCAGTGGATAGAGATCCATTAGCTAGAATAGTGGGGGCAATAGTTCTTCTAGAAGATCACTAGTCAGAGCTAAGGAGAAAGGAGTTCTCCTATGGATAGAGATCCATGAACTTGATTAGGGGATTGGTGTCTCCTTTGGATAGAGCTCCATAAATATTGTAATAGGGAAAGGATTCCCAAGAGATTGATTGAGAAAATTTTAGTGAAATATTTTCTCCATGGAGTAGCCCACATTGGGTGAACCACGTAAAATTGGTGTCTCTATTGTGTGTGGTGATTTGTGCATTGCTTTGATTACTTCTATTGATATTGCTATCTTTACATTGCATAATATTGATTGGGAAAGAAAAGTAAAAAGTGGTCTTATACTGTTCACCCCCCTCTCAGTATAAGCTTGTGTTCTTCAAGGATAATTACCATACCTCTTGTGTGACTGAAATCGACGTCCTTGGTCTTGAATGGGGTAAACTAAGGGAGATCTCCTAGGTCATGATTCTCTCTGGTGTAATGGTCCTGGTGATATATCTACCCTAGATGCTGTAATACGATCAGAATGAGCTCAGTATTCTCACCTGGAGCTCATACTTCTGCCATTGCTGAGTGGAAACCTCGTTTGCACACTCTCTCCTCAATTCGGTAATTCAGGACAATTTCGCATAAAATCACTCTAAAATTTTGTATGACTACTTCTAAAATGTACAAAAATTTTTAGGATTGTACAAGGCCTCAGTAAGATCATACATGTATATTTCCAAATTGTACAATCCTACCTAGATCATACAACTCTAGCATGATTTGTTCAATCACACCAGATTTCGTACAATTATAGCAAATCATACAATTGGTGCTTCAAATCATATAATATTGATATGAAATCATACCAAATACTTTCAAATTGTACATGGTCACCTCCCTTCTATACAACCTCATAATATTCTATACAACTATGAAAAAATTCCGTACAATCTCTTCAAAATTACACAAATTGGGTCTCCAAGAGCCTGGAAATCGTACAATGTGTTTCAAAATCATACAATCACACCCCCAAATCATACATACAACCCTAAAAAATATCACTTGGTCAAAAACCCTCATTTTTCTTCAACTGGTATGATTTCTATGGAACCCATTTGCTAAAAACCTTCAATCTCTCTTTTCGATGCAATTTTGGTGGAATTTATGCAATTTCTCCTTCACTTAGTGCAATATTCCTCCAAAATAGATTTTTCTCATAGTATGGCAGCATTGTACGACCATCCTTTCCAAATTATTCACACATGTAAACTTAAAAAATTGTTTCCATGCTTTTATGGTTAATTTTTGTACTAGGGTTTGCTTATTTTGCCCTCCTTCAATTCCCCATTTCCCTATTTCTAGAAAAATCAAACCCTAGCCCTACTTTTTCTGTAATAAGGGTTTCCTTGGGCAATTTATTTCCTCAAAAAATTGCTCATACAATAATTTATCTTCACCTGCAACATGATTTCTAAAAAACTTAGCTTTTTCTGGAGTAAAAACCCTAATTTTGGTAGCTTGTCCTCCAATCTAGTTTGCTTTTTTGAAAATAAAAATTCTTGTGGTGAAAATTTAAAATGGGTCATAAAAATTGTAGTAATATGGTGAATTTCAACTACCCATATGGAAAATTATTTCAGTTGCACCCTTTTTGCCTTCAAATTCTTCGAATTTCCAGTGTTGCATGTGTACGATCTGCAAGTGGGGAAAGAAAATTTCTGCATGGCACTTTATATAATTTTTAAACCCTAACATCTTAATGCATAAAATTCTGCCACCTTAGCCTCCTTTGCATGTGGTTTTTTCCTCTTGTATGGATGATTGACAACTCGTCACTCTTGTGCATGCGATTTTATCTTTTTCTTGTTTTTGTCCTTTTCTTTGCCTTTCTTTTATTTCTTTTTCTTTTATTTTCTTTCTTCTTCTTATTTTTTTTCCATAGGGGGCCATCATTTCTTAGTTTTCAACCACCCTCTATCTTAATTGCATCTCGAGGGATTTTCACAATTAAGATAATTTTATTTTCATTAATATCTTGACACTTACCATCGTGGGAATCGTACAATGACATTCACTTGCATGATTCCATCTGTTGACTCATCAGTTGGGTTGCCCACTTCTACATTGCAGGTAATCATGTCATTAGGTGCCAATTGACCATTTTTTGATCTCCTTCTCTTTGATTGCCATGTGTACAATTTGGAATCATGCAATTACAACTTGTAGGACTTCCAATTGGTAATACTTCATCCCATCATTTTGTTGATTGACCACGAGGTAGGGTTGCTCTTATTGGTCTAGTATCATTTGAGCGACTCCTCTACCTATCTCCTCATATCAAATCAGCTTCTAAGCTTGGTGAATGAGTCCTTTGTAGTCCTTGACTCCTTTCATCGATGAAGCGTACTCTTCCTCTACTAGTAAGGCCTCTTCCTTGCATAGGTCTTCCCCGACCTAGTCCTCTTGATGCAGGACCTCTGTGAATATTCCATGGAACTTCCCTCTCCTGGGGTAATCCTCTTCTAGTTTCCACTCTTCTTGGTCTTGGTCAAATCATATTTCCCATGGTTGTCTTCCTCTAATGTTTGGTACAATCCCTCTCAACTAGGGGATACCTTGCAGGTTCCTTGTCCAATTCAAATAGGCCAATGGTGTGTCTCTCAACCATCTAGGAGTAGGGGGTTGAATCCTTCCTCATCCTCTACCTCCTCTAGGTGGAATATCTCCTCTACCCCTCCTAGTATTTAGTGGATGTACTCCCCCTCTATGGCCTCATTGTTATCTTGGGGGTTCTTGTTGGTTCCTTCCTAGGGTTATATCCACCAATTCTATGTTGGCCAAGTGACCTTCATTTCTTTGTATTCTAGGTGATAATTTTTGTAGTGCTTGCATTCGATGATCTGCATGTACTAGTCGGCGTGTCCATCACCTTTCCTCCCAGCATCATTGTGGAGACACATTTGCCAAAGTTTCCCTATATGGTTCTAAGAAATTAGACTTAGAACTAGAATCATTACGGTCATCATCCCTTTGTTCTGACCAATTTACTAGTAAGTTCATTAATCTTTGAAGTCTTTTCCTCTTGTGAACATGAGGTGTTAGTGGTTCTTTAAGAATTCATCATCACCACTATCAAAACTCTCTTCTCTTACTAGCCAAGGCAACTCTCCATCACTAGATTCACTTGAATCCTCATGT
The DNA here is from genome assembly GCA_028583015.1 of Wollemia nobilis. NCBI lineage: Eukaryota > Viridiplantae > Streptophyta > Pinopsida > Araucariales > Araucariaceae > Wollemia > Wollemia nobilis. The sequence continues at coordinate 9,384,196 of JAQPPZ010017049.1, read as the reverse complement.
ACATTACCTTGTGGTCTAGGTGTTGTAATGTCTTCTTCAATGTCTTACCAAGTTATTTCCTCATCTTCTTCTGCTATTGATGGGTCATTGGGCATCCCATGAGGTGCTATTTGTGAGTTTTCTCCCCTACTAGTACTTGCACCATCATGGCATGAACTACTCACTTGTGGTGTCATCTCATGTTCTTTTCCTTTACCTTCTAATTCTTGTGACCTCACTACCCTTTGCTCATCCATCATTTGCATCATCTCATCCAAGTCTTGGATAGTCTTTTCATGGAGTCTTGTAGTGTGACCCTACAATATTTCATACTCCTCTTGCAATTATTGGATCTGGTGTCACATCCTTTGTTGCAATAGTCCTATCTAAGCTAATGGAGATAATTCAATGAGCTCTTCCTCTGTAGTGTCACCTCCTATCCCTTTTGGAGCTTCCATATCAAAATTATCTATCCTGTCTGCATATCGGATCATTAGTCTCATTCTTCATCGATCTTCTGATGGTTGGGGTAATTCTCTATACTCCAACTATGGATACACCATTCCTTGTTCTTTTGGATTCCTTCTCTCCCTTGGAGGAATCCCTCTTTCATCTTCTTCCTCAATCCTTTCAGTCCCATCTACAAACCTTACATGTACTCACATCCTTCTTCTCTCATCGGGTCAAGGTACCAACTCTTCTTGTTTGATAATTGGTCTTATCTCCTCCCCTTCTATGAATAGGCATGTGAGTCCCATGTCAAGGTCCTCCCATGGTGGACCTTGAATTCTACTTTGCTACTCATCGAACTGAGCTTGTTGTCTTCGTTCAACTTCTTCTGAAGTGATAAACAGACATTGTACTTTATATGGCTTCAACTTCGAACCATTTATAGTATCTGGCACTTCCATCCCATTCAAGTTCTATAGTTTAACTACTCCATTGTCCCTCACTTCTACGACTCGAAAGGGACCAAGCCACAAGGTTTTTAACTTACCCGACTTGATTTCTCATTTCCCATTAAACTTTAGAACTAAGTCACCTTGCTTAAGTTCTAATTTTTGAAGGTGCTTGTCATGCCACAACTTCCTTCTCTTCTAGGCCACTTCGATCACCCATTGTGCCATGAATCTTCTCTCATCCATATTTGATTAGTGTCATTAGTCTTTCTTCTAGACTCTCTTGGTCACCTAAGTGATGCTCCACAACTATCCACAAACTTGGTACCAAGAATTCTACTAGCACTACTACCTCTTGACCATACATTAGCTGAAATGGTGTATGGTCTATCATTGGCTTAAAGGTAGTTCGATATACCCAAAGAATATATGGTAACCTTTCCTCCCAATCTTCTCCCTCTATTCCATAGGTTTTATACAATGTTGACACTAATACCTTGTTAGTCGCTTCCACTTACCCATTAGCTCTCAGGTAATATGGACTAGACAAGGAGTACCAAATTCTAAAATCAATCATCAACTTTTTGATGATCTCATTCACAAAGTGACCTCCTCGATCACTCATTATTTGTAGTGGAATATCGAATCTTGTAATTACTTGCTCGTACAAGAATCATGTTGTACTTTTTATCGAGTTATCTGGTAGTGCTCTTACCTCAACCCATTTTGTTAGGTATTTAGTGGCTACCATGATATACCAACACTTTCACCTATGAGTTGTTCTCAGTGGTCCAACAAATTCCAACCCCCATCTCTCAAATAGTTCTTGGGGTTGTGATGGGTGTAATGGCATAAAGTCTCTTTGCACTAGCTTCCCTACTCTCTGGCAAGTATCACATGCTCTTACATATTCCTTTGCATCATTATACACTGTGGGCCACCATAATCCTACTAAGAGTACTTTTTGAGTAGTGGCATCAGGCCCCATGTGTCCTCCTACCAATCCTTCATGAGCTTCTTTCAATGTGACTTTAATTTCCTCATCCATTACACATCTTCTTAGGATACCATCAATACCCAATTTGTACAACAATCCCGCTATCAACTGGAAAGGTGTTAAATTTATGATTACTTTCTTCTTCTCTATTATCATCAACTCTTGTGGCAACTCCCCTATGGATAGGTACTATCCAATCAACTTGTACCAAGATGGAACAACATTGATTGCAAATAATTGAGCATTAAGAAATTCATCTGGAATCCTCACTCCTATAGGTTCTCCTGATCGTATTCGAGATAACTAGTCTGCAATCACATGCTTCTTACTAGGTCACACTACTACTCAAAATATGAATTCTTGTAAAGTGATGAGCCACCTGCTGACTCATCCTTGTATAATTAGCTTATTTATTAAGTACAACAAAGCTTGATGATCTACGTAGAAGGCAAAAGGGTTCACCAATAGGTAATACCTAAAATTTTGCACAACATATACCATCCCTAGAGCTTCTCACTCTGTTGTACTATAATTCCTCTCTACCCGTGATAATAGGTGACTTGCAAAAAATATAGGCTGATCCAGCCTAAACTATCCTTCTTGTGCCAATGCACATCCAACTGCAAAGTTTGAGGTATCAATATGGACATGGAATTCCTTATCCCAATTAGGGAACACCAAAATGGGACTACTGACCAACTTAGCTTTTAACTCCTCAAAGGCTCCTTGGTGCTCCTCCATCCATCTGAAGGGAATATTCTTCTTAGTTAAAGAATCTAGTGGGTAGGACACGTGCGCATAATTCTTGATAAACCTCCGATAGTATCCCATGGATCCAAGGAATGTTTTTAAAGAGCTCACATCATATGGCTCCTCCATGTGTAGTATGACATAGATTTTGTTAGGATCGGTCTTCAACCCTTCGTTGCACACTATATGTCCCAATAGTTTCCCATATGGTACCATCAGAAAACACTTTGCTAGATTCAGGGAGATTTGTGCATTCCTACACCTGCTCATGCATTCACTGAGACTAGGTAAATGATCTTTGATCTTACCATAAATGGACCAATCATCCAAAAATACCTTAAAATTTCCTATGGCCAATTGATCAAAGATATACAGAATAATGCACTGAAATGTGGTTGGGGCATTACATAGCCCAAATGGCATTCGATTATATGCATAGATGCCATTCTCCACAATGAATGTGGTCTTCAACTTATCCTCCTCGGTGATGCTTATTTGGTTGTACCCAGAAAACCCATCCAGGAATGAATAAATTTCATGTCCTATGACCTCTTCCAGAATTGAGTCTGTGAAGGGAATAGGGAAGGGATCTTTGATCGTCACTGCATTCAGACTCCTAAAGTCTATGCATATTCAGATTTTATCCACTTCCTTCTTCAGGGTGACCACAATAGGTGAAACCCAATCACTAGTAGTGACTCTAAAAATGATGCCTACCTCTAACATCTTTTCAATTTTTGTATTTACCAATGCGACATACTTAGGGTTCATCCTATATGGTCTTCTTCTCACTGGCTATGCCCCAGGAATTAGCATAATCTTGTGGACACATAACTCTGGTGGTACCCCCTTCAGGTCCTTATACATCCATGCAAAGACATCCTTGTACTCCAAGAATATCTTGAAAGCTATTGCTTTCAATACTGGGTTCCAGTCATCACCACAGTGGATCATCCTAGGCTCTCCCTCTATTCCTAGGTTTACATCCACTATCCGAGGTCCTTCATACTTAATATTTGTAGGCTCTATCACTACCTTTTCCACATTCATAGGATGCATTGGTCTCGCATCAATTTCAGCATCTCCCACTATGTATTCTACAAAGCTTTTAGGAAATGACCATTTCTCCTCTTCTTCTTTCTTTGGTTCCGAGCTGACCTTCATCTCATCTTATTTTTTCATGGTCTCCTCTATATCAATACAGAGGTAGGTGGGCTGAAAAACCTTGTACTCCTCCATTTTCCAATGGAGCAGTCCACTATCAGATCGAGCTTCATCTTCACTACAATCCTCTAGGTACAACATCCCTTCTTCATTAGGCTCATACCCCTCTTCACTAGAAGAACTACCTGACTCATCAGTCATGGCCATATCCTCATTGATCCTCTGGTTATTCAAATTGATCATATATTTATGTTATCCCTTCTTAAAGGTGATATGATATTTTCCCTAGTTGTGATTAACTTTGGCTATTCTTAGCCATCCTCTCCCCAACAAGGCATCGTATGTCGGCTTCTGCATTGTAATCACAATGAAATCCAAGATAAATTCTTGGTCAACTATTTTAACTTATTGTGTAGTTAAGACACCCTTTGTCTCTATTCCATATTGGTCAGCACCATATAATCGAAATTTAGGTGCCCATAATGATGGAGCACCAATTTCTCACCAAGTCTTCTCAGGTAGCACATTAATATTGGATCCTCCATCCATGATGACTTGTGTCAGCTTGTGCCCCAAGATCTCCATATGGACTAATGCGGGTTTCTTCCCAACATCAATCATCAATATGGTAGGGTCCATAAAGTAATTCTTTTGTTCCTCTTCCTTGATTGGTTGGCTTTCTACCTCCATCACCTTATGAGGCTTTATGTCTTCCACCATCGCTTTATGCAATGATGGGATGGCTTCTAGCAAACTTGCCATCTTAATTTTGATAATCATATTCAAAACTTGTGCTACCAAATTTTGCACAACCACTTTGTCTTCCAATGGTTTCTTTAACTCTTTTTCTCCCACTATTCTCAATTCTTTTGCCTTCTTTGCTTCTTCGTCAAGTACCCTCTTCACTACTTGCCATCGCTTCTTTTCTTTGGTAGGTTCAGGATACTTGTCCTTCCTAGCTTGATTCCTTGTCATGACTAGTACTTCTTCGATCTCCTCACTAACTGGAGGTACCTCTATGTCCAAAAATTTCACGTTCTATGGGTTACTAGAACTCACCTGCTTTGGACAATTCACTTCCTTGTGGTTCCCTGGACCACACCATCTACACATGTGTGTAGTATTTATCTATTGTGTCTCCTATTTTTGGGGTGAAGGATAGTTCTTCATAAAATACCCCCACTCTTGGAAATTGTGACATTGTATGATTGGTCTTCCATCCGAATCATACTACAAGTGACTCTATCCTCCTTGTCGGTTGCCTTGATACTATCTTCCCCCTCTACGACTATTCCTATAACCACCACTAGTGGCTTGCTGGCCACTCCCTTGAGGTTTTGGTTTCTCCTCCTGTTCTTGGATAGAGAGAACCTATGGGTGCACCTTTGCATTAAATGGACATTGTATCACTTCATGTCCAAGTACATTGTAAATATGGTAATAATCATTACGAGGACAAGTCACATTCATGTGACCTTTAGACTTGCAATCTATACACCAAATGTCCTTTCGATCTTGCTTGACTTTCCCTTTCACCTCTTTAATTAATTTTTCAAATTCCTTTTGGAATGACTGTACCATCTATTGGATTGTATCATCTTCCTCACTATCTGAATCATCACGTCTTACATGTGTTATCATCCCAATGATTGTTTGTTTAGCCTCACTTTCAAAATTCTTTGCATTTTCTAAGGCTTCTTCATATGTGGATGATGGAACTACCTTCATATTCTTCTTGTATCTGGGTAACAACCCATCTACAAACCATATTTTTACTAGCACATCTACTAAAGGCATTTGCATCTTATCCACCAGCTACTTCAATCGATGATTGTATGACTTCACATCTTCATCAACTTTCTGCTTAGTGGTACAAAGTTCAGTTATGATATCTCCATCATCCTTCAAAGGGTAAAATTCCTCAATGAATGCATCTTTCATTGTATTCCAAGCCTAGAATTTTGGTGTATTCTACCTTTTTAAGTACCAATCTATGGCCAGTCCTCGTAATGTGGTAGGAAATAGATGCAACCATTCATCTGGTTGGTCTACACCATTTTCTCTCCAAATGGTTATACATGTCCCGATATGTCTTGTCGGGTCTTCCTTTCCTTCCCCCATAAAAGGTGGGCATATTTGCTTTCCTGCATGATTGCCTATATGGGCCATTGGTGGTGTTTCTTCTTCTTCACTTGATGAAGTATCACCTAGAATCCTTGATTGATTCCACCTTATAGGTGACTCACTTTGTTGGTCCTCATCGAAACCATCTACTTAAGGAATCTTGTATTCACCAAATAGTCATCTACCAATCTCCTATGCATCTTCACTCTATGACCTCCTTCACTGGTGTGTAGGTTGTGGCCTTGGTCCTTCCTCCTAAGACCTCATGTGTTGTTGCTCTAGTGCCTGACTCCCATCCACCACACTCCTTTGCAACCTATCTACCACTTTCTCAGGTGTTACCATCCACTCACCTCGATCTCGCATAGTTTCCTCGTTAATATCTTCACTTACATCAATGTTCTCCTTGAATCTGGGTGCTTCTTGTTCCTCTCTCTTGTATCGATCAACAATGTATCCAACATCTCAATGTCTGCTTCGTTAGATGTCCATACTTGCTCTATTATTGGTTCATGTGTATTGTGTTCAACACTGTTCATGTTTCCTCTTTGAGAAATTCTTGTGCTCCTCCTAACTAGGATATCCTCTCCTTGATCCCATATCCTACGCCTTTGTAGACTTGTGTCTATCATTCACCTCCAATTTGTGTACTCACAATTTGTCACTTTGTAAAATCTTCTTAATTACAATAATTTTGACCCGTTTTAACAAAAATGCCAAATTTTGATAAGGAAATGATGCCAAATGTAGAGGCTAGGATGTAGTATTCCTTATGGGAGGTGATTTGGAAGCTCTAGAAATGATCACCAAAGTCTCAAAACCCAACTTGCACAAATCGTACAACTTGTACGGTCTCCATCGTACACTATGTCAATTTGCCAAAATAGCTTGTACGGTCACCAAATCATATAGTTGTATGATCCAAATCATACAACACTACACCTTGTATGATTTGGTACTCATCCAATTCACTGGAATAGGTTTTGCAAGTTAAATCGATCAGTTTTGTAATCGATTTCTCCAAACTAGCAATATTTCCTTATTTGGCAGGTTTTGGGTTGCAGCTTTGTTACCAAATCGGGTAAATGAACAACTTGTACGATTTGGTACAACACTTGTATGGTTTGTACGAACCCTTGCTGCAACTAATATTCAGATCTATCACTCTACATCACCAATCCTTCCAAGATAGGTTTTGGGAAGTTTCTATGTGTCAATTGCTCCAATTCTTCCTAACATGCAAACCCTAATTCACTAGCAATGAATTGTATTCATCATGGACAATTCCAAAAATCATACAACTACCTGGAAACATCAAGGTATAGCTATAATTCATCATATAATCAATTCCATTACTCACACCAAGTCTGTAAGGTAACCAGGATCATTCACAATGCAATTCCATCCATCTAACATGCCAAGTTATGCATTAAACATTAACTACACAACCTGCAACAACCAAAATGTATGGTGGAATTCACAAGAGCAAGGAAATAAGGAGAATTACTGTAATATCCAGATTATGAGTAATCCTACACAATATAGCCATTGGCATTGCTCACAACCATAACAATTATCACAATGAACAATATGTAACTCCACAATCAATACTCCATGAATTATATATCAACAATGAATCAACAATGAACTATGAACGAACATGAATGAACAACCAAAAAAATGAATGGGGGGCTATATAATGCATGCCCAGACCATTCCAAAGTGGTTTCTGAAGCATCACAATATTTACAACTGCCATCCCAAACTAATTCCAAAACAAATCTTTTACAAGGTTTACTAAGGTCTAATTTGATTTTTATCAAATTAACCCCAAATGCACATTTCACCTTAATTTCATTTCATTTCACATCGTACATTTGCAACCTTGTACGTTTTGCTCTTGCTTGTACATTTTGACACTTGTACATTTTAGTCAAAATTGAGCAAAACTACACAAAACTGTGCAAATCCAAAGATCACTTTTTCTTCTTATGGGAGGTGGATTTGTTGCCTACAAATATATTGTTTTGATCTATATATATATATATATATATATATATATATATTTATTAAGTTTTAGAGAATTTCCTTGGGTTAGTCGACTTTCATAATGGTAGACACCAACGATGAACACAAATGCAACACAAGTGTAGCCTCAAACAAGGAGGTATCAATGGAGCATGGTGAGAGGTTTAATTGGGGAAGCAAGGGCAAGGAAGAATAGGAAAAGCCTCACTGACCTTCAAGGGAATGAACCAAGGAAAGGGTTCATGTGCTCAATGATAATTTGAGGATTCTAAATGAGTCCTTGGTAATGCAATGTTCATTGGAGTATTAGATAGCAACACTGGATACTGACTATATACAAGTGCATAGGAGGGATGTGGAAATCCCTATCCAATATGACAAATGATATTGTAGTGGTAAATAAGGTGATGGTAAAATCAAATAGAACTAGTTCTAGGGTGAAGCCACCAAAGCCAAAAGAACCAAAGTCATATGATGGTACATAGGATGAAAAATCTTGGAAAACTTCTTCTTTGAGCTTGAACTATACCTCAATGACATGAAAAATTTACTAAATATATGACATGTGCAATTGGCATAAACTTACTAAGTAGTGTATCGCTCCAAAATTTTTGCATCCTTACCCTCAGGCTATAGGATCCGTGCCCAGAAGGGGGATGCGAGAAGGATGGGACAATACCTCGGACTGAGAGGCCCTTTGAAGGTCCCGCCTCTCGGGGGAGGAGTATAAAGGTGAATTTTCGACGGATGGTGGGTTCACCAGGAAACTTTTGAGTGGCAGTTTCCATGCCTAGGTTGGGAATGGGTTTGATGTGTTCGTTTTATACTCAATCATTCAATTCCTAGGTTTGGCCAAAATGAATCTAAACTATTCTATATGCCAATAATGATTTAAATGGATACAAAAAATAGAAATGGGTGCTAAACATAGAGAATATGCAGATTAGGATAGATCATACCTGATTTTGGATGTCTGATGAAGGTTCTGAGTCTTGTAGCAGTCTGAATCGTCTCAAACTGCACGTAATCATCTGAAAGGAGACAAAATCATCTCAGATCATAGTCGGTCATCTGAGATCAGACGAGATCATCATGGATCTGACGAATTCATCAGATGAATTCGTCAGAAACCTACAATCACAGAAACAGATACAAAATACCAAAATACGAGTACCAAAACACAGGGGAAATGATAGAAGTAATGGTAAATTTACCTAAATGATAAATCCAAATAGAAATCAAAGAAGAAATGCATCAACTTAACAATGTATTTTGATTTTATCATGCATTTACACTAGATGAGGTGAACTCCAAGATGCATAAACATAATAACCCAAGATAATGCAGAATTATAATGGAAAAATGCAGGAAAGTTAAGAAAATGCAAACTCTGGGCTCGGATTGCCCCCAATCTAGATTACAGTCAGGATCGCCTCCAATTGTACGAAATCGTCTGCGCTCCTCGACAGGATCGTCCGAGATAGTCTGGAATCATTTGCGACGATCCGCACTAGCTTCAGCTGAAAAATAGTAGGGTTCCTGCAAGAAAATGCAAAATGCAGAATACAGACAATAGTACGAGGATGCTCTAGTGAATAAGGATCTAAATCCGTCAGCTAAGGGGTTCAGGGAATCAGAATCGGGAGTCAGGTGGATAAACTAGAAAAATCCTAGTTTATATAGGATTAGGGGGAGGCTAGGAGGTTGGGGATCATCCCAATCCGGGAGATCTCCAACGGGAAATCTCCAACTGCGTAGACGCGCTTCTACCCAAGTTGGAGAGGCTATTGAAACAGAAGCTAATTATGAACATTCGGTTTTGGGATGAAATCGTCTGGACGTTCTGTTCCAGACGAATTCGTCAGATCGGGGATGATTTCGTCTGATCTACGATGATATCGTCCAACGGTCAAAACAAATCCTAAAAATGGCACGAAAAATGGGGAAAGCGGGTAACAAGCGATTTTGGGGTTTAAAATTTAAATTTTTATCTTTTATCTTTTACTAAGGTTTTAACCGTGCCAATTTTAGGGTGCTACATTTTGCCCCCTCTTTAGCGAATTTTTCGAAGAAAATGCGTTAAAGATGAGTTTTTCCCGTTTTTACGAGAAAGCAAAAAAATGTACTCAATTTTTTAGACGACGATTCTTCGTCGAATCGTACGAATGCTGACTATGGTGCCCCCTCCGTGTTTTTACCCAAATCGAACGTTTGAGGTAAAAACGTGGAAAAGCAAAATTTTAAAATGTTGTTGGTTTTGAATAAAATTAAGAAAAATAGGGAAAACCCTAATTCATTTTTTTACTATTCATTTTTACTGGTTTTAGAGCTCTGCAGACAAAAAATGGTGGAGACAGCGCACAGAGCGACAGAGGTCCGATGCGGGCTACGGGTAAGGATCTAATCCTAATAGATTAGGTTTGATTTTGCTTTGTGCAATTTTTGGATTTAAATTTTGATTGTTTGGGGCATCGCGGCCATTTTTAGGCCGTCGACGACGTCGGGATGAAATCGTCCCTATTTCATCGAAATCGTCTCTAGATCGTCGATTTCGTCTGAGGGCGAAATCGACGAACTAGGGGCGATCTCGTCCAACAAGGGGCGATCCGCGAGTTGCGAAATCAGAGACGATTTCATCCTAACAAAGGACGATGCTGCCCAATTTGGGATGATATAATCCAATGGTGGACGATATCATCTTGTTAAGAAATTAAGCTTGATTAAAATGTTTTTAATTTTATTTTAATGATTGGTTATTAATAAATTTTGTTGTTTATTGTTTGTTTTGCAGAGGGGATTACTAAAGAGCCGAGAATGGAAATACGATGGGCTGAGAGACGACTTGGCCGCTCTCGACCAGGCAGAGCGCGACCAACTAGCACAGGTCGGGCTACGGCATGTGGCAGAGATGCCACAAGTATCGACTGACATAGGGCTTCTGACAGCCCTAGCAGAGAGATGGTATCCGGGGTCATCCTATTTTTGGCTACCGACAGGGGAGATGGCTCCCACACTAGAGGACATATGGAGGATCATGAGGATCCCCATACAGGGATGGCTCATGACGCCTATGGCCAATCAGGGCCAGGCGATGATGAGATTGACTAGAGACCCGAGCTTCACCCTGGAGAAGGGCGGAGTGAACATCGAGTCTCTGAGGCAGATGCCTGGGGCATCTAGGCTGACTCGAGTTTTGGCAGGGGTGGTCGGTGGCTTACTGCTATGCCACCAGAGCGGGTGCAGACTACCGTGGGTGCTCTCAGACATAGTTTGCGACATGAGAGACCACGGGTATAGGTTTACATGGGGTAGCTTTGTACTATGTCGCTTGTATAGGATCCTACATGGGGTCGTATACAAGGGAGGTCGATGTCTGGTCTTGACATCGCTGCTACAGATTTGGTGTTGGGAGCACATCGCGGTGCGGAGGCCGATAGGGCTCCCATTGATAGGGGTTGATCGGGAGAGGCCCCGGGTTTACTATTGGTGGCTACAGAGAGGGTCACAACGGTGGATAGATCTGTCGATGTCTCGAAGGTTGTTGGATGACCTCATCCTAGACCAGATCACCTGGAGGCCATGGAGAGAGCACCCCGGGTGGGCGAGAGGATGGGCAGGAGCTGGCTCGCATCAGGCGAGTCTGCTGGCTGAGGATGGAGCGGGGAGAGGTAGAGCTCCACCGCTATGATCGGGTACTATGGTAGTTCGGTCTACAGTAGGGGATCCCTTCTCTCAGGGATTACGAGTACTCCCGGACTGTTCAGGATAGTACTACGCTGAGCGGGGCTCCAGACATGCAATGATTCTGGAGTCAGGATGTGGACGATGCCCCCATCCAGCCAGTGGATGGTGATGATGTTGGGGTTGTAGACGGCTATGATGCCTAGTACGTAGGCATCCGCCCTCCTCGGATGACGAGGGCACAGGGTTCGGTGCACGCGGTTGTGCGATGGATGGGGAGGCGGTGCCAGGCTGCCATTGAGGCAGCGTGGGGTCATGGTGGGAGAGAGCAGTGGTGATCCCCATAGGAGAGATGCCAGTGGATGGGTTAGGCTCCAAAGAGGCCACAGGAGACAGGGCAGAGGGAGGAGAGATTCCCTTCATAGCAGGGGGAGAGACCACCATCGCCCGATAAGGGCAAGGGTGTTGAGGTAGGGGAGAGCAGCGAGACGGTGGCTCTCCGGGCTGAGGTTGCCCACCTTCGGGCTCAGGTGCAGACACTACAGGATGAGGCTACACGACTCAGAGCTCGGGGTGGAGGAGCGAGCACTCAGGATCTGGCATGGTCTATTGCTCAGACCGCATTCTACCAGGGGTTGTACTATCAGGCGGTCCCAGAGGGATAGAGGATACCATTGCCAGCCCCCATTGCAGAGCCGGTTATGATGGGATCATCGAGGACATCCTCACGATCGACGATGAGGACCCAGGACACAGCCCGGACCTCTATGGGACCACCTCCTCCACGTCAGGGTGGGGGAGGAGATGAGGCTGAGAGCTCGAGGGCTTCTCGAGGCTAGCTATTGTAGAGTGCAGATTGCATTATTATATATGTATATATATTTGTTTTTGAGGGGATTGAGTATGCCAGGGTTTTGATTGTGGCATACCAATCCAGATGATGTACATAATTGATTGATGATATATATAGATTGTATTTTTGATGATATGACTTGTGTATCTGTTGTATGATGCTTGAATTGTTGATTCATGTAATTATGTCGTTGGAAATAAATTATAATGTTATGTCATGCCATAAAATTGTAAATGAAATAATCTGATGTGCATAAATTGGTTGTTTTGGTGTGATTTGATGAAAAATAAAAGGGACTTCTAACAATAATTTCAAAGGACATTGTCGTTGTTATAGACCGTTTCATGGAGTCGTCGCTCGCTAGGTCGTCAAGCTAATCCTAGTATAGAAATATTGCTAAAAGTAAAAGAGTGCTTAAGAGACTTGTCTTAAGACTTGGTGTTGTGATGATGAAAATGATGATGGTGATGATTTGTTTTCAGATTTTTCACAAAATTATGCATGAAATATATTTAAAAGTGATTTTTGCTAGGCATAAATTCCTAAGTGTGATAAATTTTTGAATAATTCCTTAGAAATTATACCATGGTTGCAAAATGGAATGTTTGACATAATGACATGAAATAGAATAAGTGTTCGTTCGTTTTGAAGCACAATTGTGTAACATAATGATGTAAGCCATATGTGTTTTTAAAATGGATGGGAAAATAAAATTAGAACAATGGTTTGCGCTAGGCATAGAATTTATAGGTATAGACTTATACCATCATCGCGAAATCCAAAGAAGAAATTGATATTTTTAGTTTTATTGCATGATTGATTTTTGATTTTTGATTTTTGATAAACAGAAAATAATAATATGATGAACATGTTGTTTGAAATCGTTTTGCGATTTTGTGAAACAATGTATATAATTGTTTTTATACAAAACAAAATTCTGAAATAAGAGGATAAAATTATTCCAAAAAGAATTACAAAAATATTTTAAATTATCTCAAAAACAAATGTAGGTTTATAAGGGATCCTCATGTGCAAATGTGAGTTCATTACCGATCTTGATTTATCATAATGATACAAAATCTCTCAAATACAAATGTGTGTGCGATTGTATTGTTCATTCACCAATTTTGAGCAAGATAATTTGATACAAGCAATTTGCCTTAACCAAATGAGTGTTCCTTAACCATGATTTATATGCATATAACCGTACCGAGACTACTATGTAAGTCGGGTTATCAAGAGCTAGCTGATCCATAAGTTGACATAGGTCTGTACAAAAGAAGGTCGCTAATGTGACGGACATATCACCACGCTAGGAATTACCCAAGGCCAAGCGGGTTGGGCACAAACCACTTGTTATGGGGCTTACCTCACAGTTTTCGAATAATTGAGAATTCCAGGGATTCAAGCTCATTCACCCTTCTTTTCTTTTCAAGGGGTAGGGAAAGGGATTTTATTGCATTTTGCTTTTTCGTTTCACTTTTGCTTTTTTTTTTTCTCTTTTTGTATTTTTGCTTGGAATATTGTTGCGATGGTACAAAATGATATTTTTCTTTTTCTCATTTTTCTTTGACTTTTCTTTTTCTTCCTATGCTAGGGATACTTGCTCGGATTGGCTGTAGAGCAAGGGATTTTTATTCTGGGTAGGGGTGAGCTTGTCCTTTTGTCAATTCTCAAAGATTCTAGACCATGTGCATGATAGGATAGCAAGGGAAACTTTTCGCTCAAGAAACCACGTCTACTATGTAGCATCATATTGAATTTGCAATGAAATCATTTTAATGTGAAAAGATATACTTGGTTCAAGTAAATAACAAGATCAGTTCTCTATGCTCAAAACTTTATTTAATGCCAATGTGGACTTTGATATAAGAGAGATTAATAATCATACTAAATAAAATCAAGATATTTATTCATGTGAGTGTGATAGTGCGGGATTCCAAATAAATGTTCATTTATCCAAAATAATTGAAAATATAACTGCAAACTCCAAGAATTGACAGGTATGAAAAATATGTTTTTGAAGATTTTGACAATTTTGATGTTTTTGTATTTGATTTTAATTGATGAATTGAAAGAAATACAATGTGATTGTTTTTTTTTATATATATATAAGTGACTAAAAGAAATAATGTGCAAAACAAATATATACAATGATGAAATGGCCAAATTTTATGCATAGTAGCGTTTGAGATGCATAATGTTCATAGGTTCTTTAAGTTCTTTACCATCTAAGGTAGATAATTTGTATGCTCCCGATCCAAATTTAGCAGTAATAATATACGGTCCAAGCCAGTTGGGCTCGAATTTACCTTTAAGGTCTTTAGTAGCATTAGTATTTTTTTTATTTTCTTTTAAAACAAGGTCGCCGATCGCTAAGGATCGATGATGAACTTTCTTGAGATATGCTCTCTTAAGCTTGTTTTGGTAGGCACGAAGATGCTCCAAAGCATTGATGCACTTTTCATCTAAAAGTTCTAGCTGACTAAATCTACCAGCACGATATTCATCCCCTACTTCAGTATCTTGAAGTAGTAGAGCCAAAGAAGGAACTTCTAATTCAAAGGGAAAAATAGCTTCAGCGCCATAAACCAAAATGAAAGGTGAAGTTCCAGTGGGGGTGCGAACACTAGTGCGATAGGCCCACAAAGTAGGATATAATTGGATGTGCCAATCTCGACCAGATTTATTGACCAGTATTTTGAGAATTTTGATTAATGTTTTATTAGATGCTTCTGCTTGGCCATTACCCCGAGGATAATAGGGAGTGGACCAACGATGTTGAATTTTATATTTTTGACACAATTTTTTGACATCTTTATTTTTGAAACAAGTTCCATTATCTGAGATGAGATTTGCAGGAATTCCAAACCTACAAATAATTTGATTGAAGATAAACTTAGAAACTTGGATTCCAGTACAAGAAGCTAAAGGCATAGCTTCAACCCATTTTGTAAAATACTCCATAGCGGTTATGATAAATTTGTGTCCATCAGATGACACAGGGTTGATTTTCCCAATGATATCTAAGCCCCATTTTGAAAAGGGCCAAGGAGATGAAATAGCCTGCAGCTCTTGTGCAGGCGCATGGACAAGGTCAGCATGTTTCTGGCACTTGTCGCAATGGCGCACATAATCATGTGCATCATTCTCCATGGTAGGCCAAAAATATCCTATCCAAAGGAGCTTCTTAGCAATGGCGTTACCACTAAAGTGTCCTCCACAAGATCCATCGTGGGCTTCACTCAAAGCTGATCTAGATTCTTCTAGATTCAAACATCTTAATAATATGCCTTCAAAAGATCTCCTATACAAGGTATTACCAATAATTACGAAGCGACTTGCTCGTCTACGTAATAATCGATGTTGGTTGCTAGTATAACCATCAGGGAAGGTCCCATTTTGCAAAAAATTAAATATATCAGTGTACCATGGTTTGGGAGTAGTTTCGTTGATTAGAAACACATCCAAAGGTTCTAAGCATGATTTGCTTGAAGCGGGTTCTTGGAGTCAACGAATAATGATGGTAGCATATTCATCATCTAACTCCAAGGGCAAAAGAGATGCAGCTACAACCATAGCGTCAGCCGCACGATTGCTAGTTCGAGGAATAGCTTCCAAAGTAACTTGATCAAATAAGGATAATAATTGCAAAACATATGTTTTATATGGGCATAATTTATCATCTCTGGTCTGATAAACATCATTGATTTGATTTATGACAAGTTGGGAATCACCAAAAACTAACAAATTTTTAATTTTTAGGGCCAAAGCTGCTCGTAATCCAAGGATTAGAGCCTCATATTCAGCAGTATTATTAGTGCAAGCAAACATTAATTTAAAGGACAAAGGTATAAGATGTTTTTGTGGAGATATTAAAATAATACCCATGCCAGCCCCACTCATGCATCGGGCTCCATCAAAGTATAGGGACCATTGTTTAGGATGGTCTGCCTCTAATTTAAGGCATTCATCGAGAAACTCAATGATGAGGGGATGGGTAGACTCTAAGGGTGCAGCAACTAATTGATCTGCTATGATTTGACCTTTAACAGACTTTTATCCTATAAACGTGAGTTCAAACTCGCTTAGCGCAAGAACCCACTTGGTTGTGCGACCAGATAAGTACGGTCGACTCATGAGATATCGCAAAGGGTCGAATTTGGCAATAACATACGTTTTTTGACTAAGCATATAATGTCATAGTTTCTATGTAGAAAATACGACTGCAAGACATAACTTCTCTAATATGGTATAGCGAGTTTCATAACTGATCAAGGTTCTGCTGATGTAATAATTAGCACGTTCTTTCTTCTCATCGTCAAGTTGAGCTAACATAGCTCCTAAGGCAAAATCGAAAGCAGAAATGTACAAAATAAATGGACGATCAGATCTAGGTGGGGAAAGCACCGGTGGTTTAAGAAGATATTGCTTGAGGAGTTCAAATGCTTCCTGACATTTGTCGTCCCAATGAAAAGAGACATCTTTCTTAAGAAGTTTAAGAAAGGGTCCGGTTTTATCTGCCAACTTATCAATGAAGCGGCGAATAGCTTGAAGCTTACCTTGTAAACTTCGTAATTCTGATATATTTGTGGGTGCGGGCATATCAGTGATAGCCGTGATCTTGAGAGGGTCAATTTCAATGCCACGTAAAGAAATGATAACCCCCAATAATTTATCGGACTTAACTCCGAATATACATTTGGTTGGATTCAATCGGATAAGATACTCCCTTAACCGATCAAATACTTTTCTCAAGTCATTTAAATGATCATCTTCTTTGATGGAATGAGCTATAATATCATCTACATAATCATGTAGAATATCATGCATCATATCGTGAAAGATATAAGTCATGGCTCGTTGATAGGTTGCACCTGCGTTCTTTAAACCAAATGGCATTACTTTCCAACAAAAGGTTCCCCAAGGGGTAATAAAGGTTGTTTTAGCCTGATCTTTAGGAGCTATCCTGATCTGATTATAACCAAAAAATCCATCCATTAGGGATATCATTCCGCTCCCAGCAGTAAAATCAATGATTTGATCCATGTTGGGAAGAGGAAAATCATCTTTAGGGCAGGCAACATTAATATCTCTGAAGTCTGTACAAACCCTAACTTTAGTGGCTTCTTTCTTAGTTATTGGAACTACATTTGAGATCCATTCAACATAATCAATGGCTTGTATAAAAATGACCTTCAACGAGTTTTCTAGTTCTGCTTTGACTAGTAAGGCCACTTTAGGATGCATTTTTCTAAGTTTCTATTTAACAGGTTTAGCATCTGGATGGACTACTAGATGATGCATAACTACAGAAGGGTCCAAACCTGGCATGTCGTCATATGTCCAAGCAAAGACATCTTCATAGTCTTTAAGAAATGAAATGTATTTATCTTGTTTTTCTTGACTTAATTCTGATCCAATATTGATTATGTGAGGGTTATGTTCGGTTCCAATGTTAATTTTTATACCATTTTCAACTTCCATATGTAAATCTCTCTCAAAATTAGGTGGGGTGGGTGAAACACCCAATTCTTGTAATTCTTCCAAGGTTAGCTTGGATAATTCGTCTTGAGGAGTCGAGGCCTCAAGTTGGGCTATACTAGGTATAGAGCCATCAAAATAAAATTCGTTATGTAACAAGTCATCAACGGAGACATCATGGAAGATATCCCCTTCCAACTCATCGTCGGATTCGACAATCATCTCAGGGTAGGCGAGAGATAGCATATGACAGGTAAAGGGATTATTCTTTGAACGCAAAGAATCTTGTTTATCCAGATAATCTTGATAACATGTAAGATGGTCATCCTCCTCAAATGGGAAGGGTTGACCTTTACTAGGAAATAGGCCCACACCGCATCGGGTAGGCCATGGTTCTACCTCAATAGGTTCCTTCATACCATTTTGGGAAGGTCCCAAACCTTTCCCTTTATAGCCCAATTTAAGCATTATGGGTTTAGCTTTAATATACTCATTAGCAAAATAGCATCGAGCATATCCATCACAATGTGTCTTGATGTTTTCGGGTATTCTTCCCCAATCATATCCCTTATAAATAAAAGCACAACTCCCGACTTGGTAAATACTTGATTTTTTTTTTTTTTTTTTTTTTTTTTTGTTTGAGAAAAAACAAAAATTAATTTTTTTTTTTTTTTTTTTGTTTGTTGTTTTTTTATTGTTGGTTGTTTTTTTTTTTTTTTTTTTTATTTGTTTGAGGGGGGGGGTGCCTAGAATATATAAATAAAAAAATAAATTGGGATGTGGGGGGGCCTAACATACTCCCATAGGTTGTGGGAGGCCCAAGGTACGAGGAGAGGGTGGGAGTTTATTTAAAATAAGGGAAGCTTGCATGGCAGTGTTGATTTCTTCTGATATAAGAATTTTAGATAAATCGGGTAAGAGTTCATCAATAAGAGCATAAGAGGTAGAAGGAACATTTCCTAGATCGTCTGATGTGGAAAGGATGCCTGTAGTGGATGGGGATGTTATAGGGATATCGATGGATGAGTCTATCGGTATGGAAGTTATAGGGGTAAAACAAGAAGCATTGGTTGTAGTTCTGGGATCTTTTTGAGGTCCTACTGTGGTTTGTTCAGAAGATGGTTGAGCTATATGTAGAGGTGTAGTTGATGGGGAAAAAGTAGGTGATGTTATGGGTGAGTGTTTCACATGCTTAGACGGTTGATGAGAATTAGGATGTGTGGATGACAGAGTAGGGCAAAATTGAACTCCAACCGGTTCTGCCAAAGCACACATATCAAAGGGTCTAGGGTCACCATGAATGGTAACCAGCTGGTTTTTAAATTTGAATTTAACACACTGATGTAAAGTGGATGGAACCGCTCGCATTGCGTTAATCCAAGGGTGACCCAAAAGTATATTGTATGATGTAGGGCAATGTACAATAAACACGATCGTGTCTAAGGTCCTAGGACCAACTTGCAAGGGAATAGTAATAACTCCACATATTTCTTGTGTTTCGTCATTAAAGGCTTTTATGATCATATCCATTCTTTTCATTTCATCACTTCTAAAGCCAAATATTTGGTAGAAGTTAAAAGTGCATATGTTTAAAGATGAACCATTATCAATCAAGACGCATTTAATGGCTACATCCCCAATTAGGGCCGTAATATATAAGGGGTTATCCTTATGTAAACTATGTTGTGGTATATCTCTATCTTGAAAGTCAATACAATCGACTTCTCGAGTTATGATAGTATTGATCATGGCTTTAGGATGAATATTTTGTGGTACCATCATTTGGCTTAATGTGAGCATTAATTCATCCCTATGGGTAGGAGAAGATCTTAAAAGGTCCAAAAGGGAAATTCTAGCTGTAGTATTGGATAATTGTTCATTAATATTATACGGAGGCTTAGGTTGAACATTAGGCATATGATTCCCTTTATTGGGATTTTTCAAAACAAATGGAGCTGATCCATCGTTCTGAGTTTGATCCTATTGAGAGTTTTGAGCCTGTTGTCGAGTAACGACTCCGATGGTACCTAAAATATTATTTCAAGGATGATGAATGGGTCTTGGTCTAGCATTTATGGCTTGTTCATTAGAAAGGAATTGATGAGAAGAGGGTCGAGTAGTAACTCTTCTAGGAAATGGTTCTTTCGAAACCATGGAATTTGTGATGGGTTGAATAGGATCTGATTCATTTTCAGAACTATTCGATTGATTTGAGGTGATTTCCATGTCACTTTCAGTATTAGATTCTACATCACTAAGATCAGGTGTTTGAATATTATATAGGGGTCTGGACGTAACCATGGATAAAGTTGTGTCAAATATTTCTAGATCATGAATATGTAAATGCCCACTAATGGCTCCTACATATCGGGTAGGAGGGGGAACATTATGATGTTCAATTTTATTAGCCACCTCTTTACCATGCTTTAGTAAAGGATATTGAAATATATCCAATGATTGATTGGCATTCTGATTCTGACTTTGAGGGGTGTTATTTTGAGCATTATTAGTAGGATTTTGTTTAGGTTGAAAGGCTTGCACCTCCATCTCATTGTTATCAATTAAATCTTGTATTTTATGTTTTAACCATTTATAAGAGTTGGTAGCATGTCCAGGTCCTCTATGGAAATCACAATGTAAATCAGCTCTATATCCGGGTATAGTTGGATCAGGTTCTCGGATATTAGGTAATTGAATCAAACCTCGGGCTAATAGTTGCGAGAGAATGGTTGATAAAGGTTGATTTAACCTAGTAAATTCTTGGGGTGGTTTATCAGGAGGTTTCAATATGAACTTCTCTATTGTTTTCATAGTATTAACATTGGCAATGTTTATGCTATCAGTGACTCCATCACCCACAACTTGTTTATTTTTATATTGATTTATGGATGTTTTCTCATCATCTTTCTTTTTGAACTGCCCTCTTATAATGAGAGCATATTCCACTCTTTGAGCTAAATCTATAGCTTGATCGAAGGTGGTCAAGGTAGCCGTTGATAATTCATAGGATAGTTGTTCTTGTAAATTATTGATAAAAATATCCAACATTTCCCGATAAGGCAACACAAAGTGTAATTTTCCTATCAACTGCCTCCATCGAGCTAAGAAGTCAGTAAAACACTCATCTTTGTCTTGTTTTAGGTTGTACAAATCTTTAATGGTTACATGCTGATGCAGGAGCATCCGGTGGTAGTAGCGCAATCTTGCGTCAACAAATTTTTTCTAAGTTTTTAGTCTTTGACAAGGCAGAAGTTGGTCGCGATATCACGACATCATGAAATCGTGACATAAAATTGAAAAGAAGGCAGGGAAGCAGGGAGGTCGCAACATCGCAACGTAAAATCATGACATAAAGTTGAAGTCGAGGTAGGGAAGCAGGGAGGTCATGATATCGCGATGTCGCGAAATCATGACATAAAGTTGAAGTCGAGGCAGGGAAGCGGTAAGGTCACAAAATTACGACGTAAAGTTGAAGAGAAGGCAGGGAAGCGGGGAGGTCACGATATCGCGATGTCGCGATATCGTAACATCGTGAAATCATGATGTAAAGTTGAAGTCGAGGTAGGGAAGCGGGGAGGTCACAATAGCACGACGTAAAGTTGAAGAGAAGGCAAGGAAGCGGGGAGGTCACGATATCATGACGTCGTGATATCGTGACATCGCAAAATCATGACATAAAATAGAAATCAAGGCTCAAAGGTGGGGAGGTCACGATATCGCGACCTGTCACGATATCATGACCAAAAGAAGGAAGAAGTGCAAGAAAGTTAAACTGTCATGATATCACGACATGTCGCGATATCGTGACAAACAGCTGGTTCATGGCTCAAAAAGGTGTGCGCTCCAAGATGATGTTTCTGATATGGGCAGGGGTCTCATTAATGCATGTTTTCATATCCAATAAGTTAGCTGAACATAGCGGCCTCTCGAATGCTACGTCTAGAGGTCAAAAATGTCAGGTGGGTCTTTTAAATGCATGCTTTCATGGCGGATCGGGGCAGTTGCCCATTTATGGAAAGAAATTGAAGACTCGATGGAGGAAGCCGACTTTGCAGGTTTTTGATGATGTGTTCTTTCAAAGGGTCATTAATGGCTCAGAGGGTCAGGGCCTCTATAAAAACCCAAGCATTGTAATAGAATAGGGTGGTGGATAGGAAGATTGCACACAGAGTGTGGTAGTGAGAACCAAGCCGAGCGTTGGTTAGTGTAAAGCCTACGAGCTGTTGCTATAGAATTTCTAGATTAATAGAAGAAAATTTGGGAATTGCGTGAGTGGAGAAAGTGTGATTTTCCCATCCCCCATCAGTGGTATCAGAGGCAGGAAGTTCCTGAGTGTGTAACAGATCGTCGGACGTGAGGCAGTTACACCAGGATCTATGGTAGGGTTCTGAGAGAGAAGAGAGAGTTTAGGATCTGAGGGAGATATGATGACAATGAAAGAGTTCAAGGCATTGCAGAGGCAAGTGCAAGCCCTACAAGAGGAGCTGCTCAGAAGAGATTTGTAGAGGCAAGTGAAAGCCCTACAAAGGGAGCTGCATAGACAGCATGAGGATAAACAGAAGAGAAGAGAAGATGGAGTTCATCAGAAGATGAAGCCATTGCAGGCTACAGACAAAGAGGTGTGCAACAGTGCCAGGATCTGTCTGATAGAAGACAAAAATTTATCTGGCTAGGAGATGGAGTTGAAGCAGGCTGCAGACGAGGAAGTGTGCAGCAGTGGTAGAATCTGTCTGGAGGAAGACAGAGGTTGTTTGGGCCAGGAGAAGGGGTTGGAACAGGCTGTAGAGGTAGATGAATGTATGGAGGTGCTACAGAAGGCAGTAACCAGATAATGCAGAAGTGAAGATCACTTCTCCATCAACCCCGGTTGTCTGATGCAGGAGCATCCGATGGCAGTAGCGCAATCTTGCGTCAACAAAATTTTTTCTAAGTTTTTAGTCTTTGACAAGGCAGAAGTTGGTCACGATATCGCGACGTCGTGAAATCATGACATAAAATTGAAGAGAAGGCAGGGAAGCAGGGAGGTCACGATATCACGATGTCGTGATATCGTGACATCATGAAATCATGACATAAAGTTGAAGTCGAGGCAGGGAAGTAGGGAGGTCATGATATCGCGACGTCGCGATATCGTGACGTCACAAAATCATGACATAAAGTTGAAGTCGAGGCAGGGAAGCGGGGAGGTCATGAAATCGTGACGTAAAGTTGAAGAGAAGGTAGGGAAGCGGGGAGGTCGCGATATCGCGACGTTGCGATATCGCAATGTCATAAAATCATGACGTAAAGTTGAAGTCGAGGCAGGGAAACAAGGAGGTCACGATATCGTGATGTTGCGATATCATGACATAAAGTTGAAGAGAAGGCAAGGAAGCGGGGAGGTCACGATATCGCGATGTCGTGATATCGCGACGTTGCGAAATCACAATGTAAAATAGAAATCAAGGCTCGAAGGCGGGGAGGTCATGATATCATGACTTGTCACGATATCATGACCAAAAGAAGGAAGAAGCGTAAGAAAGTTAAACTGTCATGATATCATGACATGTCGCGATATCACGACAAACAGCTGGTTCATGGCTTAAAAAGGCACGCGCTCCAAGATGATGTTTTTGAGATGGGCAGGGGTCTCATTAATGCATGTTTTCGTATTCGGTAAGTTAGCTGAACACAGCGACCTCTCGAATGCTGTGTCCAGAGGTCAAAAATGTCAGGTGGGTCTTTTAAATGCATGCTTTCATGGCGGATCGGGGCAGTTGCCCATTTATGGAAAGAAATTGAAGACTCGACGAAGGAAGCCGACTTTGCAGGTTTTTGATGATGTGTTCTTTCGAAGGGTCATTAATGGCTCAGAGGGTCAGGGCCTCTATAAAAACCTAAGCATTGTAATAGAATAGGGTGGTGGATAGGAAGATCGCACGTAGAGTGTGGTAGTGAGAACCAAGCCGAGCGCTGGTTAGTGTAAAGCCTACGGGCTGTTGCTATAGAATTTCTAGATTAATAGAAGAAAATTTGGGAATTGCATGAGTGGAGAAAGTGTGATTTTCCCGTCCCCCATCACATGCCTTTCAATATAGGCACTAAATTGATGCACAAAAGACTCAGTGGTCTCTTCAAAATTTCTCAAAGAATGAGTGGGCAATTGATAATACCACTCTAATGCCATCCCTCCTAAAATTTTTGGGAACATTTTTAGTAATAACAAGTCATCATGTGATATATCATGACATGCTATCCTAAACATACAAAGATGCTCTATGGGATCTTTGGTTCCTTTGTATATAGGTAGGACAGGCATGGGAAAGTGTTTAGGATATGGTTGTGCTACAACTATAGGATCTAGAGGTTGACTACACATCTCTCGATAATTGTACGAGGGACGGTAGGGATCTATTTGGTCCATACAGGAGGCTAAGTGTTTCACCATGGCTTCTAGATTACTAGTTTTCCGACCATGTTGGTTCGGTGGTACATGAGCATGGGATTTGTGAGCGTAGGAAGGCGAGACATAAGGATTAGATGCTATATTGTTGTTATGCAAATTTTTGGTAGGAACAGTATTATGAAGAAGATTTATGGTAGCATTATGTTGTATCCCAAATTGTTGGAAATTAACATTTGGTTTTGTTTTAGGCTTTTGTTGATTTGAGGTATATTGATTAATAGCTTGGCGAAATAAAGCAGTGAATGCAGGTTTCTTTTGTGTGGGATAACCATAGGTTTAATAACAGGCACTCTAGGTAGTTGGGTAACCTGTTGTTGTCGCATTTTTTGGATTATAGTAGCCATGTCCAAATTGGACGGTCCAACTTGATCACTCTCTTGATCAATGAAGGACAAAGGATTAGTGCGTGTGTGATATATGTCTTCTAGGGTTGCTTGAGTGTCACTAATTTGATCTTTGTCCATATGAATTGCTCTATTAAGGGTGCCCATATTATCATGGAGGAACTTCCAGAAATGTTCCATGTTCTCAAAAGTAACAGCTCCTTCTGGAGATATTTTAGGAGATGAGGATTCTTCCTCCCTAAAATTTTCTCTTTGTTCATTTGTATCAACATACTCTTCTTCTTGTTGGTCTAGAGTTCCTTCTTCCTGAATTGGGTCTTCAGGAAGGACATCTGGGTTGTTTTCTATTTTCCTTAACCAATCTTCTTCTACCTCAATTTGTTTTCCATTCCTGAGTCTAGTCATTATGTCTAAATCTTAGATTTTAGCAAATATATATTGATATATTTGCAACAGATCTAGAAGGTATATATTTTAATTATATACCTACTATAATGCTTTAAAAATAAAATGTTTTGATTTTTATGATTTTGTTTTTTTTGTTTTATTTTTATTTTATGCTTATAAAGACAACAAACAACACACTAAATACAAGAAATAACAATAATAAAATAATAGCTTAGTTTTCTAAAAAGAGTTTATGAATGTCATTGATAGGATCAAGTTCATCAAGAGTCATAAAATGCTCTTCTTCAAATTGGAAATGGTTTTTCAAGAATTTGATAAAGTGTGCTATAGTGATATTATCTATTTTTGATTTTGTCTTGTAAAAATAAATATCATGGTAATACTCTCGATATAACACAGCCCTGGGGACTCTATTCCATATGTCTATCTTTAAGAACGACCTCTTGGTCCTCTATACGAGATAGAAATTTATGTACTACAGCTGCATTATCGAGGTATTCCTCAAAGGTATACAAATCAGAAGACACAAGGGCTCTTTTATCTGCTAACCACCTATAACAAGCTCTCTGAAGCTCATGATACAAAGTCACTTGATCGGGATCCAGGATTCTATCTAGGACAAACCTCTTGATTTGCCTAAGTTCGGTTGCTCTAGATGAAATGAGATTCAATCTCCTATTAAGCTCGTCCCATAAATGTGGGACTCTATATGTTGGAGCTACTCTAAGCAAAGAATTAATCTCTATAGTTGCTAATTGATTCTCAACATTAATGGTGATGGCTCATCTTTTGTTATAATCTACCATCTAAATATGACATGCAATCTTTGATTCTAAATGCATTTATTTATTTTGTTTTTTTTTTTTGGATTTTTTTCA
Source organism: Wollemia nobilis (assembly GCA_028583015.1). Lineage (NCBI taxonomy): Eukaryota > Viridiplantae > Streptophyta > Pinopsida > Araucariales > Araucariaceae > Wollemia > Wollemia nobilis. The sequence goes on along the minus strand of JAQPPZ010017049.1, from coordinate 9,358,162 downwards.
AAAGGTTTTTAGTTTTCATGTCGGGTTCACCAAAATGTATCGCTCCAAAATTTTTGCATCCTTACCCTCAGCCTATAGGATCCGCGCCCGGAAGGGGGATGCGAGAAGGATGGGACAATACCTCAGACTGAGAGGCCCTTTGAAGGTCCCACCTCTCGGGGGAGGAGTATAAAGGTGAATTTTTGATGGATGGTGGGTTCACCAACAAAATTTTGAGTGGTAGTTTCCACGCCTAGGTTGGGCATGGGTTTGATGTGTTCGTTTTATACTCAATCATTCAATTCCTAGGTTTGGCCAAAATGAATCTAAACTATTCTATATGCCAATAATTATTTAAATGGATACAAAAAATAGAAATGGGTGCTAAACATAGAGAATATGCAGATTAGGACAGATCATACCTGATTTCAGATGTCTGATGAAGGTTTTGAGTCTTGTAATAGTCTAAATCATCTCAAACTACATGTAATCATTTAAAATGAGACATAATCATATCAGATCACAGTCGATCGTCTGAGATCAAACGAGATCATCATGGATCTGAAGAATTCATCAGATAAATTTGTCAGAAACCTGCAATCACAGAAATAGATACAAAATACCAAAATACAAGTACCAAAACAGAGGGGAAATGATAGAAGTAATGGTAAATTTACCTAAATGATAAATCCAAATAAAAATCAAAGAAGAAATGCATCAACTTAACAATGTATTTTGATTTTATCGTGCATTTACACTAGATGAGGTGAAATCCAAGATGCATAAACATAATAACCCAAGATAATGCAGAATTATAATGGAAAAATGTAAGAAAGTTAAGAAAATGCAAACTTTAGGCTTGGATTGCCCCCAATCTAGATTACAGTTAGGATCGCCTCCAATTGTACGAAATTGTCGACGCTCCTCGACAGGATCGTCCAAGATAGTCTAAAATCATTTGCGATGATCCGCACTAGCTTCGACTAAAAAATAGTAGTGTTCCTACAAGAAAATGCAAAATTCAGAATACATACAGTAGTATGAGGATGCTCTAGTGAATAAGGATCTAAATTCGTCAGCTAAGGGGTTCTGGGGAATCAGAATTAGGGGAGTCAGGGGGATAAACTAGAAAAATCCTAGTTTATATAGGATTAAGGGGAGGCTAGGAGGTTGGGGATCATCCCAATCTAGGAGATCTCCAACAGGGAAATCTCCAACTGCGTAGACGCACTTCTACCCAAGTTGGAGAGGCTGTTGAAACATAAGCTAATTATGAACATTCAGTTTTGGGACGAAATTGTCTGGACGTTCTGTTCCAGATGAATTCATCAGATCAGGGATGATTTCGTTTGATCTGTGATGATATCATCCAACGGTAAAAACAAATCCTAAAAATGGCATGGAAAACGGGGAAAGCGGGTAACAGGCGGTTTTGGGGTTAAAATTTAAATTTTTATCTTTTATCTTTTACTAAGGTTTTAACCATGCCAATTTTAGGGTGCTACAAGTAGATACTACAAAGCTTTAGTGGAGTACCAAGATAGAAGCTAAAGTAGTGGGATAAGAATAAGGTGACTTTAACACTTGAGAGAAACTTAAGAAAATGCTTAGGGATTTGTTCAAATCAAGTATCTCAACTTGGGTCACAAAGAAGGAGTTGATCAAATTAAAGTGGACTAGAAATATTAGGAATTCCATCTAATCCTTCTTGTTCTTGATACTTGAGATCAAGGACATGAATGAGAAATAGCGATTATTCAGTTTTAGCCAAGGCATGGACTTTGTAGGATTTCACATAGAAGGACATCTTGATAGTCAAAGTGGCAATCTTGATAATTGAGCATTTTATGGGCTTCACTATGGAATTAGTTGGTAATGTTGCAATACAAGGATAAGTGTAAATAACCAAGGGATCAACAAATGTGGTAAGTAGTTTTTTGAAAATCAAACAAACAAATATGCAAGTAAGACGTATTCAATGACTCAGTCTACAAGTATAAATTTTGTTCATAACCCATTTGAAGGGGAACGTATATCATAGGGAAAGACACCAAGCAAACCAGTAGGTCTAGAAGGTGTCTACAAGTGTGAAGGCAACCATTTTAAGTAGTACTTTCCTCTAAGGACAAGCATAGAGGTAATGCATTTAGAAGAAGCCAATGGGGAGGGAATAACCTAAAGCATCAAGGGTATCTAATCAAGGGAAAAAATGGGGGTAATTTTTTTAGAAGAAGCCAATGGGAAGGAAATATCCTAAAATATTAAGGGTGTCTAATTAATCAACTTTGAGTGATTCAAATTTCTAGTAGCAAAAAACAAGCTAAGGGCTAAAGAAGGGGCCAAGGGGGAGTCTTTGCATTAATTTGGGGAGTGGGGAAAGGGATAAAGTATTGATTTCCATTGTTAAGGAAAGGACTGGTGCACAAGTTCAATGTAGGTCATGGATACAACCTAAGGTGTAGGTCTAACATAGTGTAGGGTTAATGAGAATTACAAGTTTTATGTAAGGTGTAAGTTATAGTGTATTCAGAGAAAAGGTCTAATGTATTAGAAGGTTTAGAAAGTTTTTTTGAAGGGATTAAAACCAAATGGGAATGCTGTTGGATTGAGTTTTTAAGTTGCAAAAGGTTACCTCACAAGAAGACAAGGGAGTTGAGTTCAATGGAGAGACTGTACAACTTGACAAGTAAGCTTTGAAAAGTTTTTTCCAATAGGTAAATTGAGGAGGTGTGGTTCAATAAACCATTTGTGTTGTATTATAAGAGATACCAAAGACAACACCAACATAAAGTGGGACATGTTATAAAAGGAAAATTTGCAAAACTTTGTATTTTATTAAGTTGAGATATTAGTGGAAAAATTGTTGAATTAGAACCTATGTAGTGTTAAGAATTAAGACAATGATCACTAGGAGGGAAACTCACAAGCAAATGGATCAAGTATATCCATATGGGTAATTTTTTTCTCACCCCTTCTCCCACAAACAGACCAATACTAGTGATTGTTTGACCCCTATAGGAAGCAAAAGCCCTATGAAGTCCCAATTATTTACACATTATCCGATGAGGAACTGGACCCATAGATAGGATCATTTTCCTTATGTTTTACTCTCATTATTTATTCATATGTTGGAAAAAATATTGTGCACTTTTGAAAGGTAATATATATGGGGTCAGAGAAGAGTCAAAGCAATCTTATGTTGAGCCGAGCCTAAATTGGAATAGTATTTAAAGGTTATTCTTGGTGCTAGGGAAAATGATTGCAAGTAGTCACCTTAGTCAAACAAGATCAAATGTAAGGTGAAGTAAGCTATGGGAAATGTGGTTTACTTAGGTTATGAGTTAGGCAACCTAAAATACTAAGGTAAGGTGAGTCGTATGGGAAAGTGCCTTAGTTGAGAAGAGGTGTAGTCTAGATTTTAAGAGTCTATATTTATAATGGGCAAGCCACCTTGAAGAGGAAAACAAACATATAACAAGAAATTTTATTAAGGGGCACCTATGCCACTAAGGGTAGGCCATTCCATGGGGATAGGAGGCCATCAACCTAGCCATTAGAACATGAGGTCCTTTTCTAGCCATTAAAAAGTTTCAAACAAGAAGAGGAAGAACATGGTGTATTGTCTTATCTACTATTGAAATTACCTATTTATGGAAGACTATGTTAAGTGCTACAATCAGACCCAAAAGCAAATCATCTTATATTGTATAAGCTTTAATAGAATACATATGATTTTTGATGGATGCTTCTTTTGTTATACGAATTTCACTTTCTTCTATAAAATAATGAGTATTAGTTGGTCTACCATTTGTAAGTTTGAGGATAACATCTACCCCTAATTTTTAATTTGTTAGATTTAAAGCCAAATTATCTTAGGTCCTAATATTCTAGATCTTAAGTAGTCTCAAATATAAGAGTAATTAATATATAAAATGTCCAACATAACTAATACTAATATTCAAGAAAATAGTACATATGAATATAAATGGCCAAAGTCATTCATGTAATAACATGAAGAAAACTTATAGTAGAATTACTCAAAATATGCATACAAGCTTCAATATTAATGCTTGAATGTTTCATACATTTTCCAGATACATTTCATGGAGCTTTATCTCCATAATATAACCTTAGAAATATTACTTTTCAAATACTTGACTATTGCACTCCTCACATATCCAAGAGTTGCAACCTTTCCTATTCCATACATAAGATAAACCTCTCATGTCCTTTTGGCTTCTCATCTTGCCACTTGTATACATGAATCTTGAATCTCTATTTACATGCATACTTAACTCTATGACACTTGCACACTTCTACATGACACTTACACACTTCTACATGCACACCTAATACATGATACTTGTACACTTTCTCACATTACACTTGCACACTTAATTACATGACACTTGTGCACTTTCTCACATTACATACTTTCTCACATAATTACATGACACTTGTGCATATCCTGCACATAGACACTTACATAAATGGAAAATATAAATCACACTCCTAAACTATAGACTCAAACCTTATTCTAATATTTACATTGTAGCATAGGTACCATGGGAGTACATTAACATGTATCAAATAATGTAATATTCTCCAACACCCCCCTATAATACATTATTTGGTTATTGAAGACTTTAGTATTCAATCCATGATTCTTGCTTTTGTTCTTCTACTTTGATTCTGTCACTACTCTAGATTTTGGAGCTTATATTGTATCCGTCCATAGTATTTGAAACACATTTTTGTTTTCAATATTTTGAAGAAATTAAACAAAAAATATTCAATTTATTTTAATGACAAATATGATATAATATTCCTTCTGAGAAACCCATAGTGTCTAGAGAAAATATTTCATCTTTGATGGAACTTATAGCTTCAATTTTGCTTTGTTTTCTTCTGACATATTTTTTGTTTCTATTTATGAATTTAAATTACACTATTTTTCTTTTTCAACTAATTTAGCAATAGAGATAAGATTAATGAATAACCTTGGAACATATAAAATATCATCTAATACGAAATCCAAAAATGACATGCTAGGTATAAATTTTCTAGATCTTTAAACATGATAAATCTTATCATCTACAATTCTTAGTGGATCATTTTTTTAGACATCCATCGATTCAAACCAATGAAAATTTCCATTCATATGATAATTGACTTCTAAATCTATATACCATATGTCATTTTCTTTTCTCATGTTTTGATGGAATTTAAATGATTTAATTTCATATCTTTGATAGAAGTTTTGAAAATATCTTCTATTATTTTGTCCCTTGAATTCAAAAGATTGTTTTTGATAAAGCTTTTGACTTTGAAATCTTCCTCTCATGGGATATGGTTCTTTATATGAATTTTGAATATTTCTATTATTATGAGAATGTTGTGATGCACCTATTCTTCTTTGCTATCTATCCATTTCTTCAAATGTACAAAATAAATTTTTAAATCTTTTAATTCCTTTGAAGTTGAAATCTTTATTACTCCAAATTTAAATATTCAATCATTTCAATAATCTTTTAAACCCTTTCTCAAAAATAAATTTGCAAATTTTAAAATTTCAAATCCTTTGAAGTAGGAATCCTTTTATCTCCCTAATAATTTATCAAATTTGCAAATTTTCTAAATTTTCAAATTTGTTTGGAGTATACATCCTGATCTCTCCAAATACTAATATTTATCAAATTTTAAAAAATCAAAATTTTGAAATAAATTGCAAATATAAAATATCAAACTTCAATATTTTTCAAATTTTCAAAAAAAAGGTTGAAGTCTTTTTAACTCCCATATTTAAATTAATATTAAATCCTATTGAGTTAAATTCCTTTTAACTCCCACTCTTAAATAAAAAATTAAAGTTCCTAAGTTTCTAATTCTCCAAATTAATCTTAACTTAGAACTTTAGCGCAAAATTAATATATCAAAAAACTAAGGTAATGTTGCTTACCTTTTATCTACTTGGAAAATTAGGTCAAGTTGACCATGAATGTATGGATATCTATTCTAAAATTCCCATAACAATGTTCTAATAACTATTGCACTATGGAAGATGCGCTCTTAATAATTGTAGCAAACTAATGAGTGCTATGCTCTATGATTGGACATTACACACTTGTGTAATATTTGTTTCTAATGCAAAAATTTCTCTTATAACCTTTGCATCTTCCTTATACCACCTATGTGATGGTAATCATTTTATCCTCAAAGACTCAAATTAGTCATACGAAAAATGGTACTTTGACTGGTTTTTCATTGTCTTCCTCTAACTAGGCTGATTTGTCTCACTCATATAATGATGCTCTATATGAATTGAATCATCTCACTTAGGGAATGGTACTCTGATTGAATTGATTCATTTCTAGAATTACTTACACTCACTTTGAGACCTAACACTACTTATTTTGATATTTTCTCTTCTTTTATATTTTTTCTTAGGATCTTGCCTAAGTTCTTCAATATTCTCCTTCTTAGGTTCTTCTCTGAGATCTTCAATATTCTTCTTCTTAGGTCCTTGTCTGAGATCTTAAATATTCTTCTTCTTAGGTTCTTACTTGAGATCTTTAATATTCTTCTTCTAAGGTTTTTTTAGAGATCTTTAACATTATAACAACCTTCTTTAGACTGCTGTCTTTAATGTGCACTATGTTGTTAGGGTCAAGTATGCATGAAAATTGAGTGCTCTAGTTTTTTATTAGGTGGATTTGGCCACTCTATATGTGGTTATTTTTATTTAGAGAGAATACAACTAAAAATCAAGGTGACTTTATTTATCCTTAATCAATTCTTCAAGCCTTTGAATAAAGTCCAAGTATTCACTCCTTTTTATTAATAAAGTGGATAGACATTGACATATAATGAAATTTTTCTCGAATATTTTTAAATCAATGGAACCTTTATCATATATCAATCTACAAGCTCAAAAATTTTAGTAATATGAGTCTATGTTTTCTTCATGTGACTCTTAATAAAAATTCACATCTAATACTTCCTCCAATGCTAGCAATAGAGACTACTTGATGTAGCTATGATACCACTATAGGATTTTAAGCTAGATTATCTTAGGTCCCAATATTTTGGATCTTGAGTAGTCTCAAATATAAGATCAATCAATATATATAATGGCTAGCATAACTAATAATAATATTAAAAAATTAACAAATATGAACATAAATGGCCAAATTCATCCATGCAATAACATAAAGAAAACTTACATAAAAGCTTCAATACTAATTCTTGAATAATTTCATACATTTTCCAGATACATTTCATGGAGCTTTGTCTCCATAATATAACTATAGAAATTTGACTCCTAAAATACTTGACTATTGCAATCCTCACATATTTGGGAGTTACACCCTTTCCTATTTCATACATACGATAAAAATCTCATGTTCTTTTGACTTCTCATCTTGTCGCTTGTATACATGACTCTTGACTCTCTATTTACATGCACTCTTAACTCTATGACACTTGAACACTTCTACATGACACTTACACACTTCTACATGCACATCTAATTGATGGATTTTGAAGCCTTAATATTAATGTAAACTCACAGGATAAATATCACACAATCAAATATATGATATTCATAATATAGTAAGATCAAGATAATAATGTAACCAGAATAGTATGAGACAACTAATATGTAAATAAAAGCTTATAATATATCAACTAACATTCATTAATATGTAGTTCCAAGGTGTAGGCCAATTGGTTCGACCAAACCCCGTAAGGGGGGAGGAGGTCCAAGGTTTAAATATTGGGCCTCATCGAAATGAACACTTGTCCCTATCCTGGTGCTTTCAGTGGCATAAAAGGTTTATAATTATTGTGGTATGGTGGTTATAGGGGAGGACTGTGTGAAGAACTATATGGTAACTTTCAGGGTGGATAGCATAAAATACTGTGGTGGCCATAAAAGCTGGATAGCCTACCCAAATTCGTGGTGGCTACCGATTCCACCATGTAAATTAAAAAAAATATTCATTAATATGCAAAAATATGAATGTAATAGCCTAAATCATACATGTAAAAAGCATGTAGCATAACTTACAATATTATATGCTCAAATGTATGCAATATTTATTACTTCTCTTCCTCTTAAAAATGTATCATATAAATCTATTACAATGATAATAACAATGATGTTTAAACTCACTATGAATGGTGTGAATACTATGTATGAGATATGATGTGTCTCTTCATGGAGTAATATACAATCATTGTAGGATGACTCTTTGGTTACTTGAGTCTCATGACTCTTGGCTTCTCTGCTTGACACTTGCATACAAATAACTCTATCTTGTATGCATACTTGGAAATGAATATTCACATAACACTTCCTAATATAATAACACTTGTGCAAACTTACACATAAGACACTTGTGCATATTTACACATTACACTTGCACACTCATTTACATGACACTTGTGCATTTCCTACACATTATTACATTACATAAAATATTTACTCACACTCTAATCTAAGACTTGACCCTAGTCTAATATTTACAAGGTGTACCATGAAGGTACCATGGGGGTACATTAACATGTACCAAATAATGTAATATACTCCAACACCTCCTTATATTACATTATTTTATTATTGAAGATATTAGTTTTCAATTATAGTCTTCATATTCATATGATCCTGAAACTTGTGCTTGCTCTGTTCTCTTTTGCTTTCTTCAGTCTACTGACTTTTTGTATCCTAATGAAATGAACGGTTAGTATATTTTAAACTTTGTGAGAGAAATTCATCTTCATTGATTATTAATTTTGTTGAAAGAACTTTGAGTTTATTTTCTTCAATAGTTTCTTCTAACTTTTTTTTTCATGAATTTTTGGGACTAGATGTCATTTTTTAATTTCCTCTCTATATTGCAACAAAGGTCAACTATATTGATACTGAGTAGGATACTAATGTTGAAATTTTTGTCATTGTGGATTATATTGAGTTTGATATTGTCTTTGTTGTACTAACCTATTTGTTTGACCACTTTGATTCATTTGATTTCCTTGATACTGATTCCTTGAATTATATCTACAAAAAATTGTGCTATGTCCCCTTTTATTACATACTTGACAATATCTATTATTCCATTTTGATTTATCCCTTGATGTTGAAGTAATATTACCTTGTGAATTATCTTTTTATACTAAGGCATTGTTAGTCATTTCATATTTGGTTGAATTTTCTACTTTGCACTCTTGTAGAATATTGACTAACACATCAAATAAAGTATATTTTCTTAGAACTTGCAAATATGTAACTAGATGCTTATAATTTTTTGGAAGAGCTCTCAAAGTCACTTGAACAAGAAATTTATCTTCTACTTTTTCTCCTAGAGTTAATAGTTTTGCTTTTATATCTGCTACCTTTCTAAGAAATAGTTCAATACTTTCACCACTATTAAATTTTAAATAATACAATTGAGATTGAATATTGAAGATAGTAGCTTTGTTTTTCCCTTCAAATAGTTTAGCTAAAGTATTCCAAGCTTTTGTATAAGTTTTTGTTGTACTTATATAAGGTTGTATTTCATCAATTATTGCAAAAGTTATTATCATAAGTTCCTTGGCTTCACTCTCTTCATATCTTTGGATTTCTCTAGCATATTTAGTGGGTTTCATTTTTGCTCCACTAACTATGTCCCAAAGTTTTTCAACTATTAAAATTGATTTCACTTTATTTTTCCATGAAGCATAATTTGGTCCTTTCAGAAGTTGAGATTCATAAGAAATAACTTGTTGTTTGATATAGTAGTACTCATAATACCTTTGATGTAGACTACCTTATATCTCCCTAGGATAAAAAAAGTCAAAATTTTCTATTTAAATCTTATGAATTAGAATTCCTTATATCTCCCTAATATTTAGAAACTAAGAAAATATGAATTTTGTAAAATTAATTTCACCTAGATTTGATGTTGAATACCTTTGTATCCCAACTTAATTAACTTTACAAACAATTTATCAATTCAAGAAATAATAAAAATCTAAAAAACTGATTAATAAACCAAACTTGAAAATTCGTATTTATCACTCCATAAATTAATTTTACCCTAATACAAAATTAATTTATTTATTCAACCTTATCACTCCAAACAACTAATAAAACATTAAATTAAATGTCTAACCTTATCTCTCCTTAACAATTAATAGAAATATTAAACTTCTTAATAAAGCATTAAATATTTTACCCAACCTTATCTCTCCTAAATAATTCAACTTGGAAATCCTAAGTATAATTACTTCTAAAGAACACACATTTCCTATTTCCAATCTTGTGAATGCCTAAATGCCTTCTATTCTGCCTTCTATATTTATTCCTTCAGCATACGAATAGGCTTTGATTTATCCTCTTGACTGTAACACACCTTATGGATATTCTGATTTGAGTAGGCAAGACATTTGATTATTCCAACATTCACTTGAAATATAACACTCTCGATGTTTTTATTTTGGGTAGAAATAAAATTGAGTATCTCAAATTTCATTTATATTTCCTTGCCAAGTGGTTAACCAAGAGGTTTTTTTCTCCCTACGAATATTCACTCATTTTCCTTGGTGTTACGAAAGATGTTCAAATGATGTATGAATGACTTTTGGCACTATTCTCCTATGCACTAGCGGTTACTCTTTCCTTGGACACTCATATTCAAGTTTACCATGACTATGACTCTCCTCCTTAATATTATTTATAGCTTGGAATGATGCTTCTCCTAATACAACAATGACTCTTGATATGGTGCTTCTCCTACAACACCAATGATGCTTGAAATGACAATTTGTATTCTACAACTATGGCACTTAGAATGGTGCTTCACCTTTTGCAACTATGGCTTCTAGCAATGGTGCAAACACTTCTCCTTATAAAACTATGGATTCTAGAAATAGTGTGGCTTAGCTAAGTCTCCCTTGCATTTCTTCTTGTTTACTTCCTCACGTACTCAAGATAATGTTTTTTTATGCTTTTAGATCAAAAAACATGTAGGGCTATGATGGTGATGATGATTCTACCTTGAGCTTTCACATTGACATAGGCAAAATAGATGCACTCTTCCTATTGCACCTTAAGATATTACACCTCAAGATACACCATGAGATTTAAGATTTCTAATTGTACTCTAAAAAACTTCTACTTGTTGTACCCTACAACTTTGATCTTCGACTGCACCTTGAAACTTTAATTTTTCAATTGCACTTTCAAGAATGATCGCTTGTTGTCTTGCTAAAATTTTTCCTGCAATCTAGGATCCTTCTTCACTTTTCTTTCTTTTGTGAGTCGAATGGAGCTTATTCACTATTGACCTTCTTATTTTATCATGGGCCTTTATTTAATGACCTTGAGCCTCTTTCTTTGTTTCTCTAGAACCTACATATCTTATCTATATTCAAGTCTGCTTTCTTTTCTTTAATAAGTGGATTGTATATGGTCTCTTCTATTTTCACTAATAAGGGCCTCAAATATTCTATATTGACTTCTTGAATGAATTTCAAGGTCGATATGACTTATATCTCTAAAAATTATCTTTATCAGGGTCTTTTTCCAATGGTCACTTAGATTCGGAAAACTTCTTTATAAAATTGTTGTACTTGCTCTCAACTTTACTCTTCTCTACATGTCTTCCAATGTCAAGCAAAATGTCAAGGTCAATATTTTATGACCTGATTCCTTATCAAGGTATATAATCCAAATAGATAACCTCTATTTATTTTTGTATCTTCTATCTCTATAAAGGTCTCAATTTAAGACCTAAAAAATTCTTATGTCAAGGTTGTCCTCAAGACCTGAATCCACTCTGTCAAGGTCTACCTTCAAGACCTGAATACTCCTTTATGTCAAGGTCTATCCTCAAGACCTAAAATCACTATGTCAAGGTCTACCTTAAAGACCTAAAAACACTATGTCAAGGTCTTCTTTTAAACACTAAATCAACTATGTCAAGGTTTACCTTCAAGACCTGAATATCTATGTCAAGGTCTATATTTAAGACAAAATATTATCATAAACTATCTCTGTTCTGAATTAAATTCTAAAATAGGTAACATCAATATATCTATATTTATAAAAGCCTCTCTCAAATACCTAAATCAATAGTAGTTTGTAACTTAAATCAACCCTCTACTTGATAAAATCTCTCTGCCTTCTTCTCGCACTTTAATATGAAAGTATTCTCTATCTATTGTAGGAAGCTTCTCATATTTTTGATGACTAATATCTGTTGCAACAATGTCTTAGATCACACTTAAGAACTCCAATAATGTCAATGTGACTATAAACTTCCCTGATGCTCCAACCAAGATAAATTGATTGTATCAAATCCTTCAACTTTATTCTGAGTGTTGATAGAAATTAGTTATCAAGGATTATCTATGTCCCTAAAAATATTCTATTGTCAAGGGTTGGCTATTTTCCTATAATGATCAACTATCTTCAAGTTGATTCATCCAAATATGAGTCCTAGTCTTCATTGGTTATCCTTCAACCTAGTGGAAAGACTCTATAGTTGAGTCCTAGTCTTCACTAGTTGTTCCTACAACTATGGAAAGACTCTAGCCTTTAAGCATACTTTTGATATTATAATAGAGTCCAAGTCTATGTCCCTTTAAAGTAGACAAAATTTAACCAATTTTGTCACACTAGACAAAAATTGATTTTATATGCAGCTAAACAATTTACTGCGCAAGAAACTTCTTACTATAGCTCTAATACCACTGATGGATTTTTAAGCCTTAATATTAATGTAAAATCACAGGATAAATATCACACGATGAAATATATGATAGCCAAAATATAGTAAGATCAATATAATAATGTAACTAGAATAATATGAGCTAGCTAATATGTAAGTCAAAGCTTATAATGTATCAATTAACCTTTATTAATATGCAAAAATATGAATGTAATAGCCTTAATCATACATGTACAAAGCATGTAGCACAACTTAAAATATTAGTTGCTCAAATGTATGTAATATTTATTACTCTTATTACTATTACAAATGTATCATATAAATCTATTGCAATGATGATAATAATGCTCTCTAAATTCACTATTAATGCTATGAATACTATGTATGAGATATATACCTCTCCATGGAGTAATATATAGCCATTGTAGGATGACTCTTTGGTTACTTGACTCTTAATTTCCTTATGCCAAGTCTCATGACTCTTGGCTTTTCTATTTGACACTTGCATACACATGACTCTATCTTGTATGCACACTTGGACATGACTCTTTATATAACACTTTCTAAGAACACTTGTGTACATTTACACACATTACACTTGCACACTCATTTACATGACACTTGTGCATTTCCTGCATATTATTACATTACATAAAATATTTACTCACACTCTAATCTAAGACTTGACCCTAGTCTAATATTTACAAGGTGTACCATGGGGTATATTAACATGTACCAAATAATGTAATATACTCCAACACTAATACATGATACTTATGCACTTTCTTATATTACACACATGCACACTTAATCACATGACACTTGTGCACTTTCTTACATTGCACACATGCACACTTAATTACATGACACATGCACTTTCTCACATTACACACTTTCTCACATAATTACATGACACTTGTGCAAATCCTACACATAGACACTATAAATCACACTCCTAAAATATAGACTCAAACCCTACTATGATATTTAAATTGTACCATAGGTATCATGGGAGTACATTAGCATGTACCAAATAATGTAATATTCTCCAACATAACTAATCCATGCAAAAATTGCCATCAAAGATCAATAATAGGTAAACCAAATATTAAGGTTTTATGGTTGATGAACTAAATGCTAATGGTACACGATTTGGATTTATGTAGGTGGAGTCTTTTGAGAAAAAGCTAAGTAGTAATAGTACTAGTTTTTGTAAGAGGTAATCAAGATGATTGACATCTTGCCTCCCTAGTACCCCATCATAATGGAAGGGATATAAAGGTCAGTTGCTATTTGGGTTACTCAACTATTTCTTTTTTCTCTATTACTTACTCAAGTTTTGCCCTTATTTATTTTGGCTTTGACAAAAATTCTAGTCTTTAGTCTAAGTTTGTTTAAATATTTTAAGACTTATCAAAAATGGATTTTTATTATTTTCATAGCAATTGGGACTTTGTATTTTTATGGTAACCATTGAGGGAGTAGCTTTCATTTATATAATTTACCTTTTGATTATGTGTAAATATACTCTTTGAATATTGCACAACAAAATTATTGGTCATTCCCAATATTAAGTAGCATAAATTGAATTTAAAATTTTAGTGAAATTGACCTAGGTTATTCTTCTTTCTAGGAGCATAACTTTCAACTCATAGTTTGTTAGATAATAAATTAATTTTATCAATGGATAATAGGATGCATTTATCCATTGTCCAATCAATAAGATATATTGTGATTATATCTAGATAATGGTGTGTACTATGGTATTATCCTAGAAAATAGTTAGTGGTGACTAGACAATTGGATGCAATCAACCTCCCAATAATGTGCTTTAATGAATGAAAGAAAAATAATTCTTTGTGTTATATCTTGTGTTCTTGCTCTATCCTCTATGTAGTATGTGTGAAATATTGCTTAGAGCCTGTAACAAAACAACTTTTACAAATATAGTTTGGAATGGTTTGCATTCCATTTTATCTCTTTTAAACCACTTCATAGAGCCAATATTGATGCTTTGATATCATTTATAATAAAATAACTTCCTTAGATATAGTAATAGTAGTAATAATTAAACTATGTACAAAACTAAACATCCACTAGAACAATAAATCATGTTCAATAGTAGAAAATCAATAATGTAAGTAGAAAATTCAAAATAAATACAAATCCTAGCCACTTAGAGAGGGAAAAGTCTCATTTCCACTTGGAAAGGATAAAGTCTCATATGCACAATAGAGACAACTATGTTTTGAATATGCAAGATGATTCCAACTACAACATTACTCTTCCAATCTAAAGACTAAATCAATAATAATCCTAATTCTAATGCTCAAGGACAAACTACCTTATCCTAGGGTCCAAGCTAATTATAATAAACATAGTCAACATGGTTATATTAGAGTCATTATAGAGAATAGACGTGTTTATTATGTGCAGGGCCTAAATATGTGCTTGTATTGTGTTGAGAGTTAGAGGTTTCCATAGTTTTCAATAGAGGAGATAAATTTTTAGAGTTTTGTAGTTTAATACAAGAGAAAAATTTGAATCCTTATATTTTTCCTGGTTTTGTGTCCTTCAAGAGTCAATAGTATTAGTAGATAGATGGTATTGCCCATGCATTCCCTAAAAAAAACAGGGGATATCAAGGTAAATGGACAAAATGGAATTAAATAAGACAAGGCAATCAAAGATAATTGGTCAACACTAGGGACGAATACTTTGAGGTCATCAGATTAGCTATATCCCTAGAGATCAAAATGTTGGGGAATATTACATTATTTGGTACTTTGTAAGTATATTATAAATAATTTTTAATTACTTTATAAATACTTAGTATCTAGGAGTTTTGTAAATAATTTTCACTTACTAATCGTTAGATGTTTTTTATTATTAGAAGGTAAATAAATATATATATCTTATGAGAAATATGAAGATTCATATATCCTATGATTTTGAGGAGATGAAGAGTTAGTTGAAGATGAAATGTCAAGAGACTCCATGTAAAGGCTTTATGTAGGGATTGCAAGGTAGATTGAATGTATTGAATTGTAGTACATCATTTGTACTATAAGGAACGATTAAAATTTGAATAGAGAGAGTTTTTATTTGGAATATGGCTTGAGTGTATGAATTGAGTTCATATTTTGGATCATTTATTGATATATTAGGAGTTCTTAACCTCATATCCAAGTTTCATAATTAAATTCTAGCTCATTTGTAAACATTGGTAGTAGAGGCTAGTTCTAATATTTATTCCATACATTATTCCTCTCTATATATTGTTACCATCCCCATTATTTATTTTTCCAAGTATGCTCCTATGATATCCTATTTTCTATTCTACAATTAATATCTTCAAACCCATATATTATATCTTAGCACCAATGTTGAGATTCCAAATTGAACTGCAACTTTATTCATGTACAAAATTTATATACGCATTTGTCATGCCAAATTTACAAACTATACAAATCTCCCAAATCTCACGAAAGTGCCAACTTAGAAAAATAAAATCATATGAACCAACAACTAGCTAAATTTAACCTAAATAATA
The DNA here is from genome assembly GCA_028583015.1 of Wollemia nobilis. Taxonomy (NCBI): domain Eukaryota; kingdom Viridiplantae; phylum Streptophyta; class Pinopsida; order Araucariales; family Araucariaceae; genus Wollemia; species Wollemia nobilis. The sequence continues at coordinate 9,341,917 of JAQPPZ010017049.1, read as the reverse complement.
GCTATCTAGAATTAACAACTAACTTAAGCTATCTAGAAGTCAAACCTAGTTATCTAAAATCCCACGTGAGAAATAGAGGATCATATATTATTACATAGCAAATGTATCCAAAATAATAAACATAAGAATTAAAATAATTGTAAAGTCTAATTGATGTCCTCATCAACCAATACCATTATTTTTGTGAATCTCATGAACCCTTCATGTATAGAAGAAAAAATTATTTCCAAGAAGCGGTGTCTATATTTGTCTTTTAGACTTGTTCAACCTAGATATTTTTATTTTATAGTTGTATGTGAAGGATGCTCAAGTTGTTCAAATATGATGTCTGGTAAAAGCCATAATAGATTTCTTGACTCTATTTTTACATTTTGAATTTTTTTAGAAACTTCCTCAGTAAATCCTGGTCCATTGGCATGAGAAACAAAGATAAAAAAAACTGTCAAATTGCCATAGAGACTTCCTCAATTAAGATTGGTATTGCATGAGAAGAAAAGGTTGAAAACAATGTATCCAATATTATTCTAGATATTACCCTAAGTGTGGTATTCCAAAGTGTCTATAAACAATATGTGAAATAGATGCAAATGTGGATGAACAAAGAAAATAAAGGTGAGCAAACAATGAATGCAAGCAATAATTTCTAGACATAGAATTAGAACATTGTATATAGTAATGCTAAGGTTACATAAATGTAAATTGTAGGAATGTTAGTCCTTTTAAATTACAATGGGAAAGCATTTTGAGGTATTTTAATATCCCATGCACATTTTTTTATGAGTGCTAAGGTTTAATATTTGGAAATAATTAAATTCCAAGGTTGAAGATTTAATATTTGAAAAGAACTAAGAGCAAAGGTTTGCATATTTGAAAAAGAGTTATTTTGAAGATTGAAGTTTACAAGGAAACTTATAAATTAAAAGAAAGGAAATTGGAAATTGATATAAAGTCAAAGCAACAAACACAAAGATAGAAAAATTTAAAAGGAAGATAAATTTTTTATTGAAAAGAGAGAATAAGAAAAAATAATTTTTTGGTTTAGTAAATGAAATTGAATAAGGTTTGAAAAATAATAAGATTATATTATAACAAAAATTAAAGGGAGAAAGTATCATCCCTTGAATCTATGCAAGTTTTATCCAAATTGTGTGATGATCTCTGGTCTCGAGATTAGAATTTCAAATATTCGAGAGTGATTTAAGGCTCATGTTCTATGAAACATTCAAAGTTTTTAAAAGTCTTCCTTGTGTCGATTTTATCCATTATTCTAAGTCTCTTTGTTGTCTGCTTCTATTTTCCCTGTGAGACTGAGTAGAACGACTTCATGGGTAATGAAGTGAAAGGTTTAGAGCCTTCTTCTTTAGAGTTTGATAGAGATGTGTTGGATATTTTGGATAGAGGTGGTGTTTTGAATTTCCTAAATTAGTTTAATAGGCATAATATTGAGTTGATCAAAGAATTGACCTTCTCTTGGAATAAAAGGATGGTGTCTGCTCAAGGCTTGGAGTTTGCTATATCTCTTTCACTTCTTACTAAAATTTTTGGTATTCCTGCTAAATGTGATTGTGTTAAGAGGGATAAGCATTACCTCCCTAATGGGCTTGAGTTGTTTGAGCATAAAGTTGATCATCCAAAGAAACATCATAATGGATACAAAACAAGCTCATTCAAAAACCCTTAGGACTGGGTCATCCTCACTATCATGAATTATTTCACACCTGAGTGTAATAGATATGTGGTGCAAAGCTTTCATTTGGCACTGGCTAACCACATTAGGGGGAAAAAGCCTATGAATATCCAAAAATTTCTTTATAAATACTTGGAGATAACAACCATAAAAATTTAGGAAGGTAATACATCGTTTTCCAATCATCAAGGTCTTTTCAAGTTGATTTTCAATTATGTTTCTCAAAAGAAGAATTCTATTGCTTTGAGGAAAAGAGATTATGGGCCTTGTGTGCCTCTATTTGCTTCTCCTTTTGGAAAATACATGGATATATGTCCTTATATTAATTTTTCTAGTGGGAATAAGAGTAACATCACTACTTTAAAGAAGGATAACAAGGATGTTTTGGCTGAGTCTCCCTTGGAGACTAATATTGGGAAAGATAATTTGAGCAATGTAATTAGGAAAATTATTGGTGATGTCTCCATGATCTCTAAAAATGGGGAGGATATGTCTACCCTGCATAAAGATGGTGTGGACCCTCATACCTTGGATGGCACTAATGTTAACGCTTCCCTGCTAGCTATGACTTGGCCAAAAGAAATTGGTATATCATCTTCTTCTGAGGATGAAAAACCTATTAAAAAAAGGAAAAAAAATTATTCCCTAAAGATGTTGAAGGCTCAGTCTAAAGGAATGTGAATATATTCCAAATATCTAAGGAATCTATAGAATTCTATATTTTTGAAGATTCAGATGACTCTAAAAATGTTGTTTTGACTCATTTCTCTAAGAAGTCTATAAAATCCTTTGAAGCTCCTAGGACTAGGCACAAGCTTCATGTTGAGCCCCTCACTACTCCAAACAAGTCTTAGATTTTTGTTAAGGATTTAGTGAGATCTCTTAAGAGGTCTGTGAAAATGTTTATCTTCTATGTTAATGAAATTTCTTGGAGTTTGAAGTAGGACCCTCTTTCTCTAGAGATGGACATTGATCTTTCTGATGAGGACTCTTAGGACTAAGTTTGTGCGTTCTGGGTTGTTTTTATTTTTGGTTGGCAGATCTCCTAAGATCTCTTCTATCTCTTTTTTTTGGTGTGGCCTTTGGTTGGTGTTTGATGTTTCTTGGATGTTTTTTTTGCTTTTCTTCCTTTGTTCTACTTTGGTTCAATATTTGATGTAAAAGGTTTGGGGTTCCTTTCAAAACCCTTTCTTTTTCAATCTAATAAAAAAAAGTCAAGGGAGAAAGAAAAAGGACAAATTATAAATGGAGATTTATGCAAAAGAAAGTTTTTTTAAGTGTTTAATATTAAAGGGAGTTAAAAGGAAATGTTAGCTTGCTCTTTGAGAAGAAAAAATCATCCAAATATTTTTTCTTTTAAACATTGAAGTCCATTGAAGTCCAATTACAACTATTGTGATAAATATACACACATTGAAGATAAATGTTTTTAAAAATCAAAAACCAAAGAGCAAGATATAGAGTAAGAGTTGAAAATTCAGAACTAGATTTGGAGATTGAAATCATACCAAATAATGTATTAGGGGGGAGAGGTGTTGGAGAATATTGCATTATTTGATATCTTACAAGTACCTTGTAAGTATCATGTAAATACTTCGTGTCTAGAAGTCTTGTAAATATTTGGTATTTAGTAATCATTATATGTTTGTCATTATTATAAGGTAAATAAATATATTTCTCCTCTAAAAAATATGGAGTCATATCTATCATGAGTTTGAGGAGATGAAGAGTTAGTTGAAGATGAAATATCCAAAGATTCCATGTAAAGGCTTTATGTAGGGATTGCAAGGTACTATAAGGAACTACTATATTTTGAATAGAGATAATTTGTTCATTTGGAATATGGCTTGGGTGTATGAATTGTGTTCTTATGTGAGATATTGTATTTAATATTGTTAGTTCATTTATTGATATATTGTGAGAAGTTCTTAATATCATAACTAGGTTTCATAATTAAATTCTATCTCATTTGCAAATACGACATCCACAACAACCCAATTTGTATGGGAAATGTAGATGGCAATATTTTGGAAGGTCTATTTGATGTTGTTGTCATAGTTGTGGAGCATGTCAATAGATAGAAAATATATTTTTGTTAGTTAAAAAAATCACGTTGAGGGTTTTGGTGGGGAAGGAGGCGTAGATCGAAGATATCTATGAAATTTATTAGTTATTTTGTTTGCATTTTAGTTTTTTCCTTCCTTTGTATTGGAGAAATTAAAATAATTTAGGAATTATTGTTGATAACTTTGATGTGGAAGAAGATAAGTTTTAGATGGATATTACTGAGAAATATAGAGAAGAAATGGTGAAGATTTACTTGAAGTATGCAAGAATGAATCTACATTGTTTTTAAAAATCTATGGATGAGAAAAGTAGGTTATAATTTTAGAGTGTAGCTTATGGGCCATAGTTTTTATTATGAGATGTCTACCTTACATTATTGTGATGTAAAAACTTGTTGGGAAAGATATGGATATTGTATAATATGTAGTGTCAGTGTGTAAAAGACAATTTTTTCTTAGGTAAGTTAAGTCCAATTCTAAATGTGAAGTCCTTGATAAATTAAAATTGTATGGATTCAAAATGTATATGAGATCAATATACAAGTATTTATGAGTCATTAAATACTAGTATTGTGTTAAAATATTTTGGTTGAAGAAAAGTAAATTATCTGATGAATAGTTGGTGAAAAGTCAAGTTTGAGTTATGTTGTGAGAATAGTGTCATTGTTATGTATAGTTTCAACATGTGAAGAAAAAAATAAAAATAATAAAAAGGAAAAACACACATTTTAAGTAATTGGTTTACAAGCTAAAATATATATAAAGTGGTTGATTATGTGGAGTGTACTTTGTCAAACAAGTGAGTAATATGTGTGGATAGGTCTACGGTGTCATGTGATGAGGTCTTAGGATGATAGTCATAATTAACGGTCTATCTTGATAATGTAATTTTTGTGTAAAGGGTGCATGATTGATGGTATCCAATGTTGTGAAGGTTTTGTTAAAAATAAGTTATATATGTCAAGCCAAGTGAATAGTTATTAAAAAATACGAGAAAAGTTAAAAGGAAGCAAACTCAAACTCACAAGAAAGAGACATCAAACTCACAAGAAAGAGACATCAAATTAAATATTTCATTTTAAGGAAGGAAATGAAGATGAATTGCTTGTTGATCTTTAAATTAAGTTAAAGGTGTTTCTCAAAGGAGATAATGTCGATAAAGATGATTTTGTGTTCTCTATGCCCATGATGATTATGATATACAATGTGATCTCTAAATTTGTCATGTCTAAGGAGTAATATACAAAATTGAAGGAGCAAAATGATGCATGGATAAAATATAAGCCCTCGTTGTATGATAGTTCATGTGATACAACTGACCATTCAAAAGGTAGATTTTGATTTTGGTACTAATAAGGTTTGTAGTGTTAATGATGTTCATGCCCCTTATTATGGTTGTAATGGTGCACTTGATGATCCTCATATTGAATTTGAACATGAAGAAAACATTGATGTTGATGTAATAGATGATGGTAATTTTGTTGTTGATGGCTATGATAGAGGCCATATTGATGATGTTGATAATCATAATGATGTAAATGATGAAAAAATTTGAATGCTTTAAAATGTACACCAAAGTTATTGACTCTAAATTAATGAAAATGATAGGATATGATAAAAAGGATTGGGAAGGAATGGGAAAAGTATAAGAAATCCCATATAGTCAAGAATAAGGTCAAAGAATTATGGCTTTGGGTATGATGGTTAAATAGGAAATGGGGACACTAAATACGTAAATAGATAAACCTACTTGACAAATATAACATACATAGATGCACAAAAATAAGTTCAATTACAAGAATTTTGTTGTAGTCATTGTGGGTGAGCAAGACATGGAGAAACAAAGTGTTGGGATATACATCCATGTGTTATTTGTGGAAACAAAATCATTATGAGTAATATTGTTGGCACAAAATTGATAATATCAATAAAATACATCTTGAATATGGATGGATTAATGTAGTAACCACACAAAACCTCCAAGAAAATTTAAAACAAACTAATATATTCTTCTTCAATGATCTAGCAATGATAATTGTGCAATCAAATGGGTAATCATCCAATCTAGAAAATCGTTCAAACCAAAAAATTGTACGATTTAGAGAATCATATGATCTAGAAACTGTTCAATAGTAAGGTAACCATTCAATTTTGACAACTATACGATAGCTAGATAACCGTTCAACCCAAGTAGCAATTGTACAGCCCTAGGCAACCATTTAATCCCAACCACAACCGTAAAACCCTAGGTAACTGTTCAATATAAGCAGTAATCATACAACCTTGGGTAATCATTCAATCTAAATAGAAACCATACAATCTTGGGTAACCATTCAATCTGAGCAGCAATTGTAAAAGCTTGGGTAACCATTCAATCTAAGTAGCAACCGTACAACCTTGGGAAACCATTCAATTAAAGTAGCAACCATACAACCTTGGGTAACTGTTCAATCTAGTCATTCCATCCATGTAATCATACGATTTGAGCAACCATTCAATATAATAGTCCAATCATTCAATTGTATGAGAATTTCTTGATTGAGTTAGTTCTATCACAAAATTGTATGCTTTAACCCAAACCCTAATTGTGTGTTCTTATTTCATAAAATTAAATAGTTGAATTCCACTCGCAATGCCAAAATGGAATTTGACCCTAGTATGTCAACTATGAGATGAATCATTATATTGTAACTTATTACACCCAACCTCCTTCTTTCCAAATTTGGATCCAAAAGAAGCAACAACTCCTCCTTGCATATTAAAATATCTCGCACTGCAATTGGGAAGCAAATTCACAATTCCTTACTCACATCGGTGTCTCAAATGATGTTATTTCCCACAAAACTATATTTTTATGGATTTTTTGTCCTTTATTGTTGGTGTTTGTCTTCACTGTGTTTCTTCCTCCTATCATTCAAAGGGCTTTGTAAATTATAATTCCAACACCATGGATCTTCCTTATTGGATTGCACCGTACCAAATGATCCTTAGGAACTTGCACCAATGAAAATAATAGAACACACATAATTCCAAGCATGTAGTTTACAACAAGTATCACAAAGCTAATTCGATAAAGAAGATTTTATTTATTTATTGGGATTACAATCCAATTGGAAACCTCCCTTGCCTCTCTTTGTCATCCCCCATATTAGACAAAGCATATAATTTAGAATTTTAGTTGAGTAACATGCAGACTTTTGGCTTTTCACTTCCATGACCATTCATCTTTTGGACATTGTTGGGATGCTCCTGCATCATACTTATCAGGTAGAATAAATGGTTCATGAATATTTAGTAAGTATTCAAATTTAACTCCATATTTTAAAATATTAGATGCATTCATCTATGTGGCATTATAATTTACCTATTTCTTACATTTGATCTAGTATTCATGATATTCCTTACCTCTTGTCCTTTTGACCATCCTAAATCTATGATCATCTCATTTTCATCACGTTCCTTTTCTAGCAACTGTTGTACCCAATAAATTTATAAAATTTTTAAAGTTGCATCATTTTATTCACAATTTGATCCTTCATGGTAAGGATATAAATTTTCTACATTGAATATGGGTGATATATCCACTCCTTCAGGTAGTTATATTTTGTAAGCATTGACGATAAACTTCCTCAAGACTTTACAAGGTCCAATTTTTCTCACTTATTGTAAGTACCTTTTGGGAATCACTCATTTCATAAATATGCTAGAACTAAATCTCCAACCTAAAATTCTAGCACTCTTTGCTTGCAATCAAAATGTTGTTTATACTTCATGGTATTTTTTTCTAAATCACTTCGCACCTCTTGATTTAAATCATGAATATAGTCAACAAAATCCTTTGTAATAACACTTGCCCTTTGCAAATTAGTTATCCTTCGTAACTCATCTATTCCTTGTAGATGTAATTCATATACAATCTAAAATGGAATTTTACCTTTACTTCAATTCACTGAGTTATTGCATGCAAACTATGCTTGTGCTAAAATAGTATCCCAAAGCTTCATCTTCTTACCAACCAAGCATCTCAATAAATTTCCTAGAATCCTATTCACAATATCAGTTTGTCCATTCGTTTGTGGATGATAAGCTAAAATGAATGCCAACTTAGTATCTAATCTCTTCCACAATATTCTCAAAAAATGACCCACAAATTTTCTATCCCTATCTGAAACAATACTCTTAGGCAACCCATGTAATATCACTACTTTGTAAAGAATAAAGTAGCGATATGAGTCGCATAATTCATATTTTGCAAGGTATGAAATGTGCTATATTTGAGAATCTATCCATAATAACAAAAATAGATTCATTCCCATTTTGTATCCTTGGAAATCGAAGAATAAAATCCATGCTTATATCCTCCCATGGTCTCTCTAGAATTGGTAATGGATGATATAATCTGACATTTTGATTTTTTCCTTTTGCATGTTAGTATACTTGACAACCTTGTACATATTTTCTTACATATGTATTCATTCTATGCTAATAGTAACCTTCTAAAATTTATCTTAAGGTTTTTTCCATCCCAAAATGTTATGCAAATCCTCTACTATATTTTTCCCTTATCATATTTTCTCTCATTGAACTTTGTGGTATGTATAATTGGTGCCCCTTGAATAACATTCCTTCTTGGAGAAAATATTCAAGCCATGGGGTTCTATTTCCTATGGTAGGATAACTACATGCTTCCCAAGCTTCCTTGAAATCTTTTTCACCCTTTTAAATCTCCTTCATGGCATCAATACCAATAAATTTTACCCTCATCATATACACCAATAAATTTTATCTACTTAAGGCATCAACTATTTGATTTTATTTACCACTTCTATGCTTCAAGATAAATGAATATCCTTGGAGGAATTCTACCCACTTAATATGCATTTGATTCAACTTACTCTAATTATTAATAAACTACAAAGCATGATTATCTGTGAACAAGACAAACATTTTTAGTAGCAAATAGTGCCTCCACTTTTTCAGGGCTTGAATGATACCATTAAAATATTGGTCATAGACTGAGTATTTTCTCTTTTCTTCATTTAGCTACTCACTGAGATAGGCAATGGGCTTACCTTCCTGGCTTAGAAATCCTCCCATGGTTGTCCCACTTGCATCACAATACACTTGAAAAACCTTATTAAAATATAGCAATACTAGAACTGGTTAATCTGTTATCTTTTCCTTCAAAACTTGAAAACTCCTTTCTACTGCATTGTCCACTTAAATTCATACCTTCCTCATTTTAGGGTGTGTAATCGATGTAAAAAATCCATTAAATGTTTTGATAAAATTTCTATAGAAACTTGCTAGACCATGGAAAATCCTTGTCTCAAACTTACTTCTTGGTGATGGCCAATTGATAGTGACCTTAACCTTCTTAGGATCCATTCATAATCCTTCTGATAAAATCACAAAACCCAAGTACACCAATTCTTCTTTCATGAAACTACACTTCTTCAAGTTGATCAACAATTTCTCTTCCTTTAATATTTGCAAGACCAGTCTTAAATGTGTCAAATGCTCTTCCTTGTTCTTACTAAATATCAAAATATCATCCAAATAGACAACCACAAATTTTCTAAGAAATGGATTAAGCACTTCATTCATTAGCTGCATAAATGTACTAGGTGTATTTGTTAATCCAAATTGCATAACCAACCCCTCATACAATTCGTCATTTATCTTGAATGCAGTTTTCCACTCATCTCCTTCCCTAATCTAGATTTGATAACCACTCTTCAAATATATCTTCATGAAGTACTTTGCTCCACTCAAGTAGTCCATAAAATCATCCATGCATGGTAATGGAAATTTATACTTTATGGTTATCTTATTGATAGTCCTTGAATTTGTACACATTCATCATTCTCCACCTTTCTTTGGTGCAAGTACAACTAGTACTACACATGGGCTCAAAATATCCCTAATCAACCCCTTGTCCAATAGCTCCTAGACTTGTCTCTTTATTTCTTCATTCTCCATTGGTGTTAGTCTATATGTTGCCTTATTGGGTAAACTCGATCTTGGAATCAAATCGATGTGATGGCTATGTTAGAAATAGAGTCTATTCCATCATTTGGGTTATGTAAATGTATCTTCCAAGGTACATACTTAGATTACTTTAGGGGCAAGTTATCTAGTTACTTCATGCAATGTAATAAGTGCACAAGTGTCAATGTGCAAGTTGTACATGTGCAAGTTGTCCCTTGCACAACTAGATAGAGTGTTGGCCAAGTATCCTATTTTACCTATATAAGGATGGCCTCATAGATAGATAGATATAGAGTGTGATAGATAGAGAGTCTGAGAGACATAGTGTAGCATAGTGTGTGACACCATCCATTGGTGATGGATGCAATGTAGTTCAATAGCTTTATATTGGAGTGTTCATTTCCTCCATAGCTACATTGTAATATTTTATATTTTAGTCATTTAGCAGATTTACTTTCTTTCATATTATTCTGCATCTCGTGATTGCTATCTCTCCATGCTTGCTACATCAAAATCTAATAGTGGTATCAGAGCTATGGTAGATCTAGTTTGTGTAGGTCTATAGGAAAGCCACCATTATCATTGAGCCTGAGCATTTTGACAAACTGATGCACCACTGGACCAGCCACTATCAAAATCCCTCAGAAGAATCTAGGTGGTAGAATAAGAGAGAGTCACGAGTGAGGACTGAAAGAAGTCTCAGTTCAAGGAAATATTGAGATTGCAATTGACCAGAGTCTTTCCACAAGAGTTTCAGAAAAAACTCATGAAGACCAGGACTCAGGATTCAAGCCACTGGATTGATAGATCATTCAGTGAGGATTATCCAGGATATCTAGAAATTTTCTAACTAGTGCCTAAAGTTTCTTTTGTTTGTAGAAAACTATTTCTCAGAGGATTGGGACTCCTCCTATGATAGAAATCTAGGAGACTCCAACTTCGTTTCCCGAAGGTCGGCGTGCCCTCATAGTGCAGAGATTGGTTCTTTGTGCAAGAGAAGAATACTATGGAAGAAGACTTCTTGTGAAGAGTTGTGGTGAAGTCAGGAGATAGAAGATCTCCATTGTTGAATCAAAGAACTTCACAAGTTGAAGAACATGCCATAAAAGCCTTGACATAAAAAGGCCATAGAAGCCTTGGAGAAGAGGCCATAGGAGCCTTGAAGGAGAAGCCACAGAAGTCTTAATACCAAAAGGCCATAGGAGCCTTGGTATTGGAAAAGGCCATAGTAGCCTTGATACTGAAAAAGGCCATAGTAGCCTTGGTACTAAAAAAGGCCATAGAAGCCTTGATCCTGAATTTGAAGAGAATATCTGATTCAGAAGTAGACTAAATATTTTAGTACTAATACTTTGTTGTAGGGAAAGAAGATTTAGTGAGTTGGGAAACTTCCTACAAGAAAGTTAGGAAGGGTATCTTCTTCAGAATCAATTCAGCACCTGAAGCAAAATCAAAGAGATCAGGAGAAGATCTCATTGCAGAACTTCCAGTCAAGGAAGGAGAAGGAGAATAAGGACTAGGTGAGTCCTGCTCGAATCCATAAGTAGTAGAATTAGAGATCCAGAGGAAGATCTCATCACCAACACTTCCAGGAGCAGAAGGTTGAAGAAAAGGTCTCAAGGAAGACCATCAGAAGCTGATAGATCAGAGACCTTGAGAAGGTCTTATCGAGCATCCAAAAAAGGCTAGGAGAGCCTTACTAAAGATATTCTCAAAGGAGAACTCATTGGAGAAATCCACTATCAAGGAGAAGCCTCTGATAGTGAAGGACTTGGGACAATTATCGCCATCCGACAACAAGCCCAAGAGAAGAAGAATTTGGCAAGGAGTGCCAAATCTGAGAAGAAGAATTTGGCAAGGAGTGCCAAATATGAGAAGAAGAATTTGGCAAGGAGTGCCAAATATCAGAAGAAGATCCTGCTTGAAGTCAAAAATCGACAAGATGACTTGAAGATAGAAGAAGCTCACCAAATCTTGAAGATTTGAAGATTACCTCTCACAGAAAGAAGGCATCGCTTCAGAGACAAAGACTTCTCCAAATATGCATCAGAAGGAGAAGAACAAAAGAGGAGAACAAGCCATCAAATCCTAGGCTCGTAAAAGAAAGGTCAAGACCATCATTTGGTGAAGAAGGAGCTATTCAAGATAGTCTACAAAGAGCAGCAAGGACATTCTCGTAGCAGCAACTTGGTGATTCTAGACACCAAGATCTACATCCTCTACAGAAGCGATAAAAGAGCTACAATAAAAAGGTATGCAACTTTCTGGTGCAAATAGGTTTATTAATTCATCTACCTATTAGATTTGTTAGATGCACCTGCATTTGGATTAAAGTTGCAAATAGAAAATTGGATTACAGTCTTCAAAAGTGCAAAAAGAAAAAGTTCTTTTTAAGGTTCATTTGCACTTTTATTAGGAGTTGATTAGATTTCAAAAATAGTTTCTATCAACTACCTATTATCTATTTTGAAAAAGAAAAATAAGACTAAGCTCTACAATATTAGTTGTAGTGAAATTTTAGAATAACTCTTAAAGATTCATTTTAGGTTATTCTTGATTAGTTGTAGTAAATTCTTAGTGCATTAATTTGAGAGTTGATCAGAGTGATAAAGTGTAATCTTAGTGCATTAAAAGTGAAAAAACTTGTACTATTACACTACTCTCAAAAGAAATTAGTTTTGTGTTCTTGAAGGGCACAAAATCTGATTTGTATCAAGTGTCTAAAGACACTATTGAAGCACAGAAATCTGCAACTCGTAGTGGCCTAAAGAAGCCACCCAAAAAGGTTAGAATCCTCCAAAACCTGGAGAAGAACATAACTAACCAAAAATAGAAATAGAAGCTTTAAAGGATGAGACTTGGTGAGTCTCAAATCCAAAAGCATTAAAGGATTGAATGCAAGAAAAGAATTGCAAAAAATAAAAAGCTTCTATCTACTATTATATAAGCTTGGAATTGTTATCTAAGTGACCAAGCAAAAAGGAGGAAGGTGTCTACTTATAAAAGACAACCTCAAAACCCTTGTATTGCAGGAGAAAAATCTGCCATAAAATCAGAGTTTCTGATCTGAAATAAGAGTGCAAAAGAAGGTGCATCAAAGGAAATTTATGTACACACTATAGTACATCTTATAGCACCATTTCAATCTAGTTTTTATAGTCTAAAAATAGATTTGAATCTGTCCCAAAAAGGGACAATAAACACAGGAAAAACAGCCAAGAAAGGGCTGAATGTAAGCACTCTTCCCAAGCTATAGAAGCCACTCAAAGGGGCTCATCATGGATGCTTGAACCTGTAGAAGACACAACATAAGAGAAGATCAAGAAGTGTACAAAGAGAAGAAAGATAGGAGAAGAAGATAAAGCAAATGGATCTCAAAGGAAAGGAGCATTCTTATCAAAGCATTTCTACCATTAGTAAATGCTAACAATGGAGTAAAGCATCAAGGAGTCTTCATCCAAGCACTGCCATTCGGACTCCATTCAAGGGCCACCAAAGCTACTCCATATCTCCACCAAAGCTCCACCATATCTCCACCACAACTCAACCATTAGCTGGAGACACTTGAGCATCTACGTAAAACAACAAGGATTAAGGTGGAAAATGCATTGGAGAGTCTTCATATAAGCGTTGATAGAAAGAAAGGCATGCAACTACCACTTGTCATATTTTGAAAGATACTCTATAACGCTCACAAAGGAGACGTTACACTTCTTGGTACCCATACTCCAAACAGTGGAGTTACATACAACTTGACATACGTTACAGGAAAGATAGCTTGGAGACGTTGAGGAAGGAGCATTACTTGGACAACGCTCAAGAAAGAATAAAAAAAATATTTTCAACTCAATAGTGACACTTGTCACGAGCAGTGGAGTGAGTTCGGCACCTCCACCAACCAAATGAGAGCTTCCATGAGCATTTAGAAACTCATACAGTGACACTTGTCACTCCTCCTATCTCGTATTAAAGATGGGTTGGACTTTGGAAAGGAAGCGTAGTAGTTGGAAACACCATGAGCAGTAGTGGAAGCTACTCGGTAGATCGACGATAGATGCTCAGCAAGAGTTTGGGCGCTACATGGTAGATCGATGGTAGATGCTCGATAATTGTTTAGGTATAATTTGGTAGAGTGATGACGGATGTTCGACACCAGTTCGGGTGCGATTCGGTAGAGATCCAAAGCAAGATGGGTATAGTTTGAAAACTCTTGGTCAACCAACATTCATGGAGTGCATTAAAGCCTTGGGAATCCATGCTCAAGAAGGAGAGTTTATAGCCACATTCACCCGATGTCATAAAGGTACACAGCCTTAATTTCTTATTTGCTTTCAATTTCAAAAAGGGAGTTATAAGGTTATAAGATAAGGTTGATATATTATTTAAAATCAATATTTGTTTGAAAGAAAAACTTAGGGAATTAATATAATATTTGCAAAAATATAACTTAGGAGCAATAAGGGATTCTACTTGGAATTAATCCATTTAAAGTTTGCAAATATTAATGTGTTCTAGTTTTCCAAATTTGGGAGTGATAAGGGTTTCAACTTCAAACTAGTTTTTTGGAAATTAGAAACACTTGAATAAAATTCCTAAGGGTTTCAAAAGGGGTTATTAAAATCTTTTATTAAAGTTGGAAATTTATGTTCTTGTCTCAAAAAATTTCTCCTTAGGGACAAAAGATATCCAACATTAAAACCTCTTCAAAATTGAAAAGTGCTTAGTTCAATAGGAGTATTAAGAAGATTAAGAAGTTGATTTTTGATCCTTACAAAATTTGTACAAAATCAACCAAAAATTGAACTATATCTTACAAAAGCACTATAGAATACTCCAAAACATAACTAGGGAGACATAAGGAAGCCTACACATCCAAGGATTGATATTAGGGAGATTTAAATGGCATCAAACAAATTCTTCCTAGCAGAATCTCAACTACTCAAGGGGCCAAATTATTTCTCTTGGAAAAATAAAGTGAAAGCAATCTTAGTATATGAAAAACTTTGGGATGTTGTCAAAGGGAAAACACAGAGACCTACTACAGGTGAAACTGAAATCCTAAAGTTTGAAGAAAATGACTCAAAAGCCTTAATGATAATAACTTTTGCTATCACTGATGAGATTCAACCATATATCAGTTCAGCCAAAACTTCTTCAGATGCATGGACAAGTCTAGAAAAAATATTTGAAGGGAAGAATAAGGTGACTATCCTTCATCTCCAGACTCAACTTCACTCTCTAAAGATGAATAGTGGAGAAAGCATAGAACTATTCCTAAGGAAGGTTGCATATATTAAAGGTAAACTATTGACCTTAGGAGAATCAGTTAAGGATGAACTTCTCACTCAAGTAACCATGAGAGCACTTCCAGATAGTTATAAAAATTTGGTCACATATTTATAGGTTCTAAGTAAAGATACCTCTTTTGATGATCTAGTCAATATACTTCAAGAATATGAAGTAGAAAATACTGTGAAATATGAATTGACTAACACTACATTGGCATCAAAAGATAATCCACAGGGAAATATTGCATCTTCAGCAAGAGGACAAAAAACATGGTATTGTCAGATATGCAGAAAGAAAGGTCATAGTACCAGCTATTGCAGATACAATCCCAAAAATTGAAAGCAAGGAAATCAAATGCATAGTGGAAATCCTTTTCAAACTCGACAATATCAAAGGAACCCTCATCAACAATAATTTCAGCGACCAACCAATTATCCTCAACTAGAATATCAGAAGAGAAATCAAAAGGGACACCTGGTACAGAGGATAGAAGAAATTGAAGAACTGGAAGAACCCACAAATACCTATGAGGTGAAAGCTTTATCAACAAATGCTACATATTACAGAGACTCTAATCATTTTCTTGAACAGGTTACAAAGAATGCAGTAGAAGATCAAGAGGAAGAAGAAGAAGATCCATATTGAAGACTGAAGTCTTCAATACCCAAATAATGTAATACAAGGGGGTGTTAGAAATAGAGTCTATTCCATCATTTGGGTTATGTAAATGTATCTTCCAAGGTACATACTTAGATTACTTTAGGGGCAAGTTATCTAGTTACTTCATGCAATGTAATAAGTGCACAAGTGTCAATGTGCAAGTTGTACATGTGCAAGTTGTCCCTTGCACAACTAGATAGAGTGTTGGCCAAGTATCCTATTTTACCTATATAAGGATGGCCTCATAGATAGATAGATATAGAGTGATATAGAGTCATAGATAGAGAGTCAGGGGCATAGTGTAGCATAGTGTGTGACACCATCCATTGGTGATGGATGCAATGTAGTTCAGTAGATTTATATTGGAGTGTTCATTTCCTCCATAGCTACATTGTAATATTTTATATTTCAGTCATTTAGCAGATTTACTTTCTTTCATATTATTCTGCATCTTGTGATTGCTATCTCTCCATGCTTGCTAAATCAAAATCTAACAGGCTAATACTCCTTATTGGTGGTAATCAATATAATAATTCTTCTAACAAAATTTCTACATATTATTCTAACAACTCCTTGACTTCACCTAGGATCGCATCCTTTTGGTATATTGTCCCACCCTCTATGGGTTTGGCAATCAATAAAAAACACACCTCCTCCTTTATAATTTCCTTTAAAAATTACCTTTTAGAATTTAAACATACCTTCAAACCATTGTCATCCCTTTCATCCTTGTCCTTAAATGAACTCAACATATACTTCTTACCATCCTTCATAAACGTGTAGATGTTCTTCCTACCATTATGTACAACTTTTCTATCAAATTTCCAAGGTATTACCAACAACACATGGCAAGCATCCATAGGCATAATATCACATAGGACCTCATCCATGTAAGATCCAATTTGGAATTTCACTTGACACTATTCACTGACTAAAATTTGGTGTTCCTTTTGTAGCCAAGAGACTTTTTGCAAACTAGGATGCTCTATTCGACTCAACCCTAGTTTCTCTACTATTTTATTGGATTTGAGATTATCAGTACTCCCACTGTCTACAATAACCTTACAACATTCACCCCCTGATTTACATATTGTTCGAAAAAACTTCTCATTTGAGCAAGTTCACATTCTCTCTTTTCTATTTTTAGAAGAACTCTCTTCATCATGAGAGATTCTCCTTGTTCTAGATCCTCCATGTGTCTCAAGGAAGTAACACTTTCCTCATTTGCTATCACAATGTGGTTCCTCATCTCCTTTACCTTATTACTATATTGTTGTGCATTCAAACATTCAAATTCTTGATGACCATCCTCTCTACATCTATAACACCTTCCATAGAATCCTCTATCCCTTCCTCTACCAAAACTGCCTCTTCTTCTTGAGAAGTCTCCCTCTCCTCTAGTAATTTGGCTAAAGTCATTTTGAGAAGTACTAGCTTCTTCTTTGTATTTTGTTGTCCTCTTCCATTGCTTTCTTGTCCTCATCCTCATGAGGATCATCCTCTTCCTCTTTGATTATTTTCTTATCTTTGCAACAAATTCTCTTCAAATTTCAAGGCATATTGGTAGGCTTTCTTTATCATCCTTATCTTTATCATGCTGACTTCATCCTATATAGACAACTGCAACCCATTGATATACCTCAAAATATTCTCCTCGTCATATTCCACATGATCGACCTGAATGGTGAGCTTATAGAATTCTTGTATGTAATATTTCATAGTCATTTATTTTTACATCAAGTTTTGCAACTTCCTAAAAAATCCCAATTGGTAATCTAATGGAAGGAATTTGACCTTCAATCGGCTGACTATTTCTCCCATGTCCTACTATTCTCTTTTATCTTTCTTTAGCTTTTGATTTGAACATGGTCCCACCACAAGGATGCATATCCTTTTAACTTTGTACAAGCAAATTTTACTCTCTTAGGGTCCACCATTGATTCAAAATCAAAATACTTTTCCATCTCTACAATCCAATCGATGAGTTCTTCAAGGTTTAAACTTCCATCATATGATGGAGTTTCTAACCTTGGCTTCCTTCCCATGTTAGCATTTCCTGGGGTAACCTTTCCCCTAGATCCCTTTCTTCTTCATTATGAACTTTTGTTTGGTATGCTCCCTCTTCTTCATTGTCACTTACATATTCAACTTAGATACCCCTCTTTTGAGTGATTTTTAGTGCATGCAATTGAGCAATGATTCCTCTGATCATCTCCACCATATCCATGGCTCGAGACCCTCATGGTCTCCCTATTCCTCACTGTGCCATATCTCCTTAGCCATGTATCACTCCTTGCTCCTCAACGATATTCTAGATCTGATACCAAGTGATGTAGTAACCACATGATACCTCCAAGAAAACTTGAAACAAAATAATATATTCTTCTCCAATGATCTGGCAATGATAATTATGCAATCAAATGGGCAATCATTCAATCTAGGAAATTATTCAACCCAGACAACTATATGATCTAGAGAACCATATGATCTAGGCAATTGTTTAATATTAGGGTAACCGTTCAATTTTGACAACTGTACGATAGTTAGATAATCATTCAATAGCTAGGTAATCGTTCAACCCAAGTAGCAATCATACAACCCTGGACAACTATTGAATCCCAATCGTAATCTACAACCCTAGGCAACCATTCAATCCAAGCGACAATTATACAACCTTGGGCAACCATTCAATCCAAGCAATAACCATATAACCTTGGGAAACTGTTTAATATGAGCAGCAATAGTACAACCTTGGAAAACCATTCAATTCATGCAACAACTGTACAACCTTGAAAAACTGTTCAATCTAGTCATTTCATCCAGGTAATCGTAGGAATTGAGTAACCATTCAATCTAATAATCCAATCATTCAATTGTAAGAGGATTCCTTGATTGTGTCAGTTATATTACACAACTGCACACTTTAACCAAAATCCTAATTGTGTGTTCTTTTATAAAATTAAATAGTTGAATCCACTCGCAATGCTAAAATGGAATTTAACCTTAGTATGTAAACTTTGAGATGAATCATTATCTCGTAACTTATTGCACCCAACCTCCTTCTTTCCCAGTATGGCTCTAAAATGAGCAACAAATCCTTGCATATTAAAATCTCACACTGCAGTTTGGAAGTAAATTTGCAATTCCTTAATTACATCGATGTCTCAAACGATGTTTTTTCCCATGGGATTGTGTTTCGATGGTTTTGCTATTCTTTATTGTTGGTGTTTGTATTCACTGTGTTTATTTCTCCTCTCGCTCAAAGGGCTTTGCATTTTCTAATGCCAACACCATGGGTCTTACTTGCAATATTGTAACATATTGAATGATCCTTAGGATCCTGCACCAATGAAACCAACAGAACACACGTAATTCCAAGCATGCATTTTACAACAACAAGTATCACAAAGCTAAATGGATAAAGGCTTTTTATTTATTTATCGGGATTACAATCCAATTGAAAACCTCCCTTTCTACTCTTTGATAGCCCCCCCTCTTAGAAAAAGCATATAATTTATAATTATAGTTGCATCACAAGCAAAATTTTGGCTTTTCACTTTCATGATCGTTCATCTTCTAGACATTGTTGGGATGCTCCCCCATCATGGATAAATGTGTTTAGATAGGACAAATTGAAAGGTATGTTGAGACGATTCTACATAATGTTTTCTTCTCAAAGGAAGAGGATACGATGTAAAAAATTGACATTGTATCAATGTTGATTTTTGATAGATATGAAACCTTCATGTGTGCACTAGGTTAAGTGGTTGAGAGGAAAATAATTATGAGGAATATTGTTGGCACAAAATTGAAAATGTCAATAAAATACACCTTGACTATGGATAGATAGGACAAATTGAAAGGTATTTTAAGAGGATTCTACATAATGTTTCTTCTCAAAGGAAGAGGATACAATGTAAAAAATGGCATTGTATCAATGTTGATTTTTGATAGATATGAAGCCTTCATGTGTGCACTAGATTAAGTGGTTGAGAGTAAAATTATTATGAGAAATATTGTTGACACAAAATTGATAATGTCAACAAAATACATCTTGACTATGGATGGATAAATATGTTTAGATAGGTAAATTGAAAGGTATGTTGAGAGTATTCTACATAATGTTTTCTTCTCAAAAGAAAAGGATACAATGTCAAAAAATGACATTGTATCAATGTTGATTTTTGATAGATATGAAGCCTTCATGTGTGCACTAGGTTAAGTGGTTGAGAGGAACCACAAAGTATGGAGATGGTTGAGGGATGCCACATTAAGATTTGGTGGTGGTTATAGGTTAGCCACAATAAAACCCTTGTGTGATATGGTTATGGGTTAACCAATTGAAAATCCTTGGGATGTGCACACTGATTAATGAGTATGGAGAGACATTCAAGGAGGATTGTAAAGAGATGTAGTTAAATAAAAAAGATATCCCAAATGTATATTGGAAAGGTATCCAACATTAGTTGTTGCATAGAGATGTAAAATGTTTATGGTGAGAATATCATGATAGAGTGAAATACTTGATTAAAACTTTTATTCTAAATGGATACCTAATTAGCCATAAGATCCAAAGAGGTAGACAAGACCCAAATTTTTCTATTGTGTTTATGACAAAATTTTTAAATCATAAGTAAAATTAATTTATAAAAAGGTGTGAAAAAATAAATTAATTGTATAGTGTACAATAAACTATATTATACCATTGTCTAATTAATAAAATGTATTGTAATTGTAACAAGATAATAAAATGTACAATAATACTGTTAAATTAATAATTTGTAATCACTAAACAATTAAATGCAACCAGCCCTTAAAAATGTACTATAAGTATACAACCACCCCTTAAATGTACTATAAATACAGATAGATGAATGAAAGACAAGAATTTCCCATGTTATATTTTATATTCTTGCTCTATACTCTTTATATCATGTGTGCAATATAGCCAACATAGTTTAACCTTTTGTTTTGAAGGCTTGTGTCATTGTAGAAGATGAGTATTTTGCTACGGAGGAATACCATACTTTTAACCACTGATTTAATTATAAAGCCCTATAAGTTGCAAGTTGCAACTAATAATTTACATGAGAATAATAAGATCGAAGGTGGTGGATATGGTCACCTTAATAAGGTACCTTAACGCTGAAGGGAGAGACTACTGGTTTGCGAATTTGTGCCAAACAGGAACCTCGACAACCATCTTTTCGGTTTGTAACACTATGAAAGCCACTCTCATTCACGTACTAAATATTTAGCTCTTTGCTTACTTGGTAGTTAACTTCGGTATTGTGTTGTGTGTACTAAGGTTTCCATATCTGCTGTTGGCCAGCAATGCAGAGATTTTAGTTAGGCCTCGAAAACCGGCTTTTCTTTTCGAGAAGAAGCGGGTCATCCTCGTCCTCTTCGTGATCCCATTCCCATTCCCATTCCTATATCCGTCTCGTTAGATGCTCACATTCACATCTGCAAACCCTTACGGCTACCTCCACTTGAGCAAAATATTAACTACAAATCATGACGAAATTACCGTCCATCTTTAAATCAAATTAAGCTGTTTTGTTAACCTAGGGGCCAACTTTACAAACTTTCCAAGTAGAATCTTTCTTTTCTTTCCCTACATTTTATAAAAAATTGGAGGGCATCCTAGTAAATATGGGTGGATACTTAAAAAAGAGATAGGCCAGTTAGTAGTGATCAAATGTTTATTTTTTTTATGTTGGTAAAAATTTATTGAATCAATAAAACCAGAAATAAAGAATTCTAAAACAATAATTTTTACAAGAGCTAGAAGAAAGAAACCTCCAAAACCACTGAGCACCCGATCAAAAGCCATCCAACAAACAACAACCTCAACCAGGCATATCCGCAACAAGCAAATTAATAAGATGATGAGAACAATGCAATAGGAGTTGATCCCATTCCCTAACATTCCAAACTCAGAAGCCCATTTTACCAAGCAATCAACCACACTATTCAATTCCCTAGGAATATGAACAAAGAAAACAAACTCCAGTTGACAAATTTTAAATGATCTACCTAGCCACTAACGCCAACTGCCAATGAACATTAGAAAGATTATGAGTTTTCAACAAATTAATAATAATCTGAGAGTCCGAATCATAGATTATCTGTCGCCATCTCAAAGCATAAACATTTTCTAAAGCAAAACGAATAGCAAGAACCTCCATTTAATTATTAGTTTACTTCCTCTTATAACAAGAAGTGAAAATGAAAAGAGTTGTACCACTAGTATCTCTCAACACCACCAATACCTGTATACCCATTATTCCCTTTGTAAGAGCCATCAATATTAATCTTATGGTTATTGATTTGTTGCTTCTGTTTTATTTTTTTTAGGATCCTTGTCCTTTGACTTTGTCTTTATTTAATGGGTTAGTAATTATAAAGGTTAAAAAAAGAGCCTATGTTATTATTAATTTGTTTTTTAGATTTGCGGATATGTTGGCTCTTGGGTCTTACGAAGGTTCATGGCTGGGATTAGAATACTAGTTGTAGGGGTTTCTCATTAAAAAGAAAAAAAAAAAAACTATATAAATAAAATAACAAATAGCTTAAACACATTAAATAGAAAGAGATGTTTCATGGTTATAGTAATGGTTTTCCCAAATAAAAAATTTGATATTTTGTATATATCAAATAAATAAAAAAAATTGTGTATTTTTAATAAATAGTTTATTTATATTATTTTTATTTGATTAAAAATATATATTTTTAATAAATTGATATTTAATTATTTATGTAATATTTAAAATTATGATATTATTTATAATATTTTTAATTTTGTGGATATTTAAAAGTAAGTAGGTATGGCAACTAGATTCGATCCCACCATTAATATATGGGATAAACTTAAGGATTTGTACGTAGTACTTGGACAAGTCATCTTTGATAACTCTGATTATTGGTAGTTCTTTTAAAAATGATGAACAAATCATAGAATTCCTTATCAGAGAGGTTCAATATGTAGAAGAAAAGAATGAATATAGGGACAACATCAAATATTGGGTCATACAACTAAAGACAAACCAATTTCCTAAGGGGATGATTGCTTTAGAAAGTTTATTTATCCCAAATAATAGTGCAAAAAAATTAAGGTTCAAGGTGAAGGCCTCTTCTTACCATCTAGTTGAGGTTGTTAGAGGAAAAAATATATTGCTCAGTAAAGGGTACACCCAAGAAGAGGTCAACCTTTTCAAGGATATTTGTTGTAAGTACAAGGACATCAATGCATGATCATATGAATATCTCAATGTCTATGAATGGATAATCATAGAGAACACCATTGAGTTAGAGCTAGGTGCTAGACCTTTTAGATAGAAACAATGACCAATGAATCCCAAAATTAAGGTGGTGATGAAAAAAAGCTTTTGAGGTTTCTACAATCCTAGATAATATTCCCAATCAAACGCTCCACCTAGATCGCTAATTTGGTTCTTGTACATATTAAAAATGGTGACATAAGATTATGTGTAAATTTTAGGAATTTGAACCAAGCTTTATTAAAAGATAACTATCCTTTACCTGTTATAGATTATATTCTGAGAAAGGTAGTTGGGTCATAGATATTGTCACTTCTAGATGGTTTCTCTAGTTACAACAAGAACTAGGTCAAAGATCATGAGCAACATAAAACAACCTCCACCACCAATTGAGGATCTTTTCATATCAAAGAATGTCATTTGTCCTATCAAACACAAGGGTGACCTTTCGATAGATCATGTACATAGCCTTTGCTAGACTAGTCGGTGAGATAATATTCATATACCTCAATGACCTAACTATGTATTCTAAATATAGGAGTAAGCATATTGGGCATCTTGAGTTAGTCTTCCAAAGATGTAGAGAGTTTGGTATTTCATTAAATATTAAAATATCCATTTTTATAGTCTAGGAAGGTGAGAAAATACAATTTCAAAAAAAGGCCTAACCATAGACCTTGATAAGATAAAGGCCATTCAAGATCTTCCATTATCCATTTTTGTCAAGGAAATCATGTCATTCCTAGGTTAAATCTAATTTAGCGCTAAATTCATAATAAATTTTGTCTATATGATCAGACCTATCATCAAAATGCCACTACCCTAATATAGATTGATGAAGATAGGAATAACTTTCAAGATATTAAAGTGCCCATTAGCCGCCTTAGTCTTGATCAACCCATATTGAAAGTGTGAAAACAACGTGCACTGTGCAAGTGATAAATGAAGGTAAAACAAAATGAAATATCGAAAGGAAACACACAATGCAATGGGATACGAGATAAAGAGAAGATAAAATGGCAATGGAATCTGGACATATTAATATTGCATTAGTTTCTCAAAACATGTTAGATGTGATCCTCTTTAGTGATTTTACCCATGATACAATTTTTACAATAGTTTTCTCAGTGCAATCAAAGCGATTTTCATACCCACAATAATATCTTTGGTAGCGAGTTTCCTTGATACTGCAATGTGAGGGTGAGATCCAAATCCTTTTGCTGCCTTGAATATTTTACCTGCATGCAATGGAATAACAAAAAAAATAGTAGCATCTTTAAGGTCCATCTAGGTTGGACCCGTATTGATCAAGAGATAAAATAAAAAACAGAGTAAATGTATGAGTGAAATAACAAGAGAGTCTAAGCTAATACTATAATGTAAGTGCTCAAATTAAAAGATCGCTTATCAAAACTAACATGCCAATATGAATCTGAAAGAAAATACAAAAAACACTGAAAGGTTGATCACCTAACCCAGACCATCTCAGGCTAGACGATATTATCTATGGGACTATCTCAGGAGAGACGGTCTCAATAGCAAACTTGCAACTTTTTGAAACTAGGTCGATGCGATGTTGGGATGATCCAAGGGTAGGTTTTATCGATAAATTGATGGTGATGGATGAACAAGTGCGTAGATTCGAGTTTTCCAAAACTATGGTGTTGATCAAGCTAAATTTGTGGATGTAATGTTGAAACTCGCGTGGTGAAGTAGCGACATTGATTCGGGTAGCAAAGATGCATGGTTGAATTTCTATAGCACTTTGTTGCTCAAGAGGATAATTTTTAGATTTTTAAACCAGGAGGGGACCCCTCCTTTTATAGCACTCTTGGCTAGGTGCCAAAAGAGCAAGTGGTAATCAAGGACAGACCTGATTGCCAATTTGCAAGTGTCGAGGGCAATTGTAGGTCGTCAGGGGTGATTGTAGGTCTTTGAATTATTGCTTCCAACACATTGATAAATTTGATTTAATTCTTGGTAACCTTTTTATACATAGGTAGACAAGCTTGAGTCTACTCTTTAGGCTTCACGCACACCAAGTGTTTGTTTGATGTAAATTTTGATTATTATTTGCCTTGGCAAAAAGAGCTTATGATAGTTTTTGGAAATGATTCTTGAACGAATTCAATTTTAATTTTTGAGTGTTTGATTGTTGACTTGATTTTGAAATAGAATTATTGTAGTTATTGACTATACCCTCAAGCGACGAGTCAATGGAGGAGATGAAAATTGATGATAGTGATAAGTCGCTTGACAAGAATGACTCTGTTAGCATGGCCTCCTCTTGAAAAAGTGCCAAAAAGATTTTTTTTTTTTTTGTTTTTTGGCCAGATCATTTCAGATGATCTACGCAGCTGTCTTTGATGATAAAAATGTTGGTCATATTAGACGAGTGTTCCATGTTGTGCACTCATCTAAGACAATGGTGCCATGAATTTTTCTATAACTAGCAAAATTCATGGAAAAGCCCTCATTTTTACTACACGAAATGAGGAGAGGAGGATACGAGGAGAGGAGTTAGTTGTGTGCAAAAAAGTGTTGTCCAATCGAAGACTAATCAAAACCATAGACCTGAGCACCACTTCCATGAGTGGAGGAGCTAGAGAGAGAAATGTAAGGATGAAAAATCTTAACTTTTCCTTAATTAACAAAAAATGAACCTTTAATTAAATGAAATGGAAATGAAATGAATGGGGTGGGAAAGATGATAAATTTAAGGTAAAAAAATGAATATGGGTTGGGTATTGAATTTATGTTTGTTTTTTTGTTCGTAATTTGTGATGTTTGTTAATTAATTTTATTTTTTGGATTTTTTTTTTGATTTGGGGGTTGTCTCGAATCGATATGGCTCCATTTTGTGGTCGTCTTGATCGAGATGATTTTATGTTGTGGTCATCTTGATCGAGACGATCGTGTACCATGGTTGTCTTGATCAAGACGATCATGGTGTGTGCTAAGAGGATCTTTTTTTTTGACATGGTGATTTTGATTTTGCATTTTTATTTTTCCATTGTGATTGTGACTTTGACTTTGTGTGTTTTATTAGCTTATTAGAGCACAACACCACTCCCTAGACCATTATAAGGAAGCACATGCTATGGTGCTCAATTTCATGATGACTAGGACTAGGTTATGGATTTGAACCTTCAACATACAGTGTGGTTGGAGTCTGTGCATGTGGATCAGGCCTACTTGATGGCCCTGACTAACAGGTGGGACACTCAAACTAACACCTTTCATATACCCACTGGAGAGGTCACCATTACTCTTGAGGATGTCTATCGGATCTTGCATATTCCCATTGAGGGAGCACCCATTACTATATCTATGATGATAAAGAGAGATACAATGCTACATCGAGTGTACAGAGATAAGTAGGATGTCATAAAATACAAGGTTTCTAGCGATGGGGTGCACGTGGAGACTAGATATAATACCCATCTATCGACAACCAGACATGTGGTGTTGATGAAACTCATGTTGAACTTTATCCTTCTTGACTCCTCTAGGTGTAGGTTCCCTTGGAACTTATTGGATCTTGTTTAGGACCTAGTGGAGCAACCCTAGATTATGGCATGGGATCCCACCTTGCTAGCATAGCTCTATAGAGAGTTATACAAGATATGCCATTGCAAGAGACTGGGCTTAGGATGTATCTTCCTTCTGTGGGTTTGGGGTTTGGATTATTTTAGCACTGATTTACCTCTTGGACTACCATGGGTCACATGGAGCGACATGATAGATACATATATTCCCTATGCCATGCACTGGATACATGATCAATAGCGAGGTAGGAGCCATCCATGGTAGGGAACATTATGGCACTATATTGAGGGCTTTGATGGATTACAACTGGAGGACATGACATGGAGACCATGGCTAAGAGCTTCAATCTAGGATGAAAATTAGGTGCACTTGAGGTGAGTGAGGTGCGCTAGATGGCTAACAGGGTACCACGGGATAAAGCATGAGTACTTCCAATACTCAAGGGTGACCCGCCAACTGGGAGTTAGGTAGGATGTACCTAAGGATCCAGTGATTTATAAGTGAAGGACTAGGGAGTCTCGACTGCCAATAGCATAGGTTGAGCTTCTAGGAGAGGAGGATGACCTATCACTGGTTGACCCAGAGATGATCAATCCAAGTACTACAACTGCTTACGATGCTTGGTGGACTACTTAGTGAGCCCAAATAAGGGCAATAGATAGGATATGAGTCATAACTAGAGATCCTACACAATGATGGGTATGTTGTTGGATAGAGAGGGAGGCAAACACCTCACAAGGAGATACCAAGGATATTGGAATACCTAAAAGTGTTGAGGGACTAGATCCAGATGAACCTTAGGAGCAGATGAATATGTTTAAGGAGTAGATTCAAATCCTCCAATATCAACTTAGTGATAGGGATACATCCCATGCCATTATAGAAACCCAGTATGACATGGATAGGTAGAGATGGCAGAGCTGATTAGAGGAGAGGGAGACACTGCAAGCTCTGGTGGTAGCGTAAGATGCTTTGCATAATTAGGGTGGGGGAGGGCCAATGGGACAGGCTATGGATATGGCCCACTTGAGAGCTATATTGGCTAAGGATCAGTCTCAATATCAAGCCGAGAAATCCTATATCCATAACTTGGAGGATGATGTGGATAGACTTGGTAGCTAATTGTATTCATGATGATCAGGGTCATCTCATTCCCAGTCACATCGAAGCCACCAGATCAGGACCATGGGGGAGCCATCCGTGAGACCTAGAGTACCACTTTTTTAGGTACCAAGAACCTCTCATACATCAAGAGCTAGTAGATCCAATCAATCTTATAGATATGAGGCTAAGGGCAGCGATGAGAGTGGTGGTGCAGGGCCACATTGAGCAGGGGTGGTGTATTAGATTTATTTTTGGATGTGAGGTCGGCGGACCCACTTATTATTGTAGTCTGTGAGCATTTTTATATCATGATGTATTAATGAATTTTGATATGTATATGACATGATTTTTATTGATGATTATCATGTATTTATTGTGCATTTAGGAATGTGATAATTTTGATTATGCGATGATGGATGATTATGGATTTATACTTAGACTGGTAGATATGATGATGCATATTTGTGATATTGATGCCTAGATATATGATTTATTTGTGCATAGACCTAGATATGTATGTGTGGGACTAATGATATGTGATGCTTGAAATGATATGAAATGTGGATGTATATGTAAATGATAAAATGAATTAATCTAAGATGTAATAACTAAGTATAAGCACCATAGAATGTATAAAAGTCATAAATTGAAGTTAAAACAATTTCCCCTAAGGCATACACTGAAACCAATACCAAATGAAAATAAAAGTGTATTGATAATGTGTGAATGAAATGAATGGTGATCAGCGAGAAGTCACAAGGGAAAAATAAGGTTTTCATGAGACTCAAACACCCTAGTTGACTAGCCAAAAGTTGTATACTGACCATGCAAGACCTTGAAGGTAAGAATTTACTAGAAAGACCAAGATATTCAATATCCTTGTGTGTGCATAGTGAAGTTCATTAATGTGATGCATAAGACTATCCCATTGCTAGGTCGACATTTATAACCCATTGTTGTAATGGATATCACCGTATGGTTATCATTATCCTAATTTTGTACGCAATTAGACTTAACTACTTTGTAATGCAAGCCATCAAAAGCTAGCTCATATGTAAGCTGAAATTGGTTTCTACAAGAGAAGGTCGCTAATGTGACAGATGTGTCACCATTCGTAAGACTACTCCACTGCTAGATTAGAATCTATAGCCCATTGCTGGTGGTAGAGATCGTTTCGTGGTTGTTGAAAACTGAGAATTCCAAAAATTCAATCTCTTTATGATTTTTTTGGGATACTTGTTTGTTTTTTAAGGGAGCAAGGGATTTTATTGCTTTTTTTGGGGGGGGGGTTTATCATTTTGAGGACCAAAAAGTGATTTTATTGCTTTAATATTTTGGGAACTTGCTCGTTTCGAAGAGGAGCAAGGGGATTTTATCATTTGAAAGCACAAAAACTATGTGCATCATGCAAGTGGTAAATGAAGGTAAAACGAAATGAAATACCAAAAGGAAACACATGATGCAAGGGGGCATGAGATAAAGAGAAGATCAAATGGCAATGGAAGCCAACTAGATTAATATTGCATTAGTTTCTCAAAACATGTTACATGTGATCCCCTTCAGGGATTTTACCCATGATACAATTTTTATAATAGTTTTCTTGGTGTAATCAAAATGATTTTTGTGCCCACAAAAATGTCTTTGGTAGTTGTTGGAAATTTTGAGCTCATTTAGTTATCATTGATGTCAAGGTGAGAAGTTTTCATTGATGCCAAGGTGAACACATGAAGTTGTCATTAATACCATGGAGTACACCATAATTGACACCAGGAGCAATGCGAAGAGTTGAATAAAAGTTGTCAAAATATTATAAAGGTTTTTATTAAAACCATGGCGGCAAAATAATTTTCATCAAATCAGTGGAGTACAAATAAAGGTTTAAATTTTATCTCAAGGAGGCTCTAATTTTTATTAAAGTCAAAGGTTTATAAATATAATTTATAAAATTTAAATTCTTTTAGAATTTAAATAATTTATAAATTATAAAGGTTATAAAAGCGCCGACGTCATCAAATTTAATGGAGCACCGACGTCTAAGCCATATGGTGAATTTCATGTATAAATAATATGCCAAAGGGGCATTCAAAACTTACCCTTCTTCGATTAATTTTTCATGCGACCGCGCAAAGAGTATTTTTGTAAAATCATTGAAGAAGAAGACAAAATTTATTTTATCTTTTAGCGTCAGGAAGAAGACGAAAGAAGAGGACTTAAGGACTCACTCACATTGGACAGTGTGTTCGATTGGTAGTGTGCATTTTGCGAGAGCATTAGAAGTGGAAGTGACCACGATTAATTCACGTGGAGGTTGTTGGCATGTTTTTCTTGAGCACTGAGGAGAAACATTTTTGGTACGTGCTCGTTTAGAGTGCCAAACTTGGAAGAAAGAGCACGAGGTCCTATTAGCATTCCAAGCATATGTCTAGTGCACGCGGTGGACAAGCCCATCGCTAGGGCGCACAAGGAGGCAGTGATTGGGGGTTCGAATCCCACTAGTGGCAAAGGTAATTTTTATTAAATATTTTATTTACCTAATGTTTTCATAAGGTGTTATTTGGAGTTATAAGGGTATATGAAAGGTTGCTTGTTTGGTAATTGATTTATGTTATTGGAGTTATAAGGAAAGTGGATTTGATTATTGCCAAAGTTCTTTCCATTAAAATTTAATTAAAGAGGTTTTTGAGTTAAATTTTGGTGGATGTTAAATTTATTTTAGTTGGGATATTATAAGGTGTTGGAAACATATTTTATGTATGTTGACGATTGTTTTTATAGGAGTGATAAGGTGTAATTGAGTTTTTGCATTACATTGCGAGAAAGATTTATCTTCTAACCTCTTTGAGTTTGGCATAGAAGTGGTTGTGATTGTGACATATATTTGAGGTTCCTTCATCATCAAGAAAAGGTATGAGTACATTCTTCCATAGTTGAGTTGATTGATTGGTTTTCTAAAAATAATTTTGGAGTGAAAAGTATTTTGTTAGGGCTTCTTTATTGAGTGTGTTTGATTTAATGCTTCAAGGTTTTCTAGAATAAAGAGTTGTTATTAAATTCTTGTTTTATAAGCATTGTTGTTGAAGCCATTGGTTGAGCAAAGAACTAGGGTTTGAAAAGAACATGAGTATCATTGTTATGTGAGAGTTGTTTTACAAGCATTGTTGTTAAAGTGAGTTGTTGAGAAAAGAACTTGAACTAGGGTTTGAAAAGAACATGAGTATCATTGTTATGTGATATTTGTTGTTGAGCATAGTTGAAAATATTTTGAATGAAGAATCATATGCTTGGACTAGGGTTTTTTAGCAAGGATTATTTTATTAAGTGATTGGTTAAGTAGAGTTTGTTGAGCCTAGTCAAGTGGGTGTGTGAAGTGATTGTTCAAGTTCCATAAAAAAACCTATTCTATATTCTGAATTGAATTGAGAAAGTAATTGAGTATTGAGTTGAAGCATATTGAATCTCTAACAATTCTATGTATGTTTCTGAAAGAGTGATTGAAAGTGATTGAGCATTGGGATGAGTATAGAGTATATTGAGTCTCTAAAAATTCTCTTTATGTTTCTATGATATTGGACAAGTTCTTGTGTGGAATTGTTGAGAAGATTTGAGGCAAGTCTTTGAGAAGACTTGTGGACAGATTTGAGTAAGCTTTTGTGGAATCTTACAATACAGTTTTTGAGTAGATTTGGTTAAGTTCTTGTGAGGACTTATTGAGCATATTTGGTTAAGTTCTTGAGAGGACTTATTGAGAAGATTGGAAAATTTCTAGAGAGGACTTGTGGACAGATTGGTGTGAGCTTTTGTGGAAGCTTACAAGATAGATTTGAGACAGGTCTTGAGAAGGCTTGTGAGCAGAATTGATTGATTTGTTCAAACCTTGAGTTAAGGTTTGGGGCAGATCCAGCAGAGTTGATTTGAGATTGATTCAAGCTTTGAGTTAAGGCTTGAGGACAGAGGATGAGCACTGATTTGTGCTAGACTGAAGGATTGTGTTTAGTACAGATTTTAGGATAAGAGTTGGTGCATATTTGAGGAAAAATTTATGCCATATCAGAGACAGATATTAAGTAGATTTATGCTAGACCGAAGGATTGTGTTTAGTATAGATTTGAGGACAGAGATTGAGCAGATTTGTGCTAGACCAAAGGACTTTGTTTAGTGAATATTTGAGGATAGAGATTGAGCAGATTTGTGCTAGATCGATGGACTATGTTTAGTGCAAATTTCAAACAGAGCTTTGGATGTGACAGAGTATAGAGGACAATAGTCTCCAGTGGATAGAGGTCCATTAGTCAGTGTAGTGAGGATAGGTATTTTGAGTGAGGATATGAGTATTTAGTGGATATAGATCCATTAGCCAGTGTAGTGGAGGTAGTAGTTATTCTAGAAGATCACCATCTAGAGCAAGAGGGGAGAGAAGTTCTCCTGTGGGTAGATTTCCACAAAATTGACCAGGGGATTGGTATCTCCATTGGAAAGAAGTCCATAAACATTGTAATAGGGAAAGGATTCCCAAGATATTTATTGAGAAAATTTTAGTGAAATATTTTCTCCATGGAGTAGCCCACATTGGGTGAACCACGTAAATTATGGTGTCTCTATTATGTGTGGTGATTATTTGATTATTGCTATTGATATTGTTATATTTAAATTGCATAATATTGATTGGAAAAAAAATTAAAAAGTGGTCTTATACTATTCACCCCCCTTTCAGTATAAGCTTGTGTTCTTTAGTAGCAGGTTTCCTTGATACCACAATACAAGGGTGAGATCCAAATCATTTTACTATCTTGAATCTATTACCTGCATGCAATGAAATAACAAAAGAGATCAGTAGCATTTGCAAGGCCCATCCAGGTTGGGCCCGTATCGATCAATAGATAAAATGAAAAACATATTATATGCGTGCATGAAATAACAAGATATCTAAGATAATACTATAATGTAAGTGTTTAAATTGAAATATCTCTTATCAAAACTAACATGCCAATGTGAATTTCAAAGAAAATATAAAAAAAACTAAAAGGTTTATCACCTAATCCAGGTCATCTCAAGCAAGATGATCTTGTCTATGGGACCATCTTAGTAGAGATGGTCTCAACTGTGGTCCTATAACTTTTTAAAACCAAGATGAAGTGATCTTGGGATGATATGAGGGTAAGTTTTATCAAAAAATTGATGCATATGGAAGAACGAGTGCGTAGATTCAAGTGTTCTAAAATTGTAGTGTTGATCAAGCTAAATTCGTGGATGCAATGTTGAAACTCGCGTGGTGAAGTAGCAACATTGATTCGGGTAGTGAAGATGTGTGGTCAAATTTTTGTAGCACTTTTTTGCTCAAGCGAATTATTTTTGGATTTTTAAACCAGGAGGGGACCCTTCCTTTTATAGCCTTCTTGGCTAGGTTCCAAAATGGCAAGTGGCAATCATGGGTAGATTGCTAATTTTTATATGGAGGGAACAACTATAGGTTGTTAGGGGTGAATGCAGATCATTAGGGGCAATGAGAAATCCATCGCCACACTGATAGATAGTCTTGTTGCCTGATTATTCTTTTTGCAGTTACCTACGCATGACCATCTCATAGCGAGATGAACCCAACTTTGATACCTTGGTCAATATGGCCTTTCATCTCCTGAGGGAAAAGTGCACTTTTGTTGAGGAAAGACACCAAATAGCCCTGAGGCTGTCCTAG
Source organism: Wollemia nobilis (assembly GCA_028583015.1). NCBI lineage: Eukaryota > Viridiplantae > Streptophyta > Pinopsida > Araucariales > Araucariaceae > Wollemia > Wollemia nobilis. The sequence goes on along the minus strand of JAQPPZ010017049.1, from coordinate 9,308,596 downwards.
GTGGGTTAGAAGGTTAGAAGGAGGTATTTTGGAGAGTCTCCTTGTGATTACACATTTTAGGTGTCTACAGATACCCATTTTTGGGATGCTTTGTACCTAAGCACAATGTGGAGCAAAAATAGATGATTGTTAAATGGTTGAATTGATGATAAATGATGTTAAATTGAAAACGTCAATGTGAGATGCCCCAATCATAAAAAGGGTGTACGTATTTGAATCATTGCTTCCAACACATTGATGAATTTGATTTGATTATTGGTAACCTTTTTATCAATGGGTATACAAGCTTGAGTATACTATTTAGGCTTTTAGGCACACCAAGTGTTTGTTTGATGTAAATTTTGCTTGTTATTTGTCCCAACAAAAAGGGCTTATGATACTCTTTGGTAATGATTCTTGAACGAACACAATTTTAATTTTTGAGTGTTTGATTGTTGAATTGGTTTTGAAATTAAATTTTTGTAGTTATTGACTACCCCCTCGAGTGATGAGTTTATGGAGGAGATGAAATTTGATGATAGTGATAATTTTCTTGACAAGAATGACTCTGTTAGCATGGCCTCCTCTTGAAAAAGTCACAAAAATATATATTTTTTTGTTTTTTATTTTTTGCTAGATTATCTAGGACAATATATGCGACCGTATTTGATGATCAAAATTTCAATCATCTTAGACGAGCGCACCACGTCGTATGGTCATCTAAGACAACCACACTACAAATTTTACTATAAATAGAAAAATTCATGAAAAAACCTTCATTTTCATTGTGTAAAATGAGGAGAGGATGAGACAAGGAGGAGAGGAGTTAGTTGTGTGCAACAAAGTGTTGTTCGATCAAATACCGATCAACACCATGGATCCAAGCATTGCTTCCACGAGTGGAGGAGTCAGAGATAGAAAGGTAAGGATAAAAAATATTGAATTTTCCTTAATTAATGAAAACAAAGATTTAATTAAATGAAATTTATGGGCTAGGCAAAATGATGACTTTAAAGTAAAAAAAATGAAATATGGGTTGGGTAATGAATTTGCGTATTCTTTTTTTCATAATTTGTGATGTTTGTTAATTATTTTTTTGAGGGGGAGAGTTTGTCCCTTTGTCAATTATCAGCTTTCTAGACTATGCGCATAATAGGAGAGCAAGGAAAACTTTTCCCTTTTGAGGCAAGAACCACTTTATAATTTCATCTTTCCTTGTTCAAAAACCATATTTAAGAGTTTGAATTTTATGTTGGGATTTTGAGATAAGCAAGGTACAATCAAAGCAAGACTCTACCAATCAAAAATCAAGATGGCTTTCTACAAAATTTTAAAAGAAAACTAAGGACATTTGAATGACCAAAAGACCCTATTGGACACCTTGTGACAACTTACTTGGGAAATATAAATACCAAGAAAGGGGGATGTGGATGATAATGAACAGTGTGATGGGATGCTTTCCTTGTAAACTTTCAAAAAATTAAGAGGTGTGCGTAAAATAGTCAATGGTCAGTTGAACATCATTGTTGATGGTCATACAATATCTACCCTATCTTACATGGATCACTTAGTAATTAAAATACCATAAAGAAAAGGGTGTATGCAATGATAAATGAAAATGGGTGTTTTTCTTGTGAACTTTCAAAAATTAAGAGGTGTGCATAAAATAGTCAGTAGTCGGTTGAACATCATTATTGATGGTCATACAGTATCTATCATATCTTACGAGGACCGCTTAATAGTAAAATGATCATGAGAAAAGGTGTAAATGGTGAAAATAGAAAGGGTTTGACCAAATACCAATGACAGTAATACAAAAATGGTGCTATTCTTAGTGCTTACAAGAAAAGACTAATGCAAGTACAGTGATACAAATGCCCAATACAATATGATGACAAGTGTATCTAAATACTATGATATAAAAAATGAAGAATTATAAATGTAGGGTGCAATAAATGAAGCTATGCAATGCAGTGGTAATGTGAAATGAGGTGTGATGCATGGTGAAATGAGATATGCTATGTTTTTGTGATTTTTTTTTTTTTTTTTACTTTTATTTTTGTTGTTTTTTATGCTTAAAATGCTCGCAGGTGGAAAATGTTAAGGGGTTCAGGCTCCTCAAAACCTTCAAGTGAAACTAACCAATATGTGCCCAGTCCCACCTTTTGTTTTATTATGAATGGGCCTAACCAATTTATAGTGAATTCATCACATAAATGGTTAGGTAGGTTGGATAGCTGCTAATTTTCTTTGAGCACAAGATCACAAACTTATCATAAGCTCATTTGATGCAATTTTGATAAACATGAATGTGCTCGAGAGCATTAACTCATCTTTCAGAAAGAAACATGATTTTATCAAGGTGAGCCTATTGCACATCATCATCAATAATGAACTCTTGTAATGATATGCACAACAAAGAGATTTCCAGTTCCAAGGGCATAATGTACTTAGTGCCATATACTAGCAAGAATGGAGTTGTCCCAATTGGTGTTTGAATGCTTGTCTTATAAGCCCAAAGTGTCAGAGGTACTTGAATATACCAATCCTTGTGATGGTTGTTAACTATTTTCTTGAGGATTATAATAACCGTTTTGTTGGATGCCTCGGCTTACCTGTTAGTCTGTGGATAATAAAGGATTAAAAAGTTGTGCTGGATATGATACTTTTTGCACAAAGCTCAAACATCCTTATTCTTGAATGATGGCCCATTATTTGAGATTATCTTAGATATGATACCAAAACTACATATGATATTATGGAGTAAAACTTCTATGATGCGTGTACTTATCATAGTGGTAAGTGGGATCGATTCAACCCACTTTATGAAATACTCAGTGGCTATTATAGCGAACGTGTGTTAGCCCAAATATGGGGGTGAGATTTTCTAATTAGATCAAAATCTCATTGTGAAAAATACATGGAGTGAATTTGTTGCAGTTCTTATGAAGGTACATGTAATAAGTTAGCATGATACTAAAACTTGATGCACCTTTTGACATACGCACAACAATCCCTCTCCATTGTAGGCTACTGTATCCCATTCGAAGAATACACTTTGTGATGGCCACACCACTAAAATAGCCACCACATGTATTGTCATGAGCTTGCAAAATGGTCCAAGTAGATTCTTTGGGCTCTAGACATCGAAGAAGAACTCCATAACTTCGATAGTATAGTATATCTACTAATAAGACATATTTAGTAACTTTTGCCATTCATTTTGTGACATGCAAAAAGCTCGTAGGAGGCCTACTAAGTTTTAAGAAATATTTATCTTGGGAGAACCAGTCGTGTTAATGCTCATCTTGGACTACATGAATACTTTGCTCCTCTCTTGTCTCATCTCGCATGAATGCAAATTGTGAGAAAACCTTAAGATATATGGTTGTGATATTTTTTAGTGAGTTTACAAGGGTTTTTATGATGGGTACCAGTCCCCTCATACTGAGTGGGGTTTGAACCTTGGATATCTCAAAGAGAATCCAAAGTCCTTACCACTATAGTAAGATTACATCTTAATATGGTTGTGATATTATCATAAGTAACCTGAGGGATTAGGGATCCCTAGGAAGTAAATTTCAAGAAGTCTTGAATTTGTAAGAACCAATATTGGTGTGGTTCAATGTCTACCATGTGGACGCTTGGATATTTTGTAGAGGTATCCCATAAAATTGTGGATTGTGCAAGCATTTTTACCTGAATAGTAGTGACATCATCTGATGGGTGTTATGAAATTAAGGAAACCATGGTATCCATAAAATGATTGGAGGACCGAGGGATGACCTTGATGTCATACCATTCAAACTTTATAAGTAACTTATCCACAATGATCTTGTATGCTTTCAAGACTAAGAATTTACATTGGTAGAATTATTTTACTTGATTAACTATGAGTAAGGAGTCACCAAAGATTTTTAGTCTCTTGACATTCATGGCAATAGTTATTTGATGTATTTAGCATTATTATTAGTGTAGGGAAAATCAAGTTTAAATGAAAGGGGAATAACAGCCCCTTATGGTGTGAAAAAAATAAATTTTGCTTCACTCCCTTGCTTGCACTTTGAACCATCAAAGAACAAAGTAAGATATTCTTTATGCTCTAGTTATTCTAGCTCATATGACCTAGACACTGCAAATATTGCATCATATGGTAGCTCAAATGTGATATACTTATCATATTGAAGCAGTGCTTCTACTAGCTAATCTAAGATAACCTAACGTTTAATAGAATTTTGTCCAATGAACTCTACGTCGAAATCCATCAAGAGCATAATCCACTTTGCAATTTAATTGTTATTATAAGTATGACTCATCATGTATCATAAAGGGGTCTCTTTAGATATGACATTTATTGTTTTTTTTATCATGTAGTGATGGATTTTCTTGATGGTGAAGACCACCACTAAGCAAAGCTTCTCGATGTAATTATACTTTATTTTGTTTGATATCTTGGAAGGTTGCTTGGTAATATTTATTCCAATTAAATGTCACCCCATTCTGGAGAAGATGATTGAATGGTCGACACTTATCCGATAGTTGCACGATGAACCATCAGATGGCCTATATCTTCCCTTGCAAGATGCAAAGTTGCTTGAGGTTAGTGGGGGGAAGCATGCTTGTCATTACTTTAAACTTTTTAGGTTCAACTTTGATGCCCTATTTAGATACAATGAAACCTAAAAAATTTCTGTATGTTACTCCGAAAAATGCTTTTTTTGGATTGAAGCGTACATTATGATCTAGGAGGTGATCAAAGATATTTTCAAGAATACCAATATGGTCTTGACCTAATAAATATTTAGCCACAAGATCATTGACATAATATTTGACAATATTGTGCATGTAATCATGAAAAATGTACATCATTACCCATTGATAGGTAGCACCCGCATTATTTAAGCCAAATGGCATGACCTTACAGCAGAAGATCCCCCATGGTATAATGAAAGTTGTTTTGGTCTGATCTTCAAGATTGACTCAAATTTAATTATATCTAGAGAATCCATCCATGAGAGAGAGTATTTCATAGCGTACGTTTACATCTACAAAAGTATCGATGTTCGACAACAAAAATTCATCCTTAGGGGTTACTTTATTTAGATTGCAAAAATATGTGCATACGTGGACCCCCCTATTCAAATTTTTAACAGAAATCATATTGGAAACCCAGTTGGGATAGTCAATAGGTTGGATGAATCTTGCAACCAACAATTTTTTTCATTCATTTTTTATCATAACATCAATTGTTGGATGCATCTTGCACATTTTTTTCTTGACAGGTTAACAATTAGATTTGGATCTAGACTAGGAATATCTTAATTTGACCAAGCAAAAACCTTCTTGTACTTATTTAGAAGAGAAAAAATACCTCATGTTCTTTAGTTGAAAGAATTTTTTCCAGTTTGAGAATGTGAGGGTGTTCAGGATCACCGTTGAAATTGATATCAATCATCTCTTCTGTTAATATATGTGATCCCTCCTCCAATTGATGAGGAGTAGGAATCAAGTGAATTCCATCAACCAGATTAATAGGATCAGATGCGCTATCAAACTCTATCTCATATTGGAAGACAAATATTGACTAATGGAACAATAGATGGTATGATTGGAGCATGTACTCAGAAGGAATAAACTTATAAGGTGAGGTAATAAAGGTGGTGTGATCAAAATAAATAGCCTTAGGATTGAGAGGTAATGATAGATAAGGGTTACTGGGATAATGGAGTGGAGTGATGAGATCAATGGAGATCATATTGATGGATGGTGGATGATCTCCATACTATGGGAAGAGACGATCAAATATGAGGGGTACAAATGTTTAGGGGGTGGTTGTTGTGGAATTGGGATGATGGGGGAGCTCTATGGGAAGTGGGGATAATAAGGTGGAAGAATTTGGTGCCAGAGGGGTAATGGTAATCTTGGAAAAATATGAAGATAGAGCTTCATGTATGTATTTTATGCATTGGTGCAATATCGAAGGTATGCATTTCATGTCTCGAATCCAGGGCTTGCCAAGAAATATGTTGTATTGCATGGCACCTTCCAAAATGTGACATAGTACATGAATAGTCTTTTGTCCAACTAGGATAGGAAGGACTACTATGATAGTGGAACATAGGGCATCATTAAAAGCTTAGAGGGTGAAGGTGGAGGTTACAATGGTTGACGGTGGAAGGTTGAGATGTTGGAGGGTGGTGGAGGTGATGATGTTTATTGATGATCCCGTGTCAATCAAGATACGTTTAAAGGGGATCCCATCCATGCTAGTTATGATGTGCAATGGTGGATCAGGTATCTCAATGGGTATCATCTAAATTTCATGATCCTAAAATGTAATCGTAGGATCTTGACATGTTTGAACATGCCCCACAAAATTAATGAAAGAATTTGGGTCTTGTGGTTGCAGTTTGATGGATCTCAAGATCTCCATTAGAGCCTCTTGATGTGGCTTTGATTTCTGAATTATCTCATATATGGAGAGCCTCACTAATGACATTTGAAGACTTTGTGTAAGTCTACTCCTTAGCATGAGCACTGGGTGAGGTAGAGTAGGCATAACCAAATTTGAAATCGGTGGTGCCTGTGATATTGATAGAACATTAGCAAGATCCATAGGTTGTGTGGGTTGTGTTGGATACCATCTATTTCTCATCACTATGTTAATCATTCCCATGAAACCTTGGTTAGGTAGGGTAGCATGCACCTAATTAACCTACTTTGGTTGCTCAATTTTAATAGTAGGTATCGGGTTCGCTTTGCATTGGGGTAAGGGGTCTTGGAAGATACCTATATTTTGGTTATTGGAGGTAAGAGGATTATCAATCTGAATCTCTTACCTCTTGATCATATCCTGCACTATGTTCTTGAATGCATAACATGATTGAATATCATGCCCTTTTTTTAATGATAGTTGTAGTATTGATCCTCCCTATAAGATTTGGTCTTAGGATGATTTGGATTCAATAATCAAATCTTAGGGAGCATAATAGTTTACGCCTTGCATAATCAATTAAATATTGATGCCAAAAACTCCATAAATGGTGTATATTGATGAGGTGGTCAACAAGTTTGAGTTTGGATTTTTTGTGGCAGATTGTCTTCTTGAGTAGTGTACTATACCAGTGGAGGTTGGGCCTGATAGTTAGGTGGTAGTTCTAGAGCCTGATTTGAGGGTCTAGGGGCACTTAAGATAACCTAGTTTATCGGGGTTGCCTTAGGTTGGGTTTGACCACCTTTTACATTTTTATTAGACCACTCCTTTTTTCAATGCTTAATCTCTCCTTCCTGGACTTTGATGTCCTCTATTACCTTTGCTTGGGCCAAGGCTTATTTGAAGGTTCTATACTATTGAAGTTGCAATCATAATGAGATTTGTTTGGTGTAACTTTGAGTGAATATTCAAGTTAGCTCTAGGAGGGGTAGAGTGAAAGATAGTTTTTTTATTATCGCTCTCCATCCATGGTTGGTTCATCCTCGAATTGGTGAAGATTGCATAAATCAATCATGGTGGCCTTTTTATTGACACTAAAGGCAAAGCATTCTAGAAAAGCATCTACCAATTGTTCAAAGGTCAAGATACTATGGCATGGTAGATGATTATACCACTCCAAAGCACCCCCAAAAAGCATTATGAGAAATGTTCATAGCATGAGGGGGTCGCTATCTTGAAGATGGAAGCATGTGTTCATGAAGCTTGTCACATGTTCCTGTGCATCTTCATCACCCTTGAACTTGTCTAACTTTGGCATCTCAAAGTGCTTAGGATAGGGTGGTGATGGAACTGATGGGTGTAGAGGCTGATTTGTAAGCTATCATAAGGTAGGTTTCTAATAACTTGAACCTGAGGCTTGTTTCTTTTCTAACATGTTAAGGTGCTCTATCAATCATTTGTAGGCTTTGGGTGAGATGATGGCATCCACTCACCTTTGGCCTTGATTGGTTTGGAGGTTCTATTGCGTATGGTGTGGAGGATAAGTGGTACCAATAGGAATGTCATCATAGGTTGCCTCAGGATATGTATCAAGTGGTTCTTGATATTGAGGTTGTTGTTCCTCATAGGCTTTATTGTCCTATTGGTAGGGGTATGCTTGATAGCATTTTGGTGAGTGGGGTTGATGATGATGGATGGGTGGTGGTCTAGGATGTTGATGATGAGTGGGATTTGGGTGTGGGTGAGGTGGAAGATTCTAGTTTGGGCATGCAATGGTAGGTTGTGCCATTGTGCTTGGCACCCTGGGTGATGTTGGATCGATTGCCTTTATTGTGTGGGCATGGGCAACCTCTGATGCATCACCCATTGCATTTGATGGTCCATTATCATCCTAGGTACCGATATATGGTTCACCAGGTCATTAGTGTGTGGCTTATTCACTCGTGTGTGAGTGGCGTGAATAGGTGTTTGTTGCTCTTCAACCCTAGAGAGATCAATGATTTATTTCCTAGGGTCACAAGAGGTCGTATTAACTTGGTACTATTATCAAAATATAGGTTCTATGTAATCAAGAGGTGTCAAAGTGCACCATCCTTGACCATACTGCATGTCATATGGTATAGCAGGAGGGTGAAGATCATCATCCTTGGTCCCACGAGTTGAGGTGGTAGCATTATGATTACCTTGATCATCGTATATGTTCAAATGATCATACTTACGACTCATCCAAGGGCGATCAGTTGGAGTAGCTTGAATGTCCCTATCTTGTTGTAGGATGTATCCCTGATCCTGGTCTAGGGGAGTCATAGGTTGAGCTAGGATACAGATGCATGATAGGGGTTTTCTAGATGGTTCAACTTGGTTGTAGTTGTCCCTATAAAAGGTGTGCAAGGTATCCTGATTAGGATAATCCATGTCTTGATCATATTCAATACTCATGGGTGAATTATGCATTTGGGCACCTAATGTCTCGGGGTCCATGGAGTGGTGGATGGCATTTGAGCCATAATGGTCACATCGCCACTCAAGAATAATGAGATCCTATGGATCAATCCAAAGATGATCCATTGCTCTAGGCGATGGCTCAATAGCATAAGCTCGTGAATGAGATTGGCTACATGTTATGACCATATGCTAGGTAGATGAGCCATATGGAATCATGACTATGCTCATGAGCACTATCTATGCTATGCAAACAAAGCAAATAAACAAACAAGAAAACACTCTTTGTTTTGATTTTCATTTTTCTAATTTTTTTATTTTTTATTTTTAATTGATTTTTTATTTTTGTTTTGTTTTTGAGTTGATTTTGTGTGTTTCTATTTTTGGAACCTCTATTCCTAAAATACTAAAAGGAAATGAAGAGAACTCTATAAAAAGGTGGTTTGCACACCTCCTCTGTTGAGGAATGTGACACAAATGGTAAAAGTGGCTTCCTATAAGGATAAATTGGCAAATGGGTAACACTATAGGAAGAAAAATACCCCCCAAGGAGGGGTCATACTGTCTAAATCTTGCTACTTGCCCAATCAAGATTTTGCTTCACACTCGGGCGTGCTTGGATATAAATGATAGTTGTGTTCCATAAATTATTAAGCCTTGTGGTTAAGGGACATCTAATCCTAACCTACCTTAGGATGCACCCAAAAGTAGAGGATTTCTTGGTGATGAAATCCAAGAAACCACTCGTGGGGGCTACTAAGGTGTGTAGGGGGCGAGCCAATGGAAGGAGGTGAAATCCAACATCATTGGTCTCGATTGGGGGTTGGTGATGAAGGCCAACCTTACCAATATTTATGTGATATGTGTGTGTGTGGATTCCTTTTATTATAGAAAATAAATAGAGAGCATACGATGATTATATAAGAAAAATGCAAATTGTAAGGTAAAATGCATCTATATTTCTTTAACAATGCTCAATCTTTCATCAATCAACAATGTAGGAGAAAATACAGTGAAAATAACAAGACCATATCGAATGAGATGACCATAGATCCAAGACCATCTTGACCAAGATGGTCATGGTATGATAAATTGAAAACTAAGAATACAGATGCATGGATGCAATCAAGATGTGTATTTTTGCTATTTTCTTAGTTTTTCTATCTAGAACATGAAATTAGGCTATCCTAAGAAGTAAAGGAATAACCTGGAATCCTTTCATTTGATGTCAATCCTGTAGATCCCTACACTTTTACCTCTGGTTCAAGGTCATCTTGTTGGAGATAATTTTAGAACAGGGGCCATCTCGCCTAAGATAATTTTTGAATAGGGATTGTCTTTCCTGAGATGATCATGATTATGTACCCATAAAAACCAACCAACAAACAAAATTTTAGCCATTTTGTGGGTGTAATAAACCAAAAAAATATGAAAAATGGGGACATAGAGGGATTCCCACTATGATTTCTATTTGAAAGCACAAAAACAATGTACACTATGCAAGTGATAAATGAAGGTAAAACAAAATGAAATACTGAAAGGAAACACATGATGCAAGGGAACATGAGATAAAGAGAAGATCAAATGGCAATGGAATCCAACCATATTAATATTGAATTAGTTTCTTAAAAATGTGTTACATATGATCCCCTTCAGGGATTTTACCCATGATACAATTTTTTACAATAGTTTTCTTGGTGCAATCAAAGAGATTTTTGTGCTCACAACAATACCTTTAGAAGTGGGTTTCCTTGATACCGCGATGCAAGGGTGAGATCCAAATCCTTTCGTTGCCTTGAATATATCACTTGCATGTAATAAAAAAAAAAAAGAGATAAATAGAATCTGCAAGGCCCATCCAGGTTGGGCCCGTATCGATCAAGAGATAACATGAAAAAAGAGTAAATGCATGCATGAAATAACAAGAAACCTAAGATAATACAAGAAAGTAAGATGCTCAAATTGAATGATCTACCATCAAAACTAACATGCCAATGTGAATTTGGAAGAAAATGCAGAAAAGAACCAAGAAAATGATCACCTGACCTAGGTCATATTAGGTGATATGGTCTTGTTTGTGGGACCATCTTTGTAGAGACGGTATCATCCACAAACTTGTAAATTTTTGAAACTAGGTTGGGGTGATGCTGGAATGATTTGAGGGTGGGTTTTATCAAACATTGATGGTTATGGATGAATGAGTTAATAGATTTGAGCATTCTAAAATTGTGGTATTGATCAAGCTAAATTCTTGGATGTAATGTTTAAAGTTGTGTGGTGAAGCAATGACATTGATTCAAGTAGCGAAGATGTGTGGCTAAATTTCTATAGCACTTCATTGCTCAAGTGGATGATTTTTGGATTTTTAAACCAGGAGGAGACATATCCTTTTATAGTATTCTTGTCTAGGTATCACAAGAGCAAGTGGTAATCATAGGCAGCCTTTATTGATAATTTGCAGGTGATGAGGATAACTACTGGTCACCAAGGGTGACCACAGGTTGTTAGGGATGACGATAAGTTGACCACTTCACTGACAAGAAGTACCACTACCTGATTATTCTTTTTGTAGTTACACACATGTAGCCATATCATAGTGATATGGCCCTGACTATGAGATTGTCTTGGTCAAGATGACCTTGCATACCATGAGGAAAAAGTGCACTTTTGCTAAGGAAAGACAAAAAATAGCCTTGAGGCTATCCTAGGTGGATTAGAAGGTTGGAAATAGATATTTTGGGGAGTCTCCTTGTGATTACCCATTTTAGGTGTCTACACATATATTTTTTAATATTTTAGGCAATATGTATTTGGTATATACAAGAGCATTGTCCCTATATTAACCCAAAAAAAATATTAGAAATGACATCAAATTAAGAACCAAATCCTCCACAACTATGAAGAGAGATGTATTGTTATTGAAAATAGGTATTTGCTATCATGAAAGTTACTCCTCTCCCAGGTCCATCACAAGAAAAATATATTAAGAGATTCAAGTATTATATATCATAGAGCAAGACCACTATCTTCATAGTACACCCTGATGTATGATCCATTATGCTTCATGGCAAGTTAGGAGAAAAGAGGACCAGGTGGATCAACAAAATCCAAGAAATTAATATTGAGATCAAATCCATTGGTCTCATTACAAAAAAGGATTTATGATGAGGACATCTCTTCTTATGTTTATATTTATTAGCTTAGATTTCTTTGTGCTAATAAATTAAACCTATATAAACATGAGCTATTCAACTCATGTGAGTTTCTAGATGTTACTTTGTTAGCTTCTAGAGAATCTAAGATAGCATTAGTTTTTATTTAAAAACTTGAAAAATAGATTATATTTATAGAAGCTATATTATAAGGTAACATGAGCTGGACATGAAATAAAGAAGAAATAAAATCCTCCTCCGAGTTCAAAAATTACCCATAAAAACATTATATAGGTGTGTTTGTTGAAAACATCACCTGAGGCCACCATAATGCATTTATCCATACACATAAACATTACCATAGTTGAATTCCAAATTTTCTCATTCATTTGAATTTTGTAGATCATCCATCTATCTTCATGTTGTTTTGAAGTAATTATTGGCATCTTGAACATTTTTGACATATCTATTGTTCTATGGGATAGAGGCTTATTTTCTATTAATCTAAACATACTCAATAAAATATCTATGGCTATGTGTGTTTAGTTTTTAAAACCATCCACCTTGGCCACTCTGAGTCTACTGGTAGTAATTTCATATAGTAGAGCAACAATATCCTAAGGATGAAGACACAAGATCTTATGGCAAACAACCAAGAACCTTGCTTACCCAACTTGACACTAGGATAACTTATCATTTATTTTCTTCTTAGTCATTTCTTTGTAGCCTAACTATGAAAGATTCATTAGAATCATTATTTGCTCTTCCTAATATGCTATCTTCTTTTTTCACCTCTCGCGTCCCTTGGATTCTTTGATACCAACTTATCTTATTTTTAATCTAAGAGTCCACATATTACCCTTACTCTAGTTATTTTCCCTATTTTTCTAAATAATATGCCACTCTATTTTCCTCTCACTTGATATGTGTAATAAAAAAATCTTGAAAAACCTTCCAAATATTTTGAACTGCTTCCACCTTCCTTCTCTCCCTAATTCCCAGCACCTAGAAGGGTCTTATCAAATCCAATATTCTAGCCCATACTTGAGATTCTATCTCTATCCATAGTTATGTAAATGTAAATTTTTAGATATCATCAGTGCTAACAAGATCACCTACCCTTTTGCTTCATTATTTATTGTCTCCCTCATACCTTCTGCTCTTTAGTACACCTATTCTCTTTTCCAATTCTATATGATAATGCCAAAATCAGCTCTTCTAGGATTTTTAGGAGAAGCCCCATATGTGTTAGCCTTCACCCACTCTTTGGGAGGCAATCTCCACTCAATGTTATTTGAGGAGATATCACCTATGCAATTAAACCTTAGTTTTTTTTCTTGTATAGTTATTCCAAAGCTCTTTAGAATAGTCACTTCCTCCATTTCTATGTTTGTTTCCTCCTATAATCTAATATATAGTGTTTCCATTACCTTACTCATAATCCTCTCCTATACTTTCTCCCTTGTTCTATGCTTTGATCTAATATTCATGCATTTTGTTCTAGCCATAACTGCCACCATATGAAGCTAGGTCCCAACTTCCATGCCCATTTTCATTGTTTTAATCTTAAAGTTGCACTATTTCCATTTCTCGTAAAGCTTTCCTAGCCCCCAAATATTTCCCAATGTTGTCTCATTTGCCTCCACCAACTGATCCATATGTCTTTTACAAAAGAACACCCAAAAAATAGGCGATTCAAGATATCCTCTAACTTTCCACACAACACATTTGGAAGGCCCATAGAAACCTCTTTTTTTCATATTATTAAATGTCAAGCACTTTCTATGGTTAATAAGCCATGAGAAAATGTTAATTTTTGGCCATCCTTCCTTTTGCTAAAATAATATCCATGGAAGTGGTGTTGGGGTAATCTCATATTCATAGGCTACCTTGTATCCCTCCTTTGCCTTATAGATTCCCAAATTTCTTCATCTTCATCCAAGTATATCCCTCTTAGAACCATCCTGAATTAGATGTCTTTAGAGATGTCTCCATAGTTTTTTGGTTAATTCCTCTATACCCTCATTGGACATTATTGAGGATGTTTCCATTGTAGTAAGTCTGGCACATGTTGATTCTATGGTTTCATATAGTAAGACGTTTTCCACCACCCTAGTACGATTCATTGTGTGTATCACCTCTTGGACCACTACTATTCCATATAGAATTTGTTTACCTTCAACAAAACCACCTTGCTCACTTTAAATCAGATTTGGTAAAAAAGGTTTTAACATCTCTGTCATAAGCTTTTTTATATCTTGTATACTACATTACATAGTGAAATAGGCCTATAATTATTCATTATCTCACTAGGTGGGCCCTTAGGAATTAAAGTGATAAAAGTATAATTTAAGACTTAACATTTGCTTACTCTATTTAATTTCCTCTAGTGCCTCCACCACTACTTGGTCCATAATTTACCAAAAGTTTGAATAAAATTCAATGGGAAACCCATCTGGTCCTAGGGTCTTTCTTGTTTGTATTTTTTGTATGATCTGTGATGTTTATTCCAAGGAAATTCCCTCCATTAATAATTTATTGTGTTCAGGTTTGACTAATTACAAAATTTCCTCTAGTATATTCTCCTGCCATGTTGGATTCAAATTTTTGTTGCTACTAAAGAGTATGTAAGTAATAATTTTCTATAGTTTTCATTTCACTTCCATTGGTATTTACCTGATCCATCTGTAGACACCAAAATCTAGCCACTTGTCATCCATCCATGTATTCTCCCACCACAATTATCCATTATTTATATATATTTGTTTAATATATATTTAAATATTAATATTTTATATATTATATTTATATATATATTAATATATATATATATATGTATATAAATCCCAGCCATCCATCATGTTTTAATCTTAGCCATCCATCCACCTTAATCCATGCCACTTGCCCAGATTTAATCTCCACCCTTCCTCATGTTTTAATCTCGGCCGCTCAAATTGTGTCATCGAAACCCTAACATGTCTAAGGGAAGATTATAAAGAGGAGTCATTTTGATGACTCAACCCCTAAGAATTTTGAGTTCTATAATCAACCCTAAGTTCCTAAAATCCCTAAGTTCCCCTTGGAGGTCTTAAACCCTAGCCCTAGCATTTTCATCCTCACCCCTCATCGTCGCCATTCGCATATTCTACATCTACTTCCACCCACCTAGTGCA
Organism: Wollemia nobilis; assembly: GCA_028583015.1. Classification (NCBI taxonomy): domain Eukaryota; kingdom Viridiplantae; phylum Streptophyta; class Pinopsida; order Araucariales; family Araucariaceae; genus Wollemia; species Wollemia nobilis. Next base: position 9,293,417 of record JAQPPZ010017049.1, on the reverse strand, counting down.
AACTAGATCTGGTTCTACAACCTTTCCCTCAACCCTCGAACGCCCTCTAGAGCTTCCTAAGCACCCTCTAGAGCCTACTAGGTGCACCTCTAGGTATTTTTGGTCATCCTCGAGCACCCGCGGGCATTTCCCATCCCAGATCTGTAGCCCTATGACCCTCGAGTGCTATTAGGGCATCTTCGTAACTATCATTGGCATCATTTACATAAGAAAAATAGAAATATAAGGTTTATTGACAAGGTAATAGTTCTGTGCATTTATTTTCATATTCTTATGCTTTGTTTATAGCTTTCATTGTAATATTAAGGTTTAGTGATTTTATTTCTTCTAAGGGTCTCACGTAGTGGAGCCCTCATAGATATTACTAATCCTTGTTATTGTTGGTTGTGTGTAGGTGTAAGAACAACATTCATTGGAAGCTGTTGAAGCTTAGGTGGCCCTATCTAGGATACACAAGCCCACCCACAACCTCATTGGGATCGAATCAAGCGTGAAGACACCACCATTATTTTCAACTAGGGTTTCGGAGAACCCTAGTAATCTATAATTTTGTATCAAAAATAAGCATTGTAAACCCCACATTTGGGGTATATTGATTGTAACATTTGAGATCCACCCACAATAATAAAGAGTTTATTTATTTGTGCAATCTTTATGTCTTATGGTGCTTATTGTTATTTATATATTATTGTATTGGTGTTGCTTGATTTTTTATTCACAAATGGTGATCATGGTGGGACCCACAATGGGTTCTCTATGCTAAATTACTTTGTTACTGATTTGCTATTTTTTTCTATTTTGTAGGTTTTCAGAATTTGATCGCATGATTTTTGTAGAGCTAGGGTTTCTGGAAAGTTGCAGAAGTTGACCAAAAGTTGCGCAGATGCCCTATGCACTCGAGGGGTGCCCTACAATGCTTAGTGAATGCCCTGCTATGTTCCAGAGGCTCTGAGGTGCATTTTATAGAGTGGGGAGGGGATACGTAGGCTTTCTTGTAAGTTTACTTCAAAATCCTAACCCCTCTCTTCATTTTTTTACTTTTATAGATAACATTGATAAAAAGAACATCATTAATTTTTGTTAAAAGTAATCATATTTCATTTGCATTTTAGGCATTTAGAGTAGCTTTGCATTCACACATTCACCATAGTTCACATTTTAGATTTAAATTTTTATTATTTTCTGGTGTGTTGTACTCAATATTCTGCATATTATTTTCATATGAAGTGACAACTGCATAAAATAGTTTGCATAATAGGGTTAAGAATTCCTCTTTTACTTGTCTAAGTAGGAACAAAATCAGGATACTTAAGTATACTCCCGCATTTGGTGATTCAAGGTGGAAGATTAGGTGAACCCTCCACTGTTTAGAGTGGGTCTTAAGCGGTGTACCCTACATTCTTTTGAGGAACTTAGTATTTCTATTTTTGGCTTCTGATTTAGGCCTATAAAATTGGTTATTTTTGACATTGTATGTACACATTAGAAAACATGAAACTTTAAAATGAATCACACACTACACGTTTCACAATAAATAGTAATGAGTTGGATTTCATCACCAACCATTGCTTGAGATTTGGTGATGGTGGGCTTCATCTCCATCCATCAATCTCTGCCCTTAGCCACCATAGATACCCATGAGAAAACTTCCTGGATTTCATCACCAGGAAGAATCTCATTTTCCAGCCAAGCCATAGATTTCACCCTTCATAATTCAGATTAGCACATCCAAAACACACAAAACTCACAAAAAAAATATTAAAAGCGAGATAATAAAAAAGGAGGTAAGACACATCTGTTGCAAAAACATAGGATTGAGTTGTTTACTTGATTTTGTGAAGTTTTCATTTGCATTACTTTCTTGCATATTTCACATATTTGATTCATTAGCTTATGGTGTTAACTAGAAATCAAACAAAAGTATTGAATCAAACTTCCATCCACCAAGACACTTCATCCATGGAGTGTTCATCATCCTTCCCTACCACTTCTGTGGTCAACCCCACTAGTGTGATACAGATAAGTTATTCAAATTTATCTATGGGTCCCTCACACACTATGCAAACTTCAAATATTGATGTTTTGCATAGAGCCATTCACACAACCATTCCACAAATAGAACCATCTTCACCCACCATTGACCACAACATAACCTATATAGACATGGCCAAAGTGGAAGCTTTTCAAAGATCCACTAACTATGTTCTAGAATAGGTCCATAGTTCACCTAGGCATGATCCTTCTCTTCAGTAGGAACTTACCCATTCCCAGCCTTCCAGCCTTACCCAGGTGTATAACAACCCTCTTTTTGAGGCGTCAACTACACCTTCCCATCATTTTTCCATCCCACAATAGTCAGGTGCTCCAAGTACCTCCATCCCATCTTCATACACCACCACCTATGGCAATCCTTTGTATGAAGCACATGTCAATGTTACTTCACAGATGCTAGCATCCACCTCATCCAATGTCACCCATCTAGTTGTAATTCCTATTGCAACTTATCCTCCACCTACCTCATCCATTCCATCCACATCCACACCATCTACCTCAGAGGTGGCCATATAGAAAGCATGGCAACATCTCAATTCATTGCTTATGGCTCAACAAGGTGCTCAACCTTGTTCCCAACAACAAGTACAGGTAACAGATTTTAAATCTCAACCTATTTCCACCCAACCCACCTTTTTCACCCAAAATCCATCATGGGTACCACAATATTCTATGGTTTCCATACCCACACCACCATTAACTCATACCCATGCCATTCACACAAATCATCACATTCACAGCCCCCACACATCATCTCCTTTTCAACATTCACCATCATTTCTTCATCAACCTCCACATCATCAATTTCAATCCACTCCACCAAATCATCATCATCTCATCACACCCCAACATCTCACCACTCCACCTTCATAGAATCATCAAGTAATTCAGGGCTTCCACATACCTAGGGAAGATCCTAGAATCCAAGCTATGCAACAATATATTGATAGCCTGATGCAACATACTCCTGGTATGATGAACCAGAAACCAACACTCAGATAGTTGATCAATCAACCAATCCATTTTTTGGTACCATCACCGCCATATCCGATAGACTTCATAGTACCAAAATTTGACAAATTTAAAGGGACTGAGGACCCTAGAGAACATGTGAGCACATTTATCCATTCATGTTTTAGAATCCAAAGTAATGATGCTCTAATGCTTCGAACTTTTCCTCAGACATTGGGGGGAGATGTCGTAGAGTGGTACAACCATTTGCCTCACCATAGTATTTATACTTTTGAGCAATTGGTTGATCAATTTCTTGAAAGGTTTTCCCTTAATGTTAGAAAGAAAGTCTCATTAACTAACTTATATGGTTTAAAATAATATGATGATGAGTTAGTATACGATTTTGGCAACCATTGGAGGGTCATTATTACCAAACTACCATTCACCCTACCAATGGAAGAGCTTACTAGACTGTTTACTAAGAGTTGCTTAAAACCCATCTCTTGGTTGTTACAATTACAACAATATCGATCATTTGAGGAAGCTCTTGCCCAGGCTAGCATCATTGAGGAGATCAAAATCCAAGAGGGTGTTCTTAAGCCTAAAAAGAAAGAATGGTAGAGTAAGGGCCAATATAAAGGTAACTATTCTGGCCAATCCAAACCAAACTAGGCTAACCAAGCCAACCAAGCTAATCAAGTTAATCAAGTGGTCATGAGCTAGCCGGTAATGGCTCAACAACAACCTGTGCAACAACAACCATAACAAATTGCATATCATGTGGTTCCTTCACCATCTCAATCAAGTCAAAACATAGTGCTAATTATGGAAAATCACCCACATCGATAATCTATTCGACAAAACCATCAGTACACCCCCTTAGCCGAATCATATGCTTCCATATTCCATAGGTTGTATGACACCAACCAACTTGCCTTACCTGAGGTTAAACCAGATGACCCTACCAAGCGTAGTAAACACTATAGGGAACATTTATTTTCCCTTATCATAGGCAAAATGGGCATGATATAAATAATTGCTATAATTTTAAAGACATAGTGCAAGATCTCATTGACTTAGGGGCCATCAAGCTTGATAGTCCCTTAGCCCAACAGAACCAAAACCTTGGTATTTATCAAACACCACTTCCTCATCATGAGGAGGTGCAACCAACAATAGGAGGGTCTAACACCAAGACTCCCCCAAATCAATTCAATCATGTGCAACAATACCAAGGTTTTGTGGGTGCTATCCATGTAGTCACCCGAGGTCAACAATGCACTAACCAACAAAATGCACAACAACAACCTGTTCAACCACCCATAGCACCATAGGCAAGTGTGTCTCAACCTACCACATCATCATCTCCCATCCAAATTTCCACCAATCCTTCTCAACCAATTCATATTCCAAGTCATCCATATCCACCCATTCATCCTATCAATCACCCCCAAAGGCCAATCATCTCATTGAGTAGTCGATTAACCACTAGCCTAAAAATAGCTTCAACTAAATTATCTATATATGAGCTCATTCAACAATCTCCCCCACATCATGAGGCATTAATGGATATTTTAAAATCCATTGAACTTCAATCTCAAGATGCTAATACCTTTAGAAATTTTGTGGGGAGTATTCAAACATGTATGGATCCTTCCATCACATTCTATGATTTTGAAATCAAACCAATATCATCAGAATCAGTGGACCCTCCATTGCATATCATGGCTCAAATTGATAGGAAGCCATTTAAATGAGTTTTAATTGATATTGACTCCTCTATCAACATCATCACCACATCAACCCTCCAACATCTCAATCTTCCACCAAATCACATCACCAAATCCACTTTCACCTTGAAAGCATTTAATGATGCTCTCTGCTCCATAGTTGGCACTATCATTTTACCCATTGAAGTGGGGGTAAAAATATTGCACACCATGTTTCACATCTTGGAAGGGTCCATGGTATATAATGTACTCCTTGGATGACCTTGGATGAGGGAAATGAGATGTGTCCCTTCTATACTCCATCAATGCTTGAAATATGTACATGAGGGACAAGTTCATTGCATACCGATGGATGTTGAACCATTTAAGTATTACAATTTCATTTCAAATCCCTATGAATCCATGCTTCCTTCCACTCATATTTTTCTCACATCATCAACCACTTCATCAACCACACAATCCACATCTTCATCAAAATCTCCTATTCTTGAGGAGCTCCCCATCACCACTTCACATCAAGCTTCCACTTCCATACCCCCATCTTCATCACCTTTGACTACATGCACATGTGGTCAAACTCAATCCACATCAGCCACATCATCAACATCAACATCATCCACCATCATTCCTTCCACATCATCACCCATTCAACAACCACCTCAACCAAATCCACCTCCATCCACATCAACCAATATCTCACAAGTTGCCTTAATGGATTGTGAGATGCCATCCCAATCCATACCTCTCCCATTTTCGAAGCCCCAAACCAATCTTGAGTCATCCATATCCACTTCCACATCCACATCCACATCATCCCAAGTTGTGGTCCACCTCACTAATCTTGGTATTGGTGAATATGTGGTCCAAGACATCATAGTCACACCACTCAACATTCAAACTGCTAAGGATTATGGTCACCCATGTGACCCACCCTTATCTATAGGAGTGGTGTATAACATGGGTTCAATGCCTAATAGCATTAATTTTGTGTATGGGGGGATTGATTCATCATCCAATCTATCTTCCCTAGATGAACCCAAGCAACCAACACCTACCAATATACAACATATGTCGGGTTTTCCATCTCGATATTTTCACATAGTTAATTGGCAAGGACATGGCCTAGGATGACATGAATAGGGAATGCATGAAATTATCGATGTTTCATATCGAGAAGCGCATGACCATTCAGGTTTAGGCTATCATCCACTTTCATCCACTTCTTCTCTTGAACAAGCCTTTCAAAGTTTACATTTGAATTCAGGAGAAGATATCCATCACATTGATGACTCTAAAGATGAAATCTATGAAGAATTTGATGTTATGTCGATAGCTTCTGATGAATCTAATGAGGAATCAGCACCCATAATTCCACACACTGAACATGATGAGTTTTACCTCAGAATGTTCCCCATCCATTAACCCATCATTCGCTTGCTTCTTCCATAAGAGTGAGTCGAACCAATCGGTGAACCACCACCTCCACTTCATTGATCCATATCACCGACCATTTTTCTTGTAATATATGTACATAATTCAAAAAATTCAAAACAAAAACAAAATAAAAACAAAATTTGCATTGCATGTACATGGCTTTTTGCCAATTGCATTTATTTGTGTTGCCTATTATTGTTCAGGTTTCTAGAGCTCTAGCATCGGTTCTAGCAAATAGGATCCATCCATCCTTACCATTGCCAACCATCACTTTTCCCCTTTAAGTTAACATGAATCCTGTTGACTTATTCACCCCACTCCATAATCCATACGATTTGGCAAAGCCAATTCCAATTGACATGAGCCTTATTGATATGGATCAGATTTCCTCGCCACCATCCTTTTCTGAATTTGTCCTTTTCGAGGAATTGTTAAGGGCTTCATCCAACTACATTCCTCCATCACCTCCACCTTCACCTTCACCTTCACCTATCCTGAGGTTTTCTAGGCAGACATAGATGAGGTTGAGTCAGAAGAGTTTGATAATGTCATAGATGACATTCATCTGATCCCAATACCCCATCAACTTGAGGAAGGTTCTCACATGTCTATTGAAGATACCATCGATGTGAACCTTAGTTCAGATGTAGACAATCCCCAAATTGTCAAACTTGGTAAAATTTTATCCATAGATGAACAAGAGCAATTAATTGCTCTCCTCAAGAAGAAGAAGGGTATTTTTGCATGGTCCTACAAAGACATGCCTGGTCTTGACCCTAACTTGGTTGTCCACAATCTCACCTTGCATTCTGATGCTAAGCCGATCAAACAAAAACTTAGAAGGATGCATCCTACCATTGCCCTCTTGGTCAAAGAAGAGCTTCAAAAGCTATTAGATGTGGGTTTCATTGTCCCCATTGACTATCCTGAGTGGCTTTCAAACATGGTACCCATTCGTAAGCCTAACGGGGTGATACATGTTTGCACTAATTTTTGAGACCTTAACAAAGCATGTCCTAAGGATGATTTTCCTCTTCCAAACATTGATACTCTTGTCGACACTTGCGTTGGCCATGAAATGCTTTCTCTCATGGATGGTTTTTTAGGATACAATCAGATTCGAATTAATCCTGATGACCAACACAAAACAACATTCACTACACCTTGGGGGACTTTTTGTTACAAGGTGATGCCCTTTGGCCTCAAAAATGTAGGTGCCACTTATCAACGTGCCATGACATACATCTTCCATGATTACATGCATAAGATCATCGAAGATTATGTGGATGATCTCTTGGAAAAATCTAAAACTCGACAAGAGCACATTGGTGTATTGGAAAAAGTCTTTGATCGACTTCTAGAGCATAATGTAAGGTTGAACCCCAAGAAATGTGTCTTTGGTGTTACCTCTAGGAAAACTACTAGGGTTCATTATCTCCAAAAGAGGCATTGAGGTGGACCCAAACAAATTCAAGGCCATCATGGAGATGCCTCCCCCAACAAACTTGAAGGAATTGCATAGTTTACAAGGAAAGATTCAATCAATCCATCATTTCATTGCACAACTTTCTAACAAATGTAGGCCATTCAATCACCTGCTACAAAAGGGGGTGACATTTTCATGGATAGATGAATGTCAAAAAGATTTTGATGATATCAAGAAATACTTGGCTTCTCCACCAGTCTTAACTCCTCCTCATCTAGGGGTCCCCTTCCATATTTATGTTTCAACAATGGACTTTGCATTAGGGACAATGCTTGCACAAAAGAATGAAAACAATCAAGAGCAAGTTGTCTATTACATTAGTTGAACATTGGTAAGCTATGAAACTAGATACGCTTACATGGAAAAATTATGCTTAGCAATGGTTTTTACCACTAAGAAACTCAAACATTACATGCTTAGTCACACCACATATGTCATAGCTCATAAAAATCCTCTACGTTATATGATGTCTCACACTTACAATAACACCCACACCGCTAAATGGATAATGCTTCTCACTAAATTCGATCTTGAGTTCATTAGCCAAAAATCCATTAAAGGTCAGGTCATAGCCGATCAACTTGTGGAAGCTCCACTTCCTAGTGATCAACCCTTGATTATTGAGCTCCCAGATGATTTGGTATTCACTGTCATTGAACAAGAAGAAGATGTCATTCCAGAGGAAGATGTCGATATCACACTATTCTTTGATGGTTCTAAGTGCGAAAAATGTCAAGGTGCTGGAGTCGTGTTTCATACACCCCAGGGGGTGCCTATCCCCTTATCATTCAAACTAGACTTCCAATGCACAAACAACAATGCAGAGTATGAAGCCTTAATCTTAGGTCTTCAAGCAGCTATAGCTATGGGCATAAAGCGTATCAAGATATTTGGTGATTCTCAACTTGTTGTTAGACAAATCAATGGAGAATACCAATGCAAAGAACCTACCATAAAGCTTTACCATGAAGTAGCAATGAAATTGCTTGCTAAGTTTAATTGGTATGAAATTGATAGTTTGCCACGTTCGACTAATAGATTTGTAGATGCGATGGCCTCTCTAGGATCATTGATTCCAAAGAACTCCATAGGAGAGGTACAACCACTCATTGTTACAATGATCTCTAAATCTACAATTATTCATGTTGAATCTAAGGATGAAAAGGATGTTTGCTTTATCCATTCAAAGCCATATGAGCCTTGGTCAAACCAAATAATAGCCTTTCTCAAGTTTGGAACACTCCCATCAGATATGTCATGAATTGCTAAATGCACTTTCAAGAAAAAGGTAGCTCGTTTTACTCTCTTGGGGGACGTGTTGTATAGACGTGGTTATGATGGAATCCTCCTTCATTGTCTCGAGCCTATAGAGGCACAAAGAGCCATAGCTGAAGCTCATGATGGTACTTGTGGTGGTCATTTTAGTGGAATGGCCATTGCAAAGCGTATTCTATGCATGGGTTACTATTGGCCCACCATGGAACGCTACTGTTGCACATATTTCAAGCATTGTAAGCAATGTTAATGGAGTGAACCTGCAAGTTAGTGACTTGAAAAGAACAGAATCACTGTTAAAAATGCAAGGAAGTCCAAGCAATGTTTATAGATATAATAGTATATTTGATTGATGATTATTGTGAAGCTTTGAATGGGTAATTTATATCCATTCAAAGGGTATTATTGGCCAAGGGGTATGACCCTTGGCTATATGAATTTAAATAATAAAATTATGTGTGATGAGGGTCTTAACATGCCACCCCCCTTAAAAGAGCTTTGTCCTCAAAGCTAGAATTCTGGAAGTTGTTGTTGGACATCGTGAAGAGTTTCCCATGTCGTGTCTTCTAAAGGTAGACCTTTCCAATGGATTAAAACTTATGTGATATCATGAGTATGAAGGTGATGAGAGTGACGATCCAAGATAGCTTCTGGTTCGACTAGAAGTACTCCATCATCAAAAAATTTAGGAAGAGTAGTTTGTGTCATGATATGGGCTCCAACTGCGAGCTTAAGGCAAGATACATGAAATACGAGGTGAAGTTTGGAAGAGGGAGGAAGCTCAAGTTTGTAAGCAACGGTCCCAATACATTGGAGAACTTTATACATCCCATAAAATTTGGGTGCTAACTTCTGAGAACCCTTTTTTTTAAGAGAGGATTGACGTTAAGGTTGGAGTCATAATAAAACCATATCACCCTCGTGGAAACTACATTCGCTTCTATGTTGATAATATTGCTGCTTCATGCGATATTGAGCGGTGTGTAGGTTCTCTTTTAGTATCCGTAGTATGTCATCTCGAGTAGTAAGTTCCATTTCCATCGCATGGACTTTTGTAGTCCCTGGAATATAGGAAGTGAGGGATGGTGGTGTTTGGCCATATAATGCTTCATAAGGAGTAATTTTGATGGACGTATGGTATGAAGTGTTATACCACCATTCCGCTAGTGAAAGATATTTTACCCAATGGATTGGTTGAGTAGAAAAAAAACATCTAAGGTATGTTTCCAAGCATTTATTTACAACTTCTGTTTGGCCATCGGTTTGAGGATGGTAAGCGGAGCTCATATGAAGTTGAGTACCTTGTAATTTGAACAATTCCTTCCAAAAAGTGCTAGTGAAATTTGGGTCACGGTCACTAAAAATTGTGGAGGGCATACCATGTAATTTAAATATGTTATCTAGGAAGAGGTGGGCTATAGTGCTAGTGGTATAAGGATGAGCCACGGGACAAAAATGGGCATATTTAGATTAGCGATCAACAACTACGAAAATGGTTGTTTTTCCTCTTGATTTTGGTAGTCCTTCAATAAAGTCCATAGAAATATATGCCCATGTTTTGGTGGGTACATGAATAGGTTGAAGTAATCCCGAAGTAGCAAGGGTCGCCCCTTTTTGTCTTTGGCAAACTTCACATTCTTTTACAAAAATTTTGATGTAATTTTTCATTCCTACCCAATAGAAGGAGGTAGTGGCTTTTTTATAGGTTTTTAAGAAACCATAGTGGCCTGCAGTGGGTGAGGTATGTAACTCATAAAGAATATTTTCACGATAAGTTGAATTCAAGGTGAGGACCATCCTTCCATTGTATCTTAATATATTGTCCTCCCAAGTGTATGGAGGTTTGCTACTAGGATTATGTTGAAGTTGTTGAATTAAGGTGTGGATAGTAGGATCATTTATCCATTCTTCATGCACCTCATCTACCCATTTAGTAATAAGGGAGGAAAGAGCATGGACTTGAGGCATATCTTCAAATTTTCTAGAAAGTGCATCGGCTTCCATGTTGTCCTTTCCCTTTTATATGTAATTTCATAATCATAGCCAATAAGTTTAGTAACCCACTTTTGTTGTTCCAGGGTATTAGTCCTTTGTTCCAAAAAATATTTCAAGCTATGATGGTCAGTGCGTATAATGAAATATTGGCCAATAAGGTAAGGCCTCCAATGTTGAATAGCGTGGACAATCACCAACATCTCTTTTTCATACGTAGAGCGAGCTAGATTCTTAGGAGAAAATGCTTTTCTTATAAAAGATAAAGGCCTTTCATCCTGCATGAGTACGGCTCCCATTCCTATTCCTGAAGCATCACTTTCAATGATGAATGGTTTAGAAAATTTGGGCATGGCTAGAACAAGGGTGGTACACATTATAGTTTTCAAGGTGATAAAGGCCTCATCCACTTTAGATGACCATTTGAAAGCATTTTTCTTAAGTAATTTTGTTAGAGGGGTAGCGATTTTACCATAATTTTGGACAAATTTTCTATAATATCCCATTATTCCAAGAAACCCATGTAGACCTTTTAAATTTTTTGGAATAGTCCAATTTTTCACCTCCTCAATTTTGCGAGGATCTACCATAACTCCTTCCTTTGAGACAATATGCCCTAAGTATTCAATTTCTTGTTTTCCAAAGGAACACTTTGATTTTTTTGCATAAAGTTGATTTTCCTTCCAGATTTGTAATGCTTGTCTAACATGGTCCAAATGTTCTTCCCATGTTTTGCTATAAATAAAAATATCATCAAATAAAACTAAGACAAATTTACGAAGGAAAGGATGAAATACCTTATTCATTCGACTTTGAAAGGTAGAAGAAGTGTTGTAAGGCCAAATGTAATCACCAAGAATTTGTAGTGCCCTTCGTGAGTGAGAAAGGTCGTCTTAGGAATATCCTTTTTGTTGACTCGTATTTGGTGGTAGCCTGATCGTAAGTCTAACTTGGAAAAATAAGCAGCCCCATGGAGTTCATCTAATAGCTCGTCTATGACCGGAATAGGAAATTTATCCTTGATGGTCATTTTATTAAGCACTCAAAAATCGACACATAAACGCCACGATCCATCCTTCTATCTAACTAAAATAATTATAGAGGAGTAAGGGCTTCTGCTAGGTCTAATGACTGCTGCCTTAAGAAGCTCTTGTACTAATTTCTCTATCTCGGTATTTTGGAGGTATGGATAATGATAGGGTCTAATATTAGGGGGTTGATGCCCTAGAGCTAGTGGAATAGTGTGACCGTGACTTCGTTGTGGAGGTAGTCCTTTTGGTTCATTGAATACCACTTTATGGTGGTCTAAAATCTTTTGTAACTCTGGTGCCCCTTCTTTCTTGTGACTAGGTTGAATTGAAAATAATTGGGCGACCATTCCTTTGTTTCCTTTTTAGATAATTTTCTCCATTCTATGCGAGCTTACGATTTGGGAGGGTCCTAATTTTAGGCCTTTTATAATATAGGTTTGGTTCTTTGATGTGAACTTCATCAATAGTTCATCAAATTCCCATTGGACTATGCCCAAATTTCGTAACCATTGTATGCCTAGTATAATGTCACAACCACCTAGAGGTAGGACGTACATGTCATCTTTCATGTTATAATCCCCCATAGTTTTATATTTCTTCATTTACCTTTGCATGCAATTTTTTTGTTGATTCCAATCATCACTTCAAAGTTATTGCAAGGGTATATAAAAAAATTTCTTGCTTAGCCACCTTTGGATCGATAAAATTGTGTGTGCTACCAGAATCTAGGAGCACGGTAAGGTTTTGTTTCTTAAAATACCCTTTAACTCGCATTATTTGAGGGGCAAAAAATATGGCAAGGGTGTTGAAGGAAACCTTTGGTGCATTTTCTTTGTCACTTTCAAGTGTATCGGATAATACCTCTACTTCGAGTTCAGGTTCCTCTTTGGTAGAATTCCCCCCATCTATGGCATCTAGAATATATAATTTTTGTGAGGCGCATTTATGATTTCTGTCAAATTTCTCATCGCAATGGTAGCAAAGACCCTTAGCTTATCTTTCCTTCATTTCCTCGAAAATCAGATGCTTAATTGGTAGAGCGGGATTAATTTTGGGGGTTTTATAGGAGTTTTGGGTTCTTCCATTTTGCATTGGTTTGGAATTGGTATAAGTGTTTTATGGTTTTCCCAAGGTTGGTTTTGTGAACCGATTCCATGCCTTGATTTTATCTTCTGCTAATTTCGCCAAGCAAATGGTCTCTAACATGTTTGTAGGGTTATACATTTGTATCTCAATTTGAATTTCTTATTTTAATCCACTGACAAAACATTCTTGAAAGAAGGTAGTGTCTAATCTAGATGTTCGATTAGCTAGCCTTTCAAATTCTTCTTGGTATTCACTTACCGAAGTGGTTTGGCATAATTTAGTGAGGGCCCCTGTAAAGCTTTGAAACTTGCTAGGGCTGAATCACACTAATATATTCTATGTAAATGTTGGTCACATCAGAGTGCCATTGGTTTTCTCAAACCATTGGTACCATTGGATGGCATCATTTTCCAAGTGGAAGGAGGCGATATGAACTTTTTTTATTTCTAGAATTTTATTTAGAGAGAAATATTGCTCTTCTCGGTAGATCCGGTTTGTAGGGTCACCTTATTCAAATTTTGGTAAGTCTAATTTGGTTTTTCATGGTAAAATGGAAGTTTGTGGACCTCCTAACAATGCTCGGTTTGATGACCCGTTTTTGGTTGCATTTGAATGTGTTGTTGCCTGATTTTGACTGATAGCATCAAGTTTAACATCCATTGCAAATATTTTCTCGAAGAGTTCTCTTTTTTTACGGCCATTCTCCTCTCTTTCCTATTTAACTTCTTCAGCGATCCTTTCATGTTTCTCATGAATGGAATCCAGTGATCGACGTCTTTCGGCCATAGCAGTTGGTTAGATGAGAAAAAATAGCACAAATTTGGTATAGAAAAAGTTGTCACAAAGTTGTAGCAACTTTGCAAAAAGTTGTTGCTATTTGTTTTTCCACTTTATAGGGCTTACTTCCCTATTACTGTTAATTATTTCTTATTTTTATTTATAATGATAGGCAAGTTTTCGCAACACACAGTAGGGCTCGACAAAGGCTCGGCAGGGAACACGGCAAGGGCACAACTCGAGGCGACAACGTCAATCGAGCAGAGGGCGATACAAGGGAGGAGGAAAAGTAGTTGAACAGTAGAGTGAAGGGTGGCTTAGAGGCAGTCGAGCAGAGGGTGGCATAAGGGAGGAGGTAGAGCAGTCAAGTGATAGAGTGGAGGGTAGATCAGGGGTAGAGCAGCGGGTCAATTGTGAGTCAATGATGATTTGAAATGTGACAAGTGTCGTAAAGCGAGTGGGGTTCCTATCGTGTGAGGGAAGAAATAACACGTGACCGAAGTCATGATCACTTGTGTGTGATGTTGCTCTTTTAAACTTGGATTCACCCAATGTTTGCTTCGATGTGGGATAAAGATTTATGAATTTTTTAAAACCTTTTCACACGCCTTGCCGTCGATCAAAAATTTTGTGGTGATGTTGGAAATTTTTTTATAAATACCTTAGGTTAAGGTAAATTTTTTATAATGTTAGTCATCGGAATTTTAACCCACCTGCCAGAAAAATGTCACAGGCATGAAATTTTTTTATTTTGCTTTGTTTTTCAATTCTTTTGTAGTTTGAAACATTTTTAGACTTCCAGTAATGCTTGATATTTAATTTCACACTATAATTGCAGGTATTTGGACATTTTTTTTTTATATAACTCGTCGTTGTTTCACAGAGTGCTCATACCAAGTCGTTCGTAGTCTCTATTTTATGGATGTCAACGAGTGAAAGTCTAAGGGGCCGAATTCTTCTGTAATCGGTTTGGGATGGTAGTGCAATTACAAATGGCAGCTTTGGATTTATGACAACAAGATGTATTTGTTTTTGGGAGAAAAAAATTATAACAATGGCAATGGATTGTAATGGCTCTGATCCAAATGGAGTTAACCTACAAGTTAGTGACTTGAAAAGAATAGAATCACTATTAAAAATGCAATGAAGTCCAAGCAATGTTTATAGATATAATAGTATATTTGATTGATGATTATTGTGAAGCTTTTAATGGGTAATTTATACCCATTCAAAGGGTATTATTGGCCAAGGGGTATGACCCTTGGCTATATGAATTTAAATAATAAAATTATGTGTGATGATGGTCTTAACAGTCAAGAGCATGCTAATTTAACTCATATGCCATCACAAGCATTACAACCTATTCAAATCATTTTGCTCTTTTCATAATGGGGTCTTGATTTAATTGGAAAAATATCACCTCCCTCCTCAGGATAACATACATTCATCGTCATAGCCACTGAATACTTCACAAGGTAATACCTCTAACCAGTATGATAGGACCAAGAATTGTGGATTTTATACTTCATCATATCATTTATAATTTTGGTATTCCCTCAAAAATCATCTCTAACAATGGCAAGTCTTTCAAGAACAAGGATGTTCGAGCACTTTGTGAGAAATATAATATCCAACATAGTTTCTTGACTCCTTATTACCCATAATAAAATGGACAAGCTGAGGCTATCAATAAGACCTTAATTTCTATTCTTAAGAAAATAAAATCATAGATATTAGCATACACAAATCCCCTTGGCATTATGGGCTTATCAAACAAGCATCCACACGCCAACTAGGGCAACACCATTTTCATTGGTCTATGGAGCTGAAGCAATCATACCTCTTGAACTTGAGATCCCATCATTGTAAATTTCATTATAGGAATTCATAGATGACGACACTGCTAGACAAGCATGTTTTGACCAACTCACACTTCTTGATGAAATGTGGATCAATGCTTTAGAACATTTATGAATTTATCAAGACTGCCTAAATAATGCTTACAACACCAAAGTTCATCTATGTGAATTCCAAGTAGTAGATCTTGTTCTTAAAGAGAATCAACAAAATACCAATGCTTTGTTGCATCTTCATGATAAATGTATGGCTAATTTATTAGGTCCATACATTATCACTCAAAAAGTGGGTAAAGGAACTTATAGGTCTGCCAATCTAGAGGGATTTAAAGATCCCAAACCACTTAATATTATACACTTGAGATTATTCTATGCATAATGTGATTTATATATATATGTATATATACATGGCAATTACATAAAACAACATTTTATTTGCACATATTTCATTTCACAACATTGCATTTTACACCTTGCATTTCACACATTGCATTATGCACATTACATTTGCACACTTTTGCATTACAGACATTCCATTTCACAAATTATATTTTGTGCATTGCATTGACAACCACATTTCACATTTCACATTTCATATTAGGGATCATTTATTCAGTTAAGATATTAATTGGTCCAATAAATTCATGTTGCCTTAATTAAATGCACCTTCAAAACATCATCCATTTCATTGCACCAGTTCATAAAGTCAACATTGTCATTTGCAATCCACATTACCATATTTCCTAGGTGTTTTCAGTCACTCAGCCACTCCTAGTATTTTAAGCAACCTCTAAATACATGTCGAGTTTTATTTAGGACCAAGACACATTTTCACTAAGAAAATATTGAGTTCTAGGAATTGACTCTAAACATTCTTGAACCAAACATAATTACACATCTTAAAAACATCTTGTGTCAAAGAAAGATAACACCATAATTGGGTTGTACCTCGAAGTGAATAGGGTATTCCTTGATTGTCCCATCATGCACATAGTCCACAAAAATAGTGGTTTTCACCACTATCACAAATTCAAAATAAAATAAAGAGTAGGGAAAAATCCCCAAAAATCTATACCTTTTATACATCATACACAACTGATTCTCGAGTTGTAAGGATACTACTACATTTCTAGCTAGAAGGTTAGGTAGTCATCCCCAAAAACTTAGAAATCAAATTCTTGGACTATAGAGCCAATCTCCATAGGGGCTATAGATTCTTGACTAGCAGTGGAGTATGTTCATGCATGGCAACACATCTCTTTTAAAGAGACCTCTGACTGCACATAAGGAAAAGCTAGCTTCTTGGTCTCATCCCTAACAAATTTCATCTCAATTTGCTTAATATGGGTTAATGAACCCACTTGCACACATATTTTTTCTTGATTATCTCAAGTCATTACCATGCTCATGATTCGATAAATGAATTCATTACACACACATTTGGTCTTAGAGAAATTAGATAGTATTTAGTGAGTTTGTTTGATACCACTAGTACGTCCGAGTCTCTACAAAAATAGTCAATTTTCCATATCAATATCCATATATTATTCCATATCAGCATCCATATCTTCTTCCATATCAACATCCATATCTTCTTCCATTTCAACATCCATGTCTTCTTCCATCCATAACATTACATGAATCTTCCATCTCCATGCCACCAGTTTGGTGCCCCTTATTAAACAACAATGCTAAACATGGCCAAGCAAAATCTAAACTATGAATGATCATTAATTCATTTGCATTCATAACACATTATCATTGCATTAATCATCCATATAAACATGCATCCACACAAAAGTAAAAGCCATGTATATATATATATATATATATATATATATATATATATATATATATATATATATATATATATATATCGCATGTACAATGAATAACCAAAGGCTAGATACAATGGAGCACCAAGGCTCATATGCAAAAAGTGCATCTAAGCACTAGCTAATACCTATAATAGGATCCATGAGATCCTGAAGGAGCCCTAGACCTAGAGCAACTATGCCGAGATTCACTATGCCTAACTGACTCAGACATGGAAGAGGAGGATGGATCTGGAAGCCCAATATGGTGTTACATTAGTCAATCCTCCAAATTCTAGATGTACGCATCCTTATCCTGAAGGTATAGTACATCATGTCTCTAATGATGGTCTCTATCAAGAAACTCTACCTAGAGCCTCGTGATCCTATCCTAACCTCAACCTATAGTTAACCGTACCTTTAGCTTCACCTACAATTGAGCTATCTTCGTATCTTAAGCTATTATCATTGCATATCAATCCATCACCAATTGATCTAGCCTTTTCCAATCCTCCTTGCTTTGGCCCAGAGGTCCATCCAAAACCTCTTCCTTCTCATCCTCACTATCTCCATCCCCTCTAATATTTAGAGCTTGATTTTTTTTATCCCTAGTTCATCTCCTTTGACTGTTATATTGAAGGTGCCTCCAAAGCTTAGGAGCCTCATCTACCTCCTCGTTGGCCTCTACCTCTTCCCCATTCCCCCATCTACTACCATAATTAGTACCCATGGTGGCTATGTAGTTAACCATGCATAATACTCCATAGTAGTTCCTACATAATTAACATTGGGGAGATCCATCTCCTTGTCATCCTCATAAGTCACTCTCCATACCTCAACACAAGACAGACTCATCTCATCCCGATGACGTTGTCACCTTAGGAACTTCCTACCTTAATCTAAACTATCATAGCACCTATGAGAATTGGATTAGCTCCACCTCCCTCCTATGTCTCCCAACTACCCACCTAGCCTACTGAACTATAAGTAGTTGCTCCCCATCACAAGTCCAAGTGGCACCTCACCACGACCTCAAAACCATCTAAGATGATGTCAATCCTACCCATAAATCCTTTTACTACTGGCTCATATGAATAGTATGACTCAGCTATACCTCCTCTACCACTAGCCACCTCATAGCATAAGTCTTCTCCCTATCCCATGCTACACTAACCAAGTCTACAGGCTGAGCCACACTAAAATGCTCCTAGCCCCAACACTATAGTAGCACACTGCACCCTAGCCCCTTTTGCCCCTGCCTCCTCACTTCATACAAATCCTAGTAAAATTGCACCAATAAAATAGGAGACCATGCATACACCCATGGTGTGTCAATTTTGTCACACACCATCCTGATCATATTCCATAATAATCGATAATAATTGTTATTCGGGGCCACTATGTTGGCCAACATGAACATAACCAAAGTCGGTAGGACATCCAACTTCTTGCCCATATACATGGAAAAGTATTTTATCCCTCCATACATCACATCCACATCTTGCCATCCATATCCAAACATGTGGCTCATCTCATGCCCCTTATCATGTCCAACCTTGACACATAACCCCTCCAATGGTAACTTGAGGATGTGATATACATCCTCAAGTGTCATTGCCATCTCTTCAATAAGGAGTTGAAAGGTCCCCCTATCTGGATCCCATCTCTCTACCAAGGTAGAGAAATACCCCTCATCAGAGCTCACCACATCAATCCTAGCTACCCCAGCCAATCCCACATTGTCCAACCACTTCCACTAGTCCTACCACAATGCATTCTTCATCCCAAGTATGAGAGGTGTGAACCGATGCTGAGCCTCCAAAATCTTCAACTACAACACAACATAAAACATTAATGTCAAATACATTGTACAAAGTCCAAAAAAAGGAAACAATAATTTTTTTTGCACAAAAAAAGAGCTTCAAAGACATTTACCTTAGCAAACCACACATCTACTCCTATTGTTACATCCACACCCTCCATCACCATAGCTTCTGCAACACTTCACTTCATCTTAATCACTCACTCCACTCCACTCCACTCCACTCCACTCCCTCAAATGCAACTTCTAAAATTCACAAATGTAAGAATGAATTTGATTTCCCTTATGAAGGCCATTTATAGCTATTTCAGGTGCACTAAAATTCCCATGGGCACTCCTAGGTGCATTGAAATGCATCCCTACGTTTGAAGAATGGTAAACTTTGGTCGACGTTTACACATGCGGTAGGTGCCTATCGGTGTTTGGTGTCAAAATTAACAAAGGATAAAAAATGATTCCAAAATGTAGCTTACCTTCAAAAAACCACTTCAAATTGCATCCACACATTCATTTCATCATAATATAATGTTTTGTGAAAACCAAAATCGATTTAGATGTAAAAATTTTGTTTGCGCTCAAAAGGCGTAAAATCAACTTATAATTTACAAAACACATCAAAATGGTCAAAATTTTCACAATTTTACCATAATCAATATTCTCATCATCAAATATTTATTTTACCATAATTTTGAATCATAAATCATCACATTTTAATTTCTTTCAAGGTCATCTAAAATTTTAAGTGAACCATGTATCTAGTAATCTATTCTATCTCCTTGGCAATTACAGCGATTTGCATCCATGCAATTTGGTAAGACGAATAAATTACCATAAGTACACTTGGTCATATTCATAATCATATATACCACTTCTCAACAACAAAATCACTTTTGGTCCCTCATTTTATGAGTGAGACTATGTCAAGACCAATTTTCTCAATAGTTGTCAATGATAGCCTTGTCCATGGGGCTTGAAACATTGATAAATCACACTACATAATTCTCTTCAACATTAAGTAATTATGTAGAGTCATCTAGGATAGGTATCCTAGAAATAATTCAATCTTAGGGTGATTGGTTCGTGATATTTTACATTTTCATCACTTTGCATTTTAATGATGTTGAAAGGCAATTTCTTCAACAACATGGAATCACCCCAAACTTGGGGTAAATAAAATATGATTTTGATTTCCCACAATGGGATAAATCTTACATGATCATGGTATCTACACTTGGTAAAAACCCCTTTATCTGTTGGGGAAAAAACATAATCAATCACTTGCATTCACACCAACCCCCTCTCTTTGTTGGGGCAAAAATGGTATCAATTTACATTATTCATATCATCATTTTACATCATTCATATCATCCACACTTACATCATACATCTACATTTACACCATTCACTTATATTTTCAATGCACAATTTTGTCAATTGGCTCATGAGATTCATTATTTACTCACTCACCAATTGAGGGGGTAAGCTACACAATCAATTTTTTTTTGTCTTCAAGATCATCTTCGCATTCCAAGGAAAGAAAGTTGCTTCGTCATCAAGCCAAACTAGGTGTCTCATATTTTTGCACCACATTGTGTTTTACGCAACATGGTACAAAAAGGGGCATCTATAGACACCAAAATCTAGCCACTTTTCATCCATCCATAACCTCCCACCATAATTATCCATTATTTATATATATTTGTTTAATATATATTTAAATACTAATATTTTATATATTATATTTATATATATTTAATAAATATAAATATATATTGGTTGGCTGAAGTTGAATTTTGATGGTGCATCTAAAGGGAATTCGGGTCCTGTAGGTATTGGAAGGATTGTAAGGAACAATGATGACTTGATAATTTTAGCCTATGTTGATAATTTCAGCCATCAAACCAGTCACTTCACCGAAGCCAAGGTCATGTTCCAAGGAGTTTCTCTATTGGATTTTGTAAATTTCAGGAAACTAATCATTGAAGGAGACTCGCTTAATATTATAAATATGGCAAGAGGGACTCAATATCCTACCTGGACTATTTCAAACCTTCTTCTGGAAGTTCAAAGATACATCCAAAATTTGGAAGAGGTTTAGTTTAAGCATACATACAAGGAAGGTAATCGAGCGACCGATCTATTGGCTAACAGAGGAGTTATTCA
This sequence comes from Wollemia nobilis, assembly GCA_028583015.1. NCBI lineage: Eukaryota > Viridiplantae > Streptophyta > Pinopsida > Araucariales > Araucariaceae > Wollemia > Wollemia nobilis. The sequence goes on along the minus strand of JAQPPZ010017049.1, from coordinate 9,271,945 downwards.
AAATGGTTTAGTGGTGTGGCAGGATAATTTCTTGGTGGATATTTCTTCTATCAATAATGACCTCATACATAATTATCCACTTTGTTCGAGTTGTTGTTGATGATTTAATTACAAAATTTGGGTGCACTTGTTGATTTTGGGTTTCTACACCAAATTTCATATCTCCAATCTATTGTTTCCTCCCTACAAGCCACAATATCCAATGTAGAAGAAATTATTACCCTGATGGGCTGGCAGGCCTAGGAAAGCAATGACCTCGTGGGGGATAATGGGACTGGTGCATGGCTTAGTTTGTGGTTCAAGTCCTACTACTGATTTGTTTTTTATTGGTTATCTCTGAAATCTTGATTAAATTTCAATTTGTTTTAAGTTTTAAATTATGTATGGTCTTACCTATGTATTGGTTTGGCTTTGGAAGGGATAACTCCTTTGATTGGTCATTCCTTGATTATTACCAAATGTAAGTAATTTTGGCTCCCTCTTTTTGGGTAGGGTTTAGTCTCTTTTGTACAAGTTTTGGAGATCCTTTAAAAAATCCTTCGTCCATCTAATATATATATATATATATATATATATATATATATATATATATATATATATATATATATATATATATATATATCCTAGCCATCCATCACATTTTAATCTTAGCCATCCATCCACCTTAATCCATGCCACTTACCCAGATTTAATCTCCACCCTTCCTCATGTTTAAGGGAATATTATAAAGAGGAGTTATTTTGATGATCAACCCTAACACTTTTAAGTTCTCTAATCCTCCCTAATTTCCTAAGATCTCTAAATTACCCTTGGAGGTATTAAACCCTAACCCTAGCATTTTTATCTTTGCCCCTCATCATTGTCGTTCGCATCTTTTGCATCCACCACCGCCCACCTTGTGTGAACCAGATTTGGTTCTGTAACCTTTCCCTTAGCCATTGAATAACCTATAGAACTTCTCAAACACCCTCCAGAGCACCTATAGGTATTTTTGGTCATCACCAAGCACTTGTGAGCATTTCCCATTCCAAATTTGTAGCCCTATGGCCCTTGGGTATCGTAGGGCATCTTCGCAACCCTCACTAGTAGTATTTATGCAAGCAGGAAATAGAAATAGTAAGTTCATTGAAAAGGTAAAATTTCATTGCACTTATTTTTATGTTTTTATGATTACTTTATAGCTTTCATTGAAATATCAGGGTTTAGTGATTTTTAATTCTTCTAAGGGTCTCAAGCAGTGGAGCCCTCACAGATATTACTAATCCTTATTATTGTTGGCTATGTGCATGTGTAATAACTATATTCTTTGGAAGTTGTTGAAGCTCAGGTGGCCCTACTCATGATACACAAGCCCACCCACAAATCTCTTGGGATTGAATCAAGCATGAAGACACCACCATTATTTTCAACTAGGGTTTCAGAGAACCCTAGTAATTTGTAACATTGTATCAAAAATAAGCATTGTAATACCCCACATTTGGGGCATAATGATTGTAACATTTGAGATCCACCTGCAACAATAAAGAGTTTTATTTTTATTTGTGCAATCTTTATGTGTTATGGTGTTTATTGTCATTTTACATTATTGTATTGGTGTTGCTTGCTTTTTTATTCACACCATCATATCTATAAGACCTATAATTCTACTATGTTATTTTCTAGTTGTTGTCTTATGAAAGAAAGTTGTGTTTTGATCCCCCTCCTTTAACAATGTAACTCTAGCTCTTTACCTCCAATATATTTCTTCTTGTTCCCCCAAAGATTCCTCTCTCCTAATAATTTTTGTCTCACATTGCAATAGAGCTCTCATAATAGTTCCTTATCTTATCTCTTAAGAAATCGTCTCCTTCTGTTCCTTGATTTCATTCTTTTGGATTCTAGTGAGTTCCTTCTTGTGTTTAATCCATTCCTTTAGTTGTGTCCTTACATATTTTAGTTCTTTATGGAGTTTGAATTGGGCTATCCCAAATATTGGTTTCCATAATTCCCATTCCTTTATGTGGTCCTCCAACTCCTCTTATTTTAGCCACCATAAGTCAAATTTAAAATTTCCTACAACTTTATGATTATCTTCTTCTATGGTAAAGCTTATTGGAAAATGATCTAAATAAAGTCTATCCATAACCCTTGCTTGATTCTTGGTATGTAGGTATAATTCCTCCCCCATGAAGAAATGATCCAAGCAAGATTTGACTATCTCCTCTTCCTTTCTTCTATTTGTCCAGGTCATGGAGCTATCCATAAGTGGGATATATATTAGATTCATTTGACATGTTATTGCTAAAAATAACCTATCCATTTCCTCTAACATGGCTATGCCTCCTTGTTTTTCATCTATTCTAATATTTGTGTTGAAGTATTATTCCATAATCCATTGGTCCTCTGGGTAGTTATCTCTGAAATTCTAGATGGCTGCCCATAAATCCCTCTATAATTTGACTGTCTATGCTCCATAGAAATCAACTATAGTCAATTTTTTTCCATTTTTCCTATTTATAACTGAACTATCAACACCCCTCTCATGGAGGCCCCCTATCACTAGGAAAAATTGGTGATTTCACATAGTGGCCAATCACCTTGATTTCCGTTGTGTCAATTAAGGATCTCTCATTTTCTCCATATCCTCCTATTTATTTTTTGTAAGTCTTCTCCTTGCATTTTGGTTTCCTATAGCAAAATTATATCTGGACTCATATCTATGATAATATTTTTGACTATCTTTTATAAAGAGTGATTGCCTAACCCCCTCACATTCCAAGTAATTAATATCATTGAGAATTGGGAGAGAAAAAATCAATCATTGATTTTACCTTTCCATTATGGCTCAAATTTATTCCTTGTTCCTCCATATTTCCCTTGTTTGACTTCCTCCCTATAGATTGGTTCAATTTTTGTTTCTTCTCCACTTAATGAATCCCTAAAGTAGGGTTATCTTTGTTCTTATTTCCTTATTTCATATTTATTTCCTGATTTAAGACTATCCCCTACTCTATTTCCCCTCTTATGGTCTCCGTCATGGGTTGAATCTCCTCTTCCATGAGAGAGGTTGCATTTGGTTCACCTCCTTGCATGTTCCCTAACACTAGATTGGAGTATTGTTCCTAATAAATATGTGTGACTTGTTGAGTATCCTCCTCTAATACTTTCATTTAAAAATCCCCTTCTATTTCCAAGCTTCCCAATTGTTAGAATATCTCATATCTATTGTTTGTTCTTGCTTTTTCTCCTTGTCTTTAATTACTTTTTTGATTACTTTTCTTTGGCCTTCTGATTACTTTTTGGAAGTCCTTAGAGTCTTTTGGGTCTTTCCTTTCCTTTTGATTTACCTTTTACTAAAGATATTGGACCACCATGTTAATATTTTCTTTTGTCCCCTCTTTTTCAAATTGGTGATCCTTAATTATTGGGCACTTTCTAGCCAGATGTCCATGAGCATGGTACACCCAACATCTAAATGGAATAGCCTCATAATACAGTTGTTGGAACAAAAAAAAATCTCCTATTTTTAGGTCTATCTCTATTTTAAAAGGCCTAATGAGGTCAATTTCTACACAAACCCTAACAAACATTATCGATCCTCCTACAATAATTTCGCTTGATCTACCTTGAGAATGATCTAGTAATTTTTCCATTGCCTCAAGTGCCTCCTCTTTCCAAACTTCAAGGGGAAAGGAAAATAATATTTTTTTTTGGTAGATAAGATACTATAGCATTAATACCGGGTTTTACGAGTTGACCCAAAATCTTTTACAAAAATCAGCCCAGGGCTGTTGATGAACATATCCTTACTAAGGATCCTATATATGTAAAATCTACATGCCGCCAAAGCCATTACATCCGGTAAGGCACATATCCTGTTATCAAAAAAAAACTTCCCATACAACATTTTGGGTATACCTCGAGAAAACACACATGCATCATAATTACAAAAAATAAACAGACACGGATCCCTTCCTTGAGACAATGGAGAAACAAAAAGCTACAGACACACATAGCAGAGTACTAAAAAAAACTCCCACAAGCTCTGTATTGACAATTACTCTTAATAATTCTTTGGTAATTGCTTTCTTCTATATATGACATGCTTTGGTACCACATACTATCTTGGTCAATCAGCCTTGGAGAAGTGAACTTGTTGGCTAGATTTATGGCGGTGGCTATTTGGTGGTCCACGTGGCTTTGGTTCGAAGTCTTATATTATTGTTTCTTTCCTTCCCTGTGATTATCAACCAACCTCAAATTACTAAGATGACTAGGAGCCATGTTATCTAACATGTGATTGTCCCCATTAGTCTTTGTGGTATTTCCAAGCAACATCCACGAATACTGACAGCTCAAATAATTTTTATTGTGAGTCTAATTCAAAAAAGAGACGAGAATACTCCTAGCCTTCGAACTTACAATGCCTTCCCTATTGGTAAATTCAACTATCATTCTTGGAATTCTTGTTGAATAAGATCCTCTACTTCCCTTGGGATACCATGTTCCCATTTTAAAATTCTATCACCATCGACACCCAAATTGGCTAGCTTAACAGCAATTTTGTTAGCTTCTCGAAAGACATGGGCTTTTTTGTCATGTCTTCCCTAGAAAAGGATCCTAGCCTCTTCAACAATTGTTTTAATCCTCCAAGGAGGTGTTTTCCAATTATTGAGGAGATTTATAACATGCATAGAGTCTCCTTCTATTATTAAATTGCCTTCTAAGTCTTTAGTCATTTGAAGGCCTCTCCACATAGCTCTAGCTTCGACTTCGTTGTTCATCCTTGTTCCCAAATATTTGGAAAACACAAGCATCATATTCCCATTATGATCTCGCACAATGCCACTAGCACCTGCTCTGCCAGGATTGTCCTTAGCTACTCCATAAAAATTAAGCTTAAACCAACCCGTAGGAGGTGGAGACCACTTAACATTGGCTCTGGGGTTGACTACCCTAGGCACAGACTCATCTAACAAGGTTAAGCTTAAATATTGAGCAATCATGATCTCCTGTAGATGAAGTTTACAACTATAAAAAGGGATAAGGTTCACATTCTCATTAGCAAAGGATAGGATCCTGGCAATGATAGTTTGATGATCATGGATAGACTCATTAAAGACTCTATTGTTCCTTTCTAACCACACCTGCCAAAGATAGTAATTGAGATAAATTTTCCACATGTATCTAAGTCTTTGGCTTAAAAAGGGGTAATGCCACTAGACAAAAAAATCAAGTACGGTGGCTGGTTTAACCCATGAAATATTAAAGGCCTAAAAAAACCCACTTAGGACAATCAAGGAAAAAGGGCACTCAAGGAAAATGTGATAAATGGTCTCCCAATTAGCCCTACATAGATAACAACGATTAGTGATACAAATACCTTTACACATCATATTATCAATGGTTATAATTCTTCCTTGGATAACCAGCCATGAAAAGACTACAATTTTTGGAATTAAATTTTTTATCCAAACTAAGTCCTTTTGGAGGACAAAATCCTCATCATCAAGCAGAAGCTTGTAAGTTGATTTAACAGTGAACTACCTATTTTCCGTAGGATCCCAAGTCATTTGATATTCCTTGGGTCTCATGGGGATAAATTTTTTCCAGAGAATGTTACAAAGATCATTTGATTCTACTTGAAATCCTTGAATTCTTATTTGTTTCCACTTCATTCTACCTCTGTCCTCAACCATATAATTAGATACTTTTCTGCCAATGAGTTCTTCTATGATATCTTTGATTCGGGCTAAGTTAGGATATTGTGTCAGTGGTTCATCCTTAGCCCACCTATCATTCCAAAAATTTATCCTCTCACCATTGCCTAAAACCCATCTTAAACCTTTTTTGATGATTTCCTTACAATTAAGAATTGCTTTCCAAAAAGTAGACCCTCTGATTGGAACTGAGTCACTTAGAAATTCCATATTTTGAAGATACTTTCATTTGATGATAGTTGTATATTCATTTTCTTCGCTAGAAATGATATGCCATGCCTGCTTATCTAGTAAATCTAAATTTATATGAGCAATTCTCCTCAGACCTAATCCCCCATTTTCCTTGGGTCTGCACACTTTAGTCCATCCTACAAGGTGTATCCTTTTTTTCTCCTCTGATCCAGTCCATAAAAATTTTTTTGGAGTTTCTCAATTTTTTGGAAAATATTCATAGGGGCTTTGAAAATAGAGAGTAAATATACTGGAATGCTCTGAAGAGAGGCCTTAGTGAGGGTCAGCTTTCCTTCTTGAGATAGAAGATGACCTTTCCATCCAACAAGTTTTTTTTGAATTCTTTCAATAACCCTGCCCCACATTGACTCTCTCGGAGAACCAATGAAAAGAGGGAGACCAAGATACAAAGTGGGGAGGTTTGATATATCACACCCTAAAATTTTTGCAATCCTTCCTTGCCTCTGAATGGGGGTGTTCAAGAAATATTATTTGCTTTTACTAAAATTAACTTTCTGACCAACAACGTCCTCGTAGAGTTGCAGGATGTATTTAATTATTTTGGTCTCAACCACTAATGCCTTAGTCAATATAAGGGTATAATCAATGAATTTTTGGTGAGAAATAGCCCTAGTGAGAGATGTTGCCTTGATTCCCGATATTAACCTTGAACTGCAAGCATTTTTTATGGTTCTACCTAAAGCTTCTGCCATAATGATGAATAACATGGGGCTGATAGGGTCCCCCTGTCGAATTCCTCTATGACTTTGAAAGTAACCAGTAGTTGTTCCATTAACTAGAATCGATAACCATGCTTTAGAAATACATTCTTTGATCAAATTAACCCATTGGTGGTGAAAACCAAACTTAAGGAGGACAGCAATCAGAAAGTCCCAATTTAGCCTTTCAAATGCTTTGTTCATATCAAGCTTGAGGGAAAAAATAGACATGTTAGTCTTATGAGCAGAGTGCAGAGCTTCATAAACTGTGATAACTCCATCCAAGATTGACTTGCCCTGGATAGAGCTTCCTTAACATGGATCTATGATGGGTAATATTATTTTCCTTCAAATCTCAAAGGAAAATAATATTACCCGTATTAGTACTACATTCAATTTCACCCTTGGATAAAATCCCATATTCTATGGTTGCAGGAATAGTCCCACTATCCTGTGATGATATGACCCTCCCTCAAATATTTTTTTTGGTCTGCCATTGATGTGAACTCTATAGAAAATACCCATTTATGAGAGTTAGGATTTCTTATTCTCCTTCTAGATGCCATTTTTTCCTTATCCATATGTGGAGGATGTGCATGGACAGTCTGAAACCCATGAATTTACCTATTAGGTTGTGTTTCATCTTATAAAGTATATCCTCAACTATCCAGTCCTTTGCTATTTCTAATACTAGTATTTCTTTTTCTTGTGGTAAACATTTTTTCACACTTCCAGTTAAATAATCCTCCTTTTGTTGCTTCCCAATGGCATTTATCATTGTGATTGCTTGTATTTTATAGTCATTAGAACTATCTTGGATTCCACATAGCTTATCTCGGTATGAGATTCCTTATTTTGGAGGATTTGGTACCAAAGTACCTATGACCCCCATTCTTGATCATGATCCTTATTTTTTAAAGATCGTCCAACAATATTGATCCTCTTTGATGGTGTTTTTACATGAAAACATTCTCGAGGCCTCTACCGTAGCCTCTAAAACCTTAGTTTTATTTCTCAGGTATCTTAAGATAGCATTAGTTATCATCTAGCTTAAGTTAGTAGTTAGTTGCTAATCTTAAGTTAGCATAGGATTGTTCTAATCTTGGCTATATTGAGATATGCCATATTACATTATGCTTGTATATATTTGAAGCATTTAATAAATTCATCACCTGGAGTTTAATCTTCAATAATTTATGTGAAATTCATGCAATGCTAGTCCCTAAAAATCAAATTGCTTTTGTAGAGAAAATAGAAGTGGATGATAAAATGGATTGGATGGGTGACATATGTAGATATATGGCTATTGATGAGGCCTAGAAATGCCTCAATCATAACATGTTTTGTACACTAAAAATACCTATAAACTCTTATGTTTTATCTGATATGTTATTTAAGTTGATTTAATATGCTGTATATTAACCATTTTGCATGATCAATGTATTTGAAATATTATATGCTGATTTTACGACTTTTTGCATAGTTTTGTGTTCTTTTTGCTATGATTTGCTACAATGGTATATGCTTAGAATAATAGTAGCATTTCACTAATCATATTTTGATTTGTTTCAAGCATTTACTTCACCTAAATCTGGCAATAGTGCAAGCAAACTGTTGTTGTGCAGCAAAAACTGGTCTTTCCCATGTAAATTCCAGCCAGCTGTCCATAAATAGCAAGGCATGGAATTCACATGAGGAAAGGGATGAATACCATTAGAATTTGATCTTAGGAGATAACCCACCTGAGAGATGCAGAAGAAATCAATGGAAAAGCATACATTTGTTCATTCTAAAGTATCTTAGGAATGAACAGATATCTTCGGAATGAAGAAAACACAGCATCTTCGAAATGAGCGGATCTTCGGAATGAAGAATGCAACATCTTTGGAATGAGTGGATCTTCGAAATGAAGCATGCAGTATCTTCGGAATGAGCGATCTTTGGAATGAAAACTGCACTGTCTTCGGAATGAAGCCACTTATCTTCGAAATGAAGAACATAATGTTTTTTTGACCTTTTTGACCGATTTCTAAAGTCGAGAAAAGGGAAATAAAGGTTGGAAAAAGTAAATAGAAATATCCTCCATCTGTCTTTGCTGTCATTGCTGACCAAATCCATCATTAAGGGAAAGATCAAGTTTTAGTCCTCTTATAGGATAAAACCAGAACTTGTTGCAGCATTGTAGGATTAGATCTTTTGAGATATTCTTTATTTGTAATCAGATCATAGGATAGCTATAAATATTGCTCCCATTCAGGTTGAGCCTAGGGTAGTAGTAGCAGAAGATAGAAAATAGAGAAAGGAAGCTAGCAGAAAATACGAGTATAACTAAAAATTGATCTGTTACGATCCATGATGATTTTTCAACAGAATTCTTGTAATCATGTCTTTTGATCAATAAAGTGCACCAGTTCTATTTCAAATTACTTGTAAATGAGTGTGATTAAGATTTAGAAAGAGAGAGAGACTTACACCTTCTTCTGTACAAAGAGGCTGGCCACTTCCAGACCTAGGAGGAGGACTAACAGAGCAGGTTTTTATTTTGATTTTGCTGCAGCAGAATGAGTTATAGAACTTGTTATGTAAATTGCTTGTGAATAGTTGACAATATTTGCAGTATTAGTTTATTTATGCTAATTTTAATCTTGTTCTTAAATATTTTAGTTGCAATCTTACTTTCAAAAAAGTTTTCACTTTATTTTCAGACTGTTATTTTCAGAATTTACTGTTTTCTAGCAATTTCTTGCATTTTTATGTTTTGCTATCAAAATCTGAACAGAAGATTGACAACCTTCTGTTACAGAATTTTGATAGTTTTTATTTCCACATTATATCTAGACTTTCATTATTGCAAAAGTAATTATATTTCCTTTCTGTAATTAGGATCAGACTTTCAATTCCGCAACTGTTAATTCTGCAATATAATTAGGTCTTATTCTGCAATTGTAATTAGGACTTCATTTATGCAGTTAGTGATTAGTTTTCAATTCTACAACTTAGATTAAGATTTAATTCATGCAATCTAGATATAGGAATGTTCCAAAACCCCCCACAAACCGGTTCCACCAATAAGATTTGTTGCCCTAGATTGACCTAAGTTATAGCTATTTCACTTCTTCTCCCATAGATAGCCTTGTACACTGCCCTAGATTGACAAATTCATTGAGAATTAATGATGGTATAACGACTACGCATCAGCTATAGTAAATGCATCATAAGGGTTAAAACCTAAGGAAAGTGCCTAATTTAGGTAGAAAGCAACATGTTTTTACTATCTCAATGGTGTCTTGTTTAGGAAAGGGTATGATGGTATGTTGTTATGATTCATTGAAAAAGAAAATACAAAGGCCCTAGTCAAAATAATACGATGATAAAGGAGGTAATTATTATGTTCCAACTACATCCCATAAAATATTGAGGGCTAGATATTACTATCCTACCATATTTACTTACTACTCCTACTTGGGTCAAGAATTGCAAATCCTACTACATGTTCAAAATAAATAAAATAAGAGTACTAATATCCCTAAAAAATATCATTGTGACTGAACCATTCCAACAATGGGGCCTATACTTCATATGAAAAATATATACATTGTAAAATTTAGGACATGGATGGATCCTCACTACCATTGAGTATTTCACAAAGTGGGTTGAAGCCATCCCAATTAAATTGACCAATTAGGAGACATTGGTCTAGTTATTGGAAGATATCATCACCATATTCAGGGCTTTGGCCACCATTATCATGGACAATGCCAATTATTTTAAGGGTTTAAGGTAATGAAGTTTGTCTTGGAATATTGATTCTTGCTCAAGACATCCTCTAATTACTAACCTTAGGAAATGGATTGATTGAATCAACCAACAATAATATCATATTGATATTGAAAATAACCACTTTTGAATCACAAAGCTATTGGTACATTAAGTTGTGTAAAACATAATGGGTAGATTGAGTGACACCAAAAGAATCCATTGGCTTATCATATTATAAATTGGTCAATGACAAGGAGGTCGTGTTATGAATAAATTTGTAACTCCCTTCCCTCTAAATATTGTAATAACTAGAACTTGAAGGAATTTACATCAAGCATATGCAAGCAATATTGAATGAATTAGTGACCCTAGAGGAAGAAATAGAAAAGGCATTCAAAATGATAGTATAAAACTAAGAAGTTATCAAGATATGGTTCAACAAGTAGCCTATAAAGTTGGATTATAAATAAAGAGACCTTGTTTTCAAGTGGGAAAGACAAGATAAAATCAAGAGAACATCACAAGTTTGATTACTCTAGAGTGGGCCTTACTAAATATTGAAGATTGTAGGTCCAAACACATAAAAATTTTCCATCATGGGTTTAAGGACCATTTCTATTTCTATAAGAGTGTAGCACCTTCACCCAATATAGCAATAATTTAGTGAAAATAATATGTAAATATTTATATACATTTTCTTTTAGTGGCTTTTGTTTTAGCAATTATTTTTCCCTTTATGTTCTCATCTTGTTTCAACTATTTCTATTCTTCCAAAATTATGATTTACTATGTATTTTTCTCCTTCTACCTTCTTATATAGACTTTATTGACCTATCATAACATATATTTGTGTATCGTGTCATACATTGATGTTATAAAAAATAAAATGCATTACTATAGTGAGAAAATCACTTGTAAAATAAAATGGAAAACTTGCTAAGGCAACTTTATTGAGCCAACTAGCCAAGTGAGTAAATTGGCCCCATGTAGGTCACTACATTACCCAAGAGGACCTAATGACAATTTGGGGCTATAAAACCCTATTTAACTTATGCATCCCTCACTTTATGCCTTTCCTTTGCATGACACCTACACCCCATCCATCCCAACTACCTTTGTCTCAATATTTCTGATCATACCTCACTAGAAGCCATTGGCTAGTAACCCCTTTATCGATCAAGGTAGAGCTCCACTAGATCTCCCTTTCCCATTATTGGCTACACTATTTTAGTGCAAAATACTAGTGATTCACTAGTATATAATAATGCATTCCCTTGATCGATAAATTAATGACAAAGTATAATTATCCCATGTAAATTGCTCCCCATTTTGAGTGAACAATTCTAGTTTTTAGGCAAACCACTTGACCCTATAAGTTAGTTACACAAAGCATAAAACTTTCTAACTACCCTTAAAATAAACAAACCACTTACATAAGTAAGTGAATTTTTTACTTTATCAATAAAATTACTCTGATTTTAAAAATAACCAAGTGTGTTCCTCATAAATGAATCACTTTATTTTGTAAGTGAATCACTCAATTTCCAAGATGGCCAAAATTTCACCAAATTTCCAAAATTTTAGTTTTGCCTCCATTTCATTCATATTCCATTCCTAAACATAATGGATACCTCCTTTACCTATGGAAGTCCATCCTTGCCTAAATAACACCCTACATCACATCCTTATAATACCAGTTCTCCACCTAAATCTACTCCCTCTTCACACATTTTAGCCCTACTAGAGGAATCTGAAAATTAGGAGATAGAGAAAAGAAAAAGAGAGGTAAGAGAAAGAGAGAGGTATCCACTCCACCTAAGAGTACCAAAGAGCTATTTTATGACCCCTAATAGATAATTAGGAGGAAAATTATACACATATAATTGGATAAGTAAGGAGAGTATCCCTAAGAATATTTAATTTGGGGCCTTTAGATCAAATCATGGAGCATTCATTAGATCTAGATATCCAAGCTAGCCATGATTTAGTGTTATAAGTTTGGAGTAATCCACAACTTATGGAGGCATGTGGAGAAATATATAACCCCTTTGGACATATATTTAGGCTCTCTTAGTGATGGAAATAATCATTCTACATTAAGGAGGAAGATATTAAAATAAACTAATGATCCTTCCATGTGGGTGTCTTACAACCAAAGACAAGGATTTCTATAATCAATGCATAAGCACCTACTGGTGAGATTTCTTAAATAGATACCTAAGGAAGATAAACTTTCTAGATAACTTCAACATTCTAGTGGAGTTAGGGATCTTCAAGGAATATGTAGAGATGGTGTTGTAAAGGATTTCCATAGTATTGGGAGAAAGGAATGATTTGAAGATCTATGAGAAATTTTAGGTAAAATTTATGCTCATTCACAAACCTATTGCTAAATATAATTGCTCAAATATTGTTGAGGGAAAATATTCCAAAGTTGTCTTGAACACTCAATCAACACAGATAATAAAATCCCCAATGCCTTATTATAAAAAATGTAGTTAGGAAACATTGATAAAATTAGCTAAGTCCTTAAGAAGATCACTAAAATGTGCAAATTCAACATTGAAAAATTTTAGAATTTTCCAAGCAGTGACATCAGTAGAGTGCTCCAAAAGTCTAAAAATATGTCAAACTACATAAAAGTAACAAATTTAAAATTTAAAAGGTCAAATAAATGCAACCCTAACATCAATCAAAGGAAGCTATTTTAGCTCAAAGTTAAAATTGAACAAGTTTGTAATTGTGCAAGCAATGATGTTAGCATTTCGATGCTAAAGTTCAAAAATATGCAAAAGATACCAAGGTGGAACAAAGTCAATTTTTCAAAGTGGAAGTGCTATGAAATCTTAAAATCCATAAGACTTGAAGACTAGGGCACCAACCAAGAATAAAAAAAATTGGGCTTTTCCAATTGATGACATCATAAAACCTTCTTGAAAGTCTAGATTGATTCAATAGGTCTTCTAAGTAACCCAAGGACCCGATGTAATCACAAATTTAAAATTTAAAATGCATCAACTTGAAAATATCTCTTTCATAGTGGTAACCACCTCGATACCTCCTAGATGTTCAAGCCAAAGCCATTGAATTTGAAAATTAAATTCTTTGATAGATAATTGAAGCAATTTAGCCATTTGTAGAAAAAGGCAATTATAAATCCATGAATCAAATGGTAATTACATTTGAATCAATATGCATATCAAAATATAGACTAGTTATGTTAGCAATACAAGCAACCAGATTTACATAGTATGGAAATGACATTTTCTCCCAAGAGCACTCTCTACCAAGTTATCCATCTAACAAACTTGTAACAATATTATAAATCTTATGTTGCAAGATTCAAAAGCAGCTTATAAATAGCCCAATACACCTCAAAATAAGAGTTGGATCTATAGAATTTACTTTAGTATGTGTTGTATAACCACTACTGCCAATCAATGAGAAGTAAAAAAAAATTTGGCCTCCACTGTGATTACTATTGTATTTTTTATGAATGAATGTTATGTTTTAATATATTCATTTTACAATTCATGATTAATTTATTCTATTAAAGTAAATTATGCTCTTTAGATCTCTATTGTATTGCTTTTCATAAGTATTTGGAATGTTTAAAACATATAACTAAAATTGAATTAAATTTGTGTTGCATTTGATGATGGTTGGTCTATTAAGTTTTACTAAGATTTAATTGTGTAAGGCTTTTATGCAGTATGCATTCATTGATATATGCTATATCTCATCCATCATTTAGGTATTCTCTTAAACCATACTCCTTTCTAACCCTTCCATTTATTTCTTTCATCTAAAACCCCTATTTCAATTTCATAGCATTTCAAGGGGCTGACCTACTTTGAAGGTTGAACTTGGGATTAATCCTAGTCATCCAATATTGGATAAAATCTAGGGTGCATATTACCAACTAAGAAAATTTCAGTCCAACTTTTTTTGGCATACCCAATGGGATGAATTTTTCACAAAATTCCCATCTACTTGATTTAGCAAAACCTTGGTGAATTTTTTCTCTTTAAAATAATTCAATTATTTACCTGATAACTTTGTTGCAATATAATTGGATAATAGATAGCTAGTTTTCGCTTTATTCCAATTTTTATGTTTATAAGATCTTTTGCCAATAAAATTGAAATTCCATTGCCATTTCTTGATTTGTTGTCTCATAGACTCATATGAACCAAATACTTACCTCTTGAACCATTATCTCCTACAAAGAGCATAGATTCTACCTATTCTAGTTCTCAATAATTTCTTGATTCTACCTACCAACCTTCCCAATTTTTTTTGGATGGAACACTACCGAGCTACTTGGTTTAGAATAACTCAACAACATTCCTCAAAGCAATGCTTAATACCTCATCCACTTATGATGGTATGGGAAAAGCAACATGCGAATATTTCCAAGATGTGGTTTCATTGGTCACAATTCATAATATTTGAGAATACACCATGGTGTGACTCCTCACCCTATATTTTAGGGGGAAGACATCCCACTGGTATTAGACTCTTGAAGAAAAGTATTTGTTCATGGGTTGATCTAGTTGGGCCATTTGTCAAAGAATTTAATTAATTGGCTAATCCATTATCATTGCTCACACAATGCATCATTATTAAAAGATATCCTCATAAATCTATTAGTAATTTCAATATCAATTTTAGTCAAACTTGAAGAAGAATTCATTTGGAAATGAGACCACTTGATCCCCAAGCATATATCTACTATATCCATGCTTTTAAGCCTGATCTTGGTATTTAGATAAGGAAATTTAATGTGGTAACTTTCTCTCAAGTTTATCAAGCCATTATGTAGATAATGCTTTGATTTCTATGGGAATACTTCACCCTTGGGTTGTTATGCCATATTTTCCAAAACTTGTCCATCCCACTTAGTAGAGGGAAATCCTTATCATGATCACACATCTACTTTCAATAGCTTCCATTCCTACTCCTAAGGCATTACCTCTAGTACCAAGCTTATTGGAATTATCGGATCTAGAGCCAAAAGGATATCCAATAAGGGAATTAATAGAGAAATAAGTTCAGCAAGAGGAATGAGTGAGCTGAGGTTTAGCGGGTGCGGCAAGAGTGAGGGTTTGAATTTTTTGGGCAGGAATCTCAGCCAAGGTGGTAGAGGTAGAGCAGGTATAGAAGGGGTGGGTGGGAACCTCGAGCATGGATCAAGCGAGGATCCAGAGGAAGGCGGTCAAGCTACGGTAGATTTGGAGGTGGGCATCACACGGGGGCCCGACCCTCCTCAGAAAGACCCCGACAAAAAATATACGAAGGACAATGCGGGGCCCAAGAAGTGGCTATCTTTTGCTGAGACTCTTAGAGGAAAAAGAAAGGAGGTTCTCTCTCTTCCACCCCTAGTTCCAGTAAATAATAAAATTTCAGCCCCGACAAGTTCCATGAGCCCTTTTCTTTTAATGGAAGAATTCTCCCTGGTAGGCAAGTTTTTGGGAGGTAGGCCGGACATGGAGACTATCATGGCTTGGGCGATGGGTAAATGGTGACTGGTAGGCAGCTTGGAGTTGGTAGCTCTAACTCGAGGGTTCTTCATTATCCATTTTAACAATATGGAGGATGCTAACCACATTTTAACAGGAGGTCCTTGGTTTCTAGGCAAAAGGAGCCTTTTTCTCAGATGATGGGGTGAATATTTTGACCTTGAAAAGCAAAATATTAACATTGCCCCTATTTGGGTTCATCTCCCGAGTCTACCTACCTAGTTCTTCAATGAATATTGGCTGTAGGGCATAGCTATAACTATAGGGGACCTGATCTCCATTGACCATGCGACCTTGGCTAGGACAAGGATGACTCATGCATGAATCTACGTAAATGCTAATTTGAATAATGAATTGCCAAGGTTTGTGGAGCTAGAGTATGGAGAATACTATAGAAAATAGCTAGTAGAATATGAGAATAGATCGACATTCTATGCAGAATGTAAAAATCAAGGACATCTATGCAATCAGTGCCCTAACCTGGCAATGAATAGAGAAAAGTAGAAGTAGGGAATGCTAGATAGAGGAAATTTGAGGAGTTTCCCTAGCAGAGGTGATTTCAATCAGGCAAACTATGTCTACCAAAAAATAAAAGAGAGGGTGCAGGGTCCCAGCAAGACAAAGGAAAACAATAGGTTGTTGGCAACCAAAATACTCAGGTAAGTTCCAATCCTCTAGTTTCAAATAAATTTTCAATTCTATCCAATATGGGAGTAGGAGGATTATCAGAAGACATGGAAGCCCAACACCTTCAGGCTAACCTTTCTGACTCTCTCGAATCCCCATCCAAGTCAAGGATCCTCAAACCCTAATGCTAAAATTACTGTAAGCCCCATGGGCATCACAAATCCAAACCCTAATGCACGATCTCTAGAATCCACATCCAAGTCAGGATCCTTAAACCCCAATGCTAGAAATACTTCAAGCCCAATGGGCATCCCAAAGCCAAACCCTAATGTTGAAGAACTTAGGAAGAAAGTTGAGGCATTGGAAAATAAAAAATCTCATCTCCCTAACATCATCACTAGGAGCCAAGTGAATCCTACTGAGGGGTCATCCCGTAGACCAGGGGAATATAGGAAAAAGGAGAAGATTTGGATGTAGGGGTGGAGATATGTGAAACTCTTCAGACTGAGGAATATGGCAGTCCGGTTCTGCAACAAATTACCTCCCCTCAGTTTAGTCCTAAACAAACTAGGAGCACTGTGAAGTCTCCTATAGATTTTGGCAGTGAAAAAAGAAGAGGGAGAATATCAAATGCTGAGCATCAAAAAATTAAAACTGATAATGACATTGCCAATGGAAAATAGAGAACCTTGTTTCAACAGGTTATTCCCGGTTCTAAAGACAACAAATTAGGAAAACCCCCTCAAGGGAGGGGGAGAGGAAGAAATCCCAAACAATCTAAATGAAGTTCCTCTCATGGAACGTGAGAGGCCTCAATGGCCTGCCCAAACATAGGGAAGTCAGTGCAATAAGAAATCAAGTGAATCCAACTATTATCATGTTGCAAGAAACAAAAACTGATGAGATTCAATAAAAAAATAGCAAAAAAATCTGGAATCAAGGGGAGATGGTTTGCAAATCATCCAGAGGAGCATCTCGAGGCCTTATGACTTTGTGGGATCCCCGGATAGTAGAAGGCACCATTATTCAGAAATATGATAGGGTTCTTAGTGTTTTATTTAAGGAAATAAATAACAATAGGTCATGGATCCTTTCAAATATTTATGCCCCGACTTCAATTCAAGGGAGAGCTCTACTATGGGAGTACTTAGGCAATCTGAGTGAAATCTTCCATAATGTCCCCTGGATTCTGGCTAGGGATTTTAACACTCCTCTTTACCCTTCAGACAAAATGGGTGGAAATGGACCACCTATCAAGAGCATGGATGAGTTCAATGACTTTGTGAACTCCAACATGTTGATGGATGTAAAACTTAGAGGAGCGAATTATACCTGGAGCAATCGATGGATAGGGTGTCATCTCATTCAAGAAAGGCTTGATAGGTTTTTTCTATCAAAGGAGGCTACAACTTTGTTCGGTGATTCTACCCTGCAAGCCCTTCCTAAAATTACCTCTGATCATAATCCCATTTTTTTGGAGATCCCTAACTCTCTGTCCTTCAAGAAACCTTTCAGATTTCAATCTATGTGGATCAAACATTCCAGTTTTAGAGATAACTTAAGTCAATGGTGGCAGCAGCCTGTCAGGGGTAGTGCAACTTTTAAACTTGTTGGAAAATTAAAGTTTGTTAAGGAAAAGCTTTGAACTTGGAACAAAGAGGTCTTTGGGAACCTCTTTGAAAATAAAAAATAGGTTGTTGAAAGTTTGAAGATAATTGATCAGAGGATCCAACATGGTGATGCTGATGAAACTACTAGGTAGGAGGAACGAACAAAACTAGTAGAGTTTCATAACATTTTGGCCTGTGAGGAAATCTATTGGAGGTAAAAATCAAGGGCTCTTTGGTTGAAATATGGAGATTCAAATTCCAAGTTTTTTCACGTCACCACGCTTAGAAATATAAGCAATAACAAGATAAATTTTTTTAAAAAGTAGATGGTTCTATTACTCAAGACTTAATAAAAATCATAAAGGAGGCAGTAACTTATTTCAATTCTATCCTTGGTCAGGAATCATAGTGCAATGAGGAGGCCAAAGATATTCTCTTGCAATCCATTCCTAGCATAATAAATGAGGATATAAACCTTAAGCTTCTAGCTCCCTTTTCTGATGAGGAAATTAAGGAAGCCTTGTTTAGCATGGAGCCATACAAAGCCCCAGGACCCGACGACTTTCCCCTCATTTCTATCAAGATTTTTGGGACATCGTAAGTGAGGATGTAATTTCTGCTGTCATAGAATTCCAAGCAAGCAATCATATCCCAAAAGGTATCAACTCTACTTTTATTTCTCTAATTCCTAAGAAGCAAACCCCTGAATCTATGGCTGACTTCAGGCCAATCAATCTATGCAATGTTTCTTACAAGATCCTAACTAAAGCCATTGCAAATAGAATGAGAGATATTCTACCCCGCATCATAGATCCATGCCAGGGAAGCTCTGTCTAGGGTAGGTCAATCTTGGATGGAGTTATCATAGTTCATGAAGCTCATAAGACTAACATGTCTATTTTTGCCCTCAAGCTTGATATGAACAAAGCATTTGATAAGCTAAATTGGGACTTTCTGATTGTTGTCCTCCTTAAGTTTGGTTTTCACCACCAATGGGTTAATTTGATCAAAGAATGTATTTCTAAAGCATGGTTCTCGATTCTAGTTAATGGAACAACTGCTGGTTACTTTCAAAGTCATAGAGGAATTCGGTAGGGGGACCCTATCAACCCCATGTTATTCATCATTATGGTAGAAGCTTTAGGTAGAACCATCAAAAATGCTTGTATTTCAAGGCTAATATCATGAATCAAGGCAACATCTCTCACTAGGGTTGTTTCTCACCAACAATTCATCGATGATACCCTTATATTGACTAAGGCATCAGTGGTTGAGGCCAAAATAATTAAATACATCCTGCAACTCTACGAGGACGCTGCTGGTCAGAAAGTTAATTTTAGTAAAAGCAAGTTATATTTCTTGAACACCCCCATTCAGAGGTAAGGAAGGATTGCAAAAATTTTAGGGTGTGATATAGCAAACCTCCCCACTTCGTATCTTGGTCTCCCTCTTTTCATTGGTTCTCCGAGAGAGTCAATGTGGGACAGGTTATTGAAAGAATTCAAAAAAACTTGTTGGATGGAAAGGTCATCTTCTATCTCAAGCAGGAAAGCTGACCCTCACTAAGGCCTCTCTTCAGAGCATTCCAGTCTATTTCCTCTCCATTTTCAAAGCCCCTGTGAAGGTTTTCCAAAAATTGAGAAACTCCAAAAAGAATTTTTATGGACTGGATCAGAGGAGAAAAAAGGATACACCTTGTAGGATGGACCAAAGTGTGCAGACCCAGGGAAAATGGGGGCTTAGGTCTGAGGAGAATTGCTCATATAAATTTAGCTTTACTAGCTAAGCAGGTGTGGCATCTCATTTTTGGTGAAGAAAATGAATGGACAACTATCATCAAATGAAAGTATCTTCAAAATATGGAATTTCTAAGTGACTCAGTTCCAATCATAGGTTCTGCTTTTTGGAAAGCAATTCTTAATTGTAAGGAAATCATCAAAAAAGGTTTAATATGGGTTTTAGGCAATGGTGAGAGGATAAATTGTTGGAATGATAGGTGGGCTAAGGATGAACCACTGATGCAATATCCTAACTTAGCCCGAATCAGAGATATCATAGAAGAACTCATTGGTAGAAAAGTCTCCGATTATATGGTTGAGGATAGAGGTAGAATGAAGTGGAAACAAATAAGAATTCAGGGATTTCAAGTGGAATCAAATGATCTTTGTAACATTCTCGGGCAACATTTTATCCCCATGAGACCCAAGGAAGATCAAGTGACCTGGGCTCCTACGAAAAATGGGCAGTTCACTGTTAAATCAGCTTACAAGCTTCTGCTTGATGACGAGGATTTTGTCCTCCAAAAGGACTTAGTTTGGATAAAAAATTTAATTCCAAAAATTGTAGTCTTTTCATGGCTGGTTATCCAAGGAAGAATTCTAACCATTGATAATATGATGCGTAAAGGTATTTGTATCACTAATCATTGTTATCTATGCAGGGCTAATTGGGAGACCATTTATCACATTTTCCTTGAGTGCCCTTTTTCCTTGACTGTCCTAAGTGGGGTTTTTAGGCCTTCAATATTTCATGGGTTAAACCAGCCATCGTACTTGATTTGTTCATCTAGTGGCCTTGCCCCTTTTCAATCCAAAGACTTAGATACATGTGGAAAATTTGTCTCAATCACTATCTTTGGTAGGTGTGGTTAGAAAGGAACCATAGAGTCTTTAATGAGTCTATCCATGATCATCAAACTATCATTGCTAGGATCCTATCCTTTGCCAATGAGAATGTGAACCTTATCCCTTTTGATAGTTGTAAACCTCATCTATAGGAGACCACGATTGCTCAATATTTAAGCTTAACCTTGTTAGATGAGTCTGTGCCTAGGGTAGTCAACCCCAGAGCCAATGTTAAGTGGTCTCCACCTCCTACGGGTTGGTTTAAGCTTAATTTTGATGGAGCAGCTAAGGAAAATCCTGGTAGAGTAGGCATTGGTGGCATTGTGCGAGATCATAATGGGAATATGATGCTTGCATTTTTTGAATATTTGGGAACAAGGATGAACAATGAAGCTGAAGCTAGAGCTATGTGGAGAGGCCTTCAAATGACTCAAGACTTAGAAGGCAATTTGATCATAGAAGGAGACTCTATGCATGTTATAAATCTCCTCAATAATTGGAAAACACCTCCTTGGAGGATTAAAACAATTGTTGAAGAGGCTAGGATCCTTTTCTAGGGAAGATAGGACATAAAAGCCCAACATGTCTTTCGGGAAGCTAACAAAATTGTTGATAAGCTAGCCAATTTGGGTGTCGATGGTGATAGACTTTTCAAATGGGAACACGGTGTCCCGAGTGAAGTAGAGGAGCTTATTCAACAAGAATGCCAAGAATGATAGTCAAATTTACCAATAGGGAAGGCACTGTAAGTTCGAAGGCTAGGAGTATTCCCGTCTCTTTTTTGAATTGGACTCACAATAAAAATTATCTGAGTTGTCAGTCTTCATGGATGCTGCTTGGAAATACCACAAAGACTAATGGGGATAGTCACATGTCATATAACATGGCTCCTAGTCATCTTAGTAATTTGAGGTTGGTTGATAATCATAGGGAAGGAAAGAAATGACAATATAAGACTTCGAACCAAAGCCACGTGGACCACCAGATAGCCACCACCATAAATCTAGCCAACAGGTTCACTTCTCCAAGGCTGATTGGCCAAGATAGTATGTGGTACCAAAGCATGTCATATATGAAAGAAAGCAATTACCAAAGAATTATTAAGAGTAATTGTCAATACAGAGCTTGTGGGAGTTTTTTTAGTACTCTGCTATGTGTGTCTGCAACTTTTTGTTTCTCCATTGTCTCAAGGAAGGGATCCGTGTCTGTTTCTTTTTTGTAATTATGATGCATGTGTGTTTTCTCGGGGTATACCCAAAATGTTGTATGGGAAGTTTCTTTTTGATAACAGGCTATGTGCCTTACCGGATGTAATGGCTTTGGCGGCATGTAGATTTTACATATATAGGATCCTTAGTAAGGATATGTTCATCAACAACCCTGGGCTGATTTTTGTAAAAGGTTTTGGGTCAACCTGTAAAACCCGGTATTAATGCTATAGTATCTTATCTACCAAAAAAAATATCTCCAATAATGCAATAAGTGCTAACTTCATTGAAGAATTTGAGCAATAAAGTGATAGTTATTGAAAGAAGAGAGGCTAAAAGATACTAGCCTAAAATATTTCCCTATGTTGTTAAATATCAAAGAGTTTCAACTAATAATTTATATGAAAGAACTAATAATATGTGCAATGATAAAGAAATGGAGCCATATACCTCTACATAAAAAGGTAATCCTTGGTGCATAATATATAGTGACCCTCATAATGTCGATACATGTGTAATGTACCAACATCAAGCTTAGTTAGTAGCTATAGAGAAAATTGAGAAGGCACAAAAGGGTCAGATAAATATGCTATGGTATCTAAAAAAAATTATGACTACCCAAGACCCTTTAGAGGAATAATGCATATTAGTTCTGACTAGGCTAGGAAGAAACTATTACAAATAGATCTGCAAAAGTTATGGATATGAAGATTTCTAGCCCAACCTCAAAAGTCAAAAGAACAAATGCTACTTGATTCCAAAAATCTTTAGTTCAGCTAGAACCCAAAAATACCCCACATTTTCTAGAGCTAGAGAAGGAACAACAAAATATAGAGAAAGGTAAAGAGGTAAAAGAGACTATGGTCGAGTCTAAAGAATAAGCCCAAGATAAACTTAGATATCCTTTTATAACCAAATGGCAGAGGATAGAAGCTACTCATGAGTATAGGAAAAGTTTTGATGAACTAGATAAGAGAGAAAATAAACAACAAGAATCATTGTTAAAATATTGAAGACTCCCTCAAAAGTGAGCATGTATGATGCCTTGATAATTCTTGAATAGATTGACCTTCTTAGAGCTTCATTGAAGATAGCCAATCTCGGAGGTGTATCAAATTCAAAGTATAATTTAGCTCAAGGGTATAGGACCTAATGGAAATTTTTGAAGCCTTGAATATGAAAGCCATCCCTAGGGGATAGAATGAAATGGCTGGCACATCAAATTCTCAAGGAATAACTTTTGTTCCTACCATTGATTATGGTGAGAAATAAAATAAAGTAAAGATAGTATTTAGGCCCTTAATCTCAAATAAAGCAATATTATGGCAAATGTTTGAGTATGATCAACAAATCATTGATTTGTTGACAAGAGAGAAAATTTATGTGACAAAATCAAAAGATATGTTGCAATATGTTGACCAAGAAGAGATTATTCAGCTTAAAAATAACCATATACCTAATGGGATGATCACCTTAGAAACCTTGTTTTACAACAATGACCAGGCGATTAGGAAAAATATGATTAAGAAAGTGCAAATTGAGCCACGTAAAAGTCTAAAATTTATAATATGTTTTTCAAAAGAAAAGGTAGATGATTTCATGTTGTCATGTAAAAAATATCACGACCTATTAGCATGGAGTTATGATGACCTCTAGGTTTATAAAATATATGTTATCTAGCATACCATAGAGCTAATGCCCAACACCAAGCCATTTAGGAAAATACAAAGACCAATAAATCCTAAAATTGAATTGGTAATGAAGCAAGAACTTCTCAAGCTTCTAAATGCCAGTATTATATATCCAATAAAGCACTCTAAATCAAGATTAACTAGAATTAAAATCCTCCAAATCTCTCTTGAATCCTATCCAATTGTTAATTAACTGCAATTCGACATAGAAGTCATAAAAGTTATAATGATCTAACACAAACTTAAGCTAATCTATAAGATAAGATAGATAGGTAGAATCCATGATTATTCTAAATGAAAGAAGGTTTGAATCAACAAAAAAAGTCATAACAAATAGAGAATGAAGCATAGAAATGTATTTTTCATAAAATTTAATAAAAGGAAATAAGTGAATTCAACAAGGATGGGAGATGATGGATAGGCTATAGTTGAAATAAAAAAATATGATGGGCCCAAAAAAAGAGGCTGGATATTTTGGATTTCTAGTTTTTTGGGATGAAGAGATCCAAATCCATACTAAAGAAGAACTCTAGGGCTAAATAGAGTTAACAACCAACAATGAAGAAGAGCTAAACCAATGGCAAGAACCTATTTAAGAAACTCAAGTATTTAGATTCAAATACAAGTTAGTTGTAATACAAGCTAAACTCCAAGAAATAGCAAGAAGATATAGAGATCCTTCATATGAAAAGGCTTATAAATTAAAAACAATTAATGAAGAGATCAAAGCAATCTAGTAACCGACTTCATAGACTTGGACCATGGTATGCAAAATACTCTCTAAAGTAAAAAATGTCCTGAATAGTGAAGAAGGACAAGAGGAAAAACAAGAAGAGGACTTAGAAGGAGCCAATAATGAGCAAGAAGAGAAATATGTAGCTACGAAAGCCTTATCTACCAAGACTATAAGGCCAAAATATGATCAAAAGACACATGACATGTAAGTACAAGGAGATATACCATACCCAAAGCATGAAACCTCAATACCCTACTAATTAAAGCAAGCACAAGGTGTCCAAATTAATGTAGTAATATTGTCAAGAGGCTATTGGTTGCTTAAAAATAGAGCACATAAGAGGGCTAGCCACACAAAGTGGGAAATTTTTGGAAAAAGGTGTCAGTTTAGAAAGAGTCCTAGTCCTCAAGCACCTAAAATATTTACTAGAGGTAGTTTGTTTGAATAAGAAAAGTAACTTTTAGTTGTACTAAAGAAGGCTTTGTTTTGGAAATAGGGTACCATCCACTCACACTTGTTGGGCAAAACATTGGTTAGTTTTTCTATGGTTCAATTAATTGCCTCCATTTAATTGTCAACCCGGGGTAGCTCGTAGTCTTGTGAGCAGCCGTGCAAAATCTATGCTTGTAATTTCTCCTTCGGAGATGAGTCCCTTGGATTATGGTTTGGGGGTATTTGGTATTCATTGAAGTTTATATTTAAACCAATAATCTCATGCTAAGTCTAAGAAAATAGGACTGAAAACATTTAAAATCTAAATTACTACCTTGCTGGAAATCACAAAAAATAGGGGAAATAACATAAAAATAAATTAATCTATTAAAATAAATACAAAAAATAGGGGAAATAGGGAAGAACTCTATTGTAAGTGGGCCCACGCTCCAACAGGTTCTGCCCATGGTAAAATGATCACCGGACGCTTTAGAAGATGTTTTACAGGAAAATATGTAGATATTTTATTAATAGTTGTAGCAGAAGAAAATTACAAGAAAATTTGGGGGTCTTCTTCAGGGGTGGCCTACATATTTATAAGGTATGCGACTAACCCTATTACAATTTTTAGGATGAATTAGAAAATGATTCGTTGTTACAATTATTTGCTTGATTAGAGGAATCAGGCAAAATATCATGATATTTCAGCGTATTCTATTTCTAGAATATGTCTGATATTTATTTACTCGATTTATATAAATAATTTATGTATTAGTTGGAATATGGGTGATACGAGTCTGACATGTCCCATTTTTCAATGTTGGAATTCCTTCATGTTGGTTGTTGAAGTTTTGCTCTGTTCTGACCATAGAGTCATGTTGAAGTTTGGCGTTAATGGAAATCAGCATGTGTGTTGAAGAAGTCGGAAGTAGGACCTTATGTATAAGAAGTAGGTACCTTCATATAATGGGAAGTAGGTGCCTTTCGCCATACAATGAGAAGTAGGCACCTAATAGAATGGGAAGTAGGTGCCTAACGAAAAGCAGGCACCTAACAGTTAAGTGTCGAATAAAAGTCAGGTGCTTCAAAGGAATTTGGGTGCCTAACTTCGTACCTTTTCATCGATATTCTATAGATGTTTTTCCTTCATTAAATTGTAAGTGCTAGGTCCGAGTGGGACCTCGATGAAAACATGCCAAAATGCAACAATTTCCACTAAATCTACACAAATTACACTTAAAGACAAATATTAGAGAACATGCAAAATAAATTATTAATTATATATATAATTTCCATAAAATATTTATATCTACAAGAATATATGTCACACATTATGGGGAAAAGAGTACAAAAAATGAGCAATTATGTGGCTCATCATCCCCCCATGCTTAAGGGGTGGCACGTCCTTATGCCACTTTGAACTAGTAATTACCAGTTCTATTCACTTCATCCCAATAAGCCCTGTTGGTCTGTGTCCTCTTCTTCTTAGCGGCCTTGGATTTCTCTTTGTCCCGGGGCTTTCACCCCTTTGGTGCCTTGGGAGCTGTTGTCTCCTACCCTACTACTTCTAGCGTTTGCTGCACCGAAGTGGTTCACTTGGCCTTGCTCTCTTCTTGGGTGGTTCTCTGGTCTAGGCCACCTTGCCTTTATCAATGTTCAGATAATAACTAGAGAAACTGGTGGCATCCTTTTGGAATGCAGGCTCAACCATTTTCTAGTACTCATGGTGAGGTGGTAACTTTTCACCCATAGGCACTGATTCTTTATCTCCAAATGGGATGCTAGATTCCTTAGCAACCCTAGCTATGGGTAAATCTACCCCTATTGGGTCAAGCTCAAGTTCAGCTTTGACCTCTATTTTTGCCACTAGGGGAGTTCTGTTGCTTGATGCTAGATCTTCCTGTTGCACAGGGCCTAGAAATCCCATCCTTTTAAAATATGCCTACATCCTCGAAGGCTTTCCATCCTCCGACCCATACAAGTACCAGAACTACTCAGGTTGAGCAACTAGAATTTTCTTGTGAGGCCTACTAGATTGCTCCCTGGCCTCCTTTTCTGATTCCTTGAGGGCTTTCTTGGAGGCCTTCTTCCAATTCTTCTTGTCTACCTTAATTTCCTCCTTAAGCTCCTCAAATTTCTATTTTTGGGTAGCAAATAGATTCTTTGCTGCCTCCCATTCCTCATCGAAATCTAGCTCTGATTCCTTATCAGATTTAATGCCCAGTGCCTTCAACTTGGCAACTCTCACTCTGGTTCTGGGTCATCATTGATATGGCCTTATGGATTTTTGTTTTGATCTCAGCTTGATATGTTGTACCCTAGGGTATGTTGGTGCAACTATTGTTTCCTGGTGTATAGGGGATTTAGGCTACTGAGCCTCTTTTTCCTCTATAGCAACTTGCTGCACAATAGGGACTACTTCTTCCTCTTGAGGTTGTCTACCCCTACATCAATTGGAGAGTGCTCTATCTCTCCCTCTTTGCTTAAAATTTGAGGCTCTTCGACCTCCATATCCTTTTCCCCCTCATCTCCTTCCTTTGTAGGTTGTTCTACATTTTGAGGTTCTTCAACTTCAACCTCATCCTCCTGAATTACCTGCTCTATAGAGGGAGATGTAGAATAGGGTTGCTCTACTTCCATTGCAGTAACATCTCCCTATTCTATTTCTGTATCAGTAAGGGTACTTCTGTTGCCCCATCGGTCTGCACTACTGCATCAACTCTGGTCGGTTGCTCGGCTCCTCCTGGTCTACCCTACAACTACAATTGTCTCTATAGTTGCTAAATTGTTTGATACAATTCATGCATTTTTAATGTAGCCTCCTTTTTGGACTCCTCAAATAGAGCCTGTTCTTCTTTAAATTTGGCTTCCCAAGTGGAAGCCTGTTCTCTTAAAACCTATAGTTGTTGCTACAAATCCTCTACCTGGCCTTCTGGTGGTACATCTTCCATGGCCACCTCCTATTGAGGAGTTGGCCCATAGGAAATATCCTATAAAATGTGGGCCAAGTACTCCTCCTTGTTGAGCTCATCGATTGGTGTCTCCTCATCGGATGAGCTCGAAACCACCCTTGATGCTTTCGTTCTTCTACTTCACATCCTGGTGGAGATAGGCATGAAATCTTGCTCTACCTCATCTTCAAATTGAGGTGCAGAAGGAGATAGAGCCTATCCTGCTTCCTCTTCAAATTGGGGAAAATTAGGGGATGAGGCCTGTCTTGCTTCCCTTATATTTCCTGTAGGCTGGGATGTAGGCATCTCTTCTCATTCTGTCACCTCCTGGTCGATTTTTCATTTTGAATTGGCACCTCCTCCTCTACTTGTGCCCCTACCACTGCACTAGTGCCCATAACTTCCTCAATTGTCACATTTCTATGTGACTCTACATATCGCACCAAGGCTAAAATTAGGCCATGGTGAGCTAGGGTAGAGGTGGTGCCTGCCTGGTATCACCTAGCCTCATCTTTTAGGGTGCATGCAAGGTAGTGGGGGATATTGATTTTATCCCCATGTAGGATGTGATTGAGAAAATAGAAGTGGTTGGCATTCATATGAGAGTACCTACTAGAGCATGTGAAGAAGTGGGTGATCTACTCAAAAATTACCCTCCAAAGCTTGAGAATGTGTTGTTTTGACAAGCCAGTGCATGTTAGGTACTTGGTTGGTGCTCCAAAAAATATTTGTGCATAGAGGGTAAGGTTATCCTCCTTGTACATGCACTCCCCTATCATAGGGAGGCCCATAACTCTAGTGATATAGTCCTCTGTGACTAGGATCTCTAGCCCCGCATGTGCATGACCCCATCTCTCATTGATATCACAAATTCATTTGCCACTACCGCATCCTGGCCCGATTGACCAGTCGATAGTAGTCCATCCATTCTGTAATATCCAACTATGTTTGGATATCTACAAAAATGCTCAAGCAATCGATCGGCTCACTCTTCTTAAGGTCATGATTCTTTGATTTCCCCCATGCTTTACCTTTAGTTCACAATTCACTCAGTGATGTTACTACTTCCCCTTTGAATTACTATTGTGCCTCACTACTCTATTTTTTTCTTTTTGAAGGTGGCTTCATAGTAGTTGGTAAATAAATTTTTAAAACAATTATGTTCATGCATGTAGGTGGTTAATTACCATAATCAATAGTGATTATGGTTATCCATAGTAAATTTCCTTCGAGCATGTGCTCGATTGTGCGGAGATGATAACCATAAACTATCGACCAATCAGAGGTATGCCATGCAACACCATGCCAAGTGGATTTTTTCAAGTGGTTAAGGTAATAATGGGGGGTTGTTCTGGCACATTTCCATAGACACACATGTTCATGAAAATAATATAGACAAGAAATAAAAAATTTAAACATGCACCTAAATTCATTTTATGGGTGCATATGTGCAGATATCCATGGTGCATCACTATTGGCTGGCATTTGATGATTGGGTAAACTACAATGGATAATGATGGCCATGGTTCCCATGCAATGAATTTTCTTCGATGTGATTGGTTCTTGGTAGCTGCAATGTGGGTTATTCAAGAAATCCTACAAAATTAAAAAAAAAATTAGAAAAAATGTATCACCTTGGGATGACAAACATCCCCTCCTCGGAAGTTGGTTGATGTCAAATTTTAATTTTTTCCATGGTAGATTTGACTTTGCATGTGCATGGGGTGCTAACGTGGCTTGGGCCACATCCCAATGCTGACGTGTTATTCTATCAAGGTAAAAAATTTGTAGTAAACAGAAATGTAAGACCTTTTTGTATGGAAATTAAGTTGCCTTTTTTGAATTATGGCAAGGTGCCTTGGAAATTGAAAAATAGCACCGTTAGGAATCGGGGACTTTGCTTAACATGGGAATTAGGTGCCTTAGAATAGTGCTCTACTTAACATGGGAAGTAGGTGCCTTAGCAATCAGGCACTTATGCCTAACATGGGAAGTAGACACCTTTTTGCTAATTATTGGGTGTCATACTTATAAAATAAACTTTATACAAACTTATTTTTTTACATATGCTAAGAATATTTGGTGTTAGTTTCCAAAAATTGGAAGTCGACTATTCTCCTAAAAATTGGGAGTCAGGCATTGATCTACCAAAAAATGGGATGTAGGTACCATCTTCATAACATACTAGGAGTCAGGCACCATAAAGTGTATAATAGGAAGTAGGTACCTTCTATCATACAATGGGAAGCATGCACTTCTATCGTACAATAGGAAGTAGGCACCTTCTATCATACAATGGGAAGTAGGTGCCTTCTCTAATAATGGGAAGTAGGTGCCTCCCCATAAAATACAAAAAATGGCACTTTTCTTTTATTCAATGGGTGTTGACTTGTCCTTGTATATGCATTGTCAGGTTGATCAGGCCCTTCAGTGCTTCTAATTGAAAAATAGGAATAGAATCAGCATCCACCCCTGAACCAGCAGTTGAGTGTTTTATTGTCCAAAAAGACCAATCCAAACACTCTTGTGCAGGTTCAGGTTTAGTATTCCCCTCTCTGAATGGGGACTAGCTACTCCTACTACAAGAAAATTCTCCTAGAAATCTTGGAAAGCGTAGGTTCATGGATCCTGTGCTTGTTAGGCCTAGGTTTCCCAGGCTGCCTAATAGCTGCACAAAGGGCATTGTTCCTACAAAACAAAAACACAACTAAAAAAAGAAAACTTTGAAAGAATAATTGTCTTTGGGACTATGTGGACTAGGTCCACATCTCACTGACTCAAGATAAAATCAGAATCAACTGGGGTCTCCCCCATGCCTAATCTAGACTCAATCATGTATGCTTCAGACACATGGTATGGATGCAAGCGGTGGCCATTGACTGTTAAGGTAATGTTGTTGTCATCTATTGTTCTAACTCTTACAACCCCATTATTGATGACTTCAGTCACTTCATATGGCCCCATCCAATGTTGCATGAGCTTGCCCTTCCTTTCCTAGAATCGAGAATCATAGAGTAATGCCCATTCTCCCACTTTAAGCTACTTTGGCTTGGTGTGGTGGTCATGCCACTTGGCCCTTTGTTTTTGAATGATCTCTATTTTTTGTAGAGCCTCAAGGTGGTATTCATCTAGCTGATTAAGTTATTAAATTATTTATTTTTGTGCATCATCCAGATTTATATTCAATTCTACAGTAGTCCTAAGTGTTTTGACTTCAAACTCTATAGGCATCATGGCACTTTTCCCATAGACTAACTAAAATGGTGTGAAACCAGTAGTAGTCTTCCAGGTGGTCCTGTAGGCCCACACTACTTCTGGTAATCTAGTAGCCCAGTCCTTCCTATGTTGTTGCACTGTCTTTGTCAAGATATTTTCCAACTCTCTGTTGGTCACCTCAACTTGCCCATTCACCTGTGGATGGTAGGGAGTGGTTTTGTTATGCCTGATTTTGTATTGTTGCATGAGTTCTTGGATCATCCTTGAAGTAAACTGAGGTCCTTGATCTATTGTGATCTCCCTTGGGACCCCAAATCTTGTAAAAATTGATGAATACAAGAAATCTGCTACAGTTTTCTCCTTTGAATCATGCAAAGCCTGTACTTCAACCCACTTTGTCACATAGTCAATACAAACTAGGATATACCTCTTACCTCCTGACTATGGATTAATAGGTCCTATGAAGTCCATCCCCCATTTATCAAATGGTTCAATGTGAACATGTGGTTGGAGTGGCATCTCATCTCTGAGAGTAGGTATGCCCATCCTCTGACATTGATCACACTGGCTCACATGCTTGGTTGCATCTTTGAATAGTGAAGGCTAGTAATAACTAGCCTGCAACACTTTATATGCAGTCCTTTTTCCTACAAAATGGCCACCACAAGGTTCATCATGGCAAGCCTTTAGTATTTCAATTATTTCATCTCTAGCAACACATCTTCTCATGATTTGATCAGGTCCTATTTTGAATAGGCACCCATCAATCCATGAGAAATCTACACTTTTCTCAATTAAAGTCTATTTTTCATGAGGTAAAAGTGTAGGGGATACTTTACCAGTGGCTAAATAATTAGCCATATCTACGTACCAAGGTATCTGATCATTTAGAGCAAACAAATGCTCATCTAGAAATTGGTCCTCTATAGTTGCATAGTCTAGAGGTGTCAATCTGGATAGGAAATCAGCTACCACATTGTCCTTTCCTGGCTTGTCCACTATTGTCACATCAAATTCCTGCAAGAGCAACAACCATCTGATAATTCTACCACTAATCCTAGGTTTGTTTGTCAAGTATCTGATTGTTGAGTGGTCAGTGTGTACAAATACCTGATAACCTGTAATGTAATGATGAAATTTGTTAAGAGCATGTATTACTGCAAGAAACTCTTTCTCTGTGATAGTATAATTTAGTTCAGCACCTATGAGGTTTTTACTAACATAATAGATGGCATAAAAATCATCACCATATTTCTGTCCCAGTATTGAGCCTATTGCATTGTTAGATGCATCAACATATATGTGAAAAGGTATGGTCCAATTTGGACCTCTCAACACTGGAGCAGTAATTAGTTTTTCCTTTAAGGTGTTGAATGCTTGTTCACATTCTTCAGTCCAGACAAACTCTACATCTTTAGTTAACAATGTGGTAAGAGGTTTAGCAGTTTTTCTAAAGTCTGATATAAACCTCCTATAGTAATCGATTGATCCTAGGAAACTATGGATATCCTTTTGTGTTTTGGGAGTAGGTAGGGTTTGGATGACTTCAATTTTCTTTCTATCTACTTTGATCCCTTCTGTAGAAAGGTGATGTCCTAAAACTATCCCTTCCTGCATCAACATATAGCATTTCTCATTGCTTAAGGATAGGTTAGTTTCCTCACAATGTTTAAGTGTCTTTTCTAGATTTTCTATGGTAGTTTCAAAAGTTTCACCATATACAATGAAATCATCCATGTATACCTCCACAGTCTCTCCAATCATATCTAAAAAATGCTAAGAACTACCCTCTGAAAGGTGGCAGGTGCATTGCATAGGCCAAATGGTAAAACTCGGTAAGCAAATGTCCCCCATGGACAAGTGAAGGTGGTTTTATCTTGATCTTCCTCCCCTATTTGGATCTGATTGTATCCATTGAACCCATCCAGGAAAGAAAAGTACTTCTTGCCTGCTAAGGTGTCAAGGACCTGATCTATAAATGGTAAAGGGAAGTGGTCCTTCTTAGTTGCTTTATTCAACAACCTGTAATCAACACAAATTCTCCACTTTCCATTCTTCTTGGGCACCACCACTAATGGTGATACCCACTCACTATCTAAAATGGGGTAGATGAATCCAACTGTGAGGAGTTTTTGTAACTCTATTTTGACAATTTCTTTCATAGTTGGGTTCATTCTCCTCTGTGGTTGTCTTACTGGTCTGACCTGGTCTTCCAGATATATCCTATGTGTACAGGTCTCAGGAGCTATTCCTCTCATGTCAGAATACTCCCAAGCAAAGGCATCTTGATGTTTTTCCAATGTTTGTTTCAGTTTGGTTTGTTGTTCAGCTATCAACTTGTTATCTATATTCAACATTCTACCAGGTGCAACTTCTATTTGTTGAATATGGTGGTATTTTCCTCCTACTAATGGCAACTCAGGAGGAGGATAAGAGGGTTCTCCCTAAAAAAGTGAGATATCATCTTATCCTCATCACTTTCATCTTCCAACTCCTCAAGTGTCATCACAGGTTGGATCATTGATAGACCATCAATATTTTGATTCTCATCCTCAGGTTCTCCCAACAAATCTGTAGACTGTGCAGGTGGATGTATGATCAGTTTCTTTATATTCTGACCATCTAAAATGGTCATTTTCCCATCTCTACAACTTATGTAGGCATCATTTATTGCTATCCAAGGTCTACCTAAGATTAATGGGTATCCACCTAGTCCAGACTTAGATTGTAACACTAAGAAATCTATTGGATACTCCCATGCATCTATTATAATAGTGATATCTTCTAGTATTCCATCAGGAAGTATTATAGATCTATCTACCAACTATAACATAGTTTTAGTGGGCTTCATATTAGTCAATTTTAGTTTTTGCATGGTCTCCTAGGGCATGACATTGATGGCAGCCCCCAAATCTACTAGTGTGTTGGGTAAAACATAACCTTCTATTTTTATAGTCAGCATAGGGCTTCCTGGATCTGAGTACTTCTGGCTGTAGGTATTCCCTAACATAAGGTCAGCTAACTGACCTACCAAACTGATTGATTTAGCTGGTTTCCTCCCTGGTTTCTTGAGGCACAACTCTCTTATGGCCTTCCCATAAATAGGTATGTCTCTAATGGCCTGAAAGAGAGGGATTGTGACTGTTAAGTTCTTTAAACTAGAGAGGATATCAAACTCTATTTGTATTGGTTTCTTGGGTTCCTGCAACCTTTGTGGAAAAGGTGGAACCTCCTCTTTGTTATGTACAAGTGTTGATTCTTCTTCTACCTCTTCTATAAGGGGTGATTCCCCTTTCTCTATTTCTATTGGTTCCTCTTCTTCTACAAGAGGAGTGACTTCTACACCTACTTGCTTTCCTGACCTTAACTGGATAGGATCACAATCTACCTTAATATTATACATAGGGTACATCTCATTTTCCATCTGATAGGTTGGTTGCTTGTTGTTTGGGTTTGTTGTTGGTTGTGTTGGTAACTGAGGAGTCCTTGGAGCAGGAAGAGTAGGTAGACTTGGTTGTAGTGGAGCTGGAGCAGTATGTTGTGGATACTGATTCCAAGCATTCTGATTTCTCCACTACTACCCAGGCTACTGGTATTGGTTCCAAGGGTAAGGGTTGTAAGGATTTTCTCCTTGGGGAAATGGATTCCAAGGTTGTTGACCATACCAACCCATGTTGGGTGGTTGGGCTTGACCTTGGTTTTGGTAATTTCTGCCCCCATAGGATGACATTCCTGATTGCATATTGTTACCCATAGGAGACTATTGCTAGTTCCTCCTATTACCCATGAAGTATACCTCTACTACTTCAGGTTCCTCTTTAGATTTCATTAATTATGGACACAACTTCGTTTTATGATCCTTCTTACAAACAACACATACACAAACTTTGTTTTCTGGGCACTCATTTCTGGGGTGTTTGCCTCTGCATTTAGGATAGAAGTAGGCCAATGCTACCTCATTCTCCTGCTTCTTTCTCTGAAGTAGAAGAGTATCCATTTGAAGAGCTAGATATGATAACATCTCGCTCTTAAGGTCTTCTAGCATGTTGCCTATTTCTATTTTAGTGATAGTGGCTGACTGCTTAACATTTCTAGGGGTTAACTTACCCTTTCTTCTTGAGAAATTTTGACACAACTATCGAATATCATCCATTTGGTGTTGGTAAATGTCTCCCCTAGAGATCATGTTTAAAGCTTCCAAGGATTCATTTGTCAGTCCTTTCAAAAAAATGCTTCTTAGGGACCTATCTCCTAGTTTTGAATGGGGTGATCTTTGCAAATTGAAGCTAAACCTATCCCAGTATTCTTCCATAGATTCCCCTTCCTTTTGGGTCATGTCTAGGACTTCCTCTCTTGCATCTCTTGCTCTACCAAAATCTTGATATTGATCTAGGAAAAGTTTCTTCAATTATTCCTAGGTAGTTATCCATTTATCCCCCAAGCTGATGAACCAGAGCAAAGTTGAATCATCAAGGGTGGAAGGGAATAATTTTAGTTTTTGAGCATCTATGGTGTAATCCATAGATCTACATAAAACATCAAATTTAAATAGAAATAGGTCTAGATCTTCTGTTGGTAGTCCTCTAAAGGTTGGAAGGTGGGTAGGAGAGATGTGTTTCATCTTGTGATCTCCTCCTGCCTCTCCTATTGGAAAACTAAAACTAGTGGATGTTTCCTCTAGATTTTTTACCATTCTGCCTACTACTAGTGTTTCTACCCCTACTTCATTCAAAGTAATTATCAATGCTTCTAGTTCATTTATTTTATCCTTCAGAAGGATGGATAAGTCAACATTTGAGATAGTTCCATCTAATACTACTTGCCAACATTCAACATTTAATAGATCTTCCTCATATTGAACTCTACTTATCTTTGATCCTGCTCTAAGATTCTGCTAGATTGTTTTAGAAGGATCTTATGCAAATAGTGGGTGTTCCCACCAATGCATAGGTGGAGATTGAGATGGTGAGAGTTCAGTCTCAGGTTCAGGTTCTACTGAAGCAGAAGGATTTTGAGAAACAACTTCTTTATTTTTGACAAAATGATCGTCTGGTCCCTTGTTCTTAGGTGGACTCATACAAAGTTTTAGATGAAGGTTTCTGAAGAAAACACTCTAAACTACTGTAACTATGCTTCCTTTAGAATAAGAAATTATAATGGCTACTCCTCGACAATGGTGCCAAAATGTTGGGCAAAATATTGGTTAGTTTTTCTATGGTTCAATTAATTACCTCCATTTAATTGTCAACCTAGGGTAGCTCGTAGTCTTGTGAGCAGCCGTGCAAAATCTATGCTTATAATTTCTCCTTCGGAGATGAGTCCCTTGGATTATGGTTTGGGGGTATTTGGTATTCATTGAAGTTTATATTTAAACCAATAATCTCATGCTAAGTCTAAGAAAATAGGATTTAAAATATTTAAAATCTAAATGACTACCTTGTTGGAAATTATAGAAAATAGGGGAAATAATAAGAAATAAATTAATCTATTAAAATAAATATAGAAAATAGGGGAAATAGGGAAGAACTCTATTGTAAGTGGGCCCACGCTTCTAATAGGTTCTACCCATGGTAAAATGATCATCGGATGCTTTAGAAGATGTTTTATAGGAAAATATTCAGAGATTTTATTAATAGTTGTAGTAGAAGAAAATTACAATAAAAGTTTAGGGGTCTTCTTCAGGGGTGGCCTACATATTTATAAGGTATGCGGCCAACCCTATTATAATTTTTAGGATGAATCATAAAATGATTCGTTGTTACAACTGTTTGCTTAATTAAAGGAATCGAGTAAAATATCATGATATTTCAACGTATTCTATTTCTAGAATATGTTGATATTTATTTACTTGATTTACATAAATCATTTATGTATCAGTTGGAATATGGGTGATGAGTCACCTTTGACATTGTCCCATGTTCGGTTTCAATGCTAGAATTCCTTTCATGTTGGTTGTTGAAGTTTTGCTCTATTCTATCGACCATAGAGTCATGTTAAAGTTTGGCGTTAGTGGAAATCAGGCATAGTTGAAGAAGTCGAGAAGTAGGTGCCTTGTATGCATAAGTCGAGAAGTAGGTACCTTTATCATATAATGGAAGTAGGCACCTTCTACCATACAATGGGAAGCAGGTGCCTTCTATCATACAATGGGAAGTAGGTGCCTAACAGTTAAGTGTCAAATGGAAGTCAGGCACTTCAAAGGAATTTGGGTGCCTGACTTCGTACCTCTTCATCGATATTCCATAGATGTTTTTCCTTCATTAAATTGCAAGTGCCAGGTCCGAGTGGGACCTCGATGAAAACATGCCAAAATGCAACAATTTCCACTAAATCTACACAAATTACACTTAAAGACAAATATTAGAGAACATGCAAAATAAACTGTTAATTATATATATAATTTCCATAAAATATTTATATCTACAAGAATATATGCCGCACATTATGGGGAAAAGAGTACAAAAAATGAGCAATTATGTGGCTCATCAACACTCATACTTCTCCCCTTCACCATACCCTCAGAATTGTCTTATTTAATCAACCCTTCTCACTTCATTATTGATATCACTTCCTATTTTACCTATGCACTATCAAATCATACTTCTTGTTTTCATAAGTACCTCCCCTTGTACCATTTCAAAGTGTTTTTGCCTTCTAAAATTTTGACTCCATACCCAATAAAATAAGGCTCTCTAGGTTCTTAATTTTTGTGATAAACATCCCTAGGAGGTGCCAAGAATGTAGTTCAAATTTATGCCCTCATTTGTAAACCCTTTTGCTACCCTATTGCTAAATATGATTGCTTAAATATTTCTAAGGATAAATATTCTAAAGTTGGCTTGAACACTCAAGCAACATAGATAACAAAATCCCCAATGCTTCAATACAAAACTATACTCCAAGGTAGTTAGGCACCATCGAGAAAATCAACTAAGTCCTAAAGAAGATCATTAAAATGCACAAATCCAAAGTTGAACAATTTTAGACTTTTCCAAGCAATAATGTTAGCAGAGCACTTAGGAAGTCTAAAAACATGTCAAAGTACCTCAAAGTAACAAAGTCAGAGTTTTAAAATTTTAGAGCAATATAACCTCAACATCAATCAAGGAATGCTCTCTCAGCTCAAAGCCAAAATTGAATTTGTCCAAGCAATGACATCAACATTTGCATGCTAAAGTCCAAAAATATGTAAAAGATACCAAGGTGGAATGAATTTGGGTTTTTAAAGTAGAAGTGCAATGGAATCCAAAAATACATAAGATTGGGAGACCAAGGCACTAGCCAAGAATGTATAAAATCAAGATTTATCGAGTGGTGATGTCATCAAACCTTTTTTAAAGTTTGAATTTGATTAAATAGGTCTTCTAAGTAACTTTAGGACTTGATACTATCACAAATTCTAACTTTGGCACACATCAACCTAAAAATATCCCTTTCATAGTGACAACCACCTCAATGTCTCCTAGCTATTCAAGCCAAATCTATTGAATTTGAAAATGATGTATTAGATATATAGTTGCAGCAACTTAGCCATTTGCAACAAAATACAACTATAAATCCATGGATTATATGGAAAGCACATTTGAATTAAGATGCATATCAACATCTAGACCAACCATATCAACATTGGCATAGTATGAAAGTGATATTTACTACCAAGAGCACTCTCTACTAGGTTGTCCATCTAAGAGACTTATGACAATATTGTAAATCTTATGCTACAAGATTCAAAAGCAACTTATAAATATCCCAATACACTTCAAAATGAGGGTTTATTCTATAACATTTTCTTGAGTATGCACTATATAACCATTGCTACCAATTAATGAGAAGTAAAAACTATTTGGCCTCCATTGTAAATGTTATTGAAAGTTTTTGTGAATGAATATTATGTTTTAATACATTTCTGTTACAATTCATGGCTAGTTTATTCTATTAAAGTGAATTTTGCTCTTTAGATAACTATTAGATTTCTTTTCATAAGTATTTAGAATGGTTAAAATATATAACTAGAATTAAGTGAACTCTATGTTTCATTTGATGATGGTTGGTCTATTAAGTTTTACTAATAATTAATTATGTAAGGCTTTTATACACTACAAATTCAATGTTGTTACGCTATATCCCATCCATTTTTTAGAAATTATCTTAACCCTTACTCCTTTGTAACCTTTCTACTTATTTCTTTCAGCTAAAAACCTTGTTTCAAGTTTATATCATTTCAAGGAGCCAACTTACTCTAGATGTTGAATTTGGAAGAAATCATAGTCATCCAATGTTGGCCAAAATCTAGGGTGCATATTACCAACTAGGTAGATTTTGATCCAATAGGAACACATTACCTTATTCCACATAGTGCATACCTATCATGGGCATTCATAATTGATTGATACCTTTTACATTTTCAACCAAATGGATAGCTATCTAAGGGACTTCAAAGAGTAAAGGAAGTTCATACACCCCATTTTTTATTTCATGTGCTCCATTCCTTTGGAGCGCACGAGGGTTTAAGGGGTGCACAAAACTTGCACACCCTATTTTTGAGTTTGTGCACTCCTTTGGAGTACACAAAGGTTTAAGGGGCATGCAAAGATCACACACCCTACTTTTGAGTTCTTGAACTCCTTTGGATTGCATGAAGGTTTAAAGGGTGTGTGAAGCTTGCATGCCCCATTTTTTGTCATGCACTCATTTTGAATAGAGCACACGAAGGTATTAAAGGTGCACTAAGCTTGTGCATCTTCCCTCTAATTCATTTTTCCCTCATTCCTCAAGCATTTAGAGCTGATAAAGGTGCATAAATTTCATGCGCCTCCTTTCAAATTCTTGTGCCCTAGGTTTCCAATGCATGCATTTACTCAAGGCACACCGCATCTAGACCAATAAGCAAGATGTACATGGATGGTGTGGATTTTTTGGTGTAGTGATCCAACCAAGTAGATTTAAAAGTCCTCCCTCCAGTACAGATGAATAATTGATTCATGCACTCAACCCTCGTGGCACGATAAACTAGACATTCTCATCCAATAAATAGGTAGCATGCCACCTACTGGTCGTTAATGAGGCTATTTAAAAATAAAGGTGGTGACATCCTCCCATAATATTGATGAAGGCAATTGAATAGGTGTAGATAGAATATGTTGTGATCATCGATCATAGAGTGAAAGAGTTGTAACATGAGGAAGTATCCATAATCTAAAATTTTTTAATCCAATGGCTTCCACAAGTACTACGTCAATTTGGGTGATGAACATCAAGGCTCGTATCAAGAAAATAACAGGGGCCTGGATGGTAACAAAGAATATAGGAAGAGCCAAGGATCCAAAGACACTAGTAAATCATTCAATTTCAAATAGGAAAATTACAACAGACCAACAAGTTGAGCTAGAGAATGTTACTATCTATAGCTTTGACCTGAAAGAGGAGGACAACCAGTACCACCCGACTCTAATCATGGGGTTATTAATGAGAGTGCAAAGCAACAAATATGAGTTAAGTCCTATCTATAAGTGGACCATAAACCTAGAAAAATTGATTCACCCTAGGGTCTACCATTCATTGGATCTCCTCGCATGGTTAGTAGTGGTGTATGATTCCAAAAATAGAACTATCAAGAATCATGCCAACCAGGTCATGTTTAGGCTCATAGCAAATAGGATCAGAAGAGTGTTTAGAATTTCCACTGCCACACTACTATTATATTTTTAGGTATTGGTCCTCCAATCCAATTTTATGCTCAAAACCTCTTTCTCGGGTAGGCTTCTAAAGAGAAATAGGTCCATGCCCTCCAATTTCCTATTCGCAAGTCCATACTCCACCCTTGGGCCCAAGATTATGTGGATATGATTAATATAGTGCTGGGGATAAAGGATTTAGACCAAATCACCAAAGAAGTCATGTTCTTAATCATCCAGTGCAACAAGAGGGACCGAACACCCATGTATAGGTGGGAAGAAACAATCAATGATAGTATCAACCAAGAGTTGATAGTATTGCAAGAGGCTATTCTGGTAGAGGAGTAGATTCCCCCTTTCTCATAGTATCCATTTTTAATTCACTTGGTCTCGTGCCAAATGGAACAGTATCTAGTTAGTCAGATAGGAGGATTTAACACCATTGTGGTTTAAGACTGGTTACTTTGTATATAGGAGGTTTGCTCCAGTTACATTGCCTTCTTTGTGAAAGTCCCCCCAATTTTTCATACTCAACTGTATGGAGAAGAGCCTGACAGGATTAGGGCTAGTGTAAGATAGTTCCTACATAATATCAAGGTAGGTGATTTATTCTAGCAAAGGAATATACATATATCAAACTGTATGGGTCAAATTTACCCCCAAAGGTCTTACCAAAACATTGCCCTACCTCCATATCTATCCTAGATAGAACCAAGAAAATTGCTGAAGAAGTGAAATTTAGGTCCATAAGAAAGAAGGGAAGGGTTCCTTGGCTACCAATTCCTTATGTAGTGGGCCCCTACGTATACATGGGACACTTCAGTTTACTTAGGGCCATTTGGAATATGGATACATATTATTTTTCAAAGATCACCTGGAGACCTTACAATCCTTTTGGTTTCCATAAATAGACTATCATAGGGAAACTATCCCTCTTACAGGTTATGCACAGGGTAGATGATTTTGAAAATGAAATGCAGAAGGTCCTTAGGGAGATCCTATCACTAGAACTAGTTTTGTGAATGTAAGATAATCCCCACAACAAGCTGGAAGTGGTGGGCATTTATACTATCGACTTGAGGATGTACATGAATTTATTGATAGAAAAAGTCGCCCCCTGGTCCCCGTTGCAATGCCTAAATATTTCTAGGACCCCACCCTTCAAGTCATCAATCAAGATTTAAAATTTTTTGAGGTGGCAATGAGAATCTCAGATGTAGCCTCTCAAGAGTAGACAATACTTTTTGCATCCTTGAGCTCTCCCACTATGACATGAAGGAGGGAGACAGTAGCTCATCCTTCACATCAAGCACAAAACTTAGTTGTAGCCTTCACCCAGGAACTGATATCTCCATCAAGCCATACTGACCTGGTGGTTGGCCAATCTTATGTGGTCTCCACCACCCTGGTAATCAATAAGAAAGAGCATCCAATTTCCCCAAGGAAGCCTTTAGCTCATCTTCCTCTAATAATTTTGAATCTTTATCCCAAAATCCTGTCATGTCATAGTTTTTCGTTATGCTTACATATTTCAAAATCTCCT
Organism: Wollemia nobilis; assembly: GCA_028583015.1. Taxonomy (NCBI): domain Eukaryota; kingdom Viridiplantae; phylum Streptophyta; class Pinopsida; order Araucariales; family Araucariaceae; genus Wollemia; species Wollemia nobilis. Next base: position 9,229,703 of record JAQPPZ010017049.1, on the reverse strand, counting down.
TAACCTCTGCCTTAAGTTCTTGCATTATCTTGGTGCTTTCTGTCACTAGCTTGTGTCTTTTGAAGAAAATCCTAGTAGCTATTTTTTATTGCGACCATTTTTTATCCCAGGCTATGTATCTAAGGAACACATGCTTATACTGAGAGGGGGGAGTGAACAATATAAGATCAACTTTTACTTTTATTTTCTAAACAATATTATCCAATATTATCAATGGCAATATTAATAGTAGTAATCAAAGCAATGCACAAATTATCACACACATGAGAGACACAAATTTAGCGTGGTTCACCTAATGTAGGTTATGTCCACGGAGAAAATATTTCTTCTAATTTTTCTCAAAAAATCTCTTGGGAATCAATTCCCTATTACAATATTTATGGACCTCTATCCAAAGGAGACACAAATCCCCTATACTCTAATTTATGGTTCTCTCTTCATAGGAGAACTCTATCCCCTTGCTCTAGTTCATGGATCTCTCTCCATAGGATAAATCTTTCCCATTTGCTCTGGTTCATGGGTCTCTCTCCACAAGAGAACTCTTTCCCCTTTGCTCTGGTTCATGGATCTATCTCCAGAGGATAACTCTTTCCCCTTTGCTCTGGTTTGTGGATCTCTCTCCACATGAGAAATATTTCCCCTTTGCTCTGGTTCGTGGATCTCTTTCCATAGGAGAACTCTATCCCCTCTACTTTGGGTGGTGAACTTATAGAAGACTTCTATCCCAACTACTCTAGCTTGTGGATATCTCTCCACAAGAGACCTCTATTCCCACTGTACTAGTTGATGGACCTCTATCCACTAGATATCTTTGTCCTCTTTGTTCTTGTCACCTCCAAATTCTACTCTCAATTTTATCTCAAATCTACACCAAACCCTATCACAAGTCTAGCACAAATATACTCTAACTCTTCTCACAAATTTATTTCAATATTGTCTCAAGTCATCACAATACTTTCTCAAAACAACCTCAAAGATACTCTAAGTCTTCTCACAAGACTTGCTCAAATATGCCTCCAAGCCTTCCCAAAAAACTTGCTCAAATCTGCCTTCAAGCCTTATCAAAAGACTTGCTCAAATCTACCTCAAAGCTGCTCCAATTCTTCTCACAAGACTTGCTCAAATATGCCTCAAAGTTGCTCCAAGTCTTCTCACAAGACTTTCTTAAATCTACCTCCAAGCCTTCCCAAAAAACTTGCTCAAATCTACCTCCAAGCCTTCTCAAAAGACTTGCTCAAGTCTACCTTCAAGCCTTCTCAAAAGACTTGCTCAAAACTCTTGCTTGATCATAATATTTAAAACATATTCTACTAAGGATTCTTGTTCAAGAACACATAAGAAAGGATATGCAATATAATTCCACCTTATGTTATTTTCAAACCAAATACACAATTGTTTTACAAAACTTGCTCATACCCATTCAATACATTCAAACCAATGCTTCAAAACAATTTAGATAATGAAAGCACATTTTGTTTCACAAACCCTAGCTCAAATATTTCCAATAGTGCATACCAATCAACCCTTTTAACTCCACCTCAAACTACTTTCTCAAAACACAACCACTTAGATAAAAAGTTGAACCACCATACCTCAAAATGCTTGATGAAGATGTGCCCTCAAATACCTGTCTCAAAAATAATATCTTTTGCAACTACAAAAAGGATTAGCATAACACCTTTTCATATATTGGAAAAACCCTTCTCAAAATGTGTGCACAATTTTTTTCCAAACCAATGCTCTATAACTCTCTTGGTTTTTCAAAATAAAACATCAAATCATGAACCAAGTCCTTCAATATTAATGAAAATATTACAAGCAATAAAACACATTTTACACCTTTTATCTCCCACTTTCATAAAATAATTTCCAAATCACTTAATGACCCATAACATAGATTTACAATATTAAATCAACCATTTACACCTGATCACTCCTAATTTTGCATATATAGAAATAAAACTTAATGACAACAATATCTTCAAAAATATTTGGCAAAAATAAATTACCCTTATACCTCCTATATGCCAAAAACATTTACACCATAGCACACCCCTCAAACTCCATGCAAAGAAAATATTAAACAACCTTAGCACATACCTTTTAACAAAAATATTATCGTTAGCATGGATGGGAATTGACCCTTCAACCTCAAAATCCTAATGCAATGCGTGACTACTTACGCTACCCAAGCGGTTGAGACCTAACGTATAGGACTCCACCTTTATTCCCTCTGGTGCATTCGTCAAAAAAGTTAAACCCTTCAAAACTAGTGCTAGGGAGAATCGAACCATGAACCACTTCCTCACAAATGATTTAGCATGAATCTACCGTCTGGCCTACCCTAGCCAGATGATTTCAAGGAGTGAACAAAAATATTTATTTCATTCTCCTACTATGCTCCTTAATCAACGTTGTCCCCTCTTCCTCATTCGTTGTTACCACTTCGCATGAAAATAAAAAATCAAGCATGCCCTAATTTCTAAAGTCATAAGGGGTATTTATATGTTTTTGTGCATGTTTTTAGATGCCATCCCTCTTTCAAATTTATTTTAATAATTTGAATTATCTTTGGTGCCATGTAACTTTATACTTAGGTATTATAATATTTTTAAAAAAAATTATAATAAAACGTTTTGCCTTGGGTCTTTTTCCACCAATGAGAAGTCTTGTCTTTTATTTGCAATTTAAAATATCCCTTTCCAAATGAAACCCTTGTTACTTTCAAACTCTCTTAATAATATTTAAATTTAAAATTTAAATATTATACTCCTTTTCTTCAAAATTCTCTTTGCTTGCTTTCACAACCATGGAAAAAATATTTTGTCTTGATATTTATTTCACAAAGTACTTCTGCCCCATATACTCTTTGATGACTTTTCCTTTGCATTTATTATTTCAACCTTGAAGACAAAACTCAACCTTTTCACCTTTGACATCAATGAAAACACTATACTCAAAATTTCCAACAATCTCCCCATTTTTCATTGATGGCAACCCTTTCTAAAAATTCCTTTTCCTACCATTGGATTCCAAAAATGCTCCCCTGAGGAACTACTCCCCCTGACTGAATGCTCTCCCCATAACTCAAATATATTCCCCTTTAACATCAATGGTAAAGGGAATCCTTTGGGGCTAAATATAAGACTCTTAGCTCAGCCCCTACCTACCTCCTCTCCTTGAGGTGATTAATTTTGGGGTGGAAGTATCTCTACTCCCATCATACAATGCTCTTTTTCTTTGTCAACCTTTTTCAACATACCCTTTTAATCCTTTTGAGTGTCCCTATTCTTGCTTGTATTTGGAAGTTTTTGAAACTTTGTTCTACACCACTTGGCCTTATGCCCAAAAGTACTATAATTGTAACACCTGATGTTGTGATTTTTAAAAGGTGCAAATATCCTAAAATTTCTTTTGGTGAAGCCATAATCATTCCTACCATGATTCTTGCAATGTAAAGCTTTGTGACCAAAATATTTACATGAGAAGCAATACCCTTGGAATAAATTTCCATATTCAAATGAGTTGAAGTTTCTCTTAGTGAATCCATAATCCTTCTTTCTATGAAATCTGCAATGCATAACCTTGTGACCAAACCGATTATATGAAAAACAACATCCTTCGAAGAAATATTATCTTGAAACCTCTGGTCTCTTAGTCCTTTCTTTTCCTTCTTTGTGATGATCCCTATTTTTTGTTTGTGTATTTTTTACTTCCTCTTTAATACTATCACCTATCAACACATCGAAATAAGTCTTAGGTTCTTCTTCATTTACTTCTTTTGATGCTTCCTTTGAGACTTCCTTTTTTTTTAGTTTTACTTCCCTTTTTGTACCTCTCAACCTTCTTCATAGCCTAGTACTATTTTGATAAATGAATATATTTTTGCTTTGTTAATGTTATCCAAAGCTTTTGAACTTTTCTCAAACTTATGTAGCTTATCATTAGAATCTTTCACTTCCATCCTTAGAGAAACTACTTCATGTTCTAATATTTCACATTCTAACTCTTTTGCTTCTAACTTTTTAGCCATTCCTTCTTCAATTCTTCTTACCTCTTCAACCTTAACCTTAAAGTTAGTGAGATCTTGTAGAAACTTTACCTTTGTTTCCTCATCCTCTTGTACTTGGGATTTCAATCTTGAGTTTTCTCTTTTTAATTCTTCAAGATCAACAAGTCTTTTACATTCTAGATCTTTTACCTTTAACTACTCAGCCATACCTTATTCAACTCTCCTTGCTTTTTTGACCTTAACTTTAAATTCAAAGAGATCTTGTAGAAGCTTTGTTTTAGTTTTCTCATCCTCTTGTATTTGAACCTTTATTTCTAAGTTCTTCCTTTTCAACTTAACAAGTTCCTCAATTGTGGCTTCCTCTTCCTTTTTTGATTCTTTCCCTTCTTCTAGGTTTTCAAGAGCATATTCGTACTCTTCTGCTTGATCTTAAATAGGATTATCTTCTTATTATTCTGTTGTTGAAAGTAGAATTTCCTCTGCATACTTGATTTGACTATCCCTATTTTCCTTTTCATCTTCACTACTACTACTTCATCTTGTGGATAATTAACTGTATAGTGACCAATGTTACCACAACCAAGACATTTATTTTTTATTTCTTCCTATGAAGCCTTGAATGTTGCATTTATTTTGGATGGTTAATCTTTCTTTATCCTTATCTCATAGGCTATGATATTTCTATGTAGTTAATCAATGTATGTTCCTGTAAGATCTTCACCACTACTATGCCTAGTTTTTTAACAATTATCTGCAAGGTGATGAAAATTACCATAAATAAAACATTTGAGTATTCTTAGTTCCTTCTTATTCCTTTTTACAAAATTATTTTTCTCTTCACTGCTTGATTCATCACTTGAATCTATTTCCACTTCTCCTCTTAGAGCAACAATCTCTTTGAGAGAAAAATCAAATTCCTTTTCTTCTTTACTACTACTATACCCATTTTGTGGATAATAAAGTGCCATGTGACCAAGTTTACCACACTCAACACATCTCATAAATTTTTCTTCTTCCCTTCTCTTAGTCTCAAAATCAAATTCTTCTTCCCTTTCTTTTATGTGAGTTCCTTCCTTCTTAGGAGGATGTGATCTCATGATTCTTCTTTTGCCTTTCCTACCCATGTGTTTTCTTTGTAAGATCTTCCTTCAAGTTGTGAGACTTTTCCGAAGGAACATGCTCTAATACCAATTGAATAACATAGGCTTATACTAAGAGGATGGGTGAACAGTATAAGATCAACTTTTACTTTTCTTTTCTAAACAATATTATCAAATATTATGAATGGAAATATCAATAGCAATAATCAAATCAATGCATAAATCATCACACACATGAGAGACACAAATTTAGCGTGGTTCATCCAATGTGGGCTATGTCCACAGATAAAATATTTCTTCTAAAATTCCTCAACAAATCTCTTAGGAATCAATTCCCTATTATAATTTTCATGGACCCCTATCCAAAGGAGACACCAATCCCCTATACTCTAATTTTTGGATCTCTCTCCATAGGAGAACTATATCCCCTTGATCTAGTTTGTGGATCTCTCTCCATAGGAGAACTCTTTCCCCTTTTCTCTGGTTTTTGGATCTCTCTCCATAGGAGAACTCTTTTCCCTTTGCTCTGGTTCATGGATCTCTCCATAGGATAAATATTTACCATTTTCTCTGGTTTATGGATCTATCTCCATGGGAGAACTCTTTCGCCTTTGATCTGGTTCATGGATCTCTTTCCATAGGAGAACTCTATCCCCTCTGCTCTGGGTGGTGAACTTCTAGAAGACTTATGTCCCCACTAATTTGGCTTGTGGATCTCTCTCCATGGGAGACCTTTTTTCCCAATACACTGGTTGATGGACCTTTATCCACTGGAGACATCTATCCTCTTTTCTCTTGTCACCTCCAAATTCTACTCTCAACTCTTTCTCAAATCTGCACCAAACCCTATCACAAGTCTTGCACAAATATACTCTAAATCTTCTCACAAATCTATTTCAATGCTATCTCAAGTCATTACAAGACTTGCTCAAATCTACCTTCAAGCCTTCTCAAAATACTTGCTCAAATCTACCTCAAATCTGCTCCAAGTCTTCTCATAATTCTTGCTAAAATCTACCTCAAAGTTGCTCCAATTATTCTCACAATACTTGCTCAAATATTCCTCCAAGCCTTCTCAAAAGACTTGCTCAAATCTGCCTTCAAGCCTTCTCAAAAGACTTGCTCAAATCTGCCTTCAAGCCTTCTCAAAAGACTTTCTCAAAACTCTTGCTTGATCATAATATTTAAAACATATTCTACTAAGGATTCTTGTTCAAGAACACATAAGAAAGGATATGCAATATAATTCCACCTTATGTTCTTTTCAAACCAAATACACAATTATTTTACAAAACTTGCTCATACCCATTCAATACATTCAAACTAATGCTTCAAAAAAATTAGATAATGAAAGCACATTTTGTTTCATAAACCCTAGCTCAAATATTTCCAATAGTGTATACCAATCAACCCTTTTAACTCCATCTCAAACTACTTTCTCAAAACACAACCACTTAGATAAAAATTTGAACCACCATACCTCAAAATGCTTGATGAAGATGTGCCCTCAAATACTTGTCTCAAAAATAATATCTTTTGCAACTACAAAAAGGATTAGCATAACACCTTTTCATATATTGGAAAAACCCTTCTTAAAATGTGTGCATAATTTTATTTCAAATCAATTCTCTATAACTCTCTTGGTTTTTCAAAATAAAACATCAAATCATGAACCAAGTCCTTCAATATTAATGCAAATATTACAAGCAATAAAAATATATTTTACACCTTTTATCTCCCACTTTCATAAAATAATTTCCAAACCACTTAATGACCCATAACACATATTTACAATATTAAATCAACCATTTACACCTTATCACTCCTACTTTTGCATATATAGAAATAAAACTTAATGACAACAATATCTTCAAAAATATTTGGCAAAAATAAATTACCTTTATATGTCCTATATGCCAAAAACCTTTACACCATAGCACACCCCTCAAACTTCATGCAAAGCAAATATTAAACAACCTTAGCACATACCTTTAAAAAAAACATTATTGCTGGCATGGACGGGAATCGACCCTCTGATCTCAAAATCCTAATGTAGTGCATGACCGCTTGCCCTATCCAAGTGATTGAGACCTAATGTATAGGCCTCCACCCTTATTCCCTCTGGTGTGTTCACCAAAAAGTTAAATCCTTCAAAATTGGTGCTAGGGAGAATCGAACTGCAAACCACTTCCTCACAAATGACTTAGCATAAATCTAGACACCATCTGGCCTACCCTGGCTGGATGATATCAAGGAGTGAATGAAAATATTTATTTCATTATCCTGTTGTGCTCCTTAATTAATATTTTCCCCTCTTCCTCATTTATTGTCACCACTTCGCATGAAAATTGAAAATCAAGCACACCCTAAATTCCAAAGTCTTAAGGGGTATTTATATGTTTCCATTCCTATTTTTAGACATTGGCCCTCTTTTAAATTTATTTTAATAATTTGAATTATCTTTGGTGCCATGTAACTTATATGTAGGTATTATAATATTAAAAAAAAAATTATAATAAAACCTTTTGCCTTGGGTCTTTTTCCACCAATGAGAAGTCTTGTCTTTTCTTTGCAATTTAAAATCTCCCTTTCCAAATGAAACCCTTGTTACTTTCAAACTCTCTTAATAATATTTAAATTTAAAATTTAAATAGTATACTCCTTTTCATCAAAATTCTCTTAATAATATTTAAAATTTAGAACTTGGATTGTCATTGCTACATATAGCCTTGCTTTTAAAAAGTTGATGGATGCAGTTAATTCATCTTCTACCTGACCCAATGTCTCCTTAATTTTGACCAAGTTTGATAATGTAGGCCTTTATTTTAAGCTCATATTTTGGATGTCCCCGATCATTTCTTCCCATACTGCCTTGGCTTTTTCCTTGGATAGCTTACTGGTCTTATCAGTGCCATCTAAGATTTGCTTTTGAAGGTATTCCACCTATTTGTTCAATTGTTGTATTTGTTTTGCAACATTTTTTTCTTATTCCTTATAATGGGTCACTTCATTGAACATTTATTCCCACTTCTTTGATTCATTTTTCAATGTCTTTTCAAATATATTTTATTGATTTAAGGCTTCTTCTAAACGCTTCCTTACAGGCTCAACCCTGAGCTATTTCTCTTTATAATACTCATTATTCAATTATATCATCCCCATGTGAGCTTGGTATTTTCTCCATTCATCTTCCATATGTAGTTGAGTGATATCTTCGATTGTTATTTTATCTTGATAGTCTTCCAAGGTCATTTCTCCTTCTATTTTTGAACCAGCGAGGTCATTTTCACCATCAAAATTTGCATACTAATAGGGTCTAAGGCTATTCCTTCCCTGGTGCAAGCTATATCCTTGGAACATTGAGTATTTTATGATTTCAACTAGGTAGAATAATTTAGGGTTTTTGTTGGTTCGTCTTTCATACACACCCCATGAAGAATGAGCATAAAATACCAATAACACTTTTACGGGATAAATCCCACTCACTTTAGGATCTTGTTGGTTATCCAAGGTGTGAGTTACAGAGTTGGGTCGAATGGCTATTCACTCTTTTTCGCTTCTGGAATAGTTTCAAGTAGACTATCTATTACCTTACAATGGGTTCGACCTTCGTTCAATAATGTTTAGCGGTTGTTATCTTTGTTGACAATCGGATTTACAATGAGTTCTTTGATATAGCTCTTTATGCTTTAGCAGATTAAATAAAAGACAAATTTGAAAGAAAATAAAAATGGATCATTTAACGGTGGAACAGAGAGAGTAGGGTAGGGCAGAAAAGAGAAGCTTATCTAACTTAGTTGCAAATCAAAACTACCAATTTTAGTTACACTATTTAGCTTCACAATAAAACCAATCAAAGAGGAAGGTGTCCAACTTTCTAAGATCACCTTCTACTAAGAGCATAAGACGGAGATGACACAGATCTAAAAGAAAATCATAAATAGAAGGGAAGTCGGTGTCAACTGGTATCTCTCACCAACAGCCTAGCTCGCGTAGTGAGGATAGAGCAATTAGAATAGACCCGAACCTTAAATCTTTAATTTTCCCTAGCATACAACAAACGGAATGAAGCCTAGTAGCATATTCAATCTTGATAACACAGATTTACAACTAAAATAAATAAACCTTAGCGAGACGAAAACAAAAGAAGATGCACTTATCGCAATCCGAAAGAGATTAGGCTCCTGGCCACGCTATCATAGAAAAATGATGTCACACCAACCCTAGGTACAGAACAAAGCATTCAAACAAGATTTGCAAGAAATTGCTAAAATATCTTTTATTCTAAGTTTTTGCATCCGGACTTTACATTCAAAAGAAGTATATATAGACTCAGGATAGACCCTGATATTTTCAAAAATATCTTCTTCCAAATATCTAAATCTTATCATAAAAATCCCACCATCGAGGCTTTACAATATAAGGCATTTTTATATAGAGTTTTGATAAACCCTAATCACTCTAAAAATATTCATGTGGATCTTGCCATAAATGGAGAAGATAAGACTTGGTTTCATCCTCATCAAATGGACACCGCGTGTAAATGTATCTTCATATTTCGATAAGCCGTCATAGCATCTCATTAATTCCTCTAAAATTTGGATGAGTCACTGACTTCCTAGGCCTTCTATCCTCGCACAACCACCTTTGTTTGGTTCGAGTTGAAATTCTCTGCCCACCATTACTTTTGCCATAAATTTTCTGACAAATGCATCCATCGAAAATTCCTTAAAGTTGTATTTATTTTTTGTGGTTAGATCTACAAAATCTGGATGGATAAAAATTCCTGGCATCTCCTATTTCCATCTGATGGTCCTTGCTTGATTTGTGCCAAAATTTAGGTTTGTCTGTCTTTCTCGCCATTACTTCTGCCATTATGCAACTTTCGGATCACCTTCTACAAAAGAAAAGCAAAGGTTAGATTTTTTTTTTTTTTTTTTTTTTTTTTAATTTTTTAAGTTTTTTAATGTTATTTCATTTTAATTAATTAATTAATTTTTTCATTTAAATATTTCTAGGGTTTGGACTGTGTTGAAAAGCTTCCACTTCCTTTGGATGGGTGATGAAAATTAAATTTAAAGAATGGCCAAATTTTGCAAAATGAGATAATCAAAATGCATGTCGATATCGGACATTTTATTTATTTCTTTTGAAAAATGAACATGTCAGAATGAGCATTTGCTTTCATTCTTCCAAGCTTTGAAAATGGAACATGTCAATTTTCTTTTCTTTAAAATGGAACATGTCACGATATCGCGAAATTTCCCTCACTTCATTTCTTCCAAGCTTTTGCTAAAATGAAACATGTCTAAAATGGAACATGTCGCGATATCGGACATTTCCCTCAATTCATTTCTTCCAAGCTTGTCCTCAAAAATGGAACATGTCACGATATCATCATGACATTTCCCTCAATTCATTTCTTCCAAGCTTGCGCCCTCGGAAAATGGAACATGTCAGAATAAAATGGAACATGTCCACGATATCGTGACGTTTCCCTCTATTCATTTCTTCCAAGCTTTTGCCCTCAAATGAGAAAGAAAATGGAACATGTCCCGATATCGCGACATTTCCCTCACTTCATTTCTTCCAAGCTTGTGCCCTCACAGAAAATGGAACATGTCGTGATATCGTGACATTTCCCTCAATTCATTTCTTCCAAGCTTTTGCCCTCATGAAAATGGAACATGTCGCGATATCGTGACATTTCCCTCACTTCATTTCTTCCAAGCTTGTGCCCTCGCGAAAATGGAACATGTCGCGATATCGCGACATTTCCCTCAATTCATTTCTTCCAAGATTTTGCCCTCACGAAAATGAGACAAGTCCAAAAATGGAACATGTCGCGATATCGCGACATTTCCCTCACTTCATTTCTTCCAAGCTTTTGCCCTCGCGAAAATGAGACAAGTCAAAAATGGAACATGTCGCGATATCGCGACATTTCCCTCAATTCATTTCTTCCAAGCTTTTGCCCTCGCGAAAATGAGACAAGTCCAAAAATGGAACATGTCACGATATCGCGACATTTCCCTCAATTTTTCTTCCAAGCTTTTGCCCTCGCGAAAATGAGACAAGTCCGAAAATGGAACATGTCGCGATATCGCGACATTTCCCTCAAGCTTTTCTTCCACTTTGCAAATTCTCCAAAAATTGTAGGTTGACTCCAATGACTTTGTCCATCTGTATTTTGCATTTTTACATATTGGTGAAGGATCTTCCTTACTCATAAATGATTTTAACATTTGAAAAATGAATTTTAAATTGCTCGAGAATGGTCAGCTTCACATGGTGTAGAAAAATGATGAAAATTCAAAGTGCCCAGAATTTGATGAAACTTTACAAGCATCTAAATAAGCCCAATGGGTATCCAAATATGCAAATGGAACTTAAAAATTCATCATGGATTAAGAGAAAATGCATTTAGAAGTTTGCTGGCCAAAAATAGAAAAACTATTGAAAATTAAAATTTTGAAATGATTAATATGAATTAATACATTTAACATGCAAAATTTCAGAAATTTTAAATTGAAATCAATGCCATATGCAAGCCTACTTGGACACTTTGATGTAGGCGAAATTTGAAAAAGGATGCAAGCAAAATTTGGAATTAAAACCCGAAAAACTCAAGAGGGTCCTTATGAAAAAATGAAAATTAAATATTTTCAAAGGATGGAATTTCATTTTTTTAGTGGGGGTGTGTTGCTTCTCAACAAATGGCGATATCTACGGGGAAAATAGTAGCACTATTTAGAATCTAGAACTCTAGTTTCAAAACAATTTAGACTATGTACCATGCTTTGCCACAAATATTTTCTAAAATGATTTAACTACTATCTGCTAGTTGTTAAAGTTTCCCAAGGACATACTAGGTTGAACCACTTAAGGAAGATTCTGATGTGCGATTATAAGCGTATATCCTTCAAGGATGACCAGGGCTTCAAAATGCTTACTATGGATTGATCAACTATTTAGATTGTGCAGGGGAAACCGAGTAGAGCTCTGTTTACTAGTTTAGCCTTTTACAACCCCGACAGAGTTACTCTTTAGATTTTCAAGACCCTGATTCACAACTATGAGGTGGCATCTATAGCTTGGTGAACACGTTTGAGATGTACCCTTCGGGAGCCTTGGCTATCTCTTTCTATCACATAACTTTTCTTCTTTTTTTTCTTCTTCTCTCTTTTTTTTTTGAAAGATACCGATATCTGGAAAGCCTTGCTAGATTTTTTTTTATATTTCATTGATCGAGCAATTGATCGACTAACCGCTTCAGCCTGGGTACCAATAGCTTCCTTGGACACTTAAAATAATTTTATGAATCGGAGTCCCCTCTCATGACCAACTTTTCTTGGATTCCCTTGGAGTTCTTCAACCAAGCAATATAGTAGTTTCTTTATAATCAAAATAATTGTGGCAAGCAAGATACAAAATCCAATTATCTTTCTACTGTTGTTCTAAATAACAAGTAGTTCCACTTTTTAGTTCTAGCAGACTATCTCTTAACAAAAATAAAACAAAATGAAAACACACTACTTCAAACTTAAAATAAAACAATTTTAAATGTTGATTTGTGTTTTGTTGTTTAGGCAAAAACTTAAACAAACAGGATTTAAAAGCTAAAGAGGAGGGAAAAATGCCACCAGTTAAAGATAAATTTGCACAGACCTCAAAAGATAAAACACAGCTTCAAACTTTAAATAAAACAAAATAAAAACACACTACTTCAAACTTTATTTACAATATATACATATGCACAAAGTCTTTGTGATTACTCAAATGATGTAGTGGATGGAACAGCTGAGAAATAATGCTTCAGATATTGACCATTGATAGGAAGGTTCAGAAAATTACCTTCCAGGTCCTGTAGACGAAATGCATTATTACCTAGGATTTCGGCAATCTGGTATGGCCCTATCCATAGAGGTTGCAACTTGGTGTGTTTACCTTTCTTTTCATGGGCTTTGTCCCATAGAAGCACCAGGTCTGCAAGTCTGAAGGCCTTCACTCTGCTCTTTTGTCAAACCAGCGCTTGACTGTCTCTTGGTGTCGACTAAAATGCTCCAAGGCTTGAAGTCATTCATCCTGCAAATTAATTAAGTCCAACACACGAGCTTCCGCATCTGCATGATCATCAAAGTAATCTAAAGCAAATTGATAAGTGGGCAATTTTAAAGAGATAGGAACGATGGGCTGAGTACCATACAACAAAGCAAATGGGGAAGTCTTAAGAGCTTCTTTATGTCTTATCCTGTCAGCCCAAAGTGCATACTTCAATAGTGTGTGCCATTGTCTAGGTTTGTCTATAATAGACTTCTTGATGGCATTCATCAAATTCTTATTTGTGGACTCAGCTAGTCCATTACCTTGGGGATAATAGTTGGATGAAAATTTGATGACTATCCCCCTCTGGTATGCCCACTCTACAAATTCTAATGACTGAAAGGTTGGTCCGTTGTCGCACACCAAATTCAAAGGAACTCCAAACCTGGTTATGATATTTGATTCTAAAAATCTGATCACCTCATGGGTTGTACTCCTCATGGTGGTTGTTGCTTCAACCCATCTTGTACAATAATCAGTGGCTGTTAAAACATACTTGTGCCCTACTGATGAATTCGGGTTTATCACACCTACAAAGTCAAGTCCCCATTGCATAAAAGGTTTGTCTATTATAATAGGTTGTAATGGTAGAGCTCGATTAGCCTGCTTGGATGCAAAAATCTGACACTGGTGGCAAGTTCTCACATGTTGATGTGCATCTTTAAACAATGTAGGCCAGTAATAGCCTACTCTCAATATCTTGTGTGCAGTAGCAGAACCTGAGGAATGCCCTGCTCCTAACTTCTCATGAAAACTAGACATCACCTCATTCACTTCATTCTGAGAAATGCATCTTAAGAATATGCCAACATAGTTTTCTCTGTACAAGTTGCCTCCTTTGAGTAGAAAATGAGCAGATTTCAGCTTCAGTGCTCTTCTTTGAGTTCTATTCAGGTGAGGTGGACAAATTCCAAACCTCAACAGATGAATGACATCTCCATACCAATCATCTAATCCAGAATCCAGCTGATTAATTTCTCCCTCTATAGGTATTTCAGCAATATGTCAGGACAAACCAAGTCCTCTGATTAATTTTGTAGGCCAGATTTCTAAGTCGTACTCCTACAGTCTCATGGCCCAATTACCTCTTAGCTCACCCAATTCATCCTGGCTTAATAAATATTTGACAGCTGGATCAGGAACTATAGCATGGACTTTGCTTCTCAATATGTAATGTCTGAATTGCTTGACTGCTCTCACCAAGGCATAGGCTTGCTTATCCAAGCGAGAGTATTTTAGCTCAGCACCCTTTAAGTTGGTACTTTTGAAGGCAATCGGGTGCTCCCCTGTTTCTCTTCGTTGGGTTAAAACTGCTGCAAGTGTGTGTTCAGAAGCAAAAGAGTACAGGTAAAAATCTGCACTGAAATCTGGGCTCACCAGAACTGGAGCTTGTTTGATGGCAGATTTGATCTCTTGGAATGCTGCTTTGGCTTCCATTGTCCAGGAAATCTTAGCAGTTTCCTTCAGCATGTCATTTAGCGGCTTGACTATTTCCGCAAAGCCAGAGATGAATTTTTTGACAAAATTAATTTTCCCAAAAAATGATCTTAACTCTTTCTTAGAGTTGGGAAAGGGTATCCCCGATATGGCTTCAACTCTCTCAGGATCCATGGAAATGCCATCTTTGGTGATTAAGTGTCCAAGGAGTTTTCCTTCAGTTACACCAAAAACACACTTCTTTGGGTTTAAAGAAATGCCAAATTCTCTGCATTTGTCGAAGACAGATTCCAAGTGCTTCACATGGTCAAACCGAGATTTAGAAAAAACTGTCAAGTCATCCATGTAGACAACGATGCACTTACCCATGAGACCTTTGAAGGCATGATCCATTGCACGTTGAAAGGTAGCTCCAACATTTATCAATCCAAATGACATTCTCTTGTAGGCGAAGGTTCCCCACTTGGTCGTGAAGGCAGTTTTCATCCTGTCTTCCTTTTCAACTAGTATCTGGTTGTACCCCAAAAATCCATCTAAGAAAGACATCATTTCTGAACCATTCACAATTTGTAGCACATCATCCATGGAAGGCAAAGGATAATTATCCTTTTCAGAAGCCTTGTTCAAGTTCCTAAAATCCACGCACAAGCGGATTTCCCCATTCTTCTTTCTAACCAGCACTAAATTGGCTACCCAAGTAGAATGTCTAATGGGAAAAATAATGGCAACACTCAATAATCTCTCCACCTCCTTCTTGATGAGGGGTTCCAACAAAGCATTGACATGCCTCTGTTTCTGTCGAAAGGGTTTGCAGAACTCCTTTAAGGGTATTATATGGGTGTAAACTTTTGGATCAAAAACCTTTAGGTCTTTATAAGACCAGGCCATAACATCCTTGGACCTGTGAAGGAATTCAATCATATTTTTTTTATTTCAGGGTCACAAGCTTTAGCTAACTTAAGGTGTCTGGGATCCTCTTCAGTCCCGACATTCAGTTTCTCAGTCTCACTGCCTGCTACACCAATAGAATTTCCAAAACTCACTCTTTGTTTAATTTGGTCAACATCAAACAGTCGCTCAAGTTCTACCATTCCCTTCGGAATTCTATTATCTTTCAACCTCATTATCCCCTTTTCATCATCAAAATTTTCCAGCATAGTATCCCTTTGACCATCATCAATTATAGTATTTTCAAATGCATTGGTATTCTGTAAAAAGTTTATAATTTGTTGGTCATCAAAAAAGACTTGAAAATTATCTACGTTATCTGGAACCGAAGGACAAGGGATTAATTCGATTGAAAATTTCTTCCATTTGAACTCCTCCAATGGCTTCAGATTTGTGGTTGATGAAGCTAAAACATCTGCAAGTGAATTCTCTTCTCTAGGAATGTGCATCAAATTAAAAGCATCAAAATCCTCCATGAGATCCCACGCTCGGTATTTATATCTTTTCGGGTAAGATGCCTTGCACTAAAATTTACCTCTAACCTGATTGGCCACCAACTCTGAGTCTGTAAAAACCTGGATATTTTTTACACCTTTATCTAAAGCAAATTTCAATCCCAGCACTAGTGCTTCATACTCTGCCAAATTATTCGTGCAAGGAAACTACAAGCGATAAGACATAAAATACGTCTGATTTTTAGGTCCTTTAAGAACTACCCCTGTACCAGAACCTTGCTTAGACTTAGCTCCATCAACATGAAGCATCCAAACTTCATTATCATGATCAAGATGAGCTTTAATAGGTTTCTCCTTTTGTGCAGTTGTCAAATTATAAACCTCGATATCTACATCAGCAAGATTAACAGTCTCATTCTTGGCATTATACTCAGTGATCATGTGTTTATATCTAGGTTCTCTTTCGATTCTTAACTGATTTGCAACACCTTTCCAGGGCAACCACATATGTGAAAAATCAGTCGCCAAGTACCCATTCAAAGACTTTGACCAATCTCTGCTCAGAAGCATTCCGTATCCCACAGGAATATCTACCACCCGAATGTCAATTTTGTGTTGTGCTCTCGGCTCAGATGCTAGCTGGATGTGTATACTTTGAAGTTCACCTACCACCTTAACCTCAGTTTTATCCAATTGGATGACTCTTCTCTCGGACTTCATAGGGGTTAAACCCAACTGTTGACAGATGGCTAGAGGCATGACATTGGCTGAAGCACCAAAATCCACCAGACAGTTGTGTAATTTTTTTCCAAATATACGGACAGTTAGCAGGAAAGGTGGAACTTCAGTCTTTTCTTTATACATGGCCATATTTGCATTTGCTATCTTCTTCCCCTTTTCTAGAGGTTTGGCAGTAGGCTCAGAGTATGTCTTAATCAAATTATCCCTTTGTTCGAGTAATTTGAGCCAACTCATGAAGAGTGATGTTAGCCTTGATCTTCTTCATATCCTCCACTATATTGTATCCCTTATTGAGTGGAGCAACAAATCCATCTGGTACTCTTGGATCTCCTCCCTTGGGTGGAGGTGGGTTATTATTTGGAGATGGATCTGGAGGAACATTATGGGAGTTGTCTGGAGGTGTAGATGTAGTATTAGGCTCTAGATTTTTGTTCCTGAGATTGTAGTTGTCCCTTCTATACTATTGAAAAGCTTGCACTTCATCCATAGGCATCTCCACAACATTCTCTGACTCATCTGGAAAAGTGAATGAATCTAACACCATAGCTGCACTATGTTTGGATGAACTTGGACCATCAACATTTCTTTGATTTTTAGGAAAAACCAACTCACCAGATAGAGCTTCAAAGGCATTGCAGAACTCCAAACAATCCAATTCCCCGTGTTGAGATGTTCCATGTATCCTGCACCAGTTGGGCAAAGCCAAGTCACAAATATTCACTTCATGCCCCTTACCTTTATAATCCTTGTTGGGTTCATATGGTGGTCTAGTGAATCTATTCTGTTGATAAGAAAATCTATTTGAGTTTTCCCCGGTGGACACTTGCCTTTTGAAACTCAAAAAGTCATTTGCCAACTTTTGGACCATCTTTGAGACTTCCTCAACTCTTATTTTATCAGATTCTTTCTCTGTATTCTGTACATGTTCAGCATGTGTTACAGCCAATGGATTTCCTATCGGTGGAGTTTGGCATGCTGGCAACATCATTTGATGTGGGATGGGATTCAAAATAGGGGTATTTTGTGTAACAAAGGGAATTTGAGGAGCATTCAAAGGTTGAGGTCCCAATTGTCTTTCAAGAACCAAAGCTTCTTTATAAGCCTCTGTTAGATTAGTAATATTGGCATCTCTCTTCAGGAAAATAGAGGTCACTGGATCTAGGGAATTCCTAAAAATTTCCAATGCTAGATCTACAGTTGGCACATAATGACCCGTCAATCTACCATAAGCCTTTTGAAACCTGACATTGAAAGATCTGACAGTCTCATTGATTTCTCTCTTAATGCTGGAAAACTGTTGATATAACACACTGGGGTCAATCACTTCACCAAATTGTGATACAAAAACTTTCTCCAGGTCATTCCAACTAGTAATAGAGTCATTAGTAAGATTCAAAAACCAGTCGTATGCTCCCTCCTGGAGAGTGAATGGGAATAACCTACAAGCCACATCTTCATGCTGCACATTCAACAACTTTAGAGCATTTTTAAATGCCACTAGGTGTTCTTCTATTGTTCTGATTCCATCATGCTTGTAGGTAGGAAGATACTTCTCAGGATTTCTGGGTAAATCATGCGCTGCACCAGGGATATTCAAAGCAGTGGAACCCAACCAGTTTGCCATCACTACTTGATTAACGATAATATTTTGAGTTGCAGTTGGAGGAACTACAAGTGGTGATAAAACTATGCTGGACAAAGACTTGGCCCTTCTGAGGCTACTTCTCCTTGGGGTTTCCAACTCAGGCACAAGGAGCTCTCCAGCTCTGGAGTGGGACCTGGTTACTCTATAGGTAGAATCCAGCTTTACACAAGCAACTTACAATCCTTAACAAATACTGAACGGAGTTCGGTCGGCCCTCCTTCTAGCACCAATTTTAAATGTTGGTTCATCTTTCATACACACCCCATGAAGAATGAGCATAAAATACCAATAACACTTATACGGGATAAATCCCACTCACTTTAGGATCTTGCTTGGTTATCCAAGGTGTGAGTTACAGAGTTGGGTCGAATGGCTATTCACTCTTTTCCGCTTCTGGAATAGTTTCAAGTAGACTATCTGTTACCTTACAATGGGTTCGACCTTCGTTCAATAATGTTTAGCGGTTGTTATCTTTGTTGACAATCGGATTTACAATGAGTTCTTTGATATAGCTCTTTATGCTTTAGCAGATTAAATAAAAGACAAATTTGAAAGAAAATAAAAATGGATCATTTAACGGTGGAACAGAGAGAGTAGGGTAGGGCAGAAAAGAGAAGCTTATCTAACTTAGTTGCAAATCAAAACTACCAATTTCAGTTACACTATTTAGCTTCACAATAAAACCAATCAAAGAGGAAGGTGTCCAACTTTCTAAGATCACCTTCTACTAAGAGCATAAGACGGAGATGACACAGATCTAAAAGAAAATCATAAATAGAAGGGAAGTCGGTGTCAACTGGTATCTCTCACCAATAGCCTAGCTCGCGCAGTGAGGATAGAGCAATTAGAATAGACCCGAACCTTAAATATTTAATTTTCCCTAGCATACAACAAACGGAATGAAGCCTAGTAGCATATTCAATCTTGATAACACAGATTTACAACTAAAATAAATAAACCTTAGCGAGACGAAAACAAAAGAAGATGCACTTATCGCAATCCAAAAGAGATTAGGCTCCTGGCCACGCTATCACAGAAAAATGATGTCACACCAACCCTAGGTACAGAACAAAGCATTCAAACAAGATTTGCAGGAAATTGCTAAAATGTCTTTTATTCTAAGTTTTCGCATCTGGACTTTACATTCAAAAGAAGTATATATAGACTCAGGATAGACCCTGATCTTTTCAAAAATATCTTCTTCCAAATATCTAAATCTTATCATAAAAATCCCACCATCGAGGCTTTACAATATAAGGTATTTTTATATAGAGTTTCGATAAACCCTAATCACTCTAAAAATCTTCGTGTGGATCTTGCCATAAATGGAGAAGATAAGACTTGGTTTCATCCTCATCAAATGGACACCGCGTGTAAATGTATCTTCATCTTTCGATAAGCCGTCAGAGCATCTCATTAATTCCTCTACAAAATTTGGATGAGTCACTGACTTCCTGGGCCTTCTATCCTCGCACAACCGCCTTTGTTTGGTTCGAGTTGAAATTCTCTGCCCACCATTACTTTTGCCATAAATTTTCTAAATGCATCAAATGCATAAAATTCCTTAAAGTTTTGTATTTGTGGGATCTGCAAAATCTGGATGAATAAAATTCTCGGCATCTCCTATTTCCATCTGATGGTCCTTGCTTGATTTGTGCTAAAATTTAGGTTTGTCTGTCTTTCTCGCCATTACTTCTGCCATTATGCAACTGTCGGATCACCTTCTACAAAAGAAAAGCAAAGGTTAGATTTTTAATGTTATTAATTTTAATTAATTAATTAATTTAATTAATTAATTTTTTCATTTAAATATTTCTAGGGTTTGGACTGTGTTGAAAAGCTTCCACTTCCTTTGGATGGGTGATGAATGAAATTTAAAGAATGTCGGATTTGACATTCCTGAAGTATTTCCTGCTTTTCTCAAAAATGAGACAAGTCAAAAATGGAACATGTCACGATATCGCGACATTTCCTAACTTATTTCTTTCAAGCTTGTGCCTCAAAAAATGGAACATGTCAGATATCGTGAAATTTCCTCACTTCATTTCTTCCAAGCTTTCTCAAAAAATGGAACATGTCGCGATAATCGCGACATTTCCCTCACTTCATTTCTTCCAAGCTTGTGCCCTCGTGAAAATGGAACATGTCACGATAATCGTGACATTTCCCTCACTTCATTTCTTCCAAGCTTTTGCCCTCATGAAAATGGAACATGTCAGAATGGACATTTCCTCACTTCATTTCTTCCAAGCTTTGCCTCGAAAATGGAACATGTCGCGATATCGTGACATTTCCCTCAATTCATTTCTTCCAAGCTTGTGCCCTCGTGAAAATGGAACATGTCGCGATATCATGACATTTCCCTCAATTCATTTCTTCCAAGCTTGTGCCCTCGTGAAAATGGAACATGTCGCGATATCATGACATTTCCCTCACTTCATTTCTTCCAAGCTTTTGCCCTCACAAAATGGAACATGTCGCGATATCGTGACATTTCCTCACATTCATTTCTTCCAAGCTTTTGCCCTCCGCCGAAAATGGAACATGTCACGATATCGCGACATTTCCCTCAATTCATTTCTTCCAAGCTTGTGCCCTCAAAAAATGGAACATGTCGCGATATCGCGACATTTTCCAATTCAATTTTCTTCCAAGCTTTTGCCCTCACAAAATGGAACATGTCATGATATCGTGACATTTCCCTCACTTCATTTCTTCCAAGCTTTTGCCCTCGTGAAAATGAGACAAGTAAAAATGGAACATGTCGCGATATCGCGACATTTCCCTCAATTCATTTCTTCCAAGCTTGTGCCCTCGAAAATGAGACAAGTCAAAATGGAACATGTCACGATATCGCGAAATTTCCCTCAATTCATTTCTTCCAAGCTTTTGCCCTCGCAAAAATGAGACAAGTCCGAAAATGGAACATGTCGCGATATCGCGACATTTCCCTCAAGCTTTTCTTCCACTTTGCAAATTCTCCAAAAATTGTAGGTTGACTCCAATGACTTTGTCCATCTGTATTTTGCATTTTTACATATTGGTGAAGGATCTTCCTTACTCATAAATGATTTTAACATTTGAAAAATGAATTTTAAATTGCTCGAGAATGGTCAGCTTCACATGGTGTAGAAAAATGATGAAAATTCAAAGTGCCCAGAATTTGATGAAACTTTACAAGAATCTAAATAAGCCCAAAGGGTATCCAAATATGCAAACGGAACTTTAAAATTCATCACGGATTAAGAGAAAATGCATTTAGAAGTTTGCTGGCCAGAAATAGAAAAACTATTGAAAATTAAAATTTTTGAAATGATTAATATGAATTAATACATTTAACATGCAAAATTTCAGAAATTTTAAATTGAAATCAATGCCATATGCAAGCCTACTTGGACACTTTGATGTAGGTGAAATTTGAAAAAGGATGCAAGCAAAATTTGGAATTAAAACCCGAAAAACTCAAGAGGGTCCTGCGGAAAAAATGAATATTAAATATTTTCAAAGGATGGAATTTCATTTTTTTAGTGGGGGTGTGTTGCTTCTCAATGGTTGCTTTCTTCAATTTATTTAGTTTAGCAATGGTGGGGTGACTTTTGGATGAAGATGTAGGAATGGATTGGAAGTTTGGAAAGTTGGTGGTATAGGGGAAGGGAATGGTGGCTATGGAGGCATCCACATTTGGTTTTTTAGTGAGTGTGTCTAGGGGGAGCTGAGGATGTTTTTGAGTCAGTTGGGTTGATGGTGGTGATGGTGGAGGCTACTGAATAGAGGGAGAAGAGGCATCATCCTGATCTACAGAATGGGAAGGGGAATTTCTCTAGGGATGAGAAGAAGAAGAAGATGTAGTAAGGTTAATAGGAGATATACCTGATTCCTTTTGTGGGTTTGAGTCTCCAGTATTTGGTGCATTCTTAGGAGGGGCTTGGTCTTTAGTATAGGTCTCTGCTATCTTTTGTAGGCTCATATCTCTAGTATCCATTGCATCTTTGGTAGGGACTTGTTCTTCATCAAGGGCTTCCTTGGTGGGGATAGATTCTTCAACCATTTCATCCAACTCTTGGTTGCTTGTCTCTTGCTATCCAGAGAGTTGTTCTATGTTTTCACCTATGTTTCCTTCTTGGTCCCCTATTTCTTCTTGGTCCCCTATTTCTTTAGAGTGTGTTTCTTCTTACCTCCTTTTCTTTTGTTCCCCTACCTTTTCTAACTTTGCTTTCCTCTTTCTCTGGAAGAGAGAAGCATCATCATCAGACTCTATGTCTGATGTGGAAGGGGGGATGAATTTATGAGCCACCTTCTTTGGGACTTCTGCTTGTTCAGATTCTTCTACCATGATCTCTTTACCTTTTCCTTGGCTAGTCCCAACCTTTTTGGTGATGAGCGGAATCGGGATACCATTGATGCCTGGTGGTACTTTATCTATAAGATTTTTAGACCATGTGGCATGATAATTGTCATACCTCTTGCAAAACTCATGATCAACTTTTATTCCATATCTGGTGTGCATTTGCATCTGGCACCTCATCTACCACCAAGCTAGGATTTTTGCATGTGTCCAGTCTTTCCCTTTTTTCTTCATCCTTTTAATAACCTTTTCATCTAACTTGTGGCTCGGATTAACCTCGAGGTTCCAGTCTATCAGATGCTCATAGAAATCATGCCATGGGGCCAATGGCTGCATTTGTTCGACATGCCATTCTAATGCTTCATCTTCTTCATTATTTCTACCTTATTTGTCGATTTGCCTATTTGATGCATGAAATTGCTTAAAGGGAGTCTGGTTGAGAGCAGCCTATTTTTGAGAAAATTTTTCAATGGGATCATACTTCCATTTTTGTGGCAATTCTATTAATTTCAGGCTCTTTAGAGTTCGAGCAATTCGCTCGTGATCTCCCTTTTTTGAGATAGATACCCTTCCAAATTGGAAAGGCATGAGGCATGTACCAGTCTGGCCAGCCCCTATGCCAAATTTAGAGTTTATATATTCAATCTACCTCACATACTCTAGAGTGAACAATCACTCAATGACATAATATGGAAGTAAGAAAGGCTTCCCTATGAAGCCATACAATCTGACGACTACCCCTTGCATCAAGATGAACCAATATCCCTCTTCTGCATGAGTGTGTTGTAGGGTATCTCGCATATTTTGAGGAATTCTTGGCATTGTGCCATACATAATTTTTAAGGTGGGGCCTAGGAATTCCATATTAAAGTAGTAGTATGACTCTGCTTTTGAGAGAACCATCATCCACTCGTATACTAGTAAATTCTTTCCATATTTGTCTTTGTTGGTGGTAGAGATGAATTCTAGATTTTTTGCTTGAAAGAAAAAGAAAATCCATACTAGGTAAGAGGAAAACCTAAAAGCTTCTAGGGAATCCCTTTGTATTTTGAATAGGCTTGCATGTATCTATTGAGCTAGGTATGTCGGCTAGTCAAAGAAAATTGGCACTATCTTCTTATCTACACATGAAGCATCATAGAACTTAGGGTTTGACATACACTATGCCACTACAATCTACCATCCGTAGACTTGCATGTTATATTCTAGCCCTACTACCATAGCTAGCATGGAGAAAAGCTCCTTATTTTTGAATTTTGATAGGGGAATCAGAGATTCTGGTAGGGTCCCCTTGGGAGGAGGTTCTGACATATGTTCTTGCAAAAATAATTTTATATTGAGAGTAGGGGTATAGAACTTGGTCGAGTTAATTGGGTCAAAAGGAATGGGGTTTATAATGGGCCTTCTATCACAATTGAAGGTGACCCTAATTGCATCGATGTCTAGGGTAAAAACAACTTCACCCCTAGAATTCTTGATAATTTTGTGCTTTACATCGTAAAAATTTGCCATGGCTCTGATTAATTCAGGGTAGGGGTGAATAGGGGTGCAAACATACCAAGAGAGTAGGGAGTGGTAGGAGAATGTGCTCGGGATCGATGGCATGATATGCTTTGCTACCCTAGCTTCCACATCTTTTCAAATTTTCTCTAGATTTTTCCATGTTACTATGGTATCAGTGATGTGTGAATTCGGGTCTATGAAACCACTTTCACTTTTCATGACCCTACGCTTTTCCTTAGTGGTTGGGGGAGATGTTGTCATGGTTGCTCACTATGATTTTGGCATATAAAAAACCTGAGAGGCACTCAGAAGAGCTTAGAGAACTTGGGGGAAATCTAGGGATGCTGTAAGTAGAGGAAAATTTTTAGAGGATAGAGAAGCGATGAAAAAGCTTCTGTGGCATAAGTAGATGTGCATGCATGCGCTAAGGTGCCATGCATTAATTATGGTTGGTGGTGCACACCCTATGACTAATTTTGAATGTTATTGGATGCTTTGTTTCGTGTGCCACCTTCAAGAAAATCAACCACCATGCATTACCATTTTATCGGGCCAATGGCATCGCTTCACCTCTATCTTGGGCCAATAACTTTGTATCACCTCTTTTTTGAGCCAATAACTTGGTACGATGGTACTTTGAGAGGTGAGAATTTAAAAATTTAAGAAAACTGATTTTCTTGCCAAAAGGTATGGTTGCTTTGATTTTGATTGTCGGATGATGAAAATGTCATGAGATCTTGACAATTTTCCTTGAGGTGGCCTTTGGATGCCAAAATGTCATGAAAACTTGACAATTTTCCTTGAAGTGGCCTTTGGATGCCAAAATGTTATGAAAACTTGATAATTTTCCTTGAAGTGGCCTTTGGATGCCAAAATATCATGAAATCTTGACAATTTTCCTTGAAGTGGCCTTTGGATGCCAAAATGTCATGAAAACTTGACATTTTTCCTTGAGGTGGCCTTTGGATGCCAAAATGTCATGAAAACTCAACATTTTTCCTTGAGGTGGCCTTTGGATGCCAAAATATCGTGAAAACTTGATATTTTTCCTTGAAGTGGCCTTTGGATGCCAAAATGTCATGAAAACTTGATATTTTTCCTTGAAGTGGCCTTTGGATGCCAAAATGTCGTGAAATCTTGATATTTTTCCTTGAAGTGGCCTTTGGATGCCAAAATATCATGAAAACTCGATATTTTCCTTGAAGTGGCTTTAGAAAGAAATGAGAACATATTTACATATAATACATGTGAAGTGGAGAGAAACCTTTTACTTATAGTACAACTTCAGATGGAAGCCATTGATAGGGATGGGTTGGACCTGACCCTGTTCATTTCTCAATTGGAAGGAGTTATGTTGTTTTTCTTCGATTACCTCAAAGGGTCCTTCCTAGAATGCATCAAATTTCTGGTGGTTTCTAGGTTTTGCTTTCCTTTCATTCCACCTTAGAACCAAGTCTCCTACCTTGAAATTCCTAAGGGTAGCCTTTTTGTCAAACCATTTCTTCATGGTGACCATATGTTTTTGATAATGGTCGTAGGCTTGTTCTTTCTATTCTTCTAATTGTAGGAGTTGAATCAACCTATTTTCCATTGGCTCTACCTCCTCTGTGCCAGTTTGATTGAGCAACTTTAAAGCTGGCATTTCTATGTGTATTGGGAGGACTGCTTCTTTACCATAGACTAAAGAGTAGGGAGAGGTGTTGATAGACTTCTTGATAGTGATCCTATCAGCCCATAATGCTTGGTTTATCAGAGAGTGCCAACTTCTCTTATTGTCTTTTAGAGTCCACTTTAAGATTCGGAGTAAGTTTTTATTCATCGATTCGACTAATCCATTTCCCTATGGATAATAATTTGAGGATGTCTTCAAGTAGATCCCATATTTACATGTAAATTCAATCATTTTGGCACCTATGAAATATGTGTCATTGTCTATGACCAATGTATCTGGGATACTGAATCTTGTGATCAAACTCTCCATGAATTCCATCACAACTTCTTGGTCTACTTTCTTAGTGGGTATTGCCTCAGCCCACTTAGTGAAATAATCTATAGTGGTTAGGATGTATTTATGTCCAATGGACGAGTTGGGTTCTATCACTCTGATGAAATCTAAACCCCATTGTTGAAAAGGTTCTTCAACTTGAATGGATTTCAAAGGTATTGAAGCGTTTCTATTTCTCCCAATGTATCTCTGGCACTTCTCATAATTTCTTGTCACTCTGAAGGTATCTGAGAAAATGGTTGGCCAATAGCACCTAGTCCTAATGATTTTTAAAGTAATGGTTCTCCTGAGTAGTGTCCTCTTGATGGGCCTCCATGGAATTCATCCAAGATTTTCTGCTTCTGATCATCTTTTATGCACCGAAGCAATACCCCATCTAGATTCTTTCTATACAACCCTTCAGGTAATAAGGTGTACTTCAAATCTTAGATCTTGTATCTCCTTCTCTATGAAGCGTTCAAACTTGTTGGACACTTTCTAGTCTAGAAGTATTTGATCAATTCATCGGCCTAGTCAGGCTCACTCAAGGGTTGATCATCATCTGAGGTTGCTTCTTGAGTTTGGTAGGCCACATATTCTGATGAGACTTGTTTGGTGAGTTCTTGACATAATGCTCTACCTCTCACTAGCTTGGTTGGATGGATCTCAACATCATATTCTTGTATCTTTGACACCCAACCAACTCTTTTATCACCAAGTTCCCCTTGTATGATGAAATTTCTAACATCAGGGTGGACCACATACACAATGGTCCTACTCTGTGAAAGAAAATGCTTAAACTTTTTTAACGACTTCATTATTGCATAAACTTGCTTTTTGATGAAGTTGTACTTCTCTTCATGTTCTTGCATAGTCTGACTTAGGAATGCTATAGGCCTCTCTTCATTTTTAGGCCCTTTCTGAGTAAGTACTACGATGTAGCTCTCTTGTTCACCTACAACATACAAGATGAAACCTCTGGAATAGTCTGGATTTACTAATATGGGAGCTTGGGCTATCTGTTCCTTTATTTATTGGAAAGCTTTTTTCTTTAAGTCTTATCCACTTGAATTCAACATCCTTTTTCAATAATTCGGTCATGGGTTTGACAATTTGTGCAAAATATGCTATGAATTTGCGTATGAAGTTGATCTGGTTAAAGAAGGATTGCAAGCCTTTTTTGTTTGGGGGTAGAGGGAGTTCTAATAGTGCTTTCACTCTGTTAGGGTCTATAGCTAGCCCAACCTTAGAAATGATGTGACCTAGTAAAATCCCCTCTTCCACAGTAAAAATGGATTTCTTTGGGTTTAAAGAGATGCCAAACTCTCTGCATTTCTCAAAAATACTTCTGATATGGTCAATGTGATCTTCCTTTCGATGAGAGAACATTGTCATATCATCTAGGTATATCACTATAATCCTATTGATGAGTTCTCCAAAGGCCACATCCATTGCTCTTTGAAAAGTTGCCCCAGCATTGGATAATCCGAAAGGCATCCTCTGATAAGTGAATGTCCCCCACTTGGTGGTGAATGCGGTTTTGAACTGATCTTCATCCTTGACCCATACCTGATTGTACCCAGAGAACCCATCCAAGAGTGAGAATATTTCTGCTCTTGCTATTGTATGCAGAGTCTGGTCTATCTATGGGAGAGGATAATGATATTTTAGTGAAGCCTTGTTTAGGTTTTGGAAGTCGACACACAACCTAATATCTCCATTCTTTTTCTAACTGGGACCAAGTTAGCTACCCAAGTAGAATGCTTGATTGGGTAGATAATCTTGGCTTCGAGCAACTTCAATAATTCCTATTTCATTAGAGCTTCGATCTTGGGATTCACCGGTATTTGCTTTTTTTGAAAGGGTTTTGCACCTTCTTCGAGTTTGATTGTATGTTGGATAGTCTCTTTAGAGTAGACTTTAAGGTCACCATAAGTCCAGGCTATGATGTCAGGGAATTCCTTGCATAACCCTCGAATTTGGTCCAGTTCTTCCTCTGTAGTGTTTACCCCTACTTTAATGGATTTATCTGATCCCATTTGAGCCTCTTTGTATCTGTGCTTGTCAACTTTCATTTTATGGCTAGTTGACCTATCATTGTTATCAAATAGGCTTTTGAGAGTGATTAATCCTTTTGGGATATGGTTGTTTTTCAATTGGATCATGCCTGCATCTTCTTCATCTTTAGACACTCTATCATTCGAGCAGTTCATCTCATGGATGAGAAAGTCTACTATCTATTCATAATTTTTGAATACCTGCCAAAAGGTATCTCTATCTGGCATGGAGGGCCTGTAGATTAGCCTAACTATCTTAGACTTCTGGATGACATTGCTAATAGGGCAAAAATTTGCACCTACTGAAGCCAATAAATCTGCATGAGTGTTCTTTTCTCTAGGAATTACCTTGAGGTTTAAATATTCAAAGGATTCTAGCAAGTCCCAAAATTTATTCTTGTAAGCTTTAAGGTAATGTTGCTTACTCACACATTTCTCAGTGACCTGATTTACTATTAATTTAGAATCTCCAAAGATCTGGAGTTGTTTGATACCCAAATTTTTGGCTTTCTTAAGGCCTAAGTAGAGTGCTTCATATTCCGCTACATTGTTAGTGCAACTCTAGGTTAATTGATAAGAAAAAACTTTCTCTTCGCTTGTTGGAGAGATTAAAATAATACCTACTCTAGCTCCATTTCTGCATCTAGCACCATCGAAGAAAAGTTTCCATAGTTGATCGGTAGATGGGTCTACTTGATGGAGAGGAGTGGGGTTGCTTTTCTCAGGCTTTACAATTGAGTAGCTTCCCATATCTATTTCAATCATGGCATTGAAGTCTTGGAGAGAGAACTGGTCTTCTTCTTGCAACACATTTAGAGCTTCTTCCATCAAGTTTATGTCTTCCAATTCTTCGGTCATCATATTTACTGTAGTGGCTTGTTTACCTTCCTCTTCAAGTTTTTCAATGTGAAAGGTTGAAGGTTTCTCATTGAATATTTTCACTCTTTTTCCCTTGAATGGAATTTCCAAGTGCGAGTAATCTAATGATAAATATCCTCCTATTTTTGTGGTGAATTCTCTGGAGAGACACATACCAAAATAAGGTTCTAGATCCACTACCACTACCTCTTGTATAACTATGAGTTGAGGTAGTCTATGAAGAACTATTGGAATATCTTTAATCACCCCTACGGTTTTGATAGGGGTTCCATCTAATTGCAAGACACCAAGACTACTCCTTGTGTATTCCATTCCCATGATGTCACATACGACTTTGGGTATCATAGTGGTTGCAGCTCCAGAGTCTATCATACAGTTGTGTACCACCCATCCTTCCATTTGAAGAGATAGATAGAAGGGAGGAGGTCTATTTTTTCCTGAAGTAGATGTTAGGCTAGCTTGTGCAGAATCTAACTAATCTAGGGTTCTATTCTTGTTTTCATAGATCTCAAGGATTCTTGCAATAAATCAATCTATCCTAGAAACTTCAAAGCTTCATACATAGTTGCTTTGGAGGGAGTTTTCTTCATCTCCTCGACTATGTTGAATGGGAGGGGTTCAACACTTTTCTCTTTTACAACTATGTCATACTTATTCCTGTACCCCTGAGTAGCATCTATCCTTTGATGCTTAGTCAGTGAGGGGTATCTCAATTTATCTCTTGCTTGTTCTTGCATCTCCACTTCCTTCTGTAGGGGTGTTTCTTTACATATTTTTGCTTCTTTCTGACATGAAATCTAGGGAGATTTCTCGTAGGAGGTTATTTTCTCAACTAGGTTCCTTACAGGCAAAGGTAATTTCAAGGGGTTAAGCTCTTGGGGGTCAACCTGCAAAGGTTTCTTTCCCGATCTGGTTAGAACAACCACTTGTTCAATAGAGGGCATCATGAAATTTTGATTCTCTTCCCTGATCATATTAATCTGACCCTTGAGGGTTTTCTCAACCTTTTCAATAGCTATCTTCTAGACATGATGTTGATGGATCATACACGAGTTTTCATCATGTGGATCATTACATGTAGAACACCAAAAGTTTGACTCTGTTGAAGTGTTAGTGGGTTCACTATCTTCATTGGCGTAAACCACATTAGATTTGTCATGGTTTCTACCACTCATGGAGGCTTGATCTCTTGTTACCTATGGAAATATCCTTGGTTGGAAATTTCTTTCTGCTTCTCTTCTTTCCATTGAGGTCATCTTATTCATCAGAGTTTTCAAGGTTGATTGCAGATCTTGTAGAGCTGCAAGTTGAGGATCTGGAGTCGATGAAACTATCACCATAGGAAGTGCAGGAATGGTAGGAAGCATTGGAGGAGTGAGAGGTACCTGTATTACTAGGATATTAGGTTACCCGATCCATTTGGGGAGACTTGTATTAGAAGTGGGAGCAGGAGTTGGGAAAGCAGTATTTGATGCTTGCGGTAGATCCGAGAAGATAGGCATTATCATCTTTGCAGGGAACCTTCCAATAGTGATTAGATCTCTTTCCACCTTCTGAGCTTCTTGGAAAATCTCTGGGAAAGTAAATACTTGGGATTTCCTAATAGCCATACTTATGTCTGAGTTGAAAGCTCTCAGATAATAGTACATTGATTATTCATTTTTTGGCCTCAACCCATCAGGTACCCTCTACCAAGTTCGACTGAATCTGATATTAAAGTCGACTATCTCCTCTTGAGGGTGCTTCTGAATGATAGTGAACTGGTTTAGCAATGAAAATGGGTCAGCATGTTCATTGAACTCTTCCACTAACTTACCGACAAGCTGGGCCCAGGTAGATATGGATTGATTGGTGAGGGCTCTATACCAGTAGAGCATTTTTCCTTTCAAGGAAATGACTAATAGTCTTATCATGACATCTTCTTCAGTGATGTTATGTATTGGTGCAAGTGTGGCTACATCTTGACAATGTTCATAAGTCATCTTCCTAGTACCATCATACTGGGGTAACGCCTTTAAAGCTACTACTGGAATCAGGTGTTGAGCTACCAGATTCAAGGGGCCTGTATGGTTCCATGAAGGGTAAGGTAAATTTAATTGATTCATGACCATTGCAGCTATGGTTCTACTTGATATTATAGGTATATGGGTAGCTGGAGTTAACATTCCACTAGCAGCAGTACTAGGGAAGGCTGTAGGGGAAATATTTGTGTATCTTGTATTGATAGTAGATGAAGAAGTGGTTCTAGCAACTAATATAGGATTAGCTCTAAGGCTACCAAGGTGTAATTCAAAGAACTCGATGGGCTCTTCAGAATTTTTTTCTTTAGATCTGGTTATCATATAAAAATGGTATTCAACTAAAAAGTAGATAAGGGCTTTCTTAGGGTTCCTCTCTTGGGCGGAGTCACCAGGTGATTCATAAAAATTTTAAATAGGGCAAAGATAATCACCAGAACTTTGATCTGTATATATCATGGGATTGGGTCCCACCGGGCATGCCAAAAATTATTGGTGCAAAATCTGCCTTTGGTTACGTTTGCACCCAAGACTTTGCCAACATTGAAAGACCGGGTTCAAAATAGAGTTTACCCGGTTCAATCTCCAGAGGAGGTTGGTTCCTTGCTTTTTAGGAAAAAGGAGGGAGAATAAAATGCATAAAGAGAGGGAAATATAGCTATTTCTAGGAATGTTTAAATGGTGCATATTAGATAACAACAAAGCAATATCTACAACCTTTTATAGAAAAGTATTCTTTGAACCATCAAATTAGAATAACTAATCCTCTGGTGCAGATTTAATCAAACATAAGCCTATTGGAACTATTAATTTTAGAGCTAGCTAAACTTTAAACGTAGAAATTTAGAATGAGAATTAAAGTAGTTTCTATTCAATGTAACTTATACAACAATCAACAATCCATACATACTTGATAACAACACCAGTGAGCTAGAAACTAGAATGAGTAGTCTTTATTTGCTTTCAGAAGTCTATGTACATTGCCTTGTAAACATCCAAGAGCCGACCATTTTTTTGGGTCACTCATCCTATATATATTTTTACATAATATAAAAATTGAAAGTTGTTACAACAATATGCCCGTAGGCTCATTCTGGTAGAGTGGTAGTTAAGAGAGCATGGGATCTTCAACTAGAAATGGTTGGGATCTTCTTGTTACCATAATCCACCTTTATCTTCTTGGAGGTGTCATGGCCCAACTGTCTTTCACTGCTCTTCTTTGGGCTCAAAAATATCGTGCCATCATGACTTTTTCCTCTGACTTAGCCTTCGAGCTCAAAAATGTCATGCCATCGTGACCTTTTCTCTTCATTTAGCCTTCGGGCTCAAAAATGTCATGCCATCATGACCTTTTCTCTTCATTTAGCCTTTGGGCTCAAAAATGTCATGCCATCATGACTTTTTCTCTTCACTTAGCCTTCGGGCTCAAAAATGTCATGCCATCACGACCTTTTCTCTTCATTTAGCCTTCGAGCTCAAAAATGTCATGCCATCATGACTTTTTCTCTTCACTTAGCCTTTGGGCTCAAAAATATCGTGCCATCATGACCTTTTCTCTTCATTTAGCCTTCGAG
Organism: Wollemia nobilis; assembly: GCA_028583015.1. Lineage (NCBI taxonomy): Eukaryota > Viridiplantae > Streptophyta > Pinopsida > Araucariales > Araucariaceae > Wollemia > Wollemia nobilis. Next base: position 9,196,902 of record JAQPPZ010017049.1, on the reverse strand, counting down.
CTCAAAAATGTCGTGCCATCACAACTTTTTCCTTTGACTTAGCCTTTGGGCTCAAAAATATCATGCCATCGTGACCTTTTCTCTTCATTTAGCCTTCGGGCTCAAAAATATCGTGCCATTGCGATGTTTCTTTTATACTTAGCAAAATTTTGAGAAGACCACTCCTTACTCCCCTTGATGTGGTTATTTTGACCTACATAGCCTCTTTATTCACTTGCTACTTTACTAATATTCACTTCATCCTTATCAATTTGTATGGTCCTACAACTCAGTCAGGTAGATTAGAATTTTGGAGCGGGATTGAGGTTTTTATGAGAAGTAAAAATCAAGAAACTCATTTCATGATCATTGGAGATTTTAATGCCATTACCAAGCTGAATGAAAAATCTGGGGAAATAAGGAAATTGACCCAAAGTATGAAATATTTCTTAGTTTTTATTCAAAACAATAGTCTATGGAAAGTTGATTTTGAAGAAGACAACTATACTTGGACCAACAACAAGAGAGGTCAGAACCTAACAGCAGAAAAAATAAAAAGATGTATTCTATCATATCATTGGCTAGATGAAGGAACTTGTGCTAAAATTAATACATTAACAAGGATTGGTTCAGATCACTGGCCAATAAGAGTTAAAATGGTGGTTAGTGAATTCAAAAAATATCATATTTTAAATATGAGCATATGTGGGAATACCATCCTCAATTTGTTTATATGATAGCGCAGACATTGAATTCTTTAGGTAATGGTGGGTTGTATGATCTTCCAAACCAAATTAAAGCTATGACATCTAGATTAAAATAATGGAACAAGAACACCTTTGGAAACATTTTTGAGAAGAAAGAACTAAAAGATAAACTTTAAAAATTCTAAAAAGGTGATGAAAATAATACAAGCTCAGAGGAAATGGAGTTGCTTAGTGAATGTCATAATATTTTGAGTAAGGAAGATAAATTATAGAGATTAAAATCAAGACATACTTGGTTAAAAGAAGGAGATAAAGATATAAATTTTTTTCATAGGATGGCTATAGTACAGAGATCTTCTTCTAGAATTGGTATAATTAAATCAATAGAAGGGGTTTGGATTGAAGATCAGAGTGAAATTAGAAAAGAGGCTAAGTTGTTTTATCATAATATTCTAGGTTCAAAGGAGACTAAAGTTTTTAATGATAAACTTCTTCAAGATGTTCCTTCAGTTATAACAAATGAAGACAATAGGAAACTAATGGATCCTATTACTCTAGAAGAAGTTCATTTAGCTCTTTTCTCTTTTAATAAGGATAAATCCCCTAGACCAGGTGGGCTTTTTATAGCTTTTTACCAATATAATTGGGATATAGTGAAGGATTCTTTATTGGTGGTAGTGGAAAATTCTAGGGTAAAACAATACATTCCTTATAAAATAAATGCAATTTATCTTACCCTAATTCCAAAAAAGAAGGATGCTTAATTGGTTGATTCTTTTAGACCCATAAGTCTATGTAATATGGCTTATAAGATTATTTCCAAAGTGATGGTGAATAGATTAAGGCCATTGTTAGATAAAATCATTTCAGAAGAGCAAGGAGGTTTTGTGAAAGGGAGAATTTTTTTGGATGGGATCATATTAGCTCATGAAGTTATACATTCAATAGCTTTAAGAAAAGATAAAGCTATGATCTTAAAACTTGATATAAGTAAAGCCTATGATAGTGTTAAATGGAATTTTATTTTTTGCAGTTTTAGATAAGTTTAGTTTTGGGAAGAAATGTGTTATATGGATTAAATCTTGTGTCTCTATAGTTTCTTATTCAGTGTTGGTCAATGGGTTAGTGACAGAATATTTTAAATCCAAGAGAGGCCTTAGACAAGGAGATCCTCTATTTCCTTATTTGTTCATTATTATGGCAAAATTTTTGAGTAGGAACTTAAAAAAGGCTTACAAATATGGTTTTATAAGTGGTATTAAGATTAGTAATAACATTGATAACATCACCCATCAATAGTTTGTAGATGATACAATCCTTTTTGGAAGGGCAAGGATAAATGAGGCCAGAGATTTGAATAACTTTTTAAAAGAGTACAAAAGAGCTTCAAGGAAAAAAATCAATAGGAATAAATTCAAAATTTACTTTCTTAACACTCTTGCTAATATCAAAGTAAGTATTTGTAGGTTGCTTCTAATGGAGGAGGCAAATTTACCAACAAATTATCTAGGGATGCCTTTATTTGAGGGGAGAATAAGGATAGATTTATGAAATCTAGTTATTAGTATTCAAAATAAAATTCCAGCTTATAAAGGTAAATGGTTATCATTATTAGGAAGAGTGTAGTTAATTAATTCAGTATTACAAGCTATTCCAACATATTATGTCTTTGTATTCTATGACAAAATCAGTTGAAAAAAGTTTAATCTTTATTATGTGATCCATAAAAGGAAAATTTATTTGGTGAAATGGAGCAAGTTGTGTGATGACAAAACTAAGGAAGGTCTTGGTTTAAGAGCTCTTACATATGTAAACTTAGCTCTTAGGGGAAAATTTATCTAGAGATTGTACAAATAAATTCAAAGAAAATGGGCAAGAATTCTTCTAAGTATGTTAATCCCAATGACCCAAGTTTAATATTTACTGCATTCTCTCTTCAAAATGGTTCTACTCTTTGGAATGGTTTAAAAAATCTATTTATCTTATGATTAAAGGTTTAAGATGGGTGGTGGGAACTAGAGAAAACATTTCTATTTGGATGGATACTTGGTGTGATAAAAACCACTCAATTTAGATCCAATTTTGAAACCTTGGATGAGATTGATTCAAGAAAAATATGGTGATAGGGTTTCAAATATTTTTTACAAGGATCAAGAAGGAAGATACAAATGGAAAGAAGATTTTTTACAAGTATACAAGACATTGATGCTAGGAGGCAATTGAGTAGAAAGATAACAATAGTAATTATTCTGAGGGGTGTGAAGGATAAATTGATTTGGAATAGAGTTTGTATGGAAGGTGACTCTCTCATAGTAATAAATGCAATTTTGAGGAAAGCAAAGGGTCCATGGAACATACAAGAGATAATTGTGGAAATTCAAGATCTTGCTAAGGAGTTTGAAGAAACCAAGTTTACACATATATTAAGGGAAGGAAAAAATGTGCAGATAAGCTAGCCAATAGAGGGGTTTTGGTTAAGGATCATGAAGTTAACATCTCTTGTCCATGGTTAGAGGAAGTAGAAAGTTTAGTTGAAGCTGACAAAAAATGTTGATTTCCTAAATCAATTAATGATTAAGATTTACTTTAATGTTTTCCATTGGTAATATCTATTTTATTTTGTAACAATAATGTGTGTTCATTTAGACTATTTATTATAATTTTTGTGGTTGCACTTCAGGAAGAAAACTAGCAATCCATATTTGGTAAAGTGGACTATGTTAGTGCGATGTTTTGGAAATATTACTCTACTAAGATGCAAGGCATAGATAGTAGAGGTAAAATTTTGGCATTGTGAATGCTGCTATAGGAAAATTTCAAGAAAGATATTATATTCTAGAGTAATTGTATTCATACAAATATTTGAAAAGATCCAAAAAATGAAAATCAAGAATTCAGACATTTTATGTAAAATAATGTAGGTTTCTAACTATATCTTCTTAATTGAGATGAGAATTGTATCTATTTGTAAACTCTCAAGATCTAAAGAAGAGAGATATAATTTTTTAAAGGTGGGGGACCCGAGTACAGCCCCTTTTTATCAAGCAAAAAAAAAATTCGTTAAATGATGCTCACAAAAATAGTACAATGTATTATAATGGAGGACATGAACACACCATAATTTTAATGAAATAACTACATTGCACTCTAACTATAATTCACTATAGTAACTTTAGTCTCTCTATCTCTCTATCTCAAGGCATATATATAGGAATATATACGCCTTACCTTTTACTCAACCTATGAATCTTCATCTACCTATCCTATGACTCATGTACATGTGGACTACATGTACATTTACATCATTGCACATTCTAACACTTGTGCATTTATTACTTTCTTGAAGTAACTAATCAAACCTTAATCTAAGATAGAATCCTAATCTAATAATGTATCCAAGGTGGTACATTGGCATGTACCAAATAATGTAATATACTCTAACACCCCCCTGTATTACATTATTTGGGTAGTAAAGACTTTAGTCTTCAATATGGATATTCATCTTTCAAATATTCTTCAACTTGATCAGGTCCTTCTTCTTATTTAGTTTGTAGATGGCCAAGTAGTCCATAGTTTTGTTGACCTCTCATATTTCTAATTTTGAATCTTCTATTTTCTCATCTACTCTTATGATGTATAGGTTCTTCATTTTTTGCAATTTGTTCCTCATAAAATGCATTAGTATTATTTTAAAATATAACAATATCTTGTGAAGTCTCAATTGAGTCTAGAGTATACATATTTCTATGGATTGATCTAGTATATTCTATCTCATTTTGATTTATTATGAGACACATATTAACTCCATTTAAGTATTTGAAATCAACCATCCTTTTGCTCTCCACTAGCTTGGTTACTGAAATAAGATTACATGTTAATCCAGGAAAATACATCACATTATATAACAAAAAAATTGGAAATGATTTACTGTGTTACACATCCATATCCATGTATAAGATAGGTTTTTCCATATGAAATTTGCAACCTATAATAATTAGTGATTTCAAGACAATCAAATTATTGTAAGTTTCCTGTCATGTGATGATTGGCACTGAAATCAATATACCAAATATTCTTTTCAATTTGGCTTGTAGAATTTTTTGTGCTAGAACTAATTTTGCATCTTTGATGTGGTCTATTGTATGTATCTTGATCTTGAATCCTTTTGTAGTGTGCCTTGTGATGATATGTCCCTCTATCCATTTAATAAATTATAGTATTTCTTATGTCTTTCAATCCTTTTAAATTTTGGATTCTGACCTTCAACCTTTGTATTATATGATCAATCAATAGAACTCTTTGTAGTAGTCTACCTTATGACTCCCAAGTTAAGAATATGATCAAATACTACCTTTCAATTCTTCAACCTTTTGAGGTATGTTTTGTAATTTCTTATTTGTGATCTTTCAAATTTCTTGATAGTTTTCCTTTTAGCCCCCTAGTATTTGATAATATTATTTCAATTCTTGAGTTTTGTGGAAGACCTTGTCTTTACTAAATATTTTGAACTTGATAAAATCTTGTCTAATATCAAGTTTTGTAGAACCCCTTATATCTCCCTAGTGTTTGAGTGAACTATAGTCTTGATAAAGTTCTTACCTTTCTTTAAATTCCTTTTTTTGAATCCCTAAAGTTCAACTACTATATTTCACCTTATTTCTCCTTATTGATATATGCACTTTTAATTAGATGAAATTCTCTAACTTCAAGACTCTATAGTTGGATTCCTTTTGTCCCCTTTAATGTGAATATGAGACAAGTATGAGCAATAATTTCCAACTCTTTTAATCAATGCTATGAAGAGCTTCTTTCAATTCTCTAAATTTCAATGGTTTAATTTTCTAAATTCCAATGATCTAGATTTTGGTGTAGTATTCCTTATATCTCTCTAATTTTAGAACTTTAGAAAATAATAATATTTGTAAAGAGTAATACTTTAGTTTTTCCAAAGTATAAAACATTATCACTCCTATTTAATTAATTACAAATATTATGATGTTTGTATCTCAACTAGTGCACTTTTGAAATGTCACTTAAGGAAATAAACTCCTTATTTATGTTTGCTTTCTAATTCACTAAGGTTGGTATTTGCTTATATATCCAATGCAAATAATAAATAACTTCAACCTTATAATAAAACACCTTATAACTCCTTATACTTAAAGAAAGCAAATATGAAATTATGTAGAATTATACCTTCCTTCAAATGTTGTATGTTGCAATATGATTGGCTCTTGATTCGATTCTTTATCCAAGCCTGGGTGCTGAATTCGTTGGTCTCCTACGTATAACAATGAGCAGTTAATGCTCAACATTCACTATGCACCTTTTATGATGATCTTCCTCCTTCCTTTAGTGCACTCTGACCTCTCAATTCTGGAGATATACATACTTTATCTCATCCTCAGTTATTAATACCTTACATCTCCCTTCGAAGTGGATACCAAGTGGTGTGTTCTTGCTTATAATGTATGTTGCAGTTACATCCTTTGGATATGTTAGTTAGGTGGTGCTATCCTTTTGACATTGAATAATTATTAATTATTCTTTTGAAATGTCTCACTAGCCTAGGTGCTCTCCTACCCAAGTATGAGTGTTATGAAGAAACACAAATGCATGTGAAATGGTCAGAAAATGACATTTGATAATTTAACACAAAACACAATGATGCATTAAACAAAGAGACTGTGATTCCATTGATATTAAAAGATACATGTTACAAGAGGGACATGATGCCCTTTATCCATTTCTCTTCCTAACAATGTTACAATCAATTTTATGCCTTCTTCGATCGTCCCTCAGTGTAGGTGGGCTTCTTTGTATGTGGGCCACCGTCGGGTTGTTGTTGGTTTGATGTTGCTTTCCCTCTTCAGATTTGCTACATAACCTATGAATAACCTGCAAAAGGGTGTTAGTATGATGGGGGGCTTGCCTTAGTCAGGCCCCATATTTATGAAGATGAAATGACCATAAAAATAGAACAAAACATGAAATAAATTGTGTAGAAGGTAATAATATGATGAAATGGAGCTTACCACCCAAATCTGGAGTGATTTGGGGCCTGTAGACCCAATTCGCCACCCGAGGGGTGAACTGAGGCTAGATTCATGGGGCAAGGGGTGATCTGAGTTGTGATGCCTCTTCTACAAAATCCTTCCGGTGGGTCGACTCCTAGGCAGTTGGGGTGCCTCTGTGTACCATTGAAATCTGACTGTGTGCATCGAGAAATGACTGTTCAATATTGGCTTTCCATTTCAGTAGAGTAATTGTGCTTTGTTGAATTTGTGAGTCAGATCTAATTAGGGGTTTGGGACCCATTATTTATAGGCAAAGGCAAGGTGCATGGGGGGTTAGATAGACTAAACCTAGGTTTGATTCTGACTAGGGTTAGGTTAAGAAATGCAATGTGGCAACATCACATTCCTTATGAGAAATATCTCATCCTCACACATGTGTGAGGATGGATTAGGGCTAATCCTGATTAGGAGGTGCTTAAGTCAATTTAGGACATGATTAAAGAAATATCTCAACAAACCCTAATTTCACACATGTGGGAGGATGTAATTAGTGCTAATCAAGATTAAGGGTTCTTTTAATCAAATTTACCCTAAAAAGGTGACTTAAGTGAAGTCAACATTAAATTAGATTTTAGGTAATTGACTTATTAATTGTTTTGGTCAACTAATACCCCGTGGGGGCCTCAATTGAGTGCAAATAGGCTATCGAATGATATCCCAATGCATGGGATGTGATTTTGAAGGCTTATGAGGGTTTAGGACCTAAAAGCCTATGGAGTGATATATGGAAGTCTACATATTACTATGGTGAACTATGGCAATCTACATATTACTACGTCATGACTACGCATGACTATGCATGACTACGCATGACTATGATAGCCTAAAATAGCCTAGGGATGTCTGGAATCACCTATGGATACATAAAAGTAGCAATGTATGACTTTTGGGTGTCTACATTTGCCCCTTTTTGTACTATACTATGTGGAACACAGTTTAATACAAAAATGTGAAGGGTTTGTGTAGAAGGAAAAGGGATAGAAGGGGAATGGGATCCAATCAAAGGTATGTAGTTGCTCGAAGTGTGACCATACAACATTGACTCGATAGCCAAGAAGGAGAAGGGAAAATAATGGGATCCAATCAAAGGTATGTAGCATACAACATTGATCGATAGCCAAGAAGAGAAGGGAAATAATGGGATCCAATCAAAGGTATGTAGCGAAGCATGACCATACAACATTGACTAGATAGCCAAGAAGAGAAGGGAAAAGAATGGGATCCAATCAAAGGTATGTAGCCACTTGAAGCGTGACCATACAACATTGACTAGATAGCCAAGAAGAGAAGGGAAAATAATGGGATCCAATCAAAGGTATGTAGCCGCTCGAAGCGTGACCATACAACATTGACTAGATAGCCAAGAAGAAGAAGAGAAAAGGAAAGGAAAAGAGGAAAGAAATAAAAACAATGTTGGTAAAAGGAAATGGATGATTGTGGATGCAATGAAGTGATTTGTATCATACATTAATCTAAAAAAAAAAAAACAATAAAAAAAGGAATATGGATGCAATGAAGTGATTTTTTGAGTTCGTATGGCATTTACGATGCCATACTAGTTGCTTGAGAATGACAACTTTTGATTATTTTGCTTTTGTGACCAGATCAACGTGGTCCAAAAGTATGAATAGGACAAAAGCCTATCTAAATTTTTTTTGTTGATTGATTGATGAGAACATGGTGACAAGTGTCAAACCATTTGAACTAAGTTGACATTTAGCTTATTCAAACGTGTCATTCATGATGCTCCATGAATGCCAGATATAAATACTCTAAATGTTGCACCAGGATCATGCCAAACGTATCATCCATTATGTACTCGATGTACAAGAATGCTAGATTGACTTCTCCATTGTCACGCATAGCTCTCCTGATGTAACCCATGTCTGATTGTGATTGAGATTATTTCGTATGATAATCTTCAGCAAAAAATTTCATAGACAAATGTGCTAATCGCACTTTTGGATTTTTGATGTTTTGGTTGCATGCAAAGCTGACTTTGGATATGAATACCCCCTCAAATGAGGAATCAACAATGAGGTGAATGGAATGTGGTGATTTGATGATGCAATGATTGATAAAAATATCAATGCATGATGATTATGATTGCAAATGAAGGTAAAAGGTAATTTTGGAAGGTTCCTAGGGTTTTAGGGGACATTTGCCTGCTTTCCTAGGGTTTTGGGTGCATTTTGAGGTGTTTTGGTTGAATTCACCACCTAAGGGGTGATTTTGACCTAAATCACCACCCGAGGGTGAATTGGGTTGCGGTTCACCCCTCGGGGGGTGAATTGGTGGATAAGGTATATTTAAGCCCTAATTTGCATGTGGGGGGCTCATTTTGATGGTGCACGATGGTGGAAAGTGACTTGTGAGGGCATTCGATGGCACGAGAGGAGCACGGGTGACTATTGCAAGGGCGACGATGATGAGAGGATGCAAAGTGGCTGGCAACAGGTACGGGGAGCCATCGGTAAGTGATCTTTTGCCTTGTTTTGTTTTTGTTTTATTTTTTTGGGAAAATGTGAATGAGGGGGGGAGGTTTTCATCTCGATTTAAATTTTTTTGCAATTTTTAATTAAAATTTAAACACAAAGTGACAAACAAGCCAAATGGGTATCCAAAAGCATGATCGGTTTTTGAATTAGACTTGTTTTGATGCTGATTTGATCGGGTGAAGGGTAGAGTAGGTGTGAGGTTTGACCATCCATTTTTGGAAGTAACGGTGTACTGACATTGATATGTTTTTGTATTTTGTCCACTAAAATGGGAAATGGGTATCCCATTTTGTGACTATTATATTTTTTTGACTTCGTTTGATGTGATTTCAGAATTTGTCACTTTTAGGTGTACTTTATCAAACCTAGACTGTTAGATTTGACATGTTAGAGGTAAAACTTTTGAAAACCGATGAAACTTTCACCGTAGAAGGGCAAAATGGGTGTCCAAAAATGTTGTTTGTTTTGGTGAATGACTTCATTTGGCCTACCTTTGATTTGCGTGCCAAGGTGTAGATTAATGTTAAACTAAAAATGAGCTATAGGGAGCCCGATTTAGACTGTACTCAACGTCTGTTTGAACTTTCACCGCTAAGTAGGCAAATGGGTATCCAAAAATATGACTGTTATTTTTGAATTATGTCTTCTGATGTGTGTTCGATTTTGGTGTATGTATGATAAATTTGATTTTTAGATCTGTGTAGATTGGTATGTTGTTTTTGAATTTTGTCGACACATTTACCGATAAGTGGGCAAATGGGTATCTAAAAATGATATTTGTTTTTGTAGATGTTATTGTTTGTCTTATGTTTGATTTGCATACCAATTAATAGGTAGTTGTAAATTTGAACTAGGTTGTTGGGAGTCCAAATGATGTTGTTTGTCATATCAGTTTGAACTTTTGCCATGAAATGCCAAAATGGGTATCCAAATGTGTGACTGTTATGTCGATGTTTGTTGTCATGTGTTTTGTGCATTGTTTAGCATCGAAGTGCATGTCAAATTAATAGGTTTTAATTTGTAAATTTTGGTTTATAAAATTTGATTTGATTGCATCACTTATGTGGATATCTAACTTGTGTTTTGTTGTGGATGAACAGGTGAAGATGCTCGAGCCCCATCATCGGGTGCGAAAGATGAAGGGTGTGTTTGACAAGGTGATGAATCAGGAAGAGGAGCTTAAGTGGTTAGATGATATATGGTTTCGAGGTGTATGGGAGTGCACCAGTATACACACCAATAGGGCCTACATATCTACACTATGTGAGCGATGGGATGCGGATAGGAATACCTTTCATTTTCCCACTAGGGAAATGACTATTACATTGGAAGATGTGTACCGTATCTATAGGCTATCGATTGAGGGTGCTCCTGTGAGAGCGATGGCTGATGAGAGTAAGGATGCGGTGTTGGAGTGATTCTTTGGGGTAGAGTGGAGATCGATAGATATCTCGAAGATGGACTATGAGTGGTTGTGGTTACAGAAGAAGATATCCGATCGATAGTGTGCAGCCATGATGATGATCTCCACATATGTGCTACCTGATAGTTCTAGGGTTTTGTTTACCTAGAATATGTTAGACTTGGTTAGTGATATGGTGGAGCATAGGGTTGTGTTTGCTTGGGCACCTACTCTGTTAGCCCAAGTATATCGAGAGTTACATGATGTTGTCCATGGGAGGAGGATAGGGCTGAGTGTGATTCCCTTGCTATAGGTATGGGCATGGGAGCACATAGCTATTGAGAGGTCATCTCTATTGCCTCAGCCTATGCATGTGGAGGGCAAGGAGTATTTACCCTATGCTTTGAGATGGAGCACGATGGTTGAGCAGGGTATTAAGAGGCCGCATGAGGGTGACCCACTATTTTGGAGGGGTAAGTTTGAGGATGCGACTCCTGATGATATTACGTGGAGGCCTTGGTTGGGTGGTGTGATATGGGAGTAGGATGAGGAGCAGTTGTGAGCCATTAGATGAGGTCATTGGATAGTGGGTAGATATACTCGGTAGACCGAGTATTTCTAGTTTGATCGAGTGAGGTGATAGTTTGGCTTGCGATAGGATGTTCCTAGGACTCCTGTAATTTATTTTAGGTGGTAGGGTGACAGAGGAGAGCGGCCTATGGTGCCACCATGGGTTGGGGAGAGGGATCCTCCTATGGACATCTCGGATGTGGTGGATGTTGGGATGACTCCTGAGTTTGAGGCCTGGTGGGCTTGGCAGAGTTGGGTGCTTGGCAGGGGCATGATTGATCGATGGGTGGCACCTAATGTTGGGGTACCTCCATCGATAGGTGATGATTGGTAGGAGAGCTCGGGCTGAGGATGTGGCTGGTGATGCAGAGGAGGTTCCTCTATGGTGCTCATGATGCCGCTTGGGTGGTGGAGCGAGCACCCAAGATGTGAGGGTGGAGCAGGTGCCTATGGATGTTGATGTGGATATGGGGTAGGCTATTGGGAGAGAGGAGGAGGGAGGTGTTACTACTATTGTGGGTGACATGGATGACACCATTGATATTGGTGTATTTGTGGATGCGGCACAATAGATTCCTATCGATATCTCGGTGAGGGGAGATGTAGAGGATGAGGCACGGGCGCTACGGGATAGAGTCCATCAGTTGGAGGCTGAGGTGGAGTAGCTGAGGGCTGATATGGTTAGGTAGGGGACTGAGATGGAGTAGTTGAGGGTCATGGTGGTGAGGCAGGCTCAGATGATTATGAGCTTGACTGGTCAACTGGGTGTGAAGACTACCAAGAAGTTATTGTGTGAGACTTCTCTATTGGTGCATGAGATTCCTCTTCTTGATTATGCGTAGGTGGTGTCATAGTCTGGGACACAGTCATGAGTGTGAGCACCCTCACATCAGAGTCAGCATAGTGTTGCTCCGATAGTAGAGGTTGGTGCTAGGGTTGAGGTGCAGGATCCACCTACTGTGGAGCAGCCTATTGTAGATCCAGTTCCAGAGTTCATTGCAGAGTCGAGCTAGGCTATGGAGAGGCGAGCGAGTCGGAGAGGGCGTGGGGAGACTCATGGTGATAGTTAGGAGTTATATATTTGATTGTAGCCTATGGGTATTTTGGATGTTATATGTGATGGGCATGGTCCCAGGTTGTAGCCTTCGGGTATTTTTTGATGATGATATATATATACCTTGATTTTGGTTGTTATATATGATTTGTGATTTTGATGGTTTGGAATGTATTGAGTTTATATTTGCGTAGATAGCACAATATAGTTCGTAGGTATGTATGATTAATAGATACATATGTGTGAATGGTTTAGATCTATTATCGTTCTTTCATATGAATGAATTGTAGAATAGTATGCATGATTATGTTTCGAATGCAGTGTGATGTGATATCGAATGTGATGTTGTTGTATATGTATGTACATAGAATAAATGCAATGTTATAATTTGATTTTGGAATGTGTGTAGCATGAATGCATAATGTAATTTGATTTCATGAATGTATGTAAGACAAATGCATAACTATAAGGTGTAGCAAATGTATATGACATAGATGCATGGGTGCATGTATGGACTTACTGAAATGCGCCAAGGAAGCACTTGTATCATGGCATTTACCTGTATGGATGCAATCCATTCCATGATTTTAGGGATGGTGGATAATGTAAGGCATGTGTAATGGTTTTGACTAACATAGTTATGACAATCAAATCTCAAACCCTTAGCTATACAAGTTTTGTGGCAACTTATAACATAATCGAGCTGGTTCAAAGTCTGTCTTGGACCTATGTGTGTGAATGTGTAAGGTTCATTTATCCATTTTGAGGGAGGTAGGATTAACCCATTGTAGATGCTACCGGACTAGCTAGCTCATCCATCCACAATAATGATCTCTACAAAAGTGAGATGCTAATGTGAGAGATGTGTTGTCACCTGTAAGACTATTCCACTGGTAGGCAGGCTCTTGGAGCCTATTGCTAGTGATGGGAATCATCCCATGGTGTTATGTTGAACCTAAGGACCAAAGGTGATAAGCATAACATGGGTGATATCAAGAGGTATTTCCTTTTGTTTTCTGCCCCTGTTCTAGTGTTAACCTATCTGATTGTGGTAGTGCTCTTTTCATTTCTTTTCTTTTCTTTTTTTTTTTTTTTTTTTTTGTGGTGCTCTTTTTGTATGGGTGATGAAGTTTGTTTTCTACCCAATCATTTATTTTTTCTTATGCTTGATCCCTTTGTTTATCCCTAGGTCGTATGTTGACCATGCAGGTGATAGGATGAGCAGGGGATACCATTCGCTAGATGGTGATATCTACTCAAGATGTCCTCTTTCCTAGGCTCAAAATTGTTAATGTGTAACCTATTGTGAGTGATCCATGAGAGAAGTTGAACCAGCCTAAAAGACCATAAGAAGAATGTACAAGACTCAGTAGCTATGGGTGACACTTGATTGCCTAAACTATAGAGTAGTCAAAATTAAACATGACACCTATGTATACCCTGATCCTGAAAAGGGGGAATGGACATCCAGGTGGTGATGCTAACAAATGCATGTATTATTCCTATTGAGGCACATTTTGGGGGAGAATGTACAAACATGAATTAAAATTTTAACTATAAAGCATATGAATATGTGCAATGGATGTAAATGTAAATGATGCAAGTGGAGGAATGTGATATTTACAAGAGGAAAGTTATGTTGTGTAGAAGGAGAATTTTAGAAGAACCTATTTATAGATGAGTAAAGTGTGTAATGATGACAAAAAGTATGATGCTAGGATCATGGTTGCCCCAACGTGTGGGGTGTGTGTGTAGTAGATGTATAAGTTGTGAGTTGTATAAGTGTATGTAATAGTCACCAAAAAGAAGGAAGATGTGAGAGTGGAATGTATAGGTGGAAGAAGTGAGAAGAAGTGGACATTGGTAACCAATCAAGAAAAGGGGATCACCAAAAGCCAACAAATATAGGAGAGAAGAAATGAATCAATGTATGTAAGAAGTAGAAGAATGAGATAGAAGAAGAAGAGTAATTAAAACTACTATCGGGTGAAATGGCATGGATCCGGTTGGGAGTGGGATGGTGAAGTGATGATGTGGCTTGGATTGTGATTGGAGCTATAGTTGGAAATGTTATGAATGTAGTGGGTGGGTATTGTCAGGGTGCTATGAGGTGGTAAAGTTCTAGGAGTGGTGTGATGTGGAGGACTTAGAAGTCGGCTAAATGAGAGAGAATGCTCTGGTGATGGGGTACGCTCATCATGCAACATGTTGTGCACTAGGGTTTTGAATGATCTGCACTCTTCGATATCATGACCTGGTTGGTGATGGTAAATGTAAAATTGATTCTCATTGTAGTTGCATGGTTTAGAATGTGAGGGATCAATGGGTCAAATCTCGGGTAGGTCAATAAGGCCCTGATGCATGAGATGATGGAATATTTTGGAGAATGGTATGTGTGGAATAGGCATAGGATAAATGTATGGGTCTATTGGAGGTGAGTGAGGCCTGGGTGAAGGATGATCTGGTAATGGAGGCATGGGTCTAGGTTTCGACATGGGTCGAGTCTAGGGTCGAAGAAGGGGTCTACGTGGCGGTGAGGATGGACGGGTCATGGGAGACTATCATGGGTGAACATGGCAATGGTAGTGGCTCATCTACAACTCTAGAGCTTCGATATGGGAGATGAGATGTTGTATCTCATGGTGTGGTGGTGATGGTATTGGGGAAGGGGGGATGTTTGTATGACCATCTTGAGTAGCTTGGGCCACATGGGCTTGCAAAGCCTGGGCGTAGGTAGACTCACCATTGGGAAGTGGAGTGGGTAGAAATGTAGGGTGAGGTGGATGAGGTGTATACTCCCTATTAGGTGGGTGGTAGGATCCTATGGGATGATGGGGGTGATTTGTGGGTGAATAGCGATGTCTGAGATCATCAGATGGGTGGGAGGGTGACCCCTGTGCTTGGGGTTGGGTGGATTCCTCTTTTTCATCGAAAGAGGACATGGTGATCTGGTTGTCTCTAGAGTGTGGTGAATAGGATGAACCTCGTTGGTGAGGGGAATGGTGTCGAGGTGAGGTATGATGACTTGAATGGGATGAATGCGAGGAGCGCCTGGTATGAAGGGTGGTTGGTGGTCGGGCGAGATCGACCGATGTAATGGGTTTTTGTTGTGGCTATGGATGGTCCTGCATGGTGGTAGGTGAGGCCACTGTAGAGCTCTCCTACTGATGATGTGAGTCCTACAAAAGGAAAAACAAATACCCCGAGCATAAAAATGGTAGAAAGGTGAAACGTACATGTATAGAGAAATAATAAAGCAAAAATAATAGATTCACATGGTGATGTGTTTAGTGATTTACTTCTAATACTATGTGACACTCATGATGGTGAATGTGTTTATGCATCATGCATTGAATGCATGAAGGTGCAAGATGTTGATGGGTTAAGGATCATTAAGGCCTTCAATATTGGCTAGATGATATGCTCCTAAACCATATTTGTGTGTGATAATAAATGGGCCCAACCAGTTTGGGGTGAATTTATCACGTTGTTGGCGAGGTTGACTTGTGATTTGCTGGTTCTCTTTGAGAACCAAGTCACCAATATTAAACTCATGCTGATGTACCTTACTATTGTAGGCACGGTGAAGGTGATCTTGATATACTCGTGTGTGCTCGATGGCATGGATGTGATGTTCATCGAGGAGTGTTAGTTGATCTAGACGAGCTTGGCGAGCAGTGTCATCATCAATGAAATCTTTCATAGATATCCGTAAGGAGGGTATCTCAAGCTCAAGGGGCATGATAGCTTCTGCCCCATATACAAGTGAAAAATGTGTTGCCCCAGTAGGAGTACGAATGCTCGTACGATATGCCCACAAGGCTAGGGGTATTTGATTATGCCAGTCCCGATGAGACTCTGCTATAGTTTTACGGAGAATAGAGCAGATGGTTTTGTTCGTGGCTTCTACCTGGCCATTTCCTTGAGGGTAATATGGGGTCAAAAAGCTATGGTGTATGTGAAATCTATCACATAAGGCTTGGACAGTCTTGTTTTTAAAGTATTTCCCATTATCTAAAATGATTTGGGAGGGAATTCCAAAATGGCATATGATATGCTCCATGATGAATGCTGCAATTTTGGCTCCTATAGTTTGGACCAGTGGGATGGCTTCGACCCACTTGGTAAAATATTTTGTTGTTATGATGATAAATTTATGATTGCTAGAGGAGGCAGGTGTAATTTGTCCAATTAGATCTAGGCCCCATTGGGAGAAGGGCCACATGGACTAGATAGGTTGAAGTGCTTGGGATGGTAAATGTGTTAGGTTGGCATGTTGTTGGCATTTGATGCAACGTTTGACATACTCACAGTAGTCTTGCTCCATTTTGGGCCAGTAGTAGCCCATACGGAGGATGCATTTAGTAATCGCCATGCCACTAAAATGGCCACCACAAGTACCATCATGGGTTTCTTGTACAACCCATTGTGATTCTTGTGGTTCTAGGCAACGCAAGAGTATGTCATCATAGCTACGGTGATAAAGGATGTCCCCCAACAAGGTGTAGTGGATCACTCTTTGTTTAAAGGTTTAGCATTGGGCATGGGGAAAATCACATGGTAGGAAACCTAGTTTGATGTACTCTTTGATTTACGAGAACCATGGGTCATGAGGTTCGGTGTTTACCACATACACACCACCATCGTCTATAGGAGGTGTGGGTGATATAGCAGATTGCGTAAGTGTATGAATGGATATAGATGTTGTGTTGGATGTTGGGTTTTGTAGGATGAGGGACCCTAAGGAGGCCATAGTGTCTACAAAATGGTTTGATGATCATGGAGCGGCTTCGAGGTAATACCATTCAAATTGGGATAGGATTTGTTGGGTAATTTTCTTGTATTGTTGGAGAACTGGGCAATTGCATAGCCAGAGTTCCTGCACTTGATTGACTATCAAAAGTGAATCACCTATGATGTGGAGGCATTTGATGTGCATAGAGTGTGCTTGTTTTAGTCCTAGGATTAGGGCTTCATATTCTACATTGTTATTGGTACAAGGGAAATCAAGTTTGAATGAAAATGGGAGTGGTTCTCCTTCAGGTGTAAAGAAGACAATGCCTACACCCCCAACATGGAGACACCTGGAACCATCAAAGAACATGGTGAGGTCAGCCATGAATTTTGGTTCGATGTATTCCTCATCTTCGGTTATGTGAAATATGGAATCATCGAGGAGTTGAATGAGTAGGGGTTGATTATCAATCAATGGAGCTTCAGCCAGTTGGTCGGCGATGACTTGTCCTTTGATAGATTTTTGAGATATAAATTCTAGGTCAAACTCGGTTAGGAGCATGATCCATTTGGCTATGCATGAATTGTGATAACTCTTGTTCATCATGTACCGAAGGGGATTATCTCGGGTGATGACAAAAGTTGTGTGGTTTAACATGTAGTGTCTTAACTTCTGAGTAGCGAATACTACTGCTAGGCATAGCTTCTCCATGTATCCGTATCTCATTTCATAACTAACTAGTGTGCGGCTGATGTAGTAGATAGCCTGCTCTTTGTCGAGAGCATTCTTTTGAGCTAGGAGTGTACCTAGCACAAGTTCTATGGCTGAGATGTATAGAGTCAGTGGTAATTGTGGGTGCGGTGGTGACATGACCGATGGTGATGTAAGGTAAGTTTTGATAGCATCGAATGCGGCTTGACAGTTATCATCCCATTTGAAGTGTACTCCTTTTTGTAGGAGATGATTGAATGGTTGGCATTTGTCTGATAATTGCGCTATAAATCTATGAATAGAGGTAATCTTGCCCTGGAGGCTGCACAATTGCTTTAGTGTGGTAGGAGGAGGCATCTCGATGATGGCTTTCACCTTACTAGGATCTACTTCAATGCCTCATTGGGAGACAATGAATCCTAGTATTTTTCCTGATGTAACACCAAACACGCACTTTTTTGGATTGAGGCGCACGTTGTGTTCTAGTAGTCGATCAAAAATCTGACGAAGATCTTCGAGATGGTCGACACATTTCTTTGATTTGGCTATGAGGTCATCTACATAGTCTTCCACATTTTTGTGCATTAGATCATGAAATATGTAGGTCATGGCTCATTGATAGGTTGCCCTAGCATTTTTAAGGCCAAAGGGCATGACCTTGTAGCAAAATGTCCCCTAGGGTGTTGTGAAGGAAGTTTTGTGTTGATCGGCTGGGTTGATCCTAATTTGATTATATCCAAAAAATCCATCCATGAGGGAAATCATTTTGTGACCTATGATGGAGTCAATGAGGGAGTCAATGTTGGGTAAAGGGAAGTTGTCTTTGGGACAAGCTTTGTTTAGGTCATGAAAATCTGTGCAAACATGAACGTCACTGGATGGTTTGGGGATAGGGACCATGTTGGATACCCACTCGGGATAGTCGATGGGTACTATGAAATCAATGTCTAGGAGCTTTTGGAGCTTAGATTTTACTATCAATGTGATAGTTGGATGCATGCATCACCACTTCTATCTTACTGGTTTGGCATTGGGATCTAGTATAAGATTATGCACTACTACGATAGGGTCAAGTCCCGACATGTCTTTGTAAGACCATGCAAACACTTTTATATACTTGCATAGGAAGTTTGTGAAGGCGATGCGTTCCTCGGGTGAGAGGCTAGCGGCTAATTTGAGGATGTGTAGATTTTTTGGATCATCATCGATGTCTACATCGATAGTGTCCTCGATGAGCATGCGAGATCCATCACGCAACTATTCAGGGATAGGAATGAGATTGAAGTCATCAATGGCCTCACTGAACTCGTACTCATCATCTATGTAAATGCCCGTGTGATGGACTTGAGGGGTTTGGGATGATGTGGATGAGGAAGGGGCATTTTCTACCCATAAGATGTGAGGAGAGAGAAGGAAGTCTCCAGGTACTGGTATGTGTGAGATGTGTGCGAGATCGATAAAGTTTGGGTTTGGGGTATCATCTCGAATCCATTGGTGGCTATAATGGAGGGGAGAGCGTAAGTCTACCTCAACCATGTTAATCGATGTTGTAGGTGAAGTAGGTGGGGTAGAGTCTGGTGAGGGAGGTTGGATAGGTTGTGCACATCCTAAGAGACTCAAGGGAGGTCATAGGACAACTGGTGGTGAACGAGGATGAGAGGCTGCTCTCTATAGCTATCTATGTATAGGCAGGAATATAGGTAAGCGTATCGATGGTGGGTCAGGTGGGACTGGGTCTGGCTCTATCGGTGGTGGATCAGGTGGGATTGGGTCTAGCTCTATCGATGGTGTAGCTAGGGATAAGGTAGCAAAGTGTTCTACCAATCTATTCATATCACAAAATGAGGAGGTATCGAGTGTAGGAGATTCTTGGAAGAAATCATAGGGGATGGTGATGGTTGATGTGGGTGAAGGCGTGTCTTCTAGCATGTCCATATCAATGTACTCTTCCAAGGTGTGTGTTGGACGTGGAGGAGGATGTAAGGATAGATCTTGGATCTCATATTCTAATGTATAGACGGTGGTTGGGTGATAACCTAGGCTAGTTTTATCGATGGGTGATCGGACACGAGGGTTAATGGGTGTACGTAGCCCTTGCTCATAATGGCCTAACCCAAACCCATGCCAATGAAAATGTTGTAGGTAGCGCAAGGAAAATTGAGGGTTGGCTAGGTGTGTAATTGCATCACCAGAGCTAGATTGTGGTGGTGGAGAAGTTGGTGAGGGGATCGAAGAGTCTACTCCCGCATACACAAAGTTGGTGTGGTTTTTAGGACTTCCTAATTGTATGATGGTTCCGATAGTCAACACCGAGGCTGAGGGATGGCCAAAATCTTGGGTAGATTGGATAGGGGTGTCACATACATGGGCATCATGTACGTTATAGTCTCCTAGGCCATTGTTTTTCATGAAGATGGATATGCATGGTATGGCACGCTCTGGCGATTGGGGTGGCATATCCGAATCAGATGAGGAAGGAGAAAGTTAGGATTCCCTAATGGTGGTAGCTAAAGGGTGTGGAGATTCATCTGAGCTGGGTGTTGGTTGTTTGGGTTCATGATGTTTGGTTGTTGTGGCTTGAATAGGCTATTTGTTCTGTATAGGGGATGGCATCGATGTAGGTGCAGGGATGCATGGAGATGTGAATGTCTTAGGTTTTGGTCGAAATGGAAGAGGAGGTGTTTGTGGTGTAGGAAGGATAGGGGCTTCCATATGCAAGGGTGGAGGAGGTAATGTAGTCGGTTGTGTGATGGGTGGCAATGGTGGTTGCGACATCGTGGGTGGAAATTGGAATGGTAGAGGTTGGGAGGATTGTGGAGGCCATAAGAATGGTGGTGAGGAAGGCATGGTATCAGTTTTAGGTCCCTCGAAAGATGATGCTAATGGTGCAGATATCGAGGCTTGTGTTGTTGATGAACACTGGGATGTTGGGGTGGAAATTGGGGAGGATACCGATGCTCCTACTGATTGGTGAGAAGATATAGGGAATAGTTGGGAGGATGAGAATGAAGGCATAGGGGGAAGGTCTATGATATTACAAAACTTAAAGGGGTCTCCATCGGCTGGGACATAGTGAACAAGTCCATTGTGGATGTACTTGAGGCAATGGTGCAATGTGGATGGGACACACTGCATGTCTCTAATCCAAGGGTGATCGAGGAGAATATTGTATTGCATTTCTCCTTGGATGATGTGAAAGAGGATGGGGATCATACGGATGCCTATGTGAATGGGTAGAACTATGGATCCTATGGTAGGTCTCATGGAACCATCGAAAGCATGTAGGTCTAGGGAAGGTGTGGTAAAATGGGTTGGAGGGAGGTGTAGGTGATGCAGGGCTACTATGGATATGATGTTGATGGATGAGCCCATGTCAATGAGTACCCACTTGTAGGTAATATCATTGATATTAGCTTGTATGTGGAGGGGAGGATCGACTCCTTCACCAATGAGTTTCGTTATCTCATGGTCATGGAAACTAATTGAAGGTTGAAGGCATCATGGGATGTTCCCTATAAAATTGACAAAAGCATTTGTGTCATGTGTCTCTAAGTCAATGGAATGTAGGATGTCATTCAACGCCTCATGATGGGGTTGAGACTATTGTAGGAGATCGAATATGGATAGCCATGTGGGGGCATTGCGTAGCTAATGGGTTAGACTACCATGGATGGTAATCACATTTTGAGGTGGTGGTGGTATGGTATTAGGCATTTGGGGTGTTTGTGGGGATGTAAACTAGATAGGGGAGAAATAATAGGTGTTGTCTGGCATGATGGGTACCGTTGGTTCCTCGTAGTAAGGTTGATCATACCTACTACTCCACGTGATGGAGGATCATGTTGGACATTGTTGACTTGGTGAGGTGGCACTAGAGGATTTTTTGGAGGTCTAGGGGGATTGGGTCCTCTATGATCCGATAGAGGGTTTTGGAAAATCCCTAGGTTTTGGTTCTATGGGGCTAGAGGGTTTGCTACCTGAATAGTGCCCCTATCGATTAGGTCTTGAACTTACCCCTAAAAGGAGTGACATGAATCGATATTATGGCCATGCTGCCTATGAAAGGGATAGAAGAGCTGCTCATTATAGTCATGAGGCTTAGGTGAATTTGGATCCAATGGGTGGATCTTGGGTAGAACAAGATGGTTGCCCTCATACAATCTATGGAATAGGGCTGGTAATGGTTTAGATAAGGGTGTAAAGTTGCGTGGTGGACCCTATGGGTGCATGCCATGGTATTGTTGTGGTCGAGGTGGGGCAGGAGCATTAGCTTGGAGTGCTTGCGGTTGCGGTGTATAGGGTGGAGGAGTCGGTACTAGTGCTAGGGTAGTAGCTGCGACTTGGTTGGTTTGCGGTGGTCATGGGTAAGGTTGATTTGGTGTGGGTCTATTGAAGTGAAAGTTGGAGTTATAGTTGGATTTGGCTCTCAACTTAATCTTCCCAGATTGGACCTTAATATCTTTGATCACTTTTTCTTGTGAGATAGCATCTTCAAAAGTATGACTTTGGTGAAGTTGGAGGGATGTGGAAATGTGTTTGTGGCAACTCTTGGAAAAGAGTGTCACAAGCTTCGAGGTGGGGAGGCTATGGGTGAGGTCATGGATAATCACTCTCCATATAGAAATAAACTTAGTAATGGGTTCATCGTCCACCTATCGTAAGGCGTAGACATCAAAAAATGTGGTCTTTTTCTTGATGTTGATGGAAAAGTGCTCTAAGAAGGAATTGGCTAGTTGCTCAAAGGTATACAGGCTATGGCATGGTAGCATGTTGTACCAATCCAATGCTAGCCTAATGAGGGATAGGGAGAAGGTACACAACATAAGAGGGTTACTACTATGAAGCTGGTAGCAGGACGAGCGGTAGTTGCTCACATGTTCTCTAGGATCTTCCTTACCTCTATACTTGTCAAATTTTGGTATTTTGAAGTGATAGGGATAAGGAGGAATAGGGATTGATGGATGAACTGGCTCATTGCATAGTTCATCATAGCAAGGCTTTTGTGGCCCATAGCTAGAGGTGCGTAGGTTCAACATTTTGACTTCATCTCGTAAGAGTTGAAGTTTGGGTGTCATAGGAGTCGAGGGTTGGGCTATGGTAGGCTGACCCTATGGATGTGGTGGATATTGGTATTGTTGTTCTTCATAATATTGTGGGGAATACTATTGTGCCTGATCATGATAAGGTGGGTATTGGGTGACATGTGTTGTCGTGTCTACGGGCACACTAGGTTGTGGGGTAGGTGTCTGTTGAGGATAATAGTACTATGATTGGGCAACATGCGGTTGTGGTATGGGTACTTGTTGGTTTGGAGCCTGTTGTACTGGTTGAGCCATGGGTGGTGATGACCAAATTGGAGGAGGTATAAAGAAGCTAGGTGTAGCTGGTGGTAATGTAGGTGTCGGTACTACTAGTGCTAGGGGTGGTCGAGATGAGGTATCAAAAGATGGGATCTGTCTCTGCCCTGGAGGGTAGGAAGTAGGGAAGCTAAACTATGTGGAATAATTTGGTTGAGTGGGTGGATAAGCTATCAGTGTCGGTCCATAGGTAGGATGGATATGGGTAGTGGGAGCCTAAAAAGGAATAGGTGGTGGTATCCTAAAGGTCATCGTAGGCAAAGGTGGCTCCAAGGGTTGGGTGTCGTACACTCTAGATACCTAGGAGATAGGTGGAAAAGCTACTAAAAAGTGGGATAAGCTATCGAGGTAGGAGCTTGGGTTGAGGGGGGGGGGGGGGGGGGGGGGAGTCTATTGTGTAGTTTGGAAGGATGGCTTCTGGCTTCCTATAGTGGAGGAGGATGGGTCAGACACCATTCCTATGGTAGGGGTGAATGATGTGACCTCAGGATGGGTACGATTTAGGAGGGAGGAATCATTCTCAAATAGGGATTGAGATAGATTTTGGAAGAAGGGATGTGCAAAGGTGGGTGAAGTAGGCATGACCTCCTCATCTATGGTGAAGGATGGAGGATATTGTCCTGGTGTTGTGTAGATCACATGGTCATAGAACATGGTCGATGGATTAGGTGAGGATGGGGCTGAAAGGAGCGGGTAATCTTCTATGAGTGAAGTAGCGAGGATTTCACTCAAAGTTGATGTCTCCTCATGAGGCATCATGTGTGTGAATTGTACATCGGATTCTATGCATGAATCAGATGTGTCTATGATCCTCTCCTTCATGATCGAAGGAGTAAGAGTGGACTGACTAGAGGAAGGGGGAGGCCATTCCTCCATAGAGCGTGCTTGCTCATGCGCTCTACTACGAGTAACCACAGGCATAGTGGCATGTGAAAAAGGGGTTTTTAGGAATAAACCCTGTGTGATGTAGACTCAACTGTGTCTAATGTAAGTGTAAAGTAAGTGACATGTTGTGTGTAGCAAAACAATATATAGTGCAGTGTGTTGAGACCGGTCTGTGATCATGCAAACAACGGTAGACCGGAATCAATTCTAAATGCTGAGAAAATAAAAGTGTTCTATTCATTTTGTGTGTTGTAATGTTGATACTCCCTATGTAGAATCATGGGTAATGGAGTGAATACTCTAGCAAGTCAGGAATGTCATCAATATCAAACCTCCTGCAACACCCAAAGATGCATAGGATAGAATGGTACCGCAACGTGCGAATGGTGACCTGTATGGAAGGTGCAGTAAAATGATATCCTAAAGGGGTGGAACTCACTATGCTGAAGTGAGTCCACTAAATCCTCTCACGAAAAGAGGTGGTAATGTCTACGACATGCTAGGCATGGTCAACAACCCCATGCATTCGCTTCACCCTCGATCGGGCTTAGTCAATAGCGATAGTTACCATATCCACAAATTATATTAGCCTTGTGGACTAAGGCGTCTAATCCTATCCCACTCCATAGGTAACCACTGGTGATGAAATCCAGGGCCCAATCACAAAAGTGGGGGATTTTCTGGTGATGAAATCTAGAAAACCACTCGTATGGCTACTAGGTGTCTAGGGGGTGAGCTGATGGAGAGTGCAACTCGATCCACACCAGTCTCGAGCGATGGATTGGGGATGAAGTCCAATCTCACCACTTGTTTAAATACCATGTGAGTGTGTGTGGGTTTGTATTTTGCTAACGATGTATGCAAGGTAAGAAACTAACTAGTTGCCTTTTCAAAAGAAAACTAATCCTAATGCCTTTTCGAAAGCAAATGATTAGATAACTTACATTCTTTGCAAAGAAATGGTCTAGTCCTAAATGCCTTTATAAAACAAATTAATCTACTTTGCAAAGCATGGAAACATGCAATCCAAATGTGTTTGGAATAGAGGGGATTATGAAACCCTAACTTGAACTTTTAGAATGCAAAATTCTTTCAGAAATGTAAGAGGGGATTAGAAACCCTAATTTTACTTTAGAATGTAAAGTTCCTTTTAGCAATGGAAGCTATCAATGAAGGAAGAACAACTTAGGCTTATGCTACATGCAAAAATAAAAGACAAATGCAAATTTATTTGAGAAATAAATTTTGTACACTTGTTGGAAAGTTGCAGGTCCTAAAAATTTTAGAAACCCTAAAGATTTGACAACTTTGCAATGAAAACAAAACTATGTCTAGCAATGATTATTTAACTAGTTAGTGAAATTTTTGTTTCCAAAACTTGCAATAGAGGTAGAAAAAGTGAACATACCTACATTCTGATGCTAAGGGGGGTTTTCTTGGCCCCTAAAAAGATCACCCTAGTTGATTTGGGGGTTTTTGAGGCTTCTGCACTCAAATCGCCACCTGGGGGTGAATTAGGTTTGGAAGGCTTAGATCTGATATCTGATAGTCTAGAGGTCTTTCTTAGGTTGCAGAGAGGTCTGAGATAACAAGATATTCTAGGTTTTGGGGTCTGAAATGCACTTCACCACTTAGGGGGTGAATTTATAGATAGTTCATGGGGTGGGGGTGAATCAGTTGTAGAGGCTACAAATCAGAGTTTTGATGACCTAGGGTGTTTCCTAGGGTTTTGGAGGTCTCTATGGAAAATAGATTTGGTACCTACAAGACATAAAAATAGAGGATAATGTTATATTTACAAAGAAAATGAATCTAGCACTATCCATTGTGGGGGTCCCATCGGGCGTGCCAGAATGAAACGGTCAGAAAATGACATTTGATAATTTAACACAAAACACAATGATGCATTAAACAAAGAGACTGTGATTCCATTGATATTAAAAGATACATGTTACAAGAGGGACATGATGCCCTTTATCCATTTCTCTTCCTAACAATGTTATAATCAATTTGATGCCTTCTTCGATCGTCCCTCAGTGTAGGTGGGCTTCTTTGTATGTGGGCCACCGTCGGGTTGTTGTTGGTTTGATGTTGCTTTCCCTCTTCAGATTTGCTACATAACCTATGAATAACCTACAAAAGGGTGTTAGTACGATGGGGGGCTTGCCTTAGTCAGGCCCCATATTTATGAAGATGAAATGACCATAAAAATAGAACAAAACATGAAATAAATTATGCATAAGGTAATAATAATATGAAATGGAGCTTACCACCCAAATCTGGAGTGATTTGGGGCCTGTAGACCCAATTCACCACCTAGGGGTGAACTGAGGCCGGATTCATGGGGCAAGGGGTGATCTGAGCTGTGATGCCTCTTCTACAAAATCCTTCTAGTGGGTCGACTCCTAGGCAGCTGGGGTGCCTCTGTGTACCATTGAAATCTGATTGTGTGCATCGAGAAATGACTGTTCAATATTGGCTTTCCATTTCAGCAGAGTAATTATGCTTTGTTGAATTTGTGAGTCAGATCTAATTAGGGGTTTGGGACCCATTATTTATAGGCAAAGGCAAGGTGCAGGGGGGGTTAGATAGACTAAACCTAGGTTTGATTCTGACTAGGGTTAGGTTAAGAAATGCAATGTGGCAACATCACATTCCTTATGAGAAATATCTCATCCTCACACATGTGTGAGGATGGATTAGGGCTAATCCTGATTAGGAGGTGCTTAAGTCAATTTAGGACATGATTAAAGAAATATCTCAACAAACCCTAATTTCACACATGTGGGAGGATGTAATTAGTGCTAATCAAGATTAAGGGTTCTTTTAATCAAATTTACCCTAAAAAGGTGACTTAAGTGAAGTCAACATTAAATTAGATTTTAGGTATTGACTTATTAATTGTTTTGGTCAACTAATACCCCGTGGGGGCCTCAATTGAGTGCAAATAGACCGTCGAATGATATCCCAATGCGTCGGATGTGATTTTGAAGGCTTATGAGGGTTTAGGACCTGAAATCCGATGGAGTGATACATGGAAGTCTACATATTACTATGGCAAATTATGGCAATCTACGTATTACTACGCATGACTACGCATGACTACGCATGACTACGCATGACTATGATAGCCTAAAATAGCCTAGGGATGTCTGGAATCACCTATGGATATGCAGAAGTAGCAATGTGTGACTTTTGGGTGTCTACAACATGTTCTTCCCTTGTGCCAAGTGGCACTAAATCCCTTACATTGCTATGGCAAGTGGAAGCTCCTCCCTTGCATGGAATCAAACAACTCAATGTACCTTTTAATATTGGTGCTTATCCTTGCTCCAATGCCTATTATTTCTAACTTCCTTCACAGGTTTGTTTGGCTTCTTTGTAACATTAAGGTGTACACGGTTTCAACTATGGTGGTGGTTCATCCAAGTTTCTTCTTGGGTAAATGTTGTTATTGTTCTCCTTTGCACCTTGTCTTTTCCAGTTGTTTCCAACTCGTACTAATGTTATCTTTCTAATATTCTTTTTGTAGGTTCATTTACTATAACAAGTGTCTTCATTATGTTGTTGTGTTCATGAAACTATGGCACCAATTATGGTGTCCTTTGACACCTTAAGGATAATGGTATTGATCTTTTTTGTATTGCTCTATGTCCTTAGCACGGTATTGATCTCTTTTGTATTGCTCTATGTCCTTAGCACCATAACATGTGCTTTGACCTTCTTAATACTATCATTTATGTGTTGCAATACAATGCTTTATTGGTGTCTTTAGAAACTCACCCTTTGTCTTCCTTTGCTATGATGTAGAAGATAAGTATGAAGTTGTTAACCTTGTGTCAAATCTGCACTTGGTTTTGAGACTTTCTTAGTCTCTTTTGTAGCTTCTTTTTTGACTTGATATGATGGATTTCTTATCCAATATTTGGAGGTTATGTTACTCCTTTTAGTGGCTTCTCTATGCCACAATATATTGCAGATTTCCTACACTCAAATACTTTATTTTGACACTTCACTTCTACTTTGATCTATGCACTTGATCTTCCTTGTTAACTTAAGACTCAATGCACTTTTAATAAAATTTAAGCATAAATAGTATGATTCACTATAAACTTCTCCTTATTTCTCCTTTAAATGAACCTTAAATCATGCACTATAATCTATGCAACTTTCACTTAAGAGTAATGTCTTCTTTGCTTCCAATGAATAATAGAAAGTTGATATTTTTCTTTCTTTTGAAATATATCTAACTCCTATTAGGTTCTAACCTTATAAGACACTATCTTATGCACTCCCTTGAATACTTTAATATGTAACCTTCTCCTTGAAACTTTTAAACTCTCTTATGGTGCTTAATGAAACTTAATAATGAACCAAACAACTAGAGTTCAATTAATGAACCTTTTACACCAAAGTTGCTTACGTTAATGACCTCTACAGATGATGGAAGTATTGGTAATTAGATTCACCTAAATGCTGCCTTGTATTAGATGAAATCACAACTATTTATCCCACCAATTTTCATATTTGAAACTCTTCTAACTTACAGCTCAAAATATAGTTTTGTGGCTTTAACTATCCTTTAGGATGCTCTCTTGAAATCTGAAACTTAGCAGCTAGTAATTCTACCCTTATTTATGCTTTCTTCTTGTTCTCAAATCTGAAATTTTCATATTTCAAAGCAGTCAATCTCTCCTCCGAAGTGTTGTCATTGAATCTCACAAATTTGATAGGAATATCCTCCAAATTGCAGCTGAGATTTTCCTTTAAGAGACCTTCACTTTTTTGTTGTAAAACCAGCAATCTCCTTTCTCCTAAATAGCCTTCTAGCCTTAAATGGTAATCTCCAAATCTCTTATATTTTTTGGCTTCTTCTAACTTCTTTTTCCCTCAGCCTCCTTATCAAATTTTTACTTCAACTTTGGCCTATCTAGTAGCCTTCTTCTCAAGATTCTAAATGTCTTGAGGTCTTCACTAATCTCCTCCAAAATTTGAAAAACTCCTTTCCAAATCCTTCTCCTTTTGGGCTTGTTTTTGGATGGTGATAATTATCCCAAAAATATCCTTTATCAATAACTTCTCCTTGCTAGTAAATTTCTCCAATGAGTTCTCTTGAACTCTTTCAATGGTTGTCTCTAGCCTCCTCATTTTTCCTTCCTTGAGATTTTTTCTCTAAGGTTTTCAATCTCTATAGCTTATTAAGTCTTTTTCTCAAGACTTTGATGAGAAATTCCTTGATCTCTTTAATATTCACCTATGGAATTTTTGCAATGAGATCTCTTTTCTCATATCTCTAAAATTTGTTGCTTTTGGAAAGTGGAATAGGACTTTTTCTAATCCTTCTCTATCTTCAATTTTCCAAAACTATAAGTTCTTCAATGGGACCTATCATGGATCTCTTCATCTTCTTGAGATATTTTCTCCTTATTCTTAAATCTACAATTTGCAGTCTTTAATATTCAATGGATATCTCCAATATTCAATCTTCTCCTAGACTCTTTTTTGGAGTCTATTCTTTCTTCAATGGGGTCTTCTTTCTTGGACCTCCTTCTTGATTCTCAATTTGTAGCTATGGAGTCTTAAATCTAAAATAAGGCTCCTTTGGCATTTTTCCTCTCTTCTAAAATCTATAGGTTTTCAACTCTTGCAATGGAATATTTTCTTTAAGGCATCCAAATCTTCAATATCCAACTTGTTACTTCATGTACTAGATTGATTCCAAAGAATATATTCTTCCTAGCTCTCTTGTAGGAAGCTTTGTCAACAAATATTAGAATTTGTAATGGAGAAAACTTTAAATCTAGAGATAATGAATCTTCACTAGTTGATTTTTCAATCTAGTAGAATCAATGTTGAGTCCTGGTCTTCACGAGTTTTTCTGCAACTTTGTCTAGTCAAATGTATTTTTAGAAATTCTAAAAAATAAAAATTTTGATCTCCTCTCAATCTCTCTTGTGGATATCCCTATTTCCTATCGATCTATCGTGTGCTAAGATACCACTATTTGCTTTTTATGATTTATATTAAATAAAATACAACCACAAAATGTAAAAATGAGCAAGTAATGATAACTATATGATAATGATCTGCTTGTTGTGGTGCAATGGTAAATTCCCTAGGTGCTGGTAGAGGCCGACCCAGGTTCCATTCCCCTTGTCTCCATCCTATAGATATATGGTATAGTTAGGAATGTCCTATGTGCTGGTAGAGGCCGACAAGGCTCCATTCCTCCTATGCCCAACCTGTTGAAAGTGGCACCTCGAAAGGGGTGTTTTCCACTATAAATTAGTTTTACCCGTGTGTTGTAGGTGAGTTGGAGAGGAGAGGGCAATCCTCCAAGGGAGGTCCCAGGTTTGAACTCCACCCTACCAAAAATCTGAATTGGGTACCCAAAATCCAATTGATAATGTTGGTGCGGGCAGGGCTGGGTGCGACTCCCAAGTGACTTTGACAGTATAGAACCCCCTGTTCATGGTCTCTCAGACCAAGGTGGATCTGCAAGGGGTTTTTTGCTAAACAAAAACTATATGATAATGGCACTATAATATTTAGGAAAACTATTAGATAAACTTCTGCAATAACTCATAAATATTTCATTAATGTATGCTCACAAAAATAGTACAATGTATTATAATGGAGGACATGAACACTCCATAATTTCAATGAAAGAACTAAATTTGCACTCTAACTATAATTCACTATAGTAACTTCAGTATCTCTCTCTCTATATCTCAAGGTATATATATATAGGAAGATATGTGCCTTGCCCTTTACTCAACCTATGACTCTTCATCTACCTATCCTATGACTCATGTACATGTGGACTACATGTACATTTACATCATTGCACATTCTAACACTTGTGCATTTATTACTTGCTTGAAGTAATTACTCAAACCTTAAACTCCTAATCTAATAATGTACTCAAGGTGGTACATTAGCATGTACCAAATAATGTAATATACTCTAACAAGAATCAATACAGTCAACCTTAATTACAATATAGAGAAGGGAAACAAAAAGGACATTTAGCTCAAGAGATTCAAGAAATTTAAGAACTAGAAGAATCTATAGAAGAACATGAATTTAAAGAACTTTCAAAAAATATAGTATTTTATAAAGATACTAATTTTTTACTTGAATAGGATACAAACAAAGAACTAAATGAAGAAAGCAGAGAAGAAGAGCACAATATTCAAATCAGATATGAAGATCCATATTGAAGACTAAAGTTTTCAATAACAAAATACTGTAATACAATGGGTGTTGGAATGTATTACATTATTTGTTACATGTTAATGTACCACCTTGGGTACATATTTATATTAGAAGAGTGTCCTAGATTAGAGTGTGAGTATTTACTTTATGCAATGTAATAAATGCACAAGTGTGCAAAGTAAATTGGTAATGTAAATGTGCATAATAGTCCAAGTGCACATGAGTCCATAGAATAGGAATATGAATATTCTATAGAATAATGAAGTCCAAGGGTGCACCATATGAAGATTCACATTCCATTATATCATGTGTGTATACACGATACATGTATTGTAGTATGAGAATATTTGTAAGTATGGTTACTTGAGATCCTTATTCAATGGAGATACAATTTTTGTAAGCATTTGTTAATGGCAATTCTATGAGTTATTATTGAAGTTATTTATGATTTTTATAAATTTAGAATATTTCCATTATCTTATATTTCATATTGTAACTTTATTTTAGATCTTGTGGTTATTTTATCATTAGTATTTAGCTTCAAAAGCTAACAAGATGTTGAATGAAGCCCTCATACAATTGATGATGGACCAAATTGCTCAAATTATTCAACTCCCTTATACAAGTTCTACAAACTCCTCCACATAGTCTCTCACTACCCTAGTAACATTCAGTGCTCCAATGCCTTTTAAGGTACAAATGAATTTTAATATTCCTACTTTTGAAGGACAAATTAAAGTTGATGTTCTAGAAATTTAGATGAATCTTTGTAAATAAATTCATCGACGGTGAGAAAATCACCTTTACACTATTGAAAGCTTCCTTACTTATTTGAAAGCTTCCTTCACATGGGATAAATTCATGGAGGCTATCAAGGAAAAATATTATCCCATGGGAGCCTATGAAGACCAATACATGCAATGAAAACAATTGCATTAAGGTAAAGACCAATCTATTCAAGATTATACTAATGTTTTCCACTCCATGGTAGCAAAGCTAGGTATTCAAGATACCAAAATGCATTGGATCCTCAAGTACCATAGTGGGCTACAATAGTACATTCACAAGAACATGAACCTATTTGAATTCAAGATATTTAGAGATACATATAAACTTGTTAAATTGAAATAAAAGCACATAAATAAAAATAGAAAAGTAGAATTAAATAACAAAAATTAGAACACTAAGTACCATCCAACAAAAGGAAAGAGTAACTCTCCAAAGAATCAAAATAAATAGGATCATACCCAAAATTAGAATTAGAAGCAAGAAAGAAACTCCTAAGAAAAGAATCCCTCTAAGGCCAAGAGTGGCAAATGGTACAATTATCATGAGAAATTGACATGATAGGAGTGTCAAGCAACTTAGTTAATGTATGTTGAGTTGCACCCCTCTACATCTATTTCACCACTACCTCCACATTTATAGGTTGAGTATATAAGGAAGTAAATCGTAGAATCCAAACCAAATGTGATTAAGGATAAGCCATTACATATCATTTCCAATAGTAGAAGTCAAAAGAATATGAATTTGATCATTGAGATATCAAGGACCGAATCATGAAATTTCGAAGTTGAATGGTAGAGACGTTTTTCGTAGGACTGCCCAAACTTCCGAACTCGTTTCGGCCATATCTCACTCATCCGAACTCGGATTGAGCTGAAATTTTGAGGGTAGATGCCTGAAAAACCCTAGAACATCTCCACCAATTTTCATATCATTTGGAGCAACACAGATCCTAGCGCATCCCTATGTGTGAACGATATATTTGGCAAGCGGCTATGCGAGGGTTTCATCCGGGTTGAGTGCAAGCAGCTCCAGAGGTTGGTTTTAGGGCCTTCGGGCCCTAGCGGCCAATATTTTTGTGGTTTATGCTCAATATTTTAGCAAGAAATGTTGCAGGGGATACAATATGGGTTAGAAATTTGTCTTTCAACAGATCATACTATGAACTTGAGTGACAACGGCTTCCAATTTGCTGCACAAAAGAAAAGTGAAAACCATACCTTTCCACGGCGTCTAGGGCAAGGATTAAAGAGACCACGAAATAAGTTTCAAGCAGTTGATCAAAAAATGGCTCATATCTCAAGTG
This sequence comes from Wollemia nobilis, assembly GCA_028583015.1. NCBI lineage: Eukaryota > Viridiplantae > Streptophyta > Pinopsida > Araucariales > Araucariaceae > Wollemia > Wollemia nobilis. Next base: position 9,163,617 of record JAQPPZ010017049.1, on the reverse strand, counting down.
AATCTGGTGCTAAGGTGCACCCACAAAATAATTCTACTATGAAAACCCCTGTCAAGGGTAAGAATTTTGAAGACTCGGTCCCAAAAATGAATTTTAGGGATGCCCTTCATGGTGGACAGCCTCAGCCCAATGCTAATATCAATACTAGGGCTTCTCATAAACCTCTAAGAATGCCTAAGATTGATCCCAGGAAAATGGAGTCAGGATGTCTTAAAGCAGTTGATGGAACTCCTATTGTTAAGCTTGATATGGGTAACATTCAGATGGCATTGAAGATTTGGAAAAAAGAGGACTAATTTTTTAGTTCATGGGTTTTCGTCCGATTCTATCTGCTTTCAAAGTCTGGGCTGCTTTCAAAGTCTGAAAAACTAAAGGTGAGTTACAAATCTCTATTTATCCAAATGGTTATTTTCTTGTTTTATTTGCTAATAATGAAGATAGAGAGAAAACTTTTCAAGGGGGTCCTTGGTTTTTTGGAAGGGCGGGGCTTTTCATGAAGCCCTGGCATACTAAATTTAAAGTCGAAGAAGAGATGCCTTCTATAGCTCCCGTGTGGGTTAGACTCTTTGGCCTCCCTATTGAATTTTGGAATCCTACTATTTTTTCTTCAATTGGAAACTCTTTAGGAACTTTTATGATGATTGCTGATTGTACTCAAAATTTTGAACATATTATTTATGCTCGAATTTGTGTTTTAATGGATTTTGACAAACCCCTACCTAAAAAGATCACATTACAATTTGGGGAAGACACTTGGGAGCAAGTAGTGGACTATGAGAACATTCCTTTTCGTTGTAGAATTTGCCATGAATATGGTCATTTGGCCAATGCTTGCCCAAATAAAATTCCTGATCAAAAGAAAGAAGATATAAACTCAACAGGTTTCCAAATACCTAAGAAGAAGAACACTCAGAAAAAACCAGTAATGAAGGATCAATCAAAGTCATTTGCTAATATGTTTGAAATCCTTTCCACAAATGATGTCCCAAGTGAGGAAGAGGAAATAATGGAAACTGAAATCTTAGAAACACAGTTTAAATATGAAGGAAAGAACTCAGAGACAAACCAACAAATCAAAGGTTTTCAACAGAAAAAAAAAGGAGAAAATTTACACAAGAAAAACAATATTTCAAATGTCAAAACTTCAAATAATGGAGGTCCCAATATAGACTCCATTGAACCATCTAGTAAAATTTTGGTTGTGTATGAGCATTCTTCAAGGTTAGAAGCCATCTCGGATTCAATTGGAATAAGTCAAGAAACAGGGAAAAAAAATTGAAGATGGATTCTAATCAAAAAGTAGGTCGCAAGACCAATCAATATCATATGGTAAAAGAAGGTGAAAAGCTTGTAGAGGAAGGTAAGATTAATGCCCTTCCCAACATTTTTAGCCCTGGTATTAATGAAGATCATCACTTGGAATATTAGAGGACTCAAAGGGAGTCTTTCAAAACAAAATGAAATTAGAAGAATGATTCAGATAAATCATCCACATCTTGTTTTCCTTCAAGAAACAAAAATGTCAATGGAGGATATGGACTTAATTGCCAGTAAAATTTGGCCAGTTGGAAAAGTGGTTTCCCTCAGTTCCCAAGGGACTTCGGGTGGCATTGCTTGTCTTTGGGACCCAAAAGAGGTAGTTATTCACCATATGGTTGGCAGTTGGGGTTTGTTGGCTATAGCTATTCAAAGTAGACATTCCAACCAGATTATGCTCTGCATTCTTGTTTATGCCCCGACTTCTTTGGAGGAAAAAAGAAGACAGGTGGAAGGATATTACTCATATTATCTCTCATTTTCCTAAATCTTGGATCTTGATCGGAGGAGATTTCAATACCATCCTCTCTCTAGATGAGAAAATGGGGGAAATAGAAATTTGGACAAAAGTACTGACCTCATGAGCGAATATATTGCAAACCTCCATCTTGTGGATATCCAACTAGATAATGGCCTTATGACTTGGTCTAACGAGAAGGCAAGGCTTAGCTTGTATAATGGAGAGATTGGATAGGTTTTTGCTCTCTGAAAATTTCTTAATCCATGGTCACATTCCTAAAGTGAAGACTCTTAATAATGTTGGTTCGGATCATTGGCCGGTCATGGTGGAAATGTGGAAAACCAATGTGAGTTTCTCTCCTTTTCGTTTTCAATTAATGTGGCTTAGAGACATTTCCTTCGGACCTCGTGTGCAACAATGGTGGAAGGAAGGTAAACCTAGGCATGGGACTAAGATGTTCTGTTTTGCCAAAAGACTGCAATACATTAAATCCAAAATCAAGACTTGGAGCTGGAAAGAGTTTGGGGATGTTCATAAAAAAAAACATGAAGTTATTGCTCATCTTGAAAATTTGAATAAGAAAATCCATTTAGATGGCCTCACGAGAGAAGAGAAGTGCGAGATGAAATTAAACTCACAACTCGAGTTAGAGGAATGGGAAAAAAGAGAAGAAATCTTATGGAAGCAAAAATCTAGAATTCAATGGCTCAAAGAAGGAGATCGAAACACAAATTTCTTCCACAAATCTCTTCTAGCTCGAAGATCTCACAACTTTATTTCTTCCTTAAAATCAGATTACGGAGATGTTGTTTATACTTGGGATGGCATGAACTCTATTGTTGTTGATTACTTTTCCAATATTTTTCTTGCTACTCCTCTTGACTCAGCTTCTCAACAAAATGTTCTTCAAGCAATCCCTTCTCTTATCACTTCGAGGAGAACTCTATTTTGGCTGCTCCTGTTACTATCAATGAGCTTCAACAAGTAGTTTTTAAAATTCAAAAAGGAAAACCCCAGGTCTGATGGTTTTCCTATTGAGTTCTACCAAGAGTTCTGGGATATCCTTCATGTTGATTTATTAGAGGTGGTGGAAGAAGCCAGGAAATCCAAAGAAATTTTGAAGGTTATCAATAAAACTTATATTACTCTTGTTCCAAAAGCTCAAGAGGTTGATCATATCTCAGCTTTTAGACCTATTGCTTTATGTAATGTTCTTCTCAAAATTATTACTAAAATCATGGCGGAAAGGTTGAAGCCTCTTTTACATAAGATTATTTCCCAGAGCAAGGGGATATGTGGAAGGACGTCAAATAGTAGATGAGATAGTTCTTGTTCAGGAAGCCATCCATTCCATGGATATGCAAAATTCTCCTTCTATGTTCATCCGGTTAGACTTATCCAAAGCTTATGACGAGTGGATTGGCACTTCCTTATCAAAGTTTTGAGGCAATTTGGTTTCTCTAAGGATTGGATGGATTGGATTATGGGATGTATCTCTTCGGTTTCCTACTTAGTTCTTATCAATGGCAGGCCTTCTCGGTCTTTCCCGGCTTCCAGAGGTATCAGGAAAGGTGACCCGCTATCCCCTTATTTATTCATCATTCTTGTTGAATGCTTGGGTAGGACTATAACCAAAAAAGGGAAAACAAAACCCTTGAGGGAGTTACCATTGCTCATGGAGCTAGACCTATCTCTCATCTTCAATTTGTGGATGACTCTACCCTTTTAGGTAAAGCTACAGTTAAGGAAGCTTCTAATTTTAAGCAAATCATTAGCTATTTTTCTAAGGCTACTGGGCAGTTGATCAATGAAGACAAATCTAAAGTTATTTTCTTTCATTGCTCTGCTAGACAGGAAGCCATGGTCTTGGATAAATTAAGATATAAGAAGACCTCTCTTCCAATCACTTATTTAGGTATTCCCATAAATATTCAAAGGCAAAAAAATAAAGATTGGAATTGGTTGTTGGACAAAGTCAAGAAGAAAATTGGAAAGTGGACCAACAAGTGGCTTTCTTAAGGGGGTAGAATCACCTTGGTAAAATCAGTCCTTCAAGCTATTCCTATTTATGTTTCTTCCATTTTGAATATCCCAAAGGTTGTTCTTCGAGAATTGGATCAAATCGGTCATCGTTTCCTTTGGAGTGGTACTAAGGAGAAAAGAAAATGGGCCTTGGTGAAATGGGATACTTTATGTCTTCCTAAGAGTGAAGGGGGTTAGGATTCTGGTCTTCAATTAATAACAACAAAGCTTTAGCTGCTAAATTATATTGGAGGATGTTGCATAACCCCAATGCTCTTTGGGCCAATAATCTCCGTGCTAAATATGTTGAGAACAAAAGTCCTTGAAGACCTTGTTCGCTATCAATTTCCTACCAAAGGTTCTCCCATTTTAGCAGTTCTCCCATTTAGGGTTCTGAGGATTTGATAAAGAAAAAATTATTTTGGATCATTCATAATGGTCAACATGCAAATTTTTGGACAGATTCTTGGGATGGTCACGAGCCTTTGATAACTCAGTTTCCTGATTGGAGGCCTTGGATGGAGGAGCTTCACGAGCTAATTGGATAAAGGTGGCTAATTACTGTCGGTACCATACTGGTAATTCAAAGGTTGGTAGATATTGGATCCCTATTGAGGATTGGCCTATTCAAATCCTAGAAAGGCAAAGACAAGATATCCAAGGCATCCTTCATATGAGATCCCTCTCTTGGTCCCATGAAAAAGATTGTTTTGGATGGAACGACACTACTAAGGGTGAGTATTCGGTTGCTCAAGGTTATTTGACCTTATGCCATAATAATCCCAACCATTCTTCGACATATTTTCTCAATTGTGGGCTCAAAAGCTCTGGCCTAAGGTGAGGTTCTTTAATTGGCTTTTATTGCATCGTAGGGTGCTTCTGGTGAGCAACTTATGAAGCGTGGTTTTCATGGCCCTTTTAGATGTGAAATGTGTGAAGAGAATGTAGAAAATATCAACCATATTTTTATTGAGTGTACTTTAGCCTCTGAGCTATGGAGGAGAATGGCAACTTTACTTGGCTTACGGTGGTCCAATTTTTTCACTTTTGAACAGCTTTGGAGGGATTGGCCTAATCAAGAGGGTGTTGATCATTTTATTAGGCGGTTAGTTTGGATGGGTTCTACCATTCTTCTTTGGAATATTTGGAATGAAAGGAACAACCAAATTTTTAATCAAGATAGGAAGGATATTCACTATATTTGGCAAAAGACCATAGCCAACTTAGTTGAATCAGTCCATCATCTCCTTAATCACCCCCAAAACTCCCACCAAATATGGGATCAAGTGATGCAAATATTGAAGATTAAACCTTCTAAGGGCAACCAACTTAAAGGGAATGTGAGTATTAGTAAGATGGATAGGACTAGAAATTGGCAACCTCCTCCTAAGGATTTTGGAAAAGTCAATCCTGATGGAGCCTCTAGAGGGAACCCTGGAAAAGCCGGTGTGGGAGGAATTGGTAGACTTTCAGATGGCTCCCTGGTTTTTACTTTTCTTGAGAATTTGGGTATTCTTTCCAATAACCTTGCTGAGGGGTATGGTATCCTTAGAGGCCTTCAGGAGGCTACTAAGGTTGGATGGGAAAAGGTGTTAGTTGAGTCGACTCTCAACTTATGATTAATCTCTTGAAGACTCCTTCTAAGAATCATAAGGTGGATTGGAGAATAAAAAGAATTATTGAGAAGATTCGGTTAATCCAGGATGGGATTTTTGAAAGTTGATTACAATCATGTGGTCGAGAGATCAAAACAAGAGTGTTGATGCTTTAGCTAATTGGGCTTTGGACAAAGGTGATCTTACTTGTTATGGCCACCCTCCTATATGGTGGGCTTCTCAAATTAGGGAAGCTCTTCTTTCTATCATTTCTTTGGATGGCTCCAGTTATGAAGGTACCTAGTTTCTTCTTGTTTTTTTTTGTTTCTCTTTGGTTCATTCAGTTTTTTTAGTTCCCTAGCTCATTCTATTCTTTATTTTGTTTCCTCTGTTGATTCTTGCATTAATAGTCTTCTGGTCTAGATAGGTCATTGTTTTGTTCATTTTTTTTCTTTTGTCTTCTTTGTTTTTTTGTTTAGTTTTTTAAGGTGGGTGGGTTCTTTTGTTTTGTTTTGTTTTTGTGTTCTTTGTGTTGTTTTTTGTTGTTCTTGTGTTTTTGTTGTTTTTTTTTTTTTTATGTTTATTGTTATTGTTCTTGTGTTTTTTTCGTTCTTGTTCTTGGGTTTCTCTTTGTTTGTGTTATTTCATTTTTTTATGTGTGAGTGTTTTCTATGTTTTTTGTTTTTGTTTATTGTCTGTTGTTGGTTGTTTTTATTTTTATTTTATTTATTTTTTTAGGTTTTGGTTGTGTTTATTTTTCATGTTTTTTTGGGTTATGTCTTTGTAGTGTTCTGTTGTTTTTGTCTTGTTTGTGTTTTGTTATGTGGTTCTTGTGTTTTTCTATGTGGTTTGTGTTGTGGTTTCTTTTATCTTATTGTGCGTGTTTGGTTGTGCTTTTGGTTTTGACACACTCAAGGAGTTTGTTTTTATTTTATTTTATTATTTTTGTTGTTATTTACTTTTTTTAATTTGGTTTTGTGTGTTTGTTTGCTCCTTGAGTATGTCAAAGGTGGTAGGCCAGGTCCGAGTCCTGGGCATTTTTGGCGGAATGGATACCCCTGCCTCCTTGGGTCTTACCCGAAAGTGGCATCCCTTTTGGGATGTTTTCCACAAATAAAAAAATATATATATATGAATTTTGCTCAGATGATGAAGGATTTGAATCTTCCTATCAAACCTCACCACAACTATATAATGTTGGATAGTTACAATAAGGGAGATACATTCATTTAAATCAAAAATATCTTTTCTCTTATGCCATCAAGCTCTTCAAAGATAAATTTTTATGTGATGTTGTAATATTGGATATTTGTGATGTGATTTTAGACCAACCATTTATATGGAAGAGGTAAGGTATATATGAGCCAAGGCCCCAAAGTGTCATTATCATTGTCAAAGGTTAGTGATTCAGGATCCTATAGATATCTCCTCATACCTCAGTTTCCTTAATTAGTGTTAAATAATGCACAAACATGATATCCAAAACAAGAAAATTCATTCAATTTATGATTAAACCACAAAGTAGGAGGACCATTACGACATCTTATAGACATTGCATAACAAAAGCAAATGGACTATATTGTAGTAAATTATGATGACTTATTCAAGTTACCAACTATGGCTCCACTTCATTATGAGGTAAATCATTCCATTGATTTAGTTCCTAGTTTTCCTTTGTCTAATACCCCTATTTTTATTAGGATAAAAATAGGATATTGAAAGGGACCAAACCCTTTTACAACACAAATTCATACCATCAATTACACAGCTACCAAGGGCAAATAGCCAAATATCCCCTAGATGCAAGACAAAAAATATCCATCCTAGACCTCAATTAGCGACAGTCCTCCATTGTGAACTTTTCTAAGTCCTCATGGACCACCCCATGGAGGATCCATATCATATACTCTTCTTTAATGGCACCAAAGTTCACCAGCTAGTCTACTGGTTTGTTACCTTCTTTATAGACATGAACAAAGTCAACTTCTTCAAAATGCTTTACAATCTCTCTAATATCTTACACAATGTAATCAATTTACCAATTAACTTCTCCCTCATTTTTTAAAATATTGATAATATTAAAGAGTCTCATTCAAAGATAACTTGTTTAGCACCTAGATCCTTGGCTAGATTTGCACCCAGATGTAAAGCATTAACTTCAGCTTTATGACTAGTAGTAATTTCCAAAAACTTATAGGTCACCCCCACCAATCTACCCTGATTGTCCCTAAATATTGCTCCTACTTCAACCTTACTTGGGTTACCTTTGGATGCCCCAACTAGTCATCTCAAGGTGGTTGTCATTTTACATCAGTTCTAACCTTAAAATTTTCCTCTCCACCACTAATAGGTTCTAAATTCCATGCCTTAGCTATCATAGTATCTTCAGTATTCTCTGGATTGATAGGGTACTTGATAGATTTAATATTCTCCTCTAAAAAATGGGTGATACTTCCAAAACTTCTCACTGCAAACCTTTTTTCCCCTCTAAAAAATCTCCTATTACTCTCTAACCAAACTCCACACACAAAATGAAATGGAATCAGGTTCTATATTACATTAATATGACTACTAAAAAGGGGGTTCTCCCATTGTTGTAACCACAAAACCATATTAGAAGGCATCATCCAAGAGATTCCCATCCTATTTATGAGGATTTGGAAAATATTTAGAGCATAGGAACATTCCAAGAAGATGTTTTCCACTGATTATTCTGCCTTTTATAAATAATTCCTTGAAAATGATGAAATCAAGAGGCATATCTAAGAATTGATTCAAAAGGGGCACATTAGACCAAGTTCTTCACCATGTGGTAGTCTAGTTATCTTAGATCCCAAAAAATAATGAAACATGAAGACTCTATATTGACTACAAAGCTTTGAATAAAATCACTATGAAAAATTGCTATCCACTCCTCAAATAGATGACTTCTTACACAAAATCCATGGTGCAAATTTTATTAAAAATGATCTTAAATTTGGCTATTATCAAATACCCATAAAGCCCAATGATGTATTGAAGACTACATTCAAATACAAGGAGGGCTTGCTTGCATGGATGGTTGTGTTTTTTGTCTTGACCAATGCACCTACAATATTTATGAGAATGATGGATGGCATCCTACATTTATACACCAACTCATTTATGGTAGTCTACTTACATGATATTCTTATCTATAGTAAGACATGTATCTCTATAACATGTTCAATAGGCAATTTAGACTCTTTAAAGACATAAGCTATATGCTAATTTAGAGAAGTGTTCATTTAACATAACAAAGATTCAATACCTTAGGTATATTATTGACAAAGAGGGAGTGTATGTTGACCTTGATAATATTAAGGTAATTAGAGATTAGCCTACTCCAAAGACTCTAATAGAGCTTTGTAGCTTTTTAGGTCTTACCAATTTCTATCAAAGATTCATATTGGATTTCTCATGCATTTCTTGGCCACTACATCGAGTGACTAAAGAAGGTTCCAAATCCAATTTCCATTAGGAATATGCACAACAAAGGGCATTTTAGATGTTGAATGATTAGTCATGTTTATATCCTACACTTTCCTTACCTGATCTACATTAATATTTTGAGGTAATAATTAATGTATCATAATATGCATGGGATTTTTCCTCACACATCATGGGTATCCAATTGCCTATCATAGTGAAACATTCAGTAAAGTAGTTTTAAAATACCCCATATGTGACAAAGATATCTATGTCATTGTCCAAATTTGTAAATAGTGGAAGCACTATCTCTTGGAAAACATAACCATCATCCATATAGATCATAGACCTTTGGAGTTCATTTAGACACAAAGGCAGCCAATAAATAAAGGACATCAAAAGTGCACCATATATCTATAATAATTTTATTTTTATATTCAAGCATAAGAAAGGGAGTGCTAATTTAATGATATATTTTTTAATTCAAACTCTAATCATAACACTCACCACCATTCTCAATTCCTTCTAATTGGTCCACCTTGTATGAATTAGATTCTAATTTTGCAAATGCATCCCAAACTATTTATGTAGCTAAGTAAGTTTCTAATTTTTATTTTCAAGATAACCTCTTCTACCACATGGGATATATTTGTGTACCAGCTAGTGAGAACTCAAATATCATTTGGGGAGTACTCTTCAAAAAAGTAGCAGGTCACTTTGGGATGGAAAAATAGTTGGTAGTACTTCTTGAAAGCACGAGATTCCGGAAGCAAAAGGAAAACTATAACTATGCAATATAAGACGAAATGTAACGCTTTAATCCTATGCACAAAAACAAGGAAAGGAGATAAATTGGAGACGAAAGAAAAGATGTAAGGAAATCACAGCCCTCTTTATTCAAATTTCTTATCCTCGGTTACATAGACGTCTCCTCCCTTTTTAGGGGCTAGGAGCGTTAAATTGGTCTTTGTTACAATTTGTGACTTAGTCTTCCTCCTTCCGCATGCCCACGTTTGGAATGGGCGGGCCAAATGTTGCTGCCGCTTGCGTTGGTAAGGTAGACTCCTCGCCGCTCCTCTAATGCTGCAACTCTGCACTCAAAGAAACAAACAAGAAAGTCAGTAGCACTTTGTGTATGAAAAATAAAAGATGAATCTAACGATGGTTGAAATGAATCTAAATGAAATGAAAAACTTGACAAAAGCATAAACATGAAACTAAAAGAAATACCACGATTATGAAAGCACAAATCGCAAGTAAGTGAACTAGCAGCACTTCGTCGCTCAAAATGCTCCTTCTCTGTATATCCTTTTTGGGTGAGAAAACTCACCGTTTTTATAGACCCAAGGGGTCTCTTTGAATTAACATGCAAAAGTGTTTCTTTGCATGAATGCTTTTGTTTGTGAAGAGAAGACTTCTTCTTGATCAAGGGCTTCTTAACTGCCTCTGTGCATGTCTTTGCATGTTTTAGCAAAGCTCACTTGCACTCCCATGCAATGAAGGGATAGCTAAGTGGCAAATCTGAGTTGTCTTAAAAAGCTTACTCTCCTTCCCATGCAGTGAAGGGAAAGTCAATTGGCAGATGTGTGTTGTTAAAAGAACTCACTCGCACTCCTATGTCATGCATGAAAAGCCGAGTGGTAGTTCTGAGTTGTCATGCGTCGAGGTCTGACTTTTTTCTGGTCAAACCTGGCATTCGTCCCACCCAAAAGCGAGCGCTAGTAATCGTCCCTGGGTGAAACGAGTACAAATCCATACTCGTCCTTGGGTAGGACGAGTACAAATTCGCACTCGTCCCTGGGTGGGACGAATAAGAAATAAAGTGTCTAAAAGGTGCCAAACTGATTTTTGACTTGCAAAACTGCTGTGTAAGTGGTTAGAACCACTTGTTTAACCTCTGGGGGCTACCTTGGGGGTTGTGTGTGTTAATGTGATCAGTGTTTGTAGTCACATAATCGGATTGGTGCTGTTTTGGTGTCTATAGATGCCCCTTTTTGGGAAGCGTTGTGCATGGCACAATGCCGAGCAAAAATAGATAACCAAAGCACTAATGATTAGGGTTTCTCAGTAACCTAACCAACTCTTGATGCCCCAAGCATGGAAAGGGCATGCATTCTTGAATCCTTGCTTCTGACGAGCTAAGGAATTTGATTTCAAGTATTAACCTATTTTGGTGAGGTGTGACTTGAGCTTGGACATTGATCAGTCATGAATAGGCAAAGGGCATAACCTTTTATCCACGGGGGAACCTTGTGTTCATGCTTCGGGAATGCCAAGTGTTTGATCAATTTTGTGATTATTGCTTGTTTGCTGCCCCAAGTAGGAGCGTGATTGTCTTTGTCAATGATTCTTTGAATGCATGCCATTGCCTTGATTGGGTGTGTTTTTGTTGATTGGTGACTTAAGTGTGACTACCCCCTCAAGCGACGAATCGATGAAGGAATGATCGACATGAGAAAAGCGACGAGTCGCTTGACCCAAGATGACTTAAGTGAGGGTGCCTTCAGATGTTGTCCGTTGAATGCGCGAGCAATTTCTCGATTTTTGTGGACCTATTTTTGGTGGGTGTGAACCCATTTTGGGATGCCATTTGGGGTTAACATTGGCGAAAATCCGTCTTCCCGTGGAGCGGTCCGGCTATGGTAGCCTTCTTGGGGAGTAGGATAACGACAAGGTAGACCCCGACATCAATTTTCTAATGCGAAGAGGTTAAGTGCAAGAGCACTTTTGTCCGGCAATTTTTAGTGTTTTTGTTGGCATTTGTCATTTTTATATTTTGGTTGTTTTGTTGTGTTTGTTTGTTTTTTTTTTTTTTTTTGGTTGTTTTTTTTTTATATTTTGGTTGTTTTGCGTGTTTTTATGTATGTGTTTGATGTATGCAGAGGCGATTATGAATGTGATGTTTTTAATTTGTATGATGTATGGATATGGAATGAATGAAATGAGTTGTTGATGATGTGTCGATGCACCATAGACTGTACAAGATTTGATTGACTTGCTATACTAATGGGATGACTTTGTGAAATGACTTTGCATGTGAAAACTTTGTTTTTGTATTTTGCATATATTTTGATGGTGATGTACGGAATAAAATGTGACGAGTTGTTTTTAAAATGTAGTTAAGCTTTTCTTAGATTCAGATATTTTAACTAACTAGCCAAGACTGGTACATTTATCTCGCAAGACTTTTGAACAAGGTATAAATTCGACTTGAATTTAACCAAGTTATTTCACATCCTTGTGTGTGCAATTGAGTTCGTTTATGTGTTATTCATCGGGATACCGCCAGTGCCAGATGGGCTTTCAACCGAACTCGTATTGAGGATCACCTAATTAGCTCCACTAACTCCTTGATTGTGTTTGGTTAGATTAATCTGCGATGCTATCTAGGATACCATAAGCTAGCTCATCCACATGCAAACATTGATCTATACACAAGTTAATGTGACAGATATATCGTCATGCGGGAGGTTTACTATCAGTGATCGATAGGCTATCAACCAAACCGGTACTGAAGCTTGCCTCATGACTTGTCGAAATGCTGAGAATTCCAGGGATTCAAGTTCGACTCCCTTCTTTTCTTCAATTGTATTGGGATACTTGCTCTTTATAGTGATAAGATCACTGTTTATTTTGTTTTATTGATGTTTTTTTTTTTTTTTTTTTGAGCAAGGGATAGGGAGTGACGAGAATCACTATTGTACGTGCCTTTTGATGTGTGCACTGTAGGATGTCAATTTTGAATGTTTTGACGTTTTGCAAATTTTTGATGTTTTTGCAACTTTTGAGAACTTGGGATTCATGGGGAATTGGGTAGGGAGGATGCTTGTCCTTTTGCCAACTCTCAGCATTCCTAGGGTCATTCGCACAGGGGGATAAGCAAGATAGCCGTTTCGCTTATGGTGACCTGGATTACGGTGCAGGTTTCATCTTTCGTTCACACAACTTAGGAATTTTTATGTGTGTTAATTTGTGTTGGGACGTGACGTAACAAGGTGTGATCCAAGTAAAACTTTCCCGTGTAAAATCTGTTTAACTGTGTACAGTTTTTGGCTAGAAATTTAAAGACATCTGAATGACGAAAACCCTATATACATTAGGAGACAACTGACTATGCTAAAATAAAAAGGTGATATGCTGGATGTATGCGTTTATGGAAATGGATTTGAGGTGGAAATGATGGAATTGCCAAGTAATGACAGCCTATGGTGCTTTTGACTTGTATGACCTATCGAAGTATGCAAGGGATGGATGCAATGTTTAATGCAACCTATATTTTTGTATTTTGATTTTTATGAAAATGCATGCAAATGTTTTGGTGATTTCATTTTTTTTTTTATGAGAATGTATGGAAAATGCAAATGTTTTTGTGATTTTGTTTTTTTATGAGAATGCATGTAATTGAAATGCAATTGTTTTTGTGATTTTGATTTTTGTTTTTTTTTTTTTTTATGAGTATGCATGGAATTGAAATGCAATTGTTTTTGTAATTTTGATGTGTTATGAGAATGCATGGAATTGAAATGCAAATGTTTTTGTGATTTTGATTTTTGTGTTGTTTTTGTTGATTTTTGAATACTTATGTTGACCAAGCAATTATGGTAACTCTTGGAGCTTTTGGGTTGACCAAGCGATTGTGGTAATCCTTGGAGCTTTTGTCTTGACCAAAGGGTTTATAGATACCTTTGGGGCATTTAGGGTTTGACCAAGCGATTATGAAAATCCCTTGGAGCTTTTAGGGTGACCAAGTGATTGTGATAATCCTTGGAGCTTTTTGGGATGACCAAGCGATTGCGATAATCCTTGGAGCTTTTTGGGATGACCAAGCGATTGCGATAATCCTTGGAGCTTTTGGGGATGACCAAGAGATTGCGATAATCCTTGGAGCTTTTTGGGATGACCAAGCGATTGCGATAATCCTTGGAGCTTTTGGGATGACCAAGAGATTGCGATAATCCTTGGAGCTTTTGGGGATGACCAAGAGATTGCGATAATCCTTGGAGCTTTTGGGATGACCAAGCGATTGCGATAATCCTTGGAGCTTTTGGGGTGACCAAGTGATTGCGATAATCCTTGGAGCTTTTGGGATGACCAAGAGATTGCGATAATCCTTGGAGCTTTTGGGGTTGACCAAGAGAGTTTATGGACATCCTTGGAGCGTTTTGGTTTGACCAAAGGGTTTATGGACACCTTTGGAGCGTTTGGTTTGACCAAAGGGTTTATGGACACCTTTGGAGCATTTGGTGTAACCCACTGGCTCTTCAGGGAATAGAGGTACCCCTAGCGTGATGATCTTTGTGCACCGGATCCGCTCTGTAGGAATTGGCACGAATGGATCGGCCTTATGCACGGATAGGAGGGCAAGGTCTGCCTTCGGCACTGATGGTGCTATGATATCTCCGGGTGGAAGGTGCTCGCGATCTTCCCAAAGGAGTGGGATCAACATGTGATGCCAGTGGGCTGGGTCTATGCGCCACTCATGCCCTAGTCTTATGCCTAGTTGGGCCATTAGTTCGTCATGGGTGACAGGGTGATTGTGCCGTCGTGCATGATTGAGATAAGCCATCTCAGTTTCATCTTCGTAATCATTGTCAGTGATCCAAAGGCCCTCGTTGGCCTCGATAGCTGTCTGCGACATGTTAAGCTCTTCTTGTTCGAGCAGATTGATGTGGTCCTCATGGAGTTGTTTCGCGCTTTGCGGGGGGACCTAATTTTTTGGCAATGGCACGGGCTCGATGGGAGCCTCCAAAGGGAGTAATGTTAGGAGAATTTTGTGATGCTCATCCATCGGGACCACCTGTGAATTAATGCTGTCGGAATCGAATGGGTCCCATGGCACTATTGCATATGTTGACTCGTCTTTGGCGAGAGAGTCAGGCTTATCAGAATCTGGTGATTCTAAGATATGGAAGACCTCATCATCAGGTAGCTCTACAACCAGGGGTTGATCCTCTTTGAGAGGAGTTTCACGTGAGTTGGGCTTTTGTGGCCCCAAAATCTTGGTCTCTACCGACTCTAAGTGCTTGGGCAGTGCATTGCTTGTATCGAGGGATTTGAGCTCCTCCTGTTTGATTTGTTCCCATTGCAAGTTGTGGGAAACTTGATGCCTTGAGAGGGATGACTGAATAGCACCCCCCATGCTTTGGTATTTCATTTTAGTCCACTCTTTTTCTAGCTCAGGTTCCTCAGAGGCTTCTTGAAGAATTTTTGGGGGTGGTCCATGAACCTGGGTGGGCGCCTGAAGAAGGCACCCGTCATTGGTCTTAGGATTGGCCTCCCGCTCAAGTCTAGGAGGCATCGAGGGCAACGTTTGATAAGGTCGTAGAGACCTGTCTTGCACCCAGTTGTGTCTCTCATAATGTTTTGTCTTATGCATGCGAGGGGTTGGAGTCTTCGCCTGCATAGTGTGTTGTAACAACTCATCCTCCTGGCGCTGAAGGCACTCTTGATTTAAAAGATATTGTTGCTCTAACTGTTGTTGTTCCAGCTCAAGTATCGTGAGTTGCATCCGACGTGCAATATGCTTGGCAGATTCTAAGATAGTTGGTCCTATCGTCTCATGTCTAGAAGGCCTAGATGCCTCTCCTAGATATCTATCTCGGTCATGGTGATCCGAGATCTCTATAGGTCGCCTCCCTCTGTTGGGGGTAGCGGCATTCCCCCGAGGCTTTGGCCTCAATAGGTAATCCTGAAAGCTAGCAATTGCGGAGGCGTATTGCTCTCGCGATGTATATTGTTCTTGAGGAAGGTAAGGGTTTTCCTCGTGCTCTCTTTTGTAAGTGAAAGAGGAACGGGAAGAGTTGGCTCGCCCCTCCTGAGGAGCCTTGTGCTCTGTATTTGTCCTTGTAGTCCTGACAACTAGAGGGGGTGAAGGAGGGATAGTGTAATCATGTGGTTCCTCCCGTCGAACCCTATGTTGACCTAGTGCTTCATTGCGTGGTGACCACTCATAGCGAGCATCTAAGGGAGCTCTCCTACGGATGTACCCCTCATGGGAGGGTGCGTGCTGGGTGCTATCTTTGAACAGGAGTGCCCCTAGAAGAGGTGCCCCTATAGTCCCTTTCCGTTAAGGTGTGTAGGGGACTGCCTTGTGTGTTAGGTCGCCAAGGTGGTATGACCAAATCTTGGGGACTATAACGGATGCGACTCGTGCTTCTTTGGACATTCGTCACAGCGTCTGCCCATGAGTGGGCTTGACTACGGGTGAACACCATGACGATGTCTCTCTAAAAACCCTAAAAATTGAAAATGATTCATATGGGGCCCAAAATTGGTGTGCGCATCCCTCTTATAGTAGATAAGACAAAAATGAAGTTTCAAGTCCTAACTCTAAATACATTAGGAGATATTAGCCTTCGAACAGCTCAAAAAGTGCAAAAAATTGGGCACGCAATTTTAAAACCTAATTTTGGGGCACTAGATGATGGAATTTGGCCCTGAAAACTGACTTTTTGGGCAAATAGAATTCTAGGAATTATATTTGTTTAAAATTATCCCAACTAACTCCCTGTAAAATTTCAAGTCAATCGGAGCTACGGTTGAGAAGTTATGGCCCCGGCAAGATGCACTAAAATTTAGAGAAAAATATAAAATTTCCCATATTTTGTTGGATGGTCCTGCATCACTTATGGGCACCTTCGGGGTGCTTTTGGGTTGACCAAAGGGTTCATGGACACCTTTGGGGCATTTTGGAGTGACCAAGCGATTGCGGGAATCCTTGGAGCTTTTTGGAGCGAGTGACAAAATGCGTAGATTTTTATCTTTGTTTATGATTTTTTTGATTTTTGATTTTTTTTGTCTAAACAGAAAATAGCATACACACACAAGCAATGATTATCTCTTTTAAAGATTAATAGTGTGCCCTAAATCTGGTTTAGTGTGTTTTTGTTGTTTTTTTTTTTTTTTTGAAAATTTTGTGAAACGTTTAAATGCATTATGAAGGCTCATATAACTCCCAAAATGGTCGCCCCTTCAATATACCAGCCAGGCCGATATACCAACCTCTCTATATACCCGCCCTTACGAGAGGGAGACTATAGGTACGTGAGAGCAGATGGTACGTGGTACGTAGGCGGTACGGAAGGGGGATTGTCCTGTTAATGGCACCTACCATAGAAGACTTATCCTCGCGCGCATGGGAATCACCCCGGCGACACTCGGTCGACTTTCGTCGGGATTTACGCCTAACAACGAGTTGACAATCGGGGAATGGATGCAAAGCTAAGCCAAGGTGGTGATGAACCCACCGTTGGTCTTGCTCAAGGGTTGGGGTCTTACGACCAACGCCTTGGTTTAAAATGTAACGTGATGTGTGGGGTTCGTTTTAATTTTGCGAAATTGAAACAAGCAAACGAAAAGAAATCTTTCCCTAAGCCATTCAAACTGAAAACCAAAAATAGAAAAAAAATAGAAATTTAACAGAAGCTGTAAAAACCCCTACCTCTTCTCTGCCTAATCGGAAGTTCCTGATTTGCTCTGAAAATTTGCACAGATCTATAATCGTCCCTGGGTGAGGCGAATAACAGAATCGTAATCGTCCCAGGGTGAGACGAATAGTTTATTCGTCCCGAGGTGAGACGAGTAACAATTCTGTAATCGTCACTTGCAGAGACGAATAACAGTCCGATTGTTGAAAAATAGGTACCTGTAAAAAAAAAGCAATTTTAGATCAGTAATTTAACCTAAAAAAAAATAGAGGACAGAGGTCCCACCGTGATCGCCATTGAAAGCACGAGATTTCGGAAGCAAAAGGAAAACTATAACTATGCAATATAAGACGAAATGTAACGCTTTAATCCTATGCACAAAAACAAGGAAAGGAGATAAATTGGAGACGAAAGAAAAGATGTAAGGAAATCACAGCCCTCTTTATTCAAATTTCTTATCCTCGGTTACATAGACGTCTCCTCCCTTTTTAGGGGCTAGGAGCGTTAAATTGGTCTTTGTTACAATTTGTGACTTAGTCTTCCTCCTTCCGCATGCCCACGTTTGGAATGGGCGGGCCAAATGTTGCCGCCGCTTGCGTTGGTAAGGTAGACTCCTCGCCGCTCCTCTAATGCTGCAACTCTGCACTCAAAGAAACAAACAAGAAAGTCAGTAGCACCTGTGTATGAAAAATAAAAGATGAATCTAACGATGGTTGAAATGAATCTAAATGAAATGAAAAACTTGACAAAAGCATAAACATGAAACTAAAAGAAATACCACGATTATGAAAGCACAAATCGCAAGTAAGTGAACTAGCAGCACTTCGTCGCTCAAAATGCTCCTTCTCTGTATATCCTTTTTGGGTGAGAAAACTCACCATTTTATAGACCCAAGGGGTCTCTTTGAATTAACATGCAAAAGTGTTTCTTTGCATGAATGCTTTTGTTTGTGAAGAGAAGACTTCTTCTTGATCAAGGGCTTCTTAACTGCCTCTGTGCATGTCTTTGCATGTTTTAGCAAAGCTCACTTGCACTCCCATGCAATGAAGGGATAGCTAAGTGGCAAATCTGAGTTGTCTTAAAAAGCTTACTCTCCTTCCCATGCAGTGAAGGGAAAGTCAATTGGCAGATGTGTGTTGTCAAAAGAACTCACTCGCACTCCTATGTCATGCATGAAAAGCTGAGTGGTAGTTCTGAGTTGTCATGCGCTGAGGTCTGACTTTTTCTTGGTCAAACCTGGCATTCGTCCCACCCAGAAGCGAGCGCTAGTAATCGTCCCTGGGTGAAACGAGTACAAATCCATACTCGTCCTTGGGTAGGACGAGTACAAATTTTCACTCGTCCCTGGGTGGGACGAATAAGAAATAAAGTGTCTAAAAGGTGCCAAACTGATTTTTGACTTGCAAAGCTGCTGTGTAAGTGGTTAGAACCACTGTTTAACCTCTGGGGGCTACCCTGGGGGCTGTGTGTGTTAATGTGATCAGTGTTTGTAGTCACATAATCGGATTGGTGCTGTTTTGGTGTCTACACTTCTATTAGCGCAAGATGAGGAATGATGTCAAGATGTACATAAATTCATGTGCCCCCTATGTTTTTGCCAAACCATCCAACAAGTAGGGACTATATACACCATTTTTAGTGTCATCGAAGCCTTGGAAATTTATCTCTATGAATTTTCTCTCAGGTTTGTCCACATCTAAGCATGGTAATAATAGTATTTTTGTAGTAGTTGATCATTTTTTTTAAATGGTTATCATGATTCTTGGTAAGAAATTCATTTTAGCTAAGGGGAATACTAAGCTTTATTTTAGTCATGTGGATCAATTTTGAATTGCTAAAATCCTTATATTTTACACTAATTGTATATTTCTAAGCATTTTTTGGTCCACTCTATAGAGCATGATGGACATTCAATTGACCATGTCCATAGTCTTCCATCCATAGACTAATGGCTAAACATAATTTGTGAGTTAATTTATTATGCATCTTATTTAAATGTACAATTCCAATTATCCATGCACATGGGATGAGAGCCTCCCCTACATTCAATGTAGGTACAATCAACCTCTACATAGCTCTACCAAACATAACCTATTTCATAGTTGTTTCAGGTTCTAATCCTTGACAACCACTGATGTATCTCTCCCTATGCAACCCATCGAGTACTCACTTTATAGATAAAAATAAGAAAAAAAAGGAAATACTACTTGTGGAATAGATTTAGCACATCCAGTACGAGATCCATGACCTCTTGGAAAAGATAAATCAAAAATATAAACAACTCTATGACCAACATTAGGTCTTATATCAATTCAAGGTTAGAGATAAGATATTGTTGTCTTAAAAATTAGATACTTATAGGACCCCATAGAAATATAAAAAATCTTCACTATGGACCATACACCACCTTATCTTGGTTTGCATCCAATCTTCAATGTTGAACTTCTTAGGCCCTATCATCCACCTCTGTTGAAAACTTCCATAGTAGTAAAATAGTTGGACATTTAAGAACTCAATATAGATATTTTAGCACAACTAGAATATGATCCTATTATTGACACATGGATTAATACCATGAGGAGGTAGTATATTTAGATGTACAAAGTTATTGAGGCAAGACAACTTGGTCACCAAATAGAATGGCTCACTCAAAATTAGACTAGAAAATAATTTTGCACCTGATGTCAAAAGTTGACAATATGGGGACCATTGATTTTCAAGGGGGATGAATAATCTAAGTATGTAACCTTTTGGGGTATGGCTTTATGGCTAAAAATATCCGTAAAACTATTTTTAATCTTAACCATACTATTAGGTGCTTGGGACTCCATTTTGATCCATTCAAAATGCATTGTAAATATTAGAGAAATATCTAGAACCTTTGATAGCTAGACCAACTACATAGAAAAATGCTCTAGAGGCCCTTAAAAATGCAAAACAAAATAGTTATTAAAAATAGTAATTTTCTAATTTTATATTTTTGTAACCAAAATGCATCTCTAACCATGTTGATATATTAGTAAAATATAAAAACAAAGGGATGAGTGATATGTATGTAATTTTCAATTAAATATACGTTTAACTCATGAAATAAGAATCACTACATTTCCATATGGGTGACTTTCTAACTCTTGAAAGGTGAACCACCATATTTCTATATGGGTGACCTTCTATATTCAATATGATGAAATTTCAACACTATAATTCTTGTATAAAAAGAGATGTACCCATGACTACAAAAAGCATGACTAATGGATGCAATGTTATAGACTCACATCTCATATCAAATTGCTTACATTGTACTCTATATTTTGAGCAGTAAAATCATTTTTCTATTTTGCTCACATACTCTTGTGTTTTGGTTTGTTATACTATGTTATTTCTAAATTGCATTCTTTCTTGATGTTCCTTAATTCAAAATTTGGAGTTTTTAAATAGTCAAAATTCTAAGTGTTATATCGTATAATCCCAAATCATATTCCCAATCAAATACTCTAATTTGGTTACTAATCTAGTTCATGTACACAAGAGTAATGATGATATAAGGTTGTGTGTTGACTTCACAAATCAAAATAAAGCTTCACTAAAATATTACTATACCCTAACAACTATAGATCATATTTTACATAACATAGTAGGGTTTTGAATGTTACCACTTCTATATGGTTTCTTAGGATACAACAAAATAAGTGTCAAGGATGATGATCCACATAATACAACCTTCACTACTAAATGAGGAACCTCTACATATTAGGGTATGTCATTTAGGATATCAAATGTAGAGGATTCCTTCCAATAGACTATGGACATTGCTTTTGTTAAATTACTTGGTGAGATAATCCTTAAATACCTCAATGATCTTGTAAGAGAGGATTCAAGATTTTTCTCAACAATATGGAAAAAAACCTAAATTCCTCTTACTTTAGAGATTCATGGGATGATATGTGATATGAGAACTAAACTCTATTTTATAGATTTATTTAACAAACACCTACATTCCCAAGGAGACCAAATGTTCTCATTTTAAGATTCTAAGACCTTATCAAAGTCTAATATATGATAAAAAAAAAGTTATGTAATGCAAACAAATCTGAAATAATACAATTTCTAACCTATATGATATTTCAATGTGTATGGTCCAATAAAATAAGATTTTATTTTTCTTTTCAAAGGTAAGGGTTCATGGAGGAAAAACAACAAACAAAAATAGGCTAGTGTGACTACATGCACTACCAAAATGGATGCCTAAAATATAGAAATAAAATGTTATTTTATGTGTTTAAATTATGCTAACTTCCTTGATTTTCCCTTATTACTAGAATAAAATAGAAGTAGAGAGCATAATCTATGACAAACAACAAATAAAATGCCCTATAGAAGAAGAAATTGTGGATGCAAGAATAGAGGCACCTGGTTTCTTAGTAGAGGTAAATTCATTATCAAGAAAGTGAATCTGATGTTGACAAAATTGCTACCTAGAGCAGAGCTACCAACATTTTTACCAAAACCTAAAAAACAAAAAAACTTAATAGAAGTAAGTCTAGGGAGGTCTGTCGGATCGTTGAATGAAAGGGAGCCACCTAATTTTATTAGTTAGACCCCCAAGTTTCAATGAAAACAAAAAATATTTTGTAAAATCTATGGTAAACTATAAGTGGTAAAAATATTACCTATAGATAGGCAGAAAATATTTTCACTTTTGCAACTAAGTTTTTGGAAAAAGAATTTATATATATATATATATATATATATATATATATATATATATATATTATATTAAAAAATATCTACAAGTTGGGATGAGACTCCTCCCATCCTTATATGGTGAGAACACCTATTTACAACAATAAAAGGAGATCTACATTGGAACCAAATCCCCTAAACCATATTTTTGCAATGGTTGTTCAAATTAGCTAAACACTAGATTTGCTCACCAACTTGCCTAATCTTCTCACACTTATGCAACTAAGTGAGAGAGATAGAATGCATAGTTTGTTGAACATTTTGAGCTCATTTAGTTTTCATTGATGTCAAGGTGAGAAGTTTTCATTGATGCCAAGGTGAACACATGAAGTTGTCATTAATACCATGGAGTACACCATCATTGACACCAGGAGCAATGTGAAGAGTTGAAGAAAAGTTGTCAAAATATTGTTTATAAAGGTTTTTATTAAAACCATGGTAGCAAAATAATTTTAATCAAATCAGTGAAGTACAAATGAAGGTTTAAATTTTATATCAAGGAGAATTTAATTTTTATTTAAGTCAAAGGTTTATACATATAATTTATAAAATTTAAATTCTTTTAGAATTTAAATAATTTATAAATTATAAAGGTTATAAAAGCACCGATGTCATTAAATTTAATGGGGCGCCAACGTCTAAACCATATGGTTAATTTCATGTATAAATAATATGCCAAAGGGGCATTCAAAACTTACCCTTCTTCGATTAATTTTTCATGCGACCAAGCAAAGAGTATTTTTGTGCAATTATTGAAGAATAAGACAAAGAATTAATTTTTTCTTTTAGTGCTAGGAAGAAGACGAAAGGAGAGGGCTTAAGGCCTCACTCACATTGGGCAGTGTGGTCCATTGGCAATGCATGTTTTGCGAGAGCATTGGAAGTGGAAGTGACCATGATCGATTTGCATGGAGGTTTTTGGCGTGTTTGTCTTGAGTGCTAAGGAGAAAAACTTTTGGCACGCACTCGTTTAGAGTGCCAAACTTGTAAGAAATAGCACAAGGTGCTCTTAGCCTTCCAAGTGTGCGTCTACCACACGTGGTGGGAAAGCCCACGGCAAGGGTGCACGAGGAAGCAATGATTGGGGGTTCGAATCCCACTAGTGGCAAAGGTAATTTTTATTAATTATTTTATTTGCCTAATGTTTTCATAAGGTTTTATTTGGAGTTATAAGAGTATATGAAATGTTGCTTGTTTGGTAATTGATTTATGTTATTGGAGTTATAAGGAAAGTGGATTTGATTATTGCTAAAGTTCTTCTTGCCATTAAAATTTAATTAAAGAGGTTTTTGAGTTAAATTTTGGTGGATGTTAAATTTATTTTAGTTGGGAGATTATAAGGTGTTGTTGGAAAAATATTTTATGTATGTTGATGGTTGTTTTTATAGATGGAGTGATAAGGTGTAATTGAGTTTTTGCATTACATTGTGAGAAAGATTTATCTTCTAACCTCTTTGAGTTTGGCATAGAAGTGGTTGTGATTGTGATAGATATTTGAGGTTCCTTCATCATCAAGAAAAGGTATGAGCACATTCTTCCATAGTTGAGTTGATTGATTGGTTTTCTAAAAATAAGTTTGGAGTGAAAAGGATTTTGTTAGGGCTTCCTTATTGAGTGTGTTTGAGTTAATGCTTCAAGGTTTTCTAGAATAAAGAGTTGTTATTAAAACCTTGTTTTATAAGCATTGTTGTTGAAGCCATTGGTTGAGCAAAGAACTAGGGTTTGAAAAGAACATGAGTATCATTGTTATGTGAGAGTTGTTTTATAAGCATTGTTGTTGAAGTGAGTTGTTGAGAAAATAACTTGAACTAGGGTTTGAAAAGAACATGAGTATCATTGTTATGTGAGATTTTTTGTTGAGCATTGTTGAAAATATTTTGAGTGAAGAATCATATGCTTGGACTAGGGTTTGTGAGCAAGGATTATTTCATTGAGTGATTGGTTGAGTAGAGTTGGTTGAGCCTAGTCAAGTGGGTGTGTGAAGTGATTGTTCAAGTTCCATAAAAAAAACTATTCTATATTCTGAATTGAATTGATAAAGTAATTGAGTATTGAGTTGAAGCATATTGAGTCTCTAACAATTCTCTGTATATTTTTGAAAGAGTGATTGAAATTTATTGAGCATTGTGATGAGTATAGAGCATATTGAGTCTCTAACAATTCTCTTTATGTTTCTATGAGATTGGACAAGTTCTAGTGTGGACTTGTTGAGCATATTTGAGGTAAGTCTTAGAGAAGACTTGTGGAAAGATTGGTGTGAGATTTTGTGGAAGCTTACAAGATAGATTTGAGACAAGTCTTTGAGAAGGCTTGTGAGCAGAGTTGATTGATTTGTTCAAACCTTGAGTTAATGTTTGGGGCAGATCCAGTAGAGTTGATTTGAGATTGATTCAAGCTTTGAGTTAAGGCTTGAGGATAGAGATTGAGGACTTATTTGTGCTAGACCGAAGGACTATGTTTAGTATATATTTGAGGATAGAGTTGGTGTAGATTTGAGGATAGATTTGTGCCAGATCAGAGATAGATATTGAGCAGATTTGTGCTAGATCGAAGGACTGTGTTTAGTGCAAATTTTAGATAAAGCTTTGGAGGTGACATAGTATAGAGGATAATAGTCTCTAGTGGATAGAGGTCCATTAGCCAAGGAAGTGAGGATAGGTCTTCTGAGTGAGGATATGAGTCTTCAGTGGATAGAGATCCATAAGCTAGTGTAGTGGAGGCAGCAGTTCTTCTAGAAGATCACCAACTAGAGCAAGAGGGGAAAGGAGTTCTCCTGTGGATAGAGTTCCACAAACTTGATCAAGGGATTGGTATCTCCATTGGATAGAGGTCCATAAACATTGTAATAGGGAAAGGATTCCCAAGAGATTGATTGAGAAAATTTTAGTGAAATATTTTCTCTGTGGAGTAGCCCACATTGGGTGAACCACGTAAATTGTGGTGTCTCTATTGTGTGTGGTGATTTGTGCATTGCTTTGATTATTGCTATTGATATTGCTATCTTTACATTGCATAATATTGATTGGGAAAGAAAAGTAAAAAGTGGTCTTATACTGTTCACCCCCCCTCTTAGTATAAGCTTGTGTTCTTCAATTGGTATCAGAGTGGGTTCCTTCGGAAGAGTTTAACAACTTGAAGGAAAAGATAACAAGAACACAATGGATTCTAAGAATGTGTCCTCAGATAATTCAGCACTAGTATTTGATGGAAGTGACTATATATATTGGAGTATGAGAATGAAGATCTACCTGATGGCACTTGGAAATGAAATTTGGGAAGCAGTTGAAATTGGATATGATCCCTTAATTAATCCTCCTACAGATAAGGAAGGTAAGCTCCTACAACATTACAATTCAAAAGCAATGAATGCACTTTTGAGAGGTTTGCATAGAATAGAGTCTATGAAAGTTATGCATTGTCAAACTACAAAAGAAATGTGGGATAAACTGCAAAATATATATGAAGGAGATAAAAGTGTCAAGAAAGAAAAGATACAAAATCTCAAAGGACAATTTGAAGCATTAAGAATGAAGGATGAGGAAAATATTAGTACTTATCTACTTTGAATTGATGAGGTTGTTAATGATATGCAAGGACTTGGAATGAAGATTGATGAATCGGATGTTTGTGATAAAGTCTTAAGAACTCTTCCAAAAAGATTCAGTGAAAAGGTTTCTACTATAGAAGTGTCAATGGATGGTGATTCTTTGACAAGAGATATGTTGCTTGGTATTCTTACAGCATTTGAGATAAGAACAAAAGAGGAACCAAATCCTCATAAATAAGCAGCATTCAAAGCAATCAAGAAGACAAAGGGTAAGAAGTCAAAATCAAGCAATGAGTCATCTAGTGATGAAGAAGCAAATTATGGTAGAAGGAATAAGGATTCAAGAAGATCTAGAGATACAAGATCTATTAAATGTTTCAATTGTGGAAGGTATGGTCATTATGCAACTGACTTTCAAGAAGCTAAGAATAACAATGATGAAGAAAAATAGGATCACAAGAATAGGGAATCATAAAGATACATGCACCAAAAGAAAAGCAAGGATGGACAAAGTAGACAAGGAAAGAAGTTCTTTCAAAGATAAAAGAGGAGCTACTATGCGGATAAGGCAAGTAAGTACTCAAGTGATAGTGATGCTAGTTTTTCAGATAATGATAGAGATGAAGTCCTATTTATGATTGAAGAAAAAGAACAAGTTAAGAAAAGGACTCTAGTAATTCTCAAGTGTTTTAGATGTGGTAACTTTGGACATCTTGAAGATAGTTGTACAAATAATGGTTATAGTTTCAGTGATGATGAATATGAAGATACACTTGAAGGACTAGAAGAGAATATTCTAATGGCACTAGAAGAAGGAGAAGGTGATCCTATAGAAGACAAGCCAATAGAGAATAAATATGTGGAAAAAGGTAAAAAAATAGAGGAATATTCAGAGAAATATGGATATGATCTCAAGGGAGAACTCATTTATGCTCTTGACATAGTAAAGAAGGTAAGAAAGCAACACTCTAAACTTGAAATTCAGTTTCAAGAATGTGATGAAGAGAGAAGATTGCTTATAGAGGATTTAGAAAAATCAAAGGCTAAGGCAAAAAGGTTCAAAGATAAGTTAGAAGCAAAGATCTTAGAATGTGAAAAGTTAGCACAAGAAGTGGCACTACTAAGAGAAGATTTAGAAGACTCCAAAGTCAAGCTAAAAGGGTTCAAAAATAGCTCAAAGAACTTGGATAAGTTCATAAAGATACAAAAGCCTACATCAAGCAAAACAGGTCTTGGATTTGAACAAAGATAGAAGAAATGGGAAGGAAAGTCAACCTCAAGTTTTGGAGGAGAAGAAACTTTAGATGAAGATACTTCAAAAGAAGATAGTGTAAAAGGAAGTGAGACATCTGAGGATGAGTTGGACAATAGAAAGTTCAACAAGAATAGGAACAATGCACAAAGAAGATACAGATGGAACAACAATCAAAATAGGTCAAGAGAGACTAGGAGACCAATGAGGTCAAGACAAGGAAACTTCAATGGAATATGTTTTTCTTGTCACGGGTTTGGGCACATGGCTTCACAGTGCAGAACACATGAAAGACAGGAATATGGGAATAGACAACTTTTCCATGGGTATTGCTACTCATGTAATCAGTTTGGTCACAAGGCAATGAATTGCAGGGTTCATGATAGAAGAGGATATGGCTTCACTAGGAGAAATCCTAAGATATTTGCACCTCCAAGGAATAATAACATTAAGTGTTATAAGTGCAATAATGATGGTCACACAACAAAGTGGTGTAGAGCAGACATTCTAGAAATAAGTATGAACAGGAATAGGAATAGGAATAGGAACATGGATATGAATAGGAATGGGAATAGGAATAGGAACATGGATATGAGCAAGAACAGGAATAGGAATAGGAACATAAATAAGGATATGAACAGGAATAGGAACAAAAATAGGGATAGGAATGTAAACATGGACATGGAAAGAAATAGTCAGAGGAATCGAAAGGATCAGATAAGAAGAAAAGAGGATAAAGGTAAAGAACAGTGCTTTCTAGGAGTAGAAATACTCCCACCCTAGAATTAACCACCTCAAGAGAAGGTGGGGGAGGGGCTAAGCTAAGAGGCTCATTCTTAGCCCCAAGCCCCAAAGGTGACCCTTTGCCATTGATGTCAAAGGGGGAGATATTTGAGTAAGGGGGAGAGATTTGGTATTTGAGAAAAGAGGAGAGAGCATTGAGCCAGGGGGAGCAATGTCCCAGGGGGAGTAGAACAAAGGAAAGGTCAAGTTTTTGGTAAAAAGGATTTGGGTTACCATCAATGACAAAGGGGGAGATTGTTGGACATTTTGAGCTCATTTAGTTGTCATTGATGTCAAGGTGAGAAGTTGTCATTGATGCCAAAGTGAACACATGAAGCTATCATTAATACCATGGAGTACACCATCATTGACACCAGGAGCAATGCGAAGAGTTGAAGAAAAGTTATCAAAATATTATTTTATAAAGGTTTTTATTAAAACCATGGTGGTAAAATAATTTTCATCAAATCAGTGAAGTACAAATGAAGGTTTAAATTTTATCTCAAGGAGGCTTTAATTTTTATTAAAGTCAAAGGTTTATAAATATAATTTATAAAATTTAAATTCTTTTAGAATTTAAATAATTTATAAATTATAAAGGTTATAAAAGTATCGACATCATCAAATTTAATGGAGCACCGATATCTAAGCCATATGGTGAATTTCATGTATAAATAATATGCCAAAGGGGCATTCAAAACTTACCCTTCTTCGATTAATTTTTCATGCGACCGAGCAAAGAGTATTTTCATGCAATCGTTGAGGAAGAAGACAAAGAATTCATTTTATCTTTTAGTGCCAGGAAGAAGATGAAAGGAGAGGGCTTAAGGCCTCACTCACATTGGATAGTGTGGTCCATTGGCAGTGCATGTTTTTCGAGAGCGTTGGGAGTGGAAGTGACCATGATCGATTCACGTGGAGGTTGTTGGCGTGTTTGTCTTGAGCGCTGAGGAGAAAAACTTTTGGCATGCACTCGTTTAGAGCGCCAGACTTGGAAGAAAGAGCATGAGGTGCTCTTAGCCTTCCAAGCGTGCGTCTAGCGCACGTGGTGGGCAAGCCCGCGGCTAGGGCGCATGAGGAGGCAATGATTGGGGGTTCGAATCCCACTAGTGGCAAAGGTAATTTTTATTAAATATTTTATTTGCCTAATATTTTCATAAGGTGTTATTTGGAGTTATAAGGGTATATGAAAGGTTGCTTGTTTGGTAATTGATTTATGTTATTGGAGTTATAAGGAAAGTGGATTTGATTATTGCCAAAGTTCTTCTTGCCATTAAAATTTAATTAAAGAGGTTTTTGAGTTAAATTTTGGTGGATGTTAAATTTATTTTAGTTGGGAGATTATAAGGTGTTATTGGAAAAATATTTTATGTATGTTGATGGTTGTTTTTATAGATGGAGTGATAAGGTGTAATTGAGTTTTTGCATTACATTGTGAGAAAGATTTATCTTCTAACCTCTTTGAGTTTGGCATAGAAGTGGTTGTGATTGTGATAGATATTTGAGGTTCCTTCATCATCAAGAAAAGGTATGAGCACATTCTTCCATAGTTGAGTTGATTGATTGGTTTTCTAAAAATAAGTTTGGAGTGAAAAGGATTTTGTTAGGGCTTCCTTATTGAGTGTGTTTGAGTTAATGCTTCAAGGTTTTATGGAATAAAGAGTTGTTATTAAAACCTTGTTTTATAAGCATTGTTGTTGAAGCTATTGGTTGAGAAAAGAACTAGGGTTTGAAAAGAACATGAGTATCATTGTTATGTGAGAGTTGTTTTATAAGCATTGTTGTTGAAGTGAGTTGTTGAGAAAAGAACTTGAACTAGGGTTTGAAAAGAACATGAGTATCATTGTTATGTGAGATTTGTTGTTGAGCATTGTTGGAAATATTTTGAGTGAAGAATCATATGCTTGGACTAGGGTTTGTGAGCAAGGATTATTTTATTGAGTGATTGGTTGAGTAGAGTTGGTTGAGCCTAGTCAAGTGGGTGTGTGAAGTGATTGTTCAAGTTCCATAAAATAAACTATTCTATATTCTGAATTGAATTGAGAAAGTAATTGAGTATGAAGCATATTGAGTCTCTAACAATTCTTTGTATGTTTCTGAAAGAGTGATTGAAAGTGATTGAGCATTGTGATGAGTATAGAGCATATTGAGTCTCTAACAATTCTCTTTATGTTTCTATGATATTGGACAAGTTCTTGTGTGGACTTGTTGAGCAGATTTGAGGTAAGTCTTTGAGAAGACTTGTGGATAGATTGGTGTGAGATTTTGTGGAAGCTTACAAGATATATTTGAGATAGGTCTTGAGAAGGCTTGTGAGTAGAATTGATTGATTTGTTCAAACCTTGAGTTAAGGTTTGGGGTAGATCTAATAGAGTTGATTTGAGATTGATTCAAGCTTTGAGTTAAGGCTTGAGGATAGATATTGAGGACTGATTTGTGCTAGACCGAAGGACTATGTTTAGTATATATTTGAGGACAAGAGTTGGTGCATATTTGAGGATAGATTTGTGCCAGATAAGAGATAGAGATTGAGTAGATTTGTGCTAGATCGAAGGACTATGTTTAGTGTAGAATTTGAGATAGATATTGAGTTGTGTATAGAAGGACTATGTTTAGTGCAAATTTGAGGATAGATATTGAGTAAATTTGTGCTAGATCGATGGACTATGTTTAGTGTATATTTTAGATAGATCTTTGGAGGTGACAGAGTATAGAGGATAATAGTCTCTAGTGGATAGAGGTCCATTAGCCAAGGTAGTGAGGATAGGTCTTCTGAGTGAGGATAGGAGTCTTTAGTGGATAGAGATCCATTAGCCAGTGTAGTGGAGGCAATAGTTCTTCTAGAAGATCACCAACTAGAGCAAGAGGGGAAAGGAGTTCTCCTATGGATAGAGTTCCACAAACTTGATCAGGGGATTGGTATCTCCATTGGATAGAGGTCCATAAACATTGTAATAGGGAAAGGATTCCCAAGAGATTGATTGAGAAAATTTTAGTGAAATATTTTCTCCGTGGAGTAGCCCACATTGGGTGAACCATGTAAATTGTGGTGTCTCTATTGTGTGTGGTGATTTATGCATTGCTTTGATTACTGCTATTGATATTGCTATCTTTACATTGCATAATATTGATTGGGAAAGAAAAGTAAAAAGTGGTCTTATACTGTTCACCCCTCTCTCAGTATAAGCTTGTGTTCTTCAATTGGTATCAGAGCGGGTTCCTTCGGAAGAGTTTAACAGCTTGAAGGAAAAGATAACAAGAACACAATGGATTCTAAGAATGTGTCCTCAGATAATTCAGCACCAGTATTTGATGGAAGTGACTATATATATTGGAGTATGAGAATGAAGATCTACCTGATGGCACTTGGCAATGAAATTTGGGAAGTAGTTGAAATTGGATATGATCCCTTAATTAATCCTCCTACAGATAAGGAAGGTAAGCTCCTACAACATTACAATTCAAAAGCAATGAATGCACTTTTGAGAGGTTTGCATAGAATAGAGTCTATGAAAGTTATGCATTGTCAAACTACAAAAGAAATGTGGGATAAACTACAAAATATATATGAAGGAGATAAAAGTGTCAAGAAAGCAAAGATACAAAATCTCAAAGGACAATTTGAAGCATTAAGAATGAAGGATGAGGAAAATATTAGTACTTATCTACTTCGAATTGATGAGGTTGTTAATGATATGCAAGGACTTGGAATGAAGATTGATGAATCAGATGTTTGTGATAAAGTCTTAAGAACTCTTCCAAAAAGATTCAGTGAAAAGGTTTCTGCTATAGAAGTGTCAATGGATGGTGATACTTTGACAAGAGATATGTTGCTTGGTATTCTTACAACATTTGAGATAAGAACAAAAGAGGAACCAAATCCTCAGAAAGAAGCAACATTCAAAGCAATCAAGAAGACAAAGGGTAAGAAGTTAGAATCAAGCAATGAGTCATCCAGTGATGAAGAAGCAAATTATGGTAGAAGGAATAAGGATTCAAGAAGATCTAGAGATACAAGATCTGTTAAATGTTTCAATTGTGGAAGGTATGGTCATTATGCAACTGACTGTCAAGAAGCTAAGAATAACAATGATGAAGAAAAATAGGATCACAAGAACAGGGAATCAGAAAGATACATGCACCAAAAGAAAAGCAAGGATGGACAAAGCAGACAAGGAAAGAAGTTCTTTCAAAGACAAAAGAGGAGCTACTATGCGGATAAGGCAAGTAAGTACTCAAGTGATAGTGATGCTAGTTTTTAGATAATGATAGAGATGAAGTCCTATTTATGATTGAAGAAAAAGAATAAGTTAAGAAAAGGACTCTAGTAATTCTCAAGTGTTTTAGATGTGGTAACTTTGGACATCTTGAAGATAGTTGTACAAAGAATGGTTATAGTTTTAGTGATGATGAATATGAAGATACACTTGAAGGACTAGAAGAGAATATTCTAATGGCACTAGAAGAAGGAGAAGGTGATCCTATAGAAGACAAGCCAATAGAGAATAAAGATGTGGACAAAGGTAAAAAAATAGAGGAATATTCAGAGAAAGATGGATATGATCTCAAGGGAGAACTCATTTATGCTCTTGACATAGTAAAGAAGGTAAGAAAGCAACACTCTAAACTTGAAATTCAGTTTCAAGAATGTGATGAAGAGAGAAGATTGCTTATAGAGGATTTAGAAAAATCAAAGGCTAAGGCAAAAAGGTTCAAAGATAAGTTAGAAGCAAAGATCTTAGAATGTGAAAAGTTAGCACAAGAAGTGGCACTACTAAGAGAAGATTTAGAAGACTCCAAAGTCAAGCTAAAAGGGTTCAAAAATATCTCAAAGAACTTGGATAAGTTCATCAAGATACAAAAGCCTACATCAAGCAAAATAGGTCTTGGATTTGAACAAGGATAAAAGAAATGGGAAGGAAAGTCAACCTCAAGTTTTGGAGGAGAAGAAACTTTAGATGAAGATACTTCAGAAGAAGATAGTGTAAAAGGAAGTGAGACATCTGAGGATGAGTTGGACAATAGAAAGTTCAACAAGAACATGAACAATGCACAAAGAAGATACAGATGGAACAACAATCAGAATAGGTCAAGAGAGACTAGGAGACCAATGAGGTCAAGACAAGGAAACTTCAATGGAAGATGTTTTTCATGTCACAGGTTTGGGCACATGGCTTCATAGTGTAGAACACATGAAAGATAGGAATATGGGAACATATAACTTTTCCATGGGTATTGCTACTCATGTAATCAGTTTGGTCACAAGGCAATGAATTGCAGGGTTCATGACAGAAGAGGATATGGCTTCACTAGGAGAAATCCTAAGACATTTGCACCTCCAAGGAATAATAACATTAAGTGTTATAAGTGCAATAATGATGGTCACACAACAAAGTGGTGTAGAGCAGACATTCCAGAATCAAGTAGAAAGGAACAAAAAGAAAGAAAGGAAGAAAAGAACATGGATATGAACAGGAATAGGAACATGGATATGAATAGGAATAGGAATAGAAATAGGGACAGGAATGTAGACATGGACATGGAAAGAAATAGTCAGAGGAATCAGAAGGATCAGATAAGAATAAAAGAGGATAAAGGTAAAGAACAATGCTTTCTGGGAGTAGAAATACTCCCACCCCAGAATTAACCACCTCAAGAGAAGGTGGGGGAGGGGCTAAGCTAAGAGGCTCATTCTTAGCCCCGAGCCCCAAAGGTGACCCTTTGCCATTGATGTCAAAGGGGGAGAGATTTGAGTAAGGGGGAGAGATTTGGTATTTGAGAAAAGAGGAGAGAGCATTGAGCCAGGGGGAGCAATGTCCCAGGGGAGCAGAACAAAGGAAAGGTCAAGTTTTCGGTAAAAATAATTTGGGTTACCATCAATGACAAAGGGGGAGATTGTTGGACATTTTGAGCTCATTTAGTTGTCATTGATGTCAAGGTGAGAAGTTGTCATTGATGCCAAAGTGAACACATGAAGTTGTCATTAATACCATGGAGTACACCATCATTGACACCAGGAGCAATGCGAAGAGTTGAAGAAAAGTTGTCAAAATATTATTTTATAAAGGTTTTTATTAAAACCATGGTGGCAGAATAATTTTCATCAAATCAGTGAAGTACAAATGAAGGTTTAAATTTTATCTCAAGGAGGCTTTAATTTTTATTAAAGTCAAAGGTTTATAAATATAATTTATAAAATTTAAATTCTTTTAGAATTTAAATAATTTATAAATTATAAAGGTTATAAAAGCGCCGACATCATAAAATTTAATGGAGCACCGACGTCTAAGCCATATGGTGAATTTCATGTATAAATAATATGCCAAAGGGGCATTCAAAACTTACCCTTCTTCGATTAATTTTTCATGCGATCGAGCAAAGAGTATTTTCATGCAATCGTTGAGGAAGAAGACAAAGAATTCATTTTGTCTTTTAGCACCAGGAAGAAGATGAAAGGAGAGGGCTTAAGGCCTCACTCACATTGGACAGTGTGGTCCATTGGTAGTGCACATTTTGCGAGAGCGTTGGGAGTGGAAGTGACCACGATCGATTCACGTGGAGGTTGTTGGCGTGTTTGTCTTGAGCGTTGAGGAGAAAAATTTTGGCACATGCTCGTTTAGAGCGCCAGACTTGGAAGAAAGAGCACGAGGTGCTCTTAGCCTTCCAAGCGTGCATCTAGCACACACGGTGGGCAAGCCCGTGGCTAGGGCGCACGAGGAGGCAGTGATTGGGGGTTCGAATCCCACTAGTGGCAAAGGTAATTTTTATTAAATATTTTATTTGCCTAATGTTTTCATAAGGTGTTATTTGGAGTTATAAGGGTATATGAAAGGTTGCTTGTTTGGTAATTGATTTATGTTATTGGAGTTATAAGGAAAGTGGATTTGATTATTGCCAAAGTTCTTCTTGCCATTAAAATTTAATTAAAGAGGTTTTTGAGTTAAATTTTGGTGGATGTTAAATTTATTTTAGTTGGGAGATTATAAGGTGTTATTGGAAAAATATTTTATGTATGTTGATGGTTGTTTTTATAGATGGAGTGATAAGGTGTAATTGAGTTTTTGCATTACATTGTGAGAAAGATTTATCTTCTAACCTCTTTGAGTTTGGCATAGAAGTGGTTGTGATTATGATAGATATTTGAGGTTCCTTCATCATCAAGAAAAGGTATGAGCACATTCTTCCATAGTTGAGTTGATTGATTGGTTTTCTAAAAATAAGTTTGGAGTGAAAAGGATTTTGTTAGGGCTTCCTTATTGAGTGTGTTTGAGTTAATGCTTCAAGGTTTTCTGGAATAAAGAGTTGTTATTAAAACCTTGTTTTATAAGCATTGTTGTTGAAGCCATTGGTTGAGCAAAGAACTAGGGTTTGAAAATAACATGAGTATCATTGTTATGTGAGAGTTGTTTTATAAGCATTGTTGTTGAAGTGAGTTGTTGAGCAAAGAACTTGAACTAGGGTTTGAAAAGAACATGAGTATCATTGTTATGTGAGATTTGTTGTTGAGCATTGTTGGAAATATTTTGAGTGAAGAATCATATGCTTGGACTAGGGTTTGTGAGCAAGGATTATTTTATTGAGTGATTGGTTGAGTAGAGTTGGTTGAGCCTAGTCAAGTGGGTGTGTGAAGTGATTGTTCAAGTTCCATAAAATAAACTATTCTATATTCTAAATTGAATTGAGAAAGTAATTGAGTATTGAGTTGAAGCATATTGAGTCTCTAACAATTCTTTGTATGTTTCTGAAAGAGTGATTGAAAGTGATTGAGCATTGTGATGAGTATAGAGCATATTGAGTCTCTAACAATTCTCTTTATGTTTCTATGATATTGGACAAGTTCTTGTGTGGACTTGTTGAGAATATTTGAGGTAAGTCTTTGAGAAGACTTGTGGATAGATTGGTGTGAGATTTTGTGGAAGCTTACAAGATATATTTGAGATAGGTCTTGAGAAGGCTTGTGAGAATAATTGATTGATTTGTTCAAACCTTGAGTTAAGGTTTGGGGTAGATCTAGTAGAGTTGATTTGAGATTGATTCAAGATTTGAGTTAAGGCTTGAGGATAGATATTGAGGATTGATTTGTGCTAGACCGAAGGATTGTGTTTAGTACAGATTCGAGGACAAGAGTTGGTGTAGATTTGAGGATAGATTTGTGCAGAGATAGAGATTGAGAGATTTGTGCTAGACTAAAGGATATGTTTAGTGTAGATTTGAGGATAGATATTGAGCAAAATTTGTGCTAGATCGAAGGACTATGTTTAGTGCATATTTGAGGATAGATATTGAGCATATTTGTGCTAGACCGATGGACTATGTTTAGTGCAAATTTTAGATAGAGCTTTGGAGGTGACAGAGTATAGAGGACAATAGTCTCTAGTGGATAGAGGTCCATTAGCTAGGGTAGTGAGGATAGGTCTTCTAAGTGAGGACATGAGTCTTCAGTGGATAGAGATCCATTAGCCAGTGTAGTGGAGGCAGCAGTTCTTCTAGAAGATCACCAGCCAAAGCAAGAGGGGAAAGGAGTTCTCCTATGGATAGAGTTCCACAAACTTGATCAGGGGATTGGTATCTCCATTGGACAGAGGTCCATAAACATTGTAATAGGGAAAGGATTCCCAAGAGATTGATTGAGAAAATTTTAGTGAAATATTTTCTCCGTGGAGTAGCCCACATTGGGTGAACCACGTAAATTGTGGTGTCTCTATTGTGTGTGGTGATTTGTGCATTGCTTTGATTACTGCTATTGATATTGCTATCTTTACATTGCATAATATTGATTGGGAAAGAAAAGTAAAAAGTGGTCTTATACTGTTCACCCCCCTCTCAGTATAAGCTTGTGTTCTTCAATTGGTATCAGAGCGGGTTCCTTCAGAAGAGTTTAACAACTTGAAGGAAAAGATAACAAGAACACAATGGATTCTAAGAATGTGTCCTCAGATAATTTAGCACCAGTATTTGATGGAAGTGACTATATATATTGGAGTATGAGAATGAAGATCTACCTGATGGCACTTGGCAATGAAATTTGGGAAGCAGTTGAAATTGGATATGATCCCTTAATTAATCCTCCTACAGATAAGGAAGGTAAGCTCCTACAACATTACAATTCAAAAGCAATGAATGCACTTTTGAGAGGTTTGCATAGAACAGAGTCTATGAAAGTTATGCATTGTCAAACTGCAAAAGAAATGTGGGATAAACTGCAAAATATATATGAAGGAGATAAAAGTGTCAAGAAAGCAAAGATACAAAATCTCAAAGGACAATTTGAAGCATTAAGAATGAAGGATGAGGAAAATATTAGTACTTATCTACTTTGAATTGATGAGGTTGTTAATGATATGCAAGGACTTGGAATGAAGATTGATGAATCGGATGTTTGTGATAAAGTCTTAAGAACTCTTCCAAAAAGATTCAGTGAAAAGGTTTATGCTATAGAAGTGTCAATGGATGGTGATTCTTTGACAAGAGATATGTTGCTTGGTATTCTTACAGCATTTGAGATGAGAACAAAAGAGGAACCAAATCCTCATAAAGAAGCAGCATTCAAAGCAATCAAGAAGACAAAGGGTAAGAAGTCAAAATCAAGCAATGAGTCATCCAGTGATGAAGAAGCAAATTATGGTAGAAGGAATAAGGATTCAAGAAGATCTAGAGATACAAGATCTGTTAAATGTTTCAATTGTGGAAGGTATGGTCATTATGCAACTGACTATCAAGAAGCTAAGAATAACAATGATGAAGAAAAATAGGATCACAAGAACAGGGAATCAAAAAGATACAAGCACCAAAAGAAAAGTAAGGATGGACAAAGCAGACAAGGAAAGAAGTTCTTTCAAAGACAAAAGAGGAGCTACTATGCAGATAAGGCAAGTAAGTACTCAAGTGATAGTGATGCTAGTTTTTCAGATAATGATAGAGATGAAGTCCTATTTATGATTGAAGAAAAAGAACAAGTTAAGAAAAGGACTCCAGTAATTCTCAAGTGTTTTAGATGTGGTAACTTTGGACATCTTGAAGATAGTTGTACAAAGAATGGTTATAGTTTTAGTGATGATGAATATGAAGATACACTTGAAGGACTAGAAGAGAATATTCTAATGGCACTAGAAGAAGGAGAAGGTGATCCTATAGAAGACAAGCCAATAGAGAATAAAGATGTGGACAAAGGTAAACAAATAGAGGAATATTTAGAGAAATATGGATATGATCTCAAGGGAGAACTTATTTATGCTCTTGACATAGTAAAGAAGGTAAGAAAGCAACACTCTAAACTTGAAATTCAGTTTCAAGAATGTGATGAAGAGAGAATATTGCTTATAGAGGATTTAGAAAAATCAAAGGCTAAGGCAAAAAGGTTCAAAGATAAGTTAGAAGCAAAGATCTTAGAATGTGAAAAGTTAGCACAAGAAGTGGCACTACTAAGAGAAGATTTAGAAGACTCCAAAGTCAAGCTAAAAGGGTTCAAAAATAGCTCAAAGAACTTGGATAAGTTCATCAAGATACAAAAGCCTACATCAAGCAAAACAGGTCTTGGATTTGAACAAGGATAGAAGAAATGGGAAGGAAAGTCAACCTCAAGTTTTGGAGGAGAAGAAACTTCAGATGAAGATACTTCAGAAGAAGATAGTGTAAAAGGAAGTGAGACATCTGAGGATGAGTTGGACAACAGAAAGTTCAACAAGAACATGAACAATGCACAAAGAAGATACAGATGGAACAACAATCAGAATAGGTCAAGAGAGACTAGGAGACCAATGAGGTCAAGACAAGGAAACTTCAATGGAAGATGTTTTTCATGTCACAGGTTTGGGCAACATGGCTTCACAGTGCAGAACACATGAAATATAGGAATATGGGAATAGACAACTTTTCCATGGGTATTGCTACTCATGTAATCAGTTTGATCACAAGGCAATGAATTGCAGGGTTCATGACAGAAGAGGATATGGCTTCACTAGGAGAAATCCTAAGATATTTGCACCTCCAAGGAATAATAACATTAAGTTTTATAAGTGCAATAATGATGGTCACACAACAAAGTGGTGTAGAGCAGACATTCCAGAATCAATAGAACAGGAACAAGAACAAGAATAGGAATAGGAACAAGAACATGGATATGAATAGGAACAAGAACAGGAACATGGATATGAATAGGAATAGGAACAAGAACAGGAACATAGATATGAATAGGAATAGGAACAAAAATAGGGACATGAATGTAAACATGGACATGGAAAGAAATAGTCAGAGGAATCATAAGGATCAGATAAGAAGAAAAGAGGATAAAGGTAAAGAACAGTGCTTTCTAGGAGTAGAAATACTCCCACCCTAGAATTAACCACCTCAAGAGAAGGTGGGGGAGGGGCTAAGCTAAGAGGCTCATTCTTAGCCCCGAGCCCCAAAGGTGACCCTTTGCCATTGATGTCAAAGGGGGAGAGATTTGAGTAAGGGGGAGAGATTTGGTTTTTGGTATTTGAGAAAAGAGGAGAGAGCATTGAGCCAGGGGAGCAATGTCCCAGGGGGAGCAGAACAAAGGAAAGGTCAAGTTTTTGGTAAAAATAATTTGGGTTACCATCAATGACAAAGGGGGAGATTATTGGACATTTTGAGCTCATTTAGTTGTCATTGATGTCAAGGTGAGAAGTTGTCATTGATGCCAAGGTGAACACATGAAGCTATCATTAATACCATGGAGTACACCATCATTGACACTAGGAGCAATGCGAAGAGTTGAAGAAAAGTTGTCAAAATATTGTTTTATAAAGGTTTTTATTAAAACCATGGTGGCAGAATAATTTTCATCAAATCAGTGAAGTACAAATGAAGGTTTAAATTTTATCTCAAGGAGGCTTTAATTTTTATTAAAGTCAAAGGTTTATAAATATAATTTATAAAATTTAAATTCTTTTAGAATTTAAATAATTTATAAATTATAAAGGTTATAAAAGCGTCGACATCATCAAATTTAATGGAGCACCAACGTCTAAGCCATATGGTGAATTTCATGTATAAATAATATGCCAAAGGGGCATTCAAAACTTACCCTTCTTTGATTAATTTTTCATGTGACCAAGCAAAGAGTATTTTTGTGCAATCATTGAGGAAGAAGACAAAGAATTCATTTTGTCTTTTAGTGCTAGGAAGAATATGAAAGGAGAGGGCTTAAGGCCTCACTCACATTGGATAGTGTGGTCCATTGGTAGTGCATATTTTATGAGAGCATTGGGAGTGGAAGTGACCATGATCGATTCATGTGGAGGTTGTTGGCGTGTTTGTCTTGAGCGTTGAGGAGAAAAACTTTTGGTACGCGCTCATTTAGAGTGCCAGACTTGGAAGAAAGAGCATGAGGTGCTCTTAGCCTTCCAAGCGTGTGTCTAGCACACGTGGTGGGCAAGCCTACAGCTAGGGGTTCGTAATCCCACTAGTGGGTAAAGTAATTTTTATTAAATATTTTATTTGCCTAATATTTTCATAAGGTGTTATTTGGAGTTATAAGGGTATATGAAAGGTTGCTTGTTTGGTAATTGATTTATGTTATTGGAGTTATAAGGAAAGTGGATTTGATTATTTCCAAAGTTCTTCTTGCCATTAAAATTTAATTAAAGAGGTTTTTGAGTTAAATTTTGGTGGATGTTAAATTTTATTTTAGTTGGGAGATTATAAGGTGTTGTTGGAAAAATATTTTATGTATGTTGATGGTTGTTTTTATAGATGGAGTGATAAGGTGTAATTGAGTTTTTGCATTACATTGTGAGAAGGATTTATCTTCTAACCTCTTTGAGTTTGGCATAGAAGTGGTTGTGATTGTGATAGATATTTGAGGTTCCTTCATCATCAAGAAAAGGTATGAGCACATTCTTCCATAGTTGAGTTGATTGATTGGTTTTCTAAAAATAAGTTTGGAGTGAAAAGAATTTTGTTAGGGCTTCCTTATTGAGTGTGTTTGAGTTAATGCTTCAAGGTTTTTTGGAATAAAGAGTTGTTATGTGAACCTTATTTTATAAGCATTGTTGTTGAAGCCATTGGTTGAGCAAAGAACTAGGGTTTGAAAAGAACATGAGTATCATTGTTATGTGAGAGTTGTTTTATAAGCATTGTTGT
Source organism: Wollemia nobilis (assembly GCA_028583015.1). Taxonomy (NCBI): domain Eukaryota; kingdom Viridiplantae; phylum Streptophyta; class Pinopsida; order Araucariales; family Araucariaceae; genus Wollemia; species Wollemia nobilis. Next base: position 9,122,921 of record JAQPPZ010017049.1, on the reverse strand, counting down.
TGAAGTGAGTTGTTGAGCAAAGAACTTGAACTAGGGTTTGAAAAGAACATGAGTATCATTGTTATGTAAGATTTTTTGTTGAGCATTGTTGGAAATATTTTGAGTGAAGAATCATATGCTTGGACTAGGGTTTGTGAGCAAGGATTATTTCATTGAGTGATTGGTTGAGTAGAGTTGGTTGAGCCTAGTCAAGTGGGTGTGTGAAGTGATTGTTCAAGTTCCATAAAAAAAACTATTCTATATTCTAAATTGAATTGAGAAAGTAATTGAGTATTGATTTGAAGCATATTGAGTCTCTAAAAATTCTTTGTATGTTTTTGAAAGAGTGATTGAAAGTGATTGAGCATTGTGATGAGTATAGAGCATATTGAGTCTAATAATTCTCTTTATGTTTCTATGAGATTGGACAAGTTCTAGTGTGGACTTGTTGAGCAGATTTGAGGTAAGTCTTAGAGAAGACTTGTGGATAGATTGGTGTAATCTTTTGTGGAAGCTTACAAGACATATTTGAGATAGGTATTTGAGAAGGCTTGTGAGCAGAGTTGATTGATTTTTTCAAACCTTGAGTTAAGATTTGGGGCAGATCCAGCAGAGTTGATTTGAGATTGATTCAAGATTTGAGTTAAGGCTTGAGGATAGAGATTGAGAATTGATTTGTGCTATACCAAAAGACTATGTTTAGTACAAATTCGAGGACAAGAGTTGGTGCATATTTGAGGATAGATTTGTACTAAATCAGAGACAGAGATTGAGAAAATTTGTGCTAGACCGAAGGACTATGTTTAGTGCAGATTTGAGGATAGATATTGAGCAAATTTATGCTATACCAAAGAACTATGTTTAGTGTAGATTTAAGGATAGATATTGAGTATATTTGTGCTAGACCAATGGACTATGTTTACTGCAGATTTCAAACAGAGCTTTGGAGGTGATAGAGTATAGAGGACAATAGTCTCCAGTGGATAGAGGTCCATTAGCCAGGGCAGTGAGGATAGGTCTTCTGAGTGAGGATAGGGGTCTTCAGTGGATAGAGATCCATTAGCAAGTGCAATGGATAGTAGTTCTTCTAGAAGATCACTAGCCATTCAAAGAGGAGAAAGGAGTTCTTCTATGGATAGAGTTCCACAAACTTGACTAGGGGGTTGGTATCTCCATTGGACAGAGGTCCATAAACATTGTAATAGAGAAAGGATTCCCAAGAGATTGATTGAGAAAATTTTAGTGAAATATTTTCTCCATGGAGTAGCCCACATTGGGTGAACCACATAAATTGTGGTGTCTCTATTGTGTGTGGTGATTTGTGCATTGATTTTATTACTACTATTGATATTGCTATCTTTACATTGCATAATATTGATTGGGAAAGAAAAGTAAAAAGTGGTCTTATACTGTTCACCCCCCTCTCAGTATAAGCTTGTGTTCTTCATAGTTTTGATGGTATGATTGAATATGCATGCAAAATACCCCTAAAGAGTAGAGTATTCTAATGGAAATGGAAAGGTGCATGTAAAACTTATGCTAAAAATACAAATGGTGAAAACACTACCTATGAGTAGGTCAACAATGTTTTCACTTCTATAAAGAAAATATGTAAATGGAGAGCCAAACCTAGAAGGTAAGGTTAATTAGAGGTGCAAGGTACCCTCATATAGGTAGGTAATCTTATTGAATGTATAATAATCCTATAAAATAGATTCAAATGATTAAAAATTATGAGTATGTGTATAATTTAAGATGCAAATAAGGAAAACTAAGAAGTTAGATAATAAGGATGATTAATATAAAACAATTGCATAAGGGGGTATTAGTAAAACCAAATATAGCAAGAAACATAGAATCAAAAGTGTAAGATTAAACAAAAAAATAAGAGAAGGAATACAACCAAGAAACACCAAGTTGTTCTCCCTTTATTGCCTTCTTTTCAAGCAAACTTAGTTGTTGAATGGGATTCTTGAAAAGCTTGATTGTAAGCTTGATGCAGAAGAGAGTGATCATAGAGAAATTTTGGTAGAGTTTTGTCATGCTTAAGCTTTTTTTGTGGGAATTCCATCACAAAGAACTAGATTTATAGAAATTCATGACCTTGGGAGAGGATAATTGCAATGAATATGATGAATTGAAGGTAAGATTTTTTAATTTGATATTAAGAGGACAACTTTGAGAGAATGAAAATAAAAGTTATTGGATTTGGGGTGCTGCTAGAGGGGACTATGGATGAAATATAGGATTGGTCTCATTAATGGAATAATTATTTATAGAGATACATATCTAAAGCTTTGTACATGTTGAGGCAAAGATATTGCCAAAAAAATCATTGATAGTGTTTTTACCATTTGAAAATTAAGGTAAAACTTGGACAGGAAAGGTTGAATTTAGATAGGAAAAATAGTGTAGCAAAAATATTATTGGTATTAGCAAATTTGCTACCATAAATTTTTCTCTTGAGAAATATATTCTCAAAATTTGGGACAAAATAGTTTATTGGACTATTTTGTTTGTTTGGTGACTTTCTAGGAGTTTTGGTGTGCCAAAATTGGGTGTCTAAAGATCTAACTATGAATTTGAAAGATAAGAGTAAATACATTAAACATCTTGATTCAATATTTCAAAGGTATAGAGTTTGGTTTTCAAATTCATAATATTTTCTAGAAACATTCCAAAATATACATTCACCACAATCATATGCAAAAATAAGTACAAGTGATTAAAAAATATAAATAGTAAATGAAGTAAAGATATGAAGGGAGATGACAATAGCAAGTAGAATGAGGGTGTCTATGGGCACCCTATTTTATCATGTTTTATTCACACTTATGATACAAATGGATCCTCATTGAGGGATATATATAGTTATACCAATTCCCCAATGAGAGGTTAACATCAAGTGGACATTAACTTAACCTTAAGGTCAACCTTACAATAAAATAGTAATACATTACCCTTTAACAAAGGTTATCCATAAAGGTGGATTAACCAATATCACTAAGGGTGAAATATGAAAGGGTCTCTTAGGCTTACATGAGCATGCTCATAGGCTTACATAAATGATGAATGTCCATAGGCTTACATAATCATATGCTCATAGGCTACATTTATAGTGCTCACAAGCACTTCACACTTTTAGCCTTGATCTAAATAAGATCAAATTACATATATTTCAACATTCCTTTTAATCTAAGTTAAGAGGGCCAAGGAGATAAGGCATTAGAGATAACACATGCCCCTAATGGATTATCTAGTGGTCCTTTGTTGTACCATATGTTTCCTCATCTTCATCACCAAAAATCTTGTGTCTAGCCCTTAATAATTTTATCTCAATATTCTTCAACCTTGTAATGCAATTTTTTATGGAGTGTCCTTCCCTTTTACAATACTCACAAGTATTTGACTTCTTTGAAACCTTAGACTTACCCTTAGGCAATTGAGCCTTAGATTCCATTGATTTAAAGTATTTGGATGAGCTTGTGTATGAGAAATATCTCTATAATTCTTAATTACAACTTCATAATAGATTAGAATCTTGAAAAGTCCTTTAAGAGAAATGGGTTATCTCTTTGATAGTCATAGCATTCACATAAACAACAAATCCAATTGTATAAAATGGAGGAGAAATATTGGAAGTAATAGATTTGAAATACTCTTCATCACTTTTTACCTTACCTCTTATCATATCTAGATTACTTTTTGAAGCTTTTAAGAGAGATGTATAGTCTTCAACATTACTAAAATATGAAATTTTGAGATTGGAGGTCTCTATGTCTATTCTATTAAATTCACTAGCACTTAATTTTTTGGATATATTTCAAAGTAAATGATACCTCACTAGGATCATTTTCTCTTTGATGTGGAAAATTACATCTAGTTCCAATAACATGAAGAATATTCCAAGAGCTTTGTCTTTTTTCTTACCAAGCTCATGATCTTTGAGACCTTTCGATTAATTATTGAAGATGAACCAATTTTTTTTGCTTTTGAGTAATCATATAATTTGAACTAACCATATACTATATTTTTTCCATTAATATGAGTAACAAACCCTAAGGAATCTATTTTACATTAAAAAAATACCTAAGAAAAACTATAACAAGTCCATAACTTGATCTCACCAATTCATAGAGCTTGAAAAATTATGCAATATATAAAAAAGGCTCCAAACACTTTCATATGCAAAATTTATAGCCTCCTAAATATTTGATAGATTAGCACTCAAATAAGGAAAAAATAAAATGCAATACCTTATAAAAAAATCCAAAGTAAAAATTACCACTTGGAACCTCTATATTGGATGCTACACTTTCAACTGGTGAATTAGAGTTTGATAAGTTGATCGATGTGATTGGATAGACTATTAATGCATTCTCACACACACACACACACACACACATATATATATATATATATATATATATATATATATATATATATATATATATATATATATATATATATATAATTTTATAGATTGGAGCTGACAAGGCTCAAACCCTAAACTATCCACCTACAAGAGAAGGGGTAAACCAATCATTCTATGTGTGCTACCTTTAATAGAAGTAGAAATAAATTTCACTTTGAGTGATTCATAGAGGATAAAATAACACTGGAGCAAGTAAAATATAAAAACCATATTTTAAACTCAACACCTCACCTTAACAAGCCACCTTTCCAACCATTATTCCATCCTAACTAATGTGAACTTGATAAATGGAAACACTTTAAATACCTCCTTTGAAGATCTTGTAAAAAAATGGTTATTGAGTTTAAAACCAAAGATATTTTTTGAGTAAAGGAGGATCAAATCACTACACCAAACCACCTTGTTTGTATCAGAGCTACAACTACATCATATCAACATGTATGTATAATAATTGATTAAGAAAATGCACCTGCAATAATTGAGCCTCAGGGATCTAATCCCACATATTTAGAAAAAATTTGGATTCTATCATTTTACCAGTCCTTTTTTATTCAATGTAGACAAATTCATTCTTGTAGAAGTAACTACAAAAGACATTGATGAATTTTAGCAACATTATTTATGCACCAAAATTCAAACTAAAAACCTATTTATAGACACCACACATCCTTTACTGTTGCACTCCCCATACTGATGCAACACATCTTTTTGCATCAAAGTCTGATAAGTGTGTAATAGCATAAGTAAGTGGGCAACACACAAAAAATATATAGCATAATATTGTTTTCTAGAAAAACAAGGCAAGCAAATAAATTTAAAATTTGAATATTGAGTTTAAAAAGAAGTATAAACCTGATATTGGTATGATGCCTTGGATCACCAGCAAACAACTTCTCTCCTACCAATGAGTGATATAACTTCAAACCTTGCCTTAATACCATATTTGAATTCACAATATTTTCTATAAATATTCCAAAACATGTATTCACCACAATCATATACTAAAAATAAGTAGAAGTGATTAAGAGATAACAATAGTAAATGAATCAAAGAGATGAAGGGAGATGATAAGAATAAATAGAAGGTGAGTTCCCATGGGCACCCTAATATTTCATATTTTATTTACACTTCTGATACAAATGGATCCTCATTAAATGGTATTTATAGTGATACCAAATCCCCAATGAGAGGTTAACCTCAAGGTAATATAAACTTAACTTTGAGGTCAACCTTATAATAAAATTATAATAAATTACACTTTAAGCAAGGTTATCCATAAATATGGATTAACCAATACCACTAAATATGAAATATGAAAGGGGTCCTTAGGCTTACAAGAACATGTCCATAGGCTACATTAATAGTGTTCATAAGCACTTCTTCACACTCTTGGCCTAAACAAAATTAGATTACACATATTTCAACATTTGGCATATCACTCAATCAAAAAAAAAATCATGGTCTAGAAATGTAAGTTGTTGGGTCATATAGTGTCAAAATATGGCTTAGCCCTAGAATCTAATAGGATAAAATCCATTAAAGATCTCTCCTTTCCCACCTTTGACATAGGAATATGGTCTTTCCTAGTGTGGACTGAGGAAGGTAGAAATTTCTTTCAAGACAATAAGGATACCATAACCAAAGCCTTTATCATAGTCAATCCATATTTTTCTAAGGATTTTATGCTTATGCTCTACATGTTTGGCAAGGATGAAAATATCATTGTAGTCCTCATTCAGAATAATGACAAGGATGAAGAACACCCCATCACATTTATGAGCCAATTCCTCCATAATAATGAAGAGAGATACACCTTCATCAAAAAATAGGTGTTTGCAATCATGAAAGATCTTAGGACATTCAAAAAATTTCAATAGTGTACCCTAATGTCCAATCTATTATGTTTCATGGTGAGTTGAGAGTTGGATGGATTAATAAGATGTTGAGATTAAACCCACCAATCTCATCTAAGGTATAGCCTTGTGTGAATATATAATGATGTCAGTCCTAAAATATAAAGTTGCATTGGTAGAAGAGATAGAAATGACTGATAAGACTAGAAGTATGGGTGACAACTATAGGCACATGGCTACTCGATAGGTATTAGAAGGATTAACAATCAAGGAAAGATTTTTATTTAGACAAAATGCAAGCACTATTCATCGCTTGATGGAGTTTTATTCAAAAAATTCTATATAATCAAGATTGAATACCCTACTATCCCTAGAGGAAAAGAGAAAATGAATTCAAAGGACAATGCAACATTACGAGGTGATTAAAATATTATTTTATAAACATGCTACTAATATGGACTATAAGGAAGGAGTCCTCATGCTCAATTAGGATTAAGACCAAGAAAATCCAAGAGAACAAAACAAAATCGACTCCCTTTGGAATGGGACCTATCAAATATTGTAGATTGTAGGTTTGAATGCTTATAGACTTGCCATCAATGATGGAAGAATGTTGTCAATCTCTAGCATCTCTGATCCACCTAGTAGAAATTATAGCCAAAATAAAATGTAAATATGTGCATATATTTTCTTTCTTTCTTGGCTATTAATTTTTTGCAAATATTTCTCCCTTGTCTTCTAATTTCCATTTTGATATTTATTTTTCTTATAAAAAATAATCATCTTGTATTTTCTATGAGGGAATTTGCCCTCCAAGATGGAATGTTGAATTTTTCATTATATTCTTAGTATCACAAGAAAAAAACTCAAACAAGTAAATTGCTTTCCTTAATAAGCAAACTATTGACTTTGGTGAGTGAATCACATACCGCATCACCCATCATGGTCCAATCACTTTGAAGATTAAGTCATTTTTCAATGGGTTGTTTGCCTTGTTTGAATAGTCCTTGCACTAGGTATAGCTAGGCATAAGAAAATAAAGCCCATGTAAGGTGGGGCTATAAATTCCTTACCCCTTCTCCTTTATTTTTCTTTCCTTATATACAAACCTTACTTGTAGCTACTTATTCGTCACTTTGAACAATAGCTCACTTGATTTGCTCATCAATTTCACTAAATTTGATGCCTTATCATATTTTTGGCCAAGGTGGAGCCCAAATAGGCTCTCATAATAGGTTGACTAGATCAATAGCCAATTGACTAGCCAAACTACATGCAAAATAATTTTCAAAGCTAGTCTAAAGGAAAAATAAAGAAATCTAAGTTTAACAAGTTAATTTCCAACAACATCAAATAAACCATCTAACAGTCAAACCCTATCCTTAGAATTTCCCCTACTTAGTGAATTGTTCACTCCCTTAAGTGAACTATTTTGTTCGGTGAATCACTTTTTTCTTCAGAAAAATCTTAAGTGACCTATTGGGGAAATATCTTGTATCCTTATAGATGTTTCACACTACAAAATTTCTGATCCTAATAGTACTGCAAACTCTAGTGGATCTACCTCTTCAACCCATGAATATATTATATGATGACTCTAAACAGACTGGGTTGGGTTAGGATACCCCTAAGGTGAACTTAAGTATAAACAATTAAGCCCATGCTCATACATATTAATAAAACTTTAAAAAAAAATTGATGTTCTTTTATCAAGATTCACATAAACTTATGCATTTACAGTTTGACTGGTACCTTGTCCTTTGGGCTAGTTATAGAAATATTTGTAAATACAATTATAGCTAAGGAAATAAAGGGGAGAGAAATTTTAGATTGATCACATTCATTCAAATTATGTAACAAATATAATTAATTAATCAATTAAATAAGGCATAAATTACACATTCAAATTATGCAACATGTAAATGAGACACACACAATACTGAAAACAATGAATTGCCCAAAGGAAGAAGCTAGAATTTGTATTAATATCAAGATTTTACAAGAAATTTTGGCTCAAAATGGCACAAAACTTGGTAATTGAATACAAAATCAAGATTCTCATTCAAATGATGAAACAAGAATCCATCACCCTCTCGTTCCAATGTGGTAACAATAGGTTTCCTAGCTTCTGGTTCAGTCATTGAACATGATCTCAGCTTCTTGAATGCTTCCTTACAAATATTGCATAGTAATGGGGAATAATTAAGGGATGACAGAGAGAGAAGACACAAAGGAGAAATACAATTGGTAGACAAGAACACTAGGGAATACCTTTAGGTAAAATTTTCTATGCAAAAACTTGATCATGATTCTAATTGTCGTTGCTCCTTTTATAGCTTTAGGGGTTCTTATCCTATTACGACTATGTGTGATAGATCTATCCATATGGTGACATCTCATTTATTGATCCTTTGAGTGTGTTATAGAAAAATTACAATTTTCTTAGGTTGTTCCATTCAAAAATCTACCCCTTGTCTATTGTCAAGACTTTAGATTTTCAACCAAAAATGGAATGTAATTGTATGACATTTATGCCTTATGGTTGACAAAATCCTTGATTAGTGTTCTCTTTTGTGGTGGGCCTAGTGTTGACTTCTTCAAATTTATCCTTTTATGAACTTTCTCCTTGTTCTAATCCATATTTATCTAATAGTTTCAGATCCCTTGTGGATATTTTTGTACTACCTTTCTTGACATACTTACCCTTTTTTATCTCTCTTTGGATATAGCTTATTACTTTATCAATAAGGTATCAGGCTATGTCATTGAAGTCATGGTGAATTTCAACATGTTTAGATTATATAGCATTTTGACTTTCTAGCCTTGTGCCTATTCCTCTTTATCTTGAGCAAATTAGCACAGGCCATTTACCATTTCTAATATAAAAATAGTCTGTCTAGCCAAATCAAATTCATCTTCTGGATCATAGTGGAAATCTTGAATCATGTTTAGTAATAAATCTTCAATATAAGCTATATGTAAATATTCCTCGAGGCAGATTCCAACTTCATTTAATTCATCAGCAACTTCCTTTTCACTTCTTATCACTTCACTAATCCATTTTTTTCATCCTATCCTATCTCTTAAAATATGGAAATTTTGATGAATTCTTCTGCACATTGTAGGATACTTCCATCTTGTGATTCTATTTCATCCCCACACAATATCTCATAGTATTTTTTGAATCATTGAAATATGGGATATACCAAGTTATCTCTCTCTTCTTTCTCTATCAAGAGGTATTTGATACTTTCTACATAAATCCTAATTAGATTAATATTGGAGAAGGTTTTTTCCAAGTCTTCGAGCTTGCATTGTATATTTTATTCTCATTTCTTTCTTATAATTTTGAAATAATATATGAATAATCAACATCTTGGACTATAATCACAGACTCTATTCTTATTACCTCTTTTGAGACTCTAACATTTTTTTCTTCAAGTTGTCCATTTCTATTTGCAACTGATCTACCTTTGTTTACAATTGGTTTGCTTTTGATGCTTTGACTCTCAACTATGCAATTTTTTTCCATAGCCAATGCAACCTATGCTTGTATAACTACATTTGATATCATCATGAAAACTGACTCTACTATAGCTAAAAACACTCCTTTGTCTAAGTCAATTTGAGCTTCTTTTAAATTCTTTGGTAAAGAAATTGTAAAGGTGGTGGTAGATGCATTGTGGACACTTTATTCTCCAATTTCTTCAATCGTGAACTATTCTTCATGTAGAATTTCTCCTTCCTCTATGTTTTGAATTTATCTCTTTTAATGAGGATCAAACTGTATGGCTTCTACTTCTACTCTTGTTAGAGTAATGCTTTCAAGGTTAGTGGTTGCAACTTCATGCCTAGCCCTTTTACACTCTAGTGAGCTAGAAGGGCTTTTGACCTTCACTTGATGTTCCTTAAGGAGGTTGGATAATCCCCCAGACTCTCGATTTTTTTACACACCAACAAGATAATCTTGTGCTCTTGTATATTAACTACCAAAGTAGTGGGAATCACTTGGGACTAATTTGTTGTCACCTCAAGCTTGGATTTTGGGACCATCAACATTTGAGCAACATCCAGAGAGGTGATTTGAGCCTGTGTAGGTGTGGCAACAATAATTTCTTGTTATGTGGGTTGGGGAAACGATAATCTCTTTATCTTTATCAATATGTCCTATTGGATCATGATTAGATTGAATAGCAAGGGATTGCTCTATTATTATAGAGGTAGGTTGATTAGCTATGGAATTTTCCAACCTTTTTATAGTAGTGTTGATAACCTCCATTACTACTTCAATTTGTTTGACCTCCTAATTTAAAATATCTAGAATTGGGTCCTTAAATTATTTGAGGTGCATGGCAAGGACTAATGGTGCACTTAATTCTACCATAGTCATACTTAGTATTCTTAATTGTGATGAGTAGTTGCCAACCATATCTATCTAAGATATTTTTTTTGGGTATTATTTCCATATATGCTCCAAAGATTCTCCTTTTCTTATTACAGATTGTATGGCATCTCCAAACAAGTCTTCATGGTGATTCACTAGTCAGTGCTCCATTTTATGACTCGTTGAAAGTTTGTAATAATTATATGGATCATAAGTCCACCAAGATATTTCTACAAAATTATACGAGTCCATTCTTTGTAGAGAGCCTAGCATACTAAAATTCCCTTTGTACACATAATGTCCCATTCTAAAATGAGGTTTTACCCATGGGATTTTTCTTGATTTTTTGATTGCCCTCATTTTGGTCTCTTCTGCTACCTATCTAACAATTTTTAGGGCTACTATCGACAAAGGGTAGAATTTGGGTGACACCTTTGGAGGGATTCTCGTAGCATGTACTCTTATATAAGATAGTTATTTAGTGATTAAAAAATCACCAATATTCATTTTATGTAATAATTCAACCATCCCATAACCAATTCTAGGGGGTAGTTGATTGCAAAGTTGTCGATGAATCTTTGGAAGAAACAGACTAAAAATTAAGCATAATTAGACTATCCTATTTGCACCCAAGGGAGCCTCTCTTGAACAATTTTATCATGTACTCCCCCTCATCTCTCAATTAATTTTCTAGAAAATTGTCCTACTACCAAATGTATAAGAAAAAAATAATATGAAAAATGGGGCAACAATTCCTTCTTCTCTACAAGGGCCTTTTGTAATTCCCTAAGCTCTCTATTTATGTTATCACTGATAACATTCTCCCATATATACATTGTGGGTTGAACTCTTATGTTGTATTGGATGATTAATAACAGGACTTCCTTTTCTACATAATTCAAATCTCTAGTGCCCATTAATATATTGATTATGTCGGCATATTCTCTAACCCAGGGGTGGAGTTTGGATTTGTGAATGGAAAAATGCTCAACACTGGTTTATAATTAAAGAGACTACTGTAAAAACTAGTGCTAATCATATGCTTAGACTAATATGAAAGTAATTTTGGTTCCAGGATTAGTGTGGCTTCTTTTAAATTGAATACCTTCTTTATCCTATCTGGTGTGATCTTGAATGTTGCCTAGTTTGCAAAATATCTTATTACTCTAGCCTGAGGATCGTAAGTCGTTACCAACCAAGACATGAGGTCAAAGGAAAAATAAACTCTTGGGCATATGAGCTTACCTATATTGTAGACCCATATGTTGTACTAAGGGATAGGTCTATGTTTTTCTCTCCAAGCCCTTTTATAATTTCTTTGAGTAGCATTGGGTGATGTTGATAGTCTTCCTAAGCTAGTTGGTAACTGAATGTGGCTATATTTTCTATATCTCATTCCTAGTTTTCATAAAACTCTTGATTTAGCCTTGATTATGAAGCAAATTCTTTGGGGTCCTGGGTGGTGGCTTTCCCCCACAAATATTCATATGGTATTGCTTCGGTGTGTCTCTTAATTTTGGCTACAACCTTGGGCTTGGGCATGGCGATATCAAAACTTGAAGATGTCATAGCTTGTATTATCTATATGATAACTAAAATCTTTAGCTCCTTTATAATTTTTGGTCATTTTTCTCACTACAACTGCTTACTATAGGGAGGAGTTGTGAGTTTAAAGTGTGCATATATAGTAAATTCAGCATGCACCAACTTTTATTTTATCCAACTACGTTCCTTGAATCTACCACTCTGAACTCGCCACCTTACCTTTTTCCAACAATATTAATGGCTCTAGTAAGGTGTGCATACTTTATGATTGGTCACGAGAACTCTAGCTAGTGTGCCACCTCATGTTTGAATTGTAATTTTTTGCATGCGCTATATCAAGTTTATCTTATTTTGATGTGAAAAGACTAATTTATATTTACATTATTTTCTTGTGGACCCTCATTGGTGTGTATCCTGCATATTTTTGACATTCCCTATTTTTTTCTAACATTCCCTATCAATATTGTAAGGAATTTTTGGCTTTTTCAAGGGCGAACTGAAAAAGGGGTGGTGGATCATGCTTTAAGACATGGATATGTATATGAAAGGGATGGTAACAATCAATGAGGGTGGGAAAAGATAAGTTGTGACTGTCAGATGTAAAAATGTGCAATAAATTTAATGGGAGCAATTTATGCTTTTTTGGGCTCATTTAAATTCACAACAAATGAAGTGTCACAATTTGGAAGGAACAATTAAAATGAATAGCACCCATCAAATGTAAAAAGGTGCATGGTCTTTATTGAAAAAATGGGAGGGTGTCTTTAGTATTTGAAACATTAGGCTTAACTTAGGCCTTTTAAATTTTTAACCCTAAAGGCTAAGTGGGGGGGACAACATAGCTAGATCCTTATGAATAAAATTAATTGACCATGTTGGGAACTTAGACTTGACCTTATGTGATAAAATTACTGATGTTTATACGATAGGGATTTCCATAATGGGATGGAAATGAATTGTAACCATCAGATGGTGGAAAGTGCATGACATTTAATGGAAGGAAGGATAGATAGATTTATTGAGGACTTTAGGCCTTTGGGTTTAAATTTTTTTTTAGGTTTAAGCCTTTGGTCCTGAGGGGAAAGATATAAATTTAAAGGGGTCAATTACATTTTATTTTTATATTAAGTCAAAGACTTAGGTGACAATGGGCTTATTTACTTTGGAAGGGGAAAATATTTTTGACCTTAAATATGGGAAAAAATATTAAGGTGAAACCTTAGGATGGAAACAATGTAAATTGAGGCTTGAAGAAGAATATTTTATTTCATGTGGATGCGACCTTCGGTCCTTGGAAAAAATAATTATGCGGGCCTTAATAAAAATGAAAGACCTAAGTCTAAACCTAGGCAGATATGAACAAGGACCATAATTTTGAGGGCAAGTATGCACCTTTTAATTAATGGATAAATGCAGCATGAGGACAAAAGGTGAACATCGCGTGAGCAACTCAAAGCGATCATGCAATCGCTATTGATCAAGGTCGGTGAAAATTAACTACGATCGTAAGATGGAGGAAGGTGCATATTTTTTAATGAAAAAGGAATGACGTATGAGACATACAATACTTTGAACCTTATGGGAAATATTTCATGATTACATTTTTGAAAACTTTGGAAGAAAAAGACGGTTATAGTGAGAGCAATTTTAACTGATCATGCAATCGGAATGACCTTTGGGTGGCAGAAATAATCTACGACCATAGGATGATGAAAGATACAAGGTTTTTATTTCAAAAATGGGGAACATGTGTAGACCCTTGTGAAGTAAATGAATTTATATTTGTTTAGGATAAATATGATTGTAAAGTAAGCTTTTATAATTTACAAATTTCGTAAGGCAAAAATTTAAAACCAAGGTCATAAACATTAAGGTCAAAGGGAAAAAATTATGTTACATAACCATAACTTTAGACAGTTATAATTCAAGAACTTTGATGATAAATGAGGGTCACAGTGATTTGGGGATGATGGAAATAATTTGTGACCGTAGGATAAATGGAAGTGTAGACTATTTAATGAGAAGGGGGGCATGGACTTGGGGGACACTTAGGGAATTTTTTGTGACCTATGGTATTAACATTAGGGATGAAATATTAGATATTTCATCAGGGGCCTAAGGGTAAAGGTTTGACCTATTGAACGGTCATGATGAATGGTGGGTGGAAAAAATGAATGGTGATCGTAAGATGGAGGAAGGTGTACGGGATATAATGAAGAGGGGAACGTGGATACTTTAGGAAAATGGACTTAGGAAGGAATTTATTTTATGTGGCATGATTTAGGCTTAGAGAAAACAAATGTGGGGGAAAATATTTGCATGGTATGAAATTGAACTTAGGAAAAATTGAGATGCAATATTTTTACAGACTAGTGGAGAGGTGGGATTTATGTATGAATGGATTATGGATCTTTAAACGACCTTAGAAAAATTACAAAGGATTTAACCTTATGAATTGAACGAGAAACTTTATGGCCAAAAAAGGGATTTCATAATTTTCAAGGGCCTTGGGACAAACTAATGAACTCTTGCAATGACCAAACTAGAAGTAAAACACATGGACGTTCTAATGGCCTATTGACTATTTTGACATGAAAGACAACCTCTGTAAAGAAAATTTGACTCTAATCAACAATATTTCCTAACTGCAATATTTGATACAACATCAGATTTTTTAAAATAGGGGCACTTTTCAATTTGGATTTAAGGCTCCAACATGACATGAGTAAGTGAATCACTCTACATTTCAAGCAAATCAATTGTGCTTTGAAGTGAATTAATTCAAAGTGAAAATTTTTCAAGTGACCTTTCAAGAAGTGAATCACTTTATTTTTTGAGTGAATCACTCTGTGTCCTAAGAATCGGAAAATATTTAGTCAAAGACCCATATTTTATATCTTCCATCATGGATACTTCCTCATCCTCTAGAAGCTCTTCCATGCCCAAAGCTAACCCCACTTCTCCTCTTTTCAAAACCATTGCCCCACACATGTCCTCTTTTCCATTGCTAGTACTAATATTACCTGAGGAAAAAATGACAAATAAGAAGAGCAAAAAGAAAAGAAAAAAGAGAAAGAGATATGCCTCCTATCCTCCATAGAGATATAAAAATTTGTTTGATGACCCTTATAAAAGGATTGAGAAGGGAAAGTATAAGCATTCAATTGGGTAGGTTAGGAAGGAAGCACTTAGAATGTTTAATTTGGGACCCTAGACTTACTCATGGAGCATAAATTGAATATGGACTTTGATGTTAGCCATGAATATAGTGCCACAACTATGGAGTTGCTTAGAACTTGTATAAACTTATGCATAAAGTTATAACCCCTATAGTTGCATCTTCAAAACCCCTGCATGGAGTAAAGAATCATTTCATATCATAGAGGGAGACACTAGAGAAATGTTAAAAGTGGTTGATTACCCCACCATGTAGACCTCTTGTAATTTGAAGACCCAAAAGGATTTTTACTATAGGGACATGAGTAACTATTGGAAGGACTTTTTGGTCCTTTACCTAAAGAAGCCCATTCTGCCATTTGACTTTAAGATCTCATTAAAATTGGATCTCTTAAATAAATTTATCTAGATGGTGCTTTCAATGATCATTTTAGTGCTTCAATAGATGATAAACTAAAATTTATGATGAGCAGATTATCCTATTACACGTAGTATAGACTTACCCAAGGCATTTGTAAATGATTGAGTGTGTCAAGTACATTACAAATCATATGGATATTTGATTGATAGTATTCAAGTAGGAAGGAAAGTTTACCTACACCTCATACTTGGTCTGGCTCATTCTATACCAAAAGAAATATTGGTTCTCAGCTCTACATCTAATTCAAGTGGTATAGATGGTGAATCTCTTTCAACCATGAACTACATAGACATACTCTATCGAGAAGCAGACAAGACCTCCTACTGTTTACATGATGAGGTGTATGAGATAATAATAGAAACATTTAGAGGAAAGGTTCCCAAGTTGTCCACCAAGACCAAAAAAAAATTGAAATCTATAAAAATGGTAGAATGGAGACTTCTATTTGGGGAGGACCAACTCATTCATCTATCTCTATGGATTTTTGGCCATGCTCTTTGAGTTTCCAATATAAATACTTGATTACATGTTCAATATCAAATATGTGAGGCTAGACTACATGGAGCTAGAGTACTTTAAGGGGTAGAAGAAGGCCACTTAAGTAGGCCATCGTGAAGATCACTTCAAAGCTACAAGGGTTTCATGAGGTCATGGAAGAAACTAAGAGAGATGGATATGGAGAAAATATAAGATAGATGTTCCTATGACCCAATAGGATACTTTAAAAGAATTCCTAAGGCCAAGAGATTCACCTTCTTTGCTCATGAGAAAAGATATAGTATTTAGAAGGTCAAGTGAAGTGAATAATTAGCCCTTGTCACTTTAAGGAGTACACATGGATACTAGGATGAAATCTAGGGATGGTATAGTAACCCACTAGAATGACATGCTCTTTATATCAAGGCTAAGGATAATTCTAACCTAAATATCAAAATAAACCATTAAAATATAGGTGCCTTGAGAAAGTTAGGATATACTAATAGGAAAATCCTAGCATGGCAAATGGTGTGGTATGAGACATTTACGTTAACAACACCAACCAGAGATGGCCCATTTGACAACCAATTCTCTTCCATATAGAATTAAAAGCATCCCAAAATTGTTGAGGGATAAACCAACAATGAAGTTGCAATTAATTCATCTAGCCCATGAAGTCTAAATAAAGTACCAATGCTAGAGATTGTCATCTCAGTTGCAACTTGATAGTAAGACAAATAAACATTGAAGGGCAAAAGGGATTTGCAAGATAGGGGACCATGTGTAGAAAAGGTAGCATCCACCCAAGTAGTGCAACAAGGGTAGACAACTCAACTTGAGGAAGAAAAATCCCTCAAGAAGGATCCCCTCCTAAGTTGGGAACAACCAAGATCATGGCCATCACTATATTTGTTTTTACTTATATTCTATCCTACACAACTCTTGCTTATTTTGCTATCATTTCTTCTTCTATTCCTATTTCTTATTCTCTTCCCACCTCTTCTTTTGCTACACTTATCTCACCCTTTGCTAGTGCAACCCATGGTTCTCTTAGAGGCACTTTACCTCCACTTATTGTGTTCTCACTTGATACTACACACATCATGTCATTTCCACCACCATCCATTAGAGTGTTCATCTCACAACGATTGGTACCTTATGCAACATCTCCTTCACCATCATCCACCTCATCACTAATTTTATCCCCACCAACAAAAATGCCAATGAAATTGGAATCAAGACCAACCCCTCCCATATTTGCCACATTCACCTCCATTTCCACCCAATTTTCTTTGACAACCATATCAACCCATCCACCATGTCCACCATCTCAAGTAAGACAACGCTTCCTACAAGTAATGATATCATCTCTCCTAGATAAGGAGGCTAAATATATAGAAACACCCCCTCAAATTACTACAGTTGTAGGGCCAAGTCAAGCCTTTGTATGGAAAAGTCGTTTATGAGCCAATGAAAATAGATGTCAAAAATATAATTGACATCCTTTCCATCAAAGAGAAAAAGTCGAAGAAAGAGTACAAGCAACTAAAAGGAAATACCTCCAAGGATTCCATTTTGATGTAATTGTAGTTGGTACGATAAGTAGATAAGATCTACATTGTGAAGGAAAGGGATTCCAACCCATCCAAGGTGGCAATATCCCTTACTGATTTAACTGTCAAGGTTTTTGAGTTGGACCTGAGCCAAAAAAAACCATACCATAATATCGTGACATGTTGTATCAATTGTTAATATTACAATGACACTGAGAGGGGGGGTGAATCAGTGTAGCTCTTTAAACTTAAATTTATAGCTCTTAATACCATAGCAATTAAAACTTATTACTAGATATAGTAAGTATAACAAAAGAGCATCACACAACACAAGATTTAACAAGGTTCACCAATGTGGCTACTCCTCAAAAATTGATTTCTTGGACTACCATCCAAATCTAGCCTTTGCAAAGCACCAACTTTACAATCAATTTACCAGCACCCATTGTAAGGAGCACCAACCCCTTATTTATCTGCACCAACAAAAAGGAGCACCAACCCCTTATTTATCTACACCAACAAAAAGGAGCACCAACCCCTTATTTATCTGCACCAACAGAAAGGAGCACCAACCCCTGATGCCAAGCTGCAACCTGGACTTCAATTTGAATCTATAAGTTTGACAGTAAAATACCTTTGCTTTTGCAAGACCCTGATTGGTCTTCTTCACATTTGCATTCTTTGCGCACTCTGCTCTCTCTGTGCAATCACTTTGCACACTCTGCTTCATTACAATCGAACTTCACGATCATCTTCTCCCTTTTGTGCACTCTGCTCTCTTTACAAATTTTGCACTTAGCACGATTCGACACAACTTGCTCTCTATGCACAACGACCGTATTTCACACACATTCAACTTCACTTCAATTCTCCAAATAGCCCTCCTTTTATAATAATATTTTTATGATGAAAACCCTAATCTTAGTTGGCTATAAATCCTAATCTTAGTCGGCTTTCATAACAACTATAAACCCTAATTTTAGTCGACTGTCATCGGTCTTCGTCGGCTTCAACTCAAGAAGATGTTCGGTTTATCCATCGCTTGATGATTTCATTCTGGACAGACCCTGTAACCACCATAGTGATGTCGGTCCACTATCATACTTCTCATTTCAGTCGGGTTCTCCTTCTTGACTTGCACATTTACGACCTGTCATGAAATCGTGACATTTCTATCTTTGTAGCTTGTTTTGTTGTTATTGCCACAAAAATACATGTCATGATATCGCAACACTTTTTCCTTCGTACGCTTTCTCTATTCTTTTGTCGCGATATCACGACATTTTTGCCTTCGCAGACTTTGTCTTTTCTTTTGTCGCGATATCGCGACATTTCCGCCTCTATATACTTCATCTTTGCTTTTGTCGCGATATCACGACACTTCTACTTCCATAGACTTTGACTTTGCTTTTGTCGCAATATCGCGACACTTCTACCTCTGTAGTCTTCAACTTAGCTTTTGTCGTGAAATCGTGACACTTCTGCTTTCGTACTTAGCTTCTTTGCTTTTGTCGCGAAATCGTGACACTTCTGCCTTCGAAGTCTTCTTCTCTACTTTTGTCGTGAAATCACGACACTTCTGCTTTCGTACTTTACTTCTTTGCTTTTGTCGCTAAATTGCGACACTTCTGCTTTCGAAGTCTTGCTTTCTGCTTTTGTCGCGAAATTGTGACAGTTCTGCTTCCGTATGCTTCCTCTCTTTCTTTTGTCGTGAAAATGCGACATGTCGTGATATCATGACACTTTTCAAACTTACTTTCTCTCTCCTATTTTAGTCACGAAAATACGACATGTCGCAAAATCATGACACTTTTCCAACTTACTTTCTCTCTCCTATTTTAGTCGCGAAAATGCGACATGTCATGAAATTGCGACACTTTTCTTACTTGTTCTCTTTCTTCGAACTTGTAACAAAATCGTGACACTTTTTCCTGCTTTCTCTTTCTCTTCCAACATGTCGCAAAATCACGACAATTTTTCCACTTGCCTTTTTCTCTTCCAACATGTCGCGAAATCGCGACAGTTTTTCTTGCTTTTTTTCTCTCTTCCAACATGTCGCAAAATCGCGACAGTTTTTCTTGTTTTTCTCTCTCTTCCAACATGTCACGAAATCGCGATAGTTTTTCTTGCCTGTTGTATATGTCGTGATATCGCGACACTTATCTTACTTGTTTTTTTTTTTTTAATCTTTTGCATATGGGCCACTTCGATCTTCTTGGAAAATCACTGTACATACTCTGAATAACCTTTGAACTCCTGTCTTTTGCATCTGAATAGCTTTTGAACTTCCTGTCCACTACATCAACAGATCTATCCGATCGTGTTGACAACAATGACAATATTGTTGTTGCACCTTGCTCAACAATCTCCCCCTTTGGAATTTTTGACAACACATGTGCAATTTCTGTAACTCTTCTCCCCCTTTGACAATAATACCAAAGGGCTACTGCAGACTCCCCCTGAGTCCATGCACAAAATTCTTAGGAAAAATTTATTACACTTAGCAAAAATCATGAACATGAGCAAAAAGATAATAAAATACTTAAATGCTCCCCCTGAGAATGTGATCCCTGTAGCTAGTCAATTCTTGGGAAGTGTGACCACTCCCAATTTATTGCGAAGGTACTCAAAAACTTCCTTGGGCAATGGTTTTGTGAAGATATATGCTACTTGCTCTGTAGTTGGAACAAAATCCAACTTAACCTCACCTTTCGCAACTTTCTCCTTCAAAAAGTGATACCTGATAGCAATGTGTTTTGTGCGTGAATGCATAACCGAATTCTTGGAGATGTTAATGGCACTGGTGTTATCACACTTAACTGATATTGGCTCACTGAAGCTAATACCAAGATCTTTCAGGGTTTGTTTCATCCACAATACCTACGTACAACATGTCGCTGCAATATATTTTGCCTCTACTATCGATAAAGAAACTGACTCTTGTTTCTTACTATGCCACGTGACCAATCTGTCTCCAAGATAGAATGCATCTCCATTGGTACTCTTTCTATCATCGACACCTCCTACCCAATCTGCATCTGAATACGAAATAAGGGTGAAGTCTTTACCTTTCGGATACCATAACCCATACTCCATAGTACCCTTGAGGTACCGAAGAATCCTCTTCGCTGCTGTCACATGAGTCTCCTTGGGATTAACCTGAAATCGTGCCACCATGCATACTGCCTGCAAAATATCTGGTCTAGTAGCTGTCAGGTATAGTAAGCTCCCAATCATAGATCTGTACATGGTTTGATCAACAAGTGGAGATTTTTCATCCTTGCTCAACTTGCAACCTATCATCATGGGAGTGCTAACTGGCTTACAATCCTCCATTGTGAACTTTTTTAACATCTCTTTCACATATTTAACTTGAGAAATAAATATGCCCTTCTTATTTTGATTAACTTGCAACCCGAGGAAATACGCAAGTTCACCAATCATTGACATTTCAAATTATTTTTGCATCTTATTTGCTAAATCTTTACATGACTCATCTTTGCTACTGCCAAATATGATATCATCTACGTATACAACAAGAACAATAAGATGCCAATTTTTTGTTTTGACATACAAATTACTATCCACCATACCTTTCTTAAACCTTTGTTGAGTGAGATAGTTGTCTAGCCTTGCATACCATGCTCGGGGTGCCTGTTTTAAGCCATATAATGCTTTCTTCAACTTGCAAACCAAGTTGGGATCATCACCAAGTTGGAAACCATCTCGGTTGCTCAATATAAACCTCTTCTTCAAGTTTCCCATTCAAAAACGTTGATTTCACATCCATTTGATAAACTTTGAAATTCTTGTAGACTGCTAAAGCTAGAAACATTCTAATTGACTCTAGTCTAGCTACTAGTGCAAAAGTTTCCTCAAAGTCAATGCCTTCAACTTGTGCATAACCCTTACATACCAATCTTGCTTTATTTCTGACTACCTGTCCATCTTCATTCAATTTGTTTCGAAAAATCCATTTAGTCCCGATTATATTTTTATTTGCATGTCTAGGTACTAATTCCCAAGTTTTGTTTTTTTCGATCTGATCTAATTCTTCATTTATTGCCTTCATCCAAATTTCATCTTTGCTTGCATCAGCAACATTTTTGGGCTCAATGCTGGATAATAGAGAGTAGTTACTATTGCGGGCCAAACAAGGTGAATGGTTTCCTATTTTTGTCACATGCCCGTGCATTTAATTATCAACCCAGGGAGCTTCGTAAACTTGCGAAGAGTCGAAACTAGGTTACAACAATACCACTGGAGGGTGAGTCTGCTAATCCTACGTTTGGGGGGTGTTTTTGAGATGGTTGTCAATCATTCCCGCACTCCTCAATAAATTACGTAAGAAGAACAAAAATAAATATACAAAAATAAATCTAATGCACATTCCTGGAAATAAACCTACTGCAGATACTAAAACTAGTAAATTAATGAACGTTCTATGAAAGCAATAAACTAATAAATAAACAGAAAGGAAATGGGGAAGAAATACTGGCTTGGAGTGGGCCCAGGCTCCAGCAGCTTCTTCCCGATCGAACACGCTCTTTTAGAACTTCTGTAGCTGAAATATATTTATCAACGTATTACAATGTCACTCTTAAGTATTTCTATATCGCTATATATCTTTTCAGAACGATCTGCGTGTGTTTATATAACACACCCGCAGAACTTCTATTACAAAGTGGTTACAACAGTCGATTCTTCCCAGACTAAATTAGAACAGTCTGGCGAATGCAATCGACGTCTGGCATTCTATTTTGATGGCGGCGTGTTCATTTCGACTTGTGCTTTGCCTGGCACCCGTAAGATGTTTTGATACGTTGGTGCTATCTCCAATTTAGCTCTGCATGACGCAGAGCTGGAACTGCACCAGCCGCTGTCATCCACGTCCTTCGAGTCTGGTCAACGGGCAAAGAATCAGTGGCGCCTTTCTGGGCACCTTGCGCAGGGAGGCGTTGTCTTTGGTTTGGCGCCTTCCGACTGCAGGGAGGCGCTTGCATTCAGACGGTGCCTTTCATTGAGGAGGGCCCATGTCCAATCGATGCCTTTCGACTACAGGAGGCACTTGTTTTCACTTGGCGCCTTTCGACTACAGGGAGGCGCCTATGTTCAATCGATGCCTTTCGACTGCAGGGAGGCGCTGTGTTCAATTGGTGCCTTTCGACTGCAGGGAGGCGCCTATGTTCAATTGGCGCCTTCCGACTGTAGGGAGGCGCCTATGTTCTCTCCATTGACTTTCGATGAAATAAAGTGCCAGGTCCATCGAAAGGACCTCGACTATTCCAAATCTAACTAAATCAACTGCAATTCCACAAAACATACTAAAAGCACACAAATTAGATAACACGCATAATTATATCAAATATCTATATAATCATTTATAAAAGCACGCAATCCTTATTATACAACCGCATATTGATCCAAGAAGTATGTACAAAATATGAGCATTTCTGGTGCTCATCATCCCCCCACGCCTAACATATGCCACGCCCTCGTGGCATCCAAACTGTAGGTAGCCCTCAGAATTTTTCATCGTCGCCATCTCTTGGAAGATTCGGCTGCCCCTGCGGCCCGAGTCTGTCTTTTCGTGCCGGCATGTGAAGGTGTGGTTCTCCTCTGCCTATGGGAAACTATGGCTGTTAATTGTCCCCTTCTTGTTCTGGCCGCTACTGGTGGTGGTATAGCCAGCGTTGTTCCTACCGATTGAAATGCAGCTTCGACAGCTTGCCAGAGGTCGGCGTCTGGAGGTTTGACCATTGCCAGAGGGATATCCGAGTTATCCTCTCTGGAAGGCACTACTTGGGCCTTGTATAATCCGGCCACTTCAGGGGTAAGCCCTGCATTTTCCTTTGCAATTGCAGCGGCCTCCAATTGTGGGCCATAGACTCCCCATCGTTCCAAATACTTCCTCATCATGGAAGGCCGCCCTTGGGATGAACCATAGATGTCCCAAAACTGGTTGTTTTCTGTCGGATTCACGCAGATGCCAGAATCTCCTTTTATCCTCGAAGATGCCTTCCTGGCCGCCTTGGCTGCTTTCATTTCTTTGCGCAGCTGCTCAAAATATTTTTGCCTTTCGATGAATGGCTGCATATCCCATTCATCCTCTTCTGACTCGACGAAGGTTACTTTCACCTTCTGTCGAGCCGTCCTGGGCCTCTTTGCCTTGGCCTCTGCAGAAAATGTGGCGGCTCGGATAGGGGTCTCTTCTTTCTCTTTTGGGGACTTCTCTTCACTTCGAAGGATCGGTTGTGCTGTTATCTCCGGGGGTGATTCATCCTCCTGTCTTCCTGGTGTCGACCCCTCAGGCTCTTCTCCTTCTTCAGGCCTGGGGAGGTCCTCCGTATCCTCTGGTCTTATCTGGAGGCCTTCGTCCTGCTCTGTGTCACTCAGGACAATGACAGGGGGCATCGTAGGACTTCTGTCTTCTTCACCCCTAAAAATAGAGGATTCCTCCCCTGCCTCCGGGCTGCTCTATCGGGCATCTGATCGAATCTCCCCCGAAGAGAATACTCTTTCGACGGATGTGGGAGAGTTCGTCGACACTGCTTCTGCCCAATCGGTCTGAGTGGCCGCCTCCTGTCTTGTTGTTCTTCTGCCATGAAGTATTTGATTTTCTTCCTGCATCTGCTGGACCAGCTGCTCGAGCTGAGCGATTCTTCTATCCTTTTCCTCCAATTCCTTTTGATGCTGGTTTTGGCAATCCTCCAGAATCTGTTGTGCCATCCAGCAATCAGTTTGCCAGTTGAGCGCCTCCTCCAAGGCCGCATTGATCTGGTCGTTGCTCCCTAAAGTTTCCTCATTCCGTGGGCTCTGGTTCGTTAATTCATGGAGGGTTTGGGCGGCGACGTCTATCTCTGTGTCACTCTGTTCTTCCTCTATCGAGAGGAATCACCGTAGACGTTTCCTCCTGGGAATTGGTTCGTCTTCACCACCAGTGGGTGGCGCTCCTTCCTCCTCATACTCGGGCACTAGGGAATGCCCTCTATCCTCTATGTCTATGGGCATCGGTGACTGTTCTGCCCTTCCTATAAAATAGGGCAACGCCAATTGCTCGATGTTTGCTATCTCCTCTGTAGGGGATGCTTGCCCTAGTTCGGCAACCGCATTGTGTTGCTCTATTTGGCCGCCATCTCCCTCTGTGTCACGGTTCTGTCTCTGTGTTTCTGCATGGCGGACCAATGCCGATATCAGCCCATGGTGGGCTAGGGCGGACGGTGCCCCCTTCTGGTACCGAGCCGCTTCATCCTTCAGAGCAGTCACCAGATAGAAGGGTATATTTATTTTCCTCCCATGCACTAGGTGATTGAGGAAGTGCACATGATTGATGTTCAGATGCGTATACTTCCCTGTGCATGTGAAGAATCGAGCAATCTGCTCGAACATCTTTCGTATATCCATGGGGAGACTGCTTTTGAGTAACCCCTCTCTTTCTATCTGCACGTTCCCTCCTGGCAGCAGTATTTCGGTGTATAGCTTTAGCACTCCGCCCTTGTATGCACATTCCCCTGTGAGAGGCAATCCAGTCGCCTGTGAGATGAACTCAGGGGTGACTGGAATTTCCACCCCTCGTACTTGGGCCGCATCGCCCCTCAAAGAGGTGGCGAATTCCCTAGCTGCCTCCACATCCTGGCCCTGACTGACCAGGGTGCAGTATTCGAGCCACCCCTCGGCTTCGAATCGAGTCTTCACTGCCCCTCTAATTCCATCAGTGTCACTGGGTTCGTTCTTCTTGATCGCGTGGTTCTTGGACCTTCCTCCCATGGCGCCTTTCGGTGCTGTATATTTTTTTGTCCTTCCTGCTACAGGAAGGCACCTTCTTATAGAAAAGATGCCTAACCCTAGCAGTTATGGAAGGCGCCTTATCATTGGCACGCGATTTCGACGATGGGGGGATACGATCTTTATGACAGCTGTATTTTTTGGTACTGCGTATTTATAAACAATTATATAAAAGATTTGATTTAATATGCGCGTACCTGATTCGGCATTCCAGTTGTCATGGCAGCTGCTGATTTGCTGACTTGTGACACAAGGGAGGGGTATTTGATGATGCTTATACGTGTGATGCTCTGTTCCGCTCGAGGCATCCGGTCGATGTAAATGCTGCACGCGAGAGGCATTCTTTGGTACCTTCCCCATGTGGATGGTGTCCATGTAGCGCCTTCCGGTGTTGTCGGTGCTCGTCTTCGAACGGATGCACCTTTCGGTGCCTTCTGATTGGTGGGAGGCACTCTTGCCTGCATGCATCTTCCCAATGTGGGAGGCGCCTCCTCCTGGTTCGTGCCTTCCCGATGTTGGAAGGCGTTCGTCTTGATGAATGCGCCTTCCTGATGTTGAAAGGCGTATTGGCTAGATGCATGCGCCTTCATGATGTTGGAAGGCGCCTTCAGCTGATTTTTTTTTTAATTGGGTGCCTTCCTGCCACGGAAGGCGCCTATTATATATATATATATATTTTTTATCGGATGGGTGCCTTCTGACTGCAGTAAGGCGCCTCTTCTGGATGGGTGCCTTCTGATTGTGGTAAGGCGCCTTCTTTTGGATGGGCGCCTTCTGACTGTAGTAAGGCACCTTCTTTTGGATGGGCACCTTCTGACTGTAGTAAGGCGCCTTCTTTTGGATGGGCGCCTTCTGACTGCAGTAAGGCGCCTTCTTCTGGATGGGCGCCTTCTGACTGTAGTAAGGCACCTTCTTCTTGCATTGGCGCCTTCTTCTGGATGTAGTAAGGCACCTTCTTGTGGGCTTGGCACCTTTTGACTACGGTAAGGCACCTACTTCTGGACTTGGCGATTTGACTGGAAGAAGGGTGATCAGACCTTCCCAATTTTTTTCATGCTGCCTAGATTCTATCTACGAGCCGATGTCGAAATGCTGAGCCGAATCAGGCCTGGTTTCCCAGATACCTATCCCTCGTGCTATCAGGTCCTCCACCTACAAAAAGCAACCAAAAAAGAAAAGAAAATAAAGGCAGTTAGACGCGTTCCGTGCCTGTTAGGCCCTGGGTTAGGATGCCTGCAGCTTGCATGCGGGCGTCGTCCCTACAAAAAAACACACATTAAAAACTATAACTAACTAAACAAATTGGGTGAGTACTTTCGTGCCCACCATTTCACCTGTGAGAGTTCGGTCCAGTTCTAGCAAGATGGGGTCTCCCCCACGCCTACTCTGGATTCCACCTGAAATGTTTCGGACGTATTATAGGGGCGTAGTCGGTGGCCATTGACTGTGAACATGGTGTTGCTGCCGTCAATTGTCTTGACGTGCACCGCCCCGTTCTTAATGAGCTCTGCCACTTCATACGGCCCCATCCACCTCTGCATAAGTTTGCCCTTCCTTTCCTGGAACCGAGAATCGTATAACAGTACCCATTCCCCTACCTGGAACTTCTTCAACTTGATGTGGTTATCATGCCACTTCTTCCTCTACTTCTGTATAATCTCTGTCCTCTGCAAAGCATCCAGTCGGATTTCGTCCAGCTGATCTAGTTGGCGAATCCTCTATTTTTGAGCTTCGTCCAAGCTCAAATTTAATTCTGAAGCCGTCCTCAGAGTTTTGATTTCGAACTCGATGGGCATCATCGCATTTTTCCCATAGACCAGTTGGAAAGGTGTGCATCCTGTGGTGGATTTCCACGTGGTGTTGTATGCCCAAACTGCCTCCGACAACCGTGTGGCCCAATATTTCTTGTGTTGCTGCACGGTTTTGGTCAGGATGTTTTCTATCTCCCTGTTTGTCACTTCTACTTGCCCGTTCGCCTGTGGATGGTAGGGCATGGTTTTGTTGTGCCGAACTCTATACTGCTCCATCAGCTCCTCAATCAATTTGGAGGTGAATTGGGGCCCTTGATCTGTTGTTATCTCCCGAGGAACCCCAAATCATGTGAAAATATGAGCAAATAAGAAGTCGACGACCGTTCTTTCCTTTGAGTCCCTTAATGCCTGCACTTCCACCCATTTGGTGACATAATCCGTGCAGACCAAAATAAACCTCCTTCCCATCGAAGGTGGATTAAATGGTCCCACGAAATCCATGCCCCATTTATCAAAAGGTTCCAGATGTACCTGGGGCTGCAGGGGCATTTCATCTCGGTGGGTTGGTCTACCCATCCTCTGGCACTCGTCACACTTGCTGGTATATGCTGTCGCGTCTTTGAACAGAGTGGGCCAAAAATACCCAGCCTGCAGGATTTTGTAGGCAGTTCGCTTCCCTGCAAAGTGTCCTCCACATGGCTCATCGTGACATGCCTTAAGCACTTCTGAAAACTCCTGTTCTGCTACGCATCTTCTTATAATTTGGTCCCGTCCTATTTTAAATAGGAGACCATCCATCCAAAGGAATGATGCGCTCTTCTCTATGACCGCCTGCTTTTCTCGGTAGGAGAGAGCAGGTGAGGTCCTTCCGATGGCCAAGTAATTGGCTATGTCTGCATACCACGGAGTTTGTTCACTAATAGCGAACAGATGTTCATCCGAAAACTGGTCTTCCACTGCTTGATGATCTGCTGGTATCAATCTGGACAGAAAATCTGCCACGACGTTGTCCTTGCCCGGTTTATCGACTATAGTAATGTCGAATTCCTGCAATAGCAACAGCCATCTGATAATTCTGCCACCAATGGCCGGCTTGCTCATCAGATACCTGATAGCCGCGTGGTCCGTATGGACGAAGACCTTGTATCCCGTTATATAGTGATAGAATTTGTTTATTGCATGGACAACTACGAGGAATTCTTTTTCTGTCACTGTATAGTTGAGCTCCGCTCCCACCAAGTTTTTACTGACATAATAGATGGCATAGAATTCTTCGCCATATTTCTGCCCGAGGACTGCTCCGATCGCACCGTTAGATGCATCACAGTAAATATGGAACGGTATGGCCCAATTCGGTCCTCTCAAGACCGGTGCAGATATCAATTTTTCTTTTAGCAATTGGAATGCTTCTTCGCAATCTCCCATCCAATTGAACTCTACGTCCTTAGAAAGTAGGGTGTGCAGTGGTTTGGCAATCTTACTAAATTCGGCGATAAATCATCGGTAGTACCCGGCTGAACCAAGGAAACTTCTTACCTCTTTCTACGTTCTGGGGCTAGGTAGGTCTTTGATGACCTCGATCTTCCTCTTGTCTACTTTTATCCCTTCTGCAGAGAGGTGGTGTCCCAACACGATGCCTTCCTGCATCATCATAAAACATTTTTCATTACTTAGGGACAAATGATTTTCCTTGCTCCTGTCGAGCACTCTTTCCAGATTTGTCATTGCCTCCTCGAAGGTTTCTCCATAGGCGGTGAAGTCGTCCATGTATACTTCCACCCCATCTCCTATCATATCAGAGAATATGCTAAGCACCGCCCTTTGAAAGGTGGCCGGTGCGTTGCACAATCCAAAAGGCAATACCTTATAGGCAAACGTTCCCCATGGACAGGTGAACGTTGTTTTATCTTGATCTTCTTCCCCTATCTGGATCTGGTTGTAACCACTGAATCCATCTAGAAAGGAGAAGTATTTTCTTCTTGAGAGTGTGTCCAAGACCTGATCGATGAACGGGAGCGGGAAGTGGTCTTTCTTAGTCGCCTTGTTCAACGCCCGGTAGTCCATGCAGATCCGCCATTTCCCGTTCTTCTTGGGGACCACCACTAATGGTGATACCCATTCACTGTCAAAAATTGGATATATGAATTCGGTAGACAGAAGTTTGTGCAGTTCTTCTCTGACAATGTCTTTCATTGCTGGGTTCATCCTTCTCTATGGCTGCCGACTAGGAGTTGCCTGGTCATCTAAGTAAATCCGATGGGTACATATTTTTGGGCTGATGCCATGCATATCTTCGTAGTCCCATGCAAATGCTTGCTGGTGCTTTACCAGAAGCTCTTCCAATTTTTCTAGCTGTATGGGCATCAACCTGCTGTTGACGTTTAATGTCCTCCCTGGTCCAACGTGTATTTGTTGGATGTGCTGATCTTGGGCGCCAGTTAACGGTGATCCAGGTGCGGAGGTGGATGATTCTCCATGGAGAAACTCCATGATAGCACCATCCTCTTCCTCTTCTGCCACCTCCTCCAAGGTCATCATCGACTGGATTATGGACAGCTCCGTAGTTCCATGCTCGGTGATCCTGGGTTCTTCTGTCGAGTCCATAGACTGAGCTGGCGGTGAAATGGTCAGCCTTTTGACATTTTGCCCATTGGAGATGGTCATTAGCCCATCTCGATAGCTGATGTAGGCATCAACTATTGCCAGCCATGGCCTCCCCAAAATGAGCGGGTAACCGCCCAGCCTGGTCTTGGTTTGCAAAACTAGAAAGTCAGCTGGATATTCCCATGCACTTACTATTACGATCACATCTTCCAGCATTCCTTTCGGCACCACGGTTGATCGATCGGCTAACTACAGCACTGTCATGGTTGGCTTCAGGTTTGTGAGCCATAGCCTCTGCATGGTCTCTTGAGGCATCACGTTGATGGCTGCCCCGAGGTCAACCAGTGTGTTGGACAGGGAATGTCCTCCAATTTTTATGGTCAGCACTGGGCTGCCTGGGTCTGCATACTTCGGATGATGTGTTCTACCCATCATTAGGTCTGCCAGTTTACCCACGACGTTGATAGTCTGGGTAACCTTCCACCCCGGTCTCCTTAGACACATTTCTCTAATTGCCTTGGTGTAAATGGGGACGTCTCGAATTGCTTGAAATAATGGGATTGTTACCGTGAGATTCTTCAAGCTCGACAAGATGTCAAATTTTGGCTGGGTTGTTTTTCTTTGTTCCTACAACCGGCTAGGAAATGGAGCCTCCGCTCTCTCAAGTGCTTTTCCTTCTTCTACCAGAGGTGTCTCTTCTATTTTTGCCTCCTCTTCTACCAGTGGAGGTATCTCTACCATTTCTTCCTCCTCTTCTACCAGAGGCGGAGTCTCTACTCCTAGTTGCCTACCTGATCTAAGCTGAATATTGTACATATGGTACATCTCACCTTCTACGTTGTATGCCGATTGATTTACTCTGTTGTTCGGGTTTGTTGTCGGTTGTGCTGGTAGCTACGTAGGTCTCGCTCGGCAATGTTTGGTAAGTTCTATTGGATGTGAGCAGGAGCTGCGTTCTGTGGAGTCTGATTCCATGCATTGTGGCCTCTCCACTGCTGCCCAGGATATGGATATGGCATCCATGGCTGCTGATTCGGGAATGCTGTTGGGGGTGCGTTCGTCCAGGGTGACGGTCCCCACCACCCCATATTAGGTGGTTGAGGGGGTCCTTGGTGCATGTATGACCCTCCCCCATATGTTGGCATTTCGGTTGGCATATTCCCCATGGGGGGCTATGGCCAACTCTTCCTATTGCCTATGAAATAGGCCTCCGTGCTCTCAGCCGCTTCCTGTTTACTGGGCAGTTGTGGGCACAATCGAGTTTTATGATTCAGCCTACAAACTGCGCATTCTCTGACCTTGTTTTCTGGGCATGCATTCTTTGCATGCCTTCCTCTACATTTTGGGTAGAAATAGGCTAATGCTGCATCATTTTCTTGTTTCTTCTTTTCTAAGAGCAGCGTATCCATCTGCAATGCTAGAGATGAAAGCATTTCACTCTTCAAATCCTCCAGCATGTTGCCTATCTCTATTTTGGTGACTGAAGCAGTCGCCTTCATGGTCCTGGGGGTGACTTTGCCTCACCTTCTCGAGTAGTTCCGGCATAATTTCTGGATGTCATCCATAGCATGCTGATAGACATCACCTCCAGAGATCATGTTGAGAGCCTCCAGTGACTCATTGGTAAGTCCCCTCAAGAAGATACTTTTGAGGGACTTATCGGATAGCTTCGAGTGAGGGGACCATTGAAGATTAAAGGTGAATCTCTCCCAATACTCCTCGAGAGACTCATCTTCTCTTTGTGTCATGCTCAGGACCTCCTCCCTGGAGTCTCTTGCTCTCCCGAAATCTTGATATTGCTCTAAAAAGAGCGTCTTCATCTGGTCCCAGGTGGTGATGTGTTTGTCTCCCAGACCGATGAACCATCGCAGAGCTGCATCGTCTAATGTGGAAGGAAATAATTTCAACTTCTGCGCATTTGATTTGTAATCCACAGACCTGCACAAAACATCAAATTTAAATAAAAATAGGTCAGGGTCCTCAGTCGGGTGTCCTCTGAAGGACGGGAGGTGAGCAGGGGATATGTTTTTCATTTTGGTATCTCCTACTCCCTCCTCTATGGGGAAACTAAAGCCAGATGAGACTTCATCGTTATCTACCATTTTTTTAGGAAATGTGGTTTCTAATGCAGCGTTTATGGCCTTCCGGTCGTTTAAAACTTTCTGAGTCAATGCTCTAAGGTTGTCTGGCGAGATCGTCTGATCCTCCACAGCCTTCCACAATAGGGCTTCCTCTAGAGGAGTCCTATTAAACAGGGGATTTGTGATGATTCGTTCATCCCCTTGTTGATGGGATGAGGCGGCACTTTGCACAAAGTGCGGTTCCTCACTCCAATGGACTGCTGGTAGGTCGGACGGGTCTAACTCAAATCCAAAATGCTCGGCTGACTCAGGTCCTGATGGATTAGTTCTTATAAAGCGACCGTCAGGTCCTCTTCTTCTAGAAGAACTCATGCAAGGTCAGGTGAAGGTTTCAGGGTATTGTAGGTAATCTAATTGAGACGCTTCCCCGACAACGGTGCCAAAATGTTGCGGGCCAAACAAGGTGAATGGTTTCCTATTTTTGTCACATGCCCGTGCATTTAATTATCAACCCAGGGAGCTTCGTAAACTTGCGAAGAGTCGAAACTAGGTTACAACAATACCACTGGAGGGTGAGTCTGCTAATCCTACGTTTGGGGGGTGTTTTTGAGATGGTTGTCAATCATTCCCGCACTCCTCAATAAATTACGTAAGAAGAACATAAATAAATATACAGAAATAAATCTAATGCACATTCCTAGAAATAAACCTACTGCAGATACTAAAACTAGTAAATTAATGAACGTTCTATGAAAGCAATAAACTAATAAATAAACAGAAAGGAAATGGGGAAGAAATATTGGCTTGGAGTGGGCCCAGGCTCCAGCAGCTTCTTCCCGATCGAACACGCTCTTTTAGAACTTCTGTAGCTGAAATATATTTATCAACGTATTACAATGTCACTCTTAAGTATTTCTATATCGCTATATATCTTTTCAGAACGATCTGCGTGTGTTTATATAACACACCCGTAGAACTTCTGTTACAGAAGTGGTTACAACAGTCGATTCTTCCCAGACTAAATTAGAACAGTTTGGCGAATGCAATCGACGTCTGGCATTCTATTTTGATGGCGGCGTGTTCGTTCGACTTGTGCTTTGCCTGGCACCCGTAAGATGTTTTGATACGTTGGTGCTATCTCCAATTTAGCTCTGCATGACGCAGAGCTAGAACTGCACCAGCCGCTGTCATCCACGTCCTTCGAGTCTGGTCAACGGGCAAAGAATCAGTGGCACCTTTCGACTACAGGGAGGCGCTCCCATTCAGTTGGCGCCTTTCGACTGCAGGGAGGCACTGATATTCAGTTGGCGCCTTTCGACTGCAGGGAGGCGCTTGTCTTTGGTTTGGCGCCTTTCGACTGCAGGGAGGCGCTTGTTTTCACTTGGCGCCTTTCGACTGCAGGGAGGCGCCTATGTTCAATCGATGCCTTTCAACTGTAGGGAGGCGCTGTGTTCAATTGGCGCCTTTCGACTACAGGGAGGCGCCTATGTTCAATTGGCGCCTTTCGACTGCAGGGAGGCGCCTATGTTCTCTCCATTGACTTTCGATGAAATAAAGTGCCAGGTCCATCGAAAGGACCTCGACTGTTCCAAATCTAACTAAATCAACTGCAATTCCACAAAACATACTAAAAGCACACAAATTAGATAACACGCATAATTATATCAAATATCTATATAATCATTTATAAAAGCACGCAATCCTTATTATACAACCGCATATTGATCCAAGAAGTATGTACAAAATATGAGCATTTATGGTGCTCATCAGTTACTTACTACTCTTCTTGTCTGAACACCAACTTTGGGGTCTCCAATTAATTTCTCTCTAGGATGATTTTTCTGCTAGCTGCCTGTTTTGAATTTCTTATTTTCTTCCACTTCTGAATCACAACTTAAATCATGAGTCAATTTTCTGTATCTTTTCCATTTTGTTTTCCTCATCTCCTTCAATAACCTCTTCATAAATTGGGTAGTTCTTTTCATAGCTAATTACTCGTTCTCTACTTTCATTAAATTTAACATCGACACTATCCACAATTTTCTTTAGCCTCTTGTTGTAGCATTTTTAAGCTTTGCTTTTTGATGAATAACCAACAAAAATACCTTCATCCGCTCTATCTTCAAACTTACCAAGATTATCTTCAGTTCTTTTGATGTAGCACTTGCTGCCAAAAACTTTAAGGTATTTTGTTGTTGCCCTTTTACGGAACCACAACTCATAAGGAGCTTTGCTTTCATGTGTTCTCAGCATGTACCTATTTTGGATTCAGCATGTACCTATTTTGGATATACACCACAGTATGGACTGCTTCTTTCTAAAATTTGTCTGCTACTCTGCTTTCAGCCAACATAGTCCGTGTCATTTCCTGCACTATCTTGTTCTTTCTTTCTACCACTCCATTCTGCTGAGGTGTCCTGGCTTCTGAAAACTGTCTCCTAATACCGTATTTTTCACAGTACTCTGTAAACTCCTTTGAAATGAATTCTCCTCCTCTATATGATCTTAAACATTTGATCCTCGTTCTTGTTTCATTCTCAACTTGGTTTTTGAAAGTCTTGAACATTTCAAAAGCTTCTGATTTATGCTTCAAGAAAAATATCCATGTCATTCTGGAATAGTCATCAATGCACAACATAAAATATTTCCATTTATGTTGTGTTCTCATGGGTCCACATAAATCAGTGTGTATTAGTTCCAAAGGTTTGCTTGTGTAGTACTCTTTTGTTTTGAAAGTGACTCTAGTTTGCTTCCCCTTTTGGCATGAAGCACAAATGTTGTTTCCAGGTTTGCTGATGGTGGGAATATCTCTCACTTGCCCTTTTTGAGTTGATTTTTACTAGATTATCAAAACTGATATGATCGAGTCTCTTGTGCCACAACCAATTTTCTTCTTCCTGCCCAATAAAACAAGCTCCTTCTGAAGTCTTTGAGAGCGTGTACAGGTTGCCAAATGTCCTTGATCCAGTTGCTATCAATTTTCCACTATTTGTTTTTTTGACTTCACAACCCTACTTCTTAAAAACTACTTCATGACCTTTATCACAAATCTGACTTACGCTCAACAAGTTATGTTTCAAACCATCCACAAACAAGACTTCTTCCGACTTAATTTTTCCGTCACTAATTTTAACTGAACCTTTGCCAACTATCTTAGCTCCATCATTATTTCCAAACTTTACTGAACCACCTTCATATTTCTGTAACTTCTCAAATTTTTGTTTATCACCTGTCATATGACTGGAGCATCCACTATCAAGTATCCATGGTACATATTTATTTTGTGCTTTAAATGTTGTTTGCGATTAAGGATTCCTTTTCTTCCTTAAGTCATTCTTTTTCTTTCCACTTCGTTTTGATAGTATTTTTGGGCTCTTATTTTGCCTTTCCCTTATCAATAGCTTGTGCATGTTTTTCGAGAAGTTTTCTATTTTGTCTTATCCTATTTGGTTGAAATTTTCTTCCCTGAAACTGATTTGATGCAAATGTACTTCTATAGTTTCTTGCAATGTGCCCAAAATTATGATAGTTATAACATTCTACTGTATAATTCATCAAAGGAGAAAAAACATTTCTACTGGTGAAATTCCTTGGTCTTACATTATATTTGCAGTCTGAGATTTTATGTCCATAGCCATTGCATTTAAAACAAAAACCAAAAAAGGGATAATTGAACTTGGGTGATGGTCTTTTCCATGTTGCCATAAGAGCCATAGGTCTTCTTCTTCTTTGATGTGTGACATTGGTGAATCCATCATTGTCAATTCTTCTTTCGTGCCTGGCATTATTGCTTTCTTTTGCATGAGACGTTTTTCCTTGATCAACCTGTTTCTTTTCTTCATTTTTTATGGATTCTACATTTCTGGCCTTTGATCCATTTGATGATTCTCCTTCGATGAAACCCAGACCAAATTTGATGTCTGCAGGCCTTTGGTCATTTATAATCTTATCCGACTTCATAGAACTTTCTTCGCGTTTGTGATAGCAACTAATTTTGTGATTCATCTCTTCTATCTACGTCTGTAAACCAACATTCTCTTCTTCTAGTTTGTAGCAATAATCTATTTTCATGGTAATTTGTACTTCGAGATCTTCGGATATTTTCTTGTATTCTTCTGTCTGTACTTTCAGATTGGTTATGATTTCGTTTGCATCCTCAAGATTTTTTGAAATTTTCTTATTCTTTTTCCTCTCTATTTTCCACTCTTCAAGTGCAGAGATCAACTCACCTTCTAGATCTACTTCAGCCTCAAGGTTTTCATCACATACTTCAGAGTTCACTCCTTCTTCCTTTTCTGATTTTACTTCTTCAAATGCCATGAAAAGAGCTTCACTGTTTCCTCTTCAGAATCCTCATCGGAGCTGTCTTCTGATGAATTGGCATTCCTGGAGATGAAACTTTTCTTCTTGAAGTTGCCTTTTCTAAAATTTGTTTTCTTCTTCCAGTCACTTCTTTCTTGGTGCGATCCTTCATCATTTTTGTTCTTCTCATTAAGTGGACATTTAGTCGCAAAATGCCCAACGCCTCCACAGTTGAAACATTTAAATGGTAGCTTTCCTCTGTATTTTCCTTTTCCCCTTTTTAGTTTTCTAACAAAGTTTGCTTTCATTTCATCTGATGTCTCTTCTTCCTCGAACTCTTGTTTTATGTTTTTATTTTTAAGGGCTTTAAAAGTCGCTTCTCTATCTGTGGGTTTAGATCTTCCTATCCTCATCTCATATGCAGTCAAAGAACCATACATCTCATCTATACTAAAATAATTTAGATTTTTAGCTTCTTCTATCACTGAGACTTTAGAATCAAACTTTTGGGGAAGAGATCTTAATACCTTTTTCACGACGGCAGAGTCTTCGATATCCTCATTGAGTCCTCTGATCGCATTAATGATTCCATTAACTCTCAGCATATATGCCTCAATGTTTTCACCGTCATTCATCTTTAATACTTCGAACTGATCTCGATGTGTCTGTAACTTGGCCTCCTTGATCTTATCGTCTCCTTCATGAATACTCCTCAGTTTATACCATATTTCTTTTATCGTTTTACAGGTCATGATCTTTACTAGTTCACTGTCTGCTAATCCGCACATGATAGCATTCTTTGCTTTTGAGTTATTTTCAAATAGTTTCTTTTCGTCAGCCTCTTTTGGAGGAGTGATGTGTATTGTGTATCCACTAACTGCTGAATCCCAGATGTCGTATCCCAAAGCATAGAGATATGTCTGCATCCTAATTCTCCAAAACGTGTAATTAGATCTATCAAACAATGGTGTTTTGTTTGATGAGAAGCCTTCACCACCTACCATTGTGTTACTTCCAAGATCACCCTAGCCGGTTAAGCTTGTACAGAAACTTAGCTCTGATACCAATTTTTAATCTTACAATGACACTGAGAGGGGGGGTGAATCAGTGTAGCTCTTTAAACTTAAATTTACAGCTCTTAATACCGTAGCAATTAAAATTTATTACTAGATACAACAAATATAACAAAAGAGCATCACACAACACAAGATTTAATGAGGTTCACCAATGTGGCTACTCCTCAAAAATTGACTGCTTGGACTACCATCCAAATTCAGCCTTTGCAAAGCACCAACTTTACAATCAATTTACTAGCACCCATTGTAAGGAGCACCAACCCCTTATTTATCTACACCAACAAAAAGGAGCACCAACCCCTTATTTATCTATACCAATAGAAAGGAGCACCAACCCCTTATTTATCTGCACCAACAGAAAGGAGCACCAACCCTTGATGCCAAGCTGCAACCTAGACTTTAATTTGAATCTATAAGTTTGACAGTAAGATACCTTTGCTTTTGCAAGACCTTGACTGGTCTTCTTCACCTTTGCGTTCTCTACACACTCTGCTCTCTTTGCGTAATCACTTCGCACACTCTGCTTCGTTACAGTCGAACTTCACGATCGTCTTCTCCCTTTTGCACACTCTGCTCTCTTTGCAAATTTTGCACTTAGCACGATTTGACACGACTTGCTCTCTGTGCACAATGACCGTATTTCACACACATTCGATTTCACTTCAATTCTCCAAACAACCCTCCTTTTATAACAATATTTTTATGATGAAAACCCTAATCTTAGTCGGCTTTCATAACAACTGTAAACCCTAATTTTAGTCGGCTATCATCGGTCTTCGTCGACTTCAACTCAAGAAGATGTTCGATTTATCCATCGCTTGATGATTTCATTCTGGACAGACCCTGTAACCGCCATAGTGATGTCGGTCCACTGTCATACTTCTCATTTCAGTCGGGTTCTCCTTCTTGACTTGTGCATTTACGACCTATCACGAAATCGTGACATTTCTGCCTCTGTAGCTTCTTTTGTTGTTGTTGTCGCGAAAATACATGTCACGATATCGCGACACTTTCGCCCCCGTACGCTTTCTCTATTCTTTTGTCGCGATATCACGACATTTTTGCCTTCGTAGACTTTGTCTTTTCTTTTGTCGTGATATCGCGACATTTTTGCCTCCGTATACTTTGTCTTTGCTTTTGTCGTGATATCGTGACACTTCTACTTCCATAGACTTCGACTTTGCTTTTGTCGCGATATCGTGACACTTCTGCCTCTATAGTCTTCAACTTAGCTTTTGTCATGAAATCATGACACTTCTGCTTCCGTACTTAGCTTCTTTGCTTTTGTCGCGAAATCGTGACACTTTTGCCTTCGAAGTCTTCTTCTCTACTTTTGTCGTGAAATTGCAACACTTCTGCTTCCGTACTTTACTTCTTTGCTTTTGTCGTGAAATCACGACACTTCTGCTTTCGAAGTCTTGCTTTCTGCTTTTGTCACGAAATCGCGACAGTTCTGCTTCCGTATGCTTCCTCTCTTTCTTTTGTCGCGAAAATGCGACATGTCGCAATATCGCGACACTTTTCAAACTTACTTTCTCTCTCCTATTTTAGTCGCGAAAATGCGACATGTCGCGAAATCGTGACACTTTTCCAACTTACTTTCTCTCTCCTATTTTAGTTGCGAAAATGCGACATGTCGCGAAATCGTGACACTTTTCTTACTTGTTCTCTTTCTTCGAACTTGTCACGAAATCGCGACACTTTTTCTTGCTTTCTCTTTCTCTTCCAACATGTTGCGAAATCGTGACAGTTTTTCCACTTGCCTTTTTCTCTTCCAACATGTCATGAAATCGTGACAATTTTTCCTGCTTTTTCTCTCTCTTCCAACATGTCGCGAAATCGCGACAGTTTTTCCTGCTTTTTCTCTCTTCCAACATGTCGCGAAATCGTGACAGTTTTTCTGCTTTTTCTCTCTCTTCCAACATGTCGCGAAATCGCGACAGTT
Source organism: Wollemia nobilis (assembly GCA_028583015.1). Classification (NCBI taxonomy): domain Eukaryota; kingdom Viridiplantae; phylum Streptophyta; class Pinopsida; order Araucariales; family Araucariaceae; genus Wollemia; species Wollemia nobilis. Next base: position 9,083,553 of record JAQPPZ010017049.1, on the reverse strand, counting down.
TTTCTCGCCTGTTGTATATGTCGCGATATCGCAACACTTTTCTTACTTGTTTTTTTTTTTTTTGATCTTTTGCATATAGGCCACTTCGGTCTTCTTGGAAAATCACTGTACATACTCTGAATAACCTTTGAACTCCTGTCTTCTGCATCTAAATAGCTTTTGAACTTCCTGTCCATTGCATCAACAGATCTATCTGACTGTGTTGACAACTATGACAATACTATTGCTGCACCTTGCTCAACAACACTTATCTCACCCTTTGCTAGTGCAACCCATGGTTCTCTTAGAGGCACTTTACCTCCACTTATTGCGTTCTCACTTGATACTACACACATCATGTTATTTCCACCACCATCCATTAGAGTGTTCATCTCACAACGATTGGTACCTTATGCAACATCTCCTTCACCATCATCCACCTCATCACTAATTTTATCCCCACCAACAAAAATGCCAATGAAATTGGAATCAAGACCAACCCCTCCCATATTTGCCACATTCACCTCCATTTCCACCCAATTTTCTTTGACAACCATATCAACCCATCCACCATGTCCACCATCTCAAGTAAGACAACTCTTCCTACAAGTAATGATATCATCTCTCCTAGATAAGGAGGCTAAATATATAGAAACACCCCCTCAAATTACTGCAGTTGTAGGGCCAAGTCAAGCCTTTGTATGGAAAAGTCATTTATGAGCCAATGAAAATAGATGTCAAAAAGATAATTGACATCCTTTCCATCAAAGAGAAAAAGTGGAAGAAAGAGTACAAGCAACTAAAAGGAAATACCTCCAAGGATTCCATTGTGATGTAATTGTAGTTGGTACGATAAGTAGATAAGATCTACATTGTGAAGGAAAGGGATTCCAACCCATCCAAGGTGGCAATATCCCCTACTGACTTAACTGTCAAGGTTTTTGAGTTGGACCTGAGCCAAAAAAAATCATATCATATGATCCAACTCAAGAACCAACTCTTAATTAGTGTGTCCATAAATTTTGGTTAGTTGGCATTCAAGGATGAAGCATTGACAAAGAGAAACCAAGAGCTTGAAGCATGACTAGCACAACTCAAGGCTCAAAGAGAATAACTCTAACAAGAAAATGAGGCATTGAGAAAAAAATCACTCAAAAGTTGATCAACTGAAGAAGCAAGGATCTTAAATCTCAACTTATTGGAGTTGATAAGAGCATGTAGTAGTTGAAAGATCTCTCATAACAACTTGCACAAGGACAAATCCAAAGAGAGCATCTTCAAAAAGCCCTACAAGAGAGGTTAGAGAATTGAGGAGCTGATAACTTCAAAATGACCGAAGAAGGATTTTGACATCCGATTCAGTCCATTTCAAACAAGATCAGAGCAAAAGTAAATAATGCATAGGAAAACTTCCTTTTCATAGACCATATAGAGCATAACTTGAGCAAAGTGATGGAAATTTTTAAATAGGTAGAAGAACAACTAGTTGCTAGGGGAGAATATTAGAAAGTACCAAATCTTTTGTCCTCTATGTTGACATCATAGGCACATCAAATAGGGATGGAAAAAAAAGGACCTAGTTAGAAAACTTAAGAAGATGCTTAGAGGGACCTATAGACTTGCAAAAATACTTTGGCATCTCTAAAGAATTTAGTTCAAGAGATGGTCAAGAAAATTTAGGCGTTAGTTGTCATTGGGTTGCCAAACATCTTTGACCCACAAATGAAGGTCCTAGATGATGACATTGTCAATTCCATGTTTGAGGAAGAAAATAATCAAGCCAACAATAGGAATGTAGTTGAAATGTATAATAAGATGAAACCTGTGTATACCAAACTATAAAATTTTAAAGGAAAGTAGATTGAATTGTTAAAGAACCCATTTGTAGATCTTATGGGAGAATTTGAAGACCTAGCATCCATCCAATTCCCAGGTGATAATGAGTAGCAAAAGTTGGGGATACTACTACAAAAGATGGTATAAGGAGAATACAAGTTTGATAGTTTTGCAATAGGAATTCTTGTTTTATAGACTCTGTATGTAAGGATAAAATTAAGATCTGGGATCTCTTGCCAATTAAGCTTACAATCCCATGAATTTGTTATAAATAAAGTGCCTTGACACTAACTTGGAATTCACAATTTTTGAAGGGTGCAAAATAGTGAAAACAAGTAGTCAATACCTTCCAAGACTCCCCAAAATTTGATTGTTTAGGTCAAGTATTGGTTGGTCCAATAATGATATGCTAGCAAAGTGGTTTTATTGGCTCATAATAGCAAACCGCTTAGGGTCAATGAGCAATTTGTTGTCAAAGTTGAGCAATTCATTCACTTCCTAGAGTAATTCACTCACCAACTAGTAGAGAAGTAAAAATAAAGGGGTAAATGTCGAGGAGAATCTTTTGAGAGTAATATTTTTGGCATGTAGTGGAACACTACCTAAATTAAAAAGCCTTTTAAGGCTGTTAGAGACATATTTAGAGACATGTAACATTTGGAGATGCATCATTTTTTTCAATGATTTTACACAAGTTTTTATGACGAGTCCCGATCCCCTCATACTGAGTGGGGTTTGAACCTTGGACCTCTCAAAGAGAAGCCAAAGCCCTTACCACTGCAATAAGCTTACAGCTTTTGGAGATGCGTCATTATATTAGAGATGCTCCCAAATATTTACTCCTAGGAGGATTAATAGTTTTCACCTTAGGTAACTCAAGGGCAAATTCCTACTACAAATAGGAGTCATGGGCTCTATTGTAAAAAAAATTTGGCTATGATAATTTAAAGCTATATTCTATAAAATACACATTATGCTATATATCACGTGGGATTGTTGATAAGTTGGAAAGACCTTTTGCATTCCATCGGTGTCACTACCCTCCTAGTTCATGAAGTGCATGGTGATTGAGGCACAGCCATATTTCCCATCTTGTTATTCACTTAGCAATTTCATACTCGATGAATGGGAAAGAATTGATGTTATTCAAGTTCTCATGTGTTGATTGATCATGCACACTTCCTCACTATAGTCAAAGTTGTAGTTTATTTAATCCTTCAAACCCGTAATCTTTTATGCATTTTATTTTCCATACTTTACTTTCCATCCAATTTGTGTAGGTTATTCAGCAAGGATAGTAGAACCAACCTCAATCTGGAGGTTGGGAAGAGTCATTGGCTCTTCCTTCCAACTTTATAGAAAATAGAATTGGGGCTCATCATTAAATTACAAGTCAATACAATTCCTTGATTTAACATAACAACATAAACCTAAAGATGATAAGTCTCATTATGAATAGTATGAAAAGATTGAAGGTATTGATGGGGATGTCATAACCCCCTTCTTTATGTTGAAAAAATATCATTTTTTAATATAAAAATTATACATAATTTCAATCCAATTATTGACTTGACACCTCTCCAAGTCTAGTCATCGCACTCACAAAAAGATATAGTTGCCAAGGAGGACAATACAAACAATGGTAATAAAAGATCACTTAACCAGTAATTCAACCATCAATAATATTCAAGACCTAAATGCCAGCAACTCATGTTATCGTTTTAGCCTTTGTAGTGCACCATGTCCAATCAAAGACCCTTCATTATTAGTTCTACCTAGACTAGTGATTTTGTTTCTCATCAAAGCAAAATTTACCTATTTTACTTCTTGTCAACTTAGGTTGATTACTTAAGAGAGATTACCTACTCATGCCTCTTGAAGACCTACTCCAGTGGAGATCAGGTGTCCTTTGATTGAAGCTAATTACCTCATGTTACATTCTACAGAAGTGTTATTATATGACTGTACTATATAGCTTGTTCCATTCTATTTTTTAGTATTGACAAGAAGCTATGGGTGTGCATGAATGTAGAGTTTAGGGATGTTTTAACTCAATCCAAATTGGATTGGAATGGATAGCCTCCTATCATTATTACAAGCATATAAAATCCTTAGAAGTGAGACTATCTAATATAGGACAAGCATATTCGTGAAGGTCAAGAGAAATTGTATTCTATATATCAAACAAATAATTGTGGCTAGTTCAATTGATGTATATTGAGCAATAAAAAGAACTTCATCCACTACTTAGACATGTAGGCCATGTAAAACATAAAATCATCACAAATGCCTTTAAATAACTACAAAGAATTGTGTCGCATTCGTTAATCTAATCATTAAATCATGATGAAAAGTACAATCCAAATACCACATATATATAGTCATAAAATTTCTAGTTTTATTACTCTACAAACAACATTGGACAATTGTCTATTATGTTGATTAAATAAAGAAGAAATAAAGTAGTTTTTAATGCCTGCGAGATCATAGGCCATATGAGACGATCTTCATAGAGGATGTTTTACCCAATATGTGTTTATCCAACCAAACTTCAATTACCAAAGTATAGTGTACAAATCTATCCCCATTGGATTCAAACCTTGGATCTCCTAGTGGATTAATAACGTGAATGCATATCAAAATTCACAATTGATAATATATATATATATATATATATATATATATATATATATGAAACCTAAATAAATGATATTAGATCGACGAGTGAGGTTATTACATTTGCAAGTACATATATCTAGAGTTATATGAAAACAAGTCACCAACAATTTGTCAAATACGATAAATGTTATGTTGTTTCTATCATCCAAGTCATACATAGATACATCATCCATTAGATTGAAGTGGTTACAAATTCCATAAATAGTTTGCGCAAAATCAAATACTAGAACAATACTTTAGTATTGATTTCATAGTATTCCCAAGATAACCAAACATGGACAATTGTCTATTTGTATGCTAATAGTGACAGCCAAAGAATATATCATTGCTCTAACAATTGGACATCATTGCTACATAAACTCACCAATATGACCTATTAGTTTGGAAACTATCCCATAGTTCAAGTTTTGTACAATTATTATTATCTTTACATGCATTTGGTTGGTGGTTATGTTGTTCTCTATGATTATATTACCTAGTCAACTCCATGGAGGATCCAGTCAAACATTAAATTGATCTAATCCAAATAGTGAAGTATAATAAGGTTGCAATCATGACAAAAGACATCACATGTTAATGTCAAGTTCCTCAATCTATATGTATTTATGTTTGTCAACAATCAATCCTAGCTTGGACACCCCTTAGTGATCTTAGCCAGTGTTGCTTATCAATAGACAAAAATCTAGCATATAAAAGGTACATGAGCCATCCATTTGTCAATGAAACTCACGAATTTTTATTTGTGAGTTGAGAGAAGAGAGAGCATCATCAAAGCAATTAATTGTCTACCGAAATGATTCTCACCGAGAATTCCCTTTTGGTTCTATTCCCTACCCGAGAGAATTGACCCTTCAACAATAATATTAGATACAAAGCACTAGCATGTCAGAAACTGAACTCGTGGATGTGTTAATTTATCTACATGATGTCACATACCATGCAACTTACATAGAGGATGCATTCTAGAAACATAAACTTTGGACACATATCTGGACACATATCCATGCAATTATCTCAATGCACCCTATCTACATGAAGTAGTTAACTCATGTATGCTATGAACATAATGATTAAATTAATCATAGCATGGTCAAGCTTTTATTGAAACTATCCACCTGAATTCATCATGAATTTTATTTCATATAGATCAAGGCCTATCCTCAAGTGTGTCCTACTTATGTTCACCCACAATGGACCTGTTTTGCAAGTATTGTTTATAAACCATCCATGTCCTCCTATTTATATATACCTCTTCCCTTCCATCTCACCAAGTTATAAATTTTGTTTGCTTTTATACTAAATTCATGGGATGCCCTCCCATATAGATAAAAGAACAACATGAAACAGTGATCCATTCATAATGGTAAAATGACAAAATGTAATTCCATACTGCCAAAGTACTAGTCTAGGACACATATACCGTCTCCAATGATTCATAACCAAGTGTCCATTCATCTTGGAAAGATATTATACTTAGGACAATGACTCACACTTGTTGAGTCCTCAACAAAGTACTAGTATAGATCATTCAACCATTTACAATGGCTCAAACAAAGTGTCCTTCCCACTTGGTTTAGTAATAAAAAAGAGCATTTATCTCACACTTAATGATTATTTGTCAAAGTAACACTCCAACTAGTCTTGGTGTCAATTGTAGGTCATGCAAGTTGTTCATAATAGTCATTCACCAGAGACACACAAATAGACAAGTCATGCACAATGGTCGCCTATCAATGCAATATTCAAATTTGCTAAAACACAATTGTCATATAGGCAAGACTTTAGTAAGGATTGATTTCAATTTGACCAAGTATAGAGGACTGCATGCTTCTAAATTATCCAAGAGCAAAATAGGATAAGCTATATATGTTTTCAGCTTATCCAAGTACAAAATAAGGCAACTGTTTACATTGACAATTAAGGATTCTTCTAGTTTGTTCAAATACCAAAACAAGATAATAATTATTTTTTTGACAGTCAAGAATGCCTATACAATCAGGACAATGATTTTTTTGACAGCCAAGAATGCTTACAAAAATAGGAAATTATTTTATAGTCAAGAATGATTACAAAATTAGGATAATCATTTTTTCATAGTCAAGAAAGCTTACAAAAATGTGAGAGTTATTTTTTTGACAATTAAGAATGCTTACAAAAATGGGACAGATCTTTTTTTTTTACAGTTAAGAATACTTACAAAACAGAACAATTATTCTTTTTTTTACATCTAAGAATGCTTGCAAAAACAAGACTGTTATTTTTCTGATAGTAAAAAATGCTTATAAACATATGACAATTATTTATGTTTTAACATAGTCAAGAATGCTTAAAAAATAGGACAATTATTTTGTTGATAGTCAATAATGCTTCCAGTCTGTTCAAATACAAAAGGAACATTAACTCAAGCTTGATATCCGACTAAGCCAAGTATATTGCACTCAAATACACACCCATTGAGGCTTTGAACATGGCAAGCACCAACTCATGGCATCAAGTGAACAATATCATGGGTATTGAGAAGTTTGAGAATAGTAACAAAATTACGTCTCACTGGTATTCTGAAACATTAAATAAGTCAAGGTAACAAGCATGCCACACCTTGAGTATATACATTTCAATAATCAATTGGTAATGTGAATCATTCCAGACCTGAGTACAACAAATTGGAGATATTCCACAACTCCATACCACCTGTTTGGGACATAAAAAAATAATGGTATAGTAACATTACAGACTCATGAAATTTTTTGGCACATCAAATACATGTACAATAGCATGTTTGTACGACAGACTCATGCAATCATAAATAAAGTACAATAGCATATTTATAGGACAAATCCATGCCATCTTTTGGCACATCAAACAAGTGCAACAATATATTTTATAATTAACTCATGCAATATTTTGGCATATCAAAAACCAATACACCGATATATTTTATGACTAATTCATGCAAGTTCTTGGCACATCAAAAACAAGTACAATAGTATATTTTATGATTGATTTATGCAATCTTTTGGCACATTAAAAATGGGTACTTTTTATGATTGATTCATGTAGATTTTAGCACTTCAAAACTAAGTACAATGGTATATTTGTAACTGATTCATGCAATCTTTTGGCACTTCAAAAAAAAAACAGTTATAGTAGCATGACAAGTATAGTGGGGAGGGATGAGGATTTGACACATCTTGGGCACAAAGCAGAGGAGAGGATGAGCGACGGGAAAGGAGAGAAGACGGGCGAGCGAGTGGAGGATGGTAGCAGAGCGAAAGCAGGCGAGAGGAGGGAGGATGGACGAACGGGCAAGGTTTCGGGGGGACCAGCTCTGACAACAGCGAAGGATCCGGTCCTGATGCGGCGGGTGCTCAGACCGATGGGATGGGCAGTAGCGGGAAGGATCCCCCTGACAAGGAAGGCCCCCATCAGACCCGTAAGGGATCCTATGCCCAGGTTCTGGGTTCAGGCGTCCTACCACATTTCTCCACCCAGGAGCTCCACCCCTCAGGGGAGGATCTGGTCATTCCCGAAGACTTGATGGAAAGCTATATGGAGATGGAGAAGTTCACGCTGATTGGGAAGTTCTTGGGGGGACGCCCGGATATGGACACTATCCGCAGATGGGCTTCCTCCAAGTGGAAAACCAGTGGCAACATGGAGATTGTGGCCCTTTCCCGAGGTTTCTTTGCTATCCGGCTTAACAACCAGATGGACTTTTGCAACATCTTGGTCGGAGGGTCATGGTTCCTAGGGCGCAGGAGCCTCTTTCTCAAGAAATGGGGGGAGGACTTTAATCCTGAGACCCAAAACATAAATGTCGCTCCGTTGTGGGTGAGACTTCCAAACCTCCCCTTTCAATGTTGGCATGAGAATGTAATCAGAGGGATTGCTCGGTCCATTGGGGAGTTAGTGGCTTTTGATTCCTCCACCAAGGTCAGGTCCAGGATGGTACATGCTCGGTTCTGTGTTACTGCTAGCTTAGAAGCTGAGCTCCCCACTTTCATCAACCTATTCAGAGGGAAAACCCTAATCAAAAGGCAACCTATTGAGTACGAAAATAAACCTGCCTTTTGCACTCATTGTCGTACTCAGGGGCATCTCCAGCCCCAATGCCCAAATCTGAGGACTCAAAAGCAATGGGAAGAAGAGGCTAAGAGAGGAAACCAGAGGAACCAGGGTCCTGGGGCCAGCAACAAAAAGTCTCAGCCATAACTCATTTTGCACAACCCTGCCCACCGATCCTATGACCAAGCCAAGACTCCTTCTCAAGGCGAAGCTGAAGTTGAACAGAGGGAGGATCATCTCCCACCCTCTATGGACCGTGAGGAACCTGATAACAATCCTGAGCAGGAATACGCGCATGCAGAAGCTCCCTCACCAAGTCAAAACCAGCAAGAGGCTCCTTCAAAACCCTCGTCGCAAGGCAGTCTTCGAGCAGAGGGCTCGGTTTCCTAGGTATAGTTTTTCCCCGAACTTGGTGTTTCGCAATCCTTCATGGAAGAATATCTGAAAAGTAATAGGAAATCCCCACCTCGATGGGATAAAGGCGAAGGAGGGCCTTCCCTATCGAGGCGGATCAGCCCTAGGAACACCAGAAGCAAAAAGCAGGCTATTGACTACGACAGTGAACGGAAGAGAGGAAGACCCTCTGGTAATGACCAGCGAAACAAAGAAATGATGGAGGATGTGGCAAATGGGACTCAACTAACGTTGTTCTCAGATGATTCTGACACACAGAAGGATGAAAAACAAGGCACCAAAACCCCCTTCCAACTGGTGAAGGGAGGCAAGAAAAACCCTAAATTATTGAAATGAAGGTCATCTCATGGAACGTGAGAGGCCTAAACAACGCAGCCAAGCAGAGGATGGTTGCTGACCTCAGAAAAAGGATGAACCCTTCTATTTTCATTCTCCAGGAAACCAAAAATGATGAGTTCTCATCAAGGAAGGCTGCCAAAGTCATTTGGAGCAAAGGGGAAACCCTGTTTAGCCCTGCTCAAGGCACATCGGGAGGGCTCATGTGCCTATGGGATCCGACCCTAGTGGAAGGGAAGCTTCTGTCTTCCTCAAATAGAATCCTCAACATTCTTTTTCACTCAAAGACCAACAATCATTCATGGATCCTGTCCAACATTTATGCCCCTAACTCTCCTGTAGAGCGAGCTGAGATATGGGAAACCATTACTCAGATGAGAAGCAACTTCAGGACTATACCTTGGATCCTCGATGGAGATTTCAACTGCCCCTTGCACCCGTCAGAGAAGAAAGGAGGTTCTGACTTGTGCAGCAGAAGTATGGAGGACTTCAAAAACTTTGTCAACAACAACGAGCTCATGGACATTAAGCTCAAGGGATCCTCCTTCACTTGGAGCAATAGGAGGGTGGGCAGTGGGCTTATCCAGGTTAAGCTAGATAGATTCTTCATCTCTCAAGAAGCCATTCCTTTCCTAGGCGATGCAACCCTGCTCGCCTTGCCTAGAATCGGGTCGGACCACAACCCCATCATCCTCGAATCCGAGAAAGCTCCCTCTTTCAAAACTCCTTTTAGGTTCGAGTCCATGTGGATTCAACATAAGGATTTTAAAGGGCAAGTTGCTTCTTGGTGGAAACAGAAGGTTGGAGGATCAGCCTCGATGCAGTTAGCCCAAAAGATCAAGATAGTCAAGGAAAATCTCAAAATCTGGAACAAAGAGGTCTTTGGCAACATTTTTGAATGCAAAAAATCCATCTCAGAAAGGCTGCAAGAGATAGAAAAGAGAATGGAAAATGGGGACCACAACGCAACCATCAGAAATGAAGAGAAGATCCTCCTAGCAGACTATCATAACATCCTAGCCAGGGAAGAGACCTTCTGGAGGCAGAAATCCAGGGACTTATGGCTAAAGGAGGGTGACTCCAATACCAGCTTCTTCCATGCTTCGACCATGCGGCATAGAGGATCCAATAAAATTAGAGAGATCATTCGCAGCGACGGATCCTCGACCAAGGACTTAGTGGAGATAAGAGCCGAAGCAGTGGCTTTCTTTCAGGACTTACTGGGAGCTCTTCCTGAAAGTGACCAGCAGGCCCAGGTCGAGCTCCTGGCTAACATCCCATGCAGAGTCACCCAGGAGGCTAATCAAAAGCTCATGGAACCTTTCTCCTCGGACGAGATTAAGGAAGCCCTTTTCTCCATGCAACCTGATAAGGCCCCGGGTCCTGATGGTTTTCCCCCTCACTTTTTTCAAATAGTATGGGACATCGTTGGAGAGGACGTCTGTGCTGCCATAAGGGAAATCCAGTTTTCCAGAACTGTTCACCATGGGCTAAATTCCACTTTCCTGGCTTTGATTCCGAAATCATCTGCTTGTAGAACCTTTTCTGACTTCAGGCCCATAAGCCTCTGTAATGTTGTCTACAAAGTTCTAACCAAGACCATGGCCAATAGGTTAAAGCCCATCCTCCCCCTCCTCATTGACCCGTGCCAGGGCAGTTCGATGAAAGGCAGGAACATCTTGGACGGGGTCATCACGATTCATGAGACCCTCCACTCTGCTTCTATGGCTAAGAAGGCAGCCCTTTTCCTCAAACTCGACATGAACAAGGCTTTTGACAGAGTTGACAGAAGCTTCCTCTGTGCAGTCCTTTCCAAGTTTGGCTTTCACCCTCTTTGGATTGACCTTGTTCGAAGCTGCATCTCCACCCCTTGCTTCTCTGTGTTGGTCAATGGTTCCCCTGTCGGGTTCTTCCAAAGTACTAGAGGGCTTCACCAAGGAGATCCCCTGTCGCCCATCCTCTTTATTATCCTGGCAGAAGTACTAGGCAGAGCACTTAAGGAGGCGCTTCGGAGGAATAAGGTGACTGGCATTATTCCCGCTTCTGGGATTGAAGCGATCACCCATCAGCAGTTCATGGATGACACTCTGTTGTCTACTTATGCATCAGTAGCCCAGGCTAGATACATCAAAAGGATCTTGTTCCTCTATGAGCGTGTTGCGGGTCAGAAAGTGAATTTCATCAAAAGTAAGCTTTTCTTCCTCAACACCCCGGTAAGACGGCAGAACCAGTTAGCCAGGATCCTCGGGTGCTCCATCGAATCCCTTCCTACCACATACCTTGGTCTTCCCCTGTTCTGTGGTCGGGCCAAGGAGAGTTTGTGGAATATGGTCTTAGAGCGCATCCATAAAAAATTAGCTACCTGGAAAGGTAAGTTTCTTTCCCAAGCAGGTAAAGCCACCCTTACCAAGGTGTGCCTTCAAGGGATCCCGACCTATTTTATGTCGGTGTTCAGGCTCCCAGCTTCGGCCCTTCGCAAGATCGAGCAGATCCAAAGGACCTTTCTGTGGTCAGGCAATGAGGACAAGGGCAGAATTTCCCTAGTAGCTTGGGAAAAGGTTTGCAAAAGCAAGGACCAGGGGGGACTAGGCCTAAGGAGAATGGGCTTGATGAACCTTGCTTTGGTGGCCAAACATGCCTGGAGGATCATCTCCAATGATTCAGCTGAGTGGGTCAGAATAGTAAAAAAGAAATACCTCTCCAACCTTTCTATCCTCGATGAAGGCATTCCCATGGGTGGATCGACTTTCTGGAAGGTTGTCATCCATTCGCGACACTTGGTTGCGGATGGAACTAGATGGATCTTGGGCGATGGGCAGAAGATAAACTTTTGGAAGGACAGGTGGCTTGAGGAGGATCCTCTGTGTCAGCGTACCGAGTTGGGTCACCTCAGATCCGTGGTGGACCCCAACTGTGATCAAAAGGTGGTCGACTTCATTGTTTGGAGGAATGGATACCCACATTGGTCGATTAACGAAGTGGATGGGTGTGACGAGGAGGTTGCTGTGCTATCCTCTCTCCTAAAGGGGGTCACCATCCCTTCCCGAAGGAGAGCTGATCATAGGATTTGGAGAGGAACAGATAGTGGCACCTTCTCGGTCAAGTCAACTTACAATCTTCTATGTAGCGGACCAAGGGTGGAGTTTCCTTGCAACCTGGTTTGGCGGAAATACTTGATCCCCAAGGTAAATTTTTTCTCTTGGATCACTTTTTAGAATAAAGCCCTCACTATTGATAACCTCCATAAAAGGGGCTTTGCTTTCCCAAATAGGTGTTACATGTGCATGTCAGCCTGTGAGTCTTCTGACCACCTTTTCCTGCACTGCTCTTTCACCAATTCCGTCATTGGAGTCATCCTTTCCACTTTTCATATTCAGTGGAGTCCTCCCAAGACAATTAAGGAAGCTTTCTTTCAATGGCCCAGTCCTTTTCGGAACCCGAAACTCCGTTTCCTGTTGAATGCCTGTTTCCACCATTTCATTTGGCAGATCTGGTTGGAGCGAAATGGTAGGGTGTTTGGAAACTCCCCCAGAGACCCTCCCTCTATTGCCCACAGAGCCCTGGCCTTTGCCATTGAGAACTCCAAGATCCTCTCCAGCCCAATCCCAAAGTTTGGCCTCGAGGAGGAAATTTTCATGACTCTGAAGCTTGACGGGGATCCTGGCCTAGCGGACCCGACTCTATCCAAAAAAAGACCAGGTGGATCAGGCCCCCCATGGTTGGATAAAGCTAAACTTTGATGGAGCGGCCAGAGGCAACCCAGGTCCAGCAGCAGCAGGTGGTGTCGTCAGAGACCATAATGGGAAGCTCGTCCTCGCTTACTGCGAAAATCTAGGGATCCAATCAAATCACGTCGCAGAAGCCAGAGGGGTCCTGAGGGGTCTCGAGCTCATCTCGGAGGATCCCCGTCCTCTGCTGGTTGAAGGGGATTCGATGAACATTACCAACTACTTGCTTAACTCCAAGACCCCGTCCTGGAAGGTGTTCAACATCATTTTCGAGGCAAGGAACCTCCTTCTTCAGCATTCCTCAGTCCAGATTCGACATACTTTCAGGGAGGGCAATGGTCTAGCAGACCACATGGCAAACAAAGGTTTTTTTCCACGTGTCTCGTCGTATGGCGTCAGAGCTTCCCGACGGACGTGGTGAGAGCCGCAAACCAAGACAGTTTTCATGGAACCACCTAGGAGGAGGTCGACGGCGATCCTCGGTGGCTTTGCTTCTACCATGCCACCTGTCTCCTTGTCATCTTGGCGCATATCCAAAGCGGAGGTTGGTAAGATTGGCTCAGTTCCTGGAGGACATGGCAGCTAACATTCTGGCCTCCACCAATGCGATTGTCAGAGCTCTGAAGCGTTACAAGGGGCGCCAGGCCCAGGACGACCAGGAGGAAACTGAAGCCTGATGGAGGTTCCCCGAAGTTTCTTGTTTTGTTGATGATGGATGTGTGGGTTGTAACCGGTTTTGGTTTTTTAGGTTTTAAACTATGTCTACCTCCCGTTAGGGATAATCTTGTATGTAGCCATATGGGCATCTGTTTCTATATTTTGGTAAGTGTCAAGCAAGGTTTTTGTGCTGCTCCAGCCCATGAGGCTTTCTGTATATGCCAGGGTTATGGCCTGCGATGTTATAAGGTTTTGGGATCCTCTCAAAAAACCCTCTAAGTAATTCAAAATCCAGCTTACCAAAAAAAAAAGTATAGCGGGGAGGATATATTGCAGCTCAAATCAAGCTTACTGAAACATCAGGTACGATAACCATTTAATTCATAGCATGGAGGATGTATACATGCATCCCAGGTGTCAAATTCAACAACTTCCAAGCTGGCTTATCGCAAAAGTAAAAACTACTTTACAAACAAAGTATAAAGACAAGTCCCTTTACCCGATTTCTAGTCTTTCCATATCCTAGTTTCAGTATTTGGAGAGAGGAAAGTTTAATCTAACTGCCTATCAATCAAGTCTTACTTTGCTTCACTAGTAAAACAACATTCTTTCATCCTATGAGTTAAAGTTACAATGCATAGGTCAAAACCATTGAGAGGGTTGCGGGGTTATGGTGTACCCTATTATAGTCATTAGTTGGCTACTCTTCAAAAAAAGAAGGCAACATAACCCATTGATTTTTACTGACTGTAGTTATAAACATAAATGATTTTAGAGTCAGCAAAACTTCAAGCCCCTAACATATTTAGAGTTGGTTTTTTACAAGTTCAATAGCAAAACATAAGTCTTAACTCAGTTAAAATTGGGAATTAGCCTTCTAATTTATTGTCATATTTGCCCTTCCTAAGTTGAAGCACTTATGTAGTGGACTGTTGGAATTCCTTTAATTGCCTCAAGGTGATACACTTTCCTCATAAATTCCTACTGTCTATTCAGAAGGGAAATGTTTTCTATCAGAAAATGAGTTATAGTATGACGATACCAGTTCACTGTTTATGCTTGGCTAGGATTTCAAACATCGCAGAGCCCCTTTCATACTCAAAACAAAGCTAGGACATGCAACTCAAAAGAAAAACAAGCACACCATATTCTTCCCTTTTAATTGGTATTCAAGTATGACACCCAACTTTCAAATGGAAACACATTCATGCCTGAGTTCATACAATTTTTTCCACAAACTAAAACAAGGAAATGATGAAGCATTATAAAATAGTTACTCCTTCAAGGGTTGGAAATAGAACAAAGATTGGGTTCTTTGCAAGGTGAATTTCCACAAATTCAAGAATAGATGGAAGTTGCAGCACAACTCTACTGGTTTTCACTCCTTTCCTCTTCAAAAACTACAGGTATCAATGTCTTCCCTTTCGTAGATTCTAGTCTTCATGCTGCCCTTCCTCCTTGCCCCCATTATGGTTAGGGCAAGCCTTATTTAAAAAAATCCCTTTGGTCTAATTTAGGTTCTCCCCGATTAAGCAATTGCCTCATTTAGAAAAATCCGTGGAGAAATCTCAAAAAAAAGGGCATCCACATGCGACTAGTTTTCTCGAGGTTCCCCTCTGGTTGGTCTCTTCTTTGCCCATTTTCATAGCAAAAGATGGCTGCCTCCCGAAAAGAGCAAGCTTTATCTGAAGTTCTTAGGAATTGTTGCTCATCCAATCTATTTCTGCCAAAAGCATATGCCCAAACTATTATTATTTATTATTTTTCCTATATATATTGCAGAAGGGTTTCCTTCTCATCGGCCCACTCCCCCTTGGTTCCCTTTAACAAGAGAGGTCTATGGCCCTAGGAAGAAAAAGACCCTTTTTTCCCCTTTTCTTGAACAAATGGAAGATGACACATATTGTTTTACTGACCTTAATTATTTAAAAGGGAAAAGACATATTATAACATAAAATCCTATAGTATTCATGCAAGACAAGTAATCTCCTTTTTATGTGCATGAGAAAACTAAATATTAAGAGCAAATGCATTTTTTACTCAAGATATGTCTATCATGCAAGTGTATTCTATTAGTGGTGTATATATAAAATTAGCATTCTGTCTATGTCCCTGTTCAGCATCTGATGGTATTCTCCTTGTTCTCGGTTGAAGGTTATCCTTATCAAACACTCCAAACTGAAATATAGTTAAACATGTTTCAAAGTAAAAAAATCACTTCTATATCAAATATAATTGCCAACTCATCACTCATAACATTAAATGCAAATTTTACATCATCCACAAATCCACATAATTTTCATGTTTTATAAACATAAATAAAATTTAAATTGTTATTTAAATTTTATCAAATATTTGGGTTGTGACAAGGATGAAAGTGTTAGTGGGAATGGAAAAATGAGAGGAAGACCCTCAAAGCAAGAATAAAGAAAAAAGGAAGTTTAGAGAGATATTGATATGGAAAACCAGAAACAAATATCACAAGTGCTAACAAAGCTAAACCCACAAATAAGAATTAAAAACAATGATGCAAATGATATCTTAAAATATTAAGGTTATAAATAAACCTTAAAAAAAGTTATTAAGGAATTAGGAGGTTGTGATGGTCCTAATTTTATTTTTTATACAAGAAACAAAAAAAGTAGTGAGGAATGTAAGGATGCATTCAAAAAAGTTTAGAAGATGTAAGGATGCATTCGATTAGAAATTGGATAAGATAAAAAGGCTCAAGGTAAGCATACGCAAAATATTCCTTCAATTATCACACAAGAAACTCCTCTTGTAGATCCTAATACAACATTTTTTCATTTCATTCAAACTTTTACATTAATCTTTTCCTTTGTTTAACTTCTTCTCCCTTGTATTTTCAATTCATCTTTTTTAATTGTTGCTTCAACGTGCTCAAGTTTTACGAAGATGCTCTGCAAATCCTTCGACACCTAACATGCATGACTGATAATAACACTAATTTAGAAATGTTTTAAGGTTTAAAGGAATTGTACAAGGAACTGGTCTATCAATTTTCTTATGCTCAAGTCGTGCGCAAATTCAGCTTGTCTTAAGTATAGATCTCACTTCTTAAGCACTCTGCACTTATTGTTCACTACAAATTCCATTTAACTGACAGTTTAAAGATGATAGGCAGAGTTTTGTCAAGCTTTTGCTATAAATTACCTCAACTGAAAATATCCCTAGCATCTCTAAGAGTTATAGAAACAACATGCATGTACAGTTCTTTGAAAAATATATGAATAATTTGTTGAAAGTGTAATCTGATTCATGGCTGAGGTTCACATTGTATGATGTAATATTGCTAGGTTTAAGGGCATTCATTGTGCAATGTATTGAATTTATTAATATTTTTATTATGTAAGCCCTATAGGCTATGATGAACCTTGTTATGGTTAAACCCACATTATAACTTGTAATCAACCTTAAGCCTTCTTGTTATGTTGGCTTAGGTTAAACTCATTTATGTATTGGGTCTTTGGCATTGGTATAAATACCCTCCACTCATTTGATTATCGGAGTGTTGTGAATCCTATCTATGGATAATATGGTGATTATTTATGGTGCCTATGGGCACCCCCAAATCTTTGTGTTTATTTTCCTTTATTTCAACCTTTTAAGCTTTTTGTACAAAATTTAAGTTGACAAATTGCTTTTGCTCGTTCTGGAAAATATTGTGAAGTCCAATATGGTATCAGAGCGGCTGTGAAGCGATATTGCTTGGTCACGCTGAAAGTCATTTCAGAAACTTCGATCCTTCTTCCAATTTCTAGGGCAAGTTTGAAAAGATATTTCTTATCTATCCAATTTCTCAAAAATTCTAAATTTTTTTGTTAGAATTTCTTCTTGCTTTGTTGTTATCAAAGCTCTTGTGATTCCCCATCCGAAAGATCAAATTTGCATCTAGATTACCATTCTTTCTTTCTCTTGGCCACGGCAGGATTGAAGAAAAATGGAAGGAAAAATCCAAATTCAAATTCAAGGTCTTTTGGTGCCATTCGATTTTCATGCACGAAGTAATTAGCGCCCTGTTTCTTTACGTGGCTTGGCAGAGTTTTCAAGGAAGCGATATTGCTTGGTCAGGCAAAAAGTCATTTCAGAGCCTTTGATCCTTCTTCCAAATTCTAGGACAAGTTCGAAAAAGAAATTTCTTATCTATCCAATTTCTCAAAATTCTGAACTTTTTTGGTCAAAATTTCTTCCTGCTTTGTTGCTATCAAAGCTCTTCTGATTCCCCAACCAAAAGATCAAATTTGCATCTGGATTACCACTCCTTCTTCCTCTGTCTTGGCCATATGGCAGGATTGAAGAAAAATGGAGGGAAAAACACAAATTCAAATTCCAAGTCTTTTGGTGCCATTCAATTTTCATGTGTGAGCACATGCATGTAGAAATGAACACCCTGTTTCTTTTGGCTTGGCAAAGTTCTCAAGGGAGTGGCTGTCTTTTCAACTGCGTTGGAAGCAGCGGAGAGTTTGTTACACCATTAGATGTTAAGATGTTAGGGAGTCTGCAGTTCGAATTGTGTAGCCATTTTAAAAAGGTTTTTTACAACAAAAATAAAGGCAAGAGGCTTTTTTGAGTTCCTTGATCGTCAGCTAAATGTGTGGCACAATGGTCTGCATGGCAATCCTTGGAGTGAAAGGGCAGGTTTCTATGGCTGAACCATGATGGCAACCCTTTTTGTTTAGCAAAGATGACACGGACTACTTTTTCTATGGGACTGCAGTTGGAATCATGTTAGCAGGGGTGCGTAAACAGTTGGTTATGTGAAGGTTTTTGGAGGTTGCAGGTCAAGGGGTCGAATCATGCCCCCTTTGTTTCCTATCTCTTATGCTCTAGGGCTCAAGCTATCAGATGTTTGGTGGTTTCAGCACCCAAAGGAGTGCCATGCTGCCTTGGCTAGGCCAAGGCACTTGGGCAGAAAGTTGCTCAAGTTCAAATCACCTGGAGGATTGTTTTGCCATTTTCAAAATTGTGAAAAATTTGAGCCAACTAGGTGGCCAATGTGGTTGTCAACCATGTTTTGTGGAACCCTTTTTGACATATTTAAATACCACGCTTTGTGGTAGGATGCAATTTGGCATCCTTTTTCCAAGGTTTGAGGAATTAATTTTTTCATTTTTGAGGGCTATTTGAGCAGAACTTTTAGAGGCCGTAACTTTTGCATAAGCATTTTGAGCTTGCTTTTTTCACAAATCACACAATTTTTCGAGCTCTACGCATTGGTGACATCAGTTTACAAACATGTTCCGATGTTAGGGGCCAAATTGTGTGGAAAAATCCTCAAGCCCTATTGCCCTATCTTGAAAGGGCACATCTACAATATTTTATGTAATCAGAATTTTTGGCCTAATTTTTTGGGAGATGTAGATGGATCTATGATAGTTGCAACAATTTTTGAGTCTTTTGGAGGCTTGCACGAAAATGATTCAAGAAGTGCTTTAGTCAATCCCTCTTCCTCCTTTGGGTGATTGATTCAGCTTATTCATGAAGATCTAATCTTTTGTGATCTCCTTTTTATATTTCTTGTCCAGGTAACTCTTGGAAGTTTGTTAAAGCTCTTCTTTTAAGCAAATTCATGCAAAGCCTCTTTTGGTGACTAAAATCAAGTGGCCCAAGGGCAAGAGGAAGTCTTCAAATAAGGTGATGTATGTTGTAAGAGGAAAAGTTGTGTCTTCAAGTCATACCTTATGCAACTATGAAAGATTGAAGGAGCTTATCTTTAAAGGAGGTGGTGATTTGACTATTCTTCATTTGAAGTCTTAGCGTAAGTGTATTTTGGAAGTGTGTGAAAGTGTTTAATAGTGGCAGTGATGACTATAGTCCAGTCTAAGGAGACTCTTGTGCAAGAAGCATTTTTGCAACAATACATTTCAGATGATGAGGGGGAATCAGGTGAGTCTACCTCAAAAGGCAGAGGCCCACTAGAGCATCTATTATGGGGGAAATATTATTGTTACTAATGTTTTCTCTCCTTGGCCCCTCTATTCAGATTGGGGGGGTGTTGAAAGTGTAATCTGATTTATGGCCGAGGCCAACATTGTACGATGTACTATTGTTAGGCCTAAGGGCATTAATTGTGTGATGTATTGAATTTATTGAAATATTTTATTATGTAAGCCCTATTGGCTGTGGTTAACCTTGCTATGGTTAAACCCACTTAATTACTTGTAATTAACCTTAAGCCCTTTTGTTATGTTGACTTAGGTTGAACTCATTTATGTATTTTGGGTTTTGGTATTGGTATAAATACCCCCTCCACTCCTCATTTGATTATTGAAGTGTTGTCAATCCTATCTATGAATAATATAGTGATCATTATGGTGCCTATGGGCACCCCAAAAATTTATCTCTTTTACTTTCTTTCGTCATTTTATGCTTTTTGTATAAATTTGAGTGGATGAACTACTTTTGTTCGTTTTTGGAAAATATTGTAAATTCCAACACTATTTCACTACCATGATTAGTCCTTTAAACAGAATGACATAGGTCATCATCAAAAATCTATCTATGAAAAAAATGGTATTGTTATATCATGTTGTCTAAGGCAAATCAATACAAAGTACATGCCAACCCAAGGCCTATTGAGGATACTAAAACATTCATATCCTATATTCTATGAACTTCCTTTGACAACCAAGCGTCACGAAAAGAATATGTATATGTCATCTCTCTACTTTTGCCTTATCTTTGTCTATGCTTAAGCCTTCAAAGGATATAAGTTTACAACATATCCCAGAACTGACAGCCTGTCTTTACAAATGCTACTACAAGCAATATTTCCCTCATAAGGTCAAATTTGACTTTACTCATTGACCATAAACAATATTTCCCTTTAAGAACCTAACCTATCTTTACAAATTCAATATAAGCAATCTTTCATTTTATGGATTCTTGGAGACCATGGAGTAGTCTATTCTTGTAGCAAATGGCAACTCTCGGGCAAGCTCCTGGGCAGGTCTTTTTATCAATAAAAATTTGAAAATTTTTAATTAGAAACATTTAAATTACAATTTTTATCTATGTAAATCAGAAAAAAATGGTGAAAAATACAATTTAAATATGTTAGCAATTGTACAATTGAATATTTTAATTTTTAATTGATTTTAATTATTGCCCAAAAACCAGGTCTGAGGTGTAGATCAATTGGTTCTTCCAAAAACCCCATAAGGGGGCGGAGGTCCAAGGTTCAAATCTCGGGCCTCGTCGGACTGAACGCTTGTCCCTTTCCTGGTGCTTTCAGCGGCGTAAAAGGTTTAAAATGATTGTGGCATGGTGGTTATAGAGGCGGACTGCGCAAGTACTGTGTGGCGGATTCCAAGGCAGACAGCACAGAATACTGTGGCAACCATAAAAGATGGACAGCGTGCCATGTAAACATTAAAAAAAATGATTGCCTAAAAACCTGCACTAAGTGATGTTGGATACATATTTAGCCAATTCTCAGAGACCATCTCTAAATGTTTTACAAGTTACTCACGGTTCTGAAAATCAAAAATAGAATTTAAAAACACACAAAAAAAACATGGCAATTTATCAAATGGCATGAGCTCAACCAGTTAAATTCCTCAACTTTAAAAGCAGGAGACCCAGGTTTAAATCTTGCCAAGTGCGATACATGCATTATTGCCAAGTTGTTATAATACCACTACATGGTCATGCTGTAATACAGGTAGGGCCCGTTTCAATCACATATAACCAGTTTTAAAAAACAAAAATAAAATAAAATAGAAAACTTGGCAATGTACTTCTAAAGTACCTAATACCTCATCCTCATGGATGTCCCTAAAACATTAGACAGCCCAAATGACATTGTTGGCCATTTATAAACAATCACCTAATCTTCCATTCATCTCATCCCTAGCCCTAATTTGGTAATGGCTTCTTCTTTGAAAACACCTTAGCTTTGGAAAAACAAACCAACATATCCATTGAACTGAAGGGTGGCACTATTAATATCTTTTTACTCTAGAATAAATACACATACACCAATTATACCTCTTCTTAGGTGATTATGAGGCTAATGTTGGGCGCAACCTACTCTCTGTGATTAATAATTTACCTAGCAATTATTATATTAATTTTCCATTCATTCTCTTCTTGTTCACAGGTGATGGTCTTCAACTGGTGTCATGGTGCATGGTTGTTGCTCCTTAGCGGATACTCCTAAGACCACATTCAATGGAGCAAAAGACAGCTTTATCACCACCCCTAACAGTTTTCAACAAATGTCTTCATCCACTGACTCACTCCTACAGTAAATATTTCCTTGTCCCTCATGCAAAGCCCTTCCTGCCGTATTGCTGTGGTCTATCAATGAACAAACAGCATCCATCCACTGGAACTACATCAGAGAAATATATTGCATGCATCTACTGAAACTACATGACATAGAAGTACAATCCTATCTTCACAGGGGCCTATATTAGACATAAAGTAAAGACTAATTTAGCAACAAATTATATCTGAAACTTTATTTGGATTTAAAACACTATCTGCATAATATATCCATATCATTCAATACCAAGCTACCTCAAGACCTATTGACCATATTGACTTTACATGCTTGCTGTTTAGAGCTAGTTCTAAACACACTTTTCCTTCATGCTTCAATTGTTTTCCTATGCTTCCTCGTTTCCTTAGGCTAACATCCTCTGCAGTATTGGATTCTTGTTCTTTTCATCTTCAATTTCTGTTTCCAATGATTTCTCCCTTGCACAATCAAATTCTCAATAACATTCCTCAGGCTTTGCATGTAATTAACAGCCTCATATCCCTCAACATTACAAATGGGAAAATATCACTGAAGCCTCCAAATCTGTTCTCTTCCTTGACTTTGATAACAACCATGGCCATGGTTAGCCAACCTAGCTTCTCTATAATATGAAATAATATAGAAAACAGTAAAAATACCATAATAATTAGACCACACTATAGCCCAAGTGACATACAGTGGATCCTACTGTACCCAAATTGAAATAATCAATAACCTCATAGAATACCTTCAAGGAAGGGCACCACCATACAACAATCCTTAAGGAAGAAATCACTTACCAATATCTTCCAATATGAGAGCCAAACCCAGCTACAATATGTCATATCTCACAGCATGATGATGATGCAATAAGTTGAATGACCTACATATGCTACCTAATTTAATAACTCTAGAGAAGCAAAAACCCCTAACATGCAAGTTAACCATTTGACTTAATATGACTAAAAATTAGATTATGTGCGCCACAACCCCAATATACTTGTAACAGTGGGGAAGGGTAAACTCTTATTCCTTAAGTTACCCATTCACTCCACTATTAACTAAGCTCACAACATATTAGCTACTTCAAAACCTTACTATACATTATAATATCATAAGCTCGGCTATACAACATTGCACCCCATCTTAACATGCTTCATGCTTGAAGCATGTGAAGAAAACAAATAATACGAATATTGTATTATTGCAAATAAACAGCACCAAGCTTAATCATCTAACCATCTGTATCAGATCTTCACAAGTGATGGTCTTCAATTGGTGTCATGATGCATGGTTGCTCCTTTGATTCCATGTATGACCATACTTGTTACTCCTTTAACATTGTGTGTACCCCTAGTTGTTGCAACTTTGTTTCCATCTATGTTCATAGTTGTCGTGTTGACCTTGTGTGTACCTATAATTGTTGATTTGTTTATTCAATATGTTCCCATAGTTCTTGTTCCTTGGTTGTCAAGAATACAAATGACTTCAAAACATTGTTTCCATAATTTGTTGCCCATTGCGATGATGCAGATCTTGATATGCTGCAACCTTTGTAGACTTAGCCTCTTCTTCTCTTCTTTTGATTCTTCCACCTTATCCTCTTACCAATTTGTTTGGCCCTTAGCAAGTAAACATTTTGAATTTCCTTCATAAGCACTTAAAGTCCTCCTTATAAACTCCCTTTGATTTTTCCCTGTACTCTCCTCCCAGGGTGTCTTCCTCCCACACTTTTTGGGATCTACATTGACGAAGTAGAAAAATTTATTCATTAAAACACACATGATGATGATGATTGCCTTCTACATCATGTCGTGATAGCTATATTGCTTTTTGCAGATGATGTAATTCTTGTTGCTCACACTTAGGGCCTGCAAAGACACAATTGGCAGTCAGCATTAGCAAAACTAAGGTCATAATGTTCAACGCATCAATGAATGCACTTTCAAAGTCTAGTTCTTCTATGATGGAAGCCAATTGGGATCACCACAAAGCACACCTGCTTAGGGGTTTAGTTTACATGCCCCTTCCTTAATCTTCAGTCAGATTCTTAGTCATACTTTGCAAAGGATATGCATCCCTCGCAATATTGCAATGTCAATGTCTTGAGCTGCACTTTCAAGACATACCTACAAAGATGTGCTTGTTCGATTACATTATGAAACCCATAGTCCTCTATGGATTTGAGAGTTGGGGCCCAAGGCTAGGGTGTGCTGATTGGGCTCGTATTAAAAGTGTCCAGACTATATTGCTCCAATCGCTCATCCAATGTAAGAGGACATTTTTGCATTGTATTGTTCAGGTTGAGCTTAGCGTTCATCCTCTTCTCCTCGAGCATTTTCATTATTATTTTTCATCAGCATCACCTCAGATCCATGGGTGAGCGCACTTTAGGCTGTGAGAGATATCGATACTTAGCACTTTGCTCCGCAAAATAGGTTTCCTCCAAAATCACTTTTGGTTGTCATCAAGGCTGGTATCCTAAAGCTAGATCACTCCTTTAGTCAGTTGGCATCTTTATAGATTGGTGACCTCCTTTTAAATGCTCCTCCCCTTCTTCACGGTAAGAAGGTGATTAACCCTGCAGTCAAGGATAATATATATAAGCAATATTCAAGTTACTTAGATTGTTCCACCCAAGCGTTTCAGTCAAAGTTAGCCTTCTACACTGAGAAATTCACAATGATTGAGGATGGGGTTATTGCTCACCCAAATCAACATTGGGCACAGACTCAAGAACCTTCTTGGTCAGCTCAAAGTCCGCCCACATCAATTGCAAGTGGAGACAGGATATGTCACCTTTGCTCTATTTGAGAGGTGGATGTTGAAGAGCACTTCATATTCAAATGTCCTGCAAAGGCATGATTACCTATTTAGACTCAGGTATATCACTTACAATTTTTCTACTATCCTGACCAGAGATTCTTGGCTTTGGCATCGGAAATTACAAGAGAGACCAACTATAATTGACTAATCACCTTCTTTCACCCTATCTCTACCATTAAGGATTAATAAGCGCTCTTCTAATGCTACAACTCTCCAGGATAGTAATGATAGATTTGTGCATCCTTGTCAGCATTTGAGAGTAGCTACTATGGCTTCGATTCCTTCTTCCCCTTGCATATTTGGGTATCCATGTTGGTATTCAAGAGTAGCCACTAGGGCTTCAGTGCCTTCTCCCCTTGAATGTGGTGAGGCAAGACCATGGCTTTCCGGCACAAAATATCAACTACCCTTCATTTGCCTAGGAGGTGAAGATAGACACAACTTACCAACTTCTTGCCATCTTCTACTAGTTCGTCAACTATAGATGCTAGAAGAGTTTCAATAATTTGAACTTTAAGCCTTCCCAAGATTATCCAACTAAGGCCTCTTAGCCTTGGCCATTTTCCTAGGACCATCATTAGGTCTTGTGTCAGCTCTTTTAGGATGATGATGGCTCTACTTTTATTTCTACTTAACATTCCACCATTAATTAGAGTTGGTACTTGGATCCTCTTCAACTCTAATCTATTTATTTTGTTTCTCTGGATTGCTAATATTTTTATCTATTCATCATTACTTGAAACATGTTAGGGTTTAACCATTTCTAAGTCCACCCCTTAAGGATGTGATTAGATGCTGCAATATTTTTAACTTTAGTAAAGTTCACTCTAGTGTCTCGTTTAGTTTATTAATACTTTTTTGGTAACTACGGTGCTTTGCAACAACTTTTTACATTGAGTCCTATTGACTTGCTTTGGTAAAATTAACTTATCTTCTTATTGTTCTTCCTCATCCTTTTCTTCAACCTCTTCCTCATGATTTTCTTCACAAATATGAACTTGAACAACTTTGTCCTTACTAACCTTAGTTGCTTTTGGTGTATAATAACCTATGAACTTACCTTTTTTTTTCCTATACCAAAACTCCATAACTTTTTACCTTCTGTGATGAGATTTATAGATTCCAAAGTTTTTAACCAAGGATACCAAAAACATTACTTGTGAACTATATCCATGGACATGACAATAAAACTAAGAATGCAAAGCATATTTGTCCATAATAATAAGTTTCAAGTCCTTAAACACTTGATCCTCCTCACCATAGACCTGTATTTCCTCTGTCCTTAATATTCTGTGCTTGAACACATAACTTTTTTGCCAAGCCAATGTTAATTAAGTTATACATACTACTGGGTTTATTCAAACAATGACCTTTTGATTACTTCCATGACCTACAATATAGAAGTTTCTTGAGTTGAAAAGAAAAGCTTTGGATTTCTATATTAATTTTCCCATTCCGAGGGTAAGGTTTTTCTTTCTTCTTTCTTCTTTCTTCTTTCTTCTTTCTTCTTTCTTCTTATTTTTTTCCTTCTTCTATTATGTTTTCTTTTCTCTTTTCTTAGTAAACCTTATTCTCATCTTTTATTTGCTTAAAAAGATTAGCATCAATTGTTTTTTCTTTCTATCTAGCTAAGAGAACCTGATCAGCTTCTTCCCAAGTAAATTCAATTCGTTCCTCAATGCTAATCCACTAAGAAAGAACTTCCCTTTTAAATAGAAATCAAGAGAAACTATCCAACAAACATTCACAAAATTCTAACCTTCAAATTTATACCACCAATTTCTAACCCTTATATATTCGCTTCAAGAAAATTTGAACATGCACGAGATAAAAAATTTCAATAAGAACTAGGCCTCCTTATCTTTTCCTCAACATATATGTATACAGACTATCAACCTTTGAAAAGTAAATGAGCTCTCTTGTTAACCATTTTGCTTTTGTTACTATTACATTTTTCTCTACCTCCAATGCACTATGGAAGGCCTCTCTGGTAGAATGTTAGCTTTAACATTGCTATCTCATCCTGGATTTGAATATGAGACTTATTAAGGTATCTCATTGAAGCTTGTTCTTCCTTTCCATAAATTTTCTCTAAGGCTATCCCCAGCCTTTTCCAGCAATAACTTTTCCTCTCTTGTAATCTGTTCTAATTTTTTTTTTTTCACTTTTAATTCTTTCTCCTCTAAAAACTAAACTAGTTATACATCGGCCCATTTTACATCAAAATTATTACACTCAAGGAAAGGATCACATTTCAAAAAATAATAATAAATAAATAAATAAAGTGCTTCTCTATTCCGTAATTGGGGTTGCCTATCTATTTCATAATTGCAAACTAACAGTAAATATTAAAACAATTGCATTGGGGTCATTTCACAACCTTATGTTTTTCACAAGATCTTTGAACATGAAGACCCATCTCTACAAAGCATCTGATAAGGCATGATTTGCTCAATCATGCCATGGACTTAATAATGACCCTGGAATGCATCCAACTTCTACTAACATCTAGAATATTTTTCATTGTAGTATTTCTGCATGATGCATCATCTCCCGGTGAATTGCAGTAACTTTATGAATTTTAATTGTTCATATTTTTTGGTGCTAATGCAATAGATACCCCTGCAATGGATTTCCTATGATAAATAACTCTTTAATTTGGTGGTAGATATACAAAGTCCTCCATAATAAGTAATACAGATCAATCAATATTGTCCATCCTATAGTGCTAAATGCCTCCCCAAGTGTCAGCAAACATCTGATGACGCAAATATAAACTGAGAAAGGCATATTAATCTTAAATTAAATATGCTCATTGGGCAGTTTTTTAATTGACAAATGCAGTAGAACTTTTATTTAGAGAGTTCTGCAATAATCTTCCAAGTAAAACTGCCTCCTAAAAGACCAGTGGCAAGAAATAAGATTCTATCATGACTCACAGATGCATATATACTAAATAGAGCCTCTAGATTCCATTCCAGTTAACCTTTATCTACATGCTGTTAAGTTCATCTGGTGAAGGTGGACTAAGTAGCCCTAATTGATTTGAACCCTTGGATAGACCAGAAATTCCAGGCCACATGATGAATGGAGCTGACAATAAGACATGTTATCACTAATGTCAAAAAGGGTCCATCTGAAAGTTAAATTAGCTCGCACTGACAGAAATAGATTGTATTCTCTGATGGGTGTATTATGAAATATTGAAAATAGCCAAACTTGCCCCAGATATCATTTAGTGGCAAACATAGCTGAATCAACAGCTAAATAAAAATTTAAATTTTAAATTAGGATATACAGTGCATTTTGAATGTCATCATTCACTGGATTTCAGAACAAATTCTTCTATTCCATTCAAAAGCTCATTTACATTCCATCCTCTTTGGCCACAAATTTCTTTAATAAGAATGGCATGAGTATGAGAATCAGGAACAAAACCCTTCTTCGTGAGTTCATCAAAAAGCTGGAGAACCTCGTCCATTTTGCCTGCCTCACACAAATCCTTTATCAATGTTCTATAAATAATATTATCAGCAATAAGACCTCTCTGCAACATTACTCTCAGCAGCCTTTCCATTTCCTTGAACCTTCGGTTCATGCAAACACTTTTGATAATGAAAGTGAATGTCAGAGGACTAGGTGCCAGATTTCTGTATTCCATTTCATAATATAACTTTAAAACCTCTTCCACTTTACCTTCCTTGCAATACCCATCAATTAAATTACTGTAAGTAACTTCATTTGGAGTAAAGTTGTTGTCTAGCAATATGGTCAAGATGTGATTGGCCGTAGCAGAACAATTGATTTTGCAAAGATTAGAAATGAGGTTGTTGAAAACAGAAACGCTAGGCAGAAAACCCTTTGCTAGCATTTCCTTTTGCAAATTGATGGTCTCCTCTTCTAAGCCTCCTACTTTGCAATAGCCCTCAATAAGGAAATTATATGTTAGATTGCAAGGCTTCAATCCTTGCTCCTTCATTTCTGTCATGAGGTCTGTTGCTTCCTTGATCCTCCTTTTGATGCAATATCCACCAATTAGTGCAGTATAAGTAAAACCACTAGCACTAAGCCCTTTCATACCCATCTCTTGATGAAGATCCAAAGCCTGCTGTAAGTTACCAACTTTAGAGTGGCCATAAATCATCAAAGAATAAGCAACAGTAATTGGAATCAGACTTTTCTTCACCATCCTTTTCAAAAGCATGCTTCCTTCCTCCACCCTTCCTTCTTTAATCACACCCATAACAAGGGCAGTATTGACAACAGCAGTACCTGGGCATCTTTTCCTTTGAATTTTATCCATAAAATCAATTGTTTTTTGAAGTGATCCCTCCTTGCAGAGGGCATCCACTAAAATTTTTACGGTTATCTTGTTTGGGTATGTTCTGCTCCCCAGCATTTCTTCATATATTTTCCAAATCAGACTAGTCTGATCAGATCTTTTAACAACAAGAAGAAGGGTATTCCAGGACCGGAGACTCGGAACAAATCCGTGACTTGTCATTAGACGACATGTAGTTATGGCTTCCCCAAATATCCTCGCCTTTGCGTATGCATGTATTAACGAATCAAATACTAGAGGACTGGAACCTGCGGAATTATATACATTAAGAAATGCTTCAAAAATGTCACTTTGGCAATGCTTATGTATGAGGGTTTGTAGCAGAGCTTGAGCATGGGCGAACATGTTTGCTTCAACAAGCATGTGGGTGATGATCGAGTAGGATTGAAGCCTATGTTCCACCTGTTCACGCTTGGCATGTCCTGCCCAGTAAAAGAACTTGAGGGCCAGTTTCGCATCCAATGGCGATTTTGAAGACTTGAAGGACAGTAAAACTTTATCAATGTGAAGGTGAGTCAATCTGGTGGTATCTATACTACTGCTCAGAGTCTCCCAATCACCGCCTTGCTTTACAATATCACATATTCCGGATATGAATTTGTTGGTGGCGTGCTCTTCTTCTCCTTTCGATGTGGAAAATATCCTTTTTCTATTCATGCTCATAGTTACTGAAAGACAAGTATTTGTGAGTGGCATCTCCCTCCAGAGGAAGACGGCCCTTCTCCTGAGCATAGATATTAAAATACTAGTGCATACAGATAACTCCATAATCCCACTTTATCCACCTTGTTCTTTCGAGACGTAGCAGGTAAACTAAAGTTTCATTCCATAATAATATTTGGGCAAGAATTTTACATACATACCTTGTGGCGGGGCTATCACCATGTTTCCACAGGAACTCTGCTTCCAACCCCTTGGTTGAAATTTGGACTCACTGGAGATAAATACGGTGTTACCCTCTCTCTTTTTCCCATTTCATGGAAGGATTTTAAAAATAAAAATAAAAGTTGCCTTCCGGAAAGGAACTTTCCAAGATGAAGACGGGTTGAACCTATTATGTAATACACGTGCTATTTATCATGCTGCAAGGCTGTTTATTTTTATCATAATTTTATCAATTTTTTTTTTTGTTTTTTAAGTGTCTCCTTTTTCATTCCAAATATTTGGTTTATATAATATAAGAGAAAATTCAAAGCATTAATTATCATAATTTTTTTTTTTTACCTCTGAGAAACCTTTAGATTAGGCTCAGCAATCTCTTCCTAACCATAACCCCTCGTTAAAACTGAGAGTTATGTTTATTAATAGGAAATTTAACACACATCCATCAAACACCCACCCCCTTACACACTCGCCCACTCCATGGTTTGAACCTTGAACCTCCAGAGAAGAATCAAAGAACCAAAGTTCGAATCTTGCGCTGTCCCCCTCGAACATTTTTTTATTTTTAATTATTATTTGTTACTTTGAGAAACCTCTATGATCAACGTATAGGCTAAGCAATATCCTCCCAACCATAACCCCTCGTAAAACAGAGAGCTATACTTGTCAACAGGGAATTTAACACACCCACCCCCTCACACACTCGCCCAAGGTGTTTATTTTTATTATAATTTTTATCAAAATTTTGTTTTTATATAAATTTGGTTTATTTTATATATATATATATAACAAGTTCATGTATTGTGGTTGAACTTGGGTTATTTAGGAGAGACCCAAAGCCCTTTTATCGTTGTTTTGAACGACTCTTTTTTTATAATGAAATATGTTTTTTTCATTATTCAACATTTTAATTGTGTTAGGTAGTATTCTATGTATAAACAATTTGTTAAAGAATATATTTAAAATTAATCTTATGGCAAATGGGAGGTTACGGTTCAATATTTGAGACATGGATGATGTAGTTCACATCAAAGTTTAAATCTTAGATGTATCAGACTATATAGCTTGATGTGACTAAGTTGATGTAAAAGGGAAAGGGGAACCCTTTCAAAACCCTTCTTTAAAAAATAATCTTACAAAAATTACATTGTTGACATCTTTTATTTGTAGATGTTTATTCTCACGTTTTTATAATTTTTGAGTTGGAAGCGATAAAGAGCAAGGCGCGAGCAAAAAGTAGGAAGCTAGAGGTGAGTGCCACTTCTTATTGTTCCAATTCTTATTGTTCCAAATTCTAAGAGGAACTCAAAAACTAAAGGATTCATGTAAAAGTAATCTAGGTAACATAGAAGGAAAGTTATTTTTTAAACTTCTTAATGAAATAAGGATGTCTTAGTTAACAATAAGAGGAAGAGCAGAATTATAGCAAACCCTATCTAAGTAGTAGATACGACACCAAAAGTGATTATCAAGGATGATTCTTAAAACGGGAGGGTTAATATGTAAGTTCCATGGATACTCACCAAATTTTTCAAGTAAAATTAGGGATTGAATTCTGTATCGCTCCAAATTTTTCGCATCCCTACCTTCAGGCTATTGGATCCGCGCTCGGAAGGAGGATGGGAAAAGGATGGTGCGGTACCTCGGACGAGAGGACTTCACGAAGGTCTCGCCTCTCAAGGGAGGTGTATTTTGGTAATTTTTGGACGGATGGTGGGTTCACCAGGAAACATTTTGCGGCAGTTTCCACGCCTAGGTTTTGGAATGTGTTTAGATGAGTTCATTTTATCCTTTAAGCATTCATCCTAGGTTTGGCCGAATGAATCTAACTTAATCTATATGAAAATACAACTTTTAATGAATACAGAAAACAGATTTTGAAAGCAGAAAACAGAGAATTTACAAGAGAAAAATGGGGAATACCTGATCCGGATGTCTGAAGAAGATTCTGGCGGTTGATGCAGTCTGGATCATCTGGAATTCTACAGAATCGCCTGTAATCAGACGAGATCGTCTGAGATCTGACGAATTCGTCAGAAACCTGCAAAACAGAGAATAGATGCAAAATGCAAGAATTCCTACTGTGCAAACAGAGGCAAAATATGCCAAATAATAAATTGAATACTGAACAAAGTTTAAAAATAAAAATAAAAGTAAATTGTTGTATTTTAATGGCAGATTGTGAGCTTAACATGCAATCTAGACTAGATGGGTGAACTCCAGATGCAAAATAGGATAAAAAATAAATAGATTATCTAATTTGTAAAACAAAATAACTGAGGCAAAGTTAAGAAAAGTAAACTCCAAGCACTGATTGCCTCGATGTGGACTACAGTCAAGATCGTCTCGCATAAGTACGAAATCGTCTCGAATTTGATAGGATCGCCTCCGATCTTGACGGAGTTCGTCGACGGCGATGGGTGCTGGCTTCGGTTGAAAATCAGTGGTGTACCTGCATAAAAACTGCTATAGGACTAGTGCAAAAATAATATTAAGGTGTTTTAGTGCAGAGGGATTCAACTTGCAGATAAAATTCAGGTAGGGGTTGGGGAGGGAATGTCCTAGAGTTTAAATAGGCATAGGGGAGAGTTGTTGGGAGGTTGGAGATCTTCCCAATTTGGGAGATCTCCAACGGGGGAGGGTCCCAACGGCGCAGACACGCTTCTGCCTGGATTGGAGACCCGTTGGAACGGATTCCAACTATGCAAATTCAGTTTTGCGACAAAATCGTCTAGACGTTCTAGTCCAGACGAAATCGTCAAAAATGGGGCGATATCGTCTGATCGGCAATGATATCGTCCAACGGTCAAAACAACCTCTAAAAATGGCACGGAAAAAGGGGAAACGGGTTTCTCGGTGATTAACGGGCGGTTTGGGAGGTTAAATTTGAATTTAAATTTATTTACTAAGGTGAATGTAATTATTCCAATTTGACTGCGCCAATTTTAGGGTGCTACATTTTGCCCCCTCTTTAGCGAATTTTTCAAAGAAAATGCGTTAAAGAAGAGTTTTTCTCGATCTACGAGAAAGAAAAAATTATTCCCATTTTTAGGCGATGATTCTTGGTCGAATCGTACGACAGCTTACTATGGTGCCCCCTCCGTGTTTTTACTCAAATCGAACGTTTGAGGTAAAAACGCGAAAAAGCAAAAAAAATTATTGTTGAATAAAATTACGAAAAATAGGGTAAAACCCTAATTCATTGTTACTGTTCATTTTACTGTTTTAATCTAGGTAACATAGAAGGAAAGTTATTTTTTAAACTTCTTAATGAAATAAGGATGTCTTAGTTAACAATAAGAGGAAGAGCAGAATTATAGCAAACCCTATCTAAGTAGTAGATACGACACCAAAAGTGATTATCAAGGATGATTCTTAAAACGGGAGGGTTAATATGTAAGTTCCATGGATACTCACCAAATTGTTCAAGTAAAATTAGGGATTGAATTCAAATTAAACCATGGATTTTCTTCTGGAAGGATATTTCCTTGTTATCTTCTCTAGTTTAAAAATAAGGGATAAAATAATAGAAAATGCATTATATTTAAGAGCATTAAGTGAGAATTTTTCTATGGAGACAGAGACTATTAAAAGGCTTGTGGTGTGCACTAGGGTTTTTGGAATTCCTTATCAACTTATCAATAAGGAGGTTTTGAAGAATATTGGCAATACTCTAAGCAAATTCATTTAGGAGGGACCAACTACTAAGGAGAGAAGGCATGTTGTATACACTCGAATATGTGTTTCCATAGATATTTGAAACCTTTACCACAATCTGTTAGGATTAAATCTAAATCAACATAATGGGATCAAGAAGTGGATTATAAAAATATTGCATTCCAATATCACAAATACCATGACACTTGACATATGACAAGAGATTGCAAAGTGAAAATGATGGAGAAAGAGTTGAAAATTTTTGGGCATGAAGCAAACTTTAATATGAAAGGAGATATATTAGAGGAGAAGCTAAGGTCAAATCAAATATTTTCCAGTCCTAAGAAAGTGGCAAGAGAAACCCCTCTACATCATCAAATGGTAAAGGTCATTATAGTTCACTCGAATCAATCATTAGAAGAAAAAAATGACATAAGGGATGAGGAAGTACAATGCACAAGTTCAAATATAAAAAGAGTTAAAGGTGCAAAGGAATATGAGGAGACAAATTTTAAAGCAAAGGAAGATGGGGAGGCAAATTTTAAAGCAAATGAGTTGAAGGGTGTTAAGTTTAATCCAGGTAAATAATATTCATTTTTCTCAAGTAGCATAAGATCTTCGTTACAATAAAACAAGCAGTACAAAGTGTATTTGTTGCACTTTGTGGTTTCAAAAGCACCATAATAAATAAAAGCATATGGAGGATATCTTAGGAAATTTAGGATTTCTAGGGCAACATAAGAAAGTAATGACTATGGAGAACCATTTGTACACTTTAGAGGTTTCAGGGCAACATAAAGAAGAAATATTCATAAGGTTATTCCTTAAATTCATATTCTTTAGGGCAACATAAATATTACAAGAGAAATTAAGGAAAAAATATTATTCATCATGATTCTTTATGTTGGATTCAGATATGGATTCCTTAAATTTAGAAGATAAGTATCATTATGAATAATATGGAAAAATAGAAGAGATTGATAAAAATGAAAGTATTTGTGGGAAAGGAAAAATGAGAGGAAAACCATCAAAGCATGAACAAAGAGAAAAAATGAAAGATATGGATTTGGGAAGCCAAATAAAATTATCACAAGTGTTAACAAAAAGTGGGGCTAAGCCCATTAATAAAAATAAAAAATGATGATGATGAAATAATATCATGGAATATTAGGGGTATGAAGAAGACACCTAAAAACAGAGTAATGAAGAAGTTAATAGGTTATAGTTTTGAGTTTATTTTAACCCACGAAATAAAATAAAGTAAAGAGGAATGTAAGGATGGTTTTAAAAATATTTGGAAGAAGGGTGATTGTCTAGCAATTTCTTCTATAGAAGCTTCAGGTAGTATTACAACAATATGGAACAAATGCAAATAAGGAGGATAATTGTTAGAAGCAAAAAGTAATTGGGTCATTGGACTATTTTGTAGGAAAGAGGAAAACATCAAAGTTGGGGTTATAAATGTATATGCTCCAACTATAATCACTCCTCATGAAGGATGTTGGAAGGACCTTAGCATATTTTGTCAAACATAATGATGATTCATAATTGTGATCTATGGATTCTTGGGGATGATTTCAACATGGTTCTATCTTCTTTAGAAAATAAAGGTGGTACTCTAGGATGGTCTAAATCAATGAAAGACTTTGTTTCACTTGTAAATTCAAATGGACTTGGGATTTTAGTCCTTCAAGTTTTCATTATACATGGCATATTAGATGCACTAGGCAAACTCATATAACAAAAAGATTGAATAGATTGTTATTATCCAACACATGCTGCAAATAGAGTATTCAATCTCTTTAGATATTTTATTACAAGCAAGATCATATCTTAAACCCATTCTTTTGACTTGTGATCTACCTAATAATAGTCATCCAAAACATTTTCGCTTCCAGTCTATGTGGTTCTAAGAACCTGATTTATTATATATGATTATGTTATGGTGGGATGAAGCAAATTTTGAAGGATCATATATGTACAAGTTTGTTCAAAAGATGAAATATTTAAAGGAGCAAACGAATATTTGGAATGACAAATCTTTTAGTAACATTTTTAAAGAAAGAAAGAAATTGAATCCAAGCTTAAAAATTACAAGAGATAGTAGAAATGAATGGAACGGATCAAGCTCTTTATGTGAAAGAAAAAAACAATTATTTTTTGTTTATCATAATGCATTAAAAAAAGATAATTCATATTGGTTCCAAAAATCTAGGGAGAAATGACGCAAGGAAGGACATTGAAATACAAAAAAAAAATCAATGTTACAACAAAAACAAATTTTTCATTTCATCATGTCAAAAACACTTTAATTCCATATAGAAGAAATATTGAAGAAGAAGAAGACATAAGGAAAGAAGCAATTAATTATTTCAAAATATTTTGTCAAATACTAGGAAAGATAATGAGGCACAATATAAGCTTTAACAAAATATTCCATCTGTCCCTTTCCTAGTGCTTTCAACGACGTAAAAGGTTTTAAATGATTGTGGCATGGTGGTTATAGGGATGGATTACGCAAAGTATTGTGTGGTGGCTTTTGGGGTGGACAATGCAGAATATTGTGGCGACCATAAAAATCGGATAGCCTGCTCGGATTCGTGGTGGCTACCGATTCCACCATGTAAATTAAAAAATAATAATAATATATTCCATCAATTATCACACAAAGACAAAATGAAATCTTGATGAAGAAGATATCTATGGAGGAGCTATATGAAGCAGTTTCTCTTTCATCCTAACAATGCACCTAGCCCTGATGGATTTTCTACATTTTTTTTCAAAATTTTAGGATTTATTGAAAAGTGATATGTTGGTTGCAGTTGAAGAGGCCCAAAAAAGAAAGGCTATGATAAGTGAGATCAATGCCAATTTTATTACTATTATGAAATTTTATTCTCATTAGCATAAATCATTCACAAATATGTAGAAATATCAAATCATTCATCCACAAATAACTATCTAGAATAACAATCTATATGAGACAAAGATGAAGAACACAAGCTTATACTAAGAGAGGGGGGTGAACAGTATAAGACCACTTTTTACTTTTCTTTTCCAAATAGTATTAATCAATATAATCAATGACAATATTAATAGCAATAACCAAAGCAATGCACAAATCATCACACACAATAGAGACACCAATTTTAACGTGGTTCACCCAATGTGGGCTACCTCCATAGAGAAAATATTTCTTCTAAATATTTCTTAAATAATCTCATGGGAATCCTTCCCAATTATAATGTTTATGGACCTCTATCCAAAGGAGATGTTGATCCCCTAAATATCAAGTTCGTGGATCTCTTCCACAGGATAACTCTTTCCACTTTTGCTCTGGCTAGTGATATTCTAGAAGACTCTGTCTCTCTACTACACTGACTGGTGGATCTCTCTCCACTTGAAGACTCTTCACTCATATTTATCTTCAGTTGTCCTGGTTGCTGGATCTCTATCCACCAAGACTATGTCCTCTATACTCTGTCACCTCCAAAGCTGTCTCAATATTATACTAAACACAATCCAGTCGGTATAGCACACTACTTAATCTCTTGTACTAAACACAGTTCATTCGGTCTAGCACAACTCTGCTCAATATCTTGCACTAAACACAGTTCATTTGGTCTAGCACAACTCTGCTCAATCTCTTGTACTAAACATAATTTATTCAGTCTAGCACAACTCTACTCAATCTCTTGCACTAAACACAATTCATTTGGTCTAGCACAAGTCCACTCAAATCTAAACTAAACACAGTTCATTCCTTCTAGCATAAATCTGCTCAATAGGTCTACACAGAACCTTCTCAAATCTACTCAAAAGTTCCACACATAACCTACTTAAATCTGCTCAATAGGTCCACACATAACCTTCTCAAATCTGCTCAACAAGTCCTCTCTAGGACTTGTCCAAATCTGTTCAACAAGTCCTCTCTAAGACTTGTCCAAATCTGCTCAATAATTCCTATCTAGGACTTGTCCAAATCTGCTCAATAAGTCCTCTCTAGGACTTCCTCAAATCTGCATAGCAAGCTTCCATAAAATCTTACACAAAATCAGTCCACAAGCCTTCTCAAATACTTGCCTCAAATTAGTTTAACAAGCTCACACAGAACTTGTCCAATCTCATAGAATCATAAAGAGAATTGTTAGAGACTCAATATGTTCTATACTCAATTCTTAATCAATATCTCAATTCAATATCATAGAAGCATAAAGAGAATTGTTAGAGACTCAATATGTTATATACTCAAATCCCAATCTCAACTCAATCTCAATCTCATAGAAGTATAAAGAGAATTGTTAGAGACTCAATATATTCTATACTCAAATCCAAATCTCAACTCAAATCAATCTCATAGAAGCATAAAGAGAATTGTTAGAGACTCTATATGTTCTATTCTCAAATCTTCTTAATCTCAACTCAAATCAAAATATAGAATAGTTTGTTTCATGGAACTTGAACAACCACTTCACACAATTACTTGACTAGGCTCAATCAACTCTACTCAACCAATCACCACAAGGAACAATCCTTTCCTCAAACCCTAGTCCAATAATGTATCAACCAACTCAAAATATTTCCAACAATGCTCAACAACAAATCTCAAATAACAATGATACTCATGTTCTTAACTCAAGTTCAAGTTCTTTGCATAACCAATTGGCTTCAACAACTATGCTTATAAAACAAGGTTTAACCACAACTCTCAAACTAGAAAACCTTGAAGCATTCAACCAACCACTCCTCAAAAGGGAAACCACAATCAACCCTTTTCTCTCCAAAGATATTTTCAGAAATCAACCACCCAAATAAACCAATGAAGAATATTGTCCCATACCTTTTATGAAGCCTTATGAAGAAATCCACTAAATATGCCACACTGAACACATTTTCTTTGTCCAATCTCAACAAGAGTTAGAGATCCTTGAGTTTGAATCACTTTACAATAATATAAATAATATCTCAATAACACCTTATTACTCCCTACTCAAGTAAAATGCACCGAATACCCCCTAAATATGCCAACGATATATAATATGGTACACTTCAAAGAGGAGGATGAATCAAAAAATCTTAAAAGCATTTCACCCTTAAACTTGCCTTGAAAGTAAACTAGAAATTTAATCTACCATTATTAGCACACATCTTATTCCTCCCTCATTAAGCAATCATAAACAAATAGATATCGAAAAGAGCTTTGCCCCCCACCCAAGTGATATATAATATGATATACTTCCAAAAAGAAAATCAACATAAATCTCTATCTTTCCTAGGGCATACCATATGTAGACACCAAAACAACACCAATCCGATTATGTGATTACAAGCACTGATCGCACCAACACACACAGCCCCTAGGGCAGCCCTCAGAGGTTAAACAATGGTTCTAACCACTCACACAACAATTTTGCAAGTCAGAAACCAATTTGGCACCTTTTAGACACTTTATTGCTTATTCGTCCCACCCAGGGACGAGTGCAAATTTTACTCGTCCTACCCAGGAACGAGTGCTGACTGATACTCGTCTCACCCAGGGATGATTATAAGCGCTCGCTTCGGGGTGGGACGATTGTCATGTTTGACCGGCAAAAAGTCAAATCTTGGCATATAAACAACTCAGAACTGCCACTTAGCTCTTCCTGCATGACATAGGAGTGCGAGTGAGTTCTTTTGACAACTCATATCTCGCCAATTGACTTTCCCTTCACCGCATGGGAATGAGAGTAAGCTTTTTAAGACAACTCGTATTTGCCACTTAGTTATCCCTTCATTGCATGGGAGTGCAAGTGAGCTTTTCTAAAACACACAAAGACATGCACAGAGGCACTTAAGAAGCCCTTGATCAAGAAGAAGTCTTCTCTTCACAAACAAAAGCATTCATGCAAAGAAACACTTTTGCATGTTAATTCAAAGAGACCCCTTGGGTCTATAAAATGGTGAGTTTCCTCACCCAAAGGAGATACCGAGCAAGAGCATTCTGAGCAACGAAGTGTTGTTAATTCACTTACTTGCGATTTGTGCCCAAACCCCAATCTTTTGACCACAATATTCTATCAATTTGACGACAACACATCACATCGGGTTTCGGACCCATCTCAAGCGGATTGGTGTCGAAGCAAGGTTTTATCCGCGGGTGGTTTGCCTTCGGGCACCTCCCCGCTTTACTTCATTTATAGTATTTTAGCTAGTTTCATGTTTATGCATTTATCAAGTTTTTAGTGCATTTAGATTCATTTCAGCTATAGTTAGATTTATCTTTTATTTTTCATACAAAGGTGCTACTGATTCTTTGTTTGTTTCTTTGAACACAGATTTCAGGTCTATTGAAGGAGCAGCGAGGAATCGACCTTTGTCAATGCAAGCGGCGACAACGTTTTGGTTCGCCCATTTTATATGTGGGCACGCGGAAGAAGGAATTCTGAGACAAGTTGTAGAGAACAATATCTAACGCTCCTATCCCCTAAAAAGGAAGGAGACGTATTGTAACACGAATTGAAAAGAATATCAATAAAAAAAGGGCTACATTTCATATTGTTCTTATATCTTGTGTTCATTCATTTGTGTTCCTTCCTTTTAATACGATTTCGTTTAGTCTTTCCTTTTTGTTTCCGGAATCTCGTGTTTTCAATGGCGATCACGGTGGGACGACTGTCCTCTATTTTTTTAGGTTAATTTACTGATCTAAAATTGCTTGTTTTTACAGGTACCTATTTTTTTAACCTCGGACTGTTATTCGTCTCTGCACGTGACGATTACAGAATTGGTACTCGTCTCACCCCGGGACGAATAAACTATTCGTTCCACCCTGGGACGATTACGGTCTGTTATTCGCTCCACCCAGGGACGATTATAATTTTGTGCAATTTTCAGAGCAAATCAGAGACATCCTGTTAGGCAGAGAAGAGGTAGGGGTTTTTACAGCTTCTGTCAAATTTCTGTTTTTCTGTTTTCTGGTTTTCAGTTTGTATGGCTTAGGGAAAGATTTCTTTTCGTTTGCCTGTTTCAATTTTGCACAATTAAAATGAACCCCACACATCACGAGGCATTTTAAACCAAGGCGTTGGTCGTAAAACCCCAACCCTTGAACAAGACCAAAGGTGGATTCCATTATCACTTTGGCTTGATATATTGCATCCATTACCTCGATCGCGATCGTTGCTAGACGTAAATCCCGACGAAAGCCGACCGAGTGTAGCTTGGGGTGATTCCCAAAGACGCGAGGATAAGTATTCTATGGTAGGTGTCATAAACAGAGCGATTCCCCTTCTGTACCGCCTATGTTCCACGTATCATCCACTCTCATGTCCTATAGTCTCCCTCACGTAAGGGCAGGTATATAGAGAGGTTGGTATATCGTCCGAGCAATGGTATATTGAAGGGGCGACCATATTGGGAGTCATAAGAGCCTTCATACTTGCATTTAAACGTTTCACAAAAATCTTCAAAAACAAAACAAACAACAAAAACACACTAAACCAGATTTAGGGCACACTATTAATCTTTAAAAGAGATAATCATTGCTTGTGAGTGTGTATGCTATTTTCTCGTTTAGACCAAAAACATCATAAAAAGAAAATCACAAAAAGAACTTTTGCATTTTTTAGGTTAGCATTATCATGGTGAATACTCGTAGCCAAGCCCAATCACGGCAGAAGCTGCAGAACATGCACCAAGAGAGACAACTCGTCTCCGATATAGCATTGAAGACTTAGCCATTCCGCCTCACCGACGGGGTACAACAGTTAGTTCACATCATGCAGAACATGGCTCTAGAGCCCCATCATTGAGGGGTACTCCAACCCATACAGTCATAGAACAAGGTTCTAGAGGTGCCTCAAGGAGTGGCTCTCCAAATCAGGCCTTCAACAGACGAGACTTTAGAACCCCTTCTATAAGGGGAACTCCTAAGCAACAAGAATCTTTTCAAGACAATAACTTATATATACCACCTGGTCAAAGCACGAAGCCTCCTTTTGAAGCTCATTATGGATGGCCTAGTGATGAAGCACTGTATAATGCTATGGAACAACAAAGGGTTCAAAAGGAAGGACCACATGATTTTGTGGTTCCTAATTTACCCCCAATTAATGTCGAAAATAGTAGACCATATCCAGAACGACAAGTCCTCCCAACAGGACAAGACAATTCTGCCCGCACTTTTTATGCATATCACAGAGAGAGAGAGGAGGATCACTACATTCCTCCAAGTCGGCTTCAAGTGCCAAAACGATGCACGTCTGCACCTGCATTATATCCAGATCCCTTATTGAGACCAGAGTTTCAAGTCAATGCGGCCAACCTCGACAGAGGGAAGCAACATATAGGAGTCTCAGAGTATTATGATCAAAATAGATATGTAGGAGAAGCATCTAGGCCTATCAAACAAGAGACAACAGAACAAAGTAACTTGGCATTTACACAACTAGCCGCCCGCCAAGCACAAATCATGCGGCTTCAACAAGAACAACAGGAATTAGAACATTTGTGTCGCCTTGATCAAGAGCGCATTCAGCGTCAGACTGCTGAAAGGTTTTACAACTATGTGACTGAGAAAGCCCCAGTCCCTCGTGCACAACAATCTGAGATGTATGTGAGGCATAATCCCTTAGCGCGAGACAGGTCTCCGCGACGTCAGCAAACATTGCCTCTTAGACCTCCTAGAACTGAGCGGGAGGCCATTCCTCGTGACCATGACGGGCATCCTCCGCGGGCACCCATCCATGTTTATAGGCCTAGGCCAAACACTCCTCAAGAAGATTATGAGGATTATTACCAAGAAGAAGAGCGGGCTGAAACGCCTTATCTAGGCATAAGGGATGCTAACCATTTAGTCATTCAAAGGCCTCAAGTTCCCCGCAACCCACAACAGGAACAAAATAAGGAGGAGGAAATTATATCCTCCGATGCCTACAAAGTGTTATTAGAACGCTTAGAGAATATGGAACTTAAGACTGGTGGGCCTCAAAAGCCTACCTTACGCCAACTTCGTAGTCATCCGATACATCCATCCGTGCCAGCACCTCCATACCCCGAACATTTCAAGCTGCCCCAGTTGGCACTCTTTAAAGGGGATGAAGATGCTCAAGAACATGTGACTCGATTTTTGAGTCAGTGCTTTGGTATACAAGACAATGATGCATTATTATTGAGAACATTCATAACCACATTCGCAGGATCTGCCTCGGATTGGTTTACCCATCTCCCGAAGCACAACATCTACAACTTAGATCAACTAGTTGACACGTTCCTAGAACGTTTTGCTTTCAATACAAAGAAAAAGACGTCACTCAGTGATCTAGCTAGCCTCAAACAGTATGAGGAGGAGTCTATGGTCGCATATGGGAATCGATGGAGGACAGTGCTTTCAAAGTTGTCTTACCTCCCTCCTATGTCCGATTTAACTCAAATGTTCGCAAAGAGCTGTTTGCGATCGATCTCTATGCTATTGCAGCTGCAAGCAATACACCACTTTGGAAGAAGCTCTGGCGCAAGCTAGACGTATCGAAGAAATCAAGATACAGGATGGCAAAATTGCCAAGCCTAAGAAAAAAGAGTGGAACAAGAATACCAAAATAGGGAATACGCAACAGAAACCCGCCGCGGTCAATCAAGTTGCTATTAATGCCCCTACGCCTGCCCAAGAAACACAACCTTCAAAAGCTAACTATCAGGCGGTGCCTCACAATAATTATGAGAAAGATAACAAGAAGCAAGATCAAAATCAGCAAGCATCGCCCAAAGCGACAGTTTACACCATACACTGAGTCTAGAGATTCCTTGTTTGACCGTTTGTCGACGGCAAACTTGATTAATCTGCCAGATATTCCAACAATTGATCCTAATGCGCCAAAGCCTAAGGGCTACAGAGAGGATCTTTTCTGTAGATTCCATAGAAGGAAAGGGCATGACCTTAATTTCTGTTGGGCGTTTAAAGGTTTAGTGCAAGATCTCATTGACAATCACACATTGGTAGTGGATAATCCCATCGCACCCAACAACCAACATATGGGTGTTTTCAAAGATCCTTTACCCACACATGATGCACAAACAAAACCTCTACATGTCAATGAAGTGCAACAGAGTTACCCCATGGAAGGGTATGTTGGAATGATAAGTATTGTGACAAGAAACAAAAGACACCCAGGAGTTGTCCCCGCGACAGCCACTAGGGAAGCCTCATCCACGTCACAACACCAACCAAATCCTACACAGTTGCCCCCACCTAGACCAATGGTCACGATTCGATCTAGACTTACTCAAAGTCTAAGGACCACATCGGCTAGGCTCTCCATTTATGAGCTTATTCAACAATCAGCGCCCCATCGGGAAGCTCTTATGGAGATATTAAAGGCGATTGAATTGCAACCCCATGAAGCGGATTCGTTCAACAATTTTGTGGGGCGTGTCAAAAAGTGTACTGAACCAGTCATTACC
Organism: Wollemia nobilis; assembly: GCA_028583015.1. Classification (NCBI taxonomy): domain Eukaryota; kingdom Viridiplantae; phylum Streptophyta; class Pinopsida; order Araucariales; family Araucariaceae; genus Wollemia; species Wollemia nobilis. Next base: position 9,039,449 of record JAQPPZ010017049.1, on the reverse strand, counting down.
TTCAGAGAAGATGAGCTAAAAATGGTGACTGGCGATGTAACAGATCCACCCCTGCACGTTATTGCGCGGGTCAACGGGACTCCATACAAACGGGTGTTGATAGACACTGGTTCGTCCAAAGAACCTTATTACAACCGCTGCACTGAAACATTTGAAACTACCAGCCTCTCACATTGCACCTTCTACTTATACCCTTCGAGCATTTAATGATACGATATGCTCGATAGTTGGCACAATTGTCTTGCCCATACAAGTGGGACAAAAGACCATTCATACGTTGTGCCACATTTTAGAAGGTGAGATGGCTTATAATATCTTACTTGGGCGGCCTTGGATCCGAGATATGAAATGTGTCCCTTCAATTGCTCATCAATGTTTGAAATATACATTTGAAGGACAAGTGCACGTGGTCCCCGCAGATTTGGAACCTTTTAAGTATTGCAACTCAGTGCAAATCATGCCGCAGTCAACCCTTCCTTCAACGCACGTGGATTTCCAGCTAAATCCATCTAAACGGGGTTCGACTAAGCAAGAATCTTCATTGCCAACTCAATTACATTCCCGAGCGGGTTCATCTTCTTCATCCCGTCCTCCCACAACGACGCCACCTACGGTGGCCACACCAACGGACAAAGGAAAGAAGCCCCTAGAAGCATAACCACCTCTCGTTTCCAACATCTCTACAGAAAAGACGCCTAATAGAATGGAAGCTGAGACACCTAGTTCACCCCACATGGAGTGGACTCAAGGAGAACTCCCATTTGACCCCTCTCAATCGCCAACGATTACTGTTGAGATGTCTAACACAGGCATGGGGGAGTATATAGTGCGCAATGTTGTTGCAACGCCCACACTTCAGTCTATGCAAGACATGGGAAGACCTCGACTCCCCATAGGCTCCGTGGTTCCTTTAGGCTACCCACCTAATCGGACAAACTTCATTTTTGGGGGCCTCGGATCATGGCGTTGAACCTTCCCGACAAGAAGAGGAAGATGAAGATCCCTTTGTGGAAGATGTCAACTATCTGGCTAACCCGCACTTCGCATTAAGATATCTTAGCCAATGCAATTGGCATGGATACGGGTTAGGTCGGTATGAACAAGGAATGCGTGTTTTGTGTCAACCAAGATACCAAATGCCCTATGATAAGTCGGAGTAGGGTTTAATCACCCTTTGCCCCTTGACATCTTGGTCGAAAACATGCAAAGCCTAGGGATAGGCAACAAGGATGGGTTGGCATCGGATCCATATGCTAATCCAAATACAACTTATACACTAGGGGATTATTTCCCATTGTAAACAAATAACCTTGTTGACCTCAACAACCCTTTCCCTACGGCCGAACAAGGAGAAACCTCATGGACTCACCCACAAGGGGAAGATGGACAAGACCAGGAAGGGTCTTCTGAAGATGAGTCGGAGGACGATCATTCGCATGACTATCAAATGAATGACGATCAGGAAAGCTTCCTGAGGATGTTCCCATTGAACGATCCTAGTGAGCATAGATTACAAGATCCTTTGGACATAGATGACAAGTTGGAACACTTACACATAGATCCGCGACCTAGGAGGCACTTCAACCTGGCGCAGTTATAGCAATTACTGCATCTGCCACCCCAGGAATACAACGGACATCTTCTGCCTGGAGACCCTATCAACTCATCAGTGTCTAGGGCGGACCCTGTTTGCAGGACCGCATATAGGGCTGATCCCTTTGTGCCAGTGCCTACAGAGCCAGATCCACAACACCACGAACATCCAGAATATCAGAGTTGTCACATTTGCGGTAATGGAGATTACAATCATTTCATTAACATGGTCTCCATTGATTTGACCGCCCCCATCCATGATCCAACCAATCCAACATGATTATTGCATCTAGACATAGAAGCTATTGATTGGGATCGCGCTGACACACCACCATCTCCATCATAGTATTGGCCTTGCGGTGGGATGTTTCATTTCACTCCAGGACAAACTCAGGATGTCTTCCATGCTGAAGAGGAACTTGAGGTTCCTAATGACGATCTTAATTCAGCAAACGATATCCATCTCGATCCCAATTCCACACCAGCTTGGAAGACGGATCCCATATGTCGGCTTGAAGCAACGACCGATGTAGACATCGGCATGCATCCAATGAATCCACGGATTCTCAAGTTGGGGGTAAGTCTTTCCCCCGAAGAGCGAGCCGATTATGTTACCTTTCTTAAGGAAAAGAAGGAAGTTTTTGCATGGTCATACAAGGATATGCCGAGACTAGACCCACAGCCTAGTCACGCACAATTTAACGCTTGATCCGACAATCAAGCCGCAAAGCAAAAACTACGCAAGATGCATCCAACAATGGCCTTAATGGTAAAATATGAGTTGCAAAAGTTGTTGGATGCTCAGTTTGTCATCTGTGTGGATTATCCGCCATGGTTATCTAACATGGTTCCCGTCAAGAAGCCCGACGGGAGGATTCGCATATGCACTGATTTTTGAGATCTTAACAAAGCGAGTCCTAAGGATGATTTTCCCTTGCCAAGCATCGACGCGTTGGTAGACGCTACAACGGGCCACGAAATGCTTTCCCTTATGGATGGTTTCTCAGGATACAATCAGATTCGTATTAATCCTGAGGACCAACTAAAAACGGCATTCACAACGCCTTGGGGGACATTTTGCTATAAGGTCATGCCTTTTGGCCTTAAAAATGCCGGAGCTACATACCAACGTGCCATGACATACATCTTTCACGATTACATGCACAAAACTTTGGAAGATTACATGGATGATTTGTTGACCAAATCTCTTTTGCGCACAGATCATATCGATGACTTGAGCAAGGTCCTTGATCGCCTCATTGAGCATAAAGTCAGATTAAACCCCAAGAAGTGCGTCTTTGGCGTCACCTCTGGAAAACTCTTGGGTTTCATAGTCTCCAAACGAGGAATTGAGGTTGATCCAAACAAAGTCAAGGCAATCCTTGAAATGCGTCCCCCAACCACCATCAAGCAGCTCAGAGTCTGCAGGGAAAGGTTGCGTCGATCAAGCGCTTCATAGCGCAGTTATCTGACAAATGCCGACCCATGAATAAATTATTGCATAAAGGGGTCACATTTCATTGGGATGACGAGTGCCAGTCAGCCTTTGACGACATTAAACAGTACTTGGCTTCGCCGCCAGTATTGGCACCACCCAGACCAGGAGTGCCGTTCTATTTATATATCTCAGCCATTGAGGTGGCACTGGGCGCCATGTCTGTCCCGTAAAAATGAACTTCACCGAGAACAGAGCTACATACTATCTTAGCCGCACCCCGGTCGGTTATGAACTTAACTATGCATATGTTGAAAAACTCGCTTGGCAGTGGTGTTTGCTACCAAAAAGCTACGCCACTACATGCTTAGTAATAAGACGTATGTTGTGTCTAAGGAGAATCCATTGCGATACATGATGAGTCGTACTTATCATAGTAGCCGCACGGCGAAATGGATCATGTTGTTGACGGAGTTTGACATAGAGTTCATTGGACAGAAATCTATAAAAGGTCAAGTCATCGCCGATCAACTAGCCGAGGCTCCTCTTGAAGACGATCAGCCTCTGACTTTTGAACTACCTGATGATGGGGTCTTCCATGTTTCATAGTCGCCAGATTCTGATGAGCCTGAGTCACAGGCTGACATAACCCTATTCTTCGATGGTTCTAAATGTGAGCAAGGGGGTGGTGCGGGAATTGTATTCTTCACTCCGCAAGGCGCTCCAATGCCCTTGTCTTTTAAATTAGACTTCCCGCTAACCAATAACAATGCATAATACGAAGCCTTGCTCATAGGTCTTCAGACAACAATCACCATGAACATTAAACGATTGAACATCTTTGGTGATTCGCTGTTAATTGTCAACCAAGTAAAAGGGATATACCAATGTAAATGTCCAGTTTTGAAGTCTTATAAAGCCCTTGTGGATAAATTCTTGGCACAATTTGAATGGTATGACATCGAGGCACTCCCTCGATCATCAAATCGTTTTGCGGATACTATGGCCTCCTTGGGGTCACTTATTCCGCAAGACCCTTCTGGTGAAATGACAACCATTCAGGTTAAAACATTATCGCAATCTGCGATGGAGCGTGCAAGCTCTGATTCGACGCCATAAATCCACATGATCCAGATTGAACCATCTCCGGATAAGTTCTCTCGAATTCGAGATTGTTTGATTAAAGCCAACTGGGGGTCCTTGTTCTCCCCGGCCCCTCTTGCTAGCAACACCACGTTGTTTTTACAAGTTCTTTCCTGTTCAGCTTTTGTTCGGGATAAACTTCAAAAGGGATTGGCCGTTCATACTATCGAGGTTTCTGATCAGCAAGACTGGTATACACCCATTCGGGATTACCTCAAGCTAGGTACTCTCCCACTTGGATTGACACAAGCCGCGAAAAGATCATTCAAACAGAAAGCGGCAAAGCATGTCTTGTTAGGAGACATTTTGTATCGTCAAAATTATGAAGGAATCCTCCTTCGTTGTTTGGACCAGAAAGAGTCCGCTTGGGCGATCACCCAAGCTCATGATGGTACATGTGGTGGCCACTTCAGCGGTATGGCCATCGCAAAGCGCATTCTTCGCATGGGTTATTATTGGCCATCTTTAGAGCGAGATTGTTGCGCATATGTGAAGAAGTGCGTGAAGTGTCAACACCATGCTAATTTGACACACGTACCTTCTCGTGCCTTACAACCGATTCAATCGGTTTGGCCTTTTTCGTAGTGGGGCCTTGATCTAATTGGAAAGATCTCCCCGCATCGTCCGGTCGTCACACGTTCATTTTAACGGCCACATAGTACTTTACCAAATGGGTGGAAGCAATTCCGCTGACCACTACGATTGGAGCCCGCATTGCGGAGTTTATTTTGCATAACATCATATGTCGTTTTGGTATTCCATCCAAAATTGTCTCGGATAATGGGACACCATTCAAGAATAAAGATGTGCGTGCTTTGATCACAAAGTACAAGATTCAAGATAGCTTTTCCACACCCTATTATCCGTAGGCAAATGGGCAAGCGGAGGCGTCAAACAAAACGCTAGTCGCCATTCTCAAAAAGATAGTTGCAGACAATCATAAAGACTGGCACATTCAGATCCCGCTTGCCCTATGGGCTTATCGCACCAGCATTCGGACGCCCACTGGGGCAACTCCATTTTCGCTGGTGTATGGCTCCGAGGCAGTCATGCCTTTTGAGTTGGAGATTCCTTCCCTACGCATTTCAATGCAAGAGTTCATCGATGATGACACTGCACGGCAGGCCCGGTTAGATCAACTGACGTTGCTTGACGAACGACGCGTCAATGCTCTCGAGCATTTGCGTATCTATCAAGAGCGACTTAAGAAAGCATACAACATGAAAGTCCATTTCAGGGAATTTCAGGTTGGTGACTTGGTCTTAAAAGAGAACCAACAGAATTCTAATTTGCCGTCCCATCTACGGGACAAGTTTGCAGCAAACTGGTTAGGTCCTTACATCATTGACAGTAGAATAGGACCCGAAACATACCGGCTTGCCTCTCTTGAAGGAATCAAGGAAGCAGAACCCTTGAACATCATTCATTTGAGGCCATTTCACAGCTAGAGAGCCATAGTCCAACCAAAAGCTCCAAGGATTCCCACAATCGCTTGGTCAACCCAAAAGCTCCAAGGATTCCCACAATCGCTTGGTCAACCCAAAAGCTCCAAGGATTCCCATAATCGCTTGGTCAACCTAAAAGCTCCAAGCGTTACCACAACTGCTTGGTCAACATAAAAATCAAAAATCACAAAAACAACTGCATTTCAATTCCATGCATCCTCATCAATACAAATCAAACTCACAAAACTAATTGCATTTCAACTCCATGCATCCCCATAAAAATCAATCAAAATTACAAAAACAATTGCATTTTAATTCCATACATTCTCATAAAAATCAAAATACAAAAATATAGGTTCCATTAAGCATTGCATCCATACATTGCATACTTCGCTAGGTCATACAAGTCAAAAGCACCATAGACTGTCATTATTTGGCAACTCCATCATTTCCACCTCCGATCCATTTTCATAAACACTTACATCTCACATATCATCCTTTTATTTTAGCATCGTCCGTGTCGCCTAATGTATATAGGGTTTTCGTCATTCATATGTCTTTAAATTTCTAGCCAAAAACTGCATACGCTAGCAGCATTTTACATGGGAAAGTTTTACTTGGATCCCACCTTGGTACGTAGCATCCCAACACAAATTAACACACATAAAATAATTCCTAAGTTGTGTGGACGAAAGATGAAACCTGCACCGTAATCCCGGCTACCATAAGCGAAACGGCTATCTTGCTTATCCCCCCGTGCAATTGACCCTAGAAATGCTGAGAGTTGGCAAAAGGACAAGCTTCCTCCCTACCCAATTCCCCATGAATCCCAAGTTCTCAAAAGTTGCAAAAACATCAAACATTTGCAAAACGTCAAAACACTAAAATTTGACATCCTACAGTGCACACATCAAAAGGCACAAACAATAGTGATTCTCGTCACTCCATATTTCAATCCCTTGCTCCAAAAAAAAAAAAAAAAAAAATCAATAAAACAAAAATAAACAGTGATCTTATCACTATAATGAGCAAGTATCCCCATACCCTTGAAGAAAAGAAGGGAGTCGACCTTGAATCCCTGGAATTTTCAGCATTTCGACAGGTCATGAGGCAAGCTTCAGTACCGGTTTGGTTGATAGCCTATCAGTCACTGGCAGTAAACCTCCCGCATGACGATATATCTGTCACATTAACTTGTGTGCAGATCAATGTTTGCATGTGGATGAGCTAGCTTATGGTATCCTAGATAACATCGCAGACAAATCTGACTAAATACAATACAGGAGTTAGTGGAGCTAATTAGGTGATCCTCAGTATAGGTTCGGTTGAAAGCCCATCTGGCACTGGCGGTATCCTGATGAATAACACATAAACGAACTCAATTGCACACACAGGGATGTGAAATAACTTGGTTAAATTCAAGTCAGATTTAGACCTTGTTCCAAAGTCCTGCGAGATAAATGTATAGTCTTGGCTAGTTAGTTAAAAATATCTGCATCTCAGAAAAGCTTAACTACATTTTCCAACAACCGATACATTTCATTCCATACCTCACCATCAAAAAAATAGACAAAATACAAAAACAAAGTTTTCATATGCACAAGCATTCCACAAAGTTATCTTATTACTATAGCAAATCACTCCAATTTTGTACAGTATATGGTGCATCGACAAATCATCCACAATTCATTTCATTCATTCTATATGCATACATCATACAAATTAGAATCATCACATTCATAATCGCATATGCATACATCAATGTAAAAACATGTACATAAAAATAAATCATGCAAAATAGATAAACACCAAAAAGAATCATCTGTATATATATCACAACAAAATTGCCCGCAGGCTACAAAACTGGTCCTCAGACCTCCCTCCCATCATCCAAAATCCCAAAATCCCCAGCCTAGGGCGTCGGCCACCATGATCACGCAGGATCGGTGCGACGAGAGCTACCCCCTGCGGTATCCGTCCTCTGAGATCTCTCAGGGCGACTGCTCGCCCCTGCATCCCGCCCACTCGCGCCTCCCTCATCTCGCCGCCGACGACGGGATGATGCCGACTGCTCCGTCCCGCTGTCTCTCGTCCTGTACGACGAGCCACTGGCCGGAGGCTCTGGTATTCGCCCACCCAGGCGGATAATCTCACCCTCCATCTCTGACCGATGCCGCCCCCACGCGGCCTCTCGTCGCCTCCAATCCTCTTCCCGTAGCCTCGACTCCGCCTCCCGCCTACGGTAATACGCGATGGCATCGTCGCGCTGTGCTAGCTGCACCCGTAGGAGATCTCTCTCCCGTGCAGCATCTGTATCTCCCGCCCGCCGGTGAGACGCAGCCACCGCGATCCCCCCGCCCCGCCAACCGTGTTCGTAGGAGATCCCTCTCCTGCATCATCTCTACCAGCTCTCCATCTTGCCTCTGCAACAATCTCGTCAAATGCGCTACCTCAGCGCGCAACCCTGCCTTTGTCTTCCCCGAGCCAGCCGGCTCGACGCCTCCCCGCATCTCCGGCCGCTCCTCCTCCCCAAAGTCATCTCCCACCTCTCGCCACCTCCACCATCTCTACATCTGTAGGTGCTCCCCAACCCTCTCCCGCTGCCTCTCGCACCCTCTCCGCCTCCCGCCGCCTCCTCTCCTCCCAAGGGCCCCTCCCCTCGCCACTGTCGTAGCGTCCACCACTCCTGATATTCGGCTGTCACGCCGACGTCATCAACATCCGGAATGTCCAACACAGCATCTGACTCCTCCCCTAGTGGCTCGAGGATCGACGCCGCTAGGGTCCTCTCATCACTCCGACGTCGGTAGGCTACGGGCTCCCCAGGCAACCCCTGAGGTACCCCAAACTGTCGCGTCACTCGGAGGTAATGGAAGTACTCCTGCTCTGTCCCATGTCGCCCAATCACCCATCTCCCCCTTCGAACCCGTCGAAGCCAATCCTCCGCCTCTGGCCATGCGGGACAATCCCGATATGGCCTCCATACCACATCCCCGGAGTCAGTCGTGCAAAGGCATCTCTGTAATGGTCGACGTCTCCCGCGAACCGTCGACTGTGCCCTCGCTCCTCAGACCGATACCATAGCGCACCATACCCAATGTCCCTATCCACCATCTCCGCTCGGGTAGTCCAGGGCAACCCTCGTGGTCGCTCTATGGCTATGTGCTGCCAGGCCCAGCACTGCAATAAAAAATTGCACCCCAACCCCTTTCGCCTCCGACAGCGGACCTCGTACAACTCATCATATAACTGCGCTAGTAGCGTCTGGCCCCACCTCATAATAACCGGCTCTGTCACCGGGCAATCCACCAACTGCCATACTACCTCCACTAGGTTCCATGGGAACCTCGCTCCTGATGAATCTGGCAGGAGCATGTTGGAAATGAGGCTCATGAGTACTGCATGCCTCACTCCCAACACTCTCCTCGCGTACCACCACCGTACTAGTATCCCCCCAATCTGACAATCCAGCTCCGCCCTCTCCAACGAGGTCATCCCATCCCCCTCCCCTCCGTGTCCAAAGTACCGTGTCAGTATCGCTGTCCTCTGGCCCCGTGGAGTCGTCCGAATGGGAACCCCGTCTATCGAAATCCGCAAGATCCGATACACGTCCTCCAAGGTGACAGTCATCTCCCCTGTCGAAAGATGGAAGGTGTTCGTCCGAGCATCCCACAGGCCAATCAATGCTGTAATGTACGCCCGATCTGCCACAACTGCATCCAACCGAGCCACATGCTTGAGCCCTAAGGCATCAAGCCACTCCCAGTCATCATCAGTCAACGCCTCGCGGGCATTAGAAAAAATGGTCGGCACTCGATGTCGACTCTTCACCACCTGCACATCACAAAAAAAAAAAAAAACAACAAACATCAAAAACATGCATCACATCACCATCACATGTACAAAAATGCATAACTATACCGTACTATTTTTCATTCACATGTACATCCAAAACTTCAAAAAAAAAAAAAAAATCATTTATTTTGCATCTTTAATTTCATCCAAAACAATAAAAATTTGACATGGTTTCCCTACGGTTTTACCTAAGTTTACCATTTCAACCAAAAAAATTCATCTTTAATTTCATCCAAAACAATAAAAATTTGACATGGTTTCCTACGGTTTTACCTAAGTTTACCATTTCAACACAAAAAAAATTCATCTTTAATTTCATCCAAAACAATGAAAAATTTGACATGGTTTCCTTACGGTTTTACCTAAGTTTACCATTTCAACCAAAAAAATTCATCTTTAATTTCATCCAAACCAATAAAATTTTTTGACATGGTTTACTTACGGTTTTACCTACGTTTACCATTTCAACCAAAAAAAAAAAAAAAATTCATTCATTTTCCATTTTTAATTCCATAAACATAACATAAAAATATGAGTGTGGTTTACCTACGGTTTCGCCCTAAGTTTTACCATTCACATAGAAAAACATTTTAACCATGGTTACCCTAGGTTGTTACTCTAAGTTTCATTTTGGGTTTATCATCCGGTTTGTCGTCTAAGTCTCATTTTGGGTTTCTCATCCGGTTTTTCATCTAAGTTTCCATAGGTTTGCATCCATGTTTCCTTTGGTTTCATTCATTTACCTTTAATTTAATTAAGTAGGGTTTCGTGTTTTCATAAACGTAAAACAATAAAAACACATTTGCATTTTTTTTGAAATTCACAATCGAGGAGATAGTGCACTTACTGGTCTCGCCTCGGCTCCTCCGCTCGACGACCCGGTCTGTGTACTCATGGTGGCTAGATAATCCGGCAGCGCTTCGCGTCAGAAATCTACCTCCTCCTCCCAGAGCTCCAAATCGCAATCGATGAACAGTGCAAATGAACCAAATCCGTCATTTTCGCATATTTATAGTTTTTGTTTGCTGGTAATCGTCCTTTATCGGGACGAGCGCTTTTCAGCGCGCTCGTCCCACCCCGGGACGAGTATCCTCCGAGGCATGCTCGTCCCACCCCAGGACGAGTAACATCACGACAATCGTCCCACCCCGGGACGAATAAAAAAAAAAAAAAAAAATAAAAACAACCACAACATAAAAATGACCAATGCTAACAAAACCAAAAATAGGTCAACACAGTCGGAGAACTGCTCGAGCATGCTTAGCGGTAAACCATCTAAAGGCACCCTTGCACACGTCATCTTGGGTCAAGCGACTCGCCGCTTTTCTCATGTCGGTCATTCCCTCATCGATTCGTCGCTTGAGGGGGTAGTCACACTTAGTTGCCAATCAACAACATTATACCTAGTCTTGGAAAAGACACGCATTCAAAGGATCATTGCAAAAGACAATCGCGCCCCTGCTTGGGGCAGCAAACAAGCAATCATCACAAACTGATCATATACTTAGCATTTGTGAATCATGAACTCAAGGTTCCCACAACAAAAGGTTGCGCCCTTTGCCTATTCATGACCGATCAATGCCTAAGTTCAAGTAATACCTCACCGAACCAGGTTAATGCTTGATTTAAGTTCCTTAGCTCGTCAGAAGCAAGGATTCAAGAATGCGTGCCCTTTCCATACTTGGGGCATCAAGAGTTGGTTAGGTTACTGAAAACCTTAATCATTAGTGCTTTGGTTATATTTTTGCTCAGCGCTGCGCCTTGCACAACGCTTCCCAAAAAGGGGCATCTGTAGACACCAAAACAACACCAATCCGATTATGTGATTACAAGCACTGATCGCACCAACACACACAGCCCCTAGGGCAGCCCTCAGAGGTTAAACAGTGGTTCTAACCACTCACACAAGCAATTTTGCAAGTCGAAACCAATTTGGCACCTTTTAGACAATTTATTGCTTATTCGTCTCACCCAGGGACGAGTGCAAATTTTTACTCGTCCTACCCAGGAACGTGAAGAGTGTCGACCGATACTGCCTCACCCAGGGACGATTATAAGCGCTCGCTTCGGGGTGGGACGATTGTCATGTTTGACCGGCAAAAAGTCAAATCTTGGCATATAAACAACTCGGAACTGCCACTTAGCTCTTCCTGCATGACATAGGAGTGCGAGTGAGTTCTTTTGACAACTCATATCTGCCAATTGACTTTCCCTTCACTGCATGGGAATGAGAGTAAGCTTTTTAAGACAACTCAGATTTGCCACTTAGTTATCCCTTCATTGCATGGGAGTGCAAGTGAGCTTTTCTAAAACACACAAAGACATGCACAGAGGCACTTAAGAAGCCCTTGATCAAGAAGAAGTCTTCTCTTCACAAACAAAAGCATTCATGCAAAGAAACACTTTTGCATGTTAATTCAAAGAGACCCCTTGGGTCTATAAAATGGTGAGTTTCCTCACCCAAAGGATATACCGAGCAGGAGCATTCTCGAGCAACGAAGTGTCGTTAATTCACTTACTTGCGATTTGCGCCCAAACCCCAATCTTTTGACCACAATATTCTATCAATTTGACGACAACACATCACATCGGGTTTCGGACCCATCTCAAGCGGATTGGTGTCGAAGCAAGGTTTTATCCGCGGGTGGTTTGCCTTCGGGCACCTCCCCGCTTTACTTCATTTATAGTATTTTAGCTAGTTTCATGTTTATGCATTTATCAAGTTTTTAGTGCATTTAGATTCATTTCAGCTATAGTTAGATTTATCTTTTATTTTTCATACACAAAGTACTGATTCTTTGTTTGTTTCTTTGAACACAGATTTCAGGTCTATTGAAGGAGCAACGAGGAATCGACCTTTGTCAATGCAAGCGGCGACAACGTTTTGGTTCGCCCATTTTATATGTGGGCACGCGGAAGAAGGAATTCGGAGACAAGTTGTAGAGAACAATATCTAACGCTCCTATCCCCTAAAAAGGAAGGAGACGTATTGTAACACGAATTGAAAAGAATATCAATAAAAAAAGGGCTACATTTCATATTGTTCTTATATCTTGTGTTCATTCATTTGTGTTCCTTCCTTTTAATACGATTTCGTTTAGTCTTTCCTTTTTGTTTCCGGAATCTCGTGTTTTCACCATATCCTTATTTCTCCTAAGGCAACCTTGACAAAAATTAAAATATTAAACAACATCAAAAATTAAATCCACTTGCCTTGCCCTCGACGGGATTCAATCCCTCGACGTCCTCCTTCCCAACACCTTAGCCGTAGCCAAGCCACCGTTGGGCCACGTGCCCTAACGTGTCTAAAATGGCACGTCCACCATAAAGTTTCCACGAACAATGCTCTTTCGAAAACAACAAGTGCTTCAAGTGCTTCTTCCTTGCAATCCAAAAGGCCTCACGCGATGCGGGACTTCCTCCTTAGTACCAAGCCAACATACCACTAGGCCATGCTGGCCTTTGCGCTTAGAGCCTTGGAACCTTCACACCTTTAGCCTTTACGTAAATCGTAAGGCCTTAAAAAAACAAAACCTTTTCACATGCGCTTCGAATAATTATTGCAAGGGTTGTCTTGGTAAATGTTTTTGATGGCATTTATATAATGCCTTTGTCCTCTTTTGCCATCATGTCAGTGCTTCGAATAATTTCAACATCGACGTGATTTTTAATTTATAATTAATTTAAATTTAAATTTAAATATTATAAATTAAAAAGAACCAACCTTAGGTTTAATTTAATTAAACCTCCTTTTTAACCTTTGCAATAACCCACCTTGGGTTTTTTATAAACCAAACACTTAACCTGTGCTCCTAATAATATTAAACCTATGACTTGGGCGACTTTATTTCTTGTCGAATTCCTTAATAAGAGTGATAACTCTATCAGGTGACATCAATGACAACTTTGACTTAGAGGGCTCAAAATATCCAACAAAAGATAGATAATACTTTTAGAGTAGGGAAACACCAATAATATTCCTTAATAAAGGAAAACTCCACAAGATCTCCCAAGATGAGAGCACCACTTAGAGAGGGGAAAGTATCATAAGCCACTTCGTGGGAAAAGATAATTACAAGTAATTCTTCATATGATGTTTACCATGTAGATAGGGGTAAGTAATTTTTTAGGATGAGGGAATGACGAGAATTAGGAAGAAGTGATGAGTTTTGTTATGACACTTGACATGCTATTCTATTGTAGACGGGTAAGTTTAGTAGACGTCTAGGACAGTAGATATCTAGACGGTAGATGTCTAGGAGGTGCATGTAGACATCTAGGTGGTAGACGTCTAGGACAGATGGGCTAGATGTCTAGGCAGTAGATATCTAGGGAAATGGGTCAAACATCTAGGTAATAGACATCTAGGGAAAACACGGTAGACATCTAGAATAGGCAGGCTAAAAATCTAGGCAGTAGACATCTAAGATCAACAAGGTGGATGTCTAGGTAGTAAACATTTGGGGTATCCAGGCTAGACATCTAGGCAATAGACATCTAGGGCAAGTTATCAACAAGGTCATACGACTAGGCTTGGATGTGTGATGGGTTAGGTTAGACGGATAAGTCTAGACGTCTGCAACTTGGACACTCATCCTTCAGTTTGCAACTCTCCTTACCTGTTCATGCAACAAAACAACACAACACAACACACCATGATGTTCCTCGTACCAAGCAATGATCAATACCTGCAACACAACACTATACTCCAAATGTAATCTCACATAACACATGCAATCCATAACAATGCTTGTTGCACAACATATTGCATTTATGGACAAGTATGAATTTATTACAAAATAAAATAAGGGGGTATTTAAATGTAAGTCCAGGTAGTTACTGCAACCAACCTGACTCAACCATCCAAAGAAGTTATGCTTAACAATTTAGTTTTTAGCGTAACAACTGTTTTAGACATCTAACATAGTTAGTCCACACGTCTAACTAACTTGGACTATACATTTAACTAATCAGGACATCTAACACAAATGACAATTGCATTTGTCCTTTTGTGCATTTTAAACTAATCAATATGTATTCATTATATCAGTTGATTGTACATTGCAATTACATTAAATGACTTATACAATATCAAAATTGTTGTAGGTAGTTAAAATTATAAATCTTCATAGGATATTCTTATCAGACAACTCAGTAATTTATTTTTGCTTTGAACTATTGTCTACATCTATCCTCTCCTTTGAAGAATTCGATATCCTCAATGACTTTCTTCGCTCACTCTGAGGGGTCTTAACATATTTTTGGGCTACATTTTGAAGTGCCTCCTTCAATTCTTGTACCTGTCTTTGAAGAGCTTCACATTAATCCCAAACCCACTTGGCATAGTTGTAATACTTGGCCCATTCGAATTCCAAGGTTTTGGCACAATATTCTATCTCCTGGAGCCTAGACAACAGTTCAACCTCCCATTGTAAGAAAAGATCCTTCATTCGCTATTCAGAAACTATGGAAGAAGATAAAGCATTTTTGATGCAGAAGCATCCAACAAAAGGCAAAATACTGTAAAGTAGAAAAAGTGTCGCGATATCGCGACAGGTCGGCAAAGAAGAAAAAAGTGTCGCGATATCGCGACATGTCGCATTTTCGTGACGTAAAGACGAGAGAAGATGAGAGAGAGAAAAGTGTCGCGATATTGCGACATGTTGCATTTTTGTGACCAGAAGACGAGAGAAGGAGAGAGAAAGAAAAGTGTCGCGATATCGTGACATGTCACATTTTCGTGATCAAAAGACGAGAGAAGGAGAGAGAAAGAAAAGTGTCGCGATATCATGACATGTCACATTTTCATAACCAGAAGACGAGAGGAGAGAGAAAGAAAAGTGTCGTGATATCGTGACATGTCGCATTTTCATGACCAGAAGACGAGAGAAGGCGCAAGAGAGAAAAGTATCATGATATCGTGACATGTCGCATTTTCACGACCAGAAGACAAGAGAAGGCGCAAGAGAGAAAAGTGTCGCAATATCGTGACATGTCGCATTTTCATGACCGAAAGAAGACAGGAAAGGCCAGAGAATAAAATGTCACGATTTCGCGACATGTCGCGAAATCGCGACCGAAAGAGCAGAAAGAAAGCAAGGAAGGAAACTATCGTGATATCGCGACATGTCATGATTTTGCGACCCAAAACAGAGAGAGAAAGCAGAGAGCAAAGTTGTCGCGATATCGCGACATGTCACGATTTCGTGACCCAAAGAGGCGAGAAGGAAGCAGAAAGGAAGAATGTCGCGATATCGCGACATGTCGCGATTTCGCGACCCGAGAGGCGAGGAGGAGGCAGAAAGGAAAGATGTCGTGATATCGCGACATGTCACGATTTCACGACCAAAAAGGAGAAAGAAGAGCCGAAAAGGAAAGATGTCATGATATCATGACCCAAAGAAGAGAAAGGCAACGAGGAAGAAAAATATTGTGATATCGCGACATACTGTTGGTTCATGATTCAAAAAGGCATGTGTTCCTAGACGATGTTTCCCGAGGCGGTCAAAGGCCTCATTAATGCATGATTTCTTGCCCGGTAAGCTTGCTGAGCATGGCGGCCACTCGAATGCTGCATCCAGAGGTCAGAGACGTTTAGACGGCTCATCAATGCGTGTTTCCACGGCTGACCCGGTGGCAGTTGCTAGTTAGGGTAAAAGATGTGAAGGTTCAGTCACGAAGGCGGGGAAGAGCCGACTTTTCAGATTCTGAGGATGTATTCTTCCAGGTGGGTCATTAATGGCCTAGAGGGTCGGGACCTCGAAAAAAACCTAGACATTGTAATAGAAGCTGGTGGTGAGCTAGGGAGTTTCGGGTGGTGAATCTCCTAGATCCCCACCAAGTGCTCAACTACACCTACGAGCTAGTGTTGTAATTTGTTTTCTGTGATCAAAGGAGAATATTGGATCTGGATTTTCGATGGTGAATCTCGGCTCCCCATCAAGTGGTATCAGAGCGGGAGTTCTTGAGTGTGTAAACAGATCACCGAAAGTGAGGCAGTTTGCACCAAGATTTGTGGAAGAGCGGGAGTTCCTGAGTGTGTAAACAAATCACCAAAAGTGAGGCAGTTTGCACCAGGATCTATGGAAGAGCGGGAGTTCCTGAGTGTGTAAACAGATCATCGAAAGTGAGGCAGTTTGCACTAGGATCTATGGAAGAGTCGGAGTTCCTGAGTGTGTGAACAGATCATCGAAAGTGAGGTAACTTGCACCAGGATCTATGGAAGGGTTGTAAGAGAAACAAGCAGAATGCCTCCACGAAGAAACCATGGTGGTGGAAGAAATATGGTGCCAGTAGAAGATTTTAGAGCTTTGCAGAGGCAAGTTTAGGCCCTGCAAGAGGAGCTACGCAGAGGGCTTGAACCCAGAGGAGAAGAAGAAAGTGAAGATGAAGTTGATGAAGAAGAGGACCAGTTTGAGGAAGAAGAAGAGGTTGTAGATCCTACACAAGCCAGGTTATACAGAGCCATATCCCAGATTGGAAAGAAACCAAATATGGAGGTTTTTGCGTACTCTAGAAATCTAGATCCAGAGGAGTTGATTGACTGGATCAATGACCTAGAAGAATACTTTGAATATGAGGAGGTCGAAGATCTTGATCGGGTCAAATTTGCTAAGACCAAGCTGAAGGGTCATGCCAGCATCTGGTGGAAGGGAGTACAACTGGAAAGAAATAGAAGAGGAAAATAGAGAATAACAAGATGGGATAGAATGGTAGATAAGTTGAAAAGATAGTTTATTCTTGCAGATTATGAATTGGATCTGCTAAGGAAAATGCAAAGTTTGAGACAGTCAAGCAAAACTGTCAAAGAATACATAGAGGAGTTTTATAAGATCTCCATCAGAACTAGCCATTCAGAGGCTAACAAGGAAAAGGTGGCTCGTTACATCAATGGGTTGAGAACCAGTATTCAAGAAGAGTTGATTCTGGTTAGGGTGAGCACCATTGAGGATGCTTACCAGTTTGCCCTCAAAGTCAAAGAGAAGCTGAACAGATGGTTTGAGGGTAAGCAAAGAGGAAGAGGTCATAGAGGAAGAACTGGTGGAAGGACCAGTGGAGAAAAATATAAGGATCAGAAGAAGGTTGGTGAAACCAATAATACCTAGGATCAGAAAGAGGGGAACACCTACCAACCCCGTAATCAGAACAATGGTTACCCAAGAGGGAGAGGTAGATATGGACGTGGATTTGGAAGGGGAGGATTTCGTGGAACCTGTTTCCACTATGGCAAAGAAGGACATCGAGCATACGAGTGTCCACAACATCGAGAAAGGATGAATAGGAGACCTGAGGGTCATGCTAGAGCTGTTGTAGCAGATGAAGGTGCTTAATCAGAATATTCTGAGGAGGCAAAGAGAGGAGAAGTTATGGTCACAAGGAGGACCTTGTTGAATGAGGAGAAATGATCAGACCAGAGGAGGAGCCTGTTCCACACAAGGTGCAGAAGTTTGGGTAAGGTCTATAATATTATTATAGATAATGGTAGTACTGATAACTTGGTCTCAAAAGAAATGGTTACTAAGTTACAGTTAAAGAGGAGGAGACACCCGCATCCATATCGGATTGCATGGTTACAGAAGGACCATAGGGATTTGGTTAGTGAGCAATGCTCGATGAAATTTAATATTGGGAATTACTGTGATGAGGTCCTGTGTGACATCCTGCCTATGGATGCTTGCCATTTGTTGTTGGGAAGGCCATGGCAGTTTGATCGATGTGCAGTGCATGATGGTCGCGCCAACACTTACTCAGTGACGAAGAATGGAGTGTGCCATAAACTAAAGCCACTGAAGGGGATGGATGAAAAGAGGTTGCTGACAACAATGAGAGTGGAAGTTGTGGGGTTTGAAGAACTTAAGGGTTTGTACCCTGAAGACCCAGATTTTGTTGAAGCTTGGAGAGCTTGTACAGCCCCAGTTACTCTGGATAGGACTGTCAACAGGAGTATTGGTAAATCACCATTCCAAATTGTATGTGGGAGTAGTCCAAGGAATGCTTCTGAGTTGAGAACGATGGATAAAGGAGAAAAGAGCAGTGCTGAGGTTGAAGATTTTGCAAGTTTTGAGATGTTGAAAAAGAAGGTGACAGAACAGTATAGAAGTGAAGGTCACTTCTCAATCCACCCCGGTTGTCTGATGCAGGAGCATCCAACGGAAAGCAAAATACCGCAAAGTAGAAAAAGTGTTGCGATATCGCGATATGTCGGCAAAGAAGAAAAAAGTGTCGTGATATCGTGACATGTCGCATTTTCATGATGTGATGAGAGAAGGTGAGAGAGAGAAAAGTGTCATGATATCGTGACATGTCACATTTTCGTGACTAGAAGACGAGAGAAGGAGAGAAAGAAAAGTGTCACAATATCGCGACATGTTGCATTTTCGCGACCAGAAGACGAGAGAAGGAGAGAGAAAGAAAAGTGTCACGATATCGCGACATGTCACATTTTCACGACCAGAAGACGAGAGAAGGAGAGAGAAATAAAGTGTCACGATATCGTGACATGTCGCATTATCGTGACCAGAAGACGAGAGAAGGCGCAAGAGAGAAAAGTGTCACGATATCGCGACATGTTGTATTTTCGTGACCAGAAGACAAGAGAAGGCGCAAGAGAGAAAAGTGTCACGATATCGCGACATGTCACATTTTTGCAACCGAAAGAAGACAGGAAAGACTAGAGAAGAAAATGTCGCGATTTTGCAACATGTGAAATCGCGATCGAAGGAGCATAAAGAAAGCAAGGAAGGAAACTGTCGTGATTTCGTGACCCAAAACAGAGAGAGAAAGCAGAGAGCAAAGTTGTCATGATATCGTGACATGTCATGATTTCACGACCCAAAGAGGCGAGAAGGAAGCAGAAAGGAAGAATGTCACGATTTCGTGACATGATAGGTGAGGAGGCAGAAAGGAAAGATGTCGCGATATCGCGACATGTCACGATTTCACGATCGAAAAGGAGAAAGAAGAGCCGAAAAGGAAAGATGTCGCGATATCATGACCCGAAGAAGAGAAAGGCAGCGAGGAAGAAAAATGTCGCAATATCGCGACATGTCACAATATCATGACATACTGCTAGTTCATGATTCGAAAAGGCATGCGTTCCCAGACGGTGTTTCTCGAGGCGATCAAAGGCCTCATTAATGCATTATTTCTTGCCCGATAAGCTTGCTAAGCATGGCGGCCACTCGAATGCGGCGTCCAGAGGTCAGAGATGTTCAGACGGCTCATTAATGCGTGTTTTCATGGCTGACCCGATGGCAGTTGCCAGTTAGGGTAAAAGATGTGAAGGTTCAGTCATGAAGGCGAGGAAGAGTCAACTTTTTAGATTCTGAGGATGTATTCTTCCAGGTGGGTCATTAATGGCCTAGAGGGTCGGGACCTCAAAAAAAACCTAGACATTGTAATAGAAGCTAGTGGTGAGCTAGGGATTTTCAGGTGGTGAATCTCCCAGATCCCCACCAAGTGCTCAACTACGCCCGTGGGCTAGTATTGTAATTTATTTTCTGTGATCAAAGGAGAATATTGGATCTAGATTTTCGGTGGTGAATATTGGCTCCCCATCACTTTTGTGCCAATTCTATTTTAAGAGTTACCTCGCACTGTTGTGCTTGCAACAATTCCTCCTACAAATTTGTCTACTCCTTCTACCAAGTCTCTTCACGTTGTTTCATATCTTGTTTCCAAGCTAGTTCACTCTGGTTCTTTTGAGCCACTAATGTTTCAGTTTGCTTTATAAAAAAATCCTTAAGACTCTTTTTGCTTCAACACTTCAGCCTCGAGTTTGATAATTATTTGGGCCCGTTCTTCCAGCTGAGTGCTAAGTTTCTCCAATTCCTATTGCAGTTCCCGAATCTACTGTGTGACATCATTCATTCGAGCAATCCCTTCTTCTAGAAGTTTCTTATTTCGTTGTAATTATTCCTACATAACTTGCAACTCACTTTTTATCATCTACTTGGCAGAATGTAAGTATGTAATTCCTTATGCTATCTAACACAATAAGTGGGCTAAGAAGTTAAACTGGTTATACATGGGCAACAATTCGGGTGCTAGCTCCACCTATGATATGTATTTCATGGAGTGTTGGGAAGGAGGATTAGTGTTGTGGCCACAAAAATACACTTGTGCTGACTCCAAGTAGAGGGTGGGTGTTTTATCTGATAGTTGTGTCATTCTCTCTATTGTTGACAAGTGTGCAGTGGGCAACATCCAAGGCTAGGCTTGATAGATGTTGGAAATATCTACTCTCTAGGAACCTTGTGTTGCCCATTTCACCAATATGTCTAGTTTATCTTCTACCATAAACTTCAACTTCTTCCATTGGCCTATACAAGCTACATCAAAGTACAAGCGTAGATTATCCATTATCTTCGTTAGCTTGGAAAAATAGTTTACCACTTGCTAATCCTTAGTATCTGATGGATCCATGAGATTGGGCAGCTATACCAAAACATATTTGGACCATGCATCCTATTGTTCCTCCTCCTCTTCTTCTTGAAGCATCACTTTCCCCTTCCCAAAGAGGTTGATGGGCTTTTTGGATGCTTTCCATTCTATCACTACAGACTGTTTTAAAGGTACTTGAGCCTGGCTGTTGTCACCTTCTATCCCAACAACTTGTTGAGATGCTTTTGTCTATGGGGGTTTCTCTTCCTTCTCTACAGTGGTCTCATGTCCCAAAGAGATCTCTTCATCTACTGAAATGGGATGTTGTGTTGTCCTAGGTGCTGGATTTTCAACACTAGGGGGTGGGAGACTCTCCTTTACCATTCTAACTACGAATTCAGCTAGAGTTTTTTGGGTACTGATATTCCTATTGTTCTAGTTGCTTATGCTACAAGAATATCCTCAAAGGAAACAACCTACAGAGAGGCAACGAAGGAAGTGACTATAAATACAAATTTGGGGGTGCTTATGGTGACATCGCATGAGCCCAAAAATGAGCTTTTGCCAAATATTACCTAGGTCCAATTTGCACAACAATACTGGTTCCAAATGCGACATTCTACAAAACTAAGGGGATTTCATAATCAACCTCTTCTCGGTGCACATTCATCTACTATTCATGACTACGAGCTATTTCTTGGTTGTGAGCAATCTTTTTTGTTGTGATATTTTGCACAAAATCTAGGGATAATGATGGGGGTGGTAAGTCAAATTGTCATCTCTTCTTCATCAGCTTGGGAAATTTTGGTGATGATGCAACAACTTGATTTTTGAGCCTTGCCACCTCAGCCAAAGGTGGTGTAGTATCCTCCCCTTCTAAATCAGTCACCATCCTCTCTTGGCGTGATGGCTTATGGGAGATCTGTTTTACTTGTGGCTTCTTTACCAGTGTTTACTTCTTCACCTGTGGTTTGGCATACTTCCATCACAATATGGTCAAGGCCAAGTCCAAAAATTGATGAGGTGGATCAAAATCTGGGATCTGCACTCTTGCCCTAGAGGCAACATCCAAAAGTAGTCCAATGGCGTGAAATGCCATTAAAAAATTCTTTGTGGTTCACATCTGAAAAATTTGAATGCGAAGTGTCAAATGAGTTTCCTAGTCATATGCCACTCCTTGTTCTATCCCTTGCAAGAATTTAATTAGCCAAATGGGAAGATCTAAGCTTCATTATTCACCTAACAATCTTACCATAAGGATATTCATAATATAATCCAAACCCTTATTCCATAGTTATGGCTAATTAACTCCCCTGCTGTCGTGAGTGGCTAACATGGCATCCACTTCCTCCTCTTTCAGAGTAGTGATACCCAATATCAACTATAGAGTTTTCTTGGGATTGACTCAATCATTTACCATTGGTTTACCCTTCTTTGGAAGGCCAAATGTACGTCTGAATGCGTCAGGAGAAAATTTAATTACCAAGGTTCGATAATCAATGCGTACTATGCTGGTATTCAGTGGTGCATTATAAGTTTGCAACATCTGCACCATATATTCCTTGAAGAAATCCTTCTCAAAACTTTTGACCTGCAAGATAAAATTAACTCATGCATCTTTGATCTTCACCTTCATCAGATCATTTTTTGGTGTCTCTACCCACCAATTCCAGCAAAAATCTCCTATAGGGCAAATCCAAGTGATCTCATCAATCGAGACTTGAGCCTTGCTACTTTGTTGGACTTCTCTAGTTTTTCGAGTAGATACTTCTGCTTGTACAACCTCACATCTACCTCAAGTCTACCCCTTGTCTAGGTTTGGCACCTATCCATGCATTGAATCTTCATGTTTTTTTATGATGATGGAGTCTCTTATCAATTATTGAGTTGGGTACCACTTCGGATTGGATTGGAGCTTGTCCAGATTTATGACAACTCATGGTTTCCCCTATTTGATGGGTTTTGCACTTAGACATCAAACTACTCTAGAAATCACAACTTGCTAAACGTCTATCTCCTCCAGACATCAAATTTCCATTTAGGTGCCTATTTCCTAGATGTGTAAGTCTTCCTACTAGATGTCTTAATTCTAGACGTCTAGGTCTGTCAACTAGATGTCTCCTCCTTGAATGTCTTGATTTATTGCTAGACATCTTCTTCTTAGATGCCTATTATTCTAGCTAGATGTCTTCTCCTCAGATGCCTACTTATCCAACTAGTCATCTTTTAGTTTTACTGCTTTTATGGGTGAATGCACAGATGAATGCCCTAGGCAATTTTCTATAGGTGGCTCTCCTCTAGACATCACAGACTTGGACACTTTACAACCAGATAATGGTTGAGCTATCTTTCGTACAATGCTATGTCTATTTGGGAATTGTGAGATGGAGTTGTTGCACTTGCACAAAAAAGAAAAATTCTCCACAAAGTGTGTGACTGCCAGGCTGAATGGTGTCTAGCTTCATCTTGCATAAATCATGATGCATTGGCAACCCTACCTCTGCTCCAAAACTCTTGCATTCCTCTTGTGTTTCACCTACACCATGTTGAAAGCGAATGAGCAAGAATGCCCAAGTGCTTCCAATTTATAGGAAACCTACCACCCATGTAATTGCTTGCATAACTGCCATTAACACCTAGTTGTTTGCATGCGTGCCATATTTCCAGTTTTTGTATGCATAAGACGTCTAGCATATTTATTCTTAATTTATCTTTTTGTTGTTTTAATTTTTTCCTTGTTTTTATCTTTTTGTATTTTTATTTTTATTTTTATTTTTTACTATATTTCAAAATTATGATTTTTATTTTAACGTCATTGGGTGAAGCGCATGACAATGTCGATGTGTACTTCCATCCGACGTGTTATCTTCTTGGTGATGACTACCAATCTTGAAACTACTGAAATCATCATTGTCTACCTGTGCTTCATCTTGTTGGCAATTTGGATGATTTTTGTGACTATGAGGGGTTTTAATTTGAGGTTGTTCTTCACATATTACATTTCTTTGTGGAATAATATGCCAACTTGTGTATTCATCTTCTTCTAGATGATGACATGTCCCCTACTCAATTGTCTAATAGTTCTTTGCTTGACGTCTAATTTTGCTGATATCCTCTTGACTTATATTAGTTGTTAGACAGGTACAATCTAGCTAGATGTCCACCATATGGGTTTCTCCATCATCTAGATGTGTAACTGCATCGTTTAGATAGGTTTTTCTAGGGTCTAAAAAATTAGGTTGACTCATCATCTAAACAATTAGGTTCATCCTCCTGGTTCTTCCATCACTTTTTTGGATTATCATGCAATCATCAAGGTAATGGAACATAGTCTCTTCTTGATCCTAATTGTTGGTCATCCTACCACTAGGATAATGATTTCCTCTTTACCCAATGTTTTGATAGATCCTCCCTATCCCATGGCCTCTACCTTGAAGTCTATCGATATAACGATGAACGACCACATATTCTTGGTCTATCTATGTTTGATTAAGATCCCTGCTTCAGGACCCATGTCTCCCTCGAGTCGGTGTGACTCATTCTCTTCCCATTGCATTTCAAATCTCTCTAATATGGGGCTGTTGTACTCCCAACTACCCAAGATTTGGTTGATCCCTCGATCGTTCCTGATGACATCTTCAGTTCCTACAAGCAAACTGAGGTAGATCCAAGGGTCTATTCTTAGGAACATGTAGTGATGGGTTGACTTGAACTATGCCCACAGATGGTCCTTGTAGCCCAATATGTGGACTAGTCAATCCATGGGTAGTAGGAGGAGAATTTCTTCCTCTTGAACTATTGGGATGGAGACCAACCATGCTCCTCCCTTGTTCAAGTAATCTTGGGTTGCCTAAAAGTCCTAATGAATTCTTGGGAGTGCCCAAGTCATCTCTATTGTGGGCTTGGTCTATCAGTTTTTATCATGAGCTTGGTTTTGCATGTGCTTGATTTTTAGGTGTTATTTGGTGCAGATTCTTAATCTCCTATCTACCCTTATCAATCATAGCTACCACCTTGCTTCTTCAAAGCATCTTTGTGGTGCACATTGATCTAGGGCCTCTTAGTACTAATCCAAGAAAGTTGAATTTATGCTTGAGTCATTTCCTTCTCCTACAGTGTTCATTGGCTAGTTTGAGGTTTCTTGAACCCTTTGATGCAATCGTCTTACTTCTTGAAATAAATAAAAACTACCGCTTTCATTGATTTGATTGAATAAAGTGTTACAAAGTATGTCATGCAACTCTTTTACAATATGCTCCATGCGCTATGAAATAAGGGTTTCGTGAAGAGTGATCTTTGTCATTGGTCTTCTTAGCAGCACACCAAAATGTTCTTTGATTCCTTAGGTTTGAAGTGGGTTTATGATGCTTGCCACCTCTAGCTATACCTGTTTATAATACTTATGTAACCCTACAAAAATGTGTTAGATCATTTGGAGGCCTATCTTAATCAGACCTCCTATTAATAAAGACAAATCGACACAAAATCTGATAGAAAATGCATAACAAAAGTTCAAAATGATATAAAAACTAGATCTGCTTGTTGTGGTGTAGTGGTAAATACCTTGGGTGTTGGTAGAGGCCAACCCAGGTTCCATTCCCCTTGTCTCCATCCTACAGATATATGGTATAGTTAGGAATGTCGTATTTGCTGGTAAACGCCGACAAGGCTCCATTCCTCCTATGCCCAATCTGTTGAAAGTGGCACCTCAAAAGGGGTGTTTTCCACTATAAATTAGTTTTAAACCCAGGTGTTGTAGGTGAGTTGGAGAGGAGAGGGCAATCCTCCAAGGGAGGTCCCAGGTTCGAATCTCCACCCTACCAAAAAGCTGAATTGGGTACCCAAAATCCAGTTGATAATGTTGGTGCGGGCAGGGTTGGGTGCGACCCTTGGGTGACTTTGATAGTGTAGAACCCCCTGTTCGTGGTCTCTTAGACCAAGGCGGCCCCACAAGGAGTTTTTTGCTTAAAAAAAAAGATATAAAAACTAAAATAAAACTGTTATGTTACCTTTCTGGCCTGTGTACCGGTCTGAAGCAGGAAAACACACCTCGAGGTGCTTTTTGTGTCAAAATGGACCTTGAGGTCTGTTTTGAATTTTGAAAGTTACAGAGTGTCATAGATATCCCATGGATGCCTTCTATGGTGTTCTATTTGATGTAGACCTCTGTAGTCACCTGTTATGCCCTACAAAATGCTAAAAACCTACAATGAAAGGATGGGGGAGAGAGCTCACATGTGAAAATGAATTCAATATGCTTTTGATGTAATATCAATAGAACATTGCATATTTTCTCCTCCCATAATTCGTAGGCAACCTCCTTTACTTATAGATTTCAAATAAGCCAAAATGGGTGATAAGGTGGAGGAGAGAGGAGGGGCTTAATAAATGAGCATGTGGGGATGGGAAGAATTTTGTACCAATTGCCTTTATTGAGTATGGGTGCTCCATGCCCATGTCATGCGTTGGAAGATGTGAAAGACCTCTTTTCAACACCTTTCATTTATAATTATTTAAGGAAAGTAGGTGGATTTTGAAAAAGTGCAAAGGTGGATGCATAAGAAAGCATGTGAGAGGAATGGAAGGGGTGTCCACATTGAAGGGGAGGAGACTTTTCTTATTTCTTTGTTCCCTAATATTTTTGAATTATTTTTACCTTGATTTTAGGGTTTTGGAATGTTCAAAATCCTTTTTGGAGTTGATTTTGCCTTTTTGAAATTCACTTTGTCTGTTTGGAATTGATTTCATTCTTTTTGTTCTTTTTAATTGATTTTGCATTTATTTAAAAATATTTGAATTGATTTTGTACCCTTTAAACTGATTTTGTAAGAGGTTAAATGATATTTTTTTAGGTGTCTACATTTTGTCCCTTTTTGTACTGCATCATGTGAAGACATGATGCTTGTGCAAAAACTTATAAAATTGATTAGATGATTGATTATGAAATATCATGGAGTGATGGATGATGATAAATGATTTGTTTTGAGGGGAGTAGATGTAAGATATCCCAATTATGGATGGGATGCATGTACTTTGAACTTTTACCATTGATCGATTGATGAGACCATTTTGGATTGGTAAACTGGTCAGTCATATGTAGGTTTGCTCATGATTTGCTTCAGTGGACTTGATTGTGCACCTTTGATGAAGCGTGTTTGTATGAGCAATCCTACAATCGTGTGACATACAACGTGCCAAGCTTGATTGATTTAGAGTGTTGTTGAGAAGAGAATTTTTGCTTTTGCCCTAGCAAAGGAGGGTGTATGATGTTTTTTGGCAGAAGTTATTGGAAAATTTTATGTTATTAGATAACTACCCCCTCAAGTGATGAGTTGACGTGTGAGAAATTTGAAGGCAGTAATGAATCACTTGATAGAAAAGCATAGAGTATGGGATGGAAAAAAACTTGGATAGTGGGTGGTGGTAGCTATCGATGGATGGAATGTAGGGGATCGTATTGATAGATCGTACATTGGGTGGGGTGATAGTTATATAAAGAAAAGAAGTTTCCAAAAAAGGTGGTATAGTTGATGATTGTGACTTGTGAAGCAAAGATGAGGAAAGCGATAGTGGCGATAGTAATGGTGATTCTAATTGGCATAGGGTTGTGGAGTGCATGTAATGGAGATTCGATTGGAGCAATGGCATGTTTTCTGGGTTTGTTCAATGTTTTGGTGCATGTGACACTTGATGCTATTATGGAGGGGTGGCCTATTGAGTAGTGGCGTGACAAGGAGAAGTGGATAAATTTGGTGCAATTTTGGAAAGGGGGAGTGACATACAATCGTCGATGCTTGATGAAGAAGATGAATTTGTAATGTGTGCCTTAAGGGCACCACCATATGTATACAAAAATGTATGTGAAAAAAAAGGATGTTCCCTAAGGCGATAGCGCCTAGGGTTTTTGTAACCGCGATACTTATGTTAATAAAATATACTTTGTTTTGTGTAAATGATGGTGTGTGAGATGAATTAATGTAAATGTGGTGGTAATTATGTATGAGATAAATATTATAGATGAGATGAGATGATGATTGAATGGTAATTGATAGAGGTTTGATGGAAATTGGAAACAATGGTGATAATTGGGCAAAAATAAAAAAAGTGAAAATTCGGTATGAGTGGATGGACGAACTTGAGAAATGTTTGCATTTTTGGAAGTTTAAGCCAAATGGGTACTGAAAAGTGAAATTTATTTTCAAAACGGACCTTGGGGTTCATTTTTAATCAAAACGCACCTCGAGGTCTATTTTGGCCCAAAATGCACCTCGGGGTGCGTTTTGCTCAATAGGCACCTTTTAAAGGGTTCACACACATCATATTCATCATTTGAGCGATTTGAGGGCATGGAGAGGAGTGAGATCACGTGTGTGATATGGAAGACTACCGAAGTTGCGAGCGAAAGTTGTGGAATGGCCTAGGGTGGAACGGGATCGAGTGTTGGCGGGAGTGTGGTTGGTGTAAGTGAGCATTGACCAAAATTTGAGTTGCTTGTTTTTGTTTGTTTTCTTTTTTTGAAAAATAAATCTAAAAACCTAGATTTTGTACAAAGGAAAACCTTGATAAAACCCTTAAGATGAAAACCTTGATAAATGTTTTGAAAGAAACTATCAATTAAAACCCTAAGAATATGTATAAATGGAAAAAAAACCTCAAAAATAGACGTTTGAGACAAATCAACCATTAAAATCGAAATATTTTTTGCATGATCGGGTAATTAAGGAAAATGGGTATGTGAAAATACCCTTTTCATGGAAAATGAACCACAAGGTGCATTTTTAATGCCCTAATAGACCTCGAGGTGTGTTTTTCAAGAAAACACCTCGAGATGCGAACTGGAGAGTATTGACTTGTTTTTTTGATGTTTTGTTGGTGTTTTTATGACCATTTCGTTGAAAATTTGCTTATTTGTCAATTTTGTGAAAAAGTTGTTCACTTTCCATTGAAAAATTATTATGATGTTGTCAAACGAAAGTGTTCAAAAATTGCCATGAAATATCGTCACAACAATTTGTTGTCAAAATTTGTTTTTAAAAAGTTGTCGATGAAAAATTGTTGTAAAAATGTTGCTGAAAAAGTGTCGCAAAGTTGTCAAAAATGTTGTTGAAAAAGCATCGAAAAGTTGTTGAAAAAGCATCAAAATGTTGTCAAAAAGTTGTTGAAAAAGTGTCAAAAAGTTGTTGAAATGTTGTTTTTTTTTTTTCATCAAAAAATTGATTTATTTGCTGAAATTTTGCAGGTTTATTTATTGTTCAAAAGTTGTTGACGGAAAATTTTGATGTTGTTGTTGCAGGTGAAAGAGTTAATACCACGACATCACTTTTTGCCCTTGGCCACAAATTTGAAGGAATTTGTGAAGGAGATGAAATGGAAGTGGTTGGAGAAGATTTTTTTCTATGATATGGTATAAATGGAGACCATATGTTGTGATCATGCCTATCTAGATGCACTCTATGAGCATTGGGATCTTGATAAGAACATGTTTCATTTCCTAACAAGGGAAATGACTATTACACTGGAGGACGTGTATCACATATACTGCCTTCCAGTGGAAGGGATGGTGGTGATGGCAGCATTAGGAGAGGCAACGCATAAGGGAGTTTTGGATAGGAAATTTGGTGATAAGGTGGCATGGGTGAAGATTTTCAATGGGGGATTCAGTACCAAGATCTGTACATCTCAGACTTGCTTTTGTGGTAGCATGCACTATTGATGATATGTATTATGAGTTACATACTACCTGATGGTTTAGGGGTGATATTCCCTTGGAACCTGACATGGATGGTGTGTGAGATGGTGGAGCTATGGATACAGTTTGCATAGGTGCCAACATTATTGGTACAAATGTATCAAGAATTACATGATGTGTAGAGAATGACTAGGAAGTTGTTGTACAACAATATTTTGATTCAGTTGTGGTCATGGGAGCACATTGTAGTGCTAAGGCTAGAAGGGTTACCTTTTGAGGCCCACACACTATTGGGAGTGAAGGTACCCTATGCATGTTAGTGGCTATGAGATATGAAGGACAGGTGAAAGAGCGACCATGAGGGGAACGCATTGTACTATAGATAGTGGTTGAGTGAGTTGGCACCTAGTGATGTGATTTGGAGGTCCTCTAAGGGAGGGTCATCATGGGATGAGGATGGAGTGGAGTTGGGATGGGTGCAATGACATTGATGGGTGATGGGTAGGTATGCGTTCTAGTTGGAGCTATTCCCATTTAGTCGGGTGTAGCGATAGTTTGGGTTGGTGTAGGGCATACCATATCCACCAATGGTGATTAAGCAATGTGTAGGAGATCAAGGATCATGATTGTAGGGAGAGGTCATAGATCAAGTTCCAGATAAGGTGTTGGCATTTCTAGATCTAGATGATGTAGGGGCAATGATGGAGTATTTGATTTGGTGGGCGACACAGAGGTGGGAGCCTAAAGTGGGTGTGATTGATGGGGCTAAGGATGAGGGTCTATAGGATGTATACATGAGTCTAGTGAGGGTAGTAGAGAGGTAGCCAGAGGTGGTCTATGAGGGGGATGTAGATGATGGTGCTTCCCAGAAGGAGTGTTTGTTGAAGTAACGTGTGTGTTCGCATTGTGACGATGGGGCAGAGTCCTCTTCTAGAGTGGTAATGGAGATTGGACTCGAGAGTGGAGGTCAAAAGTAGATGTCGGAGATGTGTGTTGAGGAGATGTGGGGGTATATGTGGGATTTTGATGCATGGCAAGATCATGAAGAAGATGTAGAGACAGAGAGAGACCAGGTATGCAAGGAGCTAGAGTAGTATAGCCTACAGGTAGCTAGGTTAGTGCAAGAGAGGGACACAATGGTGGCTACGAGGGATGTCACCATCATGGCTAGAGGGGAGGTAGAGAAGGTGATAGGAGAGTTGAGGGTGCAAGTGGCTGGGCTACAGAGTGAGTGATATGCTGCTCTTGCTACATGGGAGACACGAGAGGTGACTCTCAAGGTTGGAGTGGAGTTAGAGCAGGTGAGAGGGCAGGTAGCAACAATTCAATAGGAGTTGGATGAGATGTTTGTGAAGAGGGCTCGATTGTGGAGTGAGGTAGATCGATTTAAGGTTGAGGGAGTGGGCCAAGGTTGTGCGATTGCAACAAGTGGTTAATAGGTATGGATAGTAGTTGATGCAAGCGAAGGCCTATAGAGATGAGTGTCAAGGTTTTTTGCTTTCTCACCGTATAACATTACCTGGATGTTCAAGGTCATCATCACATCAGAGTCATAGGAGTATGATATCTATGATTCCATAAATATCATACTTTAGAGAGCCGAGGGTATCAGGACAGGGAGGATTAACCTCTATGTGGAGAGGTGAGAGTTC
Source organism: Wollemia nobilis (assembly GCA_028583015.1). NCBI lineage: Eukaryota > Viridiplantae > Streptophyta > Pinopsida > Araucariales > Araucariaceae > Wollemia > Wollemia nobilis. The sequence continues at coordinate 9,008,255 of JAQPPZ010017049.1, read as the reverse complement.
TTTATCAAGGCATGGGGAGGGGTCACAGTGGATGGAGAGGATTGATGAGATGCACCCTGATTAGCGGGGTTGATGTATTATTGTGGTTTCCATTTTTTTTTGGTGTGGTCGATGTGCCACCTTTTTGTATGATGTGATGATGTTTGAGATGGATGCATATAGCTGGTCGACAATTATGATGATGGATGTATGGGATTTGGATATCTATATATATATATTTTGATATTTTGTGAGTTATGGATGTTTGATAGTGATAATGATGGATGTATGATGATATATGATGTATGCATGTTGATGAGTAATATATATGTGTTGATTTTTTGGAGACTTGGAATGTTGGTTTGTAACCACATTATTATGGATATGTATGTTTGATTAATACCACCACATGATGGTAATAATACGTAATGACAAGGGAACAACTAGTATGTGATGTGTGATTTAATGATGACAAAATGAGTTAGGTGGTGATAATGTGAAACTAAGTATGAAATGAATGCAGATGCGGATGATAATGTTGAACTGAATAATTTATATACGGTGCCTAATGGATGGATATTTTTCTTATTGTGACAACTAAGCCATATGTATGTTTTTTTCTTCGACAATGGTGTTTCCATTTGAGAAATGATTTCTAGAAAGTCAAACAATTGAGTTTTGTCATCAAACCTTTCTATTGAATCAATGGACATTCTATTGTACCTTAAACCATCCTAACTAAGGTTGAACCTATCATGGATATATGTGTTTATAGAATGACTCAGTTCATTTACCGATTTTGAAAGAGGTTGGATGAACCATTTCAAAAATTTAACCACATAAGCTAGTTCATCCACAAGCACACAGTAGTGTGTATAAAAGGTCGCTAATGTGACAGACGTGTCACCACGCATAAGGCCACTCCATTTCTAGGCTAGAATTCATAGCCCATTGCTATAATGGAGATCACCCCATGGTTGTCAAAAATTGAGAATTATAAGGATTCAAGCTTTTTGATGGTACTCTTTTGTGTCGTATTTTGATTTTCTTTGGTAGTGCTTTCTTTTAGGCATTTTTGTTTGTTTTCTGTCTTTTCTCTTATTATTTTGAATAACTTGTCCTTTTATCAATTATCAACTTTGTAAACCATGCGCATGATAGGATGAACAGGGGAAATATTTCGCTCAAGGGATAAATTACGTAAGATCTCATCTTTCCTATAGTTAAAATTTGTTTAAGTGTGCACATGTGTTTTTGATCCATGACGAAACTCTAGTCAACTAGGGGAGGTCTAAAATTACATTATAATCCAATGACATTGGATAAAGCTTGATGAGGTCAACTAAAATGCTTGATAATTTAAAAAGACTTCTTTGATGAAGCAACCTTTGTATAAGATAGAACATGACATTTTTCTAGTTGGTATGACTACTGTTATGATGTTGTATGCAGTGAAAATACCTAAATGGGAGTGGATGTACAAAGTGAGGTGAGAATGTATACATGGATGAAATGCATAACAAGGTGATGCTTATTTATAATAAAATGTAAGACTAACGCTATCATTTAACAAGTGTACGGTGAGTGGGTGTATAACCAAAATGTTCATAGCCATAGAAGATGACCACAATATTAAAGATGTCTCAAAATATGATGCATGCATGGCAATAATGTGTGATGTAAAAGTGAATATGTAGGGACATTGGTGCAAAGGAGGGGTGCAACTCATGGAGGAAGAATAAGCAAAGGAATAAAGAAAAAAGAAGAAGAAGAAAGAGAAGGGAGGAGGAGAAGGAGCCTATATCAGGTATGTAGTGTGACCATACAACAAAGACTAAAGGAGGAAGGAGGAGAAAAGAAGAGGAAAGATGACCTGAAGACATTTGGTAATATTTTTGCAAAAGAATGTGTTTTTGTATTTTTGAATGCTTTCGTGAAAGGGAATGTACAAGAAAGAGAATGCATAAGAATGTGTTTTTGTATATTTGAATGTGTGTGAAAGAGAATGTACAAGAAAGAGAATGCATAAGAATGTGTTTTTGTATTTTTGAATGTTTTTGTGAAAGAGAATGTACAAGAAAGAGAATGCATGTGTTTTTGTATTTTGAATGATTTTTGTGAAAGAGAATGTACATGAAAGAGAATGTAGAAGAATGTGTTTTTGTATTTTTGAATGTTTGTGTGACAGAGAATGTACAGGAAAGAGAATGTAGAAGAATGTGTTTTGTATTTTTGAATATTTGTGTGAAAGAGAATTTATAGGAAAGAGAATGCAGAAGAATGTGTTTTTGTATTTTTGAATGTTTTTGTAAAAGAGAATGTACAAAAAAGAGAATGCATAAGAATGTATTTTTGTGTTTTTGAATGTTTATGTGAAAGAGAATGTACATGAAAAAGAATATAGAAGAATGTGTTTTTGTATTTTTGAAGGTTTTTGTGAAAGAGAATGTACATGAAAGTGGTAGCTTTTGTTCTTGAACTCATGTATAAAATGCACGAAGATGAATGATGTTGAGAGGCTCGAGTTCCATGATTCCTTTAATATTTTCCAGTCGATATGCTCCTGTACCATACTTATGTGTGATGATGAATGGATCCTGTAACAAAAGAATTGAACATGAAATAAAAATGCACATAGAGAAAGGAGATTGCCAAAATTGCTCTTTGTATTGATAGTGTGATACAATATTACAAATAATTTTTTTTGATTTACCCCAAATGTGTTGGGGGTAATGTTATAATGCTCTTTCTTTTGTATGATACAATGCTCTGATAGATGGAACGGGGATCTTCCAAGTCTTCTACAAATATGTGTTGTTCTTTGTTCTTCAGTTACAGCTCCAACGGGTGAGTGGGCTTCTGGTATCTGATGTCGAGACCACTCCAACTTCAGTAGCTTCTCCAAAGTACCTATTATCTACACACATGAAAACCAAAGAGGGTTTAGTAGCACCTACAAATCAAGACATAAAATATTGCCATAAAAATCCTAACTAGAAAAAGCATATGATGCAAAAAATAGAGAAATAAAGTAAATTAGATGCCTTGTTATAAATATTAATCTCTTACTGATCTGGTCTGTTGTGTGCTCTCAGATCTGAGAAACCATAGGCATGAGGTGATGACCTAGAAATCATGCACGGGCGATGGAAAAACTGTGTAGGTATGGTTCCAAGTGTGAAACCACAAATGTGCGGTTTGGATTGAATGACAGATTACTTCGAATGAGGCCTCCAGGCTTTGAATCTTGGTTCTCCTAAGGATACGTGCCAAGCTATGATCCTATTCTGGTAGCCTGATGGTACTAATACTCAGCCTCCTTTGGTGGATGGGATGAAGGTGCCTTTATAGGCTCCTTAGGGTTTTGGAGGGAAATGAGAGGTGGCAAGCTAGGATTGCCAAGTGGTAATTATGGGCTACCAAATGGAGGGGGTAGTTAGAGTGAGTCACTTAGGGTGTCTCACTTAAATAGGGGTGAGGTAGATGCTAGTGGAGCATTATGTGGAGGGTTATTGATGCAGGAGCATCCGGAGACAGTGAAGCAATCTTGCATCTTCCAAAATTTTTTCAAGTTTTTCTAAGTTCTGTGCACCTTGTTTTATTTATTTTAGTCCAGGAGAAGTTTTGTTGAGCAATGTTTAAATTGGAGAAGGTTTGGCAAAGCAAGGGGGTTGGGGTCGCAAAATCGTGACCTTCGAAAGGCTTCCAAGTGATGATTGAGTTTCGTTGTGATATCACGACAGTGTGTTGAGACCTTTGGCAAAGGTCCTCTGACGTTGCGATATCGCGACAGTGTGTCGAGAGCTTTGGCAAAGGTCCTCGACGTCGCGATATCGCGACGTCGCGATATCGTGACGTCGCGATATCGTGACATCACGATGTCGCGACATCATTGTTGAGGCTATGGGAAGTGGCCACAGTCGTCGCGATATCGCGACGTCGCGATATCGCGACGATCTCGTGGGGAAAAGCGAAGAGGGAGAGGCTTGTCGCGATATCGCGGCCTGGTTTTTTGCACAGTCGAAGGTAAACAAGAGAATGGCCTGGCAAGGTCAACTTGACACATGGGCAGTGTGGAGGACACGTGTTTCTACTGTAATGTGACAAGGAAAGAGCATGACCCGATGAGCCGATCGCGTGTAAGAAAACCAAATAGGAAGGTCAAGGAGATTAATAAGGGGGTGTAAGCCACGCATCCTTTTACTTCTGGCAACACAACAATTGCAGGAGATGGATTAATGAATGAAGCAGTGGTACAGAGTACAATCAGTGTATAGCGGCCAGTGTAGGATATGGGAAGCCATTAATGCAAGCTTCCAGGCTGGTCGGGCAGTTGCCCATTTATGGCAGAAAACCAAAATTTGAAAATTCGACCGGAGGGAAAATGGAAATTGAAATTGTTGTGGGGCGGGAGCATTGATTTCCGAGAGGATCGAGGCCTCGATAAAAACTCAAAATTTGTAAGGGTTGGGGATGGTGAGTTCGGGATTGGGGGAAAGAAGTAGTGTGCCTGGACATTGTAACAGGGACTGTATTTTTTTTATTTCACTAAAATTTAATGAGAAGTTGTTCGCTGTAATCTCGACCTTGCCATCAAGTGGTATCAGAGCTGGAGCTCCTGAGCGTGTAACAGATCGTCGAAAAGAGGCAGTTACACCAGGATCTGTGGGAGGAATTTAAAAAAAAAAAAAAAAGGAAATTATAATGCCTCCACGAAGGAACCATGGCGGGGTAGGAAATGTGGTGCCGGTCGAAGACTTCCGGGCCTTGCAGAGACAAGTTCAAGCCCTACAAGCAGAATTACGCAGAAGGCACGAGCCCGGAAGGGATGAGGACAGTGAGGACGAAGTTGAAGAGGAAGACCAATCTGAGGAGGAGGAAGAGGCTATGGACCCTGCGCAAGCTTGGTTATACAAGGCCATCTCTCAGATTGGAAAGCAACCAAAAATGGAGGTTTCCACGTACTCGGGTAACTTGAATCCAGAAGAAGTAATTGACTGGATAAATGATTTAGAGGAGTATTTCGAGTACGAGGAGGTTGAGGACCCTAATCGGGTCAGATTTGCTAAGACCAAGTTGAAGGGTCATGCCAGCATTTGGTGGGACAAAATGGTTGAGAAACTGAAAAGATAGTTCATCCCGACAGACTACGAGTTGGATCTGTTAAGAAAGATGCAGAGTTTGAGACAGACGAACAGAACTGTCCAAGAGTACACCGAAGAGTTTTACAAAATTTCCATTAGAACTGGGCATTTAGAGGGGAACAAAGAGAAGGCAGCCCATTATATCAATGGGTTGAGACTCGGCATCCAGGAAGAGCTGAGTCTAGTTTGGGTAAGCACCATTGAGGATGCTTACCAGTTTGCCTTAAAGGTAGAAGAAAAACTGAATAGGCAGTTTGAAGGCAAGCAAAGAGAAAGGGGCCGTGGTGGAAGAACTGGTGGGAGGACCAGTGGAGAAAAGTATAAGGACTCAAAGAAGACTGGTGAAGCTAGTGGTAGCCCAGATCAAAGGGAGGAGGATGCTCATCAACCCCGAGACCAGAACAGCTACCCAAGAGGACGGGGTGGATCTGGACGGGGATTTGGAAGGGGAGTATTCCGTGGAACATGTTTCCACTATGGTGAAGAAGGGCATCATGCATTCGAGTGTCCACAACATCGGGAAAGAATGAACAAGAGGCCTGAGGGTCTGGCCAGAGCTACTGTGGTAGAGGAAGATGCTGAGTCTGAGCATTCCGAAGAAGCAGAGAGGGGAGAAACAATGATTGTAAGAAGAGTCCTGTTGAATGAGGAGAAGGACACAGACCAGAGAAAAAGTTTATTTCACACCAGATGTAAATGTGTAGGCAAGGTTTGCAATATCATTATTGACAATGGTAGCACGGATAACTTGGTTTCTGAGGAAATGGTTACAAAGCTACAGTTAGAAAGGAAGAAGCACCCACACCCATACCGGGTCGCATGGTTACAGAAAGACCACAGAGCTTTGGTCAATGAGTAGTGTTTCGTTAAATTCAACATTGGAAATTATTGTGATGAGGTCTTGTGTGACATCCTGCCCATGGATGCTTGCCACATGTTGCTGGGGAGGCCCTGGCAGTTTGACCAGAATGCAGTGCATGATGGCCGTGCCAACACCTACTCATTGATAAAGAATGGTGTACGCCATAAACTAAAGCCCTTGAAGGATGCAGATGAAAAGGTATGTAACAATTCCAGAGTCTGTTTAGTTGAGGGGAGAGAGTTCCTGAACGGGTTGAAGCATGAACATTTATGTTATGCAATAATCCCTAGAGTTAGGGAGAAGGAATGCCAGGATACCCCAGCGAAGTCCAAAATATACTTGGAGGAATTTCTAGATATTGTGTCAGACAATGTGCCTGAGGGTTTACCCCGATAAGGAAAATTAGCCATCATATAGACTTAGTACCGGGATCAAGCTTGCCAAATAAAGCTGCACACAGGATGATGCCTGTAGAGACTGAGGAGTTAAATAGATAGGTCCAGGAATTGTTAGAAAAGGGATTGATTCGAGAAAGTTTGAGTCCATGCGCAGTACCTGCAGTGCTGGCGCCAAAGAAGGATGGGGAATGGAGGATGTGTACAGACTCACGGGCCATCAACAAAATCACTATTAAGTACAAGTTCCCGTTGCCAAGAATGGATGATATCATGGACTATTTAAGTGGAGCTGAATACTTCACAAAGATTGACCTGAAAAGTGGCTATCATCAGATCCGTATCCGAGAGGGAGATGAATGGAAGACAACCTTCAAGACAAGAGAAGGCTTGTATGAATGGTTGGTCATGCCATTTGGGCTGTCCAATGCACCAAGTACTTTCATGCGGCTGATGAATGAAGTACTGAAGGAATTCCTGGGAAGGTTTGTAATTGTTTATTTAGATGATATCTTGATATTCAGCAGGACCCTGGGAGAACACCTGATGCACATCAGGAAGGTTTTTGAGAAGCTGCGGGAAGAGCAGTTGTTAATAAATCCGAAAAAGTGTAATTTTGTCAAAAAGGAGTTAGTATACCCGGGGTTTGTAATCTCGCAGAAGGCCTGAAAATGGACCCAGAGAAGGCAAGAGCCATCATTGAATGGCCTACCCCAAGAAGCACAACAGAAGTAAGATCCTTTCATGGTTTGGCCAACTTTTACAAGAAGTTCATAAAGAACTTCAGCAGCATCTGTGCACCTCTCACGGAAACAATGAGGGGGGATAAAAAGGAGTTCAAGTGGACATCAGGGGCTGAAAGGAGCTTTGATGCATTGAAGAGAAAAGTTACAGAACAGCCTGTGTTGGCACTTCCAGACTTTAACAAGGTATTTCAGGTGGACTGTGATGCCAGTGGCAATGCAATAGGGGCTGTACTGAGTCAAGGGGGCAAACCAGTTGCTTATTTCAGTGAGAAGCTAAATGACGCTCGAAAAAAGTATTCAGTTTATGACCAAGAATTTTATGCCATAGTTCAGGCTCTGAAAAAGTGGAGACACTATTTATTACCAAAGGAGTTTGTTCTATTTACTGACCATCAGGCTTTACAATACATTAACAGTCAGACAAAACTGAATCAAAGGCACATGAAATGGGTGGAGTTCCTCCAAAGTTATACCTTTGTGCTGAAGCACAGAAGTGGAAAGTCAAACAGAGTTGCAGATGCCTTGAGCAGAAGGCAGACCTTACTGATTAGACTGACAGTGGAGGTAGTGGGGTTTGAAGAACTGAAGGGTTTATACCCTACAGATCCGGATTTTGCAGAAGCCTGGAAGGCTTGCTTAACACCTGTTACGGTGGACCGAACAAAATGGTTGGATTTCCTAATACAAGATGGAATGTTGTTCAAGGGGAGCAAATTATGCATTCCAAGGAGCTCTATGCGGGAGAACTTGATCAAAGAAAAGCACAGCGAAGGACTGGCTGGGCATTTTGGTCGGGATAAGACCATTGCACTGGTGGAGGAAAATTACTACTGGCCACAACTTCAGCAAGATGTGCGAAAGTTTGTGCAGAGTTGCAGAATATGCCAGATGGCAAAGGGTGCAAGGCAAAACACAGGACTGTACCAGCCATTACCTATACCGAAGAGGCCATGGGAAGACATAAGCATGGATTTCATCCTTGGATTACCAAGGACACAAAGAGGAAATGACTCTGTATTTGTGGTGGTTGATCGATTCTCCAAAATGGCACATTTTATCCCCTGCCAAAAGACCAGTGATGCAGTTCACATTGCAAGGTTGTTCTTCAAGGAAGTGGTTAGACTTCACGGTCAGCCAAGAAGCATAGTTTCTGATAGAGATACCAAGTTTGTTGGATAATTTGGGAGAACTCTATGGAAGAAGATGAAAACAGACCTGAAATTCAGTTTTGCATACCACCCACAGACTGACGGACAGACAGAGGTGGTGAACAGAAGCCTGGGTAATCTATTGAGGTGTTTGATAGCAGATCAGCCCAAGGGATGGGATTTAGTTTTACCATAGGCAGAATTTGCGTATAATAGTTTAGTTAATAAAAGCACAGATAAATCTCCATTCCAGATAATATATGGACACAGCCCGAGGAATGTGTCTGAACTAATAAAGTTGGACAAAAAAGAAAAATGTAGTGCCGAAGCAGAAGAATTTGTAGAACATATGAAAAGTCTGCATGAGGAAGTAAGAAGACAAATTACAAAAATGAACAGTCAATATAAGACAAGGGCAGACCAGAAGCGGCGGTTCAAGGAGTTCAAGGTTGGATATGAGGTTATGGTGCATCTCAGGAAGGAGAGATTTCCTGCCAAGACTTACAATAAATTGAAGATGAAAAAGTTTGGACCATGTAAAATACTGGGAAAGCGGGAGTCAAGAAATGCGTATGAGGTGGAATTGCCGAGTTGGCTTGATATTTCACCTATTTTTAATATTTCAGATTTAGTGGAATATCATGAGGGAGAAGGCACAGAGAGGCAAAGTCCAAAATTATGGCAAATTCCAGCATCCACTCCAAGCACAAATGAGGCCGAGGAAGTATTGGATACCCGTGAAGGCAGAAGCACCAGAAACAGACAGTATACTGAGTATTTGATCAAGTGGAAGGCAGGCCTGTTGAAGATACAACTTGGTTGTCTAAAATGGAGGTTGACCGCCTGGGTCTTCCTCTAACAACCCAAAAGTGAGGATCACTTTTCTTTAATTACCCCGGGTGTCTGATTCAGGAGCATCCGGAGACAGTGAAGCAATATTGCATCTTCCAAAAATTTTTCAAGTTTTTCTAAGTTCTGTGCACCTTGTTTTATTTATTTTAGTCCAGGAGAAGTTTTGTTGAGCAATGTTTAAATTGGAGAAGGTTTGGCAAAGCAAGGGGGTTGGGGTCGCGCAATCGCGACCTCCGAAAGGCTGCCAAGTGATGGTTGAGTTCCGTCGCGATATCGCGACAGTGTGTCAAGAGCTTTGGCAAAGGTCCTCTGACGTCGCGATATCGCGACGTCGCGATGTCGCGACATCATTGTTGAGGCTATGGGAAGTGGCCACAGTCGTCGCGATATCGCGACGTCGCGATATCGCGATGATCTCGTGGGGAAAAGCGAAGAGGGAGAGGCTTGTCGTGATATCGCGACCTGTCGTGATATCGCGGCCTAGTTTTTGCACAGCCGAAGGTAAACAAGAGAACGGCCTGGCAAGGTCAACTTGACACGTGGGCAGTGTGGAGGACATGTGTTTATACTGTAATGTGACAAGGAAAGAGCATGACCCGATGAGCCGGCCGCGTGTAAGAAAACCAAAGAGGAAGGTCAAGGAGATTAATAAGGGGGTGTAAGCCACGCATCCTTTTACTTCTAGCAACACTACAATTGCGGGAGATGGATTAATGAATGAAGCAGCGGTATAGAGTACAGTCAGTGTATAGCGGCCAGTGCAGGGTATGGGAAGCCATTAATGCAAGCTTCCAGGCTGGTCGGGCAGTTGCCCATTTATGGCAAAAAACCAAAATTTGAAAATTCAACCGGAGGGAAAATGGAAATTGAAATTGTTGTGGGGCGGGAGCATTGATTTTTGAGAGGATCGAGGCCTCGATAAAAACTTGAAATTTGTAAGGGTTGGGGATGGTGAGTTCGGGATTGGGGGAAAGAAGTAGTGAGCCTGGACATTGTAACAGGGACTGTATTTTTTTTATTTCACTGAAATTTAATGAGAAGTTGTTCGCTGTAATCTCGACCTTGCCATCAGTTATCCCATGTGAAGGGACAAAGGGGACAAGGGTGTATGAGATGTGGCAAGGGATGTTGGTGAGGTTGCTAGGAAACATGTCTAGTGGGTAGGCAGGGTATCCTAGGCTGATTTTCCAGATTTAATAAATCTAGAAAATAGAATATTGTGTAGGATTTTATACACCTAATTTTAAACTTAGGCACATAAATTATTATGCAGGATTTGATGTGGGGTGAAAAATGGTGACTTTGTGGATGACCAGTTTTTGGTGTCTATAAAAGCCCCTTTTTGTACCGCGTTATGTGAAAACACAATGCGATGCAAAAAAACCAATGACACCTATCTTTATTGGATGGATGGACTCAACTCTTCTCGACGCACAAGAATGACCAATTTAAAAAAAAAAATGATCGAATTTTTATTTGATTTCTTACCCCTCAATTGGCGAATGGGTAAAGGATGAAACCCATGAGCCAATTGATCAATTATTTATGTTTAGATGATGCAAATTTTTGATGATGTGAATGTGATACAAATGTATGACATTGACTCAACTTTATGCCCCAAGTTTGGGATTGTTTGTGTTTTGCAAATTTGTTGTTGGTTCATTGTGGCAATTATTGTGGTAACATCATCAACCACATTCAAAGTTCTTTTTCCCTTGTGATCATGGAAATTCCTTCCAAATGATGGGTTCAAAGAACTAGTCGTTCTGGGAATTCGATACTCATGTGCTTTTTGATTATTTCCAAAGTTGATTTGATTGTTTTGAATTTTGACCCAATGAAAGGGGTTGAAGGATAACCTTGTGCAAATATGATTTAAACATAGCCAAGCTCAAAATATTTGAGTGTCCTTATGGTGAGTTATCCACCCTACCAAATTGCATGGATTGCTAGTCACTGCAACCATCAGGTGTATAAGATAATTCACTGTATACGAGGCTCACTAATGAATGTGATGTTGATGATTATGATGACAATGATGATGTTGGTTAGGGTTTTGTTGTTTTAATTTTATTTTATTGTAACTACGTATGTGTGGTTCTACATTCCATTAACTACACATCCGTGGTTTGCATCACAAATCATGGGATCACGTTTTCACACACTTTGGAAAATGCGAGTGCACAGTTTTCATCGTAAAAAGCGGCTATATAAAGGGGTGAGGGATAAATTTCATTTCATTGTTGCAGTTTGATTCTTCTGAGCATTTTGAGAAGAGAGAGTGAGATAAAGGCTAGTGAGGGGAGTGGAGTTGGTGCAGGTGTGGTTGGTGGTGGCTCGACTGGAGCGAAAGTCGGTGTTCGCTATGCGAAGGTAGGTATTTTGTTCCTTAGATTTTATTTTATTTATTTTTTTTTTTTGGGTGTTTTGTTTGTTTGTTGTTTTTTTTCGGCAACCACTAAGAGGGGTTGGTAAAAAAAAAAGCTTTTTTTGTTTTGTTTTTGCAACCACTAAGAAGGACTAGTAAAAATTTTAATTTTTTTTGTTTATTTTGGCAACCACTTAAGAGAGGCTGGTAAATTTTTTGATTTTTTTTTTATATGATTAAATGGGGAAGGTTGATTTTTTTTTATTTTTTTTAATTTTTTTTAAAATTTTTTTTGCTAGGATGAAATGCAATATTTTTGTTTTTCTTGAAATGCAATTGATTCTAAAATACAATGTTTTTGTGTTTTTTTTTAAATGAATTTTTTTTTGTGTTTTTCTTGTTTTTGAAATGCAATTTATTCTAAAATGCAATGTTTTTATGTTTTTCTTGTTTTTGAAATGCAATTTATTCTAAAATGCAATGTTTTTGTGTTTTTCTTGTTTTTGAAATGCAATTTATTCTAAAATACAATATTTTTATGTTTTTTATTGTTAGTAATCTGGATATGCACTCATTTTATCTTTGTTTATGCTCCAAGTTAAGTTTATTATTGCTAGACACCGATGGACCCACACCATATCCAAGGTGCAAAAAGCTCTCATAGTTGATGAGTGGAAGTTTTTGGAGGCTATGGTCTTGGATGGAGACTATTTGAGCTGACAAGGAGTTTCTATCTGCTCTAGTGGAGAGATGGGACCTTGATAGGGGTTCTTTCCAACTTTCGATAGGGGAGCTAATTGCCTATCGAGGGTTTACCTGTGAGGGCGGGAAATGATAATAAGGCCTCCCTTAGTCCCATATACGATGATGACTGGGATTTTGACTATGGGAAGGGTGATATTCCTTAGCTTGATCTGTATAAGGGTAAGAAGTTGGATGCCCTTTCAACTTTTTTGATGTACATACTAGGCAACATGTTGTTTCCTAATAGTATGAACTCAAGGTTCCTTGGAACCAGGTTTCCATTGTATTGCAATTGATTTTAGAGCCATAGATCTATGCTTGGGCTCCCACTCTCTTATGTCAAGTGAGATGTATAAGGTGAAGAGGCGAGAACAAAAGGGGATCAGTTGTAGTTTAATGCTCCAAATATGGGCATGGGATCACATCAGAGTTGGCCGCCCATAGGGGCTACCCTATGCCTGCGATGGTTCACTTTCTCGTGCTTTTCACTGGTGGGTTAGTGAGGAGTCTTATCCTACTCACCATCCTTGCATCGTAGAGATTTATCAGGATATTTTGAGTAGTTTGACATGCAATGATATTTGATAAAAATCTTGGAGAGGCCTTACTTGGGAGTATGATGCAATGCAACTTCGTCGGGTGAGATGAGGCAGATGGATGGTTAGGATCCATGGTCGAGAAATGGAGTATATCTAGTTCTTATGGGTGATGAGGTAGTTTGGATTGGTGCAAGGAGTTTTAGATGCTCCTATGATGTACAAGAAATGGGGAGACAAGCTTAGTCTTTCCTTGAATCTAGATTTTTGGACTATGGATCATGATGTAGTCATGGACGTTATCGATATATATGATGCAGGGATGACTGCAGACTATGATACTTGGTTTATAACATAGCCTCCTTGGAGATCGAGCCAAGGAGTAGATGATGTGATTAGCAAGGATGAGCTTGATGTTGGTGAGCAAGCTCTTAGGTGGTAGAAGTGTCATCGAGGCAATTGGGGTAGGAGGTAGTCTATTGTTGGCACACAACAAATAGATGTTAACACTGGTGTTGCTAGAGATGGTGATGATGAAGGTCATGATGTAGTGCCTAATATAGATGTGGGTGATGATGTTGATGTTGGTGATGATGGAGATGATGGAGGTGCTTAGGGCCAAGATGCTTCTCCTCACCACATGGAGGAGGAGTGGGGTATACTGTAGGTGCAGTGAGACAAATTGAGTGAGGAGGTAATGAGGTTGAAGGGTGAGGTGACTCAGCTTCAAGGTGAGGTGACCCAACTACAGGGTGATATGGATGAGTTATAGGCTAGGCCAAGCGGGGGTGACGATGCTGCTACCATCGTAACTCTTACAGTTGAGATAGCCCAGTAGGAAACCTACGAGGGTTAGGATTTAGATACTTCTCAAAGATATGCATGGTACATGGTGTCCCTTGAGGACACTTTATACCAGCACCAGATTTTGTTGCCACTTCAACCTTCTTCTTTTGTGTCAGGTTTTAGTACGTGGATTGAGTCTAGGTTAGGTAGTTTGCGGTCTCATAAACCATATGGCTCACACACTTCCCAAGCATCAACTTAGGGGCCTAACAGGGATCATGGGGGTGCTAGCTAGTAGAAAATTATTATCTCTTTTTGTAGTTTTGCTTTTTTTTTGATGAGCCTTAGTGCTTTGATGTATACAGCCTACAGGCATTTTGTACTTATGCGATTCATATATACATGGCTCTTTATTATGATCACTTGTGTGTGCACTTTTGCTTTATTGTATGTATGGATGCATATGAAATGATGTGATGTATGATGTAATAGATGATTAATGCTATGTTCTAATGCTCATTTGGTATTTATAAACTCTTGCTTGATCAACATTATCTTGTTTAATTAGGGGCATAGATAGATGGTATTGACATGGAATATGATATGTGGTAGTGAAAATGTTATGGTTTTATTATGTGGATGATCTAGGGCATTCTTTCAAAGACTCAAACATCCTAGTGACTTCAAACAAACCCAATATGTATTTCATAGATCTTCATTATGCAAGGATTGTCCTAGTGGTTTAAAAATTTTCAAGGACCAATTGTGTGTACCATGATTGTTCATTTTCCATTATGAATTAGGTCAAACTAATCAATTGTAACTTATGCCAATAAGCTAGCTCATTCGAGAGTGGCCTTAGGTATGTACAAAATAAAGTTGCTAATGGTATAAAAATGGTGCCACACGTAAGGATACCCCATTTCCAGGCGAGATTCATTCAACCCATTGCTATAATGAGGATCATCCCATGGTTTTTGAGACACTAAGAGTTCTAGGGATTCAAGCTCCTTTTCGTTCTTTTATTTCATTTGATTTTGGGGGTTGCTCATTTTGTGATGGAACTATTGGATTTTATTGCTTTACAATCGCTCATTTTGAAGAAGAGCAATGGGATTTTAATTGCTTTGAGATGCTTTTTGGGATACTTGCTCCTTTTGAGGAAGAGCAAGGGATTTTTTTTAAAGTACTTTTTGGGATACTTGCTCCTTTTGAGGAAGAGCAAGGGATTTTTTTAAAGTACTTTTTGGGATACTTGCTCGCTTTGATGAAGAGCAAAGGATTTTTTTTTTTTTTTTAAAGTAATTTTTGGGATACTTGCTCACTTTGATGAAGAACAAGGGATTTTCTCTTTTATTTTTTGGAAGGGTGAAGGGGGAGCTTGTCATTTTTCCAACTTTGTAGCACTCCAGGCCATGCACATAATTGGATGAATAGAGGAAACCTTTAGCTTATGGCAATAGCAACTTTTGATGTCATTATTCCTAAGTTTCACAATGTTTTAATGTGTTTTGTTGTGTGTGGTCCAAGAGGAAACTTGATTGACCAGGAACAACTTATTGCTTCTAGAGATTGTTTGACTTTGAATCAAGTTTGTTCAAAACACTAGGGGCGGTTGAGTGATTGAAAACATTTGGAATTTTCTTATGGTTGATGTGGTTTGTGATGCTTGTGATACTTTCAATGCAATCTTTTGAAAATTATAAAATGCACACAAAATAGTCAGTGACCGCATAATTGTTATTGCTAACAATTATTCGGTATCTATACCACTTTATGTGAGTCTCTTAATCAACAAAATATTATATGGAAAGTTGCATATTATTGTGATTGATGAATTTCTAAGTGATGTAGGATGCCCCTAATTAAGGCAACAAGACATAGTGGACTAGCAATCATCCAAATTAACCAAATGATCCAATGTAAATAATGTTATAAAAAAATGCCTAAAATGCATGTATGGAATGCATGGATGGATTAGTGAGATTTAAATAAAATATTTTTGGTATATATATATATATATATATTTAGCCATGTATATGTACATATATAAAACTACACTATGCATAAAATATCTTTAGATGTATTATATTCAATGGCTTGGGTTCTAATGTTCCTTATAAGTTGGCATGTCTATATGTTCCTGGACCCAACTTCTGCTTATGTATGGACCTAACCAATTAGACACAAATTTATCTCTAAAATGCGGTAATGCATTGGTGTTTTGTTGATTCTATTTAAGAGTGATATCTCCCACTTGGAATTTATGAGGATGGACTTTTGCATTGTAGGCACGTTTGATGCGGTCTTGATATACTCGTAGATGTTCTAAGGCATTGATGCGCTTTTCATCAAGGAGTGTTAATTGGTCAAGACATACTTGTCTAGCTATATCATCATCCATGAATGCTTGCAATGTGACTCGTAGAGAAGGGATCTCAAGTTCAAGAGGTATGATTGCTTTAGCACCATAGACCAATGAAAAAATGTGTTACTCCAGTTGGCATTCTAATGCTTGTTCGATAAGCCCATAGTACTAAGAGGAGTTGAGTATGCCAATCTCTATGATTTTCTTTTACAAGTTTCTTGAGAGTGGCTATCATAGTCTTACTGGTCACTTCGACTTGTCCATTCGTCTATGGGTAGTAAGGAGTCAAGAAAATATGTTGAATATTATACTTGCTGCATAAGGCTCGAACATCCTTGTTATTTAAAGACTTACAATTGTCAGAATTGTTTTTAGAAGGAATCCCAAAATGACAGATAATATGCTAAAATTTAAACTCTGCTATTCGAGGTCCAGTCATAGTGGTCATTGGAATTGCTTCGACCCATTTTGTGAAGTATTCTATGGTGTTTATGATTAATTTATGTTGTCTCGAAGAGGTAGGTGAAATTTTGCTAATCAAATCTAGGCCCCATTGTGAAAAGGGCCAAATACTTTGAATGGGCTATAAAGCTTGTGATGGTACATGAGTCAAATTGACGTGATGTTGACATTTTTGACATTTCTTGACATATTGAAAACAATCACTTTCCATGGTGGGCCAATAATAACCCATGCACAAAATATGCTTTGCAATGGCCATTCCACTATGGCCACCACAAGTACCATTATGGGCTTCAATTATAGCTCATTGTGCCTCAACGGGATATAGACATTAAAGTAGGAATCCATCATAGCCACATCTATACAACACGTCCCCCAAGAGAGTAAAATGAGTTGTTTTTTTTTTAACATTCTTTTTGTAGTTCGCATAATTTCTAATGGGAGGGTCCCAAATTTGAGAAAATCTCTTATCTCATCAAGGTAAGAATTGTATGGCTTTGCGTGGACCAAACAAACAATCTTCTCACCTTCAAAATCTGCTTGTTTGATTGTTGACTTGGACATTATTATTATGATAAGCAATTATAATTTTCCATGTTCATTCTTAGAAATCAAGGATCCCAAAGAAGCCATTGCATCCACAAATCTGTTAGTTTAATGAGGCAAGTTCCTAATCTCATACCAGTAAAATTTCTCTAGCAACTTCATTGCTACTTCGTGATACTACTTCAAGACTGGTTCTTTGCATTGGTATTCCCCCTTCACTTGACAAATGACTAGTTGAGAATCACCAAAGATGCTTATTAATTTAATGCCCATAGATATATCTGATTGAAGCTCCAAGATTAAGGCTTTGTTATTTGTGCATGGGAAGTTGAGTTTGAATGATAAATGAATTGGAATTCCTTCAAGAGTGTAAAACATGACTCTCACACCTTGTCCCTTTTTGTACTTTGATCCATCAAAGAACATCATCATGTCAATACCATCCTCGAGAGGGACTAGTTCTTCTTGTTCAATGATAGAAAAGACCGAATCATCTGGAATCTCAATAAGTATTTGTTGATAATTTGGTAATGGAGCTTCTATGAGTTGATCGGTTATCACCTGACCTTTGATGGATTTTTTATCACGACACGTTTCCTTGGATCCTTTCCAAAAGACTAGTAGTTAATTAGTGGGATGATTTATTGATCAACAAAAGGGATATAGACCCTTAAGAATACTACAAATTTCAATTAGAGAATTTGGTAAAGTTTAGAGAAGGATTTATTATATTTCAAAATAGATAATTTAAAGTAATTTAAATAGAAGGTAAATGAAACTTTGGTGAAAGAAGAAATAGAAAATAACTTTTCACCAAAATTTATTACAAAGTAGTATATTGTGTGTAAGCAACCTAATTATGTAACAATTAGGTACTCACCAAGTTTACCCAATTTTAATTGGGCTAAAAAGAATTCTAGATTTTCAAACAATGTATGAATTTTCCTATCTTCTACATGGTCCATTTTCATTAATGGAAATTAAGTGAAAATTA
Organism: Wollemia nobilis; assembly: GCA_028583015.1. Classification (NCBI taxonomy): domain Eukaryota; kingdom Viridiplantae; phylum Streptophyta; class Pinopsida; order Araucariales; family Araucariaceae; genus Wollemia; species Wollemia nobilis. The sequence continues at coordinate 8,990,325 of JAQPPZ010017049.1, read as the reverse complement.
TTTCCTCTGCACCTAACCTATTCGCTAATAATAGTTTAGTTGGAAATTATATCTAGAAACAAGACCACCTACTCTTGGGGGACTCCTTATTCTACTCTTTGAACTTTGCCTCCATAAGGAATGTCTTTTTTGGATGAAGCCATCTTTTAATATTAAAATAATAAGGCCACTATTTGGCTCATGAGTGGATAAGTTCCCTATAAATAGAGGACCTCTTGTGAAGAAAGGTAGGTAGGAAATATTGGGGGTCTAGGGAGTATGCTCTCCACCTTGGTGGATTAGAAACCAGAAGACTTGAGAGATTTGCTAGTTGTTGGTGGAGACAATCTTGATAGAGTAAAAGAGAGAAATCTTGAAAGACTCATAAGGAGGCCCGAGGGTTCAAGAGCAAAGGATAAGACCAGCATTGAAGGGAAAAGCTAGATTAAAGAAGCCTTAAGTAATTCAAAGGAGCTCTATCTTACGAAAGTCCCAGGTTCGATAGATTGATTTACACCCCTAGTTTAAAATCATAATGTTGTTTTAAATGTTTTTATTCATTGCTTTACTAAGGTGATATAGTCAGGTTGAATAATTTGTTCAAATTATAATAGTAGTATGTAGAACTGTATTATTTATTTTCCACTTGATATAGACATCAAGTTTATCTGGATCGATATTTAAAGGCCCTGTTATACAATTTAAAGTTCGATGATATAAGGACCATACGATAATATTTGGTCAAACCTTTTTTTTTTTGGCTATACCGAGTATTTCCAATATCATAAAGCCCTAAAATAATCCTCATTGTGTCTTGTCATGGTAATTAAGAAAGCCATACTAACTGTGATATCCAAATCATTTCTCTTCCATGGCATCATTAACCAAGATAATTGGGACCATTACGGTTGCATTCTATGTATAATCTGTATGATGAGTTCTCTATAATCATTAAACCATTTGCTCATGCTCGACCATAAGGTATGAAATGACCTTTAATCTTAGGTCAATCAAACTCTAGTATATTGTAGATTCATCACCAATACCTTGGTGGAAACATGATTTGACCCCTATAAGATTGGGGTTTAGTGAAATGTTGTGTTACACTACTTGAAACGTAGGTATCACCCTACCTCCATTGTTATTAGACTAGAAAGGGATTGGATTTTGTTTTTATGGATTGATATGTCCGAGGACCACCACGAGCACCCGATCAGTATTGGGCAAGTTTGAATGGAGTATCCTGTAATAAGTCTCTATTTATAAGTGCAGAATAATGAATTAGAAAGGATCTAATTACTTTTGATCACCGTAATGTTTGAAACCTGACTTCGCTAGTCTACCATAGGATACCGTCGACCATGTATTACTATGATAGAACCACCCACTAATGATCGCTATGAGACATAAAAGGTGTTTATACATGCGTATATAGTTTAGTCATCAACAGTGAAGCCTACACCTAAGATTTAGCAACATCATCTGTAATTTTCCTCCTCTAGGATTGCTATAACATGCAATGATTTGTGATGATCGTGTCGACTAAGTGCCTTCTCGTGTCAACAAGGCTACAAGAAATTTTAGGTAGTCTTACCTACGTCGGATACAATTTGAAATCTCACAGATATACATGACTATGTGTGAAGGGAATTTACCTACCATTTTCTTCAGATGTTGACAAGTGGCACCCTACGATAAGATGGATCGATTCCTTGAGTTGTTGAATATAAGCGCTAGATGGGGTTCCATGATTCAGTTGAATGATTTCTAGACCAATCGTAAACATGTCTTTAGCTATTGGAAGTTTAATATAAGCTTTGATTAAGACCAAGTTCATTAGCTATTGGATGATCTTTGGATAATTCGTTGGACCCTTGGGTATTTTAACCGTGTACTCTATACTACTAAGGGAAGGTTAATCTAATTGTTGGAACCCTTGGTAATAGACCATTCAAGGCCACTTTACACCATAGTCGGTGGCTTAAATAATGATTATAAGGTATAACAAAATAAAAGGGTTGGTTATACCTACATTGCAAGAGGTCTAAAATTATAACTATATGGTCGTTAGATTGAAAACCATTTCATATGATAAACATATGAAAATTAATAAAAGGAGGGTGACTTGGGTTATTTCAATTAGGCTAGAAGTAAATAATTTAGAGAGAAAACTATCATAGTATTCTCTTAATAAAATAAAAAATATCTTAAGACTTATAAGAGATATTAGTATGTTCTTGGGTGAGGCAAACTGGGTTTAAATGGTTTATTTCAAATGATGAATAGCTAAATTTAATATTTTATTTACTAAATTACAATAATGGTTGTTCCTGAACTTAAGGTATGTGACTTTAATTTGTAGAATAAGGGATTGATTATAGCAATCGTAGAGAATGAATATGAAATTCATTCATGAGATAAATATGGGATTCTCTCTTTTCTATTTAGTGAAGATTATCCAAAATATGAATCCGATGATCATCATAAACATGTGTAAGAATTTGTAAAATTCTTAAGATGGCTTATAAAAAAAAATTGGAAATTCCTTAATTACAACATGAGCCTTAAAGGAACATATGGACTCCTTAATTGTATGAGAGATACTTTAATGTTATGATGATGGCTTAAAGAAAGGAATTGGGAAATTCCTTCATTGCATCATGATATTTAAAAGGAACAATTGGGTTCTTTTAATTGTATAATTGATTGAAAGGGAAATGTAGATGCCCTTATATACTTGTATTATTTAAAACCCTAAGTTTATGAATGAGAGGAAAATACATATTTTGGAGGTTGGGTTTATTTCCCATGAGGGTTCCCAGGATAAACAATGTGTCACTCTATTTGTGGTTTGATTTGTTAATTCTTGTGAATGTTACATTTACTTTTAAAATGACAGTGTTATAAGTTGACGAGATGCTAATTGCTTTGATGAAATGAACATGCAATATTTTAGCCCAATATGACAATGGTTACATTTGTTAATTACTATTTGATTTGTAGTCAAAATTATGATGCAAAGAATGTAAGTTTTTTTCTAATATGTTGTTGATCTAATAAATTATGAATTTGACATTTACCTTCTAAAATATTATTGATTAAGTAAATTGAAATTGATGCAATTAGCTAGAATTACTTTTCAGTGAGTAGCATTTAATATAGATTTAGAAAGAATGATGTAAGGAAATATATGCCTTGCTCAAATGATTATCTTGTATTAATTACCTTTCAATGAGATGATTGTTTTGTAAATAATCTCAAGGATTATAATGTAACGAGTTCTATACTTTAATGGTTAATTGAGATATGTTGTGCTAATCACTCCATAAAAACTCATGGATGGTTTAACTAAAAACTCTATAATAATTAAATGATAACTATGTTTGGAGTAATCCAAGTTGGAGCTCAAAGTAGGTTGGAGCCCACAAATAGCAATATGGACTTGAGTTGTAGACCAAGTCAGACCTTACATTATGAGTTGATAAATGAATGTACATGAGGAGTAGTGCTCCCATGATGGTAAAAGAATACCTTTTGGTAATAAACTTAATTGCTTAATTTATATAACAAAAGGGATGACTAAATAAAAAGGTGAACAAATAAGCCTTAAGAGGAATAAAAAAATATAATCATGCTTAAGATGTCTATGCCAAGGATTGGGTAAGTTTGATCATGGGTAGTGATTTTATTATCTTACTAGCCCCATCGAGGAGATGTGGGTAAGAACTAAGATTGATGATTAACCATTGATATGGTTATTGCATCTATGATGGTTTTCCATTGGTGTGGTTATCCATATTCAAGGCATCGACCTACATACTAATATTGGTGGATAGTATGGAGAAGGACGATTCCATTTGGTGAGGGATAAAAACCTAACACTTTGGTGATGATATTCTCACAATGACACTGAGAGGGGGGGTGAATCAGTGTAACTATTTAAAATATTGAATCTGCTATTCTTAAAACTTAATACTGCTAGCTTAAAAACAAATAAAGCAAATATAGCACAAGAGCATCACACAACACAGGATTTAACGAGGTTCACCAATGTGGCTACTCCTCAAAAATGACTGTTTGGACTACAATCCAAATCCAGTCTTTGCAAGGATTCTTTCTTTACAAATGATTCTCCAGCACCCACTGGAAGGAGCACCAACCCCTGATTTTTTTGCTGCAACAGATAGGAGCACCAACTCCTTTTACCAAGCACCAACTTGGATTTCAAATTTTAATAAAATATTGACATAGAAATGCCTTCTCTATTGCAAGACCCTGACTGGTCCTTAGCTCATTCAATTTTGTCACAGAAGCATAAAAAGAATAGTTACAATCTCAGTATCTTCTTTTTCACAGTTAAAAACCTCTCTACTGATTTTTCAATAAAATTGCATTCAAGTTCAGGTTTTTGTTCATTCACTATGCTTCAAACAACACCCTTTCTACAACCTTCTCTCTTTTATTTATTTTTCATGAATATTCACGGTTGCAGTAACCTCCTACTGTGCTTGCTCGAGTCCTTTTATATGATTTTCTCGAATGACTCAATTTTTAAAATGGCTCGACTTTCCCTCCTAATTTCCATGCATTCTCGGCTACGGTCAATGTGTCAAACCCAATCTAAAATGTTCTGCCTTTTAGCCGCTTTCTTTCTGACTCACTCTGACAATCTGACAGCCTTTTTCTCTGCACATTCTGACCGTCTTTTTCTCTGCACTTCCTGACAGCCTTGTAGCGCGTTTCGAAGCTCTCTGATTCTTTTCTTCCAAACTATATGAAACTGCTCTCTTAACGCTTTTGCACTTTCTGATGACACTCTTTTCTATACTCTGTCGATCCTTCTATTCTACCTACAACTGTCATATCTGATATGCACTACCATCGAGAGGATTTCTTGTTTGAAGAGATTATCCGGAATATCGCGCTTATGACAGCTTGCAGCATCACGGCCTCGCAATAGCTGTTCTTTTATTAAATGCATTGCATCGTAACTTCCCTTGTCACTCCAGTTAACAGTTGCAGTATTTTATCTAATCTTTCCCCAACACCTGTCACTGGGAACTGTACATCTAACTCTAGTTAACTCTACGTAACTGGCGTTATTTTGACACCTGTCACATTGCATGCATTTTTGGCCTTTTTCCCGCCAAAATGTTACCTGTCGCGATATCACGACGTTTTCCGCCTCCTGGACCTTCTCTCTGTATGCACCCATGAAAATGATACATGTCACGAAATCGTGACACTTTTCGCTTTCCTGCAGCTTGCTCCGCTTCCACCCGCGAAACGAAGCATGTCGCGAAATCGTGACACTTTTCGCTTTTGCTGACGTCATCTTCAAAGTTGTCGCGAAATCGCGATGCTTCTGGCTTCCAGCGGCTTCTCTCGCAACTTGTCGCGAAATCGTGACACTTTCAGCTATTGCTGACGTCATCACCAATGTTGTCGCGAAATCGCGACGCTTCTGGCTTCCAGCGGCTTTTCTTCCACCTTGTCGCGAAATCGTGACACTTCTCAGTTTTGCTGACGTCATCCTCCGACTTGTCGCGAAATCGTGACGCTTCTGGCCTCCGTACAATTCTTTCTTCATGCAGCCGCGAAAACCTTACTTGTAGCGAAATCGCTACACCTTTCTGACTTAACATTTTTCTTTGCTGCGGTTTTCGAAAATCTAACTTTGTTGGCTTGGTGTTTCCTCTTGCTTCGACTTGCTGATCTCAAGACTTGTAGCGAAATCGCTACCCCATTGTGTTTTGTGTTTTACACTTGTAGCGAAATCGCTACACCTATGCCCCTCGCTTTTCAAACTTGTGACAAAGTCGCTGCCCCTTGCACCTTTTATTTCGAACCTGTAGCGAAATCGCTACACTTTTCGCCTTGCATTTCGAAGTCATGAACGAAATCGCTACACTTCTCCGCCTTGCATTTTGAACCTGTAGCGAAATCGCTACACTTTGCTGCCTTGCATTTTGAACCTGTAGCGAAATCGCTACACTTTGCTGTCTTGCATTTTGAACCTGTAGCGAAATCGCTACACTCTTGCATTTTGTATTTCGGACTTGTAGCGAAATCGCTACACTTTCTTGACTTATCACTTTTTCTTTGCTTTTGCCAATGAAATTGCAACATGTAGCGAAATCGCTACGCTTTCTTCACTTTGCTGCTTTGCCTCCAACATGTCGCGAAATCGCGACAGTTTTCATGAACTTTCTCTCTCCTCCTTTTTGTCGCGATGTCGCGACACTTTGCGCCCTTAGTGCTTTTCTTCCGAAACTGTCGCGATATCGCGACACTTTCTCATGCACTTTTCTCTCTCATCCTTTTTGTCGTGAAATCACGACAATTTTGCATGCATTTTCTCTCTCCTCCGTTATGTCGCGATATCGCGACAATTTGGCATGCTTTTTCTCTCTCCTCGGTTTTGTCGCGAAATCGCGACAGAAAACATGTCGCGATATCGCGACAGTTTTCTTCCTTGTATTTTTTTGCAAATTTTTGGATCTGGGTCCCCTCTGTTTTCCTTGAAATTCATTGCACTTGATCTGACTGACCTCTGAACTGCCTCAACTGCACCATTCTGTTTGTGTTGACAACAATGACAATACTTTTGCAATGCTTTTGCTGCACCTTGCTCAACAATCTCCCCCTTTGGAATTGTTGGCAACACACTGTAACCTTGCTCAATTTCTTCTCCCCCTTTGCCAATAATACCAAAGGGCTACTGCAGACTCCCCCTGAGTCTATGCACAACATTCTCAGGCATAATGCTCCCCCTGAGAATGTGTTCCCCATAGCTAGTCAGTGCTTTGGAAGGGTGACTACTCCCAACTTACCCCTAAGGTATTCAAAAACTTCCTTGGGCAAAGGTTTGGTGAATATGTCTGCTACTTGCTCTGTAGTTGGAACAAACTCCAATTTGACCTCTCCTTCTGCAACCTTATCCTTCAAGAAGTGATACCGGATTGCAATATGTTTGGTGCGGGAATGCATGACCGGATTCTTTGAAATGTTGATTGCACTAGTGTTATCACATTTGACTGAAATGGGCTCAGTGAAGTGAATACCTAGATCTTTCAATGTTTGTCTCATCCATAGTATTTGTGTACAACATGTTGTTGCTGTAATGTATTCTGCCTCGATCTGTGGATAGAGAGACTCGATTCTTGCTTTTTCCTGTGCCATGCTACCAATTTATCTCCAAGAAAAAATGCTCCTCCACTTGTACTTTTTTCGTCATCAATACATCCCCGCCCAATCGGCATCGGAATAGGCAAAAAGAGTGAAATATTTTCCTTTTGGATACCATAGTCCATACTCCATAGTGCCCTTGAGATACCTGAAGATCCTTTTTACAGCTGTTACATGAGTTTCTTTTGGACTAGCCTGAAATCTTGCAACCATGCAAACTGCCCTGTAAGATATCCGGTCTTGTGGTCATCAAATACAGCAGGCTCCCAATCATAGATCTGTACATTGTTTGATCAACATCCGGAGATTTATCATCCTTGCTCAACTTGCGGCTTGTTGTCATGGGGGTGCTCACCGGCTTACTATCTTCCATGGTGAACTTTTTCAACATTTCTTTCACATATTTAATTTGAGAAATAAAAATCCCTTTTTCGGTTTGATTAACTTGCAATCCAAGGAAATATGAAAGTTCACCTATCATAGACATTTCAAACTCTTTCTGCATTTTGTTTGCTATGTCTTTGCATGATTCATCATTGCTGCTCCCAAAAATTATATCATCTACATAAACAACAAGGACAATGAAATTGCCATTTTCAGTTTTCACATATAAATTGCTATCCACCATACCTTTCTTGAATCCTTGCTTAGTGAGATAGCTGTCCAATCTTGCATACCAAGCTCTAGGTGCTTGTTTCAAACCATACAATGCTTTCTTCAGCTTGCAAACAAAGTTAGGATTATCACAAAGTTGAAAACCATCGAGCTGTTCAATATATACTTCTTCTTCAAGATTTCCATTCGAAATGCTGATTTTACATCCATCTGATAAACCTTGAAATTCTTATGAACAGACTAAAGCCAAAAATAGTCTTATTGCTTCAAGTCTGGCCACAGGTGCAAAAGTCTCTTCAAAATCAATCCCCTCAACTTGAGCATATCCTTTGCAGACTAATCTTGCTTTATTCCTTACAACCTGTCCGTCTTCATTCAATTTGTTTCGAAATATCCATTTAGTACCAATTATGTTTTTATTTTCGGGCCTTGGTACTAATTCCCGGGTATTATTTTTCTCAATTTGATTTAGTTCTTCATTTATTGCCTCCATCCAAATTTCATCTGTGCTTGCTTCAATAATATTTTTGGGCTCAATACTTGGATAACCAGAGAATAGTTATTTACTACTCTTCTTCTTGTCTGAATGCCAACTGTAGGGTCCCCAATAATCTGCTCTTTGGGATGATTTTTCTGCCAACTGCCTGTTCTGAATTTCCTATTTTCTTCTCTTTCCAAATCATCTGAATCTGATTTTTGTCTCTCTTCCTTTTCTTGATCTTCATCTTCTTCGATAAATTCTTCATAGGTTGGGTAGTTTTCATTATTGCTGATTTCTTGTTTCCTGCCTTCATCAACCTTCACATCCGCACTCTCCACAATTTTCTTTAGTCTTTTGTTGTAGCATGTGTAAGCTTTACTTTTTGTTGAGTAACCAAGAAAGATACCTTCATCAGCTCTATCTTCGAATTTTCCAAGATTGGCTTCAGTCCGTTTAATGTAACACTTGCTGCCGAACACTTTGAAGTATTTTGTTGTAGCCTTTTTGCCAAACCACAGTTCATAAGGTGTTTTGCTTTCATGTGGCCTTAACATACACCTGTTCTGAATATAGACTGTAGTATGAACTGCCTCTTTCCAGAACCTATCAGCAATTTTGCTCTCTGTTAACATGGTCCTTGCCATTTCCTGCACAGTTCTGTTCTTTCTTTCAACTACTCCATTCTGCTGAGGTGTTCTTGCTGCTGAAAACTGTCTTCTTATTCCATGTTTTTCACAGAATTCGGCAAACTCATTTGAAATAAACTCTCCTCCTCTATCAGATCTCAAGCATTTAATTCTTTTTCCAGATTGATTCTCAACAAGATTTTTGAAGGTTTTAAACATCTCAAAGGCTTCTGATTTCTGTTTCAGAAAGAGTACCCATGTCATTCTGGAAAAATCATCTATACACAACATAAAATATTTGTATCCATTTATGCTTTCTGTCCTCATGGGTCCACACAGATCAGTGTGAATCAGTTCTAACGGCTTGCTTGTGAAATACTCTTTTGCTTTGAAAGTAGATCTGGTTTGCTTCCCCTTTTGGCATGACTCACAAATGCTGTTTGATGGTTTACCAATAGTGGGTATGTCTCTTACTGCTCTTTTCGAGCTGATTTTTACCAGATTATCAAAGCTTATGTGACCGAGTCTTTTGTGCCACAACCAATTTTCTTCTTCCTGTCCAACCAAGCAAGTTCCTTCTGAAGTCTCCGAGAGAGTATACAAATTTCCAGAAGTTCTCAGTCCAGTGGCTATTAACTTTCCATTTTTTGTCTTTCTTACTTCACAGCCCTCCTTGAAAATTACTTCATGACCTCTGTCACAAATCTGACTTACACTCAGTAAGTTATGCTTCATTCCTACCACAAAAAGAACTTCCTTAGAGTTGATTTTACCGTCACTTAACTTAACTGATCCTTTACCCACTATCTTTGCTCCATCATTGTTTCCGAATTTTACAGAACCACCTTCGTATGTCTGTAGCTTGTCAAACTTCTGTTTGTCTCCTGTCATATGACTGGAGCATCCACTGTCCAGAATCCAAGGTGCAGATTTATTCTGGGCTTTGAGGGCTGTTTGAACGATCAGAGATTCCTTGTCTTTCTTTGGTTGCTCCTTTTCTTTCCACTGTGATTTGACAGCTGATCTGGTCACTTGCTTTACCTTCTCCCTTTCATTGGCTTGTGACAGTTTTTTGAGAAATTTTCTGTTCTGTTTTGATCCAGTTGATTGATACTTTCTTCCCTGGTATTTATTTCCTGCAAAAGAGCTACGACAATTCCTTGCAATATGTCCGAAGTTATGACAGTTATAACATTCTACAGCATAATCTATCAAAGGAGAAAAAATATTTCTACTAGTAAAATTTCTTTGTTTTACATTATATCTACAACTTGAGATTTTATGACCATATGCATTGCATTTAAAACAATAACCAGAAAAGGAACGAGTGTACCTGGGTAATGGTTGTTGCCATGTTGTAGTAGGAGCAATGGGTCTTCTTCTTCTTTGATATGTGACTTTGGTAAATCCATCATTTGCAGATCTCCTTTCAAGCTTGGACTTATTGCTTTCTTTTGCATGATACTGTTTATCTTGATCAACCTTGATCTTGTCTTTATTCCTAATTGGTTCTACAGTTACATGACCTTTGAGTCCTTTGAGGATTCTCCTTCATCAAAGCCTAAACCAAATTTGATACCCGTAGGCCTTTGATCATTTAACATTTTATTCAGCTTCATAGAACTGTCTTCAAATTTATGATAGCTCAGTTTCGATTCATCTCTTCTAGCTGCAATCTTAATCCAACTATGTCTTCTTCTAGCTTGTTGCACTCATTTATTTTCACGGTTAGCTGTGCTTCAAAATCTTCAGACTTTTTCTTATATTCTTCAGTTTGTACTTTCAAACTGATTATTAAATTGCTAGCATCCTCAAATTTCCTTGAAATCTTTTTATTTCTTTTCCTTTCTACACTTAACTCTTCAAGTGCAGCAACCAACTCACCTTCCAGATCTATCTCAGCCTCATCCTCTAATTTTTCTTCACATTCCTGGGTTTCTTCTGTTCTCTGTTCTTCAAAAGCCATGAACAAGGCTTCACCAGTTTCTTCTTCTGAGTCCTCACTGGAACTATCTTCAGAAGAGTCAATATTCTTTGAAATGAAGCTTTTCTTCTTGAAGTTCCTTTTTCTAAACTGTGGTTTCTTTTTCCAGACATTTCTTTCTTGGTGTGTCCCTTCATCACTTCTATTTTTCTCATTCATTGGGCATTTTGCTGCAAAGTGCCCGATGCCTCCACAGTTAAAGCACTTGAACGACAGCTTACCTCTGTACTTTCCTTTTCCCTTTACCAATTTTCTAACAAAATTTGCTTCAGTTTCATCTGTAGATTCTTCTTCCTCAGATTCTTGTTTAGATTTTATATTTTTCTATGCTTGAAAAGCTGCTTCTCTGTCTGAGGGCTTAGTTTGTCCAATCCTCATTTCATATGCTGTTAGAGAACCATGCATTTCATCCATACTAAAAAAATTTAAATCTTTTGCTTCTTCTATGGCAGAAACCTTTGCATCAAACCTTTTATTTAGAGTTCTTAGTACCTTCTTCACAATGATTGCATCTTCCATTTCTTCCCCGAGTCCTCTTATTGCATTGATGATTCCATTTACTCTCAGCAGATAGGCTTCAATGTTCTCATCATCGGTCATCTTTAATGCTTCGAACTCGGGCACGATGTGTTTGCAGCTTAGCTTCCTTGATTTTGCTATCTCCTTCATGAATGCTTTGCAGTTTGTCCCATATGTCTTTAGCAGATTTGCAGTTCATGATGCGTATCAACTCACTGTCTACTAATCCACACATAATAGCATTCTTGGCTTTCGAGTTGTTCTCAAACTTTTTCTTCTCAGTCGCATCTGTTGGAGGAACAGTGGGTATGGTGTATCCATTTTCAACAGATTCCCAAATGTCATAACCCAATGCACATAGATAAGTCTGCATCCTCAGTCTCCAGAAAGAATAATTTGTTCCATCGAACAGAGGAGCTTTGTTAGAAGAAAAACCTTCACCACCGGCCATTGTGTTTATTCCAAGATCACCTTAGCTGATTAAGCTTGTACAGGTGCCTGGCTCTGATACCAATTGATATTCTCACAATGACACTGAGAGGGGGGGTGAATCAGTGTAACTATTTAAAATATTGAATCTGCTATTCTTAAAACTTAATACTGCTAGCTTAAAAACAAATAAAGCAAATATAGCACAAGAGCATCACACAACACAGGATTTAACGAGGTTCACCAATGTGGCTACTCCTCAAAAATGACTGTTTGGACTACAATCCAAATCCAGTCTTTGCAAGGATTCTTTCTTTACAAATGATTCTCCAGCACCCACTTGGAAGGAGCACCAACCCCTGATTTTTCTGCTGCAATGAGATAGGAGCACCAACTCCTTTTACCAAGCACCAACTTGGATTTCAAATTTTTAATAAAATATTGACATAGAAATGCCTTCTCTATTGCAAGACCCTGACTGGTCCTTAGCTCATTCAATTTTGTCACATAAGCATAAAAAGAATAGTTACAATCTCAGTATCTTCTTTTTCACAGTTAAAAACCTCTCTACTAATTTTTCAATAAAATTGCATTCAAGTTCAGGTTTTTGTTCATTCACTATGCTTCAAACAACACCCTTTCTACAACCTTCTCTCTTTTATTTATTTTTCATGAATATTCACGGTTGCAGTAACCTCCTACTGTGCTTGCTCGAGTCCTTTTATATGATTTTCTCGAATGACTCAATTTTTAAAACGGCTCGACTTTCCCTCCTAATTTCCATGCATTCTCGGCTACGGTCAATGTGTCAAACCCACTCTGACATGTTCTGCCTTTTAGCCACTTTCTTTCTGACTCACTCTGACAATCTGACAGCCTTTTTCTCTGCACATTCTGACCGTCTTTTTCTCTGCACTTCCTGACAGCCTTGTAGCGCGTTTCGAAGCTCTCTGATTCTTTTCTTCCAAACTATATGAAACTGCTCTCTTAACGCTTTTGCACTTTCTGATGACACTCTTTTCTATACTCTGTCGATCCTTCTATTCTACCTGCAACTGCCATATCTGATATGCACTACCATCGAGAGGATTTCTTGTTTGAAGAGATTATCTGGAATACTGCGCTTATGATAGCTTGCAGCATCACGGCCCTGCAATAGCTATTCTTTTATTAAATGCATTGCATCGTAACTTCCCTTGTCACTCCAGTTAATAGTTGTAGTATTTTATCTAATCTTTCCCCAACACCTATCACTGGGAACTGTACATCTAACTCTAGTTAACTCTACGTAACTGGCGTTATTTTGACACCTGTCACATTGCATGCATTTTTGGCCTTTTTCCCGCCAAAATGTTACTTGTCGCGATATCGCGACGTTTTTTGCCTCCTGGACCTTCTCTCTGTATGCACCCGCGAAAATGATACATGTCACGAAATCGTGACACTTTTCGCTTTCCTGCAGCTTGCTCCGCTTCCACCCGCGAAACGAAGCATGTCACGAAATCGTGACACTTTTCGCTTTTGCTGACGTCATCTTCAAAGTTGTCACGAAATCGCGACGCTTCTGGCTTCCAGCGGCTTCTCTCGCAACTTGTCATGAAATCGTGACACTTTCAGCTATTGCTGACGTCATCACCAATGTTGTCGCGAAATCGCGACGCTTCTGGCTTCCAGCGGCTTTTCTTCCACCTTGTCACGAAATCGTGACACTTCTCAGTTTTGCTGACGTCATCCTCCGACTTGTCGTGAAATCACGACGCTTCTGGCCTCTGTACAATTCTTTCTTCATGCAGCCACGAAAACCTTACTTGTAGCGAAATCGCTACACCTTTCTGACTTAACATTTTTCTTTGTTGCGGTTTCCGAAAATCTAACTTTGTTGGCTTGGTGTTTCCTCTTGCTTCGACTTGCTGATCTCAAGACTTGTAGCGAAATCGCTACCCCATTGTGTTTTGTGTTTTACACTTGTAGCGAAATCGCTACACCTATGCCCCTTGCTTTTCAAACTTGTGACAAAGTCGCTGCCCCTTGCACCTTTTATTTCGAACCTGTAGCGAAATCGCTACACTTTTCGCCTTGCATTTCGAAGCTGTAACGAAATCGCTACACTTCTCCGCCTTGCATTTTGAACCTGTAGCGAAATCGCTACACTTTGCTGCCTTGCATTTTGAACCTGTAGCGAAATCGCTACACTTTGCTGTCTTGCATTTTGAACCTGTAGCGAAATCGCTACACTCTTGCATTTTGTATTTCGGACTTGTAGCGAAATCGCTACACTTTCTTGACTTATCACTTTTTCTTTGCTTTTGCCAGCGAAATTGCAACATGTAGCGAAATCGCTACGCTTTCTTCACTTTGCTGCTTTGCCTCCAACATGTCGCGAAATCGCGACAGTTTTCATGAACTTTCTCTCTCCTCCTTTTTGTCGCGATGTCGCGACACTTTGCGCCCTTAGTGCTTTTCTTCCGAAACTGTCGCGATATCGCGACACTTTCTCATGCACTTTTCTCTCTCATCCTTTTTGTCACGAAATCGCGACAATTTTGCATGCATTTTCTCTCTCCTCCGTTATGTCGCGATATCGCGACAATTTGGCATGCTTTTTCTCTCTCCTCGGTTATGTCGCGAAATCGCGACAGAAAACATGTCGCGATATCGCGACAGTTTTCTTCCTTGTATTTTTTTGCAAATTTCTGGATCTGGGTCCCCTCTGTTTTCCTTGAAATTCACTGCACTTGATCTGACTGACCTCTGAACTACCTCAACTGCACCAGTCTGTCTGTGTTGACAACAATGACAATACTTTTGCAATGCTTTTGCTGCACCTTGCTCAACAGGTGAGCATTCTCATACTCGAATGGTATGAGGGTTTTTGTAGAAGTTGGTCACTTCTACTCAAGAGTGACTCTAACAAAGTCTTAATACCTCTTGATGATGATTGCCTTGATAACTTACAATCCAGTAGGAATTATTCTATCTTAGAACATGATTATGTCTCTTACTCTTGGAAGATAAATAAATGATAAAAAACAAATGTATATAATTTTTTTTATTGTGGATGAGTAGTAGTAACAATTGGGGTTGTTACAGTTGGTATCAGAGCCCAGAATAACTAATGGATTCTAGTTAGATATAGGTTAGCAAAAGATTTAGGCATGAAAAAAACATTAGATAAACTCAAAACATAAGTTCCATAAAACTAAACGATGCACACTTGGTAAGGACAAGGTCAGTACTTGAGATTATTGATGTCCAAGTTCCTTTCTCCCATGAATAGATCCACATTTGTTCGAAAGTGGAAGATCTAAGCGAACCCTCCTTCCATGGGTTTTAAGGGGTGTACCTTAGACTCTTTTAAAAAATTACTCGACATCTATATCTTTTGACTTACTCCTTATTTCAAAGTGTGTATGAATAAGAGGAACTATAAGTTGGTTCAAATCCACTAAAGGATCACTTGAACTATGATTGTCAAACTATTATGGATAACTTAAATGGCTATAGCCATGTATAGAAATGAAACCTTATGGGTTACAAGTGTGAAGTAAACCATGTAAGTTAGTTTTTAGAAATTGAAAACTAACTATTGGAAATTTAATATCAAAAGATAAACAAAACAATGTTTTCTTTATTTATATTTTTGATCAATGTTACAATATACTCTGATTTTTCCAGTCAGAGGCTATGATTTAGTGAAAAAACCATTATAGAACATGGAAACCATCCATAATCACCAAACCATCTCTAGCATGAAACCCTGGTAAGACGAAAGAGAGCAAGGATACATTTAAGCATGGAAACCGCCCCTAAATTTCACTAAAAATAGTTTCTTGACATGAAATTTTGGGGTAAACTATATCATAACTCCACTAAATAGCTCTGATAATCTGCATATCCTGGCTCATTAGTAAAGTATGCCAGTCGACCACCTGGGTGGTGGTTGAATGTATTAATGTGTACTATGTTATTTAAATTAGGAATTACCTATTATACCATGCGTGTGGTATTAACGGAGCATAAACTTAGAATAGTTTGATGAAAAATAGAAAACCAACAATGAAATATTTTATTTATGGATAAGAACTAAGCAGTTTTTGAATATAAAAATGGTCATTGGCCAAAACTAGGAGCTAGATATATTAGCGATGGTCACCATCATGACCTTAGTTAGAATTTGAACTATCATAATCTATGACTAGAAACAAGTCATGCTCTGAATAGATAAATGGAGGAGGAACATTGTAGTAGATTTTAATATATCTATCAAATACATAATATGGCCAAGGAGTACCATGATGTCCATACAAGATAAGATCCATTTCTATCAAACACTGAGTTTGAGAGAATCTATTTTGAATTTCCCATGATAAGTGATTCTACACATATCTTTGATAAAGAAGAATCTAATAAAGCTTGCTATTAAAAGCAACCTCTCAAGTAGGAACATACTTCTTGAAAACATTTAGATAACACTGAGGCAAAAAATAAAAGGAAATATTTAAGGGGTCTTGTATTGGAGATAACCAAGAATATCCAAATCAAACATGAAAGGACCAATTTGACCAACTGAAGAATCTGTCGAACCATTCAAAATGACTTAAAGGACTTCCTATGGCAAGATAATTATTAGAATTTTTTCTTAACCATACATCATAGTGTGAATCTTGAATAGAGGTTTCATAATATATTTGCTCCATGGTTATGAGAGCATTACGAGATTAGGTAGCTTGGCTTTGAAGAGAATTCTACAATTCTTCTTTCTATCAAAGTAGATTTCAAGGAATCCAAACAAAAGATTCATAGAACTGATGTTGATCATCTTCGTAACGAAACATGTTGGCTATTCTCTGAAATTGGTTTCCTACTAAAAAGAAGTTAAGCAAATCTTTCTTTATTTCTGGTAATGTGCTTGATGTCAATAAGTACTTATGTCTAGATTTGAAAATGATACCTAAATATAAGACTCCAAAATAAGTGTGTACAAAATTGACCTTCGAAGCCATTGAAGGAACAATGATGGGACTATACGTAAAGTTAATGGCTATGATAAAAGGACATGTGCTACCTCAAGAATTGAAGAGGTATAATGATCCCTTGATCAATCAAAACAAAATCATCAGTAGTAAAATCAATCTGAATAAGAAATGCATCATGGAATTTGAATAATCCACCTCAATATCATCAAGATGTGATCATTAAAATGAATGGATAGGATTGCTATATTGAAAATTGAACCAGATAATCACTTTGATCAATGAATTTTTTTTAAAAATGAATTGTAAACAAAAACTTATAGGATTTTTAATCCTTTCAACTACTCATGATGTCCAATATGATTATATTTATGGTAGGATTTGTTTGGATGATATTGGTTATAAGTGGAGTAAATCCCATTGTGTGTTTTATGATCCTTTTGCTTTTGATTACCGATATATTGATGCATATGCCCTGAAAAGAAGGAATTGATTTTTAGTAGTGCTAGATCTAAGCAAGAAGAAAGGGCAATTACAATAGGAGGTATAGTTATGGGAAAAATTAGGAGAATAGTTGAAGAAACAACGAGGAAATTTCCTATGCAACACACCCAGGAAGATATATGGGCACAAGAAAGAATAATTTTAGAGGCTGAGAGATGCTACCATAGCAGAGTGAGATAGGTTCAATTCAGAGATAATTCAAAGAAATAATTAGATATCAACAACAATGGCAACATTATATACAAAAAATCCACAATTTTTCCAAGCAAGGGAAGAATTTGATGCTGCATTCTTAGAATCATGTTTTGTTACATTATTGAACCACGGTTTGCTTCCTCCACCACAACCAGTTGTTGGCACACAACATGGGAGAAGAAGAACCACTCACGCAACTCAGAGAACAACCAAAGGTAAATACCAAGCAACTACTGGAATAATTGCTCCACCACCCTCTCTAGATAAAAGTATCAGCACATAATGGAGCAAGGAACATACCAAGGAGAACCAACCCCAAGATTTGTTCAGCCACCACTTTGTAGGCCATAAGGAATTTGGGTATGTATGCCAATGGATGTGGCGTAAATGTAATTAGTAAACCTTTGAAATTTTACATTCCTGTATATAGAAATAAAAAATGAATATTGTGTGTGCATATTAAATAGTTTAAAATTCATTCGAAGGAACTATTCAATATAACCAATAAATGAATATGGATTATATATTTTTGTTTGCATATTTTTGAAATCATGAAAAGTAAACCTAACTAAAGGAAATTAAATGAATCTAACGATGGATTGGCGTCCATTATTGGAGAGGGTATGGGACTTCTCCATGTTATTATGATATAAACTAGGACACATCTGGATGGATGCTCTTGTGATGGCAAAAAGGTTGTCAAAATGCATCTTAGGATATATGTGAATATCCTAAATTGAGATTATGAAATTATGATTTTTCTTTGATGACACTTAATTTTATCTGATTAACTCATGGTAAGGGTTAAAAAATGATACTGTGATACTCCTTGGTGGGAATTTTGATAAAATTAATAAGATTTTTTATGTCTAATATAGAACATAAGCATAATTTCATGATATCTCTGTAACACCATTTTGAAAATTCTATTATTGCAGTGCTTTAGATTCAGTAATTGTGCAATAATAGATTGTTTAAAGCTGTAATATTTGTGATGAGATTGTGTATTGATGATGTTTTCAATACCTATTGTTATGTAAAATGGATGTTATGTTGTTTAAAATAACATAGTACTGCTGATATTTTGCATTTTTGTAGGTCCAGGTACTCTCATGGATGGAAGATGTAGTTTACCATGAAAAATGAGATGCTGAAAGTATAGAAAATCTAATGACTCGGGTTGTAAATTTGAGGATAAATACCAGGTTATGCTCTCACTAAGGTAATTATTCAAAACACAGAGGGTTATGTTTAATCTAAGGGGGGTGTATGCCATGGCCCGTTTCCTTGGATCCTTTCCAAAAGACTAGAAGTTAATTAGTGGGATGATTTATTGATCAACAAAAAGGGTGTGACCCTGAAGAATACTACAAATTTCAATTAGGGAATTTGGTAAATTTTAGAGAAGGATTTATTAAATTTCAAAATAGATAATTTAAAGTAATTTAAATAGAATGTAAATGAAACTTTGGTGAAATATGAAATAGAAAATAAATTTTCACCAGAATTTACTACAAAGTAGTAAATTGTGTGTAAGTAACCTAATTATGTAACAATTAGGTACTCACCAAGTTTACCTAATTTTAATTGGGCTAAAAATAATTCTAGAATTTTCAAACAATGTACGAATTTTCCTATTTTCTACATGGTCTATTCTCATTAATGGAAATTAAGTGAATTTTTTTTCCTCTGCACCTAACCTATTCTCTAATAATAGGTTAGTTGGAAATTGTCTCTAGAAAACAAGACCACCTACTCTTGGTGGACTCCTTTTTCTACTCTTTGAATTTTCCCTCCACAAGAAATGTCTTATTTGAATGAAGACATCTTTTAATATTAAAATAATAAGGCCACTATTTGGCTCATGAGAGGAGAAGTTTCCTATAAATAGAGGACCTCTTATGAAGAAATGTAGGTAGGAAATCTTGGGGGTCTAGGGAGTATGCTCTCCACCTTCGTGGATCATAAACCAGAATACTTGAGAGATTTCCTAGTTGTTGGTGGAGACAATCTTGATAGAGTAAAAGAGAGAAATATTGAAAGACTCATAAGGAGGTCGGGGGGTTCAAAAGCAAAGGATGAGACCAACCTTGAAGGGAAAAGCTAGATTAAGGAAGTCTTAAGTAATTCAAAGGAGCTCTATCTTGCGAAAGTCCCAGGTATGACAGATTGATTTACACCCCTAGTTTCAATGCATAATGTTGTTTTAAATGTGTTTATTCATTGCTTTACTAAGGTGATATAGTCAGGTTGAATAATCTGTTTGAATTACAAATATAAGTAGTGTTAGAATTATATTATTGATTTTCCACTTGATATAGACATACTAGTTTATCTAGTTCAATATTCAAAGGCCCTGTTATACAATTTAATGTTCAATGATATAAGGACCATACGAGTATATCGGGTCAAACCCTTTTTTTGGCTATACCGAGTATTTCCAATCTCATAAAGCCCCAAAATAATCCTCATTGCATGTTGTCGTGGTAATTAAGAAAACCATGCTGACCGTGATATCCAGATAATTGCCCTTCCATGGCATTATTAACCAAGATAATTGGGACCATTACGGTTGCATTCTATGTATAATCCATGTGACGAGTTCTCTGTAATAATTAAACCATTTGCTCATGCTCAAACATAAGGTATGAAACGACCTTTGATCTTAGGTCGATCAAAATTTGGTATACTGTAGATTCATCACCAATACCTTGGTGGAAACATGATTTGACCCCTATAAAGTTGGGGTTTAGTGAAATGATGTGTTACACTGCTTGAAACACAAGCAATCACCCTACCTCTGTTGTTATTAGACTAGAAATGGATTGGATTTTGTTTTTATAAATCGATACACTCGAGGACCACCACAAGCACCCGCTCAAAATTGGGCAAGTTTGAATGGAGTATGCTGTAATAAGTCTCTATTTATCATCAAAAAATAATGAATTAGAAATGATCTGATTACTTTTGATCACCACGATGTTTGAAACCTGACATTGCTTGTATGTCGTAGGCTACCATTGACCAGGTCTTACTGTGATAGAACCGCCCACTAAATATCGCTATGAGACATAAAAGGGGTTCATACATGTGTAGATGGTTTAGTCATCGACAGTGAAGCCTACACCTGATATTTAACATCATCTGTATTTTTCCTCCTATAGGATTGCTATAACATGCAACGATTCATGATGATCGTGTTGACTAAGTGGCTTCTCGTGTCAACAAGGCTTCGAAAAATTTTAGGTAGACTTACCTACGTTGGATATAATTTGAAATCACAAATATATGTGACTATGTGTGAAGGGCATTTACCCACCATTTCCTTCAAACGCTGACAAGTGGCACCCTAGGATAAGATGGATCGATTCCTTGAGCTGTTGAATATAAGCACTAGAGAGGGTTCCATGATTTAGTTGACTAATTTTCTAGACCAATGGTAAACATGTCTTTAGCTATTGGAAGTTTAATATAAGATTTGATTAAGACCAAGTTCATTAGCTGTTGGATGATCTTTGCATAAGTCGTTGGACCCTTTGGTATTTTAACCGCGTACTCTATACTACTAAGAGAAGGTTAATCTAATTGTTGGAACCCTTGGTAATTGACCGTTCAAGGCCACTTTACACCATAGTCGGTGGCTTAACTTATGATTATAACGTATAATAAAATAAAAGGGTTGGTTATACCTACATAGCAAAAGGTCTAAAATTATAACTATATGGTTGTTAGATTGAAAACCATTTCATATGATAAACATATGAAAAGTAATAAAAGGAGGGTGACTTGGGTTGTTTCAATTAGGCTAGAAGTAAATAATTTAGAGAGGAAATTACTCATAGTATTCTCTTAATAAAAGAAAGAATATCTAAATACTTATAAGAGACATTAGTATGTTCTTGGGTGAGGCAAACTGGGTTTAAATGGTTTATTTCAAATGATGAATAACTAAATTTTGTTTTTCATTTACTAAATTACAAGAATGGTTGTTCCTAAATTAAAGGTATGGGAATTCAATTTTTAGAATAAGGGATTGATTATATCAATCATGAGAGAAATATGGGATTCTCTCTTTTCTATTTAGTGAAGATTCTCCAAAATATGAATCCGATGATCATCATAAACATGTGTAAGAATTTGTAAAATTCTTAAGATGGCTTAGAATTTTTTTTTTGGAAATTCCTTAATTACAAAATGAGCCTTAAAGGAACAGATGGACTCCTTAATTTTATGAGAGATACTTTAATGTTACGATGATGGCTTAGAGAAAGGAATTGGAAAATTCCTTAATTGCATCATGATATTTAAAAGGAACAGTTGGGTTCCTTTAATTGTATAATTGATTGAAAGGGAACCGTAGATGCCCTTCTATACTTGTATCGTTTAACACCCTAAGTTTATGAATGAGAGGAAAATACATATTTTGGAGGTTGGGTTTATTCCCCATGAGGGTTCCTAGGATAAACAATGTGTCACTCTATTTGTGGTTTGATTTGTTAATTCTTGTGAATGTTACATTTACTTTTAAAATGAGAATGTTATAAGTTGACGAGATGCTAATTGCTTTGATGAAATGAACATGCAATATTTTAAACCAATATGACAATAGTTACATTTTTTAATTACTATTTGATTTGTAGTCAAATTATGATGCAAAGAATGTAAGCTTTTCTCTAATATGTTGTTGATCTAATAAATTATGAATTTGATATTTACCTTCTAAAATGTTATTGTTAAGTAAATTGGGATTGATGTAATTAGATAGAATTACTTTTCAGTGAGTAGAATTTAATATAGATTTAGAAAGAATGATGTAAGGAAATATATGCCTTGCTCAAATGATTATCTTGTATTAATTACCTTTCAATGAGATGATTGTTTTGTAAATAATCTCAAGGATTATAATGTAATGAGTTCTATACTTTAATGGTTAATTGAGATATGTTGTGCTAATCACTCCATAAACACTCATGGATGGTTTAACTAGAAACTCTATAATAATTAAATGATAACTATGTTTTGAGTAATCCAAGTTGGAGCTCAGAGTAGGTTGGAGCCCACAAATAGCAATATGGACTTGAGTTGTAGACCAAGTTAGACCTTACATTCTGAGTTGATAAATGAATGTACATGAGGAGTAGGTGCTCCCATGATGGTGAAAGAATACCTTTTGGTAATGAAATTAATTGATTCATTTATATAACAAAAGGGATGCCTAAATAAAAAGGTGAAAAAATAAGCCTTAAGAGGAATAAGGAAATATAATCATGCTTAAGATGTCTATGCCAAGGATTGGGTAAGTTTGATCACATGTAGTGATTTTATTATATTAGTGGCCTCATCGAGGAGATGTGGGTAGGAACTAATATTGATAATTAACCATTGGTGTGGTTATTGCATCTATGATGGTTTTCCATTGGTGTGGTTCTCCATCTTCAAGGCATCTACCTACATACTAATCTTGGTGGATAGTATGTAGAAGGGCGATTCCCTTTGGTGAGGGATAAAAACCTAATGCTTTGGTGAGCGTTCTCATACCCGAATGGTATGAGGGTTTTTGTAGAATTTGACCACTTCTACTCAAGAGTGACTTTGACAAAGTCTTAATACCTCTTGATGATTTTTGCCTTGATAACTTACAATCCAGTAGGAATAATTCTATCTTAGAACATGATTATGTCTCTTACTCTTGGAAGATAAATAAATGATAAAAAATAAATGTATATAATTTTTTTATTGTGGATGAGTAGTGGTAACAATTGGGGTTGTTACATTTTTGGCTAATGAATTCGAGGTCAAATTTCTTTAAAAGCATTATCCATTTTGAGGTACGGGTGATGTTGTATGTGTGAGTCATCATGTAACGCAGAGGATTATCTCTAGCTATGACATAGATAGTGTTACTTAGCATGTAATGTTTGAGTTTCTTAGTGGCAAAAACCACTACTAAGCACAACTTTTTGACATAAGCATATCTTGTCTCATAACTTACCAATGTTCAAATAATGTAATAAACTACTTGCTCCTTGTGATTTTTATTTTTTGAGAAAGCATTGTCCCTAGTGTAAAATATATTGTAGAGATATAAAGGTGAAAAGGGAATCTTAGACGAGGCAACGTAAGAACTAGTGGTGAAGCCAGATACTTCTTTATGTCATCAAAAACCTCATGATATTTGGTTGTCCAAGAAAATATCACCCCTTCTGTAGTAAGTGATTGAAAGGTTTGAAAGTTGTGCAATAAATCATCGGATAGATTGGATCTTTCCTTGTAAACTACACAACTCTCTTAGATTTTTTGGAGGTGGCATATCGATGATGGTATTGAATTTATCAGAGTCCACTTCAATGCCTCGCTTGGAGACAATAAATCCTAGAAGTTTTCCTGATGTGACATCAAATACACACTTCTTAGGATTCAAACTTACCTTATGTTCAAGTAATCAATCAAAAAATTTCTCTAGAACCTCAATGTTCTCAAGACGTGTTTTGGATTTAGCAATCAGATCATCCACATAACTCTTAATGATTTTATGCATATAGTCATGGAATATGTTCTTCATAGCACACTGATATGTAGCTTCTGCATTCTTAAGGCCAAAAGGCATCACCCTATAGCAAAAAGTCCCCCAAGGTATTGTAAATATCATTTTATGTTGGTACTAAGGATTAATTCAAATATGATTGTATTCTATGAATCCATCCATTAATGAAAGCATTTCATGGCCTGTGTAAGAGTCTACTTGTTGATCGATGCTAGGTAGCAAAAAATCATCCTTGGGTATGGTTTATTTAGATCTCAAAATTCAGTGCATACGCATACCACCCCATTCAGATTGCAAATAGATAACATGTTAGAGAGCCATTTTGGATAATCAATTAGGACTATGGAATTCATGTACAATAGTTTTTGCAGCTCTTCCTTGATAATTAATGCTACAGTTGGATGAAGTTTTCTTAGTTTCTACTTGAAAGGTTTAGCATTTTGAGCTAAGGTAAGGTTGTGGACCACCAAATTGGGATCAAGGCTAGGCATGTCCTTGTATGACCACACGAATATGTCTTTATTCCTTGTTAAGAATTTGATCATATGCTCTTTCTCTTCTATAGACAAATCTTTTGCAATTTTGATAATTTGTGGATTTTTTGCATCTTGGCTAAGGTTCACATTCATATATTCTTCGATAAGCATGTGGGAACCTTCCTCTAGATGATGCAAGGTTGGGATGAGATAGATATCATCCTCCACATGCTCAATTGAATCAGGGGACTCTCCCTCTACTTCAATTTGAAAAATTGAGGTAGATGAGGATGAAGGTTTCTGTGGAATTTAAGCATTTGAAGCTCGCAATAACTCTTTAGACAGTATAGATTCGATGATGTATGGCAGGGATGAAATATTATCCATGGTGATAAGGCTAGCATTGATCAAAACCAACTTTACCAAATCATACTGATTATGAAGTGGGGCAAACAAGTCAACAATGATCATATTGACTTGGTGGAAATGAGGTGGCTATGATTCGAGAACTGATGGCTCACTCTCTAGGTTGCAACTGGCCTAAGGTGGATGAATGACAATACTATGGGAGGGACCAAGGTGGCAGTGGTAGATATGGCTCAGGGCACTTACGCTCCTTATTGAAGTGAAAGATGGTGTGATCTATGGAAAAAATCTTAGTATAACACTCATATTTCATGATGGGCTCGATAGGGCCACATCTTCTTGGGAACCATAAAATATTTGAATGATTCAATCTAAGTTTGCTTCCATCTGTCGAAATTTCCCAAATTTTTTGTCAAATATATAATCTCTAAAATCTTCGTTGAAGATGTAATCATCTGGAATGTGTGCAATACAATCTCTAGAAAAGCCTCATGAAAATGAGGCATAAAGTTAGGATCCAGGTACTCATAATCAGTATCCTCATAATCATCATAATTATCGCTCTCCTCATCCTCTTCTTCACACTCAAGAGTGAGTCGTTGAAAGGTGTGATTGAAGGAAGAGTTTGAGGTAGAAGACCTATATCCTAGACCAGAGTGATTATGTGCTTCTCTATATTTAGGCTTGACAATATGATGTGGATATTGCTCATGTTGTCCATATATGTATCCCTACCGGTTGACCTTGTAAAAATATTGCAATCAAAAATCCAGGTTGGATAGATATTCTAAATTTATATTAAACTCTTGTAAAGGTTCCTCATTAGAAGGAGGTGGATTGAACAAGGAATCCACTCCCCTATATATGAAGTTTATCCTATCTGGTTGAGAAACCATTTTTTACACTACACATATGGCTAAAGGTGGGCCACATGGGCGACCATAATCTCTAACTGACTTAATAGGTGGTGTAACTATGACACTCTCAATGATGTACTTGTCAATGCTTGGATTTCAATATGTACTACAACTTGGGATGGTTGGGATGATGATGGCTCAGTGGATGGTGAGGGTTCTTCAATGGTGGTTTGTGGTTCGGGTGGAGGTGATGGCTCCTCTCAGATAAGTGACCCAATCTATGAGACAATGGGTGGTGATGCTTGAGGTGGATTAGGATTGATGGGATTATTAGTTGATGGAGTGAGTCGAGTTGAAAAAGTGAATGGTGTTTGTGAAGTGGGCAGTGTGGCTAATGAATTTGGTGATTGGTTAGTAGGATGATCGGGTGTGATGGAAAAATGAAATGTGGTGGATGAGGGTTGACTAGAGTTGATGCTTTTAGATGCAAAAGCAGGATCAACTATCGATAATTCCTTTGGGATGGAGGATTTTGATGAAGTGATGTTAGTGGGAGTGGTTAAGAGGATGAGTGGTTGAATGGAGAGGTGGGTTTATGGAAGCAATGGCTCATAAGGATTTGAGATCAAGTTGAAGTATTTAAAAGGCTCTGTGTTTGCCTAATGCAATGTACTTTACTCTCGTGTACATATTTTAGACATTGGTGGAATATCAAGGGCACACACTTCATATCCTTGATCCAAGGGAATCCAAGAATTATGTTGTATTGCATCACCCATTCCAATATATGGAAGAGTACATGAATAGTATTCACCTCCATGATGACAAGAAGAACTATGTTCCCCACAGTTGAGCATAAAGAGTCATTAAAGGCCCTTAAGGTGAAGGTGGATGATGTAATGTGGGATGATGGTAGGTTTAGGTGTTTGATGGTGGGAGTGGTAATGAGGTTAATGGAGAAATCGATATCAATAAATACCCTCATGAATGACTTCCTATCAATATGAGCGACTATGTGCAATGGAGGATCAGGTAGATCTGATGACACACTCTTCTCCTCAAAGTCATAAAATGCTATCGAGGGCTCCATGCATTTTTGTACACTCCCCACAAAGGATTTGAAGGTATTAGGGTCTTCTGATTGCACTTCAATGAACATGAGAATCTCCATTAATGCATCTTGATGTGGGGGTGACTATTGTATTAAATCATAAATTAATAGTTTTATCGATGCCATTTTCAAAATTTGTGTTAACCGACTACCTAGGGTGATAATTGGGTGAGATGGATTACTTGGATTATGGATGGTGCAGGTGGAATGTATGACCCTAATTGTATGAGCACATTAGGTTGTGTTGTAGGAGCTTGGGTTGTGCAATTCACTTGTCTCTGCCCATGGGTGACCACACTGATAACCCCTACAAAACCTTGGTACAATTGAGACACATAATTCACTTGGTTGGGAGGAACTATAGAAGTTGATGCTCCCATTGCTTGTTGATT
Source organism: Wollemia nobilis (assembly GCA_028583015.1). Taxonomy (NCBI): domain Eukaryota; kingdom Viridiplantae; phylum Streptophyta; class Pinopsida; order Araucariales; family Araucariaceae; genus Wollemia; species Wollemia nobilis. Next base: position 8,963,086 of record JAQPPZ010017049.1, on the reverse strand, counting down.
TGGCTCATGATGAGGCAAAGGTGTCTGATAAATTTTAAGGTTTTGATTAGATTGGGCTAGTGGATTGTTGACTTAGATTTTTCTCACTTCTAATAAATATTACACAATGCCTTTAAAACCATGGTAGGTCATACCATTTTTCTGATTATAGATGCAATATAAATGATTTTTGTAGGCCTTTGATTTTAGCTTGTTAGGGTCTTTGGGTTTAATCTCCAATAGTATAAAAAGTTGTGTCGCATACAACTTCTAAAAGATAGATGAATAGGGCTCTTGTAATGGTGTATAATTGCATTTGGGCCTAAAATGATGTTGTTATCTTTCTGCAGGTTGCATTTGGTTCTGTACCTACTGTGGGGGTAGAACCACATGATAATTCAATTGTTGCAATTGTTGTTGTTGTTGTTGGGGTTGTTCGATCTAAACTTGGGCTTTGTTTATTTGATTATGAAGGTTGACCCTAGACTATTTGATTAACCTATATGGCCTTGGAATGGTCGTGGTTATTCCCCTTTTGGTTCTTATTTTACCACTCCTTTTTCTTAGGCTTTATATTGCCCTCTTGAATCTTTATTTCCTCTATCACTCTGGCCTAGGTGATTGCCTCATTGAATGTTCTATATTGTTGTAACTATAGCAACAAAGAGGTAGGTTTGACACAACTCTTCATGAATATTCTTGTTAATTATATCATGGGTAGGGAGAATGACAATTTGATCATAACCACCCTCCAATGGTTGCCAAAATCATGGATTGATTCATCATCATATTACTTCAAACTAAGCAGATCGATTAATGTGGTTTTCTTCCTGATATTTAGGGTAAATCGCTCCAAGAATTGGTCTGCAAGTTGCTTGAAAATGTAAACACTCTGATGCGATAGGTGGTTGTACCAATCCTGAGCTTCTCCCCCAAGTATATAAGGAAAGGTGTGTAGCATGAGTACGTCATTGTTTTTGATCTTGATACATGTGTTAACAAACCTTTTCACATGCTCTCAGGGGTCCTTATCCCCCTTAAAGGTATCAAACTTTGGCATATGAAAATTAGCTGGATAAGGTGGTACGGGTATCGAAGCATGGATTGGGTGATTGAGTAGCTACTATAAGGTGGGATTTTGATATTTCAAACCCGATGTTTGCATAGAAAGGCTATCAATCTGGTTTTGTAGGAACTGAAACTTAGGATCTTCCATAGGGTTAAAACCTTGGTTTCCTGTTGTTGTTGGTAGTACTATGCATTATAAGTGAAAGGAGGATGATGGGGGATGTTAGGCTTAAATGCATGATGATATGATGGTTTATGAAGGTTTTGATATCGATGAGGTGATGGGGACATGTTAACATGTTGACCTGATGAGTTAGCATACATATGATGAAGTGGGTTAGTTGCTATGGTAGTGGTTGGGGGGTGCAATACCCAAGATGGATCTTGGATAAAGGTATGGGCTTTATGTGAGGTTGATGGCGGGTTTTGATCAATCCTCTACAATTACTATTGGGGGTCAAGGTTAATGCTACGATTAGCATTATCCAAAATCATTTGTTATAGTTGCAAGAAATCCTACTGCATAGCAATTGTAGATGATGTGGGTGTAATCACATATGAAGTGGATGTCTAGGCTGGTTGTGAAGCAACCATATCAGTATATGTAGGTGGGGGGTAGGTGGAAAAAGGTATTGCCAATGAATAAGGGATGATATGATGTGTGGGGTCCATAGGGGCGATATATGGAATGGATGTGGGGACCTGCAAAGCAACTTGAGTTGGCACTTCGTAAAGGGGATTGGTGCAAATGATTTTTTGATGTGTCAAGGGATGTTGGTGAGGTGGCTAGGCCACATGTCTAGTGGGTAGGCAGGGTATCCTAAGGTGATTTTCCAGATTTAATAAATCTTGAAAATAGAATATTGTGCAGGATTTTATACACCTAAGTTTAAACATAGGCAAATAAATTATTATGCAAGATTTGATGTGGGGTGGGACATGGTGACTTTGTGGATGAACAATTTTTGGTATCTATAAAACCAACCAATTTGTGCAAATTTATCGCATAGATGGCATGGTTTGTTGGGATTTTTTTAATTTTCTTTGATCACCAAATTGCCAAATTTAAATTCTCATTGATTAATGTGTTTATTGTATGCTCTATGAACAAGATATTGGTAGATATAGTGATGTTCAATGGCATTTATGTGATGCTCATCAAGTAGTGTGAGTTGATCTAAGCATGCTTGATGAGTTGTGTCATCATCAATGAACTCTTGTAGGGCAATTCATAAATATGGAATATCTAACTCTAAGGGCATGATGGCTTCGACACTGTAGACTAATGAAAATAGGGTTGCCCCAATAGGTGTACGAATGCTGGTGCAATATTCCCAGAGTGTGAGGGGAATTTCATTATGCCAATTATGATGAGAATCAATAATAATTTTGCAAAGAATGGCACAAATGAATCTTGTTTGTGGCCTCGAATTGACCATTACATTAAAGATAATAAGCTGTGGAAAAGCTGTGATGGATGTGATATTTCTCGTAGAGAGCATGAAATTTTTTGTTTTTGAAGGGTTTTCCATTATCAAATATAATGCGTGAAGGAATGCCAAAATGACATATGAGATGTTGTTGAATGAATTCAAAAATTTTAGGTCCAGTCATTTGGATAATCAGAATAGCCTTTACCCACTTGGTGAAATATTCCATGGTAGTGATGATAAACTTGTGTTTGCTAGATGATGCAGGGGTGATTTTTCCTATGAGGTCGAGACCCCACTATGAAAATGGCCACATGGATTGGATTGGTTGTAAGGCTTGTGATGGTAAATGTGTTAGATTTATGTGTTGTTGGTATTTAATGCATTTCTTGACATAGGTACAAAAATCATGTTCCATTATGGGCCAATAGTAGCCCATGCAGAGAATGTATTTAGTGATGGCCATTCCACTGAAATGACCACCACAAGTACCATCGTGTGCAACAATAATGACATGATTTGCTTCTTGTGAGTCTAGGCATCGAAGAAGGATGCCATCATAACTATGTTTGTAGAGGATGTCTCCTAGAAAAGTGTATCAAATGGCCTTTTGTCTAAATGTTTTTCTAGCAGCTTGAGATAGATCAGGTGGTAGCACGCTCAATTTGAGATAGTATTTGATTTCAGACATCCAAAGACTAAGAGATTCTGTTTGAACAAAATTGACACTAATGTCATCATTCGATGTGGGGGTGGAGATGGAAGATTTATACAATGTTTGAATGGAGAGATGTGTAATATCCACATGTGGATTTTGAGGTAGAAGGGAACCCAAGGAAGCCATGGTATCCAAAAATTGGTTGTTGGTTTGTGGTAAGGCTCCAATTTCATTCTAGGTGTCACAAGCAAGTAGTAGAAATTTCTTGAGTATGACATCATAGCAATTAAATTTACCTGTGACTTGGTTAAATATGAGTGAGGAGTCCCAAAAATGTGAATTCAAGTAATGCACATAGCGAGAGTTTTTTTGAGACCCAATATGAGGGCCTCATACTTTGCATTGTTATTTGTACATGGGAACTCAAGTTTGAAAGAGAATGGGAGGGGAAGTCCTTGGGGTGTAAAGAAGACACATCCAACACCTCCCCCTTGTTGGCATTTGGCTCCATCAAAGAACATCGTTAGCTCTACTTTATCATATAAATTGACATGTTCTTCCTATTTTGTGATATGAAATATGGAATCATTAGGAAGTTCGATGAGTAGGATTTTATCGTCTAGAAGGGGAGCTTCTACCAATTGATCGATAATTACTTGTCCCTTGATGGACCTTTGATGTATGAATTCAAAATCAAACTCGGAGAGTAGCATTAACCATTTAATAGTGTGAGAATTTTGGTATGATCTACCCATCATGTAGCATAGGGGATTGTCCCTAGCGATGACATAGGTAGTGTGATTGATTAAATAATATTGTAGCTTCTTTGTGGTAAAGATGAGTGCTAAGCAAACCTTTTCAATGTACTCATATCATGTTTCATAGCTAATGAGCATGCGAATGAGATAATACATCGCTTTTTCTTATCATCCTTGATTCTTTTGGGCCAATAGAGTACCCAAAGCAAAATTTGTGGTTGATATGTACAAATGGAATGGTTGATTTGGTTGTGGTGGGGTCAAGATGGGTGGTGACGTAAGATATTGCTTGATATCATCAAATGTAGCTTGACATGCTTGGTCCCAATTGAAGGGTACCTCCTTTTGTAACAAGTGGTTAAAGTATCGACACTTGTCTGACAATTGTATGATGAATCAATGAATAGATTGGATTTTTCCCTGTAGGCTATGCAATTGTTTGAGATTGGTTGGAGGTGGTATTTCAATGATGGCTTTGATTTTATTTGGATCCACTTCGATGCCTCACTAAGAGACAATGAATCCTAAAATATTTCTTGATAGTACACCAAATACACACTTCTTGGGATTCAATCAAACATTGTGTTCAAGGAGGTGATCGAAGACTTTTTCAAGGATGTCAAGGTGGAGATCTTGTTTTGGTGACTTTGCTACCAGATCATCTACATAATCATCTAGAAGTTTTTGCATGTAGTCATGAAATATGTAAGTCATAGTGCGTTGGTATGTAGCTCCAACATTTTTTAACCCAAATGACATGACTTTGTAGCAAAAGGTCCCCCAGGGAGGATGTGAATGAGGTTTTGTGTTGATCATCGGGATGGACCTAGATTTGATTATAACCTAAAAACCCATCCATGAGGGATAACATTTCATGACCTATGCATGAATCGACCAGTGTGTCGATGTTTGGAAGAGGGAAGTCATCTTTAGGGTAAGCAAGATTAAGATCTCAAAATTTCATGCAAATATGAATACCTCCTTTTGGTTTACCAATAGGCACGATGTTGGATACCCATTTAGGGTAGTCAATTGGTTGAATAAAGTCTACATCCAAGATTTTTTGCAATTCATATTTGACCATCAAAGCGATGGTGGGATGCATCTTGCAAAGTTTTTGTTTAACCGATTTTGCATCCTTGTCTAATGTAATGTTGTGGACCACCATGTTGGGATCAAGGCCGAGCATGTCAGTGTATGACCAAGCAAAAACCTTTTTGTATTTGATAAGGAACATAGTAAATTGACATCATTCATCAGGTGATAAACTTACCCCTAGGTGTAAAATGCATGGATTTTGAGGATCCTCACTAATGTCAATCTCGATGGTATCCTCCACAAACATGTGAGATCCATTTACTAGCTAGGCAAGAATGGGAATAAGGTCTATATAATTTTTTGCATCTAGAATAGGTGTGTTATTATCAAGAGCGATGTCGATGTGGTGACTATTAGAGGTGGGGTGGGAGGGTGGAATGTATACATTAACGCGATGAAGCATTTGTGGGGTAGAAATGAAATGATGTGGAGATGGATTTGTTGGAATGTGATCAAAATATATACAATTTGGATTAATTGCAAGAATTTTACTAGGATATTTATCATAATAAAGCGGGATGAAGAGGTCGACCAAGATCATGTTGATCATAGGTGATGTGAAGAGTGTGCATTTTACCTGATTATGTGGTTCGACAGGTTGGAGTAAGGGTTGTGGTGGTGGGGGAAGTGGAGGAAGGATGGGGAGAATGGGAATGAGATGAAGAATATCAACATTCCCATATAGTGGCTCATTAAGGGGAAATATGGTAGAGGATGTGTCCTCTGAGCTATCTATATGGATAGAAATGGTGTTGAAATGTGTATCTAGCTTATCATATGAGCTATCAAAATATTATTAGTGGATGGTGGCGACGTGTAAGAATTAGGGAGGTATGTTAATGGATGATTGGGAAGATGGGCTTCTTGGTGGAGAAGAGGAAGGAGAATCTATATAATTCTCCTCATCAGAATCGATGAGTGTTATGCCAAAAAATCCAAATTGACATGTCAACCCATCTTTATTTATGCTTCAAAATCCTATGCATGATCTATCATTAGGTTGTAAGAATATAGGATTGATGAGATCGCACCACCCTTGTTCATGGTGACCTAACCCATATCCTTTCCAATTGTGTCATTGAAAATAGCATAGGGTAAAATATGGATTAGAAAGATAATCTATATTGGCACAAAATGATAGTTCAGGTTCATGGGGCTCGATTGATTGTAAGGAGGTATCAAGACCTCCATAGATAAAATTTGTATGGTTTGTTGGAACCCCCACTGGAATGATAATGCTGATTATGAGAGGTGCATTATGGGGATGACCAAAGTTGTAGGTGGATTGGATGTTTGGTGGGATGATGCAAGCATTATGGATGATGTAATCTCTTGGTCCTATACTAGTCATAAATACTAAGATATGAGGTGTCTCAGGATGTGTTTGAGACATTAAGGATCTAGAATTTGGTGAGGGTGAGGTGGAAGAAGATGCTTGGTATTCAGGGGAATGATTGACAAGTGATGGAGAAATGAGAGGTGGAAGGGTATTAGGTGTAGGATGCAGAAAAGAGATAGATGGAGTAGAAGATGGAGGTTGGAAATGGGAGTGTGAGTTGTGAAGGGTGGTAGAGGGAAATTGGTGGAATATGGTGAAGGACAAGGAGGGGAAGTGTGAGTTGTGAAGGGTGGTAGAGGGAAATTGGTGGAATATGGTGAAGGGTGAGGAGGGGAAGCATAAGCTATGAATTATGGTAGAGGGAAATTGGTGGAAGATGATGAAGGGTGAGGAGGGGAAGTGTAAGAAGAATTTTGATGAGGTGAGTGAGAGAAGGAGCATGGGGGAGGATGAGGAGGTGTAACTGGTAGATGGGTTGATGAGGTGGGTGCTATAGATGTTGATGAGGATGGTAGGGGGAGGGTGGAGGTTGGATGGGTGTGGTAGCAAGGTGAATGGAAGAAAGGGTGGTTGCAGGTGGTAAGAAAATTAAATTGCAAAATTTGAAGGGATCATAATCGATCGAGATACGATGTACCACACCTTCATGGATGTATTTGAGGCAATGGTGAATGGTGGAGGGAACACATTGCATGTCTCAATCCATGGTCTATCAAGGAGAAGGTTGTATTGCATTTCTCCTTCAATGATGTGGTAGAGGGTGGAGATGGTTTTGGCACCTACCTTGATGGGTAGAATGATGGTGCCCAATGTTTGGCAAAGTGTACCATTAAAAGATCATAAATCCATGGCAGGTGTAGTGTGATGCTCAGGTGGAATGTGGAGATGATTGAGGGCAAGTGATGCAATGATTTTGATGGAAGAGCTAGTGTCAATCAAAACTCTCTTATAGGTGGTACAATCAACTTTTGCATTATGTGCATGGGAGGATCTGATCTAGGATCGACGAGAGTGGTGACCTCATGGTCATAGAACACAATGGATGGGTACATACAGGTATGCACATTACCAATAAAGTTGTCAAAAGCATTGCTATCATTAGTTTGAAGATCAACATATCTCATTATATCATTTAATACCTCATGGTGGGGCGATGACTGCTATAATAGGTCATATATAGAGAGCTTAGCTGGGGTAGTCTAAAGTTGATGTGTGAGACTATTGTGAATGGTGATGATTGGTCTCGATGGTGGAGGTGGACCTTGGGATTGTGGGGGTGTGGAAGATGGTGGAGGAGGCATTGGTGCTAGTTATGGATTAGATCGAGTAGGATATCGATTATTTTGTGTAACAATGTTGATCATTCCCACAAATCCTTGTTGTTTAGGTATGCGATTGATGTGATTGACTTGGGGGTTTTGTGGTTGCATATTGGATGTGGAAGCGATTGATGGGGTGGTATTATGCTATGGTAGGGGATTGTGAAAAACATCCAAGTTTTGGTTGGATGGAGCCAAGGGACTATCAACCTTGATGGCACCCTTATCAATGAGGTCTTGGATGAGATGGCAAAATTTGTAGCAACCACTAATGTCATGCCCCTTGTGATGATGATAGTCATAGTGGGCATATTCATTGTATCCTCATGGTTTTGGTAGGGTGGGATCTTTAGGTTGAATGGGTGGTAAGGCTAGATGACCTGCAGTCATTAAGCATTGAAAGATGCTACCCATAGGCTCGATCAGTGGGGTCCATGTGCAGGGTGGATGATCACCTTGGCATTGGGAGGCTCATGGATTGGGCTACGATGGTGGGGGAAATGTGTTTCCTGGGTGTGGAGGAGTGTGTGGTTGTGGTAATGGGATGTTTTGAATGGGTGGTGTGGTGGTGGTGTTGAGTACAAAATTGGTAGTTTGAGGTGGCTTGGGTGGGGCCTGACTAGAATTACCCTTTTGGAATCTGTTAGGATTGTAGTCAGGTTTCTTGTGGGGTTTGATTTTCCTCTTTTGAATTTTAACCTCCTCAATGAGCTTGGCATGATTGGAGGCTTCCTCAAATGTGTTGTGGGGTTGCATTTGTAGATTTCCAGAGATGGGCTTGATGCAACTCTACAAACACCTTAACCAATTCTATTTGGGGAAGAGGGAAAGGGATATCATTAATAGCAACTCTCCATCATGCAACATAATAACTGATGGATTTGTCATCATATTATCATAAGTTGTAGAGATCAGGTAGTCCTATTTGATTCTTGATGTTGAGGGTAAATTGTTTGAGAAATATGTTAGCCAATTGCTCAAATGTGTATAAGCTATGATGAGGCAAATTGTCATACTAGTTTAGAGCAGATCCCCCGAGTGATTGTGGAAAAGTCTTGAGCATGAGAGCATCATGATCGCTGATGTGATAACATGCAAATCGGTAATTACTCAAATGCTCTCAAGGATCCTCCTTGCCTCAAAATTTATCAAATTTGGGGTCAAACTTGGAGGGGTAGGGTGGTATGTGGATGGATGGATGGATGGGTTCAGAGCACAATTTGCTATAAGTGGGTTTTATGGACCCATAGGTATGGGAACATGTTTGCAATTGCTTGATATCTGCTTGCATTGCTTGAATAGCATTTGGTAAAATGGGCACACCCAGGTTAGAATCCACAGGGGTGGTAGCCACTGAGTGCTCTTAGGGGTTGTGGTGGGGTGGATGAGAGGTGGGATGTGCTTGTGAATGAGGGATGAAGGGGTTTGGATTGGATTGTGGATGTACATTTTGAGGTGGTGTTTGATTGACCATAGGAATGGTCATATTTTGAGAACTATGTTGAGGTCCCTCATAATATTCAGTTTGTGTGGGTACCTATGTGTGAGTGTTGTGGCATTGTGTTTGTGTAGACCATGTAGGATTAGGAATTTATGGATTTGCGATGGGAGGAAATGATGTGGAAGTAAAATTCTATTGGACATACCCTTGTTGAGGTGGTCCTTGAACCATCATTTGTTGGTGCAAGGGCATTTGCACATACCCAAATTGAGTAAATCCTTGGTTGGGCAGTTGAGTGTGGAGAGGGAATTGTGTATTCCCTTGTGGAGTGAGGCCTTGAATGGGTATTTGATTATAAATAGGGAATTGTGTACCCCTTGTGAATTGAGGCCTTGAATGGGTGTTTGATTATGGAGAGGGAATTGTGTACCCCCTTGTGAATTGAGGCTCTGAATGGGAATTTTATTGTGGAGAGGGAATTGTGTACTCCCTTGTGGATTGAGACCTTGAATGGGTGTTTGATTATGGAGAGGGAATTGTGTACCCCCTTGTGAATTGAGGCCTTGAATGGGCATTTTATTATGGAGAGGGAATTGTATACCCCCTTGTGAATTGAGACCTTGAATGGGTGTTTGATTATGGAGAGGGAATTGTGTACCCCCTTATGAATTGAGACCTTGAATGGGTATTTGATTATGGAGAGGGAATTGTGTACCCCCTTGTGAATTGAGACCTTGAATGTGTGTTTGATTATGAAGAGGGAATTATGTACCCCCTTGTGAATTGATATCTTGAATGGGTGTTTGATTATGGAGAGGGAATTGTGTACCCCCTTGTGAATTGAGACCTTGAATGGGTGTTTGATTATGGAGAGGGAATTGTGTACCCCCTTGTGGAATTTGGCCCTGAATGGGCATTTGATTTTGAAGAGGGAATTATGTACCCCTTGTAGAATTTGGCCTTGGATGGGCATTTGATTTTGAAGAGGGAATTGTGTACCCCCTTGTGAATTGAGACCTTGAATATGTGTTTGATTATGGAGAGGGAATTGTGTACCCCCTTGTGGAATTTAGCCCTGGATGGGCATTTTATTTTGAAGAGGGAATTGTGTATCCCCTTGTGGAATTTGGCCCTGGATGGGCATTTTATTTTGAAGAGGGAATTATGTACCCCTTTTGGAATTTAGCCCTGGATGGGCATTTGATTTTGAAGAGGGAATTGTGTACCCCCTTGTGGAATTTAGCCCTGGATGGGCACTTGATTTTGAAGAGGGAATTGTATACCCCCTTGTGGAATTTGGCCCTAGATGGGCATTTTATTTTGAAGAGGGAATTGTGTACCCCCTTGTGGAATTTGGCCCTAGATGGGCATTTGATTTTGCAATGACAAGTGAGAGAACCCATGTGCAATTGATGACTGGAGGGTTTGTCCAAGAGATGTGATGGAAGGTGGGGTGGATGTCCAAGAATATGGAGTGGTGAAGAAATGGTTGGTGGCTTGGTGAGAAAGAGGGGGGTGCCAGAATGTGTGGGTGGAAATGAGAATGCCATGGCGGTGGAAGGTGGGAGGCTAGTGGATGGAAGGTGGAGGCTAAAGCTCGGCATGTTAAGTTGTGAGACAACTGGTGGTTCGGTTTGGAGAATGTGTTGATGGTAGAGGAGGGGGTTTTAAGTGACACTAATCGAGGAAAATGAGGTGGGTGGGTTGGTTGGATGCTCTTGCTGAGATGACTCACCTTGATGTTCAAACAACGGATTGAGTTGGGTATTTTTCAAAGGTGTGTGTGCTTTGTGATATTTTTGCTTCATGTGTTAACCATAGTGATTGGAGAAATAGAGTGTATCTCAAGTTTTGGAGTGAAAAACTAATAGAAAAAAATAGTCTGGACTGTGATAGGATCTGTTTTGGAACACAAAAGAAGTTTTGTGGAAAATGAACCTCGAGGTGATTTTTGATGTCCTAACGGACCTTGACATGCATTTTCAAGAAAAATAGGTTTTCAAGATCTAGAGAGGGGTCATATTGAGTGCAAAGGTATCAAAAACTAGATTTGCACAGTTGGAAGTAATTTTGAGAACTATTGTAATCGTTTTGTGATTTTTTTGGTGTAAAATGTGCAGGGTGCCAAATAATACTAAAGGTGTGTGATGTAAAGCTCTGGATTAATATTAAGTTAATATCAAATGCAAAAATAAAAAAAAAAACTCAATCACATAATAAAACAAATATTGTCTAAGTTTTTGTGAGGTTTTGATTTTTTTTTGGTAAATGATGTGCAATGTTTGACCCTAAAAATGAATCTATGGACTTCACCTAGATGCTCTCACACACTAACTTGATGATGAAATCCAAGTTGTGAAACCCACCAAGACTTGGTGATGAAACCCAAATCCAATGAGGAAGCCTAGGTTCTATCGAGCCTCACCAGTTCACCATGGGTAGTGATACACCCTTCGAAGAGGAATGCATGCTATTTTCCATGGCTACAACGGTTCTTGGATTGGCCTTGGCCAAATAATGGGGTAATATTTTGGGGGTTGGTGATGAAGTCCAACCTTTTCCAACATTCACGTGCAAATATGTGAAGTCTTCATTTATTATTGTTTTATGCACATCTAAGATGCAATTCAGTTTCTTGACTAAATGTAGAAAAAAAACACACAGAGACATAGTATTACACAAAGAAGCAAATTTTTGTGTAAAACTAATTTTTTGTTTTATTTTTTGAAGAAAAACTAAATTGAAATTCCAGAATGATCTATTGTCCTAGGTGATTTTTGGAAAGTAAAGTGCAAATGAGGATTTTAGAAACAAAATCAAGCAAAGATAGGTGAATTTTTAGGAGTTGGAATGGTCTACCTATGTTTTCCAGTTTCAAGTTAGCTACTGTGATCGGTGGGAGTTTGCCATAGGTGTCAGATGTCAAAATGCACCTCAAGGTACTTTTTGATGTTTTAATGGGCCTAGAGGTCCGTTTTCCCCCAAAAGGGGTGATTTGACTGATTTTTAACTTGGAACAGGTTTTGAAAATATAAAACATGTAAGTTTTTGCTCTATACTTGTAATTTTCTAGCAAATATAAAAAATTCTTATATGTGAAGGAAAACCTATTTGCAAAGGAAAACATGAAAAATCACTATAAGGTAAAACACGATATTGGTGAGAGGGATATTAAACTGTGTCTTAGGGTATTGGAAGAGTCCATGCCTGATTTTGGAGATTTGTAATGATAAGAAGACCACAAAAATTGTTAGATTTCTAACTCAAGCAATATAAACCATGATCACCTAAATGAAATAAAGAAAAACTACTACTTTTATTGATTTGATTGAAAATAGTGTTACAAAGTGTGTCATGCAACTCTTTTACAATATGCCCCCTAGGCTATGAAATAAGGGTTTCTTGAAGAGTGATCTTTGTCATTGGTCTTCTTAGCAGCACACCAAAATGTTCTTTGATTCCTCAGGTTTGAAATGGGCTTATGATGCTTGCCACCTCGAGCTATACCTGTCTATAATACCTGTGTAACCCTAAAAAATTGTGTTAGATAATTTGGAGGCCTATATTAATTAGAAATACTATTACTAAAGATAAATCAACACAAAATCCAATGGAAAATGCATAATATAAGTTCAAAATGATATAAAAAATGAAATAAAATTGTCATGTTATATTTCTATCCTGTGTACTGGTCTGAACCAGGAAAATGTACCTCTGGGTGTTTTTTGTGTCAAAATGGATCCCAAGGTCTATTTTGGATTTTGAAAGTTACAAAATGTTGTAGGTGTCCCATGGATACCTTCTATTGTTAAATGTTCGATGTAGATCTCTATAGTCACCTGTTCTACTCTATAAAATGTTAAAAACCTACAATGAAGGGATAATGGGAGAGATCATGTGTGAAAATGGATTCAATATACTTTTGATGTAATATCAGTAGCATAACATTGCATATTTTATCATCCCATAATTCGTAAGCCACCTCCTTTACTTAAATATTTCAAATAATCTAAAAAGGGGTGATAAGGTGGAGAGAGGAGAGCATGTGGGGGTGGGAAGACTTTTGTACCAATTATCTTTATTGAGTATGGGTGCTCCATGCCCATGTCATGCATTGGAAGAGGTGAAAGACCACTTTTCAACACCTTTCATTTATTGCTATTTAAGGAAAGTAGGTGGATTTTGAAAAAGTGCAAAGGTGGATGCATAAGAAAGTGTGTGAGAGGAATGGAAGGGGTGTCCACATTGAAGGGGAGGAGACTTTTATAATTTATTTGTTCCCTAATGTTTTTAAATTATTTTTGCATTGATTTTAGGGTTTTGGAATGTTCTTACCATGTTTGGATTTGATTTTGCCTTTTTGAGATTGACTTTACCTTTTTGGAATTGATTTCATTCTTTTTGTTCTTTTTAATTGATTTTGTATTTATTTAAAAATATTTGAATTGATTTTGTATCCTTTAAACTGATTTTTTAAGAGGTTAAATGAGATATTTTTAGGTGTCTAAAATTCTCTTCTATGTCATTGTAAGTCCATTGTTTCCAATTGATACCTTGGCACTGCTTGTCGTTCATTCGAGCATTGCATGAATTCTTCATATGGCATCCTCATCCTACGTGGTACTGATCTACCTGGTATTGCATATTCATCTTCTGATTGTAAACTCATTCCTCTGTTACCTTCATTTTTTAGGCTTAGGGACTCTTCATATTCAATTACCTATACTTCTTTGAGGAATATGACCCGTGCTTGTCAACTTTGAAGTTCATCCCTTTTTCTCCTACGATCTGGGTTGGTACTAGTGTAGGGCATATCAGGGTTCCAAGGTTGATTCTCATCCTCACTTGAATCTTCTAGCCATCCTTTGTACCATGATTGTTTAGGTACCTCTATGAAAACCCACCACAAAATCTTAATTGCCTACTCTCGATTCATCTAATATTCGTTGTTGGTAGCCAAGTTTTGATGTAGTTCCCTCATCTCATTCTATTTTGGTGATCTCCAAAATCTTTGAGGATGTCAGATTAATGGTGAAGCTACTCTTGAGGAGTTATCAGTATTCAAGAGGATTCTCAATGTGAATATAGATGAACTATTTGAGTCCTTTAAGGAAATTGTATCATTCCCTAAAGGTCCTACATTATTTTTTGTATTCTCTCTTACTCCATAAAATTGCATCTCTAGTCCATGTCCTTAAAACCTTCAATTATATTGCCTTCGATAGTTTCTTAGGTGGATTTTTAATGGTGCTAAGGGTGAATTATTTGAAGCCACAAAAAATAGGTTACTTTCATATGAATTTCCATCTGATCTTCCCTTGAATTCTCCTTGATCTCTTTTAGCCAATTCCACTCTATGTGCTTCCTCTTGCTGGTGCATTCGGTGCATGGTTCCATCCAACTCCTAAATTACTTGTTCCCTTAATCATGCATTGTACTACTGAAGGGTATCATACTTCTATTGCATTATCTACATTTCCTAGGCCATCCATTATAGAACTTTTGATCCTCGACATTTATATTCCTCCACTTCTAGTATTCACCCTTGTGAAGCAACATGTAAAATATTTTGAAGTCACTCTTCTACTTCACTATTTGGAAATTGTACATGGACATGTAATTATATTTGTTCTCCATATCAAAGTTCTAACTCCCTTTGTTTTATTACATGTTCTCATGTTCCAAATAACCATTCTAGGTTGGCAAGTTCATCTGTTCAAACACCATTACTTGGCCCACCGTATTCATAGGATTGTATACCTAGTTGTACTTCTTCAATTGCATTACCAAAAGTGTCCTTCGCTATTTCTAATTTGATTATGTTTATCTATGCGTGTGCCTTATACACCTTCAACTTAGAACCGTTCACCACTTTAGGGCAAATTGTTCCATCTAGTTTCTTCAATCAAACAACCCTATTGTCTAGTGCCTCTTCCACTTAAAAGGGTCCAAACCATAGGGTTTTCAATTTCCCCAGATTGATCTCTCTTTTTCCATTGTACTTGAGCACTAAATTACTAACCTTTAAATTCATTTTTCAAAGATGTTTGTCATGCCAACACTTCCATCATTGTTGAGTAATGTTTGTTGCCCACTGTGCCATCACCTTTTTTTGTGAAGAACATTTATACTTAGAGGGGGGTGAACAGTATAAGACCATTTTTTACTTTTCTTTACCAATAAATATTATGCAATGTATAGATAGCAATATCAATAACAATAATCAAAGCAATGCACTAATCACCACACAATAGAGACACCACATTTACGTGGTTCACCCAATATGGGCTACTCCATGGAGAAAATATTTTACTAAAAAATTTCTCAATAAATCTCTTGGGAATCCTTTCCCTATTACAATTTTTATGGACCTCTATCCAAAGAAAACACCAATCCCATTAATCAAGTTCGTGGATCTCTATCCATAGGAGAACTCATTTCTCCTCTTACTTTGGTTGGTGATCTTTTAGAAGAACTATTGCCCCCACTACTCTGGCTAATGGATATCTATATACTAAAGACACATGTCCTCATTGCCTTGGCTAATGGATATCTATCCATTGGAGACTGTCATCCTCTGTACTCTATCACCTCCAAAGCTCTATATCAAATCTATACTAAACATAGTCCTTCGGTCTAGCACAAATCTGCTCAGTCTTTGTCTTTGGTTTGGCACAAACCTGTCCTCAAATCTGCACCAAACTCTATCCTTGAATCTATACTAAAAATAGTCCTTCGGTCTAGCACAAATTTATCCTTAATCTCTGTCCTCAAGCCTTAACTCAAAGCTTTCATCAATATCAAATCAACTCTATTGGATCTACCCCAAACCTTAACTCAAGGTTTGAACAAATCAATCAATCAACTCTGCTCATAAGTCTACTCAAAGACTTGTCTCAAATATGCCTTGTAAGCTTCCACAAAATCTCACACTAATTTTTCCACAAGTCCTCTTTAGAACTTGTCCAAATCTACTCAATAAGTCCTCACTAGAACTTATCCAAATCTGCTCTCAATCTATATTGTAAGATTCCACAAAAGCTCACACGAATATGTCCACAAGTATTCTCAAAGACTTGCCTTAAATATGCTCAACAAGTCCACACTAGAACTTGTCCAATCTCATAGAAATATAAAGAGAATTGTTAGAGACTCAATATGCTCTACACACATCACAATGCTCAATCACTTTCAATCACTCTCTTAGAAACATATAGAGAATTTTTAGAGACTCAATATGCTTCACATTCACTTCAATACTCAATTAATTTCAATCACTCTTTTAGAAACATATAGAGAATTGTTAGAGACTCAATATGCTTCACACTCACAAACTCTCAATCACTTTCAATATTTCTTTTATCATAGAAACATATGGAGAATTGTTAGAGACTCAATATGTTTCACACTCATCAACTCTCAACCTTTTTCTCAAATTAATTCAGAATATAGAACAATTTCTTTCATAAAATTTGAACAATCACTTCACACATTCACTTGACTAGGCTCATTCAACTCTACTCAATCAATCACTCAATGAAACAATCCTTGCTTACAAACCCTAGTCCAAGCATATGAACACTCACTCAAATTTTTTCCAATAATTCTTATCAACCAATCTTACATAACAATGATACTCATGATATTTGCAAGCCCTAGTTCAAGTTATTTACTCAATAAATCACTTCAACAACAATGCTTATAAAACAATATCACATATAGCTCAACAACTCAATAAGGAAACCTAATTAAATCCTTTTCACTCCAAACTTATTTTCCAGAAAACAATCAATCAACTCAACTATGGAAGAATGTGCCCATACCTTTTTCTTGATGAAGAATAGTCTTTAAAACATGTCTCAAGTATAACTACTTTCCTTACCAATCACCCAGGTTAGATGACAAAAATATCATTCTAACTCTTTTTCAAAACTTTTCTTCAATACAAAAGTTAGCACTTAATTACTTCTTATAATCTCCAACTTGAAGTAAATAATATTCGACATTCTTCAATTTCAAAATATATAATTCAACCTTCCTTATAACTCCTTAGTATCTAAAATTCCAACTTAGAAATTAAAGCTTTGCACTTCCTTTTAACTCCCCTAATAACTTACACACCAAATAACATGCAAAGTACTTTAATTAAAATTACTTTAGAAAAATAAAAACATTATTTTCCTTTTATCTTTTCACAGGCCAAGACAACCAAATTAAATCACATACCTCAATGCACTCAAAAGGGCCTAGGTGGGATTTGAACCCTTGTTGGTTCTCCCCCAAGCGCTTTTGCAGTGCTAGTGCCCATAGCTTGGGCTGCGTGGCTCCATAAGAGCCAAAAGGTACTTTGATGCCAAAAATAGATCCTTCTTCCCAAAAATCATGTGCACGGGTTTCGAACCTGCCTCAACTTCCACAATAGCATCTTACGCAGCCCTTGGCTTCCAACCAAGCTACAAGCACTTCATGTTGATTTTAGAGGATGCCAAACTTTGTCTCTTTCCCTTGCTTGATTTGCACATGTGAAATTTCCTTCTCTTTTCACGAGCCAACACAAGTCACATGGATAATTTCAAATGCCAATATTTTGGCATATTTATACATAGGGTTTTTCTTCCTTCAACGTCGACACATTTCGAATTTCCAATTCAAATTTGATTTGGAAAGTTAAAATTAAATATTTAATATATTATTAATTATATTGATGGCTCTTTTAATGGATATGTATGTTAGATTGAGATTTTTTTCTCAAGGGCCATTGTAATGTATTTATACGTGATCAAGTTAGGTTAAATATTATAACAATTGAAAATATGTGATACCTTTATCAAAAATAGATTTATAGTTAGCACAATGCTTATCAAATTATTATTGAGATATGAAGAATGGTCAAATATAATTAATAAAATTAATTTTTAAATAAATATTAATTATATTAAAGAAATGAGTTTCCATTAATGTGAGTAGGCGAAGCATGGACAAATAGTGCAATTCCTGACGTGTTACCAATAATTGCACATAATTTACCAGTGTGTAGATTCGAGCATCCTCAAATGATAGTAGAGACAACACATTTATGGACATTAATTTTCATCATTTTATTGGCTGAATTGTTATTTCTATTTATTTTCTCTTTCAAAATTTCTAATCAAACCATGATTCCAAGACTCAAAATTCTAGTCAATTTGATTTCATCAATTTGTCAAAGGAAAATATTCAAGGACATTTGTCACTACCATAATTAGGACATCTTACATTATTATTAATTTGAGGTATTCTTTCATCATCCCCTCTTCTAGGTAATATCACTTTCATCATTCACCAGTCTTCTCCTCTACCCTTTATGGTTTTTTTTTAATTTTTCCATTGATTAAATCAATTCCTTGTGTTAACACCATTGTCTTAGATGACCCTTCCATGTATATTTTATGACCAAATATTATGTAAGAAGAGTCACATTTACATCCCACACAACTCATTAATCAAATCACAGATTCTAGAGGAGTCACATGCTTCCCCATCAGCAGGACATTCAAGGTTTTTGAAAACCTACATGCGGGTCAAACAATCCTTTTGTTAGAAAGGGTTAAAAGTAGAGGTTAAGAAATGGGTAGCAAAGTGTGAAGTGTTCCAACACAATAAGGGAGAAACAGTCAAGTCACTAGGTTTACTTCAACCATACAAATTCCTCCAACTAGTAGTGCATCTCAATATTATGTTCAATTTCCTCCTCATTTAGCTAATCTCAACATCTATGCTTATGTTCCACAAAATGCTAGTTATCATATCCATCAAGATACGACATATCATAACCCATACCATAACAATATTAATACCTCCAACATAAGCCAAGTTCCCTTTCAATAGTTGGGTTTGGTCAAAATGATCGTGAATGGGCAAGGAGGGCTCAAGTAAGCCAAAATGTGTCAAAAAAGCTGAAATGACATGATAGATAAGAACGGGTCTATAAGCTACTACTATAACCACCAACATTGGGAGGGTTTTACAAATTCCTCCAACTAGTAGTGCATCTCAATATTATGTTTAATTTCCTCCTCATTTAGCTAATATCAGCATCCATGCTTATGTTCCACCAAATGCTAGTTATCATATCCATCAAGATATGACATATCATAACCAATACCATAACAATGTTAACGCCTCCAACATAAGCCAAGACTAAAGGTATCTATACACCCTTTGGTCACCCAAAATGCCCCAAAGGTATCTATAAATACTTTGGTCAACCAAAAATCCCCAAAGGTATCTATAAACCCTTTGGTCACACAAAAAGCCCCAAAGGTATATATAAACCCTTTGGTCACCCAAAAAGCCCCAATGACATCCACTAATCCCATTGTTCAAATGTATAATATATTTATCAAAATCCAAAAACATCATTAAAATATCAAAAATCTAAATATATTGCATTAATTTTGATAAACCGAATTTATGGTTTTTTTTAAATTTTTCCATTGATTGAATCAACTCCTTTGTGTTAACACCATTGTATTAGATGACCCTTCCATGTAACCATAAGGATCCACATAAAAGAGTTGCATAATTGATCAATATCATACTTACATGCATCATTGACCAATGATATTGTCAAGCAGGTACTAACATTGTAGATTGCTGTATTTTATCTGGAAGACCTAAAGTAGCAAAACCATGGGTTAACATGGCACATGGCATGGTGATTGCACCTAACCACCGGCAATCCTGGATCTGTACTTCTAGAACTATATGAATCATGGATGAACTCCATGAAAGGAACATGAATGACTCATACAGATTACTTAACGGTAAATGTCCCGAATAAAGCGAACGAGTAACTAATAATCAGGTTATACAAACAAAAGTAACTATCATGCCCTTTCCTCTCAAACTAGTTAATCCTTCAATTGGAACATTTTGGCTTACTTGAGCTCTCCTTGACCATTCATGATAATTTTGGCCGACCCCAACTATTGAAAGGGAACTTGGCTTATGTTGGAGGTGTTAACATTATTATGGTATGGGTTATGATATGTCGTATCCTAATGGATATGATAACTAGCATTTGGTGGAACATAAGCATGGATGCTGAGATTAGATGAATGAGGAGGAAATTGAACATAATATTGAGATGCACTACTAGTTGGAGGAAAATATTCAAATCATCAATCGAGCACATACTGGGAAGACATAAATAATTTGTACCTTGAATTTGCAAGGATGTCGTTGGCTCGTTGCATTTTGAAGTCTGGCTAAAATATTTGAGGATACTCTTTTCAACAGAAGATTTGGTACCCTTCTTTCCATCACTGGGTGACATTTTACTTGTTATGATAAGTTAAATGTTAGAGAGGGTGTACTTTTTGGAGGCCTTAAGATAATATTGTAAATAGAATAAACAATTGTTTGGGTTGTAGATAATTCTTCTGAAGATATAGCTCCTAAAAGATGAGATATTTTAAAGAAAAAAATGCCCTAATCCTTCATGAAGCAAATTAAAAATAAATAATTTTTTTTTTTTATTAATATGGTTTTTAATTTATTAAAAATGAGGCAATGAATCTAAACATAGAAAACTAACCAATGTTTTTACGCAATAGAGCCCATTCTATTTGTATCGAATGATACATGCTCCATTCTTGAATTGCATAGTGTACCCCTTCTACACAAGCTATCCAACACTTAGAAAATTGTGTTTCAACCCAAGCACATAATACACATCAGTGATTTTCTTCCTTTCACCTTACCTAGTGTGGATAATAATTTTCCCGTTACCCATGATAGGTACCATATGTAGAGGATATGAGGGAGTTTTGATCTAGCATGAAAGTAGAGAGCAAGGAGCATAGCATCAAAGGGAGGAGCACCATCTAGATAATTTTGAGTAGAGGTATTTGCCTTCCTGTGATACATGCAGTGAACATATTCTTTAATAAAATGCATTCTTACTAGATGCTTACAATATTTAACTTAACTTTAGCACCCAACATTAATAAATTAAAGTTTTAATCAATAATTAAAATACTTTAATTTAAACTAGATCTATAGTAAAGTTAATTTTAAATATTAAATAAATATTTAAATTAACCTTAGCACTTATCAATATTTAAAATTTTAATCAGGGATTCAAATATTTTAATTTAAATTAACATGTGGGTCTTTTCAACTTTGTCCTTGATCTCCTTTAACGTGATCTTGGTGCCAAAAATAATAATAAAATATTATTATTAAATTTTACTTCTCCTTCTTGGATATTCATTCTTCGAGCTTTCCTAATGTCCTCAAAGATGATAAATATTGCTCAAAAATGGTTTGACATCAATGACAAAAAACATTCCTTAAAATGTCCAACAATCTCCCCCTTTGTCATTGATGGCAACACAATTTATTTTTACCAAAAACTTAACCTTTTTTTTGTTCTGCTCCCCTGGGACATTACTCTCCCTAGTTCAATGCTATATTCAAATCTCTCCTCTTTACTCAAATACCAAATCTCCCCCCCTTACTCAAATCTCTCTCCCTTTTACATCAATGGCAAAGGGTCACATTTGGGGATCGGGGCTAAGAATGAGTCTCTTATCTTAGCCCCTCCTCCACCTCCTCTTGAGGTGGTTAATTCTAGGGTGGGAGTATTTCTACTCCTAGCAAGCACTGGTCTTTACCTTTATCCTATTTTATTATTATATGATCCTTCTGATTCCTTTGACTATTCCTTTCCATGTCCATGTTCCTATTTCTATCCATGTCCACATTCCTATTCCTATTCCTATTCTTGTTCTTGTTCCTATTCATATCCATGTTCCTATTCCTATTCTTGTTCATATCCATATCCTTTTTCCTGTTCTTGTTCATACTTGATTTTGGAATATCTTCTCTACACCACTTTGCTATGTGTCCATAATTATTGCACTTATAACACTTAATATTATTATTCCTTGGAGGTGCAAATATCTTAGGATTTATCCTAGTGAAGCCATATCCTTTTCTGTCATGAACCCTACAATTTATTACCTTGTGACCAAACTGATTACATGAGTAGCAATACCCATGGAAAAACTGTTTGTTCCTGTATTCTTATCTTTTATGTGTCCTACACTGTGAAGCCACGTACCCAAACCTATGACATGAAAAACATCTTCTATTTAAGTTTCCTTGTCTTGACCTCATTGGTCTCTTAGTCTCTCTTAACCTATTCTGATTTTTGTTCCATCTGTTTCTCCTTTGTGCATTGTTCCTTTCCTTGTTGAACTTTTTGTTGTCCAACTCATCCTCAGATGTCTCACTTTATATAACACTGTCTTCTTCTAAAGTTTCTTCTCATTTAGACTTGAGGTTGACTTCTCTTCTTTTTTCTTTTGATCCTGTTCAAAACCAAGACCTATTTTATTTGTTGACCTTCTTTGTATCTTGATCATATTATCCACAATATTTGAGCTCTTTTCAAACTTTTTTAGCTTACTCTTGGACATTTCTAAATCTTCCCTTAGTAGGGCTACTTCTTGTTCTAACTTTTCACATTATAAGACCTTTGCTTCTAACTTATCCTTGAACTTCTTTGTCTTAGCCTTTGATTTGTCTAGATCCTCTATAAGCATTCTTATCTCTTCATCACATTCTTGAAATTGAAACTTAAGTTTAGAGTTTTTCTTTATTACCTTATTTATTGTGTCAAGAGCATAAATAAGTTCTCCCTTGAGATCATATCCTTCTTTATATGATTATTCCTCTATTTTTTTGCCTTTGTCTACATCTTCATTTTATTTTGACTTGTCTTCTATAGGATCACCTTCTTCTTCTTCTAGTGCCATTAGAATATTCTCTTCTGGTCCTTCAAGTGTATCCTCATATTCATCATCATTGAAACTATAACCATTCCTTGTACAACTATATTCAAGATGCCCAAAGTTACCACATCTAAAACACTTGAGAATTATTGGTGACCTTTTCTTGACTTCTTCCTTTTCTTCAATCATAAATAGGACTTCATCTCTATCATTATATGAAAAACTATTATCACTATCACTTGAGTACTTACTTGCCTTATATGCATAGTAGCTCCTCTTTTACCTTTGAAAGAACTTATTTCTTTGTATGCTTTGTCCATCCTTGATTTTATTTTGGTTCCTATATCTTTTTGATTCCCTACTCATGTGATCCTTTTCTTCATCATTTTTATTTTTAGCTTCTTTAAAGTCAGTTGCATAGTGACCATACTTTCTACAATTAACAAATTTAACAAATTTTGTATCTTTAAATATTATTGAATCCTTATTCCTTCTGCCATAATTTACTTCTTCATCACTGGATGAATCATTGCTTGATTCTGACTTCTTACCCTTTATTTTCTTGATTGCTTTGAAGGCTGCTTCCTTCTGGGTATTAGGTTCTTTTGTTCTTAACTAAAAAGCTGTAAGAATACTAAGCAACATATCTCTTGTCAAAGAATCACCATACTTTGATTCTTCTATAGCAGAAATATTTTTAGTAAATATCTTTGGAAGATATCTTAAGACCTTATCACAAACATCCGATTCTTCAACCTTAAGTCTAATTTCTTGCATAGCATTAACAACCTCATCAAGTCGAAGTAGATAAGTACTAATATTTTCCTCATCCTTCATTCTTAACTCTTCAAATTGTCCTTTGAGATTTCATATCTTTGCTTTGTTGACACCTTTATCTCCTTCATATATGCTTTGCAACTTATCCCATATTCCTTTGCATCTTGACAATGCATAACTTTTATGGACTCTATTCTATGCAAATCTCTGAAAATTGCATTCATTTATTTTAAATTGTAATGTTGTAGAAGCTTACCTTCCTTATATGTAGGTGGATCAACTGGTGGTATGTATCCATTTTCAAATGCTTCCAAAATATTATTGCCAAGTGCCATAAGGTAAATATTTTTTTTGGTAAGTTGGAATTTTTATTTATAAGGGTTTTAACTGGGTCCCAACCCCAGATATACAAAAACCTTTGAGAGGCCGAAATACACCAATAGTGCAGAATCCCTTTCCAGAGGGATAGACATGTGCCATTTTAACCATTCCCGCGTAGGGGATATTACGGACAAAATTCCCTCATAGGGGATATTAGTGCCGGTAGATAAGGGATGCTTGCCCACGTAGGGGCTGCTAGAACCAGACATGACATGACCATAGATAGTAGCTATAACCCTCACCAGGGCTATTACAGAGAAACCCAAACCAGTAGGGAGACAAAGGGCACAAAAATAAACACAAAAACCATAGCAAGAAATCCCATATGAGCCTTCAAAAACTTACACTCCTAAAGCAAATTAGGGGTCAACCTCCGTGATGTCTTCTTCCACGTGCTCTACACTCTACTGAAGGGCCTGTTTTAGAGCTGAGCTTGCACTCTCAAACGCGATGATGAAACTCCTCAAAAACATTCTGGTGAGCCGATTTGAGATGCCAGAGGTGGGAGCCGAATCTCCACTCAGGTCCTCGACCTCCAAGGGTGAATTTTGGCTAGACTCGATTTTGGGCTTCTTGGTCCTGGAAGACCTACGGACTTGAGGGACCGTCTCCTCAGTTTTGACCTTGCGCTTTCCCAATGAAGCTTTCTTGCTGGCGGAGGGGGTGGGTTTGGAAGGGGAAGGGGTGGGTTTGGAAGGGGAAGGGATGGGCTTGGAAGGGGAAGGGGAGGGCTTGGATGGGGAAGCAACCGTAGTGCCTTTTTTGGAGGTAGGGGTGCTGGGAACACCATCGCTGGCCAAGGGCTCACTGGACAAAGAGTGAGTAGGGCTTTGGGAAGGAGGGGGAAAGGGGGGATTGGACTGTAAGGGGGTAGCCACAATGGGGGGATTGGATAGAACATGGTAGTAGATAACAATGAACAACCCTTGGTGGGAGGGAGGGGTGGACTTCTTATGGGTAGCTGACATTGAGAGATGAATGGAGCGATGGAGGAAACCAGGAATGTTCATAGGCTTGTATCCTCGGATATGATTGACTAAGGCAAGATGGAAACTAGCCATGGGCTTATTAGGGTCATCATAGGTAAGGTATTGCATGAGGGGAATTACAACGGTGGGAAAAGGGGGTGGAAGGGACTGACGCTCTAGGGCAAGACCATCCCAAGTGAAATTTTGATAATTGGGGAAGCCCTCTAGCTCTGGGTCCCAACAATGCTTGTCATGATGAACCAGGCGGCTAGTGAGTGGCAAGTCTGCAATCTCACCAATCAGTTGGGGAGTAACCTTGAAACATAGATTCTTGATGCAAACATGGCCATTCGACCATGTTCGAACAAAATCTATCGTAATGTCCTCTTTCGCTCCTTGAAATTTTGATAGAAGGGTGGTGAGTTTGTAGCCCTATAAATAAGTAGATGATAGGGCATCTAGCTGAAGTGAACTCGGCTCTAGGTAGGCCATGGTGGTGGGGGTGGGGTTTGGATGGAGGGTGGTGGAAGATAACAACTAGAGGAAGGGCTTGTAGTGGAGAACGTCGATGAGCATGCGATGATGAGGATATAAATAAGCTAGGGGAAGCCGACGGGGCATGCCGAGCACCATGGATGAAAGACAGGTGGATGGGTGGTTGCCATACCAAGGATGAAGGGGATTGGGTGGGAGCTTTGGGAAAATGTCCACATGGGTGGAGTTAATATTTTGGGCTTTCCTTGCAGATGTGGAAGGCGATGGAGGGATGAGCGAGGGGCGGCCGCATACACGATAGTGGGATTAGGCGAAAGGCTTTGGGAAGCAGCAAAGGAGGACATTAAGTTCAACTCGATGAGATGATTGTACTGGACCTCAATGGGCGGCCAATCATGATGTGGCATCGGAATGTACTCCACGAGGATCTCGAGAAATGGTACGTATGGAGCAATACCTACAACAAATTGAAACCAAAAATCATTGATTAGTGTGGATGGGTTTGACAGACCTGCCTTGGTTGTTCGAGGCCATGAATTGGAGGACATCTGGCAGAAAAGAATCATGCCACACTGTAATAGGTGTCTGCCCTATGCCCATGTTGGCAAGCCTATCAGCAAGCCGATTGGCTTCTCTGTATGCATGGGTAGCTTCCACCTGGCAGTGCTTACTTAAAAATTCCTTGCTCTCTTGGATCAAAGATCTGATGTTCCACGGGGGAATTTTGTTAGAGGTCATATAGCCAATGATGTTGAGGGAATCCCCTTCAATCTGGAGCTTGACTCGTGAATCCCTGATCAGGTGTAAGCTTCACCATAGGGCCCATGCCTCAGCTACATTGTTGGTTTGGTGGTGAAGATTTTTTGCAAATGCCATAATGATCTCCCCTCTGGGATCCCTGACTACTCCTCCTACCCCTGCCAGACCAGGATTCCCTTTTGATGCACCATCGAAGTTAAGTTTTAGCCATCCCTCAAGGGGGGATTCCAGCAAGCTTTGACATGGGGATGGGGAGTGGGGAGGGATAAGGTGGGAATGGGGATGTTGAGGGAATTGATGATCTCAAGTTCGATCTTGCTTAGCGGGGAGCTAGGCCAAGGAAGAAGTTGGGAGTTCTCGGCAGCATAGGATATGGCTTTGATGGTCGAGGAGATGGAGTTGTTTGAGGTGGTAGAGAAGACCCTATGATTGCGCTCGAGCCACACCTACCAAATGAAGTGGTGGAGGCAAATTTTCCATAGGAAAGCCACCTTGGGATTTCTAAAGGGAGCAGGCCATTGGATGAACAGGTCCAAGAGGGAGTCAGGGCGGGCCCATCGGATTTGAAAAGTGGTAAACATGTGGTCTAGGCCTTCCCTAGCATAATCACACTCTAAAAGGAGGTGGTTGATAGATTCCCAGTTGGATAGGTAGAGGTGGCATCTGTTGGGGACAGGGATTCCCCTTTTCATGAGATTGTCAGTGGTGAGGGCCTTGTTTTGGATGGTTGTCCAAGCAAAGAAACCAATTTTTGGGATAAGGCACTTGATCCACACTAATTTGAATGGAATAGTGGAAACACGAGGGTTGACCAGAAGGGAATGAGCTGACTTAACTAAAAAATCCCCATTGTCGGTTCCCGCCCACACCGGGAGGTCTGGGGAGGCTAAGGTGGGGATGATGGTGGTTCTTAGCATCTCAGATAGAAAGTTCCCTTCCCTCACAAGATGCTCACTACCTCTTGAGGGGATCTTCCATTTGCCTTGTCTGTCTATATAATATTTTACTTTGTTTTCCCATCTCCTCTCCAGAATCGGTCTTAGTCCGACCACCTCAGGGAGATCCTTGAGGGGTTTGTCTTTCAACCACGTGTCATCCCAAAAGTTGATAGATGTCCCTTTGCCCAGCTGCCATCGGGTGCCTCTGATGATAAGAGGTTTCACTTGGATTACGGCCCACCAAAAGGCTGATCCATTAATAGGAATGTTGTTGTCCATCAGGGATATGTTTCTGAGGTATTTTCTTTGGACAATTGAGACCCATTCTGCCTTGTAGTTAGTGAACAACTTCCATGCCTGCTTTGCCAAGAGGGCAATATTCATGTTGGCTGATCTTCTCATACCAAGGCCCCCTTGGTCCTTGGGTTGATAGACTTTATCCCAACTTACTAGGTGGAATTTCCTTGTGTTTTTTGGACCTGCCCACAGAAACCTCTTCTGAATTTGCTCGATTTTGGAATGAACAGAAGTAGGAGCTTTGAAGACTGACATGAAGTAGACCGGGATGCTCTAGAGGACCACCATAGTAAGGGTTGCTTTGGCTTCTTGGGATAGGAGGGAGCCCTTCCAAGCCGCAAGCTTGCGTTTGATCCTATCAATAACATTATCCCACATTGATTCCTTTGGGCTCTTGGTGAACAGAGGGAGTCCCAGGTAGGAAGTGGGAAGATCAGCAATGCAACATTGGAGGATGCAAGCAATTTTCCATTGCCTATTGCCTGGGGTGTTGAGGAAGTAACACTTGCTTTTGAGATAGTTGATCTCTTGGCCTGTTGCATGAGCATAGGTGTCAAGGATCCCTTTGATAGATTTATCTTGGATGATGGAAGCTAAGGTTGCAATGATGGTGTCATCAACAAACTGTTGATGGGATAGGGGAGGGGATTCTGAAGAAGCCTTGATCCCTATCATACACCCAGAAGAAACAACCTGCTTGAAGGCTCTACCCAGGGATTCGACAAGGATGATGAACAAGAAAGGGGACAAAGGGTCTCCTTGCCTAATCCCTCTGAGGCTAGGGAAGTAACCTGCAGTAGATCCATTGACAAGAACTGAGAACCATGGAGTAGTGATGCAACCTTTGATGAGATTGACCCATTCTGTGTGGAAGCCAAATCGAGAGAGGAATTTTAGGAGGAAACCTCTGTCTACCCTATCAAAAGCTTTGCTAATATCCAATTTTAGAAACATGGCAGCTTTTTTGTTGCACATGGTCGAGTGGAGGGTCTCATGAAGAGATATGATGTTGTCAGTGATAGATCTCCCTTCAACCGAGCTGCCTTGGCAGGGATCAATAATGGAGGGGAGGATTTTATTTAGCTTGAGAGCTAGGGATTTGGTAAGGATCTTGTAGATGATGTTACACAAGCTAATGGGTCTGAAGTCATTCATGGATTTGCATTGGGGATTTTTGGGGACCAAAGCAATGAAAGTGGAGTTTGTCCCTCTAGGGATGATTTTGGTTCATTGGAGTTCCATAATTGCATCAGAAACCTCTTTCCCCACTATGTCCTAGAAGGTTTGAAAAAATCAAGGGGGAAACCCATCAGGTCCAGGGGCCTTGTCAACTTTCATGGAAAACAAAGCACTCTTGATTTCTTTCTTAGAGAGAGGTCGGATCAGGGATCGGTTCATCTCAGGGGTGACCAAGGGGGGAATGTTTCCTAGCAGGGCTTCCTGGGCTTCAGTGTTGGTGGGAATGGCAGTTCCCATCATGTTGATGAAAAAAGAGGAGGCCTCCTCTCGGATCTTGAGGATGTCTTGACTGACGGTTCCATCTGCCAAGGTGAGCTCTCTGATCTTGTTCGTGCTTCTATTTCACAATGTAGATGCATGGAAGAACCTTGTATTGGCATCCCCATCCTTGAGCCAGAGAGCCCAAGATTTTTGGCGCCAAAAGGTTTCTTCTCTAGCTAGAATGTTGTGATATTCTACCATCAACTGTCTTTCTTCATCCCTCAGCTGGGGGTCCATTGGTCATGCTGGATTTGTTGCTCCAAAGTTTTGAGTTTGCTCAAGGTTTTTTCTTTGAGTTTGAAGATATCCCCAAATACCTCCCTGTTCCAAGTTTTTAGGTTTTCTTTGATTGACTTGAGCTTTTGGGATACCTGAACAATGGTTGATCCAGAGACAGGGGTCTTCCACCAGTCGTCGATCCTCTACTTCAGGTCCGGGTGATGGATCCACATGTTTTCAAACCTGAAAGGGGTTTTGAAAGATGGAGCTTTATTCGATTCTAGGAGAAGGGGGGAATGATCAGAGCCGATTCTTGGGAGAGGGATCAAGGAAGTGTCTCCAAACAGGGGAATGGCCTACTAGGAGAGAAAAAACTGGTCCAACTTCACCTGAATGTGCTCTGAGCCAGCCCTTTTATTGCTCCATGTGTATTGGCAGCCTTTGATCTGTAGGTCCATGAGTTCATTCTCAGTGACAAACTCCTGGAAATCCAGGATACTTTTGGAAGGGGTAGACACACCCCCTTTCTTATCAGAATGAAAGAGGGGGGAATTAAAATCCCCCGCTACCATCTAGGGAAGGTTGGAGAAAGCATCCTTCATGAGGGACAAAGATCTCCACATATTGTATCTTTCCATTGGATTGTTGGGAGCATAGATGTTGGACAACACCCACGTGAATTTGTTTTCTTTGCAGTAGAAAACCATATTCAGTGTTCTGTTGGAAAAGGATATGACTCTACCTTCCACCTTTTTAGGGTCCCAAAAGCATAGGAGACCCCCGGTTGAACCTTCTACCGGGGATGAGGCCCATTGATAGTGCTTCCAAATTTTTTGAGCTATATTGTGAGTTCTGGCAGCATCAGTTTTTGTTTCTTGAAGAATAAGGATGGTTGGTTTATACTCCTTCCTGATGGTTCGAGCTAACCTTTGTTTGCTCATGCTATTGAGGCCTCTGATATTCCAAGAGAGGATCTTCATCTAGATGGTTTGGTGGGTTTCTTGCCTCCCTTGCTTGGTGGGGGGGAGGTTTGGGATTCTTTACCTCATCCTTGGATTGGTTGAACAATTCAGGAAAAAGAGTTGACTGCACTCCATTGGCCACCTGGTCATCAGTATCTTTTCTGATTTGCTCAGAGATGGTAGGTCAGCCTCTTTTTCTTTCACCCCCGATGTCAATGGGGCCTTTTTTGCTTCTGGTAATGATGGAGTTAAAATCCACTTTGGTGTGGGTGGGACTAGACGCATCCTCCTGGGACTCGAGGCACGATCCTGTTGGGGATAGAGGGTCTTCCGAGGGAAAGGAATAGGGAACACCATCATGAAGGAGAGGGTTTACCTCAGACAAGGGATCAGATAGGGGAAGGAGGGGGGGAGGGGGCATCAGGGGTGGGAATGGAAGGCCCAAATTTGGAAGGGGAGGGGGGGATGGGGGTGGGTGGGTGGGGGTTGCATGGGGTTGGATTCGGGGAAGAGAACCTCATCGTTTGAATAGGATAAAGGTCCAAATATATTGGGGAAAGCAAACATAGAGCATACCTGTTCAGAGCTTGAAGAGGGGTTGTTGATGAGTGGTTCTTGATGAGCAGTTTGCTTCCCTTTGTACTCCCTTTCTCGCCTGTTGCCAAAGGGGCATTTGAATCGATCATTTCACATTCCCAAGTGGGTGTTGTGGGTTTGAAGGGGGAAGCTTGTTGCTTGGCACCTCCTACTAGGGTTTTAGAGATGGACATTGGGATTTGAGGTGTCCCTAGGATTTGCATTCGATGCAAAATGCTGGTTTATTTTCATACTCGAAAGCTTGGCACCATTGAAAGTCCCCATAAATGAGGTTTAGGCGTGTTGGGAGTTGGGATGCTAAATTAGCATTGATATAGATACGAGCTTGGGCCATGCGAGAATGAGCTTTGGTTGTAGAGTCAATAGCGATGAGGTCCCCTATGTACCCCCCGATCCATCGAAGGATGTCTTCATGGCAGAACTGGATGGGGAGATCGGGAAGACGAACCCAGATCGGAGCATAGTTAATGTCCTGGGTTTGGGGATTGAAGTCTTCCCCCCATTTCCTTAGGAATAGGATTTTCCTCCCAAAAAACCAAGGCCCGCCAGTGAGGATTCGGGCATGGTCATCCGGGTTGTTCAGATGGATCAAGAAGAACCCCCTTGAAAGGGCTACGAGCTAAAAACTTCCTGTTGTGCACCATTTGAAGCTTGCCCATTTCCTTATGGATTCCATGTCAGGTCTGCCTCCCACGAACTTGCCTACGAGGGAAAGGGATTCCAGAGTGAGCTTTTCAGCCATGATAGAGACAAGGATGACCAGATTTTCCCTTGAAGCGATCACCGAGGGATGATTTAGGGTTCCAGTAGAACTAGGATTTGGTTTACCCATTACTTTGTCATGGTAGGTCAGAGGGGCATCGCCCTTCCCGCCAGGGTCCGGATCAGGGCCCTTGGGATCGTCCACCTTGGGGCCTGTATCCGAGGGGGAATTTCCCCCTGTTCTAGATCCCCTGAATGGCCATGGGGATTCCCTCCGAAGAAGCCAGAGTTGCAGAGGTCATTGTTGAGGTCATTGTTTTTTCACCATAAGGTAAATATTCATTCTCATATTCTAATATATATAATAACTTCCATCAAATACTAGTGCTAAATTATTTTATGATCCATTCTTAGAATCTATTGTGTTCTTGTAAGCTTTTCCTTCAAGCTATTAAACTCTTCCAAAGGAACCCGCTCTGATACCAATTAAAGAACACAAGCTTATACTGAGAGGGGGGTGAACAATATAAGACCATATTTTAATTTTCTTTTCTAATCAATATTATGCAATGTATAAATAGCAATATCAATAGCAGTGATCAAAGCAATGCAAAAATCACCACACATAATAGAGACACCAAATTTATGTGGTTCACCCAATGTGAGCTACTCCACGAAGAAAATATTTTACTAAAAGCTTTCTCAATCAATATCTTGGGAATCCTTTCCCTATTATAATATTTATGGACCTTTGTCCAAAGAAGACACCAATCCCCTTAATCAAGTTCATGGATATCTATCCACAAGAGAAATCCCTTGTCCTCTTGCTCTGGCTGATGATATTCTGGAAGAACTATTACCCCCACTGATATGGCTAATGGATATCTACCCACTGAAGACACCTATCCTCACTACCATGGCTAATGGATCTCTATCCACTAGAGACTATCATCCTTTGTACTCTGTCACCTCCAAAGCTCTATCTCAAATATATACTAAACATAATCCTTTGTTCTAGCATAAATCTGCTCAGTCTTTGTCTCTATTTTGGCACAAACCTATCTTCAAATTTACAAAAAAATATATCCTCGAATCTATACTAAAAATAGTCCTTCGGTCTAGCACAAATATATCCTCAATATCTATCCTCAAGCCTTAACCAAAGCTTGAATCAATCTCAAATCAACTCTGCTAGATCTGTCCCAAACCTTAACTCAAGGTTTGAACAAATCAATAAATCAACTCTGCTCACAAGTCTACTCAAATACTGTCTCAAATTTACCTTTTAAGCTTCCACAAAAGCTCACACTAATATATCCACAAGTCCTCTCTAGAACTTGTCCAAATCTGCTCAATAAGTCCTCACTAGAACTTTTCCAAATATGCTCTCAATCTGTATTGTAATCTTCCATAAAATCTCACACAAATCTGTCCACAAGTCTTCTCAAAGACTTACCTCAAATCTACTCAACAAGTCCACACTAGAACTTGTCCAATCTCATAGAAACATAAAGAGAATTGTTAGAGACTCAATATGCTCTACACACATCACAATGCTCAATTAATTTCAATCACTCTCTTAGAAACATATAGAGAATTTTTAGAGACTCAATATGCTTCACATTCACTTCAATGCTCAATTAATTTCAATCATTCTTTTAGAAACATATAGAGAATTTTTAGAGACTCAATATGATTCACACTCATAAACTCTCAATCACTTTCAATATCTCTTTTATCATAGAAACATATGGAGAATTTTTAGAGACTCAATATGTTTCACACTCATCAACTCTCAACCTTTTTCTCAAATCAATTCAAAATATAGAACAATTTGTTTCATAAAAATTGAACAATCACTTCACACATTCACTTGACTAGGCTCAATAAAATCTACTCAATCAATCACTCAATTAAACAATCCTTGCTTACAAACCCTAGTCCAAGCATATCAACACTCACTCAAAATGTTTCCAACAATTCTTATCAACCAATCTTACATAACAATGATACTCATGATCTTTGCAAGCCCTAGTTCAATTTCTTTACTCAATCAATCACTTCAACAACAATGCTTATAAATCAATCTCACATAGAGCTCAACAACTCAATAAGGAAACCTAATTAAATTCTTTTTTCACTCCAAACTTGTTTTCTAGAAAACAATCAATCAACTCAACTATGGAAGAATGTGCCCATACCTTTTTCTTGATTAAGAATAGTATTTAAAATCTATCTCAAGTATAACCACTTTCCTTACCAATCACCAAGGTTAGATGAAAAAAATATCTTTCTAACTCTTCTTCAAAACTTTTCTTCAATACAAAAGTTAGCACTTAATTACTTATAATATCCAACTTGAAGTAAATAATATTCAACATTCTTCAATTTAAAAATATAAAATTCAACCTTCCTTATAACTCCTTAGCCTCTAAAATTCCAACTTAGAAATTAAAGCTTTGCACTTCCTTTTAACTCCCCTAATAACTTACACACCAAATAACATGCAAAGTACTTTAATTAAAATTACTTTAGAAAAATAAAAACATTATTTTCCTTTTATCTTTTTGCAGGCCAAGAAAACCAAATTAAATCACATACCTCAATACACTCAAAAAGGCCTTGGTGGGATTTGAACCCTCGTTGGTTCTCCCCCAAGTGCTTTCATAGTGCTAGCACCCATCGCTTGGGCTGCGTGGCTCCACAAGAGCCAAAAGGCACTTTGGTGCCTTTACCTTCTCCCCATGTTCAATGTAAAAGACAAACGTAGATCCTTCTTCCCAAAAATCATGTGCACGGGTTTTGAACCTGCCCCAACTTCCACAATAGTGTCTTACGCAGCCCTTGGCTGCAAACCAAGCTACAAGCACTTCGTGTTGATTTCGGAGAATGCCATAATTTGTCTCTTTCCCTAGCTCAATTTGCACATGCAAAATTTCCTTCTCTTTTCACGAGCCAACACAAGTCGCATGGATAATATCAAATGCCAATATTTTGGCATATTTACACATAGGGTTTTGCTTCTTTCAATGTCAACACATTTCAAATTTCCAATTCGAATTTAATTTGAAAGTTAAAATTAAATATTAAATAAATATTTAACTTAACTTTAGCACCCAAATTTAATGAATTAAAGTTTTAATCAATAATTAAAATACTTTAATTTAAACTAGATCTGTAGTAAAGTTAATTTTAAATATTAAATAAATATTTAAATTAACCTTAGCACTTATTAATATTTAAATTAAAATTTTAATCAAGGATTAAAATGTTTTAATTTAAATTAACATGTGGGTATTTTCAACTTTGTCCTTGATCTCCTTTAACTTGATCTTGGTGCCAATAATAATAATAAAATATTATTATTTAATTTGACTTCTCCTTCTTGGATATTCATTCTCTGAGCTTTCTTAATGTCCTCAAAGATGATGAATATTGCTCAACAATACTTTTGACATCAATGACAACAAACATTCCTCAAATGTCCAATATTTTGCCTAACCGTACCAGTGTTGTGAGTCTTTCCTCCATGATGTTATCTTTATTTAGGAGAGCTTTGAAGGCTACCCTCAAGCTTGGTACCAAACATTCCACCAATACTACCACCTCCTATACATACATTAGTTGAAGGGGTATATGGTTTTTGGTTGATTTGAAGATAGTTTTGTACACCCACAAAATCGCTGGTAAGCACTCCTTCGAGTCTGCTCATTTGACTGTACACATTTTATACATGATGAAAACCAAGACCTTATTTGTTTTCTTCACCTACCTATTTGCTCTAGGGTAATATGGACTTGACAATGAATGAAAGATCCTAAATTCCTTCATAAAATTCTAGATAATT
Organism: Wollemia nobilis; assembly: GCA_028583015.1. Classification (NCBI taxonomy): domain Eukaryota; kingdom Viridiplantae; phylum Streptophyta; class Pinopsida; order Araucariales; family Araucariaceae; genus Wollemia; species Wollemia nobilis. The sequence goes on along the minus strand of JAQPPZ010017049.1, from coordinate 8,927,773 downwards.
TCATTAATGAAATGGCCTCCTCTATCACTTGTCAATTGCAGAGGTATGTCAAACCATGTGATAACCTGCTCATACATAAAGTGAGTTGTGCTTCTTGCAAAATTATCTGGTAAGGCCCTTGCTTCGATCCATTTCATTAGGTACTCTATTGTGACTATGACGTACTTGCACTTTATTTTATGACTTGTTCTTAGTGGACCTACAAAATCCAACCCCCATCTCTCAAAGAGTTCTTGAGGTTGTGATGGATATAGTGGCATGAAGTCCTATTTCAACAACTTTCCTATCCTTTGACATATATCACATGCCTTAACAAAGTTCTTTCCATCATGATAAAGGGTAGGCCACCATAGGCTCACCAATTTTTTTTTCTAGTCATTGCATCAGGTCCCATATATCCTTCGACCAATCCTTCATGTGCCTCTTTTAGGGTTTGCTGCACTTAATCTTCCATCACACATCATCTCATAATGTGGTCCTCCCACATCTTGTATAGTAATCTTGCAATCAAAGTAAAGAGTTCTAAATTCATAATCACCTTATGTTGTTCAGCCATCATCATCTCCTTTTGTAGCTCTCTTGTCGATAAATAATTTCCAATATGTTTATACCACATGGGTATCACACTTATCATGAACAACTGTGCATCGATGAATTCATTTGGTATTCCTCCTTCTACAGGTTCTCTTGAGTGAATCCTTGATAGTTAATCCAAAAGTACATGCTTCTTCCATGGTATCACTACCAACCAAAACACAAATTCCTATATATTGATGAGGCATCGACTTACTTTTCCATAGATCATTGACTTCTTAATTAGGTACAACAATACCTAATGATCTACATAGAAAGTAAAAGGGTTAGCCAAAAAATAGTGTTGGTACTTTTGTATTGCATACACCATACTTAGTGCTTCATGCTCTATTGTACTATAGTTCTTCTCGGCTCAAGAGAGCATCTTACTTGTAAAATATATGGGTTGATCCAACCCAAATTGGCATCCTTGATCCAATGCACAACCAATAGTAAAATATGAGGTACATACGTGCACATGGAACTCCTCCTAATTTAGGTAAACTAGGATAGGTGCCTTTACCAAATGTGCTTTTAACCTCTCAAAAGCTCCTTCGTGCTCCTCTACCCAGTGAAAAGGAACACCCTTACACGTAAGAGCATGCATAGTTTTCGATGAAAATTCTATAGTATCCTACTATTCCCAAGAAGGTCTTTATTGAGCTCACATCATGTGGTTCCTCCATTAGCAGTATCACCTAAATTTTATCTGGATTAGGCTTCAAACCCTCTTGGCATACAATATGCCCCAATAGCTTCGCATATGGTACCATCAAGACACATTTTCCTGGTTTTAGAGATATATGAGCTTTCCTACACAAGCTCATGCATTCATCCAATGCCTTCAAATATTCTTGTGTCCTTCCATACAGTGATCAATCATCTATGAAAGCTTTGAAATTACTAGTGGATATCTCATCAAAAATGTATAAGATGATTTGCTAAAAATTAGCTCATGCATTGTATAATCCAAATGACATACATTTATAAGCATATATCCCATTTTCTACTACAAAGGTGGTCTTCATCTTATCTTCCTCTGCAATGCTGATCTGGTTGTATCTTGAGAATCCATCAAAAAATGAATAGATCTCATGGCCTGCTACTTCGTCTAGGATGAATTCCATGAAAGGGATCGAAAAGGTATCCTTTATGGTTATGACATTGAGGCTTCAAAAGTCCACACAAATTCAATTTTTTTCCTCCCTCTTCAAGGTGATCACAATTGATGATACCCATTCACTTGTCTTAACCTTGAATATGATGTCTGCATCTATCATCTTTTCAATTCCAAGGCTACATACTTGGGATTCATCCTGTATGGTCACCTATTTACTGGTTGTGTGCCTTCAATCAGGGGAATATTGTGTACATGGAGCTTTGGTGGAACTTCCTTTAGATCCTTGTATGTCCAAGCAAAGACATCCTTATACTATAAAAATATTTTAAATGCTAGCACTTTTAGCACTGGATCTCAATTGTCTCCACACTTAATCATCTTCTCCTTACCATATTCTCCCAAGTTCACCTGAATCATTCTAGGTCCCTCATACTTGATGGACTCAGGTTCATTTACTACCTTTAGAACATCGATGGGGTGAATTGGTTTATCTTCAATGACTATGTATTCCATTATATATTCTACAAAGTTATTGGGGAATGCCCATTTTTCTATTTCCTTATCCTTTTCTGTTGTTGTTTGTTTCTTATTGCTTCCTTCATTTTTTGGTTCCTTCTTCTCATCTTCTTGGACTTAATCTCCTATATCAATGCAAAAACACTAGGGAGAACATACTTCATTGTCTTATAGCTGCCAATGGAGTAAACCTTTATCTTCATTTTACTCATCCTCTATGCAATATTCCAAGTGTAGCACTCCTTCGTCTAGTTCATATCCTGATTCTTCATCCAAGGAAGAAGCTCTTGAATCATTTGAAGTTGCAATTTATTGGATTACTGCCCGGTTCTTTAAATTAATCAAGTATTTATGTTGGCCTTTCTTGAAGGTCAGATGCTCTTTCTCGTAGTTGTGGTTTACCTTTATCATTCATAACCACCCACATCCTAGCAATGCATCATATGCTAGTTTTTGCATTGCAATTATAACAAAATATAGTAGAAATTCCTGCTCTGCTATAAATACTTTATGGCTCATTAATATGCTTATTGTCTTGATGTCGTATTGATCTACTACATATAACTTAAAGTTTAGATATCTTAGTGCGGGTTGGTAAATTCTCCACCATGTCCTTTCTGGCATCACGTTCACACTTGATCCTTCATCAATGATTACTTGGTTCAACTTGTGGTCCAGTATCTCCATGTGAACCAAAGCTAGATTTTTCCCTACCTTGATCATCAATATCATTGGATCAATGAAATGACTTTGCTTGATGTGGGCTACATGTCAGGTTTCTTTCTTCTTTGTTTTCATAACGTCCCCCACCATAGCATATAACTTAGGTACTATGTTGAATATACTCACTACTTTCACTTCCATCATCGTATTCAGTACCTATTTCACCAAGCCTTCTATTGATGCTTGCTTATTAGTTGTTATCTCCACATTCTTTAGAGCTTTCTCTAGAACTAGCCTATTGTAATTTTATTTATCTAATTTTTTTCTTATCAATTCTTAAGCTTCCTACCATCGTTCTTTCTCCTTGGTAGGATTTGGGTACTCTTCTAGCTTTCTAGCTTCTACTCTTATTATTGCTATGACTTCATTTTCCCTATCTATTACTGTACTCACTTCACCAATGTTAATCAAATTGACATTCTATGTGCCGCTTGAACTTACTTTATTTGGGTAATTAGCCTCTTTGTGGTTTCTTGGTCCACACCATAGACACATTTGGGTAGCATTTCTACCACAAAAATTGTTTACATTTTGAGGCTTGGGGTAATTATTTTCAAATTGGCTCCATTCTTGGTAATTTTGACATTGGATTATATGTCTTCCTTCAGAGTCATACTGCAATCGATTTTACCCTTCTTGTCTTCCACCTTGGTGGTTATTCTTGTATCCACCTCTTGTTGCACCTTGTACACTTCTTGAAGTATCAGGTTGATATTCTTTCTAGACTATCATGATTTGGTGCCTTGCTCCCTTTAAGTTGAATGGACAATCTACTACTGGGTGACCTGCAATATCACATATGTTACAATACACTTTCTTTCAAAAATTGGTATTTACATGTCCCTTAATTTTATAGTCAGAACACCAAATATCCTTCCTATATTTCCTCACTTATCCTTTCACTTCTCTTATGTTTTTATCAAACTCTTTTCAAAAGGAGTGTATTGGAATTTGAAATTTATCTTCTTCATCACTATAACAATCTTTGCATCTTGGCTATCCTCCAATCCCTGTAGCCATTTGTTTGGCCTCTCTTTAAAAGTTATTTCCTTTCTCAAGGGCTTCTACATACATTGAGGCTAGGGCTGCCTTCATCTTCTTTTGGTACTTATGTAGTAATCTATCCAAGAACCAATATTTTATCATTCCATCAACAAGTGGTATTTTCAATTCATCTATCAACTACTTCAGTCTCCTATTGTAGCTCTTGATATCTTCTTCTAATTTTTGTTTTACGATGAATATTTTAGTGATGATCTTCATGTCATATCTTAATGGTCAGAATTATTCGATGAATGCATCCTTAAAGGAATTCCATTGTGTGAATGGTTGCATATTTTGGTGTTTTAAATACCAATCCATAGCCATACCCTGTAAGGTATCTGGAAACAATTACAACTATTATGTGTCTTGTGATACCCCATTTGATTCCCAAATAGTGATACAAGTTTCTACATGATGGGCCAAACATTATTTTCCTTCCCTAATGAAGAGTGGGCATTTTTGTTTGCCCACATGGTTAACAATATTCACCATTGGGATTGTCCCACTAGGCAGACTTCTCGATGGTGATCGAGGTGGAGTTCTATTCAAACTTTCTACTATTGATGGTGCAAAATTTTGATCAAATAGCCTTCTACCTAGCTCTCATGAGCCTCCACTTCATGACCTTATTCATGAGTAAATGAGATGTCATTATGGTCTTCCTCCCCATGAAGCTCCATGTGGTTGCTATGATACAAATCTCCCTTCTTCTGTATATGGTAGCCAACTCCTCTTCACTGGTTCAAGTGTTACCATCCACTCCTCATTTCCAATAATAGGGACCTCCACTACTATTTTCTCTTCACATTTTACTATTACCAACAATATATCTACTCTTAAATTCTTGTCTTCTAAAGAGTTCCAAACTCTTTCCACTTCAAGTTGTGAAACTTCATCTTGGTTCTATGTTCTTTGGTTCACCAACCGTGCACTTATTCTTAGGTGGTATGATCGGCTGTAATATATTACATTTAATATTTGTCAATTTGGGGTATCAAGGTTAGATTTAAATAGTAGAAATATAGTATATATTGTACAGTGAGGATCAATTCTAAGCTTAATTTAAATCTCTTTTATTTTCAGGTTGTGTAGAAAAATAATAATTGCAACAAACAAAAATTAAATCGTGCAAGAATGAAAATAAATTGTAATTTATTTTTTGCAGTAAATATGATATTTACCTATTGATGAGTTGATCTAATGATAATTACCTACTGATGATTTTATCTATTAGTGAGGATCCTCATGCAATTAGTTTTAATTATCTATTTTAACTTTCTATTCTATAAAAATGCAATTTAATTTATTTTATATTCTAGGGTTAATTTTACGTACTAACTATTCCTAACCTATTGTAGGGGTGAGATATTAGGGACCGATTGTAGGAGTGGGCACTGCCTCCTAGAGGACAGTGTAATTTTTTCTCCTCTAAACTACTTTATCTCAATAACTAAGATGCATAACTACTACTAACATTATTTTATTCTATGAATGCAAGAAAATTGCAATTATAGCTACATAAAAGAAATTAAGCAGTAAATAAAACAAATGATATAGTTACCATAAAAAGTAAAGTGCTACTTTTATTGCTGGAAGTTCAAATGTACATGATGATGCATTCCTCAAAAATTGTACAAACATTAGCTAGAATTTGAATATTTCTTCATTAGATAAGCAATTGAAAATTAGATTTTTTTCAAAGGTATTCCTATGTAATACATAATATGACTTGGATAATTCTGAATATAACTCTTCCATGTATTTTTCCATGTGGATTTATGGGCTTGATAATACAATAACTATGCACTAACGAGAATAATCTAAACTAACACAATTCCTAATTTTGCTTGGACTCAGTAAACAACCTAAGTGGTCCAAGTGGCACTTTATGAATTAACATAACAAAACAATACTAAGACATTTTGTAAGATATAACACATAACTATATACCCATTTATTCTTGGGAAGGACATAACAATCTTGCATCAGAATTTAGACAACCTAAAAATAATCTAATTATGCAACTTTAAGGAATAAAGTTATAACAACTTTATTAATCACAATATCCTCATGAATAATCCTTGACAAATCAACTAATCCTGCTAACTGGAAATACTTTTCCTATCATGTAAAAATTTCATGTTGTCACTGATGTGGCATGCAACGTCAATCAACTAACTCAATCAACTTTCTTTGGTAACTACTGGTAATATTTCGGTAATACTCTTTAGTAGCTACCTTCTACAACATACTTCGATAACTATCTTCCATAACATACTTTAGCTACTATATTTTTTAAAAGTATTCAACCACTATTCTATCACTGTGCCTAGAGCTTTCTTAATCCATCATCTTTGCATTCGTATTTTCACGTCCGAGGTGTAATATGAAACTTATATTGATGCATCATACACCCGTAAAATGGCCTTTATCATTTTACTATATAATCACTCACAACTTGGACGTATTTTGCATGAAATGCATATATTTTTCAAATTAACTACATCCATATTTTTAACTGATAAATCACAAAAATAAGCAGAAATAACTACTTAAAATATATTATAACCACAATTTAAAGATAAAAATAAAATTATTTACTACGAAAAATATATGCCAAATATTTACTCATCATTTTCCCCAAATTGAAAGATATACATGTCCTCATGCATGTGAAGAAAATGAAGTTTCCATTAAAATATCATAGATATCACAAATATCACACACGTTTTCAGATAATATATTGCAAACTGAAATAGAAACGTTACACATTTTCCAAAAAATTACAATTACGTGAAAACAAGAAAATACAAATATATTTTTAGAAATAGGTTCATTATACATGGTTTCTAAAAATCAGTAGTAGCAACACAAAAAACAAATATTTTTCAGAAATCTTTCTAAATATATCAGAAATTCACAATTACAACACAAAAAACAAATAAATGTTTGCAACGAATATTTTAGATTTCCAAAGAAATTGTTTATAACAACACATATATTTTGTTAAGTTGGATTTATATACAAAAAGGGTTTTTACATAGGCCATCAATCAGATTTAAAGAGAAAATAATAACTTTTTCAATATTCTATCTGAAGACTGGTTGTAACAGTATTACATAAGAGAAACAGTTGCAACAATGAACACAAAATAACTTAACACTATATGTTTTATCAACAAGCATCTTCAGATGAAGTAAAACTGTTTGCAACTCTTCATATCATAACAATTCTTGGCAGAAAAATGAATTCTCAAAATCATCTCATTGTGATAACCTGTTAAAACTATAACATTAAGCATTGCATATACAAATAATTCAAAACATAAAACACTATCTACAACATTATTTTTAGAGATACATACATATGCCATAGAAAAATATATCAAAAATAAAATATTTAAACATAATAATATATGAATATCAAATACCTAATCTAAAAATTATGAAAATATTTAGTTTATTAGTTCATCTAACTTGTAACCATCGGGTAGAAATAATTAATGATAGAGGTCTTATTGGCAGTAATTTCATTTCACATTTTACCTTTTGTACGTATGTTTTGGCCTTCTACTCATCAACTAGTATTTCAACCATGACTGTTTTGATATGCTCAACCTCGATGGAATCCTCTCCCTACACTATATCTTGCATTTGGGAAGGTGAAGGTTTCTCAACTGATGCAACTATGTTGTTGATGACTACATTAAATTTTGGAGGCATCCCGATGTTTAGGTCCAAATTACTTGGTGTAGTTCTGATTTTTGTGGAAGGATTTGATCTTTTCGGTTGATTTTGTTGTGTTAGAATGGCAAGTGGTTGTGATATTTCTTCTTCAAGGATCTTGAAAAAGTTAATGGGTTTGCTGTAGATCGTCTTACTAAAGTTGACAAATTTTTGGGCTTCCTACCAATTATTGAACTTTTATTGGGAGAAGCATTGACAAATGGTATTTTTTTGATAGGGTCAGCAGGTTTCATCATATTATCCATTGAAATTTGCTTGATCATGTCTATCTGGAGGGCAAGAGCACGTTGGACCAGTTTTGAGTGCTCTACGAAATCCTCCTAAAGCTTATCAATTTTTATCTGTAAAAAAATGTTCTACACCCAAAGATCTGATAGAGTTGCAATTGGTTCCCGTGTGGGTATATTGGATTCATGCCAAAATATTTCTCCTATGTTATGAGTTTTAGGAGTATGTTTCTGACATTAATTATTCTGTGTAAGTTGAAATGATTTAGCAGTTTTGGTGGTGGTTCGATGTTTTCATTTTAGAATTTTGGGATCCTCCCCCTGACTTTTTGACTCATGATCCTCTTCAGATGAACTCTCTTCTTGATGGTAACTATCAACAGACCCATAATAATTTGGTAGGTTAGACTCTTCAACTATTATTTCCCAAGAAATTTTCACTTCGTTTGCTTTTTGCAAGACCAATAGTTTGATAAGGCCATGATGCACGATTAAGTGAAATTTAGTTTTTTCATGAGAATTCTTAGGTTGGATGTGAACAACAGTAGATTTTAGGGATTGAAGCAGAAAATATGGTAAATTGATAATACAATCATCATGTTTTGGAAACTTTAGATTTATTAGCATTCTAAGGTGATAGGCTGCACAGGTGGACATTCAACCCTCTAAAGTGAAAAACTTAATGATTAGGATGAAAGCTTCCGAAAGAGGAAGTGTATAGGTGGCGATGCCCTTAATCCATCCTTCCTTATCGTGAATGATAGTACATTTTTCACCAAATTTTTCTACCAATTGGGTGACACTTTTAGAGAAATTCTTGTAATAAGGTAACCCTACTTCTGGTAGACTTAGAACTTCAAATATAACACTAGGGTTTAGGTCAAACTAAATATCCCTAATTCGGGTGGTCATATTTGTAGGGTTACAGTTCATAATAAATTATTTAGCAACCCCTAGTTGTGCCCTCTAAACTTCGTGAGGGCATCCCACCACCTAGATTTTTGGAATAATTCCTTTACAAAATTACTAGGATTCTGTGTTTCAATAGATGGGGGCTCGCACCTTTTCTAAAACATAGAACAAGGTATGGTTTTAGAGCAAGGAATAGATAGGGTAAATTGAAATTAAATAGGATGGTTTCCAAGTTTATTTTCAACAAATGACAAAGAGAAAACCTGCAATAACCATTTCATAGATAGAAAAATAAAAACTCTTTTTTTTCTTGCGAAATAAAATAGGAATTTCAAAAATATAGAAGTTTTAACAATAGTTTTAAATTTTGCAATAGTTTTAAAAAATGGTTGAGTACATTTTCATATGTAATCACTAAAGAAACGTACATCTACAACTGGTATTTACTAGAGATAAACAAAAACTAGATGAAAAATATTTACCTGTTATTATCTACCACTGTCAACTTTTGGTCACCCACAAAAGAAAATTGTAAAGCTTCATCAATTATCATACTTCACTCATATTTCCACCTTTTCACTCATAATTTCACTTATTTACAACAATTATCCCCTTTCACATTTATTTCAAACCCTTAATTTCATTTGACTGAAGAATTCAACAGAGTTTCGGCTTGTTTGCAGAGAGTTTTCATTCGACGCTCAGTGTCTTCTATGGAAGAAAAATGAATTAGGGTTTGCTTTTCCTTTGCATGGAATTTTAGCCATGCAATAGATCTTAACCATTCATTTATCCTTAATAAATAGTAGCAACTATTATCCATTCTTAGCAAATCATGACCCTTAAATTTGTTTTAATTGATGGTCCAAAATGTGAATCCGCATCACCTTCGTATAATTGGTAAAAAAAAACTTTGTATCAGCATCATGGTGAAGCTTCTAGACCTAGCATGAATGTTCCTATTGATCATAGCCCTTCATGGAATTTTTAGCTACTATATTTTGTAACAGTATTCAACCACTGTTCTATCACTATGACTAGAGCTTTCTTTGTCCATCATCCTTACATGCATCTTTTCACATCTGAGGTGTAATATAAAACTTATACTGATGCATCATACACTCATAAAATGGTCTTTATCATTTTCCTGTATAATCACTCACAACTTGGACGTATTTTGTATGAAATGCATATATTTTTTAGATTAACCACATCCATATTTTTAACTAATAAATCATAGAAATAAGTAGAAATAACTACTTAAAATATATTATAACCACAAATTAAAGATAAAATGAAATAATTTACTACAAAAATATATGCCAAATAATTACTCATCATGGTATCATACTCCTTCCTCTTCTACATAAAATGGAATGTGCCATTCACCTCTTTTCCTACTCACATATGCCTCTTGAACCAAAGTTTGATTTAGGCAATGATGTCAAATGTAGATAGTGGTAAATACTTTTTTGAGATGAGGGAATTATGAGAATTAGGAAGAAGTGATGAGTTTTGTTATGACACTTGACATACTATTTTGTTGTAGATGGGTAAGTTTAGTTGATGTCTAGGATAGTAGACATCTAGAACAGATTCGTAGATGTCTAGATGGTAGATGTCTAGGGGGTACAGGTAGATATCTAGTGGTAGATATCTATGTTATATGGGCTAGATGTCTAGGTAGTAGACGTCTAGGAAAATGGGTCAGACATCTAGGGCAAACATGATAGATATCTAGAAAAGGTAGTCTAGATGTCTAGGTAGTAGACATCTAGGATCAATGAGGTGGATATCTAGGTAGTAGATGTCTGGGATATCCAGGCTATACTTCTAGTTAGTAGATATCTAGGGCAAGGTATCAATAAGATCAAATGGCTAGGCTTGGATGTGTGATGGGTTAGGTTAGATGAACAAGTATAGATATCTGCAACTTGGACACTCATCCTTTAGTATACAACTCTCCTTACCTATTCCTATGACACAACACAACACAACACAACACAACACACCATGATGTTCCTCCTTGTACCAAACAATGATCAATACCTGCAACACAACACTATAATCTAGATGTAATCACACATAACACATGCAATCCAAAACAAAACTTGTTGTACAACAAATCTACAATTATGGATAAGTATAGATTCATTAAAAAATAAAATAGGGGAGTATTTATAGGTAAGTCCAGGTAGTTATTGCAACCAAACTGACTCAACCATCCCAATAATCTATGCTTAACAATTTAGTTTCCATATTAAAAATTATCTTAGACGTCTAACACAACTAGTCCAGATGTCTAAATAACTTGGACTAGACATCTAACTAATCCAGACATGTAACTAATCAGGACATCTAACACAAATGATGATTACGTTTGTCCTTTTGTGTAGTTTAAACTAATCACTCTGTATTCATTAGATCAATTGATTGTATATTGCAAAACATTACATAAATTGACTTATATATTATCAAAATTGTTGTACATAGTCAAAATTGTAAATCTTCATAGGAAATTCTTGTCAGATAGCTCAATAATTTATTTATGCTTTGAACTACTGTCTACACTCCATAATTATTGCAATGATAGTATCCCTTATTTATATACCCATATTCTAATTCTACTTTGGGAAGCCAACCCTCACCCCACTCATTATTATAATATAATATAATAATATAATTAACCTTGGATTATTTGTGGCCCATGCCAACCCTTAAAAAATATAATATCATAGCCTCATACACCTATTTCTAGGTACCATAACATTCCACCCTTACAAATATTTCATCATTTAAAAAAGAAAATAAATTAAATAATATGATCTTCTACATAATGCTAACAATTGGTACCAATCTTGATCACCCATCCATCCAAGTGAAATCTTGATTGGTAGTTGTCTTCAATGATGCCAAGCTACCATTGTGCCAATGGAATATCCATATTTATGTTGTTGTCTCCATGTTTATTGTTGGAATATATTACATCATTTGGTTCTTTACTAATGTACCTTCATGGGTACATAGTTAGAATAGGATTAGCTTAGGATTTTAATGCTTTATTATGTAATTCAATAAATGCACAAGTGTTAGAATGTGCAATGATGTAAATGTGCATGTAGTCCACATGTACATGAGTCTTAGGGTTGAGTGAGAGGCAAGTAATCTATATTTCTATATAAAGGCCTCATTGTGAGTGTTTGTGAGAGTAAGTGAGAGAGTTGAGTAGTGCATAGGTGAGAGTAGTAGTAGGCACAATGTAGCTCCATTTTTATATCATGGAGGAGTTGCAAACTCCATGATAGGAGCATTATAATTTTTATGGGCTTTTGTATATGAGCATTTCTAGAGCATTGTATAAAGTTTTTTATCATATTTTCATGCATGTTAAGTTTTTTTTATCATAGTTATAATATTGCATGCTTATTTTTATACTTGTGATCACATTTCTTTTAAGTTTAAGGCTCCAAAAGCTAACAGTGGTGTCAGAGCCACGATGGATCAAAGGAAATCATAAAGTGATCACCATTGCTATTATTGAGTATTTGCAAACCGAACTAGCCATAGTGTGTTGCTGCATGCAAATACCATCATAATATATTTTTGATAGAAGTAGCTCTAAATAGAAGAATAAAAAATAGAGAAATCCACATGATAGATTTGGATAGAGTTTTTCCACAAGAGTTACAATACTTGTGAAGACTAGAACTCAACTTTGCATCTACTAGATTGGCAATACAACTAGTGAGGATTATTTTATTTAGTCATATAAATTTTTATTTCTAATATTTCATTGAGAGAAAGAAAATAATTTTTTAGGAAAACCATTTAATTACTATCATCTAAGTTTTTCTTGTTGTAAACAATCAACTCTTATAAGGTAGGAAGCTTCCTACAACGGATAGAGAAGAACTTCATCTTTGTTGCCTGAAAGTTGACATTATTTTCCTTATGCAGGAATTAATTCTTTGTTGTATAAAAATAAGGATTGAATATTTGGACGCCTAAGGAGAAATGTCCCATTGAGATATTTATAGAGTGAAGACTCCTAGTTAAAATATTTAGGAGAAGATATAGTGGCCAATGAAGCCACATTAAAGATTGTAAATCTAGGAAGGAGGTCCTAGAAAGAAGACCCCATTGAAGATCAAAGAGACTCAAGGACCCAACAAAGATTGGATATTGGTGATATCCATTGAAGACTGAAAAATTCATATTGAAGAAGAGGTCCATTGAAGGCCCTATTGAATAAGAGGTCCATTGAAGGCCCTATTGAAGAACTTCCATAATGGAAGATTGAGCATTTAAAAAAAACTAACAATTTTTTTATTGCAGATTTTAGAAGCAACAGATTTAGGAGACTCTAGAAGAAAATATTACATCCAGAGTTGAATATTGAAGAGGCCAAGGAAGGTCTCTTTAAAGATTTTGAAACTGCAATATTGAGAAACTTGGAGAGGTCTCAAGGAGAAACAAGAAGAAGGCTTGGTGAGCCTCATTGAAGGAATTATTAGAAGGAATCATTGAAGAAATTACTACCAAGGAAGAAGCTAAGGAATTGGGACAATCGTCACCATCCGATGATAAGCCCAAAGGAGAAAGGTTTGGCAAGAATATTTTCAAATCACATGGTAGTATGGAATAGATCTCAAGATTGAAATATTGTTTGAGGAGGAGATCTACTTTGAGTTAGAATTTGAAAAGAAAAAGAAGATAGGAAAACCACCAAATTTACGAGGTTTGAGACCATCGTTGAAAGGGTTCTTGAGTTAACATCTCAGCTACGGTTTGGGGGTAGGATCTTACAAAATTTTTGGGATTCAAGGATAGTTTTTTAGTGAAGGTATTGACTGCCTTACAATATAAAATTTTTCATATTTGAGAACAAAGAAAAGGTAGCATATTGACAACACTTAGAGTTGTAAAATACAGAGTTCATGGACAACGAAAATGCAGCAAATAAAAGGAGTTAGAGGAAACATTTAAGGTTGCATTTAGTGCTACAAATTTCAAATAAATTGGATAGTGAATTGAAGGAGATAATGTTGGATTAAAAAAAATAATTAAATCTACAAAACATAGAAATTTTAGACAGTAAGAAGACAAATTTTTGGACAACATCAATAGGTACCAAAAATCATATTTCAAAAGTAAATACAAAAGAAGTTTTAGAGCCACCAAATTATAGTTTTTGAGCAGCAAATTAGCAAGGTTTAAGGCTGCATAAAGGTGTGCAAAGGAGCTATTTTGGACAGCCTACAAAAGCTGCAACTCAGTTTACAAAAGGCAACAAATTAAGGTGACCTTAATCACCATCATCATCACCATCTACGAAGTGAAAAAGGTATGCAAAAAAAGGTGCAAAAAGTTTAGTTAAGCCTTTATATCTGGATTTTCATTAAGGTTATTAAGCACCAGTTTCAAGTTTAAAGGTTGCATAAGATTTGGTTCAAAGTATTCAAAAATAGTGTAAAAGGTATCATCTACAAGGTCTAAACCTGCACATAAGAGAAAAATAGAAGTTAGGTACATTTCAAGAGAAATAAATTGACCAACATTCTATTGCTTACTCTAATCAAAAGAAGACTACATATAAGAAGCTTGGATAGTGAAGTAACCAAGCAAGGAAGGAGTTTCTAATGTTGAAATCAACACTCGGTTTCACCCCAACCAACATAATAAAGTATAAGGATAACTGGTTCATGATCACAAGAGGGCAAACATACATAGTTTATGTTTAGCATAAAAGGATATTTGGAGAAAATCAAAAGGGCTCATCAATAAAGGAAATAGAAAGTGTTAAAGGAGTAAGGAAAACATTGAAACAATGCTAAAACAAATTTCTACAATCGCTATTGTCTTTCCACAAGTAGATTAGGAATTTAATACATTGCTACTTAGGAGTTTAAAGGAGTCATTACTATTGTCTTTACACAAGTGTTAAATGAGCTTAGGAGTTTAATGCTTTATTATGTAATTCAATAAATGCACAAGTGTTAGAATGTGCAATGATGTAAATGTGCATGTAGTCCACATGTACATGAGTCTTAGGGTTGAGTGAGAGGCAAGTAATCTATCTTTCTATATAAAGGCCTCATTGTGAGTGTTTGTGAGAGCAAGTGAGAGAGTTGAGTAGTGCATAGGTGAGAGTAGTAGTAGGCACAATGTAGCTCCATTTTGATATCATGGAGGAGTTGCAAACTCCATGATAGGAGCATTGAATTTTTTTGAGCTTTTGTATATGAGCATTTCTAGAGCATTGTATCAAGTTTTCTATTATATTTTCATGCATGTTAAGTTTCCTTTATCATATTTATAATATTGTATGCTTATTTTTATACTTGTGATCACATTTCATTTTAGTTTAAGGCTCCAAAAGCTAAAATTTATGCTACTCTACTCTAATATTTTGAATGAATGGTCCTATTATTCCCTAATGTTGTTGCACCACTTTGAAATCCAGCTTCACTATGCTTTTTTTACCAACAATTACTAGATGTGAGATCTTTTTGATTCCATGTAGATACATAATATTAATGCTTTAAGCCATGCATTCAATATTGTTGTCACTCAAGGTGGTGTGGGTGGCGATATGTTGCAACCTTAACCTAACATTTTTTTTTCTTTTGATTCTTCAACATTTTGTTTAAATTCTTCCTCATGCTCTTCTCTCTTGATCCCTTTTTTTGGTGCATCCTTGTGTGCTTCTAACAAAGGTTCCTTGGAATTTTCTACTTCTATTTCCATGGAATCTACTGTTGCTACTACTATAGATTTGAATTTTTATTCTTTTGTTGGTTCCTTAACTTGTTCCCCTACTATAATTGCTTCTTGCTTCTCCTTGGATCCTTGCTCCTTAAGCTGAGAAATATCCTACAATGTTATCTTATTTTTTATATACCATAAATTCATAAACCTCTTTTGCACATTAATGTTAATAGTCTCCAAAGAATCCAACTAAGGATAAGTAAGAACAATATCTACATCATCCATCTTAAGGGCATAATTTTTTTAATATAAAACATACTTAACCATGGTGATATTCAAATCTTCAAAAACCTAAACATCCTCACCCTCAAGATGTATGACCTTTATTTTTGTTTCTTGAACCTGAAACCTCTTAGCCAAAGCAATATTAGTACAATTGCATCTACTACTAGGGTTAATGGAAATAATAAACTTTTCCTTTTGAATGCATTCATGAACCTACAAAATATTTTTTTTAGATGAATTTAGACCCTTTTGATCCTTCTCTTACTTTTGTAAATCCAAAGATGTGGCTTCTACATTCTTCTCACTATCTTCATTAAAATTTTTCTCTTTCTCTTCCTTGAGTAATTTTATTTTATTTTCATATTCTTCATTCTATTTCTTGAAAAAAATTTGCTCTCTTTTTATTTCCTTTTGTTATTTTTGAAGCATGTTTATTTATTCTTCATATCCCTTGATGGTGACCTTCAAACTAGCTATCTTTTTATATGGGTCCCATTGACTCAAGAATGCATGCTCCATTTCATCCCAAGTGTATACATCATTCCTTTCATTACAAAAATTTATCCACCAATAATAAGCTTCCTCTTTAGACCTTCTAGTAAGGAAGAATTGCCAAAGATGATTATTAAGATATAGAGACCTAAACTTTTTCCACCATTCTCTAGATTCAATATCATCCTCTCTAGATTTTTTTTGTAGCTCCATAAGTTCATGCCCTAAGATAAAGATAATGAAAACTAGGGTTTTATGAACTAGGGTTTCATAAAAATATATATCTCCTTATAGATTTGAAGCTAAAATTCCACATAAACAATTAGATCTACACTTTTTTTCAAAATAGAATAAATTGTAACTGATTTGCTTACAACAATTGACAAGTTTTATCTTTAAAAAAATATTATTTGAAAAATCACCACTACCTTATTCCAGATGGCTGACATCAAGGGTTGCATATCCCTCAATACTACTTAGATTCCTTTATATGACCACTCATTTTAAAGATCTTCAACTTTTGGATAAAATGGTCTACAAATCATCTAAATTAAATAAAAATTCGCAAAGATATAGCTCCTGAATGATGAGATGTTAATTTTGGAAAAATATTTTCCTAATTTTGCAATCCATAAAAACACAATACCCACCTTGCCAAAATTTTTGCTCTGATATCGCTTGTTATGAAACTTTATTATTATTAACATAATTTA
This sequence comes from Wollemia nobilis, assembly GCA_028583015.1. Taxonomy (NCBI): domain Eukaryota; kingdom Viridiplantae; phylum Streptophyta; class Pinopsida; order Araucariales; family Araucariaceae; genus Wollemia; species Wollemia nobilis. Next base: position 8,910,714 of record JAQPPZ010017049.1, on the reverse strand, counting down.
TTCACCAATATGTAGAATTATCAAATAATTCATCTACAAATAATATTCCATAAAGATAATCTCCACAATAAAGCAAAGATAGATAATACCTTTAAGATGGAGCAACACCAATAATACTCCTTAAGGAAGGAAAATTCCACAATATCTCCTAATATGAGAGTGCTACTTAGAGAGGGAAAAGTCTCATAATCAACATTGTGGGAAAAGAAAGTTACAAGTAATATTTCATATGATGATCTCCATGATGATTACAATGATAATATATCTTCTTTATATACTTATCTTCTAATTCTGATTTGAGGAGACAACTACTAAACCATCATCCCACTTATAATATAATCAACCTTGGGTTATATGTGGCCCATGCCAACCTTTATATAATATAATATGATATCCCCATATACCTATTCCTAGGTACCATAACAATTATATTGGTTCTCATGAAAGATGAAACAAAATATTTTGATAATTTTTGTGCAATATGCCTCTGTAGTATGATTTATAATATCATTTCAAAAATTATGGTAAACAAGTTGAAAGACATTCTAGATTGTGCTATCTCAAAGGAATAAGGTGGTTTTATTCATGGTAAACAAATTCTTGATTTTGTAATAATTTCTTAGAAGGCCATGCACTCTCTTAATTCCATAAAAATATAGGTATGATTATGAAATTAGAAATGAACAAAGCATATGATAGGGTCTCTTGGATTTTTCTACATGCATTCTCAAATTTTTTGGCTTTGATTATAATTGGTGTGAATGGATTAAATGTTGTTATAGCATTATGCAATATTCTATTTTGATCAATGTTTCTCTTGTTGGTTATTTTATGTCAATTCGTGGACTCTGCCAAGGTGATACACTATCTCTTAATCTATTAATTATTATTGCAGAGGTATTAGAGAGAGCTTTCTCAAAGGAAAAAATTAAAGGAAATATTAAATGTATCTAGGTTGCAAAAAATAGTCCTTTCAAATCTCATCTCCACCTTGTAGATGCTTTTATTTTGGCCCATCCCTTAGTTTGTGAGACTGTGGAGTTTATATTAATATTTTCATGCTATGATAAGGCTATTGGATAGTTGGTTAATACTACAAAGTATAGGTTTTTTCATTAAAATTGCCCTAGATTTATAATAATTATTGTAGATATTTTAGGGTTTAAAATTGAAAAAATTCAAACATCCTACTTGGGTATTCCTTTGTCTCATAAAAGAAATAAAAAGAAGCTTTGGATATCTTATTTGGATAGAATGAAATATTTTTTGATAGGTTGGAGTAAGTTCTTAACCATGGCAAAAAGGCTACAACTCATATAAACTACATTGCAATCCATCCCTATTTATATGATGTCACTTTCAAGATTTTCGATAGGTATAGCATAAAAAATTGTTAAAATTCAAAGAGACTTTATTTGGAAAGGATGTGAGGAAAATTTTAGGTTTCCTATTTGAAAGTGAGATAGGGTTTATGAAGGATTAGATGAATAGGCTTGAAGTATTTCAAAATTATGAATTTGGCCTTAGGGATAAAGCTTGCGTGGAGAATATTAGAGATGGAGGAAATAATAGGGCAAGAATGTTAAAATATATAGGTTCTCTTGATATAATAAAATTGCTTAGGAAAAGAACCATACCCAAAGGATTGTCATCATGGAACTTAAACTTCATTTTTGATAGTTTACAATTGATCAGCGAGGAGGAAAAAACACAACACCAAAATAATGCTAAATAAATTGAACACAAAGAACCCAAAATTGCATAATAGATGATCTTATATTAATGGGGGGAGCCTAAAAACTCCATTGTTACAATGTGGATCTTTGAATCCTTTTTGATACAAATTTACAATGGTTAGGGTTCTCCAAAACCCTAGCAAACAATGTTGGTGGTGTCTTCAAGTGCGTCCTTGCTCCCAAAAGAATTGAGTGGGATTTTAGTTATCTGATGCAAGGCCACTCCAGCATAAACAACTATCCAATGCTGATGTAGCACCTTCAGATATGCACATAATAACACAAAAAACAAATTAGTAATACCTATGAGGGCTCCATAATGTGAGGCCCTCTATAAGCAATAGTAAAACCCTAACTATCTATTGCAAATAAGATGAACAAAAATAAAAGTGCATAAATAAAATAATAAATAATAGATTTACCTTACATATTTGCTATCTTCTAATCTGATGTATCTTGTTGCAGTGACTGATGTGATGATTCCCTAGCATTTTTTGGAGGCTAGGGAGACTTCAAAATATTTGGCGTAAAATACCCAAGAGCTCTTGGTGGCTATAGAAAATACTCGTGGGTGCTTGGCGACTGTAGGAAACACCCATGGGCACTTGGTGATGGTAGAAGGCATACAGAGGTGATTGGCGGTGGGAAAGGAAGTGCCCAAAAGTTCTTGGGAGTGATAGGAAGCACCCAAATGTGTTCGATGGCTGAGGGAGAAGTCTACAAAGTAGATCTAGCTAGGAAAGGGATGCGGTGATGGATGCAAAGGCTATGGTTGATATGGATGGAAGGTGAGGGTGCTCGAATGCTCCAAGGGACTCAAGAATGAATGGCTGAGGACTCAGGTTATTAAAAATCAATGTACAAATGGCTTAATATTTTTCCAGTGGTTGAGCCATCAAAATGACTCCTATTAATAATCCAAACTAGGGCATACTTAGGGTTTCAATGACACTAATAATATGGCTAAGATAAAAGTACATCAAAATATGGATATTAAATTTTGGGTATAGCATGGATTGATGAAGATGGATGAATATGATTAAATGAAATCAGATGACTGGGATTAATTCACTTATATAAATATATATTATGTAAATAGAGAGAAAAAAGTGGCGGGAAAGCATGGATGGAGGAAAAATGGCTAGGTTTTGGTGTCTACAAATACCTCTTTTTGTACTACGTTGCGTGAGACACAATGCAGTGCAAAAATATGAGACACCTATTTTGGTTAGGTGTAGAAGTAGCTTCTCTTTAGATGTAGAACATGAGCTTGAATATAAAAGAATAAAAGAATTTAAGTTTTTGCGTAGCTTACCCCCTCAATTTGTGAATGAGTTTGCAGATGAATCTCATGAGCCAATTGAAAAATCTATGCAAATGATTGTGGATGATATGAATGATGTAAATGTGGTACCATTTTTACCCCAACGAGAAAGGGGATTGGTGAAAAATGTGAAATGGTGCATTTGTTTTTGCCCCAACAAATGAAGGGTTGTGTGAAGATGTGTGATGGAAAATGTGTCTGTTTTTACCCTAACAAATGAAGGGATTTTTGCCAAGTGTAGATGTCATTATCATGTAATATGTATCCCATTGTGTGAAGGTCAAAATAAAATGTGGTTACCCCAAATTTGGGGTGATTTTATGTTGTTGAAGAATGTGCCTTCTAGCGTAATTGATATGCAAAGATGAAAAAGCAAAGACAAAAGTAGTCAATTTTAGAGGGCCAACTAGTGACTGTAAGATAATTCATATGATTGAAACCAATCATCCTAGCTAAGACCAATCACCATTATGACTATCAAGGAAATGTGTAATGATGAAATTTGATTTTGTCCATGTTTTAAGCCCCACAAACTAGGCCATCAATGACAAATTTTTGTGCAAATTTTTCTTGGCAATGTTTCACTCAAAATGTGAAGTACCAAATATGATTGTGCTTTTGAACAATGAGATATGGAATGATGAAAATGACCGAGTGTCATTATGGTAGGTTCTTCATATTACCAAATTGCATGGGTGCAAATCGCTACAATCACCAAGTATATAGAATAACCCACTAGATACAAGGTTCATGTGAATGTTGTTTGACTTGGTAAATATGCAAATGATAATATGGAATGATATGAAAATGATGTATGAATGATGATATTGATGATTGTGGTTGTTTTGTGAAGATTTGAATAATTTTGGAGTACTTTTGTAACTTGTTAGGTGAATTTACAATTTGTGGTTGAAATGAAAATTATGCATCCAAACTAGTTGTATTCTTCACAAAATTTGATAAAATAATGGAATAGATGCTTAGATGCAATATGGATTTATTTGGTGAGGATAAACCATGGTTTTGTGAAAATTTGGTCTTTCTATTCAATTTGATGCCAAATGCCCATTGGCACTTTTGGCTTATAGAAATGCTCACTGGTGTTTGGGCATTCTGCAAATGCCCATGGGCACTTAAGTGCACTAGGAAATGCCCATGGTCATCTCAAGGCACCTGAAGCAGCTATAAATAGCTTCCAGGATGAGAAACTAAGATAATTTATGCATTTGAGAGTTTGAGAAGCTACATTTGGGAGAGTGGAGTGAAGTGAGGTAAGGTGATTTGAGCGTGAAAGCTATGGTAGTAGAGGGAGTGTATGTGAAGGTCAAGGCTGATGTTGGAGTGTGGGATACTGAGGTAACTCCTCTTTTTGTTATTGTACAAATTTTGATGTTGTTTTTTTTTGACAAAATTATTGATAAATATTTTGAGCTATGCTACAACTTAGGATTTTAGAGGCTCGACACCAGTTCTTGTCATACATTCCTGGGATGATGAAGGCAATATTAGATGAGGATTAAGAGTTATTGAAGGATTTTGGGCTAGTAGAGGTAGCCTGGATTGATGTGGTAAGGGTGGATGAGGTGTATCTCTCTGCATTGGTAGAGAGGTGGGATGCAGATAGGGGGACTTTTCAACTCCCCATGAGAGAGGTGATTGTGACCTTGGAGGATGTATATCTCATCCTCAAGGTGTTAATTGAGGGGATACAGTTTGAGGTTGGGCTCAACTAGGAGATGAAGATGATGAGGATTATGGTGAGGGGACTAGGGATGAGGGAACCCATGAGGCCCCCAAGTGACAATGGTGCCTTCAATCAGATAGTCAAAGGAGGAGGACCAAGGGTGTAGTTAGGCAGGCTCCTGAGAGTGGGGGAGATGGTGGAGATGGAGAGGATGTGGAGGAGGTTTCATATGGGAATCCAAACCAGAGTGAGGAGGATTGGGTATGGTTGGAGAAATAGGTGGCAGAGCGAGATGCAAGGATCGTGATGCTCCAAGTAGAGCTAGAAAAAAGGGAGCATCAACATAATGTTGACATAGCACATCTTTAGTCCGACATAGATATATCCAAGAATTGGAGGATAGGTTGATGGAACATCATATTCCACTTCTAGATCTTCCAAACTCATTTTTATCTGAGGTTACTTGGCATAGCGAGTCTAGGGCTCCTACTAGGTCACAGAGGTCCTCTTGGAGGACATAACTAATGCTTAGATGCAATTTTGTAAATGAGCCTTGGTGCTACATTGTATGTAGCCTTTTGGCACTCATTGTATATACAATATTTATATATATATTCATGGCTTTTGCTTTTTGTGTTATATGTTTTGGTGTGAATGCTTTTTGTGGAATTCTTGTGTAATGCATGTTTATATGGATGATTAATGCATATGATATATTATGGATGATTAATACAAGGTGGAATGTATGGATGATTAATGCAATGTGGAATGTATGGATGATTAATGCAAGGTGGAATGTATAGATCATTAATTCAATGTGGAATGCAAATATCCTAATGGTTATTTATAGTTTAGATCTTTGCTTTGCCATGTTCTAGCTTTGTAGTTTAATCAGGGACACCAAAATTGGCTAACATGGAAGAAGATATGGATGTTGATATGGAAAACTATCTATTTTGTAGAGACTCAGACATACTAGTGATATAAAAAAAATCACTAACACCGCCTAATCCCTCTAGGACCAAATGTGTGTGTAGGGAATTCATTTACCAAATCAAGAGAATGGTAATGACTCGAGGTAATCAAGAACTAGTGTGTGTGCAAGTGAGTTCATTAACTCATCTTGAGTAAATTTGGTAAGCCTATTATGAATGAGACCAAGAAGTTATTTTATCCGTATGAGCGGTCAGAGGTCTATTTGAAAGAGACATGTTGCCACGCATGAGCATACTCCATTGATAGTCAAGAATATATAGCTTCGGTGGAGGCTAACTCCATAGTCCATGATTTAGTTTTTGATCTCTTAAGTTTTGGGGATGACTACCTAACTGTCTAACTGGAAATGTAGTACAATCCTTACAACCCAATGATCAGTGGTGTGTGATGTAAAATATTTAGAATTTTTGTTAGGGATTCTTCCCTACTCTTTATTTTATTTTTGGAATTGTTGTAGTGGTGAGAACCACTAATTTTATGGACTATGTTGCATAATGGGACTAGCAAGGATGACCCTTTTCTATTCAAGATTCATACCAAGTATGGTGTTATCCATTTTTGACACAAGATGTTTTAAGATGTGAAATTGTGGTTTGGTTCAAGAATTTTTTAAAGTCAACTCCAAAAAATCAATATTTTCTTAATGTATATGTGTGATGGTCCTAAAAGGAACTCGACATGTATTTTGGAGGTTGCTTAAAAAACTAGGAGTGGTTGAGTGACCAAAAACACCTAGGAATTTTATGAAAATGTGGTTTATGCTAATGACAATTTAACTTGGTTGAATTGTGTGGATGACATTATGAAGGTACCCCTGATTAAGGCAAAATGACTTTTTTTGGACCAATTAAGACTTTGAACTTACTAAATGATCCCTATATGAAATATGAAAATTTTTATATAAAAAGGTAGTTTGTATAATGTTTGTTTTTAAAGTACAACACCCGATAGTTAGCTAAGGCATTTGCTTACCATGTTAAGCATAAAGCACCTGATAGTTAAGGTGCTTGCTTCCCATGATAAGTAGAGAACCCGATTGCTAAAGAGTTTGCTTCCCATGTTAAGCATAAGCACCTGATTGCTAAGGCACATGCTTCCCATGTTAAGCATTGCACCCAATTCCTAAGGTGTCAAATTTCAATTTTTAAGGTACCTGCACACCATAATTCAAAAAAAGGTGCCTAATTTCTATTTTGTCAATCATTTTTTGCCTTGGAAAAATAAATGTCAGCATTGGAAAGTGACTTGAGCCACATCAGCACCCCATGCATGTGCAAAGTCAAATCTGTCATAGATGAAATCAAAATTATCAGCAACCAATGTCCATGGTGGGGATGTTTGTCATCCCAAGGAGGCATGTTTTTTCTAACCTTTATTTTTGAATTTTGTAGGATGTCTCGAATAAATCATATTGCAGCTATCAAGAACCAATCAAGAGGAAGAGAATTCACCATATGGGAAATATGGCCATCATCATCCATTATGGTTTGCCTAGTCATCAAACACCAGCCAATAACAATGCACCATGAATATTTGTGCATATATACCCATGAAACGAATTTAGGTACATGATTAAATTTTTTGTTTTATATCTATATTTTTTTTATACGCATGTGTATCTATGGAAAAGTGTTGGCACAACCCCATTATTGTCTTAGCCACCCGAATAACTCCACTTGGCACTGTGCTACATGTCATGGTTCTGATTGATCAATTGCTTATGGTTATCACCTCTGCACAATAAGGCACATGCTCAAAGGAAACTTACCATGAATAACCATAATGGTTTTTTATTATGGTAATTAAATGTCTACATGCAAAAAAGTAGTTTTAAAAATTGCTTAACAACTACTGTAAAGATACCTATAGAAAGAAAAAATACCAGTGTGAAGTACTGTAACAATTAAAAAAAAATGAGAAGCATTGCCAAGTGAACTGTAAACCAAGGGAAAAACATGGGGGGAAGATCAAAGAACCATGACCTCAAGAAAAGTGAACCTATCAATTACTCAGGGATTTTTGTAGATGTACAAAACCAATTTGATGCTGTAGGATGGATGGAGTATTTTCAACTAGTTTGTCAAGGCTAGGATGCAGTGGTAGCTAACGAATTCACAGCATCCATGAGGGATGGGATCATGCACATGCGAGGACTAGATATTATAGTCACTGAAGATTATATCACCAGAGTTACGAGCATCCCTCTGATAGGGGAGTGCATGTACAAAGAATATAACCTTGCTCTCTGTGCACATAAATTCTTTGGGGGACTGACTAAGCACTTGAAACATGTTGGTATGCCCAAATGCTATATCCTAGAGCTCTAGAGGGTGGTCTTCGAATAGATTGCATGATTCTTCACCTGCTCTGGGAGGTACTCCACATTGAATACAAATCATTTTATTTTCTCAGTCACATACTTCATAGGAAAAAAATAAATGTTCCACATTACCTTGCATGCACCCTCAAAGATGAGGCCAAATGGTACCAGGTAGGCACAACATCTACCTTGGCTCACCATGGCCTAATTTCAGCCCTAGTATGATATGTGAAGTCACATAGAGATGTGACAGTTGAGGAGATAGAGGGTACTAATGCAATTCTAGGGGAACAATATTAGGGTAAGGTACCAATTCATGATGAGCAGTCAACCCAAGAGGTGATAGAATGAGAGGAGATGGCACCTACGTACCAGCTTGCATAAACAACATGGAAAGCAGGACAAGCCTTGTCCCTTTTTTTCCCCAATTTGATGAGAAGGCAGGATAGGCTTTGTCTCCCATTGGATCTCAATTCAATGATGAGGCAAGGCAGGATTCACCAAGCCTAACATCCATGCCAATTTCCACTAGGACTCAAAGTAGAAGGACGAAGGTGTCTAGGTAAAGGAGATTAGGAAAACCTTAGGAAATATTATTCATGTGCAAAAATATATATATGACAAAGGTAACGTAATCAAATTGACTATGTAAACTAACCTGCCATCTTAACATACCATCCAAAATATCGGTCGACATAGTAAAGTAAATAATGCTAGGTAAAATGACCTAAGTAAATAGTAAAAGTAACTACTAGTGGTAAAAAGTAACAAGCTACTTTTTACCATGCGGTAAATAAATTCTACCTAAAGTAGGGAAAGGGTAAATATACCAAATGATGGAATATTACTCTAACATCCCCCCTTATTACATTATTTGGGTAATGTATATAACTGTCCCAATACAGTGAAAAAGATGTCGATCTATTGGTTCTTGCTCTGTTAGAGTGCTTTGGTTGCTCCTAAGAAAAATGTGGGTCATTCCTCACTTTATATTCACACCAACGAATGTCCTTATTGTAATCTTGTCATCCAACTAGATTGTATGGGTAACCAGTCATTGCAACTACTAGGTGTAGTAGATTAGATCACTTCATATGAGGTTCATTCGATTACAATATGCTTTTGAATTTTTTTTGATAAGGTAGCTAAGGTGTCGATCGCTACTGAAAATGCACCCTTATAAGTTTCCCCCCTTATTGCAAAACATTTTGTAATAAAATTTTTGAAAGAAGTGTGACTAAGGTGTCGGTCATTGCCGAAAATGCACCCTTATAAGTCTACTTCCATTTTTACAAAAAATTGTGTGAAGTAAGAAAAGAAATTTTGATCCCCCATTAATTGCAAAAGATGTGAAACTTAAAAATCTTTGTGAAAGAATGTACAAATATTGCCTCCTAGGCAAATTTTTCACCAGAAAATTCCCTCTTTTTGTTACAAGTACTTCAAACAATGAAAGTTTGCTATTTATGAAGTCTAAAAGAGGTACAATCACCCCTTTATTTATAGTACTTCAAACAAAAACTTATGCTATTTATGAAGCCTAAAAAAAGAGAGAGGAAATGGTGCTTGCTTAAGGTGACAAATTTTCATTTCCCTCTACAATACTGTCTTAGCCAAGAGCACTCTGTGTGCTTTTTCTGAACCAAAATTAGAATCAAAATTAGACACTTCACTAGAAATATTGCCTTTGTGTTGCTTCTGTGATGTGCCTTTGCCTTTCTTGTTTTGCTTGTTTTTAAACCAACATTTATTGGTGTCATGGTTATCCTTTTTACAATATGAGCAAAACCTCTTTTGAGTTTTCTTTCCCTTACCTTTTGAAGATGATCCTCCCTTTTGAAAGTTTCATTTCTTCTTATCACCCTGATTGTTTGAGTAAAGTGCATTGTTCGACACTTCATCACTTTGGAGTTGATTTGCTTCCTCAGTTTGAATCAAATTGACTAACTCCACAAAGGTGATTGATATTTGTGATACATTAAGGAATGTAATCAACATTTTATAGGATTCTGAAAGAGCCCTCAATATTACTGAAGTCAAAATGGTGTCTTTTACTTTAGCTTCTAAGGCATTAAGCTTAGACTTAAGTTCTAACACTCTGCATAGGAAGAGTTCTACTGATTCACCTGACTTCATATGGAGTGTATGAAGTTGTGTTTGAAGGTTTAGAACAGTTGATTGATTCTTGCATTAAAAAATGGTACTAAGTGCATCCCATGAATCTTTACCATTTTTAGCTTCACTTATGTGAGGTTGGATCTCATCAGTAGTAGCTAGGAGGATCAACATAAGAAGATGATTGTTCTTTTTATCCCATGCTTTTTGATCTGCTCCTGGTGATGTGGGTCTTGATTCAGTGCCATCTACTAAATCCCATATTTCCTCTATAGTCAGGATGGATTTCAGCTTAGTTTTCCATGCTGAATAGTTAGGACCTTTAAGCAATTGTATATCAGTTAAGTATTTGATAGTTTCCATGATGAAGGCCCTAGATTTTGTACTAATATGATCTTTCTTTCACTCTTAAGTGGTATTTAATGGCACATGCCTGAAAATCCTCTTTGAAGAGAAATAATTAGTTTGAGGAATTTAAGCCAAACAAATAAGAGATGAAATATAATTCACTCAAAAAGATATTTAATGGCACCTACCTGAAAATCCTCTTGAAGAGGAATAATCATTTTGAGAAAATTAATCTAAACAAATAAGAGTGAATTAGGGTTTTCTTGTTTTGGGAGAAATATCAAGTATAATTGGCTTTAAACTTGTGCAATGGTTGACACAAATTTATTGTGAAATTTTGGGGTTGAGTATTCTTGATTTTATGACTTATAATTGCAAAAAGAAATAATGCAATAATCAAACAAAAATGCCCACAAAATTTTTATCACATAGGTGTCGGATGCAACCAAAAATGCACCTAATTTTCCAATGAAGGTGTCGAGTAAAATCGAAAATGCACCTTTTAATTTTTTCAACAAAATTTGGAATTATGTTGTGCAAAAAACTTGATATATTTTATCTCCTCTTGCTTTTCAAATTTGCAAAGAATGTGGCATAAAACAAATTGCCTTTTCTTTTTGTTTTACAAATGTAACAAGTTTTATTTTTTTTTAAAGTGCTCCTCACTTTTGTGTTACAATTTTTCAAAGAAGATCAATTTTTTGTCTTCCACCCTCAATTTGCAAAATTAAAAAAACTAGCACTCCTTCCAAGACAAGTTGACACATGACCCACGTTTAAAAGGCTCCCAGAACTAGTCGACACATGACTTGGTTTTTGTGGATCCTTTTTGGATTCAACACTCAAAAATGGGAGGGGCATTAGGATCAAAAGGTTCCCTAATCCTCATAGGACCATAAATTCTATCCAAGCCCTTCCAAGGATCAGTGTAAGTGTTTAAACGAGGTAGACTTCTTTGATGCTCTCAAAGCATACGAAAAAAATGGGATCTTGTTGTTTGTCATCGAAGTTCGTTCCTCTTTCTTATTACTCTTTGATGACAAAGAGCTTTCTTGATCCAAGGCTTTGTTTTCATGAGATGTTTAAATTTTGCTTTCCAATCAAAGGATTAGAAAAAAATGTGGGAGTAATTTTTTAATGAAACTCTCATAAATGCAATAGATTAGTGTATTAATTTCTTGTCTATTTATCCCCTTTGAAGGAGAAAACTAAGAAAAACACTTAATTTTGTAGTTGCAACAAAAAAATATCCTTTGAATTTTCTATTTTAATGCAATTTTCTAATTAATTTTAGCATTAATTGAATTAATAATAAAAAAATTGGTTAAAAATCATTATAATTTTTCAAAAAAATATGATTTAAAACAAATTTATTTACATTAGTAATAAAAAATACCAAAACAAAAACACAAAAAAATAAAAAATTGCACCTTTGGGCTTATGCGCTTTTAATTTGCAACAAAAAAGTATGTAGTGCTACTCAATCCCATGATATGTAGTAGGAAAAGACCTTCGCGATGAGGCTTTGACCATCTCGGCTACCATCGCCGGACGGGTATGAAAAAGCACAAGGTGTGCTTTATCTTCGATTGTCTTCGATAGTCAAAAAATTGATGTGGGACATTTTAGTCCCACATATACTACACGAAAGGTGTTTTGATATTTAAAAATAAGAATGCCCCCCTTGTAATTTTATTGCCTTTAGGAAATCAAAAGAGTTCACCCACATTTTTTCATCCAACGTAGCAAACCAAAATGTAACATGTCATCACTATTCAACCAATTGTGGAACACCACTTATCACCCACAAAAATGCATCGTTGCCATGTAAGCTACTGCTAGATCTTGCCACGTCAGCCACCAAGGGACTAGTCAGATATCACCACATGTCACCAGCTATGTGGGTATCAAAAACCATACTGTCCACCACATTAGTAGCTCAAATCCCACCATGTGTTTCCTCAAAAATGTGTAGTTTTCCAGCTCAGCCTATGAAATCAACTCTGCCACATCAATTTTGGAAATCGAGATCATCCACTCAGTAGGGTGGTCGTTTGGAATACATGCAGGTCTTCATCATTGTCTAGCATCTGTCAGGCTATCTTCCTGTAAGTGTGTCAGGTCTATTAGTCGGGCTCGTCAGAGCCTCTCTAGGTGTCACCCTTGTCAGGGCCTATCGAGTTTATCTAGTCTAGAGTTAGGGTGCTCCTTCCCTGGATCTTGTCGATGGTCACCGAAGATCGGAGGGCCTACTACCCTCATGGATCTTGGTCATCATGAATGGTATTGGTGTGGATACTACCGACTGTCTAGGAGACAACCACCTATAGAGCGGGGCCAGTGGGTGGTCTGTAGGATTGATTGTAGGCCAGCTACCCTCATGTGGGTTGCTTGGTGATGTGGGCTACCCCACATGGGTCTATTAGGCCTGACAGGTCTGACAACCACCTGCTATCAGATCTGTGGGCCTACAGGCCATTTCATAAGAAAATTAGACCTAAAGGCTCTGATTCAATAGAAAATCGGGCCTATGGGCTGATTTAGCAAATAAATTCCACCTACCACGCTGAAGGAGCCTACTAGCACTCGAAGACCCTTCATGATGAATTACGAAATAAAAATAAAAATTCACTTTGCTTGTAACCCTTTCAAAAGAGTTCACTTTAGTTGCCTCAAATATCATGCCTATCTAGGGGGTACCGAGTTAGGGATTTGGGCCCCTAGTCTAGCTGGAATGACTTGCTGCCATATTTTCCAGTTCCACTACCTATGAAAATGGAGCGAGAGGTAAATTCCTACTTTGATACCATAAAGGAGATTAGGCAAACCTTAGGAAATATTATTCATGTGAAATATATATATATATATATATATATATATATATATATATATATATATATATATATATATATATATATATATATATATATATATATATATATATATATATGACAAAGGTAACGTAATCAAATTGACTACGTAAACTAACCTATCGTCCTAACATGCCATCCAAAATATCGATCGACATAGTAAAGTAAATAATGCTAGGTAAAATAACCTAAGTAAATAGTAAAAGTAACTACTAGTGGTAAAAAGTAACAAGCTACTTTTTACCATGCAGTAAATAAATTCTACCTAAAGTAGGGAAAGGGTAAATATACCAAATTATGGAATATTACTCTAACACTAGGGTGGTTTTGAGCTCATAAGATGATGAAGAAATGATCAATAAGATGAACAGAGAAGAGTACCTAGCCTAGATATTATAGTATATTTCAAAAGGGTAAACTCCTCAATAGGAGGTTGCTACAGAAGATTTGCCATAGGATGACCAAAAGGAAGATTTGCAGCAATAAATGTAGGTATTGAGAGAGTAGGCTTCCACTTGGGAAGCCAAATAAAGAGAAGAACAAAATCTATTTTAAGAGTCTAGAAAAGAATCTATATTTAATATGCATGAATTATATCATATAATTTAGCAATTGCAGGGACAAATAGGATGATTGCAACAACATGGTATAGCAGTGGGAGCCAAGCAACTGACCAAAGTAGATGCAATGATATAAATTGATGGGAAAACAAAGGTGCCCACTATTGATATAGAAATAGATAAGGGAGAGGATGTTATAATGAACGTAGATCAGCCCTGTTCCACATCTCATTCTATAGAATAGGTACTTAAATAAGATGAAGTTGAGGTTGAGGAACCTTGGAATTTAGAATAGTCTACAAAAAAAGGATATGAAGAGGAGAATGAGATAGAGGATAAAGAGCCTTAAGTTTTAAGCAAAGAGGAAGATCCATAGCACTCTATAGCTAATGCAAGGGCCAAACAACCTCAGGAGGAAGAAGTAATTCCAGCTAAGCAGCAATTTGCTGCACAGGAAGAAGAGGCTCAACAACTTGCATATGCTAAAAACTAGGAAGCAGCAACAACACCAACATACCCTGAGTTGCAGCACATAAAGCTGAGGTCAAAGCAAAACGTTGTAAGGACATATCAATAAAGACCCAAAAATAGAGTGAGAGTTACCGAATTGAAGGTATTGGGTATTGAATCTGATAAGAAATTAGAACTAGATTCTGATGAGGAATGAGAGGCAGTAAAAACATTGTTTGTTGCCTAAAATGAAAAAATTGAGGAGCTTAAAGAGGAGATTAAAGTAGACAAAAAAATTGGAAGAAGGCCTCTAAGAAAGCACTCAAGGAAGCTGAAAAATAGGCCACAAAGAAATCCAAGAAGCCTCCAAGAGAATTATAGTTTTCCAACCTGAGCAATTCTGGAGCTTGTATGGGTTGGTAGGTGATCAACCTTCAAGGATGAAGGTATATTTCATGAGGATGGGATTTCTAGGACCTGTGCCACCTATAGATCAAGCATCAAGTAGTAGAACTCCTTCAGTGGAAAAAATAGAGGTCAAGGCTGAACCTGAACTTGATTCAATAGGGGTTGATTTACCCATATCCAAGGTTGCTAAAAAGTCTAGCATCCCATTTAGCGATGAAGATGCAGTACCTATGGGCGAAGAGTTACCCCTTCACCATGAGTACTAGAAAATTACTAAGCCCACATTCTAGAAGGATTCCATCAGTTTCTATGACTACTATTTAAATGTTGAAAAAGGCAAGGTGGCCTGGACAAGGGAACCACCCAAGAAAAGAGTAGGTCCAAGTCATCCAGTTCAACGTAGTAAGCACCAGAAACAACATGGACATGAGGCAACCACTCCCAAAGCACCAAAGGGGTGAAAGCCTCGAGATAAGAAAAAGAAAAGGCCACTAAAAATAAAAGGAAAGAGACCAATAGGGCTTATTGGGATGTTGTAAATAGAATTGGTAATTACTAGTATAAAGTGGCACAGGGACGTGCCACCCCTTAAGCATGGGGGATGATGAGCCTTAGAAATGCTCATTTTTTGTATTTATTTCCCTATAAAATGTGGCACTTATTTTTATAGATGTATATGTTTTATGAAAATTATATATATTTAATAGTTTATTTTACATGTTATTTAATATTTGTCTTTAAGTGTATTTTGTGGAAATTGTTGCATTTTGGCATGTTTTCATCAAGGTCCCACTCGGACCTGGCACTTGTGATTTCATGAAGGTAAAACATCTATGGTACATCGATGTGAAGTATGAAGTTAGGTACCCAATTCCCTTTGAAGTGCCTAAATTCCATTCGACACTTAACTGTTAGGTTCCTGCTTCCATTTAGGTGCTTGGTTCCTGTTAGGTGCTTGACTCCCATGTTGGCGCCTGCTTACTGACTTCTATAGACAAGGTGCTTGCTTCTTGAATTCTATAAAAAAGGCACCTGCTTCTTGAATTCTACATATGAGGTGCCTAATTTCCACTAAATCCAAATTCTAGCATGACTCTATGGTCAGTAGAACATAGCAAAATTTTAGAAACAAGCATAAATGGAGTTTTAGCATTGAAATCGGACAAGGAACAATGTCAAAGATGACTAGCCACATATTTTCCAACTACTACATGAAAGATTTATGTAAATCGGGTAAAACAAATATTAGACGTATTATGGAAATAGAATATGCTGAAATAGCTCACCAAGCTCGATATTTTGCTTGATTCCTTCATTCATGCAGAAGGTTGTAAAAGAGAATCATATTTTTGATTTGTTTTCCAAATTGTAATGGGGTGTGGTCGCATATCTAATAAATATGCAGTCCACCCCCAAAGATGAGACTCCCAAATTTTTCTTGTAAATTCTTTGTTGCAATCATTAATAAAACATTTCTAAGTTATTTCTTATTAAATCGTCTAAGCGTTCAGTAAATATTTAACACGGGCAAAACCTGCTGCAAGCGTGGGCCCACTTACAACATAGTTCTTCCCTTACTTTCCCTTATTTTTTGTTATTTAATTTTCTATAGATTAATTTATTTTCTTGTTATTCTCCCCTATGTTTTGTGATTTTCAACAAAGTACCATTTTAATTTTAGTGTGCATTTTAGTCCTATTTTTATAGACGCAGGATAGATTATTGGTTTGGAAATTAAAATCAGAACCTCAAAAAACACCAACATCCCCTAAAACCATAAATTTGAGGGACTTATATCTGAAAATGAAATTATAAGCATATATTATGCACAACTACTCACAAGACTATGAACTACCCCGGGTTGACAATTAAATGGAGGCAATTAATTGAACCATAGAAAACCTAGCAAATTTTTTTCCCAAAAAGTGTGACCCACTCTCTGAGTAACTATAAAGTTCATGTCTAAGAGGTTTTGAAGCTCTTTTTTTACCAAGAGGGCCATGATAGGATGCATTCTCCTAAGTTTTTTTTTGACCGTATTAGCATCAGGTTGTAAGGTGAGATTATGGACAACCAAACTAGGGTCAAGATCGGGCATGTCCTTATAGGACCATGCAAATATGCCCTTCTTCCTCTTGAGGAGAGCAATTAATTGCTCTTATTCATCGGGTGATAAACTTTTGCCAAGCTTGACAATTTGGGGATTGTCTTTGTCTAAACTAAGGTCCACATCGATAGTATCTTCAATGGACATGTGGGAACCTTCCTCAAGTTGATGGGGTGTAGGGATCAGATGAATGTCATCTAAGATGTCATCAAACTCTTCTGGCTTATCCTCATCTATTTCTACCTAGAAAACCTTGGGATCCGAAGGTGAAGGTGAAGGTGAAGGTGGAGGGGATGGAGGAATGTAGTTGGTGGAAGCCCTTAACAATTC
The DNA here is from genome assembly GCA_028583015.1 of Wollemia nobilis. Lineage (NCBI taxonomy): Eukaryota > Viridiplantae > Streptophyta > Pinopsida > Araucariales > Araucariaceae > Wollemia > Wollemia nobilis. Next base: position 8,893,466 of record JAQPPZ010017049.1, on the reverse strand, counting down.
CTCGAATAAGACAAATTTGGAAAAGGATGGAGGTGAGGAAATATGATCCATATCAATAAGGCTTATGTCAATTGGAATTGGTTTAGTCGGATCATATGGATTATGGAGTGGGGTAAATAAATCAACAGGATTCATGTTGACTTATGGGCAAGGTGGATAAGGTTGGATGGAATGGATGGAACCTAAGAACCGGTGCTAGGAGCTTTGTTAACCTGGATAATAGCAAGAAACACAAATAAATGCATTTAACTAAATGATATATACATGCAATGCAAAGAAAGAAAATATTTTTTATTTTTGTTGATTTTTGATTTTTTGATTTTTTGGTAGTGGTGAAAACCACTATTTTTGTGTTATGTACATATGTTACAAGTTGGCTTATGAAATGGCTTAATGGAATGGAGGTGGTGGTTCACCGGTAGGGGCGAATCACTCTTGTGGAAGAAGCAAGTGAAATATGGGCTCATGGATGGGGAACATGTTGAGATAAAACTCATCTTGTTCGGTATGGGGAATAATGGGCTTCGATTCTTCTTTAGATTCATCCAAAATTATCGACATAAGTTCGAATTCTTCATAGATTTCATCATCAAAATTATCGAGATGGAGGGCTTCTTCTCCTAAATTTAGATTAAGCCTTTGGAAGGCTTGTTCAAGAGAAGAGGTGGTGGAAAGTGGGTGGTAACCTAGACCTGAACGGTCGTGCACCTCTTGATATGGAACATCGATAGGTTGATGCACTCCCTGTTCATGCAATCCTAGGCCATGACCTTGCCAATTGACTATGTGAAAATAGTGAGATGGAAATCCCATCATGTTTGGAATGTTGGCAAGTGCTGGTTCTTTGGGTTCCTCTAGGGGAGCTGGACTTGATGAAGAATCAATCCCCCCATATACAAAATTTATGCTATTTGGAGCTGAACCCATGTTATATACTACTCCTATGGCCAAAGGTGGGTCACGTGGGTGACCAAAATCCTTAGCCTTAGGAATGGTGAGGGGCGTGATGGTGATGTCTTGGACCACATATTCACCAATACCAGGATTAGTGAGGTGGACCTCAACTTGGGATGACATGGAAGGACTATGGTCAGATGATGGCTCGGGGAATGGTGAAGATGGAGATGCCTCACAATCCATCAACTCGACTTGTGAAACATTAGGTGATGGTGATGGATTGGCTTGGGAAGGTTATTGAATGGATGATGATGATGTGGATGGCAATGATGTTGATGATGTGGATTGACTGTGACCACATGTGCATGTAGTCAATGATGAAGATGATGGGGGTGTGGAAGCTTGATGGGGATTGGTGATAGGGAGCTCCTCAGGAATGGGATCCTTTGATGAAGAAATTGGTGAAGTGGTAGATGGATTGGATGATGGTGAAAGGAACAAATGAGTGGAAGGAAGCATGGACTCATAAGGATTTGAAATGAAATTGCAATACTTAAACGGCTCGACGTCCGTCGGTATGCAATGTACTTGTCCCTCATGAATGTATTTCAAACATTGATGTAAAATGGAAGGGACACATCTCATTTCCCTCATCCAAGGTCTTCCAAGGAGTACATTGTATGCCATGGATCCTTCCAAGATGTGAAACATGGTGTGCAACATTTTGACCCCTACTTCAATGGGCAAAACAACAGTGCCAACTGTGGAACACAAAGCATCATTGAATGCTTTTAGGGTAAATGATGACTTGGTGATATGAGATGGAGGAAGGTTCAAATGATGAAGGGCAGATGTGGTGATGATATTGATAGAGGAACCGATATCAATTAACACTCTTTTAAAAGGCTTCTTGTCAATTAGAGCCATGATATGCAATGGAGGGTCTACTGATTCCGATGAGATTGGCTTAATCTCAAAGTCATAGAATGTGATGGAAGGCTCCATGCATGTTTGGATGCTCCCTACAAAGTTGTTGAAGGCATTAGGATCTTGATATTGTAGTTCAATGGATTTCAGAATATCCATTAATGCCTCACGATGTGGGGGAGATTGTTGAATTAACTCATAAATTGACAATTTGGTAGAAGCTATCTTTAGACTTGTAGTTAACCGGCTACTCAATGAGATGATTGGTCAGGGTGGATGATTGATGGGTGGATTTGGAGGATTTGATTGGCTAGGGATATGGATGGGTGATGAAGGATTGGGTGGAAATTTGAATGGGTGGCGATGTAGGAGGTTGTGACACACTTGCTTGAGGTGGTTGCCTTGCATTTTGTTGATTGTTTCTTTGACCTCTAGTGACCACATGGATGGCCCCTACAAACCCTTGGTATTGTTGGACATGATTGACTTGATTAGGAGGAGTTTTGGTGTTAGCCCCTCCTACATTTGGTTGCACCTCCTCGTGATGAGGAAGTGGTGTTTGAAAAATACCAAGGTTTTGATTTTGTTGAGCAAGGGGGTTATCAAGCTTGATTGCCCCCAAGTCAATAAGGTCTTGCACTATGTCTTTAAATGCATGGAAATTGTTAATGTCATACCCATTTTGCCTATGATAAGGACAAAATAGATGTTCTCGATAGTGTTTACTACGTTTGGTGGGATCATCAGGTCTGATTTTGGGTAAAGCAAGTTTGTTTGTGTCATACAACCTTCAAAAAAGGGAAGCATATGACTCGGCTAAGGGGGTGTATTGGCGATTTTGTCGGATAGACTATCATCGGGGATGGTTTTCCATAGTTGGCACTATGTTTTGCATGGCTTGAGTTGTTGAGGGTACCGCATGATAAGCAATTTGTTGCGGTGTTTGTTGCACTGGTTGTTGTTGAGCCATTACCGGTTGGCTCATGACCACTTGATTAACTTGATTGGGCTGATTGGCTGGGGTAGCCTATGTTGATTTTGGTTGGCCAGAATAGTTGCTTTTATATTGGCCCTTATTTTGCCATTCTTTCTTCTTAGGCTTAAGTATGCCTTCTTGGATTTTGATTTCCTCAATGACACTAGCCTGAGCTAAAGCTTCTTCAAATGATCGATAAGTTTGTAGTTGAAGCATCCAAGAGATAGGTTTTAAACAAATCTTGGTGAATAATTTGATTAGCTCATCCATTGGTAGGGTGAATGGCAACTTAGTGATGACAACCCTCCAATGGTTTCCAAAATCGTAGATAGACTCATCATCATGTTGTCTTAAAGCATAGACATCAGATAATGAGATCTTCTTTTTAACATTTAGGATGAAACGCTCAAATAATTGGTCAATCAATTGCTCAAAAGTATAAATACTATGGTTGGGTAATTGATTATACCATTCTATGGCATCTCCTCCTAATGTTTGAGGAAAATTTTTGAGCATGAGAGCATTATCATTTTGAATTCTAAAATAAGTATGTACAAACGTGCTCACATGTTCTTTGGGATCCTCAGTTCCCTTGAATTTTTCAAACTTAGGCACCATGAAATCTATCGGATATGGCGGTGATGGTACCGAAGGATGAATGGGTTGATTGATCAATTGGCGTAAGGTTGGTTTCTGATTTGTCAAACTAGGAGTATATTGTATCAATTGATCTATCTATTTTTGCATGGCCTTAATTTGAGGGTCTTCCTCAAGAATGTGGAAGCCCTAAATTACCTGATGATTTTGTGGTGGGGTGGAAAAATGTTGTGGAGTGACTAAGTGATGATGAGATTGGTAATGATGACTAGGTGAATTTGATGGAAATTGATGAATGGGAGATTGATGATGAAAATATGGGGAATTATGGAATGAGGTTGATGTATGAGGGTTATGGCTAGGTTGGCCAATGGGAATAGGATGGGTAGTGGTATGACTTGGTGGAGGAATAGGGATAGAAACCATAGAAGATTGTGGTGCCCATGATGGACCCTGGTTAACAAGGATAGTCTGAGTAGAGTTTGGTAAAGGCTTAGGGTTCACTTGTACTTGTTGTTGAGCATTTTGATGTTGTCTAAGCAATTTTTTTAGGTGTTCCCATGCCTCATTAATATCTCTATCAGAATTGGAGGGTATGGAAGCATATGGTATGGAAGATGTGGCTTGGGGACAAGTTACACTAGGTATGGTAACTTGTGAGGCTAAAACTTGTGAAGCAATATTTACATGTGCTTCATACAAGGGGTTGGTGTATGTGGATGTGTATGAAGTGCTAGGAGCACATGAGGGTTGGGGAATGGACATATGGGAGGAAGGTGCAACTGATGCCTCAAAAAGAGGGTTGGTGTACACCTGGGTAAAGCTAGATGGTGGTTGGGAATAAATAGGCTCCTATTGTAAAGTAGAATCCTATCTAGGTGAGTTGGGGATTGACTCTAAGATATAGTTAGAAGACTTCATGAGAGCTTCTACTCTTGCCATGTCTATATGGGTAATGTGGTGGTTGATGGTTGGTGAGGTTGACTCTTCTTGGGGCATAGCCATATGAAAGGTTGTGGATGGTAAGGAATGTGAGGGACCTGCAGATAAATCTGCCTATGTCACATTCAGGGAATCTACCATAGAAGTGGTGGGGAAAGTGGATGAAGGTTCCATTGGATTATCTTGATTTAATGCTTTCTTTTGTTTTCTTGTTAAGACCATAAAGCAAATAAACCAAAATACAGATTATACAATAAAATGAAACACAAAATTTAAATTTCACAATAAAAATAAACAATCAATGCTAAGTTTGTTTAACACATGTGTCTTACCTCATTCATTGATTATCTCCTTTTAATGTGAGTTCATTTCCTTAGGTTTCAATCTTGTGTGTTTCAAATGTGCTAATCTGAATTAATCCAAAGAAAGGTAAAAACTATGGCTAAGCTGGGGCAATGAGATTCTTGCTGGTGATGAAATCCAGCAAGTTTGCTCGGGGGTGACCTAGGGTTTCTAAGGGTAGAGATTGGTGGATGGAGATGAAAGCCACCATCACCAAATCTCAAGCAATGGTTGGTGATGAAATCCAACCACTACTATTAAATGTGAATCATGCAGTGTGTGGTTCTTTTTAAAATTATTGATTTTCTATTGTGTTCATACAATGTTAGAAAGATAACCACTTTCGATAGTCTAAATCAGAAGCCACTATTCACAATACCAATTTTTCCAAAGGATGTAGAGTACACCACTTAAGACCCACTCTAAATAGTTGGGGGTTCATCTACTCCTCCATATGGAATCACCCAAGTACAGGGATACTCTTGGTATATGAACAATGTTCCTACTTAGACCTACAAAAATAGGAATCCCTAACCCTATAATGCAAACTAATTATGCAATTTCAATTCACATGAAATCAGAATGCAATATATATTTTTTTCACACAATAGAAAATCAAAAACTTCAAATAGAATATGTGGATGGATGCAAATGATTAATCTAAAACCTAAGATGCAAGCTAATATGAATGTTCTTTTCCAGATTAATTAATGAAGTTATTTTTATCTTAAAAACCTGAAAAAGACATAAAACTACCAAAATACGTAAAAAAAAAGCTAGGGTTTGGATAGTAGACTTACAAACGACCTACGTATCTACTCCAACTCTCTGTAAAATACCCCTGGGCATTTTTGAAATGCACCTAGGCATTTTTGGATAGCCCTCAAGCACCGTCGAGCGTTCACGCACCTTCTGCAACCTTCTGCAAACTTCCAAAAACCCTAGATCCAGAAAAATCTATGAAATCTATGCTTCTGAAAACCCTGCAAGATGATAAAAAATAACAAATAAATCAGTAAGGCAAATCATAAAAAGAAACCCTTAGGGGGTCCCACCGTGATCACCATTTGAAGAGACAAAAATGCAACACCAAATAATGCTAAATAAATTGAACACAAAGAACCCAGAATTGCACAATAGATGATCTTATATTAATGGGGGAGCCTAAAAACTCCATTGTTACAATGAGGATCTTTGAATCCTTTTGATATAGATTTACAATGGCTAGGGTTCTCCAAAACCCTAGCAAACAAGGTTGGTGGTGTCTTCAAGCACGTCCTTGCTCCCAATAGAAGTGAGTGGGCTTTTAGTTATCCGATGTTGGGCCACTCCAACTTAAGCAGCTATCCAATGCTGATGTCACACTTCCAGATCTGCACACACTAACACAACAAATAAGTTAGTAACACCTATGAGGGCTCCACAATGTGAGGCCCTCTATAAGCAATAGTAAAACCCTAACTATCTACTATAAATAAAATGAACAAAATAAAAGTGCATATAATAAAATAATAAACAATGGATTTACCTTACGTATTTGTTGTCTTCTGATCTGATGTAGCTTGTTGCAGTGAATCGATGCGGTGATGCCCTAGCATCACCCGGAGGCTAGGGAGACTTCAGAATCTCTGGCATAAAATGCCACGGGTGCTTGGCGCTACAGGAAACGCTCGTGGGTGCTTGGTGATGGTGGAAGGCACCTAGAGGTGCTTGGTGGTGGGGAAGGAAGCACCCAGAGGCACTCGGGAGTGATAGGAAGCACTCGAAGGTGTTCAATAGCTGAGGGGGAAGTCTACAGAAGCAGATCTAGTTGGGCGAGGGATGCGGTGATGGATGCAAGGGCTATGGTAGATATGGACAAAAGGCGAGGGTGCTCGGATGCTCCAAGGGACTCATTAATGAATGGTTGAGGACTCAAGTTTTCCAAACTCAGGGTAGGAATGGCTTAGGATTTTTCAAGGGTTGAGCCATCAAAATGGCTCCTATTAATAATCCAACCTAGGGCATACTTAGGGTTTCAATGACACTAATCGTGTGGCTGAGATAAAAGCACATCGGAGGGTGGATATTAAATCTAGGGTGTGGCATGGATTGATGTAGATGGATGGATAGGATTAAATGAAATCGGATGGCTGGGATTAATTCACTTATATAAATATATATTTATTAAATATATATAAAATATAATATATAAAATAAATATATAAATATATGTAAATAGTGGGAGAAAAGTGGTGGGAAAGCATGGATGGAGGACAAGTGGCTAGGTTTTGGTGTCTACAATCAAGAAACATATTAGATGGTTAGTTAATTTGGGGAATTTATGTAAATTTTTGGTTTGATGCTTGGTTGAAGCCTTGTTCTCTTATCTTTGACTTAAAATACAACCATTGGCTCAGGCATGCCTAGCTTGTAGAGGTACAAAGGTCAAAGACTATATTAATATGAGCAACAACTCTAAATCATGGATTTCTATTAATAACCTAGTTTAAGGAGAGGAACTCAAGCACATTTTAGATGAAATTCAAAATATGCTTCAAGAGTTTTATTTATAGATTTTTACATAAAATTATTAGTTGGTTTAGAATCTATCAAAATATGGTGGATACTTAGTCAAGTTGGGATATGGGAATTTAGAGCAATCGACATTTCTTGTTCTAAGATATTTTTCTTAGAAGAGTATTTGGTCACAAGAGGTTCTCCTTATGACCTCAACATTCCTTTGGTTATCAATTCAAAGTAAGATTCTTGTAAGAGAGAGTATACAAAGAAGAGGATATCATGTCCATTTTAGATGTACCTTGTGTGAGAAGGATTTAGAGACATTAGACTATTTACTTCTTCATTGTTCCTTTGCTCACACCATTTGGGGTTATTTTTTTAAAGTATGAAAATATATTATGTAGCTCCATAAACATTGAAAGAGTTAATGAAATATTGGATTAATTTTTTTTTTTAAATAAAGGGGTAAAAATTTATTGATAAAAATTCTGGATTACAAAGTACAACTGAGCCCCCACCCAGGACTCAAATAAGCAACAAGACAGGCTAAATCACCAGACAAGGTCAACTCCCAAAGAAAACCAAAAAAAAAACAAACCACATTAAGTCTGAACATCCTTATGGATCAACTCCCGTAGGTGTTGAGAATCCCCATACGGGAGACTCTCCCAGTTATCAATACTCTGTCCTGAATAAAAACCACATCCGGAGAATGAACACGAATCAAATCATGAACAACTTTTTGTCTGGGGATGCTATTCAACCCCCTTACATTCCATGAAAGTATAATCATTTTTGGGGGTTATAAAAATGGGAGTCCAATGTTCTCACCAAACCTGACTCTACCAAAGTCTCCCCCATTAACTTAATTTTATCTTGGTCTTTCTTTCGACCCACCTTCATATTCTTATCTGAAGCATTTTTTTAATTATTTTATGCTGCAATCCTAGCACCGTAGGAGTTTTACAGTCCATGGATGACTGCATCAGTGCCTGGGTAGGAGAGGGCACATCTAAATCTGTGCCATTTTCTAAGATAACTTCACTTCCAGGGCTAGGGCCAACCATATCACCTATACTCGAAACCAAAGCCCTTTGTTCTTCATTTAAACCCCCTATATCTGGTTCCCTTGGTTCCACCTCATGAAGAGACAACCGATTTGGTCTTGTTATATCTATAACAGGTAGCGATGTTTCAGGTATCTCCATGCACTGATCAAGATTCTTTAGAATTTCAAAATGATTGAGCTAAGCATCTGGCTGGTTATCCTTAATGTCTCTTTTTGCCTTTCTTCCTTTGTTTCGAGGTTTTACCGTAACAAAGCCTTCCTTATCCTGATCCCCCTCCTTTATCGGGGCTTTTCCTTTATCCATATTTTGTACAGCTTGAGAGGGCCCAAGATTTGAAGCCACAGGTAGGACAAAATTAGGGCATTTTCTTTGTAAGTGGCCATATTCATGGCAAATCCGACAACAAAATGGAAGAGCTTCATAGTCAAGTTTTTGAACCCATGTGGTTGATCCGAACTGTATTTCAATAGAATCTGGTATAGGATTGTTTAAATCAATTTCAACACAGATACGGGCAACAAAGATTACCTTTTTATCCAGCATCTGTCCTGACGGCCCAACCGACTTCCCAAGTAGAAGGGCAATCATATGCAAGATGTCATTTCTCCAAAATTCCAAGGGGAGCCACGAAAGCCAAACCCACACCGAAACCCATGACGGCCGCTCCTCTGATGGGTTGAAACCCACATGCCATGGTTTAAGAAAGAGTCCCACTTGGTTACAAAAATAGGGACCTCCTTCAAATGCTTTGTTACGATCCGAAAGACAAGAAAAAACCACCATAAAATAGCTTTTTGCACTCAGCATCACCTCCACATCACTTTCAGGGTTCCAAGTCTTCCTAACCCAAGCCTCCACAAAGGGAAGAGAAATTTGGATGCCCATAAATTTACCAATAAGTGCATATTTGGTTAAATACTCCACATATTATTCCACCAAGTCTGGTTGAACCACTAGAACCGGCCTAGCTTCACATCGTTCCAAACATCCATTGTTCTTTAACAAGCGATTCCTGGCATGCAATGGGAAATCCTATTCCTTCCAATAATTTTTAAAAGAAATACCAGCCCTAGCATGCATGCTCTGTGATGGACCTGATGCCATCACTACATTCCTACAGTTGTTCATACCTCCTCCAGAAACTGTTGCCATCCCCGCAGAGCCCACCAGATAGGTCTCAAAAAAATTCCAGCAAAGCAGCTTTCCTCATCAAACCCTAGCAGAGCAAAAAACTTTTTTCCTCATTTCCAATGAAATATTGGATTAATTATTTTAATGCTAAATTATTATATATTTTGTAGAGGATTGGACTTACCATTAATTATTTTTTAATGCATTTACATAGGTTTTTATGAGGGGTCTTAGTCTCCTCATACTAAGTGGGTTTGAACCTTGGAAATCTCAAAGAGAGGCCAAAGTCCTTACCACTGTATTAAGCTTGCAACTATGACCTGCCATTAATTGTTGGAATTTATGTCTTGAAAGGAATAATAAAATTAAAAAAAATAAATCTCAAAATCATGTCTAAGTTTGGAATTGTATTATTGCCTCTCTTACAAAATATTTACAAATATGGTTCTCATCATGGGAAGTCTTAAGTGTAAAAAAGATATGGTAACAACTTGGTTATATGATTTGAACATACATGGAAGAGTCATTTGTGATAATGACATTAAAACAAAGGATCTACTTCAATCCAAGGTAAAATAAAAATGTCCAAAAATCAGCTTTATCAAAATTTATTTTTATGGTGCTTCTAAAGGAAATCCAAGAAAAATTGGTGGAGATGGTGTTTTTAAAAATAATAAAGGAAAAATTCTCCTCACTTAAAATAATATGTAATTTCAACTATTAACTATGCAAATTCTAGGGCCTTCTTACCAATATTAAAATTTCAATAGAAAAAGGATGGGTATACATTTCAATTGAGGGTGATTCATAAATTATCATTATTATTATCAGCAAAAATGGATATGATGATTGGATAAAAATAATATTATTGTTGATGTTTATTATCTATTACTGGAGGCAATCTCTTGGAAATGTGAGAATATATTAAGAGAAGCAAATTAGGTAGTAGATAATTTAACCAATTGCAATGCTGATCTTCATCTTGGTGAAATTAAAATTTTAGAAGAAAATTGGTTAAATAAGATTTTATCTCTTAATGAAAAATTAAGCATAAAAGAGCATCGTAAAATGTAAAACCATCATTTAATTTTTTTTCCTTCCACAATATTTATCACATAAATTAACATACATAGAAAGGAAATTGGTTTGAGACCCTACCTTCAATTGCCTTAATAATAGTAACTTCTCTAACCTTTAGTGGTTTCTGCTACCCTGAGGCCTCTTTGGTTTCTATATCACTTTTTGTGTAAAAGGGTGGGGGATCCTTTTATAACCCCTAATAATAATAATAAAAAAAATAGTAGACTTATTGAATCTTTCCTCCTATGAAACAATTATACATATTCTCTTGTAGTTTCTCTCCTTTCATCCAAACTTATCCACAATGAGCCCTCTTTTATTTTTATTGAACTCTTATATAAATTAAATATGTACTTGACATACACCCCTTTGAAACTTTCTTTTAAATAAGGAGATGAGAAGCTCTCTCATATCTAAAATGAGGATCTTAATAAATTTAAGTTTTCTAATTTAAATAATTTTTTTAATCGACAATCTATTAATGACTAGACAATGATTATAATTAATGATTATTGTTATGATCCAAAAAATATCTGAAGACAATGGATTATTTGTTGTTGAAAACTAAAAATAGGAAAGAGGGTTGTAGAGTGAATAGAAAATTGTATTAATTTTGAGCATGGAGTTACACAAAAGGCAATTTTTGGAAAGAGATGTCTACCAACAAAATAATTTATGTTAAAATATTGTTGCCCACTACAACTGTGTAAGACTACCATACAACCACTTTGTTGTCTCCAACCTCAATACCACTACCTTATTAAAATTAATTACATGATTGTTATAACGGTTCAACCTTCAATATAATGGTTATGACAATTATGATAGCTCAACTTTTGAGATAATGATTATGACCATTATGACAGTTTTCCATAATCCATAATTTGTAAGTCACACTTGTTTTGCAATCCATTATCCATGGTCTACACCTATTTTATAATCTACACCACGCTCTATGGTATGCACCTGTTCTATAATATACACCATACTCTATGATCTGCACCTATTCTATAATCCACACTCTATGGTCTATACATGGTCTCTCTGTCAAAGTTTGCACTCTATGGTCCACACCTATTCCATAATATGTACTCTATGATTTGTACGTGGTCTGTTTGTCAAAGTCTATATTTTATGGTTCACACCATCAAATTTTAAGTTTGAGTCTGTTTGTTAGTGATCCATAGTCTGTCTATTAGAGACCCACAATCCATCTATTAGAATCAGGTAATTTACCTAGATAAGTCAACCCCCCTTGAGAAGCAATGATCCTCATTACATCAAGTGTGGAAGCTCAATTTTGATTTGGGTCTTTGTGAATCACTTATTTTGGTAGCTTAATTGACCTCAAACTACTATGTAGCATTGTGTGGACTATATCTTGGTGGTTTTAGTCTATGTGTCAACTTTTTGATTCTCTTATGTTGGTGTAAGACCTTTAGGATTGAGCTCCTCAATCACCAAATTCTTTGTTGTTGTGGAAGTGTTTAGAAAAGGTGAGTGATATGATCTAAGAAGTTCAAAATTAAAAATAGGATACAAACCAATATACCAAGGTAGATATAACTAGGGATGGAAATTTGTGGATTTAGTGAGCTTTGTGTCCATCATCTCCTTAAGAGTGCTTTAGTAGGTGCTTAAGAACCTGCTATCCCTATTTGAGACAATGGCTTTTGACAAACCATTTCCATATTTGGAAATAAACAAAATTGAGAGGAAATACATGGAGACATGTTCCTAAGGCTTGGTAGGTACTAGCAGGGCAAGAATAAGTGTTTAGAAAAAAATGAGCTTTTAGCTTCTCAAAGGCTCTCTATTGTACTTCTCCCCATTGAAACTTGGCTTTCACTCCCATTTTTGTTAGCTGGTTCAACGATAATGCAATATGCAAAAATATTAGAACAAATTTATGGTAAACAAGGCCATTAGGTAAAGGAGAACCAATAATCAAATCCATAGAATGCTTTACCTCACAATGGAGAGGCACTTTTATGGGTGATTTGAAGATGTCATATCATTCAACAATGACTTGGTCCATTTGTCATTATTGTTGTGAGGACTATGTAGTCACTATGGTAGCAACCATCTTCTTTGTAGATTAAGGCTTGATCATCAAGAGAAAAAACTACTTTATTTTTTCAATCATCCTTTTATATTGCTTAGCATTGATGAAAGAAATAGAGGTCGAATGGGTTACCTCGGGTAACTTGTAATACTAGTTCCCAAGGGTTATGATGACTTTGTGGGGCCTTGAAGAGTCTAAGAAGAGTCTAATAGAAACATATTTAGAAAATTAGAAGAGAAAATCACAATTGGATATGGATGAGGATGGTTTTTAACTTCTAAAAGATAGGTCCTAACATATGAAAGTAAATAAATAGTGGATATCAGTAAGGAAGGATATTGGAAGAAATACTAATTCTTTTGAGGCTTTAGCTTATGAAGAAAAACCAGATCAGAGGTTAGATAACATGGTACAATAGGATCCAAATATTAACAAGGAACCATCTATTTAGTATGATCTTGATTTAGGGATGAACATTCCTGTTAAACCTAAGGAATGTGCCTTATCAGATTATAAAGACTCTATTGAAGTACTATGCACTATTTAGGAGAATAAAAGTGGTAGATAAAATACATAATTAGATGTTAATACCTCTATAATTAATAAGGAAATACCAAAAAATGAGTAGGACAAGTCAAAATCTTCTGTAGTAGATCCAGGAGAGGATAAATCTAATGAAAAGGAAAGTTGTGAAAGAATATTGAGAAATATAAGAATAATATATAATCCTAATATAGGCAAGGAAAAAAGAGGAAAACACATAAATTAATAAGCAAGAGCAAACATAGAGAAATAAAAGCAATCTAAGTTGGTTGAACTTCTCTTTACCAAACAACAAAATGATATTGGAAATTCATAAGCAGGGTCAGTAGCCCCTAATGAGACATGATTAACACATCATGGAATATAAGGGGTGCTAATGCACTCTTAAATCAAAGGTGTATAATAGAACCTTGTATAAGTAATAAGCCTAATATTCTTTGTATCCAGGAAACTAAAATGAAAAAAGGAAAAAGTTTTCAAAACTATGAAAGCAGTATGGATAAGATGTGAATGGGATGTCATGGATTTTAAAGGAGTGACAAGGGGAGTTCTAGCATGTTGGAATATTTTTATAACCTCATATGAAACCATCCATAAAACTAGGCATTGGATAGCCTCATTTATCATATGCTAGTTTGCAAATATTCATTTCATCCTTATCAATGTCTATGGACCTACAACTCAGTCAGACAAATTAGAATTTTAGAGTGGAATTGAAGACTTTATGAGAAGTAAAGACCAAGAAACATAATTTATGATAATAGGATATTTTAATGCCATAAACAAGCTGGATGAAAAATTTAGGGGAATTAGTAAAATAATCCAAAGTATGAGAGATTTCTCAACTTTTATTCAAAACAATAATCTATGGGAGGTTGAGTTTGAAGGAGACAATTATATATGGACCAGAAAAAAAAAGGATATAACCTAATAGCAGAGAAAATAGATAGATGCATACTCTCATATCATTGGCTATATGAAGGTACTTATGCTAAAATTAGTAACTTGACAAGGATTGGTTCAAATCACTGGTCAATAAGAGTTAAAGTGGTGGTAAGTAAATACAAAAAAATATCATATTTTAAATATGAGTAGATGTGGTAAGACCATCATCAATTTATTGATATGAAAGTGAAAATATGAAATTCTTTAGGAAACAATGGGTTGTATATACTTCTAATAAAAATTAAATCAATGGAATCTAGATTAAAAGAATCGAGCAACAACACTTTTGGAATTTTTTTTTGAGAATAAAGAAGAATTAAAAGAGAAACTTTCAAAATTTCAAATAAGTGAGCATAATAAATTCAATCTTGGATGAAAGGGATTTTCTTAGTGAATATTATAAAAATTTTGAGTAAGGAAGAGAGATTTTGGAGATTAAAATTGAGATAGACTTGGTTAGGAGATAAAAACATTTTTTTTTATGTGATCATAATAGTACAAAGATCAACATCAAGAATTAGTAGAATTAAATAAATATAAGAGGTTTGGACTAAAGACTAGAGTGAAATTAGAAAGGAGGTAAGGCATTTTTACCATAATATTCTAGGATTGGAGGAGTTTGAAGTTCTTAATGAAAAATTCTATAAGTACCTTCAGTTATATTAGATGAAGACAATAGGAAACTAATAGAGCTTATTACTCTGGAAGAAGTTCATTTAGTCTTTTATCTTTTGTTAAGGATAAATTCCTAGGTTTGGATGGGATCTCTACATAATTCTATCAATATAATTAGGATATAGTGAAATATTCTTTATTGGTTGCTATGGACTAGTCTAGGGTAAAATAATACATACCTTATATAATAAATGTAACATACCTTACCTTAATTCCAAAAAAATACTAGTTAAAGAAGAATGGAACTCTTATGATGAAAACTTGAGAAGTTCAGCCTGCTCTCAAATGACAAAAATCCTGAAGAAAGTTAAAATGGCTGTTTCTAAATGGGCTCATAACAAGTATAGGCAGCAAATGCAGGAACTCCTTCTATTAGAACAACATATTGCTATTTTTTATGAGAGAGTGAATGAGGTCGGTCTTTCAGAGGATTCCAAATCGGCCATCAGAGCATTGGAAGGAAAAAAGAGTAATATCTTGCTTGCTCAAGAAGCCCAATGGAGGCTTAAGAGTAGAGCTCTTTGGCTAGAATTAGGGGACGAAAACACCAAATTCTTTCAAAATTATGCAAATCACAGGAAAAATATTAACACCATCTGGGAATTTCCCAATGGAGAGGGGTCAAAAGCTGGGTCCTTCAAAGACCTCGCAGCTCTTGGCATAAAATATTTCAAGTCCTTGTTTAAAGATCCCAAAAGAGTAAACTTGGCTGAGATCTTAAAACATACAACCTTCTTTCCAAGTTTTGCTGATGAGGCTACTAATGAAATGATTCTTGAGAAAGTTTCATTGGAGGAATTAAAAGAAGTGCTTTCATCCTTTCATAAGGACAAAAGTCCTAGGCCTGATGGTTGGGGGGTTGAATTCTTCTTGGGTTTCTTTGACTTAATTGGGGAGGACCTGATTAGAGTTATTGAAGAAACTAAAGCTGCAGGGAAGATACCATTGGATTTCAACTCAACCTTCATCACTTTGATTCCAAAGAAGGACTCTCCAACTTCTTTCAATGACTTCATACCTATTTCCTTGTGCAACTACCTCTATAAAATTATTGCCTTAAGGTTAAAAAGAGTTTTTTTCTGATTCCATCTCCAATGAGCAATTCGAGTTTCTAAATGGGATGCAAATCCACGATGCTGTAGGAGTGGCCCAAGAAGGGCTGCATACTATAAAAACAAAAAGACTTCCTGCTATAGTTGTAAAATTGGATCTTTCTAAAGCTTTTGACAGGGTTAATTGGTTGTATTTGAGGATCATGCTTCTTCACATTGGGTTCAACCTCTGAGTTGTTAATTGGATCATGGGATGTGTGACCTCTGTCTCTTTTGCTATACTTATAAATGGTTCTACTTCTAATTTCTTTTCCTCTGAGCGTGGCATTAGGGAAGGTTGTCCCTTATATCCCTTTTTATTTCTTTTGGTGGCTGAAGGTTTGAGCAGGGCAATCAAAGAAGCTAAGAGAACAGGGCAGTTTAAAGGAATTCAAATGAGTACATCTTTCTCTCTAACACATCTCTTATTTGTTGATGATATTATTTTGTTTAGTGTTGGTTATTTTAGGGACATAAGCAAGCTTAATGATATTCTAAGGAGCTATTGCCTTACCATTGGTATGGAAATCAATATCGAAAAGTCTACAATGTCGTGTTTTGTCCTGGAGGAAGACGAGGAAATTTTTTTTTAGAGAATTCTTTCTTTTCCCAAGATTAATTTCCAATCAGGAATAAAATATCTAGGATTTTGTTTGAAGCCAAATAACTATGGCATAGGAGATTGGGATTGGCTAGTGGGAAAGATAGACAAAAGGATTTCTATGTGGTGTAATAGGTGGTTATCAATAGGAGGCATATTAACTCTTGTAAAATCAATCCTGGAGGCAATCCCTGTCTACTGGTATGGCATGGCTTTCATCCCAGTAGGGGTTCTTGAAAAAATAAAAAAAAGGTGCTTCAAATTTTTGTGGAATGGAAAAAGGGACAAAGCAGCCATTGTTTTAGCCAAATGGAAATCAATAGCAAAGCCAAAGGACAAAGGAGGTTGGGGTATTAAAAATATCCATCTTTTTGGTAAAGCACTGGCTACAAAAAGCTTATGGAGGCTACTTACTTAAGAAAACCTATGGAGCAAAGTCATCAAGGCAAAATATATCGAACCTCTTTCTATGGAAGAGTGGATAAGGAAACTCGACAAGTCCATCAGAAAGGTGTTCAACTTTTGGAAAGCTGCTATTTAGGCCTTTCCACTTCTGGGAAATTGGTTGGCTTGGAATATTGGAAATGGTGAAAAAGTGAGAATTGGGGAAGATCCTTGGGTTGGTTGTGGTAATGAGCATAGACTTACTGAGGACCTCTTACTTTCTCTCCACAATGCAGGTTTTTATACTCTTTCTCAGGTGGCAGACCAAGACACTACTACCATATGATAGCAAGGTTGGATGAGTGTGCAACATCTGGGTCTTGAAGGCAGGAAGGCTAAGTCATGGCAAGCTTATGTGAAGGAAATTCTCATCAGTCATACTAGGATTAGACCAACAATGGATGATGAGCTGGTTTGGACAAAAAATACTAAGAGGGGTGTTTATACTACTAGGATGGGATATAAGGACTTGTTTGCTCATGATAGGAAATGGGACAATATTTGGTGGTGGAAAGCAATTTGGAAGGTTAAGACGCCTTTAAAAACCAAAATTTTCTTATGGCTGGACCTCAATAACAAAATTTTAACTTGGGATGTTTTAATGAAGAGGGGGTTTCAAGGTCCTAGAAGGTGTACACTATGTCATTAGGAGCTTGAAACTATCAACCATTTATTGGTTGGCTGTGTTTTCACAAAGTATGTATGGAAGGAGATTGAGGTGATTACTGGGAGCACAGGTACTTGGCAAGGAGACACATTGGAACATTGTTTGCAGCAGTGGTTTGATTCTAAAGATCTGAAGTCCTACAGGGCCCTCCCTTTCGTGGTGGCATGGGGAGTTTGGCTTGCAAGAAACTCAGATATTTTCCAAGCCTCCTCTCAACTTGCATTTCAAATTGCTACTTAGATCCGTTCTCTCATTGCTGATATTGTGAAACCTACTGTGCAAAAAGGCCCAAGAAAAATGAAAGCTGCCAATGTCAACAAAATAGATCCCTAGGGTTTTTTTGATGGTGCTTGTCAAGGCACACCTCTTATGTGTGGGGCAGGGGGAATCCTCTTTCTTAAGGATTCTCATTTCATTCAGTTTAAGGCTAGCCTAGGAGGGGGCACAAATAATTATGCCGAATTAATTGCTTTGAAGCTACTCTTGAAAATTGCTTTGGACCACCATGTTCAACAACTCCAAGTTTTAGGAGACTCCTTTTTGGTCATCAATTGGATGAAGAAAATGTTTAGAATGGAGAACTTAACTTTGCAGCCAATTTTTCAATAGGTAAACATTTTTGCAGATGTCGTAAACCCCATATCCTATACTCATATCTACAGAGAACTCAACTCTAGGGCGGATGCTTTGTCAAAGGAAGGCCTGTAGCTGGCGCAAGGAATATGGGAGCTGGTGGAAATAAAGGATGGTGTGACTATCCAAGAGACAGTGATTTCTTTGCTCGATAATTAAAAAAAAAAAAATCCAGGAGGTTGTTTCTCGAACGCTTTTCCTTTCTTTCTAGTTTTTCTCTTGTAGACAAAGTAGCTGAGCATTATAGACACCTTTGTGTAGAGGTCTTATGGGAAATTTTTAACTCTTAGCCCTTCCTTGATGGTACGAAGAAAATTTAGGTGGGGACAGCCTGTGTGTTCCTGCCTAGTTATTCCAGCTTGCCTTGGGCAACTTCACAATGTAATTTTCTTTTTCTGGTGAAATAGAAATTATGATTTTTTTTTTCAGGGAAAAAAAATCCAAAAAAAGAATGCAAAATTGTTTTATTCATTTAGGCCCATAAGCCTATGTAATATAAAATATAAGATAATATACAAAGTGATGGCAAATCAGTTAGACTTCTATTAAAAAAATTATTTCAGAAGAGCAAGGAGGTTTTGTGAAGGGGGGATAAATTCTGGATAAGATCATAGTATCTCATGAAGTTATGCATTCAAAAACTTCAATAAAAGAGAGAGCAATGATATTAAAACTTGATATGGGCTAAATGGGATTTTATTTTTGTAGTATTAGAAAAAAAATAATTTGGGAAGAAATAGATCAAATGGATTAAATCTTGTGTCTCTACACTATCAATGCTGGCCCATGATTTAGTAACATAATAATTTAAATCCAAGAGATATAGGGGGATCCTCTATCACTATATATGTTCATTATTATGGTAGAGGTATTGGGTAGGAAATTGAAGAAGGCTAATAAATATGGGCTAATAAGTGGACTTAAGGTTGGTAATAACATCAACAACATCATCCATCAACAATTTGTAGATGCAACCCTTTTTGGGAGGATAGGGATAAATGAGGTCAAATATTTAAATAACTTATTAAAAGAATATGAAAGAGAATAAAGGCAAAACATTAATAGGACACAATACAAAATTTACTTCCTAAAAACTCTAACTAGAATCAAAGTAGGGATATGCAAGTTACTTCAAATGGAGGAGTCAAATTCTCCAACAACTTATCTAGGGATGCCCTTATTTGAGGGGAGAACGAGGATAGAATTATGGAATCAAGTTATAAAAAAGTTTAAAATAAAATATTGACATGGAAAGGTAGATGGTTATTAGTAGAAGGAAGAGTGTAGCTAATTAAATTAGTCTTACATGTCATTCAACATATTATATATCCTTGTATACTATGCCAAAATCGATAAAAAAAATTTAATCTATATTATATGGTCATTTTGTGGCAAGGATTGCATGATAAAAGTAAATTTCCTTTGGTGAAATGGAGCAAGGTGTATGATGGTAAAACTAGGGGAGTCATGGTTTAAGAGTTCTTGTGGATGCAAACTTACCTCTTAGGGGAAAAGTAATTTGGAGATTTTACAAAGAGAGTTAAATACAATGGGCAAGAATTCTTCTAAGTACATTGAGCCCGATGACCCAAGCTTAATATTTATTGTATTATCATTATAAAATGGTTCTACACTATGGAACAGTTTAAAAAAATCAATTGATATAGTGAATAAAGATCTAATATGGGTGGTGGAAATTAGAGAAAAATTTCTATTTGGATGGATACTTGGTGTGATAAAAAACCACTCAATCTAAATCTAATTTTGAAACCATCGATGAGATTACTTCAAGATAAATATGGTGATAGGGTTTCAAAATTTATGTACAAGGATGAGGAAGGAAGATGCAAATGAAAAAAATATTTTTTCATAAGTATACAAAGATATTGATGTTAGAAGGAAATTGAGTAGAAAGATAACAACAATTATTATTTCATGTGGAGCTAAGGATAAGCTGATTTGGGAGTTGAATAAATCAAGAGAAAACACAACAAGAAGTGAATATTATGTAAAATACCAACACAATAGGAATACTAAAAGAATATGGAGAGATATTTGGGATAACTTGAACATTCCTAAAGTCAAAATTTTTGTTTGGCTAATAGGTCATAGAAGAATTTTATCCTGGGATAAACTTATGAAAAAGGGTTTTCATGGTCCCTCACAATGTGTTCTATATAAAAATGAGGAGAGTATAGAACATTTATTGGGACACTGCTCAATAGTATGAAAACTATGGCAATGGATTCTTAATATAATTGGTAAATACATGGTGATGAATGGGAGAATTAAAGAATGGTTAAATGAATGGTGAAACACTTTTCAAAGTAAGGTTCTATAGAGAATCTGGGATATATCAAAAGATACAATACTTTGAACTGTATGGATGGAAAGGAATATTATATTTTTTTTAGGGAAAGAAAAGAAATATAGAGGTTATGAAAAATAATATTTATTTACCTATAGAGGATTCTAAACCAACCCTATCAACTCACCCAATCCCTAATATTGAAGTAGAGAGCCTTGATAGGTGGAGTCAAGTCATCAAATGGAATTATGATATTTGGTATAAGAGAAACAAAAAGAAGGCAAATAATATAAAGTGGAAAACACTAGAAGCGGATTTGTTTAATTTAATTTTTTATGGAGCATCTAAAGGAAATCTAGGACCAATAGGAGGAGGAGGAATAATTAGAAATAATATGGGAGAGATTTTGTCTCATTACTCTTTCAATAGTGTATTTAAGACAAATAATATAACTAAAATTTAGGCAATTCTAGAAGGATTAAAAATATGTAGATACATGAAATGGAATAGAGTGTGGATGGAAGGTGATTCAATAATAGTAATAAATACAATTTTAAGGTTAACAAAGGCTCCATGGAATATAAAAGAGATAATTTTGGAAATACAAGATGTTGCTACCAAGTTTGAAGAAATAAGGTTTACACATATGTTAATGGAAGGAAACAAATATGCAGATAGGCTAGCCAATAGAGGATTTTTAATTGAGGAGTGTGAAGTTAAATTCTCTTTTCCATGGTTAAAGGAATAGTAAGTTTAGTTGAATCTAACAAGAAAATGTTGATTGCCTAAAGTAAATAATGATTAATATACTTTAATGTTTACTTTATTTTATAACATTAATGTGTTTTTATATAAACTTTTTATTACAATTAATGTGGTTGCACTTATGCTTCAGGAAGAAAACTAAAAATCCAGATCTGCTAAAGTAGACTATGATAGCATGAAGTTTTGGAAATATTACTCTATCAATATGCAATGCATAGACGAGGTGGAGTTTTGGTATTGTGAAGGTTGCTATAGAAAAATATCAAGAAGAAGGATGCTAAATTTTGGAATATTTGTATTCACACATAAAATTGAAGAAGATCTATAAAATGAAAATCAAGAATTCAAACTTTTTATGAAAAATGATGTAGGTATCTAGCTATAGCAACTAAATTAAGATGAGAATTGAATTTGTTTTTAAAATATCAAGCTTTAAAACATAGAGTTGTGATTTGTCAAGGGTGGGAGACCTGAGTACAACCTCTTGTTCTCAAAGCAAAAAAACTGATGAATTTTCAAAAATAGAAATTTCAATATAATAGAGAAAGCATTATAGACTATGTCATTATTCACATAAGAATAAGAAATACACATGCAAAACATACAATAGAGAAAGCATTGTAGAATATATTATTTGTTTATAAAATATTTTAGAGGCAAAGGATGAGTATTTTCAATTAGAATTAAACTACAATATAATCTAGTTTATGTAAAAATATCATCCTTGGTGTAAAATATCCTCATAACCCAATAAAATATTTTATTTTTTTAAGAAATGCTAAAAAGGGGAGTCTAAGAGGACAAACAAAAAGAAAAAATACTTGTTAATTAAAAAGTGTAGTTCAAGAGACACTAAAAGGATAAATAAAATTCAAACCTAAGAAGAAGGAAAAACAACTTCTCAACAAATGCATATTATGAAAAAGAATGTAAAGTAGCAAGAATAGCTTTGAAAATTTTAGATAAAGAGGAGGAAATAAAAAAAGTGCATGGAAAATAAAGAAGGAAAAAAGAAAAATATATGGATGCAAGATGTGATGAACTAATTTATATAAAGAAACACATTCCAAACTGATTTTAGATAGAACTTCAATAAAACAAAAAATAACAAAGAATTATAGTACAACCTAATGCTTTAAATATGTAAATCAATTGCATGAATGTGATCTTAAAATATCCTAATCCCATAATCAATATGAAAAAAATACTATTTTTTTAAACGAGGTTAAAAAAGGTATTAAGAATTTGGGAATAGATAAGGCTCATAATGTAGATGGATTACAAGTATATTATTTAAAATGGAGAGTAGAAGACTTAACACTACATATAAAAAAGATATTCCATGATGTTAATTATCATGAATTTCATTGAATTGAATAATTGGTTTAACTGTTCAAGCCCTAGGACAAGGGGACCGTGACTTCTCATAAAAATCCACATTTTTAACTCAAATTTAAGCCAACGGGTCCTTGGTTCAACGGTTGGACACATAGTTGATGTAGCCCACACCAAGGTTCAAATCTCAGTAGCACCAACACCAAATAGCTCAATGAGACTAAATAAATGTAAAAGGGAAAGGACAACCCTTTCAAACCCTATTTTAAAAATAATAAAAACCAATGAGTTTAACTATACCACTTATTAAGAGTAGTTAAGTGAATGATCTTAAATATTGTCAAACAATTATGGATAATCATATTTTTGCAAAGTGCCATTTTATATGAATTTTAAAAATCTTTAAAATGAGTGGCCATTTGAAAGAATTCAAGTAGTATTGAGGGAGATATGACCATGTGAAAACAACAATTCAAAACTAGGGCAACGTTACGAATTTTTTTTTCAAAAAATATCTCATATTTTAGGAGCCATAACTTCACAAATGGTTGTCCAACTCAGTTGATTCTTAGTCCAATTTGTGTAGACTTTAAAGAGATTTAAATTGAGTGGTTATATGAAGGAATCTAAGAAATATTGAGGGAGGTATGACCTTGTGAAGTCAGCCATCCGAAACAAGGATAGTGATAATTTTTTAATTCATGAAAAAAAATTGCAAATATCTATTTGCTAGGGTTCGAATGGTGGGAGAATAAATGGAGGGATATGGATTCAATGAGGTAAGATGTTTTTTATAGGCATAGAATTTTTTAGCTAAGTTTCTTTTCCCCTTCTTTATCTTAGAAATTTTGCATTTAAATTATTATAGGTTTTTTTCATATATTATAATTGCTAGAGGATATTATAGTAAATTTTAGTAGATTTTGAGTTTTAGTTTCCTTCCCATGGACCAATTTATAATTAAATCATTAGAATCATATCTAGTAGTAGAGGTTGGTGAGAATCTATTAGAGGATTGATTATTGTATCTCAAAGATAAGGTAATTTTTGGTAAATTTAATAGGTCTTGGGCAGGGGCTTCAAACTTGAGAAAATAGATTGATAGGATTTGGAAGTCTCCATATGTGATTCTATAATTTATTCCCAAATATTTATTCCTATCCATTTTTTTTCTAGGGAGGAAAGAGATAAAATTCTAAAAGAGTGTCCTTGGTTTATGGGAAGAGCAAGACTCTTCCTTACCTACTGGTATGAAGGATTTGTGCTTGAGAATGTAAATGTATCCCTAGTACCTATCTGGGTTAGAATGTATGGATTACCCATTTAATTTTGGGAAATAAAATAACTTTAGGTCAATAGGCAACACTTTGGGATAATTCCTTTAGATTTTAGAAACTACAAAAGATGAATTCTTGGCTATTTATGCTCAAATATTGGTCATGATTGATATAAGTAAACCTTTACCATAATAAATCATTCTTAAGTATGGGGGTAAGTTGTGGACCCAAACCATATATTATGAAAACATATATTTTATATGTAGAAGATGTCATGAGGTAGGGCATGTTGAAAGATCATGCCCGAAGAAGAGTCCAACATAAACATATGTAGAAATCTATAAGAGACAAATAGATATGAATGAGGATGGTTTTCAACTTAAAAAAAATAGGTCTATATAGATGAAAGTAAATAAATAGTGGATACCAGTAAGAAAGGGTATTAGAAGAAACACCAATTCTCTTAAGGGTTTAGCCTATGAAGAAAAAAAATACATCAGGTTTAATATTTTAACAGGGAACCGTCTATTTAGTATGATCTTGATTTAAGGATGAACATTATTGATAAAACTAAGGAATATGTCTCATCATATTTTGAAGACTCTCTTGAATTTCCATGCACCATTCTAGAGAAGAAAATTGGTAGAGAAAATACAATATTAGATGTTAATACCTCTACCATTACTAAGGAAATACCAAAAAATGAACAAGACAAGTCAAAAGTTTTCATAGTAGAGCCAAGAAAGGATAAGTCTAATGAAAAATAAAGTGATGAAAGAATATTTATGAATAGAATAATAAGACCTAATCCTGATACATGCAAGGCAAAAAGAGAAAAATCCTTAAAATATCAAGCAAGATCCAAGGAAGCAAGAGAAAACATAGATAAAGGAACACAAACTAAGTTGGTTGAACTTATCTTTACCAAAAAATAAAATGATATTGGTAATTTGCAAGTGGGGCAAATAGCCCCTAATGAGACATGATTACCATCTCATGGAATATAAGGGGTGCTAATTCCCCTCAAAGTAGAGGTATATTAGGGACCTCTATTTAATTAATAAGCTTGACATTCTTTTTATCTAGGAAATTATAATGATAAAGGAAGGAGTTTCCAAAACTATGAAATCAATATGGTGAGATGTGAATGGGATGCTATGGATTATAAAGGAGAAATAGGTGGAATTATAATATGTTTGTAATCCTATTAGAACCTCCTATGTAACATTGGATAGCCTCTTTAACATGTTACTTTGCAAAAAAATTGTTTCATCCTTATCAATGTCTATGTACCTACATCTTAGTTAGATGGATTAGAAGTATGGAGTTGGATTAAAGCCTTTATGAGAAGTAAGGACCAAGAAACCTAATTCATGATCATAGGATATTTTAATGCCATAACCAAGTTGGATGAAAAATTTGGGGGAATTACAAAACTAACCCAAAGTATGAGAAATTTCTTAGATTTTATTCAAAACAATAATCTATGGGAGGTTGAGTTTGAAGAAGACAACTATACATGGACCAACAACATGAGAGGCTAGAACGTAATGGCAGAAAAATAGACAAATGCATACTCTTAAATAATTGGCTAAAGGAAAGTACTTGGGCTAAAATTAATATCTTGTCAAGGATTGTTTCAAATAACTGATCAATAAGAGTTAAAATGGTGGTAAGTGAATTAAAAAAGATCATATTTTAAATATGAGTAGATGTGGAAAGACCATCCTCAATTTTTTGATATGATAGCACAAACATGGAATTATTTAGGAAACGATGGGTTGTATACACTTCCTAAACAAATTAAATCAATGATATCTAGATTAAAATAATGGAACAAGAAAAATTTTGGAAACATTTTTGAGAATAAAGAAGAAATAAAAGATAAACTTTCAAAATTCCAAAAGGATGATCATAATAATCCAAGATCAGAGGAAAGGGTGTCTCTTAGTGAATATCATAATTTTAAGAATAGAAATTTTGGAGATTAAAATCAAGATAAACTTGGTTAAAAGGAGATAAAAATACAAAGTTTTTTCATAGTATGGAAATAGTATAGAGATCAACATCTAAAATTAATAGAATTAAATCATTAGAAGGGGTTTGGATTGAATACTAGAGTGAAATATAAAATGAGGTAAGTTTTTTTACTAGAATATTCTAGGATCATAGGAGTTTTAAGTTCTTAATGACAAACTACTACAATAAGTACCTTTACTTATGAAAAATGAAGACAATAGAAAAATAATGGATCCTATTACTCTAAAAGAAGTTTATTTAGATATTTTATCTTTTTATAAGGATAAATCCTCTAGTTTGGATGGGCTATCTATAATATTCTATCAATATAATTGGTATATACTGAAGGATTTTTTATTGATGGTAGTTGAACAGTCTAGGGTAAAACAATATATACCTTGTAAATTAAATGCAACATATCTTACTTTGATTCCAAAAAAGAATGATGTAGAATTTTTTGATTCATTTAGGCCCATAAGCCTATGTAATATGGCATATAATATTATCTCCAAAGTGATGGGGAATATATTAAGACCTATGTTACACACAAAATTATTTTAGAGAATAAGGAGGATTTGTGAAAGGGAGATAGATTCTAGACGAGATCATAGTAGGTCATGAAGTTATGCATTTAGTAGCTTCAAGAAAATAGAGAGCAATGATATTAAAACTTTATGTGCGTAAAGCCTATGATAGGGTTAAAGGGGATATTCATTTTATAATATTAGAAAATTTATATTTGGTAAGAAATGGGTCATATGGATTAAAGCTTGTGTCTCTATAATTTCATATTTAGTGTTGGTCAATGGGTTAGTAACATAATAATTTAAAGCCAAGAGAGGTATTAGACATGGAGATCCTCTATCACCATATTTGTTCATTATTATGGCAAAGGTTTTGGGTAGGAACTTGAAGAAGGCTAACAAAGTTAGGATGATAAGTGGACTTAAGGCTTGTAATAACATCAACAACATCACCCATAAAAAAATTGTAGATGATACAACCCTTTTTGGGAGGGTAAGGATAAACGAGTATAGATATTTGAATAACTTATTAAAGGAATATGAAATAGCGATAGGGCAAAAAGTATATAGGATAAAATCCAAAATTTACTTCCTAAACACCCAAACTAGAATCAAAGCAGGAATATGTAGGTTACTTCAAATGAAGGAGGCAAATTTTCTAGCAACTTATCTAGGGATGCCCTTATTTGAGGGGAAAATGAGGGTAGAATTATGGAATCCAGTTATACGTAAGGCTTAGAATAAACTACCAACATAAAAAGGTATATGGTTATCATTTTTTTCAATGAGTTTACATAGGTTTTTATGAGGGGTCCCAACCCCCTCATATTGAGTGGGGTTTGAACCTTGGACCTCTCAAAGAAAGGCCAAAGCCTTTACAACTATAGTAAGCTTACAACTAAGGTAGATGGTTATCATTAGAAGGAAGAGTGCAACTAGTTAAATCAATATTACAGTCCATTCCAACTTTTTATATCCTTGTATACTATGCCAAAATTTATAGAAAAATTTTTAGTCTATATTATGCGGTCATTTTGTGGTCAAGTTTACATGATAAAAGAAATTTTCCTTTGGTGAAATAGAACAAGGTGTATGATGATAAAACTAGGGGAGATATTGGTTTAAGAGTTATTACAGATGCAAACTTAGCTCTTTGAAGAAAATTAATTTGGAGATTGTACAATAAAGTCAAAGACAATGGGCAAGAATTCTTCTAAGTAAGTATGTTGAACCAAATGATCCAAGCTTAATATTTACTACATTCTCACTTTTGAATAGTTTTGATCTATGGCATGTTTTAAAAAGTCTATTGATCTAGTGATTAAAGGTCTAATATGAGTGTTGGAAACTGGAGAAAATATTTCAATTTAGATGGATACTTGGTATGATAAAAACCATTCATTCTAGATCTAATTTTGAAAAAATGGATGAGATTACTTCAAGATAAATGTGGTGATAGGGTTTCAAACATTATGTACAAGGATAAAGAAGAAAGATACATATGGAAAGAATTGTTTTTTACAAGTATACATGACATTGAAGCTAGGAGGCAGTTGAGATGAAAAATAAAAAAAATGATTATTTTGAGGGGAGCCAAGGATAAAATAATTTGGATTTGAATAGCTCAATATATTACACAACAAGAAGTGGATATAATGTACAGAACCAACAAGATAGGAATATCACAAGAATATGGAAAAATATTTGGGATAGTCTGAGCATTCCTAAAGTAAAAATGTTTGTTTGGCTAGTAGGTCATAGTTGAATTTTATATTGGGATAACCTTATGAAAAGGGGTTTTCATGGCCCCTCACAATGTATTCAGTAAAAATAAGGAGGAAAGTATAGACCATATCTTGGGACATTGTTCAATGGAATAGAATCTATGGCAATTAATTCTTAATATGCTTGGTAAATGTATGGTGATGAATGGTAGAATTGAAGAATGGTTAAAGCAATTTTAGAGCACTTTTAAAAGTGAGGCTTTATAGACAATTTGGGATATATCAAAAGATACAATAATTTGGACAATATGGCTAGTGTAATAACTTAGATCTAACATACCTACTTGTCCATTCTAGTATTGCTCCCTAGAATCACAAAGTGAAAATTTCATCTGGTTTCACGGTTTAGACATGGCATAAGGTGAAAGTTTGATGTAAGTAGTATGTTGTTCACCCAATATTTTACTAGTACAAGGTATAGAAAAATATAATTTGGAAATATTGATAATTATAGATGGTCTCCCAAGTGGTTGAGATTGACCCGATCCCATAGAAAAGGTATCTTTTTGTGAACCTAACTCCCTAAGCTTGGAGTGCGGGTTCATGTTTGGGATTATACTCTAGGGCCCATAAAACCTAGAGGGTGGATGCATACTTTCCCAGTCCCTTAGCATGAAGGAATTAGGTTCCTATAGGATAACCCACTTCTTATTTATATATGCATAAGAATTGATGTTCTCATATTATTCTTAATAGTCTACATTGATAAACCAAAGAAGCTTATGAAAAGATATTATTAAATATTTTCCAAGGATGTTTACCTACTTTATTGTTTAATAATCGAAAATGTTTTTCCGTACGAAACATTCCTTCTTTAACTATAGAAATACATTTGCTAAAATTAAATAAATAAATAAATAACGACATCAAATAATATACAAATTAAAGAGCAACCTTTAAGTAAATAATAAAGCAATTGGAATAATTAGACTTTCATAAGGGGTTTAACCCAAATATAATCATTGAATTAAAAAAAAATTCTTTCACGCCCGACAAAATACAATATACTTCTCATAATTTACTAAATACATGTTTCAACGCATGGATATTCATAATAGAAAAAATTTATAAAGTAAAGTTCCTATGTATCATTTCATAAAGGTTTTACTAAATACATGTTTCAAAGCATGGATATTCACAATTAATAAAATTTATAAAGTAAAGTTCCTATGTCTCATTCCAAAAAGGTTTGAAGACAATTTTATCTATCAATTTTTCTATTTGTGGGTCACTACTAATAAATGAATGTAATGATATTGTCAACCAACTTAATATGATTTGTAAGAGATAAAGACTTCATATTTTAGTTTAATAAAAAGATGTTCCACGTAATATTAAAATAAGGGAAGGGAACTAGTGACATCCTTGATGCAACATTGATCCTCATTATTCAGTTTTAAGTTTCACCTATAATGCAAAGTCATCTTAATACCAAATTCTAATATTAATAATATGACTTACCAAGTAAAAAAGAGATTATTCATGCTATACTTATGTATGGAGTAAAATAAGACATTCCTATTTACCTTTCCCACTGCCATACATAGTAAACACCAAAAAGAGGTTCTATTTATACTACCTTTCTTTTATGTTAGTTATAAACGATATTAGATTTCTTCGAGGAAGCAATGGTTTGATGTTCAATTTCAGCTTACATGTAGAAATATGTGGATTATTAATTCCAAATTATATATCCTGTGCCTTAATAATTTTAACTTGTTTGCTAATATAAATTCTTCATGAACTTTGGGTTTTTATATTACACAAACTACTTTTCTACATTTTTACATTATAAAGAATTAAAGGAAATAAGAATTAAACTACTAATGTCATCTGAGAGCAGTTATTATTTTTGCTATTTGAAATATGAAATCTATATAATATTTTTGCATAGAACACTCGACGAACAAAGCACAATCCAAGCCTTTTTTTTTGGTTTCTAAAACATTGATAGGGTGCTACACAATTTTTTTTAAGCGAAAACCCCTTGCAGGGCCACCTTGGTTTGAGAGACCACAACCAGGGGATTCTACACCATAAAAGTCACCCAAGAGTCACACCCGACCCTACCCATACCAACATTATCAATTGGATTTTTGGTATCTAATTCAAATTTTTGGTAGGGTGGAGATTCGAACCTGGTACCTCCTTTGGAGGATTGCCCTCTCCTCTCCAACTCACCTACAACTCCTGGGTATAGGATGCTACACAATATATTATGAGTAGTAAAACTCAAATAAATGTTTTAGAGACACCATCATTATTCAAGCAAATTGGGGATGCTTAAGGTATAACACCTTCCTCATAAAAAAAATCTCCAAAGGTACCAAATTACCTTGGTCACATATCAATTCTAAAAATCTCCAAAGGTACCTTATCCTTTTGGTCACATATCAATACCAAAAATCCCCAAAGGTACCTAATCCCTTTGGTCACATCTTAATTCCAAAAAGCCCCAAAGGTACCTAATCCCCTTTGGTCATATTTTAATTCCAAAAAGCCCCAAAAGTACCTAATCCCTTTGGTCATATTTCATTTCCAAAAATCTCCAAAGGTACCTAATCCCTTTGGTAAAATCTCAATTCCAAAAATCTCCAAACGTACCTAATCCCTTTGGTCACATATCAAGTTTAAAAAGCTCCAAAGGCACCTAACACCTTTGGTAACATCTCAATTCCAAAAGGCTCTGAAGGCACTTAGCATCCCTTTGGTCACATCTCAATTCCAAAAATCTCTAAAGGCACTTAACATCTCTTTGGTCACATTTCAATTTAAAAAGCTCCAAAGGAACCAAACTCCTTTGGTCACATTTTAGTTAAAAAAAAAGCAAAAACAAAAATCATTGCATTGCATTTGCATAATTTTATCATTTGCATCTATACGTGTTGCTTGTTGCTATCCGAGTTCACAAGATTCAAGAAGCACATAAGCTTACTAGGCTAGGGGGAGTAGAAGAACCCAAGCCACGTAACATCATCCACTTGAAAGCATTATATGCTTAATGTGATTTATATATGTATATATACATGGCTAATACACAAAAACAACATTCCATTTCACACATTACATTTTCCACATGGTATTTTACACATTGCACTGCAAACATTACATTTCACAATTTGCACTTCACAAATTGTATTTAACACATTACATTCACCTTCACACATTTAATTTCATATTAGGGATCATTTATTTAGTTTAGACAATAATTGGTCCAATAAAGTCATGTTGCCTTAATCAAGGGCACCCTCAAATCATCATCCATTTCATTGCACCATTCCATAAAGCCAAATTTCCATTTGCAAAGCCACATTTCCATAATTCCTAGGTTTTTTCGATCACTCAGCCACTCCTAGTGTATCTAGCAACCTCCAATACATGTCAAGTTTTCTTTAGGACCAAGTCACATTTTCACTAAGAAAATATTGAGTTTTGGGAATTGACTCTAACACTCTTGAACCAAACACAATTACACATTTTAAAAACATCTTGTTTCAAAGAGAGATAACACCATGATTAGGTTGAACCTCAAAATGAAAAGGGTAATATTTTCTTGTCTCATAATGCACATAGTCCAAAAATAAAAAATAGTGGTTTTAACCACTATCATAGTAATTTCCAAATACAAAGATAGAGTAGCAAGGATAGGGTAAAATTCTCATCACACTTTGGTTGAGAATTTGATTCCCCAAAACTCTAAATATTTTACACATCACACACCATAGATCCTCAAGTTGTAAGGATAGAACTACATTTCTAGTCAAACGATTAGGTAGTCCGAATCCCCAAATATTAGAGATAAGATTCTTGGACTATGGAGAAAATCTCCACTGAAGTTATAGATGCTTGAATGGTAGTGAAGTACACTCATGCATAGCGACATGTATCTCTTGAAGATACCTTCGACCGCACATACAAACAAGCTAGATTCTTGGTCTCCTCCATGACAGGTTTCATCTCAATTTACTCAAGATGAGCTAATTAACTCACTTGCACACACACTGGTTCTTGATTGCATTGATTCATTACCATACTCATGATTCAATAAATAAATTCACTGCACACACATTTGGTATTAGAGAAATTAGACATCATTTAGTGAGTTTGTTTGATGTCATTAGTATGTCTGAGTTTTTGCAAAATAGTAAGTTTTCGTTGTCAACATCCATGTCAGTTTTCCATATCAACATCCATATCTTCTTCCATATCAACATCCATATCTTCTTATATGTCAACATCCATATCATTACATGAGACTTCCATTTTACATGCCACCATTCTATTGTAATTGATTAAACAACAATGCTATACATGGTCAAGTAAACTCTAAATTACAAATTATTATTAGAGCATTAATTCATTTGTATTCATCCAAATTTACCATTTCATTATCATCCATCACATATATACACATGCATTCACACAAAAGTATTCACACAAAAACCATAACACAAAAATAAATCCATGTATATATATAAATATCACATGTACAATGAATACCCGAAGGCTATATACAATGGAGAACCAAGACTCATATATAAAAAAGTGTATCTAAGCACAAGTTAACATCTATAAGAGGACCCTTGTGACCCTGAAGGAGCTCTAGACCTAGAGCCACTATGCCTAATAGATCTATATATGGAAGAGGAGGGTGGATCTAGTAGCCCAATGTGGTGCTCCATCAAGCAATCCTCCAAAACCTAGATATATCCATCTCAAGATCAAAGGCATCATACATCATATATCTGATGATGGTCCCTCTCAAGTAGCTCTACCTAGAGCCTCATGATCCTATCCTTACCTCCACATGTAGCTGTTGTTACCTCTAGCTCCACCTATAGTCGAGTTATCTCCACATCCTGAGCTACTATCTCTATAACCTGAGCCACTATCACTGTGTCCTGCTCTACCACCAACTGCTATAGCCTTGCTCAATCCTCCTCACTCTGACCTAAAGGTCCCTCTAGAACCTCCTCCATATCATCCATGCCATCTCCATCATCTCCAAGGCCTGGAGCCTACTTTGTTGTGTCCCTCATCCATATTATTTGACTGCTAGATTAAAGGTATCTCTGACATCTAGGAACCTCATATACCTTTTTCACCTTAACCTCATCCTCATCCCCATTATCCTCATCCATTTTTAGACTAGGTACCCATTATGGATGTACAAAAAGCCATACACCATACTCTATGGTAGTCCCCATATCATCCACATCAGGAGATCCATATTATCATCATCCTCATAGGTCACCCTCCATGCCTTAGCATAAGGTAGACCAGTATCATCCCGATGATGCCTATATAGCACTGGTACCTTAGGAGTCCCTTACCTCAACCCAAAATACCATAGCACCCATGATAATTGGATCATATCCACCTCACTCCTATGCCTCCCAATCATCCATCTATCCTACCATACCTTTTATAGCTACTCCCCATCACCAGTCCAAATGGCACCATGCCATGGTCTCCAATGAGATGATGTCAGTCCAGCCCATAAATCCCTATACTCTTGGCCAATCCAAATAGGATGACTCAACTACACCTCCTCTACTAGTAGCCACCTCATAGAATAGGGCTACTCCATATCCCATACCTCAGTAGGCAAGCCTACAAGTTGATCCACACTGAAGTGCTACCAAACCCAATACTATAGTAGAAAACTGCATCCCAACCCATTCCACCCTTGCCTCCTCACCTCATATAGCTCTTCGTATAGCTTCACTAGTAGAGCATATGGCCATGCATATACCTAAGGCATATTGATTGTATCATACACCAAAATGATCATGTTCCATGGGAACTAATAGGCAGTGTTGTTTCAAGCCACCATGTTGGATAGCACAAACATGACTAAAGTAGGCAAGAGATCCAACTTATTATCTAGGTACATAGTCAAATACCTTATGCCTCCACCCTTCACACTCTCATTCTACCATCGATATCCAAAGATCCAACCCATATCATACCCCTTATCATGTCCAACCTTGACATGTAGCTCCTCCACTAGCAATTTGAGGATGTGGTATACATCATCAAGTATCACTGTCACCTATCCAAAAAGGAGCTAAAAGATCCCCCTATATGGATCCCATATATCTACCAAGGCAGAGAGATACCCCTCATTTTACCTCACCACATCAATCTAGGCTACCCTAGCCATCCCCACATACTCCAACCAATTCCACTCTTCCTTATGCAATGCCTTTCTCACCCCTGGTATGTAGGTTAAGAACCTATGTTAAGCCTCTAAAATCCTTAACTGTAGCACAACACAATTACAATGCACATACCTTAATGTCATATTCATTTGCATACTTAAACAAAAAAATAATAATTTTTTTGCACAAGTTCAAAAAAGAGTGCCAAGGTCACTTACCTCAGTAAAATGTGCCTGTGTTCCTACCTCTACATCTACACCATCCATAACCATAGTTGTCGTAGCAACAAAATCCTTCACTCCACCTCACTTCCTCATTTACTCCTTTGGACATAGCTTCTAAAATTTGTGAACGCAAAGAATAAATCTGAATTCACTTTTGAAAATTATTTATAGCTATTTTTTGTGCACTAGAATGCCCATGGATGTTCACAGGTGCATTGGAATGAACACCAACATTTGTAGATCACTAGATACCCACAAGCATCTGAGGTTGCTATAGATGCTAACCGATGTTTAGCGTTAAAATTTATAAAAAGACTAAAATTATGCAAAAAGGTAGCTTACCTCCATAAAAATCACTCCAAATTAAATCCACACATTGAATTCATCATCACATCATGTTTTGTGAAAACAAAAATTGATTTGGACACTTAATTTTTATTTGTATCCAAAAGGCGTAAAATCGCTTAACAAACTTCAAAACACACCAAAAAGATCCAAATTTTCACAAAACAACCATATTCATAATTCTCATCATCAATCACATCATTTCATCACTTTTTTTGATAACATTGATTTATTTGAGCAGTTAACTTTGGTTTGCGACCAAAAGTCACAAAATTGTCCAAAATTGATTCAAAAATGATCCAAAACAATGCAAAATTTTACAAAATCATGCAATCCAATCATCGATGCATTTTTCATCATCAAATATTCATTACAATATAATTTTCATCTATAAATCATTATATTTGTACATTTATCAAGTTCACATTCAATTTTAAGTGAACCTCGTATTTAGCAGTCTATTCTACCTCCTTGGCGATCACATTGATTGGTTGTTCATGCAATTCGGTAAGATGAATAAATCACCATAAGGAAACTTGGCTATTATCATCATCCAAAATATATTTTTTGAAATCAAATTACATTTTCCACCCTCATTTTTGAGTGCAACTATGCGCAAAATTAATTTGCTCAAAATTTGTCATTGATGGCCTTGTTCGTGGGGCTTGAAACACAGACAAAATCACATTTTAACATTTATTTTACATTCACAGTCATCATGGACATAGGCCTTTCCTACATTAATTGGTTCCAATTAAGATAATTATCCTATAGTCACTAGCTGACCTTGTAAGGTTGAATATTTTTAATTTTTTGCATTTTTCATCACTTTGCATTTCAATGATGCGAAACGACACTTTCTTCAACAACATGGAATCACCCTAAAATTGGGAAAACAAATTTACTTTTGATTTCCTACAACAGGATACCTATTACATGATCATGGCATCTGCACTTGGCAAAACCCCCTTTCTCCATTGGGACAAAAATAGAATCACTTTACATTATTCATATCATTCGCATTTACACCATACATATGCACTTACACCATTCAATTGCATTCTTCATCACACAATTCTATCAATTGGCTTGTGAGATTTATTACTCACTCATTTGCCATTTGAGGGGGTAAGCTACACATATAAATTATTTTATCTTAAAAATCATCTTTGAGCTCCAACAAAAGAAAGCTGCTTCATCATGCCAAACCAGGTGTCTTGTAGACACCAAAATCTAGCCACTTGTCATCCATCTGTGTCCTCCAATCACAAACATCCATTATATATATATATATATATATATTTGTTCTTATATTTAAATATTAATATTTTATATATATGTAATAAATATGTATGTATTTATATAAATTAATCCTAGCCATCCACCACGTTTTAATCTCACCCATCCATCCATCTCAATCCATGCCACTTGCCCAACATTAATCTCCACCCTTCCTCATGTTTTAATCATAGTCTCTCATTTTGTGTCATCGAAACCCTAACATGTTCAAGGGAAGATTATAAAAGATAAGTCATTTTGATAAATAAAACCCTTAATCACTTAATCTCCTTTAGTACTTAATGCTTCAGTTCTCTCTTCATACTTGAGAATATTAAGTACCTTATAATCTAGATTCCTTGCCCTAGACACTTTACCATCATTTTCATCATTCACTGCCCCCATTGCATCATTCATTTTAGCCACCACAAAACCTGCGCAAAACTAGATCTAGTCTTGTGACATTTCCCTCAGCCCTAAAATATCCCCCAGAGCCAGAAGAGTACCTCTGGATATTTCTAGAACTCTCTGGTGCATCCACAACCTTCACAAAATACCTCTAGGCATCTCCTACAATAGATCTATAGTCTTACAACCCTCGTGTACCGTTCGAGCATCCTAGGAACCACCAATGATCAAAGCAGAAATAGAAATTAGAGTGTTAACAAGATAAGAAGTTTCTTTGCATTTATTTCTTGTTTTTTGTACTTTCTATTTACAATTATATTCTGCAACATCTAGGGTTTTTAGTAGTTTTATATTTTTGAGGGCCTCACATAGTGGAGCTCTCATAGGTGCTTCTAATATATTTTTATTGTTGTCTTTGTTTACAGGTACAAGATCATGTATGTAGAAGATGTTGAAGCTAGGGTGGCCCTTTAAGGATACACAAGCCCACCCACAACTCTTGTTTGGATCAAAGATGAGCGAGAAGACACCAGTAGTGTATTGACCTAGGGTTTCGAGAACCCTAGTATTTGTAAATTTGTATCACAAAAGCATTGTAAAATCCCATATTGGAGTATATTTATTGTATAATTTTGAGATCCACCCACGTTAATAAATAAGCTTATTCATCTTATGCAATATTATGTTATTATTGTGTTTTTGATTACTTTATCTTTATTTTGATGTTGTTTGATTTTGAGTTACACTTTTCATTCAATCAAATGATTGTTGGTGATCTAAATTCATTTATAAAAGGTTAACACAATGAATAAAGTATTGAAATTGATAATCTAATAATTAAGTTTCTATTTATTTTATTCTGGAAGCCTCTTACACAAAGCAACATATGGCAATACTTTATGAACTTACACATCTATGTATGAATTAAAACCATAATAACATGCTTAGTATTTTTAATTAAATCAAAGGAAAACCTCAATCAGAACAGGTGCAAAGTTTAAACATATACAACATTACTTAATTGATTCGAAAAGGTGGCACCGGTGTATACAGTCACAATATTTGGATACAAAAGCTTTATATAAAATAAAGCAATTCTCTACATCCCCATTATGGAGCACTGAAGATGATTTTTAAATGAGATATTAATTCTAGTACGCTCATTTGTGGTAATAATTTAGTTCTAGCTCCTCTATAGCTTGGATACTCCTATGCATGCTTCTAAAGAGTGCTTGATCCTTGTTTCTCTAGTAGAGTATTATTTTTATGGGAATGTGGGATCAACATGACCAAAATTAATGCATCTAAATGATTTACACACTACAAAGCATGCATTTCAACACTCATACACATCCCAATTTTGGATGCTCACAAATTAAAATTACATAATATAGCCTTAGTTCTATTAGCAAGATAGTTTCTTATGAATGGACTTGGAGTAGCACCATCTACTATGCCCAACAAAGCTTAGTATTAGTTCGATACACACATAGGTAGTATAAACCAAAGGATATTCCAAATTTCTTCCTTAAATTAAAAATAAGGCTATTGTATTCTCTTATATATCCATATCATAGTGCATACAACAAACATTTCGCAGTTGAATTTCATTTTTCAATCAATACTAACATCTATATTTCTAATTCAATTTTATTATGCAAACAAAAAGTAATTAATCAATACCGAACACCAGGAAAAGAATTAATACATGGTTTAATTTTTAGATTACCCATATAGCATAACATGAAGCAATTCGACTAACAACATTCCAAAAAAATCAGCCCAATCAGTAATCAAAATATGCACCATCATAACAAAATTATATTATTTTATCATTATAGACAGCGAGTAAAAGAAGCTCCGACCTACTAAACTCGTTGGTAGCCCTAAAAATTTCCACCCCCAAACCTCCCTTCACCTAAGGCATGTAGAACACTTGAGCAGACTAGCCCATACAAGCTAATATGACCAGGACAAATTGGAACAAGCCGAGATAGATTGAAATCCTTGAGACTATTTCACCAACCCTAAATAGAAACTGAGCATGGGGAATTGATTGATACATAAGGATTAAATATGCACATTATAGCTAATAATAAATTGCTAAGTGACACCTTACTTTATGATTTTTGAAGGAATGTTTGAAGGGAGACAACATACGGAGGAATGTTAATAAGAAAAATATTATATTTTCTCACTATGAGAAAATCTATTACATTAGATATATAATTTTATTATTTTTAATTTCTATTTTATTTTATTATTTTATATTATTTTATTTAGTCTTATTTTAACTATAAGAATTTTAAAATCAAATATAAAATAATTATCTAAACACAATATCCATTTAATCAAAAGTAAGATAAATATAACATGTAATCAAACAATCAAGGTATATGCATTATGCAACCAACAATCATGATGTTCCTATATGAAATGCATTTTGGTGAGCTTCCATGTACTCACAAACCATGTTTTACCATCATATCTCTCCTTACCTCTTGTGGATAAACCCACTTTTCCCACCTGAAGGAGGGTACCAGGTGCTCTTGATCTATCTGTTTATAGATGAACACAGGTTCCTACAACCACAAATCCATCAGTAGTACATTTTTCTAGAGATAAAAGTGAGTTTAAATAATAGTTGGTCTAGTGGGGCTGTTATATTCCTCCCCACTAGGAATAAACACAATCCCTGTGTTTAAATGTATTTTCAAACCAAATATGCATACAATGTCACATCAAGTAAGTTTACATACATTCATAAATCTACATTAGATATAAATATATATTAATGTTCATTCAAATAGATAAGGAAATTGTTCTTTCATATCAGCCACATTCTCCCATGTGGCATTCTTCTCAGAGTATTGGTCCCACTAGACCTTGCATTCGTCAATTGTTCTTTTTTATCAGCTATTTTGGTCTAAAGCCAAGGATCTCAATCAAATGAACTTCAATGCGATGGGGATTAGAAATCTACAAGTGGAAAACATTCCAGACATGAGAAGGATTTGCAACCAATGCGTGGAAGGTGAAGTATGCTAAAAATATCATACACCCCTAAAATAAAAGATAAGATTGAATTGTAGAAAATCTAAATGTAACTATAAAAATAAAGAATAAGATAAAGAAATGATTGGATGGTGCCCTTTTATTAATAATGTTTTTTTATTTCCAAGAATATTACAAGAAAATTCCTCTTAGGGATTGCTATCAATCTTGATACAATGAAATACAATTATAGCCATTTTGTATGTACTTCGTAGGATCTCCTTTGCATCCTCACAAACTAATTATTGATAGGTTTTTGGTGGCTGTTGTGATGTAGAATGGTGAGATGTGAGTCTTTATGCCATTTAATCCATGTAAGGACCTGTAATATGCACACAAAGAAACTTAAAAGGCATCAATAGCATATGAAGAGCCTTCCAAGATAAGGCCCATATCCATGATAAAGAAAATGATAAAGAAGCTGAAATAAATCTGATAAATACATGAAAAATATAACTATGCTAGGAAGTGATTGAAATACTGCCAAGACTAATGAAAGTAAGAAAATAGGGAAAAAACATCTCTACTGGGAGTCCATCTCTGTGTAGGATGTTATTTCTTGCTGGCCATCTTGGGGTGATATGGTCATGCCTACAGGCCATCTCAGGGCGATATGGTCATTGAACTGCAAGTGAATTCCTTATGGTCTTTGGAGATTTTTGGAATTGAGCAAAGGGATTAAGCATCTTTGGAGCCTTTTGTATTGATTTTTTGATGGATGATTGATGATTGAATTGAATTAGATTTTTGATTGGGAAGGCGTGATACCTTGATTACCCCATATTTTTTAATTGTTTGATTGATCATTGGGGAAGGTGTGATACCTTGAGTGCCCCAGTTGGTGTTGAAGATGTTTGTGTGATGTTTGCAATTTTGTAATTTTGGGATGTCTTATGGTAGGACGATTGCCCTTTGAAAATTTTAGGGATGTCCCAAGGGAGGACGATCACATTGAATGTGACCATATGCCATAGGAATGATCACAAAATTTGGAAAATATAAAAGCAAATTTTCCAAATTTTTAATGTCATTTTTGTCAGGCAATTCGACACTTATCATTAATCAAATACCTCTGGATCTGTACCTATGGGTCTATCTCTGGATCTGTCAATGAATTTGCCTCTGGATCAGTGCCTCTAGATCTGCCTATAGATCTGCCTCTGGAACTTTGTCTCTGGGTCTATCTTTAGGTCTGTCTCTAGGTCATTGTCTCTAGGACTACCCCTCGGTCTATCACTAGATTTGCCTTAGGGTCTACCATAGGTTTTACATTTTTGGTAGAAGCCATACAACATTGCTTTCATCATGGTCCATTGTGTGTGATCTATCCATCCACAATCAATATGAACCTTGTTGGCCATTTTCATTTTATACCAACAACTTGAAGAAGAGTGATTCGTACATCCACAAGAATCACAAGGATGTAATCTCCAACACTTAGCTGCAACATGTCCTGTCTTTCCACAATGACTGCAACAATGCTTTTTAGGAGATGTAGGAGATTTAGGTTTTACAAACATGGAATTACTAGTACTTGCATGT
Organism: Wollemia nobilis; assembly: GCA_028583015.1. Taxonomy (NCBI): domain Eukaryota; kingdom Viridiplantae; phylum Streptophyta; class Pinopsida; order Araucariales; family Araucariaceae; genus Wollemia; species Wollemia nobilis. Next base: position 8,852,311 of record JAQPPZ010017049.1, on the reverse strand, counting down.
CTAGTATAGCCAAGGCCTTCATGCTTCGCCCTGACATTTAGCATTATTGGAGTTTTAATGCCTTGTTCCTGCTTACCTAATCTCTCACCATTGAATCCCATTTTCTTCATCATTTTGGATCCAAATCCTTTGGTGTGTTTTCAAAACACCCAATTTCATCATCTTCATCAATGCTTTTAACAATATTGCATTTGTCGCTATTGATGAGATTATGGAGTTCATTTTTAGGAGGTTCAATTTTTAAGTCACTAGTGTCACAAGAAAAACCTGCTACTGTGATGAGATCACCTATGCTACAACTGATATCTACCATAGAAGGTAGGAGGTCACTTGTATCACAACAAGCATTGGCCATCATGGGCTCAAGGTCACATGTGTCACAACAAGCATTCGCCACCATGGGCTAAAGGTCACTTGTGTCACTACAAGCATCGACCATTAGGGGTTTGACCTCTGTTTCCTCACTAAAGTCCCTGTACACTTTGCGTTGGGCAATATAAAGAGAAATCAATGATATGTAGAAGGCCCTTATGATGCCTATAGGTATTTGAACACCATTATTTTGAAGATCTTCAGAATATTTAGAATCTTTGAGAATGGATTTTACACCACTACGTAGTGTAGAATATTTTTCATCCTCATAAAAATCCATTCCTTCCATCTCTGGTGGAAAGTAAGGACTTTTAACTGAAATTTCAACAACATCAATTTGTTTAGGGGCTTGCTTTTTCTTTGATCTGCCCATTTTTAAGGTGTCGGTCTCTGCCAAAAATGCACCTTTTACAATGAATTTTGCAAAAAAATAATCTGACTAAGGTGTCGGTCACTGCCGAAAATGCACCCTTATAAGTCTTCCCCCCTTGTTTTTGCAAAAATGATATCTCTCCCTGTGTGGAGAAATTTTTTTTCCCCTCTTAACACAAAAATGCTTGCCGTATAGACAAATGGGGTGCAAAGGTATGTAAACTTTGAAGTTTGAATTTTAAAAATAATATCTTAATGTAAAAAACTTTAAATTAATTAAATAGAATCATTCTTAATTAATTTCATAAAAGAAATTAAGAATTAAAAATATTTAATTAAAAAAAAATTGAAACATTAAAAAATTAAATTTAAATATAAATTCAAACCAAAGTTTTTTTATTTTATTTAAATATTATACCTTGCCTTGCCCTTGAAGGGAATGGAACATACGCCCTATGTCAGATCCGCGCCTTAGCGCCTGGCCTGGCAACCAACCAAGCTACCTACTTTGGTGGGGATAAAAGGGAAAGATCCCTTATTTGGAAGTCGTGCCACACCCGAGCTTGCTCAAACCGGTGGCGACGTTGCCTCCACCTCGATGTCATCATTATGCATCGCTGCCTTAGCCACCGAGCAATGGTGTCTCTGCCTTAGCCACCGAGCAATGGCATCTCTGCCTATCGTAGGCAACAACAAACATGTAATTTACACCACCTCTAGGAAGCACAAACTTGGAGTCTACAAATCTCCTGCTTCTGTGATCTTATTGCATCTGACATCAGTGGGATAGTCTCCTGAAGCTCCAATCGGGTTGTAACTTTGGAATAAACACCTGATCTCCAAAATCGGCATCCCAAAATTTCATCTATAGCTACTACTACTTAGGTTGCGCTCATATGCTCCATCCGCCTAGAAAATCATCCCATTATGATCTTCTGTGTGTGTCTTGTTGGCCTCAAATCAAAACCTGCATTCAATGGCTGCCCGCAAATCCTTCTAAGATGACCTTCATCAAATATTCGTCAAATATCTGGGACACAACTATCATCCATAAATATGTCTTGACGTTAGAAAATTGATCTAGTAGTGATCGAAATGCCTACAACATGCTTTCGTTAGTGATGCTTTCGATGTCTCAGCATGAATTGTTGACATCGCAGATTGAAAATCAGTGTATAATCGACTAGAGTTGTAGATGTTGCACGTCCATTGACCAATATTCATACACTCTGCAAACAAAAATCTCCCTGTACTGTACATGAGGTGTTTAGGGATTTTATCCCACATGTGTCGTGGAGCGGCACTAGGAGGGCTTTAAAAAACAAAAGCCACCCCTACGTAGGTGTCTACTTTCGGGTAGATGCTACTACCCATGAAGCTTCATCTCTACACGTTACCCATTGTGACCAAGTTTTTTCTGGAAGTCCATGAACTTGTGTCAGGGTTTGCCATCTCTACCGAGTTCTTCCCACGTAAGGTTGTCCAAACCCCCATGCACCACGTGTCCCTTAGGTGTAGGTGTCCACGTAGAATTGTCCTCTAGCATCCGAGCTAGGGTCCACCTCGAGTCTCTCCACATTGTAGGAGTAGGCCTAAGGCCCCCTTAGGAGTCCACACCCCATGACCGTGTGTGGATTGTGGCAAATCTAACACAATCTATCAAGAGTCCAGTCTAATTCTGCATCACGTCCCTGGATAACTCCAGGAGGTCTTATCTCGGGTCTCATCTCCTCGATCGACCCATATGGATTTGACTCACCAAGATTCCACAGTGATAACCACTCTCCATAGTGATCCTGGTTCTCCCGTCGTACAGACCAGTAGATCTCCACAATGATCCTAGTCCCCTCATCGCATAGGCTAGCAGATCTATGGATGAAGATGAAGAACCCGATCACAACTCAAGAGTGGAGAACCAACTCTGATACCATGTCAGGCAATTCGACACTTATCATTAATCAAGCAATGATTAAATAATACAATGAAAGCCTAAGTTAGCCCATAACAACCGAAACTAACTAAGCCCACTTTAGGTGGCAGTTCAAACAATATCACTAATAATGTAATAACGACATACGGAATGAAATATACGCTAACAATTTTGATAGTTGGCAGTTGGAGAAAAGGAGAGGTGATGAGGAGGAGAGCAATTTGTGAAGTAGAGCACTACTGAAATTCCACCTCTTTTGAGCATGGATCAACCTAGGACCTCGATGGTCAGAGGAGCTAGAGTGATGAAGGTAGTTACTTTGTTCCCTACTTTGTTATTTGGAAAAATAAAACGAACCTCACTAATTAATGTGAGAAGTTAAAATTCACATTAATTGAAGGTAAATAACACACCCTAGATTAGGATGTAGTGTAGGTTGTTATATTTCTTGTTTGTTGTTTTTTTTTTTCTAGTTTATTTTTTTTAGGATGCATTTTTTTTCTTATTTGTGGGGCCATCTCGAGCAGAGACAAACCCTATTTGGGGATTTGGGGGCCATCCTAGGGTGGGACAACCACATTTAAATTACAATGGTCATATTTTTTTATCATTGTGGTGACCATATCGGGGTGAGATTCTGTAGACCGTCTTGCCTCAAGATAGTTGAGATATTTTTGATTTTTTAATTGATTTTTTTTTTTGAAAATTTGATTGATTTTTGAGACCTATTTGTTTGATTATTCATCGATTCATTCAAATTTTGAGGGATTATCATAGATTTTTGATAGTTTTTGAGACAGTGCAAGGATACCTCTTAAGGACTGATTGGAAATGGCTTAAGACGATTGGAATTAAGCAGTTAACAAGGCTAGGGGCGGTGATGCCAGACCAGGCCTATCTGACTACCTTGGTTGATTTTTGGGATAGTTATACCAATACCTTCCACCTCCTGACTAGCGAGATGATGATAACATTGGAGGATATGTACTAGATTATCTGTGTTTTGATTTAGGGACACCTTATTAATTTCACTCCCCTTATTAAGCAAGAGAGAGTTATTCAAAAAGTTTTTTGTGATAAGTGGGATGTTGTGAGGGAGCGCATGGATAATGGTGGGGTCCACATTGAGACATGGTATATCACATGGTCTTCACTAGTAGATATGTAGTGCTTATGTTGCTCATGTCAAAAATATTGCTTTTAGACTCTTCATGCGCGAGGTTCCCGTGTAACCTCCTTGACCTAGTATAGGATTTTATGGAGTGCAGTATTCAGGTTCCATCGATCATGGTATGAGGTAGCACTCTACTCACATACCTCTATGATTATATGTATGAGATCTAGCATCAGGGCATGCATGTATTAGACTATAGCTTCCTACTCTAGATTTGGGATTGGGAGCATATCAAAGTGGACAGACTAGAGGGACTTCCTCGATTAGGGAAAGTTTATATAGAGGATAAAAAGATAGGATATATAGCTCGATGAAGGTGAGATCAAGAGGTGGGTTATAAAAATCCACACGTAGGATTATTAGTTCACTATACAGAGTCCTTATATGGATTGAAACTAGAGCATATTATATGGAGACCCTATATGGATTGCTTGGATTAGACAGAGGTAGCAGAGTAGCTAAGGCATGTGACGTACGAGCGGTGATTGATTGGATGACATGGCATAGATTGGGAGTATTTATAGTATTCTCATGTTACTCAATAGTTTGGGGTTCCCCAGGGTGTACCTAAGGAGCTTGTTATTTATTGCTACCAAGGGGTAGAGACTCAGCTTATGTGATCTCGAGTAGTACTAGTTGGAGATGAAGTGGATCAATTGCTAGTGGATATGGATGTGGAGGATGTAGGCGCTACAATAGAGTATGCTTTTTGGTGGGTGACTCAGCTATGGTAGGGAGGTGGTCCTATGGGTAGGTCAACTAGGGTGGTAATATAGGAGGGATCAAGAGATGAGGTTGGTGAGGGAGGATGACAAGTGCATCACCATATGAAGGAAGAGTGGGGCCAGGCCATACAGAGAGTGGAGGAGATAGAGAATGAGGGTGGGGATGATGAGAACCCATAGGATGGGGATGATCAAATTAGGACATAGGTGCAAACTCTCTAGGGGTAGTTAATAGAGTGAGATACTACCATAGCAGTATTACAAAACCATCTAGCCCAAAAGAAATAGAGGGGAAGGGGCTTCTTTGAGGAGAAGGCCCTTTTGACCGCATAGTTGAAGAGTTCCCAAGTGGTAGTGGATAGGGTGATGAAAAATAGGGATAAGGTGATTGTAGAGTAGGATTATTTATAGACATGGGTGGTGGTGTTGATCATAGCTTAGGGACAAGCAGGTTCAAGTAGCCAGACTATGAAAGATGTATCAGGGCTATAGGTGAAGGTGAGTAGATTATGAACCCTACTAGGTGACTACCAGGTGTGATGTCAATCTAACACTACTTACATTCTACATTTAAAGGGTAAAGTAGGGCTACTTGATGGTTATCTACCAGTACACTCTTTAGTAGGAGGATCCTAATAGAGCCACTGTAGTGAGTCAAGATAGCCATCAGTGAAGAAATAGATTCTGCTATTTTGAGATCATCCTTAGAGGTTGGGGGCTAGAGGTTCTTCTCAGCCTCATCAAAGTAGGGTTGAGGTTGGAGGTGAGAGCGGTGGTGTAGGGCCAGCTTGAAATATTTATGTATGTTCTTTATTTTTGAGTGTGAGGTCCGAGGACCCACTCTATTGTAGCCTAAAGGTAGTTTTATATCATGATGTACTTATATATATATATATATATATATATATATATATATAAAAGATAACATAAACATATGATACACCATAGTAAAATATGTGTCACATATATATATGACACATATTTTATTATGGCATATCATATGTTTATGTTATGTTTCTTTTATTTTATGTTATGGATGCACTGATGGATGCAATCATGGATATGGATGTATGTCTAGACATTGTAGTATAGATGCATGTATGTATGCCTAGATGTATGTATATGGATGATGTATGATTTAAATTTGTTTATTTGATTATGAATGTTAATTCATGTTGTTGATATGTCAAATTTAATGTTTATGAGATGCACTAGTTTTTGTATGGATGTTCTAATGCAAATTATGGATGTATATTTTAATTGCTTAAAATATGATGAATAAATCTAAATGCATTTAACAACTAATTCTAGACACCAAAGGATGTATAAATATCATAAATCAAAATTTTAACCTTATCATAAAAGTTAAACTTTTGGATGTGAATGTGTGAGATGAGATATGTATGGGATGCAAGGGTTTTCCCTATAAGCTTTTGCAAACTAAAAGTTGTACATAAAATAGTCAGTGGCCATCTAAACATCATTGCTAATATTCATCTGGTATCTAACCTATCTTATGAGGACCCTTTTATAAGAAAAATATCATAAGAAAAAATACAAATGATGATGAGATAGTAAGGTGCTATGAGGGAACTTTAAGGTTTTCCATGGGACTCAAACACCCTAGTTTATTGATCAAAGGTTGTATACTAGTTGCACAAGACTTTGAAAGCTATAAGTCTATTATGAAGACCCATATATCCAATATCCCTATGTGTGCAAAGTGAATATTTAAGATGATGCATAAGACTACCTCATTGCCAAGCAGGTTTTATGCAACCCATTGTTGTAATGAGGATCGCCCTATGGTCATATTATCCTGAGTTTATACGTAGTTGGACTAGACTACTAGGCAATACAAGCCAAAAATAGCTAGCTCAACCATAATTTGACATTATTTTGTACAAAATAAGATCACTAATATGACAGATATATCACCATACATAAGGCTACTCCATTTCTAGGAGGGTTTCATTCAACCCATTATTGTAATGGATATTACCCCATGCATTTTGAATAACTGAGGATTCCAAGGATTCAATCTCATTACCCCCTTCTTTTATTTTGATTTATTGGGATACTTTCTCAATTTTGTTTTTGATTAGTGGTGAAAACCACTTTTTTTTTTAGAGCAACGAATTTTATTAGTGGTGAAAACCACTATTTTTTTTGGGAACGTGCTCATTTTATGGAATAATAAGGGAATTTCGTGGGTAGGGGTGATCTTGTCCTTTTATCAATTATCAATCATCCTAGACCATGTGCATAATAGGATGAGCAAGGGAAAATATTTTCTCAAGGTGAGGACTACATTGTAGCATCATCCTTACTTGTTTAAAACTTAGATTTAGATGTGTGAAATTGTGTTGGGATTTTGACTTATGCAAGGTACTATCAAAGTAAGACCTTACTTTCTAAAATCCAAGATAGGTTTCTACAAAATTTGAAAAGATAACTAGGGATGGTTGAATAACCAAAAAACCCTAGTGAACACCCTATAGCAATGTACTAGTTGTGTTGATAAACATAGTTACTCACAAAGGGAAACATAGATGGTAGTGATGTGTTATGTGAGGGTTTTCCCTATGATCTTTCGCAAAATAAAAGGTGTGCATAAAATATTTAGTAGCCATATAAATATCATTATTGATATTCATCCGGTATCTATCCTATCTTACGAGGATCCCTTAATAAGAAAAAATTTATAAGGAAAACTACAAGTGATGATGATAGATAAGGTTGATTTAAGCCTCATGACTAGCATACAAACATGGTGTCATTCGTAATAATGCAAACACAACTTGTCCTAATGCAAGTGCAATAGTTGAAAATGCCTAATGCAACTAATAAATGGATGCAACAAAAGGCATAATGATGTAATGTAAATGTTTTTGTATTATTTTTGTGTTTTTATGTTTTTTGATTTTTTTTTTTAATTTTTTTGATTTTTGTTATTTTGTAATTTTGTGATTTTTGTTTTCTTTTTGAAAATTTTGATGATTTTTTGTTGTTTTTGTAAATTTAATTTTTTTGATGTAGTATGTTATGCATGAAATACCCAAATATGGATAATGTTAAGAGATTCATGTTCCTAAACACCCTCAAGAGAAGTAATACGGTAAGTTCCTGACCCTATCTTTTGTGTGGTGATGAAAGGGCCTAAATAATTTACCTTGAATTTATCTCGCAAGTGTGATGATAGGTTGTATTTTTTTTAATATTATTTAAGAACAAGGTATCCAAATTTGAATTTCCTTAGGTATAATTTCATATTGCAAGCTCATTTAAGGTGATCTTGATAAACATGAAGGTGCTCAAGAGCATTAACGTATCATTCATCAAGAAGGATCAATTAGCTTATCGTGTGGTGTCATCATCAATGAGATATTGAAATAATATGCACAATGAAGGGATTTCAAAATATAAGGGTATAATGGCCTCAATACCATAGAATAGCAAAAATAAGGTTACCCTAGTGGGTCTGAATTCTAGTGCGATAAGCCCATAATGCTTGAAGCAATTGAAGATGCCAATATTTGTGATTTTCCTTGATAATTTTCTTAAGGATGGCAACTATAGTATTATTGGATGCTTTTTCTTATCATTTTTCTTTTGGATAATAGGATGTGGAAAAACTATGCTGAATATTGTACTTGGAAGTTAAAGCATGCACATATTTGTTTTAGAATGGAGTCCCATTATCCGAGATGATCTTGGATAGAATACCAAAACAACATATGATATTATGGAGTATGAACTCCATAATGCAATATCCAATCATAGTGGTAAGAGGGATATATTCCACACATTTAGTGAAGAAATTTATGGCCATTATGATAAACATGTGATGATCCTTAGAGGGGGCAAGATTTTCCTAATTAAATTAAAGCCCCACTATGAAAAAGGCCATGCCGATTGAATCAATTGTAGGGCCTGAGAAGGTAAATTATAAATATTAGTATGATTTTGGCATTTGATGCACTTAAAAATGTAATCACAATAGTATTTTTCCATAGTGGGCCAATAATATCCCATTTAGAGGATGTTCTTAGCGATGGCCATGCTATTGAAATGACCATCACAAGTACCATCATGAGCTTGTGAGATTGCCCAAGCAGATTCTTGGAGCTTTAGAACAAAGGAGAAGACCATTGTATCTCTAATGATAAAGGACATATTCTAACAAGACATATTTGGTCACTTTTTTCTTGAATATTTATTTTACGGTATGTGATAATCCCAAAAGGATACTACCAAGTTTTAGGAAATATTTTAGCTGAGTGAGCCAATCTTGATAAGCTTGGATTTCGACTGAGTGAGCAACTTGATCTTGTTGTGATTCATCATGCATGAATATGGTTTGGGAAATAATATTAATATGAATGGTCATGCCATTACCATAAGGATCTTGTGGGATTAAGGACCCTCGAGATGCTTGTTTCAGAAAGTTGTATACCTAAGAGAACCGATATTGGTTCGGTTTAATATGGATCATGTGGATAACTTCTTCATTGTTTTAAGATTCATCTGAAATTGTTGATTGTGAAAGTGTTTTGACATGGATGTTTGTGATATATGTGGACAACTTCTTCATCATTTGAAGCTTCACATGAAATTACTGATTGTGAAAGTGTTTCGACATGGATGGTTGTGATGTCATAAGAAGGGTTCTATGAAATTAAAGACCCCAAAGAGACCATTGTATCCACAAAACAATTAGATGACCAAGGGACTACCTCGATGTCGTATTGTTCTAATTTTGCCAATAGATTATCCACAAAATCTTTCTATGATTTCAAGATCAAACATCGATATTGATAGATTTTATTGACTTGATTGACTATGATCAAGGAGTCACCAAAGATATTAAGCTTCTTGATTTTCATGGCAATGGTTGTTTGAAGACCCAAAATAAGAGCCTCGCATTCAGTATTATTATTGGTGCATGGGGAGTCAAGTTTAAATGATAGGGGTATAGAAGCCCCTTGCGGTGTAAAAAAAATGACTCTTGCACCACCCCCTTGCTCATATTTGAAACCATCAAATAACAAAGTCATTTTAGATTTATTTTCAAGATCTTCAGGTTCTAGAAATTTAGATAATGAAAATTCTTCATCATTAGGCAACTCAATAGTGAGAGAATTATCATCCTATAAAGGAGCCTTTGCTAGATGATCTGCAATAACTTGATCTTTCATGAATTTTTGACTTATGAACTCAAGGTCAAATTCAATTAGCAACATGATCCATTTTGCGATACGACTATTATGTTATGTGTGACTCATCATGTACCAAAAAGTATTTTCTTTGAAAATGACATACATTGTATGATTCAACATGTAATGTTGAAGCTTCTTGGTGGTGAATACCACTGCTAGGAAAAGCTTCTCAATGTATGCATATTTGAATGCGTAGCTCACCAAGGTGCAACTAATGTAATATATAGCTTGTTAATTATTTACCTTGTTCTTTTGGGCCAATATGGTCCCTAAGGTAAAATTGATGGTTGAAATGTATAGTAAAAATGGCACACCTAGTTGAGGTGGGGCTAAAATTGGTAGTGATTCCAAGTACTACTTTATCTCATCGAAGACCTTCTGCAATTCCTCATCCCAATGGAATGGGACCTTCTTTTGTAGCAATCTATTCATGGGTTGATATTTATTCAAAATTCATGTTATGAAGTGTTAGATAGATGCTAATTTCCCTTGTAAGTTGTGAAGTTTCTTAAGGTTGGTAGGAGGGAGCTTTTCAAGTATTTCTTTTACCTTGGCATGATCTACGATCTTGTCAAAAATTTTCAAAGAATAGTTGGGTAACCGATAGTACCATTCTAATGCTACTTCAACAAGAATCTTTGGAAATATTTTCAATAAGCATATCATCATAAACAATATCATGGCAAGTTATTCATAATACTCTTAAATGCTCTATTGGATCTTCAATCCCTTTGTAGATCAGAAATATTGGCATGGAAAAATTCTTAGGATAAGGTCTAGTAGCAACAATGGGATCCAATGGCTAACTACACATATCCTTATAGTTTTATGTAAACCCTAAAGGTTGAATCATATCCATTATTAAAATCAATTGATTCACAAAACTTGTTAAATTTAGCATTTTTGGATTGCTATGTGCATTTCCCATACTCCTTAAAGGAGGAATGCATGCATGTTGAAACCTTGATGTTGGATTTAAACTTAGGATACCTTGATTGTATGTGGTAATTTGAGGACAACTAATAGTTGGTGGAATAGAAGCAATAGTGTTGATGTTAGATTATGTATGAGGAAATAAAGAACACATTTTTGGGCCACTACTGGTTAGAGGGACTTGCATATTCCCTCAAACATTGGTGGTATTAGTATTGGCATAAGTCACTTGATCCTTAATATTACTTTGATGCAAATATTAATATGTAGGAATATCATGATGAAGCAAAGGAGACCTATTAGGAGGGGAAGGAGTAGCATCCTCTTTTTCAAGATGATCTTCTCACTCTATACATTCCAATAGCTTTTCCTTATGAGCTTTCATGAATTCCCAAATGTATCAAATGATGAAAACACCAAACTTCCATTAGGCCCAACATGGGGATAAGAATTAGATTTAGTTTTCATATTTACATCTTCTTGCTCTTCTAGATCTATATTAGGGTTTTCCCTATCATTCTTATCATCTTTCAAAGGAACATAATCAGATTCTAATTGTTTCCTTTGACTTCTAAGAACATGAGCCATTAGAAGTAGTGAAAAACAAGTAGGGAAAAACACTAATAGATAAATGCTTAATCACTTAAAGATTTTTCAAATAGAATTAATTATCTTGCTTTGTGTTTTAAATATAAGGAAGTTTTCACGTCGGGTTCACCAAATATGTAGAGGGGGAAAACTGCACTATCGTGTACAATTCCCAAACAAAAGGGTTGGATCCGCAAGGAGGGAACCATTTTATGGGGTGAACCACGAGGATATGTTGTACTCTACACTTGGTTCTAGAGGGAAGGGTTCACCAAGAATGGTTTAAGGACACACTCTAAGTCCTCAAGATATTTAGGTTTGTTTGATGTATTCAGTGTTAGACAATCACCTAAATTTGGCCTTTCTAGATCTAAGCTAGGAAAGATAAAGGACAATGCAAAAAATAGAATAATGAAATAAAAATAGAATGTAGGCATACAAGAGCTATCCTAGAATGATTATTTCTTTTGAATGCTCACTAACCTAGGGTTTTATTTTAGAAAAACTTTAAAGCAGAACTATGCAAGAGTAAATACAAATAAATTATCCCTAGATGCAAGCTAGATGCTCTTCACTTTCAGATGCCTAGAAATAAATAATGAAACCAGATTATCAACCAATAAGAGTAATAAAGCACTTATCTAAACTGGTGGTTGATTTATCCTTTTTCTTCCTCTTGTCCAATTCTATCAAAAACTCCTATTCCTGTAAGATCACTTATGAAACACTAAAAAATGAAATTAGTATTAGAGGGTCTGCATAGGTTGTTATATGACATATCTAGTAGCAGTCAAGCCCCCTAGGTCATTTTATATGAACTTGTAATACAAAAGTGGAAATTGACCTTTGGAGATTTAATCATAAATAAAAAAGATAGCAGTAGAAAATAGAAAGAAAAGTACAAAAGTATGATCTAGAGATAGAATGGAATGTAACAGTGAAAGCAGAATTTGAAAATTACCCTTGGTATGCCCTAGGGAAAAATCATGCCTTGCCTAGAATGGGTGCAATATCATAGTAGAAAATTCATGCCTTGCTTGGACAAGGCACGATTTTGCTTCTACGAATAACTTTTCCCTAATTAGGGAAATAAAAGTCACACCTCACCAATACCAGACATGATTTTTCTATAGAATAAAGAAAAATAAGAAGCAAAGGTAGAAGATGAAATAAATACAAACAACAAAGTAATCAAACACATATGGACATTGCAGAAGCAGGCAAAAGAGAACCAAGTATTCGAACAGGCACTCTATCTCTCCAAGCTATGCCATGGATCCACCAAGTCACACAACAAATAAATCCAATCCACGTAATAGAAGATCAATCCAAAATTTGCACTTTGGGGGTTAGCCTACAACAGAGAAACTAAATCAAAAATGAAATCTAAATAATTTGCATATAGATCACACATAGAAAATTTTACATATCACACTTGCACTTAAAATTCATGTCTATATGGAAAGAATATCCTTCCTTTTATAGACAATCAGAAGAAGGAAAGTGGGCATAAATAAACTCACAACCGATGCCAAAATACATGAGGATGTTTAAACCTGGGTCTTGAGTGGGCTTAAAAAATAATAAAATAAAATAAATTAAAAAAATAGAGTAAAAAATGAAGTCATGGCCCGTCCTGGTGGGGTGCGATATCGCTGACGCGAAGTCACGCCTCGTAAATATGGGGCGTGATTTCACTAAAAGACAAATAAATTAAAAAGGGGAGGGACAGAGGCCTTCCCTTGCACTTGGCAAGGGGTGAGGGCCTCTTAAGGGCAATAAGAAAGATTACCCACTAAAAGTGGGTCAATTTTTTGTGTCTACAAAAACATATTATATGGTTAGTCAATGAGGGGAGTTATGCAAATTTTTGGTCTAATGCTTGGTCAAAGCCTTATCCTCTTATATTTGAATCAAAATGTAAACCATTGGCTCAAGCATGCCTAGCATGTAAATATCAAAAGGTCAAATATTATATTATTATGAGCAAAACCTCTAAATCATGGATTTCTTTTAGTTCCCTGGTTGAAGGAGAGGAACTCAAAAAAATTGTAGATGAACTTCAAAATATGCTTTGAGAGTTTTATTTGCCAATTTTTACATTAAAGGATGAGTTGGTTTGGAATTTATCAAAGGATGGTGGATACTTAGTCAAGTTGGGATATGAGGATTTAAAACAATACAAAATTTCTTCTCCCAAATATTTTTCTTGGAATAACATTTGGTCATTAAATATTCTCCTTAAGGCCTCAACATTTCTTTGGTTAGTAGTTCAAAGTAAGATTCTTATAGGAGAGAGTCTACAAAGAAGAGGATATTATGAACCCTTGAAATATGTCTTGTGTGAGAAGGATTTAGAAACATCAGACCATTTAATTCTTAATTATCTGTTTGCTCACATCATTTGGGGTTATTTTTTAAAAAATATGAAATTATATTAGGTAGCTCCATCAACATTGAAAGAGTTGATAAAATGTTCAAAGCTAAAGCATTATGTATTCTATAAACAAGAAAAATGCATGCATACATTAAAATATTATATATATATATATATATATATATATATATATATATATATATATATATATATATATATATATATATATGATATTATTATTGAGCTATTTTTGTTACAAAGAACCCTCTTGGGGCTTTACAATGGAGTCTCCAACGTGGAGGACTCTTTTCTTAACAAGATTGCACAATGAACTAGGATGCCTTCATGATGTTCTTCTTGATCACAATCGTATGTTGGTGGGTTTTTAGTGACCACCATTGGTTGCATAGAGCCTCCTGATGCCTACACACATGCAAACAACCAAGGGATTAGTAGCACCTACCAATGTATTAAACAAAATAAAAACCACAACCAATGAAAATGTGAACATGCATACTTGAATTTAGAATAATTTCAAGCAATCTCCAAGAGGACACAAGAAGGGATCAATGGAATCTCAACAGTGCTTTGCTAGTATTTTCTAGACCATCAAATGGAGGAAAATTATGTCTTATTTATAGATTTATAAATAGTGAGGGGTGATAATGTGCAAGTGATATGCATGAGGAAAGGGAGGAAATCTAGAAATTTCCTCCACTTAGGTGGACATCTAGTTATGCACATGCTAAACACCAGTTGAGATTACTAAGTGGTGGTATGTATCATTATTTTTATTATTTATTTATTTATTTTTGGGAGAGGAAGATCCTCATCCATTTAAGTGATAGTTGATTTGCATGGAATGTGGTGAGTTGGAACTAAAGTGTAGACCATATTATTTTATTATTTTAATTTTTGGTGAGGAAGATCCTCATCCTTCTAAGTGATAGTTGATTTGCATGGAATGTGGTGAGTTGGAACTGAAGTGGACTAGAGATTATTTTGGGTGAGGGAAATCCTCACCCATCCAAATAATGCATAATTAGGATGGGGGAGGGTGAATTGGAACTAAAGTGAACTAGAGTGATGTGCACATGGGATAAGAAAGGGGAATGATCTCACGATGTCCATAGGCTAGACATAGGAGGATGTTTTAGGGGATGAAAATGGTTAAGATAGCCTAGGTAGGATAATGTATACTAATTAATTTTTACTTAATTATTTAGTATTAGGTGCTTATTTTAGATGTCTATAGATGCCCTTTTTTATCGTATTGTGTATAAACACAATGCAGTGCAAAAATTAATGACACCTTTTGCTGGATTGATGATGAATGAATGATGATGGTTGGTAAGCAATGAAGAATAACTTTTGGTTTAAGGAATGTTATGTAATATTATCTCAAAGAAAGGACAATCTAGGATACCCCAATTATGGAATGAATGAATACCTTTGAATATTTTCCTTTGATAGTTTATTGAGCACATTGGAGTTAGAAAATGAGCCAACCATATGGTAGGGGTCCTCATGATGCTCCAATCGATTATAAGTGGTCATCAGTTTTACCACCTTGATTTTAGCATAGAAATTTAGACCCATACAAACATAGGCATGACACATAGTAAATCAAATTTTATTAGAGTTTTATTGAGAAGAGAAATTTTGCATTTTGACCCAACAGAGTAGGGTTCATGATAGCCTTAGGCAAAGATTCTTGAACACATGCAACTCTAGGATTGGGTGTTTAGGTATTGGACTTGTTTGAGATAGAATTTTTTAGGTATTGTCTACCCCCTCAAGCAATGAATGGGTGGAAGAAAAGGATGAAACTGTGAGTTGATTGATAAACAATGAAGTGAAATGTGGCATGAAATGGAGAGGAATTTTTTTGTTTTTATATTTTTTGTTTTTAGATATCTTGAAGTGATGGAGGATGATGTGAGTATTTATGAATGATGAATGTGTGAGATGATTGAAGTATGAATAGATAGAAATGGATGATAGCAAATGTGATAGATATAATAGAATAGATGTATGCATGCACATTTGATTATCATTCAAAAAATACTTAAACATGTATTGCTACTCATTATTTTAATGGATTAATAAAGGGCATCAACATAATGGTAATGACATAATTATAGAATGCAATGGAGTGAATGTGACACTATGGATATAGGAGATGAATAAATTGTAGGAGCAAAGGTGATATGACTTGTAATTTCATCTATCCTAGGAAGGAAGAATCAAAAAGTGCTTTCAAAAAGCTCAAACACCCTAATGACACCAATAAATATCATCTACTAATCAAATAGGAAATTAAAAATACTAAGACCAACCAAGGGAGTCAATTTACTCAAAGACCAAAGTGTGTGTAGTGATGTTCATATTTTATTCTGAGCAAGGTAGGACTGACCAATTGTGAATCAAGCCATTATAAGATAGCTCATCCATGAGACCTCTGAGTTTTGTAAAAAATAAGACCACTAATGTGATAGACATGTTGCCATGTAGAGGGTATACTCCACTACCAATCAGGTGTCTATAACCACAATGGAGATAGTCCCATAATCCTTTGACATTGCTCCACTACCAACTAGACATCTATAGCCCTAATGGAGACATCTAAAAATACCTAAGGATCCATGATGAAGTATGAAAATGTTTTTGTGTTATTTCTTTTGTGTCTTGCTTATCTTTTTTTGACATGAGTGTTATTTGGATCCTTAGGTTTGGATTATGCACATGATAGGATGAGCAGGGGAAATTGTTCACTTTATCATGAGAGGGGCACTATGTTTGATCTTACCTAGACTCAAAATATGTAAATTATCCATAAAGACTTTCCAGTGGAATCTAAAAAGAGTTTTCTCATAAACAAGATTCTTAGAGCCTTTTTGGTGACAACTAACAAGACTTCACTCATGGTAAAAATTTACCACATCCAAATCTTGTAGAATTATCTCCTCTATGTATATGAAGGATCACTTGTATGGATTCATTCAATGTATCCTAATGTTTATGTTCCTCTACTGAGGGCATAATTCATCATTAGTTAATAACCTCTAGGGACTAGACCCAGTTACATGGATGAAGTATGTGGGGTGACTCAAGATAACTAAGTAGCAAAGGATCCATGAAATACCCCTCTCCCTCAAGAGTAACTTGAATCTCAAAGGATGGCTAGGAGACTAGAATCTTGGATATTCCAAGTCATGAAGCCTATTTTGTGCTTTGATATTTCCTATCCCCCATAATATCCACCCTAAAACCCATAGTGGGATAACAATAGAGGACACAAGAGAAGAAGAATACCTAGAAACATGTCCACCTAAGCTAGGAATCCAATAATCCCAATTATCATTGGGATGTCATTTAAATAGCAAGGGATGAACCTTTGACAAGGTAACCTTCCTCTACAATGCTAAAGGTGGCAACTGCAACCTTTGAATGATGCACTAAAGAATATCTTCATCAAAGGAACCTACTAAGGGCATAAAGAAGACCAAGTGTTAGTTATCATTAAAACCACTAGCCCAAACCATAGTGATAAAATGTGAGGGAAGATATGATTATCTATTTTTGGTCTTGGCATCACATAACCAAACATCATTCCCTAGGTGATAGATGAAGGATTTAAAGTTATGACATGGCAAACAACCTGAGGGGTAACACCAAATCCAAGGTATTGATGATGAAGGATCCTAAGGTTTTAATCATAGGGATTTTCAACATGAAGTATCTCAATGTCATGATGAGAGTTCCATTAAGCCAACCTACTAGTAGCATTTATAGCTACAGATCACAAGACCTTGAAGATTATTCATTGTTGATGTTGACTAGACCAAGCAATTTTGAATCCAATAATTTTGAATTCCTACACAATTTTTGGGGAACATTTTCCACTTATTATAATTACCTCTTTCATATTCACTATAAATAATAAAAAACTAGCCATACCCATACCTAGTATATGGCCAACTATGGGGTTTTTCTTCATTCTCCTTTGTACCTTAGATTGGCTTGAGCCTTGTATCATTCCAACTGATTAGTTTGAAGCCTCTTTATTTGATATGTATGTGATATAATGTTTATATATATGAGGAGATATGAAAATTTCTCTTTCTATATTGGTTATTTTATGTGTGCTTGATGCCATTCATGTTTGTAGAAACTATGTTCCTTGTGTGCTTTTAGCTATAATGGATATGTTCATTCAACCTATCATCATGCAAAGAATTTAATATCTTTGGCACATTGCCACCCTTATATCAGGCTAGGTATATTAGTTAGATTTAATTCCTTTCACTTGCTTTTAGTCATTTACTAATTTTTCTTCTATCCCATTTCCTTGGTAAAGACCTAATTAGAGTAGGCTAGCTTAGAAACCCAACATTGCATCAAAGATCACATCTAGACAAGGATTCAATCTTGGTAAAAAATCTTGGAGGTTGTATGAATGATCCATGTATCACACTCCTTGGACTTATAAAACTGGTACTCCAAGCAAAGCATGGGTACCAAACACACTCAAAGAGATCTACAATGTGGGGGATCATGGCACATAGAGTGTAAGGACCATATCCCTAATAGTTCTTCTAGCATACCCTATGTGACCAAATCAAAATAGTAAGCTAAGGTTTGGGTGAAGGTCTTAGTCATATACTTATTGAAGCAATGTAATCATTCACTTGGTGAATCCCTTGGTCAATAAATCATTTGAGTTCAATGGATTTGTTGGAAATGACCCCTAAATTTTCCATAAAAATATTTTCTTGATAGGGACCCTAGTGGAGATCTTTGTTTATTAGCTCGTTGAAGAAAAACCAAAGTGCCATCCCTCATTTGGTAACCTTGCACTAACTAGAATATGGACATGTAGCTAAATCCCCAAGAGAATCTTGGCATAGAACAACCAAGGTCCCTTGGTTTCCTCAATTCCTCTCAATACATGGGATCTAATTCCTATTGTAGCTTTGAAGTCATTGCCGATCATGGCACCTAGAGTGTAAGGACCATATACCCAATAGTTCTTCTAGCATACCCTATGTAACCAAATCAAAATAGTAAGCTAAGATTTGGGTGAAGGTCTTAGTCATCTACTTATTGAAGCAATGTAATCATTCACTTGGTGACTCCATTGGTCAATGAATCATTTGAGTTCAATGGCTTTGTTGGAAATGACCCCTAAAGTTTCCATACAAATATTTTCTTGATAGGGACCCTGGTGGAGATCTTTGTTTATCATCTTGTTGAAGAAAAACCAAAGTACCATCCCTCATTTGGTAACCTTGCACTAACTAGAATATGGCCATGTAGCTAAATCCCAAGATAATCTTGGCATAGAACAACCAAGGTCCCCTGGTTTCCTCAATTCCTCTCAATACATGGGATCTAATTCCTATTGTAGATTTGAAGTCATTGCCTATATTCACAAGAGAATATACAATAACTACATTAGAAAACTTACATCATATTGTAACTCTTTACATAGTGCATGATGTGGTTGCACAAAATATGAAATTGAGTCTTCTAGCAACATATTTCAAAGGTAAATCATAATAATGTTACATGTCCCTTACCACACATTGAATAGGAGATTGAGACCAACTAGCCACCCAACTAGGAGATAGAATTGGGGAGAAGATAGATGGAGCCTCACTACTAGAACATTTGATGAATAAAAAATGAGATCCAATGGAGGCAATGGAGGACTCCAATACCTAGTTTTACAAAAACTAATATAAAATCCTAAATGATATTATAACTCCTCTAAGTATGACATTCATTTTCTATCTCAAGTCATTCAATTCAGAGATTGCCATGATGCTTAAAACTTGGGTAGGAAACCCCCTAACAATAGCCTATTAGATATCCATCTAGGTAAAAATTACTTCATACAATAGGTAGGCTACCTCCAATACCCCTAATACCTTTGTTTACCTAGCCCATGTACCCATCGAAACTATCTAAGAAACATGTCATCTCCTACATCACACTTCCTATAAATCCAAGTTTCCCTCCTTCCCTATTCCATTCGATCCCAAATTCCCTATCTAAATCCAAAATGGATGAAATAAAGATGAAATTTTAAACACTTTTTGAGAAGATACTCACCCTAAGAAATTAGTAGAGAAACAAGTTTTCCCCTATTTTTAGCCATAGGGCCAACCCCCTCAAGGGTATTCAATCATGAACCATAAGCCATTTTTGGGGGATTATCTTAATCATTAGCCTAGGCAAATTTGTTGACCTCTGATAGGAATGCAAATGGGGAAAGTACCCATGAAACCAACCCACCTATCACCAAACCATCTACTCCATAGGAATAATCCCATGGATCAAGTCTTGGTCACATGGGAAGAAAAAAAAAATGCATATGAGGAATGCCCAGACTAATGAGCCTCCACTCAATGAAAAGTCATTATCAAAAAAACTCCAAGATGTAACTAGATTCAATTCTATTTAGAGTTTCTAGGAAAATGAATTGGCCAAACCAAAAGGTGTATCCAACAACAATCCAACCACCTAATCCTTTGGTAGACACTAGTGTTGACACCTAAGTCCTCATAGATGTTTCCAAGCCAATGGTGGAAGGACTTGGGCCTCAACCACAACTAGAATCCTTACCAAAAAAGTACCTAAAGAATGCCTAGGTAGAGCAAGGGGAGGATGAGGTAGAGCTACCTATGCAAGTCAAAGTAGAGACTTTTTATCTAACCCTGATGTGTAAGGTTAGTCTAGTCTAAAGTTGCCTAATTGATCCCATGCTCATCACCTCCACCTTATCAAAAGCAGTGGAAGATGCATTAAAATTAACCTAGTGGATGACTAGAAATACAAAGGCCTTAAATTGGTGATCAAAATATTGATGCCATCCAAAGACATTATTCTTAGGGACTAGACCTAG
Organism: Wollemia nobilis; assembly: GCA_028583015.1. Classification (NCBI taxonomy): domain Eukaryota; kingdom Viridiplantae; phylum Streptophyta; class Pinopsida; order Araucariales; family Araucariaceae; genus Wollemia; species Wollemia nobilis. The sequence continues at coordinate 8,831,711 of JAQPPZ010017049.1, read as the reverse complement.
AGCCAAGAGAATACCAGAGAATTGGGTAGGCATGAAAAACCCAATAGATAGAAGCTAGGACTAAGATTATATTTTAAAATGCAATGTAGTATAAATATGAGGAGCTACCCATAGAAGACCTAGTGAAGGAAGAGGGGAAGACCCAACACTAGGGAAAAGCTCACCTAGCCCATAGAAGGAAACATTGAGTTATTAAGGTTTCAGACTTTGGTTCTAGAAAAAACTTTTGACTATACCAGTATGGGGTAGGATCCCAATGTAAAGGCTAAAACCAACCCTATGGGTCCTTGTATATAAAAATATAAAAATAAAAAATCATTATTATTATGCATGTATCTAGTAATTTTAGTACATAAGTGAGTTCAAAATCATAGCATAAGGATTGATATCATACATGCTTGAAGACAAGGCCATTGAGTTCAAGGTATGTATACCAACCCTTTTAGGATTAGTAATAAAGATATTTTAATCAAAATAAGGACAACTATCATAATCAAGCATAAAAATAACATGGAAGCCAATGACATAACTCACTACCTAGGCACAAGGGAATGAGTCTTTCCATATCCACCTATCGTCAGTAGATTAGCAAAAAGGATTCACCTCTTATTTTGGTCTTCACAAAGCCTAAAGCAGATTTTCCTTCAAAACTACATTTTATCAATATCCATCACTACTAAAAAAGCCTTAGGAATTTACCTTAGATAGAATCTATATCCAATGGACAAGGACCCTCTCTCTAAGTTCCTTGAATCCTACTAGTAGGATTTCCCTTGTGAGTTACCAAATTTTAGTGAGAATTCACTATACTAGGAAAATCTTGCTAGAAAAGGTAATTTTGATTAAAGTGCCAACCTAAAGCAAAAATGAAGGGATCCAAATCTCATGCTACTCATGAAGTAGTTAAAGTAAAAATACCATATAAGGTTCAACCAAGGAGGATCCCAACCATCAACTAATTTTGAATCTAAAGCTCCCCATGCCATGAACCTTAGCTAACATACCAGACTAATATAATTTTTTTATCAAGACTTTTTTATGGTAGCTAAGGAGCATTTTTCCATAAATAAAAGTTTGAAAGCCTTTCTAGTGACACCTAATGTGACTTTACTCATGGAAAAACTCTACCCCATATAGAGTGTATGGACTTCTCTCCTCATTGAATAGGAAGGATCACTTACCTAGCTTCCTTCCATGTCTCCTGGTGTTTATGTTCCCCTAGTGAGATCATAATTCTTCATCAATTAGTGACCTCTAGGGACCAAGCCCAGTTGCATAGAGGAAGAAAGTGGGCTAACTCAAGGTAACCAAGTAAGAAGGTAATCATGAAATCCCCTTCTCCCTTAAGATAATATTGAATCTCAAAGTATGGCTAGGAGCCTAGAATATTGGAGATTCTAAGTTATTAATCCTCTGCTATACTTTAAGGTTTCTTGGCCCTCATAAGGTCGATCCCAAAATGTGTGATGAGAGAACAACAAAGGGTAGAAGAGGAGAACACCCAAAAACATGTCCACATGAGATAGAAATATTACAATCCTATTTATCATTAGGGTATTAGTAAAATAGAAAGGGATGGACCTTTGACGAAGGGAACCTTTTTTGATAATGCTAAAGGTGGCAATTATTAACCTTTGAAGGATGCACTAAAGAATATATTCATCAAAGGAACATGTCAAGGGTGTAAATGAGCTGAAGTGCTAGTTACCACAAAAACCACTGGACCAATCCATGGTGATTGGGCATGAGGAAAGGTATGATCATCTGGTTTTGGTCCTATCATCACATAATTAAATATGGTTCTCCAAGCAACAATTGGATCATTTAAATTAGTGACAAGAAAAATAGCCCGAGGGGAAAAACCAAATCCAAAGCATCGATGATGAAGGATCCCAAAGGTCTAATCATAGGGATTTCTAGAATGAAGTAGTTGAACAACACGATGAGAGTTCCATCAAGTTGACCTACTAGCAATATTTATGTCTATATATACCCAATGCCTCAAAGATCATTCATTGTTAATGTCGACTAGCCTAGAAAATTTTGAATTCCTACACAAGTTTTGGAGGGAATTTTTCCACACTTTTTCTTATAAATACCTCTTTCTTATTTATTGCAAAGGATCAAAAGCTACCCATACCCATGCATACTATCTAGCTTTGTTTGGTTTTTTTCTTCATTCTCTTCTATACCTCATCTTGGCTTGAGCCTTATATCATTATAGCTAATTAGTTTCAAGCCTCTTTTTTGATATGTATGTAATCCAATATTTATATATGAGAAGTTGTGATTATTTATCTTTTTGTCCTAGTTCTTGTGTGTATGCTTGGTGTCATTCATGTTTGGAGAAACCATATTCCTTATGCATTGTCAAATATGATGCATGTGTTCATTCAAATTCTCATAGCACATAGAGAGTTTTAGACCTTTGGTTAATTACCACTCGTAGCTTAGGCTAGCTAAATTGTTTATATTTAGTTCATATCCTTTTCTTCATTGATTTATTGCTTTTCCTTCTACCCATTTTCCTTGGCAAATATCCCATTAGAGTAGGTTAGCTTAGGAACCTCACATTGCATCAAATATCATATATAGACAAGGAGTTGACCTTAGTAGAATATTCTAGAGGTCATCCAATTGATCTATGTCCTAAACTAGCACTCCAAGCAAGGCACAAGCATCAGACACACCCACTAAGAACTATATTATGAAGGGTCACAATTCCTAGAGTGTAAGGACTATTTTTTGTCCCAACAAAAGGATCATAGCTCTGAATAATCTTTCTATATGACCAAGGAATGTTGCTCCATATTCAATATAATACCAAATTAGAATTTACACTTATTTCTAAAAATAAATATAAGCAATCCATTCACTCAAATATTATACAAAAAGCATAAAAAAATGAAAGAGATAAATATATAGTGGGCACCTGTAGGCACCATAAATAATCACTATATTATTCATATATAAGAATCACAACACTCTAATAAAATGGATGGAGTGGTGTGGGGTATTTATACCAATACCAAAAGCCTAATTACATTAATTAATTTAACTTGATTAGACATAACAAGAGGACTTAATATTAGTTACAAGTTTATAAGGCGGGTTTAATCATAAAAAGGTTAATCATAACACATAGGGCTTGCATAATAAAATATTACAATAATATGAATTCAATTGTACAATGCTTTCCCTTAGGTCTATATAATATTCCATCATATAATGTTGGCCTTGGCCATAAGTCAAATTACACTTTCAACATTTTATTTTATTTCTCTTTCTTTTCACTAGTTGGGTATGCAATATTGTCTTAATACAATAAAAATAAAGAATACAAAATTTATATGACTTACCAAGGGTTCTATATGATCTTACCAAACTTGCTCTATTTTTCTACATGTTTTATTACCATTCAATGGCCTAGAAGGTCCATAATTTTTCTTCTCTATGGTAATGCAAACATATTTTCCCTAAATTTCCCCAGTGTTTCAAGTTTAGGCATTAAGAAAAATCCAAGAAAGTTTTTATTTTCATCCATATAAAAACTCATCTAAGTGTGGGAATCATCGTGTCATCACTTAATATTTTGAACCCTAGTACCTCCACTCTCCAAAGGAAAATAAGATTCAAAATGGTGGATGTGCTAAAAGGGGCATTAAATATGTAGAAGATAAATTTAGTTCCTTTAGTGCCAAGGGGAGGAAAGCATATTATTATTTTAGTTTAGTGGACTCAAAGTAATTAACCATGGTGGTAAAGACTATTACCAAGATGATCCTTTTACCATGTGCTTTGAAATAAATTACTCACATTATCCCTAGCTCAAACATATGATGACAACATACACCCTAGGAATAGTCTTCGATTTCTTGGTTTAAATAACATTTTATCAATGACTATTTTCTCTACTATTGCATAAATAAAACACATTAATCATTCTTGAACAAATAGACATCCATACAATTTTTAATTCCATGATATATGCACATGCAATATTTTTCTTAAGTGATGCATGCCCAAGATTCTCTCTAAATTATTCATTTTTCATGGATATATCACCTTCTTCCTAGTGATACCTTCCCTCAATTTATTTCATTGAGGATAGCACTCGTGGGAAAATAATCTTGTCTATTATAGTCATCATGATCATTTTTATAAAAAATTAATGTAAAATTAATTTTTAGAGGCTGGCTTAAAGTCCCACATCATTTAATTTCTAAAAATAGTAAGTATTTTAGGGCTATCTAGTTTGGGATCACATTTATGACTACAAGAAATAATAATGAGAGTATCATCATATGGAAACAAATTTTTTTATAAGTATACTTCTAATTAGATACATCTAATTTTGTTTAGCACATAGTTGCAAGAAAAATGTAAGTTTCACACATATGCTATTGGAAATAAAACTTTGGTAAGATTTCTTATTCAAGTAAAGATATGAGGAAAGAGTTTAAAATTCCTTAGTATTCTTCCATGTAAAATTTTTATTAGAGCAGTAGTCCCATTCAACCTTACACTAGGATAATTTTTTATTCCTTAGTTATTATTTGCTTGTATCCAAAATTCTAATTGGCTCAACCAAAACCATGCCCAGATCATACTTGTAGTGAATGCCAATCTAAAATATGTGACACAAGTATTATAGAGTTTCAACAATAAAACATGAAAACAATTATGAATTTGAAAAATGACAAGAAATAAAGCAAGTCGATAAGTGGTTGGGTTTACCATTTCTAGCACTTCAAAAGGACCGACAAATCTAGGAATAAGTTTAGCTTATTTACAAAACTTAATAGAGTTGTTTTATGGATTGAATATAAGGACACTTTATCCTCTATACAAAATTGCCTAGGTGTTTATTTTTTGTTATCATAACTATTTTGTCTATATAGAGTCTCTTTTAGCTACTACTTCATTAGATTGATATAATATTCCATTTACTTTAGTATATCTAGTCTAGCAACTAGTTTGTCCTCTATTTTATCCTGAAGAATGGTTGGCATTATTGGTATTATGGGGATCCAAAAGGGTTGATTCATATACTATATTGATAAGAATTATTGTAGGAAAATTCTATCAAAGGTAGGTATTCTTTCCACTAGTACTATAAATCCATGGAGTACTTCTAAGTAGATCTTCCGAAATTGGTTTACCCTCCTAGTCCATCAGTTTCTCTTGGAATGGTAAGAATACCTAGTGTTTAGCTTGGTTCCTAAGGATGTGGTTAGATCCTACAAGAACCTAGAAGTTAACCTAGTGTCTCTATCTAAAATAATTATTTTTTTGAACTTTAAGTAATCTAAAATCTTCTTGGAAAACATTTTTTTCTAGATTAGCATATCATCCTTTAGGTTTTTAGATACAAAACATGTTACTTTTATAATCTTATCAACTACTACTAATATTACATCATGCCTATTTTAGACAAGGGTAATTCCTACATGAAATTTATATTAATTGTCTATTATTTCCATTTTGATATATCATGGGGATATATCATATTTTTTGGGTGCTTTTTTTACCTTGATTCACTAATATTTTGGACATTTTACAATGAAGGTAGTTACATATATTTTTAATCCAAGAAAAAATTATAGCCTTTTTAAATATGTTACCATTTTTTTATATGAGGTTACCTTGAGGATGAAGGATAATGTGCCTCTTCTAGCATCATTTCTCTTAGATTACTAAAATTTGGAATATACATGCATCCCTTAAATCTAAGTAATCCATCAAATTTTAAATGATAAACATCACATCTATGGTAATTTTGATTTGCAATTACTATAGCCTTCATAAATTTATAGCATGCATATTCCTCCAAATATATCAAAACCTTTCTTTGAAGGTTATTTCTATTGTGGTGAAAATTAAATATATCTCCTACAACTTAATGCATATTTGAATTTGTTTTCATTTTTAATTTTATATAACTAATATCAAATTCATACTCAAAATAAATTCTAACCATATATATTCCATAGTATTTAATATTGGTTGAGTGAAGATGTACTTCAAGACTTGTAGGTCTATTTTAAGTTCAAATGGTTCATCTATCAAATAGTACCTCAAAATATAAATTATATGCACTATAGATTCTATTTCTAAGTCATGAGATTCATAATTCTATTTATAAATTATAACTTTATAATATTCATAATCTTTCACTTACCCATTCTTCATAGGTATCATGTCCAACCTTCTACTATTGCATTAGTTGTAATTGTAAAATCACCACTAGGATAAAGTATCTTCAAAATTATTGTTGTTAATTTTTTCTTAAGAAGATAAAAATCATATTCACATCACTTTATCCATTTTATATTTTTATCCTTTTATTGAATTGATGTGATGGGATTAACTATTTTAGATAATCCTTCTACAAACCTTCTATAGTATATTGTCATCCTAAAGAAACTACATAGTTCATGAATGGTTTTGTAAATTGTCCATTCTAAAATGGCCTTTACTTTGCTAGATCTATATCTATTATATCAGTGGACACAATATACCTTGGGTAAGATATCTCTTTGTATCAAAAAACCAATTAAACAACTTTGCATATAGTTGGTGTTCCTAGAACTTATTCATCACTTTTTTTATATGTTCAAAATGCTCACATCCACTTTTTAAGTATTTCAAATTATCATCCAAAAAATTATAAAAAACTTATCCAAATAGCAATATAATATACTAATCATCAAATTCATAAAGGTGGTAGGTACATTTATAAGTCCAAAAGGTATTGTAACAAATTTATACTACCTATACCTTGTATTAGAAGTAGTTTCAAGAATACCTTTCTCTTTTATTCTTAGTTGATGATATTTTGATCTAAGATCTATTTAAAAAAAATGGTTGCATTCCTCATCGAATAAAACATATCAAATATTCCAGGGAGAGGGTACTTATTCTTTACTATGCCCTTATTTCATATTATATAATCATTACAAAATCATAGGGTCCCATAATTTTTCTTCACAAAAGTGATTGGTGCATGCCATGGTGAACACTAGATCTTATCAACCCCTTAAACACTTGTTTGTTCGATTATATTTTTAATTCAAATAACTTAGTTGTGGTAATTCTATATGGATATTTCAATTGGGGTTCTTCCCCTGGTAGAACATGTATTAAAAAGTCAAACTTCTTGTCACGACTAGTTCCCCTCGAACCTTATCAAAGTAAAATTAATTGATCATGGGATAAATTAATGCTCAACTAAAAGGGGTCATAAACCCTAAGGATATTTACAAAATTCCAAATTAAGAAATTTGAAGGGGTTTAGGATGAAAGATGATGTAAATTTAATTAAGCATGTTGATTGGGTTAAGTGCATTAGATTTATGATGCAATTAGATGTCCAATTTTTATTGGACCAAATTAGGCACTAGTATTATTTAATACTGAAAGCCTATCCTAATCTCCCTCATGGCATATTTTTATTGGAAGAAGAAAAAGTTAAATTCTCCTCTCTATATTTAATTAGGAGGAAGGTGGAAGCATGTGGGCATAAAACAAAATTAGGGCCACCCACCTTATCCTCACGTGGACCCTCTTACCTTTAAGGATTATTCTTCACATGGCATATTGTATTTTATTTGGCCAAGGAATATTTTAATACTAGAATAATATAGCCATTAGTGGAGAAGTTCCCTATAAATAGAGGACACCTGGTGAAGATAGGGCATCTAGGAAATATTGAAGGCCTAGGGAGTATGCTCTCCACTTCGATGGATCAAAAACCAAAAAGCCTTTAAGATATTTCTATAAATTTATAGTAAAAGTATTCAACCAAGTGAGCCTAGGGAGGATCTTGAAGGAAGGAGAGCTTGGAAGCTTGAAAGAGACCATTCGGAGATGGAAGACTCTCGAAAGTGAACCAGGTCATACCTTTCCTCTTCCTCTATGTTTCAAGTTTAAATAGAAGAAATAATGTACTAATTTCAATATTAGTTTAATCACCAAATATTTGTTATTATGAGTTCTTGATTAGAGGTGATAACTATTCCGATCTAAGTTAGATTAAACATATTTTTGAACTTGGGATGCTCGAGACAACTAGATCTGAAGAGTATTGGATCTTGGTATGAACCGTAGCCATGTAATCATGTCTATACCTGAGAAAAAAAGGAAAACAACCATATGACACCCTTGAAAAGGGTAGAAGTAGACAAATACATGATTCATTTAGACTACCACCATTTTTGTATTAGAACAACACTACTACACCTGACCACCACCATAGTGATGCATCCCAAACCATAACTTGGTGGGTATCATAACACCATTGCATAAGCAATATTATACTACACTAAGATCTGAGGTTTAGGCAATGTGGGATTTATCAATACACCTGTGAACGACTTGTGGTAATAAGGACGTAGCTCTCATCGGATGATGACTCAAACTATTGTATCAAGCTTGAGTCATCCTTAATATAGATATTGCATTAAATATAATTTTTGATGTCTAAATTTGTGTTCTCACATGAGGTAATCAACATAATCTATTTTCATATATAGAATATTTAGATATGGAGTCATCATTGTAAATCTAAATAACAAAGTAATACCGAGCGCCTTTCAATTTTATCTGCCTTAAAAAAGTTAATAGGACATATGTCATTATGGTCCCACCCCCCACTCTACCAAATGTTATACCCTTATAATTATACCAATCATCAATCTCGGTGAGCCATTGCTTCTTCTAGAGCTTGAACACCTTCGACTAACAATATATGGATTTTTCATTAGTTTTTATTGAATGATGGGCATAGGTGAAAGATGATTAATATGCAATACCGTCTAATCAAATCCATATTAGTTTGAATGGTGGGTTGGCCTTGGAGTTTGAGGGAAACCTTCTGAAGACTACTATGGTGATTGAGCTATGTGTTGCTAAACCATAACACATGGTAGATCTTTGAGCTATGTGTTGCTAGTCCCTAATTTCATACTCCCTAGGCCTTGATGAATGAGTGTTTCAATTTTATGGGAATTGAGACAAGTTTATCTGACTGAGGCTAGCCAAAATGAAATCCAAAGCATTAACCCTAATAGTAGACTATCAAAACATAGTGAAATAATTTGGTAATATAGTGGATCGGGTGATTATCATCGATAAGCCAGGGACCTTAGAAAATTCAACATCCATCACCTAGAAAGGAACATATGAAAGAAAGGAAACACGTGATGCTAGTCCAAGGATTCATGAGGAAATGTGGCTCTCATAAGTTGGACCCCCTTGCTGACCCCTTTGCATTCACCAAGGTGTCTTGGCAAATGTGCCTACTATTTTTGGCTATCTGCCAGTTGGTTAGGGTGCATATGCTCTTGGGTGACCTTTGTATTAATAGAATGGCCAAGAATAATCCTGATGAAATGATCGTTGAGACATTCGCATCTACGTTGATAGCATGGAGGATGTAATCTATACTCATATCTTGATATGAGTATTATGTACTTTTTACTTAAGACCAAGTTGTGATATACAAATACCTTGGGAATTTAATAGGATAATCAAAATAGGTGGGCCTACACCCCTACGTTATAAGACTCTCTTAACAAAAGTAAGACCACTATGAACTTAAAATGGTTAACTAAAGAGGGATTGATAAGAAAGTATTTATAATAATTAAGTCCTAGAAGATATTTAAGAAGGATTGACCCTCTTGCATTATGGAAATATTATAATTACATGGGTTGAATGTATGGTTAGGTGTATTAAACCAATGGTCATGGTTTAGTTGAAATCTAAGCCAAAGGAATTGTTTAGAATAATGATATATGAAGATTTATATTAATATAGTTCCAATTTTACTAATAAAGTAAGAGTGATTGTTCATGAATTAAAGGTATGGGAATTTAATTCATTGGTTGATTTTATATCAATCACAAAGAATGAGTTTGGAATTTATTTTTGAAGAAATTTATAGAATTTCCTCTAATATCAATGAGTCATCTCCAAAATATAATTCCAATGATTTTCATAAATAATGTAAGATATTATAATATCTTCGAGAAAGGAACCTATAGACCCCTTATGTGCACCATGGATTCTAAAGGAATTAGTATATTCCTTAATTGCATCTTGAATTTAAAAGGAATAGATGGATTCCTTATTGGTATGTGAAATACCTTAATGTTATAATGATGACTTAGAGAAAGGAATTGGGAAAAATTCCTTATTTGCATCATGAACCTAGAAAGGGACAATGGTATCCCTCGATTTGTATTTGAGTAAAAGGGATCTGTAATTGTACTATTTGACCTAGTAAGTTTATGAATATGAGGAAAGAACATATTTTGGAGGCTGGGTTTTTCCCGTCAGGGTTTCCCAGGATAAATTATTGTGTCATTCTAATTTGTGGTTTGATGTACTATTTCTTGTTCCTATTGCTTTTACTTTCAAAAGGAAAATGATACATGTGGATGAGATGGTTAAATGTTTAAATGGGATAGTTATGCATATTTCTAGATCACTACAATGATTACTATTTATTCAACAATTTCATTTATGATGTTAATAATGTATGCTCAATTTTTTGAGATGACAATGATTTAATGTTAAGCGATTGTGCCATTTACTTCTTGGATTAAATTGGATAAATATGAATGATTCAACTAGTTAGTTCCTACTCTATGTAATCAATGGTTATGTGGAATTATAAATCTAATCATAATGGAATATAAATCCTACTTAAATAGGCCTCTCATGTATTGTTTCAATCTAAGGTTATGGTGTAATGGATTTTACCATAAAAGGCAAATCGGTCATGATTTGTAAATCAAGACAAACCTTATATTATAACTAAGGAATTAAGTGTTCATAAGGAGGGATACTCCCATGTTGGACAAGTAATGACATTTTGTAATGAAATTATTATGTACAACAAAAGGATTTCCAAAAATGAAGAGTGGACCAATATGCTCTCTGAGGTTTAAAGTTATACAATCATGTTTAAGATGATATTCCATGGATTCTTATCATGATAGTGATATGGTTGTCTTAGTGATATCTTCTAGATGAAGAGGATAAAATCTAAGATCTATGAATAACCATTTATGAGGTTAGTTCATTATGATGGGTATTCCATATTCAAGGCATTCACCTGGTCTTGGTGGACCATTTGGTGATTTTCCCTTTTATGTGGGATGAAACCTAACACTTGGCCAGTGTTATCATATCAATGGGGTATGAGGGTTTCGTAGAAGTGATCACTTCTACTTAAATAGACTCTGATCAAGTATCAATAGCTCTTGAATCTATTTTCCTTGATAAGTTATAATCCAAATGGAATACATTAGTCTTAGGTCATAATTATGTCTCTTGCCTCATAGAAACTGTAAGTGATTTTTTTTTTGAATGGTTGAGTAATGACAACTGGGATTGTTACACTTATATGGAGGAAATATTCCTTGAAGCTCCTTAGGAAATACATCTTGATATTTATTTAATAAATAATAATTCTCAAAAGTGGCATCTTTCTCACCTTTCAATTTTTCTATGTCTATAGCATACAATAAACATCTCTTATTTGGACCTTCTTTAACTACATGCAATAAATGTACCTTAAGGTAATGGGCTTTAAGATTCCATTTATGATAGTATTATACCCACCATCATCAATATATTCCATTTTCTTAGAAAATCAGTTAAATTTAGACCTATATTACTAAATCCAATCAATATCTATGATGACATCATAGGATCTCAAGGTAGCCACATTGAAGTTTACTTAAGTATTAAAGCTAGAAAATTCTAACTTAGCAATGGAAATACATTTATCTACTCTATTGTATACCAATTTCCCATATTAAAAAATCAAATATTCACACACATATATAAATTTTCTATTTATTTCATTTAAACCATGTATAGAAAATAAAGCTTCTAGTTACACTAGTAACAATCAATATAGAACTAGGACTTTTGTATAAGTATATGATATTTGTATTAGAAAATTTTAACATGTAGCTTGTTGATTGTCCATTGCTATGTGTACTTGAGGTGTCTATTTTTTGGATTGAGAAAGTGATTTGAAACTTGACCCAATTCTTCTCTAGGAATTTTGGGTTGCACTTTGATTCCCACCACATGTAAAGCATCCATTGTGGGAATATTTATTCTACTTTTTTTTTAATATTATTATGGCTTCTTAAACTAAGATCATTGTTGATTATGGTTTAATTTCTTCAATTTTTTCTTTCCCACATTTCCCTTGTTACTTACCTTTCATAAATTTTTCCTTTAAACACTGAGTGAGATGGTCATGAACTAATTATTGTTTTTGTTTTAGCTCTTTGTGCTAAGAAAATATTAATTCTATTTTTTTTTTCTAACTTAATAGTATTTTTGTAGTCTTTTTTCTTGGTTAAAGGGTTATGCAAGTCCACATAATCCCTATATATGGGTTCAAACCTATAATAATTTTTTTATTCTATTTTTTGTCTTATTGGTACTACAAACATATTTCAAAAGTTTTATGAAAATTTCCTAATACTAGGTCACTCATAATTTGGGTTCTAAAATTCTATCATGTTTTGATGAAAGTATAGCTAGGGAAAACATGGTTGTCTAGAGAAAGTAATAAAATTCTATTAGGTGGTACTTGTTGCTTTTAGACCCTTCTCAACCTTTATGTTATCCCATAAAGATAATATTTCACCACTCAAATAGCATTTCACCTAAATATCCTTAATTTTTTCTACAAATTTTCATATATTAAAGAACTTGGTAATATCAATAAGAAAAATTTCAACCCCATCCCTGAAGGTCTTTCCATCATACTTTGAAAAATTGATCTTGGTTAAAACCTTAAACAATCCAATCCCAAAATGAGCCTTTTGGGACACATGGTACTCATCCTAGCCTTGTTTCACTTGCTTCGATATTGGTTTATCTCTACTATCATCCTAATTTTGAGAAGCTTCCACATAATTAAAATTACAATCTCCTTCCCTCTCTATTGTATACTAATATTTGTTTTCTAATATGGCTATCCTTTTTCACATTTTATTCATCAAGACCAAAATTTTATCCATTCTATCATTTCCTTTAATGTTTCCAATTAATGGATCTTATTTACCCATTTTCCTATCTAGATCAATGATTAACACAATTTAGTATTAGTGAATCTAATAGACCTTAGATTTTTAGCTAAGCTTAGATACCATGTGTAACATATCATACCTTATATATTCTACATATAGCAATATATACTATTTTATTTCTTTTATAATGCTATACAAGGTAACGTTATAGATATATTCTAAATTTAAAGTCAAATAAATTTTAGTAATTCTATTTTTGTGCATTATCTCATGCTCAAAAAAAATAAAAATCCTGTCCTAATCCCACTTTAATTTACATAGTGTGTCCATTTTTGTTACTCACTTTTAGATCCCTATTAGAACTGGTGAGTGCATTTTTCCAATTATTAATGAGCTAGCAAGCTAATGCGTCTAACTACCTTATATGATCATTATTGACCACCACCTTCAATGTCCTTGGTTATGACAAGTGGATTGGTATATACTTAATTGTGCTCTAAGATTCTATTTTTATTTTTCCATCTTCTACATATTTATAGGATTGGTGGTACATTGATTCTTCATTTCTATATTCATCAATGATTGAAGTTAGGTTTGGTTTGAACTGCTTCCCTTTTCTATATCTAATTATTGAACTAGAAAATCCATTTATCTACCTTTAAGATCAAAAATCAAGATCATGAATTCATTTTACTCCTATCCATATCCTTCCTAGAATCGAACACTTTCATCTTTAATGTCCTAAAATTGGATTGATGCTTTTTCATTTTTACACTCTCTTATATATTCTCACTAGGACAAAAATCCAATCTTCCACTTTCTAGATTCCTTTTTGAATAGTGGTAGCTTTAAAATTCATTTCCTTTAATGCCCTTCATTGAGACTAAAAATTTATTTTCAAAATATAAATATAACAACTCTACTATTATTAGTTTAGATAAAGTTTAATAATTTTTGTATTACTCTAGGTAAAAGTCATAACATTATAACTTTCTATATAAGTTGTGATAATATTGAGAGATACTAAAAATTCATAATACTCTTTCAAAATTCCACATATTCCATTAGCAATGTAAACATACATAAATCTATTATATTTATTTAAAGACATCTTTTACTATTATAACTAGAGATCTCATGTGTCAAGGTACTCGACATAAACATAGAATTTACTAACACATATTACATACAATTTAGTTAAATATTTTTTCATTGTAGTGATCAAGTTTATAATTACATACTGAGTTTAAGAAGTGTAGACACCTAAAACACATCATGTCGATGGTGACTACTCATATGGACATGCTACAAGACCATATGGAAGATCTTGGACAGACTCCAAGATAGAGCAGTGGTTCTAACCACTCAATTTGGGCTCCTTGGCCTAATCAGTTTGAACCGCAGCTGAGACCTATGGTCCACAGTCTGAACCATGGCTGACACCTATGGTTTATAGTCTGAACCGCAGCTATCACCTATGGTCTTAACTAAAGTTCAGTTGGCCTTCATCCGAGCCAAATCGGTTTGAACGACCATTTGATCTAGAAGAAGGTGGTTAAAGGATGGAAGCTTCCAATCCAACTATCCTAACCACCCCTTCTTGTTCTTGGCTTCTCCATGAAGCCACCCCTAGCCCTTGGGTAGTCCTATAAGTACCCCTTCAAATTAGGGCAAAGATATCAAACAAGCATTGGAGATTAGAGCAGCGAAGCCCTATCGAATTGTGGACTCACTTGAGTGCACTAAGAGAGAGATTTGTTGCTATCACTTTGCCAACCTAAGCATCATGACGAATTATGCCATGGATGCCCTAAGGAGCTAGAATGCCAAGAAATGCTAATTTGGGCAAATAGAGGCCCTATCGAGCAATTCAACCACCAAATCTATCAGAGGACACTGAGGCGACCCTTGATCATCAATTTGACAAGGAGGATCAAGTCCACTACCCTAGAATTGGAGGGAAAACCTACTTGGTTGTAGGCCATGGCTGTCAGCCATGGTTTATAGTGCAGACCGCTCATCCGAGCTATGGTTTGCAATAGGTATAAGATCCCCTTACTATTCCTTTTACAGTATGCTTAGTTAGGTTAGATTAATCATTTTAATATTTGATTTGGTAGTTTAGAGACTTTGACTGATCGGATTAAAGATTTGATTAGATTTACTTCATTATAGCATTTAGGACATAATTGGTTTCTTTTCATGCTAACATGCTTCATTTCATACATTTGATCCATTAGATTGGTAGTTGTAGTCCTTATTTACATATTTCCATCAATATTTATAAGAATTGCATATGTTTAGTATAGTTTATCTACTTTCTTGATTTCATTAGTATTATGGCTTTTACATGTATAAATCCTTTAAAGGACCTCATCATGAGAGGTTTCCTATGCTTTTAATGCTTCTTGTGTTGTTTCTTGATCATAGGAAATCAGGTTCAAAGGAGCTTCAATCATCTAATTCCTTCCTCAATGTGAAGAAGAGGGTCAACTCCACCCTAGAGCAGTTTGTGACTATTTAGAGAGCATTAGTATTGTACCTACCCCATTGGGGGCTTTGGAATTGTATTAATTGTATCAACATTTGGGTGACCCTAAGAGGGGCATGATTGTAATTGAGATTCTTTTCAATATTAATAAAAGAAACATCTATTTTATTGTCATTTGCAATCTTGTTCATTATTTTATGCTTTTATGTTGATTTCAATTGATCTATTAGATAGGTGCATGCTTTTTGGATAGGTTAGAAGGTGATCATGGTGGAACTCCATATTTCAAGCGATCTAACTAATTTCTTATGTTTTTGGAATTGTAGGTGCAAACCATAGCTTACATCTATGGTCTCATTGTTGGCCCATAGCTACAAAACATGGTTTATAGTGTAGACCATACACCAGACCTATGGTTCATAGTAGACAGATCAGACAATAGAGAATAAAATACATATCGGATGTGGACCTGAGGTAGGTCCCATTTTTCACCCTCTGTAACTTTTTTGTCTCTGTGTTTTTCTAGAATGCAAAATTTGCAATGCAACTAGGAAACTAAAAAAAAGGGAAATGAACTAGGTCCTAGATTTGTATTCATTTTTGCATTATTAGAAAGGTGCTTCTAGGAACAATGGACCTCTGAGTGCAGTCCACCCTAGAATCCAATATGCTTGATTAGAATTGTGTGTTTGGTTTGCATGCTTGAGGCCCAATCAAAGGCTATATCATCGTAATTGCATTGTCAAAAATCATTTAGGATATAGCATGCATCTTTTCTGAAAATGAAATATTTATTTTTGCATATCATGTAGGAAACAATCATTTATGCTATATTATGCATTTTCCTTTTATGCAAAATAATAAAATGAACCACACACACCATGTTTCACTTAAATGCTAGTGAGTTGGGAGTGACATCCAACCACTAGTAGGGTTCAATGATGGTGGGTGTAATTTCCATCCGTTGGCCCAAATCCTATGTACCCTTGGATACTAGACCAATACCGGATCCAAGAACCTTTCGTACCCTAGAAAATTTGCATGTATTCTCTTCGGAGGGTATAACGTTGACTAGGGGAAAATGGGTGAGGATCTGGGAGGACCTGTGCTCCCTGACCGTGTGTGGGCTTCATTACCACACATTATAGGTTGGATTACATGACTTGGAGTTCATATCCAAGTTGTCGAGCTATGAGCATACAGGTGAAAGCCAATTAAACTAAGAATATCATCCAACAAGCTTTGCAAAACATGATAAGGAGTTTCTTTACTGACACAACAAATCATTGAAACACATCAAATAGTTTAGGGCTCACTTTTAAAATGTAAAGGAGATAATCACATTGTTTACTTTGTATGCTTCTTTATTGCTTAATTCATCAAGATAAGGCCTTCCTTGAGGCCAAAATTTTTAGTAAGAGAGGCAACCTCTCGAGTCTTGCTTAGTTGGTTCATCATGATGACTAGGCATGATAGAGCTCAATCATGAGCTAATGAGTCAAAGAGTTCATGGAGAGGCTCTGAACACCTCCGATATTCTCCTGAGGATATTTCAGACCTCGCACACCTCCTTTCTAGGCATCACACACATCATGCACCTGAGGATCTAAGCCTCCTAGCGTGACACTCTGATAGTCATCGTGAACCCCCTTCATCACGCAGGGGGTCCACCCATACAGATCATGGGGTTTCCTCACACATAGTGAGAACCCACATCATTAGGTCTCCACCTAGTGAGATAGAGAGTTGTGGATCTTACTCCATGAGTCAGTCATATAGGGAATCTGAGTCTCATGCAGCCCATAAGAGGTGACTACTCCAAGACCAATTGGAGGAGGCGTGCATTGAGCGTGAGCGTCTAGAGCATGAGTGTGCAGAGAGAAAGAGATCGCATCAACAAAGGTTGGATGAGCTCCAACGATGTGAAGAGAGGATTTACCAATAGAAATTACGTGAAGAACAATCATGTGAGGTAACTCCTAAAAAGAAGCTCATACCTAGAGTGCTTAGGCAACAAGTCAATGCGATGCACCCAATGCATCATCAAGAGTTGCCTCTTAAGCAAGTAGATAGCCATTCTTCTAGATGGATAGACATGCCTAGGGTTATCGAAGAACAATAGAAAGAGATGTTTAAGGATCCCATGCGTAAGCATGAGGTTGAGAGTAGTCAAGTTCGATAGGTGAGCAATGTCAATGCTCAAAAGTCATCACAATCCTTGGGGCATATACAATCTATTCCACCATATAAGGAACCTGTGATTACTTTCCATAAATAGGAAGTCAAACCTATCCCTATCAAAGAATCTGATCCTCCATTGCATATCATAGCGAGGATAAATCAGATTGCGTATAAGCGAGTGTTGGTGGATACATGATCATCAATTAATATCATCACCACCTCAACATTCAAACATCTCAAAATTCCACCATCCCACATCAAGGAAACAACTTTAATGCTACAAGCCTTTAATGATGTGGAATCCCCTACAGTAGGCACAATAGTCCTCCCCATCGAGGTAGGACAAAATATTATTCCTACATTGTGCTACATTTTAGAGGGTTCAAGATAGTATAACTTGCTTCTTGGAAGACCATGGATAAGAGCCATGGAGTGCATACCATCCATAGTGCATCAGTGCATTAAGTACACCCATGGAAGTGAAGTCCATATAGTTGAGGTGGACCCAGATCCCTTCAAGTATTATAAACCTGAGGATCACCCTCAGGAATCTTGTGGGTCACCTAGGCATCTGAACATTCAACCTGAGGAGTCTATCCAGAGTTTGGATGCAACCCCATAGACTATGGTGGATTTACCTTCACCACCACTGTCCCTTGTGGCTTCACCCATCACACCTGCATCCTCGACACCTCTTAGCAGGGAAGGATTGATGAATGCAGTTATGAAGATGCTCACAACTATCTCTGATGTGTCTTTAGAGGAGCCTCTTACTCCTACCAAAGTAGAAGAACCTAGCATGGTCATGGATGCATCCGAGTGTATCACACCATCTTCATCCATCATGTCACTAGATAGTCCTCATGAGGATGATGGTGAATATGAAGAGCTGATAGAGGCTAACATTATGATGCTGCCCACCATGGAGTCCATTGAGGATTTAGGTCAACTTTTTGTCGAGTCTCTACCTATGGATCCTATCCTGGAGGCATCGCATGGGTATGAGGAAGGATCAGTTATCATGACTAAAATAAGATAGCCTCAGTATGTTGATGAGTCACCTATGACTCATACAGATGTGGAGTCTTCTCATGAGTTTGTGGGAATGGTTGACATTAGGCTAGAAGATCAGGTGATTCCTAATCACATAGAGCTAGATATGGGGTAATCCAGTGGTGTTTCCACATTTCCAGGGCTAGAACCTTTGAAATTAGTCACTCCTGACTCATTTCTCATGGTGCCATCTCAAGAGCACAAACAGGTAGGTTCCTCACATCAGATTGGGGGTACTAAAACTGACATAGTTCAACACAACGAAGTGAGACAACAACTTGAGCTGAGTCATAGGCATGAGCATGTGGATAGCACTAATGAAGTGGGTCATCAAGAAGCTTCCACATCAACCCAAATGAAGGAAATAGGTGATTTGCAATTACCTAATGGATCCATAGCATCCACTTTTCTATTTCCTTCAATAGACAAAGGTATTTCAAATCAGTCATTGGAAATACATATGAACTCTTTGTCAGTCTTGCAATCCATTCTAAGCCATCTAGAATGAATGGAGCATCGAATGGATGAGCAAGATAAGGCATTGCATTTTATCATGAACCAGTTTGAAAACCTGGGATCACAAAAGCAACCCTTGTCTGAGGCTGAATCACTTCTTGTGCAAGTGCAAGAAAAACCTCAGCAAAAGCAAAAGCCCATGCGGCCAACCCAACCAGTGGGTCCTCAAGGTAAACCAAGGTGGGTCGAGCACCCAAAATAGTCACAGCACATTTGGACTCCTTTAAAAGAGTCTATGTCTGACATATTTTAGAAGCTGCAAGAGGCTAAGGTTATCACCTTGCCTGATATCACCTCTTTAGACCCAAATAGAGCTAAACCTATGGGTTATAGGGAGCATCACTATTGTCTCTACCATCGAATAGAGGGTCATGGCATTCGAGATTGTCGTGAGTTCAAGAGTGTGGTGCAAAACTTGATAGATAAGGGGGTTTATAATGTATATGGTTATCTCATAGTGCCACAACATGCTAAAGTGGAGGTCACACCTCCTCAAGAGCGACCTCAAGGTCGTCAGTCACCTCGTAAGCCCGATAAGCTAGTGCAATGAGTAGTTTCATTTCAGATGACTACTCTAACTTTGTTCCAAAAGTTACATGAGGCAAAGGCATTCATATTACCCAAATTCAAGCATAGGGCATCCAAGACTGGGTCACCTGATGGGGGTCCCTTTTGTGTGTATCATCGAGCGCATGGACATGACATTCAAGATTGTCAATCATTTAAGAGGGTCATCCAAGACCTAGTGGAATGAGACATGATCCATGAGGATGGTTCACTCGTTCAACCCTACCAAGACATAGGCACTCCATTGAGGTCCATTCCTCATTTGGGAGAGTTGATTTCTATCACTCTTCCTAAACAAGCTGATTACATTTTAGTGAATAGCATGAGCACTAGGGGTACATAGGGTAGCATACCCTCCCCAAAAGGCTCCAAGGGTTCCTAAAACTGCTTGGTCATGTCAGTCAAAGGCTTCGAGGGTTTGCTTAAAATTGCTCGGTCATCCTAAAAGGCTCCAAGGTAATTTGGTCATAAAAGCTCAAGGTTTTAAAACATTTGGTCATCCCAAAGGCTTCGAGGGTTTGTTTAAAACCGCTCGGTCATCCTAAAAAGGCTCCAAGGTTTCTTGTGAGTAGTTTGGTCAATCAAAAGGCACCAAGAGTTTCTTAAAATTACTTGGTCATCCCAAAAGGCTCCAAGGGTTTCTTAAAATCACTTGGTCATCCTAAAAAGCTCCAAGGTTTCATAAAATCGCTTGGTCAATCCTAAAAGCTCCAAGGATTCTTAAATTTTGGTCAATCTAAAGGCTCCAAAGGCATGTACTCATCGTTTGGTCAAATATAAAGGCTCAAAATCCATAAAAATTATAAAATCAATAAAATCCAAAAAAAATTGGTAAAGCATAAAATTCCAAAAACATTTGCATTTGCATTATGCATGTTCATTTACACATGCATACATTTCATTATTGCATTGCATATAGGCATTCGTCATCCGTTGCATTCCGTAGTCAGGAGGGATTGTGTTTGTCAGTCTTACAAATGATGCCACGTTTGTGTTTTAATCATGCACCTTTGCATTTATCATAATCCATTGCATTCATACACAACACCTATTTCTATGAGATATGTGTGTATACCAAAGTTTTCCGGTCACTCAGCCATACCTAGTGGGTTTCTCAGATGTCATAGAAAGTTGTTTTTGCTTTTGTAGATGAGGTCATTAGTTGTGATAGTGCTTGGCATATCAGGATCCCATCACTAATTGACACATTTAAAATCCTGCTAAGATAAGGGAGGATGAAAGCTATGAAAGTGGTCCTGGGTATTTAGAGAGATGGGTTTTATTACCTACTTATCTTGCAAATAGTTCGGTCTAGAGTGGTGAACCTTGGCAAAAGGACAAGAATTTCCCCTACTCGTACATAGATACACAGTTTAAATTTCAAACCCAAAGTTCAAAGTTCAAATCTAAAATGATATAGTGAATTAAAAGCACTATACAAATCCCTTGCTCAAGAAAAATGGGAATAAACAGTGATTTTTATCACTCATAGTAAAACGTGAAAAATAGTGATTTTTATCACTACATATGAGCAAAAATCAAAATGGGGTGAGAACTTGAATCCCTGGATTGTTCACCATTTCAAAGCCATAGAATGAACCTCGAGTGCAACAATGGGTTGAAAGAGTCCCACCTACTTCTGGAGTAGTAGTTTTATTGGGTGATCCCCAAATGCAACAATGGGTTGAAAGAGTCCCGACTATTTTTGGAGGGGTAGTCTTGATCAATTTGCGAGATGAGCTAGCTCTGGGTGCCTGGGGTTGTCTAGCATTATAGTCCAATCAAGTCTGAAACAAGGATGATACGAACATAGGAGGAACCCGATCTCACATATGGGTTGGAAGAGTCCCGACTGACATCTGGGGTATGCCTATGGTCTATCTTAATATACTCACGTGCACACACAGGGGTAATGAATAGTTGGGTCATTCGTGATGAAAGCCTTGTCCAACAAAAGCCTTGTACAGTTAGTATGGGATGTTTGAGAAGTCTACTAGGGTGTTTGAGTCTCATGGAAAACCTCAAAAGTTTCTCTAATAGCAACACAAACCATATAGAATAAAATCATCAAACTAAAAAGTATCGAATCCATGATACATCATTATATAAAGCACAATCAAGATATAGGATAGATATTGGATGGATATCAGAAATGATATCTAGATGACCACTGACTATATTGTGCATATTTTTCAAACTTGCAAAATAAAATAGAATGACACATTATATCATTCGCATCATACAACTTCATACCATTGCATTTCATATATGGGTGATTAATTGATTAAATTCTTGTAATGAGGATCTTTCAATTACATTCATGATTTTTATACATTCTATGGTGTCATCCATTAGATTGTTAAACACATATAGCATTCATTCCTTATGTTTTAAGTGATTAAAGCATATAGGTTCATGTAAATAATGCACTACATACATTGCATCAACATATCATGATAGTGTCATAAAATTAAATGCATGCAATAAAGAAAAATCAAATATGCATTTAAGTAAACATCACATCCATAATGCATCCATCAAATCACATATCTAAGCATCTAGATCACTGCATATCATCATCATCATAAATTAAAAATCTATCTAGTGCATGTCATCCATACATCACATTACATAAGCATAACATCAATATAAACATCTGCATCCATGTGCATAACATAAACATAAAATTAAAAACATATACAAGTACACATAATGAGCCAAAATGATCAAATCTCATATATATATATATATATTTTTTTTTGTGTGTGTGTGTGTTTTTTTCAAAAGAGTACATCAGGGTACATCAAAAATACCCATAGGCTACAATCGTGTAGGTCCTCAGACCTCACACCAAAAATGATACATACAAAAATGATATAGCTTGTATCAAATGGAGACCCTAGCTCTGGCCTGATCCTCCTTCATTGGAGCCCTCTCTGCCTCCCTCAGCCCTATCTCTGGGAGCCTGCTCTACAGTCTACTCTAGCCCCTACTGTAGCCTAGAGGATCCTATGTCTGGACTAATCCAAAGAGGCTCTATACATGAGAACCAATCCCCTGAGTCCTCTGTGAGCTAGCACCCTGAGTACTCGAAGACCTATGGGTCCACTCAGATTGGTGAGTCCTCTCGGTCCTATGCATCCTATGGCTCGAGCTGGTAGAAGACTGTCTTGTCTCCCTGGTCCTAGTCTTGGAGCTGGTCCTATGGGTACCTATGGAATACCTATCCTTGGGAACCTCCCCACCTAGCAGTTTGATGTGACCCTCTAGCTGAGAGATGCGAGCTACCCTCACATCCTGTATAGTGTTTCCCTCCTCTATGAGGGAAGTCAGTCATCTAATCTTAGCCATGGGATCATGACCTCCTGGTAGTAGAGGTGTTGGTGCTATAGGAGGTGCCATAACAACCTGTATAGATGGTGGGCCGCCCATCACTACCCTAGCCAAATCCCTCTCTACTATAGCTGTACCTAGTCATGCCTCTACTAGGTCATGCGCACTAGTGAGCTCCTGAACCTATACCTCTATCGCTGTAGCATGTATTATCATAGCTGTGATCTGATCCCTAGCCTACTATAGCTATCTCTCATTGTGAGCTAGCTTCACCTCTAAGGTGGTGATGCTAGTATCCCTCTGTAGCATCTAGGACTGAAACCTCCCAATCTGGCTCTGTAGATCTACCACCTGGGCTAGCAGTTACCCTACCTCACTATCTAGAGGCACCTCACCCTCATCTAGGGCCTCCTCCTCGACCTCTATCGGTGGTGCATCCTCTGCTACAACCTCTACCCCCATCCACCCTCAGTCCATGGGTGCACATTGTGCCCCTATGGATCAGCCTTCGCCTCATCATCTACCCGATCGAGAGGCCTAGATCCCTACCATTAAAGTAGGGACCACCAAGTATCATATGTTGGGGTGGTCCCAACCATAACAACTCTTGACTCCTAGAAATCATCTATAGTATCACCCAGTGGTGTAGGCTACACCCACTGTAGATCTATCTCTAGAACTAGCCCTATAGATAATAGGTAGCTTTAGGATATCCTGGACTATACCAAACTATCGTAGGACTTTAGAGAAGAACTGATACTCTTGAACCTCATCCTTATGGCCTAGAAGCCATCTATCTCATTGAGCCTGGCATAACCACTCGCCAACCTCTGGCCATATGGAGCAATCCATATATGGATGCCACTCAATGTCATCAGGTCATAGTGCTACAAATCGATTAATATAATGCTCGATGTCCCCTACATGGGACCTACTCTGGAACCCCTCCTCCTCTTGAGGCCAGCATGCGTGTAACACTAATGTGCATCATCAATAGAAGTAATCTCTAGGGGTAGCTCTATAGGTCTCTCGATCTGGATGTGCTACCAACCCTAGATCTATAGGAGTAGACTATAGCTAATGCCTACTCGGCTCCTATTGGTAATATGGTATAACTCTTGGTAGAGCTGGCATAGTAAAGTGCTCCCCTAGGCTAGGAGCAATGGTCATCGTGTGGAGCTCTAAATGACCCTCCTGACACTAGCTAGAAGGTTCTAGGGGATCCTCACACCCGAGGAGTCTGGAAGCACAATCTGCATGACCAGGTGCATAAAAACTACCTCTCGGATGGAGAAGACCTCCTCCTTGTACTAGTATCCAATGTGAATACCTCCATGGTCGATCTTCCACTGGGCCTCCAGGCTCCGATCATCGAAGATCTCATCAAACATAGCTCCCCTACTCTGAAAGGTAGAGGAGGTGATGGCCTCACCATCAATAGGGATCCTAAAGATCCTATAGACATCCTCAAGTGTGATAGTCATTTCACCTATCGATAGGTGAAATGTGTTGGTCTAGGCATTCCAGCTCTAGGCCAACGTAGTCATGTAAGCTTGATCTACCCTGATAGTGGGTAGATCCAAGACATATCCGAAGCCTATGACCCCAAACCACTATCGCTCCTCATTAGTCAATAGTGGGTAGAGAGTGTTAAGGAGCTCTGGCTCCCTAGCTCTAGAGGTCAGTCTCTACAAAGAGATATGGTATAAGGAAAAATCTAACTAAAATCTAGCTAAAAGCAATTATAAAATGACCTAAAAAGAGATAGATCAAGCTAAAAATAGCTAACAATGCAAAATTATGCTAAGCATGATCAAAATATTTTATAATACATCTCATAGGTGCAATAAATGGCATTAATTGCCAAGAAAATCATAAAAAAATAAAAAAATTGAAAATTTTCAAAAAAGGAATCGTAGGTCAAACCCATGGTCCGCACAATGGTCAATTTTTTATCATTGTAATTTAAATCTAACCATAGCTGATACCTACGGTCCCCAATCTATCAAATGGGAACCATAGCTGGCAGCTAGGTCTAGGAACATGACCCTTTTGGGGTCATTTCCTAGCCAATAAAACAAAAAAAATATAAAATAATAAATCCTAAGCTAGCCTAATCTAGGGTGTGGTTCATTGCCAATAGTTTAATGAGATTGATTTAACCAATTAATTAATTTGGTTCATTTTAATTGGTAATGAATGTGAGGACTCGGTTTTGAATTACCTTGCCCACACTGAGGCCTCGGCTGGAAGAAGGTTGTCTATGGTCCACCATCGTGAGGTGTGTTAGGTGTTTGGTGTTAGTCTTAGCAGGGTTTTAGGTCAAGTTTTATCTCACACCTCTTAGAGCTCTTCAAATTGTAGTCACTTTCAAGACAATAATGAAATTTTGAAAATGGGAAAACTATTTATAACCTTTTCCTATTTTCGTGGACCGTAGCTGACACCCGTGGTCCTAAAATTAGGGTTTTGCGATCGTATGTCTGACCTACGGTTCCCAAAATTTGAAAGTTTCAATCGTAGATTATACCCGTGGTTCGTAACTAGCATTAAATGCAATAAAATCCCATCGTGGGAAGATCTTAAATGATAAATCAATGATTCCTAATGGATCAGAATCTCAATAAAAGCAATCAATTTTGCAAATTTGGTGATTTTTAAGCACCATGATCAACTAAAAATTCAAAATTAACAAAAACATTTAAAATAATCAAAAGCCAAATGCACCTCGTATTTAGTTATTTACTCTATACACTTGGCGGTTGCAGCGACTGATGCTCCATGCAATCCGATGCGATGAGTAAATAACCATAAGGACATTTGGGGTAAAATTGTCATCGTTGATTTGATATGCTTCTTTTCAATTCCGAAGAAGGCCTTCAAGGCTAGACCGCTCCATGAAAATGAGGCATTTCATGTCATTTCCCCTATGACATATTTTCAGAAAATCATCGACAAATTGATTCAACATAAAACTAATTGGATTTGCATCATTTCGATTCCCTAAGATGACTATTGTAGCCCGACTGCTCCATGGGATAGGAATGTGCAATTACTATTAAT
Source organism: Wollemia nobilis (assembly GCA_028583015.1). Classification (NCBI taxonomy): domain Eukaryota; kingdom Viridiplantae; phylum Streptophyta; class Pinopsida; order Araucariales; family Araucariaceae; genus Wollemia; species Wollemia nobilis. Next base: position 8,805,443 of record JAQPPZ010017049.1, on the reverse strand, counting down.
AGTTGTAATCATACGCTGAACTAGGCTTAGCCAAGTAATTAAATGCTCAATTCTAAATTTTGTTCAGATCATTCATTGTGGTCAAGCGACCTCGTCGCTTCATACATTGTCATTACCCTCATCGACTCGTCGCTTGAGGGGGTAGTCATAATATCATAATCATAATCAAAATTAATAGAAGATCCCTGAGATCGTAGATCCCTTGATCTTGTCAAAATTGCGTTCGTCCTTACGAATCATTGTCAACAACTATCATAAGCTTACCCCTTTGCTTGGGGAAAATAGAAAATATGATAGTTTGCTTGTTGTTCTCCGCCTTTCGGATCTATGGGTCAAAAGATACCTATGGAATGCACAACTACACTGAATGAGATGATAAGGGCACAAGCTTTTCAAATTTAAGCCTTTCACCCAGTTGGAAGCAATGATTCTAGGATGCACATCCTTTTGTTGGACCTAGGGCATCTAATGTTGATCTGACTAATGATCATCATAGAACCTTTGACATCATTTTAGGTGGTGTATTTTTGCTCATGCATTGTTCGATCTCACAATGCATCTCAAAAGGGGCATCTGTAGACACCTAAAACATGTCATGTCGATGGTGACTACTCATATGGACATGCTACAAGACCATATGGAAGATCTTGGATAGACTCCAAGATAGAGCAATGGTTCTAACCACTCAATTTGGGCTCCTTGGCCTAATCAGTCTGAACCATAGTTGAGACCTATGGTCCATAGTCTGAACCATGGTTGACACCTATGGTTTATAGTCTGAACCACAGCTGTCACCTATGGTCTTAACTGAAGTTCAGTTGGCCTTCATCCGAGCCAAATCGGTTTGAATGACCATTTGATCTAGAAGAAGGTGGTTAAAGGATGGAAGCTTCCAATCCAACTATCCTAACCACCCCTTCTTGTTCTTGGCTTCTCCATGAAGCCACCCCTAGCCCTTGGGTAGTCCTATAAGTACCCCTTCAAATTAGGGCAAAGATATAAAGCAAGCATTGGAGATTAGAGCAGCGAAGCCCTATCGAATTGTGAACTCACTTGAGTGCACTAAGAGAGAGATTTGTTGCTATCACTTTGCCAACCTAAGCATCATGATGAATTATGCCATGGATGCCCTAAGGAGCTAGAACGCCAAGAAACGCTAATTTGGGCAAACAGAGGCCCTATCGAGCAATTCAACCACCAAATCTATCAGAGGACACTGAGGCGACCCTTGATCATCAATTTGACAAGGAGGATCAAGCCCACTACCCTAGAATTGGAGGGCAAACCTACTTGGTTGCAGGTCATGGCTGTTAGCCATGGTTTACAGTGCAGACCGCTCATCCGAGCTACGGTTTGCAACAGGTATAAGATCCCCTTACTGTTCCTTTTATAGTATGCTTAGCTAGGTTAGATTAATCATTTTAGTACTTGATTTGGTAGTTTAGAGACTCTGACTGATCGGATTAAGGATTTTATTAGGTTTACTTCATTTCAGCAAGTAGGACATAATTGGTTTCTTTTCATGCTAACATGCTTCATTTCATACATTTGATCCATTAGATTGGTAGTTGTAGTCCTTATTTACATGTTTCCATCAATATTTATGAGAATTGCATATGTTTAGTATAGTTTATCTACTTTCTTGATTTCATTAGTATTATGGCTTTTACATGTATAAATCCTTTAAAGGGCCTCATCACGAGAGGCTGCCTATTTGTTTAATGTTCTTGTGTTGTTTCTTGATCGTAGGAAATAGGTTCAAAGGAGCTTCAATCATCTAATTCCTTCCTCAACGTGAAGAAGAGGGTCAACTCCACCCTAGAGCAGTTTGTGACTATTTAGAGAGCATTAGTATTGCACCTACCCCATTGGGGGCTTGGGAATTGTATTAATCGTATCAACATTTGGGTGACCCTAAGAGGGGCATGATTGTAACCGAGACTCTTTTCAATATCAATAAAGAAACATCTATTTTCTTGTCATTTTGCAATCTTGTTCATTATGTTATGCTTTTATGTTGATTTCTATTGATGCAATAGATAGGTGCACGCTTTTTGTATAGGTCATGAAGCAAGAAATAATCAATAAACACTTTTATATCACTAGATTTCAAACTCATTTTTTATAGACTGAACAAGACTAGTATCTCTATTCATTACTCTATCACTTGCAACACCCACGACATAATATCAAAAGACATCTATGTAGAACTCATAAATATTAAAATGACATAATGAATTGTACAAGGTTGTATAGTCTAATTTCATAAATGATTTTCCTTTTTAAATGTTGCTAGACAACTTTATCAAAGGCACAAATATCCTTCTCAATATACATAATTAATTATCATTTTAAATTGATGTAATGATTCAAAAAAGTCACGTAACATCACTTTATGTGATATAATAGTATAATATTATTAATAATAGTGATACAATTTAAATACATTATATTTGCAAATACAAATATCAAAAACAACTCTCTTTGTTTTCAACTTGTTTTCTTATTGTTAGTCATTACAATTTTGGAGGGAAGTTATCACTATAGTTCTTTGTTAGAATTATTACATTATTTGGCACCTAGAAAGTACCATGAAAATAGTTTAGAGTGTTGTAAATATTTGAGTATATAGTAGGTGTTATGTAAGTAAGTGTGGATTTATGTAAGTGGGGTGTCATGTAAGTACAAATTTATGTAAGAGTTTATCATTTAGTATGTGAAATCATTAGAGTATTTGTCCTTATGTGGATATGTGGAGTCAATAATAGATTTATTATTATGTGATATTTCTCCCATGATAAATATAAAGTGTTAGATCTCCCTTGTGTGTGAGGAGATTAAATTTTTTTATAAGTAGAAAGGTCAAGGGTTTTGAATGTGAAGAGCCTCATATCCATGTATGTATATATTAAATATAAAGTAATGTAGTTGGTGAAGCAATGAGATATTATATTGTTCATCAATAATATTTATGATATTTGTGTGAATTTTTTGTTGATATATTGTAAGATGCTATGATAATATTGAATTGCTAGCATGCTTTATTGCCCAAATAAGTGGTATTCTATTAAACATCCCTATGTAATATTTGCACTTGAAATTTTGATCCTTCACAAAGGAATTGATAAATGAAATCAATGTAATTAGATAAGTGTAAATCATCTCATGCATCATACATACATGTAGTAAATTCTAATGAACTATAAACTCACAATTTTAAATTTTAAATTTAATTCAATAATCAACTTGAACTTAGATAATACATCTATCTTGTATTTATAATATCCATGAATAATTGCACATCCTAACATGCATATCATTCTTCCATATTAAAAGTAACCTTCTATGAATATATATTTGTATATTATCCCTAGTTCATGGTGCATAAGTCATCATACTCGACTCTCTCTATCTATCTAGGATAGTATGGAATTTTAGACAAAAATGAAATACCCACAATATTTCACACTTGTTTCACATATTAATTATATATCCACTTAAATATATGTATAACCATAATAGTTAAATATATTTCAATATAATTATTGTAGGCATAACCATAACAAGATGTAAAGACTACTATATATTTATAAGGAGAACTAATATACTATAATCATCACCTACACATAAACAAACAATATATACTTGTGTTGATTTAAATGAAACTCCAATATTATTTTCTTATTTCATGATAGTATTCCTAATGCTGCTACAATAATGTACACATGACATGCAAGTATACATTAGTCCTCACCCAGACTCAAGTGACAAGACAAACATATTATAGGTCTATAAATATCACACAATTAAGTGAATACTTTTATTATATAGGAATCCTATATTCCAACTCATGCAATACATCATAATGCTTTTAGTCATGTAATATAGATTAACTTTTTCAATCATGTAAAAGCTACAAAAATCATTTTATAACATATTTTGTACAATTCTCAAATTATGTCATTCAACTAATATTTGTTTAGTTAAATAAAACTACAAGCATTACCCTTACACATAAATCACATAAGGTAATCAATTTAGAAATCAAGAAGCTAAAACTATCATTCTAGCACTCATGCATACAAAGTAGTCAATACTTTATAATAGAAAATTTACATCCCTTATTTAGCACTCATGCATAAAAAGTATTAATTATCTATCATAGAAAAGCTACAACTATTATTTTACCACTCATGCATCCAAGTAATAAATGCTTTTTCATATAGGAAATATAAGCACTATTTTAGAGTGCTTACACATAAATAAATCAATGCCTATCATAGAAAACATGCAATCACACTTTAATCATTTTTGCATTCCATAAATAAATGCTCTACCATAGAAATTATATTACCATACTATCAACATTTATACATAGAAAGGTGAACACTAACCCATGATACTTTAACAAAAAAATTAGACTAGTTCTTCCTTCCTTCATTTCTAACATTTTTTTGTAATCAATCTAGATCTCTATCACAATTATTTACAAATACCAATTCTATATATTGTAATGCAAAGGTACCTACTATGCACTTGTATAACATTCATTATTTTGAAAATGTCTCTAGCCTACTTATTTATGGAATACAATATTAGGAGGTTTTTGGTTGTGGTTTAATCAGACTCAAGCAAAAAAAGAAAAAATATGATACTTTATTTTTATTTATTTTTCTTCATATGTAATAGGGATCTTGTACACATTGTTAGCAAATAATATAGATCTACTAATCAACAAGGTTAAATATTTTACACAATATATCAAAAATGAGACACACATATATTCAAGCCATAACTCAAAATAAGTAAACTCACTATATTCATGTGGATGATAAATTAACAATGTATTACAATACAAATGATGCACTATAATTTCCTTATTACAGACCAACTCATGATTTTTCTACAAATAGCCTTGATAAATAGTCTCTTAAAATTTAATCTTTAACTATCTCTTCATCTCCTCAAACTCCCAAGAAATATGACTCTTCATATTTCACATAGGATAAATATATTTATTGATTTCTTAATAATTAGAAATATCTATTACTGAATGCCAAATATCTACAAGACTCCTATACACTAAATATTTACAAAGTATCTACAAAGATGCTTACAATTTACTTGCAAGGTACCAAATAATGTAATAATATCCAACACTCTATCGTGTTACATTATTTGGTATGATGTCAATTTTATCTCTAGTTTTGGCTCTCTAGCTCTAAATCTAGTACTAACTTTGGCTCTTGCTTTCTAGTTTTGGATCTTTCCAAACATTTATCTTTTATATATGCATGCTTCTCACTATAGCTATAATTAGTACTTGTCAAAATTGTGGCTTCACTATTTCTTGTTACACATTCAATGTTACCTATCGTAATGTTCCTTGTTACAAAATGAATATTAGTGCTCCCTGCCATAAAATCACTTTCATTAGCTTGTTCTATAAATTCAAGGTTTTTGTATTTTGAGCTTATTTTTGATACAATATGTTCTTTCATTCCTTGTATTATTTTATTATATCCCTATTTAGCACCAATTGTGTTAGTGTTTCTTTCAAATTCATCATTATCCAGATTTTTATGCAATAAGTCATCACAAGAATAATTATTATAAGTTAGGCATGTAGGGATTTTTCCTACATCCCACTCCACTCAAAGGATTACTTATGTGGAAGGGGGGGTGCTAGTCTTGCGGGGTGAAAAAATGCAAATGAACATCAAGGTATTTCTAGCCATAAGATATTTCATCTATGATTGACACTCTTTTATGTTCAAAGTGAATGGTTGGGGGTTACCAAAGCCATGCAAGCTACTGATTTTCATCCAATGATCCATGTTTATCCCCTTAATATAATTCAATGCAAGGAGAAAAATCCCTACCATGATTAGGATACAAACATGTGGTAACTAATTATGGATGGAAAAGGAAACATCGAAGCATTAAAAAGGTCAATGCCATTAGCTAAACCAAAGTTAACTAATGTGGATAGGCTTGTCATAGTTACCCACATGGTTATTGAACTAACCATCCACTACACATGTGAGCCTACCCTTCCAACCTATTCCAATTAAAATCAGAAGCCATGCTAGTCATTTGATCGAAGAAAGCCATCACTATGACATCGACATCTAGATAGGTTTGATGTATACCTCTATATTTTACCTCATGAAACATATCAACTCAGGAAAGTGGTATTACTATAGGTACACCACCCTAGAAAAGTAAACAATGGTTAAGATAAATCATAGTTCCTAAAGCCTTGAATCAAGAAAAAATTACTTATGGAAGATCCCTTGTGCATTGCCTAGAGGGAATACCTAGTAGAAATGATGGGTGATAGTAGCAATAACTACCCATCCAAGAACTCAAAATATATTAGTATTGATGGTCTTGGATCCAAAGGCCTTGAAGTGACCAACTATTGAAGTTAGAAGGATCTCATACATGAATGGAAAATAGTGCTCTAGATATCTTGAGCTAAATTTTGGAGGGAATACTCCTCAATTTTAATTATAAAGGGGTATGTACTTTTTATTATAAGTGTGCAAACCCGGGAAGCATGCACCCCTACTCTACTTGCAATATTATATCAAATGAAAGACCATAAAACATAGATAACACAAAAATGATAAATAAATAAAGATCCTTTTATTTATTCAAATTGAATTTGGTTACAAATCGGTCCCTTTGAGGGATACCCAGTTTGATACAACAAATTACAAGCAGAATAATGGTGAATATATCACCTGTAAGGGGACGGTGCGCTTCCACAAGCCTCCCGATCTTGCACATGAAACTATATGAGGGCTTATAGATGCCTCCTTCTCCTTATCTCATCCTAGAGGGATCTTATGCTATGAATACCTTGAATCAGTCCTATGAATCTGTAACATACGTGCATAGAAACAATAGAACACTATTAGTGGTACAAGAAGCCTCTCCTAATGAGGATTTTATTATTAAATCTAATAAACATGATAAATAAGCATAATATGATTTAAAATGTAGCAGATCTAAGCAATGTACGTATGTAAAACTCAAAAATATTAATGTAAATGCATTGCAAGAATCATATATGCTAAAACTAGATAATGCAAAAAAATCAAGTATAGATCTAAGCTAAAACAAAGGAAACAACATATCATATCCTAGATCCTACTGCTCAGAGCAACGATGACTGTGGGCCATTTTCAAAGATAGTGGCCACTAAAATGAAAGGTTTACCTTAGGTTTTAGGGGTTGTGATAGTCATTCCCTTGCTCAAATTGATTTTTAAGGGTTACCTATTGTGTCTGGTACATTGGTTAGTGGTTAGGAATGATGGATTTGAATGCAAGTGTGTAGACATAGCTCAGCTGGACGATGCTCTAATGCTCCTAAAAGGGGTATGGATTTTATCTTCAATATGATAGGGCTCCACTACACAAATTTCTCTCTGATATCCCTCTTTTTCTATCTTTTTGGAAGTCTACATATGTAGTCTCTTTGGATTTAGATCCAAATCTAGATCTGCATGTGAACTGATCATCAAAGAAGAAGGTTCAATCACAAACTAACATTGAAGGGATAGTCAAGAGGAAATTTGGGAGTTCCTCACCGAAATCCCTTCATAAACCATGCAAACTGCTATCTCCACCTATGATTTAGGCTCTCCTTGATGATATTCTATGTTTTAGTACTAGCCATTATCATCAACAATGACTAGTTATGGCTGCTCTCAGCTTGAGCGGCTAGGATTGGCGACCGCTATGATAGATAGAGGCTAGGTCTGAATGGGCTATAGCTACCCCTTTTGAGTTGTTAGGACTGCTTCTTACTATTGGAAAGGTCTAATATTGGTCATATGGTCTACATATGTGCCCATATGAGTAGTCTCCTAAACATGACACGTTTTAGGTGTCTACAGTAAGGCATTGATAGTTGGACTTGAACCTTGAGTCACATGGCTAAGGAGCATAAAACCTATTATAGCTTATGCCTTTGTAATTATATATATATATATAGATATAAGATTTATGACTAATTTTTATCCTCCTTGTGTTATATATCTTTGAATGCTTGGGTATGAATGGAAGTTATGTTCAAATTCTAGCTATGATCCTATGATAAATGAGTTTATTTAAGTTCATTATACACAAAATGGGTTCTAGATCTTGGCACATCACCTCCATAGCTTAGGATTTCATTTTCTACAAAGTATATTTTTGTTTTCTCTTCCTTTTCCTTAGCATAACATAGGAAATACCACAAGTTAAGTTAAGAGGCATGCAAAAATCATATTTAATGAGGAGATAGTCTTTGTAAATATCCTATAGGTTTCTCCATAGGTGCTTTCATCAATTAAAAATCTTCCCATTATATCACTAAAAGTGAGGTGTGGGTGCCTAATCATGTTGAGCTACTATCATGGATGACCAAGACACTCTGATATGACAATAGTTTAATTGAAATTCCCAATGGGATGAAATTAACATGTTCACCCTCCAAAATCAAAAGATCCTTTCTAACTAATATTTCAATAAAGATCTTAGTCAACTAGCTTATTTAAGTCTAGAAGTACTCACCTAGAAACTTCACTAAAGAAGAAAAACCTAAAGAAGCCATCCAAAGAGAGATGAGTAATATTCTGGTGGGGATATCCATCTCTTGGCCTATTAAAGTGATATAAAATCCCATGTAGCAACTCCATACCATATAAAAGACCCAAAAATTTATGAATGGAAGACCTATTACTAGGTCCTTTTCCAAAACCAATCTACATGATTTGGTTCCACCTTTGAATTAGCAAGCAAGGAGAAGGAACATATGACATAACATGGCATCCTAATAGAACAAAAATTCTAGGATATTTTTGGTATGGAATAATATATTCCCCTTAGTTTTTCCTACTCCACCTATTACATGGGATCCAATTCCCTCCTCGATACTCAAGACCTTACCATACTTGTTGGGAGAGGATGCCACCACTTCGACATAGCATTTACACCTATGGTAAGCCTATGTTTAGTGCATAGAATCATGGAGTAAAGTAGGGAACTAATATTTCTAGCTATCTATTTTAGAGGAAAGGCCTAATATTGGTATATTAGCCTCCTCATATGCTTAGTGAAAATTTGGGATTAGCTCACAAACCTCCTAATTGATAGGTTTGGAGAGAAGGCTGATAGTGCATCTCTCAAGTAGATAATGACCATTAAAATAATGCCTATGGAGACAATGGATGAATTTAATATTTGATTCCATAAAACCTAGGAAAGGATCCTTGATAATATTAGACCTCCCATGAGTATGAAATTTATATATTAGTTAAAAGTATTTAATTATGAAATAGCCACGATGATAAAATCTAAAGGAGTAAATCTCTACTGGAAGCCTATGGGATAGCCATACGGGAAAAAAATAACCTAATCTAGATAGTTAGGCTAGTCCCTAGGACAAATTTACCCTTGTTTTCCTTTTCAAAACCTCTCTATAAACTAACTCTAATCATTCAACCCACCTCTTCTCAACCAACCTTAGTTTCAAGTTCTTAGAAAAATCCAAACTCCCACCTTATCTCGGCCTTATACCTATCCCGATCATTATGATTTAGATATAAAAAGGATGAGGAATACATTTAGGACAATCTCTAATCAGGTCACAACCCTTAAGAGGTAATAGAATACCTATATATTCCCATATTAGAACTACTCAAAACCTCTCTTTCAGATTGGAAACCAAAAATATTGACCCTTTCTAAATGGGTATCAAAGACCTCCACCTCTACCTAATAAATATCCGAGTTAATTCCAAATATTGGCTTAAAAAATAGTATCCATGCACACCCATTTATAATAAATTACCCCTCATATAAGAAGAGATATGGTCACCATGTAAAATAATTATGTGAAGGTTCCCAACTTACAACACCACTTTTTTTTTAAGGTTTAACCCACTAACTTTCATTGTGGGAATAAGTCTTAGACAATCTGTGTAACTCTATAAGCTCAACCACCCACCTCATAACTAAATTCAAATACTTTGACTCTAAAACAAAACCCTCCCATCTAGATATCAAACCCATTAGGGATTAACTCCTCAACACTAGAGACTACTCAAGTGCATATATTTATATTGGTGTTGAATATTTTTCTTACACTCCAAGCTTGCCTTGACCTTGTGGTCTGTTAAGATATCATGGTAATTAAACTTTCAACCATAATTGACATATGTTTATCAAGGTATTTAACTACAAAAATCAAAGGATATATATCCTTATATTGAAACCATATGCTACTCAAATCTAGATATGGCACAAATCTAAAAATCCCCTCAAAACCGCTCCATGTAAATCACATGGATCAAATACCTTCTTTCAAACTGAGTAGGGAATATGCTTACATAGCTAATGAGGAGTTGGTAAAGTTGGATATATCAGTAGATGAGGTTCATTCATACAGTTTCGATGACCACCTTGAATAATGGGTAACCAAGACATGGGGGTCAAACCGTGATAGACCGATCGACCAAACCAAGATGGGATAAAATATCATTGTGTGTTTAGTGTACACTTTGTACATTAAAAAAAAAATGGGAGAGATAAGGGAGACTTTGGAAGAAAATTGGAAGCACACAAATATGGTCCATACTTCACACAAATCTTGAAGGACATTTTTATACATGTACGATCTATGGGTAGAAATGGTAAAGTCCTAAGCTCTAGTATTTATCCAATCAACTATAACACTTTTTGTGTGGATATGCATGACCTAATCACATGAAATTAGACCATGCAAAGTATAGGTCAACACAAAAATTAAATGAGCCATCTAATCAAAGATCAATAGAGGGGTAATCACCATCTAATATTAGGACGTTGTAGCCCTATGGAGTCATGATCATGAAAATAATAGACATGTGGTGAATGAGTGCCAACCCAAAACCAAAAAAGAAAATTTTAATTTCAAATTAGCACTCACAATTTTATCTAAAGTAATTTATGAATAACATCTCCAATGGCACATTTGCCTTAGCAAAAAGGCTCTTCATCAATGATAAGAATAAATATACACAACCCAACATGAAGCTAGAATAGGATGAAAAGGTGCTAGATCTACCTCTTGGGAGGAGTGCCATAAATTCTACCTTTGAAAATTCACTCTCAAGGCTTTAAAGAATAATACCTAGAAAGCACATGCTTATTTCAAGATCATTGAGAATGGAATTGGTAGTAGGTAAGGATTTTTTACATATAAATAATTGCTTATAGGTGCCTAAGGATCATGTAGAGAATTTTATTGAACAAAATAAGGGGTCATAGAACCACATAGTTAAAATATGATGCTCCTATACCATGTCAATTGTACCCATGATCATCCCACCTAGAGTGAACTAAAGTCTAGGAATGGTAACTTTCCAAACTACCTCACTTAATAAAAAAGATGTGTAGATCTAATGCATCAGTAGGAATACTAGATATCTTATAGGTGGGAATTCATGGCTAATATAATTGTGGATCATCCTAGGTAGAATATTTTGGATTAAGAGGATGGTGATAGTTTTTTCCTGATAGATGCACCTCAGTAGGTAATCATTTCCAAAGGCCAATGGATGAATTTCAAAGTGACAATAGATATTTATTATTGCCTTTCCAAGAGGGGAAGATATATCATACAAGGGGAAGATATATATAATATATGCATTAATTTTCAAGAGGAAATATTATAAAATGAAGACTTGCTCCCTTAAAAATATTTCCTATTTTTGGATAATTTAAGGAGTCTATAAAACACAAGATAAGGAAAAAATTAAAGCAATTCCAAAATAAATCAGATCATGCTTATGCAAAAATATCCAAAGAACTATGGAGAAGAAGATAAGTAGTGTTCATAGCCCTACAACTAGAGTTGAGCCATTCTCCACTTTGACAATGACCTCTCCTACTTTAGGTTAAGAAAAACTAGCTTGACCTTCCTAGGCTACAATACCCAACTGATAAGGGGTATAGTGGAGGTCATAGAATATCCCAAGCTATCTAAAGTAACAAGAAGCTTAAGAGAAAATGTATTTTAGAGATTCAACTAGAGAAACCTCAAGTATTTTGGGGCTTGAATTTGGAGCAACTATAATGATCCTCTTTATTGATCCTAGGGAGAGAGCTAGTTATTTTTTTTTTACAAGGATTAATTAACTCACTAAGAAGACATAACAAATTCAATTATGTTAAGGCATAGCCATATTGAGTTCATTATAATTGTAGTCAAAACTCAAGTGGACAAGAGTGGCCAACTTCCTATAATTCTTGGGGTTCATTCTTCTAACCCCACTGTTAGAAAATAAGCCATAAGTGGTCCCCTAATTTCCCTACACTACCTTGTATGGGATAACCTGACCACCTCGTAGGGTTACCCTTTAAGGACCATATCTCTTAAAGGTGAGTCCTATCCCCTAACCCTACATACTAGTATCTATATAGTATTATTATGATGAAATTTCTTTGTGATTAGTTAGTTTCATTTACCCATGAAACTAACTAAGATCATTACCACTCACCTGACATTGATCATGGTCACACTTGTCTACCCATAAAGTACCACCACTATATTAATTTGGTTAGTGTGAATGATTCAAGTGTTATCCCATATCAATCCATTGTTATTATCATCCAAGCCTTACCATTATCTAGTGGTTGTCCCATACAAATCCATCGCTAGGATCACCCAAGCCTCACCACTAGAGTTGTCAAACACATTTACCAGAATTACATAGTCAAATTGTCTACCCACAAACTCAACTAGGGTTGGTTGTAACTCAAATCTAGGGTTAACTAATATGGAACTTAGTAATTCATGCCCATAATAAATTCCTCCTTAACCCAAGGGTCCTATTTAACATATTTTCCTATCTCACAAAATAAATTTCTATAATAAATCATACCAAAATTCAATACTAACATCAACATAACATATTGATAAAGACTAGATAAATTAGGTATTTCATTCCTACATAACACTAGAAATTAGGTATTTTATTTATTTACATGAAAGAAAATAAAACAACATCTAGAAATCATAACAAAATTTTATTGCTTGTAATAGGAAATGACAAGGGAGGATTCTTTGGATGGCAATAAAAATGGAGGTAGAGGCGAGCGGACATGTGGTGATCGAGTCATCGATGAGTGGGAAGTAGAGGGACAAGAGTAAAAATGAAAAATCGAGGGGTAACATGTTGGAAAATGGGAAGCAGAGAGGTAGGAATAAAAACCTTTGGATCGGCTCATAATCATGATATGAATCCAACCCCCACCAGGTAGAGGATGAACCAGGAAACAAAAAAAATCTAGGCATGGGAGGATATGGGAAAGGAAGAAACAGAGGCAAAGACCCACCAGATAAAAATGAAATAGATGGCAAAAAGACCAACCAATTTTATTTTATAGAAGTGCTTCAAGGAAAACCTAAACCTAGGTCCTTAACAGTGAACACCTTCATAACCCAAGGCTGTAATGTCCTCTGCCCAGAGCCAGTTATGAAGAAATACGCTAATCAAGACTCATTTTACCTGGTAGAGAAATTTTTTGGAGGGATACCGAACATGGACTCACTTTGGCATTAGATGGTAATCAAGTGGAAAACTAGAGGGTGCCTAGAGTTGTTAGCCATGTCTAGAGGGTTCTTCATGGTCCACATCAACACAAAGGAAGATGATGACTGTATTTTATTAGGAGGCCCTTGGTTTTTTTGGAGAATTATCTTCCTCTAGAAGTGGGGAGAATACTTCAATCTAAAGTCATAGAGCATAAATTACATTCCCATTTGGGTGCGGCTCCCAAAATTGCCACCACACTTCTTCTACAAAGATGCACTCCAAGTGATAGCTTGAGGAATAGGGGAATTAGTAGCCATTGATCTAGCAACTCATGCATAGACTCGCTTGATGCAAGCATGCATATGCATTAATGTCAACTTAGAAAAATAGCTCCCTAACCAGGTTAACCTAGTTTATGGAACCTACAAGTGAAGCCAATTGTTAGAGTATGAAAACAAACTTACTTTTTGCAATGCCAACTACAAGGGCACCTTTTGTCCCAATGCCTAAACCAAAAAAACACACAGACAAAGTCACATACTGTGGCCTGCCTAGTCCAGGGGAAAATCAGAAGATGAAGGCTAGAATGGGACAAAACTAGAACCATAAAGGCAAGCAATTTTTTTTCCCCCTCTAAGTAGTGACAAGCAAAAGGCAAGTAATATTCTCACCATATCCAAAAAAATTAATTTAATTAGCAATTCTGGTCGTAATGATAAATTCCAATTTGAGGAAATCCCCTATGAAGAAGCCTATGATCCAAACCCCATTCTTCAACCAAATCCTATTGATCCCATCCATCAAAAAACCCCCCTCCCATCCCCACCCTGATGCTCTTACCCCACTCCCTATAACGTTCGTGATTCCCTGAATCCCTCCCAGACCCCCCAGCCCCTCATTCCCCCACCACCGTTTCCCCCACCCAGCAAGACTGGGACATCCCACTCCCTATACAAATTCCTCAAAGTTGAGAATGACAATGAAAATTATTCCCAAGAGTCCCTGGAACCATGGCACCCAAAATAGGCCCAAAATTTTAGAAAGACACAGGTTGATGTGGGAAGTGACAGAAAGAAGGGAAAGCCATCGGGGGTAATTCTAAGAAATAAAATTGCAGTTGAAGATATAGCCAATGGCACCCAAAAAACTCTATTCCAGGACCTAGGGACAATAAAAAGGAATAAAATAAGATATCCAAAACCCCTATGCAGCAAGGCAAAGGGGGTAAAAATCCCTCCAAAGGTTCCAAATGAAAGTCCTCTCCTCGAATATGAGAGGGCTAAATAGGAGGTGGGAGCTTTCCTCTTTAGCACCATTAGTGAAATCCAAAAGATCCCTGTTGTGCTCAAGGTCCTTCTTGCCCCTGATCAGAAATATGTTGCTAAGGAGGAAGGTCAAACATAATCCCAATAGAAGTGGGAAGGTGACAACAGGCAGTTGGACTACCTTTGTTTGTAATGGCTTCAGTTTGGTTCTATTTTTGTTGTTTTTTTTTACGGCTTGTCTAGTATCTAGGGTGATGGGATCCCAAACTATAATTTTCAGAATATTTCAATTGTGCACTACTAGCACTAACTATGTCCAATGTAAAAGGGTCAGGAACCTTCAATCCGTATAGTCAATAAATTATTTTTTTACGTACCGAAAAAATAACAATTTATTTTAATTTTTTTCTCCTATTAATCCATCGTCATTTTCAATTAATACACGTAATATATATCGCTATATACAAATTATTTCTAAATAAACTTAACATAGAAGGAAAGCAATAATTCTTCTTTCACTTTTTGAACAATATTAATAAAATTTATGACAATACATCAAGAATGTTTACAAGGATATCCATTCCCTCATCATAATAATTACATAGCATAACTTCTACACATAACACCTTTTAAGTTTTCTCATCTCCAAATATAAATATTACATTTCATTACATTGATACATAATAGTAACTAAGTCTCATCTTATTTTTTAATACGTTTTACTTGATAGGTCTTTTCTCCATAATAATTTTGATCATAAGTATAGGGATCAAGATAGCTCTTTGAATGAATATGCAAGCCTAACATGCATCATGCAAATAAAATCATTCAACAACAATGCAAGATCTCAATTCCATGATAGACTTCAAAATATTATTTTGATGCTTATTAGTCATAAATGAATAAGCCCATACTTCTTTGAATCAATTATGATTCTTTTGTTACACAAGCCAAATCTATCCATTCGATTAATTTATATTAAAATATACATTAATTATTTCATTATGAATTGATTAATTATTCTCATTTTTAATTAATTTGATTTCTTTTTATGAAATGAAGATGATGTATGACCTTGTGTGCAATAATTACACCATAAAATATTTATTTATCAAAATAAAACCATCTTATTTATCTTACACCTTAAAAGATATAAAAAATAAACTAAAAGTAAAAATAAAATAAATAAATAATAATATTGTGAGTGCCAAAAACATTGCGAGCATGAACCCTAATTGTTTTGAGTGTTGTGGATATTTTATCTCAAATCCATCATACATATGTGCATATCACTATTGTAGACAATGATAATAATAAACAATAATAAGACTAAAAGGGTAGACTGGTAATAGAAATTACAAATAGAAATGGATACTAGTTTGAGATACAATGGGGATGAGAAGCAACTTTTCATTCACACCAAGGAAAATTTTCTTATCAATCAAAAGCAAAAAATCTTCTTCTAGGTATATAACAATATACAAATGTGAATGCATCTCATATTTTAAATTTATAATATAGGACTACCTTTGCCTTATTTACAATGTCTCTACTTAGGCAAAGGTAGATGGATAAGTTTGCATTGGCTCTTCTTGTTGAGTCCCGAGAATAGTGAGGTGGAGGTGGAGTAGATAGAAGTAGGTGGTTGAAGTATATTTCTCTTATCAGGCCATCTATCATGGCACCATACCTATGATTGTGTCTTTAATATCAATATTAATATTATGCTCATCAAGCCAACGTGCTTTGTGTTTTTTAGGGATACTATATAATGGAGGTATGTTATGAAAAACTTCATAGTAGTCATGGATGAGGATAATTGATATTTTGAATATGTTGAACTAAAATAGAAAGCCTTGTGATCAGCTAACAATGGTGCTTATAGGAGCGGAAGACATATCAACAAAATCCAATTCAACTTATTCTAGAACTAGAAACAAGTTACATGAACAAAGAAAAAATCCACTATAAATTCAATGAAAGGTTAGAAGAAACACACTCAGAATCCATAGTATTATTTTCTAGAACCTCAAAAAAACAAATAATCATAAATTCTAAATATTTCAAAGTAGTATTTCACTTACACTTTAAAGGATGCCCAAAATATTCTTCCACGTTCTCTCAAATCCTACACACTCTACAATTTTCTCCTTAGCCAGCAACAAACCCCCAAGCCTTGGAAACAAGAAGATTAAATAGAATTCTATCATGACCCACCTTGGTAGGACTCAATTATGAGATGATAATATATTGAATTTATTGTTTCAATGCTAGTATTGTTTGCATTATGGTTACATAAAATGTATTTGTAGCATTGGTTATGTTTTGTGAATATGGTATTGCTAATGTCTTGTGTATTTGCAGGACCAGGTGCTCTCAAATGTGGCGAAGAAGTTGACCATCGATATCAAGGTACCAAAGAAAAGGGAAATGATGTTGATGGCTTGTTCATCAATAACTCTAGGGTAAATGATACCCTCATATAGTTGCATTTGCATATATGTGTGTTTATGCATAAAATGGATCTGGTAAAAGGATCCCCTTCAAAAATAATTAATAGATATAGAGGTTCTATTAATTATTGATCCACCTAATACCATGATAATAATTAATATTAGTATAGGTATTGTTTGAATTAATTAATTATGGAGATGATTAATATTTTTCTATGCTTGTGTTAGTTTTAATTAAAGTGATTAATATCATGAATTACTAATGTATTTTGTTTTAAAAATATACTTATAATCCTTTCTTAAAATCAAAAATCCTTTCTTTCTATTCTCCCCTATGTTTGAAACATTTATCTCCCACAAAAATATATATTTTTTAAAGGATAGAAACATCATTTTGAGTCATTCATTATCTCATAAAATAATCATTTCGAAAAGGATAAAACCCTAAGAAAATAAAAAGGGTGTTTTAATTAAATACCGCTAAAATAAACAGGTCAACACAGAGTCAAAAAGAGTCAACAATCAAACTTAGACTAATCTATGACCACAGTCAAACTCAGGTCAAAGGAATCAACAACAAAAAATAAGGCAAACAAGCAAGGGTCCACGATGAGAGAACCACCTCCAACTGGTGTTGGGAGGCTATACGAGGAGTGGTCCCTGACCATCCTTTGTGGTTGATTTAATAGGGGAGAGAAATCCCCTATAATATGCCTAAACACCTTGGCACATCCCATGTAGGATAATGCCTAGGGAATACCAAAGAGTGATCTTCTATTTTGAGCCTACCCGATGTGAAACAATGCACATAGGGCACTTAGAAGCTCACAAAACCAAATATTAACTCCCTAAAAATCTTAGAAGGTATGAATTATTTATAAAAGCAAATAAATAAATATATCCTAGCTAAAATAGCAATGAGAGTCACTAGTTATTCAGGTGATTGCATCTGACTATCATAACCAAAGCATCAATAATATTCTCCAACAAAAAAATAGAGCAAGGTCTAAAAATAGGGTGCATCAGTCCATCTATCTTCAAATTCCAAGAAATGAGATTAGAATGATATTAGTTGATTGAATTAAAAATAATTTTTTAGTCACTAAACATAGGTAACAACATAGTTAAATCATTAAAAATTAACTTAGTCCTATTCAATCTTACCAATACAAGCCTAGTGATGAACATTGCTATATAAAATGCTTATGTGATTGGATTAAGAGAATACAAAGAGGAGCAACCTAAAAATAAATTTTAAATATGTTTAGCCCTAAAAAACATTTCCATAGATGCTTTTAGAGAGGTTTACTAAAGCTTAAGGTATTTACAAGTTTAAAAGAGAATTACACCAACCAAAACCATGAAGCTATAAGCTACAACAGGTCTCCATAAAGCATAGAATAAACAAAGCATATTTATTTTAACTAAAAATTGATACAATGCTAAGATTATGAATACCTCCAACCTGTTAATTCTTGCACAGTTGATCCTTTTTTAGACATCCAAGCTTGCCCTCCTAGCCTCAAGTTTGCCTCTCTGAATACCTCTTAGTGGCTTCCAAAAATTTACCTATCCAAAATACCTTAACCTATGCCTCCAAACTCCAAGCCTCTCTCTAATTTTCCTAAAAATTCCCTTCACAGTTTTTTGGACTTCTCATAAAGGGAAAATATCTACCAAAAGAAAACTAAATGCCCAACTTCCAAAAAAATAAAAGTCCTACCAAAAATAAATGCCCATCTATGCAAGATGACAAAGGAAATATCTTTATTTATATATAATATGATTTTTTTCTAAAATATCTCATATTAATATATTCATTTTTCTTGTTTTACTAGAAAAGACAATAGGTGTATTAATAAAATAAAATACATTAGTAATTCATGACATTAATCACTTTAATTAAAACTAACACAAGCATAGAACAATATTAATCATCTCCATAATTAATTAATTCAAACAATACCTATACTAATATTAATGATTAGCATGGTATTAGGTGGATCAAGAATTAATAGAACCTCTATATCTATTAATTCTTTTCGAAGGGGATCCTTTTACCAGATCCATTTTATGCATAAACACACATATATGCAAATGCAACTATATGAGGGTATATTTTACCCTAGAGCTATCGATGAACAAGTCATCAACATCATTTCCATTTTATTTGGTACCTCAATCTCGGTGGTTGACTTCCTTTCCACCTTCGAGAGCACCTAGTCCTACAATTACGCAATACTTTAGTAGTACCATATTCACAAAATATAACCAATGCTACAAATAAATTTTATGTAACCATAATGTAAATAATACTGGCATTGAAACAATAAATTCAATACATTTTCATCTCATAATTGAGTCCTGCCAAGGTGGGTCATGACATACTTACCCCCTTGGACAAAACATAATACTCTATGTTTATTACATTACAATTTATTCAAATAAAAATGGAAAGTATCTTTTCATGCCGTCCACTTTTTCCCAAGTGGCACTTCTCTTAGAATATTCATCCTAGTGGACCTTACAATGATCTAGAGTTTACTTCCTCATCAATTTGGAACAAAAATCTAGAATCTTCAGTGGCATCACTTCAATGACCATGGAATATACCATCTATAATTTAGAAATAACACACACATGATTGGGATCAAAAATGTACTTTCTAAGTAGGGATACATGGAAAGTGTCATGGAATTTTTATAGGTTGGGTGGTAAGTGTACAAACCTGGGAAGCACACACCTATTCTACTTGCATCATAAAATCAAAATAAAAGACCATAAATGCACAAATAGCATGGAAGTAACAAATACAAGAAATATCTTTTATTTATTCATGTGGATTATGGTTACATATTGGTTCCTCTTAGGGATAACTAGTTTGATACAATGAAATACAAGTAGAAGTAATGGTATCTCCCATAAGGGGATGGTACACTCCGCATGCCTCCCGGTCTCGCACACGAACTTGTATAAGGGCTTATTACTACCTTCTTCTCCTCTTTGGCTCGAGGGATCTAATGCTCTGAATGCTTTGGCTTGTTCTTGGAACCTATATCCTACGTGCAATAAATAACAATAGGATATTAGTAGCATGACCGACATATCACAATGAATCTTTATTAGTAGATATGCAAAGAAATGTAAGCAATCATAATAAGATCAAAATGTAGCAAAACTAAGTTATAAATACTAGAAAAGCTAAAAAATAATGGTGCAAATACATTAAGGAAAGTAGATCTATATTAAAACTAATTAATAAAGCAAAAAGGAATGTAGATCTATGCTAAAACTTGAAAAAAATGTCTAACACCCTAGGTTGTGGCCACAGGCCGCTGTCAAGGACAACGACCATGAAATGAAACCTTCTTCCTCATGAACTAGGGGGTTGTAGCACTAGATTCCTCATCTAAATTGATGTCCAAGGATCATATCTATGTATATACACTGATTGGCATTGAAGAACTTGATCTGAGTGCTTGGGTAGCTCGTAATACCTGCTCACTTAAAAATGCTTCACTACTCCTCAAAGGGGTATGGAATCACTCTCCAATTTGCTAGGGCTTCGCTGCACAAAAATTATGATATTCCAGATACCTTATTTTCTTGAGAGGATGTATATGTAGACCTCCTATATTTATATCTAGATCCAAATATTGACTTCTTGGAGAAGCCAAGATCCAGATCTGCATGCAACTAACCATAATAGGGGGAAGGATCAGTCACAAATTTGTATTGAAGAGACAGTTAGGAGGAACTCTGGGAGATCCACACCAAAACTCGCTCACCTATAATGCAAGTGCAATCAGACTACATAATATTGGCCTGTATTCATAGCCAGACTATGTTTCAGTGCTAGTCACTATCTAGAGTAGCGACTAGGTGTGGCCACTCTGGGCTTCAACGACCAGTATTGGCAACTGCTTTGATTGATAGCGACTGAGCCTGAATGGGCCATAATCACCCCTTTTGAGTGGTTATGACCACTGCTAGCTCTTATAAAGGTCCAATATCGGTCATATGGTCTCTCATTGTGTCCATATGAGTAGTTTCGTAAACATGATACATTTTAGGTATCTACGAATGCCCATTTTTGGGATGCATTGTGGGAAAACATAACATTGAGAAAAAATAGATCACCTAGGGCCACATTGTAGGGTGTGTGATGATCATTGATTTGATCAGCATTGGATGCCCCAATCATGAGAAAAGGTGCAAATCCTAGAATAATTGCTTCCAATAGGATGGAAGGCTTAAATTTGAAAAATATTGCACATGCCCATAAGGCGATCATGTAGCTTCAGTGCTACTATAGGTCCGAAAGAAGGAGAGATACAAGCTTAACTATAATATTTGCATTCTTACCCAAAAAAGGGTAAGCTTATGATAGTTGTTGGAAATGATTCATTAGATGAACACAATTTGACATGATCAAGTAATCCTTTGTTGATTTTGATTATGATTGTTAATATTATGACTACCTCCTCAAATGATGAGTCGATGAGGGAAGGACAATGAATAAAGTGACGAGCCACTTGACCATTATGAATGATTTGGATCTCTTCAATAGGTTCATTTTTTTATCATGGTAGGCCTCATTTTAGGTGTGATTTCAACCATTTATAGTTATTGTACCTCTTTATCCCATGGAGCGGTCTGGTCACAAAGGGTCTTCTTAGAGAATCAAGAAGATAACAATTCCATTCAAGATTGTGTTGAATCACTATGTTCGATGATTTGTTGAAAATGTTATAGAAGAAATGAGATGAACCCTCATTCCTGTGGGGCAGTCCTACCACCATGGCCTTCTTTAGGATTGAAGTGAAGCATATCAATTCGAGCAAGTACTAATTTGTCCCAAATGGCCTTATGGTAATTTATTCATCCTGCTGGATTACATGGAGCATCAGTCACTGCAACCGCCAAGTGTATAGAATAAATAAATGAATATGAGGCACATTCGAGATTTTGTTGTTATTTTATTTTTCTTTTATTTTTAGATTTTATATATTTTTATTTATTTTTGCTTTATGTGATTTTTTTTGTTATTTATGCAATTTTTGATTGCTTTGGACCGATAGGTATGTTTAATGGTCCATTTTGTGTTTCTTCATGGTGATAAACTAAGAGTTTCTATTTTGTTTTGAAGTAGTTGTTTGTATGAGTGACCCCCAATTACTATTTGGTGGCTGCTATTAGCATAAATGACCAGGAATTGTAGGCTGCTGATGCCAACAGTGGTCGAGGAATAATTGAAAAATATAAAAGAGAAAATTAGGGTTTTGAATTTATTATTTCTAGCTATCAGTTTTGCTTTTGAGCTCTAAGAGAGAAAGAGTGAAAGTGACACCAGATGTTGACAAGACTACCATATGCCATGGAATACCAAGGCAAGGCATCCACGAGCAGAGGAGCCAAAGCTTCACAGGTATTTATCTTAACCCAAGCTTATTATTTAACCATTAAAATGAACCTCACTAATTAATTGGTAAATGAACCAAATTAAACCAATTGGAAATGAAATGAACCAATAAATAGGTCTAGGTTTAGCTTAATTATAGTGGGTTTAGCTTAGTTTTTATTTTTTGTTAAATTTTTTGGTGTTTTTGGATGAGGGCGAATGTCGTTGGCATGCCGCCTCATGGCCGCTGATGACTAGAGCAACCCCCAAATGGGAAAAGAGGGGTTGTTGTCATTGTCAGTGGCTAGCTTGAATTCCAACAGTCATTTTTTTGACCGTTGGGGGCTGGCCACTATCGACTTTAGGGGCCACTGTGTGGCCGCTCCTGGCATGAGTGGTTGAGCAACCTTAGGGAAATTTTTTATTTTATTTTTATTTTTTTGCATAATTAATTGATTTTTTAAAGTTTTATAAGTGTAAATTTTGATTTTTTTGAATTTTTAGGTGCATTTAGCCATTGTGTTTGTAGCCTTAGGCTATCTTAGGTTAATTTTACATTTTATTGCTCTTTTTAGCTTTTAAGTGCATTTAATTTAGGTATTTTAATTTGTACCTTTAGCTCTTGTCTGCATCGGCTCGAGACCCTACTTTGCTTGTGCAACTTCTACCCCAGATGGATGACATATATTGGAGTTGGCTTGATGTCCACAGACTCTAGTACATCATGAGGCTATCGACGATCATGTTCGACCATGCCCACCTCACTGCCCTAGCACATAGGTGGGATTCATGGATGAACACCTTCCATATCCCTATTGGTGAGATGACTATTACTCTAGAGGACGTCTACAAGATCTTCTGGATCCCTTTTGATGGAGTCCCTATTATTTCCTCTCCTACCGATTCCAAAGATACTATATTTGCAAGGGTCTTTGGAGATCATGCAACTATAGTATTTGGTGACTGTCGTCATGACATGATCTCTATGGATCGGTGGTATCGAGAGGATGTCTTCCCATGGTGGCAGGTCATATTGATGCATGTCATATGTAACATGGTTTTACCTGATTGATCCAAAGCAAGGTTCCCATGGAACCTCCTAGCTATGGTTCAAGATTTGATGGACAAGATATTTATCATTATGTCTTGGAAGAGCATGTTGCTGGCTCAGTGTTATGACGAGTTTTACCAGATTTAGAGGTGGGGATGAGCTAGCATTGCTTACAGCCTATTTCTATAGATCTGGGGTTTGGAGCACATTAGGATAGAATACTCAAGAGGATTGCCTTTTAATATTACTACCATTTCAAAGGTGGCCTAGTGTTATGAATACAGGTGGCCTTAGGAGTGAGAGGATCATCGAAGTTAGCATCATGCATGGGACCTGATCCACTATGCAGCTACCCTGACTGGCCTACAACCAAATTATATCATCTAGAAGCCTTACTTTGAGTTCCCTGATTGGTTGGAGGTAGACAAATTTTTATCTCAGACTAGGCATGACAGATGGGTGATCGGTCATAAGGGAGGCATTAGAGAGTTTTTCCATTACTCTTAGGTGCTCTTCTAGTTTAGCATATAAAAGGATGTATCCTTGGAGCTAGTTTTATATAGGTAGGTCACTATAGATAGGGATATTCCACCACCCCATATTGTAGTAGTTTTAGAGGAGGAGGACCCTCCTACAATTTATGCCAGCATATCAAATTCTGAGGTTATTGAGGTATATACCCAGTGGTGGGTTATGTGGCTATGGTAGGGTTGTGGTAGCTTAGGTCGAGACGGGGATGAGGCTATTATGGAGGATCCAGAGGGACATAGGATGCAGGCCTAGATAGAGGACTGGGGGTAGGCTATGGATAATTAGGTAGCAAAGGAGCAGGTAGCTCCAAATAAGCAGGAGGAATTAGCTCTAGAGGAGTAGGAGTATCCTCTTTGGGCTTAGTTGCACAATGTAGAGGTCAAGCTTCAGGCAGCTTGCACTTAGGTATTACATCAAGATTCTATTATTTCTACTCTCTAGTCTTGGGTCATGGGTTTTTATGAGGAGAGGGTTGCTCGCTAGGCATAGATTGATTCAACACATATTAGGATAGATCAACTTATTGGTGAGAGGGATACTGCTCAAGGACAGGTTGTGCCAGCTGCTCCAGCTGTACAGGGGCCCACAGGTCTAGAATTAGGGACTAAGGTTAGGTTCCTACAGTTGATCATAGAGGATGATGTGGGTCAGATGGATTTAGATGCTACTTACATTATATTCCTACGGTCCTAAATTAGGCTTTAAGGTGGCACTCCTCAAGAGCAAGATATAGTAGGTGGCTTGCAGCATAGCAGGAAGAGTGCATCTAGGAAATCGTCGATACGATCGAGTCATAGGACCAAGACGTAGATATAGTGGACCACTGGGACTAGCTCCCATCATACTTATAGGGATGGAGCTGAGGGTGGATGTGAGCCATGGGATGCAGGCACAGTATTATGTTTATGATGGGTCTAGTATTATTTTTGAGTGTAAGGTTTGAGGACCTACACTATTATAGCCTATAGGTATTTTTATACCTCCATGTACTTATTTGATAAATTACACACTCATATATATATGATGTTATTTTTTTAGACTCATTGTGTGTATCATGTGATTGGTTTTATTGTTATGTGATGTTTATGATATGCATATGGATGCAATGTCTATGATCTTATGCTATGTGATGTGATGTATTGATGACATGCTCTAGATAGATGATGGATGAATGCTTAGATGTTGTGATCTAGATATGTGGATGCACTTATTATGCATCCTTATATGGATGTACTGATGGATGTTAAATGCATGTTTAATTTTTTAATTGTTTATGCATTTAATCTATGTGCTATGATATGATGGATGATGTGATGCATTAATTATATGGGGATAATATAATGTAAATGAACCTATATGTTTTAATCACTTAAAACATAAGGAATGAATTTGATATGAGTTTAACAATATAATGGACAACACCACAGAATGTAAAACAATCATGAATGTAACTGATAACTCTTATCATAATAATTAATCAATTAAGCATCCATATGTGAGATGAGATGATGTGGTATGTATGTGCTTTCTTTATAAGCTTTTGTAAATTAAAATATTTGTACAAAATAGTTAGTGGCCATCTAAATACATTGCTAATATTTATCCGATATCTTTCCTATTCATGAACACACTTTAATTAAAAAACTCTCCTAAAGAAAGTTGTTGATTTGATTGATGACGTGATTTGTTGCTATGAGGTGATTTTTGAGGTTTTCCATGAGACTCAAACATCCTAGTTACTTCATCAAAATGTGTGTATTGACCATACAGGACTCCTGAGAGATTAAGGACTTATTATGAAGACCAAGATATTCACTATCCCTATGTGTGCAAATGAATAAATTATATAAAACATAAGCATACCCCTATGCCAAGCGAGATTCATTCAATACATTGTTGTATTGGGGATCCTCAATTGTTCATCCTGATTGTAAGTTGGTCTTAGTTGGACTAGACCATTAAGCAATACATGACACCTAAATCTAGCTCTTTTGCAATTCATGCAACCCATTGATGTATTAGGGATCACTCAACGGTTTGTGGAGGTTGACCATTCCAGGGATTCAAGATCTTCACCCCCTTATTTTATTCACATTTATTTGAGATACTTGCTCATGCTTAGTGATGAAAATAACTTTTTATTTTGAATTTTTGTTTTCTTTCGAGCAAGGGATTTATGTAGTGATGATAATCATTGTTTATTTTGCTTTGTTTTAGGTTTTTTTCTTGTTTTGATGAAAGTAAGGGATTTATTTGTGTAGGGGGGAGCTTGTCCTTTTGCTAATGATCAAAATCCTAGACCATGTGCATCACAAGGGAGAAAGTAAAAACCTTTCACTTAGGATGCCTAGTACCACTTGTAGCGTTCATCTTTCCCTTATTCCAACTAGGATTTTAGTGTTTTTATTAGTGATATGATTCTAATAAATGCTAGGTATTATCAAAACTAGACCTCATATTCTTCTAGTGAAGAGGGATTTCTACAAAGTTTGATAAAATCACTAGGTATGGCTCAGTGACCAAAAAACCTAGTATATTCCTTATAGCAATAGGAGGGGTTATGTTGAAAAACATAGATAATCACATGGGTTATGGATGATGATGGATTTTGAGGATGCATGATTGAGGTAAAAACATGGTGTCATTTGTAATACTACAAACATATCCTATGCTAATGGAAATGCAATGGATGCAACGTGCCTAATACTATGCAACTAATGGATGCAAATGCCAAATGAAAGTTTTCAATTGTTCTTGAGTTTTGATTATTCTGAACCTTTTGACTTTAAGTTATTTTTGTGCTTTTGTGTTTTGTTTTTGACCAAAGGGCTTTAAGATGCCTTTGGAGATTTTTGTGAAGTGACCAAAGGGCTTTAATATGCCTTTGGGATTTTTGTGCAATTACCAAAGGGCTTTAAGACACCTTTGGGGCTTCTTGTGAAGTGATCAAAGGGAGTTAATATGCCTGCCTTTGGGGCTTCTTGTGAGTTTACCAAATGGCTTATGATGCCTTTGGAGCCTTTTGTGATTTGACCAAAGGGTTTTAAGATGCCTTTTGTGAGTTGACCAAAGGTGTTATGCTGCCTTTGGGGCCTTTTGTGATTTGACCAAAGGGCTTTAAGATGACTTTGGGGCCTTTGTTATGTGACCAAAGGGCTTTAAGATGCCTTTGGGGCCTTTTGGGCTGTGACCAAAGGGCTTTAAGATGCCTTTGGGTCCTTTGTGATGTGACCAAATGGATTTAATATGCCTTTGGGGCCTTTGTGATGTGACAAAAGGGCTTTAATATGCCTTTAGGGCCTTTGTTATGTGACCAAAGGGCTTTAAGATACCTTTAGGGCCTTTTGTGTTGTGACGAAAGGGATTTAATATGCCTTTGGCGCCTTTATGATGTGACCAAAGGGTTTTAATATGACTTTGGGGCCTTTATGATATGACCAAAGGATTTTAAGATGTCTTTGGAGCCTTTTGTGCTTTGAACAAAGAGCTTTTGATGCCTTTGGAGCCTTTTGTTTTGTAATTTTGAAAATTTTGAATGTTTTTGATATTTTGACATTTATTTGAATGTTTTTGTGTTTATTGGTTTTATGTGTAAAATATCTTTAGATGAATAATATTGAAAGGCTCTGGCTCCTCAAAACCTAATGATGTTAGGTGATATGTCCCAGGTTCAATCTTCTCAGAGATGATATAAGGACCTATCCAATTAACCACAAATTTATCTTGCAGATGTGGCAACAAATTTGAATTCTGTTGGTTCTCTTTAAGCACAAGATCCCCAACCTTAAAGTATCTCATGTGTATTTTATTGTTATAAGCTTGTGTTAAACAATATTGGTAAACATGAAGATGCTTAAGAGCATTGATGTGACATTCATCAATAAGGATCAACTGATCAAGTTGAGCTTGCCATGCAATATCATCATTGATGAACTCTTTCAATGTGATGCACAATGTTGGAATTTCTAACTCTAAGGGCATAATGGCCTTAGTGCCATATACAAGTGAAAATAGTGTTTCCCTAGTGGGCATCTGCATACTAGTCCTGTAAGCCCATAATGCAAGGGGTAACTGTAGATGCCAATCCTTATGATTTTATTTCATCGTCTTCTTTAATATGGCTACTATTGTCTTTTTTGAGGCCTCTTCTTGCCCATTTGCTTGTGGATAATATGGTGTCACAAAACTGTGTTGAATGTTGTATTTGGATGTTAAAGCCCTCACATTTTTGTTATTTATTGATGGACCATTATTCGATATTATCTTGAAGGGGTCCCCAAAGTGATAAATGATATTATGAAGTATGAACTCCATAATGTGAGGTCATATTATCAACATTAAGGGGACCACTTCCACCTATTTGGTGAAGTACTCAGTGGCCGTTAATATAAATGTGTGCTAGCCCAAAGATAAGGGAGAAATATTTCCAATTATATTGAAACCCCACTGAGAAAATAGCCAAGCCACCTGAATGGGCTGTAATGCCTATGATGGCAAGTGCATCATATTTTCATGATGACATTTAATGTATTTTTTGATATACTCGCAACAATCCTTCTCCATGGTGGGCCAGTAATAACCCATTTGAAGGATGTGCTTGATGATGGTCATGTCGTTGAAATGGCCACCATGGGTACCATCATGAGCTTGCAAAATTTCCCAATCTAATTCCTAGGGATCTAGGCAATGGAGGACTCCATCGTAGCTTCGAAAATACAATATGCCTCCTAGAAAGACATATCTCATTGCTTTCTATTTGAATGCTCATTTTTTAGCATGCAATATTCCATGTGGGATGATTCTAAGTTTCAAGAAATCTTGTAATTGGGATAGTCAATCCTGATAAGCTACAATCTCAACAGATAGGATGACTTGTTTCTCCTACAGTTTGATATGCATAAATGCAGATTGAGAAATAACCTTGTGGTGAATGATGGTACCATTCTATGTAGGGCCCTACAAGATCAAGGACCCCCAAGGCACCTTCTTTAAAAATTCTCTAGATTTATAGAACCACTCATGGTCTGGTTCTATATGAATCATGTTGACTAATTCATTGTTGTCAAAAGCCTCACACTACATCGCGGGTTGCAAGAGTGTTTTCACATGAATGGTGAGGGGCCTACTATTCTAAAGAAATGGCTTTACCAGTTGATCAGTTATGACTTGTCCCTTGATGGAATTTTAGCTGATGAATTCCAAGTTGAATTATATCAATAGCATGATCCACTTTGTAGTACGTGTATTATGATATGTCTTGCTCATCATATGTTGAGCAAGGTGCAACAACCGTATTTTCATTGTTGTCAACACATTCAGATAGATTGGTTGATGCAGTGGACAAGAGTTAAGAGGTTCTTTAGAATATGTATAGTGATTTTCCAAAATATCGAAGTGGCCCATATGCTGAAAATCAAAATAAAATCACAAGGAATAAAACTATCGTGATATCGTGACATTTTGAGCAAGAAAGAAAAACTATCGCGATATCGCGACATGTTGAGAAGAAAGAAAAACTGTCATGATATCATGACATGTTCGAAGAGAAAGCGCAAGAAAGAAAAATTGTCATTATTTCACGACATGTTCGGAGATAAAGCGCAAGAAAGAAAAACTATCATGATTTTGCGACATGTTCGGAGAGAAAGCGTAAGCAAGCAAAACTGTCATGATTTCGTGACATGTTCAGAGAGAAAGTGCAAGCAAGCAAAACTGTCATGATTTTGTGACATGTTGGAAGAGAGAAAGGCAAGTAGAAAAAGTGTCACGATTTTGCGACATATTGCGAGAGAGAGTCCGAAAGAAAAAGTTTCACGATTTCATGACATATTGCAAGAGAGATTGTACGGATGAAAAAGTGTCACGATGTCGCGACATATTGCAAGAGAGAGAGTCTAGGAGAAAAAGTGTCATGATATCGCGACATGTCGGGTTTTCGCGACCCGAAGGCAAGAGAAAGAGCAAAGGAGAAAAAGTGTCATGATATCACGACATGTCAGGTTTTCGCGACCCGAAGGCAAGAGAAAGAGTAAAGGAGAAAAATTATCACGATATCATGACATGTCGCATTTTTGCGACTAAAGGAGGAGAGAGAAAGTAAGAATGCAGACGTGTCGTGATATCGTGACAAAAGTAAAGAAGAGTAGCAAGGAGGTGAAAGTGTCATGATATCGTGACATGTTGTGTTTTCGTGGGTACAAGCCAAGAAGAGTATCAAGGAGCCGAAAGTGTCGTGATATCGCGACGTGTTTTCGTGGGCAAAACCCGAGAAGAGGACAAAGAGGCAAAAATGTCATGATTTCATGATAGGTTGCTTTGGCACGAGCTAAGAAGAGAACCCAACCAAAATAAGTTATGTGACAGCTAATTGAAGTTATACGGTAGTTACAGGGGCCGTTGCAGAAGAAGATCATGCAGCTAAAATAAGAAGAGTTAACTGAAGTCAGTACGACAGTTACGGGTGCAGTTACAGAGAAAAATCACACAGCTAAAATAAGAATAGTTAACAGAAAGTCATCAGTCGAAGACCAAACAAAGAGCCGTAACTATTAATAGGCTACATGAGAGAATACTGTGTGATAAAGAAGTTACAACTGAAGTTAAAAATAGAGTCAGAACTTTGTTATAAAAGGAGGTCTGCGTGGAGAATTTTAGTGTGAAAAAAAAAGTGAAAGTGCTACAAAAAGAGGGTTGGAAGAGTGTCATAAGAGAGTAGTAAGTAGAGTCGTAAGTGTGTGTGGTGTTTTGGTGAATAGCAAGAGAGGTTGGGTTAGCAATAGACCAGTCAGGGTCTTGTATAAGCGAAGGCATTTTTATGTCAATCTTATAGTTTCAAAATTGCAGTCCAAGTTGGTGCTTGGAATTAGGGGTTGGTGCTCCTTTCTGTTGGTGTAGATAAATCAGGGGTTGGTGCTCCTTTCTGTTGGTGCAGATAAATTGGGGGTTTGTGCTCCTTCCAGTGGGTGCTGGTAAATTGATTATAAAATTGGTATTTTGCAAAGGCTGGATTTGGACGGGAGTCCAAGCAGTCATTTTTGAGGAGTAGCCAAATTGGTGAACCTCGTTACATCGTGTGTTGTGGAATGCTCTCTTGTTATACTTGCTTTAAGAGTTGTAGATTTGAATTTAAATAGCTACACTGATTCACCCCCCCTCTCAGTGTCATTGTGAGACTAACATCATATACTACTATAGCGACCCCGGGATGCACGCACCGCTCTTTTTACTCTACTTGCAATGTATTAAAACCCAAAATGAAATGGAAGACAATGAAAAGCATATAACACGGAAATAACAAAGATGGATCTCTTTATTTGTATTGAAACCCGGTTACATGTCGGTCCCTCTTAGGGATACCCATTTCGATACAATAAGGTTACAAATAGGCAAAGAGTGCCCCTTTCACAAAGAGGTGGTGCACTTTCAAAAGCTTCCTGATTCTGCACATGGAAATGTATGAGGGCTTACAGATGCCTCCTTCTCTAGGCCTATTTCCTAGAGGTATCCCTTTTGCTCTCGTATGTTGCAGATTTCATCCGATGAACCTGTGGCCCTGTAAGCAATGAAACAACAACACACGCTTAGATGTCCGAGAATACCTCCCCGGATGAGGTTGTTAGCAATGAATATAACAAATGAAAGCAAGTGCAAATTAAACTAATGCTATGAATGCGAATGAATGAAATGATGCTATGCTAATGATATGCTAAACAAAATAATGAATCTAATGTCTAAAACCCTAAGCTAGGCCTACGGGCCACTGTCCAAGACAACGGCCGCTAAAGTGACTCTCGTCCTCTTTGCTCCAAAGCTATGGATCAAAGCTTGTATCCGATGTTGAAATAATGGTTGCTATGCTCTCCAATTTGTCAGGGCTTCACCGTAAATGTGATCTCCAAGGGAAACTCTCCAAGTCTCGAAAGCTCTCCTCAATGACCTATCCTGATAAATTCAAGATCCTTGGTGCTCTTAGGCTTGCACCTTTTATAGTGTGAAACCCTAGGTCTATGTCCAAGCCCTAGGAATGAATTCCTCATGCGTAGTGAGAGTTAGCATGAGAAGCTTTTTGTCTTTTCTATGTTTAAAGACCAGTTAACTAAAGTCTAAATGCAAACTCAAGTCTCCCATGTGAACTGGTCATGAAAGGGAATGCAAAGTTACTCCCGCTCACCTTTATTGCATGCAGACTGCCACTTCCACCCGTGATTAGGCCTATTTGTCGATAAAACTACTTTTATGGTTTAGCCATTGTCATCTGCAATGACTAATATCTGGTCACTATCATCTGTAGTGGCTAAGGTCTGGCCACTCTAGGCTTGAGTGGCTAAGATCTGGTCACTCTAGGCTTGAGCGGCTAGGCTTGGATGGCTTGAAAATGCCCCAAATGAGTGGTGAGAACCATTGTTGATGCTTGGAAAGTCCAATATTATGTCATATGATCTTATGAATGTGTCTATGTGAGTAGCTCCCCTAAGCATGACATGTTTTAGGTGTCTATAGATGCCCCTTTTTGTGATGCATTGTGTGGAAAACACAACGCTGAGCAAAAACATAGACTGATCTATTTGTAGGGTGTATGGTGATCAATGGTCTGATCAATGCCGGATGGCCCAATCATGCAAGATGGCATGCATCCTTCGAATCATTGCCTCAATGTTCAGAGGACTTAGCTCAGTGGCTTGGGCATGTTAAATTGCACTCATTCCTCAAACTCAATCGGGTAGCTTCAGCTGCTACAATAGTTCTAATCGGTAGGAGAGCTACAATTGAATATGTCATGTCTGCTTACGTTCCCAACAAACAAGGGAAATTTGTGATTGTTGTATGCAATGATTCATAGGATGAACATGATTTTGATGTGATCGAGTGATATTTTGTTGATTTGATTATGATTATGTTGAAGCTTTGAACTACCTCCTCACACAATGGATTGGTGAAGAAATGACAATGAATGAAGTGACAAGTCGCTTGACCAATATGACTAATCTGGTTCCTTTCTAGCATTTGTTGCTTTTAATGGGCAATCCCACATCCAAGTGTGATTCCAATTGTTTATGATAATCATCCATCCCTATCCCGAGGAGCGGTCCAACTATCAATAGCCTTCTTAGGGAGTTAGGATGAGTGATTCTATTTATGTTCATATTGTATCACTTTGGCTTAATGTTTTTGGTATCATAGGGGAATTAGGATGATCCTTTCGCACCCATGGAGCAGTCCGACCATCTTGGTCTTCTTCGGGATTGAAGGGTGGCACATCGTAATTCCAAAATGAAATGTTTTTGCCCCAAGTGGCCTTATGGTAACCTACTCATCTCATCGAAGTGCATGGAGTGTGAATCGTTGCAATCATCGAGTGGATAGAGTAAGTAACTGGATACGAGGCCTGCTTGAGATTATGCTTTTATGTGATTTTTTTTGTTATTTTGATCATCAAGATGATTTTAATTCATCAAAATGCATTTATTTAATGTTTTTTTGTTATCCCCCATGGAAGGAATCTTTTGTTTTTATCTGTGGAGCAGGCCGCTATCAGGTCCAATGGCCTCTGAGTCTCTGCCTGTGGCCGTTGTCACCTTGAGCGGCCATGAAGTTTGGGCTGACATCAACAACGGCCAAGGCATAATTTGAAAATATAAAAATGCACTTTTAGGGCTTTTGACCTATCATTTTCTTTGTTGACAATTCACTTTTTAGAGCTCTGGTGAGACAATGATAGTTGTAGTTTTGGAAGATACCTGCATCGAGGATATGGCTGCATAGGGTGAGGTATTAGCTATTGGAGGAGCTAGAGCTTCTCGGGTATTATTTCAAACCCTAACCTCTTTTCCTCTTTTGGGTAAAATTGAACCTCACTAAGTAACTGGTAAATGAACCTCACTAAACCTGTTGGTAATGAATGAAATCCGTAGCTAGGCTTAGTATAGGTTTTTATGTGGTGGGTTGGTCCCCATTTTTGATGTTTTCAATTTTTTTTGTATTTTATGGCCTAGGGTTCATGGGTTTGCCATGTCGCCTTTCGCTGTCACTCAATGGAAATTTGGCGCTGTCGCTAGAGTGGCTAGGTTTGAACCCCAATGATCAAAAATTTGACCATTGGGCTTTGGCCGCTGCTGTCTCCAGTGGCTAGATTCTGGCCATTGTGGGCGACAATGACTAAATCCCTTAGCCAATTTTGCAAATATTTTTTTGGATTTTTGAGATAGTTTTTTTTTTTGGAATTTTGAACTACTCTTTAGCATGTGTTGCATGCCTAGGTGTATTTATCCCCCTCTTTGCTCAGATTTAGGAGAGTGTCAAATTTTTCATGTTTTATTGGGATTTATGCCTTAGATGCACTGTAGTTATGTTTCATCTTTCTTTCATTTTGCTTAGATCCTTACTACTCGGGCTCGAGACCCGAAGCTCATGAATGACCTTCTACCTCTTCTGGATGACACAGATTGGAGGTGGCTTAAGGCTCACGAGCTCTAGTATGTTACCAGACTACCTCACATTATGTCGGATCAGGCTTACCTTATGGCTTTGGCCCATCGTTGGGACCCTCGGACTAATACCTTCCACCTCTCGACCGATGAGATGACCATTATGCTAGAGGATGTGTACAGGATCTTTCGGATCCCTTTTGATGGAGTGGCCATCGTTTCTTCGGCCACTAATGATCAGGTGGTTATTTTCACTCGGGTGTTCGGAGGATGCTCTACGGAGGCTCTCAAGGACACCAAGTCTAGGGGAGTGTCCATTATCCATTGGTATCAGGAGCATGTTTTCATAGTGAGGCATGCGGTATTGTTGATGGTCATCAACAACGTCCTTATCCTAGACTACTCAGGCTTGAGGTTCCCTTGGAACCTCCTCGTGATGGTTCAGGACCTGATGGATAGTGAGGAGCCTATCAGATATGCATGGGGTAGGTCTCTATTGGCTCAGTGTTATGATGAGTTGTACCACATCCATCGGAGGGGTCATGTCAGCATCACCTATAGTTGGATTTTGTAGATCTAGGGATGGGAGCACATTAAGGTAGATCATCCCAAGGGGCTTCCTATTGAGATCATAGCTGTGGATGGGCGGATGTAGTGCTATGCCACCAGATGGGCTAGAGAGAGTGAGGAGCACAAGAGCCACACTTTTGTAGGGGAGTTGTCTCATTATACTGATACTTTCATTGGACTCTAGGCTGGAGATGTCATATGGCACCCGTATCATGAGTGTCCCACTTGGGATGACCTGACCAGTTTTACTGCTAGGATGCGATGTGAGCGATGGCTCATCGACCATAATATTAGCATCCGGAGCACTTCTTCTACTCTTGGGTTCTTCATCAGTATGGGTTGTAGTAGGATGTGCCACTAGTACCATTTTTGTATAGGTGCATCAGAGTAGAGAGAGACCTCCCTCCTTGATAGGTCATAGAGTTAGCTGATGAGGAGGATGCCCCAACTGTTGATCTTGGAGTGGCTAGGGGAGTCACATATGCATTTGTGTGGTGGTGGGGTGACCTGATGTGGCATGGTGAGGGTAGTCTAGTCGAGAGGATGATGGCGGAGATGGGGCAGATCCATCGGGGCATAGGGTTCATGCTAGGACTACGATGTGGGGCCAATAGGTAGAGTAGGTGGTAGTGGAGGAGTAGGAGGCTCTTGAGGAGGTGGAGGAGGAGATGGAGCCTGAGGAGAGAGATTCTCCTCTTAGGGCATAACTGCATGATGTGGAGGTCGAGCTCCAGTCGGCCAAGATATAGGTACAATAGCGTGATGCCATCATAGCTCAATGGGATACCACTATAGCATAGCTTTCAGACCAGATACAAGCTTTGCAGGCCGCTATGGGAGGAGCTGCCCGGATGCAGGTTGTTGTTGCTCCTCCTACTCTTGAGGGTCCTTCGAGGGTAGCTCTCGAGGATGAGATCAGGCATCTACAGGGTTTTTGGATGAGAGTGATGTACATATTTCTGAGGATGCAACCCATATTGCCGCTCTCTCGAGGCAGATCAGGAGGCTAGGAGCCATCCCTAGGGAGAGAGGAGCCATAGGTGGGTCATAGGTCAGTAGGAGCTCTACAGTAGGGAGTATTCCATCCGGCTTGGTCATGGGGCCCGAACTCATACTGAGAGACCAGTAGGGTCCAGCTCGCACCATTCTCCTAGAGATCCGGCCATAGGGGCGGTGTTAGGGGGCGAGCCCAATATTTGATTGATGGTGCACTTGGTTTTGTTTTTGAGGTCGGCTGACCTATATGACTGTAGCCCATGGGCATTTTTGTATATCCATGGACTTGACACACATACTTTTATGATATCTTTGCATTATGACTCATTATGTGTATCGTTTATTGCTCATGTTTTTGTTGTTATTTTGTTTTATGATGTGATGTGATGATGGCATTATGATGACTTGATGTATATGTTAGATGATAGATGATATTGTAGATGCTTATATGGATGTGTAGATGCTTATATGATTTGATGATATGATGTGATGTATTTTGAGTTGATAAATGATGAATTTATGATTGTATGCAAATGGATATTGCCTATATGTTTTATGATGTGCTTTATGATGTAATGATGGGTGATTTGGTTTTTGTGTTTATGGATGCGATGTTATTGTTAAATGCATGTTTAATTTTGCTTTAATTGTATGCATCTAACTTATGTGATGGGATGGTATAAATGAACTTGTATGCTCTAATCACTTAAAACATAAGGAATGCATATGACATTGACAATCTTAATGGGTGATACCACAGAAAGTAAAAAATTAATCATGAATTTAAATAATCACTCTTATCATAAGAATTGATTAAGTATTCATATATGAGATGTAATGGTGTGAGATGTATTTTCTTGATAAGTTTCTGTAAATTAAAATATATAAAGTAGTCAGTGGTCGTCTATATACTATTTCTAATATATATGCGGTATCTGTCCTACTATGTTGATACCCCCTAATTTATAGAATCTTATAAAGAAAGTGATGGTGTGAATGATGATATGATTTGTTGCTATGTAAGAATTTTGGGGCTTTCCAGAGATTCAAACACTCTAGTTACCCTATCAATGACTGTGTACTGATCATTTAAGGCTTTTGAAAATTAGGCTTTCATCATGGTCCTAGATACTCATTCTCCCTATGTGTGCAAATGAATATATTTAGATAGAACCCATGCATTTCCTCCGATTTTAGGTGGGATTCTTTCAGCCCATTTCTAAGATCAGGGATCCTCAAGTGTTCATCTTATTCTTATGTTGGACTCAATTGGACTATACCACTAGGCAGTTTTGGATTACCTAAAGCTAGCTCATCCACATTCAAACATTGGTCTATACAAATGCATAGCTTTTGTGATAGACATATCGTCATGCATAAGGATTTCTCCTTCCAATCCTGTATAGTGCCAAGAATTCCAGGGATTCAAGCTCCAATCCCTTCTTTTCTTCATTATGACTTGGGATACTTGCTCGTATTTAGTGATAAAAATCACTATTTATTTTTGACTGATTTTTTTTATTGAGCAAGGGATTCTTGTAGTGATGATAATCACTATTTATTTTGCTTTTGTCCTTTTGATATTTTGAGCTATGAATATGGGTGTTGATGTGTGACTTTTGAAGATTTTGAACTTTGAACCTGGGATTTTTGCTTGTTGACTTAAGCAAGGGATTTCTGGGTAGGGTGGAGCTTGTCCTTTTGTCAATTCTCAGCATTTTTGAACTGGTTGCATAGGGGGATAAGCAAGGATGTCCCTTTTTACTTTATGTAACCTAACCACTTTATGAATTTCATCTTCCCGTGTACCAACTAGAATTTAGTGTTTGTAATTAGTGGTGGGATCCTGAGATATGCTAGGCTTTGTCACCACTAGACCTTATTCTCTACTAACCAAGATGGTTTTCCACAAAAGTTGATAAGATCACTAGGTGTGGTTGAATAACCAAAAAACCTTAGTATATTATGTATAGCAATAGATAATGGTTGTGTTGAAAAACACAATTACACACATGTGTTGATGGAGGTATGGATTTGAATGGTTTGTGAGACAAACTATGGCATCACTTTTAAGGCTCTCATGACATATGCGAATGTAATGGATATGAAAATGTAATGCAATTATGTGGATGCAAGATGTGAGATGCAATTGTTTTTGTATTTTTTATTTTTATGTTGTTTTTGTATTTTTGCTTAATTTGACCAAAGGGCTTATTGTGCCTTTGGGGATTTTTTATTTTTGACCAAGTAGCATGAAGTACCCTTGGAGATTTTTTATTTTGACCAAGTGGCATGAATTACCCTTGGAGCATTTTTGATTGGAGTTGACCAAGCGGTTTGAATACCCTTGGAGCATTTTTATTTGATTTTGACCAAGCGGTTTGGATACCCTTGGAGCATTTTGATTGAATTTGACCAAGCGGTTTGAATACCCTTGGAGCATTTTGAATTTGATTTTGACCAAGCGGCTTGGATGCCCTTGGAGCATTTTGATTGTATTTGAATTTTTATGTTTTTATGATTTGTTTGTATTTTTGACATATTTGAATGTTTTTGTGTTTTATGTGTAGAATGCCTTCAAGTGAATGATATTGAGAGGTTCAGGCTCTTCAACACCATCTAATGATATAAGGTGATATGCTCCAGGCCCAACTCTTTGTGAAATCATGTACGGGCCTATCCAATTTACCATGAACTTGTCTCGCAGGTGCGGTGACAGATTCAAATTCTGTTGGTTTTCTTTGAGCACTAGATCTCCAACCTTGAATTCTCTTAAGTGGACTTTACTATTGTAAGCTCATGCAAGGTGATCTTGGTAAATGTGAAGATGCTCTAAAGCATTGACTCGACATTCATCAAGAAGCATCAACTGATCAAGGCGGCCTTGCCACGTGACATCATCATCTATGAAGTCCTTTAATGCTATGCGTAGAGTTGGAATTTCCAACTCTAGTGGCATGATGGCCTCAGTGCCATATACTAGTGAAAATGGTGTTGCCCCAGTGGGCATCCGTATACTAGTCCTGTATGCCCATAGTGCAAGAGGTAACTGCATGTGCCAATCCTTGTGATTGTCTTGCACCATCTTCCTCAAGATGGAGACTATTATTTTGTTCGAGGCTTCTGCTTGCCCATTTGCTTGTGGATAATAAGGCATTGAAAAATTGTGTTGAATATGGTATTTTTTCATTAAAGCACACATATTTTTGTTCTTGAAATATGGCCCATTATCCGATATTATCTTCGAAGGGACCCCAAAATGACTTATGATATTGTGGAGTATAAACTCCGCAATCCTCGGTCCAGTTGTTGATGTTAAGGGGATCGCTTCAACCCATTTAGTGAAGTATTCAGTGGCCGTTATGATGAATGTGTGTCGGCCTAAGGATGGGGGTGAGATCTTCCCAATCAAGTCTAGTCCCCACTGTGAGAATGGCCATGCTGCTTGGATGGGTTGCAAGGCTTGCGATGGTAAGTGCGTTAGATTTGCATGATGTTGGCACTTAATGCATTTCTTGACATACTCATAGTAGTCCTTTTCCATGGTGGGCCAATAGTAACCCATTCTCAAGATGCGCTTAATGATGGCCATGCCACTGAAATGCCCTCCACATGTGCCATCGTGAGCTTGCAAAATTGCCCAGGATGCTTCCTGGGGCTCAAGACAATGGAGTAATACTCCATCATATCCTCATCTGTAGAGGATTTCTCCTAGAAAGATGTATCTTGTTGCTTTCTGTTTGAACGTTCACCTTTCAGTATGCGACAAACCTTGAGGTACTATTCCAAGTTTTAGGAAGTCCCATAGTTGGGAAAGCCAATCCTGATAAGCCATGACTTCTATAGAAAAGATGGCTTGCTCTTCCTGTATTCTCGAGTTGGTGAACACGGATTGAGGAACAACTCTATGGTGTATGGTTGCACCACACTCCATAGGTCCTTGGGAGATCAAAGACCCCCAAGGTGCCATTTGCAAGAAATCTCTAGCTATGAAGGACCAATCCTGATTTGGTTCGATGTTGATCATGTTGATTGATTCTTGATTGTCAAAAGCTTCATGACGTATTGTTGAGTGCGAAAGCACTTTCACATGAATGGTTGTAAAATCAGTAGATGGATTCTGAGGGATTAAGGATCCCAAAGAGGCCATGGTGTCTACAAATCTATTTGATGTACGAGGGATTGCCTCGATGTCATACCATTCTAGCCGGGCTAGGTAGGTGTCAACAAGTTCCTTGTAAGTCTTCAGGAGTGGGCACCTGCATTGAAATAGTCCTTTGACTTGGTTTACTATGAGCAAGGAGTCACCAAAGATATTCAATATTTTAATGCCCATTGCTATGGCTGTTTGGAGTCCCAAGATCAATGCCTCATATTCCATGTTGTTGTTTGTGCAAGGGAAGTCTAGTTTGAATGATAAGGGCAATGGAGTGCCCTACGGTGTGATAAAGACAATCCCTACTCCACCCCCTTGTTCACACTTCGAACCATCAAAGAACAATGACATGTCTCTTTCTTTCTTAGGTTCTTCGAGTTCTGGCGGATCTGATAATGCAAAGACCACATCATCAAGCAATTCTATGGTGAGAGGCTTGTTATCCTGAAGAGGCGCCTCTGCTAATTGATCTGCTATGACTTGTCCCTTGATGGAATTTTGGCTTATGAACTCTAGATCAAATTCTATCAATAGCATGATCCACTTTGTGGTACGTGTATTGTGATATGTCTTGCTCATCATGTACTACAAAGGATTTTGTTTTGATATGACGTAGGTCGTATGGCTCAACATGTAGTGTCACAACTTTCGAGTTGCAAAGACCACTGCTAAACACAAATTTTTGACATACGCATATCCTAGCTCATAACTCACCAAGGTGCGACTAATGTAATATATGGCTTGCTCTTTGTCTTGTGCATTCTTTTGGGCTAACATGGTGCCCAATGCAAAATCAGTAGCCGATATATATATAGTAAAAATGGTATGTCTGGCCTTGGTGGAGCCAATACTGGCGGTGTTGCCAGATAAGTTTTGATCTCTGCAAAGGCTTGATGGCATTCTTCGTCCCAATGAAAGGGGACCTCCTTGCATAGCAACCGATTCATGGGTCGACATTTGTCTGATAATTGCACGATGAATCTTTTGATGGATGCTATCTTGCCTTGTAGGCTCCTTAGCTCCCTAATGTTGGTAGGGGCGGCCATTTCCAATATAGCCTTTACCTTTGTAGGATCGACTTCAATGCCTCTCTTGGATACGATGAATCCCAAAAGCTTGCCAGAAGTTATGCCAAATACACACTTCTTAGGATTCAATCGGACATTGTGCTCAATGAGGCGGTCAAAGACTTTTCTAAGGACTTCAACGTGCTCTTGCCGCAATAGGGACTTGGCCAGTAAGTCATCCATGTAATCCTCTAAGATCTTATGCATATAGTCATGGAATATGTATGTCATGGCCCACTGATATGTGGCACCAACATTTTTGAGACCGAATGGCATCACTTTGTAATAGAATGTTCCCCACGGAGTAATGAAAGCAGTTTTATGTTGATCTTCGAGCTTAATCCGGATCTGGTTGTATCCAAAAAAACCATCCATTAGGGAGAGCATCTCATGACCTGCGGTTGCATCTACAAGAGCATCTATGTTTGGCAATGGGAATGAATCCTTTGGTGTTGCCCTATTTAAATCTCTGAAGTCTGTGCAGATACAGACTCTTCCATCGGGTTTCCCCATGGGTACCATGTTCGACACCCACTCAGGGTAGTCGATAGGAACTATGAACACTGCATCCAGTAGTTTTTGCAATTCATTCTTCACCATCAAAGCGATGGTTGGATGCATTTTCCTCAGCTTTTGCTTGACTGGCTTCTTCATGGGATCCAATGAAAGGTTGTGAATGACTAACTTTGGATCTATCCCTGGCATGTCTTTGTAAGTCCAAGCAAAAATATTTGGCCTCTCTTTGAGGAGAGGAATTAGGATGGCTTGTTCCTCTGGAGATAGACTTTCTCCGAACTTGACTTTCCTTGGTTGGGTAGGATCATCGCTGATGTCCACCTCGAAAGTCGCTTCTATAGCCATATGTGACCCATCCTCTAGTTGATGAGGCATGGGTATCAAATGAATGTCATCGGTAGGATTTATAGGTCCTACTGACTCAGGATCCAAACCAGCATGGAAGACGTCATACGCACAACCTGATGCAAAATGGAATGGCTATAACATCTCTTCATTGGGGAAGAGGTCTTCAGGCTCTATGGGTGAATCAACGTGATCCCAATCAATAGCCTCTACATCAAGATGCAATGATTTGGTAGGATCTACTGGATTATGAAGTGGGGTGGCCAAATCAATGGAGATCATGTTGATGGATGTGATGAAATCTCTAAGACCACATGGGTGTGTTGAGCAAGGTGCAACGAAAATATTGTCATTGTTGTCAACACGATCAAAAATATCGGTTGGTGTAGTGGACAGGAGTTCAGAGGTTACTCAGAGTATGTACAGTGATGTTAAATGCTCATGAGGATGTTTTTGATGTTTGGGTGAAGTTGTTACAGGTTGTCCAAGAAGACCGAAGTGGCCCATATGCAAAAGAGAAGCGAAAAAGGAAAGAAAAAAAGTGTCACGATATCGCGACATGTTGCATTTTCACAGCCAAAAGAGAAGAGAAAATGCAAGGAGAAAAAGTGTTGCGATATCGTGACATGTTGCATTTTCGTGGCCAAAAGAGAAGAGAAAATGCAAGGAGAAAAAGTGTCATGATATCGTGACATGTTGCATTTTTGTGGCCAAAACAGAAGAGAAAATGCAAGGAGAAAAAGTGTCGCGATATCGCGACATGCTGTATTTTTGCGGGCCAAAGCTAAGAGAAAGAGCAAGGATAAAAAGTTTCATGATATCGTGACATGTTGTATTTTCGGGGGCCAAAGCAAAGAGAAAGAGCAAGGAGAAAAAGTGTCACGATATCGTGACATGTTGTATTTTCACGGGCTGAAGCAAAGAGAAAAAGCAAGGAGAAAAAGTGTCACGATATCGCGACATGTATTTTCGCAAGCCGAAGCAAAGAGAAAAATCAAGGAGAAAAAGTGTCACGATATTGTGACATGTTGTATTTTCGTGGGCCGAAGCAAAGAGAAAAAGCAAGGAGAAAAAGTGTCATGATATCGTGACATGTATTTTCAGGGCCAAAGCAAAGAGAGAGAGAGAAATAAAAAGTGTCACGATATTGTGACATATCACATTTTCGTGACTCAAAAGGGCAGCCAGGTAGAGAAATAAAAAGTGTCGCGATATCATGACATGTCACATTTTTATGACTCAAAGAGAGCAGGTAGGAAGAGAAATAAAAAGTGTCACGATATCGCGACATGTCACATTTTCATGACTCAAAAAGGCCAGGCAGGAAGAGAAAAAAAAGTTTCACGATATCATGACATGTCTCATTTTCACGACTCGAAAAGGCCAAGCAAGAAGAGAAACAAAAGTGTCACGAT
This sequence comes from Wollemia nobilis, assembly GCA_028583015.1. Taxonomy (NCBI): domain Eukaryota; kingdom Viridiplantae; phylum Streptophyta; class Pinopsida; order Araucariales; family Araucariaceae; genus Wollemia; species Wollemia nobilis. The sequence goes on along the minus strand of JAQPPZ010017049.1, from coordinate 8,761,681 downwards.
ATCGTGACATGTCACATTTTCATGACTCAAGAAGGGTAGGCAGGCAGAGTAACAAAAGTGTCATGATATTGCGACATGTCACATTTTCATGACTCAATAAAGGCAGGCAGGTAGAGTAACAAAAGTGTCGTGATATCGTGACATGAACACCAGGATGGTGAAACTAAAGACTGCATAGTGACATGGACCCATAAGGAATCTTTAATGTTTTGAAATCATTTAAGATGGTCGTTACACATGGAAATAAATGGACGCATGCCCATGTGGAGAAGACGAACAGTCATGACTGAGAAAATGAACAGTCATGGAAGGAGAAAACGAACAGTCGTTAAAATAGAAAATGAACAGTCATGCAGGGAGAAAATGAACAGACATGCAAAGAGAAAAAGAACAGACATGCAAAGAGAAAACAAACAGTCATGCAAGGAGAAGACGAACAGTCATGACCGAGAAGACGAACAGTCATGGTAGGAGAATATGGTGTTAATTCTCTGCATGTAACGTGTTTGAGGAAATGCCTACTCTATATATACAAAAGGAGTTACATAAATAAGGTGTTATAATTGACAAGTGGCGCATGAGAATATGAAAGGAGTTACAACTGGAGTTACAAAGAGATAGGATGGTTATAAAAGGAGTGTTGTTTGGAGAATTTAAATTGTGGATTATTTTGTGAATAGTGTCGAAAGAGAGTGGGGATTTTATCTTGCAAAGAGAGCGAGAGGCACGCGAGAGGCATGCGAGAAGGGTGTGTGTTTTGTGAAGTGTGAGCAATGTTGAGTAAGCAATAGACCAGTCAGGGTCTTGTAAAAGTGAAGGCATTTTTATGTCAATCTTCTAGTTTCAAAATTGAAGTCCAATTTGGTGCTTGGCATCAGGGGTTGGTGCTCATTTTTATTGGTGCAGATAAATCAGGGGTTGGAGCTCCTTCCAGTGGGTGTTGGTAAATTGATTGTAAAGTTGTGCTTTGCAAAGGCTAGATTTGGATGGTAGTCCAAACAGTCAATTTTTGAGGAGTAGCCAAATCGGTGAACCTCGATACATCTTGTGTTGTGTGATGCTCTCTTGTTACATTTGCTTTATTTTTTTTTAAGTTCTCATTGTTTTGGCTTTAAGAGTTTAAGATTTAAGTTTTAAAATAGCTACACTGATTCACCCCCCCTCTCAGTGTCATTGTGAGACTAATAGGGTGTAATCTTGTTTTAGGGGATTCTCTTCCATACTTGTGATGAGGTTTTGGTAGTTTGGGGATGAACGGGTCCTCCTTATGCAACATGCACGTGGTTGGATTCTATCTATGCATAGACTACGAAATGGGGTCATTTGGCTCAAGGATGTCTCAAAATGCGATCGGAGGGGGATTAACCATGCAGTGAATAGCCCCTACGTCAATAGGTCTTCCGAGGAATATTCATCCAAGATCTATGGTACGTAGTTCCTCCTCTATTTATACTATCTTTTTGACTTGTCACAAGTGGTGAGGCCAAAGATAAGCCATCTCGATCTCATCCTCAAATTCATCACCACTTATCCAGAAACTATTAGCTGTATGTAGCTCTAGAATAAAGGGCTCATGTCTTGGCCCCAAGTAGGCCATCTCTATTTCATCTTCATATTCTTTGTCACTTATAAATAATCCATTTGCATTTTTCTCTTGCCCCAAATTCAAGGGTTGATGGCTTAGGCCTAAGTAGGCTCTTTCTGTTGAGTCCTCTGATTCATAGTCACTTTCATCCAATATGTACCCATTCTCATTGTGGATGGACCATGTGAATCTTTGTAAATAGCAAGGCCCATGGTAGGCTAAGCCAAGTTGTTCCTCATCATCACTTGCTTCATATCCATTCTCTGCATCCCATGAGTTGTACCCTATTAGGGTGAATCAATTGAGATGTTTGGATGATAAATTTTTGGTGGCGGTACATTCACCATGGCCACTTGTCTGTTGCTCAAATCTCTTGTTCTTAGGGGGTGATAAGGAATTAAATAAATTTATTCTCCTAACCCTAAGCTTAATATATCCAATGCTACTACAAGAGAGTCATCTCAACCTCCAATATAATAGCCTAACCCAAAATTTTTGAAGGGAAGCTTATATTGTGGCTCGTATGGCCGCCTGCGCCCCTGATCATATATACCAAGGCCATAGCCATGCCAATGGCTATGCTCAAATTAGCTTAGATCAAACTAAGGATTAGAGAGAAAATGAACATTGACCATGAATAATTCATCATAATACTCTTCTACGTCTAAAGACTTATGAGCGTAGTCCAGGCCGAAATAGACAAAATTGGTTTGGTTGGGAGGGATTCCAAGTGGAACCACTATTCCCACTAGTGGTATCAAGTCCTTAGGTCTTCCCATGTCTTGTGCAAACTTAATGATAGGCATAAAGGTAATGTTCTACACAAGGTACTCCCCTATACCTGTGCTTGCCAAGTGTATTTATGCATGCGACATGGATGACCCTATGGATGACACTGGCAAAGTGGGATGGTAATCACTATCTTCATCTTGATCTTGAAGATCTTATTCTTCCACAAGACTTGTCATTTTTGCAATGGCTATAGTTAGAACTTCCTTAGGCCTTTCTTCCTCAACTAAGGACACCTTTAGCTTCTAATTATCTTTTGGTTTTGACATTGATGGTACTTTAGAAGCATTGACTATTTTAAGTGCACCAGGGGGTGTTGATGTGTATGTGTAGCACCCTAAAATTGGCGCAGTAAAATCTTAAATAATTACAATTACTCTAGTAAATATTCAAATTCAAATTTTAACCCCAAAACCACTCCTAAACCATCGTTTAACCCATTTCCTCCTTTCTCGTGCCATTTTTAGAGTTTGTTTTGACCGTTTGACGATATCGTCGCCGATCAGAAGATATCGCCTTAGATCGAATGATTTCATCTGGACTAGGACGTCTAGACGATCTTGTCCCAAACTAATTTTTCACAATTAGCCTCTATTCCAATGGCATCTCTAATCCGGGTAGAAGCGTGTCTACACCGTTAGAGACCCTCCCCATTGGAGATCTCCCAAATTGGGATGATCTCCAACCTCCTAACCTCCCTCCTAAGCCTATTTAAACTTAGGACTCCCCCTTGGCATCCCCCTGGCTGAAATTTCCTATAACACAAGTTCTACGTGCATTAGACTGTCTTAAATTATTATTTACCTCCATATTTATCCAAATTTATTTGTAGGAACCTTAGTATTTTTCAGCTGGAGCAAGCTCAGTTCGTCGTGGACTATCTTGTTCAATTCGAGACGATTTCGCACCAATTCAAGATGATCTCGACTACAGTTTGCATTGGGGGAAATCAGTGCCCAGAGTTTGCATTTCCTCATTATTTTCTACTGCATTATTCTGTATTTAGTTAATCTTATGATTATTCTTTATTATTTTGCATCTTGGAGTTCACCCATGTAGTTTAATTGCATAATAAGGTCATGATTAGCTATTAAAGTGTTGCAACTTACTTGCATTTCTATTCAGGATTATTTGTTAACATCCTTATTATCATTTTACATCATTATCCTCTATTAGCATTGCTGCATTTTTTGTATTTTGTGTCTATTTCTCTGTTTGCAGGTCTCTGACAAATTCATCTATCTCAGATGATCCTGCAAGTCGAAGACGATCCTGTCAAATTCCAGACGATCTTGTCTACTTCAAGAATCAGAACCTCCATCAGACATCCGGATTAGGTATGGCTCTTTAATTTAGATTTTTTTCTTTCTGTTTCTACTCAAATCTATTTGTTGTATTTCATTTAGTCTACATTTTCATAATAGAACAACTTAGATTCATTTGGCCAAACTTAGGACTCGAATGTTTAAAGATAAAACTGAACACATTAAACGCATTCCCAACCTAGGCGTGGAAACTACCATTCAAACATTTCCTGGTGAACCCACCATCCATCAAAAAATCACCATAATACACCTCCCCTGAGAGGCGGGACCTTCCCAACGCCTCTCAATCCGAGGTACCGCGCCATCCTTTTCCCATCCTCCTTTCGGGCACGGATCCTATAGCCTGAAGGTAAGGATGCAAAAAATTTGGAGCGATACATTTTGGTGAACCCGACGTGAATAACATAGGCATATTTCTGATTCAAAAATATAAAAAAAACAAAAAATAAAAAAAATATATATATATGTATACAAGAAAAACAAAAACAAAATCATCATTTCAAGTTTGTATGTTTTAGATTCAATTCTAAATAGTAGATACTAAATATTACTTTTAGGAGTACTAAAGAAACCATGAGTTTGTACTCAAATCAATATGAGCCCATCAGTAATGTTGGAAGAATTCAGCCAAATACATTTGTTTATTATGACAAACCTCATCCCTATTCAACACCTCCATCACACTTTTCTCATTTTTCATCCTTACCCCAACAGGACAATCCCTTTGCCAATCCTCTTCATAATGATATTATCTATTCTCCCATATATCCATATTATGTCTATCAATCCACATACAATCCTCATCCACCCTTTCAATATTCTTCTTTCAATACAACACATCCATTTCAACAAGAAAATACATATTCTTCCAATTCTACCATGCACTCACCTCATTCTTCACAATATTCCTGTCATCATTCTACCCATAATAAAGAAAGTAGAGATGAGAAACCATTAGGCCATTTTATGACTGAATTCCTAAGGCACATATCAAAAACCTCTCGAAAACCTTCATCACATAAATTTACTAAGCTCAATCAACCAATGGATATAATTCTCAAGTATTTACTTGACACAAATATCATTGAACTTCCTTCCATAAGACAACCTGATACCACATCAGATTGGTTTAAACCTAAGCTACATTGTGAATATCATAGATTAGATGGACATATGACACAAAATTGCAAATATTTAAGATGTGTAATTCAATATTTGATTGATAAGGGTCTTTTTAATATAAAGGAATTACAATCTACAACTGATTATAAATCTCCAGTAAACAATCAAACTCCTACACAACAAATACCAATAATCAATCAAGACATGGGGATCTCCCAAGAACCCCTATTCAATTATCAACAACAAGAAACCAATCAAATATTGCATGTTAATGTGTCCCTTCATGATGATATTACTAATATTGTAACAGAAACTACAAATGAGCAACCTCAAGTTCAATCAACTCAATCCGATATTCAAGAGATGGATTCCTCATTTGACCAACCTTCAAGACTATCTTTGGCTCTAGAGAATGATCCAAAATGAAATGTAAGCATAGAAAGCTTATATTTAAAATCAAAATCTCAATTTGAAGTCCACTTTGATAACCAACAACAAGTGATTAACCCTCAAGCAAAGATATCCCTTTTAGAAGTATTACAAATTTCTCATAAGGAAACTTTGTTCAAGATACCTAGCCAACAATTTGTTCCTCATCATATTTTCTCTAAGAACATAATTAATGGTGTAAACCCTCTTGAGGTTAACCATATTTCATTCTATGATGAGGAGATTCCTTCCTCTACTCCACAAGAAGACTCATCTCTTTACATTACACGATCTAATAAAGAAACACTTATTAAAACTATCATGGTAGATAATGGATCCTCTCTTAATTTATGCACTTATCAATTATTCCAAAAACTCAAATTAAAGGAAGAAGATCTTAATGAATCAAATGTTCTTATAAAATATTTTAACAATGAAATTCAAGAAGCTCAAGGTACTATAAATTTTCCTCTCAATATTGGATCCAAGATCCTGGATACTTTGTTTTCTATGGCATATTGCACTTCATATTACAACCTACTTCTCCAGAGTCCTTGGATTCATACGATGAAGGTTGTCCCTTCCACTCTTCACCAATGTTTGAAATTTGAAATTGTAAATAAAATGGTTACCATACAGGGTGACCCAAAACCATTTGAAGAATATTTAACGGTTGAAACATCAAGTTCTATACATTCTCTATTATCACAATTACTTCTATCCATCACTTTTCTTCATCCATATATGATCATCCTTGTTTACCAAATAAAACCCATGCATATATTTTATATATACTCCCTCCATATTATCAAGACTTGGAAGATAGTGATAAGAATGAAGAACTTTCTTATCCTTTTGATATTTTATTTTGTAATATGATCAATTTCATACATATAAAAGTCAAATCTTTTGCTACATTATTCTACATTATAACAAAGCTTTTGTTATCGCTACCTTTTATTCATCACCTTTTGTTCTTACCTTCACCTCAACCGAATTATCCTTCAAAACCTTCTTTGATTTTGAAGCAACCTTAGACATGCTATACTCAAATAACATTGTATAGTGTATATAGATCATCTTGTATATACTACCAATTCCATCATCTAAAAATTCATATAAAAATAAAAAAATTCAAAAAACAATCACATTGTATTTCTTTCAATTCATCAATTAAAATCAAATTAAAAACATTCAAAATCTTCAAAAACATCTTTCATTCTGTACCTCTCAAATTGTGAAGTATTGCAGTTATATTTTCATTTATTTTGGATAAATTAGCATTTATTTGGAATCCCTCACATTTCACAAACACAAAAATAAATATCTTGATTTTATCTGGCATGATTACTAATCTCTCTTATATCAAAGTCCACAAAATTCAATTAAATAAAGTTTGAGCACAGAGAATTGATCTTGTTATTTACTTAAACCAAGCATATCCTTTCACAATAAAATGATTATATTTGTAATATCCTTGCTATGCTACATAGTAGAAGTGGTTTCTTGAGCGAAAAGTTTCCCCTGCTATCCTATCATGCACATGGTCTAGAATATTTGAGAATTGGCAAAAGGACAAGCTCACCCCTACCCAGAATAAAAATCCCTTGCTCTACAGCTAATCCAAGCAAGTATCCCTAGCATAGGAAGAAAAGCAAAGTTCAAGAAAAAGAGAGAAAAAAATGTTATTTTATATCATTACAACAATGTTTCAAGCATTATCTCAAAAATCAAGCAAAAATACAAAAGAAAAACAAAATAAAAGCAAAAGAAAAGCAAAAGAAAGCAAAAACAAAAGCAATAAAATCCCTCTCCCTACCCATTGAAAAGAAAAGAAGGGTTGATGAGCTTGAATCCCTGAAATTCTCAATTATTTGAAAACTATGAGGTAAGCCCCATAATAGGTGGTTTGTGCCCAACCCGCTTGGCCTTGGGTAACTCCTAGTGTGGCAATATGTTTGTCACATTAGTGACCTTATTTTGTACAGACCTATGTCTACTTATGGATTAGCTAGCTCTTGATAATCCGACTTACATAGTAGTATGGTATGGTTATATGCATCTAAATCATGGTTAATGAACACTTATTTGGTTCATTCAAATCACTTGTATCAAATTATCTTTCTCAAACCTGGTAAATGAACAATACAATTGCACACACATTTGTATTTGAGATATTTTGTGTATCATTATGATAAATCAAGATTGGAAATGAACTCACATATGCACATGGGATTCCTTATAAATCCAAATTTTGTCTTTGAGATACTTTGAAATATCTTTGCAAATTGTCTGGAATAATTTCATTTTTCCTTCCTCGCATAAAGACAACTACATTCATAAACAAAAATCAAAATTTCTTTCAAACCATACAATAAAAACACACACACACACACACACACACACACACACACACACACATATATATATATATATATATATATATATATATATATATATATATATATATATATATATATATATATATATATATTTCGTCGATGATGGTATAGTTCCAGAACTTAAATGGGAGTCTTATGCCTAGTGCAAGTCCTCCTCTTCATATTTTCTGTTTATTTTCAACAATTAAAAATCAACCATACAATAAAACTATTATATCAACTTTTTCTTTGGATTTTGCGATGATGGTATAAGTCTATACCTACATATTCTATGCCTAGTGCAAACCATTGTACCAATTTTTATTCCCCATTTATTTAAAATCATAAAAACATATGACTTAAATCATTATGTTATACAATTATGCTTTAAAACAAACAAACACCTATTCTATTTCATGTCATTATGTCAAACTTCAATTTTGCAATGATGGTATAATTCCTATGGAATTATCCAAAATTTTTATCACACTTAGGAATTTATGCCTAGCAAAAATCATTTTCTAAAATTATTTCATGCATAATATTTTCATGAAAAGTCTGAAAAAAAAATCATCATCATCATTTGCATCATCACAACAAAGTCTTAAGACAGTCTCTTAAGCACCCTTTTACTTTTAGCAATATTTCTATACTAGGATTAGCTTGACGACCGAGTGAGCGGTGACTCCATGAAATGGTCTATAATAGCGAAAATTTCCTTTGAAATTATTGTTAAAAGTCCCTTTTATTTTTATCAAATTATCACATCACAAACAACCAAATTATTTACATCAGATTATTTCATTTAACATCTTACAACATGACATTTAAACCATAATATTTTCCAACGACATAATTACATGAATCATCAAATCAATCACACCAAAACATTAAAAGCATCATACAAACGCATAAGACAAGTCATATAATCAAAAAATATATTATCTATATATATATATCAAATATATATACATCATATCAAAACTAGATTGGTATGCCACAATCTACATCTTGGCATACTCAATCCTCTCAATCATATATCCTCTGTGCAGTGTCTCGAGAACCCCTCAAGATCTCAGCATCATCTCCTCCCCCGCCCTGAGGTGGACGAGGTGGCCCCATCATAGTATGTGTGGTACTGCGAGTCCTAGTCATCGATCGAGATGAAGTCCTCGACGACCCAATCTTGATCGGGTCAGTAATGCCGACTGGCAGCTGTACCCTTTGACCCTCTGGCACCATCTGGAAGTAGATACCCTGGTAGAATGTGGTCTAAGCAATCGATCGCACTAGCTCCTAAGTGCTCACTCCTCCGCTCCGTGCTCTGAGGCATCCAACCTCATCTCTGAGCTGTGTAGCCTCCGCTCGGTGTCGTGCAACCTCCTCCTACAAAGTCTGCACTTGTGCCTGGAGACGAACAGTCTCCGCTTGGAGAGTAGCCATCTCACTACTCTCTCCTGTGTCCACACCCTTGCCCTTATCAGGCGATGGTGGTCTCTCTCTGTGGAGAAGGGGGTCTCTCCTCCTTCATCTCCCACTGTTGTGGCCTCTAAAAACTAGGAAAATGAACAGTAACAATGAATTAGGGTTTTACCCTATTTTTCTTAAATTTATTCAAAAATAATTAAAAACATTTTAATTTTGCTTTTTCATGTTTTTATCTCAAACGTTCGATTTGGGTAAAAACACGAAGGGGGCACCATAGTAAGTTGTCATACGATTCGACCTAGAATCGTCGCCTAAAAATGGGAATAATTTTTGCTTTCTCGTAGATCGAGAAGAACTCATCTTTAACCCATTTTCTTCGGAAAATTTTCTAAAGAGGAGGCAAAATGTAGCACCCTAAAATTGGCACAGTAAAATCTTAAATAATTACAATTACTCTAGTAAATATTCAAATTCAAATTTTAACCCCAAAACCGCTCCTAAATCGCCGTTTAACCCGTTTCCTCCTTTCCCGTGCCATTTTAGAGTTTGTTTTGACCGTTTGACGATATTGTCACCGATCAAATGATATCGCCTTAGATCGGATGATTTCTTCTAGACTAGGACGTCCAGACGATCTTGTACCAAAACTAATTTTTCACAATTAGCCTTTGTTCCAACGATGTCTCTAATCTGGGCAGAAGCGTGTCTATGCCGTTAGAGACCCTCCCCGTTGGAGATCTCCCAAATTGGGATGATATCCAACCTCCTAACCTCCCTCCTAAGCCTATTTAAACTTAGGACTCCCCCTTGGCATCCCCCTGGATGAAATTTCCTATAACACAAGTTCTACATGCATTAGACCGTCTTAAATTATTATTTGCCTCCATATTTGTCCAAATTTATTTGCAGGAACCTTAGTATTTTTTAGCCGGAGCAAGCTCAGTTCGTCGTGGATGATCCTGTTCAATTCGAGACGATTTCACACCAATTCGAGACGATCTCAACTGTAGTCTACATTGGGGGCAATCAGTGCCCAGAGTTTGCATTTCCTCATTATTTTCTACTGCATTATTCTATATTTAGTTAATATTATGATTATTCTTTATTATTTTGCATCTTGGAGTTCACCCATGTAGTTTAATTGCATAATAAGGTCATGATTAGCTATTAAAGTGTTGCAACTTACTTGCATTTCTATTCGGGATTATCTGTTAACATCCTTATTGTCATTTTACATCATTATCCTCTATTAGCATTGCTGTATTTTTTGTATTTTGTGTCTATTTATCTATTTGCAGGTCTCTGACGAATTCGTCAGATCTCAGACGATCTTGCAAGTCGGAGACGATCCTGTAAAATTCCAGACAATCCTGTCTGCTTCAAGAATCAAAACCTCCATCAGACATCCGGATCAGGTATGGCTCTTTAATTTAGATTTTTATCTTTGTTTCTGCTCAAATCTATTTGTTGTATTTCACTTAGTCTGCATTTTCATAATAGAAAAACTTATATTCATTTGGCCAAACCTAGGACTCGAATGTTTAAAGATAAAACTGAACACATTAAACACATTCCAAACCTAGGCGTGGAAACTGCCATTCAAAAATTTCTTGGTGAACCCACCATCCGTAAAAAAATCACCATAATACACCTCCCCCGAGAGGCGAGACCTTTGCAAGGTCTCTCAGTTCGAGGTACCATGCCATACTTTTTCCATCCTCCTTCCGGGCACAGATCCTATAGCCTGAAGGTAAGGATGCGAAAAATTTGGAGTGATACAAAGATGGATCTTTTCTTACCCCTTTACCTTTGTTATCCAATTGTGTGGTTGGATATGAAGGTTTTATGTACATGTGGGTAGAAGGAATTACAAATTATCCTAGAATGTCCACCTGATGGATGTATTTGAATGGCTCTCAATTAGCCAGAACCACATAGACTTTATTTTCGTGTACATACTTGACACACTGGTGCAAGATCAAAGGAACACACTTCATGTACCTTATCCAAGGATGCCCTAGGAGGATGTTGTATTACATAGCCCATTCCAAGACATGACACATCACATGTATGGCCTTTTGCCCCATCTTGATGGGTAGGACTATTGTTCCCATAGTATTTCATAAAGAATAATTAAAAGATCTCAATGTGTAAGCTCCTGGAATGATATTGGACTTGGGGATATTAAGGTGCTCTATTGCTGTTGTTGTAATGATGTTTATTGATGAAACTGCATTGACTAAGACCCTCTTGAAATCTAAGTTATTGATTGCTACCACAATGTTCAACGGAGGGTCTTGTAAGGTAGTAGGTACTATATTAATATCATAATAATAGAATCAAATTATAGGTTCCTAGAATTCTTGTACTTGTCCCACAAAGTGAGTGAATACATTCGCATCTTGTGGTTGGAGTTCAATTGTCCATAAAATTTCCATTAAAGTCTCCCTATGCTTTGGGTACTGTTGTATGAGCTCATAGATGGATAACTTAGTCAGAGTCATCTATAGTTTTTGCTCCAATCTACTCTAGATAGTTACCATAGGTCATGTTTGTGGACCTAGAAGGTTGTCTTACCCCTACCTCTGTCGAGGTGCAACTGGGACATTTGATGCATTGTCGTTATACACATCATTAATTCTCAATGAATTTGTCAATCCAGGGTAGTGTACAATGCTATCTACGAAAGAAGGGGTGAACAGGGTTATAACTTAGGTCAATCTAGAGCAATAGGTCTTATTGGTGAAACCGATTGTATGGGGGATTTAGGACATTCCTATCTCTAAATTGCATAAATTAAACATTACTCTAGTTGCAAAAATGAAAACTAGTCATTAAGTGCAGAAATGAAATCCTAATTACAATTACAGAATGAGACCTAATTATGTTGCAAAAATAACAGTTATAGAATTATAAATCTGATTATAATTATAGAAAGGAAATATATTTACTTTTTTACCAATGGAAACCTAAATATAGCATAGAAATTAAACCCTGTCAATGCTCTATAACATAAGGTTGTCAATCTTCTGTGCAGGCGTTGACAACAAAACACAAAATGTAGGAAATTGCAAAAAATAGTAAATTTTGGAAATGACAGTCTGCAATAAATTGAAATCTTTGCTGAAAGTGGAGATTACAACCAAACCATTAATCACAAGATTAATCTAAATATAAAATAAGCTAAGATTACAAATACCATTAGTTGTTTACAAAGGAATGAAATGAAAATTTCTACAACTCATTCTACTGCAGCAAAATCAGAATAAAAACCTATGTTAGTCCTCCTCTTAGGTCTGAAAGTGGCCAGCCTCCTTGTCTAGAAGAAGGTATGAGTATCTCTCTCTAGATCTTACTCACACTCATTTACAACAATATGAATAGAAATAGTACACTTTATTGATTCAAGAACATGATTACAATAATTCTACTAAAAACCTGTTATAGGACTATAACAGTCACTTTTTTGATTATTGCCTATTTTCTCCTATATTTCTCTACTCTCTGCTTTCTCTATCCTCTACTAGGTCAACCTAAATGGGAGAAATATTTATAGATGTCCTAATATCTACTAACAATATGAGAATATCTCAAAAGATCTAATCCTATTATGTTGCAACAATTCCTGGTTTTATCCTAGAAGAGGATCAAACTTGATCTTTCCATAAATGGTGGCTTTGGTCGGCAAGGATGGCAAAGTCAGATGGGAGATATTTTCCCTTACCATTTTCAATATTTCTTTCCCTTTTTCCAGTGTCAGAAATCGGTCAAAAAGTCAAAAAGCACATTCTATTTTCATTTTGAAGATAAGTGGCTCATTTCGAAGAGACTGCAATTCTCATTCCGAAGATCCGCTCATTTCGAAGAGACTATGTTTTCTCATTTCGAAGATATCTATTCATTTCGAAGAGACTTTGGAATGAACAAATGTGTGCTCTTCAAATGATTTCCTCTACATTTCTCATGTGGTTTATTTCTCAAGATTAGATTCCAATGGTCTTCATCTCTTTCCATATGTGAATTCCATGCCTTGCCATTCATTGGCAGCTGGCTAGAATTTACATGGGAAAAACCAGTTTTTGCTGCATAGTAATAGTTTACTTGCACTGTTGCCAAATTTAGGACAAATAAATGCTTGAGACATATCAAAACATGATTAGTGAAATTTTTCTATCAACCTAAGCATATCTCATTTAGCAAGTCATTTCAAAACAACATAAAACTATGCAAAAAGCTGTAAAAATCAGAATATAGTATTTCAGATACATTTATCATGCAAATAGTTAATACACAAAATATTGAATTAACTTAACTAGCATATTATATTAAACATAAGAGTTTGTAGACAATTTTAGTGTTAAAAACATGTTACGATTGAGGTATTTCCAGGCCTCATCATTTTCCACCCAACTTATTTTAATGCATGTCCTCATGCATTCAGTTGGGCAATGGAATCACATATGTCCATGTTCAAATTCCATGACCTGTAGAACAAATTTTTGCCTATATAATACCCCCTATTCTCGTGAAGGTTCCTGAGCCATTCTTCAAACTGTTCATCAGGTTGGGCATCTTCTTCAAAGTAGAATGGAACTAGAGTGATGATGGTTGGAGGCCTAAATCTGAGACCTATCCAATGATGTTGCATGATTTAAATCAACTGTATCACTCCTTCTGCACTTCTTTTGGACCATTCTAAGTTTATGGGGGAGATGGGTTCTCTTTTTTGTAAAGACATGGAAAGTTCAGCCCATCTATTTCTGCAGATTGATAATGCTGGAACAAAATTGTCATTACAAAAATTCTAGAATATGGTCACACAGTCCCTCAAATTTTTCAAGTACATCCTCTTTACATCATCCATGTTCATCATGGTGAAGTGCTATCTGGTGATAATTGGGTGATTTGGCTGAATTTCTCTGACTAACAATTCAACTCTTGATTCAATTTCTTTATTCTGCCTTTTCTCCTGGTCCCAATAAAAGTGATTTTGCAAAGTGGACATGAATGCCCTCAATTGAACATCTCCAATGTATATTTGAGGATGAAATTCTACTTCTTCTGGAATAAAGAAGTTGTGTAAAAATAGTTCACATAGGAGATTTTTCTGCTCAATAGGGCTATCAAAATATGCTTCCAGGAAATCTACAGTTGTGTCCAATTTATATGGGAGACCTGAGCTAATCCTCATGACCTGCAATCTAAGGTATTTCTCCTTCAAAATAAGACTGTAAAATCTGGCTGGCCATCTGAATTGGACTAAAAATTCAGCAATTTGACATAAATCAGACACTTTTTATTTTAATGCCTGAATCTCTATTTCCTTTGCCTCTAGCTGTTTTCCTTCCAATTTAAATTTTTCAATCTTAGTGGCAAGCTTCTCATATCTAATCGCCCAACTACTATGTCTACATTGTATTGTTCTAGGGACACAGTATTAGGTGGTCTAACTATAGGTGGAACTCTAGGTAGCAGATCTACCTAAACCTCTTTTTCTACCACTTCTATTGGTTGATCATCTATCAATAATTCTACCTGTACCCCCTTATCTACTATTTCTATTAAGTTTGTCATCAGACAGTAATTCCACTTGCACCCCCTTATCTACTATTTCTACTAAAGGTGTAATAGTTTGAAATACAAGGACATCAATAAAAGGAGTACTTAATTGAATAGTTTCATGCTGCTGCTTGGACTGTTCTTGTGCTGGTGACTCATCTCCAATATTTTTTGCTATGCTTTTTGTCAATTTTGAAGCATCTTCAGAATGAGAAGGTAATGATTCAGAAGGAGAAGGCACTTGGAATGAAAGGGTGCTTCAAAATGAGCACCTATGTCTGCCTCAATAGAGTCATCTGCCCTAGATAAATCCATAAGCAATTGAGCCAAATCATCCTCATAAATGGATATAGTTGGCTATTTTTCAGATTGTGACAACCTTTTTCTCAATTCTGCCACTTCCTGCTGTAACTCTACAATTTTTCTTTCCTACATCTCAATGATGTTTTCTCTCTCTTCAATCCATATGGTTTGTGTTTTGACAACACTCCTTGCTACTCTCAGCTGCTTTGTGATGTCTTCCTCCTCTATTTCCGCTTTAGAATCAAATGCAGACAAGTCACTATGTAGTTGGTCGCTCAAAAACTATCTCTTCCTCTGCAACATCTATCTGCTCTTATTCAGGAGGCTCCATGAAACTATCTATAATTGCATCTACCATTTTTGTGGCCTATTGAACTGTAGCCACCTCCAAGCTATCCTGCCCAGCTTCTTCCTCAATTATCTGTTTAGGGAATTCTGGAAAGTCTTCAAGGGCTGGTTGTATTTCTATGACATCTGGACTGCTTTGTCCACCTCCTTCTTCTATGACCTATTCTACCATTTCCCTCAAGTGGAGTCTTGTAGACCTCCTAGTTCCAGATGCAAAATTCTTCTTTTTGCTTTGTTTTTTGGTGATAGTAGGGGTTGTGGGGATAGTTTTAGATGCTTCTATTTCCCTTATTATTTCTTCCCCTATTGGGCTAGGTGCTTCACTTCCTTGTTCTGATAAATCAGTAACAACTTCAGAAAAATGGACCTTATTCTATTTTTCTATTCTGCTGCTAGTTCTAGACCCTCTATTCTTTTGTTTCTTAGCTCATGAGGTTGAAGGTTCTGGAGCAAGGTGTTCTGTTGCTGCTATTGGGTGTGTTTCTTCCTCTACAATGTTTCTATTTCTTCTTCTACAACAGCCTCTATAGCAACATTTGTTTCTTCTTCTATAATAGCATCAACAACATTTGTTTCTTCCTCCTCATCCTCATCTCCAAAAATTACATCATTTAGGGTAGAGTAAAACCTATCAAAGCTCCTAGGGTTTCCTCTAAAATGGTGCTGGCAAACTAGTTTGATGAGACCATGGTGGCAAAGGATTCCTTTTCCTTCCTAATATCTTTTTGCCATGTTTTTCAATTCCTGGTGTAGGTATAGGGGAATATTTACCCTAACTTATGGCTATTGCCTACCATGTCTAAGATGGTTTAAAATTTTTAGATGATGCCCTGATAACAGTACATACTACCCTTCACAGGTTAGAAATTTGATTACCCATGTGGCCACTTCATCCCAGGGTTCCTGTAGGCTAGCCCTTTTTACCCCCTTGCATGTGTTATTATGTATTAAATATTCTGACTCCCTATCATTTTCTTCCAAAAATTGATTAACTATATTCACCAATGTATTTTTTCCAGATCTAGAAATTGGAAGACCTAATGGCAGCTTAGTAATTTGACTCAAAACTTCAGGGGTTACCTCAATGGTCATGTCGTTAATGTATGCCTGGTTGTTTTGAATGTGTGGGTGAACATGCCAGCCAAATCCTCAGAGGACCCATTAAAGTTATCCAAAAATGGCATAAGCCCTCCATCTTCAAAAATCTACAAGCACTTCTAGATTCTCTCAGAGGTAGGTGGTATCTGTTGGTTCCATTTTCATTTTTCGCCCCATTTTCTTTTCTTGGTACATTAAAAACCGCTCACTTATGCTCGATATTCCTCTGCTTGGATCTCTGGTTTCTGGTGTTTGCTGATTTGTAGGGTTTGGTTCCAAGTTTTCAATTGCCCTATTTTTGTTCTTCAAAATGAACCGTAATCTGAGCACTGTACCTCGTAATAATTTTGCGTTAGCAAATATGTCTTTGGAAAGAAGGGTGGCATGCATTTCTATTTTTGCTCTAAACACTTGTCCATCAATAGTTGCGTAGATGTCCTTGCCTTCAGATCCACCTTACTCATTTTTTAGTTTTTCTATTTTTCTTGCGAACTTTCACATGCATGTTTATTAGTATCAAAAAAATGGTGGCATACTGTTGGTCACGTCCCCTGTGATTCTGATACTTTCTAAATGGGTGTAGAAATAAACCACATCCTAACTGAAACATGTTCATTTATCGTATGCAGCCAAAAGAATTTTTACTTGATCGTATTTCTTTTTTTTCCTTACATGCCACGTGGAGATGTTATATTGAATGCTCTTTTTGAAGATTATGATTTCATTTCAAAGACAAGCCTTCATTCCGAAGATCATGCTTTTTTGATTCAATCTCATTCAAAGTTATCTTCATTTCAAAGAATCTATTTCGAGCCTCTTTTTGGTTCTTTTTCAGCAAATCTCTTTTCAGTATCTCATTCCGAAGACAAGTCCTCGCATTTCAAAAACAAATCTTGCTTCATTCTAAGGCAAATCGTCATTCCAAAGATCAGGCTGCATTGCGAAGGCAAATCGTCATTCCAAAGATAAAAATTCATTTCGAAGACAAATCCTCATTCCAAAGATAAAGCTTCATTCCAAAGACAAAGTGCAACATTCATTTTATTGTCATTCCAAAGACAATTTCAATCCGAAGACAATATGACAATTAATCTGAAGAAGATAGCAGACACTATTTTTGGCATTCTTGTTCTAAAGATTAGGCAGAAATCAATATTCTCATTCTCAAAACATGTTTTAAGTATGCCAACTCTTATGGATACCTTTTATGCTAATGGTTAATTTATATACTATATACCAATCATTTACAATGAAGAAATGTAAGAAATATATACCTGATTAAAACAAGTTAATGCAAGTTTTGAAGAATGATTGTTTTTGTTGATGTTTTGCTAAGATTTTCTGCAATATTTCAAAACAAGTGTAGTTGGTGAATTTGTACAATGATGGTTCAGAAATTTTCAAGGTTATGCATGCCATAAAATTGGTTTTCATGCATACCAACCCAGTAGTTCCTTAGAAAATGTTTTCACTGCTGAGTTATTCATTTTTCTTTTCTTTATTTTTATTTTTATTTTTTTATTTATTTTTATTTTACCTCTCCTTTTCTATTTTTTTTCTTGATTTTTTTTTCTTGATTCTGACTATGCCCATGAAGGAATTCATGATTTCCTTGAAATCATGCCCATGAAGGAATTCATAACCAGAATTTATTCCTCTTTTTGTTTTCTCGCTTTTTCGATTTTTTTTTTGTATTTTTGTATTTTTTTCTTGAAATCCATGATCATGTCGATTGTTTTGAAGTGGAAGTGGAGGAAATTTCTTCCACCTGATTGGCTGTATCCAAAATGTCAAGCTACTGCAAGAATTTCTCTTTAGTCAGAGGTGTATGGTACACCCTGAGGTGATGTCCATTCACTACAAAATTTCTCTATGACCCATCAATAGGAGATAAACAAGTTGCTCCATTGTCAAATACCTCTTCAATCTGGTAAGGTCCAAGCCATATAGTTCTTAGATTTCCAGGGAAGTCCTCATAGCGAGAATTAAACAGGTCCTCTTAACACAGGTGGAGTTACTAATTTCTCTTTCAGAGCTTCAAATGATTCCTGACACCTTGCAGTCCAGGAAAATTTAGAATATTTGGTCAACAGGGCAAACATGGGATTGGATATTGTTCTAAAGCTGGGAATAAACCTGTAGTAAAAACCAATGTGTCCTAAACCAATGTGTCCTAGGAAGCTTCTGACATTAGTCTAAGTTTTAGGAGGAAGAAGATTCTTGATAATTTCCACCTTCTTTGGATCAACCTAGATCCCTTGAGGAGAGATGTGATGACCAAGAACTATTCCTTCCTCCATCATCATAAAACATTTGTCTGGATTCAAGGATAACTGGTATGTTTCACAGTGAGTTAAAACTTTGTCAAGGTTTTCTAATGTAAAGTCAAAAGTCTATCCACATATTGTGAAATCATCCATGTATATCTCAACATTGTTGGTAGTCAGATCAGAAAAAATTGCTAAGACCGCTCGCTGAAATGTTGTTGGGGCATTACACAAACAAAAATGTAAAACCCTATAGGCAAATGTTCCCCATGGACAAGTAAAGGTTGTTTTCTCTTGATCTTCAGGTGTAACCTGAATTTGATTATATCCACTAAATCCATCAAGAAAAAAAAGTATTTCTTTCCAACAAGGGTATCTAACACTTGATCTATGAAAGGTAATGGAAAATGGTCTTTGTATGTCACCTTATTCAGCTCTCTATAGTCTACACATACTCTTATTTTTCCATTTTTCTTAGGAACTATAACCAATGGAGAGACCCACTAGCTATCAGAAATTGGGTAAATGAATCCTACCTCCAAAATTTTTTCAATTTCATCCTTTACAATATCCCTTAGGGCAGGATTCAGTCTTCCTTGGGGTTGTATTACTGGCTTTACTTCTTTAGTATAAATTCTATGGGTGCATATATTAGGGTGAACTCCTGACATATCTTTATAGTCCCAATCAAAAGCATGAACATGCTTTTGCAAGACAACTATCAATTTATCTTCCTCTTCCCTAGTAAGCAAGCTATAAATATTCAAAAATTTGCCTGGCTGGACTTCTATTTGTTTTGTATTTGGAAGGATTGAATTCACTTCTTCATACCTAGTAATTAGGGAGTTAAGAGGACACTGCTAATATGGGAGGAAATAAGAGGTTTATGTTTTATAGACTTCTGATGGAAGCATATTTTGTATGGAACAGTGAGAGGGAAATATTAGGTGATGATGCCACCCATGTGGTAGTGAAACAGAGTTTTCCTATGATAGTACAGATGGTTCACCTTCAGAATTTTGTTTCTCCTCATTCCTTAACAACTGATGGATATTTACTACTTCCTCTTCTAACATTTGTTCATGTAGAACATTCATTAGGATATTTTCATTTTCTAAATTTTCTGTGTCTTGGAGGTCTTCTGTGTGTTCCCTTACTACCAAGGTGGCTAGTGTGGAAATAACCTCCTCTGATTCTTCATCTGAATTAGGAAACCATAACTCACCTAAAAATTTATTGGAGGGTCTTGCAGGAGGATACAGAGAGATCTTTTTTAGATCAATACCATTTGAAATAGTCATTTTTCCAGATCTGCAGTCTATGAAGGCTGTTGCAATTGCAAGCCAAGGTCTTCCCAAAATGATGGGATATCCATGTGCTGAATTTCTTGGTTGTAAAACAAAAAAATATGTAGGGAATTCCCAAGAAGAAAATTCTATAGGAACATCTTCAATGATACCTTCAGGTTTTGCAACTGACCTATCAGCCATTTCTAAAATTGTAAATGTGGGACTGAGATGTTTGAGCTATAATTGTTCCATTATATCCTTGGTCATGACATTTATTGCAGCTCCTAGATCTACTAAGACATTTGATATTGGTACTGAGCCTATGGTAACTGTGATAACTGGACTCCCTGGGTCACTATACTTTGGAGGTACTAGTTTTCTAGACAAGAGATCAACTATCTTTCCTTCAACCTGAATAGTTTTAGGAAATGCTTTCTTTTTTCTTCCTGCTCTTTTAATGCACAAATATCGGATAATACTTTTAAACATTGGTATATCCTTAATGGCTTGCAATAAGGGCAATGATATAGTTAAATTTTTAAGTTCCTTGACCAGGTCTGACTCAAAATTTTTTGCTATGGTGTTGAATATTTCAGGATATGGAATTATCTTTGATGAAGGTAATTGTTTTGCCTGTGGTTCTGTTTTTTCTTCTTCTTTCTCTATTGTTGGTTTAACTAGTTCCAAAGGTTCTTGCTCTTCATTTTCCTTGATTTTAATTGAAGTAGGTTCAGGTATAACTTTTCTTGAACGAAGTTGGATGTTACTACAATCATAACATTTATTTCAACATTTCTTCAGCTTCAACCACATAGACAGGGGATGCCTGTCTCATGCTATTTAGATTAGTGACTGATTGAGATGGAAGTTGAAGTTGTTTCACCTGTTGTGTTTGTTGTGGTTGGTTCTATTTTTCTTGAAAAATTTGATTAGGTGTAGGCAACAAATAATGATTTTGACCTTGATTTCTTTGTTGCCTTGGATAGGACTAGTATTGCTGACTCCACTATGGTTGATTTTACATCCAATGTGG
The DNA here is from genome assembly GCA_028583015.1 of Wollemia nobilis. Classification (NCBI taxonomy): domain Eukaryota; kingdom Viridiplantae; phylum Streptophyta; class Pinopsida; order Araucariales; family Araucariaceae; genus Wollemia; species Wollemia nobilis. The sequence continues at coordinate 8,740,725 of JAQPPZ010017049.1, read as the reverse complement.
ATTATTATGATTATGATTCTAGGATGGGTTGTTTTAATTCCATGATGGGTTATTCTGATTCTGATTCTAGACTGAATTACTCTAATTTGTTTGTGGAAATTCTTGGGAATTTGTCCATTGAGGATAATTCCAAGGACATTGGGGTGGTTCTCATTGTCCCCAAGGCATAGTCTAGGGATTATGCCCCCAATTTGTAGGAAAATGAGGGGGATTTTGGTATTGAGAGAAATTTTTCCCTTGTTTTGGTCCAACATAGTTGAGTTCCTCGGTTTGATTTTCTAACATAGTTTTTAGCTATGGTAGCAGGTGGCATTTATCAGTTGAATGCTTCTTTGAATAGATACTACAAATGGTTGAGATAGATGTTTTATTCAAAGGACATTCCTGCAAAGCATGTTTATTTCTACATCTTGGAAAATCAATTGCCAAAGGTTCTGTGTTTTTTTCTTTTGCAGACATTTCCCCCAAAGTTGTGTTTAATTGCACTAGAATATCAGTTTTAAAATTTGCAAATTCCTCTATTAGGTCCTTCACATCAGTGCCATTTGTACTCTTTTTTATTCTTCCCTACTTATTACGAGAGTAATTCCTGCAAAGACCCACAATTTCCTCATTACTGAGAGTATTTACATCCCCTTTTCCCATCAAATCCAATACTTCTCTGGATTCATCTTGTAATCCTCTCAAAAAGATGGTTTTACATAATTCTGGTTCTACAAGCCCACATCTCCTTTGAACAAAGGAGAACCTATCAAGATAGTCTTCTAATATTTCATCATCTTCCTGTTTAATCCTGAATAACTCATATTTCCTATTCCTTACATGGCAATACTCCTGATATTTGTCTAAAAACATAGTTTCCATTTGATCCCAGGTTTGGATGGAATTTGGCTCTAAGCTCATGAACCAACGTAATGCTAAGTCCTTGAGTGTTGAGGGAAAAAACTTAAGTTTCCGATTATCATTTACATAGTCATAGGTTTGACACACTACTTTGAATTCAAACAAAAATTGATTAGGATCTTCAGATACAACACCTCAAAAGGTTGGAAGTACTGAAGGTGAAATGGTTTTCATGGGAGAGTTTTGTGTTGGATTCAAACGCATAGGATATTCAAATGTTCTAGAAGGTTGGGGCATATCTTGATCATCTCCTTCATTATGGACATAGCCATGTTGGCCATCCCTATCTAGATTGCCTCCCTCTACCATCGTTTTTGGTTCCTTAGTTAAACCTATCCAAATTTCTCTCTCAAGAGGTCCAAGATCCTCTGTTGATAATGAGTTTGTTGATTCTTCTTTCTTAGGATATTCTAATGATGATGATACTGGTGATTTTTCTTTCTCAGAATGTTCCAATGATGGTGATACTGGTGATTTTTCTTTCTTAGAATGTTCTAATGATGGTGAGACTGGTGATTTTTCTTTCAATCTTTATGGTAATTCAAACACAGGTGATTCACTCCTTAGGCATGAAGATCTCCTTAATGGAACAAGCCAGGGATACCTTTGGGTAATTCTACATTTTTCATCTCTAGACTTTCTCATTCATGTTTACTCTTAAATGACATAAATTATAGGTCAATAATTGTTACTTTAACCAACTGTTCTATTCAGATTTTATCCTGAATCTTCACAGCTAAGTCTAATTAACAACTATTGGACTGTTGTCACCTTCTAGCAACACAATTCCCTAGAAAAAGTGCCAAAATAATGCGTAGTCATTATACACATCATTAATTCTCAATGAATTTGTCAATCCAGGGCAGTGTACAAGGCTATCTACAAAAGAAGGCGTGAAAAGGGTTATAACTTAGGTCAATCTGGAGCAACAGGTCTTATTGGTGAAACTAATTGTGTGGGGGATTTAGGACATTCCTATCTCTAAATTGCATAAATTAAACCTTAATATAAGTTGCAAAAATGGAAACTAATCATTAACTACATAAATGAAATCCTAATTACAATTGCAGAATGAGACCTAATTATGTTGCAGAAATAACAGTTGTAGAATTAGAAGTCTGATTATAATTGTAGAAAGGAAATCTATTTACTTTTGCAGTAATGGAAACCTAATAATAGCATAGAAATGAAACCATGCCAAGGCTCTATAATAGAAGGTTGTCAATCTTCTATGCAGGGGTTGACAACAAAACATAAAATGCAAGAAATTACAAAAAATAGTAAATTTTGGAAATGACAGTCTGTAATAAATTGAAAGCTTTGCTGAAAGTGGAGATTACAACCAAACCATTAATCACAAGATTAATCTAAACATAAAATAAGCTAATATTGCTTGTAGACACCAAAACAACACCAATCCGATTATGTGACAACAAGCGCTGATCGCATTGACACACACAGCCCCAAGGCAGCCCCAGAGGTTAAACAGTGGTCCTAACCACTCCCAAAAGTAGTTTGGAAGGTCAGAGGTCAATTTTGCACCTTTTTGGCACCTTTTTCTCTACTCGTCCCACCCAGGGATGAATTCAGATTGGTATTCGTCCCACCCAGGGACGATTACACAATCGCTCCAGGGTGGGGCGAATAGCAGGTTTGACTGGAAAAAAGTCAAACCTCGACAACTCCGCCAGTTAACTAAGGCTTCAGGCCATGCAATTGCGAGGAATAGCTTTTAATCAAGGAGAGAGACTTCAGTCATGCATGTCTTTATTTTAGAGACCTCATGCAAGGAGATTCTAAATCAGGGAATTAGCTTTTCTCTCAAAATAGGAAAAATAACTCAAGTGGCGCCCTCGCATGCGCAATTCAAACAGAGAGACCCTAGGTCTATAAATTGGTGAGTTTTCTCACCCAAAATAAAGGGGAGGAGAGGGAGCATTTGAGCAATGAAGTGCTGCCAATTTACATACCTACTTGCGATTTGTGCTTTATACATCCTTAATCTCTCATTCGAAAGGGAGGTTATTGGGTGACTATTGGAAGCACGAATCCGGACCCAAACCCTAGAATTTGGCCACAATACTTCACAAAATTTGTCGAAAACACCCCATAACTAGTTTTGGACCTATCCCAAGTGGATTGGTGCCGAAATAGTGTCCCAAACGGTGGGCGTCCTGCCCCCGGGCGCTCCCCAAACTGTTACAGTGCTAAACGCTCCACCCCGAAATGAATAGAAATATGTGGTAGGTTTCATTGTTTTTATTTTTGCATCTTATTCTAGGTCATTTAAATAGATTTTAGTTTAAATTTCATTTCATTTGGAGCACTTTTGATCAGGTTTTTGCTATTTGTCCCCTCCCTCCCCGGGGGGATTGTGGGGATGCTCTCTTAACATCATATTCATGCTTCTGTCAAAGTTTTAGGTCTTTCTGATATTATTTGATTATCGATTTAATGTTTTCATGCATACACTAACAGTAGGCCTAGGGAAATACACGCTTTATTCTATCTGCAGGTGCTACTAATATTTTCTGTTTCCTTGAACGCAGGTCTTCGACATCAGAGAAGCAGGAAGGAGTCAACAATCATATACACAAGCGGCGGTGACATTTTGGTCCGCCCATCTTATATGTGGGCACGCGGAAGAAGGACCGCTATCTATGGATGTGACGAGAAATCTATTTGACGCTCCTATCCCCTAGAAAGGAAGGAGACGTATTGTAACACAAATTTAAAAAGCATATCAATAAAGAGGGCCACATTTTATATTGCTTTTATCTTGTGTCAATTCGTCTATGCTCTTTCTTTTTATGCACTTTGCAATACATAGGCTATAAGCGTTAAGTTGGGTTTTAAAAGCATCTATTTTGGCACTTTCCTTTTTGTTTCCGTATCCTCGTGCTTTCAATGGCGATCACGGTGGGACCTGTGTCCCTTGATTTTTAAGATTAAAATTCTAATCAAAAGTTGCTTGTTTTGCTTGCAGGTACCAAGTTCTCAAATGCTGGATGTTGTTCGAAGAAATGGATGTGCAACTTTCAAGCAGCAATTCAGAGACATCCGATTTAGGCAGAGAAGAGGTAGGGGTTTTAAACACCCTCTGTCAATTTTCTGTTTTCTATTTTCTGTTCTCTGATTTTTGCTTGCATAGGAGAGTTTAGAGGCTTGCTTGTTTCAATTTTGCAACTTAAAAAGAACCCCACACACCACGTGGTATTTTAAACACAAGGAGTTGGTCGTAAAACCCCAACCCTTGAGCAAGACCAACGGTGGATTTCATCATCACCTTGGCTTGAGATATTGCATCCATAACCCCGATCGCGATTGTTGCTAGACGTAAATCCTGATGAAAGCTGACCAAGTGTAGCTTGGGGTGATTCCCAATGCATGAGGATAAGTCTTCTATGGTAGGTGTCATAAACAGAGTGATTCCCCTTCCGTACCGCCTATGTTCCACGTATCATCTGCTCTCACGTACCTATAGTCTCCCTCACGTAAGGGCGGGTATATAGAGAGGTTGGTATATCGGTCCGACAATGGTATATTGAAGGGGCGACCATTTTGGGAGTCATAAGAGCCTTCATAATTGCATTTAAATGGTTTTCACAAAAAGTTTTCAAAAACAAACAAACAAAACACATTAAACCAGATTTAGGGCACACTTTTAATCTTTAAAAAGAGATAATCATTGCTTGTGTGTGTGTGCTATTTTCTGTTTAGTGTATCAAAAAAATCATAAAAAAAAATAAAAAAAAAGAATCTACGCATCTTTAGGTAAGCATCACCATGGTGTACACCCGTAGCCAAGCCCGATCATGGGCAGAAGCTGCAGAGAGTGCACCAAGGGGGACAAGTCACCTCCGATATAGTCCTGAGGACTTGGTCATCCCGCCTTGGTGGTAGGATACACAAGATAGTCCCCATCATGCCATCATCGAACAAGACTATAAAGGCACCCCCTTGAGGGGCACACCCACTCAACATAGAGGCACCTCCTTGAGGGGCACCCCCACTCAACAAAGATCCTTTCAAGAGGAAAACCCACATGTGGCACTCAACCTAGATAGGAGGCCCCCCTTGGAAACTCATTATGGGTGGCCTAGTGATGAAGTGCTTGAACAACATAGGGTCCACAAGGAGGAACCATATGATTTTGTTACTCCTCATTTACCCCTGATTACTGTTAGAAACACTAGACCATATCCAGAGTATCAGGCTTTCTAGATAGGGCAAGACAATTCTGCCCACACCTTTTATGCATACAACAGAGAGTATGAGGAAGATCACTATGTTCCTCAAGAGCAGTACACAATGTGGGAATGATGCACGTCCGCACCCGCTATGTATCAGGATCACTCATTGAGGCCAGAGCCTCAAGTGAATGTCGCTAACCTCGATAGAGGGAAGCAACCCATAGGGGTCTCGGATCACCATGACCAAGAAAGACATGTAGGGGAGGCATCTAGGCTTCCTAAACAAGAGACGATGGACCAAATTGACTTGGCATTTGCCAAACTAGCCGCCCACCAAGCGCAAATCACGTGGCTCAGGCAAGACCAACAACAATTAGAACATTTGTGTCACCTTAACCAAGAGCGCATTCAGCGTCAGACAGCTGAATTGCTTCACAACAATGTGCCTGAGAAGGTCCCAGCCCCTCGTGCACATAAATCAGAAGTGTATGAGAGGCACAACCCCTTAGTGCGAGACAGGTCTCCATGACCTCATCAAGCACTACCTCTAAGACCTCCTAGACCTGAGCGGGAGGCCACTCCTCGAAACCATGATGGGCACCCTCCGCGGGCACCCATCAATGTTTACAGGCCTAGGCCAGACACTCCTCAAGAAGCTTATGAGGAGTATGAACAAGAAGAAGAATGGGCTGAAATGCCCTATCAAGGCAGAAGGGGTGCTACCCAGCTACCCCTCCAAAGGCCTCAAGTTCCCCACAACCCACAGCGGGAGCAAACCAAGGAGGAGGAGATCAAGTCCTCCGATGCATATAAAGCATTGCTAGAGCACTTAGAGACTATGGAGCTCAAGACTTCTGGGCCCCAAAAGCCTACTTTATGCCAACTCCGTAGTCATCCTGTGCATCCATCAGTGCCGGCACCTCCATACCCCGAACACTTTAAGCTGCCCCAGTTGGCACTCTTTAGAGGGGAGGAAGATGCCCAAGAGCATGTGACTCGATTCCTGAGCCAATGCTTTGGCATTCAGGACAATGATGCTTTGCTATTAAGAACATTTATAACCACATTCGTAGGCCCTACCTCGGATTGGTTTACTCAATTACCAAAGCACAGCATCTGTAACTTAGATCAGCTAGTGGACGCGTTCCTAGAACGTTTCACTTTCAACACAAAGAAAAAGGCGTCACTAAGCGATCTAGCTAGCCTCAAGCAGTATGAGGAGGAATCTATGGTGGCATATGGGAACCGGTGGAGGACATTGCTTTCAAAGCTACCCTACCTCCCTCCTATGTCTGACTTGACCCAAATGTTCGCAAAGAGTTGTTTGCGATCGATCTCTATGCTATTGCAGCTACAACAATATGCCACTTTAGAAGAAGCTCTAGCGCAAGCCAGAATCATCGAAGAGATCAAAATATAGGATGGTGAAATCACCAAGCCTAAGAAAAAAGAATGGAACAAGAGCACTAAAATAGGGACTATGCAATAGAAACCCATCGTGGTCAATCAAGTTGCTATCAATGCCCCTAAGCCTGCCCAAGCAACACAACCTCAGAAGGCTAACTATCAGGCGGTGCCTCCAAACAATTATGATAGAGAAAACCAAAGGCAGGAACAAAATCAGCAGCGTCACCCTAGGTGACAATTTACGCCTTACACAGAGTCCAGGGACTCCTTGTTTGACCGCTTGTCAGCGGCGAATTTGATTAATCTGCCAGAGATTCAAACCATAGATCCTAATGCGCCAAAGCCTAAGGGGTACAGAGAGGATTTGTACTGTAGGTTCCATAGATGAAAGGGACATGACCTTAACGCCTGTTGGAAGTTCAAAGGTTTGGTGCAAGACCTCATTGACAATAATACATTGGCAGTGGATAACCCCATAGCGCCCAACAACCAACAAATGGGTGTTTTTAGAGACCCTTTGCCCGCACATGATGCACAAGCAAAACCCCTTCACGTCAATGAGGTGCAACAGAATTGCCCCATGGAGGGGTATGTAGGGATGATAAGCATAGTGATAAGGAACAAGAGATACCCAGGAGCTGCCCCCACGGCAGCCACAAGAGAAGTTCCATCAACGTCACAACCTCAACCGAACCCTACACAGCTTCCCCCGCCTAGACCAGTGGCCACGATTCGAACTAGACTTACTCAAAGTCTAAGGACCACGTCGGCTAGGCTCTCCATATATGAGCTTATTCAACAATCAGCGCCCCATCGGGAGGCTCTCATGGAGATATTAAAGGCAATTGAGTTGCATCCCCATGAAGCAAATTCTTTCAACAACTTCGTGGGCCATGTGAAACAATGTACAGAACCAGTCATCACCTTTAGAGAAGATGAATTAAAATCGATGGTTGGTGATGTGGTGGATCCACCCCTACACGTTATTGCATGGGTCAACGGGATTCCATATAAGCGGGTGTTGGTAGACACTGGTTCATCCAGTAACATTATTACAACCGCCGCATTAAAACATTTGAAGTTGTCGGCCTCTCACATCGTACCTTCCACTTATACTCTTCGAGCATTCAATGATGCGATATGCTCGATAGTTGGCACAATTGTCCTACCCATCCAAGTGGGACAAAAGACCATTCATACATTGTGCCACATTTTAGAAGGTGAGATGGCTTACAATATCTTGCTGGGGCGACCTTGGATCCGGGACATGAAGTGTGTCCCTTCAATTGCTCATCAATGCTTGAAGTATACATTTGAAGGACAGGTGCATGTAGTCCCAACAGACTTGGAGCCTTTCAAATACTGCAATTCAGTGCAACTAATGCCGCAGTCGACCCTTCCATCAACGCACTTGGATTTTCAATTAAATCCATCTAAAAGGGGTCCGATTACGTAGGAATATCCATTACCAAATCAATCAAATTCCTAGGCAGGTCCATCTTCCTCATCTGGTCCTCCAACAACGATGCCACCTACGGTGGCCATGCCAAAGGACAAGGGAAAGAAACCCCTGGAAGAGGAACCACCTTTAGTCTCTAACATCTCGACAAAAGAGAAGCCTAGTAGAATGGAAGTCGAGATGCCTAGTTCACCCCACATGGAGTGGACTCAGGGAGACCTCCCATTCGCTCCCCCTCAAACGCCAACAATCATAGTTGAGATGGCCAACACAGGATTGGGGGAGTATCTAGTGCAAAACATTATAGCAACGCCCACACTTGAGTCCATGCAGGACATGGGGAGACCTCGACTCCCCATCGGCTCTGTGGTTCCTCTAGGCTACCCACCCAATCAGACAAACTTTATTTATGGGGGCCTGGATAATGGCGTTGAACCTTCCCTACAAGAAGAGGAAGATGAAGAGCCCTTTGTTGAGGATGTCAATTATCTGTCTAACCCAGACTTCGCATTGAGATATCTTAGCCAATGCAATTGGCATGGATATGGGTTGGGCAGGTATGAACAAGGAGTGCATGTTTTGTGCCAACCAAGATATCAAATGCCTTATGACAAGTCAGGAGTAGGGTTTAATCACCCTTTGCCCCTCGACATCTTGGTCAAAAACATGCAAGGCCTAGGGATAGGCAACAAGGATGGGTTGGCATTAGATCCATATGCCAATCCAAACACAACTTACACATTGGGGAATTATTTCCCCTTACAAACAAACAACCTTGTTGACCTTAACAACCCTTTCCCTTCGGTCGAACAGGGAGACAATTCAAGGACTCACCCCCATGAAGGGTATGGACAAGACCAAGAAGGGTCTTCTGAAGATGAGTTGGAGTATGAAGAAACACCTTGGGATCCTCTTGAGTCGAATAGCAATCATTCCCAAATGCATCCCATGGATGATTCTCAAGAAAGCTTCTTGACCATGTTCCCTTTGGATGTTCCACTGGAGGATATGCCCGCTCAAGAAAATCAGATGCGATAGCAGCAATATCCCTTGGACATAGATGACATGTTTGAACACTTACACATAGGGCCCAGACATAGGTGGCACCTCAACCAGGCGTAGTTATAGCAATTACTGCACCCGCCACTCTAGGTATACAGTGAACATCTTCCGCCTGGAGACCCTATAGCACCATCAGTGCCTAGGGCAGATCCTATCCTCTTATACGCACATAGGGCTGATCCATTTGTGCCAGTGCCTACAGAGCCAGATCCAAAGCACCAAGAACATCCAGAATGTCATAGTCATCACACCTGCGGTAATGGAGGTTACAATCATTTCATCAACATGATCTCCATTGACTTGACCGCCCCCATCCATGATCCAGCCGACCCAACATGGTCATTGCATCTAGACATAGAGGCTATAGATTGGGATCACGCTGACACACCACCATCCCCATCAGAGTACTGGCCTTGCGGTGGGATGTTTCATTTCACTCCAGGATAGACTCAGGATGTCTTCCATGCTGAAGAGGAACCTGACGTTCCTAACGATGATCTTAATTCAGCAAATGATATCCATCTGATCCCAACTCCACACCAGTTGGAGGACGGATCCCACATGTCGGTCGAGGCAACGACTGACGTAGACATCGGCATAGATCCAATGAATCCATGGATTCTCAAGCTGGGGGTAAGTCTCTCCCCCGAAGAGCAAGCCGATTACATTGCCCTTCTCAAGGAGAAGAAGGAGGTTTTTGCATGGTCATACAAAGACATGCCGGGGCTAGACCCGTAGCTAGTCACGCATAATTTAACGCTGGATCCGACAATCAAGCCAGTAAAGCAAAAACTACGCAAGATGCATCCAACAGTGGCCTTAATGGTCAAAGATGAATTGCAAAAGTTGTTGGATGCACAGTTTGTCATCTGCGTGGATTACCCACCATGGTTGTCTAACATGGTGCCCGTCAAAAAGCCCGACGGGAGGATTCGCATATGCACCGATTTTTGAGATCTAAACAAAGCGAGTCCTAAGGATGATTTTCCCTTGCCTAGCATCGATGCATTGGTAGACGCTACAGCAGGCCATGAAATGCTTTCCCTCATGGATGGTTTCTCAGGATACAATCAGATTCGTATCAATCCCGAGGACCAACTAAAAATGGCGTTCACAATGCCTTGGGGGACATTTTGTTATAAGGTCATGCCTTTTGGCCTTAAAAATGCTGGCGCCACCTACCAACGTGCCATGACGTACATCTTCCATGATTACATGCACAAAACTTTGGAAGATTACATGGATGATTTGTTGGCCAAATCTCTTTTGCGCCCCAATCATCTCGATGACTTACGCAAGATCCTTGATCGCCTCATTGAGCATAAAGTCAGACTAAACCCCAAGAAGTGCGTATTTGGCGTCACATCTAGAAATCTCTTGGGTTTCATAGTCTCCAAGCGAGGAATCGAGGTGGATCCAAACAAAGTCAAGGCAATCCTTGAAATGCTTCCCCCAACTACCATCAAGCAACTCAGAAGTCTACAGGGAAAGGTCGCGTCAATCAAACGCTTCATAGCGCAGTTATCTGACAAGTGCCGACCCATGAATAAATTATTGCACAAGGGGGTAGCCTTCCATTGGGATGACGAGTGCCAGTCAGCCTTTGATGACATTAAATAGTACTTGGCTTCACCACCAGTATTGGCACCACCTAGACCAGGAGTGTCATTCTACTTATACATCTCAGCTACTGAGGTGGCACTGGGCGCCATGCTGTCCCAAAACAATGAATTGCACAAAGAACAGGCTACTTACTATCTTAGCCGCACCCTGGTCAGTTATGAACTTAACTATGCATACGTCGAGAAGCTCTGCTTGGCAGTGGTGTTTGCTACCAAGAAGCTATGCCATTACATGCTGAGCAACAAGACGTATGTTGTGTCTAAGGAGAATCCATTGCGATACATGATGAGTCATACTTATCATAGTAGCCGCACGGCGAAATGGATCATGTTGTTGATGGAGTTTGACATAGAGTTCATTGGACAGAAATCCATAAAAGGTCAAGTCATCGCCGATCAACTGGCAGAGGCTCCTCTTGAAGACGATCAGCCTCTAACCGTAGAACTACCGGATGATGGGGTCTTCCATGTTTCCGAATCGCCAGATTCTGATGAGCCTGAGTCACAGGCTGACATAACCCTATTCTTCGATGGTTCTAAATGTGAGCAAGGAGGTGGCACGGGAATTGTATTCTTCACTCCACAAGGGGCTCCAATGCCTCTGTCATTTAAATTAGACTTCCCATGCACCAACAACAATGCAGAATACGAAGCCTTGCTCATAGGTCTTCAAACAACAGTCACCATGAACATTAAATGATTGAACATCTTTGGTGATTCGTTGTTAATTGTCAATCAAGTTAAGGGGATATTCCAATGTAAATGCCCAGTTTTGTAGGCCTATAAAGCCCTTGTGGACAAATTTTTGGCACAACTTGAATGGTATGACATCGAGGCACTCCCTCGATCATCGAATCATTTTGTGGATACTATGGCCTCCTTGGGGTCACTAATCCCGCAAGACCCTTTCGGTGAGATGACAACTATTCAGGTCAAGACATTATCGCAACCCATGATGGAGCGTGCAAGCTCTGACCTCATGCCAGGAATCCACTTGATCCAGATTGAACCATCTCCGGATAGGTTCTCTCGAATCCAATATTGTTTGACTCAAGCCAACTAGGGGTCCTTGTTCTCCCCGACCCCTCTTAATAGCAACACAACGCTATTTTTACAAGTTCTTTCCCGCTCAGCTTTTGCTAGGGATGAACTTCAAGAGGGATTGGCTATTCATACCATCGAGGTTTCTGATCAGCAGGATTGGTACACACCCCTAAGGGATTACCTCAAGCTAGGTACTCTCCCACTTGGATTGACACAAGCCACGAAAAGATCATTCAAACAGAAAGCGGCAAAACATGTCTTGCTAGGAGACATTTTGTATCGTCGAAGCTATGAAGGAATCCTCCTCCATTGCTTGGACCAGCAGGAGTCCGCTTGGGCGATCACCCAAGCCCACGATGGTACATGCGGTGGCCACTTCAGCGGTATGGCCATCGCAAAGCGCATTCTCCGCATGGGTTATTATTGGCCATCTTTAGAGCGAGATTGTTGCGCATATGTGAAGAAGTGCATGAAGTGTCAACATCATGCCAATTTGACACACGTACCTTCTCAGGCCTTGCAACCGATCCAATCGGCTTGGCCTTTTTCATAGTGGGGCTTTGATCTCATCGAAAAGATCTCCCCTACGTCGTCGGGTCATCACACATTCATCATAACGGCCACAGAGTACTTCACCAAGTGGGTGGAAGCAATTTCGCTAACCTCTACGACTGGAACCCGCATTGCGGAGTTTATTTTGCATAACATCATATGTCATTTTGGTATTCCATCCAAGATCCTTTCGGATAATGGGATGCCCTTCAAGAATAAAGATGTGCATGCTTTGACCACAAAGTACAAAATTCAGCACAGTTTTTCAACACCCTATTATCCGTAGGCAAATGGGCAAGCAGAGGCATCCAACAAAATGCTAGTCGCCATCCTCAAAAAGACCATCATAGATAATCATAAGGATTGGCACATTCAGATCCCGCTTGCCCTATGGGCTTATCGCACTAGCATTCGGATGCCCACTGGGGCAACTCCATTTTTGCTGGTGTATGGCTCCGAGGCTGTCATGCCTCTTGAGTTGGAAATCCCTTCCCTACGTATTTCAATGCAAGAGTTCATCGATGATGACACTGCATGATAGGCCCGGTTAGATCAACTCACGTTGCTTGATGAACGACGCATCAATGCTCTCGAGCATTTGCGTATCTATCAAGAGCGACTTAAGAGAGCATATAACATGAAGGTTCACCTAAGGGATTTTCAGGTTGGAGATTTGGTCTTAAAAGAGAACCAATAGAATTCTAATTTGTCATCCCATCTCCGAGACAAGTTCACGGCAAACTGGTTAGGTCCTTATGTGATTGACAGTAAGATAGGACCTGGAACATACCGGCTCGCCTCTCTTGAAGGAATCAAGGAGCTAGAACCCTTGAACATCAGTCATTTGAGGCCATTCTACATTTAGAGAGCCATAGTCCACACAAAAGCTCCAAGGATTTCCACAATCGCTTGGTCAATCCCAAAATGCCCCAAAGGTGTCCATAAACCCTTTGGTCAAACCAAAAGCTCCAAGGATTTCCACAATCGCTTGGTCAATCCCAAAATGCCCCAAAGGTGTCTATAAACCCTTTGGTCAAACCAAAAGCTCCAAGGATTCCCTTAATCGCTTGGTCAACCTAAAATGCCCCAAAGGTATCCATAAACCCTTTGGTCAAACCAAAAGCTCCAAGGGTTACCATAACCGCTTGGTCAACACAAATATTCAAAAACCAACAAAAACAATAAAAATCATCAAAAATAAACAAAAAAAATATAATTTCATGCATACTCTTAAATATCAAAATACAAAAATATAGGTTGCATTAGGCATCACCTCCATACATTGCATATTCGCTAGGTCATACAAGTCAAAAGCACCATAGACTGTAATTGCTCGGCAATTTCCTCATTTTCCACATAAAATCAATTTTATCAACGCATACATCCCGCATCACACCATCCCCATTTTTAGCAAAGTCAGTTGTCTCCTAATGTATTTAGGGTTTTCGTCATTCAGCTGTCTTTAACTTTCTAGCCAAAAATTGTACAAAGTCAAACAGATTTTACACGGGAAAGTTTTACTTGGGTCACGCCTCGTTATGTAATATCCCTACACAAGTTAAAACACATAAAATAATTCCTAAGTTGTGTGAACGTAAGATGAAACCTACAAAGCAGTCTAGAGTACCATAGGTGAAAGATTAGCCTGTTCATCCCCCTGTGCGAATGGTTCAAGAATGTTGAGAATTGACAAAAGGACAAGCTCTTCCCCATCCATTCCTTCTAATCAACAGTGGTTTTCACCACTAACAAAAATTCAAAAATCACCATTGGTCCCTAAGGTTGTAAGGATTCGTACTACACGTCCCTGCCAAGGATGGGTAGTCATCCCCAAGGCCTAAAAGAATCAATGACCATTCAAAAACAACATTTCCACTAGCTATCATCACAATCACCTTTGGTCTCTCAAGTCATAAGGATTCGTACTACACGTCCCTGCTAAGGATGGGTAGTCATCCCCAAGGCCTAAAAGATCAATACCCTTACTTCATAATCTCCATACTACCCTTTGGTTCCCAAAGTCGTAAGGATTCGTACTACACGTCCCTGCCAAGGATGGGTAGTCATCCCCAAGGCCTAAAAGGATCAATGTTATTCACCAATCACAAACATACCAGCTTAACCTTACAAAGCTCAAAAGCCAAATCAAATAATAGTGGTTATCACTACTATTTAACATCCTTGCTCCAAAAGAAAAACAAAAAAAAGAACAAAATAAACAGTGATTTTCATCACTTTGTATACGAGCAAATATCCTAAACCATTGAGCCAATAAAAAGCCTGAACTTGAATCCCTGGAATTCTCAGTATTCGAAAACCATCTAGGTGATCCTCATTACAGGTTTGGTGGACAGCCTACCTGGCAATGGCGGTATCCTACCCGCATGACGATATGTCTGTCACATTAGCTTTGCGTGTGAGCAGACCAATGTTTGCATGTGGATGAGCTAGCTTATGGTACCTTAGATTGTCCCATGGATTAATCTTGCTAAATACAACAACGGAGTTAGTGGAGCTAGTTAGGTGATCCTCAGTACAGGTTTGGTTGATAGCCTATCTGGCACTGGCGGTATCCTGACAAATACCACATAAACGAACTCAATTGCACACACAGGGATGTGAAATAACTTGGTTAACCTCCAAGTCGGATTTATACCTTGTTCAAAAGTCTTGCGAGATAAATGTACAGTCTTGGCTAGTTAGTTAAAATATCTGAATCTCAGAAAAGCTTAACTACATTTTAAAAACAACTGGTCCATTTCATTCCATACATCACCATCAGCAAAAAAATGCAAAATACAAAAACACAGTTGTCACATGCAACGTCATTCCACAAAGTCATCCCATAAGTACAACAAGCCAGTAAATCTTGTACAATCTATGGTGCCATCGACAAGTTATCAACAAATCATTTCATTCATTCCATATGCATACATCATATAATTAGCAACATCGCAATCATAATCCCACATGCATACATCATCATAAACAAACATTTCAAAAAATAGCAAACAAATGCACAAAAATGCACAAAAAGAGCAATAAAATTGTCCAATGAGAGTGCTTTTGCACTTGACATTCCGGGCATGCAAAATAGATGTCGGGGTCACAAATCCTCACTATCCTACTCCCTAAGAAGGCTACCATAGCCGGACCGCTCCACGGGAGGATGGATTTTTGAGAATTTCATCCCTAAATGGCGTCCCAAAAAGGGTCAAAACCTAACCAAAAATAGCAATAACATTGCCGAACGAAGGCGCCTTTGCGCCTGACATTCTTGGCATCCAAAATAGATGTTGGGGTCACAAATTGTCCCTATCCTACTCCCTAATAAGGCTATCCTAGCCAGACCGCTCCACGGGAAGACGGATTCTTGACAATTTTAGCTCCAAAATGCGTCACAAAAAGGGTTTAAACCCACCAAAAATAGGTCAGAATGTTTGGAAACTGCTTACGCATTCCATGGTAAAACACCTGAAGGCACCCTTACTTAAGTCATCTTGGGTCAAGTGACTCATCGCTTTTCTCATGTTGGTCATTCCCTCATCGATTCGTCGCTTGAGGGGGTAGTCACACTTAGTCACCAATCAACAAAAACACACCCAATCAAGGAAATGACACGCATTCAAAGGATCATTGACAAAGACAATCATGCTCCTGCTTGGGGCAGCAAACAAGCAACAATCACAAGCTGATCAAACACTTGGCATTCATGAATCATGAACTCAAGGTTCCCATAGACAAAAGGTTGCACCCTTTGCCTATTCATGATTGATCAATGTCCAAGCTCAAGTAACACCTCACCGAAAAAGGTTAACACTTGAATTAAGTTCCTTAGCTCGTCAGAAGCAAGGATTCAAGAATGCGTGCCCTTTCCATACTTGGGGCATCAAGAGTTGGTTAGGTTACTGAGAAACCCTAATCATTAGTGCTTTGGTTATCTATTTTTGCTCGATGTTGCGCCTTGCACAACGCTTCCCAAAAAGGGGCATCTGTAGACACCAAAACAACACCAATCCGATTATGTGACAACAAGCGCTGATCGCATTGACACACACAGCCCCTAGGGCAGCCCCCAGAGGTTAAACAGTGGTCCTAACCACTCCCAAAAGTAGTTTGGAAGGTCAGAGGTCAATTTTGCACCTTTTTGGCACCTTTTTCTCTACTCGTCCCACCCAGGGACGAATACAAACTGGTATTCGTCCCACCCAGGGACGATTACACAATCGCTCCAGGGTGGGGCGAATATCAGGTTTGACTGGCAAAAAAGTCAAACCTCGACAAGTCCACCAGTTAACTACAACTTCAAGCCATGCAATTGCGAGGAACGACTTCAAATCAAGGAGAGAGACTTCAGTCATGCATGTCTTTATTTTAGAGACCTCATGCAAGGAGATTCTAAATCAGGGAATTAGCTTTTCTCTCAAAATAGGAAAAACAACTCAAGTGGCGCCCTCGCATGCGCAATTCAAACAGAGAGACCCTAGGTCTATAAATTGGTGAGTTTTCTCACCCAAAAGATGTATAGAGAGGGAGCATTTGAGCAATGAAGTGCTGCCAATTTACATACCTACTTGCGATTTGTGCTTTCTACATCCTTAATCTCTCATTCGAAAGGGAGGTTATTGGGTGACTATTGGAAGCACGAATCCGGACCCAAACCCTAGCATTTGGCCACAATACTTCACAAAATTTGTCGACAACACCCCATAACTGGTTTTGGACCTATCCCAAGTGGATTGGTGCCGAAATAGTGTCCCAAACGGTGGGCGTCCTGCCCCCGGGCGCTCCCCAAACTATTACAGTGCTAAACGCCCCACCCCAGAATGAATAGAAATCTATGGTAGATTTCATTGTTTTTCTTTTTGCATCTTATTCTAGGTCATCTAAATAGGCTGTAGTTTAAATTTCATTTCATTCGGAGCACTTTTGATCAGGTTTTTGTCATTTCCCGCCTTTACTAACTTGCAGATGGCATCATTGAAATCTGGGTGATAGAGGCAAAATTGGAGAAATATGACCATCTGGGTCTTCCCAAAACACCCCCAATTAGCTAACCCCAAGTTTGCAGGTCATTTGGAGCTTCCTAGACAGGACATTGAAGAGGGTACTTTCTGATAATTTATTGTAGGTTAATTCGTCCCACCCCGAACGAATAGCAATCTATGGCAGGTTTCATTGTTTTTCTTTTTTGCATCTTATTCTAGGTCATTTCAATAGATAGTTTAAATTTCATTTCATTTGGAGCACTTTTGATCAGGTTTTTGCTATTTCCGCCTTTACTAACTTGCAGATGGCATCATTGAAATCTGGGTGATCGAGGCCAAATTGGAGAAATATGACCATCTGGGTCTTCCCAAAATACCCCCAATTAGCTAACACCAAGTTTGCAGGTCTTTTGGAGCTTTCTAGATAGGACATTGAAGAGGGTACTTTCTGACAATTTATTGCAGGTTAATTCGTCCCACCCCGGAGCGAATACCAATCTGTGAGGAATTTCTTGACTGTTCCTTTTGCAATGCTCTCTTAACATCATATTCATGCTTCTATCAAAGTTTCAGGTCTTTCTGATATTATTTGATTATCGATTTAATGTTTTCATGCATACACTAACAGTAGGCCTAGGGAAATACACGCTTTATTCTATCTGCAGGTGCTACTAATCTTTTCTGTTTCCTTGAATGCAGGTCTTCGACATCAGAGAAGCAGGAAGGAGTCAACAATCATATACACAAGTGGCGGCGACGTTTTGGTCCGCCCATCTTATATGTGGGCACGCGGAAGAAGGACCGCTATCTATGGATGTGACAAGAAATCTATTTGACGCTCCTATCCCCTAGAAAGGAAGGAGACGTATTGTAACACAACTTTAAAAAGCATATCAATAAAGAGGGCCATATTTTATATTGCTTTTATCTTGTGTCAATTCGTCTATGCTCTTTCTTTTTATGCACTTTGCAATACATAGGCTATAAGCGTTAAGTTGGGTTTTAAAAGCATCTATTTTGGCACTTTCCTTTTTGTTTCCGTATCCTCGTGCTTTCAATTGCAAATACCATTAGTTTTTTACAAAGGAATGAAATTACAAGTTCTACAACTCATTCTGTTGCAGCAAAATTAGAATAAAAAATTGTTGTTAGTCCTCCTCCTAGGTATGGAAGTGGCTAGCCTCCTTGTTTAGAAGAAGGTATGAGTCTCTCTCTCTATAGATCTTACTCACACTTATGTACAAGCAATATGAAATAGAAATAGTACACTTTATTGATTCAAGAACATGATTACAATAATTCTACTGAAAACCTGTTATAGGATTGTAACAATCATTTTTCTGATTATTGCCTATTTTCTCCTATATTTCTCTACTCTCTACTTTCTCTATCCTCTACTAGCTCAACCTGAATGGGAGCCATATTTATAGATGTCCTAAGATCTACTAACAAGCTAAGAATATCTCAAAAGATCTAATCCTATTATGCTGCAACAATTCCTAGTTTTATCCTAGAAGAAGATCAAACTTGATCTTTTCATAAACGATGGCTTTTGTTGGCAAGGATGGCAAAGTCAGATGGGAGATATTTTCCCTTACCCTTTTCAATATTTATTTCCCTTTTTACAACATTAAAAATTGGTCAACAAGTCAAAAAGCACATTCTATTTTCATTTCGAAGATAAGTGGCTTAGTCCAAAGATACTGCAATTCTCATTCCGAAGATCCGCTCATTCTGAAGACACGTTTTCTCATTCCGAAGATATTTGTTCATTTTGAAGAGACTTCGAAATGAACAAATGTGTGATCTTTAAATGATTTCCTCTGCATTTCTCATGTGGGTTATTTCTCAGGATCATATTCCAATGGTCTTCATCTCTTTCCATATGTGAATTCCATGCCTTGCCATTCATTGGCAGCTGGTTGAAATTTACATGGGAAAAACCAGTTTTTGTTGCACAGTAATAGTTTACTTGTACTATTGCCAAATTTAGGTCAAATAAATGCTTGAGAAATATCAAAACATGATTAGTGAAATTTTGCTATCAACCTAAGCATATCTCATTTAGTAAGTCATAACAAAACAACATAAAACTTATGCAAAAAGCTGTAAAAATCAGAATATAGTATTTCAGATACATTTATCATGCAAATAGTTAATACACAACATATTGAATTAACTTAACTAGCATATTATATTAAAAATAAGAGTTTGTAGGAAATTTCAGTGTTCAAAACATGTTATGATTGAGGCATTTCCAGGACTCATCAACATTCATGGGAGCTACAGAAGGTTGTGGTTGACCATACTGTCTAGTCTTGGTTGCTATGTTAACAATATCAACCATCCCAATGCATTTGTGGGTAGGTATATCAGCTCGAACCTGATTAACTTGGGCCCCTTTATCTCTAGGGACCTCATGATTGGGCAACAAGTTTTTGTATATGCCCATGTCTCTATTATCAAGAGCTAGTGGGTTGTCAACTTTTATTTCTCCTGCCTCAATCATGTTTTGTACTTGATGCTTAAAAGCAACACAAGCCTCAATGTCATGCCCTAGTATCCTATGATAAGGGCAAAATTGATCTTCCCTATATCCTTTTGGCTTAGAATGGTTGGGAAATATAAGAGGTATATCAGGAAATCTGATCCTCTTGGCCTCGCTCAGCTGATTGAATATTGATTACATTGATTCTATTAGAGGTGTGAAATAGCGAGGTGGCTTGCATTCTTTGTTTCACCCTTGATTGTTCCTTTGATCATAATTGGCTAGCGATGGATTTGCTTGATAGTTATGGGGTTATTGTGCACCTCCATCCTTAGGTGTAGCCAATATAATTGATTGACTAGAGCAGGGTTGCCCTACTTCTGCTTGTACTTGTCATTCTTACCATTCTTGTTCCACTCCTTTTTGTTTTGGAGTTTAATGGTTCCCTCATCTACTTTTATGTCTTTGATTAGTTTGGCATGTGCTAAAGCTTCCTCAAATTAAGGATACTAATGAAGTTGTAGAAATATGGAGATGTGTTTAGGACAACTATTGGTGAACATGTGAATGATATCTTCTATGGGAATGGAGAATGATAAATTTACCATGACTTTTCTCCATCTATTCCCATAATACATTACTGGCTCAGCATCATACTGTTTCAAGTTGTCTAGGTCTGAAAGGTTCACCTTATTATTAGCACCAAAGGAGAAACACTTTAGGAATGCATTTACTAGTTATTCAAAGTTGGTTATGCTATGCTTAGGTAGTTGGTTGAACCATTGAGTGGCAACACCTAAAAATGTCATTATAAATGTTCTTAGCATGAGAGCGTCATTGTCTTCAAGATGAAAATATGCATTGATAAAATTGGTGACGTTCTCTTGTGCATCCTCTTCACCCATAAATTTTTCCAACCTAGGCATCTCAAAGTACTTTGGATATGAAGGGATAGGGATTTATGGGCACAATGGTTGGTTGTGTATTTTTCTCAATGTTGGCGAGTTCCTAGCTGCCTCTTGTTTCTCAAAGGCTTTCATATTTTCAGTAAGATCTTGAAATGCATTTGATGCATAAATTTTCTCCTCTTGTAGACCTACTTGTAGTGGTAATGGAGGTAACTCTCTATCCATTTGATTTGTTCTATTTTCCTCCCTCCTATGAGGGGACTCGGGATTGTGATCCTAGTTTGTTATGTTTACCCTTTCCCCACTAGTTGGATTTCATTTATGGTTTGGTGGGTGGTTTCATTGTGGGCTATCTTGTCTAGGATGCATCTCCTTAGGTGATTCAAAACATCTAGTTCTTTTGTGGTCACCACCATTTTTCTATAAATTGCTAAGAGATAACCGCTCAACTTGCTCTCTTAAGCGATGCTCATGTTGGTGCAAGAGTCTTTCTCCTTGTTTATCTTGTTTGAGAGCTTCCACTAGCTCTTGCTTCTTACATAATGTATTTTCTAACCGTATCATATGGTCAGTTTGCACTATCATAGAAGACTCATATTTACCTGACTCTGTTCTCATTGTCTTGACTCACAAATTCCTCAAGGTGGTTTATATTGTACCTGTACTCTTGCTAGCTAATGTGACTTGTTCAGTGTACTGTTGAGTATACCTATGATCAGACTCCATACATTTACTATGGGGTCACTCTGAAGTACCCCTAGACTGAGAGGTGTGCTTAGAAGTCATATTTCATGAGCTTTCAGATGCAGAGTTTTTAGTAGCTACAATTATTTGAGTTGTTCGTGTAAGAAACCGATCCAACCCATCTAGTTGTCTTCTTTTCCATGGCTAGTCTCGTGGAGTGCCATTTACTCCTATGATTTCATAGTATATAGGAATATTTCCTTTTGTGTGAAGGGTTTCTTCTATTTGATTCCCATGACTAGATGTAGCTCTAGTTTCCTACCCTTCAGTGGGTGGACCTATTTCATATGTTTCTTGTGAATCTTGAGGTATTGTAACCCTTGCTTGCCTTCTTGATGAAGAAGGCTTTGTGGTGACATGTTTTCTCCATGTGGATAGAGATGTAGCAATATCGGCATCCCTACGTGAAGAATGAGTTTTAGAACCACATTTATGTCCATGTGAGTAGGAAGCCCTTGAAGCTTCCTCACATCTTTGAGATGTTTCTATGTGTTTAGAGGAGGACCTTGAGGTCTCCTCATGTCTTCTTGATGAGGATGGCTGTGAAGCTTATTTTTGTTTATGTGACTTTGTTCCATGATTTGGTTCCCTACTTGGGGTTTCTCGAGGAGATCCTCCAAGGGTTGAGTTATCACCCCTTAGGCTCATGGAGCTTAGTCTCATAGTCTTACAGGTAGGTCGTTCAATATTACTATAAATTCACCTATGGGTATGAGTTGCTTCAGTCTCTCTCTCGGTATCATATCGAGGGTGTTTAATTATTGTTTTGACCATTTTGTCTATGATTTTATCTTTTGAGTTGCAATTTAGGAATATCCACATAATACCAAACAAATCTTTATCTTTATTATCAATTTAAGTGTGCCCTAAACTATTTGCTATAGTTTGATGATTTGTTGTTCCTTTGATTTCTTGCTTTTTTTCTTGGATTAAGAATGAGAAGACTCATCCATAGTGACAATCAAGTACACCCATGCCAAACATGATTTTCCCAAAATATGCTAGGGTACACAACTAAAGTCCTAGTGGGGGGTTCACCTAGCTCTTCCACTTTGAACCAATGATTGTTCCAATAGTGGGAGATAGTTTGAGCACAAGTAACTTAGTACCACTATAAGTAAGTTTCTCAATCCATTTCTAGGAAGCTCTAGGGGGAAAATCAATGGAAGGAGATGAATTCCAATGTCACCAGACTGAATTTAGGTTTGGTGATGAAATCCAACTCTCCAATATTTAAATGATACATGCGTGTGTGTTCATTTTAAGCTTGCATAACATAAAGTGCATCATATAGCAGTAATGAGTCTTTCCTATATGCCTAAGTGCAAAAATATGTTTCAATATTTAGAAAGATGCATGAACTACTATGATTTGTATGAGTGCACTTTATTTCATGTAGCTATGGCCTCTAGTAGGGCCTCAAAGCAAGCAAACAACATACAATATCTAGCACATTGGATTCTAGGGTGAAATTTTTAGGCATAAGCCACTGTTCCTAGCAACACCTAGTGGAAATACAAAAGAAGATCTAAGATATGCAAAAATGCTTAATTATTTCTCCTTTTATTATTTTAATTTCCAAACATAATGTGCTTTAAGTTATCTATTTTAGACACACATAAGCAAATAGAAAGCTATAAAATATTAGAGAGGCTGTACCAACCTCTAATCTAGCTCAGAGAACCTTTTTTCTATCCTCTTCTACTCTCCAGTTCTGGCTGTTGTTGACCAGAGCAGCTGGTTCTTGGCCGCCGTTAGTGGGAGAAACTAAGGCTCTATTGGCTACTATAGCTTAGAGTGGCTTATTTATAGCTGCTGTAGCTCAGAGTAGCTAGACCTGCACACAAAACTAAGTTAGTATTTAGGCAAAAAATGAAAAAATTAGTGGAGGTCCCACCATGATTGCCATCTATAGCGACCCCAAGATGCACACACCACTCTTTTTACTCTACTTGCAATGTATTAAAACCCAAAATGAAATGGAAGACAATGAAAAGCATATAACACAAAAATAACAAATATGGATCTCTTTATTTGTATTGAAACTTAGTTACATGTCGGTCCCTCTTAGGGTTACCCATTTCTATATAATGAGGTTACAAATAGGCAAAGAGTGCCCCTTTCACAAAGAGGTGGTGTGCTTTCAAAAGCTTCCTGATTTTGCACATGGAAATGTATGAGGTCTTACAGATGCCTCCTTCTCCAAGCCTATTTCCTAGAGGGATCTCTTTTGCTCTTGTATGTTGTAGATTTTGTTCGATGAACCTATGGTCCTGTAAGCAGTGAAACAACAACACACACTTAGATGCCCAAGAATACCTTCCCGAATGAGGTTGTTAGCAATGAATATAACAAGTGAAAGTAAGTGTAAACTAAACTAATGCTATGAAAAAAAATAAATGAAATGATGCTAGGCTAATAATATGTTAAAAAAAATCATGAATATAATATCTAAAAACCTAAGTTAGGCCTATGGGCCACTATCCAAGACAGCAGCCGCTAAAGTGACTCTTGTCCTCTTTGCTCCAAATAAATATATCAAAGCTTGTATATGATGTTGGAATGGTGGTTGCTATGCTCTCCAATTTGTTAGGTCTTCATCGTAAATGTGATCTCTAAGGGGAACTCTCCAAGTCTCAAAATCTTTCCTCAATCACCTGTCCTGATAAATTCAGGATCCTTGGTGCTCTTAGGCTTGAACCTTTTAAAGTGTGAAACCCTATGTCTATGTCCAAGCCCTAGGAATGAATTCCTCATACATAGTGAGAGTGAGCATGAGAAGATTTTTGTATTTTCTATGTTTAAATAATAGTTAACTAAATTCTAAATGCAAACTCAAGTCTCACATGTGAACTGGTCATGAAAGGGAATGTAAAGTTACTCCCGCTCACCTTTATTGCATGCATATTACCACTTCCACCCATGATTAGGCCTTTTTGTTAGCAAAACTACTTTTATGGTTTAGATGCTATCATCTACAATGACTAATATATGGTCACTATCATCTGCAATGGCTAATATCTGGTCACTCTAGGCTTGAGCGGCTAAGATTTGGTTGCTCTAGTCTTGAGTGGCTAGGCTTGGATGGCTTGAAAATGCCCCAAATGAGTGGTGAGAACCACTGTTGATGCTTGGAAAGTCCAAGATTATGTCATATGATCTTATGAATGTGTCTATGTGAGTAGCTCCCCTAAGCATGACATGTTTTAGGTGTCTACAACTACAAAGGATTTTATTTGGATATTACATACATTGTATGGATCAACATGTAGTGGCATAATTTCTTGGTTGCAAAGACCATTGCTAAGCACAACTTTTCTACATATGCGTATCCTATATCGTAGCTCACCAAGGTGCGACTAATGTAATATACTGCTTGTTCTTTATCTTACACATTCTTTTAAGCCAACATGGTGCCCAAAGAAAAATTGGTAGTGGATATATAGCAGGAATGACATGTCTAGCTTTGGTGGAGCTAATATTGGTATCTTTGCTAGGTAATTCTTGATTTCAACAAAGGCTTGCTGACATTCTTCATCCCAATGGAATGGGACCCCCTTGTGTAGCAGTCGATTCATGGGTCGATATTTATCCAATAGTTGTGCGATGAATCATTTTATAGATGCTACTTTGCCTTGTAAACTTCTTAGCTCTTTGATGTTAGTGGGTGGGTCCATTTCTAGGATAGCCTTTACCTTTGCTAGGTCTACTTCAATGCCTCATTTAGAAATGATGAATCCCAAGAGTTTTCTAGAAGTTATGCCAAAGACACATTTCTTGGGATTCAACCCGACATTGTGCTCAATCAGGTGATCGAAGACCTTTGTGAGGATCTCGGTATGCTATTCACACAAAAATGACTTGTCCATAAGTCATCAATATAGTCTTCTAAGATCTTATGCATGTAGTCATGGAAAATGTATGTCATAGCCCACTAATATGTGGCACAACCATTTTAAAAACCAAATGACATTACTTTGTAGAAAAATATCCTCCATGGAGTGGTGAACATGGTTTTATAATGGTCTTTGGGTTTAATCCAAATTTAATTGTAACAAAAAAAATTGTCCTTTAAGTAGAACATCTCATGACCTGTAGTTGCATCTACAAGAGCATCTATGTTGGGTAACAAGAATGAATCCTTTGGTGTTGCCTTATTGAGATCCTTGAAATCCATGCAAATGTGGATTCTTCCATCAGGTTTTTCTATGGGAACCATGTTTGATACCCATTCTGGATAGTCAATGGGAACAATAAAGACTACATACAATAGTTTTTACAACTCATTATTTACCATAAAAGCGATGGTTGGATGCATATTTCTGAGCTTTTGCTTGAATGGTTTCTTCACGGGGTCTAGCAAAAGGTTGTGGACAATCAATTTTAGATCTAGTCCCAGCATATTTTTGTAGGTCCAAGCAAAGATACTTGGTCTCTATTTCAATAGAGGAATAATGATGGTTTGTTCTTCTAGGGATAATCTTTCTCCAAAATTGAATTTATTTGGATTAGATGGATCATAGCTGATGTCCATTTTGAAAGTCTCCTTTATTAACATATGTGACCCCTCATCAAGCTGGTGAGGAGTTGGTATTAAATGATATCATCTATTAGGTTTAAAGGTTATACTAAATCATGATCAAAACCAACATGATAATCATCATGTGCACAACTTGGTGTAAAAAGGAATGGTTGTAGCATCTCTTCATTAGGGAAGAAATCTTCAAGCTCTAAGGGTAAATCAGCATGATCCCAATCAATAGCATCTAAGTTAAGAAAAAATGGTTTCACAAGATCTTCTAGGTTATGGAGTGGAATGTTCAAATCAATGGAGATCATGTTGATGGATGGGATGAAATCTCTAGGACCACATGGGTGAAACTCTGCATTAATAATTTACCTTCCATACCCAAGATGCGGCTCTAGGGGTATGGGGATCTCAATATCTAGTCTATGGATAGATGAGATGATGGGATCATTAGGCTAAATTAGCTCTCTAAATATGGGTGGATCTGGTTTGACCATGCGATAGATTTCATTTGAAGTGAGTGGTCTTCCCATGAAGTGAGGGTCAAGATATATTGTGTGGAGTATCTCATCTATCTCCATAAGTTGATTGACTTGACATAAGTGATGAGATCCAATATAAACCATATCGATCTCGTCCTCATAGTCACTGCCATCTATGAAGAATCCTTCATTCTTGCCCACTGGAATTGGGTGCTGACCTAAATGTTGAGGCCCAAGATAGACCATTTCAATCTCATATTCATAGTCATTATTGTCTATGAATAATATATTTTCTATTTCCACTGGCCTTGCGATGTGGTGTGCATGTATAATCCCAAGGTAGGCTATCTTAGTTGAGTCCTCTGACTCGTAGCCACTCTCATCAATGATGTATCCACCTTATGTGTTATCTAACCATGCAAGGTGCTATAAATACTAAGGCCCATGATAGGCCATTCCGGCTTCATCCTCAAACTCACTTGTGACATACTCATTCTCTTCTCACTCATAACCATGGCTTGGTTCATCCTCCCATAGGATGATTCTTTATGGGCATGATTCAAGAGAGAAATTTGGATGATACTCATCGAGTGGTCCTATATTGACCATAGCCACCCATATATCACTCAAGCAACTTTTTTTGGGGGTTTGATAGGGATTTTAGTCAATGTATTCCCTGAAACCCAAGCTTAAACTATCTAGAAATTTTGCCAATAAATCATCATGGCTTTGGATATGATACCCTAGACCAAACCTATCAGTAGGCAATTGGTACTATGGCTGGAATATAAGTTGGTATCCTTACTCGTATAAACCTAAACCATGGCCATACCAATGGCATCTTTCAAAGTATCTTAGATAAAACTCAAGATTGGATAAATAATGCACATCCGTGGTGAATGGCTCATCCTCATATTACTCAATATTAGAAGCATTATGGGCACAATACAAACCGGTGTAGATATTAGGGGGGATTCCTAATGGAACCACTGTCCCTATTGGTAAATTTGGTACTCTTAGTCATCCAATGTCTTATGAAAACTTGATAATGGGTATGAAAGTCATATTCTACACAAGATACTCACCTAAACCTATGTTGGTTAAGTGAACTATCACCTATGATGCAAATGATGTTGTTGATGAAGTAGGTGAGGTAGGTTGAGGTACCTCCTCAGCTATGTATTGGGAATCTTCCTCCTCCATGGGATTCAAAATTTCTACAACTACTATAGTTAGAATTTATTTAGGTCCTTCCTCCACTAGGGGTGCTTTTAGCTTCTGCGAGTCCTTTACCTTGGATATTGTGGATTTTTTAGAAGTGCCAATAGCTTTAAATATGGGAGGTGGTGCTGATGTGGATGGGTCACCTCACACTGATTTATAATTGCTCTATGGTTGTGCAGTGGGGGATGAAGGCCTTATGTATAGGTTTGTTTATGAAAGGATGAAGTCCCATGGTAAGTCAACCTGATGCACGTATTTAAATGGCTCTTTATTTGATGGAACCACATGTACTTATCCCTCATGCACATACTTGATGTATTGGTGGAATATTAAGGGAACACACTACATATCCCTTATCCATGGATGCCCTAGGAGGATGTTGTACTGCATTATCCCCTCCAATATTTGACACATCACAGGGATGGTCTTATACCCTACCTTTATAGTTAAAACAACTATACCCACTATGGAGCACAATACATCATTGAAATATCTCAATGTATAGGAGGTTGTACAATGTTGGATCTAGGGATTTTTAGGTGTCCTATAGCCTTTTTTGTGATGATATTAATCAATGAGCTTGTGTTGATTAAAACCCACTTGAAGGGTATGTCATTTATGGATGTGATGATATGTAGAGGTGGGTCTGCTATGGTCATAGGGACTACTTTAATTTCATGATCGTAGAAAGGGATCACAGACTCTTAACACTATTGGAGCTACCCCACAAAGTTTTTGAACGCATCAAGGTTTTGGAGTTGAAACTCAATTGATCTTAGTATTTCCATTAAAGTGTCCTGTGTCTTGGGGACTGTTGAATGAGCTCATAGATTGATAACTTGGCCAGTGTCATTGGAGATTTTGCACAAGTTTGCTTTGAATAGTTACCATAGGTCATGTTGGTGGGCCTGGAGGGTTATTTTGCACCTTCCTCTATCGAGGTGTAGTCTGGATACAAATAGGAGCTGCTGGAGGGTCTTGTTGGTCATATCACCGACTACTTGTTACCATGTTGACTATTTCAACTATTCTAATGCATATTTGAGTGGGAGGTTCAAATCAGACTTGGTTTACTTAAGCGCACTAATCTTTGAGGGCCTCATGATTAGGCAACAAGTTTCTAAATATTTCCATGTCTCTATTGTTGGGTGCTAATGGGTTGTCAAATTTTAGCTCACCTTTCTTGATCATGTTTTGTACAACATTCTTGAATCTAATACATGTTTCAATGTCATGCCCCTATATTTTATGATATAGGAAATATTGATCTTCCCTATATCTATTAGGCTTGGAATGGTTAGGTTCAAGAAGTTTCATCTTAGGTAGCCTAAGTCTTTATGCCTCGCTTAGCTAGTTGAATATCGATTGTATCGACTCTGATAAAGGCATGAAATAGAGAGGCAGTTGACGTTCCTTATTTTGCCATTGGTTATTCTTTGGGTTGTAATTGGTTGTTGGGGGATGATATTGATAGTTCTATGGTTGTTGACTATTACCTCCCTTTGGAACACTTAACACAACTTGGTTTATTTGAGTAGGCTTGGCCTACGTTTGTTGATTCTTATTGTGGTTGTTATTGTTCTAGTCCTTTTTATTTCAGAGCTTAAGGTCTCCTTCATCAA
Organism: Wollemia nobilis; assembly: GCA_028583015.1. Taxonomy (NCBI): domain Eukaryota; kingdom Viridiplantae; phylum Streptophyta; class Pinopsida; order Araucariales; family Araucariaceae; genus Wollemia; species Wollemia nobilis. The sequence goes on along the minus strand of JAQPPZ010017049.1, from coordinate 8,711,499 downwards.
CCTTGATGTCTTCTATTAGCTTGGCTTGAGCCAAGGCTTACCTAAATATTTCATACTATTGTAGTTGTAGTAGCAATGAGATGTGCTTTGTGCAACTCTTGGTAAACATCTGAGTGAGCTCTGTAGTGGGAACAACAAAGGGTAATTTTACCATTATTTTCCTCCATCTATTCCCATAGTCCATAAATGGCTCATAATCACATTGCTTTAGGTTTTCCATATCAGAAAAGTTTACCTTCTTCTTGATGCCAAACAAAAAGCGTTCAAGAAATACATTCAATAGTTGATCAAATCTGATGATGTTGTGCTTAGGTAATTTGTTGAACCATTCGATTGTTACGCTCGATAATTTCATGATGAACATTCTCAACATTAGGGCATCATTATGTTCAAGTTGGAAGAACACATTCATAAAATTCATGACATGTTCTTGTGTGTCTTCCTATCCTTTGAATTTGTCTAGCCTAGGCATATCAAAGTGCCTAGGATACATAAGAATCAGTATTGAAGGGCACAATGGTTGGTTGTGTATTTTACTCAGGGTTGGCTTTTACTCAACCACATCTTATTTCTTGATATATTTGACTCTCTTAGTGAGTATTTTGTATGCATTCAAAGAAATGATATCTTGTTCCCAAAGGCTTACTCATGGTAGTCGGGAAGGTAATCTTGTGTCTGCCCAATTTGGGCATCTATATTCATTTCCCTTGACTATGGATGGATGTTCAGGATATGTCTGCTCCTGATCTTCCATACCTGCCTGATATTTATTAAGTTGTGTCTATTTTGGATCTAGGCATTGTTGATACTTTGAGGTATGGTGAATGTGCTCATCTCTTTGTCTAGTGTGTCTCTCATGCTGAGAATTGGTACATCTATCATATTAGTATTGCTCAGCACCTACGTGTAAGTCAGCCTGATCTAGCCTATTGTATTGCTCTTCATGCTCTATCTATTTCTCTCTCAAGCACTATTCTTGAAGGTGCAAACACCATTTTTTCCATGCTTCTTCTTGCTCAATTGCTTCTAAATTCTTGCATAATGCTTCCCCCTTGTCTTGGATTAGCTTCTTCTAATATTACGTGTCCTCATATTGCATACGCACATGGTCAGACTGATTTGCCATTGAAGGTATGTGGCTTTGTAACTCTGTGTGAGGAGTCTTAATGGATAGGCCTCTTGTAGAGGCTCCCTATATTTTTTTTCCCTTGTCTATTAGGTTGACTTGCTTTGTGTAGAGTGATCTATATTCTATACCCCCATGGTCAGAGGCAGTGCACATGCTACGAGGACACTGAAGCTTCCCTTGGCTCATTGGTGTGCCTTATAGCTATGCTATGCAAAATTATTGAAATAGAATGTGTGGTAGCAATGCTTCTTTGAGATGGTCTTGAGAGAAATTGATCCAGCTCATCAAGCTATATGGTATTCCATAGCCGATATCATGGATTCCCATTATACCCAATGAGATCATCATCTAGGGGTATCCTCCAATATTTTAGGAGACTAGGAAGTGCTTTGGATCTGCAACTAGGTGTAGTCCTTGTGTTCTGCACCTTAGTGGGATGATGGGACCTAAGTGAATCCTATGAATATTGGGGTTTTGTAAACCCTTCATGTCTATGTGAGGATTAGTTCCTAGATGTCCCCTCATGCCTATGTGATGAGGGAGGTCTTGAAGCCCTCTCATGTCTATGTGATGATGGAGACCTTGAGGTCTCCTCATGTCTAGGTGATGAGGAAGGCCTTGAAGCCCCCTCATGTCTATGTGATGATGGAGACCTTGAGGTCTCCTCATGTCTATGTGATGAGGGAGGCCTTGAGGCCTCCTCATGTCTATGTGATGAGGGATACCTTGAGGTCTCCTCATGTCTATGTCATTATTGGGGCCTTGATGCCCCCTAATGCCTACCACAAGAGGAAACATGATATGGATCTCTAGCTAGGATTTCTCAAGGAGTCCCCCCATAAGTTGAGGTATCACCCCTAAGGCTCACTGAACTTCATCCAATGACATGGTGTGTGGGTGGCTCAACGTCATTGTGATTGTGAGTGTGTGGAGCATCATTTTCCACCTTGATGCTATACTGAGGGCGGTTGCTCCATGTGTAGACCATGAAAATTATGAATTATATTTTTATGTAGCTTTAAGAATACACAAACAAAGTAAACAAGTTTTTATCTATTTTAATTTTTCTTGGTGTTCCTAGACTGGTTTGGTGTGTTTTTATATTTTTTTATAGTTACAATATAACTCTCATCATTTTTTGCATTTTTTTCATGATATATTCAGATTTTTCAAGTGGATTTCACCTGTATACCCACAACTCGACAACTGGTAGAGAAGTTCTGATAATGTTATCCAACCTATAATGTATGGTGATGAAGTCCACACATGGTCAGGGAGCACAGGTCTTCCCAGTCCTCATCCATTTCACCCATAGTCGGTGATATACCTCTATGAAGAGAGATACATGCTATATCCCATGGGTTATGATAGATATTGGAAACCGGTATTGGCCAATATAGAAGGTTTATGGGATTTTAGACAATGGGTGGAGATGAAATCCACCTCTTTGAACTCTACTAGTGTATGGTAATGAAGTCCACATCACTAGAATTTAAGTGAATCATGGTGTGTGGATGTTATTTTTAGATTTTTGCATAAATGAAAATAATATATCAAGAAACACTCGTTATTTTTCTCCCACATGCCTAAGAAAAGAACGTTTTATTTTCATAAAAATGCATGTCTCAATATTTCAATGACTTTTAGAGAACATTTTTCTACTCTATGAAATAATGGCCACTGGTTGGGCCCCATGCAAGCAATCTTAACAAACAAAAATCTAGACCATTGGAGACTAGGGTAGACCTTGAAAATAGAGGTCTGCTATTCCTAGTAGTGACTAGAATAAAACTAAAAAGCTTCAATGCATCTTTCTTTTAGTATTTTTCTATGTTTTCTTAATTAAATGAAAATTTTCTTACTATATTCTTATAGAAAAACACAAAAAAATAAAGTAAAAATAGTAGAGAGTTACCCCAACCTAAAATCCACATCTGATGAAGCACAGGCTACCCTCTGTTGCTAATTTTCTATTTGCCATTTTCGACCAGAGCAGTTGTTGCCAACCACTATCTTCAAAAACAATTTCTGCTTACTATTTGTTATCGACCAGAGCGGCTAGACCTGAACACAAAAAAATCATATAAACATAAAAAAAAAGCTAAAAATATAAAACTAGGTGGGGGTACCACTATGATCACCATCTGTACGACCCCAAGAAGCACACACCTATTCTACTTGCATCATAACATCGAAATAAAAGACAATAAATGCACAAATAACATGGAAGTAACAAATGCAAGAAATATCTTTTATTTATTCATGTGGATTTTGGTTACATATCAATCCCTCTTAGGGATACCCAATTTTATATAATGAAATACAAGAAGAAGTAATTGTATTCCCCGCAAGGGGATGGTGTGCTTTGTAGGCCTCTCAATATCATATACAAACTTATATAAGGGCTTGTTATTGCCTTCTTCTCCTCTTTGGTTGGAGGGATATAATGCTTTGAATTCTTTGGATTGTTCTTAGAACTTGTATCCTACATGTAATAAACAACAATAGGAGATCAGCAGCACGACCGACCTCTCACAATAAGGCTTTATTAGTATATTTGCAAAGAAATATAAGCAATCATAATAAGATCAAAATATAGTAAAACTAAATTATAAATGCTATAAAATATTAGAAATAATAGTGCAAATGCATTAAGGAAAGTAGATCTATATTAAAATTGATTAATAAAGCAAAAAGGAATTTAGATCTATGCTAAAACTTAAAAAATAATGTCTAATACCCTAGGCTATGCCTACATGCCACTTTCAAGGATAGTGGCCATAGAATGAAACCCTCTTCATCATGAATTAGGGGGTTGTAGCACTAGATTACTCATCTAAATTGATGTCCAGGGGTTGCCTCTATGTCTATACATTGATTTGCATTGAAGAAATTCTTGATTTGAGTGCTTGGGTGGATAAAAATCCCTGCTCACTTGAATAGTGCTTCGCTACTCCTCAAAGGGGTATGGAATCACTCTCTAATTTTCTAGGGATCTGCTGCACAAAAATTATGATATATCAAATCCTTTATTTTTGTTGGGAGGATGCATATGTTGACCTCCTAGATTACGGTCTAGATCAAGATCTTGGCTTCCTAAAGAAGCCAAGATCCATATATACATGTGTAGACACCTAAAACGTGTCATGTTTAGGAAACCACTCATATGAGAACATTTGAAGACAATATATTCAATTTTGGACCTTTATAAGAGCAATCAGTGGTCCTAACCAATTAAAATGGAAGTTTTAACCCATCCAAGCTTAGCCACTATAAACTAGAGCGGTTGGATCTAGGTTACTCAAGCTAAGAGTAGCCAGACCTTAGCCACTATAGATGATAGGGGCCAAATCTTAGTAACCGCATATGACAATGGCTAAGTCATAAAGAACATTTTGTGGACAAACAAGCTTAATTAGGGGTAGAAGTGTTAGTTTGCATACAATAAAGTGAGCGGGGACAACTTTGCATTCCCCCTCACAACCAATTTACATGGGAGACTCAACTCCAAATTTAGACTTTAGTTAACTGGCCTTCAAACATAGACAAAGGACAAAAGCTTATCATGCTAACAACCAGTTTGCATAGGAGACTCAAGTGGGCAGTTAGAATTTAGTTAACTGGTCTCTAAACATAGACAAATGACAAAAGCTTCTCATGCTAACAACCAGTTTTCATAGGGGACTCAAGTTGGTAGTTATAGTTTAGTTAACTGGCCTCCAAACATAGACAAAAGACAAAACTATTCTCATGCTAACTCTCACTACGCATGAGAAATTCAATCCTAGGGTTTTGAACATAGACTTTAGGGTTTCACACATCTATAAAAGGTGCAAGCTTGAGAGAACCAAAGGACAGAAGAGGATCAGATATCAATTTTGAGACCAAGGATGATATTTTAACAAACTTCTTTGAGAGAGATTTTATTAGAGAAGATACACAGTGAAGCCCTATCGGATTGGAGAGCAGATCTGAGCACCCTTGAGGAGCGACAAAGTTCTAGCCAACTAAGAGGTAATTGTCCATGCACATACAATAATCATTTAACATTAATAGCAAGCTTAATATCCATAGCATTGGAGCAAGAGAACATGTTTCATTCTAGCGGTCGTTGTCTTGGACAGTGGCCCATAGGCCTAGTCTAGGGTTTTGGTATTAGCTTCTTTCATTTTATTTTCCTTATATTTTCATGTCATTAGCATAAGATCCATTTTAGCATCAATTTCATTACATTGAGCATATTTCCTTTCATTATTAAATTTATTGCTAACAAGCCTCATTCGAGGAGGCAATCTTGGATAACTAAATGTGTATTGTTGTTTCAATTGCATACACGACCACAGGTTCACGAGACATAATCCATGGCATACAAAAGCAAGAGGATCCATCCAGGAGACATACCTGGAGAAGGAGACATTTGTAAGCCCTCAGACATTTTTGTGTGTGGAATCGAGAAGCATTTTAGAGCGTGCCACCCCTTTTGCAAAAGGGGACATCTCTTCATCTACTTGTAAATCATTGTATCAATATGGGTATCCTTAAGAGGGACCGACATGTAACTAGGTTTCAATATTAATGAAAGATCCATTCTTTGTAATTTTTTTGTTATATGCTTCTTGTAATCTTTTAGATTCATTTTTGGTATAGTAATAACATCGCAAGTAGAGTTAAGAGCGATGCGTGCACCCTAGGATCGCTACAGATCCCCAGATAAGGTTGTTAGTAATCAAAGAATGTAACAAAAATATGATAAAATGATACCATGGAATCAAGTAAATCTAAGCTAATGAGATAATAAAACAAGATAAAATATGATGTCTATTTAAGCTAAGCCTGTAGGCCACTGTCCAGGATAGCGGCCGCTAAATAAAACTTTCTCTCCTTGCCCTAAAGCTATGGGTCAAAGACTATGATATGATTTTGAAGAAAGTAGGTGTTATGCCCCTTGATTTGTCAAAGCTCCACCACACACGTGACCTCAAAGAGAACTATCTCTCTAAAATTATCTCTTGTATGTGATTCGGGTCTCTATATTTCATATATCGATCATGTGTCTCTAAAGGCTTGTTAGCAATAAATTTGATAATAAAATGAAATATGATCAATGTAATGAAACTAATGCTAAAATGGATCTTATGCTAATGACATGAAAACATAAGGAAAATAGAATGAAAGAAGCTAATACCAAAACCCTAGACTAGGCATGCGGGCAACTATCCAAGACAACGGTTGCTAGAATGAAACTTGTTCTCTTGCTTTAAGGCTATGGATCTTAATCTTACTATTAATGTTAAATGATTATTGTATGTGCACAAAAAATTACCTCTCAATTGGATAGCACTTTTTCACTCCTCAAGGGTGCTCAGATCTTCTCTCCAATCCGATAGGGCTTCGCTGCATATCTTCTCCAAGAAAATATCTCTCAAAGAAATTTGTTAAAAGATAATCCTTGGTCTCAGAATTGATATTTGATCCTCTTATGTCCTTTGGTGCTCTTAGGCTTGCACCTTTTATAGATGTGTGAAACCCTAAAGTCTATGTTCAAAACCCTAGGATTGAATTTCTCATGTGTAGTGAGAGTTAGCATGAGAAGCTTTTTATATTTTGTCTATGTTTGGAGGCTAGTTAACTAAAATATAACTACCAACTTGAGTCCCCTATGAAAATTGGTTGTTAGCATGAGAAGCTTTTGTCATTTGTCTATGTTTGGAGGCCAATTAACTAAAGTCTAACTACCCACTTGAGTCTCCTATGCAAACTAGTTGTTAGCATGAGAAGCTTTTGTCCTTTGTCTATGTTTGAAGGCTAGTTAACTAAAGTCTAACTTTGGACTTGAGTCTCCCATGTAAACTAGTTGTGAGGGGGAATGCAAAGTTGTCCCCGCTCACTTTATTGTATGCAAACTAACACTTTCACCCCTAATTAGGCTTTTTTATCAAAAAAATGCTTTTTATGACTTAGCCGCTATCATATGCAATGACTAAGATTTGGCCGCTATCATTTGTAGTGGCTAAGGTTTGGAATATGGGAATAGGTGGAGAAAAATCATGGCAAATTATCATTCTCCATTCCCACAGAAGAGATCATTCGTATGTTTACCAAAAGTTGTTCTAAACATATCTCCCTCTTGCTACAACTCCAATAGTATCCTTTGTTTGAAGAAGCTTTGGCACAAGCCAAGCTCATCGAAGAGATAAAAGTAGATGAGGGAACCATTAAGCTTCGAAACAAAAAGGAGTGGAATAAGAATGGTAAGAATGACAAGTACAAGTAGAAGTAGGGCAACCTTGCTCTAGTAAATCAAGTCGTATTAGCTACACCTAAGGATTGGGGTGCACAACAACCATAGAACTATCAAGTACACCCCCCACCAGCCAACTACAATCAAAATAACAATCAAGGAAGAAATCGAGAATGTAAGTTGCCTCATTATTTCACACCTTTGATAGAATCAATGCAATCAATATTTAATCAATTGAGCGAGGCTAGGAGGATCAAATTTCTTGATATACCTCTTGTAGATCCCAACCATCCTAAGCCAAAAGGATATAGGGAAGATCAATTATGTCCTTATCATAGGATATCGGGGCATGACATTGAAGCTTACATCGGGTTTAAGCATCAAGTGCAAAACATAATTGAGGCGGGAGACCTCAAAGTTGACAACCCACTAGCTCCTAATAATAGAGACATGGGCATATATAGAAAACCATTGCCCAATCATGAGGCCCCTCAAGAGAAAGGGGCCCAAGTCAATCAGGTTCGAGCTGACATACCTACCCATAGATGCATTAGGATGGTTGATATCGTTAACATAGCAACAAGGACTAGGTGGTATGGTCAACCACAACCACTTGCAGCTCCAATGAACATCCCAACCACCCCTAGGCAAAGGCAAGACAACCTTCTAGGTCCACAAAAGAGACCTATGGTAACTATTTAGAGTAGATTAGAGCAAAACCTACAGATGACTCTAGCTAAGTTATCCATCTATGAGCTCATACAATAGTCACCAAAGAATAGGGAGACTCTAATGGATATTTTAAGAACAATTGAGCTTCAATATCAAGATGCAAATGCATTCACTAACTTTGTGGGACAAGTGCAAGAATGCCAAGAATCTATAATCCGATTCTATGATCATGAGATTAAGATAGTTTTTGATGCCTTACCAGACCCTTCACTAAACATTGTAGCAGCCATTAATGACTTACCTTTCAAGAGGGTTTTGGTCGATACAGGTTCATCAATAAACATCATCACTACAACTCCAATAGAGCACCTCAAGATACACAAGACCAATATCATTCTAGGAACTTACACATTGAGAGCTTTTAATGATGCTTTATGCAATACTATGGGAACGATAGTCCTACCCATCAAGGTGGGCCACAAGACCATCCTGGTGATGTGTCATGTCTTGGAAGGCACTATGCATTACAACATCCTCTTAGGGCACCATTGGATAAGGGCCATGAATTACATGCCTTCGATCTTGCACCAGTGTATCAAATATGTGCACAAAAGCAAATTCTATGTGGTTCTGGCTGATGAAGAGACTTTTAAATATGTTAATCAAGTGGATATCCTAGGAGAATTCATGATCCCTTCTACTCATCTATACGTGGCACCTTCATCCCAACCACACAATTTGATAACAAAGACAAATGGTTAAGAAAATACCCATGCACATCAACACCTCTTGGTGTACTCAAGACAATCAATGCTTCTAAAGTACCATCAACGTCAAAACCAAAATACAATAAAAAACTAAATGTCCCCTTAGTAAGGAAGAAAGGCCTAAAGAAGTGCCAATTGTATCCATTGCTAAAATGCCAAGTCCTATGGAAGAGGAAGATCCTCAAGATCAATACTATGGAAGATAGTGATTATCACCCTGCTTCACCAGTATCATCCATGGGGTCATCCACGTCATATGCATCAATACACTTGGAAAGTACAGGCATCAAGGAATACCTTGTGTAGAACATCACCTTTATGCCTATCATTGAGATGGCATAGGACATAGGTATGCCTAAAGACTTGAGGCTACTAGTACGAATAGTGGTTCCACTGGGAATCCCTCCCAACCAAACCAATTTTGTCTATGTCAGCCTAGACTGCGCTCATAATTCATCAGATATAGAAGGAGATGGTGACAAATTATTCATAGTCAATGTTTGTTACATCTCTAATCTTGAGTTTGCTCTAATCTACTTTTAACACTACCATTGTCATGGCTATGGCCTTGGCGTATATGAGCAAGGGTGCAGGAGGCCTTACAAGCCACTATATCAGCTTCCTTTAGACAGATTTAGCTTAGGCTATTATAGCGAAGGTTAATATGACTTGCTTATAGTGGCATTGGAAAGATTAAGCATAGGGTTGGGAGAAGACATTGATTTCATTCCTTATCACCCCTTGATAATAGAAAATTTGAGCAATAGACAAGTGGCCACGGTAAACATACCACCTCCATAAACTTATCATCCAAACACCTTAATTGATTCCACCCCAACATGGTACAACTCATGGGATGAGGAGAATGGATATGAAGTAAGTGATGATGAGACACAACTTGGCTTAGACTATCAAGGGCCTCACTATTTACAAAGGTTCACATGGTCCATACACAAAGAGATTGGATATACATCAGATGAAAGTGACTATGAATCAGAAGACTTGATAGAAAAAGATTACTTAGGCCTAAGCCATCAAACCCTAACTTTGGGGTGAGATAAAAATGCAAATGGGTTCTTCATAAGTGATGAATAATATGAATATGAAATAGATATGGCCTACTTAGGGCCAAGACATGAGCCCTTTGTCTTAGGGCCACATACCAATGCTAATAGTTTTTGGATAAGTGATGACGACTTTGAGGATGAGACCGAGATGTCTTATCTTGGACCTCACCACTTGCGATAAGTCAATGAGCTAGTAGAGAGAGATGCAACACTTCGTGCCATAGACCCTTAACTCTATTTTTTTGGGAGACCTGTTGACCTAGCTACCATTCATCGGATGGTTGATCTCCCTCCACCTATATTTAGAGAGCCATTAGAGCCTAATAATCATATTGTTCACCTTGCTCATGGGCTAGATCCAAAAATTCCCATTCCTCTAGAACCTCATCACGAGTATGGAAGAGAAACCCCTGAGACAAGATTGCACCCATGTGGTCCTAGAGATTTCATCCCATCCATCAACATGATCTCCATCAATTTGACCACTCCACTTCATAATCTAGTAGATCCTACCAAATCATTGCATCTTGATGTAGAGGCTATTTATTGAGATCATGCTAATTTGCCCATAGAGCTAGAAGACCTCTTCCCCAATGAAGAGATGTTACATCCATTCCATATTGCATTAGGTTGTGCATATGACATCTTCCATGTTGGTTTAGAACCTGGGTCAATAGGTCCTGTGAATCCCACTGATGACATTCATTTGATACCCACACATCATCAGCTAGAGGATGGGTCACATATGGCTCTATAAGCAGCTTTTGAGGTGGACATCAGTGATGATCCTACCAAACCAAGGAAAGTCAAGTTAAAAGAAAGTCTATCTCCATAGGAAAAAGCCATCTTGATTCCTCTCCTCAAGGATAGACCAAATATTTTTGCTTGGACTTACAAAGACATTCCAGGGATAGATTAGTCATTCACAACATTTCATTGGATCCCATGAAGAAGCCAGTAAAGCAAAAACTAAGTAAAATGCATCCAACCGTTGCTTTGATGGTAAAGAATGAATTGTAAAAACTACTGGATGCAGTATTCATAGTTCCTATTGACTATCTTGAGTGGGTGTCAAACATGGTACCCATAGGGAAACCTGATGGAAGAGTTTGTATCTGCATGGATTTCAGAAATTTGAATAGGGCAACACCAAAGGATTCATTCCCATTGCCAAACATAGATGCTATTGTAGATGCAACTGTAGGTCATGAAATGCTCTCCCTAATGGATGGGTTTTATGGATACAACCAAATCCGGATTAAGCCCAAAGATCAACATAAAAATGCTTTCATTACTCCATGGGGAATATTATTTTACAAAGTGATGCTATTCGGTCTCAAAAATTTTGGTGCCACATATCAGCGGGTCATGACATACATATTCCATGACTATATGCATAATATCTTGGAATATTACATGGATGACTTACTAGCCAAGTCCCTATTGTGGCAAGAGCATGCCGAAGTCCTTAGAAAAGTATTTGATTGCCTCATAGAACACAATGTCCAATTGAATCCTAAGAAGTGCGTATTTGGCATAACTTTTGGCAAGCTTTTAGGATTCATTGTATCTAAGAGAGGCATCAAAGTTGATACTGCAATGGTAAAGGCTTTACTAGAATGGCCACCCCTACCAACATTAGGGAGTTGAGGAGCCTATAAGGCAAGATAGCATCCATAAAAATATTCATCGTGCAATTATCAGACAAATGTAGACCTATGAATAAGTTGCTATGCAAGGAAGTCCCCTTTCATTGGGACAAAGAATGCCATCAATCCTTTGTAGAGATCAAGACTTATGTGGCAACATCGCCAGTATTGGTTCCACCAAGGCCAGACATACTATTTTTACTATATATTGCCTACTAATTTTGCATTGGGCACCATGTTAGCCCAAAATAATGTATAAGACAAAGAGCAATCCATATATTACATTAGTCACACCTTGGTGAGCTATGAGATAGGATATGCGTATGTCAAAAAATTATGTTTAGCAGTAGTCTTTACAACTCAAAAGTTGCAACACTACATGTTGAGCCATACAACCTATGTCATATCAAAACAAAATCCTTTGCAGTACATGATGAGCAAGACATATCACAATACATGTACCACAAAGTGGATCATGCTATTGATAAAATTTGATCTAGAGTTCATAAGCCAAAAGTCCATCAAGGGACAAGTCATAGTAGATCAATTAGCAGAGGTGCCTCTTCAGGATAACAAGCTTCTCACCATAGGGTTGCCTGATGATGTGGTCTTTGTATTATCAGATCCGCAAAAGCTTGAAGAACCTAAGAAAGAAAAAGACATCATTTTTCTTCGATGGTTCAAAGTGTGAACAAGGAGGTAGAGTAGGGATTGTCTTTATCACACCACATGGCGCTCCATTGCCCTTATCATTCAAACTAGACTTCCCATGCACAAACAATAATACAAAATATGAAGCATTGATATTGGGACTCCAAATAGCCATAGCGATGGGCATTAACAAATTGAATATCTTTGGTAACTCATTGCTCATAATAAACTAGGTCAAACGACTCTTCCAATGCAAGTGCCCACTCCTGAAGACTTACAAGGAACTTGTTGATAATTACTTAGCCTGACTGGAATGGCATGACATTGAGGCAATCCCTCCTACGTCAAATAGATTTGCAGACACTATGGCATCTTTGGGATCCTTAATCCCTCATAATCCATCTGCTGATTTTACAACCATTCATGTGAAAGTGCTTTCGTACTTAGCAATACGTCATGAAGCTTTTGACAATCAAAAATCAGTCAACATGATCAACATCAAACCAAATCAGGATTGGTCCTTCACAAATAGAAGTTTCTTGCAAACAACACCTTGGGGGTCGTTGATCTCCCAAGGACCCATAGAGTGTGGTGCGACCATATACCATAGAGTTGTTCCTCAATCCATGTTCACTACCTTGGAAATGTAGGAAGAGCAAGCTATCTATTCTATAGAGGTTGTGGCCTATCAAGATTGGCTTTCCCAACTACGGGACTTCTTGAAGCTCGGAATAATACCTCAAGGTTTGTCACATACAAAAAGGTGAACATTTAAATAGAGAGCAACAAGATACATTTTTCTAGGAGAAATCCTATATAGATGAGGATATGATGGAGTATTACTCTATTGTCTTGAGCCCCAGGAAGCATCTTGGGCAGTTTCACAAGCTCATGATGGAACATGTGGAGGCCATTTCAGTGGCATGGCCATCATTAAGTGCATCTTGAGAATGGGTTACTATTGGCCCACAATGGAAAAATACTATTGTGAGTATGTCAAGAAATGTAGTAAGTGCCATCATCATGCAAATCTAACACACTTACCATCGCAAGCTTTGCAGCCCATCCAGGTAGCATGGCCATTCTCGCAATGGGGACTAGAATTGATTGGGAAGATCTCACCCCCATCCTCATGCTAACATACATTCATCATAATGGCCACATAATACTTCACTAAATGGGTATAAGTGATCCCTTTAACATCAACAATTGGACCAAGGATTGTGGAGTTTATACTCCATAATATCATAAGTCATTTTGGGGTCCCTTCTAAGGTAATATCGAATAATGGGCCATCTTTTAAGAAAAAAATATGCGTGCTTTAATGAAAAAATATCATATTCAGCATAGTTTTTCAATGCCTTATTATCCGTAAGCAAACAGGTAAGCAGAAGCCTAAAAAAAAACAATAGTCTCCATTTTGAGGAAGACAGTGCAATAAAATCACAAGGATTGGCACATGCAATTACCTCTTGCACTTGGGCATACAGGACTAGTATACGGATGCCTACTAGGGCAACACCGTTTTCACTAGTATATAGTACTGAAGCATTCATGCCTCTAGAGTTGGAAATATCGACTCTATGCATAGCACTAAAAGACTTCATAGATGATGAAGCTGCACGACAAGGCCGCCTTGATCAATTGATGCTTCTTGATGAACGCCGAGTCAATGCTTTAGATCATCTCCATGTTTACCAAGATCACCTTACGCGAGCTTACAATAGTAAAGTCCACCTAAGGGAATTCAAGGTTGGAGATCTAGTGCTCAAAGAAAACCAATAGAATTCATATCTGCCACCGCATCTGTGAGATAAGAACACGGTAAACTGGATAGGTCCATACATGATTTCATAGAGAGTTGGGCCTGGAGCATATCACCTTATATCATTAGATGGTGTTGAAGAGCTTGAACCTCTCAATATCATTCACTTAAAGGCATTTTACACATAAAAACACAAAAACATTCAAATATGTCAAAAACATAAAAAAAAAATTCAAATATGTCAAAAACACAAAAAAAATCAAATATGTCAAAAATAAAAAACATTCAAATATTTCAAAAACACAAAAAAAATCAAATATGTCAAAAATAAAAAAAAATTCAAATATGTCAAAAATAAAAAAAAATCAAATATGTCAAAAATAAAAAACATTCAAATATTTCATAAAACACAAAAAAATTCAAATATGTCAAAAACAAAAACAAATCATAAAAACATAAAATTCAAAAATTCAAATCAAAGGCTCCAAGGGTAACTCAAGCCGCTTGGTCAAAATTCAAATCAAAGGCTCCAAGGGTAATTCAAGTCGCTTGGTCAAAAATCAAATCAAAGGCTCCAAGGGTAATTCATATCGCTTGGTCAAACAATCAAATCAAAGGCTCCAAGGGTAACTCAAGATGCTTGGTCAAAATTCAAATCAAAGACTCCAAGGGTAATTCAAGCCGCTTGGTCAAAAATAAAATCAAATGCTCCAAGGGTAATTCAAACCGCTTGGTCAAAACCACAATCAAATCAAAGGCTCCAAGGGTAATTCACACCGCTTGGTCAAACATCAATTCAAAAGGCTCCAAGGGTAATTCACGCCACTTGGTCAAAAATCAAATCAAAAAGGCTCCAAGGGTAATTCAAACCACTTGGTCAAACACAATAACAAAAGCCCCAAAGGCATAATAAGCCCTTTGGTCAAAATAATCAAAAATACAAAAACAACATAAAATCAAAAATACAAAAATAATTGCACTTCACATTTTGCATCCACATCATTGCATTGCATTTTCACATACATTACAAGATATTTCATGAGATTATTAAAAGTGATACCACAATTTGTCACACAAGTCATTCATATCCATACCTCCATCTACATGTGTGTAATTGTGTTTTTCAACACAACCATCATTTGTTGCTATACATAATTACTAAGGATTTTTGGTTAGTCAACCAAATCTAGTAATCTTATCAACTTTTGAGGAAAATAACTTTGATTAGTAGAAATAAAAGCCTAGCCGTGTAGCCTTGGATATTCAAAATCCCGTCACTAATTGAAACACTAAAATCCTAGCTAGTACAAGGAAAAGATGAAAGTTGCAAAGCGGTCTAGGTTACCTTAAGTGAAAAGGATTATCCTTGCTTATCCCCCTATGCAACTGGTTTAAAGGTGCTGAGAATTGGCAAAAGGACAAGCTTTACCCTATAAAAATCCCTTGCTTAAATAAAAATAAGAAAAATCCCAAAGCAAAAGTACAAATTCAAAATGCCAAGCATATAGTCCAGATTTCAAAAGCAAATAATCTGATACACAAATCATATATTCAAAATACAAAAAAATAAAGCTCAAGAAGAAATAAAAAATAAATAGTGATTTTCATCACTATGAATGAGGAAAATAGACAGTGATTATCATCACTACAAAAAAAATCCCCGCTCAAAGAAAAATATCAAAATCAAAATAAACAGTGATTTTCATCACTACATATGAGCAAATATCCAAAGCCAAAAAGAAGCCAAAAATAAGGGAATAAAGCTTGAATCCTTGGAATTCTTAGCATTGTACAAAACTGGAAGGAGAAATCCTTACGCATGATGATATGCCTATTACAATTCCTTCATGCATTTGTGTAGACCAATGTTTGAATGTGGATGAGCTAGCTTAGGTAACCAAATATTGCCTAGTGGTATAGTCCAACTAAGTCCAACATAAGGATGAGATGAACACTTGAGGATCCCTAATATTAGCAATGGGCTGAAAGAATCCTACCTGACATCGAAGGAAATGCTTGAGTTCTACCTCAAAATATACAATCACATGCACACACAGAGATCATGAAAAACTAGGTCCATGGTAAAAGCATAACTTTTCAAAAGTCTAAGTGGTAAGTAGACAATTGTTGATAGGGAAACTAGAGTGTTTGAATCTCCGAAAAGCCCCAAAAAAATTTTTACATAGCAAAAAATAATAACATCAATCACACCATCATATTCCTTATAATATTCTATAAATTAGGGGGTATCAACATAGTAGGAAAAATACCGTATATATATTAGAAATAATATATAGACGGCCACTGAATACTTTATATCTTTTAATTTACAGAAATGTATTAAGAAGATACATTACACACCACTACATCTCATATATGAATACTTAATCAATTATTATGATAGAAGTGATTATTTAAATTCGTGATCATTTTTAAACTTTCTATGGTATCACCCATTAACATTGTCAATGTCATATGCATTTCGTATGTTTTAAGTGATTAGAGAATATAGGTTCATTTATACCATTCCATCACATAAGTTAGGTGCATATAATTAAAGAAAAGATTAAACATGCATTTAACAATAATATTTGCATCCACAAAAACAAGTCATTAATCATTCATAAACCACATCATAAAACATACAGGCAATATCCATTTGCATATCATAAATTCATCATTCATCATCAAATTACATTGCATCATATCATCAAATCATATAAGCATCTACACATCCATCTAAGAATCTTCAAATATCATCTATCATCTAACATATTCATCATATCATCATAATACCATCTTCACATCATATCATAAAACAAAATAACAAAAAAAACATAAGAAATAAACGATACACATAATGAGTCACAAAAGGCAAATCTATCATAAAAATATGTGTGTCAAGTCCAATGAATATACAAAAATATCCTTGGTCTATAGTCATGTAGGTCAGTTAAGCTAAAAAATTGATCAGTCTAAGTTTTTACTCAACGTTGTGTTTTCCACACAATGCATCACAAAAAGGAGCATCTATAGACACCTAAATTGTGTCATGCTTAGGGAAGCTACTTACATAGACACACTCATAAGATCATAAGACATAATATTAGACTTTCCAAGCACCAACAGTGGTTCTCACCACTCATTTGGGGCCTTTTCAAGCCATCCAAGCTTGGCCGCTCAAGCCAAGAGCAACCAAATTCTAGTCGCTCAAGCCTAGAGCGACCAGACCTTAGTCGCTGTAGGTGATAGCGGCCAGATCATAGCTACTGCATACGATAGTGGCTAAGCCATAAGAAGTAGTTTGCCAAAAAATAGGCCCAATATTAGGTGAAAGTGGCAGTATGCATGCATTAAAGGTAAACGGGAGTGACTTTGCATTCCTTTTCACAACCAATTCACATAGGAGACTTGATTTTGCATTTAGAATTAAGTTAATTGACCTTCAAGCATAAAAAAGGACAAAAGCTTCTCATGCTAATGAACAATTCGCATAGAAGACTCAAGTGGGCAGTTATATTTTAGTTAACTGGCCTTCAAATATAGACAATAGACAAAGGCTTCTCATGCTAACTTGCACTACACATGAGAAATTCATTTCTAGGGCTTGGACATAGACCTAGGGTTTCACACTATAAAAGGTGCAAGCCTAAGAGCACCAAGAGAGACACATGATCGATATATGACATATAGAGACACATGATCGATATATGACATATAGAGACCCGAATCACATACAGGAGATCATTTTAGAGAGAGAGTTCTCTTTGAGGTCACATGTGCGGTGGAGCTTTGACAAATCAAGGGGCATAACACCTACTTTCTTCAACATCAGATCATAGTCTTTGACCCATAGCTTTGGGGCAAGGAGAGCAAGGTTTTCTTTAGCAACCGTTGTCTTAGACAGTGGCCCGCAGGATTAGCTTAAATAGACATAGCATATTTTATCTTGTTTTCTTATATCATTAGCTTAGATTTACTTGATTCCATGGTATCATTTTATCATATATCTGTTACATTCTCTGAATACTAACAACCTTATCTGGGGAGGAAATCTCGGACAACTAAACATGTATTTTTTTTTGAATTGCATATAGGGCCATAGGTTCATAGGACATAATCCATGACATACGAGAGCAAGAGGATCCATCCATGAGACATACCTAGAGAAGGAGACATCTGTAAGCCCTCAAAAATTTCTGTGTGCGAAAATAGGAAGCATTTTAGAGTGCTCCGCCATTTTGTAAAAGGGGACATCTCTTCATCCACTTGTAAATCATTGTATCAAGATGGGTATCCCTAATATGGACTGACATGTAACTAGGGTTCAATATTAATGAAAGATCCATTCTTTATCATTTTCGTGTTATATGTTTTCTCGTAATCTTTTAGCTTCATTTTTGGTATAGTAATAACATCGCAAGTTGGTAGTTATATTTTAGTTAACTAGCCTCCAAACATAGACAAAAGACAAAAATATTCTCATGCTAACTCTCACTACGCATGAGAAATTCAATCCTAGGGTTTTGAACATAGACTCTAGGGTTTCACACATCTATAAAAGGTGCAAGCCTGAGAGCACCAAAGGATAGAAGAGGATCATATATCAATTCTGAGACCAAGGATGATCTTTTAGCAGACTTCTTTGAGAGAGCTTTTCTTGGAGAAGATACACAACGAAGCCCTATCGGATTGGAGAGCAGATCTGAGCACCCTTGAGGAGCGACAAAGTGCTAGCCAACTGAGAGGTAATTATCCATGCACATACAATAATCATTTAACATTAATAGCAAGCTTAAGATCCATAGCCTTGGAGCAAGAGAACAGGTTTCATTCTAGCGGCCGTTGTCTTGGACAGTGGCCCGCAGGCCTAGTCTAGGGTTTTGGTATTAGCTTCTTTCATTCTATTTTCTTTATGTTTTCATGTCATTAGCATAAGATCCATTTTAGCATTAGTTTCATTACATTGAGCATATTTCCTTTCATTATCAGATTTATTGCTAACAAGCCTCATCCGAGGAGGCAATCTCGGACAACTAAACGTGTATTGTTGTTTCAATTGCATACAGGGCCACAGGTTCATGAGACATAATCCACGACATACGAGAGCAAGAGGATCCATCCAGGAGATATACCTAGAGAAGGAGGCATCTGTAAGCCCTCAAACATTTTTGTGTGCAGAACCGAGAAGCATTTTAGAGCGCACCACCCCTTTTGCAAAAGGGGACATCTCTTCATCCACTTGTAAATCATTGTATCAAGATGGGTATCCCTAAGAGGGACCGACATGTAACCGGGTTTCAATATTAATGAAAGATCCATTCTTTGTCATTTTCGTGTTATATGCTTCTCGTAATATTTTAGCTTCATTTTGGGTATAATAATAACATCGCAAGTAGAGTAAAGAGCGGTGCGTGCATCCTAGGGTCGCTACAGATGGCGATCACGGTGGGACCTCCACTGATTTTTCATTTTTTTCCTAGATACTAACTTATTTTTATGTGTAGGCCTAGCCGCTCTGGTCTACAATGGCCAAAAATCAGCCGCTCTGGTCTACAGCGGCCAACAATCTTAGCCGCTCTTGCTAACAACGGCCAAAATTCAGCCGCTCTGATCAACAGCGGCCAGCAGAGAAGTGCAGTAGAGGGAAGAATTTCTATCATCTGAGTGGGATTCAAGGTTGGTACCCCTTCTCGGTATTCTCTGATTTTCTATCTGCATTTGATTTCGAGAAATAACAAGCATAAACATAGATTAATTAGGGAAAATGAAAGAAAAAAGAAATAAAAACTGCATTTTGCATTTCCTAGGTTTCTTTTAAATTTCCTCTAGGTGCTGCTAGGAACAGTGGACCTCTACCTGTAAGGTCCACCCTAGTCTCCAGCGTGCTAGGCCATTGTGTTTTGGTTTGCTTGCATGTGGCCCAATCAGTGGTTGTTTTCATCATAAAATAGGAGAGTGCATTAAAATCATATAGACTAGTTATAGATGCATTTGTCTTAAAATAAAACGTTCTTTTTAGGCATTGTAGGAAAATAGTCATGAATGTTGGTTGATGCATTACTTTCTATTTCAAAATCTAAAAATAATCACACACATTCGCACTTATCATTTTAAACATTGGGGAGTTGGATTTCACCACCAACCCTCAATTCAGTCCGGTGATGTTGGAATTCACCTCCTTCCACCGGCTTGCCCCCTAGATATCCTAGATGGAATAGGGAACTCCTTCAAGGAGGTGCTGGTCTCTTGTGTTCAAACTATCTCCCACTATTGGAACAATTATTGGTTCAGAGTGGAAGAGCTAGGCGAACCCCCCACTGGGATTTAAGCGGTGTACCCTAGACTCTTTTGAGAAATCATGTTTGGCACTAGTGTTCCTAATCACCACTATGATTGAGTTCTTTTATTCTAAGTCCAAAAAAAAAGCAACAACACATCTAAACACACTAGAACCAGTTTTAGGACACATTTAATCCTTAAAAGAGATAATCATATTGTTTGCTTTGTGTGTTTCTTCATTACTGGGGTAATCAACCTAACCCTAATTTTTCAAAGAAATATATGACACCCACAACCTTTTTCGGAAGTCAAAAAATTTTATAACAAAAATTATGGTTGGGAGACCTCCCATGGTGAGCAAGACCTCCGATATAGAGAGGGAATCAGGTTCCATACCCACCACATCTCATTACACTGAGAGTTCAAATCAGCCCAATGAGGGGCAAGATAGAGGGAAGAGAGTTGCTGACCTTGTTGCACAATTTGAAGTAGACAAGAACCCTCACATGGAGTTGCAGAGGCATAGACCCAACACAACAAACTAATCAAATCAATCACATGGGTCACATGAAATTCAGAGAGAACAAATGCTCCAAGATCAATTGGATGAGTGGGATCAAATTTATTCGAGATCGACTTCCAGAACCATAGCCACAGAATATTCTACATCTGGAAGCTCACAAAGCATGACTACTAAATGCACCACTCAACCTAGGGATGCTTCAAAGTGACCCCATAAATCTCATACAAAGTCTGACCATAGAGACACTTATCAACATACAGGATACACAAAGCAAGTTACACTAGCTAGCCAAAGCAGAGAAATAGCAGAAACCTCTTCGAGGAATCTATGAATCAGAACTACAAGAATAAAGTTAGATAAGCATGAGTCTTCTATGATCATGCAAGTTAACCACATGCGATGGTTAGAAAATGCATTACGTAAAGAGCGAGAGCTAGTAGAAGCTCTCAAACATGATAAACAAAGAGAAACACTCTTGCGCCAACATGAGCAATGTTTAAGGGAGCAAGCTGAGCAGCTAGCTCATAGCAACCAACAAGCAAATAGAAATGATCATCAAAGATATCAATGCACTGACTCACCAAGAGAGAAGCACACTAGACAAGAAGGAAACCCACAATGAAACCACCCTCCAAATCATGAGCAAAATCCAACTGGTGGTGAAAGGGTAAACATGATAAATCAGGATCAGACACATCTTGAATCCCCTCGTAGGAGGGAGGAGCATAGAACAAGATAAATGGATAGAGGTTTACCTCCATTACCACCGCGAGTAGGCCTACAAGAGGAGGAAATCCTTGCATCAAAGGCATTTCAAGAACTTTCTAAAAAGATGAAATCCTTTGAGAAATAAGAGGCAGCTGGGAACCAACCAACATTGAGCAAAATACACAACCAACCATTGTGCCCATCAGTTCCTAGCCCTACATATCCTAAGCATTTTGAGATGCCTAGGTTAGATAAGTTTAAGGGTGAAGAGGATGCACAAGAACATGTCACCAACTTTATCAATGCATGCTTTCATCTAGAAGATAGTGATGCCCTTATGTTGAGAACCTTCATTATGACATTTTTGGGGGCTGCCACCCAATGGTTCAACCAGCTTCCCAAGCACAGCATATCCAATTTTGAACAACTAGTGAATGCATTCTTAAAATGTTTCTCTTTTGGTGCTAAGAAGAAGGTGAACCTCTCAGACCTGGCCAACCTAAAGTAGTATGATGATGAGCCAGTCATGGATTATGGGGATAGATGGAGAAAAATCATGGCAAAGTTATCATTTTCCATCTCGATCGAAGAGTTAATCCGAATGTTCACAAAAATTTGTGCCAAGCATATCTCGTTACTATTGCAACTACAAAAGTATGATACATTCGAAGAAGCCTTGGCTCAAGCCAAGCTTATTGAAGATATAAAGCTCGAAGAAGGAGACCTAAAGCTCTATAGCAAGAAATAATGGAATGAGAGTACGCAACATCAATCACAACAGGCCCAACCTATGCATGTCAACCAGATCATGTTAAGCATTCCAAAAGTAGCACAGAGCCAACAACAAGAAAACTATCAGGCTCAGCCTCCTACTATGTATTACAACCAGTGCAACAAGAATCAAGGTAGGGGCAAACAGAAACAACCCCCTCGTAATTATACACCATTGCTTGAATCCTTGGCATCAATTTTCAATCGCCTTTGCGAGGCCAAGGTTTTAAACTTGCCTAAGGAGCGCATCCTGGATCCTAATTGCCCCAAACCTAAGGGGTATAGGGAAGATCTCTATTGTGTTTACCATCGGTAAAATGGCCATGATATCCAGGATTGTGTTGCATTCAAGAATATAGTGCAGGATATGTTGGATAAGAATGAATTGCAAGACATCAACATATTCAAAAATCTTCTCCCCAATCATGGGGCCAACAAAAATCAAGTTGAGCATGTCAATGAGGTGCACATAGCCCCACCTGAGGAGGGTTTTATAGGTATGATCAATACTACAATAAGAAGCAAAAGATGCCTTGATCAGCCCAACATACCAAAAAAGTCAACTAAAGCTGATAATCTATCACAGTCCATACCAACAATAAGTTCAATGCACTTACAAAAAGACCCTGTGATTGCCTTTCATAGGTAGGAGATTAAGACAATCTCTCAGGATGAACCTGATCCTCCGCTCCACATCATAGTAAGAATCAATCAAATTCCATACAAGAGAGTCTTGATTGACACTGGGTCATCCATCAACATCATCACAACTACAGCTTTGAAGTATTTAAATCTACCACCTTCACGCATTAAGGACACAACATTTACATTAAGGGCCTTCAATGATGCTACTTCCCCAACAATTGGCACAATAATCCTACCTATACAGGTTGGGATAAATATGATACCTACATTGTGCCATATCTTGGAGGGTGAGAGGCAGTACAACATATTGCTAGGCAGACCATGGATAAGGGATATGGAATGCATACCTTCCATAGTGCACCAAAACCTAAAATTCATACATCAAGGACAAGTGTATGTGGTCCCCCATGATCCTGAGCCATTCAAGTATTACAAGAAAGTTGATGAGACACAAGAAAAAGTGCCTTCTCAAGAGTTTGTGGCAATGGTCAATAGCGAGATAGAGGACCAAGTGACTCTAAAGCAGATAAAACAAGATGTGGTGCAATCAGATGTTGCTTCCCCATTGAAGGGATCAAAACCATTGGCATTAGTCACCCCTAACTCACTTCTCATGGTGCCTCCTCAAGAACAAGAACAATTGTTCCCCCCACATCAGATAGGGGGTATCAAAGCTAGTACAATGCAACACTACGAAGTGAAATAGAAACATGAACTAAGTCATAAACATGAGCATGTGGATACCACTAACAAAGTGGATCATCATGAAGCCTCCACATCAACTCAAAGGAAGGAAATGGGTGAGTTACAGTTACCTAGTGGATCTTTAGCACCTTTTATCCTCCTTCAATAGATAATGGTATTTCGAACCAATCACTAGAAATACACATGAAAGTCTTATCAATATTGGAGCATATGCAAAATCACCTCTATAATATAGAGGTCCAAATGGAGAAACAAAATGAGGCATTGCACTTTATCATGAACCAACTTGAGAGACAGAAGCAACCTTTATCTAAGGTCAAATTGTCTCCTGGGAAGCCACAAGAGAAGCCTCAACAAGAGCCCCTTGAGCTAGCAAGTGACATACCTAGGGCTCAACCTGGTCCTCATACCAGGCCTAAGCATGCTAAACAATCAAAGCAACAACAACGCATTTGGACTCCTTTAAATGAGTCTATGTCAAATATTTTTCAAAAGCTACAGGAAGCTAGGGTCATCACCTTACCCAACATAAAGCCTCTATACCCAAATAGAGCTAAACCCAAGGGTTATAGGGAGGACCATTACTGCATCTACCATCGAATAGAGGGCCATGACATTTGCGATTGTCATGGATTCAAGAATGTGGTCCAAGACCTATTAGAGTGAAATGAGCTCCATCAGATGGTTCACTCATTCCTCCCTACCCAGATAGGGGCACCTCACAAGGATCTGTGCCCCAATTAGGAGAGTTGATTTTCATCACTCTTCCTAAGAAGGTTGATTACATTGCAGTGGACAACATGTGCACTAGGGATCTTAAAGGTCAAATACCTTCCCCATCATCCACATCAAGTTCAATGAGACAAAGTGAGGGTTCTGAAGGTATCACACCTTCCTCACTTTCATTAAGTAGTACACACATTGGGGGTATTTAAGGTGTCACACCTTCCCCCTATGATAAACTGCAAAAATTCAAAAACATTCAAATATATCAAATATAAAAACAATATAAATCATAAAAATACAAACAAATCAAAAAACAATAAAATAAAAAATGAAAGGCACTAGGGGCATCTCTAAGCTGCTTGGTCAAATCTCATAAAAAAATGCTCCAAGGGTATCTTTATGCCACTTGGTCAAATTCAAATTAATCAAAAATGCTCCAAGGGTATCTTTATGCCGCTTGGTCAAATTAAAAAAATGCTCCAAGGGTATCTTTATGCCGCTTGGTCAAATTAATAAAAATGCTCCAAGGGTATCTTTATGCCTTGGTAAATTAATCAAAAATGCTCCAAGGGTATCTTTATGCCACTTGGTCAAATTAATCAAAATGCTCCAAGGGTATCTTTATGCCGCTTGGTCAAATTAATCAAAATGCTCCAAGGGTATCTTTATGCCGCTTGGTCAAATTAAAATAAATGATCAAGGACATATTCATGCCGCTTGGTCAACCCACAAAAGGCTCCAAAGGCACAATAAGCCCTTTGGTAAAGACATCAAAATAAGTTCAAAAACAATCATTAAATTTCAAAAATCAAAAAATCACAAAAGGCCCCAAAGGCATCTTAAAGCCCTTTGGTCAAATTAAATCATGAAAGGCCCCAAAGGCATCTTAAAGCCCTTTGGTCAAATCAAATCACAAAAGGCTCCAAAGGCATCTTAAAGTCCTTTGGTCAAAAGCAAAACATAAAAGCATAAAAACAATTTAAAATCAAAAGTTCAAAACATTCAAAATAATCAAAAGATCAAAAAATTGAAAGCATCCAAAAATACAAAAACATTTGCATCTCACATTTGCATCCACATAGTTGCATTGAATTAAACATTCATATCCATTACATTTGCATATGTTATGATCACAATATAGCAAATGATGCCACAGTTTGTATCACAAATACTCAAATCCATCTACATCCACTCATACATGTGTGTAATTGTGTTTTTCAACACAACCATTACTTGTTGCTATACATAATATACTATGGTTTTCTGGTTATTCAACCATACCTAGTGATCCTATCAACTTTTGTGGAAAGCCATATTGGTTAGTAGAGAGTAAGGTCTAGTGGTGACAAAGCTTAGCATATTTCAGGATCCCATCACTAATTACAAACACTAAATTCTAGTTGGTACAAGGGAAAGATGAAAGTTGTAAAAGTGGTTAGGTTACCTAAAGTGAAAAGGGTCTTCCTTGCTTATCCCCCTGTGCAACCGGTTCAAAAGTGTTGAGAATTGACAAAAGGACAAGCTCCACCCTACCTAGAAATCCCTTGCTTTAATCAAAACAAGCAAAAATCCCAGAGTCAAAGCAAAGTTCAAAATCCTAAAAAGTCATACATCGACATCCAAAGTCATAGTTCAAAGTATCAAAAGGAAAAAAAAAATAAATAGTGATTATCATCACTAAAAGAATCCCTTGCTCAAAAGAAAAAAAATCAGTCAAAAATAAACAGTGATTTTTATCACTAAACATGAGCAAGTATCCCAAGTCAAAAGGAAGAAAAGAAGGGAATGGAGCTTGAATCCCTGGAATTCTTAGCATTATACAAAACTGGAAGGAGATATCCTTACGCATGATGATATGTCTAACACAATAGCTATGCATTTGTGTAGACCAATGTTTGAATGTGGATGAGCTAGCTTTAGGTAACCCAATACTACCTAGTGGTATAGTCCAACTAAGTCCAACATAAGAATGAGATGAACACTTAAGGATCCCCGATCTTAGCAATGGGCTGAAAGAATCCCGCCTAACATCGAAGGAAATATTTGAGTTCTATCTAAATATATTCATTTGCACACATAGGGATAATGAGTATCTAGGTCCATGATGAAAGCCTTACTATTCAAAAGCCTTATATTGTCAATACACAATTTTTGATAGGGTAACTAGAGTGGTTGAATCTCAAGAACAAACCTCAAAAATTCTTATATAGCAACAAATCATATCATCCATCACATCATCCATTTTATTTATAATATTCTATAAATTAGGGGGTATCAACAGAGTAGGCTAGATACCGCATATATATTAGAAATAATATATAGACGACCACTGACTATTTTGTATCTTTTAATTTATAGAAACTTATCCAGAAAATACATACATTTCATGCCATTACATCTCACATATGAATACTTAATCAATTCTTATGATAAGAGTGATTATTTAAATTAAACATACATTCACATGTGCATCCATCATCATCATTTAGATCATACTATCTAATCATATATCTATCATCTAGCTAGTACATGTCATCAATACATTGCATACATATAGCATAATCAAATCATTATCTATATGTATGCAGTGTATTTATGACATGTACTAGCTAGATGATAGATATATGATTAGATAGTTAAGAAATAAAACCTAAAAGCCCCAAAGGAGTGCAAGTCCTTTGGTCAAAAACAAAATGCCCCAAAGGACATAAGCCCTTTGGTCAAAAACAAAAAGCCCCAAGAAGACATAATCCCTTTGGTCAAACTTAACAAATTCCCCAAAGAGCATAAGCCCTTTGGTCAACTTAATAAATGCCCCAAAGGATGCAAGCCCTTTGGTCAACTTAAAAAATGCCCCAAAGGACATAAGCCCTTTGGTCAACTTAACAAAATGCCCCAAAGGAATCACAAACCCTTTGGTCAAATCACCCCACAAACATAGCAGTCTATGTTTTTGCTCAGCGTTGTGTTTTTCCACACAGTGCATCACAAAAAGGGGCATCTATAGACACCTAAAACATGTCATGTTTAGGAAACCACTCATATGAGCACATCTGAAGACCATATGTCCAATTTTGGACCTTTACAAGAGCAATCAGTGGTCCTAACCACTCAAAATGGCAGTTTTAACCCATCCAAGCTTAGTCGTTGTAAACTAGAGCGGTTGGATCCTGGTCGCTCAAGCTAAGAGCGGCCAGACCTTAGCCACTACAGATGATAGTGGCCAAATATTAGTCACTGCATACAACAATGGCTAAGTCATAAAAACATTTTGTCAACAAACAAGCCTAATTAGGGGTAGAAGTGGTAGTTTACATACAATAAAGTGAGCGGGGACAACTTTGCATTCCCCCTCACAACCAGTTTACATGGGAGACTCAAGTCCAAAGTTAGACTTCAGTTAACTAACCTTCAAACATAGACAAAGGATAAAAGCTTCTCATGCTAACAACCAGTTTGCATAGGAGACTCAAGTGGGTAGTTAGACTTCAGTTAACTGGCCTCCAAACATAGACAAATGACAAAAGCTTCTCATGCTAACAACCAGTTTGCATAGGGGACTCAAGTTGGTAGTTATATTTTAGTTAACTGGCCTCCAAACATAGACAAAAGACAAAAATATTCTCATGCTAACTCTCACTACGCATGAGAAATTCAATCCTAGGGTTTTGAACATAGACTTTAGGGTTTCACACATATAAAAGGTGAAAGCCTGAGAGCACCAAAGGATAGAAGAGGATCAGATATCAATTTTGAGACCAAGGATGATATTTTAGTAGAATTCTTTGAGAGAGCTTTTCTTGGAGAAGATACGTAGCGAAGCCCTATCGGATTGGAGAGCAGATCTGAGCACCCTTGAGGAGTGAAAAAGTTCTAGCCAACTGAGAGGTAATTATCCATGCACATATAATAATCATTTAAAATTAATAGAAAGCTTAATATCCATAGCCTTGGAGCAAGAGAACATGTTTCATTCTAGCGGCCGTTGTCTTGGATAGTGGCCCACAGGCCTAGTCTAGGGTTTTGGTATTAGCTTCTTTCATTCTATTTTCCTTATGTTTTCATGTCATTAGCATAAGATCCATTTTAGCATTAGTTTCATTACATTGAGCATATTTCCTTTCATTATCAAATTTATTGCTAACAAGCCTCATCCGAGGAGGCAATCTCGGACAACTAAATGTGTATTGTTGTTTCAATTGCATACAAGGCCACAGGTTCATGAGACATAATCCACGACATACGAGAGCAAGAGGATCCATCCGGGAGACATACCTAGAGAAGGAGGCATCTGTAAGCCCTCAGACATTTCCGTTTGTGGAACCGAGAAGCATTTTAGAGCGTGCCACCCCTTTTGCAAAAGGGGACATCTCATCCACTTGTAAATCATTGTATCAATATGGGTATCCCTAAGAGGGACCGACATGTAACCGGGTTTCAATATTAATGAAAGATACATTCTTTGTCATTTCTGTGTTATATGCTTCTTGTAATATTTTAGCTTCATTTTGGGTATAATAATAACATCGCAAGTAGAGTAAAGAGCGGTGCGTGCATCCCGGGGTCGCTACAACATGTAACTGACTGTCATAGGGGGAAGGATAAGTCATAGATTTGCATTGAAGAGGCATTTAGGAGGAAATATGGGATATCCATGCCAAAACCTACTTGCCCACAATGCAAGTATAGTCATAATACATGATATGGACAATGTAAGTATAGTTAGAAGACTTGGTTTACCCTATCTATTTGACCATCTATCTTTGGGTGTTATGAAAAACATATAATTAGTTGTGTGCCCACTACACAATGTAGATTTTTCCAAAATTTAGATGTAAATATAGAATCCTTATTAGAAATGATCATTTCAGGAAATCTATGTAACTTGAATATTTCCTTGGAAAATTTGTTAACTAGAACAACCTTAGTCAATATATCGACTACCACAAGGATTACATCATGGTGGTACCTAGTATTAGGTAAATCCACTATGAAATCCATATATATAACCTAACACTTTTGCATGGGTATATCATGTGGATAAAGTTGTTCTATAGGGTGTATGCTCAGCTTTCACATTTTGGCATTCTAGGCATCGAGCAACAAAATCAGTGACATCCTTCTTCATTCTTGACTAAAAAAAGGTCTTATTCATGTTCTTCCTCATATTTACCCCTCCAATATGAGTAGAGTAAGGAGATCTATGCATCTCTCGCATGATCAATCTCCTCAAATAACCTATTTTAGGTACAACTATCTTATCCTTAAAATATAAAAGATCATATTTTATGTTGAAATCTTTATTCTCTTCAATATTTCTTTCCATTTTTTCCAAATTTCCTTACAATACTCATTCGAAGATTGCTTTTTCCTGATTTGGTCCATTAAGTCTACATGACTTCAGGTCAAAGCAGCTATATGCATTCTTATTTTCCTTTCCTTTGATAAGTTTAAGGCGCCAACGACCTTATTTTCCTTTCCTTTGATATATTCATTATCAAAGTCATATTCATCTAGAAACTCAATCCATATTATTTGTATTGCATTGAGCATAGGTTAAATTAATATATACCTCAAGATCTTATGGTTGGTTCTTAACTTGAAAGACCTTCCTACCAAGTAATGTCACCAGATCTTAAAAGCGTGCACAATTGGTACTAGCTCTAGATCATGTGTAGCATAATTTAAATTATATTTTTTACGTTTTCTTGACCCATATTCTACAACTTACTCATACTGATAAATTACTTCTCCTAACCCTTCTAATGATGTATCAATACATACTAAAATGGTCCCCTAAGGATATAGAATATTTAGTATTGGTGTCATGGTGAGTTTCTACTTAAGCAACGCAAAACTAGCTTCACACTTATCTGAACACTTAAATTCCTTCTCTTTTATTTGAAGGTTGGTTATTACATAGGCTATTTTGGAATAATATTTTACATAACACCTATAATAACCTATCATGCCCATGAATATCCACACTTCAAGCACATTATTAGGTGATGACCAATTCATAATAGCCTCAATCTTCTTTGGATCCACTGCAACTCCTTCTGCAAATATAATATGACCTAGGTACTATGCTTCTAAAACATAGAATTCAATCTTAGATAAATTTCCAAAGAGTCAATTATTCCTTAAAAACTCTAGCATTATTCTAAGATGTTTATCATGCTCCTTTCTATTCCAATAATATATCAAAATATCATCCAAGAATATAAGAACAAACTGATCCAAATGTTTTTTGAACACACTATTCATTAGGTTAAAAATGTTGTTGGTGCATTAGTCATCCTGAGAAAGTACTTCTCCTAACCCTTATAATGATGCATCAATACATACTAAAATAGTCCCCTAAGGATCTAGAATATTTAGTATTGGTGTCATGGTGAGTTTCTACTTAAGCAATGTAAAAGTAGCTTCACACTTATCCGACCACTTAAATTCCTTCTCTTTTATTTGAAGGTTGGTTATTACATAGGCTATTTTGGAATAATATTTTACATAACACCTATAATAACCTATCATGCCCATGAAGCTCCACATGTCAGGCACATTATTAGGTGATGACCAATTTAGAATAGCCTCAATATTATTTGGATCTACTACAACTCCTACAAATATAATATGACCTAGATACTATACTTCTAAAACATATAAGTCACTCTTAGATAAATTTCCAAAGATTCAATTATTCCTTAACAACTCTAGCATTTCTAATATGTCTATCTTGCTCCTTTCTATTCCAATAATATATCAAAATATCATCCAAGAATATAAGAATGAACTGATCCAGATGTTTTTTGAACACACTATTCATTAGGTTCATAATGTTGTTGGTGCATTAGTCATCCTGAGAAAGTACATCTCCTAATCCTTCTAATGATGCATCAATACATACTAAAATGGTCCCCTAAGGATCTAGAATATTTAATATTGGTTTCATGGTGAGTTTCTACTTAAGCAACGCAAAACTAGCTTCACACTTATTCGACCACTTAAATTCCTTCTCTTTTATTTGAAGGTTGGTTATTACATAGGCTATTTTGGAATAATATTTTACATAACACCTATAATAACCTATCATTCCCATGAAGCTCCACACTTCAAGCACATTATTAGGTGATGACCAATTTAGAATAGCCTCAATCTTCTTTGGATCTACTGCAACTCCTTCTACAAATATAATATAACCTATATATTATACTTCTAAAACATAGAAGTCACTCTTAGATAAATTTCCAAAGAGTCAATTATTCCTTAACAACTCTAGCATGATTCTAATATGTCTATCATGCTCCTTTCTATTCCAATAACATATCAAAATATCATCCAAGAATATAAGAACGAACTGATCTAGATGTTTTTTGAACACACTATTCATTAGGTTCATAATGTTGTTGGTGCATTAGTCATCTTGATAAATTACTTCTCCTAACCCTTCTAATGATGCATCAGTACATCCTAAAATGGTCCCCTAAGGATCTATAATATTTAGTATTGGTTTCATGGCGAGTTTCTACTTAAGCAACGTAAAACTAGTTTCACACTTATCCGACCACTTAAATTCCTTCTCTTTTATTTGAAGGTTGGTTATTACATAGGCTATTTTGGAATAATATTTTACATAACGCCTATAATAACCTATCATGCCCATGAAGCTCCACACTTTAGGCACATTATTAGGTGATGACCAATTCAGAATAGCTTCAATATTCTTTGGATCTACTGCAACTCCTTCTGCAAATATAATATGACCTAGATACTATACTTCTAAACATAGAAGTCACTCTTAGATAAATTTCCAAAGATTCAATTATTACTTAACAACTCTAGCATGATTCTAATCTGTCTATCATGCTCCTATCTATTCCAATAATATATTAAAATATCATCCAAGAATATAAGAACAAACTGATCTAGATGTTTTTTGAACACATTATTCATTAGGTTCATAATGTTGTTGGTGCATTAGTCATCCTGAGAAAGTACTTCTCCTAACCCTTCTAATGATGCATCAGTACATACTAAAATGGTCTCCTAAGGATCTATAATATTTAGTGTTGGTGTCATGGTGAGTTTCTACTTAAGCAACACAAACTAGCTTCACACTTATCCAAACACTTAAATTCCTTCTCTTTTATTTTAAGGTTGGTTATTACATAGGCTATTTTGGAATAATATTTTACATAATACCTATAATAACCTATCATGCCCATGAAGCTCCACACTTCAGACACATTATTAGGTGATTAACAATTCAAAATAGCCTCAATCTTCTTTGGATCTACTACAACTCTTGCAAATATAATATGACCTAGATACTATACTTCTAAAATATAGAAGTCACTCTTAGATAAATTTCCAAAGAGTTAATTATTCCTTAACAACTCTACCATGATTCTAAGATGTCTATCATGCTCCTTTCTATTCCAATAATATATCAAAATATCATCCAAGAATATAAGAACGAATTGATACATATGTTTTTTGAACACACTATTCATTAGGTTCATAATGTTGTTGGTGCATTAGTCAACCCAAATGGTAAGACTATAAAATCATAATGTCCATATATGGTCTTAAATTTTATCTTATGAGTATCCCCTTCATGGATTATTAATTGATGATATCCAAATTTTAAATCAATTTTTGAAAATATGGTGGCATCCTTTAATTGATCAAACAAGTCTTCAATCTTGGGCAAAGGATACCTATTCTTGATGGTCATTTTATTAAACATTCTCTAGTCTATGCATAATCACAAAGAACCATCTTTCTTTTTTATAAAAAACACAAGTGCATCCCATTATGACACATTGGGTTTGATAAATCCTTTTTCCAGAAATCCTTGTAGTTACATTTTTAGCTCTTGCATTTTAGTAGGATTCATCCTATAAGGAGTTCTATGGATATGTTCTATTTGTGGCAGTATCTTGATAATGAAATCAAATTCACACACAGGAGGAAGTATTGGTAGGTCTTCAGGTTTGACATCCCTAAATTTTTACAACACTTGGTGTTTTCCAAACACTTATTCCTTCTTATTCTCCTTGATTTTAGTAATCTTTACAACATAAACCATTCCTCCTTTCCTATTGGTTTTTTTTAGTTGTATTTGTAGACACAAAATCCTAGCCACTTATCCACCACCACCCCTATCGACCATTCAATTGGCTATTACATGCCTTTTCCCACCATTTTTTGACCCCTATTTGAATTATTTATATTTATTTTATATTATTTATGTTGAAATATAATATTTTATATTATATTTTAATATATTTATTATAAAATATATATTTATAAGCCCAATTAACCTTAGCCATTAGATCTAATCTAATCTCAGCCATCCATCTTCCTTAATTTGTGTCACATTTAAAAGTATAATCTCAGCCTTTGGATTTGATTTAATATTAGCCACATGATAAAAAGGGTTAGGCTAAAAAACTAAGAAAACCCTAGGGTTGATTATAAATAAGAGAATTCTTGATGCTCAACCCTTGGAAAAACTTGGAAAGCTTGAGTTTTAGAGTTCTAATTTGCTGATAAGATCTGACTTGCTTGAGAGATAGTTCTTGTGAGTAGGTTGTGCCCTAGCTTATGCTTCCCCAAAACCCTAGATTTCCCTAGGATTTTTGGATTCCAGCCACCTTCACATCCCATTTCTACCTCTACCATTGTTGTCCATCCATCGATCCCTTCACATCCCCCTAATATGCTTCTATAGATTTAACCCTGATGCGCAAGCACAACCAAGTGCCTATTGTAGCCCACAAGCATAGCCTCATACCTACCACATTCCATATTCATAGCCCAATGCCTGCTATTCCCTTAGCTACACACCAAAAAATTTCGTACAAGATCACCAAGTGTCGCTGGGGCACCCTGCCATTGAATCTACAACAGAGCAACATAATAGCAAAGTAAGTATTTGTGTGCATTTTATTTGTTGTTATTTGATTTTGCATATTTTATTCATTCAGATCTAGGATATTTGGTTTGCATTCCTAAGGGTTCACATCATGGAACCCTCATTTGTTGGCTAACTATTTTATGTTTGATGTGTGTGCAGGATTGGATAGCATCAATCAAGGATTGTTGAGTAGTTGCTGAAGCTAGAGTGGCCTTATTACGGATAACCAGAAGCTCACTCACCCTATCAGAAGAAAGATACATTAGATACACTACCTATTGTTGTAGCTAGGGTTTCAAATAACCCTAGTGCTTGTATTTATTGTATCAATATAATTTTGTTGAATGAATCGATTATAACAAAAGGAGTTTCTCAGCTCCTCCCCCATTATTGAATAAAATTATATTTTGTGCAATCTCTTGTTCACATGAGTTATTGAAGAACACAAGCTTATACTGAGAGGGGGGTGAACAATATAAGACCACTTTTTACTTTTCTTTTCAAATCAATATTATGCAATGTATAGATAGCAATATCAATAGCAGTAATCAAAGCAATGCACAAAACACCATACACAATAGAGACACAAAATTTATGTGGTTCACCCAAATATGGCTACCTCCACGGAGAAAATATTTCTCTAAATATTTCTCAATCAATCTCTTGGGAATCCTTCCCAATTACAATGTTTATGGACCTCTGTCCAAAGGAGATGTTGATCCCCTAAATCTGGTTTGTGGATCTCTATCCATAGGATAACTCCTTCTCCTCTGCTCTAGTTGGTGATCCTCTAGAAGACTCTACCTCCACTGCACTAATTGTGGATCTCTCTCCACTTGAAGACTCTTGTCCTCACTCAGAAGACCTATCCTCAATGTCCTGGTTGATGGATCTCTATCCACTGGAGACTCTATCCTCTCTACTCTATCACCTCCAAAGCTCTATCTCAATACTGTACTAAACACAGTCTAGTCGGTCTAGCACAGCTCTGCTCAATATCTTGCACTAAACATAGTATATTTGGTCTAGCACAAGTCTACTCAAATCTTGCACTAAACATAGTCCATTCGGTCTAGCACAAATCTGCTCAATAGGTCCACTCAAAACCTACTCAAATTGCTCAATAGGTCCACTCAACCTCTCAAATCTTCTCAATAGGTTCACTCAAAACCTACTCAAATCTGCTCAATAAGTAGACATAGAACCTGCTCAAATCTGCTCAACAGGTCCACATAGAACCTATCCAAATATCTCACCAGTTCCATACAGAACTTCTCAAATCTGCTCAATAGGTCCACATAGAACCTATCCAAATCTTCTCAATAAGCTCACACAAAACTTTCTAAATTTCTCAACAAGCTCAACAAGAACTTGTCCAAATCTGCTCAATAAGTCCCCAGAACTTGAAAAGCTCATAAACTTTCAAATTAAAGATCACATAGAACTTGTCCAAATCTGCTCAATCACTTTCTCAACTCAAATAAATCTCATAGAAGCATAAAGAGAATTTTTAGAGACTCAATATGTTCTATACTCAAAACTCAATCACTTTCTCAACTCAATCTCATAGAAGCATAAAGAGAATTGTTAGAGACTCAATATGTTCTATACTCAAAACTCAATCTCTTTCTCAACTCAATCTCATAGAAGCATAAAGAGAATTGTTAGAGACTCAATATGTTCTATTCTCAAAACTCAATCTCAACTCAAATCAGAATATAGAATAGTTTGTTTTATGGAACTTGAACAACCACTTCATACATCCACTTGACTAGGCTCAATCAACTCTACTCAACCAATCACTTCAAGGAACAACTCTTTCTCACAAACCCTAGTCCAAGCATATATCATCCAACTCAAAATGTTTCCAACAATGCTCAACAACAAATCTCATATAACAATGATACTCATGATCTTTTCAAACCCTAAATCAATCATTAAAAAATGCTTATAAAATCTTCATAACAATGATACTCATGTTTTCCTAACTCAAGTTCTTCTCACAACCAATGGCTTCAACAACAATGCTAATAAAACAAGGTTTTAATCACAACTCTTAATTCAGAAAACCTTGAAGCATTAACTCAAACATTTCACTCAACCAATGGTCTCAACAACAATGCTTATAAAACAAGGTTTAATCACAACTCTCAATCCAAAAAACCTTGAAGCATTAACTCAACCACTTTCGAAAAGGAAACCCTAATCAAATCCTTTTCACTCCAAACTTAATTTTCAATCAAGCCAATCAACCAACTCAATCAAAGAAGAATTTTACCCATACCTTTTCTTGAAGAGTAGTAGTCCTCACAAATCTGCCACACTCACAATTACTCTTTTCCATATCTCAATAAGGGTTAGAGGATAATTTTCTTCAACAAAATATATCACAAAAATAATATCAAAATTACACCTTATCACTCCAACTTAAATAATAATCAATATCCTCACAATAGTCACAAAAACCCTTAATTCAAAATAACATACCATCCACAAAGTCTTAACCTTTCAATATTCCACAATAGCAATTTAAGACTTTAAAAATAAAAATAGAATTCTCCTTATAACTCCTAAAGGTAATTCTCAACTACCACACTTTAATATAAAGCAACCTTTCCAAACTTCAACCATAAAGCAACCTTATACCTCCAACTTAGGCATTCAATAAAATAAAATATAAAAATGTTACCTTTGCCTTTGGAGAGTTTCAAACTCTCAATGCAGCCCACAAAAATGTCTTTGCCCATGGTACAAACCACCACACGAGCTACACGCTCATTGGAGAGGAAGAAGCACCACGTGCTTCAAAACTTTATGCCTTCCTTGCCTTGCAAAAAGTTGCACCTAACATTTGGCGCTTTCAACACACCCACCAAAGCGCTTCCATCGAGATTCGAACATTGTCCTCTTGCACACAAAATGTAAGCTTGCAGCCCACTTGCCACTAGGCCAAGGTGCCTAGTTGGCTTCCCACTAATCAATGCTTTTCCCTTTGTTTCTTTTCAGTATCAAGACAAACATGAAATTTGCACATTCGTTTCATGAGCTCTGCATTAATTCGTATGCTATTCTTTTCAATCGAGCAAGGATAATTTTAATGTCCTTTGGGCATAGGTTTAAATACTAATTTTCCTCCTTTGCTTAGAATGTTAGCATTTCAAAATGTAATTAACCCTCATGACGTCGGTGAGGATTATCAAGGCCTTTGGTCTTAAACCCAACCTTTGGGTTTATTAAAATATTTTTGGACTTTATAAAACCCACTTTTGCCTTTTAAAACATTATAATAAAAATTATAAATGTTTTTATTTGGGTTTTCACCATGGCACATTTTAATATTATAATAACCATTATTATAATATTAACCTTCGATAAAGTACCTTTAATATTTATTTATAAAATTTAAATTCATATTGAATTTAAATAATTTATAAAATAAATATTATAACTCCTTTTTAACTTCTATCTTTTGCACTATTTCACTTGATCTTTGGCCTTCTTCCTGGATATCAAATAACCATCTTTGTCCCCTTTATTTCCTACTAAAATATTTGGTATTAATGATGACTTCATCTGGTGACATCAATGACAACTTTGACTTAGGGACTCAAAATGTCCAACAATCTCCCCCTTTGTCATTGATGGCAACCCATATCCTTTTTACTGAAACCTGACCTTCCTTTTTCTTCTGCTCCCCCTGGGACATTGCTCCCCCTGGCTCAATGCTCTCTCAAATATCAAATCTCTCCCCATATCAAATCTCCCATACACAAATCACACAAATCTCTCCCCCTTTGACATCAATGGCAAAGGGTCACCTTTGGGGCTCGGGGCTAAGAATGAGCCTCTTAGCTTAGCCCCTCCCCCACCTCCTCATGAGGTGGTTAATTCTAGGGTGGGAGTATTTCTACTCCTCAAAAGCATTATTCTTTACCTTTATCTTTTTCCCTTCTTTTCTGAGTTTTTTGAATCCTCTAACTATTTCTTTTCAAGTCATCATCCCTGTTCCTATCATCATTCCTGTTCCTATTCCTATTCTTGTTCTCATCCATGTTCCTGTTCCTGTTCATGTTCCTATTCTTGTTCATGTTCCTATTCCTGTTTATATTCCTATTCTTGTTCATGTTCCTATTTCTATTCATATTCCTATTCCTGTTCATGTTCATGTTTCTGTTCATACCTATTTTTGGAATATTTGCTCTACACCATCTTGCTGTGTGACCATCATTATTGCACTTATAACACTTAATGTTATTATTCCTTGGAGGTGCAAATGTCTTAGGATTTCTCCTAGTGAAGCCATATCCTCTTCTATCATGAACCCTGCAATCCATTGCCTTGTGACCAAACTCATTACATGAGTAGCAATACCCATGGAAAAGTTGTCCTTTCCCATATTCCTGTCTTTCATGTGTCCTGCATTGTGAAGCCATGTGCCCAAACTTGTGACATGAAAAACATCTTCCATTGAAGCTTCCTTGTCTTGACCTCATTGGTCTCCTATTCTAATTGTTGTTCCATATGTACCTTCTCTGTGCATTGTTCCTATCTTTGTTGAACTCTTTGTTGTCCAACTCATCCTCTGATGTCTCACTCCCACTTACACTATCTTCTTTTGATGTATCTTCATCTGAAGTTTCTTCTTCTTCAAGACTTGAAGTAGACTCTTCTTCCCTTTTCTTTTGAACCTATTTTGAACCAAGACCTGTCTTGTTTGTTGCTCCTCTTTGTATCTTGACTATTTTATCCACACTCTTTGCACTATTTACATACTTGTATAGTTTATTCTTGGAGTCTTCTACATATTCCTTTAGTAGTGCCACTTCTTGTGCTAACTTCTCACATTCCAAGATCTTTGCTTCTAACTTATCTTTGAACTTGCTTGCCTTAGCCTTTGATTTTTCTAAATCCTCTATGAGCAATAATCTCTCTTCATCACATTCTTGAAACTGAATTTCAAGCTTAGAGTGTTGCTTTCTTACCTTCTTTACCATGTCAAGGGCATAGATAAGTTCTCCCTTGAGATCATAACCATTTTCTGCTGAATAATCCTCTATTTTTTTACCTTTGTTCACATCATTACTTTCTTTTGGCTTGTCTTCTATAGGATCACTCACTTCTTCTTCTAATGCCATTAGAAGATTTTCATCTGGTCTTTCAAGTGCATCTTCAAAATCATCATCACTGAAACTATAACCATCCCTTGTGCAATCATCTTCAAGATGTCCAAATCTACCACATCTAAAACACTTGAGAATAATTGGAGTCTTTTTCTTAACTGGTTCTTTCTCTTCAATCATAAATAGGACTTCATCTCTATCATTTTCTGAAAAGCTAGCATCACTATCATTTGAGTACTTACTTGCATTATCCACATAGTAGCTTCTCTTTTGTCTTTGGAAGAACTTCTTTCCTTGTCTGCTTTGTCCATCCTTGCTTTTCTTTTGGTGCCTGTATCTTTCTGATTCCCTATACCTATGATCCTATTTTTCTTCATCATTGTTGTTCTTTGGCTCTTTACAATCTGTTGCAAAATGTCCATACTTTCCATAATTGAAACACTTAACAGATCTTAGATCTATGGGTCTTCTGGAACCTTTATCTCTTCTACCATAGTTAGCTTCTTCATCACTAGATGACTCACTACTTGATTCTGACTTCTTACCCTTTATCTTCTTGTTCACTTTGAATGCAACCTCTTTTGGAGGGATAGGATCTTTTGTTCTTATCTCAAAAGTCGTAAGCATGCCAAGTAAAGAATTCCTTGTCAGAGAATCACTATCAATTGATGTTTCTATAGTAGAAACCTTTTCACTATACCTTTTTGGAAGAGTTCTCAAGATCTTATCACAAGCATCAAATTCATCAACCTTCATTCCAAGACCTCTCATCTCATGTACAAGTTCATCAATCTTACTGAGATAGTCACGAATGTTTTCATCATCTCGCATTCTTAAGTTTTCAAATTCTCCTTTGAGATTTCTGATCTTAGCTTTCCTGACACCTTTATCTCCTTCATATATGTTATGCAATAGTTCCCACATATCTTTTGTTGTTTTACAATCCATAACCTTCATAGATTCTGATCTACGCAATCCTTTTATAATTGCATTCATAGCTCTTGAATTTGCATGCATTAGAAGCTTACCTTCCTTATCTATAGGAGGATTGACTACTGAATCATATCCAAGTTCCACTGCATCCCAAACTTCATTGCCAAGTGCCATCAAGTGAAACCTCATCAGCATACACCAATACAAGAAGTCACTTCCATCAAATATTGGTACTATATTATTGATGGACCCATCCCTTTGATCCTTTTGATCCATTGTGTTCTTGACCACTTTTCCTTCAAGTTATCAAACTCTTCTGAAGGAACCCGCTCTAATACCAATTGAAGAACACAAGCTTATATTGAGAGGGGGGTGAACAGTATAAGAGCACTTTTTACTTTTTCTTTCAAATCAATATTATGTAATGTATAGATAGCAATATCAATAGTAGTAATCAAAGCAATGCACACAACACCATACACAATAGAGACACAATAATTTACATGGTTCACCCAAATATGGCTACCTCCATGGAGAAAATATTTCTTCTAAATATTTCTCAATTAATCTCTTGGGAATCCTTCCCAATTACAATGTTTATGGACCTCTGTCCAAAGGAGATGTTGATCCCCTAAATCTGGTTTGTGGATCTCTATCCATAGGAGAACTCTTTCTCCTCTGCTCTAGCTGGTGATCCTCTAGAAGACACTGCCTCCACTGCATTGACTGTGGATCTCTCTCCACTTGAAGACTCTTGTCCTCACTCAGAAGACCTATCCTCAATGTCCTGGCTGATGGATCTCTATCCACTGGAGACTCTATCCTCTCTACTCTATCACCTCCAAAGCTCTATCTCAATACTGTACTAAACATAGTCTAGTCGGTCTAGCATAGTCTACTCAATATCTTGCACTAAACATAGTACATTTGGTCTAGCACAAATCTACTCAAATCTTGCACTAAACATAGTCTAGTCGGTCTAGCACAAATCTGCTCAATAGGTCCACTCAAAACCTACTCAAATATGCTCAATAGGTCCACTCCAAATCTGCTCAATAGGTTCACTCAAAACCTACTCAAATCTGCTCAATAGGTCCACATAGAACCTGCAACTCTGCTCAATAGGTCCACATAGAACCTATCCAAATCTGCTCAAAGGTCCACATAGAACTTGCTCAACTCTGCTCAATAGGTCCACATAGAACCTATCCAAATCTGCTCAAAAGCTCACACAACTTGTCAAATCTCTCAAAAGCTCACAAACTGTCCAAATCTCTCAACAAGTTCACTAAACTTGTCCAAATCTGCTCAACAAGCTCACAAGAACTTGTCCAAATCTGCTCAACAAGCTCACACAGAACTTGTCCAAATCTGCTCAATCACTTTCTCAACTCAAATCAATCTCATAGAAGCATAAAGAGAATTGTTAGAGACTCAATATGTTCTATACTCAAAACTCAATCTTTCAACTCAATCTCATAGAAGCATAAAGAGAATTTTTAGAGACTCAATATGTTCTATACTCAAAACTCAATCTCTTTCTCAACTCAATCTCATAGAAGCATAAAGAGAATTGTTAGAGACTCAATATGTTCTATACTCAAAAACTCAATCTCAACTCAAATCATAATATAAAATAGTTTGTTTTATGGAACTTGAACAACCACTTCATACATCCACTTGACTAGGCTCAATCAACTCTACTCAACCAATCACTTCAAGAAACAACTCTTGCTCACAAACCCTAGTCCAAGCATGTATCATCCAACTCAAAATGTTTCCAACAATGCTCAACAACAAATCTCATATAACAATGATACTCATGATATTTTCAAACCCTAACTCAAGTTCTTTGCATAACAACTCACTTCAACAACAATGCTCATAAAAAATCTTCACATAACAATGATACTCATGTTCTTTTCAAACCCTAACTCAAGTTTCTCACACAATCCAATGGCTTCAACAACAATGCTAATAAAACAAGGTTTTAATCACAACACTTAATTCTAGAAAACCTTGAAGCATTAA
The DNA here is from genome assembly GCA_028583015.1 of Wollemia nobilis. Lineage (NCBI taxonomy): Eukaryota > Viridiplantae > Streptophyta > Pinopsida > Araucariales > Araucariaceae > Wollemia > Wollemia nobilis. The sequence continues at coordinate 8,669,192 of JAQPPZ010017049.1, read as the reverse complement.
CTCAAACACTTCACTCAACCAATGGTCTCAACAACAATGCTTATCAAACAAGGTTTAATCACAACTCTCAATTCAAAAAACCTTGAAGCATCAACTCAAACACTTTTGAAAAGGAAACCCTAATCAAATCCTTTTCACTCCAAACTTAATTTTCAATCAAGCCAATCAACCAACTCAATAAAGAAGAATTTTGCCCATACCTTTTCTTGAAGAGGAGTTGATCTCACAAATCTGCCACACTCACAAATTTCTCTTTTCCAATCTCAATAAGGGTTAGAGGATAATTTTCTTCAACAAAACATATCACAAAAATAATATCAAAATTACACCTTATCACTCCAACTTGAATAATAATCAATATCCTCACAATAGTCACAAAAACCCTTAATTCAAAATAACATACCATCCACAAAGTCTTAACCTTTCAATATTCCACAATTTCAATTTTAAGACTTTAAAGAAATAAAAACATAATTCTCCTTATAACTCCTAAAGGTAATTCTCAACTACCACACTTTATTACAAAGCAACCTTTCCAAATTTCAACCATCAAACACCTTATACCTCCAACTTAGGTATTCAATAAAATAAAATATAAAAATGTTACCTTTGCCTTTGGAGAGTTTCGAACTCTCAATGCAGCCCACACAAACGTCTTTCCCATGGTGCAAACCACCACACGAGCTACACGCTCATTGGAGAGGAAGAAGCACCACGTGCTTCAAAACGTTATGCCTTCCTTGCCTTGCAAAAAGGTGCACCTTACATTTGGCGCTTTCAACACACCCACCAAAGTGCTTCCATCGAGATTCGAACGTTGTCCTCTTGCACACAAAATGTAAGCTTGCAACCCACTTGCCACTAGGCCAAGGTGCCTTGTTGGCTTCCAACTAATCAACACTTTTTATTTTGTTTCCTTTCATCATCAAGACAAACATGAAATTCGCACATTCATTTCACGAGCTCTGCATTAATTCGTATGCTATTCTTTTTCCAATCGAGCAAGGATAATTTTAATGTCCTTTGGGCATAGGTTTAAATACTAATTTTTCCTCCTTTGCTTAGAACGTCGGTGCTTCAAAATGTAATTAACCCTCATGACGTCGGCGAGGATTATCAAGGCCTTTGGTCTTAAACCCAACCTTTGGGTTTATTAAAATATTTTTTGACTTTATAAAACCCACTTTTGCCTTTTAAAACATTATAATAAAAATTATAAATGTTTTATTTGGGTTTTCACCATGGCACATTTTAATATTATAATAACCATTATTATAATATTAACCTTCGATAATGTACCTTTAATATTTATTTATAAAATTTAAATTCATACTGAATTTAAATAATTTATAAAATAAATATTACAACTCCTTTTTAACTTCTATCTTTTGCATTGTTTCACTTGATCTTTGGCCTTCTTTCTGGATATCAAATAACCATCTTTGTCCCCTTTATTTCTTACTAAAATCTTTGGTATTAATGTTGACTTCATCTGGTGACATCAATGACAACTTTGACTTAGGAACTCAAAATGTCCAACAATCTCCCCCTTTGTCATTGATGGCAACCCATATCCTTTTACTGAAACCTGACCTTCCTTTTTCTTCTACTCCCCTTGGGACATTGCTCCCCCTGGCTCAATGCTCTCTCAAATATCAAATCTCTCCCAATATCAAAACTCTCCCCAATACACAAATCACACAAATATCTCCCCCTTTGACATCAATGGCAAAGGGTCACCTTTGGGGCTCGGGGCTAAGAATGAGCCTCTTAGCTTAGCCCCTCCCCCACCTCCTCATGAGGTGGTTAATTCTAGGGTGGGAGTATTTCTACTCCCTAAAAGCACTGTTCTTTACCTTTATCTTTTTCCCTTCTTTTTTGAGTTTTTTGAATCCTCTGACTATTTCTGTTCAAGTCATCATCCCTGTTCCTGACATCATTCATGTTCCTATTCCTATTCTGTTCTCATTCATGTTCCTATTCCTATTCATGTTCCTATTCTTCATGTTCCTATTCTGTTCATATTCCTATTCCTATTCATGTTCCTGTTTCTATTCATATTCCTATTCCTGTTCATGTTCCTATTTCTGTTCATACCTATTTTTGGAATATTTGTTCTACACCATCTTGTTGTGTGACCATCATTATTGCACTTATAACACTTAATGTTATTATTCCTTGGAGGTGCAAATGTCTTAGGATTTCTCCTAGTGAAGCCATATCTTCTTCTATCATGAACCCTGCAATCCATTGCCTTGTGACCAAACTCATTACATGAGTAGCAATACCCATGGAAAAGTTATCCTTTCCCATATTCCTGTCTTTCATGTGTCCTGCATTGTGAAGCCATGTGCCCAAACTTGTGACATGAAAAACATCTTCCATTGAAGCTTCCTTGTCTTGACCTCATTGGTCTCCTATTCTGATTGTTGTTCCATCTGTATCTTCTCTGTGCATTACTCCTATCTTTGTTGAACTCTTTGTTGTCCAACTCATCCTCTGATGTCTCACTCCCACTTACACTGTCTTCTTTTGATGTATCTTCATCTGAAGTTTCTTCTTCTTCAAGACTTGAAGTAGACTCTTCTTCCCTTTTCTTTTGAACCTATTTTGAACCAAGACCTATCTTGTTTGTTGCTCCTCTTTGTATCTTGACTATTTTATCCACACTCTTTGCACTGTTTACATACTTGTATAGTTTATTCTTGGAGTCTTCTACATCTTCCTTTAGTAGTGCCACTTCTTGTGCTAACTTCTCACATTCCAAGATCTTTGCTTCTAGCTTATCTTTGAACTTGCTTGCCTTAGCCTTTGATTTTTCTAAATCCTCTATGAGCAATAATCTCTCTTCATCACATTCTTGAAACTGAATTTCAAGCTTAGAGTGTTGCTTTCTTACCTTCTTTACCATGTCAAGGGCATAGATAAGTTCTCCCTTGAGATCATAACCATTTTCTGCTGAATAATCCTCTATTTGTTTACCTTTGTTCACATCATTACTTTCTTTTGGCTTGTCTTCTATAGGATCACTCACTTCTTCTTCTAATGCCATTAGAATATTTTCATCTGGTCTTTCAAGTGCATCTTCAAAATCATCATCATTGAAACTATAACCATCCCTTGTGCAATCATCTTCAAGATGTCCAAATCTACCACATCTAAAACACTTGAGAATAATTGGAGTCTTTTTCTTAACTGGTTCTTTCTCTTCAACCATAAATAGGACTTCATCTCTATCATTGTCTGAAAATCTAGCATCACTATCATTTGAGTACTTACTTGCATTATCCGCATAGTAGCTTCTCTTTTGTCTCTGGAAGAACTTATTTCCTTGTCTGCTTTGTCCATCCTTGCTTTTCTTTTGGTGCCTGTATCTTTTTGATTCCCTGTACTTGTGATCCTATTTTTCTTCATCATTGTTGTTCTTTGGCTCTTTACAATCTATTGCAAAATATCCATACTTTCCATAATTGAAACACTTAACAGATCTTAGATCTATGGGTCTTCTAGAACCTTTATCTCTTCTACCATAGTTAGCTTCTTCATCACTAGATGACTCACTACTTGATTCTGACTTCTTACCCTTCATCTTCTTGTTCACTTTGAATGCAACCTCTTTTGGAGGGATAGGATCTTTTGTTCTTATCTCAAAAGTCGTAAGCATGCCAAGTAAAGAATTCCTTGTCAGAGAATCACTATCAATTGATGTTTCTATAGCAGAAACCTTTTCACTGTACCTTTTTGGAAGAGTTCTCAAGATCTTATCACAAGCATCGGATTCATCAACCTTCATTCCAAGACCTCTCATTTCATGTACAAGTTCATCAATCTTACTGAGATAGTCATGAATATTTTCATCATCCCGCATTCTTAAGTTTTCAAACTCTCCTTTGAGATTTCTGATCTTAGCTTTCCTGACACCTTTATCTCCTTCATATATGGTATGCAATAGTTCCCACATATCTTTTGTTGTTTTACAATCCATAACCTTCATAGATTCTGATCTATGCAACCCTTTTATAATTGCATTCATAGCTCTTGAATTTGCATGCATTAGAAGCTTACCTTCCTTATCTATAGGAGGATTGACTATTGAATCATATCCAAGTTCCACTGCATCCCAAACTTCATTGCCAAGTGCCATCAAGTGAAACCTCATCAGCATACACCAATACAAGAAGTCACTTCCATCAAATATTGGTATTGTATTATTGATGGATCCATCCCTTTGATCCTTTTGATCCATTGTGTTCTTGACCACTTTTCCTTCAAGCTATCAAACTCTTCTGAAGGAACCCACTCTGATACCAATTGAAGAACACAAGCTTATACTGAGAGGGGGTGAACAATATAAGAGCACTTTTTACTTTTCTTTTCAAATCAATATTATGCAATGTAAAGATAGCAATATCAATAGTAGTAATCAAAGCAATGCACACAACACCATACACAATAGAGACACAAATTTACATGGTTCACCCAAATATGGCTACTTCCATGGAGAAAATATTTCTCTAAATATTTCTCAATTAATCTCTTGGGAATCCTTCCCAATTACAATGTTTATGGACCTCTATCCAAAGGAGATGTTGATCCCCTAAATATGGTTTGTGGATCTCTATCCATAGGAGAACTCTTTCTCCTCTGCTCTAGTTGGTGATCCTCTAGAAGACTCTACCTCCACTGCATTAATTGGTGGATCTCTCTCCACTTGAAGACTCTTGTCCTCACTCAGAAGACCTATCCTCAATGTCTTGGTTGATGGATCTCTATCCACTGGAGACTCTATCCTCTCTACTCTATCACCTCCAAAGCTCTATCTCAATACTGTACTAAACATAGTCTAGTCAGTCTAGCATAGCTCTACTTAATATCTTGCACTAAACATAGTATATTCAATCTAGCACAAGTCTACTCAAATCTTACACTAAACATAGTTTATTGGTCTAGCACAAATCTGCTCAATAGGTCCACTAGAACCTACTCAAATCTGCTCAATAGGTCCACATAGAACCTGCACAACTCTGCTCAATAGGTCCACTCAGAACCTACTCAAATCTGCTCAATAGGTCCACTAGAACTTGACAACTCTGCTCAATAGGTCCACTCAGAACCTATCCAAATCTCTCAATAGGTCCACATAAAACCTATCCAAATCTGCTCAACAAGCTCACATAGAACTTGCTCCAAATCTCTCAACAAGCTCACATAGAACTTGTCCAAATCTGCTCAATAAGTCCACAAGAACTTGTCCAAATCTCTCAACAAGTTCACATAGAACTTGTCCAAATCTCTCAACAAGCTCCTAGAACTTGTCCAAATCTGCTCAACAAACTCACAAGAACTTGTCCAAATATGCTCAATCACTTTCTCAACTCAAATCAATCTCATAGAAGCATAAAGAGAATTGTTAGAGACTCAATATGTTCTATACTCAAAACTCAATCTCTTCTCAACTCAATCTCATAGAAGCATAAAGAGAATTGTTAGAGACTCAATATGTTCTATACTCAAAACTCAATCTTTCTCAACTCAATCTCATAGAAGCATAAAGAGAATTGTTAGAGACTCAATATGTTCTATACTCAAAACTCAATCTCAACTCAAATCAGAATATAAAATAGTTTGTTTTATGGAACTTGAACAACCACTTCATACATCCACTTGACTAGGCTCAATCAACTCTACTCAACCAATCACTTCAAGAAACAACTCTTGCTCACAAACCCTAGTCCAAGCATGTATCATCCAACTCAAAATATTTCCAACAATGCTCAACAACAAATCTCATATAACAATGATACTCATGATATTTTCAAACCCTAACTCAAGTTCTTTGCACAACAACTCACTTCAACAACAATGCTCATAAAACAATCTTCACATAACAATGATACTCATGTTCTTTTCAAACCCTAACTCAAGTTCCTCACACAATCCTAATGGCTTCAACAACAATGCTAATAAAACAAGGTTTTAATCACAACACTTAATTCTAGAAAACCTTGAAGCATTAACTCAAACACTTCACTCAACCAATGGTCTCAACAACAATGCTTATCAAACAAGGTTTAATCACAACTCTCAATTCAGAAAACCTTGAAGCATCAACTCAAAAACTTTTGAAAAGGAAACCCTAATCAAATCCTTTTCACTCCAAACTTAATTTTCAATCAAGCCAATCAACCAACTCAATAAAGAAGAATTTTACCCATACCTTTTCTTGAAGAGGAGTTGATCTCACAAATCTGCCACACTCACAAATTTCTCTTTTCCAATCTCAATAAGGGTTAGAGGATAATTTTCTTCAACAAAACATATCACAAAAATAATATCAAAATTACACCTTATCACTCCAACTTGAATAATAATCAATATCCTCACAATAGTCACAAAAACCTTAATTCAAAATAACATACCATTCACAAAGTCTTAACCTTTCAATATTCCACAATTTCAATTTTAAGACTTTAAAGAAATAAAAACAGAATTCTCCTTATAACTCCTAAAGGTAATTCTCAACTACCACACTTTATTACAAAGCAACCTTTCCAAATTTCAACCACCAAACACCTTATACCTCCAACTTAGGTATTCAATAAAATAAAATATAAAAATGTTACCTTTGCCTTTGGAGAGTTTCGAACTCTCAACGCAGCCCACACAAACGTCTTTCCCATGGCGCAAACCACCACACGAGCTACACGCTCGTTGGAGAGGAAGAAGCACCACGTGCTTCAAAACGTTATGCCTTCCTTGCCTTGCAAAAAGGTGCGCCTTACGTTTGGCGCTTTCAACACACCCACCAAAGCGCTTCCATCGAGATTCGAACGTTGTCCTCTTGCACACAAAACGTAAGCTTGCAGCCCACTTGCCACTAGGCCAAGGTGCCTTGTTGGCTTCCAACTAATCAACACTTTTTATTTTGTTTCCTTTCACCATCAAGACAAACACGAAATTCGCACATTCGTTTCATGAGCTCTACATTAATTCGTATGCTATTCTTTTTCCAATCGAGCAAGGATAATTTTAATGTCCTTTGGGCATAGGTTTAAATACTAATTTTTCCTCCTTTGCTTAGAACTTCGGTGCTTCAAAATGTAATTAACCCTCATGACGTCGATGAGGATTATCAAGGCCTTTGGTCTTAAACCCAACCTTTGGGTTTATTAAAATATTTTTTGACTTTATAAAACCCACTTTTGCCTTTTAAAACATTATAATAAAAATTATAAATGTTTTATTTGGGTTTTCACCATGGCACATTTTAATATTATAATAACCATTATTATAATATTAACCTTCGATAATGTACCTTTAATATTTATTTATAAAATTTAAATTCATACTGAATTTAAATAATTTATAAAATAAATATTACAACTCCTTTTTAACTTCTGTCTTTTGCACTGTTTCACTTGATCTTTGGCCTTCTTTCTGGATATCAAATAACCATATTTGTCCCCTTTATTTCCTGCTGAAATATTTGGTATTAATGCTGACTTCATCTGGTGACATCAATGACAACTTTGACTTAGTAACTCAAAATGTCCAACAATATCCCCCTTTTTCATTGATGGCAACCCATATCCTTTTACTAAAACCTGACCTTTCTTTTTCTTCTGCTCCCCTTGGTACATTTCTCCCCTTGGATCAATGCTCTCTCAAATATCAAATCTCTCCCCAATATACAAATAACACAAATCTCTCCCCCTTTGACATCAATGGCAAAGGGTCACCTTTGGGGCTCGGGGCTAAGAATGAGCCTCTTAGCTTAGCCCCTTCCCCACCTCCTCATGAGGTGGTTAATTATAGGGTGGGAGTATTTATACTCCCTGAAAGCACTATTCTTTACCTTTATCTTTTTCCTTCTTTTTTGAGTTTTCTAAATCCTCTAACTGTTTCAGTTCAAGTCATCATCCCTATTCCTAACATCATTCATGTTCTTATTCTTGTTCCTATTCTCATCCATGTTCCTATTCCTATTCTTGTTCATATTCCTTTTCCTATTCCTGTTCATGTTCATGTTCCTATTCATATTCCTATTCCTGTCCATGTTCCTGTTTCTGTTCATACCTATTTCTGGAATATTTCTTCTACACCATCTTGCTGTGTGACCATCATTATTGCACTTATAACACTTAATGTTATTATTCCTTGGAGGTGCAAATATCTTAGGATTTCTCCTAGTGAAGCCATATCTTCTTCTATCATGAACCCTGCAATCCATTGCCTTGTGACCAAACTCATTACATGAGTAGCAATACCCATGGAAAAGTTATCCTTTCCCATATTCATGTCTTTCATGTGTCCTACATTGTGAAGCCATGTGCCCAAACTTGTGACATGAAAAACATCTTCCATTGAAGCTTCCTTGTCTTGACCTCATTGGTCTCCTGTTCTGATTGTTGTTCCATCTGTATCTTCTATGTGCATTACTCCTATATTTTTTGAACTCTTTGCTGTCCAACTCATCCTCTGATGTCTCACTCCCACTTACACTATCTTATTTTGATGTATCTTCATCTGAAGTTTCTTCTTCTTCAAGACTTGAAGTAGAATCTTCTTCCCTTTTATTTTGAACCTGTTTTTAACCAAGATCTGTCTTGTTTGTTGCTCCTCTTTGTATCTTGACTATTTTATCCACACTCTTTGCATTGTTTATATACTTGTATAGTTTATTCTTGGATTCTTCTACATCTTCCTTTAGTAGTGCCACTTCTTGTGCTAACTTCTCACATTCCAAGATCTTTTCTTCTAGCTTATATTTGAACTTGCTTGCCTTAGCCTTTGATTTTTCTAAATCCTCTATGAGCAATAATCTCTCTTCATCATAATTATTCTATATGAGCAATAATATCTCTTCATCATAACTTTTCTTCTACACCATCTTGTTGTGTGACCATAATTATTGCACTTATAACACTTAATGTTATTATTCCTTTGAGGTGCAAATATCTTAGGATTTCTCCTAGTGAAGCCATATATTCTTCTATCATGAACCTTGCAATCCATTGCCTCGTGATCAAACTCATTACATGAGTAGCAATACCCATGAAAAAGTTTTCCTTTCCCATATTCCTGTCTTTTATGTGTCCTGCATTGTGAAGCCATGTGACCAAACTTGTGACATGAAAAACATCTTCCATTGAAGCTTCCTTGTCTTGAAATCATTGGTATCTTGTTCTTATCCTTGTTCCATATATATCTTCTATGTGCATTACTCCTGTCTTTGTTGAACTCTTTACTGTCCAACTCATCCTCTGATGTCTCACTCCAACTTACACTATCTTATTTTGATGTATCTTCATCTGAAGTTTCTTCTTCTTCCCTTTTCTTTTGAATCTTCTTCCCTTTTCTTTTGAACCTATTTTTAACCAAGACCTGTCTTGTTTGTTGCTCCTATTTGTATCTTGAATATTTTATCCACACTCTTTGCACTGTTTACATACTTGTATAGTTTATTCTTGGAGTCTTATACATCTTCCTTTAGTAGTGCCACTTCTTGTGCTAACTTCTCACATTCCAATATATTTGTTTATAGCTTATATTTGAACTTGCTTTCCTTAGCCTTTTATTTTTCTAAATCCTCTATGAGCAATAATCTCTCTTTATCACATTCTTGAAACTAAATTTCAAGCTTAGAGTGTTTCTTTCTCACCTTATTTACCATGTCAAGGGCATAGACAAGTTCTCCCTTGAGATCATAACCATTTTATGCTAAATAATCCTCTATTTGTTTACCTTTGTTCACATAATTACTTTCTTTTGTCTTGTCTTCTATAGGATCACTCACTTCTTCTTCTAATGCCATTAGAAGATTTTCATCTAGTCTTTCAAGTGTATATTCAAATTCATCATCACTGAAACTATAACCATCCCTTGTGCAATAATATTCAAGATGTCCAAATCTACCACATATAAAACACTTGAGAATAATTGGAGTCCTTTTCTTAACTGGTTATTTCTCTTCAACCATAAATAGGACTTCATCTCTATCATTGTTTGAAAATCTAGCATCACTATCATTTGAGTAATTACTTGCATTATCCGCATAGTAGCTTCTCGTTTGTCTCTAGAAGAACTTATTTCCTTGCATGTTTTATCCATCCTTGCTTTTATTTTGGTGCCTGTATCTTTTTGATTCCCTATACCTGTGATCCTATTTTTCTTCATCATTGTTGTTCTTTGGATATTTACAATCTGTTTCAAAATATCCATACTTTCCAAAATTGAAACACTTAACAAATCCTAGATCTATGGGTCTTATAGAACCTTTATCTCTTCTACCATAGTTAGATTCTTCATAACTAGATGACTCATTGCTTGATTCTAACTTCTTACCCTTTGTATTCTTGTTCACTTTGAATGCAACCTCTTTTGGAGGGATGGGATCTTTTGTTCTTATCTCAAAAGTCCTAAGCATGCCAAGCAAAGAATTCCTTTTCAGATAATCACTATCAATTAATGTTTCTATAGTAGAAACCTTTTCACTATACCTTTGTGGAAGAGTTCTCAAGATCTTATCACAAGCATCAGATAAATAAACCTTCATTCCAAGACCTCTCATTTCATGTACAAGTTCATCAATCTTACTAAGATAGTCACAAATGTTTTCATAATCCTGTTTTATTAAGTTTTTAAACTCTCCTTTGATATTTTTGATCTTAGCTTTCCTAAAACATTTATATCCTTCATATATGGTATAAAATAGTTCCCATAGATCTTTTGTTTTTTTACAATCCATAACCTTCATAGATTCTAATCTATGAAATCCTTTTATAATTGCATTCATAGATATTGAATTTGCATGCATTAGAAGCTTACCTTCCTTATTCGTAGGAGGTTTGACAGTTGAATCATATCCAAGTTCCACTGTATCCCAAACTTCATTGTTAAGTGCAATCAAGTGAAACCTCATTAGCATACACCAATACAAGAAGTTACTTCCATAAAATACTGATACTGTATTATTGATGAACCCATCCCTTTGATCCTTTTGATCTATTGTGTTCTTGATCGCTTTTCCTTCAAGCTATCAAACTCTTCTGAAGGAACCCACTTTGACACCAATTGAAGAACACAAGCTTATATTGAGAGGGGGGTGAATAGTATAAGAGGACTTTTTACTTTTTCTCTTAAACCAATATATGCAATGTAAAGATAGAAATATCAATAATAGTAATAAAAGTAATGTACGCAACACCACACATAATAGAGACATAGTAATTTACATGGTTCATCCAAATATGGCTACTTCCATGGAGAAAATATTTCACTAAATTTTCTCAATAAATCTCTTGGGAATCCTTCCCAATTACAATATTTATGGACATCTATCCAAAGGAGATGTGATCCCCTAGATCTAGTTTGTGGATATCTTTCCACATGAGAACTCTTTCTCCTTTGCTCTAGCTGGTGATCCTCTAGAAGACTCTACCTCCACTGCACTGACTGGTGGATCTCTCTCCACTTGAAGACTCTTGTCCTCACTCAAAAGACCTATCCTCAATGTCTTGGCTGATGGATTTCTATCCTCTGGAGACTATGTCCTCTTTACTCTATCACCTCCAAAGCTCTATCTCAATTATGTACTAAACATAGTCTAGTTGGTCTAGCATAGCTCTACTCAATATCTTACACTAAAATAGTCCATTTGGTCTAGCACAAGTCCACTCAAATGCACTAAACATAGTCTAGTCAGTCTAGCATAAATATACTCAATATATACACTCAGAACCTACTCAAATAAGCTCAACAGGTCCACACAAAACCTTCACAACTCTTCTCAATAGGTTCACTCAGAACCTACTCAAATCTGCTCAACAAGTCCACACAAAACTTGCCAACTCTTCTCAACATGTCCACACAGAACCTATCCAAATTTGCTCACTAGGTCCACACAGAACATGCTCAACTCTGCTCAACAGGTCCACACAAAACCTATCCAAATCTGCTCGAAAATATCACACAGAACTTATCCAAATCTGCTCAAAAAGATCACATAGAACTTGTCCAAATATGCTCAACAAGTTCACATAAAACTTGTCCAAATCTGCTCAACAAGCTCACACAGAACTTGTCCAAATCTTATCAACAAGCTCACATAGAACTTGTCCAAATCTACTCAATCACTTTCTCAACTCAAATAAATCTCATAGAAGCATAAAGAGAATTTTTAGAGACTCAATATGTTCTATACTCAAAAACTCAATCTCTTTCTCAACTCAATCTCATAGAAGCATAAAGAGAATTTTTAGAGACTGAATATGTTTTATACTCAAAACTCAATCTCTTTCTCAACTCAATCTCATAGAAGCATAAAGAGAATTATTAGAGACTCAATATGTTTTATACTAAAAAACTCAATATCAACTCAAATCAGAATATAGAATAGTTTGTTTTACGAAACTTGAAAAACCACTTCATACATCCACTTGACTAGGTCCAATCAACTCTACTCAACCAATCACTCAAGAAACAACTATTTCTCACAAACCCTAGTCCAAGCATGTATCATCCAACTCAAAATATTTCCAAAAATTCTCAAAAATAAATATCACACAACAATGATACTCATGATATTTTCAAACCCTAGTTCAACTCACTTCAACAATAATGCTCATAAATCAATCTTCACATAACAATGATACTCATGTTCTTTCCTAACTCAAGTTCAAGCTCTTTGCACAATCCAATGGCTTCAACAATAATGCTAATAAAAAAAGGTTTTAATCACAACACTTTATTCCATAAAACCTTGAAGCATTAACTCAAACATTTCACTCAACCAATGGTCTCAACAATAATGCTTATCAAACAAGGTTTAATCACAACTCTCAATTCAAAAAACATTGAAGCATCAAATCAAAAACTTTTGAAAAGGAAACCCTAATAAAATCCTTTTCACTCCAAACTTAATTTTAAATCAAGCCAATCAACCAACACAATAAAGAAGAATTTTCCCCATACCTTTTCTTGAAGAGGAGTTGATCTCACAAATCTGCCACACACAAATTTCTCTTTTTCAATCTCAATAAGGGTTAGAGGATAATTTTCTTCAACAAAATATATCAAAAAATTAATATCAAAATTACTCCTTATCACTCCAACTTGAATAATAATCAATATCCTCACAATAGTCACAAAAACCCTTAATTCAAAGTAACATACCATTCACAAAGTCTTAACCTTTCAATATTCCATAATTTCAATTTTAACACTTTAAAGAAATAAAAACATAATTCTCCTTATAAATCCTAAAGGTAATTCTCAACTACCACACTTTATTACAAAGAAACCTTTCCAAATTTCAACCATCAAACACCTTATACCTCCAACTTAGGTATTCAATAAAATAAAATATAAAAATGTTACCTTTGCCTTTGGAGAGTTTCAAACTCTCAACGCAGCCCACACAAATGTCTTTCCCATGACACAAACCACCATAGGAGCTACATGCTCGTTGGAGAGGAAGAAGCACCACGTGCTTCAAAATGTTATGCCTTCCTTGCCTTGCAAAAAGGTGTGCCTTACGTTTGGCGCTTTCAACACACCCACCAAAGTGCTTTCGTCGAGATTCAAATGTTGTCCTCTTGCACACAAAACGTAAGCTTGCAGCCCACTTGCCACTAGGCCAAGGTGCCTTGTTGGATTCCAACAAATCAACGCTTTTTATTTTTTTTCCTTTCACCATCAAGACAAACATGAAATTCACACATTCGTTTCACGAGCTCTGCATTAATTCGTATGGTATTATTTTGCCAATCGAGCAAGGATAATTTTAATGTCCTTTGGGCATAGGTTTAAATACTAATTTTCCCTCATTTGCTTAGAATGTCGGTGCTTCAAAACGTAATTAACCCTCATGGCGTCGATGAGGATTATCAAGGCCTTTGGTCTTAAACCCAACCTTTGGGTTTATTAAAATATTTTTTGACTCTAGAAAACCCACTTTTGCCTTTTAAAAAATTATAATAAAAATTATAAATTTTTTATTTGGGTTTTCACCATGGCACATTTTAATATTATAATAACCATTATTATAATATTAACATTCGATAATGTACCTTTAATATTTATTTATAAAATTTAAATTCATACTTGAATTTAAATAATTTATAAAATAAATATTACAACTCCTTTTTAACTTCTGTCTTTTGCATTGTTTCACTTGATCTTTGGCATTATTTTTGGATATCAAATAACCATATTTGTCCCCTTTATTTCTTGCTGAAATATTTGGTATTAATGCTGACTTCATTTGGTGACATCAATGACAACTTTGACTTAGTAACTCAAAATGTCCAACAGTTATTTATTTCTGTATTATTTTAGTGTCGTATTTTTGCTTCACAGTATTGATTAAAGTAACTGGGGTTGAAAAGATCCTTTTTCACTATGGATTCATAATATTTCCTTGTATTTCTCTAAATAATCTATCCATATTTCTTAGGAGAGCAACCAAACAACATGGTATTGCTAATATCTTCCGTAATTCTAGGACCAGGTGCTCTCAAAGGTGGTGAGGAAGTCAACCATCGATTCGAGGTACCAAAGAAAAGGGAAATTATTTCGATGGCTTATTGATTGATAGCTCTAGGGTAAATGATACCCACATATAGCACATTTGCATGTATGCATGTTTATGCATAAAATGAATCTAGTAAAAGGACACCCTTCGAAAAGAATTAATATTAATAGAGGTTCTATTAATTCTTGATCCACCTAATACCATGCTAATCATTAATATTAGTATAGGTATTGTTTGAATTAATTAATTATGGAGATGATTAATATTATTCTATGCTTGTGTTAGTTTTAATTAAAGTGATTAATGTCATGAATTACTAATGCATTTTGTTTTATTAATACACCTATTGTATTTTCTAGTAAAATAAGAAAAATAAATATATTAATATGATATATTTTGGAAAGAATAAGAAGAAACCATATATAAATATCTTTCCTTTTCTGTCTTGCATAGATGGGCATTTATTTTTGGTAGAAGGGATTTTATTTTTTTGGAATTTAGGCATTTAGTTTTATTTTGGTAGATCTTTTCCCTTTATGAGGCAGCCAAGAAAATGTGAAGGAAAGGGAGGGAATTTTTAGGAAAATTAGCGAGAGGCTTGGAGTTTGGAGAAATAGGTTAAGGTATTTTGGATAGGTAAATTTTTGGAGTCCACTTAGAGGCATTCAAAGAGGTAATCCTAAGGGTAGGAGGGTAAGCTTGGATTTCTTAAGGAGGATCAATTGAGCAAGAATTAACAGGTTAGGGGTATTCATAATCTTAGCATTGTATTAATGTTTTGATAAAATGAACATGCTTTGTTTATTCTATGCTTTATGGAGACCTGTTGTAGCTTATATATTTATGGTTTTGGTTGGTGTAATTATATTTTAAAACTATAAATGCCTTAAGCTTGAGTAATCATCTCTAGAAGCACCTATGGAATTGTTATTTAGGGCTAAACACCTTTAAAATTTATTGTTTGGTTGATTTTCTTTGTAGTCTCTTAATCTAGTCACGCAAGCCTTTTATAGAGCAACATTCATTGCTAGGCTTGTGTTGGTAATATTAAATATGACTAAGTTAAGTTTTTAATAAACTAACTATGCTACTACCTATGTTTAATGACTCAAAATTTATTTTTAATTCAATCGATTGAGATCGTTTTTATTTCATCGCTTTAAATTTGATGATAGATGGATTGATTTGCCATGTTTTTAGACCCTACTTTGTTTTGTTTTTGGAGGATATTATTGCTGCTTTGGTTATGACAGTCAGACGTAGTCACCCAAATAACCAACAACTCTTGTATCTATTTTAGTTGTGGTAGATTTTATTTGTTTGCTTTAATAAATAATTTGTACCTCCTACAATTTTTAGGGAGTTAATGTTTGGTTTTGTGAGCTTCTGAGCACTTGATGCATGTTGTTTCGCACTCATGTAGGCTCAAAAGGGAAGATAGTTTTTTGGATTTTCCTAGGCATTATCCTACATGGGATGTGCCAAGGTGTTTAGGTGCCTTATAGGGGATTTATCTCCCCTATTAAAACAACCATAAATGATGGTCAAGGGCCGCTCCTCATGGAGTTATCCAATTCCAATTGGAGGTATTTTTCTAGATGTGGACCTGTAGGCCAAAAATGGCTACATCCATACTTAGCCAAAATTTTGCAAAATTGGACTAAGTGTGAAGAAGAAATGTAAAAGCACTAAAAATTTTCTAGAACAAAGAAGCATTGAATTCAGCCCAAAAGTGAGAAGTCTAGCAAAAATGTGTTTCTCTACTTTATTTGTATTTGTCGTGCAAATGTGAAGGACGTTTAAAAAATATAAAAGCACCAAGAGGAGGTAAAAATGAGAAAGTGCTAAAAAGAGTCCAGGTTGAAGAAGAAGGGTGGATCACACTTATTGTCCACATTTGTATTGAGTGCATAAAATAAAAGTGCTAAATGTGATAAGTGCTAAAAATAGAGTAAAACAAAGAAGTTGCGCAAGCCGCGCTTCTCTACCATCTTTGTGTTAGCCGTGCAAACGAGAAAGCACTCAAAAATGGCCAGAAGATAGAAGTTCTAGGAAAGGAATAGATGTAATAAGAGTGAAAAATTGTCTTGTCCATCGTGTATCCATAATGTAGATCTAAAAAGGTGCAAGAAGGGGCTACAAGCTAAGAAACTTGAAATAATGTAAAGCTGCATTTTTCAAACTCCTTCATTGAGAGCGTCCAAAATAGAAAAGCATTGAATAAAAGTAGAAAGACCAAAAAAAAGGAAATTTGATTAAGGAGCAAAAGGTTCATGATTATTTGTCTCCTTCATTACCACTGCGCAAACAAGAAGCAACCCTACAATAGTTCGATAGTCAGATCTATGATAAATATTGAACCTCTGCCTCCTCTAAAGATTTTTGGTGAATTTTTGCACACATAATCCAAAGAATAGAAAAAAGTAGAAATTGAAACCATAGAATATGAATCAAAGAGGTTACAGTCTATAACCTTCTAGAACCTCCTGATGAACCATATTCAGTTGCAATATCAGCGGATATGGATGGATTGCAAGAATCACTAATGATGATGATGAGCTCAACCAAAAGGTAGTTGTAATAGAATTAAGAAGATGTAGCTGGTGGGCACCATGAATGGAAAAGTGGCCAAGAAGATCAAGAAAAAATCAAATTCCCTGTAATGCTTAAGAGTAAAAATATGATTGTAAAAATCTATAAATAGGAGCAAAAACCTCCTTCCAAAATGTTGGCTCTGGAGTGTTTTCTTGCACTACTATGTAAATTTTTGCAAATTGATGAATGAAGCATTACAAGGGATGTTTACCTCGAATTTGTGCCTGTGTTGAATGGTGGATATAATTCTTAGAAATTATCTCTCCTTTGCTGCTATGGTTAGTCTATTCTATTAATTTGAAAATATGACTTAGAGTAAATTGAGATAATCGTTTCTGCATACATGCTTTTCAAAAATTCTATTTCTATTAAATAAAGGCATTGATATTATTCTATTAATTTGGATAATTAATTCTTTAGATGTTTGGAATAATTTTGTGAGCATGCAAAAGCCATTGATATTGTAACCGCATAAGTTTTGAATGTTGTTAGCCCCAAAAATTACTTTTGAAATCTAATTTGTTAGAGATACTATGTGGATGTCTATGCTATTAGCTTCACCATCCATTATATAACCATACATTTCTAACCCTATCATTTTTATCCCTAAAATTTTACTATTTGAGCTAAATAGAATCAACATTCATTAAGTTGATAAGGTATACCAACCTTCTCTGGAGGTTGAATCAAAGTAATTTGATTCTTCCAATGTTTAGTCTGGGCTATGATTAGTGGGTGCTCACATTAAAATTCTAAGAGATGATAATCATAGTTCTAGCATTGGCTAGATGACAAACTAGACTACAATAGTTTTTGGCATACCCAATGGGATGATTCCACCATACATATCTACTATATTTTACCCGAAGGAATCAAAATTTAGTGAATTATTTTGACCTCATATGCAAAGAAAGTAAATTAACTTGGAAAATCCCTGAGAATAAGTAACTAGAAAGGCATTAGTCCTAACCTTTATATTTTCATGTTTACGAGAGGTGCAACTAAGAAAAGTGATCAACCTACAAATTTCTATAAAATATTCTCAAAATCTAGGTATCCAAGATACCCCACTTCTAAAAATTCCATAGAAGAAACCCTACTAACATCCAATTCTTCATATTATTCTAGTACTGAAGCTAATATAGTAGAATAATGAGATGAAGTCCTACACAATTATCCAGATTAGGATGCTCCAACTCCACTATCATTTCAAGATAACATCCCTCAAGCTACTATAAAATCTATTTCGATCTATGATGGTACGTAAGGATGAAATATGAGAATTGTCAAGAAGTGTTATCAATGGTAGTCATTCACAACATAAGGTATGAATATATCATCATAAATTTATTGGTTCTTTCCTTCAGAGGTAAAATATTGCATTGGTTCAAAACCTTAAAAAATGGTTCCATCAAAAATTGGGCTGATTTAGCGGGTCCCTTTGTAGAATAATTTAATGAATCTACAGATCCATTCTCACTCTTGACTCATTTTATAGTCATTCAAAGATATCCTCAAGAATAAGTTTTAGATTTCAATCTCAGATTTAGCAAAACTTGGAAAAGAATCCCTAATGAGTTTAGACTAGCTTCTCCCTTAGCTTACAAATATTACATTAGAGCTTTAGGACCAGATATTGGCTTGCAAACTCAGCAATATGGGATCACCATATTCCCTAATGTTTATAAAATAGTGATTCATGTCGAAGATATCTTGATTTCAATAGGAATATTACCTTCCAAACATGTTACTCCATACACTCCTGAAATCACATAGCAACCCTCAGCTTCATCCTTTCCCATCATGAACCCTATTCCTCTTACAAATCATATTCCTATGAAAAATCCACCTCCTAAATTACCCCCAATTATTTCTTTTCCTCCTATACCATCACATCCATCCTAGGATTCCTCAGTGCTTCTTGTTATTCAAAATTCTTTGAAAACTATCAGCAACAAGGTCAATGCTATAGAAAAAAGAGAAGTTGAAAGATCTCAGTAGAGGAGATTTTCCTACATCAATAAAGATCAAAATCCTAGTTCAAGCAACAATGTAGGGCCAAGGATCAACACTAATCAAGAAGAATGTGATTCAAGTCCTGAAACAGCTCTGGTTAATGTTTGGTGTTTGACCTGCAATCATCCACATGACCATGAATCATGTTATATGTATCAACATCACGTCCAAAAAGCTATGGAGAAGGCAAAAATAAATGAGAAAGGAAGATTCAATATATTGTGGTAGGATGAACAAAAAGAGGATGAGATCAAATTTTTTGAACCAGAGTCTATCGCAGTATTGACTAGATCTAGAAAGAAATCAATACAAGTCAATTCACAAAAACTAGGATCATTTCAAATCCCTTCTCAAAATAAGAAGGATCACCATTTTCCAAACAAGGATAAATTCTCTATTCCTTAGGCTACCATAGAATTGATGTTGTAGAGATAAGAGAAAAGTAATGTTGTAGCAAAGGTAATATTCAAGAATAAGGAATAATAAAGTTCTAAAGAGGAGGCAAGAGAGAAGTTGCAATTCTCTTCTATTACTAAAATATAAAGAATCAAAGTTACACAATAATATAGAAGAATATTTGGAGAAATGGACAAAAGGGAAGAGAGAAATCCTTTGGATAAGCCCAAATTTAACATCGTAGAGGAACTTAAAAAGACTCCATCAAGAGTAAGTCTCTATGATACTCTTTTCCTCCCTAGCCAAATTGATTTGTTAAAAGCATCTCTTAAAAATAAATCCCAAGGGAAAGATATGGCTGTCGTGCTCAACCAACCCCAAGAATAGAGAAAAATTTCCTTTGCTTCTTTGAAAAATAAACTTCCCCCATTCTATATATCTTTAAGGATGGAGGGATGGATAGTCCATAATTTTATGATTGACTTTGGAGCATCTACTATTGTAATGCCTAAAGTTATTTGCGATTAAATGGGTATGGAGTATACCCACTCTTGTCAAGGAGTTCTACAGCTAGATGGTACCCCATTCAAGACTATGGGAGTAGTGAAATATGTATTAATGAAATTGCATAGAGCTCCTGAGGTCACTATTGTGCAAGAAATTGTGGTGGTAGATCTTGAGCCCTACTTTGACCCGTGTCTTTCTAGAGAATTTACTACTAATATGGGAGGTTACATGTATTTGGACTACTCTGGTATGATGATACCTCATAAAGGAAGAAGGATAAGACTGATTCCTAAAAATTTAGTCACTTACCATATTGAGAAGATAGAGGAAGAAATGTACAATCACTTAGTGATGGAAGAACCAGAGCTTGTGGAACTCTTGGAAGATTTGGAAGTTGATGATCAACTACCTTTCCAAAATGATCAAGATCTGCTAAAAATAAGATTAGGGACATACAGTATAACATCTAAAATAGAGAAGAAAATTCCTATGATTTCAAACCAATCATTGAGAGAGTCCAAAATTTGGACAATGTATTTTGATGGAGTAAAATGAAGAAATGGAGTTGGAGTAGGTGTGGTTTTGAAATCTCCATCTGAGGGAGTAAATTTTTTCTTTTAGACTTGCTTGGTCTTGCATGAATAACACTGTAGAGTATGAAGCTCTCTACCTAGGATTGATGCAAGTAGAACAAATGGGTATCAAAATGTTAGACATTTATGGTGACTCTAAATTGATTGTTAATCAAGTCATAGAAAAATACAATAGTAAGCATCATTATCTAAAGGCTTACAAAAATAGAGTATGGGACTTTATGGAATCCTTTGATGCCCTAAATCTACGTGTCATTTCTAGACAGCAAAATTCTTTAGCAGATGCATTGGATGTTAAGGGAGCTAATTTTTCTCTCACTAAAAATTATGGATCTCTTAAAAATAAGAGAGTCAAACTAGTTTTTAGACCATCGATGATCTGAAAAATATATTTACTTTTTTTAAAAAAAACATCCCGGGGCCGCCCCCGCCCCAGGAGACCCCCCCCGGGGCGGGGGTTTTTAAAAAACCACGGGCGGGGGGGCCCCCCGGCGCCGCCCCCCGGGATTATTATTTTTTTTTTGGGGGAAAAAAATATATTTTTTTTTTGGTGGTGAATAAAAACAAGGACCCCCCCGGGGGGATTTTCCCCCCCCCCCCACTCCCCTACAACACCTGGTTTTACTAGCAAGTCTTAGAAAGTGATGATCAGATCATTGATTTTTTATTAAAGAAGCAGACTGTGATTTTTCTCAATGTGATATTGCTCAAGAAATTGATCAGAGAGAGATTATTTAGCTAAAGAACAACCACATACCCAAAGGTCTAATTACTTTAGAAATCTTGTTTGATAATGAGGATGGAAAGAGATTAAAGCAAATGAAGGTTGATGACCAAATCTACAAAGAAATTGAGATGCAAAATGGAGAAAAGTTGAAGTTTGGTATCCAATGCATAGTATAAGAGACCGAAAGCTTTAGATATTTATGCCACAAATACCAAGGCATAATAGCCTAGACTTACGATGACTTGAAGGTATATGATAAAAATATAATCCAACATACTATTGAGTTAGTACTAGGTGCTAAGCCATTTAGATAGAAACAAAGACCAGTAAATCCCAAGATTGAAGTAATCATGAAACAAGAATTTCTTAAGCTATTAAAAGCTAAGATAATTTACCCAATGAAGCACTCAACATGGGTGGCCAATCTGGTCCCGGTAAGAAAGAAAAATGGAGACATTCACCTCTGTGTAGATTTTAGAAATCTCAATCAAGCTTCTCTGAAAGATCACTACCCCTTGCCACAAATAGATCAAATTTTACAAATGGTAGTAGGGGCAGAGAGGTTCTCTTTATTGGATGGTTTCTCTGGATACAACCATATTTGGGTCAAGAATGAAGATCAATATAAGACTACATTTACAACCAAGTGGGGCACATTTTCCTACCAAAGAATATCATTCGGTCTATCAAATGCTAGTGCCACTTTTTAGAGGGCAATGGATTACGCATTTGGTGAGATTTTTAATAAAATAATTCTGATATATTTAGATGATATGACTATATTTTCACATGAGAAACAAGATCATATTTATCATTTAGAACAAGTTTTCCAAAAATATAAGGAATTTGGAAGATCACTAAACCCTAAGAAATCCATCATTGTAGTCCATGAGGGAAAGTTGCTAGGACATGTAGTATCAAAATAAGGAATGTCTATTGACCCTGATAGAATAAAAGTAATACTGACATTACCCCTTCCAATGATAAAAAAGGCTTTGCAACCCTTCTTTGATCAGATTAATTTTTTAAGGAAATTCATAATAGATTTTGCTCAAATTGTCAAACCAATCTCAGAGTTACTCAAAAAAGATGTAGGTTATAAGTGGACTAAAAAAAGGAAGCAAGCATTCAAAATGATCAAATAGGAAATTGTCATAGCTTCGATTCTAGTAAATACAAACTTTGATAAATATTTTATTCTTTATACCTATGGTTCTGAAGAGAGTTATGTCATTGTGCTAACTCAAAAAGATGACTAGAACAATGAACATCCTATTTTCTTTTGGAGCCAAACATTGCATGAGTATCAGGTAAAATATAACTTCATAGAAAGACAAGTGTTTGTAGTCATGAAGTCATTAAAAATGTTTAGATAGTATCTAGCCTAGAGCAAAACATTGGTGTATGTAGTCCACACTGATGTAAGAACATTCATATTACAAGGAGAACTTGGTGATAAAAAGAGTAGGTTGGATTACAAAAATTCAAGAGTTTGACATTGAGATTCATCCCACAAAATTGGTAACGGGTAGAACTCTCTGTCAAGAATTGGTAGCTACAACAAGTCCATAGGAAGAAGTAGTGTTCCATATCAAAGAGATAGATCAAGAAAAGAATATTCCACTACAAGAAGCAGATTGGATAGATGAGATTACAAGTTATTTTTAGACTAGGGTGTATCCCCAAAATTTTAATGCTTCACAAAGGAGAAGGTATAGGCTTCAAGACTTGCACTATACAATGCTATCTAGAGAAATTTATAGAAAAATCCTTGATGGTGTCCTCTTAAGGTACGTAAGAGAAGATCAAAAGCACAATATCTTGAAGGAATTTCATGATGGACCATCTAGAGGCCATTATTCAGGAAGATCTACCACATTGAAAATTATAAGAGCAAGCTATTTTTGGCCTATTTTTTTTTATAATACCTTTAAAAATGCTAGAGCCTATGATAAATGCTAGATATACACAAGTAGAAATAGAAATACTGCAATGCCTCTATAGACAATACAGGTTGAGCAACCATTTTAGTAGTGGGGTCTAGATTTTGTGGGGGAAATCAGTCCTAATTCTTTAGCAAGTCACAAATAAATTTTGACTGCCAAAAATTATTTTACTAAATGGTTTGAGGAAATACCAACCAAGATATGTTATCAAGATGTAATTTTTGAATTTCTTGAAACTCTGATCACCAGGTTTGACATTCTTGAAGTTCTAGTAAGTGATAATGATCCAGATTTTATAGGGTCCAAGTATATAGATTTTTCTAATAGATACAATATTTACTTGAAGAATTATTCTAATTATTACTCACAGGAAAATGGATTAGTAGAATTAGGCAACAAAAATCTTCTTCGAATGCTTAAAATATATCTAGAAGACTAAAAATTCTTAGCATTTATTGATGAACTAGGTACTTGAAGAACACAAGCTTATACTGAGAGGGGGTGAACAGTATAAGATCAACTTTTACTTTTCTTTCCCAAACAATATTATCCAATATTATCAATGGCAATATCAATAGCAATAATCAAAGCAATGCACAAATCATCACACACAATAGAGACACCAATTTAACGTGGTTCACCCAATGTGGGCTACTCCACGGAGAAAATATTTCTACTAAATTTTCTCAACAAATCTCTTGGGAATCACTTCCCTATTACAATGTTTATGGACCTCTATCCAAAGGAGACACCAATCCCCTAATGCTCTGATTTGTGGATCTCTCTCCATAGGAGAACTCTTTCCCCTCTTCTCTGGTTCGTGGAACTTGACCCAGGAGAACTCTTTCTCCTCAACTGGTTCGTGGATCTCTCTCCATAGAAGAACTCTATCTTCCTAGCTGGTTCACGGATCACACTCCATAGGAGAACTCTTTCCCCTTGCTCTGGTTCGTGGATCTCTATCCATAGGAGAACTCTTTCCCCTCTGCTCTGGTTGATGATCTTCTAGAAGACTTCTCCCCCACTACTCTGGCTTGTGGATCTCTCTCCATAGAAGACCTCTGTCCTCACTACCCTAGCTAATGGATCTCTATCCATTGGAGACTATTATCCTCTACTCTATCACCTCCAAATATTACTCTCAACTCTATCTCAGATCTACACCAAACTCTATCCCAAGTGTAGTACAAATCTACTCTAACTCTATCTCAGGTCTAGCACAAATCTGCTCTCAAATATACACCAAACTCTATCCTCAAATCTATCCTCAAGCCTTAACACAAAGCTTGATCCAATCACAAATCAACTCTACTTAGATTTACCCCAAGCCTTAACACAAAGCTTGAACAAATCAATCAATCAAGTCTAATCTCAAGTCCTCTCAAGAACTTGCTCAATCTGCTCTCAAGTCTTCACAAGACTTACCTCAAATCTCTTTTCTTTTTTTCACAAGACTTACCTCAAATATTCCTTCAAGTCCTCTCAAGAACTTGCTCAATCTGCTCTCAAGTCTTCACCAAGACTTACCTCAAATCTGCTCAAACACATGCTCAATACAACTCACAAGATATGCTCAATCAATCTCAAATCTTGCACACAATGCTATCAATTGCTTTGTCTAATCTTCAAAGTAATTCCTTTAACTTGAAGTAGTTTAGACATATTCTATTCACAATTCTTTTAACCTTTGGAACATATAGAGAATGATGTACTCTATCAAAGACTCAATATGTTCTACTCAATCATTAAGTCTATCACTTTCACAAATCTGATTTCTAATGTTTGCACATTCACTTTCAATATCACTCAAAACCAATGCTCAAGAAGTTTCACTCAATCATTCAATCAATGAAACACAACTTGCTCACAAACCCTAAACAAGTGTTTTCATACTTCTTCAAACAAAGAGCACAATATGGGTCTCAAACCCTAACTCAAATAATCTTCAATATCTATCTCAAATGTTCTCTAAACATTCACCAATCATGCATATAAAAACCACTCAAATATTTCCAACAATGCTTATCAAACAATCCTTTTCACTCCACCTTATATTTCACAACATTTAATCCAACAACACTTCAATCAAAGGATGATGTGCCCATACCTTTTTACTTTTATGGAGATATGTCTTCAAAATCTGTTTCACAATCAATTCTCCTTGTGCCACTCAAAAGGTTAGATATCAACAATCTATTTCAAAACCTCCATAAAGTATTCCTTCCAAAATGTGCCCAACTAAATTCCAAACCACTCTCTTGGTTTCTCAAATAATCAAACCCTTCAAAATGCTTAACAAAACATACATATAATCAAAATACCTCATACACCTTTTAACTCCCTCTTAACACACTCAAAACACAATCAACAAGGACTCCAATAATTCACTTTCAAAATAATTCACTATAACTTCCTTCAGAATTTAAATGCATAGAATAATAAAAATTATTCCCTTATATCTCCCTACTTATCATAAATGCATTTTCAAAATAATTATAACCACCATTCAAAAATATTCCAATGCACTTACTAAATCACAACTCAAATTATTTCAACACCCTTTATATGGCAAAAATAAAAATTATTTTTAACACCTTATACCTCCACAATAGCGCATACCATACAACTTAGAACCATAGGCACAAATTTATTAATGCAAAATAAATACCTTTGCATGCTGCCTCCATGGGATTCGATCCCTACTGCACTACCACTAGTGCCTTAGCCGTGACCTAACCATCATGTGAGCTAAGCGCTCACTTGAGACCTCTAAAGCACCCACTACACTTTGTATCTTCTGCTTGGCACCAAAATATTTTAAAATAAAACTTTCTCCCCTTCACTGCCATCGGGAATCGAATGTGAGACCTCCCATTCACCAATGACTTAGCATTACCAAGATTTGCCACTAGGCCAACCATGTGGTTGGTGATAAGGGCATGAACCCTTGTCGCTTTATCCTTCCACGTTCTCTACTTTACTTTTAAAAATTAAAAGCTTTTGTCCTCTTGCGCTCATGAATTCGCATCGATCAATTAATTCAATATTCTCATGTGCATTCGGAGACTTACCTTATGCCTTCAAACCTTATGGTATAAATACCATATTCCTTCCTTGCTCGAACGTCGACGGGAATAAACATTTAAACTTAATGTTTTGTGCCAACCCCTTACTTAGGGTTATAAATTTATTATAATATAAATATTATAATTAATTTATAAGTAACCTTAGGCTTTTATTTTAACACTTAATATTATAATAATAAATATTATAATATTATTTCCTTTGGGCCTAGGTATTTTTATTTGCTTTTTAAAATATAATATTATTTTTGGGCCTAGGTATTTCCTTCCTTCACTTTAGGCCTTATCTTAACAACTTTAATATTATAATAATAAATATTATAATATTATTTCCTTTGGGCCTAGGTATCTCCTTCCTTCAGGGTATTTAGACAATATTTTGACCAATCATGTGAAGCTTTAAACCAAATCTCTTGGGCTTAAAATATAAATATTTTAACCCTCCTTTTGTCAATTCCTTGCACTAACTTTTGACATCACTGACACTGACTCTTGACATCAATGACAACATAACTACTCAAAATTTCCAACAATCTCCCCCTTTGTCATTGATGGCAACCCTTTTTCCTTAACCATTCCTTTTTCTTTTTCCAATTCTGCTCCCCCTGACTGAATGCTCTCCCCCTAACTCAAATCTCTCCCCCTTTGTCATCAATGGCAAAGGGACTCCTTTGGGGCTAAAGATAAGACTCTTAGCTCAGCCCCCTCCCCACCTCCTCTCCTTGAGGTGATTAATTTTGGGGTGGGAGTAACTCTACTCCCAGCATACAATGCTCTTTTCCTTTGTCCACCTTCTTCCTCAACATACCCTTTTGATTCTTTTGAATATCCTTGTTCTTGCTTGTCTCTGGAAATTTTGTTCTACACCACTTAGCCATATGCCCAACATTATTGCACTTATAACACTTAATGTTGTGGTTCCTAGAAGGTGCAAATATCTTGAAGTTCCTCCTGGTGAAGCCATACCCATTCCTATCATGAACCCTACAATCAATTGCTTTATGACCAAAATGATTACAAGAGTAACAATACCCTTGAAAGAGATGCCCATTTCTGAAATTCCTCTTAGTGAAACCATATTCCTTCTTTTCATGTGTCCTGCACTGCATAGCCTTGTGACCAAACCTGTTACATGAGAAGCAATATCCTTTGAAGAAATATTGCCTTGAACCCATTGGTCTCTTAGTCCTTTCTTCCCTGTGATGTTTCCTATTCCTTATTCCTTATTTGTGCATTATTTCCTTCCTTGGTGAACCTTCTATTTTTCAACTTATCCTCATAAGTCTCACTTTCTCCTTCACTCTCTTTTTTTGAAACTTCTTCTTCTTTGGAGCTTGAGCTTGACTCCTCTCCTTGTTCTCTTTGTCCTTCTTCAAAACCAAGTCCTGTCTTGTTTGATGAAGATCTTTGTGCATTGATAATATTATCCAACATATTTGAGCTTCTCCCAAACCTGTGTAGCTTGTCTTTAGACTCTTTTACTTTATTTCTTAGTGAAACTACCTCATGCTTTAATATTTCACATTCTAATACTTTTATCTCTAACTTTCTTTAATCTTCCTTGTCTTAGCTATTGATTTTGGTAGATCTTGTATAAGCTTTCCTTTCTCTTCATCATATTCTTGAAATTGATCCTTGAGTTTTGAATTCTGCTTTCTAACCTTTCTTAATTCCTTGAGAGCAGAAATAATCTCAGCTTCTAGATCAACTACTCCTTCCTCTTCATTTTCTGATTCTTCCTCTAGAACCTCAAGAGCATCTTCATATTTTTTTATAGGAGCATCTTCCTTCTTCTTCTATTGCCAAGAAGATAATTTCTTCTTCTTCATTATCTGAGGATCTTCCATCACTATCACTTGAAATCTTGCCTGTCTTATCTACATAGAAACTCTTCTTATGCCTTTGGAAAAACTTCTTTTCATGCTTGCTTTGTCCATACCTATTTTCTTTTCATACTTAGATTTTCCTGCTTCCCTGTTCTTATGATCTTGTTTCTCTTCACCACTGCTACTTCCAACTTCTAGATAGTTAGATGCATAGTGACCATATTTACCATAATTGAAACACTTAACTATTTTTATACCTTTGTGCTTTCTTGAGTCCTTGTTCCTTCTGCCATAGTTTGCTTCTTCATCACTGGATGACTCATCACTTGAATCTAGACTTCTTATCTTTTGTTTTCTTTGCTACTTTGAAGGTTACCTCTTTCTTGGGGATAGGATCCTTTCCTATTCTCATCTCAAAAGTTGTGAGAGTTCCATGTAACTCATCCCTAGTCAAAGTTTCAATATCTCTTGTTTCTTCTATGGTTGAAACCTTTTCACTATACCTCATAGGGAGTGACCTTAAAACCTTTTGACAAACATCTGATTCTTCAACTTTAAACCCAAGTCCTTGCATGGAGTTAACAACCTCATCCACATGAAGTAAGTATGTAGCAATGTCTTCCTCATCCTTCATCTTCAAGTCTTCAAATATTTTCTTGTGATTTTGCAATTTTTCCATCTTGACCTTTTTGTCTCCCTCATATGTTTTCTTCAACTTTTCCCAAATCTCTTTTGTTGATGTGCAATGCATAACTTTTACAAACTCTACTTCATGTAAACCACTTAATATTACATTCATTGCCTTTGCATTATATAGATGTAGGATCTTACCATATTTATCTGTAGGAGGACTAGTTGGAGGTGTGTACCCATCCTCAACTACTTGCCATGTCTCATATCCTTGTGCCATCAAGTAAGTCTTCATTCTTATATTCCAAAATGTATAATTGTTCCCATCGAACAATGGTGCCTTATTTTTTGAAGATCCACTCTGAGATGCCATCTGTGTTCCTGTATACTTTTCCTTCAAGCTTTTAAACTCTTTCGAAGGAACTCGCTCTGATACCAATTGAAGAACACAAGCTTATACTAAGAGGGGGTGAACAGTATAAGATCAAATTTTACTTTTCTTTCCCAAACAATATTATCCAATATTATCAATGGCAATATCAATAGTAGTAATCAAAGCAATGCATAAATCATCACACACAATAGAGACACCAATTTAATGTGGTTCACCCAATGTGGGCTACTCCACGGAGAAAATATTTCTACTAAATTTTCTCAACAAATATCTTGGGAATCACTTCCCTATTACAATGTTTATGGACCTCTATCCAAAGGAGACACCAATCCCCTAATGCTCTGATTTGTGGATCTCTCTCCATAGGAGAACTCTTTCCCCTCTTCTCTGGTTTGTGGAACTTGATCTAGGAGAACTCTTTCTCCTCAACTGGTTCATGGATCTCTCTCCATAGAAGAACTCTATCTTCCCATCTGGTTCATGGATCACACTCCATAGGAGAACTCTTTCCCCTTGCTCTGGTTCATGGATATCTATCCATAGGAGAACTCTTTCCCCTCTACTCTGGTTGATGATCTTCTAGAAGACTTCTACCCCCACTACTCTGGCTTGTGGATCTCTCTCCATAGAAGACCTCTATCCTCACTACCCTAGCTAATGGATCTCTATCCACTGGAGACTATTATCCTCTACTCTATCACCTCCAAATATTACTCTCAACTCTATCTCAGATCTACACTAAACTCTATCCCAAGTGTAGTACAAATCTGCTCTAACTCTATCTCAGGTCTAGCACAAATCTGCTCTCAAATCTACACCAAAATCTATCCTCAAATCTATCCTCAAGCCTTAACACAAAGCTTGATCCAATCACAAATCAACTCTACTTAGATTTACCCCAAGCCTTAACACAAAGCTTGAACAAATCAATCAATCAACTCTGCTCTTAAGTCTTCACAAAGACTTACCTCAAATCTACCTTCAAGTCCTCTCAAGAACTTGCTCAATCTGCTCTCAAGTCTTCACCAAGACTTACCTCAAATCTACCTTCAAGTCCTCTCAAGAACTTGCTCAATCTGCTCTCAAGTCTTCACCAAGACTTACCTCAAATCTACCCTCAAGTCCTCTCAAGAACTTGCTCAATCTGCTCTCAAGTCTTCACCAAGACTTACCTCAAATCTGCTCAAACACATGCTCAATACAACTCACAAGATATGCTCAATCAATCTCAAATCTTGCACACAATGCTATCAATTGCTTTGTCTAATCTTCAAAGTAATTCCTTTAACTTGAAGTAGTTTAGACATATTCTATTCAGAATTCGTTTAACCTCTGGAACATATAGAGAATGATGTACTCTATCAAAAACTCAATATGTTCTACTCAATCATTAAGTCTATCACTTTCACAAATCTGATTTCTAATGTTTGCACATTCACTTTCAATATCACTCAAAACCAATGCTCAAGAAGTTTCACTCAATCATTCAATCAATGAAACACAACTTGCTCACAAACCCTAAACAAGTGTTTTCATACTTCTTCAAACAAAGAGCACAATGTGGGTCTCAAACCCTAACTCAAATAATCTTCAATCTCTATCTCAAATGTTCTCTAAACATTCACCAATCATGCATATAAAAACCACTCAAATATTTCCAACAATGCTTATCAAACAATCCTTTTCACTCCACCTTATATTTCACAACATTCAATCCAACAACACTTCAATCAAAGGATGATGTGCCCATACCTTTTTACTTTGATGGAGATATGTCTTAAAAATCTATTTCACAATCAATTCTCCTTGTGCCACTCAAAATGTTAGATAGCAACAATCTATTTCAAAACCTCCACAAGGTATTCCTTCCAAAATGTGCCCAATTAAATTCCAAACCACTCTCTTGGTTTCTCAAATAATCAAACCCTTCAAAATGCTTAACAAAACATACAAATAATCAAAATACCTCATACACCTTTTAACTCCCTCTTAACACACTCAAAACACAATCAACAAGGACTCCAATAATTCACTTTCAAAATAATTCACTATAACTTCCTTCAGAATTTAAATGCATAGAATAATAAAAATTATTCCCTTATATCTCCCTACTTATCATAAATGCATTTTCAAAATAATTATAACCACCATTCAAAAATATTCCAATGCACTTATTAAATCACAACTCAAATTATTCAACACCCTCAATATGGAAAAAAATAAAAATTATTTTTAACACCTTATACCTCCACAACAACGCATACCATACGACTTAGAACCAAAGGCACAAATTTATTAATGCAAAATAAATACCTTTGTGCATTGCCTCCCATGGGATTCGATCCCCTACTGCACTACCACCTATGCCTTAGCCATGGCCTAACCATCATGTGAGCTAAGCACTCACTTGAGACCTCTAAAGTGCCCACTACGCTTTGTATCTTTCGCTTGGTGCCAAAATGTTTGAAACAAAACTTTCTCCCCTCTGTTGCCATCTAGGAATCAAATGTGAGACCTCCCATTCACCAATGACTTACGCTGCCAAGCTTTGCCACTAGCCCAACCACGTGGTTGGTGATAAGGGTATGAACCCTTGTCGCTTTATCCTTCCACGTTCTTTCCTTTGCTTTTAAAAATTAAAAGCTTTTGTCCTCTTGTGCTCACGAATTCGCATCGACCAATTAATTCAATATTCTCATGTGCATTCGGAGACTTACCTTATGCCTTCAAACCTTATGGTATAAATACCATACTCCTTCCTTGCTCGAATGTCATTGGAATAAACATTTAAACTTAATGTTTTGCGCCAACCCCTTACTTAGGGTTATAAATTTATTATAATATAAATATTATAATTAATTTATAAGTAACCTTAGGCTTTTCTTTTAACACTTAATATTATAATAATAAATATTATAATATTATTTCCTTTGGGCCTAGGTATTTCCTTCCTTCACTTTAGGCCTTATCTTAACAACTTTAATATTATAATAATAAATATTATAATATTATTTCCTTTAGGCCTAGGTATTTCCTTCCTTCACTTTAGGCCTTATCTTAACAACTTTAATATTATAATAATAAATATTATAATATTATTTCCTTTGGGCCTAGGTATCTCCTTCCTTCAGGGTATTTAGACAATCTTTTGACCAATCATGTGAAGCTTTAAACCAAATATCTTGGGCTTAAAATATAAATATTTTAACCCTCCTTTTGTCAATTCCTTGCACTGACTTTTGA
The DNA here is from genome assembly GCA_028583015.1 of Wollemia nobilis. Lineage (NCBI taxonomy): Eukaryota > Viridiplantae > Streptophyta > Pinopsida > Araucariales > Araucariaceae > Wollemia > Wollemia nobilis. Next base: position 8,636,703 of record JAQPPZ010017049.1, on the reverse strand, counting down.
CATCACTGACACTGACTCTTGACATCAATGACAACATAACTACTCAAAATTTCCAACAATAATGTGGGCAGATCAAATAACCATGAAGAAACCTATAAGAACATCTCCTTACACTCTTGTCTATGGAAAATAAGTTGTACTTCCAATCCATTAAGAGTTTCTCGCTCTAAAGTACATTAGCGATAATGATTATGATAAAGGTGATCCTGTAAATAAAAGACTGCTTCAACTATTACAATTGGAAGAATAGAGAGGAAAATCGTATAAAAGATTCCAAAGGCATTTGTCACAGAAAAAGGGTTGGTTCAACAAGAAGACCACATTCAAAAAATTTAAAGTTGATGACTTGGTTTTAAAATAGAACGTAGATAAGGCCAAGCCAGGTAATCACGAGAAGTTTGACTCATTTTGGAGGATCCCTTCCAAATAGAATCAATGAAAAAAAAAATGCATTCTAGCTTAAAAATCAAGAAGGAGAGATGCCACCCATCCCAGTGAATGTATATCATCTCAAGTTGTACATAAAATAGTGAGCTACCTCCCATGTATCATATATATTATACCTTGTAAATAATTTATTTATGCACTCTATTTTATGACTAAAAGATAAAATATGCTCCACAGTGGCAAGCGTTCTTACAAGATATAATTTCCAACTTGATCGTAAGTCAACTATGCTACGTGGCTCATAGTAGCACCACCTTGTTACAAGAAAGGGAAGATTTGTTGCTTAAACAAGAAAATATATACCTGAGTAAGATCACACTCAATGGGGAAAATATTCAAAATAAATATGAATCCCACAATTCAATATAGAGCCAGTGCATTATTTTATAACCCTGAGTAAGAAGAGTGCACACGTGTCAAAGTAATGCCATAAACCTCAAATGTGATCCAATCATAGAAATAAATGACATCAATGTAGTTTTACATGTAGATGAATGTTGCAACCACCTCATTTAAATCACACATTCTAAGACAACTATATGATCAACGCTACTCAAAAAAATTCACTCTTGCTATGTGAGTTGATTTTTGAGACTTGTGCAAAAGAATAAAGAGAGTGATTTTTTGCAGAATGATTGAGAACACAAATTTTCTCTTTCAAAAAAAATAATCTAATTCTATCCAAAGCCATGGATTCATCATCCACTGCTACAAAGAAGGCCACTACTAAGAAGACCCAAATAAGTAGTCATTTCCATGACAATGCGAGTAGGATTGTTGATACTATTACCACTTTTATAGAGAAATCCCAGATAAGGATGTAAGTAGAGAAAAGAGTTGCTAAGGGCATATCATCTTCAAGTAAAATGGTGATAGCAATAATTTCATTAGTATATTTTTATGTGCACCCATGCCCTGAGATCGTTCAAGCAATCACAAAAAATTATAACCATGAGCATAAGATGTTGCAGAGCATCAAAGGTAAAAAACTAATGCACTTCAAAGATGGATCCTTCAATAATTCCTTCACCCCAAGGATAAAACCAGGTGTAAAATCCAAACCATTTTCTACAAGGTCTCAATTTCAATATTATGTGCTAAGCAAGCATACTGAGGGGGGGAAGAATTTTTTAAATTGGGTATCAGGTTAGATAGATAGAAAAATAAGTAGCAGTATCTTACCCTTGACCCCAATTAAAATAGAGGAATTTAAATATGCAAATATTTACTCTATGTTGGTTGTAATAGCTGGGTTACCCTCTGATAGGTAAGTATACAATTGGTAGATAGCCACAACCCACTACATTTCCAACCCTAAGAATTATGAATCCTTTGGGTACAAAAATCACCCAATATTATTTAATTGGCCATAATACTTAGTAGGCATGTCCCAAGAGTACCTAAGCTGAATAAAAGAAAACAAGGAAGGGGCATCCTTAAGGTATTATTCCCATTTGGCTTGGCTCTTCTTTTACTTCAATCACAAAGAATTGCCATTCATCCTAACAAAGAGAGTGAACCCTAATGGAACTTATATCATTGTCTATGCATGGACAAATGTGTTGAGAAAAAAGAGTCTTTTTATAATTTCAATAGAGAATTCCTAGGGCCAACCCTAAAGTTGATTAAAGAGCAAATGCCTAGAATTCCCCAATTGGTAGATGATATTTTGAGAAATAAAGGTAAAGAAGAAGGTGACTGGTACATTCTAACTGAAGGGATAGTTATTCGCGTGTATGGTTTCACTGAGAAACCATTTGTCTTGCCCCACTATGTCATCGAGCAAATATTTTCTCTAGAATACTATCACTAGAAATATTATATAAATCTCATATTTGGGATGGGCAAGGGTAGGAAGGGCACCTACACCTATCCCCTTAAGGTGAGTGATATTGTTGTTAGTAAAGGATAACACAAGAGCATCACCAAATACATGCAAGAATTGGGATTGGTAGAACTTCCCCATAGATGGAGATATGACCCAGAAAATAAATTTTCAAAGAAAATAAATGATCCAAAAGCTAAGACTCAAATATTCAAGAGAACTCTTTGACCTCACATTGAGAAGTTTAGAAATAATGATGAAAAGTTAGAATTAGAGTGGGATATCCAACATATGGAGGCATTGCCTCCCTGGAGAGACTTCTATGACCATGTTGTGGATTATGATCCAAAAAGTGATCCAATGCATGTTTACCTAGAAGATGATGTTAAAGCTTTGGTAAAATCAAAAGCTTGGAATCCTACAAAATTGTTTGAATTTTGGAGAATGCGAGTGGAATCAAATACCATAAAATCTAGATTCCCTACTAAGAATGATAGAACTTTTGAGGAATATTATGATTTGCATGCTAACACTTGGCAGGGCACCAAAAAATTTCTAGAACTAAGCTTCAAGAGGCCTATAAGCCAAGAAGGGGTGACAAATGACAACTAGGCCAATAGGCCAAAGTTGAAGCCATTTACCATTCAAACACCTCCATCCTCTCCTCAAAAAACAAATATTTCTATAGAGAATGTCCCTATTGGGAAAGGAAAACAAGCTACTTTCCAATCCCCAATAGGGGAATTACAAACATATGGGCCAGGTGCCCACCTAATGTAGAGGTAGGGATACCAAGGAGGAGGTTTGGGCCCTAATGATTCAGGTAGTGTAGGACCTATCCCAATTGCACAAAGGCTAGAAATATTAGCTCTAGGAGCATCTACTGAAGGTTATGTAGAACCTAGACATAGAGGAGACCAAGATCAAGTCATGTCTGGGACTTATGTGGTAAGATTCGCATGATCCACTCCATCTCAATATAAAGATCAACTCGAGACTTCACAAACCCAGAGCTAAGAATTTGTTCAAGAGGATAAATCAATAGTTGATTCCTCTATGTCATAATCTATAGTAGCTACCTTTGGAATGGCTTAAGTGAATGAAGAATAAGAGAAGAGAAAGAAAAATAATAAGCTCAAGCTCCATTGATAGAGCAATCAAGCCTAGACCAAGATACACATCAATCCCCACCAAGGGACTCAGGTACATTCTCTATCCCTTCTCCTTCTAATATTCCACCTCTAAGTTCCCAAGAAACACTCCCCTCCCATTTTGAAATACAAGTCCAAATAGTTGGAGTTCCCCCTCCTATTACATCTCAAGTTTATACATCCAGTCCACCTTTATCCATTCAACCTACATCAGTTTCCATTGAGGCCCCACTTCCACCTTCCCAACCACAAGATCCTCCTACATATTCAACTATAGTATTATTATGATCACAAGTCATAGTTCCACTTCCTTCCCATTCATCAATCGAGGCTATAATAGCTACTTATTCATGGCAAGATTCCACCATGTTAGCTTCTCAACTTACCCCTGTTAATTTGGTAGCATCCTTGGTCACGATATCTATTCATACTACTGACCTTGTCACTACTCAATACCAAAGTATAGAGGATATTTCCTTCAATATAGTGGTTTGGTGGAATGAACAGCTAGCAAATACTTTGGAAGATATAACACAAAAAAGGAAGACTGCAATTATTGATCCAGTGTCCAAAAAGAATAAAATTTACTATTACTCCAAAAGTGAGTAAACCAAGAAAGGATATGACCATGGAAGACTATGAGATAGTTGAAAAAATTGTAGACATCATGCAATTACTAGCTGCTGATGAATTAGTAATAGCCAAAGCTCATATGGATACGATCTTCTTGCAAGGAGATGTGAGAAGAGAAGAGAATAAAGAGTTAAAACAAAGAATACAACAGTTGGAAGCTTCTCTCAAAGAGCAAGAAGGCTCGGCCAACTCACTCAAATATGAGGTAAAGGAGTGGTAAGATAAATATCAAGAAATGGCCAATTTCAAGGAGCAAGTAGAAGGTTTCCAAGCTTAGGTAGCAACTCTTACAGAACAAAATAATCAGTTAAACTAACAATTATTTTCAAAAAGAGCTAAACCTACTGGATTCTCAAAGGACACTATAAAGCAAACTCGAAAAGAAATATGGTCAGAAATCAAGATGAAAAGTTCAGAAGCTAGACCAATTTTTGTCTTCCTAGATGAAGCTATGAATGAGTTGGTGAGCGCAAGAAATACCCTTCAAAAGGTGAAGGATGAGCTTCAACATAAGGTAGCTCCAGTAGAGAAAATTTGTAGACTGGCAAAAACTAGGTCTAGAGTCATGGCTAGACTCATTTCGAATAGACAATGGTGTACATTTGAGGGCATAGCCAAATATATTCTAGCCAAAAATAAGTTACTATGGAAGGGTCTACAATTGCTAGATAGACTGGAAGATAAAACGAGTAAAATGATGAACAAAATTTCTCACATTAGGTTGCTTGGTTTCCATAATTACTTTGGGGAAGATCATCAATTCATTGGAGAAACAATATTGTTAGATTGTTTAGAATCCATCATGCAAGATGAATCTAAAATAGAAAGGTGGCCTAAACCAATCCAATAAGAGCAAGTGATTCATATGATCAAGAGCTTAACAGAAATAAAAGATGTTATATCTAAGTTGGGTAATGGCGGTTTTGAGCCATATCACAAGAGATTATCCAGCTTACAAAGGCTCCATAGAAACATATCATTAGTACCAAGAATTCCAGAGAAGACCTGGGAACAAGCCTCAAGTGCACTAAGTAATGTAACTCAATTTCTTAGTGAAGAATATAATGATGATATGGATGTTAGCATAGAGGAAAGTGAAGAATATGGGTCTGATGAAGATAGGTTTGATGAGGAAGACCAAGAGGAAGGGGAAGAATAGATTGACGATGAGGTCAAAGAAGATGAAGTCAAAACAATAATTCCTAAAAATCCTAAAATCGAAGTAGTTCATTTCGAAGAAAAAGAAGATGAGGAACATGGTGAGAAACTGGTCCGAGAAAGGGACCCGTCAGAAGCACAATTTTGATGAATTTTTTGCAGTCTAACAAAGGTCAAAGAAGTGAATAAAACATGAACCTATAAGGGGCCTCACACACATGGCATTGAAAATTTCTAAGAGTCGTCTATAAGAGAAATCCTCCTTGAAATAGGGAATCACACTTTTTGTTTCACCAATAGTTTCTTCATGACTATCAACTTTAGGATATCTTGTCTTTGATCATGAATTTGGTAGTCATGAAGGAGCAATTTTTGAACCATAATGCTATCAAAAGCTAGAGTCTAGTTCACCATTCATTTCCCTTCATATCATTTCATCACTCCATTACCCATTCCTTCATTCATTTATCATATCTTCCCATCATTTCCAAATTCATATTGTCCATCTCACCCCCTATTTTTTATTTTCCCTCATTCCATAAATCATTCATCCCCTTAGAATCCGTAAAACCCAATGAATAAGGCTTTGAGTTCTAAAACCTTGTGAGCAAGATTCCCCAGGAGGCACCAATAATGTAGGCCAAAAATGGCTACATCCATACTTAGCCAAAATTTTGCAAAATTTGACTAAGTGTGAAGAAGAAACGCAAAAGCACTAAAAATCAGCCAGAACAAAGAAGCGTTGAATTCAGCCCAAAATTGAGAAGTCTAGAAAAAATATGTTTCTCTACTTCCTTTGTATTTTGAAGGACATCTAAAAAATAGAAAAGCACCATGAGGAGGTAAAAAATGAGAAAGCACTAAAAGGAGGCCAAGTTGAAGAAGAAGGGTGAACCACACTTCTTATCCACCTTTGTATTGAGTGTGCAAAAGAAAAGTGCTGAAAAATGCCCAAAAGTGAGAAGTGCTGAAAATAGAGTAAAACAAAGAAGTTGTGCAAGTCGTGCTTCTCTACCATATTTGCATTAGCTACGCAAACAAGAAAGTGTTGGAAAATGGCTAGAAGAGAGAAGCTCTAGGAAAGGGACATATGGAAGGAGAGTGAAAAATCACACTTTCTTGTCCATCATGTATCCACAACGTAAATCTAAAAAGGTGCGATAAGGGGCTACAAGCTAAGAAACTTGAAATAATGCGAAGCCACATTTTTCAAACTCCTTCGTCAAGAGTGTGTAAAATAGAAAAGTGCTAAATGAAAGAAAAAAGGCCAGAAAAGAGGAAAGGTAACTAAGGAGCAAAGGCCCATGATTCTAGTCTCCTTCATTGCCACCACGTAAATGAGAAGTAGTACTATAGTCATTCGATAGTCAAATCTATGATAGATATTGAGCCTCCACATCCCTTAAATATTTTTGGTGAATTTTTACGTGCGTAATCCAAAGAATAGAGGAAAGTGGAAATTTATGCCATACAAGCTGAATCAAAGTGATTATAGTCCAAAACCTTCTAGACCCTTCTGATGAACTAGATTTAGTTGCAATATCAGTGAATGGGGATGGATTGCAAGAACCACCGACAATGATGATGAGCTCAAACAAAAGGTAGTTGTAATAGAATTAAGAAGATGCAACTGGAGGGCACCATGAATGGTAGAGTGGTCAAGAAGATCAAGAAAGAAATCAAATTCCCTGTAATGCTTAGAAAGAAATATGATTGTAAAAAATCTATAAATAAGGGCAACAACCTCCTTCCAAATGGTCGGCTCTGGAGTTTTTTCTTGCACTACTGTGTAAATTTCTGCAAATTTATGAATGAAGCATTACAAGGGATGTTTACCTCAAATTTGTACCTATGTTGAATGGTGGATATAATTCTTAGAAATTATCTCTCCTTTGCTGCTATGGTTAGTCTATTCTGTTAATTTGAAAAGCTAACTTAGAGTAAATCAAGATAATCATTTCTGCATAAATGCTTTTCAAGAATTTTATTTCTATTAAATCAAGGTGTTGATCTTATTTTGTTAATTTGGATAATCAATGTTTTAGATGTTTGGAATAATTATGTGAGCATGCAAAAGCCATTGATATTGTAACCGCATATATAGCAGCCTTCTCTACAGGTTGAATCAAAATAATTTAATTATTTTAATGTTTATTATGGGTTGTGATTAGCAGGTGCTCTCCTTAAAATTCTAAGATATGATGATCATAGTTTTAGCATTGGCTAGATGACAAACTGGACTACAATAGGACCCTTGCTTGTTTGCCTTATTTTTTGTTGTTGATTCCTTTGACCTAAGTTTGATTGTGGTTATAGATTGACCTAAGTTTGATTGTTGAATCTGCTTGACTCTGTATTGACCGGTTGATTCTAGTGGTATTTAATAGTAACACCATTTTTATTTTATTTAAGTTTTATTCTTTTAAAAATGATTGTTTTTATGATATAATGAATGAATCAAACTAATGTTTTTATCCTTCAAAAAAAAAATGTTTTTGTGGGAAATAAATGATTCAAACATAGGAGAGAATATAAAGAAATGCTTTTTCACATTAAGAAAGGATTATAGAACATATATATATTAATTATTTGAAATGCAAGTTTGTTATATTTTGGAAATGAAATAGAGCTTAAATATTAAAGCTTAGTTTTCATTATACAAGAAAACAACTTGTTTTATAAAGGAAGCATAGAAAAATTAAACCACTATGCTTAGTACACCTACATAGACGGAATTATGTATGGTGTAGGGATGAGTGTATCCTTTTGATAGACAAAAGGTATAACTTGGCTCATCATAGATATGAGACATTCAACTTAATTATAAGACATTACGTCAAAAGACACCTTCATAGAATGACTTTTGTAAGGTGGGGAGATTTATATCCCTAATGAGTATTAAAAAAATTCTCTTTCTCAAGTTGGTTATTTTTTTTGGGTTGTTACAAATTTGTAGAGGAGAGGGAGATCAAGAGGATGGGGAAGATGAGGCTCAAGAGTTATGGTTTTCTTATAACTATAACTGTAACTGTAAATTAATTAATATTAATAATTAAATTATTTGTTTACTCATTTTATAGTATTAAATTAATTAATACTATTTCTAATTTCTAATGTTAATATTAATTATTAACATTAGTATTTAATATTTTAAGTATTAATAATGCTAACATTATTATTAATACCTTGTTAAATAATTAACCAATTAAGTTCTATATTTCAAAACACAAGTATTAATGCATCTTAATGATAAATTAAGATCCTAAGCAACACAAGGGCTCTTGCCAAAATATGTCCTCACCTAAACTAAGATGCATCCAATAATAAGCAAGAATATAGATAATGCACAAATATTACTATTCCCCAAGTAGGAGGCATAATGATAACTACAAGGTTATCAACCACCTAGGCATAGGGGTAAGGGCTCTTTTTGCCTTTATAGCAACCTCCTTTTTTGGTGATGCATTTCATCATACATACACACATGAAAATGTTTATTTTAGACACCTAAAACGCGTCATGTCGAGGGTGACTACTCATATGGACATGCTACAAGACCATATGGAGGATCTTGGACAGACTCCAAGATAGAGCAGTGGTTCTAACCACTCAATTTAGGCATTTTGGCCTAAGCAGTCTGAACCGCAGCCCAGACCTATGGTCTCCAGTCTAAACCATGGTTGACACCTGCGGTCTATAGTCTGGACCACAACTATGACCTGCGGTCTTAACTGAAGTTCAGTTAGGCCTTCCATCCGAGCCAAATCGGTTGGAACGACCAAAATATCTAGAAGGAGGCAGTTGAAGGATGAAATATTCCAGAGGCTTCCATCCCAACTGTCCTAACCACCCTTCTTGGTCTTGGCTTCTCCATGAAGCCACCCCTAGCCCTAGGGGCATGCTATAAATACCCCCTCCAAATGGGGAGAAAAGAGAGAGCAAGCATTGGAGATTTGAGCAATGAAGCCCTGGCGAATTGTACACTCAAACTGAGTATACTAAGAGATAGAGCTATTGCACTTAATCCCCGACCCTTTTGCCACCATTCATGATGAATTGCATTATGGATGCCCTAGGTGCTTAGGAGGATCAAGAAACACAAATTCGAGCAAACGAAGGCCCTTCACATCGAATTGACCACCAAATCAGTCTGAGGACAACGAAGGCGACCCTTGAACATCAATTTGGACAAGGAGATTGAGCCCACTACCCCTGATTTTGAGGGTAAACTTATCAGAGGTCAAACCATGGCTGTCAGCCATGGTTCATAGTGTAGACCGCTCACCAGAGCTATGGTTTGCAATAGGTGATAGATCACCTTACTCTTTTCATTTTTGTCCAGCTAGTTAGGTTAGATTAGCTATTTTTTTGATTTAATAGCATTTTAGAAGACTTCTGACCGTAGAACTAGGCTAGATTCACATTTTATGCTTATGTTTTAATTAGGACTAAAATGCTTTCTTTATGCATGTTTATGCTTCATTTTCTATATTTGATCCATGCATAGTGTAGATGCTATTTTACTTTATGCTATTACATGAATCTTGATTCACTTTGCATAGTTTAGCAACTTTCTTTATGCTTTCTTGATTATGCATGTTAATGGTGTCATTATGCATTTTACCTAAAAGGGCCTCATCATGAGAGGCTGCCTATATTTTTGACATTCTTGTTGTTTCTTGACCATAGGGAACAATTCCAAAGGAGAGATAAAGCATCCAATCCCTTCCTCAATGTGAAGAAGAGGGTCATCGACACCCTAGAGTAGTTCATGTCACCCTGAGGGGCATTTTGATCACACCTACCCTTGATAGGGATTAAACACTATTGTAATTGATGTATCAAATGGGTATCCCTAAGAGGGATGAATCTATAATTTGACTCCATTGAAATTAATAAAGGATTCCTTGTATTCATGTTATTTCTTGTTATCAAATTATGCATGCCTATTTGTGTATTTTTCTTCAATTGTGATAGTTAGATCGGGTGTGAGCCTTTTTGGTGGTTACAGATGGCGATCACGGTGGAACTCCACATTTCTAGCCCCTGAGTGCTGACATTCTTGTTTGTTTTATCTCAGGTGCTAACCGTAGCTAACAACTATGGTTATTTTTTGGCCCATGGCTATCACCTATGGTTCACACTGCAGCCCATAGACCAGAGCTATGGTTTATAGTAGAAGCAGCAGACAATAGAGAAACCACTTGGCAGCAGATCAGGAGTTGAGGTAGGCTCTATTTTCATTCTCTGTTCTACATTTTCTCCTCTATATTTTTATAGTAAGTGGCAAATCGATGGAAAATTAGGTACATTAAAGGAAAAGGATGAATGAATAAGTCCTAATTTGCTTTCGCATTCTTTCCATTAGAAAGGTGTTGCTAGGAACAATGGACCTCTGATTGTAGTCCACCCTAGAATACAGTGACCTTGATAAAAATTGTGTGGTCGTTTGCATGCGTGAGGCCCAATTAGAGGCCATGTCATCGTAATTGCATTGTCATAACGTCATGTAGGGCATAGCATGCATACCTTTGTGAATTTGAAATGTTCCTTCTTATGCATATCATGTAGGAATGATCATATGAATGCTCTTTTATGCATTTGTCTTTATGCAAAGTAAAATGAACCACACACACCACATTTCATTTTAAACATCAGTGGCATTGGGCTCTCACATCCAACCCATTTGATTGAGACCAATAATGGATGTCATTACCACTTGGTTGGCTCATTTGAAATTGTATTATCGGGACCCGCTCATTGCCAAGGCCGACCCAAGAACTATCCTATCCATGCAAAATAGCATGCACTCATCTTCGGAAGGGTGTATCACTGCGCATGATGTGTTGGGTGAGGGTTGGTAGTACCTATGCTACTTCATTGAGTATGGACTTCATTACCATATTCGGCTTGTGCGAGTATATAGGTGAAAGCCAATTAAACTGAGAATAAAATCCAATGATTTTGCAAAACATGCGAGAGTTTCTCATACTGATACAACACATTTTGAAACAACATCAAATAGTTTAGGGCACATTTTAAAATTTAAAAATAAGATAAGCATCATTGTATACCTTGTTTGATAATAAAAGATACATCTAGATGTTAGGTACACTATGGTGGATACATGGGGTGGTCGACAAAGGTGCAAGCCTGAAGCCGATGACCAAGCCCCAACCGATTCACAATTACACGTGTCTAGTCCTCAACCACATGAGCAAACCGAATGACGTTCGATGAGCATTAGAGGAGACAACTCGACATGAGGGGATCCCATTGAGCGTACCCCTGATAGACTAGCATCAGTGCATACTGTTAGACATAGATTAGAGCATGGGGCTTCTCAGCTTGAGGGTGCTCCACTCGAAAGCCATTATCGAGACCATAGTGCACGCGCATCCATGGGATCGATCAAAGAGTATGTCGTGCAAGGGACCAGATTGGTACCCATCCACACTAAGTCTATAGGGTGTACTATACCCCCACCTTCTGAGTATAGAAGGAATAGAGATCCACCCATTCAAGGGCAAGTAGATGGGCTCCCTGCTGAGCGCAAGTCTACCCATACTCCCATGCATACTATAGCATGCAAGATCACCATCGATATGTCGAAGGTGGGAGCTAATGGAACACCACCCCATGAGAGGTGGAGGTCTAGATAGCTAGATGGTCTAGGTAGTGTGCTAGAGCAGCTAGGCTACAAGCCTTCGACTCCTCCCACTCGTGCTCCGAGTGAGCATAGCGGGAGCACCATTAGAACTACTAGAGAGCATGGAGAGGCTTCTAAGCACCCTCATGTCTCACATCCACCATCCATGCATGGTGGCATGCAACATAAGACACAACATGATGTCGATGTCATCTTCATAGATAGAGGCAAAAGCATAGCACATCAGTTCGATGGGTACAGAACCCACAAGGTCGCTCGTATAGAGCAAGCATATCAAAGGCCTCCGATGGCTGACCAGGTCAAAAGATCATATCGACTGGCCTCTGAGAAAAAATGCCAACTCCTCCAAGATCAATTGGAGGATGCTCACCTAGAGAGGCAACGCATTGAAGATGAAGATCTTCAAGCGTAGAGGCTTACTAGACAAAGGTTGTATGAGCAGCGCTTGCGTGAGGAGCGCATCCTCATCTAGAAGGAGCGTGTAGAGTAGGAAGATAGGTTGGCTAGGGCTGGCCTATATTCTCAAGATGAGCATAGAGAGTAGGTGCATAGGAAGGCTTTTTTGCAAGCCGACATGCACCATGAGCGCGTAAGCATTCACACTCATATCATTGCCCATCATAGAGAGTGACCACCCTCGATCAACAATCAGAGGCAACAACATTATGAGGAACAAGAGGGGAACAGATGCAACCAGGAATATCCTGAGAGTTCTCGAGTTGAGGAGGAGGAAGAGCAATGCCCTCCACCTTGATAGAAGAGGAATGTACCTCCTAAACCGCCTCCATGCCGACTTAGGGAGGAGGACTTTCTATCTTCTGAGGCTTACAAAGCTTTGGCTGAGAAGGTCAAAGCAATTGAGAAACAAGGCACGACTGTCCAAAAGTCGACATTGAGGAAAATTCACAATGAACCTTTAGATCCCTCGGTGCCTATGCCCCCATACCTTGAGCATTTTGAGATGCCCAGGTTGGACAAATTCAAGGGTGATGAAGAGGTGCAAGAACATGTCATGAGCTTTCTGGATGCTTGCTTCCAGATAGAGAACAATGATGCACTGTTGTTGCGTACGTTTGTCATGACACTCTCTGGGCCAGCCCGAGAGTGGTTTAATCAGCTAAAGAAACACAACATAACAAATTTTGAGCAATTAGCTGATGCCTTTCTTGAATGCTATTCCTTCGACATCAAGAAATAGGCCAACCTTTCCGATTTGGCTGTGCTAGCTCAGTGTGACGATGAGCCAATAGAATAATATGGGAAGAGGTGGAGGAGATTAATGGCAAAGTTGCCATTCTTGATTCCTGCCATAGAATTAACTTGAATGTTTACAAAGAGTTGTGCCAAGCACATCTCGCTACTATTGCAGCTGTAGTAGTATGCCACATTCGAAGAAGCTTGGGTGCAAGCCAAGGTAATTGAGGATATCAAGTTGCAGGAAGGCAACTTGAAGCTAAAAACTAGGAAAGAGGGATATAAGAAGAGTACCTCAAAGCAACAGGGCAAGCAGGCCCATGTGAATCAGGTGGTACTAAATCTCCAAAATGAGGATAAGGGGCAAAAGAAATAGAATTATCAAGCCCATCCTCCTCTTATGCAATACGACCAACGCAAAAATAACTACAAGGGCAAGAACAAAGAGCAACGCCCACCTCACATATTTATGCCATTGACGGAATCAATGACATCAATTTTTTATCAGCTCTACGAGGCCAAGGCAATAAGATTACCCGAAGTCAAGATGGTTGATCCAAATCAGCCCAAGCCCAAAGACTATCAGGAAGAGTTGTTTTGCATATTTCATAGAGCGAAAGGCCATGACATCGAGGTGTGTTGGTCCTTCAAACACATTGTGCAAAATATGATAGAAAAGGGAGAGCTTGTAGTACCAGGAAATCCCCAGGTACCAGACAACCAAAACATGGGGATTTTTAAAAATCCATTACCAAACCATGAGGCACCCCATAACCACGCTGGCCACGTCAATCAAGTGCGAGTCGAACCACCTACCCAGGGGTTCATCGGCATGGTCAATGTTGTTACTAGACATGGGAGGTATGAACGACCGAATCAACCTCATGCTCCCATTCAAATACAAGCCATGCCCTAGTAATGATAGGCACAAAATATTCTAGGCCCACCAATGAGACCGGTGGTGACCATTAGGAGCAGGTTGGTTCAAAACCTGTAGATGACTCCTACGAAGTTGTCGATATATGAGCTTATACAGTAGTCCCCTAGGCATAGGGAGACTCTTATGGACATTCTGAGGTCCATTGAGGTATAGTCCTAGGATGCACATGTGTTCATGAACTTTGTGGGGCACGTACAATAGTGCTAGGAACCAATGATCCAATTCTATGATCATGAAGTGAAAATGGTTTCTACAAGCATGGCTGACCCACCACTACATATCATTGCATGTGTTAACCATGTGCCATTCAAAAGGGTCTTGATTGACACTAGTTTGATCGATCAATATAATCATGACTAAGGCACTACACCATTTGAAATTGCCTAAATCACTCATCGTACCAACCACCTTTACATTGAGAGCGTTTAACGATGCACTATGCTCTATGGTTGGCACGATTGTCCTACCTATTTAGGTGGGACTAAAGACCATTCTCGTAATGTGTCACGTGATAGAGGGCACCTTGTAGTATAACATCCTACTGGGGAGGCCTTGGATTCATGAAATGCATTGTGTTCCCTCGATATTGCATCAGTGTGTCAAGTATATACATGAGGGACAAGTTCACATGGTTTCATCAGATGAAGAACCATTCAAGTTTGTGAACTTAGCAGATTTTCTAAGGGGTTTCATGATCCCATCAATGCACTTGGACATACGACCCACATCATCGATAAGGGTTCCAAGAGGTAAATAGGTGGTGCATGTTCAACCATCGATATCTATATCAAACAGATCTGAACATACCACTACAACTTCTCTGAGATCGAGTGCATCAATAATGCATCGAGATGATGAGAAATTAAAGGTGAAATTGGGTAGGAAAGAAGCAAAGAACGTGCCCAAACTAGTCATCATTGAGGCTACCACTCCCATGGAGGTGGAGGAAGCCTAGGATCAAGTCGAGGAGGCACCTCAGCCTACTTTCCTACATCATCAGTAGGGTCATCCGCACCGTAGGTGACTGTTCACCTAGCCAACACAGGTATGGGTGAATATCTTGTGCAAAATGTGACCTTCGGTCCTATTTTAGAGAGTGCACGAGATATGGACTCGATAGCCCATCGATATCTAGTTGGATCCATAGTACCATTGGGTGAGCCACCCAACCAAACAAACTTCATTTATGCCAGGTTGGATCAAGTTCCAATGCGGGCACCCATGGAGGTGGATGATGATGAATAGTTCATGGTGAACGTTCGGTACTTGTCCAACCTCGAGTATGCCATGCACATTTTTGAGCTCTATCATTGGCATGGATACGACCTTGGTATTTTTGAACAAGGATGAAGAACCCCTCTTGAACCACGTTATCAGTTGGCAACTGATAGGTTCGGATTGGGATTGTAGATTTAGGGACATGATGATTTACTCACTGCATCATTGGATCATTTGTACCTGGGTCTAGGGGATGATGTGGATTTTAATCCGTATCATCCTAACATGTCTAGCCTTCGGGGCAACAACCCAATGGTGTCAGTCATCACCATTGAGAGACCGAAGATTGAACATGAAGAGTTCTCGGAGAAGAACCCCAGAGGCAACCTGGGTCATCAAAACTATATCACAACCGATGATACCGGTATGCAGGGGCACAACCCCATCATTCTAGGTGATCTCGATTCAGGAGATCTTTGTAGTGAAGATGTAGAGGAGTCCACCTCCAAAATGAGTAGACCGAGTTATGATGCAGATGGTGAGTCCTCAAATGATGATCAATCCGAAGAGGAAATTGATCGAGCCTTCGTGGTTCCAATATTTCTATGCCATTTTCTGCCTAGAGAGCAATTAGATGAGATACAAGAGCATTTCATGGTCGATAGTGATTATGAATATGAGACAGAGTAGGCCTACTTAAGGCCTCATCCAGCTAATCTCCCAATATTTATGGACACGATAGAGTGGTCTGCTCATAGTAGCAATCATAGCGATGAGGTTGAGATGACCGATCCGAGGCTAGTATATCCACTACATCTATTGCCTGTAGAGTCGAAGTATGTTATAGAAGAGGTGCCTCTTAACACTGATCACTCTGAAGAGGAAGTAGAGCTATTTTTTGCATCGATGTCGTATATACGATCATTTTATCTAGTTTATCCGGATAGTGATGATAGCGACCACAGAATCAGATACATGGGACCACATCTGGTAGATCACCCCTTGCATATGGGGGGAAGTGAAAGATTATATCTTTACAATGATGATGAGGATTCATTGGAGATGGCCTATTTGGGGCCTCATCACCTACGTAATCAAAATCCACCTCGGGGTCCACCACCTATTACAACTACGGGTTTGCATCGAGAGATTAATCTCCAATGCCGCCTCAGGGAAAGAATAAATCTGGAAGAGGAATATCAAAGACTCTTTCCCCATCCACCTACTTATGCCGAGCTACTTGAGTTGAGAGATCCCATTTTGTAGTCAGTGCATAGAGAGGATCCAGTTGTCCGGGCATCCCATAGGGAGGACCCATTCATCCCCATACCATCCGAGCTAGATCTTGGGTACGAAAGCTACACAGATGATGTAGAGTTTAGTCCGTGTGGTCCTGGAGATCAATTCCATTCCATCAACATGGTCTCCATTGATTTGACCACTCCACTCCACAATCCAGTAGATCCATCCAAACCATTG
The DNA here is from genome assembly GCA_028583015.1 of Wollemia nobilis. Classification (NCBI taxonomy): domain Eukaryota; kingdom Viridiplantae; phylum Streptophyta; class Pinopsida; order Araucariales; family Araucariaceae; genus Wollemia; species Wollemia nobilis. The sequence continues at coordinate 8,619,988 of JAQPPZ010017049.1, read as the reverse complement.
CATCTAAACATGGATGCTATCGATTGGGATCATGTTGATTCACTAGTAGAGCCTAAAGATTTCTTCCCAAATGAAGAGATGCTGCAACCATTTCATTTTGGACCAGGCTATGCTTATGATGTCTATCATGCTAAAAATGCTTCCAATGAAGAACATATAAATCTAGCTGATGACATCCATTTGATCCCTACGCCTCATCATCTTGAGGAGGGATCCCATATGTCAGTAGAGGAAACCTTCAAAGTGGATATCGGTAATGACCCCACCAATCCAAAGAAGGTTAAATTTGGAATGAGTCTCACTCCAGATGAGCGTGCTAGCATCATCCCTCTGCTGAAAGAGAGACCTAACCTTTTTTCTTGGACATACAAAGATATGCCCAGTCTAGACCCAAATTTGGTTACTCATAACCTTTCGCTAGACCCATCCAAGAAGCCCATCAAGCAGAAGCTCAGAAAGATGCATCCAATAGTAGCCTTAATGGTGAAAGATGAATTGCAAAAATTGTTGGATGTAGAATTTGTCATTTCCATCGACTATCCGAGAATGGGTATCCAATATGGTGCCTGTAGGAAAACCAGATGGAAGGATCCGTATTTGTATGGATTTTAGAGATCTCAACAAGGCAACACCCAAAGATTCATTTCCATTGCCCAATATCGATGCTCTAGTAGACTCTACTGCCGGTCATGAAATGCTCTCCTTAATGGATGGTTTTTTTGGTTACAATCAAATTCGGATTAAGCCCGAAGACCAGCACAAAACCATGTTTATAATGCCATGGGGAACATTTTGCTACAAAGTTATGCCATTTGGTCTCAAAAATGCTGGTGCTACATACCAACGGGCCATGACATACATTTTTCATGACTATATGCACAAAATTCTGGAAGATTATATCGATGATTTTCTAGCCAAGTCATTGCTACGAGAAGAGCATGTAGAGGTCTTGAGAAAAGTCTTCGATCGCCTGATAGAGCACAATGTCAGGCTGAATCCTAAGAAGTGCGTATTTGGCATAACTTCTAGAAAATTGCTAGGGTTCATTGTCTCCAAGAGAGGCATCGAAGTAGACCTAGTGAAGGTCAAGGCCATTTTGGAAATGCGTCCTCCCACCAATATTAAGGAATTAAGGAGCCTTCAAGGCAAGGTAGCCTCGATAAAGTGATTTATCACCCAACTATCGGATAAATGTCGACCCATGAATCGACTACTACATAAGGGTGTCCCATTCAACTGGGATGAGGACTGCAAGGCAGCCTTCACTGAGATAAAGCAATACCTAGCAACGCCACCAGTGTTAGCTCCACCAAGGCTAGAAGAGCCTTTTCTGCTATATATATCAGCAACAAACTTTGCGTTAGGGACCATGTTGGCCCAAAAGAATGTACAAGGCAAAGAGCAAGCCATATATTACATTAGCCGAACCTTGGTGAGTTACGAGCTAGGATATGCATATGTGGAAAAACTATGTTTAGCAGTAGTGTTCGCTACCAAGAAATTGTGGCACTACATGTTAAGTCACACGACATATGTGATATCAAAACAAAATCCTTTGCAGTATATGATGAGCAAGACATATCATAATACATGTACTACAAAGTGGATCATGCTATTGATAGAATTTGATCTAGAATTCATAAGCCAAAAGTCCATTAAGGGATAGGTCATAGCAGATCAGTTAGCTGAGGTGCCACTATCCAATAGTAGGCCTCTAACAATCGAGCTTCTAGATGATGCAATTTTTGTAGTATCCAAAGCTCCCAAACCTGAAGAACTAGAGAACAATGCTGATATGACTCTGTTCTTTGATGGTTCGAAGTGCGAGCAAGGAGCTGGCATAGGGATAGTGTTTTTCATACCGCAAGGAGCTCCAATGCCCTTGTCATTCAAACTAGACTTCCCATGCACCAACAATAATGTTGAATATGAAGCCCTACTTTTGGGCCTCCATACAACCATCACCATGAATATCAAGAGATTAAACATCTTTGGTGATTCCCTTCTCATAATTAACCAAGTGAAGGGACTATTTTAGTGTCGATGTCCGGTACTAAAAGCCTACAAAGATCTTGTTGCCACATATCTGGCTAAACTAGAATGGTACGACATCGAGGCAATCCCTCATTCATCAAATAGGTTCGTAGACACCATGGCTTCTTTGGGATCCTTAATCCCTCAAAATCTATCTGTCGACTTCACTACCATCCATGTCAAGATGCTCTCGCATCCTACAGTAGAGCGTGCAACCTTTGATAACAAAGAATCAGTCAACATGATTAGTGTGGAACCAAAAGTTGATTGGTTCTGCAAAGTTGAAGACTTTCTCAAGAAAGCACCCTAGGGGTCTTTAACCTCCTAGAGTCCTACGGGGAGTGGCACCACCATTCACCACCAGGTTGTCTCCCAGTCTACATTTGCAAAAGTAAATACATAGGGGGTACAAGTTGTCTTAGCGATCAAAGCTGAGGCTCATCAGAATTGGATGTCACAGATTCAAGACTTCCTAAGACTTGGTTTTGTCCTGGAGGGACTATCACGTGCCACAAGATGCACATTTAAATAGAAAGTGACTAAATTTGTCTTGATAGGAGATATTTTGTACCACCAAAGTTATGATGGAGTTCTCCTTCATTGTCTTGAGCCCCAAGAGTCATCTTGGGCAATTTTAAAAGCTCATGATGGTACGTGCGGTGGCCATTTCAGTGGCATGGCCATCATCAAGCGCATCCTTCGAATGGGTTATTATTGGCCCACTATGGAGAAGGATTGCAATGTGTATGTCAAGAAATGCATCAAATGTCAGCATCATGCTAATCTTATGCACCTACCATCATAGGCCTTATAGCCCATCCAAGCGGCTTGGCCATTTGCTCAGTGGGGGTTTGATCTAATTGGCAAGATCTCTCCTCCATCATCAGGTCGACATACATTCATCATTATGGCTACTAAGTATTTTACAAAGTGGGTGGAAGCCATTCCCTTAACAATGACCACTGGAGCTCACATAGCAGAGTTCATAATGGAGCATATCATAAGTCATTTTGGGGTACCATCCAAAATAGTTTTGGATAATGGAACTTCTTTTAAGAACAAAATTGTGTGAGCTTTAACATCTAAGTACCACATCAAACATAGTTTTGCATCTCCATATTATCCATAGGAAAATGGGCAAGCTGAGGCCTCAAACAAGACTGTGGTAGCCATCTTGAAAAAGATAGTGCAAGAACACCACAAGGATTGGCATATACAACTACCCCTTGCATTATGGGCTTATAGGACTAGCATTCGAACTCCCACTAGGGCAACTCCATTTTCACTAGTATATGGCACTGAGGCCATTATGCCCTTAGAGTTGGAAATTCCAATACTGTGTGTCACATTGAAAGAGTTCATCGATGATGACACCGCATGACAAGCTCACCTAGATCAACTGACGCTGCTCGATGAACGTCACGTGAATGCCCTTGAGCATCTTCACGTTTATCAGGAGTGACTCAAATGAGCTTACAATATCAAAGTCCACTAGAGAGACTTTGAATTTGGGGATCTTGTGCTAAAATAAAACCAATAGAACTCAAATTTTCTGCCCGATATGCGAGACAAATTTATGGCTAATTGGCTAGGACCCTATATCATATCTAAAAATATTGGTCTAGGTACCTATCGCTTGACGTCGCTAGGGGGTGTTGAAGAGCCTGAACCTCTCAACATCATCCATATTAAGGCATTCTATGCTTAGAGAGTGTAGCATAAAAAGCTCCAAAGGCATCTGTAAGCCCTTTGGTCAATCAAAAGGCACCAAGGATTTCTAAAAATTGCTTGGTCAACCCAAAGGCTCTGAGAGTTCCTATAACTACTCGGTCATCCCAAAAGGCTCCAAGCTCTCATTCGAGTGATTTGGTCATGTCAAAAAAGCTCCAAAGGCATTTGTAAGCCCTTTGGTCAGTCAAAAGGCACCAAGGATTTCTAAAAATTGCTTGGTCAACCCAAAGGCTCTGAGAGTTCCTATAACTACTCGGTCATCCCAAAAGGCTCCAAGCTCTCATTCGAGTGATTTGGTCATGTCAAAAAAATCTCCAAAGGCATCTGTAAGCCCTTTGGTCAGTCAAAAGGCACCAAGGATTTCTAAAAATTGCTTGGTCAACCCAAAGGCTCTAAGGGTTGCTTAAAGCCACTCGGTCATCCCAAAAATGCACCAAGGATTTCTAAAAATTGCTTGGTCAACCCAAAGGCTCTGAGAGTTCCTATAGCTTCTCGGTCATCCTAAAAGGCTCCATGCCCTCTTGTTGAGAGTTTGGTCAACTAAAAGGTTCCAAAGGCATCTGTAAGACCTTTGGTCAATCCAAAAAGCTCCAAGGATTTCTAAAAATCGCTTGGTCAACCCTAAAAATCTCCAAAGGCATATATACTCATCGTTTGGTCAAATATGAAAGCTCAAAAATGCATAAAAATTTGAAAATATATAAAATTCCAAAAAAAATTGGTAAAGCATAAAATCCAAAAACATTTGCTTTTGCAGTTTGCATTTTCATACATGCATTCACATCATCATATTGCATTTAGGCATTTTTCATCCATTGCATTCCATAGTAGAGTGTAATGTGTCTATCAAAATCTTACAAATGATCGCACGTTTGTGTTTCAATCATGCACCCTTGCATTTATCATAATTCATTGCATTCATACACGATACTTATTGCGGAGAAATATGTATGTATATTAAGTTTTCCAGTCACTCAAACATACCTAGTGGGTTCTTCAGATATTGTAGAAAGCTTGCTTTGCTGTTATAGATGAGGTCATTAGTTGGGATAGTGCTTCAACATATCAGAATCCCATCACTAAGCAAAACAATATAAAATCCTGCTAAGACAAGAGATGATGAAAGTTGTGAAAGCAGTCTTAGGTATCTAGAGAGATGGGTTTCATGACCTACTTATCTTGCAAATAGTCGGTTTAGAAAGGTGAACTTTGGCAAAAGGACAAGAATTTCCCCTATAAATCCCAAAGTTACAAAGTTTAAATCCCAAGTTACAAAGTGCAAATTTCAAAATACAAAGTTCAAATCAAATGTAAAGTGACATAGTGAATCAAAAGCACTATAAAAATCCCTTGCTCAAAGAAAATGGTAACACATGGACTAACAATGATTTTTATCACTACATATGAGCAAGTAAGAAGGGTGAGAACTTGAATCCCTGGATTGTCCACCTTTTGAAAGCCATAGAGTGATCCCTGATCACAGCAATGGGTTGGAAGAGTCCCACTTGCAATCGGAGGGGTAGTTCTATTGGGTGATCCCCAAATGTAGCAATGGGTTGAAAGAGTCCCACCTGCATTTGGAGGGGTAGCCCTGATCAATTTGCAAGATGAGCTAGCTCTAGGTACCTAGGATTGTCTAGTTGTATAAGTCTAATCAAAGCTGAAACAAGGATGGTACGATCGTATGAGGAACCCTATCTCACATATGGGTTGAAAGAGTCCCGACTGACATACGGGGTATGCTTATGATCTATCTAAAAATACTCACATGCACACACAGGGATAATGAATAGTTGGGTCTGTCACGGCAAAAGCCTTGTCCAATAAAAGCCTTGTACAGTTAGTATGTGATTTTTGGAGAAGTCTACTAGGGTGTTTGAGTCTCAAGGAAAACCTCAAAAAGTTCTCTAATAGCAACAAGATACCAAATATCATTAGACATCAAAAATATGAGTCATTCATTCATCAGAATGCATTTTACAAAGCACAATCAAACATATAGGATAGATACCGCATGAATATCAGAAATGATGTTTAGACGACCACTGACTATATAGTGCAGCAAAGAAGAAATATACAGAATGACATATTCATTCATTAGCATTATACCAATCCATTTCACTGCATTTCATATATGGGTGATTAATTGATTAAGTTCTTGTAATGAGAATTATCAATTATTTTGCATGATTGTCATACATTTTGTGGTGTCGCATTTTAAAATTGATATACACAATTTACATTCATTCTTTATGTTTTAAGTGATTAAAGCATACAGGTTCATTCCCATTAGATTACGATTATGTACATAATGCATTACCATACATTGCATAGCATACCATAACTTCATAAAAATAAACGCATGCCCACAAAGCAAAAATAAATATGCATTCAAAATAAATACTGCATCCATTTGCATCCATTATATATGGCACATCTAATCATCTAGATCACTGCATCTCATCAACATCATCATAAATAAGATAGCTATCTAGTGCATGTCATCCATACATTGCATCATATAAACATGTCATTCATACATTGCATCAAATAAACATAAAATCAAAATTAAACATCAGATACACATAATGAGCCATAAAGACCAAGTCATATATATATATGTTTGTGTGTGTGTGTGTGTGTGTGTGTGCAAAAAGAGTACATATGAGGAGTATCAAAATGCTCGTAGGCTACAAAGTGTGTAGGTCCTCGACCTTACACTCAAAATGAATACAACATAGCAAAAGTATAGTCTGCATCTAGTAGAGCCTAGGTCTAGTCTGCTCCCCTTGTATCGGAGCTCTCATCGCCTCCCTCAGCACTGTGCTCTGGAGCCTGCTCTCCTATCTATGCTCTGGCACCCATGGTGGGTCCTGCTGTGGGTCCTTCCTACCTCCAAATCCTAAGGTACCCAACACATGAGAAACTGGTAACTATAGTAGGCTAGTCCCCTAACTGGCGGCCCTTAAAGTCTACCCTACATCTCTAGGCCTGGCATGCGATGTCACCCCATGTGTGCTAGAGGACCTGTGCATCCTCTCAGTCCTATGAGTCCTATGACCTGAGCTCACCATAGACTATCCTGAGGTCCTAGACCTGGTACATTGAGACTCTAAGGAGAAAGGATCCTCAGGAACCTATAACCCATGCATCTCAATATAATCGACTAGCTGATCAATGTGAGCAAGCCGGGCTACGTGCATCTCATTGGTCCTCATGACCATACTACGCAGTCACTCTACCTCGGTCATCGGATCCTATGTAGCTATTGGTGCTGATGTTGGTGCTACTGGAGGCCCCATAGTAGCTTGAGGAGGTGGCATAGCCCCTCTTGATACCTAAAGGAGATCCCTCTCTACCTTTGCTATAGTCTGCTATGCCTGCGCTAACTCTAGAGCAATCTACAATCTCTGAACCTAGGCCTCTACATCTATGGCCCATGTAGTCAGATCCTGTATCTGATCTTGCACCTCAGTAAGGTGCCTATCCCTATCAGATACTCTTACCTCTAGAGTGGTGATCGTAGTATCTCGCTCTAGCTACTATGTGTGGAATCATCCTAGCTGACTCTACAAGTCAGCCACCTGAGCTAAGATCTGACCCTCTACACTGTCGGGAGGGACCTCACCCTCCTCTGGAGCCTCCTCATCGGGGTCAACCTCGGGAGCCTCCTCGATGGTGGCCACTGCACCCCAACCACCCTCTGTCCACTGGTGCACCCTGCGCCCATCAGGATCCACCTCTACCTCTGCTTGATCTGGCTCTCGGCCTAGAGGCCCTATGCCATACCATCTAAACATGGACCACCACCCATCATACTCTGGAGTGGTCCTAGCAGTCTCGACTCTAGTCTCCTGGTAGTCATCAGCAGCATCTCCTAGAGGCTCAAGAATGATCCACTATAGATCATGCTCCATGACCAAGCATCGGTACCTGAGGGGGATATCTAGAATATCCTGCATGAGCCCAAACTATCGTAGGACCTGAGAGTAGAACTGGTACTCTCGAATCTCGACCTTACGATCGATCAACCATCTATCATGGCATGCCTATCTCAACCATTGGCCCTCCTCTGGCCACGTTGGGCAATCCATATAGGGTCACCATTGAACATCATTCGGGCCAAGTGCCATGAACTGAGTGATATAGTGTTGGACATCACCAGCATGGATCCTACTATGGGTACCCTCCTCCTCATGAGGCTAGTAGGTGGTATAACACTGATGATCATCAGCAATAGTAGTGATCCATAGTGGAAGATCTGTAGGATGCTCGATCTGGATGTGCTGCCACCCCTAGATCTACAATAGAAGACTATAGCTGAGGCCCTTATGGCTATGCTCCATAATCTGGTATAGCTCCTTATAGAGCTGACATAGTAGGGTGCTCCCCCAAGCTAGAAGTAGAGGCTCCTCTGTAGAGCTCTACAACACCCTCCAGGTGGTGGATAGGAGGTTCTAGGGAATCCTCATGCTCGAGGAGTCTGGAAGCACAATCTATACTATGAGGTGCATGAAGAGGGCTTCCCATGTAGAGAAGACATCCTCATGGTACCACTCACCAATGTGCACCCCTCCGTGGTCAATCGCATCCTGAGCATCCTCGCTCTGGTCATCGAAGATAGTATCAAAAATAGCCTCCTTTACCCTGGAGGTAGAGGAGATGATGGCCTCACCATCAATGGGGATCCTGAAGATCCTATAGACGTCCTCTAAAGTAATAGTCATTTCACCTGTAGGTAGGTGAAATGTGTTGGTCCATGCATTCTAGCATCGGGCCAACGTAGTTAGGTAGGATTGATCTACCCTAATAGTGGGTAGATCCATGACGTATCCAAACTCGATAGCTCGGAACCAATCTCGATCATCATCGGATAAAGCCTCATGGAGAGTCTTCAGAATATCTGGCTCCCGGGCTCTAGAAGTCAATATCTAGAATAAAAAGCATAATTTAAGACAAAATCTAGCTAACTAGAGCTAAAAAAATAATAATAACAAATCATAGTTGAAACCTATGGTCCCCAATTTGTAAATTGGGAACCGTAGCTAAAACCTGTGGTCCCTAATTTGCAAATTGGGAACCATAGTTGAAACCTATGGTCCCCAATTTTCCAATTGGGAACCATAGCTACCAGCTATGGTTTAGGAGCGACACCCATTTTGGGTACCCTCCTAGACCACTAAATCATAAAATTAAATTCCTAAAGCTAGCCTAGACTAGTGGGGTTCATTACCAATAGTTTAGTGAGGTTCATTATCCGCATTACTTAATGTGGTTCATTTTACTAGTATTGAGTGTGCGGTCTCGGTTTCGAGTTACCTTGCCCGCACCCTAGCCTCGACTAGTAGATGGCTGATCAGGATCCACCATCGAGGTCGAGGAGTGTAATCATGGTAGAGTGTGGTAGCATTTTGGATCAGGAAAGGTTTTCTCACTCTCAGAGCTCTCAAATTGCTAATGCTTGCCAGAAAATAATGAAAAATTTCAAATGGGAATTCAATTTATAGGTTTTCCTAGTCTCGATGAACCGTAGCTGACACCTACGGTTTTGAAACTAGGGTTTTCCACCCATAGGTCTGACCCATGGTTCCCAAAATTTGGAAATGTAAATCATAGACCGTACCTACGGTCCACAACTAGCATTAAATGCACTCAAAACCCACCGTGGGAAGGTCTAAAAGAGCAAATTAATGACTTCCATCGGATAAAAATTCAAAATCAATGATTAAAATTGCAAATTTGGTGATGTTAAAAGCACCAGGACCAATCAAATACATGCAAAATTAAAACAAAAAAAATCAAATAATTAAAAACCAAATGCGCCTCGTATTCAGTGATTTATCCTATACACTTGGCGGTTGCAGCGAGTTGCGATCCATGCAATCCGACAAGATGAGTAAATCACCATAAGGACATTTGGGGTAAAATTATCATTTCTTTTATGACATCTTTCAACAAATCATCGACAAATATGATTCAACACAAGTCTAATTGCATTTGTATCATTTTGATTCCTTAAGATGACTATTGTAGCCTGACTGCTCCATGGGATAGAAATGTGCCAATACTACTAAGAGTTGCAATCATAAGCTGAACTAGGCCTAGCCAAGGCATTAAAAGGCTCGAATCTTAATTTGTTTAGGATCATTCATTATGGTCAAGCGATTTCATCACTTCATACATTGTCATTACCCTCATCGACTCGTCGCTTGAGGGGGTAGTCATAATTTCATAATCATAATCAAAGTTAGCAGAAGATCCTTGAGATCGTAGATCCCTTGATCTTGTCAAAATTGCATTCGTTCTTGCGAATCATTGTCAACAACTATCATAAGCTTCCCCCTTTGCTTGGGGTAAACAACAAATATGATAATTGGTTTGTAACTCTCATCCTTCAGATTTATGGGTCAGAAGATACCCATACTTGGCATTGATGCTATCCGAATGTCTGATGATGAGGGTAGACTTGTCAAAATGTAAGCCTTTCACAAGTTGGAAGCAATGATTCCAAGATGCGTATCCTTTTGCTGGACCTGGGGCATCTAATGTTGATCTGACTAATGATCATCATAGAACCTTAGACATCATTTTAGGATGTATATTTTTGCTCAGCATTGTTCAATCTCACAATGCATCTCAAAAGGGGCATCTATAGACACCTAAAATGCATCATGTCGAGGGTGACTACTCATATGGACATGCTACAAGACCATATGGAGGATCTTGGATAGACTCCAAGATAGAGCAATGGTTCTAACCACTCAATTTAGGCATTTTGGCCTAAGCAATCTGAACCACAGCCCAGACCTATGGTCTCCAGTCTAAACCATGGTTGACACCTGTGGTCTATAGTCTGGACCGCAACTGTGACCTGCGGTCTTAACTGAAGTTCAGTTAGGCCTTCCATCCGAGCCAAATCGGTTGGAATGACCAAAAGATCTAGAAGGAGGTAGTTGAAGGATGGAAGATTCCAGAGGCTTCCATCCCAACTATCCTAACCACCCTTCTTGGTCTTGGCTTCTCCATGAAGCCACCCCTAGCCCTAGGGGCATGCTATAAATACCCCCTCCAAATGGGGAGAAAAGGAGAGCAAGCATTGGAGATTTGAGCAGTGAAGCCCTAGTGAATTGTACACTCAAACTGAGTATACTAAGAGATAGAGCTATTGCACTTAATCCCCGACCCTTTTGCCACCATTCATGATGAATTGCATTATGGATGCCCTAGGTGCTTAGGAGGATCAAGAAACATAAATCCGGGCAAACGAAGGCCCTTCACATCAAATTGACCACCAAATCAGTCTGAGGACAATGAAGGCGACCCTTGAACATCAATTTGGACAAGGAGATTGAGCCCACTACCCCTAATTTTGAGGGTAAACTTATCAGAGGTCAAACCATGGTTGTCAGCCATGGTTCATAGTGCAGACCACTCACCAGAGCTACGGTTTGCAATAGGTGACATATCACCTTACTCTTTTCATTTATGTCCAGCTAGTTAGGTTAGATTAGCTATTTTGTTGATTTAATAGCATTTTAGAAGACTTCTGACCGTAGAACTAGGCTAGATTCACATTTTATGCTTATGTTTTAATTAGGACTAAAATGCTTTCTTTATGCATGTTTATGCTTCATTTTCTATATTTGATCCATGCATAGTGTAGATGCTATTTTACTTTATGCTATTACATGAATCTTGATTCACTTTGCATAGTTTAGCAGACTTTCTTTATGCTTTCTTGATTATGCATGTTAATGGTGTCATTATGCATTTTACCTAAAAGGGCCTCATCATGAGAGGCTGCCTATATTTTTGACATTCTTGTTGTTTCTTGACCATAGGGAACAGTTCCAAAGGAGAGATAAAGCATCCAATCCCTTCCCCAATGCGAAGAAGAGGGTCATCGACACCCTAGAGCAGTTCGTGTCACCCTGAGGGGCATTTTGATCACACCTACCCTTGATAGGGATTAAACACTATTGTAATTGATGTATCAAATGGGTATCCCTAAGAGGGACGAATCTGTAATTTGACTCCATTGAAATTAATAAAGGATTCCTTGTATTCATGTTATTTCTTGTTATCAAATTATGCATGCCTATTTGTGTATTTTTCTTCAATTGCGATAGTTAGATCGGGTGTGAGCCTTTTTGGTGGTTACATTTATACATGATTATTTTATCCCTATGGGATGTCAGACTAAATATTCATCATCTCACATTTCACACTTCTCCCAACTTTAGTGGTTGTCCCATACCAATCCACCCATGAGAGTACCTAGTCATATAACCACAAATTTCATCAATAATACCATGTTCAGTAAATAATGTAATCAAACTTAAGTAAGCATAAAGTACAACTATCAACTCATCTTGATAGAACAAAATAGAATCATGCATTAATTATCAACACATTAGTACATCAATCAAACAACAAGGGAGGTCCTACCAAGATGGGCCATTACAACGAAACCTTAGTGCAATACTTAGTATGAAATATGCATAATTATTATAAAGTAGTAGCTATAGTGTAGAAAATTACAATTCCCAAACTCGAGAGATCCAATTTATTGATGGAATATTTAGAGTCATTATCCACCGTCACCAAATTTTGAAAATATTGATGGTGGATATGAGGAGGCTTATCATTAGCTACACGGGTGCTACTAATCTCTACAATAACATCCATAACAAGCCAAAATATATTCTAGAGGAGTGTAATATTAAGGGGGATAAGACACCAAAAGTTTCCTTAAGCCTCAATTTGAGGGAAAGTGTCAGGTACATAGTAAGAATGTTGACATTAATTTTTGGATTTAAGTTAGGCAAGGAATTTTTCCAATCCCTACTTGGTGTCTTATACCACATGAGGTGTATTCCTAGTAAAGAAAGAGTATTCTTTGAATTTAGTGACTATATAACCAAGAAAATACTTGATAAATAGACTAGGTTACAAGAGACCAATAGCTTCAAATTTTTAGAATTTTTATCCCATTTGATTATATTCTAAAATCTAGGTACATACCTTAGATTGTCCCTAATTCTATTAGATGAATTCAGTTAGGCATGACCTATCTCCTATTAGAAATAAATCCTGAGAGTTCCTCATCTTATTATGGATTTGTGGAAATATTTGTATCCCCCATAATGGTGTACCTAAGAGAACAAATACCAAAATGCCTCTCAAATGTTTGCAAGCAGTGGTTGTAAGAAAAACACAAAGGAAATTGGTTCTTCATTGAAGATGCCACTCTTATCAAAATACATGGGTTTAGCAAGCAATCCTATTGGATTTTCATATTAAAATTCCTTAGGTAGATGGACTCCATAGACACCTCCTTTGGAAGTAAAAGTAATAAAATAAGATTCTACAAATGCTAATTCAACTTTATGAGATCACCTTGGTGAAAAGGAAGATTGTTGATATCCTAGAGTCGAAGCTAGAATTCCTTAAGCTTAAAATAATGCTAGGTGAATGGAAGTATAAACTAAATAATGGGTTTGCTACTTGTCTCACAAGTGTTAAAAAATTGTCCAAGTTCATAGGTGAGTCCAAGCTAGACATTGAGGCCCTAAAAATCCAATAGAAAAATTCAACACACCCTAGATAAGGTAGTTTCTATAACAACCAAAGGAAAGGGTTTACAAGACCTATAAAAATAAGGGTGTAGTAGACCTAAATTTATGCATCCATGCAACCAAGTTATAAAATTTGAAGGGTCAGTAGTGGAAAGAGGAGAATATATAATGCCTAGTGAGAGTTTCAATAGAATTTTAGCAAAATCACACCCATGTATGATTAAATAGATGAATACCAAGATTTTAATGAAAATATGATTAGTAGAACTTAGAAATGGGGGGTTGTTTATGCAAGTTAAGGAAGTGAGGAGATAATAGGAGGGATGATGCCCTAGGTAGCTAGAGGGAAAAAAATAAACTTCAAAAGAATTCATCCATATAGAGGAATCCCCACCAAAGACTAAAGAAGTGTCAGTCCCCAATCATGCTTAGGAGCTTTTCATGGCTCCAAAGTTGCCACCATAAGAAATTTTCTTGGTATCATAATAGCCAAAGGAGAGATTTAGCTCATGGTACAATTCCTTCACCAACCAAGAGGATAATGGGGGAGACCTCAAAAGCATGATCTCAGAATGTTACATCCATAACAATGGGTGAGATCACTAGTACCTCCTTTTCCATTTTAGTTGTCAATAAACTACCTCCTATGTTGTTAACCTCATTGGCCCAAGTACATGTTGTCCCATCCTCATCAATTACTTCTCTTGTGGTCCTATTTTCCCTAATTTTCCATATGGTACCTCCACTCATAACCCCTAAATTCCTCACCTCCTTAACCTTCACTCCCACCATGTCATACTCAAATTATCAACCCCTTCTAGCTAGGGAATATCTATCCTTCTCTTTTGCCTTCCAATCCATTTCAACTTGCCTATTTTTCCAAATCATGTTCACATCCCTCACCCCACAAGCACAATTGGCTATTTCATAGCCTCCTATTATTACACTAAGGGTACTTAAACATTTTAGGGAGATCCAAAAAAAATGTGCATAATACACCTAAAGGAAAGAAGCCACTAATATGATAAGACCAACAAAAGGAGGATTAATGAGCTAGTTTGACCTCTATAAATACATCCTCTATTTTCCATTTAATCCTAATAGCCTCCAAGATAGAAGTTCAAATGTAGGATCAAGGTTACTAGGTGATCCTAGCAACAATCAATCTTTGAGGCACTAAGGCTAGGGATAGGATGAAGTTGATGGGGCAAGATATAAAGGTTGTTAGTCATAATTACCAATCCCTCAAACGATATTAAAAAAAATGGAAATGGAGATCAAGGAGATAAATAATACCCAAAAGTTCCAAACTCAAGGTCAAAGGGATCAAAAACTAAATGGACTAGCTTGCATGCATCTAGGTATTGACTTCTTACCTAGAGGAGGAAAGAGATAGAAATCAAAACCTGATCAATTGACTCCTACCATGGAAGTAATACTTATTATAGATAGAGGTGACTTCTAGAAGGAGTTTGAGATAGAGAAAAAAAAGAGTGTGGAGGTTTTGTAGTAGAAGATAACAAAACTAATAAATGGAATATATGCCACATGTTGGGATAATATAGCCAAGACTATATCTATTTTATTCATTTTCCTACATTCATCAACATGGCTTCCTAGAAAGGCACATAAATAGGCCAAGAGATTGCAAAATACTTAATGGTGATTTTCAAAAGAGTAGGAAAAATAGAGAGGTACCAAGCATGTATCACTACCTCAAGTGACCAAGAGATATCAACCATAGGAGTCCCCAGTCAAAGAGTGATACCAAGTAAGATATGGGACATAATCAATAAGGAATAGACCATGCAAAAATATAAATCCTAGGTATATACCTTGGTCATAGCTATTGTTGGCCTAAGGAGTTCCATAAAATCCTTGATCCAGAAGGATCTACCCTCCCCTTGGACAAGTGATAATAGGCTCCTTTTATAGTTGGAATACACATAGTTGATGATCAAAAATCCTTATTATAGAGGATGCAATAAAAGTCATCAGTCCCTTAGAAGAACTCAAGGTGCAAACACATATGGCAATAATATTATTGCATGATTATTAGGTTATGCACGAGAGATGCTATCATTAGTACTTGAAGGTGAAGTTGCCATCCAAAGAGGAATGATAAGAGGTCAAATATCTAATGATCAATATTCCCCTGTAATAGCTCCCCTATCCCTATTAGCTATCATTTCTTTTTATCTCCATTTTATTTTGATTTCCTTTTCTATTTCTTTGTTCTTATGCATTTCTAGCCCTTTACTTTTCCCTATTTATTCTCTCCTATTTTTGACTAAGTGCCCATGGACAATATATGAATCTTCTAGGATTCCTCAAATTTAGTAGGATGAAGATACAATTGAGTCACCAAGATTGTAGCTAAGTTTCCTTACATCCTTATCCACTCAAAGAAACACTTACATGGAAGGGAAAATGCCTAGCCTTGTGATAAAAAAAAGGTGGATGGACATCAAGGTTGCACCAGTAATTGGATATTTGATCTATGGTTGGTACCCTTTTACACTTAAATTAAGTGGTTGAGGGTCACCAAATCCATGTAGGCCCTTGATATATCATTTGATGACTTAAATTTCTCTCCTTAAAATAAGTTATCATAAGAAGAAAAAACCCCACCACAATCAAGATCTATAAATGTGGTAGTCGCTCGTGAATGGAAAAGGTAACATAGAGACATAATAAAAATACATCCTCCATTAGTTGAAAAAGGCCATGAAAATTGAGTAATATTGATAGGTCCATCGTAGTTACCCATGTGGTGGTTTAAATGGCTACCCACATGGGTGAGCCTATGCTACCAACCTAAACAAATTAGAAGTATAATCCCCACTAGCCATCCAATTAGAGGAGGCCATCCCTATGATATCAAAATCCATATAGATCTAGCATCTCCATATACCTTTTTCCTCATGAAACATATCAACTTGGAAAAGTGGCATTACTGTAAGTGCACCACCCTAGAAAATTAGGCAATGTACAAGAGAAATCCTAGTTCCTAAAGCCTCAAACAGGGAAAAATTAATTGTAGAATATGTTTCCTAGATGAAATCCCTAGTAGAAGTGGTAGGTTATGATAGTAGCAACTACCCATTCAAGGTCTTAAAAAATATCAATATTAATGGCCTCAAATCTAGAGATATCAAAGCAATAACTATTGAAGACAAAATGATCTTAACCATGAATGGAAGATAGTGCTCTAGATGTTCTAAGCAAAAATTTAGAAGGAATATTCCTTAGTTTTACCTATAAATAGGTATGCTCATTGAAACTCATTAGGATTTGCATGTTCATGCCTAATTCCTATCCTTGTATGCTCTTTCGTTCATCCCTTCCTCTTTTTGTATAATCTAGCCTCAAACTTTGAGTCACATGGCTAAGGAGCATCAAATCTCTTTTGGCTTTATGCCTTTGTAATTATATATGGAAGATGTGACTAATTTCTGACCTACTTATATTATGTCTTTGAACACTTGGGTATGGATAGAAATAGTGTTCAAGTTATAGCTATAAGCCTACGATAAATGAGGTAATTTAATTTCATTATACAGAAAGGAGGTTTCAGATATTGGAACATCCCCTTCATAGCTTAGGATTTCATTTCCTTAAAGTTTTATTTCTATTTTATCTTTTATTTTCCTTGGTATAACATAGGCAAGACCATAAGAAAAGGTTAAAGGTGCATAAAATTCAAATTCTATGAGGATCCAGCCTCTACAAAAATCCCATAGATTTCTTTGTAGGTGATTTCACCACCTATAGAGCTTCTCATTGTGCTACTCAAAGTGAGGATTGGGTGCCCATGTGTATTAGGCTACTATCATGAATAATAAAGACACTCTAAGATGACAACAAGGACATTAATAAAAATTTTGAATGACTTGTACCATTATTATTCTTGCCACTATTTGAAGACTTCAAACCATTAACAACATATTTTCAATCAATTCTGACAATTTGGACTTCATTTTTACCAAAAAATTCTACACAATCAAAGAAAATATTTTTTTATGAGCATTATCATGAACACATCTAAAATTGTCACTATCAAACTCAAAAACCCTCAATTCATAATCCTCTAGAAAAATCCATCTAGTGCTACGTTGTTACTATCAACAATATCTAAATGTTTATTAATAAAAAATGAACTATCACTATTGTCAACTCTAGTAATGTGGCTTTCATCATGACCTCACAAATATTGACTATATTACAAACATGATAAATATGCAATTGCTTATATTCACAACTATTTTCTATTTTATCATTCTTAAGAGCAATTCCACTAGTGTCACCTTTAAATTAGGTATAGTTGTCATTCTTTTCATTCATCATCTTGGGTTTATTACTCAATATTTCATCTTGTTCTTGTTTAGAATATTCTTCACAATATTTTGATGTCAAATTTGTTTCAAACACTTATTTTTCCATAAGTTTTTTGTGAGATGATTCATAGTCCTCCTCATAGTTTGATTCTGGTTCGTGTACCTCTTAAACCATGTGCATTTTTATTTTTCCATTTTGGATATTATTTTTGTGTTCATCTATATTATTTCTAATTTGATTGTTATTATTTAGAATGGTCTACACATTTTATTCCATTAATTGAGTGAATTATATATACAAAATATGGTGGTGTGTCCTTCCTTGTTACATATATGATGATATCTTCTTTTTCGTTCTATCTCATTTTGTGATAGTGAGGTAGACGGATTTCTTGTGTTACTTAGTGATATTTTTTCTGAAATGAAAGCATTGGTTGAAAATTCATCTCTTACTTAATTTTCCATATCATCTTGTTGAAGGACATTAACTCTTCAAATGATACTTTTCTATTTGAAACTTGGAGAGATGTGATGAATACTTTGAATGATTCTAGAAGTGATCTAAGTCCAACTAAGAGATGAAACTTATATTCTACTTTCTCTCCCATAGTTTGTAGTTTTTATTTTAAATTTGATATCCTTCTAATAAAGTGTTCTATATTTTCACCATCTTGAATTTTTAGTGATAAAGTTATGATTGTAAGGGTAGAATAGTATCTTCATTCTTTTCCTAAAATATGGTGCATAGTTTATCTCAAGCCTCTTCTGAGGTTTTCACTTTGCTTATATGTGTTTGTATTTCATTTGATATCCCAAAAGTTATTAGCATAAGTGACTTTGCAACTTCTTCATTATATTTTTTCTATCTACAACATCCTCTAGATAGTTTTAATCTCTAGTGACATATCCCACAACTTTTCAACAATAAATATTACTTTCATATTATTTTTCCAAGGAGTGAAATTTGGTACTTTTAGTAACTAATATTATAAGAAGAAGATTTTTGTATTTTCCGTGGTTTTTTAGAAAATTGTTTCTCACAAGTAGAATCACTAATAATGTCTTCCTATACAACTTTTATGATTTACAATTTGCTTGGATGATGACTATTTAATATTCTTTTAATAACCAAGTAGAAAACATTGACTCCCTAATTAACTCACTATAGGGTTTGTAAAAAAAAATTAAAAAGAATTTTCTATTCATTTATATTTTAAAAAATAATTCTAATTTTGAAATATTTCTCTTTTCCTCTTTTTAAATATTCCTTTTCCTAAAATATTAAATCCCATGAACCTTCAATAAATTTTTCAATATTTTTTCTTTTCTTATACCAACCAACCTTAGATAAAATAAGCAGAAGAAAATATGCCTCGTATCTTATGGAAAAAATGCTTCAATAATCTAACCTTGTCTTTGAATTAGTCTTCAATGTCTTTACTTTGAAAATATTCCTTCAACAATGTACCTTTAAAAAAATCTCATAAAAATATCCTTACCAAATCAATTGCACTTTATAAAATCATATGGACTTCAATATCTAAAAAAAATCCTTTCAATGATTTTTTTTTAAATAACTAATATTTTCAATCAATATTTCTATTAGGATCCTCCATCCTAACATTATAAGTTAGTATTAGTTAGTATTATTAATAATTTAATTAATATATTATTAACTCATAAAGTGAACCGTCACATCTCTTCATAACATGAACCATCATATCTCTTCATAACGTGAACCATCACGTCTCTTCACCAACATAGCTTTAGGGTAGATATATATTAGGTTGGCCATTCACACAAATCATCCAAGAATAAGAATATATATTTGTTTAAACCCATTGGAGGGATTCCCCATTCTAGTGCAACAATGATTCAACCCTAAAAGTGATTCTTTTTAATGTTATTTTATTTATTCATTTATTAAATATTAGCTAGAACCTTTAGGGTTCTACCATTTGGTATCAGAGCCATGTGGGACCCAATCATGTGGGAATTGCTCAAAGATATTCGTCAAAAAACTACCATGCGTGAGTATGAAATTTGATTTAAGGATATCACCAAATACAACATAGGGTGGGGTGAAGCATTTCTCATATATTGCTTCATAAAATGATTGAAATAAGTATTGGAACCGATTATTGCATCCATAGGATTCGATTGTCACGCTGTAAAAATTCATTTGAAACCAACAAGCTATTACAGGCTCTAGTCAGCCCGCTTCTTCGTTCTGATAAACACGACTATTGCTAAATAAAAACTACATAATGGGTAAGGAAACCCTAGCAGTAATTATATGATAAAATTTTTATTACACGCTCCAGATTAAAGTAACACTATATGTATTAAAATGACCAAGCAGTCAAATAACCATTTTTTATGCCTTATGTAGACTGGTGCCTAGATTCATTAGGCTGTTATAGCAATTTAACAACAATTTTGACATGAACAGAGAGAAGGAAGAAAATAAAATTGACATTATTAGACTTATTCGAATATCGTAATAAAACTAAAATTTGACCAATGAAATAAACATATATAATGCATTCAAATAATGAAATCCATTATATAGTGACACATAGTACCAAGACAAAGATATAACAAGAATGAAACTCAGAATTGTATTGATTTTATAAAATTTTACATGCAGAGTGGGCAAAATGCCTTTTAAATCTATTTTTCTCAAATAAATACATCAATACAATGAAGAAGACTCTATTAAAATAATGTAACAAGTCTCTCCTACTCTCCTTGTTCCAATCTGGTAATAGTAGAGTCTTTGAATCTCAGGCTCAATAGGACAAGAAATAATCTCAGCTTCTTGAGCACTTTTCTATCAAAATCATGCACAGTAAAGGGAATAAAGAAGAATGAATGAGAAAAATAGACACAAAGGGGAGATACAACAACACAACTCAAAATGGCACTCAAGTATGCCTCTTAGACAAAATTCTATTCTCTAATTGCTTGATCATGAATCTAAACCTGTCTACTTCCTTTTATAGCTTCTAGTTCTTGATTCTATTATTTTTGGTCTGGTGTTGGCCTTACACTTGTCAACATCTAATTGAATCTATTATGTATGTTGTCCAGATGGTGCAACTATAAACCAATCATTATGGTCTAATTTTGGGCTGAAGGGAGATCTTTCACTAAATAATTTGGCTATTTTGTTCTCTCGTTGGCCCTAGAAACTAAGGATTCATTATTATATTTTTTATTTTTGTTCTGCTTGGCCTGGTCACTATAGTCTGTTGTTAAGGATTGACCAGGTTGTTATCACAAAATTTAGATGAAGGACGAAAGGGAACCCAATTTAATTGTGAATATAATGGGGGACGTGTTAGTGGCAATCAGAGGGAATGGCACTAATCATGCAATAGAGTGAAGGGAGAAGGGAGGAAAGGTGATGGCTTCACACGATGGATGGAGGTGAGATGGCATAATGTTGGGAAAAATGTCAGGATGGTTAAGGAAGAATGCATGAAAATAGGGAGGTAGTGATAAGTAGGAGGAAGGCGGGAATGGAAAACAAGATCTGGAAGCATCTATAAGCTGCTACCATAACTATATTCCATCGGAGTGCACCCCTTGTAACTATATTCCATCGAATCGTAGACTGAATGACTTTTTGCAAGTCGAAACCATGTTTATTCTTCACGCACTTTCTTCATCTTGAGTATTTGTAGAATAGAAAATGAATATGCTTATACTCCTTGTACTCCATTATTTTTCTTATTGATGCCTTTCAGCTCCCTATTAGTGCCCTTATTTATAAGACAAGAGTTTCGGGCATGAGCTTTTGAGTAAGATTATTTTAATATTTCACATAGTATGTTATCATTTCCAGTGAATCTGTATGGCCTGATTACACGCTTGAGCATCAGGGTTTATCTTTTGCTCAGTCAACATTGCTCCTTTCTGTGTATTGTCTATGGGATTTATTTTGATTGTTTGAATCTTTCCTTCCTTGAGTATTATCTGGACTCACATTGTTGGTGTGTACTAATTATTCAACTTCATCTTAGTTGTTGATCCTCATATCGTCCCTCGACATACCTTGTTGTGGATGAGTCATTTCCTTGCTCTCTACCTTGGTATTGATTTCAGGCATTTTGTGGAGTGATCACCCTTTTTTCGGGAGCCTAGACTATCGAATTTTCTTTTTGGACATGATTTTGCTGATTTTCAATGGCTTATTGTCAGATCAGTTGTTCAACTGAGTACAAATATTTAGTCGACCATATATACCCCATTTTACTTGGTTCCTTTTATATGGCCTAGATCAATCAATTGTCATCAGATCTTATAAGGGACTAACAACATTCTTTGATCTCCATAGGGTACAACTCATGCTTTGGAAGAATCACGATCGAGCGCAGCCATTGGATCAACCTTTGTTCCGTTGCTTCCTTGGATATTTTATAACCTGTGGGTTAGATAGCCTGAAAGAAACATGCTTTGAAAACTCCCTTGTTTAGTATTGACTTAATCAAAATAAATGTGGCAATTAATAAAATGTTATGACCCTTGTTAAATGTGTTTAAATTTTAATTAATCAAGCTCCAATTTAAGCTTACCATTGGATCTGTGTGAAAATGGGTGTTGTCGTCAGATGTCGCCGTGAACTATCACATCTCTTCATAACGTGAACCATCATGTCTCTTCACCAACATTATTATTAATTAGTATTAGTTAGTATTATTAATCATTTAATTATTATATTATTAACTCATACAGTGAACTATAACATCTCTTCATAACGTGAACCATCACGTCTCTTCATAATGTGAACCATCACGTCTCTTCACCAACGTAGCTTTAGGGTAGATATATATATTAGGTTGGCCATTCACATAAATCATCCAAGAATAAGAATATATATTTGTTTAAACCCATTGGAGGGATTCCCCATTCCAGTGCAACAGTGATTCAAACCTAAAAGTGATTCTTTTTAATGTTATTTTATTTATTCATTTATTAAATATTAGCTAGAACCTTCAGGGTTCTACCAATTTCCATTCATAATTTATCCTTTTCTTTCTTTCTTCCTTTGCCTTTTGTTAAAATACCTTTTTATCATAAAATCTATTTCATGTGTATTTACTAAGGAAGCAAATTAAATTATCTTTTCTATTTTTATCAAACTTCTTTGAATGAGATATTCTCCTTCAATATTTCCTTTTATCTCTTTTAAATTTCTTCACAAATATTTTTATTTAAATATTTACTTTCAATTCTCTTTTATCTCTTCATTGTCTCTTTAAATATAATTTCTTTTGATTCTTTTAATTATTCCTCTTTTAAAAAATATTTTTCTCTTTGATTTATATCAAGCCCCTTTCAATATTTTCCTTCATAATAGATTAAATGTCACTCAAATATCAAATACTCATTGTATGATGTAAATAAGATTGAGATAGTATATAAATGTACCTTTCATGTGCACTAAAAAAAAAAAATTGCATTCCCTCCAAACTTTATAATGATGTCACACCTCCAAAAATTATTTATTTACCATGCTGACATATCGTTAGACACTACACACATGTATTTGGATTCCTCTTCTAGATTTGGTATATTCAAGTTGGGTTCATTCTAAAACTCAGTGTTTGAAATCTCTCTAGCTTATTACTTCTTCCTTCTAGCAGATGATTTCTACTTTCCAATAGGCAATTTCTAATTGATAGAGTAGTAATTTTTAGGAAATCAGCCTAGAAATTAGGTAGTAAATTTTTACCTTATCCATATTTCTTTTAGTAGATATTTCTCTTACCTACACTTCTTCTAGAAAACATTTATCTTATTTGTACTTATTCCAACAAACATATTTTACTTGGGATAATCACAATTTTCTAAGGCATATTTTACTTAATCTCTCACAATTGGGTATCTTAGGCATGTTTCTCTTATTATTTCACAAATAGAAGTAGGAATATTAGGTTTCCTTTCTATATTTTGTAAATAAAACTTTGACTATAACTTTAGAGAGTTTCTCTTAGCTAGCTAGATATATTTTTTACCACGTATAACAATGGATTAATAACTCAAAAAATAGAACACTAAAATATTAGAGAACTTCTAGGATCTCTCATTGCACTCTTACTCCACCTCACAAGTAGGTATAGAACTTGTTAGTCTAAAATCAAGGATTAAATATTATGCTTCAAACAATACAATGGAGTTATCTAAATAATATCCTCATAGGATTAACATGTCTCTCTTCCCTTGGATTACTAATTATGTATTTCTTCCCTTCTTTCTAATAATATATTTATTCCCTTGGCTTGCTAACCATAGTTTTGATACAAGTATTAGCAAATAAGCTAGATCCAATAATCAACAAGGTTAAATATTTCACACAATATATAAAAAATTAGACACACACATAAATTCAAGCCATAACTCGCTATATTCACATGGATGACAAATTAAAAATGTATTACAATACAAATGATGCGCTGCAATTTCCTATTACAAATCAACTCATGTTGTTCCTACAAATAGCCTTTAAAAAGAGGCTCTTGACATTTCATCTTCAACTATATCTTCATCTCCTCAAACTCCCAAGAGATATGACTCTTCATATTTCTCATAGGAGAAATATATTTATTGAATCCCTAATAATTACAAACATCTAATGATTACTAAATGCCAAATATTTATAAGACTCCTAGACACTAAATATTTACAAATTATTTACAAATATACTTGCAAGGTATCAAATAATGTAATAATATCCAACACATATATCCAATCAAAAATTACATACAAAGCAGGGAATATATATATGTGTGTGTGTGTGTGTGTGTGTGTATTTATATTCTTATTATTATTGTTATTATCATTTTCCTTTAAGCTTAGCAACCAAATATTCACACAAATCATTGAAACCTAGGTACATAGAGAGAGAGATACACATATGTATTTATTTCAATATTATTTTAATTCAATATTAGCAAAACAAAATTCATGCAAACCATTAAAACCCAAATAAGCATAAACCAAGCTCATGCAAATAGACTTCCACATAAACCATTGAAACCTAGACAAGCACAAATCATTCTCATACAAATAAATTTTCACACAAATAATTGAAACCTAGATAAGAATAAATTAAGCTTATGAAAACATGCCCTATAAGCTAAATAAATTTTAAATTTATAGTTAATTTTTAAATAATATTCTTTCATGTATCTTTCATTCACTAGATGGGTATGCAATATTGTCTTCATAAGAACAAAATAAAGAATGCAAAAGTTACAAGACCTACCAAGGGTTCAAAATTAAAATTTTAAAAACTTTATCTATTGTTCCATTCACTTGGATCCCATTTGATAATCCAAAAGGTCCATAAATTTTCTTCTCTAGGGTAATCCAAATGCATTTACCCAAATTTCCCCAAGGTTTAAGGCTAGATAGTAAGTAAAATTTAAGATTATTATAGTTTTTATTTATGTAAGCACTCATTTGAGTGGGGAATCAAATTCTTGTGTTTCCATTGAGTCTCCTAAACCCTAGAACCTCCACTTTCCCAGGAAAGCAATATTTAAAATGGTGGATGCCCTAGAAGGGGCCTTAAATATGTCAAAGGGAAATTTTATCTCCTTTGGCACCAAATAGAGGAAAGGAAATTATTATTTTCTTTTTAAAGTGTGATGGCCTCAAAGCAATATACCATGGTGATGAAGACTAATACCAATATGATCCTTCTAAAATGCACTTTTAAATAAATTACTCACCTCAACTCTAACTCAAATAAAGTAGAACATACACCCTTTGAACATACTTTTCTTTTTGAGTTTAAACAATGTTTAATCAATGAGAATTTTCCTCTATACTTTCAAATACATAAATAAAACATATTAGTTATTCTTAAAATAATAGGTATCCATGTGATTTTTAACACTATGATATATGCATATGCAATATTTTCTTTTAAAAAAATGGCATGTACCCAAGTGCATCTCTAAAATATTTGTTTTTCATGGATATGTTGCCTTCTCCCTAGTGATAGCTTCTCTTGTTCTACTCCACGGGGGATAACCTACAAATACTTACAATAGAAAAATCAATTTAATATGTTATAGTCATTATGGGCCCATGAGAGTACCCATATGGATAGGTCCTAGAAATTTTTGTTGGACTATACTTTTTGTAAATTTTTTGATTAATTACAAGGAAACCTTGCCAAGCCCGATATCATTTGTATAAGTATTGGTTGAAAGTTTGAAGGTAGATTTTTAGGTCTTAAATTTAGTTAAATTATGGAATCCCAACCACTTTACAATCTAGAACAAGAGTGGTTGGATAATTTCAAATATGAGGTCATATAGGGTGTGCAAAATTTCCAACCAATACAAAGCATGAGTGACAAGAATCATGAGAAGCTAAGAATTTTGAATGATGATAGAAAAGCCTCCTAGAATTCTTGGACAAGTCCCTAAAGTCGTAGTGGCAAGCAAAAACTTGTAGAATATGGATACAAAATATGAAGGTCCTAGATAGGTCTCTTTTAGTAGAGATCATGTATGTTAGAGGTATTGGCCACCTAGACACTCAACCATCCAAAGTGAAGCAACTAGATAAGAAAGTGATAGAAAATATTATAGAACCTACAACAATATTAGTTGTTATCATGAAAATATGCCTACAATGTTCATAGTTGTCTCAACAATAATGCATAATAGAAAGAGTTAAGCAAGCTAAAAAGACTCAAGCCTATTGAAGACACATAGATTCTAAAGGTGGTGATTAGCTGCTCGATTAGAATATATGATCAAGAAAAAGTAGGAGAGTGACATCCACTTTTTAAGGCATGCTAATCGAGCACAAATCCTAAATAGGACCAGGTTATGCTTGCTCTTGTCAGGCCTATGGTAGGCCATCCTTGTAATCATTATCTAGGCTAGTATAGTAAAATATAAATAGCATAATTTACCTCAATATGAGGGTTAGAAATTTGAGTGTTTGTATGTTGTATATTATGCATTTTTTCTATAATTAATGAATTAGCTTGTTGTTTGACCTTTTTTAGTGATATGTTATTGACTTATTTCATATATTCATGCTCTGTTGTCTTTAGATATTTCTATAAAAGCTTTGCGGATGGTCTACATTGTTAGGCCTGAGTTGTTGTTTGGACTATCACTATGGGCTATTGAAATATTAAGGATACATAGTATTAGTCATTTTAATTTTGCTTTCTTCTATAAAATTCTACTAGTGGTTTGTTCTGTTAGGTCATAATTATTTTTTGGACTATCACTAAGGGATATTGGAGTAGTAGAAGGCATGATCTAGGCTTAATTTACATTATGTAATGATTTGGTTGGTAATTGGTATTTTGTGTTTTCCATAGGATGTGGTAGTGTTGTTATTTTAATACCATATAATTTAAAATCTATGTTTTTCTCCATTTTCTCTCTCTAACCCTTATTTTTGTCTTGTCTTCTTTTATTCTTTTAGTTTTAATTTTTAATTTTTTTGCTTTACAATAAGGAACTGACCTTCTCTAGAAGTTGGATTAGGCAGTAATTATTGACCATCCAACATTGACCATGGTCTAGGGTGCACATCAATCCACTAGGAAGATAATTAACCAAGAGTTTTTGGTATTCTTGGTGGAATTAATTGTTCAACATTCATATCACCTACCTGAAGGATCAATATTTTGATAAATATATTGGCCTCACAAGTGGAAACTATATTCGCCTAATGACTCCACTAAATTAATAACCTATGATTAGTGACTTTATTGAAGGAATGAGCTCTAGAATCACATTATGACAAGATCAGAGGTTGGAGAAGCTCAAATAAATCCATTCATATTGATGATTTCCTAGTCATCGTAACACATCCTACTTGAATCCATGGTGGGATGCATATATCCAACCTAGAATAGTCATAAACCTCTTAATATTTCTAATTTTCATGATATTTCTAAAGCTCTATGAAGGTTTTTCACTCTTATGATGGTAATTAAAATATAGCTTATGAACATTGCTAGGATGCTTTTTGGCTACTATTTATGATATTATCCATGAATATGTAATGGTAAGACTTATTGCACTTTCTTTTAAAGGTAAAGTACAAGCATGGTACCATTCATTAGAAGATGGTAGTATAGGTACTTAGGATGATCTTGTTTAACCCTTAATTTTAGAGTTCAATTATGTAGAGGATCATTTCAAATTGCTCACTCAATTTTCATCCATCCAAAGTCATACCCATGAAAGCATCACTAATTTTAACATTAGGTTCAATAAAACTTAGGGTAAAATCCCTTAGGAAAACCCATCACATGTCCAAGTTTACATATTCTACCTCCATGCTTTCACCTTGTTCATAGGTCTTTATATATAATAGTCTAATGATATGAGATTCCCTCAAATATTCCAATTCAATATCATAATATAAAATACACTCATCTTAGTTGGCAATTTTCCCCACAAAACTATAATGCCATGCTACCCCAAAATCCAACACCTAAACCAAAAAGCTATATTTCTTGCTCAGTATTCATATTCTCTAGTTACATCATCTAAATTATATCCATTTTTTACTATTTTGATAATTTTTGCACCCACTCTACCGCTCTAGAGTCAACAAAATTTGTAGAACTATAAGAGCTTAAAGTTGCAATCCAAAACCTAATAAACAAGCTTGCTATCTTAGAGGAACAAAATATTGTTAATAGATATCAAGAAGAAGAGCAATACAGTTATCTAGATATAAATTAGCAATAAGATGAGAAATCAAAGGGACTTGAAGGGTCTTGGATTGATACAGATCAAGAATCTATAACTGAAGAGCCTCCAACTTCTAGTCTAGATTATGTGATGAATTATTGTAAAGAAAGACCTCAGGTGCTACAATTCTAGTGCTTGGAAGTTATAGGTATTACAGAATAGAGAGAGGTGCATCTTCAAATGGAGATAGAATAATGGCCAAAAATTATGGAATATCTCATGGAAGAAATGGATAATCTCATGGGGGATGAATTTTGCATGACTAATCTCAACACAATAGTCTACATAGACATTGGAATCTAGCACATGTTAAATCCAATCAATAGTTAGTGTCAAGGTCCACATAATCATGTGTCCTAAAAAACATATCTATATAGTCTAGGAAGACCTACAAAATATTCACAGCCAGAATGTGGGTTGTCCAATGCAACAAATCACATGAGCTTGGGAAATCACAAAGAGCAATACATCAATCTAACACAAAATCTAGAATACTTATCATTGAAGAATTCATATGATAATAATGAGTCATATTTCTTGTGTTTCAATGCTATAAATCATATAGTATTTGGAACTCATTCTATTCCAAATTCAAATTGACAATAAATCTTGCTATAAACTACTCACTTGTTCTAGAATACTAGAAGATTAAAGAAGCGAAGGTTTGGGATGATATGGTTAGAACATTATCAATTACGATGAACTACCAATATATGAGAAAGCTAGCATGAAAAGGTGTGCCAAAATTTTTGGTAAATATGAGGTATGTAAATAAAGCTATAAAAGCTAAGTGGCATACACCTATTGGTTAGATCGATTAGCAAAGCAACTCACTCATAAAGAAAATTTTAGGGAAAATGTAATAGGTAATTCACATACATGGTCAAGGAAGGATTCCATAGATCAAGAGGTCCAATATTCAGTAAAACAAGGAAATAATAAATAGTCATGTTTCAATTGGCTTAGTTACAATAAGAAAGGCTTGCATGAAAAGATGGGGTGAGTGACTTCAATGAATCTCCAAGAAAGAGAGGTCTGTAAAAGTAGGCCCCCTTATCAAATTTCCATGAAGTCTTGAGAAAAGTTGTGCCCCAAGAAGAAATATTCTGCCCATACTTCTTAGCTTTAAATTACCTCCCTTGAAATTTCGAATCTTAATATAGACTCCACACCCAAGAGACAAGGCCTTTACTTTTGGGTCCTGTACCTCCTATAAGTAGAAGTCCCCTATGGTTACCAAACTATAGTGAAATTTCACTAAATTAGGTAAATGTAGCCTAAGGGAATTTTGAGCTATATTATCATCCAACACTTAACAAGTTGGATGTTTTGAAGATCCCAAAGATGTAATTAAATAAAGCCCTATGAAGAAAGTTGGTAGCAAGTTCAAAGCTCCCAATGCCATGAGGTAGTATTAATCCACCAAATTGAAATCTAATGTTATACTCATAGAATTTTTAGTGATAGCTAAGCTAGATTCTACTATTGGTAGGAGTCCTAAAGCTATTTCGGTGACAGCTAAAAGGGCTCTACCAATAGAAATATTTGGTCCTAAGCTCTAGTTTTCAATACACTTATTTGAAGAACACAAGCTTATACTAAGAGGGGGGTGAATAGTATAAGACCACTTTTCACTTTTCTTTCCCAATCAATATTATACAATGTAAAGATAGCAATATCAATAGCAGTAATCAAAGCAATACACAAATAACCACACACAATAGATACACCATAATTTACGTGGTTCACCCATTGTGGGCTACTTCACGGAGAAAATATTTCACTAAAATTTTCTCAATCAATATCTTGGGAATACTTTACCTATTACAATGTTTATGGACCTTTGTCCAAAGGAGATACCAATCCCCTAATCAAAGTTCATGGATCTCTATCATAGGAGACACCAATCTCCTAATATCTGCTCTGGCTAGTGATCTTCTAGAAGACCTCTACCTCCACTACCCTTAGCAAATGGAACTCTATCCACAGAAGACACCAGTCTTCCCTACCCTAGATAATGGATATTTATCCACTGGATACTATCATCCTCTATACTCTGTCACATCCAAATCTTGCACTCAACTCTATCTCAAATCTATACCAAACACAATCCATTAGTCTAGGACAAATATTCTCTGAATCTCTATCTTTGATCTGGCATAAATCTATCCTCAAATATGCACCAAAATTTGTCCTCAAATATTTACTAAACACAGTCCTTTGGTCTAGCACAAATCTATCCTCAATCTCTATCCTCAAGCCTTAACACAAATCTTGACTTAATCTCAAATAAAATCAATTTGATCTGCCCTAAACCTTAACTCAATGTTTGAACAAATCAATCAATCAACTTTGCTCACAAGTCTTCTCAAAGACTTGTCTCAAATATGCCTTGTAAGCTTCCACAAAATCTCACACCAATCTGTCCACAAGTCCTCTCTAGAACTTTTTCCAATCTGCTCAATAATTCCTCTCAAGAACTTATCCAAATATGCTCAATAAGTCCTCTCAATAACTTATCCAAATCTACTCTCAATATGTATTGTAAGCTTCCACAAAAGCTTACCCAAAAATATCCACAAGTATTCTCAAAGACTTGCCTCAAATATACTCAACAAGTCCACACTAGAACTTGTCCAATCCTATAGAAACATAAATAGAATTGTTAGAGACTCAACATACCCTATAATCATCACAATGCTCAATCACTTTCAATCACTCTTTTAGAAACATAAAAATAATTGTTAGAGACTTGATATGCTTCAACTCAATCACTTTCTCAGTTCAATTTAAAATATATAATAGTTTGTTTTATGGAACTTGAAAATTCACTTCACACATCCACTTGACTAGGCTCAACCAACTCTACTCAATCAATCACTCAATGAAATAACCCTTACTTACAAACCCTAGTCCAAGCATATGAACACTCACTCAAAATATTTTCAACAATGCTCAACAACAAATCTCACATAAAAATAATACTCATGTTCTTTTCAAACCCTAGTTCAATTTTTTCACTCAACAACTCTCTTCAACAACAATGCTTATAATAAAATATTCACATAACAATGATACTCATGTTCTTTATAAACCCTAGTTTAGGTTCTTCACTCAATCAATGGCTTCAACAACAATACTTATAAAACAAGGTTTTAACAACTCTTTATTCTAGAAAACCTTGAAGCATTAACTCGACACACTCAATAAGGAAGACTTAATCAAGTCCTTTTCACTCCAAACTTATTTTTAGAAAACCAACCAATCAACTCAACTATGGAAGAATGTGCTCATACCTTTTTATTGATGATGAAGGAACCTCAAATATCTTCCACAACCACAAACACTTATTTGCCAAGCTCAAAGGAGTTAGAAGATAAATCTCTCTCATAATGTAATGCAAAAACTCAATTACACCTTATCACTCCATCTTTAAAAACAACCATCAACATACATAAAATATATTTCCAATAACACCTTATAATCTTCCAATTAAAATAAATTTAACATCCACAAAAATCAACTCAAAAACCTCCTTAATTAAATTTAATGGCAAAATAACTTTGGCAAAAATCAAATCCACTTTCCTTATAACTCCAATAACATAAATTAATTACCAAGCAAGTAACATTTCATTACCCTTATAACTCCCTTTTTCACCTTAGTAAAAACATTAGGCAAATAAAAATATTTAATTAAATGTTCCTTTGCCACTTGTGGGATTCGAACCCACAACCACCGCCTCCTCGTGCATCCTAGCTATGGGCTTGACCAACGCATGCACTAGGAACATTCTTGAGAGGCTAAGATAATCACGTGCTCTTTCTTCCCAAGCCTGGTACTTAAAAAGTGCATGCCAAACATATTTCCACCTTGGTGCTCAAGACAAACATGCCAACAACCTCCACACGAGTCGATCATGGTCACTCCCACTCCAAAACACTCTCACAAAATGCGCGCTACCAATGGACCACATTGCCCAATGGGAGTGAGTCTTTAAGCCCTCCCCACTAGTCTTCTTCCTGGCGCTAAAATATAAAATGATTTTTTTGTCTTCTTCCTCAATGATTTGCATGAAATAAACTTTTCTCGGTCACTTAAAATCAATATATGAATGTTAAGGTTTGAATGCCCCTTGGCATGGCATTTATACACAAAATCCATCATTTTACTTATACATCGACGCTCCACAAAATTTGATGACGTCGACGGAGAAAAGACAATTGCAATTAAATTTAAACTTTTCCAACCTTACCATAAGGTAATTTAATTAAATTATAAATTAATTAAATTCCTTAGGCCTCTCCATAGGTTTTAAGAAAAACCTTTTATTTTGCCATCAATGGTTTTGAGAAAAACCATTTAAATCATGCTTCACATAAAGCTCTTTTGGAACCAATCAAAATGCAATTCTTCTTAGAACCTTTTGAAATCAATGACAACTAATATTCCTCAAAATGTCCAACAATATTCCCCTTTGTCATTGATGGCAACCCAAATTATTTTTACCATAAACTTAACCTTTTATGGGTTCTACTCCCCTTGGGACATTGCTCCCCTTGGGTCAATGCTCTTGTCAAAAATTTTCTCTTTGCTCAAAATACCAAATCTCTCCCCCTTACTCAAATCTCTCCCCCTTTGAAATAAATGGGAAAGGATCAACTTTGGGGCTCAGGGCTAAGAACGAGCCTCTTAGCTTAGCCCCTCCCCCACCTCCTATTGAGGTGGTTAATTCTAGGGTGGAGTATTTCTACTCCCATAACTTATTGTTCTTTATCTGTATCCTCTTTTATTCTTATCTAATCCTTCTGATTCCTATGATTGTTTCTTTCCATGTCCATGTTCCTATCCATGTCCATTTTCTTGTTCCTATTCCTGTTCTTATTCATATCCATGTTCCTTTTCCTATTCATATTCATGTTACTATTCCTGTTCCTATTTCTGTTCCTGTACATACTTGATTCTGGAATGTCTGCTCTACACCACTTTCCTGTGTGACTATCATTATTGCACTTATAATACTTAATATTATTATTCCTTGGAGGTGCAAATGTCTTAGGATTTATCCTAGTGAAGCCATATCCTCTTCTATCATGAACCCTGCAATTCATTGCCTTGTGACCAAATTGATTACATGAGTAGAAATACCCATTGAAACATTTTTTGTTCCTATATTCCTACCTTTTATGTGTCCTACACTGTGAAGCCATGTGCCCAAACATGTGACATGAAAAACATCTTCCATTGAATTTTTCTTGTCTTGACCTCATTGGTCTCTTAGTCTCTCTTGACCTATTCTGATTGTTGTTCAATTTGTCTCTTCTTTGTGCATTTTTCTTGTTCTTGTTGAACTTTTTGTTTTCCAAATCATCCTCATATGTCTCACTTTCTCTTACACTGCCTTCTTCTGAAGTGTCTTCATCTGAAGTTTCTTCTCCTCCAGAACTTGAGGTTGACTTTCCTTCCCATTTCTTCTGTCCTTGTTCAAATCCAAGACCTGTTTTGCTTGATGTAGGCTTTTGTATCTTGATGAACTTATCCAAGTTATTTGAGCTATTTTTGAACCCTTTTAGCTTGACTTTGGAGTCTTCTAAATCTTCCATTAGTAGTTCCACTTCTTGTGCTAACTTTTCACATTCTAATATCTTTGCTTTTAACTTATCCTTGAACTTCTTTGTCTTAGCCTATGATTTTTCTAGATCCTCTATAAGCATCCTTCTCTCTTCATCAAATTCTTGAAACTAAATTTCAAGTTTAGAGTTTTGCTTTCTTACCTTCTTCATTGTGTCAAGGGTATAGATAAGTTCTCCCTTGAGATCATATCCATATTTATTTTAATATTCCTCTATTTTTTTGCCTTTGTTCACATCTTCATTTTATTTTGACTTGTCTTCTATAGGATCACCTTCCCCTTCTTCTAGTGTCATTAGAATATTATCTTTTGGTCCTTCAAGTGTATCTTCATATTCATCATCACTAAAATTGAAACCATTTTCTTGTACAACTATCTTCAATATGTCCAAAGTTACCACATATAAAACACTTGAGAATTTATGGAGTCATTTTCTTAACTTGTTCTTTTTCTTCAATCATAAATAGGACTTCATCTCTATCATTGTCTAAAAAACTAACATCACTATCACTTTAATACTTACTTTCATTATCCGCATAGTAGCTCATCTTTTATCTTTGAAAGAACTTATTTCCTTGTCTGCTTTGTCCATCCTTGTTTTTATTTTGGTGCCGTATCTCTTTTATTCCCTATTTTTGTGATCCTATTTCTCTTCACCATTATTATTCTTAGATTCTTGACAATCTATTGCATAATGGCCATACTTTCCATAATTGAAACATTTAACAGACTTTAGATCTCTAGATCTTCTAGAATCCTTATTTCTCTATCATAATTACCTTCTTCATCACTGTATGGCTCATTTTTTGATTTTGACTTCTTACCCTTTGTCTTCTTGATTGCTTTGAAGGCTACTTTCTTTTGAGGAATAGGTTCTTTTGTTCTTAACTCAAAAGTTGTAATAATACCAAGCAACATATCTCTTATCAAAAAAATCACCATACTTTGACTCTTCTATAGCAGAAATATTTTCACTAAATATTTTGGGAAGATATCTTAAGACCTTATCACATACATATGATTCTTAAACCTTCATTCCAAGTCCTTGCATATCATTAACAACCTCATCAATTTGAAGTAAGTACTAATTTTTTCCTCATTCTTCATTCTTAACTCTTCAAATTGTCCTTTGAGATTTTGTATATTTACTTTCTTAACACCTTTATCTCCTTCATATATATTTTGTAACTTATCCCACATTTCTTTTACATTTTGATAATGCATAACTTTTATGGACTCTGTTCTATGCAAGCCTCTAAAAAGTGCATTCATTGCTTTTGAATTGTAATGTTGTAAAAACTTACCTTCCTTATCTATAGGTGGATCAACTGAGGGGTTGTATCCATTTTCAACTACTTCCCAAATCTCATTTCCAAGTGCCTTCAAGTAGATCTTCATTCTCAAACTCCAATATACATAATCACTCCCATAAAATACTAGTGTTGTATTGTCTGATGATCCATTCTTAGAATACATTATGTTCTTGTAATATTTTCCTTCAATTTGTTAAATTCTTTCGAAGGAACCCACTCTGATACCAATTGAAGAACATAAGATTATACTGAGAGGGAGGGGTGAAAATTATAAGACCACTTTTTACTTTTCTTTCCCAATCAATATTATGCAATGTAAAGATAGCAATATCAATAGTAGTAATCAAAGCAATGCACAAATCACCACACACAATAGAGACACCATAATTTACATAGTTCACCCAATGTGGGATACTCCATGGAGAAAATATTTCACTAAAATTTTCTCAATCAATCTCTTGGGAATCCTTTCCCTATTACAATGTTTATGGATCTTTTTCCAAAGGAGATACCAATACCCTAATCAAAGTTTATGGATCTCTATCCATAGGAGACATCGATATCCTAATCTTTGATCTATTTGGTGATATTCTAGAATACCTCTACCTCCACTAACCTTATCAAATGGAACTCTATCCATAGAAGACACGCGTCTTACATGCCCTGTATAATGGATATCTATCCATTGGATACTATCATCCTCTATACTCTGTCACCTCCAAAGCTTACACTCAACTCTATCTCAAATTTGTACCAAACATATTCTTTTAGTTTAGCAAAAATATTATTTAAATATTTGTATTTGATCTGGCACAAATCTATCCTCAAATCTGCACCAAAATCTATCCTCAAATCTGTACTAAACATAGTCCTTCGGTCTAGCACAAATCTGTCCTCAAGACTTAACACAAAGCTTAACTTAATCTCAAAAAAACTTGGTTGGATATACCCTAAACCTTAACTAAAGGTTTGAACAAATCAATCAATCAAATCTGCTAACAAGTCTTCTCAAAGACTTGTCTCAAATCTACCTTGTAAGCTTCAACAAAAGCTCACACCAATATGTCCACAAGTCCTCTCTAGAAATTTATCCAATATGCTCAATAAGTCCTCTCAAGAACTTATCCAAATATGCTCAATAAGTCCTCTCAATAACTTATCCAAATATGCTCTCAATATGTATTGTAAGCTTCCATAAAAGCTTACCCAAAACTATCCATAAGTCTTCTCAAAGACTTACCTCAAATCTGCTCAACAAGTCCACACTAGAACTTGTCCAATCTCATAGAAACATAAAGAGAATTTTTAGAGACTCAGTATGCCCTATACTCATCACAATGCTCAATCACTTTCAATCACTCTTTTAGAAACATACAAAGAATTGTTAGAGACTCAATATGCTTCAACTCAATCACTTTCTCAATTCAATTTAGAATATATAATAGTTTGTTTTATGGAACTTGAAAAATCACTTCACACATCCACTTGACTAGGCTCAACCAACTCTACTCAATAAATCATTCAATGAAATAATCCTTACTTAAAAACCCTAGTCCAAGCATATGAACACTCACTCAAAATATTTTCAACAATGCTCAACAAAAAAATCTCACATAACAATAATACTCATGTTCTTTTCAAACCCTAGTTCAAGTTTTTCACTCAAAAACTCACTTCAACAACAATGCTTATAAGACAATATTCACATAACAATGATACTCATGTTCTTTACAAACCCTAGTTCAAGTTCTTCACTCAATCAATGGCTTCAACAAAAATACTTATAAAACAAGGTTTTAACAACAACTCTTTATTCTAGAAAACCTTGAAGCATTAACTCAACACACTCAACAAGGAAGACTTAATCAAGTCCTTTTCATGCCAAACTTATTTTTAGAAAACCAACCAATCAACTCAACTATGGAATAATGTGCTCATACCTTTTTATTGATGATGAAGGAACCTCAAATATCTGCCACAACCACAAATACTTCTTTGCCAAGCTCAAAGGAGTTAGAAGATAAATCTCTCTCACAATGTAATGCAAAAACTCAATTACACCTTATCACTCCATCTTTAAAAACAACCATCAACATACATAAAATATATTTCCAATAACACCTTATAATCTTCCAATTAAAATAAATTTAACATCCACCAAAATCAACTCAAAAACCTCCTTAATTAAATTTAATGGCAAAAAGAACTTTGGCAAAAATCAAATCCACTTTTCTTATAACTCCAATAACATAAATTAATTACAAAGCAAGTAACATTTCATTTACCCTTATAACTCCCTTTTTCACCTTAGGAAAAATATTAGGCAAATAAAAATATTTAATTAAAAGTACCTTTGCCACTTGTGGGATTCGAACCCACAACCACCGCCTCCTCGTGCATCCTAGCTATGGGCTTGACCAACGCATGCACTATGAACATGCTTGAGAGGCTAAGATAATCACATTCTCTTTCTTCCCAAGCCTAGTACTTAAAAAGTGCATGCCAAACATATTTCCACCTTGGTGCTCAAGACAAACATGCCAACAACCTCCACATGAGTCGATCGTGGTCACTCCCACTCCAAAATGCTCTCACAAAATGCACGCTACCAATGGACCACACTGTCCAATGGGAGTGAGGCCTTAAGCCCTCCCCACTAGTCTTCTTCCTGGTGCTAAAAGATAAAATGATTTTTTGTCTTCTTCCTCAACGATTTGCATGAAATAAACTTTTCTCGATCGCTAAAAATCAATCGATGAATGGTAAGGTTTGAATGCCCCTTGGCATGGCATTTATACATGAAATCCATCATTTGACTTAGACGTCGGCGCTCCACAAAATTTGATGACGTCGACGGAGAAAATACAATTGCAATTAAATTTAAACTTTGCCAACCTTACCATAAGGTAATTTAATTAAATTATAAATTAATTAAATTCCTTAGGCCTCTCCATAGGTTTTAAGAAAAACCTTTTATTTTGCCATCAATGGTTTTGAGAAAAAACATTTAAATCATGCTTCACATAATGCTCTTTTGGAACCAATCAAAATGTAATTCTTCTTAGAACCTTTTGACATCAATGAAAACTAATATTCCTCAAAATTTCCAACATTATTGTCGTCATAAATAG
Organism: Wollemia nobilis; assembly: GCA_028583015.1. Lineage (NCBI taxonomy): Eukaryota > Viridiplantae > Streptophyta > Pinopsida > Araucariales > Araucariaceae > Wollemia > Wollemia nobilis. Next base: position 8,581,481 of record JAQPPZ010017049.1, on the reverse strand, counting down.
GTTAAAAAAATAGAGATATGATCCATAGGCAATGGTTTACTAGAATAATTACTCATGTAATTTTTCATCTAGATCCAAGGGGAGAAATTTCTAGTTAAGATGGTAGATTTAAGTATTGATGGACCTATAAACACTAACATCAACATAGTCTTCAAAATTTTTGGGAAAATATAGAAAAATAAGGGTGGGAAGATATTCTAGCTTTCATGATTCAAGTAGAGCAAAAGCCAAGATGAGTTGGGACACTTTGTCAAACAATGTCAACAAGGATTTCAAATATTCTAGCATATTTCAAGTAGCTCATAATATTATAGAAGTAAAGAAATGATAAAATAGGCTAAAGGGACTAGTGGTGTTAGCTCAGTAAGAGATCAAGCCTAATCAATTTTGACCAATAATAATACATAATAGTTAGTTTTTAGTTTGTTATATTCTAAAGTATTTTATTTAATTTTTTAACTCCATTACCCAATAGATAAGGCTACCTAGGTTCTTATTTTTACAAGTAAAAATCCTCAAGAGGCACTAATAATGTGGACCCATGAGAGTCCCCATATGTATGGATCCTAGAAATGTTTGATGGACTATCAATTTGATAAATTTTATTGATTAATTACAATGAAACCTCTTCAGGCCCAATATCATTTGTATAAAACCTAGCTAGAAGCTCAAAGGTAGTTTGTTGGGTCCTAAATTTAGCTAAGATAGAGAAGCCCAACAACTTTAGAATCTAGAAAAAGGGTGGCCAAATACTTATGAATATGAGGTCAACTAGGGTGCATAAAAATTCTATCCAATCCAAAGAGTAAGTGTTTGTGATCATAAATGGCTAGAAGCATGAGTGATTGTAATCATGAGAGGATGAGAATTTTAAACAATGATAGCAAATCCTTTTAAAATTCTCAACTAGGTCCCTAAAGCCTTTATGGCAAGCAAAAACCTATAGAATATCAAGATAAAATATGAAGACCCCTAGACAAGTCTCTTTTAGTAGATATTATGTATATCCGAGGCATTGGCCACTTGAAAACTCCTCAGTCATCCAAAGCAAATCAATTAGACAATAAAATGACAACCAATATTCTAAAAACCTATAACAATATTAGTTGTTACCATGAATAGAAGTTCCTATAATGATGATAGTTGGCTCAACAATAACAAATAATGAGAAGAGTTGAGCATGCTAAAAAATAATCAAACCTACTAAAGACACATAAATTTTGGAGTTGGTGATTAGTTTTTGGATCAAAATAGTTCGCTAAGATAGAGCAAGAGAACAACATCCACTTCCCTAGGCATGTTGATCAATAATTAGCCTCGAACTAGGCTAGGTTGTGCCTATCCTTATCATATCTATGGTAGGTCATCCTTGTAATAATTATCTAGGCTATTATAATGAACTATAAATAACACAATTTACCTTAGTATGAGGGTTGACAATTTGAGTGTTTGTTTGTTGTATACCATGCAATTTTTCTCTACTTCTTAATGAATCAACTTGTTGTTTGACCTTTGCTAGTAATGTGTTGCTAAATTCTTTCATGTATGCATGCTCTATAGTCTCTAGATATTTTTGTAAAATATTTATGGGTGGTCTATTATGTTAGGCCTAATTTTTTGTTTGGATTATCACTTTGAGCTATTAAAATATTAGGTATGCATAGTATTAATCATTGTAGTTCTACTTTCTTCTATAAAATTCTATCAATGGTCTATTTTTTTAGGCCATAGTTATTGTTTGGACTATCACTGAGGGCTATTAGAGTATTAGAAGGCATGATCTGGGCTTAATTTATATTTTTTAATGCTTTTCTTGGTAACTAATATGTTAGGACTTGTATGTAGTCAAGTTGTAGTGTGCTTTGCATAGGATGTGGTAGTTTTGTTATCCAAATGCCATCCACTTTTAAATACATGTTTCTCTCCCTTTTCTCTTTTTAACCATATATTTCTATCTTTAGTCTTCTTTCATTTATTTTATTTTTTGCTTTGTAATAAGGAACCAACCTTCCTTGGAGGTTGGCTTAGAAAACAATACCTGATTATCCAATCCTGGTCATAGTCTAGGGTGCACATTAATCCACTAGATATATTGTCAACCAAGAGTCATCATTATCATTTTTATTCAAACATTTAATATAAAAATAAATTTTAAATACTAACTCCATTTTGTCTAATTTCTAAAAATTCTAAATCATTTATAGCTATCTAGTTTTGGATATGATATATTAGGTTTTGTAATTATCTCTAATCATTTCATAATTAAAATTGCTTTGATTTAGATCTCAACTCCTTACATGATTGATCTTGCTTTGAAGTGCAATTTTAGAAGTCTACTACACTAACAATTACGAATCTATGAACATATATAATTAGAAGTAAATGCAATATCGTTTGAGGACCTAGACTATTTAGAAAGTGTTCCTTCTTATCTAAATTACTCTTTTCAATAGGGTCTAATCACTATTCTTAGCACATGCATAATGGCTTAATGATTAAATCAATTAATCCTCACACAATATTTTCTACAATAAATAATTCCATTAATAATATATAACCAAAATATTTGAATCCTTTATACTTTTATCCTTGGCCTCTAAGAAACTCAATGTCAATATAATTTGATTTCCTAGGTAAAGGAAGTATCCTCTATAGTAAGAGTGCAAATTCAACCTATATTTTTAATACATCAAAATGTTAAAATATTTTAATATTTCTATATTGACATACAACCATAATTATCCTTGAACTTATTTATTAATACTATAAACTTGATTTCACATTCTCATCATCTAAGGTAGTAACCATATATAAACTAACTTCAATAGTCAAACCTTAGAAAATCTATGTATGATTTTCGAAGGAAAAAATCAAGTATATATTCTAGAATTACTTGGAAATATATATTTTATATCCTTGAGTACTCTAATGTTTTATTCCTATTGCATTTAATTTTTTTGATGTTGTATTTTTATTTTCATGATTTCATCCTCTAAAGGATGATGCAATTATAATTTCATTCATTCCAATGTCCATATTATTTAAAAAATTTCACTCCAAAAATAATCCCATGAATTTTATTGGTTATTTTGTTAGTCTAGATTTAGTTTTTCTATTATGATATTAATTTTATTTTATTTCATGTACATATAATTTATATATATGTATATGTATATGTGCATATTTGATTATTTTATTATCATTCAATTAAATTTACAATGTGAAAAAACTAAATTCTTCAATGACTAATAAAATAACTTAATCTAGTTAAATAGTTTGAGGTTTCCCTTACTGGATTCATTGATATATTTAGATTTTATAAAATATTCTATAATATATATAATTGGTTTTCCCTAAATATTTATATCAAGTCATAATTTAATGACTTGATTTTGGAATATTACTTCATAATTAAGCAAAAAAACTCATATTTTGATATATTTTTACAAATCAAGCCTAAAATAAGACTTGAAATATATCACAACAATATACAGAACAATAATTCTCTTTTATCCTCACCATTTTTTTCCCTTGGTTATTTACAACTATTTATATGAAACTTGATATTTTTCAATAAATTAGTTTTGATCGTAAAATTATGACATAATTTTACTAATTAACCAAACATATAAAAAATTCAAAATGTAAAGAAACTAACTATTCTTGTTGAGAAACATCAAATATAATGATCTTAATAAATTAACTTCCTTTACTTTCAAGGAGGAGACCTAGGTTCCAATATTTCCAAGGGATACATGCATAATTACCAAGTTGTTTTAATACCACTATATGGTCATGATGTAATATAGGTGGGGCCTAGTTCAATACCATATGACTAATTTAAAAAGATATATTCTTATTTAGAAATAATAATTGCCTAATCAACTATTAACAATTATAAAATATCTTATTCTAACCTGACTATACAATATCTATTAATAAATTGATTGTAGAGGGGGGAAAATACCCTACCACATACGATTTTTGTCTAGATCTGTTGAGAGCCTAGGTGAACCATGGAGGTATGTCATGACTCTACACTTAGTGGGAAACTGAGAGAAGGGTTCACAGGAATGATTTTAGGACTTGCTCCAAGTTTGAGGTGGAATGTGTTTGAATGTGTCTATTAAGCATGCCCTATGTTTGGCCTTTCTAAAACTACATTATGGCAAAGAAAAAGAACAATGCAATATACAAGATGCAAGAAGACAATAGTTAACGCTAGAATGATTATTTACTTGAATGATCACTAAACCTAGGATTGCAAAACAAATCCTTTGAGCAATGGTCCAAGAGAGATGCACAAACAAGGTTAAAATCCTAGATGCACACTATATTATTTTATTATTTCAAATGCCTAGAAATTTGATCAAATACTTTTCATCACCTGTGGTCTTTATTATAGATAGAAATGAATAAAAATAATCATCAAACAACCTAAATATATATTAGGGCACTTATCTAATTTGGTGGTTGTTCCAAGCTTTATCTTGTGTACAATAATGTCCCACAACTTCTATCCGTTACACTCAGTACAACACTGAGAGGGGGGTGAATTAGTTAAGCATTTTAAAACTTAAATCTGCAACTCTTAATTCTGAAATAATGAAAACTTAAAACCAGAAACAACAAGCATAACAAGAGAGCATCACACAACACAGGATTTTAACGAGGTTCACCAATATGGCTACTCCTCAAAAAGAACGGCTGCTTGGACTACCATCCAAATCTAGCCCCTTGCAAAGCACCAACTTTATAATCATTTACCAGCACCCACTGGAAGGAGCAACAACCCCTCATTTATCTGTATCAATAGAAAGGAGCACCAACCCCTGATTTACCAACACCTACTAGAAGGAGCACCAACCCCTAATGCCAAGCTGCAACCTAGACTTCAATTCTGAATGTAAATGTTTGATAGGAAAATACCTTTGTTTTCACAAGACCCTAACTGGTCTAAAGCTTACTTGATCTCTCTCACTTTTGCACTCTGCTCTTTGTGTGCATTCGTAGCCACACTTAGAATAATTTGATACAAACTTTTACTTACTCTATGCACTTCACCATCATCTCGTTGCTTCTGCGCTAACTGCACTCTTACGGTTGCATGTCGCACACTTTGATATTCACACAGATCGATATACTTCGATAACACCTTCAACAACACAAATCTCCAAAATAGCCCTCATTTTATATTAGAAATTTTAGGATGAAAAACCTAATTGTAGTTGGCTGATAATGCAAATGCAAACCCTAAACTCAGTCGATTGTCATTGATCTTCGTCGGCTTCTACCCATGAAGATGTTCGATAACTCCACCGTTTGAGGACTTCAATCAAAACCTATCCCTGTAGCTACCACACTGACTTTTGATCACTCTGCTTATTTTGGCTACATGAATTCACTCTGTATCTACCTTTGTGAATGTTGTAGAGAAGTCAGTCACTGTCATACTTCTCATCTCAGGCAGGTTCTACTTCTGTTCTTGTGCACTTACAGCCTATTGCGAAATCGCCACATTTCTATCTCTGAAGCTTCTTTTGTTGTTGTAGCCATGAAAACACAACATGTCATGATATCATGACACTTTTATCTCCGTACACTTTCTCTATTCTTATGTCACGATATCGTGACACTTCTTCCTTCGTAGGCTTCACTTTTTGCTTCTGTCACGAGATCACGACACTTTTGCCTCTGTAGACTTCATTTGATCTTTTGTCATGAAATCATGACGCTTTTGCATCTGTAGACTTCGTCTTCACTTCTATCATGATATCGTAACACTTCTACCTCTGAAGTCTTTCATTCTACTTTTGTCACAAAATCGTGACAGTTCTGCCTTCAAGGTCTCGCTATCTGCTTTTGTCATGAAATCATGACACTTCTGCCTTTGAAGTCTTCTACTCTGCATTTTTTGTGAAATCATGACACTTCCTGCATCTGTATGCATTCTCTACAACATGTTGTGAAATCATGACATTTCTACCTTCAAACATTCTCTCTCCTCTCTTAGTCACAAAAATGTGACTTGTCACGAAATCGCGACGCTTTTTCCAGTTGACTTTATCTCTCCTATTTTAGTCATGAAATCATGACACTTTATCTTTATTTCTCTTTTTCTTTTGGCTTGTAACGAAATCGTGACACTTTATACTTTACTTTCTCTATTCTCAAACTTGTCACAAAATCATGACAGTTCTCACTTCAAACTCTTTCTTCTGTAGCATGTCATGAAATTGTGACAGTTCTCACTTCGAACTCTTTCCTCTACTGCATGTCACGAAATCATGATAGTTCTCACTTCGAAATCTGTTCTATCTTTCACCCGCAAAAATGGAACATGTCATGAAATCATGATGCTTTCTGCATCCGTACTTTTTTCTATCTTTCGCCTGTGAAAATGAAACATGTCATGAAATCACGACGCTTTCGCTTCCTTATACTCTTTTCTGTCTTTCGCCCATGAAAATAGAACATGTCGCAAAATTGCGATGCTTTCTGCATCCGTACTCTTTTCTATATTTCACCTATGAAAATGGAACATGTCACAAAATCATTATGCTTTCGCTTCCTTATAATTTTTTCTGTCTTTCACCCACAAAATAGAACATGTCACAAATTCGTGACACTTTCACTACCTTGCTTCATTGTTCGGATTGCACTAGCGAAAATAAGACATGTCGCGATATCGTGACACTTTTTTGTCCGTACACTTGCTCTTGCAAATTGTCATGAAATCGTGACCATTTTCTTTACGAGCTCTTCCTTTCGAACCTGTCACAAAATCGTGACACTTTTCCTTGCAAGTTATTTCTCTCAAACATGTCACGAAATCGCGACAGTTTTCCTTGCACTTTTTCTTTCAATATGTCATGAAATCATGATAGTTTTTCAACTTGCCTTTTTCTCTTGCAACATGTTGCAAAATTGTGACAGTTTTACCTGCTTGCACCTCTACTTCGAACATGTCATGAAATCACGACAATTTTTCAACTTGCTTTCTCTTTCAACATGTTGCGAAATCGTGACAGTTTTCCTTGCTTGCGCCTCTGATTCGAACATGTGGCAAAATCATGACAATTTTTCCACTTGCTTTCTTTTCTTCCAACATGTCATGAAATCATGACAGTTTTCCCTGCTATTTCTCTCTCCTCCAATATGTCACAAAATTGTGACACTTTTTCTGCTTCCTGAATATGTCGCAATATCGCGACACTTTTCTTACTTGTCTTTTTCTTTGATTCTTTGCACATGGGCCACTTAGGTCTTCTGGGAAACACACTGTACATACTCTGAATGACTTTTGAACTTCCTATCCACTACATCTGAATAACTTTTGAGCATTTGAACTTCCTGTCTATTGTATCAGGTAATCTATCTGACTGTGTTGACAACAATGACAATACTATTGCATATTCTGAATAGCTTCTGAACTTCCTGTCCACTGCATCATGACTATGTTCATTGCATTAAATGATCTAACTGACTGTGTTGACAACAATGACAATACTGTTACTGCACCTTGCTCAACAATCTCCCCCTTTGGAATTGTTGTCAACACACATGTAATTACCTGTAAATCTTCTCCCCCTTTGAAAATAATACCAAAGGGCTGTTGCAGACTCTCCCTGAGTCCATGCACAATATTCTCAGGCAAACAAAATTTTATACTTAGTAAAACTTACAAACATGAGCAAAAAGATAATCAGATACTTGAATGCTCCCCCTGAGAATGTGATCCCTATAGCTAGTCAATTTTTGAAAAATCTCTCACTAGTCTTTTTGAGCTGAATTTACTAGATTGTCAAATCTGATATGACCGGACTTCTTGTGCCACAATCAGTTTTCTTCTTCTTGTCCAATCAAGCAAGCTCCTCCTTCAAAAAGTGATACCAGATAGCAATATGTTTTGTGCGTGAATACATAACCGGACTCTTGGGGATCTTAATCACACTTAACTGAAATTGGCTTACTAAAGTTGATATCAAGATCTTTCAGGGTTTGTATCATCCATAAAACCTGCGTGCATCATGCTGTTGCTGCAATAAATTTTGCCTCTACTGTCGATGAAGAAACTGACTCTTGTTTCTTACTGTGCCTGTTACTAAAAATCAATCCACAAGCTTTCTCAAAGTCTTGCCTCAAATCCGCTCAACAAAATCTCAACTCTTTTCGGATTGCTTGGAAATATTCCTGCAAACAGACCTCACTTGAACCAACTTTTGTGCAACACTGTACTGATACTGCAATTCCACTGTCAATTCTGAGCAAGCACCAAGCACTGTATCATAGCACAACCAGATCCCTTTTTATATTTACAACCTGATCTATGTTTTCTATACCCACTACTGGTCACACCTTACTATCAACTGTGCAAATCTAGAGAAGACATTCTGTCAAACACTTCACGACCAACCATAGTGCACCTTACTCAACCTCATACTTCTTAACCTCGGATTGGCATTTTATCAATAGTTAAAACGAAATTGTTTGAGAATTAAATAATTTCACCAAGGTGTCATGAAAGTTCTAACAATATTTACATCAATGTGTAGAACAAATACACACTGCTTTTATCGAAACACAAATATGTATCTAGGGCAAACATTCTTCCACTAATCTAATTTATTTGAACTGTTATTAATCCATAGCTTTGAAAAATGATAGTAAGAACCATCAACAGTGCAACAGTGACAAATAGCAATACTACCAATGGTAATAACTCTCATTTAAAACTCCATCCTTTACGACACTTCCACAAACAATGAAATGAAACATATAGTGCAATTCCCCATTACTACTTGCCTTTTCATCCTCAAAAAACCCAACAAACACATAGGAGCATAAAAATAAAACCTTTTCAGATTGCTCCCCCTGAGGATGTGTTACCTGGAGTTGCTTAGTGCAGTAGAGGAGTAGTCTCCTTCAGTCCAAGGAGACACAATTTCCTCTCTTCTTTCTTTCTCCAGACTTTCTTGACCACGGGCTTGGGTTCTTCAACTATATCCCTATTTTGCACCTTTTCGTGAACTCAAACATTTCTCATGTGAGGTTGTCTCTTGTGCATCCTTGATGAATGATTATTTTCCTTTCTTTTATGCACATGATTTATTCCCTGTCTTAGATGCGTTCTTTGTGTTTGATGAAATCTATTGTTTTGCCTTAGAATAGAAACAAACGTATTTGGACAAAACCTTGCTATGTGCCCATGACCATTACATTGAAAACATTGCACATGGTGTTCCCTCAAAAATGTAGATGTATTTCTACCAGCATAATTCTTTGATCTATTATTCACTCCATAATAAATTGCCTTGTGACCATACTGGTTGCATCTGAAACAGTAGCCATTAAAAGTATTATTATGAATAGAGTGAGAGTGATAGAACCTCTTTTGTTGTGGCTACTTTTCTGTAGATCTCCTTTGATAATTTCTTCCTTTTGAAGATTTAGCTTTAAACTTTTCTTGCTTCAATACTTCAATAATGAACTTCTTCTCTATAGAATTGGAAGATGAAGGTTGTCCAACTTCATATCCAAGACCATGCTTATCTGTGGAGCTTCTTTGTTGGCTTATCATTTTATCTAGCAACTCTGTGCTCTTCTCAAATTTGAGATTTGTATTGGCCTCTTCTAGTTGTTTCTGCAATAAAACAATCTCTTCTTCTTGTTTGCGGCAAACAATCTCTTTCTCATTGATCTGCGACCTGAGAGTTTCCTCAATCCTTTTAGACTCTTCTACTTGCAGCTTTAGATTACTAACCACTTTGTTAGAATCCTCTTCACGTTTGTTACACACATCGACTTTATCATTCAGCTGTGACTTCAAGTCTTCTTCTATTTTCTTGGCCTTTTGAAATTGTAAGAAAATATTTTCAATATCAACCCCATATTCTTCCAATTTCTTGGATAGTATTTTGTTCTTTTTCTTTTCTATACTCAACTCTTCAAGTGCAGAGATCAACTCACCTTCCCAATCTACTTCAGCCTTGAGATTTTCATCACATGCTTCAGTGTTCACTCCTTCTGCCTTTTTTGGTTCAATTTTCTCTACCACAGGAACTAAAACTGACTGAGATGTCTTTTTGAAGGAGGATCTATTCTTCTTACCCATTGTGTACTAATCCAAGATCAACCCCAACTGATTTAGCTTGATAAGGGAACCTGGCTCTGATACCAATTGTTACACTCAGTACAACACTGAGAGGGGGGTGAATCAGTTAAGCATTTTAAAACTTAAATCTGCAACTCTTAATTCTAAAATAATGAAAACTTAAAACCAGAAACAACAAGCATAACAAGAGAGCATAACACAACACAATATTTTAATTAGGTTCACCAATATGGCTACTCCTAAAAAAGAACGACTGCTTGGACTACCATCCAAATCTAGCCCCTTGCAAAGCACCAACTTTACAATCATTTACCAGCACCCACTGGAAGGAGCAACAACCCCTTATTTATCTGCATCAATAGAAAGGAGCACCAACCCCTGATTTACTAGCACCTACTGGAAGGAGCACCAACCCCTGATGCCAAGCTACAACCTGGACTTCAATTCTAAATGTAAATGTTTGACAGGAAAATACCTTCATTTTCACAAGACCCTGACTGGTCTAAAGCTTACTTGATCTCTCTCACTTTTGCACTCTGCTCTCTGTGTGCATTCGTAGCCACACTTAGAATAATTCAACATGACCTTTTACTCACTCTGTGCACTTCGCCATCATCTCACCGCTTCTGCGCTAACTATGCTCTTACGGTCGCATGTCGCACACTTTGATATTCGCATAGATCGATATACTTCGATAACACCTTCAACAACACAAATCTCCAAAATAGCCCTCATTTTATATTAGAAATTTTAGGATGAAAAACCTAATTGTAGTCGACTGATAATGCAAATGCAAACCCTAAACTCAGTCAACTATCATTGATCTTCGTCGGCTTCTACCCATGAAGATGTTCGGTAACTCCACCGCTTGAGGACTTCAATCGAAACCTGTCCCTGTAGCTGCCACACTGACTTTTGATCACTCTGCTTATTTTGGCTGCATGAATTCACTCTGTATCTACCTTTGTGAATGTTGTAGAGAAGTCAGTCACTGTCATACTTCTCATCTCAGGCAGGTTCTACTTCTGTTCTTGTGCACTTACAGCCTGTCGTGAAATCGTGACATTTCTATCTCTGAAGCTTCCTTTGTTGTTGTAGCCGCAAAAACACAACATGTCATGATATCATGACACTTTTATCTTCGTACACTTACTCTATTCTTATGTCATGATATCACGACACTTCTTCCTTCGTAGGCTTCACTTTTTGCTTCTGTCACAATATCGTGACACTTCTGCCTCTATAGACTTCATCTGATTTTTTATCGTGAAATCACGACGCTTTTGCCTCTGTAGACTTTGTCTTCACTTTTGTCGTGATATCGTGACACTTCTGCATCTGAAGTATTTCTTTCTACTTTTGTTGCAAAATCATGATAGTTCTGCCTTCGAGGTCTCGCTATCTGCTTTTGTCATGAAATCATGACACTTCTGCCTTCGAAGTCTTCTACTCTGCATTTGTTGCAAAATCATGACACTTCCTACATCCGTATGCATTCTCTACAACTCGTCACAAAATCGTGACATTTTTGCCTTCGAACATTCTCTCTCCTCTCTTAGTCACAAAAATGTGACATGTCATGAAATCGCGACGCTTTGTCTAGTTGACTTTCTCTCTCCTATTTTAGTCACGAAATCATGACACTTTATCTTTCTTTCTCTTTCTCTTTTGGCTTGTCGTGAAATTGTGACACTTTATACTTTACTTTCTCTATCCTCAAACTTGTCGTGAAATCATGACAGTTCTCACTTCAAACTCTTTCTTCTGCAGCATGTCGTAAAATCATGACAGTTCTCACTTCGAACTCTTTCCTCTGCTACATGTCACGAAATCGTGACAGTTCTCACTTCAAACTCTGTTCTGTCTTTCACCCACAAAAATGGAACATGTCATGAAATCATGACGCTTTCTGCATCCGTACTATTTTCTATCTTTTGCCCATGAAAATGGAACATGTCATGAAATCGTGACGCTTTTGCTTCCTTATACTCTTTTCTGTCTTTCGCCCATGAAAATAGAACATGTGAAAATGCAACGCTTTCTGCATCCGTACTCTTTTCTATATTTCACCCATGAAAATGGAACATGTCATGAAATCATGATGCTTTCGCTTCCTTATACTCTTTTCTGTATTTCACCCACAAAAATAGAACATGTCGCAAAATCATGACACTTTTGCTGCCTTGCTTCATTGTTCGGCTTGCACTAGTGAAAACAAGATATGTCACGATATCACGACACTTTTTCGTCCATACACTTACTCTTGCAAATTGTCGTGAAATCATGACTCTTTTCTTTGTGAGCTCTTCCTTTCGAACCTATCACGAAATTGTGACACTTTTCCTTGCAAGCTCTTTCTCTTGAACATGTCGCGAAATCGCGATAGTTTTCCTTCCTTGCACTTTTTCTTTCAATATGTCATGAAATCGCGACAGTTTTTCAACTTGCTTTTTTCTCTTGCAATATGTCATGAAATCATGATAGTTTTACCTGCTTGCGCCTCTACTTCGAACATGTCACGAAATCATGACAGTTTTTCAACTTGCCTTCTTGTCTTCCAACATGTCACGTAATCGCGACAGTTTTCCCTGCTTGTGCCTCTGCTTCGAACATGTCATGAAATCATGACATTTTTTCCACTTGCTTTATTTTCTTCCAACATGTCACGAAATCATGGCAATTTTCCCTTTTGTTTCTCTCTCCTCCAATATGTCACGAAATCATGACACTTTTTCTGCTTCCTGAATATGTCGCGATATCACGACACTTTTCTTACTTTTATTTTTCTTTGATTCTTTGCACATGGGCCACTTAGGTCTTCTGGGAAACACACTGTACATACTCTAAATGACTTTTGAACTTCCTGTCCATTGCATCTGAATAAATTCTGAGCATTTGAACTTCCTGTCCATTGTATCAGGTAATCTATTTGACTGTGTTGACAACAATGACAATATTGTTGCATATTCTGAACAGCTTCTGAACTTCCTGTCCACTGCATCATGACTGTGTTCACTGCATCAACTGATATAACTGAATGTGTTGACAACAATGACAATATTGTTACTGCACCTTGCTCAACACTATCCTACAAAATAACTTCACAAAACCCTTGTAAAATATGATCAGTATTAGGGGGCCTACTTAGGCCACTATATGACTATACTTGGAGGCACAATAGTCAAGCCCCCTAGGTCCTTTTAGCTAACCTTTAGAATGCAAAATAAAATTTTTATCCTTTTGGAAGATGAACAAGAAAAATACCATGCAACAGAACATAATGATAAACATAATGCAGTTTGCATAATTATTTATTAAATGTAACATGAAATTTAGACATAAGGTTTGGGTAAGAACTTATACCTCCAAGCTTAGCTTCAATGAAATTGCACCCTATACAGGGTGACTACGATTTTGCTTCTGATAAAATTGCACCCTATAATTATAGGGCATGATTTCATAATAGAAGAAAAATTCTATAGAAAAATGCAAATAAGCTAATCACAGATGCAACTATAATAATATGAGAAATAAAAAATGAATGAAAATAACCTAGTGGTAGCGAAAATAAGGCAATAGGATGAAGACCTCCAAAGTAGTGGATTTCTTCTTAGGGCTTAAATACTTACCCACCAAAGGCAAAAACACAATAAAATGTAGTAGAAGAGATCTCCAAAAAATACAAAAGCTTCAATAGATTCGTGTTAGCACTTGCATCAACACTTGTTAATAGCTTGTTAGATTGCTTCACTTAGAATTCATGATTAGAAAAATATCTAGGAGTTAGGTATTAAGAGATATTATGGAAAAGAAATCTTCAAAACCTCTATTTATAAGATATTTGAAACAAGAATGGGTAGGAAAACCAAGAAAAAGTTTATTCCAAAGAAGGTCAAATTGGGAAATTATGATTTTCTAAGAGAAAACCCTAGCTAGGTGAAATCATGCCCTATAAGGGCCAACTATGATTTCGTTAAAACTAGAAAAAAAGGGAAAATAAGGGGGAACATAGGCCCAAAATTTCTTTGGACAAGTTGGAGGGTCTCTTTGAGAGTCTAGGAAAAATGACTCACTCAAATGGGTCAATTTTCCATATCTACATTTTGACCCCTCTTTAATACATTTATGGATAAATAAATGCATCAAAGAAATATGTAGACACCTATGGGCGAAGGATGACAAACAATAATATAAAAGGAATGGTTGGTTTAGAAGAAAGGATTGGTACAAAAATGGCATCATTTCAGACACTTTCTATTTTTGCATGCAAATCAAGGCATTAGGGATATTAATACCTCTCAGGCTAGGGTGCCCATCGAGTTTCGGGAGGAATACAAAATTCTTGATGATAACTTGAAAATTTAGATGTAGAAAAAATGAGAGTGGAATGAATAGGAAATAAGAGAGGAAAAGAGAAGCAGAAATCAATAACAAGAAGGTGGGCAAAAGTGTGAGTGTGTGCTCATGTGTGATTGCTTGTTTTATATATTATATGCATGGTGAACATAGACATAATGGATGTAATAATCCTATATGAATAATATGGAATGCTATGAATCTATCTAAATGCAATGCATCTAAAATGTAAGTCTAAATGAGTGGATGAAAACAATGCTCCAAAAGGACCAAATAAAATAAAAAGAACCAAAATCCTATGAGTGTGTATGCTTTCAATATGGACAAGGTGGAGCTAAACCCACTATAGGTATAGCGCTCGCTAAGATGGACAAAAGAGAAAGAGATATACCCACTGGGACGTATGCTCATAAATGGTCAAATGGAGGCTTTCTTTCATTGGTTACCATGAATCTATATACTATGGGGTGTATTGTGTGCAAGAAAATGATGAGAAAAATGAGTGCTAACTGATAGGGGTGTGGTGTGTGCAATAAAGTGTATGAACATGGTCAATGGAGAAAAATGAGAACCAAATACCTTGACTTGGAGAAATATAAGCAATAAAAAATTTCAAAGTTAGGGAATAAGAGAAATATGATATGGACGGATGAAATCATGGAAATGCACGAAGGTGGACCCTAGGTGGAGGATTTGCTAGGCATCATATCCCTAGTGAGAGTGCAATGCTTGTGAGCTATGACCTGACTAGATACCATCACTTTCCATAGTCATGAATCCCCAAAATCTATATGAACAAGCAACCATTCAAATATGAATAGGTAGAAGTGTAGTTTATGATAAGCAAAAATGCAAATAAAATATAATTTTAGGTAATCATGCAAAATATGATATGCAACCATGTAGAATGACCAAGCAAACAAAATGCAATATGAAACTTTACTAAATGCAATGTACAATGCAGATGATAGATCATGCATAATATCTTTTTATATGCATTATATACATTGGTTCTTTGAGTTCTTCACCATATAAAGAATCTAAATGATAGGAACTTGAGCCAAAATTGATCATTATGACAAAGTAACCTAACCAATTGTCTTGGAACTTACCTTTAATATCAGAATGAGCATTGGTGTTATTTTTTTTTCCTTGAGGAAAAGGTCCCCTACCTCAAAAGAATAATTGTAAAATTTCTTAGAGTGCGATCACTTGAGCCTATTTTGATAGGCTCACAAATTCTCTAAGGCATGAGGTACAAACAATATGAGTGATACTCATCACTAACTAAGGTATCTTGTAATAAGATGCACAATGAGGGAACCTTGATCTCAAAAGGAAACACCACCTTATATCCATATACCAAGACATAGGGTGAGGCACTTGTGGGAGTACACATGCTAGTACGATAGGCCCACAAGGTAGGATAAAATTGGATATACTAGTCATGATCGGTCTTACAAACCAACTTCGTCAAGATATTGATCAAAGACTTGTTGGATGCTTCGACTTGTCCATTACCCTGAGGGTAATATGGAGTTGGCCACATGTATTGAATCTTGTACTTAGTACAAATTTTATGAACATCCTTATTATTTAAAGGAGTTCCATTGTTAGAAACAATCACCGAAGGAATATTGAACCTACAAAGAATCTGGTTGAAGATGAACTTAGAAACTTAATTTCCAATAACCATGGCCAAGGGTATGGCTTCGATCTATTTATTGAAGTACTCTATCACTGTTATGATAAATTTATGACCATCAAATGCCATTGTATTAATCTTCCCTATAATGTCCAATCCCTATATAGAGAATGATCAAGGAGAAGAAATATTGTAAATGTGTTGAGAAGGAGCATGGACAAGATTGTCATGGAATTGACACTTGTCACAACATCGAACATAGTCACATGCATATTTATCTATGTAAGGCCAATAGTATCCCATTTGAAGGAAATTTTGGCAATAGCATTATTGCTAAAATGGCCTCCACATGATCCTTCATGAGTCTTACTAAGAGCAAGCTAGGATTCATCAAAGTTAAGGTATCATAAGAGGATACCTTCAAAAGAATGTCAATATAAGGTATTACTAATTATAATGAATTAGCATGCTATTTTGCACAAAATTTTATGTTGATTATGATCTAAGCCATCATTCTTCAAACCATCCTTAAGAAAATTAAATATGTTAGTGTACCATGGCTCAGATGGGGCATCTTCATTTTTTAAAATCTAACGGGACAAGATAAAATCCAAGCAATGTAGGCTCTTAGAGTTGTCTAATGATAATACACACTTGATCATATTCCAAATCCAAAGGAAATAAGGATGCAATAGTGGCCATGGCATCCACATCGTGGTTTGAGGATCTAGGGATAGACTATATGGTTACTCAATTAAATGAGAACAACTTGGTGACAATCTCCTTATAAGGATTTAGTTTATCATCCTAAGTTTGATAAACATCATTGATATGATTGACCATAAGTTGAGAGTCACCAAATACTAAAAGGAATATAACCTGCAAAGCTAAGGCTACTCTAGGACTAAGGATCAAAGCTTCATATTCTATAGTTTTGTTTGTGCAAGAGAAACAAATCTTGAAGGAAAAAGGTATGAGTTATTTTTGTAGGGTAACCATAATGACTCTAGCACTAGTGCCCTTTATGCATCAAAATCCATCAAAAAATAAATTCTAATACTTTGGATCTTCAACTTAAATGTTGAGCACTCACCAGGAAACTCAACAACCAAAGGATGGAAAAATTCTAGGGGTAAAGGCTAACTGATCAATGATCACCTAACCCTTGATAGCCTTCTGACCTATGAAGGTTATGTTAAACTCACTAAGGGCTAATACCCTCTTAGTAGCTTGACCTAAAAGGTGAAGCTTAAATATTAAATAGTACAAAGGATTAAACTTTGCCACTACCAACATATTATGGTTGAGCATGTAGTGTCTTAGCTTCTATGAATCAAACACTATGGTGAGGCAAAGCTTCTCTAAGGAAGTGTATCTAGTTTCATAGCTAACAAAAGTTCTAATTATATAGTATATAGCTTGCTCTTTGTTTTGATCATCATGCTAAGTCAATAAGGCCTACAAATCATGAGTTATGATAGCTATGTAGAGCATCAGATACCTACCAGGCACAGGAGGAACCAAAATAGGTGGGGAAGTGAGATACTATTTGAGGTCATCAAAAGATTTTTGACACTCATCATCCCACTGAAAGACAACATATTTCTTAAGAATCTTAAGAAAGGACTAACACTTATCAACTAATTGGGTTATAAATTGGGTTATAAATTTATGAATAGCCTGAATATTACCTTGCAGGCTATGCAACTTGATTAGGGTGTGAGGAGGAGGCATGTCAATAATAGCCACTATCTTATAAGGGTCTATTTCAATACCTTACCTAGAAATTATGAAACCTAACAACTTGCTAGATGTGACTCCAAACACACACTTAGTGGGCGTAATGTAGACTTTGAAATGTTGAAGCCTTTCAAAAATCCACCTTAGATCATGAACATAATCTTATTGGTGTATGAAGTGACCTAAAATATCATCCACATAGTCTTGGATAATATCATTCATCATGTCATAAAAAATATAAGTCATCGCTTACTAATAGGTGGCACAAATATTTTTCAAGTGAAAAGGCATGACTTTCCAACATAAGGTACCCCATGGAGTGATGAAGGCTATCTTGGCTTAATCCTCAAGGGTAATCATAATATAATTATATCTTGAGAAACTATCCATGAGCGAAAAAATCCCACATTTAACAATGAAATATATGATTTGATATATGTTGGGTAGGGTAAAATCATCCTTGGGACATGCTAAGTTAATATCCCTATAGTCGGTACATATTTGGATTGTTACTTCCTTCTTAGCTACAGGAATGATGTTGAATATCCAATAAAAATAGTTGATGGATTTTATAAAACTAACATAAAGAATTATTAGAGATCCTCCTTGACCAAAAGGGTGATATTAGGATGCATCTTCCTAAGTTTTTGCTTAACAGGTTAAATACTAGGCTTCACTACCAAATGATGTATAACAAAGGAGGGATAAAGCCCTAACATATTAGCATATGAATAAGCAAAAACATCATGCAATTATTTCAAAAAATTGGTCAATTGCTCCTGCTCGTCCATGGACAAGGATTTACCTAACTTAAGGATTATAGGTATCTCCTCAAAACCTATGTTCACATCTATAGTCTCCTCAATGATAATGGATAACGCATCCTTAAGAGAAGTTAGGAAAAGAATTACTTCTAGTTTATCAAGGTCCTCGGGAGACATAGAACAAAAATCCTCTTGAGAACTAGAAGACTCAACTTGCACTGTGCAAGGGACTAACCCATCAAAGTAGATACCATTTTGAGAGACATCCTCATGAGCTACATCATAAAGAGTGTCATATTTAACATAGCACTTTGGGGTTACAACCAATTGAGAGGGAGAGGGTGGCCCCTCATCCTCGACACTCCAATCCAAACCTTGATGAGATTTCCTCAAAAGAGGCTCTTGATGAGAAATATTAACTTGATCTTGCAATGAGATATTAATTAATGATTCCTCTCTTACATTTATATTTTCAATTTGCTTAGTTTGGATCTTGTGACTCTGCACTTGTTGCCTTAAAGTTTCTTCTATCATACCAACCATATTATCATAGGGAGGTGGCACATTTCAATATGACACTTGTTTAGCTACTTGTTGTCCATGCTTAGATAAGGGATTTTGGAAGACTCCAATATCTTGATTAGTCATGGGTCCCTATTGAGTAGGAGATTAATCATTTTGTGGTCAAGAACCTTATATAACAAGGCACCTTGCATCAATCATATCTTGAACAACATGTTTTAACTTTTTACAAGAATTCATCCAATGTTCCTCCATTCTGTGATATATACAATGTTGACCAGCCTTGTAACAATTATTTGTAGTATTAGGTTACCTTTTTAGAGGTAACTCAATCATATTAGCTTCCAAAAGCTACTTCAAAACCACTTCCATAGGTATGTTAAGCCTTGTGAAATTTCTTTGTGGAGGTTTTTAAAGTACTATCTTTTGTAGGTTGTTAATAATACTATTAACAGACCTACTATATATTACACCATGATCTACCACATGCTTGTTCATGTACTAATTTTTAGTGGTCTTATCTTCTTTCATTTTAAATTTCCCTCTTCTAATAAGATCTTGATCTACATTTCTTGCTAGGTCAATGGTATGATCAAAAGATGTGATAGTTGTAGTTTCCAATGCATAAGATAATTACTCTTGCAAATTTCCAATAAATATTTCAAGCATGTCTTGAGGAGGTAAGGTATATCTCAAGCATCCAACTAGACTCCTCCAATGAGATAAAAATTATAAAAAACTTTCCTCTTTACCTTTTTTAAACATGTAAACATCTTTCATGGTCATATTATTTTCAACGTAAGCACCAAAATGTTGCACAAATAATTTATCTATTACTTCAAAATTCCTCAAATAATGGTTGGGAAACCAATAATACCACTCTAATGTAATGCCACCAAGACTCTTAGGGAACATTTTTAGCAACAACATGTCATCATATATGATATCATGATAATTTGTTTTAAACATTCTTAAATGCTCAATTGGATCTTTTGTTCCCTTATATATAGGTAAAACCGACATGGAAAAATGCTTAGGATAAGGCTTAGTGGTAACTATAGGATCTAAGGGATGATTGCACATTTCTCTATAGCTATAGGTGAAACTAGGGGGTTGAATCATATCCACTCTTGAAACCAATTGTTTCACCATATTAGTTAAACTTTACACCTTAAAATTATTATTGTGAAATACCCCTAGGTTACCCAAGGGATAGGTAGGCTATTGAATGGGTACTTGGATCATGTTGAAGGTATTGATACTATTTTGATATGTGGTATCTTGCTAGAAATGATAACTAACATTTTTTGGAATAGAAGCAAGAACGTTGAAATTAGTAGATTGAGGAGGAAAATAAAAATAATCTTGAGTGACACTACTAGTTGGAGGGACTTGTGGACTCCTTCCAATTTTGGTGGTTACAATAGTAGCATATGTTGGGTTATAAACAAGATTACCATGATGCAAGTATTTTTTTAATAAGTTGTTATAAACATCTTGAGGAGAAGTGGTTTGATGATGAGATGTTCCAACTTCCTTGAGTTGGGCTTCCTCTTCCATAGATTTATCCAAGGTATCCTTGTGATGCTTGTAAAATCTCCAAACATGTTCAAAATATTTAAAGGTAAGGTTCCCATTGGATCCCCTAGTAGGATCAAGGCTATTCTTAATCTCTTCATTTTCTTCCTCTTCTATATTATGATTTTCTTTGTCAATTTGATCATCTTCTTGTTAAATCTCATCAAAATTTGGAATCCTTCGCCCATTCCTAAGGTTGGGATCCATTAGGAGAGAGAGAAAGGATAGAGTGGAAAAAGAGGAAAACTAAAAACTAACAAAAAACACACAAGAGATTTTTAAGATGTTATTAAATGTTTTTTTATCTAAACAAATAGAATTAGTGGTCTTGTTTAAGGTTTTCAAGAAGAGCAAAGGAAGAGGCTTCCTATTTTGGCCACTAAGATGTGCATTCATGTTGGGTTCACCAAATATGTAGAGGAGGAAAATTTCCCTACCACATATGATTCTTGATTGGATCCTTTGGGAGTCGAGGTGAACCGTGGGGGTATTTATAACTCTAAACTTGGTGGGAAATCGGAGGAAGGGTTCACCAGAAATATTTTATGACTTGCTCTAATTTTGAGGTGGAATATGTTTGAATGTGTATATTAAGCATGCACTTATGTTTGGTCTTTCTAAAACTACACTATGGAAAAGAAAAAAAATAATGCAAGAAGACAAGAGCTAACCCTAGAATGATTATCTGCTTGAAATATCACTAACCCTAGGATTACAAAACAAAGCCTTTGAGCAAGGGTCCAAGAGATATGCACAAAAAATGTTAAAACCCTAGATGAACACTATATGATTTTATTTTTTCAAATGCCTAAAAATTTGATCAAATGCTTTTCCTCACCTGTGATATTTATTTTGGATAAAATTAACAAAAAGTAATAAAAAAAACCTAAAGATCTATTAGGTAACTTATCTAATTTGGTGGTTGTTACAAACATTATCTTGTGTCCAGCAATGTCCCACAACTTCTATCTTGCAAAATAACTTCACAAAACCCTAGAAAAATATGATTAGCACTAGGGGACCTACTTAGGCCACTATATGACTATACTTGGAGGTGAAACAGTCAAGCCCCCTAGGTCCTTTTAGCTGACCTTAAAAATGCAAAAGTGAAAGTTGACACTTTTATAAGATGAACAAGTAGAATACCATGATAAACAAAATGTAGTTTGCATAATTATGTCTTAAACGTAACATGAAATGTATACCTAGGGTTTGGGGGTGAAATTTTTCCCCCAAGCTTAGCTTCGATGAAATCACATCATGTACAGGGAAATCATGATTTCACTTCTAATCAAATCATGACCTGTAATTATGAAGCATAATTTTGCAATAGAAAAAAAATGTATAGAAAAATGCAAATAAGCTAATCACATATGCGGATATAATAATATGCAAAATGAAAATAAATGAAAATAACCCGGTGGTAGTAAAAAGAAAGAAAAAGTATGAAGGCCTCCAAAGTAGTAGACTTCTCCTTAAGACTTCAACACTTATCCACCAAAGGTAGCAACATAATCAAATTTAGTAGAAGAGATCAACACAAAATCCAAAAGATTCAATAGAGTCTTGTTAGCACTTGCATCAACACTTGTTAGAAGCTTGTTAGATTGCTTCACTTCAAATTCATTATTAGAAAAATATCTAGGATTCAAGTGTTAAGAGATACAAGGGAAAAGAAAGCTTCAAACCCTCTATTTAGAAGATATTTGAAACAAGAATGGGTTGGAAAATTGAGGAAAAGTTAATGCTAAAGAAGGTCAAATTGGAAAATTAGGGGTTTCTAAGAGAAAACCCTAGCTAGATGAAATCGCAACCATAAGTTTCGATCACAATTTTACAAAAAATAGAAAAAAAAGGAAAATAAGGGGGGAGAGAGGTCCAAACTTTCTTTGGGTAAGTTGGAAGGTCTCTCTGAGGATCTAGGGAAAATGACTCATTCAAGTGGGTCAATTTTTCATGTCTACACTGATCAAATTGTATATATCAATCAAACTCATAAAAATATATAATAGTGTTTCATATTAAGATTAGAAAAGGGGTGGGCATCACAATTATTAAAAGCCAATAGTAACTTGAACCATTGGAATCTATTCCATATAATACTTTGATGCATAATCACTTTTAGATAAGCAATGGATTTTAGTAATGCTTGGCAAACCATTTGAGTAACTGCCAAACCTTTCATATAAGAAAAGAAGAGGAAGCAAAAATGACATGCACAAAGAAGAATAAAAATGAGAAGGTCTAAAGAGATTAAAAAAGGACAACATGCTTGAATAGAAGAGAATAATTGGCAGGAAGAGAAGAGGAATTGCAAAAATGAAAGAGATAGAGTGAGTGAGAGTTGTATGCCTAGTAATGTGTAAAAGAAATGTGAGATTACTATAGATAAATTGTATCTTGTAAATATACCATCCAGGTAAATGAGTAATATAAAATCCATATTTCCAAGTTTTTCTACATGTGAGTGAGGAATAGATTATTGTCAAAATGTATGTTGCAAAACTTGGATGAGAAGTCAAATTGGTAATGGATTCTAGACATAGTGTGAAGCACTAAAAGTTGGATGTTGCAACACAAATTCCTACAATTTCTATAGACAACACTTAAAGGCAGATGTGTGATTAACATCCAAGTAAAAATGATAACAACAGGCGACAATCAAAGAGGAAATAATATGTGTCATTCGAGAGGTAGGGCAGTCAGTCCCATTCAAAAAAAGATTAATTCCACTAAAGAAAGAGTATCCTTGTCATCCAAATCATGCTATTCATTGTTCAAGTTGATATCTATTCAAAATAACCTACCATTAAATTAGACATTTTCATTCAATTCAATTAATTGTATGTATGAGAAACACTACCGTTCAGGTGCAACTATCATTCAAGTGGCTATTAGTGCCATTGAAATGAAGAAAATTTAGTCAAGTGAGAAAAGTGTACCATTCAAATGAACAATTTCACATTGTGTAACTTCAAAAAAAAGTGTTGTACTAGTGAAATATATTGATTTATAGAGAACATGTGAAGTTTATTGACACTCTATCCTTGTATATCATCATATTTTCTATCACAATAACTCATTTTATATTATCTCTTGGGTAAAATTTATTTGTGGAGGAAAAATCTTATGCTCTATTTTTTCTTTTCTTTGAACCCATGGTCTAGATGCCTCTTGATAATGGACATTAAATTGACTAAAGAGTATGATATATACTTCTATTAAGGCAATAAATGTTTGAATACTTCTAATTGGTTTTAATTGGACTTCTATTTGTATATTTATTTTGTTTTTATTTTATATTCATATTATCAAATATTTTATGATATGATTTAAAATGAAAATAAGTGTTTTATCATATTAAAACTATACTATAAGATAATTGTTTAATGTGTGAAGGATATCTTAGAGAAATGTGTACATGTGTCATGGGTATTTTCTTATTAATGAAATATTTATTTGTGGAAAAAAAGCATATCTCATATAATTAATCAACT
Source organism: Wollemia nobilis (assembly GCA_028583015.1). NCBI lineage: Eukaryota > Viridiplantae > Streptophyta > Pinopsida > Araucariales > Araucariaceae > Wollemia > Wollemia nobilis. The sequence continues at coordinate 8,557,265 of JAQPPZ010017049.1, read as the reverse complement.
AATACTATATATACTAAAGTGCTCTAGCAAAGAAATTAAAGCAATATCAAGATAAGCAAACATGAAGCAATTGAGTTAATACTATCTTAATCAAACAAAATAACAATGATGACTACTATACTAACATCATTTACAAAGCTCATGCAAGTCTAACCTAATGTATAAAATCAAATACATGATACCCTAGGCCATCAAGGACCAAAACATCTACAATATTTTAGTTATAAGCATGAAAAATACTTGAACCTATTCAATCTTACTTACAATGTCACCATAATAATGACCACAACTAGGATTAATGTAGGGGACTCAAATTACCTTGGAAACTGGTCTGCAAATAGTAACTTTGATCTTGAACTACAAATACTTATGGAGCATCATGTCCTCCTTCATGGAAGGAAGTGAACCAATGGTCTATGGATTTTGTTAGACCTATAACAACGAGAAAAGAATCAATCAAAAAGAAGGTTGCATGTTAAAATGGTAGTAGAAGAAGAAGAATGAAGATAAGATTGCTAAAGTAAAAAAATATTTTGATAACTAGGTGAATGATATATGATATTTTCATAATAAATGAGGAGATGAATTGGATACTTATAATGCATGAAGTAAATATTTTTTCTTTTAAGTATGATGGCTAGATTATACTCATATAAAAGATATAAAATCATAATTGATGGTCAAAATTATGCATTATCCTAACCCTAAATGTAAACACACACTAGGATTTGGACCATATATTGAAAACTCTAAAATCTAATTAATGACCATAATGGCCATTTAAAGTGGTGATTGTGGCCCCATTGATCATAAGTATGTGTGCATTTAAGGACATGTAAACACATCCCTTAATTATGTCCATATCATTATTTGAAAGTTTTGAAAATATAGTGACCAAGAGTGATAAGGAAAGATGACAAAATATGGAAAATTGGGTGATCGAAGAGAACCAAAACCACCAAAAACATGGCTTTTCATGGTTCTACCCAAGGACCGACAAAATTAGTCTACCCTTTACCATATTAGAAATATAACACTCTCTACCACCAAGAAGTTAGTTATTAGTGATCTATATACAAATATATATTGCCTCTCCCTAAGTATTATGGGTGACATCAAAAGGGATAGCCAATCATGACTCCTTAGAGGAAAAAGAGTAACATGTAATAGCCAAAGAAACATAAATAAAAATTCTATGCTACAATGCAAAAACCAAAATTTTGTTGATTTGAATCTACTATTTATGGAAAACATGGAAAATTTTAAATAGTATAAAAATTCAAAAACATAATAAAACAATGCAAAAGCAAAGAAAAATATACTTGATACTTACCTGTTTGTATTCCTAAAAATATTTCTTGGATTAAAACAATTTTTGCTTCATGTGGATTCAAAGTATTTTAACTACAATAATTCCAAAAGTGCTAAAAATATTATATGGATGCAAAAATGAGCAAAAATAGTGTATAGATGAGTATGAAGTGAGCCAAATCCCCTAGAAGTATTGTCCTTATGATATCCCTATGAAATATGGTAAAATATTATCCAAAAAAATCAATTTTTTAATTAAATATCCAAAACTATAAATAGAAGGGGCAAACATTCATTTTCAATTTTCCTTTTCATACACACTTAACATTCTCATGACTACTACATGCTTGTATGAGATCTAATTTATGCATAAATATAGTCAATGACAAGTGGACTGGGACTGGAGGAGGTAGGCCTCCTAATCCATTTTTGCATTTTTGGCTATAAATCAAAAAACACCTAAAAACATGATTAAAGAATATACACATAATTAGGCTAGCTACGAGATAACTAGAACAATATGAGAAGTTCCATTAAGACCACCACATCATGCAAGTGGTGGGTTCCTAGGAAGGCAACCAAATATGACTCAAAATACCCCAAATGGCCTATAAACTGAGCTAAACCAAGATTTTTGTTTTTCAAAAAGTGATGATCTTGGCTAAAAATGATGATTATGATAAAATACAAAAAAACAAGATGATGATTATAGTTGCAAAAAAAGGAACAATCACAGTCTTGTCAAAATAGGGGTTATCTTGACCTTGATCAATGATTCTAGTTAGTAACCAACAACTATGATCATTACGAGATGCATTTTTTTATACTATGATTTCTTTAGGAATGGACCATATGGAAGTAATGGATATAAGAAGGGTCAAAGCCAAGGATGTGACCAAAGCCAACATGACATCGAGGCCAATACCAATAGAGCAATCAATATTAGTAGTAGTAGCAAGGTAGTGGACAACCATCTATGGAGGTATGAGATCACTCCTAGATGTAGGAGTGACTCTAAAAAATATAAGAACAAAGGTATAGGGTGATGTAAAGTAGATTAGATAGGATATATTAGCAAGCATATTATACATTAGGTCCCATCATATGTTGTTATGAGTTCATACACTTTTGGGACATAATGACTAACAAATTCTTATGGAAACCAACACTTGATGAGGATATAGATATTATGGTGAACCTAGAGGGTGTATACTTTCTTATAGATTTATCAATAACAAATCATACACATTGGTTCATTATTATCCAAGAGGTATACCTAATCCTAGTTGAGTGGGTGACTGAGGAGAGACAACTAGACAAATATTGGACTATTTTGCTAAAGTGGGTCTACACAACTACAAATATCCATTCATACATCATGGTAGGATCCTCATTTTTTTACCTTTACGTAGCATCACAAAGATATGAATAGGACTAGACATGGGGTTTTACCTAGGGGTAAGAACTTCTAGTACTATTCTATCATTATTTGTATAGGATTCAAGACTAGATGGCATGCACCATTGGCCCAATTTTCGTACTCCATATCTGGTTTTATGAGCATTTTATGATGCATAAGACCCTGGGGGAACCCCATGACATATCATCCAATAAAATTTAGATGATATTATGGGATTACATGGTAGATGCAACATGATCACAAGTAACACCCTTGACACATATTCCATGCCATCAGATCATCTAGATGCCCTATCACCACCTATGATAGACCAACTAATGGAATGTGTAACAACTAATAGGGGTGTAGTTTATAATTATAATATGAGGCCATAAATTAGAGGTGTCTAAGCCTCATAGCATGGATATGGTTCTAGGATATTTTGGAAATCCTCACCTAGATGAGACACTCTCATTGCCTCTAGAATGACATAGACATAAGAGGGAGTAGAAAATATATAGAATTAGTAGGCCACTACTAGCACATGGTCATCATTAATAGAGGATAGGGGTAATGAGGGTTCCATAACCTAGAGATAAAGGACACAAGGGGAGGCCATAGTTATGAATCATGCTAGGTATCGACTAGTGATACCATAATGATTATAGAATCTTCTCTCATAGCACTTGTGTGGAAGGTAGGTGAGGCATCGAAGGATAGATGTGTTGGTTTGAAAATTTTCCTAGGTATAAATTGTGCACCCTAAGACTTTGACCAACATTGAAATACCTTGAATATGTGAATTTTTAGTGGTCAATATTTGGATTAGGCTGGTTTCCATTGGATCCTAACTAGCTAATCCTAAAATTTGAGGAGAAAAGGGTGCTGAAAGAAATAAAGGAAGTTGAAGCTAGAACTTATAATGGTGTAGGTTAAGCCACATCAAGATACAATACATATGAAAACTTATGCAAATGAGAAATACCATGAACTATATAATAGGGTAACTAGTTTTTTGTTAATCACATAACATTACATTTATCTATTTCATGAGCTATTTGATTGTAAATTTCAAAACTAGAGAAAGAACATATGTAATAATCTAGATAATAGAATTAATACTATGCTCATTCAACTAGCTAATAATAGAAATAAACAACCATTCATACATACATGTTCTACAAATATTTAAACTAGAGTCCAAACAACAATCCAATTGTATTTCTTTAGAGTATAATGTGCTTTCATACATAAAAATTGTAAAATCTTAAGAGTCGACCTTTTTAACTTCTTACATTCTAGTACATAGCCTTTTACAATGAATTCTATTATTAGGGAATCATTACCTCAACCATGGATTGTTTTTTTGTTGGATAATCTGTTAGATTGTACATACATTCAACAAGTTTACTATAATTGATTGGTTATGACCTGCTAATGTGGCTTGATTAGACATCATCTACTAGCATAGTGACCATGTGGTTTGCATCTAGTTAATTGGATCCTTTGACACTTCTATTAGGCTACAACATCAATAATGATCATGTACACACATGAGTAAGTAGCTAGTGGTTTGATCATTAATATTATTTGATAAATTATTATACCATGTTGGCTATTACCCTTTCTTTGGATTATGGCAGTTGTTACATTTGCATCGGTTTAATTATTAATTGATGGGGAAGTATCAATGAATGATGGGATTTTTCTTATCTACCTCTTGTATTATCTCAGGTAGCTTTAATGTAGGTGACGAGTAAGAGGTCATAGGAGACAATTTTTCTATACCCATTCCTCAAATTGATAAGGTACATGATCTTCGATGGCTCCAATACTTGGTTATCTCCTTTTTGCTTCATATTTTTAGGTGATAAATTTTTGGAACCCCTTCCTTTCATGATTGTTGACTATCGAACAATGGGTTCTAGGTACTTGTTTTATACTTAGAGGGGTATAATATGTTTTTTGGTCTCTAGACTTAACCAATTTTAGCTATTTTATTCTTTTACTACTAGGTGATGATTTTTGTGTACCCATTTGTCTCCACTACAAGGAAAAGTTTTTGGTGACCTTCATCCTTAGCCATTTTCCTCTACTACTTATTGTTGGGTGATGGTTTATGGGTACCCTTCTACTACTTAGAGGGTATAGGATGTCCGAAATTCTCTAGAATTAGCTAATTTTGACTTATTTGTTCTTTTACTGCTAGGTGATGGGTTTTGTGTACCCATCCATCTCCACTACGAGGGAAATTTTTTTGGTGATCTCTAGACTTAGCCATTTTACATATGTATACGTAAAAAATCATCTTACTTAGGCATAATGCTTTAGGTACTATCTATATATCAATATTGGTAATACACAACCATCCAAATCACACAACTAAAAAGAATTTGAATCTTTCATGTGTTCTATGAGATACGACCTAGACTACATGGATTCAAATTTATCATGTGCTCCTGTCTTAGCTTGATCTACATCCCATTTAATAACAAGGTCCCATTACTTAAATTATTTATAAGTTGCTCTCTTGTCAAACCATCATTTGATAGCTATCTAGTGGTGCTAAAGATTTGTGTATGCCATTTTGTGTTTCTCTTCTAGAAAGATCAGTTTTGCCATTCTTTTTTCTATAAGCTCTATATTTTCTAATCCATTTTTGCTAATGAATTTTAAGCCTAACAACTCTAAATTGATAGGCAAAACTACCTCTTTCACATACACTAAGGCATAGGTTGAAATTTTTAAAGCCTTTTTTATTGTAATACTATCAGCTCATAATATCTGGTCTAGCAACAAATACCAACTTCTTGGATCATATTCAATGCTATGTTTTATTATTTTTAGTAATTTTTTGTTTGTAGACTCAGCTAATACATTTCCCTAAGTATAATAGTTTGAATATGCATTCTATTATATGCCATATTTTCTTGCAAAATCGATGGTTTTAGCAATAATGAATGATCTAGCATTGTTTGAAATGATTGTAGCTGAGATCACAAACCTTGTGATCAACCTTTCCAAAAACTCAATAATTGTATCTTGATCAACATGTTTGGTGGCATTGATATTTGTTAATTTTATGAAATAATCCATCACTATTAAGATGTATTTGTATCCTACAAATGAATTGGGGTTGGTGACCCCAATAAATCCTAGCCCCCATTGTTCGAAGGGTTCTTCTATAGTTATTGGCTGAAGAGGCATCACCAGATGCTTGCTTTTTCCCATGAACCTCTAGCAATTGTCATAGGCTCTGGTCAGTTTGAAAGCATCTAAAAATATTAACAACTAATAATATTTAGCTCTTAGGATATTTATAGCTATGGTTTATCTAGAGCAATGTCCACCTAAAAAACAACCATGAAATTCTTTGAGGACTTCTTCCATCTTGTCTGGATGCAAACATCTTAACTACACCATGTCAAAATTTCTTCAATATAAAATGCCATCTATTAGTGCATATTTTCTTGTTTGTAGTATTTATCTACTTCTCTAAGAAATAGTTAGACAATTTGGACATCTATCATATTCAAAATAATGTATCAATTGCTCGATCTAAGTACTCGATTATGCCTATACTCCTAATTGGGTGAATTGCTCTCCTTCCACTAGTAGATTTGCATTTTGGATAATAGATTTAGCTAATTCCTAACATAATGCTATTCCTCATATCAGTTTGGTTATCTTGATCTCAACATCATACTCCTAAATCTTGGTCACCCAACTAGATCTGTTATCACCCATTTCTTCTAAAATTACAATGTTCTAGACATCTAGATGCACTACATATATCACTATCTTTCTTTGAGACATAAAGTGCCTAAATTTTTTTAATGATATCATCACTGCATAGACTTTTGTTCTATGAATTTGTACCTTTCCTCATGGTCATGTAGTTTTGACTTAGGAAGGATATAGGCCTCTCATTGTTCTCTTCCTTTTTCTAGGTACGTACAATGATGTACCTTTCATCTGGTCTAAATACATAAAGGATGAAATACTTGGAGTATTCTGGATTGATAAGCTTTAGGATTGAGTTATTGCTTCTTAATAATCTTAAAATCACATTTCCAAACATCCATCCACTTGAATTCCACTTCCTTTCTAAGCATTTCAATCATGAGCGTAACTATTTGAACAAAATCTAAAATTAATTTTTGCACAAAAATTTATTTACCCAAAAAATGATTGAATCCCCTTTTTTTTAGTGTAGAGGAAGCACTAAAATAGATTTTACTCTATCTGGTTCAAAAACTAGCCCTATTTTAGATACAATATATCCTAACAACTTCCCTTCTTGCACCACAAAAATTGATTTCTTTGGGTTTGATGAAACCCCAAACTCCCTACATTTCATACATACTAATCGTAGATGTCAATATGCTTCTCCTTCTAATGAGAGAATATTGTCATGTCATATAAATAAATCAATATTATATTATTCACCAATTCCCAAAATTCTAGATCCATTTATATTTGAAAATTACCACCAACATTAGACATACCAAAGGGCATTTGTTGATATGCAAAAGTTCCCCACGTAGTGGTAAATGTTATCTTGTACCGATCTTCATCGCGGATCCACACCTGGTTGAAATCAAAGAATCCATACATAAAGTATAATCTCTTTTCCCCTGCTATAATATGTAATATCTGATCAATCTATGGAAGATGGTAGTGATATTTTAGTGATGCTTTATTTAGGTTCCAAAAGTCCATACAAAGGCAAATATCCCCATTTTTATTTCTTACTAGAACCAATTTAGCAACCCATGTAGAATGCTTGAAAAGATAGATTATTTTAGCATTTAGTAGCTTTAGTAGTTATTGATTCATCAAAACTTATATATTTGGGTTGATAGGTCTTTGCTTTTATCAAAAATATTTTGCATCTGACGTTAGTTCAATGGTATGTTGTATAATCCACTTTTTGTATACCTTGAGGTCATTGTGGTTCTATGCTATAATATCAATGAAATCTTTGCATATTCCTATAATTTGGTTAAATTAGTCTTCCAAGCAATGCACACCTACTTTGAGGTTCTTCCCAGACTCCATTTGTACCTCTATATCCTTGGCTATCAATATCCATATTATGACCAACTAGTCGATCACTACTATCAAACAAGCTTTCTAAGGTTATCAGTCCTTTCAAGATGTAATTATTCTTAAGTTGAATAATATCACTTTCCTCTTCATCTTGTAGTATTTGTTCACTTGCACAATTCATTTCATGTATCATTAATTCAACTACTTTCTCATCATTTTAAAATATTTGCCAAAAAGTATCCTTATCAAGCATAAATGGCCTATATACCATCCTCATTGTTTTTGCATTGTATATATCACATTAGACATTGGGCAGTAACTGGATTCCATAGAAACTAACAAGTCAAAATGAGTGTTATGCTCTCTAGGGATAACATTAATATTTAACACTTAAAAATGCTATAAAAAATCCCACATTCTATTTTTATAGGCTTTGAGGTAGTGGTTCTTGTTGGTGCATCACTCTATAACCTGATTTACTATTAAGTTTGAATCACTTGTAGATTATAAGATGTTTAATTCCCATATTCTTGGCATTATTTAACCCTAAAAATAATACCTTATATTTTTTTATATTGTTTGTGCAACTCCATTTTAGCCTATATGAGTACTTTTTTGACACCATTTTTTTATCTTGCCCCATCAAAGAAAAGCTTCTATATTTCATTTTGTTGATGAAATTGTCTAGTCGGGGTTGTAGTTTTATTTTTTTGGATTTGTGATTGAATATGTTCCAATTCCTATCTTAATCCTAGCATTGAATTCTTTCAAGGAGAACTAATCCTCTGTTTTGAGCTCATCCAATATTTCATCCATCAGGTCCACTTCTTCACTCTTCATGTTGATTGACTATGTCATCTTGCTGATTTTTTTCTTCAATCCTTTCTATACGAAAGGAAGATGTTTGTTTTGAAATACCTTGATTCTCCTACCTTTATATGGAATTTCCATGTGTGAGTAGTCAAAATATAAGTAACTACCCAATTTGGCAATGAATTTCCTTAATGAACACATCCCAAATTAAGGTTTTAGATCTACTACCATAATTTCTTGGATAACAATGGTTTGAGGTATCCTTTGTAGCACCATGGGTACATCTTTTATTACCATTACTATTTTGACTAGTTTGACATATAACTATAGTAAACCAAGGATACTCCTCATATATTGCATACTCATTATATCACACACTAGTTTGGGTATTAGTGTGGTATATGCTCCAGAGTCAATCATACACTTGTGCACCACCCGTCCTTCCATCCTAAGAGATAAATAAAATGGTGGTGGTCTATTTTTTTTTGTTATAGAAATAGGATTTCTTTAGATGAATTAAGCTTAGGCTGGTGCTTTCCTTTATTCTTGACATACTTTAGTGAAGCCTACATTAGAACAATCTACATTGGAATAAACAGAGTATCATACATACTAGCTTTGGAAGCTATCTTTTTCAATTCCTTGATTATATTAAATCCAAGAATTTTAGACTATCTCCTTTACCCTCTTGCAGGTTCCCTAAATTTTGTTTGATACTCTTGGGTTGCCTCAATCCTTTGATGCTTAGTAAGGGAGGGATATTTGAGTTTATCTCTTTCTTTCTCTTGGGTTTCACCTTCTTTTGCTTGAGTTTCATCCTCCTTTGTCACCTTTTGATGTTGCTCCTCTGCCTTAGAAGGTACTTTAAAGGGATCCATTATCTTAGGATCAACTACCAAGGGTTTCTTCCCTAATCTTGTTAAGACCACTACCTACTCCACTAAGGGCATCATGAAGTTATGATCCATTTCTCTTAACATATTTACCTACCCTTTTTGAGTCCTTTTTGCATTTTCAATGGAAACCTTTTGAATGTGATGTTGGTGCATCATACAAGAGCTCTCACCATGTGGGTCATTGTAGGTTGAACACCAATAGTTTGATTTAGAGCTTGAAGTGGATGGTTCATACTCCTTTTTGTACACTGTACTAGTTTTTTTAGTAGTTCTAGTAGTAGAAGCCGTTTTATCCTTCATCACATGTGGAAATATTTTGGGTTGAATTTTTCTTTCCACTTCTCTTCTTTTCATGGAATTCACATCATTTACTAAGTTTTTCATAAGTCATTTCTTGCAAGGCAATTATTTGAGCATCCGAGGCTAGTAATATCAGTATAGCATAGGGTGTTGGTAGTGTTGTAATAGTAGGTAGTACTAGTAATGCTTGAGATAATACTAGTATGAGCCATATTGGGAATTGATAGTCAGATTCATGGCTGGTTAGGAGGTGCTTGCAATAGGAGCTTATGGTTGTTGTTGGGAAAATTATAGAAATATTGGTATTCTAGTATTTGGAGGCAATCTACCTATTGCAATTAGGTATTTTTTTGACTAATATTTCTTAAAAATATCCAATAATTTAAGAACACTAGAGTTCCTTATGACCATGCCTAATTTTGAGTTGAATATCCTTAAATAGTAGTACATTGTTTGTTCATTGGTTGGCCTAAGACCCTGAGGTACTCTTTTCCAAGTCCTACTGAATTTAATATTGAAATCAATTATTTAATCTTGTAGATGCCTTTGTATCATTATGAATTGTGTTAGTAGAGAGAATGGATCCACTCATTCATTAAAATTCTCCACTAATTTATCGACCAGTTGTGCCCATGAAGTTAAAATGAGATCCAATAGGGTTATGTACTAGTATACAATTTTTCCTTTCAATGATATCACTAATAGCTTTTTCATAATATCCTCATCCTAAATATTATGTATAGCAGCCATTGATGCAACATCCTTATAGTTCTCATAAGTAGTTCTCTCGATACCATCATATGTTGGTAAGGATTTTAATGCTACTTGAGGAATTAAATTGTGGATGGGCATATTGATAGGTCCTATATGGTTCCAATTTGGGTAGTTCTGAATATCTTGAATTTGATTTAGATTGTGAGCCATTGATGCTTGTATTTTTAGAGGTATTGTAGGTGTAGGTATTGGTTTGATCTTTAGTAAGGATTGAATATGAAGATGATTCATTAAATAATGTTGTCCTCTGATTCTACTAAAATATAATTCTAAAAATTTTATTGGCTCTTCTAATCTTTTAGCTACCTATCATGTTATCATATAGTTTTGAACTCCACAAAGTAGCTAGGTCTTCAGAGCATTTCTTTGAAAATAAATATATATAATTAGGTTTCTTCTTGAATGGAATCCCAATAAGATCTATTAGAATAAAGTATTACCAAATATTTGCTCTATCATAATAGTGGATTTTAGGTCCCACCAAGCATGCCAAAAATTATTGGTCTAAAAATTGGCCTATGTATAAATTGTGTGCCTTGATATTTTGAGCAACATTGAAAGACTTTGAAGATGTGAAGCTTCAAAAGTCAATATTTGGAGTAGGTAGGTTTCTATTGGGTCCTAACTAGATAATCCTAAAATTTGGAGGAAAAAGGATGTTGAAAGAAATAAAGGAAGTTGAAGCTAGAACTTATAATGGTGTGGGTTAAGCCACATCAAGATACAATACATATAAAAACTTATGCATATGAGAAATCCCTTGAACTACCTAACATACCAACCAGTTTTCTATCAATCATAGAACATTACATTTATCTATTTGATGAGCTATTTAATTGCAAATTCTAGAACTAGAGAATGAACACATGCAAAAATATAGAGAATAGAATTAATACTATGCTCATTCAACTAGCTAATAATAGAAATAAACAACCATTCATATATACATGTTCTACAAATATTTGAACCATAGGCCAAACAATAATCTAATTGTATTTTTTTAGAGTATAATGTGCTTTCATACATGCAAGTTGTAATATCTTAAGTGCTAATAATTTTAACTTATTACATTCTAGTATATATAACCTTTTACAATGAATCATGTTATTAGGGCATCATTGAATCAACCATGGATTGTTGTTTCATTAGATGATCTACCAGCTTGTACATGCATTCATCAACAATTTTATTATAATTGAATGGTTATGGCCTACTTATGTGGCTTGATTTGGCATCATCCATTGGCATAGTGACCATGTTGTTTTCATCTAGTTTGTTGGATCCTTTGACACTTTTGTTAGGGTGCAACCTCCATCATGATCATGCACTTGCATGAGCAAGCAACTAGTGGTTTGATCATTGATATTATTTGATAGATTATTGTACCATGTTTGTTGTTGTCCTTTATATAGATTATGGTTATTATTAACTCTACCTCAGTTTGATTGCAAGTTTATGGAAAAAATTTGATAGATGATGGGATTTTTCTTATCTACCTCTTGCATAATATTTTATGAATTCAATGTAGGTGATAGGTGATATATGGTAGGTGATGGGTTTTACGTATCCCTTTCTCAAATTAGTTAGGTACATGATCTTTGATAACTCCAACACTTAGTTATCTTCTTTTTACTTCATGTTGTTAGGTGATAATATTTTGGTACCCCTTCCTTTCATAACCATTGGCTATTGGATGATAGCATATAGGTATCTATATACTACTTAAAGGGGTATAGGATGTTTGACGGTCTCTAGACTTAGCCAATTTTGGATCTTTTATTCTTTTACTACCAATCGATAGGTTTTGTGTACTCGTCCATCTCCACTATGGGGGAAATTTTTGGCAACATCCATCCTTAGCCATTTTCCTCCACTACTTGATATCGAGATATAGGTTCTAGGTACCCATATTTTTCTTAGAGGGGTATAGGATGTTTGATGATCTCTAGACTTAGCCAATTTTGGCTCGTTTTTTCATTTACTACTAGGAAACGGGTATTGTGTACTCGTTCATCTCTACTACAAGAGAAAATTTTATGGCAACCTCCACACTTAACCATTTTCCTTCACTGGTTGTTGTCAGGTGATGAATTTTCCATACCCATTCCCCTATCAGTGAGGTACAAAATTTGGCTCTTTTTGCTCTTTTCACTATCACAATAGATTATTGGTACCCCTTTCTTAGTTGACCGGGTACATGATTTTTGGCAATTGGAGCACTTAGACAATAGTAGCCTTTAACATTCTACATACCATCAAGCAATGAGCTTTCTAGTCAATTTGTCTCTATTGGGGAGAAAAATCTGGTGACCTCCACCCTTAGACATTTTATTGTGTTGTTTGTTGCCAAGTGATGGGTCCCTAGTATCCATTTTCAACTTGGCCAAGTATAAAATTTTCAATACCTTTGAGACTTGGCCAAAATTGACCTCTTTTTTTTTTTGGTAGATAAGATACTCCAGCATTAATACCGGGTTTTACAGGTTGACTCAAAACCTTTTACAAAAATCATCCCAAGGATGTTGATGAACATATCCTTACTAAGGATCCTATATATGTAAAATCTACATGCCGCCAAAGCCATTACATTTGGTAAGGCACATAGCCTGTTATCAAAAAGAAACTTCCCATACAACATTTTGGGTATACCTCAAGAAAATACACATGCATCATAATTATAAAAAATAAACAAACACAGATCCCTTCCTTGAGACAATGGAGAAACAAAAAGTTGTAGACACACATAGCAGAGTACTGAAAAAAACTCCCACAAGATTTGTATTGACAGTTACTCTTAATAGTTTTTTGGTAATTGCTTTCTTTCGTATATGACAGGCTTTGGTACCACATACTATCTTGGGATGCTCATTCCAGGAGGCCTTGGAAGAATGTGAAAGATAAAGTGTTGTGACAGGGTTCTCGAAAAGGCAAAAATATAAGCATCATTACACACGAGGAAGAGATGATTTAAAATTAGGGTGGACCTAGAATCAGGATTCCTAATGGAAACAATTATCCAAAAAGAAGGGGCATAAGTAAGAGGCGGTGGAGAACTTGGAAATATAAACATAGAACCCCTTTTCAAAGAAATATAATGTGAATGATGAATAATATCTCTGTTTTGGATTTTTTTGGACCTTTGGACATGGACCCAATGAATCATGAAAAAAGAAGGTCTTGGGCAATGTAAAAATCAAGGATTTCAAGATTCATCACGACTGATGGTATTTTGATCGCATTTGACCAACTCGACAACTTCATTGGGGAGGACATTTGTCCAAGTCATTAATCCTTGTGCATTGATGTCAATGTTGGCCAATTTGTCAGCTACATAATTGCCTTCTCTAAAAGTGTATTGAACCACAACATTGACTTGCTGATGTAGAATTTGCTTGCTTTCTTCAACAAGATTCTTGATCCTCCAATTGCTGGGTTTTGAAGTTTTTAAAAAATTGATGATATTAAGAGAATCTCCTTCAACGATGACTTTTCTAGGAATGTATTTTAAAAACTGAAGACCTCTCCACACCGCTTTAGCTTCAGTAGAATGATTGGACAGGATTACTAAAGGTTCATAAAAGGTAAATATGTAATTGTCAAAGTGATCACAGAGGATTCCTCCAATGCCAACAATTCTAGGATTACCTTTTGCAACACCATAAAAATTAAGCTTAACCCACCCAAATGGAGGAGGTTGCCATTTAATGTTAATCCTAGATGAAGACTGATTAGTAGGCCTTGGGGTATCAATAAAAATATCATAAGACTTCAAGATGACCTTCTCAAAAGATGAACAAGGAAAAGGATCAAAAGGATCAGCAAGGGTATTTTCTTAGCATAAAGGAAAATTTTACTGGCAATAATGTTGGCATCCAAGGCTTTCATGTCAAATATTTTTTTGTTGTGTTCTATCCATATTTTCTAAAGGAAATGATGCAAACAAAACTTCCAAAGTCCTATGAGTATAGAATTTTTGAAAGTATTTGGCCACTGTTGGAATAATTTGACAATGAAAGGAGGACAGGCCCAAGCAATCTTGAAGGTGAGGAATAGTTTGTTAAGCACCATTCTTGAGAAGGAACAAAATAAGAAAAGGTGAGAAGTACATTCCCAATCATAAAGGCATAGATGGCATATGTTAAGCAAAAGAATACCTCTTTTTATGAGGTTTTTCGTGGAAAGGATGCGATCTTGAATGCATAACCAGGAAAAGGAGGCAATCTTAGGGATCAAATATTTGGTCCAAACAATCTTGAATGGGATAGGATTTTCAATAATGTTGAGAGAGAAAATATGTTGACTTGACAGTGAAATATCCAGAATCAGTAGGTTCCCAAATATGACAATCAAACTGGTCATTTGAAGAAATTATGACAGTGGAAAGTTGATTGTATAAACAAGAAATTTCATTATTGTGATCAGGGACATCAATCCTTCTCCATATTTTATGACCATAGATACAATATATGAAATTTGCCACAAGAGGTCAAACCAACTGATTAGTGATACTCCTCAGCCTTTGAAATAGAGGATTTTGATTGAGATACCGGTCCCCAATCCATTTGTCATCCTAGAAAGAAATAGATGTGCCATTACCAAATTTCCACCTTAGACCTTTGAGTAGGAGGGAACGAGCTTCACAAATAGCCTTCCAAAAAGTAGACCCTAAAGAAGGCACCTCTCCATGAAGGAAATGAGATCCCTGAAGATATTTCCTCTTTATGATCTTGACCCAATGAACATTTTGTTGCAAGTGTGAACAGGGGTGCACCTAACTAGGCTTAGAAAAATCCCTTTCCTAAGCCTAAGTGTGAACACTCCCCATGGTTTTCGGCAATTTCTTTGTCGGAAATGTATCCTAACTCCCTCCTATATTCCCTCTCCTATTTCCTCCACCTTTCCTAACTCCCTTATCCCTCCATCTCATCTTCGTCCCCTTATTCCTCCATTTCCTAATCCTACTCTCCCGCCTCTTATCCCCCCTACGCTCTTATTCCCTATCTTTTCCTAACTACCCTATCCTATTCTATCCTACTCCCTATATTCTATATAAACTATAGAACATATTGTAATTTGGCTGGCAAAATATTAAATAAATTATATAATTGCTTCCATTTGTTGATTATTTAGTTTTTTGAATTTGTCCTGTACCCGTGCTCTGTCAATATCTGGTATCAGAGCTAGAGTGTGCCAGTTCGGGCATGGATCCCGAGGCACACGGCAGCCGAGGTTTGACCTACAGGGCACGGTTCCCGAGGCGGGCATAGTTTTTGAGGTAGGCATAGCAGTCGAGGAGGATGAGGATTGGCTCAGATCCCGAGGTGGATCATTGATCGAAGTGACACGTGGTGGCACAAGGACATGACATGTGGCGACAGTAGAGCAGACGGGCAACATGCGGATCAAGGCGACTGGCAGCAACGTGGCAGCAGGTGATTTGTCGAGGTCGGTGCGTGGATCGAGGCGACTGGCAGCAACGTGGTAGCGGGTGATTTGTCGAGGTTTGCAGCTAAAATTTCACCACGTGGCAGAAGGCAATTGGCCCACGTGGCAAGCAGTGATTTGTCGAGGTCGGCGGAAAACTACGGTTGAAGATCGACTTCCCGAAGGCAGTCGACGTATATTCTACGGCTTCAGGGTTAAAAACCCCACCTGCGCATTTGCGCAGCACATGTGGGATAAAACCCACAATATTTTTTTTTTTAAAACCCACGGCCGAAATTCATAAAAAATAGCACCGGCTCCCTTCGCTTCTCGTCCGAGGCGCTTGGCGTAGCGGACAAGTTGTTCGCTTGTTGTGAGGACGTCCGGGGATCGAATCCCGTCGGGACATTAAATTTTTTTTTTGAAACCTTTGCCGTCGGGGAATATTAAAAGGGAGGTGCTCCCTTTCGTAGCCAGCAGAGCCGTGTGGTTGTGCGGCTAAGGCGTTCGCCTAGCCGAACGGAGGTCGCGGGATCAAGTCGCGGCAAGGTAAAAAAAAATTTAATTTTTTTTTTTATAAGGTTTTATTTTTTTTATTTAAAGTTTTAAAAATTATTTAATAAATTTCAATTATATATTTATTTAATATTATCTTTTTAATAATAAATTTAAAAGATAATTTAAATAAAATATAAAAATTTATTAATTTTTTTTTTAAAACTTTAGAAAAATTTTAAAGCCTTATTTGAAGAGTTTTTTGTGGTCAATTAAAACTCGCCCAAGGGGGCTTGAAAATTTGCATATTGTGAATCTGGAAAAGTGACGGGAAGTCTTCCGGAGCACCCGTTTAGCACCTCCAAAATTTTTTGGACTCCCCGTCTCGTGACGGGGGTGGCACGCCAGGGGCGCTGCCCCTTGGAACCCCGTTTAAGGGTTCAATATTGAAGTGGAGCCAAAGCCAGTAAATCCAGAGCTAGTAGAGCCAGAGCCAGCAGAGTCAAAGCCAGTGGAGCCAGAGCAGAGCCAGAGCTAGAGCTAAAGCCAGTATTGGGAGTCTCATAACAAGCAATCAGTAAGAGAATTACTTTGCTTTGTAATTGCTTATTTCAGTGAAATCAAAGTTTGTTTTTTGAAATGGCTGCAAGTAATAGTCTACCAATCCCTGAATTTAATGGTAGCGACTATGATTACTGGTCTATAAAAATGAAGACTTTGTTGATAGGAAAAGGCCTTTGGGATGTTGTAGAAGATGGCTATGAAGAACCAACTGCTGCAGAATGGGCAGCTTTTTCAACTGCTGATAGAAGGGCTAAAAAGGAAGCCCAGAAAAATAACTCATTTGCCCTTTATCATATTCATGCTGCCTTAGATAGAACTATCTTCCCTAGAATAGCCTCATATGTAAATGCACAAGATGCATGGAATGCCCTCAAAGAAAGCTATAGAGGTAGTGATCAAGTGAAGCAGGTAAAACTGCAAACTTTGAAACGAGATTTTGAGAATCTCAAGATGCAAGAGAATGAAAGAGTCGGTGATTACTATGTGCGAGTGAAAGAAGTAGTCGACAAAATGGTCACACTAGGGGAGGATATTAAGCCAGAGATGATGGTGAAGAAAGTGTTGAGAACACTTCTTCCAAAATGGAATTCTTTTGCAATAATTATTGAAGAATCAAAAGACTTAACCACATTGTCTTTTGATGCATTAATTGGTTCACTTCTCTCACATGAAGAGAGGTTGCAGGAAACTCCTACCACCAGCTATGGAGGAGATGACAAAGCTTTTGCCACACATGAAGGAAGAGGTAGAGGCCGTGGCAGAGGTCAACAAAGAGGCAGAGGCAGGAATAATCAAAGAGGGGGAACTCCTAACGAGAGGAGGATCATCCAACGAGAGGTGGAAACCAGAATAGAGGAGGACAACAGCAATATAGAGGGAAACAATCTAGCAAAGGAAAAGGAGGAGACAAATCAAAGCAAGTTTGCTACAATTGTGGCAAACCTGGCAATTATGCTCGAGATTGTTGGTCAAAGACTTCGCAAGGAAGCAAGCAAGCAACCAGAGCAGTCAGTTTGGGAATTTTGGAGAAGAGGAAGAGTCCTCAAATCTCTTTCTTTCTTATGGCCAGACAGAGAAAAATATGAATGATACATGGATTTTGGACACTGGGTGTTCAAATCACATGAGTGGCAAAGAAGAACTCTTTGCTAAGTTAGACTCCTCATACAAATCCAGCATCCGGTTGGGAGATGACAAGTCATTGGCAGTTGAAGGCATTGGAGCCATGGAGGTTCCAACGAAAGAAGGCATCAAGCAAGTAAGTGATATCTATTACACTCCTCATCTTCAACACAATCTCTTAAGTGTTGGTCAAATGCTTGAAAAGAATTATAAGTTGATTTTTGATGAGGGTAAATGCACCATTTTTGACAAAAACAATAGTAATAGAATCATTACACAAGTGCCAATGTCGAAGAATAGATTATTTCCTTTGAAGTTTGGCCAGCCAGGAGGAAATAAGTTAGCAAATGTTGCAATTACCAATCCAAGTGTCCTATGGCACTTGAGATATGGTCATTTGAATTCAGCAAGTTTGAAATTGCTAACTTCACAAGCAATGGTGACTGGACTTCCCAAAGTTCAAGATAGTAAGGAAGTCTATGAAGGGTGTGCCTTGGGCAAGCATGCCAGATCGAAATTTCCTCATGGACAAGCATGGAGGGCCAGCTATCCTCTTCAATTGGTACATTCAGACATCTGTGGTCCGATGCAGACCAAGAGTCTAGGTAATCACTCTTACTTCCTACTTTTCATTGATGATTGCACAAGAATGTGTTGGATATATTTTTTGAAGCATAAGGATGAAGCATTTGCATGCTTTGTTGATTTTAAAGCAAAATTTGAAAGTGAGAGTGGATATTCTATAAAATGTCTTAGATCAGATAGAGGAGGAGAATACTCCTCTAATCAGTTTTTGAATTTTTGTAAACATCATGGCATCAAGAGGCAGTTCACAACTGCCTACACTCCACAACAGAATGGTGTAGCAGAAAGAAAGAATCGCACCATTGTGGAGATGGCAAGATCAATGCTTCAGACAAAGCATTTGAGTAATGCATATTGGGGAGATGCAACAAGGACTAGTGTTCACATCTTGAACAGAAGTCCTACTTCAAGTTTGAAAGGGAAGACACCTTACCAAGCCTGGTATGGTAAGAAACCAAATGTGAAGTATTTCAAAGTATTTGGTTCATTGGCATATGCTCACATTCCTGATGAGCTGAGAAAGAAGTTGGATCCAAAGAGTCAAGCTTGCATTTTTGTAGGATATTGTGAAAACACAAAAGGGTATAGACTCTACAATCCTACAACTCGAAAGATAGTGGTTTCAAGGGATGTGATTTTTGATGAAGGGGGAGAGTGGGGTAAGCCCCAAATATTCAGTGATGTTGTAGCCACTAATGTAGTAGCTTAGCAAGTGCAACCACAACTACCACAGAAAGGAAAGCAGTCTCCTCCCACACATCCACCAAGTCCATCTTCTGATTCAACTGCTTCACCAAGTCCTTCTCCACAGCGATCAGTAAGTTCCTCACCAATGGATATTGATGTTCCATCCAAAGGTAAGAGAACTTTACAGTATCATCCATCATCTCAGATGTTGGATAAGAATTTTTCAAGAAGATATACTAGGAGTCAAGCTAGTGAAATGGAATCTGTTTTACACAGATTAGAAAGTATGCACTTGTATGGTGATGATGAATCCCAGCAAGAACCCAGAGGAGATCAAGTTAACTATGCTTTGTTAACTAGTGCACAACTTGAACCTTCTAGTTATGAGAAGGCATGTACTCAGAAGATTTGGCAAGATGCCATGAAAGAGGAGATAACCTCTATAAAAAACGACACTTGGGAGCTCGTGAAGCTTCCGAAAGGAAAGAAATGTGTTGGCTGTAAATGGATCTTCAAGACCAAGTTTAATGCTGATGGAAGCATTGAGAAGCATAAGGCAAGATTAGTGGCAAAGGGTTTTACTCAGAAATATGGAATAGATTATGAAGAGACTTTTGCTCCTGTAGCTAGACAGGAGACAATCAGAACAGTTCTTGCCTTAGCTGCACACAAAGGATGGAAAGTCCAACACATGGATGTGAAGAGTGCATTTCTCAATGGTTACTTGACAGAAGAAGTGTATGTTGAGCAGCCACAAGGATTTGAAGTGCAAGGTAAGGAACACCTTGTTTACAGATTGAAGAAGGCACTCTATGGTCTCAAACAGGCACCAAGAGCTTGGTACTCACGCATTGATGGGTACTTCAAAGAATATGGGTTCACCAGGAGTAAAAATGAACCCACACTCTACTACCTAAAGCAAGGTAAAGATATCCTCATAGTTTGTTTGTATGTGGATGATCTCATTTTTATGGGTAGTAATGAAAAAATGAATAGGGAGTTCAAACACTCCATGATGACATAGTTTGAGATGAAAGATCTTGGATTAATGCACTATTACCTTGGAATGGAGGTTCATCAGTCAGATACAGGGATCTTCATCTGTCAACATAAGTATGCTCAGGACATGATCAAGAAGTTTGCTATGGAGCATTGCAAACCAGTTGCAACTCCAGTTGGACATGGGATCCAATTAAGCAAAGATGATGGAGCACCAAAAGTTGATGTGACCACTTTCAGAAGCATGGTTGGGAGTTTGATGTTTCTCACCAACACCAGACCAGATATTCAGTATGTTGTATCTCTTGTTTCTAGATTTATGTCTAACCCATCTGAGCTGCATTTGCAGGAAGCTAAAAGAATTTTGAGATATGTGAAAGGTACATTGGATTTTGGAATCCAGTACCATAAATGTAACACTATCAAGCTTGTAGGCTTCAGTGATAGTGATTGGGGTAGCAATATTGATGACAGGAAGTCAACATCAGGAAACTGTTTTAGTCTTGGATCAGGACTAATAACTTGGAGTTCAAAAAGCAGATAGTAGTAGCGCTATCTTCAACAGAAGCTGAGTATATAGCGGTTACTTATGCTAGTACTCAAGCCTTGTGGCTAAGGAAAGTACTAGAAGAGATTGGAGAACAGACAAAGTGGTCCGACCGGAATCTACTGTGACAACATCAGTGCCATTCGGTTGGCATATAATCTTGTCCACCATAGCAGAATGAAACATTTTGATATGAAGTACCACTTCATCAGAGATATGGTGGAACATGACATTGTTGAGCTTCAATACTGTCACACTTTGGAGAACGTCGCTGACATCTTCACCAAGGCGATGACAAAAGCTCAATTTGTAAAGCTGAGAGACTATGTAGTCAGTCCTCTCAACTTTAAGGGGGAGAATGTTGCAAGTGTGAACAGGGGTTCACCTAACTAGGCTTAGAAAAATCCCTTTCCTAAGCCTAAGTGTGAACACACCCTATGGTTGTCGGCAATGTATCCTAACTCCCTCCTATATTCCCTCTCCTATTTCCTCCACCTTTCCTAACTCCCTTATCCCTCCATCTCATCTCCGCCCCCTTATTCCTCCATTTCCTAATCCTACTCTCCCGCCTCTTATTCCCCCTACGCTCTTATTCCCTATCTTTTCCTAACTACCCTATCTTATTCTATCCTACTCCCTATATTCTATATAAACTATAGAACATATTGTAATTTGGCTGGCAAAATATTAAATAAATTATATAATTGCTTCCATTTGTTGATTATTTAGTTTTTTGAATTTGTCTTGTACCCGCGCTCTGTCAATATCTCATTTTAGTTAGAAATAAAACACGAGGCGTGTTTGGCAAGAAGGGAGATATTAAGAGGATAAATTCATTTTGGAATGGAATTCATATTATGTTGTATGTTCATTTTGTAAAATGAGGGTATGGGACCTTGCTTTATAAAATGGAATGGAATTTATATTATGTTTATGGTTCATTTTGTAAAATGAGGGTATGGGAATTTTCTTTATAAAATGGAATGAATTTATATTATGTTGTGATTCATTTTATGAAATGAGAGCGTGGGACCTTTCTTTATGAAATGGAATGGATTTATATGATGTTATGGTTCATTTTGTAAAATGAGGGTATGGGACCTTGCTTTATAAAATGGAATGGAATTTATATTATGTTTATGGTTCATTTTGTAAAATGAGGTTATGGGATTTTGCTTTATAAAATGGAATGGAATTTATATTATTTTGTGGTTCATTTTGTAAAATGAGGGTATGGGATATTGCTTTATGAAATGGAATGGATTTATATGATATTATGGTTCATTTTGTAAAATGAGGGTATGGGACCTTACTTTATGAAATGGAATGGATTTATATGATGTTGTGGTCCATTTTGTAAAATTATGGTATGGGATATTGCTTTATGAAATGGAATGGATTTATAATATGTTATGGTTCATTTTGTAAAATAAGGGTATGGGACCTTACTTTATGAAGTTATTAGAAACATATGTGGTGCAAATTAAATTGGTTTGCTTTGATTAAATGAGATGAAATAACCCAATGCATTAAATAGTTAAGGGTATGGGACTTTAATTGTTAAGTGAGGGTTAGATAATTTATTTCAAATAAAGCATGAGGTGGGATGCATAGTAGGATGAATATAATAAGTGGGTCATATAATTCATAGAGATGGAAGCTCTATGATAATAACTATGCATTATAAAGTTGAATTTCTTGGATTAATTGTATAGTTACAACTTGGAAAATAAATGAGTAAATGCATTAGAAACATGTCTATCCAGATTCATGAGCGTCCTGATCCCCTACTATCCTCACTTGATCGATGGAAGATAGGGAGGGTCAAAGTTGAGATGGACTACTTTGCAAGTTTACTCTCTACCTTATTTCCTTCTTGATTATGCAGTAGAATAAATTTATGGGGAGATTTCCCCAATGGATTATATGTAAAGTAATTATGGAAAGCATGGGATTTTTCCATATTTACCTATGGATTGAATGAGCATTGTTTATTATTTTATTTTGATATCCTTTCTGATTGAAATGCTACTTAATTATCTATCGCATGCTTTCCCTTTAATGTATGTTTCATGCTTGTTTAATTTCGCTGTTTTGTTAGATTTAGTATCTAGATTTATATTTGATATTCTTATGATTTTTTTATAAAATATAAAAATAAAAAGTTGTAAGTTCGAGGTGAACTTAGAGGATGACCTAAAGGCTTAAGATCCCCTTAGTAATATGGGTTATCTAGGTTTAGAATTTTGTACCAAGGGTTAAGATATCTTGTTATAGGATGGGATTGATAGCTTAAATCACAACATACATAGCATGCCCACACATAATGGATTGTGTGTGGTATGGAGATGCGTGTATGCCTTCCAATGATTGAGTGTGGTAAGTCTAGCTCATCAATAATGGTGATATGGATGGACTTACATACATGACATGAGATAGGCCTATGTAGAATGAAATTCCATGAGGGGAATCTAATGTGGTATGGTTCTTGATAAACTTAGGGTATGTCAAATATTAATTTGGTCTAATATTGGATAGGGATTTATGAATCCTTCTCCTTGATAAAAAAAAATTATATGAACCTTTTTATTTTATTTTGTGTGTTTTTCTTATTTTCATATTCGTGGGTTGTCATACAACACATGTCCACCACTACAATAGGATGGACTAAGAGTACACCACCAATATCAAAGGTGATCTATATCTTGGCCCAAGTCACATTGTGTTGTATCCTATATGCACAATTTGTTAAATATAAAATACCCACCATACAAAGGAAGAACAAAGTAAAAGTAAGTGAAAAACATGATACACACTATAGTACACCAAAATTAAGGAGTTATTATGAAGAAGATAAACCACATAACCCTACTACAATGGTTTTTATTGTAGTATCTAACAAAGTGTAATATGTCAAATAAGGCACATGTACCACTAATGTGAGAGATAATAGTTATTTATTGATTAGTTGGATTTTGTTTTTAATATTTTTAAAATATGTATGAAAATATAAAATTTTGCCTTGGTGTTCATACCACATACTATAGGATCCAATTCTAATCAACCTAAAAAAACTAATGTAAATAGTGGAAATAAGTACAAATATTCACATATATAAATGAAATGTAAATGCAAGAGATGCAATTTTTTAATTTGACATAAAGGGTGATGACATAATCATTTGATAAATTTAAATTATAATGTACAATTGATGTATGTAGTTAAGCGTATGCAAATGAAGGGTAGTTACTAGTGAGGTATCTAGGCAGTATTTGTTATAACCTGCTAGCCCTCAAAGTTAAATAGGGCCTCGATTCAATTGTTTGATACCATCATAGGCCATGAGATATCATCATGTTTAGAGAGCATATATGCAAGTAGATTTTGTATGTATATCCATTATAGCATTGTATATTGATAGGGTAGATGGTCTATAATATCAATGTTATATAGATAGGATTAATACAATAATGATTCATCATTCATCTATGTGTTATATGTGTTTTATGTGATGTTATTACTATAAGTAGAATGGTAGATAATCGTTGTTACAAGTTTTGTGTGCACATGTAAAGTAGAGTTGTAGTTTATAATCATTGAGTTGCAATCAAAAATCATCATATGAGAGGTACATTCAAAAGTATAATTCAAGTGGGTTGAATAGTTTCCATACAAGTACAAGTACTTGTTGCATAAGTGACTGCTATACAAGTCACTTTTTCATAGACTTGGTGATCTAGTTACCATACAATTGGATATGTTGCGCAAGTGTGGGTTAGTATTATCTATAGTCTTGGTTGTCTCCTAAATATTTCATATTGTTCCTTCAACTATTTGAGTCTTCACCACCATGCTATATTTGGCACCATTGCCACTTGAGGTTTGAACCAACAAATGTGAATTTATTAGAGGTGAATGATAGATAACTTACCATGCAAACTTGGGAGATATGGTCATATAAGAAGTCAAAAAAAACCTATGAAAAGGAGTAAGAGGATTTACCAATAGTGTCATGTTGTTCAAGAAGAAGATTTGAGTAGTTCCAATGAAGTACTATAGTCACAAGTGATAAAACTTGAAGAACCTAAATTAGAATATGTATGGAGTCCTAAAGTAGAGGATAGTCCAAGAAATAAACATGAAAGGTGGAAAATATTACTTTAACAATGGAACACAAAGTACAAGGTGAAGCATAATGAGCAAATTAAAGTTGGATTAAGGAGAATTTTCATGCAAGTGGAAGCACCAACATGGAGACTTCATAAGGAGATAAGGTGGAATAATTGGTAACACCTATACAAATGTAGGGGAGATTGTTGAGATATATAGAGAATGGGAATTAGGTACAAGAGAAACTATAAGAGATTATGTATAGACCAAAACCAGTGCTCAAATATTCATGGAGATTACAAAGTGTAGGTGCACTATGAGGATCCAATCAAAGATTGTTTACAAGTGAGGAATTAACAAGTGAAGAAAAAACCACCTATGGAAAATATGGCAAATATAGTATTAGCAATGGGAAAATAGAAGTGACCACCATTTTTGGGTGATGAGGAGGACCCAGAATGTCATATTTAAACATGCGTGACAATATGGTGAGCAAAAAAAATTGAGAATGAATGATCATGTCTAAGATTATTTTTTATGATATTGCAAGGGATCACAATGTATTGGTAAAAAGAGCAAGGAAAAACCCTTTCACAATATAGGAATAATTAATGACTAAATTTATAAATAAATTCAAGTTACTCCAGGATGACATATAAATCATTAGAGAGATTTATACCACAAAGCAAAAAATAATGAAGATATCAAATCATATAATAGAATACTAAAGGAACTTATCGATAAGATGGAAGTGACACCAATTGATGGCTTACAAAGGCAATGGTTCCTAGATAGGTTGTTACTAATATATAAGAATAAAAATTTAGTACCACCTACTACTTATCAAGAATCATTTGAAATATCTTTCAATTTGGTAAATGAAGCAAAGCAAACAATATTAGGAATTAATTACTATAGAGATGATGATTTAGGTAGTGATCGAGATTATTTGCATGTGGCTATCCAAGCCATGTGGAAGGGCCTAGATAAAATGATAAATGATGAAAAAAGTGATAAAATGAGAATAAGAATATTTGGTGTTTAGAATACAAGGTAGAGGGACACATAAATATCAATTGTTCAAAGAATGCTTTTTTTAATATATGCAAAGTTGCAAGATACACAATTGGCTATTGCCTATTTAACCTAAAATATTTAAATAATCAGACTATATTAGTATAAAAATAATAATATTAAGAGAAATTAAGCACTCCCAAGAGTGGGAAAGGATCTACAAGTTGTGGATATAAGAATAACTACTAAGGAGGACAACAACCATAAAGAGATAATTGACCATAAGAGGGACAAGGTCGATTACAATATGATTTGGATGGAAGACCCATTATTAAATGTGAAATATGCCAAGAATGGGGATACTTCTTAAGGAATTACCAACTAGGAGATAATACAAAAAATAATAACAATAATGAATTGATGTGTAGATGGTGTGGACTGGTCAATCATAGGGAGGCTAATTTTCCAAAGAAAGCAAGTTCAAGTAATACATAAAATGTCAATTTAATTGCTATTGAAGATCCTCTAATGGACTAGCAAAACAAAGAAAAACATGTGCTAGTAGTGATAAGGGCTCATGTGAGGAAAGCTGAGCAATATCCAAATATTGTCATAGAGAAGAAGATATGGTAGGAAGCACATAATGAGATAGAAAATTAAATGATAAAGACCAATCAAAAACCACTCCTTCAAGAGAATAAGGTAAATAAGTCGATAACTCAAGAGGAAGAAGAAATATCATCAACATAGCAACTAGTGGTGCAAGTGTTGAACATCTAATTTACTTAGTGATATATTAGAGATTTATGAAATGGCAGGAGAAATTATGTAGACAATAAAAGTAGTGGATTTGTGATGCTAGTAGGAAGCAATTACAATGAGGAGAGACTAGTTTATTGATCCAACAATGCTAATGATTGAGTTGAAAAGAAGCTAGTATTAATCCATATTGACTTGATAAATCATAATTTGACATAGATGATTATGGATGGAGGATCAAGCTTGAATATGCTACCAAATAAGACTTGGAGAGACATTGGAGCATCATTTTTATAGTCTTTCAATTTTAAATTATATGGTGTAAACCAATATGGCATTGACATAAAGAGAATCCTAATAGCCTAAAAATTAAAAATAGCCAACCAAAAGTTTATCATGGAATTTTTGGTGATTACCATACAAAAACTATCATATAATGCATTGTTGGAGTGAGGATGGATATGTGTAGCAAATGTTAATCACAATTTAGAGAAGGATTTCTTAACATATAAGAAGGGATAGCACAAGTACATGATAAATTTAAAGAATCAATATGTAAGTAAGGATCTCACAACATCCAATGAGTCGAGTAGTTCACCTTCAGATAATTATAATGACACAAGAAAAATGAACAAATTTTGTTACAATTGGAGTATTGCACAAAATATTAAGCATATTCAAATACTGAACTTCTTGATTGATAGATGAGGATTACAAGTTTTTTTTGATAAATTGTCTATGCATATATGTGTTTGAGGAAGAGGACCATGATGGATGAATAAATAGTGCATATGAAGTGGGTGAGAATAGCAAGAAGGAAAAATATGCACCAAATAAGGAATAAAAAGAGAAGTCAATATTACTAAAAATATTGTAGAATATACTATTGATGATGTTATAATTGATAAGAATCTAGCACACCCAATTGATGTGGCAAAACAAATAAGTTATCCTAATACTATAAAGTATAAATGAACAATTATGGTTTAGGTCAACCTCAATGAAGGAGATGAAGAGAAGATAATCCATTATGGGGAATGATAGAGCCTCAATATTGAAAGCAGTAGCCCTTAATATTTTTATATAGTATACAGATGTCTTCCCATGGACATATAAGGATATAGAAGGGATTAAATTGAAGTTATATATGCATCATATTCATTTAATTGTAGGTGCACAATAATTTATGATAATGTTATATAGGATGAATCCAAAGTATGCAACGCTAATTAATGTGGAAATATAGAAGATTTTGGAAATAGGTTATGGTGATGAGGAGGTGTCATAAATTGTTATCACCTTAAAGAAGGAGGTAAATAAAATCTACATTTGTGTATATTTTAGAAATTTAAATACTATGACAATAAAGGATCCCTTTTCTATGATATTAACTAATTCAGTTTTTGAGGAAGTTGTAAGGCATAAATCCTATTCATTTTTTGATGGAGTTTCTAGCTATAATCAAATCAATATATCCAAGGAAGATAAGTTGAAGACAATATGTATAATATAGAATGATATTTATGCATGTAATAAAATTTCATTTAGTTTATGTAATGCCCCATCCACATTTTATAGAATAATTTTGTATATTTTTTAACAAACGTCCATTGGGAGGATGAATGGTCATTATATAGAAGGAAGGAAAAATATTTGAAGGAACTTATAGAATACATGAATATATGCATGAATTTTAAATTGTAATTAAATCTAGAGAAATTCAAGTTGTTAGTTCTATTAAATAAGTTGTTGGGGCATGTGTTGTGTAGGGAATGGATGAAGACCGATCCTAGTAAGATTCAAGTTATGATGAGTATGGAGGAGCCATATGATGTGATTTCACTAGAGTACTTTTTAGGATATAGTGGATACTATGGGATGTTTATAAAAAAAAATTATCCAAGTGTACCATCCATTGGATGTATTTATTCCTTTTAGATGGATAGAGGAGCATTAAAAGGCCTTCAAGGAGTTGAAGGTGAAACTGGTTTGCATTCCCATTTTGGTATTTCTAAATTGGGATAAGGATTTTCATGTCCATACTGATGTATCAAATTTTATTATTGGATGTGTTTTGGCCTAGGAGGGGCAATTTGGTTTGGATCAACCCATCTATTTTTCTATTTGGTTGTTGTCTAGAGAAAATAAGAATTATAACACAATAAAGAAATATGCTCTAGGAATGGATTATGGAATTCAAAAATAAAAGAATTATATGTTGGCCAACACTTTTTCTTTCTATGTGTATCATTAGGTAATATTGTATTTAATCAATAAACTAACTATTCATGGGAAAGCTAGTAAGTGGTTTATCACATTGTAATAGTTCATGTTTTAGATAGTGGTGAAACTAAGGAAGAAACATGTTATAGTGGATCAATTGTCAAGGATTTGATCAAGAGAGCTTGTCAAGGGAGGAGTGTTAGATGAATTTATAGATTCTCATTTGCTTTTTATAAGTGTTATACCATCATGGTACAAGTTGATTAGGGAATACATTTCAATGAGAGTGCTACTAAGGGAGATGACAACATTATAAAATAAATGGATCATCATAAAATCAACACCATTTCAATTGATCATTGGTTTGTTGTATAAGATAAAATATTATGGAATATTTTGGAGATGTGTAATGTAGAGGAAGTGAACACAACACTCAAGGAAAATTACAAGGGATTGGTAGGAGGGCATATGGGGTTAGATGCAATGGTTATGGAAATACTTCTAATAGGGCTATGGTGGCCTGCCATATATCATTATGTAGAGGGGCTTGTAAGAGCATGTGATACATGCTAGAGATATAGGAGGCCATTATGGAGGGACTCCATGCCATTACATCCATAACAACTATAAGATCTATTTGAGAGATAAGGTTTTGATTTTATGGGGCCATTCAAGATAATTCAAAGAAGTAAATATTGATATATCATGATGGTGATGGAGTACTTTATGAAGTTAGTCAATTCAAGGGAATTGCTTGATAGTTAGCATAACATGGTTCTTATATGAAAAATTATCACAAGATTTGATGTGCCCTTACAATTCACAAGTGATCAAGGTGGACACTTTATTAATGAAAATATTTAGAATCCAACCATACAGTTTAAGATTCTACATTTATTATCAAGCCCATTATACCCTAGGTCAAATGGAAAAGTGGAGGCAATGAATAATTTCTTGATTATATAAACTAAAAGACATGTGGAGTTGAAGGTTTTGAGTGAGAGGAGTGATTTCAAGCAATTCTATGGGCATAAAAAATGGTGTTTAATTTTATGACCAACTATATATATTTCCAATTAATGTATGGTCAAGAGGAATTAGTGTTAGTGTATTTCCTAGTACTAAGTCTAAGAGTGGTAATGTAGAACCATATGGGTGATAAAGAGAGCCTAGAGGAGAGGCTAGTAGCACTAGTGATACTAGATGATTAGAGGATGATGGGTTAGTGGGCAATAGTTATTTTCCAAAGTTGAAGAAAATTATGGCATGACAAGCACTTAAGGATGATGAAGCTGAAACTAAGTGACTTGCAATTGAAATTTAATGGAAAAAGAGAGATCAAGATAGGTAAGTTAAATACCCTATGTATTAGAACCTTCTAGGTGGTTTAGATCATGGATAACAATACAGTCAAAATGAAAAAATTGGATGATATATTGCATCCCAAGACAATTAATATATTAAGGTTAAAGCCATATAAAGTGAAGGTTGATGTGAACTAGATTAATTTCAAATCAATAGAAGAAAATGAGGAAAGCATAAGAAGTTTGATTGTAGCACCAAATTAGTCCTTAGAATAATTTAAAGGAATATTGGTGCTAGGAACCTTCTAATTAAAATAAGCACATCCACACAAATATTGCAATAATTAACAACAAAACAATAAGTGAAATAATAATATTACAATTCAAAAAGGAAATAAAACAAATTTATTAATTATAAACAAAAATAATAATACAATATCATAGGTCTCTTTGAGGGAGAAACCTCCTTGGAATCAAAGCTCTATTATAATATTAGAAAATGACTTGATATATTTTAATTTGTCTCTTTCCATTTTATAGACTATCATCAACACTAACCCTAAATCTCAAGGGTTGGTCCACATGCAAGTGGGGGGCCTGAGCTAGTAACTCCTAATAAAGAAATAGTTACATATTTAATTAACTCATTGAAATAAATAATTCTTACATAATGTGTATCCATATACATTAGGCGCCTAAGATGCCATATTCACATTTACATAGTAATGTTAGGATAAGGTCCTAACATGCCCTTTCCCTTAAAAAATATTTATCCTCAAAGCTTGATATGAGTAAACTATTGATGGAGCTAATGTAGCAATTACCACATGGTTTTTTCCATCTATAATATATGTTATTTTACTAAAACTTTAGTGATGGTTTGGTTGCAAAGTGTACATGTTCATTGTTCAAGAATGCACTCTAGATTTAATATGGTTAATCCTTCCTTAACCAATTTTGGAGGTGTTAATTAAACCTATGCCCAGCTAAAAAGAACCTTTTTTAAGGAGGAGACATGAAAATTAGATGTATCTTAGAAGAGGGTGGTAAGTTCAACTTGTAGGCAGCTAATCCAATCATTTGTAATACCTAATAGGGTCCATAAAATTTTATGGTAATTTTTTGATGACCACAAAGTTGCAATGATGATTACTTGTATGTATATAGGCAAAGAAATACAATGTACCCTATATTAAAATTATGCTCCATATGGTGTTGATCAGCCTACTAATGCATACAATTTTGATCCATCTCCAAATTCTCCTTGAGTTGTTGGAGTAATGCACACTCACGAAGAGTGGGATATACCACTTGGAATTTGGAGCTACCTAGGATATATGAGGAAAGTGATGGAGGATGTCCATAAACCACTTCAAATTATGTCTTAGTAGTAGTATGATAAGATGTATTGTACCACCATTTTGCTAATGAAAGCCATTTGGACCACTGAGTAGGATGCACAAATGCAAAGAAATAAAGGTATATCTCTAGGCACTTGTTAATGATATTTTTTTGGTTGTTTATATAAATATGGTAGGCTGAGCTAAATTTTATTCCTGTGATCTACAATTTAAATGAATTTTTTTCCAAAACGATTGGTAAAATGGGGTCCCTATCAAAAACAATGGATTGGGGCATACCATATAGATGAGGAATATAATCTAATAATATTTGGGCAACTATGTAGGCCTTATTGGGATGGTTTAGATAACAAAAATAAGCATAATTCAATAGATGACACACCACCACAAGAATTATTGTTTTACTACCCAAAATTAGAAGCCCTTAAATGAAATCCATGGAGATATTTGTTCAAATATTCAAGGGAGTTAGAAGAGTCTAGAGGGTACATGGAGTATATATAAATTATCCTTTCATCTATTAACAAGTTCCACATTCTTCCATAAAGGTCAAAATATCATTTTTCATTCCTACCCAAAATAAAGTGCATTTTGTCCTCTCACAAGTTTTAAGGAACTAGAATGGCCTATAGTTGGGAATGCATGTATTTCTTGCAATATGGATTCATGGAATAACAACTTATCTAGAATAGCAAGGTGGCCTTGGTATCTCAATTTCTACCCATACCATGAATATCCTATCTAAGATCTAGGACCAATTTAGGGTTGTTAAATTAGGGCTTACAAGGTGGAGTCTTAAACTTCTTCATATTGGACCTGATGGATCCATTGAGGAAGTAGAGTTGAAATCACACATAACATACTTTTGTCCTCATATTGGCATGAAAGAGCATAAACCACTACATTCTCTTGTTTGGTGTACACAAAGTGATCAACTTTACTTCATGAAAACCAAGTCCTAAAACATAAGTATTAAACTTTTGATACCACATCCTTGGTGATTTTTTTAGACCATAAAGGTATTTTTTTAACCTACCTACCAAAATCCTCCTTTACTTTTACTATAAAACCTTTTGGTTGAGACATATATATTTCTTCTTCTAGATCCCCATGTAGGAATATTGTCTTCACATCCATTTACTCTACTTCAAGGTCAAATGCAATAGTGATAGACAAAATAAATATAATAGAAATTAGTTTAGAAACATGGGATAAAACCTCACCAAAATAAATTCCCTCTAGCTAGGAATATCCCTTTGCCACTATGCAAGCTTTATACTTCTCCACTTTAAATTCTCCATTGATATTTTTATTGAATACTCTTTTCTACCAATTGGTTTTCTTCCAATAGAAAAATTCACCAAATACCATCTCATATTTTTTTCTAGGGCCTTCATCTCATAAACCATGGTCTTATTTCATAATTTACCGTCCTTTGCATCAATTACCTACCTAAAACTTATAGGATCATCATTAGTAGCAAATAAAATAAAAGTAGAACAAAAATCATGTGGACTATACCTCTCAGGTTGCTTTCTTTCTCAAACTAATATCCTCATGAATGGGTTTGAGGATTTAGTTCATCATCTGTTTTTGAGTTATATTCTTCATCCATGAACTCAAATTGCACTTGTTTTTCTCTTCATCTCTTGGATTTTCTTCTTTCTTAGGAATAATTTTAAACTCTCTAAATATTACATCTTTGACTATATAGAGTCTTCTCTATTTTTGGGTTTCAAATCTTGTAGTTGTTTACACAATCTTTGTAACCAATAAAAATATACTTTTCTACTTTATTATCTAATTCAATCATTTTCTCCTCTGAAACATGCACATAAGCATCACAACTAAAAATTTTGAGATGCTCAAGAGAGGGTTTTTTACAAGTTCATGCCTCATATAGAATTTTATCAACCAATACTAATGTAGATGATTGATTTACTAGATAACATATAGTATCCATGACCTCTGTCTAGAATTGCTATGCTAAATTTGCACCACTAAGCATACTCCTTGCCTTTTCCATCAATTTATTATTCATTATTTTTGCAACTTCATTTTTTGAGGGGTGTATAGAGTAATAATTTTTCTTACTATTATGTACTACTTATACAACTCTCAACCATTATCTGTCCTCAACAACTTTATCTTCTCTATTTGATTTTCTACAAGAGCTTTAAACTCTAAATTTTTTGAAGACCTTAGATTTATTTCGAAGGAAATATATCCATGTGTACCTTGAGAAATCATCTATAAATGAAGCATAGTACAATTATTTTCCAAGTTATGGAACATGCATATGTCCAAACACATATTTGTGTATCTGCTCCAGAATCCCTTCTACTCTTGTAGCACCAGATAGAAAATTTACCTAATTCTATTTACCATATACATGATGTTCATAGAAATAAAAATTTGAGTTGTTAGGAATACCTTCAACATTAAATTTAGTGTGCAAATATCAAATTTCCTTTTCTCCAATATGTCCCATTATTTTATATCAAAGCATTGTCTTCTCTATATGAAGAGTTGTGGTTTTATCTATTTTATTTTAGGGAATAATATAACTATTACATCCATCAACCACAATGTTTCCCAATAGCTTGTATAGTTTTCTAGTCCAAAATTATCTTGCAAATTCCATTGCTCCTCAAAACATCCTATAGTTATCCTTTTCAAATACTATCTACACACTTGCATCACTCATTTTACTCATAGATGTCAAGTTTCTAGCTAACCCTAGAATATAAAAAACACCAGGGAGGATTTTGACCCTTCCATATTTGAGTAATATTTTGACCCTTCCATGTCATATGATTTTGGTTTTTGAGTCATATCCTAGGAATACATCACCTCCATTATACTTTTTAAATTCACAAAACCACTCCTTGTGAGGAGTCATATGAAAAGCAACCCCTGAGTTGATCAACAATTCATTATTATCTGAGTGTGTACTTAAATATTATAAATACGCATCCCCTCATTCTATGGATATCTTTAATTTTGTGGAAATACCATCATTAGACCTATTACTTTTATCAATGTTCTTAGATCTGCAATCCTTCAAATGCCTAGCTTTACTGCATTTCTAGAATTTCCTTATAAATTTATAGGATATTTAGACCTTCCTATTGACTTTGACCTATCCATAGACTTATTTTTATCTTGGTAATAACCCCTTATAAAAAATTCATCCCTGGATAGGCCCTCTATGTATTTTTACCTTATTTTTATAACAAGGATGCAACCACATCCTCAAAATTTAAAAAATTTGTAGTAGTACTACCAATGGCTACAACAATATTATCCCATGAACATGAAAAAGAACATAACAAAGTAATACACTTACCTTCTTTAGAAATATTAATATCAATAGAAGCTAACTGACTTACCATAGTGTTAAATGCATCGATATGTTTTATGATGGCATCCCCATCATTCATCCTAAAGAGGTATGACTTATTTCAAATATATAGTTTGTTTAACAAGGACTTTGATTGATATAAAGCCTCTAAATTCTCCCATAGAAATTTATAGTTGTTTTCTCTAGAGACACTAATCAAAACTAAATCTACAAGGCATAGTTGAATAGTACTCCTTGCCTTTCTATCTAGCTTCTCCCAGTCTTCTTGTGTCATACCCAAAGGTTATTTTCCTAACATAACCCATTGATATCTATATAGAAGGAGATATTCCATATTTAGCTTATATAACTCAAAGCTTTGGTTGTTAAAATTTTCTATCTCAATCCTTGAATTGCTAGCCATTTTCCTTCACATAGGATTCACTTGCACAAAGCTCCCACTCAAAAATAGGTTTATCGTAGACCCAAGATACCCATACTATTCTTAGACTAAGCTAAGACCTAGTAACAAAGGCATCCCCTTGAAGCCAATAAGTTTTATTTTATAAGATTTTGATAAACCTATTCCATAAATACAATGCAAAAAAAAATATAAAATAGAAGGAAACAATGAAATACATCCACAATAAACACCAATATTTACCCTAGAAACCCTTGACTAAAAACTAGCAAACACCTTAGAGCCACATCTCTTACTTTTATATATCATATTTTAAAAAAGGAATTTACAATATAATATATAGGTATTTTACAATATTA
The DNA here is from genome assembly GCA_028583015.1 of Wollemia nobilis. Classification (NCBI taxonomy): domain Eukaryota; kingdom Viridiplantae; phylum Streptophyta; class Pinopsida; order Araucariales; family Araucariaceae; genus Wollemia; species Wollemia nobilis. The sequence goes on along the minus strand of JAQPPZ010017049.1, from coordinate 8,521,403 downwards.
AACAACCCTAAAACATCAAGTGGTATTAGAATGCGATGGGTATAAAACCATGGGCTAAAACCACCCATACCTGATAATTAAGAGTACAATATTTATTTTAAAGAATACAACACACCCAACATTTTAAAGTCATTTTTTTTATTTTTGTTCTTAAAAGGAGTGTCATTATCTAAAATGATAATAGATGTAAGTTTTGTTTTATTATTAAGATACATAACCTAATCTAGCTTTATAAAATACTTTATGGTTATGATATTTATCTTTTGCCCATTAGAGGACATGGTAGAGATTGGTGCTACAAGGTCAACATCCTAAGTGGAAAAGGGCCAAGGAGACTTAATTGGATGGACTTTGGTGGGGGATTGAATTTCATCTTTATGGAACTAACATCAATCACATATTAACATAATTATTAGTATAAACTTCCACTGTATGCAAAAACCCATTCTCAAAAGTATATGAGCCATAGATTGGCCACTAAAGTATCCACCATAGTGACCATTATGGAAATTAAAGAGGTATTTAAAAACATATGTCTCTATAAGGAATCACATGATAACACCATTAGGATTTTAATAGTATAAAACTCCACCAAAAGCCATGTAACAAAAATCCATTCTAAGAATGTGAGCCCACAACTTAGAATCAACCTCAGGTGGGTAGGTTTCATTATTGATGAAATGTAAAATATCACCATACTAAAAGTTATCTAAAGGAAATTTACAATAAATACCATTAACCTCAACTATATGCACATCCATCAAGCCTTTAGTGATAAAAATAATAGTTTTATCATAGAATTTCACAACAAAATTGATTTTAATGTTTTTCATGTGGTATGAATTTGCTAGACAAAGAAGCAAGAGATTTAGCCTCATAATTTTTCCTCCATGGTATATGCTTAATGGAAAAGGACTACAAATTTATTAATTATACTTTAATCTACCTGATGGTAAGGGTTTAAATGTGGCACTTTGACAATACAGTCATCAAAAATCTAGTAAACCATAATTTGGAAATCCCCTAACACTGATGTGTTGAACATTCAATCATTCAATAGTCAATATCTCTATTAAAGTCTTATATTCCATAATATTATTGGTAATATTAAAAAAACCTAATCAAAATTCCATAGGAACGATTAGGTCAGTTGTAGACTTGATAAAAGTACTTGATGCTTCCTATAATTCATTTTTGACACCATCAAAGCGAAGGGTCCAAGTATCAAGATGAAAATATTCTTTAGGTTTTATGGTAGTAGAAGGTAATTCCTTCTTGTCCTTATTTTTTACTTCATACCAGTTCTCAATAACCTCACAAGACTTCCAAGAGAGCCTTGTTTGCTTTAATAAGATCACAAGGGTTAGACTCTTGAATTAGACTAGAAGCAATGGAGGAAAGAAATGTGACAAATTCATGAGGATCACAATAAATTACCATTATGTCCTCATCTCATAATGCCTAATTTAATGGTTATTGAGTGCTACTGGTAGCAACCACTAGCTAATAAACAATCACTTGGGCTTTCATAGCCTTTTGATTAACGATACATAGATCAAATTCTTACATCATAGTAATCTATTTTCTATACTAAGTTACTAAGGATATGTGTATTTTAAGTAAGTATCTCACAGGGTATGTCTTAATGACCACATAATTTTTTGATATAACATATACTGCCAAAGATTCTCATAAGCAGAATAAATGACCAAGCAGAATTTCTCCAAGGGAGTTTAATTACTTTTTATTGGTAATATTTTGGACTAATGTAATACATGGAATACCATTTATTGTTATAATATTATTGTATAATAATTGTATTTAATGATACCTAGATATTCTATGTGTACAATTCCTTGCCATAGTAAGGTATTATCCAAATCAGGTGGGAAAAGAGTTGGGGATCATTTTCTTAAATTCAAGAAAGACCTTATCATAACTTTCATCCTATTTCAAATCTATATATCTCTTAGGTAGTTAATAAGCAAATAAAATTTGAATACTAGCTCAAGGAGGAGCCATTTGATATATCCAAGCTTCCCCAAGAAATATTTTATATCCTTAATAGTATGAAGGGGAGGAATAGCATCAATGACCTTTATTTTATCATGGTATATGTTTATGCCTTTGTGAGACACCATGAAGCCTAAAATATTGCCGCTAGGAAAACCAAACACATATTTCTTTGGGTTAAGTTTGATCTTATAATTTTGTAATCCCTAAAATAATACAAAATTTAGTGGGATGGTCATCCCATTTCTTTGAATTATTCAAACTATCATATGCATAAGTTTCCACTATCTTTCCAATAAAATAATAAAATCTACTGATAAGTTGTTTTAGAATTCTTAAATCTAAATATCATTGGTACATAGTAGAATGTGCCCCAAGGTGTGGTAAATGTATTTTTATTTTGATACTCAAGGGAAATGTATATTTCATTAAACTCTTAATATCCATCCATAAGCAATAAATTTTTATACATAATGATAGAATCAACAATAGTATCAATACAAGGTAAAGGGATGTTATCCTTATGGTAAGTTATATTAATGCTTTGAACATAATAGCAAATCTAAATGACATTATTCTCTTTATTTTTATAGGAAAAACACTATTGTAAAAACCCAACCAAAACTCGACCCAAGGGAGAGGAATTTTTTTTTTACAAGGTTAGAGAGTACCCAATATTTTATTAGTACAAGGTATGGGTAAACGCTTTTGAGTTTTTAGTCATTGTATATGACCCTCAAGTGGACAAGAATGACTAATTACCATAAAATTCTTTTGGGGTTTACTTTTCTAATATCACCATTAGAAAATATTCTATTAGTGGTCCCCCCGCTTTTCCCATACACTCACCTATATAGGACATTTGACCACAATGTTGGGGTTATTCTTTAAGGCCCATAAAACTTAAAGAAGGATATTTTTATCCAATCCTACATACATCTATGTAGGATTATTATGGTGTGATGCCTTAGTGATTAGTTAGCTTCACCTCACTATGAGCGAACTAAGAACATTACCACTCACCTAGTAATGCTCATGTCACTATTACCTTTTTGTAAGGTACCACCATTATACTACCTTATGAATGATCCAATGAGTTATCCCATACCAACTCACTATTATGATTTCCAAGACTCACCATTAGAAAATATCCAAGAATCACCACTAGGACCACCTAAGCCTCATCACTTAGAATGTATCATTCATAATTACCTAATAGATCGCCTCACTAGTCTCACCACAATATAACTAGGATTGGGTAAATTTGTTTCTTGATTTTTCACCTTCTCACAAATCAACCATGTTTAAACAAGTATTGATGACTCTAGGATTAACAAGGCATTTTAACTAGATATGGATTTTAACTTTCTTCTAACACTTGAGTTTCCCAACCCAGATTTCTAAACTATCTCTTAAGAGTTTAAATTTAGTTTTTATAATTATAGTGTTATTTTAAATAACTCTCCCTTGATTAAGCATAATAAATATCCAAAGAGGATTATTTCTTCATAAATAGGCTTACCCAATTAATAATCCTAGAAGCACTTCTATTATTTCAGAGAAAGATCAACGAAATTAAATAAAAACTATCTTATGTTCATTTTACTTTTAATAATAAAAATTAAAGAATGCATATATTAACATAGACCAAGTTAGAGTAATCATAAATAATTTCAAGTTTGTTTTTCTATTAAATTTTCAATGATAATTATAAAAGAAGGCCTTACATTAGGCTAAATGAAATATTTTAAACAACTTAATAAAAGAATACACACACATACACACACACACACACACACACACACACACACACACACACACACATATATATATATATATATATATATATATATATATATATATATATATATATATATATATATATATATATATATATATATATATATATTATAACAACCCAAAAACTAACTAATCTAAGGTAATTTTTTTTATAAACATATGCTCGATAGGGATCTACATATCCCCATACAACATGTGTCATTCTATGAGTTGTCTAAAACCTAATCTAATGTTTTAAGTTATTTGTCTCATCTCCACGATGAGCCAACTTATTCCTTTCCTTATTCTATCAAGGATACGTCCATCCCTACACCATATACAAGTCTATCTGTGTAGGTATACTATGTGTATTGCAAATAAGCTATCAGTCCTATTCCACGAATGATCTAACTTACCCCTTTTTATCTATCAAAAGGGTACACCCATCACTACACCATGCATACATTCATCTATGCAAGTTCACTAAGCATAAAAAAAAATAATCTATCGGTCTTATCTCCATGATGAGCTAACTTATTCCATCCATCACTACTAGTGATAACCAAATTCCTTTTAAATCTAATTGATTGTTTAAATGTATCTAACTAGTTTAGTTTTAATAAGGTTCCTTGAAATAATAATATTTCCTTAAAGTTACTTCCTAAGGGACCCCATAATCCCTTAGGTCTTCTTTCTCTACTTTTTACACATAAGCATAATCATCTTTAGATAACATCTCTAATTATCTAAACTACATTAACCCATTAAGATATTCTAATATTTCTTTTACTCAAAAGGATATGATTAAGTCTACTTACTTATTTAACATAAGATAACATCAAAGAAATATAAATAAGATGTCATTATCTATCTAAAACACTAACTAAACATAATAGTTTATGAAATCATAGATCCTTTATAAAACAAGCAAGAGATATATCTTCAATTCATAATTTATTCATTACATAATCCAAGTATGGTAAAAGTACTCCCACACTTTAAAATAATAAGGCATTACAATATTATCCAACTAGGAGATTGCTCAACTAGAGTCTACTCCATAATGTGGTTTCCATAATAGTCTTTATTACAACATATATCAAAGGTCAATGTCTTAGATCTAGGTGTCTACCTTGGTCCTTCTTGATTTTCCATCACTCAATTGATGGTGGTAAGGGATCAGGATAGATCATGGAGCTTATGAAGCATGCAACTAAATGTATCTATTAAATAACTTATGAAATAGTTACATTTATAATTTGGATGTCAAATTGTAACTATACAAAATATGCAATGCATCTATTCATATTCACTCAACATTAGAAGAAAATCCCATACATCCATTCTTAATCTCATTATAAAAGGAGAGTCACTTTATCCTTTAGAAGTGAAAGTCATTTATCATTTTCTAAGCATGGAATAATTCAATAAACCTCCCTTTAATTAATCAAATATCCATGCAAAACCAATTCTTTAATCAATTAAGAGCCCATACCCTTAACAAATTAAACATCCATATAATACCATTCCTTTAATCAATTAAGAGCCCATACCCTTAACCAATTAAATATTCATAAAAACCATTCCCCTTAATTAGTTAAGAGCCCATAATTTTAACCAATTTAAGTACTTATAAAACCATTTCCCTTAATTAATTAAAAGCCCATACTTTTAACCAATTAAAGTACTTATAAAACCATTTCCCTTAATTAGTTAAAAGCCTATACTTTTAACCAATTAAAGTACTTATAAAACCATTTCCCTTAATCAGTTAAAAGCCCATACTTTTAACAAATTAAACATCCATATAATACCATTCCTTTAATCAATTAAGAGCCCATACCCTTAACCAATTAAATATTCATAAAAACCATTTCCCTTAATCAATTAAAAGCCCATACTTTTAACCAATTAAAGTACTTATAAAACCATTTCCCTTAATTAGTTAAAAGCCCATACTTTTAACCAATTAAAGTACTTATAAAACCATTTCCATTAATCAATTAAAATCCCATAATTTTAACCAATTAATTATTTATACAATATAATTTTTCTTAATTAGTTAAAATCCCATACTTTTAACCAATTAAAGTACTTATACAACCATTTCCCTTAATCAGTTAAAATCCCATACTTTTAACCAATTAAAGTACTTATAAAATATCATTTCTTTAATAAATTAAGAGCTCGTACTCTTAAATAATTAAATACTTATTCAAACCACTTTCTTTCCTCTAATTTAAATAAATTAAATATCCTTTCTTCAATTTAGATAAACAAATATCATTCCTTTAATTTTAATAAATAAAATATCATTCTTTTTAATTTCTTAAATATAAATCAAAGAGGGGTTTTCCATTTAAATCAAATAAACCACAACATAGGTGACCAAGCATTGAAATATAATTCTATGCGGTCAACCAACAACTTAGGTTAACAACAATGGCAACTCGGGTGAACAACAACTACCCGGGTCAACTGAGTTGACCACACCAACAACTAACACATAAGCCCCTGCCAAGCAGTGGTTTCGATGACCACCGCTTGGTGGTGAATAACCTAGGGGAGCTTTACCCCTTTTGTGGTGTTAAGGTACCCCCATATGGGGCATGTGGTATTATACTTAACAACCATAAAAAGATTTTAACATCCCTAAAAAACCAGAATTTAGATGGCATGTGGAGAGAAATCCCCACCATCTATGTGGCAACAGAATGCAAGGGGTAGTCACATAAATAGTCAGCACAACTAGGTATCCAAGAGGGATAATATCAACACCAATCTATGTAAAGGCAACCCCACTTGGTGGTGCCCTAGACCACTGAGCGATGGTTGATAACCTAGGGGGCAACCACCTATTTAAAGGGTGAGAATGCCTCCATATCCTTGATGTGGGATTAATCTTAATAAAGGCCTAAGCAGCCTTCCCTTACCATGCTTCCCCGAGCATGGATTCATTGTGATATGATACCATAAGTGGCATTAGGTCAATGAATCAATTTAACCTCTAAGGTTTAACCTTAGAGTAAAGGAAAATAAGGGATAGTGAAAATATTTTGTGCTACCACCCAATGTGAATAGAGGATTTCACCAAGAAACAGAGCAATGGCATGGTTTCCACTAGCTTGGATGCTAGAGACTTGGCCTAATATCTAACAAATAGAGCATAACAAAACCTAATATTTAAAACCAAAACATGATGAATCTTAGACCACCATAGGTCAAACTATAGAGGTTCAAACATAAGTTGGATTTAGCTTGATGATAAGCATAAAAAGAGGATGTCAAACTCCAATTGTGAACTCAACAAGGTTAAAAATAAATAGCATAGAAGTAAAATAGGATAGATAAAAGTCATCAACAAAAACAAAAGTTAAACATCCATTCCATAAAAGGGGTAAGGACAATGATCCATCCACATCTTCCTACTGGTTTTTCAAGCATTAAGGAGAAAAGAGAAACTGGGTTGTAGCTTAATGAATGCTCAAAGAAAATTCATAGAAGGTCTAAGGGAGAAACTTGGTTTAGTTTTTACTAAAAAAAATTAATATAGCACAACATAGGAAAATATCCATTAATGAGTCATCTATATAAATTATTCTATGAAATATAGAGGTCCCCAACCTGAACTAAGCTTCTTCCAACTTCCTGGTTAAACCTCCAAGTCCGACGATTATCCTCTAAAATGTTTCTTCCCACCGTATTTGCACTCTAATTTCATAGTCTTCGATTGAATCCCCCCCAAATTAATTTATATAAACATTATTAACCAAGAAGACCCATCTACCCTTTCCTCAAAGTCTCCATTTTGACATAAATGATATATACTAGAGTAATGGCATGTTTTCCCAAGGCATCCCAAAAGGAGATATTTAAATTTTAAAATGGTTTTTCCCTTTTTTAAAATATCTTGTCTCAATATTTGTTTTCTTTATTTAATTTATAAGCTATTCATTTCTTTATCTAATTAAAATGTAAAAGAGAGAAATAAAATAGAACTTCAAAGCATTAGTATTTATAATATTGAATTCAATTTAATTCAAATCATAAAGGTCATTGATCATTCCTTATTCAAATAAAATACCTATACTAATATTAAACATTAGTATGGTATTTTAGCATACTAAGGATTAATGGAACCTCTATATCCATTAGTCCTTTTCGAGGGGATTCTTTACCAAATCCACATTCATGATGATGCATATAAAAAAAAAATGGACAATCAAGTGCATCAAAACAAGGTGGGTGATTTATCGTAAACCCAATCACCTATCCTAGTTGAGGACTTACAGTGACTTCTAGGTTACCAAATTTAGCTCTAGATGGTTAGATTATCAATTATCACCACAAAAGCAAGAAAGCATGCAATCTATATTTGGGTAGATGTTCATGTTACCTTGAGCTACCATAATCATCATATCCCTTTTCAAGTACCTTGTTCTCAATGGTTGATTCTATCTCTTCCACTCATAGATTTACCTAGTCCTACAAATTGTAATATATTAGTAGTACCATATTCCTTACAAATAAATCAATATAAATATTGCATAACCATCCAAATGCATCAAAAATAGGCTTCAAGTTACCATTCATAAATACATAGTCTATCATACAAAATGTCCTACCAAGGTAGGGTTATGACATACTACCCCCTTGGACTAAACACAGTCTCGTATATTTTTCTACTACAAAATGTTATTACAATATATTTTCAAATAAAAAGGGAAAATGTCTCTTCATATCATCCACTTTCTTCCAAAGGGCACCTCTTTTAGAATATTGATACCATTGGACCTTATATTGTTCTAGAGTTTGTTTCCTCATTGATTTGGAATGAAACTCTAGAATCTTCATTAGTATCACTTAAATTGCCTTAGGGTTTGCCATAAATAATTTAGAAAAATCCCACACATGATAAGGGTCAATAATTTACCTCCTAATTAGGGATATATGGAAGGTGTTTGTTGGGGTTTGAATTAACATCAAGGAAAAATTGAACTATGACTATGAATATATGATTTTTGGGAGGCACATTCATAGCTCAAACCCTAACATTTGGATGGATTAAATATTACTTCAATCCAACCTCTAGATTAGGTTGGTATACCTTGTCAACTAATTCAGGTGTTGACTCAATTAAGCTCGAATAAAAGTGTAAATTTAGGGATAGAAATGAGATAAGAATTAGAAAATAGTTGAATGAATAATGGTAGAATAAAGGTAACAGTATTGAAAAATATTAAGAATCCACTAATCAATCACATTTCTAGTATTCCACACTTAGGACTAACATCATTCAAAACTTATTATCTTCATCATTAAAACAATGAAATACTCATAGAACTATTTCAAACATCTAAGATGCTAATAATCCAAATAATTAGATCAACACTTAGACTAACAAAAATGGACATACTTTGTAGTATTATTTTAGGCATGAACTATTCCAAGCTGCTTCAAATTAGCAATCCAATATCAACAGAATTGACAAATCATAACAGTAGTAGCAAAAATGCATTCATAGAATAAACTCACAATTGATGAAAAAAAAAATCTAAAGGCAAAAATCTAAGTAATGCTCCTTCTATTGATTTCTTAGCAAGTTACACTAATATATCAGACAAACACTCTAGAGCCAACCCTTAAAAATGAGGGTTTGACCTCTTTATATAGATTTTATAATAGTAATACAAGAATGGAAATATTACAAGGAATTTTATGTCAAATTAGTAGAATGCTAATGTGGTGGTATCTCATTGGTTTTCAAGAAAAATAATGGAGTTGTGTTCCATGAATAATGCAATTTTGAGCTTTGCAATTTTTTTGGCTCTCAACTGAATCTGAAAACTAGGATGGTTGTAAGTTGATATGGATCATCCTTTATTATTGAACATACTTTTCTTCATTGATCCATAACTAAAAACATGCGATGCTTGGTCTCCACTAGTTTTTTTTGTTGCACTCCTCAAATTTTGTTGTATTCTCTTCTTCTTTGGAATCTATTGCTATGAATTCCATTGGGATAGGTTTGACTAATTTGACTATGAAATGGAAGTTCTAGAGTAAATTGTGTTACGCTTAAAAATTTGCTACTTCAGTTTTTGTCAAGTCATGTTTGACCATGTTATGCTTAAACCTAATATGATTGTGGCCTTCCACTATGAAACTGACCTTGTGCTAAAGTCACTCTTGTGTATTTTGTAACTTTGAATTTCATTGGGAACTATTTGAATGTGTTGACCATGGATTCTACACTAAGTGGAGTTTAACATTGCTCTTGTGTTTTTCTGAACACTTAGTCAATTTTACAAAATTTTACTAAGTATGTAGCCTTTTGGACATTTATTATGGTGCCTCTTGGGGAGCATTTCTAGCAAGGCTTACAAACTCAGATCCTTATCCTTTGGGTATCAAAGTCAAAAAAATAAATAAAGGGGTTATCTAGCATCGTAGCCATGTGTTCAACATTCCATCATCTTATGCTTTTACTGACTGAACTCCTTACGAATGAGCAAAATACGCTCCTACTGGTTGCAGACTATACATATAGGAACAAATTCTTTGTAAACCTCACTCTCTTAATTCATTGTAGGAAGACTTAGAGAGTCACGATTCACCAAGAAGCCATGCTTAGAAGCAGCTATTATTATGCTCAAAATACCCGAAGGTATACTCCTCTATATACCTGATAAAATAGCTATTCACCCAAAATCTAGCTTCACAATTTTTACATGTCTATATAATTATAGGTTCATGCTTCTTTCACCTTCTGACATTGTCATGCTCCAAAAAATGCTTTTGCAAAAATTGTCTTTTATGTCTTATTCTAGTAATTAAAATCTGTTCAACTATATTACAACAAATGTTTTTGGCACCTTCATACCTTTATTGTTGGTCCTACTCTTTGGCAGTATATTATGTCATCTCTTCATCCAATATTTATATGGTTTTATCTTCTTCTTCAACCTCTTCCTCATGTTCTTCTTCATGTGTATCCTCCTGTTGATCCTCCTACTCCTCAACTTCATTTCCTTCTTCTTGTTCTTCCTATTCTTCGTCTTCTTTAGCTTCCTATTCCTGTACTTCTTCCTCTTGATATTCCTTTGAATGCTCATGTACTTCCTTATCTTTGGCCTCCTTTTGTTTTGGATCCCCTTTCAAAATTTGATTATCTTGTTTCAAGGTATCCATGGCCTTTTTCCAATATGCTAGAGAAGGATTTTGAATTTCCAAAAGTTATCGGTGGACGTAACGCAGTTCAACCATCTTATCATATGAGAAATAAGTCCTCCATTCCACCAAATTTATCATCAGATCTTTCAATATGGTTGATTTTTTTATTAGTTGGATTAATTTATCTTGGTTGATCAGCTCTTACCATGCATCCACTTTTGATTCATCTTCACTAATTGTTTGTATGTTTTTTTAGAGCTCCTCCTTTGATATCATCAAATTATTCTCATCCCAAAATCTGCTAAAACCATATTGTAGCATGTCTTCATTAGTATCAATGATCTTCTAAAGCTCGTCATCCAATTTATCAATTAACAACCACCCCTTCTGAAGCAAACTATTCCTTTTAAGGATGATTTTGGCTATGATCCTTGAGGTGTTATAGTCCTTATTTGGGATGGGCTTACCCAGTTGGTTACACTTAGCTTAAAAAAAATTGAGGATTTCATTAGCTTGAGGAGCTATTGGTCATATTTGTTTGGTGATGGCTTCTATATCTTCTTTTATCATTTGCAACACATGTCTGGCTTCATCCATGAATTTGAAGATATGTTGGATTCTAGAGCACATCTTCAAGATTTCTTCAAGATTTCAGACAAGATCTATTTTTTGACTTACTTCACCTTAGTATTGGAGAATCCTGCAACCTTTGTTCTCTCAACATAGAGCTATTACTGTAAGGCCTGTATCTGATCTACATATTCTTTATTCTACTTTTACAACTACTCAACTTACTCCTTGAAGTCAACCATCTTTTCAAATTGATTCTGCCATTTTTTAGCATAATTCACCAAATCTTGCATTTTTTTCTTTTGGTCTTTGGTGGTAGCTTGAAGCTTGGTGGCATTTTCTTCCATTTTGGTGGACTTCTCCCTATAGATATCAATTTTGACAAATATGATTTCTAATATGGCTTTGGTAGTGGCCAACACATCCTTTGTGACCATTTGTGCAATATATTTAGTATTTTCCTCTATCTGATAGTCTTCCACTGTCAAATATTTCTTTGGTTTATCAACCAAGGGGATCATATTGTACTTCATCCTCTATTGGGACACAGGGTCAACCATCATTGTCCTTATCACCTTAGAAACTCTTTTGGAATACTGGGCTAGTTTCTTGCTCCATAAGTTTTGTGCTCTTAGTGAGGTGATATTGACCTTCTATAAAGATGCTACTATGGGGTGATCCATGGAAGTAGATAGAGTGATATTTATAGGGAATAAAGGGACCACCATAGTGGAGAGAGGAGTGGAGGTAATAAGAGTGGAGTATGTGTCCATAGTGGAAATAACAATTGAAATAGAATTGGTAGCTGTAGTTTATTGTGGGATTAATGGAAGTGATATTACCATTGTTAATGGGGATAATTATTATGGAGGAGTTTCTTTTATGGAAGTTGGAGTGGAGACAACACTGGAACCTATGCTAAAGGAGGTGGTGAAGATGTTTTAGAACTTCCGGCCATATGAAGTGGAGAGAATATTGGATGAGAATATGAATGAGGATGTAGCAGAGATAGTTGTGGGGATTTAGGTTATGATGATGATATTTCAACCATATTTTGATCTCAAGAAGGGGAGTGTGATTTATCTAGGGAATAAGTAGGAGAAGGAGGAGGAGAGGGACCAAAAATCATACCTAAGCCTACTATAGTAGAATTTATAAGAATCTCCTTGGTGCTCTTTTGCTATTTTTTTAGTATCCTACTCGCTTTATGTAGTGGGTGATTGTGTCACTTCCTCTGGTTTTCTCATCTTTCACTTCTTAGGAGTTACAATTTTAATTTTCAATACTGCACCTTCTACCTTCCTCTTGAATACTATAGTTCATTCTAGTTATTGTTGAGGAAGTGCTTCTGTAGGTGCTGTAACTAGGGCTAATTTACCTTTCTTTTTGGAGGAGGTTGTAGCAGTTAATTCTAACACTTTTCCCCTTTTATTCTTATCTTTTTTTACGAGGATATTTGCCTCAGCAGCTTTGCATTCAAACCTTCTCCTCCTTGGAGTATCTTCTATTGCACCTACTTTTTTCATGGTATCCTATTTCTCTATAAAGGAGTAGTAGATGGTGGAGTGGACTCTTACTGATTTCTAGCTACTTTATTCTTCTTGCTTTTTATTTTATCTTTTTTGGTCGCACTCGTTTCCAATTTTCCCAGCACTAATGCTAGGCTTTTATTTTTCTTGACCTTCTAAGTTGCAATGTGCTCATCATACCTCTTTTCAAACTCATCATCAATTTTAGGATTGGGGTACTTGCCTTTCTTTACGTTTCTTTCAACCCTCATCTTCCACCATTCTAGGACTTTCACTTGAGACAATTTGCATGTCTCTTCCATTTATTTCATTTTGGTATCATCAAGTTGATGAGAAATCTTGGTTTGGTCATAATAATTTGCATGCACATAGAAATATCTCCAAGGTGGAATTGGTTTCTAGGTGTTCACATTCCGTTGGATGGGGGACTGCTCTTGTTTTTGTGCTTCTCCATGTGTGTGCACTTAGATTTCACCAATTTATCCACCTTTTCTCCATGTAGCTCCTTAATTATTTCTACGAACAAATCATCTATATCATATCCTCATCTCTATAAAATTTGGCTAAGATCTAGTTTCTCCAAGGTTGTTATAATTTTCTCACATTGCCATTTCTCCCATATGATGATATCGCCCTCCTTGAAACCGTACTCAACATTCAATCTCCTCTTATTCTTGAAACTAAATCTACAGTTTATGTAGTCCACCTACCTGCAAAATATTCTACTATGAATAAGCGATGGGTGATGTAGTGTGGCAATAAGGATGGCTTTTCAATGAAACCATACAATCTAATGATCGTACCCTCTATCAAGAGATACCAATATCCTTCTTCCGCTTATTTCACTCTAGTTTTATTTTCAATTTTTTGGGCTAGCCTAGGGTAGTTTCAATACATAACTTATAGATATGGTCTAAGAAATTCAAAATTGAAAGTATAATAGGAATATGTTCTACTTAGAACCCTTGTCCAATAATATATACACAGTATATGTCCATCTGCATCCTTATCAACCACTGATTTCCATGGATACTCATCCTTGATGGCATCGAAGAACATGCAAACTAAATTGGAGCAATTTCTGAATACTAGGTTCTCTTCATCTTCCTTCATGTCCACTAGCTACTCATGCATTTTCTTGGTGAGGAGTGCAGGCTAGTTGAAGTAAATTAGGGTATTATTGTTATCCCTTGTCTGCATTATGTAAATCCTATTTTTGGAGATGCAATATATAGTGGCCAATTGCCAATATCTTACATCTAGGTCTAACTCAAGGCTAGCTATTATGGCCAAGATGAAATACAACTCTGGATCTAGAAATTCACTAGTTGTGGGTAGAGCTTACCTAGACTTAATGGTCTTAAATTGGCTATACACCTAGGTTCTAAAATGGTTTTCATTTTATGCACGGTTCCTCAGAGTGTAATATTTGGCTTGTTACTCTAATCTGAATTCTTTGGGAGGTATGGAGGGTTTTTGTCCCATTGCAAACAAATATTGGCAAGTTTGCTTAGTAATATGAAACCAAACCTTATCATGGGATGTTCTTATAGATCTAGAAGCAGGGTCATAAAATTTTGCTATGGCAGATACTAATTTAGGGTAAGTATGGACTGCATCACAAATATAATATGCAAGAAAATATTACATAGCTCCAAGACCTTGGTCTGGAAGAGGTTCTCCCTTGAATAATTTGTCCTCGTATCCCCTCCTTAGGCCATATTTGGTAACATATATCATCTTCGTGTCTATGAATCTAGCCTTTCTAACCATGTAATATGGTTTTTCCACCTTGCTAAATTTCCCAATATGATTTGCTGATGATGATGCCATTTGCAGCTTCTGAGCAACTTACTCTTCACAAATTGCTCTTGGGAGAATGTAGTAAACAATTCTCAATAGCACTCTGGTTCCTTAGCTTGATTGCTCACAAATGACTAAAAATTTGAATTTGCTTTCTTAAATAGGTTTTCAAGCACTCCTTTACCATTAATGGGAATGAGTGGGTGGTTACCTCCCATGATTTCAAATGAGTGAATCATATGTTGTGAAGTGTGGCTTGTTAGTGAAGTATGTGTATTTGATTGGATGGAATTCATGGTATATTGTAGCAAACTATCCATTGGCATGCTTCTCAAGGTGCATTTATTTATCCACTTTCATGATAGAATCATGAACTCAATGGAAATTAACCCTGTGCTTTCATTTCCTGATTTTTCTCATGGGTAATGCATGTTCCCCTTCAGTGCTTTCCTCTAAATTCTACCAGTTGTCTTTTTACAATGGTAAATTTGACCAAGTTGACTACGGATTTTGGAATTTTATTAATTTTAGAAACTATTGAAGGATTTGGGACCCCTTGAAAACTCCGTTGGACTCTGAATTTAGTTTTTCATAATTCTAGCAAGTGTTGTTTGACCATGTTGATCATGGATGCCATACTTTGATGGATTTTAACATTGTAAAACTTTTAGTGTGGAAATTAAATTTAAACTAGATTTATTTTTTTGGGTTTTGCTTATCCAATTTTTGGTAAGCATTGTTTAACCACTTTGTGATATAGAGCTACACACAACACACAGCAAGAATGCAGAAATCAACAATGCACCGACAAAATTCCAGCAAGCTTCATTAAAAAAAATAGAGGTCTCTCCTCGAATACACAGCTATCCCCAAAAATAAATGGCCAAGAGTCTTTTTTTCAATACAATGCATGCGCGCCTTTTATCCTCGACCGCCACCTCCTTCTCCATCATTACGCAAAGTGCGGGATTTTTTTTTTTTTCCCCAGGCCCGACTCTCTTTGGACCATCATTACCTTGAATACGAGACTCCCCATACCGCCCGCACGAATGCTCTGTCCCGCCTGCATGATGCTGCCAGGTGCATCAAAAAAAATCATGACCTGTAGTGGCGGCATGCCCTACAGCCGCCTGTCAATCCTTCGCCAAGTCATCATTCATAAGAATGTGCCATGGTCGCTTGTAGTTGATGCCACATGTCCTACTGTCATGCTCCTTGTAACCGCTTCATACTCTCGAGCCACCTGTAACTTCATGCCACATGTCCCTCTGCACTGGTCTCTGTAATCGTCAGCTGGTCAACATCGTGAGAGCTTTGGTCGCGATATCGTGATGTTTTTGCTCTAATACTTTCTCTCTCCTATTTGGTCATGATATCGCGACGTTTTGGCGTTAGGCTTCTCTCTCCTCCTTGGGGCTGCGATTCCATGACACGTCGTGAAATCACGATGTCTAGGCCTTTCTTACTCGCTTTCCTCCTTTGGGCTGCGAAATCGCGACATGTCATGATTTCACGACCATTTCACGTCCTTGAGTCTTTGGCTCGGAAGTCTCACGATTTCGTGACCACCTTGCGTTGTTGAGTCTTCGCATCGAAAAGGTCTCGATTTCGTGACCACTTTGCATTTTGGAACCTTGCCTTCGAATATGTCACGATTTTGCAACATCTTTGAGCCTTGTCCATGAAGGTGTCACGATTTCGCGACATCCTAGAACCTAGTCTTCGAAGGTGTCACGTTTTCGTGACGTCCTTGAACTTTGTCTTCGAAGGTGTCGCAATTTTGCGACGTCCTTGAACTTTGTCTTCGAAGGTGTCACGATTTCATGATGATTCTTGTGCCTTAGAATGTTTTGCCAAAGATGTTCATGTGCTTTCAAATCTTGCTTCCCGGATGTGTCGTGATTTCATGACCATTTGGAACTTAAGTGATTTTGTCGGAGCTGTCACGATTTCGCGACCGTTGGGCGCTGAAGCTGCTTTCCTCCGGAATTGTCACGATTTCGTGACCGTTTGGCGCTGAAGCTGCATTCCTTGAAAATGTCACGATTTCACGACAGTTTCATGCCTTGGCCCTTTCCATGAAAAAGCGTCACGATATCGCGACAGGTTGGCCCGCTGGCGACCTTCAAAAAGCGTCGTGATATCGTGACAGTTTTGCACCTTGGCCCTTTTTATCAAAAAGCATCGCGATATCGCAACAGTTTGGCCCGCTGGTGCCCTTCTTCAAAAAGCATCACGATATCACGATAGTTTTAGTACTTAACAAAAAAAAATACATTTTGGGTGATGCAAGATTGCAGCCTCGCCATCGGATACTCCTGCATCAGACACCCGAGGTGAGTTTGAGAAGTGACCTCACTTCTGATCTTTTCAAGGTAGACCCAGGCAATCAACCTCAGCCTTTGACAACCACGTCGCGTCTTCAATGGGTCGGCCCTTCAATTTGACCAAGTACTCTGAGTAACTCCTGTTCCTAGTACTTCGACCCTCGTGCATATCCAGAACTTCTTCTATCTTGTCCACAACTGGGATGGCTGCTGGAATGCTCCACAGATCTAGACTGGGTATCTCACTGCTTTCTCCTTCATGATACTCGACCAAATCTGAGATGTTAAACATGGGGGAGATGTTAAGTTCGCTTGGTAACTCCACCTCGTAGGCATTACCCAAATCCCATTTGCCAATGATCTTACATGGCCCAAATTTCTTCATTTTTAGTTTGTTGTAGGACTTGGCAGGAAACCGTTCCTTCCTCAGATGGACCATGACAGAATCTCCCACTTGGAACTCCTTAGCTCTGTGTTTTTAATCCGCCCTTGCCCTGTACTGAGCATTCATCTTGGCAATGTGTTTTGTCACTTCCTCATGCACTCCCTTCAGGTGTTCAGCAAAGTCTTCTGCTTCAGCACTACATTTCTCCCTCGGATCTATCCTTCTTAATTCTGAAGTGTTTCTTGGGCTGCTCCCATAGATAATCTGGAATGGTGACTTGTTGGTACTCCGATTGATCGAGCTGTTATATGCAAACTCAGCTTGTGGCAGAATTAGATCCCATCCCTTGGTCTTGTCCCCTACCAAGAATCGCAGTAGGTTGCCCAAACTCCTATTAACCACCTCTGTTTGTCCATCTGTTTGGGGGTGGTATGCAGAACTAAACTTTAACTCCGTCCTCAGCTTCTTCCACAAGGTCTTCCAGAAATAACCTACAAACTTGGTATCCCTATCCGAAACAATGCTTCTCGATAGCCCATGAAGGTGTACCACTTCCTTAAAGAACAAACTAGCTACATGGACCACATCGCTAGTCTTCTGGCATGGGATAAAGTGTGCCATTTTTGAAAATATATCCACTACTACAAATATGGAATCGTGACCCCTCTGCGTCCTAGGCAAACCAAGCACAAAATCCATACTAATATCTTCCCATGGCCTTTCGGGTATAGGTAGCGGTTGATACAAACCAGTAGGCTGCCTCATACCCTTTGCCATCTGGCAAATCCTACAACTCTACACAAACTTTGCCACATCCTACTTATGGCCAGTAATAGTTTTCACTAACCAGTGAGATGGTCTTGTCACGACCAAAGTGTCCAGCTAAACCCCCACTGTGCTTTTCTTTAATGAGGTTCTCTCTCATTGAGCTCCTCAAAATGCATAATTGATTCCCCCTAAACAACATTCCATCTTGAATCAGGTAATCCAACCATCTAGTCCTATCCAACGCAACAGGCGCAGTGCAGGCTTTCCAAGCTTCTACGAAATCGGGGTCTGCAGGGTATAAGTTCTTGAGCTCAGCAAACCCTACAACCTCCACTCTCATTTCTGTCATCAAACATTGCCTCCTACTCAATGCATCTTCCACCCTATTGGATCTTCCACTCTGATGCTTCAGTACAAAGGTATAGCTCTGCAGGAACTCTACCCATTTTAGGTGCCTCTGATTCAATTTTCCCTGACTGTTAATATACTGCAGCGCTTGATGGTCGGTATAGAGAAAAAACTCCGTGGGCAACAAATAGTGCCTCAATTTCTTGAGTGCTTGAACTATGGCATAGAACTCTTGATCATATACCGAATACTTTCTCTTGGCATCATTGAGCTTCTCATTGAAATAAGCTACAGGCCTACCTTCTTGGCTCAATAAGGCTCCTATCGCATTGCCACTCGCATCGCAGTCTACCTGAAACACCTTATTGAAATATGGAAGTGCTAAGACGGGTTGCTCAGTGACCTTCTTCTTTAGCATAGCAAAGATTTTGTCTGCTCCAACTGTCCACTGGAATTCCTTCTTGTTCCCCTTCATTGTCTCTGTAAGAGATCCACAAATACTGCTGAAGTTTTTGATAAATTTTCTGTAGAAACTGGCCAGACCATGAAATGATCTAACCTCGGTCACACTTCTTGGGACAGTCCATTCTAGGATAGCCCTCACCTTTTTAGGGTCCATCTTGAGACCATTTGCTGATATGACAAATCCCAGGTATACTAGCTCCTTCACGAAGTTGCACTTCTTTAGATTGATCAGTAACTGTTCCTCCCGTAGTTTCTCAAAAACCTTCCTGATGTGCATCAGGTGCTCCTCTAAGGTTCTGCTAAAAATCAGTATATCATCCAAGTAAACAATAACAAATTTGCCCAAAAATTCCTTTAGAACCTCATTCATTAACCTCATAAAGGTACTAGGTGCATTGGTTAATCCAAATGGCATAACCAACCACTCATACAGCCCCTCTCTGGTTTTAAAAGTTGTCTTCCATTCATCCCCTTCTCTAATGCGGATCTGATGGTACCCACTTTTCAAGCCAATTTTTGTGAAGTACTCAGCTCCACTCAAGCAATCCATGATATCATCCATTCTTGGCAGTGGGAACCTGTATTTAATGGTGATCTTGTTGATTGCCCGAGAGTTGGTGCACATCCTCCATTCTCCATCCTTCTTGGGTGCTAATACTACTGGTACAGCACATGGACTAAGACTCTCTAATCATTCCCTTCTTCAACAGATCCTGAACTTGCCGATTTAGTTCCTCAGTCTCCACAGGCGTCATTCGATGTGCAGCCTTGTTTGGCAAGCTCGATCCAGGCACCAAATCTATGTGGTGACTGATCTTCCTAACAGGTGGTAAACCTTCAGGAACATTGTCAGAAATGATATCAGGGAATTCTTCTAACAGTCCCATGACTTCCATTGGAATCTCCTTGCATCCTTCTTCCCTAACCCTGGGGATTATAGCATAGCACATATGATCCGGCTTCAGGCCTTCCAAGAATCTTCTGCCATCAACTAGACAGACTCGTGCACTACTGCATACTTTCTCATCCGCCTCCTTCAGGGGTTTTAACTTATGGCGAACTCCATTCTTTGATAGAGAATATGTGTTGGCTCGACCATCATGAACAACACTTCGGTCAAACTACCATGGCCTCCCAAGCAGCAGGTGACATGCATCCATAGGCAAGATGTCACATAAAATCTCATCTCGGTAAGTTCCAATATTGAACTTCACCAGGCATTGTTCACTTACTAACACCCGATGGTCCTTTTGCAACCATGCAATTCGATAAGGGCGCGGGTGTTTTCTTCTCTCCAACTGCAGCTTGGCAACCATTTCCTCAGAAACCAAATTGTCAATGCTTCCATTATCTATGATGATGTTACATACCTTGCCTGCACACTTGCATCTTGTTCGAAACAGGTTGTTCCTTTGGTCTCCATTCTTTTCTTTGTTTAACAAGACTCTTCTGATGATCATCGCTTCTCCTCTTTCTGCCTCCTCTAAGTGCTCAGATTCTACACCTTCATCTTCTACAGCAGCTCGAGCCTGACCCTCAGGTCTTCGATTTGGCCTCTCTTGATGTTGCGGGTAGTTGTATGCCCTATGTCCTTCCTCTCCGCAGTTGAAGCAGGTTCCTCTAAAAACACCTCTTCCAAACCCTCGCCCAGACCTACCTCTTCCTCTTGGGTAGTTGTTGCTCTGATACCACTTGATATAGAGCTACACACAACACACAGCAAGAATGCAGAAATCAACAATGCACCGACAAAATTCCAGCAAGCTTCATTAAAAAAAATAGAGGTCTCTCCTCGAATACACAGCTATCCCCAAAAATAAATGGCCAAGAGTCTTTTTTTCAATACAATGCATGCGCGCCTTTTATCCTCGGCCGCCACCTCCTTCTCCATCATTACGCAAAGTGCGGGCCTTTTTTTTTTCCCCAGGCCCGACTCTCTTTGGACCATCATTACCTTGAATGCGAGACTCCCCATACCGCCCGCACGAATGCTCTGTCTCGCCTGCATGATGCTGCCAGGTGCATCAAAAAAAATCATGGCCTGTAGTGGCGACATGCCCTACAGCCACTTGTCAATCCTCCGCCAAGTCATCATTCATAAGAATACGCCATGGCCGCTTGCAGTTGATGCCACGTGTCCTACTATCATGCTCCCTGTAACCGCTTCATACTCTCGAGCCACCTGTAACTTCACGCCACGTGTCCCTCTG
The DNA here is from genome assembly GCA_028583015.1 of Wollemia nobilis. NCBI lineage: Eukaryota > Viridiplantae > Streptophyta > Pinopsida > Araucariales > Araucariaceae > Wollemia > Wollemia nobilis. Next base: position 8,500,033 of record JAQPPZ010017049.1, on the reverse strand, counting down.
CACTGGTCTCTGTAATCGCCGGCTGGTCAATGTCGTGAGAGCTCTGGTGGCGATATCGTGACATTTTTGCTCCAATAATTTCTCTCTCCTCTTTGGTCGCGATATCGCAACATTTTGGCATTAGGCTTCTCTCTCCTCCTTGGGGCCGTGATTCTATGACACGTCGCAAAATCGTGACATCTAGGCATTTCTTACTCGCTTTCCTCCTTTGGGCCACGAAATCGTGACATGTCGCGATTTCGCGACCATTTCACGTCCTTGAGTATTTGGCTCGGAAGTGTCATGATTTCGTGACCACCTTGCGCTGTTGAGTCTTCGCACCAGAAACGTCACGATTTCATGACCACTTTGCATTTTGGAACCTTGCCTTTGGATATGTCATGATTTCGTGACGTCTTTGAGCCTTGTCCATGAAGGTGTTGTGATTTCACGACGTCCTGGAACCTAGTCTTCGAAGGTGTCACGATTTCATGACGTCCTTGAACTTTGTATTCGAAGGTGTCACGATTTCACGACGTCCTTGAACTTTGTCTCCGAAGGTGTCACGATTTCACGACGATTCTTGTGCCTTAGAACTTTTTGCCAAAGATGTTCTTGTGCTTTCAAATCTTGCTTCCCGGATGTGTCGCGATTTCGTGACCATTTGGCACTTAAGTGATTTTGTCGGAGCTGTCGCGATTTTGTGACCGTTGGGCGCTGAAGCTGCTTTCCTCCGGAATTGTTGCGATTTCGTGACCATTTGGCGCTGAAGCTGCATTCCTTGAAAATGTCGTGATTTCGTGACAGTTTCACGCCTTGGCCCTTTCCATGAAAAAGCATCGCGATATCGCGACATGTTGGCCCGATGGCGACCTTCAAAAAGCGTCGTGATATCGCGACAGTTTTGCACCTTGGCCCTTTTTATCAAAAAGCGTCGCGATATCGTGACAGTTTGGCCCGCTGGCACCCTTCTTCAAAAAGCGTCGCGATATCGTGACAGTTTTAGTACTTAACGAAAAAAATACATTTTGGGTGATGCAAGATTGCAGCTTCGCCACCGGATGCTCCTGCATCACTTTGAACATGGATTTTATGTTGCATTACCTCCTTTCATAGTATAGCACATTCATTTTAAAAAGTGGAAAATGACCTCTTTCTCTCCATTTTATTTTTTGGACTCAATAAAGAAAATATAATACAACATGGGTACATAAAGAATTATATAATACAACATATGTACATATATTACAATAGGAGAGATCCTCTAACTAAAATATAGTTTGAGATGATACCCATTTACAGGAATGGGTTGTATGTTTCCTTCCTCATCTTGGAGTTGAAAGGCATTGCTCTCCTTCACTTCAACAATCTTGAATGGTCCTTCCTAGAAAGAGTCAAATTTTTTGTGGTTGTCTGGCTTAGCCTTTTTAGCATTCCACCTTAACACTAAATATCCTTCCTTAAAATTTCTGAACCTTACTTTTTTGTCAAACCACTCTTTGGTATTCATGGAGTATTTCTGAAATTTCTCATATGCCTGAGTTCTTTGTTCTTCCAAGTGTAGCAGATGCATCAATATGACCTCTAGCGGACTTTGATCAAGCTTCGAATCTTGGCTGGCCCATTTTAAAGTTGGTATCTCTAGATGAGTAGGTAGAATAGATTCCTTACCATAAACTAATGCATAAGGAGATGTCTTGATAGACCTCTTGATAGTGATTCTATCTGCCCATAAAACTTGATCAAGTAATAGATGCCAACTCCTTTTGTTCTCTTCTAGTGCCCTTTTCAAAATTATGAGCAAGTTTTTATTGGTGGATTCTTCCAGTCCATTTCCTTGAGGGTAATAGTTAGAAGAATTATTTATATTTATGCCATACTTTCTTGCAAACTCAATGTATTTTACACCTATGAAAGTTGGGCCATTGTCACTTACTAGTGCCTCTGAGATTCCAAACCTTGTAATCAAATTTTCTAGAAAATCAATTACTACTTCTTATATTTGATTTCTTGGTTGGAATAGCCTCAACCCATATAGTGAAGTAATAAGTGGTAGTAAGGATGAACTTATGACTAGCTGATGAATTTGGATTGATGACTCCAACAAAGTCAAGTCCCCATTGTTGGAAAGGCTCCTCTACCTGGATTGGTTTGAGTAGAAATGTTGCATTCTTGGTTCTTCCCACATATCTCTGACACTTATCACATGACTTAGCTGCCTTGAAAACATTTACAAAGATAGTGGGCCAGTAGTATCCTGCTCTTATTATTTTCATAGCAGTTATCCTTCCTAAAAAGTGACCTCTAGATAGGCCTCCATGAAATTCCTCGATGACCTTCTATTTTTCATTATCTTTCAGACATCTTAGGAGTACTCCATCTAGGTTCCTCTTATTCAAACCTTCTGGAAGTAATACATACTTCATATCTTGCAATATGAATCTCCTCCACTATGAAGGATTGAGACCTTACAGACATACCCCTATTTGAAAATAGGCTATCAATTGATCTACCCAATCTGAGCTTTCTAGAAAACCATCATTGTGATCATCCTCTACTCCCTAATAAGCTACTATTTGTTTCGAATCTGCCTTAGCTACGAGTTCTTGGTATAATGCTCTTCCCCTGACCAACTTGGTAGGGTGGATTTCTACATCATACTCCTGTATTTTAGTAATCTAGCCAGCCCTTTTATCACCCAATTCTCCTTGGAGGATGAAGTTTCTTACATCTGGGTGCACTACATAGACAAGAGTCTTACTTTGAACTAAGTACTGCCCAAAATTCTTTAAAGACTTCATCACAAAAAACACCTACCTCTCAATAAAATTGTACTTGGTCTGATACTCATGCAAGGTTTGACTCCAGAAGAATATGGGGTGCTCCTCTCCATTCTCATCCTTTTGAGTGAGTATTGATGCATAGCTTTCCTCAGCTCCATAGGCATATAAAATGAAGTCTTTGCTAAAATCTGAATTTATCAATACTAGTGTAGTTGCAATTGCTTGCTTTATAGCCTCAAAGGCTTATTTCCTTTTCTCAGTCCACTTGAATTCCATATTCTTCTTGAGTAATTATGAGATGGGCCTGACCACTTGAGCAAAGTCTGAGATGAACTTCCTCACAAATTTAATCTGCCCAAATAAGGACTACAACCCTTTCTTGTTTGTAGGTAGGGGAAGGGCTAGAATTGATTTTATTCTATCTAGATCTATTGCCATCCCATTTTTGGAGACTACATGTCCCAATAATTTACCTTCATGGACAATGAAGAATGATTTCTTTGGGTTGAGAGATATGCCAAACTCTCTGCACTTCTGGAAAACTTTCTCTAAATGTTCAAGATGTGATTCCTTTCTATGAGAAAACACTATCATATCATCCAGATAAATCAGAATAATTTTATTGATCAGCTCACCAAAAGTATAGTCCATGGCCCTCTGGAAGGTGGCTCCCACATTGGATAGGCCAAATGGTATTCTCTGATAAGAAAATGTGCCCCACTTGGTGGTGAAGGTTGTTTTGAACTGGTCTTCATCCTTAACCCAAATCTGGTTGTATCCTAGAGAAGCCATCCAACAAGGAATATCTTTTCACTCCTAACACCATCTACAGAATCTGATCCATTTGAGGAAGTGGATAATGATCCTTTAATGAAGCTCTATTCAAGTTCTGAAAATCCACACATAATCGGATGTCTCCATTCTTCTTTCTCACTAGGACCAAGTTGGCAACCCATGTGGAATGCTTGATAGGATAGATGATCTTCCATTTTATAATCTTGAGTAATTCCTGCCTCATTATGGACTCAATTTTTAGATTCACAGGCCTTTGTCTCTTCTTGAAAGGTTTCACATCAGGCTCTAGCTCAATGGTATGTTGGATGACCTTCTTATCATAAACTTTGAGGTCCTCATATGACCAGGCAATAATGTTTGGGTATTTAAAACATAATGCCTTGACTCCCTCAACTTCTTTTGGAGAGCACCTTATTCCAACATTAATCTTCTTATCTATTCCTATTTCAATTTCACTATAGATCTTATCATCTACTTTCATAGTCCTTGACTTCTTTCCATCCTCATTATCAAACAAGCTTTCCAATGTGATCAGGCCTTTAGGAATGTGATTATTCTTCAACTGGATGATATCTTGTTGATCTATTTCTTGGGAAAGCTCTTCCTGCACATTGGCTAAACAAGCTTCTCTAACTAGAAAGTCAATTATCTGATCATCATTGTCAAAGACCTGCCAAAATATTTATCTATTCAGGACTGTTGGTCTGAAGACTAATTTGACTCTTTTACTTGTAGCTGACCCAAGGTCTAAGGAAGGATTAAAATTAGAACCCTTAACTATCAAAGCATCAGCCAGTGTATTCTATTCTCTGGGGATAGAGCAAAGATTTAGTGCATCAAATGATTCCATAAAATCCCATACTCTATTCCTATAAGTCTTCAGATAGTGATGTTTACTGCTACACTTTTCTATCACTTGGTTGACCACTAGCTCTAAATCACCATAAATGTCTAATATCTTGATTCCCATTTTTTTCACTTGCATCAATCCTAAGCATAGAGCTTCATATTTTGCAGCATTGTTTGTACAAGCCCAAGTGAATCTAAAAGAAAAACTCTTCACTCCTTCTGAAGGAGACTTCAACACTACACCAACTCCGGCTCCATTTTTGCATCTTGCTCCATCAAAATGCATTGTCCAAACCTCTGTCTACTTGAGTGACTGGTTAGATATGGTAGGGATATTCTTTTTAACTTCTGTGGAGATACTGTATGTGCCCAACCTAGTTTCTGATAGGCTATAATCATCTTTGAAGGGTAAATCATCTTCTATCTCTAAATCTTCCAAGATTTCCACCAACTCTGGTTCTTCCATCACTGAATGATTGTACAAGTCTTCTTCAATTTTTCCAATGTGGAAGGACATAGGATTTTTTGAGGTTATTCTTATCCTTTTGCCTTTGTAGGGGACTATCATAGCGGAGTAGTCTAGATACATATATCCTTCCATCTTGGCCATGAATTCTCTTGAAAGGCAAATACCAAAATAAGGCTCTAGGTCTACTACCACAATTTCTTGAACAATGGTAATTTTTGGGGCTCTATGCAACCTCATTAATACATCCTTTATGACTCCCATAGTCTTCATAGGGGTACCATCAAGTTGTAAAACCCCCTGACAAGATCTTGTATACTCCATACCCATCTCATCACAGACTGCTTTTGGCATAATAGTTGTTGAGGCACCTGAGTCTATCATACAATTGTGGACCACCCATCCTTCCATTCTAAGAGAAATGTAGAATGGAGGAGGCTTGTTCTTCAAGGTGGTAGGAGACATATTTTCTTTATCTTGTGCCACATTGAAAATAGTGGTGGTTTCTTTTCCTTGGGACCTCTTATGTAGAGAGGCTTTCAACAAATCTATTTGGCCAGGGAGAAAAAGTGTATCATATAGGCTTGCTCTAGATGGAACTCTTTTTAACTCATCCACAATGTTATATTCCACCTAAACTAGTGAAGGTATTTCATACCTTTTTTTGGTTCTCCATAGTTCCTTCTATACTACTAAGTAGCCTCAATTCTTTGGCTTTTTGTAATGGAAGGGAAACTTAGTTTTTCTTGGGCCTCCCTTCTAGCACTTTCTTGATCTTTACTCTTTTTATTTTTGAGTATGTCCTCCTCTTGGAATGCTTACCTCCCTCTCTTGCCTTCTGGGTACTACATTACTTTTTTCAGGAGCTTGTGGAATAGGAAATTTGTCATTCCCCTACAGCGGTGATTCCCTCTTCTTCTGAGAAGGGACTTGGAAACTACCCATCTTCTATGGGTCTACTTGCAAGGGTTTCTTTCCAAACTTGGTCATGATCGAGACTTGTTCTTCTTCAGGAAAATATTGTCCAATCATGACTTGATCATACTGTCACAACATGTTAACTCTCCCTTTATAGTTTCTTTCTACCCTTTCCATGGCCTGTTGCACATGGCGTTGGTACATAGCACAAGATTCTGAATCATGAGGATCATTGCACATGAGACACCACACGTTAACAAGACTAGTCTCAGGAGCATATTCTTGATCTTCTTGATTGGCATTAAATTTAATCCATACACTATTGCTAGTACTAAGATTTTGATCTCTATTAATATAGGGGAATCTCCTTGGTTGATACCTTTCTATCTCTCTTTTCTCCATCGCATTCATCTTATTATTGAGTGTTTTTAGAGTACTCTGAATATCAAGTAGAATGGTGGATTCTTGAGGTGCTTGAGATGGAAGTGGTAGAAAGGGAATTGAAGGAGATGGTATTTTAGGGGGTAAAATTGGAGCCATTTGAGGGAGTGGTGATGACAAAGGAGGAGGATCCATGTAGGAAGATGTAGTTGGCTGACTTTGGGTATTAGGAATCTCAGAACAATAAGGCATGTCAATTTTTGGAGGTAACCTTCCTACATTAATGAGGATATTCTCATCCTATACAACTGCATTGTAAACTTGGGGGAAGGTATATACTCTAGAATGTTGAGTTTGTAACCCAAGTTTTGACCCCAAAGCTCTGATATAGTACATAAAATCAAGGGGGGTAGTGGGCCTAGCTTTAGGTGGAATTCTTTTCTAGGTTCTACTGAATCTTAGATTAAAATCTGAAACTAACTCTTGTTGATGCTTTTGCATGGATGTGAACTGGTTTAGGAGAGAAAATGGATCAGTAGACTCATTGAATTCTTCTACAAAAGGCTCAGCTAATTCATCCCATGAAGTAATGTTGTTGTCTTCTAAGGTCCTAAACCAATGAAGGATTTTCCCTCTAAAATATAGGGCTAGAATTTTGACAATCACATCCTCATTTTTGATGTTATGAATTGCTACTAGATTTAGGATATCTTGGCAATGCTCATACGTAGTTTTTCCCGATCCATCATAAGTGGGTATAGCTTTAGATACAGCTTGAGGGATATCATGCATATGAGCAAGTCTCAGGGGACCAGTTGTATTCCAATTGGGATATTTCTATAGAGGCTAGTTTGGAACTACATTTTGCTATTGTGCCATATTTCTAGGTACTGTTCTTACTAGAGGTAATCTTGGAGGTACTTCAGGGGGTGGTCCCGATGGATTCCCTTCTGATTGAAAATCTGATGATAAATTTCTTATGATAGTAGATCCTCTTAAAGGGAGCTCATAAAAGATAAAAGGCTCTAGGTTATTCTTCGTAGATGACCTAGTATTCATGAAAAAATATGAGCTATAGGAATGGATTTTCTGGTTTCTTGCATTTAGGGGAGTCACCAAGTGAATTTACAGTTCACCACTTAACGAGGTCAAGACAATTCACTGAATCATTGATTCCTCCAAGAGAGATAAAATAAATGAAACTTTGTGGGTTAACTAGTGTTCTTGTAAACAGGGTCCCACCGGGCGTGCCAGAACTGTTGGGGTCTGAATTGACATCAAGGAAAACTTAAACTATGACTATGAATCTATGACTTCTGGGAGGCGCATACCCACTAATCATAGCTCAAACCCTGACATTGGATGGATCAAATATTACTTCAATCCAACCTCTAGAGTAGGTTGGTATACCTTATCAACTAATTCAGGTGTTGACTCAATTAAGCTTGAATAAAAGTGTAAGTTTAGGGATAGAAATGAGATAAGGGTTAGAAAATAATTGAATGAATAATGGTCGGAATAAAGCTAACAATATTGAGAAATATCAAGAATCTATTGATCAATCACATTTCCAGTATGCCACACTTATGACTAACAAATTCAAAACTTATTATCTTCACCATTAAAATAATGAAATACTCAGAGAACTATTTCAAACATCTAAAATTCTAATAATCCAAATAGAAGAATTAGATCAACACTTAGACTAACAAAAATAGAAGTCCTCTATAGTATTTTTTTAGGCATGAACCATTCCAAGTTGCTCCAAATTAGAAATCCAATATTAGTAGAATTGACTAATCATAATAGCAGTAGCAAAAATGCATTCACAGAATAAACTCACAATTGATGAAGACAAAAAGTTAGAGGTAAACATCCAAGTAATGCTCCTTCTATTGATTTCTCAACAATTTACAGTAATATATCAAGAAAACACTCCAAAGCCAAGCCTTAAACATGAGGGTTCAACCTCTTTCTATAGATTTTACAATATGGAAACATTACAAGGAATTTTATACCAGATCAACAGAATTCTAAGGTAGCAGCCTCTCATTAGTTTTTAAGAAAAAGAATGGAGTTGTGTTCAATGAACATTGTAATTCAGAGCTCTGCAATTTGTTTGTCTCTCAACTGAATCTGGCAACTGGGATGGTTACAAGTTGGTTTGGATCATCCTTTATTCTTTAATAGACCTTTCTTTATTGATACATAACTAAAAACATAGGTGAATCTTGATTATGGTGATTCTTGGTCTCTAGTTTTTTTGTTGCACTCCTTAGGTTTTGCTACATTCTCTTCTTCTTTAGAATCCACTACTTTAAATTTTACGAGGAGATGTTTGACCACTTTGACCATGGAATGGAATTTCTAGAGTAAACCATGTCACCCTCCAAAATCTGCTACTTTAGTTTCCACTAGGTCGTGTTTGAACATGTTGATCGTGGAATTATTATTGTCACGTTAGCCTCGGGTAGATTTTAACACTGTTTTACCCTTGACATCTAGAATCTACAACTTCATTCTTCGTTAAGCCTTGTTTGACTATATTGACAATAGATTTGACATTCTAGTGGATTTTAACCTTGTTGAAACTTAGAAGATATTCTTTCTGATACTTAACCATTTTTTTCCAAACCTGCTATGCTTGTGGTCTTTCATTGATAAACTACCCTTATGCTAAATTTGCTCTTGTGAATTTTGTAACTTCGAATTTTGTTGGGCACTATTTAACTGTGTTGGCTGTGGATTTTGTACCTTAGTAGAGTTTAACATTGCTCTTGAGCTTTGTTTAATACTTAGCCAAATTTTCAAAACTTTGCTAAGTATGTAGCCTTTTGGACCTACAGTGTCATGGATCTTTGTTAGGTTTAACAGTGTGGTGAATCTGTATGCAACTAGGCTAATCTTCTCAGTTATCTCAAAGGGTCCAATAAATCAAGGATCTAATTTCATGGATTTGATGGAACTTTTCATTGGTGTGACCCTTAAGAACACTTTATCTCCCACAAATTATTCGCTTGATGATATTTTTAGATTGACATAGCTCTTCTAACAGTTAGCAACTTCCTTTAGCCTCTGCCTAATTATCTTTAGTTGTCCTTCCATTTTTTGACCATGTCTAGTCCGATCATGACCTGATCCTCTTGTAGACACCAAAATCTAGCCACTTATCATCCATTCATAGCCTCCAATCACAACCATCCATTATTTATATATATATGTATTTATTTAATATATACATAAATATTAATATTTTATATTTATATTTAATAAAAATATATGTATTTATATGAATAAATCCTAGTCATCTACCATAACTTAATATCAACCATCCATCCATATCAATCCATGTCACTTACCCAAGCTTAATCTCCACCCTTCCTCATGTTTTAATCTCGATCGCCCATTTTGTGTCATCAAAACCCTAACATGTTCAAGGGTAGATTATAAAAAGTGATTCATTTTTATGAATCAAGGTCCCAAATTTGAACATTTGTCCTAGCCATTTTGCTATCATCTTCATCCTTCACCACCACCATCGCATCACCTGCTTTAGCTACCTCCAAACCCTCACAAACTAGATTTGGTTTTGCTTCATTCTCATCCACCTTGAATACCTCCCAAAGTTTGCAGAATGTTGTTGAGAATTTTTGTAACACTTATGGGCATTCACAACCATCACTGAATGCCTATGGGTGTTTCTCATAATATATTTATAGTTTGTAAGCTTTTGGATGCTTTCAAGCATTTATGCAACCATAAAAAACAAAAATAGGAGCATATATTAACATTGACAAGGTAAAATATTCATTGCATCATTTATTTACATTCTTACATTTTTTTTACAGTTCTATATTACACCATCTAGGCTTTATAGATTTTATCCTTCAGAGGGCCTCACACAGTGGAGCCCTCGTAGGTGCTCTTAATCCCTCTTATGTTTTTTTATATTTTCAAGTGTAAGAATCATCTTTCTCGAAGCTATTGCAGCTAGGGTGGTCCCAAAAGGATACACAAGCCCACTCACACTCTTGTTTGGATCAAGGATGAGCCAGAAGACACTAGTTGTTCATTGAACTAGGGTTTCAAAATCCTAGTAGTGGTAATATTTATATCAAAAAATATTTTTAACTCCCATATTGGGGCACATTCATTGTATAACTAATATATCTATGCAAATTAATAAAAATATATTCATTTTGTGCTTTCCCTTGTGTTACTGTGCTTTTTGTGTATTGGTGTTGTTCATTTTTTGTTTACAAAATGGTGATCATGGTGGGACACCCAAAGGGTTATTGATTTTGATTTATCTTGTCACTAATTTTTTTTTTGTTTCTATCTTGCAGGTTTCAGAAGTTTGATCGCATTAAAATCATAAAAATGAGGGTTTTTGGAAGTTGCAGAATTCAATCAGAGATCGTGCGGATGCCCTGCAACATTTGAGGGATGCCCCTAAAGTATTAAAAAAATGCTCTACAACATTCTAGAGAATCTGTATGATGTTCAATAGAGTGGGTAAGAAATGTGTAGGCTTCATGGTAAGCCTGATTCAAACCCTAACTCAATTTTGGTTTTTATTTTCTTGCTTTTAATAGTGAAACTAAAAAAAGAAAATCATTCATTTTCTATTTAAATTAGTTGCATTATTTTTTTCATTTTAGGCATTTACATACTTCATATATATTGCATATAGAGTAGAATTGCATTCATACATTCATTTTAGATCACATTTAATTTATATTTTTGTGGCTTTATGGTGTATTCACTTACTATTATGTATGTTGTTTGCATTTGAAATAATAAAAGCATAAATATCTGCATAGTAGGGTTGAAATCTTCCATTTTTACTCTTCTAAGTTGGAATCACTCGATGATTTAGGGTAAAATAACTAGGAAAATCATCCACTATTGGAATCACTTGATGATTCAGGGTGGGTCTTAAGCAGTGTACCCCTAAGTTATTTTGAGGATCTTAGTGTTAATGTTCTTGGCTTCTAGCTTAGACAAGTGAAATAGGGTGTTTCTAACATTGAGTGAACATGATAGAAAACATAAATCTTAAAATGAATCACACAATTTGCACATCACACACTAAAAAATAGTGAGTTGAATTTCATCACCAACCATTTTCTGAGATTGGCGATGATGGGCTTCATCTTCATTCGTCATCTCACCCCATAGCAACCATAGTACCCCATTGCTCTTCTGTCCTCAAGTTCTCTGATAGAACTAACAAACTCAGCTCACAAGTCCTCTGCTAGGACCTGTCCAAATCTGCTCACAAGTCCCCACCGAAACCTGTCCAAAACTGCTCACAAGTCCCCACCGGAACCTGTCCAAAAACTGCTTACAAGTCCCCACCGGAACCTGTCCAAAACTTGCTCACAAGTCCCCACCGGAACCTGTCCAAAAACTCAGCAAGCTCACCAAGAAAAACTTTCTTAGTAGGAAATCACAAAGTGAATTGTTAGAGACCCAATGTGATTTTTCAAACTCATAGAAGCATAAAGAGAATTGTTAGAGACTCAATATGTTCTATACTCAAATCCCAATCTCAAAACTCAACTCAAATCAACTCAGCTCAATCTCAATCTCAAATCTGAAAACTCAACTCAATATCTGAAATGGATAGGATAGAATGCTTTCTTTCAAGAACATGAAACCCCAACAATTGCCAACTATGCAAAGAATCACATAACAATGATACTCATGTTCTTTTCACCATCAAATAGGGCTTCAACAACAATGCTCATCAAACAAGGTTCAATCAACACCATTCAGCTCAAAACACAACCTTGAAGCATTTCACAATCAACATCAGAAAAGGAAACAAGTAGAACTCCTTTTCTCTCCAATATTGTTTGAACAAAAGCATCCACCAACTCAACTCACAATAGCATAAAACAACTTTTCAATTCATCAACAAAGGAGTAAGCCCAACACTTTAACCAAGTAAAGAATAGCTTGATTATAACCAACTTAATGAAAGCAAATGTCAATCTCAAAGCTGTCCACTTAAGGTTTCATACTTTCACACAAGAAGCAATTAACCTTAACACATCATGCTTTCATTTCCATAATCAACCAAAAGCACTCTCAACATTACAAGAAAAATTTATCCATTATACACCTTATTTCTCCCTTATAGTCTTATCAAAAAATAAACTTTATCTCTCATAAGAATGCAATAGGATATTTCAACAACACTTTCAAAATAATCTTTTATCAAAATAACAACAAGCTTTGAAACTCCTTATAACTCCTAAGCTATTTTTCTTTTAACAAACTTCCTCCATCCGCAACATACACTTAGCAAAAGATTAATTTCGAAAATACCTTAGCCAACATCAAAAATCGCTTTGGAGAAATTTGCGCCCGAAATCTAACACCACCCACTGCGTCCACGACGAAAAACCCTTCTACGTGATTCGAACGCGGAACCTCCCATTCGGGTAGCGCGCCAACAACCTAGCCGCTACCGGTGCGCCAAAGGCACCCGATGAGGTTAAAACCTCATGCTGTTACACTTGTCCCTTCTGCATCAGGAAAAATAAAACACAGTCCTCCCTTCCTTCTGACACGAACTCACAGACGACAAGCTATACGACGGATTCGATAAACGGCGAGACAAACGAATGAACAACGGATTACGAAAAATGGTGAAGACACAAAATGATCAGCGGATTATGAAAATCGATGAAGACACAAAGATAGGAAAAAAGAAGACAAAGCGATCAACGAGCAACTCTTCAAAAATCGGATGGGATTCATCTTTGTTTTCATCGAGGGGTATTAATATGAATCCTTGCCATGAGCTCTTCGACGTCGACGGGGAGTTTACCACGTCGGCGGAGGTCTTGGGCTAGCGCCCACCGAGTTTAAAACATAGTGCCCACCTAGACATTTGCGCCATGGATTAGGAGAACCCATTGCAAACCATAAATTAATATTTATTTAAAAATAATTAAAGGGAACCTTAGCAAGGTTTTTAATTATTTAAATAAATATTTCCTCCTGGACCCAATTGCATTAAATTAATGCATCCACCTGAAATCTTTAAACCTGCCAACTTGGGGTTAACAAAAGACCTTTGAAACTGTCATGCCGAACCTTCATCAAAACAAGTTATTTGACATCAAACCAAAATCCTTCAAGAGCTTCTTGACATCAATGACAACTTATACACTTGAGCAAGGGCAATGTACCCAAAGTACCCAAAATTGCCAACAATCTCCCCCTTTGTCATTGATGGCAAACCTTTACTGAAAACACATCTCAAGAGCCAAAACTGAAACCAACTGTGCTAACAACTGAGAATCTTCCTTTGAAGTTTTGCTCCCCCTGACTTGAAGCTTTCCTCTTCACTTTGAAGCTCTCCCCCTTACTCATATCTCTCCCCCTTTGTCATCAATGGCAAAGGGCCACCTTTGGGGCTCGGGACTAAGAATGAGCCTCTTAGCTTAGTCCCTCCCCCACCTCCCGATGAGGTGATTAATTCTGGGGTGGGAGTAAAACTCCCATTAGGCACCGATCATCATCAGCGTCTATAACTTCCTTGTCGGGCCTTCTCTTGAACTCTTTGTCCATATTCCTATTCTTGTCACTGTTCTTGTTCTTGTTCTCATCCCTGTTCTTGTCCATGCCTTGATCCTTGGACCTGATCATGCCACTGTTCCTGTTCCTGTATTCTAGAATTTCAGCTCTACACTGTCTGATTATGTGACCTTCATTGTTGCACTTGAAACACTTGACGATGTTGTTTCTCTGAGGTAAACCTGATCTTTGAATCCACCTATTCTGACCAAACCTATTCGGCCAATCTGTTCTGACCAAACTGTTCGACCAAACCTGTTCTGGCCAAACCTGTTCCTGTTATTTACCTTGCAATAGACTGCCTTGTGCCCAAACTATTGACAAGAGTAGCAATACCCTTGAAAGTAACTAGCACTTCTGAAATTGTCATTTACCTTCTTCACTTGAGCCATGCAATGTGAAGCCATGTGACCAAACCTGTGACAAGCAAAACATCTGCCTTGAAACTTTCCTTTATTTGACCTCTTAGGTTCTGAAAACTTCTTCTTCTCATTCTGAATTCTGTTTTCTATTTCTGTGCATCTATCATTCAAGGACTCATGATCTGAAATACTTTCCTCATAAGAACTCTCTTCCTTTTGGAGTCTCTTACTAGACTCTCCAACTTGTTCCTTGTGTGGCTTAACAAAACCAAGGCCTGTTTTATCTGTTGTCTTTCTTTGACCTTTGATGAGTGACTTAACCTTTTTGGAGCTATCTTGAAACCTGTAAAGCTTATCCTTGTACTCTTTAGTTTCCTCTTTCAAAGAAGCCATTTTCTGTTCTAACTCACTATACTCAAGAACCTTAGACTCTAACTCATCCTTGAGTTCTTGTGTCTTAGCTATAGAGAAATCAAGATTTTCTATAAGATCATCTCTCTCCATACAACATTCATCTAACTTATCCTTGAGTCTAGCATTCTTCTTTCTTTCCTTTTTCAAAGCACTAAGAGCACTAATAAGTTCACTTTCAAGATCCTTTATTTGTTTGCTTTCTGAATCATCAAAGCCTTTTTCAGATTTCTTATCACTAGAGGTGCTACCTTTTTCAAAGACCATACATGCATCTTCCTTATAGTTTTCTGAAGCATCCTCATACATACTAGAAACCAAATCATTATTTGTGCAATCATCCTCAAGGTGACCAAAATTTCCACATCTAAGACATTTCATGATAATGAATCTATGTTTCGGTTCTTCCTCTTTTTCTGATATGAACAACATCTCATTTTCATTATCACTTGAAGAACTCTCACTATCACTACTAGAACACTTACTTGCTTTGTCTAGGTAGAAACTCTTCTTGTGCTTGTGAGAATACCTCTTTCCTTGATTGTTGTGCTCATCTTTGTTCTTCCTGTGATGCTTGTGCTTTTCAGAATCCTTGCTCTTAGAATCCTGTTTATCTTCATCACTTTCATTCTTGGGAACAGATACAATTAGTAGCATAATGACCAAACTTTCCACAATTGAAACATCTTATATTTTTCATACTTTTGTGTTTTCTAGAGAACTTGCCTTTCTTGCTGTAATATGCCTCTTCATCACTAGAAGACTCATCACTATCTTGAAGTTGTTTACCCTTGGATTCCTTGGTAGCCTTGAAAGTCTGCCTCTTTCTTGACATCAACCTTCACTTGAGTTCTCAACTCAAATGCTGCAAGTATACTATGGAGCTCATCCTTTTTTAACTTATCCAAATCTTTAGCTTCCTCAATAGCAGAAATATTTTCACTAAATCTATTAGGAAGAGATCTTAAAATCTTATCACAAACATCATTTTCAGCAAGCTCAAGACCTAAGTCTTTCATGGAGTTAACAACCTCATCCATACGAAGCATGTAGTCACTAATATTTTCATCATCATTCATCTTGAGTTGTTCAAACATACCTTTGAAGTGTCTCAACTTGGCCTTTCTGACATTTGTATCACTTGTATGAACCACCTTCAACTGATTTCCACATTTCACTAGTTGTCTTGCAGTGAATCACTTTGGTGAGATCTGCTTTCTATAAGCCTTTCAGGATTGCATTCATTGCTTTTGAATTGTTGTGATGTAGGAGCCTTTCTTCTTTAGTATTAGGACCATGTACAGGAATAGTGTACTCATCTTCAATCACTTCCCATACCTCATTACCAAGTGCCATTAGATGAACCTTCATCCTTGCACTCCAAAGACCAAAATCTGACCCATCAAGAATAGGTGTTGCATTGCCACTTGAATGATCCATTGTGTTCTTTACTAGCTTTTCCTTCAAGGCTGTTAAACTTTTCGAAGGCACCTGCTCCGATACCAATTGAAGAACACAAGCTTATACTTGAGAGGGGGGTGAACAGTATAAGACCTCTTTTTACTTTTTCCTTTATACTTCAAAATAGTAAAGCAATATACCCAAAGCAATATCAAAACAATGCACAAAATCATCCACAAAGTGACACCAATTTTAACGTGGTTCACCCGGAATGGTTGGGCTACGTCCACAAAACTTTTCTCTAAAAGTTATCTCAAAGTTCTTTGGGAATCCTTCCCAATTACAATGTTTATGAGCCTCGGCCCAAAGGAGATACCTTCCCCCAATCAGAATTTATGAGCCTCTGCTCAAAGGAGATACCTTCCCCCAATCTAAATTTATGAGCCTCTGCTCAAAGGAGATACCTTCCCCAATCTGAATTTATGAGCCTCTGCTCAAAGGAGATACCTTCCCCTCTACTCTGGAAATGATCCCTCAGAAGATCAACTGCCTCTACCTCTTGCCAGCATGTGGAACTCCTTTCCATCGAAGACCTCCTGTCCTCAATGCTTAGCCTAAGAGACCTCTGCCTTCTATGATCACGTCCACAGTAGCTCAGCAACCTATACCAAACATAGTCAATCGGTCTAGTACAAGTCTTCCTCTGTCTGTCAGATCTGTTCAACACTTGAACAAATCAATCCTCTATCCACAAGCCTTCTCAAAGACTTGCCAAATCTGTCCTCAGGTTCTTCTCAAAGAACCATTGCTCTTCTGTCCTCAAGTTCTCTGATAGAACTAACAAACTCAGCTCACAAGTCCTCTGCTAGGACCTGTCCAAATCTGCTCACAAGTCCCCATCGAAACCTGTCCAAAACTGCTCACAAGTCCCCACTGGAACCTGTCCAAAAACTCAACAAGCTCACCAAGAAAAACTTTCTTAGTAGGAAATCACAAAGTGAATTGTTAGAGACCCAATGTGATTTTTCAAACTCATAGAAGCATAAAGAGAATTGTTAGAGACTCAATATGTTCTATACTCAAATCCCAATCTCAAAACTCAACTCAAATCAACTCAGCTCAATCTCAATCTCAAATCTGAAAACTCAACTCAATATCTGAAATGGATAGGATAGAATGCTTTCTTTCAAGAACATGAAACCCCAACAATTGCCAACTATGCAAAGAATCACATAACAATGATACTCATGTTCTTTTCACCATCAAATAGGGCTTCAACAACAATGCTCATCAAACAAGGTTCAATCAACACCATTCAGCTCAAAACACAACCTTGAAGCATTTCACAATCAACATGAGAAAAGGAAACAAGTAGAACTCCTTTTCTCTCCAATATTGTTTGAACAAAAGCATCCACCAACTCAACTCACAATAGCATAAAACAACTTTTCAATTCATCAACAAAGGAGTAAGCCCAACACTTTAACCAAGTAAAGAATAGCTTGATTATAACCAACTTAATGAAAGCAAATGTCAATCTCAAAGCTGTCCACTTAAGGTTTCATACTTTCACACAAGAAGCAATTAACCTTAACACATCATGCTTTCATTTCCATAATCAACCAAAAGCACTCTCAACATTACAAGAAAAATTTATCCATTATACACCTTATTTCTCCCTTATAGTCTTATCAAAAAATAAACTTTATCTCTCATAAGAATGCAATAAGATATTTCAACAACACTTTCAAAATAATCTTTTATCAAAATAACAACAAGCTTTGAAACTCCTTATAACTCCTAAGCTGTTTTTCTTTTAACAAACTTCCTCCATCCGCAACATACACTTAGCAAAAGATTAATTTCGAAAATACCTTAGCCAACATCAAAAATCGCTTTGGAGAAATTTGCGCCCGAAATCTAACACCACCCATTGCGTCCACGACGAAAAACCCTTCTACGTGATTCGAACGCGGAACCTCCCATTCGGGTAGCGCGCCAACAGCCTAGCCGCTACCGGTGCGCCAAAGGCACCCGATGAGGTTAAAACCTCATGCTGTTACACTTGTCCCTTCTGCGTCAGGAAAAATAAAACATAGTCCTCCCTTCCTTCTGACGCGAACTCGCAGACGACAAGCTATACGGCGGATTCGATAAACGACGAGACAAACGAATGAACAACGGATTACGAAAAATGGCGAAGACACAAAAATGATCAGTGGATTATGAAAATCGATGAAGACACAAAGAAGGATTAAAAGAAGAAGAAGAAGAAGCGATCAACGAGCAACTCTTCAAAAATTGGATGGGATTCATCTTTGTTTTCATCGAGGGGTATTAATATGAATCCTTGCCATGAGCTCTTCGACGTCGACGGGGAGTTTACCACGTCGACGGAGGTCTTGGGCTAGCGCCCACCGAGTTTAAAACATAGTGCCCACCTAGACATTTGCGCCATGGATTAGGAGAACCCATTGCAAACCATAAATTAATATTTATTTAAAAATAATTAAAGGGAACCTTAGCAAGGTTTTAATTATTTAAATAAATATTTCCTCCTGGACCCAATTGCATTAAATTAATGCATCCACCTGAAATCTTTAAACCTGCCAACTTGGGGTTAACAAAAGACCTTTGAAACTGTCATGCCGAACCTTCATCAAAACAAGTTATTTGACATCAAACCAAAATCCTTCAAGAGCTTCTTGACATCAATGACAACTTATACACTTGAGCAAGGGCAATGTACCCAAAGTACCCAAAATTGCCAACAATCTCCCCCTTTGTCATTGATGGCAAACCTTTACTGAAAACACTTCTCAAGAGCCAAAACTAAAACCAACTGTGCTAACAACTGAGAATCTTCCTTTGAAGTTTTGCTCCCCCTGACTTGAAGCTTTCCTCTTCACTTTGAAGCTCTCCCCCTTACTCATATCTCTCCCCCTTTGTCATCAATGGCAAAGGGCCACCTTTGGGGCTCGAGACTAAGAATGAGCCTCTTAGCTTAGTCCCTCCCCCACCTCCTGATGAGGTGATTAATTCTGGGGTGGGAGTAAAACTCCCATTAGGCACTGATCATCATCAACGTCTATAACTTCCTTGTCGGGCCTTCTCTTGAACTCTTTGTCCATATTCCTGTTCTTGTCACTGTTCTTGTTCTTGTTCTCATCCCTGTTCTTGTCCATGCCTTGATCCTTGGACCTGATCATGCCACTGTTCTTGTTCCTGTATTCTAGAATTTTAGCTCTACACTGTCTGATTATGTGACCTTCATTGTTGCACTTGAAACACTTGACGATGTTGTTTCTCTGAGGTAAACCTGATCTTTGAATCCACCTATTACGACCAAACCTATTACAGCCAACCACTGTTACGACCAAACTCGATTACGGCCAAACCTGTTCCTGTTATTTACCTTGCAATAGACTGCCTTGTGCCCAAACTGTTGACAAGAGTAGCAATACCCTTGAAAGTAACTAGCACTTCTGAAATTGTCATTTACCTTCTTCACTTGAGCCATGCAATGTGAAGCCATGTGACCAAACCTGTGACAAGCAAAACATCTACCTTGAAACTTTCCTTTATTTGACCTCTTAGGTTCTGAAAACTTCTTCTTCTCATTCTGAATTCTATTTTCTATTTCTGTGCATCTATCATTCAAGGACTCATGATCTGAAATACTTTCCTCATAAGAACTCTCTTCCTTTTGGAGTCTCTTACTAGACTCTCCAACTTGTTCCTTGTGTGGCTTAACAAAACCAAGGCTTGTTTTATCTGTTGTCTTTCTTTGACCTTTGATGAGTGACTTAACCTTTTTGGAGCTATCTTGAAACCTGTAAAGCTTATCCTTGTACTCTTTAGTTTCCTCTTTCAAAGAAGCCATATTCTGTTCTAACTCACTATACTCAAGAACCTTAGACTCTAACTCATCCTTGAGTTCTTGTGTCTTAGCTATAGAGAAATCAAGATTTTCTATAAGATCATCTCTCTCCATACAACATTCATCTAACTTATCCTTGAGTCTAGCATTCTTCTTTCTTTCCTTTTTCAAAGCACTAAGAGCACTAATAAGTTCACTTTCAAGATCCTTTATTTGTTTGCTTTCTGAATCATCAAAGCCTTTTTCAGATTTCTTATCACTAGAGGTGCTACCTTTTTCAAAGACCATACATGCATCTTCCTTATAGTTTTCTGAAGCATCCTCATACATACTAGAAACCAAATCTTTATTTGTGCAATCATCCTCAAGGTGACCAAAATTTCCACATCTAAGACATTTCATGATAATGAATCTATGTTTCGGTTCTTCCTCTTTTTTTGATATGAACAACATCTCATTTTCATTATCACTTGAAGAACTCTCACTATCACTACTAGAACACTTACTTGCTTTGTCTAGGTAGAAACTCTTCTTGTGCTTGTGAGAATACCTCTTTCCTTGATTGTTGTGCTCATCTTTGATTTTCCTGTGATGCTTGTGCTTTTCAGAATCCTTGCTCTTAGAATCCTGTTTATCTTCATCACTTTCATTCTTGGGAATAGTACAATTAGTAGCATAATGACCAAACTTTCCACAATTGAAACATCTTATATTTTTCATACTTTTGTGTTTTCTAGAGAACTTGCCTTTCTTGCTGTAATATGCCTCTTCATCACTAGAAGACTCATCACTATCTTGAAGTTGTTTACCCTTGGATTCCTTGGTAGCCTTGAAAGTTGCCTCTTTCTTGACATCAACCTTCACTTGAGTTCTCAACTCAAATGCTGCAAGTATACTATGGAGCTCATCCTTTTTTAACTTATCCAAATCTTTAGCTTCCTCAATAGCAGAAATATTTTCACTAAATCTATTAGGAAGAGATCTTAAAATCTTATCACAAACATCATTTTCAGCAAGCTCAAGACCTAAGTCTTTCATGGAGTTAACAACCTCATCCATACGAAGCATGTAGTCACTAATATTTTCATCATCATTCATCTTGAGTTGTTCAAACATACCTTTGAAGTGTCTCAACTTGGCCTTTCTGACATTTGTATCACTTGTATGAACCACCTTCAACTGTTTCCACATTTCACTAGTTGTCTTGCAGTGAATCACTTTGGTGAGATCTGCTTTCTATAAGCCTTTCAGGATTGCATTCATTGCTTTTGAATTGCTGTGATGTAGGAGCCTTTCTTCTTTAGTATTAGGACCATGTACAGGAATAGTGTACTCATCTTCAATCACTTCCCATACCTCATTACCAAGTGCCATTAGATGAACCTTCATCCTTGCACTCCAAAGACCAAAATCTGACCCATCAAGAATAGGTCTTGCATTGCCACTTGAATGATCCATTGTGTTCTTTACTAGCTTTTCCTTCAAGTTGTTAAACTTTTCGAAGGCACCTGCTCCGATACCAATTGAAGAACACAAGCTTATACTTGAGAGGGGGGTGAACAGTATAAGACCTCTTTTTACTTTTTCCTTTATACTTCAAAATAGTAAAGCAATATACCCAAAGCAATATCAAAACAATGCACAAAATCATCCACAAAGTGACACCAATTTTAACGTGGTTCACCCAGAATGGTTGGGCTACGTCCACAAAACTTTTCTCTAAAAGTTATCTCAAAGTTCTTTGGGAATCCTTCCCAATTACAATGTTTATGAGCCTCGGCCCAAAGGAGATACCTTCCCCCAATCAAAATTTATGAGCCTCTGCTCAAAGGAGATACCTTCCCCCAATCTGAATTTATGAGCCTCTGCTCAAAGGAGATACCTTCCCCCAATCTGAATTTATGAGCCTCTGCTCAAAGGAGATACCTTCCCCTCTGCTCTGGAAATGATCCCTCAGAAGATCAACTGCCTCTACCTCTTGCCAGCATGTGGAACTCCTTTCCATCGAAGACCTCCTGTCCTCAATGCTTAGCCTAAGAGACCTCTGCCTTCTATGATCACGTCCACAGCAGCTCTACAACCTGTACCAAACACAGTCAGTCGGTCTAGTACAAGTCTTCCTCTGTCTGTCAGATCTATCCAACACTTGAACAAATCAATCCTCTACACACAAGCCTTCTCAAAGACTTGCCAAATCTATCCTCAGGTTCTTCTCAAAGAACCATTGCTCTTCTATCCTCAAGTTCTCTGATAGAACTAACAAACTCAGCTCACAAGTCCTCTGCTAGGACCTGTCCAAATCTGCTCACAAGTCCCCACCGAAACCTGTCCAAAACTGCTCACAAGTCCCCACCGGAACCTGTCCAAAAACTCAACAAGCTCACCAAGAAAAACTTTCTTAGTAGGAAATCACAAAGTGAATTGTTAGAGACCCAATGTGATTTGTCAAACTCATAGAAGCATAAAGAGAATTGTTAGAGACTCAATATGTTCTATACTCAAATCCCAATCTCAAAACTCAACTCAAATCAACTCAGCTCAATCTCAATCTCAAATCTGAAAACTCAACTCAATATCTGAAATGGATAGGATAGAATGCTTTCTTTCAAGAACATGAAACCCCAACAATTGCCAACTATGCAAAGAATCACATAACAATGATACTCATGTTCTTTTCACCATCAAATAGGGCTTCAACAATAATGCTCATCAAACAAGGTTCAATCAACACCATTCAGCTCAAAACACAACCTTGAAGCATTTCACAATCAACATGAGAAAAGGAAACAAGTAGAACTCCTTTTCTCTCCAATATTGTTTGAACAAAAGCATCCACCAACTCAACTCACAATAGCATAAAACAACTTTTCAATTCATCAACAAAGGAGTAAGCCCAACACTTTAACCAAGTAAAGAATAGCTTGATTATAACCAACTTAATGAAAGCAAATGTCAATCTCAAAGCTGTCCACTTAAGGTTTCATACTTTCACACAAGAAGCAATTAACCTTAACACATCATGCTTTCATTTCCATAATCAACCAAAAGCACTCTCAACATTACAAGAAAAATTTATCCATTATACACCTTATTTCTCCCTTATAGTCTTATCAAAAAATAAACTTTATCTCTCATAAGAATGCAATAGGATATTTCAACAACACTTTCAAAATAATCTTTTATCAAAATAACAACAAGCTTTGAAACTCCTTATAACTCCTAACAAATCAAATTAATCCTCCCTTTTCCCCCCAAAAAAACCCTTCTGCGTGATTCGAAACATGGAACCTCCCATTCGGGTAGCGCGCCAACAGCCTAGCCGCTACCGGTGCGCCAAAGGCACCCGATGAGGTTAAAACCTCACTTGTTACACTTGTCCCTTCTGCATCAGGAAAAATAAAACACAGTCCTCCCTTCCTTCTGACGCGAACTCATAGATGACAAGCTATACGACGGATTCGATAAACAGTGAGACAAACGAATGAATAGCAGATTATGAAAAATGGCGAAGACCAAAACGATCGGCGGATTACGAAAACGGATGAAGACACAAAGACGGAAGAAAAGGAGAAAAGAACAAAGACACGAAGCGATCAACGAGCAACTCTTCAAAAATCGGATGGGCTTCATCTTTGTTTTCATCGAGGGGTATTAATATGAATCCTTGCCATGAGCTCTTCGACGTCGACGGGGAGTTTACCACGTCGACGGAGGTCTTGGGCTAGCGCCCACCGAGTTTAAAACATAGTGCCCACCTAGACATTTGCGCCATGGATTAGGAGAACCCATTGCAAACCATAAATTAATATTTATTTAAAAATAATTAAAGGGAACCTTAGCAAGGTTTTTAATTATTTAAATAAATATTTCCTCCTGGACCCAATTGCATTAAATTAATGCATCCACCCGAAATCTTTAAACCTGCCAACTTGGGGTTAACAAAAGACCTTTGAAAACTGTCATGCCGAACCTTCATCAAAACAAGTTATTTGACATCAAACCAAAATCCTTCAAGAGCTTCTTGACATCAATGACAACTTATACACTTGAGCAAGGGCAATGTACCCAAAGTACCCAAAATTGCCAACACACACAAAACCAACATTTAAAAAGAAATCTATTGCAAAAACATAGGATTTGAATTGCTTGTTTGATTTTTTGTGATTTCCATTACATATTTTTTTGTACATTTCATACATTCACCATACCTATATGAATAATTATCTTATGGTTTTAACTCGAAGCCAAGAAAATATTTTGAGTCAAGCCTCCGTTAACCAAACCACTTCATCCATGGAATGTTCCACATATTTCCCCACCACTTATGTGGTGAATCCTGTAAGTGTGATACAAAAAATCTTTTATGGTTTATCTATGGTACCCTCACACATTGTTTATACCTCAAATGTTGATGTGTTGCATAGAGCCATTTACACCCCCATTCCAAAAACTAAGCCATCATCTCCCACCAGTTCTAACATCACCTACATAGACATGGCTAAAGTTGGAAATTTTCTAAGATCCACTAACCATATTATAGAGTAAATCAATAGCCCACCTAGGCATAATCCTTGTTCTCAGTAGGAACTTACCCATTCGCAACCTTCCAATTTCACCTAGATGCATACTAACACTCATTTTGATGTATCATCTACACCTTCCCATCACTGGTCTTTCCCACAATAGTAATGTTCTCTAAGAACTTCCATTCCATATTCCTATACTACCACATATGGCAATACATTGTATGAAGTACATGTCAATTCTAATTCACAAATGCTAGCTTCCACTACATCATCATCTGCAATCATTCCATCATGAAGACCAACATCACCAAATTCAATCCAGTCCATCAAATCATCAACATCTCATCACACCCCAATATTTCACCACTTCATATCCACACAATCATCAAGTGATTTAGGATTTCCACATACTTGGAGAAGACCCTAGAATTTAGGCTTTGCAATAGTATATTGATAGCTTGATACAACACACTTTTGGTATGATGAACCAAAATCCAACTTTAAGATAGCTAATCAGTCAACAAATTCACTTTTTAGTACCATAATCACCATATTTGATAGATTTTACAGTGTAAAATTTGATAATTTTAAAGGGAATGATGACCCTAGAGAGCACGTAAGCACATTCATCCACTCATATTTCAGAATTCAAAATCAATATGCTTTAATGCTTAGAACCTTTCCTTAGACATTGGGGGGATATGTCATGGAGTGGTACAACCATATACCTCATCATAGTATTTATATCTTTGACTAGTTGGTAAGCCAATTACTTGAGAGATTTTCCCTTAATATTCATAGAAAAATCACATTGTCTAACTTATACAATCTTAAGTAATTTGATGATGATTTAGTCTCTGGTTTTGGCAACCGTTGGAGGGTTGTTATCACAAAACTACCATTCTCCTTACCAATGGAAGAATTAACTTGATTTTTCAACTTAAAACCTATCTCCTAGTTATTACAATTGCAAAATATAGCTCATTTGAAGAAGCTCTTGCCTATGCTAGCATAATTGAGGAGATAAAAATCTAAGAATGTGTGCTAAATACAAAAAGTAAATAATGGCAAAACAAAGGCCAATCCAAAGCAAGTTATTTTGGTCAATCTAATCCAAATTAGGATAATTAAGCTAATCAAGTGAATCAAGTGGTCATAATCCAGCTGGTAATGGCTTAACAACAAAAACAACCACAACAAATTGCATATCAAGTAGTTCCTCCACCACCACAAGTTTAAAACACAATGCCAACCATGGATAATCACTAAAATTAACAATCTGTTCAACAAAACCACCACTACACTCCCTTATCTAAGTCATATACCTCCATATTTCATAGGTTATATGATACAAATCAGCTTGCCTTACCTGAGGTCAAACCATATGATCCCACCAAGCATAGAAAAATAAATAGGGAACATTTATTTTTTCCTTATCATCGATAAAATGGGCATGATATTAATGGTTGCTACACATTTAAAGATATAGTGCAAGACTTAATTGACTTAGGGACCATCAAGGTTGATAGTCCCTTAGCTCAACAAAATCAAAACCTTGATTTCTATCAAACAACACTTCCTCATCATGAGGAAGTGCAACCAACAATAGGAGGGCCAAACACCAAGACTCCTCCTAATCAAGTTAACCATGTTAAACAATACCAAGGTTTTGAGGGTGTTATTCATGTATTCACTTGAGGTCAATAATGTACTACTAATTATTAGAATGTACAGAGATAAATTATTCAATCTCCCATAGCATCACTGACAAGTGTGTCTCCTCAACCTACCAATTAATCATCTCTCATTCAGTTCTCCACCAATTATTTCCAACCAATTCACATTCCAAGTCATCCATAACCACTTAGTCATCCTCCCAATCATCCACAAAGACCAATCATCTCTTTGAGTATCCAGCTAACCACTAACCTTAAAATGGCTTCAACAAAACTATCCATTTACGAGCTAATTCAAAAATCTCCCCCACATCGCGAGGCATTAATGGATATTCTAAAATCCATCGAACTCCAATCTCAAGATGCTAATGCCTTTAGAAATATTGTGGGGAGTATCCAAAAATGTATGGAGCCTTCCATTACATTCTAAAATTTTGAAATCAAACTAATATCGTTAGGATCAGTGGAACCTCCATTGCATATCATGGCTCAAATTGATAGGAAGTCATTCAAACAAGTTTTGATTGATATCGGCTCCTCCATCAATATCATCACCACATACACTCTTCAACATCTTAACCTTTCACCATCCCACATCACAAATTCTAATTTAACCTTGAAAGCATTTAACGATGCCTCTCTATTCCACAATTGGCATTGTAGTTTTAGTCATCAAAATGGAGGTAAAAATATTGCACACAATGTTCCACATATTGGAAGGGTCCATGGAGTACACTGTACTCCTTGAAATTCCTTGGATTAGGGAAATGAGATGTGTCCCCTCTATACTCCATAAATTCTTAAAATATGTACAGGAGGGATAAATTCAATGCATACCAATGGACGTCAAACCATTTCATTATTATAATTTTATTTCAAATCCCTATGAGTCCACCCTTTCATCCACTCATCTTTTCTTGACATCATCCACCACACCATCCATATTTTCATCTAAATTTTCTATTACTTAGGAACTGCCCATCACTACCTAACAGTAAGCTTCCACCTCCATGCCCTACTCTTCACCATTATTTACTACATGTACATTTAGTCAAGCCCAATCCACATCAACCACATCATAAACATTAGAATCCTCCATAATCACTCCCTCCACATCATCACCCATTCATCAAATGCCTTAGTAAAATCCACCTCCATCCACATCAGTTGATGTCTCATAAGTTGAATTAATGGATTGTGAGATGCCATTCCAATCCATGCATCTCCCACTATCAGATCCCCAACCCAATCTTGAGCATTCCACATCCACTTACAAATCTACCTCCACATTATCCCAAGTTCTGATCAACCTCACCAATCTTGGTATTGGTGAATATGTGGTCCAATATATCACTACCATATTGCTTAACATCCAAACTACTAGGGATTATGGTCACCCATATGACCTACCCTTATCCATAGGAGTGGTGTACAACATGGGTTCAATGCCCAACATCATTAATTTTGTGTATGGGGAGATTGATTCATCATCCCATCCATCTTCCCTAGATGAACCCAAGCAACCAACACTTGCCAACATACAACATATATTGATTTTTCCATCTTGATACTTTCATTGAGTCAATTTATAAGGCTATGGCCTAGGATGACATGAACAGGGAACACATGATCTCATTGATACTCCATATTGATAAGTGTATGACCATTCAAGTTTAGGCTATCACCATCATTCTTTCATCACTTCTTTTGAACAAGCCTTTCAAAAATTTCATTTGAATTTAAAATAAGAAACCCATCAAACCGATGACTTCGAAGAATAAATCTATGAATAATATGAAGTCATTTTAATAGATTATGATGAATCTAATGAGGAATAGGCACCCATCATTCCATTCACAAAACATGATAAGTTTTACTTCAAAATGTTCTCCATCCATTAGCCCATATTTTTTTTATTCTTCCACAAGAGTGAATTGAAACAACCAGTGAACCACCTTATTTTCATTAATCCACATCATCAAACAATTTTTCTTGTAATATATGTACATAACATAAAAAAAAAAACAAAAAGCACAAAAAGAAAATTGCATTGCATATTCATGGGTTTTTACCTATTGTAGTTATTTGTGTTGCTCACTATTGTTTAGGTTTCCAGAGTTCTAGCATTAGTTCTAGAAGATAGGATCTATCCATCCTTTACATTTTCAACCACCATTTTCCCATTTTAAGTCAACATGAATCCTGTTGAATTATTCACCCCACTCCATAATCTATACAATTTGGCAAAGCTAATTCCACTTGACATGAGCCTTATTGATATGGACTAAATTTCCTTTCCTCTATCCTTTTATGAATTCATCCTTTCTAAGGATTTGTTAAGGGCTTTATACAACTACATTCCTTCATCACCTCCATCTTTGCCTTCACCTTCACCTTTAGATCCTAAGGTTTTCCAAGTAGACATAGAGGAGATTGAGTCAAAAGAGTTTGATAATGTCATAGATGAAATACATCTACTCCTAATGCCCCATAAACTTGAGGAAGGTTCTCATATGTCTATTGAAGATACCATCGATGTGAACCTTAGTTTAGATTTAGACAATTCCCAAATTATCAAACTTGGTAAAATTTTATCCATAGATGAACAAGATCAATTAATTGCTCTTCTCAAGAAGAAGGACATTTTTGCATGTCCCTACAAAGACATGTCTGGTCTTGACCCTAAATTGGTTGTCCACAATATCACCTTGCACTCTAATACTAAGTCAGTCAAACAAAAATTGAGAAATATGCATCCTACCATTGCCATCATGGTCAAATAAGAGATTAAAAAGCTGTTAGATGTGGGTTTCATTGTCCCCATTGACTATCTTGAGTGGCTTTTAAACATTGTACCTATTCGTAAATCTAATAGGGTGATAAGTATTTGCACTGACTTTTTTGACCTTAACAAAGCATATCCTAAGGATGAATCTCCTCTACCAAACATTGATACTCTTGTTGACACTTGCACTGGCCATGAAATAATTTCCCTAATGGATGGTTTTTCAGGCTACAACCAGATTTGAATCAATCCTAATGATCAACACAAAATAGTATTCATGACACCTTGGGGGAATTTTTGTTACAAGGTGATGCCCTTTGACCTCAAAAATGTAGGTGCCACTTATCAACGTGCCATGACATACATATTCCATGATTACATGCATAATATCATCAAATATTATGTGGATGATCTCTTGGCAAAATTCAAAACTCGACAAGAGCACATTGGTATCTTGGAAAAAGTCTTTGTTCAACTTCTAGAGCATAATGTAAGGTTGAACTCCAAAAAGTGTGTCTTTGGTGTTACCTTAGGAAAACTACTAGGACTCAATATCTCCAAAAGAGGCATTGAGGTGGATCCAAACAAAGTCAAGGCCATAATGGAGATGCCTCCCCAAAAAAACTTGAAGGAATTGCGTAGTTTAAAAGGAAATATCCAATCAATCCATCGTTTCATTATGCAACTTTCTGAAAAATGCAGGCCATTCAATGACTTGCTACCAAAGGGGGTGACATTACCATGGGTAGATGAGTGCCAAAAAGTTTTGATGACATAAAGAAATACCTAACCTCTCCACCAGTCTTAACTCCTCCTCATATGGGGGTCCATTTCCATCTTTAAATTTTAGCAACATAATTTGCATTAGGGACAATGCTTACACAAAATAATGAAAACTATCGAGAGCAAGTTGCCTATTACATTACACAAATATTGGTAAGCTATAAAATCTGATATGCTTGCATGGAAAAATTATTCTTAGCAGTGGTTTTTACCACTAATAAACTCAAACATTACATGTTTAGTCACACCACATATGTCATAGTTCATGAAAATCCTCTGCGTTATATGATGTCTCGCACTTACAATAACACCCACACCACAAAATGGATAATACTTCTCACTAAATTTGATCTTGAGTTCTTCAGCCAAAAATCCATTAAAGGTCAATTCATAGTCGATCAGCTTGTAGAAGCTCCACTTCCTAGTGATCAACCCTTTATTATTGAGCTCCTAGATGATTTGGTATTCACTATCACTGAAAAAAAAGTAGATGTCATTCCAGAGGAAAATGTCGATATCACACTATTCTTTGATGGTTCTAAGTGTAAGAAAGGTCAAGGTGCTAGAGTTGTGTTTCATACACCACAAGGGGTACCCATCCCCTTATATTTCAAACTAGACTTCTAATGCATAAACAACAATGCAGATTTTGTAGCCTTAATCTTAGGTCTTCAAGCAACCATAGCTATGGGCATAAAGTGTATCAGGATATTTGGTGATTCTCAACTTATTTTTAGATAAATAAATGGAGAACACCAATGCAAGGAACCTACCATAAAGCTTTACCATGAAGTAGCAATGAAATTTCTCACCAAATTTGATTGGTTTGAAATCAATAGTTTACCATATTTGACTAATATATATTTATATGCAATGGCCTCTTTAGGATCATTGATTCCAAATAACTTTGTAGGAGAGGTACAACCACTCATTGTTACATCAATCTCTAAATCTATGATTGTTTGTGCTGAATCTAATATGAGAAGGTTGTTTACTTTATCCATTCAGAGTAGTATGAGCCTTGGTCCAACCAAATAATATTCTTCCTCAAGTTTGGAATACTCCCATCAGATATGTCAGACTGCTAAATGCACTTTCAAGAAAAAGGTAGCTTTTTTTACTCTCTTGGGCAATGTGTTGTATAAACATGATTATAATGGAGTCCTTCATTGTCTTGAGTCTATAGAGGCACAAAGATCCATAGTTGAAGCTCATGATGGTACTTGTGGTGGTCATTTTAGTGGAATGGCCATTGCAAAGCATATTCTACATATGGGTTACTATTGGCCCACCATGAAACACAATTGTTGCACTTACATCAAGCATTGTCAACAATGTCAACAACATGCTAATTTAACTCATGTACCATCACATGAATTATAGCTTATTAAAAGCCTTTGGACATTTTCACAATGGGGTCTTTATTTGATTGGAAAAATCTTGCCTCCATCCTTAGGACAACATATATCCATCATCACAACCACTGAATACTTCACAAAGTGGGTTGAGGTAATTCTTCTAACCAATACGATAGGATCTTGAATTGTGGAGTTTATACTTCACCATATCATATGTCATTTTGATATTCCCTCAAAAATCATCTTTGATAATGGCAAGTTTTTTAAAAATAAGGATGTTCAAGAACTTTGCAAGAAATATAATATCCAACATAGTTTCTTGACTCCTTACTACCCATAAGCAAATGGATAAGTTGAGGCTACCAACAAGAACTTAATTGCTATTCTCTAGAAACTAGTCAAAGAAAATCTTCTAGATTGGCATACTCAAATCCCCTTGGCATTATGGGCTTATCGAACAAGCATCCACATGCCTACTGAGGCAATGCCATTTTTACTGGTCTATGGAGCCAAATCAATTATGCCTCTTGGGCTTGATATCCCCTCATTGCAAATTTCATTGCAAGAATTTATAGATGATGATACTGCTAGACATGCACGTTTTGACCAACTCATGCTTCTTGATGAAATGTGGGTAAATTCTTTAGATCATTTATGAGTTTATCAGGACCACCTAAAGCATACTTACAAATCCAAAGTTCATCTATGTGAATTTCAAGTAGGATATCTTGTTCTTAAAGAGAATCAACAAAACACCAATGCATTATCACACCTTTATGATAAATTTACGGCTAATTAGTTAGGTCCATACATTGTCACTCAAAAAGTGGGTAAAGGAACTTATAGGCTTTCCATTCTAGAGGGATTCAAAGATCCTGAACCACTTAACATTATCCATTTGAGAGAATTATATGCTTAATGTGTTTTATATATGTATATATACATGGCTAATACACAAAAACACATTGCATTTCACACAATACATTTTACCACATTTCATTTCACACATTACATTTTACACTTTGCATTTCACACATTGCATTGCACACATTTAATTTTACAAATTGCATTTCATACGTTGTATTCACAACCATATTCACACATTTTAGGGGTCATTTATTCAATTCAGATAATAATTCGTCCAATAAATTCATGTTTCCTTAATCAAGGGTACCTTCAATTCATAAGTCATTTTATTTCCATAAAGTCCAATTGGCATTTTCAAACCACATGTCCATAATCCATAGGTGTTTTTGATCACTCAGCCACTCCTGGTGTTTCTAGAAACCTCCAATACATGTCAAGTTTTCTTTAGGACCAATATACATTCTCACTAATAAAATCTTGAGTTCTAGGAATTGAATCTAACATACTTGAACCAAACACAATCACACATCTTATGTTAAAGAGTAATCACACCATGATTGGGTTGAACCTCAAAGCAAAAAGGGTATTCCTTGCTTGTCCCTTTATGCACATAGTCAAAAAATAAAAAATAATGGTTCTCACCACTATCATAATCATTTCCAAACAAAAGAAAGAGCAGTAAGTATAAGGTAAAATTATCATCATACTTTGGTTGAGAATATGATTCCCAAAAGCTCTAAATATTTTACACATCACACGCCATAG
Source organism: Wollemia nobilis (assembly GCA_028583015.1). Taxonomy (NCBI): domain Eukaryota; kingdom Viridiplantae; phylum Streptophyta; class Pinopsida; order Araucariales; family Araucariaceae; genus Wollemia; species Wollemia nobilis. The sequence goes on along the minus strand of JAQPPZ010017049.1, from coordinate 8,467,455 downwards.
ATAGTTATAAGGATGTAACTACATTTCCAATCAAATGATTAGGTAGTTTGAATCTCCAAAGCTTAGAGATCAGATTCTTGTACTCTAGATCTAATCTCCATTAGGGCTATAGATGCTTGACTGGTAATGGAGTATGCTCATGCATGTCAACACGTATCTCTTGAAGAGACCTCTGATCGCACATAAAGAAAAAACTAGCTTCTTGGTATTCTCCATGATATATTTCATCTTAATTTACTCAATATGGGTTAATGAACTCAATTGCACACACATTGGTTCTTGATTGCTTTGAGTCATTACCATACTCATGATTTGGTAAATGAATTCACTGCACACACATTTGGTCTTAGAGAAATTAGACAAAATTTTATTGGATGTCACTAATATGTCTGAGTCTCTACAAACCAATCAATTTTTCATGTCAATATCCATGTTAGTGTTCCATGTCAACATCCATGTCAGTATTCCATATCAACATCCATGTCAGTTTTCCATATTAAAATCCATATCATTACATGAGTCCTCCATTTCACATACCACCATTTTGGTGCCCCTGATTAAACAACAATGCTATATATGGTCAAGTAAAAATATAAACTACGAATAATCATTAGAGCATTATTTAATTTATATTCATACACATTATTGTATTGTCATCCATCACACATATACACATGCATTCACACAAAAGCATAACACAAAAGTAAATCCATGTATATATATATTGCATGTACAATGAATGCCCAAAGGCTATATACAATGGAACCCCAAAATTGTGATCATGGTGGGACCCCCAAAGGGTTCTTCATTTTGATTTATCTTGTCACTAATTTTTTTTTTTTGTTTCTATCTTGCAGGTTTCAGAAGTTCAATCGCAAGAAAATAACAAAAATGAGGGTTTTTGGAAGTTGCAAAATTTGATTATAGGTCGTGCGGATGCCCTGCAGCGTTTGAGGGATGCCCCTATAGTGTTCAATAAATTCTCTACAACATTCCAAAGACTCTCAACGATGTTCAATAGAGTGGGGAAGAAACATGTAGGCTTCCTGGTAAGCCTGGTTAAAACCCTAACTCATTTTGGGTTTTTATTTTCTTGCTTTTAATAGTGAAACTAATAAAATAAAATCATTCATTTTTTATTTAAAGCAATTGCATTCTTATTTTTATTTTAGGCATCTAAATCCTTCATATAGATTGCATATAGAGTATAATCGCATTCATACGTTCATTGTAGATCACATTTAATTTAGATTTTTGTGGCTTTATAGTGTATTCACTTACTATTCTGTATGTTGTTTGCATTTGAAATAACAAAAGCATAAATAGTTGCATAGTAGGGTTGAAAGCTTCCATTTTTACTTTTCTAATTTGGAATCACTTGATGATTCAAGGTAGAAGAATTGGGTAAACCCTCCACTTTTAGAATCACTTGATGATTCAAGGTGGGTCTTAAGTAGTGTAACCCTAAGTTCTTTGGAGGATCTTAGTGTTAATGTTCTTGGATTCTAGCTTAGACAAGTGAAATAGGATGTTTCCAAAATTGAGTGAACACAATAGAAAACATAAATATTAAAATGAATCACACAATTTGCACATCACACACTAAAAAATAGTGAGTTGGATTTCATCACCAACCATTTTTTGAGATTAATGATGGTGGGATTCATCTCCATTCATCATCTCATCCCATAGCAACCATAGTGCCCGTGAGTAATATTTTTGGATTTCATCACCAGAAATGTTCTCCTTTGCCATTCAACCTTAGATTCCACATTGCATAATAGTTTATGTTAGCACATCAAAAACACACAAAACCCACATTCAAAAAAATTTGTTGCAAAAACATAGGATTTGAATTGCTTGTTTGATTTTGTGTGATTTCTATTACATATTTTTCTGCATATTTCATACATTCACCATCCCCATCTGACTCATTAGCTTATGGTTTCAACTTGAATCCCAGCAAATATTTTGAGTCAAGCCTCCATTACCCAAACCACTTCATCCATGGAGTGTTCCACATCTTTCCTCTCCACTTCTGTGGTGAATCCTATAAGTGTGAAACAGAAAAGCTATTATGGTTTATCTGTCGGACCCTCACACATTGTGTATACCTCAAATTTTGGTGTGTTGCATAGAGCCATTAACACCCCCATTCCAAAAACTAAGCCATCATCTCCCACCATTTCTAATATCACCTACATAGACATGGCTAAATTTGGAACTGTAGACACTAAAATATGGTAAACCCGATTAAGCATCCACAAATTATGATCAAATTGACATCATATGGCCCCTTGGGCAGCCCTTAGAAGGCTCACAGTGGTTCTAGACACTCTAGAAGAGGTTTTGGAATATTTTGGCCTAATTTTTGGGGGTTTTGGCCCAAAATTCACCACCGTCCCACCCTGGGACGGTGGCAAATTCCCATCATCCCACCTTGGGATGGTGGTGAGCCATCATCCCAGGGTGGGATGATGAGCAATTTTGACCAAGAAAAAGTCAAAATTGGGACAAATGGCACCCAAAAACTGCCATTCACCCCACCAAATGAAGCATTTGGGTCAGAGGGCACTGAATCCTTATGACCAAGAAAAATTCAAAATTGGGACAAATGGCACCCAAAAACTACCATTCACCCCACCAAATGAAGCATTTGTGTCAGAGGGCACTGAATCCTTATGACCAAGAAAAAGTCAAAATTGGGACAAATGGCACCCAAAAACTGCCATTCACCCAACAAAATGAAGAATTTGGGTCAGAGGGCACTGAATCCTTATGAAACACTTCTTAATGGAGTCCCAAATTGTATATTCTCTTCCACATCCATTGCATGCCTCTCGTTTGACAAGTGGGACCTCTTGCATGCATGCCCTTGCATGCCTTTTTACACATAAGCCCCCTTGGGCTATAAAATGGATTAAATATCCATAAAAAAACATATAAAGGAGTTCTAGGATATTCAATGGAGTGCTTCCAAGATTTCCCCTCACTTTATTATGCCCTCTTGCCCTCGAAATCTCTCTTTTGCGAAGGAGGTTACCGGGTGACTTCAGGAGGGTCTTTTGAGCATAACTTTTCCATACAGGTGAATTTCTTCACCAAATTTGATTAAAACACCCCTTATAATTTTTAGGAACATTCCTTAGTGGTATTGGTAGCAAAATGTGGGCATAATTGGTGGGTATCCCCTCCCAAGGTGCCCCCTAATTAGTTGTAGTCACCATCGTCCCCCCAGGATGAGGACAAATCCTTACATAATTTTATTAATGTTTTTTAATTATATTATTATAGACTATCATATGATAATTTTTTTAAATTTCATGCAATTTGGAGTTAAATTGGCCGAGATATTGTATTTTTAAGTTTTTGCAGGTTCATAGGGCCCATCCGGGCACCCTAGTTGCATCCAAGTGGATCTGTGCTTCATTTTGAAAATATAATCATATGGGTTGTCTTAAAATGTTAATTTATGTATTATTTACAAATTTAATATGCTTTGGACATGTCTAGATGCGGTATTTTATTATCTTGGTCTTCGTAGGTTGTAAGCGGGTGATGCAAAATTGAGGGGTCCACGGATGTAATTTTTAATATTTTTTCAATGATATCTCCTAAAAACCTCTTATTAAACATTCCCATAAAAATTTCATATCATTATGAGCTGATTTTATTTAGTTTTAATATATGTGCCATTTTGTGCCTATGGGGATTGCATGTTTCCCTCCACACACCCTTGCTATTTTATCCCTTTTGCTTCCTTATGTGTAGGTGCACATTATTGAGAGGCATTGGGAAGGAATATCAGAAATCAGATATTTAAGATACAAGAAGTGGCGACATTGGCCCGCCCACCTCGATTGTGGGTACGAGGAAAGAAACTGGATGTGCACCCAAATTTCTTGGAGGAATTGATCCTTGGGCACCCCAAACTTTGTAAAAATTGTATCACCTTTGAGCCCTCAATGGTACTTCTATGTAACCTTGTATCTGATCCACCAAATTAATAAAGAAGAGACTCATTTCATTTCATTCCTTATTGTTTGGTTTTGTTTCATTTTCATATGCATGCTTACGTTTGATGCTCGTAAGTGAGATAGGATTGATACGCATATTTTTGCTCATAATTAGGTGCACTTATTTTCCCTAATTCAATTGCAATCATGGTGGGACCCTTGTCCCTTATGCTTTGGGTGAAAATTTTACTTAATTTCTACCATTTTTGCCCTTTTGTGTTGCAGGTGCTCCCCTCCCCACCCTGGAATGGTGGCAGAACCTTTATCTGGCTCACCTTGGGATGGTGGTTTCACCATCCTATCCTTGTATTGTGGTGAGGCTTATAATCATCCCACCCTAGAGCATTGAAGAACCAGAGAAGTTTTTGCTCAAAAATTCAGAATTTGGAGAGCTCAAAATGGACAAAGTAAGTGCCTAAACCTTCTTTTTTTCTGCTACATTTTTAGAGACTGTTAAAAATTAGTTTTCTTGCTTAATTTTCTTGCATATAAATTTTAAAAGTTATATTTTTGCTTTTCTTATAACATCACATAGCAAAAGAAGAATAAAAATCAAGAGAAATTTGAAGTAGCAATGCATCTTTGCGGCTTGATTGCTTGTGGCTTACCCTATGGGTAAGCTAGCATTTAGGATTTGCAATCATAAGTTACATTTGTAGGTTCTTTATCCTAACTTTTTGAAATTAAAATGCACTTATTTGCATGCATTTAGTGAACGATCATTGATTGCTTCTTTGCTTACTTTCTTGGAAAATAAAGAACCACACACACCATGATTTATGTAAATGCTAGTGAGATGGACTTCATTACCATCCACTAGTAGAGCGCAAGTGACGGTGGGTTTCATATCCATCCACTTGGCTCAAATCCCATGAACCTGATCCATATTTCCAAGGTTGATTCCAAGATCCATCATAGCCCATGGGTTATAGCGTGCATCACCCTTTGAGGAGGTGTATCGCAGACTACGGGTGAATTGGGTGAGGAACTAGTAGGACCTGTGCTCCTTGGCCATGTGTGGACCTCATCACCACACATTATAGGTGGGATAACACAACCTGGAGTTCATGTCTAGGTTGTTGAGCTACAATTATATATGTGAAAGCCAATTAAACATTTGAGTGCATCATCCAACAATATTTCAAATATGTGACACAAGGTCATCCTTTGCAAACAACACATTTGAAACACACAAAATAGTTTAGGGACTCACATCTAAAACTTAAAATAGATAATCATATTTCTATTGAGTGTTTTATTTTCTACTTGTTGTTTCATTAAAATTTTTAAATAAGATAATCACTTGAGGTATTGATAGAAAAGCACAATGGCACACCCACAGCCAAGCCCAAACACAAGTGAAAGCTATGGAGAGTGGATTGGGAGACATGAATCGTCTCCAATATAGCCCTAGGTACTTGGTTATACCTCCCTGGTGAGCTTATACTCTACCTATCCCAAAAATAGTAGGGCATGAGTCTCATCTCCAAAGGGATCCTCTCTGGGACACCCCGAGGGATGATGAGCATTACTTGGGAGAGTGTTCTCGGTATGTAGATATTTCACAAGCCTTCCTTGGTGAAATGCAACTATGCATTGAGGTGCTAATAGACAAAGCAGTTCCACACATCTGTGTACCTATCAGGGCTAACACGCCTAAGCATAGGCAAGAGTATGACTTCACACATTGGTCGGAGCAAGTCGACATGAGTCTACCTTTGCACCGCCTTGATAGGATACATCAGCTCATGCAGCCTGATGGGAATGACACTCATTGATCAGGGCAATACAATTATGCCCTACCTTTCCTTGTTCAAGAGGGAAGACATGAGGAGATCCCATATTTTCCTTAGGAATAATATTTTGTGCATGCCCTATGTGCCTCTACGCTAGCTGAGTATAATGAAAATATGTTCCAACCCAAACCTCAAGTCAATGCGGTGAACCTCAAAAGAGGCAAGCACACTATGGAGACCACAGAGTATCTTGAATGAGGTTGACCCAAGGGTGAGATGCCTAGACCCCCTAGGCCTCACACAATGGATCAAATTAGGCAAGCGGTCACAAGATACACATAATTCCAAGCTCAGTTCAAGCAGCTTCAGTGAGACAAAGAGCAATTAGACCACTTGCACCAACTTGAGAAAGAAAGGATTGAATAGCAGACCAACAAGCTATTCTAGAAGACTTTACGAGAGAGGTTCCCTACCCCTAAGACACATAGGAAGGAATTCCATCTGAGGCAAACCATGCTCATTCAAGATATATCCATAAGACCTTATCCAATGTTGGCTCCATGACCTCCTAGGCTATATTGGGAGATGCCTCCTAGGCCAAACATAGGGCACCCACCATAGGTGGATACTCCCATTTATAGACCAGCTTGAGAGACACATTATGGGGCCTATACTAAGCATGAGCTAGAGATAGAGTATGTGGAGATGCCTAACCAAGGTAGGGGGTGATTTACCACTACCCCGCATTAGGTTGGAGGGCCCTAAACCTCCACCACAATATGTGAACAAGGATGAGGATATTAAGTCCTCAGGCCCATATAAAGCATTGTTAGAATGCCTGGAGTCAGTTGAGAACAAGACCTCTGGGTCAGGATCTCAAAATACCACTATGCACTAGTTGCATAGTCAACCCATCCCTCCTTCAGTACTTGCATCTCCATATCCAGAGAAATTTAAAGTGCCTCAGTTGGCCACATTTAAGGGAGAAGAGGATGCATAAGAATATATCACTAGGTTCTTAGGTCAATGCTTCGGCATTCATGATGATGATGCTTTACTTTTGAGGACATTTGTGACTACCCTTGCTAGCCCCACCTCTAAGTGGTTTTACCAACTCCCTAAGCATAGCATCCACACTTTGTACCAACTTGTGGATGCTTTCATAGAGCACTTTGCCTTCAATACCAAGAGGAAGGCAATGTTAGCTGATGTAGCTGGGTTGAAATAATATGACAACTAGTTAATAACAAATTATGGTAAGAGATGGTGAACCCTGCTCACCAAGCTACCTTATCTTCTCCCCATGTTGGAGTTGACTCATATGTTCTCCAAAATTTACTTGAATTCAATATCCTTGTTGTTGCAGTTGTAGCAATACCCTACTCTTGAAGATGCCTTAACACAGGCTAGGATCATTGAAGAAATTAAGATTCAATAGGGTGAGATTGCAAAGCCTCATAGGAAGGAGTGGAACAAGAATTCTAAAAACATCCCATCTCAACCAAAGCCAACAGTAGTAAATCAGGTTACAATTAGTATCCCAGGGCTAGCACAAGCTGTGCCACCTCAAAAGCCTAATTATCAGGCCACCCCTGGGAACTATGCCAAAGATAACTAGAATGGTCAAGGGAAAAATCAACATCGCCCCAAGTGACAATTCATGCCCATTGTAGAATATATGGACTCATTTTTTGATTGCCTCTTGCTGGCCAATGTGATCCATCTACCTGACAGTTGATCTATCGACCCAAATACATCGAAGCCCAAAGGATACAGAGAAGACCTATATTGCAAGTTTCATAGGTAAAATGGGCATGATGTGCAAATGTGCTATAAATTCAAACACTTGGTGCAAGACCTAATTGATAGGAATGCCCTCTAGATAGATAACCCTATCACACCAAACAACTAGCAGATGGAGGTCTTCAAGAACCCCTTGTTTGCCCATGCAAAGCAGGCCAAACTAGTGCCCTAGGTGAATGAGGTTCACCATGCCCCTCCTAAGTAAGGTTATGTTGGTATGGTCAGTATTGTGACAAGAAATAGGTGGTATCCAAGTCCAACTACACCACCTACAATTTAGAGTGATGTTCCTTTGACATCGTAACCTATATCGTCTCACAAGTTGAGCCTCCCACCTAGGCCTGTAGTTACCATTAAGAGTAAACTCACTCAGAGCTTATGAACAACATCTACCCAGATCTGCATCTATTATCTCATCTAGCAATCACAACCTCATATATAAGCCTTGATGGAGATCCTTAAGGCAATTGAGCTTCAGCCCCAGAAGTCTAACTCCTTCAACAAATTTGTGGGGTGATGAGCACCAAAAATTCTCATTTTATATACATGGTTAAGAAGAATTATCACTGGTTCAATTAGCATATGAAATGTATTTTATATAACTTATGCATATAATTTATAGAAAATCTGGTATTATTCTTGATTGGTGTTTTTAGTGGGAAATGTGTATAAATGCAGGTATTGGTACTAATATGGTGTTTTCCAGTCTACATCCACTTGGACCCAACATACTTCTACTTACAGAGACTAATGCAGGAGAGTAGGCACCTTCCTCTTCAAGGAAGGCACCCAACAGAAGTAGGCACCTTCCTACAACCGGAAGGCGCCCATAGAAGACGAGTGCCTCCCTACAACCGGAAGGTGCCAATGGAAGACGAGTGCCTCCCTGCAACCGAAAGGCGCCAACGAAAGAAGAGCACCTCCCTACAACTAAAAGGCGTCGATAGAAACGAGCGCCTTCCTACAACCAGAATGTGCCCACAAAAGATGAGCGGCTCCCTACAACCGAAATGCGCCAATGGAATATGAGTGCCTCCCTACAACTGAAAGGCGCCAATGAAAGAAGAGCGCCTCCCTACAACCGAAAGGCACCTCCATGTCTTCATACTTTGCAATATTTACCAAGTTAACTTTGATTGGTTGACCAATGACTATGGAGGAGGTTGCACGTGAAGACAAAGAAGATCTATTTTAATCATGCATTTATTAAATAGAATAAAGTGTTTGTTATTATTATCAACCGATTGGTCGGTTGACCTTGTAAAGCTCTTAAAGCATATTATTATTTTTAGGATGCATTAGTTTAGGATTTTTTGTTACGTACACCTAAGGATGTTTATAATCTGGTGAACGAACATACTTTAAAATAGAAGAATAAAATATGTGTAGAATCAATTGTAACTAAATCACATCATGTGATTAAAATAGACCGATTTGTTATTGTAATGATATTTGGTTATGGTTTATATAAAGACGCAGGCCAGATGAACAGAGGGGATTAGAGATCAATGATTAATTTTACACATAACTTATTTTATTTTATTGTTTACTTAATTAAGAGTGCAACTCCTATTATTTGAGCAAGATCTATGTAGCTAGCCGGGCGGACTATCTGCTGGAGCTTGGGCCCACTCCCTGCAATAGTCCTCCCCTATTTAATTTGTGCATTTGCTTTCTGTAGATTAGTTTATTGCTTTATTTAATTTTAGTTGTGTGTGTTTATTTCCTCGCATTTTATTTCCAGCACTTTACTTTTTGTTTAATAATTTATTGATTTTATTTCTTGCACTTAGTTTATTTGGTTTGGTTGGAATCCAATTACACAAACCTCCCCACCAAACTAAATAAGGTACAACCATATTTGTTCCCCAACACTGCAGGCATATACTGTGCATGACACTCATAAGTTTACGAACTTACCGGATTGATAATTTATGGAAGAGAAATGAATGTTTTTTGGGACATGAATTTCTGCTCACCATTTTGGTGCCATTGTCGGGGAGTGTCTAAACTGTAGTGTTCTGATTTATAGGTCAGATAAAAAGCTTATTTGAAATTACTTGTAAATATTTTATTTGAGAAGCATGAGTCCACCAAGGATATTTTTATAAAGGCCAAAAATAGTTGTTGACACAGTCAGAGCCAAATCCCATAGGCAATTATTTATATTTTTTTAGCTTCTCAGGTAAACGCGGGAATGAACTTGATGTACCATAATTAAGTGTAGAGGTAGAAATAAAATGTGTTGTTGAAAAAAATTAGAAAAAAATATGGCATTGAAGGATTTCCATCATGTTCTAAATGGTTTCAAGAAATCAAAAGAAAAAGCACAACCCAAGTCTGCTTGAAAATTTTTAGGGATGTTTTTTTATATGGAAACCATTGAAAAATTGTGCCTCTAGAAGCTTGGTTTTAAATTACTAAAAAAAATTAGGCTTGAAATTTTTGCAACATATTGGTAAATGTTTTTTTTATGATGAAATTAATAATGCAGGGAAAATGACAGAGCATAATTTAAAGAGAACATCTTGTTATGGAGTATGCTCTTCACTTGCGCTTAAGGCAACTTGGTGAATCAAAAACTAGCATGTATTTTTAATAGAATGCTATGCCATATTTTCTTCAGGTTGCTAGCTTATGGATAGTCATTTGCTGGCCTGCACACTTTGCCATTACGTTGAAAGAAGTTGGGTTGTGATGCCATGAAGGAAAATACTCTTCTCATGCTACAGCATATCAGACTAGTGGAAAAAAATATATATATATTTCGAGAAGACTAGTTTAGATGTAGGCATGGGGGAGACCCACCTTCATCAATGCCACTAACAACACAATGAACGCTATTTATAGTGTTGATGAAAAAAAAAAAAAGAGAAAAAATAAATCATCTGCTGAAAAGGCTCCAAGTTAATGAAGCAATTCAAAAACAGAGTTTTATTCTGCTGCTTGTTGAAAGAGAGTATCCTCTTTCCCGAGGACTAGCTTGGTCCAGAAGGGAAATGAGAAATCTCCAACCGGTAGCTAAATAAAACAAGGAAAAATCTTGGAGGAGATCATATTTCAAATGTCTGTACAAAGGCCATAGGATTAACATTTTTTTTTTATGTGCTAATTGAGGAGGAGCTTGGTGTTTCAAAAATGTGAGTTGTTGGTTGTCATATGAAAAAAATATACAAAAGAGAGGCAGAATCTCACTATGGTGGAAGATAACATCAACTTTGAGAGGATCTGAAACGATGGAGAAATTTGCTTTTCACAAAAAGTGTGAGGGCAAAGATGTTTCAGTACATGGTACATTTTGCCAAATTCTTAGGATGGATCATTGAAAAACCTCCAGATGTGAAAATCACTAGCTCAAATGGTTGAAGTAGACATCTTATTATTTGATGCAGATGATGAAAAAAAAATGATAATCCAAGATCTGTTCTAGTCAAGGCAGAATAGACCGAAAAAAAAATACAGAAAAAAAAATTAGTTAGAATTTTATTTTAACATCTTTAGTTTAGATTTTTCTTTTATGTTTTGCAAGACAACGTGAAGTGCGAAGTAGAAAAATAAGGAGGTGTCTGTGAAGATCTCATGAATTGAGATTCATACATGGATTTTGTAATAGCACTATACAAACTGTCTTGGGTACCTGATCGTATAGCATCCAATCTAACAGGTGAAAGCCAGCAGAGTTTTGCCTTGGAAACATTGGCACTTGAAGGTAGGCTAAGTAACCCTAATCAAGTGAAAGGCTTCTAGCCCAAGGTTCTTGTGGAATATGGGGGAAAATTTTGCTAGAAAGTGCATGACTGTTATAGCATGGATGATAAACAAAGTTAGAGATGCTACACCAATTGCAAGAGAAGAGTGTTGAGACAATGTTTGAGTAATGGTCAACGAGCTCCATTAACCATTGCCTCACATTCACAAGAGTGGATCAGACATTGGCATGGGGGAAACCCCATACCATACCAGTAGCTGGGTCGAATGCTCAATCATTCATTTATCAAAAAAAAAAAAAAGAGAAAAAGAAAAGAAAAAAAAGAGGAAGAAAAACGGGAGGATGCGTGAAAAAAATAAAAATAAAAAAAGAGAAAAAAATAAAAAAATAAATAAAAAATAAAAATAGTGAAAGATGCCTTGTTCATCAAGAAGGCACCTTCTGCATCAGGAAGAAGGCACCATACATTGGAGGCACCTTCCGCATCAAGAAGGCACCATACATTGGAGGTGCCTTCCGCATCAAGAAGGCACCATACATTGGAGGCGCCTTCCACAGGAAGAAGGCGCCATACATTAGAGGCACCTTTCGCATCAAGAAGGCACCATACATTGGAGGTGCCTTCCACATGAAGAATGCACCATGCATTGAAGGTGCCTTCTACATCAAGAAGGCGCCATACATTGGAGGCGCCTTCCACAAGAAGAAGGCGCCATACATTAGAGGCGCCTTCCGCATCAAGAAGGCACCATACATTGGAGGCACCTTCCATAGGAAGAAGGTGCCATACATTAGAGGTGCCTTTCGCATCAAGAAGGTGCCATACATTGGAGGTGCATTCCACAGGAATAATGTGCCATACATTAGAGGCACCTTCCGCATCAAGAAGGCACCATACATTGAAGGCGCCTTCCACACACAAAAAAAAAAGCAAATCTTCCCAATGAAAAAAAAAATGCATAGAACATGTCCTGCTTAGCATAAAAATTGCTTTCTTATTGCTTTGCAAGAAATCATGAACCGAATGCAAGTTGTAGGCATCCTAAAAGCCAGGGCCTAATAGGCATGGAGTCATGACTCCTGTTTTACTGCTTTTGTGTGTGCAGTTTTTGTAGGTGTAGTTTCGCAGTACACAACCATGAGCATGATCTGTAGGCAGAGCTAGCTTAAACTAGGCCTAACAGATGTGAGATTTTGTGCCCTGCAATTAGGAGTGTGGCAAATTAGAAAAGTCACTTACTTCCCACTAGGAAGAGAGTGCCTACAATCAGCCCAATACAACAGTGCCTTTTTTCCACCTGGAGGAAGGCACCAATAAGCAATTTTATTCTCCCTTAGATGGGGGTACTTGTTGTTCAGTGTGGGACCTAAAGTTTGGAGGGTTGCAAACCTGTTGCGTAGAGGTAACTGTTGCTGGCGATAAGGGAATCACCAATTTAAGTTGGGGAAGATGCGGGTGAATCAGGACCTCCCGTAAAAAAAAAAAAAAAAGGGGAGTTCGAAAGGTTGTTGTCACGAGGATGTGACAAATTTTAGACATGGGGGGAAAGACGCCTTATTGTTGGTGCCTAACTTACTCCTATGAAAAAAAAAAATTGGAAGGTTGTTGTCACGAGGACGTGACAAATTTTAGACATGGGGGGAAAGACGCCTTATTGTCGGCACCTAACTTACTCCTATGAGAAAAAAAAAAAAAAAACCTTGTGTTGAAATAGCTCCACGATGAAATTCAAATCAAAAGCAAAGTTTTATTTTTTCTGCCCATTGGAAGAGAGTATCTTCTTTCCCGAGGACTAGCCTAGTCCCGAAGGGAAATGAGAAACCTCCAACTGGTAGCTAAATAAAATGGGGGAGGAGTTTGAAAAAAAAAATAGATGTCAAATATCTATTTCCTTCGAAATCAATGCATGGTAAGTAGGCACCTTCCTCTTCAATGAAGGTGCCAGAAGAAGGTAGGCACCTTCCTCTTCCATGAAGGCACCAAGAAAATATAAGTTCCTTCCTCTTCCAGGAAGGCACCAATAGAAGTCCAGCGCCTTCCTTTTCTAGAAAGGCACCAAAAGAATGCAAGCGCCTTCCTCTCACTGGAAGGCGCCGATAGGAAGGTGCCACAGGAAGGTGCCGAAAAGAAGACACCAACAGGAAGGCGTCACTAGAAGGCAAGCACCTTCCTCTCATAGGAAGGCACCGACAGGAAGGTGCCACTAGAAGGCAAGAGCCTTCCTCATAGGGAAGGTGCCCCTGTTCTTCGCCCATTGACTAGACAAGCACGACGTGGGCAACAAATATTGGTGCAGTTCCAACTCTATAGCATGTAGGTTAATTTGGGGATCGCATCAATGGATGAGAACATCCTACCAATGCCAGCACATACAACACATACATCTCAGCAATGCACCTAACAGATGTCGTGAATGATGAAAGAAATATTGTTTTTCCTCACTCTAGAAAACAAAGGAATGCAGTGTTGTTCCAATTATGCATGCAAAATAAATAATTCAGAGGGGAGATCATTTTGAACACACACGTGTCAGGTATAAATTTTAATATTCATCCTATAAATGCATTCGGAGAGAGATACGTAAATGCAGGATTAAAATATTTTTTGTGCTATTGAGAAAAAGCTGGGTATTTCAAAGTTTAGAGTCACCAGCTCAGTTGTTGCGGATTGAATCTGTTCTTTGATGTAGAGGATGAAGAAAAAAAAAAAAGAGAGATTCAAGATCTGTTATGTTCATTGCAGAATAGATAAAGACACGTATAAATAAATAAATAAAATCTCCAGGAGCACCAACATGAAGACGTCTCACACCACCGGCATCATATATATCAGATTCTATGAAATTCAACCGGGTATGTACTGATTTTCTTACTAATTATGTGTATAGTTATTTTAAAATCATTTCTATGCTAATACCAGTCGACGCCTCCACAGTTTTTCAAAATCTCCCATTAGAATTCAAACACATGATGTGCCTTTAAAAAAAATATATAATTGAAAAAAAAAAAAAGAGAGAGAGAGGCTATGGCATCTACATGAATAAATTTGGCATCATTTTCATTGCCGCATCCTTACAATGGTAGTCATCTTGAGCGAACACATATAAATGATGCTACTCTCTACCACAAAGGAGGTTTTGGAGATGTCAAATATGTTTCAGATGTGGGTAAAAGTAGTAGCTGGTGATTGCACTTGTTTTAAACAAATTTGGTCTCACCAAATATGACTAATGTGCAACACTGGAAAATGCTAGCATTAGTGCAGTGGTAATTTGCCCTAAACAATGTGGTCACGATTTAACTATTTATCCGCAATGATTATTCAGGATGTGTTTCTGAATTTTGTTGGTGTCGCATTGCTCTATGGATGAAGAATAGCAGCACTCAATGAAAAAAAAACACAGTGCTGAAAAAAAAATAGTACTGAGAAAAAAAATAGTAGTCCTGAATGGAAAAAAATAGCAGCACTCAGTGGCAGAGAAACAGAGATGTTGAAGGCCATTAGAAAAAAAAAAGAGAAAAATATATATATATATATCCCAGGGGTTGTTGTCATGAAGACATGACAAACTTTTTGGCATGGTCATCCTGCGAGAGGGATAACTTCACCTTTTGTTGCCACAAGGGCATGGCACATGTTAGGCATGGGGGGATGATGAGCACCAAAAATGCTCATTTTATATACATGATTAAGAAGAATTATCACTGGTTCAATTAGCATATGAAATGTATTTTATATAACTTATGCATATAATTGATAGAAAATCCGGTATTATGCTTGATTGGTGTTTTTAGTTGGAAATGTGTATAAATATAGGTATTGGTACTAATATGGTGTTTTCCAGTCTACATCCACTTGGACCTGGCATACTTCTACTTACAGAGACTAAGACAGGAGAGTAGGCACCTTCCTCTTCAAGGAAGGCGCCCAACAGAAGTAGGCGCCTTCCTACAACCGGAAGGTGCCCACAGAATACGAGCGCCTCCCTACAATCGGAAGGCGCCAATGGAAGACGAGTGCCTCCCTACAACTAAAAGGTGCCAACGAAAGAAGAGCACCTCGCTACAACCGAAAGGTGCCGATAGAAATGAGTGCCTTCCTACAACCGAAAGGCACCCACAAAAGACGAGCACCTCCCTACAACCGAAATGCACCAATGGAATACGAGCGCCTCCCTACAATCAGAAGGCACCAATGGAAGAAGAACGCCTCCCTACAACCAAAATGCACCTCCATGCCTTCATACTTTACAATATTTACCAAGTCAAATTTGACTGGTTGACCAAGGACTATGGAGGAGGTTGCACGTGAAGACAAAGGAGATCTATTTTAATCATGCATTTATTAAATAGAATAAAGTGTTTGTTATTATTATCAACCGATTGGTTGGTTGACCTTGTAAAGCTCTTAAAGCATATTATTATTTTTAGGATGCATTAGTTTAGGATTTTTTTTTACGTACACCTAAGGATGTTTATAATCTGGTGAACGAACATACTTTAAAATAGAAGAATAAAATATGTGTAGAATCAATTGTAACTAAATCACATCACGTGATTAAAATAGACTAATTTTTTATTGTAATGATATCTGGTTGCGCTTTATATAAAGATGCAGGCCAGATGAACAGAGGGGGATCAGAGATCAATGATTAATTTTACATAGAACTTATTTTATTTTATTGTTTAATTAATTAAGAGTGCAACTCCTCTTATTCGAGCAAGCTCTACGTAGCTAGCCGAGCGGACTATCTGCGGGAGCTTGGGCCCACTCCCTACAGTAGTCCTCCCCTATTTAATTTGTGCATTTGATTTTTGTATATTAGTTTACTGCTTTATTTAATTTCAGTTGTGTGTGTTTATTTCCTCGCATTTTATTTCCAGCACTTTACTTTTTGTTTAATAATTTATTTATTTCATTTCTCGCACTTAGTTTATTTGGTTTGGCTGGAATCCAATTACACAAACCTCCCCACCAAACTAAATAAGGTACAACCAAATTTGTTCCCCAACATTGCAGGCATATACTGTGCGTGACACTCATAAGTTTACGAACTTATCGGATTGATAATTTATGGAAGAGAAATGAATGTTTTTCAAGGCATGAATTTCTGCTCACCATGGGGCATGTGCAGCAATGCACGGAATTGGTGATTACCTTTTGAGAAGATGAACTTAAACCGGTTCCACATGATATGGTGGATCCCCCTTTTCACATCGTCACATGTGTGAATGGAACACCTTACAAGAGAGTGTTGATAAACACTGGGTCTTCGAGCAACATCATAACTACAACCCTCAAGCACCTGAAGCTCCTAGCATCCCATATTGTTACATCTACCTACATCCTTCAAGCATTCAATGATGCCATATGTTCAATGGTTTGTACAATCATCCTACATATTCAAGTAGGATAAAATATAATCTTGATGATGTGCCACATCTTGGAGGGTGAGATGGCATACAATATCTTGTTAAGAAGACCATGGATCAGGGACATGAAGTGTGTCCCTTCCATCACTCACCAGTTCCTCAAGTACACTCATGAAGGGTAAGTTCTTATCGTCCCCATGGACCTAGAGCCCTTCAAGTACTAAAACATGGTGCAGTAATTACCTGAGTCGACCTTACCATCAATACATCTAGATTTATAGTCGAATAAATCTAGCTGAGGTTCGACCTTGCCACTACCTAATACCATGCCATCCTCATCATCGGCTCCACCCCGAATGCCTAGTACACCAGTGGATCCTTTGCCTAGGAACCCAAAGAAGTGGCCCATTGATGAGGTCCAACCAACCATATCCACTATCTCTACAGAGGAGATACCTAGCTCGGATGATGAAGAGACACCACATAAGGAAAATGATGAGCCAGATCAAGTCTCACTCTCATCCCTCTTCTATTCATAGCCCCAGGTTATAGTGCACCTAGCTTCTACCAAATTGGGAGAGTACATGGTTAGGGATGTCACCACTACTCCTGCTATAGATTCAGTGAGAGACATGGGTAGACCCCATCTTCCCATAGGTACTATCGTTCCTCTTGGTATTCCCCTTAATCAAACTAATTTTTTCTATGGAGGACTTGATGATGGAATCGAACCTTACCAACAGTAGGAGGAGGATGAAAAGTCTTTGGAGAAGACATTAACAACTTTTCTAACCCTAAATTCATCATGAAGTATCTTGACCTATGCAACTAGCATGGTTATGGGTTAGGCCAATATGAGCAGGGCACAAGAATCCCTTATCAACTATAGTATCAAATGTCCTATGACAATTCAGGAGTGGGATACAACAATCCCTTATCTCTAGATGTCCTCATGGATGGCCTAAATCACTTGAATATAGGCTACAAGGATGGGTTGACCCAAGAACCTTATGCCAATCCTAATACAGTCTACTCCCTGGGGGACTACTTCCCACTACCATATGGGAACCTCACAATCCCTAGTGACATTCTTTCAAATTTTGAGAGAGGGGAAGGTTCATGAGTTTGTGCCCATGTTTGTGATGAATTAGATCAAGACACCTCATATGAATAGACCTCAGATGATGAGTCGGGTTATGAGGTGGCACCATATGACCCTTTTGAGTCGGATAATGATCATTCACAAATTGTCCCCATTAATGACCAACAATAAGACCTCATACATTTGTTCCCTTTACCTGATCCTATCTGGTAGTAGCTCCTTCCTCCCGAAGAGCCGGTTCACCCACAGGAAGCTAGACCTCCTGGCAAGGGAGCAGTTAATTTACTTGAGCAGTTGGATCCTTGTGAGCGTAAGGTGCTACGAGGTGAGAATGAAGAAGTCCTCATCCATGACAATAATTATGAGGAACAAGCATATATGGGACCACACTTTCCAAATCACCCAATCCCAAGAGGAAAAAATGAGGTTCCCATATACGGCAGTGACAATGAGGATGAAACAGAGAGGGTATACCTTGGTCCTCATTACTTGTGTCATCGTCATGAGCCCATCGACATTAAAGAAGTCTATTATCAATTGCACGTTGGCCCATGATTGAGGGTAAAGTCTATCAATTTAGGCCAGATTAACCATGAGATCTTCCCTGACCCACCCACACACATGGAGCTCCTTGAGCTTACTAATCCCATCCTACAGTCTGTCCCTAGACAGGATCTGGTGATCCCCATTACTCCAAAACCACATCTGGGGGTGGGAGATGATATCAATATACAGTCACATGTTTATGGTCCTAGAGAGAAAAAACATTCCATCAATATGGTCTCCATTTATTTGATAACACCACTTCATAACCCAATCGATCTTTCCATGCCATGCCATCTAGATCTAGTTGCTATTGACTGGGATCGCGCTGATTCAACCCCATCACTTTTTGAGTATTGGGCTTGTGGTGGGTTTTTTCACTTCTCTGTTGGGCCAACTCATGATGTCTTCCATTTTGAGGAGGAACTCGAGGTTCCCATTGATGATTTAAATCCATCTAACGACATCCATTTGATCCCTACCCCTCATCAGTTAGAGGAGGAATCACATATGTTAATCGAGCCTATGGTTGACAAAGATATTGA
Organism: Wollemia nobilis; assembly: GCA_028583015.1. Lineage (NCBI taxonomy): Eukaryota > Viridiplantae > Streptophyta > Pinopsida > Araucariales > Araucariaceae > Wollemia > Wollemia nobilis. The sequence goes on along the minus strand of JAQPPZ010017049.1, from coordinate 8,448,628 downwards.
AATAGATCCTAAAAACTCATAATGTATCAAGCTAGGGGAAATCCTATCCCTTGAAGAGCAAGCCAATTACATAGCCCTTCTCACGAAGAAGAAGGTAGCTTTTGCATGGTCTTACAAAGACATATCGGGAGTAGATCCCAATCTGGTCACCCATAATCTAACGCTTGACTCCAAAGCCAAATATGTCAAGCAAAAGCTGAGAAAGATGCACCCAAAAGTTGCCTTGATAGTCAAATATGAGCTACATAAACTATTGGATGCCAATTTTTTCATTTCTATAGACTATCCACCATGGTTGTCCAACATGGTCCCCATCAAGAAGCCTGATGGGAGGATTCACATTTTCACTGATTTTTGAGACATAAACAAAGCGAGTCCTAAGGATGATTTTCCTTTTCCAATCATTGATGCCCTGGTAGATACCATCGTAGGACAAAAAATGCTCTCCCTTATGGATGGCTTCTCTAGGTATAATCAGATTCATATAAACCCTGAATACCAGCTCAAAATGGCATTCACAATACCCTGGGGAACATTTTGTTACAAGGTCATGCCCTTTGGCCTTAAAAATTCTGGTGCCACCTACCAGCATGCCATGACATATATATTCCATGACTACATGCACAAAATTTTGGAAGATTACATGGATGACTTACTGGCTAAATATCTATTATGTCATGAGCACCTAGATGTCTTGTGTAAAGTCCTCGATCGCTTTATTGAACATAATGTGAGACTGAACCCCAAGAAGTGTGTCTTTGGTGTCACATATGGAAAGCTCTTAGGATTTATATTTTTCAAATGAGGCATCGAAGTGGACCCTAACAAGGTCAAGTAAATCCTTTAAATGCCTCCCCTGACTACCATTAAGCAGCTTTGTAGCCTGTAGGGGAGGATTGCATCCATAAAATGCTTCATAGAAGAATTGTTGAACAAGTGTTGACCCATGAACAAACTCTTGCACAAGGGGGTTGCATTCCACTGGGATGATGAGTGTCAGGATGCCTTTGATGCAATTAAAAAATACCTTCCTTCACTACCAATATTAGCTCCACCTAGACCAGGGGTGTCATTCTGATTATATATCTGAGCTACTGAGACTGCATTGGGGGCCATGTTAGCCCAAAATAATGAATTTCATAAGGAACAAGCCACATACTATCTCAGTTACACCCTGGTGAGCTATGATATCAAGTATGCATACATTGAAAAGTTATATCTAGCAATGGTTTTTACTACCAAGAAGCTACAACACTATATGCTTAGCCACACTACGTATGTTGTATCTAAAGAGAATCCATTGCGATACATGATGAGTCATACTTATCATAGTAGTCACATGATGAAATGGATCATGTTGTTGATAGAATTCAACCTGGAATTCATTGGACAAAAGTTGATCAAGGGCTAGGTCATTGCTAATCAACTTGCAAAGGCTCCTCTCCAGGATGATCAACCTCTTAGCATAGAGCTTCTCGATGATGGAGTCTTCCAAATATCATAATTGCCTAATTTCGATGAACCTGAGTCATAGGAAAATATGACTCTTTTCTTCGATGGCTCCAAATACAAGCAAGGGGGTGGAGCAGGGATTGTGTTTTTCACACTATATGGGTCTCCCATACCCCTATCATTTAAACTCAATTTCCCATGTACCAATAAAAATTTCTAGTATGAAGCCTTGCTCAAGGGTCTTCATGGTTATCGCCATAAAAATAAATAAACTCAATATCTTTGGTGACTCCTTGCTTATAGTGAACTAGGTCAAAGGAATTTACTAGTGCAAGTGCACAGTTCTACAAGCCTACAAAGCCCTTGTGGATAAACTCCTGACAAAGTTTGAATGGTATGACATAGAGGCACTCCCTCGATCGTCTAATTGTTTTGCGGATACAATGGCCTCCTTAGGGTCCTTGATCCCACAAGACCCCACAAATGAGATGACAACCATTCAAGTCAAGATGCTATTTCAATCAACGGTTGAGCATGAGAGCACTCAAGCCACACTAGAAGTCCACTTGATTCAAATAGAACCTCATCAAGAGAGATTCTCATACATTCATGAGCACTTGAATCATGTCGCTTGGGGGACTTTGTTACCCCAAACCCCTTTTGATAGCAGCACAATGTTATTCTTACAAGTTCTTTCCCAATTAGTATTTTCTCAAGATGAACTTCATGAGGGATAGGCGATTCATGCAATCGAGGCTTCCACACAGCAGGACTAGTCCACACCAATTAGAGAGTACCTAAAGCTTGGTAATATCCTGCCTGGGTTATCGCATGCTACCCAAGGGACATTTAAATGGAAGACAACAAAGTTTGTCTTGTTAGGAGACATCCTATACCATCGGAGCTACGAAGGAATCCTCTTTCGTTGCTTAAAGTATCATGAATTTACTTGGGCGATGGCCCAAGCACACGACAGTACTTATGGTGGTCATTTTAGTGGCATGGCCATCACAAAGCATATTCTTCGCATGGGCTATTATTTGCCAAATTTAGATCGAGATTGTTGTGCATATGTGAGGAAGTACGTGAAATGTCAACACCATGCTAACTTGACAAATGTACCTTCTCAAGCCTTACAACCGATCCAATCGGCTTGGCCATTTTCACAATGGGGATTAGATTTAATTGGGAAAATATCCTCTACATCCTTGAGCCATCACATGTTTATCATTAAGGCTATCGAGTATTTCACAAAGTGGGTGGAAGCAATCCCCCTTACCACTACAATAGGACCCCGCATAGCAAAGTTCATATTGCATAATATCATTTGTCATTTTGGTATTCCATCCAAGATAATTTTGGATAATGGGACATCATTCAATAATAAATATGTACGTGCTCTGACTATAAAATATAACATCCAGCATAGCTTTTTGACACCCTATTATCCCCAAGAAAATGGGCAAGTAGAAGCATCAAACAAGATATTAATTGCCATATTGAAGAAAACAGTCAAAAAGAATCATACTGATTGGCACACACAAATGCTACTCACCCTATGGGCTTACCACACTAGCATTCAGATGCCCACTGGGGCAACCCCATTTTCACTAGTGTATGGCATAGAGTCAGTCATGCCTCTAGAGCTGGAAATCCCATCACTGCACATATCCATGTAGGATTTTATCGATGATGATACTACGCGACAAGCTCACCTAGATCAACTTACATTGTTGGATGAACATCACATTAATTCTCTTGAGAATCTACGTGTGTATCAATAGCGACTCAAAAGATCCTACAATATGAAATTCCATCTTAGAGACTTTCAGGTTGGTGATCTCGTCCTAAAAGAGAACCAACAGAACTCTAGCTTGTCGTCCCAGCTACAGGACAAATGTATGGCAAACTGGTTATGCTTCTTTGTCATCACTAGTCAAGTTGGGCCCAAAAATTATTGCCTGGCATCCCTTGAAGGTGTCGAGGATCCTAAACCCTTGAACATCCTTCACTTGAAGTCGTTTCATGCTTAGAGAGCACCCAAAATGCTCCTAGCGGGTTTTCACCATCTAGGTCAAATAAAAATGCTCCTATACTATCTACGATCATCTAGGTCAACCCTAAAAGCCCCAAAGGAATCCATAAGCCCTTTTTTCATAGCCAAATACCCCTAGGCAGTCGTAGAAACTTTTTAAGTATTGTTGCCTGTCTAGGTCACCCAAAAGGCTCCTAATGGGTTTCCACCATCTAGGTCAAATAAAAATTCTCCTATACTATCTACGATCATATAGGTCAACCCTAAATGCCCCAAAGGTGTCCATAAGCCCTTTGGTCATAGCCAAATGCCCCTAGGTAGTCATAGACACTTTTTAAGTGTCGCTACCCATCTAGGTCACCCAAAATGCTCCTAGTAGGTTTTCACCGTCTAGGTCAAATAAAAATGCTCCTAGACTATCTATGATCATCTAGGTCAACCCTAAAAGCCCCAAAGGCATCCATAATCCCTTTGGTCATAGCTAAATGCCCATAGGCAATCATATACACTTTTTAAGTACTGTTTCCCGTCTAGGTCACCCAAAAGGCTCCTAGAAGATTTTCACCGTCTAGGTCAAATAAAAATGCTCCTAGACTATCTACGATCATCTAGGTCAACCCTAAAATCCCCAAAGGTATCCATAAGCTCTTTGGTCACAACTAGATACCCCTAGGTAGTCTTAGACACTTTTTAAGTGTCACTGCCTATCTAGGTCACCCAAAAGGCTCCTAGAAGGTTTTCACCATCTAGGTCAAATAAAATTACTCCTAGACTATCTATGATCATCTAGGTAAACCCTAAAAGCCCCAAAGGCATCCATAAGCTATTTGGTCATAGACAAATACCCCTAGGTAGTTGTAGACACTTTTTAAGTGCTACTGCCCATCTAGGTCACCTAAAAGGCTCCTAGAGGGTTTCCACCATCTAGGTCAAATAAAAATGCTCATAGACTATCTACAATCATCTATGTCAATCCTAAATGCCCCAAAGGCATCCATAATCCCTTTGGTTATAGCCAAATACCCCTAGGCAATCGTAGACACCTTTTAAGTGTCGCTACCCATCTAGGTCATCCAAAAGGCTCCTAGCGGGTTTCACCATCTAGGTCAAATAAAAATGCTCATAGAATATCTACAATTGTTTAGGTCAACCCTAAAAGCCCCAAAGTCATCCATAATCCCTTTGGTCATAACCAAACACCCCTAGGTAGTTGTCGATACTTTTTAAGTGCTACTGCCCATCTAGGTCACCCAAAAGGCTCCTAGTGAGTTTCCACCATCTAGGTCAAATAAAAAGTCTCATAGACTATCTACGATCATCTAGGTCAACCCTAAAATCCCCAAAGTCATCCATAAGCCCTTTGGTCACAACCAAATTCCCTTAGGCAGTCGTAGACACTTTTTAAGTGTCGTTGCTTGTCTAGGTCACCCAAAAGGCTCGTAGCGGGTTTTCACCGTCTAGCTCAAATAAAAATGCTCCTAGACTATCTACGATCATCTAGGTCAACCCTAAAATCCCCAAAGGTGTCCATAATCCCTTTGGTTATAGCCAAATACCCCTAGGCAGTCGTAGACACTTTTTAAGTGTCGCTACCCATCTAGGTCACCCAAAAGGATCCTAGCAAGTTCTCACCGTCTAGGTCAAATAAAAATGCTCCTAGACTATCTACGATCATCTAGGTCAACCCTAAAAGCTCTAAAGGCATCCATAAGCCCTTTTGTTCCCCAAAAATTCCTCAATGGCCCTCAAATAAGTCCGTTGGTCACATGTATATACATATCAATCAAAAATTCAAAAAAAAAATACTATCAAAATTTCAAAAATTTAAAAATATTGCATCACATCACATTGCCTCCCATTGCATTTTATTGTCACTTGCATTTAGGCATATTCATCATTAGCACTTTACATTTTAGATTTTCTCAGACATGTCTAGCACCATGATGGTACATTACTTATCACTCAAAATCAATGTTGTGAAAGTACTCATAGTTCAATGCTGCAATTATAATTTTCATAGATATTTTTCACATTTCCATAGTCATGTCTATTCCCTTAAATTAGCCATTTGTTTTATAATATCAGTAGGTTTTTCGATCACTCAACCATATCCAGTATCTACTCAGATTTTGTAGAAGGCTAGCACAATTTTTAGGAGGTAGAATCTTGCCTAGATTATGCCTTGTGTACATCATATCCCAAACACAATTAATCATTAACAATCCAAGTTTTGCACAAAGACAAATGAAATCCATGAAGTGGTCTAAGTTACCTTAAGTGAAAAGGTCATCCTGCTCATCCCCCTATGCGAATGGTTCAAGAATACTGAGATTTGGCAAAAGGACAAGTTCTCCCCTATCCAATTCCCCCCACAACAATAAGTGGTTTTCCCCCCTTTTTTTGTCGTCAAAATCCCACATTTGCACATATTGCAACATTCTAAATTTGCAAACCCCAAGAAAGAAAAAATTTAAAGTACAAAAATACAAAAATAAAAAAGTGCACACATAAAAAAGCACAAGAAACATGACCCCCATAACTCAAAATTCAAATCCATTGCTCAAGAGAAAAATAAAAAACTCAAAATAAACAATTATTATTATCACTAAAAAGAGAAAAATAAATAGTGATTCTTATCACTCTATATGAGAGCAAGTATCCCAATAAAATTCAAGAAAGTAGGGAGTCAAAATTGAATCCCTAGAACTCTCAACATTTGGAAAACCATCAGGTGATCCTCATTATAGGTTTGGTGGATAGCCTATCCATCAATGGTGGTAGCCTCTAGCATGATGATATGTCTGCCATATTAGCTTTTGGGTGTATGTGTAGACCAATGTTTGCATGTGGATGAGCTAGCTTTGGTAACCTAGATTGCCTAGTGGTCTAGTCATACTTAAAACAAAACCTAGGATGGTGGCATTCATTGGGTGATCCTCAGTATAGGTTTGGTTGAGAGTCTACTTGGCACTGGTGGTATCCTTATGCATCTCACAAGAATGAACTCACTTGCACACACAGGGATATGAAGTACCTTGGTCGTCCTAGCAAATTCATACCTTGTCAAAAAGTCCTGCATGGTTAGGATTCAAATTTTCATGAGTTGACTAGAGTGTTTGAGTCTCATGAAAACTTAATGGGCATTACCTAAATAGCATGCCAGTCATATCACTTCACCTCATTCATTTCAGTTACATTATTCACAAATCCATTATATAAGTCTTGTGACAACATTACATAGGATTTGGTGCAATATATATCACCTATGGTGCTAGTAGGATATGTCATATAGTCTACACATTGCATCCTCTAAATAAAATAAATCATCCATTTCACAATACATCCATGCATGTGCAAAATCAAATTAAATAACATTACAAACTATGCATACAAGGTAGACGACCATCATCATCTCATAAATCAAATTGCATACATTTGCATATATTTCATAAAACAATAAACACATAATGATAAACCACATAAAAAGCTCATATATATATATGTGTGTGTGTGTGTGTGTATGGGATAAAAAGATACATCATGTTTCTCGTAGGCTACAATAAAAGGAGTCCTCAGACTTCACACTACTAAAACGTCCAAAAACACAAAGAGTCACACGAGCCACTACCATGGTCACGCAAGACTGGTACTACGACTCACACTCCCACCTACAGTTGGATTCCTATGTGAACTCCTATACATTCTACCACCTACCCTATCTTCTCTTTGCCTAGACCCTAGAACCTCTAGCCTAAAGGAGGATTACCCTGTCCTACTGTGGTGACTTTGGTATGACCCACTGGTAGATGCATCATCCCGTAGATGCCCTCCAAGGCACACTACCTCCATCTCCAACTCATCCACATAGGCCTGCCCTCATTGGCACCATGCATGGTAAGTCTCCACCATAGAATGGAGTCGTGTCACCTCTACCTATAGCCTAGTCACCTTCCCACTATTGGAATCCTCCTATGTATGGCTCTGAGATCGTAACTGTACCCAAAGAGATGCAATCTTGGCCTAAGCTGCATGTACCTTGGATTGTTGTGCTACTATATCTCCCTGTACATCATGCACCTATGTCCATAGGAGATCTCTCTCCTACCTAACCCTAAGTAGCTCATCTCATAGCTCTGTCTCTATATCACCATGTGCCATCGATGGTGCCTGCACCTCCTCATCCCGAATAGCATCATCCAAGAGATCTGCATGCTCCCCTACCATGTGTTCCTTCCAATAACCTACGTTGTCCTGGTATTCATCAAAAACCTCCTTATGTGCCTCCCTAGTTGCACCCCTCCCTAGTGACCTCTCTCCATGCCACTGGCCTATCACCCACCAAGTGTCATACTCCACTATAGTCTCGACATCATCCACATCTGTAATGTCTACTACAAGAATTGTATCCTATGCCACTGTCTCTACCATTGGCCATGCCAATATCCTCTCATTCCCGTAACGTCGACTAGGCACCCCCTGGCATAGCTTGAACTATTGCATCACATGAGCAAAAAGGAAGTACTCCCACTATGTGCCATGTCATACAACTAGCCACATACCTCACCGCACCCTACGGAGCTATATAGTAGCATCTGCCCACTTTGGGAAATATTTGTTTGGCCTCTAGAATACCTAGCCTAAATCGAGTCATGAAAATAGATCTGCATAGTGACCCACATCATCTACGAATCACTGACTCTATCCCCTTTCCTAATCCCTCAGCCATAGGATGCCATATCCTATCTCCATGTCTACAAACTATGCCTGAGTCATCCAAGGTAGCCCATGTGGTCACCCCACAACTATGTGCTGCTATCCCCAACACTATAGTAGAAAGGTACACCCACACCCTTCCATCAATGATAGCATATCTCGTACAACTCATCGTAAATTTGTTCCAGTAGTGTAGTACTCCATGCCATCACCAGTGGATCTTCCACAGTGCACCTCACCAGTGCAAACACTATCTCCACTAGGTTCCATGGGAACCTCACTCTAGAAGATTCAAGTAATAGCATATTGGATATGAGCATCATAAGTAGTGTATGCCTCATCCCCAATACATTTGCCTCATTTTAGAATACTACCAGCATACCCCCCTTCAAGCAATCTAGCTCTGTCATCTCTAGATAATAACTAAAGTACCTCTTGAGCACTACCTGCCTCTAGTCTCATGGTATCGTATGAATCATCTGCCCTTCTATAAGAATCTGAAGAATCTGATTGATGTCCTCAAGTATCACTATCATATCCCCTATGGGTAGGTGGAATGTATTGGTGCACGGATCCCACAAATCTATTAGGGTAGTCAAATATGCATGGTCTCCTATCACAGGCTCTAACCGTGTCACATGCTTGAGGCCAATGGCATCCAACCATTCCCAGCCCTCTATGATTAAAATATTTGTCATGGCATCAAAGAGAGTTGGTACTCGATACTGACTCCTCACCACCTGATAGGAATAAGCAACTTAATAATACAAATCCAAAAATGGCCCCAAATGGCCCCAAAAACATTAAAAAAAAGACTCAAAATGGCCCCTCTTTGAGGTCATTTTGTGGCCATCCCCCATAGGAACAGCCCCCAACCCTATGGCCAGCTCATCAGGGTATGGCCCATGATCAACCCAAACTAGCCATGCCACCTAGGTATGACTCCTAAAAATTGGGCTCAAAAAGGCCTTTCAAGCCATCAAAAATAGCAAAAACAACACAAAATTGAACCTATAAAATGCAATATAATTGCACAAAAACATGGATAAAACATAAAATTTGGTACATATCTCATAAATTAGGTATAATTACCTACAATCTAGTGTTATATGCTTCCAAGCCAAAAAAATGCCATAAAAGCAAGAAAATCAACTCCTAACACTAGGAAAATGCAATAAGAGAGACTTGGCATAGCTGTATCGCACCAGATCCTCCACTGGATGAGTATGCCTGCTGGATCATGGTGAATATAGGATGAATTTTACAACACTCCACTACTCATAATCACTCTCCTAATCCTCACCTCTCAAAACTACAAAAATAAGCATGCACAAATGAGCCTAACCCTCATATTTTGGGTTTATATAGAGATACAGGGGTCACCACCATCCTATGGTGGTACTAGCACATATTTTGCTGCCTATACAACCCTGGGATGGTGGTATAACATGCCTTCATCCCACCCTATGATGGTGGTAGCAAAAATAGGCCAAAACAACCCAAAATGACCCAAAATAGGTCCAAAACTGCACCAAAATAGCTCAAATTGGGTCTAAATTTCACATGGATAAAAAAGCAACCCTTAAGATCCTAGAAGGGATGAAAAAGTTGTTAATTCATGCCCTAATAAGTCCATTTTGGCTGGACCTCCCCTCAAGCATGTAGTTTTCAGCTCCTTTCCTCCAGGAAAACTCAACAAAGTCACCAAAATCCTTTCCAAATTGCCCTATTTTCATAGGACAAAACTAAATTTAAGCATAATATAAGTCAATTGGGTCAAGAAACTCATCACTTTTCTCACTGTTCATTCCCTCATCGACTCATCACTTGAGGGGGTAGTCATACTCAGTCCAAATCATCAAGCACACACTCAATTATGCAAATAGCGGTCGTTCAATGAATCTTTGAGCAAGACAATCATGCCCCTGCTTGGGGCAGCAAACAAGCACACAATATCACATCATAACACTTGATATTACTGGCATCATGAATTCATGGGCCCTGTCCCTTCATGACATACAATATTCAAGCATAGGCATGCTCATTTAGCGAGTCAGAAACAAGGACTCAAGAATGCATGCCCTTTCCATGATTGGGGTATCTAAAGTTGGTTAGGTTATCGAGTAACCTTAATAATTCAACATTTTAGTCATCTATTTTTGCTCAGCGCTATGCTGCACACAATGCATCTCAAAAAAAGGTATCTTTAGACACTAAAATATGGTAAACCTGATTAAGCATACACAAACAATGATCAAATTGACATCATATGGCCCCTTGGGCAGCCCTTAGAAGGCTCACAATGGTTCTAGCCACTCCGAAAGAGGTTTTGGAAGCTTTTTGCCTAATATTTGGGGGTTTTGGCCTAAAATTCACCATCGTCCCACCCTGTTATAGTGGTAGATTCCCATTGTCCCACCCTAGGACGGTGGTGAGCCATCATCCCAGGGTGGGACGGTGAGCAAGTTTAACCAAGAAAAATTCAAAATTGGGATAAATGGCACCCATAAACTACCATTTACCCTTCAAAATGAAGCATGCGGGTCAGAGGGCACCGAATACTTATGACACACTTCTTATTGGAGGCCTTAATTGTAGATTCTCTTCCACATCCATTGCATGCCTCCCGTTTGACAAGTGGCACCTCCTGCCATGCATGCCCTTGCATGCATTTTTGCACATAAACCCCTTTGGGCTATAAAATGGATTCAATATCCACACAAAAACATAGATAGGAGTTCTAGGATATGCAACGAAGTGTTGCCAAGATTTCCCCTCACTTTATTGTGCCCTCTTGCCCTCGAAATCTCTCTTTTGATCGTAAATTTTCCATTCGGGTGAATTTCTTCACCAAATTCAACAAAAACACCCCTTAGACTATTTAGGAACATTCCCTAGTGGTATTTGTAGCAAACTATGGGCATAATTGATGGGTATCCCCTCCTAGGATGCCCCCCAATTAGTTGCAGTCACCACCGCCCCCCCTGTACAAGGACAAATACTTGCACAATTTTATTACTATTTTTAATGATATTATTCTAGACTATAATATGATTTTGTGGTTTAAATTTCATGAAATTTGGAGTTAAATTGGCCGAGATATTGCATTTTTAAGTTTTTGCAGGTTCGTAGGGCCCATCTAGGCACCCCAGTTGCATGTAGGTGGATCTGCACATCATTTTGGAAATATAATCATATGGGTTGTCTTAAAATGTTTATTTATGCATTCTGTCAAAATTTCATATTTTTTGGACATGTCTAGGTGCGGTATTTGCTTATCTTGGTCTTCGTAGGTTGTAGTCGAGTGAAGCAAAATCGAGGGGTCCACAGATGCAATTTTTGATATTTTTTTTGTGATATCCCCTCAAAACCTCTTATTAAACATTCCCATTAATTTTCATAGCATTCTGAGCTAATTTGATTTAGTTTTAATATATGTGCCATTTTGTGCCTATGGGAATTGCATGTTTCCCTACACACACCCTTGCTATTTGACCCCTTTTGATTCCTTGTGTGTAGGTTCAGGTTCTTGATAGTAATTGTTAAGGAATATCATACATCAGATATTGAATATACAAGTAGTGGTGGCATTGGCCCGCCCACCTCTATTGTGGGTACGAGGAAAGGCACTAGATGTGCACCCAAATTTCTTGGAGGATTTGATCCTTGGGCACCCCAAACTTTGTAAAAATTGTATCACCTTTGATCCCTCAAGGGTAATTTTGTGTAACCTTGGATCTGATCCACAAAATTAATAAAGAAGAGACTCTTTTCATTTCATTCCTTATTGTTTGGTTTTGCTTCATTTTCATATGCATGCTTCTGTTTGATGCTCGTAAGCGAGATAGGATAGATACACATATTTTTGCTCGTCATTAGGTGCACCACTTTTCCCTACTTCAATAACTTTTATAATATCTACTAACCATGTTATAAATCAAATCAATAACCCACCTAGGCATAATTCTTGTTATCAATAGGAACTTAGCCATTCACAACCTTCCAATTTTACTGAGGTGTATACTAACCCTATTTTTGAGGTATCATATACACCTTCCCATAATTGGTCTCTCCCACATTATTCATGTGCTCCAAGAAAATCCATTCTATCTTCCTATACCACAACCTATGGTAATCCATTGTATGAAGTGCATGTCAATGTTGCTCCACAAATGCCAACTTCTATTGCATCCACTACACACCATTCAGTTGCAATCCCAATTGCAACCTATCCTCCACCAAATTAATTGATTTACACCACACCTACACAATTTTCCTAAAATATTTCCATACAAAAATCATGGTAACACCTCAAAAAATTGCTTATGGCCCAATAAAAGGTTCATTTTGGCTTTCAACAACAAATACAGGTGGAATATCTCAAGCCCCAGTCAGTTCCAACCTAGCCTACATTCTTTACATCAAATACATCATGGGTATCACAATATTCTATGGTTTCCATTCCCACACCTCCATTAATCCACACCCATTCCATTTCAACAAGTCAACACATTCACAGTCCTCAAACATCATCTTCATTCCATCATATGCATTCATTCCATCATCAAGTTCAACATCACCAGATTCAATCCAATCCATCAAATCATAACACCCCAACATTTCACCACTTCATCTCCACATAATAATCAAGTAATTCAAGATTTCCACATACTTGGGGAAGACCCTATAATTTAGGCTTTGCAATAGCATATTAATAGCTTGATACAACACACTCTGGTATGATGAACCAAAATCCAACTTTAAGATAGCTAATCAGTCAACCAATTCACTTTTTGGTACCATCACTACCATATCTATCAAATTTTATAAGTTTAAAATGACTGAGGACCCTAGAGAGCACATAAGCACATTCATCCGCTCATGTTTCAAAATTCAAAATCAAGATGCTTTAATGCTTAGAACCTTTCCTTAGACATCGAGGGGATATATCATGGAGTGGTATAACCATATGCCTCATCATGGTATTTATACCTTTGAGCATTTAGTGAACCAATTCCTTGAGATATTTTCCCTTAATGTTCATAAAAAAATCACATTATTTGATTTTTACAATATTAAGCAATTTGATGATGAGTCAGTCTATGATTTTGACAATCATTGGAGGGTTGTTATCACAAAACTACCATTTTCCCTACCAATGAAAGAGTTAACTTAATTTTTCACCAAGAGTTTCTTAAAACCCATCTCTTGGTTATTACAATTATAAAAATATAGCTCATTCAAATAAATTCTTGCCTAGGCTAGCATAATTGAGGAGATAAAAATCAAAGCCATGTTAAATACAAAAAAGAAAGAATGGCAGAACAAAGGCCAATCCAAAGCAATTTATTTTGGTCAATCCAAGCCAAATTAGGCTAATCAAGCTAATCAAGTGAATCTAGTGATCATGAGCTATCCGATAATGGCTCAACAACAACCAATGCAACAAAAACCATAACAAATTTCATATTAAGTGGTTCCCCCACCACCACAAGTTCAAAACACAATTCCAACTATGAATAATCACTAACGTTGACAATCTATTCAGCAAAACCACAACTACATCCCCTTATCTGAGTTATATACCTCCATATTTCATAGGTTGTATGACACAAATCAACTTGCCTTACCTGAGGTTAAACCAAATGATCGCACAAAGCATAGCAAAATACATAGGGAACATTTATTTTATCCTTATCATCAGCAAAATGGGCATGATATTAATGACTGATACACATTTAAATATATAGTACAAGACTTAATTGACTTAAGAACCATAAAGGTTGATAGTCCCTTAGCTCAAAAAAATCAAAACCTTGGCTTCTATCAAATACCACTTCCTTATCATGAGGAAGTGCAACCAACAATAGGAGGGTCAAACACCAAGACTCCTAATAAATTTAAGCATGTTCAATAATACCAAGGTTTTAAGGGTGTTATTTATGTATTCACTTGAGGTCAACAATGCACTACTAATTATTAGAATGTACAATAGTAGATTGTTCAATCTCCCATAACATAACCGACAAGCGTGTCTCCTCAACCTTCCAATTCATCATCTCTCATTAGGTTCTCCACCAATTCTTTCCAACCAATTCACATTCCAAGTCATCCATCTCCACTTAGTCATCCTGCCAATCATCCACAAAGACCAATCATCTCTTTGAGTATCCAGATAACCACTAGACTTAAAATGGCTTCAACAAAACTACCCATTTACAAGCTAATTAAAAAATCTCCCCCACATCGTGAGGCATTAATGGAGATTCTAAAATCCATTAAAATCCAATCTCAAGATTCTAATACCTTTAGAAATATTGTGGGGAGTATCCAAATATGTATGGAGCCATCCATTACATTCTATAATTTTAAAATCAAACCAATATCGTCAGGATCGGTGGACCCTCCATTACATATCATGGTTCAAATTGATAGGAAGTCATTCAAACAAGTTTTTATTGATACTGGATCCTCCATAAATTTTATCACCACATCCGCTCTTCAACATCTTAACCTTCCACCATCCCACAACACCAAGTCTACTTTCACCTTGAAAGCATTTAACAATAATCTCTATTCTATAATTGGCACTGTAGTTTTACCCATTGAAGTGGGGATAAAAATATTGCACACAATGTTTCACATCTTGGAATAGTCCATGGAGTATAATGTACTCCTTGGAAATCTTTGGATTAGGGAAATGAGATATACCCATCAATGCTTAAAATATGTATATGAGAGACAAATTCATTGCATACCAACGAACGTTGAACCGTTTAAGTATTGCAATTTCATTTCAAATCCCTATGAGTCCACCCTTTCATCCACTCATCTTTTCCTAACATAATCAACCACCACACCATCCACATTTTCATCTAAAGTTCCTATTCCTTAGGAACTCCCCATCACTACCTCACAGTAAGCTTTCACCTCCATACCCTCATCTTCACCATAATTGACTACATATACATGTAGTCAAGCCCAATCCACATCAACCACATCATCAATATTAGAATCTTCCATCATCACTGATGAGCCACAAAATTGCTCATTTTTTGTACTCTTTTCCCCATAATGTGTGGCATATATTCTTGTAGATATAAATGTTTTATGGAAATTATATATATAATTAACAGTTTATTTTGCATGTTTTCTAATATTTGTCTTTAAGTGTAATTTGTGTAGATTTAGTGGAAATTGTTGCATTTTGGCATGTTTTCGTCGAGGTCCCACTCGGACCTGGCACTTGCAATTTAATGAAGGAAAAACATCTATGGAATATCGGTAAAGAGGTACGAAGTCAGGCACCCAAATTCCTTTGAAGCACTTAACTTCTATTCGACATACTTCCCATTAGGCGCCTGCTTCCCATTAGGCACCTACTTCCCGTTGTACAGTAGAAGGCGCCTACTTCCCATTGTACGATAGAAGGCGCCTACTTCCCATTATACGATAGAAGGCACCTACTTCCCGACTTCTACATATAAGGTACCTACTTCTGACTTCTTCAACCATGATGCCTGATTTCCATTAAATGCCAAACTTCAACATGACTCTGTGGTCGATAGAATAGAGCGAAACTTCGGCAACCAGCATGAAGGGATTTCCAGCATTGAAATCGGATATGGGACAATGTCAAAGGTGACTCATCACCCATATTCTAGTTGATACGTAAATCATTTCTGTAAGTCAGGAAAATAAAATATCAGTGTATTCTGGAAATAGAATATGTTGAAATATCATGATATTTTTCCGATTCCTCTAATCAAGAAAATAGTTGTAACAATGAATCATTTTCTGATTCATCTTAAAAATTGTAATAGGGCTGGCCGCATACCTTATAAATATGTAGGCCACCCCTGAAGAAGACCCCCTGGACTTTCTTGTAATTTTCTTCTGTTGCAACTATTAATAAAATCTCTACATATTTTCCTGTAAAACATCTTCTAAAAGCGTCCGGTGATAATTTTACCATGGGCAGAACCTGCTGGAAGCGTGGGCCCACTTACAATAGATTTCTTCCCTATTTCCCCTATTTTCTACATTTATTTTAATAGATTAATTTATTTACTTGTTATTTCCCCTATTTTCTATGATTTCTAACAAGGTAGTCATTTAGATTTTAAATATTTTTCAGTCCTATTTTCTTAGACTTAGCATGAGATTATTGGTTTAAATATAAACTTCAATGAATACCAAATACCCCCAAACCATAATCCAAGGGACTCATCTCCGAAGGAGAAATTACAAGCATAGATTTTGCATGGTTGCTCACAAGACTACGAGCTACCCTGGGTTGACAATTAAATGGAGGTAATTAATTGAACCATAGAAAAACTAACCAATGTTTTGCCCAACATTTTGGTATCGTTGTTGGGGAGTAGCCATTGTAATTTCTTGTTCTGAAGGAAGCATAGTTATAGTAGTTTAGAGTGTTTTCTTCAGAAACCTTCATCTAAAACTTTGTATGAGTCCACCTAAGAATAGGGGACCAGATGATCATTTTGTCAAAAATAAAGAAGTTGTTTCTCAGAATCCTTCTACTTCAGTAGAACTTGAACCTGATATTGAACTCTCACCATTACAATCTCCACCTGTGCATTGGTGGGAACACCCACTATTTGCATAGGATCCTTCTAAAATAATCCAATAGAATCTTAGAGCAGGATCGAAGATAAGTAGAGTTCAATCTGAGGAAGATCTACTGAATGTTGAATGTTGGCAAGCAGTATTAGATGGAACTATCTCAAATGCTGACTTATCCATCCTTCTGAAGGATAAAAGAAATGAACTAGAAGCATTGATAGCTGCTTTGAATGAAGCAGGGGTAGAAACTCCAGTAGTAGGCAGAATGGCAGAAAATCTAGAGGAAACATCCACTAGTTTTAGTTTTCCAATAGGAGAGGCAGGAGGAGATCACAAGATGAAACACATCTCTCCTACCCACCTTCCAACCTTTAGAGGACTACCAATAGAAGATCCAGACCTGTTCCTATTTAAATTTGATGTTTTATGTAGATCTATGGATTACACCATAGATGCTTAGAAACTAAAATTATTCCCTTCCACCCTTGATGATTCAACTTTGTGCTGGTTCATCAGCTTAGGGGATAAATGGATAACTACCTAGGAATAGTTGAAGAAAATTTTCTTGGATCAGTATCAGGATTTTGGCAGAGCAAGAGATGCAAGAGAGGAAGTCCTAGACATGACCCAAAAGGAAGGGGAATCTATGGAAGAATATTAGGATAGGTTTAGCTTCAATTTGCAAAGATCACCCCATTCAAAACTAGGAGATAGGTCCCTAAGAAGCATTTTTTTGAAAGGATTGACAAATGAATCCTTGGAAGCTTTAAACATGATCTCTAGGGGAGACATTTACCAACACCAAATGGATGATATTCGGTAGTTGTGTCAAAAATTTTCAAGAAGAAAGGGTAAGTTAACCCCTAGAAATGTGAAGCAGTCAACCACTATCACTAAAATAGAAATAGGCAACATGCTAGAGGACCTTAAGAGTGAGATGTTATCATCTCTAGCTCTTCAAATGGATACCCTTCTACTTCATAGAAAGAAGTAGGAGAATGAGGTAGCATTGGCCTACTTCTATCCTAAATGCAGAGGCAAACACCCTAAAAATGAGTGCCCAAAAAATAAAGTTTGTGTATGTGTTGTTTGTAAGAAGGATCATAAAATAAAGTTGTGTCCACAATTAATGAAATCTAAAGAGGAACCTGAAGTAGTAGAGGTATACTTCATGGGTAATAGGAGGAACTGGAAATAGTCTCCTATGGGTAACAATATGCAATCAAGAATGTCATCCTATGGGGGTAGCAATTACCAAAACCAAGGTCAAGCCCAACCACCCAACATGGGTTGGTATGGTCAACAACCTTGGAATCCATTTCCCCAAGGAGCTAATCCTTACAACCCTTACCCTTGGAACCAATACCAATAGCCTGGGTAGTAGTGGAGAAATCAGAATGCTTGGAATCAGTATCCATAACATACTACTCCAGCTCCACCATAACCAAGCCTACCTACTCTTCCTGCTCCAAGGACTCCTCAGTTACCAACACAACCAACAACAAACCCAAACAACAAGCAACAGCCAACCTATCATATGGAAAATGAGATGTACCCTATGTATAATATTAAGGTAGATTGTGATCCTATCTAGTTAAGGTCAGGAAAGCAAGTAGGTGTAGAAGTCACTCCTCTTGTAGAAGAAGAGGAACCAATAGAAATAGAGAAAGGGGAATCACCCCTTATAGAAGAGGTAGAAGAAGAATCAACACTTGTACATAACAAAGAGGAGGTTCCACCTTTTCCACAAAGGTTGCAGGAACCCAAGAAACCAATACAAATAGAGTTTGATATCCTCTCTAGTTTAAAAAACTTAATAATCACAATACCTCTCTTTCAGGCCATCAGAGATATACCTATTTATGGAAAGGCCATAAGAGAGTTGTGCCTCAAGAAACCAGGGAGGAAACCAGCTAAAATAATCAGTTTGGTAGGTCAGTTAGCTAACCTCATGTTAGGGAATACCTACAACTATAAGTACATAGATCCAAGAAGCCCTGTGCTGACTGTAAAAATAGAAGGTTATGTTTTACCCAACACACTAGTAGATTTGGGGGCTGCCATCAATGTCATGCCCTAGGAGACCATGCAAAAACTAAAATTGACTAATCTGAAGCCTACTAAAACTATGTTGTAGTTGGTAGATAGATCTACAGTACTCCCTAAAGGAATACTAGAAGATATTACTATTGTAGTAGATGCATGGGAGTATCCAACAGATTTCTTAGTGCTACAATCTAAATCTGGACTAGGTGGATACCCATTAATCTTAGGTAGACCTTGGCTGGAAATAGTTGATGCTTACATAAGTTGTAGATATGGGAAAATGACCATTTTAGATGGTCATAATATAAATAAATTGATCATACATCCACCTACATAGTCTTCAGATTTGTTGGGAGAACTTGAGGATGAGAATCAAAATATTGGTGGTCTATCAATAATCCAACCTGTGATGACACTTGAGGAGTTGGAAGATGAAAGTGATGAGGATAAGGTGATATCTCACTTTTTTCAAGGAGAACCCTCCTGTCCTCCTCCTGAGTTGCCATTAGTGAAAGACCACCATATTCAGCAAATAGAAGTTGCACCTGGTAGAATGTTGAACATAGATAACCAGTTGATAGTTGAACAACAGACCAAACTAAAACAAACATTGGAAAAACATCAAGATGCCTTTGCTTGGGAGTATTCTGACATGAGAGGAATAGCTCCTGAGACCTGTACTCATAGGATATATCTGGAAGACCAGGTTAGACCAGTAAGACAACCATAGAGGAGAATGAACCCAACTATGAAAGAAATTGTCAAAGCAGAATTACAAAAACTTCTCATAGTTGGATTCATCTACCCCATTTTAGATAGTGAGTGGGTATCACCATTGGTAGTGGTGCCCAAGAAGAATGGAAAGTGGAGAATTTGTGTTGATTATAGGTTGTTGAATAAAGCAACCAAGAAGGACCACTTCCCTTTACCCTTTATAGATCAGGTCCTTGACACCTTAGTAGGCAAGAAGTACTTTTCTTTCTTGGATGGGTTTAGTGGATACAATCAGATCCAAATAGGGGAGGAAGATCAAGATAAAACCACCTTCACTTGTCCATGGGGGACATTTGCTTATCGAGTTTTACCATTTGGCCTATGCAATGCACCTACCACCTTTTAGAGGGTAGTTCTTAGCATTTTTTAGATATGATTGGAGAGACTGTGGAGGTATATATGGATGATTTCATTGTATATGGTGAAACTTTTGAAATTGCCATAGAAAATATAGAAAAGACACTTAAACATTGTGAGGAAACTAACCTATCCTTAAGCAATGAGAAATGTTATATGTTGATGTAGGAAGGGATAGTTTTAGGACATCACCTTTCTATAGATGGGATCAAAGTAGATAGAAATAAAATTGAAGTCATCCAAACCCTGCCTACTCCCAAAACACAAAAGGATATCCATAGTTTCCTAGGATCAACCGGTTACTATAGGAGGTTTATATCAGACTTTAGAAAAACTGCTAAACCTCTTACCACATTGTTAACTAAAGATGCAAAGTTTGTCTGGACTGAAGAATGTGAACAAGCATTCAACACTTTAAAGGAAAAACTAATTACTGCTCCAGTATTGAGAGGTCCAAATTGGACCATACCTTTTCACATATATGTTGATGCATCTAACAATGCAATAGGCTCAATACTAGGATATAAATATGGTGATGATTTTTATGCCATCTATTATGTTAGTAAAAACCTTATAAGTGTTGAACTCAATTATACTATCATAGAGAAGGAGTTTCTTGCAGTAATACATGCTCTTAACAAATTTTGTCATTATATTATAGGTTACCAGGTATTTGTACACACTGACCACTCAATGATCAGATACTTGACAAACAAACCTAGGATTAGTGGTAGAATTATCATATGGTTGTTGCTTTTGTAGGAATTTGATGTGACAATAGTGGACAAGCTAGGAAAGGATAATGTGGTAGCTGATTTCCTTTCTAGGTTGACACCTCTAGACTATGCAGCTATAGAAGACCAATTTCTAGATGAGCATTTGTTTTCTCTAAATGATCAGATACCTTGGTACATAGATATGGCTAATTATTTAGCCACTGGTAAAGTATCCCCTACACTTTTACCTCATGAAAAATAGACTTTAATTGAGAAAAGTGCAGATTTTTCATGGATTGATGGGTGCCTATTTAAAATAGGACCTGATCAAATCATGAGAAGATGTGTTGTTGGGAATGAAATAATTGAAATACTGAAGGCTTGCCATGATGAACCTTGTGGTGGCCATTTTGTAGGAAGAAGGACTGCATATAAAGTGTTGCAGGCTGGTTATTACTGGCCTTCACTATTCAAGGATGCAGCCAAGCATGTGAGCCAGTGTGATCAATGTCAGAGGATGGGCAGACCTACTCTCAGAGATGAGATGCCACTCCAACCACATGTTCACATTGAACCATTTGATAAATGGGGGATGGACTTCGTAGGACCTATTAATCCATAGTCATGAGGTAAGAGGTATATCCTAGTTTGTATTGACTATGTGACAAAGTGGGTTGAAGTACAGGCTTTGCATGATTCAAAGGAGAAAACTATAGCATATTTCTTGTATTCATCAATTTTTACAATATTTGGGGTCCCAAGGGAGATCACAACAGATCAAGGACCTCAGTTTACTTCAAGGATGATCCAAGAACTCATGCAACAATACAAAATCAGGCATAACAAAACCACTCCCTACCATCCACAGGCGAATGGGCAAGTTGAGGTGACCAACAAAGAGTTGGAGAATATCCTGACAAAGATAGTACAACAACATAGGAAGGACTGGGCTACTAGATTACCAGAAGCAGTGTGGGCCTACAGGACCACCTGGAAGACTACTACTGGTTTCACACCATTTCAGTTAGTCTATGGGAAAAGTGCCATGATGCCTATAGAGTTTGAAGTCAAAACACTTAGGACTATTATAGAATTGAATATCAATCTGGATGATGCACAAAAATATAGAATTCAGTAGCTTAATCAGTTGGATGAATACCACCTTGAGGCTCTACAGAAAATAGAGATCATTCAAAAACAAAGGGCCAAGTGGCATGACCGCCACACCAGGCCAAAGTAGCTTAAAGTGGGAGAATGGGCATTACTCTATGATTCTCGGTTCTAGGAAAGGAAGGGTAAGCTCATGCAACATTGGATGGGGCCATATGAAGTGATTGAAGTCATCAATAATGGGGTTGTAAGGATCATAATAATAGATGATAACAACATTACCTTAATAGTCAATGGCCACCACCTGCATCCATACCATGTGTCTGAGGCATATATGATTGAGTCTAGTTTAGGCATGGGGGAAACCCTAGTTGATTCTAATTTTATCTTGAGTCAGTAAGATGTGGACCTAGTCCACATAGTCCCAAAGACAATTATTCTTTCAAAGTTTTTTTTTTAGTTGTGTTTTTGTTTTGTAGGAATAATGCCCTTTGT
Organism: Wollemia nobilis; assembly: GCA_028583015.1. Taxonomy (NCBI): domain Eukaryota; kingdom Viridiplantae; phylum Streptophyta; class Pinopsida; order Araucariales; family Araucariaceae; genus Wollemia; species Wollemia nobilis. The sequence continues at coordinate 8,426,344 of JAQPPZ010017049.1, read as the reverse complement.
GCAATCCTTAGGCAGCTTGGGAAACCTAGGCCTAATGGGCATAGGATCCATGAACCTACGCATTTCCAGCTTTCTAGTAATAGGAGTAGCTCATCCCTCATAAGGGGAATACTAAACCTGAACCTGCACAAGAGTGTTTGGATTGGTCTCTTTGGACAATAAAACACTCAACTATTGGTTCAGGGGTGGATGCTGAAATTGTTCCTATTTTTCAATCAAAAGCACTGAAGGGCTTGATCAACATGATAATGCATATACAAGGACAAGTCAGCACCTATTGAATAAAATAAAAGTACCATTTTTGTATTTTATGGGAATGTTATGTTTTTATTTGTATGGTAGAAGGTGCCTACTTCATTATACGCTTTATGGTGCCTGACTCCTAGTATGTTATGAATATGGCACCTGCATCCCATTTTCTGGTAGATCAATGTCTGACTCCTAATTTTTTAGGAGAACGATCGACTTCTAGTTTTTGGGAAATTGACACCAAATATTCTTAGCATATGTAAAAAAAAGTAGTTTGTATAAAGTTTGTTTTATAAGTATGACACCCGATAGTTAGTAAAAGTGTATTTGCCATGTTAGGATTAGATTGCTAAGGTGCCTTGCTTCCCATGTTAAGCAAAGCGCCCGATTCCTAAGGTGCCTATTTTCAATTTTCAAGGCACCTATGCGCCATAATTCGAAAAGAAGGTGCCTAATTTCCATATGAAAAAGGTGCCTAATTTTTGTTTACTATGGCATTTTCTACCTTGATAGAATAACACGTCAGCCTTGGGATGTGGCTCAAGCCACGTCAGCACCCCATGCACATGCAAAGTCAAATCTACCAATGGATAAAATTAAAAGTTGACAACAATCAACTTTCGAGGAGGGGATGTTTGTCATCCCAAGGAGATACATTTTTCTAACTTTTGTTTTGAATTTTGTAGGATTTCTTAAATAAGCCACCTTGCAGCTACCAAGAACCAATCACGTCAAAGAAAATTCATTGCATGGGAACCATGACCACCGTTGTTCATTGCAGTTTACCCAATCATCAAACACCAGCCAATAGCGATGCACCATGAATATCTGCGCATATGCACCCACAGAACAAATTTAGGTGCATGTTTAAATTTTTTGTTTCTTGTCTATATTGTTTTCATGAACATGTGTGTCTATGGAAATGTGTCGGCACAACCCCCCATTATTACCTTAACCACTTGAAAAAATCCACTTGGCATGGTGCTGCGTGGCATGCCTCTGATTGGTCGATAGTTTATGGTTATCATCTCCGCACAATCGGGCACATGCTCAAAGGAAATTTACTATGGATAACCATAATCACTATTGATTATGGTAATTAACCACCTACATGCATGAATGCAGTTGTTTTAAAAAGTTGTTTACCAGCTACTATGAAGCCACCTTCAGAGAGAAAAAATAGAGTAGTGAGGCATAGTAGTAATTCGAAGGGGAAGTAGTAACATCATTGAGTGAATTGTGAACTAAAGGTAAAGCATGGGGGGAAATTCAAAGAATCACGACCTTAAGAAGAGTGAGTCGATCGATTGCTCGAGCATTTTTGTAGATGTCCAAACATAGTTGGATGCTATAGAATGGATGGACTACTATCGACTGGTCAGTCAAGGCCAGGATATGGTAGTGGCAAATGAATTTGTGATATCGATGAGAGATGGGGTCATGCGCATGCAGGGGCTGGAGATCCCAGTCATTGAGGACTACATCACTAGAGTTATGGGCCTCCCTCTTATAGGGGAGTGCATGTACAAGGAGGATAACCTTACCCTCTATGCATAAATATTTTTTGGAGCACCAACCGAGTACTTGACGTGCATTGGCTTGCCAAAATGACACATTCTCAAGCTTTGGAGGGAATTTTTGAGTAGATCACCCATTTCTTCACATGCTCTGGTAGGTACTCTCATCTGAATGCCAACCACTTCCATTTCCTCAATCACATCCTACATGGGGATAAAATCAATATCCCCCACTACCTTGCATGCACCCTAAAATATGAGGCTAGGTGATACCAGGTAGGCACCACCTCTGCCCTGGCTCACCATGGCCTGATTTTGGCCTTGGTGCGATATGCAGAGTCACATAGAAATGTGATAATTGAGGAAGTTATGGGCACTAGTGCAATGGTAGGGGCACAAGTAGAGGGGGAGGTGCCAATTTAAAATGAACAGTCGGCCCAAGGGGTGATAGAACATGCAAAAAGTCTGTGTCCCAACCTACAGGAACTATAGGGGAAGTAGGATATGCCTCATCCCCTGATTTTCCCCAATTTGAGGAGGAAGTAGGGCAGGCTCTGTCTCCTTCTGCACCTCAATTTGAAGATGAGGTAGAGCAGGATTTTATGCCTATCTCCACCAGGATGTGAAGCAGAAGAATGAAGGCATCAAGGGTGGTTTCGAGCTCATCCGATGAGGAGATACCAATCGATGAGCTCAATAAGGAGGAGTACATGGCCCACATTTTATAGGATATTTCTAGTGGGCCAACTCCTCAGTAGGAGGTGGCCATGGAAGATGTACCACCAGAAGGCTAGGTAGAGGATTTGCAGCAATAACTATAGGTTTTAAGAGAGTAGGCTTCCACTTGGGAAGCCAAATTTAAAGAAGAATGGGCTCTATTTGAGGAGTCCCAAAAGGAGGCTGCATTAAAAATGCATGAATTGTATCAAATAATTTGGCAACTATAGAGACAATTGTAGTTGTAGGGTGGACCAAGAGGAGTCAAGCAGTCGACCAAGTTGATGCAATAGTGTAGATCGATGGGGCAATAGAGGTGCCCCCTATTGATATAGAAATAGAATAGGGAGATGTTGCTATAATGGAAGTAGAGCAACCCTATTCTACGTCCCCCTCTATAGAATAGATAATTCAGGAGGATGAAGTTGAAGTTGAGGAACCTCAAAATGTAGAACAACCTACAAAGGAGGGATATGAGGGGAAAAGGAGATGGAGGTCGAAGAGCCTCAAATTTTAGGTAAAGAGGGAGAGGTAGAGCACTCTCCAATTGATGCAGGGGCTGGACAACCTCAAGAGGAAGAAGTAGTCCCTATTGTGCAACAAGTTGCTATAGAGGAAAAAGAGGCTCAATAACCTGAATCTCCTATGCCCTAGAAATAGAGGTTGCACCAACACACTCTAGGGTACAACATATCAAGCTGAGATCAAAATAAAAAGCCATAAGGCCATCTCAATGATGACCCAGAACTAGAGCGAGAGTTGTCGAGTTGAAGGCACTAGGCATTGAATCTGATAAGGAATCAGAGCTAGATTTTGATGAAGAATGGGAGGTAACAAAGAATTTGTTTGCTACCCAAAAATAGAAATTTGAGGAGCTTAAGGAGGAAATTAAGGTAGATAAGAAGAACTGGAAGAAGACCTCCAAGAAAGCCCTCAAGGAATCATAAAAGGAGGCTAAGAAGCAATCTGGTAGGCCTCATAGGAAAATTCTAGTTGCTCAACCTGAGTAGTTCTGGTATTTGTATGGGTCAGAGGATGGAAAGCCTTCAAGGATGCAGGCATATTTTAAAAGGATGGGATTTCTAGGCCCTATGCAGTAGGAAGATCTAGCATCAAGCAGCAGAACTCCCCTTATGGAAAAGAAAGAGGTCCAAGCTGAACCTGAGCTTGACCCAATAGGGGTAGATTTACCCATAGCCAAGGTTTCTAAGGAATCTAGCATCCCATTTGGTGATAAAGAATCAGTGCTTATGGGTGAAAAGTTGCCACCTCACCATGAGTACTAGAAAATGGTTGAGCCTGCATTCCAAAAGGATGCCACTAGTTTCTCTGGTTATTATCTGAATATTGATAAGGGCAAGGTGGCCTGGACTAGAGAACCACCCAAGAAGAGAGCAAGGCCAAGTGAACCACTTCGATGCAACAAACTCCATAAGCAATAGGGTCAGGAGACAGCCACTCCCAAGGCATCAAAGGGGCAAAAAGCCTCAGGACAAAGAGAAAGCCAAGGCCACTAAGAAGAAGAGGACACAGACCAACAGGGCTTATTGGGATGAAGTGAATAGAACTGGTAATTACCAGTTCAAAGTGGCATAGGGACGTGCCACCCCTTAAGCATGGGGGGATGATGAGCCACATAATTGCTCATTTTTTGTACTCTTTTCCCCATAATGTGTGACATATATTCTTGTAGATATAAATATTTTATGGAAATTATATATATAATTAATAGTTTATTTTGCATGTTTTCTAATATTTGTCTTTAAGTGTAATTTGTGTAGATTTAGTGGAAATTGTTGCATTTTGGCATGTTTTCATCGAGGTCCCACTCGGACCTGGCACTTGCAATTTAATGAAGGAAAAACATCTATGGAATATCGGTGAAGAGGTACGAATTCAGGCACCCAAATTCCTTTGAAGCGCCTGACTTCTATTCGACACTTAACTATTAGGCACTTGCTTCCTATTATATGTCTACTTTCCATTAGGCGCTTGCTTCCCATTGTACGATAGAAGGTGCCTGCTTCCCATTGTATGGTAGAAGGTACCTACTTCCCGTTATACGATGGAAGGTGCCTGCTTCTTGAATTCTACATACAAGGCACCTGCTTCCCGACTTCTTCAACCATGATGCCTGATTTCCATTAACGCCAAACTTCAGCACGACTCTATGGTCGATAGAATAGAGCGAAACTTTGGCAACCAACATGAAGGGATTTCCAACATTGAAACCGAACATGGGACAATGTCAAAGGTGACTCATCACCCATTTTTCAGCTGATACATAAATCATTTTTGTAAGTCGAGCAAATAAAATATCAGCGTATTCTAGAAATAGAATACGCTGAAATATCATGATATTTTACCCGATTCCTCTAATCAAGCAAATAGTTGTAACAACGAATCATTTTTTGATTCATCCTAAAAATTGTAATAGGGCTGGCCGCATACCTTATAAATATGCAGGCCACCCCTGAAGAAGACCCCTCGAACTTTCTTGTAATTTTCTTCTGCTGCAACTGTTAATAAAATCTCTGCATATTTTCTTGTAAAGCATCTTCTAAAAGCGTCCGGTGATCATTTTACCATGGGAAGAACCTGCTGGAAGCGTGGGCCCACTTACAATAGAGTTCTTCCCTATTTCCCCTATTTTCTGCATTTATTTTAATAGATTAATTTATTTCCTTGTTATTTCCCCTATTTTCTGTGATTTCCAGCAAGGTAGTCATTTAGATTTTAAATGTTTTTCAGTCCTATTTTCTTAGACTTAGCATGAGATTATTGGTTTAAATATAAACTCCAACGAATACCAAATACCCCCCAAACCATAATCCAAGGGACTCATCTCCGAAGGAGAAATTACAAGCATAGATTTTGCACGGCTGCTCACAAGACTACGAGCTACCCCAGGTTGACAATTAAATGGAGGCAATTAATTGAACCATAGAAAAACTAACCAATGTTTTTCCCAACAATCATTCCCTCCACATCATCACCCATTCATCAAATACCTCAACCAAATCCACTGCCATCCATATCAGTTGATGTCACATAAGTTAAATTAATGGATTGTGATATGCCATTCCAGTCCATACCTCTCCTATTATTGGATCCCCAAGCCAATCCTGAGCCTTCCACATCCACTTCCATACCTGCCTCCAGATTATCCCAAGTTGTGGTCTAGCTCATCAATCATGGTATTGATAAATATTTGGTCCAATACATCACTGTCATAATGCTTAACATCCAAACTTCTAGGGATTATAGTCAACCGCATGACCTACCCTTATCCATAGAAGTGATGTACAACATGGGTTCAATTCCCAATATCATTAAATTTTTGTATGGGGGGATTTATTCATCGTCTAATTCATCTTCCCTAGATGAACCCAAGCAACCAATACTTGCCAACATATAACACATGTCAAGTTTTCCATATTGATACTTTCATCGAGTCAATTGGTAAGGCTATGGCCTAGGATGACATGAACAAGGAATGCATGAGCTCATTGATACTCCATATTGAGAAGCGCATGACCATTCAGGTTTAGGCTATCACCCTCATTCTTTCATATCTTCTTTTGAACAAGATTTTCAAAATATTTATTTGAATTCAAAAGAAAAAATCCATCAAATCAATGACTTTGAAGAAGAAATATATTAAGGATACGATGTCATGTTATTATATTATGATGAATCTCATGAGGAATCAACACCCATAATTCCTTTCACCAAACAAGACGAGTTTTACCTTAGAATTTTTCCCATCCATCAACCCATATTTTGTTTGATTATTCCACAAGAGCTAACTAAACCAACCAGTGAACCACCTCCATTTCATTAATCCACCTCACTGGATATTTTTCTTTTAATATATGTACATAACATTAAAAAAATAAAAAACACAAAAAATTGCATTGAATGTTGCATTGATTTTTACCTATTGCATTTATTTATGTTGCTCATTATTTTTTAGGTTTCCAAAGTTCTAGAATAAGTTCTAGCAGATAGGATCTATCCATCCTTCACATTTACAACCACAATTTTCCCATTTTAAGTCCATGAATCATGTTGACTTATTTACCCCACTCCATAATCCATACAATTTGGCAAAGTCAATTCCACTTGACAAGAGCCATATTGCTATAGACCATATTTCCTTGCCTCCATACTTTTCCGAATTCATCCTTTCTAAGGAATTGTTAAGGGCTTAAACCAACTACATTCCTTTGTCGCCTCCACTTTTACCTTCACCTTCACCTTTGGATCCTAAGGTTTTCCAGGTAGGCATAGAAGAGGTTGATTCAAAAGAGTTTTATAATGTCATAGATGATATTCATTTGATCCCAATGCCATATCAACTTGAGTAAGTTTCTCATATGTCTATTGAAGATACCATCAATTTGAACCTTAGTTCATATGTATACAATTCCCAAAATTATCAAACTTGGTAAAATTTTATCCATAGTTGAACAAGAGTAATTAATTGCTCTCCTCAATAAGAAGAAGGGCATTTTTGCATGGTCCTACAAATACATACCTGGTATTAACCCTATCTTGGTTGTCCACAATATCACCTTGCACTCTAATGCTAAGTCAATCAAACAAAATTTGAGAAAGATGCATCCTACCATTGCCCTCATGGTCAAAGAAGAGCTTCAAAATCTATTATATATGGGTTTCATTGTTCCCATTGACTATCCTGAGTGGCTTTCAAACATGGTACCCATTCATAAACCAAATGGGGTGATACATATTTGCACTAACTTTTGATACCTTAACAAAGCATGTCCTAAGGATGACTTTTCTCTACCAAACATCGATACTCTTGTCGACACTTGCACTGGCCATGAAATACTTTCCCTAATGGACAGTTTTTTAGGATACAACTAGATTCAAATCAATCCTGATGACCAACACAAAATAGTATTCACTACACCTTGGGGGAATTTTTATTGCAAGGTGATACCCTTTGGCCTCAAAAATGTAGGTACCACTTATCAATGTGCCATGACATACATAATTCATGATTACATGCATAAGATCATCGAATATTATGTCAATGATCTCTTGGTAAAATCCAAAACTCGACGAGCACATTGGTGTCTTGGAAAAAGTTTTTGATCGACTTCTAGAGAATAATGTAAGATTGAAACCCAAAAGTGGTGTTACCTCAAGAAAACTACTAGGATTCATTATCTCCAAAAGAGGCTTTGAGATGGACCCAAACAAATTCAAGGTCATCATGGAGATGCCTCCCCAAAAAAACTTGAAGGAATTACATAGTTTACAAGGAAATATCCAATCGATCCATCATTTCATTGTGTAACTTTATGATAAATGTAGGCCATTCAATCACCTACTAAAAAAGTGGGTGACTCATGGATAGATGAGTGCTAAAAATATTTTTATGAAATCAAGAAATACCTAACCTCTCCACTAGTCTGAACTCCTCGTCTGGGGGTCCCCTTCCATTTTTAAGTTTTAGCAACGGACCTTGCATTAGGGACAGTGCTTATACAAAAGAATGAAAACAAACGAGAGCAAGATGTCTATTACATTAGTCAAATATTGGTAAGATATAAAACCAAATATGTTTGCATGGAAAAATTGTGCTTAGCAGTGGTTTTTACCATTAAGAAACTCAAACATTACATGCTTAGTCACACCACATATGTCATAGCTCACGAAAATCCTATGCATTATATGATGTCTTGCACTTACAATAATCCCCGCACCGCAAAATGGATAATGCTTCTCACTAAATTTGATCTTGAGTTCTTCAACCAAAATCCATTAAAGGTCATGTTATAGTTGATCATCTTGTGGAAGATCCACTTCCTAATGATCAACCCTTAATTATTGAGCTCCTAGATGATTCAGTATTCACTGTCACTGAATAAGAAGAATATTTCATTGTAAAGGAATATGTTGATATCACACTATTCTTTGATGGTTCTATGTGAAAAAAAGGTCAAGGTGCTGAAGTCATGTTTCATACACCACAAGGGTTACCTATTCCCTTATATTTTAAACTAGACTTCTAATGCATAAACAACAATGCAAATTTTGAAGCCTTAATCTTAGGTATTCAAGTAGCCATAGCTATAGGCATAAAGCATATCAAGATATTTGATGATTCTCAACTTATTGTTTGATAAATAAATAGAGAATTTCAATGCAAGGAACCTACCATAAAGCTTTACCATTATAGCAATGAATTTTCTCACCAAATTTGATTGGTTTGAAATAAATAGTTTTCCATGTTTGAATAATAGATTTGTAGATGTGATGGCCTCCTTGGAATCATTGATACCAAAGAACTTCGTAGGAGAGGTATAGCCACTCATTGTTACAATGATCTCTGAATCTACAATTGTTTGTGCTAAATATAAGGATGAGAAGGATTTTTTATTTATCAATTTAGAGTTGTATGAGCCTTGGTCCAACAAAATAATAACCTTCCTCAAGTTTGGAATACTTCCATCATATTTTTCACAGACTTCTAAATGCACTTTCAAGAAAAAGGTAGCTTTTTTTACTCTCTTGGAGGACATGTTGTACAAACATGGTTATAATGGAGTCCTCCTTCATTGTATCACACCTGCAAAGGCACAAAGATCCATTTTTGAAGCTCATGATGGTACTTGTGGTGGTCATTTTAGTGGAATGGCCATTGCAAAGCATATTCTATGTATGTTTTACTATTGGCCCACCATGGAACATGACTGTTGCACTTACATCAAGCATTATAAACAATATCAATAGCATGCTAATTTAACTCATGTACCACCACATGAATTACAGCCTATTAAAATCCTTTGGCCCTTTTCACAATGGGGTCTTGAGTTAATTGGAAAAATATTACCTCCTTCCTTAGGACAACATGTATTCATCATCACAACCATTGAATACTTCATAAAGTAGGTTGAGGCAATTCCTCTAACCAGTACAATAGGATCTCAAATTATGGAGTTTATACTTCACGATATCATTTGTTGTTTTGGTATTCCCTCAAAAATCATCTTTTATAATGGTAAGTCTTTCAAAAACAATGATGTTCAATCACTTTGCAAGAAATATAATATCCAACACAGTTTCTCGACTCCTTACTACACATAAGCAAATGGACAAGATGAGGCTTCAAATAAGACCTTAATTGCTATTCTCTAGAAACTATTCAAATAAAATAATCTATATTGGCATACTCAAATCCCCTTGGCATTATGGGATTATCAAACAAGAATCCACATGCCTACTGGGGAAACACCATTTTCATTGGTCTATGGAGCTAAAGAAATTATGCCTCTTGAGCTTGAGATCCCCTCATTGCAAATTTTATTGCAGGAATTCATAGATGACGATACTGCTAGACAAGCACGTTTTGACCAACTCATGCTTCTTGATGAAAGGCGAGTCAATGCTTTAGATCATTTATGAGTTTATTAGGATTGCATGAATAATTCTTACAATGCCAAAGTTCATCTAAATGAATTCCAAGTAGGAGACATTGTTATTAAAGAGAATCAACAAAACACCAATGCATTGATGCACCTTTGTTATAAATTTATGACTAATTGGTTAGGTCTATAGATTTTCACTCAAAAAGTGGGTAAAGGAACTTACAGGCTTACCAGTCTAGAGGGATTCAAAGAGCCCAAACCACTTAAAATCATCCACTTGAGAGAATTCTATGATTAATGTATATATACATGGCTAATACACAAAAAAATATGCATTTCACACAATACATTTTACCACATTGCATTTTACATATTACATTTTATGCTTTTTATTTCACACATTACATTGCACACATTTAATTTCACAAATTGCATTTCATACATTGCATTCACAACCATATTCACACATTTTAGGGGCATTTATTCAGTTCAGATAATAATTGGTCCAATAAAGTCATGTTGCCTAAATTTGGGGCACCTTCAATTCATAAGCCATTTCATTTCCATAAAGTCCAATTGGCATTTGCAAACCACATGTCCATAATCCTTAGGTATTTTTTATCACTCGGTCATTCTTGATGTTTCTAGCAACCTCCAATACATGTCGAGTTTTATTTAGGACCAAGACACATTCTCACTAAAAAATCTTGAGTTTTGGGAATTGACTCTAACATTCTTGAACCAGACACAATCACACATATTAAAAAAATCTTGTGTCAAAGAGGGATCACACCATGATTGGATTTAACCTTGAAGCAAAAATGGTATTCCTTGCTTGTCCCATTATTAACATAGTCCAAAAATAAAAAATAGTGGTTTTCACCACTATCACAATCATTTTCAAACAAAAGAAAGAGTAGTAAGGATAGGTTAAAATTCTCATCATACTTCAGTTGAGAATCCAATTCTCCAAAGCTCTAAATATTTTACACATCACACACCATAGATCCTCAAGTTGTAAGGATAGAACTACATTTCCAGTTAGATGGTTAGGTATTCTGAATCTCCAAATATTAGAGATAATATTCTTGGACTATGGATCTAATCTCCATCGGGGCTATAGATGCTTGATTGGCAGTGGAGTATCCTCATGCATGGCAACACGTCTCTCTTGAAGAGACCTCTGATCGCACATATGAAAAAACTAGTTTCCTGGTCTTCTCCATGACATGTTTCATCTTAATTTACTCAAGATGGTTTAATGAACTCACTTGCACACACATTGGTTCTTTATTGCTTCGAGTAATTACCATACTCATGATTCAGAAAATGAATTAACTGCACACATATTTGGTCTTAGAGAAATTAGATAGAATTTTTTTAGATATCACTAGTATGTCTGAGTCTCTATAAACTAATCAATTTTTCATGTAAACATCCATGTCAGTGTTCCATGTTAACATCCATGTCATTATTCCATATCAACATCCATTTCATTTTTCCATATCAACATCCATATCATTACATGAGTCCTCCATTTCACATACCACCATTTTGGTGTCCCTGATTAAACAACAATGATATACATGGTCAAGTAAAAATCTAAACTACGGATGATCATTAGAGCATTATTTCATTTGTATTCATACACATTATCATTGTATTATCATCCATCACACATATACACATGCATTCATACAAAATCATAACACAAAAGTAAATCCATGTATATATATATATCGCATGTACAATGAATTCCCAAAGGCTATATACAATGGAATCCCAAAATAGTGACCATGGTGGAACCCCCAAAGGGTTCTTCATTTTGATTTATCTTATCACTATTTTTTTTCACTTCTATATTGCAGATTTCAAAAGTTTGATCACATGAAAATCATAAAAATGAGGGTTTTTGGAAGTTTCATATTTTGATTAGAGGTCGTGCAGATGCCCTGCAACATTTGAGGGATGACCCTACTGTATTTGGTAAATGCTCTATAGTATTCCAAATACTTTGTACGATGTTCAATAGAGTGGGGAAGAAATAGATAGGCTTCCTAGTAAGCCTAGTTAAAACCCTAACTCAATTTTGGTTTTTATTTTCTTGCTTTTAATAGTGAAACTAACAAAAGAAAATCATTCATTTTCTATTTAAAGCAGTTACATTTTTATTTTCATTTTAGGCATTTACATCCTTCATATATATTGCATATAGATTAGAATTGCATTCATACATTCACTGTATATCACATTTAATTTAGATTTTTGTGGCTTTATGGTGTATTCACTTACTATTTTGTATGTTTACATTTGAAATAACAAAAACATAAATAACTACATAATAGGGTTGAAAGCTTCCATTTTTTCTTTTTTTAGTTGGAATCATTTGATGATTTAGGGTGGGTATTAAGCGATGTACCCCTAAATTCTTTTGAGGAGCTTAGTGTTAATGTTCTTGGATTCTAGCTTAGACAAGTGAAATAGAATATTGAGTAAATATAGAAAACATAAATCTTAAAATTAATCACACAATTTGCACATCACACACTAAAAATAGTGATTTGGATTTCATCACCAACCATTGTTCGAGATTGGTGACAGTGGGCTTCATCTCCATCTGTCATCTCGCCCCATAGCAACCATAGTACCCATGAGTAATATTTTTGGATTTCATCACCAGAAAGGTTCTCATTTTCCATCCAACCTTAGATTCCACCTTGCATAATAGTTTAGGTTAGCACATCAACAACACACAAAACCCACATTTAAAAAAAAATTTACAAACATAATAGGATTTGAATTGCTTTTTTGATTCTTTGTGATTTCCATTACATATTTTTCTACACATTTCATACATTTACCATCCCCATCTGAATCATTAGCTTATGGTTTCAACTCAAAGCCAAGCAAATATTTTGATTCAGGCCTCCATTACCCAAACCACTTCATCCATGGAGTGTTCCACATATTTTCCTACCACTTCTATGGTGAATCCTGTAAGTGTGATACAGATAAACTATTATTGTTTTTCTATGGGACCCTCACACATTGTGTATACCTCAAATGTTGATGTGTTGCACAGAGCCATTAACACCCCCATTCCAAAAACTAAACCATCATCTCCCACCAATCCTAAAATCACCTACATAGACATGGATAAAGTTGGAAATTTTCTAAGATCCATTAAACATGTTATAGAGAAAATCAAAATCCCACCTAGGCATAATCCTTCTTCTCAGTAGGAACTTACCCATCCGTAACCTTCCAATTTCACCGAGGTGTATACTAACCCTCTTTTTGAGGTATCATATACACCTTCCCATCACTGGTCTCTCCCACAATAGTCATGTGTGCAAGCAATTCCATTCCATATGCCTATACCACCACCTATGGCAATCCATTGTATGAAGAATATATCAATGTTGCTTCATAAATTCCAACTTCCACTACATCCACTACACCTCATTCAGTTGCAATCCCTATTGCAACCTATCCTCCACCCACTTCATCCATTTCCACCACACCTACACCATTTTCCTCAGATATTGCCATACAAAAAGTATGGCAACACCTCAAAAAATTGCTTATGGCCTAAAAAAATGCTCATTTTGGCTCCCAACAGTAAATATAGGTGGAATATCTTAAGCCCTAGTTAGTTCCAACCCATCCTACATTCTTTACATCAAATCCATCATGGGTATCACAATATTCTATGGTTTCTATTCCCACACCTCCATTAACCCGCCCCCATTTCATTTCAATAAGTTAGCACATTCATATTCCTCAAACATCATCTCCATTCCATAATTTGCAATCATTCCATCATCAAGCCACGCATCACCAATTCAATCCAGTCCATCAAACAATCAACACATCATCACATACCAATATTTCAAAACTTCATCTCCACACAATCATCAAGTGATTCAGGGCTTCCACATACCTAGGAAATATACTAGAATACAGGCTTTGCAACAACATATTTATAGCTTAATACAACACACTCCTATTATGATGAACCAAAATCCAAATTTAAGATAGATAATCAATCAACCAATTCATTTTTTGGTACCATCATTGCCATATCTGATAGATTTTACAATGTCAAAATTTGATAAGTTTAAGGGATTGAGGACCCTAGAGAGCACGTAAGCACATTCATCCACTCATGTTTCAAAATTCAAAATCAAGATGCTTTAATGCTTAGAACATTTCCTTAGATATTTGGTGGATATGTCATGGAGTGGTATAACCATATACCTCATCATAGTATTTATACCTTTGAGCAATTGGTGAACCTATTCCTTGAGATATTTTCCCTTAATATTCATAAAAAGTTACATTGTCTGACTTATACAATCTTAAGCAATTTAATTATGAGTCAGTCTATGATTTTAGCAATCATTGGAGGGTTGTTATCACAAAACTACCGTTCTCCCTACTAATGGAAGAGTTAACTTGAATTTTCACCAATAGTTGCTTAAAACCCATCTTCTGGTTATTACAATTACAACAATACAACTCATTCGAAGAATCTCTTGCCTAGGCTAGCATAATTGAGGAGATAAAAATCCAATAAGGTGTTCTAAACCAAAAAAATAAAGAATGGCAGAACAAAGGCCAATCCAAAGCAAGTTATTCTCGTCAATCTAAGCAAAATCAGGCTAATCAAGCTAATCAAGAAATCTAGTGGTCATGAGATAGCTGGTAATGGCTCAACAAAAATAACCCATGCAACAACAATCACAACAAATTGCATATCAAGTGGTTCCCCCACAACCACAAGTTCAAAAAATAGTGCCAACTATGGATAATCACCAACGTTGACAATTTGTTCAGCAAAACCACCACTACACCCCCTTATCCAAGTCATATACCTACATATTTCATAGGTTGTATGACACAAATCAGATTGCCTTACCTAAGGTCAAACTAGATGATCCCACAATCATAGAAAAATATATAGGTAACATTTATTTTTTCCTTATCATAGAAAAATAGGCATGATATTAATGATTGTTATACATTTAAAGATATAGTGCAAGACTTAATTGACTTAGGGACCATCAAGGTTGATAGTTCCTTATCTCAATAAAATCAAAACTGTGGCTTCTATCAACCACTTTCTCATTATGAGGAAGCACAACCAACAACATGAGGTTAAAACACCAAGACTCCTAGTAAAGTTAGCCATGTTCAACAATTCTAATATTTTGTGGGTGCTATTCATGTAATATCCTAAGGTCAACAACGCACTAATAATTAGTAGAATGCACAATAATAGACTATTCAATATCCCATAGCATCACCTACAAGTGTGTCTCCTCAACCTACTAATTCATCATCTCCCATTTAGTTCTCCATCAATTCTTTCCAACCAATTCACATTCCAAGTCATCCATCTCCACTTAGTCATCCTCCAAATCATCCACAAAGACCAATCATCTCTTTGAGTATCTAGCTAACCACTAGCCTTAAAATGGCTTCAACAAAACTATCCATTTATGAGCTAATTCAAAAATCTCCACCACATCGCGAGGCATTAATGGAGATTCTAAAATCCATTGAACTCCAATATCAAGATGCTAATGCCTTTATAAATGTTGTGAGGAGTATACAAATATGTATGGAGCCTTCCATTACATTATACAATTTTAAAATCAAACCAATATCATCAGGATTAGTGGACCCTCCATTACATATCATGGCTCAAATTGATAGGAAGTCATTCAAACAAGTTTTGATTGATACTGAATCCTCCATCAATATCATCACAACATCCGCTCTTCAACATCTTAACCTTCCATCATCCCACATCACCTAGTCTACCTTCACCTTGAAAGCATTTAACGATGATCTTTGTTCCATAATTAGCACTATAGTTTTACCCATCGAAGTGGGGATAAAAATATTGCACAAAATATTTCATATCTTGGAAGGTTCCATGGAGTACAATGTACTCCTTGGAAATCCTTGGATTAGGGAAATAAGATGTGTCCCCTCTATACTCTATAAATGCTTAAAATATGTACATGAGGGATAAATCCATTGCATACCAATGAATTTTGAACTGTTTAAGTATTGTAATTTGATTTCAAATCCCTATGAGTCCACCCTTTCATCCACTCATATTTTCCTGACATCATCAACCACCACACCATCCACCTTTTCATCCAAAGTTCCTATTCCTTAGGAACTCCCCATCATTACCTCATAGTAATATTTCACCTCCATGCCCTCATATTCACCATCATTGACTACATATACATGTATTCAATCCTAATTCACATCAACCACATCATCAATATTAGCATCCTTCATCATCACTCTCTCCACAACATCACCCATTCATCAAATTCCTCAACTAAATCCACCTCCATCCACATCCGTTGATGTCTCATAAGTTGAATTAATGGATTATGATATGCCATTATAGTCCATACCTCTCCCATTATCATATCCCCAAACCAATCCTGAGCCTTACACATCCACTTATACATCTACCTCCACATTATCCCTAGTTGTGGTCCACCTCACCAATCTTGGTATTAGTGAATATGTGGTCCAAGATATCACTATCATATCACTTAACATCCAAACTTCTATGGATTGTGGTTTTCCATGTGACCTACACTTATCCATAGAAGTGGTGTACAACATGGGTTCAATGTCCAATATCATTAATTTTGTGTATGGGTGGATTGATTCATCATCCAATCCATCTTCCCTAGATGAACCCAAGCAACCAAAACTTGCCAACATACAACACATGTTGAGTTTTCCATCTTGATACTCTCATCAAGTCAATTGGCAAGGCTATGGCCTAGGATGACATGAACAGGGAATGCATGAGCTCATTGATACTCCATATTGAGAAGAGCATGACCATTAATTTTAAGGCTATCACCCTCATTCTTTCATATCTTCTTTTGAACAAGCTTTTCAAAATATTCATTTGAATTCAAAATAAAAAACCCATCAAATTGATGACTTTGAAGAAGAAATATATGAAGAATGTGACATCATGTCAATAGATTTTGATGAATCTGATGAGGAATTAGCACCCATCATTTCATTTACCAAAAAGGATGAGTTTTACCTTAGAATTTTCCTCATCCATCAGCCCATATTTTGTTTGATTCTTCCATAAGAGCGAATTGAACCAACCAATGAACCTCTTCCATTTTATTAATCCACCTCATCAGACATTTTTATTGTAATATAGTACATAACATAAATAAAATAAAATAAACAAAAAAAAATTACATTGCATGTGCATGGATTTTTACCTGTTGCATTTATTTGTGTTGCTCACTATTTTTTAGGTTCCCAGAGTTCTAGCATCAGTTCTAGCAGACAGGATATATCCATACTTCAGGATTTCAACCACCATTTTCCCAAATTAAGTCAACATGAATCATGTTGACATAATCCATATGATTTGGCAAAGCCAATTCCACTTGACATGAGCCTTATTGATATGGACCAAATTTTCTTACCTCCATCATTTTTTGAATTCATCCTTTCTAAGGAATTGGTAAGGGCTTCAACTAAATACATTCCTTCACTGCCTCCCCCTTTTGCCTTCACCTTCACCTTTATATCCTGATGTTTTCTAGGTAGACATAGAAGAGGTTGAGTCAAAAGAGTTTGATAACATCATATATGACATTCATCTTATCCCAATGCCCCATCAACTTGAGGAATGTTCTCATATGTCTATTGAAGATACAATCGATGTGAACCTTAATTTAGATGTAGACAATCCTCAAATTTTCAAACTTGATAAAATTTTATCCATAGATTAACAAGAGCAATTAATTGCTCTCCTCAAGAAGAAGAAATATATTTTTGCATGGTCCTACAAAGATATGCCTTGTCTTGACCCTAAATTGGTTGTCCACAATCTCACCTAGCACTCTGATGCTAAGTCAATCAAAAAAAATTGAGAAAGATGCATCCTACCTTTGTCCTCATGGTCAAAGAACCTCAAAAGCTATTAGATGTGGGTTTTATTATCCCCATTAACTATCTTGAGTGGCTTTCAATTATGGTACCTGTTCATAAATCTAACATGGTGATATGTATTTGCACATACTTTTGAGACCTTAACAAAGCATGTCCTAAGAATGATTTTCCTCTACCAAGCGTTGATACTCTTTTCAAAACTTACACTGGCCATGAAATACTTTCTCTAATGGATGGTTTTTCAAGATACAACTAGATTTGAATCAATCTTGATGACCAACATAAAATAGTATTCACTATATCTTAGGGGACTTTTTTTTACAAGATGATGCCCTTTGGCCTCAAAAATGTAGGTTCCACTTATCAACGTGCCATGACATACATCTTCCATGATTACATACATAAGATCATCAAATATTTTGTGGATGTCTCTTAGCAAAATTCAAAACTTGACAAGAGCACATCGGTGTCTTGGAAAAATTCTTTGATTGACTTCTAGAGCATAATGTAAGGTTGAACCCCAAAAAGTGTGTCTTTGGTGTTACCTCAGGCAAACTACTAGGATTCATTATCTCCAAAAGATGCATTGAGTTGGACCCAAACAAAGTCAAGTCCATCATGGAGATGCCTCCCCCATTAAAATTGAAGGAATTACGTAGTTTACAAGGAAATATCCAATCGATCCATCATTTCATTGCATAAATTTTTGATAAATGTAGGTCATTCAATCACCTACTACAAAATGGGGTGACATTCTCATGGATAGATGAGTGCCAAAAATATTTTAATGACATCAAGAAATACCTAACCTCTCCACCAGTCTTAACTCCTCCTCGTCTGAGGGTCCCCTTCCATCTTTACATTTTAGAAATAAACTTTGCATTAGGGACAATGCTTGCACAAAATAATGAAAATAATCAAGAGCAAGTTGTCTATTACATTATTCAAATATTGGTAAGCTATAAAACCAGATATGATTACATGGAAAAATTATGCTTAGTAGTGGTTTTTGCCACCAAGAAACTCAAACATTACATGCTTAGTCACACAACATATGTCCTAGCTCATGAAAATCCTCTGCACTATATGATGTCTCACACTTATAATAACACCCACACCACAAAATGGATAATGCTTCTCACTAAATTTAATCTTAATTTATTCAACCAAAAATCCATTAAAGGTCAGGTTATAGTCGATCAGCTTGTGAAAGCTCCACTTCCTAGTGATCAACCCGTGATTATTGATCTCTTAGATGAATCGATATTCACTATCACTGAACAAGAAAAATATGTCATTCCAAAGGAATATGTCGATATCACACTATTATTTGATGGTTCTAAGTGCAAAAAAGGTCAAGGTTCTAGAGTCATGTTTCATACACCACAAGGGGTACCTATTCCCTTATCTTTCAAACTAGACTTCCAATGCACAAACAACAATGCAGAGTATGAAGCCTTAATATTAGGTTTTCAAGTAGCCATAGCTATGGGAATAAAGCAAAAGGATTATGCATAAGGGCTAGTACCAAAAAATTAATTATAATTTTGGTGTGAATCAAGGTGAATCGTGTATAAACTTCAGGGCGAATTTTTCAAAATTTTGTAGAATTTTTTTTAAAATATGGTAAGTTCTAGAAATTTTACACATAAATTATAAGAATTATTGGGGGTAGTTTTGACCTATTAAATAATCCTAAAGCTTCATAAAAACACCACCATTATATCGGGCTCAAAAAGATATTTTCAACAAGTACAAATATGCCTATGTTTGGATATATATTGATGACTAAAACTATGAAATTATTGTCAGTCGCCTTCTACCAGTCACCACATGGTGACTGACACAAGGCAACTATCACAAGGAAACTGACATAAGGCAACTGGTAGAGGTTTATTGACAATAATTTCATAGTTTTAGGCATCAATATGTATCCAAACATAGGCATATTTGTACTCATTGGAAAGGTCTTATCGAGCTCGATCTAATAGTGGTGTTTTTATAAATTTTTGAGATGATTTAATAGATAAAAAATCCACCCCAAAATTATATTACTTCCTCACCACCATATTTGGGGCAACTTGTTACCTATTAAATCATCTTGAAACTTCATAAAAACACCACCATTAGATCATTCTCAAAAAGAGCTTTCCAAGGAGTACAAATATACCTATATTTTGATATATATTGATGCCTAAAATTATGAAATTATTGTTAGTTACCCTATACTAGTCGTCTTATGTTAGTTGCCTTATGACAGTCACCTTGTGTCAATTACCTTGTGATAGTTGCCTTGTGTCAGTTGTCTTGTACCAGTTGCCTTGTATCAATTGCCTTGTGTCAGTCACCTCGTGTTAGTCACCTTGTGCCAGTCACCTTGTGCTAGTTGCCTTGTGCAAGTCACATCCCACTAGTCATCTATGTTAGTCACCTTCTTTTAGTCATTTTCTACCAGTCATCTATGCCAGTCACCTTCTGTCAGTCGCGTTGTGTCAGTCACCTACTTTGTATTGTTCTCTATCGAAGAAAATTAATGTTTTAATTGTATGAGTGTCACTGTCAGGGTTACCTATATATAATGGGGTACAAGAGGTGAATTGGGTGGGATAATTTTTTTTAATAATTTTAAGGTGAAAATTAAGCGGGAAACATTATGGTACTAGAGCGAATTTACCCTAAAAAAATTTGATCCTAAAATTTTTGGGCAAATGAGCTAACCTCTAAGGTCCCAAAATTTGCAAAATTAAAATTGTGGAACTCCAAATATTCATGCTAAATTGTGAAATGCATCCCTATGCATAAACCTATAAAGCGTATCATGATATTTGGTGATTCTCAGCTTATTGTTCAAAAAATAAATGGAGAATACCAATGCAAGGAACCTACCATAAAGCTTTACCATGAAGTAGCAATAAAATTTCTTGCCAAATTTGATTGGTTTGAAATCAATATTTTTCCACGTTCGACTAATAGATTTGTAGATGTGATGGCCTCTCTAGGATCATTGATTTCAAATAACTTTGTAGGAGAGGTACAACCACTCATTATTACAATAATATCTAAATCTACAATTATCTGTACTAAATCTAAGGATGAGAAGGATATTTGCTTTATCTAATCAAATCCATATGAGCCTTGGTCCAACCAAATAATAGCCTTCCTCAAATTTGGAATACTCCCATCAGACATGTCATGGACTACTAAATGCACTTTTAAGCAAAATGTAGCTTGTTTTACTCTCTTGGGGGATGTGTTGTATAAACGTGGTTATGATGGAGTCCTCCTTCATTGTCTTGAACCTACAAAGGCACAAAGATCCATAGCTAAATCTCATGATGGTACTTGTGGTGGTTATTTTAGTGGAATTGCCATTGCAAAGCATATTCTACACATGGGTTACTATTGGCCCACCATGGAACATGATTGTTGCATTTACGTCAAGCATTGTCAAAAATGCCAATATCATACTAATTTAACTCATGTACCATCACATGCATTACAACTTATTCAAATCCTTTGGCCCTTTTCACAATGGGATCTTGTGCTACATAACAAACCTAGCCATGTCGACTAGGTTTTCCAAGTGCAGTTAATTCATATATATTAGGTTATATTTTTATTATTGTAAACATCTATCATTCATTCACATTTTAATCTATGACATTCACATTAGAACCTCTACGACGGGGTGTGCCCACCTAAAGTGGCGATTCATTTATCACTAGATTCATTCTTCTTAATTTCTGATTTATTCATTTAAGATTCAAGTTGTGAAGTTTATGTTTTAAATCGAGATAGCAGTCTGTGTTAAAGAAGAAAGCAAGGAGTTGCTTTCCATGTGGTATCGATATCTGGATAACAATCTCATGGGACTTCCACTATTTTCACATCTGGGTAATCATTTGAGGATCTTCCAGTAGAACTCCACATGGCTTATAGCTATAGATATTATCATTGCCAATAATCGGTCCTTGATCACGGTTTGGAAACCATACAACTAATGTCATCATGAAGAGAAACCAGTGTCTGGATTGATGCGTTTGATTACAGCATAGCACAACACATGTCTGAGGAGAAAATCAGGTCCTGGAGTAAGTTTTCCACACGCTTCATCAACCAAACACTTCACATCATTCTTTTATTCTTAAAACCCACAAAACCATCAAAAAAACTCACAAAAACTTGACCTAGAACCCTACAGCCATCGTCGTCGGCTCCCAACCAATCAGCGCTCACAAAAAAGTTTTAATAATCGCTTTGGCTAAGGTACTCGTATAAATTTTATTTTATTTTATTTTATTTTTTTATTTGTTGGGATATTTATCCATTGTCGGTGTGGGAGGAAGGTTACGGTTTATAAGAGGGACGTCTCATATATGACGTTGTGACTTTGGTCACACGTTCGCTCACTCTCTGTCCTTCCCTTCTCCTACCTTCGTTGTCCTTTCCGTGCCTTGCTTCATCCACGTGTTTCTTGTCCCATGTTTTGCCCATGTATTCTGTGTCCTGAGTTTCACCATGTGTCCTGCATCTTCTTCAATCCTCATGCATTATTGTTGGTCCATCTATTAGTCATGCATCTTATGGTCCCTTCATTGTGTCCCTTGTGTTGTGTGTCCTATCACTGTCTCACGTCCCTCATATCATGTGTCTGTTGTGTCATGTCCCTAGGGTCACTGGTCCCTTTCTTTACTATTGTCACTTGTGTCATGGTCCAGTACATTCGTATAGCGTATATTGTCTTGTCTACTCATGTCAGGTTCGTGTCTGATCTTCCATATTCTGGTCACTCATGTTCGATCATGTCAGGTTCATGTCCAAACTTCTGGTCACTTGTGTTGGTTAGGACATGTCTGTGTGTCTCATGTCTTACATCATTTGTGTCATGTTTGGTATTGTGTCATGTCGCGTTGGTAGGTGTGGTATCCCTCATGCCTCGTATCACATCATGTATTGGTCTAGTTGTTGTTGTGTCTTAGCAACTGTCCAAAGTCATCAAAATACATTAAGAAATTGTAACCAAAAGTTGTCTGACATTGCAAAAGTCGTACAAATTTGCTGTCAAGAAATTGTAACCAAAAGTTGTCCAAAGTTGCAAAAATCGTCCAAAGTTACTGTCAAGAAATTGTAACCAAAAGTTGTCCAAAGTTGCAAAAGTCGTCCAAAGTTGTTGTCAAGAAATTGTAACCAAAATTTGTCCAAAGTTGCAAAATTCATCCAAAATTGCTGTAAAGGAGGTGAGCCAAACAAAACATTCAAATCCACGTCACAGTTGGAGTGATAGTTGAAGCGGAAAACAAACAATTTTTGGCACAATTTAACAAATTTTTGCAAAAATTTGAAGCTTAAAGGCTCCTAAGCAGGATATTTTGAAAGGTGCATGAGCAGAAGTTGGACCAAAGGATCTGATGGATGATTATCAAGCTCGGAAACTCCCAAAAACAATGCAAGAAGAGCTCATCAAAGCCAAGGTACAAAAAATTCTCCTTCTCCTTCCATAATTGGTAGTTTTAATTTGAGTCATCCACTGGTCATCCCAATGGCATCCAATACCTCTCCAGATTTCAGACGTGAAAACATCACCCAAGTAGAAAGTAATCATCCAGTGATCACTGATGAGGTATTAAACGAGTTAATATTAAATATTCAGATTATGACTGCAAGCTTCAATGCATCTAGGAAACCACCTTAATAAAATCCTTCTAGTTCCAATCATTGGAGTAC
Source organism: Wollemia nobilis (assembly GCA_028583015.1). Taxonomy (NCBI): domain Eukaryota; kingdom Viridiplantae; phylum Streptophyta; class Pinopsida; order Araucariales; family Araucariaceae; genus Wollemia; species Wollemia nobilis. Next base: position 8,402,766 of record JAQPPZ010017049.1, on the reverse strand, counting down.
GGACATCTACTATGACGACTATACACACCATAGAGGTCAAAATAGTAAATCCCTGAATCACAATGGTCACCAAAATATTGAGGATGGGGGTAATGAAGAAAATAGGGAGCAAAAAAGAGGTTTTAATAGACCTTATCAAAATAACAACCAGAGACATAGAAGGAATGAGGAACAAGATAGAAATAATATTCACGCCCAACCAAGAGGTCCACTTGGAGTTAATCATCCACACATTGACATGCCTACCTTTGAAGGCCAGGATCCACGTGGGTGGATTGCAAAAATGGAAGGCATATTAGAATTTTACAAATTTCTGGAAGGGGACAAAGTCCCTTTTGCAGCAACCAAATTTGGCACTAAAGCTTATCAATGGTTTATATGGTATAAATGTGAGGAGCCCCAATATGCATTATATTGGGATAATTTCAAAAAAAAATTTCTTCATATATTCAAAAAAGGTCCCACAGGTTCATACATAGTATGATTTTTGTCACTTAAGCAAACAGGATCAGTAGGGGACTATATTTTAGAATTCACCAGTATGCTTTCCTATGCACAAGACCTACAATAGGATGTGGTAGTAGCATCTTTTTAAAATATATTAAAAGCACATATTAAAGTTGAAGTAGATATACAAAATCCATCCAAGTTGTATGAGTGTATAAGTATTGCTGACTTGGTGGAGACAAAGGCGCATGTAGGCCCATCCACATGACATGATTCATATGGGTGACCTCCATTTCGCAATAACTCTTTCCACAAAAATGATCAACCGTCACGGTACTTCTACTACAAATGTCACACTCATCATCAAAAATATGAAGCATGTACACCATGATAAAATTTTCAAATTGAATATGTCGATAAGGAAGAAGAAGAAATAGAGGAGTACTACGCACCTCGGGATCTCCCAATGGAGGACCAAAATGAACACAATGAATTTGTCGTTAAGGAGGATACCATGAATATTTTAGTACATGCTCTTATGGGGTTATCCTCTCACAATACAATCAAAGTGGCAGGTTTCATTCAAAAACATAGGGTGACAGTATTAATTGATTTTAGAAGTACTCACAACTTCATTGATGCAAAACTTGAAAGGATATTGGGGTTGCACGTCTTCTCTTCTAGTCAAGATCGGTTTCAATTCAGAACTGCAAGCAAGGAAGTTTCACAATGTCTAGGTAAGACATATTCAGTTCCATTACAAATGGGTACGTATACTTGGCAAGGTCCTATTTTTGTTATGGAATTAGGAAATTCAAAAGTTATTTTAGGCATTGCATGGATGAAACAATTGGAAACCACAGTGGTTTTTAACCACAAACATCACTTTATCAAATGGCAAGCCAATGGGAGGACTATTCGTCTTCAAGGACTATCCACACCTCCATCAAAATTTATAAGTTCACATAGCATGGAAAATATAATAAGAAAATATGGTGGGGGATTCGTGTCATGAATCAATTGCATAGAGAAATTAGACCAAGATGTACCTGAAATCAAAGAAAACAATCTCCAAATCATTATGGCTAACTATGGGGAGGTTTTTCAAGAACCAATAGGACTACCTCCTAAAAGATCTCATGACCATGCCATACATCTAATGCCTGGTAGTCTTCCACCCAATGGTCGTCCGTACCGATATCCCCAACCCCAAAAAATAGAAATTGAGAAGATTGTCCAAGAGCTATTAGACCATGGTGTCATTCATCATAGTACTAGCCCTTACTCCTCACCAATAGTCTTAGCTCGTCGAAAAGATAATTCTTGGCATATGTGTCTTGATTTTCACCCTCTCAACAAAATCATGATCAAAGATAAATTTCCTACCCCTATCATTGATGATTTACTTGATGAACTACACAATACCAAATTCTTTACCAAATTAGACTTACGTTCAGGATTTCACCAAATTTGAGTTAGGGAAGAAGATATTCCCAAAATAACTTTTCAAACTCATGAAGGTTTTTTGAATTCTTAGTCATGCCTTTTGATCTCACTAATGCACCATCTACATTCTATATTCTCATAAACCAGGTTTTTCATTCGTTCCTACAAAAATTTGTTCTAGTCTTCTTTGATGACATACTCATCTATAGTAAATCATGGAAAGATCACTTAGTACATGTGGACAAAGTTCTCCATATCCTACACAAGGAAAATTTGTTTGTCAAAATATATAAATGCTCCTTTGGTATTCAAGAAGTTGAGTACCTCAGTCATATAGTATCTCAGGAAGTTATTAAAGTAGATCCCAATAAGATTAAGACAATACAATATTGGCCCTTGCCTAAAACCATCAAGAAACTTTGTCATTTTTTGGGTCTCATGGGATATTACCGCAAATTTGTGTGTAACTATGGTAAAATTACGGGTCCTCTCATTACTTTCACCAAGAAGGATGTTTTTCAATGGTCAGTAGTAGCTACCAATGCCTTCAAGGCTCTCAAGGAGGCAATTTGTATGACTCCAATTTTGGCCACTCCAGACTTTCAAAAACTATTTGTCATCGAATGTGATGCCTCAGGAACAGGTATTGGTGCAGTACTAATGCAGGAGGGTCATCCCTTGGCATTTGAAAGTAAACAACTTTTAGGGAAAATTTTGGGTAGATCCACCTATGAAAAAGAAATGTTGGCTATTTTATATGCAGTGGAAAAATGGAGGCATTACTTAATTAATAGTTGCTTTATTATTAAAACCGATCACAACAGTCTCAAGCATTTTCTAGAACAAAGGTTTTCTTATCCCAAACAAAATAAGTGGTTGACTAAATTATTGGGCTATGATTTTGTGATTGAATATAATAAAGGTAAATAAAATGTGGCAGCAGATGCATTATCTAGAAAATACGAAGATGAAGTCGTTATTAATGTCATTTCAAGACCATGTTCATAGTGGGTGTCTTAGTTGCAGGAAGAATGGTTGTCCAATAGTAAAACAGCTCAAATAATTCAAGCATTATCTATGGGTTCCTCTAAATACCTTCTTTTCACATATGATGACCAAATATTACGTAAGAAGAGTCACATTTACATCCCTCACAATTCACCAATCAAAGCATAGATTCTAGAGGAGTCACATGCTTCTCCATCAACAGGACATTCAGGGTTTCTGAAAACCTACATGTGGGTTAAACAATCCATTTTTTGGAAAGGATTAAAAGCAAAGGTTAAGCAATGGGTAGTTGAATGTAAAGTGTGCCAATGCAATAAGGGAGAAATAGTCAAATCACCAGGGTTGCTTCAACCGTTACCTATTCTAGATCGCCAGTGGGAACATATTTCCATGGATTTTATTGAAGGTCTTCCTAATTCGAAAGGTAAAATAGTAATTTTCATGGTATTTGATAACCTTTCCAAATATGTTCACTTCTAGGCTCTACAAAATCTATTTTCAGCAAGCAAAGTGGCCAAGGTATTTATGGATTCAATTTTCAAATTACATGGAATGCCCAAAAATATTGTAAGTGATCGTGATCCCATATTTACTAGCAATTTTTAGAGAGAATTGTTTTGACTTAGTGGTACTAAATTAAATATGTCTTCTACATATCATCCACAAACAGATGGTCAAACGGAGGTAGTTAATAAATGTTTGGGTACCTACTTAAGATGTTTTGTTCAAGATAAACAATATCAATGGAGTCAGTGGTTATCATTGGCAGAATTGTGGTACAACACTTCTTACCATTATTCCACTAATATGTCTCCTTTTGAAGCATTGTACAAAACTAAGCCACCAACTATAGCATATTATGTACCAAGATTCTCAAAAATGGCCCAAGTAGATGATTGTTTTTAGCAGCGTCAATCAATACTCACTATTCTGAAGGATAATTTGGTCGAAGCACAAAATCGCATGAAGAAGAAACAAGACATGCATCGTTTGTAAAGGGCATTAAATCTCGATGATATGGTGTTCCTGCATCTTCAGCCCTACAAAAAATTGTCATTAAATATCAAGTCTAGTCCGAAGTTGGCTCCTCAATTTTATGGTCCTTACAAAATCATACGTCACATTGGAGAAGTGGCATATCAATTAGAGTTGCTTCCTTCATCACGAATACATTCAATATTTCATGTCTCTTGTCTCAAGAAGGTGATCGATCAGAAAGTACAATCTCAATAAAAATTACCAGTGCTTGATGAAGAAGGGCATATATATCTCCAACCAGAAGCAGTTGTACAAACCAGATCACGTAGACTAATATCTCATCTCATCTAAGAGTTTCTCATAAAGTGGTAGGACTTACCTAAATAGGACAAAGCTTTTCGAGGAGGGGATTCATGCTACATAACAAACCTAGCCATGTCGGCTAGGTTTTCCAAGTGCAGTTAATTCATATATATTAGGTTATCTTTTTATTATTGTAAACATCTATAATTCATTCACATTTTAATCTATGATATTCACATTATAGCCTCTATGGCAGGGGTGTACCCACCTAAAGTGGCGATTCATTTATAACTAGATTCATCCTTCTTAATTTTTTATTTATTCATTTAAGATTCAATTTGTGAATGCCTCCTTCCTTAGGACAACATATATTCATCATCACAACCACTCAATACTTCACAAAGTGGGTTGAGGCAATTCCTCTAACCAGTACAATAAGACCTTGAATTGTGGAGTTTATACTTCACCATATCATCTGTTGTTTTGGTATTCCCTCAAAAATCATCTCTGATAATGGCAAGTCTTTCAAAAACAAGGATGTTCAAGCACTTTACAATAATTATAATATCCAATACAATTTCTTGACTCCTTACTACCCACAAGCAAATGGAAAAGCTAAGGCTAGACCTTAATTGCTATTCTCTAGAAACTAGTCAAAGAAAATCATCTAGATTGGCATACTCAAATCCCCTTGGCATTATGGGATTATCGAAAAAGCATCCACATGCCTACTAGGGCAATGCAATTTTCACTAGTCTATGGAGTCGAAGCAATTATGCTTCTTGAGATTGAGATCCCCTCATTGCAAATTTCATTGCAGGAATTCATAGATGATGATACTGCTAGACATGCACATTTTGACCAACTCATGCTTCTTTATGAAAGGTGGGCCAATGATTTATATCATTTACATATTTATTAGGACCGCTTAAAGCATACTTACAATGCCAAAGTTCATCTACATGAATTCCAAGTAGGAGATATTGTTCTTTAAGAGAATCAACAAAATACCAATGTATTACTGCACCTTTGTGATAAATTTATGGCTAATTGGTTAGGTCCATACATTGTCACTCAAAAAATGGGTAAAGTAACTTATAGGATTTTCATTCTAGAGGGATTCAAAGAGTTCAAACCACTTAACATCATCCACTTGAGATAATTTTACGCTTAATGTGTTATATATATGTATATATACATGGCTAATACACAAAAACACATTACAATTCACACAATACATTTTACCACATTGCATTTCACACATTATATTTTACACTTTGTATTTCACACATTGTATTGCACACATTTAATTTCACAAATTACATTTCATATCATAAATTGCATTTCATACATTGCATTCACATCCATATTCGCACATTTTAGGGATCATTTATTCATTTCAGATAATAATTGGTCCAATAAAGTCATATTGCCTTAATCAGGGGCACCTTCAATTCATAGGCCATTTCATTTCCATAAAGTCCAATTGGCATTTGCAAACCACATGTCCATAATTCCTAGGTGTTTTTGATCACTCAGCCACTCCTGGTGTTTCTAGCAACCTCTAATACATGTCAAGTTTTCTTTAGGACCAAGGCATATTCTCACTAAGAAAATTTTGAGTTTTGGGAATTGACTCTAACATTATTGAACCAAACGCAATCACACATCTTAAATTTTATATCAAAGAGGTATAACACCATGATTGGGTTGAACCTCAAAGTAAAAAGGGTATTCCTTGCTTGTCCCATTATGCACATAGTCCAAAAATAAAAAATAGTGGTTTTCACCACTATCACAATAATTTCCAAATAAAAGAAAGAGTAGTAAGGATAGGGTAAAATTCTCATCATACTTTGTTTGAGAATATTATTCCCCAAAGCTATAAATATTTTACACATCACACACCATAGATCCTCTAGTTGTAAGGATAGAACTACATTTCTAGTTATACAGTTAAGTAGTTCGAATCCCTAAAGCTTAGAGATCAGATTCTTGGACTATGGATCTAATCTCCATCGGGGCTATAGATTCTTAACTGGTAGTAGAGTATGATCATGTGTGGTAACACATCTCTCTTGAAGAGACCTCTAACCAAATATACAAACAAACTAGCTTCCTAGCCTTCTCCGTGACATGTTTCATATTAATTTACTCAAGATGGGTTAATGAACTCACCTACACACACATTGGTTCTTGATTGCTTCAATTCATTACCATACTCATGATTCGGTAAATAAATTCACTACACATACATTTGGTCTTAGAGAAATTAGACAGAATTTTTTTGGATATCACTAGTATGTCTAAGTCTCTATAAACCAATCAATTTTTCATGTCAACATCCATGTCAGTGTTCCATGTCAACATCCATGTCAGTATTCCATCATCCATGTTGGTATTCCATATCAACATCCATGTTAGTTTTCCATATCAACATCCATATCATTACATGAGTCCTCCATTTCACATACCACCATTTTGGTACCCCTAATTAAACAACAATGTTATACATGGTCAAGTAAAAATATAAAATATGAATGATCATTAGGGCATTATTTCATTTGCATTCATACACATTATAATTGTATTATCATCCATTACACATATACACATCCATTCACATAAAAGCATAACATAAAAGTAAAGTCATGTATATATATAAATATTGCATGTACAATGAATACCCAAAGGCTATATACAATGGATCACCAATGTTCATATATCAAAAGTGCATCTAAGCACTATCTAACACCTATAGGAGTACCCCTATGACCTCAAAATATCCCTAGACCTAGAGCCACTATGCCTAGACTCACTATGCCTAATAGTTCTAGATATGGAGGAAGAGGGTCAATATGGTAGCCCAATATTGTGTTGCATCAATATATTCTCCAAATCCTTGATGTATCCATCTCAAGACTAAAGGTGTAATACATCATGCCCATGGTTATGGTCCCTCTATGCTAGCTCTACCTAAAGCCTTGTGATCTATCCTCACCTCCACATATAGTTTCTTGTGCCTCTAGATCTACCCGTAGTCAAGCTATCTATGCATCTCAAGCCACTATCTCTGCATATCAATCCACTACCATCTTCTTGAGTCTCATCCACTCCTCACTATGACCTGGATGTCTCTCTAGAACATCCTCCATATCATCATCACCATCACCATCAACATCACCTCCAATATCTATAGGTTGCTCTACTGCATCCCTTGCCCATCTCCTTTGACTGCTAGTTCAAATATATCTATGATTTTTAGGAGTCTCATCTACCTCCTCCACCTCAGCCTTTACCTCGTCCTCATCCTCACTACCCTCATCCACCACCTAACTTGATACCTATGGTGGTTGTGCAGCTAACCATGCATCATACTCAATAGTATTTCGTACATCATCCACATCGAGGAGATATATATTCTCATCATCCTCATAGGTCACCTACCAAGCCTCAGCACAAGGTAGACCCATATCATCCCAATTGTGCTTGTACAAACTAATGCCTCAGGAACCCCTTATCATAACCTAAACTATTGTAGCACCTGTGAGAACTAGATTAGCTCTACCTCACTCCTGTGCCTCCCAACTACTCATATAGTTTGTCATAATCTCCATAGTTACTCCCTATCACTAGTCTAAGTGGCACCTCACCATGGTCTCCAATGAATGTGATATGGTGTCATCCCTAACCATATATATTTGTACTCCTAGATAGTGTGGCTAGGGTGACTCGATTGCATCTCCTTAGTAACCCACCATATCAAAGCATAGGGATGCTCACTATCCCATGCCTCATTAGACAAGCCCACAAATTGAGCCACACTGAAGTGCTCCCAATACCAATATTATAGTAGTACACTACGACCCAACCCCTTCCATCCTCACCTCCTTACCTCATATAGCTATTGGTACAACTGAGACAATAGGGTAGGTGCCCATGCATACACCCAAGGCTCATCGATCATATCATACACCAACCTGATCATGTTTCATGGGAAGTGGAACCAACAACTAGTGTTGTTCGGTGCCACTATGTTGACCAATAGGAACATGACCAAGGTGGGTAATACCTCCAACTTCTTCTTGACATACATAGACAAGTACCTGATCCCTCCACCTCTCACACTCATATCCCACCATCGATATATAAATATTTCATCTCATGCTCCTTATCGTGTCCAACCTTGACATGTAATCCCTTCACTAACACTCGAAGGATGTAGTATACATACTTGAGTGTCACTATCATCTCACCACTAGAGATCTAAAATGTTCCCCTATCTGGATCCCATATCTCCACCAATGCAAAGAGACACCCCTCATCTTCCCTCACCACATCAATCCAAGCTACCCCTGTTAGCCCCACATCCTCCAACCAATCCCAATGCTCCTTTTGTAGCATATTTATCACCCCAAGAATGAGGGGTAAGAACTGATGTCAAGCCTCCAAGATCCTTAACTATAGCACAACACATGTAAAATGCACACACATTAATATCATATTCAATTGTGTAAAATGCACACACATTAATATCATATTCAATTGCATAATTAAAAAAAAATTACACAAGTCCAAAAAAGAATGCCAAGGGCACTTACCATAGCAAAATGCACCTATGATCCAACTACCACATCCGCACCCTCCATCACCATAGCCTTCACTCTACCACACTCCTTCACTCCACCTCACTTATTCACTCACTCACTCTCCTTTAGATGTAGTTTTTGAAACTTGTGAACACAAGAATGAATCTGATTTTACCTCTGCAAACTATTTATAGTTGTTTTTTGTGTGCTAAAATGCCTATGGTCATTCACAAGTGTATTTAAATGCTAACCAGTGTTTGCAGAGTGAGAAACGCTTGTCGTCATTTGTGCATGATGCGAACGCTAGCCATTGTTTGATTTCAAAATTTATAGAAAGACCAAAATGCTCCAAAAACATAGATTACCTCCACAAAATCACTCCACATTGCATCCATACATTCATTTCATCATCATATCATGTTTTGTGAAACCAAAAATTTATTTGGGCATGTAATTTTTGTTTATAACCAAAAGTCATAAAATCGCCTTACAAGATTCAAAATGCACCAAAATGGTATGAATTTTCACAAAATGATCACATTCATCAGTATAATCATCCACTTCATCATTTCATTTATATTTTTTATAACATGGATTTATTTTGGTGGTTAACTTTTGTTTTCAACCCAAAAAGTCTTAAAATTGTCCAAAATTACTCTAAAAATGCTCCAAATTCAATGCAAAATTTCACAAACACATGCAATTCATTCATTTCAATATCATCAAATACACCAAAAATTATATTTGCATCAAACATTTTACCAAGTTTACATACAATTTCAAGTGAACCTCGTATCTAGTGGTCTATTCTATCTCCCTGGTGATTGCAGCGATTGGTTGTTCATGCAATTCGGTAATATGGATAAATCACCATAAGGACAATTGGCCTTTTTCATCATCCAATATATCCTTTTTTGAAAAAAAAATCACTTTTAGTCCCTCATATTTTGAGTGCGACTATGCTCAGATTAATTTGCTCAAAAGTTGTCATTGATGGCCTTATTCATGGGGATTGAAACATGGATAATTTATACTACATAATTCCCTTTAAAATTCAATAATTATGCATATTCACTAGGAGGGGTCTCCTAGAAATCACTCGATCATAGGATTATTGGTTCCTGATATTCTTCATTTTCATCACTTTGCATTTCAATGACGTCGAAAGGCACTTTCTTCAACATCATGGAATCAACCCAAATTTGGGCCAACCAAATTTGATTTTGGTTTCCCACAACGTGATACATATTACATGATCATGGCATCTACACTTGGAAAAAACCCTTTAATCCATTAGGAAAAAATAATATCAATTTACATCATTCATATCATCTACATTTACATCATTCATATCATCTGTATTTACATCATACACTTGCACTTGTACCATTCAATTGCATTTTCACCCATAATTTTATCAATTGGCTTGTGAGACTCATTTTTCACTCATTCGCTAATTGAGGGGGTAAGCTACACATACAAATTTTTTATCTTCAAAATCATATTTGCATTCTAAGGAAATAAAGTTGCTTCATCATGCCAAACCAGGTGTCTCACTTTTTGCACCGCATTGTGTTCCATGCCATGCAATACAAAAAGAGGCATCTGTAGACAGCAAAATCTAGCCACTTGTCATCCATTCATAGCCTCCAATCATAACTATTCATTATATATATATATATATATATATATATATATATATATATATATATATATATATATATATATATATAACATATATATGTATGTATGTATGTATGTATGTATGTATTTAATATATACATAAATATTAATATTTTATATTTATATTTATATATATTTAATAAATTTATATGTATTTATATGAATAAATCCTATCCATCCACCATGACTTAATCTCATCCATCCATCCATCCCAATCAATGTCACTTGCTTAAGCTTAATCTCCATCCTTCCTCATGTTTTTATATCAACCACCCATTTTGTGTCATCAAAACCCTAACATGTTCAAGGGTATATTATAAAAAGTGATTCATTTTGATGAATCAAGGTCCTGAATTTGAAAATTTACCCTAGCCATTTTGCTATCATCTTTTTCCTTGATCATCGCCATCGCATCACCCACTTCAACTTCCACCAAACCCTCGCAAACTAGATCTGGTTCTGCTTCATCCCTGTCCACCCTAAACACCTCCTAGAGTTCGTAGAACACTTTTGAGCAATTCTGGAATGCTTTTGGGCATTCAAAACCATCATTGAACACCTATAGGCATTTCCATAGAATATTTATAGTCCATAAGCCCTCGAATGCTTTTGGGTGTTCGTGTGACCTTCGACAACAAAAATAGGAGCAAATATTAACATTGACAAGGTAAAATATTCATTACATCATTTATTTACATTCTTGCATTTTTGTTTATAGTTCTATATTACAGCATATAGGGCTTATAGGTTTTATATTTCAAAGGGCCTCATATAGTGGAGCCCTCGCAGGTGTTTTTAATCCCTCTTATATTTTTTTCTATTTGTAGGTGCATGAATCATCTTTCTGGAAGCTGTTGTAGCTAGGATGGTCTCATAGGGATACACAAGCCTACCCACACTCTTGTTTGGATCAAGGATGAGCCAAAAGACACTAGTTGTTCATTGAACTAGGGTTTCAAAACCCTAGTATTTGTAATATCTATATCAAAAAGCATTTGTAACCCCCATATTGGGGCACATTCATTGTATAACTCAAAGATATACCCATATTAATTAAAAATTATTTATTTTATGCATTCCATTGTGTTACTCTAATTTTTTGCTTTATCTATGTATTGGTGTTGTTTGTTTTTTGTTTATACCTCTAATTTATCCCAAGACAATGATGTTCTACACCTTTTTCCATACAAGGCATTGAATACATCCATACCCAAAGAAGAATGATGCCCATTATTATAAGTAAACTACTAGATACAAATAGTCTTCCTATTGAGACTTTGATCCATGTAGTACATGTGAAGCATGTCTTCTAGGACCTAGTTTACCCTCTTCATTTGACCATCGGTCTCAAGGTGATATATGAAACTTATATTTAGTTTTGTGCCCACTACACGATGTAGGGCTTTCCAAAATTTAGAATTGAATATGGAATCCCTATCTGAAATAATCATTTTAGGAAATCCATGTAACCTAAATATCTCTTTGGAAAATCTATTAGCCACAACTTGAGCATCGTCTTTGATGTTTCTTGGTATAAAATATGCAACCTTAGTCAATCTATCAACTATCACAAGGATTGCATCATGTTGATACCTAGTCTTGGGTAAACATGCTATAAAATCCATAGATATAACTTACCATTTTTGTGTAGGTATATCATATGGATATAGTTGCCCTGTAGGATGTTTATGTTCAGCCTTTACGTTCTGGTATTCTAGGCACCAAGCAACAATATTTATTATGTCCTTCTTCATTCCTATCTAAAAGAATATATTTTTCATATTTTCCCTCATCTTGGCCCCTCCAAGATGAGCAAAGTAAGGATATCTATGTACCTCTTGCATGATCAGTCTCCTTAGATCACCTATTTTTGGTATGAAGACCCTATCTTTATAGCATAAAAGACCATCCTTTACGCTAAAATCCTTGTTTTCTTTATTTTAACCTGAATTTCCTTACATTATTATCTCGAGCTTACATTTTTCTAACTTGGTCTAATAAATATGCATAGCTTCAGGTCAAAGCTGCTATATGCCTCCTTTTTCTTAAGGTGTCAACCACCTTATTTTCCTTTCCTTTGATATAATCAATATCAAAGTCATATTTAGCTAAGAATTTGATCCATCTTCTTTGTCTTACATTAAGCATAGGTTGGGTAAATATGTATCTCAAGCTATGATGGTTTGTTCTTAACTAAAAAGGGTCTTCCTACCAAATAATGATGCCATATCTTAAGAGTGTGCACAATTATTATCAACTCTAGATCATGCATATCATAGTCGACTTCATGTTTCTTAAGTTTCCTTGATGAATATGCTACAACTAATTCATCTTGTGAGATCACTCCTACTAACCCTTCTAGTGATGCATCAATACATACTCAAAAGTTTCCTTGAGGATCTATAATATTTAGTATTTGTTCCATGGTGATTTTCTGCTTAAGCAATGCAAAAGCAGCTTCACACTTAGTCATCCACTTAAATTCCTTCTCCTTATTTTGGATATTGGTTATGGTAGCGACTATTTTGGAGTAATCCTTCACATATCTTCTATAATATATCATCATACCCATGAATCTTCATACTTTAGTGGCCAATTTAGGATGGCCTAAATATTCTCTAGATCTACTGCAATTTCCTCAATGGATATTATGTCCCAGGTATTACACTTCTAAGACATATAAATCACTTTTTGATAGATTCCCATAGAGTCGATTATTTCTAAACAACTCCAACATGATTCTAAGGTGTCTATCATGCTCTTTATTATATTGGGAGTATATTAGGATATCATATAAAAATATGAGGAAAAATTGATCTAGATATCTTCTAAATACACTATTCATTAAGTTCATGAATGCAGTTGGGGAATTTGTCAACCCAAAGGGTAGTTTTATAAATTCATAATGCTCGTATCTAATTTTAAATTTCATATTATGAGTGTCCTCCTCATGTATCCTTAATTTATGGTACCATGATCTTAGATCAATATTTGTAAATATCATGGCATCCTTCAATTGATTGAATACGTCTTCAATCCTAGGTAAAGGATACATATTCTTGATGGTTGCTTTATTGAGAATTCTATAGTCAATACATAACCATAATGAACCATATTTATTTTTAACAAAGAGCACAAGTGCACCCCATGGTGACACACTAGGCTTTATTAGTCCCTTTTCTAACAACCCTTGTAGTTGTACCTTCAACTCTTGCATCTCTATAGGATTCATCTTGTAAGGAGATCTATGGATGGATTCTGCTCCTGGTATTTGCTCAATATTGAAATCAAATTCATGCAGAGGAGGAAGTTCAGGTAGATATTCATGAAATACATCCTTAAATTCTTACAATATTGGGTGTTTTCCAAATACTTCTTCCTTTTGATCCTCTTCGACTTCATTTATTTTCACAACATAAACCATCCCTCATTTCCTTATGGTTTTCTTTAGTTGCATTGTAGATAGCAACTAGGGTTTAAAAGACCCTTGCTCACTATGGATCCTTATTCTTCCCTTGCCATTTTTTGAATACTCTATCCACCTATCCTAGAAATTGATTAAGGCTCTATGAGCCTATAACCAATCCATTCCTAATATAATATTTAAGGCATGTAGAGGTGCTACATACAAGCATCCTGTATCGTTCCAAATTTTTTGCACCCTTACCTTCAGGCTAAAGGATCCATACCCAGAAGGGGGATGCGGGAAGGATGGGACAATACCTCGGACTGAGAGGCCCTTTGAAGGTCCCGCCTCTTGGAGGAGGTGTATTAAGGTGATTTTTCAACGGATGGTGGGGTTCACCAGGAAACGTTTAGTGGCAGTCTCCACGCCTAGGTTGGGAATGTGTTTAATGTATTTGATTTTATCTTTAAACATTCAAATCCTAGGTTTGGCCAAATGAATCTAAGTTGTTTTATTATGAAAATGCAAATTAAATGAATACAGAAAATAGAATTAAACATAAAACACAGAGAATATGCTAGATGAGAAAAGCAATACCTGATTCTGGATGTCTGATGGAGATTCTGATTTTTGAAGCAGTCCAGATCACCTTTAATTTGTCAGGATCGTCTCAAATCATACAAGATCATCTGAAATCTGATGAATTCGTCAGATAAATTCGTCAGAGACCTGCAAACAGAGAAATAGATACAAAATACAAAAAATGCAACTATACTGATAAAGGAAAATGATGTGAAATAATAATAAGGATGTTAATAAGATAATCTCGAATAGAAATGCAAGTAAATTACGATGCTTAATAGCTAATCATGATTTTATTATGTAATTAAACTATATGGGTGAACTCCAAGATGCAGAATAACAGGAAATAATAATAAAATTGACTAAATGCAAAATAAAATAGCAGCAAAGTATAGGAAAAGCACAAACTCTGGGCATTGATTGCCCCCAATGCAGACTGTAGTTAAAATCATATCGAATTTTGATGGGATCGTCCAAGATTGTACAAGATCGTCTGCGATGATCTGAGCTTGCTTCGGCTGAAAATCAATGAGGTCCCTTCAAGAAAACTTGGAAAGCACAAATGCAGATGGTAATCCAGGGTATTCTAATGCACGCAAAGTTCAAGTTACAGGAAAATTCAGTCAAGGGGATGTCAATGGGGGTCCTAAGGTTTACGTAGGCTTAGGAGGGAGGTTAGGAGGTTGGAGATCATCCTAATCTAGAAGATCTCAAATGGGGGAGGTCTCTAACGACGCAGACACGCTTCTGCCTAGATTAGAGACGTCATTGAAATAGAGGCTAATTATGAAAAATCAATTTTGGGACAAAATCGTCTGGACGTTCTTCTCCAAATGAATTTGTTCGATCTGAGGCGATATCATCTAATCGGCGATGATATCATCCAACGGTAAAAAAAAACTCTAACAATGGTGCGAAAAATGAGGAAACAGGTAGCAGGCGATTTTGGAGTGGTTTGGGGTTAAAATTCAAATTTGAATTATTTACTAAGGTAATTTTAATTATTTAAGGTTTTACTGCACCAATTTTAGGGTGCTACATTTTGCCCCCTCTTTAGCAAATTTTTTGAAGAAAATGCATTAAAGACGAGTTCTTCTCGATTTATGAGAAAGGAAAAATTTATTCCCATTTTTAGGCGATGATTCTAGGTCGAATCGTATGACAACTTACTATGGTGCCCCCTCCGTGTTTTTACCCAAATCGAACGTTTGAGGTAAAAACGCAAAAAAGCAAAATTAAAATGTTGTTGAATAAAATTAAGAAAATAGGAAAAAACTCTAATTCATTTTTACTGTTCATTTTCATTTTCTGGTTTCTGGAGCTCTGCAAACAAAATGGTCGAGATAGTGCACAGATCGACAGAGGTCCGGCACAGGCTACGGGTAAGAGTCTAAAATTAGTTTAGAATGCTTTAATTTTGATTTTCTATGCTTTTTAGATTAATTTTCAATGATTTTTGAGCATCGTGGCCATTTTTTTGGGCCGTCGACGTCGTCGGGACGAAATTGTCTCCATTTCGTCGAAATCGTCTTGATATCGCCGATTTCGTCCAGGGGCAAAATCGATGAAATGGGGACGATTTCGTCAAATAAGGGACGATTTTGGCTTGCAAAATCGGAGATGAATTTGCTCAAATTGAACTTGATTGATATGGAAAATATGAAGCTAATTATTATTGAAAACTTAGGACTTTAAATAAGTCCAAAAATAAAACCGTAAACCTGGAAATCATGAACAGCTCCAAGGATTTACGTACACAAATCTGGAAAGGCTAAAGATGTAAGCCCTACAATGTCGAAAACAAAAACACCTAGACCTAGACCATTCAACGGAGGAAACAAACAACTCACGTTGATTATTCAGCTGACTAAGTCCTAATGAATTTATCCTAGGTCTAAAAATAATTAGCCCTAGGTCTAAGTTTCCTCATCATTCGTCCCAACAAAAGAAGAATTGGACTCCAATGCTTTTAACAAAGAGGGAAAATCTCATGACAGAATGTGAGCAGAAATCCAATGAGCCTGATGTGGAAATTGGCCTCGACGGGCCACAAGATATGAAGTAGAAGCACCCTAGCATGTCTGTCGGGTCTTCGTATCAAAGATTGTATCGACGTCAAGCAGAAGCTGAGCATCAGGAACCACATCAACTAGATGAATGATGGTTGGAACTGTTTCCAATGTGGAATCATAGTATGGTTTGAGAAGATCAACATTGACAACATCGTGAATGCCAAGATGAGCTGGAAGGTCCAAGCGAAAGGCATTCTCAGAGATTTGTTGAAGAATAGTATAAGGCCCATAACAAAGAGGCTTGATTTTGATATGTGCCTTATCTGCAAATCATCGTTTGTCAATATGAAACCATACTTTGTCACCAACCTGAAAGGAATGAGGAGTGCGATGCTTATCCATATGTTTTTTCTACTTTTGCTGAGTCTTCTAAATAATTTGAACCACTTTGGCTTGAAGACTCTGCAAATGTTGCACAAAAGAGTTGGCCTTGTCTTGTTCCTTCTGAATGTGCATTGTGGCTAAAGAAGGCAAAGACAAAGGTAACTCATAAGGAGCAAGTGGTTGAAAACCAAAACACACTTCAAATGGAGAGTGCCTGATAGAACTGTGGATGGCCCTATTGTAGGCATGGTCAATGTGAGTGAGGCTTAAGTCCCACTTTGCTGGAGTGGAATGATGGTAAATCCTCAAACTCTGCATGAGAGTATGATTAACTACCTCTGTCTGCCCATCGGATTGAGGATGATAAGCAATAGAGAAGTTAAGAGATACTCCCAAAATCTTCCAAAGTGATCGCCAAAAGTGACCCACAAAGCGTGAGTCACGATTAGAGAAAATGTTGGTAGGAAGACCAAAAGAACGCCATACCACCTCAAAGAAGAGTTGGGCAAGATCCTGTGCAGTACTTGTCTTGTGACAAGGAATGAATTTTTCCATTTTGTTGAATCTATCCACCACAACAAAGACACAATCATGCTTGCAAATTGTCATTGGAAAACCGCTCAAGAGATCCATGGAAATGCTTTCCCACGGACGAGAAGGAATGGGAAAAGGCATGCTCATTCCCAATGTCCTATTGGCTGATTTGGAGCTATTACATACTACACATTGTCGCAAGAAGCGAAGAACATCTCTTTGCATGTGTGGCCAAAAGAAAAACCACTGCAGATGATGAAGAGTTTTCTGCCTACAAAAATGTCCCCCATAGAGTGTGGAATGAGCCTCCTTCAAAAGAGACTTCATGTTCCCATGAGGAACACAAAGTTTGTCCAATTTGTACAATAGTCCATCCTAAATATGAAAGTCTTGAAGAGCTCTCAAATTTGAAGAAGAAGGATTGGAAAGTTGGTGGAAAACTTTGCCAAAATATGGATCCATAGGATACTGTGTAGGCCAAGTTTGGAAGCCAAGATGAGTAGTGACAATTGTCAAAACAAGTGTAGAAGGAGGATGACTCAAACAATCAGCCACTGCATTGTTTCGTCCTTTCTTGTACTTGATTACCAAATGGAATTATTGCAAGTACGATGCCCATTTCATGTGCCTAGCTTCCTCAATTTTTGTTTGAAATTGAAGAAATTTAAGGGGCATGTGATCTGTATGAACAATTGTTTCTTTTCCCAAAAGATATGCCTCCAATACTTGATTGCTTGAACCAAAGCATAGAACTCCTTATCATATGTAGAATAGTTCTTCTTGGCCTCTGAAAATGTTTTTGAATGATAGGCCACTAGATGGCCATTCTGCATGAGCACAGCTCCAAGTGCAACTTGTGAAGCATTAGTTTCTATCTCAAATGGTTGAGACAAATCAGGAAGAACAAGAACTAGTGCAGTACTCAATTTGTGTTTCAATGTGTCAAAGGCTTTTTGTTGATCCTTTGTCCACTTAAACTAAACTTTGATCTTCGTCAAATAGTGTAAAGGTGCAGCAATAGAAGAATATCCTCCAATGAACTTGCAATAGAAATTAGCAAGTCCAAGAAAACTCCTTAACCCAGTGACTGAAGTAGGAGTTGGCCAAGAGAAGATAACTTCAACTTTGGAAGGATCTACTTGCACACCTTTTTCACTAATTACAAACCCAAGATAGGCAATGAATGTTTGCCCAAATGAACACTTAGGAAAATTTGCATACAATTGGTTCTTTCGAAGAGTTTGAAGAACCGTTTCCAAGTGTTCCAAATGATTCTCCCAAGTAGAAGAATATATGAGAATGTCATCCAAATAGATGATTACAAATTTATCTAGACAATCTCTGAATACTTCATTCATCAGCCGCATGAATGTAGCTGGAGCATTTGTAAGGCCAAAGGGCATGACAAGCCATTCAAAGAGCCCCATTTTGGTCTTAAATGCTGTTTTCCAAGTGTCTTCTGCTTGAATTCTCACTTGATGATACCCACTTTTGAGATCAATCTTGGAAAAGAATTTTGCACCTTGTAATTGGTCCAAGAGATCATCAATGCGAGGAAGTGGATAACGATTCTTGATTGTAATCTTATTGAGTGCCCTAAAATCAATGCATAATCGCCATGTGCCATCCTTCTTCAACACAAGAAAGATAGGAGAAGCACAAGGTGAAGTACTATGTTTGATGAACCCTTTAGTCAACAATGCTTGAATTTGCTTTTTAATTTCTTCCATTTGCACTATTGATTGTCTATACATTGAAGAATTTGGAAGAGAAGATGCGGGAACAATCTCAATACTATGATTAATCTGTCTTTCAGGTGGAAGACTTGTGGGTTCTTGAAAAACATCAGAAAATGATTGAAGTATTGAATGAACTGAAGAACTCATGTTATTAGTGTGCTTAGGTGCTTGCTTTAAATATGAAGCTAATTATACCAATGATATGGAAAATATGAAGCTAATTATTATTGAAAACTTAGGACTTTAAATAAGTCCAAAAATAAAATCGTAAACCTGGAAATCATGAACAGCTCCAAGGATTTACGTACACAAATCCGAAAAGGCTAAAGATGTAAGCCCTACAATGCTGAAAACAAAAACACCTAGACCTAGACCATTCAACGGAGGAAACAAACAACTCACATTGATTATTCAGCTGACTAAGTCCTAATGAATTTATCCTAGGTCTAAAAATAATTAGCCCTAGGTCTAAGAAAAATAATTTGCTCAAATTGAACTTGATTTACTTGCATTTTTAATCACTATTTTATTAATTATTTTTATTGTTTTGTTGTTTATGTTGCATAGAGGATTACTAAAGAGTAGAGAATGGAAATACAGTGGGCTGAGGGATGACTTGGCCACTCTATCTCAGGTAGAACAAGATCAGTTGGCTCAAGTCGGCTTGCAGCATGTGGTAGATATGCCACAGGTTTCTACAGATATGGGGCTATTGACAGCCCTAGCGAAGAGGTGGTATCCGGGTTCTTCTTGTTTTCGGTTACCGACGAGGGAGATGACTCCCACATTGGAGGATGTATGGAGGATTTTTAGGATCACCATACAAGGATGGCTAATAACTCCCATGGCCAATCAGGGCCATGTGATGATGCGACTGTGCGGAGATCCGAGCTTCGCCCTAGAGAAGGGCAGAGTGAACATCGATTTGCTACACCAGATGCCTGGGGCATCTAGACTAACACAGGTTTTGGCTGGGTGGTAGGTGGTCTGCTGCTATGTCATCAGAGTGGATGCATAGTACCATGGCTACTGACATATGTGGTCTACAACATGAGAGACCATCGATACAGGTTTGCTTGGGGGAGCTTTGTACTATGTCGATTGTATAGGATCCTGCATGGGGTCGTATACAAGGGTGGTCGATGTTTGGTTATGACATCACTACTATAGGTTTGGTGCTGGGAGCACATCACGATGCGAAGGCCGGTAGGGCTCCCACTGATAGGGATTGACGGGGAGAGGCCTCGAGCTTTCTATTGATGGCTCCAGAGAGGGTCACAGCGGTGGATAGATTTGCCAATGTCCCAAAGACTACTTGATGACCTTGTCTCTGACCAGATCACCTGGAGGCCTTGGAGAGATCATCCAGGGTGGGCTAAGGATGGACAGGAGCTGGCTCATGTTAGGCAAACCTACTGGTTGAGGATGGAGAGGGGAGAGGTGGAGCTCCACCGCTACGACCGAGTTTTGAGGTAGTTCGGTCTATAGCAGGGGATCCCATCTCTCAAAGACTACGAGTTTTCTCGGACCGTCCGGGATAACACTATAGTTAATAGGGCTCCAGATATGCAGCACTTTTGGAGTCAGGACATAGATGACGCCCTGATCCAGCCAGTGGATGGGGACGACGCTGGGGTAGCCGACGGCTACGATGCCTGGTACATAGGCATCCATCCTCCTCGGATGACAAGGAATCAGGGTCCAATTCATGCAGTTGTGCGTCAGATGGGGAGGCAATGCCAGGTGGCCATTGAGGCGACATAGGGTCACGACGGGAGAGATCAGAGGAGGCCATAGGCTCAGTAGAGGCCATAGCAGCAGGAGAGGAGGGAGGATAGACCCCTTCTCCATGGAGAGAGAGGCAACCATCGCCCAATAATGGCAAGGGTGTGGACACATGAGAGAGTAGTGAGATGGCTACTCTTTGGGCAGAGACTGTCCATCTCCAGGAATAAGTGCAGACTTTACAAGATAAGGCTACACACCACCGAGCTGAGGCTACACAGCTTAAAGATGAGGTTGCATGCCTAAGAGCATGGAGCGAAGGAGCGAGCACTCAGGAGCTGGCACGGTCGATTGCTTAGACTGCGTTCTATCAGGGTATCTACTTCCAGCTAGTGCCAGAGGGCCAGAGGGTACAGCTTCCAGCCAGCATTATGGATTCGATCAGGGTTGGGTTGTCGAGGACTTCATCTCGATCGATGACTAGGACTCACAGTACCACACATACTGTGATGGGGCCACCTCGTCCACCTCAGTGCAGGGGAGGAGATGATGCTGAGAGCTCGAGGGGTTCTCGAGGCTAGGCTACTACACTACACAGACTGAATATATGATTGAGAGAATTGAATATGCCAAGATGTAGATTGTGGCATATCAATCTAGTTTTGATATGATGTACATATATTGTTGAGATATATATATATATATATATATATATATATATATATATATTTATTTGATCATATGACTTGTCTTATGTGTTTGTATGATGCTTTAATGTTTTGGTGTGATTGATTTGATGATTCATGTGATTATGTCGTTTGGAAATATTATGGTATGAATGTCATGCTTTTTAAAATTTAAATGAAATAATCTGATGTAAACAAATTGGTGGTTTGTGGTGTGATTTGATAAAAAATAAAAGGGACTTCTAACAATAATTTCAAAGGACATTGTCGCTATTATAGACCATTTCATGGAGTCACCGCTCACTCGGTCATCAAGCTAATTGTAGTATAGAAATATTGTTAAAATAAAAAGAGTGCTTAAGAGACTGTCTTAAGACTTTGTTGTGATGATGCAAATGATGATGATGATGGTGATTTTTTTTTAGATTTCCATAAAAATATTATGCATGAAATATTTTAAAATGACTTTTGCTAGGCATAAATTCCTAAGTGTGATAAATTTTTTGAATAATTCCCTAGGAATTATACCATCATTGCAAAATTGAATTTTGACATAATGACATGAAATAGAAACAATGTGCGTTGTTGTTAAAGCATAATTGTGTAACATAATGATTTAAGTCACATGTTTTGATGAATTTAAATAAATGGGAAATAAAATTAGTACAATGGTTTGCGCTAGGCATAGAATATTTAGGTATAGACTTATACCATCATCACGAAATCCAAAGAAGAAATTGATAGTTTTATTGCATGGTTGATTTTTTAATTTTTGAAAATAAATAGATAATATGAAGATGAGGACTTGCGCTAGGCATAAAATTCCAATTTAAGTTTTGAAACTATATCATCTTCACGAAAGTAAAAAGTTATATATAAATGTAACTTTATTGCATGTTTTTGAAAATGATTTTGATTTTTGATAATGCATGTAGTTGTCTTTATACTAAACAACTGTTCTTTAAAGAAGAAAATGAAATTATTCCAAACAATTTGCAAAAATATTTCAAAGTATCTTAAAGACAAAAGTTAGATTTATAAGGAATCCCATGTGCGTATGTGAGTTCATTTTCGATCTTGATTTATCATAATGATACACAAAATCTCTCAAATACAAATGTGTGTGCAATTGCATTGTTCATTTACCAGTTTTGAGCAAGATAATTTGATACAAGTGATTTGAATTAACCAATAAGTGTTCATTAACCATGATTTAGATGCATATAACCATACCAAACTACTATGTAAGTCGGGTTATCAAGAGATAGCTAATCCATAAGCAGACATAGGTCTGTACAAAATAAGGTCGCTAATGTGACAGACATATCGCCACGCTAGGATTTACCCAAGGCCAAGCGGGTTGGGCACAAACCACCTGTTATGGGGCTTACCTCATAGTTTTTGAATAATTGAGAATTCCAGGGATTCAAGCTCATCAACCCTTCTTTTCTTTTCAATGCGTAGGTAAAGGGATTTTATTGCTTTTGTTTTTGCTTGTTTTGCTTTCTTTTCTTTTTTTTCTTTTTTTGTATTTTTCTTTTTCGTATCTTTTGCTTTGATATTTGAGATAATGCTGAAATAGTGCTGAGAGAGTACAAAATGATTCTGAAATAATGCTTCTTTTTCTCATGATTTTGCTTGATTTTTCTTTTTCTTTTGCTTCCTATTCTAGGGATACTTGCTCGGATTATCTGTAGAGCAAGGTATTTTTATTCAGGGTAGGGGTGAGCTTGTCCTTTTGTCAATTCTCAAAGATTCTAGACCATGTGCATGATAGGATAGCAGGGGAAACTTTTCGCTCAAGAAACAACTTCTACTATGTAGCATAGCATGGACATTACAAATATAATCATTTTATTGTGAAAGAATATGCTTGGTTTAAGTAAATAACAAGATCAATTCTCTGTGCTCAAACTTTATTTAATTGAATTTTGTGGACTTTGATATAAGAGAGATTAGTAATCATGCCAGATAAAATCAAGATATTTATTTGTGTGTTTGTGATAGTGAGGGATTCCAAATAAATGCTAATTTATTCAAAATAACTTGAAAATATAACTGCAATACTTTAATAAGAAATATATACAACAAATATTTTTGAGGAGTTTGATGATTTTGACTCTCTCTTTCTTTCTTTTTTTTTTTTTTTGGTTTCGAAAGAGTCAATAATATTGTTGTTTTTACTTTTATGTTTGTTTGTTTTTGTTTAAACGGTTTTATATATTTTTTTTTAAAATGAGACAACATGCAAAATATATACAAATGATGAGATGACTAAATTTTATGCGTAATATCGCTTAAGATGCATAATATTCATAGGTTCTTTTAAATCTTTACCATCTAAGGTAGCTAATTTGTATGCTCTCGATTCAAATTTAGCAGTGATAATATATGGTCCAAGCCATTTGGGCTCAAATTTACCTTTAAGGTCTTTAGTTGCATTAGTATTTTTTTATTTTCTTTTAAAACAAGGTCGCCGACCTCAAAGGATCGATGACGAACTTTCTTGGCATATGATCTTTTACGCTTGTTTTGGTAGGCACGAAGATGCTCCAAAGCATTGATGCATTTTTCATCTAGGAGTTCCAGCTGACTGAGTCTGCCAGCTCAATATTCATCTCCTACTTTAGTATCTTGAAGTAGTAAAGCCAAAGAAGGAACTTCTAATTCAAAAGGAAAAACATCTTCAACACCATAAACCAAGACAAAAGGTGAAGTTCCAGTGGGATTTCGAACGCTAGTGCGATATGCCCACAAAGCTGGATATAATTGAATGTGCCAGTCGTGACTAGATTTATTGACCAATATTTTAAGAATTTTGATTAAGGTTTTGTTATATACTTCTACTTGACCATTACCCTGAGGATAATAGGGAGTGGACCAGCAATGTTGAATCTTATATTTTTGGCATAATTTCTTAACATCTTTATTTTTGAAACAAGTTCCATTGTCTAAGATGAGATTTGCAAGAATTCCGAACCTACAAATAATTTTATTAAAAATAAATTTAGAGACTTGTGTTCCAGTGTAGGAAGCTAAAGGCATAGCTTCAACCCACTTCGTGAAATACTCGATGGCGATTATGATGAATTTGTGTCCATCAGATGACACAGGATTAATTTTGCCAATAATTTCTAAGCCCCATTTTGAAAAGGGCCAAGGAGATGAAATAGCCTGCAACTCTTATGCAGGTGCATGGACAAGGTCAACATATTTTTGGCACTTGTTGCAATGGCACACATAATCATGTGCATCATTTTCCATGGTAGGCCAAAAGTATCCTATCCTAAGGAGCTTTTTAGCAATGACACTACCACTAAAGTGTCCTCCACAAGATCCATCGTGGGCTTCACTCAAAGATGATTTGGATTCTTCTAGATTCAAACATCTCAATAGGATACCTTCAAAAGATCTCCTATATAAAGTATTGCCAATTATTACAAATCGACTTGCTCGTCTACGTAATAACCGACGCTGGTTTCTATTAGAATTGGCAGGGAAAGTCCCATTTTGAATAAAATCAAATATATCTATATACCAAGGTTCAGGAGTAGTTTCATTGATTAGAAACACATCCAAAGGTTCTAAGCATGACTTATTTGAAGCGGGTTCCTGGAGTCGACGAATAATGATGGTGGCATATTCGTCATCTAACTCCAAGGGCAAAAGAGATGCAGCTGCGGCCATAGCATCAGTTGCACGGTTGCTAGTTTGAGGAATAGCTTCCAAGGTAACTTGATCAAATAGAGATATTAACTATAAAACATATGCTTTATATGGGCACAATTTATCATCTTTGGTCTGATAAACTTCATTAATTTGGTTTATAACAAGTTGAGAATCACCAAAAACTAGCAGATGTTTGATTTTTAGTGCCAAGGCAGCTCGTAATCCAAGGATTAGAGCCTCATATTCAGTAGTATTATTAGTGCAAGCAAATGTTGATTTGAAGGACAGAGGAATGATGTGTTTTTGTGGAGATATTAAAATAATACCTACACCAGCCCCACTCATGCATCGGGCTCCATCAAAGTATAAGGACCATTGTTCAATATGGTCTGCCTCTAATTGAAGGCATTCATTAGGAAACTCAATGATGAGGGGATGGGTAGACTCTAAGGGTGCAGCAGCTAATTGATCTACTATGATTTGACCCTTAAAACAGACTTTTTTCCTATGAACGTGAGTTCAAATTTTCTTACCGCAAGAACCCACTTTGTTGTGCGACCCGATAAATAAGGTCGAATCATGAGATACCGCAAGGGATCATATTTGGCAATGACATACGTTTTTTGACTAAGCATATAATGGCATAACTTTTGCATAGAAAATACAACTGCTAGACATAGTTTTTCTAATGCTATGTAGCGGGTTTCATAACTGATTAAAGTTTGGCTAATATAATAATTAGCACGCTCTCTTTTCTCATTATCAAGTTGAGCTAGCATAGCTCCTAAAGCAAAATCTAAAGCTAAAATATACAGGATAAACGGATGATCAGGTCTAGGCGGTGAAAGCATAGGTGGGTTAAGGAGGTATTTTTTGAGAAGTTCAAAAGCTTCCTTACATTCGTCGTCCCAATTAAAAGGGACATCCTTCTTAAGAATCTTAAGAAAGGGACCGGTTTTTTCCGCTAGCTTATCGATGAAGCGACGGATGGCTTGAAGCTTACCTTGTAAACTTCGTAACTCAGATATATTGGTAGGTGCGGGCATATCAGTGATAGCCATAATCTTGAGAGGGTCGATTTCGATACCACGTAAAGAAACTAAAACCCCTAATAGTTTATCGGACTTAACTTCGAATATGCATTTGGCTAGATTTAATCGAATAAGGTATTCTCTTAACCGATTAAATACTTTTCTCAAATCATCTAAATGATCATCTTCTTTAATAGAGTGAGCTATAATATCATCTACGTAATCATGTAGGATATCATGCATCATATCATGAAAGATATAAGTCATGGCTCGTTGATATGTTGCGCCTACATTCTTTAAACCAAATGGCATCACTTTCCAACAAAAGGTACCCCAAGGGGTAATAAATGTTGTTTTAGCCTAATCTTCAGGAGCTATCCTGATCTGATTATAGCCAGAAAATCCATCCATTAGGGACATTATTCCACTCCCCATAGTAAAATCAATGATTTTATCCATGTTGGGAAGAGGAAAATCATCTTTAGGGCATGCAGCGTTCATATCTCTAAAGTCTGTGCAAACCCTAACTTTGGTAGCTTCTTTCTTGGTGACTGGAACTACATTTGAGATCCATTCAGCATAATCAATAGCTTGTATAAAAACAACATTCAGGAGTTTTTCTAACTCCCCTTTGACTAGCAAGGCCACTTTGGGATGCATTTTTCTAAGTTTCTATTTAATAGGTTTAGCATCCGAATGGACTACTAGATGATGCATGACTACAGAAGGGTCTATACCTGGCATGTCTTCATATGTCCAAGCAAAGACATCTTCATATTCTTTAAGAAATGCAATGTATTCATCTTGTTTTTCTTGACTTAATTCTAATCCAATATTGATTATGTGAGGATTATCCTCATTTCCAATGTTAACTTTAATGACGTTTTCTACTTCCATGTGTAGATCTCTTTCAAAATTAGGTGGGGCGGGTGAGACGCCCAATTCTTGTAATTATTTTAAGGTTAACTTGGAGAATTCATCTTGAGGAGTCGTGGCCTCAAGTTGGACTATAGTAGGTATAGAACCATCAAAATAAAAACCATTGTGTAACAACTCTTCAACAAAGACATCATGGAAAATATCTCCTTCCAACTCATCATCGAATTCAGCAATCAATTCAGGGTAAGCTATGGATAGCATATTGCATGTAAAGGGATTATTCTTTGGACACAAAGAATCTTGTTTATCTAGATAATCTTGATAACATATGAGTTGATCATCACCTTCAAAAGGGAAGGGTTGACCCTTACTAGGAAACAGGCCCACACCACATCGGGTGGGCCATGGTTCTACCTCGATAGGTTCTTTCATACCATTTTGGAAAGGTCCCAAGCCTTTCCCTTTATATCCCATTTTAAGCATTATAGGTTTAGCTTTAATATATTCATTAGCAAAATAGCATCGAGCATATCCATCATAATGCGTCTTGATGTTTCGGGGTATTCTTCCCAAGTCATATCCTTTATAAATAAAAGCACAACTCCCGAATTGGTAAGTACTTCCCATAGGTTGTGGGAGGCCCAAAGTACGAGGAGATGGCAGCAAATTATTTAAAAGAAGTGAATCTTGCATAGAAGCATTTGTTTTTTCTGATATTAAAATTTTAGATAAATCCGGTAAAAGCTCATTAGAAAGAGCATAAGATGTAGAAGGATCATTCCCTATATCTTTAGATGTGGAAGGTATGATAGATGTAGATAATGTGGAGGTGTTAATAAATGGGTCTATAGGTTTTGAAATTATAGGGATGGAACATGAAGGATTGGTTGTAGATCTAAGATCTTTTTGAGGTTCTAGTGTGGTTTGTTCGGAAGATTGTTGAGCTATACATGGGGGTGAAATTAATGGAGGAGAAATAGATGAATTTGTAGGTGTGTGTTTCACACTTTTAGATGAAAAATAAGAATTAGGATGTGTGGATGACAGAGCAGGGCAAAACTAAACTCCAACGGGTTCTCCAAGGCACACATATCAAAGGGTCTAGGATCACCATGAATAGTGACCAACTGATTTTTAAATTCGAATTTAACACATTGGTGTAAAGTTGATGGGACAGCCCACATCGCATTGATCCAAGGGTGACCCAAGAGTATATTGTACGATGTGGGGCAATGTACAATAAACACGGTTGTATCTAGGGTTCTAGGACCAACTTGCAAGGGTATAGTAATGACTCCACACATTTCTTGTGTCTCGTCATTGAAGGCTTTGATAATCATATCCGTTCTTTTCATTTCATCACTTCTAAAGCCAAATCTTTGGTAAAATTCAAAAGTGCATATGTTTAAAGATGAACCATTATCAATCAAGACTCGTTTAACAGCTACATCTCCAATTAGGGCGGTAATATATAAGGGGTTATCCTTATGTAAACTATGTTGTGGTATATATTTATCTCGAAAATCAATACAATCGACTTCTCGAGTGATGATAGTATTGGACATGGCTTTAGGTTGAATATTTTGAGGTACCATAATTTGGCTTAATGTAAACATTAACTCATCCCTATGGGTAGGAGAAGATCTTAACAAATCCAAAAGGGAAATTTTGGCTGTAGTATTGGATAATTGTTCGTTACTATTGTAAGGAGGTTTTGGTTGAACATTAGACATATGATTCCCTTTATTGGGATTTTTTTAAATAAATGGAGCTGATCCATCATTCTGAGTTTGATCCTGTTGAAAATTTTGAGCCTGTTTTCTAGTAACGGCTCCGGTGGTACCTACAATGTTATATTGAGGACGTTGAACTGGTCTCGGTTGAGCGTTTATGGCTTGTTCATTAGGAAGGAACTGATTAGAAGAGGGTCGAGTAGTAACTCTTCTAGGAAATGGTTCTTTTGGAACCATAAAATTTGTGATAGGTTGAATAGGGTCTGATTCGTTTTTAGAACTATTTGATTGATTTGAGGTGATGTCTATTTCACTTTCAGTATCCGATTCTACATCACTGAGATTCGGAGTTTGAGTATTATATAGGGACCTGGTCGTGACCATGGATAAATTTGTGTCAAATTTTTGTAAATCATGATTAGGTAAATGTCCGCTAATAGTTCCTACATATCGGGTAGGAGGAGGGACATTATGATGTTCAATTTGATTGGCCACCTCTTTACCATGTGGTAAAGGATGTTGAAATATATCTAATGATTGATTAGCATTTTGATTTTGATTTTGGGGAATGTTATTTTGAGCATTATTAGGAGCATTTTGTTTAGGTTGGAAGGCTTGCACCTCCATTTCATTATTATCAATCAAGTCTTGTATTTTATGTTTTAATCTTTTACAAGAGTTTGTAGAGTGTCTAGGTCCTCTATGAAAATCACAATGTAAATCAGATCTGTATCCAGGTATAGTTGGATCAGGTTCCCGGATAGCTGGTAATTGAATCAAACCTCTTTCGAGTAATTGGGGTAGAATAGTTGATAATGGTTGATTGAGTCTAGTAAATTCTTGAGGAGGTTTATCAGGAGGTTTCAATATAAATTTTTTTGTTGTCTTCGTTGTATTGATATTAGCAACATTTCTGCTATCAGTGACTCCGTCACCTACAACTTGTTTATTTTTATACTGATTTCTAGATTTTTTCTCATCGTCTTTCTTCCTAAGCTGGCCTCTCCTAATGAGAGCATCTTCCACTCTTTGAGCTAAGTTTATAGCTTGATCGAAGGTGGTCAAGGTAGCAGTTGATAACTCATAGGATATTTGTTCTTGTAAATTATTAATAAAAATATCCAACATTTCCCTATAAGGTAGCACAAAGTGCAGTTTTCCTATCAACTGCCTCCATCTATCTAAGAAATCAGCAAAACATTCATATTTGTCTTGTTTTAAGTTGTACAAGTCTTTAATGGTGACATGCCTCTCAATGTAGGCACTAAATTTATGGACAAAATATTTAGTTGTTTCTTCAAAATTTCTCAAAGAATGAGTGGGCAATTGATAGTACCACTTTAATGCCATTCCTCCTAAACTTTTTGGGAACATTTTTAGTAATAGCAAGTCATCATGTGATATATCATGACATGCTATCCTAAACATGCGAAGATGCTCTATGGGATCTTCAGTTCCTTTATATATAGGCAGGACGGGCATGGGAAAGTGTTTAGGGTATGGTTGTGCTACAACTATGGGATCCAAAGGCTGACTACACATCTCTCAATAATTGTACGAGGGATGGTAGGGATCTATCTGGTCCATACGCGAAGCTAACTATTTCACCATGGCTTCCAAATTACTAGTTTGCCCACCATATTGGTTCGGTAGGATATTAATATGGGATTTATGAGCATATGATGGAGGGACATGAAGATTAGATGCTATATTGCTATTGTGTAAATTTTTGGTAGGAAGGGTGTTATGAAGAAGTTTTGAAGTTGTATTATGTTGTATCCCAGATTGTTGAAAATTGGTGTTTGGCTTCATTTTAGGTTTTTGTCGATTTGAAGCATATTGATCAATAGTTTGGCGAAATAAAGCAATGAATGAAGGTTTATTTTGTGTGGGAATGATTTTAGGCTCAATAACAGGTTCCTTAGGGGGTTGGGTAACCTATTGTTTTTGCATGTTCTGAATCATAGTGACCATATCTCTATTGGATGGTCCAGCCTTATCACTTTCTTGATCAACAAAGGACAAGGGATTAGTGTGTATGTTAAACATATCTTCCATGGCTACTTGAGTGTCACTAATTTGTCCTCTATCAATACGAACTGCCATATTAAGAGCACCAATATTATTATTGAAAAATTTCCAGAAATGATCTAAGTTATCAAAAGCAATAGTTCCATCTAGAGCCATTCTAGGGGATGAGGATCCTTCATCTTTAAGATTTTTTTGTTCATCTACAACAAGCTCATCTTCTGGCTGTTCTAGAGTTCCTCCTTCCGAAATTGAATCCTCAGGAAGGACATTTGGGTTTTTTGTTTTGTCTCCTAACCAATCTTCTTCTTCTTCTTCAGTTTTTTTACCATTCCTAAGTCTAGGCATTGTGCTTAAATTTAGATTTCAGCAAATATATATATACTTGTATATATATATATATATATATATATATATATATATATATATATATATATATATATATATAAAAAAAAATGTGCAACAAGCTTAAGAGGTATATATTTTAATTATATACCTACTATAGTATTTAAAATAAAAGATTTTAGTTTTGTTATATTTTGGTTTTTCTTGTTTTTTCTATTTTTTTGTTTTTGTAACAATATTATAAAGATAACAAACAACATACTAAATGCAAGAAATAATAATAATGAAAGCAATGATCTAGTTTTCTATAAAAATTTTATAAATATCATTAATGGGCTCGAGTTCTTCAGGAGTCATGAAGTGTTCTTCAAATTGAAAATTTTCTTTCAAGAATTTAATGAAATGTGCTATAGCAATACCGTGTATTTCAGATTTTGGTTGATAATAATAATTCTCATGACAATATTCACGATATAACATAGCTCTAGGAACTCTATTCCATATTTTTATAATCATAAGATCAGTTTCTTGGACTTCTATATGAACTAGAAATTGGTGTACCACAGCTACGTTCTCGAGGTATTCCTCAAAGGTGAACAATTCTAAAGACACAAGAGCTATCCTATAAGCTAACCACCTATGGCAGGCTCTCTGAAGTTCATGATAAAAAATGAGTTGATGAGGATCCAGGATCCAATCTAGGGCAAACCTCTTGATTTTTCTAAGTTCGGTTGATCTAGATGAAATGATACCTAGCCTCCTATCAAGTTCTTTCCACAAAAGTTGGTTTCTATCTATTTCAGGCACACTAAGCACAGAATTAACTTCTATGGCTGCTAATTGGTTTTCAACATTTATAGTGACAGCTAGTCTTTTCTTAGGAGCTACCATCTAGACATGATATTCAACTTAGTAGTTTTCTAATGATTTTAAATGCATCTACTTTTTTGTTTTTTTTTTTGTTTTCAAAAGGTTTTAGTTTCACGTCGGGTTCACCAAAATGTATCGTTCCAAATTTTCCGCACCCTTACCTTCAGGCTAAAGGATTCACGCCCGAAAGGGGGATGCGGGAAGTATGGGACAATACCTCATACTGAGAGGCCCTTTGAAGGTCCCGCCTCTCGGGGGAGGTGTATTAAGGTGATTTTTTGATGGATGGTGGGGTTCACTAGGAAACGTTTAGTGGCAGTCTCCACGCCTAGGTTGGGAATGTGTTTAATGTGTTCAATTTTATCTTTAAACATTCAAATCCTAGGTTTGGCCAAATGAATCTAAGTTGTTCTATTATGAAAATGCAAATTAAATGAATACAAAAAACATAATTAAACATAAAACAAAGAGAATATGCTAGATGATAAAAGCCATACCTGATTTCGGATGTCTGATGGAGATTCTGATTTTTGAAGCAGTCCAAATCACCTCTGATTTGACAAGATCGTCTAAAATTAGACAAGATCGTCTGAAACCTGATGAATTCGTTAGACGAATTCTTCAGAGACTTGCAAACAGAGAAATAGATACAAAATATAGAAAATGCAGCTATACTGATAAAGGAAAATGATGTGAAATAATAATAAGGATGTTAATAAGATAATCTCGAATAGAAATGCAAGTAAATTACGATGCTTTAATAGCTAATCATGATTTTATTATGCAATTAAACTACATGGGTGAACTCCAAGATGCAGAATAACAGGAAATAATAATAAAACTGACTAAATACAGAATAAAATAGCAGCAAAGTATAGGAAAAGCGCAAACTCTGGGCACTGATTGCCCCCAATGTAGACTACAGTTGAAATCATCTCGAATTTTAATGAGATCATCCAATATTGTACAGGATCGTCTGCGACGATCTGAGCTTGCTTCGGCTAAAAATCAATGAGGTCCCTACAAGAAACTTGGAAAGCACAAATGCAGATG
Organism: Wollemia nobilis; assembly: GCA_028583015.1. Classification (NCBI taxonomy): domain Eukaryota; kingdom Viridiplantae; phylum Streptophyta; class Pinopsida; order Araucariales; family Araucariaceae; genus Wollemia; species Wollemia nobilis. The sequence continues at coordinate 8,369,636 of JAQPPZ010017049.1, read as the reverse complement.
GTAATCCAAGGTATTCTAATGCACGCAAAGGTCAAGTTACAAGAAAATTCAGCCAGGGGGATGTCAATGGGGGTCCTAAGGTTTAAGTAGGCTTAGGATGGAGGTTAGGAGGTTGGAGATCATCCTAATCTAGAAGATATCCAATAGGGGAGGTCTCTAATGGCACAGACATGCTTCTGCCCAGATTAGAGACGTCGTTGAAATAGAGGCTAATTATGAAAAATTAGTTTTGGGACGAAATTGTCTAGATGTTCTTCTCCAGATGAATTCATCCGATCTGAGGCGATATCGTCTGATCGGCGACGATATCATCCAACGGTCAAAACAAACTCTAAAAATGGTGCAAAAAATGAGGAAACAGGTAGCAGGCGATTTTGGAGTGGTTTGGGGTTAAAATTCAAATTTGAATTATTTACTAAGGTAATTTTAATTATTTAATGTTTTGCTGTGCGAATTTTAGGGTGCTACACATCCTATGGTAGAACCATTGGTTAGAGTAATTTTTTCCATAGGAAAACATTGATCCACTAAGTAGGTTTATCCATAACCATACTCAACCTTCCACCCTTGTGCTAAATATCTTGATATTTTTGCAATATCCCTAACTTTACTAGAAGAAATAAATCTATCTATAGCTCCACTATCAATTAAAATATCTACTTATTTATTAAAAAACTTATCCCTTAAGAGCAACAGAGTGGCTTACCCTTCCAATTTCTGACTTTTGATTGTAGCATAAATCTTGTGGGTAGGTTCTTTTCCTTTTGCACTGGATGTACTCGATCTTGGTTGATATGGACAATGGTTAGCATAGTGTGGACCTCCATATTTGTAGCACCCACCCTTCATTCTTGGATGTACTCCCTATTTTTGTTCCCTAATTTTACCCACTGGTATCGAATTTGGTTGCTTTTGTGATTAAGGTTTGTTATTATTGTTATTGTTGCTCTTCTTTTGGAAACTCTTCCTAAACTTTCCCTCCTTCCTATAATTTCTCCTTTTAGGCTTTGGGACTATTTTACTCTTTTGGTTTTGTTCTCCTTCCCACTTCATGAACTCAGCACTATTCCTCTTCCTGAGCAATTATCGATCTTGTTCAGATAAAACTGCATAGTTAACTAGAGATGAGATTCTACTTAGCAAAATAATAAGCTTTATGTAGTGTATTTGGCTCATGCATATTTACATTATACTTGATCTTAGGTTCTGCTCTTAAGACGAATTTGTGAATCTTCGTAATCTTGTCATAAGCAAGTACATATTTCAACAACTTAACCAACTTCTTATAGTATACCTCAACTAATTTAGTCCCTTGTTGAAGGTTGGTAAATTCCTCAAACTTTGCTACATAGAAATATTTTGTAAGGAATATCTTCTTGAATATTGTAACAAACTCCTTCCACTTTAAATCAACCACTTCAATTTTTTGCTCTTCATGGAAGGTTTCCCACCATTCCAATCCAACCCCTTGTAGATATAGTGTTTCCCATACTATCTAAGTCCTAGTAGAGTAGTTCTTCATAGTGAAGTAGATTTCTAGTTTCCTTAGCCAAGCTTTGACTTCATTACCTTCTCCCTCTCCATTGAATTTGGAGGTATAAACATTATTTATGTCTTTGGCTAGTTCTATTTCTAGAAAAGCTTTGCCCTCTTGCTCTTTAGTGGTGTGTTTACTATCTTACCTAACCTCCTTTTCTTTTTTTATATGGAGGGTGCATCCTTATAAGTGATAAGTTTATGGATGACAAGGCCTTCATCTATTCTAGACATGTTAGAATATTCCTAAGTAAAAATATCTTTGTACTTCTTGAGCAAAGTAGTAGAGATGGTCTATTCCTATTTATATATGCTAGCCCTAATTTTAACTATGTGTGGAAGCCTAGGGAACCTCTGTCAATATCGATTATGTTAGGCTATAATTTTAAAAATAAGTATTGTATTTTATATATTATCAGTAGGTTTTCTAGTTAAGTGTTATTTTTATCTCAATGGTTTCTATGGGATTCCTGTTAGAAATTTAGTAATTCCACAATATTATCCATAGGATATCACAATAAACAACCACAAAATATTCACACAATGAACAATAAGTCACATAAAATAATTTTGATAACTATAAACTCAAGCACTACAAATACAATGTATTTGCAAGCTTCTTTGAGCACATATTATATTGATTTATCTTCCATATATACAAATTGGATATAATATTCTTCATATTCACAATACTCTCGAACTTCACACTTACACAAACCTTTAATATACTCAAACACATAGGAGATATAACACTTCATATTTCTCATATGAGAATTATCACAAAAATAATAAATATTAACTCCATATATGACAAAGACTCTTATGATTGCATATACTAAATGATAAACTCATAAATCCACACTTATTAACATAACACATACTCAAATATTAAGCACACCCTAGACTAAACTATTTACATGGTCATTGCATTATTCTTGCAAGGTACTAAATAATGTAATACCTCCAATAATTCCTTTCCTATGGGACTTATATGTAAATCGATATATGTGTGTGTGTGTGTGTGTGTGTGTGTGTGTGTGTGCGTGCGTGCGTGCGTGTGCGTGTAGATTTGATATGATAGATATGTATAAAAAATATGAATACAACATTAAATTTTTTACTTTATATTCAACATGTGTGTGGTTTCAGAGCATAGGTTCCTAAGCCAATATTGGAGAGGAATTATCTAAAGTTATTTTTATGATGATTGTTTTTGGAATGTCTCATAGGATTCAGAGGTGCCATTTTATATTGATAATTGTGTCATTCTAGAGAGGTGATTCAACATAATTTGAAAATAAATTATTTAAGTTTTTTTATGCTTGGAGATGAACCCCTTGAGGGATGTATGAAAAAATATTGAAAGTTTCTTATAACATTTACATGGTTTGAAATGAATTTAATGCAGAATGTCTGATTAAAATTTTTATTTAAGTATTGATTGGACAAATCCAATTGTAAATGTATTATCTATTTAAAAATAAGTCATTTCATTTGGATATTATTTAGTATATGAATTCTTAGAGTTGGACAAATTTATATGTAGAAAATCAATGCCTATGCAGATTTTAGATACTAAAAGTTTAATAGTGGAACTACCTTGGTCATTGCAAGGGAAAGGCAATGAAGTTTATTTAAACTAATATGTTAAAGGATACCTAAAACAATTGGCACACTTAGAACCAAAAAGAATATTTGCTATAGTAGCCTATGTTATATTTTAGAGGTCTAAGAGCTCAAGGACAAATTTTGATCAAATTAACTAGTTCTCACACTCAAAGAGCATCATGAGAAGTATTTGTGTTGTGAGCAACATTTATGCCATGAGAAGTTAGAAAATAAAGCTAAGGCTTCCTAGAGAATTGGTAAGACACCATTCCAAAATGCCTCTCAAATAGATCTTCTATTACCTGGGCAAGTCACATACCCAGATGCAAAGACATCAAAAGGAAGTAAGCCGCTAAATATTTATTTTCAAGATAAATGTTATGTATTCAAAGCTGTGTGGGAGATTATTTTCAAAGGATGTGTACTCCAATATTTCATGAACGTGCAAAGTGCTTATTGGATTTAACCTAGTAATATGTGGTGCCTTCAACATATAAGGTAAATATAATATTTTTAAGTTGTAAAATATAAAAGGGAATTATTGGATAGCGTATCAAGTGTTAAAATGTTACATCTGAGGGTGTGGGTTCAAAATATTTTGAAAAAAATAGTATTTAAGTTGAAAAAGTGTTTATAAAGTTGAAGTTTTTTTTTTGAAAAGGTAAAAAAAAATATTGATAGAACAAGAATCAAATTACAGTCATAGGTCTACCATTTTTGGCAAGTCCTAAAATCCAAATAAAACTTATATTAGCATCTCAAAAAATAACAAAAATTGAGTACCATCTAAAGAGCAAAAACTTTTCACTAGTCTCATTTCTATTTTTACACTAATCCTAAGTAACCTAGTAGGATTGTCAGTCCTACAATCACTACCAGTGCTATCCCAAAAAGAGACAAAGAGTGTTGCAAGAGGCAGCAAAAAACCAACAAATTATTGCTCATCCTCCATTGATCTAGAAGGCTCAATGGACTCTAGACCTATCCTCATCCTTACCTAAGTCTTTTCTGGCCAAACTAAGAACCGTTGGGTTTACCTACAACTATTCATAAGTGTCTCTATCCTAATTAGAATTTAGCATGTATCCAACCAGACTTTCACTACCATATTTAGTCAAAAAGTCAACCATTGCATTATTTTGTCTATCAACATAGATCAGGATGGCATCCTGTGACTATAGTCAAATTACAATCATAGATCTACCACTTTTGGCAAGTCCTAAAATTTGAATAAAACTCATATTAACATCTCAAAAAATAAAAAAAATTGAGTACCATCTAAAGAGCAAAAACTTTTCACTGGTCTCATTTCTATTTTATGCTAATCCTAAGTAACCTAGCAGATTTGACAATCCTACAATCACTACCAGTGTTATCCCAAAAAAAGCCAAAGAGTATTTCAAGAGGCAGCAAAAAACCAATAAATAATTGTTCATCCTCCATTGATACACAAGGCTCAATGGACTCTAGACCTATCCTCATCCTTACCTAAGTCTTTACTGGCCAAACTAAGAACTATTTGGTTTACCTCCAGCCATTCATAAGTGTATCTATCCTGATTAGAATTCAGCATGTATCCAACCAGACTTTCACTACCATATTTAGTCAAAAATTCAACCATTACATTATTTTATATATCAACATAGATCGGGATGGCATCCTTTAACTGCTGCCAAATGAACTTTATTTGGCTTACAATGTTTCTTATCCTCTAAGCCTTTGGTTTGAAATTTCTAATAACATCCAAAAAACCCACCATAATTTGTGAGTCAGATTCAACTATGATATTTCTAACCATAAGTTGAAGTTTTTTTAAAGAATATATTGCATTCTTAAAAAGAATAAACTAGGGGTTATAAGGGAGAGCTATTGAAAAGAATATTTTTATTAAACTGAAAGTTATAAGGTTGTCAAAAGATATTTATATAATAGAATTATTTGAAGATCGTATATTCATTAAAAATATTTAAATAGAGAGACATAATTTTTCTACATTTTTTTGAGTTATAAGGAAAAAATTTAAAATGACAACTCAACTATTCCTTTCAGATTTACAACTAAAAGGACTAAACTTTATTTCATGGAAGAATAAAATGAGAACTATCTTGATAGTATAAAAACTATGGGATATCATATTAGGGGATGAAATATATCCTAAAGAACCAATTGCACAAATGGATTTTGATGAAAAAGATAATAGGAAAAAATTAATCATTTTGTCAGGCATAACAAATGAAATTCGTGCTTGTATTAGTGAAGCTAATGCATCAAAAGAAACATAGGATATTTTATACACTATTTTTGAAGGTCAAAATAAAGCAACTATTCATTATTTATAGTCTCAACTATACACTATACAAATGCAAGATAATAAAATTTTAGAATATTTTCTTCAAAAAATAGTAGAATTAAAGGGAAAACTAAACGCTTTGGGAAAATAATTGATAAAAATATATTAATTTCAATTATATTGCATGCTCTACCTGATTCATTTAGTATTTTGATATCTTCTTTACAAGTTTCTAATTGTATAATATCATTTGAAGAATTGATCAATATATTATAATAATATGAATTTGAACTTCAATTACAAGATGATTCTTCAAACAATGCTCTCATTTCTAGAAAGAGATATCAAAGAAAACCTAGAAATTCTATGAATCCATCCTCATCTTCTTCACAAACTCAAACAAAATGAAGTAGAAGATATTTTCACATATGTGAGAAGGAAGAAAATCATGATACTAGATTATGTAGATATAATGCTTTGAATAGGTGGAATCAATCATAAAATTCTTCTCAAACAAGATCATAAGAAAAATATCAATCTTGAAATCAAAATAATTTACCTATACCAAATCATAGGTATAGCTCAACTTCTCAACAAGGACCAATTATATGATATTACATTATTTGATAAATTAGGATGTGCATGATATGTACATGTGTCATGAAAGAAAGCTAAGAGTCTTTTATGCAAGTGGTAAGTTAAGAATCTAAAAGTCATATAGAAGGCAACAATCAAGAATGTGAAGAGTTATCTTGTAAAGCTATATTATGGAGACAAAGCTCCATAAATTGTATCTACTCTAATTTTTCTAAAAGAAGAAAGTGATATTGTATATTGTGAGTATTTTCTCCATTCTTATTATTTGATATTAATTTCATAATATTGTTATTATTCTTCAACTTTAATATTATGTCTATTTTATATTGGTACTTGTATGATAACCTATGATATTTTGTGGTAGAAAGGCTTAAAAAGAAAATAATGGTATCAGATCTACTACCTAAGTCTATCTAGTTCGATAGAGTTCATTTTATTAGCCACCATTATTAATTAACTTTATCCAATTTTGATAAATATTACTTAGAGTTTATCCACTTTAAACATTGTTATGCACAGTGGTGAAAATTTGTTAATAAGCGAATATTAACATTTTTCAAAATGCAAATTGGTTAATTTTAGGACCCTGGACGTTGGCCCATTTACCCAAAAATTTTAAAAATATTTTTTTTTTTGGATCGGTTCACCCAAAAATTATAAATTTTTAACACTTGAAATTTTAAATAGCAAGCCCTCCCACCTATATTTTGGACTAATTCACCTTAAAATTATATATAATTTTATTAACCTAGACAAATTCACACACTATATATACCAAAACATACTATTATTTGTTATACATTCAACAAAAAAGGAGAAGCCAAAATTCGAGCTAAAAAAAGAACAGAACCAAAGAAGTTGGAAAAAGAGTGATTGGCAACAGATGAAGGAAAAAATACAAGACTACAGAGAAAATACTACAAGTATACAATTTCTTTTGATGACTTGTTTTACTTTTATCATCATTACTTCCATGCATACAGACTCCTTGCTTGTCCCAGCTTGGATGACTATATGCTCTCCCAGGTCATCCCTCACATGAGGTCTACCAACCCACCTAAGTCATCTCTTGCATGAGTTCTATAAACTCAAGTAGGTCGTCCCTTGCATGATGTCTACGAACTCACGTAGGTTGTCCCGCATGATGTCTATGAACTCACACGGGTTGTCACATCCCCACCATATAATAACATTTTGTATGAAAGAATATGATACTGCGATAAGTTTTTGTGGTGCAAGTACAGGTGTTTGTATAAAGGCGAGGGAAGACACCCACCCCTGACAGAGACAAAGGGAAAGAAGCGTCAGGTAGGTGGGACATGATGTTGTGCCACGTGCACCTTGGCCCGTGGATACATGGACGCCCACCGTAGGAACTGCATGATAAAATATCATATTGACTGTTATTGCATTCAATATATATGGTTGCATTTTGTGTGTGTATGCGCTGCTAGCTCGTAATTGTCTGCTTAAACTCTATATGTCATTATAATAAAAATAGCAACCATAAACTCTATAGGTCATTATAATAAAAATAGCAACCACAAGGATAAAAAATATTATAAACAAAACACTAAAAATATATTTACAAATGTAAAAAAAATTATTATTATTATATTTAGCAAAGAAAATATATAATATCTATTTCCATAAAAGATATGTGCATTAAACAATAGTTGAAGATAATAATAAGGTTGATATTATTAAAGTCAATGGGAGGGTGGCTAACGTTGTTCCAAGGAAGCATCGTTCGGGAAGTTTAATTAAAAAATAATAATATAATAAGATATATAAATAACAAAGCCAATACGTGCCGGAAGGAAAGAACGAAACTAAGCTATTGATAAAACATTTGAAGTAATATTAAAAAATAAATAAACTAAGCTATTGATAAAACGAAACTAAGCTATTGATAAACTCCATACCGAAGAAGGAAGCTTGCCACTTGGCCAAGGTAAGGAGGACCAACCTGGAATTAATCCTCGGAGGTGTCAAGCAACTAAAATTCATACACTCCTATAAAGCTATGATAAACGAATTAAATGGGATATGATAAGTCCTACGTTCTCAAGCCGTTCCTCCTGGTTCCGGATAAAAGAATATCGAACTCTTGTTACGACGTTGAAGAGAATTCAGCGCTGCTTTACCAGGTTAGGCCGGATTAAGGAATGCTACTGTCATATGTATTTTTATTGGATAAATAGTGACTATTATGTGGGCTTGACATCCTGATATATATATGTTTTCTTAAGAAAAATGGAATCAAACTGAACTGTGTTATGTATGTGTTATCTTCTTTATCAATGAATGGTATATGAAATGTGGTGTTCATTAACGTAAGCATCGCTGCATGTTAAATAGTTGATAGTTCTCTTTTTTTCAATAGCAAAACGGAGTGATTTTTGTTCACCTATTCTCTTTTGTGTATTGTGGAGTCATGCTGTAAGTTTGGCTGGTAATTGAATCCGAAATGAGGATGCTGTGCATGATTGAATGATTGCATTTACTGGGCCATGCTGACCCTTAACACCTTTCCGCCTTTCAAACCATGTCTCTGTCGGACGTGTGGGGCCGTGGGCAAGATTGATTGAAAGTTGTCAAGATGGGGACGTAAGACATGACATGACGCTGCGGCATTATGACATCCTTGAGGATGAGAAACCTTAAAACAAAACTTTTACCTCCAGTGGTGTAATCTATTTCCTTTCCATTTAAGATATATTAAATTGGCCATGTCAATTCAGGTTCTGTGGATTATACAGTCAATACGTAATGATGCTTATTAAAATATGTATACATTTAAGATTCATCTTCAGAGTGTTAGCTTAATTTGATTGAATCTCTATTTAAGCATGTTGTAGGCGTAGGCGCACTTAATGAATTCGGCTTAATGTGTATTAATCAAACTGCTTTCCTGTGAATGGAATAAGAGTATTTTATTGAACTTAGTGTAACGATTATGCTAAAGAAAACAATAATGAAATCTGGTTATAAATAAATCAAACGAAAGGATAACTTTAAGTCTGGAAAACTAAGGAATTACATCCCATTATCGAAAATATTATACATTTATCAGTTACCGAAGTGTGTGTAAGATCAGTTACCGAAGTGTGTGTAAGATGCTTCCAAATGGAAGCAAAGTTTTCTTCAAGGGCCTCCAGTATGGAAAAGAAGTTTTTAATTATTAAACATTATGTAAGACAAAAGCTAGGAAAATATATTCTTACTACTGTATAAGCTCTTTATTAATAAAAAGGAAACTGAGTAAATGTGGAGTCAACCTACTTAAGACTTAGTATAAGGGTAATTAGTCTTATCAGTAATAAGTTCTTAATAAGCTTTTCCTTTATGAGGAATTGGAAATTACGTAATAAGTTCTTAATAAGCTTTTCCTTTATGAGGAATTGGTATGGTTGAGAACTTTCGATTGGTTGGAATGCTAAGGTTGTATTGGTTTATGGTGAAATCAAAATAGATTGCAGCTGAAAATTTAAGTAAGATGGCCTAGGGCAGCTAGGGACGAAGAGTTGCATAGGCGAAAGAATACGTGGATGAAACAAAATCAGAAATAGATGAAACGTTGGGAAATCAACATAAATGAATGCCCAAATGTAAACAAAGACATAAAAAATTATGAATGAAAAGTTCAGAAGTGGAATGTGGAAAAATGCAAGCAGGAAAAGTCAATATTATATTGCAAATTTTAACCCAACGTATGACCACAAGGAAAAAGCCTATATAGGTGTATATAGACACTGAAATCAAGTGGAAGGAAAAAATACTCATTCCTCAGATAAGGACTAGCTCTCATAGGCTTAGATGTGAAACAGGGAGATGGAAAACGCTCAAAGAACAATGGGAAGAAAGGATATGTACTTTATGCAGCACAGGGGCAGTAGAGACAGAGGAACACTTCATCTATAAATGTCTGAGTTTTTCAGATATCCGTGACAAATACAAAGAAACACTTAGGAACGCGTTTATGACAGATTTGTTTGAAGACAGTAAAATAAAAAAAGTTGGAGAATTGCTAACACAAAGATATTAAAGATCATATGATATAATTTGAGTAATTGTACTTCCATATTTGAGGTCCCATAGACCATATGTGGGTCTAGCGGACGTAATTAAAATCTTTCATTCGTAACCACTAGCATATATTATTACTTTCATTTCAACCTTAGGTTTACATTTGTCATTTGTCAAAAGCAATCCGTGTGAGAAGTATACAACTTATTAATTAATTTATTTAAAAAATTTCCTTGAAAAGTTTCATGCTCGAAGTAGATGTATAATTTTTCAAAATAAAGGTATTGACTTTTGATTATTTATATTATAAATTTTAGTTCTTATATGATTAAACTCTATCCGTCGTCCACGTTATTTCGCACTAATTAATGTAAACTTTATCAAAGAAAAAGAAAAACTTTAGCAATTGATTATAAACTTTAACTATGTAATATGTTGAAATACTCAGGTAATTAATTGGATTATTGTATCATAACTTTATAAGCTTATAAATTTATAAGTTAGGGTTTATAAGCTAGTACGACCCCTATCTTACAACCTAAGATTATGCTATGGGATAGCAAAATATTAAAACTATGTGAAAGAGTGAAGAGATTCAAGTCTATTTATAAGTTAATACGAGTCTATCTTACAACCTAAGATTAGGCTATGGGATAGCAAAGTATTAATACGAGGGTTATGGGATAGCAAAGTATTAAAACTATGTGAAAGAGTGAAGATACGAGCCTTATCTTACAACCTAAGATTGGGTTATGGGATAGCAAAGTATTAAAACTATGTGAAAGAGTGAAGAGATTCAAGTCTATTTATAAGTTAATACGAACCCTATCTTACAACCTAAGATTAGGAGATTCAAGTCTATTTATAAGTTAATACGAGCCCTATCTTACAACCTAAGATTAGGCTATGGGATAGCAAAGTATTAAAACTATGTGAAAGAGTGAAGAGATTCAAGTCTTATAGGTTTAAGCTATGGGATAGCAAAATAGTTTTAGGCTATGGGATAACAAAATATTAAAACTGTGTGAAAGAGTGAAGAGATTCAAGTCTATTTATAAGTTAATACGAGCCCTATCTTACAACCTAAGATTAGGCTATAGGATAGCAAAGTATTAAAACTATCTGAAAGAGTGAAGATACGAGGACTATGGGATAGCAAATTGTTAAAACTATGTGAAAGATCTTACAACCTAATATTACGCTATGGGATAGCAAAGTATTAAAACTATGTGAAAGAGTGAAGATACGAGGGCTATGGGATAGCAAAGTATTAAAACTATGTGAAAGAGTGAAGATACGAGGGCTATGGGATAGCAAAGTATTAAAACTATGTGAAAGAGTGAAGATACGAGGGCTATGGGATAGCAAAGTATTAAAACTATGTGAAAGAGTGAAGATACGAGCCCTATCTTACAACCTAAGATTAGGCTATGGATAGCAAAGTATTAAAACTATGTGAAAGAGTGAAGAGATTCAATTCTATTTATAAGTTAATACGAGCCCTATCTTACAACCTAAGATTAGGAGATTCAAGTCTATTTATAAGTTAATACGAGCCCTATCTTACAACCTAATATTAGGCTATGGGATAGCAAAGTATTAAAACTATCTTAAAGAGTGAAGAGATTCAAGTCTTATAGGTTTATAGAGTGAAGAGATTCAAGTCTTATAGGTTTAACCATTGAGAGAAATGGCCAATCCTAACCAGTGAAGATATTAAGTCTTATAGGGTCCTAACCAGTGAAGAGATTAAGTCTTATAGGGTCTTCAGTATTATAGGGTCTTATAGGTTTAAAGAGTGAAGAGATTCAAGTCTTATAGGTTTAACCATTGAGAGAAATGGCCAATCCTAACCAGTGAAGAGATTAAGTCTTATAGGTTTAACCATTGAGAGAAAATTCCATCTGTAATTATTATTTACACCCTTTAAACTATATTTTTAAAAATAAAATATATTAATGATAGGTTTAACCATTGAGAGAAATGGCCAATCCTAACGAGAATATTCTATCTGTAATTATTATTTACACCCTTTAAACTATATGTTTAAAAATAAAATATATTAATGATAGGTTTAACCATTGAGAGAAATGGCCAATCCTAACATGGCCAATCCTAACAAGAATATTCTATCTGTAATTATTATTTACACCCTTTAAACTATATGTTTAAAAATAAAATATATTAATGATTATCACATGCTTGTTTACATTCTTTTTAAACTATATGTTTACATTCTTTTTAAACTATATGTTTACATTCTTTTTAAACTATATATTTAAAAATAAAATAAATCTTAGAAATATCATTAATATATTATGATTATCACATGCTTGGAAATGCTGAAAATATTATATTTTAGATTTGCTTGAAACTTTTACTTATTTATTAGTTTTATTTTTTATTAGTTTTATTTTAGAAAACGTTATGTTAAAATCAGTATATGGTTATACTTATTTAAACATTAAATTTGATTAAAAGTTCATATCTTGAAACAAGAATTTTAACCAATTCTAACTATGGTAACCCTTTTATGGTATAGTGTTAAATTTTAGAGATTTTTATGGATGACTACTTATAGCAATACGGTGTTAACCTTGGGTTTATTGCTTACTTTTTGGAATATTAAAATATCATTTTCAAGCGTTCAGTTACTTCTCTCTCCACGAGAAGTCACGAGGAAACCCAACCCATGTGAGACCAGGTTATTGACTATAATTATCTTGGATGTTTCTGTCAATTATCTTGTATGTTTGATATGAGATTTGTGCTATAATTCCAGGTTATTGACTATAATTATCTTGGATGTTTTTGTGAATTATCTTGTATGTTTGATATGAGATTTGTGCTATAATTCGACTACATTTATAAAAATATAATTGTATGTTGTGATATGAGATTTGTGTTATAATTCGACTACAATTTTGAAATGATGTTTTTTAATCTTTATAGTGAGTTATAAAGTTAGATATTTGATTAATAGTTCACCTTTTATATGAAGGGACTTAAGATATTTGATTAATAGTTCACCTTTTATATGAAGGGAATTTTTAATAGAATATAAAAATAAAAATAAAAACTTAGGTTATAGACCTTAGGAAGGGGATTAACCGGTATTCAAAATATAAGTATTTGAAATCCTAGGAGTCTGAAACCTTATTACATCTATGTGTCACAGGATCTTTTATTAAGCTTTCAATGTATTCCCAAAAAAATCGCTTCTTAAGCTTTCAATGTATTCCCAAAAAAATCGCTTCTTTGATTAAGCTTTCAATGTATTCCCAAAAAAATCGCAAGATATTGATTTTAGATATCCACGGCTTAAGCTTAAAATTCGAATATTGATTTTAGATATCCACAACTTAAGCTTAAAATTCGAATCTTGCCTAGAGAAAAATGAGGGAGGATGTCTCCACTCATACCCTTAAGTCACATGATGCCTTAAATGGGATTCAACTTTGCTTGACAAGAGGAGGCTACCCATGCCGCTCAGTCACGCGGTGACTTAGCGGGGACTGCACCACCGTACTCTAGCTCTATGGGTCAGGAGGGACCAAGCCGAGGAGTGTAACGAGTGATGGGATGGGGAATCACTCTAAGTGGACAGTCAGTTAGTGGTGGTGATATTCAGCAATCCGCTAGGACTGGGAAACGCCTACATAATGCATGACTAGGATGCTACTCATGCTAATGACTTTCCAGTAGCAGATGGTTATGGGCAGCAGTTCAGGAAGGGTTATGTTTATCTAGTCCTTTAGCATTGCGAAGGTGGACTTAGCCAAACCTTAGTTGATGGTCAATAGCTAGCACCGACATACAAACGTTGATTCCAAGGTACGAGATGAGATCTCTTAAAAGGTTGTGAACCTTATAACCTTGGACAAGGGGCATAGCGTACCCCATTCAGGCCTGAATGGATAACCCTCCACCAGATTCCTAAGAGTCTCAAGTGATGAGCCAAATCCAATAAGGCGACTCGCAAAATATAGCTAATTTCGAGCACTTAAGACACTAGTTGCATGAGTGAATAATATTGAAGTGCATTGTATATGTATGCCAAAACTAACATTCACATGGGATGTATATGTATGCCAAAACTAACATTCACATGGGATGTATATGTATGCCAAAACTAACATTCACATGGGATGTATATGTATGCCAAAACTAACATTCACATGGGGAATCAATCCCATAAGGGGGGTGGAGGTTCAAGGTTCAAATATCGGGCCTCGTCGGATTGAACGCTTGTCCCTTTCCTGGTGCTTTCAACGACGTAAAATGTTTAAAATGATTATGGCATGGCAGTTATAGGGGCGGACTACGTGAATATTTGTGTGTGGCGACTTCCAGACTGTGCGAAGATTTGTGTGGCGGCTTCTATGGTGGACAATGCAAAATACTATGGCAGCCATAAAAGTTGGACACCTTGCCCGGATTTGTGGTGGCTACTGATTCTACCATGTGCTACTGATTCTACCATGTTAAAAAAAACATTCACATGGGGAATCAAGCAATATACAAATGATTCAAACAAAATTTTTAGTGTGTGGTTTTTGGGCTGCTACATAGGTCATCCCTTGTAGGTCATCCCTTGCAGGTCATCTCTCGCATGAGGTCTATAAACTTACCTACCTAGATCATCCCTTGTAGGTCATACCTTACATGAGATATATAGACTTACCCAAGTCATCCCTACGGACTAATGCAGGTCATCCCTTGCATGATGTCTATGGACTCTTGTAGGTCATTCCTTGTAGATCATCCCTCGCAGATCATCCCTTGCATGAGGTCTATAGACTTACCCAAGCCATCCCTTACACCTCATCATCCCTCGCATGAGGTCTATAGACTTACCCAAGCCATGCCTTACACCTCATACCTTGCATGAGGTCTATAGACTTACCCAAGCCATCCCTTACACCTCATCCCTCGCATGAGGTCTACAGACTTACCCAGGTCATCCCTTGAAGGTTTTTCCTTATAGATCATCCCTCGCATGATGTCTTCGACTTACACAAGTCATCCCTTGTATTATGTCTATGGAATCATGAAGTTCATCCCTCATAGGTCATCCCTTGCAGTTCATCCCTTGTATGAGGTCTACAAACTTACCTAGGTCATCCCTTGCATGATGTATATGAACTCATATAGTTCATTGTTCATTCCTTGTAGGCCATCCCTTGTAGGTCATCCCTCACATGAGGTCTACAGACTTACCTAGGTTATCCCTTGTAGGTCATCCCTTGTATGAGGTCTACAAACTTACCCAGGCCATACCTTATAGGTCATCCCTCGTAGGATGTCTATGGACTCATGCAAGTTGTCCCTTACAGGATGTCTATGGACTCATGTAGGTCATCCCTTGCATGAGGTCTACAGACTTACCTAGGTCATCCCTTACAAATCATCCCTTGCATGAGGTCTACAGACTTACCTAGGTCATCCCTTGCATGTTGCAAGTTATTCTTGTAGGTCATCCCTTGCATGTTGCAAGTTATTCTTGTAGGTCATCCCTCGCATGATGTCTACATGCTCACGCATGTTGTCCCTCACATGATGTCTATAGACTCATGCAGGTCATCCCTCACATGAGTTCTACAGAATTACCCATATCATCCCTTGCATGAGGTGTATAGACTTACCTAGGTTATCTCTTACAGGTCATCCCTCGCATGAGGTCTACCAACTCACACAAACTCTTCTAGGTCATCTCTATTTACTGCACCCTGATCATCCTAGCTTTGCTAATTATATTATCATCTTTGCTTCCTTACTTGCAGACTTCTTGCTCATTTGTTCTTTGATACCTACAGACTCTGCCTTGACTGATCTTCATTGAGTCTTGTAGACTCATCCCAATTTCATACCTACAGAGTATATCTATCATCTCTTGTATGATGCTTATAGACTTTTCCAGACCATCTCTAGATCATCCCAGATTTTTTGATTACATTATCGTCTTTACTTTCTTACCTTTAGACTTCCTACTCATCTATTCTTTTCCTAACATTTCCCTTCACAAGTACAATGGATCCAACTCACAATTTATCCTAAAATATTTTAGGAATATCTCAAAATCTAAGGAGGCATCAATATCCATTGAGGAACTAGAACTAGAACCTGCATACCTGTTTTACCTACTTAATTAGTAATTTTAATAAATAATTTTAAAATATTAAGTAATTTTAATAAATAATTTTAAAATATGATATAAAACATCTTTGAATGTTGAATACCCAATTGATCCTGATATTCCTCTACTAGAAGATATTACCCAAGATGAAATACATCTCGAAAATTTCATCAAAAATGACGTGTTATAAGGTACATACCCATTTTCCCTACTTAATAGTAATATTAATAAGTAATTTTAGAAAATGATATAGAACATACTTGAATGTAGAGTACCTAGTTGATCCTGATATGTCTCCACTGGAAGATAATCCTCAATGTCTCCACTAGAAGATAATCCCCAAGATGAAATACATCAAGAAAATTTAATTAACAATGACATGCAACAACTTGAACAAAATCTTGAAACTAGCATACAAAGTCAAAATAAAAATGATCTTTCCAACGAAATGTACACTACAGGGGAATCTTCGGTTAAGTCTATGAAATGTAGACGTAGAAGCTCAACAAGATGGATTACTTGGAAGGTCATTTAATTTTGAATGGTCATTAAAGTATCCGTTTATTGAACCAATGTTGCAAGAAGATAGTAATGCAAAACCAAAAGAAGCTAGATGTGTTATTTGCAGTTGGAAATTAGGAAAAGATAAGAGAATGCAACCTAAGATAGATACAATAGAAAAACATTATGGAAAAGTTGTTTTTTAAAGTAAAACAAGCTGATAGAAAATTTAAGATAACCCACAGGTGGAAGAATGCATCGGAATACACAAGATAATCCCCAAGATGAAATACATCAAGAAAATTTAATTAACAATGACATGCAACAACTTGAACAAAATCTTGAAACTAGTATATAAAGTCAAAATAAAAATGATCTTTCCAACGAAATATACACTACAGGGGAATCTTCAGTTAAGTCTATGAAATGTAGACGTGGAAGCTCAACAATATGGATTACTAGAAGGTCATTTAATTTTGAATGGTCATTAAAGTATCCGTTTACTGAACCAATGTTGCAAGAAGATAGTAATGCAAAACCAAAAGAATCTAGATGTGTTATTTGCAGTTGGAAATTACGAAAAGATAAGAGAATGCAACCTAAGATAGATACAATAGAAAAACATTATGGAAAAGTTGTTTTTTAAAGTAAAACAAGCTGATAGAAAATTTAAGATAACCCACAGGTGGAAGAATGCATCGAAATACACACATGTGAGATATGCACTAGACTATGAAAAAACAATGAAACAAAAATAAATACTATATGAGAATGGTGGAACAATTCCAACATAGTTTCAAAAAATTATAAAACAGTGTTAGCTTCAAAAAGCTTGCAGTTTGCTGTCGTATTTACTATTCTTAAAAAAATGTAGAGCTATGTCAAACTTTATTGATTTTAAGCATCTCTTTCAACTAGTTAATGTACGGAACCTCCCTAATGCTCATTGCTCATTGGTCAGATTGAAGTGGTTGGAAAATGGTAAAATATCTATCTTTAGTTGAGAAGGACTTGAAAGATAATGTTAAAAATTCTAAATTAATTTTACTTTCTATTGATGAGGTAACTACAGTTGATAATACATATTGGATTTGCATGCATGTTTAGACCTTTCAAAATCATGTAAGGCAACCTCATATGCTAGCAATACATAAGATGGTGGAAAACTGTAATACTAAAAATCTTTACAATGTTGTTGTTACTAGCTTAAAGGATATTGTTGGAATGGATGATGCAACAATAGCTAGTAAATTAATATGTGTTGGAGTTGATGGTGTTGTAATGCAAGGTAATAGAAATGGTCTTTGTGTTCAACTTCAAACATCTGTTGCCCCATATTTGATCTCGATTCACTGCATGGATCATAGAATGAATCTTGCATACAAAATTGTGAGCACATTTAAAAATGTTGCAAGAGTTGAAGAACTCATCTGGAAAGTACATTCATATTTTTCGTGTAGTCCAAAAAGGGTTGTAGAGTTTCAACAATTTGCACTAGGACTTATAGAAAAAATTATTGCAAGATGTAGATACTAGGTGGATTTCATTGTTTTAACCTACAACAAGAGTTTTCAAACAATATAAATCCATAGTAGGATTTATGTATTAAAATCGGAGGGCAGTTGATAAAGTAAAAGATTTGTTATATCATATGAGAGACCTGGAAACACTACTCACTTTGTGTGGTATTCTTTCAATGCTGCATGAAATGAATTAGAATTAGAAAATATATATTTATATAGTTGATTTTACCATAATTAAAAAATAAATTTGTGTGTATTGATACATTATACTTATCAAGTGATAATTTTATGGATCCTATATTTGATGATTGGATAACTCTAACAAATATCAATGAACAAAATAGTTTGTTGCAATTCAACATTCACGATCATATATTTATTAATTTTCATGAAAAATAAATACCTTTATACTATTTTGATAAGTGATTGGATATAGTTAGTGAAGATTTATCATTGATAATGATGCCTACAAACCTACCCAGGGTATCCCTTGCATGAGGTATACAAACTCACATAGGGTATCCCTTACATGAGGTATACAGACTCACATAGGTCATACCTCACATGATGTCTACCGACTAACCTAGGTTGTCCCTCGCATGAGGTCTACGGACTCATGAAGGTCATCCCTCACATGATGTCTGCAAACTAACACAGGTAATCCCTTGCATGATGCCTACCGAATTACCCAAGTTGTCCCTCGCATGAGGTCTATGGACTCAAGAAGGTCATTCCTCACATGAGGTCTATGGACTCACGTAAGTCATCCCTTGCATGATGTCTACCGACTTACCTAGGTCATCACTCACATGAGGTCTACGAACTTAAAAAGTTCATCCCTCGCATGAGGTCTACAAACTCACGTAGGTCATCTCTTATATGATGTCTACCAAATTACCTAGGTCATCCCTCACATGAGGTCTACGGACTCACGAAGTTCATCCCTCACATGATGTCTACCAACTTACCTAGGTCATCCCTCACATGAATTTTATAGACTTAACCCAGGTCAACCCTTGCAAGTCGTCCTTCACGTGAGGTCATCCCTCATATAATTTCTACCATATTATGAGGTCGTCTCTCACATGGTGCCTATAGACTTACTCAAGTCATCCCTTGCATGAGGTCTATGGACTCACTTAGGTCATCCCTCACATGATGTCTACCACATTACTAGGTCATCTCTCACATGGTGCCTATAGACTTACTCAGGTCATCCCTTGCATGAGGTCTAAGGACTCACTTAGGTCATCCCTTGAATGATTTCTTCTGAGTAATAAAATCATTTTGTTATTCTGCTCATATATCTATGTTTTGTTACTGTTATTTTTAAATCACACTCTTTCATACTCTTTCATAATCTATCTTGATCCAAATCACTATACTAAACGCTTTTCCCTTTCCTGGTGCTTTCAACAACGTTAAAGGTTTAAAATGATTATGGCATGGTGGTTATAGAGGTGGACTATGTGAAGATCTGTGTGGCGGTTTCTAGGGAGGATGGTGCAGAATACTATGGTGGCCATAAAAAAATAAACAACCTGCCCGAATTCGTGGTGGCTACCGATTCCACCAAGTAAATTAAAAAAAAATCAATTACAAACATCATTCAAAATCAAATGTTTGAAGGTTGTATATAAACACTGTAATTTTTATTCCTAAACTTGGTTTTGTTAGCTGATTTAAATGAAGTGCTAATTCTATTTATAAATCTATTAATAAAAAAATTGTACATAGCCAATTAGGAGCCAAATCAAGATGTATATTTAGTTTTTTTTAATTTAGTTCTTATGTAGGAGCCAAATCAAGATGTATATTTAGTTTTTTTTAATTTAGTTCTTATGTTTAGATTTCTTGAAAATATGTTAGACATCATTTTGCTGTTATTTGTAATAGCAAATATCAAGAAAAATTGTACCATTTTATGCACATAAAAGGGAGCCAAATCAAGATGTATATTTAGTTTTTTTTAATTTAGTTCTTCTGTTTAGATTTTTTGAACATATGTTAGACATCATCTTGTTTTTTATGCCCTGCATTTGGATACTTTTCACATGGTAAACATGTAATAAGGATGATCTAAATAGAGATAAAGCAATTTATATCTATGGTGATTTAAGAAAGATAAATTATTGGTAGACTTCAAATTTTTCCAAAGCACAAAATCATAAGATGCCATTGCATAAAATCAAACTATGAATAAAGGAACAAAGGCCTCATAGGGAGTCAAATATATTCATTCAAATATCAAAGTTACAAAAATTCTTTATTTCTTTTCAACAAAATTTCATTACAAAGCAAGTGGACATTCTATTGGGTTGAAGGGCCTATTTCAAGTATTTGCATAGATGAAGGATATGGCTGCTTTTCTTTATGACCTTTCCTAGATGCCACCTCTAATTATGTTTCTCCTAACACGCCAACTCTTCGTAGGTTCTCTTAACCAATCTTCAAACTTTCTACCAATCCTCTCCTCTATAACTGGATTGTCTTTTGGAGGTATTTCATTCTCTTATTTTGCAAGCAAAATATTAGGATCCATATTATGTTTGATGATGATTTTTCTAAAGGTATTATTTTATCTGATGGTATCATAGAATCGTTCTTTGAATTCAATTATATTTAGTATACTTCTTTTTGTTGTGACCAAAAAGACCTTCATGTTTTTCACTTGATTTTTGACATTCTCAAAATTGGACTTTACAGTAGAATATTAAAAATATTAATTAATAAAAATCAAAATGTTATAAAAATAAATTAATCTCAAAATTGGACTTTACAATAGAATATTAAAAATATTAATTAATAAAAATCAAAATGTTATAAAAATAAATTAATTTAGAAAAATATTATTGACTTTCAACTACCTGGGTAGCCTTTGCCATTTTAACTTTTTTTCTATCAATTATCCACTTATTGAAATAGGCTTGAGCTTCAACATTTAGATTCTCAAGCCTATTCAAAAGGTGATCTATAATTTCATCACCATAAAGATTAGTGGCCTTTACAATTCATAAGGTTGCTTCATATAACAAAGTATCCACATTTTCAGGGTGTTGTTGAACCAAAGAAAACAATTTTTTTTCTATTTTTGGAAATTTTTTGTACCAGACATTAATTTATTTGACTAAAACTTTTTCCCGATACTCCCAACCTTTCAGTTCATAAATATTTGAAAACACAATATCCTTCACTGTGGCTTCCAAATTTTTTTCTAATAAATTTGATTCTAAAAAATCTAATATTTGATCTTCAGTAAGAGGAGCATTTTGATCGGTTGGATCGGGGGGAGGGGAGTTGTGAGCAGTGGTTGCTCTTCCACCAGTTTGCAATGCTTTATCAATGGTTTTTCTTCTTTGAGTTTGAAGCATATCAGATTCTTTAAAACTATCAGGAAATATACCTTGCATAAGGAAGTCCTGATCCAAGGGAGGAATAGGCAACCCAGGACAATCATGCAAAACTTTTGAAACATTTTCCAGTGTAAAATTGGTAAATTTTGAAAGGCCAAGGGATGCGCTTACTGAACTCCTTTCAACATGTAATTATTTTCCATGCATATGTTGAGGCCTCATGAACTGTTGTCTATGTGGAGGTGGTGGTGGTGGTATATATTGTTGTGCAGGCCATTGTGATCGACCTAAGACCAAAATAAAAAATAAAAAATAAAATAAACATTTGAAGAAATTATTTTAATAAAAATATTGGGAAACTTAATTTTTAATTATGTAATATGTATATTGTGATCTAATATAGTATCTTGACCTATTTCAATCATTTGTTCATAATTTGTAGGACTCCAGAATTTGTGGGATACAAAAAAATAGCAGTATGGAATAAAGCAGCAGAAAATGGCAAAGGGCATGGGGTATTATGGTTTTAATAAAAGAGGAGTGGGATAGGGTCATTAAAATTGAAAAACAAGATGAAAACAAAAAGTACATTTGGATAAAGATCCTAGAAAATAAGTCAGTTATTAGCATAGCAGCATGTTATTTTGCTCCCAAGAATTCTAAATTCTATAAGAAACATGACCTTAACAGAGAAGACCCATACTCCTCCCTAAAAAGAGACATTTCAATATAGAGTAAGTTGGGAGATATTATATTAATTGGAGATTTCAATGCAAGGACAGCAAATAAGCAAGCTAACATTCTAGAAGGTAACGAATATATTGAGATTAATCCTCTTTGGATGCCAGAAGAGGAAAATCAACAATGGACCAGGACTTCAGAAGATGAGCATGGGGCTATCACGCAATATGGAGAAGAGTTGTTAGGTCTTTGCAGCATATACAATTTGATTATTTGCAATGGGATGAACAAATGGAAAAATTCAGGAAAGTATACATGCAAAACATATAAGGGACAAAGTGTAATAGACTATGTAATATGCTCAGAGAATTACATACCAAAAATAGAGGAGATAGAAGTGGAAGATTCTCCAGTGGAACTTAAGTCAGATCACAACCCAATTGTTATGAAACTTCGAATGCATGGAGACAAACCAAGGGAAAAAAAACTTGCAAGGCAATCAAAATAAATATCCTCACAAGGGAAACATTCTCTTAACAGATGAAAATCGGCAAAATTTTAGAGCAGTATTAAATAATAAGTTACAGGAAAGGGAATAACTACATCACAGTAGCAGAGATTATAGTAAGAGTGAATGGTTAATGCAAGTTATTCAAGAAGCTCTAAAAAAATGCAAGAGAGCTAAACCTAAAAAGAAAGAAAGGAATAACTTCCCAACCAACCCATGGTTCGATGAAGATTGCAAAAAAATGCGAATATTACTAAAGGAACCAACGGGTAAAACAAGAGCAAACAAAAAAGCATATGAGAAACTAGTAAGGGCAAAAAAAGAAGAATACACTAAAACAAGGAGGGAAGAATTGATTTATTTAGGGAAGCATGAACCAAAGAAATTTTGGAAGGAACTAAGCGTGAAAAGGATGCAAACTGAAAATAACATAACAGTTAATCAGTGGTTGGAGTATTCAAAACAACTGTATCAGCGTAGTAACCAGCAGGAGACACCACCTACTATCATTGTCAAGAAAGAACTTTTCACAATTGAAGACATTATTCAAGGGATAAAAAAGTTAGCAACTGGAAAAGCCCGTGACATAAACAATCTTCAAGCAGAGCATATAAAATGGGGGTAGATATCGTGGCACCGCAAATCAAAGAAATTTTCAATGAGGTCATACAAAATGGCTTCCCTACTGAGTGGACAACTAGCTTGACCATTCCTTTGTTTAAAAGTGGAGATGTAAATAATCCCTCAAACTATCGAACTATCATGATCAACCCTCTCTTTGCAAAGTTGTTTGGGAGTATGATAGAGCGGAGTATCGACATATGGGCGAGAATAAAAGGGAAAGAGAGCAAAGGGGCAAGCAGGTTTTAGGCCCAAACACTCAACTATTGATCACTGTATCACGCTCAGACACATAGTGGAAAAAATATGGGAGAAAAAAGAGGAGGCTTTTTGCTGTTTTGTAGACTTCAAAAAGGCATTTGACACAGTGCCTAGGAAAAAATTATGGAGCAGAATGGAAGAACTAGAGGTTCCAATTCACTACGGGGCAGCGAGTTCACAGACTATATGAGCATGTAAAAGCTAGAATCAGAACACGGGAAGGGTTATCTGAATTTTTTGGTAGTGACATAGGTGTCAAACAAGGTTGCCCTCTATCTCCGACCTTATTTGGGCTGTACATTGACAAGTTAGAAGAATGGATAAACAAATTTGGGGGAGAGGGTGTGCATTTAGCCAAATATGTGGTAAAACTCCTCATGTATGGAGATGATGTAATTCTTGTGGCCAAAACAGACTAAAGATCTAGAAGATCACCTTCAAGCTCTAGAACTCTTTTGTAAAGAAGTTGGGATGCGGGTGAACACGAGCAAAACAAAAATTATGATTTTTTTAGCAAAAAAGAAGAAGCAACAACTCAAATTTCAGTTTGCGGGAGAACCGCTTGATGTAGTAGTAGAATACAAATACTTGGGCATAGACTTTCATGACAAACTTAATTGGAATACATGTAGGATGAAAAGAACTCAAAGTGGGTGGAGAGCACTATATGCACTTCAAAACAGGTGTAGGAATGTCGAGTTGTGGGACTGGAAGACCACCAAGGTCTTATTTGGCCTACTTGTTACACCGGTTCTGTTGTATGGTTGCGAGGTGTGGGCTAGTGGCACAACAAATGCAAAATGGAGACAAATAGAAAGGATTCAAAAATATCTAATCACAAACTTTCTCAAAATTAAGGCCACAACCCCTTATGAAATTATTCTAGCTGAAACTGGAATGTTCCCTTTAGAAGCAATTGCTATGACCAAGCTGTTATGTTACTTGAAAAAAACAGAAAACATGACAAATGATAGATGGCCTAGAACGAGTTAGAGACGAAGAGTTACATAGGCGAAAGAATACGTGGATGAAACAAAATCAGAAATGGATGAAACGTTGGGAAATAAACATAAATGAATGCCCAAATGTCAACAAAGACATTAAAAATTATGTGAATGAAAAGTTCAGAAGTGGAATGTGGAAAAATGCAAGCGAGGAAAAGACAATATTATATTGCAAATTTTAACCCAACGTATGACCACAAGGAAAAAGCGTATATAGGCGCTGAAATCAAGTGGAAGGAAAAAATACTCATTGCTCGAGATAAGGACTAGCTCTCATAGGCTTCGATGTGAAACAAGGAGATGGACAACGCCCAAAGAACAATGGGAAGAAAGGATAAGTACTCTATGCAACACAGGGGCAGTAGAGACAGAGGAACACTTCATCTATAAATGCCCGAGTTTTTTAGATATCCGTGACAAATACAAAGAAACACTTGAGAATGAGTTTATTACAGATTTATTTGAAGACAAGAAAATAAAAAAAGTTGGAGAATTGCTAACACAAATCAGCAGGAGAAGGAACAACCTTCTCAAAGATATTAAAGATCATATGATATGATTTGAGTAATTGTACTTCCGTATTTGAGGTCCCATAGACCATATTTGGGTCTCGCGGACGTAATTAAAATCTTTCATTCATTCATTCATAAATTTGTATTCGCTCATGTTGTAGAGGACGTAGAGGCGATGGTGGTAGATGTGTCATCATTTACTATCGGTGATGATGACTTGAACCTACAAAAAATAAAAATAATATTTATTGTAAAAAAAATTATAATAAACTTTACTATGAAATTAATACTCAACTGTAATTGCCCATATTATATCATTTTCGGTTTGGACTAGTTAAAAAATATGTCTAGGTTGATGCCCTCAAAACATTTAAAATTTTTTAATTTAAATTAATGGTAACTAAATTTAATTAAAGAGAGAAATTATATATATATATGCTACTTCTTCACTCCCAAGTGAAAAAGAAACTTTATCTGTCAAGGCTTATTTATCTTCCTCAACATCGATGGCATGTGGATGTGAAATAGAAGAGGGATCTAGACGAACAAAAGGAAATTTTAAAGACCTAATGCATTTCACAGACCTTGTTAGCAGACGTTCTGGTGATAGTGTGTCAAAATTTGCACTACCCTCTGGGTTTATTTCCCTATTTAGAGCATCTCTTCTATTCGAAGATGACATCACTCTTCTTTGCATTAAAGTGAATTTAAAATTAAAAATATAAACACTAAAAAAATTATTGTAATTTTTTTTTTTTAAATTACCTTCCCCTTTTCGGTGGTTAAGGTAAATGACTTCAATTTTGTATGGAGAGAGGTGGGCACAGTGGTATTGCTTACATTAAAATATGCTTCATAATAAAAACCAATCAAGTAATTACTAGTAGCAACAACGGTAGAAGTGGCTACAGTATTTGTGCGTGTATTTTGAAGTTCATATTTTATTTTAGTGAAAACATATGAAGACCAATCGTATTTTTTATTTTCAAAACAACGCACAATATACCCCAAAGCCTATAAAGGTATGTCTGATATTCTTTCTAGCAAAACAATACATGACTAGAAGAACTCAACGATCGCTTTAAGTAAGTTGTTATTCATAGACTAAAAACTGAGGCCCTTCTGGATGGAGTTGCATCCACTACAAAAACATTATAACAAAATGGAATGCTTAAATCGAAATGCTATGTTTAAGATATTTAATGTAGTTTGGGAAGTATTCAAGTCATGCAATGACAACATATATAGTGCAGTAATATAATAAAGCAATAAAGTAATGTGCAATGAGATACTACACTATGGATTTGAAGACAACAAAATATCAATCATATGCACTTCTACTTGTTATAGATTGCCATACATGAGGGAATTGAGTTTGTGGCATCATCAGTGTGCCCGTCATCCCTCAAATGAAGTCTATAAACTCACTTGGGTCATACTTCATCGAGGAACGACTTGGGTGAGTCTATCGACATCATGTGAGGGATGACTCGGGTGATTTCATTGACATCATGTGAGGGATGACTCGGGTGATTTCATTGACATCATGTGAGGGATGATCGTCAGGGAAAACTAAATGTGCTAGAATTAGTCAATGATGCTTTTCTCTAAATCTCTAAATATATCACATTATAGTTTATCCACTTTAATGTGCATCTAACTTATGTCCTCCCATCAAATTAAATCTATTGAGACAATGGTTATATCTTGTACTCTCTTAATGAAAACATCATCCTTAGTTCTCTTCTTCTTAGAATACTTTCCCTTTAAATATTTAGATTTTTCATGACAGTGTACAATGTCCCAGATTCCCTATGATAAAATATCCCATGCAAAAAGAAATGTGTGGAAAACACATGGAGGTGGTCCAGTGAATTACCCATCATACGATAAGCTACCTCTTTGAGAAACATTTTATTTGGAACACAATGGGCTTGGATAAATAGGGTATTATATGGTTACAAAGCCTTCTTGGATTCCTCAATGAAGCAAGGACACGATTAATTATTTAATAATGAATAAATATAGGAGAAAATAATAGAGTGAATGTAATAAAAAATTTCTTGTTCTTCGTGTTTTATTTCTAGAGATTTCAAAAATATATATATACAAGTGGCCTCTTTAATCAATTAAAAATGAAAACTTCTCTAATCTTGAGGGGTGTAATTGTGCATAAGATATCTATCAAAAATACAATCATGTAGAAAGATTGTTTCTCAATTTTTTAATATTTCTAACAATACTTTTTTTGGTAGATAAGATACTATAGCATTAATACCGGGTTTTACAGGTTGGCCCAAAACATTTTACAAAAATCAGCCCAGGGTTGTTGATGAACATATCCTTACTAAGGATCCTATATATGTAAAATCTACATACCGCCAAAGCCATTACATCCGGTAAGGCACATAGCCTCTTATGAAAAGAAACTTCCCATACAACATTTTAGGTATACCCCGAGAAAACACACATGCATCATAATTATAAAAAATAAATAGACACGGATCCCTTCCTTGAGATAATGGAGAAAAAAAAAGCTACAGACACACATAGTAGAGTACTGAAAAAAACTCTCACAAGCTCTGTATTGACAGTTACTCTTAATAATTCTTTATTGACAGTTACTCTTAATAATTCTTTGGTAATTTCTTTCTTTCATATATGACATGATTTTGTACCACATACTATCTTGGCCAATCATCCTTGGAGAAGTGAACCTGTTGGCTAGATTTATGGCAGTGGTTATCTGGTGGTCCATGTGGCTTTGGTTCGAAGTCTTATATTGTTGTTTCTTTCCTTCCCTGTGATTATCAACCAACCTCAAATTACTAAGATGACTAGGAGCCATGTTATCTAACATGTGACTGTCCCCATTAGTATTTATGGTATTTCCAAGCAGCATCTACAAAGACTGATAGCTCGGATAATTTTTATTGTGAGTCCAATTCAAAAAAGAGACGGGAATACTCCTAGCCTTCGAAATTACAGTGCCTTCCCTGTTGGTAAATTAGACTATAATTCTTGGAATTCTTGTTGAATAATCTCCTCTACTTCACTCGGGATACCATGTTCCCATTTGAAAAGTCTGTCACCATCGACACCCAAATTGGCCAGCTTATCAACAATTTTGTTAGCTTCCCGAAAGACATGTTGGGCTTTTCTATCCTATCTTCCCTGGAAAAGGATCCTAGCCTCTTCAACAATTGTTTTAATCCTCCAAGGAGGTGTTTTCCAATTATTGAGGAGATTTATAACATGCATAGATTCTCCTTATACGATCAAATTGCCTTCTAAGTCTTGAGTCATTTGAAGGCCTCTCCACATAGCTCTAGCTTCAACTTCATTTTTTGTTTCCCAAATATTCAGAAAATGCAAGTATCATATTCTCATTATGATATCGCACAATGCCACCAGCGCCTGCTTTGCCAGGATTTTCCTTAGCTGCTCCATCAAAATTAAGCTTAAACCAACCTGTAGGAGGTGGAGACCACTTAACATTGGCTCTGGGGTTGACTACCTTAGGTACAGACTCATCTAACAAGGTTAATCTTAAATATTGAGCAATCTTGGTCTCCTGTAGATGAGGTTTACAGCTATCAAAAGGAATAAGGTTCACATTCTCGTTGTCAAAGGATAGGATCCTAGCAATGATAGTTTGATGATCATGGATAGACTCATTAAAGATTCTATGGTTCCTTTCTAACCACACCTACCAAAGATAGTGATTGAGACAAATTTTCCACATGTATCTAAGTATTTGGATTGAAAAGGAGCAAGGCCACTAGACGAACAAATCAAGTACGATGGTTGGTTTAACCCATGAAATATTGAAGGCCTAAAAAACCCCACTTAGGACAATCAAGGAAAAAGGGCAGGAAAAAGGGCACTCATGGAAAATGTGATAAATGGTCTCCCAATTAGCCATGCATAGATAATAGTGATTAGTGATACAAATACCTTTACGCATCATATTATCAATGGTTAGAATTCTTCCTTGGATAACCAACCATGAAAGGAAAGGAAATCAATCAAATTTAAATCCCTCAAGGATAACAAAAATTATTACTAGCACATAATATATAGAAAAATGGGGCATACGAGGGATGACCCAAGTGAGTCCTTTGACATGTTTATTTGTTTATTTTTTTAATAATTTGATTAGATATTAAGGTGGGGAATCAGGATGGACAACGAGCGTAGAATACAAACATCTGGAAAAATTAAAAAATAGTGTTGGACATTTTACATCACACCAGTTGATTACAATGGCCAAGTCACTAAGTTAATCTTTTGAAATGGCCCAATTGAGCATATAACATGTAGCCCTATGAGCAGAGGTTGGTAGAACGCAACCATTTTACCTTTTCAACTACCTACACATTAACAAAACTTAAATTTACCCCTAAACATAGCTTCATAAATTCTAGTTTGTTTGGATAAAACGGAAATTAAAACTCATAATTTGGAAGACATACCTTGTAATGCAGTGGATGAGATATTATAGTAAGTCTCCAGATATATTTTTTCTTCATCAGTTAGAGAAAAATTTGATGAGACACATTCACAATTTTTATGGGGAAGGCTTATTAATTGATGCACATCAAACGGTTTCATCGAGAAGGTAAGGGTTTTATTGTCGATCATCATTGTAACAATCGACCCCTAATTTTCATAGGACTAAACAATTATAGTCAAAAAATGAACATCTTTGTCAAATTCCCTCATCCATGTTGAATAGTTGTTGGGATCATTGAAAATTTGTGATATGAGTAAGAAAACCAAATTTTTGAATGAAATTATAACTTGACTGGAAGAAGTTGTGGCCATTGCTGGGACTTCAAAGACTTGGAAGGGTTTCAAATGATTTTTGATACTTTTTGGAGTTTTTTATGCTATGCATAAAATAAATGGAGTGTGTTTCAAACAGTTTATATAGGTGTTTCATTGTAGAGTCATAACAAGATGGTGATATGTGGTAATGTGAATGACACGTGGTATACAACCAAGCTATCATCCCTCGAATGGTGCCTACTCTCATTTCTTGGTCATCTCTTGTATGATGTCTATGAACCCACCTAATCATATCTCGTATGATGTCAGTCGTCCTTGTCGGTCATCCCTCACATGATGTCGATAGACTCACCCAAGTCATCCCTTGCATGATTTTGACAAACTCACCCAGTTCATCCCTCGATGAGGGATGATCCAAATGAGTTCGTAGACTTCATTAAATGGATGATGAATACGTTAATGACACCATGCATTATGTCTATGAGGGACGATCCAAGTGATTCCATAGACTTCATTCAATGGTCGTCCCTCAAGTGAAGTCTACGGACTCACCTGGATCATCCCTCTAATAAAGTATACTAACTCACTTGGGTCATCCCTGTGAGTTCGTAGACATCATGCATGGGAATCAGAGCATGTTTAATGATTATTTATATCTTATGGTATGTTTGTCAAAACATTTGGTGAATTCACCAACTTTTTTTTTCTTGTGGAAAAAAAGGGCAATTCACCATGTCCTCTACATGACTTTGAACCATATTCGCCTTGGTTTCAAAACTGATTCACATTATTTTTCTATATACATTTAAAACCTACCCCTTTTGCATAACCCTAAATTTAAATCTAATGCAAACTTGGACTCAATTTTTAAAGGTATTATTGAGTAGAGCAAGCTAGGGTATTTCCACTAGGTTGAAGGAAAACCAATGAAGACTAGGACTCAACTATATTTAAGATAAGGGTCAAATTAGAAGAGAAGTTAGACATTTATAGGCTAAACCAACCTAAAAGGAAGTTATTCATTCAGGGATAAAGCCACCTTGACATTGATTTGAAATTTAAAGTTTTTGAAATTTAAATTTTTTGAGAATTAGTAGATTGAAGTTTCAGGCAAAATCAACTCAGAATATAGTTGATCATTTAGGGATATTCCATGCCACCCTAAAATTTATATTGGTTTCTCTAGTAAGGAGGAGAAATATATTGAGTTATCTAGTGTGACCTAAGAGATTGTAGAGTTTAAGTTTCAGATTGACAAAGAAGATAAGAGCAACAAATATTAAGTTACAAAATTTTGGGAAGCTTGCTACAAATATAGAGAAGAATTTTAGCTTCTAGAGATAGGACAGAGAAGATAGCATAAAGAAAAAAAAAAAAAAAAATTGTGGAGCTATTATCCACATAGAAGAAGAAATCAAGTACAAAGAAGAATAGCACCAAGAGTGTAGTAGAAGAAAATATTGGAGTCATCATCCACATAGATAAAGTGGCATAATAAAAAGAAATCCATAGAATCATAAGAAATAAAGACATATTAGTCTTGAATAAGGATAAAGCAGCATACAGAGCTTGGTTTATATAGCTTCAAGCATTGGATTGTAAGGACCAAGAATAATAGCACATCTTGATCATCAATATTGGGCAAAAGTAGTTAAAACAATTGTATTTTTACAAAAAATATCATCTACAAGAATATTGTAAAATGTCACTCTTGAAGAAGTATGGATAGGATGAAAACCTACATTAGTACAAGTATGGATAGGATGAAAACCTACATTAGTACAGTTAAGAATATTTGGTTGTAAAGCATATATGCATATACCAAAGAAAATAATAATTGAACTAGATAACAAAACCATGTACAAAATATTTGTTAGTTATGATAATGATTCAAAAGGTTCTAGAATAATTGATCCAATAACAAAGAAAATCTACATAATAAAAGATGTAGTATTCGATAAAAGAAAGAAAAATGTTATTAAAGAACAAAAAGTTGGTTCAAAAGCAATTATAATTTTTATAGAAGAAGACTCATAAAGCAAATATTTAGAATCAGATATACATTATGAACAAATTAAAAACATTGATACTGCTACAATCCTACAAAGGAAAGAACCAATATGGCTTAGAGATGCACTTACGGATTCAAAACTAGAGCAAATTTCAGATCTTACTACTACAAGACCCCAAATTCGTAGTTTCATGAAATGAATAGGATATTAATAATTTTCGTAGTAGAACCTACAATTTTACTAAATTCTTTAAATCATCCAAAATAGAAGGCAACTATGGAGTCAAGATATAAAACATTTATGAAAAATTAAACATGGAATCTAGTTTATTTACCTTAGGGAAATAAATATTGGATCCAAAATAGAAGGCAACTATGGAGTCAAGATATAAAACATTTATGAAAAATTAAACATGGAATCTAGTTTATTTACCTTAGGGAAATAAATATTGGATGTAAATGGATCTACAAGATCAAATATAAAGTAGATTGTACACTTGAAAAATATAAATCTTGACTAGTTGCAAAAGTATATACTCAAACATAAGGAATTTATTATGAAGAAACTTGTGTACCAACAACAAGAAAAATATAAATCTTGACTAGTTGCAAAAGTATATACTCAAACATAAGGAATTTATTATGAAGAAACTTGTGTACCAACAACAAGAAATTGACTACCATTTGGAACAAGGGCAGTGACGATTTTTCAAATCACAAAAAATAAAATTGCAACTACCATTTGGAACAAGGGCAGTGACGATTTTTCAAATCACAAAAAATAAAATTGCAAAGTGTGAAGGATTAGGGTTTTTTCCTAAAAAACATCTCATATTTTAGGAGCCATATATTCGTGAGGAGTTATCTAGTTTAGTTTATTCTTAGACCAACTTGCGTAGATTTTAATAGCTTAAAAATGAGTGGTCATATGCAAAAATCCAAGCAATATTGATAGAGATACAACCCTGTGAAGTCAACCATTTGGAACAAGGGCAGTGATGATTTTTCAAGTCACAAAAAATGAAATTGCAAAAATTTTCCAACTAGGTTTTGAATGGTGGAAACAAAAATGAAGGGCTAGGACTTCAGCGAGGCAAGACATTCCATCTAGAAAAAGAATTTTTTAGCTAAGTTCTTTTTTCCCTTTCTTTATTATAGAAATTGTGCATGAAAATTTTATAAAGTTTTTATCAAATATTATATTTTTATAGAACTTTCAGATAAATTTCATTAGATTTTTAGTTTTAGTTTCCTTTCCATGGATTTATTTATAATTAAATCCTTAGAATCATCCCTAAAGGTAGAGGTTAGTGAGAGCACCTCATAGAGATCCGCATTGCTCCAAGATAAGGTATTTTTTGGTAAATTTAAAGGTTATTGGCCATGGGCTTCAACCTTGAGAAAATAGATTGATATGAGTTGGAAGTCTCCAGGAGTGATTCTATAATTTCTTCCCAAATGTTTTTTCCTAGCATTTTTTTTTTGTTCCAGGGAAGAAAGAGAAATAATCCTAAAAAGGGGTCCATGGTTTATGGGAATAGCAGGGCTCTTCCTTACCTACTGGTATGAAGGCTTTTCGCCTGAAAATGTAAATATATACCTATTATTAGTTTGTGTTAGGATGTTTGGATTACCCATTGAATTTTGGGAAATAGATACCTTCAAGGCAATAGGAAACACTCTAGGAGAATTCCTCGAGCTTTCAGATACAACAAAGGATGGATTTTTGGCTATTTATGCTCGAATATTGGTCATGATTGATATAAGTAAAGCTTTACCAGAATCAATAATTATTAAGTATGGGGATAAGATGTGGATCCAAACTATAGATTTTGAAAATATATCTTTTATATGTAGAAGATGTCATGAGGTGGGACATATTGAGATATCATGCCCTAAGAAGAGCCTAGCAGAATAATTTGTAGAAAATCATAAAACAAATTTACAAATGGTTATGGATACATATTGAGATATCATGCCCTAAGAAGAGCCTAGCAGAATAATTTGTAGAAAATCATAAAACAAATTTACAAATGGTTATGGATAAATATGGTTTTCAACTTCCAAAATATATATCTAGAAAAATAAAAGAAAATGAACAGTAGAGACCAGTAAGAAAGGATACAGGAAGAAATTCCAATTCTTTTAAGGCTTTAGCCTATGAAGAAAAAGTAGATCAAAACTTAGAGGACACAACAACAATTTCAACATATTAGTAAGGAATCGTCTATTCAATATGATCCTAATGTAAGGAAGAACATTCTCGATGAACCCAAGGAATGTATTTATTCATATTTTAAAGACTCTCTTGAAGTACCATGCACCATTTAGGAGAAAATAATTGGTAAAAAAAATGTATTTTTAGAAGCTAATACCTCTACCATTGATAAGGAAATACCAGAAAATGAGCAGGATAAGTCAAAAGCTTCTATAGTAGAGCCAAGAGAGTATAAATATATTGAAAAACAAAATGGTGAAATAATATTGAGGAATAGAATAATAAGACCTACTCTTGATATAGGAAAGGCAAAAAGAGGAAAACCCTCAAATTATCAAGCAAGATCCAGGGAAGCAAGAGCTAACATAGATAAAGGAACACAAACTAAGTTGGTTGAACTTCTCTTTACCAATGGTAATACACAAGAGGGGCAAAAATCCTCTAATGAGACATGATTATCATATTATGGAATATAAGGGGTGCTAATGCCCCATCAAAGCATAGGTGTATTAGGGACCTATGTTTAAGTAATAAACCTAATATTCTCTATATCCAGGAAACTAAAATGATAAAAGAAGAAGTTTCAAAAACTATGAAAGCAGTTTGGACAAGATGTGAATGGGATGCTATGGATTCTGAAGAAGCAACAAGGGGAATTCTAACTTGTTGGAATACTTCTAGAACCTCTTGTGTAACCATTCATAAAACTAGGTATTAGATAGCCTATTTAGTCACTTGCTACTTTCTTGATATTCGCTTCATCCTTATCAATTTGTATGGTCCTACAAATCAGTAATGTATATTAGAATTTTGGAGTGGGATTGAGGCCTTTATGATAAGTAAAGACCAAAAAACGTATTTCATGATCATTGGAGATTTTAATGCCATTACCAAGTTGAATGAAAGTTTTTTGGAAATTAGGAAAATTGACCCAAAGTATGAAATATTTCTCAACTTTTATTCAAAACAACAATCTATGGGAATTTTATTTTGAAGAAGACAACTATACTTGGACCAACAATAGGAGAGGCCAACCTAATAGCAAAAAAATTAGATAGATGCATTCTCTCAAATCATTGGCTAGATGAAGGAACTTGTGCTAAAATTAATACCTTAACAAGTATTGGTTCTAAAAACACTGGACTATAAGAGTTAAAATGGTGGTTAGTGAATTAAAAAAAAAAATTATATTTTAAATATGAGCAGATGTGGGAAGACCATCCTCAATTTGTTGATATGATAGCTCAAACATGGAATTATTTAGGTAATGGTGGGTTGTATGCTCTTCCAAACCAAATTAAAGCTATGACATCTAGATTAAAATAATGGAACAAGAACACCTTTGGAAATATTTTTGAGAAGAAAGAAGAATTAAAATATAAACTTTAAAAATTCTAAAAAGGTGATGAAAATAATACAATCTCAAAGGAAAGAGAGTTGCTTAGTGAATATAATAATATTTTGAGTAAGGAAGAGAAATTCTGGAGATTAAAATCAAGACAAACTTGGTTAAAAGAAGGAGATAAAAATACAAATTTGTTTCATAGGATGGCTATAGTACAAAGATCTTCTTCTAGAATTGGTAGAATTAAATCAATAGAAGGGGTTTGGATTGAATATTAGAGTGAAATTAGAAAAGAGGCTAAGTCATTTTATCATAATATTCTAGGTTCAGAGGAGATAAAAGTTCTTAATGATAAACTTATTCAATATGTTCCTTCAGTTATAAAAAATGAATACAATAGGAAACTTATGGAGCCTATTACTCTAGAAGAAGTTTATTTAGCTCATTTATTTTTTTATAAAGATAAATCCCTTGGTCCAGATGGGCTCTCTACAAATTTTTACCAATATAATTGGGATATAGTGAAGGATTCTTTATTGGTGGTAATGGAATAGTCTAGGGTAAAACAATACATTCCTTATAAAATAAATGCAACTTATCTTACCCTAATTCCAAAAAAGAAGGATGTTGATTTGTTCGGTTCTTTTAGACCCATAAGCCTATGTAATATGGCTTATAATATTATTTCCAAAGTGATGGAGAATAGATTAAGGCCATTGTTAGAAAAAATTATTTCAGAAGAGCAAGGAGGTTTTGTGAAAGGGAGACAAATTTTGGATGGGATCATAGTAGCTCATGAAGTTATACATTCAGCAGCTTCAAGAAAATAGAAAGCTATGACTTAAAACTTGATATGAGTAAAGCCTATGATAGGATTAAATGGAATTTTCTTTTTCAATTTTAGATAAGTTTAGTTTTTGGGAAGAAATGGGTTAGATGTATTAAATCTTGTTTCTCTACAGGTTTTTTTAGTGTTGGTCAATGGGTTAGTTAGTGACAAAATATTTTAAAGCCAAGAGAGGCCTTAGACAAGGATATCCTCTATCTCTTTATTTTTTCATTATTATGGTAGAATTTTTTAGTAGGAACTTAAATAAGGCTTACAAATATGGGTTTATAAGTGGACTTAAGGTTAGTAATAACATCGATAACATCACCCATCAACATTTTGTAGATGATACAACCCTTTTTGGAAAGGCAAGGATAAATGAAGGCCAGAGCTTTGAATAACTTTTTAAAAGAGTATGAAAGATATTTTGGGCAAAACATTAATAGGACTAAATCCAAAATCTACTTTCTTAACACTCCTGCTAATATCAAAACAAGAATTTATAGGTAGCTTCAAATGGAGGAGGAAAATTTACCAACAACTTATCTAGGGATGCATTTATTTGAGGGGAGAATGAGGATATATTTATGGAATCCAGTTATTATTAAAGTTTAAAATAAACTTCAAGCTTAGAAAGGTAGATGGTTATCATTAGCAGGAAGAGTGCAGTTAATTAAGTCAGTCTTACAAGCCATTCCAATATATTATGTCTTTGTATTATATGCCAAAATTAGTTGAAAAAAGTTTAATATTTATTATGCAATCCTTTTTATAGTCAAGTTTACATGGTAAAAGGACATTTTCTTTGGTGAAATGGAGAAATTTGTGTGATGACAAAACTAGGGGAGGTCTTGGTTTAAGATCTCTTACAGATGCAAACTTAGCTCTTAGGGGAAATTTTATCTAGATATTGTACAAAGAGAGTCAAAGACAATGGGTAAGAATTCTTCTAAGTAAGTATGTTGATCCCAATGACCCAAGTTTAATATTTACTGCATTATCTTGTCCAAATGGTTCTGCTCTTTGGAATGGTTTAAAAAAATCTATTGATCTTATGATTAAAGGTTTAATATGGGTGATGAGAACTAAAGAAAAAATTTCTACTTGGATGGATACTTGGTGTGATAAAAAACCACTCAATTTAGATCCAATTTTGAAACCTTGGATGAGATTGCTTCAATACAAATACGATGATAGGGTTTCAAATATTTTGTACAAGGATCGAGAAGGAAGATACAAATGGAAATAAGATTTTTTATAAGTATACAAGACATTGATGCTAGGAGGCAATTGAGTAGAAATATAACAACTATAATTATTCGAGGGGTGCCAAGGATAAATTTATTTGGGAGTTGAATAGCTCAGGAGAATACACAACAAGAAGTGGATATAATATTCAACACCAACATAATAATAATATCACTAGAATTTGGGATAGCCCAAGCATTCCTAAAGTCGAAATTTTTGTTTGGCTAGTATTTCATAGAAGAATTTTATCCTGGGATAACCTTATGAAAAGAGGTTTTCATGGTCCCTCTAAATGTGTTTTTTGTAATAATGAGGAGAGTATTGACCATCTCTTGGGACATTTCTCAATAGTCTAGAATCTATGGCAATGGATTATTAATATATTTGGTAAATGCATGGTGATGAATATCAGAATTGAAGATTGGTTAAAGAATGTAGAGCACTTATAAAAGTGAGGCTTTACAGACAATATGAGATATATCAAAAGATACAATACTTTGGATGATATGGCTAGAAAGGAATAGAATAATATTATAAGGGAAGGAAAGTGGTTTAGAGGTAATGAAAAAGAAGATATGTTTAGCCATAGAGGAGTCTAAACCAACCCTATCAACTCACCCAATCCATAATTTGGAAGTAGAGAGTTTTGATAGATGGATTCAAGTCATTAAATGGAATTATGATGTTGGGTAAAAGAGAAGCAAAAATAAGGTAAAGAATATAAAGTGGAAACCACCAGATGTGGAGTGGGCTAAATTGAATTTTTATGGAGCATCTAAAGGAAACCCAGGACCAGTCATAGGAGGAATAATTACAAATAATAGAGGACAGATTTTATCTCATTATGCTTTCAATTGTGGTTTTAAGACAAATAATGAAGCTGAAGCTTGGGCAGCTTTAGAAGGGTTAAAAAATGTAAAAAAATAAAATGGAATAGATTTTGAATGGAAGGTGATTCTCTCATAGTAATAAATGCAATTTTGAGAAAAGCAACGGCTCCATGGAATATATAAGAGATAATTGTGGAAATTCAAGATCTTGCAAAAAAGTTTGAAGAAATTAGGTTTACACATATATTAATGGAAGGAAAAAAATGTGCAGATAAGATACCCAATATAGGGGTTTTGATTGAGGATCGTGAAGTTAACATCTCCTTTCCATGGTTAGAGGAAGTATAAAGTTTATTTGAAGATGACAAAAATTGTTGACTGCCTAAATCAATTAATGATTAATATTTACTTTCATGTTTTCCATTGGTAATATTTGTTTTATTTTGTAACAAAAATGTGTGTTCATTTAGACTATTATTATAATTTTTGTGGTTGCACTTGTGTTTCAGGAAGGAAACTAGTAATCCAAATTTGGTAAAGTAGACTATGTTAGTGCGATGTTTTGGAAATATTACTCTACTAATATGCAAGGCATAGATAGTAGAGGTGAATTTTTAGCATTGTGAAGGCTGCTATAGGAAAATGTCAAGAAATATGCTAAATTCTGGAGTAATTGTATTCATACATATATTTGAAAAGATCCATGAAATGAAAATCAAGAATTCAAATATTTTATGTAAAATGGTGTAGGTTTCTAACTATAGCATCTCAATTGAGATGAGATGTGTATCTATTTGTAAACTATCAAGCTCTAAATAAGAGATATGTAATTTTTTAAGGGTGGGAGACCCGATTACAACCCCTTTTATCAAGCAAAAATAAACAACAAGAATGACTACTATTCAAACAATCTATATTTTGGCAGCACATCATGAATGGAAACTACATCAAATAAATGTAAAAAGTGCATTTCTTAATGGTGATATTAAATAAGTATATATGTCACAACCAAAATTTTTTATGATTAAAGGACAAGAACATAAATTTTGCAAACTAAACAAATCCTTGTATGGTCTGAGCAAGCACCAAGAGTATGGTAGATAAAGTTTAATAATAAACTATTACAACATGATTTTAAAAGAAGATTTTCAGATCCAAATATCTATACAAAAAAGTTGAGCGTGACATAATAATACTTGTATGGTTTGAAGCAAGCACCAGGAGTATGGTATATAAATTTTAATAATAAACTATTACAACATAATTTTAAAAGAAGTTTGTCAGATCCAAATCCCTATACAGAAAAGTTGGACATGACATAATAATACTTGTGGTATACATTGATGATATAGTAATTATAGAAAGCTCAAAAATTCTAATAAATGAAGTTAAAAAAGACCTAGAGAAGGATATTGAGATGCCAGATTTAGAACTTCCTCATTATTTTCTTGGTTTATAAATTCATCAAAATGAGAATAATATCATAATAACATAGACAAAATATGCAAAAACATTACTTGAAAAGTACAGGATGCAAACATGTAAATCCAAGGATACTTCTATGGAACAAGGGTTATAATTGTCCAGATATGATGATACACCTATAATATCAACTACTATTTATCGTCAATTAATCGAAAGTATTCTATATCTAATGAATACTAGACCAAATATAATTGTTATTATAAATTATCTTTCAATATTTATGCAAGAACCTAGGGAAAGTCACTGGAAAGCTACAAAAATAATACTACAATATATTAGCAAAACTACATAATATGGACTAACATATAAAAAGGATGATGGCAAGTTATGTTTATAGGGATATTCAAATTTTGATTATGCAGGATCTATAGACGACAAAAATCTACATTAGGGTATGTTTTCTATCTTGGCTCTGGACCTATTTCATGGTATTATTAAAAAATAGCATGCAGTGGCACTCTCATCTACTAAAGCAGAATATCATGCAACAAAAGATGTAGGCTATGAATTACTATGGTTACAATATATACTATCAGATATGGGCATCACAAGAACTCCTATATACATAAATTGTGATAATCAAGTACTTAATTTAATAAAAAATCAAATTACTCATGAAAGAACAAAATATATTGAAGCTCAATGCCATTTAATCCTGGGCATTGAATCCTGGATCATGTTCAAAATCATCATATTTAGTTAAAGCATGTTTCTACTGAAGATTTTATTGCAAATAATTTTACAAAATCTCTTGGTTGAAAAAAATTTTAAATATTCTAAAATCTACTATGTATATCATAAAATATTAAATAATTTAATACGGGGGATGTTATATGATATTACATAATTTGATAAATTAGAATTTGCAAGTTATGTACGTGTGTCATGAAATAAGGCTAAGAGTCTTCTATGCAAGTGGAAAGTTAAAGATCTAAAGGTCATATGGAAGGAAACATAAATAGTAAGAATGTGAAGAGTTATCTTGTAAAGCTACATTATGGAAACAAAGCTCCATAAACTATATCTACTTTGAATTTTTATAAATAAGAAAGTGATATTATATATTGAGAGTATTTGCTTCATTCTTGTTATTTGAGATTAGTTTTATAATATTGTTATTATTCTTGACCTTCAATATTGTAGCTATTTTATATTGGAACCTATGTGATAACTTGTGATATTTTGTGATATAAAGGCTTAAAAAGCAAACAAGACATGTGATACAAAAAATTACACAAGAAGAATCTAAGTTAGAACATGGTTAAGAACTAGAAGTAGCATGAAAGGTACTAATGATGCACACTCAAAAACAAAATAGGAAAAAAAACTAGTATATTGATTCTAGAGCTACTAATCATATGGCTATCAATGTACACTAGTTTGACACTTTTAAAGAAATAAAGGGTTGGTCAATGACAATAGCATATAGTACCAATTATTAAATAAAAGGTATAGGGATCGTTTCCTTAACATTACCTTTTTTATAATGCACAATTGAAATAGTCTTGTATGTACCAAGACAATCCCTTAACATTACCTTTTTTATAATGCACAATTGAAATAGTTTTGTATGTACCAAGACTTATAAATAACTTACGTTTTATTTTCAAATGATGAATAAAGGATTCAATATAGATTTTCATGTTTTTAATGGATGTAAAATATGTTTTATCTCAAGGCAAGAAAAATTTGAAGCTACTACATCCTACAAAAATGGACTATTTGCTTTAGATGTCATTACATATCCATCTCTACTTTAAAAAGTTTAGTTTTAATTTCAAAATCACAAAGATACTTTGAGAAAGATAAACACAAAAAAGTATAGAGCTCTAATGACCAAAAATGTAATAAAGAAAATTTTGAATCAAAATAGTTCAAGAAAAAAAACAAAAAAACAAGAAATTACAATGCTTGATAAAAAAGAAGATAACTCTTTAGATGAACATACAGTGCTTAAGACCTAGATACAAATTATTTTCCAAAGAGATATTGGTCCAAAAAATGTGTAGTCAATATTCAAAGAAGTTGTGAATGCTACGTTTATTACACTTAAGACTTATATAAGTCTTATCTTGATAAAGTAGTTGACTATGGTGAGAAATATATTACAATG
Organism: Wollemia nobilis; assembly: GCA_028583015.1. Taxonomy (NCBI): domain Eukaryota; kingdom Viridiplantae; phylum Streptophyta; class Pinopsida; order Araucariales; family Araucariaceae; genus Wollemia; species Wollemia nobilis. The sequence goes on along the minus strand of JAQPPZ010017049.1, from coordinate 8,327,606 downwards.
TCTACTGATTTAGTCAATATCATATATGTGTCACTCCTTACTCTTGATATATTTAAATAAAATAATGTAAATTTAAATGAAATAATAGCACAAATAAAGAACAAACCCTTGATGAAAAATGTCATGTGTGATACAAGTGATCTTATAAAATAGAAAGAAATTGGTTGTAATACAAACAACTTGATGATAGATGTCATGTGTGATACTAATGATCTTATAAAACATGAAGAAATTAGTTGTAGTATAATCAATGTCCAAAATAAGGATTTCATATGTGACACTAATGATATAGAAGTTGTTCAAGAAAATAATTATTGTACGAAAAGCAATTTCTTAAGCACAAATAAAGTACATATTGAAAATATTGATGATGGATATTGTGAAGAGATTACATCAAGGATTACTTATGGAGTAAGTCTAAGCAAAAATTAACAAGTAGAAAATAAAACACTCCAGGTAGATATGTCTTCCTCAAACAATTACAAAATTTTGTAATTTTAGACATATATCAAAAAGAGGTTGGAACATACCTAAAAGAAACTACACAAAAATCTAGTTGAAATATGGATGGATAGATATCATGGACTGGATCAGATAAAAGGAATGTTTTATGGATATTATAAAAGAAAAACTGAGTATTATATTGATCCATAAGTAATTCATAGAGACAACACAGAAAGTACAAATATGTCAAAATAGGTACAATTGACAAAGTCAACCTCATCTATAAGAATTCTTATCTATAGATTTAGGGAGGTGGTTATTCCATTATTTACTCTCTCAAATAATGTAATAATGGGGATGTTAGAATTTAGTTTCAAAAAATAATTATTATATTCTACATATTATCAGGAGGTTTTCTAGTTATGTATTCCTTTTATCTCAATTGTTTCTATAGGATTACTTCCCTCTGAGACTCATGTAAAATTAATATATAAATGTAAATATGATATGATAGATATGTATGAGAATTATGACTACAAAATTCAATATTTTACTCTGTATCCAACATATTGTGGGTTTAATATTTATGATATAACCTTCTTTAAAGTGATCTAGAGCAATAACAAGGCTCTCAAATTTAGAATTAACCTCAACTAGGAAGACTTAATCAAACCACTTATGCTTAGCCTATTTGGGATTAGTATTTTGAATAAAAATTTCTTATGATAATTTCATGGGCTTATTTGGCATAAATAAATTGAAGAATGGATTCATAATTAGTTAGGGTAGGTATGAAAAGAACTCGTTTAGAATTTTTAATACAAATTCAACCTTGTGCGCCTTGTATTTCAATTGGAAGAGGATTTGAGCATGTCTAAAATTATGGAAGATTGGAATGTGAGGACTAGGATATGGTTGCAGTTATTTATAGACCTTTATTAAAGTATCCTTGAACTTGGGAAATAACTCTACTTCAATTAAGTTTTTGGCTGGACAAGAGGGTGTAGGATAAACTAAGTTGTCAAACCACTTGTTTTATGGCTTGTATGAGGAGAATATCTCTAGACTTGAGATATGTTAGTTGAGATGGATATTAATGCATAGTCATTCAATTTACCCTAGATATAAAAATAAATTGAGATTGCTACATTAAGAGGTGATCATAATTGAATAGAAATTTGCTATAATAGATATTTTTAAGTTGAAAAAATTACCAATAACTACCAATTTAGCAATAATAAGCTTGATAAATCTAAAGAAAGCTAAAAAAATTAGAATCATTTATTTAAGCATAAATTGTAGTTCTTCATGATAAATTCCTATAGTCTTTAACTAAATAGTGGATTCTAGAATATAACAGTTTATGAGTTATGATAGCAGAGGAATTAGCTTCACCAAAGTCAAAACAACTAACTAGACTATCTTCATAACAATTTTGACTAGAATATCTTCATAACAATTTTTAAAGTGATGTATCTCAACTTGTATTAAATGCCTAAGTAAATGGATAGATCCTAATTTATTTTGAATTTTTGAGAGTTTTTTTTTACAAATAAAAAATATTAACAATTTTATGTTTGTCTAGATTAGTTTTGTAGATATTACATTCAACATTTCTAAGCAAATAATAATCAAATAAAATACTACTCTCTCTATTAGATATTTTATAAATATTTACATTTAGCATAATACTCATCATCATTTAAGACATGAACTTCCATTGTACCTACTTGATAATCCCCATCCCAATATCAAAGATATGACTACTAGAGGAAGCATTCTTTGTTTCAATGCTAAATTCTTGATTTCAGTCATTTCCAATATCACTATTAGTTTCTTCTCCTATGCTATCATTATTAGCATAGTAGGTTATCTATTTTTTCTTAGCAACATCTTCATGAGATTTATGTAACTTGGTAAAATGTTGATAGAATAAGATAGGATCTTCTCTCTTCTTAGGTTTCAACAATGATAGTAATTTTCAACTTCCTCTTGAGGAAGGGGAATAATAACATTCATATAATTTTGATCATCATCTAATTCATATATGTCTTGGGGGAATTTCAATTGAAATTTAGGATGTCCCTTGTATAATTTCCTTTTAGAAGTCCAGTGTTGCTCATGTTAATAGATTGGAAATTATTGTGTCTCATCCATATAAAGAATTAAAAAAAATCATGATTTGGATAACAAGGTTCCCCATGGTCTAAGTCTCCTTCCATAGTAAATACTTTGTCATTATAGGAAAATTTAACCATTTAACAAGTAGAGGAAGTTATGAATCTTATTTTACTAATCTAAGGTCTATCCAATAGCATATTATAGTTGTTCTTAAAATCAAATACTGTAAGCTTCACTCTAACTTCTTCAAGGCCAATAAAAGTAGGCAACCAAATGCAACCCACATGTTCTTGTAGATGGTCATTATAATCATAGCAATGGTTTCTAATGGACAATACATTTTCTCTAGGAATATTTAGACAATCTATCAAGGACAATGACAAAACAATTGATCCATAGAGATTAGTGATCAAAATTTGTGCACATGACCCTATGCCCTATGAATTGGAAAAGGGGGTTTTCAATCCTCTTAACCTATGGATTTAGGATAGATTCACACTAACCTATGCTAATATAATCTAATATAATGCAAAAAATAAGAAATAGTAAGGTGAGGGTGAGATTAAAATAAATATAACAAAATAAAAATATAACCAAAGACCATAGCAAGCCTAGTATGATAAAATTTTCCATTCCATAAAGATTGAATAATAGCAATCTAGGCTCATCCCAATCATATATCTAGTGAAAAAGAGGAATAACAGGTAAATGTAAGGGCATCATCACAAACACGTTCATACATAAAGGTTTGCATAAACAAGACATGGTATTGTAATACAACCAAGCACAATTTTCTACTAATCATAATTAGAGATTACAAACAAAGAGAGTAGTAAAAAAGTTCACTCTAGGTAAAAATATCTTGTTATTACATTTTATAGCAAAATAACAAAACAATGGTTTTCAATCCCCAATATTTCCTATCATTATGATATCCTCAATTTGCTACACTTCAATGGATCATCATTTCAACCTAGATATTTTTGTTCCACGATTACTTAGGTGTCACCAAATTTCTCCTGATCCCAAAATTGTTGACTCCTCCCTATTTTTCTTGAGGCTCTTGTTACTTATGCCTAATCCCTTCTATTAAGTCATTTATTATTGACCCAAGGTAGTACCTTGTTCTATATTTTATGTGACTTTTAAGGATGCCAAACCTGATTGGTGAGAAACCCTAGACTATTTTTTCCAGTGGGTTGTAGAGTTATTAAAATTTTAAAATTATTCATATGCATTTATTTTTTTGGTAGATTTTATAGTATATACCATTCCATATTAGACAAAATCTTGAGGCAATTTGGCTAGGCCATTATTGTTATTGATCATCAAACTCTTATTGAGATAGCTCCTTCCCTATAATTTAGGATTCTATTCATCCCTCCAATAAGGCCTTTATTTGAGAAAGCTATTGGGGATGTTGGTTGTTGCATTAATGGAAGAAGCCTTTTCTACTTGAAAATCCTTATTATTTTTTAATCAACTCTAGTGCCATAGCAAGTTCTTTATTCCATTTGATGTATGTATGACTCTTGTCAACCAAACTCAAGTATTTGTAGGATATTACTAGGTTTGCATGCTCTAAGAAATGGATGAGGTTAATATAGCCTTCACTCTATAGATCAATAATTGATAATCTAGCCATGTAATTTGAGGATGTAGTGGGGGAATCTTGGACCATTAGGATGTGCTTTGGAAAATAATATTCTCCTACTTATGTCTACCACCTATATAATAGGGGAAGGCATCCCTTTATAGTGATAGAACCACTTATTAAAATTTGGTCAATTGATTGTTGAGCCTTTATTAGGTACTCATCCACAGTTTGTATGCCTATTTACATGGCTAAAATGACTATTTATATTGATAAGCAGGTCATGGCTTGTGTTGGATCAACTTGCTCCTCCATGATCTCTATTCTATGGGTTGGGATGGATACTATTTGCATCTAAGTCTATGATTGGGTTTTTTCCTACTAATGTTGTCCCAAGACCTTAGGTACTTGTATTGTATTAGGGGTTTCTTTTATCATCACTTGTTCATCAAGTGTCTGTGGGATCCCTAGTGAACACATTCAAGACCCTAGAAATAATATTTAAGAATTATAATTCTCTTTATCTTTTTAAAAATAGATATGGATGAGGTGGTGGTGATGGATGATGTGCAAGTAGACCACATATATAATGCCATGTTAGATGTGATCTAGGTGGTGATAGGTAAAGTAGGAAAATATGGAGTAAAATTAGATGAGGTGGAGGATGATGAGGTAGAAATAGTAGAAGGTAGACTAGTATATGGAGGTGGGAGTTTAGATTAGTAAATTGGTTGCACCTATGTCAAATGGAGGTGAAGGTGATACAAAAGAAAGGGAACTCGAAGAATAGGAAATTTGAGAATAAATATCAGGGATAAAAGAATATGGAAGAGAAGATATGGTGGCAAAGATAGTCATGGTAGCTCTACAAGATTTAGAAGTGGTAAATCCCACATGTTATTTCTTAACTCGTGCTGGTTGATAAGGTATCCTACTTGGTAGCTACCTCTTATACCTCTGTTTATTTTGAGCTACCTTTAGTGCCCACTAGGATCCCACAATTTTGCTCAACAAGGACCTAGTGTTTTCTACTCTAAGTTCTTACCTCTTCCTTTTGGTGGAAGTGCACAAGGTTTTAGTTTCCTCTAACTCATCCTTTGTGTAGTCTTCTTTTATTATACCTCATAAAACCCTACCAATTGTTGCCAATATCTCTAGACTAGAAAACACTTGAGGAGAGAAGACTTGATCTCTAATATATTCTTATTTCTTTCATGTCTCCACCTCCTAAGGATATTTATCATTCCATATGCATGATAATATATCATTAAATTTTCCTTTCATTGGTTTTGATTTATTTTCAACTTGGGATCTTCAGTTTTATACCTCATTCGATCATATGTTGCCACATTCCCAAGATCTAGTTATACTTGATCTTGATTAGTTTCTTGATGATCTTGATATACTTCGATCAAAAGCAAGGCAGCTTTGTCCACCTTCCTTTTTTCAAAATTTTCCTTTATAAATGAAACCAAGGGAAGAAATTTTCTCTCAAGGTCTTTACCTTTTCTCCAAAGTATTTCCTTTTATGGCCTCCTTCTCACTAAGATTCATCTTGTTCTAAATCTTAAACTAGTTCTTAGGTATTTATATAATATATAGTTTCTTGCTCAACAAGATTAGTAAAAACTAGACATTAATACTATATTCCCACTCGAGTTTAGCATCACCAACTCATATTTTCTAAATTTCTTAGATATCTATTTTGCATACCCCTTTTTATAGTGCGATGACTAGTAGGTCACTCTTCTCATGATCAAATAGACTAGTCTCCATCTAACTCTTCCTAAAATATTTTTGATAAGATCCAACTATCTCACCACCTCAAGTGCAAAAATATAGTCATGGATGTATGTTGGTAGTTGAAAAAATTCATTGAAGAATCCATACAAGCAAACATATGAAGAATGGGATTCAAGGTAGAATTCACCTATATCCTTATCCTTATTCTATACAAGTGTCTAATATGTTGGATAAAATCTCAAAATACTATCATTTATTTTGTCCAAATTTAGCTTGTAGATATCTATACTAAGGTCATAATAGAAATTCTTTGTCTAGATGCGAGGGAGCTCTATGGATTCAAAAAAAATGTAGGGTTTGGCCTACTAAATATTTCATGTCTAACTAAAGGTCTCTAAGCTAATCCCTTATCTAATGTATGACAATCTAGATGAGGTGGGAGAAGAAGGTGAATATTCTAAAATATTCAAACCATTCATGTCATTGATTTATCTCTTTTGAGATGAACATAGAACAATCTAGTAGTCCTTGAGGGTACGTAGCTACCTCCATTACTACATGCAACATCCTTAGGTTCTCCTTCTAAATGATTCTATCAAACACACTACCTATTATGAAGTCTATTGTATATAGAGTTTATTGTGCCTCGTCCTTGAACATTTATATCTAGAGAGGCAATTTGGAGACCTTACCTCATTGGTATTATTCATTTATGTTTCTAAAAAATATCTCCTAAAAACCTTTTTATTTCCCATCAAATAATAAGGCTTGTTCCATGGGAGAGAGATATATGATTGATGTTATCATATACCATGTGCATCATATTTTGGATAGCCCTTAAGGTGATCAAAATTAGATGTAGACCTGGTCACAATGGTATGATTGCTTGCCCTTCCTATCATGTCTACTAGCATAGTCATGAATCAACTCTAGGAAATCCCACACTCAAGATGCCAAAAACCACCCAACCCCTAAACTCCATAGCCTTAGAACTATCCTAAAGGTATTAGGGTTTATTTTATATTGTCACAAGGATTCTCTCTGAGACTTATCAATGGTAAACCTTAAATCCCCATCTTCAACCCCATCATAGATACCATATATGGTCTTCCCCACCCCCTTATTTCAACTTTTTTTGGCTACGAGAGTGTGGAGGTTTTCTTCCCCATACTTTATGTATATTATAGGGTTTTCACCCTTCGTGATATAGAGGGTTGCTTAGGGGATTATGTAAGAAGGGATTCATTGATGAGAGAGGAATATTGTTCTTCTTTTGACTCCACTTTGATCAACTCTCTAAAGTGGCTAGTACTTGGTCATGTGGTATCCATTCTAAAAGGGATTTGTAATTTTTTTAAATCTTCTAGGTTTCTTTTCTTACTATTTATTGGAATTATGAAGGACCAAAAAAATTTACCATACACCTTTACCTATGGTTTACCTTTGGCAAATCACCAATTCTACCTAATAAATCATCAAATTTTGGCCTTGCTATCCTATTTAGTTGATGGTGTTTGATAATTTAGTGGAATGAGCTAGAAAATTGCTAGATTCTGAATTGACTATCTATTATCAATGATCTAGTGGATGCTATTAGTGAATTGCTAGGTTTTGAAATTAGAATTTTTTTTTACTTCATAAAAATAGTATCCTCCTCTTAGCATAGTTTGGGTTCTAGTGGATAGTTTGATGTGGAGAGAAGATCTTCAAGGTTTGACTTTGAAGGAGAGAGAAGAAAAAGATCTAGGTTTGACAATAAAGAGAAGAGAAGGAAATATAATGGAAAGGGAAGCTTTAAAAACTTACTTGCCATAAATGGGAATCACCACCACAATTAATCAAGGAACTATGGCTAAATGGGTAGTAGAGAAAAACTAGAGGGTTGAAATTGGGTGGAAGGTGGTGATAGAGTCAAACTTTGATGTAGAACTTGGGTTTCACCATAGCAATAAATGATATAGCTAATGATGGGATCACTAGCTTAGACTATTATGGATCCAATTAGGGTAGAACATTGATAGGATACTAGGGTTTTGTCCGTAGGGGCTAAGGTTTGCACATTTTTTTATGAACCAAAAGTGCCTTCTCTAGGAAACCAATGTGATGGAGTTACAACAAGACAACTATGCTATCTTCCTTCATATTTAGAGAGGGTTGGTAGGTACTAGAAAATATTATTTGTAGGTTTTAGAGGTTCTCTCAAGTTCATTAAACGTAAAAATAATATGGAATGACTACCCTCTCATTTAATATTTATAGTATTTTTGGAAAACCACCATGTGTATAAAATAAATTCATCTATCCTAAATTGAATTGCCTTGGCATACAATTTTATTTTTATGGATTGATGGAGTTTTATGACATGATCATCTCCTTTGACCCTTTATCATTTGAAGCCAATAAATTAAAATATTTTTGGATGACTTCATTTTTTTGGTCTTTCTTCCTTTTGAGGTCAATGATTCGATGCTTGCTCATATTGACATCATTAAATGCCTTCATTATCCTCTATATCAATGAATTGTTCTTTTATCAAGGTGATGTCGTCTAGTTTATTACCTTGTCTCTTTTAAGCATAGGATTTTGAGGCCTACATCACTGTGACACTATATAAACTAAAAAATCACATTTTTTATCTAATGTATCAATACCCTAGGAATATTTAGGCTTGTGTTCCTTCACATTAGCTTAATTTCAACAAATCATAAAAATTTGATGAATCATTAAAATCAATTATGAAAAAAGTCTTATCAAAACTATTGTTGATGCATAAATGATGTCACCTCAAAATACAATGAATAAGACATATTTAGTGAGTCAGTATACTTTTGCCTTAGAAAAAAATGGCAATTATTTTGACCAATTGTTTTATTTTTGCTAATTGTTCAAGGTAATGCTTGCTATAAAATGAAGGAACAATATGAGAACTAAGTGTATTTTTTGAGATTTTCACTTAATAGGGAGGAAAATTTTGATGAGAAAAATAAGAAATAAAAAGAGGAAAGAGGATAAATAGAAAAGGAGACTTATATGTACAAATTTACAAATGGTTCCTTATTTTTTATGCCTACAAGGGATGTAAGTGCTACCCATTAACTGAGATAGACAACTTCCTTCAATTCTAACTATTCTATATGCATTAGGAGCTTGCACCTTGTTGATTTGGAAAGACCCACTCTAGAAGGAGTCAAAATTAACATGTTATCTTAGCTTATTCATGTCTTCATACCACTTCATCACTGAATCTTCTTCTCTAAACTAAATATCAATGGTCTGCTTATCAAACCATTTCTTGATGATCTATTGATGGTGTACAAACCATTCGAAAGCTTTCTCCCTCTCTTCTTCTATTTGAAACAATGCATTAAGGAAAGACTACATGGGTGATATACTAGTGTCTTCTAACTTTGATTAGTAGGACATTTTGAGTGAGAGGAGTTCTATATTGATGGGTAATACTAACTCCTTAAACACTAGCTTATTGGGAGAAGTTTTGATTTATGATTTAGGGGCAACACTATTGGCCCATAATAGCTTCTTTAGTTTGGTATGTCAATCCCTTTTTGACCCAGTAATCATTTTCTTTAGGATTCTAATCATATTATTATTTATGGTTTGAGACAAGTCATTGCCTTCTGAGTAGTAATTTGAGGAGGTTTTTAGGAGGAATCCACATTCTAGCACACATTTAAGCAACTTCACCTCTATGAACAAAGTGCCATTATCAATGACTATTACTAAGGGTGCTCCAAATCTAGCTATTATATCCTCTAATAGTTGTATGACTACATTTGGTTTGTTGCTTTGATTAGCATAACTTCTACCCATCTAGTAAAATAATTAGTAGTTATCAAGAACCAACCATATCCTATAGGTAATAGATCTCTATTCCCAATAAAATTTATACCCCACTATTGGAATAGTCCAGTCACTAAAATTGACTTTAATACCATCGAGGATTTCCTCCTTTGACTCATGTAGATATGACATGCTTTAAAAAATATTACCCATTGAAATAAGTTCACAAATATAGTTTTCTAATAGTACCCTACTCTCATGTGTATTGAATAATGGCCATCTTCATAATGGTATTTAGTCATAAGGTCCTTGAATCTCCTTTTCTTCATACATTTTAGTAATATCCCATTATAACATTTTTTGAAGAGAGTATTATTGAGACAATTTTAATTCATTGTCTTTCATTTAAATTTATCACTTTTTTAATCATTAATCCCATAGGCATATCCCTTATCAACTTGTATCATTTAATACCACACATCCACCCAACCAATTCTCCTTAAATTAATCTCTTTAACTAATTCTATATGCTCACCTAAGTATGTCATAGCTAGGTTATCACAAAGGTTACCCTTATAAATTTGATAGGGTTTATCTCAATATAAAATTCTTATGTTTTGTTTATCCATCCTACACATTTTCTCCTAATTCTCCATGGAATACTATAGACCTAACATTTGGATGTATAATGAAAATAGTAGTTTTGATTTGGAATAGGTAGTATCTAAATTTTATTAAGGTTTTTAGTATAGCAAACACTTGTTTCTCTATGAAAGTATACCATTATTCATAGTTATGGAGCATATAACTTATAAAATACATGGTATATTCCTTGTCTTCATCATCCTTCTAGGTCAATACCACAACTACACTTTCATCCATACCAAAGTCTTTTGAGAAATTAATATTGATAAGAACATGTGTTTTTATGATGGATTCCTTTATTTCTTGGAATTCTCTTTTCCCTTCTTTAGTCTAGGTGAAGGTTATCTCTTTCTTTAGCCTTGGTGATAGGCATGACCAACTATGCAAAATTGGTGATGAATTTTTGTACAAACTGCACTTGACCTAAAACATGATCTACCACCCTTGACCAAATATGGTAGTGGTAGTTCTTGTATAGATTTAATATGGTCAAGGTTGATAGCAATCCCATATTTGGATACCACATGGTCCAATAATGTTTTTTATTATACAAAAAATATTTATTTCTTAGGGTTTAGAGATGTACTAAACTCCCTACACCTTTTAAAAACTATCTCTAGATGTTCTATATGCTTGGATCTCTCTTTTGAAAATATGATCATATCATCTAAGGATACCAGGATTATCTTATCAATCAGGCTTATAAAGATGATGTCTATTGTCCTTTAGAATGTTTCACTTGCATTTGATAACCCAAATTGCATACTTTCATAAGAAGGCATTCCATATTAGTTGTGAAGGAAGTTTTATGTTGATCATCATCTTTCACGTAGATAGAGTAGTACCATGAAAACCATAAAGCAATGACAATATTTACAAACCTACCATATTTTGAAGAATATGATCCATGGATGATAGTGGGTAGTGGTATTTTAGGATTCCCTATTCAAGTTCCTAAAATTAACACATAATTTTATATCTTTATTTTTCTTTCTCACAAGAACTAGACTAGTGACCCAAGTAAAGTGATTTATCAAGAAGATGATCCAAGTGTCGGTAACTTAAGGAGCTCTTTCTTCATTACAAATTTTTTTATTACTTCTTGTAACATTATTGGTATCACTTGCACACATTTTAATACCATGCTTGATATGCATCAATATTTGGCTACTTGAACATTTGGTATATGTATCTCATGGATCAAATATAACATATGACATGCATTTGTTCACTTAACATTTTGATAATGGACATTTGTAGGCATGTAAACTTTGATTATGGAAATATGACATATACTTTGGATAGTTGGTTTTGGTATACTTGGACCCTTTGTTAGACATCTACATGTTCATATTCACCCTTGACATTTTGGCATGCACATTTTATCATTACATGTACATCATTAAAAAGGATTATTCATTAAAATCACTTGCATATATTAAGAGATCATGGGATATGGAAGATGGTTGAAAATGTTGATGCATATTGAATTGATATTTCACATAGAGAAGTTGTTTCTTGATGCCTATAATGGATAATTACAAATTTACCATGCCAACATCCTCATAATAGCTACTAAGTGTATAAATACATTGTATGATATAACCAAAATATTTAAGTTTGTGGTTCGTATTATGATCCAAAATTTTGATGCATGTAATGGAATAAACACATGACTTGATGCAACAACAATTGTGGTGGTGCTTTTATTTCATTTCATAGTCCTATCTACTTGTTATTGGAATAGTAATAATTTGATTTTATTGGCCAAGGTAAACTATGATTAAGTTTTTACATGCACTTTTGATGTAAGCCTAAAGGTATATTGTGTGTAAAGGTTATGGAAATAATTTATGTTTGCCTACAAAAATCCTTCATGTAAGGCTATAAGCATCCTTTATGTAAGCCTATGAGCATAATTTATTTAATCCTATAGGAATCCTCTATAAATGCCTATAGGCATCCTCTATGTAAGTCTGCAAGCATCCTCTATGTAAGCATACAACCATTCTCTATGCAAGCTATGAGAAGGCTTTATGTATTCGTCCCTAGTAGGATTGGTTAACTCACTTGGATGGTCAACTTTAATTAAATATTTATTAAGGGTTTAGTAACTAGACTTTATCAATCTAGGTTAATATGGTATGTAATTATAATCTAGGAACTAGGAATCTATTATAAATATACCCAATCACTAATATATTATATTATTTTATATATTGTGAGATGATGGTATAGGCATCCACATATTATTCTTATTTTTTCTATCTTTCTCTCTCTATTTTGTCTATTTGATCTATTTATTTTGATCTTCTATTATTATCCATATGATTGTGGTGAATATATGTTTTAGAATCTTTGGAACCATTGGGTCTACCTATCCAGTAGGCCTTTTTATTGTCTTTCTACTTGTATGAGGTCTCCTTTGTGTTGTAGTGATCCTCTCTGTAGGGGGTATTTTTTGGGGGGCTGGTCCTTTTGCTCCCTGGTGGTTTTCATTCTCAAGGAATATGTTTAGTGTATTGTCCTCACCCTTTATCTCTGGGATTGAGGTTTTGTTATCTACATCTTGATGTATTTGTTGCCCTTCTAGTCTTATGCAAAAATAGAGTGAGATTGTTGGTGCCTCTAAAAGAAAGTTGAATAAAAAATTCTCCTTTATGCCTTGTTGGGTGGTGGGCTAGTCTATGCTCTTGGGTGGCTATTGGATTTAATTTTTGTTCTTTTGTCCTTGGAAGTTGGCTTGTGCTTAATTGGCCTTCTCTTTCTCTGTCTCTTCTAATGTAAAAGGTTTTGGGACCTTTCAAAACCTTGATTTTTCACCATTAATAAAAAATATATATGTTTAAGAATTTTTTTGGAAAACATTGTGAATTCCAACATGGTAGCAAAGCAAGGTTTGGAGTTGCATCAATAGGTTATGTAGGAAAAATCCCTTCAAGCAATAACACAAGGAGCAAAAGAAAAGAAACCTCTCATCTTGCATTTTGAAGGGATTTTTTTTGAGTTCAAATTTGGCCAAAATTTGAATTGGAACCAAAATCTTCTTTTGCTATTTCAAATCCACATGTCAATTGGCCTGGCACCAAATATACATTTATTTTTTGTTAGAAGGGTCATATTCTATGGTGTATAACACACATTGCTTATGTTCAATGCCTTAGACATGATGATTAGAAGAATTTGTTTGTCTTCAATGCATGAAATATGCAAGAGCAAATCTCATCAAATTACTCACCCTTGCTAGATGAAATAGGTCATGTATTTCTATGGAACATGACCGCTTCAATTTCATCTAGTACATCAACCATTTTGATGAGTACAAACATATATTAAAACCCTCATAAGAAAGAGGTGATCACATCTATTCCCTATACTTTTGTTTCTTAGTGCACACAAATTTGGCAGTTCTTGTGCACTTTGTTACACCTTCCTTAGTGATTAGGAGTTATTGAATAGTGCAATATTTTTAAGACTTCTAAATTGGAGATCATGAATTCTATTCCCTCATGTTGCTTAGGATCACTATTTCTTTGTAGGCAATAAAAACTCTTCTTTGCATTTTATCTCTAGCTAATATTGGCAACTTCTTGGTCAACATAATCGGTTCAAAATCCTTCTACTTCAAAAAATTCATAGGTTCAAATCGAGCTCATGTTAAATTATTTTAGAAAAGGGGTAAATTAATGATTGATCTCACTACTAGACTTTGATAATGTTTGATCAAAGGTCAAAAACAACACAGCCAAATAATTTGCCCACATTTTTGGTCAGTAGGTTGTCATTTAGATAAGTGTAGCTTAGCATCCAATCATGAGTGGCATAATGGTTGGTAGCTTTCTTTGTCCTCAACAATTAAGAAATTCAAATCTCAAATACCGCTACTTTTTTTTTTATGTTTTTGGGATATAATTTGTGCCTTTACCTACCTTAACAGGCATACGAGGGGCTTTATTCCACAAAACCATATGGTGGTAGGTGGCTAGATGGTTATGCACTAAGGTCCCTGCCTTCAATTTGAAGGTTGTAATCCTGTGCTAACACACTATCAACTTATTTCAAGCCAAAAACAATTTTTTTTAATATTTTTTACTTTATAAATGGAAAGAAAACCAATCATATTGTGCCAAGTGTTAGCTTTCCATTTACCCATTCAACATAGTTGGCAACCTAGTTAGACACGTTATGATATTAGCATAATATAGGTGGTATATTCATAGATTAACACGTTGTAGTCCTTGATTGGAAAATTTCTCCTTAAGGTCTTAACTTATCATTATATTTTAGTTTTAGTATGTGCAACCTTTTAGAGGCATTTCAAACAATATGTATTGATGGCATCAATTTAGGGATTATTGTAGTGTTGTAGGTGAATTTTTGGATGCAAGAGTAGGTTTTGAATGATAAATGCAAGGTATATATTGTTTCTATGGATCTCTTTCTAACCATAGGGGTTGATTATTCGAAAAAATTCGTATTGATTGATAATTTGGTTATTTTATTTTAGGATTATAAGATAGAATGTGGTCACCATGTTTGCATGTTCAATATTTTCTTACAAGAAGCTCAACATATTTGACCCAGAATATGGAGCCATGGCTTCATATGAGGAAGGGTTGATCCAGTCCATGTCCCTTTGGCAAGAGAAGATAGTAGATTTTATGATGATGATTCATTGGAAGATTTGAAAATTCATGAGGGAGAGATTTTACCATCTTTAATGTCTCCTCTCCTTGGCCTCTTAGTTTAGATTATTAGTAATTTAAACTTATTGTCCAAGTTTTATAGTGATGAAGTGCCTAAAAATACTTTTGATATAAGCCTATAGGAATCTTGTGTACAAATCCTACAAACATTATTAATATAAGCCTACAAACATTCTTATGTAAGCCTATGGGATTCATTTATGTAAGCATATAGGCATCATATATGTGATCCTATAAGCATCCCTACATAAGCCTACGAACATCCATAAGCCTACAACCATTCTCTATGTAAGCCTATGGGCAATATTTATGTATTCACCCTAGTGAAATTGGTTAAACCACTTGGATAGTTAACCTTAATGAAACCTTTATTAAGGGTTTAGTAACTTTATCAAATGACATCAACTCAACTAGTTAATTCCCTAGCTTTCAAGGAGACTTAGGTTTGAATCTTGCAAAGTGACACATGCATAATAGCCAAGTTTTTGTAATACCACTATGTGGTCATGATGTAACATGGATGGGGCCTATTCCAATCCCATATAACTAATTTTTTTCGGTCTAGATCAATGTAACATGTAATTATAATATGGGTATTAGGTATCTATTATAAACACCTTTAGCCATTGATCCATTATATCAGTTTGTGATATGTGAGATAGTGGGGTGCCTATAGACACACCCCTTATTCTTATTTTGCCTTTGTTTTTTTTATCTATTTGCTCTCCTTATTTTGCACTTCTATTATTTTACATATAATTGTGGTGAATGTACGTTTTAGAATCTATGAGAAATATTGTGAATTTCAAAACTTGTTTGGTTTCTCTTCTATTAGGAATGCAAATGGTACTAAATTGGTCTCTTTAACTCCCCAAACTATGATAACATAGCCCAAGTAGTGGGGTCGCCTTTGATGTATATGTATTAGAATGATTCATCCTACACTAGGGTGTGATGGGGACTACCATGTAGGCTTTTCATTAGGTTTTGTTCCCCAAAGACCAAATCATAGATGGATTGAATGTTGGTAAATCCCATAGCTTCTTACTTCAACACAAAGTCTATTTTTTGAGCTTGGAGTGGAAATACAGGTTTAGGAATTACAAGAATTAGACCTATGATCCTGTAAGTTGTTTTTCGTAGTTGTTTTTTCTAATGTGGTTGCAAAAATTATCTAGGCAATTGCTTATGAAAATTTGTGAACTCCTAAAGCAAAAATTAACCTAGATTTACAAAATTGCCTTCCAATTTACAAAAAGGGGTTAAATTTTAGTGCTTTTCAAATTACATCAATTTTGGAATTACAAAAAGTACCCTTCAATTTGAAGTGGTAAAAATAAATTAGCACCAAATTCAAGAAATTAACCCTTAAAATTGCTGAAAATGGAGGCAAAACTTGACCAATTTGTGAAAAAATAATGTTTTTGAGTCAAAGGTATTAATTTTATTCAAAACAACTGATCATCTTATACAAATCCATTTTGATATCCTACCTTTCTTGGCAAGGCTCAAAATGCAGTTTTTCTGTTTTCTTTTATCTGCCCAGGATCTTTGAACCCCCTGTTCTTTAAACTTTGCCTCATTAACTGTATATATCCTCTTCCAAAAAATATTACTGAAATCGTATTTGTTCTTTTTTCTATTCCTGATATCTTTCATGTTGCATTTTATTCCATACTTGTGCCCAAATGTCTTATTCTACCTCTGTCATAAGAGATTCTTCAAGTACTTTGGTCTGCACTGTTTCTAATAACTTCTTTAACATAATCCCCCAGGTCCTCTTTTCTAAACCGAATTCCTCTTTAAAAATTTTGTTGTTCTGTTCCAATCATATTTGCCAGCAGATGAAGCCAATCCCTATATTCCAAGTTGTGCTTAGTGTTTTGGATTTGAAGGTGTTATGTGACCATCAGTCCCAAAAATTACTACCATTAAGAGGATACCATTTTGTTTGGCTAAATATGGAGTACCACCAATTCCAGATTGTGTAAGCATAAAAGCAATAAAAAAGGAGTTGGTTTATAGTTTCTACCTCTTGGAAGCACATTACACATCTACTGGGTCCAATGAACCCCTTTCTCCTCATATTATCCTGAGTCATAATGCTTTTGTGAGCAACCAACCATATAAAACCATTAACCTTCGGCCAACCTTTTGGTTGCCATATTTCTTTCCAGGGATGTTTTTGGGGTTGGTTCTTGCTACTTTGGTGAGCCTTATGGTAGCCTGCTTTCATTGTGTAAGTTCCTTGTTTCCCATGTCCCCATGCTAGTTGGTCAGGTCCATCTTTCCATAGCCATGTTCTTTTTTCTACAATTTCTTTCAATTCAACTTTCCATAGCCATGTGCAAAAATAATGTTGAAAATTTTGAAAAAAATATGGTTACCTTCTCTTGGCAACAAAATTTGAATTTGAATTGGAAATTTTGGTAAGAAATTTGAACTGGCACCAAAAATTGTTTGCAATGAGCCGATCAACTGCCCCAGTCAACTAAATTTTTTTTTGTGGATCCTCAAAACTGCATGTGCGCTCAATAGGTAACCAAGAGTAATACTGTCGTTTCGTCCAATGTTCTTTTTTCTACAATTTCTTTCAATTCAACTTTCCATAGCCATGTGCAAAAATAATGTTGAAAATTTTGAAAAAAATATGGTTACCTTCTCTTGGCAACAAAATTTGAATTTGAATTGGAAATTTTGGTAAGAAATTTGAACTGGCACCAAAAATTGTTTGCAATGAGCCGATCAACTGCCCCAGTCAACTAAATTTTTTTTTGTGGATCCTCAAAACTGCATGTGCGCTCAATAGGTAACCAAGAGTAATACTGTCGTTTCGTCCAATGTTCTTTTTTCTACAATTTCTTTCAATTCAACTTTCCATAGCCATGTGCAAAAATAATGTTGAAAATTTTGAAAAAAATATGGTTACCTTCTCTTGGCAACAAAATTTGAATTTGAATTGGAAATTTTGGTAAGAAATTTGAACTGGTTGCAATGAGCCGATCAACTGGCCAGTCAACTAAATTTTTTTTTGTGGATCCTCAAAACTGCATGTGCGCTCAATAGGTAACCAAGAGTAATACTGTCGTTTCGTCCAAAGTCAACTAAATTTTTTTTTGTGGATCCTCAAAACTGCATGTGCGCTCAATAGGTAACCAAGAGTAATACTGTCGTTTCGTCCAAATCCGCCACTTGGCGCGGAAAAAGCCGGTGCCGATAACTAGCGCTACCACGCACGAGTGTGGCAAAGGGTGACCACCGAGAGATGGCCAACTACTATAGAGCGTGGGGACCTTTTTGAACAGATACGAGGCCTTTGCAACGTTAATGTGGGATAATTACCACTGATGCTTTAAACAACTCTAATCGGTTCCCATCGAAATTCATCGTCAGACTTCGAGACCCTATCAGAGGTATCAGGAAACCGTCGAGCACGCAAAAACTCACCAAGAAAAAAGAATTTCATCACCGAAACCTGCCAAGAACGTCAAAAATTGTTGAATTCATAAAGGACTCGTCGAGATCGGAAACTGTAACCAGAAAACGTATTTTGTCCACCAAAAAACGACTGAAATCTTTTGTGCGTGCCAAAAAGCACTAGAGAATGATCAAGAATTACTGGAATTTGATTTTTCATGCCAGAAAACTGGAAACATTCTCTGAAAACAAAATTTTATGCTAGAAAAATGCCAACTTCGTCGAAAAATGCTTGTTTCGCCTCATATTACGATTGCGAATGTCGGGAGTTTTAAATTTGCGTCAGGAACGTTGAATTTTATCGAGAATCAACTGCATCGTGTCGAAAACAGTGAAAAATTTCCAAAAAGGCTGCAATTGATCGAGAAACGCGTTGGCACTGGTAAACTCAACAAAATCTGGGATTGGATAGCCGAAAATGCATCGTAGAAGGATTTTTCCTACCTAAAGTGCAAAACTCCATCAGAAAAACATTCGAAGACTGTGTCCACCACCTCCGTGCCACACCAACCAATGCGTCTTTGCCACACATCTACTATCGATTGGGAGTTTGAGATTCCACTATAAGGATTAAAACCACCACGTGTCACGCGTTTATACGGTAAGATTTAGGGTTTGAATTTTGCGTGTTGATTGGTTTATTTTTCAACCTTAGGATTGTGATTAATATTTTGGCAAAATGGTCATCGTCTTTGTCTGCGATTTCGACTTGCAATTTTATTCGTCTGTACTAGTTCTCTACCACTGATCGGGTTGATCTTCGGTTATTAGAGGTAGGGAGGAGAGGCACTCCCTTGGTGGGGTGGTCGGGGCTCGACCATGTCTCTGTCGAGCTGAAACCTACCGGGTTCATCGACTGTTTGCTGGTAAGGCTGCGACTGCGGATAGCAATCGAATAGTGACCAGTAAGGGAAAAAAGGTAAGGACGGAGCGATCGAAAAGCAAAAGAAAAGGAAGTAGGGAGGTATAAGGGGAGGGAAGGGGTGGAAGGAGGGAGGGTGTAGGGGTCGTTGGTCGTTGGGTGGGTAGAGCGGTCAAGGAAAGGAAATAAGGAGGAATAAGGGAAATTATTGAGGAAAAATGCCGATCTGATCAAGCCCTTGACCTCCTTCAAAATTTCCAAACAATCACGTGCAACCTCCATGAAGATGTACAAATCCTCTACACACTTGAAACAACCTTCCACTTGGCACCCTATGCACCCTTTGGCAGCACAGATGCTCTCTCGAAAATGAGTATCGATGTTTCCTCTTGGCCAAAAATTGACCTCAAAATTGGTGCAATTGATCTTCCAACACCAGCAATTTATCCTCCATTCTTCAATTTCCAAAGAAGATAAATCTCTTGCCTTCCTCAGGGCAAGTCTGGTTACCCTCTGATCTTCTGTCAGGGGTATTCGGTGTAGGGGTAATTTCCACCCTCTTCCACCTTAGGAGCTTCACAAAATTGATGCTACGAGCTAGCCCAAGCCAATTCTTCGCAACAACTAGCCTGGGACCTAGTGCACTAGCTGCAAAATGATACTAGTCACCCAACAATGAAGTTGTCACCTTGCCTTCTTTCTTGCAAAAACTATCATGTGGCTCTGATTACCAATGATATGAAAATATGAAACGTGAAGTTGATTATTCCATTATGTGCAATGAATATATAGAACATACAAGGAATCACGTAGGTTACAGTGGTTGTAACAATTTTCCATGCAAGGCCAACCACTTGTAACTATAAGATATGCAGGGATAACCACCTGCTAAACATGGATGCAAACAAACAACTAACTGCTAGATGACAAAACATATCCCTAACAACATAACCTTGAATCCTAACAACTAGCAAATCATATCGAATGTGGGCATACTATACCTCACGTAATACAATACAAGAAATAAAAAATAATTATAACCTAGGCTTATAATTAAGCCTAAGGTACAATAATAATATCCTCAACAAGTCTGATTGCTTTTGAGTGAACAATCATGAAATTTGAGAGTAAAAAATATTTTTTATGTCTCTTAATATAAAATATGGTCATCCTTTTATATGAACTTAGTGTACACACATATACCTATGATTCTGGGCTTGCATTAGAGATCTGTACCCATATTGGATGCTTGGATATGCATGTCACACCCTAATAATGTATCAGATTATATATTAGATACATTGAGACGAGTGGATTTTAACAATGCACTAGCACTTGTAACATGCATCTCAATATATCTATATGTTTGGATTCTCATGCCTTGCATACCTTTACAACCTTGCACCTACATAAATTTTGGAGGTTTGTCCTAGGTACACCCATGCACCCATACACCATTGGATATTTACAACATTAATGTATATATAAAAGGGGAAGATTGTGCTTCACATTTATTTAGTAATTCACTTGTATTTCATCCTTTAAAAAATCCTGTTTGCAATGGTAGTGACATTATTTGAAACATCTTTGTGTACCTTCTAGGTTAAGATGTGTCTTTACATATTATTAATACTTTTTCAAATCCAAAAACAACTTAAACCTCATATCATTATATATATATTTTATTATTAAAAGTGTTTTCCATCTCCTATCTAATCCAACATTTCATTATGCTTTTTTAAAATATTTTTTGTCTCGACATTGCCTATTACTATTATTAAATTATTAGTAAATAAAACCAAACTGTTCTTAATATGAAAAGACATAAAACATGTTATTCTAACTATTTATAAAAAAATCATTCTTGCACAAGTACATTTCATAAATATGCTAAGGTTATTCTAACTATTTATAGAAAATCATTCTTGCACAAGCACATTTCATAAATATGCTATTTTATAGTTTAATTTTTTAAATATTTTATATATTCTTCAATAAATACCTTCTAAGGTATACATGTAAAAGTTGGTAAACATAGTTCTTTTGGGGTAGTCAAGGTAAAATTCTCTTTGCCTACTCAAAATCATATAGAACTTCAACAAACAACTATGTAAAAGTTAACAGACTTCTTGTCTGGATTAAGATAGTCAATAAAATAATAATAAACATATATTCAAATTAAGGGGATTTACAAATTATTACCAATGCTCTAAAAAAATTGTATGAACTCAATCAACAAAAGCATTATTTTAGATGTCCATCAATTATTTAAGGATTTAATAGAGGAAAATTAGCAACTCAAGGAGAAAAAATATTTTTGATAGAACTAGATATGGTCTAACTGACCTAATAACATATGTAATGTTTTAGCTTATAGCTTATTCATTATAACACTTTATATATCTGTGTGTGGAGAATCTCAAAAGTGGAGACCATACAAAACTCAATGACCAACTACCAAAAGTAAAGGAGAGTCAAACCTAAGCCAAGACTAATATTTTATTTAATTCATATTTATTATATAAAATTATAATTTATTTATTTGTTTGCACTTTATTAGTTATAAATATATTTTATTTTTATAAACTTCTAAAATTATTTAGTAATACAACTTAATGGAAAGCACCTAACATAATTTAAAAAATATAACATTCTTATAGTGGTTCTCCATCTTAGAATAATATAATTGTAATTGTGTTTTTAGGTGAAAAGTAATGCATACCTCCAAATTTAGGGTGAGATTGGGAGCTATCCAAAGTGCAAAAGAGAAGATATTAATATGTTGGGATGCATTCTTATAGTGGTTCTCCATCTTAGAATAATATAATTGTAATTGTGTTTTTAGGTGAAAAGTAATGCATACCTCCAAATTTAGGGTGAGATTGGGAGCTATCCAAAGTGCAAAAGAGAAGATATTAATATGTTGGGATGCATGTTAGAAATAATTTTTTTATATATAATATGGATGAAAGGGTTTTGAAAGGTGCTCCAAACCTTTTACAAGAGTGGATCAACTAATCAGTTAGAAACAATGTATAAAGATATCAACATAGCAAACCAAGAAGGATCCACAAAATAGATAAATAACAAAGCTACATAATAGTTAAGTAGGAAAAATAACAAATTTTCCCAGGAGATCCCTACTACAGCAGATCAGAGCCATTTGAAAACACAAATTATCTCCTTAAAATTTCATTATCTATTTGATTTAATCCATCTAGGAAATCCTCCTACCAAATTGTGCATCTTTCCTGCAAAAATCTTCAGTTTGTTAAAAAATCTGCTGATCTATTTCCCTCCTTGTAAACATGCTTAATCTCAATCGCTTTGAGGTTTAAAATTTGTCTTTGGGTTTTAACAAGTTCGTTTGTGATCGTGCAAGAAGGCACCTGAACACCTTTGAGCATATTAATGATATTGAGGGAATCCCCTTCAATAATTACCTTTCTACCATTCAAAATTTCTAGTTGACAAACCCCTTGAAAGAGAGCTCGGGTCCCCGCAAAATGACTGGTCTGACGATCTAAATTTTCAGCAGAAGCCGACAAAATCCTCCCATCAGAGTTTCTAACCAATCCCCCTGCACCGGCTGGTCCTGGGTTCCCTTTAGAAGCTCCATCAAAGTTTAACTTCAACCAGCCAGGAAGAGCAGTTTCCCAAATAGTAGTATGTCTAGTAAGAGCTTCAGGACAATGTTCAAGAGAATAATCTCTAAATCTAAGAGTCGGCTCCACCGCGACCTTATCTAAAGAAATTGCATCCACATTCTAAATTAATCTATAGTATGATTCAAAAATTACATGTATGCACACCCAAATAACACTAATCCCATTAAAACTTTAGTTCCACCATAGTTTATATATATATATATTGCTCCACCGCCAAATCCCCAACGGAAGTGACCTTATCTAAAGAAATTGCATCCACATTCTAAATTAATCTATAGTATGATTCAAAAATTACATGTATGCACACCCAAATAACACTAATCCCATTAAAACTTTAGTTCCACCATAGTTTAGTTTATATATATATATATATGGGATGTGTGCTTTTTAGTATAGGTTTGAGTGCTCCACCATAGTTTAATATAGATATTTTTCTTAAATATGTTTCTATTCACTTAAATAAAAAGTGGCAGTAATGCACTTCAAAGAAAGTTGGCAAAGGTGGTATTTTTGGAAGGATGAAGGTAAATTTTTCCCGCTTTCTAAAAATCATATAGAACTTCAACGATGATGGAGATGCTTTGGCATTTCTTACAAGGAACAAGATTGCCATAGAAAAACGATGGAGATATACTTCAATTCAGGTGGATTCACAAACTATTGTTAATGTTGTCAAGAAAAATGAATATGGAATTTGTAACAACAATAGCAATATTTTTTATGTTTATCAACTATAAATGAAGGTAGTATCTTGAAAATGTTAGTGTTTTTATAGAAAAGAAAATATGATAGCAGACAATTTAGCCATTGATCTTCATCTTGGGGGATTCTATTTCTTAATGAAAAATAATATCCATAGTTGAGAAAATCGGCAAAAAAATTGACAGACTTCCGACTTTTTGAAATGACAACGCCAATTCTTTACCATAAAAAAATCTGCAATTTTTTTTAAGGCTGTGACCGATTTAGGGGTTTTTTATGCAAACCTATTTTTCAGTTGTTAATATTTGAACTTCGAAGTTTAAAGTTTAAACCCTAGTATAGGGTTTTGGTTTTTTTTTTCCTCCTCTTTTAAGTAAATATTGCTACCTGATAACTATGTATGCAAGCCCAATTTTCAGCTGTTAATATTTGAAACTTTTAAGTTTTTTATTTTTTTTCTCCTCTTTTTAAGTAAATAAGTAAATATTGCTACCTGGTAACTATGTATGCAAGCCCATTTTTCACCTGTTAGTGTTTGAATTTGAAACTTTGAACTTTGAACTTGAAGTTTAAACCCTAACCCCTAGTCTAGGCCCTAGGGTTTTGGGTTTAGGGTTTTTTTTCCTCCTCTTTTTAAGTAAATATTGCTGCCTGATCACTATGTATACAAGCCCATTTTTCAACTGTCAATGTTTTAATTTTAAACCCTAAACCCTAGCCTTTTGGTTTAGGGTATAGGTATTTTTTCCTTTTTTCCAAGTGATTGTAACTTTGTTGTTACTTGTTTCCATGTGCATGCATTTAAAAAATGAAATTTTTTTTTCCTTCTTGTGACTCGTAGCTTCGTACCTTTTCATATTATAAACAATACAAGTTGTGTTTTGTCACTTTCATGTCTACTTAAAGCTTGAGCCTTGTATGATGTCTTGACATGAATTATTTCTTTTATTGCAATATTTGATTTGCATAATGTTAATTCATTGTAATATGAATGAAAAAAACTTTTTTCAATGAAAATTTTCATTTTCTTCATTTTTTTTTTTGCTGATTCTTTGCCGATTTTTTTCCTGATTTTTTGCTGATTCCCGATTTTTTGCTGATTTTTAAAAATGCTGATTCTTTGCCGATTCCGATTTTCTCAACTATGATAATATCAAAGAGTTGATAGCAGAAATGTAGCAACTTGAATAAGATTAAAATTGTCTTTAATTGAAAGACAAGCTGGATATGGTCTAATTGACCTAATAGCAAATGCAATGTTTTGATATTTAGGTGGGAGTTGTGCCCAATAGAAGCCACATACAGCTTATTTCAAAAAAAGAAAATACGACAGTGATGCGTGAGATGTGTTACAACAACACAGCTGAAGCTGTTATGATTACGTCACAGAGTTTAAATTTACATCGTGATTTGTGAATTCAAACAAAGCTTCATTAAAATACAATGCAAAATTATTATTGAAAACCCTGTGTTCATACATAGCAAAACACAAAAAGAATAAAATCAAAAGTGGTTTTCCAAGCATACTCTTTCTTCAGTTTTTTCATTCCTCCTTTATATACATATAGCACAGATTCCAAAATTCAGCTCAGTGCTGAAAGCTTGATAATTGCAAGTGACTTCCAAAAGGTTTCTGCTTCCATCAAGCAGATGCGAGATTTCTCAATTTTATTTGAGTGTGTGCATGACATAATGTTTTTCTATGAAATCTCAAGTGGTAGAGTGGAGACCAAAAGCAGGTGGCATACTTTCCACTCCCTTTTGTGAAAGGTGGCAAGAATAGTGATGTCTGATGTCAAACCAGGACACAGCCTCCTCAGTCCTACTCTATGCTGTCTACTTAAAATAACAGAGTTCAGGTCGAATACCTTACATGGCCAACGGTACATACAATTTTCAAAGTTGAAAACAGGCTAGTCATGCATAGAAAATACTCCTAGAAGTTATTCCATGGGGACTGTAGACACCTAGTTGTGCCTCTGGAAAGGCACCAATTGGAACTCTCAAGAAGCAAAAATTAAAACAAGATAAGTAAACGAGAAAAACATATCAAAATCTTGTTGTTTGCCACTATCAACAATGTGAATAGCATCTATTACTTCAAATTAATGTACAACTGTTAAATGTAGTTTAATTTGCAAACTTTAACTTTTTATAATAATAATTATTATTATTTTTGGTAGGCCATACCTATTACCTAGGATTTGGGGTTTATTTCCAGCTTCTCCTATTTTCTGTTTCCATTCCTTGTTCCTTCTCCAAGAGCAGATACAATCACTAGAAGTAGAAGATAATATTTTGCTTCCTCACTTCCCAGTTGGACTACACCCTCTTCGACCATAAGGAAATTTTTAGGAGATGTGCATCTCTATTTCTGGAGTTATTTGCAAGCATGGCTGAATTGATAGAGCAATTGGTTCTGATTTTATCTGAGGGCTTGGATATTAAGCAAAGTTAGCAAAACTGGACTGCCAGATACTTCAACGCAAGAAAATGAAGGTGTTTAGCACGTATTGTGGGTTCATAGGTCATCATAGGCTCAAATCAATTCAAGTTTTCATTGTGTTCTTGATCATCTCATCAAACTGAGAGCACAAGTTTTCAGCGATTGGTTGGTTGAAAAGTGAGTGTGAGGCTACCTTTTATATCCATTACAGGTACTTATTGTAACATCAATTCTTAGAATTTCTTGGATTGCTTAGCTACTGAAGCCTATGCTAAGCTTCATATACATTGAAACTGCATTATAACTAGAGATGTTGGGTTTTGATTTGATATCCATATATTCCTTGCTTTGGTAGGATAGGGAATTATTGACAATAGACACTTTGTAATCTATGATAGCTTTCTGAAAAAAGAGCAGGCAGTTCATTATGAACAATGATTTGATACAATAATAAAGTTGCAAACAGTTTTCCTTTCTCTGACTATGACTTTGTTTGATACAAGTACTACAGGCTACCTTTTAAATCCATTACAAACACTAATTGTAACATCAGTTTTCAGAATTTCTTGGAGTTATTAGCTATTCAAGCCTATGCTAAAGCTTCATCTCCATTGAATCTGCATTATAACTAAAGCTGTTGGTATCTGATATTCATACATTCCTTGCTTTGGTAGGAAAGGGAATTAATGACAACAGACACTATGTAATCTATAATAGCTTTCTGCAAAAAATATCAGGCAGTTAATTATGAACAATGATTCGATACAATAATAAAGTTGCAAACAGATTTACTACAAGTTGATTTGATACAACTACTACATTACAAAAGCCAAATTTCTTCTTCTATGGAACCCTGTAAGAACCAAAAATTTGCAACTGGGTTTTGTCTGAAAGATTAAAAGTCTTTAATTATCAAACTCATCAGTCAATGATGTTCAGCCTTTTCTTGCGGTATTTCCAAGCTACTTGTATGCAGGTTGCTGCCCATGTCCTCCAATAAGGTGACTCATATCTGCGTCAAAATTGAGAATCAGGCATACATTTAAGCAAAATGTCAAAATTAAACCAAAAAGAATAACATTCGAGTGTTCAAAGGCATATTAACTATCACCTTATAGCTCCTTGAACTCGTGGGTTACGCAGTAGGCGACTGAAGAGTCTTGTCACCTCTTCCAAATCGGTGGCTTTAAGAGTAAATGCTTCTACGTTACCTATACAACGGACTGTTCTGCTTGATATTGCTCTTTGGCCCGTCCGTCTGAATTTCTTGGTATCTGCCAGAATTAAAATTGAGAAACAGCATTAGTCAATTGCAGTTTAACAAAAAATCCTTTCTGCAGCATGTCTTTTCTCAGAATATTGAAAAATACTAAATAGTGCTAGGTACTAAAACAAAATGGTTTTGAGATAGATGAATCAATGCCTCTCTCCATTAGGCGGCTTAAATGGTAATTAACAAGTACAGAACACCAACCCCTAGTAGTTTTGCAACTGACAACGCCTGACAAGTTTTAACCAAGGTTACCAGGTGCGGGGGTGAGGGTGCAGGGGTATCGCAGGTGCGGTTGCAAGTGCGGCCCCGCCAACAATAGGGTTCGCCGGGTGCGGGTGCGGTTGCGGCTGATTCTTAATATATATATATCCAAAATAATAAAATAAATGATAATTTATAATTTTATAAATCATACAAATTACAAAATAATTAAATAAATCATACACATTGGCATCATAAAAGCATATATCATATATGATATTCAACAGGATGTCAAAGTCATAAAAAGATAACAATAGAAACCCTTATAGAAACAAGATGATATTCAAGAAAGGATATGTACTCTATGCAGCACAGGGGCAGTAGAGACAGAGGAACACTTCATCTATAGTTTTTCAGATATTCGTAACAAATACAAAGAAACACTTGGAAACAGATCTATGGCAGAGTTATTTGAAGACAGTAAAATAAAAAAAGTTGGAGAATTGCTAACCCAAATCAGCAGGAGAAGGAACAACCTTCTCAAAGATATTAAAAATCATATGATATGATTTGAGTAGTTGTACTTACATATTTGAGGTCCCATAGACCATATTTGGGTCTCAACCTTCTCAAAGATATTAAAAATCATATGATATGGTTTGAGTAGTTGTACTTTGAGGTCCCATAGACCATATTTGGGTCTCAGGACGTAATTAAAATCTTTCATTTCAACAGGATGTCAAAGTCATATATGATATTCAACAGGATGTCCGAAGTCTGCGTCTTTGCCTTTTCACTTTCACTTGTGCAAATGGTTAAAATGAAATAGAAACCCTTATAGAAGTGGACTCCAATTCACTTTATATTGAATTGAAGTCCACTTTATATATTATAATTTAATATTTATTATAAAAAACTAAAAACTTAAAAAGTTTCACATATATAAACTATAAACTTCTAAAATTAAAATTTTTAAACTTTAAAGTTTTTAACTTTTAGACTTTTAGTTTTAACTTTTAAGTTTTATTTTTTATTTTCTTTTAAAGCCCGTATGGGCTGGGTGGACCCATGGCTGGGCCCACGTAAACACTAAAAAACTTTAAAATATAAAGTTCATTTAATTAAAAAATAAAAAACTTTAAAATTTTAAAATTTAAAATATTAACTTTTTTAAAAATTAATTTTTTTTCATTTTTTTTTAGAGCCTGTATGGGCAGGGTGAGGCTCCTATTAATTTGCCTTAGGATTATAAAAGTATAAATTACACGTTATGGCATTTTATCGATCGGACTTTTTAATTAATTTATACGCATTCGGTCGTAGAGCTTGAATCTAGGTTTCACCAAAATGCAAATAATTAATTTAAACCACAGACTAATTTAAACTTAGTTCCTGTTTCAATAAGCATTCCTTACTTATGTTCTATGGAACCTAATTCCTCGTTTTGAGTAGCATTCTTTAATTACGGATCGACCTGGTCAGACAAACAACACCCACTATTTTATTTCGTGACGATTTTACCCCGAGGGCCAAATCCGAACCCTTTTGTGAATGGTGATATTTTTTCAGCCACATATTAACTTAAAAGAAATAATAAAAAAAAATTATGCATTTTAATGCCCAAATAGGGCAGGGTTCGGCTGAGCCGCACCATATTTGATAGGGTTCGTTCCAGGGGACGAACCCTGTCAGACAGGGTGCGGCTAGGGTTCGGCCCAGCCGCACCCGTTCCCGCATCCGCGCACCCGGTGCGGGTTCGCGCACCCAGCCAACCGGGTGCGCGAACCCTGTTTCCTTGGTTTTAACCCATAAAACTTATTTAATTAGACAGAAATGAGAAAAGGTAAACGGATATATCAAACTATTGAGTTCCACTGCATCTACAAAGAAAGAGTATACCATTCTCTGCCTCAAATGGTATGATTGAAATTTATGTCCCATATGCCTTCACTCTCACTCTACATTTTGTTCCCACAAATTTAAAGTGGTAGACCTCTTGGGAAAAACTAATAACAGAATTATAAAAGAAATTAACAGATTTGGTCAGAAGGTTATTTGGAATCTTTATCAGAAGTTAGAATATTGGCTAAATTGATTAAGATCAAATGGTAGCATATGGATGATACAAAGCCAAATGAGAAAACCAAACACACATTGTTCAACAAAATTCTAAAAGCAAAACTTCAACAAAACTCTCCCAGACATCTGTTAATCATCTCCCTTCCCATTATGAATCCTGGTTCAGCACCAAGATTACAAGCTAAAGAGACATCTTTTCCTAGGTGAGGTACGAAAGTGTCTAGAAGCTTGATTTAATATACCAAAAAGTAAAACGTTCAGCATAAATTGTTGCAAAACCAAAGGTTCAGGAAACAAAGAAGCAGATCTTAGGTAAACAAACAGCATGCTTACAAATAAAAAATGTATTGATGACGCTTTGGTGAGATAAGTTAGCTCTAATAGGTCCTTATTGAGTCAAGGCCCATCACACAAAATTAAGAAGTTTGCTGCAACCCATTTGGTTTCACAGATTACCTCCCTACGTGAACTATTCAAGCAGAAGCAAACATTATAGAATTCACCAAAGCTGGTAGACGGTGCACAATATTAAGAAATTGAATCGATTTAATTGCCAGGCAAGCATAGATAGCTCGTAAAAGCCAAATGCTGATTATTAAATTAAATGAAACTGATAGTTTAAAAAGCAAACATTTGAAAGGTGTATTATTAGAGATATTAAAACTCCTAAATGTACATAAATTATTTCAAGATCACAAACAAGCACGATAAAGAAAAAAGTCACAGCATCCTCCTAAGTCAGCACATAGATTAAGCTCAAGCAATTCTATGCTGATTGGAAAGAAAGTAACCGCCTAGGATTCTAACCCCAATATTCAACAATAAATATGAGTGTAAGCAGATTGGTTGAACAAAGAAAAAATGGAAAGGAAAAATCCATCTGCACTTCTCTTTCATAAACGCACGAGTTCCTTCTTGACTCATTTCCAATTACAAAATATACATGTTATTCAAACTGGAATCGTATCAAATGAATACAAATACTATAGACTGATATTAAGAATGGCAGCAATATGAAATACAAATATGAAATAGAAAGAACCTATAACATTCTAGATTTGCACACAACAAAATGAAAGCAACACAATTCCTTACTTTTCTGCACTCCAGAATGCTCAAGGCACCATGTGAGGAGCTCTTCACCACATATGTCTCCTTCAGAAAGATCAACCTTGCCATAGTCATTGCCAGTGCTCTCCAACTTTCCACGCACAATAAATATCATCTTATCGATAGGATGGCCTATACGGAGTATTTCACTCTCATCTATGTAAAGGCGTTGCCTTAAACGTTCACAAATAGCATCCAAAACTTGATCATCCATGACAGTAAAAAGCCGCACCTGTGATAACAACACAAAAATTGAACTCAGTTATCAGAATATAAGCAAAGGCCTAAATAAATGACTTGATAATGCCCAATGCACACTGATACCAGAATGCACAGAAGAAACATGTTGTAAGTTGCTTTACATTATACAGAGATGTATTTTGCTGAGGGATTTGCATGTGTCCTGACTAAACAATAATCAGTCCTATTCAAAGCCTAGCAATGCAAGAATCCAGGAAACAATTTTCCTTCCCCTTCCATGTGTAGAAAGGATAGAGGGTTGAGTCGAGAAAATGCCTATATACAATCAGGCAAGCTACATTTCTGACCTGTATGTCTTCCTCTCATAGAACACCCTGATGCAACATTGCAACTTATGTGAAAATTTACTGGTCCCTTTAAAGCAATGAATAATACATCTTGAAGACGTAACATATCTAACATGTAGCTCCCAGAAGAATGTGTCCTGAAGTAGAAAATAAGTTTATCTTTTATTTGGAATAATTATGGGTCTAACTCATCCGCACTAGGTACCTTACTGGCAAGTTCCCTCAATCCTCGGAAGGAGGTCCAGGGTTCAAGCCTGACGGCCTACGCCGGATACAAAAAACCCCCCCGGCTAGCCTGGGGAACGGTTTTCCTTAATATAAAGTTTTAGATCCGCATTTGTAGCGCAAGTGGTGAGGAGAAGGTGAGCTTGGCCCTGTTGAACAAGAGGTCCACAGTTCGAACCTCGGCGATACAAAGGGGGATATACGGTTGGATTAAAACCCAAAGAAAAACTCCCTGGTGGAGTTGTTGTAACAGGTTGGGGGATTCCTGGTCAAAACCCCCACTTCTTAATATTAGATAAATTTTATCCGCATTTGTAGCGCAAGTGGTGAGGAGAAGGCGAGCTTGGCCCTATTGAATAGGAGGTCCACGGTTCGAACCTCGGCGATACAAAGGGGGATATACGGTTGGATTAAAACCCAAAGAAAAACTCCCTGGTGGAGTTGTTGTAACAGGTTGGGGGATTCCTGGTCAAAACCGCCACTTCTTAATATTAGAAAGATCTGCCTTTGTAGCGCAAGTGGTGAGGAGAAGGCAAGCTTGGCCCTGTTGAACAGGAGGTCCACGATTCGAACCTCGGTGATACAAAGGGGGATATACGGTTGGATTAAAACCCAAAGAAAAACTCCCTGGTGGAGTTGTTGTAACAGGTTGGGGGATTCTTGGTCAAAACCCCCACTTCTTAATATTAGATAAATTTTATCCGCCTTTGTAGCACAAGTGGTGAGGAGAAGGCGAGCTTGGCCCTGTTGAACAGGAGGTCCACGGTTCGAACCTTGGCGATACAAAGGAGGATATACGATTGGATTAAAACCCAAAGAAAAACTCCCTGGTGGAGTTGTTGTAACAGGTTGGGGGATTCCTGGTCAAAACCCCCACTTCTTAATATTAGATAAATTTTATCCGCCTTTGTAGCGCAAGTGGTGAGGAGAAGGTGAGCTTGGCCCTGTTGAACAGGAGGTCCACGGTTCGAACCTCGACGATACAAAGGGGGATATACGGTTGGATTAAAACCCAAAGAAAAACTCCTTGGTGGAGTTGTTGTAACAGGTTGGGGGATTCTTGGTCAAAACCCCCACTTCTTAATATTAGATAAATTTTGCACTGGGGGTGCAGCGCAACGGTTTGGGCTTTGGCTCTTCTTCGGGATGTCCAAGGTTCAAACCGTGGCGTGGGTGAGTGTGTGAGGGGGTGGGTGTGTGTCTCCCTGGTGGAGTTGTTGTAACAGGTTGGGGGATTCCTGGTCAAAACCCCCATATCTTAATATTACCAAAAAAAAAAAAAAATTATGGGTCTAACTCAAGTCCAATAACAAGCATATGTAGCATGTCCTGTAGCCTTAAATTTGTAAAACATGACCAGCAAAAAAATCACAAATTAAGATTGTTTGAGTTCAAAAAATTGAATGCGTATTTAAATAAACATTTCCAAACCTAAATTAGGAATGAAGGACACAAAACAAGGTATTCAAAGAAAAATGATTGAAAATGCCAAAATAACCTAATAAACAAGTATATGCTTGTTCAAACACAATTTACAAACAAAAGAGGAAAACTTAGGATTGAAACATTTTGGAGCAACAATAGCTCTTCATAGCTAGAGTAACAAGTTGTAATTGGAGACTCCTTAAGCACTCCACTGTGTGATAATTTATCCAGTGCTACTCTCTTAACCAATGACAATTTAGCCACCCCTAATTGATATCATTGTAGGTTCCTCAGGGAATGTATAAAATACAAGGCTTCATCCTATGACGTTAGTTGTGCTTTTTCCATTCTACGTATTTTATCTTCTACGAACTACGAATCCATACTAGTTGACATAAACCCTTATGTTGTTAGTCAAACTTTGAGCACAATGTTCTGTTTTGTAATGGTGAGTTGTGATGATGTTCTTGAAATAAATTATGTAATAATAACATGATTTATATCTAGTTGTAGTTATTGGGGGTACTGTTGACAATTTTGTCACATTGCTTGGAGGGGTAGAGAAATTAAAATTCTGTGATGGTTTCCTTGTTTGTTTTCTTTCTTTTTATTGTTGTAAACAGCATTTTAGCAATTTTGGCTATCATTTTTGCCCCCTTTGTAAATAAGTTACATATGTAGAAGCTTCGCCCACAGCATCAGCAGGAGTTATAGGCTTCGCAAGGAGAAAACAAGAACATGAAAATGCAGGCCCAAAATTTTCTAAGGCATAGAAAGAGCTTCGCAAGCGAAGCTTCCAAAAGACTCGCTTCGGGCCAAGTTTTTGCGAAGCGGCAAAGCGGCAATGAGGAAATTTCTAAGTGAAAGAAAAACGCTTCGCCGGAACTTAAGCGAAGCATCCGCTTCGGGCCCTTTCCCTGGCGAACCGCTTCTCCCAGCAAGATTTGCTTCGCCCCGAAACGCTGCGAAGTACCCGCTTCGGCCAACTTTTGTGCGAAGCTCCCTCACTAGAAGCCTAGTTGCCCTTTGAAAATCGGAGAAATATTCTAAGGCAAAATTGTACTTCGGCCGAAAACCCCCCGAACGGCCATTTTGAAGAAGGTTCGCAGCGAAGCATTTTTGTAGCCCATCAGCGAAGCATCCACTTCGGGCAAAGTCTCTTGCGAAGCAGCCTTCAACTCATTTTTCCGGCGAAGCAATGAAAGATTGAGAGCCATGTTTTGAGAAGGAACATCTGCTTCGGCACAAGGCCTTCGCGAAGCTGTTTTTGGGAGTCCCTTCGCGCGAAGCACCCATGCAAGGAGATCAGTCCCGCTTCGGCTCACGTCCGTTGCGAAGTAAGGTCCCGAACTGAAATTTGGCGAAGCTCTTCAAGGGCACACACCCCAAGGCCGGGTATCTTTCCGAGGCAATCGAGTGTTTCATAAATGCATTTTTACTTGCCCGAAAGACCCGGGGCTCATTTTTGGCAACCAGAAAAGAAATATCAACCGCAGGGGGAGAGCCCGATGGACCTGGCAGCCACTCGAGCACCGCACCCAGAAAGATTCAGGACGAGTCAGGCGGCCCATAAATGCAGATTGCCCCGGCTAATGCGGCCGTAGCTGCTAATTGTAGAAAAGGATGTGAGAGCTCAGTCGCGGGAAGGGCAGGAGCAGATTTTTCAGGTTATCGAGGGCGTACCTCCAGAATTTGTGCATTGATGGCTCAGAGGGTCGGGTCCTCTATAAAAACCCATGAATTGTAATGAAAGAAGGGGGGGGAACTTTTGCTAGAAAATTGCTGTAACTTGATTCCTGCAATTGATATTAAAGACTTTGGGCTCATTTCTCTCTTGTATGCTGCCTTCCGTGATTATTTCTGCTATTCTGTCTTCATTTGTATACTGCAATTCTGAATCCTGAATTTAGGTGTGTAATTGGGGACAGAACCCTGGAATTCTCCTGAAGGATACATAGGGGAGACAATATTGCGTTAAACTCCTTTTATGCCGCCTGTGGTTAGTGGTTTTTGTTACATTCACATATTTTCTTAATTGCTATAATTCTGAAATCTGGATTTAGGCGTGGGAGAATAGTTGAATCCTGGAACTCTTCGAGAGGATACATAGGGAACTTTGCGTGGTGTTCATTTATGCATTATTCTTGGTATTTATTGCTGCTATTTCAAGGTATTAGTTGATAATCGTGTTGTTGGTTCTTTCCCACCAAATTGTTCACACTTCTTACCCTATCCCTTTTATTTCTTTCCTGCACTCTTATCTTAAAACATCAAGTAATTTAGTATAGGAGCCGGCCTTCTCCGGAGATTGGCACGGAGGGCATCTCTTCCCTCCGGCCTTTCAATGTTGGTCCAGGTCTAGGGCGCGTATAATTGCCAAAATCCTTTCCTATGGCAGATTTCTGACCAACAGGTACATTTCTATGTGTTAGTGTGGGTAGCTGAATGGGTTCTGCATTTGTGCTCAACTGACCTCCGCTTGTGGGATTATATGTACTAAGCATCTAGTTTTGAGCATCACGCACAATAATGATTATTCTCCCAGATTGTATTGTAGACCAATGTTAAATAAATTGCAAAAACGCCATGATAATCACACTAAACACAATTTTCCCCTACCAATTTTTATGCATTAAATCACAATTTAAGTGAGCCAGTCATCCCATTTTAAAAAAATTCACCGCATTTTAGGGAAAACATCACAAAACACCAAAATGATCATGGGTATAGTCCAGATCGGGGGTCAAACATATTTTGATTCACCCAAAAAAATAAAAAATAAAAATTATCTTATGTTTACAAGGTTGAGCAGAGTGTGAAGGAGAGAAGGCTCCTAAGGAGCAGTCAAACACATTCACACTGAATTTAACCCCTACAATTAGCAAATTGAATGGAGTGAATTTGAGTTTCAAGGTGAAAAATAAGAATCGAAAGGCGGCAAAAAAAAGGGAAATTTACGTGGCTGTATTGGAATCCATTAAGAGGTTTCTAGGCACTTTCCATTCTTTGCTTTCTTTTTAGCCTTAGCTTCTCAATATGTTTTTTAATTATTTTTCATTTTTTTTTTTTTTGATACGATGAAAGAAGGGGTTTTGAAAGGATCCCCGAACCTTTTACAAAGAGAAAGACTACCAACCTTTAGAAGAACTAAATATGAAAGTGAGAAAAACAGCTACCAACAACCAGCACCCATGCAGGGGAGAACAACAACAGCCACTACTAAAAGACGACCAAAGACAGAACAGGCAGATTTCAAAAACCAGAAATTTTCAAAATCCGACACCCACACAGGGGCAGGACAACGACCCAGATTTTCTTTTTCTTTTGAAAACCTCAGTTTTTAATATTTTATTTTCCCCCTTTTGCCTAGAGACTCGTATTGGGGTTTCTTGTCTAGCAAAAATGGTGAGATAACAAGACACATTTAGGCAATATGGAACTTCAGTTCTGTTGGAGATAAATAAAGTGCCACACAAGTTATGCCCCAAAAAAGTGTCCGACAAAATCTATTGTTTGAAATACATCTGGCAGACCTCTTTGGGATGGATGTGGAGCCATGCCCAAATGCAACACTTAAACGTTAGGCACAAGGAAATGCAACCATATAATACACAAGAAAGAAAAGGAAGAACGGGTTGCCGTTAGTGCAGAGTTGACATCACATTTTAGATGGAACTAGTGGTTCACATCTGCTGCCAAAAGCGGTCAAATAGCTACTTTCAAGGCATTGGGACTAATAGGACATACCAGTCCGATGCCATCAGAGGGATCAAGTCCTTTTGATAATGTCGCTGATTCATCTGACGTTGCATCCAACAAGCCATGCCAAGGATTTCTACCTATTTTGTTTCTGAGACACAAACAGGCTCGCAACAATGAATCAAATCTACATTAAACAAAAATGAGAACGTTGAAGCACTTGGACTTGTGAGCCAATGCTTCCTATGGAGTGATGTTCCTTCAATATCACAAAAGACACCCCATTCTATCAAGTGATGTTTTATGTAGTAGTTGTTGTTGGGCATGGATACAAGGCCCCTACTCTTGGTGAGCTTCAAGGGCACATACTGCAAGATGAATATCAAGTGGCCAATAGTGATCTTATAACTTGTCCTCTAGGTGAACACCACCACTAAAAACCACTTTTCATAATCCTCTCCTTCAACGGCACAATATTTCTCCAAAATAAAGATCAGAACCTTGTTTCTTGTTTGTGCTCGCTTGTTCCCTTATGGGTTAACATTGAATGTGGAAATAGTCTAATGAGATTTGTGCCCACGATTGCAGTTCAACAAATGGATGAGAAGGAAGTACTCTTCTCAACCTCCAGATTCGGGCCTATTTTCTGCTAATCTAACTGAAATAATGTAAATATTCACTAAACCAGCAAATCTAAACTGCTTTTGTGGAATGAGAAACTAAGCAAAGAGCATAACATAAGTACGGCCAAAACTGTAGCAAGATTAGCATGGTCCAATGATAATCTCAAGCAGAGGTTGAATAACTTCAATAAAATCAGATTTGAAGAGTAACTACAAAAAATGAGAAGGAATACTAACAAGAAGAGAAAGAGAGGAGCCACTAACACCAAACATCCATGAATGAAGAGGTCATGCAACACAATTGATTCACAAATGTCATGCTTCTTTTCTCATTAATTGAAGAGTAGAGTGCAAATTGCAAAGTAGCAGTTGATTGCAAACAGTAGCTTTAGCTTTCTTGAAAATGCCCAAAGGACCCTTACAATAAGTATGAAACTGTTATTTATAAAATAAGTCTAGCCTACTCTACTTTTAATTACAGTAAAAATCGTAGATTACATCATAGTTAACACTACAAGACAAAAATGCCCGTGTCATTCTTCAATGGCAGAGCCAGGAGCATTTCAGGCTTATGAAGCGGAGCGCATTGATGCTTTCAGAGTGGGGCGCATTGATGCTTTCAAAGTGGCACATCACTGCCTTGGAGTTGGGTGCACAAATATGTGTTGGAGCCAGACACATTTTTGTTAGAGCGGGGTGCACTAAGGTCAAAGTGGGGGTGCATCCTTGCCTTGGAGTTGAGCGCACCGAAGTACTCTTGGATCCAGACACACTTGTGTCTCAGCAAGGCGGAGTGATGATTAATGAAGTAATTCAACTTTGACTCTCTCCAGTTTTTGTTTTACCTTCTCCTTTTGGTGGCATGATGGATTCTTCTTTGGAGTGCGATGGTAGTAGTGGACTACTGTAATTCTAGTGGCTCATGAGGATGTCAATCCTAGTTGACTGAAGATCCCAGATTATGACTTATTCATTGGGCACAAAGTCTGCAAAGTGAAATCGGTTAAAAATGAAACTCCTCAAAACTGTGAAGTATAGTCCTACGTATTGTTGTGTCATTTTGGAGGCGCTAAGGTCCGTAGGACATTCCAGTTGGTATCTGAAGGAATCAAGAAACTATTCCAACAGAACAATGTCGGCTACCAAGTCATCATATGGATCTCTTAGAAAATCTACTTTGTTTGCAACCTGTTTAATTTTCTCTAGCAACTCTTCAAGCTTGGTAGTTATTTTTGTAGAAATGGAATACAACATATTGCAACACAATTTTATTACCACTTAAATGAACAAAATATAAAATGTGAATAACTTACAATTACAATGCATACACTATGGACACAACATATATCAAACTTCCCGGCATAACAATTCGGATTGCCTGGCAGAGCAGTTCAGATGGCCCGACAAAGCAATTCAGAAGGCCCGACAAAGCAGTTCAGATGGCCTGGCACAGCATCTCAGACTGCCCAGCACAACAGTTCAGATGGCTTGCAACAGCATTTAGACTACCCGACACAACAGTTCAAATGGCCTGCAACAACATTCAAACAACTTGATACAACACTTCAATACCCTGCCAACCTTGATACCCACGTACCATGACAACCTTTCCTTCCATGCCAACATGAATGAATGAGGGAGGGGTCTTATTTATACAACTAAGGAGATAGTTGCATCCTCCAACTTACTAACTACCCGACACCTCATCATTTTCTTAAATTACATTTGACATGCATTGACTTACATTTACATTTCATTTCATGACTCACTTTATGACATTGTCACATACAATATTACATCACAACTTTATAACATCAAATATATCAAAACTCTTAATGTGCACGTACTTGACTTCCAATGCACTTATTCAATTTGCCTGCCTAGACTTTCAGGTCGCTGGTCTAATTGGGTCCTTTTTCTTCAATTGCTTCAATCAACTGCTCTAGTATGAGAATTTGAAGACTAGTAATCCACTTTCACCAGCTGTTGGATTTCTTTTTGCATTCCCTTCACTATTTCCTCTAGATCAACAAGTGCTTCACAACTTTCTAGCCTTTCTTGTTTGTCAAGAATGTTCTTTAGTTGGATGATACTCTTCGTTCTATCAACTACGTCAAGTTGTTTTAGTTGATCACCAGTCTTCTTATGTACTTGTCGTAGCACTTTAGCATGTTCTATGCTTGCCTCCAATTGAGTTCTTTCCTCCTAAACTCTAGAGGTATTTTGATTGACTAATACTTTGTAGTTTGTACTAAAAGAAGTATCCTTTTGCGTGCTCTATTTCAGCATATATTTGATCCTAAAGGAACCTCACCCAATCTGTCATAGATGTTTGGGACTCGATCTCTTCTATTCTCTTCTTCATATCAGCCCATGCTTGCCTAAGCCATGCGATGGGAGATGGATGATCTGTTAAGAGGTGGGAGATCATTAAATAGAATGCGTATTTTCAGATAGTTTTGGTATTAGTCATAGTTTGAACCTAAAATTATATGTACAACAATTCTAATTTCTTCATTTTGCTTGAAGCTTATATCTTGTATGCTATTATTCATACATTTCTTGTATTTTGCATTCAAATGTTTCTTGAAGGGATAGGAGATGGATGATCTGCTAAGTGGTAGGTGTAGCACAGGGGTGCAGTATTCCCGGAGGGGGTGTGATGAGAGATTTTAGGATGAATTCTACCAATTTGCACTTGATCTGGTCCAATCCATACAGTTATACGATTTACAATTGTACGATTCCCAAAAAGTACAACTGGAGACTATACAGTACGGTTACAATTGTTCACTTGTACATTTTCTCCAAGAATGTTGGAATGGCTCAATTCGCAAGCACTTTGTCATTTTTCACTTAGAAATTCAATGATCTAACTCCAGAATGCTTAAAAATGCAATTTTAGGCCATAAATGATCAATTGTACGATTTGACAAACCCCTTGTACAGTTTGGTACTCTACTTGTACGGTTTGGTAAAACCCTCGTTATGCCAAATAACTTAATTCTGAAGAATACCCATTTGCATATTAATTACACAAATATCATTTCCAATAATGGGTAATAGCAATTAATCCTATTTTCTCTTCATTATACATTCCACACAACAACACATGGATGGTTGTACGTTTTCTGGAAATGCACTTCTGCCACATATCTAGAATCAACAATACCTGCAATGCCAATAAAACTCCACTCACAATATCATTATTGAGATTGCAATCTGATTCCCACACATGCATACACAAATCTGACTAAAATGAAGATTTATATTATTCATGGTTATTGTACACAGTAAGTGTACGTTCTAGCATTGCACAGAGCAGCATAAACTACAGCATTAAATCCTTCTTCTCATTCCATGGATAACCCATGAATAACAATGACAATTGCATCCAACAACAACAACAATTACTGAACTACAACCAACCATCCACACAATTTTAATGGTGGGCTTATAATGACTATCCAGACCATTCCAAAGCGGTTTCCTGAGACAGTTCATTATTTACAACTGCCCGTAACTCACATTAATAACTTTATTAAAGTTTACTAAAGTTTAATGTAATTTTTATCAAATTACATTTCATTTGCATGTCTTTACATTTAATTTCATTTCACATGCATTTACATTTATTTTTCAATTTATTTTCTAATTGTACAATTTCACCAAATTGTACATTTTACTTGCCAATTGTACAATTTCACCAAATTGTACATTTTACTTTCTACTTGTACAATTTATACCAAATTGTACATTTTACTCAAAATTGTGCACATCCAACCTTTATTATTGCTTCTTCTTTTCAGGATGTGGATTTGCCTGCCTATAGTAGGAGATCAAAAAAAGAATACTCCTTTTCAGCCGGTTTTGGTGTTGGCCATACTCTGAACCTAAAGTTACATGTAGCATGTGTAGCACAAGTAACGATATTCCCAACAATGAGATGGTGGCAGATTCAGTTTCTAAACGGTACTGCAATCATGAGTTGTTAACACCATCATACAACATTCTTTGAAATTGTATGGTCTCAACCGTATGACACCAATTTAACAACAATTTTACAACACAATCTGCCGTACAATACACACTGTTGTACGATCCACTAGCAATCCTTTCTCCTAGCGTACGATAGAGATTTGTACAGTAATCACACAAACATAATCACTTAGCAACTATCAAATCCTAAGTTGACAACCCTCCTATGTGTTTGCTTTTGTACAATACCACCATTGTATGGCCTTCTATCATACAACCTGCAATTGTTTATAACTGCCAAATTCCACACTGCTGCAATCACTTGTACAATCTGCTACAACCCTACAATTCCTTTTATAACCTGCAATGGCTACAATCCTATAGTAATGCAAAGTACTAACATTCCTATAATTCAAGCAAAGATTTAAATTTTATATGCTTTGCAATACTAATCTATTACTGCATGCAACATTCGAGCAAGTGCATCCATAAACAATAACACAGGCTACAACTAAGGGCAATGGCTGCAATGTATTCTGATTCAATGACTTCTGTAACAAGCAGTTTATGGCGATACAAGATATAGTCCGTACACAGTATGCATTCATAACAATGTTCTCCATACGTCTTAGCAATCGTCTATCTCACCATACATGCTAGATTACTCTGGAGTGCTCTATGTTGTCATGCACTCGTACATCCTCAGGCTGCCATTATCTATCTATCTATGGTCCCAATTGAAGGAGGGGGGCTTATTTAATGCCTGCCTTGGGACGTTCCAAGCAATTCCTTGGACAACACACTATTACAACTGCCACCCTGATTCCAACATGCATGGATTAATCAACCTTTCCTATGGTCTAAAGAAAACATTTTTATTTAACATTTCATTTTATTTACATTTCACCTAATTTCATTTTAAATTCATTTGACATCATTTCTTCTAATTTCATATACATTTCATATAAAATTTGCTTTATCAAAATTGCAAAAAAAACTTTGTACAACTTTTATTTATTTATTTATTTATTTTTGAACTGCCACCCTGATTCCAACATGCATGGATTAATCAACCTTTCCTATGGTCTAAAGAAAACATTTTTATTTAACATTTCATTTTATTTACATTTCACCTAATTTCACTTTAATTTCATTTGACATCATTTCTTCTAATTTCATATACATTTCATCTAAATTTTGCTTTATCAAAATTGCAAACAAAACTTTGTACAACTTTTATTTATTTATTTTTGAATAGCAGTTTTGCCGCCTACATCTGTCCTCCCCTTTAAACCAGTCGATGTCCTCATCGACACTTGCTGTTGCTATTGCTCTTTTGCACTGGACTGCTTCTGCTGAGGATGGGCAACAGGTGCTTCATCCATCTAAATCATCTGGAATTGTAGGGGTTCCCATTCATCCTTCAGTCTCTCCGCATACTTACTAAAATGAAGAAATTGTAGCCCATAGTGATTTGCCTTCTCCATTTTGGCTAGCTGCACTATCAACTCCTTTTCTCGTTCAATAGCATCCTTATGTATTCTTTGCTTTAACTCAGCCTCGGTCCGAGATGCAATAGCCAATTGTTCATCTCTTTTGGCAATGATTGATCCTTATGCTCTAACTCCTTTTCTCGAGCTTCATGCATCTGTGATCTTACTACCATCTCTTCCTTATAATTTACAATAATCTCATTGCACCTCTCCATGTCCCTCTTTGTTACAACAAGTTCATCGTCTTTGGCTTTCAATTGTTCCTCATAATTCTGCCTTAGGCTGGCTATCTTTGTTTCGACTTCCTTTTTCATAGCTTCTACTTCTCTTCTCATAGCTTCCATTTCCTCATGCTGGTTATCTCGCTCCTTGGATTGGTGTATTCCAATACAACTGTTAACTTCTCCATTTTCTTCCTAATGTACTTCTCTATTCCCTTCTAGTTGATAAGGCTGTACTACAATTTGTTCCTGTAAATTCGACAAACTTTCTTCACTGCCTGATCTTTGGCTGCTATCTCCCCTCTTGACAAATCTGATTTTTTTTCTCTTTTTCTAAGATTCTGGTGCAATCTCAACCTCGTTGTCCCTTTCTATGTCTTCAAATCTAGTTTCCCTTGGCATCACTATTTCTTTTAATAAACCTTGGCCTCTTTTTGAGATCTCAACTACTCTATACTTGGCATAGTTGATGACGCACAAAAATCTACTTGCTATGTGCCGATTCAGCAAGTCCTAACAATTCCTCCTCAACATTGCCCATCACTATTGGTTATTCTTGAACCTCTTCAACTAGTTGTGCCCTCACTTCTTGCTACTGCACAGTCTCTTCTGAGGGATATCATTCTTGCGACATTAACCTCTTTTGCTCACGCAGTCTCTATGTTCGAACAAGACTTATTTGTGGTCCTTCTTCCTCCTTTCTTCCTGTTGTTGCTCCTAAAGCAACTCCTCTATTTGCTCTTCCTGAGATACTTCCTTAGTTTCCTGTAACTCAGCTTCTAATATCCTCTGCCTCTTTCATCGAGGGGTTATTTCTTCCTCTGAAGCATCACTATCCTTTACTAGGACAAAATCCGTTCTTTTCAGGATTTTCTTAGTTCTCACTCATACTGGAGTGGACTTTGCTATTGGCACCACAACAACCCATCTCAATACTGTGGGTTGATCTTTTGAAAACTTCTTTGGAGTCGTCAATCCAGGAAATTCCATTTTGGTGTAAGATACTACATTCAGCATAATTCCAATGGCGTGGAATGCCATAAAAAAATTCTTGGCCTGCCACCTCAAGAAATTCCTAATTCGGTATTACAAGTACGATGCCCAATCGTACTATACTCCTTGTGAAATGACCTGCACATATTGAGCTAGCCATACTAGCATTTTGACCTAGTTTCTCTTGACAATTTAGACATCATAGTGTTCGTGGCACACCGCAATTCATCATTCTTCAATTGGCTCTGTTTGATGCTACAACTTCCATGACCGAAAGTCTTAGTAACTTCCTCAAGAGTAATCATTGTAATCTCATCAATTATTTTATTCCATTCCTCTTGATTTGGATGCTCCTTCCTACCAGTATTCCTTGCTACGACAACTCGAATGTTCGCTAAAAATTATTTGCTAAAAACATAACCTTAATGTCTCGATCTCCAATCTTCACGATGCTTATATTTTAATCTGCATCATAAGTCTCGAGCATCTACAACAAATAATCCTTAAAAAAATCCTTATCAAATACTGGAATTTGCGCAATACAGCTCACTCCTGCTTGTGTTAAGGCAACTTTCAATGGATGACTAGGTGGGTTCTCTTG
Source organism: Wollemia nobilis (assembly GCA_028583015.1). Classification (NCBI taxonomy): domain Eukaryota; kingdom Viridiplantae; phylum Streptophyta; class Pinopsida; order Araucariales; family Araucariaceae; genus Wollemia; species Wollemia nobilis. Next base: position 8,282,931 of record JAQPPZ010017049.1, on the reverse strand, counting down.
CCACTACTTTCGACAGAATTCTCTAGTTGGTTGAGTCCATGTTATCTTCTTTAGAGGTATTTTATCCTTCTCTTTCTCCAATGAACCACCCTACTATCTCTAAGATTGTCTCCTGCTCCATGTAAAGTCTTCTTCCTCGCTTATACTCTGGCAGTTCTTGTCTTGCATCGAGTCTTACTTCCTCTTGTCATGATTGGTGTTCTCTTCGATGTAGGGGGCTTGGTGAGCATTGAATCCTTCGTGCTACAATCCTTACTAGGCACTCTTGAAAATTGATTCTCTAGTTCATACTTCAACCATCATGCTTTCTTTCCCTCCACCATATGATGATTGTAACTGTACGACACTTCACCGTCCTCTTTTATGATTAGTTGCACTTGTCCAACACTCCTTGCAGTCATACGACGCTATTCTTCTGTTATAACTTTCTTCCTTCGTACAACGATTGTCTTCGTCATATGGCAACTTTCCTTCTTAGTACAACGGTTTTCCATAGCAGTGTTTTTCAGTACTTTGTTCAATTTGCAGGTGTTTGTTTTGTAGTCTCAGCTCCAACGCATTCGTACGACGACTTATTCACTCAAAGTCGTCTCTCTCCTCGACTCATTCATTTGTACGACAACTTTCCTTTGCCTTCTTGCGCAATTATTGAAACACTAGATTGCAACTTTATCTTGAAATACTTCGAATAGTAGGTGCTCTTCTTTATGCAATTTTTATACGGGGGTTTGAAACAAATTTTAACCATCTCTCTCAAACTCCGTGCGACGTTTCCCTTGTCTGTCTCAATTTACAAGTTCTATCTTTTGTTGCACAAGCCCTGCATTCAATTTCTCCTCTTGTTGATTTTTCGTATGACTGTACAACCTTCCGTACACCTGCAATTTTTCAGAGTTAGAGCACTATCCGATACCCTAACTCTACTTCCTTTTGCTGTGAGTTTTCTAGATGCCAACTAAAATTCCCTTCTCTACGACGTTTTAGCTTCGATGGTGTCCTTCGATGGTCTTCTCTCCTCTATAGCGTCCTCCTCTTCTCCATTCAACTACTTGTAACCCCTCCCGCCCTATTTATAAATTTGGATTTGGCTGAGAATGCATTTATAATCACTTGGCCGCCACATCAACACTTTTGCATGCGTTTTTTTTTTTTAAAGTGCAATATTTACATTTTTACATGTGCTTTTTCCGATGTCTCATGGTCTACGTACAAGTTGTACGACCACATTTACTTGGACTTGTACAACGTTGTCTGATGACATGTCATCTTGTCGTCCTCCCTCTTCCTACTTTGTATGACCTGTATGGTCGGCTTCATCCACAAGAGTTTTATTCATACAAACTTCCGCCGTACAATCTTCTGGACTTGTACGTGCCTTGTTGTATGATCATCTTGAAATTGGCTTGTACAACGCTGTGTCGTCCAATCCTCAACATCTGTTTGACTTGTACGATGCCCTACCGTACAATCCTCTTCCTCAACTTGACTTGTACAACACCTTGCTGTACAATCCTCTTCCTTAACTTGACTTGTACAACACCCTATTGTACAGGCTTGTTCATCTATATGGATTGTACAATGGTCTGTCGTACAACCCTCTTCCATCTAACTTATACGACAATCTATCGTACAATCCTCTTCTTGCCTTTGATATGTATGACCATCTTCCATATGACTCCTACTTGCATTTCCTTGTACTAAGTCTCTTTCCAGACTTGGCGATCGAGTTCGCCGCCTAATTCCTTCACAATTTTGCTGAACTCATCCTTGGACTTGTACTTCCTCATATCTTCGTTGGTTTATTCCTTAGCCACGCATTTGTGCCATAGCCCTTCCTTTGATTGCCCAACGAATCTCTCTAGCTTGGGACTTCCCTCTCCCAACTCCTAGCTGTCCAAGATCCATCCAATTCCTTGCTCGTTCTGGACGACGTCTTTCGTTTTGTCGTGGCCCTTGAGGTGCTCCTGATGGTCCAACCTAACAGTCATGCACAATTTGATTGATTCTTGTCGAATCAACGATTGGTCCTTCCAGCTCACTTCGTCTATCTTACGACCTAAGAATAGCAGGAGGAAAATTTCTTTCCCTCGAGCTACCGAGAGGGAGACCAATCAAACTCTTCCCTTGGTTGGGTAGTCTTCGACTACTATGAAGACTTGATTGCCTCCCTATGTTATCTAAGCTACCTCCTTGTTCCACTTCTTGAGGTGCGTTGGGTTCTTCTCTATTTTGGTTCGTTGGGACAGTTCCTTAATTTTCTCAACCTTTGGTCTGCATTTAACAGCCTTCTAACCTATCTGCTTTCCTCTAGACGTTTTTGTTCTACAAAATGCATTAGTGTCTCTATATATTGCCTTGAGAAATCAAGGCCCAAACTTGAACTACTGCTTTCTATCTATATATGAGGAACATCATCACTACTTGAATTTGTCACCCAATTTCTTCTATCATCTTCTGGAGATGTTGGTGCTTCCTCAATATCTCTCCACAATATTTTGGCTACTTCTTCCCTGGTTAGCCGATATTTTGTTGGGTCAATAGATTCTTCCTATCCCTAGTTATCCTCTTAATTTTGCTATGGTCTTTCCTCAACCATCCTTTGTTGTTCAAGTTCTACCTCTTGTTCTTGTTGTCTTGTAGCTGCTCATTCATCTATTCTTCGTATAGTATCATCCAACACCTGGATGTTTTGCATTCGCAATCTTGTGTTATTCCTAGAGTCTCATACTCTTCTTACAATTGTTGCATTTGTTCCCGCATTCTTTGTTGTACGAGCCCAATTTGAGCTAACAAGCTATACCCTGACAACTCCTCATTCCAAAATCCTCCTTCAGGAGTTTGTATTTCTTGCTCATATACCTATGTTCTATCTAGGAATTGTACATGCACCTGTATTCTTCTTCGTTCATTTGGGTGAGGTACTAATTCCTGTTCTATTATAGGTTGTACTTCCCTTTCTTTTGTAAAGGGTCCTCTTAATCCCAAATCATCTTCCCCATAATCATTCTCATCCAAGTTTTGACGATGTTCATTATTCTCCAAATTTTGACACTCTTCGCCTTTTTCCTAATTGTCTTCATCATCTTCTCACTGTGTCTTGGTGCTCCTCACTACATTGACCACATTCATCAATTGGGCATGCTTGTATACAAAGGCAAGTGGGCAAAAATATCTCGTACTCCTCCATTTGCCAATGAAGGAACCCACTATCTGATTGGTTTTCATCTTCACTACATTCTTCTAAGTACAACATTCCTTCCTCATTTGGCTCATGCGTACTATCTTCCTCCAAAGAACTGTCTTACTCATCTATCATTGCAATGTCTTCGCTCATCGTCTGATTTTTCAAATTAATCATATACTTATGCTGTCGTTTCTTGAATGTAAGCCCAGTTGTGATTAACTTGGGCCATCCTTCGCCATCCTCTCCCCAACAATGCATCATATGTTGGTTTTTGCATCGTTATCATAACGAAATCCATGATGAATTCTTGGTCTGCAATCTTCACCTTTTGACCTGTCAAGAATCCTTTCATCTTGATACCATACTTATCTGCACCATATAATCTGAAATTTGGGGACCACAAAAATGGAGCCCCAATCTCCTTCCACATCTTTCCTAGGAGTACTTTCATACTTGAACCCCTATTTATATTGACCCGCATCGTGAATTAATGCTGGCTTTTTCCCAACATCAATAATTCGAACAATTGGATCAATAAACTAATCCTTCCTCTTAACTTCCTCTTATGTCTGGCTTTGTAGTTCCATTACCCTTTGTGGTTGCAGTTCCTCTCCTATAACTACATGTAGCGTCGGTATGGCACTGAACAAACTTGCCACTTTCACCTCTACTGTTGTGTTCAAAACTTGTGGTGCCAGTTCATGAGTTGACGACTTTCCTTCTGAGCTCAATGGGTTCTTTAGCTTCTTTTCTTCGGCTAGCCTTTCTTGCTTTGGCTTCTCTATCTCTTCCTCTATTAATTGTTGTGCTTCCTACCATCTTCCTTTTTCTATGGCAGGATCAAGATACTAATCTTTTTTTGCTTGTTCCTTTGTAACTACCAATACATCTTCCTTCTCCAAATTCTTCTCCATAGGAAATCCTCCAATGTCAAGAAAATTGACATTCCACGAGTTGCTTGTACTTACCTTCTTCGAACAATTCACCTCCTTATGATTGCTTGGTCCAAACAACACGTGTGGCACATTATTTCCTGTTACTCCTCTTGCCTGAGGAGTGAGACAATTCTTCACAAAATGTCCCCATTCTTGACAATTTCTGCATTGAATGATTGATCTTCCATCTGAATCATATTGCAATCGACTTTGGCCTCCTTGACGATTGCCTTGTTGGTATTGCCTGCCTCCTCGACGGTTATTCTTGTAACCACTGCTGGTCGTGCCTTGTCCATTCCACAAAGTGTTTGGTTTCTCCTCCTTTTTTCCTTGCACCACCATCATTTGGTACCTTGTGCCTCTACTTAATTTCTAATTTCTTTTGGCACCATGGGGCATACCCTTACATCTTTGTGAGTTCTCTTTTCCAAATAGAATATGAGGCGATAAACACCTCCATGAAGAGGTTCCTTACAAAAATTGCATGTAACTTCCCCTTTCTTTGCCCCTGGGGTTCCATACTCCCATGCTGCATCTAAAGGTTTCATTTTTATATGCCTACACATGGAAAAAAGTAACAACAAAGTTACAAACAATCACTTGAAAAAAAACCCTAAACCCTAAACCCTAAACCCTAAACCCTAGACTAGGGTTTCGGGTTTAGGGTTCAAAGTTGTAAATCTTAAAGTTCAAACACTATTTGCAAACCACCCTAATCTACCTTCTAAACCGGAGGAGAGAAAAATAAATAAATAAGAGTTTTCAAAGAATTTCTCACCTCGAATGAATCTTCTAGACAGTTGTTGCTGGCTGCCAGATTCCTTCACACCGCAATTGCTCGCTCCTAGGATGCCCTAGCATGTTTGGGTTGGGGTGGTAGCAGGTAGGTAGAGGGTTTCTTCTCTGTTTGGAAGAGGTGAAGTGAAAAAATGAAGGGAAAAAGAAACTTTTCCCTTAAATCGGTCGCAACCTCTACATGTGCGATTGCGGCTGATTCTTTCCCCATTTTTTGCCAATTTTTTGAAAAAATCGGAATCCCCAATTTTTTCAAAAAATTTGCAAAAAACCGTCAACTCGGCAATTCGCAACGATTCGACTTGGCATTTGGAAGAATCGTTGCGAAATTGCAATTCTGGCGATTCTTTGGCGATTTTCTCAACTATGGTTTGGATGATGTGGCTTGTCTCATTCAAGACTGCCTTTGTCAACAAGTGCCATTGGTTACGTCAAATGAACGCTCTAAATATTGGGTTTTGGATCCAGAGGGGCCCACCCCTCTTCAAGACATCTTTGCAGCAATATGCTATTTTTCTCAATATCCTCATCTTTTGTCATCCACTTTGATGTGTGATCCATACTTGGATCTCTATATGTAGAATCCTAATATTCATTTTTGGGTGATGCCATTCTTTTAGGTGACTTCAATCCCCACAATACAACCCACTAGGAACATTTTAATGATATCCTTGCGAACAAGTTTTGTCTCTTCAAATTGGACCCCATAGATCTTGCATTCAATAGACCCCATAGATCTTGCATTCAATAGAACCTTTTTAACACGACGGTGAGTATTTTGACAGTTGGAGGAACAATTGAATGATATATTTTAGGAGCCAACTAAGACTGCAGTCATTGCTGGTCCAAATATACACATTTGTATGGAATCTCCACTTGTATGGCAATTTACCAACTTGCACTTGCACAACAAATAAAGACATGAGAAGTTAACAAATATAATCATCAAAGGGTTGAAAGATTATGGGGACAGGGAAGACACAAATCGTTTAACCAGGGACTTCTTGTCAGATCGATTACAATGGAAGGGTCAGATAAAAAAAGCAAGCAAAATTGGCAAGCTGAGAGAAGGAGGCAGAGATAGACATATTCGGGTCACATTGATGAGCTACGAGGATAAAATAAGGTTACTTAAAAACAGAGGCATGTTGAGAGGGTCACAATTTTATTTAGATGATGACCTAACATTTTTACAACAGGAAGAAAGAAATAAGGAATGGGAAAAGGTGAGGGCAGCAAGGAATGAAGGGAAACAGACATATTTAAGAAATGGAAAGGCATACATCACATCTAAACAAATCCAAAACAAATAGGGAGTATGGCCCGCCCGGGAACATCTTACAATGGTAAGTTGGAACTGTAGAGGTTTCCCTTGGAGAAGAGGACCCGGGTTAGGGCCCATTGCTAGAGACAAAGATATAATCATATTGACAGAAACACATGAACACGATGGATGTAGGACTCCAGAATTTGTGGGATACAAAAAAATAGCAATATGGAATAAAGCAGCAGAAAATGGCAAAGGGCATGGGGGTATTATGGTTTTAATAAAAGAGGAATGGGATAGGGTCATTAAAATTGAAAAACAAGATGAAAACAAACAATACATCTGGATAAAGATCCTAGAAAATAAGTCAGTTATTAGCATAGCAGCATGTTATTTTGCTCCCAAGAATTCTAAATTCTATAAGAAACATGACCTTAACAGAGAAGACCCATACTCCTCCCTAAAAAGAGACATTTCAATATACAGTAAGTTGGGGGAGATTATATTAATTGGAGATTTCAATGCAAGGACAGCAAATAAGCAAGCTAACATTCTAGAAGGTAACGAAGATATTGAGATTAATCCTCTTTGGATGCCGAAGAGGAAAATCAACAAGTGGACCAGGACTTCATAAGATGAGCATGGGGCTATCACGCAATATGGAGAAGAGTTGTTAGGTCTCTGCAAGCATATACAATTTGATTATTTGCAATGGGATGAACAAATGGAAAAATTCAGGAAAGTATACATGCAAAACATATAAGGGACAAAGTGTAATAGACTATGTAATATGCTCACAGAATTACATACCAAAAATAGAGGAGCTAGAAGTGGAAGATTCTCCAATGGAACTTAAGTCAGATCACAACCCAATTGTTATGAAACTTCGAATGCATGGAGACAAACCAAGGGAAAAACACTTGCAAGGCAATCAAAATAAATATCCTCACAAGGGAAACATTCTCTTAACAGATGAAAATCGGCAGAATTTTAGAGCAGTATTAAATAACAAGTTACAAGAAAGGGAAGAACTACATCACAGTAGTAGAGATTACAATAAGAGTGAATGGTTAATGCACGTTATTCAAGAAGCTCTAAACAAATGCAAGAGAGCTAAACCTAAAAAGAAAGAAAGGAATAGCTTCCCAACCAACCCATGGTTCGATGAAGATTGCAAAAAAATGCGAAGATTACTAAAGGAACCAACGGGTAAAACAAGAGCAAACAAAAAGCATATGAGAAACCGGTAAGGGCAAAAAAAGAAGAATACACTAGAACAAGGAGGAAAGAATTGATTTACTTAGGGAAGCATGAACCAAAGAAATTTTGGAAGGAACTAAGCGTGAAAAGGATGCAAACTGAAAATAACATAACACTTAATCAATGGTTGGAGTATTCAAAACAACTGTATCAACGTAGTAACCAGCAGGAGACACCCCCTACTATCATTGTCAAGAAAGAACTTTTCACAATTGAAGACATTATTCAAGGGATAAAAAAGTTAGCAACTGGTAAAGCCCGTGACATAGACAATCTTCAAGCAGAGCATATAAAATGGGGGGTAGATATCTTGGCACCGCAAATCAAAGAAATTTTCAATGAGGTCATACAAAATGGCTTCCCTACCGAGTGGACAACTAGCTTGACCATTCCTTTGTTTAAAAGTGGAGATGTAAATAATCCCTCAAACTATCGAACTATCATGATCAACCCTCTCTTTGCAAAGTTGTTTGGGAGTATGATAGAGCGTAGGATCAGCATATGGGCAGAAGAAAAGGGAAAGAGAGCAAAGGGGCAAGCAGGTTTTAGGCCCAAGCACTCAACTATTGATCACCGTATCACGCTCATACACATAGTGGAAAAAATATGGGACAAAAAAGAGGAGGCTTTTTGTTGTTTTGTAGACTTCAAAAAGGCATTTGACACAATGCCAAGGAAAAAATTATGGAGCAGAATGGAAGAGCTAGAGGTTCCAATTCACTACAGGGCAGCAGTTCACAGACTATATGAGCATGTAAAGGCTAGAATCATAACACAGGAAGGGTTATCTAAATGTTTTGGTAGTGACATAGGTGTCAAACAAGGTTGCCCTCTATCTCCGACCTTATTTGGGCTGTACATTGACAAGTTAGAAGAATGGATAAACAAATTTGGGGGAGAGGGTGTGCATTTAGCCAAATATGTGGTAAAACTCCTCATGTATGCAGATGATGTAATTCTTGTGGCCAAAACAGCCAAAGATCTAGAAGATCACCTTCAAGCTCTAGAACTCTTTTGTAAAGAAGTTGGGATGCAGTGAACACGAGCAAAACAAAAATTATGATTTTTTCAGCAAAAAAGAAGAAGCAACAACTCAAATTTCAGTTTGCAGGAGAACCGCTTGATGTAGTAGTAGAATACAAATACCCGGGCATAGACTTTCATGACAAACTTAATTGGAATACATGTAGGATGAAAAGAACTCAAAGTGGTTGGAGAGCACTATATGCACTTCAAAACAGGTGTAGGAATGCCGAGTTGTGGGACCGGAAGACCACCAAGGTCTTATTTGGCCTACTTGTTACACCGGTTCTGTTGTATGGTTGCGAGGTGTGGGCTAGTGGCACAACAAATGCAAAATGGAGGCAAATAGAAAGGATTCAAAAATATCTAATCACAAACTTTCTCAAAATTAAGGCCACAACCCCTTATGAAATTATTCTAGCTGAAACTGGAATGTTCCCTTTAGAAGCAATTGCTATGACCAAGCTGTTATGTTACTTGAAAAAAACAGAAAACATGACAAATGATAGATGGCCTAGGGCAACTAGGGGACGAAGAGTTGCATAGGCGAAAGAATACATGGATGAAACAAAATCAGAAATGGATGAAACGTTGGGAAATCAACATAAATGAATGCCCAAATGTCAACAAAGACATAAAAAATTATGTGAATGAAAAGTTCAGAAGTGGAATGTGGAAAAATGCAAGCAGGAAAAGACAATATTATATTGCAAATTTTAACCCAACGTATGACCACAAGGAAAAAGCGTATATAGGCGCTGAAATCAAGTGGAAGGAAAAAATACTCATTGCTCGATAAGGACTAGCTCTCATAGGCTTAGATGTGAAACAGGAGATGGACAACGCCCAAAGAACAATGGGAAGAAAGGATATGTACTCTATGCAGCACAAGGGCAGTAGAGACAGAGGAACACTTCATCTATAAATGCCCGAGTTTTTCAGATATCCGTGACAAATACAAAGAAACACTTGGGAACGAGTTTATGGCAGATTTATTTGAAGACAGTAAAATAAAAAAGTTGGAGAATTGCTAACACAAATCAGCAGGAGAAGGAACAACCTTCTCAAAGATATTAAAGATCATATGATATGATTTGAGTAATTGTACTTCCATATTTGAGGTCCCATAGACCATATTTGGGTCTCGCGGACGTAATTAAAATCATTCATTTCATTTCATTTCAACAAACACTTGAATGGCATAGTTACAATCCTCTAACGGAAAACTCTACACAGCTTCACATATGATGGCAATGACTTGTGCGACAACTTTGTCGACACTCCTCATACGACAACCTTCCTCGTATGGCACTCGTGACAACCTTCGTATGACCAATAACAACACTTGTACGACGACTCTCGTACAATTATTTTGGACCATATATTCTTGCAATGTCTTGCACACACACAAAACTTGGCAAACACACAATCTAAAAATCTACTGCAACAATTTCATCACACAGACTCAAAGATAGAAATGGAATGTCATTGCATTATATTGCCTGTAAGGCACTTGCATTACAGATATGACTACATAGATCACACAGATATCCTCACATCACAATGCAGTTTTGGAATCCTTGTACTCTCCAATACACACTTTCGTACTATGATCAGGATCATGGATGCTCAAACAAATGAATGGGGGGTCCTTCTATGCTTATGGGTTGGAACTTAGAAGGAATTACCACTCACGACACCTCACCACATAACTACCCGTATTCTCGTTATGCGACTATTACCTTAGCCGTACATATTACAGTTTCATTTAATCAAACTATGACATCATTCTTGCCAACATCACCTAACAAAATGGCATTTCACTTACATTTCATTTGACATTCATTTCACTTTCATTTTACATTTCATGTATATTTGATTTATATTTCATTTACATACAATTTTGTGCAACATTTGCACTTATTCTACTATGTACAATGTTTACTTCGGCTGTTGTCCAAAACCATCTCCTACATCTGCCCTACCCTTTAGCTTGGTCGACGTCCTCATCAATGGTGGTCTTTGCTCCTAGGGGCTAAGATCCTACTGATGTTGAGGAGTTGAACAACTTTGCCTCCCATTTCCTTAATCTGCAACTTGAGGGCCTCCATCTCTCCCTTGAGCCTCCTGGCATAGTTCAGATACCGATTCCACTGCACTCCATAATTGTTTGCTCTCTGCTTCGTTTCTGCGAACTTTGCCAATATCTCTTCTTTCCTCTTCGCAAATGCAGCTTCAACCTCCTTCCTTTCCTTGCTATTTCTGCTTCACGCCTGGCTGCAATTTCCAGCTAATCATCCTTGTCTGCAATAAGCTGATTGTAAACCTTCACTTGTTCTTTTTCTCCAACAGCTGTTCCCTTAACAAACATTTGGATTTTAGCTGTTTGATTAGCATGCCTTGTTCCCCAACCTCCTTTCCAAGTGCTGTAAGTTCTGTTTCAGCATCTTCCTTGAGCAAGTTAACAAGAAGATTTTCATTAGAAGTAGCTTGATAAGTATCAAAAAGTCTTTTCTTACCTTCTGTAATGTCCCCCCCTATTCTGATATTTTTAATATTTGGGACACTATACTGTTTCTTAAATCAGAAAATACAACTCCAAGAAAAATGAAATAACAAACAATTTTATTTTTCAAATTTCTTTCAAAATGGGGTTCAGATTACAATATTTTAAAAATATAATATTTCCACAATATGTCTGCAAACCCTTGAAATATACTAAATTAGCAAACATGGAAAGATACCTCTGAAGATTAATGAAGCTCCAAGTGTGAATCCTGTATGAATTCACCAACAGAGAACTGGGGTTTCGTCCAGCTCCAAAAATTTTAGGGGTTTTGTCCTCAGCCACACTGTTGGGGTTTCCGTCCCTTCGGAGAAGAAGTCTCGGCCACTGGCCTCAAACTCTAGAGGAAATAACTAAAATCCAGAATATCTAAAATGAGACCAAGTCACCGAATAAATAGGCTCCTCCTTGGCAAACTCTCATTTTCGCGCTCAATGTGGGATAAACATATTTCTTCCCCTTTAATTATAATATAAAGTTTTAACTTTATAAAATGAATTTAATAATTCACTTAATAAAGCCAAGCTTTGCGCTTTAAAAACTCTGCCTTATGAAACTCTGATTGACCACTGAAACCTATTTTGGATACCCATTTCGTTGTAGAACAACATCCCCGTGTCCGCTTGGCAAGAAACCCTAAAACCCGACACTGCTAAAAATAGCAATTCCAGCATCCTAGCTCCGTTTGACCCCGAACGACCACCAAAACTAAGCTCTAAGAATCCAAAAGCTATCTCAAATATCTCCAAAGGCTCTCATCCATATGACAGCCTACGGGAACCCGTGTATAGGCTAGTCTCTATGTGCTCGCACTAGCTGATTAGAAGGGGACATTACATGGACTTGTACGATGGTCTGTCGTACAATCCATCTCATCCCCCTTGACTTGTACGATGTCTTTTCATACGACCTTCTTGCGTTTGATCTATACGAAGCTCTGTCGTGCGGTCGTCTTCATTTGTATGACTTCTACTTGGGTTCTCTTGAACAAAGTCTGCTTCCAAACTTGGTGATCGAGCTTGTCGTGCGGTCGTCTTCATTTGTATGACTTCCAAGTGTTGTAAGTTCTGTTTCAGCATCTTCCTTGAGCAAGTTAACAAGAAGATTTTCATTAGAAGTAGCTTGATAAATATCAAAAAGTCTTCTTACCTTCCTAGGAGGACTTGTGCTTGAATCTGAATCTAAATTTACACTTGAATTTGATGGTGAAGAGAAGGACGAAGTTGGCCTTGAGCTGGATGAAGTTAGGCTTGAACTCCTACTTGAAGAGGTTGAAGGATGACTCACTTGTTCACTAACTTCATCAGATGGTACTAACTTTATTGTTGTTGAAACTTGCTGCTGCAATTTTTCATCTGTAGGCAGCAAATCTGCTTCTCAGAAGAAGTGAAAAGTGTACAGAAATTGTTTTGCAATTTTGGACAAGTTTTGTTTGTAAAGTTGACAAAATGAAATATGAGATGAAATGCATATCAAATCAAATGAAATTAAGTTAAATGTAATTAAATCCAAATTAAATGAAATGAGGTTAATTAGGATGAAATTAGAGTTTAATGAAATAACTTAGAACCTTAGAAAAAGTGAGATTAATTAAATGCATGAACGAAGGGTTCAGGGTGGCGGTTGTGAATGAAGAGCTGTCCCGGGAACCGCCTGGGGCAGCATTCATAAGGCTCCCCCTTCATTTTTTGGTTAATCATGCAGAGAGAGAGCAATATTGATCCTGAGTGCAGGCAAGAAAGGACTATTATGCATTTTTGATAGAGTTATGTACCAGCCTGGAGTATGGTTGTTAATGCTATTGAAATGGACGTGAATGTTAAGTTGATTGCTACTAGGTAGTATTGTTATTGCCATTACTGTTGTTGTTGACAGCCTTGTAATTGCTGGTGGATACTGTGAGTTACAGCAGTAAGCACATAATTTGTATTACAATATGTATGAATTAGTAATTGCTAATATTGTTACTAAGTGCCTATGTTGTTAGAATGGTAGAATTGCATATTACAGTAGAATCTGCAGGGTATAGTCGATTGTACGCTTACTTGCAGAGGATTGGCAGTTCTAACAGTTGCAAATCGTACGACTGTGGAATCATACGAGAGAACACAGAGGAGTGTTGCCCATATTGAGATTGTTCGCTATGTGCCTTTGCATTGTACAGACTTATCACCGTACGAATGCTGAGGAGATTACCTATTATCTTTACATTAGATCGTATGTTAGACCAATCATACAAAGCAAATTGGGCAAAGACAGGATCGTACAAGAGGTTGTATTGTACGGCTGATTGAGTTGTACAATAGGATGGACCTTATGATAGATACATCGTACAATAAAGAGCACTATACGACCAATAGAGTTGTACGATAGAGTTGTCATACAACTAAGTTGAATTCTCAGTTGACATTATACCAACTTTAGCCATGATGAACGATGGTGTTTACATTCTCTTGACTACAACATCGTTCAATTCTTGAACTTGTCACCACCCCCTTACTAGGAATACCGCCACTCGTGCTACATTTGGCGTCGTTGCTATTTACGGAACGAGGGAGGGTCCAATTTAGTAAAGAAGTACGTGTGAAGGGAAGAAAGGTGGATGATAGATTCAATTCTGCGAGGATGTAGGAGACGAGATCGCAGAGAGGATCAAGTGCCCGTGAGAAGGAGCACAAGGATCGCTCAAAGAGGGAACGTGAATAATTCGGTACTGCAGTCAAGGGAAATGGAGGAACCAATACTCGAACGAGTTTGGACTCCAGAAGAGGAAGAAAGTGAAAGGTGGGAGACATTGTTGTTGAGTACAAAAGACGAGGTGCAAGGAGAGCAACATCAAATAGTCGAAGAAAACATTTGCGTAAGTGAAGACGCCAACGTAGAAAGTGCGCAAGGAAACGAAGAGTGGATGGTGACACCTAAGCAAGCGAGGAGGAGTTTGCCAAGGGGTGCAGAGGACGGGAGTCAGGCACCAGAGCAACCGCCCGTGGATACTTGGGGAAGTAGACCAGAGCCACATATCGTTTATTCACGAAGAAGGTCGCGAAGTGAGGATGCACTAGAGTTTGGAAGGAGACTATTTGAAGTAGGAATTGAAGGTCAAGAGACACTACAAGGAGACAAAGTGCCTAGGACTGAAGCACCAAGAGAAGAACAACAAGTAGAACCACCAACGGCAGAAAGGCATTGGGCTGAAATCCCAAGGGAGCCATCATCAAGTGACGAGGAAGTGGAGAACCACTTAATGGCAAACATTGCAAATAGAGCGGGCAAGCAAAAATGCCCACCCTTCACAAGAGAAGGGAAAGAAGATCCAACAAGGCACATAGGCACTTGCACCACCATTTGGAAGGCAAATGGGGTAAGGCAACCCGATGAATGGTTGCAATTATTTCCTGCTACATTGCGAGGCATCGCAATAGATTGGTACTTGAAAAGAGAAGGTACACAACCCTTTGCTACATGGGAGACCATGATAGAGGAATTCAAAAAGGAATTCCGACCTTTGAGGGATGATACAGAGATCATCACAAAAATATACTCCACAAAGCAAAAGAAAGATGAGGATATCAAAACCTACAATAGAAGATTGAAACAACTCACTGATAAAATGGAGATGCCACCAACCGATGGTATGGTTAAGAGATGGTTTATTGATGGATTATTGCCTAAGTATAGGAAGAAGATGAAGATTGTACCATCCTCAACATATGCAGAAGCATTGGAGAAGGCAAGAAATTTTGAGAGTGAGGCAAAGCAGACAATGGCTGGAATTGTAGGCCATGCTAGGAGTGAGGACTTGGATAGTGATACCGATGACAAGGTACAAAATGCTATCCAATCCATGAGGAAGGAATTTGATAAGATGATCAAAGAAGTCAAAGGTGAAGTAAAGAAGGACAAAAAAGACATATGGTGTACAAATTGTAAGTCTGAAGGACACACCAATGTGAATTGTCCTAAGAATGCATATTGTAATATATGCGATGTATTGGGACATCCGGTTACCGATTGTCCATTCAATTTGAAAGGAGCAAGGCACCAGACTATGACGGTGCAAGAGGAAGAAGAAAAACCAAATACTCCAAGGAATGGACAAGGCGCAACCAATGGCGGCTACAGGAATAACCGTCGAGGAGGTAGGCAATATCAAGGCAATCGACAAGGAGGTCAGAGTCGATTGCAGTATGATTCGGATGGTAGACCAATCATACAATGTCGCAATTGCCAAGAATGGGGGCATTTTGCGAAGAATTGCCTTGCCCCTCAAATAGGAGGAACAACAAGAAATAATGTATCACACATGTGTCGATGGTGCGGTCCAGGCAATCATAAGGAGGCGAATTGCCCGAAGAAGGCGAGTACAAGTAACTCGTAGAATGTCAATTTTCTTGACATAGAAGAGCCTCCTACTGAAAACAAGCCAACGGAGAATGATGTACTTGTCGTGACAAGAAGTCAGGCCAAGAAGGATAAGTATCCTGAACCTGCCATAGAAAAGGAAAGATGGCAAGAGGCACAAAAGGTGATAGAAGAAGTTGAGAAAGCTAAGCAAGAACGATTGGCAGAACAAAGGAAGTTAAAGAAGCCATTGGGCTCAGAGAAGAATTGCAGCCACAAAGAGTGATGGAGGTGCAAAGCCAGCCAGTGGAGGAAGTGAAGAAGAAGGATCACTTTATTGATCCAACAGTATTAATGATTGATGTTGGGAAAAAGCCAGCATTGATTCATATTGAGATACTGGATCATAAGTTGACACAAGTGATTGTTGATGGTGGATCAAGTGTAAATGTGCTCCCAAAAAAGACATGGAAAGAGATTGGGGCTCCATTTCTATGGTCACCGAGTTTCAAGTTATATGGCGTGGACCAGTATGGGATTGAGATGAAAGGAGTCTTAACGGCTCAAAAAGTAAAGATTGCAGATCAAGAATTCATCATGGATTTTGTTGTGATCACAATGCAAAAACCAGCATATGATGCATTGCTAGGAAGAGGATGGCTAAGAATGGCCAAGGTGAATCACAACTAGGAAAAAGATCGGTTGACATTTAAGAAAGGACAGCATAAGTATATGATCAATTTGAAGAACCAAATGGTCAGTGAAGATTTGGCCACAACTGATGAGTCAGGAAGTTCTTCAGAGGAAGATGATCAGTATGAGCCAAATGAAGAAGGAATGTTGTACCTAGAAGAGTGTAGTGAGGATGAAAACCGATCAGATAGTGGACTTCTTCATTGGCAAATGGAGGAGTATGAAATATTTCAGCCCACCTGCCTCTGTATTCAGACAGAGGAGACTCAAGAAACCCATGACGAAAAAGCTGAGATCAACAAGAAGAATGAAGAGGATGAAGAGAAATGGACTTTTCCCAAGAATTTTGCAGAATATACAATTGGTGATGCTGAAATTGATGCAAAACCAGCACACCCTGAAAATGTGGCAAAAGCAAAGGATGAACCAAAGAATATAAAGTATGAAGGACCAAAGATAGTAGAAGTGAATTTGGGAATGGAGGAAGATCGTAAGATAATCCATTGTGGAGATGATTGGGACCTAGTGTTGAAAGCAACAACTTTCAAAATTTTCTTGCAGTATAAGGATGTCTTTGCATGGACATATAAAGATTTGAAAGGGATACCTCCAGAGCTGTGTGTTCATAGGATCCAGTTGATCCTAGGTGCCTTACCAGTAAGGAGAAGGCCGTATAGAATGAACCCAAAGTATGCAGCTTTGGTGAATGCGGAAATAGAGAAGATGTTGGATGTCGGCATAATCTTCAAAGTTACGGTGAGCGAGTGGGTGTCACCGATCGTGATTACTTTGAAAAAAGAGGCAAATAGAATCCGCATATGCGTGGACTTTAGGAGTCTTAATGCAATAACCATAAAGGATCCCTTTCCGATTCCCTTCACTGATTCTATTTTGGAGGAGGTAGTTGGACATGAGATTTACTCATTTTTGGATGGGTTTTCCGGCTACAATCAGGTCAGCATTGCAGAGGAAGATAAGTTGAAGACCACATTTGTGGTAGAGAATGGCATTTATGCTTATAATAGGATGCCATTTGGGCTATGTAACGCCCCAACCACATTTCAGAGAATTATTCTGTATATATTCGACCAGATGGCGACAGGAAAGTTCAAAGCTTTCTTGGATGATTGGTCGATATATGGGAAGGTAGAGGAGCACTTGCCAGCATTAGAGGAATGCATGAGGTTATGCAGGAATGCCCAGTTAGCTTTGAACCCAACAAAATGTCACCTGATGATGCCTTATGGCAAGTTGTTAGGACACATAGTCTGTAAAGAAGGGCTGAAAACAGATCTTGATAAAATTCGCGTCATTGTAAATATGGAGGAACCTCATGACGTGAGTTCATTGAAGACCTTCCTGGGATCTATAGGATACTACAGGAGGTTTATCAAGAATTTTGCCCATGTGTCCTACCCATTGGATTCATTAACAAAGAAGAATGTTCCCTTCAGGTGGATGGAGGAACATCAAGGAGCCTTCGAGGAGTTGAAGGCAAAGCTTGTATGCAGTCCCATTCTGGTATTTTGGGATTGGGATAAGGAATTTCATGTCCACATAGACGCGTCCAATTTTGCGATTGGATGCGCATTGGCCCAAGAAGGACAGTTTAGGCTAGATCAGCCTATTTATTTTGCAAGTCGATTACTGTCAAGGGTAGAAAGAAATTATAGCACGACGGAGTGAGAGGCTTTGGGGATGGTGTATGCAGTGCAGAAGTACAGGCACTATTTGTTGGCCAACCCATTCGCCTTCTATGTTGACCATCAAGCTCTGTTGTATTTAATCAATAAACCAGTTATACACGACGAGTTAGCAGGTGGCTCGTCACGTTGCAAGAATTCGTGTTTCGGGTAGTGGTCAAACCCGGAAAGAAGCATGTGATAGCGGATCAATTATCAAGGATTCGCTCAAGGGAGCCTACAGGAGCAGGAGTGTCAGATGAGTTTCCTGACGCTCAATTATTTACAATAAGCGTTGTACCATCATGGTATAAGTTAATAGGAGAATATTTATCCACAAGGGAGCTGCCTAAGGAGATGTCGACAACAGAGAAGAGGAAGGTGATCATGAAGTCAACACCTTTCCAATTGATAGCAAGATTATTGTACAAATTGGGACCAAATGGAATATTGAGAGATGTGTAATGGAAGAGGAAGTAAGGGTAACATTAAAAGAAGCTCATGAAGGACTGGTCGGAGGGCATATGGGACCAGATGCGACCGCAAGGAAGGTGCTTCTGGCAGGGCTATGGTGGCCCACCCTCTATCACGATGCAAAGGAGTATGTACAAGCATGTGATACGTGCCAACGAGCTGGTAAGCCATTACGTCGAGACTTCATGCCATTACACCCATCTCAACCTCAGGAATTATTTGAGAGATGGGGCTTGGATTTTGTGGGTCCCTTGAGGACAAGTCAAAGGAGGAAGTGTCGATATATTGTAGTAGCAACTGAATACCTGACAAAGTGGGTAGAGGCAAGGGCACTGCCAGATAATTCAGCAAAGAGTACAACCCGATTCTTGTATGAGCAAGTAATTACAAGATTTGGGATCCCACTACAATTGACGAGTGACAGAGGAGGTCACTTTGTGAATGAAGTCATCAGGAAGCTGACAACGGAATTCAAGATTTTGCATTTGTTGTCAAGTCCGTATTACCCAAGAGCAAATGGGTAGGCGAAGGCAACGAACAAGATCTTGGTATCTACCCTTTATAAGACCTGTGGAATTGAAGGAGCTGATTGGGAGGAAAAGTTGCCATCAGTCCTATGGGCATATAGGACAACTTTTAAGCCCACAACAAATCATACACCATTCTAGTTGATGTATGGCCAGGAGGTAGTAGTGCCAATAGAATTCTTGATACCTAGTTTGAGGGTAGCGATAGAAAACCGGCTAGGAGATCAAGAAAGCCTAGAGGAGAGGCTTGCGACACTAATTAGATTGGATGAAAAGAGAGTTATGGCACAATGGGCGATAGAAGTAGCCCAAAGAAGGAAGTTGTGGCATGACAAGCACCTTAGGAAGTTGGAATTGAAACAAGGTGACTTGGTCTTGAAGTATAATGGCAAGAGAGAAATCAAGCTAGGAAAGTTGAAAACATTATGGCTTGGTCCCTTCAAAGTAGTAGAAATGATGGAAAATGGTGTAGTGAAGTTGCAAAAATTGGATGGGATAGTAGTTCTCAAAACCGTGAATGGGTCGAAATTGAAGCCTTATAAAGTAAAAGCTCAATGCTTGTTTATTTCTATGGAAGAAATAGAAAGGAGAAGAAGACAAGAGGAAGAGCTCCATGAATGATAAGAAGCAAGCCGGAGCAATCAAAGTCGTCAATAGGACGAGGATGATATAGGGATGAGAAGGTTGTTTGTAGAAGGAGAGGAAGCACAACCAGTTATAGAACAACAAGAGTTAGAACCTCATCTCGAGGAAAGAAGAAGAATACGGGTGCATGTACGATTTCTGGATAGAATGGAGGAATATGAGGAGGATATGCCTATTTCGAAAAATATAAGATAAGCCTAGAATGAGGAATTGGCAACAAAAAATCCATTACCTCAAGAAGGATTTGCATAACAAATGTTAGAGGAAGTACATCCTTAGATAGAGAAGAATTAGTACATCATCCAAATAGAAGAAGAATGATATGGGTATAGGTATGGTTCCTAGATAGACTGGAGATATATGAGCAAGAAATACCGACTCCTGAGGAAGGAGTTACAAATGAGGAGTTGGCAAGATATAGCCCCTTAGCTCAACTTGGGCTCATACAACAAAGAATGCAGGAACAAACGCAACAGCTACAAGAAGAGTATGAGACCTTGCGTAGAAATAATGCAATAATGAGAGAGCAAATCATCCAGGAGTTGGATGATACTATACAAAGAATCGATGATCGACAAGCTGCAAGACGACAAGAACTTGAACAAGGAGCTAAAAAGGGTGAAAGACAAGGACAAGAGGTAGAATTTGAGCAGCAAGGAGGAGTTGAAGAGGGCAAAAGACAAGAAGAGAGGCCCCAAGAGGAACCTGTAGATCCAGCACAATATCGACTAACTAGGGAAGAAGTTGCTAAGATATTGTGGAGGGATATTGAGGAAGCTCCAACATCGCCATAGGAAGGAATTGGGTGACAAATTCAAGTAGTGATGGCGTTCCCCCAGTTCAAAGACAATAGCAATTCAAGTAGTAGTACTGACCTCTTGAGAAGATATCGGGAACCGCAAGTTCGCCCTGAGGTATAGGAGTACGTAGATGCAAGCAGACAATTGAGGAGGCAAAGGAGAGAAGTTAGAAGGCTACAAAGACACATGGAAGAAGCGCCTGGATGGACCCTAGAAAGAGAAGGTGAGGGGAACAATTCAAGTACCGATTCTGACTTCTCAACACAGTATAGAGAAGCACTAACGCAATTTGCAGCACAAAGACGTTTGGAGGAAGAGAGATGGACTAGAAGGTTTCTGCGAGCAGATCAAAGATTGAGAAGCTTAAGGCAATTATTGTCAGGTACTCAAAATAGAGAAGGGAGATTGACAAGGTCACAATTACTAGAGAGAGAATTGTCCCCAAGCAATCGGGAAAGAGGAGAGTCAAGTAGACAACAAGAACAACAACAAGAAGGTAGCTTAGGCATCTTGGGGAGGCAACCAAGTCTTCGTGGGGGCCTAAGGCAACTTGGCCAAGGGAGGAGTTTGATTGATCTCCCTCCTAGTGGCTTGAGGGGAAGAAATTTCCCTCCTGCTACCCCTAGGTTGTAGGATCAACGTAATGAGCCGCAAGGACCATTCGTTGATCCAGCAAGAAACAATCAAGTTGGGCGTGAACTTCAGGTTGGACCATTTGGACCACCTTGAGGACCATGTTCAAACCGAAGAAGTCGTCCACGACGACCGAGGAATTGGATGGATCTCGGACAGCCAGGAGTTGGGAGAGGGCTGCCCCAAGTTAGAGAGATTCGTCCAATGAATAGAGGAAGAGCCATGGCACGAATGCATGGTCGTGGAAGAAATTGGCAAGGAAATGAAAGGGAGCAAGTTTGTGTAAGGCAAGCACGAGTTCAACAAGTTCGTGAAGGAGTTAGAAGACAAACTCGGTCGCCAAGTTTGGAAGCAGACTTAGTTCAAGGAAATCCAAGTAGGAGTCATACAAATGAAGACGACCGCACGACAGAGCTTCGTATAGATCAAACGCAGGAAGGTCGTATGACAAGACATCGTACAAGTCAAGGGGGATGAGATGGATTGTACAATAGACCATCGTACAAGTCCACAACAAGCCAATCATACAAATGAAGATGGTCGTATGACAAGGAACCGTACGACGAAAGATGGAGCAGATCACCATATGGGAAGGAATCGTACGACGGAAAGTGAAGAAGATGATCATATGACAAGGGATTGTATGACGGGGAATCGTACGAGAAAACAGGCGGAAGATCATACAACCTATGTAGCAGAAGAACCACCTAAACAACAAACCAACACGTTGACAAGGGATGTCGTACAAGTAAAAGTCAACGTTGTCATATGACTTGCATGACAACCCTAACACATCACCAGGTAGACACATGTAAATATGTAAAATCATAAAAAAAAAAAAAAAAAAAGCAAAAAGGGAAAAAGCACATGCAAAAAGTGCTGAGGTGGAGGCCCATAAACAGTTATAACCACCTTCCCTCCCAAATGAAAAATTATAGATAGGGAAGGGGACATTGCTTGGAAACAATTGCAAAGACGGAAAAAGGGAGACACTAGGCGGAGTTGAAGGTAAAGACGACTAATTTTTCAGAAACCCTTGTATCAAATTTGCATAAGGGAAGGGCACCTATTGTTTGTTATTTCAAGGTGAATTGCAGAAAGGGTTGAAAATTGTGCAAAAGAAGGACAAAAGGGATTGTTGTACAGATGAACTGTGCTAGGGAGAAAGGTTAGCCAGTAGGAAAAATCGCCAAACAAGGGCGTGGGGAGCAAGATTGTGAAGGAGAAAAACTTTAAAATTGATGAAGTATTGAACCAAGGTTGCTAAGATGACGTACAAGGGGGAGGACAACTCGTACAACATAAGAAATTCATCGTACAACCAAAGCATAACAATCGTACAATAGTTGTTGCACGAAGAAGAGTCGAGGAACGGTAGAGGCATCATACGATTAGTCCGTCGTATGATCAGTAGGAGAATTGTATGATCAGGGAAAGTCATAAAATTGCGCACGAGAGTCGTACAGTTGCAATAAAAATCAAACAGTTGTACGATTGCTATACAAGGTGCAAGCATTAGGTTGTATGGACGACGATAACACAACTAGTGTTTAACAAGACAAAATGTACGACAAACGAAGTATGACGAAGAAGGGATTTTCGTGAGCACTTACAAAGAATTGAGTACTCACTTGGTCCACTACATCAAACGGACTATTGGATGAGAAGAGAAGAAACAAGAATCAGGAGAAATCTAGGACTAATACAATATACGTATAGACGAGGACGTGGACTCGATTATAGGATGGTGGAGGAAACCCAATCTTCAAGAAGGCACCAGAGTGAACCACGAGGTGAACTTGAGAAGGAGAAGATACCGCTAAATGAGATAACATGGACTCCACCAACGGGAAAATTTTGTCGAAAATGGTGGTAGGATACTCCAAATCATGAGCCAAAGGCCAAGCTGACGCAAGCAGGGGTAAGCGTCATTGCACAAATTCCAGTTTTTGACAAAGACTTCCTCAAGGAATACTTGTTGCAGATGGTTGATTCTTATGACGAAAGGGAGAATGTGAGCTTCGTTAGGATTGGGAACCGACACATCAAGGTGATGTTCTCAACAAACAATTTTCAGAGAACGTTTGGGTTGCCACAAAGAGGAATTGAAGTAAGGAAAGAGCATCTAGATCAAAATGAGTGGAACAAGTTAATTCGGACAATCACAAGTATTAAGCATGAGGATATTAGCAAGACTTTTGGTTTAGGAGGTCGTGGGATCAAACAAAGCCAACTAAAGAATGACGAGATGCAATGTGTCATGATGCATGAACATCGTTATGTCAAAGCTTTCAAGAGAAGCAAGATCATTAGAGATGTTGTATGGTTAGCGCAATATGTGGAAGGCATGATGCAAGGAATACAATATGATTGCGCACCATATTTGTCTTCCACAATCAAGAATTTCTTGAAGCAGCAAATGAAGAATTTTTTGATGTCGATTCATGCCATTGGAATTGTGCTCAATGCAGTATCCCACGCCACCAATTTCTTGGATTGATTGCTCCAAGGGAATTGTCGTAAGAAGAACCTTCAATCTTGAGATGGGTAAAGTCGGTACCCATACTAAAGCTTACTCCAGTGAAAGTAAGGACCAAGAAAATGGTGAAGAAGACAAATATTGTTCCATTGGAGAATAGTGAGGCTTTTAAGGAGGATGTAGCCCCTTGATGTAAGAGAAAAAGGAGGTTGGCAGATGATTTGGAGTAGGAGACTGAAGAAGTAGATGTGGGAGTCACTCAAGAAGAACACCATGAGGAGTTGCTACAAGAGCAACAAGATCAAGAAAGAAGGGAGCAAGGACCACCAATAAAACCTGTTCAAACGAGGAAACAACGTGAATAGGAGAGGTTGATGCTACACGAGCAACTACCCTTTGAACAGATTGTGCCACAGAAAAAATTGAGGGCACAAGCAGTTGAGGAAGTCCGAGAAGAACCAAAACAGATGGACATTATGGAGATAGATTTGTAAGGATTTACTGAATGGGCACAGGAAGAGAAAATCTGTGGGTCACATACTTTGGTAGGTATGAAACAGTTTGAATTTTCAGAAAGAGCATAGGGGTTGTTAAAAGATGTAGTGGCACCAACAGAAACAAGAGTGGAAGATCCTAAAAGGAGCAAGAAGGTTGAGATTCCACCATCTGAAACTAAGAAAAAGACACCAAAGATCAAAGTAACCAAGAGAGGTGGCAACAGTCAAAGATCAACTAGTGAGGACAGTCTGCCAGATATGCAAAATGCTGGGCAGCATGATCAGTTGGAAGGATCATAGGAATTGTTGTCACATTTTTGCACGGGGTGCAATGTCTTCAATGTTGTTTTGTAACAGTGCTGCTCTTCTTTTCCTCCTTCCGTTTTTCTCACTTCTCTCCCTTTCCTTTTCTTTCCCATTCTCTTTCTCTCCCCCCTTTTTTCCATGGAGTTCCCCAGTTGATTTTCCAGCTTTCCAGCAGGTCTATCTGAAATTGGCTAAGTCTGGGTGCGAAGTTCGCACTTCGCCCAGTTTTGGTGCGAAGTTCGCACTTCGCCCAGTTTTGGTGCGAAGTTCGTACTTCGCCCCACCTCCTGGGCGCACCTTGCACTGGCAGACTGACAGGTCAATGCAGAAAAAAGGTAAAATTCCGGAGCAGGTCCATATGGCGGCAGACACCAGTGTTCGCCTGTGCGCGATTCGACTTCTCAACGGAGCGGGAATGCGCCCTTGACAGGTGTTCAGTAGGGGAACAAACCCGGAATTTGACCAAGGCTTGAAGGCCTTCCCCGACTGCACTGATTTTTGCACGCATCCCAAGGAGCCCCGATCCCAAGCAAAGATGGATAGACTGCCCTCTAAGGCAGGCATGTGTCACACGGCATAACCCATCATCGGACAAGTGTCCGACTCGGGATTTGAACCAAGACTGCCGACCAAAAGGGATAAGCATGGGCTGCCCGCACCGCTGCGTTAATAGCCACATTCAAAGCTGATCCGAGGTTTCACCTGCTCCAGCCTACTAGCAAGCCTGCCGACTTGAAGAATTACCGAGCACTCCGCCACGTAGCTGTCCGGATTCCGGGAAGACCATGTCTGCGGGTACAGCCCAGTCCGACAAAAGGTCAGCATTTGCGGCTCTTTCGCCGCTTCTGTCAGCTCATGTTTGACTGGGACTCTGTGCCCATTAATGTAACGGGTGGGACTCGGGCTATAAAAGCCCATCTGAAATTCATTGTAAAGGGTGGAAGGGGAATGTTTGTTAGGGAACTACTGTGCTTACTGTAATCGTGCTTCTGCTTATGAATACAATCTGTATGCCTGGTTCTGTTCTACTATCTTTATTCTTTTATGCTTGTCTTTCATTATATGCCTTAGGCCCACTTGTGTCGTTGCTCGTTAATTCACTTTGGCATTTGGCGATCAGGTTCCTCTAGCATTGCTTGCTTAAAGCACCTTCTGTACTTCATTATTTAAAGCATTCATTATAAATTTGGTAGCAGTTCCATCAGTTGTGTGTGACGTTGTTGGCCCGTATCTGGTGATTGATGCGATCCCCTGCCGTTAGTTCCTTGTAGGGAATGTTTGCTAGGGAGCCATTGAAGTTGTGCGGTTAAACTCTCTACCTAACACATATACTTGGCTCTGACATCTCTAGGTTTACTTTCTACCCCCGTCGGTGTACGTATCCGGTGATTGATACGATCCTCGCTGTTAGTTCCTTGTAGGGAATGTTTGCTAGGGAGCTATTGAAGTCGTGCATACGCTGCCGGTGTATCGGAAGTATGCCTAGGTTTTGCGGTTCCTTGTCATGCTCTGTGTTTGTATGCGGTAAGTAGCGGTGATTGGTGTGTTCCCGTCATCGTTAGTTCCCCCCCACCAACCTTTGGACATATTTGTATCTCTTTCCGTACATTTGTCTCTTTCCGTTCCTTTATTTCTTTCCTCGTTCCCTTTAGCTTAAATCAAGCCCCCTAAAAGGAGCCGGCCTTCTCCGGAGATTGGCTCGGAAGGCATCTCTTCCTTCCGGCCTTTCATGCTTCAGTGGGCGAATCCGGGCGCATTAACCAAAAATCCTTTCCTCATGGCGGATTCGTAACCAACGGTTTCTGCGCACGCCCGGTGGGACGCTTGTCCCACGATTTAAAGAAAGAGTACCCATCCAGTTTCCACCTAGCGCAACAGTTTTTCTGCCACGCTCGGCGGAACACGGGTCCCACATCTGACGAGATATTTTCTGATCAGTCTCCACACGGCGCCGACGGTTCTCGAGCTCTTGGTGAGACAAGGAAGTTTCTCACCCCCGACGGAATCGAAGCACCGGTGTTCGCTTCATTGCTGTTCCAAATCCGAACACCGGCGACTCTGCACGAACAAATCCTCCGAGTCTAGAAGACCGGTCCGGTCACCTTCATGCACACGAGAAGGTGGCGAACAAGAAATCCGAGAAGCCCGCCTGAGTTCTACGAACTAGACATCCACGCTCGAGGCGAGATACCCAGGCTGGCTGATCCGCGAGCTCATTTCGACGAAGCCGAGGCTGAGATCCAAGAAGAGGCCGAAGCTGAGGTCGGAAGAGCCGAGTACGAAGTAGAAGAGGCCGAGGAAGAGGAAAATCCTGTATCCTCGGAAAGTACCGATACCGAGTACATAGCCGACGGCGGAGAAGAAGAAGAAATGGCTGATCAACAGCCGAATGACGATGATCTCTTCCCGGCGGTGGACTCTACAGGGCCTTTGGCCCTGATCGGTCAGCAAGCTGTGCCCCCTGTTGCTTTAAAGTCTATTCCCACATACGACGGCTACGGTAAGACGGCGTACGAGCACATCCAGGACATCCTTGCCCTGGCCGCACCGCATACCATCACCGATGAAAGTATGAAGACCCGTCTCGCCGGCCCTTTCCCCGAGGGGAAAGCTTCTCTACTGGTGGAGATCGGCCGCGGAGGGATCCATCACCGGGTGGCCCCGGCTTGCCAGGGAGGCTCGTAAAAGGATGCAACGAGTCCGCTGATCCTACCTCTCTATCGCATCAGTTCCAAGCAATCCAGAGGCATCCTCAAGAGGAGGTGTCCGATTTTAACATTAGGTTTGCAAGATCCTGGAAACGGGTACCTCGCGAACTTCGGCCTTCAGCCGGCATGGCTGCTCACTACTATCTGAGGTCTTTCAACTCAGACATATGCTCGTCGTCGAAGATCGCCCGAATTGACGAGTTCCCCGCACTGTACGAGCCGCCCGGCAAGTCGAAGGCGACATTATCTCCATCGGCGAGGCTTTCGTCCGCAGTGCGGAGCCGATTCATCCCGACTTTCCAAGATCGCAGTATCCTTCGCTTCGGTGGTGTGCCGTCTACTTCGGGGCAGCGGCCCCGGCCCGCGGTGGAATCCGGCGCCGGTCGTAACTCAATACGGCCCGCCTCAGTTGCATTACCCTCATCCGCCTCCTCCCGCTCCGCATTTTCCGGCGCTTCCTGCTCCCCCGCAGTATGCGTCTTATTCTAACCCTCCTCCATTGGCCGCTTTGCCTCCACCGGCACAGTTGCCGCCTCCCGACAGCAGCATCCAGAACACGATTCTACAAGAAGTGCGGGCTTTGGCCTCCGGATATCATGCCATGTCCAATGACATGACAGCTATGAAAAAGAAGCAGGCCCAAATGGACTTTGCTCCTAGAAGGCCGTATGCGCCGCCGGCATTGACAAAAGATAAAGCCCCGGAAAACCAACCGCAGAGGCGTCCGCCTCCGAGAAATGCTTGCTATAGATGACCCACCTGGTCCTCCCGACCGAGTCAATCGGTGCACTACTTGCAATGACCCGCATTCGGAGGAAGACTGCACTTTGCACCAGCACTACATCCGAGACCTTGGCCGGCGAGCACTATAGAAGATGATGAGCTGTACATGATCTTGGACGGTGAGGCCAATTTTGCCCTGCCAGAAGAGAACCCGGTGACGCCCGCCAAGGAAGAAAAGAAAGCTGCGGACGCGGCTAAACCTTTGCAGGTATATGCGAGAAGAGAAAGACCGCAGCCCAATGGGCTGCCACCGTACAAGCGGTCGTGGCCTTACACGGCCCAGGAGAAGGCATCCAAAGATAAAGCTCCCGCTAAACCTTCTCCAGACAAAGACCGTTGCTGTTCCGACTAAGCCTCCGACAAAGGCCCCAACTCCCACTAAGCTCCCCGTACTTCAGCCCCCAGCCGAAACCAAAGAACAAGCCCAGGAGAGGCTGAAGTACCCGTCTCTGACCAAGAGGCAGCGAGTTGAGGCCACCCAGCAGTACCGGACAAAGTATGAGCCGGCAAAACCAGCAGAAGAAGCTAGTACCTCGGGCTACGACGATTGTAGACGAGTTAAAGAAGACTCTGCCGGAATCGGCATGTACGATGCCCTTACGCTTCCGAGCCGGGTAGATCTGTCGCAAGAATCACTAAAAAACATGAAGAACGGCAAGCGGATGCGACTGCTGTCCTGGTTCAACCTTTGACAGTCTCCACCACCGGGAAGAACAGGACCGCCACCCTTTTATCTGTCTTTGCGGATGCAAGGGCACATAGTTCACAACTCGCATGGTGGATTCCGGTGCTTCCTCGATCGTGATGCCGAAGGCCATCTGCGATGAGATCGGGATGGAATACACGCGGAGCAGCCAAGGTGTGCTGCAATTAGACGGCACCCCTGTCAAGACGGTGTCATAAAGGACATCCCTATCCGGCTGCACAAAGCTCTCGACATTGTGGTCATCCAAGAGGTCGTGATTGTTGACCTGGAGCCTTACTTCGGCATGTGTCTCTCTCGGGAGTTCACTGCGAAGTTGGGCGGGTAACTGTCTCTAGACTACTCGCACATGGAAGTGCCCTTCAAAGGAAGGAGACCGAAAATTTTCAATGAGAAGCCTTCCCCTTTTCTAGTAGACAAGATACCCGGCGGAGAGATGGATCGCATGGTCCAGTTGTCAGAAGAAGAACTGGTGACAGTAGAACTGACCGAGCAAGCTCTCGAAGTGCTACAGCTAGAAGACGAGTTCTCGTTGCGGGATTTTAATGCCGTAATTGGGACAGAGCAGGGCTGTTATTTCATTAAGCGGCCCGAGGAGCTTGACGTGTCCGTTGCGAAGGAGGTAGGACCCGCACCCGAAGAGCCGTGGAAGCTTTTCTTTGACGGCGCCCGTTGCAAGAATGGCGCCGGTGCGGGGGTCCTCCTGGTTTCTCCAACCGGAGTCCGGAGGGACTATGCCTACGAGTCGGCCTGGAGTTGTACTAACAATTCGGCGGAATACGAAGCCCTGTGCTTGGGTCTGCGAAAGGCGGAAAGGCTCGGAATCAA
Organism: Wollemia nobilis; assembly: GCA_028583015.1. Classification (NCBI taxonomy): domain Eukaryota; kingdom Viridiplantae; phylum Streptophyta; class Pinopsida; order Araucariales; family Araucariaceae; genus Wollemia; species Wollemia nobilis. The sequence goes on along the minus strand of JAQPPZ010017049.1, from coordinate 8,253,802 downwards.
GCATCTCCAAATTTTCGGAGATTCAGAGTTAGTGTGTCATCAAGTTACGAATAAATGCGCGTCTAAGCATCACTATCTTAGAGCGTACCGCAATCGGGTCTGGGACCCGATGGAATCGTTTGACTCATTGAACGTTAAGGCAATATCGCGTGAGAGAAACAAGCACGCGGATATTCTGGCGTCTGTTGGAGCCAGGTACGTTTCGGCTGAAGACGTCGTCCATAAACTGAAGCCGGTCCGCACCATTTACAGGCCTTCGTGCTCGATAGGGATACCTTCCGCGGGTATTCAGGCGTGACGAGGAGATCGTCACATTCTCGGTTAACGAAGTGTGTGTAATCGAAGGTAGAGACCCCGATGACGAGCAATATGAGGGGTTGATACGATTACGGAATAATCACGTCCCAAAAGGATCGATTACATTAGAAAGTCTCTTTGATCGGAATGACAAAGCAATATCCCACAGGATCAAAGTAGACCCGAGGCGGTATGCTGACACTGGAGCTCGAACTCGATAAAACCATCAAGGTCGGAACAGGTCGCACGTCGGAGGAGCGGGTGCGGATTAGATCATCGTGCCGGGAGTTCCCCGACATCGTGGCCCGGTGCTACGAAGATTTGAGGGGGTATGACAGATCTGTCATCCGACATACCATCGAGCTAGAGGATGGCGCCAAGCCGTTCCGACAAAAGCAAAGGGCCGTAAATCCAAAGGTTGAGGCCATGATGAAGACCGAGCTCTTGAAGATGCTTTGGAGGCCAAGATCATCTACCCCATCAAACATTCATCCTGGGTCGCGAATCCGGTGCCCGTGAGGAAAAAGAATGGCGACATACGTCTCCGTGTCGACTTCGAAACCTAAATCGGGCTTCCCTCCGGGACCACTATCCGCTTCCCCAAATCAACCAAATTTTGCATATCGTTGCTGGAGCCCAGAGATTTTCACTTTTAGATGGATTTTCCGGCTACAACCAGATTTGGGTTAAAGACGAAGACCGGCATAAGACGGCGTTTACCACGAAGTGGGGGACGTTCGCCTATCAGCGCATGCCGTTTGGCTTATCCAATGCTGGTACCACGTTCCAAAGGGCCATGGACCTGGCCTTCCGAGAGCTGCTCAACAAGATTATTGTCATCTTGATGACATGACTGTTTTCTCTCACCGACGAGAAGATCATGTTTCGCACCGCGGCGGATATTTGAAAGTTGTCGAGAATTCGGCATCTCTATAAACCCGAAGAAGTCCGTCTTCGCGGTAAAGGAAGGAAAGTCTCTTGGGACATGTCATCTCCGAGGAAGGCCTCGCCATTGACCACCGACGAGCACAAGCCCTCGTTCGCTTGCCGCCCCCACCGATAAAAAAGGTCTGCAGTCCTTCTTCGGTCGGATTAACTTCGTGCGGAAGTTCATTCCGGACTTCGCACGAGTAATCAAGCCTATGGCCGAACTGTTGAAGAAAGATACACCTTACGAATGGACCGATGAGAGAGAGCAAGCCTTCGAGGAAATCAAGGCTCGAATTGCGCAAGCTCCGGTGTTGACAAACCCGGACTACTCCAAGGACTTCATCCCGTATGCGGTGGGAGAACCCGAAAGTTACGCTGCAGTCCCGACTCGGAAGGGAGACGACGGTGAGGAGCGCCCCATTGCGTTCCTAAGCCAAGTGATTACGCCACACGAAGAGAAGTACAATTTTATAGAGCGGCGAGTCCATGCGGTCATGAAGTCCCTTCGAAAGCTCGGGCACTTTGTCTCCCAAAGTAAGACCCACTTGTCTTTGTGATTCACCCCGATGTTCGCAGTTTCATCTTGCAAGGGGAACCGGGTCACAAGAGAGCGGGATGGATTGCCAAGATCCGGGAGTTTGACATCGAAGTACGGCCCACCAAGCTTATCAGAGGCCGAGCCTTGTGTCAGGAATTGGCCCGAAGCGCTGTAGCCGGCATCTCCGCCTGTAAGTGGGAGGACACGGCGACACGCGTCTACCTAGCCAACTCCTTATCGGAGGGGAGTGATTGGACAAATGAACCGGTGAGATACTTCTGCACCGGAAGATGTCCCGATCAACTGAACGCCTCACAACGAAGGAGATTTCGGTTAGGTGCATTAAGGTACACTCTTCGCCCCGAGGGGCTTTACTTCAAAAACATTGACGGCATCCTGTTGCGGTGCGTCATAAAATCTGACCAGCCTAGGATCCTCGGAGATTTTCATTCCGGGATGCCCGGGGGTCACCATTCTTCAAGGCCAACGGCCTTAAAAATAATAAGGGCTGGATACTATTGGCCCACTCTGTTCGCAGATGCGTATGCGGTCCGTGCCAAGTGTGATCAATGCCGAGGTATGCTGGCCGAAGCAGAAAAGCACCCCTGCCCCTTCAATCGATTCAAGCCGAAGCTCCGTTCCGGCAATGGGGTCCGGACTTCATTGGGGTGATTTCTCCTAACTCCTCCGCCGGCCACAAGTTTATTCTCACAGCTACCGACTATTTCACACGGTGGACGGAGGCGATCCCGACCAAGAACGCCGACCAAGAAACGGTCATCGAGGTTCATTGAGAGCCCGATTACCCGCTCGGGGTTCCGAGTCGATTGTGACGGAACAACGGTCCGGGATTTGTAGGCGGCTGTACTCACGGAGTACACCGGCGGCCTTGGCATCTATCACAATATGTCTTCTAATTACAACCCGCAGGGGAATGGCCTTGCCGAGTCTACTAACAAGAACCTCCCGAAAATTCTCCGGAGGACCATTGAAAAAAATAAGCGGACTTGGCACTTGCTCTCGAACCGGGCGCTATGGGCGGACCGAGTTGCGTTCAAGAAATCCCTCAAGACGTCCCCCTATGCGCTCGTCTATGGCAAGCAAGCTGTTATGCCATCACACATTGAAATACCCGCCACTGTGGATGATTGACGAAGACGAGGGCAGCGGAGACCCGGTAGACGACGAGGTTGTGCCAACTCCTGCAGTTGGAAGAAGACGAGAGAAAGTGCATACCAGGCCTTCGCCGATCACATTGCAGCCACTAAAGGCTGGTTTGCCAAAGGCACCACTGCCCGAGTTTTCGAAGTCGGGGACCTGGTGCTGAAGTGGGACTCATACAAGGCAAAACCGGGTAATCACGGAAAATTTGATGCTCTCTGGGAGGGCCCTTATCAGATTGCCCGGGTGAATCAGTTCAATGCCTACATACTTTCGGATATGGAGGGTCAGCTCCTCCCCATCCCCGTCAACGGGTTCCACTTGAAGCTTTATCGTTGTTGAAGGCGCCCGAGTGGCCCTTCCCTGTAAAAATTTTGCCTTGTGTTTTTATTTTTCCCCGCATGTATAGTTTCCAGTTTTAGCATTCAGTTTATTTTTCCTTCTTTGAGCTTAAATGCGGCATGGGAGAGAAAGACGGACTTCGCAACGAAGTCCGTCGTTGCCCTGCGAGGAGGGGCGAAGTTCGGCTATGCGAGAAAAAGAAAGGAGAAAAAAGAGCAGAAATCGACTAAGTGTTGACCGAAGTCCGACTTCGCAGCGAAGCCTGACTTCGGCCCGGCCGAATTGCGAAGTTTGTCCGAGAAAAGCTGAAGCAGACTAAAGTCCGCACTGCGCAACCCTTCGTGCGAAGTACGCACTACGCGCAAAGTTTGTGCGAAGTACGAACTTCGCACCGAAGTCCGACTTCGGCCAGCGCCCGTGCGAAGTGCGCGCTGCGCTCAACGCTTGGGCGAAGTGCGAACTTCGCGCGAAGTTCGCACTTCGCATCAAGTTTCGGCCGAAGTCCGAACAAAGCGGCCCGCGCCCGTGCGAAGTCCATCTAAAGATCAAAGGCGGCAAAGACCCAGATCGCGCCCAAACCTTGGGCGCGGCTAAAAACGAGAGGTAGAACGGTTCAAGCACGCGCTTCGCGCGAAGTTCGTCGCCCGATTTGGGAAGTTCGTACGCCGAAGTCGGCGAAGTCCGACTCGCCGGCGAGGTCGGGCCGTGCCCAACTTCGGGCGAAGTCCGGCTGCGCCTAGTTTTCCGGGCCGGTATTGGGACGCGGTTTAAAGAATAATAAAAAAAATTCAAAAACCCCAAAGTCTGGGCCCAAGGCGCGTTTGCACTTGTTTTAATGTGGGTTTCCGCACCGAAGGTTTTGTCTTGATCAGCGTGCCCAAGTGGTGGCAGCAACGTCAGCCATGGTGCAGTCCCCAACGCTGAGTTAATGATTGCGCGTTTTTCAAGCGAAAACGCAACTAAAAAAGCAAGGCACGGCTGCCGGGGCGCGTCTTTTCCTAAACGTTCTCCTGCGCGGCCACCAAGGGTTTTAACTCAGCCGACCTACCCCTCCTATGTTGCATTAATGGCGCTGTTTTTATCTAGAAAAGGGGGTCAGAATCATGCCAACATTCCAGTTGCGAGAGATTATTCCTCGGACGGTGCTAATTATTCTTCGATAGCGAAATTTGTTGCGAGACGGCTGACCTGTCATTATTGCTGACTCGGAGAGATGGACAAGGGAAAAATGCATGTGTCAGCGCAGTCCAGCGGAAGCAGCGAACCAGGCGATTTGCCGCGGCCAGGAGTTTTCAAAGGCGATCCTCCGCCAGAGAAAAAGTCAAAGGCCCGGACGAAGAAGGTACGGCGTGGGCAATCCCCACCACCTCCGGTGAATTACCCGGCGAGGATATGTGGACGGCTCGTTTTCCATGAGCCTAACTCAGGTGAGAGCGAATGTGGAGAGGCTGGGTCGACAAGGTTTCGCCCTCCCATCATTTTGGAGCGGCGTACAAATCAAACCTCTTCGATTCATGTGCCCTCCTGTCCACCAATGCCCGGAGGCGATAGACTTAATTGTCGGACACTATAAACCAGCTTCCGGCAAATCTGCGAGTTCCAGCGGCAAACCCTTGTTCGCACTGCGCGAGGAGAGCTGTGCGGCCGACTTTCGCCCCGGGGCTGGAGTACGACTCCGGCACCATCCTCGAAAAAATCAATTTGGGCGAACAAGCGGGACGTTTCACGCACACCAAGCGAATGAGGGATTTCCTCAATTCGGAGCTGAGCGCCCCGCTTCCGGCGGACAATGGCCGGCGGCCCCATGCCTTTGGTAAAATTTCCGAGCAAGTATCTATATACCATCTTGGCATGGATCCTCGAGCTGCGACTCCGATGAGTCGGTACACCCGTACCAGTGGCGGCGCGAGAATGCCTCTGTGTGGAGAATCTTACGAACCGGCGGCGCAGCGGAGCGGAAAACGCCCCATCTCTTTCGGTCAGGCAGATCGGTGGCTTACGCCATTCATTCCGATCTGTTGAAGATCCGAAGCGCCGATCAACCAATTTTCGTTTCGGTTCCGTTCTGGTCTGGCTTTGTTTGTACCATCTGCACCCCCAAATGCCGATCCTGAACTCGAAGAAGGTTAACGAGAAGGGAGAACCCCAGCCCGTCTATAACTGGACGGATGACTTATACCGGAAAGGGTCCTACTACAAGTTCAACTTCAACTTTCTGGGATTCGTCATGTCAGTCTTCACCGAAAGTGAAATCCCCCTTCCCCGAGAGAAATGACGAGTGCTTTGATAAATCGGAAGCTCGGGGACGTTTTCGGACCGACGCGAGGGATTGTGATCAGAATCTACGGATTCAAGGGCAAACCCTATTTGCTGCCCTATTGGTGCTCAGAGCATATGTTCGGGATGGAAGTTGCCCGACAGATGGACTATGTGGAAGAAGAGTTTGGCCTAGGGAAGAAAAGAGGACAGATTTTTCAATATCCTCTTTCCTGGGCCAATGTTGAGATTATCGAGGTAGGACAACATGTCTACCTAGAGCAAGCGCTGTCCCGGATTGGCCTGGTTTTGCTGCCGCAGCGCTGGAAGTATGACCCTCATGGGATAAGGGGAAAGTTTGCACATCTGTGCCCCGGGACATAACCGAAGATAGATGCGACGTGGTCCATGTGGACCTTGGCTGGGAGATTGAATTAATGGAAGCTTCTCCCCCTTGGCGGGATTTCTCTTTGCGAGGAGGTGACATATGACCCCAAGAGAAACCGGGACCATCACTTCTCATCTCCGGGGTTCAAAAAATTTCTGTCCAAGATTGCGAGGCCTTAAGCTGGTCTAAAGAAAAGATTATCGAATGCTGGAAAATGAGATGCCGCACGCAGCACGATAAATCCACAAGGAGAAACCTGGCCGTAGATGACGACTTTTCGGTTCTCTATGACCAGCATCATGACAGCTGGCGGCCGTTCGCATATCAAGGTTACGTTCCCCGAGGCCCCTTTGAGGATTATAAAAGTGGGTCTCCTCCCAAACAGTTGTACACTTCGGCAACTGCCAGCGCCGGCCCAACAAGTACCCAGGCCGATCCAATGCAGTTCGTGGCTCCTAAGACGGCGCCTGAAAAGGCGAAAAAGTTAGCCGAGGCGGCGCCGAGGCACTTCCTCGAGCAAGAAAAGCACCGGCACCGCCGGAACGCGAGACCGGTTGCGGCGGACCTTACGCAAGTCAAACCCCGGTACAAGTTTACCGTGGGAGCATCGGCGCCTGCTTGCACACGCTTCGTCTCCTTCCCCCGATCCGACGGTTGTTCCGGAAGAAAAGAAGCGGAGGAGAGTTGAGAAAATCGGGCGACCCTAGCACGATAGTGCGGCGACCGATCGCGAGCCGCGGCCGCGTCCTGCCGCCGCGAGAGGCAGTTCCTTTGGGCAGTCCCAAGCCAGCCGCCGAGACAATAAGAGAAGACATTCACCCGGCATCGGCTCAGGCGGAGCCCGCAAGTACGTTTTCTGTCCCTGTCTCTCTAGTCTCACCCAGTTCTACTTCCACTCAGTCCCCCGCTCAATCTGGGCGAGCCATGACCACATCCTCCTCCCCGTCTCCGCGTCCTTCTAGCGGTCCCCATTCTTTCGACCGGTTGCTCGGAACCCTAACGTCTCTCTTTCTCCGAGCACAACTCCAAACCCTTCGCCCGAGGTTAGTGTTGAGGCTGTCCATTCACCATCACATCCTCCGCCTCAGCCGCTTCAAACCCTCACAGTGTCAGCCTCTCCCATTTCCGTTTCCCGGTCGCCCCCACAAGCGACCGATTCTTCCAAGGTCTGTCCGGTTCCTCCTGATCCCATCCCCGCAGGAGAGACGTCTCAGCAGATCCCTAGGTTGGGGGAACCAGATTTTATGGACGACCTCCAGAACTCGGATGACTTGCCCCCGGCAACGAGAGCCGTAGAGTATTCTGTCTCTTTCCGCCAAGACTTGAAGCGGAGGAGACATGAAGAGATAGCCGCCCCGGCAAAACGCGCAAAGTATGATTTCGGAAGGAGAGTGATTACAACGGAGAAAATAATCCCAATAGTGAAGAAGCCTCTCCGAGAAATGACTAAGGCGGACTACGTGCTCCGGACAAAGGAGAAAAGCTTTGACGACATTGATAAACAGTATGAGATTCGGACGATCATGCGCAAAGTCGACAATCTCTTTGTCAAGAGTCCGGAGGAGCGGGGAAGAACTTTGCGTTGCGGGACAAAGTAAGGCAACTTGAAGAGGACCTATCTAGGTCCACCGAGCAGCTGGAAGCGGCGCGGCGAGAAACAGATGAATTCAAAGCCCGGCTAGCCGCTTCTCGACAACGAGCCGCAACCGAAAGAAAGCAGCCTCGGAGCAGATTTCTCGGCTCCGGGAGTCTTTGAAGCGAGCACGATCGCGGCTTGCGGAAAAAACATCTCAAGCGAGTTGTCTTTTCAAAGACAAAAGTTAAGGAAATGAGGGCTGGTTTGTTGAGGGAATGCAAGCCCCATACCTTTAAGGCGATGGCAGTCCTGGACTTCGCATCCGGGATTCAAGAAGTTTCTACCCGGGGAAAGCCTGTGGTAGAGGAGGCCGAGCGCCGAGGCAAAGCAATGGGCTGGACACAGCGATAAACCTTCGAGGAGCACGAGCGCGACGGCGTCCTTTTTTCCCCCGTGTCCTCATTCGGCTGCAGAATGGGCAGGTGCAAGGGTGACCTTGCACAAATATTTTAGAAAAGTTGAAGAGGTGAGAGTGGCCGGACGAATGCTTGATGCATTCGGGCATGAAAAAGATATCATGTCGGCCCCCTTTCACGCTCTTTCGAGAACTTGGGTGTCCGAGGTTTTGTTGAGAATGGCGAGCTCCTTACCCTAGATCGGGTAAAGAAGAATTGGCGAGTCCTTTGAAGCGGATACTGACTGAAATTGATAGGCTGGACAGAGCCAATTCAAGACGGTCGAGTCACTCGGATGGTGTCCGGATATTCCGGGATCCGCTCCTATTTTCGGGAGTTAGAGAAAAGATACCTCACCATCGACACGCACGCGGTCGCTGCTTTTCACGGAGCATTAGAAGACATAGCTGACCGCAAGCCATTCGAAGCGGAAGCCTGGCGCTCAGCCCAAGAGGCGTACACTCGCATGTGCGAGGCGAAGCGAGGAAATGGAGACCTTTCGGAAGGAGATGCGATGAGGCGGCCGACAAAGATGAATCGAAGAACGATTGCCGCAAGGAGAAACGATTAGAGCGAGAAAAAGGCGGGGGAGGCAAGTTCCTCTGCACCCAAAGGATGAAGGCATGGATTCTTTGCGCCGAGGCGAGCTCGACACCCCGCGAGCCGCCAGAAATGTTGTCACATTTTTGCACGGGGTGCAATGTCTTCAATGTTGTTTTGTAACAGTGCTGCTCTTCTTTTCCTCCTTCCGTTTTTCTCACTTCTCTCCCTTTCCTTTTCTTTCCCATTCTCTTTCTCTCCCCCCTTTTTTCCATGGAGTTCCCCGAGTTGATTTTCCGGCTTTCCGGCGAGTCTATCCGAAATTGGCTAAGTGTGGGTGCGAAGTTCGCACTTCGCCTAGTTTTGGTGCGAAGTGCGCACTTCGCCCAGTTTTGGTGCGAAGTTCGTACTTCGCCCCACCTCTCGGGCGCACCTTGCACCTTGGCGGACCGACGAGTCAATGCGAGAAAAAAGGTAAAATGCCGGAGCGAGGTCCATATGGCGGCGGACACCGGTGTTCGCACGTGCGCGATTCGACTTCTCAACGGAGCGGGAATGCGCCCTTGACGGGTGTTCGGTAGGGGAACAAACCCGGAATTTGACCAAGGCTTGAAGGCCTTCCCCGACTGCACCGATTTTTGCACGCATCCCAAGGAGCCCCGATCCCAAGCAAAGATGGATAGAGCGCCCTCTAAGGCGGGCATGTGTCACACGGCATAACCCATCATCGGACAAGTGTCCAGCTTCGGGATTTGAACCAAGGCTGCCGACCAAAAGGGATAAGCATGGGCTGCTGCACCGCTGCGTTAATAGCCACATTCAAAGCTGATCCGAGGTTTCACCTGCTCCAGCTACAAGCAAGCCTGCCGACTTGAAGAATTACCCAGCACTCCGCCACGTAGCTGTCCAGATTCCAGGAAGACCATGCTGCGGGTACGACCGATCCGACAAAAGGTCAGCATTTGCGGCTCTTTCGCCGCTTACGTCGGCTCATGTTTGGTCGGGACTCCGTGCCCATTAATGTAACGGGTGGGACTCGGGCTATAAAAGCCCATCCGAAATTCATTGTAAAGGGTGGAAGGGGAATGTTTGTTAGGGAACTACGTGCTTACTTGTAGCGTAGCTTACGCTTATGAATACAATCTGTATGCACGGTTCTGTTCTACTATCTTTATTCTTTTATCTTTGTCTTTCATTATATGCCTTAGGCCCACTTGTGTCGTTGCTCGTTAATTCACTTTGGCATTTGGCGATCAGGTTCCTCTAGCATTGCTTGCTTAAAGCACCTTATGTACTTCATTATTTAAAGCATTCATTATAAATTTGGTAGCAGTTCCATCAGTTGTGTGTGACGTTGCTGGCCCGTATCCGGTGATTGATGCGATCCCTAGCTTGTTAGTTCCTTGTAGGGAATGTTTGCTAGGGAGCCATTGAGGCTGTGCGGTTAAACTCTCTACCTAACACATATACACGGCTCCGACATCTCTAGGTTTACTTTCTACCCACTGTCGGTGTACGTATCCGGTGATTGATACGATCCCTGCTTGTTAGTTCCTTGTAGGGAATGTTTGCTAGGGAGCTATTGAAGTCTGTGCATACGGCTGGCTGGTGTATCGGAAGTACGCCTAGGTTTTGCAGTTCCTTGTCATGCTCTGTGTTTGTATGCAGTAAGTAGCGGTGATTGGTGTGTTCCCGTACTGTTAGTTCCCCCCCACCAACCTTTGGACATATTTGTATCTCTTTCCGTACATTTGTCTCTTTCCGTTCCTTTATTTCTTTCCTGTTCCCTTTAGCTTAAATCAAGCCCCCCAAAAGGAGCCGGCCTTCTCCGGAGATTGGCTCGGAAGGCATCTCTTCCTTCCGGCCTTTCATGCTGGTGGGCGAATCTGGGCGCATTAACCAAAAATCCTTTCCTCATGGCAGATTCGTAACCAACAGGAACAACATGTAAAACAGCGTGATCAGCTGGAAGGACCATAGGAACAAAATGTAGAACATCATGATCAACTAGAAGGACCACAGGAACAAAATTTCGAACAGCCTGACCAGTCGGAGGGAAACAAAGAAGTATAGCTGGAAGGAAATAGAGAAATACAGCAGGACCAGCAGGAAGAAGATAGAGAAGAACCAAATATAGAAGAAGAAGAAGAAGAAGAATAAACTTATCATGGATTAATGAGCACTTCATTTTGAAAGCACCTAGTTTTGGGTTAATGGATGAAGGAGGAGCCCAAACTGATGATCAAGTTGATGAGTTCTTTGGCAAAATGATACAGGTCCTAAGTAATGCACAACTACAGTTCTGGATAGGCTGTGTAGGATAGCTACAACGATGGAAATCCATGGTGATGGTGAAATGGTAAAGGTAATGCAATGGGTTTCAGGATGAAGGAAGAGTAAAGAGACTTGCTGAAATCCACGAAAAACAGCCATGGGAGACACCAGTTGGAGGAATGACTAGCATGATCGGAATCAAAGAGCTTCCTGAAGGTGCAATGACCAACTACAGGGTACCTCAAAGATTGTATATAGATGCAGGTACCTTGCAGTCTTGTCTGCTAGACACAGTAGAGGTGGAGTATAGGAAACTACCACCTGAGTTAGCACCATTGTATAGTAAGTATAATTGTTTGACATATTGGATAGACTGGTTAACAGTTGGGTTGGAAAGGATTTACCAATCCAAGAAAGAACAGGTTAACCAACAAAGGAAAGAGATGGAAGCAATAAGAAAAGAAATGGAAGCCATGGAGGAAGAAGTCGAGAAGATGAAAAGGGATGCAGAGCAAATGAAGAAAGAAGTCGAAGAAAAGATTGCCAGCCTAAAACTGAACTATGAAGAGCAGCTAAAGGCCAAAGATGAACAGCTGAAGAATAAATATGAACAGCTAAAGGATAAGAATGAACAGTTGAAGGCCATAGACGACGAACTGGCTGAAACGAAGAAAGATATAGAGAGGTATAACGAAATTATCATGAGTTTCAAAGCAGAAGGATTAAAAGCACAAATGGACGAAGCTCACAACAAAGAATTAAAACATAGGGATTAGCTTATTGCCAAGAGGGACGAACAATTGGCTTTTGCAACCAGGACTGAGGCTGATGAAACAGAGCCTCGGAATGAGAAAAAGAATTTATTGTGGAATTGGCCAAAATGGAGAAGGGAGGGAATCACTATGGGTTACAGTATGTTCAGATCAGTCAGTATGCAGCAAAATTGAAGGATGAACTAGAAGCTTTAAGACTTCAGATAGTTGATATGGGTAAAGCACCTGTTTTTGATTCGCAGCAACAGCAGCCAAGTACAGGAAAGCAGCAAGCACCGGCGATCATGTCAACTGATTTAAAGCGGAGGACAGATGTAGGTGATAAATTTGCTTCCCAGAAGAAGTGAAAAATTTACAGGAATTGTTTTGCAATTTTGGACAAGTTTTGTTTGTAAAGTTGACAAAAAGAAATATGAGATGAAATGCATATCAAATCAAATGAAATTAAGTTAAATGTAATTAAAGTCCAAATTAAATGAAATGAGGTAAAATTAGGATGAAATTAGAGTTTAATGAAATAACTTAGAACTTTAGAAAAGTGAGATTAATTAAATGCATGAACGAAGGGTTCAGGGTAGTGGTTGTGAATGAAGCGTTGTCTCAGGAATCGCTTGGAACGGCCCAAGGCAGGCTTCATAAGGCTCCCCCTCCATTTTTTGGTTAATCATGCAGAGAGAGGGAGAGCGATATGATCCTGAGTGTAGGCAAGGGAGGACTATTATGCATTTCTGATAGAGTTTTGTACCAGCCCGGAGTATGGTTGTTTATGCTATTGTAATGGACATGAATGTTAAGTTGATTGCTACTAGGTATTATTGTTATTGCCATTACTGTTGTTGTTGACAGCCTTGTAATTGCTGGTGGATACTGCGAGTTACAGCAGTAAGCACATAATAATATATTCAGCCATTATTACAGTTGCAGTTCTCATTGTCGTGTTTTGGTTATATGATGCACGTGGTGAATTTGAATTGCAATATGTATGAACTAGTAATTGATAATATTGTTACTAAGTGCCTATGTCATTAAGATGGTAGACTTGCATATTACAGTAGAATCTGTAGGGTATAGTTGATCGTACACTTGCGTGTAGGGGATTGGCAGTTGTAACAGTTGCAAATGGTACGGTTGTGGAATTGTACGAGGGAACATAGAGGAGTGTTGCCCATATTGAGATTGCTCGCTAAGTGACTTTAGACGGTACAAAGTTATCACCGTACAATTGCTGAGGACATTACCCATTATCTTTACATTGGATCGTATGATAGATCAATCATACAAAGGAAACGAATTGGCCAAAGACAGGATTGTACAAGAGGTTGCATTGTACGATTGATTGAGTCATATGATAGGACGGACCATACAATAGATATAGCGTATGATAAAGTGCATTGTAGGACCAGTAGAGTTGTACTATAGAGTGGTCATACAAATATGTTGAGTTTTCAATTGAGATTGTACCAACTTTAGCCATGCTGAATGATGGTGTTTTCAGTCTCATGACTGCAACACCGTTTAGTTCTTGAACTTTTCACCACCCTCTTACTAGGAATACCGTCGCTTGTGCTACATCATCTTCATGCCAAACTCCACCTTCATCAAACTTAACATCACGACTAATTAACACTTTCTTGGTGACCAAACTGTACAACTTATACCCTTTAGTCTCTTCACTGTATCGAACAAAATTACATTTCTCGCTTTTGTTATCAATCTTCTTCCTCTTTTTTTTTTGGGACATGTGCATATGCAATGCACCCAAAAACTCTGAGATGAGCAACACTTGGGCTTCTTCAATTTCAAGCTTCATATGGTGTCATATTATTCACACTCTTTGTAGGACTTCTATTCAAAAAATAAATAGTGGTAGCTACAGCTTCTACCCAAAGTTCATTTGGCAGATTTTTGGCTTTCATCATGCTCCTAACCAACTCCATTATGGTTCTGTTTTTGCATTCTACTACACCATTCTGCTAAGGCATGTAGCTTGAAGTTAGCTCCTGCTTAACTCCATTCTATTTGCAAAACTTGCTGAACTCATGAGAGGTAAATTCACCTCCTCTATATGAACGTAGAACCTTCAAATAACTACTGTTCTTTTTATCTTAAAATTCTTGAAAATTGAAAATGCTTCTGATTTTTTTTAAGAAAATACACCCAAGTGCGCCTACTAAAATCATCAATAAAAGTAATTAAGTATAGACTCTTACCAATTGATGGAGTGGACATTGGTCCACATATGTCTGAGTGTACCAACTCAAGCAGTGCTCTTGCCCTCCATGATGTAGCTGCTGGAAATGACTTTCTATGTTGCTTGCCTAGAATGCAACCTTCACAAACTTCATCTTTGGGATGAATCATTGGTAAACATTTTACCATTCCTTTTTTCCACAACAATTGCAAACCACTAAAACTTAGATGCCTGAATCTTAGATGCCACAACCAAGATTCATCATCCACAGCAGCTTTCAAAATTTTAGCATTGTTACCAGGAAGAGTTAATGTGAACATGTGGTTCTTGGACATTGGCATTTCTGCTACACTTCTTTTTTTTAGCCCTTATCATAGATAGCGCACTTGTTCTCCTTTAGAACAATGTAATAAACCTTTTCAATTAGCTGCCCTACACTAAGCAGGTTATATTTCAGTCCAGGTGCATAGCATACATCATGTATGATCTTTTTCTCTCCACGCTTTGTTTGGATATCAATGCTTCCTTTTCCCATAACAGGGATCACATTATCATTGCCAAGTGATACTTGGCTCGTCATTGATTCATTCAGCTTAGTAAACATTTCTTTGTTGGCTCTTCATTGATTCATTCAGCTTAGTAAACATTTCTTTGTCACCTATCAAATGATTGCTGCAACCACTATCTAAATAACAGACATCACTTGCACATTTTTCAGCCATATTACAAGAGAAAAACATGGAATCGGGCTCTTCATTCTGCTCTATGAAGTTCGCTCTTTGCTTATTCAAGTCTGCCTTCTTATTCCAACAGTGAGCTTCATCATGCCCATTCCTTTTACAATAATTGCAATGAATATTATTGAAATTTCTATTACCTTGAGCATATGAGTTGAATCTTCCTCTGCTGTGTCCTCTCATTGGCACTCTTCCTCGGCCTCTTTCTCTACTTGTTGAAGATTCACCTTGAGTAGGCTGCTCTTTTCCTTTATTTTTAGCATCTCCAATGTTGATTTTTGTTTGGAGTGCTTGCTCAAGGGAGTTTTCTGCAGTTCTATTCATTCTTTGCTCATGGATATGAAGAGAGCCCATGAGTTCGTCCACATAATACATGGCTAAATTCTTTGTTTCTTCAATGGCAATGACCAACAGGTCATATTTAGCAGGCAAACTCCTTAATATCTTCTCGACTATCTTCTGATCTATCAACTGCTCTGCATGAGACCTTATTTGATTTACAAGACTCATGGCTCTAGTGAATAAATCTTGTAAAGACTATGATTCTTTCATGGATAGATTCTCAAAATCTCATCTAAGCATCTGCAATCTGATGACTTTTACTGTATCAGTGCCTTGGAAGACTTTCTGCAAGACATCCCATGCCTCTTTTGCTTTAATTGCTGCTACAATCCTCGGAAAACTCATTTCAGCCATTGCTTGCTGAATAAGAAACTTTATTGTCCTTTTTATTTTTTCTCAACAAATCTTTGTTAACCTATGATAGTTCTGCAAATGCAGCTTGATCAGCAAGCACTAGATAACCATTCTCTACCAATTCCTATAGCTCCTAGGAAAAAAAAAGAGTTTTCATTTTAATACTCCAAAAATCACAATTCTTCCCCTTAAATTGAGGGATGTGAGGCTGTGTCAAACTGAAACCGCTATTGCTACTGCTGGCCATTATTTCCTTGCTTAATATTCCTTTTGCAGGCCACTTACTGATTCTTCAAATAGAACTTGAGAGCTTTGATACCAAAAATGAAAGTGTTGTAGTCCCTAAAATGCAAAGCGGATATGAATTGGACTGCTAACCTTCTAACATGACTGCTGCCAACTAACTTAAAATTGTTGCATTAATGGATTAAAAAATAGGAAATACAAAGTATAAAACTGCAGAAAATTAAGATTGCTTAATTGCTTCATTAAACTGCAGGAAATACGACTTATTTATAGATTTAACGTCCAAACCAGAATGCTTCTGGAAGCGATCTAATACTGGATATCCTTACATGCGATCATCTAATTCTGGATATCCTTACATGCAATTATCTATGAATATTATTATTTTTTAATACAACAAGGACTTCATTCCTTATTTTGGCATGTATAAGACGGAACAACTTATTGTATCTATTTCTGGAATAGCACTGTAGACCAAAAGTTTATTCATGCATAACAGATAATTCTGAGATAAATATAGAATGGAACAACTGTGGACCTAGAGATATTCTGAGCATGGTGCTAATTTTGTTTGTCGTGTGTTGCTTATTGACCACTTTGTAACTGATCAGTAGTGTGCTATACAACATTAACTGCTTCCAACAATATGGCCCCTCACCCTACCAACTCCTACTTGTACGATAGTTCTTCTTGGACATGTACATTAGTTACTTTGCTTCTACGACAGCCACGACATTATTGTCTAGAACCCCCTTGTACAGCAATGTCTCCTTCCACTTATACGACCAACCTCCTAAACTTGTACGACAATGGTTCTTCCCGACTTGGCCTTTTAATCTGCGACCCTTATACCACTGCTTGTACGACACTCTCCTTTGCTCTTGCACAGACTTTGTGTCTTTCTCAATGGCAGTCCATACAACTGTACTTTGTATGACTGCACTTCTACTCCTACAAAACCGTTTCTATGACACTATCTTTCATAGTTTGTCCCCCATCAAAAGCTTCTCAAGGCACATTCGTCAATTTTACCCTTCTCCGTTAGCAATTTTCTTCCCTTGTGTCAGCAACTCCCGTTTTGGCATTGCTATGTCACCAACACACCAGTGCACTTCACTCAGTACTGTGTCTTACGTCCTCTAGCACTATTACTTCGAGCACTACGTCCTCCCACCTTCAACTCCATATGTGCACTCTTTGTCCTCCCTTCTTTTCAGGAGTTAAGCAATCTACAACGCTCAAGCCTCCCTGATGAACATATTTATAATTTAGCAAGGGGTCGTGCCCATGCATAACTGCCCAATAACTACTAGTTTGCCATCTCACCACCTTTGCATGTAACTAACGACATGCTTTTCTCGCTTTTTCTTCCTTTTCTCTCTCCATTTTTTTTTGAGCATGTGTCCAAGTTTATCTCCGCTATACAATTCGTATGAGCATGTAGATTACCACCTCAACTATGTCACCTACTGACAAATCACCTTCTTCCTCCCGATGCCAATTTCCTTCTTGGTCTATTGTACGACTCCTTGCTCTTGAACAATGATCTACCATACCATCATCCTCACCTTGATTTGTACAACTGTCTACCGTACCATCATCCCTTGTACGACCATTTGAACTTGTACGACACACGTCATCTGTACGACAATCTTCCCACCTTGTGCATTTGTATGGTCGTCTTAACTTTGACTTGTATGACCAACACTTGTCTGACGATCTACTATACAATCATCTTCATTTCTTGTTGCATTTGTACAATAGGCCATCCTGCCTCTTCCTTCTACATTTGGTCATGGACGATTCATATGTTCCTCATCTCTCTTTTGTCTCTATCGTTGCCTTCTCCACGACGATCCACCAAACTTAGACACATTTCTTGTTGTTCCTTCTACCAGGAAAACCTACCTGACTTGGGACTACCTTTTCCTTCCTCCTAGCTATCTGAGATCCATCTGTGCACTCCTTTGGTTCTTTTGTTGTTTTTTTCTACGACATCTTTGGTTTGGACGCAAACCAAGAGATGGTCTTGACAGACCATCCTGTTGGTTGCATGGTAACTGGTTGTTTACGCCAACAAAGAATGGTCCTTATGGGCCATCCTGCCGATTGCGTATCCTAGGGACAACTGGAGGGAAAAATCTTCCCCTTAAACTACTCGATGGGAGGCCAACCAACCTCCTCCCTTGGCTAGGCAAACTTAGATGGCTGAGAAGTCTTGATGACCTTCCCAAACTGCCTATGTTGCTTATTCCCTGTATCAATATTGGACTGTCTAGTAGTCCTTGCGAACTACTTGGACCTCCTGCTTCATTATCTTCATTATTTGGCAAACCTTCCAACCTTCTTATTTGACTTCCCTCCTCGGAGTTAGTCTGTTGATTATTTATTTCTCTTGCTTGGGGAACTGCTTGAGGTCTTAGTGTGTTGCTTCAAACTCGAATCCTGAGTTGTGAACTTGAGCTTGTGGAAAATATACTGTTGATATCCATTTGCCAATTCCTCCCATCTCCTTCCTGAGATGGAGGTGTTTTGAATGTCCCTCCACAATATCTCATTTGCTTCCTGTCTTCTCATTCTTCTTTTCTCGACATCATTCAACACTTCTTGTCTTCTTCTTTGCCTTTCTTCAAGATCCTTTATTATTCTTCTTGTTTGCTAATCAATTTGTTCCCTCATTTGCCTATTACACCTTTGAAGTCGCTCGCATTCCTCCTATAAATGTTGTGTTTCACGGCGTATTTGTTGGTGTCGACGACCAACTCATGCTAGCAGACTCATTCCCTCAAACTCACTGATGTCACTCCAAGGTTCGTGATTAGGTGGTTCTTCTCCATTTGCCAAGCCACCAATTTTTGTTCTTGTTCTTCCATTATACCTCAAAATATCACATGCACTCGTCATCTTCTTCCTTTTATTAGATGAAGTTCCAACTCTTCTTGTTCATTGATGGGCTGCTCTCCATTTTCAGTCCCAAACAACCATCCCAAATCCATTTTTGTTGTTTCTTGTACCGCACCATTTTCCTAATTTGCCTTTCTTCAAGATCCTTTATTATTCTTCTTGTTTGCTAATCAATTTGTTCCCTCATTTGCGTATTACGCCTTTGAAGTCGCTTGCATTCCTCCTGTAAATGTTGTGTTTCAAGGCGTATTTGTTGGTGTCGACGACCAACTCATGCTAGCAGAATCATTACCTCAAACTCACTGATGTCACTCCAAGGTTCATGATTAGGTGGTTCTTCTCCATTTTCCAAGCCACCAATTGTTGTTCTTGTTCTTCCATTGTACCTCAAAATATCACATGCACCCGTAATCTTCTTCCTTTTATTAGATGAAGTTCCAACTCTTCTTGTTCATTGATGGGATGCTCTCCATTTCAGTCCCAAACAACCATCCCAAATCCATTTCTTTTGTTTCTTGTACTACACCATTTTCCTCATTGGTCCTACTTGGCTCTCCTCTCTCCTGGACCACTATACCTTCAAAGCTTCTTGAAGACTGTTGTGGTGCTTCAACTAGTCTTCCTACAGTCTCTTCCTTAGCTGGTTCAAAATTAACCATATTAACTTGTGCCTTCACTTTGTATGGCTTTAATTTTAAGCCATTGAGCATCTCGGGACACTATGTCCTGTGCAACTTTTGCAACTTGACCACACCATTATCCATCATTTCTACCACTTGGAAAGGCCCAAGCCACAGAGTCTCAACTTCCCTAGCTTGATTTCATGCTTGCCATTAAATTTCAACAACAATTTATCTGGTTTCATCCATGACACATCTCGGCAAGACTCCATCTGTTCCGATTTTGTATAACCAACCCACTATCAACTAGAATGGTGTTGATTTGATAATGATGCGTTTTTTCTCTGCTGCCGTCACCTTCTTTGGCAACTCTCTTTTTGACAAATATTCTCCAATGTTTGTACCATGATGGTACTACATTGAATGCAAACAAATGAGTGTTTGGAAATTCATCCGACACTCCTTCCACAGGTTCTCCAAAGTGAATCCTTGACAACCGATTCGCTATTACATGCTTCTTCCCAGGTCTCACTACCATCTGGAACACAAATTCCTACAACGTGACAAGCCACCTATTAACTCATCCGTGGATTGTCGGCTTATTGATTAGATACAACGACACTTGATGGTCCACATAGAAAGCGAAGGGATTGGCAATCAAATAGTGTCTAAAATTTTAACTGCATATACCATTCCCAAGGCTTCCCTCTCTATGGCGTTGTAGTTCTTTTCCGCCCGAGACAACAACCGACTTGAAAAATATATGGGTTGATCAAACCCAAAATTGCCCCTCCTGCATCCAATTACAAAATTAAATGCATCTACGTGGACATGGAATTCCTTATCCCAATCTGGAAATACCAAAATAGGTATGCATACAAACTTTGCTTTTAATTTCTGATGCTCTTCCATCCACTTGAAAGGAACATTCTTGCGTGTCAAGACATCCAAGGGGTGGGATACTTGTGCAAAATTCTTAATGAATCTCTGATAGTAGTTGACATGTCCTAGAAAGGACTTCAATGAACTGAGATCGTATTGCTCCTCCATGCTCATCACAACCTGTATCTTGTCGAGATTTGTTTTCAAGCCTTCTTTGCAGACCCCATGTCCCAGCAACTTCCCATACGGAACCAACAATTTGCACTTTTTAAGATTCAACGATAGATGAGCCTTCCTACACAAACTCATGTATTCTTCCAATGCCTTCAAGTGCTTGTATTTCTTCACAGATAGTAACCAATCATCTAAGAAGACCTTAAACTTCCCAGTGGACATTTGCTCGAAGATATATAAAATTATCCTTTGAAATGTAGTTGGATCATTGCATAAACCGGTTAATATGCATATATTCCACTCTCCACTACAAAGGTAGTCTTCAACTTATCCTCCTCGGCAATACTAATCTAGTTGTAGCCTGAGAATCCATCTGAAAATGAATAGATCTTGTGCCCCGTTACTTCTAGTATTGAATCAGTGAAAGGAATATGGAAGAGGGATTATTAAAATATTAAAGTGCACTTTGCCTAATTTAATATGCATTTTGCTTTTTAGGGTTAGGGTTTTGCTTTTTAGGGTTAGAGTTAGGGTTTACTTTCTAAAAACCCTAATATCTTCCAAACCCTAATCTCTCCCTATATGTACTCATTCATGAATAATATTGTATAATCACTTTTGGTTCTAACAATTGGTATTAGAGCGGTAAGATCCGCTTGTGATTCGCATGTAAGGGGGGGATTTCTCTCAAGGAAATCTCCCCCTCCCCCTTTCAAAAATTCTTGATTTTCATCTTAGGTTGTTTTTTCGAAGGAGGCCTTTAAAATTTTGGTTGCAGTAATGGTGGCCATTCGTCCCCAGAAAGTATTGACAGAGTTCATACACGGCGATGGACTCGACGATGGAATACGAATAATAACAGGTGCTCGTCTACGAATATGAAGTACAAGAGATGAAAACCTAAAAATACACAACACAGAAGGTGCTCTTCGTGGGGTTCAACCAAGACTATAGCTACGTGGGTTTTGGACAACATTGTGTGTTAATTTGCATGTCAATTCGAGTTTTTTTTTTTGCAAATTACTAAAAATGGAAATTTTTGACGAAAAAAGCAATTTGTCGAAAATAGTAATTACTAAAAATGGCAATTTTTAACGAAATAATTTTTTTCCGAAAATGGTAATTACTAAAAATGGAAATTTTTTGATGAAAAATAAATTGCCAAAAATGGTAATTACTAACAATGGCAATTTTTTGACAAAAAAATAATTTGGCTAAAATAGTAATTTTTTTTTTATCTTTAAGGCTTTAAGGTTTAGGATTATTTCCATTTATTGAAGTTTTTAATGTGAGAATATTTCAAGAATATTCTATTTCTCAAATTGTAAAGGCTATGAGCCTCTTTTGTTTTGCTACTAGTGAGCCTAATTATTTTTCTTAGTTTTGAGGCTCCATTCAGATTCGAAGATAGTCGTGTTTGTAGTCGTTGGAAAGAGTTTTTCGAGCCGGACACAATGGAGGTGTTCATTTTCAGTTTTGAGGCTATTACATATGATTTTTGTACCTCAAAGTTTGTTGTATAGGAAGTGCATTATCGACACTTCTTCAATCCACTTTTGTCATTAGAGACTATTTTTGGAAGTATATTTTCTTCACGACCATGGCCCTCTTGAGATTCCATTATGATTTTGGGTGCTCCTACAGTAGGAGGTATTGTTTACCGATCATGGGAATCTATCGGGTACTCCAGTTTGGGAGTTGTCATTGTCTCTTCACAAGACCATGGCCCTCTTTTTTGTGATCATGGATATCACATGGGTACTCTTATAGTTGGAGTTGTCTTTGCCTTTAGTGGCTTGTCTCTCAGTGGATTAGTGATTTTTAGCTTGGCTCATCAACAAGATTTCCAACATCATGATGCAAGTGAACCTAGTACCTAGTCATCTTCTCTATAGCACTTGGCGGATGCAACGATTGGTTATCCATGCATTCCGGTAGGATGAGAAGGTTACCATAAGGACACTTTTGATACTTCGGGCATCACCACATCAAGCTTTCAGCATCAGATTCTTGGTTATTTTAGCATAGCTTTTGGATGGCTCACATTATTGTATAAAGGTACATTTTCGGAATAGACCGACACCTTCTAGATGAGCTTCATCATTAAGGGGGGATATTAGAATATGAATGAGTATTTTGTACTTAGGAAAGTGCACATTAAAGGGGGATGTTAAAATATTAAAGTGCACTTTGCCTAATTTAATATGCATTTTGCTTTTTAGGGTTAGGGTTTTGCTTTTTAGGGTTAGAGTTAGGGTTTACTTTCTAAAAACCCTAATCTCTTCCAAACCCTAATCTCTCCCTATATGTACTCATTCATGAATAATATTGTATAATCACTTTCGGTTCTAACAGGGATCCTTGATTGTTACAACATTCCGACTCTGAAAATCCACACAGATGTGGATATAACTTGCCTCATTCTTCAAGGTAGACTATCGAGATACCCATTCATTCACCGTAACCTTGAAGATTATACCGGCATCTAACATTTTCTATATTTTTGTGTCGCTAAGGCTCAATACTTTGGATTCATCCTATATGGCCTCCTTCTGACTGGTTGTGCACCCACAATCGATTGGATTTGGTGTACACAGTTCTTGTCGGATCCCTTTCAAGTCCTTGTATGTCCATGCAAAGATATCCTTGAATTGCATAAAAATTCTAAGAGCAGTAACCTTCAACACTGGGTCCCAATTGTCTCCGTAATGGATGATCTTCTCTTGATCCTTCTCACCGAGGTTGACTAGAACCATCTTTGAACCTTCATATTGAATGGTGTCAAGTTCATTTGTTGCGTTCAGTACATCAATAAAGTGGGCTGGTTTCTCATCAATTACCGCATCACCGATAGTGTACTCTGCAAAGTTATCAAGAAACATTCACTTTTGTTTCTCTTCTTCCTTCAATGCAAACTTTTTCTTCTAGCTTGATGCACCAACTTCATGCATAGTATGTCTTTGTTCATCATGGTCATCATCTTCTTCTGCTTGAATGCATAGGCAGTGTGGGAGAAAGATTTCATAGTCCTCCATTTGCCAATGAATAAGTCCACCGCCTAAATCGTCATCATCTTCTATACACTCTTGAAGTTTCAACACTTCTTCATTTGGCTCGTGTCCGCTGTCATCATCTGATGATAAACTCCCCGATTCATCAAATGTTGCAATATCCTGACTAATGGACTAGTTTTTCAAATTTATCATATACTTGTGTTGTCCCTTCTTAAATGTAAGACGATCTTTCTCCCATTTATGGTTTACTTTTGCCATATGCAACTACCCTCGCCCCAACAATGCATCATAGGCTGATTTTTGCATGGCAATTATGACAAAATCCATGATGAATTCCTAGTCAGCAATTTTTGGTTAGTCAACACTCCTTTCATTTTGATGCCATATTGGTCTTCACCGTACAATCAAAATTTGGAGACCACAAAATGGTGTTCCAATGTCTTTCTAGGTCTTCTCAAACATAACATCCATACTAGACCCTCCATCAACAATCACCTGCATCAATTTGTGATTTAGCAACTCCATATGAATCAATGTTGGCTTCTTCCTAGCCTCAATCATCAACATCGTCAGACCAATGAATTGATCCCTCCTTAGTGTTGGTACTTCTTGATGACACCGTGGCTCCACAACCTTCCTTGTTTGTGCCATCTCACCTACCTTTTTGTAAGCTCAGGTATTGCACCAAGCAAACTAGACACCTTCACCTCAACCATCATGTTCAATACTTGCACTACCAATTGCTTTGTTGATGATGATTGTACTTTCGATGTTTCTTCCATGGTGATCGATTTTTTCAACTATTTCTCCTGGAGTAGTCTCTCTTGTTTTGCCTTTTGCACTTTTTCAATTAAATAATGTGCCTCTTGCCACCTTTCCTTCTCTTTGGCAGGATTAGGGTATTGATTGACCTTCCCTTGCCTGAGCCCTTGTCACTGCTAGCACATGTTTGTCCTTATTCTATTGATTCCCTTCAAGCTCCCCTATGACAATACAATTAACATTCTGTGTTCTACTAGAACTGGCTTTCTTTGGGCAATTCACCTCTTTGTGATTGCCTGGTCCACACCATCACATCAATTCTCTATTGATGTTTTTAGTATTGTGTCTTGCTGGTGGGTTATGGTAATTCCTTGCAAAATGTCCCCACTCTTGGCATCTTCTACATTGTATGATTCGTCTTTCGTTCGAGTCATACTATAATCGATTTTGTCCACCCTATTGTCGATTACTTTGTTGGGGTTGCTTCCTCCACGACAATTATTCTTGTATCCACCGCTCGTCACTCATTGTCCATTCTTTGGAGGGTTGGGATTTCATATTTTTCTTCTTTCCGCATCATCATTGTCTGGTGCCTTGCACTCCTTAAATCAAATGGGAAATCTCCAACTGCATACCCCATAACTTCACATATATTACAATAGGCATTCCTTTGACAATACACATTTGTGTGCCCTATTTAATAATCTGAAAACCAAATTTCCTTCTCTTTCTTCTTATCTCCCTGCACCTCATTGATCATTTGTTCAAAGTCCTTTTTGATTGCTTGAATTGCTACATGCAATTCTTCTCTATCACTATTAGAATCATCACTTTTGAAATGACTTAATCTTGTTTTCTTTGCTTTTCCAAATTTCGAGCTCTTTCGTATGCTTCTTGGTAAGTGGTGGGCAGTACCACCTTCGTCTTTTTCTTGTATCTAGGCAACAATCCATCAAGGACCCACTACTTCTACAAACAATCTGCTGGTTGCACTTTCATTTTGGCAATTAATTCCTTGAGTCTTCTATTATAGGACTTAACATCTTCATCTTTCTTTTACTTAGCAGAATATATTTCTCCAATAATCTCCATATCATCTCTCATCAACTTGAATTCCTTCTTGAATTCATCTCTTAAATCTCATCATGTTATGAATCGATTTTTTCTCTCTTTTAAGATGTTAGTCCATTGCGATTCCTCATAATGTGGCCAAAAACAGTCTTAACCATGCATCTTCATCGTCAACTTCATTGGCATGCCATATTGTCACACAAGTTCCCATGTGATAGTCTAGGTCCTTTCCATCACCCAAAAAAAGTGGACATTTTCTTGATGCTACGACAATGTTTGCCATTGGTGGGTGATTCTCGTCCCATGACTCTTCCTCACTTGGTACTTCCTCGTCTGTTCTTTGTGCCTCTTCACCAAACAACTATTCAGCAAACAATTTATGACCGCTTACTACTGTACCCATGCTTCACAGCCTCCTTCATGAATATATGATTGTTGGCTCTACACTCTCCTATAGTTGCCCTTGTGCCTGACTTTCGTTCTCTGTACCTCTTGGCAATCTCCCTCACTCTAGTGTTGATGTTACTAGTTGGTCAACCTTGCCTCCTCGTGCACCCTCCACGTTGGCGCCTTGATTTGTGTGAATGTCTCCCTCAGTTTGCCCTTCATTTGTGTGTTGCACCTCACCTTGCACCTCTTCTTTTGTTGTCAACAACAACGTATGCCACCTTCCATTTTCATCACTGGAACTATCTTCCTCTTGAGGATTCCAAACACGTTCCACCTTTGGTTGTTTAAGTTCTATCTATCTTCTCTGCAATTCTTTGACTTCTTACAAGCTGATCTTGATTTCTACGGTTACGTCTCCCACATCCTTGTAGTAAGGAATTTGTCATCCACCTCTCCAGTCTTCACATGTGCTAGGTTCAAACTTCCGACAACAATGACGACAAATGTAGCAAGGTGGTGATTATTTTGTCAGTTGGAGGAACAATTGAATGACAAAATGTTGGAGCCAACTAATTGGAATCATTGTTGGTCCAAATACACACATTTGTACGGTAATTCCACTTGTATGGAAAGTTACCAACTTGCACCTGTACGACAACTGTTTGTATGGCACACACTTGTACAACACAGTTACAATCCTCTAACAACAAACTCCACACAACTTCACATATGTTGGCAATGATTTGTACAACTTTGTCCACACTCCTCATACGACAACCTTCCTCGTATGGCACTCATGACGACCTTCAAATGGCACTCATGACGAACACACAAAACTTGGCAAACATAGCTAAAAAATCTACTGCAACAATGTCATTACACAAACATACACTCATAAACAGAAATGGAATATCATTACATTATATTGCATGTATGACATTTGCATTACAAATATGACTACATAAATCACATAGATATCCTCACACCACAATGCACTCCTAGAATCCTCATACTCTTCAATATACACGCTCTCGCATGCTATGATTAGGATCATAGAAGCTCAAACAAATGAGTGGGGGGTGGGGGATCCTTTTATGCTTATAGGTTGGCAGTTAAAAGAAACTGCCACCTAGGACACCTCACCACATAACTACCTGTATTCTCATTTGCGACCATTACCTTAGCCTTAAAATTTTACAATTTCCTTTAATCAAACTATGAAATCATTCTTGCTAATGTCATCTAACAAAATGGCATTTTACTTGCATTTCATTTGACATTCATTTCACATTTCATGTACATTTGATTTATATTTCATTTACATACAATTTTGTGCAACATTTGCACTTATTCTCCTATGTACAACGTTTACTTTGGCTGTTTTCCAGAACCAGCTCCTACAACCTCTACAAATAAGAAGCATCCTATTGTCGCTTATGAAAACAGCTTGATTCAGTTGTGAATGTCACATGGCCTCTTGGTTCTCTATGGGATTCTTTAGTTTCTTGACTCCTCCAAGTTCACTTGTTTTCCACATGGGTGAGATGTAAGTGTAGTTAACCATGTCATCACCAACAGGAACCTTGCTTTTGATATTCATAGCACTTAGTTTTCTAGTCAACTTCCCTTGGTTGATTATGCAATGCTGACATTTTCCTTCAATTCTTCTTTTACCTTTCCATATTCTCTTCCCTTATCTAGTCCTACCATCCATCCCATGATTCGTTGTAATCCTTAGTTTGATGATGATTATGTTGCTTGTCTCTTCCCATTGGTATTTGAATATTACTCTTAATTCTACTATGGCAGCAACCAAATATGGATTTTTGTCTTGCACGTTATGGGATGTAGCCCTTGACTCCTTTCCCCAAACTTTTTCTCGCCCAAATCCCTTCCATTGCATTGGTTCTTGCCCCATGAATAATTGATATGATGAAAAACGTAAATCGATACATTGAAGGCTTCATTTTGCTCTTATCCGTGGGCCAATTGCTATATCTTTGACCCAACATGAATATGCCTCGTTTGATGTTAGAAAGGAAAGCTTCTTATAGGTAGATGTTGCAAGTTTCTAGATGTTGTTTGTCAATCTTTAAAATCCTCTTGGTGCACTTTTCTTCCTCGGAAACCCCCTCCCATGTGCATCAATATCCAATCCCTAGTCCCTCACACTAATTATTTATATGAAATCCCAATGCAGCCCACCATTCATATATTTTCTCCCCTCCAACATATCATCTCTTCTCTTTAGGGGGCATCGAAAGATCTATATATAAATTATGCACTCGCAAGGCTGATGATTTCGAGGGATTTCAGGTTGAGTTCCTAGAATATGGTGTTGAAGGTAATGGCCACCCCATTGTAGAATTACCCAATGAGGTTGTCTGTTCTAGCTACCCTTCCACCTAGTCACAACATATTATCCACCCCATCCACAAATTTAGGGACTATAGATTCTAGTAACTACAAAACTATAGTAAGTGGGCACACATTTGCTACATTTTATGCCACAATTTTGAACACGAAACTCTCATAACTGCTGGATCATGGAAAGCTTAGAGCAAGAGGATAGGTTGGTTTTAGAAGTAATCACCAGACTATTTTTCATCTTTTCACTCTTCGAGCTATTATTGAGGAGGCTCACCAATGGTCTTTCTAAAGTTTTTTGTTGTTTTGTATACTTTAGAAAGGCCTATGATGTTGTTCTTTAGAGACTACATGAAATCAGCATCTCAAAGCTCTTTATCATTGCCATCAAGAGACTATAATAGCTAGGTGTTGGTCATTTTCAAACAACCTTTTGTTTCTCATAGGATGTCCAAAGCACCATTGGTGTTAAACAAGGATGTCCTCCAATCTTTGGAATCTACATTAATGAACTTGAAGAATTTATTCTCTAAAACACAAATGTTGATGATGGTTGCCTTATACATCATGTCTTGATATCTATATCCTATGTTACCAAATTCAGTGAACAAAATCCATCAAGTTTGGAAGTCACAAATTTGAATGAACGCTGAATTTGTTCGTTGCTATTTGATAATTTTGTTCACTGGCAACATGAATGTCACTTTAAGGGGGGGGGGGGATGCGAATGTACAAGAATTTGTTGGCATCAATTGGAAGTAGGAATATTTATGTGGTCTCTGTGGCACTACATGCATCCTTGGATTGATAGAAAAGATAAACCTAAGCGTTTCCTTGTGCACTACAATTTAAAAAAAAAAGGGCACAACATCAAGCAAACTGTGAGACGAGCCATCACAAACTTCCTCTTTAGACAACAAACATTATAGTCTTCCTTGCTACAGACATTTCAATTCTAGGAAAAGGGCCATAGTTGTTGGGGGAAGGCATCATGTGGGAAGAATTGCAAAACTTCAGCGGGGTGTCGTGTGTATTGGCTAGGTTGCATGGACTCTAGAGAATCGAAGGAGAAAGCCCATTTCATTCAGTTGCTGGCACAATTGAGTGCCCATGCACTCCATGTTCCATGTTGTTGCCACAAGATATGGCAAGAAGACATGAGACGAATGGTCGATGTAGGACGATGTCAAGCAAATAACAGGTAACTTTTTTTTTTTTTAAAGCGAATAAAGCCTTGCGGAGCCGCCTTGGTCTGAGAGACCACGAACAGGAGGTTCTACACTGTCAAAGAAACCCGGGAGTTGCACCCGACCCTGCCCGCACCAACATTATCAATTGGATTTTGGATACCCAATTCAGCTTTTTGGTAGGGTGGAGATTTGAACCTGGGACCTCCCTTGGAGGATTGCCTTCTCCTATCCAACTCACCTACAACACCTGGGTAAATAACAGGTAACTTCACTCTAGCTTTTTTGTGTTTATTTTGTATTTTTTTAATTTAATATTTTTATTTAGTGTTTATTTAGGTAAAATTTTAGAAGTCCATAGATTTATCTTTTATTTTTTTATTTATATAAACATGCACACATGCTATTTTTTTTTTAAACAATCATTTTTTAATTTTAATTTTTCTTTTTTAAAATAGATAAATCTACATGTTTTAAAATTTTATTAGATTATTCTATAAAATTATATTCTTTAATTTAACAAGTACATTTTCAGCTTATCAAATGGCATGAACATTG
This sequence comes from Wollemia nobilis, assembly GCA_028583015.1. Lineage (NCBI taxonomy): Eukaryota > Viridiplantae > Streptophyta > Pinopsida > Araucariales > Araucariaceae > Wollemia > Wollemia nobilis. The sequence goes on along the minus strand of JAQPPZ010017049.1, from coordinate 8,224,473 downwards.
TGGTTATAAACACATAAATTTTTTATCAAATGGCATGAACTCAACTAGTTAAATAATTTGACTTTCAAGAAGAGACCCAGGTTCAAATCTTGCCAAGCAATGCATGCAAAATTGGTAAGAATACATAATAAGGTCATGAGGTAATACAGGTAGGGCCGACAACCTTAATTGTTCCATGCGGTTTTCAATTTTGTATATGATTATTCTTGATATATTTGTCATTTTGTGATATTTTTGTATATTTTTAATGTCTCAAAATTCATGCCGAATTTTACTCCAAACTTCATGGCATATCAAATCTATTTCAAACTTCAAGCTTGATGAACCTTAACCCAAACCCAAATCTAAACCTAGTAACATAGCCTATATTACTTATTGCAAATGATGTAGTTCTTCTTCCTCATTCTCTATTGAGGGCTTGCAAAGATGGTTGGATGCTCTTCCTCACTTTTGTGGATTTAAAACAGCTGACAGCCAACCTTAGCAAGACCAATGATCTTCAACATATCAAAGACCCTTTTTAAGTTTTACTTTTCTTATGAAGGTGAGTTGATTGAGATTACCAAATGCTTTATATAGACTTGCAGGCTTAATTTACATGTTCTTCCTTAAATCTTCGGCCAGCTTCACAGTCATGACTATGCAAGAGATACGCATCTCTCTCAGTCTTAAAATGCTAATATTTCCAACAACACTTCCAAGATATATATACAAATATGCACCTCTTCTATTGCATTATCAAACCTGGAATGCTTTATAGATATGAGATTTGGGGGCCATGTCTAGTATGTGCTGATTGGGCTTGCATTGAGAGGATCCAAAGATTCCAAACTATTCTGTTTCAATAGCATAGTTGAGAAAATCAGAATCGGGTAGTAAATCAGCTGGTTTAAAAATCGGCAAAAAAATCGGGGAAAAAATCGGCAAAAAATCGGCATTTTTTATTGAAAAAACCGAAGAAAAAGCAAATTTTCATTGAAAAAAAAAAGCCTTTTTCATGCATATCAGAATTTTTTGGGAAAAAAATCGGCTAGCCTATGAATCAGGAAAAAATCGGCAAAATCGGGATTTTTTGCAGATTTTCTCAACTATGTTCAATAGTTTATTAGATGTGAAAGAACAGTTCCACAATGTATTATTCAATCTGAGTTTCACGCTCATCCTCTCATTTTTTTTTATTCGGTCATATGAAACCAACCCCAACCATATTACATTATGACCTAAGAGATATAAGCAGCATCACATTGCATGGAGGTATAAAAGAAAAGGAAGAAAGAAATTTTATTAGTGTCCATGGGTGACCGAAGGAAGTGGGGCTGGAATATTACACTTGGTTAAATCGGGGCAAAAATCGGCATTTTTTATTGAAAAAACCGAAGAAAAAGCAAATTTTCATTGAAAAAAAAAGCCTTTTTCATGCATATCAGAATTTTTCGGGAAAAATCAGCAAAAAATCGGCTAGCCTATGAATCGGGAAAAATCGGCAAAATCAGGATTTTTTGCAGATTTTCTCAACTATGTTCAATAGTTTATTAGATGTGAAAGAACAGTTCCACAATGTATTATTCAATCTGAGTTTCACGCTCATCCTCTCATTTTTTTTTTATTCGGTCATATGAAACCAACCCCAACCATATTACATTATGACCTAAGAGATATAAGCAGCATCACATTGCATGGAGGTATAAAAGAAAAGGAAGAAAGAAATTTTATTAGTGTCCATGGGTGACCGAAGGAAGTGGGGCTGGAATATTACACTTGGTTACAATAACCTAGAGGAAGCCAGGAATAGCGGTCCAAACTCCAAAGAATACAAAATTATGAAATAAAAAAATAAAATAAAAGAATATAAAAGCACAAACTTGAACTCATAATGGAGATGTCGGCATGAAATAGAGAGATGAAATTTTGAGTATGAATATGAAACACATATAAAAATAAAATGCATGCATGAAGTTGAAATCAGGGATATGGAGGGAAAACACATGCATGAAGATGAAACTAAAGATATGTGCAGACACAAAATTTCCTTGCCACATTCTCTACATCAAAGCCATCACATCAGCGTTTTACGTCTATCTGTAGGTGTTGTACTAGCACGTAAATTTCAGCATTAGGGACACATTTCATAGAAAATTAGTAACCAAAAGTAAGCAAATAAAATTACTGACATCATTTTCAATAAAGCAGTCGTATCTTAATTCATCCCTAAAATTGACATCATTCTATGTATAGGCACATTGATACATGCTGATATCACTTCACTTATGTCAAGTGCATAGAAGCAACCCTTTCAAACAGGAAAAAAAATGAAAGAAACAAGTCCTTAAGTCCTACTAAGGTGAAAAAGTAAAGGTGGAATTTTATGTCACAGCCTAGCAATCAGACCTACTTGGTATACGAAACCACCTTGTGGATGCAATGGCATTTTTACACTTCACCTCATATATACTGCCTGTATTTTGTATGTTGGGTCTCAAGTTGAGCCCTTTGACAAAGCCATGATAAATTGGGCCTTGCTTATCTCTAAAGGAAAAGACACGAGCATGCCAATTACCAAATATGCATAATAATGTAGGACCGAACTACTGTAACTTTCTGCCAGTATGTTACAAATTTAGAGTGCCAAACCTGAATTTGGTATTTATGAACAATCAAAGTGCATAGCGTGACTAATAAGACACATCTACTAATAGTTATAAACGAGAAGAACCACATGATAAAATGCCTGATAGAAGACAACTACTTTAAGATTCATTAGTGTGCAAAGATTCCTGATTATTATCATCAATTTATCATTCAGAATATTATTGTCCAACCTACAAGCTCCATCTCATCAAGATTGATAAGGATTTAAGCTTTAAAAGAATAAGTATGCCCTGGCACTTATGAAGGAATAAGAAATCAAGAATACTATACTGAGCTAATTACTCTGCTATAATGTTTGTGTTTAACATTATAGCCTCTATTATAGTCATTTCTGGGCTTTCAAAGAACTTACCTTCTTCAACAGATCCAAACAAAGATGGCGTCGAATTTCTCTTTGCAAGTCCTCAGGCAAATCTTCCATCAGCTCTTCTTCATTAACACCCATGTTTGCTGCCCACTTGAACCGTTCAGATACCCTTACTCGCCTACACAGATTTTATGCAAATCAAATATCTAAAATTAAACTTAGAACACCTCTGTACTTATATTACACAAGAATGTTTGCTATAATGTAACCATCTCAAGAAGACAACATAATGCTTACTATGCAATCAGAGAATATCAATCTGGAAGTGAAGATCCAATCATGTGGTGGTATAAAAATAGTTATTGAATATAAAAATGAGAACTATCATAGTCCAAGACAAAGTTTTTATTATATATTGGAACATAGACCTCATCCACTAGTCTCTAAAATTCTCCGAGAAATTTATTTAATCTTATAGACATCAGCCAAATGTTATTTTCAAGACTGTTTATCATGTCAATTTTCCTTGTGATTGACAACCATTTGGAGAAATTATTTGCTCACTTATTATATCATTTTAAAAATATAAATTAAAATTGCCTTCAACCAGCTTTTTAACTTCTTTTTCCCCATCAGATGTTTCTCACTTATTATATCATTTTAAAAATATCCACTAGAGTGGATCAACAAATATGTTAATCTCCAAGTAAACAAGTAATGTAAGATGAAGTTTGCAGTTCTAGCTGAATATCTTGATCAAATAACATGCAATGTTGTTTCATTGGATATTTATAAGCCATTTTTGCTAGCCACCAACATAGATTCATCAAGGACAGAAAACCATTCATCCCAGATGAATTACAAGAAAAATCTCTTTTTGTTTCCAGCTATGCAAGAAAAAGGATTGGTTAATGCTAGTAGCAAGTTTAGCTTGCTCATATTAAGGCCCAAGAATGATGAAGATAGCTCCATGGAAGTAAATACTCCACAAATCTGTGGTTCAAAGAAGCAAATAACAAAAGTTGGAGTTGGTTGAGACATTCAAAGAGGCTTTCCAAGCACCCAGTGGCCTCACATCCCAAAAACAATTAGAGAATGGGATACACCTAGCAAAAGGCACCACTAACCAATGAAGGCTTCTGAAAGCAATCAATTGTAGAAGTAAATAAACCGATAAAGTTAAGAGGCAATTGTATGAGTTGTTTGATCAAGAAGTAATTAGGCCATATTCTTCCATGTGGTTCTCCAGTCATACTTGTTCCAAATATGGATGGTGCATAGACTATTCTACCCTCAACAAAAACATAATAAAGAATAGGTGACTTGCCATATCAGCTTCTAATGCAAGGTTTCTTACCAAGTTGGATCTTAAATCAGGTTACCATCAAATCTAGGAAAATTTGTGGAAGACCACATCCAAGGCAAGACAATAAGTCTCTGAATGGCATCCCTAATATTCCAATAGCCAGGCCTAATAGAATAGATTAATAGACCTCCCATAGAGTTTTTATAGAAATATCTAGGGCCTACAGAGCATCCACATATGGAAGATTTCGTTAATAAAATGCTAGCAAAGGCCAAACAACAAGCTCATTCATTAAAACTATAGAGCAGAATTACATAATATACAACAGGCAAACACTCAAATTGTCGACCCTCATATTGAGGTAAATGTCGCTATTTATAGATATCTATACTTTCCTAGCTAATGATTACAAGGATGGCCTGCCATAGGCTTGACAATATAGGCATAACGTGGCCCTATGTGGAGCTCGTGCTCCATCAGCATGCTGGGAAGGAGTGGACATCACTTTCTGCTCTGTTTTCACCAACTGCTTTTGATCAGCACCATCCACCATCTGCAGCAACCACATGTCTTTAGTAGGTTTGTGCCACCTAAGCATGTTTAGATTCTCCCATCATGCCTTGTTGTTGCGCTAGTTGTCAGTGTTGCAAATATTTTCATTTATAATTAGTGGCGGCCGATACTGTGTCAAGTTTTAGGAGGCCGGTTGTTGCTTTCCTGTAATTGCTTTGCTTTGGATGGTTGAGAAGTGTCTAGATGGCCCATGCCTCTGATGTGCACGATCTTTGCTGGAGAAGACTTGTCCAAAAGCCCTAAGGACCTGGTCGGGGCTACTGTGAGGCTCTATTGATATTGTTGTTCAAAGCTCCTGACCACTATAAACTTTCGACCATCCAATCCTCTAGTACCTCTAACATTTGGCCACTTATGCTTCCAGCCAAGATTGGTCGAGGCCCTGCATGCCTTAGTTGACCTCGTCTTCACAATTATCTGGCCACCTTCATAAGTGGTCGGGCCTCTTTGCCTTAGCCAAATTTGGACCCAGCAAAATGCCTTTGAGCTTCCAACCAATCATATATCAAAATTTGTCAAGCCCAATAGGACTTCCTTGCATTCTGATCAAAATGTTAAAAAATTGATAGTCTAGCAAAGTTTGCTAGGAGCTATCTATGTGTGAGCTTCTAAGGACCCACAGTACTTAGACGACATTCTTGTTTTTACTTTTTAGTAAGACTTGAAAGAAGCATATGTTGCATTTGAAACAAGTGATCAGAACCCTTGTTGAGAAAATCGGCAAAAAATCGGCGGACTCCCAATTTTTTGCCGATTTTTCCATCGGCGATGCAATCGGCAAAGTATCGGGAGTCCGCCGATTCTTTGACGATTTTTTCAAAAAATTGGCAAAAGATCGGCCGCATCCATGCGGGTAGAGGCTGCGGCTGAGTAAAAGGAAAAAGAACATTTTTTTTTTCATTGTTTCTCCTGACCTCTTGCAAATAGAAAAACAAACTCTCCCACCTTGCTACCACCCCAACCAACTACGCCAAGGCATCCTAGGAGCGCGAGCGATTGCGGTGTGAAGGAATCCGGCAGCCAACAACATCCGCCCAGAAGATTCATTCAAGGTCAAAAAATTTTTGAAAACTCTTTTTTTTCTCCAACTTAAAACAAGGTTTGAAATTAGATTAGGGCTGTTTGAAATTAGGTTAAGGTTATTCTCAACTTTAAAACCCAAACCTAGTCTAGGGTTTTGGGTTTAGGGTTTTTTTCTCCTCCTTTTAAGTAGATACTAAATTGATATATGCAAGCCAAATTATTAGCTATCCTATCAATATTTGTTAAACATTAAACCCTAAGGTTTTTTTTTTTAAGGGTTTAGGATTTTTTTCCTCTTTTTAAGTACTTAGTAAATATTGTTGCCTATCAATATTTGTTAAACATTAAACCCTAAACCCTAGTCTAGGGTTTAGGTTTTTTTAGGGTTTAGGATTTTTTTCTTCTCTTTTTAAGTAAATATTGTTGCCTATCAATATTTGTAATTTTGTTTATGTTAAACTTGAACATTAAAATTATGGTTTCTTTTTAGAGTTTAGGATTTTTCTTCTCTTTTTAAGTAAATATTGCTGCCTAATAACTATGTATGCAAGCCTATTTTTCAGCTGTCAATGACTCAATGTTTCAATTTTAAACCCTAAAGGGCCTAAACCCTAGCCTTTTGGTTTAGGGTTTAGGTTTTTTTTTCCTTTTTTTCAAGTGATTGTAAGTTGTAACTTTGTTGTTACTTACTTGTTTCCATGTGCAGGCATATAAAAAATGAAACCATTGGATCCAGCATGGGCATATGGAACGCCAGGGCCAAGAAAAGGGGATTTTAAATGCAATTTTTGTGGCTATACTTTTACTGGAGGCGTTTATCGCCTCAAATTCCATTTGGCACAGATACCTAAAAATAATGTCAAGGTATGTGATAAGGTGCCAAAAGAAATTAAAAATAAAGTAAACGCCATGATCACTACGGCAGATGAAAACGCTAGTCTCAAAAGAAGTCATAGCGATGCCATTTCATCCCCCCCTCCCGAGTTCCTCGTACTAGTGTCAGCTTTAGCTGGTTTCAACAGAGTAGTTCGAGTCCTTCAAGTGCACAAGCAGCTAGTGGGACGGGAGAGTCCTATTTTGTAGACCGTTCCGTGCCAGGGGCACAATCCACGCTTGAGGGTATGGCCGCATGGAACCAAGAGAAGCACAATGCAGCGAGGACAGCCATTGCCACTTTTTGGTACTATTCTGACATTCCCTTCAATGTGGCAAGGTCTCCATACTGGCGGCGCATGATAGATGTCGTCGCAAGTTGCGGCACAAGATTTAAGGCACCGACTTATGATGACCTTAGGGGCCCTCTCCTTCAACAATCTGTGGACAACATTCAGGTTGTGTCATTGTGCTTGACTAAATTTATATATATATGGCATGACTAATTTTTTTATATATATATTAATATGATAAAATCAATATGCAATGTGCATGACTAAATTTTTTTTATACTTCAGGTTGTGCTTGACAACCAGCGTAGGGTGTGGAGGACCAAGGGTTGCACTATAATGTCTGATGGTTGGACAGATGGGAAGGGAAGAACCCTGCTTAATTTTTTGGTTGCATCTGCAGAAGGAACTGCATTCCTTAGGTCAGTAGATGCATCGACACATGTTAAGAGTGTCGAAATGCTTGCAGGGTTGTTGGAGGAGGTTGTCTTGGAGGTTGGGGAGGAGAATGTTGTCCAAATCATCACGGACAACGCAGCAGCATATAAGGCAGCCGGGAGGATTTTGGAGGAGAGATTCCCCACCATTTTTTGGACCCCATGTGCAGCCCATTGTCTCGATTTGCTCCTCGAGGACATTGGGAAATTACCTTGGGTGGCGAGAGGTTGTAAGGAAGGCTAAGGCCATCACAAAATTCATTTACAACCATTCATGGGTCCTTAGCCTCATGAGGCGATTTACTAATGGGAGGGAGCTAGTGCGGCCTGGCATTACACGCTTCGCCACAAACTTTGTGACATTGCAGAGCATTTATGATGCAAGAGGGTCACTGAAGCAAATGTTTGTGAGTGATGATTGGAATTCTGAACTAGCTGCAAGATACCGAACATCACCTGAGGGGCATAATGTCTATACTTATTTGTTTGAGGACTTTTGGATGGCCATGGATGAGGCCATCAAGGTACAAGACTACGCTTATTAATTTATTTTATTTTATTTATGTTGTAAAATATTTTTCTTTAAATTATTTTTTTTTTCAGGTCTCAAAGCCTTTGGTGAAGGTTCTTCGTCTTGTTGATGGAGAAGAATTTCCAATGGGATTTGTATATGAGGCTATGGATAGGGCAAAAGAGGCAATTGTTGCATTTTATGGACATGCCCGCACCAAATATGATGCCATTTGGACTATCATTGATAACCGATGGACATCACAACTCCATAGCCCTCTTCATGCAACGGGTTACTATTTGAACCCCAAAATCTTTTATACTGCTACATTTCGTGCTGATTATGAGGTGAAGCTTGGCCTTCAAGATTGCATTGACCGCGTGTTCTCAACGAGTAAACAATTGCGCGATAAAACGCGTGCAGAGATACAAGATTATAAGGCACGCCATGGCCGCCAATTCCCATCTGAGCAATGCATAAATGCTATTGAGATATTGAGGCCAGGTAACCCTCATCGAATTATTATTTATTGTCTTTTGATTTTGTTTTAAACTTTTAAGCTGTTACATGTGAAATATTAATTTTTTTTTTGTTGTTTCTAGATTTATGGTGGGAGGACTTTGGTGATTTTACGCCCAATTTGCAGCACATGGCCGTTAGAATCTTATCTCAACCATGTAGCTCTTCAGGTTGTGAGCGCAATTGGAGTATGTTTGAGCACATACACTCCAAGAAGCGCAACAGACTTACACAAGAAAAGTTAAATGATCTTGTGTTTGTGCATTACAACCTTCGTCTCCACCAAAAAAGTTTTGAAAAAACAAATACTGAGCCCATTGACCTAAGTGACATTGATCCATCATCTGAATGGATCATAGATGCTAGATGCAGCACAGGAGCAACAGGAACAGCAAGAGCCTCTATTCACCATGGAAGATTTACAAAACTATGAGAACCTAGCGGAGGAGATGGCAGCAAGGGACCAACAAGAGGCCTTAGCACAAGAAGCGGCGCAAGCAACTACAAGCACACATCAACCAAGAGAGACTAGGGCTTATGCTAGGACAAGGGGCAAAGGAAGACATTAGATAGTGGGCCTATTGAGGCATTTTGACACATTTTGTAATTTGTACCTTTTCATATTATAAGCAATACAAGATGTGTTTTGTCACTTTCATGTGTACTTAAAGCTTGAGCCTTGTATGATGTCTTGACATGAATTGTTGCTTTTATTGCAATATTTGATTTGCATAATGTTAATTCATTGTAATATGCATGAAAAAAACTTTTTTTCAATGAAAATTTTCGTTTTCTTCGGTTTTTTTTTGTCGATTCTTTCCCCGATTTTTTGTCGATTCCCAATTTTTTCCGATTTTTGAAACTGCTGATTCCAATTTTCTCAACTATGATCAGAACTATAAAATAAAATCAGCTTTCATTGGACTTGGAGAAATGAGACTTTGTCAAACAAGAATTGGTTTCCTTTGGTTATGAAGTGTGAGAAGGTGAGCATAAGGTTGATCCAATGAAAGTAGAAGCAATAATAAATTGTTCAACACCAAGAATTTACATGATGTGAGAAGCTTTCTTAGGGAATTCCACCAAATCAAATAGCTTATTGCTTATTTCTCAAAGTAGCTGCCCCGTTCTATGTCTTGACCTCAAATGAACATGTTTTTCACTAGGGAGGAGTGGCACAACATGCTTTTATTGAGTTAAAGCACAAAATCAGCAAAGCACCAATAATAACACTTAGGTCAATCATTTGAAGTTGAAGTTGATGCACTATGCTATGCAATGGGAGCAGTGTTGAAGCAAAAAGGCAAACTGGTACACTACAATTCAGGAATGCTCCAAACTTCTACTTTGAACTATTGCACTCTTGACAAACCACTTTTGACATTGGTGCAAAGATTGGAAATGGAAACAGAGTGGCCTGGCACTCCTATAAAATAAATATTATGGTGAAATAAGACTAGACAGAAAGACAGCATAGCATCACGACTTATATCTGAAAGAGGAAAAAGGAGAATTCTGTGTAGGCTTCATTTAGGAAGATTTTTCTCCTTAGGGAAAGGTTGAGACCTCACAATTTAGGCAGGTCCATATCAGAAAAATGGCTGAAAAAGTTTTCAATTGGATGGATTAATTCCAAGGCAAGATGAATGAAGCAATGGAAACAAAGTAGATTCTCAAAGGAAAAAGGAACCTGATGTGAAGTAGCATACAGCCTCAATTTAATTAGTCAATCTATTCAAAGTCATTCGATTACAAAGCCTCATTCAGAGATTTAGTCATGTTCTAAAGGTGTCATTTTATACTTGTCAATGCTTAGAACTAGGGCAGGGATGACTTCCTAATTGTTTGTGTCATAATATATGCACTATTAATATCATCTTATCTCAATGTCAAAGCCTTCTACCTTCTTAAAACTAAAATTAAATCAATTACTCTCTAATGGATCGGTGTACAAACAATTGTGTTTGATCAGCAGCAAGAATATGCAGAAAGGTTATACTTGATAGGAAAGGCCTTTACAATGCAAATTGTTAGAATAAAGATTTAAACTTAACAAACAAATTGCTCACTAAAAAATTGTTAGTACCTTCGCATAAGTGGAGGCATGCGTCGACGCTCCATCCATCTCTCCACATCGCGTCTTCTCAACTGCATTTCTAATCTCCTAATAAATAAATACACATACTGTGAAGAGGATCACAAATATCCATGCCTTGCAAGTGTATATTTAGGAAACAATATCAACTTAGATGTAATCCGAATGAAACAGCCTAAGAAACAAGTAATACTTGAATAAATGTGTGTGAGTTTAAAACATAATACCACCAAGCATGCATCTATTCCAACCGTAGGCAAATGAAAATATCAAGTAAAAAGGGCATCCACTAACCCTAATATATCTTGCAAGTAGAAAAGTCTAGTTGAATCAATTTCTTGATTAAATGACAAACACAGAGGCTACCTAGAAGTTTCTACATTAGTTATGGTCATATTTATGCAGGATTGTAAAGTTGAAGATATACAATACAAAGAAGTGATCTTGCTTGGAATAATTGATGCAAATGGTTTTGGCGAACAGTTCAAACCTTTAAGAAACTTAGAGACATTTTACAAACTCTTCAGACTGTTGAAACACTTAATGACAAACCATAAGGCTTGGATTGTTAAAGGTAGATCATGAGAGGCTGATGGACAGCTATACCAAACACCTTAGCAACTAAAATCTGACATCCAGGATTCATTAACATGATGTCAGTGTGGCACAGTGGTGGTATTCCACACTTGGAGGAACATTTATAAATGATAGGTTAATTGCTCAACAATTCTCAAGATGCAGCCAGACAGCCTGCATCAACCTCCCTCCGATGGCCCAGCACAATACAGTTTCGACGGCCTAACAAAGCTCCTTAGATGGCTAGCACTAGCCCAAACGGCTTGGCACTTGCATGGGACGACCTGGCAAGCTTGGCACTTGCCCAAACAGCTTGCCTTTAAGTCTGATGGCTTGGCACTTGCATCGGACAGCCTAGCAACTGCCCAGATGACCCTGTACAAACAGAATATAGCAAACAAAATACAAGATAACAGGGTTTGATTCTATATCTACTGCAACAATCAATCAATGTAAACACATACAATTATCACACATAGAACAATGGTTGAATGATGAATACATATTAACAAGATATTGCATTACATATGAGCCTATATGGTCACACAACATATGGCTTCTCCCATAATATTGCCTTTGGTATATAAAATATCTAGTTCTGTGCTGAACTATCATGTGCGTACAATATCTCCAACAAATTCCTTCCTTTGCATGCACCGAATCTACCCAATGTATGTGTATGTATTGTGTAGCTGCTCAATTGAATGAGGGGGCCTATATAAACTAAGGGGAAGGTGGTTATTGACAACTACCAACCCCGACACCTCACCTCTTTCTCATTACATTTGTCTTGCATTTAACTTCATTTCCCTCTTAACTACAAGACAAACTATGTGACGACTAATTCATTCACACATGATTGCTACTTATCTCATTATTATATTATTTCATACAATATTACAACGTTACAATTTTATTCAAATGATAGAATTTTATTATATGTGTGCTTGACTTCCACACATATTTTATTTCTGACTTTTATTTCTTGTGTTAAGGTGGCAAGTTAGAACTAATACCTACATTTGCCCTCCCCTCTAAATCAGTCGACATCCTCATCGACGACTATTGCTACTCCTGGGGACTCTAGCTTTGTTGAGGTTGAGGCGATGGAACAGGTACTCCTCCAAGCTCCTAGATTTGCAACTTCAAGGCTTCATTTTCTCCCTTGAGCCTCTTGGCATAGGCTTGGTAACAAGCCCACTAGAAGCCATAATGATGTAACTTCTACTCGACTTCTGCCAGCCTAGCCTTTAACTTAGCCTCCCTCTTTGCTGCTTCAACTTCTTTCCTCGCAACTACTACAAGCTACTCACCCCGTTTCATGATCAGTTGGTCCCTTTAAGCAAGCCCCTTCATCTTTTATTCTAGAGTTTGCTCTGTCACCACTCATTTAGACTTCAACTGCCCTAGCAACTGATCTTGTTGTTCCTGTGTCTGCTTCATAGCCTCTATGTCCTTCCTCAATTTTGATAGTTTTGCTTCGACATCTTGTTGTACTTACCAAAGTTGTTCTTCCACCATTTACACTTGGTTAGCCTACTCTTCCTCTTTCAACTTCAGGCTACAAACCATCTGCTGAAACATCTCTAATCTTACTGCTAAGTTGCTAACCATAGAATCAGATATGCCAAAAAGTTCATTTTGGCATAAGATTTTACCAACTCAGGTGCCAACTTCATATACTTGACACTTGAAAGTTAAAGATAGAGCACCATGTTTCCTTCATCGATATAAACCCATGATGGATATCGATAGAGCACTTGAGTTCTTTCTAGCAGATTCCTGATCTCCAGCATGGAATTGACACTACTACTACCAACTCCTAGCTCCCATGGCTACATCTGATAGATTTTTGAAAACGTTTTCATGCGCTCATCATCACAAGCCGAATGCATCAATTTGCTCAATTCACATTCCATTTTGAATTGCCATAGTCGCCAATCCCCAGCACATCTCACTCGGAACTCACTTTGAACTTTGTCAAACAATCCACTCACCTTCTCAAAGAATGTATCAACCTGCTCGTTGATGTTTTCACCATGGACTGGTGGTCTCCTCAAATTTGGCAGTTGTATAATGAAATGCTCGCTTGTTTCCACTTCTGCCAGTTCCATTTTTGTATCATCCTCACTGGTTGTCTCCTCAACATCTTCCCCACTATTGCCTATTAGGCTGACCTTTTTTTTGGCTTGTAGACAAGGCGAGTACTTTCTTGGGACGAGGGAATGACAAGAATTCAGGAAGGAGCGATTGCCTTTGCTATCAAACCTAGCATGAGGCTCAACCTCAGATGTGTAAGTTTCAGTAGATGTCTAGGCTAGACATGTAACAGTGCAAACGTCTAATGACTCCAAATGTGTAAGACTCCAAACGTCTAGATACTATGGCTCAGACGGGTAGTTGGCTGGTACAGACGTCACAAGCAGTGTAGACATCTATGCAGTGCAAACAGGTAGACATCTCAGGTAGTAGACATCCAGGACGGGTAGTGCAGACGTCTAGGACGGGTAATACATATGGGTAGACGTCTCAACTAGTAGACGTCTAGGACGGGTTGTCAGCAAGTCTATACGGCTAGGCCTAGACGTCTAACAGTCAAGCTTAGACGGGTAGGCCTAGACGTCAACTATGCGCACGTTCATCTTCCAATATGCAACTAACTTCTCCTCGTTGTTTCCTGCAACTACACAAACACAAACACAACACAACCTGCGATGCTCTATCTCGTACCAAACATTCATCAATACCTACAACACAACAATATGCTCACGAAGTAATCACACATGACACATGCATTCTAGAACAACTCTTGTTGCACAACAGATCTGCATTTATGGACAAGTATGGATATCTTACAAAAATGAATAGGGGGTATTTATAGGCAAGTCCAAGCGGTTACTACAACCAACCTGGCTCAACCGTCCCAACTTCCCTATGTTAACACTTAACAATTGTTGTTTAAAGCGTAACAACCAGTCTTAGACGTCTAACTCAGCTAGTCTAGACGTTTAACAAATTCTAGACGTCTTAACTAATCCAAACGTCTAACAAATCAGGATGTCTAAACAAATGACGACTATGTTTGTCCTTTTGTGCAGTTAAACTAATCAGTCCGTATTCATTAGATCGGCTGATTTTACATTGCAAACTATTTCATCAAATGACTCATACATTATCAATTTTGTTGTACATAATCATAATTATAGTCTTTGGTAGACATTTCACCAAACAGTTTTGTATATTATTTCTTCTCCGAACTTCTGTCTACATCTATCCTCCCCTTCGAAGAAGTCGATGTCCTCAGCGACTTTCTCCGTTGGCTTTGGGGGGTCTCAGCATCCTTGGGTTCTGCAGCCTGTAGTGCTTCCTCCAATTCCTACACTCGTAATTGAAGAGCTTCGCGTTCATCCCGAACCCGCTTGGCATAGTTGAAATACTTGGCCCATTCTACTCCCAAAGTATTGGCACGGTCTTCCGTCTCCTGGAGCCTAGACAACAATTCAACTTCCCGTTGTAGAAAAAGCTTCTTCATCCGCTGTGCGGGCACTGTGGAGGAAAATGAGGCCTTTTGTGCCACTTCAGAAAGTGGCCTCGCGTTGTTGTACTTGGATATAATTCCTCCCGCAATGCTTCCTGCTCCTTCTGCCAAGTTTCTTCGCGTTGTTTCATCTCCTTCTGCCGAACTTCTGTCTACATCTATCCTCCCCTTCGAAGAAGTCGATGTCCTCAACGACTTTCTCTGTTGGCTTTGGGGGGTCTCAGCATCCTTGGGTTCTGCATCCCGTAATGCTTCCTCCAGTTCCTACACTCGTAACTGAAGAGCTTCGCGTTCATCCCGAACCCGCTTGGCATAGTTGAAATACTTGGTCCATTCTCCTCCTAAAGTATTGGCTCGGTCTTCAGTCTACTGGAGCCTAGACAACAATTCAACTTCCCGTTGTAGAAAAAGCTTCTTCATCCGCTGTGCGGGCACTGTGGAGGAAAATGAGGCCTTTTGTGCCACTTCAGAAAGTGGCCTGGCGTTGTTGTACTTGGATATAATTCCTCCCGCAATGCTTCCTGCTCCTTCTGCCAAGTTTCTTCGCGTTGTTTCATCTCCTTCTGCCAAGCTATTTCTTGTTGACTTTTCTGGGCAGCCAAGTCTGAAACCTGCTTAAGCAGCAACTCCTTAGCCTCCTTGTGCTTCAACATTTCAGCCTCAATGTTGATAATTGTTTGGCTCCTTTCGTGAAGTTGATCGCTAAGGTATGCCAATTGTTGTTGCTTTTCCTGAATGTGTTTCAAGGCATCATCCATATGAGCGATCCCTTCTGACAAAATTCGCTCTTTCTCTTGCAATTCTGCCTGTGTCACCTACAAATCCTTATCCAATTGTTGCCTAGCTTGATTCAAGTGTTGCAGTCCCGTTGCAAGCCAACACAGCAAGTGGGCTATGAAGTTAAGCTGACTGAACATTGGCTGCAATTCAGGTTCTAGTTCCACCTGTAAGCCTGTTTCTGTGGGGTGTGGGGAAGAAGTGTTGCCATGGCCTAGAACGTATACCTGTGTTGGTTCAAGATAGAGAGTAGGAGTCTTATCAAGCAGTTTCTCTACTCCCTCCATAGTCGTTAGGTGTGTTGTAGGTAGAGACCAAGGTTGTTCTTGATAAATGGTGGAAATGTCGGCACGCCAAGATCCCTCTATGGCCCATTTCACCAATTTGTTCAAATCCTCCTCGGCCATCAACTGCCATTTCTTCCATTGACCAACACAAGTTGCATCAAACTGTAGTCGAAGATTGTCCATTGCCCAGGTCAACTTAGAAAAACAATCGATTGCTTGCTGATCCACACGAGTTCCCCATTCTGGTGGGTTGACAAAATTTGGCATTTCTAGTATGAAGCGTTCGGCTAAATATCTTTGGCTGGTTCTTCCTCTGCCTCATACAGCAACTGCTTTCCCTTTCCTGAAAGATCTATGGGATTTTTAGCTGCTTTTCCCTCTGTAAGCCCTGGCTGCTCCTCAGGTGGTTGCATTTGGCTGCTACTTATTTCCTTCCCAACGAACTGTTGAGATACGTCCGTTTGTGGGGGCTTCTCTCCCATCTCTATTTCGGTATAATGTTCCAAAGAGACCTCTTTGTCTACTGTAATGGGATGCAACGACACCAAATGTAGACAGTGATGAGTACTTTCCCGGGACGAGGGAATGACAAGAATTCAGGAAGGATTGATTGTCTTTGCTATAAAACCTGGCATGTTGCTCAGCCTCAAACGTGTAAATTTAAGTAGACGTCTAAGCTAGACGGATAACAGTGCAGACGTCAAATGACTCCAGACGTCTAGATACTATGGCTCAGACGAGTAGTCAACGGGTACAGACGTCAGAGGCAGTGTAGACGTCTAGAACAATAGACGTATAGGCAGCGCAGACAGGTAGACGTCTCAAGTAGTAGACGTCCGGGACGGGTAGTGCAAACGTCTAGGACAGGTAGTACAAATGGGTAGATGTCTCAACTAGTAGACATCTAGGACGGGTTGTCAGCAAGTCTAGATGGCTAGGCCTAGACGTCTAACAATCAGGCTTAGATGGGTAGGCCTAGATGTCAACAGTGCGCACGTTCATCTTCCAATCTGCAACTAACTTGTCCTCGTTGTTTCCTGCAACTACACAAACACAACACAAAATAACCTGCGATGCTCTATCTTGTACCAAACATTCATCAATACCTGGCATACAACAATATGCTCACAATACAATCACACATGACATGCATTCCAAAATAACTCTTGCTGCACAACAGATCTGCATTTATGGACAAGTATGGATATCTTACAAAAATGAATAGGGGGGTATTTATAGGCAAGTCCAGGTGGTTACTGCAACCAACCTGGCTCAACCGTCCCAACTTCCCTATTGTTAACACTTAACACTGTTGTTTAAAGCGTAACAACCTGTCTTAGACGTCTAACTCAGCCAGTCTAGACGTCTAACTAATTCTAGACGTCTTAACTAATCTAGACGTCTAACAAATCAAGACATCTAAACAAATGACGACTACATTTGTCCTTTTGTGAAGTTAAACTAATCAGTCCGTATTCATTAGATCGGCTGATTTTACATTGCAAAACATTTCATCAAATGACTCATACATTATCAAAATTGTTGTACATAATCAAAATTATAGTTCTTTGGTAGACATTTCACCAAACAGTTTTGTATATTATTTCTTCTTCAAACTCCTGTCTACATGACTGCCTTGCCCTCTTGAATCTTGTAAATTTTTTCCCCATTTGTATCAACAATCTTCTCAGTTGTGTCCACTGTCTCCTTACCATTCTTAGGTTCTTCCTCGGGTGGTTGACTACTCTACCCCCTTGCGTTAACCTATAGTCTGATGCAGGTTGTTTCCCTTTCTATCTATTTTCCTCCGACACTGATGAAATTGGTGTCGTAGTCTGCGTGGTTGTAGATGTCAACTCAATGGATGGTCCCTCATCTAAAGAAGGTGAATCACGTCTATCCACTCCATCTGCATACTATTTGAGCGGTGTTGTGTTGTAATTTTCTAGTCTATCCACATTATCCACATGCATTGAAGCGTCACCAACAAAGTCTCTTCGTCCTGGTACTTCATCCAATGGTGGCAATGCTTCAACCGCATCTATTGCAGTTTGAACATCCTCATCCACATCTACAATCACCATTATTACCTGCACGTGCTACTACATAGTTCTTCCTTCAAATTGTTGTGTTGCTTCCTCTACACACCAGACATTTTATGCAACAAGTACATCTAACTTTGGCTGCTATCCACCAATGGCATCCTTACTTGATGCCACTCCTCTAGTACCCGCAATGGCACCTGCAATTCTTCCTTGCATAATTTGGCTCCCTGGTTGTGCTGGAGTTCCCTTCTGCACTGCATCCTTCAACATTCCATACACTTGGGTTTGCTGACCCACCACCACTTTTTGCATATTGCCACCAATTGTCCTTTTTGTGGCCTGTTGTGGGGGTCCTGAAAAGAAAATCTTGGCACCTTGACTAGCTAACTGTTGTTGCTATCAAGGTTGCAGTTGTGCTCCCATCTACTGCCACTACTACTCTGTCTCCACTTCTCCTTTTTGACTGATTCCTCAGCATTTGGCAGCTGCTCCTGAGCTCCATTAGATTCTTCACTTCCTTCAGCTAAATCATCCATCTCCTCTCCTGATGCTTCTTGTGCCTTCCTTCTTCGATGCACTCTTTTTCTTCTTTCCCGGGGTACTGACTTTCAATAATGGGATAACATGTACCCAACAAAAAATTGTAGGTGCATTTTCTAGAATATTATGAGGATTCAGCCCTGGATACTAAATCTTCTCATGTGAAAATGCATCCACAATCAAGGTAATGGCATGGAAAACCATTGAAAAATTCTTTGTATACCGCATCAGAAAATTTTGAATATGGTTTGACAGAAAGGTAGCCCAATCATATGTTCTCTAGCCATGATTCCTTCCATGTAGGGTATGAGCCAAGTGAGCATCTTCGAGGCTCTTTGCTTGTCGGATAATCTAGACATGATTACGTTCATTATACACCGTAATTCATCTGACTTCAAATGCTTTGCATTTTCAATTTGTGGCTACGAAGCTTTGTCAGCTCAGCCACTTCCTATGGATTTAGATTGGCAATTTTATCAACAAAAATACGTAACAAGCAGGGCTCCACTCCCTCCTTCACCAGTCTTGTGGAATTCAGCAGCCCAAAAATTCTCCAAAAATTGTTAGACGAAAACGATACTCATACCTCTTTGTCACCAATCAGCACTAACATGATTCCACTCAACATCATATGTTTGCAGCAGTTCAAACAACTATGGCTTGAAAAAAAAATTATCAAAGCAAATTACTTGCAAAATAAATCACACTCCTATATTTAGAAATCTGGTTTTCAACGGGTGGTCCATCGGGTGCTCCAACCAAGGTCTACAAAACTATCCTGGTGGGGTAGTCTAGGTAATTTCTTCCAAGCGGATCTGCAGCCTCTCTTTCCCTTTATTCTTCACCTACAGTGAAGCTGCTAACTCCTTGCCATGTTCATGGCATTCATCAGGGGTATCGGTTCGTGATCTTGACCTTGACTCCATTCTGTGTTGCCACATTCTCCCTTGTTCAACATCCATTCCATGCTCTCTCTCTACCATGTATGTGGTGAACTAGGCCTCTCCCGAAGCCGACTCTGATACATACCCCATGCGTCTGAGGTCTTGCCTACAACACAACCTTAGGTGGAAACCTCCTCTGCAATTCCACCCATTCACTTCGCTCCTAAATTTGTGGTCTTCTCTACGTCCCTTCTATAGTTAATCTTCTTGGTGTTGAATTTCGCCAATTGCTGACAACTACCCCCAACTGTTGCAACGGTCTTCCTGATGACTTGTCATCTTTTCGCAACTCCATGTGGTGTGTTACTTCACTCCATTTTTTGTGCCTCCACTCAATCCTTACTATACAACCTTGATTGTTTGTACAATTCTACCTCCTAACAGCCTTCCTCTCGACGGTAAGGTCTTGGACGGCCTCGTACCAAACTTCCCGACTGAGAATGGTCTAGTCTCCAACGGCTTAGTCCTTAACGACTTACTTCTAAATGGTCTACGTAGTCTCCCTGCGTCCATATGGCAATGTATGCAAGTCCTTGGATGATCCGTACCCTTTCTTTCAACTCCAATTTTCCTCCGTCAATAGTCTGTGCGGCCTGTACAGTCTATACGATTTTGGAAAAAAATATTCACAATAGTTAGGTGCTTTCTCCTTTATATAGACTAATTGCAATCTCTTCTTCAATCCATTATTGCAATCTCTCGTTGCAACCCTAGTACCTACAAAAGAATAATATTTTTTGTCAATACAAGGAAGAGATTTTCAACAGAAACCCTCTCTAGCACTTCTCCCTGGCAGCTTCAAACTTCTTTAGTCTAGTTATTCACTTCCACAATGCAGCCTTCTTCCTTAGGGAAATTTTCTTGCACACTACTACTCTAGTCTACTACTTCCTCTATGCAATGTCTTCTATCGGAAGCGATCTTGTTCGTACGGTCTCCAACTTCCTCCTCTTGCAACGTCTAGTTCACACTCCCTGCAGCCTCCATTTAGTGTTGTGCATTAGAAAGCTTCATGGCCATCTCCTAACGCCTATTTATAAGATGGAGGTGGTAGGGGGCCAATTTTCCAGCATGCAGTAACTAACTTTCAACTACCACTTTGTCACCTTTAACTGCCTTGCATGTAACTGGACGTTGTGCTTTACCGTCTTTTCTTCCTTATCTTCGCCACCTTGCACATGCTTATCGTGCACTTTGTTTTTATCACCTTGCGCATGTTTATTTTGCACTTTATCCATCGTATGACAATAATCTAATTTTTCCTTTGTCCTATGTACAGACCAGGAGGCCAAATGGCTTGCCTGACTGACCTGTTGGTGCCTCTACTTGTTCTTCTCGATTGCTCCTTTGTCCAGACGATCCTATCTAACCGGTTGCCATATTGTTCTAACATTCTACTCTATACAGCCTGGTTGGCCTGGATGCTCACCACCTCATCCTGACTGCCTTCTCTATTATTGACTCCTCCTTGATGGCCTTCTGAGCTCGAGTTCAACTCCTTCATTCCATCTTTCAATTGGTGTTCCCATAGTATTTCCTTCAGATGGCATGGCTCCTCTTTCTTTCATTTCATCTCTGTTGGATGGCCCTAGTACTATTGCTAGTTAAACATGATATTTGGATGGACCGATTGCACTTGGTACTTTCATTCCTTCCTCCTAGACGGCCTTCAACAACTCCTAACAACTTGGCCCTCAACTCGGATGATCTTTCATTCCTATATCCTAGATAGCCAGGGGATGGCCCACCTTATTGGCTGTATGACCTAAGGGCAGTCTGAGCAAAAAAACTTCCCCTCAAACGACCGAGAATTAAGACAAACAGTCTCCTCCCATGGCTCGAAAAATCCAAACAGCTTGGGGGTCCTGATGACCCTCCTAGACTGCCTGAATTACCTAGTTTGTAAGCATAGCTTACGTCATCTGGTAGTCTTTGTAGACTACTTTGACTTCCCAAGGAACCGTTCAAGTTTGGTGGATCCTAATTTCTCCAACTCATCCACTTGCCTATCTCTAAGGCATTTTGGCTCTGAGTTACTTGTTGTTCATCCCCATTGCCTATGGGTTGGCTAACTCGATGTCTTCATGGTGTTCTCCTCCTTACTCTTCTTCTAAGTTCCAAGTTGGAGCTATCTTTACTCCATTACTATTCATTACCACCTAGACTTGTTAAGGGTATACTACTCAATTCTTGTCTTTAGTTCCCATCTTGTCCTCCCTTGCTTGGCAATGGTACATCATGTATGTTTGCCCATTTGACCCCACCTGCAATAGGTCTTCTTGCTGAATTGGTAGTTTGTTTCCAAAAACTCAACTTGCTCCGCACAACCATTAGCAACTCCCAACACTTGCTTGTTTGTCGCACACCTTCGAGAGTCTCCTCTAGACTTGTTCTGTTTCTAGAAAAAATTCTACCTGTTGCTTGAATACCCTACCACATCCTTAGCAATTCTCGTGCACATTGTCTCCTTAACTCCACAATTTGATTATTCAATTGCTCACTTTGCTCACGCTACTGTTGTGTTTCTTCTCTTATTCTCTATTGTGCATGACCAATGGCTACAAGCAAACTCATTCCTTCATACTCACTTCCCTTGCTCCAAGCCTCTTTTTCTAGCGATTCTCCTTGCCCAACATACACCGCCACCATCTGTTGTATGTTTTTTGTATTCGATGATATCAAATGTTCTTCCTCTTCCACATCTAAAAATTGGACATGCACCCGAATTTGTCTATGCTCTATAGACTGAGGCTAGAATTCCTCTCGTTCAATTATGGGCTACATATCCCTGTCTTGCATACTTGCATTCTCTTTGTATAGCCAAGCTAGCTGCTCCGCTAGTTCATTATCTAAGTCACTGTTCTATATCGCACTAACTTCCTACTTATTACGACTTGATTCCTCAACCTCCTAAATTGAGAGCCCTTGAAAGGATCCTGAGGAGTGACTTGGTGCCTCTGTCAGCCTTGCCGTACTTGTTCCTTCGTTTGTAGGTTCAAAATTTACCATGTTAACTTCTATTCACATTTTATACAATTTCAACTTCGAACTGTTAACTGTCTCAAGAAACAATGTACTGTTCAATTTCTTGTTTTGAACCTCTCTTCTTATTAACAATAAATCTTTCAAAAATATATAGAAATATCAAACATGCATCCATACTACGAATCCACGCAATAAATTAGAGATAGATAATACCCTTGAGGTAGGGCAACACCAAGAATACTCCTTAAGGAAGGAATCACTCCACAAGATCTCCAGCTCCACGAGCCAAGACTCTTACAAAGAATACTTGATATGACTTCTATTCCCACCCTTGCCTTTAAATAATGCCCACAAGCATATTTCCTAACTATTCTATGACAATATTCTATGACGGTTACATATATGATTCTATGACATTATTCTCCTACCTATTTCTAATTTGACATGTGGCCTTCCTTACTAATGAGTAATGGTTACATAAGTAACATTTACATCATAGCGGGCCCACATTAGCCAATAGTTCATTTATGGCTCATACCAATATACAATACAATATTATATTATTAAGTACCTATCTTGGGTACCTAACATTTCTTCAATCTTACTACACCATTACTCATTACTTCATCCACTTGGAAGGGTCCAAGCCATAAGATTTTCAACTTACCTAGCTTGATTTCTCCTTTGCCATTATACTTTAGGACTAAGTCACTTGGCTTCAAATCTATTTTCCTCAGGTGCCTGTCATGCCACAAATTTCTACGACACTAGGTAACCTTTGTGGCCTATTGAGCCATCACCCTCTTCTCGTCCAACTTGACAAGTGTCGTTAGCCTCTCCTCAGGCTCTCTTGGTGACCTAGACGGTTTTGTACCACCACTCTCAAACTCAGTACAAAAAATTCCACCTGTTGTCACATTTTGCACGAGGTGCTATGTCTTCAAATTTTTGTAAGGATGCTGCTTTCCCTTCCCTCTTTCTTCTCTCCCCTTCTTCACCATGTCCCTTCTACTTTTCTGCCATCAGTTTCATTTTCTCCGCTTCTTGTCCATGTTTCTAACTGTTTCTCTGAGTGGGCAAAAATGCCCCAAAATCTTCTAAGTATTGTTGTTCGCCCGACTGCACGCGCAGTCGGGCTGCGCTTGCCTATCTGTGCGCACCTGGGCGGAATTGTCAGAGCTGAGCCCAGAAAAATACTAAGTGTTGAGCCGCCCGACTTCGCAGCGAAGTCGAGCTGCGCTCCTAATTTCATGCGCACCTGGGCGGCATCCGATTGGAAAATAGCCAGAAAAAATTCTAAGTGTTGAGCACCACCCGACTTCGCAGCGAAGTCGGGCGTCGCTCTAAAGTTAGTGCGCAGTAGGGCTGGCTTGCCTTGGAGACATCAGAAATTGGCTAAGTGTTGAGCCGCCCGACTTCGCAGCAAAGTCGGGCTGCGCTCACCAGTTTGTGCGCACTCGGGCGGAGGATGAGAAGATGCTGCCCAGAAAATTTCTAAGGCACGAAGGCCTTCCCGACTGCGCTGCTTCCACCCTGTGCTGCCCGGCTGCGCTCCAATTTTGTGCGAAGTCGGGCGGGATATAAAAGATGAGCTTTGAAGGCGATTTCTTCCCCCCATCAGATGCTGACAGGTGTCCAGCCTCAAGATTCAAATCAAAGATGTGACAGAAGGTGTACGAGCGTGAACTGACATATTATACCGCATCTACCCTCATTCAAACTGACTCGAGGTTTCATCTACCGAACTGCCACGTAGCTGCCAAGTTTTCAGGCGGACCTTGCTACAAGTACATTCCATACCCGCAGAGGTCAACATCAGCCGCTTTTTGCCGCTTTTGCCAGCATTTTTCAGGTCTGGGATTCTGTGCCCAAAGTTGTAATTGGGGGGGAAATTGCGCTATAAATAGCTGCGCCATATCATTGTATAAGGGTGGATGGGAGATATATTGCTAGGAGACTTCTGTAGCTGTGCGTTTGCTTTTGAATGCAAAATATACTTGGCTCCATTGATTGTCTTTATTTTGTATGCTGCCTTCGTTAAGCATTTCTGCCTCATGTTGCTTATATTTCTGATTACTTTTATTCTGCTTATCTGGATAATTGTATTGGCAATTAAGTGTACCTGGAATGCTTAAAGTGAGGGATACATAGGATAAAGTAACATTAATGGTTTATGTTACATATTCTGTTTATATTGCTGTTAGTAGTGGTGATTGGTTTGTTTACGTGTTGCTTATCTTCCCCACCCGAAACAAGCATATTTATGTTTCTTTCAGTAATTTGTAATCTCTTTCCTACACTCTGAGCTAAAACCCAAATTGAGATAACATAGGAAGTCGGCCTCCTCCGGAGATTGGCACGGAAGGCATCCCTTCCCTCCAGCCTTTCAATCTGCTAGGCGAATCTAGGGCGCATATAGATTAAAATCCTATCCTAGTGGCAGATTCGTAACCAACACCACCAACACAACTACTTTCTCACCATACATCCACCAGAATGGAGGGTGGTTCGTTGTTGGCTTAAACGTAATCGTATATACCCATAGGACCGTTGGCAATCTCTCCTCCCAATCAACATCTTCAATTCCATGTTTTATAAATTATTGAAACTAATACCTTATTTGTTGCTTTCGCTTGCCCATTTGCTCTAGGGTAATATGGACTAGACAGCGAATGCAGGATCTTAAACTTTGTGGTCAATTTCTGAATAATCTCACAGACAAAACTTGCTCTGCGATCACTTGTGAATTGAAAGAGGTATGCTGAATCTTGTAATCACTTGCTCATACAAGAATTGCACAATGCTCTTTGCGGAATTGTCAGGCAACGCCCTTGCCTCGACCCACTTTGTCAAGTATTCAATAGCTACCATAATGTATCTACATCTTCTTCTACTGGTCTTCAAAGGTCCCACAAAATAGAGACCCCATCTCTCAAACAACTGTTGCGGATGTGACGGGTGTAAAGGCAATAAGTCCGTCCTCATTGGCTTCGTAGCTCTTTTTGTCAGTGAAGGAGTCCGCTATTAGATCAATTCTCATCCTCACTACATTCCTTGAGGTTCAACACTCCTTCCTCATTCGGATCATATCTCCTATCTTCCTCCGAAGAACTGTCCAACTCATCAGTCGTCACAAGATCTTCACTTACAATTTCATTTTTTAGTTTTATCATCTCTTGAATGTGAGTCAATCCTTCTCCTAGTTGTGATTAACTTTAGCCATCTGCAACCATCCTCTTCCCAACAATGCATCATATGCTGGTTTTTGCATCGTTATCACAACGAAATCCATGATGAATTCCTGATCCACAATCTTTACCTTTTGAGTTGTTAAGACTCCCTTCATTTCAATACCATATTGGTCCACACCATATAGCTTAAAATTTGGCGACCATAAAAATGGAGCCCCAATCTCTTTCCAAGTTTTCTCTAGTAGCACATTAACACTTGATCCTCCATCCACAATAACTTGTGTCAACTTATGGTCTAGTATTTCATTATGAATCAATGTTGGCCTCTTACCAACATCGATCATTAACATTGTTGGATCAATGAACTGATCCTTTCTCTTCACTACTTCCTTTGGCTGACTTTGCAATTCCATTACTCTTCGTGGCAGCAATTCTTCTATTATTGCATGTAGCAGTGGTATGGTGCTAAGCAAACGTGCCACTTTTACTTCTATTGTCATATTAAATACTTGCGCTACCAATTCATAAGTTCACAACTTCTCCTTTGAGGATAAAGGTTTCTTTAATTTCTTTTACTCCATTGACCATTCTTGCTTAGATTTTCTCATTTCTTCTTCTATCGCCTCTTGTGTTTCTTTCCATCTTTCTTTTTCCATGGCAAGGCCGGGGTACTGATCTTTCTTAGCTTGTCCCCGTGTAACAACAAATACATCGTTCTCCTGCTCTATAGGAGGCTCCTCAATGTCAAGAAAGTTGACATTCTGTGAATTGCTTGTACTAGCTTTCTTCGGGCAATTCACCTCCTTGTGATTTCCTGGACCACACCATGTGCACAATTGTGGTACATTGCTTCGTACTGCTCCAAATTGTGGAGCGGAGCAAATTTTCGCAAAATGCCCCTATTCTTGGCAATTGCAACATTGAATAATCGGTCTTCCGTCTAAGTCATACTACAATCGACTCTGACCACCTTGTCAATTGCCTTGCTGGTACTGTCTTCCTAGGTAGTTATTCTTGTAACCACCACTAGTCACGCCTTGCCCATTCCTCAAGGTGTTTGGTTTTTCTTCTTCCTCTCCTTGCACCATCATCATTTGGTGTCTTGCACCTCTTAAGTTAAATGGAAAATTGCCAATTGTATGTCCTAGTACGTCACATATAATACAATAATACATTTGTGTGCTCTTCAGACTTACAAACTGAGCACCATATATCTTTTTTTTTTTCCTTCACCTTTTACTTCCTTAATCATTCTATCAAATTCCTTTTTCATGGACTGAATTGCATTATGCAATTCCTCCTTGTCACTATCAGAGTCATCACTTTTGACATGACTTCCTATTCCGACGGTTGTTTCTTTGGCTTCACTTTCAAAATTCCTTGTTCTTTCATATGCTTCTTCATATGTTGAGCAGGGTATTATCTTCATCTTTTTCTTGTATCAAGGCAATAACCCATCAAAAAACCATCGCTTAACCATGCCATCTGCTAGTTTCAACTCCATTTTGTCTGTGGGTTCCTTCAGTCGCCAGTTATCCTAGTACTCCAGTTTACACTATGAAATTGGATCCCTTAATCTCTTCTTTGAGCAAATCTAGTACTCCTTACTAGTACTTGACTTTCTCTGCAACCTTGTCTCCTACATCCTCGTGGTACTGTATCGGTCATCCACTTCTTTCATTTCATGTGCTACTCTTCCTTCGAGCTAACCCTCCTCGCTTCAGCAAAGACAACGACGCAAAAGGTAGAACGAGTGGCGAGTTTCCCGATACTAGGAAGTGGGATGATAGACCTATGAGTCAATCAAGACTGTAATCATAAGACTTTCCTTGTAGTCGTACGATGTCACACTTGTATGGTGCAGTCTCGTACGGCACAATACAAGACAGTACGGTCACACTTGTATGGTGCAGTCTAGTACGACACAATACAAGACAGTCTCCTGCCTATGACGCTGAAACACTATGACAACAGTCTTCTTGTACAGAAACAATTGTATGGTAGTCACACATACGATGCCACAATCTTTCCCAAGAGACAAGATGGTGATCTCCAAGACTACAACACAGGCTTGTACAGCCTAGCCTTCGTATGATCTAAACCTCGTACGATCTGCAACTAGCTTGCAATCCTTCCAGGACAGTTTTCTCTCTACAACCTGCAACTTACAGGCAGTACCTCTACAATACTCTAACCTCTATAACCTACAACTATGGTAACAAATACTATCACCTGCAACTATAAACAATCCAATGCAATAAAACATGCAATCTCATTAACACACAGCATAAACAGAAATCAAGTCAGCTGAAATCAGACTGCAATGAATCTACAATAATAGAGTTTTATTGGCATTCAATGGTGCTTGCTGTAAACAGCAATGACAGACTGCAATTACAATGTGCAGGGTTTAATCCTTAGTACTTTCATAATCACAACATGTGACAATGACATGGACAATCTCCCTTCATGCTCTGACCAATGTCTCTATGAGGTTACAAATGAAATAGGGGGGTTCTTTTTAATGCATGTCCTCGGCCATTGCCAACAACGGCTTCCCGGGACAGCACATCCAACCGCCACCCCAAATCGGACGTATATGACATGCAAATATTAACCTTTATTGCCTAAAGTCTAATTGCAATTTATTATTAAATTGCATTACATTTCATTTTGCCTATATTTCATGTCATTTACATTTCACTTGCATTTAATTACAATTTTACTCCAAAAAATCTAAAAAAACTATATTTAATTACAATTTTACTCCAAAAAATCTAAAAAAACTATAGTTCTTGCATTTTACATTTCATTTTGTCTATATTTCATGTCTATATTTCTTCTTTTTCTTCTGGGAAGCTGCTTCTTTGCTGCCTACAGTTCCCCAAGGCAAATCATCTCAACATGAAAGTAACAAGAATTTTATTTTGTCATATCCTAGTATGTCTCTTCTTTTCATAAATCCATCCTACAAGGCACTTGTCACAAGAAAAATATTTCTCCTATTTCTTTCCAGAAAATCTTACTTGATTGATTACATTGCTCAAATAACCTTCACATGCTATCAAAGATACAAATGCCTCAAGCTAAGCCTTCATCAGCAACAAAACATTCTAGAAAATTTGGAATAAACAATACTGTAGCACAACAGTTTGCTATTCCATGCAATGAAAGGTACAAGTAATAATACAAAGCAATGCAACAGTAACAATAAGAATCCGTATGTACCAGGTATAGATCGCACAAAGAGAATTTATATCACCAAAATTGTACAATACAATATCTGCAACTAGAACAGCAATGCATCAACTCACCATCAGCAATGCAATATGTGTTCAACAATACAATACAATGTGATACCACATGATACCAAAGATTGAAATAGGAGTTGTATACACAGCTGAGTGGAGCAGGGTAGTTGTGCAACAGCTTAGCTGTCTGCTTGGACTTGTACATACATACAATAATTAACCTCTTACATTTACATACAACTAACATCGCACATCCTCATGTGACGTGTAACATCCTAAATACAAACTATAGACTGTACATTCAAAATTGTTGACGTGTCTGTAATACATATGAATGTGTACTTCATAGCTCGGGTGGCACTTGTGTTGGTGCCATGTCAGAACTGCAGTCTACAATTACTACATGTTCTTAACAAAACTGGCTATTATATTCCTAAAATTGAACTTAATCCTTCAAAATGAGAAGATCAAATTTAGGTAGGAAATTAAGTCCATTAGAACCACCCATGAAACTTCTTAAAAAGATGGTAGTACCCTCAAAATATCAGAACTATCATGCTGCTTTATGCTTTTCTTTTAAATAAATAAAATGGAAGGAAAGAAAATAGCTCCTTGAATCTGACAGGAAAGCATAAGTCCAAAGAACAGTATAATTTGTGATTTTTACAATACCTGCGGCCAAGGGATTGGAGAAAGTTCTGCATATTTCCAATAAGTAAAGCAAAAAGTAATAGGCCTAATCCAATAATGCCCATTGTAAATAACACTTCCCATGGAAAAAGGCTTGGTTGTTGATTTCCAGCAAGAGTACTGATTTGCTGTTTTAACAAAACATATCAAATAGATATAATCAGCAGCCTACAACTTATGGACACATGATCTACATCACACAAAGTCAAATGTTGTCCAAAAAAAATGAAAGGAGATATCCTGAAATATTCAGGATTGTTAAGAATGGATTATTTCTTTAGCACTAAAGGCATTTAAATAATCACAAATCTACATATCACATTCATCACAAGCTTCTTAAATGAATGGTGTTCATTGTAAGTTTGAACATAAAGGTATAAGATAGGTTGCTAACCACTGCCAAAGTTTGTAAAATATTGCTAAGGCATTAAAGATTATGCCGTGTTTAATCTTATATACAAACCATGTTGATTAAAATCTAATGATAGTAGCATCTTTAATCTGGCATATCCCACTTCCTACATGAAACAGATACATAAACAAACTGTAGGAAAATACATTGGCATCTATGCAACCCCACTCAACCACATTGACAAACCTGTAATGATCAAATCATATCCATGTATAACAAATACAAATAGATTCCAATGTTACTTGATAACAGTTTCCATCCCCCTAGAATTGTATTTTTCTTTCCCTAAATGTTTCTGAGAGCTGGAAATCCTACTGAAAACTTTTAGAAACTCGATTAAGATTTTGGAAACTTGGAGATACTTCTAAAAATATTTCCGAATTTCTAAAAACTTTCTAGATATTGCATAATGTTCCAATAGCCTCTGGCCCTTTTCAAAAGTTTCTTTTATCTTTAAAAAAATAAACTAAAATGACAAGAATGGAGAGGGGAGACATGGCCCCCACCATATCCTTAAACTAGAAAACCCAAAGCGAAAAGATAATTTCATTCTTTCATTTTACAGAGTATAGGGCTTGGAACCTGTGGGAAACAGGACCTCTTGGGTTTTGGACAGCAAGGGAAGTTTCTATAAAACACGTCTTCATTTCAAGCAGCAAATGAAGATTTTGAGAACAGGAAAAATTTGTGAATAGCAGGTTAAAGATGTCTATGCACAACAATTAAACAATATCTTGAAGGATTTTAAACAAAATGGTTTTTCCTTGGGTCTTACTGAAAAAGATTGTCCTCTTAGAGGGTTGACCACTACAAAGCATTGGCTTCCACTCAAACCTGGGATGATGAAAGTATTTCTAGTTTTATGTATTCAAGAACACCACTCACAAAGATTGTGACCTTGGCTACCAAGAGAGCCAAATATAGTGGAGGCAATCACAAATTTAAGCACACTTTTTGCAACATGAAAACAAAGCAGATTTAGGGTGAAAGTTCACATCTACTATCTGAAAAGGCTCATGGAGCTGAGGCTTGTTAACATGAATAGAGGTACTGATGTTCTTTATGATAAGATTGCATACATTGACAAAGACTGAACGTACATTCTACAATAGTAAATTAGAATGGAAGAACTTCATGATAGATGTGCAACTTCCCAATTCCAAGTGAAAAGATTTATTTATGAGTGTCACAAGGCTACCATACAAAAGGTTATGATTGTTACACAAATTGAACTAATTAATCATACAAATATAGTTGTTAACTTTAATATACTGTTTTAATACCCTCCTAAAAAGCTGTCTAGACTCCAGGTTCATGTTATAAAAAGATTACCATATATATATATATATATATATATATATATATATATATATATATATATATATATATATATATATATGTGGGTCAGATACAAATTGTGCGTACAAATACTCTTTATTCCTATAAAATAGTTAACTTAGCCCTAAAATTTGTGAGTACATCAACTGACATTAAAATCTTATTCTACAATATTACCGTTGAACACGGGCATCGTCAAGTGTGATTTGCGCCTATTACCTTCCCCAACCTCAAAATTTTTGACCGATTGCTTCAAATTTGCTAAAAAGACGTGACAAAAAACTAAATTAAGTGTGCAAAAATTGAAAGCTTAGCTACGTGGATGAAAAGTAAATCTAACCTACTTTCTTGGAGAAAAGAGTGTGAGAAAGAAAACAAGAATTACAGTTGAATCCGTAGAGAGTTTTGAGGCTGATGCAATCAGCATTTCCAGTAGGTACCAAACAACTTCATTGTGATTGAATCTTCAAAGCAATCAAAAATATTGTGAAGAAAAGAAATTCCATGCACCCATGAATAAAAAGTTGTAGACACAATTATTCAAGAATGTCATGCACAATTCTTTGCTTTATTGATCTCAAAAAAATGCTCAAGTACAACAATCTCCACAGAGTAGCTCTTGTTTGCTGCATAGCCAAAGGACCCTTACAATGAGAATCATTCTTTTATTTATGTTTGAAGAATAAAACCTAATCCATTCTTAGACTTGCAACTCTATCTCTGAACTTACAGCATAAAATTACAAAGTAAACCCAAATCTAATTATTGACAAAAGTGCATGTTGATTTGCCAAAACTAGGCATGTTGCATGAAGTGGGGTGCACTCGAAACGGAGCAGGGCTCACCCAAATCAAAATAGACCAAGGCTCACACAGATCGTTGTAGAACGAGGCTCACCCAAAGCAGAGCAAAGCAAGGCACTTTGAATGGAACACTCTGAATCGGATGCACCAAAGGGGACAAGGCTCATTGGCAGAGCGGGGCATTGTGAACAAGGCGCTTTGAATGCGGCACTCTGAGCAGGACGGACCAAGCGAAGCGGGGCTCACTAGCTAAGTAGGGCACTATCAACGAGGCACATTGAATGGGGCGCTCTAATTAGGGCACACCAAGCAGAGCGGGACTCACCGGTAGAGCAGGACGCTTTGAACAGGGTGCTCTAAGCAGGGTGCACCAAGCGAAGCACTGCTCATCTAAAGCAGAGTAAAGTGGGGCTCACTCAGAGGAGAGCAGAGTAGGGCTCATGTAGAGGGATGCAAAGTGGGGCTCATTGGCAGATTGGAGTGCTATAAGCAAGGTGTACTAAGCGAAGTGGGGCCCACCAAGCAGAGTTGGGCTCACTCGAAGCAGGGCATAGTGGGGTGCCACTAGATGGAGTGGGGTGCATTGCTTCCAAACACTTAAACAAATTCGATGTTTTTTTTCCTTGCTCTATCTTCTACCGCAGATTGTGCAACGGATATTTGTTCAAAGCATGATGGTAGTAGCAAGTTGCTACAATTCTGGTGATTGACGAGAACGTCAATCTTGATTGATAGAAGATCCTAGATTGTGCCTTGTTCTTGGGCATAGAGACAAAATTGAGGTAGTTTGGCAGCAAAGCTAATGTTGTTGGAGGGAAGAGTGTAATTGTACCTACAGCGATCTCTGGACCAATGAGGGCAAGGATGCTAGTCTAATACGACGACATAGATGATGGCACAAAAAAAGTAAAAATGGGTAACGAGAAGGGTTGAGATTAGGATACATGGTGTGACATAACAATATTTGTGGTATGGGGAATCAAAGGTAGCATGGCTGGTGATGGACTTGTTGGGGATGGTGGCATCATTAAGGCACAACAGACTGAGATTGGATGTTGTAAGTTGGTGACTATGAATGAGATGGCCCCAAGACTAGAGTAGGCAAGCCTGCTGGTGACCTTCGAACTAAAGTTGCACTTATTGGAGGTGAGATTGTAGAACTACAGTGGTATTCTGCAATTGAAGCAACAAAGAATGATGAATGACAGGAAAAGTCAGCAAAAAACAGCATTTCACTGCATACAAAATTAATGTTCACATCTGGGAATGAAAGAAACAACAAATATCTAGAAAATATCATCAGATGGCCCTACACATTATCATAGAACACCAACACGTAATTGGAATTATGCTCAGATGTCCACGCACAATTATGTACAGCAGCAATAAATAAGGGAAATAGGCTCAAAGAGCCATGCACACTCATATATAACAACTCATTAGCTGACAGGTACAGGCACAACACAACCATAAGTTTTGGACACAACAATCGCTGAATGGATGTATTCTGATTATGTTCAAGTCTACACATACATGTATCTCCCAAATACATCAATATCTCCCTATGTATCTATTTAAATTTGTGAGGGGGTCTATTTATACAACTCCCTATGAAGGGGGAGGTAGTTGCATCCTCAACTTCCTCCAACTAACTACCTCGACACATCATTACATGACATCTTGAATTACATGTACATTCAATTACCCAACATTTGAATTACATGTACATCCTAATTACATATACGACATTTCGTCAAACACTTTGTGCACAAGTTACAAAACTATGTACACAAACAAAAATGTATGGCACTTGATGTGGCTCCATGTCAGAATTGGTTCCTACATCTGCCCTTCCCTCTAGATTGGTGGATATCCTCATCGATTGTTGTTGCTCTTGAGGGATTTGGTTCCATTGTGGCTAAGGGATAGATGATATTTGTGTGGGTTTCCCTCCTAGTTGCTAAACCTGTATTTTGAGAGCTTCAGTTTCTCCCTTCAACCGCTTGGCATAGGCTTGGTATTGGGCCCACTGGAAGCCATAATGCTATGACTTCTACTTGATTTCTACAAGCCTTGCCCATACCTCTGCTTCCCTCTTGGCTGATTTCGCTTCCCTTCTTGCAGCCTCTACAAGTTGCTCATCCCAATCAGCAATAAGCTGATCAAGGTGAGCGTTCTCTTGCACTTTGGCTTCAAGAGCTTGCTCCCTCACTATACACTCAGACTTCAACTGCATGATCAATTGATCCTACTATTGTTCTTTCCACATTTGATCTACCTCCTGCCTCAACCATGACAATCCTACTTCGGCCTCCTATTGCACTTGCCAACTTCCTTCAATTTCAGGTTGTTCACCATCTCCTGAAATGCTTCCAAACCAGCTGCCAACCACTATATAAAATAAGTTGTAATGACCCTCCCCCGGTCTAATTTTCAATCTTTTAATTTTGCTGATACAATTTGTGTGAAAACACAGACAATCCAGAAATATAGAGGTATTTTGTTGTTTTATTTCAAATACTGAACTAGGGCACAACAATTACAATGATTCCAATTCTGGAAACATTAAATCAATACAATAAAATAAATACCTCTGTAAAACCTAGCTGATCTGATATTTGTATAGATAAATATGAAGGCTCAGCCCTTCAGATTGGAACTCTGTGTGGTGTCCCCGCTCCAAATATTCCCTTGTATAAAGCTCTGTCTCCCTGTGTGGAAACCCCAGCTCCAGAAGATTGACTAATGAAGTCCGAATGTATTCCCTGTATGGAAATACCATTGATTGGCCTGAGGGTAATCTTTCAACCCCGAAGTCAATGTCCCTGTAAGAGGTTACCGGCTCTCACAAGCTCCAGAATCTCTGCAATGTCTCTGCTAGAGAGTTCTCCAAAAACCCAGAGGGAAGGAAGGAAAATAATCCACACATCATCCAAAATGATCTCCCAAAAGGCTTTTAAATCTTTCCTTTTAGGGTTCTCCCAAATTAGGGCAAAATTAGGGTTGTGCACACAAAATATTTTAATTTCTAATTTTCTCTTATTTTCCCTCAACAGGCTCCCTTGTGCACTAGGTTCAACCACTTAAAGTTATTTTATAAAGTGGCCCCTTTTTACAACGTTATAAGTGACCCTTTATAATATAAAGTACAAACTTTATAAATATTAAAACAATGTCACTTAATGAAATTAACTCGGCCATTAAAATACTGGACCTCCGCTTGTCAGAATGAAAAACTGTGAACAGTTCTAGATACCCAATTCGCCAAAGTGTAATCCTGCAGCTGACCCGTTGACCGAAACCCTAAAAACAGTCATTGCTAAAAATAGAAATCTCGTCAAACGACCTCCGAACAAGCCCAAACGACAGTCAATCAAGAGATCTCTGGGTTCTTGTCAAAGATTCTGGTATCTCCAAAGACTCCCCTACATCCGATTTAGCCTACGGGAGCTCATGTATAGGCTAATCTGCTCTGCACACTGACTGCCTAGAAAAGGGGACATTACAGAAGCCAAGAAATTCATTTTGACGTAGGCTTTTCTCCAATTCAAGTGCCAGTTTGATTTGCTTGACTCCTCGTGATTCAAGAAATTCATCAAGTTTGTCCTCGCCAATGTACATTTGAGGTTGATGCTAGTACAATATCGGTGCTCCTTTAGGCAGCTTCTTTATTCCAATCATTTATTGCACATTATTGCTAGCTCCCCAAGCCCCCATGGCTGAATTCAGTGGATTTCTTCAAATCATTACATTCTCTCATCTTGGGACCAACTCAATAGTCTACCCAACTCAACATCCGCCCATTATTGCCAAAATCACCATTCTCTAAGGCAACCTACTCTGAATCCATTTCGTACCTAGTCACACAAACCACTGACCTCAAAAAATCCATTAACCTACTTGTTTATCCTCACATTGTAAGCTGAGGTTGTCTTAGATTTGGCACTTCAATGAGGAAGTGCTTGCTCATTTCTTCTTCCTCCCTAGGATTAGTTTCATGCTCTATCTCACCTTCGCTAGTGATGTTTTCTTTGACCTCCTCCCCACCATGGCCCTTTAGGTTGATTTTGGCTTTGGTGGCTTTCCCTTCCTAAATCTACGGCTTTATCCTCTCTACCTTAACTTGTTATCCTGCATCAAACTCTTTCCTGTAGTATTTGTCATCTTCTTCCCTTTCATTGGTTCCTCTATTGGCAGTTGGCTAATTTGCCCCTTCTGCCACCACATGTACTCTGATGCAGGTAACATCCCTTTTCCTCCTTCCAACACTGATGAAATTGATGTCGTCACTTGCGTTGTAGACGATCTCTTCTCATCCAAAGGTGGTAAACTGCACCTTTCAACTTCTTCTACAAACTAGTGCGATGGCGTAATGGAAAAACTTTCCTACTAGAAAGTTGGAGTGTCCATAGTAATTCCGCATCCATCCAATCCAAGTATCCCTAGACCAAACCTCTACATTCTATCAAACTCCTCCAATGATGGTGAAGTCTCCTATAGTGTATTTTCTTATGAAATGATGGATATTGTGGATGTAAGCATAGATATGTCTTGTTTGCATTCCAGTTATGTTAATTTGTTGCAAATGTAAAAGAATTATAATTGTTGGTCTCATTTCTTAGATAAACTGTTGTACTTTCTCTTTTCTTATTTGCCGAGTCTTATGCCAAGTTTTTTGTCAAATTTGCCCCGAGTTTGAGTCCAGCGAAAAAAATCAGGCTTGTCAAGTCCGAGTTTAGACACTACATCAAACTATTGGGGCATTGAAAGATTTATTGCCTGTACTTCATGTGTATTATTCAGACTTAACTATCAAAAATATGGATGATATCAATGATAAAGAGAAAGGGCATATGATTTAATTGCATATGTTCTTTAAAAAAATATCGATAAAAGTCCATGCCAAACCAATATGAAATAGATAGCACACAGTATGACTACAAAATTGACACACATTATTACTACAAAGTAGACACCCACATAGGACAAAGTATGAAAGTGAAAATATAACAAAAACAGTGGACAAAGATCAAACGATGGAGAAGTGCATGGAAGACGATGTCAACAATTATATTCTAGCATCTTTCTAAAGGAAAAAAAGCATAATTAAAACAGACTGTTCAACAGAACTTCCTTGATTAGTTTGATGATTTAGTGTGTTTCCTTCAAACCATTGACCTTGGACCCTTAAAGCTTTTATGTATCAAATTGGATGGTGGAAAAGGAGAAGCTGAATACCTGAAAACCCCAGAACAATGAATATATGTACTTTCTCATGAACCTTGACTCCATTGTTACTGCAACTGCTGCGTTATATATGCCATATGAAAAAAATGAGCCACCTTGCAGACACATTGTTGAGTTTGCGTTGTTTTTCCATGCTTCCCAACTAGATTCCTGTTGTTTGAATTTTGCTATTTTTTCTCCATGCCCACAGTCAATGAATGTGGAACAAATAATTTTACTGGAATCTGTTGCAACAGTGCAAGCATCCCGTAAACATTGATTGACCCTCTGCGTTCAGGAATAGGATGAATCAAGAGTTATCATCATTAAAGCAATTCTAAGAAAGAATTATATACCTGTAACACTAAAAGTGAGTTTATATGCTCACAAAAATAATCCAATTCCAAACATAACACAGTTAGATGCAAAACAATAAAGTTTATCATCCTGCAAACATTGATCATCTGCATTCAGGAATACGGGTAATCAAGAGGTATCATCATTAAAGCAAATTCCAAGAAAGATATTGTTTTAAAAATATGTAAAACCAAGTGTTAGGTTATGTAATAACCCTTAACCAACTAAGTCCATTAAACCTCCTAGGTGGTTGATCCTATATATGCAGTGGTCCTCAAAGATCACACCCCTACACAGTCACTCTTTATCATTATTTATATAACCTATCCATTCCAATGCAACAATCCATCATAAAGCTCTCATTTTTACGCATACACAAAGTCCTTGTGCCCTCTGTACCATCACAAGTGGAATTAGAGCATATGTCCTAATCAAGCATGAGTTCAAGCCTTGATGATTCAATAAGAGATGTCCCTCTTAGCCAAATTAATGAAAATGCAAAAACAGGTGGCAGAAGTCATGTAGGTGGAAATGAAACAATTGAAATCTCAGCTTTAAGTGGCAGTGGAACTATAAGTAGAATGTCATACATTGCCCCTCAACAATTTCAAAACAAACCGCGAAGGGGCCATTTACACCAACAAAAACCTTGATGAAATTTGCTACAATTTAGGCAATGAAACAGAACCTGGAAGAAAAATTGGAGGGGCACAACACTCCAAACTCAATATTTCCAATATTTTGTTCAAGGGCAGCTACGTCAAGAAATGCCCTCATCTCTTGCACATTCTTGTAGATGGGGCGAGATGGGGTGAGAGAAATGGCAAAACTGTTGATGAAGTATGCAGCAGTCAGAGAAACTGTTGGTCAAGAATCTGCCTTAGGTATGGAATGTTTCATCCATGCGCCCTAGACCCGGCCAACATTGAAAGGCCGAAAGGAAGAAATGCCTCCCGTGCCAATCTCCAGAGAGGGCTGGTTCCCTTGCTACTCTAAACTTGGGGATTTGAGATTAAGGAAACAGGAAAGGAATGATAAATGACTGAAAGGGATGGGAAATATGGCTGTGAGCCAGATTAACAGGGGGTGATGAACAAACAACACGATCACTCAGTTATACTTTAAACCAATAGCCATTAGCACAAAGGATGTAACAGAAATTAAAACTAGATACTCTCACAATATGCAACCTCCAGAATTATTCCAGCGTTTACTCTTTATCAGAAGCTAGATCCAGACATAGAATTATAGCTATGAGACAGAGAAGCAAATTTAATAGAAATAAAGAATAGAAGGCATACACATGAAAGGGATTCAGATTTAGAGCCAAGGATCCTTTGTATTCATAGCAGAGCTTAGGCACAATAGTTTTCTAGCAAAACGTCCATCATTTTACATTAGAATTGCTAGTTTTTATAGAGGATTCCGCCTCTAAAACATAAATGCCCAACCACAAAACATCGTGGTGGCAGCAAAGATTTGATTCCAGCACTCATCAGAAAGTAATGAAGCATGGCTCGAATTTGATGACTCCTTGAGAAGTAGTTGCATGGCTTCAATGCGACGACGTGATTCGCCTGCAATGCCACCTCCTTACTTGCTGGAACCGCCTCGATGGTGAAAATCGGATTCTGGGATCCGAGGGATTGGATTTAGATTCTTCTCTGACCAACCACCATTAAATGAGTGAAAGCGCAATGCTGAAAGCTGCTTCGGGCGACCGCCATTTGAAACAGAGGAGAAAATGAGTTTCGCTGAGAAGAGGCACGAAAGGGAGTTTCAATGCCTCTTTCGAGCGAAACAGGAATTCGTTGGTGTGGGCCCCAACTTGCCTTTGTTTGAGCGTTGACCCGAAAAGGACCTTCGCTCTGCTCTTTGCTCACAGCAGGATCGCCAGACGCGTCATGGAACGCCACTTGGAAGTCACTTTGCGAATATCGAAACTCTTTGTCGCCTTGCTGGAGAGGTGGGACCCAACACGCGCACTTGGGAAACGCCAAAGGCGTTTCACCCATACAAGCTCCGAAATGGGCTTGTGCTCTCAAGTTGGGGTGAAAAGGACTTGGGCCCCACTTTGCATTTCGACCATCTTTTAACCCGAAATGGGATTGCGCTCAAAGTCGAGGTGAAAGCACTTGGGCCCCACTTGTTTTTATTTCTAGCCGAAATGGGCTTGCGCTCTCAAGTGGGGGTGAAAAGGTTTGGGCCCCACTTGAATTTTCTCCTAAACTGAGTTGCGTTGGCCTTAGGAAATGTCAAAGGTGCTTTCACCCATACAAGCTCCAAAATGGGCTTGCGCTCTCGAGTGGGGTGAAAACACTTGGGCCCCACTTGGCATTTCATCGTCTTCTAGCCCGAAATGGGCTTGCGCTATACTCCTCCGAAATCAAGTTGCGTTGAAGCATGGCGCGAAACTACTCTCGCCCATGACTTAAAAACAAAGACCCTACATGATGAGTGAAAAGAAAGGACTACATGCTTCCTTGAGCGCAACCAACAAATCTTGATAGCAAAACATGGAAAAGAAGGAATACATTCTAAAAAAGAAGAGTTTTAGGAAGAAGAGATTATTACATAGCAAAATTTCTCACAAAAGAAAACAATGTGGTAGGGATGCCAACATCTCTGGCGGCTCACGGGGGATTGAGCTCACCTCAATGTGAAGATCCTAGGCCTTATCTATTGGGCTCAGAGTCATCGTCGCTCTCTTTTTCTGAATGCTCACTGCTGGTAGCGGACTCTTCCTCCAACTTCTCCCTTTCTCCTTCTTCTTCTCTTTTGTGCTCATGGTCCCCTTCTTCTCCTTGGTCTCCTTTCTCTCCTTGATCTTCATGCTGCTGGGAAGACTCCGATTGTGGGAGACGCTCATAGATGCGATCATAGGTTGCTTGAACCAGGGCCCAGGCATCTTCTTGGAGTGGAGCACGGTCTTGGAGCTCCCTAACCAGGTATCCGAAAGTCTCAAGCTGGTCTACGTCAGCGAAGTTAGCCCTCTGGCTGAGATCCACCAAACAAGATTCGATCCATGTGAACCTTGTCATTAATTGCATTACCTGGGCTTCTGTAATAGGCTCACCCCAACTGTCAATCTTCGAAGTGTCACCTTCAAAGGTATCCCAAACTGGGTTCAGTTCTTCCTTTGTCAAAATAGCCCCTTCCTCGTCAGTGAAGCTAGGGAAGCCGAGTTGTGCGAGGGCTTCGAAATACATCATAGAAATGCGCCTTTCCTGCTCGAACACTTCTAACAACCTTCTAGCCTCTCGGGCTCTTTCCACTTTTGCGAAGTAAGCCCGTAGTGTCACCTTTGTGGTTGCCCATGACCGAGCGAGTGGACTCATAGGAGTAAGCTGGAGGTCCATTTTTTCTAAGGTTTGCACCTTCATAGCTAGTTCCAGCCATCGGTCTATATCCTTTTCGGCATCCTCCATGATAGGTCCGCCTTGAGTAACTGTTTGCTTGGCCTCCCAAATGAATGTGAGGACTGCTATTGCTTTCGACGCCCTAGCTCGAAAGTTAGCCAAGAAGTGACAATGAACCTCCTTAATGCGATCTTTTGTGAAGACCTCCGCTTGCACCATCTTCTCTATCAACTGAGCTTGCAGTTCCTGGATCTGAGCATTCAAGGCTTGCACCTGGCTTTCCGCCTCCACGTGTGCCTTGAGGTGATGTTCAGTTGCCCTTTTGTAATTGCCCACCTCTTGCTCCAAACTGGCCATGCGCTGCTGCAACTGCTCAGATTTGGACTGAGCCTCCTCGAGTTGTGCCCTTGTCTGCGCTAAGGTCTCCTCGAGCTCCATGTTTTTGGCCTCGGCTTCGAAGAAGCGAGCTTTGAAGTGCTCCCCATGGAAATAGATGGAGCCCATTTCGACCTGGATATTCCCCATCTTCTCTGTTGTGTCGATTGTTCTTAAGTCTTCAACCGTATGATGATAGGAGTAATCCGTTGGTGTCATCTCCTCCAAGGGCTTTTGAACTTTGGGCACCTTCTCCATCTTGTGGAGTTCCATCTTCTCCGGGTCGAACATAGCCCTTTTTTCCACCTTGGTTGGAGCTTGCATATTTTTCTTTTTGGCCCTTGAGCCAGCTTGAGGAACTCTGACGCGCTCGACGTATGCTCTCCATAATCGGGTGCTCCTGTAGAACTTCTAGCTCCATTTCCAGTGGTTCTTGTACTCCAAAGAGTGGCGTGAAGGGGAAAAGAGCACGTTGGGGTTTGCTTCGATAGATGGATCAGGAATAGATAAGGCAATGATTAGGCTAACCCTTGGTGACGTCTGGGGTTTGGATAGCTGTGATCGAGGCATTAGGATCTGGGAGTGGAATATCATGGGATGTCGTCGCAACTGAGGAGGTGAGTGAGAGTAAAATAGGTTTGGGATGACGACGGATGGATCGATAGAAACTTGAGGAGGGACAAGGGTGGATGATGTAGGAAACGCAAATGCGTTGGTGATGGATGCAAAGGAACTAAACGTCTAGGAGACAAGAGGGGATGATGAGGGGAGCAACGACTGGGATGCAGGGAAAGGCATGGCAGACATGGGGATGCCGAATGAAGGTTGAGTGGAAATGAGGGTTTCGACATTGGAAGACATAGTCGCCAGAGGCTCAGAAGCGAGGGAAGGAGAAAGAGATAATGCACCTATGGGCTCGGGCATTGCCAAAGCCAAAATGGTGAACTATTGTGTGAT
Organism: Wollemia nobilis; assembly: GCA_028583015.1. Lineage (NCBI taxonomy): Eukaryota > Viridiplantae > Streptophyta > Pinopsida > Araucariales > Araucariaceae > Wollemia > Wollemia nobilis. The sequence goes on along the minus strand of JAQPPZ010017049.1, from coordinate 8,182,239 downwards.
CGGGCTTGTTCTTCCTTCTTCTCTGTCTGATGCTTCCGCTTCTAGGTCAATCAGTTCCACCTCTTGCCGCTCTTGTTGCGTTGGAACAGGGACTTCAAGGACGCTCGCTTCCATGGTTGTCGACGTTGCAGAAGGGTTTGTGTTGAGGAGTCGGGTTGCACCAGTCCGAGGCTTCTTTGCAACATGAGGAAGCGAAAGTGCTACACCAGTGCTCCTCTTCATCGGAGTAACCTGTTCTTTAAAGGGCAGTTGCTCGTCTTTCTCCGTGACAAGTGGATCTTGTTCAATCGGCTGCCCCTGTTCTTCTCGCGTCCTCCACTCTACCAGGGCTTTGAGTGCTTCGAGGCATGATATCAACAAATGAGATAGGTTGGTACGTGTCAACATTTGCATCATATATCATGGAGAAATTTTCATCCAACACGAGGAACTGTTCGGATGCCTGCTTTTTGTTGTGGACCCTCATGATCCACCAGTTGGTAATCTTGTCATCTGACCAATCGGGCAACTTGTCCTTTGTTGCCTGCAATAACTCCTTGTCAGGTACATGCGTTGGGTTGTGCGTAGGGTCATATTCGGCCTCCATCATGTAGAAGTCATGCCATGGAGGAAGTGACATCATCTTCTCTATGTGCCATTCCAGATCGCGCCCCGTGGGATTATTACATTGTGCTTCAATATGTGGGCGTGCACAGCTATGGAAACTTTTTGCTCCGATAAATTGCCTGAAAACGTCCAGCGGGTCGTACCTCCAGCGCTGGGGGAGCTCGATTAGGCCGAAATCGTACAATGTCACTACAAGGAAAGAATTATGCCCGGTGACTACTACCTCAATATCGCCGAACTGAAAAGGTGAGGCGCAGGTGTGCGGCTTCCTTCTTCCGTGCCCATATGTATCATCAGTGAAGTCGCTTTGTCGAGCAACTTCGAGGGTGAAAAGGTACTCCATGGTGTAGTATGACAATAGGAAGGGTTTTCTAGTAAACCCATAAATCCTGATGACAAGGCCCTGTGTAAGCTGGAACACATCACCCAACTTCTTCTGCACTATCTCGTCTCTCATTTGCCTCGGCACTCGTTCACAAATGCCATAGATGAGCTCTAGAGCTGGGTCGAGAAACATCCTATTGAAATTATAGTAGGACTCACTTTTGGATAAACTTTGAGTCCATTGATAAACTGGGAGCGCCTTACCCTCTTTACTGGTGCGATTCTTGGTGATGAAAATGAAATGGTTGTGCATGTGGTAGAAAAGGTACCAAGTAAGGAAAGAGCAGAGTCGGAATGACATATCCTTACCACTTTGCACATCACTCAATAGTATATGCATCTTCTGCCACCCACTCTGCCCAATCGAAGAACACGGGCTTTGTCTCTGGCTTCATGGTGGTGGGAGAGTAGAATTCACCATGCGAAATACACTCTGCGAGGGAAACTTGCCACTTGTATACCGTTGCGTCTGTGGAGAGTCCCATAACCCATGCTAACATGGAGTATATGTCAGGATGCTTGAACAACTTTAAGGGTTTGGGTAGGTCTGGCAATACTTCGGGCATCGACTTCTCTAGTAATTGTGTCTCCATGAACTATCGCATCTGCGTTGTCGACGTGTACCTTTCGTTTTGCTCGTTATGTTGATTTTCTTGATTATGTAGTCGGTAGGGGGCTTTTCTCCACAAGCGAAAGCCTCCTGGACATCATTGGTAGAAATGGTGAACAACTTGTCCCCTTTGGCATTTTGGACCGTCCTGTTCGAGGGTCATAGAATTTAGCAATCTCGCATACTAGCTCTGGGCAGTTATGCACAGGCGTGCATAGGTACCAATAGAGGTGAGAGTAATAGGCGGTCATCCGCTTGCTTTCAGCAGACACCCTTGTCAGCATGACATCAACAGTCTGCAACTTCTCAACACTTTTGTTCGTGAGCATACAATCTCTGATTCTTCCTAGCTTGTCGATGGGTGGTGGCAGCTCTACTTGTTTCTTCTCTTTTTTCTGCCTCTTCGCGCCTTCTCCCTTCTTTGAGGTCTTCTCCTTCTTGGGCTCGATGCTTTTCTTGCCCATTTTGATTATGCGTTGGCCTAGGCACTTGCTCTGAAAAATATAGCATCTCGTTGTTGCTTAGCGCACCACGTTTTACCAGCAACCCTCTCGCTCTGAACTTTGGCAAAGCAAATAATGCTACTAAAAACCCTCAACAATCTCTTTATGGTTTCATTTGAGTTGCAGTGTTGGCCTTCTTATAGCATTGTAATTGACCCACCACCTTAATTACGCTTTGGGGTGAAGTAAATGCATGGAGAGATCATGGGCGAAGTGGGAGATCTCCTGTTCGCGTTAACCAGTGGTTGAGCGCTCCTTCCAATGATGGCCAACTACGTGGGCCGCAATCTTACTCGAAAGTCGTGATGCACCACTTTTCAATTTTCAAGGCATGATTTCCTGCTCCAATGACCTTCCTCGGGGTGTGCGCTCGCTAGGCTTTGCTTTGGAATGTGTGCTCGAGGTATTGGAGAAAGCGAAACTCTCTTTCGCTCTCGCAACCGCTTTTGTCATTTTTAAGAGCTGAAATGGCTTTCGCTTAAAAAGTCAAGCGAGAAACCCTTTCGCCCATTTAATGCTTAAAATAGAAAAAGCGTTAATTTAATGAAGCTTTTGTTAATTAGGAGAGGTATAATATACTCTTTCTTGGAGCGAAAATCATCTCTTTTAATTCCTTGCCATGTGGCACTTGCACAAAAATAGCTCGAAGGGCCACGATTTGAATTTCGCCCATAAAGGAGAGTGAAAGCGCCTTTCGCTCAACAAAGCGCCTAAAAATACCTTTGACCAGTCTTTGATGTAGAAAAATTTAAGTTGAGACTTTTGGGTTGGCCCCGCCTCGGTTGTAGCTTTCGCTCCTTAAGGCGTCGAAACATAGTTTCGCCCCTATGCAAGAGCGAAACTCCTCTTTGCCAAATGACAAGGTGCCTTTTATCTGTGACTTCTTTGCTGGGACGCTTTAAAATATGAAATGAACTCCTTTTGCTCAAAAGAAGAGCGAAAATGCTTTAGCCGACTTGGGTGCTCAAAACTGCTCTTTTCTTTTTTGGCTCTAGAAAACACGCAAACTAAACTAAAAAACTTTTATTTAAACTCTTCTGCTACATTTCCCTGCCAACTCGATTCTTTACCATAGCGAGGAGCTTGGCCAAAACTGCACTACTGAGAGCGTGAAGGGAAGGGAAGCGAAGAGACTTATTCTTCGAGAGAAAAGATATATACATACAAACAAAGGAATAATTATATACATAACTGAGGAACTTTTACTACTACCCCTTACTGGTAGTATGCCTTCAGATGAAGGCCATTGATTGATATTGGAAGAGTGAAACCCTCTAAATCTTGGAGAATGAAAGAGTTTACCTGATTAACCCTGAAATTCGAAATGGACCCTCCTAGAATGCATCAAACTTGTCATGATTTCCTGGTTTAGATTTTCTCTCGTTCCATTTTAACACCAAGTCACCAACCTGGAAGGTTCGATCGGAGGTTCTCTTGCCGAACCAATTTTTTGTGGTCTCCGCATGCTTCATAAAAGCTTCATAGGCCTTTTCTCTTTCTTCTTCCAATTGCAGCAATTGGGCCATCCTGACACTCATGGGATCAAACTCCTCATCTTCGCCATCTAACGACCGGAGAGACTGCAATGCGGGCAACTCAATGTGTGTGGGGAGAACTGCTTCCTTCCCATACACCAGGGAATATGGAGACGTCTTGATCGATTTCTTAATTGAGATGCGGTCAGCCCATAAGGCTAGGTCCAGGAGCAGATGCCAGCTCCGCTTGTTCCCTTCCAAGGTTCTCTTCAGGATCTTCAGTAAGTTTTTGTTCGTGGACTCTGCCAAACCATTCCTCTGCGGGTAATAGTTAGATGAAGTCTTTAGGTAAATACCATACTTGCAAATGCGGAGATTCTGCCACGAGTGAAATGAGTGTTGTTGTTAGTTACGGTTGCATCCGGTATTTCGAAGCGGGTTATCAATCCTTCCAAGAAGGCAATGACCACATCCTGGTTAGCTTGCTTGGTTGGCACTGCTTTCGCCCACCAGGTAAAATAATTTGTAGTTGTTAGGATATACTTATGCCTTGTAGAGGAATTAGGATCTATCACCCCAATGAAATCTAAGCCCCATTGCTGAAATGGAGCTTCGACCTAAATTGGGTGCAAAGGCAAAGAAGCATTCTTGCTTCGACCGACGTATCTCTGGCACTTATCACACTTCTGGCTGACCTCGAAGGCATCAACAAAAATAGTGGGCCAATAATAGCTCGCTTTAATGATTTTTAAGGCCATAGGCCTTCCTGTGAAATGTCCTCCTGACATCCCAGAATGGAACTCATCAAGGATCCTCTGTTTCTCTGTCCCCCTGACACACCTCAAGAGAACCCCATCTATATTCCTGTGAAACAAACCATTCGACAACAATACATACCTACAAGCTTGAAGCCTGAACCTTCTCCTCTGCGAAGCATTGAGGCGAGAAGGGCACCTTCTGGTATTGAAGTATTCGACAAGGTCCTCTGTCCAATCCTTGCCATCTATAGACCGATTCGCAAGATCGCTTTCTTGTGTTGGATCATCCCATTGGCATGCTATTACTTCGGATGCGGCGCTCCTGGCAAGTTCTTGGCACAATGCTCGATCATGGACCAGTTTAGTGGGCCTGACTTCTATGTCAAATTCTTGGATCTTGGAGACCCATCCTGCTCTTTTATTACCAAGCTCACCTTGGATGATGAAGTTTCTGACGTCAGGGTGTACTACGTACACTATTGTCTTACTCTGGGAGATGAAATGGTGAAACTTCTTCAATGATCACATCATTGCATGTACTTGTCTCTCAATGAAGTTATACTTCTCTTCGTGTGGATGGATGACTTGGCTTAGGAATGCTATCGATCGTTCATCCCCATCCTCGTTCTTCTGAGTAAGGACAACTGCATAGCTCTCTGGTTCATCGATGACGTAAAGGATAAAGTCTTTAGAGTAATCGAGGTTCACCAAAATAGGGGCTTGAGCGATTCTCTCTTTGATTTCTCTGAATGCCCACTTCCTTTCCTCAGTCCACTGAAACTCAACGTCCTTCTTTAGGAGTTCGGTCATTGGCTTTACCACCTGAGCGAAATCGGATATGAACTTCCTAACAAAATTGATCTGCCCAAAAAGGATTGGAGGCCTTTCTTATTTGTTGGTAGAGGTAGCTTGAGGAGGGCTTCAGCCCTAGCAGGATCGATAACTAGTCCCTTCTCTGAGATTACATGGCCCAGGAGCTTACCTTCTTTCACCATGAAAATGGACTTTTTCGGATTTATGGAAACTTCGAACTCTCGACACTTCTCAAATACTTGACGCAAATGTAGACCGTGTTCTCCCCTTTTGTGGGAGAAAATAGTCATGTCATCTAAATAAATTACAATGATGCGATTTAGTAACTCACCGAAGGCTAAGTCCATCGCTCTTTGGAAAGTCGCTCCGACGTTTGAGAGGCCAAATGACATTCGTTGGTAGGCGAAAGTGCCCCACTTGGTGGTGAAAGCAGTTTTGTACTGATCCTCATCCTTCACCCAGATTTGATTGTATCCGGAGAAGCCATCTAGTAGAGAGAACCTCTGTGCTCCCGCCACTACATGAAGAATTTGATCAATTTGGGGCAGCGGGTAGTGGTCCTTTAGAGATGCTTGATTGAGATTTCGAAAGTCAACGCACAAGCGGATGTCTCCATTCTTTTTTGCATTGGGACCAAGTTTACCACCCAAGAAGAGTGCTTGATAGGATAGATAATCTTTACCTCTAGCATCTTCAGGAGCTCAGCCTTCATCAACACTTCAATCTTTGGGTTGACCGGCCTTTGTTTCTGTCTGAAAGGTTTGACCCCTTCCTGCAGCTCGATCGTGTGTTGGAAGATGCTCTTATCATATCCTTTCAGGTCTCGATAACTCCAAGCGATAATATCTGGGTATTCCTTGCATAGGATCCTGATTTGCTCGATCTCTATCGACGTACAATCGGTTCCAACCTTGATCACCTTTTCGGGTTCTAGCTCCAGTTCCTTATATTCTCTCACGTCTACTTTGATCTTATGAGCAAGTGACCTGTCATCTTGATCAAATAGACTTTCAAGCGTGATCAAGCCCTTTGGGACATGATTATTTTTCAACTGTATTAATCCCTCATACTCTTCTTCATCAAGGGTCCTATCTTCGATAGTGTTGGCTTCATTAATCAAAAAATTGATAATTTGCTCATCATTGTCGAACACCTGCCAGTGGATATTCTTGTCTGGTATCGAAGGCCTATAAATCACTCTTACCGTCTTCGATTTCTGCATCATGTTTTCAGCGGGGAGAATCTAGCTCCAATAGATGCCAAGATGTCAACGTGCTTATTTCGCTCTCATGAAATAGCTCGGATATTCAGTGCTGTGAAAGATTCGAGCAGGTCCCATACCTTGTTGCGGTATACCTTCAGGTAATGTTGCTTTGCGACACACTTATTGGTGACTTGGTTGCAGATTAACTCTGAATCTCCGAAGATCTGCAACTGCTTGATTCCAAGTTTATCTGCTTTTCTTAACCCCAAGCACAGGGCTTCATACTCAGCTGCATTATTAGTACAGCTCCATGCGAGTCTGTAGGAGTAGGTTCTCTGCTTTCCTGAAGGAGAGATAAGGACAACTCCTGCCCCGACGCCATTCTTACATCGTGCACCATCAAAGAAGAGCTTCCATAGTTGATCAAAAATAGGGTCTTCATCACTTGGTACCTTAGCCTTTTCGGGCCTGGTGATCGAGTAGCACCCTATTTCTGATTCGATCATGGCATTGAAATCATGCATGGAAAATTCATCTTCTATGCGGAGCTCATCCAGGGCTTCTTCCATCAGTTCTACTCCTCCTTCCTCCACTTCCTCAATCAGATTGACTGAGTCCACTTGCTTCTCCGCATCTTGGATCCTTTCGATATGAAAGGTAGAGGGTTTCTCATTAAAAATTTTAATTCTCCTTCCTCTGAAGGGGATTTCCAAATGCGAATAATCCAGAGACAAATAGCCTCCTAGTTTGGCGGTGAATTCCCTTGATAGGCACATACTAAAATACGACTCTAAATCCACCACCACAACTTCTTGTATCATGGTGATTTATGGTATCTTATGCAACATGATCAGAATATCCTTGATCACCCCTACTATCTTGATCAGAGTTCCATCCAGTTGGAGCACTCCAGGACTACTCCTCGTGTACTCCATACCCATAATCTCGCAAATAACCTTGGGCATCATAGTAGTTGCGGCGCCAGAGTCGATCATGCAATTATGCACAACCCACCCCTCCATCCTGAGGGATAGATAGAATGGTGGCGGCCTGTTCTTCCCGGTGGCCGAGGTAGTCAATGTCTGAGTCAAGATAGTCTGAGTCGGCTTTTCCTTACCTTTAGCAGACTTCAACGATTCTTGCAATAGATCGACTTGGTCGGGTAGTTGAAGCGCATCAAAGAGGCTTACCTTAGCTGGAGTTTTCTTTAGTTCTTCAACAATATTGTATGCTCCTGTACTAGACTCACCTCCCTCCTTCGTAGTCTTGTATCTGGTTCGATATTGTTGCATCGCTTCTACCCTCTGACGCTTGGTCAATGAGGGATACCTGAGCCTTTCTCTTGCCTGGTCCCTTGTCTCGGTTTGGGGTTGGGAGGGCGAAGCCTGTGGTTGAGGAACTCTCCCCCTAGCTCTCGGAGGTAAGAGATCCTTCAATAGGATGGGTTCCTCCAACTTTGACACTTGGGCAGGCTCTTTTACTGGCGGTAGCGCCTTCTCGCTCGACATCTTGGAACTAGCAGGTACCTTTAATGGTTCCATTTGAACCGGATCAACTTCAATGGGTTTTTTACCTGTCCTCATAAGAACGAAAACCTGCTCGATAGGGGGAATCATAAAGTTGCGGTCCACTTCTCTGATCATATTCACTTGCCCACCAGGAACGTTGTCCCAGGGTCTGCACATAGTTCAAATGGACCATGCAAGTCTCCTCATCGTGCGGGTCATTGCAGGTGGAGCACCAATAAGCTCTATCAGATAGACCAACTTCTTCATTATCTAACACCACTGCATTTCTCTCGGGAGCCCTACTAGTGGAAGCAACTTGTTCTCTAGTAATCAGGGAGGAGGAGCGAATCTCCTTGGCTGGAAACTCTGATCAGATTGCCTCCTTTTTAAGATGGTGATCTCATTCACCATTGCCCTCATTGATGATCGTATATCTTGTAATTCTTTGGCTTGGTCTGGATTTGCAGGTGTCGGAGGTGCGGGTAATGGCAATGGTGCCAATGGTGCAGGTAATGTCGGATATGGGATAGGAGCTAGAAGTTGGGGAACAATAGGTGCTTGAAACTGTGAGGCGGGTACCATCTGGTTCTGAGAAGCATTGGGATTCCATGATGGAATAGGGTACATTGGGGATGTAGGCAATGACTGAGAGGATGCACTAGGATATAAATTTTGAGGTAAGTCCGAAAAAATTGGCATAGTCATTTTCGGAGGTAACTTACCAATAGCGACTAAGTCGGCCTCAACTTTCTGTGCCTGAGCGTACAAGGCTGGAAATGTGTTGACATTAGCGTGTCGGATGCTCATGCTGATGTCAGAATGGAAAGCCCTTAGGTAATAAAATGTTGCTTGCTCTGGGGTGGGCCGAAGGCCGTCAGTAACTCTCTGCCAGGTTCGGGCGAACCTGACATTAAAATCTGCTACCTCTTCTTGAGGGTGCCTCTGAATGGTGGTGAACTGGTGCAACAAGGAGAAAGGGTCCACCTGTTCATTGAAACCCCTTATCAATTGTTCCGCTAACTGGTCCCATGTAGCAATGGTACTGGGCGGCAGTGATCGGTACCAGTAGAGAAGCTTACCTCTGAGCGAGAGTACTAGCAGTCTTACCATGATGTCTTCTTCTGTGATGCCATGGATAGTTGCCAGTGAAGCGACATCTTGGACATGCTCGTAGGTTATCTTTCTCGTACCATCATACGTGGGCAGAGCCTTTAATGCTACGGTTGGGATCTGGTTCTGAGCCTGCAGATTGAGCGGTCTCGAATGATTCCAGGCTGGAAATTGCCTGGGTGGATTTTGTGCCATCTAGACCGGAGTGCTTGGTTGAGGGGGCAAGCTAGTTGCGGTGCTGGAAGGACTTGGAGTTTGTGAAAATATACCAGCTACTTGCGAGGATGTCTCGACTAACGGGATAGTCGAGGGGACTACTCTAGGATGTTCTCCCAAAGCATCGATGTTAAGCTCAAAGAACTCAACTGTATCTTCTGGATTTCTAGCCTTCGATCTTGTGATCATGAGGGGGAGGGCTTTTAACCGGCTTCAAGATTCGAAGGCTTCTGGGTTCAGCTAAGTCGCCAGATGTTCTTACTTGACAGTAAAAAGATGAACATCAATTCTTAATATTGCTTGATGTGGAACGTTTGCATCCCACCGGGCATGCCAAAAATTGTTGGTCAAGAATCTACCTTAGGTATGGAATGTTTCATCCATGCACCCTAGACCCGACCAACATTGAAAGGTCGAAAGGAAGAAATGCCTCCCGTGCCAATCTCCAGAGAGGGTTGGTTCCCTTGCTACTTTAAACTTGGGGATTTGAGATTAAGGAAACATGAAAGGAATGATAAATGATTGAAAGGGATGGGAAATATGGCTATGAGCTAGATTAACGGGGGTGATGAACAAACAACACGATCACTTAGTTATACTTAAACCAATAGCCATTAGCACAAAGGATGTAACATAAATTAAAACTAGATACTCTCACAATATGCAACCTCTAGAATTATTCCAGCGTTTACTCTTTATCAGAAGCTAAATCCAGACATAGAATTATAGCTATGAGATAGAGAAGCAAATTTAATAGAAATAAAGAATAGAAGGCATACACATGAAAGAGATTCAGATTTAGAGCCAAGGATCCTTTGTATTCATGGCAGAGCTTAAGCACAATAGTTTTCTAGCAAAACGTCCATCATTTTACATTAGAATTGCTAGTTTTTATAGAGGATTCCACCTCTAAAACATAAATGCCCAACCACAAAACATCGTGGTGGTAGCAAATATTTGATTCCAGCACTCATCAAAAAGTAATGAAGCATGGCTTGAATTTGATGACTCCTTGAGAAGTAGTTGCATGGCTTCAATGCGACGACGTGATTCGCCTGCAATGCCATCTCCTTACTTGTTGGAACCGCCTCAATGGTGAAAATCAGATTCTGGGATCTGGGGGATTGGATTTAGATGCTTCTCTGACCAACCACCATTAAATGAGTGAAAGCGCAATGTTGAAAGCTGCTTCGGCGACCACCATTTGAAATAGAGGAGAAAATGAGTTTCGTTGAGAAGAGGCACGAAAGGGAGTTTCGATGCCTCTTTCGAGTGAAATAGGAATTCATTGGTGTGGGCCCCAACTTGCCTTTGTTTGAGCGTTGACCCAAAAAGGACCTTCGCTCTGCTCTTCGCTCATAGCAGGATCACCAGACGCGTCATGGAATGCCACTTGGAAGTCACTTTGCGAATATCGAAAGTCTTTGTCGCCTTGCTGGAGAGGTGGGACCCAATGCGCACTTGGGAAATGCCAAAGGCGTTTCGCCCATACAAGGTCCGAAATGGGCTTGCGCTCTCAAGTTGGGGAAAGGAATTGGCCATACCGAAATGGTGCTCTCAATTGGGGGAAAGGAATTGGGCCCCACTTGGTTTCGGTTGTCTTTCTCTAGCCCGAAATGGGCTTGCGCTCCAAGTTGGGGTGAAAGCACTTGGGCCCCACTTTGCATTTTGGTAGATAATTCTAGCATTTAGAAATGAAAGGCACTTTCGCCCATACAAGCCCGAAATGGGCTTGCGCTCTCAAGTGGGGCGAAAAGGCTTGGGCCCCACTTGCAATTTTCTCCGAAACTGTGTTGCGTTGGCCTTAGGAAAAGTCAAAGGTGCTTTCACCCATACAAGCTCCGAAATGGGCTTGCGCTCTCGAGTGGGGGCGAAAACACTTGGGCCCCACTTGGCTTCGGCCGACCTCTAGCCCGAAATGGGCTTGCGCTCCACTCCTCCGAAATCAAGTTGCACTGAAGCATGGCACGAAACTACTCTCGCCCATGACTTAAAAACAAAGACCCTGCATGATGAGTGAAAGGAAAGGACTGCATGCTTCCTTGAGCGCAGCCAACAAATCTTGACAACAAAACATGGAAAAGAAGGAATACATTCTGAAAAAGAAGAGTTTTTCAAGGAAGAAGAGATTATTACATAGCAAAATTTCTCACAAAAGAAAACAATGTGGCAGGGATGCCAACAAAACCTAAACGTGTGAGAACAGTTTCAACAATTTCTGACGTATATGGCACTCCAACTTCTCATCCTCTTAACCAAAGGGGGAGGGATCTAATTAATGTGGGAGTGGGATCTTCTACTAGAGCTAAAGAAAAAATCAACCAATTACAAAAATCTACATTATGCAAGTGAGAATGTGAATGATATTATTTTCCAATTTTAGTTGTCAATGACATCCACTTCAATGTTACTCCCTCTCCTTTTTCTAACAAGGTATTCATAAATTCATTCACTAGTGTCATGTCCCCTTTCTGAGCTCGTCAGCATTGGCACAGTGCATAGCCTATTCACGCGATCCTGTAGGCTATGGGAGCAGTTTAAGGATCTTGGAAGTCAGTTGGAGCAGTTTCCTATTTTTTAGGGCCGTGCTTTTTTCAGAACAGTTTCTATATTTGGACAGTTCGACCAAAAGGGTATCCAAAAATGCTATCAGATGTTGGCTTGGGTCTTCTGGTGCAATTATTTTAATACTCGTAATTATTTAATTATAAAGTCGTATTTAATTAAATAGACTTTATATTATGTGTGCACATAAGTCACTTAAGTGAATTATTAATTATTTGATAAAGTGACTTAGGGAGACATAAGGATTTATTAAAAAGGGGGTTTTTTTATCCCACATTGGTTATGTTATGATACAGCCAGGCCGAGTCAATAATAAATAAAGTGGTCGGGCTCTCATTCCAGGATCCTTGAACATTGAATATATTGCTTGATGCATTTTGGAGAATTTGCTTGCAGATTCGAGCTTGTTGAGAACGGAAACTCTCGGCAAGGACATCCACTACGGCTGTGAAAGATCAGCTCTATTGGATTTTGATTGTCTTCATTCATAGGGCAAATTGGAGATCAAAGAGAATTTCTGGTTCGTCATTGATATCTTGTGTGTGTTGGGAGATAGCAACGATTTATACCCGTAGACGGTACTTATTCGAGCGGCGTAGCGTTACTATTCATGCGGTACCGTAGCAGTTTACTATTCACGCGGCACTGTAGCAGTTTACTATTCACGCGGCATCGTAGCAAATTACTATTCACGCGACACTGTAGCAAATTACTATTCATGACACTATTCACAAACTATTTTTAGAACGTGGATTGCTACGATTTGTTTTCAGACTTGAGGAAAATCGGGTATTTTCAGTTGTTCATCATTGTAATTTCCCTTGCAATTAAGTTGTTCCAGCTTGTGAAGCTTTCTTTCAGAGATATCGTATGTTTAAATCCCATAAAAATACCAAAAAAAAGAGCATATATTTGAATTAAAAGAGCAAGAAATTTGTGTTTTTTTTTACTAGTCAAAATAGATAGGAAACAATCCATAATAGGGTGGGTTGTTACAGTGGTATCAGAGCGAGTCATATCTGCCGACTTGTGGGTTTAATTAATGAGTGAACCAGTTGGTAAAGGGAAAGAGAAAGATTTTCATCTTCAGTATGAGCGACATAAGAGATCTACTGAATTACTAGACAATATGGGTGATGATCAGCATCGGGAGAACCCTAGTATATTTGGGGCTCTTAATGCTTTGTCAAAGGCACAGATGGATATGCAGGATCAGATGATACAGGGACAGGAAGCATTAGCAGATGCTATTATGGCTATGACTAATACTTTGCAGGGGCTACAGACAGGGACTAATCAGGATGGTGGGCCTAGCTCATCAAACAGGCGTATTCCGAGCAAGGGCAGCCAGGGCATGACTGATCAGAGGCAACATACAGTTGTTACTTCTCGACCGACTCAGCCTACGTTCTTATCTAGAGCTGAAGTTCCAAAAACCTGAGATGCACACAGCTCAAGGGCCTATAGAGGATCAGTTTGAGGAGTGGTATCAGCGGTATAGTGCTCTTCCGGAAGGCCTTAGGGCCCATTGGTCATTTGACCAATACGTCACTCAGAAGCAGAGGAGTATGGGACAGGGAGGTGGTCACCGTACCGATCAGGCTAGACCAGCACATAAAGAATTCAACCAAGCACTGAACAAGGTTTCTTTACCTCAGTTTGATGGTAGTGGCAAATGTACAGCCAGGACATGGGTGGATAAACTTGATAATTTCCTCTCACTTCGACCTATGCTGGAAGAAGAAGCTATAAAATTCGCCACATTACATCTTGAAGGAGCTGCACACGATTGGTGGTTTCATGGGTTGATCACTTTGGGTCATAATTTGATTACATCCTATGAGGAGTTCACACGGCTACTTATCGATCGATTCGATAAGAAGGATCCTGAGTTGTATTTTCGAGATCTGGCACAGTTGAGGCAGAACAGTTCAGTAGAGGCCTACATCACAGAATTCCAGTCCATTTCTATCAAAGTGGATGATATCTCAGAGAGGCGTCTAATCATACTCTTCTATGAGGGATTGTCTGAGCCGCTACGTGGTTGGGTAAAGGCATTTGATCCAGTCACTTTACAGGATGCCATGAAAAAGGCGAGAAGCATGGAGTTCGCTGTTCCGAAACAAAAACCAGCCTTCAAACCTTTTCAGAATAACAAAGATAAGAAGGGGTTTGTCCAGAACGCACCTAAAACTGAAACTAAGAAACTATCAGATAATGAGCTCAATGAATTAAGAAAAAGGAAATTATGCTTCAGATGTAGAGAACCATGGGAGTTGGGCCACAAGTGTTCAGTTAAGGTGAAGCAACTAGAGGCTAGAGAATATTTTGAAGTTGATGAATCTGGTTCAGAGCATTCAGATCAACAGGAGGATGAGGAGAATTGTGGAGCAGGGGAGACAGAAGAAGAGACTGAGGTACAGATTGCACAATTGTATAGTTTTAAAAAGGGATCTTCTTTCAAGGTCCGAGGAGTCCTTCAGGGGCAGCGGGTGGTGACACTGATTGATACAGGGGCAACTCATAACTTTATTGACGCTGGGTTGGTTGATAAGAGAGGGTTGCAGACAGAAGAATTTCCAGGATTCAGAGTAATGGTAGCAGATGGGACAGCCATACAGTGTAACCGCAGGATCCCTAAACTACAGATGAAGTTAGGAGGCTATGATCTTACTGATGATTTTTATGTGGTTAATATTGGGGATACTCATATGATTCTGGGAATGCAGTGGTTAGAATCCTTGGGCGAATTCACTATGAACCTGAGGGCTATGGAGATGAGTTTCATGACAGGTGGCAAGAAGGTGACGCTGAGAGGCATGTCAGACGGCGGACCCCGAGTTGTCTCCATTAAGCGAATGGAGAGGCTTTTCAGACATGATGAGGTTGAGTGGGCAGCAGAGTGTCTCATTACTTCAGCAGGGGATGTACAGGTTAAGTCCACTTACCAGCCAGAGATTCAGGACATCTTGACTAAACACTCCAAGGTGTTTAGTAATATTCCTCCAGGGAGACCTCCGGAGAGAGGAATGGAGCACATTATTGAGTTGGAGGAGAGTGCTAAGACAGTTATCACTACACCCTATAGGCACCCTAGGCGACATAAGGATGAGATTGAGAAAACAATTCAGGAATTGCTTGACATGGGACATATCCGACCAAGCAAGAGTCCTTTTGCTTCGGCTGTGGTTTTGGTAAAGAAAAAAGATGGGACTTGGCGTATGTGTGTTGACTATAGGGAGCTAAATAAGAAAACAATTAAGAACAGGTACCCTATTCCACGCATCGACGAATTGATTGATGAGCTACATGGAGCTCAACTCTTCTCAAAAATAGACCTGCGCAGTGGTTACCATCAGATCAGAATGAGAGAGCAGGATATAGAGAAAACAACTTTTCGCTGTCATTGTGGGCACTTTGAGTTTCTGGTTATGCCTTTTGGGTTGACCAATGCCCCAGCGACTTTCCAGTCTTGTATGAACAAGATTTTTAGCAGGCAGTTGAGGAGGTATGTTTTGATATTCTTTGATGATATTCTGGTTTACAGTCGATCATGGGAGGAGCACCTACAGCATCTTGAGGAGGTCCTCCGTATCCTCGAACAGGAATCCTTTTATGCTAAGGAAACAAAATGTGATTTTGGGTTGACAGAGCTCTTGTATCTTGGGCACATTATCAGTGCAGATGGAGTACGTATGGACCCGGATAAAATCAAAGCTATCCAGGATTGGCCAGCTCCAACAAATCTATCTCAGCTTAAGGGATTCTTTGGACTTTGTGGTTTTTACAGACGGTTTGTGAAGGGATTTTCGCAGTTGGCAGCCCCACTCACAGATTTGACCAAGAAGGGTGCCTTCAAATGGTCTGATGAAGCTCAGAAGTGTTTCGAACACTTCAAACAGGTTATGTGTTCTTGCCCGGTGCTTGCTATGCCAGATTTTTCACAGCCTTTCGTTTTACAGTGTGATGCTTCCGGTGAAGGGATTGGTGCAGTTCTGATGCAGAACAGACACCCAGTGGCTTATGAGAGTCGGAAGCTCCAGGGGGCAGAAAGGAGTTATTCTATTTATGATAAGGAGATGTTGGCGATAATGCATGCTCTCGCCAAATTCCGGTAGTATCTGGTTGGAGGTAGATTCACTGTCAGCACGGATCATAACAGTCTTAGATACTTCTTGGCTCAGAAGGATCTAAATGAGAGGCAGCAGAAGTGGGTCAGCAAGCTACAAGCTTATGATTTTGACATAGTTTATGTTAAGGGAAAGTCGAATGTGGTTGCTGATGCTTTATCTCGAAGGCCTCACATTTGTTCAGTGACTGGTATTTCAGCAGAATGGCGAGATGTTATTATTGCAGAATATGCCGAGGATGAGTGGGCATCCAGTTTGCTAGAGGGCAAAGTGCAGGATGACCGTTATATGATTTCACAGGGTTTGATCCTTTATAAGGGTCGCGTTTTTCTTCTATCTGGGTCACAGTTTAGGAAGAGAGTTATCCAGTATTTTCATGATGATCCGACTGCAGGTCATTCAGGTTTCTTTAAGACTTACAGGAGCATTCGGGAGAGATTTTCTTGGAAAGGGCTTAAGAATGAGGTTCTTCAGTATGTTCGTGAGTGTTCTATCTGTCAGCAAAATAAGGATGAACATACACACCCAGCAGGTTTATTGCAACCCCTTCCAATACCGAACCAGAAATGGGAAGGTATATCTATGGATTTCATTACTGGGTTACCCACAGTGCAGGGCAAGGATTGCATTTATGTTGTGGTGGATAGACTCACTAAGTTTGCACATTTCTTTGCTATTTCAGCTACTTTTACGGCTGCTCAGGTGGCTGATTTATTTTTCAGAGAGGTGTTCCGTTTGCATGGAATACCCAAGACTATTGTGAGCGACAGGGATACACGGTTCATGAGCATTTTTTGGCAGGAGTTATTCAGGTTAGGAGGAACCGAGCTCACTCCCAGCACTAGCTACCACCCTCAGACCGATGGGCAGACAGAGATAGTTAATAAGTGGATAGAGGGTTACCTGAGGAATTATGTTTCAGGGCAGCAGAAAGCTTGGGTGAAGTGGCTTCATCTTGGGGAATTCTGCTACAACACAACTCACCACATGACTATTGGTATGACACCTTTCATGGCTTTGTATGGTTATGAGGCTCCAAGCTTCATTGATCTTCTATTGGGTGACAGTCGAGCTCCGGGAGCTAAGGATTATTTGCAGGACAGCCAGGACTTGTTGAGGTCCCTCAAGGATAATATCCTTCAGGCTCAGAATCGGCAGAAGCTTTATGCCGATCAGCACAGAGTTGAGCGCAGTTTTGAGGTGGATGATCTGGTCTATCTTAGGTTGCAGCCTTATAGACAATCTACTCTCAAGAAGAGTGGGAAGGAGAAGTTGAAGCCCAGATTTTATGGACCCTTTCGGGTAATCAGGCGGATTGGTGAGGTAGCTTATGAGTTGGAGCTACCTGGTGACAACAAAATACATAATGTCTTCCATGTTTCACGCCTCAAAAAGGCGATTGGTGCACGCATTGTTCCTTCTACTAAGTTGCCTCCATGGGATGAGGAGGGTAAACTCATTTTGGTTCCCGAAGCTATTATTGATTACAGGGAGAAGGTGTTGAGGCGGAAGGTAATTAAGGAATATTTGATTAAATGGAAGAACTTACCTGTTGATGATGCTACCTGGGAACATGAAGACATTCTACAACATCCGGCACTAAGATTGCTTGGGGACAAGCAATTTTTGGGAGGGAGGACTGTCATGTCCCCTTTCTGAGCTCGTCAGCATTGGCACAAGTGCATAGCCTATTCACGCGATCCTGTAGGCTATGGGAGCAGTTTAAGGATCTTGGAAGTCGCTTGGAGCAGCTTTCCTATTTTTTAGGGCCGTGCTTTTTTCGTAATCAGTTTCTATATTTGGACAGCTCGACCAAAAGGGTATCCAAAAATGCTATCAGATGTTGGCTTGGGTCTTCTGGTGCAATTATTTTAATACTCGTAATTATTTAATTATAAAGTCGTATTTAATTAAATAGACTTTATATTATGTGTGCACATAAGTCACTTAAGTGAATTATTAATTATTTGATAAAGTGACTTAGGGAGACATAAGGATTTATTAAAAAGGGGGTTTTTTTATCCCACATTGGTTATGTTATGATACAGACAGGCCGAGTCAATAATAAATAAACTGGTCGGGCTCTCATTCCAGGATCCTTGAACATTGAATATATTGCTTGATGCATTCTGGAGAATTTGCTTGCAGATTCGAGCTTGTTGAGAACGGAAACTCTCGGCAAGGACATCCACTACGGCTGTGAAAGATCAGCTCTATTGGATTTTGATTGTCTTCATTCAGAGGGCAAATTGGAGATCAAAGAGAATTTCTGGTTCGTCATTGATATCTTGTGTGTGTTGGGAGATAGCAACGATTTAGACCTGTAGACGGTACTTATTTGGAGGCTGTAGCAGTTTACTATTCACGCGGTACTGTAGCAGTTTACTATTCACGCGGCACTGTAGCAAATTACTATTCACGCGGCACTGTAGCAAATTACTATTCACGGCACTATTCACAAACTATTTCCAAAACGTGGATTGCTGCGATTTGTTTTCAGACTTGAGGAAAATCGGGTATTTTCAGTGCTGTTCATCATTGTAATTTCCCTTGCAATTAAGTTGTTCCAGTTTGTGAAGCTTTCTTTCAGCAGTATACTGTATGTTTAAATCCCATAAAAATACCCAAAAAAAAGAGAGCATATATTTGAATAAAAAGAGCAAAAATTTGTGTTTTTTTTTACTAGTCAAAATAGATAGGAAACAATCCAGAATAGGGTGGGTTGTTACAACTAGCCGGTTGGTTCTATGTATCTGTCCCTTCGTGAAGGGTCGGAACTTCAGTATGAAGTTGAGACGGGGGTACTTCAGTGCAAATACCACTTGGGTGGGCATAAAAACACTCTGGTAATGGCTTCCCTCTTTCATCCATAAAAAGGCAGGTTGAAAACAAGTCTGAGAATTAACTCCTCAATAAAGTACCGAGAACATAGCATAAATTTTAGTTTTATATATGTATTGTATTTTCAATATTGCATTTTACCAACTGGAAAAGCTGTAGAACATGGGGTATACAAGAATTGTAGTAAGTTGGATTGTATTAATGCTCTTGAATATTAGCATTTTGAACTCATTGATGCTAAGTGATAGCAATTGTGAAAAGACCATTGTCATTTTCTATAATGGGATCATTTTGCATGATTGGCTGTTGTACCATAGCAATATGGATAAGTTAATCTAAATGTTTTCAATGCTGTATAATAGCATTTAAAAAAAGGGACATTTCATTGAGTTAGATAGCTGAAGACTTGCATACCAATGAAACTGGCTGTACCAGAAAGTTTAAGCTGAGGTTAAATACAATTGTTGCATGTGTGTATTAAAGAAAGCATTCTCTTCTTCTTCTTTCTTTTATTTTATTTATTTTTTTATTTTTTTTGTGCCTTCCTGCTCCTGTTAATTTGGTTTGGTTTATAGCCTTGGTATGTGTGGCACAGTGGTGAGTATTCCAACGGTGGAGGAACAAAATGACAGATTTAGAGACCAAGCAAGACTGCAGTCAATGCTATCTCACACTGGTTCAACATTCCATTTGTACGGCAATCAAGTGATCATCCATTTGCATGGCAGCCAAGTGACAATTCACTTGTGCAGGTGTCAAGTGATCTACTTGTACGGCAGGTTAAAATCTTCACTTGTACAGCAGCACTTGAACGGCAACTTACTCACTTGTATGACAACTTGGTAAATGACTTGCACAGCAAGTCACTCACTTGAACGACAACTCTGCTATCCACTTGAACAGCTCTCCTGACCACTCCACTCGTACGGCAACTCTTGTACAGTGTTTTTGGACTACAACTCCTCATACAATGGTCTTCGCTGCAACTATGCTTCACACCTGCACACAAAACTTCATACAACCACAATCTACCAACCTACTTGCAGCAATAGCATTACACAGATCACACACATGAAAGATGAATCATCAATGTATTACTCTTGCTTGTATGGCATTAATATTACAGAACGTCTGCACTAGCAATATACAATGCTACAATGGATTTACAGACACTGACTACACACGCATAGATGCTCCTCAGTCCTCCCAGTACGATTGGTGATCGAACAAATGAATGGGCATCCTTTTCAACCTTGAGGACTAGCAGTTACCAACGACTATCGCCTGGACACCTCACCACTAACTACCTCCCATTCGCATATGCATAACACATACATCAACCATACAATACATTGTCAATATATAAAATGATGACATCGCACCCTCGACGTCCAACTACAAAATTGCATTACACTATCATTTACATTTCATTTGTATTTACACTTACATTTACATGTGTGTAGATTTCACACTTATTTCTACTATGTACACTGCTTTGGCTACTTAGAATTGGCTCCTACATCTACCCTCCCCTTTAAATTGGTTGACATCCTCGTCGACGATTGTTTATGCTCCTAGGGACTTGGTTTTTGTTGTGGTGTGGGAACAAGAACACCTCCTAACTCCTGAATTTGCAGCTTGAGGGCTTCTATCTTTGCCTTCAATCGTTTGCTATAGGCCTAATATTGAGCCCCCTGCACACCATAATGGTTTGATCTCTGCTGACTTTTGCCAACAGCTCAGCCTCCCTTTTTGTAGCTTCAGCTTCAGCTTCCTCCCTTGTTGCTTCCACCACCTTCTTTATTGCTTCCGCTTCATGTTTGGGTGCGATTGCTAGCTACTCATCCTTCTTGGCTATCAGTTGATCACGACGAGTACCCTCCTAATTCTTGCTGGAAATATTACATTATTTTGTACCATGCAATAATATTGCAAGGACCATGTAAATAGGTTAGTTTAGAGTGTGATTAATAATTCAGTATGTAGTAGGTGTCATGTAGATAAGTATGGAGTTATGTAAGAGTTTGTCATTTAGTATGTGCAATCATTAGAGTCTTTGTCCTTATGTGGATATGTGGAGTCAATAATAGATTTATTATTATGTGGTATTTCTCCCATGAGAAATATGAAGTGTTAGATCTTCCATGTGTGTGAGGAGATGAAAAGTTTGTGTAAGTAGAAAGGTCAAGAGTCTTGTGAATGTGAAGAGTCTCATATCCAATGTGTATATATTGAAGACAAAGCATTGTAATATGTGATCAAAGAAGCTTTGCAATACATTGTATTTGCATTGCTTGAGTAGATATATATTCATTATTAGTAGTTTCTATGAGTAATATTATCATTGATTGAATATATGTAATTGTGTGAATATTTATTCTTGATATATTGTGAGATCCTGTGAGGAAAGTATTGAGTTGCTAATAGTGGTATCAGAGCCACCATTTTCAGAAACCAGGTCATAAGAAAGTGTCCATAAGTTGCAAGAGTTGTGAATGAGTCATTGTTGTGACTAGAGTGCAAGTTGAAACATTGGAAGACTGGTGTTAGAACGTTGAAAGACAGTTGAAGAGGAACTTTGGGAAGAGCAACTTTGGGAAGTACCCATGATTGAGCAAAGTTGAGTTGATCGAAGCCAAGGTGAAAGAGTCACGCGGGAAGATTGTCACAGTGTTCATAGAAAGCTACAGCCATTGCAGGAAATGCTGCTACAGTCTATGTAGACATCTGCAGAAGAATAGGAGTCATATTGATTGACTCAAGCGCCCAAGGATGGAGATTTGTAGGAAGTAGAGTCCAAGATTTTTGAAGCCACCAGAAGGTAGTTGCAAGGAAGAAACCCTAAGTGCAACACTAGAACGAGCGCAGAAGCAAGAGTGAAATGTTGGAACGAACACCTGGAATGCATACCAACGAGTGTGCAGGAAGCAGTTGAAATGCATGCTGTAGTATAATAAGAAATGCTCATTGCGAAGAAGGCGATAGGTGAGTAGGCATTAACAGCAGAAAGGTTGGCTGAGAAATTATAACGTAGAAAGGAAGGAGAAAACCGCCAGATTGTTGAAGAAGATGCAACGTTAGAAGCATGACGCATTGATGTCAGAGGAAGGAATACTCCAGGCTAAGACGTGACAGCAAGTTGAGCTTACGCAGAACACAAGAGATTAATGCGTTAAAAGGTATTTTTCTGGCATCGAAGTTAATTATATTCATAATATTGAAAGGATAAAGAAAGTATTTATGCATTAAGGTTGAGAACAGTTAAAAGGAGTAAGAGATTATTTAAATATTTAAAAGAGAGTAATAAAGAGGAAGTTAATTACTGTGAGCATTATTATAATTGCTGGAAATTATAACGAGAAATTAATATACAGAAGAATAAAAATTTGAAGAAGAAGATTAAAGAAAAGTGAGATTTTTATTGAAGAA
Source organism: Wollemia nobilis (assembly GCA_028583015.1). NCBI lineage: Eukaryota > Viridiplantae > Streptophyta > Pinopsida > Araucariales > Araucariaceae > Wollemia > Wollemia nobilis. The sequence continues at coordinate 8,160,087 of JAQPPZ010017049.1, read as the reverse complement.
AAATGTTATTAATATATTTGAAGGAAAAATATATTATTTGATTAATTGGAATTTGAAATATTATTGAAGAAAGAATAAGAAAGTTAAATTAATTTGAAGATTGAAGGAAAATAATTATTTGAGAGAAGAATAATTATTTTAAATTTGGAGTTAAAAGGATTTCTACAAAGAAAAAATTAATTAAAAGATTATTGAAGATAATTATTTGAAGAACAATTGTTTGAAGTTTTTTAATAATAAAATTTGGGAGTAATAAGGAGTTCAAAAACAAAGGAAATTATTTATTAAAAGGAAGATTTTATTAAAGTAAGAAAAAGAATTGCAGAATTGTTCAAAGACTTATATATGGGATAAGTGCATTCAAAAGTTTGAATCACTAAAGATGTTCAAAATGAGCTCTAAGATAGCCTATGTATACAAGAAAGAAGTTAAATGGTACTTAGCAATGTGTAGAGAAAACTTTAACTTGATTGAGGAACAAACTAAGGTATCTGAAGAGTTGAAAGAAATAAATCAAGTAAAAGAAGAAATGTCAAACAATGATTTCATTCCAACAAAAAGATCACCAAGACAGCCAAAATGATTAACAAGAATGGTAAAATAAGTAGAAAACAAAATAAAAAAATGAGCAAGAAAATGATAAATAAACATAACTCACTTCAGCATGATACTTGTGACATCCCCGCTACTTGTTATCTTTATGTTTAGAAGAATGTGATTCTGCGATGAGTTATGTGGTGCAAGTACAGGTATTCATGCGGCGGCGAGAGAAGACACCCACCCCTGACAGAGACAGAGGAAAGAGGCGTCAGGTAAGGTGGGATATGATGTCGTGCCTCGTGCACCTTGGCCCGTGGTTATGTTTAGAAGAATGTGATTCTGCGATGAGTTATGTGGTGCAGGTACAGGTATTCATGCGGAGGCGAGAGAAGACACCCACCCCTGACAGAGACAGAGGAAAGAGGCGTCAGGTAAGGTGGGATATGATGTCGTGCCTCGTGCACCTTGGCCCGTGGGTACATGGATGCCCACCGTAGAATTTGCATATAAAGATCATTCTGCCTGCTATTGCATTTAATGCATTTGTATGTCTGTATTTTGCATATGACTGTTACCGCATTGCTTGCATGTTGCTTATTTTAGCTCAGGATGTCGGTGTTTAAAAAAAAAAATATATATAAATGTGTATCATTAAATCAAAAAAAAATATTAAAATAATTAAATATGATCAATTAAAAAAAATGATACTAACAAAACAATAATAATTTAAAATAACAAAAATATACATATATATGTAACATAGTATATTTGTTACTTAGATTAGTAGCTTGGTATGGAACTTTAGGCTATACAAGTGTGTATACCATGAAACAAGCCTAGAACAATATATAAAAGCCATAAAATAACATATAAATATAAAAAAATATAATAACGTTATTGACGGTGGTTCGATGAAGGGAAATATAGTTACTCTCTCCACCCAGAAAATGGAAGCATCACCACCTGGCTATGTTAAAGGAAGTTACCTGGCATTGCAAGTTTGAAAGGTGTCTTTCGGACGTCTCACGAATTCCTCTATAAATCGATAATGAAGGATATACTCTAGAACATGAATTGGCATATCCAGAAACTGTCTATTCTGTATTGATTTTAGAAGGTTGCCATCACGTAGCGTGGAGAGCTAGACGTGTTTGGAAGTGGGTAACGTTGCAATACCAGGTAGAACTTTCCAATGTCATGGGAGTGATGGAATGCTGTGTTTATTTTCTTTGGAGTGGTTGAATGCCGTGACAATGGATATTGTTATTTTTATTTTCAAAAAAAAATAAGATGTTGTTTTTGTGTTAGTATAGCCCAAATATTTCTATTGAATGCATACTTTGTGTCTTGCTTAAATAGGGGAGTGTTGTAATTGTAATTTGGTCTAGAAGAATGCAATTCTTCATTGCCTTATTTTATGCATTTGCGTTGTCTCGAAGCTGGTATTATTTACTTTTACTTTGTCTATGACAATGAATCAAACTCGTACCGCTGCACGTCTGAATGCATTCTTGTATGGCTATATTAATGTAAGATAGTTGGTGTCTTGTTTTTCCTTGCATGTTTATCTCTGCATGAAAGATTAATGCATATAGCTGCATACATTGGGCCAAGCTGACCCTTTATTTTAAAAAGCCATCGAACCCTCGTCTCTCTGTCTGGGTGTGCGGATTCGCGGCCAGGATTGGCGTTTCGATGTCGTGATAGAATGTGCTGGTTCAGGGAACTATAGAGCCACTTCCAGGGAGCAGCAACGACTTCATGGACATAAAACCTTAGAATGTTGTCTTGATATAATGCACTGTCGAGAATGAGAAGGAATCACGCATAAGTATCAAACTAGGCCATGCTCTATATTAGACAATAAATATTATTGCCACGACTAGTTTAACTATGGTCTCTAATATAAAATCATGTAATTCTTCCTGCGCTTTGGTCGCATTGAGAATGAAATTATTAATTTTTACTTTTTATTAAGAAAAGAATTTTCGTGTATTTTTGCCTTTGTCACTTAAGTTTTAAGTGTGCTGGTGATACCATGTTGATAAGGATGCGAAAGAAGTTATTCTGTAAGCCTGACATCAAATTTAAAAAAAAGTGTTCGCCTTATATTTTCCTTAGAGTTAAAAGAGTCGTAGGGTCAATTGCATATGCCGGATAGTAATTTACTATCCTGCGCAATAGCGTGATTTCCACTTAAGCTAGGAAGATAATATTATGAGTAGGCTCCTAGTGTAGCTGGAAAACCGAAAATTCGTATGTCATAAGTAGGGTTAGGGAAGAACATGTAAGTTTAACTTTGAATTGCTTAGTATTTGAGCATATAGACACTAAAGAAGAGAAAGTATATCGTTACCATGCATACGTTTTGGAGTCTTAAGTGATTTAGAATGGTTACAATAAAGAATGTGAATTTTCTCCAATGCTTTACTATGGTAGGAAAAAGGTTTTTTTTTTTAAAAAAAAAAAAAAAAACGATCATGTATTTCCAATTTAATTGTTTAGAGATTTTCCATATGTGGAATCGTGGCATTATGGGTAGATAAAGATTATTAGGTTTTGCTTATTTGAAAAAATAGGGGATGCATGTTTTAGAGTAAGTATCTTAAATGCTCACATCATATGAGGACTTTAATAATTTTGTTAGTTATGTGTTGTTTTGACTTTATTAATAATGGATTTATTATTTGGCTTATTTCGAGCTAAGAAGGCTGGTTAACTTATTGATTTCTTTATAATATGTTTAAAGATTTTATTTTAAAAGAATATGCTTAAGGTGATATTTATTTAAGAATATTTTGTATGCTTTGAAACCATGAAATTAGGACTTTGGAAGCTTTAACAAGAAGGTATTGAGATATTACGGAATACATGAATTTTTAAACACTCTTATGAGAGCCAGTGCTTATCGAGTAGGATAGCACTAACCCAACCCGGAAGTTGGCAGTGGCGGCTACCATGAACCGGTGTATCCAGCCAAGCGTATGAACGGAGTGTTTGCGCTAATGAGGGCTAGAGACAATGGTATGGGGCATTGTCTTTGGATAACACATGGATAGTACGTGGGGATGCTCACGAACCTGCTCGATTGCGGAATTGCCAACAGTACTCATAACCAGAGGGCTGGTTTATGAGGTTGGAAGGTCCAGCGGTAGATGGTATGGGCAGCATTACCATCAACCAGAGTCAATACTGAAGCATCTGGTCCCATAACCATGTGATGGGGACCCTGGTTATACCTTAGTTGAAGGTCAATGACCAGTCACTGGCATAGTAACGCTAAGTTCCAAAGTATAGAACTATGAGAATGATAGGGAATTGTAATTTGTCCCCGACTTTGGAACAAGGGAATTATTGCGTCCACTCTTCCAGGTGATATGGGCCCTGGAAGAGCAAACCCACGCCAAGATCTAAAATAATCCGAGGAAGGGAAAAGATCTAAAAATGGTAATCTATTGCGGGAAGTTGGCCGGCCGAGCACTTAAGTCACCAACTGCAGTGGTTGAAAGCCTTGAAGTGCGGAATCTCTATGCCTTGTACTATTAAATAGTTGGGTAAATTTACGAATATGTGTAACATATAAGTAAGCTCTCGTGAAATTTTTTTTGACAACCAGGTGAGTAGACCTGGGTTGTGACAATACTAATAAACTTCAGCAAAAGAAAAATGTGAAACTCATGATAGAAGACACTTATATGTTGGAACCAATGAAGGCCTTTGTGAATATGACAGCAAATGTGTGTTATGACCTTGTTCACGAAACAAATACAGCATATGGAAAAAGGAATTTGAGCATAAACAAAGAATGTACAAAAGGTATATGTGTTGATACAGAATGTGTTAGTTTCAACTTTCAAGTCTTCAAACAATAAACAGGAATATGATAGAACAGGATATACAAATAACAAAAATGATGAATTGTTACATCCTACATTTGAGAGCATTGATAACAAGCTTGATTCAGATAATAGCAGGGGTAGCAAGGACAATATTGATAACAATGATGAGTTATATTATTGTGATGACTTGCTCAGGAGTGTGACAGCTACTATTAGTATTGTGACAGAAACAGGTATTAATTAGTACTAATTAAAATATTATTGAAGATAGTTATTTGAAGAACAATTGTTTGAAGTTTTTAAATATTAAAATTTGGGAGTAATAAGGAGTTCAACAACAAAGGAAATTAATTATTAAAAGGAAGATTTTATTAAAGTGAGAAAAAGAATTGTTGATTTGTTCAAAGAATTATATCTGGGATAAGTGCATTCAAAAGTTTGAATCAATAAAGATGTTCAAAATGAGCTCTAAGATAGCATATGTAAACAAGAAAGAAGCTAAATGGTACTTAGCAATGTGTAGAGAAAACCTTAACTTGATTGAGGAACAAACTAAGGTATTTGGAGAGTTGAAAGAAATAAATCAAGTAAAAGAAGAAATGTCAAACAATGATTTCATTCCAACAAAAAGATCACCAAGACAGCCAAAATGGTTAACAAGAATGGTAAAAGAAGTGGAAGAACAAAATAAAAAATGAGCAATAAAATGATAAATAAACAGAACTTACTTCAGCATGATACTAATAAACTTCAGCAAAAGAAAAATGTGAAACTCATGATAGAAGACACTTATAATTTGGAACCAATGAAGGCTCATGTGAATATGACAACAAATATGTGTTATGACCTTGTTCAAGAGAATACAGCATATGGAAAAAGGGATTTGAGCATAGACAAAGAATGTACAAAAGGCATATGTGTTGATACAAAATGTGTTGGTTTGAAGTCTTCAAACAATAAACAGGAATATGATAGAACAAGATATACAAATAACAAAAATGATGAATTGTTACATCCTACATTTGAGAGCATTGATAACAAGTTTGATATCAAGGACAATATTGATATCAATGATGAGTTATATTATTGTGATGACTTGCTCAGAAATGTGACAGCTAACTATTAGTATTGTGACAGAACAGGTACCTCTTGAATAAAGAAAAAGAAGAACAGATTCAGTGCCCGAACCTGAAGAAGTACCAGAGTCAGCAGAAAGACCAAAAACAGAATGAAGGATTGAAAGCACATGAAGGCAAAGGACCTTCATACCAAATAATGTAATACAAGGGGGTGTTGGAAGTATTACATAAGTATTACATTATTTGGTACCTTGCAATAATAGTGCAAGGACCATGTAAATAGTTTAGTTTAGAGTGTGATTAATATTTGAGTATATAATAGGTGTCATGTAAATAAATGTGGAGTTATGTAAGTGAGGACTTATGTACATGAGGTGTCATGTAAATAAGTGTGGAGTTATGTAAGTGAGGAGTTATGTAAGTGAGGTGTCATGTAAGTATGGAGTTATGTAAGAGTTTTTCATTTAGTATGTGCAATCATTAGAGTCTTTATCCTTATGTGGATATGTGGAGTCAATAATAGATTTATTATTATGTGGTATTTCTCCCATGAGAAATATGAAGTGTTAGATCTCCCATGTGTGTGAGGAGATGAAAATTTTGTGTAAGTAGAAAGGTCAAGAGTCTTGTGAATGTGAAGAGTCTCATATCCAATGTGTATATATTGAAGACAAAGCATTGTAATATGTGATCAAAGAAGCTTTACAATACATTGTATTTGTGTTTGCTTGAGTAGATATATATTCATCAATAATATTTTTTGTGAGTTTGTTATTATCATGGATTGAATATATGTTATTGTGTGAATATTTATTCTTGATATATTGTGAGATCTTGTGAGGAAAGAATTCAGTTGCTAACAATTTTTCACCTCCAACAACTGCTCCCTCAAGGTGCATTCCAATTTCAATTGTCTGATCAATTGATCCTGCTCCTGCTTTGTTCTTGTCTTCTCCTCCACCTCTTGCTTCAACCTTGCTAAATCTGCTTCGGCGTCCTCCTGAAAAGTTGTGCCTCCATCTCCCTCAACTAGTTAGCTTGCTCTACATTCTTTTGCTGAAACTTCTCTAGTCTTGTGGCTAACCATTAAATCATGTATGCCAAGAAGTTCATTCTTGCATACAACTTTACCATCTCAAGTGCAAGTTTGATGCACTTGACACCTACTTCCTCCTTTGAACAAGCTACTACATTCCCTTCATCGACATATACACGTGGCAGACATCTGAAGAGTAACTAAGTTCATTCTGGCAAGTTCTTCAATCCCAACATCGATTTTTCATTGCCTTTGAGATCCCATGGCTACATTTGGTGAGTCTTCGCAAACTTCTTCATGCACTCATCATCACGAGCCCAATGCACTAGTTTGTCCAACTCGTTCTCCAATCTCAACTACCATAGTTTCCAATCTCCCATGCATCCCACTTTCAACTCACTGCGAACTCTATCAAACAATCCAGTTACCACAAAAATGTATCAACCTGCTCATTAATGTGTTCTCCCAAAACTGGTGGTCTTCTCAAATTCGACACTTCAATGATGGAAAGCTCGCTCGTATCTTCCGATAGCTCCATATCAGTGTCATCTTCGATGGTCGTTTCCTCCACTTCCTCCCCACCATGACCTATCAGGTTGATAGGTCTTTTGGTTGGCTTACCCTCATGCATCGGTTGTGACTTCTACCACCGTTTATTGTTCTCCGTTTGACTCATTCTCCAACGGTTGGCTCCGCTCACCTTTCTGCCACAAACTGAATTCTAATGCAATCTACTTCGCTTTCTCCTTTCTTCCTTCCAGCATAACTGGTGTTCATGTCGCCTCCTACACTATAGATGTGATTTCAGTGTACGCATCCTCATCTAATGGGGGCGATCCACATGGATCCACTTGTTACACAAACTACATTGGTGTACTATCAAAACTGTCGTGTGAGTTGACATTCTCTACCCACATACTCCTTGCACCATCGTCGTCTTGTGCTATATCCACTATAGTCTAGAACTCTTCATCCACATCTACAGCCAGTTCTTGCGTCTGCTACGCAGTCCTCTCCTACAACTGTTGCACTCTCCTCTCCATCTCTTGTCCTGCATACACAATAGTGTCCCTTGGTTGATGTTCACCCATTGCGGCCCTCTCCGTAGTCATTTGTCTGGTACCTGATTCGGTACCTATAGTGCCTTCTTGCATAGCTTGACTCCCATGTTGTGCAAGAACTCCCTCTTGCACTACTACCTATGGCATCCCATGCTTCTTGCTTTGACCCTTTGTTATTCGTCGTACTTTGCCACTCACTTTTGCTAAGGCCTGTTGTGAGGGGTTTTCCTAAGACTGTTGTCTTTCCTCCTGCTAATGCTAAGGTTGAGCTCCCATCCACTGATGCTTCAACCTCCTATGCCTCTTCTCCTTCCACACCAGCTCCTTCATTCGTGGTTGCTCCTTAGCTCCTTGTGAATCTTCACTTGCCTTCTCTTCCAAAGTCTCTCTATCCTTTCTCTTCTTCAAAGTACCCTTCTTAACTGGGGTACTCGACTTAGTCAATGGCATCACATGGATCCATTTAAATATTGTCGGTGCATGCTCTAGAATCAGCTTGGGCGGATTCAATCCTAGAAACCGTAGCTTCTCTAGCATCATAGCACTCATCATTATTGCAATGGCATGGAAAGCCATCGAGAAATTCCTAGTGTACCACATCAGGAAAAGATTGATACAGTATGCTAAGTACGATGCCCGATCATATGAAATGTCGACCATTATTTTTTCCATGTACAATATGAGCCAAGTGGGCATCTCCGAGGCTCTTTCCTCTCTTGGGAGTCTTGACATGACTACATTCATTGCACATTGCAATTTCGGTGTGTTTAACTACTACATCTTAAATCCATGACTCCCATGCTTCAACAATTTGGCCGCCTCTTCCGAACTAAGATCGATGACCTTGTCCATCAACTCCTTCCATTGGTGCAAGTCAACCGCCTCCCTTCTCACCGGTATTCTTAAACTTGGCAATCCAAATGTCCTTCGAAAATTTCCAAGTGAGAACACTACTTGCACCTCTTAGTCACCAATCATAATTCTACTCATATGTTGTTGTTGATCATATGTTTGCAATATCTACAACAAGTATTTTTTGAAGAACTCAAAATTTGGAATCTGCAGAATATGATGCACACCTGCATGTTTGAATGTAGTCTTCAACGGATGATCACGTGAATTCTCCTACCACCAATTTCTACAAAACTCTCTTGTTGGTTGTTGCTACGTCATTTCTTGCAAGGGTACTAACATCCTTTTTCATCCCTTGCCCTTCTCCTTTTCCTAAGGCAAAGCCTCCACTTTTCTTTCCCTGGGATTGCTAGTTCTTGGCCTTCCCCTTGAGTGTCCACCTTGTTTCCTGTTGCTATCCCACTCAACATCCTGACAACGCTCTCTCTCACTTCCGCATACACATTCTACAAGCCCTCTCCTTGCAGCTACTCTGACGCCCTCTCCTCATGAACGGGACCCCAACAGAAACATCTGATTAGATGGACCATTTTTTTGTCGGTGCTCCGCCCGATGTATCCTCTCGGCAATGCTTGGTCACTTCTACATCCTATCAAACTCTAGCAACTCCGATTGTAGCTGATTTTGCACTTGTATGACACCTATCATACACTTCATCCACTTGTACGACAAACACCCTTGACTTGTACGGCCCTGTTATACAAATCCCCCACTTGTACGATAGACTCTTCTTACCCGACTTGTACAGCACTATCGTCAGGCCTCCACTTGTCCGACACTCTTCCTTAGGTCCACACTTGTACAACATAATGTTGCTGCTTGTACGACACAATGTTGTTGCTTGTACAACAGCCTCCTCATGCAATTGGACAATGCCTCAGACTTGCCAATCTACGTGATGCCTGCATCACTCTACCACCTAACTCCAATACTCCATTTGTACAATTCCTCTACAACTCCGCAAACCCTTGTGCGCCTCTACAACTACAATCCTCACTTCAGCAATTGTTTGTACCACCATACGGCCAATCTGTACACTTGCAAATTCCTCCTTCTGCAGTCACTCCTTTCCGTAGCACCATCCTCCTTCAATGTCTTCTGCTCCAATACTGCAGCTACATCCACCTTAAGGCGCGTTCATTCAATTTTCACCTTCGTCCTTCAACAGTTCCTTCAACCTACATTGACAAATCCATACGCCTCATTGCAATGCTTGTGTTGGCAACTTCGTATGCCTTCTGAAATTCACACACCTCGTACACGTTGGTCTGCTTCTCTTGCTCTTCGTTAAGTGTTGGACAATGGAATGTCCAAGCCTGCCCAAATGCATGTATTTATAATGCTGGTGGAGGGAAAAATTGGTTGGTGCCCATGCAATAACTGTTTATAACCGCCACTTCGCCAACTCGTCAGCTTTGCATGCTAACTAAACAACACACTTTTTGTTTTTTTCCTCTCTTTTTTTTAAGCATCTAAGTCTATCTTTGTCATCAGATGCGTACAACCATGCAAACTTCGACTTGTACTGCGAGAGTTACCGATGAATCACCTTCTCCATCTCGACGGTGCTCCCTCCCAATCTGCTCTTCACCTGTATGGCAACTTTCTTCATGTGTTGCATTTGTATGACAACCTTCATTTGTAAACCATTCTAACTTGTATGGAAACCTTCATTTGTATGGCCGCTCAAACTTGTGTGTCGATCTTCCCTGTTTGTACGACAATGTGTCGCACAAGCCTCACTTGTACGATAGTCTGCCATACAAGTGCTATCTCTACCTCTTCCACTTGTACAAAAAGTTGCTTTGTCACTTCTTCCTTTTTTCTACCATTTGCTTTGCTCATGCTACCTTGTCTGATTCAAGAGTGCACTATCTCACCTTCTTGATTGTCTCCATCATCGTCGCCTTCTTCATGTCGGTCCTTCCAACTCAGGCATATTTCTTCCACCATTTGCTCCTCCCGGATGGTCCTCCATGACTTGGTACTGTCTATTCCTCTCTCCTTACTCTCCTTACTATCCAAGGTCCATTTAAGATCTCCTTCTTTGTCTCCTATTTCTCCTATTGGGGCAACAACCACTAGGTGTCCTAATGGTTGCGCAAAACTTAGTTGTTTCTTATGCAATAAAAAGGTAATCCTTGTGGGCTCCATTGACTACGCGGCCTAAGGGTAGCCAAAGGGAAAAATCTTCCCCTCAGACTACCAAGAAAGAGGCCAACCCAACCTCATCCCTTGGCTAGGAAAAGTCAGACGACCCAAGGAACCTCATGGTCCTCCTAGACTAGCTAAGTTTATTGCTCCACACACACGCTCGAGGTTGCCTAACAATCCTTGTGAAATGCTTTGATTCCACAAGAAAACATTTATGCTTGCCAACAAACCTCCAATTCTTCTGCTTGTCCGCCTTTCTTCCTCATAGTTGGTTTTTTGTATCTGATTGCTCCTTGCTTCTGCTTGGGGGTCTTGTTGTAGTACTGGTGTGTCTCTTCTCCCCCATATTTTGAGTCTAGTACTTGAACTGTCACTACTTGATTCATCTCCATCACTTGTAAAGGACACACTACTAGAATTTGTTCTTCAGTTCCTTGCTTCAACTTCTATGGATGAGGGGATTTCAAATATATCTCTCCAAAGTGTTTCATTCACTATAAGCCTTCAATGTCTTCTAGCTTGAATATCATCCCATAATCTCACAATCTCATGATCTGCTTGTGCCCTTATTGTCCGTTTCTCCATTGCAATTGTTCATATTGTTCTTGCAACTGTTTTGTTTCTCTCTGCATTCTTTGTTGTTAATAACCAATTCTTGCCAACAAACTCATATCTTCGTCTTCACTCTCATTGCTTCGAGGTTCATAATCTAGTGGTTCTACTTCCATTAACACTACTCTTTGTGCATCTTCCTCATTTAGTGATCTTAATCTTCTTTCTTCTTCCGTGTTTGGAAATCTTCTTCGCTCCAAGTGGAGGGGTTCCACTTCCTTCTGTTCAATTACAGGTCGTTCTCCATTTGCACTCTCAAACAACCAAACTAAATTTGGATCACTATCTTCTTGATTTGCACAATCCTTTGCTTTGGTCCAACTCGACTCACCTACTTCTTGGACCCGTATTCCTTTAAATGATTCCAAAGAATGATTTGGTGTTGCCATCAACCTTCTTATGCTCTTCTCTTCTTCTTCCGGTTCAAGACCAACTGTGTTCACCTGCATCTTCACCTTGGATTGTTTTAGTCTTGAGCCGTTATGTTGGTGATTTTGATCTTGTTGATCATGTTCGTCATGAAGGTCATATTTGTCATGTTGGCTATGTTGGTCATGTTGATCAAGTTGATGATATGGCTGATTGCAAACAATGGAGTGAACAATCAGAGAATATGGTCATATTAATTACGTTGATGTTGAAACCGGTTGCAACAAGTGGAGTGCACAATCAGAGAACAAGGTGGTGCAAGCAATAGTTTAAACTTTAAAAGTGTTGTCAGTTGCAAAAGATGTATGGAATAGAACAAAGCGAAAGGAGCATGACAAGAGATTACATCATGTTGTTCATTGCTTCTATTCCCAATGTTCAACTCATGTGTCGTCGAAGATGCCAACTAGTTTAGAGGAGGGGTAGATGTAGGTAGGCAAATTGATATGTTTGCATTTAGTGAATAAGTATTGTCAATTTGTGTTATTTTGTAGTTGTACACAAAGTGTTTGACGAAATGTGCGTACATATATTTAATAATGTTATAAAGTGGCAATGTAATATTGTACGTAATAATGTGATGTTAAGTCTCCTAAGGAGAAAGTTATGAATAATAGAACTGGACAGCCTTCGAGGGTTTGGAGGAAAAAGGAAACTAAGTAAGGAGAAGTTCTGGGGCAGAAAGAAATTGGTGAAAGTAGTAAGGGTCCATCTTCAAATAGCTTTGAGGTTATTGCTACCCTTGATCGGGATGGCATTGTTGGAGGGGAAGAGTTTGTTCCAGAAACTCAACCTGGAATTAATGAAGTGGTGACCGAGGCTTTGATTGAAAAGGAAATGAATTCTTTGCATGTAGAAGAGAATATTGAGAAAGAGCCACACTCCCCAGCAGGGCTGAAGGAAAAGAGCATAGAAACGAGGGTTTCGGGAGAAACCACTCCTCAACAGAATGTGACATTGATTGGCTATGGGAGAAAAATAAATAAAAATATTAACATTATTCAAAATAGGTCTAAGGATGAAGAAGATGGAGGAGAATGGACTTCTACTAGTGATTCGAAGTTGGAAAAGGAGGAAAAGGTTATCCAGAAATTTTTTCTTGGAAGTAGAAGGAAATCTAAAAAGGTTGATTTGGGAATTTCAATTTCTCGAGGAAGGCCCAATCTCCGGGAATTGAGAACCAGAGCCGTTGCTAAGGATGTAGTTGATGGGAAGCAAAGAATTTTGTCTTTGGGAGGAAGAAAACTTCCTCAACTTGATACAAAGTGAATTTTCTATCTTGGAATATTCGGGGTATGAATGCCTCGGCTAAACATAGGGTGCAAATGTAGGGCGGGTTACTGTTATTGTTTTGGTCATTGCACTTTTGGTCAGAAAAGGTTGTATTGTTAAGAAAATGCAGAATTGATTTGTAAGAAGGTAAGTTGTTTTTGGTGCCTGGATTGATTCATTTGTTATTCTTGAATTTCCAGGAGTTGTAAAAGGGAAGGGTCTCTTTCAAAACCCTATTCAGATGGCAGATGTAGAAAAAGTAGTAGGGTGGGTTATTGTTACTATTTTGGTCATTGCACTTTTGGTCAGAAAAGGTTGTATTGTTCAGAAAATGCAGAATTTGATTTGTAAGAAGATAAGTTGTTTTTTGTGCCTAGATTGATTCATTTGTTATTCTTGGATTTCCGGGGAGTTGTAAAAGGGAAGGGTCCCTTTCAAAACCCTATTATTTACCAATAGCAAAAAATAATGTGATGGTAAGTCATCTATGTTGTCAAAGTCATAAGTCATAAGTTAATTTATCCTATAGTGGGAAAGGTCATGTAAATACAAGTTAAATGCAAGTGAAATGTAATTTAGGAAATGATGAGGTGTCAGGTAGTTGGAGGGTGCAACTAATTCTTAGTTGTATAAATAAGTCCCTCCCCTCATTCATTGGGGAGCATAGGTACGTCAAAGAGAAGATTGGTGCATATGTGCATATGGTAGGATGCAGTCGGATCTTGTATGCAGTCATGAAGAGTATTCTGCATAGGGTTTGCAGATTGTATATGAAATGCTGTAACCAGATATGCCATTGTTAATACAAATCTGCTCATGTTTATTTATCATCTGTTATTGCTGTTTTCTGTGTATTATTATTGCTAAATGGCTGCAGATTTGTAGAATTATTTAAGTAGAAATGGAATTGTGTGATTGTTAAATTTCATTTCTATATTGTGGTAAGGGAGCAAGCCCTCGAGGCCAAGATGAACAAAATTACTCACCAAAATCAACTGATTGCTGAACGTGATGAGCAATTAGAAGTAGCAGCGAGGAGAGAAGATGAAGCAGCAAAAAGTGAGGCAAAGTTGAAGGTTAGGCTAGATGAATTTGAGAAGTCAAATCATTATGGCTTCCAGTGGGCTCATTACTAGGCCTATGCAAAGAAGTGGAAAGGAGAGACCAAAAACTTGAAGCTACAGATCCAAGAGCTTAGAGTACATGTTCCTACGCCTCAACCAAAAGAGCCAAAGTCCCCAAGAAAAGCAACAGTCGTCGATGAGGACGTTGACCAATTTAGAGGGGAGGGCAAATGTAGGTGCTAGTTCTAACATGCCACCTCAGTCGAAGTAGACAAGACAATAAGTGCACTAGAAGTCAAGCATGCACACAATTTTATTTTGGTGTCATAAGTTTTGACGTCATAATTTGGATGTAATAAATTTGATATTCCAAAGTTTTGTAATATGAATAAAGTCGTACAATGTAATGCATGTAATCATGAGTTAAGTGCGAACATAGGGTAGTTATCACCCAGTTAGAGGTGAGGTGTCTGAGGTGGTAGTTGTTGTTAACTACCAGCCCCCAAAGATAAATAGGCCCCCTCATTCATTTGAGTGGGTACCTTGTACATTATTCCATTGCATAGGAGGATACTGGGTATTGTGGACACATCCACATGAGGGAGAGTAGATAAGTTTGCATAGACATTGTATTAAGGGAGATACTCTGCGCAGGATCATAGATTGTATATGTAAGATAGTGTCATACATATTCCATCGTACAAGCAAATGCTAATGCAATATCTACTCATATTCATCCATCATCTATTGCCTTTGTATGGTCATTACATGAGTTGTTATTGTTGATTGCTGCAGTAGATAGATTATGTTAGTTGTATCCTTTCAAGTTTTGTTACCTAGGGTTGAAATCACCGTACAACAAAGTTGTCATACCGTGATTGTTGTATAGTGAAGACAATTGCCATACAGTGGAGACTAATTGCCATACAATAGGAAGTTTATGCAATACATTGAATGTTAGCAGTCTAGAAAAGGGCAGGGCATCCTATTCACAAACTTAATTGTCTGAGGTTTATACCAATGTAGTCATAGCTGATCACTAAATATGTCAATTCAAATTGTTCCTCCAAGGGTGGAATATCACCACCGTACT
This sequence comes from Wollemia nobilis, assembly GCA_028583015.1. NCBI lineage: Eukaryota > Viridiplantae > Streptophyta > Pinopsida > Araucariales > Araucariaceae > Wollemia > Wollemia nobilis. The sequence goes on along the minus strand of JAQPPZ010017049.1, from coordinate 8,144,996 downwards.
ACAGTACCTCCATTGGTCTTCGAACGGACTTTGAAGGTGGATGGTCAAACTTGTTGGTCCAAACATTGGGCATGGATGGAAGTTTGGAAATAGTAACTCCACTGGTCTTGCAACAGACTTTAAAGATGGATGGTCAAACTCATTGGTCCAAAATTTGGGCATGGATGGGAATTGAGAAATAATACCTCCATTAGTCTTGAAATGGACTTTGAAGATGGATGGTCAAAATCACTAGTCCAAAAAAAAAAATGGACATGGATGGGAGTTGAGAAATAGTATCTCCTCTAGTCTTGTAACAAACTTTGAAGGTGGGTGGTCAATCTCACCAGTTCACTATAGAAATAGAAGGGAGATACTAAACCACTAGTCGTAGATATATATGGAAGGTGAAAGGTAAAACAACCTTAACTTAATAGCCCCCAACTGGAACATTCAAGAGACTCGATTGTCCTATATTGAGCATTGAAGGGAATTAGATTCATCAACTCACCGCTTGTTAGGAATGGCTCACCCCTCTCACTAAAGACATAGAAGGAAGTAGTGGATTTATCACTCCATTTGAATAACAATAGAGAGGAGGAGCTTAATGAAGTGTTGCACTATTGTGGAATAGTTCTAAGCATGGAACAATGCACCTAAAAATAACAAAGTGTTATTTGGCTTGGTAATAAGAATACATTGCAAATTTTATCATATATAGCATTATAAATGAAAAAAAGAAAAAGAAATTCATTGCTATTTTGGGAAACTCTAAAGATTGAGTGTTACAACCTCTGCATGCCATGCATCTAACTATGGTAATTTTCTTTAGTTAATGCAATCTCTTCAACTTAGAGAAAAAGTGTGTATGTAGAGAGAGACAGAGAGATAGAGAGAGAGTTATACTAAAATTAAGTGTTTAAAAAACAATGAAATAAAAAATATGGCCTAAAAGAGAAGTTATTAAAGTAATAAAAGTTTGTTCTAACCTGAAGCCCAAAAAGGTACCAGCATGAACCCACCACATGTCCTGCTAAAATAAAAATGAGAATATTAATGACGAAGTTGGCCCATGCCGATTCAAATATAAACCCTGTTGCTGAGCTTCCAGCAAGCAAGGGTAGAAACCTGGCCATCCTTGGAATATACTGAAGAAGCACTGTAACTCGCAATAGGTTTTTAGCATAATTAGCTGCTGAACTGCCAACATACTTGGGTAAAACCACCAATATCATAATCTGCATGACAAGAAAAATGGAATTGGTCTACAGAAGGAAGAATTAATTTTCAAAACAACTAATACTAAGTTCTGTAATTTTGATGCAAAATTTTATTCACCCATATTTTCCAGAGAGTGATTGAAATGCTTCAGTTTAAGAATTGTCAAGTAAAAGACATACATTCTTGAAAAGATATGATTAATCAAATTGAGTCCCAATTGAGGAGACAGCTGGAGATGATGAGAAATTATCAGTTTTAAACTGAATCTTAATTGAGAAAAAAGATGAATATGACAATATTTAGATGCTAATAAATGAACAGTCAAAATCTAAACTCTTGTAATATCCCAGAGATCAAGACCACACACCCTATTGATGTATCTGATACAGACTGGTTTTGCTTTTATATTTTCTTGAATACCTTCTTGCCATGTGGTCAATACGAAATGAAGCAAGCAACAGGAACTGCTTACAAGAATGTTAGATGCCTCACAAAAAAGTATTATGTAAGACAAAAATATAGAACAAGGTCCATTCCACAGCAAACCTTTCACAGCACCAAGCATCTGCCTCATGCTAGATGACAAATGACTATGTTCTTTCTCTAAACATATAAGAGCTAAAATAAAAAATAGATGAAAAAAAGTTGCAGTCTAACATAGATCCCCCAATTATGGGATTGTCAACAAAGAACTCGATAAACTAACATATTGCAAGCCAGAACAAGGTTGATTGAAAATCAACATTCACAACGCTTCTAAAGGAATCCAAGTTTCAAGGAAATGGGAGGCATTTCTTGGGACGAAGTTAGTAATGCTGTAGACGGCCATATAGGATGAACTCGAAATATGCCGCTCTGGTGAATGCTAAGATTGAGAAGATGTTGGAAGCAGGCATTATATTCAAAGTTACGGTAAGTGAATGGGTGTCACTGTTAGGATCCCATCCTAAAATTATTATGTGATGACCCCTTTCCAATGCGAGGAGCCCATTCTAATGATATTTTGTAATATTTTGCAATGGTATGTGGCACTTGAGGTGCCTAGATAAGTGGGGCCATTTCATGTAACCGTTGTAAAGAATGTAACTGTTTTTTTGGTAGAAGATTCTAGCTCAGGTTACACTTTGCATGTAAGCCAACTCTTTGGTTCATGTAAGCTTAGGTTAGGGTTGCAAGAAATATATCTTTAAACGAATGTATCTTTTTGCATATTGAATCAAAGTATTGAAGGAGGTTTCCCCCTAGAAGAGGACCACGATTCTGTATTGTGATTTGTGAGATTAATATATATATTTCTGCATTTACATTTTGTATTGCAATATTCTGTTCTTTCATGAATTACTGCTTTTATTGCAATATTGATGTGGATGTGCTTATTTTGATTATAAGATTCCTAACAGTCACCAATAGTGATCACCTTGAAGAAAGGAGCAAACCGGATTCGGATTTGTGTGGACTTCTGGAGCCTAAATGTCATAACTATAAAAGATCCTTTCCCCATCCCCTTCACAGACTCCATACTGGAAGAAGCAACAGGGCACAAGATCTATTCATTTTTGGATGGATTCTCGGGCTATAACCAAATCAGTATCGCCGAGGAGGATAAGTTGAAGACAACTTTTGTAGTGGAGAATGGCATATGTGCATATAATTGGATGCCATTCGGGCTATGCAATGCACCTGCTACTTTTCAAAGAATCATCTTGTACATCTTTGATCAAATGTCCACAAGGAAGTTCAAGGCTTTCCTAGATGATTGGTCCTTGTATGGAAAAACAACCAAACATTTGAAGGCATTAGAAGAATGTATGGGATTGTGTCAGAAAGCCTGGCTAGCATTAGATCGTGGAAAGTTCATGTTGTTAGTTCCTTATGACAAACTATTGGGGCACATTGTCTGTAAGGAAGGATTGAAGATTGACCCGGATAAGATACGAGTTGTACTATGCATGGAAGAGCCATACGACGTGAGTTTCATTAAGACCTTCCTAGGAACAGTGGGATACTACTGAAGGTTTATAAAAATAACTCACAAACCGCTTATCTGTTGGATGCCCTTATGCGCAAGAATGTTCCTTTCAAGTGGACGGAGGAGCATCAAAAGGCCCTTTTAAGGCAAAGTTGGTGAGTGCACCCATTTTGGTATTTCCAAATTGGGAGGAGTTTCATGTCCACGTTGACACATCGAATTTGCGATTGCATGCACCTTATCGAGGGTAGAGAAGAATTACAGCACTACATAATGGGAAGCCCTAGGGATGGTGTATGCGGTACAAAAGTTTAGATGTTACCTACTAGCCAACCCATTTGCTTCCTACATGGACCACCAGGCATTGTTGTATTTGGTCAATAAACCGACAATATATGGGCGAGTGAGTAGGTGGCTCGTTTCGTTGCAGTAGTTCATGTTTTGAGTGGTGGTGAGACCATAGAAGAAACACGTGATAGCGGATCAACTATCAAGGATTCGTTCAGGAGAACCTGGACAAGGAGTATTGGACGAGTTCCCTGATGCACAATTATTCATGATAAGTGCAGTACCATCATGGTATAAACAAACCGGGGAATATTTGTCAACAAGAGAGTTGCCAAAGGAGATGCCAACAACTGAAAAGCGCAAAATAATTGCAAAAGCGACACCATTTTCACTAATTGCAGGCTTGTTATACAAATTGGGATATGACCAAATCCTATGAAGATTTTTCATGGAGGAAATACAAGTAACGTTGAAGGAAGCACATGAAGGACTGGCTAGAGGGCATATGGGGACAAATGCAATAGCAAGAAAAGTGTTTTTGGCTAGACTATGGTGGCCTACTCTTTATCACGATGCCAAGGAGTACGTTAAGGCATGTGATACTTGCCAGAGAACGGGGAAGCTGTTAAAAAGAGACTTCATGCCATTGTACCCTTCTCAACCACAAGAACTCTTTGAGAGATGGGGTTTGCACTTTGTTGGACTGTTCACTACAAGCAAAAGGAGGAGGTGCCAGTAAATTGTAGTGACTACTAAATATTTGACAAATTGGGTGGAAGCAAGAGCTCTACCAAATAATTCCGCAAGGAGCACAACCCGTTTCTTGTATGAGCAAGTTATTACAAGATTTGGGATCCCCCTACAATTGACAAGTGATAGGGGAGGACATTTTGTCAATGAGATTATTCAAAACTTGACCACAAAATTCAGGATCTTCCATTCCTTGTCTAGCCCATATTATCCTAGAGCCAATGGATAGGTTGAGGCAACGAATAAGGTCCTTGTATCTATAATGTACAAAACGTGTGGAGTGGAAGGAGCCGATGGAGGCACCACATCAAGGAATATGGTTCTATGAACGAGGATAACCCAGTGGAACCATAATCAAGGTGCAACTTGGGAAGACAAGCAAATGAACTTAAAGTGGTTATTTGGAACAGGAAGAGAACCTGTAATTGAACAAACGGAGTTGGAACCTAGACCAACAGAACAAAGAAAGCTACAGGTTCATGTGGGATTTCCAGCTAACAAAAAAGAAAGAAGACTCCGAACTCCAAACGATGTAGTTGTTGGTTACGAATTTGCCACTAGGATAGGATTTTAATCTATTTGCGCCCTAGATTCGCCCAACAGATTGAAAGGCCGGAAGGAAGGAATGCCTTCCGCGCCAATCTCCGGAGAAGGTCGGCTTCCTATGTTTTCTCAATTGGGGGTTTAGCTCAGAGTGCAGGAAAGAAATTACAAAGTACAAAAAGAAACATAAATATGCTTGTTTCGGGTGGGGAAGATAAGCAGCACAGCAACTAACCAATCACTACTACCAACAGCAATCAAAACAATGGATGTAGCAGAAACTATTAGAGCAGTTCTATCCTATGTATTCTTTACTTCAGCATTCCAGATATACTTAATCACCAATACTGATATCCCAAAAAGCAGAATAACAGTAATCAAAAATATAAACAACATGAGGCAGAAATACTTAATAAAGGCAGCATACAAGATAAACACAACTAATAGAGCCAAATATACTTTGCATTCAAAAGCAAGTGAACAGCTACAGAAGTCCCTTAGCATTATATCCCCCTTCCACCCTTGTACAATGAAATAAGGCTGCTATTTATAGCGCAATTTTCCCCCCGATTACAATTTGGGCACGAAATCCCAGACCTGACAAAAGCTGCAAAAGCTGACAAAAGCGGCTAATGTTTGACCTCTACGGATAAGGAATGTACTTGCAACAAGGTTCACTTGAAAATATGGCAGCCACGTGGCGATCCGGTAGGTGAGAAATCGAGTCAGTCTGAATGGGGGCAGATGCGGTACATTTTGTCAGTTCACACTCATCTGTCCTATACCTTAGCAGCACACCTTCTATCACATCTTGACCCGGATCCCAAGACCAAACACCTGTCAGCATTTGATGGAGGGAGGAAAACCGAGCTTAAAAGCTCATCCTTTGAAGCTCATCTTTTGTATTTCTATCCCGCTCGACTGCGCACGAAACTGGAGCGCATCCGGACGGCGCAGGGTGAAAACAGCGCAGTTTGGGCAGGCCTTCATGCCTCAGCATCTTTTCAGCAACTCTTTCCTTCTCGTCCGATGGCGCAGCAAAACAGGAGCGCAGTTGGGTGGGGCAGCGCAGTCGGACGGAGTCCGATACTAAAATATTTAGGAGCATTTTCCAGTCCTTCCGCCCAAGTGCGCACAAAATGACGAGCGCAGCCCGACTTCGCTGCGAAGTCGGGCGACTTGGTACTTAGAAATTTTCAGCCCCGACACTACCGTCCGAGTGCGCACCGTCTTCAGGGCATCGCCCGACTTCGCTGCGAAGTCGGGCGGGTCCAACACTTAGTCAAATTTTTGCTGTTTTTTTTTTGAGGCCACCCAGGTGCGCACCGAACTATGAGCGCTGCCAAACTTCGCTGCGAAGTCGGGCGGCCTCAGGACTTAGCTGATTTCTGGGCCTTTATCATTAATCCTGCCCTTGTGCGCAAAAGTAGGCAAGCGCAGCCCGACTTCGCTGCGAAGTCGGGCGGATTCCAATACTTACAATATTTTTGGGCAAATTTGCCCACTCACAGAAACAATCAGAAACATGAAAATAGAAGATGGAGAACCAAAAATCTGATGGCTGAAGAGTAGAAGGGACATGATGAAGAAAGGGAAAGAAGAAAGAGGGAAAGCAAAGCAGCATCCTTACAAAATTTTCAAGACATGGCACCCCGTTCAAAATGTGGCAACATTCCTGGCGACTCGCGGGGTGTCGAGCTCGCCTCGATGCAACGAACCAGGCCTTTAGCCCTTGGGAACAGAGGCACTCCCGGCCCCTGCATCCTGCTGCTGACGCTGCTGAGCTCCCTGCTTTGGCAGTTGTTCTTCCTCTTGACTACTCTCAGCGGTCTCTTCTTCGGTACCTTCCTCTTCCTCTCTCTGAGCCTGATTGCTTAGTGCCACTGTCCCCTTCCCGCTCACGGACGTGCTCATAAGCAGCCTTAGCTTGATCCCAAGCTACTTCCTGGAAGGGCTCTAAGTCGCTGATATCCTTCAGCACCTTTTTGAATGTCGCGACCATATGCACGTCGATGGTGTCGTACCTCTCTCCCAGCTCATAGAGGCAAGTATTGATCTTACAGAACTTAGTCTGGGTCACCTGTGCCTCTTGGACTGGGTCAGACCAGCCATCAATCTCGGACGTATCTGCCTCATAAACCTGCCAGTCCTGCTTTACTTGCTCCAGAGGCAGAAACTCTCCATCTTTGACAAAGCTCGGAAATCCGAGCGTAGAAACAGTGTTAAAGGGGGCCAGGCGGATGTTCTTCTCATGGGTCAACACATCCAACATCTTTCTGGTAGCCCTAATTTTCTCAGATTTTTCAAAATAATTTTGCAAGGTAACCCTTGCATCTGCCCAATCTAGGGCAATCCGTGACATTGGTGGGAATCGGAGGCCCTTGCGCTCATACTCCTCAAGTTTTATCGCCAAGTCTAGCCATTGCCGCGCTTGACGTTCGGCCTCCTCTACCGTAGGCTTACCCTCGGCAAAAACTTCTTGTATCCTAGAGATGAAATCCAGGACGGATAGGGACCTAACAACATTGGCCCTGCAACCTGTCAGCAGGCCGACCCTCATCTCTTTGATCTTGTCCTTTGAAAAAGCGGCCGCCTGAGACGCCTTCTCTTCTAGCAACGCCTGAGTCTGTTGGAGCTGATTCTGCAACTGGACAACATGCACCAGTGCTGCTTTCTTATCTTCTGCCAGCTGATCAGCTGTTTTTTTTTGGGCCGCCGTCTCCTGCTAGGATGCCACGAGCTGATCCTTTAACTTTTTCACTTCCTCCTGAGCGGACTCCAGCTGCGTAGTCTTGGCCAGATTCTCCTCTAGCTGTATTGAGTCGTTCTGAAGCTAATACAATTTCTCCTGGGTTTCGAGCCGCTTGACGAGGAGATTGTCAGTTCTTCGGCGGATCCCGTTTATTTCGTACTCCTCGCTTATGTCGTCAAAGCTCTTCTCTTTGATCTGGTGCTCATAGTCCGCCTCGGTCATCTCCTGGAGGGGCTTCTTGACTTTAGGCACCAACTTTTCCGTTCGGAGCACCCTTCTGTCCAAGTCATACTTGGTGCGCTTCACTGGTATGGCAATCTCCTCGGCCCTTCTCTTCTTTACGCCCTGGAGGAAAGCAACAAAACCCCCTGCAGCCTTTGCAGCTAAGGGTTGGTCATCCGTGACTTGCAGCTGCTTATCCATCAGCTCCAGTTTTGCCAACATGGGGTACGCCGAGGCCAAATCCTGCTGCGGCATCCTCCCTAAAAACAATGAGGTGGGTGGCACGCCAAAAGACAAGGCCGTTCTTGAGGGCGACCGGGACCTAGGGGAAGTGGGCGGTTGTTGAGGAGGTGGAGATGGGGTTTGGAAGGTGGTATCGACGACGGGTGAGCGGCGTGGGGACGGGGAGACTGCCTCAGTGCTAGCCGCGGGAGAGAGACCTAGGGTTTGACCCAGGGTTTGGAAAATATTGGGGTCTTGGGCGAAGCGGCCAAAGGAGCGAGGGCTGTGCTAGGACTGCGTCAAGGGTGAAGAGGACGAGGCAGATAAAATGTGCCCAGATGCGGAGGATGAGGGCGTAGCAACAGGGCTAGCTAGGGTTTGTTGCACAGGGGAAGAAGACGTACATGCGTGCTCCGCCTGAGCTAGTGCTTGAATGACTCCCGCGGCCCAGGCCTCTGCTTCTCTCTGAGGACTTTCCTCGACCGAGATTATCTCACTCATAGCTGTACTTGCTCGTGGGGCCACCACTGTCTGTTGCGCAACCTCCTTGGGCCGCCTTTCTTTAGTTTTTTCGCCCCTTTTTCTTTTCTTCTGTTTTGGAGCGGTTGTTTGCTCGAGGGGAGCAGAGGCGGTTGATATGTCAGGGGCCGGGGTGCCTACGGTGAATTTGTACTTAGGTCTTGTCGGATTTGTGCCCTCTGCTGCTACCTCGCTGGCTGAATTTTCGGTCTCCTTCTCTGTCTGAGACGACTTTTCAAGCGTTGAGGACAACATTGGGCCCACCTCCTTGCCTTTTGATACTTTGTTGTTGGACGTCTTTCGAACGGGCAAATGTTGAGGGGGCTTTTTCTTATACCTTTTCCGGATGCCTAGGGGAACGTAATCTCGGAATACGAACGGCTGCCACTTGTCAGCGTATTTATCATACAAGGTGGAAAACTCATCGTCTATGGCCAGCGTCTTCTTCTCTGATTTATCGTGCCGTGTGCGACACCTCATTTTCCAACATTCGATTATTTTGTCTTTTGTCCAGCCCAAGTGCGCCACCTTCGCAAGCAGCCTTCTGAAACCAACTGATGCCGGTATGTGATCATCATTGTGCTCGGGATCATAGTCCACTTCTACACAGTAAAAATCATGCCATGGTGGCCACGACTGCATCTGCTCAATGTGCCATTCTAGGTCTGCCCCTGTCTTATTACACCTTTCTTCCATGATTTCCTTCCGCGGGCAGACGTGCACGAATTTTCCCCTTACCCCGATTGGGTCATATTTCCAGCGTTGCGGCAACTACACCAGGCCCAAGTTGAGGAGGGTCTGCTCTAGGTATACATGCTGCCCAATTTCGTGGACCTCAATGTCTCCCCAGGTAAAAGGATACTTGAAGATGTGGCCCATTTTCTTTCCCTGGCCGAATTCTTCTTCAACGCAGTCCATTTGCTGCTCTTCTCACCCTGGATTTTCCTCTTTTTTCCTTCGGCGTTTCACTTTCATGAGCGTGCGCAAATTTTTGTGTGCGCGGTCGGGCGGCGCAGGGAAAAACTGCGCAGTCGGGTGGGACACTTCGTCAATTTTGCATTTTCTTGCTTTGTTCCCGTCCGGCTGCGCTCAAGATAGGGTGCGTCGTCCGACTTCACTGCGAAGTCGGGCGGCTTCCCCAACACTTAGAAAAATTCCCGAAGCTTTTCCTTCTTGCTTCTGCTTTAGAACCTCCCGACGTTGCACAAACTTAAGGGCGAAGCCCGACTTCGTTGCGAAGTCGGGCGACTTTTCCTGCCTTAGCCATTTTAGGGACTACCATGCACCTTTCTTTTGAGGGCGTTCAGCTCTCTTTTTTGAATTTAAAGCAGGAAACTAACTAAACTGAAAGCAATATTTACATTCGGAAATAAAACTGAACTGCGGGAAATAAAAATATGTACAAGGGGAAAACCTTTGGTAACCTTCAGTGGTAGTAGGCTTTCAGATGAAAGCCATTAACGGGGATCGGGAGGATCTGACCCTCCATGTCTCTTAGCACGAATGCATTGAACTGGTTTACCCGGGTGATTTGGTAGGGGCCTTCCCAGAAGGCATCAAACTTGTCATGGTTGCCTGGTTTCGCCTTAGCACTAAGTCTCCAACCTTGAAGACTCGAGCGATGGTTCCCTTCGAAAACCAGTTCTGGGTCATCTCGGCGTGCTTGGTAAAAGCCTGATACGCCTTTTCCCTTTCCTCTTCCAGTTGCAACAACTGAGCCAATCGGGCATCCACGGGGTCCCTGTCGCCTTTCTCATCTTCTAACAACCAGAGAGCGGGCATTTCTAAATGGGTGGGCAAGACAGCCTCTTTGTCGTACATGAGCGCGTATGGGGACATCTTGATAGACTTCTTGAAAGAGATACGGTCCGCCCATAACGCTCAGTCCAGAAGCGGGTGCCACGACCTCTTGTTCCTTTCCACAGTCTTCTTTATAATCTTCAAGAGATTTTTGTTGGTGGACTCGGCCAGGCCGTTTCCCTACGGATAGTAGTTTGAAGACATCTTGTGATAAATGCCATACTTGCTGGTAAACTCAGTGAGTACAGCCCCTGCAAACCCTGGACCATTTTCCGTGACGATTGCCTCTGGAATCCCGAAACGGGTGATGAGGCTCTCTAGGAAACCAATGACCGTTTCTTGGTCAGCATGCTTTGTAGGCGTTGCCTCGGCCCATCGGGTAAAGTAATCTGTGGCGGTTAGGATAAACTTATGCCCCGCCGAAGAGTTGGGCGTTATCGTCCCGATGAAGTCCAGACCCCACTGCTGAAATGGAGTCTCAGCTTGAATTGGATGGAGGGACAAGGGTGCTTTCCTATTTCTGTCGACGAACCTCTGGCATTTCTCGCATTTTTGACAGACTGCATGCGTGTCTGTGAAGAGGGTGGGCCAATAATAGCCCGCTCTGAATGATGTCCTCCTAGCATCCCAGAGTGGAATTCTCCGAGGACCTTCGGCTGATCTGATTCCTTGACGCACCGCAACAGGATGCCGTCAATATTTTTGAAATACAGCCCCTCGGGGCGTAGTATATACTTCAAGGCATTAAGCCTAAACCTCCTTCTTTGTGAGGCATTGAGATGATTTGGACATCTCCCTGTGTTAAAGTACCACACAAGATCATTCGTCCACTCACTCTCCTCTGATAAGGAGTTGGAAAGGTTGATTTCTGTCGTTGGATTCTCCCATTGACAAGCAAAGACTTCGGCTGCAACACTTTGGGCCAATTCCTAGCATAGAGCCCGACCTCGGATTAACTTTGTTGGTCGTACCTCTATGTCAAACTCTTGGATTTTGGCAATCCATCCCGCCCTCTTGTGACCAGGCTCCCCTTGGATAATGAAATTTCTGACATCCGAGTGTATCACGAAGACAGTTATCCGGCTCTGGGATCTCATAACTGCATGAACTTGTCGCTCAATAAAATTATACCTTTCTTCATTCGGCTGGATCACCTGGCTTAGGAATGCTATTGGACGCTCCTCGCCATCATCTCCCTTCTGAGTCAGAACTGCAGCGTAGCTTTCGGGCTCTCCCACCGCGTAAAGGATGAAGTCCTTGGAGTAATCTGGATTTATCAGACACTGGGGCCTGGGCAATCCTGGCCTTGATCTCTTCAAAGGCTTGCTTCCTCTCTTTAGTCCGAGATAAATTCAGCATCTTTCTTCAGGAGCTCAGCCATGGGCTTGATTACTTGTGCAAAGTCGGGCACAAACTTCCTTACGAAGTTGATTTGGCCAAAAAATGACTGCAGCCCCTTTTTGTCGACTGGGATGGACAAGCGAAGAAGAGCCTCCGCTTTGTCGAGGTCAACCGCAAGGCCTTTTTCAGAAATAACATGGCCTAGCAGTTTGCCTTCACCGCGAAAACTGACTTCTTTGGGTTGATGGATATGCTGAATTCGCGACATCTTTCAAATACTTGGCGCAAGTGGGAGGCATGGTCCTCTCTCTTGTGTGAAAACACAATCATGTCGTCCAAATAGATGACAATGATCTTGTTGAGCAACTCGCGGAACGCCAAGTCCATAGCCCTTTGAAATGTAGCCCCGGCATTGGAAAGACCGAAGGGCATGCGCTGATATGCGAATGTTCCCCATTTGGTGGTGAACGTCGTCTTATGTTGGTCTTCATCTTTCACCCAAATCTGATTATAGCCTAAAAATCCATCCAGGAGAGAATATCTGGGCTCCCGCAACCACGTGAAGGATTTGATCAATCTGGGGGAGTGGGTAATGATCCTTCAATGAAGCCTGGTTAAGATTTTTGAAATCTACGCAGAGACGGATGTCTCCATTCTTCTTCCTCACAGGAACCAGATTTGCGACCCAAGAAGAATGCTTGATAGGATAGATGATTTTTGCTTCCAGCATCTTCATGAGCTCGGCTTTCATCATGGCTTCAATTTTCGGATTTACTGCCCTTTGCTTCTGTCTGAAGGGCTTTGCCTGCTCTTCCAACTCTATGGTGTCTTGGATCATCTCTCTGTCGTACCCTTTCGGGTCTTGGTAGCACCAGGCTACAATATCTGGGTACTCTTTGCATAGAGCTCGGATCTGCTCTAACTCTTCATTGGTGCAATCTATTCCGACCTTGATCACCTTTCCAGGTTCCAATTTCGGGTCCATGTACTGCTTGGGGTCCACTTTGATCTTGTGGGATATGGCTCTATCATTCGATCAAAGAGGCTCTCCAGGGTAATCGGTCCTTTTGGGACATGATTATTCTTTAACTGTATTAACCCCTCATACTGCTCGTCATCAGGGTCTCTACCTTCGATTGTACTAGCTTCATGTATCAAAAAGGTGACGATATCCTCGTCACAGTCGAACACCTGCCAGTGGGTGTCCTTGTCAGGCACGAGAAGGCCTATAAATGGTATGAACCGGCTTCGGCTTACGGACAGTGTCATCAGCCGGGACGTCCCTGGCTCCAACAGACGCCAGAATGTCAGCATGTTTATTCTTTTCACGAGAGATGGCTTTGACATTCAGTGAGTCAAATGACTCCATCAGATCCCAGACACGGTTACGGTACGCCTTGAGGTAGTGCTTCTTGGAGGCGCACTTGTTAGTGATCTGGTTGCACACCAGCTCTGAGTCGCCAAAGATCTGCAAGTGTTTAATCCCAAGCCTCTCTGCCTTCCTTAAGCCTAAGCACAAGGCTTCATACTCCGTCGCATTGTTAGTGCAACTCCAAGCCAGCCTATAACAATAGTCCTTTTGAATGCCGGATGGTGAGACCAAAAGGACACCTGCCCCGGCGCCATTCTTGCATCGGGCACCATCAAAGTACAGCTTCCACAGCTTGTCTGGGGCAGGTCCTACATCCTTTTGAGCGGTCTGGTCAAGCCTCTCAGGCTGAGTGACGGAGTAGCAGCCTAGTTCGGTTTCGATCATGGCGTTGAAATTCAACAAAGAGAACTCGTCCTCTACTTGCAGCAGTTCCAAGGTTTCTTCCGCCAAGTCTACTTCTACCAGCTCCTCGGTCGTCAGATGAACCATGTCATTTTGTTGCTCCTCCCCGGGTATCTTCTCGACCAAAAAAGTGGAAGGCTTCTCATTATAAATTTTCAACCTCCTTCCTTTGAAAGGTACCTCCATATGTGAATAGTCCAACGACAAATATCCCCAGCTTGGCTGTGAACTCCCTTGAGAGACACATGCCGAAGTAGGGTTCCAAGTCAACCACTACGACCTCTTGGATGACCACAATGTCGAGTGCTTTATGCAGCCGGATGGGGATGTCTTTGATGACACCGACTGTCTTCACAGGAGTGTCGTCCAACTGTAGCACACCTTGGCTGCTCCTTGTATACTCCATACCGATTTCTTCGCAGACGACCCTTGGCATGACAGTAGTTGAAGCATCGGAGTCCACCATGCAGTTATGCACTATGTGACCTTCCATCCGCAAAGATAGATAAAAAGGTGGCGGTCTGTTCTTCCCGGTAGCAGAAGTAGTCAAGGGCTGAGCTAACACAGCAGGCTGTGTCGGCTTCCCGTCTTTTACATTCTTCAATGATTCCTGCAACAGGTCTACTTGTCCTGGGAGCTGAAGAGCATCGTACATGCTTATTTTTGCTGGTGTTTTCTTGAGCTCATCGACTATATTATAGGTAGAAGTACCGGCCCCTTCTGCTTCCTTTGCTGGCTCGTACTTGGTGCGGTACTGTTGCGTGGCTTCGACCCTCTGTCTCTTTGTCAGCGACGGGTACCTCAGCTTCTCCTGAGCTTGCTCTTTTGTTTCAGCTGGAGGTTGGGTCGTTGGAGCCTTGATTACGGGAGCCTTGAGCGCCGGGAGCTTCTCTTTGGCAATCGGAGGTAAAGGTGGCTTATCAGGAGCTGCCACAGCAGGCTGCGTCTTCTCCCTTCTTGCATATACCTTCAACGGCTTCATTTGGGCCGGAGTGGCCTCAATTGGCTTCTTGCCCTCTTTGGTTAAGAGGGATACAGGATCTTCTTCAGGGACTGCGAAGTTACCCTCGTCATCACGAATCATGTATGCTTCATCCTCTATGGCGCTACCCGCAAGGGTCTGAATATAATGTTGATGCAGCATGCAACTCTCTTCTCCATGGGGGTCGTTGCAAGTAGAGCACCAGTTGACGCGGTCAGAAGTACCAGGCTGAGCATTGTCGGCAGCATTTCTTGCTAGAGGCCTTTGCGCTTGAGTTGCTTGATCTTTTGTTAGCGCGGGAGGAGGGTATGGCCTTCTAGGAACAAACTCCATCTGAGCTTGCTTCTTCTTCATGATTGTCATGTCATTGGAGATTGTATGGTAACCGGAGGCAAGAGCCCGCACCTTCTGAAGGATCTTATTTTGTATATCATTATCGGCAGGTGCCGGCCGAGCTGGCGGAGGTAATGTGGCTAATGGTGGAGGAGCATGAAACGCCGGATATTGAGGGGGAGCGGGGAGTGTTGGATGTTGCGGAGGTGGCGGATTAGGATAATGGATCTGAGGTGGACCGTACGGGTCAATGACTGGCGCAGGATTCCACGGCTGATGGGGGTGATGATTGGATGAAGACGGGGCCCCACCCGAAGCGGGCGGATATTGGGACTGAGGGAAATCCGGGTAGATCGGAGGTTGCATTTTATGAGGGAGCCTGCCTATAGCAATCATGTCCAGTTCTGCCTGCTGAGCAGCCTCATATAATGCAGGAAAAGTGTTGACCCGGGCTAACTTAATAACTAGACAAATGTCCGAGTTAAAAGCTCTCAGGTAATAGTGAGCAGCCTGTCCCGCGGAAGGACGCAGCTCAGGGGGTACTCTTTTCCAGGACCTCGCGAACCTCACGTTAAAGTCTGATATCTCCTCTTGCGGATGGCGTTGAATGCTTTGAAATTGGTGCAGCAACGAGGAGGGATCAGCGGACTCATTGAATCCCTTAACTAGCCTTCCAGCTAGTTGGGGCCATCCCGTGATAGTCCCCTCCGGCAAGGATCTCCACCAGTAGAGAAGCTTTCCTCGCAGAGAGAGAGCTAACAGTCGGGTTTTAACACTCTCATTGGTGATAGAGTGCAGCGCAGCCAAGGCCAGAATGTCTTGGATGTGCTCATATGTTGTCTTCCCCGTGCCGTCATAGGTAGGAATGGACTTTAAGGCAGCAGGCGGGACAACTTCTTGTCCGACTAGAGCAAGAGGGCCTGTGGAATCAACAGCCGGGAAGAGGTCATTATCATTCTGCTGATTCTGGGCAGCCATGTCTTCTTCCTCTTCTTCGAGCTGATCAGTGGTGTAGTCAGTATCAATACTATCTGAAGTTGTGGGTTGTTCTTCAACTTCGGCCTCCTCAACTTCTTCAACCTCTTCCACTTCAGCTTCTATCTCAGCTTTAGATTCGTGCTCGAACCTATCGTCTTGGTGAGCTTGGTAGTCAGCCAGCCTTACGCGCTCTCCAGCAGCGTTGATGTCAATTTCGTAAAAATCAGGTTGTTGTCCTGGATTCCTAGCTCTCCACCTTCTTGTGTGCATGAAGGCGTTTTTGATATTGGACCAGTCTTACGGACTCAGAGAATGTTTAGGTATAGCTAAGTCGCCAGGTGTTCCGATTTGACAGCAATGAAGCGAACACCGATGCTTCGATTCTGTTTTGGGGTGGGAAACTTTCGTGTCCCACCGAGTGTGACAGAGAAGCTGTTGGTTACGAATCTGCCACTAGGATAGGATTTTAATCTATTTGCGCCCTAGATTCGCCCAATAGATTGAAAGGCCGGAAGGAAGGAATGCCTTCCGCGCCAATCTCCGGAGAAGGCCGGCTTCCTATGTTTTCTCAATTGGGGTTTTAGCTCAGAGTGCAGGAAAGAAATTACAAATTATAGAAAGAAACATAAATATGCTTGTTTCGGGTGGGGAAGATAAGCAGCACAAAAACTAACCAATCACTACTACTAACAACAATCTAAACAAAGTATGTAACAGAAACTATTAATGCTATTTTATCCTATGTATCCTTCACTTTAAGCATTCCAGATATACTTAATCACCAATACCGATATCCAGAAAGCAGAATAGCAGTAATCAGCAATATAAGCAACATGAGGCAGAAACACTTAACAAAGGCAGCATACAAGATAAAGACAATTAATAGAGCCAAGTATATTTTGTATTCAAAAGCAAGTGCACAGCTACAGAAGTCCCTTAGCAATATATCCCCCTTCCACCCTTGTACAATGAAATGAGGCTGCTATTTATAGCGCAATTTTCCCCCCGATTACAATGTGGGCACAGAATCCCAGACCTGACAAAAGCTGGAAAAGCTGACAAAAGCGGCTGATGTTTGACCTCTGCGGACAAGGAATGTACTTGCAGCAAGGTTCACCTGAAAATATGGTAGTCGGGCGGATTCCTATACTTACAATATTTTTGGGCAAATTTGCCCACTTACGAAAACAGTTAGAAACATGAAAATAGAAGATGGAGAACCAGAAATCTGATGGCTGAAGAGTAGAAGGGACATGATGAAGAAAGGGAAAGAAGAAAGAGGGAAGGCAAAGCAGCATCCTTACGAAATTTTCAAGACATGGCACCCCGTGCAAAATGTGGCAACAGTAGTATTGCAAGGAAGGGAATCAAGCGTGAGAAGGAAATCTAAGGATGAAACTCAGAGTGAAGGAAGTGGAGATGAGCCACGCCAACCAACAAAATTTGAAATTCTACAACAAATGATAAGAGAAACATAGCAATTACAAGAAGAATATGAAACTTTGTGGATGTACAATGTAACATTGAGAGAACAGGTCATTCAAGATTTGGAAGAAACAATTTAGCAAATGAATGAAAGGGAAGAATTGAGATGAGCGAAGCTAGATGAAGTTGAACACCAAGGGATAGCTAGAGAACGGCAAACATACGAATTATGGAGTAATGCTCATGACGAGGAAGGAACACCATCAAAAAGTAGCTTCTTCTCCATAAGCTCAAGCAGCTCATCCTCAAAACACATTGGTAATTCAATTGAAGAGTAGTAACACTACTAGTTCAAGTTCCCCACTAACAAGAAGATCAAGGAGAAATAGAAACCTAACTAAACCAATTCCTCAAAGGCAAGTCATGGGGTAGGAACAAGAAGAAGAGCTTGAATAACAAGAGATGGCTAAGGAAAGACCATGGCAGAACCAAGAACTTGTTGATCCAGCAGGATATCGGCTAAGTAGAGAACAAGTGGCTGAAATATTATAGAAAGAAATTAGGGAAGTGTCAATACCACCAAGACATGAAGGAGGCTCGAATGAAAATTCAAATAGTGATGAAAATCTCGTTGATCAAAGAGCAAATGATAGTTCACATCCAAGTCCTAATCTTCTGAGGAGGCAGAGGGATGAAATTTGAAGCCAAAGAGCAGGTGTAAGATTCCTTGAAATGGTTCAAGAAGCTGCAAATGATGAACAAATAATCCCTTGAGAAAATGAAGAAGAAAGAGCGAGGAATATTTCAAGCAATAGTCATGACCTTTTAAGGAGATATCAGGAACAACAATTCCACCCTAAGGTACAAGAGTACCGAAATGCAAACAAAAAATTGAGGCAAAGGAGAGAAATAAGAAGGCTACATAGACGTGTGTAGGAGACGTCTGGATGGCCCATGCAAAGAGCAGGTGATGGAAACAACTCAAGCACCGATTCTTACTTCTCGATACAATATAGGGAATCATTAGCAGATTGTGAACAACAAAGGTAGTTTGAGGAAGAAATATGGAGGAGATGATTGCTACGAGTGGATCGGAGATTGAGGACCTTAAGGCAATTGTTGCCAACAACTCAAAACAAATAAGGAAGATTGACAAGAGCAGAGTAACCTGAGAGAGAGCAAAGGTAACTTGAATAATCTAGGAGGATCGTCAGGTATTCTCGGTAACCCAAGTACACTTGGCCAAGGGAGGAGTTCGGTTGGTCTCCCTCCCGGTGGCTCGAGGGGAAGAAATTTCTCTCTTGCTACCCGTAGGCTGTTTGATCAACAGAATAGGCCACAAAGACTTTTCAAGGATCAAACATAAAACAACCAATGTTCACGAGACCATGAGGTTGGACCATCAGGTCCAACTCGTGGGACTGGTGGAATCCGAAGAGGTCGCCTTGAACGACTGAGGAATCGAACAAATCCTAGACAACTAGGAGTAAGGTAGTCCCAAACAAGGGAGATTTGCTCGAGAACAAGCAGAAGAGATACAGGGATGTTTAAAGGGAGACGAGTATTCTGAAACAGGAGTCAAATACCAAGGAGAACTCTAACATTAAGTTCGACAGCAGAATTTTTTCATACAAATGCATGAGTGTCGTTTGAATGACGGCAATAGAACCAGGGGTCGTCAGGCTATCATCAGGACGACAGAACAATAGATCATTGGGAGGACAGCAAGAAAATGTACCAAGACGAGGATGACGACATTGGAAGTCGTTTGCATGACGATAGGATAGTTAGCCATCAACATGACGGTAGGATAGTTGGCCATCAGCAGGATGACAAAATAATCAGCCGTTAGGAGGTCGCCAATGTCTGAAGCTAACAGGAGGTTGGCAATGTCGGACACAGTCAGGAGCTTGGCAGAACAACGAAGGATCTATATATCAGAGGAGAAATGAGGCGCCGTCAGCAAGAAAGGACAACGGATTGGCAAATAATTAGGAAAATGAGGAATGTTTCGAGAGAAGGTCGTCAGGGAGAGCAGCAAATGGCAGGACCTCAAAGCCAAGGAAATCATTGAAATAGGCAACAGACGAAAGCAATAAATAATGGCGACGAATTAGCAAGTAAAGGGAGTCACCGTCATGGACAGGAAGATGAGATGTCGACAGATATGCTAGAAATTCGCATTGGCATCGCCATGCGATTTACAAGAAGGTGACACGTGGCATGGCTCACGATGTACATAATGTAAGTAGTTTAAAATAATAAAAAGCAAAAGAAGACGAAAAATGGTAAAAAGACAAAATAAGGAAAAAGACATAGAAAAAGACAAACAACGGCAAAAGGACAACAATTGCATGCCAGGTGACAAGGTGGCAAGCATGCAACAGTTGGAACATGCAGTTGTGGTTTGAGAACGGTTTTCATGGGAGACAACCGCATGTGGTGAAGAGTATAAATAGAAGCATAGGGGGAAGGCAAACACACATTGCAGAAAAACTTGCAGAGACACAATGTAGATGCCAAGGACGCCCTAAGTGCTCACTAGTATTGGAGGACATAGACGGAAAGCAAACAAGCGTTTTGTAGACCAAGAAAGCAGAAAGTACCTGTGCACAAGCAAGATTGAAAAACCAAGCAAAGGATGCCACGGCCGTATGTTTTGAAGAGATGGTTTAAGTTACGAAGGCTTCGTAAAACTTGCAATATATAGTGCACAGAAGGGAAACTACTATTCACAAACTCGCAATTAGACGAGGACAAGTGGGGATCTTTACCGGAAAATTATCAATAGAGATCAAGGGTTGCAAGAACTGTCATCAGAGGGACAAAGAGTTGTTGATTGCACAGTGTTTTTTGCGATCAAGCAAGTCGAAGGGTTGTCGTTGAGGGAATTTCTCGAAAGACTACAGGAGTTGGAGGTTTGAAGACTCTGTCATCTAAAGAAGTGCCAATTTCGTCCAACTACAAATTTTTGTCAGCAAGGAGAACCGTCGTCACCATTGTCCGCAAGAAGAACCATCATCATTGTTGTTGGCAAGGAAAATTGACATCATCATTATCGACAAGGAAAATTGTCGTCATAAACTACTATCATAGTCATTGCCAAGGTGCAATTACAGATTGTTGTCGCAAGTAATCAAATTATTGTCGAAGTCGGACAAGTACCAACTGAAATACGAACGTGACAAGGAGAGTGTTAGAAGTGACATCAGCCGCAATTGCAAAATATGCAGAGGAGACCCTCAATTCACAAGAGAATCACCTATGCGGAGCAACAAAGAGGAACGAGGCAGGAGTTTGTGTCCGAAAAATGATTGAGGCATCAGCATGGAGGATATTCCCAAGCCAGTGGAGCAAGTGAATAGGAATACGACTTCAAAATGGGACAAGCTCAAGGCAAGCACGATGTAAAGAGAGCATTCTGGAAGGAAGAGGGAAGGAGGTCAGGTAGGGTGAAAGAGAACAAGTATCCCCCAAAGTTATAACATTGATACACTCTACAGGATATTACTGCCGAACATGATGGGAAAACGCCCCAAAAGAGCATGTGTTACAGCAAAAGTTACAGGAAGCAAGAGTAAATTTTATCCTGCAAGTACCAAATTTTGACAAAGATTTTTATAAGGATTACTGGCTACAAATGCTAGAGACTTACAATCCAAGGAGGAATGCAAGCAAACTGCTGGTAGGGAACAAGCAATTAACTGTTGTCTTTTCTGTAGAGAACTCTAGGAGGAAGTTCGGGCTGCCAAGACAAGGAGCTGCAGTTGTCAAAGAAGTGGTGGACTCTAAGAGAAGCAGGCAGTTGATTCAGAGCATAACAACTCTGGATGAGGAGGAAGTGGAGACATTAATGTCACATGGAAGTCGAGGAGTTAGACAACCCCAATTGAAGGATGTAGGGCTACAATGCATCATGAACGTGATTATGGCGAGGTTGTCCAGAGACCAGAGGGCCTCAAAGTTACCCATTTGGATAATACCATACATTCAAGGAATAGAAAAGGGTGTAGCCTATGACTAGGCAACTTATCTGTCATCTCTCATTAAGTCCTTGATGCGTACAACGAAGAACTTCTCAATGGTATTCCATGCCATTGATTCGATTCTAGATGTTGTATTTGGGGAGGGAGTGGAGTTACTTGAATGGATTCTCCCAAAAAATTGCCAAAGTTGGCATCGACAGTGCTAAGATGGATGAATGCAAAACCTCAAAATAAAAACACTCTAAAGAAGCAACCAAGGATGAAATAGGTATTTAGAAAGGAGACACTCTTGGATGAAACCCTTCACACTTCAAAAGAAGAATCATCAAGAGAAGAACCACTCCAGAATGGAAGAAAATATGTACCGCTAGAGCCATCACAATCTCCACCACAGAGTTCAGTTCAGTGGATAGCAGCAGAACAGATTGCAAGGAGCCAAGTTGTAATGATGGGAATACAACAAACTCTGGAACAAGCACACCAAGAAGCAAGATAAGTACCAACAGATATGGGGGCAGAGGTTGCTGTTGAAAAGCAGCAAGATAGGGAGTTCGAGATCAGTGATCCCATCAACATGGAAGCAAAGGATGTAAGTGGGGATGTACAAATTGGAGCAGCTGAATTTTTGGCTGAAGCACAACACAGATCCGATGGCATCACCCTCACTGCATGGACAATCCTAGTTTTGAGTAACATTTGTCGTAGAAGAGCTAAGAGCTCAAACAACAGCCATATATGTTGAGGTGCCATAGAAGAAGAAAACAATTGAATTGGAGGAAGAGAACAGAAAGAAACCGAGCACTTGGAACGACAGGAATTGCTGGAACAGCAGAAAGTAGACCCACGAGAGGGTGAACTCTCTGGCAATTAGGGACTAATTCAAGGGGAAAGTAGTCAAAAACAGGGCAGATTGACTGAGGAATCTAAGCAAGCAATTACTGAGGGAAAGGCAGCAAAGAAACAGATTGATATGTCAAAAAATGGAAAGAGCAACTTTTAGAAGATGAAATGGAAAAAGGGGTAGACAATGGTCTTAGTGAGCATGTGCTAATAGAAGTACCGAATTTTAGGCAACCACTATAATTGGGGGTGCACATTAATGAGCAAGTTAACACTTGTCTCACTAAGCTGACCCAAGTAATGGACAAATTAAAGATGGAATTTGAGGTAGGCTGTGTAAGACAATGGAAGCAATGGCAACTAATGCAGAAGGTGAGCTCAAGAACCTGGTGAAATGGGCTCGAAAAGGACAAAGGAGAGCTGAAATTACCAAATATATCAAGAGAAACCATGGGAATTGGAAACTGGAAGCATCAAAACCATGGAAGAAGTAAAGAAGTTGCCAGAAGAAGTGCCAACTTGTGTGTACATAATTGGACATGGAAACTAGAGAATATCGAATCCAACAAGTAAGGAAACAGTACAACAAGTAGAACTTGTGCCAGAATTTTTCCCAATGTATGCTCAGATGAATTTTTGGGCGTACTTAATACAATCGCTAGCTGCTCGAATCAAGAAGTTGCATGCTGTGGGGAAAGACCAAGCTCAATAGTTGCAAATCACAGAGGAAAAATTTCAGCTAGCAAGATGGCAGATAGAAGATGATATAACTCAGCTGGAAAAACAGTTTAAGAAGATACAGGAAGATTAAAACAAACTGAACTTAACAAAGGAGGGATTGGAAAAGGGAGAAGATTATTGTGGATCAGGAAGAACAGCTTATACAACTCAAATCTGAAAACTCGCTTCAACAACAGCAAGCAGAAGAACAATTGAAAGAGTTGGAACAGATAAACTAGCAAATTGCAAAGCGTGACAAAAGGATTAGGGACTCTCCCCCACCTGGGTGGTCCAAACTCTTGCCTAAAAAATGACTCCATCGGCACGGAAGGGGGGTGGCAGATAAGCTAGCTATAGCTTGCTGGAATTGCAATGGTATGATGTGGTTTGCCCCAGGGTCCTTTCTTGATGTGATTGGCAGACATGACATCATTCTTATCTATGAGACACACGAGAGTCCTGAGCGGGCCCTTCCAGTTATCTCTGGTTACTTTTGATGGTCCAGTTGTTGGCAACTCACTCGACGCTCTAGGGGGGTTCGAGGATTAGGAGGTTTTGTTGCTCTTATCAGGGATAGGCTCCAAGGTTCGATATCCCTGGTTTCGACTGACCCCCACTCCAAGTTTTTATGGATTAAAATCCATCGTCACCCACCTCTTTGGGATATCTACATTGCCACCGGTTACTTTCCCCCCACCGCGTCCAATTTTTCTATTCACACGGATGCAGACCCTTTCCAAGATCTCTATGAGGACATTACTAGATACTCAGCTTCGGGAGAGATACTTCTGCTGGGATATTTCAATGCTCGGACCGGACCTATGTAGGTTTCTCTTCATGACCTCACAACCGATGAGATGCAAACTCGGGAATTGGATCTTGAGGACCTTGGTTTTGCTCGAACCTCCAACGACACACAGGTGACTGCTTACGGTAAGCATCTTATTGAGTTGGGTGAATCCAACAAGTTAGTTCTTCTCAATGGTATATCTTGTTTTCCATATTCCAGTGGGTTTACTTGCTTTCCTCATAGTGGTGGATCCAGTGTCGTTGACTATGCTATTTCCTCTACCATCGCCATTCCATTCATTTCCCGATTCAACGTCTCTGATCACCCTCCCCCCCTACTGATCACTCAGTTCTTTCTCTTACGTTATCCACTGTTTCCCTTCCTATTACTCCTCCCCCTCCTCCATCCCCTTCAGCCCCTTGAGTCATTATAGACTTTGACTATTATTATTCCTTTACCTACATGGATCGGTTGCATCAGGTTCTCCCCAAGGTTTCTTCTCTTCCCGATGTTTCCAATCGTTCTGCTTGCTTGGTCCAAACTATTTGGAAGGTTGCTTTGGACTCGTACCCCCACACTATTGTCCTCCCCCTCGTCCTCATCTTCCTGGTCATTGCCCCATGAACATCTGGTATGATGAGGAATGTAAGTCTGCCCACCGAAGGTTGAAATATGCCATTCAAAATCCTTCCCAGCTCTATACCATTTCTCACAAAGACTACAGGATGCTTCTTCGAAAGAAGAAGCGTCTCTTCCTCTCTTGGCATCGGCTTGATCTTATCCACTCCCTTCCGTAGTCTCCTGAATCCTTCTGGCGCCTTATCCTCCCCTGTGATCGGATTACTCATGGGATCGATCTTTCATCTTGGACCATTCATGCTTCTTCTCTCTACACCATCCCAAATCAACCTCCTATTACTGTTCCCTCCCCCCATTCTTCCTGCCACCTCTTTTCTACTGGACTTGTCAAGCAGGCTATCTGGAAACTCTGTACGAGCAAAGCAGCAGATTTGGATGGGTTACAGGCAGAATTTTTAAAGCATGGTATTGACCCTCTTTTGGGCCCCTCACTGATCTCTTCAATCTCTCTGTCTATTCTGGGTTTCCTGATTCCTGGACTCAGCATATCATTCACCCCATTCATAAGGCAGGGTGATCCCCGGGAACCCAATAACTACGGGACTATCATGATTGGGAATGTCTTTGAAAAGCTCTATGCCACAGCATTGGATGTGCTTCTTTCCCGAAATTTGGAGGAGGGGGTTTCGGGGCTCTTGGCCAAGATGGTTTTCGGCAAGATCACCAGACCACAGATCACATTCTAGTCCTCAGAGCTATTATTGAGGAGGCGCGTTGCAGGTCCTCGAAGGTTTATTGTTGCTTTGTTGACTTCAGGAAAGCCTTCAACATGGTGCCTCGGCATTTACTTCTTGAGAGACTACGATGAGTTAGCATCTCTGGGCAACTTTTGACAGCGGTTAAACGGTTATATAATATTGTGAAAGGTCGGTTTCGCTCCCCTCAAGGGCTTTCAGACAGTATTCTTAGCACTATAGGAGTGAAACAAGGGTGCTCCCTTTCCCCGACACTTTTTGGGATCTTTATCGACAAGCTTGAGACTTTAAGGAGAACGCTCATGCATAGGATGGTTGCCTTCTTCACTATGTGTTGATTTCTATTCTCCTCTTTGCTGATGATGTTGTTCGTTTGGCCTCTTCTCCTGAGCGAATTCAGCGCCATCTGGACAAGCTTGTCGCTTTTTGTGACTCGAGACAGCTGACGATGACTAAGACCAAGGTTATGGTATTCAATACTACCAAAGAGGCTCTATCTCATCTCCACTTCTCTTTCCAAGGTCGAGAGGTCGAGATCACCACCTCTTGTGTTTACTTGGGGGTTCTTTTCACTGGTCCCACTTTTAGTATGAAACTCGTCGCCCAGGCCCGGGTGTGTAAGGGATATGCAGCTCTGTCTTTGCTAGAGAGGAATTGCTTCAAACCACATTTTCAAGATACACCTGTGAAGATGAGGATTTTTTATGCCTTGGTCAAGCCAACTATTACTTATGGGTCAGTGGTTTGGGGTCCTAGCCTTGGCCCGACTGAGTTGTCACGGGTTAAACGAGTCCAGACACTCTTTCTTCGACGATTCATTTGCTGCAAGGGCGCAGTCCCCTGCTCTATTATTCTGGCAGAATTTGGGGCTTCTCCTCTCCAGCTTGAGATTATCTTCCTGATTATCGATTATCTTCACGGGATCCGTACTTTCGGAGATACCCTTAAGGGTTGCAGGCGGTACCCTTACCTCGCCCTTCGCTCCTCGATGAAACTCTCTCCGAGTTCTCAGAGATGCTGGAGGAGCTAGTCTTTTCAGGTTTTCGCTCTCCTGGCTAGCATTAAGATACGGATAGACAGGATCCCCCCTTATTCTTTAGGGGTTCTCCCCCCCTCTCGGCTTAGTAAGGAGAAGATGCTCCACGAGATTCGAAAGGATGTTAATCTCCAATACACCAAATGCACATGGATCTCTCTTGTTGCCCCTCTTTCCCCCAAGTTGTCTTTCTACCATGAAGACTTCTTACAGATTCAGGAGGGCAGAATAGTTCCTCCACAATACCTTCAGCAGTACACAATGCATAGTCTTTGGATAACTATTGGGCAACTCAGGGTGTGTTCTCACCAACTCCGGATTGAGTCAGATCACCATCTTCCGACAGAAGAGCGGATTTGCTTGCTTTGCTCCTTGGGTGAATTTGAAACCCTTCATCACTCTATTTTTTGTTGTCCCATTTATTATGAGATCCGAGGTAGGTTCCATTGCCTTTTCAGGGACAACTCTTGATCTGTTTCTACCTTCTTCAGATACTCGGACCAGCGTTGTCTCGCACTCTTTCTTAGGGATATAACTTAGCTTCAACGACATAAAAGTTCTCTAAATGGATCTCACCCTACTCAACATCGGCTCATCACTACATACTTCACCAACTTCGACGGACTAGGTGACTTCAATCGGAAACGCCCCACATCATCCAGTTCGGACAGAAGCAGGGTCACTAGACAGTGCACCAACAGATTGTCAGCGTTCCAAACTAGCAATGGGCAGAGACATATCATGGACTTCTTCAACTCCGGTACTTCAGCCTCAACTGTTAGGAGAGATTAGTTTTTGGCGGGTTCTTGGAGCTTGCCCCCCCTGGGCTGCTCCCTCCCCCCTCCTCTCTCTCCGTTCTTCTTGGCGTGCACTCCTCTTTGTTGGATTGCAGCCCTCCCCCCCTCTGCTCTCCCTTTTATTTTATTTTCCCTTTCTCTTTGGCCCGTTTGTCGGGTTTCATCTTGTATTTATCTTAGTTCTTTTCTTTGTTGGACTTTTTAGCCTGCTAGCTAGCAGTCATTATTGTATTTCTTAGTCCCTTGGGTCTTATTTTGGCCCACCGCAGACATTAATAATATTTAATTTCATTTCATTTCTCTTCCTTTTCACACGAATTTCTAGTGGGTTGCACGTCTTCGTTTTTATCTTCCTTCTCACATGAATTTTTGGTGTGATTCTCGAGGGCTCTTTTCCTGCAATTCTTTATCTTCTTGCTTCCCCTTGGCCTTTGTTTCTCGTTACAAATGCTTTCGGGAAATCTTTTAGTTTCTTCCAATGCAGACATAGTCATTTGCGATCTCCAGACACAATCGCAATCTTTCTTCTTTCCTCTCTTTTTCTCACCTCTCAACGTGTTCTTCCACTCTTTCTCTTATATTCTTGCCTTCTAAAGACAGTTTGGTCTATTGAGGCATGGGCCTTTACACTTCTAATTTTATATTCCACAAGGTCTTTACACCTTTCCATTCAACTTGTGAACATCAAGAATAGTTTGTATCTTGTTTCTCATGTACTTCTCCAACTTTCAAATTTTGGCTTCTCAATTTTGAATTTATCTTATGCAACGTCTGGTTTCCTTGTCGTTCCAATTTGGAATGCTTACTTCATTTTTTGTTAAAACTCTTTTGTTATTTGCTTTTGGGCTTTGGTCTTTGCCTTTCACCGAAGCACCTTCAAGCACCTATTATAGACTTTTCACTGAACAGATTTACCTTCAATTCTTGATTTTCAGGCACATTCTGCTTGGAAAGTTTTTATCTATTTGTGAGATATTTCCTTCTATAATGTTGCAACTTATATAATGTTGCTTCCTGCAGCTTTGAGAGTCTTTGATTCTCCTTTTAACAAGCCTTTATGTGCTTATGCTTTTGAACTTTTACAATGCCTTTTAAATGGCTTTTAATGATTTTGATTTTCAAAGGAGCTTCTATGGCTTCCCTTTCTTGCAATTTTTAAGAGATCCTATGGCATTTTCTTCTTGTAATTTTGAGGAGCTTCTTATGGGTTCCTCTTCTTGCCTTTGAAAATGGCAATTCTTTCCTTCTTGGTATGCTTGGCCTGGTTGTTTCAGGATTTATGACCTTTGGTCTTAAACAGGGATTGAAACCTTCTTGATTCTTTGAAAGGCTTTTTGCCTATGGTAGGGGTATTTCACCCTGAATCTTCTTGAATGTGCTATTAAATTTTCCTTCACAGTCACAATCTTATGCAGGGTAATTTCACCCTTGAGACTTTTTATCTCAAACTTAAAATTTTCTTTCTCAAATAGAGTGCACTTTGGCTAGCTTTGTGTCGAAGCTAGAGGAGGATCAGAAGGAGGATTCTATCTTCTTTCTACTTGCTCTAATACCACATGTAAGATCTTAATGCTTTGAATGAATTGCATTGTGAAAGTACAACAGTAATAAAATACAATAGTTGCCCAGATATGGCATAACATTCTACAACTACCCTTGTCCCCTAGTGAACCTTACAAACCATGTGTTGGGTGGTTACTCAACTTATATTCACATTATACATGATGTAATAACTCCTAATGCTAACCTGGCGCGACCTCATGACTGATGGAGTGTGCACGTATTCAAGTACGTAAATACGATTCGGTTTTATATAGCTTTGTAATTTTGAGTTATTTTGTAACACGTGCACAAAGTGTTCGATGAAATGTTGTACATGTAATTCAATGTTTAGGTAATTGAATGTGTTGAAAAAAACAAGGTGAAGACAACAGCAATAACTTAGTTATGTGTATGCAAATCTGAAAAATAAGTTAATCCAAAACTGAAACAGTGAAAGTGATTGCGCATAAAATCACATAAAAGAAATCAGCGACACAATTAACACCAGATTTATGTGGACAAAAACCCTTTCGGGAGGATACCCCTGCCTCTTGGGTCTTACCCGAAAGTGGCATCCCTTTTGGGATTTTTTCTACAAATAAATAAAAAAAAAGAAAACCCTTTCGGGAAAAAAACTCCACAGGAAAAGAGAGACCAAGTATATTATTAAACTGAAGAAGCTGTACAACAATATCCTTCTCTCTATCCTTCACCAACACCCTGTGAACCTGCAAAAATAATACAATACTTCCACTACCTCCATAGCTCAATTTATAGATGAGAGGTGGATGGAATACCACCATAGTATTCCAAAACAAGTGGATAAAACCACTAGCAAAAAATCCACACCCACCTAACCAACCTTATCCATGGAGATAAAAAAGCATTAAATGACTCCACATGGGCATCCATCTTACAACCTATCAATAGCAAGGTGATCCACAACTTCCTATCCACCAAATCTTGCATAAAAAACAAACTAGGCACCCAATATAGAAATTATTTCCCATATCCTCCTAGATTGTCTCCCATGGGATAAGCTCCAAATAACCACCTTTTAGTAATTATCATGATGACTGTACAACTGCCGGTAAATCCCCTCCATCCCTTATGAGTGAATTACAACCAATATTAGGAGTATTAAAATTACATGAGATTTACAAGGTTGATGGCACCTTAATCCCAACAAAATGTACATGTATTTCAAAAAGTTATGTAATGATGTGTCAGGGCAGTTAGTTGTAGGTTCAATAGGAGGAATTGGGGTTGCAACTACCTCCCCCTTCCTAGGGAATTGTATAAATAGACCCCCTCACAAATTCAAATCAGATATATACATTCAGAGAGATACATGTACATGCAGACCTGGAGATAATCAGAAGACATCAATTCAGCCATTGTTGTGTCTAAAGCTTATGGTTGTGTTGTGCATGTAATTGTATGTGCCTGTAAACTAATGCAATGTTGTTGTAGATGAATGTGCAAGGCCATATGAGCATATATTTCCATTTACTTGCCACTGTTTATTTCAATTCCAGATCTAAATATTTCTTTTCATACATTGTCAAATGTTGTGTGGTGCTGATTTTTCCTGTCATTTATTATTCTCTATTCCTTCAATTTTAGAATACCACTGCTGTGCTACACTATATTCCATCCAGCAAAATTTTCTTTGTTATTGCATCATGTCCCACATGCCCTCCTATCAATCCTTCATGCACCTCCTCCAATGCATCAATACAATTCTCAGTCATTACATTGTTGACAACTCCCTCGGTAGACCTCCCGTTGATAGCCATGTACCTATATGCTCATACCAAGACGACAACACTGCAATGTGAAATAGGTAGGCATCTTGGAATTTGTTCGATACTCCACCTTCAGTAGGCTCTCGAGAATGAATTTGGGATAGTTGATCAGCTATCACATGCTTCTTCCCAGATTGAATCTATTGAAGGTGGAGTATCATCCATGAAGATATTAAACTTCCTAGTTGGCATCTGCCCAAAGATGGAGACTATGATCCATTGAAATGTTGTAAGTGCATTGCACAACTTAAATGGCATTCATTTGTATGCAGATATTTTGTTTTTTACACCAAAAGCGGTTTTCAACATATCTTCTTCTGCAATACAAATTTGACTGTAGCCATAGAATTCATTCAAGAAGGGATACATCTCATGTCCAGCCACCTCTAGAATTAAGTCAATAAACAGAAGTGGGAAGAGATCCTTGATAGTGACTAAATTTAGGCTCCAAAAATCTACATAAATTTTCATTTGTGCAATCTCTTTTTCAAGCTTATGATGATTGGCAACATCCAATCACTAACAGACACTTCAAATATGATGCTTGCCTCTAACATCTTCTTGATCTTCGCATTGACCAATGCCGCATACTTCAGTTTCATGGGGTATGGCTCACCAGCTGCACTCCCAAAAGTAATGGTATCTAATGGACGCCCGACGCACAACTCAAGTAGAATCCCCTTGAGATCCTTGTAAGTCCATGTGAGGACTTCTTTGTATATCATGAATATTTTAAGTATGGTTGAGTTCAAAACTGGATCCCAATCATCACCACAGCTAATGATCTTTTCCTCATCTGTTTCACTGAGGTCCACTTGCACTATACTCGGTCCCTTGTTCTTTGTGGTGTCTATGTATGCCTCACCAATGCTGTGCTCTAAAGAAATTGGGGGAAACCATCAGCTTTTCTTCTTCCTTTGCTGCACACCCATCTCTTGTCCACATCTTGATGGCTGCAGCACTACCTGGGCTTTTTTATACTGTCCTTTCCCCATCATAACCGATTGTTTGAAGGTACAGATTTTAACACTTTATGTCTAATATTTGAGAAGTTTTTATTTTGTATATTATACTATTTCCTGAATAACTGTTAGTTGACAGTTGATCAGTATACAACAATGAAGTTCACCATATATGAAAGGAATAATGGTGACCACTCAAGAATTTAGTATCTAACTAAAACATATTATTTGCCAAATATGGTGACACAAAATTAGGCTTTTCCTAACATATTTGTATACCATAACAATTCAGGACATAACTCATCCTCCTTGGGTTGAGTTCCCAAACTATCACTCCAAACTGATCTTGCCATAGTTGAAGAATCAACATGATAATATTCCTAATTTAAGTGACCCCTGGGAGCTCAGTAAACCTGCCCTCTGATTCCAGGAATTCATAACCAAGGCGATTGGGGTAAACCTGGATGGGATTAGACTGGGTGGTATCTTTCTGGATCCATTGAAAGTTTTGTCTGAGTCAATTGTTCCTAACTCTATTCTTTTACCAATTTCTTCAGGAACAGAGCTTCCCACTGAGGATCAGTCTCAAGAGAAGTCAGAGAAGGGTGGTCACGCTACAGATGACCATAGTAAGGAGAGGCCTGACTCCAGAAAGGGAGACATTCAAAATCCAACTGTTAAATCCAGGTGAGTTCCTCTGCTTGCAGGATGATGTCTTTGGGCACTAGCTTGTTGATATCAATTTTGACACAAAAGAGGGAATAAGTGCTCAATGATTCAGACAAAAGTAGCTTTGCAAAAGCACACAAATTACTCCAAAGATTTTCCAATTCCCTCAAAGATATCTACATTCCCAAATTTGAAGGGCAGGTTCTATAGTCTCACCCATATGGGAATTTTTGTAAAAGGATTCCTTAATTGCATCAAGGGGAACAGTCCCTCATGCAACATCCAGTAAAAGCTGCAACTTTGTCTTGGGGAAGGTTGATGGATACTATAAAGAAACTCTATTTTACAGGAGCATTTGACACCTATCATTTTAGTTTCCAATGTTGTTGAATACAATATTGAAGACATAGCATTGCAGGAACCCGATAAGATCTGAATATCAATTATCACCTTCATGCGATTCAGCAAGTGGGAGACATCCAACATTTGAAAGCTTGGGGATACTCATGATATGATGGAGCACCACACTGGATAGTGATCGTAATCTAGGAAAAAGCCTCCTATAAAGATTAAACTTTTCAAACAGATGAGAACAAATTGGGGGGTTGGGAAGGCTCAATTCTGCAATGCTTTTTTTCTTTTTCTTTTTATAATAATTGGATACATAGGATTGAAATGGGTTTCACCTATATTATATCATTCCTACAAACCACTATGTTTTATCACAACAAACCATATTATGATGGGCCACAATTTCACAACATTAATGCAAGGTAATTAAGGAATAAATGCTGGCCAGCTTATATTTTGGACAAGTACACTATGTTTTATCATTCCTACAAACCACAATATTATATCATTCCTACAAACCACTATGTTTTATCACAACAAACCACTATATTATATCATTCCTACAAACCACTATGTTTTATCACAACAAACCATATTATGATGGGCCACAATTTCACAACGTTAATGCAAGGTAATAAAGGAATAAATGCTGGCCAGCTTATATTTTGGACAAGTACACCTGCACTCATTGCAGTCTTGTATATTGCAAACAATCTTAAATATTACTTAATTTTAGTGAAACCAAAGTTGGAGGAAATTTCTACCTGACGTCAGCAGATTATGAGATTACTCACCTTAGCATATCCCATCATGTAACCTCTAGAAATACTGTCTTTGATTGCAACTGAACTGTGAATGCTAGTTATGGAACATCTTCCAGACTGTTGTGCTAATTTTTATAATAAATACTGCACTACACTTGAACCATAAAAAACATCTATGCCTCCCACAACAGATAGATAAGATAATTCTGTTCATGTCCATGAATGATCGAAGTAGGTCAATGGTACTCAACATAAAAAAGCTGTTAAAAAGCATTGTAGTTATTACCAAGAAAGTATAAAATTATAAATAAACTAAACTGGATATTAGAGTGAATTTCATTAAATTTAAACTATTGTACATCTGATCACATCCTTGAGGGGTGGACCCAGAAATGGGTAAACCCTAACATGTTGCAAGTAATGATGAAGAGATAAGAGAACCAGCAGTCAAGGGAAAAGAAAGAAATAGAGAAGAGCTCAAGAGGATCCACGCACTAATCTTACGTTTCAGAATGCTTTCCTATTTTCAGTCTTCACACACAACAGGTATTAAAGTGGAACGAAATTCCATCATAGGAATATGCCACTAGAAACAAAAACTTGTTTAAGAAGACGAGCATCACAATGAACCAGTTGGAAAGCAAGAGGGCCAACTGCCCCACACACACGTGTCACGACACAATGTTAATAGAGGCGAGGAATCCATTTCCATATAGTATCATAAACTAGATCATACTACACTTTTACTGGATCCCATGAAATGCATATGTTAGAGACTAGGTTTAGCTGCTACAGTATATTCACAGCAGGTTTCTCATTTGATTCCAACTTTATAATTCAAAATTGGTGCAAAAGGCAGTTTAAAAACATAAAATTCAAAATCATAATTGAAATTTTCCTCATTACATTAAAAATAAAGAACAAAATGTGATTATTTGCCAACCTGTGGTAAAGGTAAAACTACAAAAAGGTCAATGATAAAATATCCGAAAAGGTAATGATGAGCTATCTCCTTTGGATCATCAACCAAATCCCCTGCTCCTACAACTCGAGATTCAGGAGCAACATATGCCAGCCTAAACTGCACAAAGAACAAAACCCATCATCAGTTACTAGGCAATTTTCAGATTTATGTTTTCATATCGAAAAATGGCTCAAGTAAAGTTTCCATGAAAAGATTTTCAAAATTTGACAGCTGTGAGATTTTTATGTAAAGAGGGGCCTTTTTTTGAAGGACAGATAATAATTCACCCACAATTTAAGACAATGAAATCTGCAAAGAATATGTTTGTCACTCAGACAGCTGTGAGAGAGAGAGAGAGAACACCAAAAAGCAACTGGTATGCTCCATAATCCTCATCTTTTACCTATTTTATTGCAAGTTTTAAATCATTTTTACAACTAGTCTTATTGGTTCACCCATGAAATATGTAATTAAGTTAGTCATCACGCTCTCCAGATGATTTCGAAAGATATATGTTATGAAGACAAGTCACATGGCAATTCTGCTACAGATAGAACAATATGCTTTTTATATTTCCACATTGTTCTTGAGCAGTTTCCATGAACTGGATGAATATTTACCCAAGGCCCCTTCTGAGAATTGATGAGTAATGTGTATTTACACATAAGCAATGCAAGACAACAGTACAATTCCATTAGATAGGAAAGATATACAATGGGAAGAACAGAAAAATACATGACTACGGTACAATTTCATTATATAGGAAAGATATACAAGGGGAAGAACAGAAAGATACATGTAAACACACAGCACATGGCATGTATCCTTTACATTCCAATCATCTGCAAAACATTATGATCTGATCGAGTGTACGAGAGTTAGACCACAAATGCCCATATCAAGTACTACACATGACAAAACATGCCTCAACAAAGGTAGATGGCAAAAATATAAGTATCATGGGAATGATAGGTGGTTGGCCACCACCATACCTACATAACTACCTGTATAAATAAAATCATAAAATATACCCTATAACACATTATTTGATATTAAGTATATCACATGTAACATCTAAACATACAACACTTGATATTCATGCACTCGTGACATTCATGATTATATTGACTCTCATGCCCATGCAGACATTCTTGCATTCATGCGCTAACTCATCATGCGTTCAAGCCTTCATGCACCACCTCATCCGCCTATAGATAAGATCACGTAGCATACCTCTATAGTCAAGTATACAATAGACCTTAATATTTTAAACCTCAAGCAAGAACAATTGTTCAACAAAGTGCATTTGGGCTAATGGATGGATTCTAATGCATTCTAAGTCCTTGATAATCAAATTGTTTGATGTAGAAATAGAATACCACACACTAGAATATAATTCCATTGTAAACATATAAACAAAGGTATACAACAGGAAAAACTTACGGTACTAGTCTACTACTACCATTTGTGTTTCGAACGAGAGTTCATGCCAGCAAGGGGCACACATAAGAACAGCTATTGAAGAAATTCAGAGCTGAACAATGCCTTGCTTTAAGTCAAAATTGTGCCTCGCTCTGAGGCATAAGAGCTCTTCGTTCTAAGTCAGATGTGCACCTCGCTTTGAGGCAGAAGAGCTTCCCGTTCTAAGTCAGATGTGCACCTCGCTCTGAGGCAAAAGAGTGCCTCATTCTAAGTCAAATGTGTGCCCTGCTCTGATGCAGCAATGCGCCCAGCTCTAAGGTAGCAGTGTGCCCCACTCTAAGGCATCAGTGCACCTTGCTCTGATACTGAAGTGTGCCCCACTCCAAGACTAAAGTGCGCCCTACTTCAAAGACATGATTGCGCCCCACTTTTCAGAACGATCTGCTTCACCATTTAAAGATGACAACAACATTTTGTCTTCTAGTGTTAATATGATGTAACTTAGAATTAAAATAGGCTAGAATTTTCCTATAAATAAGAGTTTCATAATCATTGTGAGGGTCCTTTTGGTATTTCCACAAAAGCAAGAGCTACTCTTTGTAACCATTTACTACTTTGTACTCAAATTCTAAAATTAGTGAAAAAATGAGCAGGCTGTTCATGAATCAACTGTTTCGTGCAACCTCTTCATTCATGAATGTTTGGTGGTAGTGGCTCTACTCTTTCACTTCCTGTTAGTCTTCTTTCTCATTTATTGCAGGTATTTTTCAGATCTGGTTCACTGAAGTCATTCCACCTCTACTTGAGATTATCATTGGACCACAAAAGTCTCGCTATAGTTTCAACTGTGTTTGTTTATGCACTTTGTTTACTTTCTCACACCCTTTTCCCACAAGAGTAGAATAGATTTTATTTGTTTAGATTTACTTCATTTCAGTTAGATTAGCAGGGAGCCGGCCAAAATCCAAACGATGAGAATTATTGAGGTGCAGTTTCGTGGGCACAAATCATATAGAGGATTCTGCCATTCAACACTTACAGATGTATGTGGATATACTGTGTTGAACTCGCATAAAACTATGTGCCCGCGAGATTACATTTCAACAATTTGAAGAAAAGAATGTAACCTCTTTGACTGCCAGATTCAAGCTGGCTCCCCATTAATCGAGCTAAATTAAACTAATATAAATGCATAAAAGTAAATCTACAAGGAATAGGGTGCAACAAAGGAAATTAAATTCAATAAAGTAAATACAGTCATGACTGTAAAAGGATAAATGTTTGATCAATCAACACATCTAGAGTGAATTGAATAACATCAATGCGATTCAATCTGCAAATATCCATCATAATAGAAGAAAAGGACTAACACAAAGTGAAATGATAGTGCCACAATCACAATTCATCCACAAACCAAAAGGTCAAATGACACCCGATCTGTAAATGTCATGCAGTATTTCTATTAATGGCAAAATGAGTTCACAAGTACAAGTGATTCTCACAAGTGTAGTTCTGATTTTCAGAAATGGCCAAAAGATCTTTACAATGAAGCCTCTAGCTCCTCTTAATAGCAATTATTCACCTAAGAGTACTTAGAGGTAAATATTTTCTACTCCTAGTAAATCCTCTAGTTTAGTGGCATCTTTAGCAAAATGATGCATCACTAGACTTTACATGCCTCCAAATTATGCCTAAATACATTTAGTGGCCTTAAAATTCTTTATTGGTGTCATACGAAGACAAAATGTTGCTTTCCAAGCCATTTCCTCAGGTCCCTTGCCAACTTTACCCATCTTCAAGCTTTGGATAGTGATTCACCCTTTTGGAGAGGCATTTCACAATTTTACCAAAATTGTGATTCGCTCTTCAATCTAAACAAATCGCCCTTTTGAGCAGGTAACATTTTTGGGACTTACCAATTTCTGGAAAATCTTCCAAAATTTCCTATTCACAGTGCTGCTTTCGCAGCTGCATAATTCTTTATCTGTTGTCCACCACGGCTGATTCCTTGTTGGAATGCAAGGGTACTAGCCAAGATATTACATTTCTGGTGACTTCTCAGGGCACCAAGCTCAATTAGTGAGAGATCCCATGTTCTACCTTTACCCTTGTACATGGAGTCTTCACTATTGAGATCATTAAATAGCAAAATTGTAAAATTGTGGGTCACCTTTGCTCAGCCCTAGGGCAACAGGTTCGAAAGTGCCTACCAATCTGCATCAGAAGACAGGTCTAGAGCATCCAGCATCTCACCATCCAATTCCAATTCCTTGTATTGATCCTTTGAGAGGCCTTCCCCTTGATCCGCTATGCTCTTTAACTTATCCAGCAGGTTCTTTAACTCAGTCACCTTGTTTGAATTATCAAGTTCAGCACTATCTATTGGTATATCTACTTTGTCTTTTCCTCCTCAAAGATCTTGTCTATTTGTTCTAGTGCAACGAGTTGTCTCTAATCGAAGAATATTTTGGGCAAATCTACAATCATCTTGGAGTTGCTAAGCAGTTAACCTGTCCTTTGTAATTGTTCCTCCAAGTGTGGAATACCACTGTCATCCTACATTTGGAGCCATTGTCGTTTGAAGTTCAAACAAGCACCATCTGAAGCTTGGAAATAGGGAGGGTGGATGACAGATTACATACCATGAGGACGTGGGAGACAGATGTAGAAGAGCGAGAAACTAACCAACACGAAGGGGTTTGAGGATTGCACAACAGCAAGAACAAGAAGAACGTGGATGTATTGACCACGAGGACGACTTTCGTGTTGGTGACAAAGACTTGCATGAAGGAAGAATACTGACAAATTTTGTTGGTGAGGAGATACAAGTGCAAGAAGTTGAATGGGTTTGGAACCCTCAAGAGGAGGGAAGTTCAGACGAGGAATGTGAGAGGTGACAAACATTGTTTTTAACAACAGAGGACAAAGCGCAAGTGGAGGCACAATGAGCAAACGAGGTTCGAGTCGACGAGAACATTTGCACAAGTGGTGAAGAAGGCGCCAACATGGATCGTGTGCAAGACTTGGCAAAGTAACTAGTAATGCCAGCACAAGTGTGGGTGAGAGTTCCTAGAGGTGCAAAGGACGAGATTCAAGCACAGAGGCAACCGTGGCAGAGTGTGCTTGAGAGACCAGATCCGATGCTCATGTATTCACAGAGGAGATCGTGATGTGTGGGTATGGAAAGTAGCGACCAAAGGTATTTTGCAAAAGAACTGTTATGAAATGAAGGATCCTCGAGTGCAAACGAACAACCACCTATGGCTAATATTGTTGCAGTTGCAGGCAAGTAGAACTACCCAAATTTTATGGGAGATGGGAAGGAAGACCCAGAACGCCATATCAGAAGTGCGAGACAATATGGAAAGCAAATGGCATAGATGATGAAGATTCATGGCTAAGATTGTTTCCAGCAACATTGCATGGAATAGCAATGGATTGGCATCTAAAAAGAGAAACACCCTTCACAAATTGGGACAAGTTTAAGACCGAATACAGAAAAGAATTCAGATTGCTTTGTAATGACACGGACATTATTGGATAAATTTATTCAATTAAGCAAAATAAAGATGAAAATATCAAGTCATCAAATCGTTGTTTGAAGGAACTCATCAACAAGATGGAAGAAAATCCAGCAGATGGATGACAAAAATGATGATTATGGACTATTGTCATGGTACAAGAAGAAGATGAAGGTAGTTCTGCCGACTACCTATCAAGAAGCTTTCAATAGAAAATTGAACCTAGAAAGTTAGATGAAGACAACTATAGCAAGTGGAGGAAATGCTTGTCATGAACAAGATGACAATTTTGATAGTGATCGTGATGGCTTGAGTGCAACAATCCAAGCCATGCAAAAGGACCTAGAACATATGATCAATGATGTGACGGTGGAAAAGGAGAAAAAGGACATATGGTGCTCTAATTGTAAATCAAAAGGACACACCAATGTCACCTATTTAAAGAAAGCATTTTGTAATATTTGTGAAGTTGTGGGGCATGCTATTGTTGATTGTTTGTTTAAATTAAAAAGTGCAAGACACCAGACACTGACGGTGCAAAAGGAGGTCAAGGAAGACAAGCCGAGCACTTCAAAAAGCAGAAAAGGAGCGACAAGTCATGGATATCGAAATAACTGGCAATGATGTGCAGAAAAGGAGTGGGGACACTTCACATGCAATTGTCAAAATGCTCCAACAAGAGGGGGCAATAGAAACAATATCGCAATGATGTGCAGATCGTGCAGACCGAGCAATCATGAGGTGAATTGCCCGAAGAAGGCAAGTATGAATAACTTGCAGAATGTCAATTTTATTAACATTGAGGAGCCTCCACAAGACCAACAACATAAGGAGAAACACATGCTAGCTGTAACTTAGGTGTAGGCGAAAAAGATGGAGCAATACCTGAATCCTGCCAAGGAGAAGGAAAGATGGCAGGAAGCATGTGTATAGCTTGAAGAGGAGATAAGAAAAACCCATTAGGCGAGATTACTCCAGGAGAAGAAGTTGAAGGAACCTATCATGATTGAAGAAGATGACATGTCAACAAACCAATTGGTTACGCAAGTACTAAATACAAGTATTGAAGTGAAAGTATCCAGTTTACTATGCATAATACCAGAGTTGTATGCAATGATAGGAGAGATGGTGCGGACAAGAAGAGTGGAGGAGCTACGACGCCAACTGGAAGCAACGCAAATACGGAGAGATCAGTACGTTGACCCGACAATCTTGATGATAGATGCTAAGAAGAAACCAATTGTTATCCACATTGAGTTGTTGAACCATAAGTTGATGCAAGTGATCGTGGATGGAGGTTCAAGTGTGAATGTATTGTCTAGAAAGACATGGTAAAATTTGGGGGCACCATTTTAAGGTCTCCCAACTTTTGGTTGTATAGAGAAAACTAATACAGAATAGAGATGAAGGGAGTATTGACTGCACAAAAAGTAAATATTGTTGATCAGGAGTTCATCATGGAGTTTGTGGTGATTCCTATGCAAAAACTAGCCTATGATGCATTCTTGGGACACGGATGGCTATGCACGGCAAAAATAAACCACAATTGGGAGAAGGATCACTTGACATTTAAGAAAGGCTAGCACAAGCATGTGATTAATCTAAAGAATCAGTCCACAAGCGAGGAATTGGTGACATCCAATGAGTCTAGGAGTTCATCGGAAGATAAAAACAACCGTGAACCCAATGAATGAGTGTTGGAGTTGGAAGAGTGCACAGAAGATGAGGAGCACTCTGATAGTAGACTTCAACATTGGCAGATAGAAGACTACGAAGTTTTATAGCCAACCTACATGTGTATCAATGCAGAGGAAGAGAGACAAAATGAACAATCATCAAGTGTGT
The DNA here is from genome assembly GCA_028583015.1 of Wollemia nobilis. NCBI lineage: Eukaryota > Viridiplantae > Streptophyta > Pinopsida > Araucariales > Araucariaceae > Wollemia > Wollemia nobilis. Next base: position 8,104,547 of record JAQPPZ010017049.1, on the reverse strand, counting down.
ATGAGATTAGCAAATGCAGTCAGAATACCAAGTTTGCAACCAAGGTCAAAGAGAAGTTGACTTTTCCATGAAATTTTGCAGATAATAGTGTTGGTGATACATTATTTGATGAAAAGCCAGCACACCCATTCAATGTAGCAAAAGTGGTGATAGAGCCTAACACCATACAATATGAAGGACCAAAGATGGTGCAAGTAAATCTCGATGATGGTGATGAAGAAAAATATGATCCATTGCGGTGATGAGTGGGACCCAGTTTTGGAAGGAACAACTTTCAAAAAATTTATGCATTACAAAGAGGTCTTCGCATGAACTTATAAAGATTTGAAAGGGATTCCACCAAAACTGTGTGCATTGAATTTTGTTGGTTCTTGGTGCACAGCCAATGAGAAGGCCAATGAACCCAAAGTACACGGCCTTAGTCAATGCAAAAATCAAGAAGATGTTGGATTCTAAAAAAATTCAAGGTGACTGTGAGTGACTAGGTGTCACCAATTGTGATCAGCTAGAAGAAAGAAAGTAATCAGATCCACATCTATTTCGATTTCCGGAGTTTGAATGCAGTGACTATTAAAGATCCCTTCCCTATACCATTTACTGATTCAATTTTGGAGGAGGTAGCAGGACACAAGTTCTATTCATTTTGGATCAATTTTTCAAGCTACAATCAAATCAGTATCGCCAAGGAAGATAGGTTTAGGACCACTTTTGTAGTAGAGAATTTAACTCAATTCCATTTCTACTTATATAAATCTACAGATCTGCAGCAATTAATAATAACAATACACAGGCAACATACAATAACAACAGCAATGGCAGATGTAAATGAATGAGCAGATTTTTATTATCAGCAATCTGTACGGCAATAGCATTACATACAATCTACAGTCTGCAACCTTGTGCAGAACACACGTCGGCCAACTCCACACACTGCGGCCATCCACCACAATTACATCCATCAACCTTACGTATGAATGAATGAGGCAAGGGTCATATTTATACAACTAGAAATTAGTTGCACCCTCTAACTACCTAACACCTCATCATTCTCCTAAATTACATTTGACTTGCATTAGCTTACATTTACATTGTAGGCACTAGTTCTAAGCAGAAGCAAAAGTGAAGTGTTTGTAGAAACGTTCAAGGAACAAACACTAAGAAAATAATTTGAATGTACTGAAATGCAAAGAAATGCTAATGAAATGTAGTCTTCATTTTTTTAGACCTTAATATTTGATTAATTGTAAGGTTGGCTAAAGTTTTACGTAGGAAGGGAAAACAATTATATAACTTGTACTGGAAACCATTGTTGCCAACGACCAGGACTGCGCTATAAATAGGACCCCTTCTTCATCTTGCAAGTATGGTGTATGTATGTATGCTTGGCTAATAGCAAGAGCAAGACGTATCGTTGTATGCTGGAGTTACAGAGATATCTGAGATCTCTGCATTGTATGCCATTCAGGCTAATCTCTTAATGGAAGAAACATCTTATGTTCTCATTATGTGTATGGTTGTGTCCTTATGCTTGTGTGATTAGACTGTTAGATTCTAGTGCAAGGTGAATTGGTTGCAGGTTGGAGAATTCAGATGATCGTAGCATAGACGTCGTCAAGGGTTGCAGTCACCGTCAGAGTCATACGAGCCATCAAACAAAGGCCGTCGAAAGAGGAAACCAACAAGGAGTGGAGTTGCCATCCGAGCAATTGCCGTCAAGGATTGTCATTTGTTTCATGCCATCATGTAGCCATGGGAAGTTGTCATGAGGAGTGTCATTTGAGACTGCAAGTTGGAATTGTTGTCTAGAGTGCGTCGTTAGGCTAGAGTGCCAACTAGCAAAAGTGTCATCTGGCTAAGTGTGTCGCCTTAATTAGACCTGTCGTCTGGAAATTGTATGAGAATACCTTGCCATCTTTGGGATGTTGTCTTCTAGGATTGATCACCTTTCTATTGAATGCATTCCATTGGTTTGGTTTGCCATTCCCTCATCCTTAAGAATCCTCACCACTATGCTACATACATTTCATTTCATAAGTCACTTTATGACTTTGTCATACATGACTTAACATTGCACATTATCATATTATTACATTACTACTTTATAACTTTATTAAATATATGTACGCACATTTCATCAAACACTTTGCGTACGAACTATAAATTAACACAATAGCAAAATTTATTCATTAAACGCAGACATATTGATTTTCCTACCTACAAAGAATGGCATTTATGCATATAATCGAATGCCTTTCAGTTTATGCAAAGCCCCTATCACATTTCAACAAATAATTCTGTAGATTTTTGGACAAATGTCGACGGGCAAATTTAAAGTATTCCTAGACAATTGGTCTTTGTATGGGAATAAGGACGAGCATTTGAAGGCATTGGAGGAATGCATGAGGTTGTGTATGAATGCTCCATTGTCCTTAAACCCAAAGAAGTGCAAGTTGTTGGTACCATATGGAAAATTACTCAAACATGTTGTACGTAAAGAGGTTTTGAAGACCAATCCAAATAAGATATGAGTCATGATGAGCATGGAGCAGCCATACGACGTGAGTTCGTTGAAGTCGTTTTTGGGACATGTCAGGTATTACCGATGCTTCATCAAAAATTTTGCACAAGTTTCACACCCTGTAGATGTGCTGACGTGCAAGAATGTTCCTTTTCGATAGATGAAGGAGCATTGAAATGCCTTTGAGGAGTTGAAGGCAAAGTTGGTTTGCGCACCCCTTCTAGCATTTTCAGATTGGGAGAAATAATTTCATATCATTATTGATGCGTTCAATTTTGCAATTGGATGTGGTTTGGCCTAGAAGGGGCAATTTGGGTTAGATCAGCCCATATATTTTTCAAGTCGTTTGTTGTCCCGTGCTAAGAAAAACTACAGCACTAGAGAGCAGTAAACTTTGGGAATTGTGTATGTGGTGCAGAAGTTCAAACATTATTTGCTCACCAATCCTTTTGCTTTCTATGTGGATCATCATTGTTGTACTTGATCAACAAGCCAACTATTCACAGACGAGTTAGCAGGTGGCTCGTTATGTTGTATGAATCCATGTTTCGAGTGGTAGTTAGACCAGGGAAGAAACAAGTTATAGTGGATCAGTTGTCAAGGATTCCCTTAGGAGAGCCTATGGAGGCAGTGTAGGCAGGCAAATTGGCATATCTACATAATCAATGAATAAGTGCATTGGATATCAAGTACGCACATATTAAGACTTTTGATATATTTGATGTTATAAATTTGTGATGTAGTATTATGTGACAATGTGTAATGTTAAGTGACGTATTAGTTATGTATAAGCCATTAGTCATAAAGTGAGTCATGAAATGAAATGTAAATCTACGCATATGCATGTCAAATGTAATTTAAGAAAATGATGAGGTGTCTTGTAGTAAGCAAGCAACTACCTCCTTAGTTTTATAAATAAGACCCTTTCCTCATTCATTAGTATGGTTGGCCAAAGTGTGTTGTTGGTCAAAGAGTGTGGTTGGCATGGTACTAGGTACAAACACATACGAGAGAGTAGATACATTTGCACAGACATTGCATTGAGGGAGATATTCTGCACAGGATCTGGTACTGTGTATGTAAGAAGAATGTCGTATGCATTTCACCATACAGGCTATTGTTAATGCAAGATCTACTCATATTCATTCATCATCTGTTATTGTCATTGTGTGTATTGTCATTGATGATTGCTGTAGTAGTTTAGGTTCGATCTATTGGTTGTACGATTTCACATTTTGTTATACAGGGTTGTATATGTCATACAACAAAGTCGTCATATAGTGAATTGCAATCCAATGAACGTCTTTTAGTGAGTTGTGATACAGTGAACGTCATACAATGAATGTCATACAATGAGTTGTCTAACACCCTACAATGCATTGCCAAACATCATATAGCGAAGTTGTTGTGTCGTACAGTGAAGAGTATAGGCTATCCAAGACTCAAGACAGATTGTCTCGTCAGTGTTAGCAATCTAGAAAAGGGTAAGCCATCCTATTTGCAGACTAGGTTGTCTGAACTGCTATGCTAAGCAGACCAATATATATTGTGTGCATAGTGTATGCATTGTAACGGTAAGATATTCGCATTGTATATTTTGTTCATTTCAGTAGAAATGGAATTGTGTTGCAGTATGTTGTATTCATTTTCTACATTTTGGCACCATTGCCTATTCGAAGTTGGGTCAAGCCTGGTGACATGGAGTTGTGAGAAGCAAATCACTCGAGAAGGTGCATGACAGCGATGGAATGATTACAATGCAGCCAATGAAGTAGATGAAGATGCAAACTTGTTTGTTGACGTTGACGAAGGGCCACACATGAAGAAAGAGTGCAAGTGGATGCACAACCAAATGTGCAAGCGAATACACACAAAGGAGACGCGCAAGGGTTTATGCACAAAGAGTTGTGTGATGGCCACGGAGAGTTGCATGTCGGCGAAAGAGACTTGCATGTCGATGAAAGAGATATGCATGATGGCGGCGATGGTGAATCACATGATTATGATAAAGAGTTATCTGACAATAGTGGAGAATCACATGACGGTGAGTTAACCAATGGTGAGGAATTGCATGACGAAAAAGTACGTACGGCATTGGAGCAATTGCAAGTTGATGCGTCTGATGGTGTGTAGACAACAGCTCGAAGCACAAATAAATTACTGAGTTGTCTGACAAGAATGTCCTGTGAAGATTCACAATTATGACTATGTACAACAATTTTGATAATGTATAAGTCATTTAATGTAATGGTTTGCAATGTACAATCAGCCAATCTAATGAATACGGACTGATTAGTTTAAACTGCACAAAAGGACAAACGCAGCTGTCATTTGTGTTAGACGTCCTGATTAGTTAGACGTTTGGATTAGTTAGACGTCTAGTCCAATTAGTTAGACGTCTAGTCCAGTTAGTTAGACGTCTGGACTGGCTGTGTCAGACGTCTAAGACAGTTCTTACGCTAGAAACTAAATTGTTAAGCATAGGCGGTTGGGACGGTTGAGTCAGGTTGGTTGCAGTAACAACCTGAACTTACCTATAAATACCCCCCCTATTTCATTTTGTAATCTATCCACACTTGTCCATAAATGCAGATCTGTTGTGCAGCAAGAACTATTCTGGAATGCATGTGTCATGTGATTGCATTGTGAGAGTATTGTTGTGTTGCAGGTATTTATCAATGCTTGGTACGAGATAGAGGATCGTCGATTGTGTTATGTTGTGTTGTGTTGTGCAGTTGCAGTAACCAGAACACCGAAGGAGTTGCAGGATGAACGCACGAACTGCAAACATCTAGACCCACCCATCTAATCCTGTCTATTAGACGTTTGAGCCTAGCCGTCTAAACTTGTTGGCAAACCCATTATAGACGTCTACTGTCTAGACGTCTAACCCTGTTGTCATAGACGTCTCCTATCTAGACGTCTATACCATTGTCCTAGACGTTTGTCGTCCTAACGTCTACTTGTTGTCCTAGAGGTCTACTGTCTAGATGTCTAACCTATGTCCTAGACGTCTACTGCCTAGACATCTACCCTGTCGCCTTAGACGTCTGCTATCCAAACGTCTATCCTGTTGATGCCCTAGACATCTACTGTCTAGACGTCTATCTCACTGTTGCCTAGACGTCTATCTCACTGTTGCCTAGACGTCTACCGTTTAGACGTCTACTCTGTTGCCCCAGACGTCACCTATCTAGACGTTTGATCTTCATTCCTAGACGTCTACTACCTAGATATCTGCCCTGTTGACTTAGACGTCTACTGTCTAGACGTCTGCCAAGGTCTGCTTGTTTAAAACTGAACAGTATGTCAAATACGATCAATCCTTCTTGATTCCTATAATTCCCTCGTCTCGGGAAAGCACTTACCCCTGTCTAAAAGGTTAGCGGGATGGGAGTCCAACATCAATACAAATGCAAGATGGCATGTCTAATAGTGTATGAGACAGGAGTCTAGCACAAAAGCAACTGCAAGTTGGTGTGCTCGATGGTGAGCAGGATGGAAGTCCAACATCAGAGCAACTATAGGTTGGCACGTTTCATGATGCGTAGGATGGGAGTTTGGCATAAGAGCAATTGCGGTGAGGTGCACCTAATGATGTGTGTGAAGGAAAGATATTGTGTGATGATGTGCGTGAAGAAGGAAAGATACTGTGTGATGATGTGCGTGAAGAAGGAAAGATACTGCATGATGATGTGCATGAAGAAGGAAATGTACTTGTTGTAGTCCAGTTTGTCATCTAGCCAATGCTAGAACTGTGATCATCATATTTGAAGGATTTAAATGCGAGCACCCGCTAATCACATCCTAGACTAAACATTGGAAGAATCAAATTGCTTTGATTCAACCTCCAGAGAAGGCTGGTATACCTTGTCAACTTAATAAATGTTGACTCTATTTAGCTCAAATAGCAAAAGTTTAGGGATAGAAATGGTAAGGTTAGAAATGTATGAATAAAGAATGGACGGGTGAAGCTAACAGCATAGACATCCACAAAGTATTCCTGACAAAATAGATTTCAAAAGCAACATTCGGGACTAACAGCATTCAAGCCTCTACAGTTACAGTATTGATGGCCTTTTGCATGCTCACAGAATTATTCCAAACATCTAAAGCATTAATTATCCAAATTAACAGAATAGGATCAATGTGTTGACTAACAGAAATAGAATTCTCGAAAAGAATGTATGCGAAACCAATTATCTCGATCTACTCTAAGCCAACTTTTCAAATTAACAGAATAGACTAAACATAGCAGCAAAGAGAGAGATAATTTCACAGAATTATATCAACCATTCAACACAGGCGCAAGTTCGAGCCAAACATCCCTTGTAATGCTTCATTTATCAATTTTGCAGAGAATATACACAGTAGTGCAAGCAAACACTTCAGAGCCGACCTTTTGGAAGGAGGTCGCTACCTTTATTTATAGATTTTACAATGATATATGTTTCTAAGCATTACAAGAATTTTCTTTTCTTGATCTTATTGGCCACTTTGTCGCTCATGGTGCCCGTCGGCTGCGTCTTCTTGATCTGTTGCAACCGTCTTCGGATTGAGTTCATCTTCGCTGTCAGTGGTTCTTGCAATCCATCCTCATCCGCTGATTTGCAATCGAATCTGGTGCATCAAGAGGTTCTGGAAGGTTCTGGACTGTAACTGCTTGATTCAACTTTCCCCTATTCTCTGTATTGCACACGTGAAAATTTGCCAAAAATCTGCATAGAAGACAGGGGCTTGATATCCGTCATAGATATGATAATCAGACGGTTGAGGTTGACCATGAGTAGCGTTGTTGCACATTTGCACGGTGATAGTGAAGAGAACAGAGAATCACGGTTCTTCACCCTTTCTTAGCCATCTACTATTCTTCAGAGCTTTTATGTTTTGCACGCTCTCAACAAAGGGGTCTGAGAAACGCAGCTTTATGCCCTTTTTTGAATTTCTCAGCTTTCTGCATTCTCTCACGCTTTTTAGATTTGCGCTGCGAATACAAAGCGGACAAGAAAGCGTTGCTCACCGAAATTTCTCTAATATGGGCGATTTTCGGAGCTTCTCTGTTCTGGACGATTTTCAGCACTTCTCTGTTTCACCCAACTTTTAGCACCTTTCGATTTTGCCCAGCGGTTACAAAGAAACAAGAAATCCCGACTCTTATGTTTTCTTTGATTTGCTCATTTCCAGCACTTCTTTTTTTTGGGCACTTTTCAGCACTTTCTCGTTTGCTCACTTAATACAAAGGCGACTGAAAATCGCGACTCGCCTAACTTCTTACTTTTGGCCTATTTCCAGCGCTTCTCAGTTTCGGCTAACTTTCAGCGCTTTTCAGATTTGCGCTGCGAAAACAAAGGTGGCAGAGAATCGCGGTTCGCTCGACTTCTTATTTTTAAGCTGAATGCAGCGCTTCTCTGTTTTTGCCAATTTTCAGCGCTTTTTGCGTTTCTTCTCCATACTTAACCAGATTTTGCAAAATTTTGGCTAAGTAGAAATGCAGCCAATTTTTGGCCTACAATACTATGTAATGATGTGCATGAAGAAGGAAAGATACTATGTGATGATCTACGTGAAGGAGAGATAGGCAAACAACCACTGCCAATGTCAAGTCAACCTGTCAAAACAAAGACCAGTTTTGGCATATCGTGTAAGTGTCCAATGTTTGGAGGGGAAACAGAGGAGCCAATCAGGCATTGGAAAATCTGCCTCACAATGTGGAAAGCGAATGGGCAAAAGAATGATGTAGATTGAAGGAGGTTATTCCCAACGACATTTCATTGAATTGCAATGGCCTGGTACATGAGATTTCCAAAGGGAGAGTACCAGACTTGGAATGAGTTGTGTGAAGCATTCGTGAAGGAATTTCAATTGTTCCACAATGACAATGAGGTCATTGCTGAAATTTATAGAATGGAACAAGGTGAGAATGAGTCTATTCATTCGTACAACCGGAGATTGAGTGGGTTGTTTACCCATCTAGAGGAAGATCCATTAGATGCATTGAAGAAGAGGTGGTTTGTAGAGAGACTTCTTCCTACATACCAAAGATCAGAGTGGTCCCTCTAACATCATATCAAGAGGCCTTGGAGCGAACCTTGAACTTAGAAAATGATGCAAAGACATCATTAAAGTGTTGGGGCATGTTAATCCGGATGAGAGTGACCCTGAAGATGAAAGTGAGTGATGTTAATAGTGGATCTGATAGTGAGAGTGATGATTTTGAAAATTAGAGTAGTTCATTGTCCAAGTGTTGGGGTCGAGAAGTCAGTGAAGGAAGTGAATCTAAAGAGAAGAACGATGATTCCAAGGATGAGTGTGACTCGAAGAGCGCAAGATCATTTCTAAAAGAGATTGTACCAAGGGGGGATGCCATTGGTGATACGACCTGTGACAACCACTAGAGAACTAGAAGATGCAAAATTGAGAATAATACCGAGGGAAGATCCATTGTGCAATGTTGGCAATGCCAAAGTGTTGAAATTCGAAGTGAATCAGTGATGTGTAGAGAGTTCAAAGAGTCGGAGAAGAGTCGCAGACCTAGCCACGAAGCAGAGGGCATGAACTTAATAAACCTGAATACAATTGAGGAGGCGAACTTGATTTCAATCGAAGAGGTAGAAATTCAACAAATAATTGAAGTTGTGTAAGAAGTTGCAGAAGAGGTTGATGTAGAAGACAAAGTGAATGATGCAGACAATGGAGTGAATGATATAGACAATGAAGAGAGATATTGTTCAACGTCTAACCATTTGCTAGGGCCATCTGGCCATCTAGACTTAGGTAGTCTGGCCCCAAGCCTTGATTGTCAAGGCTCGGGTTGTCTGAGCCTAGGTCGTCTAAGTTGGGACCCTAGTCGTCTAGCAAGGACAAGTCCTCGGGCAACCCTTGGGTCGTCTGTCTCAAGGAGAGGGTCATCTCTCCCACGGAGAGGTTCGTCTGGACCCTCCCTAGGCCGTACAACAAGAGGCCATATGGTGGGAGGCCATATAGCAGGAGGTCATAGGACAAGAAGTCGTATAGTGAGAGACCATACAATAGGAGGTTATAAAATGGAAGTTGTACAACAAGAGGTCGTACAATGCAATGTCTTACAGCGGGAGGTTGTACCACACCAAGACCATCCCGTTTGAGGCAAGGCCATCAAAAGCAGGTTGTACAAAGCTAGGCTACCTAAGGTAGCACCATTCGGAAGCAGGTCATTTGGAGTCAGACTATCTGTCACAGAAAGTGGGTCGTCTAACTCAGGAGGTGGGTCGTCCAAGCCAAGAAGTTAGCCATATGAGACCAAGGGATGTCTATCAGAGACTAAGGTTGGGTCATAATAGGCCAAGCAATAGTCAGCTAGAGCCAAAGAGAAGTTATTTGAAGTTGAGGGGAAGTTGGTTAAGTGGGTCGAGTGAAAGCTACCAAAATGCAGACAACGAGAAAAATTCAATTCAGACATTGAAGGTACACCGAAGGGCACTTCATCTCAACCACACAAGAGGCATTGCCCCTTGACCCCCAACAAAGGTGGCGACGAGTGTTGTCCATTGTCACGGACCTAGCTAGACCAACCGGATTGATGCGGCACCGTGCACTCCCTTTGACTCTACCTTTTCGGACTAGACTTGCCAAGAGCCATCGATTACGCCTTTCCCATGTTCACCTACACAAAGACAAACACAACGCAAAGGAATCTTCTTGTACATGTATATGACATCAGTGAAAGCAAACACTCAACACTTGCAATGAAAGGAAACCAATTCTAACCACAAGAGCACATCCACACATCATTACAAGACGTATTTGGGGAAACAAGCGTATTTATTGCATTCACATGGACCAACAGTCCTTTATTACAATAAGCAAGCCCTCGGCCACCCAATACACTTTACAACCACCAAGTACGATGCATTACAACAAGCCCATCCCCAAGGCCACAACACACCCACATCGAGTCAAGCTCTGCCAACAGTGCTCGACGAGTACTCGATGATGACATGGACAATCCCTCCCCAGTACTCAACTCTCAACCCTCCCTGGGTCTCATCTAGGCACGCAAGCCCCGAGCCCAACAAACTATCCGTACACAAGATCCTCTACTCCTCTAGCACAACACCTTGTTGCACAAGAACAAAAAACCTTCATTCACGGCTTGCTGCCCTCTCTATGCACACCTCTCGTACACAAGAGCAACACAACTCAAACTCCTCGCTCAAGAGAGAAGCCACAATGCCAATTGCCTGCTCCAAGTCCTCCCAGTACCAACAAGCAATAACATTTGAGTCCAGCCCATACAAGATGCTCATAATCCTTCCCACACTACATAAGTATGCAATGAACCTCTTCTTCTCGTGTAAATATTTCACCTCAAAATTCTTAGTGTGGAGCTATACTAAGATAAGAAATTCAGTGCCAAAGATAATTCTAACTATGATTGCAAAGAGTATTGATAAAAGTAGCACTAATATCGTATATCCAATAATAGAAGCATTCATTAATTGAAACATGGAAACATAAATAACAGTAATTGCAGGAATTCGGGATAAGAAATATTACTATCGCAGGCCACTTCGAGGGGGCAACCTCCTTACAAAATATGCAAATTCTTCTCTAGCCCATGAGGGTTACATCCTTCCTATTTTATAATATTTACAAGAATATTTCTTGACATTTTATGACAATATTCTATGACATCCTGCTATGACAATATTCTTGACTTACCTAATTTATGACAATTACATTCATGATACCAAGCGGTTACATGTCGTACAGTGAACGTTGTACAATGAATGTCGTACAATGAACATTGTACAATGAATGCCATACAATGAGTTGTTTAACACCGTACAATGCATTGCCAAATGCCATACAGCAAAGTCGTGCCATACAATGAAGAGCCTAGGCCATCCAAGACTGAAGACAGGTCGTCCAGTAAGTGTTAGCAGTCTGGAAAAGGGCAGGCCATCCTATTCGCAAACTAGATCATTTGAACGATTGTGCCAAGCAATCTAATATATGTTGTGTGCATAGTGTATGTATTGTAATTGTAAGATATTCGCATTGTATATTTTGTTCATTTAAGTAGAAATGGAATTTTGTCGTAGTATATTATATTCAATTTCTACAGGGTGGAGTGTCAAATGAATTTATGGGCGCTCATTTGTTTTCAATTACTGCACTACCATCGTGGTACAAGTATGTGGGTGAATACTTGACGGGAGAGCTACCGAAGGAGTTGATGGCAACCAAGAAGAAGATTATTGTGAAATCAACACCATTTCAATTGATAGTTGGGTTGTATAAGATCAGACATGATGGAGTGTTGTGGAGGTGTGTAATGGATGAGGAAGTGAATGCAACATTGAAAGAAGCTTACAAGGGGCTGGAAAGAGAGCTATGAAACCAGATGCAACCGCAAGGAAGATGCTTCTAGCAGGGTTGTGGTGGCCCACCCTCTATCATGATATGAAGGAGTTCGTGATCACGTGTGATACGTACCAGAGCTAGGAAGCCACTGAGGAGGGACTTCATGCCAATACACCTATCACAGCCGCAGGAATTGTTTGAGAGATGGGATCTCGAATTTGTTGGACCATTGAAGATCAGTAGAAGAAGATGTAGATACACTGTGGTAGCTACTAAATATTTGACAATATGGGTCAAGGCAAGGGCTTTGCCTGAAAATTCCGCAAAGAGTATTGCATATTTCTTGTACTAGCAGGTGATTACAAGATTCGACAAACCTCTTCAATTGACAAGTGATCACAAAGGATCCTTCATCAATGAGATTATTCAAAACTTGACCACAGAGTTTAAGATCTTGCATTTGTTGTCAAGTTTGTATTACCCCAAATCAAATGGGCAAGAGGAAGCAACGAATAAGGTCTTAGTCTCAAAAATATATAAGATGTGGAATTGAAGACGATGACTGGAAGGAGAGATTGCCAATGGTTTTGTGAGCATACCAGACTACGTTTAAGCCAATGACGAACCATACTCCATTCTAGTTGATATATGGTTAGGAAGCAATTGTACCGGTGGAGTTTCTAGTACCGAGTCTAAGAGTGGCAATACAGAACCATCTAGGTGACATGGAGAGCCTAGAGGAGAGGCTAACAACACTCATCAAGCTAGATAAGAATAGATTAATTGCTCAGTGGGCTACGAAGGTTGCCCAACATTGTAAAAAGTTATAATGGCAAAAGAGGAATCAAGCTAAGTTGAGGAAGATGGATTTGAAGCTAGGTAACTTAGTCTTGAAGTATAATGTCAAGAGAGAAATCAAGCAAGGAAAGTTGAAGACCTTATGGCTTGGACCCTTCCAAGTGGATGAAGTAATGATCAATGGCACAGTAATATTGAAGAAACTAGATGGGACATTTTGCCTCGAGACAGCTAATGGTTCAAATTTGAAGCCATATAAGATGCAAGCACAAGTTAACATGGTAAATTTCGAACCAACAGACGAAGGAACAAGTACGGGGAGGCTGACAATGGCACAAATTCAGTCCTTGGGATCCTTCCAAGGAATCTCAATTCAGAAAGTTGAGAAGTCAAATCATACTAAGGAGGTAGATAGTGCAATAGAGAACAATGACGCAAAAAATGAACTTGCAAAGCACCTAGCATGGTTGTATGAGGAGAACACAAGTAAGCAAGAAGGGAATGTGCAGCCCATGATTGAACAAAAAGAATTGCAACCTCAATGTACGGTGTAGATGGATTTGGGTGCATGTCAAATTTCCAAATGTAGAAGAGGAAGAATGACTGAGATCATTGAATGCAAAAAACATACAATGTATGGTGGTGATGTATGTTGGGTAAGGAAAACCACCAGAACAAGAGCCTCAGAGCAAGGGCAGTGATTATGAAGGAATGAGTTTGCTTGCAGCTATTGGTCATGCACAACAAAGAATTCGAAAAATAAACACAACAGTTACGTGAGCAAAGTGAGCAACTTAATAGTTGAATTGCAAAGTTAAGGAGACAACATGCACGAGATCTGCTAAGGATACAGCAAGATATTCAAGTAATAGGTAGAAGTTTTTCTAGAAACGAAAAATTCCGAAGACTCAAAGAGGTGCGTAGCAAACAAACAAGTGTTGTGAGTTGCTAATGACTATATGGAGAAAGTTGAGTTTTTGGAGACAAAGTACCAATTTAGCAAGAAGATCTACTACAAGTGAAGAAGAATAGAAAGACATAAATGAAGTACCCTTACCAAGCAGGGGAGGAGAAGTTGGGAACTCAAGACAAGAGTCGAGTATTTTATCCTTGACAAGTTCAAGCAAAGATGAAGAGGATTGGAGCAGTCATAGCTCCGACTTGGAACTTGAAAGTGTTGGACTCTAGAGCATACTTTAGAGTATCTTCCCTAAAGTATATAGGTTCTAAATATTTAGCATTCATTTAAATATAGTTGCACCAACTTTACTATTTGAGAGGAAATCAGTTTTGTTGTGAGAGCATATAGGGAATTGTTTAGAGTGTTTCTAAACATAGTAGGAGCAAGTAAGATCTCCATAATAGTAGAGATTTCAAACTGATTGGAGTGCTATAAAAGCATTGTAAGTTCTTATGATTATTAATCTAATGAGTCTATTTTCTCATTTTGGTATCAGAGCCAGGTTTTCTCAGATGGATCAAAACCTGTGGAGAGTGGCGTGAAGAGATCTGAAGCACGCACTTTGTCAGAGAAACTCAAGTGGCCAGCACTCAACAGAGTTGCAAGGAAGAGCTCGAGTAAATCATTCATATCTCATGCATCCTGAGGTATTTTATGATGAAATTTTGAGGGTTTTTAGATAATTGCATCAAGAGGACGCAGTCAAAATTTTAGGTAATTTGGAGCTCATTTGCTGATTTTATTAGCATTTTGAGTTTTGCAATAAAATGGTTGTATAAGGTGGAAGACAGGGTATTTGCTTCTAAAATTTTGGGAGAAATATTATTTAGATAAAATCATCATTCAGACAAAATTTCAGGTCGTTTGGATCTGTATTGATCGATTTGTGTGAATATTGATTTTTTCTTCAAAAAATCCTAGATCCAGAATTGTGATAAAAAGGGAAAAAGTAAATGATCACATATTTTTCACCTTTGTGAATTTTCTTCTAAAATTTAGAGGGTTTTCATATTATTGTCTCAGGAATACAGAGTTTAATTTTCAGAAATTTTGGAGTTGTATGGATTGATTTATGTGAAAAACATTGAGGTTGTCTCAAAAAACACTCTAAGATCTAGAAAGGGCAAAAGTAAATTGATCACATATTTCTCATTTGTGTGAATTTGCTTCTGAAATTTAGTGGATTTTCAGATACGTATATCAGAAGTCTACAGTAAAAATTTCAGTTTGTTTCAATCAGTATTGGCCGATTTATGATAAATTTGGTGCTTGAGATTTTGGTAAATAAAAAAGAAGCATGTATTTTTGCAATCAGAGGTTAATTCTGAGAGATTGACTTAACAGGTTGAGTCAATTGAGTAAAAGAAGATCTGCTGCTACTCTTTATTGCAAAAATATTGTATTAGAAGCTATCTACATTATTCCAAAGTTTTGTTGATTAGCATCAATGGCTGCCAATAACAATCTTCCCATTCCTGAATTTAATGGGTTAGATTATGAGTATTGGTCTATCAAGATGAAGACCTTACTCATAGGCAAGGGGTTATGGGATATTGTAGAAGAAGGCTACAATGAACCTGCAGATTGGACCACCTTGAGTGCAGCTGATAGAACCAATAAAAAGGATGCCCAAAAGAAAAACTCATTTGCTCTCTACCATCTCCAAGCAGCTTTGGAGAAAAGCATCTTTCCAAGGATTGCTTCTTGTTCAACAGCCCTAGAAGCATGGACAACCTTGAGAGATAGCTATCAAGGGAGAAATCAAGTGAAGCAAGTGAGGCTTCAAACCTTGAAGAGATATTTTGAGAATCTCAAGATGCAAGATGATGAAAGAGTGGGAGATTATTGTGTGAGAGTGAAAGCAATTGTAAACAAAATGGAGACACTTGGTGAAGACATAAAAACTGAAGTAGTTGTGAAGAAAGTGTTGAGAACACTCCTTCATAAATGGAACCATATTGCTATCATTATTGAAGAGTCTAAAGATTTGTCTACTCTAACTTTTGATGCTCTAATTGGTTCTTTGATGTCTCATGAAGAGAGATTACAGGGTTCTACTTCATCAAGCTTTGGAGGTGATGACAAAGCATTCTCATCCAAGGAAGGTGAGGCTTATGGAAGAGGACAAGGAAGAGGACAAGGAAGAGGAAGAGCAAGAGGAAGAGGTAGATCAAGAGGTGGCAACCAAGGAAGAGGAAGAGGAGGTGACAAATCAAAGAAATCTTGTTACAATTGTGGTAAGGTTGGTCACTTTGCTAGAGATTGTTGGTCCAAGCCTTCTCAAGAAGGGCAAGGTAATAACTATGGAAACTATGGAGAAGAGGAAGGAACTTCTTCAAATTTGTTCCTCACATATGGAAAATCAGATCAAAATCTTAATGAAACTTGGATTTTGGATACTGGTTGCTCAAATCATATGAGTGGCAAAGAAGAGTTATTTGCTACAATGGATTCCACCTACAAATCAAAGATCAAATTGGGAGATGACAAGGCACTACAAGTTGAAGGCATGGGAGCCATGGAGGTTCCAACCAAAGAAGGCACAAAGAAGGTAAACAACATCTATTACACCCCCAAACTCCAACATAATTTGCTTAGTGTTGGACAAATCATGGAAAAGAACTATAGGCTTGTTTTTGAAGATGGAAAATGTGTAATTTTTGACAAAAACAATTGTAATAGAGTTGTTACACAAGTACCTATGACAAAGAATAGGTTATTTCCTCTTAATTTTGGGGAACAAGGAGGTGCTCAACTTGCTAGTGTAGCCATAGAAAATCCAAGTGTGCTTTGGCACTTGAGATATGGTCATCTTAACTTTGCAAGCTTGAAGTTGTTGACTTCTCAAGCTATGGTATGTGGATTGCCAAAAGTTGAAGAGCACAAGGAGGTGTGTGAAGGATGTGTTTTGGGAAAGCACTCAAGAACAAAGTTTCCAAGAGGTCAAGCATGGAGAGCAAGCCATCCACTACAACTGGTACATTCGGACATTTGTGGTCCAATGCATACCAAAAGTTTGGGTAACAATTCTTACTTTCTCACTTTCATTGATGATTTCTCTAGAATGTGTTGGATTTATTTTTTGAAAACTAAGGATGAAGCTTTTGAATGTTTCAAGGATTTCAAAAATAATGTAGAGAATCAAAGTGAGTATGTTGTAAAGAGATTAAGGACTGATAGAGGAGGGGAGTTTTGTTCAAATGCATTTCTAAAATATTGTAAAGATTGTGGGATCAAAAGGCAATTCACTACTGCCTACACCCCACAACAAAATGGTGTGGCTGAAAGAAAGAACCGCACTATTGTAGAAATGGCTAGATCAATGCTTCAAACAAAGAAACTCAGTAACATGTATTGGGCTGATGTTGTTAGAACAAGTGTTTACATTTTGAATAGGAGTCCTACTTCTAGTTTAGATGGGATAACTCCATATGAAGGATGGTATGGCAAAAAGCCAAATGTAAAACACTTCAAAGTTTTTGGTTGTCTTGCATATGCTCACATTCCTGATGAGATAAGAAAGAAACTTGATCCCAAAATTCAAGCATGTATTTTCATTGGGTATTGTGAAACTTCAAAGGCATATAGGCTCTACAATCCAAAAACACACAAAATTATAATCTCCAGAGATGTAATTTTTGATGAAGGGGGAGAATGGGGTCATCAAAAACTTTTTGTTGATGATGGATCTCAAGATGCAAGTTCCTCTCAAGTGCAGCAAGTGCAGCCCAAAAATAGCAAAGGAAGTCCTCCTCCAAGCCCAAGCATGAGTACTACTTCAAGTACAACAGATGCTACTCCAAGTCCTTCTCCACAAAGATCAGCAAGTTCTTCTCCAATGGATGTAGATTCACCATCAAGAGGTAAGAGAACACTTCAGCACCATCCTTCTTTTCAAATGTTGGATAAGAATTTCCAAAAAAGGTACACTAGAAGCCAAGCTAGTGAGATGAATGCAGTTTTGAAAAGACTTGAAAATTTGCACATGTATGGTGATGATGACTCTCAAGAGCCTAAGGGAGATGTTGTAAACTATGCTTTAATGACTAGTGTAGAGCTAGAGCCATCTAGTTATGAAAAAGCATGTACTCATGATGTATGGCAACAAGCCATGAAAGAGGAAATGACCTCTATAAAAAAGAATGATACTTGGGAGCTAGTGGAGCTTCCTAAAGGCAAGAAATGTGTTGGATGTAAATGGGTCTACAAGACCAAGTTCAATGCTGATGGGAGCATTGAAAGACACAAGGCAAGGCTAGTAGCAAAAGGGTTTACTCAAAAGTATGGAATTGACTATGAGGAGACCTTTGCTCCTGTTGCTAGACAAGAGACCATCAGACTAGTACTTTCTTTGGCTGCCCACAAAGGGTGGAAAATTCAACACATGGATGTTAAGAGTGCCTTTCTCAATGGGTACTTGAATGAAGAGGTTTTTGTGCAACAACCTCAAGGATTTGAAGAACAAGGTAAGGAGAACCTTGTCTACAAATTGAAGAAAGCATTGTATGGCCTCAAGCAAGCACCAAGGGCATGGTACTCACGCATTGATGGCTACTTTCAAAAGTATGGATTCACTAGGAGCAAAAGTGAACCTACTCTCTACTACATGAAACAAGGTAAAGACATTCTCATTGTATGTTTATATGTGGATGATCTAATATTCATGGGTAGTAGTGCTAAGATGAATAAGGAGTTCAAACACTCCATGATGAAAGAATTTGAAATGAAAGATCTAGGCTTGATGCATTACTTCCTAGGCATGGAAGTACATCAAACAGGAAAAGGGATCTTCATATGTCAACATAAATATGCTCAAGATATGATAAAGAAATTTTCTATGGAGCAATGCAAGTCTGTTGCAACTCCAACGGGTCATGGGATCCAATTAAGCAAAGAAGATGGAGCACCAAAAGTTGACATGACCACTTACAGGAGCATGGTTGGGAGTCTAATGTTCCTCACCAACACAAGGCCGGATATTCAATATGCTGTTTCTCTTGTTTCAAGGTATATGGCTGATCCATCTGAACTTCATCTACAAGCAACTAAAAGAATTTTGAGATATGTAAAGGGTACATTGGATTATGGGATCCATTACCACAAATGTAATGCTGTAAAATTAGTTGGCTTTAGTGATAGTGATTGGGGCAGCAATATAGATGATAGAAAATCTACTTCAGGGAATTGTTTTAGTCTTGGGTCAGGACTAATTACATGGAGTTCCAAAAAGCAGATTGTTGTAGCATTATCATCTACTGAAGCTGAGTACATAGCAATCACAAATGCTAGTACCCAAGCTTTATGGTTGAGAAAAGTTCTTGAAGAAATAGGAGAGAGACAAAGTGGTCCTACCATATTGTATTGTGACAATATGAGTGCCATCCAATTGGCACATAATCCTATCCACCACAGCAGGTCAAAGCACTTTGACATGAAGTATCACTTCATTCGAGACATGGTGGAGAAACAGGTGATTGAGCTACGACATTGCAGCACTTTGGACAACATAGCGGACATCTTCACCAAAGGAGTTGCGAAAGCTCAGTATATAAAGCTGAGAGACTGTCTAGTCAGTCCTCTCAACTTTAAGGGGGAGAATGTTGGACTCTAGAGCATACTTTAGAGTATCTTCCCTAAAGTATATAGGTTCTAAATATTTAGCATTCATTTAAATATAGTTGCACCAACTTTACTATTTGAGAGGAAATCAGTTTTGTTGTGAGAGCATATAGGGAATTGTTTAGAGTGTTTCTAAACATAGTAGGAGCAAGTAAGATCTCCATAATAGTAGAGATTTCAAACCGATTGGAGTGCTATAAAAGCATTGTAAGTTCTTATGATTATTAATCTAATGAGTCTATTTTCTTAGAAAGAAGAGTAAGGAGAACACCACAAATCACCAAGTTACCCAACCTAGAGGCAATGGGGAAGAACAACAAGAAGTAACTTAGAGTCGGAATGCCTTTGAGGCATCCAAACAGATGAGTTGGAGAAGTCAGGATTTTCCAAACTTGAACGGTTCCTTGGGAAGTTGAAGTAGTCTGCAAAGACTACTAAATGACCCAAAGTATGCTTACAAACTAGGCAATTTGGGCAATCTAGGAGGGTCATTAGTATCCCCAGGCCGTCTGGATTTGGCAAGCCAAAGGCGTTCGTCTGGCCTCTTTCCCGACCATCTGAGGGGAATTGTTTCCCCTCAGACTACCCCTAGGCCTTATAACCAGTAGGATGGGCCGTCTAGGCCACCCCTTGGCTATCTGGGAGATAGGAGACCCCGGATGACCCTCGGACCATTTGAGCTGAGGGCTAGGCTATCAAGATCTGTTGAAGGCCGTCTGGGAGGAAGGAATGAGAGACCAAGTACAACTGGGTCGTCCAGAGAACCAGATCAACTAGTAGCAGTACCAAGGTCATCCGACAAAGATGAAATGGAAGGAAGAGAGGTCAAGTCATCCGAAGGAAGTACCATGGGAGCACTAGCTGAAAAGCTTAATGGAGTCAAACCCAAACCCAAAAGACCATTGCAAAGGAGACGACAATGGAGGACATAGCCAGGGCAGTGTGGTGAGTAGCCAAGCCACCCAGGTCAAGAGGAGCAGACTATTAGACCAAGACTACAACCAGTTAGACAAGGTCATTTGGGTTAGCAGTCAAGGCCATTTGAACAAATGAGCCATCAAGAAGAACAAGTAGAGACACCAACAAGTCAATTAAGCGAGTCGTCTGGCCACCTAGGCCATATGCATAGCACAAAGGAAAAATTACATTATGGCCATACAATGCATAAAGTGCAAAATAAGCATGCGCAAGCTAATAAAAACAAAGTACAAAATAAACATGCGCAAGATAGCGAAGATAAGGAATAAAAGATGAAAAAGTAAGTCTAATTACATGCAAGGCAATTAAAGGTGGAAAAGTGGTAGTGGAGAGGCAGTTGCCACATGAAAGCCAATTGTCTCCTTACCACATCCATCTTATAAATAAGCATTGGGAGATGGCCATGAAGCATTTTAACACAACACCAGAGAGAAGTTGTAGGAAGCACAAGTCAAACATTGCAAGAGGAGCAAGTTGGAGACCGTATAGACAAAATTTCATTTTACGAAAATTGTAAGCAAAACTGTATACATCTTTTATTTCTTCTGCAGTTTTGTTGCCTACATCTGTCCTCTTTAAACTGGTCGACACTCATTGTTGTTGTTTCTCTTTTGCACTGGACTTTCTTCTGCTGAGAACCAGCAACAGGTGCTCCACCCATCTTGGTTATTTGGAGTCGTAGGGCTGCCCGTTCATCCTTCAGTCTCTCTGCATACTTACTAAAATGAAGAAATTGTAGCCCATAGTGGTTGGCTTTCTTCTCCATTTTTGCCAATTGTACCACCAACTCCTTTTCTCATTCAGTAGCACCCTTTTGTATCCTTTGCTTCAACTCAGCCTCAGTCCTGGCTGCAATGGCCAATTGTTCATCTCTTTCAGCAATGAGTCGATCCTTATGCTCTAACTCTTTTTCATGAACCTCGTGCACCTATGATCTTACTAGCAATATTGCCTTATAGTGTACAATTATCTCATTGCATTTTTCCATGTCTTTCTTAGTCATAGCAAGTTCATCGTCCTTAGCTTTCAACTGTTCCTCATAACTCTGCCTTAGGCCGACAATCTCTATCTCAGCTTCCTTTTTCATTGTTTCTGCTTCCCTTTTCATAGTTTCTACTTCCTTTCTCATGGCTTCCATTTCTTCCCTGTGCTGGTTATCTTGGTTATCTGGTTTTCCAACCCAACTATTAACCAGTCTATCCAATGAGTCAAAAAATTAATTTGCCTATACATTGGTGCCACTTCTAGTGGAATCTTCCTGTATTCCACTTCAACTATGTTTGTTGGACAAGGTTCCAGGGTGCCTGCGTCTATGTACACTCTCTATGGTACCTTGTAATTAGTTTGCATTCCCTCTGGTAGCTCCTTTATTCCAATCATATTTGTAACTCCTTCAGCCTGTAATTCCCATGGTTCTTTTTCATAAATTTCAGTGAGCTTCTTTGTCCTCACATCCTCTTGGGCCCACTCTACTGCTTTCTTCATTTCATTGTAAACCATGGACTGCCACTGCCTTAGCTGTCCTACACAGCCCATCCTAAACTGTAGTCGTGCAGAGTCAAAAACCTACATCATCTTCCCAAAGAATTTGTCCACCTGATCATCAATTTGGATTCCTTCTTCCTCAAACCATCCAAAACTAGGCACTTCAATAATGAAATGCTTCCCCGGTACTTGAAATGTCTTTTCCTCTTCATGTTCCCTGTTTAGTTCTCTATTTTCCTCTGGCTGATTAGGTTGAACTACAGTTTGTTCCTGCACCTTTGGCAAACTTTCTTCATTGGCTGATCTTTGGTTGCTAACACCTCTCCTAACAAATCTGATTCTCTTCCTTTTCTAAGTTTCTAGTGCAATCTCAACCTCCTTGCGCCTTTCTGGATATTCATTTGTAGTTTCTCTTGCAATTACTATGTCTTTTAACAGGCCTTGTGTTGCCATCGAAAGCTCGAACTGCTCTATATTTGGCATAGTTGGTGATGCACAAAAAGTCACTTGTTGTGTCTAGTCAACAAGTCCTAGCAGTTCTTCCTTCACATCGCCCATTACCATTGGTTCTTCTTGAACCTCTTCAATTAACTATGGTTCCTACTGCTACACAGTCTCTACCAAAGGTTGTCATTCTTGCGACATGAATCTTTCCTTTTCATGTTGTCTCCTTGTTCTCACAAGACTTATTTGTTGCCCTTCTTACTTTTTGTTACTGCTCCTGAAGCAAATCCTCTCTTTGTTCTTCCTGAGGCACTTCCTCAGTCTCCTGCTACAACTCAGCTTCTAATCTCCTCTACCTCTTCCGTCGAGGTGCTATTTCCTCCTCTGACGCATCACTATCTTCCAATGGGACCAAATCCATTCTTTTCAAGATTTTCTTAGTCCTCACTTTAACTGGAGTGGACTTCGCTACTGGCACTGTGTTAACCCATCTCAATACTGTGGGTTCATCGTCTGACAACTTCCTTGGAGCAATCAATCCTGGAAATTCCATTTTGGCATAAGACACTTGCATTCAACATAATTCCAATGGCATGGAATGCCATTGAAAAATTCTTGGTATGACAAGTGCGATGCCCAATCGTATTGTACTCCTACAATGCCCTATACATATTGAGCTAGCCATACCGGCATTTCAAACAACCTAGTTTCTCCTGATAACTTGGACATCACGATGTTCATGGCACACCGCAATTCATCATTCTTCAATTGGCTCTGCTTGATGCCATGACTTCCATGACCAAAAGTCTTACTAACTTCCTCAGGAGTAATAGTTGTGATCTCATGGATTGTCTTATTCCACTCCTTTGCATTTGGATGTTCCTTCCTCACTAGTATTCCTTGTTTTGGCAATTCGAATATCCGCCAAAAATTATTTGCTGAAAACATAACCTTAATGTCTCGATTTCCAATCTTCACGATGCTTATATTCTTGTCTGCATCATAAGTCTCAAGCATCTGCAGCAAATAATCCTTATCAAATACTTGCATCTACGCAATGCAATTCACTCCTACTTGTGTTAAGGCAGAATTCAACGGATAATTAGGTGGGTTTTCTTGCCACCACTTCCGGCAGAATTCTCCAGCTGGTTGAGTCCATGTTATTTCATTGAGAGGTATCCTCTTTTCCTTCCCCTTCTCCAATGAATCACCCTGCCTTCTTTGAGACTACGTCTCTTGCTCCATGTGGTGTCTTCTTCCTCATATATACTCTATCAACTCCTGTCTTCCACTGAGTCTAACTTCCTCTTCTCTCCCTCAATGTTCTCTTCTATGCAGCAGGCCAAGGGAGCATCGACTCCTTTGTGCTTCAATCCTTGCTAGCCGCTCACAAAATTTTATTCTCTCGCTCATACTTTTGTCGTCATTCTTCCTCACCTTCCGTTGTACAATGACTGTAGTTGTACAGCAACTCTGCCATCCTTTGTACGACCTATTTCGTACACTTGTATGATGATCTCCTTTAGTTGTATGACAATCTCCTTCAGTCGTACGATAGTTGCCCTACGTCTATACAACAGCCTTCCTACTTCTATACAACGACTCTCAACAATCTTTCCTCAGTTCATACCACAGTTTCTCCCCTTGGGTTGCAAGTGTTTTCCTTGCAGTCTTCTCTTAGGTGCACTTGTACGACAACTTCAAAGCCATCTTCTTCCTTGGCTTCCTCGTCCGTACGACAACTTCCGCTACCCTACCTTGCATAAAAACCCTGGACTACGACTCTTCCTTTTATGAACAACAGTTGCCCTTTTGTACGGCTTTTCCCAACTTATTACGGTGTTTCCTTTGTCCATTTTAGTTTGCAATTTTACCTTTTCTACACAAGCTCCTCCATTCTATTTTCTCCTTTATTCTGGTTTTTCGTACGATTATAAGACCCTCCGTACACCTGCAACTTTTAGCCAATACCCTAACACACTACCTATATTTTGTTGTGATTCTTTTTCAGGTCTTAATTGCACTAGTAATGTCTACGATGTCTACTCCTTGGCGGCGTTTTTCCTCTAAAACATTCTCCTTTTCTTCCTTTTTCTGCCATTCAACTATTTGCATGCACCCCCTCCCGCCCCTATTTATAGTTTTGGATTTGGGCGGGAAACAGTTATAACCACTCTTTTGGTTTCCAAGTCGTCTACATGCATGCACATTTTGATTTTTGACATTTTTTTTCCATTGACATCTCAAGGTCACCCTACAACTCATACGACTAGAGTAGGGAGAAAGGAAAACAGCCTACATCAGAATTTAGGTTATGGCAAGAAGGCTAGAGTAGTCAACTGCCAGGGGAAGAACTTGAAAAGGATAAGGAGACGATCGACACAATTGGATGGAATGTTGATGCAGAAGGGGAAAAGATTCAAGAGGGCAATGCAACCAACCAAAAGATCAACCTGATAAGTCACAATGGGGAGGATGTTGAAGAGACGACCACCAAGGATGATACGAACATGGAATTGGTATATGAAGAAATGAGAGCGCATTTCATCATAGGAGTGCCAAATTTGAGGAAACCACCAGTCCACGTCAAAACAATCAACAAACAGGTTGATACATTCTTCGAGAAGGTGAGCAATTTGTTCAATAAAGTCCGAAGTGAGTTCCGAGTAGGATGTGTTGGGGACTGGTGACTATGGCAACTAAGAATGGAAGGAAATTGAGCAAACTAGTGCACTGGGCTCGCAATGATGGGCGCATGAAGAAGTTTGCAAAAATATATCAAATGTAGCCATGGGAGCTAGGAGTTGGCAGTAACAGTATCAATTCAATGTTGGAGATCAGGAATTTTCCAGAAAGAACTCAAGTACTCTATCGATATCCATCGCAGGTTTATGTTGACGAAGGAAATATGGCACCCTATCGTGAACTTTCAGGTGTCAAGTATATGAATTTCGCACCTGAGTTGGTAAAACCATATGCACGAATGAACTTTTTGACATATCGGATTCAATGGTTAGCAGCAAGATTAGAGATGTTTCAGAAGATGGTTTGCAACCTGAAGTTGAAAGAGGAAGAGCAGGGTAACAAAGTGCAAATGGTGGAAGGGCAACTTAGGCAAGTGCAGCATGATGCCGAAACAGAACTAACTAAATTGAGGAAGGAGATAGACGCTATGAGGCAGATGTAGGAACAGCAGGACTAATTGCTAGGACAGCTGAAGTCTGGATGTGCAGTGAGGGAACAAACTCTAGAAGTAAAGATGAAGGAGCTTGCTCATAAAGATCAATTGATCATTGAATGGGATGCACAGTTGGCAATAGCTACGAGGGAGGAATCCGAATTAGCAAAGAGGGAGGTCGATTTAAGGGCTAGGATGGTAGAAGTTAAGCAAAATTCACATCATTATTGCTTCTCGTGGGCTTATTACCAGGCCTATGCCAAGAGGCTCAAGGGAGAGAATAAAGCCTTGAAGCTGCAAATCCATGAGCTTGGAGGAGTACTTGTTCCATCACCTCAACCTCACCAAAGTCCGAGTCCCCAAGAGTAGCAACAATTATCAACGAGGACATCGACCAATCTAGAGGGGAGGGTAGATGTAGACCCTAGTTCTCAATTGCCACCTCAGCACAAGAAATACAATTAGAAATAAAATATATGAGGAAGCCAAATACGCATATAATAAAGTTTTGTAATAAGTTGGAATAAATTTGTAACGTTGTAATATTGCATGAAACAATGTAATGATAAATCTAAAGAACTAGTCCGTAAGAGAGGATCTCACAACATCCAATGAGTAGGGTAGTTCATCTTCAGATGATGATAACGGACACGAGCCAAACAAAGGTGTGCTGCAATTGGAAGAATGCACGGAATATGAAGCTCATTCAAATAACCAACTTCTCCATTGCCAAATGGAGGACTATGAGGTTTCTTTTCCAAATTGCCTATCTATTCAGATAGAGGAGGAAGATAACCATGATGAACAAAGAAGTGTGTATGAGGTTAGCGAAGGCAATCAAGATAGTATGTCTATCGCCACTAATGAAGAGGAGCAATGGGATTTTGTTGTTGGAGAAGAGCCAAGTATAGGAAGGTTGACACTACAAGAAGAGGTCTTGTAGAGAGTGTGCATGGTAGGGAAAGAACGGATGCCAAGTGGGATAGCAATAAGCAACATGATGGACACTCACGGGAGAGGAAAAAAACTAGCAATATCAAGGAGAGAGAAGTGGAGGCTTTTCCTCAAGAGAATGAGAAAGGCAAGGGAAGCTAAAGAATGACAATACCCTTGCAGAAGAGTTTTGCAAACATTGGTGGCAGAAGCATTCGGCAGACAACCCATTGAAGATTGTGTTTAGAAACGCAGGTGTGCATCATGTTTTGCAAATTCCCACTTTTGATCAAGAAGTATTTTCTGCATATGCTGCAAACGTATGATCAACAACTGTAAATGAGCAGAGTCATGATTGGTAACCGAGAGGTACAAGTAGTGTTTTCACCTGGTAATTTTCGAAGAAATGAAATATTATTAATGTCCGCGGTGGGCCAAAATAAGACCCAAGGGACTATAAGAAGGACAATAATGACTATCAGCTAGCAGGCTAAAAAGCCCAACAAAGAAAAGAACTAAGATAAATACAAGATGAAACCCAACAAACGGGCCAAAGAGAAAGGGAAAAGAAAAGAAAAGGAAGAGCAGAGGGGGGAGGGCTGCAATCCAACAGAGAGGAGTGCACGCCAAGAAGAACGGAGAGACGGGAGGGGGAAGGGAGCAGCCTAGGGGGGGCAAGCTCCAAGAACCCTCCCGAAACCAATCTCTCCTAACAATCGAGGCTGAAGTACCGGAGCTGAAGAAGTCCATGATATGTCTCTGCCCATTGCTAGTTCAGAACCCTGAAAAACTGTTGATGCGCTGTCTAGTGACCCTGCTTCTGTCCAAACTGGATGATGTGGGGCATTTCCGATTGAAGTCACCTTGTCCGTCGAAGTTGGTGAAGTATGTTGTGGTGAGCCAATGTTGAGGAGGGTGAGATCCATTTGGAGAACTTTTATGTCATCGAAGTTGAGTTATCTCCCTAAGAAGAGTGCGAGACAACGCTGGTCCGGGTATCTGAAGAAGGTAGAAACAGATCAAAAGTTGTCCCTGAAAAGGCAATGGAACCTACCTCGGATCTCATAATAAATGGGACAACAAAAAATAAAGTGATGAAGGGTTTCAACTTCACCCAAGGAGCAAAACAAACAAATCCGCTCCTCCGTCGGAAGATGGTGATCTGACTCAATCCGAAGTTGGTGAGAACACACCCTGAGTTGCCCAATAGTGATCCGAAGACTATGTATTGTGTGTTGCTGAAGGTATTGTGGAGGAACTATTCTACCCTCCTGAATCTGTAAGAAGTGCTCATGGTAGAAATACAGCTTGGAGGAAAGAGGGGCAAAAGGAGAGATCCATGTGCATCTGGTGTACTGGAGACTAACATCCTTCCAAATCTCGTGGAGCATCTTCTCCTTACTAAGCCGAGAGGGGGGGAGAACCCCCAAATAATAAGGCAAGAGCCTGTCTATCCGTATCTGAATGCTAGCCAGGAGAGCAGAAAACTCAAAATACCAGCTCCTCCGGCCTCCCCAAGAAATCGGAGAGAGTTCCATCAAGAAGCGAAGGGCAAGGTAAGGGTACCGCCTGCAACCCTCAAGGGGTATCTCCGAAAGTACAGATCCTATGAAGATAACCGATAATCAGGAAGATAATCTCAAGCTGGAGAGGAGAAGCCCCAAACTCTGCCAGAATAACATTTGGATTGCCAAGTTCGGGGATACCGATGAGGAAAGAGGCGGTTAACCTGCACCAATGGAAGGAATTGATGGATAAGGTTACTGATCTCAGTCCAGAAGAGGCGACGAAATTGTCAAAGCATGGGAGTTGCGAACTGAGGATGCAATAGCTAAAGACATCGGAACTACAATGTGCCATGAACAAAATAATGTCAAAACTCTCAGGAGAACAGAGAGCCTCGAAGATGCCCACTTGGCTCATACCATACATGGAAGGAATGACGGTTGACATAGCATATGATTGGGCATCATACTTGTCATACTGCATCAAGAATTTTCTAATGTGATATACCAAAAAAATTTCAATGGCTTTCCATGCCCTTGCGTTAATGATGAATGTCGTGATGTAAGATAAGTTGTGGTTTCCAAGATTGAATCTGCCCAGAGTGATTCCGGAGCATGCACTGACTATATTTAGGTGGATCCACGTGATGCCACTGACAAAGCCAAATACCCCGATAAAGAAGAAGAAGGGCACCTTGGAGAAGAGAAAGGGTTGAGAATCTTCTGAAGATGAGGCAAGTGAGGATTTAGAGGGAGTTGAAGCGCAACAACAATTGGAGGAGCTAGTGTGAAAGGAGACGCAGCGTAGGAGGTTGGAGCAGCAGTGGATGTGGGCTCAACCTCAACCCCAACATCAACAAGAAGGGCAGAAGTCCTAGGAAGAACCCCCATAGCAAGCGACAACCGGAATAGGTGGTAGTGCACGAAGGAAGTCACTAGTTGCGATCAATTGATAGCAGGAAGGGAGGAGCAACTAGTAATTGCAACGAGATAGGAAGCAAAAGCAGTGAAGAAAGCAGTTGAAGCAACAAGGAAGTTGAAGTTGAAGCTACAAAAAGAGAGGCCGAACTATTGGCAAAGTTGGCAAAAGTCTAGAAAAGGGCAAATCACTATGGTGTGCAATAGGCTTGATATCAGGCCTATGACAAAATATTGAAAGGAGAGACAGAGGCATCGAAGCTATAAATGCAGGAGTTAGGAGGTATACCTGTTTCCACATCTCAACACCAACAGAACCCAAGTCCCCAGGAGTAAAAGCAATCATCGATAAGGATGTTGACCAATTTAAAGGGGAGAGCAAATGTAGAGCTAGTTTTGACCAGCCTCAAAAGTAGTAGTGTAAATAGTGAAAATGAGTGCAAATGTGCACAAATGTAAATAAAATGAAAATGTACATGAAATGTAAATGTAACTGAAATGTAAATTTGTAATTTGATGTCAAGGGTGATGACATCATTTGATAAATTGAAATTGTAATGTACGGCTAATGTATGTAGTTAAGCATATGCGGATGGAGGGTAGTTAGTGGTGAGGTGTCCTAGGCGGTAGTTGTTAACTGCCATCCCTCAAGGATAAAAAGGACCCCCATTCATTTGTTCAGGTACCAAGTACACCAGAGAGCGGAGATAGGATATCACATGTAGAGTATGTGTCTATATATTCATTGTAGACGATCTTTAATGCTAATGTCGTACAAGCAATGATGATTCATACTTCATCTGTGTGTTGTATGTGTTCTGTGTGAAGCTATTGCTATAGTAGATTGGTAGGTTGTTGTTCCAAGTTCTGTGTGCAAGTGTGAAGCAGGAGTTGCAGTCCAAAATTGTCATACGAGAGTTGTTGTATGGGAGGTGCAGTCGGAAATGATGTTTAGGTGGGTTGCAGAGTTGTCGTACAAGTACTTGTACAAGTGGTTGTCATACTAGTCACTTTGACGTACATGTGAGTGTTAAGCAACTTGTACAAACAAGTGTTGATCAAGTTGTCGTACAAGTGGAAATGCTAAGCAAGTGTGGATCAGTATTGACTACAGTCTTGATTGGCTTCTAAGTCTGTCATATCAAATTGTTCCTCCAACTGTTGGAATACTCACCACCATGCTACAGACTTCATAGCACATACGAAGTAGGCAAATGCAATCAAACTTTGAAACTGGCCATGAAACTCGAGGAGGAAAAGATGTATTTCCCACAGAACTTTGCTAAAGACAGTCTCTTGCGATGTGTAGATTGATGAAATATTCCATTCAAGTAGACTTGCAAAGCTTCGACGTAGACAAGTTCAAATTCAACTAGGTTTGAATTCAATAGCAAAAGGCCTTCGATTTGAGTGTTGAAGTTGCCCTGCTACAGTTACTACCCATCAAGCTAGGGTTCCTATTGGGATTCATGGTGTTGTTAGGGGCCGTGCCCTCTATGTGTGGTGCATTTTGCTTTTGGTGGCCATGGTCAACAACAAGCACAAAGGAGAGAGGTGAGCCCATCTTCTTGTTTCAAGTGGCCATTGCTTCTCAACATATTCTCTCTTTGGACAAGAAAAACCAAAATCATTATAAGAGAAGTTTCCCTTGCCATTTGTCTTGTTTCTTGCATGAAGGATAAATACCTAAGCAAGAACCTGATCATATGGTGACCTTATCCATTGCCATATGAGATCAACGATGCAAGTATCTTCAAAATTCAGATAGAAGCCCCAAATGTCTTTTGGCATGCTCCTCAGCATCACACGACAATGATACAATTAGGAAATACGCAAATAATTGAGCTCAAACTTCATTAACACTTAAGAGAATACAAATTGTTTAATTCCATTTGGTGAATTTGATGTTTGCAGAGTAGCACCCTTCATGTCACTGAATGCCAACTTCAAGATGATCTCATTAAGAGTGAAATAAGTTATTGAAAACCTCAGTTCATAGCAACCAATCTCAAGATGTTCAACAAAATCTAGAGACATCAAATGCCTAAAAAAAAGTATGTGTACTACCATTAGGAAATATCTCCTCTTAATTGTCCATAGTAGAATGAATATTCAGAACCATGACTACTATTTGGAACAAACAATACACACTAAAGTGAATTATGCACACTCTTTGTACCTATGATGAATAAAATGATGCTTTGCAGTTCTACATATATAGTTTCACTGCTCACGAGCTGACCTGTTTTGAACAGTATGCTGGACTAATAAAAATCTTCTCTGAAAACTGTGTTTGAACAGCACTAAGCATATCCTTAAAACATTACAAGTATATATAGCAAAACTTTCATAACCACCTTTAGTCACCTGACAACTACGCCACTAAAGAAATGATGCAAACAAAATATGCACTTTGGTATGGGATCTACGAAACAAATATTATTGCTTTCCAGAAGCTAACATTTATGTATGTATGCTTTTATCTCAATCTACAACCTGACTGCGTATTTAAAAACTAAGTTTACAACACATGAAGTTCACATTTCACCAGAAGCTTGTACAATCTATATTGGAAGCTCAAAAAATTCAGCTTACAAAAAAACATTAGTGTGGCAAGAAATAAATCAGTGATGACATGCCTGAAGCAGGATATGGAGAAAATAGACAAAGTCTGTCGTACTTCTTAGGACATTAATCACCAGTGTCAAGGTCCTGTCAAGAATTATACACCTGTATTCCTGGATGGAAACAAAATATCATATAAGCAATGGGTTTACCTAAAGATTTAATCAAAATGTTATTTCATGACAATATTAGTTATGCAAATAGATCACATCTGCGGGTCTCAGAGTTCCATAGCTTGTGCATGTAATCCTTCCCTGTTTATCTTCACTTACACTAGTCTAATGGATGAGATGCTTATATGTCAGAGATATGCTAATCTCTTCATTTTGTGTCCAAAGTTAAATAAGATGCAGGAAGTCATTTTTTGACGAACTTCAATAACCTGCATATATATCTCTCATCCAAATGGTTCTACATATCTTTTACTTCATTACCCTGAACTCCCTGGTCAGGTCACACTGCCCATAGAATATCATTACTAACCATACACAGAAAAAGAAATAATTTTGCCAGCTTCATGTCTGTAGTTCTAACATCCTTAGAATTTAGAGACCTCAACAAACATTGCTGACTCTTCTGTTAGAGTTTGTCAGATACCAATGTCGCATACAATGACTAATTCATCTTTTTATATAAATTTTTAAGTACGCCAAGTAAAAGATCTGGCAACTATTGAAATTTGGTGCAAGAAAATTCTAAGGGAAGTTTATGTAGCAACATGTTTGTTTAACCATATAATCTTGCATGCTGTTACTGGATTCACCTAAACGGTTTGATCAGGGCAGACTGACTGAGCTTTCCAGATAAATATCATGACATACTATTGTAGAATATGCTTTTGAACAAGGAACGACTCAAACCCACAATTAGCAATGTGATGAATGAACATAGACAAATATGATATATACTAGTTAGCAAATAATGCTGCTTCAATGAATAAATTCTTAAACACCATTTTGATTGGATACCTAGCAAGCAAAATTTAGTTTTTTCCACTTTAGACCTGTTGAACCATAGATGCATCTCATTATATATTGCAACTTCCCGGCACAGTCAACGGCTGCTTTATAACCTAACAGTTTAATCTAAATGCTTAAGGAAAAGGGTAAGAGAAATAAACTCAAATGCATCAAATAAATACAGTTGTAGGGCTGTAGCAGAGTAAGCTTGGTCCAATCAACGCATCAGGAAAACAAAGAGCTACAATGCATCGTACATCCATCAGAACTGCAAAGGAAATGCATGAAAAGGACTAACAGAGATATGAAGACAGTGCCACAAATATCATTTCATCTGAAGATAAAGAGGTAAATCCACACGGTTGAACTCCAAATCCGACGCACAGTTCATTCATTCATTGCAGTAATCAACACAGCATAAGTCTGATTCAAAGGGCAGAGCAGTCTTCCCAAATGGCCAAAAGGATGTTTTCAAATGAGCGCTTGGCTCTTAATTATAGCCAAATCAAGTGAACTCTAAATCTAACTGCAGTAAATAAATTTAAGCCTCCTTAATCATGGTTTTAGCAAAATCTCAGAGATAGAAGACGAGCTATATTTGGCACTAAAAGCTCCTCCACTCGCACTCAAGCATTTGTTTGTCTTAACTAGCATCATTTGGAGGAGGATATGTGGCTTTCTAGGCTGTTATCTTGTGTTTTGTGCCTCAATATCCGTGCCAAATCATGCCTCAGACAGCAAATCGGTGAATTGCAATTTTGCTCTTATGCCAAATCATTGTTTTCCACAATTAAACCATTGCAGGAAATCACTGACCTCCATACTTGGTCATTTCAATGAATCGCTGACTTCCATGCTTGGTCATTTAAGCAAATCACTGACTTCCAGACAATCTTTTTAGCGAATTATTGACTTCCAAACTTTTTTTGGATGTATCTCCTGAATTTGTTTTCTCCATTGATTCGCTGATCAAAAGGACGAATTTTGAGCTAAAATTTTGCAGGTGCATGATGACCTCAAGATGCTCCAGTTTAAATTTGAATACATTTTGACCAATTTTGACCGAGTTATGTCCAAAACATTGAAAAACATATTTTGGCCTTTTTGCTCATCCTTGATTTGCCATTTTCTTCCAAGGCACATGTCATCAAAACATGACATGAACTACTTGTAGAAATTGAAAACAACATACTGCAACACAATTCCATTTCTACTTAAATGAACAAAATATACAATGCGAATATCTTACAATAACAATACATACACTGTGCACACAACATATATCAGACTGCCTAGCACAGTAGTTTAGACAGCCCAATATGAAAATAGGACGGCCTGCCCTTTTCCAGACTGCTAACGCTCACTAGACGACCTGTCTTGAGTCTTCTATGGCCTACGCTCTTCAATATACGGCATAGCAACTTCACTGTATGGCATTTGGCAATGCACAGTACGGCATTAGACAATTCACTGTATTGCAATTCATTATGCAGCATTCATTGTACTGCAATTCACTGTAAGGCAACTTCGTTGTACAGCCTATACAACCCTGTGTAACAGAACTTGAAAGAGTACAACCAACAGATCGAATCTAAAACACACAATGACAATAACAGATGATGAATGAATATGGGTAGATCTTGCATTAACAATGACCTATACGATGAAATGCTTATGACATGTGCAAAATTTTTCCCTCAATGCAATGTCTGTATGAATGTATCTACTCTCGTATGTGTGTCAGCACCCAATACCATGCCAACCACACTCTTCGGCCAAACATACTAATGAATGAGGGCAGGGTCTTATTTATACAACTAAGGAGGTAGTTGCATCCTCCAACTTACTAACTACCCGACACCTCATCATTTTCTTAAATTACATTTGACATGCATGTGACTTACATTTACATTTCATTTCATGACTCACTTTATGACTTATGACTTATCCGTACATAACTAATACTTCACTTAACATTACACATTGTCACATACAATATTACATCACAACTTTATAACATCAAATATATCAAAACTCTTAATGTGTGCGTACTTGACTTCCAACGCACTTATTCATTGATTATGAAGACATGTCAATTTGCCTCCCTACACTGCTATGCACAAAACAATAGGTATACCTATACTCATGCACATAACTTATCTATCCTCCTGTGGAACATAAGATGGATAAAATTGTCCACCTACACTTGCCCCCTTCCCTAAATTTGTCAGCATCCATGCCATCGGAGCAACACAATCACTTTCGCTAGGGTGGCAAAAGTGTTAGTAACAGTAACAAATAATTGAATATATTGCATTTGTGGACCATATTCCAGCTGTTAAATGTGCTTGGAAGCATATCGTTGGTGCATCTTCTCGTAGCGATGAATCCAACAAGCATACCTCAACCATTGAACCTCTGATTTTTGTAGCGATGAATCCAACAAGCATACCTGTAGCATGGTGGTGAGTATTCCAATGTTTGGAGGAACAATTTGATATGACAAATTCAATGGTCAACCAAGACTACAATCATCAATCTTTTTCACTTGTACGGTATCTTGCTTGTACTGTAGTCACTTGAACGACAGTCCACTTGAACGGCAATGACTTTACTTGTATGGCAACCTTCGTCGACAAGACTTATACGACACTCCTTGTCAGCACTTTCTCGTACGACACTCTTCATACAACACTTCCAAACTGCAACTACTGCTTCAATCCTACACACAGAACTTGGAAAGAACACCTACAAATCTACCTTGCTACAACAATGACATCACACACAATATACACAATCACATAGATGAAGGATGAAATGGATAATATTGCATTCACTCTTGCCTATACGGCACTTGCATTACATATTTGTCTACGATGGGGTATGACAAATATGCAGTACACCCATGATGGATTCATTTTTCAATGAATAAGGGGTCCTATTTATCCTTGAGGGCAAGTAGTTTAAAGCAACTACCACCCACACACATCCTCCAACTACCCTCCGTTCATACATACTTAATCACATACATTTTTTCATAAATTACAAACTTTAAATTATCAAATGCTTACGTCATCATCCTTGATGTCAAACATTACAAAATTGCATTTCATTTACATTTGTGCACATTGCACTTATTTGACTTTCTACACTATTTCTTTATTTGAGGCTGATTAGAACTAGCTCCTACATTTGCCCTCCCCTTTAAATTGGTCAACGTCCTTGTCGACAACTACCTCTACTCCGTGGGAACTCGGGTTCTGCTAAGGTTGAGGCATGGGAATAGCCAATAAGTACACCTCTGAGCTCTTGGATTTACAACTTCAAGGGCTCGGTCTCTCCTTTCAATATTTTCGCATAGGCCTAGTATCAAGCCCACTGTAAGCCATAATGGTTTGACTTTTGCTCGAACTCTGCTAGCCTAGCCTTTAACTTGGTCTCTCTTTTCATAGCTTTAGCCTCGACTTCCCTCCTAGCTGCTTCAGCAACTTTCTTAACTGCTTCTGCTTCCCTTCTTGCTGCAATCACTAACTGCTCATCTCTTTCTGCTATTAGTTGATCTCAATGAGTAACTTTATGGTTCTTTGCTTCTGTATATATACATATACTCTCTCACCGCACACTCAAACTTTAGCTATCCGATCAACTGATCTTGCTCCTCTTGTGCATTCTTTTCTTCAACCTCCTTCCTCAACTTTGCTAGTTCTACTTCAGCATCCTCCTGCACCTGCCAAAGTAGTGCCTCCACCATATGAATCTAGTTAGCTAGTTCTTCTTCCTTCAACTATACCAAATATACCAAAACATTCATCCTGGTATATGTCTTCACCAATTCAGGTGCAAATTTGATGGACTTAACACCTGCTTCCTCTCCAAGATGGAACTCCAAACGTCCTTCGTCTACATACACACGCGTTGGGTGTCAGTAACGTGCTTGACTTCCTTCTGGCAGGTTCTTCACTCCCAACATCAACTTAACACTGCCAGTCTCCCACTCCCATGACAATAACAAATGATGAATGAATATGAGTATATCTTGCATCAACAATAGCTTGTATGGTGAAATGCGTACAGTATTCTTCTATCAAACACAATACCTGATCCTATGCAGAATATCTCCATCAATGCAATGTTTGTACAAATGTATCTACTCTCTTGTATGTCTGTCAGTACCCAGTACCATGCCAACCACACTCTTCAACCAACAACACTAATCAGCCAACCATACTAATGAATGAGGGAAGGGTCTTATTTTTATAATTATGGACGTAATTGCATATTTTTATAACTATGGACGTAATTGCATCTTCCACTTACTAACTACCCAACACCTCGTCATTTTCTCAAATTACATTTGACATGCATGTGACTTACACTTACATTTCATTTCATGACTCACTTTATGACTAATTGACTTGTCCATACATAACTAATACTTCACTTAACATTACACATTGTCACATACAATATTACATCATGACTTTATAACATCAAATATATCAAAACTCTTAATGTGCATGCACTTGACTTCCAACGCACTTATTCATTGATTATGCAGACATGTCAATTTGCCTGCCTACACTCCTATGCACAAAACACTATGTATAACTATACTCGTGCACATAAATCATCAATCCTCATGTGGCACATAAGACAGACCAAATTGTGCACCTACATTCGCCCCCTTCCATAAATTTGTCAGCATCTATGCCATCAAAGCAACACAATCACTCCCGTTGGGGTGGCAGAAGTGGAAGTAACAGTAACAGATAATTGAATAGAAGACCTTTGTGTACTGTACTCCAACTATTAAGTGTGCTTGGAAGCATACTGTTGGTGCATCTTCTCCCCATAGCATAAACTCCTCAACTTTTGAACCTCTACTTTTTGTAGCAATGAATCCAGCAAGCGTAGCTGAGACTTCAAATTTGAAATAAGTTCCACTTGCTCTGAAATAGTCTGCTGCTAATCCTCTGCAAGTTGACTATGCTATATTTCAATCTTAGCTCTGCCCTGCTATGCCTTTGTTTGTTCTCTAACCGTAGTTTCAATCTGTGCAAGAAGCTCCTCCTTGAGGCAATGGGCTCAACACCTCAGTGTCTCTTCTAGTTCCTCTTCTAGGTCCTCAAATCTATGGCTCTCTGAATACTTAGATATAGGCTAGAAAGCTATCTCTGGCTCTGATGGACTAGATAATTGAGTTGCCTGAGTAGCAACTCCAACTGCTGTGGAATCAATCCTTGGAGTGGTAATTCCAAATACTACAGAATCTGTCCTTCGGCAGGCGAAGAGGCAATGTGTATCCAACTCCAAAGTCTCTTGCACACAACTCAAAACAATTTCCAGCTGATCAAATGAATCTCACAGAGATTGCATGCCATGTCATGGCCACTCATAAAACATATTAATCTTGGATCTCAGGCAAGTGGTCCAGTGTCTCCATTGCAGCATGTTACTCATAAGCAAATAATTGTGAGCATGGCCCATTGCATAAATCGTCTGGTCAAGGATAGTAGCAATCCTCAAGTCCTCAATCCCACCTGAAATGTCAAGCTTGCTCAGAGCAGGGATGATCATAACTTGTCCTTGACATAAAGATTTTGATCAGCTCCTTCTGCTACAACATTTAGGGTTTCTTCTCTGCTTTCTCATTTTTGTTCCTTAGAACTGTAATAAAGACTAGTGTGGCTCGATATTCACCATTCATGTCTTTTGTCTAGAATACACTATACCAAACAAATGGTGATTGATTGTTGTTGTTCCATCTTCATTGTAGTAGTTGTGGTTATATTAAAGAATAAAAATTCTAGGCTTCTATGATTGTAAAACATATAGCTGATGCATGTATTAAAGTTCATCTTATCTCTATGACCTTGAATCATAACGTTTGGCTCCTTGAACCTTCTTATCTCCATCAAAGACATTGACCTGTACTTGAACTGCAATGTTGTATTTTCACTGTTAGAGACGCACCATGGATTTTAATAACACGATGGAGTTTTATTTAAACTGAAAGAGAGACAAACATTCAAAGAGACAAAAGGAACAAGGCAGGCAGGTCTGTAATCACCTTTTCATTAATATCTCTAATGAAATTGTCCAGCCTCTATAATGCTTCTTCTTTGTTTAACAGTGCAACTTAAAGTAAATATTAACTCAAGCATAATGGACATTACACTATTATGAAGATTGGGCCTAGTCTTATCATAGCTCTATAAAGGGATAGAAGTTGGAAGTGTTGGATAATCAAGATTGACCAATGCAAAGTTAACAGGTTATCTAGAAAACACGAGTATTTTTTGGTTTATGAGTCCTTCATTGGCGAGTAATCCAAAGTCTTATGTAAGAGTTAAAGTAAGCAACTATGGGTTCCTTGGCCGTTTATCATTTCTGTATGTATTTCTTAATGTCTTGTCAAACATGATTTGGTTCCTTAGCTTTTACCATTGCTTCATTATCCTAAATAGTAACTCTACCTCTATCTCTAGTTTCTCCACCTTGTTTAATTTCTAACCGAATTATATTATATTGTTAATAAAAGTATATCTTAACGTGTTTCTTATTTCCTTTTGCAGCACTCTTTTCTTATTTTGTGGACACAACTCATATGACACCATTTCATCATAGGCAGCAATACCGTGGATAAGTCCTTCATAAGTAAGTGAGCACTACCTATAAAACATAGATTAGTATCTTATGTGGCTGTAAATCCTTTAATCACATCAAGTTTTTCAACAAGCATCTGTGGATGCCAGTTATCTTTTTGTTGTACATAATCAATACTTAACATTCAAGAGAATGACAATACCTGCTACTTCATGCCTTGTATCTCCACTTTAAAACAAACTGCTCCAACTTGTGCATACAGCCTTTCACATTTATTTTATTCTAGTATTTTAAGCATTATTCTACTTTGTCCTTGTTTGTATCAAGTAGCAATAATTGGTATAGATACTCCCTGATGAGCACCAGAAATGCTCATTTTATTTACATCTATAAGGGTATTGCATTGGCATATTTAACACTAGAAATGCGTTTTTGTATGATTATTGCGTATATTTAATGGAAAATGAAGTACTTATACTTGATTGGTGTTTTTAGTTGAATATGTGTGTAGCCGCAGGTTTTTGCTAATTCTTTCACGTTTTTAAGTCGAGGTCCCATAAAGACCTGTCGCTGTGCAAAAAGAACGATATTTTTGAAGTATGAATACGTCTTAAGGGTGACCGCAGCAAGTGTAGGAGGCGCCTACATCTTGCCAAGGGTAGGGCGCCTACTTCCCACAAGGAGGAAGGCACTTACATCCTGCTAAGGACAAGGCATCTACTTCCCATAAGAGGCGCCTACCTCCCTGACGCAGGAAGGCACCTACATCCCGAACGCAGGAAGGCGCCTACATACAGCGAGAATATAGCGCCTATATCCCAAATGTTGACTATTGACCGAGAGATCACACGATTTTTAGAAAGACAATATAAACCGTTGTAAAATACAGGGGAGCGTCGTTCTCAGCCATCGACAATCGAATTCGAAGAACAACCACTCTTTTAATGGCAAAAATCGTAGTTGCACACGCAGCTGTTGTAACGAATCATGATCTGTGTTTAATTTAGAGATTCCGAATATTACATGATTGTAACAGAAATAACCTGCGTTCTGTATAAGAACGCAGAGCATTTCTGAAGAACGAGATCCGCGAACTTTTAATAAAATCATTTTGTACTGCAAAGTTCATTTTATCAACTAAATATTCAAGCATTTCTATTTCGAGTGGACTAAGAGATTAATTTTTGGTAGCAAATTGCGCAGGCCAACTGCGGGAGCTCGAGCCCACTCCAGGCAGTAATCCTCCCCTATTTCTCTTTATTTTTGTTATTTCCTGTCATTTCCAGTTTTTGGAGTGTGTGTGCCCTTCTAGTTATTCCCTGCAGTTTATTTTCAGTTGTGTGCATATTTATTTATTTTCCACAATTTTAATTTAGTTTTCATTTCAGTTATTTTAATTTTGCAGTGTGTTAATTTTATTTATTTCCTGTACGTATTTATTTTTCCTGCACTTTTGTTTATTTGCTTTATTTAAATCTTTAGTTTTCACTAGATTTGGTTAAAACTAAAAACACACGAGTAAATGAATCCCCCACCAAACCGTTAAATAGAGGGACTCATTCCCCACACTACGAGCATATACTGTGTGTGGTACTCACAAGTTTACGAACTTCTAGATTGATATAAATGGATAAAACTTAAATTTTTTACAAAATACGTTTTGCTCACCATTTTTGGCATCATTGTCAGGGAGTACCAAAATTAGTGTTAGGATCCATAGGTTAGTCAGCCTGAAAGTGCACGTTCAGACTACCTTACCCATAGATCCCTTACCTGAGAATGCATGAGTCCACCAAGACCAAGAGGACCTAACAGACGATTTATTAGAATAGAGGTCACCTCAGAGTCATCAACACAAGATACTCCAGAAATACCCTCAGAAAAGTCAAAGACGTTCCCCAAGGAAGAACAATCCATTCCACCTGACTCACCCTAGCACATTAACCCGATATACGGTACAACTAGTAGATCAAACCAAAACCGTAGGCAGTTTGAAGATTTATTGAATACCTGTAGGTGGAAAGCAATCGCAGAGGGGACTATCTCAGATTTTGACTTAGGAATATTATTGGAAAACAAGAAAAACAAGTGTGACACCCTATTAGCTGCTTTAAAAATAGCTGACTTAGAACCTGCATCACCTGTAACCATGGCTGGAAATGATGAAGCTTCCACCAGTTTTGAATTTCCAATTGAAGAATCTAGAGGAGAAACCAAAATGAAAAATATTTCTCCTGCACACCTCCCTACATTTAGAGGACTACCAATAGAGGATCCTGATCTGTTTCTTTTTAAATTTGACGTTCTCTACAGATTAGTTGATTACAAAACAGATGCCCAAAAATTAAAACTTTTTCCCTCCACATTGGATGACTCAGCATTACGCTAGTTTATCGGTTTAGGGAATAAACAAATAAGTACCTAGGAAGATATGAAGAAAATATTCCTAGAGCAATACCAGGACTTTGGAAGGGCAAGGGATGCTCGAGAAGAAGTCCTAGATATGTCACAAAGGGAGGAAGAATCATTAGAGGATTACTAGGGTAGGTTCAATTTTAATCTCCAACGCTCACCCCATACAAAACTGGGAGAAAGATCATTAAGGAGCATATTCTTAAGGGGTCTTACAAATGAATCATTGGAAGCCTTTAACCTATTAGCAGGAGGTGATGTTGATGACAATTATGCCAGAATTACTCTAGGAGAAAAGGTAAACCCATCACCCGAGGAATAAAAACAACAACCTCAATAACTAAAGCAGAAATAGGCACATTGCTGGAAGATATGAAGAGTGATATTTTATCATCTCTTGCAATCCAATTAGATACATTCTAACTTCAGAAAAAGAAGCAGGAAATAGAGGCAGCATTGGCCTTTTTCTTCCCAAGGTGTAGGAAGAAGCACCCAAAAAATAAATGTCTGAAATACAAGGTACGAGTATGTGGGATTTGTCAAATGGACCATAAAACAAAGTTGTGCCCAAAATTAGCAACCATAAAAGAGGAACCAGAAGTAGTTGAAACATATTTCATGGGTAATAGAAGGAATTGGCAACAACCTCCTATGGGAGGTGGAATGCCAAGAGTAGCACCACCATATGGTGGGTCTAATTTTATGAACCAAGGGCAGGCCCAAACACCCAATATGGGTTGGTGGGGTCAACCACCTTGGATGAACACCACCCAAGGTCCTACTCCCTATGCACCATACCCATGGATGCCATACCAACAATCTGGAATGTAGTGGAAAAATTTTAATACGTGGACTTCACCTCCACAGACAACAACACAACCCCCACTATAGCCCAGTTTGTCGGCACCACCTACTTCCAGGCCACAATAGCTACCGGCACAACCAACCCCAAATCCTAGCAATAACAAACCAAATCAAACAACTTATCAGGTAGACACGGGGATGTACCCTATGTACCATATTAGTGTAGAGCATGTAGATTGTAGTCCAATCCATCTTAGATCAGGTAGAGAAGTAGGAATAGACCAAACACCTCCGGTAGTGGAGGAAGTAGAAGTAGAAGTAGGAATAGAACAGACACCTTCGATAGAGGAGGGAGTAGAGGTAGAAAAAAATCATACTGCTGAACAGACAAACAATGAAGGGATCCCACCTTTTCCCAAAAGGTTGCAAGAAACCAGGAAGAAGATGCAACTAGAATTTGACATAATGGAAGGGTTGAAAAATCTTACTATCATAATTCCCCTATATCAGGCTATTAGAGATGTGCCTATTTATACGAAAGCCATTAGAGAACTATGTCTCAAAAGACCAGGATGAAGACAACAACCAAAAGTAGTACAAGTGGTAGGATAGTTAGCTGACTTGATGTTAGGAAACACCTACCACCCAAAATATTCTGATCCAGGAAGCCTGGTCTTAATAGTTAGAATCGTAGGCTTAATGCTACCCAATACTTTGGTGGATCTAGGTGCAACCATAAATGTCATGCCTAAAGAAACCATGCATAGACTACAGTTAACAAATATGAGACCAACAAAAATAGTGTTACAACTGGTAGATAGGTCTACAGTACTCCCAGAGGGAATGTTGGAAGATGTGATCGTAACTATAGATGCATGGGAATACCCAACAGATTTCCTAGTCCTAAAATCAAGGTCAAGATTGGGTGGTTATCCACTCATACTAGGACATCCTTGGCTTGCAATGGTTGATGCATACATTAGTTGCAGGACTAGAAAAATGATGATATCTGATGGAAGGAGTGTTAAAAATCTAGTCATT
Source organism: Wollemia nobilis (assembly GCA_028583015.1). Taxonomy (NCBI): domain Eukaryota; kingdom Viridiplantae; phylum Streptophyta; class Pinopsida; order Araucariales; family Araucariaceae; genus Wollemia; species Wollemia nobilis. Next base: position 8,061,418 of record JAQPPZ010017049.1, on the reverse strand, counting down.
TATCCACCTGCACAATCCATCGATGAATTAGGAGAGCCCAGTTCAGAAATCATAAACGATGATGCCCTTCCTATGTTACAACAAGTGATGGCTCTCGATGAAGCGGGAGATGAAATAGATGAGGACTTAATCATAACGAATTTTCTACAAGGAGAATCTTCACATCCTCCCATGGATTCCCCACTTGTTGGTAGAAGGGAACATCACGTTAAGCAAATTGAGATAGAACCTGGTAAGGTATTAAACATTGATAGTGCACTGACAACTGTTCAAGAAGAGAAACTGAAGGAGATATTAAACAACCATAAAATTGCTTTTGCCTGGGACTATAGAGACATGAGGAGTATTGCACCCGAAGTATGCACTCACAGAATTTACCTAGAAGATAATGCGAGACCAGTAAGGCAACCCCAAAGGCGGATGAACCCGGCCATGAAAGAGATAGTGAAAGCTGAGTTGCAAAAACTCTTATCTACTGGATTCATCTATCCCATTTTAGATAGCCAATGGGTATCACCTTTGGTGGTAGTACCCAAGAAAAATGGCAAATGGAGGATTTGTGTGGACTATAGGATGTTGAATAAGGCCACCAGAAAAGACCATTTTCCCCTACCTTTCGTAGATCAAGTCTTAGATACCCTGGCAGGATGAAAGTATTTTTTGTTCCTCGATGGATACAATGGATACAACCAGATCCAAATAGGGGAAGAGGACCAGGAAAAGACCACATTTACCTATCCTTGGGGAACCTTTGCCTACCGCGTCTTACCTTTTGGGTTATGTAATGCACCTGCAACTTTCCAGCGAGCAGTCCTTAGTATCTTTTCAGACATGGTAGGAGAAACTGTAGAGGTTTATATGGATGATTTCACCGTTTATGGTGAAAGTTTCAAGGAAGCTACAATAAGTCTGGAGAGAGTACTCCAGCATTGTCAAGAGACTAATCTATCCTTGAGTAATGAAAAATGCTTCATGTTAATGTCAAAAGGGATAGTCTTAGGACATCACATTCTCCTTTGAAGGGATAAAGGTAGATAAAAGAAAGAAGTTATCAAAGAACTACCTACCCCCCAAAAACAGAGAGATGTTCGGAGTTTCTTAGGCTTTGTTGGATACTACCGATGTTTTATCATAGATTTCAGTAAGATTGCCAAACCACTGCATGCATTATTAACCAAAGGAGCTGAGTTTGTCTGGAAAAATGAGTGTGAACAAGCGTTCCAAATATTAAAAGAAAAACTGACAATTGCTCCCGTGCTTAGAGGTCCAAATTGGGACCTCCCATTCCACATCTATGTAGATACATCTAACAATGCCATAGAGGGAAGCACTGGGACGACAGAAGGAAGAAAATGAAGCATATGCCATTTATTATGTCAGTAAAAACCTTATGGGTGCTGAATTAAATTACACTATCACGGAAAAAGAGTTCCTCGTAGTTATACATGCTATTAATAAATTCTACCATTATATCACGGGCTATAAATTTTTTGTACATACTGATCATGCAACCATCAAATATCTGATGAACAAGCCAACGGTAAGTGGTAGGGTTATTAGATGGCTTTTACTCCTGTAGGAATTTGATGTTACTATTGTAGATAAACCCAAAAGGGATAACGTGGTTGCAAATTTTCTATCCAAATTAGTTTCTCAAGATAACACTGCAACTGAGGACAAATTCCTGGATGAGCATCTCTTTGCTCTAGATGACCAGACACCATGGTATGTCAATATGGCCAATTATCTAGAAACCGGTAAAGTATCCCCTGCACTCACCCCCTGAGAAGCTCAAAAATTAATTGAAAAGAGTGCAACCTTTTCATGGATTGACGGTTGCTTGTTTAAAATTGGTCCTATGAAACTCAGAAGAAGAAGCAGTATTGTAAAATTTGTGATAAGGACACTCATGAAACCAAGAGATGTTGGTTTAAGAACAAACCGCCCAATGAACAAGGACAAAAGAAGGGCAAAGGCAAACCAAAGAACAAGAACAAGCAGCAATAGGGACATATTGCTGTTGCTGAAGATTCTAGTTCGGATTCTGAACGAGCACACAAAGTGCTCATGACTCATACAGATTCCCCTCATAAGGATACTGTGTGGTACATAGATTCAGGCGCTAGTAAGCATATGACTGGCGATAAGTCCTGGTTTGAGACATTTGAGGCTCGAGAAGGTAGACCAGTGACCATTGCTGATGATAAGACCTATCGAGTTCAAGGATAAGGAAGTGTTTATGTCTCCCTTCCAGATGGAGAATGTAAGATTCAAAAAGTTCTTTGTGTACCAGGATTGAAAAATAATCTCTTGTCAGTTCCACAAATCCTGGACAACAACATGAATGTAAATTTCAAAGTGGACCAAGAAAAGAAACGTTGCTTTATCACTCTGAAAGGAAAACAGATAGCAACGAGTTCTTACAAACATGGTTTGTTCACCTTAGATGCAATTACCTCACCACATACTGCAATGGCAGTAACAACAAAAGAGGCCACTTCTCTATGGCATAAGAGATTTGGGCATCTAAGCTCAGGGTATTTACTAGAACTCAGTAAATATCAAATGGTGAAAGGACTGCCTACTCTTTCATCTACTTTGCCAATGTGCTCGGATTGCTTGTCAGGAAAGCAACATAGAGTACCTTTTGAACCTAGCTCCTTTCGATCTAAGGTACCTTTGGAGTTAGTTCACACAGATTTGTGTGGTCCTATGTCTACTAGTTGTGGAGTAAAAAGGTATTTTCAATTGTTTGTAGACGATCACTCACGGAAAATGAGGGTCTTCTTCTTGCAGTTGAAGTCTGAAGCATTTGACTATTTTCAGCAGTTCAAGAAACTTGTTGAGAAAGAATCAGGGTGTTTCATAAAGACCCTCCGTTCAGATCGAGGGGGAAAATACACATCAAAAGAATTTTCCTCATTTTTGAGAAACATGGGATAAAAAGACAGTTGACAACAGCCTATTCTCCTCAATCAAATGGAGTTGTTGAGAGAAGAAATCGTTCCATTATGGAAATGGTTCGATGTATGCTTAAGGGAGCCAATCTTGAGCACGATTACTCGGGCTGAAGCTGTAACAACTGCAGTATATCTTCTAAATAGAGCACCCACACGGGATCTTGAAGGTATGACTCCTCAAGAAGCATGGAGTGGAAGGAAACCCTCCATATCTCATCTATGAGTATTTGGGTGTAAGGATTTTATGCATATACCTAAGGAGAAAAGAAAGAAGTTAGATGAGAAGACCCTACAATGTGTTTTTCTTGGATATGATGAATTCTCAAAAGGCTATCGGTTGATAGATCCATTCACCAAGAAAATACATATTAGTAGAGATGTAGTGTTTGATGAAGCTTTCACATCTAACACTACATTAGTATACCTGGATGATGAGGAGCAACAACCACTTCCTCCTTCACAACAGAAAAAGCCTCCAAAATGGTATACAAGTACTATGAAATATTCCAAACTCACTTCACCACCTGATCTCACTCTCAATTGCCCACAGACACGAAGCATGTCTCGACAGAGAAAGGCATAAGCATCTACTTCAATTGATGATCTTTGTGCATATTTTCAAGAGCTTTCTGTTGATAGAGATTTAGAAAGTGGAGATGATATGGAAATTGATGAGGAGAGGGTTTACATGTCATCATATGATGAAAATGAACCTTCTACATTTGATGAAGCACTTAGGACCCTCCCTGGAAGGCAGCTATGGATGTTGAACATAATTCCCTCATGAAGAATAAAACATGGAAGCTGGTGGATTTGCCTAAAGGAAAGAAATCCATAAGCTGCAAATGGGTTTACAAAGCCAAATATAAGGCATATGGCACCATAGACAAGCATAAGGCCCGTCTTGTGGCGAAGGGCTATGCTCCAAAGGAAGGCCTTGATTATGAGGAAGTTTCTTTGGCTATCATGAACCTACCAAAGAAACTTCCTATTCACATGATGGACTGGGCTATGCTCAAAAGGAAGGCCTTGATTGGCTATCATGAACTTGGTCAAGAATCCAGTCCATCATGAACGCACAAAGCATATTGACACAGATTGTCATTTCATTCGTGATGAAGTTCCTAAACACAGGATCAAGCTCCAATACATTCCCACCGACGAACAAGTTGTCGACATCTTCACAAAGGCACTTGGACGTGTCAAATTTGAGTTGTTCCGAAGTAGACTTTGTATATCAAATTAATGTAATAAAGGGGGGATGTTAGGGTAAAATAGGTAGTATATTGCATTAAACTACATAGGTTATTACATCTACTTTTTACCATAGGAGATATTTACTATTCCATAAAATATCTCCTAGTTAACTAAGGTTAGTAACTAAAATATCCTATGATATTTTAGTTAGGTTGTTAGCATATTCTATTTACAACCACCGTTAGCGCTTCCTAAGCTAAGTGGTTAGTAAACCTATTTTGTAATCTACTTAAGCTTATTATTTCGTAAGCTATTCCTAATGTGTTCGAGCAATTGGCTCGATTTTCCACCTACACCGGGAGGTATTCATTCATCAATGTGAACCACTTCTGCTTCCTAAACCACCTGTTGCATGGCGACAGGATCAATGTCCCATTTTACCTCATGGATGTCCTACTGGACGAATCTAGCAAATACAAGGCAAGCACACAAACGGCGTTGGCTCACCACAGGCTCATTTCAGACCTAATTCGGCATGCAGAGGGACAGCAAATTGTGCCCCCACCACTGGCTGCCGCAAAAGAACAGGTTGCGTTAGAATCATCAAAAAAACAACGCGAGGATGCCCTCAACAAAGAAGCAAAAGCGCCTGTCTCACGAAAAATTAGTTCGGATGGGGAGGAGAGCAGCCTGAATTGAGCCCATTTCGGGCAACATCACCGCCTACGTCCAGAGTTGAGGAGGAAGTAGGCACATTGGTGGATTATAGCTCGTCAGATGACAATGTAGGCCACACCCTAGATTTGTCTGCCCAGGCTGCCCAAGTATTGCAGGATTTGTCTTCTATCGGGGTACCTTGCAGTAGGTCTTCCGAGGAAGACCTCCGAGACAAATTGAAAGAGATTCAAGCACAAGCCTCCAATTGGGAGGAAAAATACAGATCAATGTAGGCAGAACTCCAAGAATTCCAGCGAGCCGCCGCAGTTAAGTAGCAGCAATTAGACCACACTGTGCAGCAGTTGACGAATATTGTGCAACAATTGGAAAACATAGTGCAGCAATTATGGCAGCTGCTCGCCAAAAAGGAAAATAAGGTAGATGTCCAAACGGACTGGGCCATGGACCCCGAAATCTCTTCTAAGGATTCTGAGGAAAATGTGGCCTCTACAAGGGCATACCAGACCGATGCTAGGAAAACAGAGTCAAATGGCCAACAATCCGACATAGTGCAGCAAGAGGCACCTGTGGCAGAAGCTTCCAAGGAGCAGGGGAGCCTTGTACTGCAAGAAGGACCCGTCTTTGTCAATATCTCTAACTGTGAGGGAACCCAGGTAGAACCCCTTGCTCCAGACTAGCCAGGCGCCGAGCAATCTGCTCCATCAGACACAGAGCAATCTGGCCAGTCTGCAAAACACCCTGCGGCTGACCAGTCTATCGAACAACTAGTTGCAAAGCCAATTGTAACCGAACGGCCAGCATCAAACCAATTAGCTGAAACTTTTGCTGCTAAGTCACCTGAGAAATTGATGGGGGATGACCAACAGTTGTCACCCTAGGGGAAAGAACCGGTGCTCACCTCTGAAGCACCTGCAGCCGCAGATGACCAAAAACAACGGAAAAAAAGAGGCAGAGGGCCACTCCAAAGCAACAACGTAAAAAGAAAAGAAAAGGACAGCATGTCACCTATTCCGATGAGGAATGGGATGCATCACTGCAAGCATTTGCAGCCCACCAACAATTAGTGGTCGAGCTCAAGGGGAATTTGAAGCAAAATAAAATAGCCAGATGGGCTGGAAATAGCATACAACGAGGACAAGGCATCTGCGTCCGTCTTGCAACAAGGAAGCAGGCAAAAACACTGAACCATCCTATTGATGGATGCCCTTCTCTATTCTTTCCAGTAGCACCACCCATAATCGAGTATTTTTATCGGGTGGGACTGTTCGGGAAAACACTTGTGGGTACTCCTAGAAGAGGTAGAAAGAACTCGATCTCCAACCTTGAGGATATTGAGGAAGAGACCAAGGGGCTGAAGAAGAAGAGGCACCAATAAGGGATCCCCAGGTACCAGTTTTGCCAAAAGCTCAACTAGCTGACATGTCATAGTACCAGCCGTGGGAAATTCCAGAAGTTGCAGAAGCTATGCGTCTACCCGAGCACCATTTCCTATGGTAACAGGCAAAGCCCACGCTTCAATGAGAGTTGGTCGGCATTGTTGGGCAACCATTACCAGAAGCTCCTAGCCAACCAAGTAGATAGCCAACTAGATAGGGACAACAGCCCCGAAACAGAGAAAGAAATAACGCCATAACTCAAGAGCGGTGTCACCGAACCAGGGCATACTGGCGGAGCATTAATGAAACAGGGAACACCAACAAAAGGTGACATGAAGACATGTCACAAAGTAGGCATGGGGGTATGATGAGCACCAGAAATGCTCATTTTATTCACGTCTGTAAGGGTATTGCATTGGCATATTTAACATTAGAAATGCATTTTTGTATGATTATTGCATATATTTAATGGAAAATGAAGTACTTATACTTGATTGGTGTTTTTAGTTGAATATGTGTGCAACCGCAGGTTTTTGCTAATTCTTTCACGTTTTTAAGTCGAGGTCCCATACAGACTTGACACTGTGCGAAAAGAACAATATTTTTGAAGTATGAATACGTCTTAAGGGTGACCGTAGCAAGTGTAGGAGGAGCCTACATCTTGCCAAGGGTAGGGCGCCTACTTCCCACAAGGAGGAAGGCGCTTACATCCTACTAAGGACAAGGCGTCTACTTCCCATAAGAAGCACCTACATCTCGGACGTAGGACAGCGCCTACATCCCAGATGTAGGAAGGCACCTACATTCAATGAGAATATAGCGCCTATACCCCGAATGTTGACTATTGACCGAGAGATCGCGCGATTTTTACAAAGACAATAAAAACCATTGTAAAATATAGGGGAGCGCCGTTCTCAGCCATCGACGATCGAATTCGAAGAACGACCACTCTTTTAATGGCAAAAATCGCAGCTACACATGCAACCGTTGTAACGAATCATGATCTGTGTTTAATTTAGAGATTCAGAATATTAGATGATGTAACAAAAATCGCTTGCGTTCTGTATAAGAACGCAAAGCATTTCTGAAGAACGAGATCCGTGAACTTTTCAAAATCATTTTGTACTACAAAGTTCATTTTATCAATTAAATATTCGAGCGTTTCTATTTCCCGTGGACTAAGAGATTAATTTTCGGTAGCAAATTGGGCGGACCAACTGTAGGAGCTCGAGCCCACTCCAGGCAGTAATCCTCCCCTATTTCTCTTTATTTTTGTTATTTCCTGTCATTTCCAGTTTTTGGAGTGTGTGCTTTATTTTTTCCCTACAGTTTATTTTCAGTTGTGTGCAGGTTTATATAGTTTCCGCAAATTTAATTTAGGTTTCATTTCAGTTATTTTAATTCCACAAAGTGTTAATTTTATTTATTTTCTGTACGCATTTATTTTTCCTGCACTTTTGTTTGTCTGTTTTATTTAAATCTTTAGTTTTCACTGGGTTTGGTTAAAACTGAAAATACACGAGTAAACAAATCCCCCACCAAACCGTTATATAGAGGGACTCATTCCCCACACTACAAGCATATATTGTGCGTGGCACTCACAAGTGTACGAACTTCCGGATTGATATAATTGGTTAGAACTTAACCTCTTTACAGAACACCGTTTCTGCTCACCACTCCCAAATAATGCCTCGACAATAAAAAGCTCTAATATTCCAAAGTTTTAAATAAACTTGGAACTGTGATACTACAAGGCTGTTGGAGGAACTTGTAGTATACTGCTGATTGGTGATGAGGTATCTGTTTTTTTTTTTTTATGAGTAATACTTCTTATACACATCCACCATGGGGATTGAACCCCGGTCACATCGCCGATAATGCAAGTGGCGTACTTGCCGGTAGACCACACTCATGGGGATAGAGGCTTACTCTCCCTCGTGTTGGATAGTTGCATGATAAAGGATGAGGCTTTTCCATGATTGACTACTGCGAAGAGGAAGACCTGGGTGGATCTTTGTTTCCGTGATTTGATTAATTCCAATCTATGTACTTGCATTTTGTATTAAAAATTTATTTGGATAAGTTTTTATATCCTACTATCCTCTTATATTACATCTGCTGACATTGCAATAAGCATAAGGTAAATTATTTATATTTTCTATGAAGGTAAACTTGGTAGCTTAGCATGCACTTAGGGTAAATATGGCTTAGATGATTAAGATCTTGAAGTTCCTTGTTGCCACATTTTGCACGGGGTGCAATGTTTTCAGTTTTTGTAAGAGAGCTGCTCTTCCCTTTCCCTCTTCCTCTCTTTCCCCTTCCTCTTCTCCCCCTTTCTCTCTCTTCCCTACATTCTCATTCTTCCCTCTTTCTTTTGAGCCCCTCAGTCAAATATAAAAAATGACAGCAGTTGCCCTGAAAAATGGCTAAGTGTCAGGGCGCTACCCGACTTCGCAGCGAAGTCGGAGTGCGCCCTCCAGTTGGAGCGCAGCAGAAGTGCAAAGTGCACAGTGCGACAAAATCAACCAGAAGAACAAGTGTTCTGGGCACAACCCGACTTCGCAGCGAAGTCGGAGTGCGCCCTGCTTTCTGGGCGCACTTGGTAGCAGGCTGGCAGGAAAAATGACTAAGTGCTGGGGCGCAACCCGACTTCGCAGCGAAGTCGGAGTGCGCCCCTTTCCAGGGCGAAGTCCGTACGGCGGCAGAAATCAACATTCACCTGTGCGCAATCCGACTTCGCAACGAAGTCGGAGTGCGCCCTTTGACAGGTGCGCAGAGGGAAATAAACTCATAAATGCACCCAAGGCATGAAGGCCTTCCCGATCGCGCTGTTTTTCGCCTGCGCAACCCGATGGCGCTCAAATCCTGGGCGAAGTTGGATAGACTGCCTTTCAAGGCAGACACGTGTCAAGCAAAGATCATTCGACAAGTGTCCAACTTTGGGATCTGAGCCAAGACGTGCCGAGCAAAAGGACAAGCATGGGTTGCACTACTTATGCCAGCTGCCTCATTTAAAGCTGATTGGAGGTTCTACCTGCTTCAGCTACCCGCATTCCTGCCGATGAGAAGTTCTACCTAACGCGCTGCCACGTATCTGTACAGCCTCTAGGGAGACCATGCTGCAAGTACAGTCCTGCCTCGACAAAGGTCAGCATCAGCAGTTCCACGGCTGCTTTTGTCAGCTAATGTTTGACTGGGACTTTGTGCCCATTAATGTAACGGGAGGGACTCGGGCTATAAATACCCACCACATTTTCATTGTAAGGTGGTGGAAGGGGAATGTCTGTTAGGGAACCATTGTAGCTGTGCTTCTGCTTCCTAATATAAAGTATATACCTGGCTCTGTTCTACTACTTTTATTTTTTATGCTGCCTCTCTTTTGTCATATTTCTTGTGTCATTGCTTGTTGTTGTGCTGAACTCTGAACTCCAACATTTGATGGCCAAGTACTCCTGGACTTCATAGATCAGAGGATACATAGAATAAATCAGGTAGCAGTTCCTTCAGTTGTGTGTTATGTTTATGTTGTTGTCCGTAGTGGTGATTGATGCGTTGCCGTACTGTTAGTTCCTTGGAGGGAATGTCTGTTAGGGGACCATTGTAGCTGTGCGTACACTTCTCTGCATAACACATATACTTGGATCTAACATTTCTTGGTTACATTTTGTATTTATGTTGCTGTCCGTAATGGTGATTGATGAATTGTCGTACTGTTAGCTCCTTGTAGGGAATGTCTGTTAGGGGACCATTGTAGCCGTGCGTACACTTCTTTATATAAAAAGTATACTTAGATTTGGCAGTTTCTGGTTATGCTTTGTATTGATGATGCAGTAAGTAGTGGTGATTGATGTGTTGATGTACTGTTAGTTCCCCCCACCCAACTCCAATCACATCTGTAAATTCTTTCCACATTTTTATCTCTTTCTTGCACTCTCATCTTAAACCATAAAAACCCACAGGAAGCCGGCCTTCTCCGGAGATTGGCATGGAAGGCATTCCTTCCTTCCGGCCTTTCAATCTGGTGGGCGAATCTGGGCGCGTTAACACAAAATCCTTTCCTCATGGCAGATTCATAACCAACAGTTCCAAATGTCCTGCAATAACTTGTGCATTCCGGACATATTTACATGGTTCCTCATTTAAATAAATAAAGTAATTGCTCTAGGCTTTCATTTAGCTCAGGATGAGCATTGCGGTAGAGAAACAATTAGATGCTAATGCAATACCAGGTCAGAGAACAGCAAGAAGCATGTGATTAAGATCTTGAAGTTCCAAATGTCCTGCAATAACTTATGCATTCTGGACAGATTTACATGGTTCCTCATTTAAATAAACAAAGCATAGTTACGAAAATCGCCAGAATCGCTAGTCAATCAGGAGTCATTCGCAAAATGAGTCAATCGGCAAACTATCGGGAGTCCGCCGATTCATTCCCGATTTTTTGCCGATTTTTTCAAAAAATCTGCAATTTGTTTTTTTAATAATAATTTTTTTTTTCCTTTTTTTCAAGTTGTGGCCGATTTAGGGTTTTTTTATGCAAGCCCATTTTTCAGCTGTTAATGTTTGAACTTCGAAGTTTAACGTTTACACCCTAGATTTAAAACCCTAGCTTAGGGTTTTGGGTTTTTTTTCTTTTTTCTTTTTTTAAGTAAATATTGCTGCTTGATAACTATGTATGCAAGCCCATTTTTCAACTGTTAATGTTTGAAACTTTGAAGTTTAAACCCTAAACCCTAGGCTAGGCCCTAGGGTTTGGGTTTAGGGTTTGTTTTTTTTTCCTCCTCTTTTTAAGTAAATAAGTAAATATTGTTGCCTAGTAACTATGTATGCAAGCCCATTTTTCAGCTGTTAGTGTTTGAATTTGAAACTTTGAACTTTGAACTTGAAGTTTAAAACCCTCGTCTAGGCCCTAGGGTGTTGGGTTTAGGGTTTTTTTTCCTCCTCTTTTTAAGAAAATATTGCTGCCTGATAACTATGTATGCAAGCCCATTTTTCAGCTGTCAATGTTTCAATTTTAAACCCTAAACCCTAGCCTTTTGGTTTAGGGTTTAGGTTTTTTTTCCTTTTTTTCAAGTGATTGTAACTTTGTTGTTACTTGTTTCCATGTGCAGGCATATAAAAAATGAAACCTTTTTTTCCTTCTTGTTACTTGTAATTTTGTACCTTTTCATATTATAAGCAATACAGGATGTGTTTTGTCACTTTCATGTGTACTTAAAGCTTGAGCCTTGTATGATGTCTTGACTTGAATTGTTGCTTTTATTGCAATATTTGATTTGCATAATGTTAATTCATTGTAATATGCATTACAAATAAAAATAAAAATCATTTTCTTTGGTTTTTTTTTGCCAATTAATTGCCGATTTTTTTGCCGATTCCGATTCTTTGCTGATTTTTAAACCAACCGATTTACTACCCGATTCCAATTTTCTCTACTACGAAACAAAGTAATTGCTCTAGGCTTTCATTTAGCTCAGGACGAACGTTGCAGTAGAGAAACAATTAGATGCTAATGCATTACTAGGTCAGAGAAAAGCAATAAGCATACACCCCTTTTTCAAACAAGCAATAATGGGGAAACAAAAAAAGATTAAAGATGTGTCTCTTCATCAAGACATTAACTAATTACTGCTGAGACATAAACTCTTTGACCATAAATCATAAATAACTATTGCCATGAAAAAATGGATCTCCACTAGAAGAAGTTTAAATACAAAGAGAAACCCAATTTACACTCATTTATATGGGAAGGTGTGAGTACCTCTTTCACAGACAAGAGGAAGAAAAAGAGTGGATCCACAAAGATTGCAACCAGACAGGATATGACAAAAAACTTGTTCCATTGTTGGACAATCTTTGCATGAGGATTCATGATTCCAGGAATAAAAGAGCATAACAAAGACAGGAAATTTCTTATTGAATCTGTTGCACCTCCAAACCATGTTCTTTGAACCTGTACATAGAAAATCAAAATTAGCTCTTAAGAATGAATTTTTTATCTCATCTCACTACTAAATTTCAAGTGCTTGTGAAGACCAAATATTAAGAAACAATCAAAAGTCCCAAAATATCTTAGTCTCTTATGGTCTAATGCAGCAGAATAATTTCCATGCACTTAATATGACAAATCTTAATTGAATCAGTTATTACTGCAGAAATGAAATACAACAGGCCACTGTAGAACTATTATTACAGCTCCAAACTTTTTGTTTTCCAGCTTTTATCCTTCACATTACATGACATCATAGTAGCAAAACTCGGTGAGTTTTTAAAAACTTGCTGAGTCTGAGTAGCCGAGTCACTCAGGCTTGACTCGGAGAGTTTTTTTAACTCGGCCCAGTTTTTTTAAAACTCGCTGAGTACGCGGGACTCGTGAGAAAAAAAAACTCACTGATTCCCAAGAAAAAACTTGGCCGGCGTCGCACATGTGCAGGAAACGGCATAAAAACGTTTTTTTTTTTTTCAATGGGCCTCATTTTTGCTGTTCCAAACTGCAGAGAGAGCAGAGACTACCTGATACCAGACCAAAAAAAACACAAGATTGCATCCTAAAACCAGATTTTTTTCAGTTTTCAAGAATCTAACAGCCACCCAACTGTTTCATCTGAGGTAAGAAAACTCTGTTTCAGCTGTCAATTTTTTTTCTTTTTTAAGTTTCTGGCATCTGAGGTAAGAAAACTCTGTTTCATTCCTTGCTTACATAGGAACTAAGGAGAGAATTCAAATGTTATCATATTATTCTGATGATGTAATTCTCTTGTTTTGCGAAGTAATATAAGATGCATTTTCAACATATATCGCCTTGGTAATGAACTAAAACATACTAGTTTAGAACATATATCACGGTAATGAACCAAAACATATGAGTTTAGAACAATTATTACTTAAAGTCAAAATTTAATGATTTCCATGTCAGCTTCTTTATTTAAGCTTGCATTGTTCACAAGACATCAAATCAATCAACATGATTGCCCATGGTTCACATGCTTCTATGCAACTGTTAAATCTAATATAGTCAGCTAAATTTCCTGATGGTCATCCACACCTTATCAAAGAAAATGATTCAAACAGTTATTAGGGATGCACTTTATGAAGCTATATTAGATCACATTATTTTCTTTATAAGTATCAAAATTCATGCCTTGAATACGTAACTTATAAATTCACAGAGGCAAGACTTATACATGGACTAAGGCACTAAAAAGGCCCTGGAAAATAAAATGCGCAGTTCACATAATTTCCCAAAACGCATGTTGCCTAGAAGAAAGGAGATTCATTAGTTGACAATACTAATGGCAATCGGACTTATTTTCCAATGCTGTGTCAGCTAAAATAATTATCCAATTTCCAAAAAAGATTGATTATTTTCTTTTGAAAACCAAGTCATATATTATCAAAATCATAGAAGGGCCAGCATTGAGTGATTGGCAGAGATTTACTTCCCATCTACCTGAACAAGGAGACCAAGCACATTGCCTAAGCCCCGGTGAAATTGAGAACAAGACTACTTTGGTCATTAACAAAATAAGGAGCATCTTTCATTACAAAATAACTCAGCTACATAAAAAATGACACTATATCTTACCAACAGACATGCCTACAAGATTGAGAAGAAAACAACTGTCCACAATGCATGCTTATAGAAGAAATATAGGCCTCCTAAGTATAATTGCTTTCCAATATACATGAATATAAAAGATGCCCTCAAATATCTGCTGCATCTTGCATTACAAATTCCTTTTTAAAATGTGTCTTGTATCCTTCTTTCTTTCAAATTTTGCAAAACATCCATCCTCTAACCTGTTTTAGGACGTCAATGTTTGCTAGCCCATGCCTAGGAGAAGGCAAAACAGCCAAGCACACTACATACAAAAAACACAAGCTAATCCAAATGTAGTGCATTCCAAGAAGCCTTCTAGTTTCTAAATAAGAAAATTTTACTTCTTATTGAGGTTTTCTTCGATTTTGCATAATCCATTTATTCATAGCATACATATCATAGTGAGTGATTGGCTTCAATTAAGCCACATTTGGTCTCTCCAAATCATCCAATCCCAAAACCTGAATGTTTTGACTTTTTCTTCCTAGCTTAACAATACCAAGTAGCTTCCTTTGTGCTTCCCAAAACTTAGATGCACCCCCAAATCTATGCACTAGACTAGAAACTAAAATCACTGTTTGCATTACACAAAAATTCCAATATATCAATCCTGATAAGTGATATATGATATTTCCATCCCAACCCAGTGATCATGCAATTTTCAACCAATTTTAACAAATTTGTAATGTTGCCACACCCTATATCCTACCCTTTGTGCAAAGACCAATAAATCCAAAGACCTTTAATAAAGTGTTATAGCCCAAGAACACATCATAAAGTAAAGAACATTTGGCTCAAGTCATCCCTTAGTGTTATAGCACTAGTCAGCCCTTGTAATTTTTCTGTAGCCTCTCACAGATGGTATGATGTTCACTCTCAAGCCTCTGTTCTTCCTCATCATGGATATAGAAAAATTCTTGCAAAGTTCACATATCTTAGTGAAAGATAGTTTTGATACATCTCCACCTCCCATAAGATTAAGCACTTCCATGCAATCTTCCCCAATTCTTCTTAGGAAGACCAATTTCAGTGAGTTTTGGTCCAACTTACATTGTTTCAACCTCTACAGCCTGCATTTGAACCTTTCCATGTAGTCCTCTAGTGCTTCACCTTTCTGGGCCATTCAGAAGATCTCATTCCTTGTGTCGCATCCTTTGCAGTGGTGCTGGTACTTCTTCAGAAATTTTCCTTTCATTTGCTCCCAGGTCTGTACACTATGACATCCTAGCCCATGAACCAGCAGGGTGTTGTGTCCTTCAGAGTAGCAGGGAACAGTTTCAGCTTCTGGCCATCACTCCAACAGTAGTGACTTGCACAACACATCAAATTCAAAAAAGAAAATGTTTGAATCTACACTTGTTAACACATGAAAGTTGGGCAACGCCAAAGGTGAAATGTTCTTCTGAGCCGTTGCAGTCTGCAGAGTTCAAAACAGAAATTCGAATGTGCTCCGCTAATGAGTTGAGCTTTTCTGTCTTTGTATCTGCCATATCAAACAGCGCATTATTCGATCAATGCATGTGAACCCAACGGTCTTCTGCTCAGTATGGATCTCAGGCTGCTCATCCCAGTCAAGTTTTGAACTGGTCTCTTCTGAATCTGGTTCTGCAGCAGCACAATGTAACATGCCTTCTACAATTAAAGTTTATGTAGTGTCAGGAAAAACAGACTCGGGATCAAGAACAGATGATTGTTCTGTAGCAGCTTGCTTTCCAACTATCCCTGGGATGATCTCCTGCTCAAAGGCTTCTTCTAGTCCAATGACAGCTGGTCCACATGGCACAGCTAAAATTTGCTTTTTTCCTATGTGTGTTAGTTTTCTTAGGCGTACCTACACCATTAATAAGTTGTTTCAAAAGAAATCTCTCCTAACTATCTCTCCTACACTTCATGCATTTAAATGAACTAATCTATGAATGCCGTAAAGACATCATGCAAAGAAGGGAGAGAACAAATGTTGACCTTCTTCCTGTATGACCTTGCAACATATTTTCCTAGCTTCAACATGGAAAGTCCACTGTAGCCCTTGACACCTTCCCTAACAACAACGCCAAAAATGATGGATCTCTACAATGTTATTTTATTCATGTCAATCCAGAAGCGTAGGCTTTGACAAAGTGTCGTGCATTGTGTGTGCGAGCAACAAGACTACCAATGCTGAAGTATCTAAATGGATGCATCTGATCCAATCAGGGATTCAAGAGTGCAATTAGGAAAGTGTTGACGCTACAGGATCTATGGAAGACTGAAACCTACTCTATCAGCTCAAGACAACAATCAACTACTACTGTTGCTGATCCCAACCTTCTTGAGTAATGATGCTTGTTTATCAGATTCTGCTCCACACTATACAAGTCCATGAGAGTAGAAAGTATATTTTCTAGCATGCGGGAATGTCCCAGCCAGGTCTGATCTTGCCACACTTACATTAAGAAAACACTGGAAATCAACCAACTGAACTAAGAGCAGAAATGAATTGGAAATGGGAAAGTGCACAGCAAGGAAGTAAGGAAAGCCACAGAAAGTAAAACAGAGGAATGCTACAGAACGGAGATGAAGGAAGCTAGAAGAAATTGGAGAACAGGGGAAACTATAGGAAGAAAATCAGAAAAAAGGCTGCAGAAAAAGAGAAAAATCACAGATCTACCTAGCAAAGCTCTGCAACTAAATTGCTCAATCACACACTTAATGTACATAACAGAATAGAACATTCATACTTAAAAGCATAACACAAATCTATGTACACACAAATGGATAAAAATATACTACAGAACTATATCATGCATAAGCTAGGCTGCTAACTAGGAGAGAGACAGTGATCCATTGTCCCTCATGAGCAGGCCCTTTCTCAAAAGAGACAAGGTGCACCTTGCTCCACAACTCAGTTGATCACACAGCAATCAGAATTCAAGCAAATTCTATGTTGCAGGAAACTTCTTTAAGGTGCCCCTATTTCCCTGTTTTGGAAACTTGGAAACTCCTAGAAACTCACTATCTTGACTTCCCACATTTCCGGGTGTTCCTAAGAGACATTTCCAACATTCCTTGGCATGTTAAACCAAATGAAAGTCCAGATTTGAGGTTCGTTGGGGTTGTGTATGGATTTGCATGAGCCCCACATGGGGCATACATGGCCCACTTTCATTGAAATCAAGTAGCTATAAAAAACTCTAACATGTACAAAAATGGAACAAATAAATGATAAGTTGAAAATAATGATAGGTTGAGATCATTTAAGCCAGAGAATGTAGAACAAGCACCATGCTCTTCAGCAACAAAAAAGCTATTGGAGCACATACGGATACAACACTCACTCAGTAAAGTGAAACACATTGGGCTCGAAAAAAAGAGAGGATCTAAATTTTCCACATTTAAGTTTATCTTATATCTTGCCAAACAACAACATTACACAGAAGCAAACAAAATATTAGAATGTTGATCCTAAGAATTCTTGGGCATTTTCGTGGCTGCACCTAATCTTGAGAATGATGAAAGTTGGTTCTTCTACCAGTTTTTATGACTTTGAAGATTAAGCACTAGGTTTTAGTGTATTCCATGTAGTTTAGTTTTGCACAACATGTATTCCATGTTTTGAAATTGAAAGCTCTTAATGCTCAGTTGTCTGTCATAAGCAAAGTTGAGGATGAAAATATAATCCCCCTAAAATTACATTGTATGTAAGTGTTCCACAGTGAATCTTGTTTATACTGTGTCATGAGGCATGCATTGTGTTTCCTCTTTGAAAACAGACTGTATTTATTTGGAATGCACACTATACTGAGGCAGGGGATGATCTGATTGTATAGCATGTTTGTGTGTGAGGTCTACATGATTGACTTTTCAGTGTCAACTTTTTTGCATGAATAAGATGCATAGTCAAATTTAAACAATGAATAACTCCTGTTATTTTTATTGCATTAAGCCCTCTTTAGAACTTGGATAACTTTGTTGGGAATGTTTGGGTAAGCTTGATCCCTTGTTAGAAACAGGGTAGGTGGCAATAGTAAGTGGTATCTTGAACAGGGATAATGGCTATACAAACCAGACCTGCCATAGCTGTGGCCTTATGTGGCAGTGGAAGATGTTGCTGGAACTGAAGTGAGGTCATTGTGACTCACCATTACATGAATGCCTTACAGCTGTGACATGTACTTGAGCTCCCAAGGGGCTTGGCCTTGCCTGTATGGAGGTCTTGTATGACCTGATGGACTTAATGATGCTCTATTTTGGAATAATGATGAATGTAGTCGACTTTTTGAAGGCACTTTGGATGCCTTTATGAAGCAGAAAGCTAGAAGGATACCTCCAATGAACCTTAGAACTCTGATCCTAAACACTCAATTGGAATTTAAGTCCCATTTGGTTGGACATATGTAAAGGCTAATGTTTAATTTTATTGCTTACAGATAGTGTAAAATTTCTAAGGGCAATGTGCAATTGTGTTTAGCATTGATGAAGACATGTATATGTAATTGAAAGGGTATATATATGTATATTTCTGAATGATGATAGGACAAATTAGTTGCTCAAAATTGTTGAATGAATACCTGAATTCAGAAGATGAGATTCTTTCCCTCCTAGTGGTTACTTGTGAAAGAAGGTTACTGCAAGGTGGGTCTCATAAGAGTCTCAATGGGGGAAATAATTTGCAACCTCCCTGACCTCCTTGTCAGATGGGGCTATCATCACGCACAATCAATAACACTATAGATCATGCTAATAACAAACAATAAATTATGTTTGTTGGTCCTTTACAGGGCTGCCAAGTCTAAACATCCAATACTGACTTATCAGACATACAAGATACTTCAGTGATTGCAATTGTTGCTTCCATCATGCCAGTCTAAACCAGCAGCAAAAATAACAGGTTTCCTCATCCTTCAGCTCCTACTGTCAACTTTCTAGCAATAAATCTGTTAAATATCTGTTAATACAGATATTTTCATTCAAGAGCAGAAATAAAGTGTACTGCAATAGCTTGCGATGAAGCTTGTTATACACAAAGACTAGGTAAAGTCCTGACACCTTTCATACACTGAAGCAGTATGATATCCCTTTCACCAACTTGAACTCTCCAAAACTCTTCTAAAATGAAGAAGCTGCTTAATAAGTTTATGCCATGTGTGATCTGATCAGTTGTTGGATAATAGATCCAACATGAGGTTCTTTGTATCTCAGTTTGCACTGTATAGCTTTTTATTGGGCTGGATGGATGTTTTCTACACTAGTTCCATTTTATTCTTATTTTCCCAAACAAATCATACACAGGATCTTGATTCTTCCTGCAAATATTAACAAAAATGAGAGAGAAGACAAATAGATGGAGTAATTCAAGAACAAAATGAACAGTACTTGGAATATCAGGATGAAATTGCAAACCATTATTAAGTCAGTACTATGTCTCCTTTAGAAAGTCGTGACGCAATTAGTTGCAACATTCCAATTATGCTTTTCAGGTTATCACTATACAATTTTTTTACTGCTCTAATATCAGGGGAGCAAGATGAAAAGCAAAACACAACTAATAGAATGAGTACACATGGCAGAAAACCATTATAGAAATCTGCATTTGCAAAAACCAAGGGTCCTCTTCAAAAATCATCAAAATTAATATGCTATCTAACATAACATATGTCAAAAATTAAAT
Source organism: Wollemia nobilis (assembly GCA_028583015.1). NCBI lineage: Eukaryota > Viridiplantae > Streptophyta > Pinopsida > Araucariales > Araucariaceae > Wollemia > Wollemia nobilis. Next base: position 8,041,960 of record JAQPPZ010017049.1, on the reverse strand, counting down.
CACCTAAATGGGGAAGAAAGTTGGAAAAAATAAGGATGACTATAAACAATGAGAAAGCATATGAAGTGTACCACTTTAAATTATTTTACAAAAAGTTTCTATCCATGCAAGTGTTTCAATTTGCAGTTTTATTTGATGAATAGAAAACAATATATGGAGAATTTCTATTTACTATGTGCTGAAACTGCTACTTTATATGCAAGATATCTGACAGGAATCACATAATCTGTATAGCAGACTTAAATACATAGAACAGCTCAAGCATGCATTAAGTGTTTTATATAAGTTGAGTTTGTAAGACACTGTAAAACTGTTCTTTTAGGAAAGAAACTTCTCGATTCAAAAGTTCCATTCAGCATGCCAACAATATCACAATAGTCCTCAAAATAATTAGGAGTGTAGAAGGTATTTCTTTCTGCAGAATTATGATTTTCAAGACAGGAAATAAGTGAGAAGCTAAGATACAAGGCGATGATAGAGTACCTTATAATCAAATAGTGGTCTCGACTGAGGCTTTTTTGTATGCATGTCTTTTGAGTCATAATACGAGGAGGGACAGGTTGTGCAGAATGGATCATTGCACTTTCCTAAAGGCCCAGATCTAAGTAAGTGTTCATGCTTCCTGTCATGATTATCACTTGCTCTCTGTTCCTTTGTACCTCCACTGACAGCACCTTGAGAATTTGAAACTGTTCTTTCGATTTTTCTGTCTGTCCTTAAGAAACCACTCAAATTCATGACTACACTTGTGGATCCTCCAGCCATCTGTAAAGGACCACTCATTGGTACGAAAACATGTCTTTTTCCCTCATTCCTAATAGGACCACTAAACGGTATAATTTTATTTTCCTGTTCTTGCCGTCTTATACTCCCAGTTGTAGGTAGCGAAATGGATGCACTCCTGCTCACAGGAAAAGAGTGAAGTTCCACTTCTGGCAGTGAGGATCCCTGTGACTGGCAATCTAACAACATTGGCACTTCATCTATTTTGTCCTTTGCCATGTTTAAAATAATAGCCAAGAAGTCACCTGAAATGACAAAGCAAACATAATATGATTAGAGATAATGATCGCCGGCAGTACCTTAACTGCCCAAATGCATTCTTCAATTCTCAAAAGAAATTATTTGTGGTCATTTTTGTAAACAATAATAGGAACCATCAACTCTATGCATCGGTTTTTCATTTACTTAAAGTTCACTGATCAAAATATAAAATGGCATTAGTTCAACCTGTTAGATTCCTCAACTTTCAAGGAGGAGACCAAGGTTTGAATCTTGCCAAGCAATACATGCATAATTGCCAAGCTGTTGTAATACCACTATGTGGTCATGATGTAATACAGGTGGGGCCCATTTCAATCCCATATAACCCATTGAAAAAAAAGAGTTCACTGTTCAACAAGTATTACTTTTAATGACTCTCAACCAACTTATCACTGAAGTATCACCTTTCGTAGATAGTTGAGCATTAATTCTTTCTTAAGAAATAAGACATTCCCATTGTTCTTTCATTGATCTATCATCAGCATCAAAACATGCAAACAGTGTTCCTTATAAGTTGATCCATTCTTTTTCCACACAAATCATTTATAACTTAGTACTCATATAAGTGCTTAATCAACCGTAACACTTTATGCTCTTAAAAATTGGGGTCTAAATTTTACCATGGAATCATCTCAAGATTCTACCATGCAAAATTTTGTACAAGTGACATGTTTGATTGAAACTATAGACTTCAAGGGAAAATTTTCATTACTTAAAGCATTTCAAGACCACAATCAAAGCAATGATCCATTTGATAAATTTCCACTGCCAACAAAAAGAAAAACTTTTGTGTCTTATACCCATACTGGCATCTTTGTAACTTAGAGTCCACCAAGTGGCACAACCTTGCTCTTAAAAGAATCTATATTACTTATCTATCTATAAGAGCGACAGCTCAATGTGAAGATGTCTAAAAACTAACTTGAAAGATATATATAGCTTCTTCTGACTCTCTCAACAAGAAATTTTGAGAATGATTTAAATGGCTAATCCAATTTCACTAGGTGTTACAATAATATACAACTTGAGAATCTTGACAATCACAATCAGGTAACCTTCCATGGACTCAGTTACAGAGAATCTAAAAATAACCTTATTACAAATTGACCAGTTATTGTGAGTCGTGACTACTCAAGCATGATTGTTCATCTTCTACTATTTGGGTTCAGTTTAACAATGAAAGAGCTGCAACAAACTCTAGCCTCTAGCATTGTCCAATGCAATTTGTTTCTTAGCATCACCCACTCTCTATTCAAAGACAGCCTTTTGATGATGGTTGGCACTCACCATTGCAAACTCAGTACCTCCATCTCAACCTTCATCTCCCTTGGACAACAAACTTTCTTTGAGCAATGGTTACTAACAATGGGGGATCGGGACAACTTCAGCTCACACTTTAGTGACATCATTAAGTGATTTTCAACTCAACATCAGTCATGCTCCCAACCCAGCAATGTTTGTCATCCTACTTTAGAAATGAATGTTAATCATGTCATTGACATAGTATCCTTCTTCTCCATTATGACAATAACTCCTCATCATCTTGTCTCAGTTTGTCAATTACATTGCCTCATCAAGCAGTGCATGGATCCCCTAAACAATTACCATTGAAAGCATGCTGGAGGATTCTTCCAGAAATACTATTTAATTTAGTGTAGAGTGGTTACAACTTTTGAGGATGTTGATGATTGCAATTGAGTAGCCACCCCTCAAGTAAGTTAGAGAATTTGGAAAATTAAAGAGTCGCCATGTACCATAACTGCTTTAGGGCAACTACTCTTCCTCTGTTCAAGTTCAATCCAGTGATGGAGGAGTTTCAACATCGATTGTAACGTTTAGTGTTGTTTGATGCAGTGTCACACTGCCACTCCTCTACTTGGATGTTTTCTTCTGGCGATGGCACTTGGGACTCACAATTGGCAACTCAATACTCAATACTTCCCTCTAAGGCTCTGTGTCCCTTCAGTGATAACACTCCTTCTGGACTGGTTGTTGATGATGGACACAGCTCCCCATCACAGTTTGGTGGTCGCATAAAAACTTTTAGTCTGTCAATGGTGTTACTTCCAACGTTGGACCTTGAAATTTTTGTCATTCTGCTTTGAAACTAAACATTTCATGTTAGGGCTCATATGGTAAGAGCGTTGAGAAACATTCATTAGCAAAGCTGATACTGTGCTAAGTTTGGGGTAAGATCTGCCAAACTCAGTTTTTAAGCAAACCTCTTCAGTGTACGACAGTTTTACAGACATAGGGAAGAATTTGAAATGATATCCATTTTTTCCTTAGCCATTGCGAGCGCTTTGTGGTCTTCTTGTTTTGTCTTCCTATTTGCGATCAAGTAAAAATTGCAGTTAAAAAAAAATTACTGCGCTACAAGCAAAGACTTTTTATGAGCCATTTTTCTGTAGTGAATTAATTTTTCATGAAATTTTCTGAAAGATAAATTTATCCGTTAACAGAATTTCAAAAAACAGAAATCATTAGACAAGGTTTTTATGTTTACTATGTTTTTTTCTTGCCCTAAATATCTGGGTATAAATCCAAATTTCTTATTTTCATTTTTTGGAAAGAAATATTCGTAATCGTGAAAGAAATTCAACCCCTTAAATTTTTCTTAGCAGTTAGAAGACTACAAATTCCCCTTCAGCTGATTTAACCAACGATTACGACAGTCTTTGCCCTCGCAACAAGTTAAATAGCATGGCAAGAGCATAATTTCATTGGCTATGCTTAATTCGTTTAAGTACTAAATTCATCCATGCTTCTAAAGCTCAATTTACATTGAAAGCAAAAAGCAATACAAATAACTGGTGGGCTTTACCTCAAATGCAATTGGAATTGCTGGCTGCAATTCAGACCCAAAATCTGAGACCTACGTTGAAATTATAAGGCGAAAACATAAAGAAGAGGGACTAACCAGGAGCCAAGAGCTTGTATTCCCTCTCCTTCGAAATTGGCTATGCTCAGATAGCAAGAAACTCAAGGCTTATACTCATGGCTGTTTCTTCCTGATTTACACGCAGCAATGGTTGTAACAGTCATACGAATTTTTCTTTGACTATGAAAAGTCCATCGACTTCAACTCCTTTGGACATACGTCTAGTCATCGTTAAATTTTCCAACGATCAGGACATAAGGTTTTGGTCTAGACGACGTACAGGAATGCGAACGTGACTTCGTCAACGGCTCTAATCGTGGCGTGCGGTCTTATTTTCCTTCATTCAATTAACGTAAACTTGTCAAAGTTGGCTTACATAAACCCCTACAGTATGTTCTTATTATTTAATAGACAATTATAGTATCTTAGTCAATTGTTTTATAGATTATTATAATAGAGTAAAAACATTGGAGACTGTGAAGGGGAGATTTCCTTCCACATAACACCTTCTCTCCTCTTCTTGTTTGGTGGTTCATGTAAGTGACTTCCGCTTCACATTTTCCGGTAAAATTTTCTTGTTTGGTGGTTCATGTAAGTGACTTCCGCTTAACATTTTCCGGTGAAATCTTTTGTCCCTTTACTAGGAGCTTTGAATTTTCTCTTATTCATTTATTTTTTCTGTTCTTTTTTTTCATTACAATTTTTTTATTTTTTTATAAGAAACTTTTATATTAACTCATGGAAACCATGTAAACTTCAATTTTTAACACTATATTGCAGTAACAAGTTTTTGTGTTTTCATCTAAGAGATTTGAGTTCAAACCTAGATAAGAGAAGACCAAAACCCCTAGTAAAAGCCCGTGTAAACTTAAAACAAATTTGAACCCGTTGGTGATTGCAAACAACTTCTTCCATTTGAAAGGTCTCGAGTTAGAATCCCTATAAACACGTGACATCTGAAACGGTATCAAAAAATTTCCTATGATTTCTCTCTAGATAATGATAATACCCAAATGGGACAACATTGTCACCCACCTAAATCTCTAACCAAAAGTTTGATTTCTTTTTCTTTGTCCTAGGACCTTACAGGCTTTGGCCTAGATAGTGGTATACCAAATGGAACAACACTGCCAGCCACCGAAATCTCTAACCAACAGTTTGTTTTTTTATTTTTTTGTTTCCGGTGGACAGCTCAATGACCCAAGTTTTTGCTCTTCTTTGCGAGGTCCAAAGTTCAAACCGAGCGTGTGTAGTTGTATGTTAAGGAATTCTAACCAACAGTTTGTTTTTTAGGAATTCTAACCAACAATTTGTTTTTTTATTTTTTTGTTTCCGGGGGATAGCTCAACGACCCAAGTTTTGGCTCTTCTTTGTGAGGTCCAAAGTTCAAACTGAGTGTGTAGTTGTATGTTAAATTCTTTATTGATAAGCTCAACTCTCCCTTTTATGAGAGGTCATGGTGGGATGGATGCCCAACCGTGAGAATGGGTTGTAAGGTTTCTTATACTAACCAAATCTAAAACATATATAATATAAATTCTGGAGGACAGCACAATAGGGCTTTGGTTTTTCTTCTAAGAGGTCTAAGGTCCAAACTACAGTATGTGTGTGACTGTGTGTTAAAATCAGCTCTGTCCTTATCAGAGGTCATGGTGGGATGAGATGCTCAGCCCTATCGGTAGCAGGCATAGGGGTTTCTCTCACTAACCAAATTTTAAAAAAATAATAATAATAAAATCAACATGACCTTAACTATCAAAAAAATAAAACTGGAGCTCATTGATAAATACTATAAAAAAATTTAAGGTAAAATAAAAGCTTTTAAAAAAAAAATAATCTCCTTCAAATTTTAACATAAAATATAAATCTTAAAAAGTTCTTATCGTTTTTAGTATCATCGTATTCACCGTTACCGTTGAATAAAATTTCGAATCTGGACCTGACATGCCTTTGCTTCAGTTTTTTTCTTTTCACTCATTTGCCTTTAGCCTCTACAAAACGGATTGAACTTCAATGCATAAGCCAAAAAAAAATGTAAATGTCTTTTTAAAACACCTTTTCGTCTTCTTTTTTTTCATTTCTTTTCCTCCCTTTTCGCTCACCTTGTAATCTTTTGTTTTATAAAGTCAAAGAACAACCCAACAGTTTAAGGTTTGATTTTTCTTTCCTCGCTTTGGGATTTAAAAAAAAAACTTTCCTCTACGACATCTTTTCCTTGCCTTGGGATTTAAAAAAAAAACTTTCCTCTACATCTTTTCCTCGCCTTGGCATCTTGATAAATGTCGTGGGCATGACAGCATATTTTTTTTTAATGTGGTTATTAATAAATCTTTCCTCTACGACATCTTTGCCTCGCGTTGGTATCTTGATGACTGTTGTGGGCATGACAGCATATTTCTTTTTAATGTAGTTATTAATTTTCTACTTTTACCACATTCGATTACTAAATCTTTAAATGTTTAGAAGCATAATAATTTTTTGCTATATTTTATGTAAGCAACATTGCATATAGAATTTTTGTGCTATGGATTTAAGAATAATAATTTATTTTATTTTATAATTATAATTTTTTTTTTCATTATAATTTGTTTTTTTGAGAGATTTTAGTTGAAGTATAACATTCATAAAAGAAAAAGAATGTTCACCACTCAAGATCTATGGATTGGTTAATCAATCTCGTTTTAAGAAGAGGATACTCTCCAAACCCTTGCATCTTGTTTGATATTAAATTTAAATTTAATATTTTATTTAATATATTTATGTCACATAAAAACAAATATAATTTATAATTAAAATATTGTGGATGTTTATATACATTAAATTTGTTTTAAAATTTTTAGTTTTTATAAAAAAATATTTTAATCCTTACAAAATATTATTAGTTTAAAATAAATAATTTAAATTTTAATATATTTTTAAAGAAAAATATTTATTAATTAAACTTTAACTTAATAATTATGCATGTTGAGAAGAGTGTAAACTAAGAGGGAATGGGAGCCAAAAGCAAAGCCTCACTAGGCAGTATCAAAAGAAAGTTTTTTTTTTTTTTTTTTTACATAGGAGAGTTGGCTACAACCACTATTTTTAGTAACTGGCAGTGCAAGGTTCAAACCACAGGGATTGCAACCACCAAACCTATTCGTCTCGTGCAGGGTTCAAACCACAAGGATTGCAACCACCAAACCTATTCGTCTCGTTAATTGTTAACCCGACGTGAGATGGGGAGCATCGGTCGCTCGAGGTTCATACCGTCGTTGTTGGTTTGACATGCACTCATAGGATTCAAAGCAGACTACTACCTTTGCAAACTGGCACCACCAATGTTTGAACCCAAGTCTCTTCTCAGTAAGTGCCCATCCAGACTAGCACTTACCAATCCAGTATCAAAAGAAAGTTATATTTGAAAGTTGTAATGGGAAGTCAATATGTCGTAGCTTGAAGTATGAATGCCCAAGTTAGAGATAAGAAAAATAGCAAAGATATGGCAAGATCAATCTAGGTAGCAAATGTTACACCAAAAGCAATTGATAAGATGATCCAACATGTAATAATGGTTCTTAAAAGTAGAGAGTTAATTTATAAATTCCATGGATACTGATACTTGTGAGGGATTTCAAATATTTAAAATTAGATCAAGTGGAAGTGGAGATTTAATTTAAATTACTTTGGGACTTTTCTTCCTAAAGGTTTTTTCCTCGTTAGGTATTTTCCTGTCATCTTATTTAGTTTAAAAATCAAGGATAAAATAATGGGAGGTGGCATGGTTTAGCTGGAGACATGCCCTTTATTTAAGACCATGAAGTGAAAAATTTTCTGCTGAGACATAAACTATTTAGAAGCTTTCATTGTGGGTTAGCTTTTTGGACTTCCATATCAACTTATCAATAAGGATGTTTCAAAGAATATTGGAAATATCTTAGGGAAGTTCATCAAGGAGTGACTAAATATTAAGGAATGAAAACATGTTATATATACCTAAATATGTGTTGTTATGGATATTGAAAACCTTTCTCATGCTTCATTAAGATTAAATTTGAATCAAGAGAATGGGATTAATAAGAAGATTATGAAAATATCACATTTTGATGTCATAATTGTTATGAGAATTGACACATGGCAAAATATTACAAAGTGAAAATTATGAAGAAAGAGATAAAAAAATGGCCATGAAATAAATTTCAAGATAAAGCAAAGAATCATATTGTAATAGAAGTTAGGTTAGATTAAGGATATTCCACTTCGAAAGAAGAGGAAAAAAAAGCCTATCTACAACATCATATGAAAAAGACCACCATAGCTTAGTTTGATCAACCGTTAGAAGAAAAATAAGGATATAAGGGATGAGAAAGTACAATGTGTAATTTCAAGTTTAAAAGGAATTAAAAGTGCAAAGGAAGTGTAGGCCAAAATGGCTACATCAGAAGAGAGATAGCCAAGATTTTGTAAAATTTAGCTAAGTGTCAAAAAGATCTCGAAATCACAATTTTTTGCAAAACCAAGGTTATTTTAGTCAAAAAGAAGACCTAGACAAGAAGAGTCGCCATCACGAGCCACCTGCCTCAAAGACCACCATTTATAGCAAAACGATGATCGATTTGGGTAATTTTGGCTAAAATTCACTTAGACGCATGATCACGTGACTCCTTTTATAAATGGTGTGGTCAATAGAAGGAGTGATAAGGTATTGGAAATTACGAATTTCCATGAAATCGCGATCAAAATTGCCAGATTGGGTAAAAAATTATTTTGGAGCATAGTCGTAAGATTTTTTTTTGTTACCACGCAGTTAAGAGAAAAGGGTAAGCATATGCTTAGAAACACTAATTTCCTCTCAGTCATGGTCAACACGGTCAAAGTGGTATGTCAAGTAAATTTTGGCATGGTCTTAAGTTTTCTCCATATCACAATCGATCGTTCCAAATTGCCAAGTACTAGAAATAAAGTGTGTGACCGTGTGCCAAGCAACTCAAAAGAAGGGTAAGCCCCAAAACCATGAATTTACTCCATTCCATGACCAAACTTGTCGAATGGTCCCAAAGATAAAAATCGAGCACAAAATCGTGAAATATAAAGGTCAAGGCATGGTCGCAAGTCGAGTGGCACATTAATCAATCATGATCATTCAAACCAAGATCAATGATGGATGTTAAAATTTATGTTCGAACTGGATGCTAGAACAATCAAGTGATGGAGTAGCTAAGAAGATAAAATTAGAGGTCATGGAAGTTGAAGCATCAGGGAAAATGAAGTGATTCACTCTAGAAGCTTCTAGAGTCAACTATTTTACCAATTTTAGTTGCATATCTAAGACATTAAAAAGGTTGCAAGAACAGGGGGCGACCGAGATCAATCTTTCTCTAGTTTATTATAACTATTTCAAAAAATCTATCTAGAGACCACCAGGCTCAAAGCAAGTTGTAGATATTCAAATGCTTTGTTACATTCCTTGTAATGCTCAAAAGTAAAATGAATATAAAATTATAAATAGAGGTCAAACCCTCATTTTGAAGGGTTGGCTCTAAAGTGTTTGTTTGCACTACTACTGTAATTTTTTACAAATTAATGAAAAGTAGTATTATTTGGAATGTTTACCTGAAACTTGCATCTTCATGTCTTTTGAATACTATCTTATGAAGTCATTTATACTACTGTTACTATGGTTAGTGTATTCTGCTAATTTGGATTGCTAACTTAGAGAAAATTAGAATAATTCATATCTGAATGTATGGTTGGAAAGAATTCTTTTTTTTCTAGTGAGGGTGTTAATCTAATTCTACTAATTTGGATTATTAATACTCTGGACATTTGGAATAATTATTGAAGGACACAATTGTTTTAAATGTTGAATATGGCTAAGTTTTGAATGCTATTAGTTCTAAGTGATCCTATAAGCTCCCTCCCCTCTTCCTACCTTGGGCTTCCACTATTCACAGGGGCGTCTTCCAAGGTGTTGTGGAATGGGGTGTTGAGCGGATCCAAAAGAAACTTGCCCCCTGGAAAGGCCACCTTCTCTCGCAGGCCGGCAGAGCCACCCTCTTGGCGTCTGTCCTCCAAAGCATACCGATATACTTCATGTCTGTCTTCAAAATTTTGGCCTCCATTGCTACTCTCATTGAGCAAATTCAGAAACGCTTTCTCTGGTCGGGCTGCGAGGACAAGAAAAGGATTCCCCTAGTTTCCTGGCCCCTGGTCTATCGCCCCAAAGGAGAGGGAGGGATCGGGATTAGACGGGTGGTTCCCATGAACAAGGCCCTTCTGTCCAAACATGCCTGGAAGGTTCACACCAATACCTCTGATGAATGGGTTTGCATTGTGCGTAGGAAGTACTGCCACAATCACCCCTTCCTCGGGGACACCCAGCCCCGTGACGGATCTGCCTTCTGGAAGTCCCTGCTTTCCACCAGAGATATTGTTCAACAAGGGACCAGATGGATTCTTGGAGACAGAGCCAAGATTGACTTCTGGGAGGATAGATGGATTCTCGATGATGCCCTGAGTTCGGATAGGGAGCTCCTCCTCCTCAAACCTGGGCTTGTAGACCAAGGCCCCAGAGCGTCTGACTACATGACCCAGTTCCAGGGGCGGACCATCTAGAAACCCATCCTAAATCCCAGGTTTCCGCTTCAAGCTGCCAAAATTCAGCGCATCCTCAGTGTGACGGTCATCCCTTCTTTCGGAGATAGTGACAGATGTGTGTGGCATGGCTCTCCCAATGACGTTTTTTCAGTCAAGTCTGCTTACCACATTCAGAGAACCCCGGGAGTGACCACCTTCCCGACCCAGCAGGTCTGGGCCAAGAATTTGATCCCCAAAATCAGCCATTTCGTTTGGGTGGTCGTTCAAAACAGAATCCTCACGATCGAAAATCTGATCAAGAGGGGCTTCCAGATCCCCAATAGATGCTTCCTCTGCCGTGCCGCTTGGGAGTCAACCAATCACCTTTTCATAAACTGCTCTTTCTCCTCCGAAGTCCTGGGCCTCATCCTCTCCCATTTCTCCGTTCAGTGGGCGGCCCCCAATTCCATTTCCGATCTCCTGTCTCAATGGCCCACCCCCTTTGCCCATCCCTTCCTCTGCTTCCTCTGGAAAGCCTGCCTTCCTCATATGCTCTAGCAAATTTGGCTCGAGCGTAACAAGCGAGCCTTTTCCTCCTCGGCCTGCTCCCCCCAGTGGTTAGCGACCAAAGTAGTCTTCTTTGCCACCGAGAATTCTCGTTTCATTCCCCTTTCTGTGGAGCCCCGACGATCGAGTGAAGCCTCCCTGCTCTCCTTCCTTGGCATTCAGCTTTCCCCCCCTGCTCCCCCTCCCAGCGATCCCTAACTAGGTGGACTCCCCCCCCAGTTGGCTTAAGCTCAATTTCGACGGTGCCTCCAAAGGCAACCCCAGGGCCTCTGGGGCAGGCGGGGTCATCAGAGACTATTACGGGAATCTGGTCACAGCCTTCGCGGTCCCACTGGGCAGACAAACCAATAATTTTGCCAAAGCTGTCGGCCTGCTCAGTGGGCTCTCAGCTCTCAGGGGCTCCCCCCCGAAAATCATCATCGAAGACGATTCCCAAGTCGTAATCAGAGCCGCCAGCAAGCCTGATTCCTGCTCCTGGCGATTCCATAATTCCATCTGGGAGGCCTTCTTCATTCTTCAGGGCTTCCCCGATCACGCCTTTCAGCACGTGTTCAGAGAAGGCAACAGGTCTGCTGACTTCATGGCAAATCTAGCCATTACCGCAGATGATTTCACCACCTGGTCCTCGCACTTCCCTGCAGGCCTAGTCCAAATTGTGCTGCAGGACCATTCCGACCATGCTGTCAACACTGGCGTCTAGGCTTCCCCGTGACAGGGCACCGAAGTTCCCCCGACGTGCGCTTCTGAGGCTCGGGGCTTCTCGCCCCTGTGTCGACCCATCGGCTGGCCACCCTGTTCGCGAGGGGATCATCCTGATCCCCCTCGTGGTGGCTCGTGTCCCTTGCCTTGTCAGATGCCCGCGTTGGCCAGCTGGCAGCTCTGGCAGTCCCAATTCTCTATGCATGTCGGACCCTCCCGTCCTTCCCGCTTCGATCTCTGTGACTACGGATTCCCATGCCCTGCCAACCCGATCGCAGTCCAGTCCGACGCGGTTCTCTCTCGACGTTCCCCCACTCAGAGTTAGGCATCTGGCGCTTTGGCAGTGGCCCATTCCCTTCCTCACGTGTCAGTTGTCTGACGCGCCTCCTCAGCCCTTTCCCCGTCGTGTGCCTTCCAGCCGCGTGTGCCCCTTTCCAAAGTCGACGACGCTCCCTCTCCCAAGGCCCCCGCATGGCTTTTATACCCCCCTCGCTGTCCCATCCCTCTGTCGTGCTCTCCCTCCCCTGCTCCTTCTCCCCTGGTCTGGCTCTCTCTGCCCCCTCTGTCCTTGCCCTGTCAGCTTGGCCCCCATGGCTTCTAAAACCGTCTTCCTGGAGCCTTCTGCCCTTGAGTTGAGCGATCCCGCCCGCTTATTTTTCGATGCTAAAAAATTCACCCCCTTTTTTAGTAAATTCGTAGGCCATGAGGATGAAATCACCCAGGGTTTCCTGGATACGTGGAACGAAGGCGAAGTTACAGTCAAGGGCCTCCATTTCAAAGTCTCCAAGGAGTTCCTCACGGAGGTCACTGGCCTCCACCATGAAGAGAAAGGCCGCGTAGTCAGGCGTGACAAACACAACTAGGAAGAGGAGCTCTCCCGCTTCCCAAAGCATCAGTGGGACAAAGCAAACCTGCTCCGCTCTCACCTCCCGATGCCTTTCGATGAAGCCATCGTCCCGGTAATGCAATACATTACCTGTGACGATCCAGAGCAGTGCCTGTACAACTTTCATTTAAGCTACTTTAATCATCTTCGAGGAGCAACCCTCATCAGTACTCCGCGTTTCCTCTTCTACTCCCTGGGTTTGACCATTGATCGCGCTCACAAGAATCATTCCCGGCCCATGCACCAAGGGCTCATGGCTGTCCTCTATAGGCATGCCCTGGCCAACCAACCCTAGTTGCACAGCACTCCCCCCATCTCCTCTGTCCCTCCCCCTAACGAAGGCATTTCTCCCACAGGTTCCCTTGCCGCCAAGGGCTCCCCCTCTCCCGATGACTCCTCTTCCTTGAAGTGACGCAGGCCAACCCGCAAATGCAGGACTTTGAGCAAGGGCCTAGGCGGGGCCTCACCTCCTGTCTCTGGCTGCAAAAGGGCGTCCCTCGGGTCCAGCTGGGCTGCGGGAAGCTCCAAGAATGCTAAATCTGAGGTCCCGAAACCCACTGTGATCAACTCCGAGTCCGACGACAAATTGCAGAACCTGGCGCTAAGAGGCCTCCTGGAAACAGCGATCGGATCCCTCAACACTGCTGCCCAAGCTGCTTCTCATGCCGCCAAGGCTTTGTCTGAGCTTTGTCGCAAGCTGGAGGACAGCTCTGCCAAGGTCCACCACCAGTCCGAGCGATTTGAGGACGTAGCTGGGCCCATCTGGCCTTTGTCGGCCCAAAGGTTCTTGGTTTTTGTGGATGCTGGTTTCTTTGAAGACTCTCGGATCTGTAAAGGTTTTTTGTGGCATTTTGTTTTCTGTAGTCATCAGGGCCCCCGAGGCTGGGCCGATTTTTTTGCTTTCTTTTTAATGCTTCGGCTATTACTGTAATTAAGGTTTTGGGATCCTTTTCAAAAAACCCGCTGTAAATAATCTGTTACCTATCAAAAAAAAAAACTTAAAGCAGCTTTAAATTGCTCTTTGCTTTTCCTTTCCCTCAAACTTCATGCTAGTATAGGTGGTTGAACTTGAGGCTTTTCAAGGATAGGACAATCATTGTATAGTTCCTCCAATCTTCGACTACATTCTACTTTCACCTCCAATGCCTCGCCCTCTACAATGAAGACAGTATCCTACAAACCTTTAGCAATTCAATCTAAAAGCATATCTCGATCATTCAAATCAATCACCTCACAAAAATTGTTCATCTCCACTTGTTTGGTGTGAAGCCAAAGATTGTTTTGCACAATGATAAAGTCCTTAAGGAGATCCTGGGTCAACCTATTGCACTTCTTGGTGTGCAAAGCTTCAAATAGAGACCAATTGTACTCACACCTAGAAGTGCTACAAGGTTGATTCAAAATGAGGACTATAATCCTTTTAAGATTTGGTGTTCTAACACCACAATCTTCTCACCACAAATTTGTAAAAAATAAGTTTTACAAATTATAAACTTACATTTGTAATTTCGTAAATTGCAAGAAGAAAATTGAAAAGTTTAAATTTTTTAACTAGTCACAAGGTCATCCTCAATTGTATACAAAAGGTCGATGAAAACAAACTTCCTTGAGCCTCCTTGTAGGCTTACAACTTGACAAGGATCAATCCATATTTTGACAGGTCATCTATGATCCTATGAACACAAACATAGAAGCTCCCTTGGACCTCTTCATCATTATTAAAATTGGGATTAATAAAAAAAATTGGGGTTCAAAAAGTACCTCGTTGCATGAAGAGGTCAATGGACTTTACTAGACAGGTTTGAGGGAGGTTATACCACAGTTAAAGCTTCATATAGGATGGCAAGAAGATTCCTTAAGAGTGCTTAAAATTTTGGTTTGAAAATAGGTCATACAAAGGTTTTATAGCTTTCATGGTGTTTGTGTCATGGTGTCACGGGGAGTATGGTTATCTATGAACGCAATAATTTTTCAAGATCTAAAGAAGCCTACTTGGCAGCTCTCCTCTCAAATAATCGAAATTTTTGATAAGGTTTCGACAACAACAAAGGTAATCAGACAAATCATCCCTCCAAAGATCGATAAATCAAGGGCTTAGGAATTTTTTTATGGGGCTAGACAAGGGGTCCCTAGAGTTTGTGGAGGATTACTATATATTTCTAACTCTCATTATCTTAAATTCAAGGTTGGACTAGGAGAAGGTTCTAATAATTATTTTGAAATTATGGCACTCCAATTGTTCATCCAGCTGGCAAAATCAAAAGGAATATAAAAAATCCAAATTTATGAAGACTCACATGTGGTAATAAACTAAATACTTGGTGTTTTTAGGATGGAAAGCATGATTCTACAACCCATCTTCTCTCAAATAAAAGAAGTTGTGAATCGAAGTGAAGCTTTTACTTTTTGGCATATTTATAGAGAACTGAATAGGGAAGCAAATAAACTCTCAAAGGAGGCACTTCAAATTGAACCAGGTACGTACTTAGTACAAGAATTCAAGGAGGGCAATTGATTGTAGTTGGTCCATATCTCTATCTGGGGGGATTAATTCACTCCAACTAAAGCAAAAATAGTTAAAGACACTTTTTCAAAAAACTCATAAGTTAGTGATTTAAAGGATATTGGCTAACAAATTGGTAAGGTGTCTAAGGATAGAACTTAGTTGATAGAGATAGCTAGTTATGATGTATAAGCGACCTGATTTTTAGGTCATTATTGAAGCTTTGAAGAAATGCCAAAGAGGCATATGAAGAATGTAATTTCATATTTGCTTAATATAAAATTACGACTATTTTTTCAAGGAAAAAAAGAAGAGGCCGATGGAGATGCCTTGGCTGTCTCTTATCAATAACTCATCAAATAGGATTATATTTGTATTGATCACCTCTATAGTAGTGTTGGCTAGACTCTTTTGCCCTATCCATGGGCTCATACCAATATCCCATTGTCAATCTCTCTCCATCTACAAGGTGAAGAACCCTGATCAAGGGTTCTATCACCAAAAATTTAACAATAAAATTTATCATTAGAAATCATTAAATATATTAATTTAAGAATTATAAATATGAGAGTATTTTTTTATTAAATTTAGAAAAAAAATACTATACTTAAAATTTAGACTTTAGATAATCAAATAAATACCTTGAGTATTTCCTACATGCTCATCCGACATGAGTTACTAAAGATCTACCTCCAAACCATTTGCACCTTCTCATTTATATGATGTGGCTAGGCATATCACTCCTTAAAAAGCATCCTCTTAAGAGTAGGCAATGCAACTAGGAGGCTCTGTAGGACAATGAAGTTGAAGGCAAGTGGGTGACACCTAGGCAAAAAATGAGAAGTTGAAGGCAAGTGGGTGACATCCTCCATATTTGTGTTTGCTTTTCTATAAGAGCACGTGTTTGTGACACATCTCCAATAAAGGCCCTTTGAAATCTTTCGCAAGAGGGGCTTCATCCCTTTGCCAAACTCGCCTAATGCCCTCACAAAAACTTCCCAATAAATATTGTTTGTACAATTAAAAAAAGAATGTTGTAGAACCAAAGTTTGTCAATTTAGGATTCCTATGTGCTAGTCTGAAGGGTTGTCTTCCTTGTGTTTAAGGCAATATTCAAACTTTGCCTAAAAGCTCATCGGATGCAAGGGCTAAGGACAAATTCTTTAGCAATGACAACAATATCCTCAAATTTTATCTCATCCTCATATAAAGAGGGGCAAGGCTTTACCCCATGTCCAACTACAACCTTTGTTTGTTTGGTCTCTATCTTATTTGCCTCTTTGGTCCACAACCAAGCCTTCACCTTGTTTTTTACTATATTGGTCGTCGTTGTGTAGATTTCCACATCATGGCATGTTTTCCTAACAAGATGAAACTTGGGGTGACGGATGCCTCCTCTCATATCCTTGCCACAATACTTGTAGAAAACTTGATTTGCTAAAGTGCCTCTTTTGACATACATGCACATCAGGTCCTAGACATGGCTTTAGAGGCTCTAGTAAAAACAAAACTCTAAAAAGTGCATACAAAACAAAAAACAAAAAACCTACCTCTGAAATCTTGAACCAGGGAATGAAATCCTCAAAAAGAGTTGTTGAATCCAATGAAGTAAAAATGACAAGGTTCTTGTGTGATTTTTGGGTCAACGACAATAGAGGAGGTTTATCTCAATGCCAAGAGATTGATAAAAAAATGGTGAAAAACTAGTTGATTTCTAGGCCAAACTCCATTAAAATTTTGTGCCAACGACTAAAATGCACAAAATGGAGATAAAAGAGAGAAAACCCCCATTTTTGCATTTTTTTTCCTTCTATTGCTTTTGACTAAAATTTTTTGGAGGCCTTGTGGACATTGTAGAACGAATTTGGAGGACTATTTGAGGGATTTAGCGACTCTTTTCAAAGGTTTGTTTGATATTGTATTCACTTCGAAGGAAATCAAGTTATTAGATGTGGAAGGAAAACATACACAAGGACTAGAGGAACTATACAATAATGATCCTATGCCTAAGAAGCCTCCAATTCAACCACTTGTCCAAGCATCCAGTTCGAGGGGAAGGAATGGAAAGCAAAGAGCGGTTTAAAAGGGCTTTAAGTTTAGTATATTGCACTTTGTTGATATTTTATGATCATTCATCATCATCAACTATAATTGAACTCTTTTATGAAAATCTAATAGAAAATCAACTTCCTCAATCTCTAAATTTTGTTTAAATTTTTTTTTCTTTGTGAATTAAATTATTTTCTTCAATGCCTTTCTAGCCAAGTTTTCTTGAGTTGCTAAGAAACTCGCCAAAATTGCAGAGTCAAGTTTTTGCACAATTGTGAGTCTTCTTATTATGGTTAGATACCTAAAATCGTCCTTCAAATTCATTTTGCAATCTCCACAAAGCCTTTGAAAAGTAAGGAAAATAATGAAAAAATGGGTTTTCCCCTCTTTAACCATGTTTTCTACATTCTAGCCATTGGTCCAAAAGGTATCCAAGTTTTTGTCAAGAAATTTACAAGTTTTGTGCAATTTTCTTGGTGTCAAGAAAACTCTCTGTTTTCTTGCTGACCCGAAAAACTTGTGAGAAATGTAAGATCTTTGGAGAAATTTTTATGTCAGTGGTTCATAACAAGGTGATCCAAAAAAAAAATGTATTTATTAAAAAAAAAACTAAAAATAATGTTTGAAAAAAATATTTAGTTAAATGGTAAGTCCAAATGACATTTATATACCTTACAATGTTATAAACTATATCTCTTTAAACCCTAAAAAAAGAAAATGTTTGTATCATGCATCAGAATCAGATCTTACATATATGAATGTGTACAATTTTGGCCACAACGAGGCCTTATAATTACAGTGAGAGCTTGAAGTTCATAAATATTTGTCAAACACATTTTCACAATCAACTTTCCAAGACAAATTCTGATCCTTATATTTAGTTGGTAGAGGGATCTGGTTCCAATCTGTAACAGTGCCCCAGATCCAGAAACCAAAATCAAGAAACGAATTAACCTTAGACCCATCCACTAGAATTCAAGGACTTGAAGATGGATGTTGTAATGTCCCAGAATAGAATAAGAAGCCTTAATAGCATCTTAATTTTTCCGAATCCAAGTAGAGTACACTGCAGTAGCCAATAAGAGTGGTACTGGCCATGAAAAGCCTGGGGAAGCAATCACTGCCTTGGTTCCATAAGCTCCCTTGAGAAAGTAGCATTGCTGAAAGTAGCAAAACTGTATTTAGTATTACTAATAATGAACTTGTACATCTCTGCAAAATAATCCAAAATAGCTTCAATTCATATTCTATGATGATGATAATGATAATAATCCAAGTTGCTTACTATTTTTTGTTTGTGGAGTTGTCCCCCTTAATTGGGAACTCCCCTGGGATGTTAGTCCTGACCATATACTTATTTATGTTCACCTACATCAATTTTATATGGACATATTTTATTTATATATTTTTTGGCTTGTAATATCTGTAATTTTTTTTTTATTTCCTTTTTTCTCTTTCAGATTTTAGAGGGCTGACTAAAAGTGAAAGAATCAAAGTAACAAGTATTGTTTACCCTCCAATGCAGACAAAGAACTATCAAGCTCAATATCAAGAGAGTAGCCCTGACTTGTCCCCCACATATACTGCATACTGATGCTTTCAGACATTCTGCAGCTTCTCCTTTGGAAGAGACTCCATCAATGTTGTCCTTACACTTAATGAATACTTCCTGTCTGCACTTTGATTTGCTATTGGCATGGAAATAATAGGCTGCTCTTTCAGCTGATAAACAATATACTAAAATAACTGTAGGGGTGACAATAAAATACATGAAAGGTATTACAATGCCTATTATATCTGGAACACCTAGCCCAACAAGAAATTGAGATGGCGTGTCAACCAACTGAATACTCCAACCCTTTAAGGACATTCTGCCAGCTGTGTGATCTACTGTGGCAATTCCCCAAAACCATGGAAAATTAAAAAGATAAAAGATATAAATCAGCTGAGCCCACCACAACCTTCTATGTCTTGAACCCTCTATAAGAGCCCAGATTGGGATGAAAAGGGCCTGCCGTGTCCTTGATGAGCGAGGGTTCAATACAGAGACAACCCATTTCTGATAGGAAGATCTCTTTTCCAAGTAACAACTGACAATTTTTGGAAGCAGAAGCAATAAGATGAGGAAGCTGAAATTGCTCCATAAAAGAACTTCATAGAGAACTTCCCATCTAACATCAATAACCAGGCTTGTGACCCATGTCTTGTTGAATTGACTTTGTTTACCATTAACTGAAAATGGCCTTAACATGCTAGCAGTCTCCGTCCCTGCATTGTCAGTCACTATGATCTGCAGCCAGAAACGAGATGGTGATGTATTTGAGTACCTGCTTGAGTTCCATACCACTTGGTATAAAGGTAGATTCTCTCTGGAGTTTGCAACAAGATGCAGCGATTTTTCCTCGATTAGTTTTATAGTACCTGATGATGAATCATAAATTTTTGCAGAAACACTCAGTAAAGGCTTCTCAGAGAAAACCAAAGCCTGTATGATATCGCTGGTAGTTAAATTCAAGTTACTTGATCCCTGACCTAATAGCCTTGAATCAGGAGGATATGTGGGTAGGATTATAGTCTGTAAATGCTTCTCTGCTGAAAGATATTTGTTTGAAAGATCTATATCCACAAATGATAGTTGTCCTCGATCGACAGCAATCACCCTAATCAATCTGCTTACCCTCCAGTCACCTAATTCCCACTCCCAAAATTCTCCTTGTCTTTTGTCCCCTCTGCTGCTAGGTGCATCATGCCATTCACAGCAGTGATGCTTCCACAGACGCTTCCCAAATTTGGCATGCAAATGACCACAAATGTAAGCAGAGACAGAATGCTTTGAAAATATATTTTCATAGCGCTTTCCTGTTTCTGTGGATGCAGTAAATGACATTGGAAAGTGTCCAAAAACAATCTTAGATACAAGTCCTCCCGATTTAGTGTCCCAATATCCAAGTTCTGTATCGACATGCTGAATCCTATCATTGTTTGGATGCCCAAACAAATTTGCAGGCCCACGAAGCCCAATGCTCATGGTATCGTCTATTCCAACAAAATGGTATTTCCAAGTCTTTCCCTACAAGACCTTCCACACAAAATGAGCTTGATATTACGAATTATGCTTTTATTAAAGTACGATAACTCAAGAGACAGTTTATTTCTTCAGAAAATACCAGGAAGATTAAGGTTAGATGTATCTTCCAAAATTGGGAATGTTCAGTTCAACAATGCAAAGAACTGTTTGATTTCCAAGACATTTATTTCTCCTTTTTTTCAACTCGTAGCAGAATCATTTCATACTCAACAAAAGAATATGTAAATTTCTTCCCTAAGAATTTAAAGTCAGCAGATAGTTTTGACTACATCCATTTTCTTATGAACATTGTTGTATTATTATTTCTCCCATTTGTGAGTTAATGGAAGATTTAAAACTATTTAAATTTCACATGTAAAGGTAATCTACAGTTCTCACTGCCATACCACTTGGAGCTGTTTCATATAACTTCACTTTCATACTTTGATTTTCATTAGCATATATTTAAGAAAAGTTCAGCTTGCAAGGCATTCATAATAAGGACATCACTGAAACAATAATTCCAAAATTTAGCATTTCGTTTACAAATAACTGTTTGATTTCCAAGACATTTATTTCTCCTTTTTTTCAACTCGTAGCAGAATCATTTCATACTCAACAAAAGAATATGTAAATTTCTTCCCTAAGAATTTAAAGTCAGCAGATAGTTTTGACTACATCCATTTTCTTATGAACATTGTTGTATTATTATTTCTCCCATTTGTGAGTTAATGGAAGATTTAAAACTATTTAAATTTCACATGTAAAGGTAATCTACAGTTCTCACTGCCATACCACTTGGAGCTGTTTCATATAACTTCACTTTCATACTTTGATTTTCATTAGCATATATTTAAGAAAAGTTCAGCTTGCAAGGCATTCATAATAAGGACATCACTGAAACAATAATTCCAAAATTTAGCATTTCGTTTACAAATACCAGCCATACTAAAGTGAAGCTACGTCATATATCATAGTACAAGTTCAACAGGTTAAAGAAATATGAATTATACTACATATAATGCAAACAAAAATACTGTCAGAATAACAGATGTTTCTTAAGCTTATTTTGACTAATAGAATTATTCTCAATGAAAGGATGCAATTGTAAAGACTGGAAAATATATATTAGTGTGCATGCAAGCAAGAATCTCTGTGTTTTAGGTTAGCCCTAGGCTGGCAGCCCTAAATGGGTAGAAAGTGTCATTGTCTCTTGAGGGAGACTGGTACCATTTACTAGATTATTTGATGCTCTGATTTATGTAAATCACTACAAGGAGTCCAAGATATTGGCTTTGGCATGTTGAGAATTTTTTTCTGATTTAACAATTCTATTATTGTTAGTACTACTAAGTTACTAACAATCATTACCTCTTTTGTTTAAGCCATTAACTTTGCAATATAGGTATGTTTATACACTTTGTAAATGTAATAATTGTCAATAATTCCATACAAGCCCATGATCAACAAGGCCTAGGAAACTGGCCCAGAATATGCCATAAATCAAATGTAGGAAAGAAGAAACATTGAATTCTAAACAGGGGTTCCAATCCTATGGGTGAACATTAACATTTAATCAAATGACATGATTTCAACAGATTAAATACCTCAACTTTCAAGGAGGAGACCTATGTTTGAATCTTGTCAAGTGATACCAGCATAATTGCCAAAATATTATTTTAAATATACCATGTGGTTTGTCAAAATACCATGATAACATGGTCACGATGTAATATGGATGAAACCCATTTCAATCCCATATAACCAATTGAAAAAAAAAAGGATGAAACATTGAACTGCATAAAAAATCACCAATAGAGAATTATGTTGAAACTGGGAGTCCATCCACCTATGGATCTCTATTACTTTTCTAAAGAAGAGACCAGAAGAATATTTTCCAAACTCAGCTTACCTATAAACTTGGATTTATAGCAAGAATAGTAGACAAGGTTACAACGAAGTCTAGATATATATTAATCTTTGGATTAGGAGGTTGTCAAAAACTCCAAAATAGGAGTTTAACCCCACAAAAAATGATTGATGCTTGTTGTAGTAGAAGAATTGCTTTCTAAAAATTTAAAATCCAAATACACCAACAATGAGACAGTTAGGGAAAGGGAGGAAACTAATACCCTACATAGCCAACATGTGGTTTGAAGGTGGTTCATGTATGTTACAGCTTAAAAAATGATTTGAGAGAGAATGATTGGCATTTTCATCTTTTAATTTTGCTGCCGTTTCAACTGCCAGCTCCATATTCAATAGCATGAATGTGCAACTTTATTCCTAAAGACCTTGATCAATACATGCTCCACTACAGCCATTTTCTTTTGGGTATATTTTGGCTTTTCATATGTCTCATTTTCTTTCTTGACAAACTTGGAGGTGAAAGACAACTTGCAAACCTTTGTCTAAAGGTAGTCTCAAATTCAATACTAAGAACATGCAAATTTATTCCTAGAGCCCTTCAATCATCACATGGTTTAACTACATCCACTACCTTTCAGAAATGTTTTCATTTCATGTATCTTATTTACTTTCATTACAAACTTGGAGCAGGTGGAAGGCAGCTTGCAAAGCTTTCTCTAAAGGCAGTCTGGAATTTTGTCACTGCCAAACTTGTTCTGCCCTTGGGAACACCATCTTGTTAGAAGTACAAGTTGTTTCATATCTAGGCTTTATACTACTATTTCCATAAGAATGTTTAGAAGTAATTTAGCTCACAAATTCCGCCTTCACAATGCACATGGTAAAACAATAATTTTAAAATGCATTCACTGTTCCATTGCAAGAAATTAGAACACCACATTGGAACCATGCCACGTAAACTATGAAATGAATATTAAGATATACACAAATCGTGGTATCATCTCAGTTTGGTTTCTCCATAGCATAGAAATATGAAATGCAGCTATGTCATACTCGGAAGTAATCCTCTCCAATGAACAAGTAATACATGTTAAAAATCTGAATTTATCCTGCAAAACATTTAAAGGTTGTAGCTTACCTTCCTCAAAATTTATAACTCTGTATGTCTGACAATATTATTGGAAATCTCTGCCCAAAACTTGTAGAATTCAAGCATTTGTTTTTGCAATTATATCTTAATCAAAACTACTTTGAACCCAATGCATTCCACGCTTAAGTAAAATTTCGGAATCCAAGGTTTGCATGAAGAATGAAAATTTCTCAGGTGTTCAAATGAGACTCAAGAGTACTTCCTATTTAATTGTACATCTTAAAATTTATCAGGTATTAGACGATATAAAAACATGTGGATGACTACATGCCCTTGAAGATCTGCAACAGTGTGAATGAGTGGCAAAAAAATCAAGCAGAGATTTTGAATCCATTTCAAAAATCTAACATGTAGCACTATCAATCCTCTAAATTTTCGATCTTTTTCCTAAAAAGATTTCTTTGGGATCCCGTGGGGAATTAAATTAATTTAAAAAAACTACTTAATCCTTATGGAAAAAAATAAATGTAGGGAAACATAAAAATAACTTACGATAATAGTAGCACTCTGGACACGTCTTGTTCTATTCAACTGCGCACTAATACTATATTTTGAGAAGAAATCCCAATAGCTTCCAACATAGGGCACTCCATACTTGTCATGATTGCCACGGATATCAAAGAAGGCTCTCTTTTCTATGCCACTCTCCCTTATAACAAAGTCCATATTATTCTTATATTCTATCCATTCATATTCGTCCTGCCTGGTTGTTGTGCGGTCCCTGTTTTTGGCATCTTGCCTTGTGAAAAAATCAAGATCAGTCTTAAGATCATAACGCGAAGCCCCAACAGATTTAAAAGGAATTCCAAAATATGTGTTGTGTGCACACTCGAGTCCAATTGTGCAATGTTAAAAATTAATAGAATGCATTCTACATGTCAAGAAATAGAATAATAGAAACAAACTATCTCTTATCCCGTTGAACAAAATTGGAATTAATATGATCCATCTGAAATTTTAAAAATACATGATAGCTAATTTCCAACAACAAAAACATGATTAAAATAAAGCTTTGAATAAAAATGTGAGTATCGGAAGACCACTGACCTAAGCACCAAAACATTTTTGTAAGCAACCCTCTCCATGTTCACATGCAAAATTTTCCAGTAACTTTTCTGACTAAGCATTTATTAATAGGATGTTTGAAAAAAATTCCTAGGCATCTATTAAGATATTATCCTTGAACAGCCTTTAGCATATATTATCTGGTCAAATTGTAAATAATGTTTTGAATCCATCTTCTATTGCGTAAGATGGTAGGCTACTGCAAAATCCTTTTGTGTATGAAATGCACACATCTAAGTGTTTTCATATTTTAATGTATTTGCTTCTAGCCAAGGCCCTCGAAATTAAAGACCATACAACCAAGAAATCTACAAAAACAAAGTTATTGATCATATTGTTCTTGGACTGTTAGGGCTTAGATATAAATATGAATCCCACTTCGAGAGTAGAATGCGAACCAAGTAGATCAAGGGTATATTTTTTTTTGAAGTGGTTGAAAAGCGGAGTTGGGTGAATTGAATTTGGGTTTCTATTAAGAAGCACAATAAATTTTGTCATTGTGGTGTCTCTGCGGGTATATCAAGGGTATTAGGCATCAAAAGAGGGTGTTTGGAATGTGAGCCTATGACTTGAGTAAGAATATTTTTTAATTTATCAAATGGTATAAACTCAACCGATTAAATTCCTCAAAGTTAATGAAGGAGACCTCCGTTCAAATCTTGCCAAGCAATACATGCATAATCACCAGGTTGTAATAATACCACAGTTACCAAATCTTGCCAAGCAATACATGCAATAATACCACAGTTACCACTATATAATCATATTGTAATATAAGTTGGGCCAAATTATAATAATATCACTATATAATCATATTGTAATATAAGTGGGGTCATTTGGACCATTTTTTAAGATTAAAAAAACAATTATTTTTAAACTTTGCCATTAAATTTATCTTTTAGCTATTTTCTTATTCTTTATCAACAGCAAATTTAATTATGATGAACGTTAACCTTCCTAATGTCGAAGTAGCCAGCAGTCCACAGATGAATAGAGGTATGCTGCAAATCAATGCAAAGTTGATCGTTTTTCTATTTTTGCTTAGTTAAGGCAGTATCATTATACGACGTTGTTCTTTATAATTGGGCATATCTGTCAAAAATACCATCTGGAGATTCTGTGCACAGTAAAAGTAAATTAATTCAGCGTTGTTTAAAAATTAAGACCATTTCCAGACTTGTAGCTTTATTTATACATTAACAGCATGTAAACTATAACAATGCTCTTCTTCGAAGTGACGGATGTGGCATGGCAGCCATACTGCAGTATGTGACTTCTCGAAGGCAATTATTCATGGCAGCATACAAGATCTTCCCGCTCCTGAAGACAAACTCAGTGTACTTATATTTTATTTTCATCTTATAATAGTTTATTTCAATTGCTATAATGGTAATTGCACGTTGATTTGCATTGATAGCATATCTGCATGTGTCTTCATTATTGAGGGAAAAAATTGTTAAGAGGATTTAGTACAGAAGGTTGAGAGAGCTTGAAGATCTTCCCCTATTCCAGAAGACAAAGCAAGTTCTTCAGTTCTTTGCAAGGGTAAAATATTTTTGACACCTGCATTTGTGACTTGATGTGCTTTGCATATCAGTAAATTAGGGATTCTTATTATTGAAAAAAATTATGCTGATTATCAGCTAGGTTACATTAAGTTTTTTCAGTGTTTGTCTGGGTTTCATTGGTTGTCAATAGACATCAATGTATATTTGAACCATGTTTGTTAATGCAAGACAACTTTCAGAGGGAAGTTATCCTTCTTCAATTTCTGAAATGCAATACTAAAATAATCTTATGGTGATTTGTAGGTCCTCTTTCTATATATTGAATAAAGATTATCCCTAGCATAATAATTGTTACTTTATATGACATTGTCAATAATTTAAACGTGTCTGTCCTTAAAGTAGATCCATGAGCTAGGTCATGATTCTAATGGGTAGAAATGCTAAGCTCTAGAGCCAAGGGGAGAAGAACTAGATGAACCAAAAGATTAGGGGCTAAACCCAAGCAATTCAGATTTGTAATGTATGCAACCAATCAATAGTAGCATTGATAAAATTCAAGCATAGGAATATTATTTAAGGAATGACCCTTGCTTGTATATTTGTTGTAGCTTGGAGGGTCAGTCCTTTGTACAAAGGCATTGGTACAAAATCATTTGTAAAACGTTTTCTAAAAATTTTGAAAAGATATGCATCCATTCTCTTATTGTTTCATCTTGTTGAATTTTATTTTGTTTTAACTTTTGTTTTCATTAGTTCACATAAGCCAAAACACCAAGGTTCCACAAGTATGTGGGCATAGCAACATTGCAGATCTGTTAAACTTGGGTGCTTAGGGCTGTGTGTGTGAAACACATTTACAATTCACTAAACGCTAATGAGAGAAATGCAACTAAATTTGTGATGATGAATAAAAAATAATCATTGATTCAATGGACACCATAATGAGTTATGTCAAATCATAGTAAGAAAAAGCGCCAAGAACTCGTGAGAAAACTGTTGCCACATTTTGCACAAGGGTGCCATGTTTTTAGTTTCTGCATGTATGCTGCTCCTTCCCTCCCCTTCTCCTCATTTTCCCCTCTCTTCATTTCTCCCTTTCTCCCTCTTCCTCGCAGTTTCAGTCCCTCTTCTTCTTTTCCCCTTTTCTTCCCCCAATAAAACTTCAGCAGGTGTTCCTTGAAAAATTTCTAAGTGTTGGGGCGACACCCGACTTCGCAGCGAAGTCGGAGTGCGCCCCTCAGTTGGAGCGCAGTAGGGAACCCGAAGTGCGCAGCAGGACAGGAAATAATTGAAAATTTGACTAAGTGTCAAGGGCGACACCCGACTTCGCAGCGAAGTCGAGGTGCGCCCTTCTTCCTGGGCGCACTAGGGGCACAGTCTGTCAGAAAATTAGCTAAGTGTTGGGGGCGACACTCGACTTCGTAGCGAAGTCGGAGTGCACCCCTTTTTCAGTGCGAAGTCCGAACAGCGGAAGAAGACAAGCACCAGTGCGACTTCGCAGCGAAGTTGGAGTGCGCCCTTTGACCGGTGTGCAGTTGGGTAAAGTCAACTCAGAAAATGCTAAGGCAAGAAGGCCTTCCAACCGCATCGTCTTCACTGCGCAACCCGATAGCGCCCGAATTCCTGGCGAAGTTGGATAAACTGCCTTTCAAGGCAGACACGTGTCATACATCAGTATCCGACAAGTAACCACCTTCGGGATTCGAGCCAAGACTTGACCACGCAAGGACAAAGCATGGGCTACACTACCGGCGCCAACTGTCATCATTTAAGCCGATGTGAAGTGCCATCTGCCGCACCTACCCGCATTCTTGCTGATCGGAGACTTGACCCAACGTGCTGCCACGTAGCTGTACCACCGTCAGGGACACCATGCTGCAAGGACAGTCTTGCCCGACAAAAGTCAGCATCAGCAGCTCCTCGGCCGTTCGTGTCAGCTTCTGTCTTGTCTGGGACTCTGTGCCCATGAATGTAATTAGGAAAATTGGGTTATAAATACCCACCACATTTTCATTGTAAGGTGGTGGAAGGGGAATATATTGCTAGGGAACAATTGTAGCTGTGCGTTTGCCTCAAATATAAGCATACACTTGGCTCTGCTTACCGTCTTTTATCTTGCATGCTGCCTCTCCTTGTCATTTCTGCCTCATGTTTCTTGTGTCATTGCTTGCTGTTGTACCGAACTCTGGACTCCAGCATTTGGTGGCCAGGTATTCTTGGAATGCATAGATAGAGGATACATGGGATCGCTGATAGCTGTAGTTTCAATGTATGTTTGTAGATGAATGCTGTTAGTAGTGGTGATTGATTCGTTGCCGTGCTGCTTATTCCCCCCACCCAACTCCAATCACATTTGGAATCCCTTTCTACACTTTTATCTCTTTCCGCATTTTTATCTCTTTCCTTGCACTCTTACCTTAACACACCCCACAGGAAGTCGGCCTTCTCCGGAGATTGGCACGGGAGGCATTTCTTCCCCCCGGCCTTTCAATCTGGTGGGCGAATCTGGGCGCATTAACAACAAATCCTTTCCTCATGGCAAATTCGTAACCAACAGTTTCTCTGGCACGCCCGGTGGGACATGGTAGTTTCCCATCTCCAAACAGAATCTAAGTACTAGTGCTCGCTTCATTGCTGTTCAAAATCAGAGCACCTGGCAACTCTGCAAATATCTGAACACTCTCTGAGTCCGTGAAGACCGGTCCTAACGCCTTCATGCAAACAAGAAGGTGGCGAGCAAGGAATCCAGGAGATCAGTCTGACATTTACGAAATCGACATTACCGCCCCAGGAGAGCGCGTCAGGCTGGCTGATTATCAAGCTCGCGAAGAAGAAATCCAAGAGGAAGCCGAGGTTGAAATCAAAGAAGCCGAAGCTGAAATTGAAGAAGTTGAGGCCAAAGAAGAATCCACATCTTCGGACAGTTCCGATACTGAGTACACTACCGGGTCAGAAGCAAACATGGCTGCTCAGCAAGACGATGATGACCTCTTCCCAGCAGTGGACTCTACGGGGCCCTTGGCCCTAGCCGGACAGCAAGCTGTGCCCCCTGCTGCCTTAAAGTCTATCCCTACATACGACGACTATGGCAAGACGGCGTATGAACACATCCAGGACATTCTCGCCCTGGCCGCGCTACACTTCATTACTGATGAAAGTGTGAAGACCCGTCTGCTGGCCCTTTCCCTTAGGGGGAAGCTTCTCTACTGGTGAAGATCATCGCGGAGGGATCCATCACAGAGGTGGCGACAGTTAGCCGGCAGACTCGTGAAAGGATGCAACGAGTCTGCTGACCCCTCTTCCTTGCTGCATCAATTCCAAAGTATTCAAAGACACCCCCAAGAGGAGGTGTCAGACTTTAACATTAGGTTTGCGAGGTCTTGGAAACGGGTACCTCGTGAACTCCGACCGTCAGCAGGTCAGGCCGCCTACTACTACCTGAGATCCTTCAACTCAGACATTTGCCTGCTGCTGAAGGTTGCCAGAATCAACACATTCCCTACTCTATACGAGGCTGCCCAACAAGCTGAAATGAATATCATTTCCATCGACAAGCTTCCACACAGAGTACAACCGCCCATCTACCCTGATTTTCCCCGATCACAGTATCCGTCAGCTTCTGGTTCGGAGCCGTCCACTTCAGGACAGCAACCCCAACAGCAATGGAACCCGGCGCCGGTCGTGAACCCTTACGGCCCGCCTCAAATTCATTATCCGCCTCCTTGTCCTCCACGTTTTCCAGCACTTCCTGCTCCTCCGCAGCATGTGCAATATTCAACTCCTCCTCCATTGGCTGCATTGCCTCCCCCAGCTCAGTTGCCACCGCCTCCCGATCATGATATTCAGAATCAAATCCTTCATGAGGTACGGGCTCTGGCCTCTGGCTATCATACCATGTCTAACGACACGACTGTTCTGAAAAAGAAGCAATCCCAAATGGACCTGGCTCCAAGGAGGCCATATCCGCCTCCGACGTTGACAAAAGATCGGCCCCCTGAACAACATTTGCAACGGCGGCCCCCTCCGAGGAATGCTGCCATTGAAGATGAACCTGGTACTTCTGACCAGGTCAACTGGTGCACCATGTGCAACGACCCGCATGACGAGGATGACTGTACACTGCACCAACACTACCTCCAGACTTTGGCCGGCAGCGCCATTGAGGACGAAGAGCTCTACATGATCCTGGGCGACGAAAGCAATTTCGCCGTCTCAGATGAAGTTCCGATGCCGCCTCCTGCCAAGGAAAACAAGAAGTTTGCCGAAGCTCCAGCCAAACCTTTAAAGGTGTACACCAGAAGAAATAAGGCGCAACCTGAGTAGCTACCGCCCTACAAGAGGCTGTGGCCTTACACAGCCAAAGACAAGGCTCCTCCGGCGAAGACTCCCGCAGTCAAGCTTCCAGCTGAAACAAAAGAACAAGCTCAGGAGAGGCTGAGATATCCGTCTCTAACCAAGAGACAGAGAGTTGAGGCCACTCAACAGTACCGGACGAAGTATGAGCCGGCGAAAGAAGTGGAAGGAGCAAGCACTTCGGGCTACAGCATAGTAGACGAGCTGAAGAGAACCCCCGCAAGAATCAGCATGTATGATGCTCTTCAGCTCCTAGGCCAGGTTGATCTGCTGCAAGAATCCCTGAAGACCATGAAGAATGGCAAGCAGATACAGCCCGCTGTCCCGGTGCAACCCTTGACAGTCTCGACCACTGGGAAGAACGGACCACCTCCCTTCTATCTCGTCATTACGGATGCAAGGGTACATAGTACACAACTGCATGGTGGACTCTGGCGCTTCTACGACCGTAATGCCGAGAGCCGTCTGCGATGAAATCGGGATGGAGTATACAAGGAGCAGCCAAGGCGTGCTGCAACTAGACGAAACTCCTGTCAAGACAGTCGGTGTCATAAAAGACATCCCCATTCGGCTGCACAAAGCTCTCGACATTGTGGTCATCCAGGAGGTTGTGGTCGTTGACTTGGAACCCTACTTCGGCATGTGTCTCTCCAGGGAGTTCACTGCGAAGTTGGGAGGGTATCTCTCTCTGGACTACTCACACATGGAAGTGCCCTTCAAAGGAAGGAGACTGAAGATTTTCAATGAGAAGCCTTCCACCTACTTAGTAGAGAAGATACCCGGAGAAGAGCCTGAGGACTGCATGGTTCAGCTGACGGAGGAAGAACTGGTGACAGTGGACATGACAGAGCAAGCTCTCGAACAGCTGCAAGTAGAAGACGAATTCTCCTTGCGGGACTTCAACGCTGTAATTGAAACTGAGCAAGGCTGTTACACCATTGTTCAGCCTGAGAGGCTTGACAAGTCAGCCAGGAGAGAAGTGGGACCAGCACCTGAAAAGCTGTGGAAGCTTTTCTTTGACGGCGCACGATGCAAAAATGGCGCCGATGTTGGAGTACTTTTGGTATCCCCAACCGGGATCCAGAAGGATTACACCTACAGGCTGGCTTGGAGCTGTACCAACAATGCGGCGGAGTACGAAGCCCTGTGCTTGGGTTTGCGAAAGGCGGAGAGACTAGGGATTAAACATCTGCAGATCTACGGCGACTCAGAGTTGGTGTGCCACCAGATTACGAATAAGTGCGCCTCCAAAAAGCACTATCTCAAGGCGTACCGAAATCGGGTCTGGGATCTGATGGAGTCTTTTGACTCGTTGAATGTCAAGGCTATTTCACGAGAGAAAAACAAGCATGCTGACATTCTGGCGTCTGTTGGAGCCGTGCACGTTCCGGCCGATGACACCGTCCGGAAGCCGAAGCCGGTTCATACTATTTACAGTGCCTTTTGTGCTCGATAAGGACACCCACCGGCGGGTGTTTCATCGTGACGAGGAGATCGTCACATTTTTGGTAAATGAAGCCCGTTCAATCGAAGGTAGAGACCCTGATGACGAGCAATATGAGGGGTTAATACAGTTAAAAAATAATCATGTCCCAAAAGGACTGATTACTCTTGAAAGCCTATTTGATCAAAATGACCGAGCCATATCTCACCGGATCAAAGTAGACCCGAAGCAGTACGCCGACCTGGAGCTGGAACCTGGAAAATCAATCAAGGTTGGGACAGACTGCACCACAGAGGAACTCGAGCAGATCAGAGCATTGTGTCGAGAGTTCCCTGACATAGTAGCCTGGAGCTACCAGGACTTGAAGGGGTATGACAGAGAAATAATCCAACATACCATTGAGCTAGAAGATGGCGCCAAGCCATTCCGGAAAAAACAGAGGGTCGTCAATCCAAAAATCGAGGCCATGATGAAGGCCGAGCTCTTGAAGATGCTAGAGGCCAAGATCATCTACCCCATCAAGCATTCATCCTGGGTTGCGAACTTGGTTCCTGTGAGGAAGAAGAACGAAGACATTCGTCTCTGTGTGGACTTTAGACATCTGAATCAAGCCTCCCTCAAGGACCATTATCCGCTGCCCCAAATCGATCGGATCCTCCATATAGTTGCTTGGAGCCCAAAGATTTTCCCTCTTAGACGGTTTTTCCGGCTACAACCAGATATGGGTCAAGGATGAGGACCAGCACAAGACGGCGTTCACCACCAAATGGGGAACGTTCGCCTATCGCAGCATGCCTTTCGGCTTATCCAATGCCGGCGCCACATTCCAAAGAGCCATGGACCCGGCCTTCCGAGAGCTGCTCAACAAAGTGATTGTCATCTACCTGGATGACATGACTGTTTTCTCTCACAAGCGAGAAGATCATGTTCCCCACCTGCGGCAAATATTCGAAAGGTGTCGTGAATTCGGCATCTCCATAAACTCGAAGAAGTCTGTCTTCACGATGAAAGAAGGAAAATTGTTGGGGCATGTCATCTCAGAGAAAGGCCTAGCTATAGACCTTGACAGAGCAGAGGCCCTCCTCCGCTTGCCCGCCCCAATCGACAAAAAAGGGCTGCAGTCCTTCTTCGGCCAAATCAACTTCTTGCGGAAGTTCATACCGGACTTCGCACAGGTAATCAAGCCCATGGCCGAGTTGCTAAAAAAAATGCAGAATTTTTATGGACTGAAGAAAGGGGACAAGCCTTCGAGGAGATCAAAGCTCGCATTGCACAAGCGCCGGTGTTGATAAACTCGGACTACTCCAAATATTTCATCCTGTACGCGGTAGGAGAACCAGAGAGTTACGCCGCAGTCCTGACCCAAAAGGGGGATGACGGCGAGGAGTGCCCCATTGCGTTCCTGAGCCAAGTAATCCAGCCGCACAAAGAAAAGTACAATTTTATAGAGCGGCAGGTTCACGCTGTCATGAAATCTCTCCGAAAGTTCAGGCACTCTGTCTCCCAGAGCAAGATCACTGTCTTTGTGATCCACCCGGACGTTCGAAGCTTCATCATACAAGGAGAGCCGGGTCACAAAAGAGCAGGATGGATTGCTAAAATCCAGGAGTTCGACATCGAAGTGCGGCCAACCAAGCTTATTAGAGGCCGAGCCTTGTGCCAGGAGCTAGCCCGAAGCGCAGCAGCCGAGATAGCCGCCTGGGAG
This sequence comes from Wollemia nobilis, assembly GCA_028583015.1. Classification (NCBI taxonomy): domain Eukaryota; kingdom Viridiplantae; phylum Streptophyta; class Pinopsida; order Araucariales; family Araucariaceae; genus Wollemia; species Wollemia nobilis. Next base: position 8,008,615 of record JAQPPZ010017049.1, on the reverse strand, counting down.
TGGGAGGATCCAAAGAACACGCATCAACCTAGCCAACTCCTTACCCGAGGAGTGCGACTGGACAGATGAACTGGTGAGATACTTCTGCACCGGAAGATGTCCAGACCACATGAACGCCTCACAAAGAAGGAGGTTTCGGCTAGGTGCTTTGAAGTACACTCTTCGCCCCGAGGGGCTTTACTTTAAAAACATTGACGGCATCTTGTTGCGGTGCGTCAGAAAATCAGACCAGTCTAGGGTCCTCGGAGAATTTCACTCCGGGATGCCTGGAGGTCATCATTCTACAAGGCCTACGGCCTTGAAAATAATCAGAGCTGGGTACTACTGGCCCACTCGCTTAGCGTACGCTCATGCAGTCTGTACCAGGTGTGATCAATGCCAGAGATTTGCTGGCAGGAACAAAAAAGCACCCTTGCCCCTTCAACCGATCCAAGCCGAGACTCCGTTTCAGCAATGGGGGCTGGATTTCATCGGGGTGATTTCGCCGAACTCTGCAGCGGGCCACAAGTTTATCTTAACCGCCACCGACTACTTCACGCGGTGGGCAGAGGCGATCCCCACAAAGAGCGTAGACCAAGAGACGGTCATCAGGTTCCTTGAAAGCCTGGTTACCCGTTTTGGGGTCCCGAAATCAATAGTGACGGACAATGGTCCTGTTGGTCACGAATCCACCACGAGGAAAGGATTTTGTCGTTATTGCGCCCTGGACCCGCGAACCAACATTGAAAGGCCGGAAGGAAGAGATGCCTTCCGTGCCAATCTCCGGAGAAGGCCGGCTCCTTTTGGGGGTTTTCTGATTTAAGCTAAGAGTGCAGGAAAGAGATAAATGAACAGAAAGGGATTTACAAATATACGTGGAGGTTGGTGGGGGGAACTAACAATACGGGAACACACCAGACACCAATGCTTACTGCATTATAAACACAAAGCATGACTGAGAACTGCAAAATCTATGTGTACTTCCGATACCTAAGCAGTGGTACGCACAACTACAATGATCCCCTAGCAAACATTCTCCCTACAAGGAGAACTAACAAAGACGGCAATGCATCAATCACCAGATACGTACACTAACATGAGTAGAAAGCAACCTAGAGATATCAGAGCCAGGTATATGTGTCATGCAGTGATTTTAACTGCACAGCTACAATGGCTCCCTAACAGACATTCCCTACAAGGAACTAGCAGTACGACAGCGCATCAATCACCAGATACAGACAACAATGTAACACACAACTGATGGAACTGCTACCACATCTATTCTATGTATCCTTTAAACTATTAAATACGTAAAGTGCTCAGACAAGCAATGCTAAAGGCACCCGATCACCAAATGCTGAAGTGAATCAACGAGCCGTGACACAGGTTAGCGTTAAGCATATATATAATGAAAGGCAACATAAAAAATAGAAGCAAGCAGTAACAGAACCAGGCATACAATTTATATTTATAAACAGAAGCACGGTTGCAATAGGCACAGTGGTTCCCTAACAGACATTCCCCTTCCACATTTTACAATGAATTCATGGTGGGTTTTTATAGCCCGAGTCCCTCCCGTTACATTAATGGGCACAAAGTCCCAGTCAAACATTAGCTGACAAAAGCAGCCGCAGAACTGCTGATGCTGACATCTGTCGGGCTGGACTGTACTCTCGACATGGTCTCCCCGAAGGTTGAACAGCCCACGTGGCGGCGCATTGGGTAGAACTTTATATTGACAGGAATGCGGGTAGCTGAGGCAGGTGGAAACTCACATCAGCATTAAATGAGGCAGCTGGCATAAGTAGTGCGGCCCATGCTTGTCCTTTTTCTCGGCATGTATTGGCTCAGATCCCAAAGCTGGACACTTGTCGGATGATGCTGCTTGACACGTGTCTGCCTTAAAAGGCAGTCTATCCAACTTCGCCCGGGATTAGAGCGCAATCGGGTAGCACAGGTGAAAAACAGCGTAGTCGGGTTGACCTATTTCCCTACTGCGCACCGGTCAAAGGGCGCAGTCCGACTTCGTTGCGAAGTCGGGTTGCGCATCGGCACTTGCTGATTCTCACTGCTGTCCAGACTTCACATTGGAAAGGGGGAGCAGTCCGACTTCGCTGCGAAGTCGGACTTCGCCCCAGCACTTAGTCATTTTTCCTGCCAGCCTGCTACAAGGTGCGCCCAGAAAGAAGGGCGAAGTCGGACTTCACACCAAAACTGGGCGAAGTGCGAACTTCGCACCAAAACTGGGCGAAGTCGGACTTCGCACCAAAACTGGGCGAAGTGCGAACCAACTTCGCACAAAAAACTGGGTTTCCTGGTCCAGCTTCCCGGGGCCATAACTTTTGATCCGCTGACCCGATCGCCTACTATGATATATCGTTGGAAAGCTGGCGAGAAGATCTGCAATAATAAAATATCCAGGGCTCATTTTGTCCATTTTATCGCCCCTATTTATGGCCCGCAAAATCCCGAACACCTCAGCATGCCCTGACACTTAGCCATTTTTCAGGGCAACTCGTCATCAATTTTGAGAAGAATGAGAATGTAGGGAAGAGAGAGAAAGGGGGAGAAGGAAGAGCAGCTCTCTTACAAAAATTGAAAACATTGCACCCCGTGCAAAATGTGACAACAGGTCCAAGGTTCGCAAGCACAGTACTCACGGAGTACACCAACAAATTTGGCATCTATCACAAGATGTCTTCCAACTACTACCCGCAAGGGAACGGTCTCGCCGAGTCCACCAATAAGAATCTACTGAAGATCATTCGAAGGACAGTAGAGAAAAACAAAAGGACTTGGCACCTGCTCCTGGATCGGGCGCTATGGGCGGACAGAGTTTCATTCAAGAAGTCATCAAAACGTCCCCTTATGCGCTCGTGTATGGCAAAGAAGTTGTCTTGCCAATGCACATTGAAATACCCGCTCTTTGGATGCTTGACGATGAAAGAGGCAGCGGGGATCCCGTGGAAGACAGACTTTGCCAACTGCTGCAGTTGGAGGAAGACAGAGAAAAAGCATACCAGGCCTTCACAAAACACGCTGAAGCAACACAAGGCTGGTTCGCAAAAGGCACCACTGCCCGAGTTTTCAAAATCGGGGACCTGGTGCTGAAATGGGATTCATTGAAGGCGAAACCCGGCAACCACGGAAAGTTCGATGCCCTCTGGGAGGGCCCCTATCAGATTGCCCGGGTTAATCAGTTCAACGCATATGTGCTCCAGGACATGGAGGGACATCCTCTCCCCATTCCCGTCAACGGGTTCCACTTGAAGATGTACTACCGCTGAAGGCACCCGAAAGGTTCCTTCCTTGTACAGATTTCCCTTTTTGTATTTCCAGTTTTTCAGCATGTAAATATTTCAGTTGTTTGTTTATAGTTTAAGTAGCCCAAGTCTGAGGCAAAAACCCGACTTCGCAGCGAAGTCGGGTAGCGCCCATCAAATGGTGCGAAGAGGGGAAGAGAGCAGTTAAAAGAAAGCTGAAATGCCTGAAATGCCTAAGTCTGGCTGCCCACCCGACTTCGCAGCGAAGTCGGGCTGCGCCTTCTCCAAAGGGCGCAGTCGGGTGGCAGACTATAACGCCTAATGTCGAACCGCGCCCATGTTGGTGGGCGAAGTCGGATTGCGCCTGTTTTTCGGGCGAAGTCCGAGTGCGCCCCCATTCTTGGGCGCACCCTGGGTAAGCTGGCGCGCAAAAACGTAAAATCCAAACTGCGCCCATGTTGGTGGGCGAAGTCGGATTGCGCCCGTTTGTGGGGCGAAGTCCGAAGTTCGCCCAGATTCTGGGCGAAGTCCGAAGTGCGCCTCTTTTTTGGGCGAAGTCGGACCACGCCCCCAATTCCGGGCGAAGCCCGAATGGCTCATCACGGAGAGCGCCAAAAGTTTGTAAGTATGGGCCCGATGCAAAGTCCGACACATGGCGAAGTTGGGTTAATTAATTGCAAGGTCCTTTGGAAAGTGTGCCCAATTGATGGCAGTGACGTCAGCTACGACATGGTTCGAGAGAGTTTAAATGATTGCGCAATTACCCATGAAGATACATTTAAAGGGTAAGGTGCGTTTGGGCCAACGACTAATAAGTACGTTTTTCAAAAAAGGGCCCATGCGCAGCCGCCAAGATCATAACGCCTCCACCAACCCAAAGCAAACTGCCCTAACTCCCTCCCTCGCGCCATTAATGATTGCAGTCGCTGTCTACAAGAAGACCCTGGCACGGCCAAAAAATTCATAGTGTTCGAAGCTGACTCTTGGACTGCAAAGAATAAACCTGACAAGCTCTGAAGCTGTTGTTCCTGTCTCTGATTGTCTCGACAAGGATGGATAAAGGGAAAGCGCCCGTACAGGCGCAATCTAGCGAAGATCCGCGCGAAGCTGACAAGTCCCCAGAGTCTAGCGACCATGAAAGCACAGCGCCTCAGAAGGGCAAGAAAGCAAAATCCAAAACAAAGAGGCGCGTAGCTGGCCAGACTCCGCCGCCGCCAATCAATCGTCTGTCCGGGTACAAAGATGGTGCGTTCTCTATCAGTCTCACGAAGCTACGTTTGACTATCGCAAAGTGCGTGGGTAAGGTTTTGCCTTCCCACCACCTCGAAGCCGCATATAATTCAAATCTTTGCTGGTTCCTGTGCCCTCCGACCCACTGGTGCCCGGAGCTGGTTGAAGTGATTGCTGAATATTACAAACCAGCTGCGCGGCAGGTATGCGATAACAAAGGAAGGGTGCTGTTCACTCTTTTCCGAGAGAGCGTCCAGCCAGCGTTCGCCCCAGGGCTTCAGTACAGCCCAGACGCAATTATCAGGAGGGTGAACATCGAAGAGCAGACCGGCAGGTTTTCTCAGACGAAGCGGATGAGAGAGTTCCTGGATTCAAAGCTGAAGACTCCGCTAAAAGCTGGACAGTGGCCGACTGGCCCCATACCACTGGACCGTTTCGAAAACAAGTATATCTACATCATCCTGGCGTGGGTCCTTGGCTGCGACTCAAACAAAGTGGTACGGCCATACCAGCTGGCAGTGGTCGAGTGTATCCTGCATGGGGAGTTCTACGACTCTACGACGCAGAAAAGCGGGAAGCGCCCAATCTTCTACAACTGGGCGGACTGGTTGGCCAACGCAATTCATGCGAGCCTGGTTAGACTGCAGTAGAAGCAGTCGACGGATTTTCGATTTTGCTCATTCCTCGCATGGCTATGCCTGTACCATATGCATTGCGGGATGAACGTCCCCAACCTAAGGAAAGCGAATGAACAAGGAGAGCCGCTCCCTGTGTACGAGTGGACTGAGGTCCTGTATCGGAAGGGCTCATTTTACGATTTTAACATCCAATTTTTGGGCCAGGCCATGGGATTGTTCAACCGCGGCGCAACTCGCCCACCGGCGGCTATGACGAAGTATCTGTGGAGCAATGAGTTTGGGGATACTTTCAGGCTAACTCAGGGCATCGTTGTCCGAATCTACGGGTTCAAGGGCAAGCCGTGCTTGCTGCCCTACTTCTGCACTGACCACCAGTTCGGGATGGAGGTGGCGCGGCAAATGGACTACGTCGAAGAAGAATTGGGCCAGGGAAAAAAGAAAGGTCACATATTTCAGTATCCAATGACCTGGGCCAATATTCAAGTCTTCGAAATAGGGCAACACGTTTATCTTGAACAAGAGCTCATTGATATGGGCCTGATTATGCTGCCACAGCGCTGGAAGTACGACCCAATCGGGGTTCGGGGAAAGTTCACACACATCTGTCCTAGACCTGAAATCATGCTAGAAAGGAGAAACAGGACAGGTGCAGATCTCCACTGGCGCATTCACTTAATGCAATCATGGCCACCATGGCATGAATTTTACTATGAGGTCACTTACGATCCTGAGTGAAACCCGGACCATCGGATGGAGTCAGCTGGTTTCAAAAGGTTCCTCGCTAAGGTGGCGCCGCTCAACTGGCATAAGGACAAAATCCTCGAATGCTGGAAGATGAGGTGTCGCACGCAGCACGACAAATCAAGCCGGAAGAACCTTGTCGTTGATGATGAGTTTTCGGCACTTTATGACGAACACGTCGACACGTGGCAGCCCTTCAAATTTGGCAATTGCGTTCCCCGAGGCGCAAAAATAAGGTATAAAAGAAGGGCCACCTCTCAGTCATTGTCAACTCCAGTGACTTCCAGCGCAACTCCGACCAGCAGCCAAGTGGGCCCGATGCAGACCGTAGCTCCCAAGGCAGTGCCCGAAGCGGCACAAAGCTCAGAAAGGTCAACTCCTGACCTGGCCCCTCCAACAGAAAGGACGTCCGCACTGCCAGCCAGTAGCCCGAGTGCAGCAGGCATTCTTCCAACACGACCCCGGTACAAGTTTACCGTGGGGACATCAGCGCCTGCCGCCCCTTTATTGCCGCTTCCTTCTGGACCAGCGTCAGCAGAAAAGAAAAAGAAGGTCGAGAGGACCAAACGCCCTAAGGAGCCAGTGCAGCAACCAATCGCAGAGCAGCCGCAGCAGCAGCGCCGGAGGTTCTCTTTAGACAGCCCTGAACAGGCCGCAATCATCCCTCTAGCATTGGCTCGGGCGGAGCCCGCAGGTACGTCCTCTGTTCCTATCACCCAAGTCCGTGTCGGCCCTGCAAAAACCCCAGCTTCCACTTCATCAGGGCAAGCCGTAGCCGTGTCTCCTGTTTCTCAAGCCACCCCGCCGTCTAGCGGCCTGCACTCATTTGACCAGTTTGCTTAGGATCCCAACGCTTTTCAATCCCTGAGCCAAACCCTAGAGCCCTCACCCGCAGTTAGTGCTGAAGCTGCTCCCTCATCTCCGCATCCTTTGCCCCAGCAGCTCGAAACCCTACCAGCGCCATCCACGCAGACTCCTGTCACTCCTAGGACCCAGTCGCCCTCAAAAGTCGCTACCCCCTCTGGTATCCCTCCTACTTCACTGTTCGCAGGAAAGATGCCGCAACATGCCCAGGAGCTGGAAGACCTCGATTTCATGAGTATCATCGAGGACCAGCCTCTGGCAGTAAGAGCAGTGGGAGGGTCAGCCTCCTTTCTTCAAGGCATTAAGCACAGAAGGGCCGAAGAGATAACCGCCCCGGTCAAGCGCACAAAGTTTGACCTAGATCGGAGGGTGCTTACGACAGAAAAGCTGATCCCTAAGGTGAAGAAGCCTCTCCGCGACATGACCGAGGTTGACTACGAGCTTCAGACAAAGGAGAAGAGCTTTGATGATATCAACGAAGAATATGAGATCCGCGGTATTCGTCGTAAAACAGACAGCCTCCTTGTCAAGCATCTCGAGACCCAGGAAGCGCTTTTCCAACTGCAGAATACTACAAGATAGCTCGAAGAAGACTTGGCTAGGGCTACCGCGCAGCTTGGGATCAGCACGACAAGAAGTTGAAGATCTTAAGGCTCGACTGGCCGCCTCCCGACAGATGACCGAGGAAGAGAGAAAAGCAGCACTAGAGCAGATTTCACAACTGCAAAATTTGCTGAAACAGGCGCAGTCGCAGCTCGCAGAGAAAGCATCACAAGCGACGGCCTTTTCCAAGAGCAAGGCGAAGGAAATGCGCGCAAGTCTGCTACAAGGTTGCAAGCCCCACCTTGTCAAATCCCTATCAGTTCTGGATTTCGTATCCAGGATCGAAGAGGTATCTGCACAGGGAAAGCCTGTGGTGGAGGAAGCCAAACGCCAGGCAAGGCAACGGCTAGACCTGGCTATGAAACTTGAGGAACTAGAGCGCGATGGCTTCCAAATCGCCCCCATGTCACAATTTGCCTCAGAGTGGGCAAACGCAAGGGTAACCTTGCACACTTATTTTGCGAGGACAGAAAGGATCAAAACGGCCAGGAAGGCGCTGGACGCCTTAGAGCATGAAAGGCATATTCTCCTGGCGCCCTTCCACATTCTGTCCGAGCATGGGTGTCCGAGCTATGTCAGAAATGACGAGTTCCTCACCCTTGAACAGGTAAAGAAGAACTGGCTGTCCTTCGAGGCAGATACAGCTGAAATCGATAGCTGGACAGAACCAGTTCAAGAAGCGCAGGTCGCTCAAATGGTGGCTAAGTACTGCAAGATCAACTCTTCTCTCGAAGAGTTGGGAAAAAGATATAACACCATTGACCTGCATGCAGTCGCTGCATTCCATGCAGTACTCAGAGAAATCAGTGAACCCTCTCCTTTCCAAGCCGCAGTCTGGGATCAAGCTAAGGCTGTGGTCAAACGCATAAGCAAGCAAGAAGCCGAAAGTGGAGAGCCTTCAGATTCAGAAGGCGAGACTGAGGAGGCAACCGGTGAAAGCGAACCTGAAGAAGAACAGTTGCCGCAAGGGAAGCGACCAGAGCAGCAAAGGACAGGGGAAGGAAGTTCCTCTACACCCAAAGGATAAAGGCATGGTTCATTGCGTCGAGGCGAGCTCGACACCCCGCGAGCCGCCAAGAATGTTGCCACATTTTGCACAAGGGTGCCATGTTTTTTGTTTCTGCATGTATGTTGCTCCTTCCCTCCCCTTCTCCTCATTTTCCCCTCTCTTCATTTCTCCCTTTCTCCCTCTTCCTCGCAGTTTCAGTCCCTCTTCTTCTTTTCCCCTTTTCTTCCCCAGTAAAACTTCAGCAGGTGTTCCTTGAAAAATTTCTAAGTGTTGGGGCGACACCCGACTTCGCAGCGAAGTCGGGGTGCGCCCCTCAGTTGGAGCGCAGTAGGGAACCCGAAGTGCGCAACAGGACAGGAAATAATTGAAAATTTGACTAAGTGTCAAGGGCGACACCCGACTTCGCTGCGAAGTCGGGGTGCGCCCTTCTTCCTGGGCGCACTAGGGGAACGGTCTGTCAGAAAATCAGCTAAGTGCTGGGGGCGACACCCGACTTCGCAGCGAAGTCGGAGTGCGCCCCTTTTCCAGTGCGAAGTCCGAACAGCGGAAGAAGACAAGCACCGGTGCGACACCCGACTTCACAGCGAAGTCGGAGTGCGCCCTTTGACCGGTGCGCAGTTGGGTAAAGTCAACTCAGAAAATGCTAAGGCAAGAAGGCCTTCCAACTGCGCTGTCTTCAGCCTGCGCAACCCGATAGCGCCCAAATTCCTGGCGAAGTTGGATAAACTGCCTTTCAAGGCAGACACGTGTCATACATCAGTATCCGACAAGTATCCACCTTCGGGATTCGAGCCAGGACTTGACCACGCAAGGACAAAGCATGGGCTACACTACCGGCGCCAACTGTCATCATTTAAGCCAATGTGAAGTGCCATCTGCCGCACCTACCCGCATTCTTGCTGACCGGAGACTTGACCCAACACGCTGCCACGTAGCTGTACCACCGTCAGGGACACCATGCTGCAAGGACAGTCCTGCCCGAAAAAATTTAGCATCAGCAGCTCCTCGGCCACTCGTGTCAGCTACTGTCTTGTCTAGGACTCCGTGCCCATGAATGTAATCGGGAAAATTGGGTTATAAATATCCACCACATTTTCATTGTAAGGTGGTGGAAGGGGAATATATTGCTAGGGAACAATTGTAGTTGTGCGTTTGCCTCAAATATAAGCATACACTTGGCTCTGCTTACTGTCTTTTATCTTGCATGCTGCCTCTCCTTGTCATTTCTGCCTCATGTTTCTTGTGTCATTGCTTGTTGTTGTACTGAACTTTGGACTCCAGCATTTGGTGGCCAGGTATTCCTGGAATGCATAGATAGAGGATACATGGGATCGCTGATAGCTGTAGTTTCAATGTATGTTTGTAGATGAATGTTGTTAGTAGTGGTGATTGATTCATTGTTGTGCTGCTTATTCCCCCCACCCAACTCCAATCACATTTGGAATCCCTTTCTGCACTTTTATGTCTTTCCCTGCACTCTTACCTTAACACACCCCACAGGAAGCCGGCCTTCTCCGAAGATTGGCACGGGAGGCATTTCTTCCCCTCGGCCTTTCAATCTGGTGGGCGAATCTGGGCGCATTAACAACAAATCCTTTCCTCATGGCAGATTCGTAACCAACAAAAACCAGGTCTGCAATTTTCTTAGGTCCCAGAAGTCGCCGATATTTAGGCAAGAAAATCATAAAAACTTGCACAGGAACAGCAGAACGCAGAAACAGCTTTATGAGAGGGAAAATACTCATTTTTGCCTCTCTCTCCTGACTAAATCTGAAGAGGCTAACCAGACATTTTCCAACACATTTGGACTAGGAATTGTGGATTTAACACCTGTTCTTGAAGATTTGACACCTTGGTAAAGGATTTCAGAGGTAGGGTTTCTGTTCTTTAAGTTTTTGTTTTTTTTTAATTTTTAACTGTTCCTAATGCCTCAAAGGCCATGTCTTAGATGGGGGAGTGCAGAATATATAGATTCTCCAGGTGAGGGCCAAGGAATCGGCAGTGGCAGCAATGAGCCAAATCCAACAGCCCCAACTTCAAGTCCCAGAAGGGACCTGATGTAGAAACACGACGTAAAAGGGACTTTTCCAAATCAAGTCTTCTGCAAATATTGTAGCAAAGACATAAGAGGAGGCATCCATCGCCTCAAATTCTGTCTTGTTGGGACGGAAAGCCGCAATATATAGAGGTTTCCATTAGCGGATGATTCAATCAAAAACAAGGTCAAGGCATGGATGTGCACCAAAGAGTCAAAGAAGATAGAGGCCAAAATAAATAAGATTGCAGTTGAAGATACAATAGGGTCTAGAGGCTCTATTTATGAGGATGAGGCTGAATATGATGATGTCACTACTATAGCATCTGAGTCCATCCTTGGCCCTTGCATCCAATGCCCTTCTGGGAAGATTCTGGGTACAAGCTTTGCTCCAATACAAGGTAGATAACCCTGAGACTACTGCATGGGGGAAGAAGATGAAGGAAGCCCAAACGATGACCACAAATTTTTGGTACTACTACAACATTCCTTTTAATATCATGAACAGCCCTTATTGGGATGCTTTGAGTTATGAAACTTTATTCTCCCTAACATAAATCATTCACTAGTATGCAGAAATATCAAATCATTCGTCCACAATAGCAATCTACATAATGAGGCTAGATAATACCCTTAGGGTAGGGCAATACCAATAATACTCCTTAAGGAAGGAAAACTCCACAAGATCTCTATAGACGAGAGCGCCACTCAGAGAAGGCAAAGTCTCATAAGCCACTTTGTGGGCAAAGATAATTACAAGTAATACTTCATATGATTGATGATGATTACAATGATAATATCCCTTCTTTATATACCCATCTTATAAAACTTCATCCCACTCATTATTATAATATAACATAATAATATAATCAACCCTGAGTTATGTGTGGCCTATGCCAACTATCCATAATATCCATATAAAATATAATTTCATATCCCCATATATCTATTCCTAGGTATCTGTTGTCACATTTTGCACGGGGTGCAATGTTTTCAATTTTTTGTAAGAGAGCTGCTCTTCCTTCTCCCCCTTTCTCTCTCTTCCCTACATTCTCATTCTTCTCAAAATTGACAGCACTTGCCCTGAAAAATGGCTAAGTGTCAGGGCATGCTGAGGTGTTCGGGATTTTGCGGGCCATAAACAGGGGCAATAAAATGGACAAAATGAGCCCTGGATATTTTATTATTGCAGATCTTCTCGCAAGCTTTCCAACGATATATTATAATAGGCGATCGGGTCAGCGGATCAAAAGTTATGGCCCCGGGAAGCTGAACCAGGAAACCTAGTTTTTGGTGCGAAGTGCGCACTTCGCCCAGTTTTGGTGCGAAGTGCGCACTTCGCCCAGTTTTGGTGCGAAGTCCGACTTCGCCCCTCTTTCTGGGCGCACCTTGTAACTGGCAGGCTGACAAAGAAGAATGATAGAATGCCGGAGCAGGTCCATATGGCGGCAGACATCAGTGTTCGCCTGTGCGCAGTTCGACTTCTCAACAGAGCCGGAATGCGCCCTTGACAGGTGTACAGTATGGGAACAAACCCGGAATTTGACCAAGGCGTGAAGGCCTTCCCAACTGCACTGTTTTCTGCCCACGCATCCCAAGGAGCTCCGATCCCAAGCGAAGATAGATAGACCGCCCTTCAAGGCAGACATGTGTCACACAAAGATAACCCATCATACGACAAGTGTCCAGCTTCGGGATTTGAACCAAGACTGCCGACCAAAAGGGATAAGTATGGGCTGCACCGCCTGTGTCAGTAGCCTCATTTAAGACTGACGTGAGTTTCCACCTGCCTCAGCTACCCACATTTCTGTCAATATAAAGTTCTTCCCAACGCGCTGTCACGTGGCTGTTCAACCTTCAGGGAGACCATGCCGAGGGTACGATCCGACTGACAGAGGTCAGCATCGGCAATTCCGCGGCTGCTTTTGTCAGCTAATGTTTGATCGGGACGTTGTGCCCATTAATGTAATGGAGGGAACTTTGGGCTATAAATAGCCACCACGTTTTCATTGTAAGTGGTGGAAGGGGAATGTTTGTTAGGGAACTACTGTGCTTACTGTAACCGTGCTTCTGCTTATAAATACAATCTGTATGCCCGGTTCCGTTCTCTTGTCTTTATCCTTTTATGCTGTCTTTCATTATATGCCTTAGGCCCACCTGTGTCGTTGCTCGTTGATTCACTTTGGCATTTGGCGATCAGGTTCCTCTAGCATTGCTTGCTTAAAGCACCCTCTGTACTTCATTATTTAAAGCATTCATAATAAATTTGGTAGCAGTTCCATCAGTTATGTGTGACGTTGCTGGCCCGTATCTGGTGATTGATGCGATCCCCTGCTGTTAGTTCCTTGTAGGGAATGTTTGCTAGGGAGCCATTGAAGCTGTGCGGTTAAACTCTCTACCTAACACATATACCTGGCTCTGACATCTCTAGGTTTACTTTCTACCCCTGTCAGTGTACGTATCTGGTGATTGATACGATCCCCGCTTGTTAGTTCCTTGTAGGGAATGTTTGCTAGGGAGCTATTGAAGCTGTGCATGCGCTGCTGGTGTATCGGAAGTACGCCTAGGTTTTGCAGTTCCTTGTCATGCTCTGTATTTGTATGCAGTAAGTAGCGGTGGTTGGTGTGTTCCCGTACTGTTAGTTCCCCCCCACCAACCTTTGGACATATTTGTATCTCTTTCTGTACATTTGTCTCTTTCCGTTCCTTTATTTCTTTCCTGTTCCCTTTAGCTTAAATCCCCCCCCCAAAAGGAGCCGGCCTTCTTCGGAGATCGGCCCGGAAGGCATCTCTTCCTTCCGGCCTTTCAATGTTGGTTCGCGGGTCCAGGGCGCAATAGCAGCAAATCCTTTCCTCGTGGCGGATTCGTGACCAACAGGTACTATAGCATTCCACCCTCCTTACAAATGTTTTGTCCTCGAAACATGAGAAGAAACTAAATAATATGATCTTCTAAGCAATGCTGATAACTAGTACCAATCTTGATCATCCATCCAAGTGAAATATTGATTGGTGGTGGTCTTCGATGATGCCAAGCTGCCATTGTGCCACTTGAATATCCATAAGTGCTCTGTTGGCTACATGCTTCTAATGCTCTACTCTGATATTTTGAACAATTGGTCCTATTGTTTCTTGATGTCGTTGCACCCCTTTGAAATCCAGAATCACTATGTTTTTTCTACCATACTTGATGCCTTGCTGACTCCATGTAGATCCATAATTATATTGATGCCCTAAGCCATGCTTCCAAGATTGTTGTCACTCAAGGTGGTATAGGTGGCAATATGCTACAACCTTAACATGATATTTTGTTTCCTTTGATTCTTCAACATTTTGTTTCTCTATTTTAAATTCTTCCTCATGCTCTTCTCTCTTGTGCCCTTCTTTTGGTGTGTCCTTGTGCACTTCTTCCATGGACTCTGTTGTTGTTGCTACTATAGATTCAACTTTTGATTCTTTTGTTGGTTCCTTAACTTGTTCCTTTACCATAACTGCTTCTTGCTTCTCCTTGGATCCTTGCTCCTTAAGCTGAGAAATATCCTATAGTGTTATCTTCTTTTTCCTGTATCATAATTTCATAAACTTCTTTTGCACATTAATGTTAACGGCACCCAAAGAAACTTAACCAAATATAACCAAGAATAATATCCACATCATCCATCGTAGTAGCATGAAAATCTAAATGCAAAACATATTTATCCATGGTGATCTTCAAATCTTCAAAAATATTAACATTCTCACCCTCAAGTTGTATGTCCTTAATTTTTGTTGGTTGAACCTACAACCTCTTAGCCAAAGCACTATTAATGAAATTATATCTATTGCTAGGGTTAATAGAAATAATAACCTTTTCCTTTTGAATGCATCCATGAACCTGTAAAATAAAAAATTTACATTCAAACAAATCCTTTTGTCCACTTTTTAGCTTATTTTCCACCAAAGGTGTGGTTCCCTCTATCTGCACACTAACATCTTTTTCCCCTTTTACCACTTCTTTGAAATTTGATAGCTCTTTTTTTATTCCTTTTATTCTTTCTAAAGCATGTTTATTTCTTTTGCATAGCCTTTTAGTGTATCCTTCAAACTAGCTATCTTTTTGTATCGGTCCCATTGACTCAAGAATGCTTGCTCTATTTTTTCCCAAGTTAATTGACAAATATTGGCACTAAAATAACTTTGAAACCAAGAGAGAGTTTCACCTCTAAAAGAAAAATTAAGCCTAATGCCCCAATAATAATCAATAGAATGCAAGGATTTAAATTGTTCTCATCATTCTCTAACATCAATATCATCTTCTCCAAAAAACTTTTGCAGCTCCATAAGTTCACGCCCCAAGAAAAAGACAACGCAATTTAGGGTTTTATGAATTAGGGTTTCATAAAAATGTCTCCCTAGTAATTTGAAGCTAAAATTCCAAATGAAAAGATATCCGTAAAATAGAATAACAGATGATTTGCTTACCCGCAACTTAAAGATATATCAAAATTCATTTTCAGGAAAAAATTGCAATTTGAAAAATCGTCACTACCCTTGTTCTAGACAGCTGACTTCACAAGGTCGTATCTCCCTCAATACTGCTTAGATTCCTTCATAGAACCACACATTTTACATCTCTTCAAATTACGAACAAAATAGCATAAGAATTTGAATCGGACAACTTTACACAAAGATATGGCTCTCGAAAAATGAGACATTTTCTAGAAAAAATATGCACTAACACTGCCCTTGTTCCAGACGGTTGACTTCACAAGGTTGTATCTCCATTAATATTGTTTGGATTCCTTCATATGACCACATATTCCAAAGCTCTTCAAAATTCCAAACAAAATGGCACAAGAATCGTCTGAATCAGACAACTTTACACATGGCTCCCCAAAAATGAGACGTTTTCAAGAATCCACAAAAAAACAATCCCCACTTTGCCAAAATCATTGCTCTGATACCACTTGTTATGAAACTTTATTCTTATTAACAAAAATCATTCACCAGTATGTAGAAATATCAAATCATTCATCAACAAATAATTATCCACAATAGCAATCCACACAATGAAACAGAGATAGATAATACTGTTAGGGTAGGGCAACACTAATAATACTCTTTAAAGAAGAAAAACTCCACAAGATCTTCTAAGATGAGAACGCCACTTAGAGAGGGCAAAGTCTCATAAGCTACTTCATGGGAAAAGATAATTACAAGTAATACTTCATATGATTGATGATGATTACAATGACAATATCCCTTCTTTATATACCCATCTTATAAACCCTCATCCCACTCATTATTATAATATAATATAATAATATAATCAACCCTGGGTTATGTGTGGCCCATGCCAACTATCTATAATACCCATATACAATATAATATCATATCCCCATATACCTCTTCTTAGGTACCATAGCACTTTGGTGAGGGCACTAGGTGATGTTGGAAGAGGTATGAAGCCTCCTAATACAAAAGATTTTAGAGGGACTTTATTGGAGGAATGTGTCACAAATACATGTGCTCTTCTAGAAGAGCATAGAAAATTATGGAGTAAAATAGGGTGCAACATTTTATTCGATGTATGGAAAAATGCAAGCAATTACACCCTCCTCAATTTCTTAGTGGCTTCAAGTGGGTCCATGGTCTTCTTGAAGTTAGTAAATGCCTCGCGAGAGGCAAAAAGCATGCAGTTGTTGTTTCGTTTGATGGAGTTTGTACTCAAAATGAGAGAGGAAAATGTTGTCCAAGTATTAACAGACAGCACAATGACCTATGTATCTATAGGCAAACTTCTCAAGGAGTACCCCTCTATTTTTTGGAACCTATGTGTCGCCCATTACATTGACCTCATCCTTGAGGACATTGGCAAACTGTCATGGGTGAAGACTATAGTTGAGGAAGCAAAGAATATCACCAGATACATTTACAACCACACATGGTTGCTCAGCTTGATGAGAGAGCACAATGACGGTAAGGACATTCTTTGTCTAGGTGTCACCCAATTGGCGTCCAACTTCATTACCCTACATAGCCTTCACCCAATTGACGTCCCACTTCATTGCCCTACATAGCCTTCCATCACTACCCTTGTGTCTCTTTAGTCCTTTTGAACATGAGTCTTGGAATGATTTGTTGTATTTGTTCCCTTGTGTATAAAAGGACAAGAGTGACACGTCGACCGCATCGCATAGCTTGTCTCTTCAACTCCAACCTATCCAAACATCTTGCATCTTGTCCCTTTGGCATATGATGATTCTAGTTAGCTTAGATCTTTTAGTCTCCTATTAGCTGCCATTTGGACCTTATCACCATCATTTCCATAACCTTTTCAGTCTTGCATATTTGTACTTAGGTGAAAGAACCAACTAGATATTTCTCCTACTACGTGCAAATCCTCGAGATTGATAAGAAGGCCTTTGCCTATCTTTGAATATTTCGCATCTCCATCTTGCCACATGATGAAAAACTGCGAGTTTTGCAGGTGTTGATGGCAAACTTCCTCATTTCATCTTCACCTTCACGATCTTGTCGTTCTTGTAGCCTTGTAGACCAACTAGGAAATGGTCCTCCAAATATTCATTTCCTCACAATGCAGCAAGAATAATATATCGTATACTCTAATATCCATATCAATTTCCAAACCTTAACTTCCATCTTGCTATATGATGAATACTACGAGTTTTTTAGGTGTTGATGGCAAACTCTATCACTTCATCTTTTGTCTCACACTTGCCATATGATGAATACTATGAGTTTTGTAGGTATTGATGGCAAAGTATCTCTTCATCTTTTGTCTCACACTTGCCACATGATGAAAACTGTGATATTCGCAGGTGCTGATGGTGATGTCCTACATCTCCCGTCATGTTGAAATCACAATCATATTGCTTTTGGACCCATGTCAAATGTTGGATGGCCTCAACAGAGCATTTCAATCCTCTATGTGGGATCATCAAAACTAACTCCAATCACATATAGGCATGGGGGCAATATGCATCTCATCCATAATGAATTCATCCCCTAAATATTCCTAAGGTAGGGGCAACTTCATTGTCCAAATCAACCTTATATCACTAATCTAAAACGTCCTCTACAACATTTGTTTAGAGGTGCACTCATGGCCATTTGGCACATCTCACAAGTCCTCTCTAACATCTATTTGAGAGGCATGTCCAAAATCATAAATCCTTTATGAGATTTTTTCAAAGGCAAAGTAGGAGTCCATTAGACATTTGTCTAAATGCAAATCCATCGATAGAAGTCCTTTGTGGCATTTGTCTAAAGGCAAAGCTAAAATCCTTTAAACATTTGTTTAAAGGCAAATCCAATAGCAAATTGTAATGTCCCTTTCTGGATGATAGCAGACTGTGGGCCCTATTTACCTATTTTTGTGGAGCAATCATGGTGAGTGGATGTTTGTGTGTAGGAGGCATAAGCATGAGTGACTATATGCATTTGTTTTGTATTGTTTTCTTGGTGAATAAAAGGGAAATTCCTATATTTTAGGGATCTTCCTAATTTTTAGGAGGTAGTACTGAGTTTTGGAGTGGCCCTGGTGATTCCCCTAGATGTGTTCTAGTCTACCTTGGCTTTCGTTTGGTGTAATTCGGAGTCGTAATGGAGATTTTAATGGATGCATTAGAATTTTGAAAAAATTCAATTATCCCACGAGTTAAAAAAAGAAAAAAGTAAAAGGGGTGGTTGTATAAAAGGGATTTTTAGAAGTAACATGGGAGCTTTGAGCATCTAAAAAAAAAAGTATTCTGCAGTTTTGGGTGGCGGTTGTGCTTCAACAGCTAATTGGCAGATTTGGGGATGAAGACCTTCAAATCTCAGTCGACAAATTCGAGGACGAAAACCTTCAAATCTCAGTTGGCAGATTCGAGGACGAAAACCTTCAAATCTCACTTGGTAGATTCGAAGACGAAAACCTTCGAATCTCAAGATCACGTCTTCAATTTCAGTTGGCACATTCCTTACCGGATCTACATTGTGCATTCAAAGGAATTTAATTGGCAATTGGTGGTTGTTGGGCTCCTCTATTGTAATATCTCTACATTATTTAGTGGATGCAATTACCGAGTGCATGCTTTTCAGTTTATTGTTCTATTTACATTTGTGTGAATCTCCATAAATGCTTTTTTCAATTGCTTATATGGGATTGAAATGGTTCCCACCCGTATTATATCATCACCAAGTAGTAATATTACAACAAAGCTTGGATATTATCCATCATGTATCACTTAGCAAGATTCAAACCTGAGTCTCCTCCTTTTAATGTTGAGGAATCTAACCAGTTGAACTCATGCCATTTGATTGTGAATTTCCATGAATTGTCTCCTATAGAAATAATAATAAAAAATATAAAAAAATATATATATATATACTTACTGCTGTTCGAAAATTCTATGGCTGGAAATTTTGGGTGTTTTGTTTTGGAAATTGCATGTTAGTTTATATTTTGGGTAGGGGTTTTTACAGTGGTATCAGAGCTAAGTTCCTGCCAACCTGAGGGGTTATAAGAGTGTTGATTCTTGAATGTCACTTAGTGAAAGGGAAATAAGATATCAACAGAGAAAACAAAGGAAACTTCAACAAACCCTTATTCCACCACCGAACACAGATAGCCGTGTGAAGATGTCGAGTGAGGATAAAGAAAAAGAAATTCCTTGAAACTATTAAGTCCTTGAAGGATGGACAGCAACAACTTATTAACCTTTTCACCCAAGCATTTCAAAGTCTGGGTTCTATCCCCACTACTATTCCTCTTGGTAACAGTGATAGAGGGGAATCCTCCACTTCGGGAGCAAATCGGAAAACTCAGCAGGCATCTAGGACAGTTAGTGGTCCCGGGCCACCTAGAGTTACCTTCTTATAGAGAGAGGCAGCACAGCCAGAGAAGGAGGTGGCAGTGTCGCAGGACGATGATTTGGCAGCTCTCCATGCAAAGTATAGAGCATAGAGTGAGGAGTTTTGGGTTGACATCTCTTTCTTAAATTTATGTACCTTGAAGACAAAAACCAAACCTAAGAATGAGAGAAGACCAAATCAGAACCATACTCATAGGGATCTGCAAAACAGATTGGGAAAACTCATAGTTCCTTCATTTGATGGGTCCAACAAATCTTCAGCTCGTGCTTGGATTCAAAAGCTAAACACCTATTTTTCCTTGAGTCTGATGTATGATGAGGAGGTGATTAAGTTTGCTACCCTTCACTTAGGAGTTGCTCACGAGTGGTGGTATCATGGTCTGATCACCCAGGAACATAGCCTTATCACCACTTACAAGGAGTTTTGTAGGAGATTGATTGACAGATTTGAGAGGCAGGATCCTGAGGCCCATTTTCGAGAATTGGCACAGTTGAGGCACAGTACAATAGACGCTTATGCAGCTGATTTTCAGAGGGTTGCAGTGATGGTCCCCAATGTGTCAGAGGCGATTGACTTATCTGTTCATGGAGGGTTTGAGAGAGCCACTTAGAGGCCTGGTTAAGGCTTTTGATCCAAACTCCTTACAGGCTGCCATTAAGAGGGCCTTAACTTTGGAGACTACTACACCAGGCAAAACTTATGAAGAAAAATGCAGTGAAACACATCCTCAAGATGCAGGAGATTGCTTTGTAATGGCCAAATGCTGGTATGCCGCTGCAAATGCATATGCCAGAACTAATTGTGTTTTTAAATGCCTAAATGTTTGCTTAAAGGGAAAATTATTTGAGACTGGATTGAAATATATTGAAGTTTCTGAAAAGGAAAACTGCAATTCAAACTGTGGAAGATGCCACAATTGTGAAAGAGTAGAAATTGAAAATGACTATCTTAAGAAATGCGCAACATATTATCATCCGAAAAAAGACCCCAAGGCTATGATGAAATTTGTAAAAGCATTTCCTAAAATGGACTTGATTAGATCTTTTCTCTTGAGAAAAGACTGCTTGGATGAACTTATTGGAATTGAAGAGGCATCTAGGAACTTCATATAGGCTGCAGAGGTGGCAGAGATGAAAGGTAATTTGTTACTTGAGGCTGTCATGCTAGAAAAAGCAGGAGAATATGAAAGAGCAGTCAAATCAATTCTACTACTTGTGCGGTTAAATTCGATGTGGGGACAAGGAAATAGAGGATGGCCGCTACAGAAATTTGCTGAGAAGAATCGACTTCTAGAGAAAGTAAAACGCAGTGTGGAGAAAAACCTGCACCATGTACCTCAGTCTGTTAATGCCTTTGAATGTGAAGCATCAATACTTTCAGATGAGTCTGACAATCTGTGCAAATTAACAGAAGAGATGATCCTTGCACAGAGGACAGAAAATGCCAACCTTGAAGTCCTTTCTCTTAGGAAAGTTCTTCATGTGTCCCTTCATTCTGACGTGAAAATATTTCAGCATACTCGAGGGAAGAATTTATTCAGGAGTGATGATCATTCCAAAATGCTGCAGGAAAATAGAGTCTCTTCTACAACACTGGTTTTTCTTTGGAATGCATGGAAAGAGAAAATGCTATTGTTGGTGGATTCTCTTTCCAAACTTGAATAATGCCGGGAAAGAGAACAGGATAAAGCCTATATCAAATTTGCATTTGAATATTTTGGCATCAGAATGAATAGAAATGAAAGATTTTGCACTGTGTTTAACAGTGAAGCGTTCTGGCTTAAACGTGAGCAGGTTGAATTGCTGCAGAGACAAGGAAGTTCTGTACAGATTAGTGTCCATAATTTTTCCATGCATGCAAAAGACTTTCTTTTGATGGATCTCTTTTCTACTGGGCAGGAAGTTTTGAAGAAACTGAAAGAGATCTATTTTTCTTGTACAGAGCAATACAGTCTGCTTACTGTTCAAGGTGCCTTAATACTTCAAATGTATGAAGTTTCAAAAGATTTGAAAGCTATTGGGCAGGTGGCTGGGACTGGACAGGTCAAGAGCTTGTATGGGATTAGAAACCTTGAAGAGTGATTCTTTAATATTTTTTCCCCACTAAGGCACTTTGAAAACAGGGAGGAATTTCTCTCTTTGCATGAGGAGCCAACAAGCAGAAAGATCCTTGAAGATGCAACCGTAAGTAAAATAAACAAAATGCATAATGGTATAACTCTTGGCCAGATTGGAAAATTGCAATTGTTGCTTCCCTTTTTGCCAAGGAATCTGGTGACAGCATATGGTGAAAAAATTATTCAGAGTCTTGCTGAAAATCATGGTTGGAATAATGAACTCCTTTGGCTGCCTATTGACACGTTTACAGAAATCAGTGTGGAGAATAAAAGATGGCATCTTGTAGAAAGCTTTGTAAGAGCTTTATTCAACACTTTTATGAGCTGGAAACCAGGAAAACAATTTGACTATATTTCTCCACATATTTGTCTCTCTTCTGGAGAAGTTGTTTTTCCTTTCACCCTCCTGTGGACTTCCCTCAGAAAGCTTGTTTTTGCCGAGGTCTTTCTTTTTAGAGTTTATGACTGGTGAACAAGGGAACTTTTTCTGTACTTGGTTGCTACAATCACAGTGTGTGCCAAAATGTGAGAAGAGACTTGAGAACTTCTATTACCCATTGTATCACATGATTGCTCAGCTATTAGTAACTTACAAATTAGAAACATTAAGATGGATTGATGCTTCCAAGATGGACAGAACTTACTTCTCAGAGCTGACTCCGAGTACTAGTTATCATCCCCAGATTGATGGCCAGACCAAGATAGTAAATAAGTGGGTTGAGGGATACTTATGGAGTTTTGCTACCAATCATCAGACAGCTTGGGTGAGATGGCTCTATTTAGGGGAGTATTGTTACAATACTACCTATCACATGTCGATTGGGATGTCTCCATTCATGGCACTATATGGGTATGATGCACCTACCTTTGCTGAGTTAACTCTTCCAGAGACACGGGTACCTACAGCTGGTGATTTCATAGAGCATAGTAGGCAGATCTTAACAGGTTTACGTGACCATTTGCGACATGCTCAGAACCAGCAAAAGATCTATGTTGATAGGCATCGCACTGAGAGATACTTTGAGGTGGGTGATATGGTTTTCCTTAGGCTGCAACCCTACAGACAATCTTCTTTGAAGAAGAGTGGAGCAGAGAAGCTTAAGCCCCGTTTCTATGGCCCCTATAGAGTGGTACGACGTATTGGCGAGGCGACATATGAGTTGGAGCTCCCTTCTAGCAGCCGGATCCACAATGTCTTTCATGTGTCATGTTTGAAGAAGGTAGTGGGTCAGCATGTGATACCTTCAGCTGAGCCACCACCCCTCAATGATCATCCTGTTATTTTGGATCATCCTACTTTATCTTGCTTGAGGGCAAGCAAATTTGGGAGGGGAGGACTTGTAATGTCCCTTTCTAGATGATAGCAGACTGTGGGCCCCACTCACCTATTTTTGTGGAGCAGTCATGGTGAGTGGATGTTCGTGTGTAGGAGGCATAACTATGAGTGACTAATGCATTTGTTTTATATTGTTTTCCTAGTGAATAAAAGGGAAATTCCTATATTTTAGGGATCTTCCTAATTTTTAGGAGGTAGTACCGAGTTTTGGAGTGGCCTTGGTGATTCCCCTAGATGTGTTCTAGTCTACCCTAGCTTTTGTTTGGTGTAATTCGGAGTTGTAACGGAGATTTTAATGGATGCATTAGAATTTTGAAAAAATTCAATTATCCCACGAGTTAAAAAAAAAAAAAAAGTAAAAGGGGTGGCTGTATAAAAGGGGAGTTTTGGAAGTAACATGGGAGCTTTTGAACATTTAAAAAAAAAACTATTCTACAGTTTTGGGTGGCGGTTGTGCTTCAGCAGCTAATTGGCAGATTCAAGGATGAAAACCTTTGAATCTCAGGATCAGATCTTTGATTTCAGTTGGCAGATTTATTACCAGGTCTGCATTGTGCATTCAGAGGAATTTAATTAGCAACTAGTGGTTGTTTGGCTCTTCTATTGTAATATCTCTACATTATTCAATGGATGCAATTACCAGGTGCATGCTTTTCAATTTATTGTTCTATTTACATTTGTGTGAATCTCTATGAAAAAAGAAAAAAAAAATATATATATATATATATAATTTATAAATATATTTACTGTTGTTCAAAAATTCTATGGCTGGAAATTTTGGGTGTTTTGTTTTGGAAATTGCATGTTAGTTTATATTTTGGGTAGGGGTTTTTACACAAACATCCTCTATGACATTTGTCTAGAGGCAAGTCCTGCTATTTGGCACATCTATAAAGTCCTCAAAAACATTTGTTTTGAGGCGAATCCATTTCTAGCTTTCCAATGCAAATCAAAAAACGCTCCTTTAACATTTGTCTGAGGCACCAAAAACAATATATTTATCTTGTATCAAAACAATGCCTTATGGCATTATCTAAAGGCCCCCTAGGCGCATATTTATTTCTAATATATCTAGTATAATAGCTAATGCCTTATGGCATTATCTAAAGTCCCCTTGGGAACATCTTTTTTCTATATCATATCTTATTAGCTTTTGATGCTAGATACTTAATGAGAAATCAACCACAAGATATAAAATGAGCATGCAATATTAAATATATGATAATAGCAACATACTAAGCATGTAAAACTCATAAGAAACTTTTGTAACAACTTATAAAACTGTCATTAATGAAGGCTCACGAAAATAGTACAATGATATAAAATGGAGGTCTCATACTCTCCATATTTCTTACATGCTCTACATTGTATCTAGCATATCATCTACTATTCCTCTACCTTATGCTATCTACCTTCTCTCCTATCTTATCTATCAAAGGCCTATATATAATGAGATGTGTCTCTTGGCCTTCCACCTACCTATGACTCTTCATCTTCCTATTCTATGGACTCATGTACACATAGACAACATGCACATTTACATCATCAAGTACTTTGCACATTCTAACAATACTTGTACATTTATTACATTGCATAAAGTAAATACTCAAACCCTAATCTAAGACACTTCTAATCTAAAGATGTACCCAAGGTGGTACATTAGAATGTACCAAATAATGTAACATATTCCAACACCCTCTTGTATTACATTATTTGGTTATTGAAGACTTTTAGTCTTCAATATGGATCTTCATCTTGTCTTCAATTCACTTTGCATTGTATGCCTCCTTGGTCAGGTTCCTTCTCTTCTTGCTTATCTTCATCATTAGGGTCAGTCTTTGTGCTTTCATGAGTTGTCATGCTATCATCAGATTCCTGCAAAAATATTTTCTCTTTGCCTTTGTCCTTCTTATCACAAGTCTTCTTTAGTATACAATCTTCTAAACAATCACTTAAAGCATCATGATAAGATCTTGAGTTAGAAGAACTTGAAGTATCAATACTACATGAAGAATGAAATATCTTCTCTAAGAAGGATTCATCTATTTTTGTTTTCTCTTTAAGTGATTCAATCAATTCCTTTTGCTCTATATTTTCTTCTTTGTAATATTTGAATGTAAGTAATGCCATATATAATATGCTACCAATATCTAAAGGAATTAGAATAACATCTTTTCCATTATCAATTGCTTCAATGATTCTAGCATGTAGATAATATTCCAGAGTTTTAAAGTTTTCTTCTATGGCTTCACTATAGATCAATTTTGAAGTAAGATCTAAGTTTCCTTCAGTCTTTGTAAGTAAATTCTTGATTCCAATTTTTATGACATTTGCCCTTTCCTTTCTAATGATGTTTTCCATATCATTATCCATTGAAGTCTTTGAAGTAGAATTCCTTATAGCTCCCTAGTATTATATATTGAGAATAGTTTTTGATAGAATCTTTTATCTTTCAAAATTGTTGAGGTTGACTACCTTATGACTCCCTAGTTTTGAGTATATGATCAAATTTGATAATGTCTTTTCAATTCTCAAATTTTGTAGAATACCTTGTATCTCCCAAGTGTTTTGAATATGTGATCAAATTTGATAAGATCTTTTCAATTCTCAAGTTTTGTAGGATCAAATCTCTAGGTAGAATTCCTTTTTGCTCCCTAGTATTTTGAATGTAATATAGCTTTGGTAAAATACTTAGCTTTCTAAGTTTTTCTTTGAGTTGAATCCCTTTGTTTCTTCCTTCCTCAAAGAGTGTTCATAGCTGGTTTGAAGCATTTTCTTTCCCTCAATGGTTGTTGGCACTCCCTTTCCTCTACACCAAGTGGCATCCAAGTTCTTTTAGGTTCTTAATCGAAGTGACAAATGGTGGCTACGCTCCTCTCAACACTTGCATTTGATTCTGTAACATCCTAGCTTTCTTTGGCGCTCAAACTTGTTTGCCCTTCCTTAACGCTCACAATATCTTTCGCTACTTGATAGTTGTAACTTCCAACTCTTCTTTGCTCCAACGTACTTTGTAACTCTCCAATGCTTGCTGGGCTTCTTTATTTCTAACGCTTGGTGGTGGCTCTTCTCCGTCAATGGTTGCTCCTCTTCTACGGTGGTGGCTCCTCCTTTGGTGGCGCTTCAATAACTCTTCCTTGGTGGCTTTTCCACCCCTTTGCTATTTCTATTCTATGGCACTTTTCTCTATGTGTAGACAATCAATATTTCAGCTTACAATCTATCTTATCTTGTCTTTGTGAACAGGGGTCTAATGTCAGCCAAGGGCCTTGCAACTCTTCACTGACCTAGGCAAACCCCTCTGCATTTTCAATGAGTTTACATAGGTTTTTATGAGAGGTCTCGATCCCCTCATACTGAGTGGGATTTGAACCTTGGACCTCTCAAAGAGAGGCCAAAACCCTTACACTGCAGTAAGCTTGCAGCTTCTCAGGCAGACCCCTCTGCATTTGACTTCATCTTTTTTTGTCTATTTTTGCAGGTTTTCTATGGGAGTGGGATTCACAAGCGAGTGCACCATCAACTATCAAAAGCATTGTCAACATTTCTGCATCGGACAACGCTACTGCCATAGAGGTAGAACCGAATTAAATAATCTCTCTTTTACATTTTTGGCAATTTAGGTGTAGTCTATTGACTCCTACTGTTTGTTGACTATCTACGTACTTTTGTTTTTTTTTTTATAATTAAAGAAAAGGAAAGGAATAGCAAGTTGTCTTATCATCATTAGGGGACCAATCATATCACTGCATTATCATTAAAATTGAATTGCATGCAGAAAGGTTAGGCTTGTTTGTTTGCATTTCCATCTTATACCCTTGCTCAAAATCAGAATAACATTTTAACATCGGAAAGCAAAGAGCACATAGTCAATAGGGCTGTTTGTTGCATAGTGTCTTATTGCATTTGTAGCTAGAATAGTGTCAGATTAAGGTGAGGTAGTCATAAGAATCAATAGGGAAAACAGAGGTGTTTTCAAACCAAATCCAAGAAACACTGGACTAGGCTCACAACTTCCCCTATCCTCAAAGTGAGACATAGCGGACCCAATACCTCGTGAAAACAAGGGAGTTAGCGCACCTGGTCCTATAGGCCAATCAAAGGCCCTCCGCGATTTTCCCTGTCACACACCATTTAGTGCATAAGCAATCATGTTGAGAGGTACATTGAGGCAATTCCACCTCTTATGAATTGTTCGCAATACACTCATGATATTTAGGTCCATTTCTATCCACAAAGGTTTTCACCTGCCCAAAAAAGAACAATGGTCTAAAGAATTTTTTCAAAAAGTCATTAAACTATGAACAACATGGCCCAAGCAATAAAATTCACCTAAAGCCAAATAAATTTCTTGACCTCCATGGCGGTATCACCATTCAATAGCCTCCTATTACTACACTTTTCATTGATAACCATGTTGCATAGCATGTCACACATCTCAAACAATCCTTGAAATAAAAATAAATAAATATATAGCAAAAAGGTTTCAGTAGCTCCACTTTCCATATAACCAAGAAATAGCTCATGCTTGGTGGTAGGGAATTACAAATGAACAGCTAGGTCTTCCCCCCAAGTTAAATGTTACATACCCAACACTTGTAACTCATAGGGGCATATGTTAATGTATGTAAAGTGGACCATGTATCAAGTTAGAAGTGGGCCACATGTTAAGTTAGGAGAGTGTGTGTCATAGAATCATGTATATAACCGCTTTGTCATAGAATCTCTTTGTTGTCATAGAATTATGAATGTAACTGCTTGGCATCATGAATGTAACTGTCATAAATTAGGTAAGTTAGGAATATTGTCATAGAATACTGTCATAGCAGGTTGTCATAGAATATTGTCATAAAATATCAGGAAATATGCTTGTAAATATTATAAAATGGGAAGGATGTAACCCTTACAAGGTAGAGAAGAATTTGCATATTTTGTAAGAAGGTTGCCCCCTTGAAGTGGCCCGCAATACTAACATTTCTTGTCCCGAATTTTTGCAAGTACTGTTATTTGTGTTTCCATGTTTCATTTGAATGCTTATGTTATTGGATATACAATACTAGTGCTGCTTGTATCAATACTCTGTGCAATCATAGTTAGAATTATCTTTGGCATTAAATTTCTTATCTCAATTCGTCTCCACACTAAGAATTTTGAGGTGAAATATTCGCATGAGAAGAAGAGGTTCATTTTATTAAATGTAGGAAGGAACCCACCAAGCTATCAAATATCTCAACATGCATTAGTCATTGAATCCTTCTAACATGAGGTTGAAGTATCATGAGTGGATGCAGGGGATCCTTTTATCTTACACTTAAATTTTTGTGCATGAACATGGCATTTTTCTCGTTAGAATTTTAGTCCATGTTAATACCCAAAATTTCAAATAGAAATATAAAAAAATGAATGTATTCAATACAACATCCCATAGATATGCTTGTAATTTCCATTGGACAAGCAAACATGTAGCTTTACATGTAAAAGCTAAAGCTGTAATGAGTTGCACAGTCTTGGAGGGACCAAATTCCCCTATTGCCTCACACATCATCTATGATTAATATATAACATTTTTTATTTTTTAAGAATGTAATCAATAAATCTCAAGAACTATAGTCCAAAAGGGAAAGAAACAAAGATGTTTAAAAAAGGTTCATTTATAGCATCAACCTATCCATTCAAAATGATAGATCATATTTGTCCAAACCCAAGGGGTTTGTAACCTTTAGATGCATATGTGCTATCTCATGGAAAAGGGAACCAGAGCAACACTAAACAACAACATACATAGTTGACCCAACATTGGCAATGATTGACCAAAGTGCTTACTGACTTCTGAATGCATCCTCGCATCAGTTTCTATACAATTTTCACTTCACCAATTAGAGAGTGAATCTATAATATTCTATACGTGTATGTTAATTAGATCCATGATATGCATTTGTTTGTTTTGATTATTGTGTGCATATTGACATCATAATCAGTAATAAGATATACCCTTGAATGATGCATAAAGTTGGAGCCCATTGTGGATATACATAATTAATACATTATAGAGCAAGTCCATGCTATTGTATAGACCAAATTGGTGATATAACAGGCTTTGTCGAAACCCTGATCAGTTACTAAATCCATGTAGAAGTGCATAGATAAAATAACAAGAAACAAGCCTTTGCAACAATGTGAACTATTTAGGTCCGAGGTGTAGACCAATTGGTTCGTCCAAACCCCATAAGGGGGCGGAGGTCCAAGGTTCAAATCTCGGGCCTCGCCGGACTGAACGCTTGTCCCTTTCCTGGTGCTTTCAACAGCGTAAAAGGTTTAAAATGATTGTGGCATGGTGGTTATAGGGGCGGACTGCACGAAGATCTGTGTGGCGGCTTCCGGGGCGTACTGCACAGAATTGTGTGGCAGCCATAAAAGCTGGACAGCCTGCCCGGATTCATGGCGGCTACCGATTCCACCATGTAGAATTCAAAAAAAATAAAAATAAAAAATAATGTGAACTATTCGAACTCCTCCTAACAGTTCTGACACTTTTGATTATTTAAATTAAATGTAATAATTCGTATATCCCTGATATGGTAAAGAAAAATATCAAAGAGCCAAATCATGTTTGGCAGCTATTTTATTTCGCATATCCATAGAGGTGAGATCGACTCTATAATCGTGAACTGTAGAGACAACATACTTATTTGCCTCTGAATTTCCAAATGTATCCAAGATCAACTTTGAAATTCTGAAAGCAAGAATTTTGGATCCTCCAAAAGATTATGATACTCTGTTCCCAATTAATTGGTTATAATACAACACATGTCAATCAACGTCGATATTTAATTGTTTGTTTTTCCCTGCATGTTTAAATGCATATTTGTGTTACCTTGCAATAGTTGATTGTTGCTTAATTTGAATTATTATTTTTGCTCCCTAAATTTCTAACTCCTTGCTAGGTATTTACTTGGATTAGCAAATTAAGCCTCAAATCAGAACCCTAGGCTGACCTTTAAATTCATAGCACAACTTTTCCTTCATCCCCCATGATCCAAGTCATCAAATTTTTGGGATCATTCACATGTGCCTTTTCAGTGAATTTTGTGATGGCTTTGCAAAAGTACTGAGGTGAATTTTGTGATGGCTTTGCAAAAGTACTGAGGTGAATTTTGACTTGGAGACCTCATCCATGCAAGTTGATCTCTTTACCAACTCCACCCTCAAAATTCTTTACAAACTTGAGTGTAAACAAATTATTTTATAAGATGAGGTCAATGCTTTGAATCAAATAAATAAAATATTCAGCCATAATCTATGAGTGTTGAAGGGTAAATAGTGTAAACAGAATGGACGTATTAGGTTTTTATGTCACAAATTCTATTGATTGGAAATACAAACCCTTGCACAATTTTATTGAAGAGTTTATGATAACCTATAAGACGAATAAATAGAATTAAACAAATAACTTTTACCTCCATGCAATTAGTGATGAAGATTCTCTCCAATCCTTGCATTATGTTGCTCAAATCATAAAATAAGTTCAACCAGTAAGAGCATTCTTCCATAAACTTCATTGACTCTTATTTAGTTCAAAGCTTTATATTATTTACCTCTAAAATGATAGATGTTTGAACTTTAACAGTGCTATTTAATCTTTAAGAAAACAATAAGTTGTATTTGTTTACATTTTCACCTACCTTTAGTAAATCTTTTCAAGTGTTTCAAAGATCATAATCATATATAATGCTATTGAGGGGCAACTCTCAATCTTCTAGGGCTGAAGGTGGACATTACCTATGCATGAAGAAAGTTGGATGCAGGGCGAGTTGGAAGGGAGCCAGGGTTTGGGGCAGCATTTCTTTGTGGCTAAAGGCAAACATTACCTGTGCATGAAGAAAGTTGGGTGTAGGGCAAGTTGGAAGGGAGCTAGGGTTTGGGGTAGCACTTCTCTGCAACTGAAGGTGGACATTACTTGTGTGTGAAGTAATTTCTCTGTTGCTGAAGGTAGACATCCTCATGAAGGGAAGTTTGGGCCTGCATACTTGTGTGTGAAGAAAGTTGGTTGCAGGGAAATTTATCAAGCTCTGTTGTGGTTTTGTTCCCAAAACATTCACTAGTAATTAAATAAATAAATAAATTGCTTGTTCTCCATGTTTTTATCTTCAAAGTAGTTATGTGTAAGGAGTGGAAATGTATGGTACATCCATTGCCTTATATATATATATGGATCGAGGTCAAGTGCTAACACACCTTTGAGTACATGG
Organism: Wollemia nobilis; assembly: GCA_028583015.1. Taxonomy (NCBI): domain Eukaryota; kingdom Viridiplantae; phylum Streptophyta; class Pinopsida; order Araucariales; family Araucariaceae; genus Wollemia; species Wollemia nobilis. Next base: position 7,977,694 of record JAQPPZ010017049.1, on the reverse strand, counting down.
CAATGCCAATGTATGATTTTGTCACATATGCTAATATAGCTATGGATATCTATGATGAGTTACTTGGAGGAAATGTAATTGTATAATTGAGGATGGAGGGGGCAAGAATTCCAAAAGGGAGCGACGAGCGGAAGAGAGATGGGCAGAGGGAAAGTATGAAGATAATGGAGGATAGACAGGCAGAGGGATCAAGTAAGGATTTAGTTTGGGATGGAAGAGGGCAGACTCTCTCTGAGATCAATTTAGAAAATAAAAAGGAAGAAGAAATAAACCTCATGGAGAACCTTCCCCCCTCAAAGAGAGGAAAAGGAAGTAAACTAAGGAAATCCCCCATCAATAGGATTTCCTCTCCCTCTAGTCCCTCATCTCAATGTAAGGTTTCGCCTCTTGTGGGAATATATCCTTTAAGATCTCAGAAAAAAGGCAAAGCAGATAAGAGCTTTGGACAAATTCAAAAGGGGCTGAGCTTTGAAGCCAGTCAAAATCAGGGTTCCTCAATAGGTACGATATCCTATCTAAAAATAGCCCAAAAAAGAGCTGAGAAAGAAATTATCTGGTAAACAAAGATCTATTTATAGGGTGCTTAGAGTAGGGCATTGCCAATTGATTGAAAACTTCTTCATAGAAGCAGGAGTAGTATTAGAAGTCCATTCCAAGGAGTTAGGGAAAACATCAACTATAGTAAATATGTATGGTCCATATGGAGATAGGAAGATTTTCTGGGAGAAATTTTTTGGCCAAGATCTTCTTAAAAAGGAGGATTTAGTGGTGAGCAGGGATTTAAACTTTGTTACAAAAAGAAGCAAAATATGGGGATAAGAGGCCCGAATGGACCCACTAGCTAACATTTTCCTTCACAAAATTCAGAGTGTTGGACTATGTGATATAGAACCAACAAAGCTTGCTCCTACATGGAGAAATAATCGAACTGGAAGACATGGGATATCCAAAAGATTGGACAAATTTCTAGTTTCAAAGAAGCTTAAAGCTTTCTTTGATAAGATGGGAACGTGGATAGATCAAGGGGGAGGGTCGGATCATTGTCCAATCCTTTATAGCTAGAAAAGGATGAGGATAAACCACCAGGCCCTTTCAAATTCAACCCCATTTGGTTGAGGGATGAAGAATTTCAAAACTTAGTAAGAACAAAATGGAGGCATTATGACCCAACCTCAAAATAGACAGCCCTATTTCAGTTCACTAGTAATCTTGGGAGAATAAAATCACTCACATTATTTTGGGCCAAAGCAAAATACAAGGAAGTGGCGACAAGACTTACTGAAATTGAATCTTCTCTAAATCAGCTTTACAGTACCAAAGGTAACGAAGTTTTTTCAGAAAAATAAATCATGCAAGTCAAAGAATTGGAAAAAAAAGAAGAGAGAATTGTTAGAATGGGAGGAGGCAAAATGAAGAATGAAAAGCAAGGCTTTATGGCTAGAACAAGGGGATGAAAATACAATTTTTTTTCAAAATTATGCAAAACAAAGGAAATATACAAACACAATTTGGGAAATGAAAGATCCAAACAAAGCAAATATAGCAAAGACAATCAAACTAGTTCTTAATCTGCCCAAGATGGTCAATTAGGAACAAAAAGAAGATTTGTTCTCAAAAATCACCAAGGAGGAGTTACTTTCAGTAGTCAAATCATTCCAAAAAAAGGAAAAGTCCAAGTCTAGATGGATGGACAATCGATTATATTTGGATTTTTATGAATTGTTAGAGGAGGATCTTTTAAAAGTGGTATAAAAATCAAGCATTAAGGGACAATTGCTAGGATCCATAAACTCCACTTTCTTGGCCTTGATCCAAAAAAGGACAATCCAGAATGTTTAGAGGATTACAGACCTGTCTCTTTATGTAATACCCTCTATAAAATCATCTCAAATATTATAGCTAGGAGAATTAAAGGGATTTTTTTAGATAATTTTTCAAAAGAACAGTTTGGGTTTTTAAGTAAAAGGTAGATTCATGAAGCAATTGGGATAGCCCAAGAAGGACTACGTTCAATAAAGACAAGCATCAAGCAATGGTAATAAAATTGGATCTAGAAAAAGCTTTTGATAAAGTAAATTGGTTATACATTAGGCTGAGCCTAATTCAAATTGGATGTAGCATTCCCTTTGTGAATTGGGTGATGAGATGTATCAAATCAGCCTCTTTTGTTGTACTTATCAATGGCTCAACTTCCAATTTTTTCAATGTTTCCAGAGGTTTGAGACAAGGGTGTCCACTTTCTCCTCTGCTTTTTATTTTGGTAAAAGACTTGAGTAGACTGATCCAGGAACAGAAAAGACAGGAAATGGTCAAGAGTAACAAAATTGGTAACTCTTTGAAGGTTACCCATTTGCTCTTTGCAGATGATGTTTTACTTTTTGAAAATGGAACATTGAAGGAAAACTCAAAGTATAAAGAAGTGTTGGGCCTATATTATATGGCTACAGGAATGGAAATAAATCTACAAAAATTTAGATATAGCCTTCAATAGGTTTCAGTCAGGGCAAATAGAAGCAGTAATGAGAATTTTTGGTTTCAGGCAAGTAAACTTTGATAAAGGAATAAAATATTTAGGCTTTCATCTGAAACCTAATGACTATGGGTACTAGGACTGGATCCGGTTATACACCAAAATAGAGAAGAGGATCACCACCTGGTGCATTAGGTTGCTATCATTGGGGGGTCGCCTCGGTGAAATTCGTCTTGGAAGCCACCCAGGTCTACTAGCACTCCTTGTCTTACATTCCCATCACAATATTAGAGAAAATACTCCCTCCTCCCTAATTAAATCCTCCCTAATTTGAGAATCAGCCTAGCCTGCCAGCCGTGGGGGCCGGGGAGGGGGGAGGGCTCTTTATCTATAACCTTTAGTGGGGTGGGCTCCCGCCTTATTCCTGGAACTAGAAGATCATTTCAAGTCCTCTCGTTAGGAACAAGAGCCCAGATTTACTGGAGTAAATGAAGGGATCCGAACCCTTTGCTTTGAAAGGTCGGTACCAAAAACCGATGCCTTACCTCTCGGTTTAAGGAAGAAGTGTTTACAATTCCTTTGGTTAGGGAACAAACATAAGGATGCAATAGCACTAGTTAAATGGAACAGAATAGCTAAACCAAAATCAGACGGAGGATGGGGCCTCAAGAATATACATAATTTTGGAAAAGCTTTAGTAGCAAAAAGTTTATGGAGATTGATAACCAGCAAAGGATTATGGCAAGAAGTAATTCAAGAGAAATATTTAGGCACCTTGTCCTTTGTAGATTGGATTAGACTGCAGAATAAATCAGTTTCAAAAGCCACAATTATTTGGAAAGCACTGGTGAGAGCTTTCCCATTAGTTGGGAATTTCTTGGCAAGGAAAATAGGGAATGGAAAGGAAGTAAGGATAGGCAAAGATCCTTGGCTAGGCAGCAAAGGAGACTGTCAACTTCCACAAAAAATAATAGATCATCTCCATAGCCAAGGAAAGATGGTATTGGCGTAAGTGGTATCAACGGAGAGCACTAATTTATGGAAACAAGGATGGCTCATAGCAGAAGAGCTAACACTGGGAGGAAATGAAGCACATATTTGGCATGATTACACAAAGGAACTGGAAAGAGCAAATATAAGACTGAATCAGAAAAGAGACTTCTTGATATGGTCTAAGAATCCAGCAAGTGGGCAGCACATGGCCAGAGAAGGGTAAAAGGCAAGCTTTGACAAAAACAAGGAAAAGCTTTGGTGGTGGAGTAGAATATGGAAGGTAAAAGCTCCCCTAAAAACTAGAATCTTTGCTTGGTTAGCTCTAGACAAAAAAACACTAACATGGGATGTTCTTCAAAGAAGGTCCAAGCAAGGACCAAGTCAATGTGCCATGTACAAAAAGGAAGAAGAAACAATGGACCATCTTCTGGTTCATTGCCCTTTCATGAGAGAAGCGTGGAATTCAAGTATGCCTTTGACTCAAGGGAAAGGACAGCGGCCTACTAGGAACCTTTCGGATAACATGCAACAGCGGTTCAAAGAAAGAGGATTAAAAAAGTATATAAGTGTCGCTTTGATAGTGGCATGGGGCTTATGGCTGGCTAGAAATGTCAGGTTGTTTGAAGGTAAGGAAATTCCAGTGATTCAGGTGCAAATGCAGATTAAATCCATTTTTGAAAGTCTAAAAATCTCCCCAAAACCAAAATTGAGCAAGAATATAGGAACACTAATAGTGGATCCTATGAAGCCATGTGCCTTCTTTGATGGAGCTTGCCAAGGGAGCCCAGGCAGGTGTGGGGAAGGGAAGCACTTTACTTAAATAAAAATCATAAGATCACTTTCAAGGCAGGTTTAGGATGCAATAAATAAATAGATGTAAACAGTAACTATGTGACTAGAAAAATAAACCTTTGGCGTGATAGTAAGGTTAACTAATTGATTTGTTGATCAAAATCCTCTCCCATATCATCCCTTCCCTCAATTGTCAATCAACCCATGGTGACAAATTATATGTTGCTAGCAGCATTAATTCTTATGATGTCACCATTTAGAACAAGCTATTTTGTCGATGTCCAATATCTTAGTTCTAATTTTATGCAGAGCAGCATTGCCGTCGAAAGGGAATTAGCATCAATTATTATATTCTTGAAGATTATCCAACAATTCTTGAAGATTTTCTTCTGATCTCTTCTTTCGACTTTTATGTCTAACCGCATTAAACAAAATACAATCAGGGTACAGATTTCCATTAGGCTAGATTAGAAGGCAATCTCTTTGATTTTTTAATATTAATCCACCTGTAAAGCAGTTCTTTAGTTTTCTTAGATTGCATCTTTGATAGCCGTCCTAAAATCTTGCTTTCAGCTGATTTTGAGGTGTAAATGTTGACATATTAATAGGTCCCATTGTTTTCACTTTGTACAACAGATATTAGATTTTAATTTTTATCCTGTTTCCTGGTAGTTTGGGAAATAACTCTTTCCTCCTTTGATTAAGTATTACAGATTATTGTCTCCTTTTTGTACTCAAAGAGTCAACGTCTCAAAAGTGAGTGCTTCTAGAATTTTCCCACATAGGTCTAAAGGAACTACTTTACAATCTACTTCATTTTAAAATGTGACCTCAATCGCAAAACTAAATTTGGATCGTTTGACCTGCGTAATTTCACGTTCTTATGGATCCATCCCAATGTGTATGACTTTGCATGCTAAGTTGCAGTCAAGTTTAATTCCTTAACAATGACCTTGGCACAATACTTTTTGACTCTTAGAGTCAATAATAGTGATCACAAAATTGTTCCTTTTGGATGTTAAAGACCAAAAGCTGCTTCTCCTTTTCTATGTATTTCCAGCTGACAAATGTCTAAGTGGGTCTTGGGCTAAATTCAATCATCGTTAGGTTCTTTATTTCATCTGCCAAACCCACAGAGTCTTTAGTGGTGAATTCTTCTCCGGATGAAGAGACTAGCAAATCTTGGACTTGTGCCTACTTTATTCCACTGACACTATATGCAAAAAGCAAGATTAAGATCCAGTCAAAGCTTTATACATTTATTCTTTGCTTGCTGCTACAGATTTATTATAAAGAGTAAGTATCTTTTGTATCCTGCGTGAAAATGAGTCATGCTGACTTTTAGTTAGATATAAAAATGAATTTGAACAATTTAATAAGCTACCATATATCAAATGTTTTATCTCGGCTATCAAATGGCAATAGCAATAGATTTTAAAGAGATTTTGATTTAAATTTTATTAAGTGATACATGAATGAATGATACGTAAGCTGTTATAATACTACAATATAATATAATACAATTGAAACCACTTTAATTCCACATCCAATTGAAAAAAAAATTGATTTTCTTTCAAGCTACAATTTCTTTTTTTGTGAATACTTTAATTCCGTCCCAACTTGTGATAAGAAGTTCCACCCGTGAGTTTGTCTCTGGAAAACAATCGCAATGCTTCCTCGGGCAAATTTAGTCCGGCAAAGGTAATTAAATTAACATTTGTATACCCCTACGTATGCAGAAAGTGCAGAAAGTGATTGTAATGTCTTAAATACTTATTGGAGTTGCATAAGGCTCTAAGTCCTTTTTAGCAGCCAGCATATATAGGGAGGAAAATATAATCGCAATAGAACTTGGAGATGATGACTTTAGACCAGTGGATGCCTGGGCAAAGATACTAAAGACTTAAAGTACGAATGCGACCGGTTTTCGGTGTCCATAGAGCAACCATTACCAATTACCGTATTCAAAGACTGTCCTACTTTCCAGGGGAAAGGGCCCAGCATCTGACAGGACTTGAGACATTTAAGATTAAGTTTTGAATAAAATTGTTTACGTGAATTAAATAGATTTTAATTGAATTAAATAATGATCATATAGTATACTATTTTACAAAATTTTGAACTTGTAAGATAAGAAATTTAAAAGATTGAGTTTATCACATTTAATAATTATATTTTGTTATTTTTTTTTTAATAAGTTCTAACAGGGTTTATAAGAGGTCTTTTTTTATTGAGTGGGGTTTGAATCTTGGATCTCTTAAAGAGAGATCAAAACCTTTATCATTGTAGTAAACTTATAACTTTTAATTGGAATATTTTTTAAGTAAAAAAATTATATTTTTAAATACAAATAAAAATCCTTTAAAAAATAAATATAAAAACATATCTGAAAATATATATAACATAATAACAAAAGAAATTCATGTAAATTGTTTTTGATTTGGTTAGTGTGAGCATAGGATTGGGTAGGTTCCATGATTCAAGGGAGATCTCTACTGAAGGAGATCTATGCTGAAGGATCCTTAATCATAAGCTATGCTTATCAATAAAGAATTTAACACATATCCACCCCTCACACTCGTCCATAAACCTCCCAAACTATTGGGCTGTCCCCAATTCGTGTAAATTTTGAGGATCAAAACACTATATGCTCTCGGCAAACATGCAAACATAGGTTGCAGAAGTATAGAATCCTTTCCTCTAGTGAGCACAACTCAAAGGCCGCCTAATAGCTTGGAGGAGGGCTTGGGACGCTTGGTAGGACGCCCTGAGTGCGAATCACTTTCTTACAGCACATGACATGGGAAATGTCGTAGAGTGTCGATTGAATTATAATTCCAATACCTAGACCTCATCTAGTTACATATTCTTTCAAAAGAGCCTAATTGGGTTCAAGTCTTTGCATCGCCCATCGCCCATCTTTGTTATGACTTATTTCTGATATATATAGTTGAAGCGTTGGCATAAGCCACCTTAGCTAATTGGATTCGTTTAGCCTTGTGATAATTTGATTCATGTCCTAAGAGAATGCAATATAGAAGAGAAAAATTGAAGAAGAACCAACCAGTGAGATCTCCTGTAATAAGCACGAGAGACGGGCGAATGATTTTCAAAGCGGGTGCTAACAATTTGGTCAAGTCGTGTGCTCGCTCAGGATGGAAAGCGCTCACATGTAAATCAGAAAGCTGGACTACCCACACCACATCGGAGGGCTCTCCCTTGATGGAAAACACCTCCCTTGACACACCCTCATCTTCACCTCCTCCTTCTCCTTGATTCACGCAAGCGCATACCAGAACCAGCATCCACATCACTCTTTGGATTTTCATTTGCTTCCGCAACTGTAAATCTAAAATCTAATTAATTTAGAACGGGCAAGCCAGGTGCAGAAACTAGTATAATTTTGCGATGCATAAAAAATGAAAATGGCCACTTGTGGTTGCTTTATGGGGAGGCATGCTTTTCCTCCGTTTGACACTTTAGGTATCGAATTTAAAATACGATTTGACGGTTACTTGGAAAATCTGCATTTTTTTTTATGTAAGAGAATAAAAATACCTTTTTAGCGTTTAGAAGCCAAAGTCAAAATGGAAATCTCTTCTAAAGGGAGTAGGTAAGATGAACACGATGGAGTTTTTAGAACAGCCGGAATAGTTGACCTTTAAAATGGGGTTTTTGTTTTTATTTTTGCAAAAAATTTAACCTAAGTATTTTATCAAATATGTTATCTTAAAGGGATTATAAGAGGTTTTGAAGATGTGGAGGAAAATTAAAGAACCAAGCAAGCAAAATAATAAAGATGAGAGAATTCAAAGAATATTTGAATAAATATAGATGATTCAACAAGGCTTTGAGGTAGTAGAGTTTATTATGCAGTGCAGGGCAATAGAGACAGAGGAACACTTCATCTATAAATGCCCGAGTTTTTCAGATATCCGTGACAAATACAAAAAAATACTTGGGAATAGGTATATGGCAGATTTATTTGAAGCCGATAAAATAAAAAAAATTTGGAAAATTGCTAACCCAAATCAGTAGGAGAAGAAACAACCTTCTCAAAGATATTAAAGATCATATGATATGATTTGAGTAATTGTACTTCCATATTTGAGGTCCCATAGACTATATTTGGGTCTCGCGGACGTAATTAAAATCTTTCATTTCATTTTATTTCAGATTAGAACATGGTGGTAGATGCAACGGTTAACCGAACTCTTGATCGAAGAGACTTTATTTGAGACTGCACTTGTTATGGATATCCTAGATGGTGGCTTGGTTAACGAAACTCTTGATCAAAGAGACTTCACTTGTTATGTTATGGATATCTTAGATGGTGTCCTTAGCAAACCATGAAAGCTTTTTTTTCATTCTTACCATTGATGGTAGTAATGTTTGTTGTATATAGGTTTATATATCCTTGTTTTATGTGGTTACTTTTTTTTTTTTATATAGATAGTTGTAGTAGATTGGATGTGAGGGAGAATAGCCCCACATCCTCGGTTAAAACTTGGTTTAAAAACCTTCAATCCTGAAAAGGTAGAGATGTAATCTGGTTTTCAAGATTGTTTAATCTTTTTACCGATAAAAATCATTATCAGGGAAAATTACTTCATAGAGAATTTTTTATATGATTTGCATGATGATTTTATAACTCTTTTTATTTTAGTTTTTCCGTTCAACTATCTTTTGTGGAAAATAATAGGTATATGGAATATAACTTTATAAAGATTTTTTATAATTTTTTTATTTTTTATTTTAAAATAAAATGTTTTTTCCTCAATTAATCCTTATGTATAAAAGGTGTATATCTTTTCCTTTGTTTTTTTGTTTCTTCCAACTACTTATTTTACATTTAAGTTAATATGAGTTTTCCTCAATTAGCCAATGAATATCTTTATTCTCCAATTGTTGTGTGTCCTTTTATAGGCCTTTTGATGGTGGTCATATATAAAGATGTTTGTCCCTATATAGGTCTTTTAGTGGTGATCATAAGTAAGGATAAATTCAACAAGATAACGTTCTCTTTTGTCTTAACTTCTTTTTCAACATAGCTGCTTTTAATGTTTCCTTAACAAATGTCTTTGTCTTTTTTATTTTATGGGCATTCATCCATGTTGATATTTAATTTATTCATTCACTTGTTTTGTTTCATCTATGTTTTCTTTCTTTTCTTCTATTTGGTTTGTGTTATACATTGGTGTTCATGTAAAGATATTATTTTGGTGGGGATATGTATATAAATTATAAGCATGTTTCACTTTATTAATGCATAGAATAAAAGCATTTAGAATCTCCATGTTTCTACTTGGTTTGTGTTATACATTGGTGTTCATGTCAAGATGTTATTTTGGTGGGGATATGTATATAATTTATAAGCATGTTTCACTTTATTAATACATAGAAGAAAAGCATTTAGAATCTCCACATGTGACTTGTTTTCCAAGGAACTTCAACAAAACAAAAATAATAATTACAACAACGCAATGGTTCAGGTTTTGGCTCTTCTACAGGAGGCCCAAGGTTCAAACCACGACATGGGTGATTGTGTGAGGGGGTGTGTATGGTTGTGTATTTGGCCTCTATTGATAAGCTCAACTCTCACCCTTATGAGAGGTCATGGTGGGATGGGGATGCCCAACCCTAAGCATCGATCGTAGGGATTTCTCACACTAACCAAATATTGCAAAAAAAATAAAAAATAAAGATGTTCCTTTCATGGTCAACATAGTATTAAATGTGTTCGTGTTAAAAGATCTCAAAGAGTAATAAAAGAGTTACATGAGCACAATAAAAAATTATGTTTCTTTTATGATCAACAGAGTAACAAGTTTTTTCATGTTAAGGGATATTAAAAAGAGGATTAACAAGTGTCTCGAGGGGACAGAGTGCAATGGTTTGGGCTTTGGCTCTTCTTCAAGAGATCCAAGGTTCAAATCGCAACGTGGGCGAGTGTTTGAGGGGGTGTGTGTGTGTATGGTTGTGTGTTTGACCCCTATTGATAAGTTTAACTCTCACCCTTATGAGAGGTCATGGTTGGGATGGGGATGCCCAACTTTGAGTGTTGATTATAGGGGTTTCTCACACTAATATCAATCAAAAAAAGGTTCCAAGGGGGACAACGTAATGGTTCGGGCTTTGGCTCTTCTTTGAGAGGTCTAAGGTTCAAACCGCGGCGTGGGCGAGTGTGTGATGCAATGGGTGGGTGTATGGCTATGTGTTTGGCCCCTATTGATAAGCTTAGCTCTCACCCTTATGAGAGGTCATGGTTGGGATGGGGATGCCCAACCTTGAACATCGATCATAGGGGTTTCTCATACTAACCTAATAAAAAAATAGTATTAACAAGTTAGGAACACTTAAAGCTTACAATGTAGATGGACTATAAATTGAATATTTGAAATGGGGAATAAAAAATTAATACCATGCACCAAAAGGTTATTTAATGGTTTCATTTAACATGTTTTTTTTAAAGACTCGACAAATAGTTTAGTTATACCTATCTTCAAAAGTGGTCATATAGACAACCCTTAAAATTACAAAACCATAATAGTTAATCCTCCATTTGCAAAGATTTTTAGTAGTATGGTGGAGCACAAAATTAGCAAGTGGCTAGAAGAAGGAATGATGGTTAAAAGATAAGCATATTTTAGTTCAAAGTAGCCCACAATAGATCATTATGTCACATTGAGACATTATTGAAACATATAAAGGGTAAAATGGGATACATGTTGTTTTATTGACTTCAATAAGGCCATTAATACAATGCCTAGAAGAACTAGGCATACCAAAAAAATATAATGCAATAATTCATAGACTTTATGAAAATGCCCCAACCAAAATTAAACCACAAGGTCTCTAAAAATGCTTTCAAAGTGACATAAGAATTAAACAAGGATGTCCATTATTTGATGTATATATTAATAAGTTAAAAGTATAGCGAAATGTGAGCAGAGGGGGAAAGACTCCAAGTGGGTAATTATGTGTTGAAGTTACTTTTGTATGCAAATGATTTCATTTTGATTAAAAGGACAACACAAGGGTTGAGAGAGCATTTAAAGGCTTCAAAACACTAAGAAAATTATCATATAAGTAAGCAAATACTAACAAAACTATGATAATGATTTTTATCAACCAAAAGAAAATAAAACAACTAAGCTTTCAATTTGAAGGGGGTCTCCTAGAAGAAGGAATAGAAGACAAGTATCTTAATGTAGATTCCTATAGACAACACTTAAAATTACCAAACTATAATAGTTGATTCTCCATTTGCAAGGATTTTTGGTAGCATGGTGGAGCACAAAATCAGCAAGTGGATAGAAGAAGGAAAGATGGTAAAAAGATAAGTAGATTTTAGTTCAAAACACTCCACAACAAATCATTACATCACATGGAGACATATCATTGAAACATATGGAAGGTAAAATGGAATACATATAGTTGTTTTATTGAATTCAATAAGGACCTTAATACAATGTCTAAAAGAAAACTATGAAGCAAGATAGAAGAACTAGGCATTCCAAAAAATGTAAATAAAATAATTCATTGACTTTATGAAAAAGCCCCAACCAAAATTAAAATGCAAGGTCTCTAAAAATGCTTTCAAAATGACATAAGATATAAACAAGGATGTTCATTATCCTTGACTTTATTTGACCTATATATTGATGAGTTAAAAGTATGGCTAAATGTGAGTGGAAGGAAAAGAGTCCAGGTGGGAAATTACGTGTTGAAATTACTTTTGTATGCAAATGATCTCATCTTGATTATAAGGACAACACAAGGGTTAAGAGAGCATTTAAAGGCTTCAAAACACTAAGGAAATTATCATGCAAGTAAATATTTTTCAATGAGTTTACATAAGGTTTTTATGAGGGGTCTCAATCCCCTTGTACTAAGTGGGGTTTGAACCTTGGACCTCTTAAATAGAGGCCAAAGCCCTTACCACTACAGTAAGCTTACAACTCTTATCATGCAAATAAATATTAACAACACCAAGATATTATTTTTTACCAACCCAAAGTAAATAAAATAACTAAGCTTCCAATTTATAGATGATTTTCTAGAAAAAGTAACAAGAGTCAAGTATCTTAATGTAGATATAAATAATAGACTTAGTTGGATAACATGTAGATTAAAAATAATAATAGAAGATGAAATATCACTCTCTGCATTACAAAATAGATGTGAGACAAAATAGTGGAATTGGAAGACCATTCAAACCTTTAAATAGTTGGTAGTGTTAGTGATACTTTATGGGTATGAAGTATAGGCCAATAATACATCAAATTTGAAATGGAGGCAAATAAGATGATCTAAAAATGTTAACTTACAAGTAATTTCAAAATAAAAATTCCAATTCCATATGATAGATATATTCTCTATAAAATCAACTACAATGATTTGTCTTTTAGGAAATCTGAAAAAACATGGAACAAATTTATGTAAATAGGTGGCCTAAGGTTATAGTAGGAGATGATCTAAACAAGAAAAGAATACTACAATGAAACAAAATATCAAATGGATGAATAAGTGGGGTATTGTATTTTCTAGAATGCGCGCAAACAACAACAAGGATATAAAAGATCATGTAAGATAAAAAATTCAAGGCAACAATGTGAATTAATTAGCTAGGAAGAAAGAAGACACTATTTTGTTGAATTCAACCCTATATTTGTGCAATATCAAAAACATATTTAAAAGCAAACATAAAATGGAAAACAAAGATGCTTATAGCCCAACTAAGAACCAACTCACATAGACTCAGATGTGAGATAGGTAAATGAAATGAATCAAAAGAGAAATTAGAAGAGAATATACGTATTTATTGCACTTCAAGGGAAATGGAAATAGAGAAACATTTTATCTTGGAATGCAAATATTATAATGATATTTGGGATAGTTATGTTGACAACTAGCATGGGATTCTATGTCTAAATTATTTTAAGAAAAGAGAATAGAGAAGCTAGAAGAATTTATGAACAAGATCTGTAACAAAAAAGTGTTCTTCAAAACAAAAAAACAACTTAACTTTAGTTTTTCACATAAACTTATTTCCTTTTAAAGGAAAAATTAAGATAACATATTATGTTAGATGTCAATTCTTTGTTGTTCCATAGGCTTTTTTACTTTGCATATGGTAAAAATATTCTATTATAGTCACATTATTGACTTACAAAAAGCTTGTAATAATTTGATTTTTGTAATCAAATAAAAATAATATTTATACAAATGTAGCAAATTTGTTTAACAATTATATGCAATTATAAAATAAGATTTTTGCATTCTTAGTCTAATTAAAATAGTTGAATTTCTCTCTAAAATGATTTGGATTACATCCCCTTAATATTTTCCTCACTGTAATAATAATCATTCAATTACCCCCTACCTAGGTAATGGCTTGATAGTAGTTGTAGATCTCTTCATAGGCTTACAAATCACATTATTCATCAATATCCTTATAGAAAGAAGGTTATTCAAAAATTTTATCATCATTTACTACAAAAGAAGAAAATGTTATAGCTAAATAAGAAACAAGAGACACACTTACCATGACCAAGTTAAATGCTAAATCCTTTTGGCAAACCTTCTTACCAAGGAAATTCTTATGTTCTATTTCTAATAAAGATGCTTGGTCCAATTATTCATCTTCTCTTTATGACATTTTTAACCAAGTTTCAATTTTACTAGAAAATGGTTTGCAATGTAAGCATTTTCATAGATTATATGTTGTTGCAAGCTATCTTCAAACTCAATCCAAGTAAAGAAACTAACATAGAGAATCTAAAAGCATAATTTCTTCATCATAGTCCAACTCTTCTAGCAATACATTTCATTAATATCTTTGATATGGTGGCTTATCATAGACTCCCATTTGCATGAGAGTATCCTATAATTTTTTCTAAAGAAAGAGCCAAATAATTATAGAACTATCATGGTTGGGCACATCTTGAGTAAGTTATTTGCTTCAATGTTGGATGATTTGATTTTTAGATCTATAAAACCCAATAAATTCTAAGAAAAACACAAGCAGGTTTTATATATCATCGAACAATAGATCATATATCGATGCTTAGAGATATAATTGAAGAAGCAAGAGCTCACAAGCATAAAGTTTATTGTTTCTTAATTTTTGAGAATTTGACACTATTCCTAGACAACTCCTAAACTTGCAACTTTGAGACTTACATATTCTAGAACATTTAATTTTTCTTGTATTGACACTTTATGAGAGGGTTTTTGGCTAGATTCAAAATCCTATTGGATTTATAGATCATATAAATAGAACCACTAATGTTAAATAAGGTTGTCGACTTTCACCTACTTTATTTGGTCTACATATAGATGAATTAGATGAGATCATTATAAATTTAGGAAAAATAGATTATAAATGTATTCTTTATAATATAATCATTATTATTTTATTATTTATAAATGATTTTATTCTCATGTCATAGACTATTGCAGGCTTATAATGACATCTTGATATATTTATTTCATTTTGTGATGCTCATGGTTTGCAAGTGAACTTGAGTAAAATGAAGGCCATGGTTTTCAACATAACTAAGAAACAAGCACAATCAACTAACCTCATTACAAAGGAAATTTAGTTGAAATGATTTCCTCTTATAATTACATTTTTGTGCCTTTCATAGGACATCCATTTAATATGCTCTCTGTATAGAAAAAATGTTATACAAGTATTGTGTTGTGCTTAATACATTTGAGAGATAGTGTCTCCAAACTATAGTTTTAGGATGCCAAATTAAAATTATATATTTTCAAACTTTAGTGTTACTAATAGTCATGTATGGTTATGGAAAATACCAAAATAATGCCCAAGGAAAAACTTACCAAAACAAAATCCCTAAGTCTAACCTTTATGAGAGACCTCCTCCTAAAATCCTAGAAGAAATGAAGAAAGTCTTTCTTAAAGTCTAAAGTCAAGCTATTTCTAATAAATCTATTGTGAGGTTTTTGGTAAGTTTTATAAATTTGTCTACACACCATAGAGACATGGTAGGATTTATAGAAATGATGAGGGAAGGTGGGTACTAGAGGAGCACAAGGAAACCAAGGAATAGGCAAGAAAACCAGATATCAAACTACAATAATAGAAATACACCAAAGGAGGTCTACAAGTAATAAAGGATAGACAAAAAAGACCTAAGATCATAAATGAAGAGGATAAAATAGGTAAAACATAAATAAATTAGGTTTCCCAAAATGGCTATATGAGGATCTTCATCTTCAGGGAATGATCCGAAAAGGACACCTATTGAAATAATACAAGCAATGGTTAAATATAGGAAGAGGAAAATAGAGATTTCTTCTTTCTTCTACAATGATGGATTTGTAAATAAAAGAGTAGATTCCAAAGGTAAATTTTTATGAACAAAACCTCATAAAATATTATGACAAGCTAGCTAAATGTGGACTAGTATGCCAATTCTTTAACCTATGGTCATCTCCCAAGGGTATTAAAACTTGTGTTAAAAATAATTGGCTCTTATTAATCTCACGGGAACCAAAGATAGTATATGTTGGAAGAGGGTGTTTTATGGTAACATCTAACAATCCCAAATATAGAAAAATGATTTTTAAGAGAGGTCCCTGGTTCATGCAAAGAAGTGGATTGTTTATGAAGTATTGAGATGATATTTTTGACCCTAGAGAAGAAATTTTGAACTCCATTCTAACATGGGTCAAGATGCCTTTTTCCCAAATAAATTTAGCAGGAAAAAATATTTTAAAGTAATAGGAGACTCTTTAAGGCAGTTCATTAAAACAATGAAGATGAAATGAAAGTTAACCAGATATGCTAGAATATGTGTGGAGATGGACATAATGGAAGGCTTACTAGAGCATATTGAAATTGAACTATAGGGTCAAGTATGGAAGCAAGAGCTATATTATGAGTAGATCCCATTTAAATGCACCCACTACCATGAATATGGATATTATGTTTGTAATATTCCAAGCAAAGCAAGACAAGTATTGAAAGAATAGGAAAATGAGAAGGATAATGAAGGACTTATGAATGTATCAAAGAAAAAATGAACTAAAGAAAATTGGGTACCAACAACAAAAGAGACATCAGTGAAAAATCAATTTGAGGTCTTGGAGAAGGAAAAACCACAAGAAGATATTACAATGGGGGAAAAGAATTTAGAAATGAACAATGAGGAGTTTGAACTGTTGGACATTTTGAGTCCATAAGAGTTGTCATTGATGTCAAGATAGAAAGATGGCATTGTTGATTTATGTCAAAACATGAAGTTGTCATTGATTCCAAGAAGTGAATCACCACTGACACCAAATGGTTGAAAGGTGCAAGTGAAAAGACATCATAGCACACCTCGCAATATTATGAATGGTAGATTTGAATGGTTTTTATTAAAACCAATGTGGGCAAGTTGCAAGGTTTTTCTAAAAACCGAGGATGCCCTAAAGTTTGGTTTAAAAGACCAAAGCCCATTTAATTATTAAATTATAATAATTAAATTCTTCAAAAGAATTTAATTTATTATATTTAATAAATTAAATAAGCTAAATTTTGGGCGCTTTAATAAAGTTTGGGCGCATATTATAAAGCTTGAGCGTCGGGTTATTCACGGGCAAGGTTTGCCCCTCTTTCGCCGATGTCACCGCGTTCTCACCATCGACGTGAAGAAACAAAGGCACATGGTATATAAATACCATAGCCTTCTCAAAGGTTAAGCATCCTCTCATCCACCGAAATAATTGATCTCCGAGCTTTGCAAAATTTCTCCTCGTGAAACAACAGTTCGTGCGAAGACTTAGGGCAGCGTGAGAGAAGAAGCCAAGACGTGGCTTGTGGAAATCAAAGGGTGCAAGGGAGTGGAGGCTCCAAGGGAGCACGTGGCTCCACGTCATTGGGAGCCAAGGTGAAAGTGCTTAAGGAGAGAAGCGCTTCATGCAAAGCCAAAGTGGTAACATTCTTTTATTTGATATTTGATTTTTTGACTTAGGCTAAGGTTAGACTTAGGAGAAATAAGGAGGTAAATGGTTTGATTAGTGCCTAAGTTAAAAAGGAGTTTTGTGGATTTTATAAAAGTGTTAGGTGAAAGTTTAATTGGTGGATAAAAGCTCTTTTACCTTAGAAAAGGAAAGATTAGTTATTGCATTATTTATTAAAGGTTTTATCTTTAAAATGCAATAATAAAATAGGGAGTCATAAGTAGAAAAGTAGATTGATTTTTGAAGAATAAAATTCTGAAGTGGCTTATGACAAATATGTTTGATTGAGATCAATTTGTGATGTCCTAGGGTTTTGAGAAGTGAATATTCAAATTATTGTGGTGTTGGATATTATTTTAAGATTGGAGTAATAAGGTGTATTCATGAATTATTATATGCCTTGTATTGTTAACTAACCTTCTTGAGCTTGGCAAAGAAGTGTTTTATTGTTGTGGCAATTTATTGAAGTTCCTTATCATCAAGAAAAAGGTATGGGCATATTCTTCCAAATTTAAGTTGTGTGATTGGTTTTTCTAAAAATAAGTTTGGAGTGAAAAGGACTTGATTAGGGTTTCCTATTGAGTATGTTGAGTTAATGCTTCAAGGTTTTTTGGAATAAAGAATTGTTGTTAAAACCTTGTTTGATAAGCATTGTTGTTGAAGCCATTGGTTGTGTGAAGAAATTGAACTAGGGTTTGCAAAGATCATGAGTATCATTGTTATGTGAGATTGGTTGTTGAGTATTGTTGGAAACATTTTGAGTTGGTGTTTATATACTTGGACTAGGGTTTGTAAGGAAGGATTGTTTCATTGAGTGATTGGTTGAGTAGAGTTGGTTGAGCCTAGTCAAGTGGATGTGTGAAGTGATTGTTCAAGTTCCATAAAACAAACTATTCTTTATTCTGAATTGAGTTGAGAAAGTGATTGAGCATTGAGTTGAATTTGAAGCATATTGAATCTCTAACAATTCTCCTTATGTTTCTAAGAGAGTGATTGAAAGTAATTGAGCATTGTGATAAGCATAGAATATATTGAGTCTCTAACAATTCTCTTTATGTTTCTATGAGATTGGACAAGTTCTGTGTGGACTTGTTGAGCAGATTTGAGGTAAGTCTTTGAGGAGACTTGTGGACTGATTTTATGTGAGCTTTTGTGGAAGCTTACAATACAGATTGAGAGTAGATTTGGTTAAGTTCTTGAGAGGACTTATTGAGAAGATTTGAGGATAGATTTGGTGCAGATTTGAGGACAAGTTTGTGCCAGACTAGAGATAGAGATTGAGCAGATTTGTGCTAGATCGAAGGACTGTGTTTAGTGCAGATTTGAGATAGAGCTTTGGAGGTGATAGAGTAGAGAGGATAGTAGTCTCTAGTGGATAGAGATCCATTAGCCAGGGCAGTGAGGATAGGTCTTCTGAGTGGGGACAAGAGTCTTCAGTGGAGAGAGATCCACAAGCCAGTGCAGTGGGGGCAATAGTCTTCTAGAGGATCACCAACCAGAGCAGAGGAGAAGGAGTTCTCCTATGGATAGAGATCCATGAACTTGATTTAGGGGATTGGTGTCTCCTTTGGATAGAGGTCCATAAACATTGTAGGGAAAGGATTCCCAAGAGAATTTATTTGAGAAAAATTTATAAGAAATATTTTCTCCGTGGAGTAGCCCGCATTGGGTGAACCACGTAAAATCATGTCTCTCATGTGTGTGATGCTTTGTGTGATGTTTACTACTTTGATATTGTTGATGCTATTATTTGGGTTAAAAAGCAAAAAATTTATTGTATATTGTTCACCCCCCTCTCAGTATAAGCACATGTTCTTCAATTGGTATCAGAGCGGGTCCCTCCGTGAAAAGACTAACAACTTGGAGGAGGATCCATCAGTAGCACACATGACTTTAGAAAATGAAGAAGAGACTATGTTTGACATAAAAGAGGAATTCTTTGCTGCTCTCAGAAATTTGGAAAGACTTAGAGAGAAGAATTCAAGCTTGGAGGAACAAGTTCAAGAAGATGAAGAAGCAAGGATGGAACTTATACAAAATCTCACAGAACTCAAGATTAGGGTGGAAGAAGGAAAGAAAATTGAGCAAGACATAACAGATCTGTTGAGATCCAGGGAAACAAAATGTGAAATATTGGAAGCAGAAATTGTCCACCTAAGGAATGAAGTTGAAAGGATCAAGGTACTACAAGATGCAGAATATGAGAAACAGAAAGAGGAATCAAGACTTCAAAAAGCAGAAACCTCAAATAGGGATAAGCAAGCAAAGGATATCAGAAAGGAAGAAAGCAAAGGAGAACCCTGGATAAGAGTTAATCACAAGAGGAATATTACTTCACCACAAACTCCAAGACATCCAAACAGGTTACATAATTTCTTCCATGGTCATTGCTTTTCTTGTAATAAATATGGTCATAAAGTTGTACACTGTATTCATCATGCAAGAAACAATGTCATTAGAAATTTCAATTCCTTTGCACCTCTCATGGATGATGATATTATATGTTACAAATGCAATAATTTTGGGCACAAGGCTAGATGGTGTAAAATGATACTTCCTGAGTCTAGAAAAACAATTTCAACAACTAGGAAAAATGAAAGGGAAAATGTTAAGGCTAGATCAATGTTAGTGCAAACAACCCTTCATGCTCAGGATAAAGAAGAACAATGGTATCTTGATAGTGGTTGCTCTAGTCACATGATAGGAGACAAAGACAAATTCATTGTACTAAAAGAAACAAATAGAGGATCAGTAAGTTTCGATGATAATGGATCAACAAGGATTGGTGGAAGAGGAACTCTAAGTTTAGATAATGGGAAAACAAAAATAGAAAATGTATTGTATGTTAAAGGGTTAAAACACAATCTGTTGAGTATAAGTCAACTTTGTGATCAAGGGTACATGGTTACTTTCCATCCAGATAGATGTGAGATAAGAAAATCAGAAACTGGAAAAATCATTGCCAATGCAAGAAGAACCCCAAACAACTTATACATGCTCAATGAGATCAAAGGGGAAAAGTGCTTTCTATCACAAGAATATGAGAGTTGGTTATGGCATAGAAGATTGGGTCACTTGAATTTTGACAACATAGTCAACATAAGCAATAAACAGGTGGTCAAAGATTTACCCAAAATAAGAAGACCTCAAAACACAATCTGTGCACCCTGTCAACATGGAAAGCAAACTAGGACAACCTTTAAGTCAAAAGGATATATGTCATCTGAGCCATTGAGCCTAATACATACTGATCTATGTGGTCCTACCAGAACACAAAGCATTCAGGGTGAGAGCTACTTTATACTATTTATAGATGATTATTCCAGAATGGTTTGGGTAGCCTTCCTAAAAGAGAAGTCAGAGGCCTTTGAAAAATTCAAAGCATTTAAGGAATTGGTTGAAAATGAAACTGGAAAAAGGATTAAGTGTCTGAGATCTGATAGAGGAGGAGAATTTACTTCAAATGAATTTGTAGAGTTTTGTGAACAACATGGGATCAAGAGAGAGTACTCAGCAACAAGAACTCCTCAACAAAATGGGGTAGTTGAAAGGAAAAATAGGACTGTTGAAAACATGGCTAGAGCTATGTTAAATGAATCTAAGCTATCAGATGGTTTTTGGAGAGAAGCTGTAAACACAATAGTATACATAATCACTAGGGCTCAAATGAGGGTAAATCATCACAAGACTCCATATGAGCTTTGGAAAGGAAGACCTACCACTGTAAAACACTTCAAAATTTTTGGAAGCAAATGTTACATAAGATGGGAAGATCAAAACTTAGGCAAGTTTGATCCAAGATGTGATGAGGGAATTTTTCTTGGTTATTCCACAAGGAGTAAAGCCTACAGATGCTTCAACAAAAGAACACGCACTATGGTGGAAAGTATAAATGTAACAATTGATGAGAAGATAGATTCAAGAGAACCAGTTCAACAAATTGTGTATCAAGAAGATGGATGTTGTCAAGAAGAATTTTGTGAGGAATCAGATAAAGAAGAAGAAGAAACACAAAGACTTCTTCCCAAAACTCCATCCAGGTATGTACAGAAGCATCATCCAAAAGAGCAAATCATCGGGAATCCAGATGAAAGACAGACAAGGAGAAGAATAATAAAACCATCTCAACAAGCAAATTTTTCTTTGCTATCTAAGATTGAGCCAAAAGACTTCACTCAGGCAAGTGAGGATAAATTTTGGATTAAGGCAATGGATGAGGAATTAGATCAGATAGAGAAAAGCAAAACTTGGGAACTTGTTCCATGACCAAAGGACAAAAATGTGATCGACACAAAATGGGTATTCAAAAACAAGTTAAATGAAGATGGACAGGTGGTCAGGAATAAAGCAAGGTTAGTATGCAAAGGTTATGCATAGGTAGAAGGAATTGAATTTGATGAGACATTTGCTCCAGTTGCATGACTTGAAGCTATAAGGATGTTTTTAGCCTTCTCAAGTTTCAAAATTTTTAAGGTATATCATATGGATGTCAAGTCAGCATTTCTAAATGGTGTTTTAGAGGAAGAAGTTTATATTGAACAGCCAGAGGGATTCATATTAGCAGATAAACCAGATCATGTATGCAGATTGAAAAAGGCATTGTATGGTCTAAAGTAGGCTCCGAGAGCATGGTACTCAAGATTGGATAAGTATCTTCAGGAACAGGGATTCAGAAAAGGAATAGCAGACAGTAATTTATATATCAAAAATGAAGGGAGTGATCTACTAATAGTGGTTGTTTATGTTGATGACATCATTTTTGGGGGAAACAATGATAAGATGTGTAAAGAATTTGCTAAGAACATGCAAAATGAATTTGAGATGTCTATGCTTGGTGAATTGTCTTTCTTTCTTGGACTTCAGATTTCACAATCAGAAAGAGGGGTGTTTCTCTCACAAGCCAAGTATATAAAAGAAATGTTAAAGAAATTCAGGTTAGAATATTGTAAACCGGTAAGTACCCCCATGGTCACAGGATGCAAGTTGAGTAAGGATGATGAATCTCCAGAGGTAGATCAGAGATTATACAGATCTATGATTGGCAGCTTATTGTATGTTACAACTACAAGACCAGACATAGTACAGTCAGTGGGATTAGTGGCAAGGTTTCAGGAAGCTCCTAAGGAAACACATGTGGCAGCAGTAAAAAGAATTTTTAGGTATCTAAAAGGGACTATGGATTTTGGGCTTTGGTATCCCAAAAGTGATAGTTTCACACTGACAGCATATACAGATGCATATTGGGCCGACAACATTGATGACAAAAAAAGCACAAGTGGAGGAGCATTCTTTCTTGGAGACTGTTTAGTCTCTTGGCTAAGTAAGAAGCAGGTTTCAGTATCCTTATCTACAACAGAAGCAGAATACATTGCAGCAGTAGCTAGTTGTACACAGGTGTTATGGATGAAGAGAACTCTAGAAGACTTCAAGATAAAGCATGACCATCCTATTCCCATACTATGTGATAATACAAGTGCTATAAGTATCTCAAAAAATCTAGTGATGCACTCCAAGACAAAGCACATTCCGATTAAGTACCACTTTCTGAGAGAACAGGTGATAGATAAACAAGTCAGGTTGGAATATATTACTACAAAGGAACAGATAGCAGATATTTTCACCAAGCCACTTTCAAAGGAAACCTTTGAGTATCTTCGAGGAAAATTGGGAGTGAGACTCCCACCCCAGAATTAACCACCTCAAAAGGAGGTGGGGGAGGGGCTAAGCTAAGAGGCTCATTCTTAGCCCCGAGCCCCAAAGGTGACCCTTTGCCATTGATGTCAAAGGGGGAGAGATTTGAGTAAGGGGGAGAGATTTGGTATTTGAGAAAAGAGGAGAGAGCATTGAGCTAGGGGGAGCAATGTCCCAAGGGGAGAACAAAGGAAAGGTCAATATTTCGGTAAAAATAAGTTGGGTTGCCATCAATGACAAAGGGGGAGATTGTTGGACATTTTGAGTCCATAAGAGTTGTCATTGATGTCAAGATAGAAAGATGGCATTGTTGATTTATGTCAAAACATGAAGTTGTCATTGATGCCAAGAAGCGAATCACCACTGACGTCGAATGGTTGAAAGGTGCAAGTGAAAAGACATCATAGCACACCTCACAATATTATGAATGGCATATTTGAATGGTTTTTATTAAAACCAATTTTTTTTTTAAAATAAGTTTAAACCATGTGGGCAAGTTGCAAGGTTTTTCTAAAAATCGAGGATGCCCTAAAGTTTGGTTTAAAAGACCAAAGCCCATTTAATTATTAAATTATAATAATTAAATTCTTCAAAAGAATTTAATTTATTATATTTAATAAATTAAATAAGCTAAAGTTTGGGTGCTTTAATAAAGTTTGGGTGCATATTATAAAGCTTGAGCACTGGGTTATTCATGGGTAAGGTTTGCCCCTCTTTCACCGATGTCACCATGTTCTCATCGTCGACGTGAAGAAACAAAGGCACATGGTATATAAATACCATAGCCTTCTCAAAGGTTATGCATCCTCTCATCCACCAAAATAATTGATCTCCGAGCTTTGCAAAATTTCTCCTCGTGAAACAGCAGTTCGTGCGAAGACTTAGGGCAGCATGAGAGAAGAAGCCAAGACGTGGCTTGTGGAAATCAAAGGGTGCAAGGGAGTGGAGGCTCCAAGGGAGCACGTGGCTCCACGTCATTGGGAGCCAAGGTGAAAGCGCTTAAGGAGAGAAGTGCTTCGTGCAAAGCCAAAGTGGTAACATTCTTTTATTTGATATTTGATTTTTGACTTAGGCTAAGGTTAGACTTAGGAGAAATAAGGAGGTAAATGGTTTGATTAGTGCCTAAGTTAAAAAGGAGTTTTGTGGGTTTTATAAAAGTGTTAGGTGAAAGTTTAATTGGTGGATAAAAGCTCTTTTACCTTAGAAAAGGAAAGATTAGTTATTGCATTATTTATTAAAGGTTTTATCTTTAAAATGCAATAATAAAATAGGGAGTCATAAGTAGAAAAGTAGATTGATTTTTGAAGAATAAAATTCTGAAGTGGCTTATGACAAATATGTTTGATTGAGATCAATTTGTGATGTCCTAGGGTTTTGAGAAGTGAATATTCAAATTATTGTGGTGTTGGATATTATTTTAATATTGGAGTAATAAGGTGTATTCATGAATTATTATATGCCTTGTATTGTTAACTAACCTTCTTGAGCTTGGCAAAGAAGTGTTTTATTGTTGTGGCAGTTTCTTGAAGTTCCTTATCATCAAGAAAAAGGTATGGGCATATTCTTCCAAATTTAAGTTGTGTGATTGGTTTTCTGAAAATAAGTTTGGAGTGAAAAGGACTTGATTAGGGTTTCCTATTGAGTATGTTGAGTTAATGCTTCAAGGTTTTCTGGAATAAAGAATTGTTGTTAAAACCTTGTTTGATAAGCATTGTTGTTGAAGCCATTGGTTGTGTGAAGAACTTGAACTAGGGTTTGCAAATATCATGAGTATCATTGTTATGTGAGATTGGTTGTTGAGTATTGTTGGAAATATTTTGAGTTGGTGTTTATATACTTGGACTAGGGTTTGTAAGGAAGGATTGTTTCATTGAGTGATTGGTTGAGTAGAGTTGGTTGAGCCTAGTCAAGTGGATGTGTGAAGTGATTGTTCAAGTTCCATAAAAAAAACTATTCTATATTCTGAATTGAGTTGAGAAAGTGATTGAGCATTGAGTTGAATTTGAAGCATATTGAGTCTCTAACAATTCTCCTTATGTTTCTAAGAGAGTGATTGAAAGTAATTGAGCATTGTGATAAGCGTAGAATATATTGAGTCTCTAAAAATTCTCTTTATGTTTCTATGAGATTGGACAAGTTCTGTGTGGACTTGTTGAGCAGATTTGAGGTAAGTCTTTGAGGAGACTTGTGGATTGATTTTATGTGAGCTTTTGTGGAAGCTTACAATACATATTGAGAGTAGATTTGGTTAAGTTCTTGAGAGGACTTATTGAGCAGATTTGAGGATAGAGTTTGGTGTATATTTGAGGATAGGTTTGTGCTAGACCAAAGACAGATATTGAGCAGATTTGTGCTAGATCGAAGGACTGTGTTTAGTGTAGATTTGAGACAGAGCTTTGGAGGTGACAGAGCAGAGAGGACAGTAGTCTCCAGTGGATAGAGATCCATTAGCCAAGGCAGTGAGGACAGGTCTTCTGAGTGGGGACAAGAGTCTTCAGTGGAGAGAGATCCACAAGCCAATGTAGTGGAGGCAGTAGTCTTCTAGAGGATCACCAACCAGAGCAGAGGAGAAGGAGTTCTCCTATGGATAGAGATCCACGAACTTGATTTAGGGGATTGGTGTCTCCTTTGGACAGAGGTCCATAAACATTGTAGGGAAAGGATTCCCAAGAGAATTTATTTGAGAAAAATTTATAAGAAATATTTTCTCCATGGAGTAGCCCGCATTGGGTGAACCACGTAAAATCATGTCTCTCATGTGTGTGATGCTTTGTGTGATGTTTATTGCTTTGATATTGTTGATGCTATTATTTGGGTTAAAAAGCAAAAATTTTTATTGTATACTGTTCACCCCCCCTCAATATAAGCACATGTTCTTCTTGAATTGATTGAAGAAGTTTAAAAAGAAGAAGAGAAAAAAGTAAAAAATTGAGAAGAATAAGGAACAAAAGGTAAAAATTTGGAATATGAGGTAACAATGCAGGGTGGTATACTATCCCTAAGTCAAATAGAATCACAATTAGACTGTAGGACAAGTACCAATAAGAAGGTAGGAAGATCCACAAGGTCGGAGGCATTGCAAACATATTCACAAAAAGCCATTGAGGAGGGATCTCAAAAGCAAATCAGTATAGAGGAAAAGATAGTAGAATTAAATCCCCAAGTGGATAGGGAGGAAAAAGTAAGAAGGTTGTATTGCATAGCATAAGAAAATAATTATATTCTCTTGGAATATAAGAGGTATGGGTTCTACCTCAACAAAAAGAATCTTAAAGGGAAAGATTCAAGAATATAATCTTGATATAATTTTTCTTTAGGAAACTAAGATAGCAAAAAATGAATGGATAGCTATGGAAGGAATATGGAATACTAATATATACCAAAGTGAATGTATTGGCTTGAGAGGCTAGGTAGGAGGTATTGCTACAATATGCAATAGAAGAAAATAATAGTTCATAGAAGTGGTTAAATATGCACATTGGTTACGAATATAATTGGGATATTAGATTTAGGAAAACATATTATTTGACAATCATGTATAAACCTAGTCATCAATCCTTGGCAAAAGAATGTTGGAAAATAATACGACAAGGTGGATCATCAAATAGCCTTGAAAATTGGATAATAGGAGGAAAATTTAATTTAATTCTCAAATTAGAAGAAAAGAAAGGAGGAATTATGAGTCTAAACATGAATTCAAGAATGGTATCAAATATGATGGAAGAGAGGAACCTAGTAGATATCATTCTAAAAGATGGTATTTTCACATGGTCAAATAGAAGATGATGAGCCTTAATTCAAGAAATATTAGATAGGTTTTTAGTAGATGAATACATCCTAGGAATAAATGTATTGATGGGGTCTTTTATATTGTCTAAAGTGAGATCAAATCATGGACCAATCCTATTGAAGATACATGAATTTAAACCTCTAAAAAGTGTGTCATTCAAATTTAATCCTCAACAAAAATAACATGAGGAGTTTCAAAAAATGGTTAAAAATGGTGGAATGAGATTGAAGTTGAAGGAATAGCAATGTTCAGATTCTATAACAAAATGAAACATATCAAAAATAAAATTAAAGGATGGTAGAGAAGCATAATGAAAGTTGAAGCTGAAAAGAAGAAATAAATATGTGGTAGATTGAAATAATTATACAAATTGACACAAAATAGAACAAATGCAGATTTGAGTAAAGATGAGGAAGCTATGTTGATACACAAATGGAAAGGGTTGAGAAGAAGAGTAATCTATTAAGGTTAAGAGCAAAAGTGCTCTGAGAACAAAAAGGGGATGCAAATTCTAATTTTTTCCATAAATCCTTGATTGCTTACAGAATGAAGAACCAAATTTTATATATCTAAGGTATCTTAGGGGGTTACCCCTTAAGGGGGCTAGCAAATGGTTTAGAACTTTAATGATCAACAAATATGAAGGCTAAAGGAGCATGGAAGGCTAAAGGCTAAAGGAGCTTGGAAGGCTAGAGGTTGAAGGAGTGTGGAAGGTTGGAGGTTGAATGAGCATAGAAGGATGGAGGTTGATAAAGCATGGAAGGCTAGAGGCTAAAGGAGTGTGTAGGGCTAAATGATGAATTGATATTTGGAGTTTTAAGGCTAAATGGGGATGGGAGGCTGGGTTGATTGAAGGAGCGTGGAAGGTTGGGATAGTTGAAGGAATTTAAACAAAAGGTTGGTATATTGGGTGGAATGTTGGGATTGTTGAAGGAACGTGGAAGGTTGATAAATCTGAAGGATCGTGGAAGGCTGAAGGAGCGTGGAAGGCTGGGCTGGCTAAAGGAGCTGCAACGAAAGGCTAGGAAGGTTGAAGAAGCATGGAAGGTTGGGTTGGATGAAGGAGATGCAATGAAATATTGGGAAGGCTAAAGGAGCATGGAAGGTTGCTTACAATGAGAAAAAAAATTACAAAGTGCAAAGGATTAGGGTTTTTTCCTAAAAAATATCTCATCTTTTAGGAGTCATATCTTCGCAAAGAGTTATCCGATTCAATTGATTATTGGACCAACTTGTGCAGAATTTGAATAGCTTTAAATTGAGTGGTCATTTGAAACAATTTGAGCAATATTGAGGGAGATATGATCCTGTGAAGTCAACCATTCGAAACCAAGGTAGTGATGATTTTTCAAGTCGTAAAAATGGAATTGTAAAGTGCAAAGGATAAGGGTTTTTCCTAAAAAATGTTTCATATTTTATCTTTTAGGAGCCATATCTTCGTGAAGAGTTATCCAAATTTTCTGATTCTTAGACAAACTTGTACAAAATTTGAATAGCTTTAAAATGGGTGGTCATATGCAAAAATCTGAGCAATATTGAAGGAGATACGACACTGTGAAGTCAACCATTCAAAATAAGGGTAGTGATGATTTTTCAAGTCGTGCAAAATGAAATTGTAAATATTTACTAACTAGGGTTTTAATTATGGGAAGAGCAATGAAGGGATATGCCTTAAATGAATGATTAGAAGAGCAATGAAGGGCTACGACTTGAGTGAGGAAGGAAACTAGCAATTCAACTTTGGTAAAGCAGACTATGATAGTGCGATGTTTTGGAAATATTACTCTACTAAGATGCAAGGCATATATAGTAGAGGTGAAGTTTTGGTATTGTGAAGGTTGCTATAATAAAATGTCAAGAAAGATGCTAAATTTTGGAATAATTGTATTCATACAAAAATTTGAAAAGATCTAAAAAAAAAAAATCAAGAATTCGGACATTTTATGTAAAATGATGTAGATTTTTAGCTATAACATCTCAATGAGATGAGAAGTGTATCTATTTGTAAACTCTCAAGCTCTAAATAAGAGAGATATAATTTTTCAAGGGTGGGGGACCCAAGTACAACCCCTTATTATCCAACCAAAAAAAAGAACCGCATATCATGTATCAAGTAAGACAATGGGGACGAGTTGTTAGAGGATATTGAAATACAAAACGTTGCAAGGAATTATTTTCAAACCATATTATCATATAACATTGAAAAAGAAGAAATCTAGAGAGAAGTGGTTGAATTATCACCATAATTAGTCACACAAGAAATGAATAATCGTCTAATAAATTCAACATGGAAAAATTAAGAGAGATAGTGTATTCATTTAAGCTAGACAAAGCTCCAGGTCCAGATGGATTTCAAGCAATTTTTTTTAGAGGAGCATGGGAAATTATAGTTGAGGATCTACTAGCAATGGTGGAAGAAGTGAGAACAATAGGAAAAAAATAAAAATAAATTCGACATTCTTGGCACTTATCCCAAAAGAGAAGGCAAGTAAGTTTGATAGATTCAAACCCATTTCTCTATGCAATTTTTTCTATAAAGTAATTTAAAAAATAATGGCTAGTAGATTGTAAAAATGACTACCTATGATCATATCGAAAGAGCAAGGGGGGGCAATTAAATGAAGATAATTTTTAGATGAAGTTATTATTGTGCAAGAAGCAATTCACTCTATAGTTAAATCAAGGAGAAGGACAATGATGATCAAACTTGACTTTGCTATAGCCTATGATGGAATCAATAGGATTTATCTTAATGAACCTTCATGAAATGGGGTTATGTGATTACTGAGTAAAATGGGTGGAAGAATACATCAACTCTAACACATTCTCAATTTTAATCAATGGAGGACCATCTGATTTTTTCAACTCTTCTAGAGGCATAAGACAAGGATGCCCATTATCAATAGCTTTATATGTCATCATGGTTGGGGCATTAAGCTATATTATCAAGAAAGCAAGAACATAGAGATGGATTGAAGGAGCATCAATTAATTTAAATGTAGTGAACACCACCCACTTACAATTTATAGATGACTTTATGTTAATGAGACAAGCATCTATTAAGAAATCCAAGAACATGAAAAATATATTAGAAACAATTTGTATAGCAACAAGAGTTGCTTTTAATGATGGTAAGTCTATCCTTTAAGCACATAATTACACAGTATCTTTGGGATAAAACTTGACAAAAATTTTGACTTCAAACTAGGCAAATCCAAATAATTCTTTGTGTTTCTAGGGGTGCCAATTGGTCCACACAAGCATGCCAAAAAACAATGGGAGAATGTCCTCAACAAAGTAGTACAAAGATTTAATATGTGCTCTCATAGATGGCTAAATCTAGTTGGGAGAGTGATTCTAATCAAATTAGTTCTATCTATTATCCTAATATATTTAATGTCATCTATTCATGCACTAGTAGGGGTAATTAAGAACTTTGAGAAGATAATAAGGATATTTCTATGGAAAGATGCCAATAATTAAGAAAGAAAGAAATTTCATTTGGTTAAGTGGGATATTGTATACCTACACAAAAAATGGGATAGATTAGGAATAAAGAATTTGTCTTTTTTTCCAAAGGTGTATGGAGGTAAACTAATATGGAGATTAATCAAGAAAAGCAACTCACTATGGAGCAAGATCATGGTGAACAAAAATCTTAGAAGCACTGCAAGAAAAGCACTGCAAGAACATATACTAACTATGAGATTAATCAAGAAAAGCAACTCACTATGGAGCAAGATCATGGTGAACAAAAATCTTAGAAGCACTGCAAGAACATATACTAACTATGGATATAACTTCATATCAGGGATCTATTGCATGGTTTAATTTGTGTGCAATGCTATTCTTTTTTAGAAAAGGTTGTTTGTGGCTCATTGTCATGACCCTCCCTTGGCAGGATTTTTTATTTGTATGAACATATGTGTTGCTTTGTTGTTTGATTAATGAAAGGTTGGCTATTGCAATTATAGTTATGTAAACACATATATTTTTATGGGAAAATATGATATGTGCATTTATTAATGTGAAGTTGGATAACTTCATGGTTAATATTTTAACAACTTAATTTTTATACAGAGTATGCTACTAATAGAATTTCTTTATTTATAGGGATAGGTTTACCTCACATATGGAAAGACGACTAACTACTAAATGAAATGTAATAGGAAAGGGAAAAGACATGATGTCTATTCCATCTCCTATTCGAGTAGTAAGAAAAAAATATTATTTAATTAGAAATTTCATAATATGGGACCCCATGAAATAATTATGTGGAGTTGACGAAACGGTGAATGTTATATGCTAGATTTTATCTTGGCAATAAAATTAATTAATGAATTCATTACCAATAGAAATGAAAAGTTAAGTTGCAATTTCTATGGTTTTTTATTAGATTTGGGAAACATATATTTTGGTGGGAATCCCATGCTACGAAATGGAATAACTTAATGAAAGCATTCGAACTATAGCTTGATTTGAAGTCCAAGCCTACCATGAAGTTATTCAAGCAAAAGAAACATAAATAATAAATTCTTAACTGGAAGTTGAGAGTAGTGGTGGAGTAATGATCAAGTCATGATGAGCAATGAGAGAACTTCAGATTCCATTGAACCAGAGTGGAAGGAAGAGGGGGATCTTTTCATTATAGAGGAAACAAAATAATGAAGGATCAAAGAAAGGAAAAAGGAACGGTGAGTTTGAAGGTAGGAAGGTTGTTGTTTTGATCTACGAATTACTGGTTGGTGAAAAGAGAGATAGATCTTGATTGGATCATATTCATTTTTTATCGTGATTGGATTTGGAAGATGATATTGGAGCGTCGCTAAACTGAGAAAGGTTGGTGCTTTCATAATAGTTGGATTTTTTTTTGTGTCTCTTATTACTGCACATTTTTGGAATAACTTAGTTTAGGCTTGTGTACACTGTGTAGCAAATGTTATTCAATTGGGTTCAAGCTTAAAGGAATTCAATTCCTCTATTTTGATGGCTAGGCTGTATTCTAGACTAGTTGAGTTTTTTCGTTGGGTGGTCATCGATAAATTGTGTAATTTTATTAAATGAGTTTTCATATGTGAAATGAGGTATGGATAGAAAGAATATCTGGTAGTGACTACGAGTTAAAGGTTAGATGGTATTTGGTTAGATATGAGCTAAGTTTCTTTGACGTCAGGTTGAGGAAGTGGTTCAAAACAACCATGCAATTTGTTGTTGCATCATACCAAAATAGTCTAGATGTATTAGGTGCTAGAATTTTAGTGCAACGTCATTGGGATTATGTTGTGTTATTACTTCAGTCAAGTTGAGTGAAGAGAAAAATCTGACCCAATTTAGTTGGATAGATGGTCCAATGAATAGAACTAAGGTCAGTTTTTTTATAGCCATGTAGTGAATAGTGAACGTAATTGACCAAAATTTTCTTTAATTAAATGGTTATTGGACTATCACTTAATCTTCAATTTTGGAATTCAAGAAGGTTTTTCAATGATGTTCTTCTACCAGACATAGCCAAAGTTAAAAAAATGCTAAGGAGCAATCTATTAGAGATTTATCAATAGAAAAAGGCTAAATAGAATGTATCCTTTGAAGAGGAGGAAATCAATTTTTGTTAAGAGTACTAGGTAGCCTTGGTTATGTAGTTATAGAATATTTTTGCTACATTATGCTTCATAAAATTTGTGTTCAAGGTAATTGGTTATTTTTGGAATTTATAATGCATTTGAATTGATATATGTAACTGGATAGATATAGGGTGATTTGTATTTTGAGAATTTATAATGCATTCAAATTGATATATATATATATATAGTTTGTATATAGGTATATATATATATATATATATATGATATGATTATATATATAGTTGGATAGATACAGGGTGATTTGTATTTCCAGAATTTATAATGTATTTGAATTGATATATGTAATTGGATGGGTACATGGTGATTTGTATTTCCAAAATTTATAATGCATACAAATTGACATATGCAACTAAATAGATACAAGGTGATTTGTTATTTCCAGGATTGTAAAGATATTTTGATTGTTAATGTAACCGGATAGATGTATTACTTCTATAATTTATAAGATATTTGATTTATTACTTATAGTTGGATAGATGCAAGATGATTTGTTATGTCTAGAAAATATACAACAAATGATTTGTTATTGTATATTTTTTGGGGGTTTGTGACACCTCCAAGAATTGGAGCCCAATTTTAGATGGGTGTTTATTTAAAAAGTTGCTTTGCACCATTCATTGAGAGAAGAACCGGTATAGAGGGTAAAGTTCAATGATGGGCTATAAAGCATATCCTTGTAATGGAAAATAATAATGTTTCCTCTATGATAAACACAAGGTACTTTTGGTGAACTAGAAGACCCTTATGTTGTGGTGGATCCTATGAACGGAGACTATTTGGCATTATGGAAAAAAGGGCAAAAATATAGAGTAGAATTCATAGGAATAGAGTACGTTTCCCATAAGAGATTGATAAAATGATTTGTCTAATCTCTGTTGTATGAAAAGAATACCATTTTGGAGTAATATAAAATCAAATTTTAATGTTGGGTTTTCCCTTCAAGGTTTTCTCCTAGGGTAAATAAGTTGTTTATGTGTATGCATGGTGTATCTTTTTGTAATTATGTACATTAAAATGAATTTTTGGTACATAATTTAATTTGGGTAAATTGCTATGGAATTTATCCATCATGTTTTTGTTGTAACTTTTATTAGATATAAAGCTTGAGATCATTACTGAATTAAATAGGTAGGTCTTGTAATCTGCACTTAAGTACTCCTACACTAAAGGAATTGTTAGAGAGTAGAGATTGGCATTGATCTTAGAGCTCTTTCACCGGAGGAATTGTGACTCTTGCACTAAAGGAAACATGTAGAGAGCATAGTTTTAACGTGATCCTTAAAAGCTCCTACACTAAAGGATTTGTGAAAGGAGTAAAAACTAGGACTCCACATTTCAAAAGAATGAAAGAAAAATATCAATTAGCTTGTGGGGAGAGCAAGTTAGTTGGTGTGAAAGGAATTTGCATCTAGTACTTTCCTAGATAGACATGTGGAAATGTAGGGATGGATGCTCTCATAAGCCAAGTCGTGAAGTAAAACTAAATATTATAGGTTAAGAGATTTCTAGTGAATGACTATTAGAGATTCAACCAAGTAACTAATAGAATAGGAACTTAGTTTTAACTTGGTAGTGATATATATATATATATATATATATATATATATATATATATATATATATATATATATATTTTACTTGGTTATCTCAGAACATTTTTAAAGAAGTGAAATTTTAGGGTGATGAAATTTGGTATCAAAGCATGGTTCGTAGTGGAATAGGCTCACTACAAAAAACTAGATGTGGTGTGTAAAAGAAAACATACCTATGTGTAGGATATACCTTGCTCAAATAGAATAGTTGATGAGAATAGACCCATCTACTTATTTAGAATAACTAGGAATATAGTTGATGTGGTGAACTAATTCCTATTGTCTCTCCTATGTGTGGCTAGGGACAATACCACCAAAGAGAAGGAGAGGAAGTGTTGCCCCATCGACAAGGTAGACATGATGGACTAATGTAGAGGATAGGAACCCAGATGTAGGTTCAGAGAACCCTAGAAATGAAAGAGAGAATCCTAGTAATGAGAGAGAGAATCTCACTACCATAGTAGCCCTACTTTGAGAATAGGTAGAAACATAGAAGCAAAAGCAATTGTTGGATGCCATGTTGAATCGGGAAGCATAAGTTGGAAACTCTAGAATGGGATAGGTAAATGAACCCCTTACTGAGGTACAATAGGCTAGGGTTTGACTTGAGGCTGAGTTGGGCAAGGAAATGAAACATTTAAAGTCTTCCAAGTTCAATGGAGAGGAAGATGGTGATAAAGTTGAAGCTTGGTTGAAAGAGATAGAAACCTATTGTAATATGAAGAACTTTTCCTCTGGCACTCGAACATCCTATGCCACACTACATTTGCAAGGTGATGGCTTGGATTGGTGGGAAACTTTTAGTGAGGATCAAAAACTTGCGGTAATAGTCGACTTAAAATGGGAAGAATTTGTAGTAGCTTTTAAAGAGAGATTCCTCATGGAGCACTTTTATTCCTAGAAGTTTGAGGAGTTCACTAAACTTCGATAGGGAACTAGGATAGTGGAAAAATATTATCAAATATTTATCAAGCTACTAAAATATGTGCCTGCATATAATGAGAAAATGAAGATCCATAAGTTTATACTAGGAGCAGATCCTAGAATAGGGTAAGAGGTAGATATGCGGGAACCTACTACTCTATAGAAGGCCTATGATTTGGCTAAAAAATCTGAAACATATCTCAAACCCTATTTTGATTATGAAGGTTTAGATGAGTAGGGTAGAGAAGCATTAAGGAAAAGAAACAATGCAGGTTTTGTAAAGTGGGAAAAAGAATAGGTAAATAAAAGTATCCCTAAACAAGATAGAAGGAATGATAGGAAGCAAGGAAAGTTTAGGAAAATGTTCCAAGGAAAGAACCATAATTCTAATAATCACAACAATGGTAACAATAGATCACCACAGGGATAAGCTAATTCTCCACTTGTAGAAAAAGTAGAAGGACATAAGCAAAAAGTACACCCAAGGCCAAAAGAAGGATGCTTTCTTTGTAGAGGACCACATTATGCCAGTAATTGTCCACACAGAGTAGGAACGAGTTCAAAGGAAAGGAACCAATGTACAAAGAACCTACACCTAAGGAACCCATGCACAAGATTTATGCTACAATAGGGAATCAGAATCTGGAAGGTCAAGCCACGCCACTATTGATAAAGGGTAAGATTTTTGGTAAGAATGTTAAAATATTAATTGATAGTGGTGCTACGGATAGTTTTATTTCCACTAGTTTAGTTAAAGATATTTTAGAAAGACTAAGAATCTTGGCACATGGGTGGAAGGTCGAGTATGGTTCAGGATAAACCTACTCTATTAATCAATGTTACCCTATGGTAGAAATTGCCTTACCTAGTGGAATGACAATGGGATGCCTGTATGTGGCACCACTACATGCCTTTGATGTAATCCTAGGAATGGATTGGTTGCAAGCGCACAAGGTAATACTCAATTTTCAAGAAAGATGGATTGAGTACATGAAATATGGTGGAGATGTATGAAGGGTGTATAGCCTACAAGGGGCTTTTCAACCTCAAATCCTCTCGATAATGCAACTCAAGAAAGCCATCAAAAAGGGAGGAATGGTCTATGTTGTTAAGATAAATGAAATTGAGGAAGAAAAGAAGGAAGAGGTGTTCAGGAAACACCCAATTCTTCAAGAGTTTAGGGATGTATTTCTAGAGGATTTACCTAGATTACCACCCAAATATGAATTTGACTTCACAATTGAGCTTCAACCTAGAACCGAGCCTATACATAGAGCTCCTTATAGAATGAATCCCATAGAAATGCAAGAGTTGAAAGTGCAGCTACAAGGGTTGCTAGAAAAAGGATTAATCAGACCAAGTGTGTCACCATGGGGTGCACCTATGCTATTTGTAAAGAAAAAGGATGGTTCCTTAAGATTATGTATAGATTATAGAATGTTAAACAAGGCAACTATCAAGAATAGATATCCTTTACCCAGGATCGAAGATCTCTTTGATCAACTTAAATATGCCACTATATTTTCAAAGATTGATCTGAAGTCTGGATATCATTAGTTGCGAATCCATGAAGAGGATACACATAAGACAACCTTTAAAACTCGTTATGGCCATTACGAGTTTATTATCTTACCTTTTGGTCTAATGAATGCTCCAACAATATTTATGAACTTAATGAATAGTATCTTCAGGAAGCATTTGGATAGATTTGTTTTGGTATTCTTGGATGATATTTTGATATATTCTTAAAATAAGGTAGAGCATGATAGACACCTTAGGATTGTGCTAGAGCTGTTAAGGAAGAATCAGTTGTATGGGAATTTATCCAAGTGTGAATTTTATGTGTCAAAAGTGCAATACTTAGGGCATATTGTATCGATAGAAGGGATCATGGTAGATCCTAAGAAAATAGAAGCTATTTTGAATTGGTCATCACCAACAAATGTGATAGAAGTTTAAAGTTTCATGGGTTTGACTGGTTACTATAGGTGATATGTGAAGGATTACGCCAAGATAACCTCTCCAATAACTAACCTTCAGAGGAAAGGAAAAGAATTTAGGTGGATAGATAAATGTGAAGTAACTTTTGATTTGCTTAAGCAAAAGCTTACTACACCTCCTATACTAAAGATACCCGATCCTCAAGGTAGTTTTTCTATTTGTACAGATGCATCAATGGAAGGTTTGGGAGGAGTGCTCTCATAGGAAGGAGCAGTGGTAGCCTATGGATCAAGAAAGTTGAAATGACATGAGGTCAACTATGCAACCCATGATCTAGAATTGGCAGCGGTAGTATTTGCTCTCAAGTGTTGGTGATATTATTTGGTAGGGAGACCCTTTGAGTTGAGGATAGATCATCAGAGTCTGCAATATATATTTACTCAACCTTTACTCAATGCTAGGTAGAGAAGGTGGATGGAATTTCTTGTTGAATATGATTTTGGTATTGAGTATATAAAGGGAAAGGAGAATAAAGTCATTGATGCATTGAGTAGAAGGAGACACATAGTTATTTTGTCTCACATCCACGTTGACTTGATGGAACAAGTTAGGGTAATGCAATATCAGGATGCATATTACAATCAAATTTGGGAAAGGATGGAAAGGAAACTAGATGAAAATAAGGATTTTAGCATCAAGGATGGTTTCTTATGTTTTAAGGATAGGGTAGTAATTCTTGAGACTGAAAATCTGAGAAAAATGATCATGAATGAAGCTCATAGATCTTCATATTCTGCTCACCCAAGTGGAGCAAAAATGAGGGAAAATATGAAGAAAACTTTCTATTGGCTAGGAATGAAGAAAGACATAACTAAATTTATCGCTCAATGCCTAGAATGTCAGAAAGTAAAAGTAGAACATAGACATCCTGTTGGATTGTTGTATCCACATGATGTGCCCATGCAAAAATGGTAGGTGATCTCGATGGATTTCATTGTAGGGTTACCTAAAAATAGGTTTCAACATGATGCAATCTTAGTAGTGGTCGATAGATTGACCAAGGTTGCACACTTTATACCTAGGAATACCAAGGATGATGTCATCATTATGGCTAATAGATTTTCTAAAGAAATATTTTGGCTTCATGGTTTTTTGAAAGTAATTATATCAGATAGGGACTCAAGATTTACATTCGAGTTTTGGTAAGCCTTACATCATGCCATTGGTACTAGGCTAAACATCAGTTCTTCTTATCACCCAAAAATCGATGGGCAAATAAAAAGAGTGAATCAGGTGTTAGAAGATATGCTTCACATGTACTGTATGGATCAGAAGATCCAATGGGAGGATTACTTACATATGGTAGAATTTACCTATAATAATGGTCACCATTCGACCCTAGGCATGGCTCCATTTGAAGCTTTGTATGGTAGAAGGTGTAGGACACCATTGTCATGGGATAATCTAGAGGATCGAATTGTGCTTGGACTAGACATGGTCAAAGAAATGGAGCAATAATTAAGGATAATCAGGGAAAGGCTAAAAGAAGCCTTAGATCATCAAAAAAGTTATGTTGATCTTAAGAGATCACCAAGGGAGTTTGTTGTAGGTGATAGAGTGTTTCTGAGGGTGAGACCAAAGAAGAGTGCTATTAAGTCCACAAAACTTGACCCTCGTTTTGTGGGACCCTTTGAAATTATAGAGAAGATTAGTCCTATGGCATATCGACTT
Organism: Wollemia nobilis; assembly: GCA_028583015.1. Classification (NCBI taxonomy): domain Eukaryota; kingdom Viridiplantae; phylum Streptophyta; class Pinopsida; order Araucariales; family Araucariaceae; genus Wollemia; species Wollemia nobilis. The sequence goes on along the minus strand of JAQPPZ010017049.1, from coordinate 7,939,150 downwards.
GCCTTACCACCCAGTTTGTCCAAGATTCATGACACCTTTCACATTTCTTTGCTTAGAAAGTACATTGCTAATCCTGAACATGTGTGGGATTTTTCTAATTTGTAGATGGTGAATCTAGAGGCTATAGAGGTTCGACCAGTAAAAATCCTTGAGTTCCAATCCAAATCGATGAGGAAAGGGACTCTGGAGCAATGCAAGGTCCAATGGGACCATTATTCCGAAAGAAATGCTACTTGGGAGAAAGTAGCAGATATGCAAAAATATTTTCCATTCTTGTTTGAAAATACATTGTAAATATGTCATGTATTTAAACTTTGTTGATACACAAAGGATTGTGTTAAGCCTAAGGGGGGGAGGATGTCATGACCCTCCCTTGGTAGGATTTTTGGTTTGGATGGACATATGTGTTGCTTTGTTGTTTTATTAATGAAAGGTTGGCTATTGCAATTATAGTTATGTAAACACATATATTTTAATGGGAAAATATGATATGTGTATTTATTAATGTAAAGTTGGATAACTTCATGCTTAATATTCTTGCAACTTAATTGTTATATAGAATATTATGCTACTAATGGAATATCATTATTTATAGGGACAAGTTTACCTCACATATGGAAATAAGGCTAACTACTAAATAAGATGTAATAGGAAAGGGAAAGACATGATGTCTATTCTGTCTCCTGTTCGAGTAACAAGAAAAAATATTCTTTAATTAGAAATTTCATAATATGAGACCCCATGGAAATATTATGTGGAGTTGAGGAAACAATGAATGTTATATGCTAGATTTTATCTTGGCAGTAAAATTAATTAGCAAATACATTACCAATAGAAATGAAAAGTTAAGATGCGATTTCTATGGTTTTTTATTAGATTTGGGAAACATGTCTTTTGGTGGGAATCCCATGCTATGGAATGGAATAACTTAATGAAAATATTCAAACTATAGCTTGACTTGAAGTCCAAGCCTACCACAAAGTTATTTAAGCAAAAGAAATAAAAATAATAAATTCTCAACTAGAAGTTGAGAGTAGTGGTGGAGTAATCATCAAGTCATGATGAGCAGTGAGAGAACTTCAAATTCCATCGAACATGAGTGGAAGGAAGAGGGGGATCTTTTAATTACAGAAGAAAAAAGAAAGGATCAAAAAAAGAAAAAAGGGACGACGAGTTTGAATGTAGGAGGGTTGTTGTTTTGATCTGTAAATTATTGGTTGGTGAAAAGAGAGACAAATCTTGATTGGACCGTCTTCATTTTGTTATCGTGATTGGATTTGGAAGCTGATGTTGGAGCATCGCTAAATTGAGAAAGGTTGGTGCTTTCATAATAATTGGATTTTCTTTTGTTTCCCTTATTACCACACATTGTTGGAAGAACTTAGTTTAGGCAAACTGTGTAGAAAATTCTATTCAATTGGGTTCAAGCTTAAAGGAATTTAGTTCCTCTATTTTGATTGCTAGACTGTATGCTAGACTAGTTGAGTTTTTCCGTTGGGTGGTCACTGAGAAATTATGTAATTAATTAAGTGATAGTTTTCATTTGTGAAATGAGGGATGGATAGAAAGAATATCTGGTAGTGACTATGAGTTAAAGATTAGTTGGTATTTGGTTAGATATGAGCTAAGTTTCTATGATGTTGAGTTGAGAAAGTGGTTTGAAAACCATGCAATTTGTTGTTGTGTCATACCAGAATAGTCTAGATGTATTAGGTTCTAGAGTTTCAATGCAACATCGTTGGAATTATGTTGTGTTGTTACTTCAGTCAAGTTTGGGTGAAGAGAAAAGTCTGACCCAATTCAGTTGGACAGATGGTCCAATGAATAGAACTAAGGTCGATTTTTTAATAGCCATGTAGTGAATAGCGAACGTAATTGACCAGAAGGATATTTAATTAAATGGTTCTTGGACTATCGCTTAATATCTTATTTTGGAAGTCAAGAAGGTTTTTTAATGATATTCTTCTGCTAGACATAGTCAAAGTTAAGAAAATGCTAAGGAGAAATTTTTATTAGGGATTTATCAATAGGAAAAGGCTAAATAGAATGTACCCTTTGAAGAGGAGGAAATCATTTTTTGTTAAGATTACTAGGTAGCCTTGGTTATGTAGTTATAGAATATTTTTGCTACATTATGCTTCATCAAAGTCGTGTTCAAGGTAATTGGTTATTTCTAAAATTTTTAATGCCCTCGAATTGATATATGTAGTTGGATAGATACTAGGTGATTTGTATTTCCAAAATTTATAATGCATTTGAATTGATATATGTAGCTGGATAGATACAGGGTGATTTGTATTTCTAGAATTTATAATGCATTTTTTTGTTTGTGGAAAACACCCCAAATGGGATGCCACTTTTGGGTAAGTCCCAAGGAGGCAGAGGGATCTATCCCACAAAAAATGCCCAGGGCTCGCACTTGGCCTGCCCCCTTCTTTACACTCAATGAGCATGCCTAAAACAACAAAAATAATAAAAAACAAACACAAAAACACAAACAAACACAAAAAACACAACCACATAAAAAGACAAAGACAAACAAACAAACAAACAAACAAAAAAATAAAAACCACAAAACAAACAAAAACAACAAAAAAACATAAAAACAACAAAATATTGAAAAAAATAAAAAATGAAATAAAATAAAATAAAAAATAACAACAAAACACATAATAAAACCATAAAAACAACAAAACAACACACAAACACTTAAAAATAAATAAAAACACAAAACACAAAAAACAAAAACATGAAAAAAATAAAAACACAAAAACCACAAAAAAAAAAAAAAAAAGTAAAACAACACAAAATTAAAATAGTACAAAAAACACACACACCTCAAAAAATAATAAAAGGAAAACAAAAAAATAAAACACAACTACAACCTTTCTAGGCCAAAATACTTTTAAGTCAAGATACAATAGTGGAAACATAAGAAAGATATGTCTAAGCTAGGGAACTAAAATACCCTGATTGAACCAGATAGAAGCAAAAAAAATGCAAAAAGGAACTAGGGACCTCTAGTACTAGAGCCATCCAAAGAAAGGATAAAAAGTAGAGCTTCCATTATTTGTGAAGCCCACCACCTGGAAGGGTGGCCGTAACAAGTAAGATCACCTTTGTCTAATGCCCAATTAGCTAAAGCATCAACACTCCTATTCTATTCTCTTACCACATGATTGTAATACACTTTCAAAAAGAGCATTTAGATTAATTGAATATTCTCAATAATTATTTTTATTCTCCAATCAACCTTATGATTCTTACAAGGACTCTTCAAAAAATTAATCATGAGTTGAGAGTCAGATTCAACCAACACATTTTCCCATCCAAATTTAGCAGCCTCTTGAAGGCATTTGAGGATACCATACCCCTCATCAAGGTTATTAGAAAGGATACCCAAATTATCAGCAAAAGTGAAAACCAGGGAGCCGTCTAAAAGTCTACCAACTTATCCTACACTAGCTTTTCCAAGGTTCCCCCTAGAGGATCCATCGGTATTGACTTTTCCATAATCCTTAGGAGAAGGCTGCCAATTCCTTGTTCTTTCCATATTGTAATTACTCACATTCCTTTTAATATGGTTACCCTTAAAATATTTAATATCCAATATTTTCATCATTTGATTCCATCTTTGGTGGGAGTTTTGGAGGTGATTAAGGAGATGTTGGACTAATTAAACTAAGTTGGCAATGGTCTTTTGCCATATATAGTGAATATCCTTGCTTTCTTTATTGAAAATTTGGTTGTTCCTTTCATTCCAGATATTCCAAGGTAGAATGGTAGAACCCATCCAAACTAACTACCTAATGAAATGATCAACACCCTCCTGTTTAGGCCAATACCTCCAAAGCTATTCAAAAGTAGAAAATTTGGACCACTGTAAGCCAAGTAAGATGGACATTCTCCTCCATAGCTTAGATGCTAAGGTACACTCAATAAAAATATGGCTAAGATTTTCCACATTCTCTCCACATATTTCACATCTAAAAGGGCCATGAAAACCATGTTTCATAAGTTGCTCACTAGTTAGCACCCTATGATGCAATAAAAGCCAAGTAAAGAACCTCATCTTAGGCTAGAGATTTTGAGCCCACAACTGAGAAAATATGGCATAAAATTGATTGGGATTATTATGGCATTAGGCAAAATAACCTTAAGCAACTGAATACTCACCCTTAGTAGTGTTGTTCCATCCAAAAAGATCTTTATCATGGGACCAAGAGAGAGATATCATATGCAATATGCATCAGATATTTTATCTTTGAATTTTTGGGATTTGAATAGGCCAGTCATCAACAGGGATCCAATATCTACCAATCTCTAAATTACCAATATGGTATCGATAATAATTAGCCACCTTTATCCAATTAGCTCGGTGAAGCTCCTCCATCCAAGGCCTCCAATCAGGAAACTAAGTTATCAAAGGCTAGTGACCATCCCAAGAATTTGTCTAAAAATTTACCTGTTAACCATTATGAATGATCCAAAATAAATTTTTCTTAATCAAATCCTCACCAGTCTTAAGAATCGCTAAAATGGGAGAACCTTTGGTAGGCAATTGATAGCAAACAAGGACTTCAGAAATTTTGTTCTCAGTATATTTAGCATGGATATTATGGGCCCAAAGGGCATTGGGGTTATGTAAAATCCTCCAATACAATTTAGCAGCTAAAGCTTTGTTGTTATTAATAGCAGACTGGAATCTTAATCCCTCTTAATTCTTAGGAAGACATAAAATGTCCCAATTCACCAAGCCCCATTTTCTTTTCTCCTTAGTACCACTCCAGAGGAACCGATGATTAATATGATCCAATTCTCAAAGAAAAACCTTTGGTATATTCAACACGGTAGAAACATAAACAGATGTTGTTTGAAGAAAAAAATTTACCAAGGTAATTCTGCCCCCAAAAGAAAGCCACCTATTGGTCCACTTCCCAATTTTCTTCTTAACTTTATCCAACAACCAATTCCAATCTTTATTTTTCTATCTTTGAGTATTGATAGGTATACCTAAATAAGTGATCAGAAGGGAGGTATTCTTATATATTAGTTAATCTAAGACCATAGATTCCTTTCTGGTAGAGCAGTGAAAGAAAATGACTTTAGACTTGTCGTCATTGATCAATTACTCCATAGCCTTAGAAAAATAGCTAATGATTTACTTAATTTTAGAAGCTTCCTTAACTATAGCTTTACCTAACAGATTGGATTCATCAACAAATTGAATATGAGATATAGGCCTAGCTTCATGGGCAAAGGTAACTCCCTCAAGGGTTTTCTTGTATCTATTTTTGGTTATAGTCCTACCCAAGCATTCAAAAAGAATTATGAATAAATAAGGGAAGAGGGGGTCCTTGCCTAATACCTCTAGAAGTTGAGAACAGTTGTGAAGGCCTACCATTTATAAGAACTAAGTAGGATACTGAAGAGATACAACCCATAATCCAGTCCATCTAATCTTGAGAGAAACCAAATTGCCTCAAATTTTTTATAAGTGTCAATCCACTCTGTCATAAGCTTTGGATAAGTCTAAACAAATGAACATAGAAGGAGATTTTTGCATTTCCATGGAATGGATGGTTTGCTGAGAAAGAACTATCTCATCCACAATTTTATGCCCTTCCACATAACCTCCTCGTTCAGGGGAAATAATCTTATGCAAGAGAGACTTCAACCTTTCTACCATGGTCTTAGTAATGATTTTGAGAAGAACATTACATAAAGCAATAGGTCTAAGAGTTGAGATATGATAAGCCTCTTGATATTTAGGGACAAGATTTATATAAGTTTTATTGATAACCTTCAAAATTTCTTTGGCTTTCTTGGATTATTCCACCACTTCTAATAAATTAGCATGAAGGATATCCCAGAAATATTGGTAGAACTCAATGGGAAAACCATCAGGACCTGGTGTTTTCCATTTTTACATGTTAAAAACCACTTATTGAAGCTCATTAATAGTAACAGGAGCAGTCAAAATAGAGTTCTCCTTAGAAGTCATAAGAGAAGGGATCGCTTGAAGAACATATTGTTGAGAAGCCAAGTCAAGAGGAGTAGCGACAAAAATATTGAAAAAGTAATTCACAACAATAGAGTTCATGCCATCCCAAGTGTAGACAACCTCTCCAGAATATGAATTTAGAGAAGAAATATAGTTGTGATATCTTCAAGCTAGAAGAGATTTATGGAAGAAATTTGTGTTTCAATCTCCTTCTTTGAGCCATTGAATTCTAGATTTTGCTTCCATAAGAGTTCTCTTTTTTTCCATTCCTCTAACTGAGTTGTGAGTCTAATTTCATCTTTACTTTTGCTCTCTATGAGGCCATCTAAATAGACGTTCTTATTCAAATTTTCAAGTTGAGCAATAACTTCATATTTTTTTTGTTGAACATACCCAAAATCCTTTTAGTTCTAAGTATTGATTTTGAATTTAATATATTGCAACCTTATGGCAAAACAACACATATTAGTCCCATATCTTTGTTTACCTTCCTTCCACCATTGTTGCACTTGAGGTCTGAAGGAACAGTCTCTAAGCCACATTAACTAAAATTGAAAAGGAGAGAAACTCACTTTGGTTTTCCAAATTTCCACCATGGCTGGCTAGTGATAAGAACCATCATTGTTAAGAGTCTTCACTTTAGGAATGTGACCATGTATTAAGAAATGATCAGAGAGCAGGAACCTATCCAATCTCTCCATGATACAAGCTAAGCCTTGCCTTTTTTTAGACCAAGTCATAAGGCCATTATCCGGCTAGATGTCCACAAGATGAAGGTTTGCAATATATTCATTCATGAGGTTAGTGCTCCTGTCCAAATTTCTATTTTCCACCATTTTCTCATCCAGAGAGAGGATGGTATTGAAATATCCTCCTATCAAGATCCAAGCTTCAGGAAAATGAGAGATAATATAAGTTATATCCTTCCACTGCCTTCTATTTTCCTCCAAATACGTCGAAGCATAAATAGTTATGTAAATCATAATTTGGTTAGAATGTCTACTTTGAATAACTATATCTAAAATACCCCAACTGCCAACTATATAGTGAATAAATACCTCTTTTGGGTCCCAAAGGTAAGCAATGCCACCAGAAGCCCCCTAGGAACCGAGGGAAACAACTTTTCTAGCTAGCCAAATTTTACTAGCAATTGAATCCATTTCCTCTATTGACATATTCATTTCTTGAAGGAAAACAAGATGAGGATGATTTATCTGAATCATTCTTCTAATTTTATTTTGTTTTGAAAAACTCCCTTTGAGTCCTTTAATATTCCAAGTGATGATCTTCATTAATACCACGACTAAAATTGCTGGTAAGGAAATTAATATTACCTTCCTCTACAACCTTTTCACCTTCTTTTACCATATATTGTTGATTGGTCTTGCGACCTACCTTTTGATTATAATTCATTTTTAGTTTTTTTACCCGTTTCTTGACTTATCCCAATTGAATCCAGGATGTCTTCTAACCTTGAAGAATGCGTGTACACAACTACACTATTGCTGGAAGGTTCAACCGAGTCTATCTTGGGACCTGTATTATTTGAAGTCTCAACATTTAAAAGATTGTTTTTCTTATGTATATTTTATCCCTTTTTTGTTGATTTTTTTTTATTTTTTGGTTTGTCTCTGAGTTATTCCTTTCATCTCTAAATTGTGTTTCTAAGATTTCTATTTCCATTATTTCCTCTTCCTCACCTAGGGCATCATTTGTGGAAAGAATTTCAAACATACTAGTTGATAACTTTGATTGATCCTTCATAACTAGTTTTTTCTGAGTGTTCTTCTTCTTAGGCATTTGAAAAATTATTGAATTTGTATCTTCTTTCTTTTGATCTAGAATTTTATTTGGGCAAACACTAGCCAAATGACCATATTTATGGTAAATTCTACAATGAAAAGGAATGTTCTCGTAGTTCAATACTTTCTCCCAAGTGTCTTCCCAAAATTGTAATGTGATATTTTTAGGTAGGGGTTTATCAAAATCCATTAAAACACAAATTTGAGCTAAATAATATGTTCAAATTTTTGAGTAAAATCAACATTCATCATAAAAGTTCCCAAAGAGTTTTCAATTGAAGAAAAAATAGTCAAATTCCAGAATTCAATTGGGGGGCCAAAGAGTCTAACCACACGAGACCTGTAGAAGACATCTCTTCTTCGACTTTAAATTTAGTATGCTAGGGCTTCATAAAAAACCCTACCCTTCTAAAGAACTAGGGTCCCCCTTGAAATATTTTCTTTCTATCTTCATTATTAGCAAATAAAACAATAAAATAACCATTTGGATAAATAGAGATTTGTAATTCACCTTTAGTTTTCCAGCTTTTTTCAACCTAGACTTTAAAAGTAGATAGGCTCAGACGAAAACCCAAGAAATGATAAATTAGTCCTATTTTTCCAGATCTTCAATGCTAGTCTAAATGTCACCCATATCAAGCTTAACAATAGGAGTTCCATCAGCTACTCTAAGACATCCTAACTCAATTTTCCTCAGATCAATATTAGACAATTTTAGAGGTTTACGATAAGCCCTAAGATTAATTTTAGCATTAGGCTAAGGTTGTCCACCATGGAGGACATTCTTAAATTTTTTTTTGGGCCCGGGTCTTGGAAATCCTTTCCCTTGAAAGGGGTTTCCATTGTGGATTTATTTTGGGGGTGCACCTTAGCACTAGATTCGCTTGAGATCTGAAACATTTTTGATAAGTTACTTGAAACTTGTTTCGTGATCTCTTTAATCCATACCCTATATATCGAGAAAAGGTATGCTTTTCACTTTTGTTTTGTGTAGCAAATTGGAAGCCATTTTCAATCAAGTTCACCACATGACCTATTGAAAGATAAATTTTTAACCCACTTGGGTCCCCTGCAACATATCCTACTAAAATCTTGAGTAAAACCATAAAATGTTGGCCACTAGGGCCCGAAGGCCCTGAAAAACATCCTATGGAGCTGCTTGCACTCAACCCAGATGAAACCCTCACATAGTCGCTTGCAAATTTTTTTTATACATAGGGATGTGCTAGGATTTGTGTTGCTCCAAATGATCTAAAAATTAATGGATATGTTCTAGGGTTTATCAAGCATCTACCTTTAAAATTTCAGCTCAATCCGAGTCCGTATGAGTGAAATATGGCCAAAACAAGTTCATTAGTTTGGGTAGTCCTATGAAAAACATCCTCTATTGATCATCACCCAACTCATGAATCTCTTTTAATTTTCCCTAATTTATAATGCATTTGAATTGATATATGTATCTAGATAAATACAAGGTGATTTGTATTTCCAGAATTTATAATGCATTCGAATTGATATATGTAACTGAATAGATACATGGTGATTTGTATTTCCAAAATTTATAATGCACATGAATTGACATATGTAACTAAATAGATACAGGGTGATTTGTTATTTCCAGTATTGTAAAGATATTCTAATTATTAAATGTAATTGGATAGATGTGTTATTTCTAGAATTTATAAGACATTTGATTTATTACATATAGCTAGATAGATGCAAGATGATTTGTTATGTCTAGAAAATATACAATGAATAATTTGTTATTGTATATTTTTGGGGGGGTTTGTGATACCTCCAAGAATTGGAACCCGAGTTTAGATGGGCATTTATTTGAAAAGTTGCTTTGTATCATTTGTTGAGATAAGAACCAGTATAGAGGATGAAGTTCAATGATGGGCTATGAAACATATCCTTGTAATGGAAAACAAGAATGTTTCCTCCGTGTTACAGTTAAAATGAGGTACTTCTGGTGAACCAGAAGACCCTTATGCTGTGGTGGTTCCTGTGAACGAAGACTATTTGACATTATGGAAAAGGGGGAAAAAGTATAGAGTAGAATTCATGGGAATTGAGTATGTTTCCCATAAGAGATTAATATATAATGATTTGTCTAATCTTTGTTGTATGAAAAAACTACCATTTTAGAGTGATATAAGACAAAATTTAAATTCTAGGTTTTCTCTTCGAGGTTTTCTCATAGGGTAAATGAGTTGTTTATGTGTATGTATGGTGTATCATTTTGTAATTATGTAAATTAAAATGAATGTTTGGTACATAATTTAATTTGGCTAAATTTCTATGGAATTTATCCATCATGTTTTGGTTGTAATATTTATTAGATATAAAGCTTGAGATCGTTACTGAATTAAATAGGTAGGTCTTGTAATATGCGCTTAAGTACTCCTACACTAAAGAAATTGTGTAGAGAGTAGAGAATGACATTGATCTTAGAGCTCTTTCACTTACGAAATTATGACTCCTGCACTAAAGGAAATGTGTAGAGATCAAAGTTTTAACGTGGTCCTTAGAAGCTCCTACACTAAAGGATTTATAAAAGGAGTAAAGACTAGGACTCCACATTTCAAAAGAACAAAAGAAAAAGATCAATTAGCTTGTGGGGAGAGCAAGTTAGTTGATGTGAAAGGAATTTGCATCTAGTATTTTTCTAGACAGACATGTGGAAATGTAGGGATGGATGCTCTCATAAGCCAAGTCTTGAGGTAAAACTAAAGATTATAGGTTAAGAGATTTCTAGTGAGTGACCATTAGAGATTCAACCAATTAACTAATGGGATAGGAACTTCGTTTTAACTTGGTAGTGATATATATATCTTAGTTAACTCAGAATGTTTTTGAAGAAGTGAAAATTTAGGGTGATGACACTCATTGGTGATGGTAAAAAATTAGTCATATGGATGGATGCAATCAATGGTATGCCACCAATAAGAGGATATCATAAATAATCCAACTAAGAGATTGTTTTAGAAGCAAAGGTATGGAATTTTTTTCATTTTTTTATACTAACAATTCTCAAAGTGAATGGCTAGAATCCAAAATTAAATATTGAGGGTAATGAAATATTGAATCAGTAGAATTGAAGAATAAAATAAAAAAACTTTCCAATTTGTTAAGAAAAATAAGTGTCAGAATCAAATATGAACTGGACCAGATAATATGGAGACCAATAAATAAAACAATAAAATATCATGTCAAACAAGGATATAACTAGCTATTAGCTAATAAATATGGTCACTTAATTCCAAACAAGTGCTTGACAAAATTAAGGAGTGTAATATCCAATAAAAAAATTAATCATTGTATGTGGATCTTAAATCTTAAAGCGATTCTTACTGCTAAAAATCTAAGTAGAAGAGGTATACATGGGTCACCAGTACGTATGTTATTTAAGAAGCAGAATAAAATATTGAACACTTGTTTATTCAATATGATGTCTCAAACCAAGTTTGGAACGTCAAGTGGCAAGCATAGGGCTTCAGAGCTAACATCTATTCCAAAATTAAGTAGTGTGAGGAATTTTTAATGGGCCACTTCTTATACTTTTTACAAAGATGAAAAATCAACAATAAAGATATTTTGGGAAGTACTACCATGAATTATATTGTGGTAGATATGGAAAGCTCAAAATGTAGTAATATTTCAAGATAGAAATATGAAGCCTTTAGAGAATATACATGCAACATAACAATCCTCAAACTCTTAATTAAAGCCAATAGAAGCAAGATTGAGAATGAAGACTCATAGGTGGAAGTTGAAAAAAGAACAGTTTAGCTTCTGGAAATATTGTTTGTGACCAAGTAGGTAAGTAAGATAGATGAACCCCCCAAATCTAGTACTGGAGAATACCAAATTTTTTTTTTATAGTGCATCAAAAAGAATCTAGGAGCAATATAAGTAGAAGGGATTATCATGACTGAATTAAGGAGAGTATTGGTAGAATTTGTTGAAGGATTAGGAGTTAATTCAAACAATTTTGTGAAGCTATCAACTTTGAATAGAGGATTGAAAATTTCCAGGCAAAAAGAGTGGTTAGAACTGAGAGTATATGGATATTAGAAACTGGTCATTGAAGCAATGAGCAAAAATGTGGAAATATTAAATCTAATGCCATATGTGATTCTACAAGAAAATTAAGAATTATACACCTATTTAAAATCCATAACTTTTGTATATGTGAGAAGAAACATTAACAAAAAGGTTGATCAACTTGCCAATAAAGGATTTAAAATAGAGCATAGAAAGACCAAAACAAGATATTTTGACATTGTTGGAAAAGAAGTTACTAGTGAAGTAGTGTGATTCACATGAGCTACAAAATAGTACAAGAGTGTTAGAGAAACATGCGACAAAATTTTATGCTACATATGATTGGAGCTATTTTGTTAGTACTACAATATACTGGGGCTACATTGTAACAACCCATAAACTCGACCCAAGGGGGAGAGTTTTTTTTACAAGGGTTAACTTACAAAGAAGACCCAATATTTTCATCATTATTAGGCATAACCACTTTTGAGTTCATAGTCACTGCAGATGACCCTCAAGTGGACAGAAGTGACCAACTTCTTGTATTTTTTGGGTTCCCTTTTCTAACCTCACTACTATTAGAAGAGATGCTATTAGTGGTCTCTCCATTTCCCATACACTCATCACCTATATAGGATAACTTGACCATGACGTAGGGGTTACCCTTTAAGGCCCATAACACTTAAAGGTGATACGTTTTACCCAACCCTATATACTATCGGTTATGTCGGATTACTATGGTGTAATGCCTTAGTGACTAGTTAAATTTCATCTACCCATGAAACTAACTAAGACCATTACCATTCCCTAATAATGATCATGGTCACACTTGCCTATATTATGAATGATACGGTGGATTATCCCATACCGATCCATTGTTGAGATTCCTAAAGCTCCTACTAGGATATATCATTCATAATTACGCGTAAGGTACCACCATTATACTACACTGTGAATGATCTGATGGATTATCTCATACCAATCCACCTCACCTCTTGCCCTAGCCTTGTTGTAAGGATTTGTCATTCACAATTACCTAGTTGAATTGTCTTACCACCATAATTCAATAGGATTAGGTACATATTGACTCTAGAGATTACTACATGGTGCTAAGATATATCCCAAAGTAACCCCCTTCCAACCCACGGGTCCTAAATAACATTCATAACCATTTCTCCAAAAGGAAATAAAGTGCATATATTAAACCATAATTAAATTCAACATAACACATTGCTATAGGCCAAAAATTTTAAACATATCTTCAATCATAACACTAAAATTTAGTATTTCTTTTATTTATAAATGAAAGAACGAAATCAGCATTTACAAGAATCACAACCATAACCCATCAATTAATTTTTATTATTCACATCCTTTCCATTTTACAATTAACTAACTATTTAAAAGAACTAACCATAAAAGAAGACATTAATTCATCTTCATTATTTGAACAATCTCAAAATAATATAACAAAAATATCTACAAGACATCTATTACTTCAATACAATCATTACATAACATAACTTCTACACAAGGTATTTTTCATTCAAAACATTACATTTCAATATATATATCTTATACATAAATGGTTCCTAGTCTCATCTTCTTTCTAAAGGTCCTCCACTTGATATATCTTCTCCAATAAAGCTTTAAGAGTAAGTTTAGGGATCAAGATAGCTCTTGGATGCACATGAAACATAACATGCATTATACAAGAAAACATACAACCAAGTATGAATAGGCATCATACAAAGCAAATACCATGCAAAGATATGGAGAGAATCCTACACTTCTCTCAATTATGGATTCCCTGACTACCTAAGTCTCATCCATTTCTTAGAGAATTTACTTTTAAAATTTTCAATAATAACTTCTCTTTCTAAAATTAAAAATATATTCAACACATTAAAATATCACCTCACTAATAACCAATTTATATTCCTTATATATATATAAATAAATAATATGAATTTTAAATTAACACACTACTTATTCTATAATACTATAACAAGTCTTCAATACTAATTTAATAAATCCATATTATAATATTAAAAAACACATTATTTGATTGAAGCCTTTTGTATTAATCAAAGGCCATCTTTTATTTTTTAAGAAACAACACATTATTAATTAAAATGTCCTCTGTATTAACCAATAGTGTTCTCCACTACTGACTAATTACATACTCAACGTAACATGAAATATTTCATACATATATTAACCAGTAGTTTTGGACTATTGAATAATTACATAGTCAACGCAACATAAATTATTTCATACAGATAAACTCATCATTTGAAGACTTACTCTTACCTTAACGTTATTGTTTATCGAGGAATTTTTTTACCGAGGAGGAAAATACTTCTCTTTTTATTCTATAGGTATTTGGGTAAACTTCAAGATCTTACATAGGCCTACTAAGAAATTGTTTTGAACTAATCAAATTTTAAAAGTTTGTTTTTTAAAACTCAGCTAAAGTTTGAGCTATAGTTTCCCATATTTTTTGCTGGTATGGTATGGAAGGAAACTTTAATCGAATATAAAAATTTTATTACGTTGAGAGGTAACTGATAGGGCTATAAAGGATGTTTTCCAAAGGAGGTATTACTTGTGCTCTCTACCGTTCATGCAAGAGAACATAAAACTTTGTAGCGATGATTTGGTGGTACGCTAAATTATACAATTTAGCAATAAAGGTAAAGCCTAAATCCAAACATAAAGCTTCACTATGAAATAACGCATTTACATATTTGAATTTGAAACACTATATCTATATATCTATATTAAAATGTTTACGTTGTAAAGATATAATAAAATATTATTGTATATTAATCCAGACAGACTCCAAAGTTACCAATAGAATCCATGCTAACCCGCTTGGGTTCGGGATAGTATTCACATCCAAATTTATGTTATTATTATTAAAATTTCCTTCATCTCAATGACCTCTACATTCTTATGATGGGTTATATGTAAACTGTGTTTCTAACAAGGTTGACAACATCAACATAAATTATATTGCTCTAAACTACCACACTTCAAACATCAACTCTGTGATACCATACAAACACAAAATATGTTCAATAATTATCAATCTATATATTATAAATCTAATTTAATTATTCCATGGCAGATTCTTATGAAAGAATAATACATTGAACTATTATCTGTATGAGATATAATAATATATAACTAAAAGTTTTCAAGAAATACACAAAATAATAGCTAAAGAGGCTTTATGCACGGTTTTCACAGACTTTCGTGTTTATACGATTGAAACAAGGAATTCTGTTGCCAAAGAAGATAGGGACCCTCAAGCCCTAAAAAATAATAGTAATGACATTACCAAATTTATCAAGAAAGTTTAGGTCACTAAGTTTGACATTCCCTCACACAAAAACTTAAAAGTAATGGTTTTAGTATCTCTGCCTGGTAAACGAGTAACTTGATACCGAGTATATAGAGGTTTTACTAGATAAGTCTTGGGCAATAGAAAGCCTGGATTTGTTTTAGACATTGAATTCAAGCAAGATTGATATGAGTGTTAAATTTCAGCATGACAAACATACAACCGGTAGGAATACCTCTATAGTGGCAGTTCCAGAATCTCTTCTCTCAATCCTTTTTCCTTCATGTTTCTTTCTTCAACTAGGCCCCTCAATTTCCCCCCAAGCTTGGAGGAAAAAAGAAAAGCAAGTGGCTTGTAATACATCCTAACACTTATCCCCTGACTTCTTTCGTTAGCTCAAAGTGTTACGTGAAGGTCTCCTATATTGCTAGTGTTACCAACTTGTTTAAAAAAGAAATGAATTTTATTCATATTTATTAATCATCAAATGTGCTCCCTCTATTTATAAGTTTAATTTATTAATATTTAATTAATAATATTTTAAGGGTAAGTATTGAAAGGACTTTTTAAAGATTGAGAAACCTGATATTTTGCTTATTCAAGAAACTAAGTTAGATAGTAATACTGCTAAATCTATTTTCAATAAAATTTGGCCAAATTGTGAATGCCTGGCATCTTCTTCCAGAGGTGCTTTAGGGGGTATCATCACTTGTTGGTCTACTGATTTTCACCTTGAGGATTATTTCCTACATGATAATTGGATTAGAATCTCCTTGCATCATTTTCCCTCTAATATTTTGGTCTTTATTACCAATGTTTACTCTCCCAACCACCCTATGGATAAGAAAATGTTTGTTTCAAAAGGCCCAAAAACTGGATTCTTGGGAGGATCTAAATATGGTTTTGAATAAAAATGAGAAAAGAGGTGGGCTTCCTATCAGAGATAGATATAGAGAATATGTGGAAGAGATTATAAGTCTTTTTTACTTAGAAGATCTCAAGCCTAGTAAAGACAAATTCACTTGGACAAATAAGTGTGTTGGTTTAGCTAATATTACAACTAATTTGGACAAATTTATGATTTCTAGTGAATTGTTGGAAGAGTTTCCTTTGGCCCACTCAAAAATTCTCCCTAACCCCATCTTTGATCATAAGCCCATTAGCCTTTGCTTAAAATAGAGAACCAATTGGGGTCCCATTCCGTTCAAATACTCTTCACTTTGGCTCAGTCAACCTAGGTTTGTTCAGATGGTTAAGAATTCTTGGTCTAATTCAGCATACTCTCCTTTCCAAGGGTAATAATGGGTTAACAAAATATAAAGTGTTCATTCTAGTATCAAAAAATGGATTTAAAAAATAACAAAATTCAAAAGCAATTATAAAACAACAGTTAGAGGAACTTCAAGAAAGGATTGAGATTGAGGGCCCTATAGAGGATCTTATCAAGCAACAACAAAAATGTTCCTCTTCTCTTTTAAATTCTTTAAATTTTGAAGAAGCTTCTTGGAGATTAAAATCTAGAATGACTTGGCTCTTAGAGGGTGATAGGAACACTAAGTACTTCTACAAGAAGACTCTCCAAAGAAGAAATTATAATTCAATTTCCAAACTAGTCTCTTTAGATGGGCAGGTTTTAGATTCTATGTAGGATATAAAACTCAGTGTCTTTGATCATTTTCAACTTCTTTTCAAGGAAGAAATTCAGGATAGATCTACCTAGATACACAAACTTCTTTTGAACATTCCCTCCTTGGTATCTCAAGAGAAAAATGAAAAGTATATTTCAGATGTTATGATGGAGGAACTTCGACAAGTGGTTTTCAACATGAAGCATGACAAAGCTCCAAGATAGGATGGTTTCAATGCTAACTTCTACCAAGACTTTTGGGAATTAATAAAGGATGACCTTCTCCTTATGATTGAAGACTCCAAAAAGAAGTAGAAACTTCATGGTGGGATCAATTATTCCTTCTTGGATTTAGTTCCCAAGGAAGCTCAAGCTGAAATATTGGAAATATTTAGACCAATTTCGCTTTGTAATACTTCTTACAAAATTATTACAAAGCTAATAGCAAGGAGAATGGGAAAAATTATCCCACTTTTGATCTCAGAAGAACAAACGAGCTTTGTTCCTCATCATCATATTTATGAAGGAATCATCCTCACACAAGAAGCCATCCACTCTTGTAAGCAAGGAAATAAAAATATAATGGCCATAAAACTAGATATGGCAAATGCATTTGATAGACTCAATCACCAGGAAATATTTGAAACTTTGTACAAAATGGGATTCAAGGAGGACATGGTTGAATGGATCAAAGCTTGCATAAGTAACCCATGGATTGACCCCCTTGTCAATGGAAGCCCCACACCTTTCTTCAAGCTCTCTCGTGGCTTGAGGTAGGATTGTCCTCTTTCCACCTTCTTGTAAATTTTAACTATTGAACTTATTGGCATGAATCTTGAACAATTAAGAGTAAAAATATTATTTTTAGGTTGTAGAGGGAGAAAAACTACCCACCGCGTATGATTCTTGGTGGCTCCGCTAGGAGCTGAGGTGATTGCAGGGTTGTTGTGTTTCCTCTACACTCAAGGGCTTGGGGGATTGAAATGTTCACTAGGAATAGTTTAAGGACTCGCTTCAAGTTTGAGATGGAAGGTTTTATGTGTTTACTGAACAAACACCTAAGTTTGGTCTTTCTAAGATCTAAGCTAGAAAGAATTAAAGAACAATAATGTAGGACAAACAATGATGCAAGCAAACAAGGAGCTATTTCTAGAATTATTATTTGGTTGAATGAGAGCTATCCCTAATTTTGCAAGAAAGTAAATCTTTTTATTTTTTCAAGCAAGATACTAAGATAATACACAAACAAGATTAGTCTAGATGCAAACTATATGCTTTTTCTTTTTCTATGCCTAGAAATGAAATAAAAATATCTTCTTTTCTTATGTTTTAAATTTGTAAATGAACAAAAATCAACATAGGCACATAACAAACAACCTCACAGATATATCAAAGCATTTACTTGATATGGTGATTGATCCTAGCCAAATTCATGCCCTATAAATCAACGACCATGAATTCGATCAAGCTTGCAAAACAACTTCAAAACCTTGGAAAAAATAATTAGTGTTTGGGGGTCTTCTTAGGTCACTATGTGACTGAGCTTGGAGGCACAAAAATCAAGCCCCCTTGGTCCTTTTAGCTAACCATTTAAAAATGAAAATGATTATTGATCTTTAGGAACAAGAAAAATAAGATGTAACACCATGAAATAGTGAAAGCATAGTGCAAACATAATGGATACAATGAAAACTAGCATGTAAATTATGGCCTAGTCTTTTGGGAGCAAAAAGTTACCCCCAAGCTGTTGTGACCAAATTCACACCCTATAATTAGCGAGTGTGAATTCAGAAACAAAGAAAAATATGGTGAAACCAATGGTTTTGCTGAATTTGTGCCCCATAAGGATGGGTACACATTCACACAGGAGTGTTTAAGAGCTAATTTAATAATGCAAAATACAATTTAATACTAAGGATTGATGATCTAAGAGCTAATAAATGCACAAAGAAAACCTGATAAGCTTGTAGAAGCAGGAGTAGATGTAACAACCAAAGCAAAAGAACTTTTTTCCTTCAAAGATAAATGATGTGCTCAATTTTTTATCAAAGCTTCTCCCCTTGCTTGTACTCAATAGCAAATCATAGAAAACACACCAAAATTAGAGCACCAAAGCATTCCAAAAGCATCAAATCTTGAGAGCATGCATATGATGATTTCAAAACTTGCCAATTTCACTTAGCTAGGAGAAAAAGAGAGTCCAATTTTTCTATGTATAGGAGGTTTGGAGGGGGTTTAGGTGGAAAAATAAAAAAAAACTTTGGCCAAGAACCTACGCCATAAAGGTCGGCCAAAAACTTGGATTTTTGGAGAGAAAAATCCAAATTTTCTGAATTCATGCCCCTTCTTGAGACGATCACAAATTTGATAAGGCTAAGAGAAAAAAAAATAAAAGGAGGGGAAAGAAGCCCAAACTTGCACTTAGCAACTTTGAGGGACTTCTTAGGGATTCTAAGAGAAAAATGACTCATTTTGATAGGTCAATTTTTGTGTTTACACCCTCCTTGATGCATTTATGGCCTAATAAATGCATCAAAGAAAGATATAGACACCTACAAATGGAAAACAATGAACACAAAAGGGGTGGGTTGGTTTAGATAGAGGGACGGTGCAAAAATAGTGTCATTTTAGATACTTTGAAATTTTACTCACTTCTCAAGGTATTATGATATTAATATCCCAAGATTGGGGTGCCCCCTTGAGTTTTAGAAGGAATGCCAATTTACTAAAGAAACTTGAAATGATAAACACATAAGAACAAAGAAGCATACAAAAAAAAAAAGGAAAATAGGAGAGAGAAAAGGAGGGATAAAAGGTGAGGGGAGGGTGAAAATGAATTCATTTTTGTCACGTGAAGAAACATAAAAGAGCTTTGGAGAAAAATAAAAATGGTGGTTCCCACACACCATTCAACCGTTGCGAGGGGTGAGGCCATTACAACAGTAAATCGAGCATGGGTAAGGACCAAAACCCAACTTCTAGACTAGGTTAGACTAGGGTTTTTACTTTATTTATTAATTATTTTATGAATTTTTTATTTTTTTAGAGAAAATCATTACATGGGTGCTCGATGCGAATTTGGGGGTCAACCACAAATTTTGCCATACGTCAAAAATGATCGGATTCATGCCCCAGAAGTACAAGGAGTGAATTTATAAATTTGTGCCTTGGAAAGAAGGGGCACAAATTTGTAGAAGAAGAGAAAAATAAAAAAAGAGAGGGCGAAAAGAAAGTAAAGAGAGAAGAAACAAAAAGAGAGAAAAATTAGATGCACTTGATTAAAAGGTTACCTATGTTACTTATTTTTTTAAATTAATTAATGCTTATTAATTATGATGATGAAACTAATAAAATGTGTTAATGTTTGTGTTTGCAACATGATGTACTGGAGAGCAAGGAGTGGTGGTCGAGCTCCTTAGAGGAGGTATTACGGTATCTCAAGTTAGCAAAGAGAGACACTCTACGGGTAGTGGGACTACTGTATTTGGTAGAGATACCTTGGGTTAAGGTGGATAAAGTGATATTTATAACGTTGGTAGGGATATGGTACTCAGAGTCATCGACCTTTGGTTATCGATGAGAGATATGATAATCACATTGGAGGATGTGTGGTGTATCTTACACATCCCCATTAGGGGAAGAGCAACTTATAGAGCATTAAGGTGTTGGGCAACACTATAACTTAGGGGACCTGAATCACGAGGTCCAACAGAGTGGACTCTATGTAGATGAGATGCCCATACAATATGGAGTTGACACACTGATGACAGTACTCTATGGGATAATGGTTGGGTTCCTGGCATGCCACATGAGCAGACAACACTTGCCATGGGTATTGAAAAGGGTAGTGGTAGATATGCAAGACCAATAGGTGTGGTTCATATGGGGCCTATATGTACTGACATGTTTGTACAAGACATTATACAATATCGTGTATAAGCGACAGATAGGGATAATTTGTATGACTTTGCTCTAGATGTGGTGCTAGGAGCACATTTTACTTAGGAGACCACATGCACTACTAGGGCCACTACCCAATCATAAGTGGCCAATAATATATAGGTGGGCTTGAGAGTTTTAACATTTCTAGAGAACATATATGAGTATCCTATGACTAGGGAGGCAGGTGGTAAAAGAGCTATGAGAGCACCAAATTATATGATGATTGTGGCATCTACACCTTGAATAGGATGAGGATGAAGAGGATTTGGAAAGTGTATGAAGAATAAAGTGGATGGTGATGGAGAGGGAGGAGCTCGAGCTCTATAGGTGTGATCGAGTCAAGCAATAGTTTAGCATCCTCTTGGAGATACCAAATTTGGGAGATTACTGGTTTAGGCAGGATCCATTAGGGGTTGAAGGGGATCCTAATGTGGGGAGGTTCACAAAGGAGGACCTAGACAATCCAATATTTGTGGATCCAAGAGTGGATGATGTGAGGGTAGCTCTTGGGTACCAAATATGGTATAGGGGTATCGTGCCCTCGAGGATATCCCCACTTGTACCAATGCAAAGGTACTAGGTCATGACTTGATGGGTGTAGTTGGCATTTCAAGAGGCCACTCAACACACAACTGAGTGGTAGTAGAGGGGCACAAATCCACCTATGTATACATAGATGTAGGTTCAGATAGAGATGGTGTAAGCCATGAGGACCACTATCACTTTCTCTGGCTCAAGAGGAGAGGGACATCTGAATATGCCCCCATAGCTACATAGACCTGATCGAACAATGTAGTGAGATATACTCCTTCAGCAATGATGGTAGGACTTAGTGGGATCGTAAGTCAAGATAATACAACTTGGGAGGTAGAGGCATTGTAGGACAAGATGGTGGTCACGCAGAGGGAGATGGACCTACTCTAAGAGAACAGTGCTAAGATGTTAGAGGGGTTGTGGGGAGATCTCAACATGATACTCTCAAAGTAGGATCAGGCCCTTACTACATAAGCCATGATAGTATCAAATAGAGATGCAATAAGGGAAAATGTATATTGCCTCAGGGAAGATATGGGTCGATTGAAGTGAGAGTGATAACAAGCCTAGATAGAGAGGATGGTTGTAATCATTGGGAGCTAGTAGGGAGAGGGGATACGACTATTGTAGGAGGAGCTACAAAGGGTGAGGGAGGACTTGTAGGTATCAGTTAGAGAGAGAACTAATACCAAATGATGTACTACCAAGTAGTACCCATAAAGTAGAGGGTTACTCCACCATCATCCTAATGATCATAGAGTCGATCAAGTATCGATCTATGAACACACCTCCACCATGACCACATCCAATAGGCAGAGCAAGGAAGTCTAGCTCGTAGGCCTAGGGTAGGGATTGGGGTGACATGCTAATTTTGAGTATGACATGCATCCCTGGGGGGTTGAGTGTGTCAAGCTTGGACTGGGGCACACCAATATAGGTGACATGTACCCACTACTTTTGAGTAATATATCATGTTACTTGTTATTTAAAGTGTGTTTGATTATACATTGTTATTTTTTGGTTTATGCATGACTATCCAAAAATATGATGAATGAACTTTAACTAATAAATGCAAAATGAAATTTAATTAATAAATACAAAATGAACTTATCTAATGAATGCAAAATGAATGAATCTAACTAAATAAAATTGTAAAACAGAAAATATCAACACTAGAAATAATAATGAATTAAATTAAGCAGTGTGCATATGAAAAGAATGATCTCATATGTTATTAAATTGGAGAGCAAAGATCTCCACTTTTACACATAAATATACTCCAAATCATAGGGGTTAAATAATATTGCTTATTTTAATTATATAATGGTTACATCAAAAGGGGTGAAACCCTCTTGATTGACCAAATAACTATGGTGTTCTCCAATCTTCCTGCTACAAATAAATGTTGAGTGGGCTTCTTGAATATCCTTACGGATCACTCCAATGGAAAAAAATATCAAAGAAATTGTCACCTATACCTGCACACAAATAAACCACAACAAAGAGTCAATAACACTTATGGGGCCTCCACAGTGCGAGGCCCTCTAAAATATAAATGTGTAACCTACAAAACCTAGTTGAAGTACTTGTAGAGTATAGAGTAGAATATAGGAAAACGTAAGCTAAATAATAACAACAAATGCCTTGTCAAAATACTTGATCTATGATCTATGCATTTGAGGGTTCAAAATGGTATTGCGTGAACACTCGATAGCATATGAGGGCTCACTGGATGCAGTTTGGTGTCTAGCGAATGCCATGAAGCATCTATAGGCAATGGTGGATGCCCTGTAACATTCAAGAAATATCTTGAGGCATTTGTGGGCTATGGTGGACACTCAATAGAGTCTGGATATGGTTCCCAGAGGCAGCGGTGATTGAACAATGCATACAATGGTGGCTAGGGTTCATGTGAATGTGTATGATGTTTCCTTGCAAATATTTTTGACCCTTATTCATAAAAAGTGAATAATATTTTATAACCCTTCACTTAATATTAGGGTATTGACGATGGCAAATGGACGGTTAAGATTAAAACCTGATGAACAACTAAGATTGCAACTTGATAAGTGATACAAATTGCATTTAATGAGTGACAAAGACTACCACATGGCCCGCTAAGATGGAGTTTTTATGGATGGTGTAGATTTATTTTTATATAAATATAACTATATATATAAATATATGAATGGCTATGATTTGATGATGATGAATGTATTATGAATGGCTAGGATTTGGTGTCTACAAATGCCTCTTTTTGTACGGTGTTGCATGAAACACAATACGATGCAAAAACAAGAGATATCTGGTTTGATGGAATGGATTTAGCATGTAAGAAAAATTTAAAATTTTTGTGATTTTGGATTACCCCATCAATTGGTGAATGAGTGAAGAATGGAACCCACAAGCCAATTGACCAAATGTGGATGATGCAATGGATGCATATGATGTATGCAGATGTTAGAAATCAAAGTCAAGTTTGGTTACCCCAAGTTTGGGATGGTTTTGTGCTGTCAAAAATTTACCTTTTGGTATCATTGAAATGCAAAAAATGATGATGAAGTAAAGGAACCCAGTTCACTGCCCAGTGATCAAATCAAGTTCCTTAATGCAAAATGATGATTTTGTAACACTATGGAGAGGGTATCAATGACAAACTTGGGTAAATTAGCTTGAACACAGTATCACTCGAGAAATGAGGGACCCAATTGATTTTATTTTCAAATAAGATGATGTTAGATGATGATTTTGAGCAAGTGTCCTTATGGTGGTCTACCCATCCTACCGAATTGCATGGATAACCAATCGCTGCAACCACTATACGAGGTTCACTTGATAATGTAAGTGGATTTGATGATGTGAGGGGATGATGTAAATGCATTGATGAGTGGATTTGGTAGTTTTATAAAATTTTGAATCATTTTCTATGTTTGGAAGCATTTTAGAGTATTTGTGTGACTTTTGGTTGCATTAAAAAATTAGACGCCCAAATCAATCCATGTTATCACAAAATGTGATATGATAATGTGATGATTGTTTGGAATAGTGTATTTGGAAATATTATGAGATTTTGGGTAATTTTTTATGCGATTTTTGGTCACATTCAAAATTTAAATGCCCAAATAATCCATGTTATCACAAAATGTGATGTGATGATGTGATGGATGTTTGAAATAGATTTGATGGTAATTTTATGGGGTTTTGCTATGTTTTGAGGCTCTTTTGAAACATTTTGCAATATTTTGAAGATAAATGTTTACCTGCATCTCTGTATCCATAGATGCAATATGATGTCTATCATTCTAAAGACATAGTGAGGCATTTGAGTGTGCCTATAAAACACACTGGGGTGTTTGGGTGCACCAAATCAGCCATAAAAGAGGTCTAGAGATGAAATTTCATTTCATTCTTGCATTTGAGAGTTGAAGAAGTGGTGTTTGAGAGGAGAGTGAAAGAAATCAATGATGGCAATAGAGGGAGCTAGTACAATAGCTGGAGCTGATGTGTGGGTGGTAGAGGTAAGTCCTATCTCTCTTGTTTATTTTACAACATTTTTTTATGACTAAAAGAGGGGTGATAAAAAGTTTTTTTGAAATAAATGAGATTTTGATGTGCATTTGCTTTTTTTTTGTACTACAGTTGAGGATTATGGAGGCTTGACATCGATTTTCACCTATCTTGTTGGGGGTGAAAAAGGCATTGTGGGAGGAGTGGTTAGAGTGAGTGGGGTTGGATGGATGTGCAAGGATTGAGGTGGTGAGGTCTGATGAAGGGTACCTGTCTACCTTAGTAGAGGAATAATATTCGAATAGGGGAACCTTCCAACATTCGATAGGGGAGATAATAGTTATACTCAAGGATTGTTAGAAATAGACTATATTACATCATTTGGATCATGTAAATGTACCTTTCTTGGTACATACTTAGGACATTAGATTACTTTAGGGGGAATTTATCTAGTTACTTCATGCAATGTAATAAATGCACAAGTGTCAATGTGCAAGTTGTATATGTGCAAGCTATCCCTTGCACAGCTAGGTAGAGTGTTGGCCAAGGAACCTATTTCCTATATAAAGGGCCATAGACATAGAGCAAGATATAGTAGTAGGAAGTAGTGTAGAATAGTGTGGTGTGATGTAGCAGAGTGTGATGTAATGTGATGGAGTGTGATATGCTCAAAGCCCATTCTTGAGCAAGTAGCTTTATTCATGGAGTGTTCATTTCCTCCATAGCTACTTTGTAAACATTTCCATCATTTCTATTTATAGTATATTTTTAGTCATCTCACAGATTTACTTTATTTCATATTATTCTACATCTTGTGATTGCTATCTCCCATTACATGTTGCATCAAAATCTAACAGTGGTATCAGAGCTACGATAGGTCAATAGGAAAACCACCATTATCATTGACCCTAAGTTTTTGTCAACCTGATGCGCCATTGGACCAGTCACTGTCAAAAATTCTCAGAAGAGTCTAGGTGGTAGAATTAGGGAGAGCCACAAGTAAGGACTAAAAGAAATCTTAGTTTCTAAAATACTGAGATTGCATATGGCTAGAGTCTTTCCACAGAGTTACAAGGGAAAACTCGTGAAGACTAGGACTCAACATTTGATCCACTAGTTTGATGAATCAACTAGTGAAGCTCATCTAAGAGATCTAGATAAATTTACCTAAAGTTTCTTTTATTGTAGGGAATTAATTCTTAGATGATTGGGACACCTCCTACAATAGAAATCTAGGATATTTCAACTTCATTGCTCAAAGGTTGGAGTGCCTTCATAGTGCAGATATTAGTTGCTGTAAGAGAAGAATACTACATAAGAGACTTCTGGAGAAGAATCATGGTGAAGTTGGGAGACAAGAGATCTCCATTGCTAGATTGGAAACTTCACAAGAAAAAAAGGCCATAGAAGCCTTGATCCAGAATAAAAGGCCATAGAAGCCTTGATCCAGAAGAAAAGGCCACAAAAGCCTTGATATTGAAGAAAAGGCCACAGAAGCCTTGATACTAAAAAAGGCCACAGAAGCCTTGATCCTGAAGAAGACTCCAGAAGAGAGTATCTAATTCAGAAGTAGATTTTAGTACTAATACTTTGTTGTAGGAATAGGGAGATTCAGTGAGTTGGGAAAGCTTCCTACAAGAAATATAGGAAGAGTATCTTCTTCAGAATCAATCCAACACCTGAAGCAAAAGAGATCAGGAGAAGATCTCATTGATGAACTTCCAGACTTGGAAGAAGAAGAAGGACTAGGAGAGTCCTGCTCGAATCTAGAAGCAATAGAATCAGAGATCTAGGAGAAGATCTCACCACCAACACTTCCAGAAGTAGAAGGTTGAAGATAAGGTCTCAAGGAAGACCAGAAGAAGCTGCAAGATCAAAGGCCTTGGAGAGGTCTCTACGAGCATCCAATAAAAGGCTTGGAGAGCCTTGCTGAAGAAATCATCAAAGGAGTTCCAAGGAGAACTCATTGGAGAAATTCACTATTGGAGATAGTGAAATATTTGGGACAATTTTCGCCATCCAACAACAAGCCCAAGAAGAAGAATTTGGCAAGGAGTGCCAAATATCAGAAGACCTCAAGACATTCAGAATCTTGAGAAGAAGATCCTGTTTGAAGTCAGAATTTGACAAGAAGCTTGAAGGAAGATTCAGATAGAAGAAGCCTACCAAATCCAGGAGATTTGGAGATTGCCTCTCACAGCAAGAAGGCACCACTTTAGAATCAAATATCTCTTCAAATCTACAACAAAAGGAGGAGACTACAAGAGGAGAACAAGCCACCAAAATCCTAGGCTCATGAAAGAGAGTTCGAGACCATATTTTGGTGAAGAAGAAGTTGTTCAAGGCAGCCTACAAAGAGTTGCAAGATCTTACTCAAGGCAGCAACTTGGTGATCTTAGACACCAAGATCTACATCCTCTACAGAAGTGGTAAAAAGGGCTTTTAGAAAAAGGTAAGCAACTATTGGTGCAAGTAGATTCATTAAGTGGATTACTTATCAGATTTGTTTAAGCACCTTAATTGGATTAAAGTTGCAAAAAGGAGAGTTGAATTACAGTCTTCAAAAGTGCAAAAAGAGAAAGGTTCTTTTAAGGTTCATTTGCACTTTAGGAGTTGATTAGATTTCAGAATTTCAAGCTATCTATCAACTACCTATCATCTACTTTGGAAAGCAAAAGAAGACTAGCTCCTACTACCTTGCTTATAAGAAAATTGTAGAATAATTCTTGAAGATTCATTTCAGATTATTCTTGATTAGTTGCAGTAAATTGATTAAGTGCATTATTTTTTAGAGTTTATTGGAGTGATAAGGTGAAATTGTTAGTGCATTAGAAGTAAAATATTATTAGATTCATTTGCACTATTATATTGCTCTCAAAAATATTATTGTTTGTGTTCGTGAGAAGGGCACAAAAATAGAATTTGTCAAAGTGTCTAAAGACACTATTAGTGCACAAATATCTGCAACTTTGAGTGGCCTGAGGAAGCCACAAAATCAGCTCAATCCTCCAAGCATTGGAGAAGAAAGTAGCCACCAAAGATCAGCAAAGGAAGCCTCAAATCGAGACTTGGTGAGTCTCAGGTTCAAAGCACAATAAGGTTTCTAAAACAAAGATATTGTGCAAAAATATAGCAAAAAAAGAGCTTCTATCAAGTGGTTACAAGCTTGGATCCATTTATAAAATATCCAAGCAAAAAGGGGAAGGTGTCTAATCAAAGAGACAACCTCAAAACCCCTATATTTCACTCAAAATTCTGCCACAAAACCAGAAATTCAGATTTGAAAGGAGTGCAAAAGAAGGTGCAATAAAGGACATTTTATATAAAAATACTTTACATTGTGTTGCACTATCCTAATCTGGTTTATACAAGGAGAGAAGGTAGATTTAAAGGTGCCTCAAAGGCACTACACTCACTGGAAAAAAATCAATCGAAAGTGGTCGTATGCTAGCGTCAATCCAAGCATAGCACAAGGAGCCACTCAAAGGGCTCATTCTCCTCACATCTTGGATGGCCGAACCTACAAGAGACAAGGTGCAAAAGCAAAGGGAGAAATAACATCATTCAAGAGCAACATCATCTATGAAAGGAGGACGTAAACAAGTAAGAAAGGAAGGAAAAATTAAAGCACCATTGGAGTGTTTCTTACTCCACATCCATTGGCTAAAATCGGTGCTCAAAGCCTCCAAATTGTTGCTCCACATCCCAGCTGAAAACACTGTAGGTGAATGAAAGAAGAGTTGGGGATTTTTAGAGTTAAAAGGATCTCCAAAGTGCCCATTTGAACCAATGATAGAGATGACATCCATGCAGAGAATAAAGTGACACTTGTCACTAAAGGTAAACCCTAACGCTCAAATCAAGAGAGCGCTCATCTTCAAGAGAGGAGTTACACGAACAGGCTAGTGCATTGAGTGTATGGGATACACTTGTCCATTGGGAGACCAAATTTTTTGCTAAAGAATATAACGTTCATACGTTACTTGAAGGAAGACAAACATGTTTCTTTGGCATCTATTACTCCTCAAGCACTCGAAGGGAAATAGACGTGCCACTTGGCACTTCAGACAAGAATCTTCTCCATTTTAAGGATGTCAATGATCAAGGACAACATCAATATTTGTCTCCATATTTATCACTTCATTGTCTACATGCACAGGGCCGAGTTGCAACATGTCAAGAAGGTGATAGAGCCTTCAATGCTCAAGTCAAGCGAGGTCAAAGGAAGAGTCTAAACGGTGCCAAATTTGGAACACTTTATACAAGGATAAGCTCCAAGCGATTCCATTGGAGGGTACAATCAAAGCATTCAAAGCATCTACATTAATATTGTAGCCCTAGCTCATCTAAAAACAATATCGAATATTGCTTGGTAAAAGGTAAAGTTCATTCCCATTCTTATGTGCTTTCTTTCCTTGGGAGTTATAAGGTTAAAATTGAAGGAATTTGACTATATTGAAAGCCATACATCAAAGGGAATATTTTATCAAATAAATATAATATTTGCAATATAAAACCTAGGAGTAATAAGGGTTTCTACTAGAATAAATCTTGAATATTTGCAAATATTATTGTGGTCTAATTTTTCCAAAAATTAGGGAGTCATAAGGGCTACTACATCAAATTAATTTATTGGAAATTAGATACACTTAAATTAATTCCCAAAGGGTTATTTAAAAGAGAGGTTTATCATAGTTTTTTCAAAGGTTGGATATTTATAATATTATTGTCTCAAACTTCTCAAAAGGAGATAAAAGATCCAACATTATAACCTCTTTAAAATTTGGGAAAAAGTGCTTAGTTCAATAGGAGCAATAAGGGATAATAGAAGTTGATTTTGGTATTTACAAAAATTTACAAAATCAACCAAATATTGAACTATAATTTACAAAAGCACTATATCTTATCCATAGCATACTAGGGAGTCATAAGGCATTCTACAAAATCTAAGGATTGATATTAGGGAATTTAAATGGCTTCAAAAACAAATTCTTCCTAGCAGAATCTCAATTACTCAAGGGTCCTAATTATTTCTCCTAGAAGAATAAAGTGAAAGCTATCTTGGTATATGAAAAACTTTGGGATATTGTCAAAGGGAAAACACAAATACCTACCACAGATGATATTGAAATTCAAAAGTTCATAGAAAATTATTCAAAGGCTCTAATGATAATAACCTTTGCTATCACTGATGAAATACAACCCTATATCAGTTCAACAAAAACATCTTCAGATGCATGGACAAGCCTAGAGAAAATATTTGAAGGAAAGAATAAGGCAACTATTCTCCATCTTCAGACTCAACTTCATTCATTAAATATGAATAATGGAGAAAGCATAGAACTGTTCCTAAGGAAGGTAGCAGATATCAAAGGGAAATTATTTACCTTAGGGGAAATAATCAAGGATGAACTTCTTACTCAAGTAACTATGAGAGCACTTCTAGACAACTATAAACAGTTGGTAACATCTTTACAAGTTCTAAGTAAAGATACTTCTTTTGATGACTTAGTCAATATTCTATAGGAATATGAAGTGGAAAATACAGTTAAAGATGAAATGTCTAACAATGCATTGGCATCTAAAGAAAATCCACAGGGAAACATTGCTTCATAAAAAAGGATGGAAAACATGGTACAACAGGTATTGCCAGATATGCAAGAGAAAATGCCATAGCACCAACTACTGCAAGTTCAATCCCAAAAATAAAATCAAGGAAATTAGATGAACAATGGGAACCAATTTTAGGCACGATAATATCAAAATCCTCATTAGCAATAATTTCAGCATCCAACCAATTATCCCCAATTGGAGTATCAAAAAATAAATAAAAAAGGACATCTAGCTCAGAGGATAGAAGAAATTGAAGAATTGGAAGAATCGACATATGATTATGAAATCAAAGCTCTCTCAGTAAGAATGATAGATTATGAAGACACTAATCACTTGCTTGAACAGGTTGCAGAAAATAGAGAAGAAGATTCAAAATCTCAAGGACAAGAAGAAGATCCACATTGAAGACTAAAGTCTTCAATATCCAAATAATGTAATACAGGGGGTGTTAGAAATAGACTATATTACATCATTTGGATCATGTAAATGTACCTTTCTTGGTACATACTTAGGACATTATATTACTTTAGGGGGAAGTTATCTAGTTACTTCATGCAATGTAATAAATGCACAAGTGTCAATGTGCAAGTTGTATATGTGCAAGATATCCCTTGCACAACTAGGTAGAGTGTTGGCCAAGGAACCTATTTCCTATATAAAGGGCCATAGACATAGAGCAAGATATAGCAGTAGGAAGTAGTGTAGAACAATATGGTGTGATATAGCAGAGTGTGATGTAATGTGATGGAGTGTGATATGCTCAATGCCCATTATTGAGCAGTAGCTTTATTCATGGAGTGTTCATTTCCTCCATAGCTACTTTGTAAACATTTCCATAATTTTTATTTATAGTATATTTTCAATCATCTTGTAGATTTACTTTATTTCATATTATTCTACAACTTGTGTTTTCTATCTCCCATTACATGCTACATCAAAAGCTAACAAGGATGTGTACCACATATTTCATGTACCTGTGGAGGGGTTGCGTGTTTGAGTTGGATATAACAAGGGATATGAGATGAGTTGGATTTTTATAAATGAGTGGAGGGGGGAGAATATCAGTGATGGTGGCATTCAATACCTAGAGTTGTACTCGTAGAGGCGATTGGAGGTATTATCAACCTACATCATGTTCTTACTGGCTAATGTGTTGGTGTCGAACAACAACGAATGCTGGTTCCCTTGGAATATGATTAGATTGGTGTTTGATATGATCGATGAGCCTCGGGTGTATGCTTGGGTTCCTACTTTGATAGCTTAGGTATACAAGGAGTAGTATGAGGTGAAGAGGTAGGGGTTGAAGGGATTGGGTTGTAGTCTACTACTTTAGATCTGAGGTTGGGAGTATTTTAACATAGCTCATCTTATGGGCCTACCATGTGAGTGGGACATGACTCATCCCTATACATTGAGATGGTGAGTATCCGAGGAGATACAATCGAGTCATCCTAGTTGTACTGACCAGGAGTGCAGGGATCTATGGGTGATGTTGTTGCTCAATTAGGTGTATTGTTGGCCATGGTGAGAGTCTAGATGACCTACTGATGGGGAGAAACTACAGTGGATTAGGCAGGCCAAATGGATGGTTGGTTGGCATGGAAGCAAGGTGGAGCTAATCCAATTCTTATGAGTTCTATGATAGTTTAGGATATGACAAGGGGTTCCTAATAATCCATTGGTTTACAAGAATTATGCTGATGTATCAAGCTTACCTTATACTGAAGCATGGTGGGTGGAGTATGAGAATGATGTGGAGATGGATATCCTAGATGTTGATGATGTTGATACCACTACTTATTACGATGCCTGGTTTACTTCTTAGACTCCATGGGCACCGATTTAGGTGGTGCATGAGGATAGTGGTGATGATGAGGCTATGGCCGAAGTAGAGGATACTCCTTGATGATAGATACATCATAGATATAGTGATGGGGGGAAGCCATCGAGGGTCACAATATATCAAATTATTTAGATTGGAGGTGATTGTGTGGAGGAGTGGGTTGTTAATGTTATGGAGTTGATTATGGAGTGACCTCCTAGGCTGAATGAGGAGGAGTGGGTTATGCTATAGGATGAGCAAAACAACCTGGTTGAGGATCAAGATTGACTCCTGTAGATGCTGGCAGAGTGAGATGTGATGGTGGTGGCTCAGTATGCAAATATGGATCGATTATAGAGAAAAGTAGAGGTGCAGGATGCTACAGGTGGAGGTAAGGGTGTTGATGTGATTTCTAGGCTTCAATTAGAGCTGGTGAGGAGGGACACACATCAGAGATAGGACCTATATTACCTTCAATCTTAGGATGACAGCATTTAAGATCTTGAGGATTGCCTTATGCAATAAGGCATTGGGTTACTAGTGCAATCCTCCTCATATGTATCAGGATATTCTAGGCGTATAGACTCTAGGCATAGTGGTTCTCACTTTAGGACTCCTCGGGCCCTTGATCTCTTAGGATCACATGGGTCTACCTTAGGGCACTAGCTAGTGCATCTTATTGTATTTTTGTATATGAACCTTAGTGCTCTATTGTATATAGCCTTCGGGCATACTTTGTACATGCCATTTTTATACATACATACATACATACATATTATATATATATATATATATACACATGGTTTTCCTTTTGTGTATGAAATTTTGTGTTCTTTATTGTGAATGTATGTGTTAATGCATGTGTATATGATGTTATGGATGCATTATGATGATGGTGTATATGCTTTATGATAACAATACAAGTGAGCTGATGCTGTAATGATAATTTGTGGTAGTTTAGATTTTGCTTGACCATATTCATTACTTAATCAATGATACTAATATCTAATGGTGGGATATTAAGTGGAAGACTCATGTAGTGATGCGATTATGGTATGAATGTTTTTTTTGCTTATAGATAATGGATCTAGAATTTTTTTGTAGACACTCAAAAATCCTAGTGATTTCAAACAAACTCATGCTTATAAGCTTTATCAATTTTCTCAGAGATCAAGATATGTGTGCAGTGGATGTTCTTTTACCAATCATGAGTGTGGTAATGAGTCGAGTCAATCAAGAACCAATGTGTGTGCAAGTGATTTCATGTACCCATCTTGAGTAAGGTGAAACGAAACCCATAATAGAGAAGACCAGGAAGCTAGCTTGTCCTTATGTGCGATCAAAGGTCTCTTTAGGAGAGATGTGTCACCACACATGAGTGTACTCCACTGCCAATCATGCATCTATATCCTTAGTGGATATTAGCTCCATATTCCAATTATATGATCTCTAAGCTTTGGGAAATAAAACTACATAACCATATGGATGGAAGTGTAATTGTATCCTTACTACCCGGGGATCTATTTTGTGGTGTGTAAAAGAGTTAAAGCTTTGGGGAATCAAATTTTCAACTAAGTTATGATGAGAATTTTACCCTATCCTTACTACTCACTCTTTTATTTGGAGATGTTGTTAGTGATGAAAAGTATTGTTTGTGGACTATGTGCATATGTTAGAAAATAGAGCATATTACATTATTTGGGTCATGTAAATGTACCTTCCTTGGTACATACTTAGGAAATTAGGTTACTTTAGGGGGAAGTTATCTAATTACTTCATGCAATGTAATAAATGCACAAGTGTCAATGTGCAAGGTGTCCACTTGTACAACTAGATAGAGTGTCGACCAAGGAACTTATCTTCCTATATAATGGCCATAGATAGATCATAGAAGCATAAGGTAGAGCAACATCATAGTGTGTGTGTGGTAGATAGGTAGTAGGGTAGTGTGTGTGAGCTATAAGCTCAGATCTCCCTCATGGAGTAGTAGCATATCTTATGGAGTGCCCATTTCCTCCATTGCTACTATTGTAATATTTTTGCCATTTCTATTTATAGCATATTTTAGTCATCTCTCAGATCTATTTTATTTCTTTTTGCATCTTGTGAATGGTATCTCCCAATGTATGTGGTATAAAAATCTAATAGTGGTATCAGAGCTACGGTAGATCAAGCCATAGTAGGTCTAGAGGGAACCACCATTATTTGATCCTGAGTTTTTTGAGAACCTGACGTGCCATTGGACTAGTCACTATAAAAATTTATCAAAAGATTCTAGGTGGTAGAATTAGGGAGAGTTACAAGTGAGGACTGAAATCTTAGTTTTAGAAATACTGAGATTGCATAGGGCTAGAGTCTTTCCACAGAGTTGAAGGAAAACTCATAAATATTAGGACTCATTGGTTGATCCACTAGGTTGATGAATCAACTAGTGAAGCTAAGAGATCTAGAAATACTTACCTGAAAGTTTATTTTTGTAGGGAATTAATACTCATATGATTGGGATACCTCCTAAAATAGAAATCTAGGAGACCTCAACTTCGTTGCCCGAAGGTCGAGTGCCTTCATAGTGCAGAGATTAGTTGTTGTAGAAGGGAGAATACTTTAGAAGAATATTTTGGAAAAGAATCATGGTGAAGTCTGGAGATAGGAGATCTCCATTGATAGATTGAATAACTTCACTAGAAGAAAAGGCCATAGTAGCCTTGATACAAAAGAAAAGGCCATAGAAGCCTTGATCTAGAAGAAAAGGCCATAGAAGCCTTGATCTAGATAAAAAGGCCATAGAAGCCTTGACATTGAAGAATAGGCCATAGAAGTCTTGATACTGAAATAGGCCTTAGGTGCCTTTCATCCTGAAAGTCCGAGGAAGAAGATTTTAGTACTAATATTTTTGTTGTAGGTATAGGTGATCCAGTAAGTTGGGAAAGCTTCCTACAAGAAAGTTAGGAAGAAAAGCTTCTTTAGAATCAATCTAGTACCTGAAGAAAAAAGGAGATCAGGAGGAGATCTCATTGAAGAAATTCCAGGCCAGGAAGAAGAAGGACTAGGAGAGTCTTATTTGCATCCAGAAGTAGCAAAATCAGAGATCCAAGAGAATATCTCAACACCAACACTTCCAAAAGCAAAAGGTTGAAGATA
The DNA here is from genome assembly GCA_028583015.1 of Wollemia nobilis. NCBI lineage: Eukaryota > Viridiplantae > Streptophyta > Pinopsida > Araucariales > Araucariaceae > Wollemia > Wollemia nobilis. The sequence goes on along the minus strand of JAQPPZ010017049.1, from coordinate 7,903,762 downwards.
AGGTCTCTAGGAATACCAAGAGCTGCAAGATCAAAGACCTTGACTAGGTCTCTATGAGCATCCAATAAAAGGCTAGGAGAGCCTTATTGAAGAAATCCTCAAAGAAGAACTCACTGGAGAAATCCACTACCAAGGAGAAGCCCCTTGATAGTGAAGGACTTGGGATAATTATTGCCATCCGACAATAAGCCCAAGAGGAGGATAATTTGGCAAGGAGTGCCAAATCCAAGTAGAAGAAGAATCCAGTGAAGACCTCAAGATATTCAAAATCTTGAGGAGAAGATCCTTCTTGAAGTCAAAATTCAACAAGAAGACTTGAAAGTAGAAGATGCTTATCAAATCCAAGAGATTTGAATATTACCTCCTACAGAAAGAGGTCACTGCTTCAGAGATACAAACTTCTCCAAATATACAATAGAAGGAGGAGATTACAAGAGGAGATCAAAGTCACCAAATCCTAGGCTCATGAAAGAAAGTTTGAGACCATCAAATTGGTGAAGAAGGAACTGTTCAAAAATAGTCTACAAAGAGTTGCAAGATCCTATTCAAGGCAACAACTTGGTGTTCTTAGGCACCAAGATCTACATCCTCTATAGAAGCAGAAAAGGAACTACAAAAGCATTCAAAAAAAGTATGCAACTATTGGTGCAAGTAGATTCATTAGGTGAATTACTTATCAGATTTATTAAAGCACCTTCATCTTGATTAAAGTTGCAAAAAGGAGATTTGTATTATAGTCTTCAAGTGTGCAAAAAAAAAGATTCTTTTTAAGGTTCATTTGCACATTAGGAGTTGATTAGATTTTAGAATTTTTAATAATCTATCAACTAGCCTATTATCTACTTTGGAAAGCAAAAGAAGACTATCTCCTAATATCTTGCTTGTAAAGAATTTACAGAATAAATCTTGAAGGTTCATTTGAGATTATTCTTGATTAGTTGTAGTGAATTGATTAAGTGCATTTTATTGAGAGTAGATTGGAGTGATAAGGTGTAATTTGTTAGTGCATTAAAAGTAGAATCTGTTAGAGCTATTTGCACTATTATTACTCTCAAAAGAAATTAGTTTTGTGCTTTGAAATAAAGGCTAAAAAATCTAGTTTGGATCAAGTGTCTAAAGACACTTTTTTAAGCAAAGAAACCTGCAACTCGGAGTGGCCAACAGAAGCCACCAAAATTGGTTAGTACAAGAAAAAGAAAAAAAAATCTAACCAAAAAGAAGCTTCTAATATTGAGACTTGGTGAGTCTCAAATCCAAGCACTTAGGGTTAGTGCAACTAAAATAAAGCTTCTATTCTATAGAATTTACAAGGCTTGGATTCACCATCAATCATCCAAGCAAAAAGGGTAAGGAGTCTAGCCAAAGAGACTTCCTTAAAACCCTCTTCTTGCACTCATCAATCTGCTACAAAAATAAGAATCTCAGACCTGCAAAAGAGTGCAAGGAAAAGGTGTAATATAAGGATTCTATATTACATGGTGTTGCACTTCTACATTACATCAAATGCATGTAAAGGAGTAAATTTAAAGGTGCCACAATAGGCACAATAGGTACAAGGAAGAAGCAACCAAAGGAAAGGCCAAAGGAAGGGCCAAAATATTAAACATTCTCCATCATCAAAAGGGAATTCTCTCTAGCATTGAACCTACAATCAAAAGAAGCTTTACATAAATGACAGCAAGCCTCTCAAAGGCTACTTATGTAAGCTAAAGGAGCCAAAGGAATTCTATCATGCATATTTACATAAATCACAAGCAAGGCAATAAAGCTATTTACGTAAAATAAAATATAGATCATAGTGCAACATTCAGAAGCATCAAGCTTCACCTCTATCATCATGAACAGGGAGCACAACATAGGGATAAGCACACAATAGCAAGGTGGATGCTACGTTGAGAGTAGCATCAACAAAGGGTAGCAAGAGAGCTACCACATCTTCATCCCAAGCTCCAAGATGGCTCATAGATCACCTGCAGAAGGAAATACATTGCTTGCTCTCCAAGAAATCGATGCAAGCTAAGGAGAAAGACTTGGAAGGAGTTATAATATCCTTCTTGGAGGTGTTACGTAGGAAACTCCATGCAAAAGGGTTGAGTGCCACTTGGCACATTATTCCCTCATGGCTATCATTTCTCTAACGCTCAAGAAATGAACATTGAAGAGTGCTCAAGCAAGAAGGATATATAACGATTGGCGGAGCAACATTACAAGAAGAGGAGGCAATATTACTAAGAAAATTGAGTGCCACTTGTCCATAAAATATTGCCCAACTAGCAGAGCAACATTACAAGAAGAGGAGGTAGCATTACTAAGAAAATTGAGTGCCATTTTTCTACCAAAGACTACCCATATATGCAACATAGAGAAACAAAGAGATAGCATTCACGTCCAACATCCACAGAGTGTGAAAAGCAAGCATAGTCCGGTCAATCCGTAGCATGGAAGAAGGAGAGAATAGGAGCATTAAAGACTCCGTTGAAAGGTCCAATATTTATTCTCCCAACATCAACGTAGAAGCTCGACAACCATACCAAGCATGGAAGAAGGAGAATATAGGAGTATTAAAGAAGGACCAACGTCTACTCTCCAAGCATCAATGAAGAAGCCCAACAACCATACCACACTTGTTTCCTTAGCCTCATCAAATCAAGCACCATAGAAAGGGTACATAGAGGACTGTCATACTTCAGCCAAATCAATGCCATCCAAGTGTGAAGTTAAAAGGGCTAAGGTAAGAAAAATATCTCATTAATATTGCTTTCAAACATTGGAGTTATAAGGTAATATTTTATGGATTAAATTTTAAGATTGAGAAAGCAAAGACATAGGAGATAACTTACCTAAAAATAAGAATACTATTTGCAAATTAACCTAGGAGATATAAGGCCTTCTACTTAGGTTGAATCATTTAAATATTTTGCAAATATTATTATCTTTTCTAATTTTTCCAAAGTTGGGAGTCATAAGGTCTACTACTACAAATTGATTTATTGGAAATTAGAAAAATTGAAATCAAATTCCAAAGGGCCATTATAAGAGGTTTATCAATATCATATAAAGGTTGGACATTATAATATTTACTTGTCTCAAATCCTCTCAAATAGAGATAAAATATCCAACATTAAAAACCTCTTGATATCTAGAAAAAGTGCTTAGTTCAATAGGAGTAATAAGGACAATAGAAGTTGATTTTAGCATTTTCATAACTTTACAAAATCAACCAATATTGAACTATATCTCTCAAAAGCACTTAATATCTTATCCAATTCATACTAGGGAGTCATAAGGCATTCTACTAAACTTGGTAATATCAAATTCTATTATTTATCAAGTTGCAAATCCATTAGCTATATATAAGCTATCTTCAAAACCTAAAATCCTTAAGAGTACTCATTCTCATTACTAGGGAGACATAAGGAAGCCCACAAGGATCAAGGATCAATATAGGTTTTATCAAATAAATCTTATATACTTCTATCAGAGATCAATTATTCTAGTAGGAAGCCATAAGATAGAACTTCTCTATCCCAAAGAATTCAGGCAATACCAATGGCTACTAGCATGCTAAGCAATACTCTTAGAAGTGGAATGAGAAAGATACCAATATGGATTAAAAACCTAATGGATTACAATGATGAAAAAGAGAAAGAAAAGAAAGAACCAATACAATACAAAATAAGTTCTGAAATTGGCAGCCATATAAAGGGAGATTCATCCAGTGAATCTAATACCGAGAAAGACCCAAAACAGGAAAAAAAGGACCAACAAGTCTTCATACAAAAAGGAAAATATGGAATAGCTTCAATTGTGCACATTTGGTTATAAGATCTTATTAAAGAGATAGACAAATATGATATCCCTAAATTAGACTTCAAAGCCACCAAATCATCTCTACTGTGCACCCATTGCAATCAATATGGTCATGAAAAACTAATTGTTGGAGTTTCCATCCTTGCAAATATTGTGATGGGATAAATCACTCATATTTTTCCTATTATTTCAAAAAAAGGTACTATAAGGGTCATGAAAGAAGACTACTACAAAAAATAAATTGTTATCTTCAAGAACTTATTTCATATGGGTCTACTAACTTTGAGCTCAAGGCTAATGCTTATGAAGAATAGAGAAACATGTGTTACACAGGTACAAAAGGAAGAAGAAGACCATATTCAAATCCACTCATGACATGCAGAATCATGAGAACAATAGTTCATCAAAAATACCTGACATCAAGGAACCAAGAATTGGAAAATATCAAAAGCCATGGAGCAGCCGAAGAAGAAGATCTGATTCAAAGCCATCAGATGGAAGAAGATCCACATTGAAGACTAAAGTATTCAATACCCAAATATTGTAATATAGGGGGGTGTTAGAAAATAGAGCATATTACATTATTTGGGTCATGTAAATGTACCTTCCTTGGTACATACTTAGGACATTAGGTTACTTTAGGGGGAAGTTATCTAATTACTTCATGCAATGTAATAAATGCACAAGTGTCAATGTGCAAGTTGTAATGTGCAAGGTGTCCACTTGTACAACTAGATAGAGTGTCGACCAAGGAACTTATCTTCCTATATAATGGCCATAGATATATCATAGAAGCATAAGGTAGAGCAACATCATAGTGTGTGTGTGGTAGATAGGTAGTAGGGTAGTGTGTGTGAGCTATAAGCTCAGAGCTCCCTCATGGAGCAGTAGCATATCTTATGGAGTACCCATTTCCTCCATTGCTACTATTGTAATATTTTCACCATTTCTATTTATAGCATATTTTAGTCATCTCATAGATCTATTTTATTTATTTTTGCATCTTGTGAATGGTATCTCCCAATGTATGTGGCATCAAAAGCTAACACATAATAGGACAAGCAAGAAGATATTTTTCATTTCGAGGTTTAACCCAATCATGGTGTCATCCCTATCTGACACAAGATGTTATTATAAGTGTTAAATGTGTTTGGTTTGAGAATGTTAGAGTCAACTCCGAGAACTCAAGATTTTCTTAGTGAATATGTGCTTTGGTCCTAGACAAACTTGACCTGCAATAGAGTTTGCTTGAAACACTAAGAGTGGTTGAGTGATCAAAAACACCTAGGGGTGATGATATGTTATTGCAAATTGTAAGATGACTTATGAAATGGCAAAATGAAACTGATGTAAAATCAAAGGTACCCCTGATTAAGGCAACAAGACTTATTAAATTAATCATCATCCAAACTAAGAAAATGATCACTAGTATGGTGGATGAAATGCATTGAAATGGCATGAATGAGATTATGAAAAATGGATGTATGGAATGAATTGTGTATGAATAGTGTATGAATAGTGTTTTTTTTAGCCATGTACATATGTATATATATAAACCACAATAAGCATAGAACGCTCTCAAGTGGATAATGTTCAATGGCTCGGGCTCTTCGACTCCCTCTAGATTGGCAAGCCTATATGTTACTTGACCCAATTTTTGTTTAATAATGTATGGACCTAACCAATTAGCTAAAAATTTATCATGGAGATGCGAAAATGCATTGGTGTTTTTTTTATTTTCTTTAAGGATGAGATCTTCTACTTGGAATTCACATAGATGAACTTTGGTGTTGTAAGCACGCTTTAGGTAATATTGATATAATCATAAGTGTTCTAAGGTATTGATTCACCTTTCATCGAGGAGTGTGAGGTGATCAACATGTGCTTGTCAAGTGGTATCATCATCTATGAATTCCTGTAATGAAATGCATAGTAAGGGGATCTTGAGCTCAAGAGGCATAATTTCTTTGGCACCATAGACCAATGAGAATGGTGTTGCCCCAGTAGGCATGCTAATTCTCATTTGATAATACCACAATACTAAGGGGGTTTGAGTATACCAATATCAATGATTTTCTTTGACTAATTTCTTTAGAATAGCGATCAATATCTTATTGGTTGCCTCAACTTGTCTATTTGTTTGTGGGTAGTAAGGAGTCGAGAAACTATATTGAATATTATATTTTTTACAAAGTGGTAGAACATTCTTGTTTTTGAAAGACTTACCATTATCAAAAATTATTTTTGAGGAAATACCAAAGCAAAATATGATATGTTAGAGTATGAACTCCATGATTTGAGGCCTTGTCATACTAGTTAGAGGAGTTTTTTTGACCCACTTCATGAAGTACTCAGTGGTAGTGATGATGAATGTGTGTTGTCCTGAGGAAGGAGACGAGATTTTACCAATAAAGTTAAAACCCCATTATGAAAAGGGCCAAAGAATTTGAATGGGTTATAATTATTGTGATGGAACATGAGTTAAATTAGCATGTTGCTAATATTTTTGACACTTCTTGATATAAATGCAACAATCACCTTCTATGGTGGACCAATATTAACCCATGTGTAAGATATGCTTTGCAATGGTCATTCCCCTAAAGTGACCACCACAAGTACCATCACGAGATTTGAATATGGCTCATTGTGCCTCTGTAGGCTTGAGACAATGAAGGAGGACTCCATCATAACCATGTTTATACAACACGTCCTCCAAGAGAGTGAAATGAGTTACCTTTTGTTTGAAAGTTCATTTGGTAGTTCATGATAGATCTAATGGAAGCATTTCAAACTTGAGAAAGTATCTTACTTGATTAAACCAAGGCTTGTATGGTTCTATGTGAATAAAATGAACATCCTTCTCATCTTTAGATTTAGCTTGTGAAATTATGAATTTAGATATTATTGTGACGATCAGTAGTTAAACCTCTCCTACGGAGTTCTTTGGAATCAATGATCCTAGGGAGGCCATCACATTTGCAAATCTATTAGTTAAACGAGATAAACTATTAATTTATACCAATCAAATTTTGTGAATAATTTCATTGCTACTTCATGGTAAGTTTAAATACTGGTTATTTACATTGGTATGATCCATTACTTGATGAACGACAAGCTAGGAATCACCAAATATCTTGATATGCTTTATACCTATACCAATGACTACTTGAAGTCCTAAAATTAGGGCTTCATACTTTGCAATATTATTTGTGCATGGGAAGTCAAGTTTAAATGATAAGGGAATATGCATATCTTATGGTGTATGAAATACAACTCTTGTACATTGTCCTTTTTTGCACTTGGAACCATCAAATAATAGGGTGATATCCACATCATCTTTAGGGATAATATCTTCCTTCTATTCAATGACATTAAATAACAAATCATATAGAAGATTTATAACCAAAGGTTGATCATTAGGAAGTAGAGCTTCTACAAGTTGATCAACTATTACTTGACCTTTAATAGATTTTTGGTTGATGAATTCAAGGTCAATTTTTGTTAGAAGCATTATCCATTTCGTGGTATGGGTATTGTTGTATGTGTGAGTCATCATGTATCATAGAGGATTTTATTTAGCTATGACATAAGTGATGTGACTTAGCATATAATGTCTGAGTTTCTTAGTGGCAAAGACCACCACTAGGCATAATTTTTCCATAAGTGTATTTGGTTTCATAGCTTACCAATGTTCGACTAATGTAATAGACTGCTTGCTCTCGGTTGTTTTCATTATTTTGTGCAAGCATTATCCCTAATGCAAAATCCATTGCTAAAACATAAATATTAAAGGGGACCCCCAGGCAAGGTAGAGTTAAGGCTAGTGGAGAGGCTAAGTACTGCTTGATATCATCAAATGCTTTTTGATATTCATTTTTCCATGAAAACATCACCTACTTTTGTAACAAGTGATTGAATGACCTAAATTTGTATGAGAGTTGTACAATGAAGCGATGGATCGATTGGATCTTTTATTGTAAGCTACACAACTCTTTCAAGTTTATTGGGGGAGGCATTTCCATAATGTCCTTGACCTTGTTTGAATCTACTTAAATACTGTGCTTAGACACAATGAACCCTAGAAGTTTTTTTGATGTAACTCCAAAGACACATTTCCTGGGATTCAACCTTACATTATTCTCAAGCAGTAGATCAAATTTTTTTTCCAAGACATTGATGTGCTCTTGATGGGTTTTAGATTTAGCTAATATATCATCCACATAGTATTCAATGATCTTATGCATGTAATCATGGAAGGTGTATGTCATGGCACGTTGATAGGTAGCACCCACATTTTTAAGGCTAAATGGCATTACATTGTAACTAGAAGTCCCCTAAGGTTTTGTGAATGTTATTTTATGTTGGTCATCAAGATTAATTCAAATCTGGTTATATCCTAAAAAACCATCCATTAGAGATAAAATTTCATGGCCAGTGCAAGTGTCTGCAAGAGTATCAATGTTTGGCAGAGGAAAGTCATCCTTAGGACATGCTTTGTTAAGATATCAAAATTCAGTGCAAATGCAAATTGCCTTGTTAGAATTACGAACGGGTACCATATTTGAAAGCCACTCAGGGTAGTAAATGGGTTGAATGAAACCCACGTCTAATAATTTTTGAAGTTCTTCTTTGACCATGAGGGCAATGGTAGGATGTAACTTTCTTAGTTTTTGTTTGACTATCTTAGCATCAGGGTGCAAGGTGATATTGTGAACGACCAAGTTAGGGTCAAGGCCAGACATGTATTTATAAGACCATGCAAATATAACCTTCTTTCTCATGAGGAGATATATAATTTGCACATATTCATCAATGGATAAAATTTTTCCAAGTTTCACAATTTGTGGATTATACGGATCTATGCTTAGGTTCATGTCTATAGTTTCTTCAATGACCATGTCTAAACCTTCTTCTATTTGATGGGTGTTGGAATCAAATGATTGTCATCAGTCACGTTGTCAAACTCTTTTGGCATAGTCTCTTCCATTTTTACTTGGAAAATAGAAGAAGCCAAGGGTGAAGGCAAGGGCGAAGGCAAAGGTTGTGGAGCAATGTAAGTGGAAGAAGCTCTTAATAATTCCTCTAAAAGGATGAATTTAGAAATGGATGGTGGTAATGAATTCCATCCCATATCGATGAGGCTTGTGTCAATAGGAATTAGTTTTATCAAATAATATGGATTGCAGAGTAATGTGAACAAGTGAACTCTATTTATGTTGACTTGGTGGGAGAATGGTGGTTATTATGTGAAAGGTGGTTCTTCTTATCACCTAGAGTCGACAAATGAACCTTGAGAACTTGGATAGTAGTAAGCAACATGCATAAATGCAAATGATCAAGATATACAAATGCAAAAATGATATTATGTTATTTTTATTTATTTATTTATTTATTTTGTACATATTTACATCATGTTTTCAATGAGGTGGTCAAGGTGGTAGTGGTGGCTCACCGGTTGGCTTAGCTTGCTTCATTAGGAGGAGCAAATACAAGATGGATTGATGGATGGAGAATATTTTGAGATAATACTCATCTTGTTTGGTGAATAGAGTGATTAGGATTGAATCTTCTTTGGATTCATTTGAGGCTATCACCATGATGTCATATTCCTCATACAATTCATCCTCAAAATCATCGTTATAATTATTTTCCTCCCCTTTAGGGTCTAGGGGGAGTCATTGAAAGGCTCTTTCAAAATAAGAAGAGGAAGGTTATGGACTATATCCTAGGCTAGAACGGTCATGCGCTTCTTAATATTGAGGTTCGACAATGTCATGTCTACCCTGTTCATGTTGTCCTAGCCTATATCCTTGCCAATTAATCTGATGAAAATATTATGATGGGAAATAGGGATTAGACATTTGCTCAATATTGGTACAAGATGGTTGTTTGGGTTAATTTGGAGGGAGTGGATCGGAAGATGAATCAACCCCCTCATATATAAAGTTAATTCTATTTGGTAAGGAACCCATATTGTAAACCACTCCTATGGCTAAATATGGGTCACGTGGGTGATCGTAATCCCTTATAGTTTTAATGAATAGCAGTGTAATGGTAACATTTTGAACCACATACAATTTATAGGACTAGAGAGATGTAATACAACTTGTGTAGGGGATGCTATGGATGGATTGAATATGGAAGTATGGGACACAAGAGTGACCTATGGCTTAGGAAAAGGTGTATGCTAAGGTGGCATCTCATAGTTTGATAAGTCAACTTGTGAGATGTTGGTTGATTAGGGTGGAGGTGAATCAGGCTTGGATGAGGTGATAGTCGGTGCTAGTGGAGTTGATAGTGTGGGTTGAAATAAAATATTGAAGATAGATGATGTGGATGATTGTGCCTGACCACATGTACATGGTATCAACTGAGATGAAGATTGGGATGTGGAAATAGTGTGATGGGATGTGGAGGTGGAAGCCTAATTAGGATCGATGATGGAGAGTTCTTCTGGAACAGGAGCTTTGAATGAAAGATTTCATTATGGAGTGGATTGTGTGGATGATGGAATTAAGGATAAATGGAGGTGAATCAGGCTTGGATGAGGTGATAGTAGGTGCTAGTGGAGTTGATTGTGTGGGTTGAAATAAAATATTGAAGACAAATGATGTGGATGATTATGTTTGACCACATGTACATGGTATCAACTGAGATGAATATTGGGATGTGGAAATAGTGTGATGGGATGTGGAGGTGGAAGCCTGATTAGGATCAGTGATGGAGAGTTCTTCTAGAATAGGAGCTTTGAATGAAATATTTAATTATGGAGTGGATTGTGTGGATGATAGAATTAAGGAAAAATGGGTGGATGGTAATTATGGTTTGTAAGGATTGGAAATTAACTTGTAGTACTTGAATGGTTCAATGTATGCTGGTATACAATCTATCTTTCCCTAATATACATATTTCAAGCATTGATGTAGTGTAGAGGGAACACATTTCATCTCCCTAATCCAGGGATGCCCAAGGAGTACATTGTAATTCATATCCCCTTCTAGGATATGAAATATTCTATCTTATATCTTAACCCCCACTTTTATGGGTAAGAAAATAGTGCCAGCTATGGAGCATAACATATCATTAAATGCCTACAATGAAAGATGGATTTGGTGACATGATAGGGTGAAATATTGACATGATGGAGTGCAAAAGTGGTGATGATGTTTATTTATGAGCCAGTGTAAATTAGTAATCATTTAAAAGGATTCTTGTCAACCTGAGACATAATATGTAATGGAGGATTCGATGATACTGATGATATTTTTATTTCAAATTAAAGAATACGATTGAAGGCTCCATGCATGTTTGGATATTCCCCATAAAATTGTTAAAGGTATTAGAGTATTGAGTTTGGAGTTCAATAGATTTCAATATCTCAATCAATGCATTGCAATATGGAGGGGATTGCTATATGAGCTCATAAATCGATAATTTAATTAAAGCCATTTTTAGACTATTTATTAATTGGTTGCTCAGTGTAATGATTGGTCATGGTGGGTGGCTTGGAAGATGGATAGGTTGATGTGGATGACTTGGGAGATGAATGGGTTGAGATGGATTGATGGGGTTTGATTGTGAACATATATTTGTTGGTGTTGTTACTTGATGCGGCTCATCCAAGTGTTGTTGGTAGTTCATGCTTCTTTGTCCTCTGGTTATCACATGGATAGCCCCCATAAAACCTTGGTGTTATTGCACATGATTAACTTGGTTAAGAGGAGTCCCAGTAGTTTATGCCTATGCTATTTATTGTGCTTCCTCTCAATGAGGAAGTGGTATCTAAAAATACTAAGATTTTAGTTTTGTTGTACCAAGGGGTTATCCAACTTAATAGCCTCTAAGTCTAACAAATATTGCATGATATATTTGAATGTAAAGCAATTGTTTATGTCATGGCATTTATGCCTATGAAAGGGGTAAAACAAGTATCCTTTATAGCCATTGCCTTGTTTAGTTGGGTTGTCAAGTTTTATTTCTAGCAAAGTAATTTCATTTGCATCATAAAACCTTTAGAAGATGGATGAGTAAGACTTAGGTAATGGAGTGTAGTTGTAGGATTATCGAAAAAACTATGGGTGTTGGTTGTTGTTCATAGTCAATGCTTGGTACTATTGTGGGGGCGATACAACTTGATACATTATCTATTATGGTTGTGATTGTGACTGTTGAATGTGGAATTGATATTGTTTATTTTGCATGGTAGGTTGAGTCAAGACCACCTGGTTCACCTAATCAGTTTTTGTTTGGCTATTATAATTTCCTTTAATTTGTCCCTTGTTATACCATTCTTTCTTATTGGGCTTGATCTCACCTACTAGATATTGATTTATTTAATGAATCGAGCTTGGGCAAGAGCCTCTTCAAATATTTTTTATTTTTGTAGTTGAAGTAACAAGGAGATAGGTTTCAAACAACTCCTTGTGAACATTCGTGTTAGTTCTTCCATTGGGAGGGAGAATGATAATTTGGTAATGACTACCCTCCAATGGTATTCAAAATCATAAACCGAATCTTCTTCAAATTATCATAAATTATATAAGTTGGTTAGTGTGGTTTTCTTCTTAACATTGAGGGAGAATTTTTCTAAGAATTGATCTGCCAACTGTTCAAATGTATAAACTCTATGGTATGGCAAGTGGTTATACCATTCTAAGACATCCTCCCCAAGTATCTAAGGAAATGTGTACAACATTAAGGCATCACTCTCTTGAATTTTGAAACATGTGTAGATGAATGCACTTATATGCTCTTTGGGGACCTCAGCCCCTTCAAATTTATCAAACTTTGATAGTGTGAAATCTATAGAATATGGTGGCTATAATACCGAAGGCTGAATGGGATGATTGATTAGTTGTCTCAATGTGGATTTCTAATATGCCGTACCAGGCATGTGCAACATCAAGCTATCAATATGCTTTTGCATGGAATAAATTTTAGGGTCTTCCACTAGTGTTTGGAAGCCTTGATTTGCATGGTGAGTGTATGTTGGGTGATAAACTATTGTGATGAAATGAGATTTTGATTGCCTAATAGGTTGATGTTGGTGGGTATGTGGTGGCGTTGAATGTTTTTTTGAAACTAATTATGGAATGTTTGGTACGTATGAGGTTGATGATGTGGATTTTGAGGGATGGTGGTGTTTTGAGTAGTTGATATGGTATGGATGTGGTGGAGTGGAAGGGTAGGTATAGTGATCGTGGGTGGTCATGATACCCAAGATTGGTTAGGGGTGAAAAAAGTATTTTGTGTGGATAGTTAAAATCTATTACCTATAATTGTTGTTATGGGTATGGAGAGCATTTTGATTACCCATAAGTAATTGGTTTAGATGTTGCCATTCTTGTTGTATGGAAATTCTAGATGTTGATTGTGTTATTGTATTGGGAGTTGATATTGGCATGGTGTAAGTGTTGGCAATATTAGTTAAAGTTAATGGAGGGTAAGTTGTGAAAGAGATCACAACTGAATGAGGGATGGTATATCTAGATGATGTTAATGGAATGGTTGATGGAATCTATGAAGCAAAATTAATTTACACTTTGTGGAGTGGGTTAGAGTGGGTGGTAGAGTAGGTAGGTAGAATTGAGGTGCATTAGCTAAATGGATATGGAAGGGCTTGATGTGGCCTCAAAAAGAGGGTTGGTGATGACTTGGTTAAAACTATTGGGGTATGAGTGGGAGAGTTTCTTTTGAGAGGAAGGAACATGTCTGGTTGGGATGTTAAGAAGTTATAGAACCAATGTGAAGGATATAAAATAGGCTATGGATTTGTTATAGTCTATGTAGGTGATGCAATGGTTGGTTGGTGTGGATGGTTTGATTTTCAGGATGGAGGTGTGGATTACCCTCTATATTATATATACATCCATAGTGGATGCCATATAAGAGGGTCCAAAAGATAAGTAAATATTTCTTGTCTATGCCACATAGATTGGATTAGCCACATAAGTGTCTAGAAAATGAGTGGAGCACTCCATAGATAGAAATGGTTGGTTGGTGAGTGGTTGACTCATAGCTTTGGCTTAATTTTTGGTCAATACCATAAGCTAAAATGGCAAGTTGGGGTAATGAACATGTGGGTATGGATGTGAAAATTACAATGCAACAGTAAAAACAAACACACAGATCACTCAAGCAAACAAATGTTATCTATCTTTGCAAAAAAATGTTTTTCTCTTATTTATTTATTTTTTGTTTTATGTCTTTTGATGTTGGAACTCCTAAGACTAGAAGAACTATACAAGGTAAATAATGGATGCAACTACGAATGTGTGTTTGAACACACATTTTTGATGAAGGATGAATCACGAACGACTAAAAATGGCTTCCTAAGGGATGATTGGATCAAGATAAATCTAAGGAATCAAAATTACCCCTCAAGGGAGGTTATGCTATCTAAGGCTTTTGCTTCACACTCAGGCATGCTCAAATAAGAACGATAGTTACATTCCACTTATTATTGAGCCCCATGGTAAAAAGAGCTTTACTAATCCCTCCTACTCCAGGTGCACCCAAAAGTAGGAGAATTTTTTATGATGAAATCCAAAAAGCCACTCACTTGGGACTACTACAGTGTCTAGGGGGTGATTCAATGGATGAAGATGAAGCCCATTGTCATTGGTCTTGATCAATGATTGGTGATGAAATACAACTTGTTGATGTTTAATGTGAATCGTCCAATGTGTGATGTTACTTTTAAGGTATTGTTCTCTATGGTTTTTCTTGAAAATAAAGTGCAAAAGAAAACTATCCTAGAGTTTCAATACTATGCAATTTCAATTTGTTGTCTAAAAAAACATACAACTTGGAGATTTGAGCTTCAGTCATCTTAGCTAGGGGTATAACTTTGACCCACTTGGTGAAGTACTTTGTTGCCATAATGATAAAATTATGACCATCAAATGATGTGGGGTTACTATTCCCTATAATATCCAATCTCCACATGGATAATGGATAAGGGAAAGAAATAACTTGAAGGTTTTGAGAAGGAGCATGAACAAGGTTGTCATGGCATTGATACTTGTTGCAATATCGAACATAGTCACATGCATATTTCTCCATGGAAGACCAATAGTAATCGATATGAAGAAGCTTCTTGGAAATGACATTACCTCTAAAATGACCTCTACATGATCATTCATGAGCTTCACTAAGGGCTAGACAAACTTCATCAAAGTTAAGGTATTGTAAGAGGAAGCCCTCAAAAGAATGTCAATATAAAGTATTGACAATTATGATAAATAAATACACTATTTTTCACAAAATCTTGCATTGGTTGCAATATAAGCCATAAGACATCATTCCACCCTCAATAAAGTTAAATATGTATGTGTACCAAGGCTCATATTGAGAAACTTTGATGTTTAAGACATCTAATGGAACGAGGCTAGAACTAAAGGATGCGGGCTCACAAAGTTGAATAATAATCATTGCTTGATAATCTTCTAACTCCAAGGGGATAAGGTATGCAACAATGACCATGGCATATACATGGTGGTTGGAGGATATAGGGATAAACTCTATGGTTACCCTATCAAAGGATGACAAAATCTTGGTGACAATCTCCTTGTAAGATTTTAGTTTATCATCTATATTTTGATAAACATAATTGATATGATTAACCACAAGCTATCACTAAAGATGAAAATGAATCTAACCTTTAAGGATAAGGTTGCTCTAAGACCTAGGATCAAAAAGGTATTGATGTGCTCTTGATGGGTTTTAGATTTAGCTAATAGATCATCCACATAGTCTTCAATGATCTTATGCATGTAATCATGGAAGATGTATGTCATGGCACATTGATAGGTAGCACCCACATTTTTAAGACCAAATGGCATTACCTTGTAACAAAAAGTCCCCCAAGGTGTTGTGAATGTTGTTTTATGTTGGTCATCAGGATTAATTCAAGTTTGGTTATATCCTTAAAAACCATCCAGAGATAATATTTCATGGCCAGTGTAAGTGTCAACAAGAGTATCGATGTTTGGCAAAGGAAAGTCATCCTTAGGACATGCTTTGTTAAGATCTTAAAGTTCAGTGCAAATGTGAATTGCACTATTAGACTTATGAATGGGTACCATATTTGAAAGCCACTCAAGGTAGTCAATGGATTGAATTAAACCCATGTCTAACATGTTTTGAAGTTCTTTGACCATGAGGGCAATGGTAGGATGTAACTTTATTAGTTTCTATTTGATCGAATTAGCATCAAGGTGCAAGGTGAGATTGTGAATGACCAAGTTAGGATAAAGGCAAGACATGTCTTTATAAGACCATACAAATATATCCTTCTTTCTCATGAGGATATCTATAAGTTGCTCATATTCATCAACGGATAAACTTTTTCCAAGTTTCACAATTTTTGGATTATCCAAATCTATGCTTAGGTTCATGTCTATAGTTTCTTCAATGACCATGTGTGAACCTTCTTAGTTTATGGGTGTTGGAATCAAATGATTTTCATCAGTCACATTATCAAAATCTTTTGGCATAGTCTCTTCCATTTTTACCTAGAAAATAGAAGAATTTGAGGGTGAAGGCAAGGGCGAAGGCAAATATTATGGAGGTATGTAAGTGGCAGAAGCTCTTAAAAATTTATCTAAAAGGATGAATTCAAAAAGAATGGTGGTAATAAAATCCATTCCATATCGATGAGGATTGTGCCAATAGGAATTGGTTTTGTCAAATCATATGGATTGCAGAGTGGTGTGAACAAGTCAACAATATTTATGTTGACTTGGTAGGATAATGGTGGTTACAATGTGAAAGGTGGTTTTTTTATCACCTAGAGTCGATGAATGAACCTTGAGAACTTGGATAGCAGCAAGCAACAAGTATAAATGCAAATGATAGGGATATGCAAATGCAAAAATGCAATGTTATGCTATTTATTTTTGATTTTTTTTGTTTTGTACATATTTACATCATGTTTTCAATGAGGTGATCAATGTGGTAGTGGTGGCTCACTAGTTGGCTTAGCTCGCTCCCTTAGGAAGATCAAACACAATATGGGTTGATGGATGGGGAATATTTTGAGATAATAATCATCATATTCAGTGAATGGAATGATTGGGATTGATTCTTCTTTGGATTAATTTGAGGCTATCACCATGATGTTGTATTACTCATACAATTCATCCTTAGAATAATCATTATCATTATTTTCCTCCCATTTAGGGTCTAGGATGAGTCATTGAAAGGCTCTTTCAAAAGAAGAGGAAGGTTGTGGACTATATCCTAGGCTAGAATGGTCATGCACTTCTCAATATTGATGTTCTAAAATGTCATGCATGCCCTATTCATGTTGTCCTAGCCCATATCCTTACCAATTAATATAATGAAAATATTGTTATGGGAAATCAATATAAGACGTGTGCTCAATATTGGTACAAGATGACTGCTTGGATTCATTTGGAGGGAGTGGATCAGACGATGAATCAAGCCCCTCATATATAAAGCTAATTCTATTTGGTAAGGAACCCATATTGTAAATTGCTCCTATGGATAAATATGGGCCATGTGGGCGATCATAATCCCTTACAGTTTTAATGGATAGTGATGTAATGGCAACATTTTAAACCACATACTCACCATTGCTAGGACTAGCGAGATGTACTACAACTTGTGTAGGGGATGCTATGGATGGATTGGATATGGAAGTATGGAGCATAGGAGTGACCTATGGCTTAGGAAAATGTGTATGGTGAGGTGGCATCTCATGGTTTGACAAATCAACTTGTGAGATATTGGCTGATTGGGGTGGAGGTGAATCAGACTTGGATGAGGTGATAGTAGGTGCTAGTGGAATTGATTGTGTGGGTTGCAATGAATTATTGATGATAGATGATGTGGATGATTGTGCCTGACCACATGTACATGGTATCAACTAAGATAAATATTAGGATGTGGAAATAGTGTGATAGGATGTGGAGGTGGAAGCCTAATTATGATCGGTGATGGGAAGTTCTTCTAGAACGGGAATTTGAATGAAATATTTCATTATGGAGTGTATTGTGTGGATGATGAAATTAAGGATAAATGGGTGGATGGTAATGATGACTCATAAGGATTGGAAATTAAGTTTTAGTACTTGAATGGTTCAATGTATGCTAGTATATAATGTATCTTTCTCTCATGTACATATTTCAAGCATTGATGTAGTGTAGAGGGAACACATTTCATCTCCCTAATCCAGGGATGCCCAAGGAGTACATTGTAAGCCATATACCCTTCTAGGATATGAAATATTGTATGTAATGTCTTAACCCCCAAGACAATAGTGCTAACTATGGAGCATAACACATCATAAAATGCCTACAATGTAAAGGTGGATTTGGTGATATGAGAGGGCCAAATATTGAGGTGGTGGAGTGCAAAAGTGGTGATGATGTTGATTTATGAGCTGGCATTAATTAGTACTCATTTAAAAGGCTTCTTATCAACCTAAGCCATAATATGCAGTGGAGGATTCGATGATTCTGATGATATTATTTTGATTTCAAAATTAAATAATACAATTGTAGGCTCCATGCATGTTCAGATGTTCCCCATGAAATTGTTAAAGGTATTAGAGTCTTGAGTTTGGAGTTCAATGGATTTAAATATCTCCATAAATGCCTTACGACATGGAAGGGATTGCTATATAAACTCATAAAATTGATAATTTAGTTGAAGCTATTTTTAGACTATTTATCAGTCAGTTGCTCAGTGTAATGATTGGTCATGGTGGGTGGCTTGGAAGATGGATGGGTTGATGTGGATAAATTTGGAGATGAATGGGTTGATATGGATTGATGGGGTTCAATTGTGAACACACATTTTTTGGTGGTATCACTTGAGGTTGCTCATCCAAGTGTTGTTGGTAGTTCATTCTTCTTTGTCCTTGGGTTATCACATGGATAGCCCCCATAAAACCTTGGTGTTGTTGTACATGGTTAATTTGGTTAAGAGTCCTAGTAGGTGATGCCTTTGCTATTTATTGTGCTTCCTCTCAATGAGGAAGTGGTGTCTAAAAAATACCAAGATTTTTGTTCTATTGTACCAAGGGGTTATCCAACTTAATAGCCCCTAAGTCTAAAAAATCTTGCATGATATATTTGAATGTAAAGAAATTGTTGATGTCATGGAATTTATATTGATGAAAGGGGTAAAACAAGTGTTCTTTATAGCTTACCTCATGTAGTTGGGTCATTAGGTTTTATTGTTGGCATAGTAATTTCATTTACCTCATACAACCTTTGGAAGATGGATGAGTAAGACTTAGGTAATGGAGTGTAGTTTTAGGGTTATCAAATAAACTGTGGGCATTGGTTGTTCACAGTAAATGCTTGGTACTGTTGTAGGGGTGACACTGCTTTATACATTATCTATTGTGGTTACGATTATGATCGTTGAATGTGGAATTGAGATTGTTGATTTTGCATGGTAGGTTGAGTCAAGACCACCTGGTTCACTTGATCAATGTTTTTTTTACCCTTTACAATTTTCTTTATTTTGGCCCTTGTTCTACCTTTATTTCTTCTTGGGCTTGATATCACCCTCCTGGATATTGATTTATTCAATGACTCGAGCTTGAGAAAGAGCCTATTTGAATGTTTTGTATTGTTGTAGTTGAAGTAACAAGGAGATAAATTTCAGACAACTCCTTGTGAATATTCGTGTTAGTTCTTCCATTGGGAGGGAGAATGGTAATTTGGTAATGACTTTCTTCCAATGGTTTTCAAAATCATAAACTGAATCTTCTTCAAATTATCGTAAGTTATATAAGTTGGTTAGTGTGGTTTTGTTCTTAATATTGAGGGAGAACCTTTCTAAGAATTGGTCTGCCAAATATTCAAATATATAAACACTATGGTATGGTAAGTGGTTATACCATTCTAAGTCATCCTCCCAAGTATCTGAGGAAATATGTAGAGCATTAAGGCATCAATATCTTGAATTTTGAAACATGTGTAGATGAATACACTTATATGCTCTTTGGGGTCCTCAGTCCCTTTAAATTTATCAAACTTCGATAGTGTGAAATCTATAGAATATGGTGGTGATGGTACCGAAGGATGAATGGGATGATTTATTAGTTGTCTCAATGTGGGTTTATGATATGCCATACAAAGCATGTGCAACATCAAGCTATCAATATGATTTTGCATGGACTAAATTTTAGGGTCTTCAACTAGTGTTTGGAAGCCTTGGTTTGCATGGTGAGTGTATGTTGGTGGCATATGTTGGGTGATAAACTGTTGTGATGAAATGATATTTTGATTGGCTAACAGGTTGATGTTGGTGGGTATGTGGTGGTGCTGAATGTTTTGTTGAAACTAATTGTAGAATGTTTGGTATTGATGAGGTTGACTATGTGGAGTTTGAGGGATGGTTGTGTTTTGAGTAGTTAATATGGTATGGATGTGGTGGAGTGGAAGGGTAGGTATATTTTTTGTGGGTGGTCACAATACCCAAGATTGGTCAGGGGTGAAAATGTATTTTGTGTGGATGTGAGTGGATAGTTAAAATGTTCTACCTACAACTGTTGTTGTGGGTAAGGATGAGCATTTTGATTACCCATAAGCAATTGGTTTAGATGTTGCCATGCTTTTTTTATGGAAATTCTAGATGTTGATTGTGTGGTTGTATTGGGAGTTGATGTTGGCATGGTGTAAGTGGTGGCAATATTGGTTGAAGTTAATGAAGTGTAAGTTGCGAAAGGGATCACAACTGAATGAGGGATGGTAGATATAGATGATTCTAATGGAATGGTTGATGGAATCTATGAAGCAATATTAATTTACACTTTGTAGATTGGGTTGGAGTGGTTGGTAGTGTAGGTATGATAATGGAGGTGCACTAGCTAAATGGTTATGGAAGGGCTTGATGTGGTGATGTAGATGTGGCCTAAAAAAAAGGGTTGGTGATGACTTGGTTAAAACTTTTGGGTATGGGTGGGAGAGTTCCTACTAAGAGGAAGGAACATGTCTCAGTGGGATGTTAAGAAGTTCAAGAATCAACATGAAGAATCTAAAATAGGGTTTGGATTTGTCAGAGTCTATGTAAGTGATGCAATGGTTAGTTGGTGTGGATGGTTTGATTTCGAGGATGGACATGTGGATTACCCTCTACATTATACCTACATCCATAGTGGATGCCATATAAGAGTGTCCAACAGTTAAGTCAATATTTCTTGTCTATGCCACACAGACTGGGTTAGCCATAAAAGTGATTGGGAAAGGAGTGGAGCACTTCATAAATAGAAATGGCTGGTTGGTGAGTGGTTGACTCATAGCTTTGGCTTGATTTATGGTTAATACCATAAGCTAAAAGGACAAGTTGGGGTAATGAACATGTGGGTATGTGTGTGAAAATTATGATGCAACAGTAAAAAAAAAACACGCAAATCACTCAAGCAAACAAATGTTATCTATCTTTGCAAGAAAAATTATTTCTCTTATTTTTTTAGTTTTTCCTTGTTTTGTGTGTTTTTATGTTGGAACTCCTAAGCCTAGAAGAACTATGCAAGGTGAATGATGGATGCAACTAAGAAGGTCTTTTCAAACCCACCCTTTTGATGAAGGATGATTAACGAATGACTAAAAATGTCTTCCTAAGGGATGATTGGCTCAAGGTAAATCTAAGGAATCAAAATTACCCCTCACGGGAAGTTGTGCTTTCTAAGTCTTGCTACTTGCCTAGCCAGGCTTTTACTTCACACTCAGGCATGCTCAAACAAGAAAGGCAAATACATTCTACTTATTATTGATCCCCATGGTGAAATATCTTTACAAATACATCCTAATCCAAGTGCATCCAAAAGTAGGGTAATTTTTGATAAATCCAAAAAGCCACTCAATTGGGACTACTACAGTGTCTAGGTGGCGATCCAAAGGATGGAGATGAAGCCCATCGTCGTTGATATCGATCAACGATTGGTGATGAAATATAACTCACTACTATTTAATGTGAATCATGGGGTGTGTGATGTTCCTTTTAAGGTTCTATTCTCTATGGTTTTTTATTGAAAAATAAAGTGCAAAAGAAAACTATCCTAGAGTGCCGCTACTATGCAATTTAAATTTGTTGCCTAAAAAAATATACAACTTGGAGACTTGAGCTTCAATCATCATAGATAGGGGTATAACTTTGACCCAATTGGTGAAGTACTTTGTTGCTATAATAATAAACATATGACCATTAGATGATGTGGGGTTACTATTCCCTATAATATCCAATATCCACATGAAGAATGGATAAGGAAAAGAAATATCTTGAATTTTTTGAGAAGGAGCATGAACAAGGTTGTCATGGCATTGACACTTATTGTAGTATCGAACATAGTCACATGCATATTTATTCATGGAAGGTCAATAGTAATTGATCTGAAGGAGCTTCTTGGCAATGACATTACCGCTAAAATGATCTCCACATGATCCTTCATGAGCTTCACTAAGGGCTAGCCAGGCTTCATCAAAGTTAAGGCATTGTAAGAGGAAGCCCTCAAAAGAATATTGATATAAAGTATTGCCAATCATGATGAATTAATACACTATTTTTCACAAAAGATTGCATTGGTTGCAATATAAACCATTAGACATCATCCCATATTTAAGAAAGTTAAATATGTATGTGTACCAAGGCTCATATTGAGAAAATTTTATGTTTAAGACATCTAATGGAATGAGGCTAGAACTAAAGGATGCGAGATCTCAAAGTTGAATAATAATCATTGATTTCTCATAATTATAACTCCAAGGGGATAAGGGATGCAAAAATGGCCATGGAATCTACATGGTGGTTGGAGGATCTAGGGACAAACCCTATGGTTACCCTATCAAAGGTTGACAAAAGCTTGGTGATAATCTCCTTGTAAGATTTTAGTTTATCATATCTAGTTTGATAAACATCATTGATATGATTAACCACAAGTTATCACTAAATATGGAAAGGACTCTAACCTTCAAGTCTAAGGTTTATCTAAGACCTAGGATCAAGCCTTAATACTTTGCAGTGTTATTAGTACAAGAGAAACAAACCTTGAAGGAAAAGGGGATGAGTTATTTTTGTGGGGTGACTAGAATAATTCTAGCACCAATTCCCTTTAAGCATCAGACTCCATCAAAAAATAAAGTCCAAGACTTAGGCTCTTCTAATTCTAAACTCAAACACTCATTAGGAATTTTGACGACTAAGGGATGGGAAAACTCTAAGGGAGCAATGACTAGTTGGTCAACAATCACTTGAAATTTTATAACCTTCTAACTTTTGAAGGTTAAATCAAACTCACTAAGGGCTAGAACCCACTTATTAGCTCAACCTAAAATGTGGGACTTCAATATTAAGTAGATAAGAGGATCAAAATTTGCAACTACTAATGTCTTAAGGCTAAGCATGTAGTGTCTCAACTTTTAAGAAGTAAACATTACAATAAGGCAACTATTCTCTAAGGGAATACTGGATTTCATAGATAACCAAGGTTCTACTAATATAGTAGATATGTCACTCTTTGTTCTTATCATCATGTTGAGCAAGCATAGCCCATAAATCATGGGTTGTGGCTGCTATGTAAAATACCAAATGCTTATATAGTCTTGGGGGAATGAGGATAGGTGGAGAAGTGATATACTTATTGAGTTCATCAAAGGATTTTTGATACTCAAAATACCACTTGAACATTACATATTTCTTTATAATCTTACGAAAGTGTTGATACTTATTATCTAGCTAGGCTATGAAGTGAAAAATAGCTTAAAGTTTTCCTTTCAAGCTATGCAACTTGGTTAGGTTATAGGGAGGAGGTATGTCAGTGATAACCACTATCTTAGTGAGATCCACTTCAATGCCTCACCTAGACACTATGAATCCTAAAAGCTTGCTATATGTGGCTCAAAAGACACACATAGAGGGCTTAAGATGAACTTTGTATTCTAAAAATATTTCAAATATATGTCTCAAAATCTTGAGCATGAGTTTCTTAATTTATGGAGTGACCAAGAAGATCATCCACATAGTTTTCAACAATATCATGTATCATGTCATGAAAAATATATGTCATGGCCATTTGGTATGTGGCACAAATGTTATTCAAGTCAAAAGGCATCGATATGATTAACCACAAGGTGATAGTCACCAAATATGGAAAGGAATCTAACCTTCAAGGCTAAGGTTGGTCTAAGACCTAGGATCAAAACTTCGTACTCCATAGTGTTATTAGTGCAAGAGAAACAAAGCTTGAAGGAAAGGGGGATGATATATTTTTGTGGGGTTACTAGAATAATTTTAGCATCAATGCCATTTAAGCATAAGGCTACATCAAAAAAACAAAGTCCAAGACTTAGGATATTCTACTTCTAAGCTCACTCATTGGAATATTCAACGACTAAGGGATGAGTAGACTCTAACGGAGCAACAACTAGCTGGTCAACAATCACTTGAATTTTTATAGCCTTCTAACCTTTGAAGGTTAATTCAAACTCACTAAGGGCTAGAACCCACTTAGTAGCTCGACCTAAAAGGTGGGGCTTCAATATTAAGTAGAGAAGATGATCAAACTTTGCAACTACTAATGTCTTATGGCTAAGCATGTAGTATCTAAAATTTTGAGAAGAAAACACTACAATAAGGTAACTATTCTCTAAGGAAGTACTAGGTTTCATAGATAACCAAGGTTTCATTAATATAGTAGATATCTCACTATTTTTTCTAATCATCATGTTGAGCAAGCATAACCCCTAAATCATGGATTGTGGCTGCTATGTAAAACACAAAATGCTTATCTGATCTTGGGGGAATGAGGATAGGTGGAGAAGTGATATACTTATTGAGTTCATCAAAGGCTTTTTGATACTAAAAATCCCACTTGAACATTACATATTTATTTAGAAGCTTAAGAAAGGGATGATACTTATTAGCTAGCTAGGCTATGAAGCGACAAATAGCTTAAAGTTTTTCTTGCAAGCTATGCAACTTGGTTAGGTTACAGGAAGGAGGTATGTCAGTGATAACCACTATCTTAGCAAGATCCACTTTAATGCCTCACCTAGATACTATGAAGCCTAAAATATTGCTAGATGTGGCTCCAAAGACACATAGAGGGCTTAATATAAACTTTGTATTCTCAAAATATTTCAAAGATACGTCTTAAATATTGAGAATGAGTTTCTAAATTTATGGAGCAACCAAGAAGATCATCCACATAGTCTTCAACAATATCATATATCATGTCATGAAAAATATATGTCATGGCCATTTGGTATGTGGCACCAACATTCTTTAAGTCAAAAGGTATTACTTTATAACAAAAGGTACCCCATGAAATTATGAAAGTTGTCTTGGATTGGTATTTGGGGGTAATCCTAATTTGATTGTATCCCAAGAAATCATATATGAGTGATAGAATTCCACATCCAACAATGAAATATATGATCATATCTATGTTGGGGAGGAGATAATCATCCTTGGGATATGATAAGTTAATCTATTGAAATTTGGTACATACTTTTATTGTCCCTTCCTTTTTAGCCATAGGAATGCTGTTGGAGATCTAATCAAAATAGTCATTGACCTTAATAAAACTGATATAAAGGAGTTTTTGGAGCTCCTCCTTTACTAAGAGGGTGATCTTAGGATGCATATTCCAAAGCTTCTACTTAATGGTTTTGGCATTAGGTTTTACTACTAGGTGCTGCATAACTAGGGAGGGAGCAAACCCTAGAATGTTGACATATGACCAAGCAAAATATCTTGAAATTGTATCAATAATTTGGTCAATTGCTCCTACTCGTCCATGGACAAGGCTTTTCCTAGCTTAAGGATTCTAAGGCTTTCCTCGGATACTATATTAACATTAAGGGTATCCTCAATGAGGATGTGGGATTCATCATCATAGTGAGGAGGGGTAGGGATCACTCCTAGTTGCTCAAGGTCTTCATGAGACATAGGAATATGATCCACTTGAGAATTAGAAGACTCAACATGGGTGACACAACGGATTGATCCATAAAAGAAGAAGCTAACTTAAAGGATATCTTCATGATCCATATCACAAAGAGTATCTCCTTTAGCATAATACCCTGGGATCACTACCAACTTAAGGTGCACCAAAGTTATCATATTGCAAAACAATATGTTAGAGGGAGAAGGAGGTCCCTCATCCTCATTACTCCATTCCAAGCCATGATGATCCATGAATTCAATGAAGGTGACAACTTGATCATCATTAGTTGGTAAGGGTTGGTTTTTGTTGGGGATGTAACCTATACCATGTCTCATAAACCAAAGCTCAACTTCCAAAAGATATTGAATACCTTATTGTTGTGGCCCCAAACCCTTACCTACATATTCCATACTAGATAATATTTTCTTAGAAAGTGGGTAATCACTGGATAGATAACTATGGACAAAGGTTATTTCTACTAGAAAGGGGTTGCTACCATGGATATTTTATTTGTGGGATATCCCCATGAAGATAAAGGTACACATACCGATGTGTACTACATCATTTTTATGAGGTAAAACCATAGTTTAGGGTGAAGGTGGTAGCTTGGCTAAATATATAAGAGAAATTTCAAACAGATGATTGGCTTGACCTTGTGATGAGAATAAAATTGATGATTCTTCACTTATTTTGAAGTTATCAAACTTCCTGGTGATTTAGGAATGATGAGAAGATATGAGAGGAGGAGAAGAAGAAAATTTATGAAGAGAAATAGATGGACATAAATTGATGTTAGATTGGGCTTGCTCAACCATTGAACAATATTGGAATGGATGAGGGTTGCCCTAGATGGTGATAAGCTAATTTTTAAATTCATACTTTAAGAATTTATGAAAATTAGAAGGGACAACCCTCATTGCATGGATCCAAGGGCATCCGAGAAGAAGATTAAAATATGTTGGGCAAGATACCACATAAAATAAAGTGTCTAAGATATTGGGTCCTACCCTAAGGGGAAGGGATAAAATATCACAAGCCTATTGGGACTCATTTTTGAAAGCCTTTTGATGACATCATATTTGGTTAAATATTTCTCCTTAAGTCAAAAAATTTAAATTTTTTTATATGTGCATATATTGAGGGAGGAACCATTGTTCAACTATGATATAAAGGGGAGAATACCCTTGTAAACTTGAGGAAGGAAGATCATCATCATAAAAAGATATATGATTTATCCACATTGGCTAGGTTGCTAGGGGGAAGATCCTATGGGATAGATTTTTGACTTCGAAGCTTCAACAAGGCTTCCCTATGAATAGGAGAAACCTATAAAAGTTCTTTGAGGGATATCTTGGTAGATTTTTTACTTAACTATTGTTGGATGTTGAAGGAGGCTTTTGGTTGTGGCTTCAACACTAAGGTTGGTTTTATACACTTCTGCTCCTTTTTTTGGTACTCTTAATAACTAAGTGTGGTCTAGAGGGTTGGTTGGATGTGGAACTTGTCTCCTGTCGAGATTGTTGATTTGGTTGAGCTTGAGCTTGAGATTATTGTCTTGTGGTAGCTACTATCATACCCACCATGTTGTTGTAGGAAGGTGGTACATTTTAATATGAGACTTGATTAGTTATATATAGCACATGATTAGGTAGGATATTTTAGAAAATCCTCATATCTTGATTAGTTGTTGGTATATGTTGAGTAGGAGGTTGATTAGTTGGAGGTTTCTAGTTAGAATCGGGTTGAGAATCATCAACCACAAGGTGACCTTTGTTGATTAAGTCCTGAACTTTGTGTTTCAACCTCTTACATTAATTTATCATGTGTCCCTCCACTCTATGATACTCACAATGTTGATCGGGTTTATACCAAATTATCATTGTATTAGGTTATCTTATGGGAGGTAGTTCAATCATCTTAGCTTTTAAAAGTTGCTTAAGAACTGATGAAATAGTTTGGTTGAGTCTACTAAAATTCCTTAGTGGGGGTTTTTGGGGTTGCTAAGTACCAAATTTTATAAGGTACTAGAAGTATTAACATTGTTGGTTTACCTGTTATCCATTACCCCATCACCAACTACATGCTTGTTCTTATATTGGATTTTCATGGTCCTTTCATCCTCTTTCCTTAACTTGATTTGACCTCTTCGAATGAGAGCCTTCTTTACTCTTCTTACTAAATATATTGCTTGTTAAAAAGATTTAATAGTTCCTATTTCTAACTCATATGAGATCCATTATTGCAAATTTCCAATAAATATCTCTAACATGTCTCAAGGAGGTAAGGTGTATCTTAAACATCCAACTAAACTTCTCCATCGAGACAAGAATTTTGAGAAACTTTTATTCTTACCTTACTTTAAAAGATACAAATATTGGATGGTCACACTTTTCTCCACATAAGCTCCAAATTGTTGAACAAATAACTCAATTATTTCTTTACTGTTTCTCAAAGAATGATGGGGGAGTTGATAATACCATTCCAATTCCATACCACCAAGGCTTTTGGGGAGTGTTTTTAGAAAAAATATATCATCATATATAATATCACGACATGTTGTTCTAAGAATCCTTAAATTTCCTATTGGATTCTCTGTTCCCTTATAAATGGGTAAGATCAACATTAAAAAATGATTGGGATAGGGCCTAGCGGTGACCATAGGATCTAGGGTTTGATTGCACATTTCCTTATAATTATAAGCGAAACATGGAGTTTGAATTGTATCCATTATTAGACTATTGTTTCACTATACTTGTCAAACTTTGCATGTGAGGATTATTATTGTGCAATACCCCTAGATTCCCTAAGGAAAGGTTATAGGTACACTATTGAAATAGGACTTGGTTTATTTTGGAGGTATTAACATTGTTTTGGTATGGGTTATGATATGGGATGTTTTGTGTGGCATCTTACTTTGGGATGAAATTTGCATATTGCAGAACAAAAGAAGAAATTTTATGAGAAGGAAATTAAACATTACTTTGGGGAATGCCACTAGTTGGAGGGGGTTCCAAGATTCTCCCAACATTAATGGTTGTAGTAGCATATGTTGGTTTATGAAATAAATTAACATTATGAGAATATTCAAATAGAGGATTGATGTGAATATTTTGAGGAGATTTAATTTGAGGATGAGACATTCTAGCTTCTTTGAAGTGGGTGTCTCTATTTGTGACTTCATTTAGGGCTTGCCTATTTTACTTGAAGAAATTCATGAAATGATTATATGATTTGAAGGTGAGTTTTTTGTTAGACCCTTCAATAGGATCAAAGTCATCACCAGTCTCTATGTCCTCTTCTTCCTCTAGATTAGGGTTCTCCCTATCAACCTAATCATCCTTATGGTATAGAGGATTATATTATGGCTCTATCGTATTTTACTTATTCCTAAGGTTTGGGGCCATAAGATTATGAAAAAGAGAAAGAGATAAAAGCTAATGCAAAAACACAAAGAAGATAAATTTTTTTATTAAGTTTATTTTTAATTTTTCTAATCTATAAAAATAGATTTAAATGGTATTGCTTATAGTTTAAAATCAAAATAAAAGGAGACAAAGGGATAAGTCTTCCTAGATGATCACTAAGAACATGTTTCATGTTGGGTTAGCCAAATATGTAGAGGGGTAAAAATTGCCCACTGCGCATGATTCTTGATGGATTCTCTAGGAGCCAAGGTGACCATGGGGCTGTTGTGTTTCCTCTACACTTGGGGGATTGGGATATTGAAGGGTTTACCAAGAATAGTTTAAGGACTCACTCCAAGTCTAGGATGTAAGGTTTAATGTGTTTATTGAATAAACACCTAAGAAGCAAGAGTAGAGGTATCAACCAAAGAGGAACACTTTTTTTTCTTAGAATATAAATGATGTTCTCAATCTATCATCAACGCTTCTCCACTTGCTTATCCTCTACAATAAATCATAGAAAATACACCAAAAATAGAGCATGAGAGCATTCCAAAAGCATAAAATGTTGAGAGCATGCATACGATGACTCCAAAACTTACCAATTTTACTTAGCCATGAGAAAAAGGGAGTCCAATCCTTCTATTTTAGGAGGTTTGGAGGGGGTTTAGGTGGGAAAATAAAAAACTATTTTGACAAAGAAATGACATGACAAAATTAGGCCAAAAACTTGGGTTTTTGGAGAGAAAAACCTAAAATTGTTGAATTCATGCCCTGTCTTGGGACAATAAAAAAATTGGCAAGGCTAGGAAAAAAGCAAAAAAAAGGAGGGGGAAAGAATACCAAACTTGCACTTAGCAACTTTGAGGGACTTCCTAGGGATTCTAAGTGAAAATGACTCATTTTGATGGATTAATTTTTTCATGTCTACATAGGTATCCCCACTTATAATGGTGGGAAAGAGCTCAACCATTCTCAATTTGTGGATGATATGTTGTTTCTTAGGTGCATGTCTCTTCAAATTGCTCACATATTTGCAAAATATCTTAAGGTTTTCTTAGAGGCCACGAGCAACAAAATTAATAACTCTAAGTTGATTATCTACCTCTCCAACCACTCTCAAAAGGACATTGCTGAGATTTATAGAATTCTTGGCTTCAAAGTGAGTATGGACTCTACTTTTACCTATATGGGCATTCCAATTTCTTTCACCAAACCTAGTTTGATGATATGAAAAAAATAATTGAAAAAATGAAAAATAGGCTCAATGATTGGGAAAATTGTTGGTTAACCCCTCCAACAAGGATTCTTCTCATAAACTCTATGTTGGTTGCCCTTCCTATTTACCAAATGAGTATTCTATGTGCTCCTATTGGCATCATGAAAAAATGGAACAACTTCTCAAAAAATTCATGTGGGATGGTGGCAAACATGATAGTAAAAGGAAGTATCACTTAGTCAAGTGGAACCATATTATCAAAAGTAAGAAGGAAGGGGGACTTGGTCTTAGATGCATATTTGATCATAAAAAGGCTCTAGTAGAAAAACTTGTTTGGAATATGGTTACAACTAAATATTGTTGGTGGTCCAACCTTTTGATTCATAAGTATAACTGTAAAATCCAAAATGGTAAAATTCTTAGCATTTACACTAGGAAGAAATATCTAATTTGGAGAAATATTGAAAGAGCCATGGAAATTATCTCTAAGCATTTGTCTTGGATGCTTGGAAATGGGGAAAAGATAAAAATTCTTGAAGATAAAATCATGGGAAATTTTAGACCTACCATTTCAAACAAATTATGAGATTGGATAAATTTTTCTAAATTGTAGTTACTTTCTTAGGTGATGAATTTTGTTGCCCCCTAAGAATCAAGTCTTGCCATGATCTTAGAATACCTCAAAATTTAACTGAGGACTAGAATTGTTTTATTACTTCAATGGAGGGTAGAACTCCTCTCAATCCTTTGGCTAAAGATAAGTTAATTTGGGGGAGTATGAAAGGTTTTGGTATTTATTTTGTCAACAAAGGTTATAAACTACATAGAGGTTCCTCCCCTTCAATTACCAAATGGAGATACATTTGGTAGAAAGACACTATTCCTAAAAACAAATTTTTCTTTAAATATTATCTTCAAATAAGCAATTAACCTAGGACAACATTCAAAAAAGAAATTTGGAGGGTCCAATTCAATGTTCTTTATGCCATGTAGATGAAGAAAGTAGAGACCATCTTCTTGTGCATTGTTCCTATGTCAAGGAAGTTTGGATATTAATTCTCTCTAATACTACTCCTACTATTCCTACACCTAATTCCTTTGAAGAAGCTATGAATATGTACTCTCTTATTTTGGATTTGACTAATTCTACTCTTTGGACCATACAGGTGAAACATATTATGGCTATATATCTTTTTTGTAGTGTCTAGAAAGTAAAAAATGATGTCATATTCGAGAACAAATTCTCTCCACCATGGGATACACCCTCAAATATTGTTTCCCTTTTAAATGAGGCTACCCCAAGAATTCATGTCAAGAAGAAAACAATAAATTTTGATCTTGCCCCCTTGATCTCTATTGGTTACTCCCTCTTCTTTGATGGGGCCTCAAAAGGAAACTAAGGAGTTTCTAGAGGTGGAGGTATCTTATTTCTCAATGGTAAAATTAGTGTGAAGTTTGTTGTTGGGTTGGGCCTCTCTTCAAACAATAGTGTTGAGGCTAATGCTTTGAAATTGGGATTGATTTTAGTAAAAGAAAAGGGATGTGACTTGATTCAAATATTTGGTGATTCAAAAATCATTATAAATGCCATCAAATTTGGTCATTGTAAGTCCATCAACATCTTGTATGTGATAAATATTATCAAGATTCTATTGAAGCAATTATCCAAATTCTCCAAGATAGAATTACATCATGTGTGCAAAAAATATAATAGGAAAGCAGATAAGATGCCTAATGTTAGAGTGAACTTGACTCTTGAAACGTAGCATATTTGGAAAAACTTTGCTAAACCTAAATGAAAATGGAGGAGACCTACAATTTTAATAGGATTGCAAAAACTCAATCAAATGTTAAGGCAATAAAATTAGATCTGCTGGCTCAAATTTTATTTTTCTATTTCCTATGTATTTTGTAACTTTACTTTGTGCATTAAAATTTTAGAAAAAAACAATTAAATCACTCATTCATCTCAATTTCAATATTATTATTATTTTTAGGTTCCTTATGGCAACCTCAACAACTCTGGCGATTTCAAGCAGGAATCCCCAAACCCTAACTGGGGATTTGGAGCAGGGGGAGATTCCCTCCTCTGATGTAATGGATGATCCCATGGTACTAGACCTAGAACTTGGTGGGAATGATAGGTTGGAGAGATCGTGGGTGGAAGATTTCGTTCCTACCTTCCCCCATAGCAAAACCCCTTTCTAGGACGCAGATCCGATTTCCTACTGCATGAAGGTGATGAGACCTCTTGGCCCCTAGCCTTTCGGGTCTAAGACCTTCCCCCCTTTGGTATCCTTGGGGAAAATTTGGTTATCCCTCTTTCCCACATGCAATATAAGCTCTCTATCGAATTCCTATCCTTGGTGGGGAAATTTGTAGGAGACAGACCTGACATGGAGTCCATAAGAAGGTGGGCTGGTTACAAATGGCAAAAAGGAGGAAGCTTTCAATTGGTGGCCCTATATAGAGGATTTTTCCTGATCCAGTTAAATAACAAAAATGACTATTCCCAAATCCTCATAGGAGGGCCCTGGTTCTATGGTAGAAAGAGCTTATTCCTTAGAAAATGGGAGTATGATTTCAATCCCCAAATCCAAGACATCAACATTACCCCCATTTGGGTTCAGCTTCTGGATCTCTCCATCTAGTTCGTCCATGAAGACATCCTGCATGATATTGGTGGATGCATTAGGGAACTCGTGGCTTTTGACCCTACAACAAAAGCCTGTACTCACATGACCTATGCCAAAATTTGTGTTTCTACAAATCTAGCCTCCCAGCTACCAACCTACATCAACCTCATTTATGGGAATTTATAGTGGTGCTGGCAACCAAATATGAAAAAAGTCAGATTTTTGCATTGAATGTGAATCACAAGGGCACCTCAAGTCCCAATGCCCTTCTCTAAGACCCCTGAAGGAAGTGTCGAGTTTCAAGAATCCTCCTCCCCAGAATTAGAATACCCATTAAGGAATGCTCAATGAAAGACCTAAAGCCCCCTTGGCTTCCAAGCAAAAAAAAGAAAATAAAGGCAAGCAAGTCTCCTACCAGGATCCCCTCATCAGCCAACCTTCCTCATATTTGGATCAGGTATATTCTATGTTTGCTTTCTCTAATATATTTGAACCTCTTTCTCTCTCAAATGACGAAGTTCTTTTCCCCAAAGCTGCTAATTCCTCCCCCCCTCTCCCAGGTCCTCTCCTTACCCACCCCTCCCCCTCTGTCTCTGGATTGTTCGGCCTTCTAGAGCCACCATTTCCCCCCCTCTCCCACCTCGCAACCCCATCCTAACCCTCCCCCACTAAGCGTCAATCCCCCCTTTCCCCCTTTGACCGATCCCGTTTCCCCAACCCATTCTTGGTCTGATACCCTTGAGGAGGCTGTTAGCCCCACCCACAAAATAGACTCTAGCTCCATCATTACTAGAAGTAAAAAAGGCCTCATCAACATAAGAGGTGAAAATAAAAGAGGCAGACCCACTATTTTTGAGCAGATTGGTGAGTAGAAATTACATTTCGAAAAACATTCATTTCTCTTCCATAAATTATCAATCCGATAAGTCCATAAACTTATGAGTGTCACACACAGTATATGCCTACAGTGTTGGGGAACAAATCTGGTTGTACCTTATTTAGTTTGGTGGGGAGGTTTGTGTAATTGGATTCTAGCCAAACCAAATAAACTAAGTGCGAGAAATGAAATAAATAAATTATAAACAAAAAGTAAAGTGCTGGAAATAAAATGTGAGGAAATAAACACACACAACTGAAATTAAATAAAGTAGTAAACTAATATATAGAAAGTAAATGCATAAATTAAACAAGGGAGGACTACTGCAGGGAGTGGGCCCAAGCTCTCACAGATAGTCCGCCCGACTTGCTACGTAGAGCTTGGTCGAATAAGAGGAGTTGCACTCTTAATTAATTAAACAATAAAATAAAATAACTTGTGTAAAATTAATCATTCATCTCCCCTTGTTCATCTGGCCTATGTCTTTATATAAAGCGTAGCTAGATCTCATTACAATAACAAATCAGTCTATTTTAATCATGTGATGTGATTTAGTACAATTGATTCTACACATATTTTATTCTTCTATTTTAAAGTATGTTCATTCACTAGAAGGATAAATATAAACATCCTTAGGTGTACGTAACAACAAATCCTAAACTAATGCATCCTAAAAATAATAATATGCTTTAAGAGCTTTACAAGGTCAATTAGCCAATTGGTTGATAATAATAACAAATACTTTATTCTATTTAATAAATGCATGATTAAAATAGATCTCCTTTGTCTTCACGTGCAACCTCCTCCATAGTCCTTGGTCAACCAGTCAAAGTTGACTTGGTAAATCTTGCAAAGTATGAAGGCATGGAGGTGCCTTCCGTATGAGGAAGGTGCCTACTTTTGTTGGGTGCCTTCCTTATAAGGAAGGCACCTACTTCTATTGGGGGCGCCTTCCTTATAAGGAAGGTGCCTACTTCTGTTGGGGGTGCCTTCCTTATAAGGAAGGCGCCTACTTCTGCTGGGCACATTCCTTGAAGAGGAAGGCACCTACTTCTGCTTGGTACCTTCCTTGAAGAGGAAGGCACATACTTCTACTGGGTGCCTTCCTTGAAGAGGAAGGTGCATACTTCTACTGGGCACCTTCCTTGAAGAGGAAGGCACCTGCTCTCATGCCTTAGTCTCTAAAAGCAGAAGTATGTCAGGTCCAAGTGGATGTAGACTGGAAAACACCATATTAGTAATAAAACCTACATTTATACACATTTCCCACTAAAAACACCAATCAAGCATAATACTGGATTTTCTATCAATTATATGCATAAGTTATATAAAATACATCTCATATGCTAATTGAACCAGTGATAATTCTCCTTAACCATCTATATAAAATGAGCATTTTTGGTGCTCATCACAAATAAAAAAGGACACTGATTTTCAAGTTGCCAACGGTGTGCAAACAACCATTTTCCCAAAATTATTTAGCCAGTCTATGGACAATGCAAAGAATCCCAAACCTCCCCCATTACCAAGAAAGGGAGGCAAGAAACCCACCAAAGTTTCTAGATGAATATCGTCTCATGGAATATCGAAGGACTTAATAGTTCGAGTAAATAAATATTAGCTCAAACCATCAGGAAGGACCACAAACCTACCATTCTCATGTTACAAGAAACAAAAGTTGATGCTACTAGAACTCACAAAATCATCCATTCAGTCTAAAAAAACTATCAATGGGCCTCCTCCCCTTCTGAGGGATCTTCTGGAGGACTGTTATACCTATGGGACCTAGAAAATGTTGAAGGTAGGGTGATATATTCTTCAAATAGAACTTTGAATATGGATTTTCATTGTAAAGTTAATCAGTTTACTTGGGTGCTATCCAAAATATATGCCCCCAACAATCCCCTTGAAAGGTGTACTCTTTGGAGATATCCATCCCTCATGAAGGATGATTTTTCCAACCTCCCCTGGATCCTAGCAGGTGATTTTAATTCCCCCCTCTTTCCTTCTAATCAGAAAGGTAGCATATCTACTCTCTCCAGAAGTATCTTTGGTTTCCAAGACTTTGTCATGGAGAATGAGCTGATGGACATCCAAATCAAAGGCTGCCAGTTTACTTGGAACAAAAAACGTGTAGGTCCAGATCACATCCAGGTTAAGCTAGACTGGTTCTTTCTATCCCAACAAGCTATTCCAATATTTGGAGATACCTCTCTCACCTCCCTCCCAAGAACTGGGTCTGACCATTCCCCTCTCCTCTTTGAATTTAACAGGGCCCCATCCTTCAAAACTCCCTTTAGATTCAAAAACATGTGGATTCAACACATTGATATAAAGTAAAGAATTTTTGAATGGTGGAGGGTCCCCTGCTAGGGATTTGCAACAAATCAAGTATCTCAAAAGCTTAAATTAGTAAAGGAAAGCCTCAAAAACTAGAACAAGGAATGGGAACATCTTCGAGAACAAAGAGCGAACTCTGTGCAAATTTAAATCCCTATAACAACAAACCAACATGATAAATTGACTCCCTAGTTATGAAAAGAGGAGAGACAACTCTTATCTGAGTACCATAACATTCTGGCCAAAGAAGAAACTTACTGGCGCAAAAAATCATGAGCCCTCTAGCTTAAGGATGGTGATGCTAACACCAGTTTCTTCCACATTTCCACCCTACACAATAGAAGTTCAAACAAAATCAGAGAGCTTACCCTTTTAGATGGTTCAGTATCTCAATATATCTTCAAGATTAGAGATGAAGCATCCTCTTATTTCAACAACATGATGGGAATGTCCCCCCATTCACTAGGAAGCCCAAGAAGCCCTTCTATAGAATATCCCCCACTTGGTCACCCCCAAGATGAATTCTTCTCTGATTCAACCCTTATTCAAGAAAGAAATTAAGGCTACCTTGTTCTCCATGAAATTTTTCATGGCCCTTGGGCCAGATGGGTTGAAACCTTCTAGGATATTATGGGGGAAGAAATCTGTAATGCTATCACCGATATCCAATGCACTAAAGTTATCCTGAAAGGAACCAATTCCACTTTCATTGCCTTGATTCCCAAAACCCCTCAGTGCATATCTATGATAGATTTCAGGCCAATAATATTATGCAACATCATCTACAAGATCTAACCAAATCCCTAGCTCCCAGGCTGAAAATAATCCTTCCTATCATCATAGATCCCTACCAAGGTAGTTCAGTGGAAGGCAGATCTATCATAGATAGCATTATATCACTTCATGAAACCCTCCATTCTACCCAGTGCAACAAAAAGGTGGCCATGTTTCTAAAGTTAGACATAAGCAAAATTTTGACAGGGTTGACAGGGATTTTCTCTTAAAAGTGCTGTCCAAGTTTGGGTTTCATAACAACTGGATTGATCTCATCAAGGGCTACATCACATCACCCTAGTTTTCCATACTAGTTAATGGATTTGCTATAGGGTATTTTCCAAGCCACAGAGGCATTAGACAGGGAGATCCCCTATCCCATTTCCTCTTCATCATCCTTGCTGAGTCCCTATGAAGAGCTTTCAAAAATACCTGTGCC
This sequence comes from Wollemia nobilis, assembly GCA_028583015.1. NCBI lineage: Eukaryota > Viridiplantae > Streptophyta > Pinopsida > Araucariales > Araucariaceae > Wollemia > Wollemia nobilis. The sequence goes on along the minus strand of JAQPPZ010017049.1, from coordinate 7,866,338 downwards.
TCTGGGTGTGTGTCTAGGATTAAAGCATCATCTACTTCCCCTCCCCTATCCCACCAAAAATTTGTGGATGATACTATTATTGCTACCTTTGCTTATGTTCTTCAAGCCAAATCCATAAAGGGTATTTTGGATACCTATGCCTTAGCAGCTGGGTAGAAAATCAATTATCTCAAAAGAAAATGTTTCTTTCTCAACACCTCTGATAACAGACAACAGAAGATCACTCGCATCCTCCAATGCATCATAGCTAATCTCCCAACCTCCTACCTAGGTCTCCCTTTGTTCACCAAGAGCCCAAAATAATCCATGTGGGATAATGTCATCGATAGAATCAAGCGCAAGCTCGTAGGGTGGAAGGGCACTCTCCTCTCTCAAGCAGCTAAGGCAACCTTCACGATGACCATACTTCAGAGCATCTCGGTCTATTTCATGTCAGTATTTAAGTATCCTAATTCCATTCACTCCAAGATTGAATAGATCTAGAAGAATTTCCTATGGTCAGGCCAGGAGGAAAAAACAAGTTTCACCTTGTTAGCTAGGACAAAGTGTGCCAACAAAAATCCTAGGGAGACCTTGGGCTAAGAAGATCAATCAAAATGAACCTTGCTCTTCTTGCCAAGCAGGTGTGGAAGCTCTTCTCCAACTATAAGGCAGACTGGGTATCCATCATCCAGAGAAAATATCTTCAATACATGTCCCTAATGGATGACAACGTCCCTACCAATGGATCTGACTTTTAGAGGGCCGTAATCCAAGACAAATATCTTATCAGCAAAGGCATTCGATGGCAGCTAGGAAGGGTCACAACAATCAATTTTTGGAATGACACATGGCTGAAAGACAAACCTCTTACGAAAATCCCAAAAATATCCACCCTAAGATTGGTTCTTGAACTAATATGGGAACACAAGGTTAAGGACTACATGGATAACCAAGGTAACTAGAAAGCTCTCCACACCAGTAATGGAAATGATCACCTAGCCAGAGTAGGAAATTATTTATCTCAGCTTCTGAGAACCACCATCATTCACACCATTGCCACCCCAAACTTCCTAGTCTGTACAGGGATCGAAAATGAGAACTTCTTAGTTAAGTCAGCCTATTCCCTCCTGCTCAAATCCTAAACTCCAAATATTCTCTTTAGTTTGGTGTGGGTCAAACACCTAATCCCAAAGATAAGTTTTTTTTTATGGACCGCTATCCAAAATAAAGTCCTCACAACTGATAATCTCATGAAGAGAGGAATCTCGGTCCCTAACAGGTGTTACTTGTGCCTTTCTAATGGGGAATCGGTTAACAAAATTTTAGTGGATTGTGATTTTACCAAAGAAGGGCTAAGATAAATGCTTTCTATTTTATAGATTCAATGGGCCCGCCCCAAATCCCTTATGGACCTCTTTATCCAATGGCTTGCCCCTTTCAAAAATCCCAAGGTCACCTTTCTTTGGAAGATTTACCTTCACCACATTTTGTGGTAAATTTGTTTAGAGCATAACCACAAAATATTCCCTACCACCTGAAATGACGCTATCTCCATAGCCATCAAAGCTATTGCCTACACTATCAAGAATTCCTAGTTCCTCCCGTGGTCTGATTCATCGCTCTACAAAGTTTAAGTTGAGATTTTTCTCTTCCTCAACATCCCCATTCCCATTTCCATCCCATACCGTCCCCCACCCTAGGAGGAAAGCCCATTGGAATACCCCTACAGATGGTTGGTTGAAGATCAATCTTGACGGTGCCTCTAAAGGTAATCCTAGTTTGGCAGGAGCAGGCAAAGTTCTCCAGAACTACAAAGGTGATATTAGTCTTGCGTTTATTGAAAACCTTGACCACCAAACTAACAATGTTGTAGAGGCGTGGGCGCTGTGGTAGATTTTGAACCTTATTAAGGACTCCCATAACAACCTCCACATTGAAGGGGATCCCCTCAATATTATAAGCTACATCAATTCAGATAATAATCTCCCTTGGAACATCAGAACTCTTATTCTGGAAAGCAAGGAAATCATCAGTCAACAATACCAGGTGGCAGCTACCCATGTGTACTACGAAGCCAATCGGCTTGTTGACAAGTTGGCAAAAATGGAAATTGGAAAAACTCCTCTTACAATGTGGTGCAATTCCATCCCACTAGGTGTCTCCCAGATTGTGGCTACAGACAAGCAAGCCAGGTGCTTTTAGTCCCCCCACTATAACCTATGTTTTCTTTTTTCAAGGTGATGTAGGTTTTGAAGCATAACACCTCTCGTGGGAGTATTCTATTTCATACGCCCCCTAACGACCTCATGATTTGTCTTGTTGTTAGCTTTGTCAACCATGATATTCTTGAGTGGTCATTTTTTCATCACAACATTGGGTTCTATAGCTCTGGTCGTAATCCCAAAGCCACGTATGTTGCTGGTTTCAAGCATGTTTGCCCACTGACTCTAGCTGTTTACAAGTACCTCAAGTCCTTTAATTTGACCCATGTACATATTACTTCAAGACCCCTCACCAATCCCTAGCATCTCCACCCTATCCACCGCCTATCCACCTATCTCCATCCCATGCCAATCGACATTTCCTTTGAGCTTACCTCACCATATTTATCTTGCCTTCATCACTTCTACCATATCAATGTTATCCATTTTTGCCATCCCAACCCCTGGTCGAGCCTACCCACCACCTTCCACTATTCCCCTACTCCTACCACCATGGCCTACATCGATCCTAGTAGCCTCTAGCTTGATACTCTATCAGCCTCCCATATGTAAGCCTACAAACGTTTTTCCTTTGTATCCAAATTTAAAGGCCCTGAAGCGGATATTACCGATGACTTTTTCAGAACATGGTCTAATGACCATGTCATTGTCAAAAACCTTTGTTTCAAAGTTACCCTAGCCCTTATCTTAAAGTTTTTGGTCGTATGGTTCGGTACGATAAGCACAATTGGGAACCAAAACTAGAGGGTTTTCCAAGTTACAGTGATTTCAAATGGACATGCGTGTCCCTGGAGTGCAAATCCCTCCCTTTACCTTGGCCCATAGTCACTATTCCCCTAATTAATTACCTAGCCCGTGACAACCTGATGAAACCCATGTATAGCTTCCACTTAGCTCTGGTTAATCACATTCGTAGATTCAAACTCATGAACCTCCTCGCCTTTCTCCACTTCCAGATGCAATTATCTTAGCTAAATTTGACATCCATCCTCTTCATATTTCAACTATATTTCATGTAGCAATATTGCTTATAGATTAAGATGTATGGCAAATACAACAATTCAACATTATGAACTTTGATTCAAGGCTAGTAAATCATGTAAGAAGTCATACAAACAAGGGATGAAGAACACTTTGCATGCCCAATATATGTCTTCTTTGTAGGTAATTTGTAATTTGTATTGATATCAATCATATTCCTCCTAATACCTTTTTTATCAATCCTCCTCACATGTAAAAAAGGATGTTCATACAAAAATAAATGATGATATGTTTAAAGCTAGCTACATAAAATCAATTTGGATAGAACCATTAGAGCCATTGTCAACAAAAAAGCATCACTACTTAGAGAACTAAATCCAAATAAAAAATGGATGCATTATGTCTCACAACAATGATTATTTTTTGTTTTAGATTTCCTTTAGGCCAATTGTGGGTATGCTCTCATTAGCTTTGCATGGAGTTAGAGAAATTTATCCTAAGACACTAGCATATATATAAACTATGTAATAATAAATTAGAAATAAAGGAGTGTTGTGTATTTAGGTGTCCAATATATTGAGATCCATGGCACCTTTTATTGCCTTTTTAGAGAAAAGTAATTTTTTTTACAAAATCTTATTTATTATTAGGATAAAAAATATGCAAATCTATTCAGTGGAGAGAAGGCCCAACACAAAGTTGGAATTCTTAAAATTTATCAATACAATTATTTATCTCAATGTTCATCTTTGAATTCCTTTCTTCAAGCATAATTTTAGAGGCACAAATAGGCTCATTGTTCTACTCAAAAATCATGAGTTGTCAGATAGAATATCTTGACAACTTTTTTTTTTTAAAGTGAAAAAGCCCTTGTGGGGCTGCCTTGGTCTGAGAGACCACGAACAGGGGGTTCTACACCGTCAAAGTCACTCGAGAGTCGCACTGACCCTGCTCGCACCAACATTATCAATTGGATTTTGGATACCCAATTCAAATTTTTGGTAGGATGGAGATTTGAACCTAGGACCTCCCTTGGAGGATTGCCCTCTCCTCTCCAACTCATCTACAACACCTGGGTAATATCTTGACAACTTAGCTCCTTCATTGATATAAGTAATTTATCTTTGTGCTTAAATATTTATATTTTCTTTAATTTTACAAATTTTTAAATGAAATGCTCTTTCCTTACTGTCCCATTAACCTAATTTAATTACTAATGGACAATAATATAGATTTCAATTTTTATTATAATAATCAATTCTTTTATGGATAAATTTGTTGTCAAATTATTTTACTATCAATGGTTTAGGAACTCACTTTTAGGTCCATTGTTATTTGTTAGCATGCAAATTATAAATATTACATGTTAGGTTAAATATAATACTCAAATGCATAGATTGTGCTAGTATAAAACTAGCCTTTACACCATAATACTTCAACAAAAACAAAAAAAATAACCCAAAATCATTACACCATGATTCTTCCCTAGAAAATAAAGAGATGATAATAACATTAAACATCATATATCAATGAGAAAGGGTCTATAATAAATGACAATAATTAATTAAATCAATTAGTTATCATCATTCATATTTAATACCAATCTATGGGTGAAAAAAAGGCCTCCAATATAAAATTGTGAAAAACAAAATTTCAAAGTGCAAAGGATTAGGGTTTTTTCATGAAAAAAATCTCATATTTTAGGAGCCATATCATCACGAATAGTTATCGAATTCAAATGATTCTTGGACCAAATTGTACAGAATTTAAATAGCTTTAAAATGAGTGGTCATACACAAAAATCCAAGCAATATTGAGGGAGATACGACCTTGTGAAGTCAACCATTCGGAACAAGGGTAGTGACAATTTTTCAAATCATGAAAAATAAAATTGCAAAGTGCAAAGGATTAGGGTTTTTTCTAGAAAAATATCTCATATTTTAGGAGCCATATCTTTGTGAAGAGTTATCCGATTCAGTTGATTCTTGGACCAACTTGTGCAAAATTTGAATAGCTTTAAAATGAGTGGTCATATGTAAAATTCCAAAAAATATTGAGGGAGATACAATCTTGTGAAGTCAACCATTTGGAACAAGGGTAGTGATGATTTTTCAAGTCACGAACAATGAAATTGAAATTATTTTCCAACTAGGATTCAAACGATGGGAAGAGCAATTAAGGGCTAGGACTTCAGCAAGGCTAGACATTCTATCTGGACAAAGAATTTTTCAGCTAAGATATTTTTTCCCTTTCTTTATCTTAGAAATTGTGCAAGAAAATTTTATAAAGTTTTTATCAAATATTATATTTGTTATAGAACTTTCAGATAAATTTCATTAAATTTTGAGTTTTAGTTTCCTTTCCATGGATTGATTTATAGCCAAATCCTTAGAATAATCCCTAGTGTTAGAGGTTAGTGAGTGCACCTCAAAGAGATCCTCATTGCTCAAAGATATGATAGTTTTTGGTAAATTTAATGGGTATTGACCAGGGGCTTTAGCCTTGAGAAAATGGATTTATAGGAGTTGGAAGTCTCGAGGAGTGATTCTTGTTGGAAATTTGAGGTATTTTATGTTGTCATTGATGTCACATGGATCATTGATGTCACATTGAGTTTTGGTGGCAAAAGCACTTCATAGATAATCATCTATGATATTTTGGAGAGCATGGATATATACAGGGTTTTTATGAAAACCAAGGCAGGCAAAATAAAAGGTTTTATTTAAAACCATGGTGGGCTTATGTGGAAAGGGCTTTTCTTAAAAGCCAAGGTGGAATTTTGTTTCATCGAAAAAGGACCTCCGGTGATGAAGATATTAAAGTTTAAAGTTTAAGTTTAAATTAATGGAGGGCCGACCTATGTGCAATTAATGGAGGTTGGCATATATATATATGTAAAGGTTTCAATTTATTTTGGAAATGGGGCATATTATATATCGTCGAAAAGCTTATTTCGAGGGCTATTTGACTAACTTATTTAGAAGGAGAAATAAGGTGTGTGTAAAGAGATATTTCTGATTTTGCAAAGGGGTTCCAAAAGTGAAGTTTGCCTTGTTCTTTTTCAAGAGGATTAATTCTTTCATGAGGTGACAAGGTATGCAATATTGTGATTTATTTTATTTTATGGTATAAGTGGTTTTGGGAGTGAAAAGGTTATGCAATGTTTTGATTTATTTTATTTTATGGTACAAGTGGTTTTAGGAGAGATAAGGAAGTTGTGCAATTAAAGGCCTTGGTGATGATTATTGAAAAGTGGAGTAATGTTGATTATTTTGTGATCTACTAACCCTTGTGAAGATTGGCAAAAGAATTTTGTGATTGTGGCAGATTTACAAAGAGGTTTTTTCATCTTCATAAAAGGTATGGGCACATTCTCCTATTGATTGTTTATGGTGGTTGATTTCTGAAATATCATTGGAGGGAAAAGGATTGTTTGTGGTTTCCTTTTCGAAAGTGGTTGGTTGAATGCTTCAAGGTTTTCTGAATTGAGAGTTGTGTCTAAACCTTGTTTGATAAGCATAGTTGTTGAAGCCCATTGGTTGTGAAAGAACTTGAGTTAGAAAAGAACATGAGTATCATTGTTATGTGAGATTTGTGGTTGAGCATTGTTGGAAACATTTGAGTTGGTTGATACATACTTGGACTAGGGTTGTGTGAGAAAGAGTTGGTCCCTTGTGATGATTGGTTGAGTTGAGTTGATATATTTTTTTATGTTTTTTTGTTGATGTTGATTTGAGTTTTTTTGTTAGTTGAGTTGAGATTTATTTGAGTTGAGAGTGAGATTAGAACATATTGAGTCTCTAACAATTCTCTTTATGCTTCTATGAGTAAGTTGAGTTGAGATTGATTTGGGTTGAGAGTGAGATTAGAACATATTGAGTCTCTAACAATTCTCTTTATGCTTCTATGAAGTTAATTTGAGTTGAGATTGCCATTCATTGTTGAGTTCATTTTGAGTACTACTTGAGCATGATTGATTGAGCCTTTGAGAAGGCCTTTGGGATAGATTTGAGGATAGTTTTGGGATAGATTTGAGGATAGTGTTTGGACAAGTTCTTGGTGAGCTTGCTAGAGCAGATTTGGGCAAGTTCTTGGTGAGCTTGCTAGAGAGATTTGGGCAAGTTCTTGGTGAGCTTGCTAGATATATTTGAACAAGTTCTAGTGAGCTTGTTAAGTAGGTTCTATGTGAGCCTATTGAGTAGGTTCTTAGTGAGCCTATTGATAGAGCTTTGGAGGTGATAGAGTACAGAGGATAGAGTCTTAGTGGATAGAGATCCAACAACATAGTTGAAGATAGATCTGAGTGAGGAGTCTTCAAGTGGAGAGAGGTCCACCAGTTAGTGCAACAGAGAGACAAAGTCTTCTAGAAGATCACATAGCCAGAGCAGAAGGGGAAAGAGTTCTCCTATGGAAGAGATCCATGAACTTGAGATTAGGGGATCAACATCTCCTTTGGATAGAGATCCATAAACATTGTAATTGGGAGTGATTCCCAAAGAGATTGATTGAGAAAGTTTTAGTAAAATATTTTCTTCGTGGAGTAGCCCACATTGGGTGAACCACATAAATTTTGGTGTCTCTATTGTGTATGGTTTTTGTGCATTGCTTTGATTATCTAGCTATTGATACTGCTATCTTTACACAACATAATATTGAATTGGAAGAAAAAGTAAAAAGTGGTCTTATACTGTTCACCCCCCTCTCAGTATAAGCTTGTGTTCTTCAATTGGTATCAGAGCGGGTTCCTTCGGAAAGGCTAACAACTTGAGGGTAGATTCTACAAAGAACATAGATGGCTTCACAGAAAGGATTATCTTCAAATAAGGCTCCATTGTTTGATGGTAACAATTATGCTTTCTGGAGCATGAGGATGAAGAACTACTTGATATCACAAGGATATGAGGTATGGCAGATGGTTGAAAAAGAGTATAAGGTTGAAGGTGATCCCGAGGAAGATAAGACTACCAGGAAATTGGTTGAGATCAATGCAAGAGCAATGAATTGTATTTTGAGTGGGCTACGTGAGATAGATTTTGCAAAGGTCATGGTATGTACTTCAGCTAATGAGATGTGGACCAAGTTGAGGAATACTTATGAAGGAGATTCCAAGGTAAAGTTGGCAAAACTACAAACTCATAGAAAAATATTTGAGGAATTGAAAATGGAAGATTCTGAAGATATTGCAAAGTTCTTACTTCGAGTTGATGAGATTACTAACACTATGAGAGGCCTAGGTTTTGAGATGAAAGAATCAGAAGTTACTCAAAAGGTTTTGAGATCACTTCCCATGAAATATGATGCAAAGGTTTCAGCAATAGAAGAAACAATGGATATCAACAAGTTAACAATGGAAGAATTGCAAGGTACTCTCACAGCTTATGAGATGAGGGTAAGTAAGCATCAAGCTCCAATAAAAGAGATTGCATTCAAGGCTTCAAAAAAAGAGAAAGGGAAAGTTTCAGAAATAGATAGAGTTTTAGAAAATGATGAGGAAGCTAACTTCATCAAAAGGAATAAGGACTCAAGGAATTTTAGAGATATAAGGAAAGTCAGGTGCTACAAGTGTGGTGATCTTGGTCACTATGCATACAAGTGTCCACATGAAGAAATCAGTGATGATGAAAAATAGGGTCATAGAAGAAAAGAAGATGGAAAGCATAAGCATGACAAAGATGACAGATTCAAGCAAAACAGGTATGAGAAGAAGAAATTTTTTTGTAAGGCAAAGAAATCTTACTACATTGTAGAAGCAAGTGATAGTTCAGATTACAGTGATAAAGATCAGTCAGATGAAGAAGAATGTACATTCTTTGGAATAAGTGAAGAAAAGCAAGAACACCTATTCCTAGGTATTGAAGTTAAAGAAGAGGATGTGCCTATTGAAGAAAGACATGAAGAGCTTGCCATAGCCATTGAGCAAGCAGATAGGTACAAGAAAGGTCTAAGGATACTAAAATGCTTCATATGTGGAGATTTTGGGCATATAGATGATGATTGCACATACTACAACAATTACAACAAGGAAAGTGTATTTGAAAAAGAAAGCAACAGTTCTAGTGACAATTCCAACAGCAGTGAAAACAAAGAAGTCTCATTTTTGGTAATAGAAAAGGAAGAGGATGAGCCAAGTAAACAAAAATCAGAAATCAAAAGGTTAAAAGAAGAATACAAGAATCTTGAAAACAAGATTCGAACAGATGTCAAAATCAGAGAAGAACTACTTCAAACAATCAGTAATCTCAGAGAAGAGCTTCAAAATGCAAAAAGGATAGAAGAGAGGATGAATGAAGAACTAAGGGTAACAACGACAAGACATGATACATTAGATGAAAAGATTCAAAAAGGAGTGGAAACTTATTTTAAGGTTGTATCTTACTTCCAAGAAAAGTCACACTCAAAAGGAAAGGAAGTTCTAAAAGATGAAAGCAAGGAAGCACCTAAGATTTGTGAGGAAAGTTCCAAAGTTCCTATGGCTCCAAATATTCAGTTTGGTTCTTGTTTTGAGATAGGTGAATCAAGTTCAAAAGGAAAATAAATTCTTGAAGAGAAAGGCAAGGAAGAGGTTTTAGATGCTACAAAGAAGGTTCAAGAATGCAATGCACAAGTTGAAGATGATCATAAGGATAATGGTCAAGAAAGGTATGAGGAACCAAGGCATGAACAAAGGGCTTTTCAAGGATATTGTTTTTCTTGTAATGGATTTGGACATAGGGCTATACATTGCAGGATCCATGGATCAAAGAAGTTTGATTTTTCTAGAAGAAACTTCAAGGGAAGAAGGTATGGTTTTTAGGGACATTGCTTCTCATGCAACAGGATTGGTCATAGAGATTTTCAGTGCAAAGGAAATGAGCAACATGGTTTTGGTTTTAGAGCTACACAATTCAGAAGTCATGGTTATAATGGTCATGAAAATAGAGCTTCACAATACAGGGTTCAGGAAAGGAATGGATATGGAAATTATTTTAAGAATAATTTTAGGACATGGGCACCATCCAAAGGCTACAATATCAAGTGTTTTAATTGCAATAACTTTGGGCATATTGCAAGATGGTGTAGGACTCAATTCCAAATAGGTTCAAGGCAAGAAGGTCAAAAGGTTCTAGACAAGAAGATCAAGTAATTCATCAAGAGAAGGATATCAGAAAAACATGGAAGGAAGTTGATAGAGGAAAGAATCAATGTAATATGGGAGTAAAGGTACTCCCACCCCAAAATTAATCACCTCAAGAGAGAATGTGGTGAGGGGGCTATGCTTAAGAGTCATATATTTTAGCCCCATAGGTGTCCCTTTTGCCATTGATGTCAAAGGGGGAGAGATTTGAGTAAGGGGGAGAGCATTGAGTTAGGGGGAGCAGCCTCCAAAGAGAGTATTGAGTTAGGGGGAGCAGCCTCCATAGAGAGTATTGAGTCAGGGGAGCAACTTTGATTCTCGGAGATGGTTTTTGCAGTGATTGTGGTGTTTGCATTAGAGGTGTTGCCATCAATGACAAAGGGGGAGATTGTTGGAAATTTGAGTTAATTTGAGGTATTTTATGTTGTCATTGATGTCACATGGATCATTGATGTCACATTGAGTTTTGGTGGCAAAAGCACTTCATAGATAATCATCTATGATATTTTGGAGAGCATGGATATATACAGGGTTTTTATGAAAACCAAGGCAGGCAAAATAAAAGGTTTTATTTAAAACCATGGTGGGCTTATGTGGAAAGGGCTTTTCTTAAAAGCCAAGGTGGAATTTTGTTTCATCGAAAAAGGACCTCCGGTGATGAAGATATTAAAGTTTAAAGTTTAAGTTTAAATTAATGGAGGGCCGACCTATGTGCAATTAATGGAGGTTGGCATATATATATATATATGTAAAGGTTTCAATTTATTTCGAAAATGGGGCATATTATATATCGTCGGAAAGCTTATTTCGAGGGCTATTTGACTAACTTATTTAGAAGGAGAAATAAGGTGTGTGTAAAGAGATATTTCTGATTTTGCAAAGGGGTTCCAAAAGTGAAGTTTGCCTTGTTCTTTTTCAAGAGGATTAATTCTTTCATGAGGTGACAAGGTATGCAATATTGTGATTTATTTTATTTTATGGTATAAGTGGTTTTGGGAGTGAAAAGGTTATGCAATGTTTTGATTTATTTTATTTTATGGTACAAGTGGTTTTAGGAGAGATAAGGAAGTTGTGCAATTAAAGGCCTTGGTGATGATTATTGAAAAGTGGAGTAATGTTGATTATTTTGTGATCTACTAACCCTTGTGAAGATTGGCAAAAGAATTTTGTGATTGTGGCAGATTTACAAAGAGGTTTTTTCATCTTCATAAAAGGTATGGGCACATTCTCCTATTGATTGTTTATGGTGGTTGATTTCTGAAATATCATTGGAGGGAAAAGGATTGTTTGTGGTTTCCTTTTCGAAAGTGGTTGGTTGAATGCTTCAAGGTTTTCTGAATTGAGAGTTGTGTCTAAACCTTGTTTGATAAGCATAGTTGTTGAAGCCCATTGGTTGTGAAAGAACTTGAGTTAGAAAAGAACATGAGTATCATTGTTATGTGAGATTTGTGGTTGAGCATTGTTGGAAACATTTGAGTTGGTTGATACATACTTGGACTAGGGTTGTGTGAGAAAGAGTTGTCCCTTGTGATGATTGGTTGAGTTGAGTTGATTGAGCCTAGTCAAGTGATGTGTGAAGTGATTGTTCAAGTTCTATGAAATAAACTATTCCATTATTCTATGTTGAGTTGAGATTGAGGTTAGAACATATTGAGTCTCTAACAATTATCTTTATGGTTCTATAAGACTTGAATTGAGTTGAGATTGATTTGAGTTGAGAGTGAGATTAGAACATATTGAGTCTCTAAAAATTCTCTTTATGCTTCTATGAGATTGACTTGAGTTGAGTTGAGATTGAGTTGAGTTGAGATTGATTTGGGTTGAGAGTGAGATTAGAACATATTGAGTCTCTAACAATTCTCTTTATGCTTCTATGAAGTTAATTTGAGTTGAGATTGCCATTCATTGTTGAGTTCATTTTGAGTACTACTTGAGCATGATTGATTGAGCCTTTGAGAAGGCCTTTGGGATAGATTTGAGGACAGTGTTGGGATAGATTTGAGGATAATGTTTGGACAAGTTCTTAGTGAGCTTGCTAGAGCATATTTGGGCAAGTTCTTGGTGAGCTTGCTAGAGCATATTTGGGCAAGTTCTTGGTGAGCTTGCTAGCGCATATTTGACAAGTTCTGTGTGAGCTTGTTAAGCAGGTTCTGTGTGAGCCTATTGAGCAGGTTCTTAGTGAGCCTATTGATAGAGCTTTGGAGGTGATAGAGTACAGAGGACAGAGTCTCAGTGGATAGAGATCCAACAGCCAACACAGTTGAAGACAGATCTGAGTGAGGAGTCTTCAAGTGGAGAGAGGTCCACCAGTTAGTGCAACAGAGAGACAAAGTCTTCTAGAAGATCACATAGCCAGAGTAGAAGGGGAAAGAGTTCTCCTGTGGAAGAGATCCATGAACTTGAGATTAGGGGATCAACATCTCCTTTGGACAGAGATCCATAAACATTGTAATTGGGAGTGATTCCCAAAGAGATTGATTGAGAAAGTTTTAGTAAAATATTTTCTCCGTGGAGTAGCCCACATTGGGTGAACCACGTAAATTGTGGTGTCTCTATTGTGTATGGTTTATGTGCATTGCTTTGATTACTGCTATTGATACTGCTATCTTTACACAACATAATATTGAATTGGAAGAAAAAGTAAAAAGTGGTCTTATACTGTTCACCCCCCTCTCAGTATAAGCTTGTGTTCTTCAATTCTATTGTCTTCCCCCCTTTTCGGGGGGGCCTAAGTGGGTCCTTGGTTTATGGGAAGTTTAGGGCTCTTCCTTTCTCTTGTGGTTAGGATGTTTGGATTGCCCATTAAATTTGGGAAATATATACCTTCAAGGCAATAGGCAACACTCTAGGATAAATCCTTGAGAATTTAGATACAACAAAAGATGGATTTCTGGCTATTTATACTCGGATATTGGTCATGATTGATGTAAGTAAAGCTTTACTAGAATCAATCATTCTGAATTTTGGGTATCACATGTGGATCCAAAACTATATATTATGAAAATATATATTTTAGATGTAGAATATGTCATGAGGTGGGGCATATTGAGAGATCATGCCCTAAGAAGAGCCCAACAAAATCATTTGTAGAAAATCGTAAGAGAAATTTACAAATGGGTATGGATAAAGATGGTTTTCAACTTCCAAAAAATAGATCTAGGAAAATAAAATAAAATGAATAGTGGAGACCAATAAGAAAGGATACTGGAAGAAATTCCAATTCTTTTGAGGCCTTAGCCTACGAAGAAAAAGTAGATCAAAACTTAGAGGACACATGACAACAATTTCAACATATTAGCAAGGAACCGTCTATTAAATATGATCCTAATTTAACAAGGAACATTCTTGATGAACCCAAGGAATGTGTTTCATTAGATTTTGAAGACTCTCTTGAAGTACCATGCACCATTTAGGAGAAAATAATTGGTAAATAAAATGTAGTTTTAGAAGGTAATACCTCTGCCATTAATAAGAAAATACCAAAAAATGAGCAGGATAAGTCAAAAGCTTCTATAATAGAGCCAAGAGAGGATAAATATATTGAAAAATAAAATGGTGAAAGAATATTGAGGAATAGAATAATAATACCTACTCTTGATATAGGCAAGGCAAAAAGAGGAAAACCCTCAAATTATCAAGCAAGATCTAGGGAAGCAAGAGCTAACATAGATAAAGGAACACAAACTAAGTTGGTTGAACTTCTCTTTACCAAACAACAAAATTATATTGGTAATATGCAATAGGGTCCAAAAGCCCCTAATGAGACATGATTATCATCTCATGGAATATAAGGGATGCTAATGCCCCCTCAAAGCATAGGTGTATTAGGGACCTATGTTTAAGTAATAAACCTGATATTCTTTGTATCCAGGAAACTAAAATGACAAAAGAAAAAGTTTCAAAAACTATGAAAGTAGTTTGGGCAAGATGTGAATGGGATGCTATAGATTCTGAAGGAGCAATAGAGGGAATTCTAAATTGTTGGAATCCTTCTAGAACCTCTTGTGTAACCATTCATAAAACTAGGCATTGTATAGCCTCTTTAGTCACTTGCTACTTTATTGATATTCATTTCATCCTTATAAATGTGTATGGTCCTAAAACTTAGTCAGGTAGATTAGAAGTTTGGAGTGGTATTGAGGCCTTTATGAGAAGTAAAGACCAAGAAACCCATTTCATGATCATTGGATATTTTAATGCCATTACCAAGCTGAATGAAAATTTTGGGGAAATTAGGAAATTGACCCAAAGTATGAAAGATTTCTCAGCTTTTATTCAAAACAACAATCTATGGGAAGTTGAGTTTGAAGAAGACAACTATACTTGGACCAACAATAAGAGAGGCCAAAACCTAATAGCAGAAAAATTAGATAGATGCATTCTCTCATATCATTGGCTAGATGAAGGAACTTGTGCTAAAATTAATACCTTAACAAGGATTGGTTTAGATCATTGGCCAATAAGAGTTAAAATGGTGGTTAGTGAATTCAAAAAAATATCATATTTTAAATATGAGTAGATGTGGGAAGACCATCCTCAATTTGTTGATATGATAGCTCAAACATGGAATTATTTAGGTAATGGTGGGTTGTATTCTCTTCCAAACCAAATTAAAACTATGACATCTAGATTAAAAGAATGGAACAAGAACACCTTTGGAAATATTTTTGAGAAGAAAGAAGAACTAAAAGATAAACTTTCAAAATTCCAAAAAGGTGATGAAAATAATACAAGATCAGAGGAAAGGGAGTTGCTTAGTGAATATCATGATATTTTGAGTTAGGAAGAGAAATTTTGGAGATTAAAATAAAGAT
Organism: Wollemia nobilis; assembly: GCA_028583015.1. Taxonomy (NCBI): domain Eukaryota; kingdom Viridiplantae; phylum Streptophyta; class Pinopsida; order Araucariales; family Araucariaceae; genus Wollemia; species Wollemia nobilis. The sequence continues at coordinate 7,851,225 of JAQPPZ010017049.1, read as the reverse complement.
AGACTTGGTTAAATGAAGGAGATAAAAATACAATTTTTTTTCATAGGATGGCTATAGTACAAAGATCTTCTTCTAGAATTGGTAGAATTAAATCAATAGAAGGGGTTTGGATTGAAGATCAAAGTGAAATTAGAAAAGAGGATAAGTTGTTTTATCAGAATATTCTAGGTTCAGAGGAGACTAAAGTTCATAATGATAAACTTCTTCAAGATGTTCCTTCAATTATAAAAAATGAAGATAATATGAAAATGATGGAGCCTATTACTCTAGAAGAAGTTCATTTAGCTCTTTTCTCTTTTAATAAGGATAAATCCCCTGGTCCATATGGGCTCTCTACAAATTTTTACCAACATAAATTGGGATATAGTAAAGTATTCTTTATTGGTGGTAGTGGAACGGTCTATAGTAAATCAATACATTCCTTATAAAATAAATGTAACTTATGTTACCCTAATTCCAAAAAAGAAGGATACTGAATTGTTTTATTCTTTTAGAACCATAAGCCTATGTAATATGTCTTATAATATTATTTCCAAAGTGATGGTGAATAGATTAAGGCCATTGTTAGATAAAATTATTTTAGAAGATCAAGGAGGTTTTGTGAAAGGGAGACAAATTTTGGATGGGATCATAGTAGCTCATGAAGTTATACATTCAACAAATTCAAGAAAAGAGAAAGTTATGATCTTAAAACTTGATATGAGTAAAGCCTATGATAGGGTTAAATGGAATTTTTTTTTTGCAGTTTTAGATAAGTTTAGTTTTGGGAAGAAATGGGTTAGATGGATTAAAGCTTGTGTCTCTATAGTTTCTTATTCAATGTTGGTCAATGGGTTAGTGACATATTCTTTTAAATCCAAGAGAGGCCTTAGACAAGGAGATCCTCTATCTCCTTATTTTTTCATTATTATGGTAGAAGTTTTGAGTAGGAACTTAAAAAAGGCTTACAAAGATGGGTTTATAAGTGGAATTAAGGTTAGTAATAACATCGATAACATCACCCATAAATAGTTTGTAGATGATACAACCCTTTTTGGAAGGGCAAGGATAAATGAGGCTAGAGCTTTGAATACATTTTTAAAATATTATGAAAGAGCTTCAGGAAAAAAAATTAATAGGACTAAATCCAAAATTTACTTTATTAACACTCCTGCTAATATCAATGTGAATTTGTAGGTTGCTTCAAATGTAGGAGGTAAATTTACTAACAACGTATCTAGGGATACCTTTATTTGAGGGAAAATGAGGATAGATTTATGGAATTTAGTTATTAGTAAAGTTTAAAATAAACTTCCATCTTGGAAAGGTAGATGGTTATCATTAGCAAGAAGAGTGCAATTAATTAAGTTAGTCTTACAAGCCATTCCAACATATTATATGTCTTTGTATTGTATGCCAAAATCAATTGAAAATTTTTTAATCTTTATTATGCGATCCTTTTTATGGTAAGGTTTACATGATAAAAGGAAAATTTCTTTAGTGAAATGGAGCAAGTTGTGTGATGACAAAAGTATGGGAGGTCTTGGTTTAAGAGATATTAAATATGTAAACTTAGCTCTTAGGAAAATAATTGTGTGATTAAAGATTGTACAAAGAGAGTCAAAGACCATGGGTAAAAATTATTCTAAGTAAGTATGTTGATCCCAATGACCCAAGTTTAATATTTACTGCAATCTCATTTCCAAATGGTTTTACTCTTTGGAATGGTTTAAAAAAATCTATTGGTCTTATGATTAAAAGGTTTAATATGGGTGGTATGAACTAGAGAAAAAATTTATAGTTGGATGGATACTTGGTGTGATAAAAACCACTCAATTTAGATCCATTTTTGAAACCATGGATGAAATTACTTCAAAACAAATATGGTGATAGGGTTTCAAACATTTTGTACAAGGATCAAGAAGGAAGATACAAATGGAAAGACAATTTTTTTACAAGTATACAAGACATTGATGCTAGGAGGCAACTAAGTAGAAGGATAAATTGCTTTGGGAGTTGAATAGCTCAGGAAAATACACAACAAGAAGTGGATATAATGTTCAACACCAACATAATAATAATATCACTAGAATTTGGAGAGATATTTAGAATAGTGTAAGCATTACTAAAGTCAAAATATTTGTTTGGCTAGTAGGTCATAAAAGAATTTTATCCTAGGATAACCTTATGAAAATGGGTTTTCATGACCCCTATAAATGTATTTTTTGTAATAAGGAGGAGGAGAGTATTGACCATCTCTTGGGACATTGCTCAATTATCTGGAATCTATAGCAATGAATTCTTAATATTTTTGGTAAATGCATGGTGATGAATAGTAGAATTGAATATTGGTTAAAGCAATGGCAGAGCACTTATAAAAGTGAGGCTTTACAAAAAATATGGGATATATCAAAATATACAATACTTTGGACTATATGGCTAGAAAGGAATAGAAGAATATTTAAAGGAAAGAAAAAAAACTTAGAGGTAATGAAAAAGAAGATATGTTTAGTCATAAAGAATTCTAAACCAACCCTATAATCTCACCCAATCCCTAATTTGGAAGTAGAGAGTATTGATAGATGGAGTCAAGTCATTAAATGGAATTATGATGTTGGGTACAAGAGAAGAAAAAATAAGGTAAAGAATATAAAGTGGAAACCACTAGATGTGGAGTGGGTTAAGTTGAATTTTGATGGAGCATCTAAAGGAAACCCATGACCAATAGGAGGAGGAGGAATAATTAGAAATAATAGAGGAGATATTTTGTCTCATTATGCTTTCAATTATGAATTTAAGACAATTAATGAAGTTGAATCTTGGGTAGCTTTAGAAGGATTAAAAATATGTAAATAAATGAAATGGAATAGAGTTTGTATGTGTAACAACCCCAATTATTACCACAATTTTTTTTTAATATATATACATTTTCATATTTCATGAGGCAAGGGACATAATCATGATCTAAGATAGAATCATTCCAATTGGATTGTAAGTTATCAAAATAAATAGCATCATGAGATATTAAGACTTGTTCAGAGTCACTCTTGAGTAGAAGTGATCAACTTCTACGAAACCCTCATATCACTCGAATATGAGAATGATGGCCAAGTGTTAGGTTTCATCCCCCATAAAAAGAGAAATCACCCTTAACCATACTATCCACCAAGACCAGTGTATAGGTGAATGCCTTGAAAATGGTAACCCATCATAATGAAATAACCTCAAAAATGGTTATTCATAGATCTTAGATCCCACCCACATCTTGTCAATGGGATCACTAAGATAATAAAATCACTACCCGTGATTAAGCTTACATAATCCTTGGAATACCATATTAAGCATGATTATACTACCTTATTACTCTTAAGGCTTATTTGTCCATCCCTTTTATTTAGGTATCCCTTTCATTGTATAAATGAATCAGTTAAGTTCTGTAGACACCAAAATCTAGGCATTTACAATTCACCGCATAATTTTGCATGATAAAATATATGCCTAGGTCTAAACTTAGGTATATTAATTCATGTACACTTCACCCACATTGCACACCACAATTCTACATAATAATATATGCCTAAGTCTAAACTTAGGCATAAAAATCCTGCACATTATCCTATTTTCCAGATTTTAATAAATCTAGAAAATCCCCCTAGGATACCCTACCTACCCATTAGACATGTGTCCTAGCCACCTCACTACCCCACCTTGCCACATCTCATACACCCTTGTCCCCTTTGTCCCTTCACATGGGACAACCCTTACACCTCACTCCACTTGCACCCACATCACCCCAGTTAAGTGAGACACCCTGGGTGACTCACTCTAATTGCCCCCTCCATTTGGCAGCCCAGGATTGCCACTTGGCAGCCCTGGCTTGCCACCTCTCATTTCCCTCCAAAACCAAAAATTACCTATAAAAGCAACACCATTCCATCAATCAAGGAGGGGCTGGAAAATACATCGTCACGCTATCAAAATCATTGCAGGGAATCACCAACGATCATGGAGTTCGAGCCATCGAGGTCCCGGATCTGAGTTTCAAGGGTTTTTGCCATCTCTGCACAACCGCGCATCCATGGTTACACAATCACAACCATAGTCCCACGGTTTCTAAACCACACATCCATGGTTACACAATCACAACCACAATCCCACGGTTTCTAAACCACACACCCGTGGTTACACAGTCACAACCGCGGACCCGCGGTTCTACAAAAACTGCCAAACTTGTTTTGGCCATATCTCGCTCGTCCGGACTCGGATTGAGCTGAAATTTTGAGGGTAGGTTCCTAACATCCTCAAGAACATCTCCACAAATTTTTAGGACATTTGGAGTAGCAGAGATCAGTAAGTTATTCATTTTTTAGCAAGGCATTTTTAGTTTAGTTTCTATGTTTTTTGCAAGCATTTCTTCAAGGGTTTTTATTTGTACTTGTTTCTAATCATGTATACAGGTGCTACTAACCCTTGTTTGACTTCCATGTGTGTAGGAGGTAGGTATTTGAAGAGCTATTGAAGCTAGGAGTGGTCCCTACATTGGATACCAAAGCCCACTCACCAATTGGATTGGAGCAAAAGAAGACCGAAGACATCCCCTTTCATTGATGTGCCAAAGAAGCCTCATTTCTTTGGCCTTGTTTGTAATATCATGAAGCAAGCAAGCATTGTAATATGACCCCTCATGCTTTGGGGTAAATCATTATAAAATAAAAGGAGGCCAAGGCTCCTGTGTATTTGAATATAAATTTAATACAAAAATTATTCCATTGCAATCGCTTGTGTCTTCATTATTATTTGCTTGGTGTTGTCTTCTTTTGCTTACAAAATGGCGATCACGGTGGGACCTCCCAAGGGTTCCATTTTGTTTTGCCTTGCTTATTTTTAATTTTACTGATCTCTTTTTGTGTGCACAGGTGTCAGGAATTCGAAACGCATGGGAATTTTATTTCGAATTGTTTAACCTGTTATTGTGGAACCGCGCATCCATGGTTTACCTCTTGAGGAAACACACATCCATGGTTGCTGTCTGTGGAAATGCGGACCGACGGTTGAAAGTTGGAAGGAACATCAAAAGGAACACAGGTTTGTACCCTGTTTCATATTTTTAATTTTTCCTTCAGTTCTGGTTTTAGGCAGCATTTAAGTAGATTAAGGGTTTCAGTTTTGTATGCCAATGCTTGCATTTAGGTCTTAGGATAGAAAAATCTACTTAAATATGGCATTCATACACATAATAACAAAGCAAAATAAACGAGGATCTGCATATGCACAGTAGGGAATAATCATCTTGCATGTACCAGGTTAGAAATAACTCAGGTATTTCTTTTTTGGGGTTTGGGCTTGTATTCGGCTTTGTTCTATTGACAGAAAGGACCCGCGCACCCGTAGTTGGGATCTCCCAAATGCACACGTGCGGTTGGCAAAATGCATACCCGTTAGTTTACCAGAACTAACCACCCACCCGCGGTTAGCCCTATTAAACAAAATTTGGTCGAATCTTACCTGAAGTTGCAATTTTTGCCCCTGATCTTATTCTATCTGCTATTCTTTGTTTCCCTCATTTTTTTGCATTAGGCATAAAAATAGAATTGCATGTTAGATTTGCATCACACAATAGAAAACAAAACCTTCACACACACACGTATCATCAAAACATTGGTCAGGTTGGATTTCATCACCAACCCCCCAAAAAAAAAACACACAAAAACACACCGTGATGCAAATCCAAAAACTTAGTGCAAACTAGGGTCAAACACTTTGTATGTTTATTTGCTTGGCATTTTGTATTGCATTGTACTTTATTTTTCATTCACATAGATTGCATATTAGCGTATGGTAGTAACTCGTAGTCAAGCAAGAAAATTAGCATTGATACAGAGTCAGTGGTCCTCCCCCATGGCAACCCAGTCTAGTGAGGCCCCTAACACTTCGATGCTAGGGCAAGTCAACATGCCCTCTACTATGTACCAAAGCCTAAATGTAGGACCCTCTAGTGGTGCCCCCATTTTAGACATAGATATTATGCATAGGGCTACTCACACTGCTATTCTCGAGACTCCTAGGAGTGAACCACCTGCCATAACTGATGATCGTGTCACACTTGTAGACATGGATGCAGTTAGGATGTACCTGAGTGCAGCTAGAAGGGTTTTTCCATTGCTACCACCGCTTACCATTCCACCCCATACCATCCCATCATTCCATCAGGAAGTCACCTTCCCACACCCACAACAGTCTAGCCAAGCCTTTGCAAATCCACTTTTTGAGCACACTGCTACCACCATAGCCCATACCCATCCATCATCATCTAATCAACCTCCCATCATCATACCAAATCAACAAGTCATTTGCACAAACCCCCTTTATGAAGCACCCATTAGTGTTGTTTCGCAAATTCTTGTGTCCATTCCATCCATAGCACCCATAAGCACCATGGTCCATAACCCCCCTCCTTCAGTAGCAATGCAATTTTCCACTTACCCGCCATCAACATCCCATCAACCCCCCACCTTCTTCACCCAAGATCCATCTTGGGTGTTGCGTCCCCCAACTATAACCATACCCACACATCCAATCAATCACATGTATGGTGCTTCATCAACACAACACACCATCATTCCACCTTCTCCTCATCAACAACAACCATTTCACCAATGCACTATGCTCATTTTACAACAAATCTTGAACCGCCTCACAAGCATTGAGCTACAATTGAGTCATCAACAACTTCATCAAAATCACCCACCTCAACAACCTCATCAACCTCACCCACCTCAACAACCTCATCAACCTCGTCCACATGGCCAATCTCATCCAAATCATCAGCCCCGTACTTGGACCCCTCTATTTGAGCCCATGTCAATCATCTTTCAAAAGTTGTAGGATGCAAAAACAATCATTTTACCTGACATACGTCCTGCAGATACCAAAATACATAAACCTAGATCGTATAGGGAAGACCGTTATTGTCTCTATCATCGACAAGTGGGCCATGACATCAATGATTGCAAAGCCTTTAAAAATGTGGTCCAAGATCTTATCGACAAGGGAGTCTTTTCTAGTGAAAGTCCACTCATCGCATCCGATCAAAACCCTGGTAGTCAACAAAACCATTGTGGGGATACTCAAGGCATCACACCTTCCCCACGCTCACCAAACACAAACCATTATGGGAATACTCAAGGCACCACACCTTCCCCAAGCTCACCAAGCACAAACTATTATGGGGATACTCAAGGCATCACACCTTCCCCATGCTCACCAGGCACAAAAAAAATTGGTGATGATTAAGGTACAACACCTAAAAAAAAAAAAAAAAATTCAAAAACCTCAAAATTACAAAAAAAATCAAAAACTTCAAAAAAAAAATCAAATCAAAATGCTCCAAAGGAATAAAACCCCTTTGGTCAATTCAAATCAAAAGGCTCCAAAGGAACCAAATCCCTTTGGTCAAATCAAATCAAAAGGCTCCAAAGGAACCAAATCCCTTTGGTCAAATCAAATCAAAAGGCTCCAAAGGAACAAAACCCCTTTGGTCAAATCAAATCAAAAGGCTCCAAAGGAACCAAATCCCTTTGGTCAAATCAATCAAAAAAGCCCCAAAGGAACTTAACCCCTTTGGTCAAATTTCATTTCAAAATGCTCCAAGGGAAACACCCCTTTGGTCAATTCAAAAAGGCCCCAAAGGAACCTAACCCCTTTGGTCAAATTTCATTTCAAAATGCTCCAAGGGTGCCTACATCCCCCTTGGTCAACCTAAAATGCTCCTAGGTGGTCAAAAACTGTCTAGGTCAACCAAAAAGCCCCAAAGGCATCCATAAGCCCTTTGGTCCCCCCAAATGCCCCAATGGCCCCAAATAAGCCCGTTGGTCACATGTACATACATATATAAAAATACAAAAACATTGCATCGCATTGCATTTCAAAAATCATCAAAACATCAAAATACAAAAACATCGCATCGCATTGCATTTCAAAAATCATCAAAACATAAAAATACAAAAACATTGCATCGCATTGCATTTTTCATACATATAAATCAATAAAAAATTTAAAAACATTATCAAAATATAAAAAAAAATCGCATCAAATCACATTGCATCCCATTGCATTCTATCATCGCTTGCATTTAGACATACTCATCATTAGCACTTTACATTTTTAGAGTTGCTCATACGTGTCTAGCACCATGATGGTACACCACTTACCGTTCAAAATCAATGTAGTGAAAATAATCATAGTTCAATGTTATACTTATCATTTCCACCCACATTTTTTTACATTCCATATTTGTGTCCACCGCTTCACCTAATCATTTGTTGTAGAATGTCATTAGGGGTTTTGGTCACTCAACCATTTCTAGCTTCTCTTCAGGTTTCGTAGAAAACTATCTTGATTTTTAGGAGGTAGAGTCTTGCTTAGATTATGCCTTGTGTACATCATATCCCAAACACATTTTAACATTAACAATCCAAGTTTTGCACAAAGACAGATGAAATCCATGAAGTGGTCTAGGTTACCTTACGTGAAAAGGTCATCTTGCTCATCCCCCTATGTGAATGGTTCAAGAATGCTGAGAGTTGGCAAAAGGACAAGCATCTTCCCTACCCAATTCCCCAAAATAAACAGTGGTTTTCACCACTATCAGAAATCCCAAATTCTCAAAAAGTTGCAAACATAAAAAAATTGCAAAAGTCAAAGTACAAACTCCAAAGTTAGACATCAAAACCCTCAAAGTGCACACATCAAAAAGCACAAGAAATAGTGATCCCCATCACTCAAAATTCAAATCCCTTGCTCAAGAAAAAAAAAAACTCAAAATAAACAATGATTATTGTCACTAAAAAGAAAAGAAAAGAAAAATAAACAATGATTTTTATCACTATATATGAGAGCAAGTATCCCAATAAAATTGAAGAAAATAAGGGAGTCGAACTTGAATCCCTGGAACTCTCAGCATTTGGAAGACCATAAGGTGATCCTCAGTACAAGTTTGGTTGATAGCCTACTTGGCATTGGCGGTATCCTTACGCATGACGATATGTCTGTCACATTGGCTTCGGTGTGTGTGTAGACCAATGTTTGCATGTGGACGAGCTAGCTTTGGTAACCTAGATTGCCTAGTGGTCTAGTCATACTTAGTACAAAACCTAGGATGGTGGCATTCATTTGGTGATCCTCAGTACAGGTTTGGTTGAGAGCCTGCTTGGCACTGGCGGTATCCTTATGCATCTCACAGGAATGAACTCACTTGCACACACAGGGATATGATGTACCTTGGTCGTCATAGCAAGATTCATACCTTGTCAAAAAGTCTTGAAAAGTCAGTATACAAACATTGATCAAAATAGCTAGAATGTTTGAGTCTCATAAAAACCTCACCTATATTCGTTGCACATCTCATTTCATGTTACATACCAAACATAATATAGACGTCGGCTATATTATGAAAGAGTTCATTTGATTATATAAATCCAATTGTTTGTTTTAAATCATTTATCATATTTTTATCCAATTTCATTTGCGTTCACGCACAATTGCCTTTACGACGGGATCTGCCCTCCTAGTGGCTATATTTGTTATATTCATATTTGCAATTATTAGTATCCGCTCGTCTGTTTATCCTTGCTATTTCATTACTGATAGATTCATATATTTCTGCGTATACGGGAGATAATCGTGTGGGCAACAGTCAAGGGTAGCCATATCTTTACAAGGATATGGCTACCCTTGACTGTTGCCCACATGATTATCTCCCGTATACGCAAAAATATATGAATCTATCAGTAATGAAATAGCAAGGATAAACAGACGAGCGGATACTAATAATTGCAAATATGAATATAACAAATATAGCCACTAGAAGGGCAGATCCCGTCGTAAAGGCAATTGTGTGTGAACACAAATGAAATTGGATAAAAAGATGATAAATGATTTAAAACAAACAATTGGACTTATATAATCAAATGAACTCTTTCATAATATAGCCGACGTCTATATTATGTTTGGTATGTAATAGTTCTCTGTCTGAAACATCTATTGCTGATAACCAAACCCTAGTTTAGGGGATTTGATTTTGGATCGATGATATTTTGATATTTCAATTCACATTAGGATCCACTCTATCCATGAAAATCATGATAGGTAAGGTTTTCGATTAGCCTTCAAAGTTGGGAAGTTCTTACACCAATTTTGGTTCCCTACGAGACATCCCATTGTGGTTGTTGCTCAGCCTGTGTATGCGAATGACTTCAGAGAAGCCATCCATGAACATAGTCCCACATGGGACATATTCGGGCATAGGGGTAAGATAAAAGGAATTAGGCTACTTATGTAATTCAACCACAAGTGGTGGTCATATGGCCAACCACTTGGTGGCCATCATCGTGCACAAATTGAAGATACCATTTGGCAGATTGATCTGGCATTAATGTCACCATGTATATGCTTATTATTATTGATCTTGCATTAATGTCACCACATGTTTTTTATTAATATACCGATGTGTTCATTTGCTACTCGTTAACCCCCACACAGTATTAGTTAGATTAAACATATTTTGAACCCTAGGAATAAGCCAGTAATATGGTGTGGAGAATTCTCAACATGATTGATTTGACTAGGTTGAGATTTACCTAGAACTAGAAACCGGTTAAGTTGACTATGAATTTTTGGACCACATGAGCGTATTAAAGGACCCTTAAGGAAAACTCCTTTAAAAAATGATCTCCAATCTCCTACAATAAACCTCGTTGGTACATACAACAACACCATTGATACAGAAGCATATAATCTCTTATCTAATATTAGAAAGGATATGGAATATTTAAATTAAAAACCAAAGCCAAGAGAAATAGAGGAATAAGTTAAAGGAGAACTTTGGTCATTAAAACCAAAGCGAATCAGGATTTTAAGGGTGGATCATTTTAGCATTATAGTAAAAGTAAAACGTAATCTACCTATAGTATTATCTAAATTAAAGAAACAAGATTTAAAGTCTTGACTTATACTTTTGTATATTTAAATTAAAGAAACAATATTGAAATTCTTAACATGAACTTTAGTGTATGTTATGAGGAGATTAAACTTGGGGTTAAGTAGTGGAATAAGGATTAATTATGTTTAGTATTAACTCCAAATAAAAATATTGATTATTAATGAATTAAAGGTATGGGACTTTAATTCATCGATTGATTTTGAATCAATCATGAAGAATAAAATTTGGAATTCATTCTTGAGGAAATTTATAGGGTTTCCTCTAACATCAATACGACTTCTCCAAAATATAATTCCAATGATTATCATAATCACATATGAGATGTTATAAAACCTTAAGATAGTTTAGAGAAAGAATATTTCATAATTACATCATGAATATTGAAGGAACAGATGGATTCCTTATAGGTATGGGAAGTACCATAATGTTATAATGATGACTTAGGAAAATGAATTTGAAAAATTTCTTAATTGCATCATAAACCTGAAAAGGGATAGTGGTATCCCTTGATTTGTATAATTGATTAAAAGGGGTCCATTGATGCTCTTATTTACTTGTAATATTTTACATCTCAAGTTTATGAATATGAGAAAAGTACATGTTTTGGAGGTTGGGTTTATTCCCCATGAGGATTCCCAAGATAAACAATGTGTCACTTATTTGTGGTTTGATGTGTTAATTTTTGTGCATGTTGCTTTTACTTTCAAAATGAAAATGATATAAGTTGATAAAATGTTAAATGCTTTGATAAAATGGCTTTGCAATTCTTTAGACATTTGTTAAATTTGATGCAAGAAATTTTTGTTTAACTTTAATATGTTGATGAATCAATGATATATGATTGTCATTTACTTTCTAGAATGTATTGGTAATTATGAATGATGTAATTAGCTAATTTTATCTTTCAACATCTAGCACTTGATGTATTCAATGGTTGTATGGATTCATAAAACAAAATGTAATTCTTGCTCAAATGGATATCTCATGTTTTATTTCAAACTTAAGACTGTAATGTAGTGGATTCTATTAATAAAGGATTCATTAATTTATGTTCACCTCATAAACACTCATGGATGGTTTAACTTGAAACACATAAGTAATAAAATGATCCAAGTTGGAACTCGAAGTGGGTTGAAACCCACAAGAAGGCAAATTGGTCTTGATTTTTGAACCAAGACAAATATTACATTTTGGATTGAAGTTTAAATGTACATGAGGAGTGGGTACTTCCATGATGGTTAAATAATGCCCTTTGTAATGAACTTGTAAGTAAAATAAGACAACACCTTGCAAATAAAATAATGAAAGACGAGCAATTGCAGAATAAATGAATTTTATATTGAATTTTATTGAAGCCTTAGTCTCCTCTTTACAAGTTATTTGCCCCAAGTGCATAAGGGTATGATTACAATAAGTGAATGTTTGCTTTCGCATGATACAATGAGCATGAAGAGGGAAAAGAAACCCCTTTGGCTAATCATATTATTGGTGGTGTCTTTGGTCTTCTTTCACTCCAATCCAATTGGTGAATGGGCTTTGGTATCCAATGTAGGGACCACTCCTAGCTTCAATAGCTCTTCAAATACCTACCTCCTGCACACATGGAAGTCAAACAAGGGTTAGTATCACCTGTATACATGATTAGAAACTAGTACAAATAAAAACCCTTGAAGAAATACTTGCAGAAAACATAGAAACTAAACTAAAAATGCCTTTCCAAAAAATGAATAACTTATTGATCTCTGCTGCTCCAAATATCCTAAATTTTTTTGAAGATTTTATTGAGGATATCAAGAACCTACCCTCAAAATTTCAGTTCAATCCGAGTTCAGACGAGCAAGATATTACTAAAACAAGTTTGGTAGTTTTTTGCAGAAACGTGGGTCCATGGTTGCTACTGTGTAACTGTGGGCTTGTGGTTTAGAAACTATGAGATTGCGGTTGTGATTGTGTAATCATGGTTATGTGGTTTAGAAAGCATGAGACTGTGGTTGTTATTGTGTAACCATGGATGCACGGTTGTAATTAGCAGTTGTAGCGACTGAAAATCCATGCAATCCGATCAGATGGGTACTTCACCATAAGGAAACTCATTCAAACCTAGCAGTTGCAGTGACTGACAATCCATGCAATCCGATCGTATGGGTAGTTCACCATAATGAAACTCATTCAAACATTCAACATCAAATCACTATGACATTAAATCAACTAGGTCCCTAAATATTTGAGCTTATATGTGTTCAAAATAGATTTGCACAAGGTTATCCTTCAACCCCTTCTATTGGGTTAAAGCGGAAAACAACCAAACACAATTTGGTATTAATCAAAAATCACTCGAGTATCAAATTTCTGAACGACTGGTTCCTTGAACCCATCATTTGGAAGGAATTGCTAAAGTCACAATGGAACGAGAACTCCAAATGTGGTTAAATATTTTACCACATATTTAGCACATCATGAAACGAAAGGTAAATTTGCAAGAACATAAAATAAAATCCCAAAATTGGGGCATCAAGTTGGTCAAAATGACATACATTTGCATCACATCCACATCATTCAATCAACTACATTCTTTCATCATCCACATTTGGTCAATTGGCTCGTGGGTTACATCTTTTACCCATTCTCCAATTGAGGGGGTAAGCAAAAAATAAAATTCAAAATTAAAAAAAATCATCCATTCTTGTGTGTCAAGAATATTTGAGTCCATGCATCCAATAAAGATAGGTGTCATTTGTTTTTGCATAACATTGTGATTTACACAACACGGTACAAAAAGAGGCATCTGTAGACACTAAAATCTAGGCATTTACAACTCACCACATAATTCTTCATAATAAAATATATGTCTAGGTATAAACTTAGGTATATTAATTCATGTACACTTCACCCACATTGCACACCACAATTCTGCATAATAATATATGCCTAAGTCTAAACTTAGGCATAAAAATCCTACACATTATCTTATTTTCTAGATTTTAATAAAGCTGGAAAATCCCCTTAGGATACCCTGCCTACCCACTAGACATGTGTCCTAGCCACCTCACTACCCCACCTTACCACATCTCATACACCCTTGTCCCCTTTGTTCCTTCACATGGGATAACCCTTACACCTCACTTCACTTGCACCCACATCACCCCAGTTAAGTGAGACACCCTGGGTGACTCACTCTAACTACCCCCCCTCCATTTGGCAGCCTAAGATTGCCACTTGGCAGCCTTGGCTTGCCACCTCTCATTTCCCTCCAAAAAAAAAAATGCCTATAAAATCAAAACCATTCCATAAAGCAAGGAAAGGCTAGAAAATATGTCGTTACGTTGTCAAAATAATTGTAGGGAATCATCAACAATTGTGGAGTTCGAGCCATCGAGATCCTGAATTCGAGTTTTCAAGGGTTTTTGCCATCTCTGCACAACCGTGCATCCATGGTTACACAATAACAACCACAGTCTCATGCTTTATAAACCGCATAACCATGGTTACACAATCACAACCGCAATATCACGGTTTCTAAACCACAAACCCACAGTTACACAGTAGCAACCATGGACCCACGTTTCTGCAAAAAACTACCAAACTTGTTTTAGTAATATCTTGCTTGTCTGAAATCGGATTGAGCTGAAATTTTGAGGGTAGGTTCCTGATATCCTCAATAAAATCTTCAAAACTTTTTAGGATATTTGGAGTAGCAGAGATCAATAAGTTATTCATTTTTTGGAAAGGCATTTTTAGTTTAGTTTCTATGTTTTCTGCAAGTATTTCTTCAAGGGTTTTTATTTGTACTTGTTTCTAATCATGTATACAGGTGCTACTAACCCTTGTTTGAATTCCATGTGTGTAGGAGGTAGGTATTTGAAGAGCTATTGAAGCTAGGAGTGGTCCCTACATTGGATACCAAAGCCCACTCACCAATTGGATTGGAGCGAAAGAAGACCAAAGACACCACCAATAATATGATTAGCCAAAGGGGTTTCTTTTCCCTTTTCATGCTCATTGTATCATGCTAAAGCAAAAATTCACTTATTGTAATCATACCCTTATGCACTTGGGGCAAATAACTTGTAAAGAGGAGACTAAGGCTTCAATAAAATTCAATATAAAATTCATTTACTCTATAATTGCTCGTCTTTCATTATTTTATTTGCAAGGTGTTGTCTTATTTTGCTTACAAGTTCATTACAAAGGGCATTATTTAACCATCATGGAAGTACCCACTCCTCATGTACATTTAAACTTCAATCCAAAATGTAATATCTGTCTTGGTTCAAAAATCAAGACCAATTTGCCTTCTTGTGGGTTTCAAACCATTTCGAGTTCCATCTTGGATCATTTTATTACTTATGTGTTTCAAGTTAAACCATCCATGAGTGTTTATGAGGTGAACATAAATTAATGAATCCTTTATTAATAGAATCCACTACATTACAGTCTTAAGTTTGAAATAGAACATGAAATATCCATTTGAGCAAGAATTACATTTTGTTTTATGAATCCATACAACCATTGAATACATCAAGTGCTAGATGTTGAAAGATAAAAATAGCTAATTACATCATTCATAATTACCAATACATTCCAGAAAGTAAATTACATAATCATATATCATTGATTCATCAACATATTAAAGTTAAACAAACATTTCTTGCATCAAATTTAACAAATGTCTAAAGAATTGCAAAGCCATTTTATCAAAGCATTTAACATTTTATCAACTTATATCATTTTCATTTTGAAAGTAAAAGCAACATGCACAAGAATTAACACATCAAACCACAAATAAGTGACACATTGTTTATCTTGGGAATCCTCATGGGGAATAAACCCAACCTCCAAAATATGTACTTTTCTCATATTCATAAACTTGAGATGTAAAATATTACAAGTAAAGAAGGGCATCAATGGACCCATTTTAATCAATTATACAAATCAAGGGATACCACTATCCCTTTTTAGGTTTACGATGCAATTAAGAAATTTTTCAAATTCATTTTCTTAAGTCATCATTATAACATTATGGTACTTCCCATACCTATAAGGAATCCATCTGTTCCTTCAATATTCATGATGTAATTATGAAATATTCTTTCTCTAAACTATCTTAAGGTTTTATAACATCTCATATGTGATTATGATAATCATTGGAATTATATTTTGGAGAAGTCGTATTGAAGTTAGAGGAAACCCTATAAATTTCCTCCAAAATGAATTCCAAAATTTATTCTTCATGATTAATTCAAAATAAATCGATGAATTAAAGTCCCATACCTTTAATTCATTAATAATCAATATTTTTATTTGGAGTTAATACTAAACATAAATTAATCCGTATTCCACTACTTAACCCCAAGTTTAATCTCATAACATACACTAAAGTTCATGTTAAGAATTTCAATATTGTTTCTTTAATTTAAATATACAAAAGTATAAGTCAAGACTTTAAATCTTGTTTCTTTAATTTAGATAATACTATAGGTAGATTACGTTTTACCTTTACTATAATTCTAAAATGATCCACCCTTAAAATCCTGATTTGCTTTGGTTTTAATGACCAAAGTTCTCCTTTAACTTATTCCTCTATTTATCTTGGCTTAGGTTTTTAATTTAAATATTCCATATCCTTTCTAATATTAGATAAGAGGTTATATGCTTCTATATCAATGGTGTTGTTGTATGTACCAACGAGGTTTATTGTAGGAGATTGGAGATCATTTTTGAAAGGATTTTTCCTTAAGGGTCCTTTAATACGCTCATGTGGTCCAAAAATTCATAGTCAACTTAACCGGTTTCTAGTTCTAGGTAAATCTCAACTTGGTCAAATCAATCATGTTGAGAATTCTCCACACCATATTACTGGCTTATTCCTAGGGTTCAAAATATGTTTAATCTAACTAATACTGTGTGGGGGTTAACGAGTAGCAAATGAACACATAGGTATATTAATAAAAAACATATGGTGACATTAATGCAAGATCAATAATAATAAGCAGATACATGGTGACATTAATGCCAGATCAATCTACCAAATGGTATCTTCAATTTGTGCACGATGATGGCCACCAAGTGTTGGCTGTATGACCACCACTTGTGGTTGAATCACATAAGTAGCCTAATTCCTTTTATCTTACCCCTATGCCCGAATATGTCCCATGTGGGACTATGTTCATGGATGGCTTCTCTGAAGTCATTCGCATACACAGGCTGAGCAACAACCACAATGGGATGTCTCATAGGGAACAAAAATTGGTGTAAGAACTTTCCAACTTCGAAGGCTAATCAAAAACCTTACCTATCATGATTTTCATGGATAGAGTGGATCCTAATGTGAATTGAAATATCAAAATATCATCGATCCAAAATCAAATCCCCTAAACTAGGGTTTGGTTATCAACAATAGATGTTTCATATAGAGAACTTACTTCCTTATCAAATACTCCCACTACCCAATTGTAATCATCCTTTGATTGAGGATTATCATAGACCACCAAGCATGTCAAATTATGATAGGAAGTAGTTTTTCCTTAAAAAAATTTCACCTGTGTAGTGCAAAATGTTTGCCTGCACCTTGATCGTCTAGATGTTAATCTCGACTATGATCATAAAGGTCACTAATGGTAGGAATGTTTCATGCATAGCAGGTTGAGGTTTGAATTAGTAAGATCACATTGTATTGCTTGTAAATTTTAAATTGATAGGGCTCTCAAAGAATACCAAAAAATCTGAGGTCTTGCTACCCTTAGTCAAATCATCATTTTAAGGTTGAGCAAATACCACAAAATAGAAATAATGTGATGATCTTGATGTAATAGACTTTAGGTGAAATTTCGATTGGTGTTTCTGATGCGGGTTTCAAATATAGTGTATTGTAAACCACTTAATATATTATGTGTGGGTTGAGGTGATGGAGGAAAATATCCTTAATAATAACCATTCGATGCTATGGTCGACTATATTCATTTCAATTATTTTGGAAGGCAATTAGCCAAGGTTATCAACGTAGTATGCACCACTGGGATGAGACTAGGAAATCATATTTGAATTAACATAAACAAAGTCTTGGAACAGGTAGCTATAGATTCTTGGATGATGTAAAATAGTTCATCTTCATAATAAATCCACTGTGAGTGGAGAGAGAACTTCGATGTGTGATTGTCATAGACGTTGTTCAAAGGAACATAGATATTTCTGCAATAGTAACTTGGTATAGAACTCACACAAGTGGTTCTAGTTCATAGGAGGGAATCATATAGAATACAAGTATTTTTATGGAGAATGATTAATGGGTATTCAACATCGATATCTTTTGTGAGCATGGGTTTCACCCTATTTGGGTTTATAAGCCTTGGTTTAAAATCCCATATTTACTATATGGGAACAACACTTGATAACAGTGCTTCCATACAATATTAGATGTAGCCACTTCATGGTGGTTGTGGAGGCCTTGTTAATGGTAATAATTTACTTGGAAATAATTTACTTTAGATTGTCTCTTCTATTCTAAGGTGGCCAAACCCCCACTTTTCATAACATAAATTATATAAGCTTCTATTCTAGGGTGGCCGAACCATCCCTTTTTATACCATAAAGTATACTAGCTTAGATTACCTACTTGGCTCTAATCAATCCCAGCTAGTTGGTTCTAATCAATCCAAGATGTCAAATAAGATATAATTTAATAAATTAAAGTATAGTAAGCTAAAATTCAATGCTTAATTATATCAAAGTTGTTTTCAAAGCAATCACTAGCAGTTAAGGAGATTGGAAAATACAGATTAACCACATAGGGCAACAAATATAGATGTTCAATCATATTTAACTTGAATGCAAGAAGGATCCAACCTGATTCTCCCAGCTACTCATTCCTCTTTGGGCTTGCCTTTCGAGAACCTCCTCTTGTCCTTCCTCCTTTGCTTACTCCTTCTAACCCTCCAAGCTTGCTCCTTACTATAACTAGAAAATATTTCAAGCCTTCTAGTTTATGATCCACCCAAGGTGGAGAGCATACTCCCTAGGCCTCCCAAGATTTTTCTAGCTTCTCCTTTCTTCACAAGGTGTCCTCTATTTATAAAGAAACTTCTGCACTTATGGGTTAATAGTGGTCTTATTATTTTATTATCTAAAATATGCCTTGTGCCCACTCAGACATAACATACCATGTGGAGGATAGTAAAAAAGTAGACAAGGGTCCACTAGGGATAAGGTAGGTGGCCTTATTTTGGTTTTGTGCCCACGTACTACCACTTCCTCCCTAATTAAATATAGAGGGGAGAATCTCACTTTTCTCTCCACCAACCAACTTATGCCATGAGAGAAATAAGATAGACCTTTAACATTAAATAATGTTAGTGCCTAAATTGGTCCAATAAGAATTGGATATTTTATTGCATTCAAAATTAAATGCAATTAACCTAATTAAATGTGATTAATTGAGACCACATAATAATTACTTTCCTTCAAAATCCTTAAATTGGAATTTTGTAGATTTCTTAAGGGTCTATGAACTCTTTTTGAGCATTAATTGATTTCATGATCAATTAATATCTTTTTTATAGGGTTCAAGGGTGACGGGTCATGACATAAACCCTCCCTTAGATTAAACATATTTCTGTGTTTGAACAATTACCATAGAGAGCATATTTATTTAGCAAAGCTAGTATTTATTCTGTTGTATTACAATCTAAATCATTAGATTTTCCTTATATTTCAGCATCTCATCCTCGATGGTTAGCTTCATTTCTCATCCATGAGAGTACCTAGACCTACAAAAATGCAAAATATTAGTAGTACCATGTCCTTATAAATAACATAACATCCATTTTGCTTAACAAACAAGTATTGAAAATATCATCAATACATAATCTCATCACAAAGATTATAATTTTGAATCATCTATTACTGCACAAATACTAAATTTACAACACTACACTAATAGAATTTGCAAAATGGTGTTATAGAGATATCATGAAATTATTATTCTGTACTATATTAATCATAAAAAGCCTTATTAATTTTATCAAAACTCCCACCAAGGAGTATCACAGTATAATTTGTTAACCCTTAACATGAGTTAACCTGATAAAATTAAGTGTCAACAAAGACACATCATAATTTCAAAATCTCAATTTAGGATATTCACATATATCCTAAGATGCATTTTGACAACCTTTTTTCCAACACTAGAGCATCCACCCAGATGTCTCCTGGTTTATATCATCATTATAAAATCATGGAGGAGTCTCATACCTTCTCCATGAATGGACACTAATCCATTTTTCAAATTCATAAAAAACAATGTTCATTCATTGATGATTTTAATGCATTCCTATGAATCACACAATATAAATTTTAAGCTAACTAAATCCATTATGAACAACAATATTAATATAACATTTATTTTCTACTAATTAAATTTATACTTCATTCTTTGCATGCATACCCTACTTCAAAATGGTGGCCTACAAAGTGGTGGCCTAACAGATATTTAGGGTTGGTGCTCCTGGGTCTGTTCCTCACTTCGTGTTGTACTGGTACTTATGACTAGAGAGGGTGGTGGAGTAGTTGTTCCAGCAGCTGCTTGATCACTACCTTAGGTGGTTCTCCGAGTTGCACGAGTGGTTATTCTTATTCCATGTTGTGTATTAATAGTTGGTTGTGGTGGGGGAAGCATACCGTGATTCAAAAATGTAAAAAAACAAGATTCCAATAATGTAACATTAAATTCTTCCCTTAATTTTTGAAATTGTGGATTTTATGTATACATGGCTGCCATCACCACTACTGTCCAAATATTTCTTTGCAATATCTCTGATATGAGCCTCTCTCACTCAACTAAGGTAAAATATCTCTCGGATTCTAACCTTATCCTTTCTTATGACCGTAAATATTCTTGGGTGCATTGCACAGGAGATTTCCTCATTGTTTCCTCAACTGATCTTCTAGCTTTTCTCATTGCTATATCTCTTACTGTGACTGCTCCTTATTTTTGATTAGATCTGGTAATACTAAATATTAGTTTCTTTCTTTCAGGGTAGATGCATCACTAGATCGATAAACAACAACAAAAGGATCATAAAATATACAATGGGATTTACATTACATGTAACTAATAATATCTAGGCAAATCCTGCCATGAATATGATTGTATTGGATACCATGAATAGATGAAAGATTAAAAACCTGTAATTTATTACATAAAATCAATTTCTAGATTTTCATTGTTGAATGAAGTTATTATCTGGTTCAATTTCCAACATATCAATCCTGTCCATTCATTTAACCGATCGCATCTTGATGATCCCAAGGTGGATCCTTCAACTTCCATGATGCTTTTCATATTCAGCTTGATTGTTCCACTGATTATTTTGTTTTACCTTTTTAATTCTTGAGGTGGCACGTGTCCTTTCATATTTACATAAAGTCCTATCATTGCCCCTTAAATGGCTCCATAGGTTGATTTCATGCACACTTATTTCGGTGCCTTATATTTAGGTATTTTTTTCCAAATCTAGTAATAAGTACTTATTGACATCAAGCACATGATCGAAAAGAGAGAAATATTCTCTTAACTTCATTTCATTTGGAAACCATTTTAGTAATTAGCCATCATGTTTTGTTATGCAGAAGATCAACACGAGTTTTATGAATCTTTTTGTTGGATTCCTTGAAACTTGCTTCAAGAGAGAGAAGGTTTGCAAAATTTCTTACAAAGATAGGCTATCGAAGCTCGTAATGTCCTTATATCCATGGATCAAATATATTATAATACCTTTATTCAGGATTTACATTATGATGTTTGGCTAAGAAACAATTCCCATAATTATTTAGCCTTTGAAAGTCCCTTAAGTCATTTTGAATGGTTCGATAGATTCTTCAGTTGGCCTAACTATACTTTCCATGTTTGATTTAGAGATTCCTGGTTACCTCCTATAAGCGATCCTCTAAATATTCCATTTGAATTTCTACCGTCATGTTATTTGGATGTGGTCAAGAAATATGTTCCCATTGGAAAGGTTGCTTTTCATAGCGAGCTTTATCAGAGTCTTCTTTATCAAAGGTATGTGTAGACTCACTTATTATGGGAAATTCAGAATAGATTTGCTCAGACTCGATGTTTGACAAAAATGGATCTTATGTTGTATGGACGTCATGGCACTCCTTGGCCAATTTATGTATTTGATAGATACATTACAATTCACTACAATATTCCACCTCTAGTTATCTATTTTGAGCATATCTTATATCTAGTCGAAGATTATGATAGTTTAGATTCTAACTAAGACTATGATGGTTTTCATCTTACCATTGCTATTATGTCCAGATCCTATTTATGTCATATTTGTATTCAGATCTTCTTAATAAATATTCAGTTGTTGGTTTTCTATGTTTCATACAACTATTTTATGCTTCATTTTTCTTTATAAAATAATACCACATGCATGGTATAATGGGTAGTTCTTGATTTAAATAGTATAAGACACCTTAATGCATTTGACCACCACCTGGGTGGTCGGATGGCATACTTTACTATTGATCTAGGATACATGGATTATCGGAGATGATTGGAGGAGTTCTGATATAGTTCACCCCAAAATTTCATGTCAAGAAAATTATGAAGTTTCTAGTGAAATTTGGGGGTGGTTTCCATGCTTAAATGTGTCCTTGCTCTCTTTCACCAAATGAGGATTTCATTCCAGAATATGGTTTTGGTGATTGTGGACAGCCTCCATGGCTTCCAGAGTTATGGTCTTCCATTCACATTTTCTCTAGTTGAATACCACTAAGGAATTGTAACATTGAGAAAATATATAAATAGAGAAAATATTATTTTGTTTATCTCTTGATCTTAATTTTCTAGTAGTTAGTTTTCAATTTCATTAAACTAACTTGTATTCACATCACGTGATTATGAATTCAAACTGAGTTTAGTCGTTCTCATCAAGAGTCTTATCTTTTTGCATTTACCATCGATTTCTCATGCATAGAGAATAATACCACATGCGCCACTTCACATCTTATTTCAATGCTTAAATAGTGCGAAGCACATCTATTAGATTACAACAAAGAAAGTGGTATTTCTAACCATGGTAAAGGTTTAGGTTACAACTATCTTTGGATGAACTATTTCTAAAATAACAATCTGCCATAGTTCATTGTGGTTGAAATGTTTAACCCCTTGGCCAAAGGCCAAATTGTAACAAGAATTAATTAAAGAAAACATTCTTTTAATTTTTCTTGTGTAGTACAATATACCAAATTTAAGTATAACCAGAATTTAGCCCAAGGACATCTATAGTTCGATGGTTATGTTCCTTTTACTGTATTACCATGGTTTTGGCATAGAGGATCTTTATCTTCTTTAGGCTATATCTAATAGCTAAATTTTCAATTCACTTGAGTTTTATCAATCAATTCTTACTCACATAATGTTTCACTTTGAGCCATTTAGCCTAGACACTTAGCAATTAACAAGTTGTAACCACCAGAAAGGGTCACACCTGATGGTGTATCCTATTGCAATAAATGATGAAAATATAGCATGCATACAAGAACACAAAATTGACAATAATGAATCAAGAAGAAATGCACTTTATTCCATTGTATTTTAAGTCAAAATCCAATTACAAGTACATCCCTATTAGGGATAATCATTTTGATACAATATTACAATAGGAGTGCACAATTGTTTCCCTCTGAAGGGTAGGTGTGATTTCCAAATGCCTTTCAGGATGACACGAATTGTTATAGGGTGGAGGTGCCCTCTTATTCACTATGGAGAAGGAACTTGATGGTTGGTTCTCCTTTGAAACTATTCCCTGCGGTCAAGAAACAAAACAAGAATGTTAAAAATATAGGCAACCTCTCATGATGAGGCTCTTTTAGGTAAATTGCATAATGACACCATTAAACATGCATAATCAAGAAAATGTACAAAGTGCTTCTAAGCTATGCAAATCAAATCAATATTTATATAATAGCATAAAGGAAAGTAACAACTATACTATGCATGGATCAAATGTGTAAAACAAGGAATGAAGGTGCATAAAGAACCATTAATATCCTAATTGTAGCATAAACATGAAGATGTAAATCTAACCTAATTCTATGGTCAGAAATATGTTAAACTGCCATTAAAACATGAAAAAAACTAATCTAACCTAATTAGTCAGACATAAATGAAAATAGGAAGGTGGTGTAGACACCAAAATCTAGCACCCTTTAGTTCACATTCACCACCTCACCATCAAATCCTGCATAATAAAGATATATGCCTAAGTTCTAACTTAGGGATATAAAATCCTGCACATCATTATATTTTCCTAATTTACTTAATTAGGAAAATCACCCTAGGATACCCTGTCTACCCATTGGACATGTGTCCTGGACATCTCACCCAACATCCCTGCCACATCTCACCCACTTCTGTCCCCTTTGTCCTTGCACATGAGACAGATTCCCAACACCCATGCCACAACTCCTTTGTTGTTGTCCCCTTGTCCCTTCACATAAAAAAACATCCCACATCCCACTCCACTTGGAGCCACATCACCCCAGTTAAGTGAGCCACACTGAGTGACTCACTGTAACTGCCCCTTCCACTTGGTAGTCCAGATTTACCACTTGGCAAGTCAGGCTTGCCACCTCACATTCCCCTCCAAAGCCCCAGGCAGCCTATAAAGGCACCATCAATCCACCAAACAAAGGGAGCTGAATTTGCGTACCGATAGGCTACCGAAATACATCCAGACCCGACGAGAAACTGAGAGCGCAAGCTCGAATCCGATCATTGGCACGCATCCCGAGGTGACCTATCATCTCAGCCGAAACCGCCCACCCATGGTTTTACAATAAAAAATGTGCATCCATGGTTTCACAACCGTAGGTCCACGGTTTCCAGCCCGCAACCACGTTCCCATGGTTCCACAGTCCCGAGCACGAATCGCACGCACATCAGAGATCTATAACATAATTCACTTGATTAGCAAGGCTTTTATTTGTTGATTTGTTTTGTCATTTGTTTCATATTATTATCTGCTTAGGGTTTATGCATGCATTATTCTTATTGCTCATATATACAGGTGCTACTAATCCCTTTTGTCGGTTGGAATGTGTGCAGGTGATAGGTACTTTGGATAAGCTGCTGAAGCTGGAGTGGTCCCTTGTTGGATACCAAAGCCCACTCACCCCTTTGAAGCTGTAACAGAGGAACGAAGAACACCACACCCTACGAAAGAGCTGGAAGATCTCCCCTCCTCCATGAAAGCATTGGATATCAGATAGACAAGAAGAAGCATTGTAACATTGCTCCCAACACGCTTGGGGCAATTCAAAAATCCTTTTTGTAACACACTGTATCACCATTAATACAAAAAGGGGCATTTTGGCAAAATTACTTCTCTCTCTCTCTCTGTTTTTATTTAAATAAATTGTGTTCAGTTCTTTGGTTACAAAAATGGCGATCACGGTGGGACCCCCTAAAGGTCCTATTTTGTTTTGCCTTGCTATCTAAATTTGTTTACTAATCTCTGTCTGCACCTACAGGTTTCGGGAATTCAAAGCGCACACAGATTCGACCCAAAATTGATATATTCAAAAAATCTTGCGATCGTATCATTTACTATGGAAACGCGAAAATGCGGTTTTTGTCTGAGAAAATGTAGGCGTGCGGTTCTTGATAGGAGAAAATGCAGACACATGGTTTTTTCTTGAGAAAACACAGAAGCGCGGTTGCTGCATCAGAAACGTGGGCCGACGGTTTACAACAGGAAGGAACACAGGTATGTACTTCGTGCTTCCTGTCTAATTTTTGTCTTAGTTTCAGTTTAGATTGCATTTAACTAGATTAAGAGTCCTAGTCCTGTATGTCTTTGTGTGCACTTAGGTCTTAGAGGTAGAAGAAAGTACTTAAAAACTTTGCATTCATATAAAAAAAAAATCTGCATTTGCATAGTAGAAAATAGATCATCTTGCATTCACCTGGTTAGGAATAGCTCAGGTGTTTATTTCAGGATTGGGTCTATAAGATTATTCTATTTCTGTTGATAGAAAGGACCCACGCATCCGTGGTTGGGATATCCCAAACGCAGACGCGCGGTTGGCAAACCGCACACGCGGTTTACCAGAACTAACCGCGCACCCGCGGTTAGCCCTGTTAAACATAATCTGATTAAATTAGATCTAAAATTGGTATTTTTACCCCTGATCTGTTGTCTTTCATTCTCTATTTTCTGCTTTTCTACATTTAGGCCATTGAAACAGAATTGCATAGTAATTTTGCATAACATCCTAGTTAAACAAAACCACCACACACTCACATAAACGTTGGAAAATGACTGGATTTCATCACCATCAGGTTTGGATTTCATCATCGAACCACCAAAATTATACCCTGTTCTTAGCCAAGGCCGATTCCAAGATCCATCATAACCCATGGGTGATAGCACGCATCTCTCTTCGGAGAGGTGTATCGCATACTACGAGTGAACTGGGTGAGGAATTGGTAGGACCTGTGCTCCCTGGCCGTGTGTGGACTTCATTACCACATATTATAGGTGGGATTACGTGACCCGGAGTTCATAGCCAGGTTGTCGAGCTACGAGTATATAGGTGAAATCCTAGATTCATTTAGGGCAAAACATTGAGCACACGCCTTTTTCATTTTTCAAACAAATTTAAAAAATAAATATATATATATATATACGAAAATCTAGCATCAAAAATTTTGTGTGTTTATTTGCTTTGTGTGTTGTATTGCATTGTATTGTCACTTTACTTGCATAGATAGTCTCACTTCACATTTTACCACATAGTAGCGTATGGTAGTGACTCGTAATCAAGCTAAGAAACTAGTGTCAAACCGAAGTCAGTGGTCTTCCCCTATGGCCTCTCAGTCTAGCAATGTCCCTCACACTTCGGTGGTGGGACAAGTAGGTATACCCCTTTCTATGTCCCAGAGTCTTGATGTAGGGCCTTCTAGTAATGCCCCCAACATGGACATAGACATTATGCATAGAGCTACTCACACAACTATACCTGAGACACCTAGGAGTGAACCTCCTGCAACGGTAGACAGTCAGGTCACCATGATAGATATGGACACTGTTAGAATGTACTTGAATGCAATTGGAATGGTCTTCCCATCATTACCACCACTCTCCATCCCATCACGTGTCATACCCTCATCACAACAAGAATCCATATTCACCTATCCATAATAGTCAGAATATATTTTCACCAATCCTCTCTTTGAGTTGGTTGTTGTAGCATTAGCCAATCAACCATTGTCATCCAACCAAATTCCCCCACATTATCACAACAAATGACCATTACCACTAATCCCTTGTATGAAACAATTCCTATTGTTTCGCAAGCCCCAACATCCATTCCTCCATCCACACTTGTAGGACATACATCTCATACCATTCCATAGTCAGTAGCGATACCCTTTGCTACTTACCCCCCATCTACCTCCACTACCATGGTTGTTCCACAACCAATTCAGTCCACCACATCACAGGTAGCAGTCCCTATGTCAAATACAATTGCTATGCAATAGGCTTTCTTACAATTGCAGCAAATGATTTTAGATAATGCTAACCATAGCATGAACCCTGACCCTAACCAACATTTGCAAGGGATTGAGCAAAATCTTCCACCTACATCTCATCAACCTAATGCCTTTATCCAAGATCCATCTTGGGTAATGCATCCTCCCTCTACCACTATGGTTCATAATCAACCACCACACCCATATGCTAATGTAGTAGGTCAGCATAATATCATACCTCCATCACCCCATCCATATCATAACATCCCTCAACATCCATACCATAACACATTTCTGCCAAACATGTCTTATCATCCCCAACCTACATACAATCCACCCCATTACCAGTAACATCAAGTACATTCGAGTGTCAGTCCTGTAGATGATCCTAGATACCAGTTTCTATAGAGTCAGATTGATAGTCTTGCCATGCAAACCCCAGGCTTGCAATACCAAAAGCCAACTTTAAGGCAACTACTCAATCACCCTATTCATGCTTCGGTACTAGAGCCACCATATCCACATGATTTCCAAATACCGAAGCTTGAATTTAAAGGAGAAGAGGATCCCCGTGAGCATGTAACAAGATTTGTGAATGCATGCTTCAGAATCAAAAGCAACGATGCATTGCTATTACATACATTTCCTCAAACATTAGGGGGAAGCCCAAGACTGGTACAACCACCTCCCACATCAAAGTATTTTTACCTTTGAACAACTAGCGGACCAGTTCTCTAGAAATATTCGCCCTAAATGTTAGAAAACAAACAACATTGACTGATTTGATTTACCTAAAACAATATGACGATGAATCAGTCTATGACTTTGGCAATAGATGGAGATCAGTCATGATCAAGTTACCATTTTCACTCCCTATGCCAGAGATAATACGAATGTTCATGAAGAGTTTTGGTAGACCCATCTCTTCATTGCTACAACTACAATAGTATAGAACATTCGATGAGGCACTCGCCCAAGCAAAACTGATTGAAGAAATCAAAATTCAAGAAGGCGAGATTAAGCCTAAGAAGAAAGAGTGGCACAATAAGAATCAAAATGGGAATAACCACGGTCAGTCCAAGACCGCATAGGTTAATCAGATAGTTTTGAGCCAACCACAGTCAAATCAACCGGCTCAAACACAAATCCAACAACCCCAACAACAACAACAACCACACCAATCAAATTATCAAGCGGTTCCACCCCCACAGTAGGCACAAAATCAGACACAACCTACGAAAAGGCAACAACATCATTTTAAGCCAAAAAGAAATTACACGCCAGTACAAGAGCCATATTCATTAGTATTTCAGAAGTTGTATGCGGCAAAACTTTTTAATTTTCCAAAAATGAAACCTGATGATCCTAACAAACCAAAGACAAAAGGTTACAAAGAACACCTCTTTTGCATCTATCATAGACAAAGAGGACATGATATTGAAGGTTGTCATGGATTTAAAGGAATTGTGCAAGATTTATTGGAAGCGGGTACAATCAAAATTGACAACCCACTAGCCCAAAATAACCAAAACCTAGGCATATATCAGACACCTTTGCCACATCGAGAGGTGAATCAACAACCGACGGGAGCATCAACTTCTACAGTTCCTCCCAATCAGGTTAATTATGTGTCTCAACTACCACAAGGTTTTGTAGGGGCTATCAGTATAGTTACCCATGGACAAAGGTAAGCTAATCGCACAACCTAGGCTCCGACAACATCACCAACTAATGTGCCCATACAACTTGGATCGAGTGGGCCACCACCACCTTTCCACAACCGCCCTGTTGTTACATTGAACAACCGGTTAACATAGAGTTTGAAGATGGCTTCAACAAAATTGTCAATTTATGAACTAATACAACAATCAACACCTCACAGGGAAGCATTGATGGAAATTTTAAAGTCTATTCAAGTACAATCAGAAGACCCCAATGCATTCAATTCCTTTGTGGGTAGTGTGCAAAAGTGCATGGAACCCTCGATAGTATTCTATGACTTCGAGGAAAAACAAATATCAGTAGATTCACCTGATCCACCATTGCACATAGTAGCTCACATTGACAGGAAACCCTTCAAGAGAGTGCTTATTGATACAGGTTCTTCAATCAACCTCATTACCACACCTGCCATGATGAAGCTCAACGTCCCATCATCTCACATCACAACATCCACATTCACTCTTAGGGCCTTTAATGATGCTTTATGCTCAACTGTAGGGAATGTTGTTCTTCCCATCATAGTGGGGGTGAAAACAATACATGTTCTCTTTCACATCTTGGAAGGGGAAATGCAATATAACATACTTCTTGGATGCCCTTGGATTAGGGAAATGAAGTGTGTGCCTTCAACATTGCATCAATGCTTAAAATATGTGCATGAAGGCAAGGTACATTGCATACCAACTGACACTGAACCTTTCAAATACTGCAACTTTATTTCAAATCCATATGAGCCTTTACTCCCATCAACACATCTAACCATCCAACCACTAGTCATTAGAACCATTCCATCAAGCACCACATCATCAAAAGCACCCATTCCAGAAGAGTTGCCTATAGTTGACCCAACTTTTGCATCTAAAAGCGTTAGCTCAGCGCATCCTTCAAACACCGCATTTCATTTTCAAATTACACCCACTCATCCTGCTAATCAATTGCCAACTCCATCTAGTACACTTCCAGATTCAAAGCCACCATTCACATTCAAAGCACAACCCACATCATCAACCACTACTTCACAGTCATTAGAACCCGTAGTCTCACAAATAGGGCCACCTATTAGAGATAATCCACCACCGCCAACAGAGCCAAGAGCTAAGGCTCAAGAACCCTCTTCATCCACCGAGCCATTAGCCACACAACCATCTAGAGTTGCAGTACATCTCGCCAATCCAAGTATTGGTGAGTACATTATTGAAAGTGTCATAGTTACACCACCTATCGAGTCAGTCAGAGATTACGGTCGCCCTCGCGACCCACCTTTAGCTATTGGTGATATATATAGAATGGGTTCTCAAACAAATGCAATCAATTTCATATATGGAGGGATGGATTCTTCATCGGACCCACCTCCTCAAAATGACAACTCTTTACAAGAGTTTAATGAAAACATTGATTATCTATCGAACCCAAGTTTCCCAGTGAGATATTTTTGAAGGGTTAGTTGGCAAGGATATGGACTTGGAAGACATGAACAAGGTCCTCACCACATTATTGAACCAGAATATAGAGAGCCAAGTGACCGCTCCGGTCTAGGCTATAAACCTTCCATCGCAAGCTCTTCGCTTAATCAAGCTTTCCAAGAACTTGACATAGAATGCGAACAAGAGGAGGAAAAGAGTGATGAGGAGGATGAACCTAATGATAAGGATGAACAAATGGAAAGTAGATACCAAATCCACAATTTTTACCCTCGAGAGCAAGCTTTACAATGAGAAGCAGATTATGAAGATCCTACTGAGATGGCATACCTTAGGCAAGACCTTGAGCCACTAATACTAGGACCTCATACAAATGCTAATGGCTTCTGGATGAGTGACAGTGATGATGATGAAACTAAAATGATTTTTATCAACCATGCTCTTGAGATACAAGCCAGGAGAATGCTCCAAGATGAAGCACGTCCTGAATGGCTTAATCAAGAAGAAGAAGAACCTCAGGAAGAGATAATATATGGAGAAACCATGCAGAGGGATAATTGGTATCAACAGAAGTTTCCAATAGACCGCACACTTTTTTGGCTAAACAAAGAGCGTGAGGGTCCTGAACCAGAACCTCCTCCATCACATTGGCAAAGCATACAACAAAACCAATCACACACATTAGGTCAGTTGCAACCTAGAGAATATGAGTCATCAATTCTTGAATCGCAACCACCTCATTTCCATCAAGTCAACATGATTTTTGTTGATTTGCTCACCCCACTCCGCAATCCATATGATGAGACAAAATCGATCCATATCGACACCAGTCTCATAGCCATGGACAGATTTCATCCCCGCCATCCACTGCTGACTTCATCCTGTCCGAAGAGTTGTTGCACGCTTCAAACGCTTATATTCCGCAACAACCTTCATCATCAAACAATTCAGTTTTTCAAACTGAGATAGAGGGGGACACCCCAGACACATTTGAAAATGTGGCAGATGATATCCACCTCATCCCAACTCCACATCAGCTAGAGGAAGGTTCTCACATGCTAATAGAAGAGTCTATAGATGTGAACCTTAGTGAAGACGTGGATAATCCCCAGATTGTCAAAATAGCAAAAGAATTATCCATAGAAGAAAAAGAGCGCATCATAAACATGCTTATTAAAAATAAGGAAGTGTTCGCATGGTCCTACAAAGACATGCCTGGCTTAGATCCGGACTTGGTAGTCCACAACCTTACGCTAGCACATGATGCCAAGCCATTCAAGCAGAAGCTTAGGAAAGTTCATCCAACAATCACATTAATTATGAAAGAAGAGTTGCAAAAGTTATTGGATGTACACTTCATAGTACCAATCGATTATCCTGAATGGCTTTCAAACATGGTACCCATTCACAAACCGAATGGGGGGATACGAGTATGCACTGATTTTTGAGATTTAAACAAAGCGTGTCCCAAGGATGATTTTCCTTTGCCAAATATTGATCAATTAGTAGACTCCTGTGCTGGTCATGAAATGCTCTCCTTAATGGACGATTTCTCCGGATACAACCAAATTCGGATTAATCCCGAAGATCAACATAAAACAACATTTACAATGCCTTGGGGGACATTCTGCTATAGAGTGATGCCTTTTGGGTTAAAGAATGTAGGAGCTACATATCAACGTGCCATGACGTACATATTTCATGATTATATGCATAAGATAATCGAAGATTATGTAGATGATCTTATTGCTAAATCAAAAATGCGTCTTGAACACATAGATGTGCTAGAAAAGGCATTTGATCGATTAATAGAACATAAGGTAAGGTTAAATCCTAAGAAGTGTGTATTTGGTGTCACATCAGGAAAACTTCTAGGATTCATTGTTTCCAAGCGAGGCATTGAAGTAGACCCAGGCAAGGTAAAAGCAATATTAGAAATGTCACCTCCCAAAAACTTGAAAGAGTTGCGAAGTTTGCAAGGAAAAGTCCAATCTATTCGATGATTCATTGCGCAACTCTTAGATAAATGCAGGCCTTTTAACCACCTGTTACAAAAAGGAGTGATATTTTCTTGGACAACTGAATGTCAGGAGGCATTTGATGATATAAAGAAATATCTGGCCTCACTGCCAGTTCTTATGCCACCAAAAATAGGAGTCCCATTTCACCTATACATTTCTGCAATAGATTTTGCTTTAGGAACAATGCTTGCACAAAAGAATGAGAAAAATAAAGAGCAAGCAGTTTATTACATCAGTCGAACATTGGTAAGTTACGAAACAAGATATGCTTATGTCGAAAAGTTATGCTTAGCAGTGGTTTTCGCCACCAAGAAACTTAGACATTACATGCTAAGCAATACCACCTATGTTATAGCTAGAGAAAACCCTCTGCGATACATGATGACTCGCACTTACAACAACACCCGCACTGCTAAATGGATAATGCTTTTAACAGAATTTGACCTCGAATTCACAAGTCAAAAATCCATAAAAGGGCAAGTGATAGCTGATCAATTAGCGGAAGCTCCACTGCACAATGATACACCATTAATAATTGAGCTTCCCGACGATTCAGTATTTTCTGTCACAGAACAAGAAGAAGTAGTTTCACCTGAGGATGAAGCAGATATGACAATGTTCTTTGATGGATCAAAGTGCAAAAAAGGGCAAGGTGCAGGAGTTGTGTTTTACACACCTGAAGGAATACCCATTCCTTTATCATTCAAACTCGACTTCACATGCACTAACAATAATGCAGAATATGAAGCCTTAATACTAGGTCTTAAATCAGCTATAGCAATGGGAATAAAAAGAATAAGCATTTTTGGTGATTCTCAATTGGTTGTCTACCAAATAAAAGGAGAATACCAATGTAAAGAACTAGTCTTAAAGAAATACCATGAAGTAGCATTACAGTTGCTAGGAAAATTTGACTGGTATGAAATTAGTAACTTGCCATGATCGACAAATAGATTTGCGGATGCAATGGCTTCCTTGGGATCTCTCATCCCTAAAAATGAACATGGAGAAATGCAACCGCTAATCATAACAATAGTGTCTAAACCATCAATTCAAAAAGCAGAATCTATAGGTGAGAAGAATGTTTGTTTGATACATGTCGAACCTTACAATTCTTACCTTGATGAGATAAAATATTTTCTCAAGTCAGGCACACTACCAATAGAAATGACACGAACTGCAAAAAGAACATTCAAACAAAGAGCCATTCATTTCACTTTACTTGGAGATGTGTTATATAAACGTAGTTATGATGGAATATTACTACGATGTTTAAATCCAATTGAGGTAGAAAGAGCAATATCAGAAGCCCACGATGGTACTTGTGGTGGTCACTTCAATGAAATGGCAATTGCAAAAAGAATATTGCGCATGGGATACTATTGGCCGACAATGGAAAATGACTATTGCAAATATGTCAAAAGATGCCAAAAGTGCCAACATCATGCAAACTTGACCCATGTGCCATCACAAAATTTGCAACCCATTCAAATTTTGTGGCCCTTTTCACAATGGGGCCTTGACTTGATCGGTAAAATAACACCTGCTTCATCAGGACAACATAAATTCATCATAACTGCTATAGAATACTTCACAAAATGGGTGGAAGCAATTCCAATGACAACTACGATTGGACCTCGAATAGCGGAGTTTATACTTCAACATATTATCTATCATTTTGGAATACCCTCAAAAATAATTTTTGATAATGGAAAGTCATTTAAGAATAAGGATGTTAGAGCATTGTGCAACAAATTCAAAATCCTACACAACTTCTCAACACCTTATTACCCACAAGCAAACGGGCAAGCTGAAGCAACAAATAAAATAGTCATATCTATTCTCAAGAAAGTGGTAAAAGATAATCATCGAGATTGGCATACTCACCTCCCTTTAGCACTATGGGCTTACATAACAAGCATAAGAACGCCAACGAGAGCAACACCATTTTCACTAGTTTACGATGCAGAAGCAATATTACCATTAGAGCTCGAGATACCATCCTTGCAAATCGAGATACAGGAATTCATGAACGATGATACAACTAGACAAGCGCGTCTTGACCAATTGACAATTATTGATGAGAAACGTATCAATGCTCTAGAACATTTACGAGTATATCAAGATAGAGTCAAGCACGCTTACAACGCAAAAGTCCATCCTCATGAATTTCAAGTGGGGGACCTAGTGCTCAAAGAAAATCAACAAAATACTAATGCTTTACCGCACTTAAGGGATAAATTTGCAGCAAATTGGTTGGGCCCATATATAGTAAAGCAAAAATTGGGACAAGGAACGTATAAACTTTCCAATTTAGAAGGGAAATTGGAGCCAGAACCACTGAACATTATGCACCTAAAGGCATTTTATGCATAAAACGACTTGCAATATATGTATATATATGTACATGGCTAAAAAAAAAATAAATAAATAAAATAAACAAAATATTTCATTTTACAACATTGCATGCATTTCACATTGTAAATAGACATATTTTAAATTACATTTTTCATATTGCATTTGCATTTCAATTATATGTTCATACACAAAAATATATATATATATATTTTTTTATATATATATAGTTGCATCCATCCCATCCCTTGCTCAAGTAATATTTAATAGTGGTGATGATACGACCAAGAAAACAAGTTCCAAGAGTTGGGGGTATTCAACTAAAGATTCTTTACAACTCACAAATCATACACATCATATATGATATATCATACAATTTTCAGTCACTCAAACATGTCTAGTGAAAAACCAAACTTCATGAAGTGTCCAATTTTCTTTAGGACCAAAGCACTTTCATCACATTAAGAAAATATTGAGTATGGTAGATTGACCCAAAAGCAATCTGGAACCAAATACACTTTTACAAATCTTAAAACATCTTGAATGATAGAAAGATAACGCCAATTTGGGTAAACCTCAAAGCGAAAAAAGTAAAATTCTTCGCTTACCCTATCACGCAACATAGTCCAAAAACAAAAATAGTGGTTATCACCACTACCACAGTGAAACAACAAATATAAATAAATGTAGAGTAGTAAGGATAGGGTCACATTCTCATCATACTTCGGTTGAGAATCCGATTCCCCAAAACTCTATACAAAAAACAATTAACAACACACACCACAGATCTCTAAAGCTGAAAAGATCGTACTATGTTCCCCTCAGAAAGTTATGTAGTCATCACAAAGGCTTAAAGATCAAACCATTGGACTATGGAGTGAGCCTCCACCCGGGCTATAGACGCTTGACTCGGTAGTGGAGTAAACTCATGCAGGGCGACATGTCTCTCTCTCAAGAGGGAGACCTCTGAACGCACATACGGGTAAGCTAGCCAAAAGGAAAACCCAGAAAGGTACCATCCAAAAATTACTCAAGATGGGGCAATAAACATCACAATCACATGCACTGGTTCTGGATTGCTTAGGGTCATCGACACACAAGATTTAGTAAAAGAACTTCACTTGCACACAATATGGTCCTAAAGAAAGTAAGATAACATCAAGAAAAATGGTTAACATTACTAGCTTCTTTGAGTATTTGAGAATACTTTCAGTTACATATCAAAAACCAAATCATAATCAATATCACAATCCACATACCATTTATACATACCACATACATCACCACAAAGAATAATCAAGTGGGATACCCCCAATTGCAAATATGAACGAGTAAAGGTCAAATACTCTGAGCTAAAAAATATTACACGAGCAACATGAATACCGTCATTTAGTTACATGAATAAAAATCAAATGCATTTTACAAGTTCAGTTGCATTCATTATCATAGCAATACCATAGAAATATTAGATTGCATTATATAAACATTGCAAAGCATAAACAAGAAGAATGCATATACAAATAACACATGTGAATACCAAAATAATATGCCATGTATATATATATATATATATATATAAATGAAAGTCTACAAAGTACAAAATGCCCGAAGGTAGTATACATCGGAGCACTGAGGCTCATACTAAGATAAAATATACAAAAAACAAAAATAAGGCAATACAACAACTAGCTAGTGCCAACAGGATCCCTCCATGGACCCTGCACTGTAGAAGCCCCGTGAGAGCTAGAAGTATGATGAGTCCTGCGACTCATCTCAGTCCCTCGGGTAGCAGTGGTAGCAGATGATGAAGGAGGAATAGGTAAAGGAATCTGATGCTCATGAAGAATGTTCTCCAACATCTCGATGTAGACAACCTACTTATGCAGGCTCCTCAAATCAGCACCCTGGCGAGCGACCCTCTAAGAAATATCTGCCCATAGAGACACAATAGTCAAAGTAGAATCATCACCTCTAGCACCTGACTACAATCAAGAAAGCTCACCCTATAAATGGGTAATCTCACCACCAAGTCTGGTGATCTCTGCATCCTTAGCTAGAGCAGTGCTGCTAGGTCCAACCCGTAACCCATCCACCTCAGCCTAAAGATGAGTCACCTCACCCTGATACCATGCTAACTCGGCCTTCACTCGACCCAACTCCAAATCTAGGCTATCTCGCTCAGCCTAGAGAATCCCCCACTCCTCCTCTGACCATCAAGGAGGTACACCCTCATCATCATCGCCACCACCCTCCTCAAGCTGCTGAACATCCATGCCCATGTCAGCTCTCGAAGAGCTACCACGTCGATGCTTCATCGACCAAGGAACCCATCCACCCACATCTACATCATCACCACTCCCATCATCATCTACAATGACACTAGGAGTCCATAGAGGTTGACTCATAAACCAAGCATCATACTCAACAGTCGTGCCAACATCATCCAAGTCAAGCACCTCCAAGTCTGAGTCATCAGTAGGATCATCGACTCACCAAAAATTAGGAGCAATAGGTAACCCCAACTCATCATCCCATCGCCTGTACATAATAGACACATCCAAAACATCCTGAATAAGCCCAAACTATCATAGTACATGAGAAAATTGGATAAACTCCATATCCCTCAAATGGGTGCCAACAACCCATCATCCCCGCCTAACGTGATGAAGCTCCGTTGCATCCGTCACCCAATCCAAACCCCTCCAAGGCCGCCAACACATCAAGTCCCTAGTCAGAGAACTCAAGATATCTCTGAACTCTGAAGCACTCACAATAGATCGACTGACCTCCTCACTGAGTAACCATCTGTATGCTCGGGGAGAGGTGGCATCCATGCCACAAGGTAAACCAATAGGGCGACCAATGATAATATGCTCCCAACACCAAATTTGGAGCAACAAACTATAGCCTAGGCCCTTACGCCCATGCCTCTTCACCTCATAGAGCTCGCTATAAACCTCGTAGAGAAGAGCGGGAGCCTAGGCTAACCGACGAGGATCAACTATCAAATCAAGAACAATAGGCACCTGGTTCCACGGGATCCTCGATCCCATGGAATTGGGCAACAACATGTTGCTCAATATGTACATCATAAAGATAGGTAATGCACCCAAGCTGCTAGTTGTAAAGAGATCCAAATATGCAATGTCGCCCCTACTGCAATCAATGTCCCACATCTCACCAAATAGAGGGAAAAGGGCCTCCTTCTTGTCGAGGCCAACATGAATGGTAGGACCCTCGATAGGAACGTGGAAGATACGGTATATATCCTCGAGAGTGATAGTCAGCTCCCCTGTTGGGAGCTGAAATGTGCCCCTGTCTGGATCCCAATGCTCAACAAGTGCCGAAAGGAGATCCTCATCAGCTCGGACGGTGCCTAACCGCCCGCAACCGTCTAAACCAATGGTCTGAAGTAAAGTCCAATCATCATCAAAAAGTGCTTTCCACACTTTTCGAATGGTCCTCGACCACCTATGCCGAGCATCAAGAAGCTTAACCTAAAAAGAAAACATATAAAAAAACAAAAATTAGCACAACATGCTAGAAATAAAAGCAAAAATGAAAAAATTTTTACCTACCCTAGGTAATAAAAGCAAAAACGAAAAAATTTTTACCTACCCTAGGTAATAAAAGCAAAAACATTTTTTTTTACCTACCCTAGGTATTAAAAAGCAAAAACAATTTTTTTACCTAATCATGGTAATAAAACAAAAACAATTTTTTTTTTACCTACCCTAGGTAATAAAAAAAAAAACAAAATTTTTACCTAATCATGGTAATAAAACAAAAATGAAATTTTTTCTTACCTACCCTAGGTAATAAAAGCAAAAACAATTTTTTTTTTACCTAATCATGGTAATAAAACAAAAATAATTTTTTTTACCTACCCTAGGTAATAAAAGAAAAAATGAAAATTTTACCTACCCTAGGTAATAAAAAAAAAAAAACAAAAAAAAAAAGGCAACACGCCTACCTTGGCAAACCGACCACCAACTTCCGCTCTAGCCGAGCCACCACCACCGCTCCCCTCGCCAACCTCCATCTCACTCATCACTTCAACCAATCAACCAATGACAACTGGCATAATGATTTTGAAAATGATAGCAACCTATAAATAGCCGCTTTTAGCGGTAAAAATCGCCCCATGTTTTGGGTGTGAAAATGCAAACCCGCGTGTTGAGGTGCAAAATGTGGAAACACGGTTTCATAAAGCAAAACGTAAATCCACATTTTTTCCAAAATAACCGCAAGTCAAGTTTAAAAAAAAAAAAAAAAATGCAATCCACCTAATCATCTGGAGTGAAACTCGTATCTAGTGGATTATCCTATACACCTAGCGGTTGCAACGACTAGCAATCCATGCAAACCGGTTGGATGGGTAAATCACCATAAGGAAACTCATTCAGAAATCACAAAAAACAACAATGAATCAAGTCGATAAGTCCCTAAATCTATGAGCTTAAATGTGTTCTAAAATAGATTTGCCAAGGTAATCCTACAAAAACCTTCCGTTGGGTCAAAAGCGGAACAACAAACAACAATTTGGTAATAATCAAAAACCGCTTGAGCATCAAATCCTCGATGACTGGTTCCTTAAACCCATCATTTGGAAGGAATTGCTAAAGTCATAGTGGATGAAAACTCAAAAGAGTGGTCAAAAATTTTACCATGTATTCTAAACATTAATGAAACCAAAAGCAAAATTGCAAGAACACAAATAATCCCAAGCTTGGGGCACAAAAAAATCAAGACAAAATTCATTAACAATATCAACATCATTCAATAAACAACCCACTTTCAACATCCATATTTCGTCAATTGGCTTATGGGTGTCAACCTTTACCCAATCGTCAATTGAGGGGGTAAGCAAACAAATCAAAAATTTTAAATTCATTCATTCTGTGTGTCAAAGAGAAATGAACCCATTCATCCAATAAAGTTAGATGTCATTAGTTTTTGCACCGCATTGTGTTGTACACAACACGGTACAAAAAGGGGCAACTGTAGACACCAAAATCTAGCACCCTTTAGTTCACATTCACCACCTCACCATCAAATCCTGCATAATAAAGATATATGCCTAAGTTCTAACTTAGGGATATAAAATCTTGCACATCATTATATTTTCCTAATTTATTTAATTAGGAAAATCACCCTAGGATACCCTGTCTACCCATTGGACATGTGTCCTGGACATCTCACCCAACATCCCTGCCACATCTCACCCACTTCTGTCCCCTTTGTCCTTGCACATGAGATAGATTCCCAACACCCATGCCACAACTCCTTTGTTGTTGTCCCCTTGTCCCTTCACATAAAACAACATCCCACATCCCACTCCACTTGGAGCCACATCACCCCAGTTAAGTGAACCACACTGAATGACTCACTGTAACTGCCCCTTCCACCTGGCAGTCCAGATTTGCCACTTGGCAAGTCAGGCTTGCCACCTCACATTCCCCTCCAAAGCCCTAGGCAGCCTATAAAGGCACCATCAATCCACCAAACAAAGGGAGCTGAATTTGCATACCGACAGGCTATCGAAATACATCCAGACCCGATGAGAAACTGAGAGCGCGAGCTCGAATCCGATCATTGGCATGCATCCCGAGGTGACCTGTCATCTCAACTGAAACCGCCCGCCCATGGTTTTATAGTCGAAAATGTGCATCCACAGTTTCACAACCGCAGGTCCACGGTTTCCAACCCGCAACCACATTCCCATGGTTCCACAGTCTCGAGCACGAATCGCACGCACATCAAAGATCTATAACATAATTCACTTGATTAGCAAGGCTTTTATTTGTTGATTTGTTCTGTCGTTTGTTTCATATTATTCTCTACTTAGGGTTTATGCATGCATTATTCTTATTTCTCATATATACAGGTGCTACTAATCCCTTTTGTCGGTTGGAATGTGTGTAGGTGACAGGTACTTTGGATAAGTTGCTAAAGTTGGAGTGGTCCCTTGCTGGATACCAAAGCCCACTCACCCCTTTGAAGCTGTAACAGAGGAACGAAGAACACCACACCCTACGAAAGAGCCGAAAGATCTCCCCTCCTCCATGAAAGCATTGGATATCAGATAGACAGGAAGAAGCATTGTAACATTGCTCCCAACACGCTTGGGGCAATTCAAAAATCCTTTTTGTAACACATTGTATCACCATTAATACAAAAAGGGGCATTTTGGCAAAATAACTTCCCTCTCTCTCTGTTTTTATTTAAATAAATTGTGTTTAGTTCTTTGGTTACAGGTGGCTATACCTTTTCTACAAGCCATAGCTCTGGTGAGCAGTCTGCACTGTAAACCACGGCTAATAGCCGTGGTTAGAACTCTGATAGGCTTACCCTCAATTCTAAGGATAGTGGGCTTGACCTCCTTGTCCAATTGATGTTCAAGGGTCACCTTCAATGTTCTTCTGATAGGTTTGATGGTTGAATCACAGTGATGTTCCTTTGTTTGCTCGAATTTGCATTTCTTGATCCTCCTAGGCTCCTAAGGCATCCATAATGCAATTCATCATGAATCTTGGAAAGTAGGTAGGGGATAAGTGCAATAGCTCTCTCTTAGTATAATCAGTTGAGTGTACAATTCGACAGGGCTTCACTGCTCAAATATCTAATGCTCTCTGATAGTTTACCCTAATTTTAAGGGGTACTTATAGGACTACCCAAGGGCTAGGGGTGGATTCCTAGAGAAGCCAAGATCAAGAAGGGGTGGTTAAGATAGTTGGAATGGAAGATTCCGCCCTCTAACCACCTTATTTTAGATAAAATGGCCGTTCCAACCGATTTGGATCAGATTGAAGGCCAATTGAACTTCAGTTAAGACCATAGGTCACAACTATGGTCTAGACTGTAAACCATACATCTCAGTCGTAGTTCAACTATAAATCATAGGTCTGGGCTATGGTTTATACTGATTAGGTCAAGGACCCTAGATTGAGTGGTTAAAACCATTGCCTTATCTTGGAGTTTGTCCAAGATCTTTCATATGGTCTTGTAGTATGTCCACATGAGTAGTCACCCTCGACATGACACATTTTAGGTGTCTACAGATGCCCCTTTTGAGATGCATTGTGAGATTGAACAACACTGAGAAAAAATAGACCTCCTAAAATGATGTCAAAGGTTCTATGATGATCATTAGTTAAATCAACATTAGATGCCCCAGGTCCAGTAAAAGGATGCGCATCTTAGAATCATTGCTTCCAACTCTTTGGAGGCTTAAAATTGAAAGTGTTTGCACTCGTCATGAGACATTTGAGTAGCTTTGGTGCTACAATAGGAGTTAGGTCTATATAACTAAAAGTATGAGAGTTACAAACTAATTATCATATTTGCTATTTTACCCAAGTAAAGGGGTAAGCTTATGATAGCTATTGACAATGATTCGTAAGGACAAACGCAATTTTAACAAGATCAAGGGATCTACGATTTTAGGGATATTCTGTTGATTTTGATTATGATTTGATATTATGACTACCACTATAGATGATCTGAACAAATTTAGATTTGAGCAAATTAATGCATTGGCTAAGCCTAGTTCAACTTTTGATTCTAACTATTAATAGTATTTGCATGCTTCTATCCCATGGAGTAGTTGGGCTACAATAGTTTTCTTAGGGAATAAAAATGATACAAATCCAATCAGATTTGTGTTGAATCAAATTATCAATGATTTGCTAAAAAGAGGTCATAGAAGAAATGGCATGCAACGCCTCATTCCCGTGGAGCAGTCCGGTCATGAAGGCCTTCTTAGGGATTGAAAAGAAGCATATCAGGTCAACAATGACAAATTTTGTCCCAAATTTCCTTATGGTAATTTACTCATCTTGTTGGATTGCATGGAGCACAAGTCATTGCAATCGCCAAGTGTACAGGGTAAATTACTAAATATGAGGCACATTTGGTGCTTTGAATTATTTGATTTTTTTGAATGTTTTGAAGTATGCATTGAGCTTATTTATTTTGCTGGGAGGTGCCTCACTCCATGAAAGGATTGTCGTAGCGATGACCTCGGTTGAATGTACTTTATAATATTAGCCAGATTTTTAATTTTTAATTGGATATCGGTGCTTGATTATCATCAAATTTCTAAATTAATTTGCTTTTATTGAGTTCTGACCCAATGGGAGACATTAATTTATCTTTTTGGCCCTTCCCATGGTGGGATTTTATAAAATTGCATGCTAGTTGCAAACCGTAGCTAGGGTCTACGGTTCCCATTTGCAAATTTGGGAACCGCGGCTAGGGCCTATGGTCCGCACGAAACATGAGAGGCCTATAAAAAGCTCAATTTTCAAATGTCTCTCATTATTCCCTGACAACAACTTGCAAAACTAGAGCTCTAACAGTGATAGCTGACAAAACTAACCTGCAACCTACCACACTTTACCCACACACCTACTCACAGGATGATGGTCGGGCACGGGCAAGCGTCTTCTAGCCACGATGGACGAGGTGAGGGCAAGGTAACTCAAAAACCAAT
Source organism: Wollemia nobilis (assembly GCA_028583015.1). Taxonomy (NCBI): domain Eukaryota; kingdom Viridiplantae; phylum Streptophyta; class Pinopsida; order Araucariales; family Araucariaceae; genus Wollemia; species Wollemia nobilis. Next base: position 7,807,688 of record JAQPPZ010017049.1, on the reverse strand, counting down.
ACCTCGCATCCATTACCACTAAAAATATACCCAATTAAGTAATTGGTAAATCAATTTCACTAAATTGTTGGTAATGAACCTCATCTTAGGCTAGGGTAGCTTAGGTTTTTTTTTTTTTCATTTTTGGCCGTGGTATCGCACTCGATCGGATCTCAATTGGAGACTGCAAGTACTAGTTACGGTCAGCATTCAAAATCCCAACGGTCAATTTTTGACCGCATGCGGACCACAGGGTTGACCCGTGGTTCGCCAAATTTAGGAAAAATTTACAAAATTTTTAATTTTTCTAAGTTTTTAGAGGCAATTAATATCATTTAATGCATTTTTGACTTGTCTGATTGACAAATTTGATTGGTAGGCCTGCATGATGACATATTTTTGTAATTTTATCAAATTTTTACTATTTTTGATGATTTTTAGGTCATTTTTAAAATGTTTTTTATTGTTTTAGTTAGATTTTTCCTTATATTATGCTATTTATTTTAGAGATTGACCTCTAGAGCTTGAAAGCCTGACATTCTAAAGAATCTCCATGGAAATCTCATTGATGGTGAGTGAGAGTGGTTCGAAACTATCAGCTTCGACTACATACTAGATCTACCCACTATCAGCGTAGATCAATCCTATCTGACTATGTTGGCCCTGCACTGGAATGTGTGGACCAAAACATTTCAACTACCTTCAGGTGAAATGATAGTTACCTTAGAGGACGTATATAGGATCTTTAGGATCCCCATTAATGGTGAGGCCATCGTCTCCTTGACCTCTAGTGCTAAGGAGTCCATATTTGATGCCATATTCGGTGCTTGGAGCGAGGAGGCTCAACGCGTTATTGACCACGAAGGAGTTCACATTGGCTATTGGTAGGGGAAGAATGTCTTCTCTATGCATGAGGCCATTTTCATGCACCTGGTGGTGCAATATGTGCTTCCAGACTTCTCGGGCATGAGGATTCCCTAGAACCTCTTAGCTACTATGCATAGAGTTATCCAGAGCTCTATTTGACAACCACTACTCCTAGCCTAGGGGAGCACTCTATTGGCTCAATTGTATCGAGAGTTATATCAAATCACTAATCGAAGTCATCGGGGGATCAACTGCAGTTTACTTCTATAGATTTGGGGTTGGTAGCATATCAGGATAGAGCATCCTAAGGAGAAGCCCCTACATATCATAGAGATAAATGATGCCCATCAGTGCTATGCTACCTATTGGCCTCGGGAGGAGGAAGGCTTTCGTAGGAGGACACATGTTGGCGACGTCCAAAATTACAGTACCGAATTTGCAGGACTTGGGCCAGATGATATCGAGTGGTGGGCCTACATGGAGTGTCCTGACTGGCCTGAGGCTAACGAGCGACTTCAAAAGTCTCATCAGGATAGATGGTTACTCGATCGAAAGGCCAAGATTAGAGAGTACCAATTTTTCTCTCATGTCTTATGTCAATTTGGCATGGTGCAGGACATCCTAGAGATCCCAATTTCCTATAGGCATTTAGCTTTGGAGAGGGATCTACTATGGATCTAGCCTTCGGCTCTAGGTGACGCTCCAGATGACTTCTAGGAGACTGGATTTGACAGAGCTGTGACCACTCTAGAGTAAAATTGATGGTGGTCTATGTTCTATTGCTATGGAATAGGGTCTCTGGTCCGAGCTATAGATCAGGCCAAAGTAGAGGTGGATCCTAATGGGTGCAATGTGAGCCAGAAGACAGAGGGTGGCTGGGGTGCAAAGGCTATCATTGATGATGCTCTTGATATTGATCCTGATGAGGAGGCTCCCAAGGAGGGTGAGGTCCCTCCTAACAGTGCAAAGGGACTACTATTGACACAGGTTGCTGACTTGCAGAGTCAGCTTGGGTGATTCCAAATGTAGTAGAGGGAACGGGAAACTACTATGGCTACTCTCTAGGCATAGCTGACTGATAGAGATTATCGATTGACATAAGTAGAGTAACAGATTGCTAGCCTGACAGCATGGGATACCATAGTAGAGACCCAATTTGGTGAGCTCACCCATGCTTATGACTTGGTACTGGCATAGAGGGATGCATCAATAGTAGAGTAGGATTTACTCAGGGTATAGAGGGGGGATCCCTCATCCTCTTAAGTGATTATGTGACCTCTGACAGTACCAGTAGCAACACTACCAGGCAACTGAGATCCTATGGCAGAGATTCAATGCTTGCAAGGTTTGCTGATGAGTGCCAATGATAGGCATGCATGCAAGGTTGCTTGGGTAGACTAGCTAGTTGGGTATATTCAGATGCTAGGTGCAGAGGTTCCCAAGGATCCATATGCTCCAAAGTCCCAACAGACTAGATATCAAACTACAGGATAGTCTACCACTAGCTCGAGCTCTCGCACCCATCAGAGTGAGAGGACACATAGGTCCTCTAGTATACATGGTGGCAGTAGTCATACCAGGACTAGGTACAAGGGCAATCTACTGTAGTGTCCAACAATAGGTCCCAGTGCATAGAGGTGCCCATTGCATAGGTGGCAGTTAGGTGAGTGCTAGACCTCTTTGGGCTAGGTGGTACTCAGGGCGCTTAGTAGGATCCACAATAGATAGTAGGGCAGCAGGTAGAGTAGGATCCTAAGCACAATACTAAGGGAGGTAGTGAGAGTTCTAGTACAGGGGGAGTAGATCAGAGCTAGAGCTTTACTATTGCAGGATACATTTTTGATACATGTCATTTTTGGTGTAAGATCGAGGACCTACATATTTGTAGCCTACGAGCATTTTTGTACTCCCTATGTACTCTGAGACACATATTTATATATGATATGATCATTATTATGGATTATTATTGTGTACTCATTTATTTTTGATTTTATATTTATGTGATGCACATGGATGCAATGCTTATGTTATGCTGATGCTATATGATGCAATGTATGATGTCATGCACTAGCTAGCTATTTGATTTATGATGATGATATGCAATGATCTAGATTCTTAGATGTGCTATTTGATGATGGATGCATATGGATGCGATGTTTTCTTAACGCATATTTGATATTAATTTCTTTCATGCATTAATGTATGTGATGATTTATTTACATGATGTAAATCTAATGTAAATGAACCTGTATGCTTTAATCACTTAAAACAGAAGGAATGAATGCAAATATGTTTATCAATATAATGGGTGACCCCAAAGAATGTATAAAAATCATGAATGTAATTAAAAATCCTTAAGATAGAAATTTAATCAATTAATCACCCATATATGAAATGCAATGGTATGTGATGTTTATAATGTGAATGATATAATGTGTCATTCAATTTTCTTTCTTTTGCACTTTGGATGATATGCACGATATAGTCAATGGCCATCTAAATATTATTGCTAATATCCATCCAGTATCTATCCTATATGTTGATTGTGCTTTATATAATAATGTATCATGGATTTGATACTTTACAATTTGATGATTTATATGGTTGCCATTTTTTACACTTTGTTGCTATGGGAGAAATTTTTGAGGTTTTCCATGAGACTCAAACACCCTAATAGACTTATCAAAAGTTGCATACTAACCACACTAGGCTTCTGAGATAAAAGGCTTTTGCTAGGATAAACCCTAACTGTTCATTATCCCTATGTGTACAAATTATTATTTTAAGATAAGACATGAGCGTTCCTTGATATCAAGAGAGATTATTTCAGCCCATTGCTAAGATAGGGGTTCCACAAATGTCTTATCCAATCTCAAGTTTAGATTTTAATTGGACTAAGCCACTAGGCAATGTAGGACACATGGAGCTAGCTCTTCCACATTCAAACATTGGTCTTATTCATAAGCGAGATGCTAATGTGTCAGACATATCATCATGTGTAAGGTACAGTAGTGCTGACAATTCTAGGGATTCAGGTTCATTCCTTTCTATCCTTCAATTTTTAGGATACTTGCTCATATGTAGTGAAGCAAGGGAGTTGATTCCATCTTCTTTCTAAACTATATTTGGATCTTCATTTGATCTCTCTTAGATCTGGATTTTGGATCTTCATTTGGTCTTCGCTCAAACTTCTGATGTATGATCTTCATTTGATCTTCACTTTGAGCTTCATTTTGAACTTTGATTTAAGCTTGTTTTTTGATCTTCACTTTTCGGCATTTACATTTGATAATTTTCTTCAAAAAATTTCCTTTGGGGGGATTTACTTGGAAAAACTATTTTTGGTATATCTATTGAGAATTTCACTCTTATGATATCAATATGGGATATCACTCTGGGGAGTTGATCTATGATATTGATATAGGGTATCAATCATGAGGATTGATGTGGGATATATTTATGGGATATTGCTCATTTTATCATAAGCAAGGGATTTTGAATAGGGAACTAACCTGTACTTTTTCCAACTACCAAAATTTCCCATACCATCCACACAGAGGGATAAGAAAGAATAACTCTTTTCACTTCAGGATACCCGATACTACTTCGTGGCTTTCATCTTCCCCTAGTCCTTGTTAGGATTGTTTAAATTGTTGATTAGTGATAGACTTATGATATGCTAAGGGCTATACTAACTGAACCTTAGCTACAAAAGCAAAGCAATATTTCTACTAACTTTTGATAAGACCACTAGGTATGACTAAGTGAGTGGAAAACCCTAGTATATCTCCATAGCAACATTACAAGTTGTGTTGAAAAACACAATTACTCTCATGAATGATGGATTATGATAAATGCAGAGATGCATGATTTGAACACAAACGTGGTGTCATTTGTAAGACTGACAAACACAATGCCTTCTATTACGAAATGCAACGGATTATGAATACCTATATGCAATGCAGTAATGTAGAAAATGCATGTGTAAATACAAAATGAAAATGCAAACTTCAAATGCAAATGCAAATATTTTTGGATTTTATGCTTTACCATTTTTTTGGATCTTATTGATTTTGTAATTTTTATGGGTTTTGAGCCTCATAATTGACAAAATGATGAGCACATGCCTCTGGAGCCTTTAGATTGACCAAGCAATTTTTAGAATCCTTGGAGCCTTTGGGGTTGACCAAAGGGATTATGGGTACCTTTGGGGCGTTTTGGGATGACCAAGCAATTTTGAGAATCCTTGGAGCCTTTGGGGTTGACCAAGCAGTTTTTCAAAAACTCTTGGTGCCTTTTGGGTTTGACCAAAGGGCTTATAGATGCCTTTGGAGCTTTTTAGGATGATCGAGTGATTATAAGAAAATCCTCGGGGCTTTTAACTGACACAACCAAGCGGTTTCAGGGACCCTTGGATCCTTTTGGGAAGGGCATGTTGCCTTATATACCCCTAGTGAGTGTGCCATTCAACAATGGTGAAGGAGGTGCAATACCTCTAGATTCCTCATTTTTCCTTATCGAATGTGGCATGGCTGGCGAGAAATGTATGCTCCCTTGAAGACCCCCAACGTGCATGCTATTTACTAAAAAGTAATTAGCTTGTTCAGGAATAGTGATAGAGTTTGACTCCCCCAGGTGAAGATTGGACTTCACCGATGTGCCTATGCTTTGGTACAGGTGAATGAGTGAGCCATCCTCATGGATCTCATCCCGTTCGACTAGGTCTTCAATGACCCTCTTAAATGACTCTCTAAATGTCATGTCCATGCACTCGATGATACACAGAAAAGGGACCCCTATTAGGTGACCCAATCTCAGATGTCCTATGCTTGACTTCGGGTAATATGAATACCTATGTCTCATGTAAATTTTGAAACAAAGTTAGATTAGTCATCTGAAATAAACTACTCATTGCACTGGCCTATTTGGCCTATGAGGCGATTGGCAACTCCGAGGTCACTAATGAAGAGGCGTAACCTCCACTTCATCATATTGGGGTGCTCTAAGAGAACCATCTATATGGTAAACCCCCTTATCTATCAAATTTTGCACCACACTCTTAAACTCATGATAATATCGAATGCCATGACCCTCTATTCAATGGTAGAGACAGTAGTGATACTCCCTGTAACTCGTAGGTTTAATTCTATTTGGGTTTAAAGGGATGACATTAGTGATACTCCCTGTAACTCGTAGGTTTAGCCTCTTACATCTTCTTAAATATATCAGCCATATACTCTTGCAACAGAGTCCCACTATGATGTGACTCTTTTGGGCTCTTGCTCCACATTGATTTTCTTTGAGAATCCAATGGTTGGGTTTGCCGTGTGGGCTTTTGCTTCCACTGAGGATTTTCCTGTACTTGCATAGGAAGTGATTCATCCTCAGGTAGGGGTTGCTTTTGTAATTCTAAAATTTCAATCTGATTCTTGATAAAATGCAACAACTTATCTTGCTCGTCCATTCGATATTCCATTCATTCTAGATGGCTTAAAATGGATCACAAGATTCACAAAGAATTCATGTATATTTCTAGCGACTGATTTGAAATACCTTTGTCATTTGAAGGAAATAGAAAAGCGAATGCTATGGATCCATTAGGTAATTGCAAATCACCTATTTCCTTCACTTGAATTGATGTGGATGCTTCTTGATGATACATTTTGTGAATCTTATCCACATGCTCCTACATATGAATCAGCTCAAGCTCTTGTTTCACTTCGTTGTGTTGAACTGTGTCACTTTTAGTACCCCCAATATGATGTGAGGAACCTACTTGTTTGTGCTCTCAAGATGGTGTCATGAGAAATGAGTCAGGAGTGACCAATTTCAAAATTTTTGGACCTAGTAATGTGGAAACACCACTGGGTTACCCCATCCCTTGATTTATGTGATTAAGAATCACTTGATAATCTGGCCTAATGTTGACCATCCCCATAAACTCATGAGAAAACTCCACAACTACATGCATCGTGGGTACTTCATCAACATACTAAGGTTGTTCTATTTCAATTGTAATAACTAAACCTTCCTCATTCTCATATGATGTATCCAGGATAGGATCCGTAGGTGGAGACTCGATGAAAAGCTGATCTAAATCCTCAGTTGACTCTATGGTGGGCAACATCACAATGCTAGAATATATAAACTCTTCATATTCACCATAGTCCTTGTAAGAACTATCTGGTGTCATAATGGATGAAGAGGGTGTGATACACTCAGGTGCATCCATGACCATGCTAGGTTCTTCCTCCTTGGTAGGAGTGTGAAGATCCTCTAATGATACCTCCAAAGTAGCTATGAGAAATTTCATAAGGGCATTCATTAATCCTTACCTGATAAGTGATGTTGAAAGTGTAGGGGTTGTAGGTGACTCCACAAGTGATAGCAGTGGGGATGGTAATTCCACCACGATCTATGATTTTGCATCCATAATTTGGATAAGCTCATCCAATTGGGCTTGTAGATGCATAGGCACCTCACCTGGTTCCTACGAATTATCCTCAGGTTTATAATATTTGAAGGGATCTAGGTCTACCTCAACTACATGAACTTCATAAGCGAGATGCTAATGTGTCAGACATATCGTCATGTGTCAGGTACAGTAGTGCTAACAATTCTAGGGATTTAGGCTCATTCCTTTCTATCCTTCAATTTTTAGGATACTTGCTCATATGTAGTGAAGCAAGGGAGTTGATTCCATCTTATTTCTGAACTATCTTTGGATCTTCATTTGATCTCTCTTAGATCTTGATTTTGGATCTTCATTTGATCTTCGCTCAAACTTTTGATGTATAATCTTCATTTGATCTTCACTTTTGAACTTCACTTTGAGCTTCACTTTGAACTTTGATTTAAGCTTGTTTTCTGATATTCACTTGATCTTCACTTTTTGGCATTTACATTTGATAATTTTCTTCAAAAACTTTCCTTTCGGGGGATTTACTTGGAAAAACTATTTTTGGTATATCTATTGAGAATATCACTCTTATGATATCAATATGGGATATCACTCTGGGGAGTTGATCTATGATATCGATATAGGGTATCAATCATGAGGATTGATGTGGGATATCTTTATGGGATATTGCTCATTTTATCATAAGCAAGGGATTTTGAATAGGGAACTAACCTGTCCTTTTTCCAACTACCAACATTTCCAATACCATCCACACATAGGGATAAGAAAGAATAACTCTTTTCACTATAGGATACCCGATACTACTTCGTGGCTTTCATCTTCCCCTAGTCCTTGTTAGGATTGTTTAAATTGTTGATTAGTGATAGGCTTCTGATATGCTAAGGGCTATACTAACTAAAACTTAGCTACAAAAGCAAAGCAATATTTCTACTAACTCTTGATAAGACTACTAGGTATGACTGAGTGAGTGGAAAACCCTAGTATATCTCCATAGCAACATTACTAGTTGTGTTGAAAAACACAATTACTCTCATGAATGATGGATTATGATAAATGTAGAGATGCATGATTTAAACACAAACGTGGTGTCATTTGTAAGAATGACAAACATAACGCCTTCTATTACGAAATGCAACGAATGATGAATACCTATATGCAATGCAGTAATGTAGCGAATGCATGTATAAATACAAAATGAAAATGCAAAATTCAAATGCAAATGCAAATATTTTTGCTTTTTATGCTTTACCATTTTTTTGGATTTTATTGATTTTGTAATTTTTATGGGTTTTGAGCCTCATAATTGACAAAATGATGAGTACATGCCTCTGGAGCCTTTAGATTGACCAAGCAATTTTTAGAATCCTTGGAGCCTTTGGGATTGACCAAAGGGATTATGGGTACCTTTGGGGCATTTTGGGATGACCAAGCGATTTTGAGAATCCTTGGAGCCTTTGGGGTTGACCAAGTAGTTTTCCAAGAACTCCTTGGTGCCTTTTGGGTTTGACCAAAGGGCTTATAGATGCCTTTGGAGCTTTTTAGGATGATCGAGTGATTATAAGAAAATCCTCAAGGCTTTTAACTAACACAACCAAGCGGTTTCAGGGACCCTTGGAGCCTTTTGGAAAGGGCATGTTGCCCTATATACCCCTAGTGAGTGTTCCATTCAACAATGGTGAAGGAGGTGCAATACCTCTAGATTACTCATTTTTCCTTATCGAATGTGGCATGCATGGCTAGCGAGAAAGGTATGCTCCCTTGAAGACCCCCAGTGTGCATGCTATTTACTAAAAAGTAATTAGCTTGTTCAAGAGTAGTGATAGAGTTTGACTCCCCCAGGTGAAGATTGGACTTCACCGGTGTGCCTATGCTTTGGTACGGGTGAATGAGTGAGATATCCTCATGGATCTCATCCCATTTGACTAGGTCTTCAACAACCCTCTTAAATGATTGGCAGCTCCGGATGTCATGTCCATGCGCTCAATGATACACACAAAAGTGACCTCTATCAGGTGACCCAGTCTCGGATGCCCTATGCTTGATTTCAGGTAATATGAATACCTATACCTCATGTAAATTTTGAAACAAAGTTAGATTAGTCATCTAAGATAAACTACTCGTTGCACTAGCCTATTTGGCCTATGAGGCGATTGGCAACTCCGAGGTCACTCATGAAGAGGCGTAACCTCCACTTCATCATATTGGGGTGCTCTAAGAGAACCATCTATATGGTAAACCCTCTTATATATCAAATTTTGCACCACACTATTAAACTCATGATAATATCAAATGCCATGACCCTCTATTCAGTGGTAGAGACAGTAGTGATACTCCCTGTAACTCGTAGGTTTAACTCTATTTGGGTTTAAAGGGATGACATTAGGCAAGGTAATGACCTTAGCCTCTTACATCTTATGAAAGATATCAGCCATATACTCTTGCAACGGAGTCCCACTATGATGTGACTCTTTTGGGCTCTTGCTCCACATTGATTTTCTTTGAGAATCCAATGGTTGGGTTTGCCGCGTGGGCTTTTGCTTCCATCGAGGATTTTCCTGTACTTGCATACGAAGTGATTCATCCTCAGGTAGGGGTTGCTTTTGTAATTCTAGAATTTCAATTCGATTCTTGATAAAATGCAACAACTTATCTTGCTCGTCCATTCAATATTCCATCCATTCTAGATGGCTTAAAATGGATCACAAGATTGACAAAGAATTCATGTGTATTTCTAGCGACTGATTTGAAATACCTTTGTCATTTGAAGGAAATAGAAAAGTGAATGCATGGATCCATTAGGTAATTGCAAATCACCTATTTCCTTCACTTGAATTGATGTGGATGCTTCTTGATGATACATTTTGTGAATATTATCCACATGCTCCTACATATGACTCAACTCAAGCTCTTGTTTCACTTCGTTGTGTTGAATTGTGTCACTTTTAGTACCCCCAATATGATGTGAGGAACCTACTTGTTTGTGCTCTCGATATGGTGTCATGAGAAATGAGTCAGGAGTGACCAATTTCAAAAATTTTGGACCTAGTAATGTGGAAACACCACTGGGTTGCCCCATCCCTTGATTTATGTGATTAAGAATCACTTGATCATCTGGCCTAATGTCGACCATCCCCATAAGCTCATGAGAAAAATCCACAACTACATGCATCATGGGTACTTCGTCAATATACTAAGGTTGTTCTATTTCAATTGTAATAACTAAACCTTCCTCATTCTCATATGATGTATTCAGGATAGGATCCGTAGGTGGAGAATCGATGAAAAGCTGATCTAAATCCTTAGTGGACTCTATGGTGGGCAACATCACAATGCTGGAATATATAAACTCTTCATATTCACCATAGTCCTCATAAGAACTATCTGGTGTCATAATGGATGAAGAGGGTGTGATACACTCGAGTGCATCCATGACCATGCTAGGTTCTTCCTCCTTGATAGGAGTGTTAAGATCCTCTAATGATACCTCCAAAGTAGCTATGAGCAATTTCATAAGGGCATTCATTAATACTTACCTAATAAGTGATGTCAAAAGTGCAGGGGTTGTAGGTGACTCCACAAGTGACAACAGTGGGGATGGTAATTCCACCATGGTCTGTGAGTTTGCATCTATAATTTGGATAAGCTCATTTAATTGGGCTTGTAGATGCATAGGCACCTCACCTGGTTCCTATGAATTATCCTTAGGATTATAATATTTGAAGGGATCTAGGTCTACCTCAACTACATGAACTTCACCTCCATGGGTGTACTTAAAGAACTGTTGCACTATTGATGGTACGCACTCCATGGCTCTTATCCATGGTATTCCAAGTAGCAGATTTTACTGTCTTGACCCCTCTAAAATGTACCATAATGTAGGAATGATATTTTATCCCACCTCGATGGGGAGGACTATTGTGCCTATTGTAGGCGATTCCACATCGTTAAAGGCTTGCAATATAAAATTTACTTCCTTGATGTGAGAAGGTGGAATTTTGATATGTTTGAATGTTGAGGTGGTAATGATATTAATCGATGATCCTATATCCACCAAGACTCGCTTATACACAATATGTTGTATCCTTGCTATGATATGCAATGGAGGATCAAATTCCTAGATAGGGACAAGCTTGACTTCCTATTTATGGAAAGTAATCATAGGTTCCTTTTATGGCAAAATAGACTATATATGCCCTAAGGATTGTGACAACCTTCGAGCATTGATACTGCTCACCTATTAGACTTGAATACTCTCGACCTCATGCTTATGCATGGGATCCCTAGATATCTTTTTTTGCTGCTCTTCAATAACCCTAGGCAAATCTATCTATCTAGAATAATGGCTATCTACTCGCTTAAGTGGCAAATCTTGATGATGCACTAGGTGCATCGCATTGACTTATTACCTAAGAATTCTAGGTGTGAGCCTCCTTTGGAGAATTACCTCACATGATTGTTCTTCGTGTGCCTTTTATTGGTAAATCCTCTCTTCATGTTGTTGGAGCTCATTCAACCTTTGTTGATGTGCTCTATTTCTCTCTATAAACTCACTTTGTAGGTTCTTACACTGACAAAATGCCTCCTCTAATTGATCTTGGAGTAGTTGCCTCTCATGGGCTGCATGAGACTCATATTACCTATAATACTAACTCATGGAGTACGATCCACCACTCTGTATTTCCCTAGACAGATACCTAGGGACTTGGGTTCTCTCCATATGTGTGGGTGAACCCCCTGCATGATGAAGGGAGCTCGCAACGAATCTAAAAAGGTCGTGCTTGGAGGATTGGATCCTCAGGTGCATAATGAGTGTGACACCTAGCAAGGAGGTGTACGAGGTTTGAAAGATCCTCAGGAGAAAATTAGGAGCATTCAGAGCCCCTCCATGAACTCTCTGACTCATTAGCTCATGATTGAGATCTATCATGTCTAGTTGTCATGATGAACCGACTATACAAGACTCAAGAGGTTTTCTCTCTTATTGAAAATTTGTGGCCTCAAGAAAGGCCTTATATTGATAAATTAAGCAATAAATAATCATACAAAGTAAAAAATGTGATTATCTCCTTTACATTTTAAAAGTTGAGCCCTAAAATGTTTGATGTGTTTTCAAGATTTGTTGTATTAGTGTAGAAACTCTTATCGTGTTTTGCAAAACTTGTTGGATTTTATTCTCATTTTAATGGATTTCACCTATATGCTCACAACTCAACAACTTGGCTATGAACTCCAAGTCACGTAAATCCCCCATGTGTGGTAATGAAGCCCACACCCAGACAAGGAGCACAGGTCCTCCCATATCCTCACCCATTTTCCCCCAGTCAATTTTATACCCTCCAAAGAGAATACATGCAAATTTTCTAGGGTACGAAAGGTTCTTGGATCCAGTATTGGTCTATATATCAAGGGTTCATAGGATTTGGGCCAACAAATGGAAGTTACACCCACCATTGTTGAACCCTACTAGTGGTTGGATGTCAAGCCCAAATCACTAGCATTTAAGTGCTTTGTGGTGTGTATGGTTCCTTTTAATGTACATAAAATAAATGCATCATATAGCATACATGCTCATATTATAAATTCTTGTGAATGAAAAAAACATTTCAGATTCAGAAAATCTAAGCTAATCTAGATGCTATTTAAGACTATGCACATTACGATGCTAAATGGCCACTAATTGGGCCTCATACATGCAAACCATCCACACATTTCTATCAAGCATGTTGTAGCCTAGGGAAAACTACAATCAGAGGTGCATTTTTCCCAGAAGTGCCTTTCTATTGAAATAAAAATATGAATGTAGCACCCTAAAATTGGTGCAGTAAAACCTTAGTAATTACATTCACTCTAGTAAATAATTCAAATTCAAATTTTAACCTCCCAAACAGCCCGTTAACAGCTGCTTAATCCGTTTTCTCCTTTCCCATGCCATTTTTAGAGGTTGTTTTGACCGTTTGATGATATCGTCGTCGATCAGACGATATCGCCTCAAATCGAACGATTTCGTCTAGGCTAGGACATCCAGACGATATTGTCCCAAAACTGATTTTTCACAATTAGCTTCTATTCCAACGACATATCTAATCTGGGCAGAAGCATGTCTGTGCAATTAGATACCCTTCCTCGTTGGAGATCTCCCAAATAGGGATGATCTCCAACCTCCTAACCTCCCTCCTAAACCCTCCCCTTAGCATCCCCCTGGCTGAAATTCTCTGTAAACTGACTTCACATGCATTAAGGCATCCTAAATTGTTATTTGCATTAGTTCTATTCAAATTTTGTTGTAGGTACCTTAGTGTTTTTCAGCCGGAGCAAGCTTACATCGTCGCAGACGATCCTGTTCAGATCGGAGGCGATCCTATCGAATCAAAGACGATTTCGTACCAATGCGAGACGATTTCGACTACAATCAACATTGAGGCAATCAGTGCCCAAAGTTTGCATTTTTCTCTCTTCAATCTATTGTTTTATTCTGCAATTAGCTAGTTTATTTATTATTTTATGTTATCTTGCATCTTGGAGTTCACCCATCTAGATCAAATGCATAATTAAGTCATAATTATTATTTAATCAGTATGATGCATTCATATTTCTATTCACAATTCTTAGTTTGATATTGTTATTATCATTTTACATTGTTTCCCTATGTTAGCATTGTTGTATTTTCTGTGTTTTGCACCTATTTATTTGTTTGCAAGTCTTTGACGAATTCGTTTGACGAATTCATCAGATCTCAGACGATCTTGTCTAATAGCAGATGATCCTATCAAATAAGAGGCGATCCTGACTGCTTCAAGAATCAGAATCTTCATCAGACATCCGGATCAGGTATGATTGTTTAATATTGCTTAATTTCTCTATTTTCTATCTTAATTATGTTTTTTGTATTCATTTAATCTACATCTTCATATAGAGTAATTTAGATTCATTTGGCAAAACCTAGGATATGGATGTTTAAGGATAAAATTGAACACACAAAACACATTCCCAACCTAGGCGTGGAAACTGCCATTAAATGTTTCCTAGTGAACCCACCATCCATCAAAAAATCACCATAATACACCTCCCTTGAGAGGCGGGACCTTCGCAAGGCCTCTCAGTCCGAGGTACCACGCCATCCTTTTCACATCCCCCTTTCGGGCACGGATCCTATAGCCTAAAGGTAAGGGTGTGAAAAATTTGGAGCGATACATTTTGGTGAACCCGACATGAATGCATTTAAAACCTTTTGAAAACAAAACAAAAAAAAATATATGTATACAAGAAAAACAAAAACAAAATCATCATTTCAAGTTTATATGTTTTAGATTCAATTCTAAATAGTAGATGCTAAATATTACTTTTAGAAGTACTAAAGAAACCATGAGTTTTTACTCAAATAAAAATGAGCCCATCAGTAATGTTGGAAGAATTCATCCAAATACATTTGTTGATTATGACCAACCTCATCCCTATTCAACATCACCTCCATCACACTTTTCTCACTTTTTATCCTTACCCCAACAGGACAATCCCTTTGCCAATCCTCTTCATAACGATATTATCTATTCTCCCATATATCCATATTATGTCTATCGATCCACATACAATCCTCCTCCACCATTTTAATATTCTTCTTTCAATACAACACATCCATTTCAATAAGAAAATACTTATTCTTCCAAATCTACCATGTACTCACCTCATGCTTCGCAATCTTCCTGTCATCATTCTACCCATAATAAAGAAAGTAGAGGTGAGAAACCATTAGGTCCTTTTATTACTGAACTCCTAAGGCACGTATCAAAAACCTCTCAAAAACCTTCATCACGTACATTTACAAAGCTCAATCAACCAATGGATATAATTCTCAAGCATTTACTTGATACAAATAAGATTGAACTGCCTTCCATAAGACAACCTGATACCATAGCAAATTGGTTTAAACCTAAGATACATTGTGAATATCATAGAGTAGAAGGACATATGACACAAACTTGTAAAGATTTAAGATGTGCAATTCAATATTTGATTGATGATGGTCTTTTTGATATAAAGGAATTACAATCTACAACTGATGATAAATCTTCAGTAAACAATCAAACTTCTACACAACAAATACCAATAATCAATCAAGACATGGAGATCTCCCAAGAACCCCTATTCAATTATCAACAACAAGAAACCAATCAAATATTCCATGTTAATGTGTCCCATCATGATGATATTATTAATATTGTAAGAAAAACTACAAATGAGCAACCTCAAGTTCAATCAACTCAATCCGATATTCAAGATATGGGTTCCTCATTTGACCAACCTTCAAAACTATATTTAGCTCTAGAGAATGATCCAAAATGGGATGTAAACATAGAAAGCTCATCTTTAGAATCAAAATCTCAATCTAAAATCTACTTTGATAGCCAACAACAAGTGATTAATCCTCAAGCAAATATATCCCTTTTAGAAGTATTACAAAGTTCTCATAAGGAAAATTTGTTCAAGATACCTAGACAACAATTTGTTCCTCATCATATTTTCTCTAAGAACATAATTAATGGTGTAAACCCTCTTGAGGTTAACCATATTTCATTCTATGATGAGGATATTCCTTCCTCTACTCCACAAGAAGACTACTATCTTTACATTATAGGATCTAGTAAAGAAACACCTATCAAAACTATCATGGTAGATAATGGCTCCTCTCTTAATTTATGCACTCATCAATTATTCCAAAAACTCAAAATAAAGGAAGAAGATATTAATAAATCAAATGTTATTATAAAATATTTTAACAATGAAATTCAAGAAGCTCAAGGTACTATAATTTTTCCCCTAAATATTGGATCCAAGATCCTGGATACTCTGTTTTATGTGGCATATTGCCCTTCACCTTACAACCTACTTCTTAGAAGTCCTTGGATTCATACGATGAGGGTTGTCCCTTCCACTCTTCACCAATGTTTGAAGTTTGAACTCGCAAATAAAATTGTTACCATACATGGTGACCCAAAACCATTTGAAGAATATTTAATGGTTGAAACATCAAGTTCTATACATTCTCTATTGTCACAATTATCTTCTATCCATCACTTTTCTTCATCCATATATGATCATTCTTGTTTACCAAATAACATCCATGTATATCTTTCACATATGCTCCTTCCATATTATCAAGACTTGGAATATAGTGATAAGAATCAAGAACTTTCTTATCCTTCTTACATTTTATTTTGTAATATGATCAATTTTACACATATAAAAGTCAAATCTTTTGCTACATTATTTTACATTATAACAAAGCTTTTGTTATCACTACCTTTTATTCATCACCTTTTGTTCTTACCTTCGCCTCAACCAAATTATCCTTCAAAACCTCCTTTGATTTTGAAGCAACCTTAGACATGCTATACTCAAATAACCTTGTATAGTGTATATAGATCATCTTGTATATACCACCAATTTCAATTCATAAATTAAAATCAAAATACAAAAAAATCAAAATCCTCAAAATATTCAAAAAAAAAAAAAATACTAATGCAACTACAAGCCTTAAAGGTAAATTTGAGCCCAACTGGCTTGGACCATATGTCATCATTGCTAAATTTGGATCAAGAGCATACAAATTATCTACCTTATATGGTAAAGAACTTAAAGAACCCATGAATATTTTGCATCTTAAACGTTACTATGTATAAATTTGGTCATTTCATCCTTGTATATATTTGTTTAAAATATTTCAAAATCACTATCTTGTATTTCTTTCAATTTATAAATTCAAAAACACCAAAAACATTCATAATCATCAAAATCTTCAAAATTATTTGGCACTTGTTAATTCTTTCAAAAATAATAAAAATCAAAACAGCAATATTCTTGACTCTTTCGAAACCAAAATAATATAAAGAAGAAAGAGAGAGTCAACATTCTCAAAGCTTCTCAAAAACAGTATTCATTTATATATATCTGCTTACAAATGTTGCAATTATATGTTTCAAATTATTTTGGATAAATTAGCATTTATTTGGAATCCCTCACTTTCACACTCACAAAAATAAATATCTTGATTTTATCTGGCATGATTACTAATCTCTCTTATATCAAAGTCCACAAAATTCAATTAAATAATGTTTGAGCACAGAGAATTGATCTTGTTATTTACTTAAACCAAGCACATATTTTCACAATAAAATGATTATATTTGTAATTTCCATGTTTTGCTACATAGTAGAAGTGGTTTCTTGAGCGAAAAGTTTCCCCTACTATCCTATCATGCACATGGTCTAGAATATTTGAGAATTGGCAAAAGGACAAGCTCACCCCTACCCAGAATAAAAATCCCTTGCTCCACAGCTAATCCGAGCAAGTATCCCTAGTATAGAAAAAAAAAAAAAAACAAAAGCAAAGTTCAAGAAAAAGAGAAAAAGAAAAATATTATTTTTATCATTACAACATTATCAAGCAAAAAAATACAAAAGAAAGCAAAAGACAGAAATGAAAGCAAAAGCAAAAGCAATAAAATCCCTTTCCCTACCCTTTGAAAAGAAAATAAGGGTTGATGAGCTTGAATCCCTGGAATTCTCAATTATTCGAAAACTGTGAGGTAAGCCCCATAATAGGTGGTTTGTGCCCAACCTACTTGGCCTTGGGTAACTCCTAGCATGGCGATATGTCTGTCACATTAGTGACCTTCTTTTGTACAGACCTATGTCTGCTTATGGATTAGCTAGCTCTTGATAATCCGACTTACATAGTAGTCTAGTATGGTTATATGCATCTACATCATGGTTAATGAACACTTCTTTGGTTCATTCAAATCACTTGTATCAAATTATTTTGCTCAAAACTGGTAAATGAACAATGCAATTGCACACACATTTGTATTTGAGAGATTTTGTGTATCATTATGATAAATCAAGATTGGAAATGAACTCACATATGCACATGGGATTCCTTATAAATCTAACTTTTGTCTTTGAGATACTTTGAAATATCTTTGCAAATTGTTTGGAATAATTTCATTTTTCCTTTTTCACATAAAGACAACTACATGCATAAT
Organism: Wollemia nobilis; assembly: GCA_028583015.1. Lineage (NCBI taxonomy): Eukaryota > Viridiplantae > Streptophyta > Pinopsida > Araucariales > Araucariaceae > Wollemia > Wollemia nobilis. The sequence continues at coordinate 7,789,383 of JAQPPZ010017049.1, read as the reverse complement.
AGAAACATCAAAATTTATTTCAAACCATACAATCAAAAACACACACACACACACACACACACACACACACACACACACACACACAATATATATATATATATATATATATATATATATATATATATATATTATTGACTTTCGCGATGATGGTATAGTTCTAAAACCAAAATTGGAATTTTATGCCTAGCGCAAGTCCTCATCTTCATATTTTATGTTTATTTTCAACAATTAAAAATCAACCATGCAATAAAACTCTCTTTTTGGATTTCGCGATGATGGTATAAGTCTATACCTACATATTCTATGCCTAGCGCAAACCATTGTAACAATTTTTATTCCCCATTTATTTAAAAATCATGAAAAACCATATGACTTAAATCATTCTGTTATACAATTATGTTTTCAAAACAAAAAGCATGCACATTATCAATATTTCATGTCATTATGTCAACCTTCAATTTTGCAATGATGGTATAATTCCTAGGGAATTATCCAAAAATTTTATCACACTTAGGAATTTATGCCTAGCAAAAATCATTTTAACATTATTTCATGCATACTATTTTATGAAAATCTAAAAACAAACCATCATCATCATCATTTGCACCATTGCACCAAAGTCTTAAGACAGTCTCTTAAGCACTCTTTTACTTTTCATAATCTTTCTATACTGGGATTAGCTTGACGACCGAGTGAGCAGTGACTCCATGAAATGGTCTATAATAGCGACAATGCCCTTTGAAATTATTGTTAGAAGTCTCTTTTTCTCTTTTATCACATTACATCACAAACAACGAATTTGTTACATCAGATTATTTCATTTAAATTTTACAAGCATGACATTCAAACAATAATATTTCCAATGACGTAATTACATGAATCATCAAATCAATCAATCAAAACATTTAAAAACATCATACAAATACATAAGACACAAGTCATATGATCAAAAACATATCTCATCTCATATATATATCAACAGTATATATACATCATATCAAAATTGGATTGGTATGCCACAATCTGTACCTCGGCATACTCAATCCTCTATCAAAAAATAATAAATGCTGTCATATCAATCTATACAATGTTGTGCAGTAGTCTAACCTCAAGAAAACCTCAAGCTCTTAGCCTCATATCCTCTCCTGCCCTAAGGTGGACGAAGTGGCCCCATTGCAATATGAGTGGTACTACGAGTCCTAGTAGTCGATCAGGATGAAGTCCTCGATGACCCCATTTGGATCGGATCTGCGATGTTAGCTGGCAGTGGTAGTCTATCCTCCTCTAGCACCATCTGATAGTATAATTTCTGGTAGAAAGTGATATGGGAAATATCCCATGCCAACTCCCCAATGCTCGTCCCTCCGCCTCGTGCTCTGAGGTGTGCAATCTCATCTCTGAGCTATGTCACCTCAACTCGATGTCATGTAACCTCCTCCTGTAGAGTCTACACCTATGCCTAGATATGAACTGTCTTCACTCGAAGAGTTGTTGTCTCGCTAATCTCCCCAGTGTCAACACCCTTGCCCTTATCAGGCAATGGCGACCTCTCTCTCTATGGAGAAGGGGGTCTATCCTCCCTCCTCTCCCGCTGTCATAGCCTCTCCAATGCCTGTGGTCTCCTTTGCCCTCTCTCGTGGTGACCTTGGGCCACCTCCATAGTCACTTGGCGTCGCCTCCCCATCCGACGCACAACTATGTGAATCAAACCCTGAGCCCTCATCATCTAAGGAGGGTGGATGCCTGTGTACCAGGCATCATAGCCGTCGGCTACCCCTACGTCGTCCCCATACACTAGCTAAATGGGGGCATTGTCCAAGTCCTAACTCTAGAAGCGTTGCATATATGGAGCCCTATTGACTGCAGTGTTATCTTGGACAGTCTGGGAAAACTCGTAATCCCTGAGAGATGGGATCCCCTACTATAGACCGAACTGTCACAAAACTTGGTCGTAGCGGTGGATCTCCACCTCTCCTCTCTCCATCCATAGCCAAAAGACTCGCTTGATGTGAGCCAACTCTTGTACATCCTCGGCCCACCCTGGGTGCTCTCACCATGGCCTCCAGGTGATCTAGTCTAGGACAAGGTCATCCAGCAGTCTCTAGGACATCGATAGATCAATCTATCGCTGTGACCCTCTCTAGAGCCACCAGTAGAAAGCTCGAGGTCTCTCCCTATCAAACTCTATCAAAAGAAGCCCTACCAGCATCCACACTGCAATGTGCTCCCAACACCAAACCTGTAGAAGCGATGTCATAACCAGACATCGGCTGCCCTTGTACATGATCCCATGCAAGATCTTGTACAATCGGCATAGAACAAAACTGCCCCAAGAGAACCTATAACCATGGTCCCGCATGTCACAAATCACATCTGCTAGCACCCATGGTACCCTGCACCCGCTCTGGTGGCACAACAAAAGTCCACCAACTACTCCGGCCAAAACCCGTGTGAGTCTAGATGCCCCAGGAATCTGACGTAGTGACTCGATGTTCACTCCGCCCTTCTCCAGGGTGAAGCTTGGATTGCCACACAACCACATCATAGCATGGCCCTGATTGGCCATAGGAGTGATCAACCATCCTTGTATGGGGATCCTCAGAATCCTCCATACATCCTCCAATGTGGGAGTCATCTCCCTTATGGGTAACCAAAAATAGGAAGAACCCGGATACCACCTCTCTACTAGGGCTGTCAGTAGCCCCATGTTTGTAGACACTTGTGGCATTTCTGCCACATGTTGTAAGTCGGCTTGAGCCAGCTGATCCCGCTCTGCCTATGATAGAGTGGCCAAGTCATCTCTCAACCCCCCATACTTCCATTCTATGCTCTTTAGTAAACCTCTCTGCAACATACACAATAATAAAAAACTAATCATTAATAACAAACTCAAGTGATCAATAATGCAAGTTAAAATAAGTTCAATTTTACAAATGATGATATCGTCCACTATTGGACGATATCGTCTCACATTTGAGCACAATCGTCTTTGATTTTGCAAGCCTAAATCGTCCCTAATTTGATGAAATCGTCCCCCTTTCACCGATTTTGCCCTTAGACGAAATCGGAGAACTTGAGACGATTTTGTCGAAATCGAGACAATTTCATCCCGACGACGTCGACGACCCAAAAATGACCGTGATGCTGAAAATTTACTCAAAATTCACCTAACAAGCATGTAAATTCAAATTCAAGCATTCTAAGCTAAATTTAGACTCTTACCCATAGCCCGCGTCGGACCTCTGTCGATCTGTGCACCGTATCCACCATTTTTGCTTGCAAAGATCTAAAAACCAAAAAAATGAACAGTAAAAATGAATTAGGGTTTTACCCTATTTTTCTTAATTTTATTCAAAACACAATTAAAAACAATTAAAAACAATTTTGCTTTTCTGCGTTTTTACCTCAAACGTTCGATTTGGGTAAAAACATGGAGGGGGCACCATAGTAAGTAGTACGATTCGACCAAGAATCGTCGCCTAAAAATGGGAATAATTTTTGCTTTCTCGTAGATCGAGAAGAACTCATCTTTAATGCATTTTCTTTGGAAAATTTGCTAAAGAGGGGGCAAAATGTAGCACCCTAAAATTGGCACAGTAAAACCTTAGTAATTACATTCACTCTAGTAAATAATTCAAATTCAAATTTTAACCTCCCAAACCGCCCGTTAACCGTCGCTTAATCTGTTTTCTCCTTTCTCGTGCCATTTTTAGAGGTTGTTTTGACTGTTTGACGATATCATCGCCGATCAGACGATATCACCTTAGATCGGATGATTTCATCTGGGCTAGGACATCCAGACGATCTTGTCCTAAAATTGATTTTGCACAATTAGCTTCTGTTCTAACGATGTCTCTAATCAGAGCAGAAGTGTGTTTGTGCTGTTAGAGACCCTTCCTCGTTGGAGATCTCCAAAATAGGGATGATCTCCAACCTCCTAACCTCCCTCCTAAGCTTATTTAATCCTAAGCCCTCCCCTTAGCATCCCCCCGACTGAAATTCTCTATAAAATGACTTCACACGCATTAAGGCATCCTAAATTGTTATTTGCATTAGTTCTATTCAAATTTTGTTGTAGGTACCTTAGTGTTTTTCAGCTGAAGCAAGCTTACATCATCACAGACGATCCTGTTCAGATCAGAGGCAATCTCGTCGAATCAGAGATGATTTTGTACCAATGCGAGATGATTTCGACTGCAGTCAACATTGAGGCAATCAGTGCCCAAAGTTTGCATTTTCCTCTCTTCAATCTGTTGTTTTATTCTATAATTAGCTAGTTTATTTATTATTTTATGTTATCTTGCATCTTGGAGTTCACCCATCTAGATAAAATGCATAATTAAGTCATAATTATTATTTAATCAGTATGATGCATTCATATTTCTGTTCACAATTCTTAGTTTGATATTGTTATTAACATTTTACATTGTTTCCCTATATTAGCATTGTTGTATTTTCTATTTTTTGCAACTATTTCTTTGTTTGCAGGTCTATGACGAATTCATCTGATGAATTCATCAGATCTCAGATGATCTTGTATGATAGCAGATGATCCTGTCAAATAAGAGGTGATCCTGACTGTTTTAAGAATCAAAATCTTCATCAGACATTCGGATCAAGTATGATTGTTTAATATTGCTTAATTTCTCTGTTTTTTGTCTTAATTATGTTTTCTGTATTCATTTAATCTGCATCTTCATATAGAGTAATTTAGATTCATTTGGCCAAACCTAGGATATGGATGTTTAAGGATAAAATTGAACACACAAAACACATTCCCAACCTAGGCATGGAAACTGCCATTAAATGTTTCCTGGTGAACCCACCATCCGTCGAAAAATCACCATAATACACCTCCCTTGAGAGGCGATACCTTCTCAAGGCCTCTTAGTTTGAGGTACCGCACCATTCTTTTCACATCCCCCTTCTGGGCACGGATCCTATAGCCTGAAGGTAAGGGTGTGAAAAATTTGGAGCTATACAATGAAAGTAAACTAGGATAATTGATTTACCATTTTCTTAGTTCATTTCTTAATTTGCATCCGAATTAACCTTACTGTAAAAACATAGAGAACAGAAAAGTGATAGAAGTCTGAAAATAGGATCTACCTCAAGTCTTGCACTGTATGATATTCTAAATTTATCTATGTTGTTAGTAGGAGACAACATGTCTGATATGTGGTTCTGACTATAAATTGTACCTTGTACTTGTAGTTCAGTTGTTGGGCTACAGCTGATAGTTGTAGTCTGTACCTGCAAGTACAAAAACCCAATAAAACATAGTCAGATCCTATAAATATGGGGTCCCAATGTGATCGCCTTCTATAACCACCAGAAAGGGTCACACCCGATGGCATATCCTATTGCAATAAATGATGAAAATATAACATGCATACAAGAACATGAAATTGACAACAATGAATAAAGAAGAAATGCACTTTATTCCATTGTATTCAAAGTCAAAATCCAATTACAAGTACATCCTTCTTAGGGATAATTATTTTTATACAATATTACAATAGGAGTGCATAATTGTTTCCCTATTAAGGGTAGGTGTGACTTCCAAATGCCTTTCAGGATGACACAAAATGCTCTAGGGTGGAGGTGCCCTCTTCTTCATGATGGGGAAGGAACTTGATGGTTGGTTCACCTTTAAAACTATTCCCTGTGGTCAAGAAAAAAAACAAGAATGTTAAAAATATAGGCAACTCCTCATGATGAGGCCCTCTTAGGTAAATTGCATAATGACACCATTAAACATTCACAATCAAGAAAATGTACAAAGTGCTTCTAAGCTATGCAAATCAAATCAAGATTTATATAATAGCATAAAGGAAAGTAACAACTATACTATGCATGGATCAAATGTGTAAAACAAGGAATGAAGGTGCATAAAGAACCATTAATATCCTAATTGTAGCATAAACATGAAGATGTAAATCTAACCTAATTCTACGGTCATAAATCTGTTAAACTACCATTAAAACATGAAAAAAACTAATCTAACCTAATTAGTCAGACGTAAATGAAAATAGGAAGGTGGCTATACCTCTGCTACAAACCACAGCTCTAGTGAGTGGTCTGCATTGTAAATCATGGCTGACAGCCACGATTAGCACTTTAATAGGCTTACCCTCAATTCCAAGGACAGTGGGTTTGAACTCATTGTCTAATTGATGTTCAAGGGTCGCCTTTAGTGTCCTTATGACAGGTTTAGTGGTTGAATCATAGTGATGGGCCTTCGTTTACCTAGATTTATATTTCTTGATCCTCTTAGGCTCCTAGGACATCCATAATGCAATTCATCATGAATATTGGAAAGTAGGTAGGGGATAAGTGCAATAGCTCTCTCTTAGTATACTTGATTGAGTGTACAATTCGACAGGGCTCCGCTGCTGAAATATTCAATGCTCTCTCTAATAGTTTACCTTAACTTTTAGGGGTACTTATAGGACTACCCAAGATCTAGGGGTGGCTTCCTGGAGAATCCAAGATCAAGAAGGGGTGGTTAGGATAGTTGGAATGGAAGATTCCACCCTCTAACCACCTTATTCTAGATAAAATGGTTGTTCCAACCAATTTGACTTGGATTGAAGGCCAACCAAAGTTCATTTAAGACCGTAGGTCACAACTGTGTTCTAGAATATAAACCATAGGTCTCAGCCATGGTTCAGCTATAAACCATAGGTCTGAGTTGCATTTTAGATTGATTAGGCCAAGGAGCCCAAATTGAGTGGTTAAAACAACTGCTCTATCTTGGAGTCTTTCCAAGATATTCCATATGGTCTTGTAGCATGTCCATATGAGTAGTCACCCTCGGCATGATGCGTTTTAGGTGTCTACACAAGTTATCCATGATAATTTTGATAACCCTAATATAAGTGATCCTTTAGTGGATTTAAACTAACTTATGGTTTATACACACTTAAGAATAATGATTAGGTAAGTTAAAGACTTAGATAGTGAGTATTTTCTCAAAATATTCTAAGGTACACCACTTAAAATCCATAGAAGGAGGGTTCACTTAGCTCTTCCACTTTCGAATGACTATGGATCTATTCATGGGAGAAAAGAACTCATATATCGACAATATCATGTACTGACCTTGTCCTTACCAAGTGTGCATTGTTTAAAATTATGTAATTTATATTTTGAGTTTTCACTCAAGTTTTATTTCATGCCCAAATATTTTACTAACCTAGATCTAACTATAATATATTAGTTAGCCTAGGCTCTAATAACAATGTAACAACCCCAATTGTTACCACAATTTATATATATATATTCATCTTTCATGAGGCAAGGGACATAATCATGATCTAAGATAGAATCATTCCAACTGGATTATAAGTTATCAAGGCAAATAGCATCAAGAAATATTAAGACTTGATCAGAGTCACTCTTGAGTAGAAGTGATCAACTTCTATGAAACCCTCATATCACTTGGATATGAGAACATTGGTCAAGCATTAGGTTTCATCCCACATAAAAAGGGAAACCACCCTTAACCATACTATCCACCAAGACTAGTATATAGGTGAATGCCTTAAATATGGTAACCCATCATAATGAAATAACCTCAACAATGGTTATTCATAGATCTTATATCCCACCCACATCTTCCCTATGGGGTCACTAAGATAATAAAATCACTACCCGTGATTAAGCTTACATAATCCTTCGAATGCCATCTTAAGCATGATTATACAACCTTATGCCTCTTAAGGCTTATTTTCCCATCCCTTTCATTGTATAAACGAATCAATTAAGTTCATTACAAAGGGCATTATTTAACCATCATGGGAGTACCCACTCCTCATGTACATTCAAACTTCAATCGAGAATGTAATATTTGTCTTGGTTCACAACTCAAGACCAATTTGCCTTCTTGCGGGTTTCAACCCACTTTGAGTTCCAGCTTGGATCATTTTATTACTTATGTGTTTCAAGTTAAACCATCCATGAGTGTTTATGAGGTGAACATAAAGCAATGAAGCCTTTATGAATAGAATCCATTACATTATAGTCTTAAGTTTGAAACAACATATGAGATATCGATTTGAGCAAGAATTACATTTTGTTTTATGAATCCATACAACCATTGAATACATCAAGTACTGGATGTTGAAAGGTAAAACTAGCTAATTACATCATTCATAATTACCAATACATTCTAGAAAGTAAATGACATAATCGTATATCATTTATTCATCAACATATTTTTGGTCTTTTGATCATGGCTATAGGGTTTTACTTATGACCAAGGGTTTTTTATTGGTTGTGTTCTTATCTTGGGAAGCATGACAAAAATCTTTGGTAGGTAAACAATGATTTTTATAGATGCAAGTATTTTTATTTGACCTTGGGTTCTAAGGTTTGCTAAGAAATCAAAAAGAGAAATAAATTAAGACTCTAATATGGGTATGCCTTTTATGGTTTATCGATAAATTTTCAAAGGAGATTACTCTTCACAAGATTGGAAATGCCTTGGGGAGAACTATTTGTTGTCGAAAGAAGGAATCCTAATGGTAGGGGCTTGTGTGTAGATATGTATGCTAATAAATTTAAATATTCCCTAGCATAAGGAAATTATCCTAGATTAGTTTAGAATAGAATGGAATCTATCATTCTAATGCAAATGTTGTCATAAGGTTGTCCATATCCAATTTTACTATTCCACTTCTAAGACTTTTCTTCAAACTGAATATGCATAGGGTATGTCAAGGTATAAATATTAGAAATCAAAGGGGTTTTGTGATTTTAGTAGTGTTTCATATCAAGAAATCCTTGATAAGTAGATGTGGGTCCCCAAGCCCCAAGGTGGAAAATCCAACCATTACTTGTTTATAATGTTTGTTAAGACCCCTTTCTACTATTATTAATAGGTTTTTAGTCATGTGGTACTTCAAGCGCCTAGGCTTATGGGCCCATATGATGTAACCATTATTATTTATAAAATATGTAACGATTATTATTAATGAGTAACTAGCTCAGGCCCCCACTTGCAAGTGGATGGGAACCATTGAGTGTTAGGTTTAGGGTGGATAAAGTCTATAAAAGAGCCAAGGAGGCAATAGAAGAGACATATCATATTTTTTGTATTGAAGCTTTGCTTCTAAGGAGGTTGCTCCCTCAAAGAAGCTTACAATTCTATAATGTGTTCTTATTTTTTGCAATATAATTTGCTGCATTTATATTTCATATTTCAATATTATTAATTTCAATATTATTTTTTGTTATTATCGTAATATCACGTGGATGTGATTTTATTTTATTGCAAGGTTCCTAATGAGTTCTATCAAAGTGCTTTTTAGGGTGACATCCTACTGCATTGCAAATAGTTAGTGTTTTACTATTTCGACCTGTTAGGTATATTTGTTTTTATTTTTATACTTATTACCCTACAAAGAAAAATCAAGTCATTATTGGCTAAGCTAGATTACCCATAAAGCATCTAGTGAAGTGAGGGGTAATCAAACTCCAATACCTAGGCCTTAGACATCCATATATAAACTTGAGCTCCCACATGATTTCAAGTATATAGGGAGATCCCCTAGGTTTAGGAGAGAGCTTTATCCATAGGAAGCTTTGTGATCATGTATCTATCCATAGTGCACCAAGCACAACACTAAGGAAGATTACCCTCTTGTACTGCCAAAGAGGTAGATAGTGCTCTCAAGGGTATAAGTGGAACCGTACTTGAGCAATGGCCTAAAATATTGGTTTGAGCATTATTATTTGTCACTATAGTATACCAAGGGCTATATACAACACACACACCTTGTCCTAGAGTTACTCTATTTTAGTCATATGTCAAATCCTAATACAAACTATTAAACCTCTAAAACCCTAATTATAGATTTTAGCATACAAAGGAGACTATACCTATCACAAAATTGACCATATTGTAGCCATTATTAAATAAAAAAGATAACTGTTGGGGTTAGTTATAGTCAAGAACAATGTCAAATAGGGTAGTTATTAGTAACAATCAAAAAAATATCTACCAAGGTAGTTATCTATAACAATAAAAATGGTGTCAAATAAGGTAATTGTCAGTGATAGTTGAAACAATGTTAGATAAGATATTTATCAATAATGGCATTAGATAGGGTAGTGTCAATGATAGACAAGATAAAGTCTAACAATATAGTTGTTGATAACAGATCGAACAAGACATATATGGTAGTTGTCAAGGAATTGAGAAGAAAGTTATTTTTTTAGGGGAAGAAAAACTTTAGGAGAAAAATGAATGAAAATTGACTAAAAAAGGAATTTTATGGTGTCAAAAAAAATTATTTTGAGACCTACTCCATTGTGATCATTTTTTCAAGTTGATTATTTTGATATATAACACCTAAACATTTTTTGAACCATTACTAAAAATAGTAACACTAAAACAACACTTATCATTTTAGTAAAATAGTTTGGATGGTCCAAACCACAAGCCCATGGATAGAGGGACTAGAGAATTAATGAGGAAGATGGAGCAAAACCATTTTAGTGAAAAAATAGGGCTACTAAGTCAACAAATTACTAACCTATAGAACCAATTTGGAGAAGTCAAACATTTGAAAAATCATATGCAACTCTTGAAATATAAACAAATTAAAGTTAAAATAAGGATTGAGAAAAATTTCCATGAGGTTGAAGGGCATGTAAATGGAGCCCACTCATTTATACCAATATATTAACAATGAAGGAATGATTGATAGTTCAAAAAATAGAGATGAGGAAATACATCATGCTCTTTTTCATACTGATACCTCATATAAAATGACCAAATTAGGCTTCCCCAAGTTTAATGGAAAGGACCCCAATGGTTGGTTGTGTTAGGCAAATCAGTTTTTTCAAACTCCATAATGTACCTCAATACTTATGGATCATAATGACATCCTTTAACTTTGAATATAAATCCTATAAATGGTATCAATGGGTGCAACATATGACTCTTGGTCTTTATTTGGAAGAATTTGAATCCCAATTACTCATTTGTTTTGGCCCTAGTGAGTACGAGGACTTATAGAAGCTTTAAAAAATGAAATAGACCTCTACTATTTATGAGTATAAAACACAGTTTGAGAAGTTGGCTAATAGGATAAGGGGTTTGATTGAAGAAAATTTTAGAGTTGTTTTATATATGAGTTGAAGGATTATATCAAGGTAGAGGTAAAAATGTTAAAACCACAATCCATGATACAAGTAATGCAATTGGCTAGGTTAGAAGAGGAAAAATTTACTGCTCAAAGGTAATCATCTAAATTTCCATAGTCCAAACCCTCATTTCCATCCAAGATCACACCAAATACAAGAAATAAATATCCAACAATTAAGAAATTGACTAGGGATGAAATGAATGCCTATAGAGCACAAGGGTTATGTTATAATTATGATGAGAAATATTCCCTAGGGCATAAATGTGTACAAGAAAAATTGTATCTATTGGATGTGGATGACTATGATAAATGAAATACATAAATAAGAAGTAGAAAAATAAGAAGAAGAGCACCAGGATGAGGGTGAAGCACAAGAAGAACCACAACTAAATATTTTAGTTCATGCACTAGCAAGAATATTGACCCCTCAAACTATGAAGGTAGTAGAATATTTCAAGAGGCAAAGAATTATAATTCTTATTCATTTAGTAGTACATGTAATTTTATTGATCCCCAAGTAGCTAAGTAAGCAAACTGCTACATGCATTCTTGCAATTATTTTGAAGTCATGGTGGCAAATGGAGGAAAATTACCTTATAAAATAAAATATCAAAATATTAAATTGAACATAGGGGATTATGAACTTAAAACTAATATATTTTCACTTTTATTTGGAGGATGCGATGTTGTGTTGGGGGCACAATGGCTCCATACCTTATAAATAGTAGCCAAGAACTTTATCAAAATTTGGATGCAATTAACTCAAAATGGAAGTTCATACACTCTTCATGGTTCACACGTGGGATCCACGCAAGTTATTAGTTCAATATGAATGGAGGTCATAGCCCAATTACTTGCAATCCAAACCTAGAATATCGAAGTAGCCAAACCACAAGTGGATTTGTAGCTTATTATGACTAAACATAATGCTAATTTTGTGAAACTTATGAGATTATTTCCATGTTGTTCCCATGACCATGCAATACAATTGGTACCAAGAAGCTTACCACCTAACATACAACCCTAAAAATAGGCATATTGCACTAAAATTAAAAATTGAGAATTTGGTCCAATAGTTATTGAAAGCAAGGGCAATTCGACCTAGTAACAATCCCTATTCTTAACCTATACTACTGGCCAAAAATAATATGGGTTGTGGTGGTTGTTATAGACTTTTGTGAACTCAACAAACTAACTATTAAGAATAATTTTTCTATTTGTGTGATTGATGAGTTGTTGGATGAGTTACATGTCACCAATGTTTTCTTCAAATTGGATCTCCACTCTTGATACCATCAGATAAGGATCAAGGAAGAAGATATTTCAAAAACAATGTTTAGAACTCATAAGGGCCATTATGGATTTTTGGTCATGCCTTTTGGCCTAACTAATGCATGTTCAACATTCCAAAGCCTCATGAAAAATGTCTTCCACTCATTCCTTCACAGGTTTATTTTGGTCTTCTTTAATGACTTTCTCATCTACAATCACACTTGGGCCAAGCACCTGCAACATCTGTATCAAAATTTGTAACTATTGTAGGATCATTAGTTTTTTGTCAAATGATCCAAATATTCCTTTGGAATGTAGGAGGTTAAATACTTAGGACATATTGTTTCATAGGAGGAAGTTAAGGTTGACTTGAAGAGAATTGAAGCTATACAAAATTGTCCTAAGCCATAAAATCTCAAGGTGCTTCAAGTATTTTTGGGTCTCACTGGCTACTACTAAACATTTGTATAAAGTTATGAAAAAATAGTGGCTTTACTAACTACCATGTTAAAAAAAAACTCATTTATATAGTCAAATCTAGTAGAAAAGTCTTTTATAGATCTTAAGGAAGACATGATTTCGACATTGGTGTTAGACATTCCCAATTTTTTCAAAATATTTGTAATTGAAAGTGACACTTTAGGTCATGTTATTGATGTCATATTGAATAAGGACAACCCCTAACTTTCACTAGTAAGGTATTATCAAGAAAAAATGAGGAAATCTACTTATGAAAAAGAAATTATGGCCATCCTTCATGATGTCAATCATTGGTAATTATATCTTATTAGGAGGTATTTCTCTATTAAAATGGACCATCAGAGTTTAAAATAATCTTTGGAATAGAGGGTATCTACTCCAGCACAACAAAAAAATTTCTCAAAATTATTGGGGTATGATTACGATATTGTGTATAAAAAGGGATGAAGAATATTACAACAAATACCCTCTCTTATCAGTTTGAAAATTAGGTGATAGTGTGTACCCTATCATCCCCACTTCCCCAATGGGTCTCCCAAATTCAAGAAGAAGTAACAAGGACCCACCCTTATAAATTTTGTAGGAACAAATTCAAAGGGATCCCAATTCACACATAAGGTATTCATGGGATGGATAACTGTTAAGATACCAAGCTCGTATTTTAGTTTCTAAAACTTCATCGCTCTATGATGAAATTATGAAGGAAATAAGTGCTTCATCCACTATAGGACATTCAATATTTATGAAGACATAAACGATCATTCTATTAGAAGGGAATAAAAAAATATCAAACTTTTGTGGCACAATGTGAAATCTACCAACAGATAAAGGGAGAAATGATTCAAACTTTAGGTACTCTACAACCATTACCAATTATAGAAAATGTATGGATTGATATCTCCATGGAATTTACTAAAGGGATTCCTAAATCTAGGGTAAAATCAATCATTCTTATGGTAGTGGAACATTTCTTGAAGTATGATCATTTTTGTTTCCTTGCCCATCCTTACCATACCTCTACCATTGCTCAAATCTTCATGGAATCCATTTTTAAACTCCTTGGTATGTCAAAATTCATTGTGTTTGACTATGATCCCAGATTCAATGGTCATTTTTGGAAAGAACAATATAAAATATAGATAGTGCAACTATGAATGATCTTAATATACCATCCATAGACTAATGGGAGAACCAAAATTATCAATAAATTCTTGGAAACCTACCTTCGTTGTTTTACTTTTGAGCACCCAACATAGTGGGCTAAGTGGCTTCCATTGGTTGAATGGTGGTACAACACTTCATTCCACATGGCCTCCAAAATGACTCCTTTTGAGGCATTTTATGGGTACCCATCTACGTTGCCATCTTTATATGTTCTTGAAAATTTTAAAGTTTATATGGTGGATGCAACTCTTTAGGAACATACCCAAATCTTACAAAAACTAAAGGAGAACCTTGTTATTACTTAGAATTAAATGCAACAATATACTAATCAACATCGTTCCAAGCACAACTTAAATGTAGGTAATATGGTCTTCCTTTGAATCCATCCCTATAAGAAATATTTAATGCAACTTCATGCTTAAAAAAAGTGAACTATATGATTTTATGGACCCTAATGGGTATTACAACGAATTGGACAAGTGGTATATAAGCTTGTGTTACCACCTTCTTCCAAGATACATATAGTCTTCTATATCTCTTTCTCAAGAAGGTACTTGATAATTGCATTTAGGTCCAATTGACACTCCTTGAGTTGAATGGTTTAGTAATCTTGGAGCCTAACAAAATTATATACTACCAAACCCACACTCTCTATAATTAAACCAACATGAAATATTGGTCCAGTGACAATGTTTACGGTAGGAAGATGTCTCATGGGAGTCTTTTCAGCACCTTCAACAACAATTTCCTCATCTCCAACTTTGAGGAAAAATATTTTTTTAAGGGGATGGGTATGTTAAGATCCCATTATAGTATTATTAATAATTGTTTAATCATGTGGTACTTCAGGTGCTTAGGCTTATGGACCCATATGATATAACCATTATTTATTATAAAAATATATTATTTAAAGATGTGATGGTTATTATTTAGGATTTACTAGCTTAGGCCCACACTTGCACATGGATGGGAACCCTTGAGCATTAGGTTTAGGGTATCCAAAATCTATAAAATAGGCAAGGGATAAAGAGAAGAAACATTTAATGTTTTTTTGTATCATAACTCTACTTCTAAGGAGGTTTCCCCCTTGAAGAGGATTGTGATTCTATAATGTGTTATTGTTTTCTACAGTAATTTGCTGCATTTATATTTCATATTGCAATGTTAATTTTAAGCTTATTTTCTATTATTATTCAATATTGTGTGGATGTGCTTTTATTTTATTACAAGATTTCTAATAGTGCCATTGATTATGACACCTTAAGTTATTGATGTGAAGATTATAGAGAATGAGGGTCTTGAGGTGATTTTAAAAATAGATAAAGTTGTGTCTTCCCTAAGTTTCCTAATTTTTTATTAGAAAAATATTTAAAAAAAAAAAATGATAGAGGATTTGCATAGCAAAGTTATGGGAATGATAGAATGCATGCTCTTGAATCCATATACAACAAGAAAAAATAAAAAGGTGAGGCCAAAGGAGGTAAAAATTCTTTGATAAGAAATTCAAGGTTATATTAAAGACAGTAAAGAAAGGAAAATTAGTCATTTTTTGGACCAAGGGTGGGGGCAAACCATCCATAGGAAAATGAGGTTCCTTTTGTTGTGGGCCAAACAAGGTTAACTTCTTTCCTACTTTTGTCACATGCCCATGCATTTAATTTATCAACCCAGGGATCTTCGTAAACTTGTGAAGGATCTTGAACAAGATTTGCTTACAATACCACTTGAGATGAGTCCGCTAGTTCTACTATTGGGGGGTGTTTCAAATGGTCATCAATCATTCATACACTCAATAATTTACGTAAAAATAATTAAATCTATAGAAAGGAAATATTCATGCATTCCTGGAAATAAACCTACTACAATAATGGAAATAACAATGCGATAAACAATATTATAAAAGTGGTAAAATAATATAGAAAACACAAGAAAAATAGGGGAATAAATACTATCTTGGAGTGGGCCCAGGCTCCAGCAGCTTCCTCCCAGCTAAACACGCACTTAGAAACTCGTAGAACTGTATTATAATTAGCAAAGTATTACAATGCTTCTTCTGTATATCTCTCTACATTTATTAAAAAATTCTATATATCCTCAGAGAGGTCTGCATGTGTTTATATAGCACACCCACAAATCTTCTATTACAAAGAAGTTATAACAGTTGATTCATTCCAGAATAAACTAAGATAGTCTGGTAAATGTGATCGATGTATGCTAAAACTGGAATTCGTTTCTAACAATGGCGTGTTCACTAATTGGTTTGTGTTTTGCCTAGAATTGGTAGGATGTTATCATACGTCGGTGTGATCCCAAATTTAACTCTACATGACATAGAGTTGGAACTGCACCAATCGCTATTGTCCACGTCGTGCTTGTATAGTCAATGGGTGAAGAACAGGGGCACCTTCCCTATGAGGAAGGTGCCTAAGTATGTCGGGCACCTTCTCTATGCAGAAGGTGCCTTACTACCGTTGGTGCCTTCCTAGAAGAGGAAGGCACTTATCTTATGTTGGCACCTTCCTGTGAGAGGAAGGCGCTTGCCTTCTAGTGGCACCTTCCTTATGAGAGGAAGGTGCTTGCCTTCTAGTGGCACCTTCCTTATGAGAGGAAGGTGCTTGCATTCTAGTGGTGCCTTCCTATCGGTGCCTTCTTGTGAGAGGAAGGCGCTTATTTTCCTTTGGCACCTTCCTGGAAGAGGAAGGCACTGGCATTCTATTGGCGCCTTCTTGGGAGAGGAAGGCACTTGTCTTTCCTTAGTGCATTTTTGAAAGAGGAAGGTGCCTACTTATGCTTGGCACATTCCTGGAAGAGGAAGGCACCTACCTTCTCTGCGTTGATTCTAAAAGAAACAAAGTTCCAGGTCCATAAAAAGACCTCGAATGATCCAAATCTGACTAAATCAACTAAAATTTCACAAAAACACACTGAAAATACATGAATTAGATAACATGCATAAATTCATAAAATAATTATATAATCATTCATAAACATATGCAATCCTTATTATACAGCCGCATAATAATCAATAAAATGTATACAAAATATGAGCATTTCTATTTCTCATCATCCCCCCATGCCTAACATATGCCATGCCCTCGTGGCATCAAAAACTGCAGGTAGCCCTGTTGAACCCTCATCGTTGTTGTTTCTTGGTGGATCTGGCTATACCTACGACCCGTGTCTGCCTCTTCTGCATGCTGGCATCTGGAGGTGTGGCTCCTCTTTTTCTACACGAAGCTACGGGTGCTACTTTTGGTTGTGCCTTCCTCATCTTGGCTGCTATCGGAGGTGATCTAACCAGTGTCATCTTTGTTGCCTAAAATGTAGCTTCTATAGCTTGCCATAGGTCAGTGTTTGTAGGTATGATCACTGCAAGAGGGATATCTGAATTATCCCTTCTGATATGAACTACTTGGGCTTTGTACAATCGGGATACTTTAGGAGTAAGACCTATGTTCTAATTTGAAATGGCAGTGGTCTCCAATTTGGGACAATATACCCCCCATCGTTCAAAATACCTTCTTATCATGGAGGGTCATCCCTGGGATGACCCATAAATTTCTCAAAACTGGCTCTCCTCTATCGGATTAATGTAGATACCAGAGTCTCCTTGCATTCTTGAGCTTGTCTTCCTAGTCTCCTTAGTTGTTGTCATCTCTTTGAGTAGCCATTCAAACTGTTTTTACCTCTCTATGAATGGTTGCATATCCCACTCGTCTTCTTTTGGTTTGACAAAGGTCACCTTCGCCTTCTTTTGAGCCATCCTAGGCCCTTTTCCTTTGGTATCTACAAAAAATACAATGACTCGAACAAGGGTTTTCCCTTTCTCCCTTTGAGGGACCTGCTCTACGGTCCTTGGAGCATGCTCCTCACTCTAGGGGACATGAGCTAACATCCTTGAGGATGCTTCTTTGCCTCCCTATCTATCCTATGCTGACCCCCAGGTTATTCTCTTCCTTCCTCAGGTCTGAGGAGTTCTTCCTTATCCCCCGATCCTTTCTACTACTCTGTATCACTCAGGTCAATGACAAGGGGTGTTGTGGGACTTCTTTCCCCTTCACTCCCAAAAATAGAGGAATTCTCCCCTACCTTTGGGCTACTCTGTCGGGTGTCCGATCGAAATTCTCCCAAAGAGAATACTCATTCTGTAGATGTGGGAGAATTCGTCGGGACCTCTTTTGCCCAATCAGTTTGGGTCGATGCATCCCTTATTTCTATTTCCCTGTCCTGGAGTGGCTGGTTCTCCTACCTTAACTATTGGACCAGCTGCTCGAGCTAGGTTATTTGTATTTCTTGTTCTTTCAATTCCCCTCTATTCTTGTTTTGGTAGTCCTCAAAAATTTGTTGGGCCATCCAACAATTGGTTTGCCACTCCAACACTTCCTCCAAGGCTGTGTCGACCTGATCATGGATCCCAAAAGTCCTTGCATCTTGTGGGCTCTGGTTTGTCAATTCCTAGAAGGTTTGGGCTGCAATGTCAAATTTCAGGTCACTTTGTTCTTCTTATGTCAAGAGGAGGAGTCATCGTAGGCGTTTCCTCCTGGGGATTGGTTCTGGAGACCAAAACTTGGCCTTGTTGCTAATAAGCGGTGCTCCTTCCTCTTCATACTTAGGCACTGGGGAATGCCTTCTTTCCTATATGCATTCAAGCACTAGTGAATGCCCTCTTTCTTTCGTGAAATAGGGCAATGCCAATTGCTCGATACTTGCCATATCCTCTATAGGGATTCCCTCTTCTTGCCCTATTTTGGCAATAGTATCCTATTACCTTTCTTGGCTGCCATCTCCCTCTGTGTCAGGGTTCTGCCTCTGCTCTTCTATATGGTAGACTAGTGTCGATATTAGTCCATGGTGGGCCAAGGCAGATGGTGCTCCCTTCTAGTACCTAGCTACTTCTTCCTTCAGGGCATTTTCCAAGTAGAAGGGCACGTTCAACTTCCTTCCATGCACTAGGTGATTCAAAAATTGCACATGGTTTACATGCAAATGGGTATACTTCTCAGTGCATGTAAATAATTGAGCAACCTGCTCAAACATATTTTGTAGATTCATGGGAAGGCTACTTTTGGGTAGCCCTTCCTTATCTATTTGCACATTTTCTCTTGGTAGCAGCACTTTGGCGTATGGCTTCAGTAGTCCACCTTTGTATATGCATTCCCCTGTGAGGGGAAATCTAGTTGCCTGTGATATGTATTCAGGGGTGAGCAAAATTTCTACCCCTCGCACCTGAGCTACATCACCCCTCAAGGAGGCAATGAATTCCCTAGTTGCCTCCATATCCTGGCCCTAACTGACTAGGGTACAGTATTTGAACCATCCCTCGACCTCAAACTATGTTTTTACCACCCCCGTGATTCCTTTCGTATCACTCAGATCATTCTTTTTCATCACATGATTCTTAGAAATTTCTCCCATGGCACCTTCCCTTACTATTGCATTTGTTTTCTATCCTTACTTCTTTAGGAAGGCACCTTATTATAGGGAAGGTGCTTAACCTTAGCATTTAATTATAGGGTACACCTTTTGAGCCATATCATTGGCACGTGGTTCCGGCCATGGGGGGATATGATTTTTTTATGACGACAATATTTTTTTCTGGTACTGCATAATTTATGAATAATTATATAAAGATTTGAGTTAGTATGCATGTACCTTATTTGGTATTTCATGCATCGTGAAGAGCATTGATTCGTTGATTTGTGATATAGGGGAGGGGTATGGTCATCTGATGCCACTCGTTTGTGTGGTGATTTCATTTTGATCGAGGCATCCGAGAGACTTAAGTGTTGGCTGTACGCAAAAGGTGCTCTTTGGTACCTTCCCAATGTGGAAGGCACTTATGTGGCACCTTCTCGATGTGGAAGGCACTTATATGGTGCCTTCCCAATGTTGTCGGTGTTCTCTGATTGGATGTGCCTTCCGATGGTGGAAGGTGCATCGACACCTTCCCGATGTGGAAGGTGCTTATATGGTGCCTTCCCGATGTTGTCGGTGCTCTTTGAATGGATGTGCCTTCCGGTGGTGGAAGGCATATCTGATTGGATGCACCTTCTAGTGGTGGAAGGCATCTCTGATTGGATGCGCCTTCCAGTGGTGGAAGGCACCTCTGATTTGATGTGCCTTTCAGTGGTGGAAGGCACCTTTTTGATGATGGTGCCTTCCTCCTATGTAAGGTGCTTCTGAATGGGTATGCCTTTCTAATGTGGAAGGCATTGTTGAATACCTACATATTTCTGGGGTGGAAGGCGCATCGGTCTATATGCACCTTTCTGATGTGGAAGGTGCCTCGGGCTCTTTTTTTTTTGTGGCACCTTCCAGCCACGGAAGGTGCCTATTTATTTATTTATTTATTTTGTGTGTGCGCCTTCTCTATAAGGAAGGTGCCTTCTTCTGGCGGGGTGCCTTCTTTATAAGGAAGGCACCTTCTTCTGGATGGGCACCTTCTTTATAAGTAAGGCACCTTATTCTGGTGGGCTGCCTTCTTCATACATAAGGCACCTTCTTCTGGCTGGGCGTTGTGATTTACTAGGAAAGGGTGATCAAGCCTTCTCAGTATCGCTTCACACTGCCTCAGCTTCTACCTATGAGTTTTGGTGTCAGAATGCTGAGCTGAATCAGGCCTAATTTCCCAGATACATATTCCTCATGCTATCAGGTCTTCCACCTACAAAAAGAAAATGAAAAGAAAGAAAAATAAATGCAGTTAGATGCATTCCATGTCTGTTAGGCCCTAGATTAGGATACCTACAGCTTCAATGCGGGCATCGTCCCTACAAAACACACCGTAAGAAAAAACTAAATTAACTAATTTTGGTGAGCACCTCCATGCCCACCGTTTTTCTTGTTAAGATTTTGGTCTAGATATAACAAGATGGGGTCTCCCCCACGTCTATTATGGATTCCACCTGTAAGGTTTTAGATGTGTTATAGGGGCGTAGTCGGTGGCCATTGACCGTTAACAAAGTTTTGCTATCGTCAATTGTTCTAACGTGCACTGCCCCATTCTTGATGAGCTCTACCACCTCATATGGTCCCATCCATCTTTGCATTAATTTACCTTTTCTTTCTTGGAACAGAGAATCATACAACACCACCCATTCTCCTTCTTAGAACTGCTTCATTTTAATGTGGCGATCATGCCACCACTTTCTTTGGTTTTGTATAATTTTTGTTTTTTGCAAAGAGTCCATTCAGATTTTGTCCAGCTGATCTAGCTGTAAAATCCTTTCTTTTTTAGCGTCATCCAAGATCAATTTCAATTCTGAATCTGTATTCAATGTATTGATTTCAAATTCAATGGGCATCATCGCACTCTTCCCATAGACCAGTTGGAAGGGTGTGAAGCCTGTGGTGGATTTCCATGTGGTATTATATGCCCAGACTACCTTCAACAACCGTGTAGCCCAATATTTTATGTTTTGCTGCATGGTCTTCATCAGGATGTTCTCTATTTCTCTGTTCCTCACTTCCAGTTGCCCATTTGCCTGCGGATGGTAGGGTGTAGTTTTATTGTGTCAAACTCTATATTGCTCCATCAGCTCCTTGATCAACCTGGGGCTAAATTGAGGCCCCTAGTCTATTGTTATCTCTCTAGGGACCCCAAATCATGTAAAAATGTGGGAAAATAATAAATTGACAACTGTTATTTCTTTTGAATCTCTCAATGCTTGAACTTCAACCCATTTGGTGACATAATCTATACAGACCAAAATAAACCTCCTCCCTATTGAAGGTGGATTAATTGGTCCCACGAAGTCCATGCCCCACTTATCGAAGGTTCTAGGTGTACCTGAGGCTGGAGGGGCATTTCATATTGATGGGTTGGTCTACCCATTCTTTGGCATTCATCGCACTTGCTGGCGTACGCAGCCACATACTTGAATAGAGTGGGCCAAAAGTACCCAACCTGTAGGATTTTGTAGGCAATTCATTTCTCTGTAAAGTGTCCTCTGCATGGTTCGTCGTGACACACTTTGAGTACTTCTAAGAACTCCTGCTCTGCTACGCATCTCCTTATAATTTGGTCACATCCTATTTTGAATAAAATGCCATCAATCTATATGAATGATGCACTTTTCTCTATGACCACCTACTTTTCTTGAAAAGAGAGAGTAGGTGAGGTTCTTTCAGTGGCCAAGTAATTGGCTATATCTGCATACCACAGGATTTGCTCACTAATGGTGAAAAAATGTTCATCCAAAAACTAGTCTTCCACTATTGTATGGTCTGCCAGTATCAATCTGGATAGAAAATTTTCTATGACGTTATCCTTGCCTAGTTTGTCGACTATTGTGATGTCGAATTCCTGCAGTAACAAGAGCCACCTGATAATTCTTTCGCCAGGCCGACTTGCTCATCAAGTATCTGATAGTTGTGTGATCTGTGTGGACAAATACCTTATACCCAATGATATAATGGTGGGATTTGTTTATGGTATGCACAACTACAAGGAACTCCTTCTCTATCACCATGTAGTTGAGCTTGGATCCTGCCAAGTTTTTGTTGACATAGTAGATGGCGTAAAATTCTTCATCATCCTTTTGTCCAAGGACTGCTCCAATCACACCATTGGATGCATCACAGTAGATATGGAATGGTATGGCCCAATTTGGTCCTCTTAAAACCAATGTGGATATCAGTTTCTCTTTAAGCAACTGAAATGCTTCTTCGCAGTCTTCCATCCAATTGAACTCCACATCTTTAGATAATAGAGTGTGCAGTGGTTTTGCAATTTTTTTGAATTCAACGATAAATCACCGGTAGTACTCGGCTGATCCAAGAAAACTCCTCACCTATCTCTATGTTCTGGGGCTAGGTAGGTCTCTGATGACCTCAATTTTTATTTTATCAACCTTTATTCCTTTTGCGGAGAGGTGGTGTCCCAGTACAATACCTTCTTGCATCATCATAAAGCATTTCTCATTGCTCAGGGATAAATAGTTTTCCTTGCTTCTTTTGAGCACTCTTTCCAAGTTCATCATTGCTTTGTAAAAGGTTTCTCCATAGACGATGAAGTCATCCATGTATACTTTGACTGCGTCTCCCATCATGTCTAAAAATATGCTAAGCACCGCCCTTTGAAATGTGGCAGGTGCGTTGCACAATCCAAAAGGTAATACCCGATAGGAAAATGTTCCCCATGGGTAGGTGAATGTTGTCTTATCCTGATCCTCTTCTCCTATCTGGATCTAGTTGTATCCACTAAATCCATCCAGGAAGGAGAAATACTTCCTCCCTGAGAGTGTATCCAATACTTGATCAATGAACAAGAGTGGGAAGTGGTTCTTCTTTGTCGCTTTTCTTAACGCTCTATAGTCCACACAGATTCACCATTTCCCATTATTTTTAGGGACTACCACTAATGGTGATACCCACTCACTGTCAGAAATCAGATAGATGAATCCGGTAGTCAAGAGTTTTTGTAGTTCTTCCTTGACAATATATTTCATTGCTGGATTCATTCTTCTCTGTGGTTGCCTACTTGGATTTGATTGATCATCGAGGTATATACGATGGGTATAGATCTCTGGGCTGATACCCTTCATATATAAGTAATCCTATGCAAATGCCTATTGGTGTTTAACTAGGAGCTCTTCTACTTTCATCAATTATGTGGGAGTCAACCCACTACCGACATTCAACATTCTTCCTGGCCTAACATGTATCTGCTAAACATGGTGATATTGGGTGCCAACCAACGACGATCCAGGTGTGGATATGGAGGACTCCCCATGGAGGAACTCCACAATAGCATCATATTCATATTCTTCTACCAACTCATCCAACGTCATCACCGGTTAGATCATGGATAGCTCAAGATTTTCATGCTCGATCAACATGGGTTCTCCTACTGAGTCGACGAACTACGCTAGGGGTGAAATAGTCAACCTTTTAACATTTCATCCATCGAAGATGGTCATTAGCCCATCCTAGTAGCTGATGTAAGCATTGACTATTGCCAACCATGGCCTTCCCAAGATGAGCGAGTAACTGCCTAGCCTAGTTTTGGATTGCAAGACTAAAAAGTCAACTGGGTATTCCCATGTGCTGACTATCACTATTACGTCTTCCAAAATTCCTTTCGATACCACGATCGATCGATCAACCTATTGTAGCACTGTCATAGTGGGTTTTAGGTTCATGAGCTATAGCCTCTGCATGGTCTCCTGAGGCATTATGTTGATGGTTACTCTGAGATCAACCAACGTATTGGACATGGAATGTCCCTCAATTTTTACAGTCAGCACTGGGCTGCCTGAGTCTACATACTTAGGATGGCATGTTTTTCCCATCATCAAATCTGCTAGTTTACCCATGACATTGATAGTCTGGGTTGCTCTTCATCCTGGCTTCCTTAGACACATCTCTCTTATCGCCTTGGTATATATCAAAACATCTTGGATGTCTTGAAATAATGGAATTGTCACGATGAGGTTCTTCAAGCTAAAGAAGATATCAAACTCTAGCTGCATTACTTTCCTCTATTCTTGTAGCCGGTTGGGAAATGAAGCCTTTGCTCTCTTAGGCGTTTCTTCTATCACCTCTTCTACAAGAGGTGTTTCTCCTACCTCTTCCTTCTCTTCTACCAGTGGAGGTATTCCTACTCCTAGCTATCTACCAGGCCTAATCCGAATATGGAAGGTGCCTAACCTTAGCATTTAATTCTAGGGTACACCTTTCGAGCCATATCATTGGCACATGGTTCTGGCCATGGGGGGATATGATTTTTTTATGACGATAATATTTTTTTCTGGTACTGCATAATTTATGAATAATTATATAAATATTTGAGTTAGTATGCACGTACCTTATTTGGTGTTTCATGCGTCATGAAGAGCGTTGATTCGTTGATTTGTGACACGGGGGAGGGGTATGGTCATCTGATGTCGCTCGTTCGTGTGGTGATTTCATTCCGATCGAGGCATTCAAGAGACTTAAGTGCTAGTTGTACATGGAAGGCACTCTTTGGTACCTTCCCAATGTGGAAGGCACTTATGTGGCACCTTCCCAATGTGGAAGGTGCTTATATGGTGCCTTCCCAATGTTGTCTGTGTTCTCTGATTGGATGCACCTTCCGATGGTGGAAGGCACATTGGTGCCTTCCCGATGTGGAAGGCACTTATATAGTGTCTTATAGATGTTGTCAGTGCTCTTTGAATGGATGCACCTTTCGGTGGTGGAAGGCATCTCTAATTGGATGCGCCTTCTAGTGTTGGAAGGCATCTCTAATTGGATGCGCCTTCCAGTGGTGGAAGGCACCTCTGATTGGATGCATATTTTGATGGTGGAAGGCACCTTTTTGATGATGGTGCATTCATCCTACGTAATGTGCTTCTAAATGGGTGTGCCTTCCTGATGTGGAAGGCGTTTTTGAATACCTAAACCTTCTTGGGGTGGAAGGCACCTTGGTCTGTATGCGCCTTCCTGATGTGGAAGGCACCTCGAGCTCTTTTTTTTTTTTTTTTGTGGTGCCTTCCAGCCATGAAAGGTGCCTATTTATTTATTTATTTATTTTGTGTGTGCACCTTCTCTATAAGGAAGGTGCCTGCTTTTGGCGGGGTGCCTTCTTTATACGGTAGGCACCTTCTTCTGGTTGGGCACCTTCTTTATAAGTAAGGCGCCTTATTTTTGTGGGGCACCTTCTTCATACAGAAGGCACCTTCTTCTGGCTGGGTGCCTTCTTTATAAGGAATGTGCCTTCTTCTGTCGGGTGCCTTCTTTATAAGGAAGGCACATTCTTCTTGGCAATCATGTTGCGATTGACTGGAAAAGGGTGATCAAGCCTTCTCAGTCTCACTTCACACTACTTCAACTTCTACCTATGAGTGCCGGTGTCAGAATGCTGAGCTAAATCAGGCCTGATTTCCCAGATACCTATTCCTTGTGTTGTCAAGTCTTCCACCTACAAAAAGCAAATGAAAAGAAAGAAAAATAAATGTAGTTAGATGCATTTCATGCCTATTAGGCCTTGGATTAGGATGCCTGTAGCTTGCATGCGGGCATCATCCCTACAAAACACATCGTAAGAAAAAACTAAATTAACTAATTTTGGTGAGCACCTCCATGCCCACCGTTTTTCCTGTTAAGAGTTTGGTCCGGATCTAACAAGATGGGGTCTCCCCCATGTCTATTATGGATTCCACCTATAAGGTTTCAAATGTGTTATAGGGGCACAGTCGGTGGCCATTGACCATTAACATGGTGTTGCTATCATCAATTGTTCTAATGCACACTGCCCCATTCTTGATGAGCTCTACCACCTCATACGGTCCCATACATATTTGCATTAATTTACCTTTTCTTTCTTGGAACCAAGAATCATACAACAACACTCATTCTCCTTCTTGGAACTACTTCAGTTTAATGTGGCGATCATGCCACCACTTTCTTTGCTTTTGTATGATTTTTGTTCTCTGCAAAGAGTCCATTCAGATTTTGTCCAGCTGATCTAGCTGCCGAATCCTTTATTTTTGAGCATCATCCAAGATCAAGTTCAATTATGAAGCCGTCCTCAATGTCTTGATTTCAAATTCAATGGGCATCATCGCACTCTTCCCATAGACCAGTTGGAAGGGTGTGAAGCCTGTGGTGGATTTCCATGTGGTATTATATGCCTAGACTGCCTCTGGCAACCTTGTAGCCCAATATTTTATGTGTTGCTACATGGTCTTCATCAGGATGTTCTCTATTTCTCTATTCGTCACTTCCACTTGCCCATTTGCCTACGGATGGTAGGGTGTAGTTTTATTGTGTCAAACTTTGTATTGCTCCATAAGCTCCTTGATCAACCTGGAGGTAAATTGAGGCCCCTAGTCTATTGTTATCTCTCTAGGGATCCCAAATCATGTAAAAATGTGGAAAAATAAGAAATTGACAACTGTTATTTCTTTTGAATCTCTCAATGCTTGAACTTCAACCCATTTGGTGACATAATCTGTACAAACCAAAATAAACCTCCTCCCTATTGAAGGTGGATTAATTGGTCCCACAAAGTTGATGCCCCACTTATCGAAGGGTTCCAGGTGTACCTAATGCTTGAGGGGAATTTCATCTCGATGGGTTGGTATACCCATTATTTGGCATTCATCGCACTTGCTGGCGTACATAGCCACATCCTTGAATAGAGTGGGCCAAAAGTACTCAACCTGTAGGATTTTGTAGGCAGTTCATTCCTTCACAAATTGTCCTCTACATGGTTCGTCGTGACACGCTTTGAGTACTTCTAAGAACTCTTGCTCTACTACACATCTCCTTATAATTTGGTCACGTCCTATTTTGAATAGGAGGCCATCAATCCATAGGAATGATGCACTTTTCTCTATGACCACCTACTTTTCTCGGAAAGAGAGAGCAGGTGAGGTTCTTTCGATGGCCAAGTAATTGGCTATATCTGCATACCACGAGATTTGATCACTAATGGTGAACAAATGTTCATCCAAAAACTAGTCTTCCACTATTGTATGGTCTGCCAATATCAATCTAGATAGAAAAATTTCTATGACATTGTCCTTGCCTAGTTTGTTGACTATTGTGATGTCGAATTCCTGTAGTAACAAGAGCCACCTGATAATTCTTATGCCAATGGCTGACTTGCTCATCAAGTATCTGATAGCCACATGGTCCGTGTGGACAAATACCTTATACCCGATGATATAATGGTGGAATTTGTTTATGGTGTGCACAACTGCAAGGAACTCCTTCTCTGTCACCATGTAGTTGAGCTTGGCTCCTACCAAGTTTTTGCTGACATAGTAGATGGCATAAAATTCTTCATCATCCTTTTGTTCGAGGACTGCTCCAATCACACCGTTGGATGCATCACAGTAGATATGGAATGGTATGGCCCAATTTGGTCGTCTTAAAACTAGTGCGGATATCAGTTTCTCTTTAAGAAACTCAAATGCTTCTTCGCAATCTTCCGTCTAATTGAACTCCACATCTTTAGATAATAGAGTATGCAGTGGTTTTGCAATTTTGCTGAATTCGATGATAAATCATCGATAGTACCTGGCTGATCCAAAAAAACTCCTCACCTCTCTCTATGTTCTGGGGATGGGTAGGTCTCTGATGACCTCAATTTTTATTTTATCAACCTTTATTCCTTCTACGGAGAGGTGGTGTCCCAGATTGATGAGCACCAAAAATGCTCATATTTTGTACATATTTATTTGATCAATATGCGACTGTACAATAAGGATTGCATACTTTTATGAATAATTATATAGATATTTGATATAATTATGCATGTTATCTAATTTGTGTGCTTTTAGTATGTTATGTGGAATTGCAGTTGATTTAGTTAGATTTGGAACGGTCGAGGTCCTTTTGATGGACCTGACACTTTATTTCATTGGGGGTCAATGTAGAGAACATAGGCACCTCCTTGCAATCAAAAGGCACCAAGAGAACAAGCGCCTCCCTACAGTCGAAAGGTGCAAACTGAATACAAGCGCCTCCCTATAGTCGAAAGGCGCTGACTGAATGCAAGTGCCTCCCTACAGTCAGAAGGTGCCAACTGAATACTAGTGCCTCCCTACAGTTAGAAGGTGCCAACTGAATCCAAGTGCATCCCTGCAGTCAAAATGTGCCAACTGAATCCAAGCACCTCCTTGTAGTCGAAAGGCACCAACTGAAGATAAGCGCATCACTACAACCAAAAGGCACCAACCAAAGACAAGCGCCTCCCTGCAACCAGAAAGCACTAACATAAGGCAAGTGCCTCACTACAGTTGGAAGGCACTAATAGAAGGCAAGCACCTCCCTACAACTAGAAGGTGCCATTGATTCTTTGCCCGTTGACCAGATTCAAACGACGTGGACAACAACAGCTAGTGCAGTTCCAGCTCTGCATCATGCAGAGCTAAATTGGAGATAGCACCAATGTACCCAAATGTCTTAATGATGCCAGGCAAAGAACAAACTGAAATGAACATGCCACCATCAAAATAGAATGCCAAACATCGATTGCATTCGCCAGACTATTCTAATTTAGTCTGGGAAGAATCGACTGTTGTAACCACTTCTGTAATAGAATTTCTACGGGTGTGTTATATAAAAACACACAGATCACTCTGAAAGAGATATATAGGGAGATATATATAGAAATAATTAATAAAGATCCATTTAGAGTTGCAGAAGATAGATTGTAATATGTTGATAAATATATTACAGTTCCATAAGTTCTAAAGCACGTGTTCGATCGGGAAGAAGCTGCTGGAGCCTAGGCCCACTCCAAGCCAGTATTTCTTCCCCATTTCCTTTTTGTTCATTTATTTTAATTAGTTTATTGCTTTCATAGGAACGTTCATTAGTTTGCTAGTTCCAGTATTTGCAGTAGATTCATTTTTAGGAATGTATACATAATTTATTTCTATAGATTTAATTCTGTTCTTCTTACATAATATAGTGAGAAGTGTGGGAATGATTGACAACCATCTCAAGAACACCCCCAAAATGTAGGATTAGAAGATTAACCTCTAGTGGTATTGTAGTAACCTAATTCTGACCCTTCGCAAGTTTACGAAGCTCCCTGGGTTGATAATTAAATGCACGGGCATGTGACAAAAATAGGAAACCATTCACCTTGTTTGGCTCGCAACATTTTGGTGCCATTGCTAGGGAAGCGTCTTAATTAGATTACTTACAATACCTTGAAACCTTCCATCTGACCTTGTATGAGTTCTTTGAGAAGAAGAGGACCTGATGGTCGCTTTATAAGATCTAATCCATCAGGACCTGAGTCAGTCGAGCATTTTGGATTTGAGTTAGACTCGCTCGACCTACCAGCAGTCCATTGGAGTGAGGAACCACACTTTGTGCAAAGTGCCACCTCATCCCATCAACAAGGGGATGAATGAATCATCATAAATCCCCTGTTTAATAGGACTCCTCTAGAGGAAGCCCTATTGTGGAAGGCTATGGAGGATCAGACGATCTCTCCAGACAACCTTAAAGCATTGACTCAGAAAGTTTTAAACGATCGGAAGGCCATAAATGCTGCATTAGAAACCACATTTCCTAAAAAAATGGTAGATAACGATGAAGTCTCATCTAGCTTTAGTTTCCCAATAGAGGAGGGAGTAGGAGATACCAAAATGAAAAACATATCCCCTGCTCACCTTTCGTCCTTCAGAGGACACCCGACTAAGGACCTTGACCTATTTTTATTCAAATTTGATGTTTTGTGTAGGTCTATGGATTACAAATCAAATGCATAGAAGTTGAAATTATTTCCTTCTACATTAGACGATGTAGCTCTGTGATGGTTCATTGGTATGGGAGACAAACACATCACCACCTGGGACTAGATGAAGACGCTCTTTCTAGAGCAATATCAAGATTTTGAGAGAGCAAGAGACTCCAGGGAGGAGGTCCTGAGCATGACACAAAGAGAAGATGAGTCTCTCAAGGAGTATTGGGAGAGATTCACATTTAATATTCAATGGTCCCCTCACTTGAAGCTATCTGATAAGTCCCTCAAAAGCATCTTCTTAAGGGGACTTACCAATGAGTCATTGCAGGCTCTCAACATGATCTCTAGAGGTGATTTCTATCAGCATGCTATGGATGACATTCGACAATTATGCCAGGACTACTCGAGAAGGTGAGGCAAAATCACCGCCAAGACCATGAAGGTGACTGCTTCAGTCATAAAAATAGAAATAGGCAACATGCTGGAGGATTTGAAGAGCGAAATGCTCTCATCTCTAGCACTGCAGATGGATACACTACTGTTAGAAAAGAAGAAACAATAAAATGACGTAGCATTGGCCTATTTCTACCCAAAATGTAGAGGAAGGCACACAAAGAATGCATGTCCAAAAAACAAAGTCAGAGTATGCACAGTTTGCAGGCTAAATCATAAAACTCGATTTTGCCCATAACTGCTTAGTAACTAGGAAGCGGCTGAGAGCACAGAGGCCTACTTTATAGACAATAGGAAGAGTTGGCCATAACCCCCCATGAGGAATATACCAATTGGAATTCCATCATATGGGGGAGGGTCATACATGCACCAAGGACCCCCTCAACCACCTAATATGGGGTGGTGGGGACTGTCACCCTAGATGAATGCACCCCCAGTAGCATTCCTGAATCAACATCCATGGATGCCATATCCATATCCTGGGCAGCAGTGGAGAGGCCATAATGCATGGAATCAAACTCCATAGAGTGCATCTCCTACTCACATCCAACAAAACTTACCAGCATTGCCAGCAGTAAGACCTGTGCAGCTACCAGCACAACCGACAGCAAACTCGAACAACAAAGTAAATCGGTCAGCATACAACGTAGAAGGTGAGATGTATCATATGTACAATATTCAGCTTAGATCAGGTAGGTATCTAGGAGTAGAGACACCACCTCTGGTAGAAGAGGAGGAAGAAATGGTAGGGACACCTCCACTGGTAGAAGAGGAGGAAGAAATAGAGGAGACACCTCTGGTAGAAGAGGGAAAGTCACTTGAGAGAGCAGAGGCTCCATTTCCTAGCTGGTTACAAGAACAAAGAAAAACAACACAGCCAAAATTTGACATCTTGTCGAGCTTGAAGAATCTCACGATAAAAATCCCATTATTTCAAGCAATTCGAGATGTCCCCATTTACACAAAGGCAATTAGAGAAATGTGTCTAAGGAGACCGGGACGAAAATCTACCTAGAATATCAATGTCATGGGTAAATTGGTAGATCTAATGATGGATAGAACATATCATCTGAAGTATGCAGATCCAGGCAGCCCAGTGCTGACCGTAAAAATTGGAGGACATTCCCTGTCCAACACATTGGTTGACCTCAGGGCATCCATCAACGTGATGCCTCAAGAGACCATGCAGAGGCTGCAACTCATGAACCTGAAGCCAACCACGACAGTGCTATAGTTAGCCAATCGATCAACCATATCATCAGAAGGGATGCTAGAAGATGCGATCGTAACAGTCGGTGCATTGGAATATCCAGCCGATTTTTTAGTTTTGCAAACCAAGACTAGGCTGGGCGGTTACCCGCTCATTTTGGGGAGGCCATGGCTAGCAATAGCTGATGCTTACATCAGCTGCTAGGATGGGCTAATGACCATATCCAATAGGCAAAACATCAAAAGGCTAACCATTTCATCGCTAGCTCAGTCTATGGACTCGACAGAAGAACCCAGGATCACCGAGCATGGAACTACGGAGTTGTCCATAATCCAGCCGATGATGACCTTGGAAGAGGTGGAAGAAGAGGATGAGGATGGTGCTATCATGGAGTTTATCCATGGAGAATCGTCCACCCCCACACCTAGATCATCGTTGACTGGTGCCCAAGATCAGCACATCTAAAAAGTACATGTTGGTCCAGGGAGGATATTAAACGTCAACATTAGGTTGACGCCCACATAGCTAGAAAAATTGGAAGAGCTTCTGGTAAAACACTAGCAAGCATTTGCATGGGACTACGTAGATATGCGTGGCATCAGCCCGAAAATATGTACCCATCAGATTTATTTAGATGACCAGGCAACTCCTAGTCGATAGCCACAGAGAAGGATGAACCCAGCAATGAAAGACATTATCAGAGAAAAACTACACAAAATTTTGGCTGTCGAACTCATATATCCAATTTTTGACAGTGAATGGGTATTACCATTAGTGATGGTCCCAAAAAAGAATAAGAAATGGTGGATCTGCGTGGACTACTGGGCGTTGAACAAGGCAACTAAGAAAGACCACTTCCCACTCTTGTTCATTGATCAAGTCTTGGACACACTCTAAAGAAGAAAATACTTCTCCTTTCTGGACGGTGCTTAGCATATTCTTTGATATGATAGGATATGGGGTGGAAGTATACATGGACGACTTCACCGCCTATGGAGAAACCTTCGAGGAGGCAATGAAAAATCTGTAAAGAGTGCTCAACAGGAGCAAGAAAAATCATTTATCCCTAAGTAATGAATTTTTTTTTATGATGATGCAGGAAGGCATCGTGTTTGGACACCACCTCTCTGCAGAAGGAATAAAAGTAGACAAGAGGAAGATCAAGGTTATCAGAGACCTACCTAGCCCCAAAACGTAGAAGGAGGTAAGAAGTTTTCTTGGATCAACCGGGTACTACCGGCGATTTATCATCAAATTTAGTAAGATTGCCAAACCATTGCACACCCTACTTTCTAAGGACATAGAGTTCAATTGGACGGGAGACTACGAAGAAGCGTTCCAATTGCTGAAAGAAAAATTGATATCTGCATCGGTCTTGAGAGGACCGAATTGGGCCATACCGTTCCATATTTACTATGATGCATCTAACAATGCGATCGGAGTAGTCCTCGGGCAAAAAGACGATGAAGAATTCTACGCCATCTATTATGTCAATAAAAACTTGGTAGGAGTAGAGCTCAACTATACAGTGATAGAAAAAGAATTCCTCACAGTTGTCCATGCAATAAAAAAATTCTGCCACTATATAACGAGATACAAGGTCTTCGTCCATATGGACCATGTGGCTATTAGGTATCTGATGAGCAAGCCATCCATTGGTAGCAGAATTATCAGATGGCTATTGCTATTGTAGGAATTCGACATAACTATAGTCGATAATCTAGGCAAGGACAACGTCGTGGCAGATTTTATGTCTAGATTGATACCAGTAGATCATCAAGCAGTGGAAGATCAGTTTCCAGATGAACATCTGTTCACTATTAGTGAACAAACTCCATGGTATTCAGACATAGCCAATTACTTGGCCACCGAAATGACCTCACCTACTGTCTCCTACCAAGAAAAGTAGACGGTCATAGAGAAGAGCGCATCATTCATTTGGATGGATGGTCTCCTATTTAAAATAGGACGGGACCAAATTATAAGAAGATGCATAGCAGAACATGAGTTTTCAAAAGTACTCAAGGCATGTCATGATGAGCCATGCGGAGGACACTTTGCAGGGAAACGAACTGCCTACAAAATCCTACAGGCTGGGTATTTTTGGCCCACTCTGTTCAATGACGCAGCAGCGTATACCAGCAAGTGTGATGAGTGCCAGAGGATGGGTAGGCCAACCCACCAAGATGAAATGCCCCTACAGCCCTAGGTACACCTAGAACCTTTCTATAAATGGGGCATGGATTTCATGGGACCATTCAATCCACCTTCAATGGGAAGGAGGTTTATTCTGGTCTGTACGGATTACGTCACCAAATGGGTGGAAGTGCAAGCATTAAGGGACTTAAAGGAAAGAACGGTCGTCGATTTCTTATTTGCCCATATTTTCACACGATTTGGGGTTACTTAGGAGATAACAACAGACCAAGGGCCCCAATTCACCTACAAATTGATTGAGGAGTTGATGGAGCAGTATAGAGTTCGGCACAATAAAACCATGCCCTACCATCCACAGGTGAACGGGCAAGTAGAAGTGACAAACAAGGAGATAAAAAACATCTTAACCAAAACTGTGCAGCAACATAAGAAATATTGGACCACATGGTTGCTGGAGGCAGTTTGGGCATACAACACCATGTGGAAATCCACCACAGGATGCACACCTTTCCAACTGGTCTATAGAAAAAATGCGATGATGCCCATCAAGTTCGAAATCAAAACTCTGAGGATGGCTTCAGAATTAAATTTGATCTTGGACGAAGCTCAAAAATAGAGGATTTGCCAACTAGATAAGCTAGACAAAATCTGACTGGATGCTTTGCAGAGAATAGATATTACACAGAAGTAGAGAAAGAAGTGGCATGATAACCACATCAAGCTGAAGAAGTTCCAGGTAGGGGAATGGGTACTATTGTATGATTCCCAGTTCCAGGAAAGGAATGGCAAACTTATGCAGAGGTGGATGGGGCCGTATGAGGTGGCAAAGCTCATTAGGAATGGGGCGGTGTGCGTTAAGACAATTGATGACAACACCATGTTCACAGTAAATGGCCATCGACTACGCCCCTATAATACGTCTGAAACATTACAGGTGGAATCCAGAGTAGGCATGGGGGAGACCCCATCTT
The DNA here is from genome assembly GCA_028583015.1 of Wollemia nobilis. Taxonomy (NCBI): domain Eukaryota; kingdom Viridiplantae; phylum Streptophyta; class Pinopsida; order Araucariales; family Araucariaceae; genus Wollemia; species Wollemia nobilis. The sequence continues at coordinate 7,754,328 of JAQPPZ010017049.1, read as the reverse complement.
GCTAGATATGGACTGAACTCTCATAGGTGAAATAGTGGGCACAAAAGTGCTGACCCAAATTTTTTTTAGTTAATATAGTTTTTTAATGTGTGTTTTTGCAGGGACGACGCCCGTATGCAAGCTAGAGGCATCCTAATACAAGGCCTAACAGGAACGAAACGCATCTAACTGTCTTTATTTTTCTTTCTTTTTTGGTTGCTTTTTGCAGATGGAGGACATGAAAGCCTAGGGATAGGTAAATGGGAAACTAGGCCTGATTTGGCTCAGCATTTCGACATCGACTCGTAGGTAGAATTTGGGCAGCGTGAAAAACTGGGAAGGCTTGATCACCCTTTTTTTCTAGTCAAATTGCCATCCAGAAGAAGGCGCCTTACTGCACCCAAAAGGTGCCAAGTCTAGAATAAGGTGACTTACTGCACCTAGAAGGCACCAATTCTAGAAGAAGGCACCTTACTGCATCCAGAAGAAGGCACCAAGACAAGAAGAAGGTGCCTTACTATAGTCATAAGGTGCCAAGACTAGAAGAAGGTGCCTTACTGCACCCAGAAGGTGCCAAGACCAGAAGAAGGTGCCTTACTGCACCTAGAAGGCACCAAGACCAGAAGAAGGTGCCTTACTACACCTAGAAGGTGCCAAGCCCAGAATAAGGTGCCTTACTACATCCAAAAGGCACCAAGCCTAGAAGAAGGTGCCTTACTACATCCGAAAGGTGCCCATCCAGAAGAAGGCACCTTACTACATCCGAAAGGTGCCCATCCAGAAGAAGGCAAAAAAAAAATAATAAAAAATAAAAAAATAAAAAATAATAAATATATATATATATATATATATATATATATATATATATATATATATATATATATATATATATATATATATATATATGCGCCTTCCGTGGTAGGAAGGCACCAGAACAAAAAAAAAAAAAATCCAGCCGAATACGCCTTCCAACATTAGGAAGGCGCATTCATCCAGCTAAATATGCTTTCCAACATCACGAAGGCGCATTCATAAATATGAACGCCTTCCAACATTGGGAAGGCATGAACCAGAAGGTGGCACCCCCACATTGGGAAGACACATGCAGACAAAAGTGCCTCCCACCAATAAGAGGCACTTCATAGCACTGGAAGGCACATTCGTTCGACGAAGAGCACCGACAACGTTGGAAAGGCACTACAAGGGCACCATCCACATGGGGAAGGTACCAAAGAATGCCTTATGCATAAAACATTTACATCTACTAGACGCCTCGGGCAGAACAAAGCATCGCACAAATCAATGACATCAAATGACCACACCCCTCCATTGTGTCACAAGTTAGCAAATAAGCGGCTACCACAAAAATTGGAATGCCAAATCAGGTACATGCATACTAAATCAAATATTTTATATTATTTATTTATAAATACGTAGTACCAAAAAAATACAGCTGTCATAGAGATCGTTCCCCCCATAGCCGAAAACGCATGCCAATGAAAGAGCGCCTTCCATAACTGCTAGGGTTAGGCATATTTTCTATAAGAGGGTGCCTTCCTGAAGAAGGAAGGATGAAAAAAATATACAGAATCAGAAGGTGCCATGGGAGGAAGGTCCAAGAACCACGTGATCAAGAAGAATGAACCCAGTGATATTGATGGAATCAGAGGGGCAGTGAAGACCCAATTCAAAGCTGAGGGGTGGCTCGAATACTGCACCCTGGTTAGTCAGGGCTAGGATATGGAAGCAGCTAGAGAATTTTCCACCTCTTTGAGGGGCGATGCGACCCAAGTATGAGGGGTGGAAATTCTAGTCACCCCTGAGTTCATCTCACAGGCGACTGGATTGCCTCTCATAGGGGAATGTGCATACAAGGGCGGAGTGTTAAAACTATACACCAAAATACTGCTGCCAGGAGGAAATGTGAAAATAGACAGGGAGGGATTACTAAAAAATAGTCTCCCCATGAATATATGGAAGATGTTCAAGCAGATTGCTAAATTCTTCACATGCACAGGGAAGTATACCCATCTGAACATTAATCATGTGCACTTCCTCAATCACCTAGTGCATGGGAGGAAATTAAATATACCCTTCTATCTAGTGACTGCTCTGAAAGATGAAGCGGCTCGATACCAGAAGGGGGCACCATCTGCCTTAGCCCACCATGGGCTGATATCGACATTGGTCAACACAAAGATAGAACCGCGATGCAGAGGGATATGGCGGCCAAATAGAGCAACACAATGCGGTTGCCAAATTAGGGCAAGACGAAGCATCTCTTGTAGCAGAGATAACAAACATCGATCAATTGGTGTCACCCTATTTTCTAGGAGGGGCAGAGCAGTCACCAGTGCACGAAGACATAAAGGACAGAGGGCATTCCCCAGTGCCCGAGTATGTGGAGGAAGAAGCGCCACTCACTAGTGGTGAGGATGAACCAATTCCCAGGAGGAAACGTCTACGACGATTCCTCTCGATAGAGGAAGGACAGAGTGACACAGAGTAGGACGAAGGTCTCCAGCAGCAGATAAGACCAAAGGATATGAAGGACCTCCCCAGGCCTAAATAAGGAAAAGATCCTAAGGGGTCGACACCAGGTAGACAGGAGAATGAAGGATCACCCCCAGAGATAGTAGCACAGTCGATCCTTCAAAGTAAAGAGAAGTCCCCAAAGGAGAAAGAAGAGACCCCGATCTGAGCTGCCACATTTTCTATAGAGGCCAAGGCAAAGAAGCCTAGGACGGCTTGACAGAAGGTGAAAGTGACCTTTGACGAGTCAGAGGAGGACGAATGGGACATGCAGTTGTTTGTCGAAAGGCAAAAATATTTTGAGCAGCTGTGCAACGAAATGAAAGCATCCAAGGAGGCCAGGAAGGCATCCTCAAGGATAAAAAGATATTTTGGCATCTACGTCAATTCAACTAAAGACAGCCAATTTTGGGACATCTATGGTTCATCCCGAGGGTGGCCTTTCATGATGAGGAGGTACTTAGAATGGTGGGGAGTATATGGCCCACAATTGGAGGTCACTGCAATTGCAAAGGATAATGCAGGGCTTACCCCTGAAGTGGTCAAATTATACAAGGCCCAAGTAGTGCCTTCCAAAGAGGATAACTCGGATATCCCTCTGGCAGTGGTCAAACCTCCAGACGTCGACCTCTGGCAAGCTGCTGAAGCTACATTTCAATCGGCAGGAACAACACTGGCTAGACCACCACCAGTAGTGGCCAGAACAAGAAGGGGACAATTGACAGTCATAGTTTCCCATAGGCAAAGGTGAACCACACCTTCACATGCCAGCATGAAAATACATACTCAGGTCGCAGGGGCAGCCAAATCCTCCAAGAGATGGTGACAATGAAAATTCGAGAGGGCTACCTGTAGTTTGGATGCCACGAGGGCGTGGCATATGTTAGGCATGGGGGGATGATGAGCACCATAAATGCTCATATTTTGTACATATTTATTTGATCAATATGCGGCTGTATAATAAGGATTGCATACTTTTATGAATAATTATATAGATATTTGATATAATTATGTGTGTTATCTAATTTGTGTGCTTTTAGTATGTTTTGTGGAATTGTAGTTGATTTAGTTAGATTTGGAACGGTCGAGGTCCTTTTGATGGACCTGGCACTTTATTTCATTGGGGGTCAATGTAGAGAACATAGGCACCTCCATGCAACTGAAAGGTGCCATGAGAACAAGCACCTCCCTACAGTCAGAATGCACCAACTGAATACAAGTGCCTCCCTGTAGTCGAAAGGTGTCGATTGAATGCAAGTGCCTCCTTGCAGTCAGAAGGCGCCAACTGAATACCAGCACCTCCCTGCAGTTAGAAGGTGCCAATTGAATCCAAGTGCCTCCCTGCAGTCGAAAGGTGCCAACTGAATCCAAGCGCCTCCCTGCAATCAAAAGGCACCAACTAAAGATAAGCGCCTCACTACAATCAAAATGCACCAACCAAAGACAAGTGCCTCCCTACAACTGAAATGCGCTAACAAAAGGCAAGCACCTCCCTGTAGCCAAAAGGTGCTAATAGAAGGCAAGCACCTCCCTAAAATTGAAAGGCACCACTGATTCTTTTCTTGTTGACCAGATTCAAATGACGTGGATGACAACGGTTGGTGTAGTTCCAGCTCTACGTTATGTAGAGCTAAATTGGAGATAGAACCAACGTACCCAAATGTATTAATGATGCCAGGAAAAGCATGAACCGAAACAAACACGTCGCCATCAGAATAGAATGCCAGACATCGATTGCATTCGCCAAACTATTCTAATTTAGTCTGGGAAGAATCGACTGTTGTAACCACTTCTGTAACAAAATTTCTGCAGGTGTGTTATATAAACACACGTAGATCATTCTAAAAGAGATATATAGGGAGAGATATATAGAAATAATTAATAAAGATCCATTTAGAGTTGCAGAAGATAGATTGTAATACGTTGATAAATATATTATAGTTCTAGAAGTTCTAAAGCGCGTGTTCGATCGGGAAGAAGCTGCTGGATCCTGGGCCCACTCCAAGCCAGTATTTCTTCCCCATTTCCTTTTTGTTCATTTATTTTAATTATTTTATTGCTTTCATAGGAACATTCATTAGTTTGCTAGTTCCAGTATTTGCAGTAGATTCATTTTCAGGAATGTATACATAATTTATTTATGTAGATTTAATTTTGTTCTTCTTACGTAATTTATTGAGGAGTGCGTGCAGGAATGATTGACAACCATCTCAAGAACACCCCCCAAATGTAGTATTAGCAGATTCACCTCCAGTGGTATTGTAGTAACCTAATTCTGACTCTTCGCAAGTTTAGGAAGCTCCCTGGGTTGATAATTAAATGCACGGGCATGTGACAAAAATAGGAAACCATTCACCTTGTTTGGCTCGCAACACCAATATGATACCTTCTTGCATCATCATAAAGCATTTCTCGTTGCTCAGGGATAAATTGTTTTCCTTGCTTCTTTTGAGCACTCTTTCCAAGTTCGTCATTGCTTCGTCAAAGGTTTCTCCATAGACGGTGAAGTCATCCATGTATACTTCGATCGCGTCTCCCATCATGTCTAAAAATATGCTAAGCACCACCCTTTGAAATGTTGCAGGTGCGTTGCACAATCTAAAAGGTAATACCCGATAGGCAAATGTTCCCCATGGGCAGATGAACATTGTCTTAACCTGATCCTCTTCTACTATCTAGATCTGGTTGTAACCAGTGAATCTGTCTAGGAAGGAGAAATACTTCTTCCCTGAGAGTGTATCCAAGACTTGATCAATGAACGGGAGTGGGATGTGGTCCTTCTTTGTCACTTTTATTAATTCTCTGTAGTCCACACAGATTTTCCATTTCCCATTCTTTTTAGGGACTACCACTAACGGTGATACCCACTCACTGTCATAAATCAGATAGATGAATCTGGTAGTCAAGAGTTTTTACAGTTCTTCCTTGACAATATCTTTCATTTTTGGATTCATTCTTCTCTATGGTTGCCTACTTAGATTTTCTTGATCATCGAGGTATATACGATGGGTACAGATATCTGGGTTGATACCCTTCATATCTGAGTAATCCTATGCAAATTCCTATTGGTGTCTAACCAGGAGCTCTTCTACTTTCATCAATTATGTGGGAGTCAACCCACTGCTGACATTCAACGTTATTCCTGGACCGACGTGTATCTGCTAAATGTGGTGATCTTGGGCACGAACCAATGACGATCTAGGTGTAGATATGGAGGAATCCCCATGGAGGAACTCCACAATAGCACCATATTCATCTTCTTCTGCCAACTCATCCAACGTCATCATCGGTTGGATCATGGATAGCTCAAAATTTTCATGCTCAGACAACATGGGTTCTCCTACTGAGTTGATGGACTGTGCTGGAGGTGAAATAGTCAACCTTTTAACATTTCGTCCATCAAATATGGTCATCAACCCCTCCCAGCAGCTGATGTAAGCATTGACTATTGCCAGCCATAGCCTTCCCAAGATGAGCAGCTAATCGCCTAGCCTAGTTTTGGATTACAAGACTAAAAAGTCAACTAGGTATTCCCATGCATTGACTGTCACTATTACGTCTTCCAACATTCCTTTCGGTGCCACGGTCGATCGATCGACCAATTGTAGCACTATCGTAGTGGGTTTTAGGTTCATGAGTTGTAGCCTCTGCATGGTCTCCTGAGGCATTACGTTGATGGTTTCTCTGAGATCGACCAACATATTGGGCATGGAATGTCCCTCAATTTTTATAGTTAGCACCGAGCTATCTAGGTTTGCATACTTAGGATGGCATGTTTTGCCCATCATCAAATCTTCTAGTTTACCCATGACATTGATAGTCTGGGTTGCTCTTCATCCTGGCTTCCTTAGACACATCTCTATCACCTTGGTATATATCGAAACATCTTGGATGTCTTGAAATAATGGAATTGTCATGATGAGGTTCTTCAAGCTAGAGAAGATATCGAACTCTAGCTATGTTACTTTCCTCTATTCTTGCAACCGGTTGGGAAATGGAGCCTTTGTTCTCTTAGGTTTTTCTTCTATCACCTCTTCTACAATAGGTGTTTCTCCTACCTCTTCCTCCTCTTCTACCAGTGGAGGCATTCCTACTCCTAGTTGTCTACTAGACCTAAGCTGAATATGGTACATTAGATACATCTCACCCTCCACATTGAATGCTGGCTAGTTCACCCTGTTATTCAGATTTACCATCAGTTGTATAGGTAGCTGCGCAGGTCTCACTCCTGGAAATGTTTGTAAATTCTATTGGGGGTGAGCTAGTGCTACATTATGTGAAGCCTAATTCCATGTAGTGTGGCCTCTCCACTGCTGCCCAGGATATGGATATGGCATCCATGGATGTTGGTTCGGGAATGTTGCTGGGGGTGTGTTAAACCAGGGTGATGGCCCCCACCACCACATGTTAGGTGGTTGAGGTGGGCCTTGGGGCATGTATGGTCCTTCCCCATATGATGACATTCTGGTTGGCATATTATCCGCAAGGGGTTGTGGCCAACTCTTTTGATTGCCTATGAAATAGGCATCTGCGCTTTCAACATCCTCTTGATTACTGGGCAGTTGTAGGTACAATCAAGTTTTATGGTTCAGCCTACAAACTGTGCATACTCTAACTTTGTTCTCTGGGCATACATTCTTTGCATGATTACCTCTACATTTAGGATAGAAATAAGCTAATGTTGCTTCATTTTCTTACTTATTTTTCTCTAATAGCAGCATATCCATCTGCAATGCTAGAGATGAGAGCATTTCGCTCTTTAAATCTTTGAGCATGTTACCTATTTCTATCTTCGTGACTAAAGCAGTCACTTTCATGGTTCTAGAAGTGGTCTTGCCTCTCCTTCTTGAGTATTTTTGGCACAGTTGTCGGATGTCTTCCATAGCATGCTGGTAGACATCACCTCCAGAAATCATGTTAAGAGCCTCCAGTGATTCATTGGTAAGTCCTCTCAAAAATATTCTTTTGAGGGACTTATCAGATAGTTTCATGTGAGGATATCATTGAAGATTAAAGTTGAATCTCTCCCAATATTCCTTGAGAGACTCATATTCTTTCTGTTTCATGCTCAGGACCTCTTCTCTGGAGTCTCTTGCTCTCCCGAAATCTTGGTATTGCTCTAAAAAGAGCTTCTTCATTTGATCCCAAGTGGCAATGTGTTTGTCTCCCATACCGATGAACCACTACAGAGCTACATCATCCAAAATGGAAGGAAAGAGTTTTAGCTTTTGTGTATCATATTTTTAGTCCACAGACCTACATAAGACATTAAACTTAAATAAAAATAGATCAAGGTCCTCAATTGGGTATCCTCTAAAGTTCGAAATGTGAGCAAGGGATATGTTTTTCATTTTAGTATCTCCTACTCCTTCATCAATCGAGAAACTAAAGCCAAATGAGACTTCTTCATTGTCATCCATTTTTTCAAGAAATGCGGTCTCTAATGCAATATTTATGGCCTTACGATCATTTAAGACTTTTTGAGTCAAGGCTCTAAGGTTGTCTGGTGTTATCGTACGATCTTCTATAGCTTTCCACAACAGGGCTTCCTCTAAGGGTGTCCTATTAAACAAGGGATTTATGATGATTCGTTCTTCCCCACATTGATGGGATGAGGAGGCACTTTGCACAAAGTGCGGCTCCTCACTCCAATGGATTGTTGGTGGTGGGTCGGGCGAGTCTAATTCAAATTTAGAATGTTTGGCTGACTCAAGTTTTGGTGGATTGATTTTTAAAAACTGACCGTCAGGTCCTATTCTTCTCGAAGAACTCATACAAGGTCAGATATAAGGTTTCCAGGTATTATAAATAATCTAGTTGAGACGCTTCCTTGACAACGATGCCAAAATATTGTAGGCCAAACAAGGTTAACTTCTTTCCTACTTTTGTCACATGCCCGTGCATTTAATTTATCAACCCAGGGAGCTTCGTAAACTTGTGAAGGGTCTTGAACAAGATTTACTTACAATACCACTTGAGATGAGCCTGCTAGTTCTACTATTGATGGGTGTTTCAAACGGTTAATAATTCATACACTCAATAATTTACGTAAAAACAATTAAATCTATAGAAATGAAATATTCATACATTCCTGGAAATAAACCTACTACAATACTGGAAATAACAATGCAATAAAAAATATTATAAAAGCGATAAACTAAAAATAGGGGAAGAAATACTGGCTTGGAGTGGGTCTAGGCTCCAGCAGCTTCCTCCCAGCTGAACACGTACTTAGAAACTCTTAGAAATGTATTATAATTATCAAAGTATTACAATGCTTCTTCTGTATATCTCTCTATATTTACTAAAAAATTCTATATATCCTTAGAGAGGTCTGCGTGTGTTTATATAGAACACCCGCAGATCTTCTATTACAAAGAAGTTATAACAGTAGATTCATTCCAGACTAAACTAAGACAATCTAGTAAATGTGATCGACATCTGCTAAAATTGGCATTCATTTCTAATGGTGGTGTGTTCACTAATTGGTTTGTGCTTCACTTGGCATTGGTAGGACGTTCTCATACATTGGTGTGATCCCTAATTTAACTCTACATGACGTAGAGTTGGAACTACATCAATCATTGTTGTCCACGTCGTGCTTTTCTGGTCAACGGGTGAAGAACAAGGGTGCCTTCCCTATGAGGAATGTGCCTAAGTATGTCGAGAGCCTTCTCTATGCTCAAGGTGCCTTACTACCATTGGTGCCTTCCTGGAAGAGGAAGGTGCTTATCTTCTATTAGTGCCATCCTGTGAGAGGAAGGCTCTTGCCTTCTAGTGGCACCTTCCTTATGAGAGGAATGCGCTTGCCTTCTAGTGGCACCTTTCTTATGAGAGGAAGGTACTTACCTTCTAGTGGCACATTCCTTATGAGAGGAAGGCGCTTGTCTTCTAGTGGCACCTTCCTGTCAGCACCTTCTTGTGAGAGGAAGGCACTTATTTTCCTTTGGTGCCTTCCTGGAAGAGGAAGGCGCTAGCCTTCTATTGGCACCTTCCTGGGAGAGGAAGGTTCTTGTCTTTCCTTGGTGCCTTCCTGGAAGAGGAAGGCGCCTACTTATGCTTTGCGTCTTCCTAGAAGAGGAAGGCACCTACCTTCTCTACGTTGATTTCAAAAGAAACAAAGTGCCAGGTCCATGAAAAGACCTCGAATGATCCAAATCTGACTAAATCAACTACAATTCCACAAAAACACACTGAAAACACACAAATTAGATAACACGCATAATTTCATCAAATAATTATATAATCATTCATAAAAATATGCAATCCTTATTATACAACCACATAATGATCAAGAAAATGTATACAACATATGAGCATTTCTGATGCTCATCACCTTTCATGAAATTGTAGTGGCCTCAATGCTCCTAAGAAATGATTGCTAAAAAGGTAGTTGGTTCTATTCAAATTGGAACTTGCTATAGTTTAAGCATCAAATATTTTTTATTTGAATAGAAAAAAGGTGATTTGTAAGATTGGTGGAGGTTACTTACAAGTGGAATTTTCTATTGAAGGGGCACCAAAGGATACTTAAATACTTTGGACCAAGGATCAACTCAATGTGCAACACATGGAGGGTATATAATTTTGGCATGTTATCGAGTTTTTATATAGAGGCTTAGGTATGGGATTTATTTGTGTAAATATTTATGCTCCCCTCATTTATACCCTAGAATACCATAGTTGGGACAAGTTTTTTGCATGTGTTAGTCATTATCTAGATTGCAGCATCCTCCTACAAGGAGACTTTAACTGCATTTTACATACTGAAGAGAACTAGGAAGGTGGCCTTCAAGATCCTATCTATAACAAGGATTGTCAAAATTTTATAGATTCAAAGGGTTTATAGAACCCATATTAAATTTTGGTAGATACACCTAGTATAATTACAAGAGATGTATTAATTATAGAATGAAAATGCTTAAAAGTTTCTTATTGTAGGGCACTTGGTTATTATAGGAATTTATTTTTAAATTAAGTATTCTAAAAGTAGTAGGATCTGGTCACACGTTTATTAGATTGACCTACATCCTTTCCCACCATCCAGAAGGCTTACCCTTTAATTTTGAATTAATGTGGCTAGGATATGGACAACGTCTAGCCCTGGTGCATCAATGGTGGATTGAGTTAGGTGTTATGAGGATTCTAAGAGGCACACATGCACTTGGTAGTTACATAAAGTAAAATAAAATATGAAGTAACTGAGTCATAAAGTTTTTGTAATATATTTCAATCTATGCAAGAGAAATAAAGAGCAATGAAAGAGCTCAAGTTGAAATCCATGTGAATGGATTTAATCCTAAGTTATTTGATAAAAAGAAAGCTTTTTTAATGGACTTAAATGATTTGTACACCAAGGAAGAAATATTTTGGAGGTAAAAATCCTAAAAACTATTGTTAAAATAAGGGGATAATGCTTATTTTCTATATAGGTACAATGTGGCAAGAAGAAATATTAACTTTATTCACTCATTTATTAGAGGATATGGATCTATATCTAATATTGTAGATGATATTAAATAGTAGTGGGATACTTTCAAACTTTGTTCTTTGTAGCCCCCCTCTCCCATTCCTATGATGTGTGCATACAATAGCATGCTACAAAAACATCCAATTATGTTGTAATGGCTCCAATATAACCAAATGAACTATCTTTATTTTTATTAAATTGGACCCTAGGTTTAGATAGATAACCCTAAATAGTGATTTAGTCTATAAATAGGAAGAGTTAAGTGGTAGTTGGATCATATTTCATATTCAAATATTAGTTGCATTTATTGTGCATATGAGACTTGGCCCTCTCCAAGTGGCTATGATACTTTACCATCTCTAAGTTGCTAAGGATTTGTATTGATTTAAATTTGGAATCTAAGTTTTGCATATTTGAATTTTTGGCAATTGGACATAAATTATTTTTATCATTGGATATGATTTATTGTCCATTATAATATTGCTATTGCTATTGTTGTATTTATTGAAGTTGTATCTTTACAAGTGGTATTATAGATTTGATCTCGACTCCCTTTGGTGGTATAAATGTGTAGCAAACGGACACATGAACCATTCTAGAACCTTTTCTAAATAATACTATTTCTTGTTTCCTAGTATTTTTTTCATAAACTTTTTTTTAGTTTATCTTTTGGTGCATATATCATTTATAATATTATGAATTTGTTATTATTAATTCCTTTTCATGAACCTAATTTTAAAAAAGAAGACTATAAGGTATCATTGAATCCTTATGAGAGACCTATCCCATTGTGATTATCTCCTTGAGCTGGTCAAAACAAGGAGTATTTATTTCACTTTTTGAGAAGCAAGTGTGTCAGGACCCTTGTGGAAGATCTATCTCTTTTCAATCATCTCTTTAAGTTGATCAAAGTAAGAGGTATTTCTCATAACATGTTTTTAGTAGTATTCCAAGCAGTTTTTAGGTTTCGTGATTGTCCTTAGTGTATGAATGAACTTGCTACCACTACTATTTGGTTGTGAATTAATGATTTATTACAATATATTGGTCATTTAGAGGATGTGTGTATGAGAAAAATAAGTGCCAAGCCAAAATTATAGTAAGCATTACAACACTCCCCCACATATTAATAGTTTTTATCAACATATTGTTTATTCCTTAAATACCATGACTTCACATCCTACCAACACCTCTTGTCTTTCCTCTATTCTTTCCAATAACCCTCCCCTACCACTCCTATTGCTACCCATAAAATTTATAATCATATTCTTGATACTATTGATCATGGTCTACATGTCTATCTTGAGACTCAAGAAAATATGGTTTTCTCCATTGCCCAGTCCTTAGTTAACATCAAAAAGTCCTAAAAATATCTACTACTATGCATTACCTTATCAATAAGTCTTCAAAAATAATTCCATAACAACCTCCAATAATTCATCAAGCACTACATATAGGGACCTTAGAATTCTTCCACTACCATCATCTGGTCATAGTCATCCACTTTCCTATGGAAGTCAATAAGATCACTATGCTAACCAAGGTACTCCTCTAGGTATAAGTGGTTTGATTTTGATTTAGATCCCTCTATAGGAGGTGATTCTAATTTTATTCATTGGTTGTATGATGTTAATATTCTATGGATTGATATGCCCACCTTTAAGCATGTTCATCCATGTGCATGGATAGCCAAGATGGATATCATTATCTATCTGCACCATGTTCTTGAAGAAGGATGAGTCATATTAGCAACTACTAATTTGGAAACTCATGCTCATCAAAGGTTGTTATGGGAATTTTTACAAATAAGGGATCCTCTTTTGTGAATTGACTTCAAAAACATATTCCTCCAAAGATTTGATAAAAAATCTTCCACTTTTTATGTGGTCCATATGATGCAAATAAAGCAAATAGGAACAATTGAGGAGTATTACGTAGAATTCACAAGTCTTCTCATCCACACCCACTAATTAACTATAGTGATAGTGGTCTTAGTATTTTACCATATTCTATCTTAAAGATAAAATTTTGTGGGAATTCAATATGATTGACCTCTATAATCTTGATGATGCTAAATTTATAGCTTTGGTGGAAGAACAAAAGTTCCAAGAGCCTATTTCACAACATCAACATGACTTCAATTTTTGATGTCTTTACTTAAATAACTACAATAAAAATCATTCCCATGGATTTTTCCATTTTTAATATTGTTGTCACGATCCTTAAAATCAATCCTATGAAGAACATCATAACTTTCAAGTGGAATATGAAGACATAGTCGTATCAGATGATGAAGATTTGTTATATTAGGAGAAATTGATAGAAATAGATGAGGAAGAATATGAGGATTATATCATGTCTCTTTATATTCATCCTCTTATGTAAATCCAAGATTACTATACTATCAAGGTACACAAATTTATCAAATGATAACATATCAATGTGTAGACTAATGCAAGTAGCACACATAACTTTATAGATAGTAAGACAATAAGATCTTTGGGCTTGTATATCAATTATTCAAATAAATATAAATTCCAAGCCTTAGTTGCAAATGAGGATGCTACTCAATGTGTAGACAAAATTACTAAGGTTAAAATTTAAAATGCAAGAATATATTTGGTCAGGTAACCTCTTTGTCATGAATCTAGGAAGTACATATGCCATCATAGGAGCACAATGGTTACCTTAACTCATTAATGCTACTATTAATCTACAAAAATTATATGTCAAGTAAAAAGAGAATGAAAGGGTCATTTGTCTCCAAGGAATCCAACCCTTACCCTACAAGGTGGTTAATTCACACAACATGGAAAAGATATTAAAGAAAATAATGATGGATTCTTCATCCAAGTCAATTGCATGGAGGTTCAATATTTATAGTTGTTTCTTCTTGCTCTTCCTTTAGGCTTACAAAATATTATGGATTACTATGAGGTCTTTGGTGAGCCCACATGTCTTCCTCCTAAGCACACACATGATCATGCTATCCACCTTGTTATAGGATGTCAACCTCTTAATATACATCCTTACTACTATACTCAACCCTGAAAGTCTAAAATTGGGAAGCTAGTTCAATAAATGTAGGAGCAAGGAAAATTTCATCCAGGCATAAATCCATACCCCTCTCTGATGGTGATGGTATGATGCAAGGACAATTCTTGGTATATGTGTAGACACCTAAAATGTGTCATGTTTAGGAGACTACTCATATAGGCACATATGAAGACCATATGACCAATTTTGGACCTTTCCAAGAGCAAGCAGTGGTCCTAACCACTCAAAATGGTAGTTTTAGCCCATTTAAGCTTAGCAACTATAGACTAGAGTGGCCAATTTAGTAGTTGTAGACTAGAGTAGCCAACAATCTTGGCCGCTATAGGCTAGAGCAGCTAGCTAAGCAGCCAGTTTAGTAGCTGTAGACTAGAGAGGCCAGTAATCTTAGCCATTGTAGGCTAGAGCGGCCATAGCTAGCCACTACTGATGACAACGGCTAGCCCTAAAATATGAACTATCATGAAGGATTTCCCAAATCATGGGTGGTAACGGTAGTTTGCATGCATTTCAAAGGGATCTCGATGAGGAACTCCTAGAGTTCCTCCTAACTACCCCTTCCATACCAATTCAAGACTAAACCTTCCCTCTGGGATAGTTAGTTGGCATGCAGATCTAGAGCTTGGCTTCCCTAGGAAGCCAAGCCCTAGATCTAAACCTAAAACTTGGAATTCTATATATGCAGATTTCTAGTAAGGTAAAAGGATCCACGAATGTTCAAATCTTATGCAGCGAAGCCCTACCAAATCAAAGATACAGAGAGTTCAAATTATGTGTATTGGAGCACCATCTAGCTGAGCCACATCCATGTATCAATATTCAGACCCATTGTTCTTAACCACCAATCAGTGTAGGAGACACACCTGGCGACCCTTGAACATCAATTCAAGCCAAGGAGTGATTAATTACAGCCCATAAGACCTGAGGTAACCTATTAGTTAGAGGTCGCTGTCTTTGATAACGGCCCATAAGCATAGCCAGGTTTTTAATATGGTCATTCCTTTGTTCTTAGTAATAGATATGCATTTATTATTATTTCATTTACATGTATTTAGCATAGATCTAAATATTTCATTGCATTTAGATTAATATTTCTTATTTTCATATGCATATTGCCCAGATATGGTATATTTCAATACAAATTATGCTTATTTATCTAGATTATCATATTTTCTAATAAGAGCCTCTTCCAGAGAGGTGGCCCATACTACTAAGCGTGCTTTGTTATTTCCATGTATGCAGATATGTAGGTTTATAGGACCAGATCAAGACATTCAAAGCACGGGATCCCTCCTGGATGAGAGAAGGAGAAGGAGGCATCTGTAAGCCCTCATACAGTTTCATGTGTGGAACCAGGAAGCCTACGAAAGTGCACCACCCCTTTGCAAGGGGGCATTTTATTCACTTGTACTTCATTGTATCAAAATGGGTATCCCTCAGAGGGACCAACATGTAACCGGGTTTCAATATAAATAAAAGGATCTCTCTTTGTTATTTTTGCATTATATGCATTTCATGGTCTTTCATTTCATTTCGATATAATATTGCAAGTAGAGTAAGAGGTGTGTGCTTCCCAGGGTTGCTATATATGGCGATCACGATGGGACCCCCGCCAAGTTTTTTATTTTCTATTGATTTATTGATTCGGGTTTTTGTGTGCAAATTTGGCCGCTCTGGTCTATAGCGGCCCATAGACTCGACCACTCCTGCTGACAACGACCAAAAATCAGCCGCTCTGATCAACAGCGGCCAAAAGAAAAGTGTAGCAGAGGGAAAAATTTTTGTCATTTGAGTAGGATTCGAGGTTGGTACCCCTTTTCTATATTTTTTTGATTTTCTTTCTGCATCTGGTTTCTTAAAAATAGCGAACATTAAAACACATTTCAAGTTGGGAAATTAAAGAATGAAAGGGAAATAAAAACTGCATGTTGCATTTCTTAGGTTTCTTTTAGATTTCCTCTAGGCACTGCTAGGAACAATGGACCTCTACTTGTAAGGTCCGCCCTAGTCTCCAGCATGCTAGGCCATTGTATTTTGGTTTGCTTGCATGTGGCCCAATCAGTGGTTGTTTTCATCACAAAGTAGGAGGATGCATTAAAATCATATAGACTAGTTATAGATGCATTGGTCTGAGAATAAACGTTCTTTTTAGGCATTGTAGGAAAGTAGTCATGAATGTTGGTTGATGCATTGCTTTCTATTTTTTAAATCTAAAAAGAACCCCACACACTTGCACGTATCATAATAAACATTGGGGAGTTGGATTTCATCACCAACCCTCAATTCAGTCCGGTGACGTTGGCATTCATCTCCTTCCACCGGCTTGCCCCCTAGATCTTCCTAGAATAGAATAGGGAACTTTTTTATAGTGGTACTAGTTACTCATGTTCAAACTGTCTCCCACTATTGGAACAACCATTGGTTCAGAGTGGAAGAGCTAGGCGAACCCCCCACTGGGATTTAAGTGGTGTACCCTAGTCTCTTTTTGAGAAAATCATGTTTGGCATGGGTGTTCTTGGTTTCCACTATGGATGAGTCCCCTCATTCTAAATCCAAAACAAGAGCAAGAAAGCAAGAGCAACAACAAATCTAAACACACTGAAACCAGTTTTAGGACACACATTTAATCCATAAAAGAGATAATCATATTGTCTGCTTTGTGTGTTTCTTTGTTATTTGGGACCAAACCCTAACCCTAATTTTTAGGGAAATTTATTGAAAAAAACAAGTAAAAAACTACTTTTTGATTCTACATCCAACGGATCGAGAATCGTGCAAATCGGAGCTATAACAAAAAAGTTATTTTGGTTTTATTTTTACTCTATTTTTGAAGCTAAAAATAGGGAAAAACTGCACTGAAACAATCATAAAGTGGGCTAGACAACTCCAAAAACTACCAAATTTATTTTGTTGTCTTAGTTAGCCCCTGGGGCACCTCTCCCAAAAATTTTGAGTCCTAAATCTTCACGGTTCAAAAATTCCTAAAAATTCCTAAAAGTGGGCATTTCCCCACGGACCCCGGTTGGCCGATTATTTCAAAAATACAAATTTTTGACCCAAAAGTCAAATTTTGGAGTTATAGCTCATTATGATCAGCACAACACACTGATCATTTTGATATATGACACCCACAACCTTTTTCGGAAGTCAAAAATTTTATAACAAAAATTATGGCCGGGAGACCTCCCATGGTGAGCAAGACCTTCAATCTAGAGAGGGAATCAGGTTCCATACCCACCACATCTCATTACACTGAGAGTTCAAATCAGCCCAATGAGGGGCAAGATAGAGGGAAGAGAGTTGCCAACCTTGTTGCACAATTCGAAGTAGACAAGAACCCTCACACGAAGTTGTAGAGTCATAGGCCCAACACAACAAACCGATCAAATCAATCACATGGGTCACATGCAATTCAGAGAGAACAAATTCTCCAAGATCAATTGGATGAGTTGGATCAAATATATTCGAGGCCGACTCCCAGAACCATAGCCATAGAATATTCTGCATCTGGAAGTTCACAAAGCGTGACTTCTAAATGCACCACTCAACCCAGGGAAGCTTCAAAGCAACCCCATAGTTCACATGCAATGACCGACTATAGGGACACTTATCAACATACAGAATACATAGAGCAAGTTACACTAGCTAGCCAAAGTAGAGAAATAGTGGAAACCTCTTCGAGGGACCTACGAATTAGAACTACATGAACAAAATTAGATAGATATGAACCTTCTCTAATAGCGCAATCTGACCGCGTGCGATGGTTAGAAAATACATTGTGCAAAGAGCGAGAGCTAGTAGAAGCTCTCGAGCATGAAAAAAAAAGAGAAAGGCTTTTGCGCCAACATGAGCAACACTTTAAGAGAACAAGTTGAGAAGCTAGCTCGTATCAACCTACAAGCAAATGGTGATGACCACCAAAGAGATAAACGCGTTGACTCACCAAAAGAAAGGTGCACTAGGCAAGAAGATAGCCCACAACGAAACCACCACTCAAACCATGAACAAAATCAACCTGGTGGGAAAATGGTAAACATGGTAGATCCGGATCAAACACATCCTGAATCCCCTCTTAGGAGGGAGGAGAATAGAACAAGTCAAGTGGATAAAGGGTTACCTCCATTACCACCACGAGTGGGTCTACAAGAAGAGGAACTCCTTGCCTCAAAGGCATTCCAGGCACTCACTGAAAATATCAAATCCTTTGAGAAGCAAGATATGACTAGGCACCAATCGACACTGAGTAAAATACACAACCAGCCATTGTGCCCGTCAGTCCCTAGCCCCGCATATCCTAAGCACTTTGAGATGCCTAGGTTAGAAAAATTTAAGGGTGAAGAGGATGCACAAGAGCATGTTACCAACTTCATCAATGCATATTTTCATCTTGAAGACAATGATGCTCTTATGTTAAGAACCTTCATTATGACATTTTTGGGTGCTACCACTCAATGGTTCAACCAACTGCCCAAGCACAACATATCCAGTTTTGAACAACTAGTAAATGCATTCTTAAAATATTTCTCTTTTGGTGCTAAGAAGAAGGTGAATCTCTCAGACCTAGCCAACCTAAAGTAGTATGATGACGAGCCAATCATGGATTATGGGGATAGATGGAGAAAAATCATGGCAAAGTTGTCATTTTTCGTCCCGATCGAAGAGCTAATCCGAATGTTCACAAAAATTTGCACCAAGCACATCTCGTTACTATTGCAACTACAATAGTATGATACATTTGAAGAAGCCTTGGCTCAAGCCAAGCTTATTGAAGATATAAAGTTGGAAGAAGGAGACCTAAAGCTCCATAGCGAGAAATAATGGAATGAGAGCATGCAACATCAACCACAACAGACCGAACCTATGCACGTCAACCAGATTGTGTTAAACATTCCAAAAGTAGCATAGAGCCAACAACAAGAGAACTATCAGGCTCAACCTCCTCCTATGCATTACGACCAATGCAATAGGAATCAAGGTAAGGGCAAACAAAAACATCCCCCTCGTAACTATACGCCATTGCCTGAATCCTTGGCATCAATTTTCAATTGCCTTCGTGAGGCCAAGGTTTTAAACTTGCCTAAGGTGTGCACCCTAGATCCTAATAGCCCCAAATCTAAGGGATATAGGGAAGCTCTCTTTTGTGTTTACCATCGACAAAATGGCCATGATATCCAGGATTGTGTTGCATTCAAGAATATAGTGCAGGATATGTTGGATAAGAATGAATTGCAAAACATCAACATATTCAAAAATCTTCTCCCCAATCATGGGGCCAACAACAATCAAGTTGAGCACGTCAATGAGGTGCATATAGCCCCACCTGAAGAGGGTTTTATCGGTATGATCAATACTACAATAAGAAGCAAAAGATACCTTGATCAGCCCAACATACCAAAAAAGTCAACTAAAGTTGATAATCTATCATAGTCCATACCAACAATAAGTTCAATGCACTTACAAAAGGACCCTGTGATTGCCTTTCATAGGTAGGAGATTAAGACAATCTCTCAGGATGAACCTGATCCTCCGCTCCACATCATAGTAAGCATCAATCAAATTCCGTACAAGAGAGTCTTGATTGACACTGGGTCATCCATCAACATCATCACAGCTACAGCTTTGAAGCATTTAAATCTGCCACCTTCATGCATTAAGGACACAACATTTACATTGAGGGCCTTCAATGATGCTACTTCCCCAACAATTGGCACAATAATCCTACCTATATAGGTTGGGATAAAGATGATACCTACATTGTGCCATATCTTGGAAGGTGAGAGGTAGTACAACATATTGCTAGGTAGACCATGGATGAGGGATATGGAATGCATACCTTCCATAGTGCACCAAAATCTAAAATTCATACACCAAGGACAAGTGTATGTGGTCCCCCATGACCCTGAGCCATTCAAGTATTACAAGAAGGTCGATGAGACACAAGAAAAAGTGCCTTCTCAAGAGTTTGTGGCAATGGTCAATAGCAAGGTAGAGGACCAAGTGACTCTAAAGCAAATAAAACAAGATGTGGAGCAATCAGATGTTGCCTCCCCATTGAAGGGATCAAAACCATTGGCTTTAGTCACCCCTGACTCACTTCTCATGTTGCCTCCTCAAGAAAAATAATAGGTGTTTCCCCCACATCAGACTAGAGGTACCAAAGTTGACACAGTTCAACACCACCAAGTAAGACAGAAACATGAACTGAGTCATAAACATGAGCATGTGGATGCCACTATCAAAATGGGTCATCATGAATCCTCCACATCGACTGAAATGAAGGAAATCGGTGACTTAGAGTTACCTAGTAGATCTTTAGCACCTACTCTTTTGCCTCCTTCAATAGACAATGGTATTTCAAACCAATCACTAGAAATACACATGGGAGCCTTATCAGTATTGGAGCATATGCAAAATCACCTCTATAATATAGAGGCCCAAATGGATAAGCAAAATGAGGCATTGCACTTTATCATGAACCAGCTTGAGAACCTGGAATTATGGAAGCCACCCTCATCTGAGATCAAACCACCTCCTGTGCATCCACAAGAAAAGCCTCAACTAGAGCAAGCACCAACTCGACCGCCTCAGCAACCTAGCAAGCATCCCTCATTGCTTGAGCCTGCATTATCGATTTTCAATCGGTTAATTGCCGCAAATGCCATCACCCTACCAGAGGTGCAACCTTTAGATCCAAATCATCCTAAACCCCGAGGGTATGAGGAAGAGTCACACTGTCTATATCATAGGCAAAATGGTCATGATATTCAATCATGTAAAATATTTCAAGCCATAGTACACAACATGCTCAACAAAAAGCAACTTCAAATTATCAACCAACAAGTGACCATAGTCAGTAATCCACCCCTTGCACCCAAAAAGCAAGAGGAGCCCCCTAAGCCAACAATCAAAATACCTATGGCTCAATATGGTTACCAAGCTAGACCAGAGCATGCTAAATGCTCAAAACAACAACAACGTATTTGGACTCCTTTAAAAGAGTCTATGTCAGACATCTTTCAAAAGTTGCAAGAGGCTAAGGTCATCACCTTACCTGACATAAAACCTTTAGACCCAAATAGAGCTAAACCTAAGGGTTATAGGGAGGACCATTATTGTCTCTATCATCGAGTAGAGGGCCATGGCATTCGTGATTGCAAAGTATTTAGACATGTAGTTCAAGATCTCATATATAGTGGGGCTTTTCCCATAGATGGTTCATCCATAGTGCCCCAACCTACCAAAATAGAGGCCACATCATCCCAACTGAGATCTCAAGGTCAGTCACAACCTCGTAGGCCTAACAAGCCACCTCAATAGGAGGTAACATTTGAAATGACTACTGCAACTTTATTTCAAAAGTTGTACAAGGCAAATGCATTTGTGTTGCCCAAGGTCAAGCAAAGAGAGCCCAAGCATGGGTCCACTGATGAAAGCATCCATTGTATGTACCATCGTATACAGGGGCATGACATCTGTGACTACCATTCATTTCGAAAGGTTGTCCAAGGTCTATTAGAATGAAATGAGCTCCATGCAGATGGTTCACTCATTTCATCTCATCAAGACAGGGGCACCCCGTAGAGGTCTATGCCCCAATTGGGAGAGTTGATTTTTGTCACTCTCCCTAAGCAAGATGATTACATTGTAGTGGAAAACATACACAATGGGGGTCCTAAAGGTAGCATACCTTCCCCACCATCCACAACAAGTTCAATGAAGCAAAGTGAGACTGCTAAAGGTATCACACCTTCCTCACTTTCATTGAGTAGCACACACATGGGGGATACCTAAGGTATCATACCTTCCCCCTGTCATAACAATAAAATGCAAAACACCAAAAACATTCAAATACACCAACAAAATATCAAAAACATTCATAAATTTCAAAATCATAAAAACAATAGAAAATCTTAAAAACAAAAGGCTCCAAAGGCATCTTAAAGCCCTTTGGTCACATCACAAAAAGCTCCAAAGGCATCATAAGCCCTTTGGTCAAAATCAAAAAGCTCCAAAGGCATCATAAGCCCTTTGGTCAAATAACAAAAAGCTCCAAAGGCATCTTAAAGCCCTTTGGTCAATCCACAAAATCCCCAAAGGCACCATAGGCCCTTTGGTAAAAAACACAACACTAAAACTCAAAAACAATTCAAAAATCAAAATATCAAAAACATTCAAATAACCAACAAAATATCAAAAATATTCATAAATTTCAAAATCATAAAAACAATAGAAAATTTTAAAAACAAAAGGCTCCAAAGGCATCTTAAAGCCCTTTGTTCAAATCATCACAAAAAGCTCCAAATGTATCCTAAGTCCTTTGGTCAAATCATCAAAAGTCTCCAAAGGCATCATAAGCCCTTTGGTCAAAATAAAAAAGCTCCAAAGGTATCATAAGCCCTTTGGTCAAATAACAAAAAGCTCCAAAGGCATCTTAAAGCCCTTTGGTAAATCCACAAAATCCCCAAAGGCACCCTAGTCCCTTTGGTAAAAAAAAAAAAAAAAAAAAACATTAAAAAAATCAAATATTAAAAAACAATAGAAAACATCAAAAGGCTCCAAAGGCATCTTCAAGCCGTTTGGTCAAATCATCAAAAGGCTCCAAAGGCATCTTCAAGGTTTGGTCAAATCATCAAAAGGCTCCAAAGGCATCCCCATGTCGTTTGGTCAAATCATCAAAAGGCTCCAAAGGCATCCCCGTGCCATTTGGTCAAATCATCAAAAGGCCCCAAAGGCATCTTCATGCCATTTGGTCAAATCATCAAAAGGCCCCAAAGGCACCATAAGCCCTTTGGTCAAAAACAATTCAAAAATAAAAAATTCAAAAACATTCAAAACAATCAAAGTTCAATAAACAATTGAAAGCATCAAAAATACAAAAACATTTGCATTACACATTTACATTTCCATTCATGTAGTTGCATTGCATTCACACTTTGCATCCATTACATTTGCATTAGATACATTTGTGTTTGCAATCTTACAAATGACACCACGTTTGTATCTCAATCATGCATCTTCAAAATCCATCATCATCTATAACCCATATGTGTAACTGTGTTTTTCAACACAACCCCTCCTGTTGCTATAAGGAATATACTAGGGTTTTTCGGTCACTCAGCCATACCTAGTGGTTTTATCAAACTTTGTAGAAAGTTGTCTTAGCTTTTGATAGGTGAGGTTTAGTTTTGATAGTACCTGGTATATCTCAGAATCCTATCACTAATCAAAACACTAAAATCCTAGTTGAAACAAGGGAAAGATGAATGCTACGAAGCGGTATTAGGTATCCTAAGGTGAAAAAGGTTTATCTTGCTCATCCCCCTGTGCGACCGGTTCAAAAATGCTGAGAATTGGCAAAAGGACAAGTTCACCCCTACCCAAAGAAATCCCTTGCTTTGATCAAAACAAGAAAAAATCCTGAACAAAGCAAAAGTTCAAAAACAAGTGATTATCATCACTACAAAAGTCCCCAAACAAATCAAAGTTCAAAGTTCAGAATAATTCAAAAGTACAAATAAATAGTGATGATCATCACTACATAAATCCCTTGCTCAAAAGGAAAAACAAAAAGTCAAAATAAATAGTGATTTTCATCACTAAAACATGAGCAAGTATCCCTAATAAATATGAAGAAAATAAGGGAGTATTGAACTTGAATCCTTGGAATTCTCAGTGTGAACGAGCCTTACGCACGATGATATGTCTATCACATTGGCATCTTGCTTTGGTATAGACCAATGTTTGCATGTGGAAGAGCTAGCCTTAGGTGTCCTGTATTGCCTAGTGGTCTAATCCAACTAAGTCCAACTTAGGATCAGGATAAACATTTGAGGATCCCCAATACAACAATGGGCTGAATGAATCCCGCCTGGCACTGGGGTATGCTTATGTTCTATCTAATGTATTCATTTGCACACATAGGGATAATGAGTATCTAGGTCTGCATAACAAGAGCTTTATCCTTCAAGGGCTCTGTATGATCAATATACGACTTTTTGATGGAGCAACTAGGGTGTTTGAGTCTCAAGGAAAACCTCAAAAATCTCCTCATAGCAACAAAATCATTTCATCTCATAAATCACTATATACATATCACATCATCTCACCCCACATTTGATGTTTAAATGATTAATTCTTATTATAAGAATTATTGTTTATTCATGATTTTTATACATTTTGTGGTGTCGCCCATTAGATTGTTAAACTCATATCACATGCATACCTTATATTTTAAGTGATTAAAGCATACAGGTTCATGTACATTAGATCACCATCATAATGCATTTCACACATTTCATTTATCATATCATAACAATATAAGTTAGATGCATACAATTAAATCAAAATTAAACATGCATTTAACAATAAGCACTACATCCATAAATGCATACATCATAAATAGTGCATCTATACATCTAGATCATGGCATCTAATAACACATCTATCATCTAGCTAGCACATGTCACCAACACATTACATACATATAGCAAAATCAAATCATTATCTAGGTATAGCATCCATCATCGCATCCATAGCATAAAATCAAAACAAAAATATTTCTAAACATCAACTAGGGCATTATTGGTATCATACCTCCCCTAATCAGAAATCAAATAGTTAAACAATCAATTCCAAAATGCTCCAAAGGTAGCATAAGCCCTTTGGTCAAACCAAAATGCCCCAAAGGGGATAAGCCCTTTGGTCAAACCAAAATGCCCCAAATGTAGCATAAGCCCTTTGGTCAAACCAAAATTCCCCAAAGGGGATAAGCCCTTTGGTCAAACCAAAATGCCCCAAAGGGAATAAGCCCTTTGGTCAACCCAAAATTCCCCAAAGGTAGCATAAGCCCTTTGGTCAAACTAAAATTCCCCAAAGGGGATAAGCCCTTTGGTCAACCCAAAATGCCCCAAAGGGGATAAGCCCTTTGGTCAACCCAAAATGCCCCAAAGGTAGCATAAGCCCTTTGGTCAAACCAAAATTCCCCAAAGGGGATAAGCCCTTTGGTCAACCCAAAATACCCCAAAGGTAGCATAAGCCCTTTGGTCAAACCAAAATACCCCAAAGGGGATAAGCCCTTTGGTCAAACCAAAATGCCCCAAAGGGGATAAGCCCTTTGGTCAAACCAAAATGCCCCAAAGGGGATAAGCCCTTTGGTCAAACCAAAATACCCCAAAGGGGATAAGCCCTTTGGTCAACCCAAAATGCCCCAAAGGTAGCATAAGCCCTTTGGTCAAACCAAAATGCCCCAAAGAGGATAAGCCCTTTGGTCAACTCAAAAAAGCCCCAAAGGCATCATAAGCCCTTTGGTCAACTCACAAAATGCCCCTCAAGACCATGACTTGGGGTATCCAATGTTGATCAGATCAATGATCATCATGATGAGGCCAAAAATTGCCTCATTATTGATTATTTTAGACATCCTTAATAGACCTTTTTGACATGTTTTGATGTTAATTCTGCTGATGAAATACAATATTTACTACTATTTACATGTTTGACTGTTTAGAAGCATAATATTCTGTTTTTACTAATTTTTTGTATTTTCTGCATAAGTTTTGTTGATAAATAATGATTTATTATGAAATGTGTTAGTGCAATCACGTGTGGGACATATAACATTCATATCATGCTCTCTGAAGTTGTCAAATGCAAAAAATAGCACTAAAAATAGGACAAAACTGCAAGCTATGCAAAACTGTATTTTGACTGTTTTAACTTGGACAAATTCCAACCAGATGTGCATGGCTTGGAATTTGGTCAAATTCAACTTAAAAGAGCGTGTGAATAGGTTGTTGAAAGACTTCCAAGTCTGATCCACCAAATGCTCGACAAAAGAACCACAAACTGTGTTGAAAACAGGCATTCTGGCGCTGCTCCGGAACAACAGAGATACTGCTCCGAAATAACAGGACTGCTTCGAAATAACCGAAAAAGCACAGTTTTGACCAAAACAGCTCAGGAAAGGCAGCAAAATTGTAGGAGAGTGTTAAGGACAGTTATGTGAATCTGTTGTGCACCTTTTTCAATGCAAAAGACCTCCAGCAAATGTGCAACAAACAGATTTCATTCATGTAACCATATTCTGCATTTTAGGAATGCAGTTTCAACAACATTCCTAAAATGCCTAAAATTAGAATCATTCCACACCTGATTTAGCATGTTTTTAATATAAATAACCAGCTCCCATCTGGGTTGAGCTAAGGGAGAATTAGGATTGCAATTAGGATAATTCTGAATATTGTGAGAAATCAGATTTCTGTAGCAGTAACATGCAAAATTTTTCTGCATGTTTTTGATTCAATAAAAAGTGCAGTTTTTATCAGTTTTGCTTTATGATTGAAGGAGTGATTAAGTAGTAAACTAGAGCTACTTCTTCACCTTCTTCTGAACCAGGGAGCAAGGGCCACTTCCAGGAGCAGAAGAAGGTTTTTCACCAGGTTTTCTTGTTTAAATCTATCTACAACAGAATAAATAGGAAACCTGTCATTTTTCTTGCATTTCTTTATTTTGCTGAAATCATTTCCAGTTTCAGAGTTTGTAGTTTCATTATTATTTCTAAGTTATCATTTCTAAGTTTATTTTCAGTTCTGTTCTTTTATTTTGCAAAGTTAGTTAGTTTACTTTCTGCAATTCGAATTTCCTGCAACTTTCATTTCAGCAAGTTTAATTCAGTTTTTGAATGCATTTTCAGATTTAGCAAAAGTAAATAGGTTTCTTTGATAGTTATTTTATTTCTACAATTTTATTTCAGCAAGCGTAATCTAGTTTCCTTTCAGTTCATAGGGTTTAGAGTGACAGAAGAACCCCCAACAAACACTAATTGTTCTCGCCAATAAAGCCATTTTCTGAATAGAATGTCTTACATCTGCTTGAATTGACTATCGTAAACAGCCTTAGGACACCTGCCCGGATTGATAAATAATGATTAAATGATGAACTAAATGACACTCATCATTTTTGGCACCGTTTTCGAGGAACAATGGTGTTGTTAGTCAAATTTAAGTAGGTCAAGAACTGTAGGCTGGATACATAAAATAGTTCTTGCAAATTTTACAGTCTGTTTAGTAAATGTGCATGAATGCATAGGCTGAGAGACGAAAGAGGGAGGTTTATCCGAAGTGGTTCTGAACCACCAAAGTGACCTGCTCGGTCAGATGAAGAATTTGAAATCCCTGGGGAAGATAAGCCAGACATACCTTCTTCATCAGATGCATTTTTGGAAAAATTAGAAAAAGAGCTTTTTGAAGCACTAGCTGCTAAACACTCCCCTCTGACTAGACTATTCCCATCATCCTTTAGAAAGAAAACAACTATGGCTACAGCAGCAGCAGCAGGTGGATATGATAATCTCGATGATCCTCCTAAAACTTTTGAATATCCCATAAGGTTGGATCCACTTCTAGATGCCCCCATGAAAACAATCTCCCCATCCATATTGCCAATTTTTAGGGGAACTGTTTCAGAAGATCCTGATCAATTTCTGTTTGAATTCAAAGTGTTATGTCAGACTTATGACTACATAAATGATAATCAAAAATTGAAATTGTTTCCTTCCACACTTAAGGACGCTGCTCTCCGATGGTTCATGAGCAATCTTGAACCTAACTCAATCAGTACCTGGGATGAGATGGAGACTGCATTCTTAAATAAATATCAGGATTATTGTAGAGTAAGAAACAGGAAAGATGAGTTGTTTAGGATCAAGCAAGAAGAATATGAGAGTCTAGAAGATTATCTTGATCGCTTTGCCTTTGTCCAAAAGAGGTGTGGTGCTATAGAACCCGATTTCTTAAAGCCTATCTTCTTAAGAGGATTACGGGATGAATCTAGGGAAGTGTTAGATTTAATGGGAAAAGGAGACATAGATCAACTTGACCTTGAAGATATTGTGGAGTTATGTAAAAACTATTCCCGCACTCACCACCGGAGAAAGAAAAGGAATTCTGGCAATAATGGTATAAAAGAGTTGATGGAGGAAATGGCCAATTTAAAAACCGATATCCTTGTTCAACTTAATACCGCATTAGGTGAGAAAAACACAAGGTCTAATTCTACACCACCTTTAGCAATTTATTGCCCAAGGTGTAGGAGTAAGCATGCCTTGCAGGATTGCCCCCTAAATAAAACTTCTATTTGTGGAATTTGTTCCAAGGAACATTCAACGGATAAATGCCCTTTGTTGCCTCATCTAAAATCTATTTTGGGCACCCAAACAGAAGAACTCAATGCTATTGGGCAGAGATCTGGTGGTGGTTATGCACAATATCCCAATGCTCCTAGATTTCCAAACTGGGGACAATCTCCTTGGAATATGAATATGCCATGGGGACAAGCAGAAGTTTCTGCACAACCTTGGAACCAACCTTGGACAGCTCCTCCAGATTGGTCACAATCTGGATGGATGAACCCACCTTGGCATACCATGCCTCCACAATGGACACAACAAGGACAAATATGGGGACAACAATATCAACCCTATCAAGGACAACAATATCAACCCTATCAAGGTCAACAATATCAACCCCATCAAGGACAACAAAGGTATCAAGGGCAAACTCAAAATTTGCTGCCAGCTCCTAATCCAAATTTTTAGGGAAGAACACAACATCAACAAGCACAACCAATAAAACAACCTCCACTCCCAGCTCAGCCTGTGACTAACCCAAATAATGCCAGACAAACAGCCCCTGTTTATGAGGTTGAGTCTGAAGACACTGTTGTAGTTCATGTACTTGACTGTAGTAACATCCAACTACGTTCAGGAAAGATTTTACCTGACCTTGCTCCACCTACAATTGAAGAAATTCCAGAAATTTCAAGTCCAAAAAAAATACAATCAGAGCAAAAGGAAGAAAATGCAGAAAACTTACAAAGAAAATCTGAACGTGTCACATCAGATTTACCATTTCCTGAAAGGTTTGATCACCCCATCACTACCCCTAAATCAGAGTTAATCACAGAATTGAAGAAAATGTCAATTTCACTTCCTCTGTTGCAGGCAATCAAGGATGTACCATTGATTAAGAAAACCATTCAGGATTTATGCATAAGGAAACCTGGCAGGAAGAAGAAAGCCTTTCCACAAACTGTACAAGTAGATGGAAAGTTGGTTGATCTTCTCTCTGGGAAATTAGTACCTCCCAAATATGGTGATCCAGGAAGTCCAGTAATCACCATTACTGTAGGATTGGTTCAAATTCCCAATGTGCTTATTGATTTAGGAGCTGCAATTAATGTCATGACCAAAGATATTATGCAAAAATTGCAGCTCACTGATTTGAGTCCTACAGCTACAGTTTTGGAAATGGCAGATAGGTCAGTTGCCAAACCAGAAGGACTTTTGGAGGATGTTCCCATTAAAGTATCTTCTTGGGAATACCCTATAGATTTCCTAGTGTTGCAACCTAGGAGTACAGCTAATGGCTATCCTATCATCCTAGGACGACCCTGGCTTGCCACTGCAGCTGCTTTCATAGACTGTAGATCAGGGGAAATGACTATTTCAAATGGAGTAGATCTTAAGAAAATTTCTTTGTATCCACCTGCTCAACCATCATCTAAATTTTTTGGACAGTTATGGTATCCTGAGTCTGATGAAGAACAGGAGCCTCTTGTTACCCTTGCCACCATTGTAGTACAGGAACACATTGAAGAACTGAATTCACCAGAAAGAGAAATTTTTGAACATGAAACAGTCTTGGTGAATACATTGCATGAAGAAGGCCTCAGGGATGATCAAGTTCTGGTCAATCACCTATTATGGAAAGATGATGAACAAATTGCTGAACATTTACCATCTATTCCACTTCAAGAAAGTTCCTTTACATTGCCACATGGATGGCATCATCATCTTTTGACTTCTTTCACTTGTCCTATGCCAATGCTTCCATCAGGTATTGCATTTAATACAGAATCAAGAGTATTTCATAATCTGCAACCACATCATTGTCCTTTAAATGCTTTGATCAGCAAATATGAACATGTTGACTCTGTTTATCCTGGAGTCAAGCAAATTGAAATTCAGCCAGGAAAACTTGTAAATATTAACAATTGGTTGACTGACGATCAAGAAGCCAAACTATTTGTTGTTTTGCAAAAACATGTTCAATATTTTGCTTGGAATTATACGGATATGGTTGGAATCCACCCTGATGTATGCACACATAGGATATACACCGAGGATGTCAAACCAGTTAGACAACCGCAGAGACGTCCTGAATCCTGCTTTGAAAGACATTGTTAAAGAAGAAATTGAAAAATTGTTGGAAGTAGGATTCATTTATCCGATTTCAGACAGTCAATGGGTTTCCCCATTAGTTATTGTGCCTAAGAAGAATGGAAATATGAGAGTGTGTGTGGATTACAGGGAATTAAACAAAGTCACACACAAGGACCACTTTCCATTACCATTTATAGACCAAGTGTTGGACACTCTTGCTGGTAAGAAATTTTTCTGTTTTCTGGATGGTTTTAGTGGGTATAACCAGATCCAAGTGGCACCAGAAGACCAAGAAAAAACAACCTTCACATGTCCTTGGGGGACATTTGCTTATAGAGTATTACCCTTTGGATTATGTAATGCACCAGCAACATTTCAAAGAGCTGTCTTGGCCATTTTTTCTGATTTAACCAACGAGAGTGTAGAGATTTACATGGATGATTTCACAGTGTTTGGTGACACATTTGAATATACATTAGAGCAACTTGAAAAGGTTCTAATACGCTGTGAAGCATATCATTTATCTCTTAATCCTGAAAAATATTTCTTGATGATGGAGGAAGGAATTGTTTTAGGACATCATATCTCTGCTCAAGGTATTAAGGTTGATCCTAAGAAAGTAGAGGTCATCAAGAGTCTTCCTCCTCCGAAATCTCAAACTGATGTCCGTAGTTTCTTAGGACATATTGGCTTTTATCGTAGATTTATTACTGATTTCAGTACCATTGCTAATCCAATGTTTGCATTGTTAATGAAAGATTCTGAATTTGTATGGTCTGATGATTGCCACAAGTCCTTTGAAGCTTTGAAAGAAAAGCTAACCAGTCTGCCAGTACTAAGAGGCCCTAACTGGGAGCTGCCCTTTCATATTCAGACTGATGCCTCCAATACTGCTATTGGAGCCGCACTAGGGCAGATTGAAAATGGACAACACTATGCCATTTATTATATTAGCAAAAACTTGATAGGAGCTGAAAAGAATTACACTACAACTGAGAAGGAATTCTTAGCTATAGTATATGCCATTAACAAGTTTCGACACTATATCACAAGTTATCCAGTATTCATCCATACAGATCATGCTGCTATCAAATATTTGATGAATAAGCCTTTGGTTAGTGCACGAATTATTCGCTGGTTGATTTTACTGTAGGAATTTGATATTACTATAGTAAATAGACCAGGAAAGGCTAATGTAGTGGCAGATTTTTTGTCAAGATTGCCAAATGCAGAAACTGAAGAACTAGTTGAAGACGCATTCCCTGATGAAAAACTGTTTGCCTGTCTCTCGTTCAAACTCCATGGTTTGCAGATATAGCTAATTATTTAGCTACAGGGAAGATTCCTCTTCATTTTACCTCAAAACAAAAAAAATAGTTAATCAAGCAAAGTTCTTCTTTTGAATGGATAAAAGGAATATTGTTTAAATGCAGTCCAGATCATGTTTTACGCAGGTGTGTTCGTAAGGATGAGATATATGACATCTTGAGAGCCCGTCATGATGAACCTTCAGGAGGGCATTATTCAATAAAACATACCATTCGAAAGATTTTGGGTGCTGGTTACTACTGGCCATCATTGCATAAAGATGTAAAAAGGTATATCAGAAATTGTGATGCATGTCAAAGAATGGGTAAGCCTACTTTCATAAATGAAATGCCTTTACAGCCTCAATTAGGTGTAGAACCATTTGAGAGGTGGGGGTTAGATTTTGTAGGACCTATTGATCCACCCTCCCAAGGGAAGGTGCACATCCTGGTATGTGTTGACTATGTAACCAAATGGGCAGAAGCCCGTGCCTTTAAGCATGCCCGAGAAGACAAAGTTGTTGATTTTCTATATTCACAGATTTTTTTGTGATTTGGAGCCCCACAGTCTATTACTTTCGATCAAGGACCTCAGTTTATTTCAAAGGTTGTTGAAGCCTTTGTAAAATTATATGAAATCAAGCACAGGAAGTCCTCTCCTTATCATCCACAGGCCAATGGTCAAGTTGAAGTGACAAATAGGGAATTAGAGAAAATATTAACCAAAACTAGTAGCAGCTCATAGAAGGAATTGGGTAGAAAAGTTACCCGAAGCAATTTGGGCTTATAACACTACTTGGAAATCCACTACGGGATTTACCCCTTTTGAATTGGTTTATGGTAAAAAACCCCTTTTACCCATTGAATTTGAATTACTAACTCTTCGAACTGCTTTGGAAGTTGGTATTGATTTGTCACAGGCACAAACGGACCGGATCCTGCAACTCAATGCACTGGATGAAATATGGAGAGACGCTTTGCATCAGAACGAGATGATCCAAGCACAACGTAAAGTCTGGCATGATAGCCATATCCAAGAACGAAAATTCTAGCAAGGGGATTGGGCATTACTGTTTGACTCCCGCTATGAAGATTTTCCTGGGAAGTTGCAGACAAGATGGCTTGGACCATATCAGATTGAAGAGGTTTTCTCGAATGGAGCAGTTCGTCTCTCACCAATTGATGATTCACGAAGGAAGTTAGTGGTTAATGGACATCGTCTCCGGATTTACCATAAGCCACTAACTAAAAATGAATTTTTAAAACAAATAGAGCACTTGGATGTGCACATAATGGAAGAATTCCCTTCTTCCACTGAAGCAGCAACAGTATAGTATAGTTTTTATCAAAAAAAAAAATTGGTTTACATGAAAACCAGTTATCTGGCATGTTTACTGAGTTCCATTCCATCAACACTCATTCCATCACCATCCATTCCATCACCATCCATTCCATCGCCATTCATTCCATCACCATCCATTCCTTAGCATTATCATTTTTCCGCCATTGTCATTCACCACCATTGTCATTGCCATCACCCACATTGTTTGTGTTTTTCAGAATTACAGATCGCACTTGTCAGAAGAAAAAGATCAGCAAATCTAATCAATTGTACAAAATGTAGAAAGGTAGTCAAGACAAGTATGTGTTTCTTTACATTTTAAATATTGTAAATAGTTAAGGTATGTAGTGTATAGATTCACTTGATTAGCATTTAAAGCATTCATAAGGTTAAAATTGGGGATGTCTAAATTAGTCAACGGAAGGGGGAATGACATATGCTCCGGAATGACATATGCTTCGGAATGAAATTTGCTTTCGAATAACCACTGCTTCAGAACAGAAGTGCTGGAGCTCCGAAACATCAAAAGCTCCATGGGTAATGACAGTTGTGCTCCGGAATGAGTATTGACAGATATGCTCCGAATGAATAAATAACGACATTTGCTCCAGAATATCAGGGCTTCGGAATATGTTGACGTTTCTTAAAAGATTCAGGTAGGAACACGTGGCAAGTGATTATGGAACACGTGATTTCCGAAATCCATGATATTTAGATATCATGATTTCGCGATTCACGTAATCACGGCACACGCATCAAAGAACATCGAAAATTTTTTTTGTCTTGAAAAATTCACATCAAATTAATTGATGCCAACTCAGCAAATCGTGATCGTGTAATCTGCATTGGAACTAATTTTTCCTCGTTTTCAGCATATTCCATCGGTTTTAAAAAATGAATCAATAAGTTGATTTGACATGTTTTGTTCCGGCGCAAGAACCGTCATTCCAGTGCATGTGCCCTAGAACTGTCATTCCAGCGTTTCAGAAAAATATTCGTGAGTAGAGCAGAAGAAAATGGGTGGCAGGAAGAACAGAAGTGAACCAGAAAATGCCAGCTTCATACTGGAAAATCCTACGCTGCTGCAAATTTTCACCGATGGAGGATTTATGCCATTTTTACAGAAATTTGATGGGAACTCCGAGGGATTGGCCGCAGAATTTGCACGGACCTTCAGAAATAACAAGATCAACATCAATGGCATGATAATCCAGGTAACTCCAGATATTTTGAGCCAAATTACTGAATTTCCTTTGCAAGGAATTAATCTTGGAAAAATAGCTAGGAATACCCTAAATGAATTGGCCAACCAATTTAGGGCAGAAAATGATAAACCTATTGAGTATGTCATGAGTAAAAATATTTGTAAAGGAGTTAAAAGGGAAAGTCTGGAATCTCCCTGGGATGAAGTAGCCGAATGGATGATTAGGTTTATTACTTGTGAAGGCCAGTATGTTGTTTTGTCAGGGCACCATATGAGAATTCTAACTTATTTGAGATATGGCCACACAAACCCTGAATTCAAAGTTAATTTTCCCCTGTACTTTTATGAAAATTTAAAATCTATGGCCAAGAAATATCAGGAAGGAAAAGGAACCCCTAGGCATCATGGTTTGATTAAAATAATCTGTAAACATCACTTTAGGGGTAATTTGCAGAGCTTTGGCAGATTCTTTGCTCAGTGGGATGAAACTAGAAACCCTGCAGTTGCAGCTGGAGCAGAAGAAGATATTGAAAGCCCTAGATCTATAGAACAAATTGAAAGCCCTAGATCTGTAGAACAAATTGAAAGCCCTAGATCTGTAGAACAAATTGGAAACCCTGGCATTGAAGAGGAGGAAATAGAAATACCTGAGCCAGTGGTTGAGACAGAGTCTGTCCAAGAAGAGGGTCCATCCTCTCCACAGGGACCTCCCTCTTCTAGGACTAGAAGACAAAGAGAAAAGCATGCTGGAATAGACTCTGCTAAAAAATGCAGAAGGGTGTCATTTTCAGCAGATGTGACTATTTTGCAGTCCAATAGCTCTGATGAAGCAGAACCAGGAGAATCTGCTCAAGAAATGCCCAAAACAAGAAAAAGAAAGACTCCTGTTCAAAAATTACGAAGGTCTGCAAGACTTCAATTGGGTAAAACATCATCTGACCAAGGAAGTCAAGAAGCAGTAGCAGCAGAGACAGACCTAGCAGAACCAGCAGAACCTGTAGCCACAAACATAACAGAACCAACATCCAGCCCTGAAGTAGTCTTAGTGGATTATACAGATTCTGATTCTAAGGAGGAGTCAGAGGCAGAAGAAAAGGAAGAGGAAGAAGAAGATATCCAACTACAACTATTTGCGGCAAGAAGTGTGGTGAAAACACAAACAGGTTGGATAGAAAAGTGTCAAGCTTCTATTTTAGAAAAAGATCAAATGATTGCAATGTTGCAGAAAGAAGTGGCAAGTTTAAAAGCTAAAATTGCATCTTTAGAGCCACAACCTGATGAAACTATGCATGACACTCAAATGGCTGACATTTTGTTAGAATTAGCAACAGCTGCACATGCAGTAGACTCACCAATCAGGGAGGAACCTGTAATTGATATTGAAGGAGAACAGGGACAGGAACAACTTCAGATCTCCTCAATTCCTGCTACAGCTATTGAACCATATGTACCCCTCATAGTAACACAGGACATAGGAATTCAAACTGAATTACCTATGACAGAAATAGAGGAACAAGGGGTACAGGTCAACTTGCCTTTGGCAAAAATAGAAGAAAAGGAGACACAAACAGATTCTGTCAAGGTTGACATGACTGACAAAGAGGTGCAGGTTAATATTGTTCCTCAAATGCAGCAACCTGTCCGCAATCCCCTTATGGTTCCACTTGAGGAATATAATACAGATTTATCAAAGTGGATGATGAAATGCCAAAGGTTGGAAGAAAAGGTTTTAGCTTTGAAACCTTTGGAAGAAAAATGTGAGGCTAAAGAGGCAGAAATAACCAAATTGAAGAACCAGGTGCAGGATCTCTGTCAGAATGCAGAGTGTTTAGTCCAATGCAGAAGACCTGCAAGGTTTTATACCTTAATCCTCAGAGAAAGGTTTATCCATTGGCAAATTATGAGAATCCACTCTAATTTGCCATACAAATTGGAAGACCCTGAAGAATTTTTGGATGCCTACCTGCACAGCCCAACATAATAGAAAAATCTGTTGTGTGAGTTATTCTTACATAACTTCTTTATGCCTGGTGATGACACATTCCTACCTCACATTTTTACAGGGGATATTCAGTTGAGAGCCTTCATGTCCACTCTACAAAATCAGGAATATTGGGAACAACAGAAGCAGATGACTAAGGAAAATGAGGTAAATGCAGCACTATATCTGAGGCCAATTCACTATAATTACAGGATTGCAGCCAATCAACATTTTACTATGATGAGGGAAGAAAAGGTGAGAAAAATTTATGAAACCAATCTTCAAGAATGCTTAGTCAATTTTCAGAATTTTACTCACCAAAATTTTAATAGTGCTTTAGCAGCCTGTAAAAATCGTTGGGGAGAGTTATCTATTTCTTTGCAGAAGAAAGAACCTATCTCCCCCAATAACTTGAAGTGGTCAAAAAGAAGAGCTGAAGGTATCATGCAAGTTATTCAACAGCCGCAACATCAGTGGATAGGATTAAGATACAGATTGCCCATTGTAATCACCCCTGTTCCATGGTTTTTTGATGATGACCCTCAGCCAGATGATCAGTTTCAGGCATGGCTCAAGCAGATAAAGGAAATCAGAGGTTTTTACAGGATTCTTGGTCCAAAGTTCAGCTACCAAGAGAGAGTCTTGGACAAAGATCTCTGCTCTATTGTAGCCTCACGTAATGCATGAGGACATGCATCGTAATAAGTTGGGGGGATGATGAGGCCAAAAATTGCCTCATTATTGATTATTTTAGACATCCTTAATAGACCTTTTTGACATGTTTTGATGTTAATTCTGCTGATGAAATACAATATTTACTACTATTTACATGTTTGACTGTTTAGAAGCATAATATTCTATTTTTACTAATTTTCTGTATTTTCTGCATAAGTTTTGTTGATAAATAATGATTTATTGTGAAATGTGTTAGTGCAATCACGTGTGGGACATATAACATTCATATCATGCTCTCTGAAGTTGTCAAATGCAAAAAATAGCACTAAAAATAGGACAAAACTGCAAGCTATGCAAAACTGTATTTTGACTATTTTAACTTGGACAAATTCCAGCCAGATGTGCATGGCTTGGAATTTGGTCAAATTCAACTTAAAAGAGCATGTGAATAGGTTGTTGAAAGAGTTCCAAGTCTGATCCACCAAATGCTCGACAAAAGAACCACAAACTATGTTGAAAACAGGCATTCTGGCGCTGCTCCGAAACAACAGAGATACTGCTCCGAAATAACAGGACTGCTCCGGAATAACCGAAAAAGCATAGTTTTGACCAGAACAGCTCAGGAAAGGCAGCAAAATTGTAGGAGAGTGTTAAGGACAGTTATGTGAATCTGTTGTGCACCTTTTTCAATGCAAAAGACCTCCAACAAATGTGCAACAAATAGATTTCATTCATGTAACCATATTCTGCATTTTAGGAATGCAGTTTCAACAACATTCCTAAAATGCCTAAAATTAGAATCATTCCACACCTGATTTAGCATGTTTTTAATATAAATAACCAGCTCCCATCTGGGTTGAGCTAAGGGAGAATTAGGATTGCAATTAGGATAATTCTGAATATTGTGAGAAATCATATTTCTGTAGCAGTAACATGCAAAATTTTTTGCATGTTTTTGATTCAATAAAAAGTGCAGTTTTTATCAGTTTTGCTTTATGATTGAAGGAGTGATTAAGTAGTAAACCAGAGCTACTTCTTCACCTTCTTCTGAACCAGGGAGCAAGGGCCACTTCCAGGAGCAGAAGAAGGTTTTTCACCAGGTTTTCTTGTTTAAATCTGTCTGCAGCAGAATAAATAGGAAACCTGTCATTTTTCCTGCATTTCTTTATTTTGTTGAAATCATTTCCAGTTTTAGAGTTTGTAGTTTCATTATTATTTCTGAGTTATCATTTCTAAGTTTATTTTCAGTTCTGTTCTTTTATTTTGCAAAGTTAGTTAGTTTACTTTCTGCAATTCTGAATTTCCTGCAACTTTCATTTCAAGCAAGTTTAATTCAGTTTTTGAATGCATTTTCAGATTTAGCAAAAGTAAATAGGTTTCTTTGATAGTTATTTTATTTCTGCAATTTTATTTCAGCAAGCGTAATCTAGTTTCCTTTCAGTTCATAGGGTTTAGAGTGACAGAAGAACCCCCAACAAACACTAACTGTTCCGCCAATAAAGCCATTTTCTGAATAGAATGTCTTACATCTGCTTGAATTGACTATCGTAAACAGCCTTAGGACACCTGCCCGGATTGATAAATAATGATTAAATGATGAACTAAATGACACTCATCACATCACACACCCTACAATATGGTCCTAAGTGGTCTACTTTTTTTTGCTCCACATTGTGTTTGGCTCATAGCGCATCCCAAAAAGGGGTATCTATAGACACCTAAAATGTGTCATGTTTAGGAGACTACTCATATGGGGACATTTGAAGACCATATGACCAATTTTGGACCTTTCCAAGAGCAAGCAGTGGTCCTAACCACTCAAAATGGTAGTTTTATCCCATTTAAGCTTAGCAGTTATAGACTAGAGTGGCCAACTAAGCGACAAGTTTAGTATTTATAGACTAGAGAAGCCAGCAATATTGGTCGTTGTAGGCTAGAGTAGCCAGCTAAGCAGCCATTTTAGTAGTTGTAGACTAGAGCGATCAACAATCTTAGCCATTGTAGGCTAGAGCAGCTATAGCTAGCCACTACTGATGATAATGACTAGCCCTAAAACACAAACTATCATGCGGGATTATCCAAATCACGGGCAGTAATAATAGTTTACATTCATTTCAAAGGGATCTCGATGAGGAACTCCCACATTTCCTTCTAACTACCCCTTCCATTCCAAGTCAAGACTAAACCTTCCCTCTGGAATAGTCAATTGGAATGCATATCTCGATCTTGGCTTCCCTAGGAAGCCAAGCCCTAGATCTAAACTTGAAACCTAGAATTCTATATATGCAAATTTCCAATAAGGCAAAAGGATCCACATATGTTCAAATATTATGCAACGAAGCCCTACCAAATTAAAGAGACAACAATTTCAAATTGTGTGCATTAGAGCACCGTCTAGCTGAGCCACATCCATTAGTATTCAGACCCATCGTTATTAACTGACAATCAGTGTAGGAGACACACCTAGCGACCCTTGAACATAAATTCGAGCCAAGGAGTGATTAATTACAACCCATAAGACCTAAGGTAACCTATTAGTTAGAGGCCATTTTATTTGACAGCAGCCCATAAGCATAGCCAGGTTTTTAATATGGTCATTCCTTTGTCCTTAGTAATAGATCTATATTTATTATTATTTCATTTACATGTATTTAGCATAGATCTGAATATTTCATTGCATTTAGATTAATATTTCTTATTTTCATATAGATATTGCCCAGATCTGGTATATTTCAATACACATTATGATTATTTATCCAAATTATCATATTTTCTAATAAGAGACTCTTTCGGAGAGGCGACCCGTAATACTAAGCATACTTTTTTGTTTACATGTATGCAAATATGTAGGTTTACAATACTAGATCAATATATTAGGAGCACGGGATACCTCTTGGATGAGATAAGGAGAAGGAGGCATTTGTAATCCCTCATACAGTTTTGTGTGCGAAACAAGGAAGCCTGCAAAAGTGCACCACCCCTTTGCAAGGAGGTATTTTATGTTGTAAGTGTGAATAGGGTTATCACAAAGGAGGCTTAGAAAAATCCAGTTTCTAGCCTCAAGTGTGAAAACTCCAAGTTTTTTAGCTGGCTAGGTTTTGTCGGCAAATGTTTTTTAAAATATATTTTGTCAGAAAATTCCTTATCCCTCCAAATCTCCCTTCCATTTATTCCTCCGCACCTTCCTCTCCTTATCCCTCCATTTCCTCTCATTCCCTTATCCCTCCTTCGCCATCTTCTCCCTTCTATCTCTCCAACTTCCCTCCTTATCCCTCCGTCATTTTCTTTCCCACCGACTTCTTCCTTCTCTATATATTAGTCTATATGCATATGTTGTAAGTTAGATGGTGCTTCGAATAAATAAATCATTTAAATTTTGTCCTCTGCATCTTTTATGTTTGTTTGACTGCATCTGGTCTCAGAGCCGACGTTGTGCCAGTTCGAACATGGATCCCGAGGCATGCGACAGCCGAGTTTGACTTGTAGGGCACGGTTCTCGAGGTGGGCATGATTTTCGAGGCAGGCACGAGGGACGAGGATCAATAGCAGGATTGGATCGGATCCCGAGGTGGATCACTGACTGGACGCGACATGTTGCGGCATGAGGTAGCGACACATTGTGGCAGCATGCGGATCGAGGTGACTGACTTGGCAGAGGAGCTGGCAGGGCAGCACGTGGATCGATGTGGTTGACTTGGCAGAGGAGCTAGCAGAGGAGCTGGCGTGGTTAGACAAAATTTCACCACGTGGAGATTCCGTATTGGCTGACGTGTCAATCAACGTGGCATCTGGCGAT
Source organism: Wollemia nobilis (assembly GCA_028583015.1). Lineage (NCBI taxonomy): Eukaryota > Viridiplantae > Streptophyta > Pinopsida > Araucariales > Araucariaceae > Wollemia > Wollemia nobilis. The sequence continues at coordinate 7,713,769 of JAQPPZ010017049.1, read as the reverse complement.
TGGTCGAAGCAACGATTTAAAATTATGGTGGAATATTGACTGCCCGAAGGCAGTCGAAAGATATAGCGCGAGCTAAGGGTTAAAAAACCTTGCACACCCATCGTCGGGCGCATGTGGGATAATCCCACGACATTTTTTTTTTTTTTTAAATTTTCCCGCCGTCGATATAAGGCCATCCGCGCTCAAGGCCATTCTCGTCCGAGCGCTTGGCTTGGCGGTCAAGGCGTTTGCTCGTGCAGTGGAGGTCCGGGGGTCGAATCCCGTCGGAGGGATTAAACAAGTTTTTTTTTTATTTTATTCACCGCCGGTTATTATATAACTAAGGTGCTACGCCTTAGTTCTCGAAAGCACTGCGTGGTCGAGCGGCTAAGGAGCCCACCTAGCCCAAAGGAGGTTGCGTGATCGAATCGCGACGGAAAAGGTAAATTTTTTTTAAGGTTTTTTAATTTATTTAATAATTTTACATTATAGTTTTTTTTTTTAAATTATCTTTTTAAATTTATTTAAAAGGTATTTTTTTTTTAAATTATAAAACTTTATTAAATTTATTAAAAAAACTTTATAAAAATTTGAAAAACCTTATTTGATGAGATTTTTTGAAAAAAGAGAATTAATCTGCCCGTGAAATGATAGATGTTCCGATCTGAAGGGTGCTATCATGCACTTCTCTCTCTTTTGAAGAGAGAAACGCCAGAATCCTTTGATACAAGGGTTCATCGATCAGGGCTTCATACTGTGTTTTGTCAGTTGGAGAATCGGGTGATTGCTCACCTGAGAAAGCCAGATTTAGGGTACGAGGCAGATTCAGAAGACAATATCTTCGAAAAGAGGATTGAAGAATCTGAGACTGAGCAATTTGTTTTGGATGTACGATCAAGTGCCAGTTACACACCAGGTGTACCTATAGCTGCATCGAGTGAGAGCTATACTCCACGCTCTCTAGAACTTGAACCAATAGAAGAAGATGAAACATAAGAGGAATAAGAGGAAGAAGAAGAAGAAGAAGTAGCAGAAGAAGAAGCAACAGTAGCAGAAGAAGAAGATCCTGCAGAGCCTGAAATCATTGTCATCAGTAGCAGTTCTGAAGCAGAACATGAATGTACTAAAAAGGCGAGATTTGATTTAAATCATTAAATCATTTTGTACTGCTTTGTATTTCCAGTTTGCCTCAATAAAAGTTTGTTTTTTAGACATGGCTGCAAACACTAGTCTACCAATCCTTGAATTTAATGGTAGTGACTATGAATACTGGTCTATAAAAATGAAGACCTTGTTGATAGGAAAATGTCTTTGGGATGTAGTTGAAGAGGGTTATACAGAACCAACTGCTGCTGAATGGGCAGCATTTTCTAATGCTGATAAAAAGACAAGAAAAGAAGCACAAAAGAATAATGCTTTTGCCCTATATCACATTCATGCTGCCTTAGATAAAAGTATCTTCCCTAGGGTTGCGTCTTATGTAATTGCACAAGATGCATGGAATGCCTTAAAAGAAAGCTATAGAGGTAGTGACCAAGTGAAGCAGGTAAAACTACAAACCTTGAAGCGAGATTTTGAAAATCTCAAGATGCAATAGAATGAAAGAGTTGGAGATTACTGCGTGCGAGTTAAAGCCGTAGTTGACAAAATGGTCACACTAGGGGAGGATATTAAGCCAGAGATGATGGTAAAGAAAGTGTTGAGAACACTTCTTCCTAAATGGAATTCTGTTGCAATAATTATTGAAGAATCCAAAGACTTAACCACATTGTATTTTGATGTATTAACTGGTTCACTTCTCTCACATGAAGAGAGGTTGCAGGAAACTCCTACCACCAGCTATGGAGGAGATGACAAAGCTTTTTACACACATGAAGGAAGAGGTAGAGGCCATGGTAGAGGTCAACAAAGAGGCAGAGGTAGGAATAATCAAAGAGGGGGAACTCCTAACAGAGGAGGATCATCCAATAGAGGCGAAAATCAGAATAGAGGAGGACAGCAGCAATACAGAGGGAAACAGTCTAGCAAACGAAAAGGAGGAGACAAATCAAAACAATTTTGCTACAATTGTAGCAAACCTGGCCATTATGCTCGAGATTATTGGTCAAAGACTTCGCAAGGAAGCAGCAGCAACCAAAGCAGTCAGTTTGGGAATTTTGGAGAAGAGGAAGAGTCCTCAAATATCTTTCTTTCTTATGGCCAGACAGAGAAAAATATGAATGATACATGGATTTTGGACACTGGGTGTTCAAATCACATGAGTGGCAAAGAATAACTCTTTGCTAAGTTAGACTCCTCATACAAATCCAGCATCCGATTGGGAGATGACAAGTCATTGGCAGTAGAAGGCATTGGAGCCATGGAGGTTCCAATGAAAGAAGGCATAAAGCAAGTAAGTGATATCTATTACACACCTCATCTTCAACACAATCTCTTAAGTGTTGGTCAAATGCTTGAAAAGAATTATAAGTTGATTTTTGATGAGGGTAAATGCACCATTTTTGAAAAAAAACAATAGTAATAGAATCATTACACAAGTGCCAATGTCGAAGAATAGATTATTTCCTTTGAATTTTGGCCAGCCAGGAGGAAATAAGTTAGCAAATGTTGCAATTACCAATCCAAGTGTTCTATGGCACTTGTGATATGGTCATTTGAATTTAGCAAGTTTGAAATTGCTAACTTCACAAGCAATGGTAACTGGACTTCCCAAAGTTCAAGACAGTAAGGAAGTCTGTGAAGGGTGTGCCTTGGGCAAGCATGCCAGATCGAAATTTCCTCATGAACAAGCATGGAGGGCCAGCTATCCTCTTCAGTTGGTACATTCAGACATCTGTGGTCCAATGTAGACCAAGAGTCTAGGTAATCACTCTTACTTCCTACTTTTCATTGATGATTGCACAAGAATGTGTTGGATATATTTTTTGAAGCATAAGGATGAAGCATTTGCATGCTTTGTTGATTTTAAAGCAAAATTTGAAAGTGAGAGTGGATATTCTATAAAATGTCTTAGATCCAATAGAGGAGGAGAATACTCCTATAATTAGTTTTTTAATTTTTGTAAACATCATGGCATCAAGAGGCAGTTCACAACTGCCTACACACCACAGCAAAATGGTGTAGTAAAAAGGAAAAATCGCACCATTGTGGAGATGGCAAGGTCAATGCTTCAGACAAAGCATTTGAGTAATGCATATTGGGGAGATGCAACAAGGACTAGTGTTCACATCTTGAACAGAAGTCCTACTTCAAGTTTGAAAGGAAAGACACCTTACCAAGCCTGGTATGGTAAGAAACCAAATGTGAAGTATTTTAGAGTATTTGGTTCATTGGCATATGCTCATATTCTTGATGAGTTGAGAAAGAAGTTGGACCCAAAGAGTCAGGCTTGTATTTTTATAGGATATTGTGAAAACACAAAAGGGTATAGACTCTACAATCCTACAACTCGAAAGATAGTGGTTTCAAGGGATGTGATTTTTGATGAAGGGGGAGAGTGGGGTAAGTACCAAATATTCAATGATGTTGAAGCCACTGATGTAGTAGCTCAGTAGGTGCAACCGCAACTCCCACAGAAAGGAAAGTAGTCTCCGCCCACACATCCTCCAAGTCCATATTCTGATTCAACTGCTTCACCAAGTCCTCCACAGCGATCTATAAGTTCCTCACCAATGGATATTGATGCTCCATCCAAAGGTAAGAGAAATTTATAGTATCATCCATCATCTCAGATGTTGGATAAAATTTTTTCAAGAAGATATACTAGGAGTCAAGCTAGTGAAATGGAATCTATTTTACACAGATTAGAAAGTATGCACTTGTATGGTGATGATGAATCCCAGCAAGAACCTAGGGGAGATCAAGTTAACTATGCTTTGTTAACTAGTGCACAACTTGAACCTTCTAGTTATGAGAAGGCATGTACTCAGAAGATATGGCAAGATGCCATGAAAGAGGAGATAACCTCTATAAAAAATGACACTTGGGAGCTCGTAAAGCTTCCTAAAGGAAAGAAATGTGTTGGCTGTAAATGGATCTTCAAGACCAAGTATAATGCTGATGGAAGCATTGAGAAGCATAAGGCAAGGTTAGTGGCAAAGGGTTTTACTTAGAAATATGGAATAGATTATGAAGAGACTTTTGCTCCTGTAGCCAGACAGGAGACAATTAGAACAGTTCTTGCCTTAGCTGCACATAAAGGATGGAAAGTCCAACACATGGATGTCAAGAGTGCTTTTCTCAATGGTTACTTGAGAGAAGAAGTGTATGTTGAGCAGCCACGAGGGATTTGAAGTGCAAGGTAAGGAACACCTTGTTTATAGATTGAAGAAGGCACTCTATGGTCTTAAACAGGCACCAAGAGCTTGGTACTCACGCATTGATGGGTACTTCAAAGATTATGGGTTCACCAGGAGCAAAAATGAACCCACACTCTACTACCTAAAGCAAGGTAAAGACATCCTCATAGTTTGTTTATATGTGGATGATCTCATTTTTATGGGTAGTAATGAGAAAATGAATGTGGAGTTCAAACACTCCATGATGACGTAGTTTGAGATGAAAGATCTTGGATTAATGCACTACTACCTTGGAATGGAGGTTCATCAGTCAGATACAAGGATCTTCATCTGTCAACATAAGTATGCTCAGGACATGATCAAAAAGTTTGCTATGGAGCATTGCAAACCAGTTGCAACTCCAATTGGACATGGGATTCAATTAAGCAAAGATGATGGAGCACCTAAAGTTGATGTGACCACTTTCAGAAGCATGGTTGGGAGTTTGATGTTTCTCGCCAACACCAGACCAGATATTCAGTATGTTGTATCTCTTGTTTCTAGATTTATGTCTAACCCCTCTGAGCTGCATTTGTAGGCAGCTAAAAGAATTTTGAGATATGTGAAAGGTACATTGGATTTTGGAATCCAATACAATAAATGTAACACTATCAAGCTTGTAGGCTTCAGTGATAGTGATTGGGGTAGCAATATTGATGACAGGAAGTCAACATCAGGAAACTATTTTAGTCTTGGATCAAGACTAATAACTTGGAGTTCCAAAAAGCAGACGATAGTAGCGCTATCTTCAACGAAGCGAGTATATAGCGGTTACTTATGCAAGTACTCAAGCCTTGTGGCTAAGGAAAGTACTAGAAGAGATTGGAGAACAACGAAAGTGGTCCGACCAGAATCTACTGTGACAACATCAGTGCCATTCAGTTGGCATATAATCCTGTACATCATAGTAGAACGAAGCATTTTGATATGAAGTACCACTTCATCAGAGATATGGTGGAACATGACATTGTTGAGCTTCAATACTGTCACACTTTGGAGAACGTCGCTGACATCTTCACCAAGGCAATGACAAAAGCTCAATTTGTAAAGCTGAGAGACTGTGTAGTCAGTTCTCTCAACTTTAAGGGGGAGAATGTTGTAAGTGTGAATAGGGTTATCACAAAGGAGGCTTAGAAAAATCCAGTTTCTAGCCTCAAGTGTGAAAACTCCAAGTTTTTTAGCTGGCTAGGTTTTGTCGGCAAATGTTTTTTAAAATATATTTTGTCGAAAAATTCCTTATCCCTCCAAATCTCCCTTCCATTTATTCCTCCGCACCTTCCTCTCCTTATCCCTCCATTTCCTCTAATTCCCTTATCCCTCCTTCGCCATCTTCTCCCTTCTATCTCTCCAACTTCCCTCCTTATCCCTCCGTCATTTTCTTTCCCACCGACTTCTTCCTTCTCTATATATTAGTCTATATGCATATGTTGTAAGTTAGATGGTGCTTCGAATAAATAAATCATTTAAATTTTGTCCTCTGCATCTTTTATGTTTGTTTTACTGCGTCTGGATCTGACATCTTATTCACTTGTACTTCATTGTATCAAAATGGGTATCCCTCAGAGGGACCGACATGTAACCGGGTTTCAATATAAATAAAAGAACATCTCCTTGTTATTTCTGCATTATATGCATTTCATGGTCTTTCATTTCATTTTGGTATAATATTGCAAGTAGAGTAGAGGTGTGTGCTTCCCGAGGTCGCTACAACATGTGTCCTAATTTTTTGCCTCCCAACAATATTACTATAAAAGGAAATTTTTTTATCCTTATTATAGATTATTTATTAGATGAATTGCACAATGCTAGATACTTTACAAAACTGAACTTTCATTATGGATCAAATTAGAATTAGAGAATAGGATATCCATAAGACTACTTTTCATACACATGAGGGTTATTATGAGTTCTTAGTCATGTCGTTTGGTCTCGTTAATGCATCTTCCACTTTCTAAAATCTCATAAAGTCTATATTTTGTCCTTTTCTTTATGATTTTATCCTATTTTCTTTGATGATATCTTAATTTATATCAAATCCTAGGAAGATCATCTAGTTTATGTGGATAAAATTCATCTATTATAAGGGAAAAAAATCTTTGTCAAAAGATCCAAATATTTCTTTGGGGTTTAGGAGGTAGACTACTTGAGACATATAGTAACTCAGGAATGATTCAAGGTAGATTCTAACAAGATCAAAGTTATGCAAGACTAGCCCTTGCCAAAATCCCTTAAATAACTCTATGAATTTTTAGAATTCACTAGCTACTATACAAATTTTATCTATAACTATGGCAAGATTGTTGTTCCTCTCATTGCTCTCACTAAGAAGGATGCTTTGTTTCTAAAGTTCTTTCCAAACTTTCCAAGCCCTAAAGGAAGATGTGTACCAATCCTTTTTTGCCACTCATAACTTTAGCTAACCTTTTGTTATTGAGTATGATGCTTCGACCATAGGTATTAGAGTTGTTATGATGCAAGAGGAACACCCATAGAGCTTTGGAAATAAATAGATTTCTAGCAAGAATATGGGATGATACACTTATGAGAAGAAAATATTATATGTTCTACATGCCATAGATATATGGAGGCCTTATTTTTTAGGACATCACTTCATCATCAACACTGACAATAATAGCCTTAAGAATTTCTTAGAGTAGCATCTCTCTTGTCCTAAGTAGAATAAACGAATGACCAAGATCTTTGTCTATGATTTTGTCATTGAATACAAGAAAAAAAAGAACAATGTAGTGGATGATGCTTTGTATCGCAAATATAAGGATGTTGTTGCTATCAATACCATCTCTAGTTTTATTCCACAATGGATTTTCAACTTCAGGTGGATTAGCTTTCTGGCATAGAAACTACTTGGATCATTTAGAAAGTGTAGTCTAGGTCATCACTATCATCTAGTTTCTCATATGTTTATGGAGTGCTCTAAAAAAATGATCATATTAGTCATCCACAATCCTTGACTATTAAGACAAGTGTCCTTTAAGAATTGCATACATCCCCTTAGGTAGGAAATTTGGGATTCTTGAAGATGTATCAGTGGGTGAGGCAATATTTTTATTGGAAAGGATTAAAAGTAGATTTCAAGAATTTTGTGGCTAAATGTAAGGTGTGTCAATGTAAAAAAAGGGAAATAGTTAAATCTCTTGGATTGTTTCAACCATTGCCTATCCTTCACCACCAAAAGGATAACATATCCATGGAATTCATTGAGCATCTACCCAAATCTAAGGGTAAAACTATGATATTTGTGGTAGTGGATTGTCATTTTAAGTATTCCCATTTCTATGCATTGCAATATCCCTATTCAACAAGTAAGGTGACAAAGGTATTTCTTGATTCTATTTTTAAATGCATGGTATACCCAATTCCATTATGAGTGACCATGACCATGTCTTCATCAGTAGCCTTTGAAAGGAATAGTTTCATCTTAGCAGTACTAAGTTGAGTATGTTTGCTTCTTATCACCCTTAGTTGGATGAGCAAACATAGATTTTTAATAAACTTTTGGGTGCTTACCTTCATTGTTTTTCTCAAGATATAGTATCATTGGGTTCATTGTCTTTCATTACCTAAATGGTGGTATAATACTTCTCACTATTATTTCCTCAAGAAGTCCCATTTTAAAACATTGTATGGTTAGAAACCTCCACTAGTGGTAGACTATATTATAGGATCCTCCAAGGTTTCCTAGGTAGATAATTTGTTACAACAATGATGACTTGTGGTTTAACTTCTTAAAGATACTTTGACCCAAGCCCAAAATCACATGAAGCAGCAATAGGATTCACACCATTATTAAGGATAAATTGCCATGAGGATATGGTTTTTTTATGCTTGTAACCCTAAAGAAAAAGTCCAATTAGGAGTTGGCCCCTTAATTTTATGGGACCTATAAGGTGGTTCATTGTATTCATGAAGTGGTATATAAATTGGAGTTTCTATCATCTTCCCACATCAATCATGTCTCTCGTGTATCTTATATCAAATAGATTATTAGTTAGAAGGTGTAGTCCTAAATGAATCTTCTAATAATCGACGAAGAAGGTCAAGTAACTCTTCAACTAGAAGCAATATTACATTCCATATTTTGTCTTATATAGTCTCAATAGATTCAAGAGTTCCTCATCAAGTGGTAGGACCTTCTAGGATAAGATTCTATATGGAAGCTTGAGAGCATTTTCTAACCCTTTCTAGCTTTGAGGACAAAGCTTTCTAAGGGGAAGCCATGCATTAACTCTAATAAAAATATATTGGCTATCTTTCTTTTTATTAACTTAGGCCCCAGGTTTAGATAGTCAAAACTTGAGAATTAGGGTTAGGGCTAATGTTGATTAAGTCTATAAGTAAGAAAAAATATGTGGTAATTGGATCATATTTTATATTTAAATTAGTTTCTTTTATTGTGTATATGAGACTTAACCCTCTCTAAGTGGCTATGAGACTTTTACCTCTCTAAGTGCTTAAGGATTTGCATTGATTTGAATCTAGAATTTGATTATTACATATTTGATTTTCTAGCAATTGGATTTCAATTATTATTATCAATGGATATTTTCATTATGAATTATTGGATTGCTACTACTATTGTTGTATTTCTTGAAGTTGTTTCATTAGAAGCATGTATTCCTATTTAATAAATGGAATATTCAACAAAATATTCTAAATAAAAAATTAAAATTTAGGAAGGAAAGGGACAAAATTTTTAAATGCGATTTGCAAGTACTTGGAGGAAAAATGATAAAAAGTACTAAACTATGACCTCCCTTGAAATTTCACAAAGAATCCAAAAACTATGATGGTTCATCCATATCTATTATTGTATTCTATATATAACAATTTTTTTGAGTGCAACTAATTATGCCCTCTTCTCATGCCTATGCAACACAAATTTTGCTAGACCATTTTATGTAACTTTGCCAAGTGGCTTGGAGGTCTTTTCTAAGCATGGAAGTTTTCCCACACTACACCAAAAAATGTCTTTAATGGTGGTTAATAACCACCCTTAAATACCTTTAACGAAGGTTTTTAAACCATCGTATTTAAGGACATCATAAAAATTCCATATTATACGACGGTGGTTAAAAAATGCCTCAACAAACCGTCTTCTTAGGGATCTTAGATGACAACTCTTAACCACCATATTAGGTATTTTTCAGCCACCATATTAGACCCTAGAACAATGGCCAAAAAACACCACATTAGGGGTCTTAGATGATGGCTGAAAACCGTCCTTTGAGACCCCTAAGATGACGATTTTCGGTCATCATCTAAGACCCTTAAGACGATGTTTTTTAGCCATCGTCTAAGACCCCTAAGATGAAGATTTTTAGTCACTGTCTTAGGGGTCTTAGATGACAGTAAAAAATCATCATATTAAGGGTCTTACACAAAGAAAAAAAACTACCATCTTAGGGGTCTTATACGGCGGTATAAAACCACCGTCTTAGGGTCTTTTTATTATAACTTGATAAGTGCTTTATGAGAATCTACATTCATTTTATAAGGGTGTATAAATATTCAATGTAAAGGGGCATATTTTTTACTATTTAACATACTAATTTACTTTACTTTGTATTCATGAACACCCCATGCACATGGAACTTACATGATGGCTTCATACTTACCATTACCAATAGACATGGGCATGCAGGCTTAATTTTAATACTTGCATGGTTTATGTTCACTTGTTCCTTTACAGATGTGTGAGATGCCAACATTTGAATACCAACTAACTCATTTATAATAACCATTATGCCATTATAGAAAGTCTCATTTCAAACATAAGCATTATATTCTAATGGTAAAAGATGCATATAGGGTTTGTTGAAAGCAAAAATACACACATGTCCAAATTATACTATGCTAGTGTAGCACCCTAAAATTGGCACGGTTAAACCTTAGTAAAAAGATAAAAATTCAAATTTTAACCTCAAACCGCCCGTTAACCACCCGTTACCCACTTTCCTCATTTTTCACATCATTTTTAGGATTTGTTTTAACCATTGGATGATATCATCTAAGATCAGACAAAATAATCCCAGATCTGATGAATTTGTTTGGAACAGAACCTCCAGACGATTTTGTCCCAAAACCAAATTTTCATACTTAGCTTCTGTTCCGACAGCCTCTCTAACCTATGCAAAAAGCATGTCTACGCAGTTAGAGTCTCCCCCGTTGGAGATCTCCCAAATTGGGATAATCTCCAACCTCCTAACCTCTCCCTAATCCTATATAAACTAAGATTTTCTCAGTTTATCCCCCTGACTCTCTGCCTGCAACCCTGATTGACTCCCCTGAACCCCCTTGAGCTTCCACGCACCTCAGAGCATCCTTACACCATTATTTGCATTTTGTATTTCATGTTTTACTGTAGGAAATTTACTTTTTTTTAGTTGAAGCTAGCTTGGATCATTGCAAGCGATTCCAAGCGATTTCGGATGATCCTGTCAAGAAGCGCAGATGATCTCGTACGATTGGAGGTGATCCCGACTGTAGTCCAGATTAGGGGCAATCAAAGTCAAGAGTTTGCATCTTTTATTTATTTTTTGCATTTCTTTGTACATTATCTTAGTTATTATATTTATGCATCTTGGAGTTCACCTCATTTAGTATAACCGCATGATAAAGTTAAAATCAATCATTAAATCTACTATATTTCTCTTATTTGCTATTTAAATTTATTATTTAGGTCTATTTGTTGTTATTTCTATCATTCTCCTTTGCTTTTGTAGTGGCATATTTGGTATTTTGTATCTATTCTTATGATTGCAAGTTTTTGACGAATTCATCTGATGAATTCATCAGATTGACAATGATCTCATCTTATCTCAGATGATTACGTATGAGTTGAGGCGATCTAGACTGCTACAAAACTCAAAATCTTCATTATACATCCGAAATCAGGTATGTACTATTCTAGTCAGCATATTCTCTGTGTTTAGCATTCATTCCTATTTTCTGTATTCATCTAATTTTGTATTGGCATATAGAATAGTTTAGATTCATCTTGGCAAAACCTAGGAATGGAATAATTAAAGCACAAAATGAACACATTAAACTTATTATCAACCTAGGTGTGGAAACTGCCATTCAAAAGTTTCCTGGTGAACCCACCATCCGTCAAAAATTTACCCTTATACTCCTCCCCTGAAAGGCGGGACCTTCAAAGGGCCTCTCAATCTAAGGTATTAGCCCATCCTTCTCGCATCCCCCTTTCGGGCACGGATCCTATAACCTGATGGTAAGGATGCGAAAAATTTGGAGTGATACATTTTGGTGAACCCGACATGAAAACTAAAAACCTTTTGAAAACAATCCAAAAAACAAAACATAAATGCATTTAGAATCAAAGATTTCATATCATATTTAGATGGTAGATTTTAATAAAATATGAGTTGTCACCATTAATGTTGAGAATCAATTAGCAACTATAGAGATTACTTCTATGCTTAGAGTACCTCAAAAAAATAGGGTTCAACCTTTATGGGATGAACTTGATAGGAGATTGGGTATCATTGGATCTAGGGCAACAGAACTTAGGCAAATTAAGAGGTTTGTCCTAGATAGAATCCTGGATCCTAATCAAGTGACCTTATATCATGAACTTCAGAGAGCTTGCCATAGGTGGTTAGCAAATAAAAGATCCCATGTGTCTTCAGAGCTATACACCTTTGAGGAATACTTTGAGAATGCAGTTGTAGTACATAAATTTCTATCTCATATAGAGGATCAAGAGGTCATTCTTACGGATAGAAAAAGATGGAATAGAGTTCCTAGAGCTGTGTTATATCGAGAGTATTGCCATGAACTTTATTTCTACCAGTCAGGGTATGAAACAGATAATATCACCATAGCACACTTTATCAAATTCCTAAAAAACCATTTCCAATTTGAAGAGGAGCATTTCATGACTCTCGATGAACTTGATCTTATTAATGATATCCATAAACTATTTATAGAAAACTAAGCTATTTTTTTATTATTGTTATTTCCTGCATTCAGTATGTTGTTTGTTGTCTTTATAAGCATAAAAAAAAAAAATAATAAAATAAAATAAAAACAAAACAAAATCATAAAAAAAATCAAAACATTTTATTTTAAGCATTATAGTAGGTATATAGTTAAAATATATACCTCCCAAATTTGTTGCAAATATATTAATATATATTTGCTAAAATCTAAAGTTAGACATAATGACTAGACTCAGGAATGGAAAACAGACTAAAGTAGAAGAATATTGGTTAAGAAAACCAGGAAATAACCCAGATGTCCTTACTGAAGACCCAATTCAGGAAGAAGGACAAAAAGAAAATGATAGAGAGGAAGGATCCTCATCCCCTAAAATATCTTTGAAAGGAGCGGTTACTTTTGAAAACATGGAACATTTTTGGAGGTTCCTCAATACTAATATGGGAACTCTTAATAGAGTAGTCCATATGGACAAAGATAAAATTAGTGACACTCAAGCAACCCTAGAAGACATATATCACACACGCACTAATCCCTTGTCCTTCGTTGATCAAGAAAGTGATAAAGCTGGACCATCCAATTTGGATATGGCCGCTATAATCTAGAACATGCCACAACAACAGGATACCCAACCACCTAGAGTGCCTGTTACTAAGCCTAGGGTTATTCCCACACAAAAGAAACCTTCATTCACTGCTCTATTTTTCCAAGATATTGATCAATATACCTCAAACCAAAAAAAGCCTAAAACAAAACCAAATACCAATTTCCAACAATCTGGGATACAACATAATGCTACAACAAATCTTCTTCATAATACTCTTCCTACCAACCATTTGCATAACAACAATATAGCATCTAATCCTTATGTCATGCCAGCATATGCTCATAAATCCCATAATCATGTACCATCGAACCAATATGGTGGGCAAACAGGTAATCTGAAAGCCATGGTGAAACAATTAGTCTCCTGCATGGACCAGATAGATCCCTACCATCCCTCGTACAATTATCGAGAGATGTGTAGTCAACCTCTAGATCCTATAGTTGTAGCACAACCATATCCCAAACACTTTCCTATGCCTGTCCTACCTATATACAAATGAACCGAAGATCCCATAGAGCATCTTCGTATGTTTAGGATAGCATGTCATGATATATCACATGATGACTTGTTATTACTAAAGATATTCCCGAAAATTTTAGGAGGGATGGCATTGGAATGGTATTATCAACTATCCACTCATTCTTTGAGAAATTTAGAAGAGACCATCGAGTCTTTTGTGCATCAATTTAATGCCTATATTGAAAGGCATGTAACTATTAAATATTTGTACAACCTAAAACAAGACAAAGATGAGTGTTTTTCTGATTTCCTAGCTCGATGGAGGCAGTTGATAGGAAAATTACACTTTGTGTTACCTTATCGAGAAATGTTGGATATCTTTATCAATAATTTACAAGAACAGTTATCCTATGAGTTATCAACTACTACCTTGACCACCTTCGATCAAGCTATAGATTTAGCCCGAAGAGTGGAAGATGCTCTTATTAGGAGAGGTCAGCTTAAAAAGAAAGATGATGAGAAAACATCCATAAATCAATATAAAAATAAACAAGTTGTGGGTGGTGGAGTCACTGATAGCAAAAATGTTTCTACTGTTAATGTTGTGAAAACAACAGAGAAATTTATACTAAAACCTCCTGATAAACCACCCCAAGAGTTTACTAGGTTAAATCAACCCTTATCAACCATTCTCCCGCAACTATTAGCACGAGGTTTGATTCAGTTACTATTGTTGGAACAAAATCTGCCTTCGGTTAATAGTGATGCGCCTTAGACTTTGCCAACATTGAATAGACAGATCTTGCTTGAGATCATCTGTCTAGTCTCCAGAGAAGGTTGGTTCCTTTGAAGTTTTTTAGAGAAAAGGGGAAACAAGAGATAAGGGAAATATAGCCTAAGCTAGAACTTTTATATGGTGCAGGTTAGACAACATCAAAGACAGATTTACTTACTTCTATCCAAAGCATTTAAAAACACATTCCAAAGCAGAAATTATATAATTCCAGATATGATTTCTGATGTTTCGTTTAGCATGCGTATATATTAGATTCTTATTCCAGCAATATGATTTATGTATTGCGAAAGTTTAGATACAAGAACAGACTCAATCTACAATTCAATATTGTGAGCAGAAATAAAGAACATTAATACATACACTTGCACGATATGAACCAGAAGCCAATGGGAGATGTGATTTTATTGCTTGTATTCGAAGTACGTACACACAGTCTTGTAAACGTCCAAGAGCCGACCCTTTTTTTGGAGTCGCTCACCCCTATATATACCCTAAAAGAGTATCTTCCTAAGTACATCTTACTTATTTTACAAGCAATCATCTACAGTTTCTAACAATACACAACGGATTTCCCATAGATTGGATAGATTGGCAATCATCCAGTGGACCTGCCAGGTTATAATCAATAGACCATTCTTCAAAAATCGGCACCTGATGTCAGTGCTCGTCTCCAGTTGCCAAAAATATACTTTATTCCTTTACAGCTGGCATGTCACGAAATCGTGACATTCTTTCCTTGCTTTGGTCTTCTGCTGCTTCCAACCGTGAAAATGAGACATGTCACGAAATCGCGACATTCTTTCCTTGCTTGGCTCTTTTCCCTTCCACGTGAAAAATGGGACATGTCATGAAATCATGACATTCGTCTCTTCCTTTGCTCCTTTGCTGCCTCCCATCGTGAAAATGAGACATGTCACGAAA
The DNA here is from genome assembly GCA_028583015.1 of Wollemia nobilis. Lineage (NCBI taxonomy): Eukaryota > Viridiplantae > Streptophyta > Pinopsida > Araucariales > Araucariaceae > Wollemia > Wollemia nobilis. Next base: position 7,698,690 of record JAQPPZ010017049.1, on the reverse strand, counting down.
TCGTGACATTCTTTCCTTGCTTGGCTCTTCTGTCGCTTCCAGCCATGAAAATGGGACATGTCATGAAATCGTGACATTCGTCTCTTCCTTTGCTCCTTTGCTGCCTCCCGTGAAAATGAGACATGTCATGAAATCGTGACATTCTTTCTTGCTTTGCTCCCTAAAATGAGACATGTCTGAAATCATGACATTCGTCTCTTCCTTTGCTCCTTCTGCTTCCGGAAAATGAGACATGTCATGAAATCGTGACATTCGTCTCTTCCTTTGCTCTTTTGCTGCCTCCCGTCGTGAAAATGAGACATGTCACGAAATCATGACATTCTTTCCTTGCTTTGCTCTTCTCCGCTTCCACCATGAAAATGAGACATGTCACGAAATCGTGACATTCTTTCCTTGCTTTGCTCTTCTGCTGCTTCTAGCCGTGAAAATGAGACATGTCGCGATATCGTGACACTTTTTCCTCTTGGCTCTTTCTCTTGCTTTGGACCGCAAAAAAGCAACATGTCGCGATATCGTGACATTTTTCCCTCTTGGCTCTTTCTCTTGCTCTTAGCCTGAAAATGCAACATGTCGCGATATCGCGACACTTTTTTCCCTTTGCTCTTTCTCCTCACTATGAACCGTGAAACTGAGACATGTCGCGATATCGCGACACTTTTTCTCTTTTGGCCGTGACAAAGCAACATGTCGCGATATCGTGACACTTTTTCTCTTTTGGCCATGACAAAGCAACATGTCGCGATATCGCGACACTTTTTCTCTTTTGGCCGCGACAAAGCAACATGTCGTGATATCGTGACACTTTTTCCCTCTTGCTCCTTTTCTTTGCCGTGAAAATGAAACATGTCACGATATCGCGACACTTTTTCTCTTTTTTTGCCATGTCATCTTGCCGAAAAAAATGTCGCGATATCGCGACACTTTTCCCTTTGGCCGCGACAAAGCAACATGTCGCGATATCGCGACACTTTTTCCCTTTTGCTTTTCTTTTTGCTTTGAACCGCGAAAATGCAACATGTCGCGATATCGCGACACTTTTTCCTCCTTGCGGTGTTTTGCATTTTCTTTGATATTTAGCATATGGGCCACTTCGGTCCTCTTGGAAAATATGCAAAAAGGAGCATCAGATGTTTTTCTGTAGTTAGTCACTTTTTGACTAACATTCTTGGCGCCTTCCGAGGGATTTTTTGCTTGCAAAAATTTTGAACCAGGCCTTTATCCATTGGGTATCGGAGTCAACAACGCAGTTGTAAAAAGAATCTTTCAGAGAAAGACAAAGAACACAGGAAAATGCACTTAGATCAAACGTGAACATTACCTCGCCAAAACTCCCTTTATACCTTAGTATCTCTATTCAAAAAAAATGTCGACTTCTGATTGGCTGCGACTGAAAATATTTTTTTTGTGTTAAGGCCGAAAAAATGGTAATATTTACAAATATTGTCTGAATATGCTTATATTATACTGTACATATAATTCCTTTTTTGCTTTTGCCTAAAAGGCTTAGCTCCTTTTTTACGCACTTCTCTGATCTGGTTCCCTTCCTCTTCATCCTGCAGATCCCGACTGGTTGAGCAATTCATTTCAGGGATTAAGAAATCCAGTACCTATTCATCATTTTCAAAAACTTGCCAAAAAATATTTTTATCAGGTACTGAAGGCCTGTATATAAGTCTAACAGTTTTAGACTTCTGAATAACATTACTTACAGGACAAAAATTAGCTCCCACTGAAGCTAACAAATCTGCGTGGGTATTCTGTTCTCTAGGGATAAACTTTATATTTAGGGCCTCAAAGGCCTCTAAGAGATCCCACACTTTGTTCCTGTAAGCCTTCAAATAATCTTGTTTACTTATACCTTTTTTGGTGACTTGATTCACAATAAGTTCTGAATCTCCATAGATGAGTAACTGTTTGATTCTCAATTTCTCAGCCTTTCTTAACCCTAAGCACAGGGCCTCATATTCTGCTGCGTTGTTGGAGCAACTCCAAGTCAACCTGTAAGAGAAAACCTTTTCCTCTCAAGTGGGAGAAATCAAAACTATTCCGGCACCAGCTCCATTCTTGCACCTAGCCCCATCAAAGAAAAGCTTCCACAAATGATTCACAGAACCATCCTCTTCTAGGGAGGGTACCAATTTTCTTTTTGGTTTCTCAATAGAATAGTTTCCTATTTCTGTTTCTATCATGGCATTAAAGTTCTGTAGAGAAAACTCGTCCTCAGCTTGGAGCTCTTCTAATGTTTCTTCCATCAGGTCTTCTTCTATTGTTTCTTCAGTCATCATATTTACACGATCAGTTTCACCAATCCTTTCTACATGAAACGTCGATGGTTTCTCATTAAAAATCTTGACCCTTCTACCTTTGAAAGGTATCTCCAAATGAGAATAATCTAAGGATAAGTATCCTCCTATCTTTGTTGTGAACTCTCCGGATAGACACATACCAAAATAGGGCTCCAAGTCTACGACTACTACCTCTTGTATGATCGTCATCTGAGGCAAATTATGCAGCCGTATGGGAATATCCTTTATCACTCCTACAGTTTTTACTGGAGTACCATCTAACTGTAGGATGCCTGTGCTGCTCCTAGTGTACTCCATTCCCATAATATCACATACTGCTTTGGGTATCACAGTGGTAGCAGCGCCTGAATCTATCATGCAGTTGTGGACAACCCATCCTTTCATTTGAAGGGATAAATAAAAGGGGGGGCCTGTTCTTACCAATGGCAGATGTCAAGTTCGTTAGAACCATTTTCGAAGATGATGCAGTCCCACCTCCATTTTTCATTGTCCTTAGGGATTCCTGTAGGAGATTGATTTGACCTGGGATTTGAAAAGCATCATACATACTTGCCTTAGAAGGAGTCTTTTTCATTTCCTCCACTATACTGAATATAGGTGAATCAACTATCCTTTCTCTTTCTTTGGCAAAAGTTTCACATTTATTTTTGTATCCCTGGGTAGCTTCAGTTCTTTGCCTTTTTGTCAACGAGGGGAAACTCAACCTTTCCCTAGCCTGTTCTTGGGTTTCATTTTCCCCCTGAGGAAAAAATTCTTTGTGTGTTTCTTGCCCTTGAATTTTGGCTGGAAACTGATATTCTCTTTCCTGAGGGAGACTTCCTTTAGGATTTTCTTTGGGAACTTCCTTGGGAGCAGGGGAAACATCCAATGGTTGAAGCTCTTTAGGGTCTGCTTGCAGTGGTTTCTTACCTGATCTTGTCAAAACTGAAACCTGTTCTACTGTAGGCATCATGAAGTTGTGGTCCTCCTCTCTAATTATATTTACACGGCTTTTCATTTTTTCTTTACTCTTTTCAACTGCTATACTTTGTACATAATGTTGGTGTATTATACACGAACTTTCCCCATGTGGATCGTTACATGTAGTACACCAAGAGTTAGAATCAGTGGGAGGCTCATCGGCCTCCACTGTCTCATTTGTATATACCGTGCTCGGTCTTACATGTCCCCTATTGCTTGATTGTGTTGCATCTCCTGTTACCTGAGGGAACCTTCTTGGCGGAAAACTCCTTTCAGCCTCTCTCTTTTTCATGGACGCCATTTCATTTGACAATGCCTTCATTGTATTAATTATGGTCGTGTATTGATCACTGGGGGGAGCTGATGCAAGGGGTGTGGCTGGTAATGCATGGAATGCAGGAGGTGCAGCTATAGCTGGGAGGGCCTGCGTTGATGGGAGTACAGGCAGTTTAGAGATTGACGCTTGGGAAAACTCTGGTAAAATTGGCAATAGAGTTTTTGATGGATATCTTTTTGTAGCGATGAGATCAGCTTCGCCCTTTGCTGCCTCTACATAGATCCCAGGAAAAGTGGTTACACGGGATTGCCTTATTATCATACTGAGCTCTGAATCAAAAGCCCTTAGATAATAGCATATAGCTTGTTCTTCCATGGGCTTTAGGCCTTGCGGTACTCTATCACGAGTTCTGGTAAACCTGATGTTGAAATCTTGGATTTCTTCTTGTGGATGCCTCTCAATGACAGTGAATTGATTCAGCAATGTGAAAGGATCCGCATGTATATTGAATTCATCGACCAGACGACCGGCTAGTACTGCCCAAGAAGTAATGGATCCAGCGGGAAGCGCTCTGTACCAATAGAGCATCTTTCCTTTCAAAGATATAATCAACAATCTGACCATTACATCTTCCTGAGTGATGTTATAAATAGATGCTAGCGCTGAAACATCTAAACAGTGCTCATCTGCTATTTTGCCTGTTCCATCAAAGGTCGGTAAGGCTTTTAATGCAGCTTGTGGAATTTGGTGGTGTGTTCCCAAGTTCAAAGGGCCAGTTTGATTCCATACAAGATGTGTTGGGGTAGGGGCGGCTGCCATGATTGCTAAAGGAGTTACAACCGCTATGGGATTGCTTGCAGATGCTCCTACAATGGGTGTTAAAGAGGTGCTAATGGTGCCGGGAGGATTTGATCTTGCGGCTAGCACAGGGTGTGCTTTTAGGCTTTCGAGATGTAGTTCAAAAAACTCGATAGGTTCTTCAGAGTTTCTAGCTCGGGATCTGGTTATCATATGGCTATATAACCAGAAGGCTTTCTAGACAAGGTCTTTCTTTTATGGTCTAAATGCAACGGAGTCGCCAGGTGATTTTTCTTGAGATTTTGCAAACAAAAGGCTCTGAAGGTAAAACACCAAAACTTATACAATACTGTGGGATTGCTGGTCCCACCGGGCGTGCCAAAAACTGTTGGAACAAAATCTGCCTTCGGTTAATAGTGATGCGCCTTAGACTTTGCCAACATTGAATAGACAGATCTTGCTTGAGATCATCTGTCTAGTCTCCAGAGAAGGCTGGTTCCTTTGAAGTTTTTTAGAGAAAAGGGGAAACAAGAGATAAGGGAAATATAGCCTAAGCTAGAACTTTTATATGGTGCAAGTTAGACAACATCAAAGACAGATTTACTTACTTCTATCCAAAGCATTTAAAAACACATTCCAAAGCAGAAATTATATAATTCCAGATATGATTTCTGATGTTTCGTTTAGCATGCGTATATATTAGATTCTTATTCCAACAATATGATTTATGTATTGCGAAAGTTCAGATACAAGAACAGACTCAATCTACAATTCAATATTGTGAGCAGAAATAAAGAACATTAATACATACACTTGCACGATATGAACCAGAAGCCAATGGGAGATGTGATTTTATTGCTTGTATTCGAAGTACGTACACAGTCTTGTAAACGTCCAAGAGCCGACCCTTTTTTTGGAGTCGCTCACCCCTATATATACCCTAAAAGAGTATCTTCCTAAGTACATCTTACTTATTTTACAAGCAATCATCTACAGTTTCTAACAATACACAACGGATTTCCCGTAGATTGGATAGATTGGCAATCATCCAGCGGACTTGCCAGGTTATAATCAACAGACCATTCTTCAGAAATTGGCACCTGATGTCAGTGCTCGTCTCCAGTTGCCAAAAATATACTTTATTCCTTTACAGCTGGCGTGTCACGAAATCGTGACATTCTTTCCTTGCTTTGGTCTTCTGTTTCTGCCTGCAAAATGAGACATGTCACGAAATCGTGACATTCTTTCCTTGCTTTGCTCTTCTGTCGCTTCCAACCGTAAAAATGGGACATGTCATGAAATCATGACATTCGTCTCTTCCTTTGCTCCTTTGCTGCCTCCCACGTGAAAATGAGACATGTCATGAAATCGTGACATTCTTTCCTTGCTTGGCTCTTCTGTCGCTTCCAGCCATGAAAATGGGACATGTCACGAAATCGTGACATTCATCTCTTCCTTTGCTCCTTTGCTGCCTCCCATCGTGAAAATGAGACATGTCATGAAATCATGACATTCTTCTCTTCCTTTGCTCTTTGCTCCTCCCGCCGTGAAAATGAGACATGTCATGAAATCATGACATTCGTCTCTTCCTTTGCTCCTTTCGCTTCCCGTCAGAAAATGAGACATGTCATGAAATCATGACATTCTCTCTTCCTTTGCTCTTTTTGCTGCCTCCCACCGTGAAAATGAGACATGTCACGAAATCGCGACATTCTTTCCTTCTTTGCTTTTCTCCTCTTCTAGCCACAAAAATGAGACATGTCACGATATCATGACATTCTTCTCTTCTTTGCTCTTTCCGCTTCACCGCAAAAATGAGACATGTCGCGATATCGTGACACTTTTTCTCTTTTGGCCGCATGACAAAGCAACATGTCGCGATATCGCGACACTTTTTCTCTTTTGGCTACGACAAAGCAACATGTCGCGATATCGTGACACTTTTTTCTCTTTGGCCGCGACAAAGAAACATGTCACGATATCGCGACACTTTTCCCTTCCTTTTTCGCTTGCCACGAAATGCAACATGTCGCGATATCGCGACACTTTTTCTCTTTTTTCGCCATCGACAAATGCAAACATGTCGCGATATCGCGACACTTTTCTCTTCTTTTCGCCGACGAAAGCAGACATGTCGCGATATCGCGACACTTTTTCCCTTTTGGCCGCGACAAAGCAACATGTCGCGATATCGCGACACTTTTTCCCTTTTGCTTTTCTTTTTGCTTTGAACCATGAAAATGCAACATGTCGCGATATCGCGACACTTTTTCCTCCTTGCGGTGTTTTGCATTTTCTTTGATATTTAGCATATGGGCCACTTCGGTCCTCTTGGAAAATATGCAAAAAGGAGCATCAGATGTTTTTCTGTAGTTAGTCACTTTTTGACTAACAATTACCAAATATCCGGGAACCTGATCCAAATATACCTGGATACAGAGCTGATTTACATTGTGATTTCCATAGAGGGCCTGGACACGCTACCAATTCTTGTAAAATATTAAAACATAAAATACAAGACCTGATTGATAACAATGAGATGGAGGTGCAAGCCTTTCAACCTAAACAAAATCCTTCTAATAATGCTCAAAAGAACATCCCTCAAAATCAGAATCAGAATGCCAATCAGTCATTGGACATATTTCAACATCCTTTACCAAAGCATGGTAAAGAGGTGGCTAATCAAATTGAGCATCATAATGTTCCCCCTCCTACCCGATATGTAGGAACTATTAGTGGACATTCACCTACTCATGATGTGGAAGTATTTGACACAACTTTATCCATGGTTACGACCAGACCTCTATATAATACTCAGACACTTGATCTTAGTGATGTAGAATATGAGACTGAAAGTGACATGGAAATCACCTCAAATCAATCGAATAGCTCTGAAGATGAATCAGATCCTATTCAACCTATCACAAGTTTTATGGTTCCAGAAGAACCATTTCCTAGAAGAGTCACTACTAGACCATCTTCTCACCAATTACTTTCTAATGAACAAGCCATAAACGCTAGACCAAGACCTATTCATCATCCTCAAAATAATATTGTAGGTACCATCGAAGTCGTTACTCGACAACAGGCTCAAAACTCTCAATAGGATCAAACTCAGAATGATGGATCAACTCCATTTGTTTTGAAAAATCCCAATAAAGGGAATCATGTGCCTAATGTTCAACCTAAGCCTCCTTATAATATTAATGAACAATTATCTAATACTACAGCTAGAATTTCCCTTTTGGACCTTTTAAGATCTTCTCCTACCCATAGGGATGAATTAATGCTCACATTAAGCCAAATGATGGTACCACAAAATATTCAACCTAAAGCCATGTCCAATACTATCATAACTCGAGAAGTCGATTGTATTGACTTTCGGGATAGAGATATACCACAACATAGTTTACATAAGGATAACCCCTTATATATTACTGCCCTAATTGGGGATGTAGCCATTAAACGAGTCTTGATTGATAATGGTTCATCTTTAAACATATGCACTTTTGACTTCTACCAAATATTTGGCTTTAGAAGTGATGAAATGAAAAGAACTGATATGATCATAAAAGCCTTCAATGACGAAACACAAGAAACGTGTGGAGTTATTACTATCCCCTTGCAAGTTGGTCCGAGAACCTTAGACACGACCGTGTTTATTGTACATTGCCCTGCATCATACAATATACTTTTGGGTCACCCTTGGATCAACGCAATGCGAGTTGTTCCCTCAACTTTACATCAGTGTGTTAAATTCGAATTTAAAAATCAGTTGGTTACCATTCATGGTGATCCTAGACCCTTTGATATGTGTGCTTTGGCAGAACCGGTTGGAGTTCAATTTTTCCCTGCTCTATCATCCACACATCCTAATTCTCATCAACCGACCAAACGTGTGAAACACACACCCATAACATCATCTACTTTTTCCCCATCAACTACACCTCTACATATAGCTCAACCATCTTCCGAACAAACCACATTAGGATCTCGAAAAGATCCTAAAACTACAACCAATGCTTCTTGTTTTACTCCTATAACTTCCATACCTATAGACTCATCCATCGATATCTCTACAACATCTACATCCACTACAGGCATACTTTCCACATCCGACGATGTAGGAAATGTTCCTTCTACCTCTTATGCTCTTACTAATGAGCTCTTGCCCGATTTATCTAAAATTCTTATATAAAAAAAACAAACACTGCCATGCAAGATGCCCTTATTTTAAATAAACTCCCACCCTCTCCTCGTACCTTGGGCCTCCCATAGCCTATGGGAAGTATTTACCAAGTCGGGAGTTGTGCTTTTATTTATAAGGGATATGAATGGGGAAGAATACCTAGAAACATCAAGACACATTGTGATGGATATGCTAGATGCTATTTTGCTAATGAGTATATTAAAGCTAAGCCCATAATGCTTAAATTGGGATATAAAGGGAAAGGTTTGGGACCTTTCCAGAATGGTATGAAAGAACCTTTTGAGGTAGAACCATGGCCTGCCCGATGTGGTGTGGGCCTATTTCCTAGTAAAGGTCAGCCCTTCCCATTCGAGGATGATGACCACCTCATATGTTACCAAGATTATCTGGATAAATGGGATGTCTTGCATTTTAAGCCTCTTACATGTAATATGTTATCCATAGCTTACCCTGAGATGATTGCTGAATCCGACGATGAGTTGGAGGGGGATATCTTTCATGATGTCTCCATTGAGGAATTGTTACATAACGGGTTTTATTTCGATGGCTCTATACCTAGTATAGCCCAACTTGAGGCCACGACTCCTCAAGATGAATTATCCAAGCTAACCTTGGAAGAATTACAAGAATTAGGCGTTTCACCCGCCCCACCTAATTTTGAGAGATATCTACACATGGAAGTAGAAAACATCATAAAAATTAACATTGGAACCAAAGATAACCCTCACATAATCAACATTGGGTCAGAATTGAGTCAAGAAAAACAAGATAAATACATTGCATTCCTTAAACAATATGAAGACGTCTTTGCTTGGACATATGAAGATATGCCAGGATTAGACCCTTCTGTAGTTATGCATCACCTAGTAGTCCATCCGGATGCTAAACTTGTTAAACAAAAACTTAGAAAAATGCATCCTAAAGTGGCCTTACTAGTCAAAGGAGAATTAGAAAAACTCTTAAATGTTATTTTTATACAAGCCATTGATTATGCTGAATGGATCTCGAATGTAGTTCCAGATAACTAAGAAAGAAGCCACTAAAGTTAGGGTTTGCACAGACTTCAGAGATATTAATGTTGCATGCCCTAAAGATGATTTTCCTCTTCCCAACATGGATCGGATCATTGATTTTACTGCTGGGAGTGGAATGATATCCCTAATGGATGGATTTTCTGGTTATAATCAGATCAGGATAGCTCCTGAAGATCAGGCTAAAACAACCTTTATTACCCCTTGGGGAACCTTTTGTTGGAAAGTGATGCCATTCGGTTTAAAGAATGCAGGTGCAACATATCAACGAGCCATGACTTATATCTTTCATGATATGATGCATGATATTCTACATGATTATGTAGATGATATTATAGCTCGTTCCATCAAAGAAGATGATCATTTAGATGACTTGAGAAAAGTATTTGATCGGTTAAGGGAGTATCTTATCCGATTGAATCCAGCTAAATGTATATTCGGAGTTAAGTCCGGTAAATTATTAGGGGTTATAGTTTCTTTACGTGGCATTGAAATTGACCCTCTCAAGATCATGGCTATCACTGATATGCCCGCACCCACAAATATATCGAAATTACGAAGTCTACAAGGTAAGCTTCAAGCTATTCGCCGCTTTATTGATAAGTTGGCAGACAAAACCGGACCTTTTCTTAAGCTTCTTAAGAAATATGTCTCTTTTCATTGGGACGACGAATGTCAAGAAGCATTTGAACTCCTCAAACAATATCTCCTTAAACCACCGGTGCTTTCACCACCTAGATCTGATCGTCCATTTATTTTGTACATTTTTGCTTTCGATTTTGCCTTAGGAGCTATGTTAGCTCAACTTGACGATGAGAAGAAAGAACGTGCTAATTATTACATTAGCAAAACCTTAATCAGTTATGAAACTCGCTATACCGTATTAGAGAAGTTATGTCTAGCAGTCGTATTTTCTACACAAAAACTACGACATTATATGCTCAACCAAAAAACGTATGTTATTGCTAAATTCGACCCTTTGCGATATCTCATGAGTCGACCGTACTTATCTGGTCACATAGCAAAGTGGGTTCTTGCGCTAAGCGAGTTTGAACTCACGTTTATAGGACAGAAGTTTGTTAAGGGTCAAATCATAGCAGATCAATTAGTTGCTGCACCCTTAGAGTCTACCCATCCCCTCATCATTGAGTTTCCTGATGAATGCCTTAAAATAGAGGTAGACCATCCAGAGCAATGGTCCCTATACTTTGATGGAGCCCGATGTATGAGTGGGGCTGGTGCAAGTATTATTTTAATATCTCCGTAGAAACATCTTATACCTCTGTCCTTCAAACTAACATTTGCTTGTACTAATAACACTGTTGAATATGAAGCTCTTATCCTTGGATTACGAGCTGCTTTAGCGCTACAAATTAAAAATCTATTGGTTTTTGGTGACTCTCAACTTGTCATAAATCAAATCAATGATGTTTATCAAACCCGAGATGATAAATTGCATCCATACAAAGCATATGTCTTACAATTATTATCTTTGTTTGATCAAGTTACCTTGGAAGCTATTCCTCGAACTAACAACCATGCGGTTGACGCTATGGCTGTATTTGCATCTCTTTTGCCCTTGGAGTTAGATGACGAATATGCTACCATCATTATTCATCGACTCCAGGAACCCACTTCAAGCAAATCATGCTTAGAACCTTTGGATGTGTTTCTAATCAACGAAACTACTCCTGAACATTGGTACACTGATCTATTTAATTTTCTTCAAAATGGGACCTTTCCCAAAGGTTGTAATAGCAACCAGCACAGGTTATTACGTAGACGAGCAAGTCGCTTCGTGATTATTGGTAATACCTTGTATAGGAGATCTTTTGAAGGCATCCTATTGAGATGTTTGAATCTAGCAGAATCTAGATCAGCTTTGAGTGAAGCCCACAATGGATCTTGTGGGGGGCATTTTAGTGGTAGCACCATTGCTAAGAAGCTCCTTAGGATAGGATATTTTTGGCCTACCATGGAGAATGATGCACATGATTATGTGCGCCATTGCGACAAGTGCCAGAAACATGCTGACCTTGTCCATGCGCCTGCACAAGAGCTGCAGGCTATTACATCTCCTTGGCCCTTTTCAAAATGGGGCTTAGACATCATTGGAAAAATCAACCCTGTGTCATCTGATGGACACAAATTTATCATAACCGCCATTGAGTATTTCATGAAGTGGGTTGAAGCTATGCCATTAGCTTCTTGTACTGGAACCCAAGTTTCCAAGTTTATTTTTAATCAAATTATTTGTAGGTTCGGAATCCCTGCAAATCTCATTTCTGATAATGGAACTTGTTTTAAAAATAAATATGTTAAGAAATTATGTCAAAAGTATAAAATTCAACATCGTTGGTCCACTCCCTATTATCCTCAGGGTAATGGCCAAGCAGAAGCATCTAATAAAACATTAATCAAAATCCTTAAAATATTGGTCAACAAATCTGGCCGCGATTGGCATATTCAATTATATCCTGCTTTGTGGGCTTATCGAACTAGCGTTCGTACTCCCATAGGCACTTCCCCCTTTGTTTTGGTCTATGGCATTGAAGCAGTTTTTCCCTTTGAATTAGAAGTTCCTTCTTTGGCTCTGCTACTTCAAGATACTGAAGTAGGAGATGAATATCATGTTGGTAGACTTAGTCAGCTGGAACTCCTAGATGAAAAGTGCATCAATGCTTTGGAGCATCTTCGTGCCTACCAAAACAAGCTTAAACGAGCATACCTCAAGAAAGTTCATCAACGATCCTTTGAGATCGACGACCTTGTCTTAAAAGAAAATCAAAAAAATACTAATGCAACTAAAGATCTTAAAGGTAAATTTGAGCCCAATTGGCTTGGACCATATGTCATCACTGCTAAATTTGGATCAGGAGCATATCGATTAGCTACCTTAGATGGTAAAGATCTTAAAGAACCTATGAACATTATGCATCTTAAACGCTATTATGCATAAAAATCTGGTCATTTCATCATTGTATATATTGTTATTTTGCATATTGTTTCATTTTAGTCATTCATATAAAAATTTCAAAAACAATCACATTGTGTATCTTCTCAATTCATAAATTAAAATCAAAAAAAAAAAAAACATCAAAATCATCAAAATCTTCAAAAACATATTTTATTTTCATACCTGTCAATTCTTGAAGTATTGCAGTTATATTTTCAGTTATTTTGGATAAATTAGCATTTATTTGGAATCCCGCACTTTCACATTCACATGAATAAATATCTTGATTTTATTTTGTATGATTATTAATCTCTCTTATATCAAAGTCCACAGTTGAATTAAATAAAGTTTTGAGCATAGAGAACTGATCTTGTTATTTACTTGAACCAAATATATCTTTTCACATTAAAATGATTTCATTGCAAATTCAATATGATGCTACATAGTAGAAGTGGTTTCTTGAGCGAAAAGTTTCCCCTGCTATCCTATCATGCACATGGTCTAGAATCTTTGAGAATTGACAAAAGGACAAGCTCACCCCTACCCAGAATAAAAATCCCTTGCTCTACAGCCAATCCGAGCAAGTATCCCTAGTATAGGAAGAAAAAGAAAAGTCAAAGAAAATGAGAAAAAGAAAAATATCATTTTGTACCATCGCCACAATATTTCAAGCAAAAATACAAAAAAAAAAAAAGAAGAGAAAAAGAAAAGCAAAAGCAAAATGCAATAAAATCCCTTTCCCTACCCCTTGAAAAGAAAAGAAGGGTGAATGAGCTTGAATCCCTGGAATTCTCAATTATTCAAAAACTGTGAGGTAAGCCCCATAACAGGTGGTTTGTGCCCAACCCGCTTGGCCTTGGGTAATCCCTAGCATGGTGATATGTCTGTCACATTAGCGACCTTATTTTGTACAGACCTATGTCAGCTTATGGATTAGCTAGCTCTTGATAACCTAACTTACATAGTAGTCTGGTACGGTTACATGCATATAAATCATGGTCAACGAACATTCATTTGGTTAATTCAAATTACTTGTATCAAATTATCTTGCTCAAAATTGGTGAACGAACAATACAATTGCACACACATTTGTATTTGAGAGATTCTCTATCATTATGATAAATCAAGATCGGCAATGAACTCACATATGCACATGAGGGTTCCTTACAAATCTACATTTGTCTTTGAGATAATTTAAAATATTTCTGCAACTCTTTTGGAATAAATTTTATTCTTATTTCAGAACATCTGTTTAGTATAAAAACAATTACATACATTGTTTTCAAAAATCCAAAATCCTTTTAAACAACCTATTACAAAATCTAGTAAATAAAGTCAAGTTATATATTATTATTTTCTGTTTATCTCAAAATCAAAAATCAAATCATGCAATAAAACTAAAATATCAATTTCTTCTTTGGATTTCGCGATGATGGTATAAGTCTATATCTATAATTCTATGCCTAGCGCAAACCATTGCTTTAATTTTATTTTCCCATTCATTTTAATTTATAAAAACATATGGCTTACATCATTATGTTACACAATTGTGCTTTCAAAAGAATGCAAATTATTCTATTTCATGTCATTATGTCAACATTCAATTTTGCAACCATGGTATAATTTCTAAGGAATTGTTCAAAATTTTATCACACTTAGGAATTTATGCCTAGAAAAATCATATTTCTTTTAGTATCTCATGCATAATATTTTTATGAAAATCTGAAAACAAATCATCACCATCATCACAACACAAAGTCTTAAGACAGTCTCTTAAGCATTCTTTTACTTTTAGCAATATTTCTATATTGGGATTAGCTTGACGACCGAGCGAGCGGCGACTCCATGAAATGGTCTATAACAGCGACAATGTCCTTTGAAATTATTGTTAGAAGTCCCTTTTATTTTTCATCAAATCACACCAAAACAACCAATTGTTTACATCAGATTATTTCATTTAAATTTTACAACATGACATAAAATTATAATATTTCTAAAATGACATAATCACATGAATCATCAATAATCAATTGCAAAATTCAACATTAAAGCATCATCAAACATATGGACAAGTCATATCACAAAAAATATCATATATATATATATCAAAATATCTATACATCATATCAAAACTGGACTGGTATGCCACAATCAATAGCCTGGCATACTCAATCCTCTCAAAAAATATATAATAAAAATACAATCTCTGTGCCATGAGCGTCTAGTCTCGAGAAGCCCTCGAGCTCTCAGCCTCGTCTCCTCTCCTGCCCTGAGGTGGAGGAGGAGGCCCCATCGGAGTCCGCCCTGTGTCGTGGGTCCTCGACATCGATCGTGATGATGTCCTCGATGACCCCATCCTAATCGGCCCCGCAATGTCGGCTGGCAGCTGTAACCTCTGGCTCTCTGGAACCATCTGGTAGTATGCTCCTCGGTAGAACGCAGTCTGAGCCATAGACCATGCCAACTCCTGCGTGCTCGCTCCTCCACCCCGAGCTCTAAGCCATGTAGCCTCATCCTACAGTGTCTGCACCTGAGCCCGGAGGTGGGCAACCTCAGCCCGAAGAGCCACTGTCTCACTGCTCTCCCCTACCTCGACACCCTTGCCCTTATCGAGCGATGGTGGTCTCTCCCCCTACTGAGAAGGGACTCCCCTCTCCCTCCTCCCTATCTCCTGAGGTCTCTATGGAGCCCGTGCCATCCTCTGGCATCTCTCCTATGGAGACCATCGCTGCTCTCTCCCGTCGTGACCTCGTGCTGCCTCAATAGCAGCCTGGCACCGCCTCCCCATCCGTTGCACCATGACGTGCATCGGACCCTATGCCCTCATCATCCGAGGAGGGCGGATGCCTACGTACCAGGCATCATATCCATCTATGACCCCAACATCATCACCATCCACTGGCTGGATGGGGGCATCATCCGCATCTCGACTCCAGAATCGTTGCATGTCTAGAGCCCCGCTCAATGTAGTACTATCCCGGATAGTCTAGGAGTACTCGTAATCCCTAAGAGAAGGGATCCCCTACTGTAGACCGAACTACCATAGAACCCGATCGTAGCGGTGGAGCTCTACCTCTCCTCACTCCATCCTCAGCCGAGACTCACTTGATGCGAGCCGCTCCGCCCATCCTCTGCCCACCTGGGGTGCTCTCGCCATGGCCTCTAGGTGATCTGGTCTAGGATGAGGTCATCTAGCAACCTCCGTGACATCGATAGATCTATCCACCGCTGTGACCCCCTCTGTAGCCACCAGTAGAAGACTCGGGGCCTCTCCCGGTCAACCCCTATCCGTGGGAGCCCTACCGGCCTCCACACCATGATGTGCTCCCAGCACCAAACCTATAGTAACGATGTCAAAACCAGACATCGGCCTCCCTTGTATACGACCCCATGAAGGATCCTATACAAGCGGCATAGTACAAAACTGCCCCAAGAAAACCTGTAACCGTGGTCTCTCATGTCATAGACCACATCTGAGAGGAGCCATGGTAGTCTGCATCCGCTCTGGTGGCACAACAGTAAGCCACCTACCACCCCTGCCAAAACCTGAGTCAGCCTAGATGCCCTAGGCATCTGCCTTAGAGACTCGATGTTCACTCTGCCCTTCTCCAGGGTGAAGCTCGGGTCTCCGATCAATCTCATCATCGCCTGGCCCTGATTGGCCGTAGGCGTCATCAACCGTCCTTGTATGGGGATCCTCATGATCCTCCATACGTCCTCTAGTGTGGGAGCCATCTCCCCTATCGATAACCGAAAGTAGGACGACCCCGGATACCATCTCTCTGCTAGGGCTGTCAGCAGCCCCATGTCTGTCGGTACTTGTGGCATCTCTGCCACATGCTGTAAACCGACCTGAGCCAGTCGGTCGTGCTCTGCCTGGTCAAGCACGGCTATGTCATCTCGTAGTCCCTCATATTTCCATTCTTGACTCTTTAGTAATCCCTTCTACAAAACAAACAATAAAACAATAAAAATTCATTAATCAACCAATCATTAAAATAAAATTAAAAACATTTTAATCAAGCTTAATTTCTTAAAAGTGATGATATCGTCCACTATTGGATGATATCATCCCAAATTGGGCAAAATCGTCCTTTGTAGGATGAAATCATCTCTGATTTCGCAACTTGGGGATCGCCCCTTGTTGAACGAGATCGCCCCTAGTTCACCGATTTTGCCCTCCGACGAAATCGACGATCTAGGGACGATTTCGACGAAATCGGGATGATTTCATCCCGACGTCGTCGACGGCCTAAAAATGGCCGCGATGCCCCAAACAGTCAAAATTTAAAACAAAAAATTGCACAACTTAAATTCAAACCTAATTTACTAGGATTAGATCCTTACCCGTAGCCCGCGCCGGACCTCTGTCGCTCTGTGCGCTGTCTCCACCATTTTTTTCTCTGCAGAGCTCTAAAAACAATAAAAATGAATAGTAAAAATGAATTAGGGTTTTACCCTATTTTTCTTAATTTTATTTAAAAACAACTTTTTCTTTTTTAATTTTTGCTTTTTCGTGTTTTTACCTCAAACGTTCGATTTGGGTAAAAACACGGAGGGGGCACCATAGTCAACAGTCGTACGATTCGACCAAGAATCGTCGTCTAAAAAATTGAGTACATTTTTGCTTTCTCGTAAAACGGGAAGAACTCGTCTTTAACGCATTTTCTTCGAAAAATTTGCTAAAGAGGGGGCAAAATGTAGCACCCTAAAATTGGCACAGTTAAACCTTAGTAAAAAGATAAAAATTCAAATTTTAACCTCAAACCGCCCGTTAACCGCCCGTTACCCGCTTTCCTCGTTTTCCGCGCCATTTTTAGGATTTGTTTTGACCGTTGGATGATATCGTCTAAGATCAGACGAAATCATCCCAGATCTGACGAATTCATCTGGAACAGAACGTCCAGACGATTTCATCCCAAAACCGAATTTTCATACTTAGCTTCTGTTCCAACAACCTCTCTAACCTGGGCAGAAAGCATGTCTGCGTAGTTAGAGTCTCCCCCATTGGAGATCTCCCAAATTGGGATGATCTCCAACCTCCTAACCTCTCCCTAATCCTATATAAACTGAGATTTTCTCAGTTTATCCCCCTGACTCTCTGCCTGAAACCCTGATTGACTCCCCTGAACCCCCCTGAGCTTCCACGCACCTCAGAGCATCCTCACACCATTATTTGCATTTTGTATTTCATGTTTTCTTGCAGGAACTTTACTATTTTTCAGTCGAAGCTAGCTCGGATCATCGCAAGCGATTCCAGGCGATTTCGGATGATCCTGTCGAGAAGCGTAGACGATCTCGTACGATTGGAGGCGATCCCGACTGTAGTCCAGATTGGGGGCAATCAGAGTCCAGAGTTTGCATCTTTTATTTGTTTTCTGCATTTCTTTATACATTATTTTAGTTATTATATTTATGCATCTTGGAGTTCACCTCATTTAGTATAACCGCATGATAAAGTTAAAATCAATCATTAAATCTATTGCATTTCTCTTATTTGCTATTTGCATTTATTATTTAGGCCTGTTTGTTGTTATTTCTATCATTCTCCTTTGCTTTTGTAGTGGCATCTTTGGTATTTTGTATCTATTCTTGTGATTGCAGGTTTTTGACGAATTCGTCAGATTGACGACGATCTCGTCTGATCTCAGATGATTACGTACGAGTTGAGACGATCTGGACTGCTACAAAACTCAGAATCTTCATCAGACATCCGAAATCAGGTATGTACTATTCTAGTTAGCATATTCTCTGTGTTTAGCATTCATTCCTATTTTTTGTATTCATCTAAATCTGTATTGGCATATAGAATAGTTTAGATTCATCTTGGCCAAACCTAGGAATTGAATGATTAAAGCGCAAAATGAACACATCAAACTTACTATCAACCTAGGTGTGGAAACTGCCACTCAAAAGTTTCCTGGTGAACCCACCATCCGTCAAAAATTCACCCTTATACTCCTCCCCCGAGAGGCGGGACCTTCAAAGGGCCTCTCAGTCCGAGGTATTGTCCCATCCTTCTCGCATCCCCCTTTCGGGCACGGATCCTATAGCCTGAAGGTAAGGATGCAAAAAATTTGGAGCGATACAGCTAGAACCTTGCCTTGATTTTTTCTAGATGGTAAATCTTCTTTGGTTTCAACAATTTTTATTATTTTAATATTTTACAATTTAAATTAGGGATAAAATTTATATATATTCTCACCTGTAGAGAAGGAAGATGGGAGACCAAAGTAACAAACATTAAAATTTTGGTGGTTAAAGCCTAATTGTAATAAGTTTGCATACTTTTGATTTTTTTCATGATTTTTTATATACAAGATAATTAATTATACACAACAACAAATACATTCTGAATTCCAACTTGGTTAAAGCCAAAGGGATGGTAATAAAATCCAAACATTAGCTAAAAGATAAATATCCATCTGACCAAGATTAAAAAATTGTCAACAATATTTACTTAAGCAGTGTTTAATGGATAACTCTTTTCTGAATTCCTAAGAAACAAAACTAACCAACCATATATATTTAGAATTCAAGGCTTTCCAAAATCAAATGACTCTTTTTTTACTAGCTTCAAATGCATACATGATACCCTACCAATATCTAAATTTATTCATCATCAATAAACAAATATATGTAAATAGAAAGTTAGAAACAAACCTTGCTTAAGAAACAAATTGCCAAAAATTTGTAGTCCAATGGTCTGCAAATTTAAGAACAATAGAGATGTATTCACAAGAATCTAATCAAAACTAAATATTTCAATTAACCATAAATTACAAATTAAAGTTTTACAGTTTTTTATTTTTTAGAAAAATAATATATTGCCACCTTCACTTAAAAGCAGTAATAAAGATGTGTCAAGGTCCTCCAAGATGGCCTCTCCTGAAGCCATCTTCAATGTAGTTATATTAGTTTTTGAGTTTCATTATAGTTCCATAGATTGAGCCTTACAGTCAAATGGAACAAAGGTGTCATGGTGTTAGTTGAAAGTAAATCGCTTCTAATTTTATTCACAACCTATGAAAAAACTTCCATGTGTTGAGCCAAATCACATAGATTTCATCCTGAGATTGAAATTCAAATTTTCAACAAGAACTATAGCTTCAGGCTCATACAAAATAAAAAACTATATTGCACTTTTAATGAACATACAAACTAGAAAATTTCTAAAATGACTGAGAAAAGAAAGAATAAAATGACATAATATGTTTTGAAAGCTCAAATCTACAATATAATTATAAGTTATGTTTTCCAAATTAAATCTGAATGTGCTCCTAACTGTCAACTATCTTCAAATTTATCTTTACATTTGTGTTGATAATATTTTTGGTTTAATAGAGGATTGAAACCTTACCAGGCATCAAATTAATGTTAACGAGAGGGTCACCTTTAGTATCATTAGAATTCCATGGGTTGATCATAAAAATACACATAACATATCCTATTAATCCAACACTCATACAATTGAAGGGTACATAACAACATTTGCAGAACAATATTTTCATGGCATTACCAATATTTCAATGGAAGCAAGGCTCTACATATGTGCAGTTAAACAACAATAGAGACATAAAATTTGAGTGGTAATGCCATTGATTTGAGGCCACTGTATAGATGATAATTTAAACTCTAAATGCAAAAGAAAAAAAAATTAAAAGTAATCTTCAATAACTTTTAACACTTATCAACTAATGATGATTACAATCACCTAGCAAAAACAAAGTCTATATTTACAAAGTCTCTTATTTTTTCACTTTTCCAAAGTCAATAGTTATGATTATATATGTAAATAGAAAATTATTATTTCAAGTGCAATTATTATTTATAGATATAGGTGAATGGACAACCTGAGTCCTCTATATAATGAGTAGATGTCTAAACATCCCTACCCACCCCAAACATCAGAGATGAGGCGAGAGGGTATCCCGAGACTTTTGTCAGATACATAAATATCCATCTATGCCCTAGCAGCCCTTGTATACTCTCTTTTTTTACCAAATTATCTTCTCGTATTCATTTGGCCAACCTCAAGCTCAGGATACCTACTCACCTCACTCCTAGCTCAGCTACCCATTAATTATCTACTAGCATTTTCTAAAAATAGAACAAAAAATGTCTAACAACACTTGTTAATTATTTCCATGTATTTTTTATTCTGTTCTAATGAATGTTTCTAGTGATAATATTGCTCAAAAATTATGGGATAAGTTAGGTAATTTATATTAAACTAAGATCTTAGTTAATTAAATTTTCTTAAAAAGAAAATTTATTCCTTGAAGATGAAATATGGGATTTTATTATTGATCATTTGAATACCTTTAATATTATATTGAGTCAACTAGCATCCATAGATGTTAAAATGGATGAAGAGGATAAATGCATTACTTTACTATGTTCTTTACCTAATTCATGGGATAATCTAATCATGGCTATAAGTAGTATAACAACTAAGTTGAAACTAGAAGATGTTGTGTCATCTCTAATTAGTGAGAAATTAAGAATTCTATGGATAGTACCTATAATGATGTTATTTTTGTAAGGGATCGATTTAAGGAGAGAGGGGGTAAGAAAAAGGGAGATGAAAGAAATCCAATTTTAAGGGTAGATCTAAATATCCAAGAAAAATCAAACTAAAATATTGGAACTATGGTAAAAAAAGGTCATGTTAAGTAGGAATATAAACAAAATAAAAAGGAAAAATATGTTGATTCTTTTTATGATGATAATGTTAGTGGTGACGCATTTTTTTTTTTAAAGCGAAAAACCCTTTACGGGGCCACCTTGGTATAAGAGACCATGAACAGGGGGTTCTACACCATCAAAGTCACCCGGGGGTCACACCCGACCCTACCCGCACCAACTTTATCAATTAGATTTTGGGTACCTAATTCAGCTTTTTGGTAGGGTGGATATTTGAACCTGGGACCTCCCTTGGAGGATTGCCCTCTCCTCTCCAACTCACCTACAACACCTAGGTTCTAATTTATAGTGGAAAACACCCCTTTCAAGGTGCCACTTTCAACAAGTTGGGCATAGAAGGAATGGAGCCTTATCGGCCTCTACCAGCACATAGGACATTCATAACTATACCATATATCTGCAAGATGGAGATAATGAGAATTTAACCTGGGTCGACCTCTACCAGCACCTAGGGCATTTACCATTGCACCACAACAAGCAGATAAAACTAATTTATAGTAGAAAACATCCCTTTCGAGGTGCCACTTTCAATAGGTTATGCATAGGAGGAATGGAGCCTTGTTGGCCTCTACCAACATATAGGACATTCCTAACTATACCATATATTTGTAGGATGGAGATAAGGGGAATGGAACCTGGGTCGACCTCTACTAGCACCCAGGGCATTTACCACTACACCATAGCAAGCAGATATGAAACTAATTTATAGTGGAAAACACCCCTTTCGAGGTGCCACTTTCAATAGGTTGGGCATAGGAGGAATGGAGCCTTGTCGGCCTCTACTAGCACATAGGACATTCCTAACTATACCATATATCTGTAGGATGGAGACAAGGGGAATGGAACTTGGGTCGGCCTCTACCAGCACCCAAGGCATTTACCACTGCACCACAACAAGCAGATTGATGCATTTTTTACTTCTACTAACAATGCTAGTGATGATTCATGGTTGATTAATTCAGGTGGTTCCTTCCACATGATTTTGCATAGGGATTGGTACTTAGAGTATAATAAATATTATGGTGGAAAATTCTACCTTGGTGACAATATTTCACATAGGATTGTTGACTAGGGTAAGCTAAAATTGATTTTTAGTGATAAGACAATTAAGACATTGATATATATGTTGAATAAATGGTTTTATTTTATTTTCTAAAATTTAGTTAAAATTGGTAATCACATTGCATCATCAGGAATGAGTGAGCTGAGGTTTAGCGGGTGCGGCGAGAGTGAGGGTTTGAATTTTTTGGGCAAGAATCTCAGCCAAGGTGGCAGAGGTAGAGTAGGTACGAAAGGGGCGGGTGGGAACCTCGAGCATGGATCAAGCAAGGATCCAGAGGAAGGTAGTTAGGTTATGGTAGATTTGGATGCAGGCATCACATGGGGGCCCGACCCTCCTCAGAAAGACCTCGACAAAAAATATACGAAGGACAATGCGGGGCCCAAGAAGTGGCTATATTTTGTTGAGACTCTTAGAGGAAAACTTATTTCTATCTCCAAAATGAATTATAATGGTGTGCATTTAGTTTTTTACAAGCAAGGTTGTAAATTTTTTAGAGGAGCCATAATTTTAGTAAAAGATGTTAGGGATGGTACATTATTTGGACTAGATGCTTCTACCTTTTATTATTTTATTGTTGCTTCTAAAAACATAAAATAACCTATTGATATGTCTATGTTGTAGCATCATATATTGGGCCACATTGATGAGAAAGGTTTGAAGACCTTAAAGAATAAAGAAATGGTTGTGGGTTTTTCTAGTGTTTCTTTTGATTTTAATTTTTGTGAGCATTATGTGTTTGGCAAACAAAATAGGGTAAAATTCTCAACTTCAAGTACTAGAGTAAAAGGGATTTTAGATCTAATTCACAATGATGTCTTTGGACCTATGGATGTTTCATATCTTGGTAAATCTCTTTATTTTGTCACCTTTATTGATGATTTCTCAAGAAAGGCTTGGGTTTACTTTCTTAAGCATAAATTTGAAGTTTTTAGCAAATTTAAAGAATTTAAGGTGCTTGTAGAAAATTATACTAAAAAGAAAGTAAAATATATGAGATCGGATAATGGGAGGAATATTGTTTTGATGAATTTGAAGAATTTTATAAACAAAATGGGATTATTAAGCTGAAAACTACTCATACACCACAACAAAATGGGGTGGAAGAGAGAATGAATAAAACTTTA
This sequence comes from Wollemia nobilis, assembly GCA_028583015.1. Lineage (NCBI taxonomy): Eukaryota > Viridiplantae > Streptophyta > Pinopsida > Araucariales > Araucariaceae > Wollemia > Wollemia nobilis. The sequence continues at coordinate 7,675,259 of JAQPPZ010017049.1, read as the reverse complement.
ATGTAAAGAGCTAGAAGTATGTTAAGGAGTATTTGGAACAACAATTTTGGGATGATTTTGTTAATACTACTTGTTATTTGATAAATAGATCTTCTACTTCTCCTCTTGTTAATAAAACACCATAGGAATTTTGGTCTAGAAATAAACCTTCTATTGCACATTTGAAAGTATTTGGTTGTGAGGCATATGTTCATGTGCCTAAGGAAAAATGATCAAAATTAGATTTCAAGGCTAAAAAATGTATCTTCATTGGTTATGATGAAAATATTAAGGGTTATAAGCTTTGGAATCTATTAACTTCTAAAGTTGTTTATTCCAAGAATGTAATTTTCAAGGAATTGAGTGTTTTTCCTAGAAATGAATAGCCAGAGCAAAATAAGGATAAGGTGCACTTTGAAATTAAATAAGATGCACCTAAACATGAACATGGTGGATAGGAAGTATTTAGGGAGGAACAAGAAGAGTCGCATGCTCCAATGCCATTGAGAAGGTCCATAAGACAATGGAAACCAATTGAAAGATATAGCCCATCATATTTACATTATGTATTTGTTTAATATTGTATCAATTATGAACCTAGATCTATGAAGGAAGCTCTCTCTTCAATAGAGACCAAGTCTTGGAAGAAGATCATGAATGAGGAGATGGAGGTCTTGAAAAAATCTAGGACTTGAGATCTAATTTTTTACCTACAACTAGAGAGCCCTTTAGTTATAAATGGGTGTTTAAGAAAAGGTTTAATGTGGGGGATAAAGTACAAGGCAAGATTGGGTGAAAATTTCTATTCTCAACTTGAGAGGATAGACTTTGGTAAGATTTTATCTCCTATTGCTAAGTTAAATTCTATTAGATTCCTACTTTACATTGCTTCAACATTTGATTTTTAAGTAAAGGAAATGAATATTAAAACTACATTTTTGCATGGAGATATAGTAAAGTAAATTTACATGAAATAATTTTATAATTTTATGGTTAAGGAGAAGGAAAACATGGTTTGTAAACTGAAAATATCCTTTTCTAGTTTAAATAAATCTCCTAGGTTGTGGTACCAAAATTTGGATGCTTATGTCTTAGATCTTGGGTATGTTAAAAGTCAAGTTAATTATTGTGTTTATGTTAAGAATGTTGATAATGATATTTTAATCATAGTATTGTATGTTGATGATATGCTTCTCTTTGGAAATAGTAAAAATATGATTAGGTAACTGAAGGCTCAATTATCTAAGAACTTTGATATGAAAAATTTAGGGAATGCTAAATATATCCTAGGCATACAAGTAAAACAAGACCAACTATTGGACTATAATCTGCCTAATATGTGAAATGCATCCTAGATCACAACCAATATTGGATGAGTAGAATTCTTCTAAGTTCAAATTATAGAGAAGGTTGATTCCTTGAAATGCTAAATAAAAGAAATAAATGGTCTAATACTAGATATATAAATTCAAGGGTTGGAGAAGGGGACAAGGTTTTATAGATTAATTAAAATATGGATGGATATAGATTAATAGTAATGTGACATACTACACAAATTCTATTGCACTCAAGCTAAGACTAAGACTAATAGACACTCCATTAAACAAAGAATCACAAAATTTATTAAGCTCAAGTTATGCATCTTTAACATTCCAAGAACTCTAAGGAAGATAATCCAAATAACAATCCAATTATAGTAGAATTTTCTTAACATAATTAATCAACCATAAAGCATTAACAAAAATGTATAAATTTGCACAATGCACATTCATATAAAAACATGAAATGTTATCTCCAATGGAGGCCAAATAACTTCTTGCTTATATTGATCACATAGCAAATTATACAATATATGATAAGCAAATTTCTAGAGATTCAACTATCATATTGAGGAAGTCTTAGTTATTTATAGGATTATACAACCCTTATGTTATTATTGATCATTCCCATAAAATCCTTTTTTAGACTTGACATGAACAAGAACGGTCTAGTCAACATGCTTGGAGGGCTTGGTTGTCACTTTCTTATTCAAATTATCTCAATAGACTTGATTTTGGTGAAGACATGGTCTATTTTCATATGCTCCTAGATTTTTATGTTTATGCATCTTTAATGGGCTTGAACATCTCTAGTGTTTTTAGTTTTTCACCACTATGTGTTGTTGCTACACTGACTTGTTAGAGATGCTAGCTTAGCCTAACCATTCTAATATGGGTAACCAAGTGACATGTGTAAATTTTTTTGAAAGGGACATATTCAGGAGCCTTCTACTCATTGTAAGGGCTTATATGTATTTCCAGGGTCTTTTAACTACTACAAGAGCCTTGGAGGCTAGGCCAATATTTTTAAGGCTTTGTTGATGTCATCTTATAAAAATCCTAGGATTGTTTCACTCTGGGCTTTACTTCTCCTTTGCTTTGTCTTTCGGGCTTGATTTCCTTTGTTTTTTAGGCTTGGTGTGACATCGTTGTTTGTAGCTCTTGAGTTCATGTTTTCCTAGGCTAATACTTTTAAAGAATCTTAGTGACATCATATTTTGTAGATCATGGGATTGCTAGTATCCAAGATTCAATATCTTGGATTTTTTGAAGCTTTGTGTGATGTTAGCACTTGAAAATTTTAGGATTGCTTCCATTCTAGACTTATTTTAATTTAGGATTGATTTACAAGGCTTTTGGAATCCCTTCATGAGTCTGGGTTTGATTTCCTTTGGGATTACTTTATTGAAACCTTAATAAAAAAATTTATTAGGCCAAGTGCATCTTGCTTCTTGGATATCTTTGTGTATTTGTCCATTCTATAGAGAGTTGTCCATTTAAATAATCAGACCTATATGGATTCATTTGGACTTTCAAAAACCTTCTCATTAAAAATGATAAGTCCAAACTTGTTCTTGGACCTTGCCTTAGCAAAAGTATTTAGCAAAAAATAGGGAAATTATTTTGACCCAAACTAACTTAATAGGAAATTATGGTTGAACCAAAGGAAATATGTTGAAACAATTTTGCATAGATTTAATATACATGAAATTAAACCAATTAATGTACCCCTACCAATTTGGTACACAATAATTTTTAAACAATGTAATAGGTTAGATGAGGATTTTGAAGATATGTCTAAAGTTCCTTATGCTAGTGTTGTTGGAAGTCTTATGTATGCAATGGTTTGTACTAGGCTAGATATTGCCCAAGCAATGGGAGTTTTGAGTAGGTTTATGGCTAACCCTAGAAAGGAACATTGGAACAATATAAAAATGGTATTCAAATATCTATGAGGAACTTCTAATTTTTCTATTTTTTATCATGGTATTGATATTGACGGTAGGTTATTGGACATATAGGGATTTATTAATGTAGATTGGGTTGGTGACATACACACTAGAAGGTCTAAAAGTGGCTATGTTTTCACTATGTTTGGAGGACCAATTAGGTTGATGAGTAAGAATTAATCCATAGTTTCTCTTTCTACTACTAAAGCAGAGTATATCACCATAAAACATGTTTGCAAAGTAGTGTAGTTATAGAGGTTGTGCTCGAATATAAGTTTCAAGTATAGGATAGTGGGAATCAATTCTGGTAGTCAAAGTACTATTAGTTTGGCCAAGAATGCTACCTTTAATGCACAAACAAAACATATTAATGTTTAATATCACTTTATACAAGAAATTATGGAAAACAAGGTCATGATATAGAAAGTTAATACTTTGTTGAACAATTATTTATGTAGGGAAGCTAAGGGGATGTCAACATTAGCACTTAATCTTCTTTTTATTCCTCCCTCTATGCCCTTGCAATGTATACAACAAGTGGAAGAAATTTAGGACTAAGTGTGTTGCACACTTGCAAGTCCTAGGTGCAATATTTGGACATTATTATAATATGTGATTTCCTCAAAAAATATTAAATAATGTAATATTATATGGGCCCATGATCCCTTATGGACCTTTGGAAAGATTTCTTGAATACTTGGTAAATATTGTAAGAGCATTAAAAAATCATATTATTTGTTACACCTCACGAGATGTTAGATTAGTTGTAATCAACTGGATAGATCATTAATTGTAACAATCATTGATTATAATGGAGAAAAAATCTTTATTAAAGGCTTGGGCTAGTGATTGTATCAACACAAAATTTAGTGGAGAGTTTAGAGCAAGGATATTGTTGCTAAGATTGATATTGGGGTGCATGATTTTAATTGGAGCTCTTTGAGTAATTAATAGAAGTATTGCTCATTTTTCTAATGTTGGGTTTTTTCCAAAAGGATTTTCCCAAGGCATATACTGACTCCTTTTCTTCCTTCTCATTTTTGTTGTATTTTTATTTCTCTATTTCAATTTGCTTTATATAGTAAGATTAGCCATTAAAGGATTTAGATCAAATTTATGAGACTTGTTGAATGCACCTAATCGGACTAATTAACCCCTATATATATCCATTATTGGGGCCACTCCTATCAATACATTAAATTCACGTATATCTTGAGGTTTATTATAATTTATAATATAAATCACACAGAGATAATTTTCAGATTTATTTCTTGACTAGGTCAAAGATATGACTTGAATGTTTATTCTAGAAAAAAATAATATTATTTTCAATCCATAGATCCCATTAAATGATGATAAGACTACTCCTACACAATATATATAATGATTTAACTTTAAACTATTTGATCCAAATTTTATCAACTATCGATGGAGCTATCAAATATACTTTCATTTAAATAAAAATAGTATCTCCAAATGTTGTAACCAAAAGGATAATATGTTTTTAGATCTTTCTAACATAAGGCCCATGATGTTTTCTTCTTTACACATTTAAGATTTTGATTTTGATTAGTAACCAAAGGAATATTGAGGCCTTAAAAAGTTCCTAAAGTGATCAAACATTCTTATAAGGGAAATAATTGAGAGTAGGAAATTTGATCCTTATATCCCAACTTGATTGATCATACATATTTTGACAAATTCTAAGCCAACTAAAATTTTCACATAATAAATGGCAAACAGAAATCTTGAAGATTATGTGGAGCTTATTTACTATTTGTCTAAGGTCCTTCCCCTCAACAAGGTTGTTAATAGAAATTAAAAAAAATTGAATTTTATTCACATCAATATTGTTAGCTTTTGAGGATATATGTAGTGGGAGAGATCTAACACAGGTCCTAATAAGATGCAAAAAATATGAAAGAATGGAATTTTGCAATATGACTAAAATATACTATAAATAGAAATAACAAAAATACAATGCAGTATGGAGGTAATGGTCACTCCATTAATATCAGCTAGAGAACTACATTGTACTCCATACAAGAGTTCTACTCCTATCTACTATGCACTTGATAGGAACTTGATATAAGCTTGATATGAGCTTGTTATAATCTATCACTATGAGGCCCTTTATATAGGAAGATAGATTCCTTGGCCAACACTCTACCTAGTTGTACAAGTGGACACCTTGCACATTACAACTTGCACATTGACACTTGTGCATTTATTACATTGCTTGAAGTAACTAGCTAACTTCCCCCTAAAGTAATCTCCTATTCTAACTATGTACCAAAGGTGGTACATTTACATGACCCAAATGATGTAATATACTCTAACTCTAACACCCCCTATATTACATTATTTGGGTATTGAATATTTCAATCTTCAATATGGATCTTCTTCTTGTGGATGCTCTTTGGCTTGCTCAGGTTCTTTCATCAATTGACTTTTGCACTGTAATCCTCCTTGATTTGGTTCTTCTTCTTCTTCTTCAAATTTACCTTTGAATTTGGTCTCTGTGTTCCTATAGGTGGTAGTATTACTGCTTGATTCCTATAAATATGATTCTCCTTCTTTGTCCTTACTCTGTACAAAATATTTCAAACAACCTCTCAAAACATCAAGATAAGATATTGAATCAGTAGAACTTGAAATATCAATACTGCATGAGGATTGAAATATCTTTGCTAGAGTCGTTTCATCCATTTCTATATTTAGTTTAAGTATTTCTATCAATCCTTTTTGTTCCACATTTTCATCCTTATAACATTTGAGTATGTAGTAGTGCCATGTATAGTATGCTTCCATATTCTAAAGGAATTTGAATGTCATTATTTCCATTATCAATTGCTTTAGTGAGTCGAGCATGTAGATAATGTTCCATTGTTTCAAACATGTCTTTTAGAGCTTCACTATGTATCCTTTTTGAGGTAGGATCTAAGTTTCCTTCTGATTTTATAAGTGAATTCTTGATTCCACTTTTTATGACACTTGCTCTTTCCTTTCTAATAGTGTTGTTCATATAATTATTAGTTGTATTACTTGAGGTAGACATTTTTATAGCTCCTTGGATTAGAGTATAGAGTGCTTTGATAGAGCTTGTATCTTATGAGATAGAATCTTCTTAAGTAGTCTACCTTATGACTCCCTAGTTTAGAGTATATGAGCTTGATTTGATAAAACCTTTATAGAGCTTAGGTTTTGTAGGCTTCCTTATATCTCCCTAGTTATGAGATGTGAATTTGATTTAATAAGATCCTTATATTTTTGTAGAGACCTTATGACTCCCAAATGGATTAAGTACTTGATAATATTTGATGAATGCTATTATTATCAAGTTTTGTAGAATACCTTATGTCTCCCTAGTGATTTTGGATATGCTTTATGATTGATAAAGTGCTCTTTGAGAATAGTAGTTCAATTTTGAGTTGATTTTGTAATGTTTTGTAAGTAGCAAAAATCAACTTCTATTACACCTTATTACTCCTATTGAACTTAAGCACTTTCTAATTTGATGATGTTCTATTGGTTGGATTTCTTTTATCCCTTTAATATGGTTTTGAGACAAGTATACCAATTTATTTCCAACTCTTGATTTTCCTTAATGAACCTTCTTTTATAGCCTTTGATATTTTGATATTTAATGTTTCTAAATTCCAATTACCTACTTTGGTGTAGTATTCCTTATAACTCCCTAATATGGAATATTAGAAAACAATAATATTTGCAATAATAGATGTTTAATTTATCCAGGTAGAAATCCTTATTTCTCCTATGTTTTAGATTGCAAATATTAGGCTATTTTAATATATATTTTCCTTTTAATTTTGCTTTCAAATATGGTTGATTTCCCTTAATGTTTCAACCTTATATTATATCCTTATAACTCCCTTTTAATGAAAGCAAATTAGAGTAAGGTAAATTCTTACCTTTATGATGCTTCAAATCTCTACGTATTCGACGATGGATTCGGACGTGTATGACAGCAATTTTCAACATTCCTCTTGGGCATTGTGAGCAATGGCAGACTTTGATTCTCCCTTGACTTCAATGCTTGAATGGTGGCACCTCAAGTCTGGCCTCTTTGACCTACTTTGAATACCTTGATCGAGAGCTTTTAATGCTCTTCTTACTGCAACTCATTGCTGCTCTGAATGCTTCTGAATGTTGTTTCCTCCTTGGTTTTAGGTGCCTTAAATAGGAGGATGATCTTCTTGAGAAGGACAAGTGTCATGATGGTTTCTTTCAATGCTCGACGATGCTATTAGACACTTGGAATTCACTGTAGAATGGAGACGTTATAGTATTTATGTAAACACTTGTATACCTTGGTTACAAGTGTCACCCCTTCTCTAATATTCCCAATGCTGACCTGTGTAACGCTTCTTTGGATTATTCCTTTCATGCGTGTGGAATTTTAAATATTATTTTAAAGGTGTTAGGGTTTCTTCTAAGGTGACAAGTGGCACCTTCTTTCCTTTGCATGTCCCAGCCTTATTAACGTATTCTTGCAAGCTTCTCCAATGTATGTTTCCACCTTTTCCTTTGTTGTGTTTCGATGGCGCTGAGTTGGTTCCAGCTGAGCAATGCTATGGTGGAGCTCGAGTGGCTTTGAGCGGTACTTTGGTGGAGCTCAAGTGGCTTTGAGCTAGAGCAATGAGCAACACTTTGGTGGAGACTTTGTGATGCTCCAATGATGATATGGAATGCTCCTTGTGGATGTACGTCTAGCTCTAGTATTGCTTGCTTTGATTTTCTCCTGCTTTCAAACTACTTGGTTTCTTCCTTTGTGAATGATATATCTCCTTCCTTGTGCTTTGCTTTGTGTGTTTGTAGGTTACCTATTGTGGCTATCCAAACCATGGGTGATGTGAGCCTTTTGATGGCTCTTTTAGCCTTGCTTGGATGATGCTTTTCTATGACCACTTTGAGATGCTTCTTCCTTGTGAAGAATGTGTCTTTGTGACACTTAAGCCTTGTCCTTTCTACTATGTAGGACAGAATATCACGGTGCAAGACAATGTAAATAAACTTTGTAAATACAATACCTTTTTGCACCTCCTTTTGCAATCTCTTTCTGTTGGTTTTAATGGTGGCTTTCTTGTAGGTAAGGGTTGATTTGACGTTGTCTCCTTTGTTGGACAACTCTCTCCTTTTGCTTGATTAATCTATAGATAGAAGCTCTTGTAGAAGTAATTTTTGCACTAATTTTCACCTGTATAAAAACCTTTAGTGCACCTCGAATCTGAGACTCACCAAGTCTCGATTTGTAGCTTCTTTTACTGATTTTGATGGTGGCTTTCTTCTCCACTCCTTGGAGGAATCTGATCTGATTTTGGTGGCTTCTTTGGGCCATGAAATGCTGTAGGTTTTATGCACCAAATAGTGTCTCTAGACACTTTGATAATCTTCTGGTTTTGTGCCCTTGATCTTTAACAATCAAAGAACACAAACTAATCCTTTTGAGAGTAACTAGTTAAAGATCAACTAGTATAGTGCAAATGGATAATATCTCCAACTTAATGCACTTTTAAAGGTAACAATAATCTCACCTTATTTCTCCTATAAATGAACTCTCAAAATAATTTCAAATGCACTTAATAATCTCTGCAACTTTTAAGAGTAATCTGTAATGAACCCTTAATGAATATTCTACAATTTTTCACTACAATCAATATTGTAGGATATAGTCTTCTTGCTTTCTAGATAGATAATAGGTAGGTGATAATTTTATTTCTTTCAAAAAATATCCAACTCCTATTTAATGTGCAAATATATCTTAAAATGAATTCTCCTTTTTGCACTTTCTTGAAGACTATAATATGAGCCCTTCTCCTTGCAACTTTAATCCAAATATGGTGCTTAATGGAATTTGATAATGAACCCTAATTTGAAGTTCAACTAATTGCACCCTAGTTGCTTACCTTTAATGGCTTCTGTAGATGATGTAGATCTTGGTGTTTTGATTCACCAAGTTGCTACCTTGTAATGGATGAATTCATAGCTTCTTGTTGACTATCCAGAATAGCTTTCTGCTTCACCAAACTATGGTCTTGAACTTTCTATCTTGAGCCTAGAGTTTGGTGGCTTGATCCTTCTAGTGATCTTCTATTTTCTATTGTAGATTTAGAGAACTATTTTCTCTGAAATGTGCCTTCTTGCTGTGAGAGGTAATCTCCAAATATCCTAGATTTGGTAGGCTTCTTCTGTTTGAATCTTCCTTCAATATTCTTGTCAAATTTTGACTTCAAATAGGATCTTCTCCTTCTCAAGATTCTGAATGTCTTGAGGTCTTCATTAGATTCTTCTTCTGGGATTTGGCACTCCTTACCAAATTCTTCTTCTCTTGGGCTTGTTGTTGGATGGTGATAATTGTCCCAAGTCCTTCACTATCAGGAGCTTCTCCTTGGTAGTGGATTTCTCCAATGAGTTCTCCTAGGAACTCTTTTGATGATGCTTCTTCGAGCTCTACAACAAGGCTCTCCAAGCCTTCTTATTTTTACTCCTTGAGACCTCTCCAAGGTCTTCTATCTTGTAGCTTCTCTGGTCTTCCAACTAAGACCTTTTCTTCAACCTTCTACTTCTGGAAGTGTTGGTGATGAGATCTTCTTCTCGGATCTCTAAAATCTGTTGCTTCTAGATTTGAACAGGACTCTCCTAGTCCTTCTCTTTCTTCCAAGAATGGAAGTTCTTCAATGATATCTTCTCCTGATATCTTCAGCTTCTTCTGAAAGAAGTCTTTAATCAGTAAAGGAGATCACCAATCTCCTATTTCATGGACTCTTCTCTAGAGTCTTCTTTAGGAACTCTTCTCTGGAGTTTTCTTTAAATCAAGAACTTTTCTTCTAAATCAAGAATTCTTCTCAGAATTTTCTTTAGAATTAAGGCTTCTATGGCCTTCTCTTCTGGATCAAGGCTTCTCTGGCCTCTTCTTCTGGATCAAGGCTTCTGTGGCCTTTTCTTCTAGATCAAGGCTTCTTTGGCCTTTTCTGCTTCTGCACTCTATAGGTATTGATCTTGAATGGAGATCACCAATCTCCTATCTCCTCCTTGACTCATATTCTGGAGTCTCTTCTTCCTTGAGTCTGCTATAAGGCTACTGTGGCCTTTTCTTCACTTCTATAGTTTGTAGGATTGTAGCTCTTGTAATGGGACCTTTTTCTAGGTCTTTGAAATATTTAGTCTTCTCCTTGTTGTTGTAAGTGTTGGAATGATTCTAAGAAGATATTCTTCCTAACTCTCTTGTAGGAAGCTTCCCAACCTTTTTCTGAATCTCCTTTTCCTGCAACAAGTTGTTAGAAATTGGAATGAAATAATTTATAATTCTGGAGATAATAATCTTCACTAGTTGATCTATCAAACTAGTGGAATGAATGTTGAGTCCTAGTCTTCACGAGTTTTTCTGCAACTCTGTGGAAAGACTCTAGCCAAATGTAATCTCAAAATTTTTGTAACTAAGATTTATTTTAGTCCTCACTTGTGACTCTCTCTATTGACTATTGTGGCTCTCCCTATTCCTCTTGACCTACTGGACTTCTCTTATGATGACTTTTGTAAGTGGTGATGCACAATGGTGAATCTGGTTTACAAAAATGCAAAGAGGAATTATGATGGATGTAGGTCCTCCTATTCTCGATTCATCGTGGCTCTGATACCACTATTAGATTTTGAGGATATATGCAGTGGGAGAGATCTAACACAGGTCCTAATAAGATGCAAAAAATATGAAAGAATGGAATTCTGCAATATGACTAAAATATACTATAAATAGAAATGATAAAAATACAATGCAGTATGGAGGTAATGGTCACTCCATTAATATCAGCTAGAGAACTACATTGTACTCCATACAAGAGTTCTACTCCTATCTACTATGCACTTGATAGGAACTTGATATAATCTTGATATGAGCTTGTTATGATCTATCACTATGAGGCCCTTTATATAGGAAGATAGATTCCTTGGCCAACACTCTACCTAGTTGTACAAGTGGACACCTTGCACATTACAACTTGCACATTGACACTTGTGCATTTATTACATTGCTTGAAGTAACTAGCTAACTTCCCCCTAAAGTAATCTCCTATTCTAACTATGTACCAAAGGTGGTACATTTACATGACCCAAATGATGTAATATACTCTAACTCTAACAAATATAGTTTTTGATCTTTAGCCAATGGTTGTATGTTTGGATCATAAATAAGGGGATAAGGCTTTACTAAGAATAAAAATTGTATAATTCACCTCATTGATTGAACTCCTAATATATTTAGTGATCAATTATAAGTTTTTCTATATAAATACCTCAGGTAGAGTTCACTTGCTTAATAATTTTATTGTATCCATAGAAAATGCATATATTTTTTAAGGAACATTTATGTCCAATTCTTTCCTTTATCTTTGAATATTATCCAACCAAGTTTTGTCCCTAATGGAAAATTGAAAAGTCTATAATACCACAAGCTTACCACTATAATATTATTTCATTTTCAAACTCCACTCATAAAAATAAAGCTTAAAATTTTTCTTCACAATCTTTCAAAAAAATTCTCTTTGAATTTTTCTAAATTTGGATGCTACACCTATTGAGAATATTGAAAGTGATATTGTATAGATATATATTTTAATATACCCTTTATGAGTTGTATTGTCTATATTGTTCAACAATAATATATTACATCAAGAGTAAAGAAACAATGATCCATTGTGATCATATTTCTCTACAAATTTTTCATACTTAGAGTAAACTAGAAAATATATATATGAAATTGTTGATCTAAGGGATTAATTGAATGATGATCACACTTCTAACACCATGTTCAATGCCTTGTTAAAGGAGAGTTTCAATCCCTTTAAACTCTAGATTCAAATCGATTCCTTGCTAACCTATACTAATATAGCTACTCTAATATAGAAAACAAAGACAATAAGGTATGGGTGGAAGAGATTAAAATAAATGTAAGAAAATAAAAATGAGACCTCAAACCATAGCAAGACTAGTGTGTGCTCAATTATGCCATTTATTGGATAATGAATAATAATAATTTAGATTCATCTCATGCATATATTCATTTAAAATAATACTACCTAGAAAATGTAAGGTCATCACCACAAACACATTCATACAAAGAGAGGTATAACCAATTGGGACACAGTCTTGTAAGGCCAAGCTTAGTTTTCCATTAGTAAAAAAATGTATATTATAGTTAGAGAGCATATCACTAATATTTCTCAAATTGGCTAAAAGATGTTTATAATGAGCATTAGAATCTTATTTATAATAAGGGTTTTACCCTTCTTAATATGAGTAAAAATATTTTGTTGTTACATTTTATAGCATAAGTCAAAATTTTCACTTTCAGTCCTAGATCCTTCTTCCTAGCCATGATATTGATGATTCTCTAGATTCTAATAGATTGTTAGTTAAGTGACCTAGCCCCTTTTTGGATTCTTTTATTGCATCATTACTTGGATGTTTTAAAATTGATGGTGGTTCTCAAAATAATTGATTATTATCTATTCTACTTAGTGCTCCTCATTACCTATGCCCAATATCTTCTATCAAGTTGCTTCATAATGATCTAAGGTAGTATCTCATACAATATTTTTGGTGACTTGTGTGGATGCCAAGCCTAGTTGGTAAAGTGTAACAACCCTCCTTGGTAGGACTTATTCTTAACATTTGATTCATGTATTTATGGGTGGATATCTAATGCATAATATTATATTATGTTACTAAAATGTGTTGGTAGCTATAATTTATGCTTTGATTACTTGGAATATGGTATTGTTGATGAATTTGTGATTATAGAACTAAGTACTCTCATCGGTGGATTAGTATAAGACAACCAATAGAGTTGAGAGAAAAATTAGGAAATTATGGATGACTTGTTCATAAAAAACTCAAGGGTAACAAGTATACCCTTCATATAGATGCATTGCATATATGCTTGTTTTTTGAATGCACCATTGGACCATGAGGTTGTTATTGGGAAAGAAGTCATCCTTAGTAGGTAGGGAATAATGTTTTGATTATCTTAAAAATATTATAACTTTAATTCAAAAGAATTAAAAGGTGGCAATTTGGGAAATGTATTCTTAGGAAGAATTATCCTTTTATATGTTACTCAAACCATGTGCAAGAATCCATGCTTACTATTATTTCTAGATTTGCTTTAATAAGTTTTTGAGAGATATTTAGAAGCATTTTGGAAGTTGGAATAAAGTAGTATGCAAGCATGGATCAAGGAGCTCTTTGGAAATAGCGTTGAGAGGTAAAAAAACTCTGATCTATGGGAGTTGAAGTGCTAAGTGTAGTAGCTTTTTGTAGAGATCATAAAATATTGTATGTATCTCTACTCTATTGTTAGATTTTAGATTGTATTTTAGCATTCTATTAAGGCCAACTTTGTGATATTTCTTGCTAGTGCCTTACTCTTTTGAACATCGAGTTGTTGTACAAGGTTTTATTGTTTGCATGTGAATCCTTGTTATTTTGGTGGGGCTAAGTCGAGTCTTTTTGTGTTTTCTCTTTGTGTTTCTCCTTGTAAGATCATCTATAGAATCCATCCAATATGTTTATTTTTTTTGGATCTCATTGTTATTGTTGTATGGTAGACGTGGGTCTTTGTGCACCCTTAGTGGTATTATATATTTTTTGTCTATCAATTTTCATTACATTCATGGGTTTTGTATTCATAGAAACCCATTAAGTGGCTTTGTTTGAGAGTGCCTTGGTTTGAAGACCTTTGTGGATACATTCCTTGTTAGCAACCATATAGTTCCAAGTCAAGTGGCACCCTTGGTTCATATCGTTTGATCTGTTGCTATCTCTAGTGTGGAATCAAAGGTGGATCCTTCATGCTAATGCTTCAAAGTATATAGTTGCCTTACATATTAGAGCAGTGGCCAATTAGAGCTCTAAGGTGGTTCATCTGTAGGAGTTGAGTTCTTGGTTTATATTTTAATCTTCTCCATTGTTTTATTCTTTGGTTTGTGTGGAGAAGTAATATATGTTTTTATGGTTATCAATTGTCTAAGTAGATGATTCAATAATACTTTTTGATTGATTAGAAAAAGAGATTAAAATTTCCCTATTGGGTTAATGTTGAGCATGGAAAATTATTATTTATATTGAGGATGCTCTTATAAAATGTGCTTGAGGAAAATTGGTCTTTTTATATTAAGATTGGATAAATTGCATGTTATTACCGATTCTCTTTTATATAAGTTTTCGATGCTTAGGTTTTATTTTGGAAAATAATATTATTAAGTTATTGGGAACTTAGGAATTTTTGTAAGGAAAGAAAGGGGATTAATTAAAGAATTTTTAGAAGGGTCACTTAGACTTTTATTATTAAATCACTATGGTTGGAAAATAAAAGATAGAGTTTGATTATGTTTTGATGTTATTTTATCTTCAAAAGAAAGGATAGAGCATTTTATATAATGATGCACTTTTTATTTGCAAAAGAAAAGATGGGGCTATTTATGTTGGTGTATTTTTTATAAAGGAAATAATAATGTTTTATTTTGATTAAATTTAGTGATCTTATATTTTGTTTGATAACTGGGTTAAGGGGTTTATCTTTGTAAGAAATAGAAGAGCTATGGTTTTTAATAAATAAATATAATGTTTTCTTGAGACTTGAGTAGGTAAGGAAACCATTATAGAGAGAAGTACATGATTCTCTCCTTGTTTGCTTGAAATGTATTTTTGCATGGTTGCTTGCATTTATACATAGAGCATATTAAGTTGCATTGCATTAAGAGTTATCCTAATCCCTAAGTTTTCTTAAAGTCCATGGGAGATTCCTTTCATGAAGAGGATCATGAAAAGAAGGTGGTGTAGAGGCCACTTGGGTGAACTTGCTCTAATGTACTTGGGAATGAAAAGTTGTTATGTAAATGGAAGTTTTGTTATGTAACACTTGGTTATTTTTATTCTTAAATTAAAAAGGCTTAGAAGTCTTCATATAAATGTATGGATTATTTGGTTTTGAGCAAATGAATTAATGAGTTGGTTATGATCTCTTTTGAAGAATTTTTCATTTTGGAAAGAAAAATAATAATATGTTAGCATCTTGATCTATTTTAAGCTTGCTTTACTAGATTTAATTAAATAGATGTTTTATGCTAGCATTATGTTTATATTATAGCATATAATTTAATTTAGAGAGATATTCCATGCTAGAATTATGTTGGAATTTATATTTTAATTATGGGTTGAAAATGTTCTATTTAAATCCAAGATCTAGCATTGTGTTATAACTAAGCATGTTATTTATGTTATAGCACTTTAATTATTTTCATGGAAGAGATGTTATATTGTTTTTATGTAATTATTGGATTTGGTGGAGGTTCTTGGGTATGGATATAGAACCTTATTAGGACCTTGAGTCAAAGAGACAACCCAATCCTAGGAGGAGTTGTGAGGATGCAATAACTAGGTAGTTGTGATAATTAGGAGTTATGACAATGTATTAACCAAGTAATCATGAATATGAAAGGAGTTACAGTGGTGTAATAGCTACGTATTCATGAGTGATACACCTTGAATGGTGATGATTGGGTGTTCCATAGCTATGGAGTTAAAGGAATCATTCATTATATGACAATGGTGGTACCTTGAATAATGAGGTTTAGGTGACCATGCTCATTACTAGGTGAGTGGTAATGACCTTAGTTAGCCCATGGAGGTGTGGTAACTAAGCACCAAGGCTTTATGCTAGAATAACCTACATAGATAGACTTATGGAAGGGTTAGGGAATAAGCATTCCCCTTTAAGTTTTGTGGATCTTGAAGGATAATACCTATGTTGTGGTTAAATTATCCTATACCGATGAGGGCATGGGAAAGGTGGGGGGACCACTTTGGTATTATTCTAAATGATGAGGTTTAGTAAGGTGAACCCTGGAAATATAAGATGTTGGCAACTCCTATCCACTTGAGTGTCATCATCAGCAATATTGAACTCAAATATGGTGATGCCTTGAGAATGCTAAAAAGAATACTGAGACCCTTTGTGAAACTTACTTGTGGAAAAAAAATATATCTCTCAGGTTGGTTTTGGTGTCTTGTTACATAAATAACCCTAGATTGTGGAGTCATCAAAACTTTAAAATTATACGTAGGCATTTATTTGGCTAAAATATTTTCCACTATAGTCCATTTTACATCTAATGGGGTCTTGATACTTTCAAGTTGGTCCATTGTTATTGTTATATCATCACCTTGTGGTAGCTTTTCCTTAGAATTAAGCATAACATTCACCCTATATAATAAATATTTAATTTGAGAAATGATATGTGTGATATTGGTTGTTGCATCATTAGGAGAAGCATTGTGTGCTTGAGAAATCATTTTATTCTTTTATTTAATAGGCTTAGCATATTCCTCCATGGGCTAATTGGGAAATGTAGTCCTTAAGATTATTTGTAACTCTCTTTAAGTTATTCAAAAATATTTTACTTAATGTAAGGATATGTTGCTTTAATGATGTACACACTTGCTTGCTACTCCTAACATCATCTAGACCATATTATAACTAGGAATCTGCATGTGGAAGGCACCATGTTAATTCCAAACCATGTTGTACCATAAAGCATTGTTGACCCTATGCATAACGTGTATTTTTATTTCTTGTATCTTCCCTCAATCATGCACCTCATTAGACTTCCCCTTTAGACTTCCATACACATTTAAAATTGCATGTGCATACCCCTTTTCCCCTCCACATCCCTTGCACATTTTCATTTTCACATGCATGTGCATGTCTCCTTCAAAAACATTGTGTGCCACACACGCTTTCATGCACTCCCCACTTTCCCCTCCCTTCCTCATTTTTTTTTTTAAGAAAAAAAGGAATTGTACTCAAGTAACCCACCCTTGATAAATCATAATTCACTTATTTAGATCTTGAGTGTTTAAAAATAGTTTCAATTCTTATCTCAATTGAGTTGCTATAGATAGATACCTATATAATTTTCCTGAAATGTCCAAATTCATTATTTTTATTTTCTAGCTATTCTTTAATTTTTTATGTGAATACAAATATTCCATAATTTATCATACTTCTTCCTAACATTTTCCTACATTATCCTTCACAATACCAAAACTCCACCTCTATAGTATATGCATTGCATCTTAGTATAGTAAAATTTTCAAAACTTTGTGCCATCATACTCCACTTTACCAAATTTGGATTTTCAGTTTCCTTATTGAAGCATAAGTGCAACCACAAAAATTATAATAAATATTTTATATAAAAACACATTAGTGTTATAAAATAAAAGAAATATGACCAATGGAAAATATTAAAGTAAATACTAGTCATTATTTAATTCAAGCAATCAACATTTTCTTGTCAACTTCATCTAAAATTATGACTTCCTCTAACCATAGAAAAGAGAATTTAACTTCATGATCCTCAATTAAAACCCCTATATTAACTAGCCTATCTACACATTTTTTCCTTCCCTAAAATTATGTGTAAACCTATTTTATTCAAATTCTATATTAAGGTCTTGTATTTCCACAATTATCTCTTATATGTTCTATGGAGCCTTTGCTTTCCTAAAAATTATATTTATTACTATTACCGAATCACCTTCCATCCATAATTTGTTCTATTTTATTTATTTGTTTATTTTAATCCTTCCAAAGCCACCCAGGATTTAGCTTCATTATTTTTATTAAATCCACTATTGAAAGTGTAATGAGATAATATATATCCTCTATTATTTCTAATTATTCCTCCTACTACTACTGGTCTTAGATTTCGTTTAGATGCTCCATAAGAATTTAATTTAACCATATCCACTTTTGGTGGTTTCCATTTTATATTATTTGCCTTCTTTTTTTTTATCTTGTATCCTATATCATAATTTCATTTGATGTCTTGAATTTGGCTATCAAGTCTCTCTACTTCAAGAGTAGGGATTTGGTTAGTTGATAGTGTTGGTTTAGCCTCCTCTATGGCTAAAAAAAAATTCCTTTCGTTACCTCTAAATTGCTTTCCTCTCCTTTAAATATTCTTCTATTCCTTTTAGACATATATCCTAAAGTATTGTATTTTTTGATATATCCCAGATTGTTTGTAAAGCCTTACTTTTAAAATATTATGCCATTGCTTTAACCATTCTTCAATTTTGCCATTCATCACCATGCATTTACCAAATATATTAAGAATACATTATCCCAAGAGATGGTTTATACTCTCCTCCTCATTTTTTACATATAACATATTGTGAGGGACCATGAAAACCCCTTTTCATAAAATTATCCTAACGTAAAATTCTTTTATGACCTACTAGCCAAACAAACATTTTGACTTTAGGAATTCTTGGGCTATCCCAAATTTCTCTTCATATTTTTTGCAGTATTTATATTATGTTGATGCTTTACATTATATTAGCTTCTTGTGTATTCTCTTGAGTTATTCAACCCCTAAATTAGCTTATCCTTGACTGCTCTCTCAATAATTATTATTGTTATCTTTCTACTCAATTGCCTCCTAGCATAAAATGTCTTGTATACTTGAAAAAATATTCTTTCCATTTGTATCTTCCTTCCTGATCCTTGTACATAATATCTAAAACCCTATCACCATATTTATCTTGAAGTAATCTCATCCATGGTTTTAAAATTGGATCTAGATTGAGTGGTTTTTTATCACACCATGTATCCATCCAAATAATAAAAAAATCTTTAGTATCCACCACTCATATTAGACCTTTAGATAAATTGATTTTTTTAACTGTTCCATAGTGCAAAACTATTTGGTAATGAGAATGTATTAAATATTAAGCTTATATTATTGAGCTCAATGTACTTAGAAGAATTCTTTCCCATTGGATTTGACTCTCTTTGTACAATCTTTAAATTACTTTTCCCATTAGAGCTAAGTTTGTATTTGTAATAACTCTTAAACCAAGACCTCCCCTAGTTTTATCATCACACATATTTCTATTTCACCAAAGGCAATTTCCTTTTATCATGTAATACTGACCATAAAAATGACTGCATAATATAGATTATTTTTTCCTATCAATTTTATCATAGTATACAAGGACATATAATGTGTTGGGATGACCTATAAGACTATTTTAATTAGTTGCACTCTTCTTACTAATGATAACCATCTATCTTTCCATGCCAATAGTTTATTCTAAACTTTTCTTATAACCATACTCCATAATTCTATCCTCATTCTCCCATTAAATAAGGACATCCCTAGATATTTTGTTGGTAAAGGTACCTCCTCTTCTTGAAGTAACCTACATATCCCTAATTTGATTCTAGTTGGAGTGTTAAGGAAGAAAATTTTAGATTTTACCATATTAAATTTCTACCTTGATGCTCTTTCATATTCCTTTAATAAATTATTCAAATATTTGGCCTTTTTTATCCTTGACCTCCCCTCCATTCCTCCCTTAAATGTGGCATAGGATATTTTTTCACGTGTGCCATGCATCGCCACTCCCACCCACCTCTACGTGACATGTGTGCTCACTTTTTAGCGTGTGCCACACATCCTCATTTTTTCCCACATTTGTGTGCTTTACCTTTTGTATGCACACACCCCTTACCCACCTCCCCTCCTTTTTCTTTTAATTTACTTATTTTCTTTTAAGTTAAAAAAAATATTGAAAAAAAGGAATATTTATAGCAAAAAAAAGGAAGGGGGTCCAAATGTTTCACCAAGGGGATTATTTTTGCACTTGAGGATATTATTTTCCACCTGTTGGTCCAAAATCTGCCACAGGAAAGGATTTTACAAGTGCACCCTAGACCTGGCCAACATTGAAAGGCTGGAAGCAAGAAATGGCTCCCAGACCAATCTCCAGAGTGGGCTGGTTCCCTTCACTACTCTAAAATCTGGTTAAAGATAAGGGTTGCTGGAAAGAAATTTAAAAATTGCAGAAAGAAATGGGAAATATGGCCACAGGCCGAAGTGATGGGATCAGAAAAACAACAGCAGGAAACTACAAATGCAACAACAACAAGTAACATAAGAAATCAGCTTAATCCTCGCACAATCACATGCAACAAATCCCTCCAAACCCACATTCCAAAAATCATACCCTTACCGCAATATTTAAATCCAAAAGCAGAATTTAAATGTAACAGCAATGCAGGAGTATGAATGCTATTAGAAATGCAGAAAAACAGAAAGGAAATTCATCCATGCAACGCTTGAAAAATTAGAAGTCAATCCTTGTATTCCCGCAAATACACTTCCAGTCTCTAGCAGCAAGTTTTTCCAACCTTTGTAAATGAAAATTACATTGGTTTTTATAGAGGTCCGTCCTCTCTACAGCATTAAATGTTTGCCACCATCCTCCTCGTGATCTACAATTATATGGCGGACATTAGGAACACGATCTTCTCAATTACAGACTTCAGGGATCAAAAATTAAATACAATTAACATGTCAGCTTCGAAGAACCACCTTCATTAAATTCGTTTTTTGAAAATATGCATGAAACCATTGACTTAATCCATGAACATCAGCCTCGAATGCATTAAATCTTCAATCTTGGTGGCCTGGGCGCGTCTTTTACTTTGAATGCCTTGGAAATCCACAAATCATTAAATTCGGGTCAGCATTAAATCATCGGAAATCAAAAAAATCTCCTCGGCCGTTCACACTGTGCTTTGGCGGAAAACAGTTGGAGGTCGCGAAAATGCGACGGGTCACGAAATCGTGACATGTTTTAACTCCGTACACTTTGACCACCTTTGACCCGTGAAAATGGCACCTGTAGCGATATCGCTACGTCTTCGGCTTCCTTTTCTCCATCGCTAGCTTATCCACGCGAAAATGGCACATGTAGCGATTTCGCTACGTCTTTTGGTCGTTGGCTCCTTTCTTCGCTTTGCTCCACGAAAATGGAACATGTAGCGATATCGCTACATGTTTTGGGCACTTTGTACGGCTTCATGGACGGGTCACGAAAATGGAACACTTCTTGCCCTTTGCATGTTTTCTATTCTTTCCTTATCAAGAATTGCATTGAGTCATTAACTTTCAATCAACGCATGAAATCATCTCTTGTCTTTTTGATTCTCTTACTCCTTTAACTTACAACTACATTTTCTATGCCTTTTAAAAATTATTTTTAAAAATAAAATATGTTTTTTCTAACACCTTTTGCCCTTGAATGCCTTCAATTCTTCCTTGTCTCCATTTCGCTACCAATTTGAGCACTTAATCATTTTTTAACGAGGCATCATGGAATTGCTACCATTTCCATGCTTTTTGATCAATTTTCATCCCTTGCATGATTTCGTTGCATATTCATGTCAGTTGGCCTTATTGTTGATATTGCAGCGAATCGCTACAACTTACTCCTCTTTTGCTTCTTGGACCAAAATGGCCACGATTTTGAAGCATGTAGCGATATCGCTACGTTTTGCTCCTTCCGTACCAATTGCCACTTTGCCATCGCGAAAATGGTACATCCGCTTTGCAAGACCTTTTCAAAATGCCGCCATTTTACTCCTTAGACTTTCTCTTCATCATGCGCATCCTCAATATTTGTACTTAGTCTTTTTGCAACCCACTTGCGGTTGTCACTTTTGTTTAGACTCCCTTTGTGACCGACGATCCGCGACTTTGCAACATTGCAGCGCATCGCTGCAACCTTTTATCCCTCAAGCCTTTGAACCGCCCTTGTCACGAAAATGCTATGGGTAGCGCGTCTCCAAACTTTCCCATGGCTTCCTCTTCTTAACAAACATGCGCGAATCGCTTTTAACCTTGAGTCTTCGAAGCCAAACACCGCGAAAATGAGACGTCGACGCATCGCTGCAATGTTAACTTTGTGTCTTCGGCAGAAATTTTTGTCGCGATTTCGCGACATTTTGTCGCTGCTCCTCCTTTGCTTTCCAAAAGTCACGAAAATGAAACACGTCGCGATATCGCGACGGTTCCGCCCAACCTGGCGTTGACTGCGTTGACCGCGATTTCGCGACATGTCAGCGAATCGCTGCAGTTTTTGAACTTAGTCAATTTCTACTCATTTTTTCTCCTTTTCCATAAAAGCTGCATCAAAGCTGATATCAAAGGTCAGATTTTCAACAATACACTAATGCATTAATCAATGAGAATCAATGTGGCAAAAATGCCAACATTCTTGGCGGCTCGCGGGGTATACAGCTCGCTGTATGCAAGAATCCAGGCCTTAGTCCATTGGGCACAGAGTCATATCAGAACAGGAAGGTTGGCTGCTGCAAAACATGTCAGAGGACTGCTGCAAAACTTCTTCTGCTGCTGAAAACTAGAACCGGAAGAACCTGCATAGAAGCGGTTATAAACTGAAGAAATGGAATGTGATGGTGGAGTGAGCTCCTGCGATTGCGCAGGCGGTGACTGCAATGGAGTGGTGTGAATAATAAAATGATGGAGCAAAAGTGACGTAGTAGACATAACAACAACATGTTGCTACACTACCAACGGCAATAGATGGAATGAACGAATGGATGGAACATAAATGGAAGTTTTGAAGCGTGAAATGAAAATGAACTAAGCTGGAAAATAAATGCTTTTAAAAAAAAACAAACTGAGAAGAAAGGGATAAGAAGAAATGGGGAAAATAGAAAAGGGGAGAAGAAACAACAGTCGTGGCTTATTCTTTTTGTTTTTTATATTGCAGGAAGAAAGAAACAAAAGAAGGAAGAGGAAGATGAAGAAAGGAAATAGAAAGCAGGGGAGGGAAAAGAAGAATTCTTTGGAAGCCACAAACTGCCGGGAAAGGAAGGACAAAAGGGAAACAAACACCTACAGCCCACAAGCAACAAGAGCCAAGGTGACAACAAAAGGCAAAACATATATACATACTCTTTTCTTCTTCTCTACTTCCTCTTTTATATATATATATATATATATTTATATTATATACAAACTCAAATTGAACTTGTGAAGTCATGAAAAGTAGGCTTTCAAATGAAAGCCATTAACTGAAATTGGAAGTGGGCTACCATCCATGTCTTCCAAATAGAAAGAATTAGCTGCACCTGTGCTGGAAATGCGGAAGGGACCCTCCCAAAATGCATCAAACTTCTTATGATTGCCAGGTTTAGCTTTATTCTCATTCCATTTCAGCACCAAATCTCCTGTCTTGAATGGACGGGCTGCAGAATGCTTATAAAACCACTTCGAAATCCCTTGCGTGTGCTTGTCAAATTCATTATATGCTTTGGAACGCTGCTCCTCTAATTCCAACAACTGTGCTATTCGCAGATCCAAGGAACTCAGGTCTGTCTCATCATCTTGAAAAGACTGCAACTGCTGTAATACTGGCAACTCAAGATGAACCGGCAACCTTGCTTCTTTGCCATAGACTAGGGCATATGGTGAGGTTTTAATGGACTTCTTGACGGAAATCCTGTCTGCCCATAACGCCTGATTCAATAACAAGTGCCATGATCTTTTGTTCTCTCCCAATGACCTCTTCAAAATTCTGAGCAAATTTTTGTTCGTTGACTCTGCCAAGCCATTTCCCTGTGGATAGTAATTGGAAGATGTCTTAAGGAAAATGCCAAACTTGTTAGCAAACTCAGCCAGTTCAGCTCCAATGAATGGAGTCCCATTATCTGTAATGATGGCGTCTGGAACACCAAAACGTGTAATCAAACTCTCAACGAAAGAAATCACTACAGATTGATTGGCCATCTTTGTAGGTATGGCTTCAGACCACCTTGTGAAATAATCTGTAGCTGTTAAGATGTATCTGTGACCAGCTGAGGAATTAGGATCAATTATTCCAATAAAATCCAACCCCCATTGCTGAAAGGGTGCTTCAACCTGAACTGGATGCAAAGGCAGTGCTGCATTCCTTACTCTTCCTGCGTATCTCTGACACTTATCACAGGCTTGTGCAATCTTGAAAGAGTCTGAGAACAGGGTCGGCCAGTAGTAACCAGCTCGAATGATTTTCAAGGCCATCGGTCTTCCTGCATAGTGACCTCCTGAGAGACCCGAATGAAACTCTTCCAAGATCCTATCCTTGTCTGCTTCTTTAACACACTTCAAAAGAACACCATCAATATTTTTAAAAAATAAACCATCTGAAAACAAAACATACCGCAGAGCTTGCAACCGAAATCTCCTCCTCTGAGAAGCATTCAATTGTGATGGACATCTTCCAGTTGTGAAGTAATCAATCAGGTCCTCTGTCCAATCTTTTTCCAGAATTAAGAAATTCATTAAATTGTCATTACCAGCAAGAGCTTCTTCCTGATCTTCGCATACATCAAATGCTGCCATCTTTGCTAACTGCTGGCACAGAGCTTTACCACGCACTAATTTAGTTGGGTGAATTTCTACATCAAATTCTTGGATCTTGGTGACCCAGCCAGCACGTTTATCACCCAACTCTCCTTGAAGAATGAAATTTCTCACATCTGGGTGAATAACATAAACAAATGTCCTGCTCTGGGAAATAAAATGTTTGAATTTCTTCAGGGATTTCATCACAGCATATACCTGTTTCTCAATAAAATTGTACTTTGCTTCATGAGGTAAAATGACTTGGCTCAGAAAAGCAATGGGCCTTTCATTCCCATCATCTCCCTTTTGCGTCAGAACTGCAGCATAACTGTCATCTTCTCCAACTGCATATAAGATGAAATCCTTGGAGTAGTCAGGATTAATCAGGACAGGGGCCTGCACTATTCTTTCCTTGATCTCCTGAAATGCTTCCTTTCTTTGAGCTGTCCATTGGAAAACTGCATCTTTCTTCAACAATTCGGTCATTGGTTTAACAACCTGAGCAAAATCAGCAATGAACTTTCTAATGAAATTTATCTGTCCAAAGAAAGATTGAAGTTCCTTCTTGTTTGCAGGGAGTGTCAATTTCTTCAAAGCTTCAACACGGGCTGGATCAATTGCTAATCCATCTTCAGAAATCACATGACCCAGAAGCTTACCTTCTTTTACAGCAAACACAGACTTCTTCGGATTAATGGAGATTCCGAATTCTCTGCATTTCTCAAAAATCAGCCTCAGGTGAGAACAATGGTCTTCCCTTCTATGTGAAAAGACTGTCATGTCGTCAAGGTATATTACAATGATCCTATTCAATAAATCCTTGAAAGCAATATCCATTGCTCTTTGGAAGGTAGCTCCAGCATTTGACAGTCCAAAGGGCATTCGCTGATATGCAAAAGTACCCCACTTCGTGGTGAATGCTGTCTTAAACTGATCTTCATCTTTTACCCAGATCTGGTTATACCCAAAAAATCCATCCAACAAAGAAAAACGTTGTGCCCCAGCCACAACATGCAATATTTGATCTATTCTCGGCAAAGGATAATGATCCTTTAATGAAGCACGGTTCAAATTCCTGAAATCAACGCACAATCTAATATCTCCATTCTTCTTACGGACTGGGACCAGATTGGCGACCCATGTGGAGTGCTTGACCGGATAGATGATCTTAGCTTGCAGCATTTTAACAAGCTCAGCCTTCATCAATGCCTCAATCTTTGGATTTACAGGTCTCTGTTTTTGTCGAAAAGGCCTAACTCCTTCTTCCAGTTCAATTGTATGCTGTATAATCTGCTTGTTGTAGCCTTTCAAGTCTTCATAGCTCCAAGCTATAATATCAGAAAACTCTTTACAGAGCTGCCTGATTTTCTGCAGTTCTTCTGGGGTTGAGTCAGTGCCAACCTTAATCACTTTGTCAGGCTGAAGCTCTAACTCCATGTATTCCTTTCTATCAATCTCCATTCGAGGCTTTCTGGAATGATCATGTTGGTCAAACAAGCTCTCCAGAGTTATTAGACCCTTTGGAATATGGTTATTCCTTAATTGAATAAGACCTTCGGCTTCCTCATCTCCCAAAGTTCTGCCTTCAACAGCTGCAGCTTCATGTATCAAGAAATTAACAATCTGCTCATCGGTTTCAAAGACCTGCCAGAAAGTTTCCTTGTCTGGCACACTGGGTCTGTATACCATTCTCACTGTCTTGGGCTTGTTCACAACTTGATCAGCAGGAGAAAAGTTAGCTCCAAGAGATGCTAATAAGTCAGCATGTTTATTCATCTCTCTGGAAACAGCTTGAATATTAAGCGCAGTGAAAAGTTCAAACAAATCCCAAACCTGATTACGATATGCTTTCAGATAATGCTGCTTTGAGATGCATCTATTTGTGACCTGATTTACAATAAGCTCGGAATCACCAAAAATATTGAGCTGTTCTATTCCTAACTTCTTTGCTTTCTTCAGACCCAAGCACAATGCTTCGTATTCAGCAGCGTTATTTGTGCAACTCCATGTAAGTCGATAAGAATAAGTCCTTTGTACACCAGAGGGAGAAATTAACACAATACCTACTCCGGCACCATTCCTGCATCTAGCTCCATCGAAATACAGTTGCCATAACTGATCTGTAACCTCGATCTGATCAACTGGGTTAGACAATTCCTGCTTTGTCTCAGTCTCAGGTTTTTGAATGGCATAGCAGCCAATCTCTGTCTCCATCATGGCATTGAAGTTAAGCATTGAAAACTGGTCTTCCAACTGAAGATTGTTTAAAACTTCACTCATTAAAACAACATCTTCAGACTCTTCAGTGAGCATATGGACCGACTGCATGTCTTTTCCAACATCTTCCAACTTCTCGATGTGAAAATAAGAAGGCTTTTCATTCTGTATTCCTGAGACGTCTATTCTTAAAAGGAATTTCCAGATGGGAATAATCTAATGCCAGATAACCCCCTAATTTTGCAGTAAATTCCCTGGATAAACACATGCTAAAATAGGGCTCTAAATCTACTACAACAATTTCTTGAATAACAGTGATCTGGGGCATTGTATGCAGGACAATGGGTACATCTTTAATGACACCTACTATTTTCACAGGAGTACCATCTAATTGCAGGACTCCAGGACTACTCCGGGTATACTCCATTCCCATAGCTTCACAGACTCCCTTGGGCATGACAGTGGTTGCAGCTCCAGAATCAATCATACAATTGTGTACAACCCAACCTTCTATTTGCAATGACAAGTAAAAAGGAGGAGGTCTGTTCTTACCAGTAACAGAGGTGGTTAAAGTTTGGGCATAGATGGTCTGGGTAGGCCCTTTTTCACTCTCCTTCATAGATTTTAATGACTCTTGTAATAAATCTACTTGACCGGGTAATTGCAAAGCGTCATAAAGGCTTACCTTAGCAGGGGTCTTCTTAAGATCATCAACAATATTGTATGAAACTGCAGCAGAATTTTTCTTCTCAGCAGGTTGCTCAAATCTGGTTCTGTACTGTTGTGTAGCTTCCACTCTTAACCTCTTGGTCAGTGATGGATATTTCAATTTTTCACGTGCCTGCTCCTCTGCTTCTGATCTTACTGGTGCAGCTGCTGCCTTTTCTTGAACTCTGTTAAAAGCTGGATCTTTGGGCAAAACAGGTGCATCAGACTTTGGAGTTGGCACAGGAGCGTTCATTGGCTTCTTCAGATCAGCCGGCACCTTCAAAGGTTGTAAGTCAGCAGGATCAACTGTCACGGGTTTCTTTCCAGTTCTTGTCAGAACTGAAACTTGTTCGTCAACTGGAGATATCAAACTATGACCAGCTTCTGAGATCATATTAACATGGTCACCTGAAGAGCTGGCCGCCAAGGTCTGCACATAATTTAAGTGAACCATACATGTATCTTCTCCATGAGGATCATTACAAGTGGAACACCAATATACTCCATCTGCATGGGCTGCATCTTCATTTGCTAGAACAGCTAAGCCCTTTTCAGGTGCTTTGCTTGTGGAGGCAGCTTGATCTCTAGTAATTTGAGGAGGTTGAAATCTCCTTGGCTGGAAATCTCTCTCAGCCTGCTTCCTCTCAATGAGTGTGATCTTGTTTCCCATGGCTCTAATGGCAGAATTTGCAGACTTCACCTCTTGCAATAATGTTGTATATGGATCAGGGTTTGCAGGTGCAGGAGGTGCTGGTAAGGGCAAAGGAGCTGGTGGTGCTGGCAAAGCTGGAAATGCAGTGGAAACGGGAGATGGTTGAATGCTGGGTGCAGGGAGCGGTAAAGGAGTTAAAGCAGGCAACTGAGGAGCTGGGACAGGTGCAACCTGAGGTGCTTTAGAGCTCCATGATGGTGTAGGATACATAGCTGGCATGGGGTGTGGTTGTGAACCATATAAATATTGAGGCAAATCTAGAATGAGAGGCATAGTTACCTTTGGAGGCAGTCTTCCTACAGCAACCAGATCAGCTTCTGCTTTAATTGCTTGTTCAAATATTTCTAGAAACGTTATCACATTAGATTGCCGAACCGCCCAGTCGATATCTGAGTGAAACGCTCTGAGGTAGTACATCGCAGCTAATTCATCAGCAGGCCGAATACCATCAGGAATCCTTTGCCAAGTTCTGGTAAACCGGACATTAAAATCAGGTATCTCTTCTTGTGGATGTCTCTGTATGACAGTAAACTGATTTAACAATGAGAAAGGGTCAGCCTGTTCATGAAAATGTTTCACCAGCAAATCACCAAACTGATCCCATGATGTTATGGTTCCGGGAGGCAGAGTTCTGTACCAAAACAGCAGTTTACCTCTCAAAGAACATACTAACAATTTGACCATCACATCTTCATCGGTAATGTCATGGATAGCAGCCAGGGAAGCCACATCATTTATGTGCTCATAGGCTGTTTTACCAGTACCGTCGTAAGTGGGCAAAGCCTTCAGTGCAGCCTGAGGTACTGGATTCTGAGCCTGCAGATTCAAGGCTCCAGTGCTATTCCATGCCAAGAATTTTTTGGGTGGAGGAAATTGTGCCATTGGTGGAACTAATGGATATGATTGTAAGGGTGAAACACTAGCAACAACACTAGATATTTGTACAGCAGAAGATGGAAGGGATGAGGAAACTAATCTAGAATGCTCACTACTTCTCGAACTATCGAGCTCAAAAAATTGAACAAGATCACCAAATTTCTTTGACTGTGATCTTGTGATCATGAAGTATTTCTGGGTCCAGCAGAGTCACCAAAAACAACAGAGTCACCAAATGCTCTAATTTACAGTCTGAAGGCGAACATTAAACCTTCGACCCTATGGGATCTTTTAGAGACAAATAAAATCTGTCCCACCGGGCGTGCCAAAAATTGTTGGTCCAAAATCTGCCACAGGAAAGGATTTTACAAGTGCACCCTAGACCTGGCCAACATTGAAAGGCTGGAAGCAAGAAATGGCTTCCAGACCAATCTCCAGAGTGGGCTGGTTCCCTTCACTACTCTAAAATCTGGTTTTAAGATAAGGGTTGCTGGAAAGAGATTTAAAAATTGCAGAAAGAAATGGGAAATATGGCCACAGGCCGAAGTGATGGGATCAGAAAAACAACAGCAGGAAACTACAAACGCAACAACAACAAGTAACATAAGGAATCAACTTAATCTTCGCACAATCACATGCAGCAAATCCCTCCAAACCCACATTCCAGAAATCGTACCCTGACAGCAATATTTAAATCCAAAAGCAGAATTTAAATGTAACAGCAATGCAGGAGTATGAATGCTATTAGAAATGCAGAAAAATAGAAAAGAAATTCATCCATGCAACGCTTGAAAAATTAGAAGTCGATCCTTTTATTCCCGCAAATACAATTCCAGTCTCTAGCAGCAAGTTTTTCCAACCTTTGTAAATGAAAATTACATTGGTTTTTATAGAGGTCCGTCCTCTCTACAGCATTAAATGTTTGCCACCATCCTCCTCGTGATCTACAATTATATGGCGGACATTAGGAACACGATCCCCTTAGTTGCAGCGTTAAGGGAGCAAAGATTAAATACCATTAAGCAATAGCGGTCTCCTTCATTAAATTCGTTTTTTGAAAATAAGCGTGAAACCATTGACTTGATCCATGAACATCAGCCTTGAACGCATAAAATCTGCAATTTTGGTGGCCTGGGCGCGTCTTTGACTTTGAATGCCTTGGAAATCCACAAATCATTAAATTCGGGTCAGCATTAAATCCTTGGAAATCGAAAAAATCTCCTCGGCCGTTCATACTGCACTTGGCGGGAAAATGTGGAGGTCGCGAAAATGCGACGGGTCACGAAATCGTGACATGTTTTAACTCCGTACACTTTGACCACCTTTGACCCGCGAAAATGGCACCTGTAGCGATATCGCTACGTCTTCGGCTTCCTTTTCTCCATCGCTAGCTTATCCACGCGAAAACGGCACATGTAGCGATTTCGCTACGTCTTTTGGTCGTTGGCTCCTTTCTTCGCTTTGCTCCACGAAAATGGAACATGTAGCGATATCGCTACATGTTTTGGGCACTTTGTACGGCTTCATGGACGGGTCGCGAAAATGGAACACTTCTTGCCCTTTGCATGTTTTCTATTCTTTCCTTATCAAGAATTCGCTATGCACTTGAGTCATTCAAGCATTTCAATCAACGCGTCATGAAATCGTTGTCATCTCCTTGTCTTTTGTTTGATTCTCTTCGCACTCCACCTTGTCGCCGAACTTGCGGATCGCTACATTTTCTATGCCTTTTGAGGTCGCTACCATTCTTGCATCTTGGACTCTTTGTAAATAAAAACCCCGAGCTTTAGAATATGCAACCTTAGAAATAAAATAGCTTACAACTTGGAATATGCGCCTTAGACACCTCCCTTAACAATGCTCGGGAAATGTGCATCGCTCGCACTTTTGAACACTTAGACCCTTGAAGCCAACGCCACGAAACGGAACATGTAGCGATATCGCTACATGTTTCGGCACCTTGTACGGCCTTGCTGACGGTCCGCGAAAACATAACACCTTTTGCCCTTGAATGCCTTCAATTCTTCCTTGTCTCCATTTCGCTACCAATTTGAGCACTTAATCATTTTTTAACGAGGCATCATGGAATTGCTACCATTTCCATGCTTTTTGATCAATTTTCATCCCTTGCATGATTTCGCTGCATATTCATGTCAGTTGGCCTTATTGTTGATATTGCAGCGAATCGCTACAACTTACTGCTCTTTTGCTTCTTGGACCAAAATGGCCACGATTTTGAAGCATGTAGCGATATCGCTACGTTTTGCTCCTTCCGTACCAATTGCCACTTTGCCATCGCGAAAATGGTACATCCGCTTTGCAAGACCTTTTCAAAAATGCAGCGCAGCGCTGCCATTTTACTCCTTAGACTTTCTCTGCACCTATCATGCAGCGCATCGCTGCAATATTTGTACTTAGTCTTTTTGCAACCCACTTGCAGCGCGTCGCTGTCACTTTTGTTTAGACTCCCTTTGTGACCGACGATCCGCGACTTTGCAACATTGCAGCGCATCGCTGCAACCTTTTAGCCCTCAAGCCTTTGAACCGCCCTTGTCGCGAAAATGCTACGGGTAGCGCGTCGCTGCAACTTTCCCATGGCTTCCTCTTCTTAACAAACATGCAGCGAATCGCTGCAGCTTTTAACCTTGAGTCTTCGAAGCCAAACACCGCGCGAAAATGAGACGTCGGCGCATCGCTGCAATGTTAACTTTGTGTCTTCGACAGAAATTTTTGTCGCGATTTCGCGACATTTTATCGCTCTCACTCCTTTGCTTTTTTCAAACCGCGAAAACAGAACATGTCGCGATATCGCGACAGTTCTCTTTGGCTACATGCGTTGACCGCGTTGACCGCGATTTTGCGACATGTCAGCGATGCGCTGCAACTTTTGCTTTGTGTCTTCGGCTGGACTTTTTGTCGCGATTTCGCGACATTTTGTCGCTGCTCCTCCTTTGCTTTCCAAAAGTCACGAAAATGAAACACGTCGCGATATCGCGACGGTTCCGCCCAACCTGCCTGCGTTGACTGCGTTGACCGCGATTTCGCGACATGTCAGCGAATCGCTGCAGTTTTTGAACTTAGTCAATTTCTACTCATTTTTTCTCCTTTTCCATAAAAGTTGCATCAAAGCTGATATCAAAGGTCAGATTTTCAACAATACACTAATGCATTAATCAATGAGAATCAATGTGGCAAAAATGCCAACACCACCCAAGGGGAATTTTTTTTATTTTATCACCAACCCATCCTAGTTTTTAGTTGGTCTTTATACACCACTCACCCCTTTTTGTAAATTTGGTCAAACACTCTCCCTAGCACAACCTAGTCAAGCCATGGCTTCCTCTTTGGTGGAAAAGATGGTCAAATTAGCTAGCATAGTTAGTTCCTTGTTGGACAAGGTCAATACCATACATGTTCAACCTTCTCCATTAGATGCTAGAATGCACATTCCTGATTATCATTCTCATGCCAAATGTGTAATCAAAATTTATGATGGGTCTAGAAATATTTAAGTCCCCAATAGTTGTATCCTAGACATGAAGATATGGTTTACCGATAGCCAAATATCTAATTATGACAAGCTCCCTTTTGCCAATATGAAACTTTTTGGAGACTCTAAAGTCTTCATTATTAAGAAAAAATATGCACAAAATCCCATCCACACCTGGGATCAATTGGTTGCAATCCTAAAGGCTACATTTTATCCATATAACTATGGTGATGACTTGTTCATTAAATGAATTTTCCTAAGAAAATTAAGTCATATTATAGTGTAGGATTACATCTATCAATTCAATAAGTTGTGCATCTTACTCTGCATACCAAATCCAACACCTACTCTCATCATGAAGTTTAAGAGTGGACTTCAAGAGCACTTGTTAGTGAGTTGAAATACACTTATTTAATTATACTTGATGCAACTTTCAATTCAAGCACAACTTGCAAAGGAGAAACATGTTGCTTAATCAAGAACACCTCAACCTTCCTTTTCTATAGGAGCCTTCAAAACATTAACTTTACAGTCCTAGCAACATCCCTCAGTAGTAAATAAGTTCTTCTCTTCTCATTCGTCTTCTCCTTCTTCTTCTTCATCTCTCAAAAGCCTTCTCCTTATTCATTTTCCTCTTCTCAAAATGCTTCTCCTTTCTTTGGTTTTAACAAATGTTATAATCATTGTAAGAGAAAAGGTCATGAAAAGTTTCAATTTTTTTAGTTAAAGAAAAATAATTTGATTCTATAATCTCATGACAAGGAACCAAAAAATGTTTCCATCAAAACTTATGTAGAAGACACAACCTATGATGAGTTAAAATATCAACTCAATAATATCACCTTACTCAACCATCATTCTTCTACAAGGGAACATGATAATTTTTTTGTCATGTGTGCTCACCTTACACAACTTTGCTATAAATTATATCATTGATAATGGCTCATAGATAAACTTTATTGAAAATTCTATTTTCAATAATTTATAGCTACTAATGGATCCATATCCTCTTCCATATTCATGAACACAAGATTATACTAAGAGGGAGGTGAATAATATAAGATAAAACTTTTCTCTTTTATTTTCAAAGCAATAACCTCAAATAATATCAATGCAATAATGAAACAATGCACAAATCACCATACACATAAGAGACAAATATTTTACATGGAAACACCCTCTTGGGAGAAAACCACAACAAAATATTTCTTCACTAAATTTTGTGGGCACCAACCTATAGAAGACACCAATCGCCTATACAATTTTGTGGACACCAATCCACAAGAGACACCAATCCCCTAAATAAGTTCATGGATACAAATCCATAGGAGACACCAATCCCCTTGCTTAAATCTACTCCAAAACCTGCTCACAAAACCTGCTCAATTCTTCTCCAAAATCCTGCTCAAATTTGATCCAAAACATGCTCACTAACACTGCTCAAATATGCTCCAAAACCTACTCACAATAATGATGATTTTCTTCTTGCATGTGTTTTTTCTAATCTGGTCAATAATTCTCTTTTTTCCTTCTTGATTTAAATATCAAATCAACCATTTTAAACTCATATCACTTCTTATAAAACATACACAATTAATCTTAAAATTAACTCCTTATATCCCTTTTAAAACTTACAAAATAAAGATTTAATATAACAACATATCTCTTATATCTACCCTTTATAAAATTTGCAAAATAAAATCTTATAACATAAATCCTTATATCTCCCTTTCAAAAATTAATCAAAAAACCTTTATCCTTACCTCACATCAAAACTTAGCAAGAACATATAGGATTTGACCTTCTGACCTCTAGCACCTTAACTTGGCTCATGAAAAATTGGGTTATCTAGCAAGATGAAACCCAAAGACACATTAATAATCCTGAATCCTTCATTGCACTTTTCCAAAAAAAAAAACCACAGCAAAAACTGGCACTGACAAGTTTTGAACTTCAAACCTTCTTCGTAGTGCCTTAGCATAGGCTAGGCAACCAACTGGGCTACCCCAGTTGATGAGATCAAAGGGGTAGGATAAACTATTTGAATTCTCCTTCTTCTACGCTATCGAACTTGCGCTCCTCTCCTCCTCCTTCTACTTGGTACTGCTCTCACTCACCATGATGGATATTCTTCAAATCGCATTACCAAGTCCAAAGTTAATTAAGGGATTTTATTTATATGCTTTTTCATGCATGCCCAATGAAGTCAGACCATAATTTTGAATATTTTAAATTTTCAAAATTTTGCATGGTGTGCTCAAGGAGGTCGACCCATCATTTGGATTTTTAATTTTAATTTCTTTTTCATGGTGCGCTTAAGGAGGTTGCCCAAAATTTAAATATTTAACCTTTAAATATTTAAACTATATTTAAATCCTTTGGTTTAAATATAAACCTCCTATTTTAATATTTAAATTTTAGAGCAACCTTGAAGATATTTACCTTGCACTTTGTGAAAACTCAACATTTCATCCTTGAAGATATTTCTACCTTTGACATCATCCTTGAAGATATTTACCTTACACTTAGTGACAACTCAATATTTTTTCCTTGAAGATATTTATGCCTTTGACATCAAAATGTCATCCTTGAAGATATTTCTTCCTTTGAAATAAATGACAACTCAATATTTCTAACAATCTCTCGCTTTGTCATTGATGATAACCCTATAAAGAAACTAAACTTTAGTGAACAGGATCACAATCTTCTCCCCCTTACTAAAAAATCTTTCCCTTTGACATAAATGGAAAAGGCTCCTTGGGGCTGTAAGATAAGACACTTGACAACACCCCCTTCCTCCCTGCTCTTACTTGAGACTTCAATTATGAGATGGGAGTGAAACTCCAAAATTACTTTGTTCCTCTTCTTATTTTATTTTCTTTATCCAAACTTTGGAGGTCATACCCTTTTGAACATTTTGACCATTCTCCTTTTTGCTTGACTACAAAAATTTAGGGAACACTGTTCTACACCATCTAGCTATATGCCCAAAATTGTTACATTTGTAACAAATGATATTGTAGTCCATGAGGGGTGCAAATTAGTTGAAATTTATCTTTGTGAAGCCAAAATAATTCATAGCATGAACTCTGCAATTTACAGCTTTATGACCAAAATGGTTACATGAGAAACAATGATAATGGAAAAAAATTTGAAACCTGTCTGATTTCCTTGGAGGATATTACCGCATGGCTCTCTCATTATTGTTTCTGTGATGGACTTTGTTCCTTGATGATGCTTTATTTTATTCTTCCTTGATGCTTCAACTTCCAACACATCAACATAGGTCTTAGGTTCCTCTTTAATCATTTTATTTGATGCCTCTATTCCTTTTGATCTTGACTCTCCATGTTGTTTATTTTGACCTTCTTTAAACCCAAGTCCAGTATTTATAACTAAATATATTTGTCTTTTGATAATGTCACACATGTATTTTGAGATTTTCTCAAACTCATGTAGCTTATCATTATATTTTTCAACTCCCTTCCTTAGAGAGACAACCTCATGTTCCAGTTTTTCACATTCCAACTCTTTTGCCTTTAACTGCTCAACCATACCTTCTTCAATTTGCATTTCCTCTTTGATTTTAAATTTATGTCAATGAGTTCTTGTGACAAATTTACCTTTGTATTCTCATCCTCTTGTACTTGAGCCTTCAATATCGAGTTTTTATTTCTAACCCTCTTCAATTATTCAAGAGCAACAACAAGTTCCTCTTCTATGTCAACCATGGCTTCTTCTTCACTTTCTGAATCTTTCTCTTATTCTTGGTCTTTAACAATAGGAGTATATTATTTCTCTTCTTGGCTTTCACCATTGCTACTAGAGGAATTGCTTGCTTCATCATAAAAACTCTTCTTGTATCTTTGAAATATTTTCTTCTCATGCTTGCCTTGATCATGCATGTTTTTATTTTCATGATAATTTTTTCTTTCTTTCTTTTTCCTGTATTCTTTTTCTTCTTCACTGCTACTACTTCTATCTTGTGGATAATTAGATGCATAGTGACCAAGGTTACCACAGTTAAAACATTTCATAAAATGCATACCTTTGTGTTTTATTTAACCCTTGTTATGCCTTCGTACGAAGTTAGCTTCTTCTCTGCTGCTTCATTCTTCACTTGATTCTGGTTCCTTATTCTTTGTCTTCATTGAATCTTTAAATGTTGTTTTCCATTTGGATGTTTGATCTTTTTTAGTCCCCATCTCATAGGTTGTGAGAATTCGATGTAGCTCATCTATGCTTAATGTTTTAATATCCTTCATCTCTTCTATTGCTGAAACCTTTGCATCAAACCTCATGGGAAGTGACCTCAATATTTTCTAAAAAATCTTAGAGTCTTCAATATTTTCTCCAAGTCCAAAAATGGTGTTGAAAACCTCATAAAATCAGAGTAGATACTTAGCAATATCTTCATCTTTCATCTTCAAGTATTCAAAATTTCTCTTGTGGTTTTGAAGTTTTGCCATTTTAACCTTGTCATCTCCTTGATATCTTCTTTTTAACTTATCCCATATTTATTTTTATGAAGTGCATTGCTTTACTTTCACAAAATCTGATTCACATAACCCACTTAATATTGCATTCATTGCCCTGGAATTATTTTAAAATAGTTTATTGCCATCTCTATCCATGAGAGGAGTTGTAGGTGGTGTGAAGCCATCCTTAATGAATTGCCATATATCATAGCCATGTGCCATCAAATAAGTCCATATTCTTATGCTCCAGAAAGCATAGTTAGTCCCATCAAACAACGGTGCCCTATTTGATGAAAACATTCAAGGTTAGCCATGTGTGTTCTTGTAATATCTTCCTTCAAGATGTTAGGCTTTTACAAAGGAACTTGCTTTGATACCAATTGAAGAACACAAGCTTATACTAAGAGGGGGGTGAATAGTATAATATAATTTTTTTCTATTTTCTTTCCAAAGCAATAACCTTAAATAATATCAATGCAATAATGAAACAATGCACAAATCACCATACACATAAGAGATAAATATTTTATGTGGAAACACCCTCTCGAGAGAAAACCACGATAAAATATTACTTATATATTTCTTCAATAAATTTTGTGGGCACCAACCCATAGGAGACACCAATCCCCTATACAATTTTATGGGCACTAATCCATAGGAGACACCAATCCCCTATACAAGTTCATGGACACCAATCCATAGGAGACACCAATCTCCTTACTCAAATATGCTCCAAAACCTGCTCATATAATCTACTCAAATCTACTCCAAAATCCTGCTCACAAATACTACTCAAATCTGCTCCAAAACCTACTCACTAATCTTGCTCAAATATGCTCCAAAACCTACTCATAATAATGATGATTTTCTTCTTGTATGTGCTTTTTCTAATATGGTCAATAATCCTCTTTTTCCCTTCTTGATTTAAATATTAAATCAACCATTTTAAAATCATATCACTTATTCTAAAACATACACAATAAATTTTAAAAATAACTCCTTATATATCCCTTTTATAACTTACTAAACAAATCTTTATTCTAACAACATATTCCTTATATCTCCCCTTTATAAAATTTGTAAAATAAAACCTTATAACATAAATCCTTATATCTCCCTTTCAAAAATTAATCAAAAACCTTTACCCTTACCTCACATAAAAACTTAGCAAGTGTGGATGGGATTCAACCTTCTAACCTCTAGCACCTTAACTCAGCTCGTGACCAATTGGGCTATCCAGCTAGATGAAACCAAAAGGTGCATTAATAATCTTGACTCCTTCGTTGCACTTTTACAAACAATAAAACCACAAAAAAAACTAGCACTAACGAGTTTTGAACTTCAAACCTTCTTCTTTGTAGTGCCTTAGCATAGGCTAGGCAATCAACTGGGCTACCCCAATGGATAAGATCAAAGGGATAGGATAAAATATTTGAATTCTCCTTCTTCTATGCTACCGAACTTGTGCTCCTCTCCTCCTCCTACTCACTGTCGCTTGCACTTACCATGATGGATATTCTTAGAATTGCATTACCAAGTCCAAAGTGAATTAAGGGCTTTTATTTATATGCTTTTTCATGTGCATCCAATGAAGTCAGCCCATAAATTTGAATATTTGAAATTTTCAAAATTTTGCATGGTGCGCTCAAGGAGGTCAACCCATCATTTGGATTTTTAATTTTAATTTCTTTTTCATGGTGCGCTTAAGGAGGTTGCACAACATTTAAATATTTAACTTTTAAATATTTAAACTATATTTAAATCCTTTGATTTAAATATAAACCTCCTACTTTAATATTTAAATATTATTTAAATATTAAAGCATCCTTGAAGATATCTGCCTTGCACTTAGTGACAACTCAACATTTCATCCTTGAAGATATTTCTACCTTTGACATCATCCTTGAATATATCTGTCTTACACTTAGTGACAACTCAACATTTCATCCTTGAAGATATTTTTACCTTTGACATCAATGACAACTCAATATTTCTAAAAATTCACTTAGATGGAAGGATACTAACATCACTTCAAATATCACACATACCTACATTGTATCTTTTGCTTTTGACCCAAAGTTTATGGATAAAATCACTTGTGATGTGACCCCTATAGAATGTTGTGGCTTGTTGCTAGGTAAAACCTATCAATATGATAGAAATGATTAGTATGATTCATATAAAAACACATATTCTTTGTAGCATGAGAACAAAACCTTTCTCTTTTGATACATCAAGAACACTACATATCTAGTCCACACCAATTTTCATTAGACACAAAATATTGCATTAATTTTTAGTAGCCCACAATATGAGGACACATAAGCAAAATTACTATCCACTTAGCATGTTACATATTTTTAGGAATACACCAATAATGCACCTATAATTACTCTTGTTCCTGATCCTACTCATGTTCTTATTTTTGCTTCTGCTTCTACTCAAAATTTTATATAAAAATTTCAATATTTTTAGCATCTTGCCTCTTGTACTTTGCATGAGTTTCATATACAAGAGGTATATCCTCCATTTTTTGGTGGTCATTCCTACAAGCTACCCACACTTTCTCCTTTATAGAAATTTCCACCTACCAAGATTATTTGATAAAAGACTCCACCACTGTAACCACCATTCATGGACTAAAATTATTTTCAAGTTGGAGGTAACACTTGGTACTACTTGGGTTCCCATCATCACAAAGATTTTCTAGACCCACCTAGGTTCTTCCAACTTCCACATTCAGCATGTTGGTTACCTCACCACTAGATATATTGTTATTTTCTACCTCTTTTGTATGCATTGGAGTCCAATGCTTTTTTTTTTGGGAGAAATCATAAGGAATGAAAGCTATTAATGTAATTAAAACTTTATGTACATAATATTTTGTAAAATAACTATTTGTAAAACTTTAAACCTCATGATAACTTTTTAGAATAGGTTTGTCAATATGTAGCCTTTTTCAATAGTCCATAGTTTCTATACCCCTAGTTTTGGGCCCAAAAGTAGTTTTGTAAAAGCTTTGCTTCCTTATATAAGCAAGATAATATAAATATAAAAGACAAGTTATTTTGGTTCCACATTAGGTTCTCTTCTTCTTATGCCTAAAAGAGGCATATATGTTTTACATTAACTAATATAGGTAGCATACTTCCTTCCATCATAACCAATCTATAGGCATTAGGATCTTATACTTTACTGATCTGGTATGACCCATTATAGAAGGAATTGAACTTACCATGTTGACTCAATTTAGTCATATCTTCATCCCACTTTATTTCTAAATCTCCTTATCTAAACTAAATTTTAGTGGCCCACTTCTCAAATCATTTATTGATGAACTATAAATGGTTTATGAACCAATAAAAGTATCTCTTCCTCTCCTCTTCCAATTGTAACAATGAATTAAGACAACCCTAAATGGGTGATATATTAGTATCCTTGAGTTCCATATATTGGAACAATTGAAATGAAGGGAGTTCTATATTAAAGGTTAATATTACCTCTTTTCTAAATATCAATTTATAAAGGGAAATCCCAATTGAATATTTTGATATAGCACTATTAGCTCATAATGCCTTCTTTATTTTGATATGCCAATCCATTTTATATTTTATGATCATCCTCTTAAATATCCTAATCATATTCTTAATTATAGATTTAGCTAAACCATTCCCTTATAGGTAATAATTTGAGGAAGTATTGAGGAGAAATCCACATTCTAGTGCAAATTGAAGTAACTTTGGCCCTATAAATGTAGTAGCATTATTAATGATTATTATGGAACATGCTCTAAATATGGTTACTATGTATTCCAATAGTTGGATGATTGCATTCTAATTTATTTCTTTGACTGACAGTTTAGAACCATATAGTAAAATAATTAGTTGTAAAGATCCAACTATATTAATCTAGATAATGGATTAATTTTCCCAAGTATATCCCCCATTGTTGAAAAGGTTTTGTCACTACAATGGACTTCAATGGCATAAGGGATATCATCCTTCAATCCATGTAGAGATGACATGCTTTACAATTTTCACCCATTGAAAATAATATATGAATATGGTTGCCTAATAATACTTGACTCTAAAAATATTGTAGGTTGTCATTTGTGTTGAATTATGGCCATATTTGTCATGGTATTTTGTCATCATGTCCTTAACCCTCTCTTATTTAACACACCTTAGTAATACTCTATCATACCCTTTTTTGATAAGAGTATTGTTGAGCCAAGTACAATTTATGGTCTTATTTATAACCTTGTCCCTTTGTTTATTGTTAAGCCAATGGGTATATTCCTTGTGAGAATGTATTTATTTATATCACCCATCCAACTAGTTAATTATCCTAAATTGATCTCTTTAACTAATATTATATGCTTGCTTAAACTTGCCATGGCTAGAATTTCACAAAGGGATTTTCCTCTCACTAGTTTAGTAGGCTTT
The DNA here is from genome assembly GCA_028583015.1 of Wollemia nobilis. NCBI lineage: Eukaryota > Viridiplantae > Streptophyta > Pinopsida > Araucariales > Araucariaceae > Wollemia > Wollemia nobilis. Next base: position 7,633,806 of record JAQPPZ010017049.1, on the reverse strand, counting down.
ATCTCAATGTCAAATTCTCATATTTTGTTTATTTACCCTACTTATGTTTCTTCTAATTCATCATGGAGGACTACATACCAATATCTAGATGCACAAAAACAATAATGGTCTTACTCTATAATAGGTTGTATCAAAATTTTATCAAGGATTTCATTATAGCAAACATTTTTTTCTCTATGAAAGTGTATCATTATTCATAGTTATGGAGTACTTAATTCATTCAATACATGGAATATGCTTCATATTTACCATCCTTTTGTTTCAACACCACAACTACACTTTCATTGGTGCCAAAAATATACAGTTTTAAGTCTTTTGATAAATTAGGGTTGATAAGAACTAATGTTTTGTGTGATAACTTTCTCGATTTCCTAGTATTCTCTTTTATTTTATTTAGCCCAAGCAAAGATAACATATTTCTTCAACATATAAGTGATAGGTTTGACCAACTATACAAAATTTATGATATATTTGGATACAAATTGAATCTATCCTAGGAAATATATGATGCCTCTAACTAAAGATTGTAGTGATAGTTCTTGTATAAATTTAATGTGGTCAGAGTTCATATTGAGTTCATATTTGGATAATACACAACCCAGTAGCTTTCCTTATTATACAAAAAAATATGGATTTATTAGAGTTAAAGTATATGCCAAAATCCATATATTTTTAATTATACTTCTAGATATTTGATATGTTTGGGTCTCTTTTAAAAAAAATATTAGATCATCTAAGTAGACTAGACTTATTTCATTAATCAAAATATAGAAGAATATGCCCATTTCCCTCTGAACTATGACACCTATGTTTGAAAACCTATATGGTATTCTTTGATAAGCAAACATTCCCCACTTGGTTGTAAAGGTGGTTTAATATTCATCATCATATTTCAATCAAATCTAGTTATACCCTAAAAAGGCATCAAGGAATGACAACATTTACAAATATGTTTTCTTTTGGAATATTTGATCCATGGATGGTAGTGGGTAGTGATATTTTAAGGATTTTTTTTTTAGATTTATAAAATCAACACATAACTTGATATATTTGTTCTTCTTCCTCATGGGGACTAGATTAGCAATACAAGTAGAATGCTTTATCGGGAAGATTCTTTAAGCTTACAATAATTTTGAGGAGCTCTTTTTTTTATCATAACTTATATCTTTGGGTTTATTGGTATTTATTTCTAACAAATATTACTCCTTTAGCTCTAGGTTGATGGTGTTTTCAATAATTTTCTTTTCATACACCTTAAGATATTCATATCTCCAACTTATAGTGAGATTCACTACACTCAAGAGGAGTCTCTACCTTGGCCAAATTAACAAATCTATCTTGGCAAAAAAACAAACTAGTAGAAATAGGAAAGATGAAAGTCATGCACATCATCGATTCTAAAATCTATTGGGACACTACAATTACAAATAAAAGGGACAATGGTAACTTAGAGCTTCATGTGCCATTGATTTCATCAAATCTATAATAGTTACTCTTCCATGCATGGGATATTGGGTAGAGCCTCAAAATTACATGGGTCATCAAATCATTCATAAATGACAAGTATTAAATCAACAATGCAAATAAATCATGACAAATATTAGGTCCACATGGTCTATAGAAAAAACCTTATCCAATGACTCATGCCTTTTCATAAGAATGATCAAAAGGTGCTAGAAGAAAATCCCACCATTGGTCAAGACCAAGATACTCAGTAGGTACTTTGATAATCCACAATAGGAATGAGAAGATGCCCCATCAAGGAGCATTTCTTAAGAAAATCTATCAATAGTCCTAGTCAAATGCCAAATCCAATGGCCCAAAAAAGTTACATGAGTCTTTTGATCAACATGATCAACAACTTGCATCATCTCGTTTAGCATTCTTTATGATAACTAGGTGGGATCCCATTATTGGTTGGAGTGCAAGAACCTTCTCTATGATAACTAATAAAGGCTACACTATTGTTTGAAATATAGCAAAGGTGGTGATCACAAACATGTTATTCCCATTTGAGCGAGTTCATGGACCTGACTCTTCCACATTTGATTGATCGCATGGAGGTTATCCATATAGCCCCTATACAATTTCCTCATTAGGTGTTAAAAAAGGCACCAACACTAGGAGATCTAAGCAAGAACAATTTGGTGGTCCATGAGAGATAAGAAAGGACATTGGAAGCACCTCATTCATAAATTCCTATAAGTTTCTTTATCTCAACCTTTGATGTCCCATACCATATTAGGTAGCTCTTTGGCATTTAGGCTAACCATTAACAAAGAGCCCCCCACATCAAAAGATAACCTTTTTTTGGAGTAACATCTACACACAAACTCCTAGAAGAAAATAAAAATACCATTTAAGCTCATAAAGACAATGGTTAAAAAAATGCACAAATTCACCTACCTACATCGTAGGGACATGAAATTATAAGGAAGGTAGTTGGTACCTTAAAGGTGGTTATGGTGGAATCTTTAGTCCTAGAGACCTTAAATCTGGAGCAATTGATTGTAGAAGAATACTACATTCAATTTCCATGGAGATTTTAATAAGGGTAGATGAGGAACACAATGGAAGTTCCAAATTTAAAGGCCCAAGCCCCTCAATATTGATGATACCTAATTCAAATGCCTCAAGGTTACTAGCATTGAATGCAGTCTAGCCCTCTTCTTACTTTTAGGATGATATTTTGAAATTATTGGCATAATTTTAAAATTAAAGAAACCCTAGTTTTGAGTATAAATTGTGGTTTCATTTAATTGTAAATGTATCAAAGAATTTTTGCTCGTGCCTAGTATCTCCTTATAAGCTATTCCTTTCATTTTTATTTTCTATGTATAAGTTATACTTGAACCTTGAGTTGTTTTTCTAAAGAGCATCAAGCCTCTTTTGGTCTCATATCTTTATAATATTTTGGATCAAAATTGTGTCCACTTTCTAGTTGTTAGTGGATGATAAATATGTTCATTTAGTTCATTGTGCATAAAAGAGATTTAGATCCTAGCACATTGTATACTTAGCTTAACTTTTACTTTTTGTAAATTTACTTTTTTGCAATTCTCTCTCTCCCTTTTCCTTGATGTAATTAGCATAATGATTAGAGTAGGAATACACATTAAAGATCAAATATGATGAAGATACAACCTTAGAAAAATTCTAGAGGTCACCTTGAAAGTGCTCACAATGCTCATGGAGCTTCTTATTGTGTCACTCAACATGAGGTATAGGTGTCTAGATGCATTGAGCCACCACTGTAGGTATCTATGACACTATGAGATGATACCAATTTACTATTTTTCCTAATGGAATGAACATGATATTTTATCCCATGAACTAGATTTATTTTGGTTGAGATTCTAATGAATCTCTCCCAAATGGCTTATTAAATTGTAAAAGTATTCACCTAGTGACTCCACTAAAGAAGAAGACCTAGAACTAGCCACCAAGAAAGGTATAAAATTTGGATTTTAGTAAAAATCCTAGTCTATTGACTTATTAAAGCATATCATACTTTTACCTGGCAACTTTATTGAATCAATAATGACCTAGAAGTATATGAGTATATAGCCTATCACTAGATCCTCCATAAGAAAAAATTTATAATTATTGGTGTTTCCCTTGAACCCAAATCCCAAAAGGAGAGTGTAACATCAAAATATGGCTATATAGGAGAAATAACTTCCAAGAATGAACTTAGACCAGAATGACAAAGGTCCCCTGCTACAACCTATACCTCTTGCTACATGGAATATTATCTTGGACTTGGTGCTCAAGATATTACCATGCTTCATTATATATGATGCTACAACCCTGATAGATCACTTACACCATATAGTAAGCCTATGCATAATGCATAATATCATAGAGTAAAATATGACCCTCAAGTTGTTGGTCACATAGTTTAGAGGGAAAGTGCAAGATTAATACATCTTCCTTACCCCACACTCCATTCAAAGCTAGGACCAACTTGTTGACCTTCTAGTTCATAGATTCGAGAAGAAGGAAAATGATGTATCTCTTCTAGAGTAGTTGATAAACATCAAGAGAGCATCCATGGAGATAATCGATAATTTCAATATATGATTTTACAAGACCAGGTATTGGATCCCCAACGTGATTAGACCTCTTCTAGGTATGGTATATATACTATTTAAAATATTTTAACTCTAAAATAGTCACAATGATCAATTATAAGAGAGGAAACTCCTTGTATATAGCATATGGCTTAGCCATTTAGACTAAGAATAATATAATACTGATTATAAAGATAGCTCCTAGGTCCCTTATACCATTTTTTTTAGTGTTCATCCTCCATATCAACCACCCCAAGTCATTCAAGCTACCACATTCTAGTCAAATCTATAAGGACTAAAATCCCTTCCCTATCAAAACCCTTCTATGATCTCTTACTCCTCTAGTCTACAAATTAAAGAGTCTATTAAGATCAATATCCAATGAGTTCATATCCCTTAGAAGACAACAACATGCCTAGAGGTTTCAATACTAGAACTATCTGAAACCTCCCTATTAACATAATAGTTAGGGCTATAAGCCTACACCCAATGAATACAAAAGGCCCCCATTCCAATACAATAGGGGTGTAGCCCGACATCAACCTCCAATTAGTAGAAAGTGCCTATGTCCATGCCCTTACAATAGGTCTTCCCTAACCTAGTGAAGGACACAATCACCATGCTAAATTATGTGGAGGACTATGATGCATGGTACTATCCATACCCTAATGCCTATTATTCCAATGCTTACCTTAGGATACAAAATTCAAATGGATATATTACCTACAAAGGTTCATAACCATTATAATAATTCAACATACAAGGCTTCACCACATTTTGAGTTTTCAAGTCACTGGAAATGACACTCAATTAATAGGAATGGCCAATTATTATGAGTTCCAATGGTTCACCTTACTAAACCTACATGTTTAAAAGGACACTAATAAGTGGTCCATCCATGTTTACCATACCTTCATTGGCTAGGGACCATGTGACCATGGTGTATGGTATATCCTTTAAGGCCCATAACACTCAAAGGGAAATCTTATTCCCTAACCATACTCTAAGTCCATATAGGTAGGTTAATAAAACATAGAGCCTTGGTGCTTAGTTACCACACCTTTGTGGGTTAACTAAGGTCATTTCCACTTCAACAAAAACTGACATGATTACCCAATCCTACATGATCAAGGAATCACCACTACTAACCTATAATTATTCCCACAACTCCTAGTTGAGGGTACACCCGATCCTCCATGTTCAAGGTGGTATTAATTTATAAGTACCCTAGCTATTGTATCCACACAACTCCTTCTATGTTCATGAGTTCCTAGCTATTGCATTCACACAACTCCTTATAAGACTCATGTTTACCTAGTTATTGCATACATGCAACTCCTCCTTATATTGGGAATTATGGCTATCTAGAGGAATATTCCTATCAAATCCAAGAATAGAATAAATAATTTCATCAATTAATCTAAATTAAAATAATATTATTAAGCATGACATAATCCATCATATATGAAATGCTAAAATAAGAAAACCAAGAGCTCCTCTTAACCAAATTCCAAATTTATTCAACACAAGAAACTTGATATAAAGTTATTAAACAAAAACTACCTAATCCATGATAGAATTTAAATCTTCTTGTACATATTTTCATTACTTAACAAATAGCTTCAAGGAAACATACCATCATCTAAATAAATAGCTAAATATATCATCAACCATTCCATTATCATATTCATAGTAGTCCCATGATAACTAAGAATAAATATTGCTAAAACAAACACTTCATAGCTCATAAAAAAAGATAATTCTTCCTTTAAACAATTCCCAAGTCTTACAAATAATACAAGCAACTATTTTCCTTTACAAGCCATTATTTATTTACATCATCAGTATATTTGAAAAGCTAAGAAACCTCTCCCAAGGACATCCATCCTAGTAAGCATATGCAAGCTTCCTTGATAAGGAAGAACCACCCATGGCATATGAGGTTTACTTAGGGATCATGACAGCTCTAGATGCAATGCAAACTAAACATGTCATTTTCTATTATGCAACAACCATGCATAAAACATAAGCAAGCTTCCTAAGGAGAATCCCATACTTATAATAATTCTTTAACTTACAAAAGTCTCAAGAATTATTATATAAGTTTCTCTTTCAAAACCATTGTACGAGTAAAACATTATATTAAATAGAATCTCATACTCCTCTTTATAATAATCCTTTAACTTACAAAAGTCGCAAGAATTATTATATAAGTTTCTCTTTCAAAACCATAGAACAAGCAAAACATTCTATAAAATAGAATCCCATACTTCTCTTTATAATGATCCCTTAGCCTACCAAAGTCTTTAGGAATCATTATAGTAGTCTCTCTTTCAAAACCAACTATATATAAGACTTAAAGAAAGCTACCTCTTAGCCTTTCCAAAAGCCTAGCATATTAAGTATTAATAAAACAAAGGATAAATCTCTCACTTGAATGCAAGCCTACAATAAAGCTTTTATCTAAGTATAAAAATAACTTCTACTCACTTAACAAAAAAAGCTTTAACTTAAGCATAGAACCATCTATGTTCATTAAAGCTTTTACTAGAACATAAAGCCATCTATATTATTTACAAAATAATGCTTCAACTTAAACATAAAGCCATCTATATTCTTTAAAAAATTAAAGCTTTAACTTAAGCATGAAGTCATATGCATTCTTTACAAAATAAATATTTAATTTAAACATTCACTCTTCTATGTTACTTACACAAAGAAACTCAAATTTTAACATTCAACCATCTGCGCTATTTACAAATGAAGCTTAAATTCAAACATTCAATCACCTATATTCTTTACAAGATAAAGCTTTACTTTAAACCACATAGGTGAATTAAAAATATAAAATTAAAGACATGCACTTGAGCTCAAAGGAACACTGAATGAACATGAATACCAACCAAGAAAAAGACAATCTCCAAAAACCAAAGGACTCCATAGGAAATTTCCCACCAACCTACAAACAATAAAAAACCATCACAAATTATACTCCATCTACATAGACCCAAGCTAAGAGGTAAGGATGCTCCACTAGCAAAACAAGTGAAGCAAAACACAAGGTACAATTAGACAGATTAAACTTAAAACATCAATGTTGGACAACCTCACATAGACTTAAATAAGAAAACAAAGCACTTAGATGACCAAGCTTTGATTCCTATAGCAAAAGGAAATAATAGGATATATATGGAAGGAAAATCGACCCTCCTAGGTGATCCAAGCAACACATAAAATAAAAAATATATAAAGATAACTACATAGCATGAGGTAGATATAAAAAAACATAAAACCCAATGAATTAATCACAACCAAAAAGAATATATGAGGCAATAATGATAAATTTAAACAATGACATCATAACCAAGAGTAATAGCAAACACAAATGGGAGCATCTGAACTATAGGTTCCACTTACCTCCAACCCTCTCCCTTCTACCTCTACTTCTCCATTGTGTTGATTACCCCCTATAACCCACCTTCCCTTGTATTTAATGAAGGAGCATTATCTTGTATGGGTGAACATGCACAAAATTCCCAAGGAGCATTACGCACCACCTTGTCATGCACTCAAGTGGTTTATTTATCTAGGTATTTAATGAAATCAAAGCTTACCTTTATCTTCCCAAGGGGTGGTTAAATTACCATAACTCCCAAAACATAATAAGTTACAAACTCATGTTCTATGGTAACTTATTATTTGGTGCAAAATATCAATATATATAAAACCATATAATACTTGATTTACTAAGGTATTTAAGTTGCCATTCAAGTAAATACAAAAGTATTAAATTTCTAATCAATACATAACAACCTTTTCTATCAACAAGGTAAACATAGACAATCATGGCATCACATCCACAATATCCTACACCATTGTTTTATCCCCAAGTAGGTGGTATTTTATGATAGTCTAAGCTATCACCAATCCTGTTGAGGAGGCTCATTGCCTAAGCAACATCCTGGCCCAATGGTGTGAACATGGAAATAAACAAAATTATATGCATCTACATGAAGGGCAATTTTCCATGTTACCCTGAGTTGTTGATGAATAATTCATCATCATCATTTTCCAAAATATATCTCATTGTAAGTGTTTTTACCCATATATTCCCACTAGATAGAGGTACTTGATCCTGCATCCACAAATGCATCAACAATACCATATTCTATGCTCAAAAAGACTAAAATCATTTCATCATATAGACATAAAGAAAGAAACTATACCAATAATCATTCACATCAACACATAGTTTATTGTTCATAAATATTTTTGCCAATTAGGGATGTTACATACTCCCCCCTTGGAATAAACATAGTCCTTTGTGTTTCCTACAAAATATAGCATACATGATTTATTCAAATAGATATTAAAATTGTTATGTCATAACTTTAATTTTCTCCCATGTAACACAATTCTCATAATATTGGTCCAACTGGATTATACGTTGGTCTAGGGTTTATTTATTTAATACCTTGAAATGAAACCCTAGGATCTTAACTAGCCACACCTCAATGGTTGTAGGATCTATCATCTATAATTTAGAAATATTCCACATGTGAGTAGGATTAGCAACATACTTCCTAAGCAGGGATATTTGAAAAGTGTCATGGATCTTTGACAATTTGGGTAGAAAAGCAAACATATAAGCTACTAGGCTAATATTACCAATGATCTCAAAGGATCCAACATAGTGAGGATCTAGCTTGGTTGACATCATGGCACTTTTCATGGGTCTTACCCTCAAGAATACTCTATCTCCTATAGATAATTCTCTAGGTGATATTTTTAGATTAGCATAGCTCTTTTGGTGATCGATCGCTTCCTTGAGCCTAAGCCAAATTACCTTAAGTTGTTCCTCCATCTATTAGACAAGTTTCAATCTAATTATAATCTAATCCTTTGGATTATCCCATGATAGAGGTTTTCTCCATATTCTACCATACAATCATTTGATTTGGGGCATCCCTAATGATTCTTGGTACTCATTTTTGTATGCAAATTCAATAAGATGCAAAAATTCTTCCTACTTAGACTTTTTGTCCATGCAATACATGCGTAGCATATCTTCTAAAATCTAGTTGACCTTCTCAGTCTGACATTTTATTTTGATATGATAAGAAAAACTAATATTTAGCTTAGTTCCTATTGCATGGTGTAGAGCTTGCCAAAATTTAAATATGAACCTAGAATCTCTATCTGTACGATCACTTTAGGAAACCCATGTAGCCTAAAAATTCTTTTGGCAAACTTGTTTACCACTATCAATTCATCATCCTTAATGTTCCCTAGTATGAAGTGTGCAATATTAGTCAACTTCTCAACCACTACCAAGATTACATAATGCTAGTACCTATTCTTAGGTAGATCCACTATAAAATCCATGGAGATTACTTGTCATTTCTGCATTAAAACATCATGTGAATAGAATTTCCCTATTGAGTGATGATGTTTCACCTTCACTTTCTAGAATTCTAAACATATTGTAATAAAACTAGTGATGTATTACTTCATTTTGTCCCAATAGAGGGTCTTTTTCATGTCTTCTCTCATTTTTTAACCCTCCTAACTGAGAAAAATAGGGATAATTATGTGCCTCTTGCATAATCATTCTCCTTAAATCACCAGTTTTGGGTATAACTACCCTCTCTTTAAAACATAAAAGTCCATACTTTATGTTAAAATACTTATATTCCTTAGATATCTATTGGTTTTATCCTAAATTTCCATGCAACATAGGTCCTCTAGTTGCATTTCCTTGACCCTATCCATCAAATCTATTTGACTTTGGATCAATATTGTTATGTGCCTTCTCCTACTCAAGGTATATGCAACCTTGTTTTCCTTCCCTTTTATATATTTAATACCAAATTCATATTCTACTAAGAATTCTATCCATCTTATTTTTATTGCATTCAACATAGGATGGGTGAAGATATACTTCAAACTTTTATGGTCTATCCGTAGCTCAAATGGTCTAACTAGTAAATAATATCTCTAGACCTTCAGGGCATGCACTATTTCTACCAATTCTAAATCATGTGTATCATAGTTTATTTCATGCTTTTTGAGTTTTTTGGACTCATATGCTACTATAGCCTCTTCCTGAGACAATACCCCATCCAAACCTTCTAGGGAAGCATCAATACACATGGTAAAATTCCCAAGAGGATTTGATATCTTAAGAATTGGTGGTGTTGTTAGCTTATTATTTAGAGCCTCAAATGTAGCCTCACACTTATCTATCCACTTGAATTATTTTATCTTTTTCTAAATATTGGTGATTGAATAAACAACCTTAGAGTAATCTTTCACAAAACACCTATAGTAGCCTCTGAGTCCCATGAAACTCCTAAATTTTATCACATTCATTAGTAAAGGCTAATTTAACATACCATATTTTATTTGAATCCATAACAACTCCTTCTACTAATATGATACATCCCAAGTACTCTACCTCTAAGGTATAAAACTCATACTTGGATAAATTTCCATACAACTAGTTCTTCCTTAGAACTTCCAACACTAACCAAAGATGGTGATCATGTTACTCTTTAGAACAAGAATAGATCAGAATGTCATCCAAAAATACCAAGATAAACCAATCTAGATAGTTTCTAGACACACTATTCATTAGGTTAAAAAAATTTGAGGGTGCATTTGTCAACCCAAATGGCAACACTATGAAATCATAGTGCCCATAACTACTCTTGAAGATTGTCTTAGAGTTATCCTCTTCTCGAATTCTTAGATGTGTTAGCTTTTGAAGCTTTAAACTTAAAGGAAATGTAACCAAAATTATGGAAATAAGCATGCAATATTATAACTAAGATAATGGCTAACTAATATGCATGAAAATATGATAAGAAAATTCAATAATAACTCAAGAAATGCTCATATAAGAAATATCACGAAAATATACAATGCTATCCAATGGAGGTCACAACCTCTCCATATTTGCAAAAAAGTATCTACATTATATCTACTACTACTCAACCTATGTACTCCAAAATTCTCTCTATTTTCTATTCTATGAAGGCCTATTTATAATGAGATGCAACTCTTTGCCTTCAATATTCCTATTACATCTCACTATTCTATTCTAAGGACTTATGTACATGTGGACTAAATGCACATTTACATCATTGCACATTCTAACACGTGCATTTATTACATTGATTTAATAAAGTACTTAAGTCCTAAATAAAATCCTAATCTAAATATGTACCCATGATGGTACATTAGTAAAGAACCAAATAATATAATATATTCCAACACCCCCCTATATAACATTGTTTGGTTTTAAAGACTTTAGTCTTCAATATGTATCTTCATCTTTCAGATATTCTTTATCCTAATCAGGTCCTTCTTATTTAGTTTGTATATGGCCAAGTAATGCGTAGTTTTTTTGACCTCTCATCCCCTGATTTTGAATCTTCTAGTTATTTATTTATCTTTATGATATGTTGGATCTTCATTTTCTGCAATTTGTTTCTTAAAAAAGATATTAGCATTGTTTTGGAATACAACTTCTTGTGAGATTCCAATTTTATCTAGTGCATATATGTTTATGTGGATTGATCCAATGGACTCTATCTCATATTGATTCATGATGAGACACCTATTTATTCTAATTGTGTGTATAAATTTAATTATCCTTTTGCTCTCTACTAGCTTTGCTACTGAAATAAGATTAGATGTTAATATAGGAACATACATTACATTATGTAGCAAAAAAATTGGAAATTATTTACTAGGAGTTACACATCCATATATGTGTATATGATAGAATTTGTCATATGCAATTTTTAATTTGTATTTGTTAGTGACTTCAAGGCAATCAAACCATTATACTTTTCCTATCATATGACGACTTGCACCAGAATCAATATACCAAATATCCTTTTTACTTTGAATTGTAAAATTATTTTGGTTTGAAGTGATTTTGCATCATTGATATGGTATATTGGATGGATTATGATCTTGAGTCCTTTTGTAGTGAGTATTGTGATTAAATTTTCCTTTTGCCAATCTATCCATATTCTAAAAAATTATAGTATCTCTTTTATCAATATGACCAAACTTTAATTGGAATTTATTTTATCTCTGAAGAATATTCAAGTTTATAACCTTGGAAGTTTCCAACCTTATGACTCCCTAGAATTTGATAATATGACCAATTAATATCTTTTAATTTGTAGAATCAATCTTGAAAATAATTTTCCACTTTTAAATTTTGTAATAGATCTTTCTTCCTTGAAAATAAATGAACTATGGATTTAATAGAATGATTGGATTTCAAGATTTGAGTTGAATTCCTTTTGTATCCCTAGTAATATGATGACAAGTATAATATAATGTTCAAATATTATAACTACAATCAAATATTTACCTCCTCTTGTGGAAGGCTTATAAATGATACAACTTTCAATTAATAAAACTCTCAATATCTTTAAGATATTGGATTTTCTGTGTCTTCAACTTGAGTATGAGACTAATAATGTCAATATTCCAACTTTTAAATGAATCCAGAGTTTGACTTGCTTCTATATTTTTATAATGTAGTTTCTAAATTTCTATGATTTTGATTTGAGTAGGATTTATTATATCTCCCTAGTTAGAAATTTAGACAAAGTATGTATTTGCAAATTAAGTTTTACTAACCTTATAACTCCTTGTTTTTATGAATTTGCAAATAATGGAAGCAATAATAATAAATATTTTAATGCTTCTATTTTCTACTTCCTTCTCAGGATAATCAAAATGCTTTTCTAGAGATTAACACCTTATTACTCCTATCTTTTAATTTCTCTAGATTATAAGGTTTAGATGATTTCAAATTTAATAAACCTTTCAATATAACTCTTACCTTTTCAATATTGAGCTTTTTTTTTAAGTTTTCAGTGATCAATTCAAACTCTACAAATTGGTGATAGTTGAATCTTTGCCAACTTTGAGATACTACGTATATATTTTACTTTGTCACCAAACTATGTGACTTCTCCAACGTTCACTTACTACCCTACACTCTTTTATCTAGACAATAAGCATGCTTCTCTTTGAAGTTCGTAGTGCTGACTTGAGCACTTCAAATCTGCTTGTGGGTTTTCCCTTCTATATTAATGTTTTTGCCTACATCCTTTCTCTAACAACTGTATTTAATAGCTTTATTACTCCTCAAACCTTATTTGCTCTCAACTCTTAAATGCTACCTTACGTTTGATTTGAATTATCTTTGAGTTGACATCCTCTTTGAGTGTTGCTCCTATTATTCCTTTTGAAGTGTGATCTCTACAGGGTTAAAACATGGTGTAGGAAATATGATGTCAAATGGAACTTGATTTGCGTAACTCCTTTCAACCACTTATACTGCACCTTCCCAACATTGAATAACAAGTGGCACTAAATGGTTTAACTGTTACCTTCAACACCTCTAACCTAACACTTCTTACAAGGGTGTTATAATAATGATGCTTCATCTAGGTATACTTCTTATGTTGTGTGCTTGAGATACCTTTGATGTAGTGGAGACTATCTATGGTGTGCATGAGATGCCTTCTTCCATGTGGTGCAATACCTTCATCACTTTTCCCTAAATCCCTTGGGCTATACAAATGATTTCTCTTGCTCACTTAATGCTCATTCTCTACAGACTATGATTCTATTCCAACATTTCAACACTCGATATCTCAAACCACTTTACTTGAGAGAAATGATGTTGATTCTCTCAATGTTTCTCTAGGAGATATGGTTATATTCTAATTATTCTAAAAATTGCCAACTAGGTGTACGTGATGGCTTCAACAATGGATAAATCCTTTTTGAATATGAATTAAAATTTGAAGGATGTGCGCTATCACTTTGATGTGTCTACTCCTTGTCTAGTTGGTGCAACTACCTAAGTTTGCTTTGCCAATTGTAATGGCTTCCACATTGTATGTATTAGTTGAATGCAATACTTGCTTTCATGCAAGTGCATGGGTAAGAAGAATAATCACTCTACTTGGTGATGACACTACTATCAATGCTTTGAACCCTACATTGTTGAGTTGAATGGAACACATGTTACTTCAATGATGATAATAGTGATAGTGTTCTTCAATGTTTTTTTTGTTGAGATATGCCTTTGTGTACCTTCTCCAGGGGCTACTATGATGCTATATGTATTCAACATTGGTGTCCTTACTGTAGTTGTACCTTTTACCTAATTATTTCACCTTTATGTTATCCTCTACTTGAAAACAATATCTACTTAGGTAATTGGTGCAGGTTAACACTACTAACACTATCTCCCTTTCCTTGGAGATACTTCATGGTTTAGATATATTTTGAATGGCTCCAATACTATGCTATACAAACATAGAATATGATGATGTAGATATTTGACCCTTTGTGCCCTTAAACTACGCCTTGACTTCTCAAAGTGTAGGCTTCAACTTCCTTTGTAGGCTGATATAGATCGAAATAAATATTACCTTAAAACTCTTGGAAATACCTTCCTTGCTTGGTTACCTTTGCATTCTATAATAAAAGCTTTTTAATAACTTTTTGCACTATAGTATATGCAAATTTTAGAGTCTTATCTTGCTTTAGAATAGTCAATAGAATGTTGATATTTTTCTTTCTCTCAAAATATATCTAACTTCTATTTTTTGTGCAGGTTTGAACCTTGTTGGGGCAAAAACATTGGTTAATTTTTGCGTTGTTGTCATAGTCCTTTCACTTAATTTTCAACCCAGGGATTTTTTAAGCTTACGATATACCTGATAGATATGTGATTACAATGCCTCTAAGGTGATTCTGCCTAAATTCTACAGTTTGGGGGTGTTGTTCGTATAACATTCATTCAATCCAAACCTCTTTAATTCTTAGAAAGTAAATAACTAGAAAGGAAATCAAAACACACCTACATAAAATAAATAAAATTAATAAATAAATAAATTTGCAGGAAATAACCAAATATAGGAAAACAAAACTAAAACTGAAATGAAATTGCAGGAAAAATAAAGGAGAGGGGAAGAATACTGGCTAGGAGTGGGCCCAGGCTCCAGTAGATTCTGCCCGATCAACTATGTATGTAGAACGCTAAGTAAGAGAATTATAAATAAATTTAATGCATAAGAATGAATTACAATACAATTTGATGATTCTACTATTTTCTCCTTTATTCTTCTTGGAAAAGTCTTGTGCATTTATATAATCACACAAACCTCTATGTTACAATGTTGTTATAGCTACAGATATGATTACAATGACTGCATGCAAAATTAAGGCAATTCGAGTGTGCTCGGATAACTCTTACACTACGTAGTTTGTTCATGGTTTACCAACTTATCGTTTATCTTTAGTATTTGCTAGAAATAGTAGATTCTCCCTTACATATCATTATCATTATTTGTGTTCTTTGTATCAAAAATTGTTACTCTGTTTCATGTGGAAACATGGTAGCTGACACTATTATTAATGAGAGTTAGGCACCTACTATTCTGGAGTTAGGTGCTTCATTCTACTTACATGGAGTCAACTACCTTTGACTATGTCACAGGGAGTAAGGCACTTCATTCATCGTAAGATGGGAGTAAGGAACCTTCCATTGAAATGTGGGATTAAGGTGCCTTTCCATAGGAAGACATGATTAAGGCATCTTCCCATCGAAAATGGGAGTAAGGCACCTTCCCATTGGAATATGGGAGTAAGGTGACTTCCCTTCAAAATATGGGAGTAAGGCACCTTCTCATTGAAATATGGGAGTAAGGCACCTTCCCTTTAAGACCATACTCCTTCTCAACTTCTTTGAAAATAGATCATGCCAAGTCCAAAAGGGACCTCGATGTAATTTATGCAAAAATTGATGAAAATAGTTAAATCTACACATAAAACATGCTTTTCACACAAGTTAGGTAATATACACAATTTACCATTAAATACATATAAATATTTATAAGAAGAACAAATATGATATAACAATGCCATGCAAAATGTTAGATATATATACAAAAAATATGAGCATTTCTGGTGCTCATCATCCCCCCATACCTAAGGATTATCACATACTTGTGGCACCTTGTATTGGTAGTCCTCAATTTTATCTATGGCCTCCCAGTAGATTTTATTCCTTTACTTCATCTTCTTGGTGGTGGCCTTATCTCTTTCCTTGTCTCGAGGCTTCCTCTTCTTGGTGGTCTGTTGGGCACTGGACTCTTACTATAGCTTCTACTAGCATGGGCTATGCTTAACTGTATTTCTAGGCTTGACACTTGTGCTTGATGGCTTTGTGATGTATGTTTTTTGGCCTACCTTTTCTTGCATGTAATACCCTGTAAAGGTACTGGTCCCTTTCTGAAATGGAGGCTTTGCATCCTTTCAAAGCTCATGATTTTATGATAAGAGATTTGTGTTTGGGATACTTGATTTTTCCTAGAAAGGGATTCAATATTCTTCCACCATTTTGATATTTTGTGATTGGGCCACTTTAGGAGGAAGCTTAACATCTTTAGGTGGTTTTGTACTTTCTTCAACAAGTGGCTTCTTATTGGATATTTTGTCCTGGGATGTATCTGTTACTGGGCCCATTACCCCCATTTCCTATAGGTATCTCTTCATCTTGGAGGGTTGGTCTCCAATAGACCCATATATCTCCTAGAACTACTTATTAAAAGTAGAATTCACACTAATCCTAGACTCTCTGGTTATATTATTGAAAGTCTTTCTTACCATATTCACCTCCTTGAGCTCTATTTGGAGTTTGATAAACTGCTCCTATTGCTTGGAAAAATCCTTCCAAGGACGTAGCCCATTATTCATCTGAATCAGGGGTTGGTTGGGCCTTTGGTTTTATTATGTTGGCCCTGGTTCTAGTATTTTGTACTTCTATAGTTCTGGTCCCTATCTTAGGCTTTTGTGCCTTTGTGGTTCTAGCCATGGTTCTATGCTTATTTTGGGGTGCCCTAGTCACTTTCCTCTTGGATATTAGTTGCACTGAGTGTTCCAGGTTTGTTGTGTGGGGGAATTTTATCCTCAAGTGCAGGTGCCTAATCCCCTGGTTCTGCCTCAATAGGCACATCTTCAGCTTCCTACTCAACTGTTGGTGTTTCTTCGATAGGTATTTTTGGCTCTTCCTACTCTATCATTGGTGTTTTGTTAGGTGATTGGTTGTCAATTTCTCTATAGAGTGTATCAGTTGTTGTGTTGTCTCTACCTCAAATTCTTGGTTTATTTCTTCTTCGTCAGGTTGTTGGTTGTGAGCCGATTGCCCACCCTCATAATTTGAGACCTCAATTATAGGGGGTTGTTTTTGTAACATGGGATCCTCTTGCTTATCTTCATATGCTCTGCCAGAGTTGGATGAAAGTTCCCCTACCTCTACTTCCTTATTTATGGCATCCGAATTGAATGGTCTACAAGAAATAACTTTCTACAAATAGTCTAGAGAAGTTGTGGGTACTTCCATTGCCTAGAATATTTTGGTTGTGGCATCCACCTTTGTTTTCTAGTCAACCTTCAACTATTGATTCTCTTGTTTAATGTGTTGCACAGCTTTCCATAACTGGTGTATGGTGTTACCTAGTTCTAGCTGCTTTTCTACAACTACTTTTTTGGATAATTTAAAAAGTGTCTCCTCTATCTTGAATTTCCCTTCCTATATGAAGACCTGTTGCTTTACCTTTTGCAGTTGTTCCTACAGATTTTATTGAATTTCTTAGAAAGAGGTCTCACCACTAGCCATATTTTGTAGAACCTAGACCGTAACTTCTTTTGCAATAATATCAAATTCCTCGCCATCACTGGATGAGTTGTGCGTGGTCAAGGTAGCCAACTACTTCATACTACTCTTGGTTCTTGGGTAGTTAGCTATTTTAATAGGGCTAGAGATGCTCTGCCCGACCTCATTATTTTGTGGAGAGGTGACTGGTGAGTCTTACCCTTCTTCCCCTTTGACTAGATAATCCTGGAAGCTGAGTTTTTGTTCTATTGTAGGCTCTTATATGATCGATGGCTCCTAGAAGTTAGAATACTATTCTATTATTGGTTCCTCTATACCTAGTTGTTGTTGGGAGTTAGGTGCCTCTGCCCTATTCTCCTTTACCCTTGGTACTTCTTTGTTTACTTTTGTAGCTGACTATTATTGGGATTTAGGTGCCTCAATTTTATCCTTCTTTACTTCTGGTACTTATTTGTTTACCTCTACATACCATATTAGGGTCAAAATTAGCCTGCGATGTGCTAGGGTAGAGGCTATCCCTGCATGGTACCTCCTTCTCATCTTGTAATGCACAGGCTAGGTAGAATGGGACATTGATTTTTACTCCATGTAGTAGGTGGCTCAGGAACCACATGTTATTGGCATTTAAGTGGGTATACTTACCTATGCAAGTAAATAATCTAGCCACCTGATCAAAAATCTACTACCAGAGTTCTTGGAGGTACTGCTTTGGCAACCTCGAGTATGTTAATTCTGTTGTTAGGTTCCTGAGGAGTTATTTTGTATACTTAGCCAATGCTTCTTCCTTATAGATACAGTTCCCTATTTGAGGGAGACCAGTAAAAACTATAACAAACTCCTCTATGACTATAATTTCTAGTCCACATAGTCAAGTGATGTCCTCGTTCATAGACTCGATAAATTCCTTGGCTGTGTTTGAGTCCTAGTTTTGGCTGAATAGGCGATAATAGCCCATCCACCCAATAGCTTCAAATTGCAACCAAATATCCTCATTCATTCCTACCACATTGTAGGGTTTGCTATTCTTTTTACTGTGGTTTTTTTATCTTCCTCATATTATAGAATTTTTAGTTTGTGTCTACCTCTACAATCCTTCTCAATTGTTTGTAACCAGTTTATCATCTCTCAGTCCTGATTGTAACTATCTTAAGGTGCCTATTTGTAGATTCAGGTGCATTTATAGTTTGCATTGGGGATTATGAGGGTGGTATTTCCTAATTGTTGCTCAACATGTCACACCAAAAAAAGTGGGTACACAATGGTTGGATATTTTTGCTAATGTTGCAATGGCACTATTTCTAGAAATGTTCTAATTATGAATGTCATATGCATCTAACAAAAAATATTATACATACCTTATTGGTGATTTGTGCGTGTTAGGCGTGATGATGATCATGGAGTGCTATGGTTCATTATTTTGTGACAACTGGAGTGACTGTGTATTCCCCATGTGAGAATTTTCTCTGAACTATTTTCCTTGGATAGTGCAATAGTATTCATTCAAAGTCTCATGCTAAAAAATATGAAATATCAATGGTATACATGGGATGACACACATCCTTATGCTGATTTCTTTGAAATGTGTTGAAATCCTTTGTAGGATTTTGTAATAATTTCATATGAAATATTTAATCTTTTCAACATGTGGGATGATAACGTGGCTTTAGCCATTTCCCAACATCACCAAATTATATATGTCGCATATAGGAACTTAATGGAAGGTAGGCACATTTTCACTGATATATAGGTACCTTTAATTGGAATCTAGATGAGCACCCTTCTTCAACTATATGGGAGTTAGGTTCCTTCCTAACGGGAGTTAGGCACCTTGCTCTGAATATATGGGATTTAGGTACCTTCCTAATAGGAGTTACTCATATTGCTCTGAATACATGAGAGTTAGGTACCTTCCTAATGGAAGTTAGGCACCTCACTCCATATACACAAGAGTTAGGCACCTTTCTAATGGGAGCTAGGCACCTCATTCCAAATACACGAGAGTTAGGCACCTTCCTAATAGGATTTAGGTGCCTTCTTCCAATGTGCTTTCGCATGATTTTATTTAATAGGAGTTAGGTTCCCTTGAGATACTCAGAAGTTAGGCACCTCCTACAATTGAGAAATCAAATTCTACTGACTTATCCATAGTTGATGCTTCCTAGTTGATCAGACCCCTCAACGCTTTATCCTTTCAAACCTTATCAATAGTTGTGCATCTGAACATGTAGATGGTAATTTTCCTCTATAAATATTCAATACCCACATACGTATTTAGATTGTGATTATTCCCTCCAGATGGGAGCAATCAAGTTCTACTTCTAGAAATCTGAATAAATACACAGGTTTATGGATCTTGTGTCTGTTAGGCATAGGTTTTCCTGGTTGCTTACATCATGCACTTAGGGCATCATACCTGCAAAAGCAAAAAAAAAACTAAAATGTAGTAAAAAAATAGGTTAGTGGAATCTATGCCTGATAGGCCTAGGTTTCCTAGGCTACCTATAGGTTGCACTTAGAGCACCATACCTACAAAAAAAAAATACAAGCAAAGAAAATAAAAATAAAAGAATAAAATTTTTTGGTGGACACCAATGTGTCCATCATTCTACTAAGAAATTTTAAAAATTTTCAATCAAATGCGGTGTCCTCCATGCCTATCTTTGACTCCATCACCAGATTTATAGATATGTGGTAAGGTCTTAGTCTATGATCATTGAATATCAATATGGTTTTACTACCATCAATAGTCTTGATACACACAATACCATTATTGTTCAACTCGGTCACTTTGTATGGGCCCATCCAACGTTGCATCAACTTGCCTTTCTACTCCTAAAAATGGGAATAATATAGCAATGCTCATTCTCCTACCATGAATTGCTTCATCCTGATGTGGCAGTCATGCCACTGTGTTCTCTACCTCTGGATGACCTCTATTCTATGCAAGGCATCTAATAAATGTTCATCCAACTAGTTCAGTCACTGAATCTATTATTTTTATGCATCATCCAAGCTCAATTTTAATTTTACTATAGTCCTAAGGGTTTTTATTTTAAATTTGATGTGCATCAATGCACTCTTCCCATACACCAACTGGAAAGATGTAAAACTAGTGGTGGTTTTCTATGTAATTATATAGGCCCATACCGCCTCTAGTAACCTCATGGCCCAATCCTTATGCTATTTTACCATATTTATGAGTATATTTTCCAACTCTCAGTTGGTAACCTCAACTTGGCCATTTACCTACGAGTGATATGGGGTGGTCTTGTTTTATTTGATCCTATATTATTGCATGATCTCTTGGATCAACCTTGAAGTGAATTAGGACCCCTGATCAGTGGTGATCTCTTTGGTCACCCCAAACCTTGTGAAAATATGTGAGAATAGTAAGTCTACTATAGTATTCTCCTTGGAGTCTCTCAATGTCTGGACCGCAATCCACTTAGTAACATAATCAGTGCATACCAAAATGTACCTCTTACCTACTGATGGTGGGTTTATTGGCCCTATAAAGTCCATTTCCCATTTGTCTAATGGCTCAATGTGAACATATGACTGGAGGGGTATCTCATATCTTAGATTTTGCCTACCCATCCATTGACATTGATCTCATTTATTGGTGTGTTTAGCTACATATTTGAACAATGAAGGCCAATAGTATCCAACCTACAATATTTTGAATGCAGTTATTTTCCATACAAAATGGCCACCATAGGGTTCAACATGTCAGGCTCTTAGGATTTTAGGAAATTCATTCTCAATTACACATATTCTCATAATCTAATCAAGCCTTGTTTTGAACAGGTAGTCATTGATCCATGACAAGGTTGTTCTCTTCTCTATCAATGTCTTCATTTCACGGGTGAGAGTGTAGGAGATAGGTGTTCATATAGAAAATTATCCTCCATGGCTGAATGATTTGGGGGTGTCAACCTGGAGAAAAAATCTACCACTACATTATCCTTTCTAGGTTTATCAACAATGGTGACATAAAACTCTTGCAAGAGTAGAAACCACCTGATAATACTACCACTAATTGTAAGCTTTTTCATCATATATATGATGGTTGTATTATTAGTGTGTACAAAAACCTTGTACCCTATAATATAGTGGGAATTTGTTGATTGTATGGATGATGACAAGTAATTCCTTTTCCATTACAATGTAGTTGAGCTCAGCCCAATGAGGTGCTTGTTGATATAGTAAATGGTATAGAATTCTTCATCAGCCTTCTAACCCAGAATTGCCCCTATGGCATTATTGGATGCATATGAATAGATATGGAAGGGGATGGTCCAATTTTGTCCTTTTAGTACTAGAGTAATTATCAAATTCTCTTTCAAAATTTTAAAGGCTTATTTGCATTCCTCCATCCAAATGAATTCCACACTTATAAATAGGAGGGTGTGCAAGGGTTTGGCAATATTGTTGAAATATTCAATAAATCTCTGATAGTACCCAGCAGAGCCAAGAAATCTCTTGAAATCCTTCTAAATTATGATATTGGGTAGATCCTTAATGACTTTAATATTTCTCTTATACACCTTTATCCCTTCTACTGAGATGTGATGTCCCAGAACTATCCCTTCTTGCATCATCATAAAATATTTTTCATTGCTCAAGGATAGTTTGGTTTTCTAACACTGTTGGAGCACATGTTCTAGGTTGCCCATGGATTTTTCTAAGGTCTCACCATAAACAATTAATTCATCCATGTACACCTCCAATGCTTCTCCCATCATATAAAAAATGCTTAGCACTACCCTCTAAAATTTGGTTGGTGCATTGCATGATTCAAAGGGTAGGACTCTCCCAATGTATCAATAGACTATGCAGGTGGATATGGTTAACTTTTTAAAATGGTCATCTATCCATTTTGATAACTTATGTAAGAATCAACTATTTCCAATCATGGCCTTCCTAGGATGAGCGGATAGCCTTCTAGGCTAAAATTTAATTGTAGTACCAAGAATTCTATTGGGTACTCCAAAGCATCCACCGTTACAATGATGTATTTCAACATTCCATCTAGTGAGACTATTGATATGTTGGCTAGTTGTAGAACAGTCTTGGTGGGCTTCAGGTTTGTAAGCTTGAGCTTCTACATGGTCTCTTTTGGCATGACATTGATAGCTGCTCCTAGGTCCAATAAATTGTTGGTCAATGAGTGGCTACCAATATTTACTATCAATATCGGGCTACTTGGGTCTACATACTTGAGGTGGCAAGTCCTTCCAAGCATCAAATCTATCAATTTCCCCACCACAACTATTATTTGGGTAGGCTTATGGCCTGACATTATCAAACATAACTCTCTAATGGCCTTGGTGTAAATTGGGACATCTCTTATGGCTTGAAATAATGGAATTTTTATAGTCAAAATTTTCAAACTTGACAAGATATAAAACTCTAACTGCACTAGTTTCCTCTGCTCCTGTAACCTTTTGGGAAATGGAGGAGCTTCTTCTTCTTTTTTCTCAATAGTTGTTCCTTCCTCCACCTATTCTATAAGAGGTGATACTCCTATTAAAATATGTACATTCTCCTCCTCTTATATCAAATGAGGAGCCTCTACTCCTATCTGTCTACCTGACCTTAGTTGTATAGGATTAAAATTCCTAATATTGTACATAGGAAATATCTCACCTTCCAATTGGTAGGCTTACTAGTTTATCTTGTTGTTATTGGGATTGACCGTGGGCTATTTTGGAAGTTGTGCATGTCTCACTTTAGGGGGTTGGTAAGATTTTCTATAGTGGATCTTGGGCTACATTTAGTGGAATTGAATTCCAAGGACTATAGTTTCTCCATTATTTCCCTTGTTGCTGATATGGTATCCATGGGTACTAGTTGGGAAATATAGCTCCTTGGGAAGTATTTATCCAAGGTGATTGTCCCCACCATCCCATATTGGGTGGTTGGACCTACCCTTGTGGCATGTAACTTCCCCTCTGGAAGGTGGCATTCCTGCTAGCATATTTCCCATAGGGGGCTACTACTATTTTATTTGGTTCCCCACAAAATAATCTTTTGAAACTTTTGAATTTTCCTTGGTGGTCAACAATTATGAGCACAATCTGATTTTGTGATTGTTTTGACAAACAGTGCATAACCTGACCTTATATTCAAGATAGGAGTGTTTTACGTGCTTTCCTCTACATTTTGGATAGAAGTAGGCCAATTCTACTTCATTCTATTGTTTATTTTTTGATAGTAGGAGCATGTCCATGTTTTAGTGTCAGGGATGAAAGAATATCACTTTTTAGAGCCTCCAACATGTGACCTATCTCTATTTTATGACTGAGGCTATCAACTTCATGGCTCTAAGGGTTGGTTTACCTTTTTTTCATGAATAATTCTAACATAACTATCAGATGTTTGACATATGGTGCTAGTAAATTTATCCTCTAGATATCATATTTAACACTTCAAGGGACTCATTGGTCAGTCCCTTTGAGAAAATTCTTTTGAGGGACTTGTCACTCAGCTTCTCATGGGGAGATCACTGTAGGTTGAAACTCTATCCTAGTATTCCTCCAAGGATTTATCCTCTTTCTATGTCATATTTAGGACCTCCTCTTTGGAATCCCAAGCCTTATTGAAGTCTTGGTACTGCTATAGGAATAGATTTTTCATCTCCTCCTAGGTGGTAATTTGCTTGTTCCCTAGGCTGATGAACCAGTACAAGGATGAATCATCCAACGTGGATGAAAAAAATTCAACTTTTGAGCATCTAATTTGTAATCCATGGACTTGCAAAAAACATCAAACTTGAATAAAAATAGGTCAAGGTCTTCTGTTGGGCATACTTTAAAGGTAGGAAGGTGGGCAGGAGATATTTTTTCATTTTATTGTCTCCCCAGGCCTCTTCTATGGAAAATCTAAATTTGGTTGATGTCTCTTCTCCTTCAACCATTTTTTAGGAAATGTGGTCTCTGTTGTCCTTGAAACAATTTCTAAGACCTTATAGTCATTATGAGTTTTTTGCATAAGAGTATTTAAGTTAGCTAGTGGAATGGTTCCATATTTAATAGCTTCCCATAGCAAATTCACTTCTAATTTTATTCTCCTAAACAAAGGATTCAGTATGATCTACCCTTCTCTCATATTTGGGTACGTAGGTGTGCAAGATTTTTGTGCAAAAATTTGATGTTCAATATAGTGCACAACTGGGGGTAACCGAGGGGATACTACCTCAGGTTCAAAATTTCTAGCTAGCTCAGACTCAATCTATGGATCTCTCCCTTTTATAAAATGATCATCTAGTCCTCTTTTTCTTGGTGGACTCATGTAATATCATATGGAAAAGGTTCTACATATTGGATTAGAATTTTTGCAGAACTAGGTATTGTAACTATATCTACTATAGCCACATCCTCGACAATGGTACCAAAATTTTGGGATAAAAACATTGGTTAATTTATATGTTGTTGTCATAGCCCTTTCATTAAAATTGTCAACCCAAGGATTTTGTAAGCTTGTGATGTACCTGATAGAGATGTGATTACAATACCTCTAAGGTGATTTTGCCTAAATTCTATAGTTTTGGGGTG
This sequence comes from Wollemia nobilis, assembly GCA_028583015.1. Lineage (NCBI taxonomy): Eukaryota > Viridiplantae > Streptophyta > Pinopsida > Araucariales > Araucariaceae > Wollemia > Wollemia nobilis. Next base: position 7,608,454 of record JAQPPZ010017049.1, on the reverse strand, counting down.
TTTTTTGTATAGCATTCATTCAATCCAAACCTCTTTAATTCTTAGAAAGTAAATAACTAGAAAGGAAATCAAACCACACTTGTGGAAAATAAATAAAACAAAAAATAAATCAACTTGTAGGAAATAACCAAATACAGTAAAATAGAACTAAAATTGAAATGAAATTATTCAAAAAATAAGGGGGATGGGAGGAATACTAGCTAGGAGTGGGCCCAGGCTCTAGAAAATTTTTCCTGATCAACTATGTATGCATAACACTAAGTAAGAGAACTCCAAATGAATTGATTGCATAAGAATGAATTACAATACAATTTGATGATTGTGTTATTTTCTCCTTTCTTCTTCTTAGAGAAGTCCTATGCATTTATATAATCATAAATACCTCTCTGTTATAATCCATTTATAGCTAGAGATATGATTACAATGACTGCATGCCAAATTGAGGTAATTCAAGCATGCTCAAAGCACTCTTACACTATGTATTTTGTCCATGGTTTACCATATTATCATTCATATTTCATATTTACTAGAAATTAGATTCTTTGTTACATCTCATAATCGTTATCTATGTTCTTTGTACCAAAAATCATTACTCTATTTTGTGTGGAAACGAGTTAGTTGATGTGTTTTGTTATTAATGTGAGTTAGGCACCTACTGTTCTAGAGTTAGGCACTTAATTCTACTTATGTGGAGTCAACTACCTTTGACTATTTCATAGGGAGTAAGGCGCTTCATTCATCATAAGATGGGATTAAGGTGCCTTCCATCGAAAGACAAAAGTAAGACACCTTTCCATAAGAAGATAGGAGTAAGGCACCTTTTCATTGAAATAGAAGAGTAAGGCATCTTCCCATTGGAATATAGGAGTAAGGCACCTTCCCATAGTAAAATGGGAGTAAGGTGCTTTCCCATTGGAATATGTGAGTAAGGCAGCTTCCCCTTAAGACCATACTCCTTGCTCAAATTTTTCAAAATTAGATCATGCTAGGTCTAGAAGGGACCTCGATGTAATTTATGTAGAAACCAAAAAAGAGAGTTAAATCTACACACAAAACATGCTTTTCACACAAGTTAGGCAATACACACAATTTACCATTAAATACATATAAATATTCATAAGAAGTACAAATCTGATATAACAATGTCGTGCAAAATGTTAGACATATATGCAAAAAATATGAGCATTTTTGGTGCATCAAACCTTGTAGATAATAACTTTTGCACTCTCTTGACGAATTAAATAAACACAATTTATGCAACCTTTAATCCTTGAAATTTGTGCTTAATAAACTCAATAAGAAACCAAATATAACAGTTCAATTACTAAATATTTTTGCATCTTTTTTGCATACCTTTCTACCTTTGTAGGTGATGATGATGATGGTGATTTAAGTCACCTAAATTTATGCCTTTTATAGATGATATTGCAGCTCTTCTAGGCTGGCCAAAACAACTCTATAGCTCATGTTTTTTGCAGCTTCAACACTCCACTAATTTTTTTCCCAATACTATGATTTTGTGGCTCCAATTTCTCTTTAGAATGCACTTCTAAAATTTAAAATTTAGTAGCTACTAATGCTGCCCAAATTGCTGCTTTCTCGCTGTCCTCAAATATGAAAAATTTCATATTGGAAAGCAGTCAGAAAATTTATTGAATCACTGTCCTTGAATCCCAAACATTTGGCAGGAAATTCCTCCAAATTGTAGTTGAGATATTCCTCAAGAACCCTGCAATTTTCTACTGTAAAATCAACAAACATTATTTTCTAAGTAAACCTTATAATTCTTCAAAGGTAATCTTCAAACCTCTCAAGTTTGGTATTTTATTACTCCTTTCTCCTTGATAAAACTTGTCTTTAATATTGGCCTTCTTCTCAAGAATTTAAAAGTGTTGAGATCTTCTTCAAACAACTCCAAAATTTGACAAAATTCTTGCCAAATATTTCACCTTTGGGATTTTTGTCGGATGGCAATAATTGTCCCATTTTCTTTACAATTAGTAGATTCTCCTTGGTAGTAAATTTCTCCAATGAGTTCTTCTAGAAACTTCTTCAATGAGGCTCACCAAGCCTTCTCCTTTTTTCTCCTTGAGATCTCTCATAGGGAATTAAATCTTGTAGTTTCTCAAAAACTTTAATGAGACCTTCCTTGATCTCTTCAATCTTCAAATATAGTAGTTTTGTAATGATATATCCTCCTTGGATCTCCCAAATCCACTGCTACTAAAATCTGCAATAGAAACTTTTGTTAGTCCTTCTCTATCCTCAATATTCCACTATGGAATTTCTTCAATAGGGCCTTCTATGGACCTCTTATTTAATGTGAAGTTTTCAATATTCAATGGAGATCACCAATATCCAATATTCACTAGGAATCTTCTCCTTAAGTCTCTTCTTCCTTCAATGGAATAAGTCTCTTCTTCCTTCAATGGAATCTTATTTCTAAGACCTCCTTCCTAGATTTGTAATCTTCAATGTGGTTTCCTTGTCCACTAGATATCTCCTCAATATTTAATTAGAAGTTCTTAAATGGATAAATATTTCAATGGGACATTTCTCCTTAGGCCTCCAAATATTAAATCTTCAACTTGTTGCTTTAGGTACCAGATTAATTCAAATATGATATTCTTCCTAGTTCTTGTAGGAAGCTTCCCAACTCTATTTGAACATCCTTTTTTTTTTGCAAAAAAGTATTAGGCAATGATAATATAAATTTCTATAAATCTATATAAAACAATATTCACTAGTTGGATTACCAACCTAGTGGATTCAATGCTAGGTTCTAGTCTTCACAATTTTTTTGCAACTCTATGAAGAACAAAAGATTATACTAAGAGAGGGAGTAAACAGTATAAGACCACTTTTTACTTTTATTTCCCAAATAGTATTATTCAATATAATCAATGGAAATATCAATAGCAATAACCAAATTAATGCACAAATCATCACACATAATAGAGACACCAATTTAACGTGGTTCACCCAATGTGGGCTACTCCATGAAGAAAATATTTTACTAAAACTTTCTCAATCAATCTCTTGGGAATCCTTTTCCTTATTAAAATTTTTATGGACCTTTGTCCAAAGGATACACCAATACCCTAAATAAAGTTCATGGATATCTATCCACAGGAGACACCAATCTCCTAATATTCGCTCTGGCTGGTGATCCTTTAGAATACATCTACCTCCATTACCCTTAGAAAATGGAACTCTATCCATAGAAGACACTTATCTTCCTTAATCTAGTTGGAGATATCTATCCTCATCTTTGTCACCCCCAAAGATCTATCTAAAAACTGTACTAAACACAATTTGTCGATCTAGCACAAATCTATCCTCAATATTTGTCTCTGGTATGGCACAAATCTATCCTCAAATATGCACAAAACTCTATCCTTGAATTTGTACTAAACACATTCCTTCGATCTAGCACAAATTTGTACTCAATATTTTTCCTCAAGCCTTAACTCGAAGTTTGACTCAATCTCAAATCAACTCTTCTAGATCTACCCCAAACCTTAACTCAAGGTTTGAACAAATAAATTAGTCAAATCTACTCTCAAGCCTTCTCAAAGACTTGTCTCAAATCTACCTTTTAAGCTTCCACAAAAGCTCACACCAATATGTCCATAAGTCCTCTCTAGAACTTGTCCAATCTGCTCAATAAGTCCTCTCAAGAACATATCCAAATCTGCTCAAAAATTACTCACAATAAATTATTCAAATCTACTCTTCATCTGTATTATAAGATTCCACAAAAGCTTACTCAAATTTATCCACAAGTCTTCTCAAATACTTGCCTCAAATATTCTCAAAAATTCCACTCTAGAACTTGTCCAATATCATAGAAACATAAAGAGAATTATTATAGACTCAATATGCTCTATACTCATCACAATGCTCAATAAATTTCAATAACTCTTTCATAAACATACAAAGAATTGTTAGAGACTCAATATTCTTCAACTTGATCACTTTCTCAATTCATTTTAGAATATAGAATAGTTTGTTTTTGGAACTTGAACAATAACTTCACATATCCACTTGACTAGGCTCAACCAACTCTACTCCACCAATCACTCAATGAAATAATCCTTGCTCACAAAACCTAGTCCAAGCATATGATCACTCTCTCAAAATATTTCCAACAATGCTCAACAAAAAATCTCACATAACAATTATACTCATGTTCTTTTCAGATCCTAGTTCAAGTTCTTTTCTCAACAACTCATTTCAACAACAATGCTTTTAAAACAACTCTCACATAACAATGATACTCATGTTCCTTTCAGAACCTAGTTCAATTTCTTCACACAACCAATGGCTTCAACAACAATGCTTATAAAACAAGGTTTTAATAACAACTCTTTATTTCAAAAAACCTTGAAGCATTAACTCAACACACTCAATAAGGAAGCCATAATAAAATCCTTTTCACTTCAAATTGATTTTCAGAAAACCAACCAATAAACTCAAATATGGAAGAATGTGCTCATACCTTTTTGATGATGAAGGAACTTCAAATATCTGCCACAACTACAAAAACTTATTTGCCAAGATCAAATAAGTTATAATATCATAAAATTCCTCAAAAGTACAATGTAAATATCAAAAAACTTATACACCTTATAACTCCATATTTATGAAAACATTCATCTACAAAAATGATTGACCACGTACACCTTATAATCTCCCTATAATAACAACAATATCACCTTCAACAAAAAGGTTTTCTCAAAATAATCAATCTTCAATTTACCCTTTTGATAAATCAACCATGTAAAAATAACTTCATGTAAAAATAAATTTTACCCCTTATCTCTCCTTTTAAACAACAATTAAAATTTAAATTAAGCCCCTTTAACTTTAACCCCTTATAACTCCTTTAAACTAGATTTAAAACTTAGGCTTAGTAAAAATTAAAATTAAAATGTTTACCTCCACCTTGGGTGAGACTCGAACCTTTTATTTCCACCTCCTCGTGTGTCCTAGCCACATCCTCGGCTACCACAAGTGCTAGGTGCTCATTTAACACCAATCAAGAACCATGTGCTCCTTAACCCTTGCTGGCACCAAGTAAAAATAAATCGCGTGCTTCCCATGCCAAAATGATCCACCATGATTCAAAAGTAGTTCTCACATTGCCCAAGTGCCTTAACTCCTAGCCAAGTGCCACTAGGCCACACCGCCTATTTGGATAGGGGTTCTCCTCCTATGGAAAATTCAACCTCCTCATTGGCGCTAAAACCAATTTCGTATTCTTTCCTTCTACAACTTTCGATTACAAATTGCATGATTTAGAATATATTTCAAACACCTTTGAGACTGCCATTAAGGAATGTATTAATATACAATACCTCCCCTTTCCTTGGATGTCGACGCATTTTGATTTTTCACTTTAACCTTAGATGTCGGTGCATTTCATTTTTAAATAATTAATTTATAAATTATTTAATTTCTTTATAATTAAAATATTATAAATTAATATTTAATTCCTTTGGGTTTTATTAAGGTTTAAAGCCTTCTCTGAATATACCACCTTGTATAAGTAATATTTATTTATAAAATTTAAATTTAAATTGAATTTAAATATTTTATAAAATAAATATTAAAACCTCTTTTAGCTTTCAAAAAGCTTCCTTGGGTTTTTATGAAAAACCTTTTATTTTGCTCATCCATGAATTTTAATAAAAACCAACCTTCATATGCTTCCACATAATATTAAAAATATTATGAAATTATTTTACCATTAACCTTTGCATTGTTCCTTGACATATTCCTTGACATCAATGATGACTTTGTTCCTTGACATCAATGACAACTTGAATCAAAATGTCCAACACTCTGTGCAAAAACTCTAGCCAAAATATAATTTCAAAAATCTAAAAATGATATTTACAATCTCCTCTCAATCACTCTTGCGGCTCTCACTATTTCATTTTGATCTACCTAGTTCTCTAATACCACAGTTAGATTTTGAAGCTTTAAACTTAAAGTAAATACAATCACAAGTATGGAAATAAGCATGCAATGTTATAACTATGATAATGGCTAAAACAATATGCATGAAATATGATAGAACACTTTATACAACACTTGATACAACACTCAATAAATTCTCACATAAGAATGCTCACGAAAATATACAATGCTCTCCAATGGAGGTCACAACCTCTCCATATTTGCAAAAATGGATCTACATTGTATCTACTACTACTCAGCCTATGCATTACAAAATCCTCTCTATTTTCTATTCTATGAAGGCATATTTATAATGAGATGCAACTATTTGCATTCAATATTCATATAACACCTCATTATTCTCTTCTAAGAATTTATGTACATGTGGACTACATGCACATTTACATCATTGCACATTCTAACACTTGTGCTTTTATTACATTTCTTTAATAAAGTAATCAAGTCCTAGATAAACTCCTAATATAAATATGTACCCATGATGGTACATGAGTAAAGAACCAAATAATGTAATATATTCCAACAAGATGGTGATACCTTGATCTTAGATATATCATTTAGAATATGGTAGCATCCTTTAAATGATCAAAGATATCATCAATTTATGGTAAAGGATACTTATTTTTAATATTTACCTTATTCAACATCCTATAGTCTATGCATAGCCTCAAAGATTCATCCTTATTTTCATAAATAATACTGGAGCACCCAAAGGTGACACACTAGGTTTTATTAGACCCTTTTCTAACAAGTCTCGCAATTGTACCTTTATTTTTTGCAACTCAATTAGAGTCATCTTGTAAGGTGTTCTTGAAATGGGCTCAACCCTTGGCATTAATTTAATAGTGAAATTGAATTCTCATCGAGGAGGTAGACCTAAAAGATATTTAGGATATACATCCTAAAATTCATGGAGAATTGGATCCTTCTTGAATATTTAATCATCTCCCTTTTCTTCAATCTTCCTATTGATCTTTACTACATATAGTATAACCCTATTTTTATGGCTTTATTTAACTGCATAGCTGAAAGCAAATGAGGTTGGAAATAACCTTACCCACTTTGAACCCTTACTCTCCTCTTATCATTGTCAATGAAATACTTCCACCTATCTTGGAATTTGATTAGGGCTCTATGAACCTTCAACCAATCCATCCCTAGGATAACATCAAAAGCATGTAGGAGTTCCACACAAAAATGCCATATAGTGGATCCATTGGGTAGATTTATCTCGATTGTAGGAAAACATTAATCCATTGAGTAAGTTTAACCATAACCATACTCGACTTTCCACCCTTGTGCCAAAAGTCTAGGAATTTTTGGTATATCCCCAATAATACTAGTGGAACATTATTAGCTCCATTATCTATTAAAACTTATTCAAACAACTTACCACTTAGCAACATTAAAGTGGTTTTCCTACTTGGATTCTCAGTGGCTAGATAACTTTTATGTAGCCACTCTTATAATCTATTTCTTGGTTGGAAACCTCAAGGGCACTTGTTAGCATAGTGAGAACCCCTACAAGTATAGCACCTTACCTTGGAAAAACATGTTCTTGCCTTGACCTTCTTATTGGATCCAGCTACCTTGTATCCTTGCTTGACAATTATTTTTAGTATCATATGATGTTGTCCCATTTGGTATTGTAGTGACTGTACTAATGACTCTAACTACCTTATTTCCATTTACAGTAGTTGGAGTAGGGATGCATCACCAGTCATGCCCTCATCAAGGTCCTGTTGGATCCCTCTACTTTTCCAATAGGTCTATAGATATATAGAGATTTTCCTTTTTTTCTTGCCTAAGTCCTTCTTAACCCTAGGCTTTTTCAATAAGTATACTTCAATGTCATTTTGCATACACACACTTTTTTGGAGGATCTCAACATAGGTGCCATCTCTATCCAACAAAAAATTGGGTTAAGTTACAATCCTCCCATAATTGTACTTACATTATGTTAGCTTCATTTTACTCATGAACTAACATAAATCATTATCACTTAGTTGATAATATTTAAGGTTTACACTTGCCCTCTTGTAAGGTGTCTTAACCAAAGTTGCACATCAAGTCAAGGTCAACCTAATCATACTCCATGAAATCTTCTAGCCTCGACAAACCTAGAGATCTTATACCAACTATAACAAACCAAAACTACCAACCCAATTTTTTTGAAAAGGGAGATATTACCTACAAATATTCATAACACTTATAGAATTCAGCATACAAATTTTCATCACATTTGAGTTTTTAAGTCACTACAGATGACAAACAATGGACAAGAATGGCCAATTCCCATGAGTTTTTGGGGTTCATCTTACCAAACCTATACATTTATAAGGACACCAATAAGTGGCCCTCCACTTTTCCCATACTTTTATCAGCTAGGGACCATGTGACCATGGTGTAGGGATTATCCTTTAAGGCCCATAACACTCAAATGAAACACTTATTCCCTAACCATACTCAAAGTCCATCTAGGCAAGTTAATAAAGTGTAGAGTATTAGTGCTTAGTTACCACACCTCCATGGGATAACTAATATCATTTCCACTTAAACTATAACTAACAAGATTACCCGATCCTACATGATCAAGGAATTACCACTACTAACTAGTAATTATTCCTACAAATCCTAGTTAAGGGTACACCCAATCCTACATGATCAAGGAGTCACCACTACTGACCTATAATTTATAAGTACCCTATCTATTTTATCTACACAACTCCTTCCAAGTTTATTATTTCCTAGCTATTGCATCCACACAACTTCTAAGACTCATGTTTACCTAGTTATTGCATACATGCAACTCCTCCCAAGATTGGGCATTATGGCTATCTAGAGGAACATTCATGCCCAACCCAAGGATAGAATAAGTAATTTCATCAATTACTCTAAATTAAAACAATATTATTAAGCATGACATAGTCCATCACATATGAAATGCTAAAATAAGAAAATCAAGAGCTCCTCTTAACCAAATGCCAAATTTATTCAGCACAAGAAACTTAATATAAAGTTTTTAAACAAAATCTACCTAATTCATGATAAAATTTAAACCATATTGTACATAATTTTATTATTTAACAAATAGCTTCAAGGAAACATACTATCATCTAAATAAATAGCTAAATAGGTCATCAACTATTTCATTATCATATTCATATTAGTCCCATGCTAACTAAGAACAAAGATTTCTAAAACAAACACTTCATTGATCATAAAAAAAGGAAACATTAGACCAACATAATTCTTCCTTTAAACAATACCCAAGTCTTACAAATCATCCAAACATTTTTTTTCCTTTACAAGCCATTGTTTATTTACATCATCAATACATTTGAAAAGCTATGAAACCACTACCAAGGACCTCCAACCCTGTAATAATCTACAATATTACTTGAGATGGAAGGACCACCCATGATATATGAGGTTTACTTAGGGATTAGGACAGCTCTAGATGCAATGCAAAATAGACATGTCATTTTATATTATACAAAAACCATGCATAAAACATAAACAAGTTTTCTGAGGAGAATCCCATACATATCCTTATATTAATTCTTCAACTTACAAAAATCTCAAGAATTATTATATAATTTTCACCATTGGATGAGCAAAACATTATATTAAAGAACATACCATCCTCCACTTTATAATAATACTTTAACTTACAAAATTTTCAAGAATTATTATATAAGTTTCTCTTTCAAAACCATAGAACATGCAAAAAATTCTCTAAAAGAGAATCCCATGCTTCTCCTTATAATGATCCCTTAGCCTAACAAAGTCTTAAGGGAATCATTATAGTAGTATCTCCTTCAAAACCAACTATATAAAATACTTTCAATAAATCTACCTCTTAGCCTTTCCAAAAGCCTAGCATATTAAGGATTAATAAAACAAAAGATAAAGCTCTCATTTGAATTCAAGCCTATAATAAATATTTTATTTAAGTATAAAAATAGCTGCTACTCACTTAACAAAATAAATCTTTAACTTAAGCATAGAACCATATAAGTTCATTAAAAATTTTACTAGAACATAAAGCTATATATATTCTATATAAAATAATGCTTCAACTTAAACATAAAGCCATCTATATTCTTTACAAAATAAAAGCCTTAACTTAAGCATGAAGCCATCCACATTCTTTACAAAATAAAAATTTAATTTAAACATTCAGTCTTCTACGTTCCTCATACAAATGAACTCAAATTTTAACATTCAACCATCAACATTATTTAAAAATGAAGCTTAAATTCAAATATTCAGCCACCTACATTCTTTACAAGATAAAGCTTTATTTTAAACCACATAGGTGAATTAAAACTATAAAATTAAAGACAAGCGCACGAGCTCAAAGGAACAACAAGATAGCATGAAGATAACCCAAGAAAATGACAACCCCAAAAAACCAAAGGACTCCATAGGATGTCACCCATAAACCTATGAAGAGGGAAATACCAACATGAATGATACTCCCTCTATGTATAATCGAGCTAAGATGTAATTGTGCTCTACCACCAAAACAAACCACAAGGTACAATCAGATGGAGTAAACTTAAAACATCACTATCAGACAACCTCACATAGTATTACAAATAGGATAACAAAGCACTCAGATGACCAATATTGAATTTCTACAACAAAATAAAATAATAGGGTATGAATGGAAGGAAAACTGACCCTCCTAGGTGATCCAAGCAATGCATAAAATAAAAAAAGATAAATAGAACTACGCAATACAAGGCAGACATCATCAAAACATAAAACCCAATAAATAAAGTATAACTAACAAGAATATACAAGGAAGCAATGAGAAAGTTGAACAACAACATCATAACCAAGAGTAAGAATAGACATAAATGGTAGCACCTAAAATGCAGGTTCCACTTGCCTCCAAAGAATGTTTTGAACATTGTTGCTCACTTCCAACCTTCTCCCTTCTACCTTTGCTTCTCCACTATCTCTTCAGGTGTTGATTACCCTCTATTGCTCGTCTTCCCTTGGATTTAAGGGAGCATTACCTTACATTGGTGAACATACACCAAACACCCAAGAAGCATTATGCACCACCTTGTCATGCACTCAAGTGATTTATTTATCCAAGTCTTTAATGAAATCAAAGATTACCTTTATGTTCCCAAGGGATGGCTCAATTATCATAACTCCCAAAACATAATAATTTACAAACTCATGTTCTATGGTAACTTATTATTTGGTGCATGGTACTATTTAAAATATCAATACATATAACCATATAATACTTGATTTACTAAGGTATTTAAGCTACCATTCAAGTAAATACAGAAGTATCAAATTTATGATCAATACATTCCAACCTTTTTCATCACCAAGGCAAACATAGACAATCATGGTATCATATCCATAATATTCTAAACCATTGTTTTAACTTAAAGTGGGTTGTATTTTATGATAGTCTAAGCTATCGCCAACCCTATTGAGGAGACTCATTGCCTAAGCAACATCCTTTCCCAATGGTGCAAACATAGAATCAAACAAAATGATATGCATCTACATGAAGGGTAATTTTCCATGTTACCCTGAGCTATTGATGAACAAGTCATCATCATCATATCCCATAATATCTCACATCATAGATGGTTTTACCATATATTCTTACCAGAGAGAGGTAATTAATCCTGCATCCACAAATGCATTAGCAGTACCATATTCTATGCTTGAAAATACTGAAATCATTTCATCATATAGACATCAAGAAAAAAATGTCATTAATAATTCAAATCAGCACATAGTTCATTGTTCATAAAGATTTCTACCAAGTAGGGATGTTACATACTCCTCCCTTGGACTAAACACAGTCCTTTATGTTTCTGAAAAAATATAGCATACATGATTTATTCAAATAGATATAAAAATTATTGTCTCATAATTTCAACATTCTTCTATATAGAACAATTCTTAGAATATTGGTCTCACTAGACCTTACATTGGTCTAGGTTCATTTATTTAACACCTTGGAATGAAACCCTAGGATCTTAACTAGCCACACCTTAATGGTTGTGAGATCTATAATTTGCAAATTAGAAATATTCCACACATCAGTAAGATCAGCAACATACTTCCTAAACAAGGATATGTGGAAAGTGGTATGGACCAACATAGTGAGAATCTAGCTTGGTTGACTTCATGGCAATTTTCATGGGTCTTACCCTAAAAAATACTCAATCTCCTATAGACAATTCTCTAGGAGATATTTTCATATCAACATAGCTCATTTGATGATTGATCACTTCCTTGAGCCTAAGTCAGATTGCTTTAAGTTGTTCCTCCATCTATTAAACAAGGTTCGGTCCAATTATGACCTAATCCCCTAGATTATAACATGATAGAGGTTTTTTACATATTCTAACATATAATTATTTGAATGGGGACATCCCCAATAATGCTTAGTACCCATTATTGTATGCAAATTCAACAAGATGCAAAAAGTCTTCCGAATTAGACTTTTGGTCCATGCAATACATGCATAGCATATATTCCAAAATCTAGTTGACCCTCTCAGTCTAACCATCTATTTTAAGATGATAAACATAAACTAATATTCAGCTTAGTACCTATTTCATGGTGTAGAGCTTGCCAAAATTTAGATGTAAAACTAGAATGCCTATCTCAAATGATCACTTTAGAAAACCCATGTAGCCTAAATATTTCTTTGGCAAACTTGTTTACCACCACTAATGCATCATCCTTGATGTTCCCTAGTATGAAGTGTGCAACCTTGGTCAACTTATCAACCACTACCAAGATTACATCATGCTAGTACTTATTCTTAGGTAGACCCACTATAAAATCCATGGAGATTACCTACCATTTCTACATTGGCACATCATGTGGGTATAATTTCCTTGATGGGTGATGATGTTCTACCTTTACTTTCTAGCATTCTAAATATATTGTAATAAAACTAGTGATGTCTTGCTTTATTTTGGCCCAATAGAAGGTCTTTTTCATGTCTTCTCTCATTTTTGACCCTCCTATATGAGCAAAATAGGGAGAATTATGTGTCTATTGCATAATAATTCTCCTTAAGTCACTATTTTTGGGTATAACTACCCTCTTTAAAACATAAAAGCCCATATTTTATGTTGAAATTATTATATTCCTCAAGATCTATATTGGTTTTATCCAAAATTTTCATGCAATATGGGTCTTGTAATTACATTTCCTTGACCCTATCCATAAAATATATATGACTTTGGGTCAATTTTGTTATGTGCCTTCTCCTACTCAAGGTATATTCAACCTTGTTCTCCTTCCCTTTTATATATTCAATATCAAAGTTGTATTCTACTAATAATTCTATCCATCTTCTTTACTTTACTCAACATATGTTGGGTGAAGATATACTTCAAACTTTGATGGTTTATCCTTAGCTCAAATGGTCTGCCTAATAAATAATGTCTCCAGATCTTTAGAGAATGCACTATTACTGTGAATTTTAAATCATGTGTAGTATAGCTTACTTCATGCTTCTTGAGTTTTTTGGACTCATATGCTAGGGATGCATCAGAACACATGGTAAAATTCCCAAGAGTACCCATTATCTTAAGAGTTGGTGGTATTTTTATCTTATTCTTTAAAGCCTCAAATACAACCTCACACTTACCTATCCATTTGAACTTATTTCTCTTTTTCCTAAATATTGGTGATCAAATAGGTAACCGTAGACTAATCTCTAATAAAATACCTATAGTAGCTCATGAGTTCTATGAAAATCCTAACTTATATCACATTCGTTTGTGGAGGCCAATTTAATATAGCCTGTATTTCCTTAGATCCATAAAAATTCCTTCTGTTGATATGATGTACCCCAAAAACTGCACTTGTGAGGTATAAAACTCATACTTGGATAAATTTCCATACAATTGGTTCTTCCTTATAAATTTTAGCACTAATCGAAGATGGTGATCATTTTTCTCTTTAAAATGAGAATAGATCATAATGTCATAAAAAAATACCAAGACAAACTGATCTAGATAGTTTTTTATCACACTATTCATTAGGTTCATGAAAGTTATGGGTGCATTTATCAACCCAAATGACAACACTAAAGAAGATGTTGCAAAAATGGTTTAGGATTTCATATTATTCCTATATTTTGGAAAAGAAAAAAGAGATCTAGAGGCTTTAGTATAATGAATCAAAGGACAAAGAGCTTTGAGGCATTGTGTTGGATAAATACAAGAGGTTTGCATCATCAAAATTTGCATCTTCTACTTCCCATAACTTCTAAAAATTACAGGTAATCCTTTACCATGTTATTTGGAACTCTTGCATTGAATGGAATGTGATATGCTTTTCAAATTTTTGGAATGTATTACAAAATACCGTGAAAAGTAGAACCATAGAGAAACTCTTTCTAGAACCATTAAAGAATATAGAAAATTTTAGGGTTTCCACTTGTGTATAGTTTTCTTGATTAAAGAATATAGAAAACTAAGGAAAGATAAAATATAAATAGTGGAGTATTTATATTTTGAAATTATTAGAATATAAAAAAATTTAGGGTTTCCACTTGTGCATAGTTTTATTGATTAAATAATATAGAAAACTAAGGAAATATAAAATATAAACAGTGGATTATTTATATTTTGAAATGATTAGAATATAAGAAATTTTAGGGTTTCCACTTATGCTTAGTTTTCTTGATTAAATAATATAGAAAACTAAGGAAATATAAAATATAAATAGTGGAGTATTTATATTTTGAAATAATTAGAATGAATTGAATATATATAAAACTCTTATATTTTTATGCATGAAATTAAAATAGGTTGAACCCTAAGAGTTATTTTTTTGTCTTTTGCATATTCTTTCTTTGGGAGATGCACTTTAATAATAGTGATTTGATTTAATCAATTATAAGGGCTTTAGTTTTTATGTATAGTATTTTATTTATTAAAAGTGTAGACACCAAAATATAGCCACTTGTCATCCATCCAGTTCTTCCCATCATTTTTATCCATTATTTACATATATTATATATATTTGTTTAATATATGTTTAAATATTAATATTTTATATTATATTTATATATATAATAAATGTGTATACATATGTGTGAATTAAACCTAGCCATCCATATTGGTCAAATCCTAGCCATTCATTCACCTTAATCCATGCCACTTACCTAGGTTTAATATCCACCCTCCATCACATTTTAATATTGATCACACAAATTATGTCGTTGAAACCCTAGTGTGCCCTAGGAGAGATTATACAGAGGAGTCATTTTGATGACTCAAACCCTAACAAGTTTTCTTAGAGTTCACTAAGAATTTTGAATCCCGAGTTTTCTTGAGTCTAAGATTCCTTCCTCCCTTCACATCCTCACCCTCACTATCGCATCTATTGCCACCCACTTTTCCCAACTAGATCTACTTCTATAGTTTTTTTCCAATCCTTGAGCATCTTTGGGCATTTCTTGTAGTCATCGAGCACCTCTTGGCACCTCATTCCACCTTCGAGTGCCTCTGGGTGCCTTCCCTCCATCATCGAGCACCTACAGGCATATCAAACCCTAGTTCTGTTGACTAGCTAACCCTCGGGTGTTGCTAGGGTTTCTACGCATCTTTTTTTCTATAATGACAACAACAAAAAATCCAAAAGTGATAAATTTACAAGGTAAATCTTCTATTATTGTATTAATTTTATTATTTTTATATTTGCATGCAGTTTTATCATTTGATATCTAGGGTTTTATTGATTTTTGAGTATCTCACACAATGAAGTCCTCACAGTTATTACTAACTCTCTTTTTTATCTTCTGTGTATAGGTATGGATATATTTAGGTATTGAGCAGTTGTTTAAGTTGGAGTGGTCTGGCCAATGGATATATGAAGCCCACTCACCTCTATTGGGAGCAAAGATGCACTTTGAAGACACCACAAGCATTGTTGGCTACGGTTTTAGATAACCCTAGCATATTGTATTCATTTGTATCAAAATAATAAAAAATGTAAACCCCTATTTGGGGCACATTTGATTTCATTAAGATCCACCCAGTGATAATAATATAAAATCCATCCTTTGTGCGATATTTTGTAGAATTGTTCATTCATTTTCTATTATATATTTGGTGTTGCATTTTTGTCTTCACAAATAGTGATCATGGTGGGACCCCCTAAGGGTTTCTTACTTCGATTTATCTTGTTATATAACTTGTTTTTTGTTTTATCTTACAAGTTTTCAGAAGTATGGATCACATGATTTTTCATAAAATCTGGATTTTTGGAACAATGCAGAAGTTGTAGAAGGTGCATAGAAGCCCTGTAGCATTTTTGGGATATTCAAGAAATGTCCAGGTCCATTTCAAAGGTGTTACAGGTTCCCATGTGCATTTTATAGAGAAGAGAAAAAATACGTAGGCTTCCCTGTAAGCTTACCATGAAATCCTAATCTCTATTTTATGCATTTTTACATTTTACACTTTTCTGTTTGTTGTTTTCTTTCAGATATTGGATTAAAAATAACATAATAATATATATTTTAGAAATAATCATTCTAGTGTGCATTTAGGCATCAAAATAGATGTTGCATATAGTTGCATTTACACATAACACATTTCCATTTAAAAAGAAATCATGTTTTTTGGTGTGTTGCATCTTTTGTTTGCATATGAAATATTAAAAGCATAAAGTAGTGTGCATCCTAGGGTTAGAATTTTTTTTTTTTGTTAATATAAGTAGGAAAAACATTTAAAATACCAAAATTACCCCCGCATTTGGTGATTCAAGGTAGAGGATTAGATGAACCCTCTTTTTAGAGAGCAATTTTAAGCGGTGTACTCTACATCCTTTGGGAAAATTATTATTTTGATGTTGGATTTTGATTTAGATTGATGAAAGTAGTTATTTTATGACATTATATGAGCACAGTAGAAAACTAAAAACTTTTCAAAGGAATCACACACTACACATGGCAATTTTAATAGTAATGATTGGATTTCATAACCAACCATTGCTTGAGATCTAGTGATGGTGGGTTTCATCTCCATCCATCAACCTCTTCCCCTAGACACCATAAGTTACCCTCGAGAAAACCTGCTAGATTTCATCACCAGTAAGAATATCATTAACCATTCCTAGCCATAGTGTTCACCAATTGTAATTTTAGAATAGTACATTCAAACACAAAACATCTAAAAAATGAAAAAAACATTAAAAAAGATAATTAATGAATGAGGTAAGACACAATTGTTTTATAAAGATAGAAATAATTGTCTTCACTTTATTTCTATGAATTTATATTTTTGCATTTCCTTTACATCACATTTTACATTTGGTTTAGTAGCCTATGGTCTTAAAAAGAAAGATTTAAACCAAAACAATACATCTATGGACTGTTCATCTTCATTTCCTACCACTTTTATGGTAAATCCTATCAGTGTGGTTCAGATAGATTGCTCAGATTTATCTATGGAATCATCACACGCTGTGTAGGATACTGATGTCTTACACATATACATCTCCACATATCTTTCAAAAACTAAATCATCTTCACCCATAATTGACCATAATATTACCCACATAGACATGGCCAAAGTAGAGGCTTTCTACAAATAATCTAATTATGTCTTGTAACCCATCCATAATGTCCTGGATCAAGATCCTTCTCTATAGTAAGAACTTGTTCCTTCCTAGCTTTACAACTTCACCTACATGTACACTAACCCTATTTTTGAGGCATTAGTTACACCTTCATCCCATGTCTCCATTACCCAACCATCATGTGATCCTAGCATTTCATATGTATCCACCTACAACCCCTTGTATGAAGCACAAGTCAATGTTGCTTCAAAAGTGCTCACTTCATCCAATCAAGTTGCAATTACCATTACCACTTATCCCCCATCCACATCATCTATTCCATATTCATCCATAGATTCCATTGAGGATATGGAAATTAATGAAGCATGGTAACATTTGAACAAATTTCTTAAGAAGCAAAAAACAACTCAACAACAAGTTCAAGTGAACCCTAGGCCTCAACCAATTTCTACTCAACCCGCCTTCATCACACAAAGTCCATATTGGGTACCATAATATTCTATGGTTTCCATACTTACACCTCCATCCACTCAAATTCATTCCATTCCCATAGGCCAACCTAGCCACAGTCCTCATACATTATCCCCTTTTCAACAATCACCATCATTTCTCAATCAATTTCATCATCATAAATTCCAATCCACTTTTCCTATCCATCATCATATTGTCACTCCACAAAATCTTTCCACACCTTCATAAAATCATCAAGTGATTCAAGGATTTCATATTCTTGGGGAAGACCCTAGAATCAAGGCTATGCAACAATAGATTGATAATTTGATACAACATACTCCTGGTTACAATAACCAAAATCCAACCTTACATCAATTAATAAATCAACCAATTCACCCTTCGGTACCATCACTGCTATATCTAGACGACTTCATGATACTAAGGTTTGACAATTTCAAAGGAATCGAGGACCCTAAAGAGCATGTGAGCACATTCGTGAACTCATTCGTAAGAATTCAAAATTATAATGCTCTCATGCTCTGCATATTTCCTCAGATATTAGGGGGAGATGCCATAGAGTGGTATAACCAATTGCCCAATCATAGTATTTATACTTTTGAACAATTGGTTGACCAATTATTTGAACTATTTGCCCTTAATGTAAGAAATAAATTCTCATTATCTGATATCTATGGTTTAAGACAACATGATGATGAGTCTATCTATGATTTTTGCAACCGTTGGAGGGCCATTATAACCAAAATGTCATTCACCCTACCAATAGAAGATCTTATTAAGCTATTCACTAAGAGCTGCTCCAAACACATTTATTGGATGCTTTAATTGCAACATAGCACTAATTTGAGGAAGCTCTCGCCCAAGCTAGTGTCATCGAAGAAATAAAAATCCAAGAGGGCATACTTAAGCCAAGAAAGAAGGAATGGCAAAACAAGGTCCAATACAAAAGCAATTATTCTGGCTAAACTAAATCAACACAGGCCAATCCAACCAATAAAGCCAATCACATAAATCAAGTGGTCATGATCCAGTCAGTAATCTCAACAACCAATGCAACAACCACCACAACAAATTTCCTATCATGCAGTGCCCTCAATAACCCAATATATGCAACACATAGTTCCAACTATGGAGAATCACCAATGTTGATAATCTGTTTGAAAAAATTGTCAATACATCCCGCTATCAGAATCTTATGCTTCCATTTTTTTAAGGTTGTATGACATCAATAGACTTGCTTTACCTGAGGTCAAACCATATGATCCCACCAGACATGGTAAAAACTATAGGGAACATTTATTTTACCCTTATCATAGACAAAATGGGCATGACATAAATAATTACCATGTGTTTAAGGATATAGTACAAGACCTCATTAACTTGGGGGCCATCAAGCTTGACAACCCCCTAGCTCAAAAAAACCAAAATATTAGTATCTTCCAAACACCACTTCTTCATCATGAGGAGTTGCAATTCACAACGCCAGGATCTCACATCAAGACCCCTCCAAATCAAGTTAACCATGTTCAATAGTACCAAGGTTTTGTGGGTGCCATTCATGTGGTAACCCAAGATCAAAATGACAAAACAATCAACAAGATGCACGACAACAACCCATTCAATAACCCATGAACTCACAAACAAGGGAGTCTTAACCCATTCCATCACCACCCATCCAAATTTTCCCAAATCCTTCTCCACCAATCCACATTCTCAACCATTCTAATCCATCATTTCATCTCATCAACCACTCCCAAAGGCCAATTATTTTCCTAAGTAGCCAGTTAACCACGAGTTTAAAAATGGCTTCATCAAAACTATTTATTTATGACCTAATAAAACAATCTCCCCAACATCGTGAGGCATTAATGGATATTATCAAATCCATTAAACTTCAATCTCAAGAGTCCAATGCCTCTAATAACTTTGTAGAGAGTATTCAAACATGCATGGAGCCTTCCATCACATTTTAAGACTGATATTAAACCAATATTATCAAAATTGATGGACCCTCCATTGCATATAATGGCTCAAATTGATAGGAAGCCATTCAAAAGAGTCTTAATTGATATTGGCTCCTCCATTAACATCATCACCACATCTACCCTCCA
The DNA here is from genome assembly GCA_028583015.1 of Wollemia nobilis. Lineage (NCBI taxonomy): Eukaryota > Viridiplantae > Streptophyta > Pinopsida > Araucariales > Araucariaceae > Wollemia > Wollemia nobilis. The sequence goes on along the minus strand of JAQPPZ010017049.1, from coordinate 7,588,292 downwards.
TCATCTCAATATTCATCCATCTCACATAACCAAATCCACATTCACATTGAAAGCATTTAATGATTCTCTTTGCTCTATAGTTGGCAATGTTGTTTTGCCCATTGAAGTAGGGGTAAAAATGTTGCATACCTTGTTCCATATCTTAGAAGGATCCATGGTGTACAATGTACTCCTTGGAAGACCTTGGATGGGGGAAATGAGATGTATCCCTTCCATATTACATCAATGTATAAAGTACGTACACAAAGGGCCAATACATTGCATATCAATGGATGTTGAGTCATTTAAGTATTGTAACTTCATATCGAATCATTATGAATCCATGATTTATTCTACCCATATTTTCCTCACGTCATCCACCACATCATCAATTACTCCATCCAATCCTTCATGAAAAGCTCCCATTTATAAGGAGCTTCCCATAACCAATTCCAACCAAGCATCCACTTCTACACCTTTATTATCATCATCATTGACTACATGTACATGTGGTCGAACCCAATCCATTCCATACACATCATCATACCCTTCATTAGTCACAAAAAATCCTTCACAACCAAATCCATCTCCATCAACCAACGTTTCACAAGTTAAATTTTCAAACTGTGAGATGCCCACATCTTCCCCATCATCCGATCCATTAGCCAACCATGAGCCTCCCATGTCCACTTCATCCCCATCATCCCAAGTTGAGGTCCACCTCACCAACTTGGTATTGGTGAATATGTGGTCCAAGACATATCAATCACACTGCTTAATATCTCAACTACAAAGTATTTCAATCACCCACATGACCCACCTTTATCTATAGGAGCAATATACAATATGGATTCAGTGCCTAATAGCATAAATTTTGTGTATGGGGGGACAAAATATTTATCTAATCCTATTATCCCATAATAACCCAAAAAACCACCACCTATCAATATCCAATAAATGATGGGTTTTCCATCCCACTATTTTCATGAACATAATTGACAAAGACATGGCTTAGGCCGATATGAACAGGGAGTGCCTCAGCTTATTGATGTCCCATATCAAGAAGTGCACAACCATTCAAGTCTAGGTTATCACCCACTTCCCACCATATCTTCTTTTTAACAAGCCTTCCAAAGGCTTAATCTAAATTAAGAAGAAGAAGCCCTCCACCCCGATGTATCTTATAAGGAAAATTACAAAGAATTTGACCTCATGTCAATAGCTTCTGATGAATCTGATGAGGAATCAGAGCCCATCATTCCTCACACCAAACAAGATGAGTTTTACCTTACAATGTTCCCCATCCATGAGTCCATATTTCACTTGCTTCTTCCACAAGAGTGAGTTGAACCTATCGATGAACCACCACCTCCATCTCATTAATCCATGTCATTAGCCAAAATTGTAACATATGTATATAATACATAAAAAAATCATCAAAAAAATATAAAACCAACAAAAATATTTTATTTTTTGTATTTCATGTATATAGCATTTAGTTAAATGCATTTACTTGTGTTTCTTGCTACTATCTAGGTTTATCAAGGTCCTAGCATTGGTTCTTAGGCTATATCCATCCCATCCATTTCACCTCTTCCATTTTATTGTAAGTCAACATGAATCCTACTGACTTATTTGCCCCACTTTGTAATCCATATGATTTGGAAAAACTAATTCCAAATGACATGAGCCTTATTGATATGGAACATATTTCCTTGCCACCATCCTCTTTCGAGTTTGCCCTATCTGAGGAACTATTAAGGGCTTCAACCAACTACATTCCTCCATTCCCTCCACCTTCACCTTCACCTTCACCTTCGAATCTCGAGGTTTTCTAGGTAGACATATACAAGGATAAGTTAGAAGATTTTGATGACATCTTAGATGACATTCATCAAATCCCAACTCCCCATCAACTTGAGGAAGGTTCTCATATGTCTATCAATGTGAAACTTAGTTCAGATGCCGACAATACCCAAATTTTCAAGCTTAGAAAAAGCTTATCCAAATATGAACAAGAGCAATTGATTGCTCTCCTCAAGATGAAGAAGGGAATTTTTGCATGGTCCTACAAAGACATGCCTGATTTTGACCCTAAGTTGGTTGTCCATAATCTCACCTTACATCCTGATGCTAAGCTGGTCAAACAAAAACTTAGAAGTATGCATCCTACCATTGCCCTCTTGGTCAAATAAGAACTTCAAAAATTGTTAGATGTGGATTTTATTGTTCCCATTGAATATCCTAAGTGGCTCTCAAACATGGTACCTATTCGTAATTCTAACAGAACAATACGTGTTTGCACTAACTTTAAATATCTTAACAAAGTGTGTCCTAAGGATGATTTTTCTCTTCCAAACATTGATACTCTTGTTGACACCTGTGTTGGCCATGAAATGCTTTCTCTCATGGATGATTTTTTAAGATACAACCAAATTTGAATAAATCTTGATGACCAACACAAAAAAACATTCACTACACCTTGAATAACTTTTTGTTACAAGGTGATGCCTTTTGGCCTTAAAAATGTAGGTGTCATTTATCAGTGTGCCATGACATACATTTTCCATGACTATATGCATAATATTATCAAATATTATGTGGATGATATCTTGGAAAAATCCAAAACTCGACAAGAGCACATTGGTGTATTGGAGAAAGTTTTTAATCGATTTCTAGAGCATAATGTAAGGTTGAACCCCAAGAAATGTGTCTTTGGTGTTACCTTTAGCAAACTACTAGGGTTCATTATCTCCAAAAGAGGCATTGAGGTGGACCCAAACAAGGTTAAGGCTATCATGGAAATGCCTCCCCCAAAAAATATAAAGGAATTGCATAGTCTACAAGGAAATATCCAATCGATCTATCATTTCATTGCACAAATTTCCAATAAATGTAGGCTATTCAATCACCTACTACAAAAAGGGGTGCCATTCTCTATGATATATGAGTTCCAAAAAGCCTTTGATGATATTAAGCAATATCTAGCTTCTCTACCAGTATTAGCTCCTCCTCATCTGGGGGTCCCATTCTATATTTATGTTTTAGCAACAAAATTTGCATTAGGGACAATGCTTGCACAAAAGAATGAAAACAATAAAGAGCAAACTTTCTATTACATTAATCGAAGATTGATAAGCTATGAAACTAGATACACTTATGTAGAAAAATTATGCTTAGCAGTGGTTTTTGCCACTAAGAAACTTTCAAATTATATGCTTAGCCATAAAACATATATCATAGCTAGAGAAAATCCTTTGTATTATATGATATCTTGCTCTTACAATAACACCCACATCGCTAAATGGATAATGCTTCTTATCAAATTTGATCTTGAGTTTATTAGCCAAAAATCCATTAAAGGTCAAGTTATAGCCGATCAACTTGTGAAAGCTCCACTACCTAGTGATAATCCTTTGATTATTGAGCTCCCAGATGATTCATTATTCATTTTCATAGAAAAAGAAGAAGATTTCATTCTAGAGGAATAAATTGATATCACACTATTCTTTTATGGCTCTAAGTGTGAGAAAGGTCAAGGTGTTGGAGTCGTGTTTCATACACCCCAAGGGGTATCTATCCCTTTATCATTCAAACTTGACTTCCAATGCACAAACAACAATGCAAAGTATGAAGCCTTAATATTAGATTTTCAAACAACGATAGCTATGGACATTAAGTGTATTAGGATATTTGGTTATTCTCAGCTTGTTGTCAAATAGGTAATCAAAGAATACTAATGTAAAGATCCTACCATTAATATTTACCATGATGTAGCAATGAAATTGCTCTCTAAGTTTGATTGGTATGAAATTAAGAGTTTGCCATGTTCAACTAACATATTGTTAGATGTGATGTCCTCTCTTGGATCATTGATTCGAAAGGATACCTTAGGAGAGGTACAACCCCTTATTATTTCAACAATCTCTAAATTTGCAATTGTTCATGTTGAATTAAGGATAAAAATGGTGTTTTATTTATCCATTCATATCCATATGAGCCTTGGTCAAGCCAAATAATAGCCTTTCTCAAATTTGGAACACTCCCATATGACATATCATGGACTATTAAATGAAATTTCAAGAAAAAAGTAGTTTGTTTTGCTCTCTTTGGGGATGTGTTGTATAAATATGGTTATTATGGAATCCTACTTCAATGTCTTGAGGATGTTGAGGCAAAAAGAGCCATAGCTAAAGCTCATGATGGTAATTGTGGTGGTCATTTTAGTGGGATGGCCATCACAAATCATATTCTATGCATGGGTTATTATTGGCCCACCATGGAATGAGATTATTTCACTTATGTCAAATATTATAAGCAATGTCAAGAGCATGCTAATTTAACTCATGTACCATCACAAGCATTACAGCCTATTCAAATACTTTGGCCCTTTTCACAATGGGATCTTGATTTAATTGTACAAATCTCACCTCCTTCCTTAGGATAACATACATTCATCATCATAGCCACTGAATACTTCACAAAGTGGGTTGAGGTAATTCCTTTAACCATTATGACAAGACCTAGAATTGGGAAGTTTATTCTTCACCATATAATTTGTTTTTTTGGTATCCCATCAAAATCATTTCAGACAATGGTAAGTATTTCAAGAATAAGGATGTTTGAGCACTCTACGAGAAATGTAGCATCCAACATAGCTTCTCAACTTATTATTACCCACAAGAAAATGGACAAGATGAGGCTACCAACAAGACCTTAATTGTTATTCTCAAGAAAAATGTTAAAGAAAATTATAGATATTGGCATACACAAATTTCCATGGCACTATGGGCTTATCGAACAAGCATCTGCACACCTACAAGTACAACACCATTTTCATTGGTTTATGGAGCCGAAGCAATCATGCCTCTTGAGCTTGAGATCCCCTCACAAATTTCTTTGTAGGAATTTATAGATGATGACACTTCTAGACAAGCACGTCTTGACCAACTCATACTTCTTGATGTGAGGTGATTTAATACTTTAGAGTATTTACGAGTTTATCAATACTTCATAAAGTGTACTTAAACACCAAAGTTCATCTACACAAATTTCAAGTAGGATATCTTGTCCTTAAAGAGAACCAATAAAACACCAATGCATTGTCGCATCTTCATGATAAATTCATGGCTAATTGGTTAGGTCCATACATTATTACTCAAAAAGTGGGTTAAGGTGCTTATAGGCTTGTCAGTCTAGAGGGAGAGGAAGAAATCGAACCACTTAATGTTATACACTTGAGAACATTATATGCTTAATGATATTTTTCTATATATATATATACATGGCTTATACACAAAAACATTACATTTCATTTGCACACATTTAATTAACATTGCATTGCATTTTTCACACATTTTATTCCAAAATATTACATTTCATTTGAAAAAAATTGCATTCATATACTTCATTTCACAAATTGTATTTCAAACATTCCATCCAAATTTCACATTTCATATTAGGGATCATTTATTCAGTTCAAGTTTTTAATTGGTCCAATAAAGTCATGTTGCCTTAAACAAGGACACCTTCACAACATCATCCACACCATTCCATCAAGTCAAATTATCATTTGCCTCCATATATCCATATATCCTAGGTGTTTTCGATCACTCGACCACTCCTAGTGTTTTAATAAAACTCCAAATACATGTCAAGTTCTTTTAGGACCATTACACATCCTCACTAATAAAATATTGAGTTTTGGAAAGTGACTCCAAAATATTCTTGAACTAAACATAATTTCACATATTAAAAATATCTTATGTCAAAGAGGGATAACACCATACTTGGTTTGAACCTCAAAGTAAAAAGGGTCATCCTCGCCTATCCCATCATACAACATAGTCCATAAAAAATAGTGGTTTTCACCACTATCATAGTTACTTCCAAATTCAAAATATAGAGTAGTAAGGATAGGGTAAAATTATCATCACACTTAGGTTGAGAATCTGATTTCCCAAAGCTCTAAATATTTTAGATCACACACAACTGATCATTGGGTTGTCAATATTGTACTATATTTCTAGTCATACGGTTAAGTAGTCATTCCCAAAACCTAAGAAATCAAAATTACTAGACTATGGAGCTAGTATCCACTAAAGCTATAGAAACTTGACTGGCAGTGGAGTATGCTCATGCATGGCAACACATATATTTCAAAGAGACCTCTGACCACACATACAAACAAGCTAGCTTCTTGGTATCATCCATAACAAGTCACACCCAATTTACTCAAGATGATTTAATGAACTCACTTGCACACACATCGGTTTTTGATTACCTTGAGTCATTATATTTGGTAAATGAATTCACTACACACACATTTTGTCCTAAAGGAATTAGGCAATTTTTAGTGAGTTTGTTTGATACCACTAGTATGTCTGAGTATCTTCAAAATAGTCAATTTTCCACATCAACATCCATATCTTCTTCCATATCAACATCCATATCTTCTTCCATATCAACATCTATATCTTCTACCATGTTAACATCCATGTCAATTCATGATTCTTTCACCCAAAATACTGTAAACACCTAAAATGCATCATGTCGAGGGTGACTACTCATATGGACATGCTACAAGACCATATGGAGGATCTTGAATAGACTCCAAGATAGAGTAGTGGTTCTAACCACTCAATTTAGGTATTTTGGCCTAAGCAATTTGAACCATAGCTTAGACCTACGGTCTCCAGTCTAAACCATGGTTGACACCTGTGGTCTGTAGTCTGGACCGTAACTGTGACCTACGGTTTTAACTAAAGTTCAGTTAGGCCTTCCATCCAAGCCAAATCGATTGGAATGACCAAGAGATCTAGAAGGAGGCAGTTGAAGGATGAAATATTCTAGAGGCTTCCATCCCAATTATCCTAACCAACCTTCTTGGTCTTGGCTTCTCCATGAAGCCACCCCTAGCCCTAGGGGCATGCTATAAATACCCCTTCCAAAAGGGGAGAGAAGGATGGATGATTTTTATAGTGAAGCACTGACAAATTATCGAGTGAGTAGAGAGGGAGAAAGCATTGGATATTTAAGCAACAAAGCCCTGGCAAATTATATACTCAAATTGAGTATACTAAGAGATAGAGCTATTGCACTTAATTCTCGACCCTTCTACCATCATTCATGATGAATCACATTATGGATGCCCTAGGTACTTAGGAGGATCAAGAAATACAAATCCAGGCAAACAAAGGCCCTTCACATCAAATTGACCACCAAATCAGTCTGAGGACAATTAAGGTGACCCTTGAACATCAATTTGGACAAGGAGATTGAGTCCACTACCCCTAATTTTGAGGGTAAACTCAAAATAGGTCAAACCGTAGCTGTAAGCCACAGTTCACAGTGCAGACCGCTCACCAAAGTTATGGTTTACAATAGGTGATAGATCACCTTACTCTTTTTATTGTGTCTGGTTAGTTAGGTTAGATTAGCCATCTTGTTGATTTAATAGCGTTTTAGAAGACTTTTGACTATAGAACTAGGCTAGATTCACATTTTATGCTTATGTTTCAATTAGGACTAGAATGCTTTCTTTATACTGTTTATGGTTCATTTTCTATATTTTATTCATGCATAGTGTAGATGCTATTTTACTTTATGCTATTACATGAATCTTGATTCGCTTTGCATAGTTTAGCAGCTTTCTTTATGCTTTCTTGATTATGCATGTTAATGGTGTCATTATACATTTTACCTAAAAGGGCCTCATCAGGAGAGGCTGCCTATATTTTTGACATTCTTGTTGTTTCTTGACTGCAAGAAACAGTTCTAAAGGAGAGATAAAGCATCCAACCCCTTCCCCATTGCGAATAAGAGGGTCATCGACACCCTAGAGTAGTTCGTGTCACCCTAAGGGGCATTTTGATCACACCTACCCTTGATAGGGATTAAACACTATTGTAATTAATGTATCAAATGGGTATCCCTAAGAGGGATGAATCTATAATTTGATTTCATCAAAAATAATAAATAATTCCTTATATTCACTTTATTTCTTGTTATCAAATTATTCATGCCTATTTGTGTGTTTCCTTTCGATTGTGATAGTTAGAGTGGGATGTGAGGTTCCTTGGTGGTCACAGATGGTGATCATGGCAAAAATCCGCATTTCTAGCCCCTGAGTACTGATATTTTTAGTTGTTTCATCTCAGGTGCTAACTGCATCTAACAACTATGGTTATTTTTTGTCCTGCGACTGTCACCTACGATTTACACTGCAACTCACAGACCAGAGTTGTGGTTTATAGTAGAAGCATAGACAACAGAGAAACCACTTGGCAGTAGAGCAGGAGTTGAGGCAGGTTCTATTTCCATCCTCTATTCTACATTTTCTCCTATGTATTCTTATAGTAGGTAAATCAATGGTAAATTAGGAATATTAAAGGAAAAAATATCAATGAAAAAGTCCTAATTTGCTTTCGCACTCTTTCCATTAGAAAGGCGCTGCTAGGAACAACGGACCTCTGATTGTAGTCCGCCCTAGAATACAGTGACCTTGATAAAAATTATGTGGTCATTTGCATGCGTGAGGCCCAATTAGAGGCCATGTCATCATAATTGCATTGTCATAACGTCATGTAGGACATAGCATGCATACCTTTGTGAATTTTAAACATTCCTTCTTATGCATATCATGTAGGAATGATCATATGAATGCTCTTTTATGCATTTGTCTTTATGCAAAGTAAAACGAACCACACACACCACGTTTCATTGTAAAAATCAATGGCATTGGGCTCTCACATCCAACCCATTTGATTAAGACCAATAGTGGATGTCATTACCACTTGGTTGGCTCATTTGAAATTGTATTATCGGGACCCGCTTGTTGCCAAGGTCAACCTAAGAACTATCCTATCCATACAAAATAGCATGCACTCATCTTGGGAAGGGTGTATCGTTGCACATGGTGTGCTGGGTGAGGGTTGGTAGTACCTATGCTACTTCTTTGAGTATGGACTTCATTACCATATTCGGCTTGTGTGAGTATATAGGTGAAATCCAATTAAACTAAGAATAAAATCCAATAATTTTGCAAAACATGCAAGAGTTTCTCATACTGATACAACACATCTTGTAACAACATCAAATAGTTTAGGGCACATTGTAAAATTTAAAAATAAGATAAACATCATTGTATACCTTTTTTGATAATAAAAGATACATCTAGACATTAGGTACACTATGGTGGATACACGGGGTGGTCGATAAAGGTTCAAGCCTAAGGCCAATTACCAAGCCCCATTCGATTCAAAATTACACGTGTCTAGTCCTCAATCACATGAGCAAATTGAACAACATTCAACGAGCATTAGAGGAGACAACTCGACATGAGGGGATCCTATTGAGCGTACCCTTGATAGACTAGCATTAGTGCATACTATTAGACATAGATTAGAGCATGGGGCTTCTCAACCTAAGGGTGCTCCACTCGAAAACCATTATCAAGACCGTAGTGCATGCACGTCCATGGGATCGATCGAAGAGTATGTTGTGTAGGGGACCATATTGGTACCCATCCACACTAAGTCTATAGGGTGTACTATACCCCCACCTTTTGAGTATAGAAGGAATAGAGGTTCACCCATGTAAGGGCAAGTAGATAGGCTCCCTGTTGAGCACGAGTCTACCCATACTCCCATGCGTACTATAGCATGCAAGATCACCATCGATATGTCGAATATGGGAGCTAATGGAACACCACCCCATGAGAGGTGGAGGTCTAGATAGCTAGATGGTCTAGGTAGTGTGCTAGAGCGGCTAGGATACAAGCCTTCGGCTCTGCCCACTCATGCTCTGAGTGAGCATAGCGGGAGCACCATTAGAACTACTAGAGAGCATGGAGAGGCTTCCAAGAACCCTCATGTCTCACGTCCCACCCACATATGGTGGCATGCAGCACAAGACACAACATGATGCCAATGCCACCTTCATAGACAGAGGCAAAATCATAGCACATTAGTCTGATGGGTACAGAACCCATAAGGTCGCTCGTATAGAGCAAGCATATCAAAGGCCTCCTATGGCTGACCAGGTCAAAATATCATATTGATTGGCCTCTGAGAAAAAATTCCAACTCCTCCAAGATCAATTGGAGGATGCTCGCCTAGAGAGGCAGCACATTGAAGATGAAGATATTTAGGTGCAAAGGCTTACTAGACAAAATTTGTATGAACAACGCTTGCAAAAGGAGTGCATCCTATTCTAGAAGGAGTGTGTAGAGTAGGAAGATAGGTTGGCTAGGACCGGCCTATACTCTCAAGACAAGCATAGAGAGTAGGTGCACAGGAAGGATTTTTTGCAAGTCGACATGTACCATGAGTGCACAAGCATTCATACTCATATCATTGCCCATCACAGAGAGTGACTACCCTCGATCAAAAATTAGAGGTAGCGACATTATAAGGAGCAAGAGGGGAACAGATGCAACCAAGAGTATCCTAAGAGTTCTCGAGCTAAGGAGGAGGAAGAGCAACACCATCCACCTCGACAAAAGAGGAATTTACCTCTCATAATGCCTCCATACCTACTTAGGGAGGAGGACTTTCTATCTTCTAAGGATTACAAAGATTTGGCTGAGAAGGTCAAGGAAATTGAGAGATAGGGCATGACTATCCAAAATTTGACACTGAGGAAAATTCACAATGAACCTTTAGATCCCTTGGTACCTATGCCCCCATACCTAGAGCATTTTGAGATGCCCAGGTTGGAAAAATTTAAGGGTGATGAAGAGGTGCAAGAACATGTCATGGGATTTTTGGATGCTTGCTTCCAGATAGAGAACAATGATGCACTATTTTTGCATACGTTTGTCATGATACTCTCTAGGCTGGCCCGAGAGTGGTTTAATTAGCTAAAGAAGCACAACATAACAAATTTTGAGCAATTAGCTTATGCCTTTCTTGAACGCTATTCCTTCGGCATCAAGAAATAGGCCAACCTTTCCGATTTGGTTGTGCTAGCTCAGCGCGATGATGAGCCAATAGAACAGTATGGGAAGAGGTGGAGGAGATTAATGGAAAAGTTGCCATTCCCGATCCCTACCACAAAATTAACCCAAATTTTTACAAAGAGTTGTGCCAAGCACATCTCGCTACTATTATAGCTGTAGCAATACACCACATTCAAAGAAGCTTGGGTGCAAGCCAAGGTAATTGAGGATATCAAGTTGTAGTAAGGCAACTTGAAGCTAAAAACTAGGAAAGAGGGATATAATACCCATGTGAATCAAGTGGTACTAAATCTCCAAAATGAGGATAAGGGGTAAAAGAAATAGAATTATCAAGCCCATCCCCCTCCTACGCAATACAATCAACATAAAAATAATTACAAGGGTAAGAACAAAGAGCAACGCCCACCTCACATATTTTTGCCATTTATGAAATCAATGACATCAATCTTTCATTAGCTCTATGAGGCCAAGGCAATAAGATTTCCCGAAGTCAAAATGGTTGATCCAAATCATCCCAAGCCCAAAGACTATCAAGAAGAGTTGTTTTGCATATTTCATAGAGCGAAAGGCCATGACATCGAGGTGTTTTTGTCCTTCAAACACATTGTACAAAATATGATAGACAAGGGAGAGCTTGTAGTACTAGGCAATCCCCAAGTGCCAAACAACCAAAACATGGGGATTTTTAAAAATTCATTACCAAACCATGAGGCGCCCCATAACCACGTTGGCCACGTCAATCAAGTATGAGTCAAACCACCTACCCAGGGGTTCATCATAATGGTCAATATTATTACCAAAAATGGGAGGTACAAACGGCCGAATCAACCTCATGCTCCCATTCAAATATAAGCCATGCCCCAGCAATGACAGACACAAAATATTCCAAGTCCACCAACGAGACCAATGGTGACCATTAGGAGTAGGTTGGTTCAAAACCTACAGATGACTCGGAGTACCTATGAAGGGTGGTAGTAGGCACATGATGAGGCCTGGAAATGCCTCAATCATAACATGTTTTGTACACTAAAAATGCCTATAAACTCTTATGTTTTATCTGATATGTTAGTTAAGTTGATTCAATATGCCGTATATTAACCATTTTGCATGATCAATGTATTTGAAATATTATATGCTGATTTTACAACTTTTTGCATAGTTTTGTGTTCTTTTTGCTATGATTTGCTACAATGGGATATGCTTAGAATAATAGCAGCATTTCACTAATCTTGTTTTGATTTGACAAAGCATTTACTTCACCTAATCTGGCAACAGTGTAAGCAAACTGTTGCTGTGCAGCAAAATTGGTCTTTCCCATATAAATTCCAGCCACCTTGTCCATAAATAGCAAGGCATGGAATTCACATGAGGAAAGGGATGAAGACCATTAGAATTTGATCTTAGGAGATAACCCACCTGAGAGATGCAGAAGAAATCACTGGAAAAGCATACATTTGTTCATTCTCAAGTATCTTCGAAATGAACAGATATCTTCGAAATGAAGGAACACAGCATCTTCGAAATGAGCGGATCTTCGGAATGAAGAATGCAGTGTCTTCGAAATGAGCGGATCTTCGGAATGAAGCATGCAGTATCTTCGGAATGAGCGATCTTCGGAATGAGAATGCAATATCTTCGGAATGAGCGATCTTCGGAATGAAAACTGCATTGTCTTCGAAATGAAGCCACTTATCTTCGAAATGAAGAACATAATGTGTTTTTGACCTTTTGACCGATTTTTGAAGCCGAAAAAGGGAAATAAAGGTTGGAAAAAGTAAAGAGAAATATCTTCCATCTGTCTTTGCCATCATTGCCGACCAAAGCCATCATTAAGGGAAAGATCAGGTTTTAGTCCTCTTCTAGGATAAAACTAGAATTTGTTGCAACATTGTAGGATTAGATCTTTTGAGATATTCTTTGTTTGTAATCAGATCATAGAATAGCTATAAATATTGCTCCCATTCAGGTTGAGCCTAGTAGGTAGAAAAGGAGGTAGAAAATAGAGTAAGGAAGCTAGCAAAAAATACATAGTATAACTAGAAATTGACTGTTACAGTCCTGTAACAGTTTTTCAGCAGAATTCTTGTAATCATGTCTTTTGATCAATAAAGTGCACCAGTTCTATTTCAAATTACTTGTAAATGAGTGTGATTAAGATTTAGAAAAAGAGAGAGACTTACACCTTCTTCTCGACAAAGAGGCTGGCCACTTCCAGACCTAGGAGGAGGACTAACAAAGCAGGTTTTTATTCTGATTTTGCTACAGTAGAATGAGTTGTAGAACTTGTTATTTCAATTGCTTGTAAATAGTTGACAATATTTGCAGTATTAGTTTATTTATGCTTAGATTAATCTTGTGCTTAAAGTTTTAGTTGCAATCTTACTTTCAGCAAAGTTTCCACTTCATTTTCGGATTGTTATTTCTAGAATTTACTATTTTTCAGCAATTTCCTGCATTTTATGTTTTGCTGTCAAAATCTGAATAGAAGATTGACAACCTTCTGTTATAGAACTTTGATAGTTTTTATTTCCACATTAGATCTAAACTTTCATTACTGCAAAAGTAATTAGATTTCCTTTCGCAATTAGGATCAGAATTTCAATTCTGCAACCGTTAATTCTGCAATATAATTAGGTCTCATTCTGCAATTGTAATTAGGACTTCATTTCTGTAGTTAATGATTAGTTTCCAATTCTGCAACTTAGATTAAGATTTAATTTATGCAATTTAGAGATAGGAATGTTCCAAAACCCCCCACACAACCGGTTCCACCAATAAGACTTGTTGCCCTAGATTGACCTAAGTTATAGTTGTTTCACTTCTTCTCCCGCAGATAGCCTTGTACACTACCCTGGATTGACAGATTCATTGAGAATTAATGATGGTATAATGACTACGCATCATTTTGGCACCGTTGCCGAGGAATAGTGTTGTCAGAAGAAAACAAATAGTCCAATAGCTGTAATCAGACTAAACTGTGAACATTCAGGTTAAAATCTGAATATAACAACAGAGTAAGATAACAACTATTGACTTAATTTATGTCATTTAGGAGTAAACATGAATGAGTAAGTCTAGGGAGACCCCAAAGGATCCCCTGGCTTGTCCCATTAAGGAGATCTTCATGCCTAAGGGGTGAATCACCTGTGTTTGAACTACCTGAAAGATTGAAAGAAAAATCACCAGTCTCACCATCAGTAGAACATTTTGAGAAAGGAAAATCACCAAATTTATCAATAGAATATCTTAAGGAAGATAATTCATCAGACTCATCAACAGAGAAGCTTGGACCTCTTGAGAGAACAATTTGGAAAGCTTTAACTTCTCCTAGGAAACAAGAAACTATGGCAGAAGGAGGCAATGTAGATGGCCAGCATGGCTATGTTCATAATGAAGGGGATGATCAGGATATACTCCAACCGTCCGTAACATTTGAATATCCTATTCATCTGAATCCAACACAAAACTCTCCCATGAAGACCATTTCACCTTCAGCACTTCCAACCTTCCGAGGTGTTGTATCTGAAGATCCTGACCAGTTTTTGTTTGAATTCAAGGTAGTGTGTCAGACCTATGATTATATAAATGACAATCAAAAACTTAAGGTTTTTCCCTCAACTCTCAAGGATTCAAGGATTACGCTGGTTCATGAGCTTAGAGCCAAATTCCATAAGAACCTGGGATCAAATGGAGACTGTCTTTTTAGACAAATATCAGGAATACTGCCGTGTAAGGAATAGAAAAGATGAGTTATTTAGAATCAAGCAGGAAGATGATGAGACCTTGGAAGATTATCTTGATAGGTTCTCCTTTGTTCAAAGGAGATGTGGACTAGTAGAACCAGAATTATGTAAAACCATCTTTTTGAGAGGATTGCAAGATGAATCCAGAGAAGTTCTGGATTTGATGGGAAAAGGGGATGTAACCACTCTCAGTAATGAGGAAATTATGGATCTCTATAGGAATTACTCTCGCACTAAGCAGAGAAGAAGAAAAAGCCACACAAATGGTACTGATGTAAAGGACCTGATAGAGGAACTTGCAAATTTCAAAACTGATATCCTAGTGCATCTAAACACTACTTTAGGGGAAATCTCTGCAAAAGCTAAAAACATAGAACCTTTGGCAATTTATTGCCCAAGATGTAGAAGTAAACATGCTTTGCAGGAATGTCCTTTGAATAAAACATCTATCTTACCCATTTGTGGTATCTGTTCAAAAAGGCATTCAACTGATCAATGCCACCTGCTACCACAACTCAAAACTATGTTAGAAAACCAGATCGAGGAACTCAACTATATTGGACCAAAACAAGGGGGAAATTTCTCTCAATATCAAAATCCCCCTCATTTTCCTACAAATTGGGGGCATAATCCTGGTACTATGCCTTGGGGACAATCATAACCACCCCAACGTCCTTGGAATTATCCTCAATGGACAAATTCCCAAGAATGGCCATAATCAAATTGGAGTAACCCAGCCTGGAATCAGAATCAAAACAACCCCTCATGGAATCAAAACAATCCAGCTTGGAATCAAAATCAGACTAATCCACATTGGGTGCAAAACCAACCATAGTGGAATCAACAATACCAGTCCTATCCAAGGCAGCAAAGGAATCAAGGTCAAACTCAGCATTTGTTGCCTGCACCTAATCAAAATTTTCAAGAAAAACAACAACAAACACAGCAAGTGAAACAACCTCAATTGCCAGCTCAGCCAATCACTAATCCAAAAAGTGTAAGACAGACACCTCCTGTCTATGTGGCTCAAGTTGAAGAAAATATTGAAATTAATGTTCTTGATTGTAGTGACATCCAACTCCGTTCAGGGAAAGTTGTACCTGAACCAGTTTTAATGGAAATCAAAGATAATGAAAAGCAAGAATCATCAAAACCAGAGAGAATCCAACCAACAATAGAAACAAAAAAATTGGATCCAACAATAGAAAAAGAGACACAAGCAGAACAATTACCAAGGATAGTTCCATATCCTGAAAGACTTAATGCAATACCAAAAATTTTTGAGTCAGAATTGGTCAAAGAACTCAAAAAGTTGACTATCTCATTGCCCTTATTGCAAGCCATTAAGGAAATACCAAAAATTAACAATACTGTCCAAAATTTGTGCATTAAAAGAGCAGGAAGAAAGAAGAAAGCATTCCCCAAGACTGTGCAGGTTGAAGGGAAGATAGCTGATCTCTTATCTGGAAAACTACTACCTCCAAAGTATAGTGATCCAGGAAGCCCAGTTATCACAGTCACCATAGGTTCAGTACCAATATCAAATGTTTTAGTGGATCTAGGAGCTGCAATAAATGTCATGACTAAAGATACAATGGAACAATTACAGCTCAAACATCTCAGCCCCACATTTACAGTTTTAGAAATGGCTGATAGGTCAGTTGCAAAACCTGAAGGAATCATTGAAGATGTCCCTATAGAAGTTTCTTCTTGGGAATTCCCTGCAGATTTTCTGGTTTTACAGCCAAGAAATTCAGCACATGGATATCCCATTATTTTGGGAAGACCTTGGCTTGCAACTCGCAAGCAGCCTTCATAGATCGCAGATCTGGAAATATGACTATTTCAAATGGTATTGAGCTGAAACAAATTTCTTTATATCCTCCCCGCAAAACCATCTAGCAAAGTTTTAGGTCAGGTTATGGTTTTCTGACTCAGATGAGGAACCGTAAGAGGTCATTTCTACACTAGCTACCTTAGTAGTAAGAGAACACACATAAGACCTCAGTGACACAGAAAACTTAGAAAATGAAACAATCCTGATGAATGTTCTGCATGAACAAGGTTTAGAAGGGGAAGCAACAAATATCCAACAGTTGATAAGTAATGAGGAGAATCAAAAATCTGAAGATGAATCATCTCGTGCTATCACAGGGAAACTCTGCTTCACTACCACATGGATGGCACCATCATCTGATTTTTCCTTCTCACTGCTCCATACAAGATATGCTTCCCTCAAGCAGCAATAAAATAGAAACTGCTTCTTTTCTCCCATCTCAAGGAATGTCCTCTTAATCCCTTAAACACCAAGTATGAAGGAGTGAATTCAGTCCTTCTAAATACAAAACAAATAGAAGTCCAACCAGGCAAATTTTTGAACATCTACAACCAGCTTACTAGGGAAGAGGAAGAAAAATTGATAGTTGTTTTGCAGAAGCATGTTCATGCTTTTGCTTGGAACTACAAAGATATGTCAAGAGTTCATCCTGATATATGTACCCATAGAATCTATACTGAAGAAGTCAAGCCACTCAGACAACCTCAAAGAAGATTGAATCCTCGCCTTAAGAGATATTGTGAAAGAAGAAATTGAAAAACTCCTGGAAGTAGGATTCATTTACCCAATTTCTGATAGCCAATGGGTTTCTCCATTGGTAATAGTTCCTAAGAAAAATGGAAAAATGAGAGTATGTGTAGACTATAGAGAATTGAATAAGGTGACATACAAAGACCATTTTCCATTACCTTTCATAGATCAAGTGTTAGATACTCTTGCCGGAAAAAGATACTTTTGTTTTCTTGATGGATTTAGTGGATATAATCAAATTCAGATTGCACCTGAAGATCAAGAAAAGACAACTTTTACATGTCCATGGGGAACATTTGCCTATAGGGTTTTACCTTTTGGTTTGTGTAATGCCCCAGCAACTTTTCAGCGAGCATTCCTAGCAATTTTTGCTGATCTGACCACCAAAAGTGTTGAAATTTACATGGATGATTTCACAGCATGTGGACAAACTTTTGATTTTACATTGGAAAATATTGACAAAGTCTTAACTCTCTGTGAAACATACCACTTATCCTTAAATCCAGATAAATGCTTCATGATGATGAAGGAAGGGATAGTTCTTGGTCATCACATCTCTCCCGAAGGGATCCAAGTTGATCCAAAGAAAGTTGAAATTATCAAGAATCTCCTTCCTCCTAAAACTCAGACTAATGTCAGAAGCTTCCTAGGACACATTGGTTTTTACCGCAGGTTTATTCCCAACTTTAGTACAATAGCCAGTCCTATGTTTGCCTTATTGACTAAAGATTCTGAATTCTCCTGGACTGCAAAGTGTCAGGAAGCATTTGAAGCTCTGAAAGAGAAATTGATAACTCCACCTGTGCTCGTAGGACCTAATTGGACATTACCATTTCACATTCAGACTGATGCCTCCAATACAAGGAATTGGAGCAAGGATTAGGACAAATTGATAATGGTGAACATTATACCATCTACAACATTAGCAAGAACTTGACAGGAGCAGAGAAAAATTATACAACAACTGAGAAAGAATTCCTAGCAAGTAATTTATGCCATCAACAAATTCAGGCATTATATCACAGAGTTATCAAATATTTATTCACACAGATCATACAACCATTAAGTATTTGATGAATAAACCTATGGTAAGTGCAAGAATTATTCGTTGGTTGCTGTTGCTGCAAGAATTTGATATCACCATAATCAACAAACCAGGAAAAGCTAATGTTGTGGCAGATTTCTTGTCTAGGTTGCAGAACACAGATGAAGGGGAATTAGTTGATGACACTTTTCCTGATGAAAAACTATTTGCTATATCAGTTCAATCACCTTGGTTTGCAGATATAGCCAATTATTTGGTCACAGGGAAAGTTCCTCCACATTTTACTTCAAAACAGAAAAAACAATTGATCAAACAGAGTTCTTCTTTCGAATGGATTAAGGGTATGCTTTTTAAGTGCAGTCCTGACCATGTGTTACGTAGGTGCATCCGAAAGGATGAAGTGTATGATATCCTTAGAGCTTGTCATGATGAACCCTCAGGTGGACACTATTCTGTAAAAAGCACAGTTAGAAAAATCTTGGGGATAGGATATTATTGGCCATCTCTTCACAAGGATGTGAAAAAGTACATCATGCATTGTGATGCATGCCAAAGAATGGGGAAACCCACTCATACAAATGAGATGCCATCGCAGCCTCAAATGGTTTTAGAACCATTTGAGAGGTGGGGGCTTGATTTTGTAGGACCTATTGATCCACCTTCTCAAGGAAAGGTGCATATTCTAGTATGCACTGATTACCTGACAAAGTGGGTAGAGGTGCATGCTTTCAAACATGCTCGTGAAGAGAAGGTCATTGATTTCTTGTATACTCAGATTTTTTAGAGATTTGGAGCTCCACGGTCTATCACCACAGACCAAGGACCCCAATTTGCATCCAAAGTCATAAAAGCATTTACAGAATTGTATGAAATCAAACATAGGAAATCATCACCTTACCACCCACAAGCAAATGGCCAGGTTAAGGTAACAAACAGGGAACTAGAACGCATCTTGACAAAAATAGTAGCTTTTCATAGGAGAAATTGGCTAGATAAATTACCCAAGCGAGTTTGGGCCTACAATACTACTTGGAAGTCCACTACCGGATTCACACCTTATGAACTAGTCTTTGGTAAAAAGCCTCTATTACCTATTGAATTTGAGCTACTAACATTGCACACATCACTAGAAATTGGAATTGAATTGTCGCAGGCATGGACAGATAGGATTCTGCAGTTGAATGCATTGGATGAACTTAGATTGGATGCTCTGCACCAAACTGAGGTAATTCAGGAGCAGAGGAAGTTGTGGCATGACAGTCACATTCAACAGAGGAAACTTCAACAAGGAGATTGGGCTTTACTGTTTGATTCTCAATATGAAGACTTCCTTGGAAAACTGAGAACTAGATGGTTGGGACCTTACTGGATTGAAGAGGTATTTAACAACGGAGCAACTCGTTTATCCCCTATTGATGGGTCACGAAGAAAGTTGGTAGTGAATGGACATCGCCTCAGGGTATACCATACACCTCTGACTAAAGAAGAATTCTTACAGCAACTTGATAGTTTGGATACACAGCAGGTGGAAGAGATTCCTTCTTCCACTTCAAAACAATCAACATGATCAGTGGATTTCAAGAAAAAAATAGAAAATACAAAAAAATCAAAAAAATAGAAAACAAAAAGATGAATAAATTCTGAGTATGAATTCCTTCATGGGCATGGTTTCAGGGGAAATCATGAAATTCCTTCATGGGCATAGTCAGGATCAAGAAAAAAAAAAAAAAAAGGAGAGGTAAAAATAAAAAAAAAGGGGAAAATCAAGAAAAAAAAAAGAGAGAAAAATGAATAACCCAGCAGTGAAAACCTTTTCTTAAGGCACTACTGAGTTGGTGTGCATGAAAACCAGTTTTCTGGCATGCATAACCTTGAGAAATTTTTGAACCATCATTGTACAAATTCACCTAGTGCACTTGTTTTGAAATGTTGCAGAAAATCTCAGCAGAATATCAACAAAAGCAGTCATTCTTCAAAAACTGGCATTAACTATTTTTATCAGGTATATATTTCTTACATTTCTTCATTGTAAAATGATTGGTATATAGTATGTGACAATTAACCATTAGCATAAAAGGTATTCATAAGAGTTGGCATACTTAAAAACATGTTTTGAGAATGAAAATATTGATTTCTGCCTAATCTTCTAACAAGAAATGCCAAAAATAGTGCCTGCTGTATTATCTTCTAATGAAATTGTCTTTAATGACAAAAAAATGAATGTTGCACTTTGTCTTCGTAAAGAAACTTTGTCTTCGAATGACAATTTGTCTTCGTAATGAAACTTGGTCTTCAGAATGACGACTTGCTGCATCATCTTCGAAATGAAGATATGTCTTCGGAATGAAGATTTGTCTTCGGAATGAGGGTCTGTCTTCGGAATGACGATTTACTTTCACAATACAGCCTGATCTTCGGAATGAGGATTAATCTTCGAAATGAGGATTGATCTTCAGAATGAAAATTTTGCAAAGAAGATTTGTCTTCGAAATGAAGACCTGTCTTCGGAATGAGGTCATAATCTTCGAAATGAGGATTTGTCTTCGGAATGAAGACTTGTCTTCGAAATGAGGTCATAATCTTTGGAATGAAATTTTGTTTGCGCAATAAGTTATAATCTTCGAAAAGAGCATTTCCACGTGGCATCCAAGAAGATAAGGTACGACAAAATCAAGATTTTTTCTTAGTTGCATGCGAGGAAGGGACACGTGTCAATCAACACATGGTTTGTTTTTGCACTCATTGGAAATACGGAGAACATGACCAACCATATGCCACCAGTTTTTAATGTCAATTAACATGCACGTGAGAATCTACAAAACTAATGAGGTGGATCTGACGGCAAGGACATCCATGCAATTATCAACAAATAGGTGTATAGTGCAAAAGTAGAAATGTGTGCCATCTTTCTTTTCGAAGACGTGTTGCGAGGTACAGTGCACAGGATACGGTTCATTCCGAAGAAGAAGATGAGAAATAGGGCAACGAAGGTTTCAACTTAAAACTCTACAAATTTGCAATAGAAAATAGCCAAAAATCCTGCAGTAGAACAACAACCGTAGTGTACGATTTTTAAATAGAGAAAAATGGGGCGAAAGATCAGAATAGAGCCTACAGATACCACTTACCTCCGAGAAAATCTGGCAGTTGTGCAGATTTTTGAAGACGGAGGGTTTATGACATTTCTGGATAAATTCAATGGGTCTTCTGAAGATTTAGCTGGCATGTTCGCCCATACGTTCAGAAACAACCGAGCACATGTTAACGACATGTCTATTGAGGTAAGCCCTAAAATTTTAAGTCAGATTACAGAGCTGCCATTAGAAGGGATTTCAATTACTAGATCTGGCAAGAACACATTGGCAAATGTAGTTAATCAGTTTGTAGAAGAAAATGATAGAGAACCTGAATACTTAACCCATAACAACACATGCAAAGGGTTAAAAAGGGCCAGCCTACAAGAACCCTGGGATGAAGTAGCCACCTGGGTAATTAAGTTTTTAACCTGTGAAGGGCAGTATGTGCTGTTGTCAGGGCATCATCTATGAATTTTGAACCATCTCAGACATGGTGGACAACAACCAGAAGTTAGGGTAAATCTTCCCCTGTATCTGTATCAAGAGTTAAAGAACATGGCAAAAAGATATCAGGAGGGTAAAGGAAGCCTTCGCCATCATGGCCTCATCAAATTAGTTTGCCAACACCATTTTAGAGGAAACCCTAGGAGTTTTGATAGGTTTTACTCTAACCTAAATGATGTCATTTTTGGGGATGAAAGTGAGGAAGAAGAAGAACCAAATACTGCTGATGTTGCTACAGAAGAGGAAACAGCTGCTGCAGAAAATATTGCAGAAGCTGCTACAAAAAATGTTGCAGAGGATGCTGCAGAAGAAGCTACAGAAGGTGCCCCTGAAGCTGTTACAGAACTACACCCCACAGTAGCAGCAAAAAACCTTGCTCCTGAACCCTCAACTTCACAGGCTAAGAGACAAAAGAGAAGAGGATCTGGAACTAGCAGCAGAGCAGAAAAACAAAAGAAAGTTTGGTTTGTTGAAGCTGCAACTGACTTATCAGAATAGAGAAGTGAAACAAGGGAAATAGAGGCATCTAAAATTGACCCCATGACCCCTGCTGTCACCAAAAAATAGAGCAAAAAGAAGAAGTTTGCATCTGGAACTAGGAGGTCTACAAGAATCCATTTGAAAGAAACTACAGAATAGGTCATGGAGGAAGAAGATAGACCAAGCAGCCCAGATGTCACAGAGATACAACCAACATCTGACAACTTTCTAGAATTCCCTGAATAGATAGCTGAGGCAGAAACTGAGCAGGTTGGTTTGGAAGAGGCTACAGTTCAACAGGCTATAGATATGGTAGATATCCTTATAGATAGTCTCACAGAGCCTCCTGAACAAGAACAAACTATTGCAAAAGAAGAGGAAATATTGGTTGAGTAGCCAACTGCAACTGATTTGTCTGCATCAGCTTCTGAAGTAGAAATAGAAGTGGAAGACATCACAGAGCAGCTGAGGGCAGCAAGGAGTGTTGTCAAAACATAGACCAGATGGATCATAGAGAAAGAAAGCATCATTGAGATGCAAGAAAGAAAAATTGCAGAACTTCAGCAGGAAGTGGCAGAACTAAAAAAATTGTTGTCACAATCTGAAAAACAGCCAGCTATATCCCATGATGAAGATAATTTGGCTCAATTGCTTCTGGGTTTATCAAGAGCAGATGATTCTGTTGAAGCAGACATGGGAGTTCATCCTGAAATAGCACTCCTTCATTCTGAAGAAGTGCCTGTTCATTCTGAAGCAGCACCATCTTATTCTGAAGCATTGCCTTCTTGTTCTGAAGATGCTTCAAAAATGGTGAGGAATATTGCAGAGGATATTGAAAATGAGCCACCAACACAGAAACAGTCCCAACAGCAAGAAAATGTTCAAGTAAGTACTCCTACTAAGATCCCTGCATTTCAACTTGCTACACTTCCAATAGAAACAACAGATAAGGGGGTACAAGTAGAAATACTATCTGATGACAACCCCATAGAAATAGCAAATAAGGGGGTGCAAGTAGAGTTATTGATAGATGAACAGCCAGTGGAAGTGGCAGAAAAAGGAGTTCAGATAAATCTGTTGCCTAGGATCCCCCTTGTAGTAAGACCACCTAATACTGTGTCTCTAGAGCAATACAATGCAGAT
Organism: Wollemia nobilis; assembly: GCA_028583015.1. NCBI lineage: Eukaryota > Viridiplantae > Streptophyta > Pinopsida > Araucariales > Araucariaceae > Wollemia > Wollemia nobilis. The sequence goes on along the minus strand of JAQPPZ010017049.1, from coordinate 7,564,774 downwards.
ATAGCTAGCTGGATGCTTAGATATGAACAGCTTGCCAATAAAACTAAAAAATTCAAATTGGAAGCAAAACAACTAGAAGCCAAGGACACAAAAATTCAGGCATTGAAAGAAAAGGTGTCTGACTTATGCCAAATTGCTGAATTTTTAGTCCAATTTAGACGACCAGCCAGGTTTTACAGCCTTATTTTGAAGGAAAAGTACCTCAGATGGCAGGTCATGAGGATTACTTCAAATCTTCCCTATAAATTGGACACTATTGAAGATTTTCTGGAAGCATATTTTAACAGTCCCTTTGAGCAGAAAAATCTCCTGTGTGAACTATTTTTACACAGTTTCTTCATTCCAGAGGAAGTTGACTCTCATCCTCAAATCTACATTGGAGATGTTCAGTTGAGAGCATTTATGTCTACTTTGCAAAATCAGCTTTATTGGGATCACGAGAAAAGGCAGAATAAAGTGATTGAAACAAGGGCTGAGTTGTTAGTCAGAGCAATCCAGCCAAATCACCTAAATATCACTCAGCAACACTTCTCAATGATGAACAGGGATGATATTAAGAGAATGTACTTGAACAATTTGAGGGACTGTGTGGCCAGATTTAACAATTTCTGTGATCACAATTTCTTCCCAGCATTGTCAGTATGCAGAGACAGATGGAATGAACTTTCCATGTCTTTGAGGAAAAGAGAACCTATCTCCCCCATCAATTTAGAATGGTCCAGAAGAAGAGCAGAAGGTGTAGTCCAACTGATTCAGATCATGCAACATAACTGGATAGGTCTCAAGTTCAGTGCCTCCAACCATCATTACTCCAGTTCCATTCTACTTTGAGGAAGATGCCCATCTCGATGAACAATTTGAAGATTGGCTCAGAAACATTCAAGAAAATAGGGGGTATTACATAGGCAAGAAGTTATTCTACAGGTCATGGAATCTAAACATGGACATATGTGATTCCATAGCTCAACGTAATGCATGAGGGCATGCATTAATATAAGTTGGGGGGAAATGATGAGGCCTGGAAATGCCTCAATCATAACATGTTTTGTACACTAAAAATGCCTATAAACTCTTATGTTTTATCTGATATGTTAGTTAAGTTGATTCAATATGCCGTATATTAACCATTTTGCATGATCAATGTATTTGAAATATTATATGCTGATTTTACAGCTTTTTGCATAGTTTTGTGTTCTTTTTGCTATGATTTGCTACAATGGGATATGCTTAGAATAATAGCAACATTTCACTAATCTTGTTTTGATTTGACAAAGCATTTACTTCACCTAATCTGGCAACAGTGCAAGCAAACTGTTGCTATGCAACAAAATTGGTCTTTCCCATATAAATTCCAGCCAGCTGTCCATAAATAGCAAGGCATGGAATTCACATGAGGAAAGGGATGAAGACCATTAGAATTTGATCTTAGGAGATAACCCACCTGAGAGATGCAGAAGAAATCACTGGAAAAGCATACATTTGTTCATTCCGAAGTATCTTCGAAATGAACAGATATCTTCGAAATGAAGGAACACAACATCTTCGAAATGAGCGGATCTTCGGAATGAAGAATGCAGTATCTTCGGAATGAGCGGATCTTCGAAATGAAGCATGCAGTATCTTCGGAATGAGCGATCTTCGAAATGAGAATGCAGTATCTTCGGAATGAGCGATCTTCGGAATGAAAACTGCATTGTCTTCGAAATGAAGCCACTTATCTTCGAAATGAAGAACATAATGTGTTTTTGACCTTTTGACCAATTTTTGAAGCCGAAAAAAGGGAAATAAAGGTTGGAAAAAGTAAAGAGAAATATCTTCCATCTGTCTTTGCCGTCATTGCCGACCAAAGCCATCATTAAGGGAAAGATCATGTTTTAGTCCTCTTCTAGGATAAAACCAGAATTTGTTGCAACATTGTAGGATTAGATCTTTTGAGATATTCTTTGTTTGTAATCAGATCATAGAATAGCTATAAATATTGCTCCCATTCAGGTTGAGCCTAGTAGATAGAAAAGGAGGTAGAAAATAGAGTAAGGAAGCTAGCAGAAAATACAGAGTATAACTAGAAATTGACTGTTACAGTCCTGTAACAGTTTTTCAGCAGAATTCTTGTAATCATGTCTTTTGATCAATAAAGTGCACCAGTTCTATTTCAAATTACTTGTAAATGAGTGTGATTAAGATTTAGAAAAAGAGAGAGACTTACACCTTCTTCTGGACAAAGAGGCTGGCCACTTCTAGACCTAGGAGGAGGACTAACAAAGCAGGTTTTTATTCTGATTTTGCTACAGCAGAATGAGTTGTAGAACTTGTTATTTCAATTGCTTGTAAATAGTTGACAATATTTGCAGTATTAGTTTATTTATGCTTAGATTAATCTTGTGCTTAAAGTTTTAGTTGCAATCTTACTTTCAACAAAGTTTCCACTTCATTTTCAGATTGTTATTTCCAGAATTTACTATTTTTCAGCAATTTCCTGCATTTTATGTTTTGCTGTCAAAATCTGAACAGAAGATTGACAACCTTCTGTTACAGAACTTTGATAGTTTTTATTTCCACATTAGATCTAAACTTTCATTACTGCAAAAGTAATTATATTTCCTTTCTCGCAATTAGGATCTGACTTTCAATTCTCCAACCGTTAATTCTCGCAATATAATTAGGTCTCATTCTCGCAATTGTAATTAGGACTTCATTTCTGTAGTTAATGATTAGTTTCCAATTCTGCAACTTAGATTAAGATTTAATTTATGCAATTTAGAGATAGGAATGTTCCAAAACCCCCCACACAACCGGTTCCACCAATAAGACTTGTTGCCCTAGATTGACCTAAGTTATAGTTGTTTCACTTCTTCTCCCGCAGATAGCCTTGTACACTGCCCTGGATTGACAGATTCATTGAGAATTAATGATGGTATAACGACTATGCATCAGCACAGGTGTTCACAAACTTCGTGGGGCACGTACAATAGTGCTAGGAACCAATGATCCAATTCTATGATCATGAAGTGAAAGTGGTTTTTGCAAGCATGGTTGACCCACCACTACATATCATTGCATGTGTTAACCATATGCCATTCAAAAGGGTCTTGATTGACACTGGTTCATCGATCAATATAATCATGACTAAGGCACTGCACCATTTGAAATTGCCTAAATCACTCATCGTACCAACCACCTTTATATTGCGAGCATTTAACGATGCACTATGCTCTATGGTTGGAACGATTGTCCTACCTATTCAAGTGGGACTAAAGACCATTCTTGTAATGTGTCACGTGATAGAGGGCACCTTGCAGTATAACATCTTGTTGGGGAGGCCTTGGATTTGTGAAATGCATTGTGTTCCCTTGATATTGCATCAGTGTGTCAAGTATGTACATGAGGGACAAGTTCACGTGGTTGCATCAGATGAAGAACCATTCAAGTTTATGAATTTAGAAAATTTACTAGGGGGTTTCATGATCCTATCAACACACTTGGACATACGATCGACGTCGTTGATGAGGGTTCCAAGAGGTAAATAGGTGGTGCATGTTCAACCATTGGTATTTTTATCAAATGTATTTGAACATACCACTACCACTTATCTGAGATCGATTGCATAAGAAATTAAAGGTGAAATTGGGTAGGAAAGAAGCAAAGAGCGCACCCAAACTAGTTGCCACTGAGGCTGCCACTCCCATGGAGGTGGAGGAAGCCTAGGATCAAGTCAAGGAGGCACCTCAGTCTACTTTGCCTACTTCTTCAGTAATCTGCACCCCAGGTGACTGTCCACCTAGCCAGACACAGGTCTAGGTGAATATCTTGTGCAAAATGTGACCTTCGGTCCTATTTTAGAGACTGCACGAGACATGGGCTGACAGATAGCCCATCGATACCCAGTTGGATCCGTAGTACCGTTGGGCGAGCCACCTAACCAAACAAACTTCATTTATGCTATGTTGGATCAAGTTCCAATGCGGGCACCCATGGAGGTGGATGACAACAAACAGTTCGCAATGAACGTTTGGTATTTATCCAATCTAGAGTATGCCATGCACATTTTTTATCTTTATCATTGGCATGGATACGACCTAGGTCTTTTCAAACAAGGATGAAGAACCCCTCTTGAACCACGTTATCAGTTGGCAACTGATAGGTTCGGATTGGGATTGCAGATTTAGGGACATGATGATTTACTCGCTGTGTCATTGGATCATTTGTACCTAGGTTTGGGGGATGATGTAGGTTTTAATTTGTATCATCCTAACATGTCTATACTTTGGATCAACAACCCGATGGTGTCTATCATCACCATTGAGAGACCAGATATTAAACATGAAGAGTTCTCAGAGAAGAACCCCAGAGGTAGCCTGGGTCATCAAAATCATATCACAATCGATGATATCGGTATGCAGGGGCACAACCCCATCATTCTAGGTGATCTTGATTCAGGAGATCTTTGTAGTGAATATGTAGAGGAGTCCACCTCTAAAATGAGTAGACCAAGTTATGATGCAGATGGCGAGTCCTCAAATGATGATCAATCCAAAGAGGGAATTGACCGAGCCTTCGTGGTTCCAATATTTCTATGCCATTTGCTGCCTAGAGAGCAATTAGATGAGATACAAGAGAATTTCATGGTCGATAGTGACTATGAAGATGAGATAGAGCATTCAAGTAGCAATCTCCCAACACTCGTGGACACGATAGAGTGCCCTGCTCATAGTAGTAATCATAGTGATGAGGTTGAGATGACCGATCCGAGGCTAGTATATCCGCTACATCTATTGCCTGTGGAGTCAGAGTATGTTACATAAGAGGGTCCTCCTAACATAGATCGCTCTAAAGAGGAAGTAGAACCAATTTTTGTGCCGATGTCGTATATACGATCATTTTATCTGGTCTATCTGGATAGTGATGATAGCGACCGCAGAATTAGGTACATGGGGCCACATCTGGCAGATCGTCCCTTGCATATGGAGGGAAGTGAAATATTATATCTTTATAGTGATGATGAGGATTCATTGGAGATGGCCTATTTGGGGCCTCATCACCTACGTAATCAGAATCCACCTCGAGGTCTGCCACCTATTACAGCTGCGAGTTTGCATCGAGAGATAAATATCCAGTGTCGCCTCAGGGAAAGAATAAATCTGGAAGAGGAGTATCAAAGGCTCTTTCCCTAGTCGCCTACTTATGTCGAGTTGCTTGAGCCAAGAGATCCCATTTTGTAGTCAATGCATAGAGAGGATCCAGTTGTCCGAGCATCCCACAGGGAGGACCCTTTCGTCCCCATGCCATCCGAGCCAGATCTTGGGTACGAAAGCTACACATATGATGTAGAGTTCAGTCTGTGTGGTCCTGGAGATCAATTTCATTCCATCAACATGGTCTCCATTGATTTGACCACTCCACTCCACAATCCAGCAGATCCATCCAAGCCATTGCATCTAAACATGGATGCTATCGATTAGGATTGCACTGATTCGCCAGTAGAGCTTGAAGATTTCTTCCCAAATGAAGAGATGCTACAACCATTTCATTTTGGACCAGGCTGCACTTATGATGTCTATCATGCTAAAAATGCTTCCAATGAAGAACCTATAAATCCAGCTAATGACATCCATTTGATCCCTACGCCTCATCAGCTTGAGGAGGGATCCCATATGTCAGTAGAGGAAACCTTCGAAGTGGATATCGGTAACGACCCCACCAATCCAAAGAAGGTCAAATTTGGAATGAGTCTCACTCCAGATGAGCACGCTAGCATCATCCCTCTATTGAAAGAGAGACCTAACATTTTTTCTTGGACATACAAAGATATGCCCGGTCTAGACCCAAAGTTGGTTACTCATAACCTTTCGCTAGACCCGTCCAAGAAGCCCATCAAGTAGAAGCTCAAAAATATGCATCCAACAATAGCCTTAATGGTGAAAGATGAATTGCAAAAATTTTTGGATGTAGAATTTATCATTTCCATCGACTATCCAGAATGGGTATCCAACATGGTGCCTATAGAAAAACCAGATGGAAGGATCCGTATTTGTATGAATTTTAGAGATCTCAACAAGGCAACACCCAAATATTCATTTCCGTTGCCCAATATCGATGCTCTAGTAGATTCTACTGCTGGTCACGAAATGCTCTCCCTAATGGATGGTTTTTTTGGTTACAATCAAATTTGGATTAAGCCCGAAGACCAACACAAAACTGCGTTTATAACGCCATGGGGAACATTTTGCTACAAAGTTATGCCATTTGGTCTCAAAAATGTTGGTGCTACATACCAACGGGCCATGACATACATTTTTCATGACTATATGCACAAAATTTTGGAAGATTATATCGATGATTTTCTAGCCAAGTCGTTGCTACGAGAAGAGCATGCGAAGGTCTTGAGAAAAGTCTTTGATCACCTGATAGAGCACAACATCAGGCTGAATCCTAAGAAGTGCGTATTTGGCGTAACTTCTAGAAAGTTGTTAGGGTTCATTGTCTCCAAGAGAGGCATCGAAGTAGACCCAGCGAAGGTCAAGGCCATTTTGGAAATGCGTCCTCCCACCAATATTAAGGAATTAAGGAGCCTCCAAGGCAAGGTAGCTTTGATAAAGTGATTTATCACCCAAATATCGGATAAATGTTGACCCATGAATCGACTGCTACATAAGGGTGTCCCATTCAACTGGGACGAGGATTGCAAGGTAGCCTTCATTGAGATAAAGCAATACATAGCAACATCGCTAGTGTTAGCTCCACTAAGGCCAGAAGAGCCTTTTCTGCTATATATATCGGCAATAGACTTTGTGTTAGGGACCATGTTGGCCCAAAAGAACGTACAAGGCAAAGAAAAAGCCATATATTACATTAGCCAAACCTTGGTGAGTTACGAGCTAGGATATGCATATGTGGAAAAGCTATGTTTAGCAGTAGTGTTCGCTACCAAGAAATTGTGGCACTACATGTTAAGTCACACGACATATGTGATATCAAAACAAAATCCTCTACAGTATATGATGAGCAAGACATATCATAATACACATTGCAAAGTGGATCATGCTATTGACAGAATTTGACCTAGAATTTGTAAGCCAGAAGTCCATTAAGGTAAATGTCATAGTAGATCAGTTAGCTAAGGTGCCATTGTCCAACAATAGGCCTCTGAAAATTAAGCTTTCGGATGATGCAGTTTTTGTAATATCCGAAGCTCCCAAACTTGAAGAGCCAGAGAACAATGCTGATATGACTATGTTCTTTGATGGTTCGAAGTGCAAGCAAGGAGCTGGCATAGGGATAGTGTTTTTCACGCCGCAAGGAGCTCCAATGCCCTTGTCATTCAAACTAGACTTCCCGTGCACCAATAATAATGTTGAATATGAAGCCCTACTTTTGGGCCTTCATACAGCCGTCGCCATGAATATCAAGAGACTAAACATCTTTGGCGATTCCCTACTCATAATTAACCAAGTGAAGGGACTATTTCAGTGTTGATGTCCAGTACTGAAAGCCTATAAAGATCTTGTTGCCACATATCTGGCTAAACTAGAATGGTACAACATCGAGGCAATCCCTCGTTCATCAAATAGATTTGTGGACACCATGGCTTCTTTGGGATCTTTAATCCCTCAGAATCCATTTGTTGACTTCACTACCATCCATGTCAAGATGCTCTCACATCCTGCAGTAGAGCGTGTAGCCTTTGATAACAAAGAATCAATCAACATGATTAGTATGGAACCAAAAGCTGATTGGTTCTGCAAAGTTGAAGACTTTCTCAAGAAAGCACCCTGGGGGTCTTTAACCTCCCAGAGTCTTGTGGGGAGTGGCACCACCATTCACCACAAGGTTGTCTCCCAGTCTGCATTTGCAAAAGTAAATACATAGGGGGTATAGGTTGTCTTAGCGGTCAAATTTGAGGCTCATCAGAATTGGATGTCATAGATTCAAGACTTCCTAAGACTTGGTTTTGTCCTAGAGGGACTGTCGCGTGCCGCAAGATGCACATTTAAATAGAAAGTGACTAAATTTGTCTTTATGGGAGACATTTTGTACCACCGAAGTTACGATGGAGTTCTCCTTCATTGTCTTGAGCCCCAAGAGTCATCTTGGGCAATTTTAGAAGCTCATGATGGTACGTGCGGTGGCCATTTCAGCGGCATGGCCATCATCAAGTGCATCCTTTGAATGGGTTATTATTGGCCCACTATGGAGAAGGATTGCAATGTGTATGTCAGGAAGTGCATCAAATTTCAACATCATGCTAATCTTATGCACCTACCATCACAGGCCTTATAGCCCATCCAAGCGGCTTGGCCATTTGCTCAGTGGGGGTTTGATCTGATTGGCAAGATCTCTCCTCCGTCATCAGGCCGACATACATTCATCATTATGGCTACTGAGTATTTTACAAAGTGGGTGGAAGCCATTCCCTTAACAACGACCATGGGAGCTCGCATAGCTGAGTTCATAATGGAGCATATCATAAGTCATTTTGGGGTACCATCCAAAATAGTTTCGGATAATGGACCTTCTATTAACAAAACTATGGGACCCTTACCTCTCTAAGTACCCCCTCAAACATTATTTTTCTCCCCCCCATATTATTTGCAGGAAAATGGGCAATCTGAGGCCTCAAACAAGACTATGGTAGCCATCTTGAAAAATACAATGCAAGAACACCACAAGGATTGGCATACACAACTGCCCCTTGCATTATGGGCTTATAGAACTAGCATTCGGACTCCCACTAGGGCAACTCCATTTTCACTAGTATATGGCGTTGAGGCCATTATGCCCTTAGAGTTGGAAATTCCAACGCTGCATGTCGCATTGAAAGAGTTCATCGATGATGACACCATGCGACAAGCTCACCTAGATCAACTGACGCTGCTCGATGAATGTCACGTGAATGCCCTTGAGCATCTTCGCGTTTATCAAGAGCGACTCAAACGAGCTTACAATATCAAAGTCCACCAGAGAGACTTTGAAGTTGGGGATCTTGTGCTAAAAGAAAACCAACAAAACTCAAATTTTCTACCCGATATGCGAGACAAATTTACGGCTAATTGGTTAGGACCCTATATCATATCTAAAAATATTGGTCTAGGTACCTATCGCTTGATGTTGCTAGGGGGTGTTGAAGAGCCTGAGCCTCTCAAAATCATCCATATTAAGGTGTTCTATGCTTAGAGAGCGTAGCAAGAAAAGCTCCAAAGGCATCTGTAAGCCCTTTGGTCAGTCAAAAGGCTCCAAGGATTTCTAAAAATCGCTTGGTCAATCCAAAGGCTCTAAGGGTTGCTTAAAGCCACTCGATCATCCCAAAAGGCTCCAAGGATTTCTAAAAATTGCTTGGTCAACCCAAAGGCTCCGAGGGTTGCTTAAAGCCACTCGGTCATCTCAAAAGTCTCCAAGGATTTCTAAAAATCGCTTGGTCAACCCAAAGGCTCCGAGGGTTGCTTAAAGCCACTCGGTCATCCCAAAAGGCTCCAAGGATTTCTAAAAATTACTTGGTCAACCCAAAGACTCCGAGAGTTGCTTAAAGCCACTCGGTCATCCCAAAAGGCTCCAAGGATTTCTAAAAATTGCTTGGTCAACCCAAAGGCTCCGAGGGTTGCTTAAAGCCACTCGGTCATCCCAAAAGGCTCCAAGGATTTCTAAAAATTGCTTGGTCAACCCAAAGGCTCCGAGGGTTGCTTAAAGCCACTCGGTCATCCCAAAAAGGCTCCAAGGATTTCTAAAAATTGCTTGGTCAACCCAAAGGCTCCGAGGGCTTCTTAAAGCCACTCGGTCATCCCAAAAAGGCACCAAGGATTTCTAAAAATTGCTTGGTCAACCCAAAGGCTCCGAGATTTCCTATAGCTTCTCGGTCATCCTAAAAGGCTCCATGCCCTCTTGCTGAGAGTGTGGTCAACTAAAAGGTTCCAAAGGCGGTTGTAAGACCTTTGGTCAATTCAAAAGGCTCCAAGGATTTCTAAAAATCACTTGGTCAACCCTAAAAAGCTCCAAAGACATATATACTCATCGTTTGGTCAAATATGAAAGCTCAAAAATGTATAAAAATTTGAAAATATATAAAATTCCAAAAAAAATTGGTAAAGCATAAAATCCAAAAACATTTGCTTTTGCAGTTTGCATTTTCATACATGCATTCACCTCATCATATTGCATTTAGGCATTTTTCATCCGTTGCATTCCACAGTAGAGTGTAATGTGTCTATCAAAATCTTACAAATGATCGCACGTTTGTGTTTCAATCATGCACCCTTGCATTTATCATAATTCATTGCATTCATACACGATACCTATTGTGGAGAAACATGTATGTATATTAAGTTTTCTAGTCACTCAGCCATACCTAGTGGGTTCTTCAGATATTGTAGAAAGCTTGCTTTGTTGTTATAGACAAGGTCATTAGTTGGGATAGTGCTTCAACATATCAGAATCCCATCACTAAGCAAAACAATATAAAATCCTGCTAAGACAAGAGATGATGAAAGCTATGAAAGCAATCTTAGGTATTTAGAGAGATGGGTTTCATGACCTGCTTATCTTGCAAATAGTCGGTTTAGAAAGGTGTACTTTGGCAAAAGGACAAGAATTTCCCCTATAAATCCCAAAGTCACAAAGCTTAAATCCCAAGTTACAAAGTGCAAAAGTACAAATTTCAAGTTCAAAATGTAAAGTGACATAGTGAATCAAAAGCACTATAAAAATCCCTTGCTCAAAGAAAATGGTAACACGTGGACTAACGAGTGATTTTCATCACTACATATGAGCAAGTAAGAAGGGTGAGAACTTGAATCCCTGGATTGTCCACCTTTTGAAAGCCATAGAGTGATCCCCGATCATAGCAATGGGTTGGAAGAGTCCCACCTACAATCGAAGGGGTAGTTCTATTGGGTGATCCCCAAACGTAGCAATGGGTTGAAAGAGTCTTGCCTACATTTGGAGGGGTAGCCCTGATCAATTTGCAAGATGAGCTAGCTCTAGGTACCTAGGATTGTCTAGTTGTATAAGTCTAATCAAAGCTAAAACAAGGATGGTACGATCGTATGAGGAACCCTATCTCACATATGGGTTGAAAGAGTCCCGACTGACATATGGGGTATGCTTATGATCTATCTGAAAATACTCACATGCACACACAGGGATAATGAATAGTTGGGTCTGTCATGGCAAAAGCCTTGTCCAATAAAAGCCTTGTACAATTAGTATGTGATTTTTGGAGAGGTCTACTAGGGTGTTTGAGTCTCAAGGAAAACCCCAAAAAAAATTCTCCACTAGCAACAAGATACCAAATATCATTAAACATAAAAAATACTAGTCATTCATTCATCAGAATGCATTTTACAAAGCACAATCAAACATATAGGATAGATACCGCATGAATATCAGAAATGATGTTTAGATGGCCACTGACTATATAGTGCAGCAAAGAAATATACATAATGACGTATTCATTCATTAGCATTATACCAATCCATTTCACTGCATTTCATATATGGGTGATTAATTGATTAAGTTCTTGTAATGAGAATTATCAATTATCTTGCATGATTGTCATACATTCTATGGTGTCGCATTTTAAAATTGATATACACAATTTACATTCATTCCTTATGTTTTAAGTGATTAAAGCATACAGGTTCATTCCCATTAGATTACGATTATGTACATAATGCATTACCATACATTGCATAACATGCCATAACTTCATAAAAATAAATGCATGCCCACAAAGCAAAAATAAATATGCGTTCAAAATAAATACTACATCCATTTGCATCCATTATATATAGCACATCTAATCATATAGATCATTGCATAACATCATCATCATAAAATAGATAGCTATCTAGTGCATGTCATCCATACATTGCATCATATTAACATAGCATCACATAAGCATTGCATCCATGTGCATCAAATAAACATAAAATCAAAAATTAAACATCAGATACGCATAATGAGCCAAAATGATCAAGTCATATATATGTGTCCAACAGAGTACATAGGTAGTGCATCAATATGCCCATAGGCTACAAAGCATGTAGGTCCTCGACCTTACACTCAAAATGAGTACAACATAGCAAAAGTATAGTCTACATCTAGCAGAGCCCAGGTCTAGGCTACTCCCTCTATACCAGAACTCTCGTTGCCTCCCTCAACACTATGCTCTGGAGCCTGCTCTCCTGTCTGTGCTGGCACCTATGGTGGGTCCTACTATGGGTCCTACCTACCTCCAAATCCTAAGGCACCCAGCACACGAGAAACTAGTAACTACAGTAGGCTAGTCCCCTGACTAGCGACCCCTAAAGTCTGCCCTGCATCCCTAGGCCTGGCATGCGATGTCACCCCATGTGTGCTAGAGGACCTGTGTGTCCTCTCAGTCCTATGAGTCCTATGACCTGAGCTCACCATAGACTACCCTGAGGTCCTAGACCTAGTATGCTATGACTCTGAGGAGAAAGGATCCTCAGGAACCTGTAGCCCATGCATCTCTATATAGCCGACCAGCTGATCAATGCGAGCAAGTCAGGCTACGTGCATCTCATTGGTCCTCATGACCATACTACGCAGTCACTCTATCTCAGTCATCGGATCTTGTGTAGCTACTAGTGCTACCGCTAGTGCTGCCGAAGGCCCCATAGTAGCCTGAGGAGGTGGCATACCCCCCCTCGATACCCGGAGGAGATCCCTCTCTACCTCTACTGTAGTCCACTGTGCCTACGCTAACTCTAGAGTAGTCTACAATCTCTGAGCCTGGGCCTCTACATCTATGGCCCACATAGTCATACCTTGTATCTGATCTTGCACCTTAGTAAGGTGCCTATCCCTGTCAGCTACTCTCACCTCTAGAGTGGTGATAGTAGTGTCTCGCTCTAGCTGCTGCATGTGGAATCACCCTAGATGACTCTACAAGTTATCCACCTAATCTAAGAGCTAACCCTTTGTGCTATAGGGAGGGAACTCATCCTCCTCTGGAACCTCCTCATTGGGGTCAACCTCAGGAGCCTCCTCGGTGGTGGCCATTGCACCCTAGCTACCCTTTATCTGTTGGTGCACCCTACGCCCATCAGGATCCACCTCTGCCTCTGCCTGGTCTGGCTCCTAGCCTAGAGGCCCTATGCCATACCATCTAAACATGGACCACCACCCATCATACTTTGGAGTGGTCCCAGCAGTCTTGACTCTAGTCTCCTGGTAGTCATCAACAGCATCTCCTAGAGGCTCCAGAATGATCCACTATAGATCATGCTCTACAACCAAGCATCGGTACCTAAGGGGGATATCTAGAATATCTTGCACGAGCCCAAACTACCGTAGGACCCAAGAGTAGAATTGGTACTCTCAAATCTTGGCCTTATGGCCGATCAACCATCTATCGTGGCATGCCTATCTCAGCCACTGGCCCTCCTTTAGCCACGCTGGGCAATCCATATAGGGCCACCACTGAACATCATTTGGGCCAAGTGCCATGAACTAAGTAATGTAGTGCTAGACATCACCAGCATGGATCCTTCTATGGGTACCCTCCTCCTCATGAGGCCAGTAGGCAGCATAGCACTGATGATCATCAACAATAGTAGTGATCCATAGGGGCAGATCTGAAGGATGCTCGATCCAAATGTGTTGCCACCCCCAGATCTATAATAGAAGACTACAGTTGAGGCCCTTATGGCTATGCTCTATAATCTGGTATAGCTCCCTATAGAGCTGACATAGCAGGGTGCTCCCCCAAGCTAAAAGTAGAGGTGCCTCTGTAGAGCTCTATAGAACCCTCCAGGCGATGGATAGAAGGTTCCAGGGAATCCTCATGCCCGAGGAGTCTAGAAGCACAATCTAAACTATGAGGTGCATAAAGAGGGCTTCCCATGTAGAGAAGACATCCTCGTGGTACCACTCACCAATGTGTACCCCACCATGGTCTATCGCATCCTGAGCATCCTCACTCTGGTCATCGAAGATAGTGTCAAAAACAACCTCCTTTACCCTGGAGGTAGAGGAGATGATGGCCTCGCCATCAATAGGGATCCTAAAGATCCTGTAAATGTCCTCTAGAGTCATAGTCATTTCACCTATAGGTAGGTGAAATGTGTTGGTCCGTGCATTCCAGCATCGGGCCAACGTAGTCAGGTAGGCTTGATCTACCCTAATAGTGGGTAGATCCATGACATATCCAAATTCAAAGGCTCAAAACCAATCCCTATCATCGTCGAATAAAGCCTCTCGGAGAGTCTTCAAAATATCCAGCTCCCGGGCTCTAGAAGTCAGTCTCTGGAATAGCAAGTATAATTTAAGACAAAATCTAGCTAACTAGAGCTTAAAAAAAAATGCAACAACAAACCACAGTTGAAACCTGCGGTCCCCAATTTGCAAATTGGGAACCGTAGTTGAAACCTATGGTCCCCAATTTGCCAACTAGGAACCACAGCTACCAGCTATGGTTTAGGAGCGGCACCCATTTTGGGTACCCTCCTAGACCACCAAGTCATAAATTTAAAATCCTAAAGCTAGCCTAAACTAGTGGGGTTCATTACCAACAGTTTAGTGAGGTTCATTTTTTGCATTACTTAATGTAGTTCATTTTACTGGTATTGAGTGCGTGGTCTCGGTTTCGAGTTACCTTACCCGCACCCTATCCCCGGCTAGTAGATGGCTGATCAGGATCCGCCATCGAGGTCGAGGAGTGTAATCAAGGTAGAGTGTGGTAGCATTTTCGATCAGGAAGGGTCTTCTCACTCTCAGAGCTCTCATATTGCTAGTGTTTGCCAAGAAATAATGAAAAATTTCAAATGGGAATTCAATTTATAGGTTTTCCTAGTCTCGGTGAACCGTAGCTGACACCTGCAGTTCTGGAACTAGGGTTTTCCAGCCATAGGTCTATCTCGTGGTTCCCAAAATTTGGAAATATAAACTATAGACCATACCTGTGGTCTGCAAATAGCATTAAATGCACTCAAAACCCATCATGGGAAGGTTTAAAAGAGCAAACTACTGACTTCCATTGGAAAAAAATTCAAAATCAATGATTAAAATTGTAAATTTGGTGATGTTAAAAGCACCCGGATCAATAAAAAAAATGCAAAATTAAAACAAAAAAAAAAACAAAAAATTCAATAATTAAAAAACCAAATGCGCCTCGTATTCAGTGAATTATCCTATACACTTGGTGGTTGCAACGAGTTGTGATCCATGCAATACGACAAGATGAGTAAATCACCATAAGGACATTTGGGGTAAAATTGTCATTTCTTTTATGACATCTTTCAGCAAATCATCAACAAATATGATTCAACACAAGTCTAATTGCATTTGTCACATTTTGATTCCTTAAGACGGCTATTGTAGCCTGACTGCTCTAGGGGATAGAAATGTGCCAATACCACTAAGAGTTGCAATCATAAGTTGAACTAGGCCTAGCCAAGGCATTAAAAGGCTTGAATCTTAATTTTTTTAGGATCATTCATTATGGTCAAGCGATTTCATCGCTTCATACATTGTCATTACCCTCATCGACTCATCGCTTGAGGGGGTAGTCATAATTTCATAATCATAATCAAAGTCAACAAAAGATCCCTGAGATCGTAGATCCCTTGATCTTGTCAAAATTGTGTTCGTTCTTGCGAATCATTGTCAACAGCTATCATAAGCTTCCCCCTTTGCTTGGGGCAAACAACAAATATGATAATTGGTGTGCAACTCTCATCCTTCAGATTTATGGGTCAGAAGATACCCATACTTGGCATTGGAGCTATCCGAACGTCTAATGACGAGGGCAGACTTGTCAAAATGTAAGCCTTTCACAAGTTGGAAGCAATGATTCCAAGATGCATGTCCTTTTGCTGGACCTGGGGCATCTAATGTTGATCTGACTAATGATCATCATAGAACCTTAGACATCATTTTAGGAGGTCTATTTTTGCTCAGCGTTGTTCGATCTCACAACACATCTCAAAATGGGCATCTGTAGACACCTAAAATGCGTCATGTCGAGGGTGACTACTCATATGGACATGCTACAAGACCATATGGAGGATCTTGGATAGACTCCAAGATAGAGCAGTGGTTCTAACCACTCAATTTAGGCATTTTGGCCTAAGTAGTCTAAACCATAGCTCAGACCTGTGGTCTCCAGTCTAAACCATGGTTGACACCTACGGTCTATAGTCTGGACCGCAACTATGACCTACGGTTTTAACTGAAGTTCAGTTAGGCCTTCCATCCGAGCCAAATCGGTTGGAACGGCCAAGAGATCTAGAAGGAGGCAGTTGAAGGATGGAATATTCCAGAGGCTTCCATCCCAACTATCCTAACCAACCTTCTTGGTCTTGGCTTCTCCATGAAGCCACCCCTAGCCCTAGGGGCATGCTATAAATACCCCCTCCAAATGGAGAGAGAAGGATGGATGATTTGTATAGCGAAGCACTGACGAATTATCGAGTGAGTCGAGAGGGAGCAAGCATTGGAGATTTAAGTAGTGAAGCCCTGGTGAATTGTATACTCAAACTGAGCATACTAAGAGATAGAGCTATTGCACTTAATTCCTGACCCTTTTGCCACCATTCATGATGAATCACATTATGGATGCCCTAGGTGCTTAGGAGGATCAAGAAATGCAAATTCGGGAAAATGAAGGCCCTTCACATCGAATTGACCACCAAATCAGTCTGAGGACAATTAAGGTGACCCTTGAACATCAATTTGGACAAGGATATTGAGCCCACTGCCCCTAATTTTGAGGGCAAACTCATCAGAGGTCAAACCGCGGTTGTCAGCCGCGGTTCATAGTGCAGACCATTCACCAGAGCTATGGTTTGCAATAGGTGATAGATCACCTTACTCTTTTCATTTCTATCTGGTTAGTTAGGTTAGATTAGCTATCTGGTTGATTTAATAGCATTTTAGAAGACTTTTGACCATAGAACTAGGCTAGATTCACATTTTATGCTTATGTTTCAATTAGGACTAGAATGCTTTCTTTATGCATGTTTATGCTTCATTTCCTATATTTGATCCATGCATAGTGTAGATGTTATTTTACTTTATGCTATTACATGAATCTTGATTCACTTTGCATAGTTTAGCAGCTTTCTTTATGCTTTCTTGATTATGCATGTTAATGGTGTCATTATACATTTTACCTAAAAGGGCCTCATCACGAGAGGCTGCCTATATTTTTGACATTCTTGTTGTTTCTTGACCACAGGAAATAGTTCTAAAGGAGAGATAAAGCATCCAACCCCTTCCCCATTGCGAAGAAGAGGGTCATCGACACCCTAGAGCAGTTCGTGTCACCCTAAGGGGCATTTTGATCACACCTACCCTTGATAGGGATTAAACACTATTGTAATTAACGTATCAAATGGGTATCCCTAAGAGGGATGAATCTGTAATTTGATTTCATCAAAAATAATAAAGAATTCCTTATATTCACTTTATTTCTTGTTATCAAATTATGCATGCCTATTTGTGTGTTTCCTTTCGATTGCGATAGTTAGAGCGGGGTGTGAGCTTCCTTGGTGGTCACACATACTACCAAGTTTTATACCCCTGATTAAACAACAATGCTAAAACATGGCCAAGAGAAGTCTAAAATATGAATGATCATTAGAATATTTGCATCCCATAACTTGCATTAATCATCCATATACATATGCATTCACACAAAAGCATTCACATAAAAACATTCACACAAAAGCATAACACAAAAGTAAAATCCATGTGTATATATATGTATAAATATCACATGTACAATGAGTGCCCAAAAAGACTACATACAATGGATCACCAAGGCTCATATATAAAAAATGCATCTAAGCACTAGCTAATGCCTATAAGAGGACCCTTATGACCTAGAAGGAGCCCGAGACCTTGAACTATGCCTAGACTCACTAGGCCTAGCTGACCTAGATTTGGATGAAGAGGGAAATTATGGAATCCCAATGTCATGCTCCATAAATCGATCATCCAATAATTGGATATATGATTCCCCAACTTGAATATGATGTACATCATGCCTCTACCTACAATGCCCCTTTAGCAGTTCTACCTAGAGCCTCATGATCCTATCCTTACCTCCACCTACTATTGGTCATACCTCTATCTCTATCTACAACCGAGATATATATACCTCTAGAATCACCTCTCTACCATGTATTCGATCTATATCCACATCCCAAACTGCTATCTTAGCATATCACTCTGCCACCTGTTGCTCTAGTCTTACCCGCTCATCCTCACTCTAGCTAGGGGGCCATCTAAAATCTCCTCCATATCTATCATATCCCCTTCATCTTCCCAAAACATAGAAACCTACTCCACCATATCCCCTCCATCTTCTCCATCTTTTGCAACCTACTTTTTTGCCATCCTAGTATACCTCCTCCAATTGCTAGCCTGAAGATACCTTTGATGCTTAGGAGCCTCCTTGAATCCTTCTACATCATCCCCATCTCCCTCTCCACAATTTGCCACTAGACTCAGTACCCATAGTAGATGAGTCATGAACCATGGATCATACCCCTCTGTATTCTCTGTATCATCCACATCTAAGAGATCCATCTCCTCATCATACTTAAGGGTGACCCTCCATGCCTTGATGCAAGGTAGCCCTGTCTCATCTCGGTATCACCTGTAAAGTATTGGCTCATCAAGAATCCCCTAACTCAATCTAAACTATCACAAAACCCATACAAAATGGATTAGCTCCACCTCCTTCATGTTCCTTACAACCACCCATATAGCCTACCACACCCACCGTAGATGCTCCCCATCACCTATCCAAATGGTCCCTCATCATGGCCTCCATATCAACTAATCTATCATCAATATAGCCCACAAATTTTGGTACCACTACCTCATTTGAGTAGGATAACTTAGTTGTACCTCCTCTTCCATTGGCCACCTCATATCATAGGGCAACTCCCTATCCCATCCCCTAGCTAGTAATCCTACAAGTTGGGCTACACTGAAGTGCTCCCAACACTAGAATTGCAGTAGCACACTACAACCTAATCCCTGGCACTTTTGCCTCTTCACCTCATATAGATCCTGGTATAACTTCACCAACAAAGTAGTATCCAATGCATACACTTGTGGTATAGAGAGCATATCGTACACCAACCCAATAAGTTTCTAGGGGAACCAACACCCGATGTTATTCGGGGCCACTATGTTGGCCAACACGAGCATCACCAAAGTGGGAAGAGTATCCAATTGCTTGTCCATATACATGGAAAAGTAAGTAATCCCTCCTCTCATAACCTCCATAGTCTCCCATCCATACCTAAATATGTGTCTCAGCTCAACCTTCTTATCATGTCCAACCTCGACATGCAAGCCCTCCATCAACAACTTGAGGATGTGGTATACATACTCAAGTGTCATAGTCATATCTCTGATAGGGACCTGAAAGGTCCCCCTATCTAGATCCCACCTCTCTATGAAGGCTAAAAGGTACCCCTCATCAACCCTCACAATATCAATTTGAGTTACTCCCACCAACCCCACTACCTCTAGCCACTCCTACTTATCCTCCCTCACCACCTTCCTCAACCTCGGGATGAGAGGTGAGAACCGATGTTGAGCCTCAAAAATATTCAGCTGCACCACACCATAAAAATATTAATGTTAGAAAATGTACATAACTCAAAAAAGAAAGAAGGAAATTTTTTGCACAAAAACAAGTCAAAAGGCCTTACCTTGGCATACCACATTCCAGCTTTAGATCCAACACCTACACCCGCATCAGCTCCCTCTATCACCATAGCTTCCATATCTCACTTCACTCCACTCCCTCAGATGCAACTTCTAAAATTCATGGATGCACAAATGATCTTGGTTTCCCCTTTATAGGTATTATATAGTTGTTTTAGGTACACTAAAAATGCCCAAGGGCATTTCTTGGTGCACTAAAGTGCCCACCTGTATTTGGAAATGTACCAAATTTTGATGGGTGTTTGTGCAAGCAATAAGCACCCATCGATATTTAGGGCCAAAAATGACAAAAGATAAAAATCAATCACAAAAGGTAGCTTACCTCCATCAAATCACTCTAAATTGCATTCATGCATCAATTTCATCATAATACGATGTTTTGTGAAGGTTCCAACAAATTTGGATGCATAATTTTTGTTAGCAATCCAAAAGTTGCAAAATCACATTACAAGTTACAAAATGCTCTAAAAAGGTCCAAATTTTCATAAAACGACCATTTTCATAATCAATTTCATCATCACAATCATTAACACATCATATTCCAATTATTGCATTATCACATTTGTCAAGTTCTCAAATTACAAGTGAACCTTGTATCTAGTGGTCTATTCCATCCTCTTGGCGATTACAGTGATTTGCATCCATGCAATTCGATAATATGAATACACTACCATAAGAACACTTGGCCATTTTTCATCATCCTATATCTCATTGATTGAAAATAAAATAATTTTGGTACTTCACACTTTGATTGAAACTATGCCAAGACCAGTTTGCATAAAAGTTGTCATTGATGGCCTAGTTCGTGGGGCTTGAAAAATGGACAAACTCACATTTCATCATTTCCCATTTCCTTGATAGTCATCATGGTGAATGGTCTTAGCTAGGGTGATTGGTTCCAACCATAGGAATTACTTGAAAATCACTAGTTGGTCCTCCAAAATTAACTCTTTTTATTTTGCATATTCATCTTTGCATATCAATAATTCCGGAAGGCACATTCTTCAACAACATGGAATCACCCCAAACTTGGGGCAACCACATTTGAACTTGATTTTCCCAAAATAGGATATATTTTACATGATCATGGTATCTACACTTTGCAAAATCCGTTTCTCTGTTAGGCGAAAAATAGCGTCAATCACATGCATCTTTCACCAACCCCCTTTCACCGTTGGGGCAAAAGTGATATCACATTTACATCATTCATATTGTCCACAATCACACTATTCATTCATACAATTATTTGTACTTATTTTTCAATTGTCTCATGAGATTCATCCATAAACTCATTTACCAATTGATGGGGTAAGCTACGCACTCAAAATTATTTTATCTCCAAGCTCTTGTCCACATCTCAACAAAGCTACTTCTGCATTAGGCCAAAATAGGTGTCTTGTATTTTTTCATTGCATTGTGTT
Source organism: Wollemia nobilis (assembly GCA_028583015.1). Taxonomy (NCBI): domain Eukaryota; kingdom Viridiplantae; phylum Streptophyta; class Pinopsida; order Araucariales; family Araucariaceae; genus Wollemia; species Wollemia nobilis. The sequence goes on along the minus strand of JAQPPZ010017049.1, from coordinate 7,543,652 downwards.
TCACGCAACACGATATAAAAAGGGATATCTATAGACACCAAAATCTAGCCACTTATCATCCATCTAGGTATTCCATACATTTTTATCCATTATTTACATATATTATATATTTGTTTAATATATATTTAAATATTAATATTTTATATTATATTTATATATATATATATTTAATAAATGTGTATACATATGTGTGAATTAATCTTAGCCATCCATATTGGTCTAATCCTAGCCATTCATCTACCTTAATCCATGCCACTTACCTAGATTTAACCTCCACCCTTCATCATGTTTTAATCTTGACCGCACAAATTGTGTCATTGAAACCCTAATGTGCCCTAGGAGAGATTATAAAGAGGAGTCATTTTGATAACTAAACCCCAAATTTTTTTCCCAAAGTTCACTAAGAATTTTAGAACCTAAGTTTTCCTGATTCCAAAATTCCTTCCTCCTTTTGCATCCTCATCCTCATTGTTGCATCTACTGCCACCCACTTCACCCAACTAGATCTACTTTTGCAGATTATGTTCTAGTCCTCGAGCACCTCTGGGCATTTCTTGTAGCCATCAAGTGTTTATGGGTACCTCATTCCACTGTCGAGTGCCTTTGGGTACCTTCCCTCCATCACCAAGAACCTCTGGATGCTTCTTGTTGTTCCCGAGCACCTATGGGCATCTCAAACCCTAGTTCTACTGACTAGCAAACCCTTAGGTGTTGCTAGGGTATTTGCACACCTTTTTCCTGCAACAACAACAAAAAATCAGAAAGTGATAAGTTTACAAGGTAAATCTTCTATTATTGTATTGATTTTATTACTTTTATATTTGCATGCAATTTTATCATTTGATAGCTAGGGTTTTATTTATTTTTGAGGGTCTCACATAGTGGAGCCCTCACAGTTATTACTAACTCTCTTTGTTATCTTCTATGTGCAGATCTAGAGATATACAAGCATTGAGTAGTTGTTTAAGCTAGAGTGGTTCAACCAATGGATATTTGAAGCCCACTCACCTCTGTTGGGAGCAAAGACGCACTTTGAAGACACCACAAGCGTTGCTATCCAGGGTTTCATAGAACCCTAGCATATTGTATTCATTTGTATCAAAATAATAAATAGTGTAAACCCTTATTTAGAGTACATTTTATTGTATTGAGATCCACCCAATGATATTAATATAAAATCCATCCTTTGTGCAATATTTTGTAGCATTGTTCATTAATTTTCTAATATATATTTGGTGTTGCGTTTTTATCTTCACAAAAATAAAATATACCTATATATAAGTGAAACTTAGTAGAGCTTTTGAAAAAAATGGATGTTCTTTTAAGTGGGTTAAATACTTAGTGAACATTGGGTTTATTTTCAAATATTGAGCTAATGGAAAATTAATATGGGATAATTGAAAATTCTCATATTTTAAATAGAGTATTGAATGGATTTTAATTATTTTATATTTTAGGGGTAAATGAAATAAATATTTTTATGGATTCTTTTATTTTAAGAGAATCTATATTAGGGTTTGATTTTATAATGTTTCATTTATTTTAAATGGGAATTACAATGAATGATAGGTATGTTTTACAAAAGAGTTTTGTATTATTATTCAATATTCCCTATTTTGTATTTATTTCTTTAGAGAAATAATATAGTTGGAAATTGAATTATGTTTTTAAAATAGAATGGATTATTAAATAGTATATGTTCATTTTATAGTTTGGGAATAAAATGAATAAGAGTTATATGTTTTCTTTTATGATAAAAATAGTCATACTCTTAAAGAGCTATTTAATGGTGTCTCTTTTAAGGGTTAAATACGGTCCTTTTATATTACTGAAAATATGATTTGATGTTTTAATATGGAGTCCAAAATTTGCCTTTCTATCCCAAAAGAATTGTAATGGGTTTTGTTAAATATTAAAAGCTATTACCTTGCTATCTTAAAGGATTGAGTTGGATTTTCAATAAAGATCACAACTATGTTTTGCTAGCCTAAAGATTTGTATTGGATTAAAACATCTTTGATGAACATTAAGACTTTATAGTAAGGAAGGAGTGGATTATAGTTTAATCACTCGATTATTTGGATAGCAAAGGAAGGAATCTAGCTATGGGATGACTAAGTTAGAATGAATGGATAAATACCTTTGAGAACTAACTCTCGAATTAATTGGTGGTGAAACCTTTGATGAGATTTAAATTATGAATCCAATTTGGTAGGATATTGTACCAAATATTAGAGGATGTAGTAATTCAATCAAGAATTAGATATAGTGGCCCTAATTGATATTTGGAATAAATAATCCCAACAAGGATCCATGTATGGGAGCAATTTTTGGTAGAAATATGGAGGTTATGAAACCTAATTGATAAAGTGAATTTTGGTCAAACATTTGGAAATTTTGTAATCAATCTATTGAATATAGATTGATTGTAAACCTTTTATCCATTTGAGAAATATTGTTGACTTGGGATGTTTTCAATAGGAGACATCCTAATAAATTAGGTTGAAGGAATATATGTCTATGGATTTAAAGGTATGGGACTTTAAATCTATTATACAGGGGATTGATTGTAAATCAATCATGAAGAATGAATTTGGAAATTCATTCTTAAGGGAATTTATAGAGTTCTCTCTAAATTCGATGAGACTTCTCCAAAATATTACTCCAACGATTATCATAAAGTTATGTAAAATGTTAAAGACTCATATGATGACTTAGAGAAAGGAATTTGTAGATTCCTTATTTGCATCATGGATTTTAAAGGAATGGATGGGTTCCTTAAGTGTATGTGAAATGATGGCTTAGATAAAGGAATTAGAGATTCCTTAATGGCATTATGAATTTTAAAGGAACATATGGGTCCCTTATTGGTATGAGAAATACCTTAATGTTATAATGATGACTTAGAGAAAGGAATTGGGAAATTCCTTAATTGCATCATGAACTTGAAATGGGACAGTTGTATTCCTTGACTTTTATTTGATTAAAATGGATATGTAGATGCCCTTCTATAATTGTAATATTGACATCTTAAGTTTATGAATATGAGGAAAGAACATATTTTGGAGGTTGGGTTTATTCCCCATGAGGATTCCCAGGATATATGTTGTGTCTAGATTTTATGGTTTTCAAATGATCTTGATTAAATGTTATGTATTACTTTCAATGCTATGTATGAATGTTGTATTTGGTTTATCATGAGATGATGTTTAAATTTTAATTTCTTGTGATGTAATATGCTATGCAAACATGAAATGTTAATGGAATTATGTTACAAGTAAATGCGGTTGTGTTACTTATTGCTTTATAGATGAGAGCTAAGAATTAAGATTTTTAATCTTATCTCTTGATATTGTAGTTATATGATGATGCTATTACAGATAATGGGTTGATTAAATATGTATAATGAATTACTTTGATTGGTTTATAAGGAACCTTAAACTATGCCTTAATGAATAAAATAAATGGCATATTGAAAATTCAATTAACTAAAGGTATGGGACTTTAGTTAGCTGACGAAGGAAACTTACTTATCCATTGAAATATCTTCATCTAAGATGTCGTTCACTCATAATTGACTAGTGATATGATTGATAAAAAATATTCAACGGTTGAGTAGTGACAACTTGGGGTTGTTACAATCCTACTCAAGGTAGCAACTTGGTGATCTTAGGCACCAAGATCTACATCCTCTACATAAGCAAAAAATGAGCTACAAAAGCATTCAAAAAAAGGTAAGCAACTATTAGTGCAAGTAGATTCATTAGTTGGATTACTTATCAGATTTATTGAAGCACCTTAAATTTGATTAAAGTTGCAAAAATGAGATTTGTATTATAGTCTTCAAGTGTTCAAAAAGAAATATTATTTTTAAGGTTCATTTGCACATTAGGAGTTGATTAAATTTTAGAATTTCAATAATATATAAACTAGCCTATCATCTAATTTGGAAAGCAAAAGAAGACTATCTCCTAATATCTTATTTATAATAAATTTACAGAATAATTCTTGAAGGTTCATTTCAGATTTTTCTTGATTAGTTGCAGTGAATTGATTAAGCGCATTTTCTTGAGAGTAGATTGGAGTGATAATATGTAATATGTTAGTGCATTAAAATTAGAATTTTTTAGATTCATTTGCACTATTATTACTCTCAAAATAAATTAGTTGTGTGATTTGAAATAAAGGCTACAAAATCTAGGTTGGATTGAGTGTTTAAAGATACTCTTAAAGCATAGAAACCTGCAACTCATAGTAGCCAATAGAAGCCACCAAAATTGGTTAGTACAAGCAAATAAAAGCTAACCAAAAAGAAGCTTCATATATTGAAACTTGGTGAGTCTCAAATCCTAATCACTTAGGTTTAGTGCCACTAAAATAAAGCTTCTGTTTTATAGCATTTACAAGGCTTGGATTCACCATCAATCATTCAAGCAAAATGGGTAAGGATTCTAGCCAAAGAGACATCCTTGAAGCCTCATTTTTCACTCATTAATCTGTTACAAAAATAAGAATCTTAGACCTACAAAAGAGTGCAATAAAAAGGTTCTATATACATGTAAAGGTTACATAGTATTGCACTTCTACAATACATCAAATGTAGGGAAAGGAGCAGATTTAAAGATACCACAATAGGCACAACAGGTATAGGGAAAAAGGCAACCAAAAGAAGGGCCAAAGGATTGAGCATTCTCCAACAATGAAAGGGCATTCTCTCCAAGAATGGATTTGCAAGACAAAGGAATATTTTACGTAAATGATAGCAAGCCTACCAAGGTTATTTATGTAAGCCAAAGGAAATATATCACAAATATTTACGTAAACCATAGCAAGGATAAAAAGCTATTTACATAAAAAAAGGGATAGAGCACATTCAACATTCATATGCATCAAGCTTCACATTTATCAATGTGAACATGGAGAACAATGAAGGTATAAGCACAAATAAGAAGAGTAGATACTACATTGGAAATAGCATCAATAGAGGGTAGAAAAATAGCTACATCATCCTTGTTTGAAGCTCCAAGGTGGCTCATGAATTACCTACAGAAGAGAATACATTACTTGTTGCTCAAGAAATAAAGTCAAGCTAAGGAGGAAGATAATCGAAGGAGTTATAATATTCTTCTTGGAGGTGTTACATTAAAAATACCATGCAAGAGGACTAAATTCCACTTGGCATAATATTCCCTAACAACTATCACATCTCTAATACTCAAGAGATGAATTTTGAGGAGTTACAAGTGCTCAAAGCAATTTAAATACATTACAAAGGAGTAACAATCAGTGTAGCACCATTACAAGAAGTGGCAGCACTCTCAAGAAATGCAGGTACGAATTATATATTATTGACTGCCATTAAATGCAGTGTAGAGAGAGAAAAAGGATAGGAATTTACATCTGACATCCATAGTGTGAAGTGGAGAGCAAAGTGTAGTCAAAGGATAGGAGGAATAGCATAGTCAATGCATTTCTAAGTGCAACATGAAAGAAGGAGAGCAAGGAGAATTTAAGGTTCCACAAAAGAAGGTCAACATATACTCTCCAAGTATCGAAGAGCTAGCTTGGTTGTTTCTCGCATAGCCATACCACACTTGGCCATTCATATTCATCAAGTCAAGGGGCTAAGGTAAGAGAACTATCTCATTAATATTGCTTTCAAACATAGGAGATATAAGGTTATAATTTCAAGGATAAACTTTAAGGTTGAGAAAGCAAAATATATAGGAGATAACTTACCAATAATCAGAATACTATTTGAAAATTAACCTAGGAGATATAAGGTCATCTACTTAGGTTGCACAATTTAACACTTTGCAAATATTATTATCTTTTCTAATTTTCCAAATTTGGGAGTCATAAGGTCTACTGCTACAAATTGATTTATTGGAAATTAAGAAAATTAAAATCAAATCTCAAAGGGTCATTATAAGAGGTTTATCAAAACATATAAAGGTTGGAAATTATAATATTTACTTGTCTCAAATATTCTCAAATAGAGACAAAAGATCCAACATTAAAACCTCTTGAAATATATAAAAAGTGCTTAGTTCAATAGGAGCAATAAGGACAATAGAATTTGATTTTAGAATTTACAAAATTATACAAAATCAACCAATATTGAACTATAACTTACAAAAGTACTTTATAGCTTGTCCAAAACATAATAGGGAGTCATAAGTCATTCTACGAAACCTAAGAATTTATACTAGGGAATTCAAGTGGCTTCAAATAAATTCTTCTTAATATAATCTTAGCTATTTAAGGGTCCCAATTATTTCTCCTAGAAGAATAAAGTGAAAGATATTTTGGTATATGAAAAACGTTGGGATATTGTCAAAGGAAAAACACAAATACCTACTAGAAATAATATTAATCCTAAAGTTTGTAGAAAATGATTCAAAGGCTCTAATGATAATAACCTTTGCTATCACTGATGAGATACAACCCTATATCAGTTCAGCAAAATCATCCTTAGATGCATGGTCAAGCCTAGAGAAAATTTTTAAAGGAAATAATAAGGCAACTATTCTCCATATTCAAAGTCAACTTTATTCATTAAAAATGAATAATGGAGAAAGCATAAAATTATTCCTAAGAAAGGTAGCAGATATTAAAGGGAAATTATTTATTGTAGGAGAAACAATTAAGGATGAACTTCTTACTCGAGTAACCATGAGAGCACTTCTAGAAATCTATAAACATTTGGTAAAATATTTAGAAGTTCTAAGTAAAGATACTTCTTTTGATGACTTAGTCAATATTCTATAGGAATATGAAGAGGAAAATATGATTAAAGATGAGATTTCTAGCACTGCATTGGCATATAAAGATAACCCACAAGGAAACATTACCTCTTCATCAAAAGGATGAAGACCATGGTACAACATGTATTTTCATATATGAAATAGAAAATTCCATAGTACTAGCTACTGCAGGTTCAACCCTAAGAATCAGAATCAAGAAAAATAGATAAACAATGGGAGCCAATTTTAGCCACGACAATATCAAAATCCTCATCAGTAGAAATTTTAGTGTCCATCCAATTATTCCCAATTGGAGTATCAAAAAGAAATCAAAAAGGAAATCTATCTCAAAGGATATAAGATATTGAATAACTAGAAGAATCGAATGATGATTATGAGATCAAAGCTCTTTCAGCAAGAATGACAGTTTTTGAAGGCACTAACATCTTGCGTGAACAAGTTATAGAAATTAGAGAAGAATCAAAATTCCAGATCAAAGAAAAATATTTGATTCAAATCCATCATATGGAAGAATATCCACATTGAATACTAAAGTCTTAAATACCCAAATATTGTAATATAGGGGTGTTATAAATAGAGTATATTACATTATTTGTGTCATGTAAATGTACCTTCCTTGGTACATACTTAGAACATTATGTTACTTTAGGGGAAATTTATCTAGTTACTTCATGCAATGTAATAAATACATAAGTGTCAATGTGCAAGCTGTAATGTGCAAGGTGTCCACTTGTACAACTAGGTAGAGTGTTGGCCAAGGAACTTATCTTCCTATATAAAGGCCATAGATGTAGAAGACATATATCGAAGTCATTATATTAAAGTTAGTGTGTGGTAGATAGGCAATAGGGTAGTGTGTGTGTGAGCTATAATCTCGGAGCTCATTCATGGAGCAGTAGCTTATATCATGGAATGTCAATTTCCTCCATATATACTATTGTAATCGTTCATCATTTCTATTTATAGCATATTTTAGTCATCTTGTAGATTTACTTTATTTCTTTCTAAATCTTGTGATTTCCATCTCCCATTTTATGTGGTATCAAAATCTAACAATAGTTATAGAATTTTAAATTGCTAATAGCCTTTTAAGAGATTAAAATTCCACATTTGTGGTTCTCATTACAAAAAAGCAAGGTGAAAAGGATTTAAAATACTTTCAACCCATTAGTCTATGCAATACTATTTTTAAAATTTTAACTTCTAACCAATACACTAAAAATAATTCTTTATAGAATTATTCCCAATCAATAAGGGGGATTTGTGTAGGGTAGACAAATTCTAGATGAAATTATCTCAATTTATGAATCTATTCATTCAATTAAAAAATTGGTTCCATAGGGATTATTCTCAAGATAGATATGAATAAGGCTTATGATAGAGTTTAATGGTATTTTCTAGACAGAGTTTTAGAAAAAATTGGTTTTCACCTTCAATGGAGATCTTGGATCCAATTATATTTTTCCTCTCCTATGTATTTTATTATTATTAATGGCATACCTACAAGTTTTTTCAAGTGAAAGAGGGATAAGAGAAGGGGACCCCATATCCCCTTATCTATTTTTTCTTATGGTAGAAGCACTAGGAAGAGCATAAAATACAACAAAAAATGTAGCAATCATCAAAGGTGTTAAATCGACCTCAAAAATAGATGTTATAACTCATCAACAATTTGTTGATGACACCATCATAGTGGTTCAAGCTTCGATCAAGGAAGAAAAAGAGATTAAGAATATCTTGGAACCTTATGAGAAGGTTTCCAGAATGCTAAAATTTTCATATCAATACTCCAATTGAAAAGTAGCAAAAAAATTCAAGGATTTTTAGTTGTAGCATTGATAACTTTCTAGCCACCAATCTTGGTATGCCACTCTTTAAAGGTAGGATGAAATATAAATTATGGAATTTGATCTTAGACAAATTTTAAAAGAAACTAGCAGGTTGGAAAGGAGTTTTGTTCAGCCAAGCAGGTAAGCCTCAGCTGGTTAATATACTTTACAAAGTTTGTCAATATATTTTTAATCTATTTTCAAAATCCTTGCTAAAGTTTTATAAAGAATAGAAAATGTTTAGTGCAGATTTCTATGGACACGAGTAGAAGAGAAATAGAGAATACCTTAGTTACCTAGGATAAAGTTTGTATTTTCAAGAAATAAGGAGGTTTGGGGTTAACAAATATGAAGAATCTTAATAGATATATTTTAAGTAAAATGGGATGGATGTTAATTCAAGACAATGATTCTTTTTGGAAAAAATTATTAAGGCTAAATACTTGGATTGTAATAATTTATTTGTGAGATGTGAAAATCCCTCAACAGTTTTTGCCTTTTTGAATAGTATAATCAAACTTAGGCCTATGTTATGAAAGTACCTTATATGGAGAGTGGAATATGGAGATCAAATTGAGTTTTGGTAAGATACTTGGTTAGTGAACAAACCTCTCATATCTTTTGATGACTTGGTTGTCATTAAAGAACCTTTGGTAAGGTTGTATGGAAGAAATTTTAAGGACTAAATTGAGATGGATAAAAATTTTAAGAGATGAAAAATTATTTCTTTACAATCAAATTAGAAGATAACTTAGCAAGCTATGATGAAACTCAATAGTATTGTACAACTTTAGCATTTAATTCAGTCCTTCCACCATGATGTCCTCATTTAGGATTTTAACTCTTCTGAATTTACTCAATTAAATCAAGATATGAAACTCCTACTGCTATGGATTTTCTAGCCTCTAAAATCTAGTTAAAACATTTAACTCCTAAAATTTCTTTTTTCTCTTGGTTAGTTGTGCAGAACAAGATTCTAACTATTTTTTTATTAGTTGGGTGAAAGGAATTTTGAAAGGACCTCCAAACCTTATAACAAAAATAATTTAATCTCCAACCACTAAGAGACTAAGGACACTTCAAACATTAAAGTCATCCAGTCCTTGGACACAACTACCTACACCCAGACAAACATATACTATCCAAAAAAACCTAGACACATAATCCAAACAGAGATAAAAGCTAGGCACATAGATCTACATGTATAAATAGAAACAAAAATTGGGCATGCAGGCCCACCCAAAATATTAAAAAAAATCCTAATGGGTAGGGTTCCAACCACCAGCCCTAAGTATTTTGACTCAAGTTTGACCTTTGTCTGAATTCATTGTCCAATGATCTAAGGCCATCTAGGAAATTACCTCTCTAAATGTGAATAATTTGTTGTGTAAGACCTTGATTAGCCAGGAATTCTGCAGCTTTGTTACCTTCCCTGAACCGATGCTTGAATTGGACTTCTTCTAAATTTTGAATCATTCTCCTAGCTTCAATTATAAAATTTACAACAATCTGAAGAGGAATTTTGGTTAACAAGATTCTAACTGTTGATAATTTGAGAAAAATAGATTTCCATTTCCTAATTTTTTGTGTGTTATGTAAGTCCAATAAAGAATTAGTGGATCACGTATTTGTGCACTATCCATTTTCTTCTAAAGTTTTCCAATTATTGTTAAGGACTTTATCTTTATGTTGGGTTAGTCTAAAAAAAAAATTGAGCTCTTTAAACAATGTCATTCCCCCTTTCTTAGTAGTACGATAATTTTTTTAAGGAAGATGATTTTCTTATTTCATTTGGGGTATTTGGTTTGAGAAAAATAATGGAATTGTTAAGGAATTTTTCAAGAATGAGATGGTTCTTTCCACATAATAAAATCAATTGTTAAAGATAACTTTTCCATTATAAATATTGAAGGTTAGGAGAATGTTCAGGAGGCTAGGACATCCTCTTTGTGGGATCTTCCACCTATTCATAATAAAGAAATAGATCCAAATATCACTATAAAAATACCTTTTGGTGTTCCCCTAGATTTGGTTGGCTTAAACTTAATTTTGATGGTGTTGCAAAAGGCAACCCAGGTAGGGTAGGAGGAGGTGGAATTATAAGGGACCACTTGGGATAAGTTGTTTTTTCCTATGCAAAACCTTATGGGATCTAGACTAACCACTTTACAGAAACCAAAGCTTTGTATACATACATAAAATTAATTAAATAATTGAATAATAAAAAATCATTATTGAATGTGATTCTATGAGCATTCTAAACTACCTATAGAACTAGAATGCAGATAATTGGAACATCAAGAATATCATTGAGTATGCTAATATTACTCTATCCTCTCTCGAGGGAGTGGAAATTAATCATATTTATAAGGCAATGGGATAGCCAACTGGTTAGAAAATAAGGTAGTTGAGAGTCCTCATTTGATTCTCTAGAGGGAAAATATTCTTGATGCATTGAACTCCATTATGATAATTATGAAAAGAGTAATGAATAGTAAAATTAATCATGGGAATAATTGATATATCCCAAAATGGTTTCATAGTTATTAACTAGTCAGTGTGTGGTCTTTGATGTTACAAGTTTCCTTTTTGTTCATTTTTGTAGTTTTGGGAGAGAGTTAGAATGTTTAATGAGCTCCTTGAGATCCTTTGCTTCATTTAGATTTTTATGCTTTCCTATGTGTTTATGGAGATTCAATTTCATTGTTGTGGATGCAGAATATTTAGCAAAGGTTGAAATGCAAAAGCTATCCATATTTTCAATTATGTAGTTGTTCAGTTGTCTATATGTCCTTGTGTTTGGTTGTGTTTATATCCAATTCATACCAAAGAGGTAGTCTATAAAGAAAAACATTCAGTTAAGGGTGATCAATCCATTGAGAAGTAGATAAAATACTAGGTGGAAATGATTGTTCTGCATATGGAAAAAATTTAGATGTCAGAGGATGTGAAGAGTGATGAGCCAATAGGGAAATCAACTAACTTTAGCTCTGTTTCAAATTTGAAAGAAATTAAAATTGAGATTATTCATCTAGAGAGGACCTAAATAATATTATGGACAATATGAAAGAGAATTTTGATGTTCTCTACTAAGATTGGGATGTTGTAGATATGTTGCTTTGATCCATATGAAAAAGGGGGAGGGCTAGATATTTTGGCCCTATTTTAGGTGCTTTCTATTCTAAGCCCATTATAGATGCTTTTATATATTTTTTAATCTAGGTTGTTAATTGAAGTAGTATAAACAACATTAATGAAGCAATGCTATAGTTTCTAGATACATTATTTTGGCTATTTTTTGTTTTTTTGTCTCATGATGTAGTTATGTATTCATCTTTTTCCAAGAGACTTTGGTTGTAAAGAATGGTTGAGGATCTTTAAAAAACCCCTTATTTTCATCCTTTAATCAAAAAAATATTAGATCACTAAATCATGTGGTATAAATATTTATCAGTTGACCACTCTAGATGATCAAGAGTTATCCATTTTAGTAAACAAACACAAGTTAAAACATATCTAGTCAATTGAAATATATTATTAAGATTGTAAATATATACAGTTTTGTACAAATTTTTCCTTATTTCTAATTTTTCATTACTTTTTTCCATTTTTATTTTGAAAGAAAAATTAGAATATTGATAAATAAGAATAATAAAAAAAGGAAAATAAAATGGAGAAGAAAAAAAATCAAAAATATGATAAAATACAAAAATAAACAAAAATTATTCACCCTAACTATGTTAGAGTATTTAGCAAGATGCCTAGCTTCCCAGATTAATCCCATCCATTTTCTCTAGGAATGGATCAATATCCCTTTCAAATGACCAAGTTGAACCAAAGTCAAAATATTTATAATTATTAAGGCAGAATTTTGGTGATACATTGACTCGTCAATGTAGTGATTCATTGAAATTCTAGTGAATCATTGCTTATAAATGTGGGCATCATGATTATTCTTGGTCATTAGTTCATATATTTTTAAAGACAGGGTATAACCAATGTTATTGTCATGTCAATAAAGTGATGACATCATGCCACCAAATGATAATATGACTTCAAACCAAAGGAGGGATAGTTGATTCTCCATCTTATAGTGTTTTTATTTCTAAATAGAGAGTTGCCAAGGGAATCTCAATGTCATGATGACATCACAAAAAAATTGGTAATTGATTAACTTTACCATCGATTTACCAATTTTATTGTAAGTGAACCTTAGGAGACCTAAATATTACACATATTTTACCTTAAAAAGGGGACAATGGTTGTGTTGAATTGTGGAATTGTCTGGATTCTTACATGCCCATAATTTTAGTTTCAAAAAATTTGGATGGAAGGGTTTATGGCCTCTTCCAACCTCTAAATTTAGGTTGGATTCCTACTATCCTTGTTAAATTTTAAACTCATTTAATCTAATTGCATGAAATTAAATGCAAAGAATTAAAACATGAAAAGTAAATTTGTAAGTTTAGGGTATGATGGATTAAATTAATTACAACTAAAACCATAGCAAGGAGACTGTACCATCAATCAACTCATGAGAAATATAAATAACAATAGTGCATTTCCATTCAACAAATTTAAAATTAAGAGAGGAATGACAATATGAGCAAAAGGGTTGTGCCACAATATTGGGCATTCCATAATATAAAAGGGTAGTTCCAATAATGGAGTGCAAAAGAATTACCAATTTCTCACTCATTTCATGAATTAAAAGAGCACAATTTGGGTATTAAAAAGTATAGTTTCAAATTTTGCAATTCTAAAAGATGTTTATAATAGATCCTTTAACTCCTATTTATAGAAAAGTTTACCCCAAAGTTACCTGGGTGAGAAACTATTACTCATAGTAAAAATAAATATTTAGGGGTATCTCTAACTAAATGATGCATCTCCAAATGTTACACAATTCTAATTATACCTCTTAAATATTTAGAAAATTTTCAAAATGAGTATGGTACCACTATATACCAAAATATTTCTTTTCAAATATCTTCCTCGAGATCCATGCTTATCCTTTTATTCCTTCATCGGTTTATGAGTTATTTGCTCTAGGAGGTAATAAAATCACTTTAGTATTATAACACTTCACTAATATTTCCTTAGCACTTCACTCCTATAAGCTAATTATTTAATATTACTAATAGATCACTCTAAGAATAAATTGATCTTCATAGAGAAAATTTATATTTATTTTTGAGTTAGCAAAATTTGAGAGGTGTATTAGTTGACTATTTCTACTATTTGTAACCTTTTAAAATTTAAAAATACCCATGGTACTACCTTGTCACTATATTTACAGTGACTTCATAGGATACCAAGCTTGATTGGTAAGATATCCCATGCCATGCCTTCATCCTTGGGTACAGAGTTAAAAAATAGAATTGTTGAGTCCTTGTTACAAAATTATAAAATTATGGTCCTCTTGTGTCACTTTAATGGAAGTATCTCCAACAAATTTTGTAATTCTTTATTTATTGGTATTTTAAAATATACAAGGTCCTTCGTATCCCCTACCAATTCCTTGCATGGGTTTTTTGAAAATCTATCTTGCTTACGCACTATCTTCTACAACTTGGCAAACAATGGCTCTAGTTTTTTGAATTGTTCTACTACAACTATAATTTCAAATTGATCCTTATCCTCTTCAATCACAAAATCAATTATGTCATAATTGAGGAGTTTTCTTTTAGGGTAAAAAATATTTAACATCTAGTAGTGATAAGCTTCTACATCTCTTTCATAATTTCCTATACTAGGGCTTTTAGAGAGACTAACATGCCCTTACAAGCCTACAGGTCTCTAGGCATTAGGGATATTTTTAACTTCTTGACCATTTATTTTAGATATTTTCCTAATTAATAATATTGTGATGCCAACATTTTAACCAAAATTTTGAACACCTCTTGGTACCTCTCCTTTTCAACAAAGTGTTCTTCAACTTGCTTGATGATTTTGGCCACTTGACTTAGGTTGCTTTCAACATTGGCTACAAACTCGATATATTTTAACACGTGTTACTTTGGCTTTGATATTGTCCCTTAGGGACTTAACCCTTTTGTACCTATCATTGATCCTTCTTTCAATGTTGATATCAATTTTGGAGCTCAAAAATATTTTTATCTCTTACTTTTTGGGCTTCTTGAAGCTACTTTGTTTTGGTCCTCTAGATGGTATTTTTCTTTATGGATTGCTTTATATATTGGTCTTGCCTCTATGTAATCTATTACGATAGGTCCTCTAATTTTTACCTCTTTTTAGCCTCTTCAAGTTGGTACTTGAGTTCCTCAACATATTTATTTAAATGAATATTTTCTATAGTATATTTCTTCAGGTCTTTATTGTCATGTTGGAGTTGTTCTTTTTAACCTTTACCTAGTCCACTGCTACCTCTAGATCTATAATATTTCTCTTTAATGCATCATCATCTATCACTAATTTGAAAAATAGTATGCTCATGCCAAATATGATTTTATTTGTAATATTAGATCATTTGGTACATATCTATTCTACTCAAATCTAGCTCTAATAGTCTAGTAGTGAAGTTAGTAGGGGATGTGGAAATTTTAGAAGGGTCATTTTATGTTGCTTTTACAACAAGGACTTTGTTACCTCCATATGCTAACTATGATCACATTGTAACAAATTATTGAGATGTTTTATATTTCAACCATTTGTATTCATTTCTAGTTCTTCTCTCCTCATCCTAAAGGAAATAAAATGTCTTTTAAATATATGTCTCATTAGGCTGATTGGAAATATTCCAAACAAATGCCTAGCTAGATCCTATGGCTACATTGTATCTAGATATTTTTTATAAGGTTAGTCATAGAAGTTGTCATAGGCAACACCATTACCTATAACAAGAATTGCTTGGCCTATAGGTAGTGTAAACAAGATGACAAAGTGAGTAGAGCAAGTTGTGTATAGATGGGAATGAATTGTGATGTGGATGGGTCATCCTTGATGCTAGTTGTACCAATGTTTTAGCTAGTTAGAAGATTGGTGAGGGAGTCAATAAATATGATACTAATGGTAGTGAGGTGGAGACTTAGATGATAGGTGTAGGTAATGAAGTGATTGGGTGGTTCCATAAATGAATGTTGTGGTTGAAGGTAAAGTACCTCTAGGAAACTATGGGCCACACTATTGGATGGCAAGGGAAGTGTAGTAAAATAAGGGAAGATAAAAAGAAATAAATAAGAATATAAGTAGTTGTGTATAAAGAAGTAAAAGCAATATAAAAGGGAATATAAGTTAAAGTAAAATGGTGGTGGACATTGTATTGGTCATTCTCCATTTAGGAGGAGTTCCTTCTTAGGGCATTTCCCCCTTCTCAAGTTGAGGTGATTGCTATTGTTGGTATGGAACTAATTCCACCTTTATGAATATTGAACCATTAGAGTCACCTTATATTTTTATAGCCTTTTATTGATCATTTACTATACTAAAGAGTTAATAATAGCTAGTGTGGTTAGTTCCATACAATAGATATAGGAGATGGAATTGGGGGGCTTGATAAAGATTATTATTCTATCTTTCCCCTCTTTCAACTCCTTGGGTGCCTTCTATCCTAGATGGCTAATAATTGATCATCAAATAGACCATATCACGCTAGCCTCTTTGTTGTATAGGTTTCACATCTCATACTCTACTAAGTGAGTATATTGCTTTTAGAGTACCCCAACTTTTACAAGGAACCCAAGACAAGATGGTTAGGATTGACATCTAGTTCAAAGTCATCCTTTAACTTTGCCTCTGCATAGAATATGTATCACTCAGGAGATTGATGTACCAATATTATATTTCATCTTTGTATCCCAAGGTGATCTCTAAAGTGTGTAAGGATAACTTTTCACTTGGGTTTACCTTCTTCTCCATACCATACCTATTTTAATTTACAAACAATGTATGTAAACCTTATCATCAAGCTTATAATTAATCTTATTTCTAAAGTATTTCTTTATTTTATAAGACCACATGTCCTAGAGTTCATATAATCCCATGTCTTTAAGCTTCTCATCTATCATCTAATGTATCCCTATAGCTTTGGTGTTATCTTCATGATTGGTTTCTTGAGCGGGTGGTTTTATTTTACCTGCTAAAGTATCATAAGTCCACATACTTGAGTTTCCTAGCATATTCAAGGTTAAAAAGGTGATCTAGCAATATTGGCAACTCAAAATATATAACTAAAGAGCTAAATATGTGGATAGAATATTTTGTTCTCCCTATTTAGAAGTCCCAATTGGGATATTCTTTTGATCTCAATAACTACTTGACCTCTTCTAATATCCTTGAGGCTTCACCCTTTATTTTCTCCATAATTATATTGTATACTTTATCATATAAGTGATAAAGTATATCTATTTTTTATGAGGTATATCTATGCATTCAACTACCCATAGTGCCTTCCCATATAGTCACATTCCTTATTTTGGCATAAAATAAGCCAAACTAGATAGGAGTTGTAAGTAAACTTGTGTTACCATTTGAATTTCTTAAGTTGGTTGCTCATCTAGTCAATTATATATCTTGCTTAGTCAATTATTTGTGAGTGCCTAGGATCATTATCTCTTATATGAAGGAGGGGATTTTATTCCTTATATACCTTCATATATAATATCTTCTTGAGTATGGTTGTAATCCCAAATAGGATCATTTGGACATCATACTTTAACAAGTCTAACTCTAATGGGATGCTAAACTTAGTAGCACTATTTGGGTTTTTTGGATGATATATTGAGAAATAATCCTATAATTTTGGTCACATCCTTCTGGTTCTTTAGATTTTATGTGATTGATTCTGTCAGAGCATTTCCTACTTTCAAAATCTTCCTTATATCTCCATATCAAATGTAGAATGATTTCTTTGTCCATTGGAATGGCCTAATGCTCCCACACATGAAGTCATATCACTCTATATATGATTCCATATACTTCAAGCAATTTCATACCTACAAGACCAGGTTCAATGATATGCCCAAGGTCCAAATTTGGCTTATGATCTATGAATCTATTTGTATCCCAAGTTAAATCTTCTAAAGGATTCCTTCTTTACATTCTCAAAATAATGGATGTACTTGCATTCTTCAACCCTTTTATATGGTTTGTTAAACAAAACTTTGGGTCTTCAACGAGGAAGAGAGGGCTTCTTATATTTTAAATTCTTTCTTTTATTTTATCTAGAAGACCTTGCCTCATATGCTATTGTTATAACTATCATTGGTGTAGTGGACACGAGTGGTAGCAGTTGTGGAAGCCAAAGACACTAGGTTGGACTCGATCATGGAAGGGCTCAGGAAGGGAGATATGGTATCCATGATGATAAAAATGGGAGACAACTAAAATTTGAGGAAATGAGAAGTTTTTCTTAGTTTTAGTATGGGGATAAATTTGTTTGACCTAGGGTGATTCACTTGAAATGATTTATGAATCACTTGTCTTTATAAAGTTGGTAAAACTTCTACCTTGGGAAACAAATCGCTTGAGGAATAGAATAATTTACTCAATTCAGCTATAAAATCACTAGTCAAAGTGCACTAGGACAAAATGGCTTGAATGGGTTGGTTGGTTTGATCAAATGGAGTGATTCACTCAAGTAACTTGGAAATTTTCTAATGGTTAGGGACTTGAGCAAAAATTATATTTTGGACTAGCAGGGATGGTCTTTTTTCTATCATTTTTATAGCAAAATGATCTTATAAGTTTCCACTAATTGGTTTTAGAAGCCCCAGTGGGTTCCTACCTAATTGACCCTAATTATTTTGAGTGAAATGGTTATCCCTCTAAGATACTTTGGTGGTTCCTTTATTGTAGGCTAATAGAAAAAATTATCCATCAGGCTATACAGTAGACTATTCATGGTTTGCCAAGGTTGATCAATTACAGAAGGGCAAGTTAACAAGATACTTAACACATGCAAGTTACTAGATAAGAAAAAAGTAGAGGTAGATCATAGAAGGCATGCATGTAAAAAGTGGATAGGGCTAATGCCTTAGGTGGTGGTTTTATAACCCTTGCCTCACCTATACTTGGAAATATATGCTAAGGTAGGTATATTGGCATAGGAGGGGTTTATTTGCTACCCTAGTTTTTCATCCACTAGGTGGTCCTTTGGCAAGTGGTTCACATTCCTAAGCAAGAAAACCACCCACAATGGTAGTAAAACCATTTCTTTCAATAAATACATAAAAAATAAGATAAAAACTTGAGAAGAAGATAAAAGGAAACATAGATTTAAGATTCATTATGGAGGAAGATGGAAATAAAACTGATAATAATTACTAAAAAATACAAAACCAAAAGAGATATGTACGTATTTTGCATTATTTTTGCTTTTTCCTTTTATTTAGATAGGTCAAAGATTTTTTCCATTTATTGAAATTAGTAATGATATTTTGTTCATCATGGTGAATATATAGGCATTTAGACTTGTGATCTAGAGGATCTGATATGGTCTAGTCTAGATGAAGTTAAAATTTTTATGGCCTCCTAGTTTGGCTTGATTCTCATCTCATTTCAATACTAAGTCACCTTCTTTGTAATCCATCCAATGGCTCATTTTTTGAATATTTTTTTACTACCTCCTAATGTTTGACCATCCTCTTGAATTTATTTTCTTATTTTTCCTCTAGGGC
This sequence comes from Wollemia nobilis, assembly GCA_028583015.1. Lineage (NCBI taxonomy): Eukaryota > Viridiplantae > Streptophyta > Pinopsida > Araucariales > Araucariaceae > Wollemia > Wollemia nobilis. The sequence continues at coordinate 7,524,419 of JAQPPZ010017049.1, read as the reverse complement.
TAGTAGGGACTTTATTCATGCTTACATTAGTTTGATATTAGTATCTTCAAGTTCCAATTGTTGTGATATTTGGAGGGAAGAAAGTTCCAAAGTCACTAGCAAAATAGAATCTTTCTTGAAGACCAGTTTGTAGAGTGATGATCATGTTGAATATTTTTGAGTTACCTAGTTTTTCCAAAGCACTATTAGTAATTTGGTATGTCAATTCCCCTATGACTTGGTGATGATCTTATTTAGAATCCATTATTATGTTCTTATTGGTAGACTTTGCCAGTACATTCCCCTAGGGGTGATAATTAAAGCATATTTTGAATATAAACGTGTATTCCAAAGTAAATTTATTTAGATTGATCCCTATGAATGAGGTATAATTGTTGATAATTACTATATATGGTGTTCTAAGTCTCTTAGTCATATCTTCTAGTAGTTGTACAACCACTTCTTGATTAGTTGATTTCACTAGTGTTTCTTCCACCCAATTTGAGAAGTAATTAGGTGTAGTTGTAATCCATCTATGTCCTACACTAGATAAAGGACTTATGTTACCAATGAAGTATAGGGTCCACTATTAAAAGGTTCAATAATGATGATTGGTTTTAGGGATATTGACACCTTTCACCTTCTCATAATCCTACAAACGAATTTGTAATTCTTAACCCATTGTCAGTAGTCAAAAAATATGGTAGGCTAATAAAATCCTATCTTAGGATTTTATGTGTCATTATTGGTTCAAAATAAAGTCCTTCCTCATTGTGATATTCTTTGATTAGGGATTATTTTCTTTCTTGTTTGACACATCTCAACAAGACACCATTATATCCTTTCATGAATTGTATATTTTCTAGCCATGCACAATGTATTACTTTATACCTAAATTGGGCCATTTATTTAGGCATCAATCCTTCTAGAATCTATCTAATTTGTGTACCTATTGATATCTCCCATCCATCATGTTTGATTATCAAGACCTATTTTATCTATCAAGGCAATTTGATCCTTCAAAGTAGATATTGAAAGGTCCTTGCATAAAGCTCTACCATTAATGAGATTGGTGCGATTGATTTCTATATCAAAGTCCTAAATTTTATTTATCCACCCTATTCTATTTTCCTCTAAATTACCATGAAGTGTTATGGATCAGAAATTAGGGTGGGCTAAAATGATGGTGGTCTTGCTTTAGGATAAACACTACCTAAATTTGTTCAGGATCTTCATTATAGTAAGCACCTATTTTTTAATGAAGGTGTACCTCTCCTTATAGTTGTGAAGGATATGGGTTGGTCCTCATCCTTATCATTCTTTTGGTTTAGTACTAAAGTAATGATTTCATTTATTCCAAACACAGTGTCCAAAATATTTAGATAAATAAGGTTTGATTATAATTAGGCCTCTAGTGATAGCATCATTTATGACCTAAAAATACTTGATTCCTCAAATTGATGTGGAAATAGGAAGGTCTTGGATGGCTTTTATCCTAACAAAATTTATGGCTAAACCATATTTTAACACCACATATCCTAATATTTTTCCTTTTTGTACATAAGAATGAATTTTTTTATATTTGAGTGAGATACCATACTCCCTACACTTATGAAAGATGGACTCTAGATTTTCAATATACTTATTCCTATATTTTGAAAATATAGTTAAATCATCAAGGTATATGATAATATTTCATTGACTAATCCTAAAAAAAAAATGTCCATGGCTCATTAGAATATGGACACCATATTTGAAATATTGAAAGGCATTCTTTGGTAGGTGAATATTTTCCATCAAGTGGTAAAGGTAGTTTTGTGTTGATCATTGTCTTTGACCTAGATCTAGTTATACTCTAAGAAACCATCTAAAACATCTATGACCCTACCACATTTTATAAAATTTGGTCAATAGTAGGCAATAGGTAGGTGTCTTTTTATGATCTCTTGTTAAGGTTTTTAAAGTTGAGATACAACCTAATATCACCATTCTTATTTTAGACCATTCCCAAGTTGGATACCTAGGTGGAGTTATTGATTAAGAAATTGATTTATGCTTGTAGGAGTTTTAGGAGATCCTTCTTCATAATCACCTCAATTTTTGGATTTGTTGTTTCTATCAAAAAGGCTTTTCACTTAGTTTTAATTTGGTAGTATATTCGGCAATATGTTTCATACACATTTAAATATTAAAAGGACCAAGCAATAATGTCCTCATATTTTCCATAGAGTTCCTTGAATATAATGGTTTCCTCTTTGGTGCACTCTGAAGGCTCGAATGCGGAGTGACGGCGTGCTATATTATGATGCAAACGAAATTGATATAAAAATGCTAAGTCCTATGAACGCGAGAAAAACAATGCATGAAGGAAAGACGTGAGATGTTAGCAAACAAAGAAAAGTAGGGTCTCTTTTTATTAATGTTGCTTTCAATATAGTTACAATAAGTCCCCCCTCTAGGGCTCAAAACATTTGATACAGTTTGTTACATCAACGGATGGTACGCTTCTAGTGTCTTTCGCATGCCCACATTTGAAATGGGCTGGCCAAACGTTGTCGTCGCTTGCATACATGTGTTCGTCATTCCTTGCTGCCCCTCTAGTGTTCCTAGTGGTGAGATCCTATGCTCAAAGAAACAACAAATAGTTAATAGCATATGTGGATATTATAAAAACATGCAATCCCCAAAGCCTCCGGCTAGTTAATGTAAAAAAGAATGAAACGATGGTCAAAACATGTCAGAATGAACCCAAATTTTGATAGAAGCATCAAGACATCATCAGGGACCCATTGTAAAAATAACAGTCAAGAAATCATGCCTGGATTTCTAATCGCTTTGGGTTGGGACGATTAGGACTGTCACGAAACATGCAAAAGCAACCTTGCAAATTTCCTATCCAGAGACCTCCAAAACTCCTGCAAACTTGGGGTTAGGCTAAAAGGGGCATTTTGGGCCGACCCAGAAGGTCAGATTTTGTAGATTCTACCCAAATTGCCCTGTATCTAAAAGTGCTCCCTGTATGTTAGTAAACGCGTAAAATGATAAAAACACAGTCAAATCAAGTCAGAATAACATGAAACTTGAACAACAGCATAAGTAAACCAACTAGAACATAATGCAAAAAGAATAGTGAAGAAAGAATTCATGAATTTCTAATCACTTTGGGGTGGGACGATTAGGATTACAGCAGTTTGGGGGGCACCCAGGGGCAGGACACCCGTCGTTTGGGACCTGGTTTTGACACCAATCCAGGTGGGATGGGTCCAAAACCTCCTAGGGGGTTGTGTCGGTGAATTTGGTGTGGGATTGTGGCTGATTGCTTGGGTTTTGGTTTGGGATTGCGTTCCTAGTGTTCACCCGATAACCTCTCTTCCAAAAGATAAATTAGGGATGTAGGAAGCACAAAGGGGAATGGGGGTACAATTTGGCAGCACTCCATTGCTCCAAATGCTCTAGCTCTATCCTATTTGGGGTGAGGAGGCTCACCATTTTATAGACCTAAGGGTTTCCTTTGAATGCGCATGTGAGGGCACCACTTGGCTTGTCATGCATTTTTTGGGGGAGAGAAGATTCCTCCCTGTTTTAGAGCCTCCTTGCATGAGGCCTCCATGATCAAGGCATGCTTGACTGAAGTCCCTCTCTCTAATTCAAAACCATTCCTTGTAATTGCATTCTTTGAAGGCATTGTTGAGTGGCAGATCTAGTTTGCCATTTGTCAAGGTTTGACTTTTTTCCAATCAAACCTGTTATTCGTCCCACCTTGGGATGATTGTTGCTAATCGTCCCGGGGTGGGGCGAATAGGATTCTAATCATCCCAGGGTGAGATGAATAGGGATAAAAGTGCTTAAAAGGTGCCAAAATGACCTCTAACCTTCCAAAAATAATTTGGGAGTGGTTAGGACCATTGTTTAACCTCTGGAGGCTACCCTAGGGGTATGTATGTCAACTCGGTCAGTGCTTGTAGCCACATAATCAGGTTGGTGTTGTTTTGGTGTCTACAGATGCCCCTTTTTGGGATGCGCTGTGTGTGGCACAGTGCTGAGAAAAAATAGATGACCAAAGCACTTAATGATTAGGGTTTCTTAGTAACCTAACCAACTTTTGATGCCCCAAGTATGGAAAGGGCATGCATTCTTGAATCCTTGCTTCTGACGAGCTAAGGAGCTTAAGTCAAGTGTAACCTTTTTCGATGAGGTGTACTTGATCTTGGACATTGTTTAGTCATGAATAGGCAAAGGGCGCAACCTTTTATCTGAGGGACCTTGTCTTCATGCTTCCAGAATGCCAATTTTTTATTCAGCTTGTGATTATTGCTTGTTTATTTCCTCAAGTAGGAGCGTGATTGTCTTTGTCAATGATTCTTTGAATGCATGACATTTCCTTGATTGGGTGTGTATTTATTGATTTGGTGCCTAAGTGTGACTACCCCCTCAAGCAACAAATCGATGAGGTAATGACCAACAATGAGAAAAGTTATGAGTCACTTGACCCAAGATGGTGTTTGTAAGGGTGCCTTCAGTTGTTTTCCGTTGAACGCTTGCAGTTTTCCAACTATCGGACCTATTTTTGGTGGGTTTTGATCCTTTTCTTTGACGCCTACTGGGGTAGACATTATCAAAAATCCTCCTTCCCATGGAGTGGTCCAGTTATGGTAGCCTTCTTAAGGAGTAGGATAGTGAGTATTTGTGACCCCGACGTTAGTTTTACATGCAATGAATGTCAGGTGCAGAGGCACCTTGGTTCGGTAGGTTTATTGCTATTTTTGGTGCATTTTTTGGATGTAGTTTTTGTTGCTTTATTTTTTTGCTCTGTAATCGTCCTAGGGTGGGACGAATAGCAATTTAGTAATCATCCTAGGGTGGTATGAGCACTAACGATAGCGCTCATCCTAGGGTGGAACGATTACAGGCCTAACAGCCTATAAAAAGACCAAATCTAGGTTTTGGGCTCATTTGCAACAATTTTTTCTTGGCTATTTGGAGCAGTGAGGAGGAGTGTGAGTTTGCGTAGCGGAGTGCTGCCGAGATTTCATGGACATCATGAGTGTGAGGACCGGATCTTCGAGTGGAGGAGCTGAGGCGAGACGGGTATGATGTTCCTTCCTTCTGCGTGTTATTATTTATTTTATTTTTTTTGTTTATATGAATTTTTAAAATGCACATATAAAATGCTTGTGAGCATTATTTTTTTTGTTGTTTTTGTCTTATTAAGGTTGTAACCCGAATATAGATTTTGTATTTGATTTTGTTGTTCACACTTTAAGGTTAAAAACCCTACTATGAATTTGATGTTTTTGTTTGATTTTTTTGTTCACACTTAAGGTAAAAAAACCCTAGTATGAATTTTATGTTTTTGTTTGATTTTGTGTTCACACTTAAGGTAAAAAACCCTAATATGAATTTTATGATTTTGTTTGATTTTTTGTTCACACTTGAGGTTAAAAACCCTAGTATGAATTTTATGTTTTTAGTTGATTTTTTTTTTTTTGTGATTTGTTTGTTTTTTTGTGTTTTTGATTGTACAATTTATTTGAATGTTTTGTACTTGTGTTGTATAGTTTTTCTGTACATTTTTGTTTAAATTAAGGTTGAAACCCTATTTTGTTTTTTTTTTTGTTTTAATTTGTTTTTTAGTTCACATTAAGGTTAAAAACCCTAGTATGATTTGTTTTTATTTTTTGTGATGTGTTTATTTTTTGTGTTTTTGATTGTACAGTTTATTTGAATGTTTTTGTTTAAATTAAGGTTGAAACCCTAATTTGTTTTTTGTTTTGTTTTATTGTGTTTGTGTTTTGCAGGTTGTGAGGAGTCGGCACCGCTAGCCGACTGTGTTCTCTGATGCCCGGGATGCACTAACAATTGCGTATTGGGAGTGGCTTGATGCCCTTGGGCTTAAGAAAGTGATGCATTTGGAACCTGTGGTGGGGGATCAGGTATATTTTACTACCTTGATCAATCTGTGGGATCCCTGCACCAACACCTTTCATCTCCCAACAAGGGAGATGGCGGTTACTTTGGAGGATGTATATCATATTCTATGGATTTTGATAGATGGGCTGCCCATCTAGACGACCCATCGAGACCAGCGGACAACAATACTGACATGGTGTTTTGATTTGGCGGGGGAGAGAGGGGTGGATAGGCCTATGGAGAGGGCAGAGGCTGATTGCCATATAGGCGATATTATGGTATGATGGTGGCTGGAGAAGGGTGTATTGGGGGTGAGGCATGCATTACTCATGGCCCTCATTTCCAATATGCTGCTTCCTAACTCCTCAGGTGCGAGGTTCCCTTGGAACCTACTAGAGTTGGTGTTTAGACTGGTGGACTGTCCTACCTTAGCTCCATTGATTATGATATGGGGTCAGACATTGCTAGCACAGCTATATGACGAGTTGTACAAGGTCCATTGTTGGAGGTAGAAGGGGATCGAGTGTAGCTATCTATTGCAGTGCTGGGGGTGGTAGCACATAGTTTTCGAGCGGTTATAGGGTTTGCCTTGGACCACCCGAGGTGAGATGGTGGATCGAGAGATTGGATATGCCACATTATGGCAGAGGTCAGAGGAGCATGGGCAAAGTCAGTGGTGGACAGGTTTATTAGGGCACTATACTGATGCCTTCTCTCGTTTAGTGCTTGGGTAGGTGTTCTGGCGGCTATATCGAGATTGTCTAGCCTGGCCTAAGGCTGGCGAGTGACTTCGGTGTGTGCATAGGGGTAGATGGCTGATTGGACAACATGGGATAGAGCAGGAGTACTTTCCATATGTCCAGGTGATGCTGTAGTTTGGTTGTGCCAAGGATTTCTTGGTGATCCCTTTATCTATCAGTGCCACAGGGACAAGAGGACCCTAGTCTAGTCGATCATTGAGCTGTTAGGTGAGGGGGCTAATGCAGTTATTGACATACCTGACATGGACAATGTTAGGGTAACTACAGAGTATTACTGATGGTGGACTATGCAGAGATGGCAAGGGGAGGGGCCTCTAGGATGTGCGAATGCGGTAGCAACAGGAGGTGGGGATGTAGAGGCATCGAGGGAGGGTTGGGGGGCTCTACTTGATGATGCGAACATGGTGGAGGTCGATGACATCACTGGTGATGGAGATAATTCAGGGGTTTCGAAGCAGTTGGATGTCCAAGACATCCTGGAGCAGTGGGTTTCGAAGGAGCAGGCCATCCCAAAGGTGCCCATGCCTCAGGTTGTCCCAGGGGATGTGGAGGCTGGGTTTCATGTTGAGATAGCACGATTGGAGGGTCTCTTGTGAAGACAAGAGGAGGAGCATAGAGGTATCTCCTACAGGCTCAGTTGGCATAGTGGGATAATGCATTGACTATGTACCACCAATGAGATGTGCAGTGGGGGCAATATCGGGTAGAGTTGGAGATAGAGGTTGTCTGTCTTGGTGGACAGTTACCTGATCTCGATGGAGGTGGCTCATCACGTCGCACAAGAGGTAGTGAGACTGAGTAGTCTGCATCCTCTCATCGCAAGCAGCTATATGAGGGTAGCATTGGTAGGCATGGTGTTCGGGCTAGCAGCAACCACCCTAAGATGTCCCATAGGACCCATACCACTAGGGGTAGTTCCAGTCACATCGATCCTACGTGATCATGGTGGTCGACTCCCTAGGTTTTAGGGATATTGAATTTTTGGTTTTTTTTGCGAGGTTAGAGGACCTTCTTATTGTAGCCTGAGGGAATTTTGACTTGATATATATACATGACTCATTTTTGGTTTGATGATATGCTTGTCATGGTTTATTGTTCTTTTTATGTACCTTTATTTATGTTTATGTATGCATATGCTATTATGATTGTGGATGATGTTAGCTATATGATATGGATGTATGCATATGGAATGGATGGAATGATTTGTTGGTATATAGGCGATGACACCATAGACTATACAGGATTAACTGGCTTTTTGTACTCAGTGATTGCTTTATGGAACAACTGTGCATTTTTTACTTTTGTTTTGTATTTTTTGATGGTGATGTAAGTAATGAAATGTACAACAATTGTTTTAAAATGTAGTTAAGGTTTTTCTAAGACTCGGGTGCTTTAACTAACTAATCAATACTGTACATTATCTTACGAGACTTTCGAACAAGGTATGAATAAGACTTGAGTTTGACCAGGTTATTTCACATCCTTGTGTGTGCGAATGAGTTCATTTATGTGGCATTCATAAGGATACCGCCAGTGCCAGGTAGGCTGTCCACCAAACCTGTACTGAGGATCACCTAATTAGCTCCATTAATTTCTTTGTTGCATTTAGTAAGATTAATCCACATCGCAATCTAAGATACCATAAGCTAGCTCATCCACATGCAAAAATTGGTCTACACATACGTAAATCTAATGTGATAGACATATCATCATGTCCCGTAAATGGAGCGACAAGTTAGAATTTTGTTGTTTCTCTTTTAAGACCAGGTCACCAACCTAAAAGAACCTCAGGTGAACTTTCATGTTGTATGCTTTCTTAAGTTGCTCTTGATAGATACGTAAATGCTCGAGAGCATTGATGCATCGTTCATCGAGCAACGTAAGCTAGTCTAACCGGGCCTACCGTGCAATGTCATCATCGATGAACTCTTGCATTGATATGTGCAAGGAGGGTATTTCCAACTTGAGAGGCATGACTACCTCGGAGCCATACACTAGAAAAAATGGATTTTCCCCAGTGGGTGTTCGAATGCTGGTGAAATAAGCCCACAGGGCAAGTGGTATTTGGATGTGCAAATCCTTATGATTATATGTGATCATTTTTTTAAGGATGGCAACTAGCATTTTGTTTGACACCTCTACTTGCCCATTTGCCTATGGATAATAGAGTGTCGAGAAACTGTGCTAAATTTTGTACTTTGTTGTCAAAGCACGCACATCTTTGTTCTTAAATGATGTCCCATTATCCAAGATGATCTTGGATGGAATACCAAAATGACATATGATGTTATGTAAGATGAACTCCGTAATGCGGGGCCCAGTCATAGAGGTAAGTGGAAATGCTTCCACCCACTTAATGAAGTACTCCATGGCCGTTATGATAAATGTGTGATGACCTGACGATGCAGGGGAGATCTTTTCGATGAGATCTAAGCCCCAATGTGAAAGCGGCCAAGCCGATTGGATCGGTTGCAAGGCCTGAGAAGGTACGTGTGTCAAGTTAGCATGGTGTTGACACTTCACACACTTTCACAGATATGCACAAAATCTCGCTCTAAATATGGCCAATAATAGCCCATTCAAATAATGCACTTTGTGATGGCCATACCGTTGAAGTGGCCACCACATGTACCATCGTGTGCTTGGGTGATCACCCAAGTGGACTCTTGCTGGTCCAAGAAATGGAGGAGGATCCCTTCGTAGCTCCTATGGTACAAAATGTCTCCTAAAAAGACATGTTTTGCCAATTTTTGTTTGAATTATCTTTTTGCGATGTGCGACAATCCAAGTGGGAGGCTACCTAACTTGAGATAGTCTCTTATGGGCGTGTACCAATCCTGCTGATCAAAAAGCTCAATGGTATGAACGGTCGATCCCTCTTGAAGTTCATCCCTAGCAAAATTTGAGCAGGCAAGAACTTGTAGAAATAATGTTGTGTTGCTATTAAGAGGGGTTTGGGAAAACAAGGACCCCCAGTTGGCATGATTCAAACTATCATGGATTTGAGATAACCTATCCTGAGATGGTTCAATCTAGATCAGGTGGATTCCTGGCGTTATGTCAGAGCTTGCACGCTTCATCATGGATTGCAATAATGTTTTGACTTGAATGGTTGTCATTTCACCATAAGGGTCTTGCGAGATTAGTGACTCCAAGGAGGCCATAGTATTCGCAAAATGATTCAATGATCGAGGGAGTGCCTTGATGTCGTACCATTCAATATTTGCCAAGAATTTATCCATAAGGTCTTTGTAGGCCTATAGAACTGGGCATTTGCATTGGAATACCCCTTTCACTTGGTTGACAATTAACAATGAATCACCAAAGATGTTCAAGCATTTGATGTTCATGGTGATGGCTTTCTGAAGACCTATGAGCAAGGCTTCGTATTCAGCATTGTTATTGGTGCACAGGAAATCAAGTTTAAATGATAGAGGCATTGGAGCCCCTTGCGGTGTGAAAAATATTATTCCCATGCCACCCCCTTGCTCACATTTAGAACCATCAAAGAATAAGGTTATGTCAGCCTGTGACTCAGGCTCATCAAAATTTGGTGATTCTGAGACATGGAAGACCCCATCATTGGGTAACTCTATGGTCAGAGGTTGATCGTCTTCGAGAGGAGCCTCTGCTAGTTGATCAGCGATGACTTGACCTTTGATGGACTTTTTTCCAATGAATTCAATGTCAAACTCTGTCAATAACATGATCCATTTTGTCGTGCGACTACTGTGATAAGCATGACTCATCATGTACTACAATGGATTCTCCTTAGACATGACATACATTGTATTGCTCAGCATGTAATGGTATAGCTTTTTGGTGGCAAATACCACTACCAATCATAGCTTCTCAATGTATATATAGTTAAGTTCATAACTGACCAGGGTGCAGCTAAGATAATAATTAGCTTGTTCTTTATGTAATTCATTTTTCTGGGCTAGCATGGCACCCAGTGCCACCTCAGTAGCTGAGATGTATAAATATAATGACACTCTTGGTCTAGGTGGTGCCAATACTGGTGGTGAAGCCAAGTATTGTTTGATGTTGTTGAAGGCTGACTGGCACTCGTCATCCCAATGAAATGCTACCCCATTGTGTAATAATTTATTCATGGGTCGGCACTTATCAGATAACTATGCTATGAAGTGCTTGATTGACGAAACCTTTCCTTGCAAGCTTCTGAGCTTCCTGATGGTGTTTGGGGGAAGCATCTCAAGGATTGCCTTGACTTTGTTTGGATCTACCTCGATGCTTCATTTTGAGACTATGAAACCCAATATTTTTCTAGACGTGATGCCAAATATGCACTTCTTTGGGTTTAGCCTAACTTTGTGTTCGATGAGGTGATCAAGGATCTTGTGTAAGTCATCGAGATGATTTTGGTGCAAAAGATATTTTGCCAACAAATCATCCATATAATCTTCCAAAGTTTTATGCATGTGATCATGGAAGATGTATGTCATAGCATGTTGGTAGGTAGCGCTAGCATTTTTAAGGCCAAAGAGCATGACCTTATAACAAAATGTCCCCCAAGGTGTCGTGAACACCATTTTTAGTTGATCATCAGGATTGATACAAATCTGGTTGTATCCCGAGAAACCATCCATGAGGGAAAGCATTTTATGGCCTATTGTAGCGTCTACCAATGTGTCAATGCTAGGGGAAATCGTCATTGGGACTCACTTTGTTTAGATCTCAAAAATCAATGCATATGTGAATCCTCCCATTCAACTTTTTGATGGGCACCATGTTGGACAACCATGGTGGGTAATCCATGCAGATGATAAACTGTGCATCCAATAGCTTTTGTAGCTCATCTTTTACCATTAAGGCCACTGTTGGGTGCATCTTATGTAGCTTTTGCTTGATTGGATTGACTATCGAATCAAGTGTCAGATTATGCGTGACTAGCTGTGGGTCTAGCCTCGGCATGTATTTGTAGGACCATGCAAAAAACCTCCTTTTCTTTGAGAAGTGCAATGTAATCAGCTTGCTCTTCGGGGGATAAACTTACCCCCAGATTGATGATTTGTGGATTCATTTGATCAAAACCGATGTCTATGTCAATCGTCTCTTCGACTGACATGTGGGATCCATCTTCCAAATGGTGTGGAGTTGGAATCAGGTGGATATCATTCACTAAATTTAGATCTGCATTGGGAACATCGGGTTCCTCTTCAACATGGAAGATATCCTAAGTCTATCCTGGGGTGAAATGGAACATCTCACCACAAGGCCAGTACTCTGATGGGGATGGTGGTGAGTCAACGTGATCCCAGTCTATGGCATCTAGGTCTAGATACAATGGTCATGTTGGATAAGCTACGTTATGGAAGGGGGTGGTTAAATCAATGGATATCATGTTGATGGAATGACTTTGGTATCCATTACCACATGGGTGTTGATTCAGACATTCTTGGTTATCCTTATGCCTCGAATCTGGCTCTGTGGGTACTGTTACAAAAGGATCAGCCCTATGTGTAGAGAGAAGGATAGGGTCTACCCTTGGCACTGATGGTCCTATGGGATCTCTAGGTGGGGGGTGCTCTCTATATGCCCGAAGTGGTGGATGAAGCACTTGGTTTAACTATGCTTGGTTTAAGTGCCACCTATGCCTTGGTCCCATATTTAAATGTTTGAACATATCATCGATGTCTATGGGGTATTCCTATTGCCCCATATGGTTGAGATATGCCATCTCAGTCTCATCCTCATAGTCAATATCGAAGATCCATAGGCCTTCATTGGTTCCAACAACTATGTGCCCCTGTGGCTGGTATAGCCTCCCACTAGGCATTTCTTGATCACTTGGCCTTATGGCCGGCATGGGAGGATCATTTTTTTTTAGCATGTTGATTTGGCCTCCTCTGGGTTGTGTCGCTCTCTACGGGAGAGCTAGATTCTCTAGAGGTGGCAATTGTCCGATTGGAACATTAAAGGGGAACATTACCATGAATTCCTCCTGATAGTCATAAATGGGCATCACTTGCGAGTGATTCCTATCAGACTCAAATGGGTCCCAAGGTGCAACCTCATAATTTGACTCATCTTTCGAAGAGCTCTCTTGATTTTTTGCATATCTTTCTTGGAAGTTACCTCTTGAACTTTCTCCTTTCTTGATAAAAGGGGAGGGGTTGTTGAGGTCAACAGGGTTTGTTGTTACCAATGGGAAATAATTCCCCAATATGTATGTAGTGTTGGGATTGGCATATGGATCTTGTGCCAACCCATCCCTATTGCCTAGACCTAACTCTTGCATTGTTTCTACCAAGATGTCAAGGGGCAAAGGGTGGTTGAACCCTACTCCTGATTTATCATATTGCATATGATATCTTGGTTGACAAAGAGTGTGCATTCCTTATTCGTATCTACCCAATCCATATCCATGCCAATTATACTGATCTAGGTATTTCAAGGCGAAGTCTAGGTTAGATAGATAATCAACATTCTCAGCAAATGGCTCTTTGTCCTCTTCCTCTTGTAGGTAGGGTTCTAGGCTGTTCTTGAGGCCCCCATATATAAATTTGGTCTAATTTGGTGGGTAACCTAAAGGGATGATAGTGCCGATGGGGAGGTGAGGTCTCCCCATGTTGTTAGTCTCACAATGACACTAAGAGGGGGGTGAATCAGTGTAGCTCTTTATAACTTAAATCTTCAACTCTTAAAGCCAAAATAATGAAAACTTAAAACCAAATAAAGCAAGTATAATAAGAGAACATCACACAACACAAGATGTACCAAGGTTCACCAATTTGGCTACTCCTCAAAATGATTGTTTGGACTCCCATACAAATCTAGCCTTTGCAAAGCACCAAATTTACAATCAATTTACCAGCACCCACTGGAAGGAGCATCAACCCCTGATGTACCAGCACCAACTGGAAGGAGCACCAACCCCTGATTCTAAGCACCAACTTGGACTTCAATTTTGAAACTAGAAGATTGACATAAAAATGCCTTCACTTTTACAAGACCCTGACTAGTCTATTGCTTACCCAACATCACCCACAATTCACAAAACACACACCCTTCTCGCTCTCCTATCGCACTCTTCACAAAAATAAAATCCACTATAAAAATTCTCCAAGCAACTCTCCTTTTATAACTATCCTTTCTCTTTGTAACTCCAGTTGTAACTCCTTTCATATTCTCATACACCGCTTGTCAATTGTAACACCTTCTTTCATATTCTCATATGTCACTTGTCAATTGTAACACCTTCTTTATGTAACTCCTTTTGTATATTTTGAGAAGGAATTTCATCAAACACGTCACATGCAAATAATTGACACCATATTCTCCTACCATGACTATTCATTTTCTCGATCATGACTGTGCGTTTTCTCCTTCGATGACTGTTCGTTTTCTCCTTCATGACTATTTGTTTTCTCCTTCGATGACTGTTCGTTTTCTCCTTCATGACTGTTCATTTTCTCCTTGCATGACTATTCATTTTCTCTTTGCATGTATGTTCATTTTCTCTTTGCATGACTATTCGTTTTCTCCCTGCATTACTGTTCATTTTCTCTTTCCCTTATGCATGCATGTGTTTTGGTTTCTAAAAAAGGCTTTTCATTTCTATTTTGAGGCCCTTCATTTCCTTTTCTCCACATGGGCATGCGTCCACTTTTTTTTGTGTGTAATGACCATCTTAAATGATTTCAAATAATTAAAGATTCCTTATGGGTCCATGTCACTATGTAGTCTTCAGTTTCACCATCCTGATGTTCATCACTAATATCAGATGCACTGTCAACTACTCTGTTCCTTTGGCAAAAATGCAACATGTCACGATATCATGATACTTTTGTTTCTCTGCCTGCCTACCCTTTTTGAGTCGTGAAAATGCGACATGTCGTGATATCATGACACTTTTGTTTCTCTGCCTACCTGCCCTTTTTTAGTCATGAAAATGCAACATGTCACGATATCGCGACACTTTTGTTTCTCTGCCTACCTGCCATTTTTGAGTCACGAAAATGCGACATATCGTGATATCGTGAAACTTTTGTTTCTCTACCTACCTGCCCTTTTTGAGTCACAAAAATGCGACATGTTGTGATATCGTGACACTTTTTTTTCTCTACCTACCTGCCCTTTTTGAGTCACAAAAATGCGACATGTTGCGATATCGTGACACTTTTTCCTTCTTGCTCTTTCTCTTTGCTTTGGACCGCAAAAATCCAACATGTCACGATATCATGACACTTTTTTCTCCTTGCTCTTTCTCTTTGCTTTGGCCCACAAAAATACATGTCGCAATATCACGACACTTTTTCTCCTTGCTCTTTCTCTTTGCTTTGGCCCGCAAAAATACATGTCGCGATATCGCGACACTTTTTCTCCTTGCTCTTTCTCTTTTCTTTGGCCCATGAAAATACAACATGTCGCGATATCGCGACACTTTTTCTCCTTGCTCTTTCTCTTTGCTTTGGCCTGCGAAAATACAACATGTCATGATATCGCAACACTTTTCTCTCTTTTCTCTTTCGGTCACAAAAATGCAACATGTCAGGATATTGCGACACTTTTTTTCTCCTTGTTTTTTCTCTTCTCTTTTGGCCGCAAAAATGCAACATGTCGTGATATCGCAACACTTTTTCTCCTTGCATTTTCTCTTTGCTTTGGACCGTGAAAATGCAACATTTCGCGATATCGTGACACTTTTTCTCCTTGCATTTTCTCTTTGCTTTGGACCGCGAAAATGCAACATGTTGCGATATCGTGACACTTTTTCTCCTTGCATTTTCTCTTTTCTTTGGACCGCAAAAATGCAACATGTCACGATATCGCGACACTTTTTCTCCTTGCATTTTCTCTTTGCTTTGGACCACGAAAATGCAACATGTCACGATATCGCGACACTTTTATTCTGTGTTGTTTTGCTTTTTCTTTGATATTTAGCATATGGGCCACTTCGGTCTTCACCCAAACATCAAAAACATCCTCATAATCATTTAACATCACTGTACATACTTTTAATAACCTCTAAACTCCTATCCATTGCATCAACCGATCTATCTGACTATGTTGACAATAATGACAATACTGTCGCTGCACCTTGCTCAACAATCTCCCCCTTTGGAATTGTTAGCAACACACGTGAAATTTCCTGTAAGTCTTCTCCCCCTTTGAAAACAATATCGAAGGGCTGCTGCAAACTCCCCCTGATTCCATGCACAACATTCTCAAGAAAAAAATATTACACAGCAAAAATCACAAACATGAGCAAAAAGATAAACAAATACACAAATGCTCCCCTTGAGAATGTGGTCCCGATAGCTAGTCAATTCTTGGGAAGTGTGACCACTCCCAATTTATTGTGAAGGTACTCAAAGACTTTCTTGGGCAATGGTTTTGTGAAGATATCCGCTACTTTCTCTGTTGTTGGAACAAAATCCAACTTAACCTCACCTTCCACAACTTTCTCCTTCAAAAAGTGATACTGGATAGCAATATGTTTTGTGCGAGAATGAATAACCGGATTCTTTGAGATGTTAATGGCACTGGTGTTATCACACTTAACTAAAATTGGCTCACTAAAGTTAATACCAAGATCCTTTAGGGTTTGTTTCATCCATAATACCTACATACAACACGTTGTCGTTGCAATATATTCTGCCTCTACTGTGGATAAGGATACTGACTCTTGTTTCTTACTATGCCACGCGACCAACCTGTCTCCAAGATAGAATGCACCTCCACTAGTACTCTTTCTGTCATCTACACATCATGCCCAATCTGCATCTAAATACATAATAAGGGTGAAGTCCTTACCTTTTGGATACCATAACCCATACTCCATAGTACCCTTGAGGTATCGAAGAATCCTCTTCACTGTTGTCACATGAGTCTCCTTGGGACTAGTTTGAAATCGTGCTACCATGCATACTACCTGCAAAATATCTGGTCTGGTAGCTATCAAGTATAGTAAGCTCCCAATCATAGATTTGTATATGGTTTCATCAACATGTGGAGATTTGTCATCCTTGCTCAACTTGCAACCTGTCGTCATGGGAGTGCTAACTGGCTTACAATCCTCCATTGTGAACTTTTTTAGTATCTCTTTCACATATTTAATTTGATAAATAAATATGCCCTTCTCATTTTGATTAACTTGCAACCCGAGGAAATACGAAAGTTCACCAATCATTGACATTTCAAATTCTTTCTGCATCTTATTTGCTAAATCTTTACACGACTCATATTTGGTGCTACCAAATATGATATCATCTACGTATACAACAAGAACAATAAGATGGCCATTTTTTGTTTTGACATACAAATTACTATCCACCATACCTTTCTTGAACCCTTGTTGAGTAAGATAGTTGTCTAGCCTTGCATACCATGCTTGGGGTGCCTATTTTAAGCCATATAATGCTTTCTTCAACTTGCAAACCAAGTTGGGATCATCACCAAGTTGGAAACCATCTAGCTGCTCAATATAAATCTCTTCTTTGAGTTTCCCATTCAAAAATGTTGATTTCACATCCATTTGATAAACTTTGAAATTCTTGTAAACTGCTAAAGCCAAAAACATTCTAATTGCCTCTAGTCTAGCCATAGGTGCAAAGGTTTCCTCAAAGTCAATACCTTCAACTTGTGCATAGCCCTTACATACCAATCTTGCTTTATTCCTGACTCCCTGTCTGTCTTCATTCAATTTGTTTCGAAAGATCCATTTAGTACCGATTATATTTTTATTTGCAGGTCTTGGTACTAACTCCCAAGTTTTTTTTCTTGATCTGATCTAATTATTCATTTATTGCCTTCATCCAACTTTCATATTTACCTGCATCAACAACATTTTTGGGCTCAATGCTAGATAATAGAGAGTAGTTTCTTACTACTCTTCTTCTTGTCTGAACACCAACTGTGGGGTCTCCAATTATTTGCTCTCTAGGATGATCTTTCTGCCAGCTGCCTATTTTGAATTTCTTATTTTCTTCCACTTCTGAATCACTGTTTGAATCATCCGAGTCAATTTTTTGTTTCTTTTCCATTTCCTTTCCTCATCTCCTTCAATAACCTCTTCATAAATTGGGTAGTTCTCTTCATAGCTAATTACTCGTTCCCTACCTTCATCAACTTTAACATTAACACTATCCACAATTTTCCTTAGCTTCTTGTTGTAGCATTTGTAAGCTTTGCTTTTTGATGAATAGCCAAGAAAAATACCTTCATCTACTCTATCTTCAAACTTACCAAGGTTTTCTTTAGTTCTTTTGATGTAACACTTGCCGCCAAAAACTTTAAATTATATTACTGTTGCCTTTTTACCGAACCACAACTCATAAGGAGTTTTGCTTTCATGCATCCTCAACATGCACCTATTTTGGATGTATACAGTAATATGGACTGCCTCTTTCCAAAATATGTCTGCTACTTTGCTCTCAATCAACATAGTCCATGCCATTTCCTGCACTGTCCTATTCTTTCTTTCTACCACACCATTCTGCTGAGGTGTCCTGGCTGCTAAAAATTGTCTTCTAATACCATATTTTTCACAGTACTCTGTAAAATCCTTTAAAATGAACTCTCCTCCTCTATCTGATCTTAAACATTTAATCCTTTTTCCTGTTTGATTCTCAAATTGGTTTTTGAAAACCCTGAACATCTCAAAATATTTTGATTTATGCTTCAAAAATAGTACCCATGTCATCCTGGAATAGTCATCTATATACAACATAAAATATTTGTCACCATTTATGCTTTGCGTTCTCATGGGTCCACATAAATCAATATGTATTAGTTCCAAAGGTTTGCTTGTGTAGTAATATTTTGTTTTAAATGAGACTCTAGTTTGCTTCCCCTTTTGGCATGAAGCACAAATGCTATTTGATGGTTTTCCAATGGTGGGAATATCTCTCACTACCTTTTTTGAGCTGATTTTTACTAGATTGTCAAAACTGATATGACCGAGCCTCTTGTGCCACAACCAATTTTCTTCTTCCTGTCCAATCAAGCAAGATCCTTCTGAAGTCTCTAATAGAGTGTACAGGTTGCCATATGTCCTTGATCCAGTTGCTATCAACTTTCCACTGTTTGCTTTTCTGACTTCACAACCCTACTTCTTAAAAATCACTTCATGACCTCTATCACAAATCTGACTTACGCTCAACAAGTTATGCTTCAGACCAACCACAAACAAGACTTCTTTTGACTTGATTTTTCCATCACTGATCTTAACTAATCCTTTTCCAACTATTTTAGCTCCATAATTATTTCCAAATTTTACTGAACCACCTTCATATTGCTATAGCTTCTCAAATTTATGTTTGTCACCTGTCATATGACTAGAGCATCCACTATCAAGTATCCATGGTGTAGATTTATTTTGTGTTTTAAATGCTATTTATACGATCAGGGATTCCTTTTCTTCCTTAGATCAATCTTTTTATTTCCACTCTGGTTTGATTAAGTGTTGGGCTCTTGTTTTGACTTTTCTTTTTCAGTAGCTTGTGCATGTTTTTCGAGAAATTTTCTATTTTGTCTCATTCCATTTGGTTGAAATTTTCTTCTCTAAAATTGATTTGATGCAAATGTACTTCGACAATTTCTTGCAATGTGTCCAAAATTATGATAGTTATAACATTCTCCTGCATAATCCATCAAATGTGAAAAAACATTTCTACTGGTAAAATTCCTTGGTCCTACGTTATACTTGCAATCTGAAATCTTATGTCCATAACCATTGCATTTAAAATAGTAACCAGAAAAGAGATGATTGAACCTAGGTGATGGTCTTTGCCATGTCGTAGAAGCCATAAATCTTCTTCTTCTTTGATGTGTGACATTGGTGAATCCATCATTGTCAATTCTCCTTTTGTGCCTTGCATTATTGCTTTCTTTTGCATGAGTCAATTTTTCTTGATCAACCTGTTTCTTATCTTCATTCTTTGATCCATTTGATGATTCTCCTTCATTAAATCCCAAACCAAATTTGATGCATGTAGTCCTTTGGTTATTTATGATATTATCCAGCTTCATAGAACTTTCTTCACATTTGTGATGACAACTAATTTTACGATTCATCTCTTCTATCTGCATCCTTAAACCAATAGTCTCTTCTTCTAGCTTGCAGCAATAATCTATTTTCATGGTTATTTGCACTTTGAGATCTTTAGATATTTTCTTGGATTCTTCTATATGTTCTTTCAAACTAGTTATGATTTCATTTGCATCCTCAAGCTTTCTTGAAATTTTCTTTTTTTTTTCTTTCTATCTTCAATTCATCCAGCGCTGTAATTAGTTCTTCCAAATTTACTTCTACATCAATTTCTTCTTCATCACATTCCTGTTCTTTTTCTATTTTTTCTTCTTTGAGTGCCATGAAAAGAGCTTCACCTGTTTCCTTTTTAGAATCTTCACTGCAGTTGTCTTCTGATGAACTGACATTCTTGAAGATGAAACTTTTCTTCTTGAAGTTGCCTTTTTTGAAATTTATTTTTTTCTTCCAGTCACTTCTTTCTTGGTGCGATCCTTCATCACTTTTGTTTTTCTCATTAAGTGGACATTTAGCTGCAAAATTCCCAATGCCTCCATAATTCAAACATTTAAATGGCAACTTTCTTCTGTATTTTTATTTTCCCCTTTTTAGTTTTTGAATAAAGTTTGCTTCCATTTCATCTTATGTCCCTTCTTCCTCGGATTCTTGTTTTGCTTTCATATTTTTATGGGCTTTAAAAGTAGATTCTCTATCTGTGGGTTTAGATTTTCCTATTCTCATCTCATATGCAGTCAAAAAACCATGCATCTCATCCATACTAAAAGAATTTAGATCTTTAGCTTCTTCTATAGCTGAAACTTTAGAATCAAATATTTGGGGAACAGATCTTAATACCTTTTTCATGATGACATAATCTTCGATTTCCTCATCGAGTCCTCTAATCGCATTAATGACTTCATTAACTCTCAGCATATATGCCTCTATGTTCTCATTTTCATTCATCTTTAATACTTCGAATAGAGCTTGATGTGTTTGTAACTTGGCCTCCTTGATCTTAGCGTCTCCTTCATGAATGCTCCTCAGTTTGTCCCATATTTCTTTTGCCGTTTTACAACTCATAATTTTTATCATTTCACTATCCACTAATCCGCACATGATAGCATTCTTTGCTTTTGAGTTATTCTCAAACAATTTCTTACCGACAGCATCGGTTGGAGAAGTGGTGGGTATTGTGTATCCACTATCTACTGAATCCCAAATGTCGTATCCCAAAGCACAAAGATATGTCTGCATCTTGAGTCTCCAAAATGTGTAATTAGTTTCGTAAAACAATGGTGCTTTGTTTGATGAGAAGCCTTCACCACCTGTCATTGTGTCACTTCCAATATCACCCTAGCCAGTTAAGCTTGTTCAGGAACCTTGCTCTGATACCAATTGTTAGTCTCACAATGACACTGAGAGGGGGGGATGAATCGGTGTAGCTCTTTATAACTTAAATCTTCAACTCTTAAAGCCAAAACAATGAAAACTTAAAACCAAATAAAGCAAGTATAATAAGAGAATATCACACAACATAAGATATACCGAGGTTCACCGATTTGGCTACTCCTCAAAATGATTGTTTGGAATTCCATACAAATCCAGCCTTTGCAAAGCACCAACTTTACAATCAATTTACCAAAACCCACTGGAAGGAGCATCAACCCCTGATTTACCAAGCACCAACTGGAAGGAGCACCAACCCCTGATGCCAAGCACCAACTTGGACTTCAATTTTGAAACTAGAAGATTGACATAAAAATGCCTTCACTTTTACAAGACCCTGATTGGTCTATTGCTTACCCAACATCGCCCACAATTCACAAAACACACACCCTTCTCGCTCGCCTATCGCACTCTTCACAAAAATAAAATCCCCTATAAAAATTATCCAAGTAACTCTCCTTTTATAACTATCCTTTCTCTTTGTAACTCCAGTTGTAACTCCTTTTATATTCTCATACGCCGCTTGTCAATTGTAACACCTTCTTTCATATTCTCATCTGCCACTTGTCAATTGTAACACCTTCTTTATATAACTCCTTTTGTATATTTTGAGAAGGCATTTCGTCAAACACGTCACATGCAAATAATTGACCCCATATTCTCCTACCATGACTGTTCGTTTTCTCAGTCATGACTGTTTGTTTTCTCCTTCGATGACTGTTTGTTTTCTCCTTCATGACTGTTCATTTTCTCCTTCGATGACTATTCGTTTTCTCCTTCATGACTGTTCGTTTTCTCCTTACATGACTATTCATTTTCTCTTTGCATGTATATTCATTTTCTCTTTGAATGACTGTTCATTTTCTCCCTACATTACTATTTGTTTTCTCTTTCCCTTATGCATGCATGTGTTTTGGTTTCTAAAAAAGGCTTTTCGTTTCTATTTTGAGGCCCTTCATTTCCTTTTCTCCACATGGGCATGCGTCCGCTTATTTTCATGTGTAACAACCATCTTAAATGATTTCAAATCATTAAATATTCCTTATGGGTCCACATCACTATGCAGTCTTCAGTTTCACCATCTTGATGTTCATCACTAATATCATACGCATTTTCAACTACTCTGTTCCTTTGGCAAAAATGCAACATGTCGTGATATCGCGACACTTTTGTTTCTCTGCCTGCCTGCCCTTTTTGAGTCACAAAAATATGACATGTTGTTATATCGTGACACTTTTGTTTCTCTACCTGCCTATCCTTTTTGAGTCGCGAAAATGCGACATGTCGTGATATCGCGACACTTTTGTTTCTCTGCCTACCTACCCTTTTTGAGTCATGAAAATGCGACATGTCACGATATCATGACACTTTTGCTTCTTTGCCTACCTGCCCTTTTTGAGTCGCAAAAATGTGACATGTCACGATATCGTGACACTTTTGTTTCTCTGCCTGCCTGCCCTTTTTGAGTCACAAAAATGTGACATGTTGCGATATCATGACACTTTTGTTTCTCTGCCTGCCTGCCCTTTTTGAGTCATGAAAATGTGACATGTCATGATATCATGACACTTTTTCCTTCTTGCTCTTTCTCTTTGCTTTGGACCATGAAAATCCAACATGTCGTGATATCACGACACTTTTTTCTCCTTGCTCTTTCTCTTTGCTTTGGCCTGTAAAAATACATGTCGCGATATCGCGACACTTTTTCTCCTTGCTCTTTCTCTTTGCTTTGGCCCGCGAAAATACATGTCGTGATATCGTGACACTTTTTCTCCTTGCTCTTTCTCTTTTCTTTGGCCCACAAAAAAAATACAACATGTCGCGATATTGCGACACTTTTTCTCCTTGCTCTTTCTCTTTTCTTTGGCTTGAAAAAATACATGTCGTGATATCGCGACACTTTTTTCTCTTTTCTATTTCGGCCGCAAAAATGCAACATGTCACGATATCGCGACACTTTTTTTCTCCTTGCTTTTTCTCTTCTCTTTTGGCCGCGAAAATGCAACATGTCATGATATTGCGACACTTTTTCTCCTTGCAATTTCTCTTTGCTTTGAACCACGAAAATGCAACATGTCGCAATATCGCGACACTTTTTCTCCTTGCATTTTCTCTTTGCTTTGGACCTCAAAAATTCAACATGTCACGATATCGAGAAACTTTTTCTCCTTGCATTTTCTCTTTGCTTTGGACCGCAAAAATGCAACATGTCGCGATATCATGACACTTTTTCTCCTTGCATTTTCTCTTTGCTCTGGACCGCGAAAATGCAACATGTCACGATATCACGACACTTTTTTTTTCTTTGCGTTGTTTTGCTTTTTCTTTGATCTTTAGCATATGGGCCACTTTGGTCTTCACCCAAACATCAAAATCATCCTCATAAACATTTAGCATCATCGTACATACTCTTAATAACCTCTGAACTCCTGTCCACTGCATCAACCGATCTATCTGACTGTGTTGACAACAATGACAATACTGTCGTTGCACCTTGCTCAACACATGTCTTGCATGGATTCGAGTACAGGTGTTGCCACAATATTCTATACTAGGTACTCCCCCAGGCATGTATTGGCCATTTCAATGGTAATCATCAGCAGTTGATGGGGAGGGAATGGGAGTTCACCCTAAGTCCACTCCATGTTGGGTGAATCAGGTGTCTTGACTTCCACTCGGCTAGGCACCTCCTCGATAGATATGGTTGAGACTAGTGGTGGTACCTCCTCAGGGGCTTCTTCCCGTTGTCCTTCGGTGTGGCCACCATAGATGGCATTGTTGGTGAAGGAACAGACGATGAAGAAGGGCCAAGTTAGTTAATTAAGGGACTCAACAGTGGGGACGTAGGCAAAATTGAACCTTGAGTGGATGGATTGAATTGAAAGTCCAAATGTGTTGATGGGAGGGTCGATTGTGGCATCAGATGCATCGCATTGCAAAACTTGAAGGGCTCTAAGTCTGCTAGGACTACATGTACTTACCCTTCATATGTGTACTTGAGGCATTGATGGGCTATCGAAGGGACACACTTCATGTCTTGGATCCAAGGCTGACCTAGCAAGATATTGTAGGCCATCTCATCCTCAAGGATGTGACACAATGTAGGAATGGTCTTTTGTCCTACTTGGATAGGCAGGACAATTGTGCCAACCGTAGAGCATAACGCGTTGTTGAATGCTCGAAGAGTGTAGGTGGACACCACAATGTGGGATGCTGGCAACTTAAGATGTTTTAATGCCACTATTGTGATGATGTTGCTGGATGAGCCAGTGTCAACCAACACCCTCTTGAATGGAATCTCGTTGACCCGTGCAATGACATGCAGGGGTGGATCCACCATATCACCAGTTACCAATTTTAGTTCGTCTTCCTTGAAGGTTATGACTGGTTCTATGCATTGTCTCACATGTCCCACAAAGTTGTTGAAAGAATTGGGTTCATGGGGCTGTAGCTCAATGGCTTTGAGTATCTCCATCAGAGCCTCCCGTTGGGGGGGTGATTGTTGGATGACTTCATAAATGGAGAGCCTAGTCGACGTGGTCCTTAAACTTTGAGTAAGCTTAGTCCGAATCATGGCCACTGGTCTAGGCAGGGGAGGTTACGTAGGGTGTTGTGGAGGCTATGATATTTATGGAACATTTCCTGTAGCTACAGCGGGTGCAGTCTTGTTTAGATACCTTTTGTTCCATGTTACGATGCTTATCACCCCTATGTATCCCTATATGGGGTATTTTTATGTTACTTCATTTACTTGTATAGTCTTTTCCTGTGCATCATGGGTAGGTAGGGGGTCTTTGAAGACTTCCATATGTTGGTTGCTTAGTGCTACGGGATTATCTACCATGAGTGTTTTGTTGTCTATCAAGTCTTGCACCAAGTTTTTGAATTTCCAACAACCAAAGATGTCATGTCCTTTCTACCGGTGGAATCTACAATACAAATATTCCCTATAGCCCTTGGTTTTTGGCATGTTGGGATCTATGGGTTGACTTTTTGGCAAGTTTATCAGGTTTGCCATGAACACGCGGTCAAACAAGGAGTCTCTAGACTCAGTGAATTGTGTGAATTGTCGCTTAGGGCGACGCTGCTAATTTTTCTCTTGTTTGTGATTTTCATTTTCATAGTTAGCAAGAGGAACTGCTGATAATTAGCCTTTGGGGGCAATGTTGTTTGTACAGGTGATGGTACAGTTATGGTGAACTAATTGATCGTGACGGGTTTTGGTTGCATGGGCCCAGTTTTAGCATTTTTGGTCCACTCTTTCTTACGTGGCTTGGCAATTTCGTCGTATTGTATTTTAATCTCTTCAATTATCCTGGCTTGCACCAGGGATTCTTCAAGGATGGCATATTTTTGTAGCTGTAATAGCACAGATATCGACCTTATGCAACTCTTTGAAAACATTTGAATCATGTCATCCATGGGAGGGAAGTAAGGTAGCTTTGAAAGTAGTGTCCTCCACTAATTCCCATAAGCAGCCATGGTCTCATCATCATACTACTTAAGGCCAGATAGGTCACTTAAATATGCCTTCTTCTTAGTGTTGAAGGCAAAACATTCAAGGAATGCATCCACTATTTGGTCTAGATTAGTGATGCTATGCTTCAGCAACTGGGTAAACCAATCTAAGGCGGGGCCTATGAACGTGGTTATAAACATTCTTAGAAGCAATGCATCATTGTCTTGAATGCCAAAGCATTGACTCAGGAACCTTGTTACGTGCTCTTGGGCATCCTCATCCCCTCTAAAAATTGCCAATTGAGGCATTTTGAAGTGGTCGGGGCATGGGGGTGCCGAAACTGAAGGATGCATAGGGTGAATGCGGAGCTGGCATAAGGTGGGCTTTTGGGGCCGTGAAGTCTTGGTCTCCACAGACTCTAAGTGATCTAGCAATTCTTTGTATGCATCAAAGGATTTTATCTTCTCTTCTTTAGGTTGTTCTTGTTGTGAGTTGCAAGGAACTTGAGGCCTATGGAAGGGTAGCTGGGTAGTGCCCTCCCTGCCTTGGTAGGGCATTTCGACCTGCTCTTCTTCTCACTCAAATTCCTCATAGGCTTCTTGAGGAGTTTATGGGCATGTCCTATAAACACGTACGGGTGCCCACGGAAGACATCCATCATTGGTTCTAGGGGTGGCCTCCTGCTCAAGTCTAGGAGGTCTTGGAGGCAACACTTGATAAGGTCGTGGAGACCTGTCTCACACTAAGGGGTTGTGCCTCTCATAATTTTTTGTCCTATGCATGCGAGGGGTTGGAATGCTCTCATGCACAATGTCATAGAGCAACTCATCTATCTGGAACTGAATGTGCTCTTTGTTAATATGATATAGTTGTTCTAACTGCTACTGATCTTGCCTAAGCTACATGATTTGTGCTTGGTGGGTGACATGTTTGGCAAAGGCCAAGTTGATTTGTTCCATTGTCTTGGGTCTAGGAGGCCTAGATGCCTCCCCTACATATCTATCTCGGTCATGGTTATCCAATATCTCTATGGGTCACTTTCCTCTGTCGAGGTTAGTAACATTCACCTAAGGCTCTGGCCTCAATAGGTGATCTTGATAATTAGCAGGTGCGGAGGTGCATTGCTCCCACGCAGTGTATTGCTCTTGAGGAATACATTGGTTTTCCTCGTGCTCCCTTTCATACATGTGAAATGGATAGGTGGAGTTGGTTTTCCCTATCTGAAGAGCCCTATGCTCTATATTTGGTCTATTAGTTCTAACAGTAATGAGGGGTGGAGGGGGAATGATATAATCATGTGGCCTCTCCTTATGACCCCTATGTTGCTCTAGCGCTTCATTGTGCAGTGGCCACTCATAATTAGTGTCTAAGGGGGCCTTCTCATGTGTGTACTCCTCTTGAGAGGGTCTGTGTTGAATAGGAGTGCCCCTCAAAGGGGTGCCTGTATAGTCCTTTTCTGTAGTGGCATAGTGTGGACTATGTTGTGGGTCAGGCTACCAAGGTGGTATAACCAAGTTCTTAGGGCTATAATGGAGGTGACTTGTGCCTCCTTGTATACTTTCTACAGCTTCTGCCCCTTGATTGGGCTTGGCTATGGGTATACACCATGGTGGTGGTTTCACTAAAAATATATGTATATTTTTATCTCCTTTATAATTCTTTATGCTATACCAAACAAAAGAGGACCACACAAGCAAAGAAATGATTATCTTGTTTACAGATTAGATGTGCGCCCTAAATCTGGTTCAGTGTGTTTGATTTTTGTTGTGTGAATCTTGTAAAGGAAAATTTGTTATACATGAAAAATGAGGGCTCTTGTATCTCCAAAAAATGTCGCCCCTTCAATATACCATTGCCAAGCCGTTATACCGAACCTATCAATATACCCGCCCTTACATGAGGGAAACATGGTATGCGAGAGTAGAACAATACATGGAACATAGGCGATATGGAAGGGGGATCGCTCTATTTTTGACACCTACCATAGAAGACTTATCCTCATGCATGGGGAATCACCCCCGTTACACTTGCTCAGTTTCGTCAATATTTACGTCTAGCAACAGTCGTGATCAGGGTAAATGTATGCAAAATCCAAGCCAAGGTGGTGATGAAATCCACCATTGGTCTTGATCAAGTGGTGGGGTATTAAGACCAACTCCTTGATGTTAATCTTATTAGGTGGTGTTTGTGGTTCCTTTTAATCATATAAAGAAATAAAACATACAACAAAAAATTATTTTCACTAATGCAATGCTTTGGAGTACGTTTTATCTTTCAGAAATCACTATTAGCAAGAAGGAAATCACACAACCTACCTAGAACTGACACCTATGATGAGGACTTGCCATTGGTGCAAGTATCATGAAAGAAAACTAGAGAAGAATGCATTCCTAATTAGGTTCCTTCCATGTGATTTACTCTATGTTTTTTTCTTTTTTTTCCTTTTTTATTGCAAGAAAGAAAAGAAAACAGAAATCTACAAAAACAAAAAATAAAAAAACATAGGGGATGTTCAGAAGGCCTACCTCTTCTCTGTCCAAACTATATGCCTCTGAGTTTCTACTCAAAAAATGCATAGAACTCTAATCATCCCAGGGTGGGATGAATAGCAGGTCTGTATTCGTCACAGGATGGGATGAATATGTATTCATCACAGGGTGGCACGAGTAGTAGTCCAACGCCTGAATGAGTAACACCTGCAAAGAAAACCACAAAATTTGGATCAAAAACTTGATCTTAACATTAGGGTACAGGGTCCCACTATGATCACCATTGAAATCTTGAATGCGGAGTGACGGCATGCCAGATTATGATGCAAACAAAATTGATATAAAAATGTTAAGTCCTACGAACACGAGCAAAGCAATGCATGAAAGAAAGACGTGAGATGTTAGCAAACAAATAAAAGTGGGGCCTATTTTTATTAATGTTTCTTTCAATCCATTTACAATAATTATCCCCCTATAGGGCTCAAAACATTTGATACGGTTCGTTACATCAATGATGGTACGCTTCTAATGTCTTTCGCATGCCCACATTTGAAATGGGTTGGCCAAATGTTGTTTCTGCTTGTGTTTATGTGTTCATCATTCCTTGCTACCCCTTTGGTGTTCCTAGAAGTGAGATCTTGTGCTCATAGAAATAGCAAACAGTTAATAGCATATGCGGATATTAGAAAAACATGCAATCCCCAAAGCCTCTGGCTAGTTAATGTAAAAAAGAATGAAACGATGGTCAAAACATGTTAGAATGAACCTAAATTTTTACAAAAGCTTAAAGACATCATCATGGACCCATTGCAAAAATAAAAATAAGGAAATCATGCCTGGATTTCTAATCGCTCTTGGGTGGGATGATTAGGACTGTCACAAAACATGCAAAAGCAACCTTGCAAATGTCCTATCTAGAGACCTCCAAAACTCCTAAAAACTTGGGGTTAGTCTAAAAGGGGCATTTTGGGATGACCCAAAAGGTCATATTTGGCAGATTATTCCCAGATTGCCCTGTATCTGAAAGTGCTCCCTGTATGTTAGTAAACGCGTAAAATGATAAAAACATAGTCAAATCAAGTCAAAATAACATGAAACTTGAACAGCAGCATAAGTAAACCAACTAGAACATAATTCAAAAATAATAGTGAAGAAAGTATTCATGGATTTCTAATCACTCCGGGGTGGGACGATTAGGACTACAACAGTTTGGGGGGCACCCGAGGGCAATATGCCCGCCGTTTGGGACCTGGTTTTGACACCAATCTAGATGGGATGGGTCCAAAACCTCCTAGGGGGTTTTTTTGGTGAATTTTGTGTGGTATTGTGGCTAATTTCTTGGGTTTTTGTTCGGGATTGCATTCCTAGTGTTCACCCGATAACCTCTCTTCCAAAAGAGAAATTAAGGATGTAGGAAGCACAAAGGGGAATGGGGGTACAATTTTGCAGCACTCCATTGCTCCAAATGCTCCAGATATATCCTATTTTAGGTGAGGAGGATCACCATTTTATAGACCTGAGTGTCTCCTTTGAATGTGCATGCGAGGGCGCCACTTGGCTTGTCATGCCTTTTTTTAGGGGAAGAGAAGATTCCTCCCTGATTTAGGGCCTCCTTGCATGAGGCCTCCATGATCAGGGCATGCTTGATTGAAGTCCCTCTCTCTGATTTGAAACCGTTCCTCACAATTGCATGCTCTGAAGGCATAATTGAGTGATAGATTTGGGTTGCCATTTGTCAAGGTTTGACTTTTTGCCAATCAAACCTGCTATTTGTCCCACCCTGGGACGATTGCTGCTAATCGTCCCAAGGTGGGACGAATAGGATTCTTATCATCCCTGGGTGATACGAATAGGGATAAAAGTGCTTAAAAGGTGCCAAAATGAACTCTGACCTTCCAAAACTGATTTGGGAGTGGTTAGGACCACTATTTAACCTTTGGAGGCTACCCTAGGGGTATGTATGCCAACTCGGTCAGTGCTTGTAGCCACATAATCAGGTTGGTGTTGTTTTGGTGTCTACACACTCTTTACAAGTAGCAAGTTCTTCCCTTTGGTGGTCTTGACAAGGTAATAAGAAGAGACCTTTACTTTGATATTGGATTTCTTTGCACTATCATCTAGATAGAACATACTTTTCAAAGTGATCAACCTCTTTTTGCAAAAAAAATTATTTTGAACTAAATCACTTGTCTTTTATATCATTCTCACACTCATTTTTTTCTCTAGTATGAAAATATTTTTTAATGAAGAACTTGATGATTTATTCATTATTATTGAACACCTGCTAGTGATCAATATTTTTAGAGACTATTAGCCTAAACACTACTTCTACTACTTCTTTGATGATCCTAAATATTAGTTGTGGGATTGATTTTTGTTGTCATAGATGCTAACTCGTTTAAGTTGGTGTTTATCTCCTTGTAAATTACCTTAATCTCATAAGCATTTAATATTTCTAGTAAATCCTATACCTACTACTTGTATGGCTTCAAGTGTTTATTCTTGGTGGCACATTGGAAATTTACTTTATTAACGACTAATTTGAAGGAATCAAATACTTTTAGGTTTTGATTCCCATATTTTTACTTTTCGTAAACCAATACATAATGTTTTATATTCATCTATATTATTTGTATAACTGAACAACAGTTTGAATGCAAAATTAGTTTATACACTTTTTGGATTGATGAATTGAATTCTTGTGTTTACTCCATTTTTTGTTCTTGCACCATAAAAGTGCATTATCCATCCTTTGTCTAACCCTTGCACCTTCTAGCTAGTTAGAGTTAATATGTTAGATGGTTTTTTGATATCAAGCATTTTATTGGATCATTTTTTCAAATTTAACCTCTAGATCTTCATCATCCTTAAGCACACCAATTATTATGTCTATATCAAATATTTGATAATCCTCTAAGATTTCATTATCCATAAATTTTGGAATTTAATTCCAATTTACTACTCCATATCTAACCAATTTATGTAGCAAATAATTACATGAACCCAATTTTTTATTCAAATTATCTTTTCATCTCATGAGATTTTTATTTAGGTATAGTCCATCACCAAGTATCCATCCCTTGATAACTTACATGTTTATTTTCTAGATAGTAGCATATCAAAATACGAGGGAAAATTGACTATTATTACCTCTTAAACTATCATTGGTTCTAGATGTTCTACTATGGTCATAATCAAATTCTTTAGATACCTTTTATCATTCACCCCCATGTCATTCATCTGAATCAAATTCCTAATAGTCTTGGTGTAGGAAAATCCCACCTCCTCACAAATTATTTTTAGCATCACTATGATAGTCATTCTTAAATTGACTATGTAGCTCTTTAATAGGTACTTTTTTTGGAATATATTACATTATTTGGTACATGCTAATGTACCACCTTGGGTACATATTTAGATTAGGAAAGAGAGTCCTAGATTAGAGTTTGAGTATTTACTTTATGCAATGTAATAAATGCACAAGTGTGCAAAGTATTTTGGTATTGTAAATGTGCATAATAGTCCATGTGCACATGAGTCCATAGAATAGGAAGTGAAGAGTCTCTAGAAGAGTGAAGGCCAAGAGTGCTCCATATGAAGAGTCACATTCCATTATATATGTGTCTATTGAGAGAGATAGAGATATAGTGAGTGACATATACAATTGTAATGGAGAGGATGGAAGTATGGTGTATTTGAGATCTTTATTCAATTGAGATCCAATTTTCATGAGCATTTGTTAATGGCATTTATATGAGTTATTTCTGAAGTTTTTTATGAGTTTTATATGCTTAGTAGTTTTCCATTATCATATATTTCATATTGCAACTTTATTTTAGATCTTGTGGTTATTTTATCTTGAGTATTTAGCTTCAAAAGCTAACAATGGTATCAAAGTTACAGCAAGGTTTTGTCTTGCACAAGTTTTTAAGTTGCAAAGGATATTTCCACTGGTTAAGGAGAAACCAGTGAAGTTGAAGAAATTACCTCTGGAAAAGAAAACCAGAGAAGATAGTATTTCTCACTGTGTTGAAGGAAAACTAGTGAAGGTTGAAGATTTACCTATTCCAAGAGCAAATTCAGAATAGAAGGAAATTTACAGGTCTTGAAGATAGACCTTGACATTGAGGAGATTAAGAGACCCTAGAAGGAGGTCCTATTGAAAATTTTGATAGAGAGAAGAAGATTCCAGATTAATATTTGGCTAGAGTCTTTCCACAGGGTTGAAGGAAAACTCATGAAGACTAGGACTCAACATAGATTTCTTTCCACTAGTTTTGAGAATAGCTAGTGAAGTTTATTGCTTTTAGAATTCTAGAAATTTGAATGTATTTGGTTACTATTGTCTAAGTTTTTGTTGCAAAAAATTAGTTCTCAGAAGTTGAGAAGCTTCCTACAATAGATAGAGAAGAATTTCACCTTCGGTTTCCTGAAAGTCTATGTGCTTTCCTCATGCAAGGATTAGTTTTTGAGTTGCAACAAAAGAGTTGACATTGCAGATTAAGAAGGTCCAAGAAGAGGCCTCATTGAAGATTGAAGACTGTATATTGAAGCTAGAAGAGACCCAAGAAAGAGGTCACATTGAAGAACTTCCATATTTGGAAGATTGAATATTGAAGGACTACGAAAAGGTCCTATTGCAAAGTTGAGAAGCAACAGAATTTGGAGATCCAAGAAAGAGATCTCATTGCAAAATTCCCATAGTTGGAAGATTGAAGAGACCAAGGAAATGTCTCATTGAAGTTTTGAGAAAGAGAGTTGAGTAGCTGCTGAATTAGAAGACCCAAGAGAAGAGGTCTCAAGAGAATTTGGAGAAGAAGAAGAAGGCTAGAGAAAGCCTCATTGCAAAGTTGAAGAAGTGGCCATTGGAGGAGATTTGAAGAAAGGTCATGATAGAATATTGCAAGTAGGAGAAGCTCCTAAAAAGAATAATTTGGGATAATTATCGCCATCCAACAACAAGCCCAAAAGGAAGAAGGATTTGGCAAGAAGTTTGCCAAATTTTGAGAAGGTTTTTGAAGACCTCAAGACATTCATATTCTTGAGGAAGAGGATAGTGAAAGAGATCATATTTGGAGTTAGAATTCGACAAGAATATTGAATAAGGAAGGAGAATTGAAGAGGCCATAGTTTTGAGAAGTTTGAGGACAGCCACGAAGGTTTTGAAGGCTGATTTGTAAAAGGAGAAGGTTGTTGTTTTTTGAGGTAGAAGTTGAAAGGTCACAGGACAACAAATTGAAGAAAGCATAGAGCTATGATTTGGAGAAGTTTTGGGAAGTTTTTGAAGTACCAATTGAAGGAAGGCTTGACAACAAAATAAGGTAGCAAATTGGAAGATTCTTGGACATCAAAGAATCAGATTTTGTAAGCAACAATTTGAGAGGTTTGAGCTACGAATTTGGGCAGCATTAGAAAGAGAAAAGTGAGCTGCATTTTGAAGGAGTTTAGGGACAGATTTGGAAGAGATTTGGGAAGCAAAGCATAGGAGGATTTAGCAGCATTTTAAGGAGGATAATTACTGCAAATTTGGATAGCAAGAGGGCAGCATTTGTAGCTGCAAATTTTAGAAGTTGAAAGCATACATTTGAAGGAAAAATAAGGAGAAAATTTGACAGCAAGAGAGCTGATTTTAGGGCAGCAACTAGAGCTGCAAATTGATGATTCTGGAGCAGCAAAATAAAAGGGAGTGGAGCTGCAAAAATACATAAATTTGAGATAGAAAATTATCAAGAAGACTAGCCACAAAGGAGGCCATAAGAGGTGTGTAATATTGGTGCTATAAAGTGTTCTTATACAAGTATTAAAAGTAGTTATTTCAAGTTTTTAAAAGCACCATATTAGAGTTGTTAAAAGCTAGCAAAAGGAAGTTTGAGTTAAGTGTCTCCAAGCCAAGGAAGGAGACATTATTATCATTCTAAAATATGCAAAATATAACAACAAGAATTAGAGTTAAAAAGTGCTAAAAGGGAGTGATAAGGAAAAGTATTATATGCTATTTTTTATAACAAAAAGTGCAGATTTATTCTAAGCTCTATTGAATAAAAGAAAGGCTGAATAGTGCTCAAAGCTAAGGTATATTTAAGGTGTCTAAAGACACCAAGAGGAGCACCAAAATTGCAAAAAACATTGGTGAAGAAAATCCACCAAAAAGAGTGGTAGATCCACCAAGTAAAGCACCACCAAATAGCAAAGGTTGAGCACCATAGAAGAGGAGCCAAGGTGACATTGAAGCATAGGGGGAAAGCATCCAAATACTTCCTAGAAGAAGAGCCACCAGATAGAAGAGAGGAGCCACCACCTATAGGAGAAGAGCCACCCGTAGAGGAGCACCTAAGTGGAGAAGAGCCACCATTGGAGAAGAGGAAGCATTGTTTGCAAGCTCAGAAATGTAAACAACAAAAGAAGACAAGTTTTGGATATTGAAAAGGCATAAAGAGAGACCAAAAGTCTAGGGTTTTACAACTACCAAGAAAGGAAGTGAAGAATAGGCATTCATAACATTCCTTGCAATGTTGCATTGGTTTGTTGAGAATATTACACACACAACCAAGTGTCAGGAGAAGAAAAAGAATGCAACCAAGGAGAACAAAATGTTATTTGAAGCATGAAGCATTAAAAAATTATTTTTAAGGTTGAATAACATTATAAAATTGCTTATGCCACTTGTCACAAGGAAGGAGGAGCACCATAAGTCATTGGAAGTAGGAGAATAGTTGTAGGTTACATTAGAAAGAGCAAGGAAGAGTTTTGGCACCATTTGTCACTTGTCATCCAAGAAGCCAATCATTACCAAGGGAGATAAAATATCTTGGAGCACCCATTTATTGCATGGGATGAAAATAAACTTGCACAAGCTCATTTACTACAGCAAGGAGGACATATGTTAGAGTTTGAAGTGCCTAGGAATAGTTTGAAGCATAGTTGACCAGTCAAAGAGGAGAAAGAGCACCCATTTTCCAAAGCAAGTCAGAATATAGCATCAAAGAAGGAGTACCTCAAATTTTGGAGGTAATATATTACATTTGAAATTTATTTTATGCCAAGATAGGAGTTATAAGGCTAAAAGAGATTATTATTGTCTAAGGTTAAGATTGAAATTATTTTTGGAGAGATAAGACCTTGAAGTATTATTTTGAAACCTTAGAAATCTGATTATTGCAATTTGAAAGCTTTTATAAAGTTTTGAAGATTGATTTAAATATTGAAGTGATTATTTTTGAAGTTTTGTAATTTGAACATTTAAGTTTACAAAACTATTTGAAATATTTGCAATTTGATAAGTTTGGAGAAATAAGGTATCCTACATCAAATTAGGAATACAAAACTTGCAAATATTCTTTCATAGAGTTTCTAAATTTCTAGATTTGGAGTTATAAGGATTTCAACATCAAAATTAGTTTTTGGAAATTTAGAATTGGGAAATTATATTTTTGAAATTTGGGAGATAAAAGGAATTTAATATAGAACTTTTGACAAAGGAAAATTGCATTGATAGTTTAGTCTCTAATTCAAAATTGGAAGAGACATAAATTTGAAGACTTGAAAGATTGAAATTGCATCCAAGTTATTGATTGAAAAGAGGAAAGTAAAATAGTTATTTTGAAGAATAGAAGTTGAAAATATTATATTATCATTCAATAACTAGGGAGATAAAAGGTTGTCAACAATTGAAAATTATCCATAGTCTATCATTCAAAACTTGAAGAATTGAAATTTGTCATATACTCAAATTCAAATCAATATTTAGAAGTTGAAAATTTTCTTAAGAAAGATAATATATTCAAAATTGGGAGATATAAGGCTTAATTATTTGGAAGGTTGAAAATTAAAAAGTATTCTTAATAACTAAGGAGAAATAAGGAATAGAAATTTTGAAATTGCATCAAATAATTGTTTGATAAACTAAATTAGGGAGTCATAAGGTAGTCAACTACAAAGGTCCAAAGAATTGAAAGGTATATTACTCAAAGTATAAAACTTATGGATAAATTATAAAGAGGGACATATCATCATAAGATAAAAATACAAATTACTCTTCATGTTCCTTATCAATAGTGTAAAATCATTTCACAAATAGCTAATTCTACTATTCAAGGTGATAAGGATATTTGGTATATTGACTCAGGAGCAAGCCATCATATGATAGGGAACCTATATTGGTTTGACTATTTAGATATTACAAATAATTATGGTATAAATCTAGAAAATGGAAAGAAATATCCAATTCGTATAAATGGATGTGTAATACCTAATGCATCCTACTCACATTTTATATTACATGATGTCATGTATATACTAGGATTGACAACAAATATTATTTCAATAACTAAATTAGTTGAAAGTGAAAGAACAATAGAATTCAAATATGTGAATAGAAAGAATAAGTGTTTTATTAAAAAGCTAAATGAAATAGAGGCTACTGTATCAATCAACAATGCAATATATTCTTTGGATTCTATTGGTTTCTCGTAAGAGCTTGTAAGGGTTCAAGATAATACTGATATTTTTCTAAGAGATAGACTATAGAAAAAAGGAAACATTATACTATGGAAGTAGATGAGGGAATATAGGATTCAAATGAAGAAAAATTAGAGGAAAACAAAAGATTGCACTTTGGGGATATCTACAGATCAAAGAAGAACATGAACTTGAACAAGATGAAAAGTACCTACAGGATGAAGATCCATATTGAAGACTAAAGTCTTCAATAACCAAATAATGTAATATAGGGGGGTGTTGGAATATATTACATTATTTGGTACATGCTAATGTACCACCTTGGGTACATATTTAGATTAGGAAAGAGAGTCCTAGATTAGAGTTTGAGTATTTACTTTATGCAATGTAATAAATGCACAAGTGTACAAGGTATTTTGGTATTGTAAATGTGCATAATAGTCCATGTGCACATGAGTCCATAGAATAGGAAGTGGAGAGTCTCTAGAAGAGTGAAGGACAAGAGTGCTCCATATGAAGAGTCACATTCCATTATATATGTGTTTATTGAGAGAGATAGAGATATAATGAGTGACATATACAATTGTAATGGAGAGGATGGAAGTATGGTGTATTTGAGATCTTTATTCAATTGAGATCCAATTTTCATGAGCATTTGTTAATGGTATTTATATGAGTTATTTCTGAAGTTGTTTATGAGTTTTATATGCTTAATAGTTTACCATTATCATATATTTCATATTGCAACTTTATTTTAGATCTTGTGGTTATTTTATCTTGAGTATTTAGCTTCAAAAGCTAACACTTTTACATCTTTAGAGTCATATAGAATGGTGTTGACTTTATATTTTTATCCTTTAGAGCATTCAATATGTTAGCTATATTGACCTAAATGTCATATGGATAATATATTATCAAGCTATGTTATTCGATTGGATTAGGCTAGATAGCTTTTGGCTATCTATTTTTATCATAGTTCTTTCTTACTCTTTGAGAGCCTCTTGGAGCATATCCAATTAACTAGGAAGGGCTTGTACTTCTAACATGCTCACCTTTGTAGGAATTTTTTCCATTTCCTCCACAATGTTGAAATGGAATTTAACTGAGCTACTTTTATTTTGTATTGTGAATTTCCTATACTATCTAGTAGCTATTGTATGTCCTTCACTAGTGAGGGAAGGGTATTTAAGATGTTCTCCACCTCCTTTCAAAGTCAGTTCTTCTATTTCTCACTCTCTATTTTCTTGAACTTGTTTGCTTTCTATAAATTAATTTTTTTAGCTTCCAATTAATTTTCTTTACTTATTATTTTATCCTTACTGACCTATGCATCTATATGGGATAAGTTAGTTATGTTTTGTCCTATGTTTTTACTTTATTTTTCCTACTATGCAATTGTTACTTGCCCCTTGTCTTTCAAGTATAATAGTGGTCTTTTCCTCTTAAGTATTTTAGTGCCTTTGTTTGCTTTAGCTTATTTATTTATGATGTTTGTTCTTTTTATTCCTTCTATTTATCCTTAGTTGTGACCCCTTATTGATTGTACCATATAACATTATCCTTGAATGTTGAATCTTTGTCTATTTTAATCATGCCAAAATTAACAAAAAGTACATTATTAGGATATGTAAAGATAGAAACTACCTACTATGATTTAAAATGGTATATTTGTTAATTTGGAATATGTTGTTGGTAGGTGGGTTGATTTATTATTAGTTCCATTTTGTCCAATATAACTGCTTCTTGATCTTGACATTGTTGTTCATATTGATTTATTTATGAATATCTAATGGCTACCACACAATCTATAGGATCATGCATCATATTACATAGAAAATACCATAACATATAAATATTGGTGTTTACCATATTATTATGAACTTAATTTATACCCTAATTAGCAACATGTTAAGGAACTTGGTCTTGGTGAAGTAAGGTATTTTCTTGGGCTACTAGTTATATTGTTGATGCCACACATTATTCTACTATCATTACCTTGTTTTAGTATTATTCTAATTTATCAAGTTTCTTACCACATCTAACATCTCTTTCATGTTGAGAATGTATTGTTTCCTAAGGGATTTATCTTCACTATTAGTTTATGATGAAGCAAGTAAGGCTGACAACTATGGCTAAAATATAATGGTTAAAAATAAGCTTTGTACTATCTGCATTATAATGCAAGGCTCAAAAGTTGGATTGTAGATTATTGGACATTAAAAATGGATGAAATGGAGGGTATAAATCCAAGGATTTATACATATTAAATAACACATGAGGCATAGACCACAGGCAAGGAAGGTAGTAAATTACCTACCCTAATTAGAATATATTCTACTTCTTTAAAGGTTGTATCTAGAGAGGTATATTATAATTATAAACCATAGAATCCAATCCAAATTGTAATCCTTTGATATAATATGGTAATGTTTTGTTATTCATGTGG
This sequence comes from Wollemia nobilis, assembly GCA_028583015.1. Lineage (NCBI taxonomy): Eukaryota > Viridiplantae > Streptophyta > Pinopsida > Araucariales > Araucariaceae > Wollemia > Wollemia nobilis. Next base: position 7,485,478 of record JAQPPZ010017049.1, on the reverse strand, counting down.
CCTAATATTTTGCAGGATTAAATTTAATGTTCTCCAAAATTTAGTATTGTATCATGAATTTTTTCTTAAGGATACTTTTTTATAACATTTAATTGAAATAAAATAGAATACCCATTACCCATACTACCAAATCTATGCATGAAAGGTTCTAAAATAAATGCCTAATAACTAATTAAAATATCAAGTAAACCTTTAGACCACAAAGTAGCTTTATCATGTAAAGAACAAATCGATAAGCATACCATGGTGTATTTATCTTGGATACAATGGAATGATTTGAGTGTAGATAGTTTATTGATATGATCTAACATTATCTTATTTTCATTCCCATCAAAGGTCAATAATGAATTCATAGTGGCATTCAAGATAGAAGAATAGACCTCTAGATTTAATGGTCCTTGATAGATCCAATTAGGAATTTGATTATGGGGCCCAAGTGGTTGAGGCATTGGGTTTTTTTATGGAGGTTGATTGTATTGCATTGGATAGGGATATATTATAACCATGAGGTGGATATGGAAGAATTTTAGGGTATTGATACATGGCATAATAAGGTGGTAGAAAAGGATAATTCAATATTTGTAAAGGAAGAGGTGGTGCATTACGATAGGCCCATTGCTAGTTCTATGGACCTTGCATATTTTAGAGTATACGAGGATAATGCAAGCCTTATGGATGGACTTTTTGGTTTGTAAAAGGTAGATATTATTATATATTTTGTAGTATCTGGCTAGTTGGAGGTAGGATTTGACTTAGAGGGTTTCCCTGCATACCTTATGCCCCCATTTGACCAAATTACTCTTATAAATTTTAAGCAAAATTTTGGTTTTGGTTAAGAATAAAGATTTTTCTTGAAGAATCTACATTTTTTGGCATGGATTTCCAAATGAAAGTTTTTCTATATTGGACATGTTATATTCTAGTAGACTTTGAGAGAAATTCATACTACTAGGAGTGACCTGAGTGTTATACATTAGAGTTTGACTCAAATTTTCTAAATTACTAAACATCATAAAGGATATATTGTTTGTAGGATTATTTATGTCAAATATCATTAAGTATATAATATTAGTGTGAGCTAAGGTAGGACTAGCATTTGACCAAGTTTGGTTTGTGATAGAAACTAAATAACTATAATGGAATCTAGGAGATCCAATTTCTTGGTGTGTAGGATTTTGACTCACTTGATTAGGCATTGGAATTTTTCCCTTTGATAGAACAAGACTAGATGTAGAAATATCCTTTATCTTATCATCTTTATGCACCTACATGATGTTTCTTTCTTTTTCCTTTGTATTTCTACATTAATATGTGATTAGCTCTAATTATTGATGTTCTTGACTCAATTATTGTGTTCTTGATTATGTATTCATAATATTGCTTTCATGCATTTATGTACCTACAAAGATAGAGTTTTGAGATCAAAGTCTAAAATTTTACAAAAAATATTATTTACAAATCAAATCACCTATTGATTGGAGTTCACTAGCAAACTTGATTGAGTTACAAGAAAAACATAAACTTGAAAAGTTTGATAAGTAGAGGGCCAAGCAAATCACTTAGAGTTAATTGCTTCAATTCTAGAGTGAATCACCCTCCTTTGATAAGTTAGGAATATTTCTTAACCTTCCATACAAATTGCTTCTCAAAATTTGGGAAACTTTCTCCTTTAATCCTACTTGGAGAAAATTTATTATTCTAGATTAAATCACTATCTATACAAAGAAATTTTTTAGTTGGATTAAACTTTGGAAATAAATTCTAAAATTGTCCCAAGAGTGGACCTACTATTAATACTTTATATTTCTAAATAAGAGGTTCAAGTTTAAAATCCATTAGGGATTAAATTTGTACATCAAACTTTACTAACCATAGTTTGTTTGGATATATATATTGGTTAAATATTATCCTCTATGAGAGTCATCTCATATGGCCTATGGTATTATGGGCGTTAAAAACTAATTTACCTTTTTTAAATTTTATGTTTTAAATACCTTCTACCTTTGGTAGATGTAAAATTAAAACTAAAAGTGGAAGATTTTATTTATTTGACATCATCTCACTTGTTTCACAAAAAAAATATGATTTTGAAGTTTGTAATGGAGTCAAAATTTTCAAAGCACCTATAAAAATTAGATACAAAGAACAAAAAAGATATAAAATTCAAGTTTAATATGGGACTGGGCTTGATAAAGTAGGTTCTTGACCTTTATATATTGGTTATAGGTTCAACTTATGAAAATTTGATAAATTTAGAGCAAACAGTGGAGTAAATCCTTCCTAAATTTGGACTTAGGATATTTCTAATGATTTTAAAATAATTTGCCCCAAATGGATTGAATCACTCCAATTTGGTATCATATCATTGCCTAAATGGGGACCTAGAAACAAATCCTTAAATTGGACCAAGTTCTTCCCACTTATGGTAGGAATCAAATTTAGTACCAAAATCAAGAAATTTTTCTAAATGATTAACTAAAGGACTAGGATCCCACCAGGCATGCCAAAAACCTATGTTGAATTTATGCATGATGGGTACTTATTATAAGGTTAATAATTGGATTCATCATACTTGACATGCCAAAAACTATGTTTAATTGTGGAAATATATGACTTCTTATGTTCCTACAATTATAATTTTAACAAATTTGGATATAAGGGTTTGTCCTCTTACAACCTCCAACTATAGGTCAACTCCCCACTATCCTCTCTAAATTCTAAACTAGTATAATCTAATTGCATAAAATTAAATGCCAAGAATTAAAACATAGAAAGTAAATGCAAAAAAAATTAATTTTTAATTACATAAAGTGAATAGTTACAAAGCATACAAGGAATGGAAAAATCAAATCTAAGCCAACAGATATGATTTTATTGCCATAATATTTGATTGAGTTCTTGTCACCCTATTAAAACTGTAGGTCTTCTCCATTGTCATTGAGGTTTAGTAGGGTTTTTCCAAATATGCCATGTTCTAGGAGTCAATTTCACTCCAACATTAGCCATCTTATCTACTTTCCTATTATATTTTTTGCACACATGATGTAATTCTATCTTGGAGAATTGTTTCAATAGAATCTTGATAATATTTATCACATAAAAGATGTTGATGGATGTACAATGACCAAATTTTATGGCATTTATTTTTGAGTTTCAAATCACCAAATATCTAAATCGAGTCACATCCCTTTTCTTTTGCTAAAATCAATTCCAATTTCAGAGCATTAACCTCAGCACTATTGTTTGAAGAGAGGCCCAATCCAACAAAAAAATTACACTAATTTTACCATTGATAAATATTACACCTCTACCTTTAGAAGATCCTAGGTTTCCTTTTGAGGCCCCATAAAAGAAGAGGGAGTAACCAACAAATATCAAGGGGGCAAGATCATAATTTATTGTTTTCTTCTTGAAATGAATTCTTAGGGAAGTCTCATTTAAAAGGGCAACAATCTTTGAGGTTATAGCCCATGGAGGAGAGAATTGGTTCTTGAATATGACATCATTTCTTGCTTTCCAAACACTCCAAAAAATATATCTAGGCATCATTTGCTTCACCTGTATGGGCCAAAGAGAAAAATTAGTCAAACCCAAAATAAGAGAGTACATATTCATAGCTTCTTCAAAGGAATTAGGTGCAGGAACAACTGGAGCAGTATTAGAGAGAATTAATCTCCAAACTTCCTTGACATAGGAACAATGCACAAGAATATGGTCTTTGCTTTCTTCATCTACATGGCATAAAGAACATTGACTTGGACCCTCCAAATTTCTTTTTTGAATGTTATCCTAGGTTAATTGCTTATTCAAAGACAAGAGCCAAAGAAAAAAATTGATTTTAGGAATAACGCCTTTGTGCCAAATGTGTCTCCATTTGGGCATAGAAGGGGAAGAACCTTGAATCAATTTATAACCTTTGTTGATAGAATAAATACCAGAACCTTTCATACTCCCCCAAATTAACTTATCTTTAGCCAAAGGATCGAGAGGAGTTCTACCCTCCATTGAAGTAATAAAATAATTCTAGTCCTCAATTAAATTTTGAGGTATTCTAAGATCATGGCAAGACTTGATTCTTGGAGGGGCAACAAAATTCACCACCTGAGAAAGAAATTGCAAGTTAGAAGAATTTAGCCAATCTCGTAATCTATCCAAAATGGTAGGTCTAAAATTTCCCATGATTTTGTCTTCAAGAATTTTTATCTTTTCCCCATTTCTAGGCATCCAAGACAAATTCTTAGAGATAATTTCCATGGCTCTTTCAATATTTCTCCAAATTAGAGATTTCTTCCTAGTGTAAATGCTGAGAATTTTACCATTTTGGATTTTATAGTTATACTTATGAATCAAAAGGTTGGACCACCAACAATATTTGGTAGTAACCATATTCCAAACAAGTTTTGTTTTTTTTTTTTTTTTAACATGGTGGAATTGGTAGCCGCCACGAATCCGGGCAGGTTGTCCAGCTTTTATGGCCGCCATAGTATTTTGTGTTGTCCACCTTGGAAGCCGCCACACAGATCTTCATGCAGTCCGCCCCTATAACCGCCATGCCACAATTATTTTAAACCTTTTATGCTACTAAAAGCACCAGGAAAGGGACAAGCGTTCAGTCCGACGAGGACCGAGATTTGAACCTTGGACCTCTGCCCCCTTATGGTATTTGGATGAACCAATTGGTCTACACCTCGGACCTACTTCAAACAAGTTTTGTTGCTAGAGCCTTTTGATGATAAAAAATGCATCTAAGACCAAGTCCCCCTTCCTTCTTACTTTTGATAATACAGTCCCACTTGACTAAGTGATACTTCCTTTTACTATCTTGTTTGCCACCCTCCCACATGAATTTTCTGAGAAGTTGTTCCATTTTTTCATGATGCTAATAGGAACACATAGAATAATTATTTGGTAAATAGGAAGGGCAAACAACACATATTTTATAAGAATAATCCTTTCCAGAGGGGTTAACCAACAATTTGCCCAATCATTGAGCCTATTTTTTATTTTTTTATTTTTTTCATATCATCAAACTAGGTTTGGTGAAAGAAATTGGAATGCCTAGATAGGTAAAAGTGGAGTCCATACTCACTTTGAAGCCAAGAATTCTAGAAATCTCAACAATTTCCTTTTGAGAGTGGTTGGAGAGATAGATAATTAACTTAGAGTTATTAATTTTACCAAGAAAACCTTGAGATATTTTACAAATCTGTGAGCAATTTGAGGAGAGGCACGCCCAAGTAACAATGTATCATCTAAAAATTGATAATGGTTGAGCTATTTACCACCATTATAAGTGGGGATACCTGACAATAATATTTGCACTCTTAGCTATTCAAGATTCCTACCCAAAATTTCAGTAGTTAAAATATACAAGGGGGAAAGAGGGCAGCCCTACCTCAGGCCACGAGAAAGCTTGAAGAAAGGTGTGGGGATTCCATTGACAAGGGATGCAATCCATGGGTTACTTATGCAAGCTTTGATCCATTCAACCATGTCCTCCTTGAATCCCATTTTGTACAAAGTTTCAAAGATTGTATGGTGACTGAGTCTATCAAATGCATTTGCCATATCTAGTTTTATGGCCATTATATTTTTATTTCCTTGCTTACAAGAGTGGATGGATTCTTGTGTGAGGATTATTCCTTCATAAATATGATGATGAGGAACAAATCCCATTTGTTCTTTTAAGATAAAAAGTGGGATAATTTTTTCCATTCTCCTTGCTATTAGCTTTGTAATAATTTTGTAAGAAGTATTACAAAGTGAAATTGGTCTAAATATTTCTAATATTTTAGCTTGAGCTTCCTTAGGAACTAAAGCCAAGAAGGAAGAATTGATTCCACCATGAAGTTTTGATGCAGGAGCATCCAGTGGCACCTAATGCAGAAGCATCTAGTGGCAGGAGGGCCACTTCTGAAAAATTGGCCAAGGAAGGAAAACGTCGCGATTTCGCAACATATCGCGAAATCGTGACATAAAATGAAGAAGGCGAGGGGAAAAATGTATCACGATATCACGATAGAAAATGTGTCACAATATCATGACACAAAGGGGAGAGCGAAACCAATGGATATAACTATCATGATATCACGACAGAAAATGTGTCGCGATATCGCGACACAAGCGTAGAACGGAGCCAGTAGGGAGAAGCTATTGCAATATCGTGACAGCAAATGTGTCACAATATCATGACACAAGTGGAGCTGAGGAGCCAGTGAGGAGAAGCCATCATGATAGCATGACAAAAAATGTGTCACGATATCACGACACAAAATGGAGGGAGAAACCAGCCGGGACAATTGTCATGATTTCGTGATAGGTTTCATAGGAGAAGCAAGGGTGCCCAGGATGTCGCAATTTTGTGACCCAAACAGGGAGAAGGAGGCTGCAAGCAAAGATGTCATGATTTCGTGACTTGTCATAGTTTCATGACCCAAAAGCAAAAGGAGAGTACAAAATGCAAAGATGTCACGATTTTGTGACATGTCACAATTTCGCAACCTGAGGAAGAAAGAGAAAGCCGAACGCTAAGATGTTGCAATTTTGTGACCCAAAGGCAGGATGAAGATCGAAAGAGGAAGGTGTCACGATTTCATGACCTATCGTAGTTTCGTGACCCAAATAAGAGAGAGAAGCTGCATAGGAGAATATGTCACGATTTCGTGACATGTCGCATTTTTGCGACCAAAAGGCGAAGAAGAAGCCAAGGGAGGAATATGTCACGATTTTGTGACATGTCGCATTTTCATGACTAGAAGGCGAAGGAGAAGCCAAGGGAGGAAGATGTCATGATTTTGTGACATGTCGCATTTTCGCGACCAAAAGGCGAAGAAGGAGCCAGCGGAGGAAAATGTCGTGATTTCATGACATGTCGCATTTTTGCGACCAGGAGGCGAAGAAGGAGCTAGCAGAGGAAAATGTCACGATTTCATGACATGTCATATTTTTGTGACCCTAAGAAGCGAGATGAAGTAGATAGGAGAAGATGTCATGATTTCGTGACATGTCGCATTTTCATGACCTGAAGAAGAGAAAGAAGGCAGGGAAGAAAAATGTCACGATATCACGACATATCACGATATCGCTATCAAAAAAGAAAAGGACGAGCAGGAGAAGAAAGATGTCGCAATATCATGACATGTTGGGTTTTCATGACCCAAAGGGGAGAGAGAAGGCGATGGAGCGAAAAGGTCATGAAATCATGACATGTCGAGTTTTCGTGACCCGAAGAGGAGAGAGAAGGCGATGGAGCAAAAATGTCATGATATCGCAACATGTCATGATATCGCGACCAGAAGAGAAGAGGAAGAGGTAGAGGAAGAAGATGTCACGAAATCACGATAGGCTACATTTTTGGAGGCCGTTACAGAGTAACAGGTGGCATTCTTGGAGGTCGTTACAGAGTGATAGGTGGCAACTTTTGAGGTTGTTACAGAACGATAGTGCGACAGCAAACAGAAGTCGTAACAATAGTTACAGAGCCGTTACAGGGAAAAGCAATAGTAAACGGGAGTGGATGGCAGTTACAGATGCCGTTGCAGAACACAGTTGTGGAACCAAACAGTCATGGCAAAAACAATTTGAAGGACCACCAGTTGGAAGATAGAGAGTTACACCAAAGTTATAAAAGGACAAGCCGAGCCATGCACAAGGGGTGGGAAAACTATAGATGCACAGTCGAGTTACAGGATCAAGGGCCAAGAGCCATTCTGAATTAGCTTGGGTGCGTGTTCCTTCCAGAGTTGCAGAGTGAGAGATCTGCAACAGAGTGTGAGAAAACTAAGCCAGTGTGCTAGTTTCTGTAAAGACTACGGGCTAGTGAGTGAAATAACTATGCCTGTGAGCCAGTTTTGATAAAGCCTATGGGTTGTTATTGTAATCTTTGCAAGTTAGTGAATAGAACATTGGAGTTTCTATTTCTTGTAAAGTTGTTTTTGAATTTTTGTATAAAATTTAGATTTGTGAGGTAGTAATTTTTGTTCCCGACACAAGTGGTATCAGAGCCAGAAGTTCCTGAGTGTGTAACAGATTGCCAGATGTGAGGCAGTTACACCAAGATCTATGGAAGGGCTTATGACTAAGTGAGAAGAATGCCACCGCAAAGAAACCGTGGTGGTGGGAGAGATATGAGATCTAAAGATTCACAGTTATAGATGTTTAGATCTTTGTAGAGGCAGGTGAAAGCCCTATAAGAGGAACTACTCAGAATGGATTTGCAGAAGCAAGAGGAGCTACACAAAAAGCATGAGGATAAATTGAGAAGTAGAGGCCAGGAAACGGAGTTGAAGCAGACTGTAGGGGTAGGTGAATGTCTGGAAGTGTTGTAGAAGGCGGTGACCAGACCGTACAAAAGTGAGGATCACTTCTCCACCAACCCTAGGTGTCTGATGCAGGAGCATCCAGTGGCACCTGATGCAGAAGCATCTAGTGGCAGGAGGGCCACTTCTAAAAAATTGGCCAAGGAGGGAAAACATCATGATTTCACATGTCACAAAATTATGACAAAAAAGGAAGAAGAAGGTGAGGGGAAAAATGTGTCATGATATCGCGATAGAAAATGTGTCGCGATATCGCGACACAAAGGGGAGAGCAGAATCGACAAAGAGAACTATCGTGATATTGTGATAGAAAATGTGTCACGATATCATGACACAAGTGTAGAATGGAGCCAACAGGGAGAAGCTATCGCGATATCGCGATAGCAAATGTGTCGCGATATCGTGACACATTTGGAGCTGAGGAGCCAGCGAAGAGAAGCCATCGCAATAGCACGACAGAAAATGTGTCATGATATCGTGACACAAAATGGAGGGAGAAACTAGCCAGGCCAACTATCACGATTTCATGACAGGTTTCATAGGAGAAGCAAGGGTGCCCAGGATGTCGCAATTTCATGACCCAAACAGGGAGAAGGAGGCTACAAGCAAAGATGTCATGATTTCATGACATGTCACGGTTTCATGACCCAAAAGTAGGAGAGTACGGAAGGCAAAGATGTCACGATTTTGTGACATGTCACGGTTTCGTGACCTAAGGAAGAAAGAGAAAGCCAAAAGCTAAGATGTCACGATTTTGTGACCTAAAGGCAGGATGAAGAGCGAAAGAGGAAGATGTCATGATTTCATGACCTATCGCAGTTTCACGACCTGTAGAAGAGAGAGAACCCACAGAGGAGAAGATGTCGTGATTTTGTGACATGTCGCATTTTTGTGACCAGAAGGTGAAGAAGAAGCCAAGGGAGGAAGATGTCATGATTTTGCAACATGTTGCATTTTCACGACCAGAAGGTGAAGGAGAAGCCAAGGGAGGAATATGTCACGATTTCATGACATGTCGCATTTTTGCGACTAGAAGGCGAAGAAGGAGCCAGTGGAGGGAAATGTCATGATTTTGTGACATGTCGCATTTTCATGACCAGGAGGCGAAGAAGGAGCCAGTGGAGGAAAATGTCATGATTTCGTGACATGTCGCATTTTCGTGACCCGAAGAAGCGAGAGGAAGCAGAGAGGAGAAGATGTCACGATTTCATGACATGTCGCATTTTCGCAACCTAAAGAAGAGAAAGAAGGCGAGGAAGAAAAATTTCACGATATCACGACCGAAAGAGAAAAGGACAAGCAGGAGAAGAAAGATGTCGCGATAACGACATGTCAGGTTTTTGTGACCCAAAGAGGAGAGAGAAGATGATGGAGCGGACATGTCACAAAATTGTGACATGTCAGGTTTTCACGACCCAAAGAGGCGAGAGAAGGCGATGGAGCAGAAATGTCATGATATCATGACATGTCACGATATCGCGACCAGAAGAAAAGAGGAAAAGGTAGAGGAAGAAGATGTCATGAAATTGCAATAGGCTACATTTTTGGAGGTCGTTACAGAGTAATAAGTGGCATTCTTAGAGGTCGTTACAAAGTGATAGGTGGCAACTTTTGAGGCTGTTATAGAATGACAGTGCGATAGCAAACAAAAGTTGTAATGACAGTTACAGAGCCATTACAAGGAAAAGCGGTAGTAAACGAGAGTGGATGATAGTTACAAAGGCTGTTGCAGAACATAGTTGTGGAACCAAATAGTCATGGCAAAAATGAATCGAAGGACCACCAGTTGGAAGACAGAGAGTCACACCAAAGTTATAAAAGGACAAGTCGAGCCATGCACAAGGGGTGGGAAAACTGTAGATGCACAGTTGAGTTGCAAGATCAAGGGTCGAGAGCCATTCTGAACTAGCTTGGGTGTGTGTTCCTTCCAGAGTTGTAGAGTGAGAGATCTGCAATAGAGTGTGAGAAAACTAAGCCAGTGCGCTAGTTTCTGTAAAGCCTGTGGGCTAGTGAGTGAAAGAACTATGCCTGTGAGCCAGTTTCGATAAAGTCTGTGGGCTGTTAATGTAATCTTTGCAAGTTAGTGAATACAAAATTGGAGTTTTTGTTTCTTGTAAAGTTGTTTTTGAATTTCTATGTAAAATTTGGATTTGTGAGGTAGTAATTTCTATTCCCCATCAAGTTTTTACTTCTTTTTGGAATCTTCAATCATAAGGAGAAGGTCATCCTTTATTAATTCCTAGAAGTCTTGATAGAAGTTAGCATTGAAACCATTTGGCCCTAGAGCTTTGTCATGCTTCATACTGAAAACCACTTGTCAAAGTTCCTCCATTGTAACATCTAAAATACACTTTTAATTTTGCTCTTGAGTTACCAAGGAGGGAATTTTTGAAATAAGTTTGTGTATCTAGGTAGATCTATCCTAAATTTATTCCTTGAAAAGAAGCTAAAAATGATCAAAGACACTGAGTTTTATATCTTGCATAGAATCTAAAACCTGCCCATCTGAAGAGACTAGTTTGGAAATTGAATTATAATTTCTTCTTTGGAGAGTCTTCCTATAGAATTACTTAGTGTTCCTATCACCCTTTGAGAGCCAAGTCATTCTATATTTTAATCTCCAAGAAGCTTCTTCAAAGTTTAAATAATTTAAAAGAAAAGAAAAGCATTTATGTTGGCTGATAAGATTCTCTATAGGGCCCTCAATCTCAATCCTTTCCTAAAGTTCCTCTAACTATTATTTTATAACTTCTTATTTTTAAATTTTGTTATTTTCTATATTCTAGTTTCTAATACTAGAATGAACACTCTATATTTTGTTAACCCATTATTGCCCTTGGAAAGGAGAGTATGTTGAATTAGACCAAGAATTATTAACCATCTGAACAAATCCAGGTTAACTGATCCAAAGTTAAGAGTATTTAAATGGAATGGAATCCCAATTGGTTCTCTATTTTAAGAAAATTCTAATGGTATTATGATCAAAAATAGGGTTGGAGATAACTGTTGAGCGGGCCAAAGGAATATCTTCCAACAACTCACCAAAGATCAAAAATATATCCAATCTAGATGCAATATTAGCTAAACCAACATGCTTATTTGTCCAAGTAAATTTATCTTTACTGGGCTTGAGATCTTCTAAGTCAAAAAGACTCATAATCTCTTCCACATATTCTCTATCTCTATCTATGATAGGCAACCCACCTCTTTTCTCATTTTTATTTAGAACCATATTTGATACCCCAAGAATCCATTTTTAGGCCTTGAGAAACAAGCATTTTCTTTTATAGAGCTCCAACAATTTTTTATGCAAAACTTATTATGCATGAAAAGTAAATTTGTAAATGTAGTTTACAAGGGATTCAAGTAAATACAACCAAAAACATAGCAAGAAGAGTGTACATGATCAATCAATGCATGAGAAATCTAAATATTAACAATGCATGCTTATACAAATGATTTAAAATTGTGATAGAAATGACAATATGGAAAATGGGTTTTAACATAATCACCATATATTCCACAATCTAGGAGGGTAGTTTTATTGGTGGAGTGCAAAATACTTATCAACTTCTCATAAATTTAATAGAATACAAGAACACAATGTAGGTCTCATAAAGTGTATCTCTAAATTCGTCGTGGCTAGAAAATGTTTACAATAGAACCCATGGCTCTAATTTATAAGAAAATTTTACCTTTAATTCACCTAGGGTGAGAAACTATTACTTTTAATAAAATTACATATTTGGAGGTATCTCTAACAAAATGATGCACCTCTAAATATTACATGCATATAGTTATTCCTCTTAAAGGCTTAGAAGAATTCCAAAATGAATTATAGTGCCACTAAATTCCAATCACTTCATCTTACTAGCAGATCACTCCTAGAACAAAATAATATTCATAGATAAAATTGATTTATATTTGACCTAGCAAAAATTGAAGGGTTTTAGAAGGTATTAATTGATTATTTTGATATTTTGTAACCTTCTAAAGTTGTGAATTTTCCAAGGTAGTGACTTGTTAGTATAGGTTACTCATTCACTAATTGATTGAGCATATATGTAAAGTAAAAGTGGAACTCATGCATGATATGTTGTAGGAGCTCAACATAAAAATATATTTCTAAGATGGAGAGATACCACATGTTTTGTATAATGAAAGCTAGATGCCAATAATAGAATTGGGAGAAGTAAACTCAACATAGGTCATTCTAGTATGTAGATGGGCGTATATTTCTATATAGACATTATAGGTCCAAATTAGGATTAAATATCATCCACATGGTACCTATGTGGCATAACTAGGTTCCATGATTAGGTCCTTCATACTAACATAGTTAAGCACACATAAGCCAAAGGGAGCACCAACTAGAAGACATGCATGGAATTGCCTTTATGATATGACAAGAAAGGATTGGGCCTCCCTCAATATGCAGAAGTTTAACTCAATACTAATGGAATGGAAGGCATAGATAAATGGAATAAAATACCTCAACATGCCTTAAATCTCCCAAGACATTCATAAATATTATAAACCCTCTCATCCTTGAATAATGAAACCCTCATACACCATTAAAAATTTCTTGAGATAGCAAATTCTAGTTGATCAAAGTAAAAAATAAGGATTTATTTTAGAGTTAATGGAGAGACATCATTGAATGGTATCAAAATTTTAAAATAAAGACTTCATTAATAAATGTATCAAAAGGAAATTTTGTATGGGTCATATCTTAATTTGGATATGATCTAGTTGAGCAAGTTCCTTTAATGACACCACCTCATTGCCCATATTAATGATTCTTACATTAGTAATAACGGGGAAATATTATAAGAAAAAGCCTTTGATTTAGCAATATAATGGAAGGAAGATATAATAAAAAAATTGAGTTACCTCATAGCAATTTACTATCATAGACATGATGGTTTATTGAGTATCAAGGAATGAGGATTCCATTTAATTTGATAGAAAGTTTAAATCACTAATCCTATGAATTATTTTTCTATTCTAAGTGATGAATCATCATTCAACTCTAATTTAAAAATCATCAACAAAGACATGGCAAAAAACAATGTGAAATTCCACCAATTCATATGACTATTGAATCATTGACTAAAGCACCATAATGATTCATAAATTTCTATCTTTATCAAACTATAAATTCACCAAATCAATAAAATTAAAAATTAAAATAATGAATCATCGTCATAAGTGCCAAGGTCAAATAATGAATCATTGACTCAAGAAATTAGAAAATAAATTTAATTTTTTGATAATTGATATGCATCCTAAGGACAAATAAAATGAACACTTAGGGATCTTCTAGCAATGGTGAAGCAATAAAAGTGACATCATTGAAGTCATCAGTAGTGACTACAAATCTACTAGTTACAACAATTTAAACTCAAAGTGTGATAGGGTAATTAGGGATAGGGCCTAGAAAAAATTGACTTGGAACCCCATTTACCCAAAATTGTACACTAGATCCAAGCTCTAAAAGTGATAACAAGTGAAAGAGGGGGGTTCAGATTGTTGGAGATATTACATTATTTGTCCCCCTTACAATATTAGTTTGATAGATGATTTATATTTTGTATAATGTAATGGAAATATGAGAAAGAGTGAAAAGTGTCAAGAGAGTATGAAGAGTTACATGATATGTGGCAAGTTGAGAGCTTTGTCTTTATTAGAGGAATATGAAAGGTTGCATCTCCTGGATGAAAGAAGAGAGCAATAGTTAGAGAACTGAAAAGTCATGAAAGATGATATATTGGAGGTAAAGCTCCATGCATTGTAATCAAGTTGTATCATTAATGTAATCCTTGTATATTGTGTTCATTTGAGTTATATTCTATGAAATATTATTGTTCATTGTTATGAGAAATTGTTAGTAGAATTTATTTGTTTCATTCTTATTCCTAGAATAAGTTTGCTATGAGTTAATCCATTAGAAAATCTAATAGTGGTATCAGATCCATGGAGAGGGAGTGAAGTTTTTGGGAAAAATCACCACCATTCGACGACAAGCCCATAAGATACAATAAAAACCTTTGAAGGAGAAAGCAAATAGCTTATTGGGTAGCTTTGGAAGAAGAAGAATATAGCTATATATTTTTGAGGTAGAAGTTGAAGATTTTTAGGACGACAAAGTGAAGTAGAAATTGGCAGCATTCGAAGCTACAAATTATAGATTTATTGGACAACAAAAAGGCAACATTACAAGCTGGAAATAGCAGAGAGTTTGGTTAGCAAGCTTGGTGAGCAAAAAGGTATTTTTTAAAAGCTTCATATTCAAGTTTTTAAACCAAAAAAAATAAAGCCTTGAGTTGACTATCTTCGAGTTGATTAAGGAGGCACCTTTTTCATATTAGAACCTGCATAATATAACAACAATAGAAGAGTTAGAAAGTGCATAAGAAAAGGATTTATAAGGGAAAGAAAGTATTGATTATAAAGCATAATAAAAGGTGAGTTTAATAGCAAGGTAGGAAGAGGACCTAAGTAGATTCTAAGAAATAGAAGAGAAACTAGTGAAAATGAGCCTATTGTAAAGTTGAAAATAGGGTTGAGTTTGAGGAAAGTAAAGTGGAGATAAATAAGATAGTGTCATTTAATTCAAAATAGTTTGGCATTCAATTCAATGAGAAACAAGGAAGATAGTAAGTCTTTTAGCTTATTGAACATAGATTTGTAGCTAAACTTAGATATCCTTGTAAGTCAAGCTAGTCAAGAGCAAGGGTCAACTGGAAGAGCACCAAGATAACATTGGAATAGTGAAGTAAGTTGACATAGGGTTGGTAGCAATCAAGTGGTTAAAGGTATTCAATACCTTGAGAACATCAAGCAGCACTCTAGATATCAAATGTAGTGTAGCATATATGGAAGGACTCCAACGCACTAAATGTTTAGATCTCTAGTGAATTCCAATGCAACAGCAGTAGATTCTAACACTAAGTACTCCTATGGAAGGACTTGGCCATGTTAGTGTTGTTGAAAGGGTTTTTCAAGTGTGAGGAGAAATTATATGGACTCTAGGTCCAAGGTGACTGTGTGTTGAGTGAAACATTGGTTTATGTCCCCATGTGTATTATATTTGTGAGCCATGATGTTTTTAGAAATCAAGCCATACATTTTTATTAAATTGAAAACACTTACCTTTTATTGCATTGAGTGGTTGAAATAGTCATGAACATTACAAAGTAATGTAAAAATTAAAGTATTGTGAGCAACAAGTGAACATTTTTGAAAACATCCTTGGTCAGACAGGAAAAATGCATTGAAGTGCAACATCTTTGTGATAAATAAAATATTGGGTGACCATTCAATTTGCATGGGAGAATTAATTTTTGTTGTGTTTGAATATTTGGCACAACCTCATTGTGCTCTCTTATTTGTGAAGCATAACCTACAAATTTTAGGCTGATAAAAGCAATATTAATAGCTAGAAAAAGTGAGAATAGTTGAAACTTAGAGGATAATTACATGTGGTAGGATCATACTCATGCGGATGATAGCGCCAAGAGTAGCATGAAGGAAAAATTCTCAAGCAAAACCATCACTAGAATCACCACCAATTTTTGGCTTTAGGAAGTTATCGTGTGGAGAGAGGTCATGAGGAGTTACGTTCACCAGCAAGGCAAAGTAGTGATCAAAAAAACATAAAGAAACACAAAGGTGAAAAGGTGCACGAGGTAATTAAAGTTTTGTTTAATATTTTTATTAAAAAAAAATTAAAGAAAGGAGTGATAAAGGAGTTTTTTTTAAGAAAAGCAACAAGGTTTTATTTGATAAAATTTGAGCTTTTTTATAAAGTTCATAATTGGATAAATAAGGAATTGTTTTCTTTAATTTGAAATTTTTTAATTAAATACAAGGGAGATATAAGGCAACAAGAAAAAAAAATTGAATATTGGTTTGAAATTTGAATTAATTAGTGTGAGGGTGAAATTAAAATTTGAAGGAGTATTTTAAGAAAATAATTTAATGACTGGAGAGATAAGGCAACAAATCAGAAAATTAACACCATAGAAATGCACTAGAAACCTAATTTGGAATTTTGTGAAATTAATTTGAAGTTTTTGAGAAATTAATTACAAGTTTTGTAATTAATATATTAGATTTTGTAAATCAGTTTTTTAATATTTGCAAATTAGAAATTTTGGAGAAATAAGGACTACTACATCAAATTGAAACGTTATATTTTTCAAATATTATTGATTAGGGATCCATAATGTATTCAACATAAAAATATAGTTTTGTGAAATTTATAATTTGATCAATTATTTAAAACTAGGGAGATATAAGGTAGTCTATTTCAAAAACATGGCAAAGAAAAAGCAAATGAAAAAAAATACAAATGGTCAAAAAATTGAAATACATGAGTTGTCAAAAATATTTGAATGAGAAAACCTATGTCCAAGAAAACAAATTAGGCATTCAAAAAATTTTAGAAATGGTGGAAATATTAAAATGCCATTCACAACACATGATTAAAGAAATTGAAAATTATGCATCAATAAGAGAAAAGAGTGTATTACAAGAAATGTTGAAAGAAACCAAAGATGGAAATTTCTTAGCACTTAGTAATTATTTGAATGAAAGGCTTGATGAGGCATATAGATATTCTAGAAGTTTTTTTATTTTACCTAGTGAGATAGGAAATTTGATGTTTATGGAATTACTTTCTAATAAAAGACAAGAGGACATGATTAAATATTTGAAGAACAAGTTTATTGATGAAACAAATACTTTGAACATATTACTAGTGAAACAAAAAAAGGAGAATATTCATGCAAAGTATTCTTAATGATGATAATTATTGTTATGAATATTTTATTACTGTACGTATGAGTCTATGGAGAATAATTTACAAGGAAATTATCACTCTTAATGTTTCTAAGATGATAAAATAATAAAAGGTTGAATAAGTAGAGAATAAATCAGTGATGAAAGATAATTCTTGTAATACAAATGATTTAAGGCCCATGGTGATAGATTCATGTTGCAATACTACAGAATCAAAACCATTGATGATTGATGCATGTTGTGGTACTAGTGATCTTCTTCAAAAGGAAAAGGATGCAAATTATGAAAATGAAAGGAAATATTGTAATGCAAGAAATAACACTAGTGATTTAGATTCATGACAAAGATAGAAGAACCTGTTACAAAAATAGATGATATATGTGATACAAGTGATTTGAATATAGTTCATGATTTTTTAGAAAAAGCTTATGTTATCAAAATGGATGAAGGCATGAATTCAGGTGATGATAGAAATAATGATGCTCAAAGTTGTAATGATATTGATAGAGATCAGTCTAATGATTGTATTGGTCATTTTGAAAAATATACTAAGGGAATTGGTTCAAAGTTGAAGAAAATGGGATATTACGTTATTTGGCTCCCTTGCAATATTTTATAGATGATTTATATTTTGTATAATGTATGTGGCAATATTAAAGAGTACAAAGTGTCAAGAGAGTATGAAGAGTCACATGATATGTGGCAAGTTGAGATCTTTGTCTTTATTAGAGGAATATGAAAGGTTGCATCTCTTGTATGAAAGAGGAGAGCAATAGTTAGAGAACTAAAAAGTCATGAAAATGATATATTGGAGGTAAAACTCCATGCATTGTAACCAATTTGTATTATTAATGTAATCTTTGTATATTGTGTTCATTTGAGTTATATTCTATGAGATATTGTTGTTCATTGTTATGAGAGATTGTTAGTAGAATTGATTTGTTTCATTCTTGATCCTAGAATAAGTTTGTTGTGAGTTAATCCATTAGGAAAGCTAACACAAATACCATACCAAGACTATTATGAGGTCATAAGGGGAAATGCAAGTATTCACTTAGATACCTAAGGAATGAATCCATATTTATATATAAGTTTGGGGATCAGAGTGTATCATGAATCATCAATAGAATCATATCCTCAAGGCTAGGGAATTTTTGGAACCATAAATCTAGATATATCATTAATTGGTACACGTGCACCAAGGTACAATATAAAATCCATTGAAGTGATTTCTTGAGATGAAACACATAAAAATAACTCATGAAGCTATCATCAAAATGATATGTATCAACTAGCAAGCCATCCTATGAATATTTCACTTACTAGAAATTCATTTATATATTATTTTATAGAAAGAATGGTGATAAATAGTGGTCATATTTCCTAGCACAATAGATGAATAGGTCACAAGATGCATAAAATTACAAGGTCCCCTTAAGTATAGAAACATTCAAGCCAAATGTACAAAATATATTATTTACAGTAAGCCTTTATGATGGGACAAGGAAGTGATAATGAGGTTTGTGAAGAAAAAAATCCATGTTATATAGTATAGTGCCTTATTATTTATTCAAAAATCCTATAGTATGTCACTTATATAGTGGACAAAATGACTCATAAATTAGAGAGCCCATAATTAGGAACGCATAGGAATAAATTTCAAGACTATAATCTCAAAGAGAGTGGTCAATAAGAATACATAGGTAATAAAAATAATATTTTTGTCTAGGTAGTTGGAAGTAATACATAAATTATATAGATTTTTGGATATTTCTTTAAGCTTTCTATGTATGTACTAGACTATGTTTTTTCTCTAAATCTTGTATGTCAACTTGACCTAGTAAATCAAAAGTATAGAAAGGGATAAGATAAATTGAACCTTTATGTAGTCTTGGATAAATATCATAGATTCACTTATATGAGCAATTTATTTATATATTTATTAGGAGATATTTTAAATAAACTCTGGCTAAAGAAACTAAAAGAATAGTCTGATGCAGGAGCATCCGGTGGCAGCAGAGCAATCTTGCATCAACTACAAAATTTTCCAAGTATTAGCTTTGATGTCGCGATATCGTGACATGTCGCATTTTTGCGACTCAAGGAGGAGAGAGAATGCAAAGGGCCAAAAGTGTCACGATATCGCGACATGTCACGTTTTCGCGACTCAGGGAGGAGAGAGAATGCAAAGAGCAAAAGGTGTCACGATATCGCGACAGGAAAAAGTGTCACGATATCGTGACATGTCACGTTTTCGTGACTCAAGGAGGAGAGAGAATGCACGGCACAAAAATGTCATGATTTCGTGACATGTCACGAAATCGCGACACCATCGAGGTAGAGCAAAGGCAGCAGAGGAGGGTGTCACGAAATCGTGACATGTCACAATTTTGTGAGCGGTGTCACAAAATCATGACACCAACGAGGTAGAGCAAAGGCAGCAGAGGAGGGTGTCACAAAATCGTGACATGTCACGAAATCGTGACCCAACGAGGTAGCGCAAAGGTAGCAGAGGGAAAATTGTCATGATATCGTGACCCAAAGAGGAAGGAGACCGCAAGAAGGAAAATTGTCATGATATCATGACATGTCATGATATCACGACCCGAAGGAGAAGCAGACAGAAAAAAATGCGATATCGGACCGAAGGAGAAGGAGACAGCAAGAAAGAAAATGTCGTGATATCACGACATGTCGTGATATCACGACTCGAAGGAGAAGCAGACAACAAGAAAGAAAAATGTCACGATATCGCGACATGTCACGATATCACGACCCGAAGGAGAAGCAGACAACAAGAAAGAAAAATGTCACGATATCGCGACATGTCACGATATCGCGACCCAAAAGAAAAGGAGGCGGCTAGGAAGAGAAATGTCACGATATCACGACATGTCGTGATATCACGACATACTACTGGTTCTCAGTTTGAGAAAGCCCGCATCCCTAGACGATGTTTTTTGAGGCGGTCAGGGCCTCATTAGTGCATGATTTCTTGCCCGGTAAGCTTGTTGAGCATGGCGGCCATTCGAAGACTATGCCCAGAGGTCAGATGGCTCATCAATGCATGTTTCTACGGCTAACCCGATGGCAGTTGCTAGATAGGGAAAAAGATGAAAAGGCTCAGTGAGACTGGATGTATTCTGGCAGGTGGGTCATTAATGGCCTAGAGGGTCGGGACCTCGAGGGAGGTCCAGACAGGGATATAGAAATAGGTGATGCATGAAGGAAAGGGGGGGAGAGATAGAAGGAAAACTATGCCTGTGGGCTAGTATTGTAATTTTTTTTGAAAGTTTAATGAAATGAAAGCTTGAGTGATTCTCTGTAAGACTGCGTCCCCATCAAGTGGTATCAGAGCGGGAGTTCCTGAGTGTGTGAGCAGATCATCGAAAGTGAGGCAGCTTGCACCAGGATCTATGGAAGGGTTGTGAGAAGAAAGTGAAGCAAGATGCCTCCATGAAGAAACCATGGTGGTGGAAGAAACATGGTGCCAGCAAAGGATTTCAGAGCTTTGCAGAGGCAAGTTCAGGCCCTGCAAGAGGAGCTACGCAGAGGACTTGAACCCAGAGGAGAAGAAGGAAGTGAAGAGGAAGTAGATGAGGAAGAAGACCAGTTTGAGGAAGAAGAAGAGGCTGTAGATCCTGCACAAGCCAGGTTATACAGAGCCATCTCTCAGATTGGGAAGAAACCAAAGATGGAGGTTTCTACGTATTCTAGAAATCTTGATCCAGAGGAATTGATTGACTGGATCAATGATTTGGAAGAATACTTTGAGTATGAAGAGGTTGAAGATCCTAATAGGGTCAAGTTTGCTAAGACCAAGCTGAAGGGTCATGCCAGCATATGGTGGAAGGGAGTACAGTTGGAAAGAAATAGAAGAGGAAAAGAGAGAATAACCAGGTGGGATAGAATGCTGGAAAAGTTAAAGAGGCAGTTCATCCCAGCTGACTATGAGATGGACCTGCTGAAGAAAATGCAAGGTTTGAAGTAGGCCGACAAGTCTATTAAAGAATACACAGAGGAGTTTTACAAGATTGTAATCAGAACAGGCCATTCAGAGGCCAGCAAGGAGAAGGTAGCCCGTTATATTAATGGGTTACGAGCAAGTATTCAAGAAGAGTTAAGCCTAGTCAGGATGACCACCATAGAGGATGCTTACCAGTTTGCTCTGAAGGTTGAAGAGAAACTGAATAGAAGGTTTGAGAGCAAGCAAAGAGGAAGAGGTCATGGTGGAAGGACTGGTGGAAGGACCAGTGGAGAAAAATATAAGGACCAGAAGAAGGCTGGTGAAACCAGTAATACCCAAGAATAGAAAGATGAGAACATCTATCAACCCCGTAATCAGAACAATGGTTACCCAAGAGGAAGAGGTAGATTTGGACATGGGTTTGGAAGAGGAGGATTTCGTGGAACTTGTTTCCACTGTGGTGAAGAAGGACATCGAGCATTTGAGTGTCCACAACACCGAGAAAAGATGAGTAAGAGACCGAAGGGTCCTGCCAGAGCGGCTGTAGCAGATGAAGATGCTGAATCAGAACATTCTGAGGAGGCAGAGAGAGGAGAAGTTATGGTCACCAGGAGGACCCTGTTAAATGAGGAGAAAGGATCAGACCAGAGGAGGAGCCTGTTTCGCACAAGGTGCAGAAGTTTGGGTAAGGTCTGCAATATTATCATAGATAATGGTAGTACTGATAACTTGGTTTCAGAAGAAATGGTTGCCAAGTTATAGCTACAAAGGAGAAGACACCCGCATCCATACCGGATCACGTGGTTACAGAAGGACCATAGAGTTTTGGTCAGTGAACAATGTTCAGTGAAGTTCAATATTGGGAATTACTGTGATGAGGTACTGTGTGATATCCTGCCCATGGATGCTTGCCATTTGCTATTGGGAAGGCCATGGCAGTTTGATCGATGTGCAGTGCATGATGGTCGTGCCAACACCTACTCAGTAATGAAGAATGGAGTGCACCATAAGCTTAAGCCCTTGAAAGAGGTAAAAGAAAAGGTATGCAGCAGCGCTAGAATTTGTTTAGTCGAAGGAGGAAAATTTTTGAATAGTTTAAAGCATGAGCATATGTGCTATGCATTGGTTCCTAGAGTTAGGAAGGAAGAATGCAAGGATACCCCTATAGAAGTCTTAGGACTGTTGAAAGAATTTCCAGACATTATATCTGATAATGTGCCTGAGGGTTTACCACCAGTGAGGAAGATCAGTCACCACATAGATTTGGTACCAGGATCTAGTTTACCCAATAAGGCAGCACATAGAATGACTCCTACAGAAACTGAAGAGCTGAACAGACAAGTCCAAGAACTGCTGGAGAAGGGACTGATTCGGGAGAGTTTGAGCCCATGTGCAGTACCTACAGTACTAGCACCAAAGAAATATGGAGAGTGGAGAATGTGTACAGACTCTCGAGCCATTAACAAGATCACCATAAAGTACAGATTTCCATTACCAAGGATGGATGACATTATGGACTGTTTGAGTGGAGCCAAGTACTTCACCAAGATTGACCTAAAGAGTGGTTATCACCAGATTCGTGTCAGAGAAGGAGATGAGTGGAAGACAGCCTTCAAGACCAGAGAAGGTTTGTATGAGTGGTTGGTCATGCCATTTGGGCTGACCAATGCACCAAGCACATTCATGCGGTTGATGAATGAGGTATTGAAAGAGTTCCTAGGAAAATTTGTTATTGTCTATTTAGATGATATTCTAATATTTAGTAGAACCCTGGAAGAGCATCTGATGCATATCAGAAGGGTTTTTGAGAAGCTACGGGAGGAGCAGTTGTTGATTAATCTGAAGAAATGTAATTTCGTAAAGGAGTTAGTGTACCTGGGATTTGTCATCTCAGCCGAAGGTCTAAAAATGGACCCAAAAAAAGTAAGAGCTATCATCGAATGGCCTACTCCGAGAAGCACGATTGAGGTAAGATCATTTCATGGTCTAGCAAGTTTTTACAGGAAATTCATTAGGAATTTCAGCAGCATTTGTGCACCCCTTACAAAAACAATGAGAGGGAATAAGAAAGAATTTAAGTGGACCTTAGGAGCAGATAAGAGCTTCGATATGTTGAAAAGGAAGGTTATAGAACAACCTATTTTGGCACTTCCAAATTTTAATAAGGTATTTCAGGTAGACTGTGATGCTAGTGGTAGTGCAATAGGAGCTGTTTTGAGCCAAGAAGGTAAACCTGTTGCTTACTTTAGTGAGAAACTCAATGATGCTAGAAAGAAGTATTCAGTTTATGATCAAGAGTTTTATGCTATAGTGCAGGCTCTAAAGAAGTGGCGACATTACTTGTTGCCAAAAGAGTTTGTTCTATTCATTGATCATCAGGCCTTACAGTATATTAATAGCCAAGGGAAGCTAAACCAGAGGCACCTAAAGTGGGTTGAGTTTCTACAGAGTTATACCTTTGTGTTGAAGCACAGGAGCGGAAAGTCCAACAGAGTTGCAGATGCCTTAAGCAGAAGGCAGTGTTTGTTGACGGAAATGAAGGTGGAAGTGGTAGGATTTGATGAACTGAAGGGTCTGTACCCTAAAGATCCTAACTTTTCAGAAGCCTGGAAGGCTTGCTTGGCACCTGTTACTTTGGACAGGACCAAGTGGCTGGATTTCCTGATCCAAGATGGGATGTTGTTCAAAGGAGGTCAATTATGCATCCCACGGAGTTCAATGAGGGAGAATCTGATAAAGGAAAAGCATAGTGGAGGACTAGCTGGACATTTTGGTCGAGATAAGACCATTGCCCTTGTTGGTGAAAACTACCATTGGCCATAGTTGCAGCAAGATGTGACTAAATTTGTGCAGGGCTATAGAATCTGTCAGATGGCTAAGGGAGTGAGACAGAATATAGGATTGTATCAGCCATTACCTGTGCCAGAGAGGCCATGGGAGGACATCAGTATGGACTTTGTTCTTGGCCTACCAAGGACACAACGAGGGAGTGACTCCATTTTTGTTGTGGTGGACAGGTTTTCGAAGATGGCTCATTTTATTCCATGTCAGAAAACAAGTGATGCAGTTCATGTTGCAGGCTTGTTTTTCAAGGAGGTGGTACGCCTTCATGGTCTACCTAGGAGTATAGTATCTGACAGAGATACCAAATTTGTGGGTTATTTCTGGAAGACTTTGTGGAAGCAGCTGAAAATGGATTTAAAGTTTAGTTCTACGTACCATCCACAGACTGATGGGAAAACAGAGGTGGTGAACAGAAGTTTGGGTAATCTTCTAAGATGCCTGGTGGGAGATAAGCCCAAAGGATGGGATTTGGTTTTGCCACAGGCAGAATTTGCTTACAACAATTCCATCAACAGAAGTACTGGTAAATCCCCATTCCAGATTGTGTATGGGAACAACCCAAGGCATGCTTCTAAATTGAGAACGATGGGTAAAGGAGAAAAGAGTAGTGTTGAGGCTGAAGATTTTGCAGAGCACATGAAGAGTTTGCATGAAGAGGTAAAACAACATATCAGTAAGATGAATGCTCAATACAAAACCAAGGCCGATCAGAAGCGGCGTTCCAAGGAGTTCCAAGTGGGAGATGAGGTCATGGTTCACCTGAGAAAGGAAAGGTTTCCTAGCCAAACCTACAACAAGCTGAAGATGAAGAGGTTTGGACCATGCAGGATCATAGGTAAAAGAGATTCGGGAAATGCTTATGAAGTGGAACTGCCAAGTGAGTTAAAAATCTCACCTATTTTTAATATTTTAGACTTGGTAGAATACCATGAAGGAGGTAATGGTGAGACACCAAGGACAGATTTGTGGGATATTCCCACATCTACTCCAGCAACAGATGAGGTCGAAGAAATACTAGACACGCGGGCTGGTAGAACTACCAGGCACAGGCAGTATTCTGAATATCTGGTCAAATGGAAAGGTAGGCCTATTGAAGATGCAACTTGGTTGTCAAAAGCAGAGGTTGACCATCTGGGTCTTCCTCCAATAGTACTGAAGTGAAGAACACTTCTCAATCCACCCCGGGTGTCTGATGCAGGAGCATCCGGTGGCAGCAGAGCAATCTTGCATCAACTACAAAATTTTCCAAGTATTAGCTTTGATGTCACGATATCGCGACATGTCACGTTTTCATGACTCAAGGAGGAGAGAGAATGCAAAGGGCCAAAAGTGTCACGATATCGTGACATGTCACGTTTTCGTGACTCAAGGAGGAGAGAGAATGCAAAGAGAAAAGGTGTCATGATATCGTGACAAGAAAAAGTGTCACGATATCATGACATGTCATGTTTTCACGACTCAGGGAGGAGAGAGAATGCATGGCACAAAAAATGTCATGATTTTATGACATGTCACGAAATCGTGACATCATCGAGGTAGAGCAAAGTCAGCAAATGAGGGTGTTGTGAAATCGTGACACCAACGAGGTAGATCAACGATAGCAGAGGAGGGTGTCGCAAAATTGTGACATGTCATGATTTTGCAACATGTCATGAAATCATGACACCAATGAGGTAGAGCAAAGGAAGAAGAGGGAAAATTGTCATGATATCGTGACATGTCACGATATCGTGACCCGAAGAGGAAGGAGACAGCAAGAAGGAAAATTGTCATGATATCGTGACATGTCGTGATATCGCGACCCAAAGGAGAAGTAGACAGCAAGAAAGAAAATGTTGCGATATCATGACATGTCATGATATCGCGACCCGAAGGAGAAGCAGACAACAAGAAAGAAAAATGTTGCGATATCACGACATGTCGCGATATCGTGACCCAAAGGAGAAGCAGACAACAAGAAAGAAAAATGTCGCGATATCGCGACATGTCACGATATCACGACCCGAAGGAGAAGCAGACAACAAGAAAGAAAAATGTCATGATATCGCGACATGTCACGATATCATGACCCGAAAGAAAAGGAGGCAGCTAGGAAGAGAAGTATCATGATATCACAACATGTCATGATATCGCGACATACTACTGGTTCTCAGTTCGAGAAAGCCCGCATCCCTAGATGGTGTTTTTTGAGGCGGTCAGGGCCTCATTAGTGCATGATTTCTTGCCCAGTAAGCTTGCTGAGCATGGCGGCCATTCGAAGACTGCGCCCAGAGGTCAGACGGCTCATCAATGCATGTTTCTATGGCTAACCCAGTGGCAGTTTCCAGATAGGGAAAAATATGAAAAGGCTCAGTGAGACTGGATGTATTCTGGCAGGTGGGTCATTAATGGCCTAGAGGGTCGGGACCTCGAGGGAGGTCCAGACAGGGATATAGAAACAGGTGATGCATGAAGGAAAGGGGGGAGAGACAGAAGGAAAACTACGCCTGTGGGCTAGTATTGTAATTTTTTTTGAAAGTTTAATGAAATGAAAGCTTGAGTGATTCTCTGTAAGACTGCGTCCCCATCATAGTCCTATGATTTGGATGCAATCTTCATAGAAACCTTGATGGAAAAAAGGATCAAGACTATGTGCATACATGAAAATTGGCCCAACATATAGAAAGAAAATAACCTAGATGATGAATGGCCATATAGAAATTAAATATAGCAAAAACTTGAGATCAAGAGGTCCTAAGGCGTCAATAAAACCCATTTCCATGGTTTATATTTTATAATAAGTATAAGGTGAAAGATGAATTCTAATCCAAAACATAAAATTTTGACTATTTTAAAACTCAAAATTTTGAGTTAAGTGATATCAAGAAATAATGCAAATTAGAAATAATAGAGTATAACAAACTAGAACACGTGGGTATATGACCAAAATAGCAGAATGATTTTATTGTTTAGAATAGAGTGTAATGAAAACAATATTTGAAAATATATGTGAGACTATAATAGTGTATCCATTATTCATGTTTTTACAATCAAGGGTGCATCTCTCTTTATACAATATTTGTTATGTGTTTTAAATACATTTTGTTGAATATAGGTGGTCACCAACATGGAAATTTGGAGGTTCACCTTCCATGATTTAGAAGTTCACCCATATGAAAATATGGTGATTTACCTTCCATGAGTTAAAAATTTCTTTTAAGTGGACACTACATACATATGACTTGTTCTTTTGTGTTTATTCTTCTACTAATGTTCCAATATATCTAGGGATGCATTTTTTCTAAGAAAATCTAAAAATAGAAAATTGCTATTCTTAATAACTATTTTGTTTTGTATTTTCAAGGGTCTCCAAATTGTTTTTCCATAAGTATGTTGACAATTTTTTCTAACAAATTTTATTACTAAAAGTGGTGTTCTCTATTTGATCTTTCTAATGCTTCTTGAATGGATTAAAACAGAGTCCTAAGCATAAAGTTATGCCCCTAACAACATAGTTAGGATCGAAAAATAAATGTTCAAACATTTTTTTCCATAAATATAGGCCCCAAAAAGGTCACATGCTCAAAGAAACTTCAATCTATATGAAAATCCTAATCATCATATAATTGTGTTGTTGAAAAACAATTATAAATTAATACATGAGAAGATATTGTCCTATCAAATAATGAGATATGAGGTATGAAAATGTCATGATGGGAAAGTTTGATAAAAAAAATTATAATATTTGAAATAAATATTATCCAAAGGAGAAGTAATAGAGTGAAAATAATTACCGATCATCTTCCCAGACTAGTATTCACTAGTTTTCAAATGTCCAGTTATTGACAACTAAGACCACCTTGGAAGAAACAGACACATCAACTAAAACAACAATTGAATTGAAGAAAAATAGGATTGATAAACATGGGAAATTTCTATATAATATTGGAAAGAAGATAATATTATATGCTAATATTGGTCAATCAACATCTTAAACTGTGCAAGAGGCAAATAAATAAATGAAAGGAGAAATTCATACAAACATTGAAGAATAAATGGACATAGGATGGAAACAAATAGTAGAAATTGGAACTAGACATGATTAGGTTGACATGCAAGATGCACAAACCATCATTGAGGAAGGTTCTAGAACAATTGAAATTAGCTTTGTTTCCAAATAAATGGAAAAGGCATAAACTATTGTTTCATAGGCCCTAATATCTTCTACTACAACCCGCATAACCACATCCACTACACTTACTTCTACATCATATTTTATTTATTATCTCTCATAATATTCTACTTCATGTACTTTCTCTTATTTGATTCACCCTACTTATGCTATGTCCATCCCACTAGTCTCAAGTGCATCCATAATTGCAACAATGTCGAAGAATCTATCTATTTTATAATTTAGGCTATCACCTACTACATAATCATCATCATAATCATTATCATCCATTATATCAATATCCACTTCAATTTTAATTAATACATTTGTATTTATTTCCCCATCATCATATGTTGAAATGACCTAGTCCACTATAGCCTCCACCACCTCCTTATCCATAGTAGTTTTTTCTTCATAAATTATGTCATTGATGGCTACACACTTCATGTTTTTATTTTGTTTCATCAAGATTTATTAATTTTTACTGCATGGCCTATAAATTTACACCCTTTATATACTACTTTTTTCAAGTATATTTACAAATGGCCACCTTGCTTAAGTCAACAATAAGACCTTCCAAAATACTGATGAAGGCTAATCTTATTACAAATTCCAATAAAATATTTATTAACTACTACTATTATTCATAGAATATCTAGGGTGAAAAATTATTAATGAGATAGCAAAACTCATGTAAAATACAAAGGAGTAGATAGACCAAGTCATAAAAGGTGAACATGTCTCATCTTCTTCACCTTTGGTATACCTCCAAACACAGTTGGTGGAGAAGGGTGAGAAATTGCTAATTACTAAAGTAGTATGTCTAGAATCTTCCCATCTAGCCATAATCTCTTTAGATTTTATTATAATATTATATACAGTGGACTTAAACATATTTATGCCTCCTATAATAATATTTATTGGTTGAGAAAATAAACCAAGTGGTAGTCGTAAGATACTTGCAAGTGGATCAATAAGAAGAGATATGCAAGAAATAGATCCAACATATGATTGCATCCTTGGAGAGTGATAATATAGGAATTCAAACAAGATATGATCAAATTACTAAACTACTAGAAGACTTGCAAGCTACCAAAGAAGAAAAATAAGACCATAAACAACTAGAACAGGGTAATGAAGAACTATTTAATTATGAAAATGTTTGATTGATTGCATCCATAATTCCATTTAAATAAGTGGAAGGAGATAAATTATGACCTTTCCAACCTCATATTTTATTCAACTCCCCATTCTCCATGCTAAATTTATCTAATATAAATATAATTTTGGAAAGCTTGGGATGCAAGAGATTGAAATGATAGTCATGACCATAGTAGTATTAGTGTGTGATTAATTAACACATAAGAAGAAACTAATGAAAATCAGTGCACTCCAATATGTATGAGATCACCAATAAATTAAGGAAAAGTATAACATACAATGAAAGGGAAGTGTCATAATTACTATGTAGTTCACTGGTCACAAGGATAGTGATATAATTGAAAAGTAAATTCCATGCATAATATTTCTATTATTCCAAAATTAGTTGAAGAGTACAAAGTGGACTCCACAAAGTGTAGTTCTTATTTCTTAAAATGATCAAAATAAATTTACAATAGATCCCTTTAATCCTATTTATAGGAAATAATTGATATAAGGAGTTGTTTAAGGTATATACTCTCTACTCTTAGTAAAATTATTAATTTAGGAGTGTCTTTAGCAAAATTATTCACCACTAGATATTACATTCCTTTAAAAAACTATAAAACTATTTAATAGCCTCTTGTAGAGGGAGAAAACTACCCTGCTGCATATGTTTCTTAGTTGCATCCACTAGTAGCCAAGGTGACCGTGGGGGGTGTGTTATATTCTCTACACTTGGGGGCTTGAGGGATAAAAATGTTTACCAAGAATGGTTTAAGGACTCCCTCCAAGTCTAGGGTAGAAATATTTTGATGTGTCAATTTGATCAAACACCTACGTTTGGCCTTTCTAAAATCTAAGCTAAGGAAAATGAAAGAACGATGTAGGATAAATGGTGATGCAAGCAAGAAAATAATAATCCTACGATGATTCTTAATTTTTAATGATGACTAAACCCTAACTTGAAATAAATAGATATTTCATTTTTAGCAAGGGTTTGAGAGAATGCATGCATAAACAAAGTTAACCCTAGAATGTAAATATATGCCCTTTTTCTTTCAAAGACCTAAAATTAAAATTAAAATATTTTTATTCTATTTATGATCTAGATCTAGAATAGAAATATGTAGAAAGCAAATGACAAATAGCCTAATAAGTTTATTTAGGGCACTTCATCTGATGGTTATCCCTAGCTTTTAACTTGCATCCAAATATGTACAACAACTTCAAATCCTAAAAAAGCAACTTCACAAACCCTAGAAAATTTAATCAATTTTTGGGGGATTGCTTAGGCTATTGTGTGATTGAGCTTGGAGGCATACTAGTCAAGCCCCCTTGGTCCTTTTAGTTGATCTTTCAAAAAAAAAAAGTGATTGTTGACCTTTTTAGAAGTGGACAAGACAATATGCCATAAATGAAATAGTGTAAAAAGCAAAATGCAACCATCGATATTATGATCTAAATGAAGTATGCAAACACGAACTAGGATATTGGGATTGAAACTTTTCTCCCAAATTTAAAGGAGCTAAAATCATGCCTTGTAAGGAGTGACCATGAATTTAGCTCTGTCAAATTTATGCCCTCTATGGATGGGGTGTGAATTCATAATAGAAGTTCCAAACTGATCTATAAATGCAAAATGAAGTGCAAATTGAATAATTAATGATCTAAGTAGACTAAAATAAAAGAAATAACCTTGTGGTAGTGAAAGAACAACTAAATTATGAAGATCTCCACATATGGTAGACTCCTCCTCAAGGCTCCAACACTTGTCCATAAAAATAAATAAATCACAAAAGCAGTAGAAGAACACTTGATCTTGCTAGAAGAATTCATCAAAATTCTTGGAATAATTTGTTAGAAAATTTGCTTTTGCCAAAGAACCTGCTAGGAAAAAAAATTAGTGGAAAAAGAGGATCCAAACCCTCTATTTATAAGAGATTTGGAGGGAAAACATTGTGGGAAAACAAAAATCAAACCTAGGGGGGGTCAACATCTAGAGGTTGGTCCAAAAATTGGGTTTTCTAGGAGAAAACCCTAACTTACAAAAATTGTACCTCATACTAGGTGATCATGATTTTGGAAAAACTAGAAAAAAAAGGTAAATGGGGGGAAGAGAAGCCCAAACTTGTATTTTGACAAGTTTGAGGAACTTCTCAGGGGTTCTAGAAAAAATAACTCATTGAGATGGGTCAATTTTCCATGTTTATATTTTCCCCCTCTTTAATGCATTTATGGCCTAATAAATGTGTCAAACAAATATGTATTCACCTATGGGAAAATAATGATGAACATAAAAAGGAGTGGCATGTTTAGAAGAAAGGGGTGGTGCAAAAATGGTGTCAAACCAGATACTTTAAAATTTTGCATGTAATAAAAGATATTATGGACTTTAATTCCTCTTAGGCTAGGGTGCCCCCTTGAGTTTTGAAAGGAATACAAAATCCTTGAGGAAACTCAAAAAAAGGTAAATTTAGAAGAAAAGAGAGCAACAAACAAAGAGAAACATAACAAAAACACAAATAGGAGAGAGAAAAAGAGGGGTATCAAAAGAGATGAGGGTGAAAAATGAATTCATTTTTACCATGTGAGGAGAAGAAAAGGAACTTTGGACAAAAATACAAATGGTGCTTCCCACACACCATTCATCCATTGCAAGGGGCAAGGTCAGTGCAACATTGGGGTAAGCATGGGTAAGGATTAAAATCCTTCCTCTAGACTAGGCTAGATTAGGGTTTTAAGCATTTTTTTTCTTTTTAAAATAAATTATCATGCATAACCCAAAGCAAATTTGAGGATCGACCATGAATTCAGTTGGTTTGTGGTGGTAACCAAATTTGTGCCCCAAAAATATAGGGTTTGAATTCATGAATTCGCACCTTGAAAGCATGGGGCATGCATTCAATAAAAGAAAGGAGGAAACAAAATTGTACTCAAAGACAATAGGGCATGATTTTGGTAGAGATAAGATAAAAATAAAGAAAAAGGTAAAACAAGTAAAGAAAACTAGAATAAGAGAAAAAGAGAGACAAGACAAGTGTGCTTAGATGTTGTTAAGGTAATATTATTTTACTTGCATTTATTATGTGGAACTAATTTAAAAAATTGTTATTTTTAGTTACAGCATGACATACTAGAGAGTAGGGAATGGCGATTGAGCTCCTTAGAAGAGGAGCTACGGAGATCACATTAGAAAAGAGAGACATCCTAGGGGTGATGGACCTACTGCATCTAGTAGAGATACCCTGGGTTGGGGCAGATAGAGTGTTATTGATAGTGTTGGTAGAGAGGTGGTACCCAAAGTTATCTACCTTTCAATTACTCATAAGGGAGATGAAAATCACATTGGAGGGCATGTGGCACATCCTACACATCCGCATAAAGGGGAGGGAATTTTACAAAGCATGAGGGAAGCAAACCATGCTTCAAATATCATCAAGGAAATAGGCCTACAAGAATTGATAGAGTAGGATCCATGTTGATGAGTTGGTAGGGTTTCATGGGGTCGATTATCTAACAACCATGCTCTGTGGAGTGGTGACAGTATTTTTGGTGTGCCATACTAGTAGGTGACACCTACCATGGGTACTAGCAGGAGTAGTGGTAGACATGCAATACCAGTAGGTATGATTTTCATGGGTCCATATGTGTTAGCCTATTTGTATAGGACATTGTACAATGTCATGTACAAACAACATACAAGATTAGTGTATATGATCTTTCTCTAGGTGTGGTGCTAGGAGCACATACCTGTTAGGATACTACATGCACTACCAAGGACATTGCCCAACCTAGAGTAGCTAGTATTATATAGGTGGTCTAGAAGCTTTGAGCGGGTCTAGAGGATATATGCCAACACCCTAACGCTAGGGAGGTATGTGACAGATGATTTGTTGGACCATATGATCATATTTCGATCATGGTATCGACACCCTAGCTAGACAGAGGATGCAGAGGAGCTAGCAAGGATCAAGAGGGTTAGGTGGGTCTCTACAAATAAGAGGAAGCTAAATCTCTTCTAATTTGATCAATTTTAGCAATAGCTCAGTATTTTTAGGAGATACTAAACCTAGGAGACTACTAGTATAGGTGGGTGTGTAAGGACCCATTAGAAGTTGAAGGGGACTGTTGACTCCCAAAAATATAACCACATTTTGGAAGCCAAGTTCACACCTTTTTGTGTAGCACACAAGGTGGTGCACCCTAAATTAGCCATGTGTGCTCCACTCCAATGGACCACACTTGAAGTCACCTAGGCACAAATGAGGTGCGGCCCAAACAAAAGTTGTGCACTCCATATCATGGAGTTCAAAGTCCCCTGATCGAGTGTGCAGGGTCATGTGCTCACCTCCAGCTCATGTGCACCATTTGGAAATGGTGCACACAATCTCCCTTAGAGGTGCAAAAGGTAGTGCACCCCACTAAAATCCTGTGCACTCCATGGGGATATGGAGCACACAATAGCCCTTTGGGGTGCATGAGGTTGTACACCCTATGTGATCTAAAGGGAGCATGCATCATCCTGTTAGGGTGCACAAGATTGTGTGCCCCACACACTCAAAAGGAATGGAGCACACATCCACCCTTTTGGGTACACAAGGTTGTGCACCCCATGCACTCCAAAATAATAGAGTGCACACAAGCCTAGGAAGGGCATGTAGCCCATGTGCCCCAAAGAAGGCATCCACTCCATTATTTGGAGTGCATAATAGACCACAAGGGCATGCATTTCCATGTGCACCCCAAAACTTGATGTGTGCTCCTTTCCAATGGAGTGAACATAACTCCTTGGAGTGCACAGGTCATGCGCTCCTCCTCCAGCCAGTGCATCCCACTCTCAAAGTGGAGTGCATAATATATGTCAAGGTGTGCAAGGTGGTGCACCCTATCCTAAGTCAGTGCACCCCTCCCTTCGGGGCATGCGAGTGTCTAAGTCGAGCGCACAAGGTTGTGCACCCACCTCCAGGTTGTACACTCCACTATGGTAGAACGCATAAAGTCTATAAGGGCACACATCTTGTATGCCCCATTGAGTCAAGTGCAACCCACTACCTTGGGGCACATAAAGGTCGAGCGAGCACACAACCCTATGCATCCACCTCAAAATGCATGTGTCATAATCCACAATGGAGCATGTGCACTAACATTTAAAGCTATTGTGCCTCACACGAGCATGTACCTATCGGTATATGACTTGTCCACTTTTTAACCATCATGCGTCCATCCCGTTGCCCCTAGTTGTTAAGTGGAATATGACATGGCATGCTTGACCAATAAAAAAATAGCATCTCACAAAAAAGCACATGCGCTCATCTACCGAACTTAATGCACATGTTTTAAAAGGAAGGTGGCAGACATTTTTTGCACCATTCATGCATGCAAAATTACCTATTGATGAGGTTGAGTGTAGAAGGGGAGTGAGGAGAAAAATCACAGTCCGACTGCCTGAGTCCAATGGCATCCACTAGTTCTTTAGCTCTAGAGGCATCCATTTTTAGGAAAAGGATAGGTAACATTACAGGGGCATGGCCCATAGTGAGAAAAACTAGGAGAGCACAAAATCATAAGGCGTTCGATAACCTACCAGACATAAGTAGAGACATTATTGAGGAGCAATAGAAGGAGGTAGAATGGGTCACCATCTACACCTTTGATCCTACTGAAGAGGACAAATAGTGTCATCCTTCCCTCTTGAGAAGTTTTTACACCTAGGCATATAGATATAGCACCTCACCACCCCCAATCTATAATAAATGGAACATGAACCTAGGGTTATTGACATACCGAAAAGTATACCACTCTTTGGACTTACTATCATGGCTCGTTGTCTCCTATGATTCTAGGGTGCACATAATTCAATATTTCAAAGGCCATGCAGTGGCCCGAATGATAGTAGATAGGATTAGGCAAGTCTTTCGATTGGCCACTGCATCCCGAGTGGTATACTTTCATACGTTAGCTGTCCAAGCCAATTATATGCTCAACACCACTTTCCCCCAGAGCCTGTTGAAGAAAGGAAGAAACAAGTCGGCTGAATTCTCCATAAAAAAATTCTTGCTTCGTCCCTGGGCACAAGACTACGCCGATATGATAAATTTGGCATTGGGAGTGAAATATTTAGAACCAGTCACCAAGGAGGTGATGTTTTTGATTCTCCAATATAATAGGACCGATAAAACTCCTCTCTACGTATGGGAGGACATCATTAGTGATAATATGGATAGAGAATTGCAAAAATTGTAGGAGGTCATATTGGCCCAGAAGGAGGATATACCTCTCTTTTCTTACTATTCTTTTTTTATCCATTTTTATAGCATAGTTAGATAAAAATTTGTTGGTCCAGTTGGGAGCAGTAATGGCACCAACTGTGCAGGACCGATTATTATGTATCTAGGAAGGTTGCACTAGTTACACGACCTTCTTTGAGAAGGTCCTCCCTGTGGTGCACTTTATATTATGTGGAAATTTCCCAGATAGAATTGGAACGGGGGTTCAAAATTTCCTACATTAGACTAAGGTAGGAGACTACTTCTATGTAGAATATTTCTCCTACATCAGAATATATGGGTCAAAACTACCCCCAAAAGTGCTCCCCCTACATTGCCCAACTTCCATTGCAATCCTGGAAATCACCCGACAGATAGCCAAGGAAATTAAAATTAGGCACCTAAGGAAGAAGGGACCAGTGAAGTGGCTGCCTATTCCTTGTTCAATGGGCCATTATACTTATCTCGACCATTTTGCCATGCTATGGGCCATCTGGAACATGGACACCTACTACTTCCCATAAGTCACTTGGAGGGCCTATGACCCAGAAGGCCACCACCGAGCTGAGGTTGCAAAAAAACTCACCCTTTTGCAAGTTACTCACAGCAAATATGACTTTGAAGATGAGATGTAGAAGGCTTTCAAGAACAATCAGACCCTCGATTTGGTGTGGAGAATGGATAAGAAGCCTTATAGCAAATTGGAGGTTGTTGGTGATTATAGTGCTCAGTTGAAGTTGCATCACAGCTTGTTAGTCAAAAATGGTCCCACTGGTCCTGACGACCCCTCCTTAAGAATTTGAAGACCCCACTCTACAAATTTCTCAACAAGACTCTAACCTCTTTGAGGTTATGATGAAGATAGTTGATGAGGCCCAACAAGAATAGGCCAAACTCTCTTCTTGCAATACCCCTATTGCCACTTCAAAATGGAAGGAGTTGGCCATTGGTCCATCTCAGCAGACTACCACATCATTGGCACTAACTTTGATAAGCCCATGAGAGCAAGGCCAGTTGGTGGAAGGTCAACCCACTTTGTATTCTACCACCTTGGTAATCAATCAAGAAGAATGTCAAGTGCACCCTAGAGTGATGAAAAATATAACTCAAGTCGGGGGATTGTCTAATATTCTAAGAGGTTATGAAGTGTAAAGCCCCACGTGGTCCCCTACTCATAAAAAAGCTAGGACTAAATCCTCAGGTCAAGGCATGGATATTTTGACAATGGCAAGGGTCACTGACACCTACCAGTTTATAACTGATGAGGAGGATCAGATTCAAGACATGGAAGAGCAAAGATCTCCTAGCAAGGGGATATTCAGGCATAGGAAGATAGTTGGGTAAACATGCACTGGTACATCTGCTACCACCCTTGATATTCCCTTACCACCTAGCATGAAAGAGGCCACTATTTATGTGAGTAAAGGTGTCATAAGGGCATCCGATGCACCTATTGAAATGATGAAATCCTAGATGGCCTCTCAAGCATAGGTGGTAGAAGCAATAGAGAAATAACTTGAATAATGGAAAGCCAAGGCTACATAATTAGGGCCATTACAACTCAAGGTCAAGCAACTTCATGGGGAAGTTGATAAACTCAGGATACCCACTCCTTCCACTGTACATACTGGTGTCCAGCTCAAGTCGGTAGATGAGCTTAAATAGAAGATGAAGGAGAAGATCCAAGCAAAGATGGGATATTTGGAGTCCATTCTGATAGATATATACATTGTGAGATGTGTAGTAGGCCTCATATAGAATAACCTATGACAAGGAAGACAGAGAATAGATGCCATCATGTCGATCTACAAAAGGTTCCAAGAGAACTATGTGCCTATCTCGGGGTTATCATCCACTCTATCAGATGACTCTTTATGCTTCTTTGTAGAATAATACATTAAGGTCTCCATGTTCTTGCAAAATGAGCAAAATTGGCTCCAATGGAACCAAGAGGTGGTAGATTCTGAGTATGAGGCCAACGATGAGTTGGTTGACTGCAACCTCTCCATTGAGGACTTTGGGTGGGCCCCAGTCATTAAATATTTTGTCTTTCAAAGGATCCAAAATTTTGATTTAGAATCTGGTGATAGGCTAAGTGCTTCATAGCTTTGGTAGATATGGTAGACCGCCTGTGTGAATTTACCAATAATAATATGCAGTGGGCCAAGGACCGTATAGTTGAGGCCACACAAGATTTAAACTTGTTTTTATTCTCCTTGAACTTTCATGATGAGGCTTGGGAGTTCATTGACCAAGCCATTCAAAATAATAAGGTAGTAGTGGGTCCCACTGCCACTCAAACACATGCACTAGGAGGACCACAACTGCCAGCACAAGGCAGTATCGGTGGATATGCATAGCCA
Source organism: Wollemia nobilis (assembly GCA_028583015.1). Lineage (NCBI taxonomy): Eukaryota > Viridiplantae > Streptophyta > Pinopsida > Araucariales > Araucariaceae > Wollemia > Wollemia nobilis. The sequence continues at coordinate 7,447,622 of JAQPPZ010017049.1, read as the reverse complement.
CCACCTACATGAAAGGGAACATGGGATACATGCCCATTTTTGAATGCATCCTAATTTTGGGTACAGTAGGATTCTTATAGCGAAGCAGGAAGTTACAATAGTTGGGCTACCTACACTATATAGAGGAGAACACTGCAGCAACATTTTTTTCATCGAACCTCTAAGAGAGAAAAGCTAGGTATAGCTTTGTCTATTGTTTGAGTCATATTTTCTCCTTGTGCTTCTTGTCTGTGTTGCTTACCATCTTTCTTTCTACCATATCTAGGGATTACCAGGGAGCATTGTTTGTTATGATCATTTCCTGTGGAATGCATTGAGTTGGAGACTCTTACATCACTGCAATTAGGACGGAGAGGAGTAGCCCCTTTATTATGTTATTCAAACGGGGATTTATTTTAAATCATTGACATACAGGACCCAAGCACCTTGTTGGGCCTGTTTTATGTAATCTCCTTATATTAATACAAAATCCAACTTGATTCCTGGTTTATCTTCTATGTTTTATGGTTTGTGTAATGCTCATTCATGTGTTCTTGCAATCAAAACCTATGGATGACTTTTTCTATCACTATTTTAATTGTTTTCATGCATTATGTTACTCAAATGAATTAAAACAAACTAGTTTCCATTTATTTCTCTGCTTTGGTCATAAAATATCAAACTGCTATGACTCTGTAATAGATAAGGCACCAACCTAGGCTTGATGAACACTCATATTTATAGGTTCGGTCACCTAAAATTATCAAAACAACTAAATAATATTTTTTCTAGCATAGTGGGCATGTGCATTGTGAAGCATTAGTCACATTACTTGTTGTTTTGGGTTTCCTTACCCAACCTGGTCAGTTTAGAGTTGTTTGAGGTAGTCTATTCCCAAGTTATTGAGGTGGGTTAACCAGAATCCATAGTTCTAGTTGTGATTTTAAGAGTTTCCCGTGATGTGATAGATATTTTAAGGGTAAGCAGGAAAACTCCACAATAAGAACCTTGATGTGGGGATATGGGAAGAGGGTGACCCATTATATGTAGATCCAAGAATGGATGATGTTAGGATGGACCTCAAGTACAAGACATCGTATAAGAGAATTATACGCCCAAGGATATCCCTACTAGTTCTAGTATAGAGGTGCCAAGTTATGGGCTAACAAGTGTATCTAAAACTATGAGAGGCAACCCAATTCACCACACAACAAAATCAATAAGGAAAAGAGATTCCATAGATAACACTAGTGTAGGTCTAGGTAGATATAGTGGTAATAATGACCATCATATCTATGACTATGGAGGGAGGAGCATAAAGAGATATCCCCATGATGGTACGATCTGGGTCAAGTATGATGGTCGAAGATATCTCCACATGAGTGGCAATAGGACCAAGTAGGACCATAGGTTAGGGGGCCTATTGAGGGAGACAGAGGCACTATAGGATTAGATAGAAGACATATAAAGGAATATGGACCTACTCTAAGAGGATAGGTCCAAGAGGATAAAGGGACTGTGGAGCACCTTAAGCATGGCACTCACAGAGAGAGATATGGCAAGGTTTGAGATAGACAACCTTATGGGGGAGATTATACTTCTATAGTAGGAGTGATAGTAGGCTTAGGCTAAGGGGATGGTTGTCATGATCGATAGCCAATAGGGTGATGGGATCTATCTACTATAAGTAGAGTTGCATATTGCAAGGGATTGGTTGGAGGTATCTATATAGAGGGAGACTTTTACCAAACCCTATACTTCCAGGTGATTCCAAAAGAGTAGAGGGTGCCTTCATAATCCGTCTTTAAAAAACAATGTTAGTCATATTCTAGTTCATGGATGGCTATGTGGTCTATGAACATACCCCCACTAGGGCCACCTTTGATAGGTGGAGCAGAGGAGATGATCTCATGAAGTGAGAGCTAGGATCGGGGTGGCATGCCAATTTGGATTATGGTATGCATCCATAGGTAGGGTCAAATGTACCAGGCTTAGATTATGGTACACTAATCAAACTAATGTGTACTCTCTCTTGTTCAATTCATATCATGTTGTGTTATAAAAATGTATTTTTTATGTGTGTTTGTGATTTTTATGGATTTTTTTAGTTTGTTTATATTTGATTATGCATGAATGAGAGAGAAGAACTTAACTATGGATACATTAATGGACTAAAATAATGTAATGCATGATGGTATGAAGTTAAATAATGTATTAAATGCATGGATGGATGAGGAGATGAAATAAAAAGGTTATGGAATAAAGAAGATAATAAAAGGAGAGAAAAACATTACTCTAGCTGAAATCGTACCCCATAAAAATGGACCATGAATTTTAAGTAGAGAAAATTCATGCCCCATATGGATAGGGTACGAATTTGGAAAATATGAAAGAAAAGAAAAAAAATAAGGAGAAGAAGAATTAGAATATGGATAAGGTCAACAAAGAAAAAGGTGCATGGAATATGACTTTCGAATCAGCATAGACCGCAAAAGATCAGTGTGATCAAATGAACATATACCAAGCAAAAAATAAAAGAGGAGCAAAATCCTATAGATATGTATTCTCACAAATGACTAAATGGAGGCTAACCCTCACTCGTGACCATGAAGCTATCTCATAAGGGTGTTATACTTACAAAAAATTGTCAATTATGGAGCGATACCCACTATGGATGTAGTGCTTACTAATGGCCAACGATGAAGAGATACCCACTAGGATGTATGTCTACAAATGGTTGAATGGAGGCTGCCCCTTATTTGTGACCATGAAGTTATGATGTATTTGATGAAATATTGTAATTTATTTGCCAAATCAAGTACTACCTGATGGAGGTGTGGTGTATGCAAAAGATTAATGATCAAAAGCAAAACATAGTAGAACATGTGTGTGTTAGATGAGAAGAAGATAGATGAAAGATAGAAGCATGGAGAAAATAAAAGTATGTGTGTGTGTGTTCTTATTGGAATTTTCATGGCTAAGAGATATGTGTAAGATAGTCAGTTTCCATATGAACGTCATAAAGGATATTCGCGTGTTATCTATCCTATCCCATGAGGATCCTTTAAAAATTGAAATATCAAGAAGAAAAAAAAAGATGTGTAGATTAGAAGAAGGAACATATATTTATTATCTTGGGAAAAATAAGAAATGATTAAAACTTTCAAAGGTAAAAGGACATACAAGAGATGAAGAACTATACTCGACTTGGAGAAATTACAAATGATGAAAACTTTCAAGGTCAAGGAATATAAGAAAAGAAAAGAATAAGAGAAAACATGAGCAAATGCAATGATAAAAATGCATTAATATGGGCCCTAGGCTGGGTATTCATTAGGCATCATAACCCTAGTATGAGTGCAATGCATGTGAGCTAGAACCTAACTAGGTTTCATTACTTACCATCCTCATGAAATCCCCAAAAATATATATGATCAAGTAGTCATGCAAATATGATCAAGCAACCATGCAACTATATGTAAAAAATATGCAAGTGGAACAAAATGTCAAGAAAAGCATGCAAAATATGATAGTTAATCATGCAATATGATCAAGCAAACCAAAATGTAATATGAATAAAGAAGATACAAAATCATGCATAATATATTTTTAGGTGCATTATGTTCATTGGTTCTTTTAAATATTTACCATCTAATAAATCCAAATTATAGGCTCCTAAGCCAAATTTGGTTGTTATTACAAAGGGGCCTACCCAATTGGACTAAAACTTACCTTTAATATTTGAATGAGAATTAGTGTTCTTTTGGTTCTCCTTGAGGACAAGGTCCTAATCTCAAAATAATGATTGCAAACTCTCTTGGAATAAGATTGCTTGAGCCTATTATAATAGGCTTGAATATGCTCTAATACATTAATGATATTTTCATCTAGTATCTCTAATTGGTTTAAACAAACTAAATGGTACTCATTGTCGATTGAGGTATATTGCAACAAAATGTGCAATGAAGAGACCTCTAATTCAAATGAAAAATATACCAAGACATATGGATAAGAACCTATAGGAGTTTGCACACTGGTACGATAGTCCCATAAGGTAGTATAAATATGGATATGCTAGTCATGATTGGTCTTACTAACCAACTTCTTGAGGATATTAACTAAAGACTTATTGGATGCTTCAGCTTGATTGTTACCTTGAGGGTAATACAGAGTTGACCATTTATGTTGAATCTTGTACTTAGCACAAAGCTTATGGATATACTTTTTCTTGAAAGGAGTACCATAATTAGAAAGAATCATCAAAGTAATACCAAACCTATAGATGATCTAGTTGAATATGAACTTAGATACCTAAGCTCCAATCACCATGGACAAGGGTATGGCTTTGATCCATTTAGTGAAGTACTTTATTGTCATGATGATAGACTTGTGACCATCAAATGATGTTGGGTTAATATTCTCAATGATGTCCAATTCCCACATGAAAAATGATCAAGGAGAAGAAATAACATAAATGTTTTTGATATTCTGTATGAATAAGGTTGTCATGGCATTGACACTTATCGTAGCATCAGATATGGTCACATGCATATTTCTCCATGGAATGCCAATAACACCCTATTTGAATGATATTTTTGGTAATGAAATTATTTTTAAAATAGCCTCCACATGATCCTTTATTACCAATTATCACGAATTAGCATACTCTTTTGTACAAAATCTTATGTTGATTGTGATCTAAACCATTAGGTATAAAACCATCCTTAAGGAAATTAAATATATCATTATACCATGGCTCATATGGGGAAGCTCTAATGGTCAAAACATCTAACAAGACAAGACTAGAACTAAGCGATGTAAACTCCTGAACTTGTCTAATGATAATCAATGCTTGATCATCTTCCAACTCCAAGGGAAACAAGGATGTAATAGTGGCCATGGCATCTGCATGGTAGTTGGATAATCTAAGGATATACCGATCAAACATGGACAAAAGCTTTGTGACAATCTCTTTGTAAAATTTTAGCTTATCATCTTGAGTCTGATAAACATTATTGATCTGATTAACCACAAGTTGAGATTCACTAAAAACTAAAAGGACTCTAACCTTCAAGGCTAATGTTTCTCTAAGACCAAGTATCAAGGCTTCATATTTTGTAGTATTATTCATGCAAGAGAAACAAATCTTAAAGGAAATGGGTATGATTTGTTTTTATGGGGTGACTAGAACAATTCTAGCATTAAGATCTATCAAAAAATAAAGTCCAAGACTCTAGCTCTTTAACTTCTACACTAAGGCACTCATCAAGAAATTTTATGACCAAGGGATGGGCTAACTCTAAGGGAGTGAAGGCTAGATGATCAGTAATCACCTAATCTTTGATAGCCTTCTAACCTATAAAGGTTAAGTCAAACTCACTAAGGGCTAAAACCCTCTTAGTAGCTTGACCTAAAATATTTGGTTGAGACAAGAAGCACAAAGGATCAAAATTTGCAACAACCAATGCCTTATGGCTAAGCATGTAGTGTCTAAAGAAGCAAACACTACAACAAGGTAAAGCTTCTCTAAGGAGGTGTACCACATTTCATAGCTAACCAAGGTTCTACTGATATAGTAGATTGTTTGCTTTTTGTTTTGATCATCATGTTGAGCCAACATGGCTCCCAAAGCATGAGTTATCATTGCTATGGAAAGCATCAAATGCTTATCCAGTCTAGCGGGAACTAAGACAAGCAAGGAATGGAGATACCTTTTTAGTTCATCAAAAGCTTGTTGACACTCAAAACCCCACTAAAACACTACATCTTTCTTAAGGAGCTTAATAAAGGGTTGACACTTATCAGTTAACTAATCTATAAAATTATGAATAGATTGAATCTTATATTTCAAGCTATACAACTTGGTTAGGTTATCGGGAGGAGGCATGTTAGTTATAATCATTATCTTAGCAGTATCTACTTCAATACCTTGCCTAGACATGATGAAACCTAGCAACTTTCAGATGTGACTCCAAACACATACTTGGAGGGCTTAAGATAAACTTTATACTATAAAATCCTTTCAAAAATTCACCTTAAATCTTAAACATGATTCTCTTGATATATGGAATGACCAAGAATATCATCCACATAGTCTTCAACAATATCATTCATCATATCATGGAAAATATAAGGCATGGCCCTCTTATATGTGGTATTAGTGTTCTTCAAGCCAAAAAGTGTGACTTTATAATATAAGGTGCCCCATGGAGTAATGAAACTTATCTTGGCCTAGCCCTCAAGGGTAATCATGATCTTATTATATCTCAAAAAACCATCCATGAGTGAAAGTATTCCACATTTGGCAGTGAAATCTATGATCATATCTATGTTGGGGAGAGGAAACTCTTCCTTGGAATATGCTAAGTTAATATTCTTAAATTCGGTACATATTCTAATTGTGCCTACCTTTTAAGCTATAGGAACGATGTTGGAGATCCAATAAGAATAGTTGATACCTTTGATAAAATTGACATCAAGAAATTTTTGGGCTCCTCCTTGACTAGAAGAATGACCTTAGGATGCATATTCCAAAATTTTTGCTTAATAGGCTTAGTACTAGCTTGATTACCAAATTATATATAACAAGTGAGGTATCAAGCCCTAGCATGTTGGCATATGACCATGAAATTCCTTCAAAAATTTGATCAATTGCTCTTGCTTGTCCATGGACAAGGCTTTACCTAAATTAATAATTCTAGGGATCTCCTCAAATCCTATATTGACATCTACAGTCTCCTTGATGAGAATATGATACCCATCCTCATAAGGAGGTAGGAAAAGGAGTATCACTTGTAGTTTCTCAAGGTACTCAAGAGACATAGGGACAAAATCCCCTTGAGAACTAGTAGACTTGACATGCACAACACATGGGACTGACCCATATTAGAAGAAATTATTTTGAAGGATATCCTCATGATCCATGTCACAAAGAGTATCACCTTCAACATACTCCCCTGGGGTCACAACTAACTCATGATGCACCCAAGTTATCACATTGTAAAATATAATGTTAGTGGGATAAGGTGGTCCCTTATCCTCATCATCCACTCCAAGCCTTGGTCACCCAAATATTTAGCATAAGTAATGAGGTAATAATCATAATTAAATGGAAAAGGTTGGTTTTTATTGGGTATGTAGCCTATGCCACATCTCTTAGGCTAAATGACAACTTCCAAATACTCTTGAATACCTTTTTGTTATGGCCCTAAACCTTTACCTACATATCCCATACTAGATATGATTTGCTTGGGAATCGAGTAATAATTGTATGGGTAACAATGGGCAAAAGAGTGCTCTACAGGAAGAGGGTTGCTACCATGGATATCTTCTTCAATGGATATACTCATGTAGATAAAGGTACACATGTTTATGTGTACTACTTCACCCTTCTTGTGAGGTAAACCCATAGTCCGAGGTGAAGGTGGAAGCTTGGCTAAATACAAAAGAGGTTCTTGAAGAAAAGGATTGACCTCATATTGTGATGAGATATTGATGAATGGTTTTGTAATAGGCTAAAATTGACCCATGTCAATTTACCCTAAGTTCAAAACATTCAAAAAATTAATTAAAACTACTTTCTAACCTCCTACCTCGATTTTTGTGCCCGTATCAAGTTTATTTTTAACCTCCTGATGATATCGACTCTATTTGAATGATATCGATCATCTGATATGATATCAGACTTTATTGTACGAAATCGGATGTCCAATTTCATCCAAAACCAAAAATTGCCCAGAATAGCAAAAGGACAAAATTTATTGTAACCTCCCTTGTCCATACCTGGCCAACGACATGGATGTTATGGTATCGGATCAACCGATATCATCCAGAATGGGAGAAATCATAACTCCCCTTGTTTTTTAGCCTAACCCCCTAACCTACCTCTACCTATTTAATCCAGGCACTCTCCCTAGATTCCCCCTAGATCCCTAAGCATTTCTTGCCCCTTATTTCCCATTGCATTTTTGTTATCTCTGTGTTTATTGTAGATTTTGCAAGTTCGATGCTACGAATCGGTTGGTACGATATGATATAGGATATATAATATCATGATATCAATACCAATATTCGATATCATCTGTAGGTCACTTGGGGGCACCTTCAGACCATTGTTTGTATTTCTATCCCTTTATTTTGCACTTATAATATCATATCTACTGTTTATCATTTTATTTAAGCATAGATTTTGTCATTATATCATATTTTTATCAATATAGTATCTTATTTGCATTGTTGTTTGCAATCATAGCATAGATTCATATTAATTTCATTCGAGTATTACAAATTATGCATTTTACCTAACTCAATCCATGTTTAATCAAATGCATGTTATACTTTGAAATCGTATTTTGGTATCAATCTATGAAGTTGTAGGTTTTTAACTGTATCGGATCAGTCGATATCATATCGGATGTCCGATATTGCCCTACAATGTCCGATATCGCTTGGATCAAGTAAAAAGACTCCAAATCAAACATCCAGGTTGAGTAAGTCTTGAAATTTCTTTAATACTAAGCATTGCATCTATTTTATCTTCTATATTCTACTGTGTATTGTCTTCATTTAAAATAAAATTGCATATAGTATAGGTTTAGTTGCATTTGGCCAAACTAGGTGAATGTGAGTGAATTAAAATGAACTCATCAAACAACTCCCAACCTAGGCATGGAAACTACCATACAAATGTTTCCTGGTGAACCCACCCAATTCATCGACAATCACCAAAGAGGGCACGACATCAAGTGCTTCTCCTCCGAGGTGTAGACCCATCATTTTCCCATTCCCCTTCGAGGCATGGATCCATTAGCCTGAAGGAAAGGAGTGCAAAAATTTTAGGACTACATTCTTTGGTGAACCCGACGTGAACTACATAAGCATCATTCTGATTCAAAAACATAAAACATAAAACATAAAAAAAAATCATCATTTAAACTTGTATGTTTTAGATTCATTTCTTAGATGGTAGATTCCAATATAGGAAGATCCGCAATTATAGACATTAGAACACTATTATCTACACAAGAAATATCTTTAGTGGTTGAACGTCCTGCTATCCCATCTCAAGAAGAGTGGGCTGAACTTTGGAAAAGACTTGACATCATTAAAGCCAACACACAAAGACTTAGTCAAATCAAGAGATTCAACATAGCTAGAATTCTGGGACCCGATCACCATTCTCACTACTTTGATATCCAAAGATCATGTGAGAGGTGGTTAGCTGATAAGAGAGCAAGCATCTCTTCATCTATCTACACTTTTGAGGATTATCTTGAAAATGCCATAACTGTACACCGATTTCTTGCACACGTAGAAGATCAAGAGATAGTTTTAGAAAATAAGAGAAGATATCAAAGAACTCCTAGAGCTATCCATTTTCATGAATATTATCATGAAATATATTTTTATTCTCAAGATTCTAAAATTGATAGCATTACTATAGCTCACTTTGTCAAATTCCTAAAAGCAAACTTTCAATTTGAAGAAGAGCATTATATGACTCTTGAAGAACTTGAACCTATCAATGACATTCATAAACTCTTTCAGGAAGACTAAGCTTATTATCTAGAATATTATAATTCTTATTTTACTTTATTTTCAAAAAAAAAAAAATAAAAATAAAAAATAATATATAATATATATATATATATATACAATATTTATATAGGTATATATATAACATATATATACAATATGTAAATCTTGATGATAAGATACATATTGAAGATGATAGACTCACGGAACAAGATGAGGATGACAATAGAGAAGAGGAAGAAGAAGATCCTACCAAGCCTACAATAGACCCTCAAGGCAATGTTAGTTTCAAATCCATCCAACACTTTACTGAATTTCTAAAAAGTAATATAGATGATATCAATCAAGTTTTAAAGATAGAACATTTACTCCCAAAAGGAGATTATTCAACAGAGGCAGCTATAGAATCTACTTTTTGAATGCACACAAATCCATTGACATACATGAGTAGAATAGAGCAAGATGATGATCAAGATGATCCATCTCAAAACATCAATCAAAACATGGCAACACAATCTATATTGTGAACACCAAAACTACATCCAAACAAAAATAACTTTTCTTCCCTTTTCTCTCAAGCTCTTAATCAACAAGCATCCACATCACAAAAGGCTAAAAAAATACAAAATCAACAAAAAATTCAGCAAAATGCGATTCCGTATAAACTTCACAATACTCTTCCTACAAATACTCTACATAATAGTGTTTCTACTGGAAATCCTCATATAGCGACACAATCATATCATCAAATGCACAACAATATGATGACACAAAATCAATTTAGTGGGCAACCACAAGGACTTGAAGCTATAGTCAAACAATTAGCTTCACGCTTAGATCAAATAGATCCTTATCGTCCCACATATAGTTATAGGGAGATGTGTAGTCAACCATTGGATCCCATTGTTGTTGCCCAACCTTATCCTAAACATTTCCCCATGCCAGTTCTTCTGATATATAAAGGGACCGAAGATCCTATTGAACATCTTCGTATGTTTAGGACAACTTGTCATGATATTTCATATGATGATTTGTTGTTACTAAAAATATTTCCTAAAAGCCTCGGAGGTATGGCTTTGGAATGGTATTATCAATTACCAACCAATTCCTTGAGAAATTTTGAAGAAACTATAGAAATGTTTGTTCATCAATTTAGTGCTTACATAGAAAGGCATGTTACCATTAAAGACTTATATAATTTAAAACAAGGAAAAGATGAAAGTTTTGCTGAATTCTTAGCTAAATGGAGACAACTTCTAGGGAAATTACACTTTGCTTTACCTCATCAAGAAATGTTAGAAATCTTCATCGGTAACTTACAAGAGCAGTTATCTTATGAACTCACCACTGCTACAGTAACTTCTTTTGATCAAGCTATAGACTTAGCAAGAAGGGTAGAAGAAGCCCTTATTAGAAGAGGATAATTCAAGAAGAAGGATGAAGATAAATCTTCCAAAAACCAATATAAAAACAAACAAGTGGTTGGTGATGGAGTTACTAATAGTAGAAACACTCCAAATATCAATATTATTGAAGCCATAAAGAAATTTGTATTAAAGGTTCTTGATAAACCTCCATGAGAATTCACAAGATTGAACCAACCTTTAACCTTGATTCTACCCCAATTATTGGAAGAAGGTTTGATACGATTGCCAGAAATACGACAACCAGACACCACTTTACCTGGATATAGAGTTGATTTACATTGCAATTTTCATCGAGTGGATGGACATTCAACCAACTCTTGTAAAATATTAAAACATTTGATACAAGATCTAATTGATAAAGGTGCAATGGAAGTAGAAAAATTCCCTCCAAACAATAATCCTCCAAACAATGCTCAAAAGCAACAAACACAAAATGCTAATCAAAATTTAGACATCTTCCAAAATCCTTTACCCAATCATGGTAAAGAAGTTGTGAATCAATTAGACCACCAGAATGTCCCTCCCCCAACTCGATACGTGGGAACCATCAGCAATTTCTTACCATATCAAAATCCACAAACTTCTTATGTGCCTACTCAATCTGCAATCACAATTAGGCCAATTCAATATTTTCAATTTTCATCTTCAGAAGATACAAGAAGTAATTCAAAAAGTGAAATAGAAAGTGAAATAGACATTACTTCTAATAATTCAAATAATTCTAAAAATGAGTCAGAACCAATCCTTCCTATCACAGACTTATTAGTTCTAGAAGAGCCATTTCCTAGAAGAATGACTACACATCCTTCCTCTCAATAAATACTTCCAATTGAATAGGCAGTAACTGCTAGATCTCACTTTGGTCACTCACAAACCAACAACATTGTGGGTACTATTGGAGTCATCACTAGGCAACAAGTTTAGAATCAAAATTCCCAATCACAAACTCAAACAACTGATAAAGAAAGACCTCCATTTGTGTTAAAAGCACCCATAAAAGGAAATAATCTATCAAAACCACAACAAAAACTTCCCTATGATATTAATGAACAATTAGCTAATACTACAACCAGAATTTCTCTCCTAGATCTCTTAAGAACTTCATCTATACATAGAGAAGAATTAATGGGTACCTTAAGCAAAATGATGGTACCTCAAGACATAGAACCTACTGTTGTGGTCAATGTTGTAGTTTCCCATGGTACAAATTATGTAGAGTTTCATGATAAAGACATTCCTCCTCAAAGCATGTATAGAGATAATCCTTTATATATTACAACCCTAATTGGGGATGTGGGTGTCAAAAGAGTCCTGATTGATAATGGTTCATCACTAAATATATGCACATATGATTTCTTTCAAAGATTTGGATTTAGAGCTGAAGATTTAAGGAAAACTAAAATGATCATCAAAGCCTTTAATGATGAAACCCAAGAAACTTGTGGAGTGTTGTCAATCCCATTGCAAGTTGGTCCAAGAATCTTAGACATGACCGTGTTTGTTGTATCTTGCCCTGCATCATATAACATTCTCCTAGGTCGACCTTGGATTAACGCAATGAGAGCAGTTCCTTCTACTTTACATCAATGTGTCAAATTTGAATTTAAAAATCAATTGGTCACTATCCATGGTGACCCTAGACCCTTTGATATGTGTGCAATGGCAGAACCAATCGGTGTCCCATTCTATCCTACTTTATCTTCAACAAATCCTACCCCTCTTAAAAATCCTCCCTCACAAACTAAACCCATATCACCTTGTACCACAACTAAAATAGATAATCCTTCTACTTCATATCCCCTTTTAGATGAAGTTTTACCAGATTTATCTACAATACTAGCAACCATAGAGCATACTAATTTTGTTGTACAAGACTCTATTATCTTGTCCCAATTACCACCATCTCCTTGAATGATAGGCTTGCCACGAAGGCAAGGAAACATCTATCATATAGGGAGTTGCACCTTTATCTCTGCAGGGTATGATCCTAGAAAAATTAATATTCAAATGAGCTTTACATTTGATCAAGATGGTTTTGCTCGATGTTATTTTTCTCATGGATATGTGAAGTCAAAATAGATAATGTGTAACATGGGTTATAAAGGTAAAGGTCTAGGTCCTCTTGAAAATGGTATATATGAACCTTTAGAAATAGAGGAATGGCCTGCCCGATGTGGTATTGGCTATATCCCTACAAAAACTCAACCCTTCCCTTTTGATGATGATGACCATCTTGTGACATACAAAGAGTACTTGAAACATCAAGAATATTTAAAAACAAATAAGAAAATACATTCTTGTAACATGTTGTCAATAGCATATCCTGAAATGATTGCTTCTCCAGATGAATGTTTAGAAGGAGATGTTTTTCACAATATTTCTCTTGAAGAAATTTTGAGGAATGGATTTTTCTTTGATGGGTCTATACCATGTATAGCCCACATTCAAACAACTACCCCACAAGATGAATTAGCTAAGTTAACTTTAGAGGAACTCCAAGAAATGGGTGTCTCACCCACTCCTAATTTTGAAAGAGATTTGAATATTGTAGTAGAAGATATTCTAAAAGTCAATATTGGGACCGAAACCAATCCTCGCTTAGTTAAAATTGGAGCTGAATTAAGTGAAGAAAGACAAAGTCAACATATTGCATTCCTCATAGAATATTTTGATGTCTTCGCTTGGACATATGCAGATATGCCCGACTTAGACTCTTCTGTAGTCATGCATCATTTAGTGGTGCACCCAGATGCAAAACCTGTAAAACAAAAACTTAGAAAAATGCATCCTAAAGTAGCATTGTTAGTTAAATATGAATTACAAAAACTTTTGGATGTTGACTTCATTCAAGCTATCGATTATGTCGACTGGATATCTAATGTCATTCCAGTAACCAAGAAAGAAGCTACTAAAATTAGAGTATGCACTGATTTTAGAGATATCAATGTTGCATGTCCTAAAGATGATTTTCCTCTTCCTAATATGGATCAAATTATTGATTTTACAGTTGGAAGTGGAATGTTATCCCTTATGGATGGGTTTTTAGGATATAACCAAATTTGAATAGCTCCTGAAGACCAACCTAAAACTACTTTCATTACACCTTAGGGAACTTTCTGTTGGAAAGTAATGCCCTTCGGTTTAAAGAATGTAGGTGCAACTTATCAATGAGCTATGACTTATATCTTTCATGACATGATGTATGACATTCTACATGACTATGTGGATGATATCATAGCTCACTCAATTAAAGAAGAAGATCATATCACTAATCTACGATGAGTATTTGATAGACTTAGAGAATACAAAATTTACCTAAATCCAAATAAATGTGTATTTGGAGTAAAATCTAGAAAATTATTAGGATTTATCATTTCTATGCATGGCATAGAGATAGATCCCATCAAAATTAAGGCTATCATCGATATGCCACCACCTAAAAATCTAACAAAATTAAGGAGTTTGCAAGGCAAACTTCAATCCATCCATCGGTTCATCGATAAATTGGTAGACAAAACTCAACCTTTTCTTAAGCTACTTAAGAAAAACATCTCTTTTCAATGGGATAATGAATGCCAAGAAGCATTCGAAGCTCTTAAGCAATATCTTCTTACCCCTCTAGTACTCATTCCACCTAGACCAGAATGCCCTTTTATCTTATATATTTTTGCTTCTGAGCTTGCATTAGGAGCAATGTTGGCTCAACTTGATGATGATAAGAAAGAACGAGCCACTTATTACATAAGTAGAACATTAATAAGTTATGAAACTCATTACACACCCATAGAGAATCTTTGCTTGGCGGTCATATTTTCTACACAAAAGCTATACCATTATATGCTTAGCCAAAAGACATTTGTCATTGCTAAATCTGATCCATTAAGATATCTGATGAGTAGACCTTACTTATCAGGATGCACATCTAAATGGGTTCTTGCTCTAAGTGAGTTTGAACTCACATTTATTGGTCAAAAATCTATCAAAGGCCAAGTCATAGCCGATCAACTTGTTGCTGCTCCTCTTGAGTCTACTCATCCTTTAAACATCAAATTTCTTGATGAATGTCTTAATTTAGAAGAAGATCATTCTGAATCTTGGTCCTTATATTTTGATGGAGCTAGATGTATGAATGGTGTAGGTGCAGGCATCATATTAATATCTCCACAAAAGCAACTTATTCCCTTATCATTCAAACTTTAATTTTCTTGCACAAATAATACTATAGAATATGAAGCCCTAATCCTTGGGTTACGAGCAACTTTAGCTCTAAAAATCAAAATCTTATTAGTCTTTGGAGATTCCCAACTCATGATAAATCAAATCAATAATGTATATCAAACATGATATGAGAAACTTCATCCCTATAAGTATTATGTTTTAAAACTTATCTCTTTGTTTGAGAAAGTAACTCTTGAGGCTATCCCTCGTACTAGCAACCATGCTACAGATGCCATGGTAGCTATCGCTTCTCTGTTGCCTTTAGAATTGGATGATGAATATGCTATGATCATCATTCATCAACTTCAAGAGCCAACCTCATCTAAATCTTGTTTGGAACCTCTAGATGTGTTTTTAATCAATGAAATAACTCCAGAACCATGGTATACAGATATTTTTAACTTTCTTCAAAAGGGGACTTTCCCTGAAGGATTAGATAGAAACCAACGTAGGTTGTTACGTAAGCGAGTTGTTCACTTTGTGATTATTAGAAATACTTTATATAAAATATATTTTGAAGGTATTCTTTTAAGATGCCTCAATTTAGATGAGTCTAAGAAGGTGTTAAGTGAAGTCCATGATGGATCTTGTGGAGGCCACTTTAGTGGAAGTGCTATTGCTAAAAAACTCCTACGAATGGGGTACTTTTGGCCTTCCATGGAAAAGGATGCCAATGATTATGTGCACCATTGTGACAAGTGTCAATGACATGCAGACCTTGTTCATGCTCCTACTCAAGAACTTCAAGCCATATCCTCTCCTTGGCCCTTTTCCAAATGGGGCCTAGATATCATTGGCAAAATCAATCCCATCTCTTCAGATGGCCACAAATTCATCATAACAACAACCAAATATTTTACAAAATGGGTAGAAGCTATGCCACTAGCTTCTTGCATAGGAACCCAAGTATCTAAATTCATTTTTAATCAAATTATTTGTAGATTTGGGATTCCATCAACACTTATTTTTGATAATGGAACATGTTTCAAGAACAAAGACATTAAGAAACTTTGTCAAAAATATAAAATTCAACATCGATGGTCCACTCCATATTATCCACAAGGAAATGGTCAAGTTGAAGCATCCAATAAAACTTTGATCAAGATTTTAAAAATATTGGTTAATAAATCAGGTCATGATTGGCATACTCAATTATATCCCACCTTGTGGGCTTATCGAACCAGCGTTCACACTCCTACAGGTGCTTCCCCTTTTGTCTTGGTTTACGATGTTGAAGTCATCTTCCCATTTGAATTAGAAGTTCCTTCTTTAGCTCTTCTACTTCAAGATGTCGAAGTAGGAGATGAATATCATGTTGGTAGACTAAGTCAGTTGGAACTTCTAGATGAAAAGTGCATTCATGCTTTAGAACATCTTCATGCTTATCAAGATAAACTCAAAATATCATATTCAAAGAAAGTTCATCATTGATATTTTGAGATCGGTGATCTAGTTCTTAAAGAAAATCAGAAAAATACTAATGCTAGAAAAGACCTTAAAGGTAAATTTCAACCTAATTGGCTTGGACCATTCATCATCACTACAAAATTTGGATCTGGTGCATATCGCTTGGCTACTTTGGATGGAAAATATCTCAAAGAACCAATGAACATCATGCATCTAAAGAGATATTATGCATAAAAGCAAAAGTTCCATCATTGTATATAATTGTAAATAGCTTCTTCATATATTTTATCGTTCAATTTGCAATTATCATATATTTTATCAAATCAAAAAAAAAAAATAAAAATATAAAAAAATATGTCAAATTGTTGTTAAGTCATCATTTTGCATCATTGATTGTTGTTTTCCAAAATTCAAGTTATATTTTATTTTCTTTCGGATAAACTCAAAAGTTATCTTGAACCACTCACCTAATTCACATTTCTACTAAATCTTGATTTTGTAATTTTGATTATAAATCTCTCTTGAACCAAAATCACTATTACTTCACTAAATAAAATTTTGAGTTTTGGGAACTGGTCTTGCTACTTTTTGAACCAAGAACACATTTCACATCTTAAAATGATTTTTGCAAATTCGAAATATGATACTACATAGTAGTCTTAGTTCCTTAAGCGAAAAGTTTCCCTTGCTATCCTATTATGCGCATGGTCTAGAATACTAAGAATTGGAAAAAGGACAAGCTCCCCCTACCCAAATAAAATCCCTTGCTCCTTGTCTAATCTGAGCAAGTATCCCAAAAAAAAAAAAAAAAAGAAAAAGAAAAAAAAAGAAAAAAGAAAAAAAAAGTAGTTTTACTACAAAAGCAATAAAATCCCCTTGTTCACAAATAAAAATGAACAAGAATCCCTACTCAAAGAAATCAAAATAAAATAAGGGGGTAATGAGCTTGAATCCCTAGAATTCCTCAGTTATTCGAACACCATGGGGTGATCCTCATTACAGGTTAGGTGGCATCAAGCCGGCTTGGCAATGGTGGTATCCTTACGCGTGGTGACATGTCTGTCACATTAGCGACCTTATTTTGTACAGACCAATGTCCGCTTGTGGATCAGCTAGCTTTTGGTGACTTGACTTACATAGTAGTTCAGTACAATTGCATGCATAAAATCATGGTTAATGAATCTTTCACTTGCACACACATTGGTTCATAAAAGTTGGCTTGTATCATTACCTCACTCAAAATTGGTAAATCAACTTCACAAAGCACACACATTTGATCCTTGAGAGATTTTGTATCATTATGTAAATCAAGATGGATAATGAACTCACACATCACACACTGGTTCTTGATAAATTTGACTTTATCCTTGAAATAATTTAAAATATTTCTTTGAAATTTTGCTAGAAAACATCAGTTTGTAACCATTTGCATTAATCCCTACAAATCACTTCATTTTAGCAATTACAATATATATATTATCTTCAAAATTTTCAACATGCAACATAATGATTTATTTTCAAATAAACATTGCATTTCAAATCACACATAATTATTTTATCATGCATTTGCATTTTTGACTTCACGATGATGGTATAATTCCTAGTAATAACTCTCACTTCAAAATTCATACTAGGAATTCTATGCCTAGCGCAAGTCATCCTTCCCAAATTTTCATGCTTAAATCACTCTATATTTCTCACAAATACAATCTTTATCAACCTATTTTCCCAAAATCAATTCCTCTTAAAGGAATCACCATCCTTTTTCATCATCATAAGCCTCAAGATTACTATTGAGCCCACAAAATATTATTAGCAATACAAAACTTCCTCACAACAGGATACACTTCATGACCTAGTGAGCATTGATCTCCATGAATGGTCATATAACAACACAACATCCTTTTGAGGTTCATTGCTAATCCATCAATTTTATCACTTCACAAAAACATCCTTTGTCTTCCAAAAACACTTTGCAAAATCATTTCCTTTCAAGTTAAGCATGATAAAAAATATTCAAAAATCAAAGCATGATTACAAAAATTATATAACACAACCATCATAAGCAAATGCAATAAATCATCCAATCAAATCATACAATGTCGTATAAACAAAATGATCAATATATATATATATATATATAAATATAAGTACAAAATGAAGTCAACTGGTATGCCACAATCTCCAAAATCGGTATACTCAGTCACTAAGGGATATACCACAAAATCTATCTCAGTCTATCACCCTATACTCCCCTCGAGCCTCTAGAGCTCTGAGCCTCATCATCCCCACCAGGGGGTCACGGTGGTCAAAACTATGGTGCCTCTAAAGTTGTCCTAGATGTAGAGCGAGACACTGATCTCGAGCGGCTTGGAGCCATAAACTCCTTAGGAAATGGATGTCTCTAATCTGTAGGCACTATTGTAAAGTACAATCCTTGATAAAAAGCTACCCATTGAAGAGCCTGAGCTGCCTCACTCCCTAAACCGCTCCTCCTTGACTAAACCAATTGGGAAGATGTCAAAATAGATACCCTAGCTCCCTGAGCCACCTAGGCCCATGCCTGTGCAAGCTCCACCTCTAAAGTCTGGATCTTGGTATTCTAAATTATAATCTTCTCTCTTAGACTACATTCTCTACCCATAGAGCTACCATCTCATTGCTCTCTCCCTCCTCTATGTCCATACCCTTCTCGAGTGAATCAGGTCTCACCTCCTACTAAGGAGATGCTCTCCTCTCCTCCTCCACCCTCCTAGACCTCTCCTCTATCCTAGAGACCCTCTCTAATCTAGTCATCCTCTGTATCAGATGCCCTCCTCTAGTGTGAGGCCCCTCTCTCCTAGGGGGTACCTGTGTCCTCCTTTTCTTATGGCTAGTAGAGCATCACTATCGAATAACCTACTCAACTACTTGATGAATTACACCCTCAACTTGGTAATCCATGCAAGATGAATGCTAGCATACCACTATGAATATCTCATAGTCACTCTAACATCATCACCCTCTATCATGGCCACCACATCATCATCTAGTAGAGGATCCATAAAGTGAGCCATGTTTGGAGCACCACTCACTATCATGGTGTCTCATGTCACCCTAAAAAATATGAAATCCCTAGTCTTAGGGATGTCCTACTACAACCCAAACTATCATAGAACCTAGTCTACATGGTGTAGCTCCACCTCACCCTACTCCATCTAGAGCTAGATAACTCACCTCATGTGAGCCAACTCAAATCCATCCTCTCCCCACCCTGGAAGCTCTCTCCAAGGCCTCCATTGGATGTCACCCATAGTCAGCTCATCCACCAACCTCCTAGACTAACCCACCTCAGGTGTCCTCTATGCAAGTACTAGTAGAACACTCTAGGCCTCTCTACTACCACTCCCATCAATGATATCCCTACAGGTCTCCTTATTACTATGTGCTCCCAACACCATACCTATAGGAAAGAGGTAAGCACCAATGTTGTACCTCCTCTGTAAACAACCCTGAATAGAGTCCTGTACAAGCGACATAAAATGTATGGACCCCATGCAAATCATAGACCTTGATCCCTCATGTCAGCTATAACCTCTGCTAGAGTCCATGGTAGGTGGTGACCACTAATATGGCACAATAGTAACCCTACCACCATACCACTGAGAACCACTATCATTCAAGAGACCCTAGCTATCTGGCTGAGTCTCTCAATACTAACTCCACCCTTCTCGATCAAGAAGCTTGGATCTCTAGATAATCATTACATCACCTAGCCCTAATTACTAGATGTAGCTATAAACATACCCTTGATGGGCACCCTCAGTATCCTCCATACATCCTCTAATGTTGAGGCCATCTCCCTCATTGGTAGCTAGAAATATGAAGACCTTGGATACCATCACTCAGCCAATGCCATCAATAACCTCAAATCTATCAGGATTTGTGGCATCTCTACCACATGTCTCAACCCTAGTAGCCTCTAGAGTGTCCCTCTCTACATCTATGAGGGCACTCAAATCTCCTTGGAGACCATCGTATCTCCACTCTCTATTCTTCAAAATTGGTTTCTATCAACAAAAAAGCAAAAAAAAGAAAAATTAGTAATCGATAGTTGTAATCAGACCTAAAATTGTAATATCGAATGATTTTGATCAATATCAGACCTATTTTGATGATATCGGCTTACCCGATATCATCGAAATCAGGTTGATATTATCAAAATCGAACCCATTTTAATGATATCGAAAGGTTCGATATCATCAAAATCAGGCTGATATTGCAAAAATAGGCTCGATATCATTGATGCGGCTACGAGACAGCAGTCGTGCCCTAAAAATCCAAAAAAATAAATACTAAAACACAAAAATTTCTAATCTAAAGAGGTTTATAATCCTTACCCTTATGCTCCCTACCCTCATTCACACCTCATCAGCTCGATGTATGTTTGATATGATATCGAACTTTAATTGTATGTTCGATTTTATCCAAAACTAAAAAGTGCCTAGAATAGCAAAAGGACAAAATATGTTCTAACGCCCCTTATCCGTACCTGGCCAACGGCATGGATGTTATGGTATCGGATCAGCCGATATCGTCTAGAATGGGAGAAATCATAACTCCCCTTGTTTTTTAGCCCAACCCCCTAACTTACCTTTGCCTATTTAATCTAGGCACTCTCCTTGGATTCCCCTTGGATCCCTAAGCATTTCTCACCCCTTGTTTCCCATTGCATTTTTGTTATCTTTGTGTTTGTTGTAGGTTTTGTAGGTCTAGAGTTGTGCATCAACTGGTACGATATGATATCGAACATCCGATATCACTCTGCAACGTCCGATATCGCCCTACAACATCTGATATCATCTGTAGGCTACTTGGGGGCACCTTCAGACTGTTGTTTGCATTTCTATCCCTCCATTTTGCACTTATAAGATCATATCTGCTGCTTATCATTTCATTTAAACATAGATTTTGTAGTTATATCACACTTCTATCAATCTAACATCTTATTTACATCATTAATTGCAATCAAAATATAGATTCATATCGATTTCATGCAAGTGTTACAAATAATGTATTTCATTTAGTTCAATTCATGTTTAATTGAATGCATATTATGTTGCAAATTTATATTTTGATGTCAATCTATGAAATTGTAGGTTTTTGACTGTATCGGATCATCCAATATCATATCGGATGTCCGATATCTCCCTGCAACATCCGATATCACCTGCATCAAGCAAAAAGACTTCAAATCAGCCATCTGAATTGAGTAAGCTTTGAAATTTCTTTAATACTAAGCATTGCATCTATTTTATCTTCTGTATTCTATTGTGTGTTGTATTCATTTAAATAAAAATTGCATATAGTATAGGTTTAGTTGCATTTGGCCAAACTAGGTGAATGTGAGTGAATTAAAATGAATCCATCAAACAACTCCCAACCTAGGCATGGAAACTGCCATACAAATGTTTCTTGGTGAACCCACCCAATTCATCGACAATCACCAAAGAGGGCACGACATCAAGTGCTTCTCCTCCGAGGTGTAGACCCATTATTTTCCCATTCCCCTTCGAGGCACGGATCCATTAGCTTGAAGGAAAGGAGTGTAAAAATTTTAGGACTACATTCTTTGGTGAACCCGATATGAACTACATAAGCATCATTCTGATTTAAAACATAAAACATAAAACATAAAAAAAAATATCATCATTTAAACTTGTATGTTTTAGATTCACTTCTTAGATGGTAGATTCCAATATAGGAAGATCTGTAATTATAGACATTAGAACACTATTATCTACACAAGAAATATCTCTAGTAGTTGAACGCTCTAGTATCCCATCTCAAGAAGAGTGGGTTGAACTTTGGAAAAGACTTGACATCATTAAAGCCAACACACAAAGACTTAGTCAAATCAAGAGATTCAACATAGCTAGAATTCTGGGACCCGATCACCATTCTCACTACTTTGATATCCAAAGATCATGTGAGAGGTGGTTAGCTGATAAGAGAGCAAGCATCTCTTCATCTATCTACACTTTTGATGATTATCTTGAAAATGCCATAACTGTACACCGATTTCTTGCACACGTAGAAGATCAAGAGATAGTTTTGGAAAACAAAAGAAGATATCAAAGAACTCCTAGAGTTGTCCATTTTCATGAATATTATCACAAAATATATTTTTATTCTCAAGATTCTGAAATTGATAGCATTACTATAGCTCACTTTGTCAAATTCCTAAAAGCAAACTTTCAATTTGAAGAAGAGCATTATATGACTCCTGAAGAACTTGAACCTATCAATGACATTCATAAACTCTTTCAGGAAGACTAAGCTTATTATCTAGAATATTATAATTCTTATTTTTACTTTTTTTCAAAAAAACAAAAACAAAAACAACAAAATAATATATAATATATATACATATCTACAATATTTCATATAGGTATATATATAACATATATACCCAAAATTTCAAAACAAAAAAAAATACATATATATATATATATACCACTAAAAAATAAAACACCCAAAGGCAAAATGCCTAGAATCCTGAGAAATGGTAAACAAATAGAATCTGGCTCCGTAGAAGAGCCAGATCAAGAAAATCTTGATGATAAGATACATATTGAAGATGATAGACTCACGGAACAAGATGAGGATGACAATAGAGAAGGGGAAGAAGAAGAAGATCCTATGAAGCCTACAATAGACCCTCAAGGCAATGTTAGTTTCAAATCCATCCAACACTTTACTAAATTTCTAAAAAGTAATATAGATGATATCAATCAAGTGTTAAAGATAGAACATTTACTCCCAAAAGGAGATTATTCAATGGAGGCAGCTATAGAATCTGCTTTCCGAATGCATGCAAATCCATTGACATACATGAGTAGAATAGAGCAAGATGTCGATCAAGATGATCCATCTCAAAATATCAATCAAAACATGGCAACACAATCTACTATTGTGAACACCAAACAAAAACAACTCTTTTCTTCCCTTTTCTCTCAAGCTCTTAATCAACAAGCATCCACATCACAAAAGGCTAAAAAAATACAAAATCAATAGAAAATTCAGCAAAATGCAATTCCATATAAACTTCACAATACTCTTCCTACAAATACTCTACATAATAGTGTTTCTACTGGAAATCCTCATATAGCGACACAACCATATCATCAAATGCATAATAGTATGATAACACAAAATCAATTTAGTGGGCAACCACAAGGACTTGAAGCTATAGTCAAACAATTAGCTTCATGCTTAGATCAAATAGATCCTTATCATCCCACATATAGTTATAGGGAGATGTGTAGTCAACCATTGGATCCCATTGTTGTTGCCCAACCTTATCCTAAACATTTCCCCATGCCAGTTCTTCCGATATATAAAGGGACCGAAGATCCTATTGAACATCTTCGTATGTTTAGGATAACTTGTCATGATATTTCATATGATGATTTGTTGTTACTAAATATGTTTCCTAAAAGCCTCGGAGGCATGGCTTTGGAATGGTATTATCAATTACCAACCAATTCCTTGAGAAATTTTGAAGAAACTACAGAAATGTTTGTTCATCAATTTGGTGCTTACATAGAAAGGCATGTTACCATTAAAGACTTATATAATTTAAAACAAGGAAAAGATGAAAGTTTTGCTGAATTCCTAGCTAAATGGAGACAACTTCTAGGGAAATTACACTTTGCTTTACCTCACCAAGAAATATTAGAAATCTTCATCGGTAACTTACAAGAGCAATTATCTTATGAACTCGCCACTACTACAGTAACTTCTTTTGATCAAGCTATAGACCTAGCAAGAAGGGTAGAAGAAGCCCTTATTAGAAGAGGATAATTCAAGAAGAAGGATGAAGATAAATCTTCCAAAAACCAATATAAAAACAAACAAGTGGTTGGTGACGAAGTTACTAATAGTAGAAACACTCCAAATATCAATACTACCAAAGCCATAAAGAAATTTGTATTAAAGGTTCCTGATAAACCTCCATGAGAATTCACAAGATTGAACCAACCTTTAACCTTGATTCTACCCCAATTATTGGAAGAAGGTTTGATACGATTGCCAAAAATACGACAACCAGACACCACTTTACCTGGATATAGAGCTGATTTACATTGCAATTTTCATCGAGTGGATGGACATTCAACCAACTCTTGCAAAATATTAAAATATTTGATACAAGATCTAATTGATAAAGGTGCCATGGAAGTAGAAAAATTCCCTCCAAACAATAATCCTCCAAACAATGCTCAAAAGCAACAAACACAAAATGCTAATCAAAACTTAGACATCTTCCAAAATCCTTTACCCAATCATGGTAAAGAAGTTGTGAATCAATTAGACCACCAGAATGTCCCTCCCCCAACTCGATATGTGGGAACCATCAATAATTTCTTACCATATCAAAATCCACAAACTTCTTATGTGCCTACTCAATCTGCAATCACAATTAGGCCAATTCAATATTTTCAATTTTCATCTTCAGAAGATACAAGAAGTAATTCAGAAAGTGAAACAGAAAGTGAAATGGACATTATTTCTAATAATTCAAATAGTTTTGAAGATGAGTCAGAACCAATCCTTCCTATCATAGACTTATTAGTTCCAGAAGAGTCATTTCCTAGAAGAATGACTACACACCCTTCTTCTCAACAAATACTTCCAATTGAACAAGCAGTAACTACTAGACCTCACTTTGGTCACTCACAAACCAACAACATTGTGGGTACTATTGGAGTCATCACTAGGCAACAAGTTCAAAATCAAAATTCCCAATCACAAACTCAAACAACTGATAAAGAAAGACCTCCATTTGTGTTAAAAGCACCCACAAAAGGAAATAATTTATCAAAACCACAACAAAAACCTCCCTATGATATTAATGAACAATTAGCTAATACTACAGCCAGAATTTCTCTCCTAGATCTCTTAAGAACTTCATCTATACATAGAGAAGAATTAATGGATACCTTAAGAAAAATTATGGTACCTCAAGATATAGAACCTACTACTGTGGTCAATGTTGTAGTTTCCCATGGTACAAATTATGTAGAGTTTCACGATAAAGACATTCCTCCTCAAAGCATGTATAGAGATAATCCTTTATATATTATGGCCCTAATTGGGGATGTGGGTGTCAAAAGTAGTCCTGATTGATAATGGTTCATCACTAAATATATGCACATATGATTTCTTTCAAATATTTGGATTTAGAGTTGAAGATTTAAGGAAAACTAAAATGATCATCAAAGCCTTTAATGATGAAACCCAAGAAACTTGTGGAGTGTTGTCAATCCCATTGCAAGTTGGTCCAAGAATCTTAGACATGACCGTGTTTGTTGTATCTTGCCCTGCATCATATAACATTCTCCTAGGTCGACCTTGGATTAATGCAATGAGAGCAGTTCCTTCTACTTTACATCAATGTGTCAAATTTAAATTTAAAAATCAATTGGTCACTATCCATGGTGACCCTAGACCCTTTGATATGTGTGCAATGGTAGAACCAATCAGTGTCCCATTCTATCCTACTTTATCTTCAATAAATCCTACCCCTCTTAAAAATCCTCCCTCACAAACTAAACCCACATCACCTTGTACCACAACTAAAATAAATGATCCTTCTACTTCATATCCTCTTTCAGATGAAATTTTACCAGATTTATCTACAATATTAACAACCCCAGAGCATACTAGTTTTGTTGTACAAGACTCTATTATCTTGTCCCAATTACCATCATCTCCTCGAACGATAGGCTTGCCATGAAGGCAAGGAAACATCTATCATATAGGGAGTTGCACCTTTATCTCTACAAGGTATGATCTTGGAAAAATTAATATTCAAATGAGCTTTACACTTAATCAAGATTGTTTTGCTCGATGCTATTTTTCTCATGGATATGTGAAGTCAAAATAGATGATGTGTAACATGGGTTATAAAGGTAAAGGACTAGGTCCTCTTGAAAATGGCATATATGAACCTTTAGAAATAGAGGAATGGCCTACCCGATGTGGTATTGGCTATATCCCTACAAAAACTCAACCCTTCCCTTTTGATAATGATGACCATCTTGTGACATATAAAGAATACTTGGAACATCAAGAATATTTAAAAACAAATAAGAAAATACATTTTTGTAACATGTTGTCAATAGCATATCCTAAAATGATTGCTTCTCCAGATGAATGTTTAGAAGGAGATGTTTTTCACAATATTTCTCTTGAAGGAATTTTGAGGAATGGATTCTTCTTTGATGGGTCTATACCATGTATAGCCCACATTCAAACAACTACCCCACAAGATGAATTAGCTAAGTTAACTTTGGAGGAACTCCAAGAAATGGGTGTCTCACCCACTCCTAATTTTGAAAGAGATTTGAATATTGTAGTAGAAGATGTTCTACAAGTCAACATTGGGACCGAAACCAACCCTCGCTTAGTTAAAATTGGAGCTGAATTAAGTGAAGAAAGACAAAGTCAACATATTGCATTTCTCATAGAATATTCTGATGTCTTCGCTTGGACATATGTAGATATGCTTGACTTAGACTCTTCTATAGTCATGCATCACTTAGTGGTGCACCCAGATGCAAAACTCGTAAAACAAAAACTTATAAAAATGCATCCTAAAGTAGCATTGTTAGTTAAATATGAATTACAAAAACTTTTAGATGTTGACTTCATTCAAGCTATCGATTACGCTAATTGGATATCTAATATCATTCCAGTAACCAAGAAAGAAGCTACTAAAATCAGAGTATGCACTGATTTTAGAGATATCAATGATGCATGTCCTAAAGATGATTTTCCCCTTCCTAATATGGATCAAATTATTGATTTTATAGCCAAAAGTGGAATTTTATCCCTTATGGATGGGTTTTTAGGATATAACCAAATTTGAATAGCTCTTGAAGACCAACCTAAAACTGCTTTCATTACACCCTAGGGAACTTTTTGTTGGAAAGTAATGCCCTTCGATTTAAAGAACACAGGTGCAACTTATCAATGAGCTATGACTTGTATATTTCATGATATGATGTACGACATTCTACATGACTATGTGGATGACATCATAGCTTGCTCAATTAAATAAGAAGATCATATCTCTAATATATGAGTATTTGATAGACTTAGAGAATATAAAATTTAACTAAATTCAAATAAATGTGTATTTGGAGTAAATTATGAAAAAATGTTAGGATTGATAGTTTCTATTTTTGGCATAGAGGTATATCCCATTAATATTAAGGCTATCATTGATATACCACCACCTAAAAATTTAACGAAATTAAGGAGTTTGCAAAGCAAAATTAAATCCATATGTCGGTTCATCGATAAATTGGTAGACAAAACTCAACCTTTTCTTAATTTACTTAAGAAAAATACCTCTTTTCAATGGGATAATGAATTCCAAGAAGAATTTAAATTTATTAAGCTATATATTATTACCCCTCCAGTACTCATTCCACCTAGACCATAATTCCCTTTTATCTTATATATTTCTTCTTCTAATCTTGCATTGGAAGCAATGTTGGCTCAACTTGATGATGATAAGAAAGAACGAGTCACTTATTACATAAGTAGAATTCTAATAAGTTACAAAACTCGTTACACACCCATAGAGAAGATTTTCTTGGCGATCGTGTTTTCTACACAAAAGCTACACCATTATATGCTTAGCCAAAAGACATTTTCATTGCTAAATCTAATCCACTAAGATATTTTATGAGTAGACCTTACTTATTAGGATGTACAACTAAATGGGTTCTTGCTCTAAGTGATTTTAAACTCATATTTATTGGTTAAAAATCTATCAAATTCCAATTCATAGTCAGTCAACTTGTTGTTGCTCCTCTTGAGTCTACTCATCCTTTAAACATCAAATTTCTTGATGAATATCTTAACTTAGAAGAAGATCATTTTGAATCTTGGTCCTTATATTTCGATGGAGCTAGATGTATGAATGGTGCTGGTGTAGGCATTATATTAATATCTCCACAAAAGCAACTTATTCTCTTATCATTCAAACTTCAATTTGCTTGCACAAATAAAACTATAGAATATAATGCCCTCATCCTTGGGTTACGAGCAGCTTTAGCTCTTAAAGTCAAAATATTATTAGTCTTTGGATATTCCCAACTCATGATAAATTAAATCAATAATGTATATCAAACACGAGATGAGAAACTTCATCCCTATAAATATTATGTTTTAAAACTTATCTCTTTGTTTGATAAAGTAACTCTTGAGGCTATCCCTCATACTAGCAACCGCACTGCAGATGCCATGGTAGTTTTTGCTTCTCTATTACCTTTATAATTGGATGATGAATATGCTATAATCATCATTCACCAACTTCAAGAGCCACCTCATATAAATCTTATCTAGAATGTTTAGATGTGTTTTTAATCAATGAAGTAACTCCAAACCCATGGTATACAAATATTTTTAACTTTCTTCAAAAGGGGACTTTCCCTGAAGGATTAGATAGAAACCAACATAGGTTGTTACGTAAGCAAGTTGTTCACTTTGTTATTATTGGAAATACTTAATATAAAATATGTTTTGAAGGTATTATTTTAAGATACCTCAATTTAGATGAATCTAAGAAGGCATTAAGTGAAATCCATGATGGATCTTGTGGAGGTCATTTTAGTGGAAGTGCTATTTCTAAAAAACTCTTACAAATGGAGTACTTTTGGCCTTCCATGAAAAATGATACCAACAATTATGTGCACCATTATGAAAACTTTCAACGACATGTATATCTTGATCATGCTCCTGCTCAAGAAATTCAATCCATATCCTCTCCTTGGCCCTTTTCCAAATGGGGCCTTGTAGGTTGAGCAGGATGAAATAGGTCAAACTAAGCAAGAAGATGTCGAATAAACTGAAATGACATGAGAGGCAAGAAGGGGTCTAAATATATAAGAATTAGTTGAGTAGGTCGTGACAAGCCGAAACATACAAGAATGGGTCGAGCGAGTCAAAACAGGTCAAACCAAGCCAGCACAGATGGATTCGGTTAGGACAAGCCAAGCAGGAAAACATAGGCCAAGACGATCGAAATGAGATGCAACAAGATGAAATGGGCTAGGGAATCAAGGTCAAAGTTGATGGGATGGGTTGCACTCAAACAAGCTGGGTCAAAGTTGATAACATGGCCTAGGAAAGCAAGGTCAAAGTTGATGGGATAGGTTGGGCTCGGCCAAAATGATCGTGAATGGGCAAGCAGGGTTCAAGTAGGCCAAAATATGTCAAACAAGCAGAAATTACCTAATAGGTAAGAACGGGTCTACAAATATCAGAATGAGTTGGATAGGTCATGATAGGCTGAAACATACAGTAACAGGTTGAGCATAATGGAATAGGTCAAACCGAGCAAGAAGATGTCGAATAAATCAAAATGACATGAGGGGCAAGAAGGGGTCTAAAGATATAAGAATGATTTGGGTAGGTCGTGATAGTCTGAAACATTCAAGAATGGACCGAATCCTCTCCTTGGCCATTTTCCAAATGGGGCTTAGATATCATTGGTAAAATCAATCCCATCTCTTCAAATGGCCACAAATTCATCATAACAGCAACCAAATATTTTACAAAATGGGTAGAAGTTGTGCCACTAGCTTCTCACATAGGAACCCAAGTATCTAAATTTATTTTTAGTAAAATTATTTCTAGATCTGGGATTCCATCAACACTTATTTTTTATAATAGAACGTGTTTCAAGAACAAATACATTAAGAAACTTTGTCAAAAATATAAAATTCAGCACCGATGGTCCACTCCATATTATCCATAAGGAAATGGTCAAGCTAAAGAATCCAATAAAAATTTTATAAAGATTTTAAAAATATTGGTTAATAAATTAGGTTGTGATTGGCATACTCAATTATATCCTACCTTGTGGGCTTATCAAACTAGTGTTTACACTCCTAGACGTGCTTTCTCTTTTGTCTTGGTCTACGGTGCTGAATTCATCTTCCCACTCTAATTAGAAGTTCTGTATTTAGCTCTTCTACCTCAAGATGTTGAAGTAGGAGATGAATATCATGCTGGCAGACTAAGTCAGTTGGAACTGCTAGATGAAAAGCACATACATGCTTTAGAGCATCTTCATGCTTATGAAGATAAACTTAAAAGATCATAATCAAAAAAATTTCATCACAATATTTTGAGATTGAAGATCTAGTTCTTAAAGAAAATAAAAAAAACACTAATGCTATAAAAGACTTTAAAGGTAAATTTCAACCCAATTGGCTTGGACCATTCATCATCACTGCAAAATTTGGATCTGGTGCATATCACTTGGCTACTTTGGATGGAAAAAACCTCAATGAACCAATGATCATCATGCATCTAAAGAGATATTATGCATAAAAACAAATGTTCATAATTGTATATAATTGTAAATAGCTTATTCATATATTTTATTGTTCAGCTTGCAATTATCATATATTCATCAAATCACAAAACAACCAAAAAAATTAAAATTATGAAAAAATTTCAAAAATAGGTCAAATTGTTGTAAGTCATCATTCTGCATCATTATTTGTTATTTTCCAAAATTCAAGTTAAATTTTATTTTCTTTTAGATAAACTCAAAAGTTATCTTGAACCACTCACCTAATACACATTTCCACTAGATCTTGATTTTGTAATTTTGATTATAAATATCTCTTGAACCAAAATCACTATTACTCCACTAAATAAAATCTTGAGTTTTGGGAACTGGTCTTGCTACTTTTTTGAACCAATAACATATTTCATATCTTAAAATGATTTTTTTTTAAATTCGAAAGATGATACTACATAGTAGTCTTAGTTCCTTAAGCGAAATTTTTCCTTGCTATCATATTATGTGCATGGTCTATAATACTAAGAATTTGTGAAATGACAAGCTTCCCCCTACCCAAATGAAATTCCTTTCTCCTTGTCTAATCTGAGCAAGTATCCTAAAAAAGAAAAATAAAAAGCAAGAAAAATCAAAGAAAAAAAAAATAAAGCAAAGAAAAGAAAAAGTAGTCTTACTACAAAAGCAATAAAATCCCCTTGTTCACAAATAAAAATGAACAAGAATCCCTACTCAAAAGAAATCAAAATAAAATAAGGGGGTAATGAACTTGAATCCCTAGAATTCCTCAATTATTCGAACACCATGGGGTGATCCTCATTACAGGTTAGGTGGCATCAAGCCAGCTTAGCAATGGTGGTATCCTTACTCATGGTGACATGTTTGTCACATTAGTAACTTTCTTTTGTACAAACCAATGTTAGCTTGTGGATCAGTTAGCTTTTGGTGACTTAACTTACATAGTAGTACAGTGCAATTGCATGCATAAAATTATGGTTAACGAATCTTTCACTTGCACACACATTGGTTCATAAAAGTTGGCTTATATCATTACCATTACTTAAAATTGGTAAATCAACTTCACAAAGCACACACATTTGATCCTTGAGATATTTTGTATCATTATGTAAATCAAGATGTATAATGAACTCACACATCACACATTGGTTCTCGATAAATTTGACTTTATCCTTGAAATAATTTAAAATATTTCTTTGAAATTTTGCTAGAAAACATCAGTTTGCAACCATTTGCATTAATCCCTATAAATCACTCTATTTTAGCAAATACAGTATATATATTGTCTTCAAAATTTTCAACATGCAACATAATGATTTATTTCAAATAAACATTGCATTTCCAATCACACATAATTATTTTATCATGCATTACATTTTTGACTTCACGATGATGGTATAATTCCTAGTAATAACTCTCACTTCAAAATTCATACTAGGAATTCTATGCCTAGTGCAAGTCATCCTTCCTAAATTTTCATTCTTAAATCACTCTATATTTCTCACAAATACAATCTCTATTTTCCCAAAATTGATTCCTCTTCAAGGAATCACCATCCTTTTTCATCATCACAAGCCTCAAGATCTTTTCTATTATTAGCAATACAAAAATTTCTCACAATAGGATACGCTTCTTGACCTAGTGAGCATTTATCTCCATAAATGGTCATATAACAACACAACATCCTTTCGAGTTTCATTACTAATCCATCAATTTTATCACTTTACAAAAATATCCTTTATCTTCCAAAAACACTTTGTAAAATCATTTCCTTTCAAGTTAAGCATGATCAAAAAAATATTCAAAAATCAAAGCATGATTACAAGAAATTATATAACACAAATATCATAAGAAAATGTAATAAATCATCCAATAAAATTATACAATGTCGTATAAACAAAATATCAATATATATATATATACATATCTCAAAATATAAGTACAAAATGAAGTCAACTGGTATGCCACAATATCCAAAATTGGTATACTCAATCACTAAGGTATATACCACAAAATCTACCTTAGTATATCACCATATACTCCTCTTGAGCCTCTAGAGCTCTGAGCCTCATTGTCCCCACCAGGGGGTCACGATGGTCCAAATAGTGGCACCTATGAAGTTGTCCTAGATGTAGAGCGAGACACTGATCTCAAATTGCTTGGTGCCACAAACTCCTCGAGCAATGGTTGTCTTTGATCTACAAGCACTATTGTAAAAAACAATGCCTAATAAAAAGCTA
Organism: Wollemia nobilis; assembly: GCA_028583015.1. Lineage (NCBI taxonomy): Eukaryota > Viridiplantae > Streptophyta > Pinopsida > Araucariales > Araucariaceae > Wollemia > Wollemia nobilis. The sequence continues at coordinate 7,414,434 of JAQPPZ010017049.1, read as the reverse complement.
CCCGTTGAAGATCCTGAGTTGTCTTACTCCCTAAACCACTCCTCTTCGATTGAACTAACTAGGAAGATATCAAAATAGATACCCTAGCTCCCTAAGCCACCTAGTCCCATGCCTGTGCAAGCTTTGCCTCTAATGTTTGGATCCTGGTCTTCTGAATTATAATCTACTTTCTTAGACCTACATTCTCTTCCTGTATAGCTGCCATCTCGCTGCCCTCTTCCACCTTTGTGTCCATGCCCTTCCTGGGTGAATCAAGTCTCACCTCCTGCTGAGGAGATCCTCTCCTCCCCTCCTCCACCCTCCTAAACCTATCCTCTAACCCAGGGATCTTCTTTGATCTGGTTGTCCTCTGGATCATATGCCCTCCTCTAGTGTGAAGCCCCTCTATCCTATGGGTACCTATGTGCTCCTATTTTTATGGTTAGTAGAGCATCGTTGTTGAATAACATGCTCAACTACCTGATGAACTGTACCACTTGATTTGGTAATTTGTACAAGATAAATGCTAGCATACCACTACAAATATCTTGTAGTCACTCCAGCATCATCAACCTATAATGTGTCCACCACATCATCATTTGGAAGAGGATCCATAAAGTGAGCCATGTCCGGATTACCAGTCACTATCATGGTGTCTTGTGTCACCCTCACAAATGTGATATCCCTAGTTATAATGATGTCCTACTGCAACCCAAACTGCCATAGAACCTAGTCTACATAGTGTAGCTCTACCTCACCCTACTTCATCTAGAGCCAGATAACTCATCTTACATGAGCCAACTCAAATCCATCTTCTCCTCACCCTGTAAGCTCTCTCCAAGGTCTCCATCGGATGTCACCTATAGTTAACCCATACACCAATCTCCTATTTATGTCAAGGCTAACCCACCTCAAGTATCTTTTGTGCAAGTACCAGTAGAACACTCTAGGTCTCTCTATCACCACTCCCATCAATGATAGCCCTATAGGTATCCTTACTGCTATGTGCTCCTAGCACCACACTTGTACGAAAGAGGTAAGCACCAGTGCTTTACCTCCTCTATAAACAGCCCTGAAGAGATTATTGTACAACCAACACAAAATGTATGGACCCCAAGAAAATTGTAGACCTTGATCCCTCATGTTAGCTATAACCTCTGCTAGAGTCCACGGTAGATGGCGATCACTGAGATGGCAAAATAGTAACCTTACCACCATACTACTAAGAACCACTATTAGTCGAGAGACCCTAGTTGTCTGGTTGAGTCTCTTAATACTAACTTTGCCCTTCTTGATCAAGAAGCTTAGGTCTGTAGAAAATTGTTGCATCCTCTGGTCTTGATTTCTAGATGTAGCTATAAACATACCCCTGATAGGCACCTTTAGTATCCTCCATACGTCCTCTAGTTTCAGGGCCATCTCCCCCATCGATAGCCAAAAATATGAAGATCCCGAATATCATCGCTTGATAAATACCATCAAAAACCTTAAATCTGTTAGGATTTGTGGTATCTCTACCACATGTATCAACCCTGTAGCCTCTAGAGTGTCTCTCTTTGCATCTGTAAGGGCACTCAAATCCACCTAGAGACCACCATATCTCCACTCCCTATTCTTCAAAACTGGTTTCTATCAACAAACAAGCAAAAACAAGAAAAATTAGCAATTGATAGTTGTAATCGGACCTAAAATTACAATATCAGATGATTTTGATCAATATTGAACCTATTTCGATGATATCAGCTTACTCAATATCACCAAAATCAGGCTGATATGTCAAAATCAAACCCATTTTAACGATATCAAAAGGTCCGATATCATCAAAATCAGGTTGATATTGCAAAAATAGGCCCAATATCATTGATGTGGCCACGAGACAGTAGTCGTGCCCTAAAAATCCAAAAATTTACAAAAAATTAAATACTAAAACACAAAAATTTCTAAGCTAAATAAGTTTACGATCCTTACCCTTATGCTTCCTGCCCTCATTTGCACCTCATCAGCTGGATGTGTGACCTCAGCCATTTTTCTCTCTAGAGCAAAATTTTGATAGCAATAAAATAAAAATGAGTTAGGTTTTTACCCTAATTCTTTCATTTTATTCACTTTTACCCTAAATTTAAAAATTTTGAGTTTTCCACCAAATATAGAATTTGGTGCAAAAACTCGAAGGGGGTATCACACCTAATGCAGTTTACAGTAAAACTCTAAACTTCAATCATTTTTGTAATAATTTTTTGTTTTCTCGTAAAACATGCCATATTTTCTTTAACATATTTTTTTTCAAAAATGCACTAAAGAGGGGTAAAATGTAATAGGCTAAAATTGACCCATGTCAATTTACCCTAAGTTCAAAAAATTAAAAAAATTAATTAAAACTACTTTCTAACCTCTTGCCTTGATTTGCGTGCCCGTATCAAGTTTTTTAAACCTCCTGACGATATTGGCTATATTTGAACAATATCGATCACCCAATACGATATCGAACATTATTGTACGAAATAATATGTCTAATTCATACAAAACCAAAAAATTCCTAGAACGACAAAAGGACAAAATTTGTTCTAACACCCCTTGTTCATACTTGGCCAACGGCATGAACATTACGATATCAAATCAGTCGATATCATCTAGAATGGAAGAAATCATAACTCCCCTTGTTTTTTTGCCCAACCTCCCTAACTTACCTTTACCTATTTAATCCAAGCACTCTCCCTGGATTCTCCCTGGATCCCTAAGCATTTCTTGCCCCCCATTTCCCATTGTATTTTTGTTATTTGTGTTTGTTGCAGGTTTTGCAGGTCCAAAGTTGTGTATCGACTAGTACGATACGATATAGGAAATCCGATATCACTTTACAATGTCCAATATCACACTACAACATCCAATATCATCTACAAGCTGCTTGGGAGTACCTTCACACTATTGTTTGCATTTATAGCCCTCCATTTTGCACTTACAAGATTATATTTACTGCTTATTGTTTCATTTAAACATAGTTTTTGCAGTTATATCACACTTATATCAATCTAATATCTTATTTACATCATTAATTGCAATCAAAATATTGTTAAAATAGTGAACTAAATTGTATTATTCAGTAGTGCAGTTTAAATAATACAGCAACAACAATATTGCCGGAGGTTGCCAAACCAACCAGCGTACAATAGCATGTTGTTATAACAAAATAACAAATGCACAAATAAAACAAATAATGAAATAACAGCAGTATAACTACGCTAACATCCCCCCTTATTACATTATTTGGGTAATAGGATGACTACTAGCTATACTAACATCCCCCCTGATTACATCATTTTGCAATACAAAGAGAGCCGCGAAACAACTCAAATTTGACACGTCCAAGTGCCTTAGTGAAAATGTCCGCAACTTGAGCATCGGTGGGAATGTGCGAAGCTGAATTCGGTGCTTTGGAACTTCATCTCGAATGAAATGACATTGTGTGTCAATGTGCTTTGTTCTTTCATGATGGACTGGATTCTTGACGAGGTTCATAACACCCTGATTGTCGCAAAACAAGTGTATTGGAGATTTTGATGGATGGCCCATACTTGTAAGAATGCGATGCAACCATATCACTTCGCACACAGCTTCACGTGCGGCGTGATACTCTGCCTCTGTTGATGAAATAGCAACCACCTACTGCTTCTTGCCGTGCCAAGAGACAGGATCAGATCCCGTATGAAAAATGTATCCGGAAGTTGACTTGCGATCATCAAATGATCCGGCATAGTCGGAGTCCGTGTATCCTTGCAAGAAGAATTTGTTGTTCCTCTTGTATTCTAGGCCATATTCCATAGTACCACGGACATAGTGAAGAACACGTTTTGCTGCTTTCCAATGAGTGGTCTTAGGCTCCCGCATGAACCTCGAAAGATAGTTGACAAGCAAATACGAGATCCGGCCTAGTATTGGTCGATATATGAGACTCCCAATCAACTGTCGATAGAGAGTACCATCTACCCGAGGTGAATCATCATATCGCGATAACCGAAGTCCATTCTCCATCGGAGTTGCCATTGGCTTGCAATCACTCATGCGATATTTTTCCAAAGCAATGTCTTGGCATATTTTTTTCGAGACACTTTGATGGAGTGCTCCTTCCGGCTGAATTCCGTACCAAGACAAGTAATGGAGAAGTCCGAGATCTGTCATCTCAAAATATTTACACAAGTTTCTTTTGACAAGAGAGATCATAGTTTCTGAACTCCCCGTAATGAGCAGATCATCAACATAGAGTACAAGCAACACTATCTCGTAACCCTGTTTCTTGAAATAGAGGTTTGCATCTGACGGACATCTCTTAAATCCATGCCGCATAAGGTGATTGTCCATTTTTATATACCAAGCTCGAGGAGCTTGTTTCAGACCATATAAGGATTTGACCAATTTGCAAACCTTCTCGCTCTTGGCCTTCCACTTCAAATCCTTCCGCCGAGTCATGTAGACTTCTTCTTGGAGATCACCATTTAGAAAGGCACTTTTGACATCCATCCGGTGAACTTTCCACCCATATTGTGCTGCCATAGCACACATAACCCGAATTGTGGTCATCCGAGCAGTAGGTGCAAAAGTTTCCTCGTAGTCAATGCCTTCCTTTTGAGCATAGCCCTTTGCAACAAGACGGGCCTTATGCTTATCAATTGTTCCATCCGCCTTGTACTTGACTTTATATACCCATTTGCAGCCAATGGGTTTCTTTCCATGCGGCAGATCAACAAGCTTCCAAGTTTTATTTTTCATCAAAGACTCATACTCCGTATCCATAGCGGCCTTCCACCGAGGCTCACTAAGAGCATCTTGCACCGATGCAGGTTCAAGATCATCTATGGTAGACATGAACGCCCCGTCATCATCAATATCCATATCCTCTACTTCGTACGTGGAGTTACAGTAAAGTTCCTCAAAAGATTGACAAAGATCATCAACCTCACCAGTTTTCTTTGGCTTCTTTTTCCTTTTGAGCCATACTGCGTGTACGAGGTCTATCCAAGTTCAAATTGGGAGGAGTGGATAAATTTGCGTCTCTGATTGTATTTGTACACCATTTTGGATTCTTCTTCGGTGGTGTTGAAGAAGATGTAGAAGGACCTCCTGTCCGTGTTGACGAAGGAATCTTCTCTTCCTTAGATTCCACAAGATCTAGGTGTACTTTAGATGTGCTCTGTGATGTGAAAGCTTCATCAAAGACAACATCTCTGCCGACATGAATTTTCTTGGTCAAAGGATCTATCAAACGATATCCTTTAGAGTGCTCATCATAACCAAGAAAAATACATCTCAGTTGTTTCTCATCTAGCTTCTTCCTTTTCTCTTTCGGTATGTGCATGAAAGCGTGACATCCAAAAATACGTAGATGAGATATGGAGGGTTTTCGACCACTCCATGCTTCCTGTGGAGTCATTCCTTTTAGGGCCTTTGTGGGTGCCCTATTCAACAGATATACCGCAGTGGTGACAGCTTTCGCCCAATATTGTTGCCCAAGAGTAGCTCCCGTGAGCATACAACGAACCATTTCCATGATAGAACGGTTCCTTCTCTCAAGCAACTCCATTTTGCCGAGGAGTATAGGCAGTTGTTAACCTGTCTCTTGATTCCATGCTTATCTAAGAATGCAAAAAATTCATTAGAGGTAAACTCCCCCCTCGATCTCGAGCGGAGGGTTTTAATAGAAGCTCCCGACTCCTTCTCAACGGATTTCTTGAACTGCTGGAAGAATGCGAAAGCTTCGGATTTCAGTTGGAGAAAGAAAACCCACATCTTTCGTGAGTAGTCATCTACGAATAACTGAAAGTACCTCTTCCCTCCACAACTGTTGGGTGTGAAAGGACCGCACAGATCGGTGTGAATTAACTCCGGAGGTTTTCGTGCTCTTGTTGAGCTCTTCTCAAATGGTACTCTATGCTGCTTTCCTGCCAAGCAGTCAGAGCACACTGGCAATGTGGCGTAAAGGGAAGGAAGACCCTTTACCATCTCATACTTACTGAGCTCAAGTAAGTAGCCATAACTAAGATGCCCATATCTCTTGTGCCATAGGGAAGTTGCCTCCTTGGTAGAGACAATCATGGCAACATGTGGAGTAGAGATAGCATCTAGGGCAAATAAGCCGTGCTTATATGAAGTCGTTGCAACCGCTTACCCTTCCTGGTAATAGTACAACACTTCTTTCCATTCTCAACACGAAAGTTGACAACCATATTTCTATCCAGGATTTGTGTGACTGACAACAAATTGTTAGCCAATCCCGAAACATAGAGGACTTTGTCAATCTGACACTTGCCATCGTGAAGAGTGACTCGAAACTCGTACCCTCTCCCTGAACCCTGTAGGTTTTATCATCAGCAATGGTGACAGGTTTGCCCTCTTTGGCCACGAATGATTCAAACCACGATCTGTCGCCAGTCATATGTTTGCTAGCTCCAGAATCGACATACCAAACAGGATCCCTCCGTGTGGAATCTGTGGTAGTCATGAGCACCTTGTGTGCCCATTCGAAATCCGAGTCGTATTCTTCAACAACAACATTCACCTCGGGGTTGCTTGTTTTTATTTTGTGGTTTGTTTTGGCCTTTCTCGCTTGTTCTTATGCCAACACCCGTTGGTGTCATGGTTGTCTTTCTCACAGATCTTGCACCACCTCTTCTTCTCTTGAGGTTGTTTTCCTTTTCCTTTCATGTCCTCGTTGAGAATTTCCTCCTTTCTGAAAGTTGCCTCCTTTTTGCCCATTACCTTTCTTCCTAGAACCCCGCCTCGTTGGTGTATAGGGCTGTATTGGAAGAATCATCCTTGTGAAGTTGGCGTGCCTCCGTTGTTGAAGCAGATTGACCAACTCGATGTAGGTAATTTGTCGTTGAGACACCTGGATGGAGGTGATCAACATATCAAATGAAGAAGGTAAAGCTCTCATCACAATTGAAATGAGAAGCTTTTCGTCCACAGAATCTCCCAAAGAATTCAATTTCTCTTTCAATTCAGACACTGCACAGAAAGAGTTCAACTGTTTCACCCTGTCTCAAACTCAGATTATGAAGTTGTTGTTGAAGATGAAGAATGGTGGAATCATTCTTTCCCTCATAGATGGTTCTAAGGGCATCCCATGCCTCTTTACCACTTGCTTTGTCAGCTATATGAGGTTGCACTTCATCTGAAACAGCAAACAAAATGAGCACCTTTGCTCGACTGTCTTTCTTGTCAAAAGCTATCTGATCAACAGAAGGAGCTGTGGATCCTGATGCTGGTGAAGGCCTAGGTGTTACTCCAGTAACAATATCCCATAAATCTTCCATTTGGAGAATTGCCTTCATCTTATGTTTCCATGGTGTATAATTTGGACCTTTCAATAACTGATGAGGATCAGTCATCAACTTTGCAACAACGGCCATAGTGAAGGTTCCTTATATCACCAATTGGTCCCCCTTTCGATATACCTTTTGCTAGGCCGTTATACCATACAAAATACCCGCCCTTACGTGAGGGAAACTATAGGTATTTAGAAAGATCAACAAAAATCACCCGCCCTTACGTGAGGGAGACTATAGGTGAGTTTTAGAGATCATACGATACGTGGAACATAAGCAAGATTGAAAGGGAATCGCCTTGTTGATGGCACCTACCATAGAAGATTCTTCTCATGCGTGGGGCGTAACTTCCCCTAAACACTATGAAGAATACTTCGTCAGGATTTACGCCTAAACACAAGAGCGATTAAGGGTAGTGGATGGAGTAAAAAAATGCAAAAAATGGCAAACTTATCTCTCCCCGACGATTTATAGAGAACAAGCTCAGACGTCGTTGTAGCAACTATATTAGGCGGCGGATACAATAGCCCAATCACGACAGCTTTACCTGTAAGTGCTGGCCAAAGGTATCACAAATACCGAACGCTGCAGTGCAATAAATTGCACGGATGGGTTTTAATTATTCCGGGGACTTAGGGAGTGAATTTGATTTTTTTTAACTTTTAATGAAGTAGTGCAAAAAATGAAATATGCAACATACAACATAAAAAGTGCCCACAAGAATTAACCCACAAGGTGTCGGGCACAGCCGAAAATGCACCTTTTACAATTCGCCAAATTGCTTTTTCAAAAAATTACTCACATTCCCCCTTTGATTTTTTGAAAAAAATATCCCCCCTTAAAAAAAATTCTCTTTAACAAAGCATTTTAATAATTATTATGTATTTAAAGTTAAAATAAATAATTTTAATTTATATAGTTTTTAAAACTTATGAAAAAATAAATTAAAAATAAATTTTAATTTATAAAGTTTTAAAACTATAAAAAAATAAATTAAAATTAAAAATTTTAACTAAAAAAATAATAATTAAAAAAACCTTTGAAAAAAAAATTATACCTTTGAAAGGGGGGAGTCGGCGGGATTTGAACCCCCGACCTGCAGGCTCCCAGAGCCTTACCGCACGGCTCACGACCACGTGAGCCACCGGGCTGATCCGAAAGGATCAAGAGGCCCCCTCGTATTTGAGGAGGGTCCTCAGTCTGCTGCCCGGCCTCTGCAAGTTGGCCGCAACAACCTCCTCTCGTGCTCTCCCGTCCTCCTCTCTCGTTCTCCTCCGTGCAGCTTGCTGTTGTGGCCGCGGCTGTGCTTTCTTTTTCTTTTTTTTAATTCTCGTGTTCCAGCGTCGCAGTCCGCTGCGCGGCTGCATTCCAACGACGTGCGTTCAACGCGGGGGGGGCTGGACGCACATTTTCAGCCATGCGTTCAACAGGGGGGGTTGTTGGACGCAGCGTTGGCCAGGTTCACTGGGGGGGGCTGGACGTGCTGCTCCGCGCGTTCCAGACAGGGGGGTGGGGCAGCGGGCGAGCACACGCGGCCTACTGGCTGTGTTGCAGCGCGCGCGTGGCCACTACCTCCACGTGCAGCATGGGGGGGGCCGTCCGTCGTGGGGGGGGCTCCCCTCCCTCAGTCGCATGGATGTGCGACGACTGTCGCGTGTCTGCGTGACAAAAAAAATTATATATATATATATATATATATATATTTTTTTTTTCAAAATCGCGCAGCCTGGACGTACTGGCTGCCTGCGCACAGCTGTGTCCGCAGCGGGGGGGCCTCTCCTCCCTCAGTCGCGTCTGCACGACAAAATTTTTTTTAATTAAAAAAAAAACAACTGCACGCGCGGCTTGATTTTTCCTCCAGCCTATCTTCTCACGCTTCCCTGCTAAAAAGAATTGCCGTAGCAATCTGGATCTCGATGCCATGTTAAAACAGCGAACTAAATTGTATTATTCAGCAGTGCAGTTTAAATAATACAGCAACAACAATATTGTCGGAGGTTGCCAAACCAACCAGCGTACAATAGCATGTTGTTATAACAAAATAACAAATGCTCAAATAAAACAAATAATGAAATAACAACAGTATAACTACGCTAACAAATATAGATTCATATTGCTTTCATGCAAGTGTTACAAATAATGTGTCATTTAATTCAATTCATGTTTTATTGAATGCATATTATACTCTAAATTTGTATTTCAGTGTCAATATGTGAAATTGTAGGTTTTTTACTATATAGGATAAGCCAATATCATATCGAATGTCCGATATTACCCTACAATGTTCGATATTGCCTACATCAAGAAAAAAGACTTCAAATTAGCCATCCGGATTGAGCAAGCTTTGAAATTTCTTTAATACTAAGCATTGCATCTATTTTATCTTCTGTATTTTGTTGTGTGTTGTATTTATTTAAATCAAAATTACATATAATATAGGTTTAGTTGCATTTGGTAAAACTAGGTGAATGTGAGTGAATTAAAATGAATCCATCAAACAACTCCCAACCTAGGCATGGAAACTACCATACAAATATTTCTTGGTGAACCCACCTAATTCATCGACAATCACCAAAGAGGGCACGACATCAAGTGCTTCTCCTTCGAGGTGTAGACCCATTATTTTACCATTCCCCTTCGAGGCATGGATCCATTAGCCTAAAGGAAAGGAGTGCAAAAATTTTAGGACTACATGTTCCTCACCTTCAAATTTTTTATTTGCTTGGTGATGTGAGATGAAGAAACTAATGGATATAAATTAAGACTAGATTGAGCTTGCTCAACCATTGAACAATATTGGAATTTATGAGGATCACCCAAAATGGTGATAAGTTGATATTTATATTTAAATTTCAAACATTGATGAATAGTATAAGGGACATCCCTTATTGCATGAATCCAAGGGCATCCAAGAAGGATATTAAAATATGCAAAGCAAGGTACCACATAAAACAAGATATCTAAGATCTTAGGTCCAATATTAATGGGGTGGATATAATGTTGTTGGCCTCTTAGGATTCATTGTTGAAAGCTTTAATGATAACATCAAATTTAATTAAATATTCATCTTTTAATCCAAAATTTTGGAAATTTTGATAAGTGCATAGATTGAGGGAGGAACCATTATCTATCAAAATTCACTTGATAAACGTCTCCCTAATGTATGTAGTGGTTTAGAGGGAAGAATCTCCTTGTAAGTCTGAGTAAGGAATATCATCATCCAAAAATGTGATATGATGTATCCCAAGGGAACCTACAACATCAGCTATATCACTAGGGTAATGTCTTAAGGAATAGATTGTTGACTTAGAAGCTTCAACAAGGCTTCCTTATGAATAGAAGAAGTTTTCAAAAGCTCAAATAGGGAAATATTGTTTGGGATACTAGCTAACTATTGTTGAATGTTGAAGGAGACTTTAGGTTGCGGTTTCAACACTAAATTTAGGTTTTCTATTCTTGTGTTTATTTTTTGGGTACTCTTAAAAACTAAGGGTGGTTTAGAAGGTTGGTTAGATGTAGAACTCATATCCTACAAATATTGTTGAGTCGATTGAGCTTGAGCTTGTTGCCTTGTAGTTGTTGATGTCATACCAACCATATTATTATAGTTAGGTGGCACATTACAATATGACACTTGATTAGTTGCCTATTTTCCATGCTTAGGTATGGTATCTTAGAAGATTCCCATATCTTGATTAGTTGTGGATGTTTGTTGTGTAGGAGTTGATTGTTTGTTGGAGGATTGTGGTTAGGAGTAGGTTGAGAATCCTCTATAATAATATTATCTACATTGATTAAGTCTTGAACCACATGTTTCAACCTCTTACATGAATGTTTCATGTGCCCCTCCACTCTATGATACTCATAATGTTGATCAATTTTATACCAATCAGTCGTGGTATCGAGTATATGTTATGCAAGAAAGAAACAATAATGCATGATAAACAATTATGCAAGCAAGCAAATACTAATCCTAGGATGATTATTAATTTTTGAATTATGGATAAATCCTAACTTGTAATAAATAGATATTTTATTTTTAGCAAGGGTTTGAGAGAATGCGCAAACAAAGTTAACCTAAAATGCAAAATATATACCATTTTTCTTTCAACTACCTAAAAATAAAATCAAAATATTTTCTTTCATTTATGATCTAGATCTAGAATATAAATATACATAAAATAAATGACAAACAGCCTAATAAGTTTATTTAGGAAACTTACTTGATTTGATGGTTGTCCCTAGATTTTAACTTGCATCCAAATATGTCCAACAACTTCAAATCCTACAAAAATAGCTTCACAAACCCTAGAAATATTAATCAACATTTGGGGACCTGATTAGGCTAGTGTGACTAATCTTGGAGGCACAACAGTCAAGCCCCCTTGGTCCTTTTAGTTGACCTTCCAAAAATAAAATCTATTGTTGACCTTTTTGGAAGTGGACAAAACAAGATGCAATAAAATAAATAGTACAAAACATATAATGCAACCCTTGATATTATGATCTAAATGAAGCATGTAAACATAGACTAGGGTTTTGGGAGTGAAAATTTACCCCCAAATATAAAGGAGCCAAATCACACCTCGTAACGAGCAACCATGAATTTGGCTTTTCCAAATTCATGCCATGTACAAAGTGGGTGTGAATTCACACCAAAAATGCCAAAATGATCTATAAATGTAGAACAAGGTGTAAAATAAATAATTAACGATCTAAATAGACTAAAAATGCAAGAAAGAACCTGATGATAGGAAAATAACAACTAAAGGATTAAGACCTCCATAGATGGTAGACTCCTCCTTGAGGCTCCAACACTTGTCCATAAAAAGCAACAAATCACAAAAGTAGTAAAACACTTGATCTTGCTAGGAGAATTCATCAAAATACTTGGAACAATTTTTTAGAAAACTTGCTTTTGCCAAAGAACTTGCTAGGAAAAACTATTAGTGGAAAAAGAGGATCCAAACCCTCTATTTATAAGAGGTTCAGAGGTCAAAAAGGATAAGAAAACAAAAATCAAACCTATGGAAGGGCCTATGTCCTAGAGGTCAGCCCAAAAATTGTTTTTTCTAGGATAAAACCCTAACTTGCAAAAATCATGCCTCATATTGGATGATCGTGATTTTGGCAAAACTAGGAAAAAAGGTAAACTAAGGGGAAGAGAAGCCCAAACTTGTACTTTGACAAGTTTTAGAGACTTCTTAGGGATTCTAGGAAAAATGACTCACTTAGGTGGGTCAATTTTCCATGTCTATACCTCCTAACTCTTATTTGGCTTTTTTTGTGTTAAAATATTGCATTCTTAGAAGTTTCTTCAAATTTCATGTTTCCTTTGTCAAAGTTGGCATGAAAATTAATGATTTGTTGATCCCAAAAGGACTAATTTTCTACTATAATAAATAGTAATTTTCTAGCCTAGAATGAATCACAACTCTTAATGGATAATAAATTTTAACCAATTGCACCTTTGGCATAGATTAATATTTCCATAGTTAGTCAATTTTCCAACATATTTTAAAATTTAGGGGCCTAAGATGATATTCCTAGGGCTATAATATTTTTACTCCTCATCCTCCATGACCCCTAATTAGTATATATTCAAAGGTAGTAGCTAATATACCATATTTCTATTCAATTATAAGGGTATAAAGATCCATTAGCAAGAGATCATAGGTCCTACCTCTAGCCCTAAGCATAGAATATTTAGAATTGGAACCATATTGCTATAAAATTACAACATTGGTGGGTCTCTCTATATCTCATGGAAAAACACTCAAAATCACTTGCTTATTTGTACCACTTGGAAATTATAGATCTTTTAATATATTTTATTTTTCTACTATGTCCGCATATTAGATTTTAGAGATCCCTTCTTTTTAGTCTTTCATACTTTTAGTTTACCTAGAAATGATTCCAGATTAACAACCTTATTAAATAAAGTGTTGCTTTTTGCACTAATATTTTTATTAAATATATTTTATATCTACTCATCAATAAGAAGCCATACTTTACTATCAAATATATCTAGTATTTTAGCACCTACTAGCTATTTAACTTCCTCTACCATTCCTCATGTAGTTACTTCTAGGGTATCATTGTTGTTTTTACATTCTTGTAGTATTTTTTGTATATGAATAATGACCTTTATATGTTTGACTATAGTCTTTATAACGAACACCCCTAGATTCCTAACTTTCTCTATTACTATTTTAAACAATTGCTATAAAACTTCAAAGTATATTTATTTTGTAGCCAATTCTTCCTCTACATTAGATTGTACTAAAATTTTGATAAAGAATGGATCTTGATCCAATAATAAAATCAAGGTAAGCTTTGTCTTTCATGATTTAATTTTGTATGTCCTATCATAAGGACTTGGTTTGTTCAGCCATTGAAGCCTCCTCCTCTACCATATTTTACCTTTCAACTCTTCATTCTTCTTCTTTAGTTGGAAAATTTCCTTATCTTTTTCTTGGTTGGCCACTTGAATTTTTTCAACTATAGCTTAGGTCTTGTTTCTCCTTTTCTAATTATTAACTTGGTTTTTAGTATGTGCCAATTGTACTAAAAATTCTCCTATATATTTCTTTAACTTGTTAGTTTTTGCATGTTGACTCTTCAATTCCTCTAATTATTTCTTTATCTAATCCTTTTTAGTAACATGTTTCTTTAACATCTCTACCTCTTGTTAAAGTTATTTTCTAGTTGTTAACTAGATTACTACCTATGCATTGTCTAGTACTTGCTTCTTGTAATTCTAAATATCTATGATCATATTGGCATAACTCATCATTATTGTTGCTTACTATGACTAGCCTATGAGCTAAATCATTTGGAATGGGTTGGTCCTAGTCACGCTAAGCTCTAAAATATTTATTTTATAATCAAATAACACTATAAAAGGCTTGATTATATTTAGGTATAGGGATTTTTCTATCACCAACCTTTTACTAGTCTTAATGAGTTATGACCATAGAACTATAGGTGCATTAGGAGATGAATCTTTAAGTTCAACTTCTTCCCTTATTTGTATCAATTTCCTTCATGGATTCAATGACCTCCATGATATTGTTTTACTCAATGTATCAATTTTTAACTATATGAACATTTGGGTAGATTCTATAATGACCTATTGCTACTGAGTGGTTCAAATTAACTTAGTTATTTACAATTATTATTGCATAGACAACATAATTGTAACTTTGAGGAATTTCTTCATAGAAATATGTAAATTTGGAGGGGGATGAGATGATATATTGAGAGGAGAAAATTTAGTGGTGATGGATGTTGGTGAATGTGGAAGTATGGACATTAATAGTTGTGTGATGATTTTTCTCAATGTGGTGAACAATGGAAATATGAGCAGAGAAATGGTACTACTTATAGGATATGAGACAAGTGGTTGAATGGTCATGACTTTTATGGTAGGTGTGGATAAAGGGAAGTGAGTGATTTTATAACTAGTGGTCAATTCATATAAGAGACCCTGTAGTTGCACATATAGATGGTGATATAAGCATAGCAAAAGTAATATTGATTTAAGAAGTGAGGGCAAAATATTTCAAAGGAATTTTAGGAGTAGAAGAAGAAAGATATGAAGAACAAATGTAAAGAGGGGAAGAAAAGAGAGTAGATGTTGTTATAGCCTATAATTTCATAGCCTTTATTTCTTTTGATCCACCCTTGACTAGTGAAAAAATATTCTATATGTGACTCTCTATTGGTATTTCTTCTTCTTAAGTATTGGCATACCTCTTACTAGAACCAATTTCTTTCCTACACTCATTTTTCCAAAATTGACGTGCTTGGAGCAAATTCTGTTTGAACCATTTATTTTATGGTTCTATTGATGAGCCTAAGTTTTGATAAATAAATAGCCATGATGGTGATCTTAAGTCCTCCCCAATGAACTAGATATAATTTGTGGCTTCTTAGACACCATATTTTAATGTGATTTATCCCATAATGGATAATTTTATATCAAAGTGGCCTTGGTGCACAATATTTCCTATGTTACTTGTATCATACCTCATTTTTACTAGGCCAAAAAAAATCTTAGTGAGTACCTATGATTCTCTAGGGTTTTCATTATTTGATGGTTTATTCATTTGGGTCAAAATCAATCTTCTTCTTCATTCTAGAATAAAATGCATACCATGGAGGAGGATGGTCATACCACTATTATAAATCATACACTTATCCATGTGGTGCATTTAGCTTTGACATTATTACATTTTCATTTAGGTTGGACTCCTTTTCTACGCTATCTCTTATCATGGGTTAATAAAATATTTATACCATGATATCATTCACAAAAATGGTTTTAGGATCATAGTATCAATAATACTTTAGCGAAGTCATTCATAAATTCTTTAACCTATCACTGATGAATAAATGGCATCCCCTTATATTTGCATGGTTGTCATGATTGCCTTTGTAGCATCATAGAATATGGCCTTCTTCTAGCCTTTAAAATACTTTTGGTCCACATCATTTATTTATCACACATATCCAAGTTGAGCAAGTGGTTTGGCATAAAATGAGCAATCCATAAGGTATATAAAAAAAATTGAATAGCCTAGTGAAGGATCTATATTTGTCTAGCTAGAAATCCCTATTAGATTGATTCTTGCACTTGAGTAGGTTGCACCACTCTTTTCACAAGTTGGGCACATTATCCTTTATCCCTTTCATTATTGGATAATGCACTACATCATGGGATTAATGGGTAGCTTTCTCATCTATCTTTCAAGGTACATTCATGAAATAACTTATGGATAGGGTATTTTTATAAGGCTGATTCTAGTCCAGTTGTAGTTTGGAAACCATTGCTTCTTCTATATAAGAATCAACTAGATGAGATAAGATGTGTAATTGAACTATCTTGTCTACTTGAATTTTTTAAGGTACCTATTCATTTATTTAGTTATATGCTTAGTGTATCATGTCATTTGAGAATGTTATAGATGATGCTCTAGTGTATTTACCAAAGATACATGCTCCTCCCTAACAAGTTCATTTGTCATCTCTCCAAGCACCATTTCTATGCTTGATAGCACCATTTGCACATCCTTATTGAATTACTAGATCTTAAGAAAGATATTAATATTTCATACATTTTAAAGGTTCTACACTAGGTAGATAGGAAGTTCTTCCACCTATTGTAGTCAATATTTTTGTAATATTCAATTTGTACCCCATGGGTTGTAGGTAACCCAATGCAATGGGTTATTCTTTGTGTTCAACATATTTGTTATCTCATATTAAAATATGAAGATGGCAGTCTCATCCCAAGCTTTTGTGAATATGATGTGTCATTTTTTACCATATTTCTTCACATACTTTATTGTTTTTGTGCAACCCCATACCTCAGTAACTAGATTCATTTCTAACAAAGATATTCAAATTCTACTAATACTTTAAGAAACTATTACATACATAATATCGAAGTACTTGATTATTTATTTTTTGGCCTCAATGGGGGAGTTACTAAGCTACTCATCAACTACATTCTTATATAGGTCATCATACATGTCTTCATCCTTATTAGGATTCTCAAGGGTATTTTTCTTCTTGGTTGTGAAGGGACTCATCTGTTCAATTTGTGCTAGGGCACTTGATAGGACCATTGGTCATTGCTAGAAGACGTACATGAATTTCCTTGGCCATCACATCACTATTAGTGGTTGAAATGTTGTCCATCCTATTTTTGAAAAATTTACTTAAAATTTTGTTAATTTTGGGATGAAGTATAATCATTTGTGTTCACTACTAGATTAGAAAAATGCTAAAACTAAAATTAGTAATTTTCTAAGTATAAATGATTGAATAACTAGTTCTAAACTTAGGCAATTTTTTCAATTTGGACCTTAGTGATCTACTTCCTATTAGGGTGAATCACAACCCATGGATTAAACTTGCACATATAATACCAATTTGATCAACTTGAAAAATTTATGGATCGATTGGAAGGGGATCTATCAGTGACTAGGAATGGGAAGGGGCTCAATATAAGAGGTGACATCATGCAAGAGACAAAATTCTTGATAGTGATGACACATCTAGGAATATCTCTACTGATCCCACATTTCAAAACTAGATGATGTCCTTTATTTTTGTTCACAAGTTATGATAATAGTAACCTTAGCTAAATTTCATGGATTAAACATGGTTAATCCCTTTGGCTTTAACATTCTTGTTGATGAGATGAGAGGTTAAAAACCCTCCCTACATGCATTGACCAATATCTCTTCTTATGAATTTATGGCATGTAGGTAGTGATTCACTACTTTTATAAGTTGTGATTTAATCTCTCTTTTTTTGTTTTTGTTTCTACCCAAATATTATTTTTGAAAATGATTAGTTCTTTTTTAAGAAAAAAAATTAATGATTCACTAATTTTACAAGTTGCAAATCACAAAATAAATGATTTGCTTATTTGGTTTTTGGTGATTGTCATTTTTGAACTTAGCCAAATTTTATGCACAATTTCAAGAAATTTATAATAAATAGGGATGTCTAGGTGCCTTTTTCAAGGTTTTCATCTAAACTGAGAAAATTTTTTACTTTTATTTATTTTGTATTTTTTAATTTTCTTTGTGTATTTGTTTAGATGGGAAAAAAAAAGCAAGAAAAAGAAGAATGGGATAAATAATAAAAATAGTATATACATATTTATAATAGCTTCTCTACGTGTTAGATATCCATGGTTGTTTTCCATTGACTAATATATGCAATGGTCTTCCATCAAACATCACTAGTTTGTAGGGATTGGCTCCTTTGACTTTATTGATTTGATATGGCTTT
Source organism: Wollemia nobilis (assembly GCA_028583015.1). NCBI lineage: Eukaryota > Viridiplantae > Streptophyta > Pinopsida > Araucariales > Araucariaceae > Wollemia > Wollemia nobilis. Next base: position 7,396,327 of record JAQPPZ010017049.1, on the reverse strand, counting down.
CTCCAAAGTGAGTCAAATTTTTCATGTTTTCTAGAATGGTCACTTCTTCACCCATTTGAATATGAGGAATCCCTTCTTAAACTCTATATTTATAACCCTTTTATCAAGCCATATCTTTACTAACAATTTTTATTGAATTAACCTCTTAAAGTTTTTTTTATCTATCCTCTTCCAATGATAATAGTTCATTTAGGAATGCATTCATTGGGGTGATGTCAATATATTCAAGTTATTGGAACATTTGGAGAGAAGGGAGTTCTAAATTTTATTGATAGCACTACTTTCTTGTTGAAAATAAGTTTGAAATGGGGTGAACCTATGGAAGCCTAGGAGTTACTTTATCTGTAAATAATACTCTTTTCAACTTTATGTGTTAATATCTTTAGGATTTGGTAATTGTCCTCTTTAGAATCCTAATGATATTTTATTTAGAATCCTAATGATGTTTTCAAATTTATATGTTAATATATTTAGGATTTCTACTAAGTTGTTACCTTAGGGATAATAATGGTATTCAAGAGAAATCCATGTTCAATTTCAAAGACATTAATTTAGCCCTCATAAAAATTATAGAATTACCATTGAAAGGGTCTTATACCTAGTGATAGTATTCTCCAAGTGTTGGATGATGAATTATTGATAATTTAATTTAACTAGAGTGAATTTTGTCTATCTAGTAAAGAATTATGTGGAAGTTATCTATCCATGCCCTACAATTCACAAGGAACTAATGTTCCCAATGAAGTCCAAATTTCATTGTTGTAAGGGTTCTATGACACTTACAATCATTAGAGGCATTGGAGCTTTTCTTATTTTGTCTAAGAACATATATAGCCTTTGCAATATTTCACCCATTCAAATAATTAAAGAAAATAATGGGTCAATAGTATCCCAAATTTAAGATCTTAGAATCCATGGTTTGTGTTGAATAATTCCCACCTTCATCATTGAATTATTTCATTAAGGATTTTTTCTCTTTTCTTCTATGCATATTAGAAATATCACATCGTATATTTTATGAAAATGATTTTATCTAGTCAAGTCAAGTGAGTTACTTTTTGTTGAAACTTGACCCTTTCTTTTGATGTCAAACCTTCTAGTGCTTGTCTAGTCAAAATGAATCTCTTTATATCATCTGCCCATCCTATTTTCTCATCTAAACCAATTTTTTTCACAAGTGTTACTTATTCTTTTAGTATAGACATATCAAGGTTATCATAGAGTTCTTGTTGTATTAATTTCTATATTTAAATCCTAAGTTTTATTTATCCATCATGTTCTCTTTTCTCCTAACTCATTGTGTAGCATTGTGGATCTTATATCAAGATGGACTATCATGATAATATTCTTGCTTTGGGATAAGTAGTCTTTGAATTTCCTAAGGGACTTCATTATAGAAAATACATATTTTCTATGAAGGTGTGTTATTCCTCATAATTATGAAGTGTTTGGATCATGAATGAAATTTTATGATCTTCTTGTTTTTCATTCTCTTAGGTTAGCATAGCATAAATAATTTGATCAATACTAAAGATATATAGACTAAAATACCTAGAAAAAAATAAATTGATCAGCACTAAGCTTTTATGATAGCATATTTGATGCCCCAAAAGGATCATTTTCCCTCTTTGGTCCAAGTGAAAGTGACATCTTTATTCAACATCTTGGTGATGGGCCTAACTAGCTGAGCAAAGTTAGTTATGAATTTAGACATAAATGGAATTTTTCCAGGGGAATATTTGCTACCTTTAATTTATGAGGCTAATGATAGCTCCTAGATTACCTTAATATGATCAGGATCATTTACAAGACCTTCCTTAGATACCACATTGTAGGCCCAAAATGGCCACATCCTTAGAAAACTTTGAAAATTTTATTCTAAGGCAGGAAAATCTCCAATCTGTTGAGGTTACAGAGTATTTTGATGTGGACCCATGTAAGAGTGCTCTAACATTCTCAATACTTAGTACTATTTTACAAAAACAAGCTAAGTGATTTATTTCACCTAAGGCATAGTGTATTTAGTAGTGGATTTCGACGAAGTTCCTAATCGGTAACTTTTTTGAGCTTTGATGATGTCAACATGTTCCAAAGTGCAGAATGGTAATTTCTCTTTGTTTTGTGTGCTCCAGTTACTAAGTTTTGGTAAGATGCATTACACTAATTTCTAAGACCAAGGTGGTGCGGAATGGCAATAAGAAGGTCATAAGTTTTGTAAAGGCAGCGAAATGGTGACAAGGGCTATTTGCATTGCTTGCAAAGTGGATTGGTGATTCCATAGTCAAACTGAGTTAGAGATGATGTCAGTATATTTTTTTGAGTGGATTGTGACTTTTACTTTATGCTATGGATGTGAGAAGGAAGTTAGACAATTTGAATGCTAAGCAAGCAGATTAATGGTAGACTCCATTCCGCTTGCGATTTAGTGTATTTCTCATCGGAACTCAATTCCACTAGCCGAAGCTACCAAGGCTGACATTAGCATTGATAAATATTAGAATGGTATTTTGATTCTCCCCCACTATTTTTACAAAGCATTTTTTATATTTAATCATAGTCGTCCATTAAGAGAATTGATGATTATTATTTTGCTGACATTGTTACACCGTATAAATATGGATTCTCAATAGATCAGAGAATAGTTAGTTCAAGGTAGGAAAGCGAAGCATCGAAGGGTTTTCAAGAACCAAGAACCATAGTGGTTTAATATCTATGGTGGAATGGAGTTTCCAAGAATGATGAGCGGTCCAAATTTAGTTCCAACGGCCTAAGGCTCAACTACCATTACTAGACCAGCAAGTTGTAGAGTTGAGCTACCATGGTGGATTACTTCCAACGGATTTCCCAGACTCTACAAACAAATGAGATAATGTTAGCGTAGCTTATTATTGATCTATAAAATTTTAAATTCTTGTAATGTCTCCTCTTATTATTTCAATTGTAAACTATAAATAGAGGTCAAACCCTCGATTTTTAGGGTCGACTCTAGTATGTTTGCTTGCCCTACTATGTAAATATATTTTGTAAACTAATGAAAGGAGCATTACTTGGATTTTTGACTCAATATTTGTAATCTTTGATATTTTTCATTCAAGAGGTTCAAATCTATGAATTGCATTTTTGTCAAAGCTATAACGGTTAGTTCATTTCATTTCCATTGGATTACTAGTTGTGAAGGTAATTGAAATATGTTAATAGTTAGATCTGTGTTGGTAGGAATTTTATTTCTACAAAATTTTATTATTGATCTATTCTGCTAAATTGGATTGTCAATATAATGGATATTGGAATTGCTTATTGGGACATATCTCTATTTTATGCTTTAATGTGTGAATATTTCATAGTTTTGGGTGCTAATCTTGAGTGATGAGATACTAGAAATAGTTTGTTGGAGTTTTATGTTGTATATGGCTATGTTGTTAGCCTATCTAGATACTGTTAATGCATATTTATCTAACCCTAAACCTTTTTTTAACCCTATTCCTCAAACTCTTATTGATCTTAATTGATTCAACATCTTACTAAGTTGACAAGGAACCAACCTACTCTAGAGGTTGGATTGAAGTAGTATTTGGTCCATCCAATGTTGAGTGTTGAGTTGTGACTATCAGGTGAAAACCTGGATAGAGAATTGGAAGATAGATAGTTGTAGTGTCAATTAAAACTTGATTTCAATTCAGTGCCCAACAATTTTTGGCATGCCCGATGGGACCTGTTTGCAAAATTTTTTAGCATGCCCGGTGGGACCTATTTGCAAGAAACACTAAAACCCATCATATAATTTATTATTTTATCTTTACCCAGAGGAATCAATATTTTGTGAATTTTCTTGACCTTGCTAAGTGGAGAGCAACAAATTCATCTGATGACTCCCTGGTCTGTAAACCTAGAAAAAAATTATCCTTGTAGACCATAGTTTTTCATGTATACCAGGTCATTCAATAAAAATAACCCAAACTCATTTTTCTACTGTGAGTTACCTTATAGAGGGTCTAATGTTATAATGAATTTAAACCAAGATTTTTATTTAGAAGAAAATCCTCCTAAGGAGGATCCTACAGTTAATCTAACAGCACCTCCAACAGGAGTTACACTTGGAAACATGGCACAAAATGCAGTCTCAAATCAGCCCTTGCAAAAATACCCTAGCTGGAACACAACTGGACCCCTTAGACTAGCCCACATGCATGACATTCCCCAAGTTGAATCTAAGGCTATTCCCACCTATGATGGATCTGGTAAAACTACATATGAGCACTGCTAAGATATTTTGAACTTGGCAGCAATACACAATATAAAAAATGAAGATATTTTTGTCAGGATCCTAGCCTTATATTTTAGAGGACAGATTATGCAATGGTTTAGGACCCTTGAGGACAATACCATCACCTCATTGGAATCATTGGATGAACCCTTTATGGAGGAATTTAATGAATCTACAAATCCTTTTTCCCTCCTTAATTAGTTCACATCTATACAGAAACATCAACAAGAAACTATTTTATATTTTAATTTGAGGTTCAGTAGGACCTGGAAGAGAATTCCCCCTACAGCTAGACCAACTACAATCCTTGCTTACATGTATTATATCAGAACCCTTGGATCATAATTAGGCCTACAAACCCAACATTCTAGGGTGGATACCTTTCCATAGGTCTATAATGCAACTGTTCATGCAAAAAATGTCCTTATTAATATGGGAAGACTACCTACAAAATATGTGTTGCCCTACAATTTAAAAACCACTAATGTTCAAATCCAAACTACTACTTCATATTATATGGACCCTCCTCCATTGTCATCCCTATTTTTGTATATGACTCATATTCCTCAACCAAAAGCACCATCTACTACAGTTCCTTTCCCTTCACTTCCTTCCTAGATTCCTCAAGAGTCATTTGTCCTCCTTGATACACATAATACTTTGAAAACTTTTAGCAACAATATGAATTCAAATGAGAAGATAGAGATGGATAGGTCTCAACAAAGGATATTTAATTATATGAATAAATATCAAAGACCTGGTCCTAGAAATAGTATCGTATTCAGAGTAAATATAGCTTATGAAGAGCTTGGGTGTTCATTAGAAATAAGTCTAGTGAATGTATGGTGTTTAGTGTGTAATGATCCTCATGATTCATAATCTTGTGTTATGTACCAACACCATGTACAATAGGCTATGGTGAAAGTAGAAAGAAATAAAAAAGGAAGAGTGAATATGCTCTAGAATCTAGATAAAATCATGGTTGGAAAAGATATTGATGATGATGGACCTATTGTTGTCATGACAAGGTCAGGCAAGAAAACACTGCAAGTTGATCCATAGAATATGGGTCAATTTTAGGTCCCCTCTCAGAAGAAGGATCCACCTCCCTAGAGCAGTGATACTTTCCCTCTCCCCTAAGCCAAATAAAAAGAGACCATTCTTCCCAAGAGGTTTGAGAAATAAATTGAACGCGATAGAATGAGATCCAATAATGAGGCTCAAGAGAGGCTTAGGTTCCCTTCCATTACCAAAAGGCAGAGAATTGAGGCCACTCAATAGTATAAGATAAATTATGTTGAGCCAAACAAAAGGCCTGAGAGGCCTACCTATGCCAAGTTTGAGTACAACATTATGGAGAAAATGAATAAGATTCTATCCAAAGATAGTCTATATGATACCCTTTTCATTCATAGTTAAATAGACCTAATAAAAGCTTCCTTGAAAAAATATCCACAAGAAAAATAGGCCACCACAATCCTTAGCATACCCTCTAAAAAGAAAGAAATATCCCCTACTATTTTAAATAATAAACCCCCTCCTTTCTATATATCTCTAAGTATGGAATGTTGGATGGTCCGTAATTGTATGATTGACTTAGGGACATCTACTATGGTCATGCCTAAAGCAATTTTCAATGAAATTGGTATGGAATACACCATATCCTACCCTGGAGTTCTACAATTGGATGGGACACTTATGAAGACAGTGGGAGTGATAAAATATGTTTTGATGAGGCTACATAGAGTGCCTAAGGTAACTATAGTACAATAAATAGTAGTGTTAGATCTAGAGCCATATTTTGGCTTATGCCTTTCAAGAGAGTTTACTATAAAGTTAGGTGTATGCATGTATATGGACTATTCTAGCATGGTTATTCCCTTCAAAGGAAATAGGATAAGAATAACACCTGAGAATCCTATGTCTTACCACATTGAAAAAAATTAAGGTGACATGTGCAATATCACTCCTCTAGAGTAATTTGAATTTGTGGATAACTTTAAAGGGTTGGAAATTGAATATGAACTACCTTTTAGGGAGGATTATAGCCAGTTTGTGATAGGTATGGGCACATACAATATTTGTGTAGAGACAGAGAAAAGATTTCTTGCTATATCTAACCAGTACTTGAGAGAAATATAGGTATGGACCATGCACTTTGATGGTGCCATATGTAGAAATGGTGTTGGTGCTAGCGTAGTATTACAATCCCAATCAAAAGTGATAAAGATTTTTTCCTATAGGATAACATGGTCATGCACTAATAATGCTACAGAATATGAGGCTTTATGCCTTGGACTGATGCAAGATAAAAGCATGGGCATCAAGATTTTAAACATATATGGAAAATCTGAATTGATTGTAAATCAGGTAAGGGAAAGGTGCACTAGTAAGCACCATTACCTGAAAGCATATAGAAATAGGTTGTGGGATTTGATGGAATTCTTTCATGCCCTAAACATTAATTTTTTTCCTAGAGGAAATAATACCTTGGAAAATTCCTTAGCATTAAAGGGAGCTCACTTCAACCCTTATGTAGACATAGGAGTTAAGAAGGACAAAGGGATCAAGATGATTTTCAGGCCTTCAATGCCAGATAAGAAAATTTTCTGGCAGATCTTTGAAAGTGATGAACAAATAATTGATTTTCTGGTGAGAGAAGCCTATTTATCTAATTTTCAAGAGGAAAATATAGAATATATTGATCAACAGGATGTCATTCAACTCAAGAACAATCACATACCTAGAGGTTTTGTTACTCTAGAGAACCTATTTGAAAATAAATACAGGAAATAGATCAAATCCATGGAAGTCGATGAGAAAATATATAAAGAAGTTGAAATAGAAAAAGAAAAAAAGCTCAAGGTTGGAATCTAATGTTCTCTAGAAGAAGAGGAGGATATCAAAGCTTTATGCCTAAAGTACCAAGACATTGTAGCTTGGTCATATGAGGACCTCAAATTATATGACAAGAAGGTTATCCAACACACCATTGAGCTAGAGCCTAATGCAAAACCATTCGAGTAGAAACAGAGGCCTATGAATCCTAGGATCAAATCCATAATGATAGAAGAACTATTAAAGTTGCTAAAGGCTAAGATTGTTTATCTAATAAAACATTCAACCTGGGTAGCCAAGTTGGTACCTGTAAGGAAGAATAATGGTGACATTCGCCTATGTGTAGATTTTATAAATATCAATCAAGCATCACTTAAGGACCACTATCACCTCCCACAAATTGATAAAATATTATATATTGTGGCAGGGGAAAAAATATTCTCACTGCTAGATGGTTTCTTTAGATATAACCAAATTTGGGTGAATAATGAAGATCAGTATAAAACGACATTCACCACAAAATGGGGAATCTTTGCATATCAAAGAATGCCTTTTAGGCTATCTAATGTAGGAACCACATTCCATAGAGCAATGGACTATGCTTTTGGGGAGCTAATTAAAAATTTCATTCTGATATGATGACGTGACTGTGTTTTCCCACAACAAGCAAGACCACTTGACACACCTAGAACAAGTCTTCCAGAAGTGCATAGAATTTGGCATCTCCCTCAATCCTAAGAAGTATTTTTTTGCAGTCCATGAGGGAAAATTACTAGGCCATGTGGTCTCCAAAGAAGGTATGGTCATTGACCTAGATATAATCAAATCCATTCTTGCTCTTCCACTGCCCGTGAACAAGAAAGCCTTGCAGTATTTCTTTGGCCAGATAAACTTTATCAAAAAATTCATCTCTGAATTTTCTCAAAAGGTAAGGCCTATATCTAAACTACTGAAGAATGATGCAGATTTCAAGTGGATCAAAGTAAGAAAATAATCCTTTGAAATCATCAAATAATAATTGCTACAGCTCCAGTGCTAGTAAATCCATATTTTAGCAAATATTGCATTCTTTATGCTTGTGGAGTTGAGTAAATCTATGTATCAGTTCTCACCCAGAAGAATGACCAAGGAGAGGAGCACCCCATATTCTTTTGGATCTAGAATCTTCATTAATACTAGGTTAAGTATAATTTCATCAAGAAACAAGTATTTTTTGTAATAAAATCATTGAAAAAAAATTGGTAATACTTGGTTCAAAGCAAGACCCTGGTTTATGTGGTTCATCCATATGTAAGAAGTTTTATTTTACAAGGACAATTGGGAGATAAGAGATCTGGTTGGATCACTAAGATGCAAGAATATGATGTGGAAATCCATCCTACCAAGCTGGTAATAGGAAAATCCCTATGCCAAGGTCTGATAGAAGTAGTAGTTTAAGTAGAAGTGACTACTTTTCAGTCAACAATAAATGATCAAACTAAAGAATTATAGTCAGGTGAATCAGACTGGGTAGATCAAATTACTAAGTACTTTCAAACTGGGGTATGCCCTTCTGATCTTAATGCATCATAGAGAATGAGATATAGGCTTCAGGATTTGAAGTATGTCTTATTTCTAGAAGTTTTGTACAAAAGGAACCTCGATGGAGTTCTCCTCAGGTGCTTAAAATATGATCAGCAATAAAATGTCATAGAGGAGTTCCATGGAGGAGTATCTAAAGGACATTTCTTAGGGAGGGTTATAGCTTTGAATATTATCATAGTAGGCTATTACTAGCCTACCATATTTGCATATACCTTCAAAGTCACTAGATCCTATGATAAATGTCAACAGCATGTGCGAAGAACAAGGAATGTATAATTTCCCCTTAAGCCAATTCAAGTGGAAGAGCCCTTTCAGTAATGGGGTTTGAACTTCATAGAAGTTATTAATACACATTCCTTATATGAGAATAAGTACATTCTGACTGCTATAGACAACCTCACTAGATGGGTAGAAGCTATTCCTACAAATAAATTAGACCAGTAAGTGGTGATTAATTCTATGGAAATTTTGATTTCAAGGTTTGGTGTTCCAGAGGCTTTGGTAAGTGATTGTGGACCAGCATTCATAGGAGCCAAATATATTGAGTTTTCCAGTAAGTATTACCATAAAGAATACTTAAAACTACTACCCCCAAGGAAATGGACTTGCAGAGTCAACTAACAATAATCTATTGAGTATTTTGAGGAGATCATTGGAGGGTAATAAGATAAGTTGGTACCTATTAATGGAGCAAGCTCTATGGGTAGATAGAAACACTATTAAAAATTCCATCAAGACCTCCTCTTATGCTTTAGTGTATGGAAAAGAGGTAGTGTTACCTATTCATTTGGATATTCCAACACTCAAGCTGATAAACACAGAAGAGGAATCTAAAGAAAATCCAGTGGAAATAAGGTTGACACACCTACTATAGTTAGAGTAAAATAGGACTCAAGCATGTGAGGATTTTCAAAAGCATTCATTTGGCATCAAGGCATGGTTTGAAAAAAATGCAAGGTTCAAAAAGTTCTAGGTTGGATATTTTGTACTCAAGTGGAATGTTGAAAGAGCTAAACCAGGACATCATTAGAAGTTTAACTCCTTTTGGGATGGCCTTTTTTTAGAATAGTAAAATTTAAGGAAACCAATATTTTCTAGCTCGAAGACCTTGAGGGAAACATACAGCCAATTTTGATCAATTGTTTTCACCTTAAAGTCAATTTTTATTAAGCTAAGCTCATTGTAATATATGTACATATTTTGTACCAGATTATTTCCATTTTATTTCAAGTTTTCATTTTTTATAAAATGCTAAAAATATATATAAAATGTAAAAGTTACAAAATAAGCTAATTATCATCAAAAGAGCATCAAGTTTTCATTTTGCACTCAAATGCACTAATGAATGAGTAGAACGACTCAAGAATTCCAATACGCTCTAAGGAGACTAAAGAGGCAGTAGATTATGGCAAATTTTCTAATCCTCTAGAGTTCACAATTATTTTTTAGTGAAAAATGAATTTCATACCACATCACTTCCTAAAAGGGTAAATATTCACAAAATTAATTTACGAGTTTCCCACGTCGATCCAAAAGAAAATAAAATGATGAGGTCTTCATGATTGCAGAAGGTGTTTGAATTTTAGCCAATCAGGAAGCATCATAATGTCTCCAAGCCACTGAGAGAAATGAAGGTTAATTCAAAAAGTGTGCTAACGAATTATTCTCATAGCAACTGCATTAATGGCAGAAGGTGTGCATGCATGGGCAATTAAAAGTGCTAAAAAGTACAAAAATTTTTCATTTGACAAGAGCAACGCCCACTAATTAGAATAAGTAGTTGAGCATTATTTGCAAACTTCAAAGAAAATATTCTAAAAATTCCTTACAAAAATGGCTCCTAAGAAGGCGCTAATAGAAATGGAGAAAAAGGAAGCAAAGCTGAACGGCTATGTAAGTTAGATTAGGTGGTTGGCAAAAACGGTAATGACCCAAGTAAAGAGGACCTTCTTGAGGAGTAATTTTGAATTTAGATACTTTTAAGGGAGACCAATTCAACCTCAAAGTATCATTGTTGTAAAATCCTTATTATTTTCTTACATCTGTGATTCTGTTCACCATTGCCTTGAGTTAGTTTTTGCAATGATTAAATTTTATGACCTTGAGAAGAGGATGGTGAAAAATCCCAATGGCATACCACTATTCACCATTACTAAAGAACTTTGTCATGATTTATTCATCGTAGGGATGAGCCCACCCTTAGAGTCTAAAAAAATTGATATAGCAGAATAGGTTAGGGTTTATGCTTCATTAATAGCTTCGAAATAAAAAGAAGTCATAGAAATATGACTTCAATTCTAGTTTAGAAGGATAAGAGGAATATAAAATACCTAAAGTTATAATACCCATCAACCAATTTGCTAATCCAGAGCTTTATTATATGCTAGTTTGTATGGAGGGTTTGGATTCTAATTGACTTGTGACAAATTGGCAAATAGCCACTGCACACTGTATTTCCAATGAGAGAATGTATGAGGAAGATGTAGAAAATAAGGGCATTAGGGTCATCTACTTTGACTGGTGAGCTTTCCTAGCTAAAAGGATACATGAGAAATTAGTGAGAATAAAAAGGAATTCTGACACACCCTCTTTTCAGTATTTCTCAAGCTTGGTTTGGATGTTCTTTGTTGTTGTGAGGCAAATGATGCCCTAGATTCTGATCAACGAGAGGAATGATCATGGAGACACCATTCTTGTTTACTATTGGACTTATCATCTTGTAGACACCTAAAACGTGTCATGTCGATGGTGACTACTCATATGGGACATGCTACAAGACCATATGGAAGATCTTGGATAGACTCTAAGATAGAGCAGTGGTTCTAACCACTCAATTTGGGCTCCTTGGCCTAATCAGTCTGAACCACGGTTGAGACCTACGGTCTATAGTCTGAACCACTACTAACACTTGTGGTTCATAGGCTAGACCGTAACTATCACCTACGGTCTAAACTGAAGTTCAGTTGGCCTTCATTCAAGCCAAATCGGTTTGAATGACCATTTGTTCTAGAAGAAGGTAGTTGAAGGAAAAAATATTCTAGAGGCTTCCAATCCAACTATCCTAACCACCTCTTCTTGATATTGGCTTCTCCATGAAGCCACCCCTAGCCCTTGGGTAATCCTATAAGTACCCCTTAAAATTAGGGAAAACTATCAGAGAGTGCATTAGATATTAGAGCAACGAAGCCCTGCCGGATTGTGGACTCACTTGAGTGCATTGAGAGGGAGTTTTGTAGCTATCCACTTGTTAACTAATCGAGCATCATGTCAATTTGTGCCATGGATGCCCTAAGGAGCTAGAATGCCAAGAAATGCAAATCCGGGAAAACGGAGGCCCAACTACGCAATTCAACCGCCAATCCAGTCAGAGGACACCAAGGCGACCCTTGATCATCAATTGGACAAGGAATATCAAGACCACAACCCTGGATTTGGAGGGCAAAGCTACTTGATTGCTCATCGTAGCTGACAACCATGGTGTACAGTGTAGACCACTCATCAGAGCTGTGGTTTGCAACTGGTGAAAGATCTCCTTATTGTTTCTTTTGCATTGTGCTTTATTAGACTAGATTAATCATCTTAGTGGTTTATTTAGCATTTTAGAGACCCTAACTAACCGAATTAAGGATTTCATTAGGATTATTTCATTATGGCAAGTAGGACATAATTAGCTTATTTTCATGTTATAATGCCTCATTTCATGCAATTAATCCACTAGATTGATAGTTGTATTTTTTGTTTATATGTTTCAAGCAATCTTTATGAGTTTTGCATAAGTCTAACATGATTTGTTCATTTTCTTGATTTCATTAGTGTTATGGCATTTTCATGTTCATATCCTTTAAAGGGCCTCATCATGAGAGGCTGCCTATGCTATTAATGCTTTTGTGTTGTTTCTTGACCACAGGAAAGCAGATTCGAAGGAGACTCAATCATCTAATTCCTTCCTCAACGTGAAGAAGAGGGTCAACTCCACCCTAGAGCAGTTCGTGTCACCCCGAATGGCTTGAAACTCACATTCACCCTTGAGAGGGATTTCATATGCTTTTCCTACTGTAATAAGAGTATCAAAATGGTATCCCTAAGAGGGACGTATTTGTAACTAGAATTGGCTTCTTTCTAAATGGAATAAAAGCGTTCTTTTCTTTCCAATTTGTTGTCAATATTGCAATGCATTCTTTTGTATCTCTTATTTCGTTTACGCAGTAGGAATCATAGGTGTGAGGCCATTTTTGTGGTCATAGAAGGTGATCACGATGGAACTCCACAATTCATGCCCCTGATTTTTGACATTTTTGTGTTTCCTTATATCAGGTGCAAACCGTAGCTTACAGTTGTAGTCTCATTATTGGCCCGTGGCTGCAAAATATGGTCTGCAGTAGCAACTATGCCATAGATCTATGGTTTATAGTAGATACATAGTAGATAGCAGGAGTTAAAAGCTAGATCAAATGAGGACCTGAGGTAGGCCCTTTTGACACTCTCTATCTCTATCATTTATTTCTATGTTTTTCTAGAACAACAAAATTGAAACCTAAATTGATTAAGGATAAAAAGAACATGGAGACGGATTAGGTCCTTAGGGTTTCTTTTTTTGTGGTTTAGCTAGGCACTGCTAGGAACAGTGGATCTCTGAGTGCAGTTCACCCTAGACTCCAGCATGCTAGAATATTTTGTGTGTTGGTTTACATGTTTTGAGGCCCAATCAGAGGTCATATCATCATAGATTGCATTGTCGAAAAGAGCATGTAGTATATAGCTTGCATTTTTTGAATTTAAAAAGTTCTTTCACTACATAGCATATAGAAAATGAGCATTTATGTTGTATGATGCATTTTATTTTCATGCAACAATTAAAATGAACCACACACACCACGTTTCAATTAAACGCTAGTGAGTTGGGAGTGACATCCAACCACTAGTAGGGTTCAACGATGATGGAGGTGATTTCCATCTGTTGGCCCAAATCCCACGTACCTATTGTTCTAGACCAATACCGGATCCGAGAACCTTTTGTACCCTAGAAAATTTACATGTATTCTCTTCGGAGGGTATAACGCTAACTAGGAGAAAATAGGTGAGGATCTGGGAGGACCTATGCTCCCTGACCGTGTGTGGGCTTCATTACCACACATTATAGGTTGGATTATGTGACTTGGAGTTCATAGCCAAGTTGTTGAGCTATGAGTATACAGGTGAAAGCCAATTAAACTAATATTATCATCCAACAAGATTTCAAACATGATAAGAGTTTCTAATACTGACACAACAACTCATGAAACAACATCAAACAGTTTAGGGCTCACATTTAAAAGTTAATACGAGATAATCACCATTGTATACCTTGTTTGCATAATAAAAGATAAATCTAGACACTAGGTGCACCATGGTGGAGACACAAGGAGGTCAACAAAGGCTTAAGCCTGATGCTATTGACCAAGCCCCACTAAATTCACAACAAAATGTGTCGAACCCTCACCCACATGAGCTTCCCGAACGTCGTTCGATGAGCATCAGAGGAGACAATTCGACACGAGGGGACACCATTGAGCATACCCCTGATAGAGGAGCTTTTGTACACTCTTCTAGACACAGGATAGAACATGGAGCCACTCAGCATGAGGGTGCTCCACTCAAAATCCATTACCGAGATCACAGTACATGTGCATCCACGGGATCGACCGATGAGTATGTCATACAGGGGGGCCAAGTTGGTACCCCTACATACTAGGTCTATAGGAGGTTCCATACCTCCAACTTTAGAGTATAGAAGAGATCGAGATCCACCCATCCAAGGGCATGCAGATAGGCCCACTTTTGAGCATAGGTCTGTCCACACTCCCATGCGTAGTGAACCTCACAAGATCACTATCGACGTATCCAAGGTGGGAGCCAATGGTACGCCACCGCATGAGCCATGGCGATCCAGATAGTTGGATGGTTTGGGTAGCATCCTCGAGAAGTTAGGCTACAAGCCTTCAGCTCCACCCACTCGTGCTCTGAGTGAGCATGGCGGGAGCATTATCAGGACTACTAGAGAACATGGAGAGGCTTCCAAGCACCCTCATGGTTCGCATCCACCATCCGTGCATGGTGGCACACAACATAGGACTCAACATGATGCCAATTTCATCTTCATGGACAAAGGCAAAAGTGTAGTGAATCCATAAAAGGGGCACAGAACCCATAAGGTCACTTGCATGGAGCACACATACCAGAGGCCTCTTACGACCGATCACATTGATAGATCGCATAGACTGGTATCCGAGCAGAGACGACAACTCCTCCAAGATCAATTGGAGGATGCTCGTGCAAAGAGGTAGCGCATTGAAGAAGAGAATATTCAATCACAAAGGCTCATTAGACAAATATTGTATGAGTAGTGTATGCATGAGGAACGCATCCTTGCCCAAAAGGAGCGTGTGGAACAAGAGGATAGGCTAGCCAGGGCTGGTTTATACACTCATGCTGAGCACAGAGAGCGCATTCATAGGAGGGCTTTTTCACAAGCCAACATGCATCAGGAGCATAGAGATGCTCACACTCATATCAGTGCCCAACATAGAGAACAACAACCACCATTCAAAGATCAGAGGCAAAGACAATATGAGGAAGAAGAGGGATATGGAGCTCGATCAAGGATATCCTGAAAGCTCCCAGGTTGAGGAGGAGGAAGAGCAACATCCTCCACCTCGATAGAGGAAGAATGTACCTCCAAGACCTCCCCCACATCAGCTTAGGGAGGAGG
This sequence comes from Wollemia nobilis, assembly GCA_028583015.1. NCBI lineage: Eukaryota > Viridiplantae > Streptophyta > Pinopsida > Araucariales > Araucariaceae > Wollemia > Wollemia nobilis. Next base: position 7,380,893 of record JAQPPZ010017049.1, on the reverse strand, counting down.
ACTTTCTATCCTCGTAGGCCTATAAGGCCTTAGTAGTGAAAGTGAAAGCAATCGAGAGGCAAGGCACAACTTTTCAAAAGTTGACATTGAGCAAGATTCATAACGAGCCTTTGGACCCCTAGATGCCTACTCCAGCATATCCTGAGCATTTTTTCATGCCCAGGCTAGATAAATTCAAAGGTGACGAAGACGCGCAAGAGCATGTCATAGGATTTTTGGACGTATGCTTCCAGATTGTGAGCAACAATGCCTTGCTTTTGCATACATTCATCACAACCCTCTCAAGCCCAACCCGGGAGTGGTTTAATCAGCTAAAGAAGCATAGTATCACTAGTTTTGAGCAACTAGATGATACCTTCCTTGAACGCTTTTCTTTTGGCATCAGGAAGCAAGCTAACCTTTTCGATCTAGCTGTGCTAGCTCAGCGTGATGATGAGCCAATCCTAGAATATGGAAAGAGGTGGAGGAGATTAATGGTAAAGTTGCCATTCCCTATTCCTACTATAGAATTGACCTGGATGTTCACAAAGAGTTGTGCCAAGCACATCTCGTTATTGTTGCAACTGCAACAGTACCAGACATTTGAGGAAGCTTTGGTGCAAGCCAAAGTAATTGAGGATATCAAGTTGCAAGAGGGCAACTTGAAGCTCAAAAATAGGAAAGAGGGGCACAAGAAGAGCTCCATGAAACATCAGGGCAAGCAGGCCCATGTCAATCAAGTGGTGTTAAACCTCCAAAGAGAGGATAAGGGGTAACAAAAGTAGAACTATTAGGCCCAACCTCCTCCTACGTAATACGAGCAGTGCAAGAATAATTACAAGGGCAAAAATAAGGAACAATGCCCACCTCACCAGTTCACGCCTTTGATAGAATTATTGACATCGATATTCCATCAATTGTGTGAGGCTAAGGCAATCAAGTTTCCCGAGATTAAGTTGGTCGATCCTAACCAACCCAAGCCAAAGGGGTATCAGGATGATCTATTTTGCATCTTCCATCATGTGAAGGGCCACGACATCGAAGTGTGTTGGTCCTTCAAACATATTATGCAGAATATGATCGATAAAGGTGAGCTTGTAGTGTCGAATAATCCATTGGCACCCGACAACCAAAACATGGGGATTTATAAAAATCCATTGCCAAACCATGAGGTACCACGCAACAATGTTGGCCAGGTCAACCAAGTGCACGTCGAACCACCTACCCAGGGGTTCGTAGGCATGGTTAATGTTGTTACTAGACATGGGAGATATGAGTAGCCAAATCAACCTCATGCTCCCATCAGGATACAAGCTATATTGAATCAATAGCCAGCTCAAAATATTCTAGGCCCACCAACTAGACCGGTGGTGACCATACAAAGCAGGTTGGTTCAAAACCTATAGACAACTCCTACAAAGTTATCTATTTATGAGCTGATACAACAGTCCCCTAGGCATAGGGAGACTCTCATGGACATTTTGAGGTCCATCGAGGTGTAGTCCTAGGATGCTCAAGCATTCACCAATTTTGTGGGACACGTACAATAGTGCCAGGAACCTACGATCCAATTCTATGATCATGAAATCAGGATGGTTCCTACAGATATGGCTGACCCACCATTACATATCATCGCATGTGTCAATCACATGCCATTCAAGAGGGTCTTGATCGACACTGGTTCATTGATCAATATTATAATGACCAAGGCCTTAAGTCCCTTAAAGCTGCCCAAGTCACATATTGTGCCCACCACATTCACATTGAGAGCGTTTAATGATGCACTATGTTCGACGGTTGGCATGATCATCCTACCTATTCAGGTGGGCCTAAAGACCATCCCCATGATGTGTCATGTGATCGAAGGTGCCATGCAGTATAACATCCTACTAGGGAGGCCTTGGATTCAAGAAATGCATTGTGTTCCCTCTATACTACATCAATGTGTAAAGTACATTCATGAGGGACAGGTTCACGTGGTGCCATCAGATGGGGAACCCTTCAAATTCGTGAACATGGCTGATTTTCCAGGGGGTTTCATACTCCCATAAATGCACCTGGATGTCCAGCCAGCATCACTGATTAAGAATCCAGGAGGTAAACAAAGAGTGCATGCTCAACCATCGATATCTGTATCGCATAGATCCAAGCACACTATAGTGACTTCTTTGAAACCGACACCATCAACAATGCTTCGGGATGAAAGGAAGCAAAAGGTGAAAGTGGGAAAAAAGGAAAATAAGCACATGCCTAAACCAGTCACCAATGAGGCTCCCACTCCTATGGAAGTAGAGGAAGCCCAGGACAAATCCAAGGAGGTACCTCAGCCTGCCTCACCTACATCGTCAGCAGGGTCATCCGCACCATGGGTGACTGTTCATCTAGCCAACACAGGGTTAGGTGAATATATTGTGTAGAATTTCACCTTTGGACCAATCCTAGAGATTGCACAAGAGATGGGCTGACCCCATGCTCATCATTTTTTGGTTGGATCAGTAGTGCCATTGGGAGAGCCACCCAATCAAATGAACTTCATCTATGTTGGGCTGGATCAGCTTCCTACTCGAATGCCCATGGATGAAGATGATGACGAACCATTCATAGTGAATGTTCATTATCTATCCAACCCTGAATATGCCATGCGTATTTTTTAATTATATCATTGGCATGGGTATGGCCTTGGTATTTTTGAGCAAGGACGTAGGACTCCGCTTGAGCCACATTATCAATTGGCAATTGATAGGTTTGGGCTAGGGTTGCAAATACGAGGACATGATGATTTTCTTGTAGCATCCTTAGATCACCTGTACCTTAGTCTAGGGGATGACATGGATTTCAACCCATATCACCCTAATCCTTCTGCGTTCTAGAGGGATAATCGGATGGTGTCTTACATCACCATAGCACCACCCGAGTCATATCATGAGGATATCTTGGTGGATAGTGAGACCTCACTCAAAAATTAATCAAGGAATGAGGCCAAGCCAGTTTATGAGGTAATATTGTATTTACGATGTTTTTACCCGATTTTATCGGACAGTGATGATAGTGATCAGAAGATAGTCTATATGGGGCCATATTTTCTAGAGCATCCCATGCTAGTGGATAGTGGCGAAGGATTGTATTACGATAGTGATGATGAGGATGAAATAGAGAGAGCCTATCTAGGACCTCCTTACCTATGTCATCGTAATGCACCTTATACGACTAAGGACATGCGTAGAGAGATCAATCTCAACCCTCACCTTAGGGGAAGACCATCGAACTTCGATGTGATCTATCACATGGTGTTTCTTGACCCACCTATGTACATGGAGCTCATTGAGCTGAATGATCCTATCTTGTAATCAGTGCATAGGGAGGACCCAGTCATCCATAGCCCGCATAGAGAGGACCCATTTGTGCTCGTGCTGCTAGAGCTAGATCTCGGGTATGGGAGCTGCATCGATGATGTAGAAGTTTATCCGTGTGGTCCTAGAGATCAATTCCATTCCATCAATATGGTCTCCATTGATTTGACCACTCCACTCCACAATCCAATCGATCCATCCAAACCACTACCTCTAAATGTAGATGCTATCGATTGGGATCATGCTGACTCACCTGTTGAGCCTAAAGATTTCTTCCCTAATGAAGAAATGTTGCAACTATTTCATTTTGCACCAAGATGTGCTTATGATGTCTATCATGCTGAGGATGCTTCCAATGCGGAACCTATGAACCCAGCCGATGACATCCATTTGATCCCTATGCCTCATCAGCTTGAGGAGGGATCACATATGTCAGTAGAGGAAACCTTCAATGTGGATATCAGTAATGATCCCACCAATCCAAGGAAGGTTAAATTTGGAGAGAGTCTCACTCTAGATGAGCGTGCCACCCTCATCCCTCTACTAAAAGAGAGACCTAATATTTTTTCCTGGACTTACAAAGATATGCCAGGTCTAGACCCAAAATTGGTTACCCATAACCTTTCGCTAGATCTATCAAAGAAGCCAGTCAGGCAAAAGCTTAGAAAGATGCATCCAATAGTAGCCTTAATGGTGAAATATGAATTGCAAAAGTTGTTGGACGTAGAGTTTGTTATCTCCATCGACTATCCGGAATGGGTATCCAATATGGTGCCTGTAGGAAAACTTGATGGAAGGATCCGTATTTGTATGGATTTTAGAGACCTGAATAAGGCAACACCAAAGGATTCATTTCCGTTTCCTAATATCGATGCTCTTGTAGATGCAACTGCAGGTCATGAGATGCTCTCCTTAATGGATGGTTTTTCTAGTTACAATCAAATTTGGATTAAGCTCTAAGACCAGCATAAAACCACGTTTATAATACCATGGGGGACATTTTGCTATAAAGTTATGCCATTTGGCCTCAAAAATATTGGTGCCACATATCAGTGGGCCATGACATATATCTTTCATGACTATATGCATAAGATCCTAGAGGATTATATGGATGACTTGTTGGCTAAGTCATTACTATGTTCTGAGCATGCGGAGGTCCTGAAGAAGGTCTTCGATCGCCTGATAGACCATAATGTCAGGTTGAATCCTAAGAAGTGCATATTTGGTGTAACTTCAAGAAAACTCTTAGGATTCATCATTTCAAAATGAGGCATCGAAGTTGACCCAACAAAGGTCAAGGCTATTCTAGAGATGCGTCCCCCCACAAACATCAAAGAGCTAAGAAGCCTTCAGGGCAAGGTAGCATCGATAAAGCGATTTATCACTCAATTATTGGATAAATATCAACCCATGAATCAACTTCTACACAAGGGGGTCCCATTCAATTGGGATGAGGACTATCGAGCAACCTTTGCTAAAATCAAGCAATACCTAGCAATGCCGCTAGTGCTAGCTCCACCAAGGCCAGATGAGTCATTTTTGCTATATATATCGGCAATCAACTTTGCATTAGGGACCATGTTAGCCCAAAAGAACGTGCAAGGCAAAGAGCAAGCCATATATTATATTAGTCGAACCTTGGTAAGTTATGAGCTAGGATATGCATATGTGGAGAAACTATGTTTAGCAGTAGTGTTCGCTACAAAGAAATTGTGGCACTATATGCTAAGTCATACGACATATGTAATATCAAAACAAAATCCTTTGTAGTACATGATGAGCAAGACATATCATAACACACGTACTACGAAGTGGATCATGCTATTGATAGAATTTGATTTGGAATTCATAAGCCAAAATTCCATTAAGGGACAAGTCATAGCTGATCAGCTGGTTGAGGCACCACTATCAAACAGTAGGCCTCTTACCATTGAGCTTCCGGATGATGCGGTCTTCATCGTATCCGAAGCTCCCAAACCCGAAGAACCAAAAAATAATGCTGATATGACCTTGTTCTTCGATGGTTCAAAGTGCGAGCAAGGGGGTGGTGCAGGAATAGTGTTTTTCATGCCACAAGGAGCTCCAATGCCCTTGTCATTTAAATTAGACTTTCCTTGCACCAACAACAATGTTGAATACGAAGCCCTACTTTTGGGCCTCCACACAACCATTGCCATGAACATTAAAATATTAAACATCTTTGGTGACTCCTTGCTCATAGTCAACCAAGTTAAGGGGCTCTTTCAGTGTCGATGTCCCGTATTGAAAGCTTATAAAGATCTTGTTGCTACATATTTGGCTAAGTTGGAATGGTATGACATCGAGGCAATCCCTCATTCGTCAAATAGGTTTGCAGACACCATGGCATCTTTGGGATCCTTAATCCCTCAGAATCCATCTGTGGATTTTACTACCATCCATGTTAAAACACTCTCGCATCCTACAATGGAGCATGAAGCCTTTGATAATAAAATGTCAATCAACATGATTAGCATGGAACCAAAAGCTGAATGGTTCTGCAGAGTTGAAGACTTTCTAAAGAAGGCACCCTAGGGGTCATTAACCTCTCATAGTCCGACAAGGAGTGGTACTACCATTCACCACAAGGTTGTTTCCTAGTCTGCATTTGCACATGTAGATACATAGGGGGAGCAAGTCATCTTGGCAGTCGAAGTTGAGGCTTATCAGAGCTGGATGTCACAAATCCAAGACTTCTTAAAACTTGGTCTGATCCCAGAGGGATTGTCGCATGTCGCAAGATGCACATTCAAGCAAAAAGTGACTAAATATGTCTTGCTAGGAGATATTTTGTACCGACAAGGTTACGATGGAGTTCTCCTTCATTGTCTAGAGCCCCAAGAGTCATCTTGGGCAATTTCACAAGCTCATGATGGTACGTGCGGTGGCCATTTCAGCGGCATGGCCATCGTCAAGCGCATCCTTCGAATGGGGTACTATTGGCCCACTATGGAGAAGGATTGCAATGTGTATGTCAAGAAATGCATCAAATGTCAGCATCATGCTAATCTTATGCACTTGCCATCATAGGCCTTACAGCCCATCCAAGCGGCTTGGCCATTTTCTCAGTGGGGATTTGATCTCATCGGTAAGATCTCTCCCCATCATCGGGTCGACATACATTTATTATCATGGCTACTGAGTACTTTACAAAGTGGGTGGAAGCAATACCCTTAACAATGACTACTAGAGCTCGCATAGCAGAGTTTATACTCAAGCATATCATATGTCATTTTGGGATTCCATCCAAGATAGTTTTGGATAATGGAACGTCATTTAAGAACAAAATTGTGAGAGCTTTGACATCTAAGTATAGAATCAAGCATAGTTTTGTGACTCCATATTATCCACAAGAAAACGAGCAAGTTGAGGCCTCAAACAAGATAGTGGTGGCCATCTTGAAAAATATGGTACAAGAACACCACAAAGATTGGCATATCCAGCTACCCCTTGCACTATGGGCTTACAGGACTAGCATTCGGACACCCACTAGGGCAACTCCATTTTCACTAGTATATGGCATTGAGGCCATTATGCCCTTAGAGTTGGAAATTCCAACGTTGCGCATCACATTGAAAGAGTTCATTGATGATGACACCGCGTGGCAAGCTCACCTAGATCAACTGACATTGCTTGATGAACATCGTGTGAATGCCCTGGAGCACCTTCGTGTTTATCAAGAGTGACTAAAATGAGCTTATAATATCAAATTCCATCAGAGAGACTTTGAAGTTGGGGATCTTGTGCTCAAAGAGAACCAATAAAACTCTAATTTTTCGCTTGATATGCGAGACAAATTCATGGCTAATTGGCTAGGACCTTATATCATATCTAAAAATATTGGTCCAGGTACCTATCGCCTAACGTCACTAGGGGGTGTTGAAGAGCCTGAACCTCTCAACATCATCCATATTAAGGTGTTCTATGCTTAGGAGCATAGCAAAATGCCCCGAGGGTTTGCTTAAAACCGCTCGATCAATCCCAAAAGGCTCCAAGGGTTCCTAAAACCGCTTGGTCATGTCAGCAAAAGGCTCCAAGGGTTCCTAAAACCACTTGGTCGTGTCAGTTAAAGGTCCCGAGGGTTTTCTTATAACCGCTCGGTCATCCCAAAAAGGCACCAAGGGTTTTTGAGAAACCACTTGGTCAACCCAAAGGCTCCGAGGGTTTGCTTAAAATCACTCGGTCATCCTCAAAAGCCTCGAGGGTTTGCTTAACATCGCTCGGTCATCCTAAAAGGCTCCAAGCTCCCTCATGAGTAGTTTGGTCAATCAAAAAGCCCCAAAGGTGCTCATAATCCCTTTGGTCAACCTAAAAGCTCCAAGGGTTTCTAAAAAATTGCTTGGTCACTCCTAAAGGCTCCGAAGGCATGTACTCATCGTTTGGTCAAATATAAAGGCTCAAAATCCATAAAAATTTAAAAAGCAATAAAATCCAAAAAAAATGGTAAAGCATAAAATCCAAAAGCATTTCATTTGCATCATTGCATTTCATGTTCCACATGCATTTCATCGTTGCATTGCATATAGGCATTTTTCATTCATTGCATTCCGTAGTAGAATGGATTGTGTTTGTCAGTCTTACAAATGACACCACGTTTGTGTTTTAATCATGCACCTCTGCATTTATCATAATCCATCATTCATGTGAGTAAATGTGTTTGTCAACACAACACCTATTGCTATGAAATATGTATATATACCAAAGTTTTTCGGTCACTCAACCATACCTAGTGGGTTTCTCAGATGTCGTAGAAAGCTTGCTTTGCTTTTGTAGATGAGGTCACTAGTTGTGATAGTACTTGGCATATCAGGATCCCATCACTAATTGAAACATTTAAAATCCTACTAAGATGAGGGAAGATGAAAGCTGCGAAAGTGATCCTGGGTGTCTAGAGAGAAGGGTTTGATTACCTGCTTATCTTGCAAATAGTTTGGTCTAGAGTGGTGAACCTTGGCAAAAGGACAAGATTTCCCCTACCCATACATTCCCTTGCTTACAAATAAAGGAGAAATATCCCAGAGTAACATCCCAGATCAACATCAGAGGTTGATACCCCACATCGATATCCTAAAATCGATATCCCAAATTGACATCTCAAAATTCAAAACCCCCAGTATTCAAATCAAAGATCAAATGAAGATCAAAATCAAGTTCAAATTCAAATCTAAAGTTACATAGTGAATCAAAAGCACTATATAAATCCCTTGCTCAAGAAAAATGAGAATAAACAGTGATTTTTATCACTCAAAGTAAAACATGAAAAATAGTGATTTTTATCACTACACATGAGCAAGTATCCCTATGAATAGAAAGAAAAGAAGGGTGAGAACTTGAATCCCTGAATTGTTCACCATTCAAAGCCATAGAGTGAACCCCGATTGCAGTAATGGGTTGAAAGAGTCCCACCTACTTCTGGAGTAGTAGTTCTATTGGGTGATCCCCAATCACAGCAATGGGTTGAAAGAGTCCCGACTATTCTTGGAGGGGTAGTCCTGATCAATTTGCAAGATGAGCTAGCTCTGGGTGCCTGGGGTTGTCTAGCATTATAGTCCAATCAAGTTTGAAACAAGGATGATACGAACATAGGAGGAACCCGATCTCACATATGGGTTGGAAGAGTCCCGACTGACATCTGGGGTATGCCTATGGTCTATCTAAAAATACTCACGTGCACACACAGGGGTAATGAATAGTTGGGTCATTCATGATGAAAGCTTTGTCCAACAAAAGCCTTGTACAGTTAGTATGTGACGTTTGAGAAGTCTACTAGGGTGTTTGAGTCTCATGGAAAACCTCAAAAATTTCTCTAATAGCAACAAAATACCAAATATCACAAACCATATAAAATAAAGTCATTCAATCATCAAATTACAAAGTATCGAATCCATGATACATCATTACATTGAGCACAAAGTTTTCAAGATATAGGATAGATACCGGATGGATATCAGAAATGATATTTAGATGGCCACTGACTATATTGTGCATATTTTTCAAAATTACAAAAGGAATATAGAGTGACATATTATATCATTCGCATAATACCGCTGCATATCATTGCATTTCATATATGGGTGATTAATTGATTAAATTCTTGTAATGAGGATTTTCAATTACATTTATGATTTTTACAAATTATGTGGTGTCGTCCATTAGATTTTTAAACACATATCACATTCATTCCTTATGTTTTAAGTGATTAAAGCATACAGGTTCATTTACATTAGACTACCATCGTCATAAATTAAATGCATACAATAAAGCAAAAATAAATATGCATTTAAAAGTAAATATCGCATCCATATGCATCCACCATAAGTAGCACATCTAAGCATCTAGATCACTGCATATCATCATCATCATAAATAAAAAATAGCTATCTAGTGCATGTCATCCATACATCACATCATATAAGCATAGCATCAATATAAAACATAAAATCAAAAATAAACAAGTACACATAATGAGCCAAAATGATCAATCTCATATATATATATGTGTGTGTGTGTGTGTGTGTGTGTGTGTGTCCAAAAGAGTACATCAAAATACCCGTAGGCTACAACTATGTAGGTCCTCGACCTTACACTCAAAAATAGTACAATAAATATCTCTGTCAGATATATACTACAAGGGGCCTACGCCCCCAGCCTGTGAGTCATCGCCATCACCCCCACCATCCTTGTGGCTCCTATGCAAGCTAGCTCCATGTGTGCTAGAGGACCTATGTGTCCTCTCGGTCCTATGGGTCCTGTGACTAGAACTAGCAGAGGACTACCCTATCGCCCTGGTCCTGGATCGGCTCTACTGAGTACCGGAAGCATGTGGATCCTCTAGGACCTCCCCACCTATCAATATGATATGCCCCTCTAGCTGGGAGATCCAAGCCGTGCATGATGTATCCCGCTCATTACCCTCCTCCACGAGGGAATGAAGCCTCCTAATCTCTACCATGGGGTCATGACCACCTGGTAGCAATGAAGATGGTGTGGTTGGAGGTCCCATGATGGCTTGGGAGGATGAAGGATCCCCCCTCTGTACCCAAAACAAATCCCTCTCTATAGTAGCCGCACTCAATCATGCCTATGCCAGATCATGCTCACTAGTGAGATCCTGGACCTGTGTCTCTATCCACTGTAGCCCATGCTGTGAGAGTTGTCCTCTCCTCCTAGGCCTATTGTAGCTACCTCTCTCTATGAGATAACTTTACCTCTAGTACGACGATAGAAGTGTCCCACTATAACTGTTGGGTCTACAACCTCCCAACCTGACTTTGAAGATCAGCAACCTGAGCCATTAGCTACCCCACCTCACTATCTGGAGGTGCCTCACCCTCCTCTAGTGCCTCCTCCTTAGCCTCAACCTATGGAGCATCCTCTGTGGTGGCCTCTGTGCCCCATCTACCCTCGGTCCACTGGCGCCCCATTATGCCCTCGATCAACATCTGCCTCTTACTCGAGGGGCCCCAATCCCTACCACTATAGTAGGGACCACCAAGTATCATACGTTAGGGTGGTCCCAGCCCTAGCCATGCCTGACTCCTAGAAGTCATCGGCCTCATCTCCAAGTGGTGTCAGTTGAATCCAGGGCAAATCCCTCTCTAGTACTAGGTATCGATAGATGGTAGGTAGTGTCGAAATATCCTATATGATCCCAAACTATCGTAGGACCTTGAGTAGTACTGATACTCATGGATCTTGGCCTTGTAGCTGAGTAACCACCTATCCCTCCTAGCCTAGCGCAGTCGCTCGACAGCCTCCTCCCATGCAGGACAATCCATGTATGGACGCCACTCTATGTCATCCACCCAGAGCTGTGCAAATCTAGTGATATAATGGTCCATGTCCCCAGTGTGGGACCTACTCTAGAACCCCTCCTCCTCGTGAGGCCAGCATGCCGCATAGCATTGGCATGCATCAAGAATAATAGTGATGATGAGCGACAGGTCGATCGACCACTCGATCCTGATATGCTGCCAGCCCCAGATCTAAAGTAATAGGCTGTAGTTGATACCAACCTGACTCCTGCATGTAGCCTGGTACAACTCCTAGTATAGCTAACATAATAGAGTGCTCCCCCAAGCTAAGAGTAGTGGCTACTATGTGGAGCTCTGTGTAACTCTCCTAATAATGGCCAGGAGGTTCCAAGGGATCCTCGCACCCGAGGAGTCTGGAAGCACAATTTGAACAACCAAATGCATAAATATGGCCTCTCGAATGGAGAAGATGCCCTTCTCCTACCAATATCCGATGTGGATGCCCCCATGATCAGCCCTACCCTAGGCATCCTCGCTACGGTCACCAAAGATATCATCAAAGACATCCTCCTTGCTCCGAAAGGGAGAGGAGGTGATGGGCTCACCATCGATCGGGATCCTAAAGATCCGATAGATATCCTCCAATGTAATAGTCATTTCACCTGTGGGCAGGTGAAATGTGTTGGTCCGCGCATCCCAGCTTCGGGCCAACGCAGTCATGTACGCCTGATCTACCCTGATCATAGGTAGATCAAGCACATAGCCAAATCCAACCACACCGAACCACTCCCACTCCAGGTCAGTGAGCTGTCTATGGAGGGTGTGGAGGATATCTAGCTCCCTGGCTCTAGAGGTCAATTTCTAAAAAGAAATAATACATAAGGAAAAAGATAACTAAAAACAACTAAAAAAAATGACCTAAAAAAAGACAAACAAATCTAAAAATTGCTAAAAATACAAAAACATGCAAAAAGTGATCAAAAAAAAAATTCAAAAATGCATCTCAGAAGTGCAATAAATGGCATTAATTGCCAAGAAAAATAAAAAAATCAATAAAAATTTGAAAATTTTTCCAAAGTGCGAAATCGCAGGTCAAAGTTGTTGTACTTACTCCCCACCCCCACCCTCAAAAATCCCATTGCAACTGACAGTTGTGGTCCCCAATCTGACAATTGGGAACCACATCTACTAGCTGTGGTCTAGGAATGTGACCTTTTCTGGGTCACTTCCCAGCCTGGCACCCAAGAAAATTAAATCCTAATCTAGCCTAGACTAATGTGAGGTTCTTTACCAGTAGTTTAGTGAGGTTAATTGAACTCATTTCTTAATGTGGTTCATTTTAAACTGGTAAGGAGTGTGAGGACTCGGTTTAGAGTTACCTTTCCCGCACCGATCCCTCTATTGGATGAAGGTTGTGAAGGGTCCACCATCGAGATGTGTGTGAGGTCATCGGAAGTGGTTTCAGTAGCATCTCGCATCAGTAATGCTTCCTCACCTCTTAGAGCTCTCCAGTTGCAATCACTTTCAAGGAATAATAATGCAATTTTTCAAATGGGAAAATTTATATACCTTTTTCTAATTTTGTCAGACCGTAGCTAAAAATCATGGTCCCAAAATTAGGGTTTGTCGACCACAGACTTGATCCGCAGTTCCCAAAATTTGAAATACCAATCGCAGTCTGTGAGTGCGGTTTGCAACTGGAATTAAATGCACTAAAATCCCACTGTGGGAAGGTTTTAAATGACAAATTAATGATTCCTAACGGATCAAAATCTCAATAAGAGCAATCAATTTAACAAATTTGGTGATGTTCAAGCACCAAGATCAATTAAAAACACAAAAAATCAAAAAAAATTAAAAAATTCAAAAATTCAAAAGCCAAATGCACCTCGTATTTAGTTATTTACCCTAGACACTTGGTGGTTGTAGCGACTGACGCTCCATGTAAATACGACGAGATGAGTAAATAACCATAAGGACATTTGGGGAAAAATTGTCATCGTTGATTTGACATGCTTCTTTTCAATCTCGAAGAAGGCCTTCGAGGTTGGACTGCTCCATGGGAACGAGGTGTTTCATGTCATTTCCCCTATGACATCCTTTTATCAAATCATCGACAAATTGATTCAACATAAATCTAAGTGGATTTTTATCATTTTGATTCCCTAAGAAGGCTATTGCAACCCGACCTCTCCATGGGATAGAAATGTGCAATTACTATTAACAGTTGTAATCATAAGTTGAACTAGGCCTAGCCAAGTAATTAAATTCTAAATTCTAAGTTTGTTCAGATCATTCATAATGGTCAAGTGACCTCGTTGCTTCATTCATCGTCATTACCCTCATCGACTCATCGCTTGAGGGGGTAGTCATGCTTTCAAATCATAATCAAAGTCAACAAAAGATCCTTGAAATTGTAGATCCCTTGATCTGAGCTTTTGGGTTGATCAAAGGGCTTATAGATGCCTTTGGTGCCTTTACTTGACCAAGCTTCTTAATCAGAGAGCTTGGGGTATTTTGGGATGATAGAGTGGTTGAGACAAAACCCTCAAAGCTTTTGGGTTGACCAAAGGGCTTACAGATGCCTTTGGTGCCTTTACTTGACCAAGCTTCTTAATCAAAGAGCTTGGGGCATTTTGGGATGACCGAGCGGTTGAGACAAAACCCTCAGAGCTTTTGGGTTGACCAAAGGGCTTACAGATGCCTTTGGTGCCTTTACTACACTCTCAAGCATAGAACACCTTAAGATGGATGATATTGAGAGGCTCAAGCTCTTCCACACCCTCTAGCGATGTTAGGCGATAGGTACCTGGACCAATATTTTTAGATATGATGTAAGGCCCTAGCCAATTAGCCATGAATTTGTCTCGCATATCAGGTGGCAAATTTGAGTTCTATTGGTTCTCTTTCAGCACAAGATCCCCAACTTCAAAATCTCTCTGGTGGACTTTGACATTGTAAGCTCATTTTAATCGCTCCTGATAAATGCAGAGATGCTCGAGGGCATTCACGCGATGTTCATCGAGCAATGTCAATTGATCGAGGTGAGCTTGTCGCACGGTGTCATCATCGATGAACTCTTTCAATGCGACGTGCAGCATTGGAATTTCCAACTCTAAGGGCATAATGGCCTCAGCACCATATACTAGTGAAAATGGCGTTGCCCCAATGGGCATCCGAATGCTAGTCCTGTAAGCCCATAATGCAAGGGGCAGTTGTATATGCCAATCCTTGTGGTGTTCTTGCACTGTATTTTTCAAGATGGCTACCACAGTCTTGTTTGAGGCCTCAGCTTGCCCGTTTGCTTGTGGATAGTATGGAGTTGCAAAACTATGTTTAATGTGGTATTTAGATGTTAAAGCCCGCACAGTTTTGTTCTTAAAAGAAGTTCCATTATCCAAAATTATTTTGGATGGTATCCCAAAATGACATATGATATGCTCAAGAATAAATTCTACGATGCGAGCTCCAGTGGTCGTTGTAAGGGGAATGGCTTCCACCCACTTTGTAAAATACTCAGTAGCCATGATAATGAATGTATGTCGGCTTGACGATGGAGGAGAAATCTTGCCAATAAGATCTAGTCCCCACTGAGCAAATGGCCAAGCCACCTGAATGGGTTGTAAGGCCTATGATGGCAAGTGCGTAAGATTAGCATGATGCTGACATTTAACGCATTTCTTGACATACACATTGCAATCCTTCTCCATAGTGGGCCAATAGTAACCCATGCGAAGGATGCATTTGACGATAGCCATGCCGCTGAAATGGCCATCGCACGTACCATCATGAGCTTCTGAAATTGCCCAAGATGACTCTTGGGGCTCAAGACATCGAAGGAGAACTCCTTCATGGCTGCATCGGTACAAAATATCTCCTATCAAGACATACTTAGTCACTTTCTATTTGAATGTGCATCTTGCGACACGCGACAATCCCTCTGGGATCATACCAAGTTTTAGGAAGTCTTGGATTTGCAACATCCAGCTTTGACAAGCCTCAGCTTCGACTGCTAAGATGACCTGCTCCCCCTACATATTTAACTTTGCAAATGCAGACTGGGAAACAACCTTATGGTGAATGGTAGTACCACTCCCCGTAGGACTCTGAGAAGTCAATGACTCCTAGGGTGCCTGCTTAAGAAAGTCTTTCGCTCTATGGAACCAATCAGCTATTGGTTCCACGACAATCATGTTGACTGACTCTTTGTTATCAAAGGCTGCACGCTCCACTGTTGGGTGTGAGAGCGTTCTAACATGGATGGTAGTAAAATTGGTAGACAAATTCTGAGGGATCAAGGACCCCAAAGATGCCATGGTGTCTATGAACCTATTTGATGAATGAGGGATTGCCTCGATGTCATACCATTCAAATTTAGCCAGATAAGTGGCAACAAGATCTTTGTAGGCTTTTAGTATGGGACATCGACACTAAAAGAGCCCCTTAACCTGGTTAACTATGAGCAGAGAATCACCAAAAATGTTCAATATTTTAATACCCATGGCGATGGCTGCATGGAGGCCCAAAAGTAGGGCTTCGTACTCAGCATTATTGTTGGTGCATAAAAAGTCTAACTTGAATGACAAGGGCATTGGAGCTCCTTGTGGCATGAAAAACACTATTCTTGCACCACCCCCTTGCTCACACTTTGAACCGTCGAAGAACAATGTCATATCAACATTATTCTCTGGTTCCTCGGGTTCGAGAGCTTCAGATATTATGAAGACCGCATCATCTGGAAGCTCAATGGTTAGAGGCCTACTGTTGGACAGTGGTGCCTCAGCCAGCTGATCAGCTATGACTTGTCCCTTGATGGACTTTTGGCTGATGAATTGCAAATCAAATTCTATCAATAGCATGATCCACTTTGCAGTACGTGTGTTATGATATGTCTTGCTCATCATATACTGCAAAGGATTCTATTTTGATATAACATATGTCGTATGACTTAGCATGTAATGCCACAATTTCTTGGTAGCGAACACCACTGCTAAACAAAGCTTCTCAACATATGCATATCCTGACTCATAACTCACCAAGGTGCGACTGATGTAATATACGGCTTGCTCTTTGCCTTGCACATTCTTTTGGGCTAACATGGTCCCTAATGCAAAGTCGGTTGCCGATATATATAGCAAAAAAGGCTCATCTGGCCTTGGTGGAGCTAGTACTGGTGGCATTGCCAGGTATTGCTTAATCTCAGCAAAGGCTACTTGGCAGTCCTCATCCCAATCAAATGGGACCCCCTTGTGTAGCAATCGATTCATGGGTCGACATTTATCCGATAATTGAGCGATGAATCACTTTATGGATGCTACTTTGCCCTGAAGGCTTCTTAGTTCTTTGATATTAGTGGGAGGATGCATCTCTAGAATAGCCGTGACCTTTGTTGGGTCTACTTCGATGCCTCATTTAGAAATGATGAATCCCAAGAGTTTACCTGAAGTTACGCCAAATACGCACTTCTTAGGATTCAACCTCGACATTATGCTCTATCAGGCGATCGAAGACCTTCCTTAAGACCTCTCGCATGCTCTGCTCACAGCAACGACTTAGCTAGTAAGTCATCGATATAATCTTCTAAGATTTTATGCATGTAGTCATGAAAGATATATGTCATAGCCCGTTGATATGTGGCACCAGCATTTTTAAGACCGAATGGCATAACTTTGTAGCAAAATGTCCCCCATGGCGTTATAAACATGGTTTTATGTTGATCTTCGGGTTTTATCCGAATCTGATTGTATCCAGAAAAATCATCCATAAGGGAGAGCATTTCGTGACCTATAGTAGCGTCTACCAGAGCATCGATATTTGGCAATGAAAATGAATCTTTGGGTGTTGCCTTATTGAGATCTCTAAAATCCATACAAATACGGACCCTTCCATCTAGCTTTCCTACGGGCACCATATTGGACACCCATTCTGGATAGTCGATGGAGATGATGAACTCTACGTCCAACAACTTTTGCAACTCGTCTTTCACCATTAAGGCTACTATTGGATGCATTTTTCTGAGTTTTTGCTTGACTGGCTTCTTCGATAGATCTAGCGAAAGGTTATGAGTAACCAATTTCGGATCTAGACCCGGCATGTCTTTGTAAGTCCAAGCAAAGAGATCAGGTCTCTCTTTCAGTAGAGGGATGATGCTATCACGCTCATCCAGAGTGAGACTCTCTCCAAATCTAACCTTCTTTGGATTGGTGGGATCTTTACTGATATCCACATCGAAGGTTTTCTCTACTAACATATGTGATCCTTCCTCAAGCTGGTGAGGCATAGGAATCAGATGGATGTCATCAATCGGGTTCACATGTTCCTCATGGGAAGCACCCTCAGCATGATAAACATCATGAGCACAGCCTAGCACAAAATGAAATGGTTGCAGCATTTCTTCATTAGGGAAGAAATCTTCAGGTTGGACCGATGAGTCAGCGTGATCCCAATCGATAGCATCCATGTTCAGATGCAGCGGTTTGGATGGATCTGCTGGATTGTGGAGTGGAGTGGTCAAATCCATGGAGACCATGTTGATGGAATGGAATTGATCTCTAGAACCACATGGACAAAACTCTATCTTTGAAGCGTAGCTTCTGTACCCAAGATCTGGTTTGGATGGTACGGGCACAAATGGATCCTCTCTATGGGATGCCCGTATAACTGGATCCTCCCGATGCACTAGCTACAAAATGGGATCTCTCGACTCAAGGAGCTCTGCGTATGTAGGCAGATGGGGAAAGAGTTCCTGATACCTCTCTTCGAGCTCTCTTCTTTCCCTCAGGCTGCGATGGAGATTAATCTCCCGATGCAAACCTACAACTGTAATAGGTGGGGGACCTCGAGGTGGAGGCCTATTACGTAAGTGATGAGGTCCCAAATAGGCCATCTCCATCGAATCCTCATCATCACTGTACAAATACAATCCATCATTTCCCCCCTCCTCTAAGGGGTGATCTGCCAGATGTGGCCCCATGTATCTGATTCTACGATCGCTATCATCACTATCCGGATAAATCTGATAGAATGATCGTATATATGATACTACCATGTAAATTGGTGCTGCTTCTTCCTCAGAGCGCTCAGTGTTGGGAGGTACTTCCTCCATAACATGCTCTGATTCCCTAGGCAATAGATATTGTGGATACACGAGCCTAGAATCGGTCCTCTCATCTTCATCACTATGGTCACTACCATGGATGGGCCACTCTATTATGTCTATGCACAGTGGGAGGTTAGTTGGATGAGGCTTTAAGTAAGCCTCCTCTATTTCATCTTTATAATCACTATCGGCTATGAAGCGCTCGTTCATCTCTTCCACTCGTTCCATAGGCAGCAGATGGCGTATAAACATCGGACCTAGAAAGGTCGGCTCGATTTCCTCCTTAGATTGATCATCATTTGAGGACTCATCATCTGCATCATAACTAGGTCCACTCATTTCGGAGGTGGACTCCTCTCCATCATCATCACAAAGATCTCCTAACTTGAGATCGCCTATAGTAGTGGGGTTATGCCCCTGCATACTAGTGTCATCGGTAGCACTATGGATTTGGTTACCTAGGTTGCCTCTGGGGTTGTCCTCTAAGGGCCCATCATGATATGAATCGGGTGGCCCTATGGTAACAAATGATACCATCTGGTGAGTCCTCCAATAGCTGGAAGGATTAGGGTGGTATGGATTAAAATCCACATCATCCCCTAGACTCAGGTACATGTGATCTAAGGATGCAACAAGCAAATCATCATGATCCTGTACCTATAACCCTAACCCGAACCTATCAGTAGCTAACTGATAATGAGGTTCGAGCGGAGTCCTACATCCTTGTTCAAAAAGACCAAGGTCATGTCCATGCCAATGATACGACTCAAAAATGTGCATGGCGTATTTTGGGTTGGATAGATAGCGCACATTCATAGTGAATGGCTCATCATCATCCTCATCTATGGACATTCTGGTGGGCGCTTGATCTAGCCCTATGTAGACAAAGTTTGTTTGGTTGGGTGGCTCACCCAACGGCACTACAGATCCAATCAAAAATCGATGGGCGTGCGGTCGGCCCATCTCTTGTGCAGTTTTTAGGATAGGTCCGAAAGTAACATTTTGCACAAGATACTCACCCAACCCTGTGCTAGCTAGATGAACGGTCACCTACGGTGCAGATGACCCTATTGAAGATGCAGGTGAAGTAGGCTGAGGTGCCTCCTCGGCTTTGTCTTGAGGTTCTTCCACATCCATGGGAGTGGGAGTCTCATTGGCGACTGGTCCGGGCATATGATTTTCTACTTTCTCACCCAATTTCACCTTTAGCTTCTCGACTTGCCGATGCATTATCGATGTAGTCGGTTTTAGAGAAGTTGTAGTCGTATGCTCAGATCTGTGTGACACAGATGTCGATGGTTGAGCATGGGCTACTGGTTTGCCTATTGGAATCTTAACCGATGAAATAGGTCGGATATCCAAGTGCATCGATGGGAGTACAAAACCCCTAGGCAAATCTGCTAGGTTCATGAACTTGAATGGTTCTTCATCCGAGGACACTACGTGAACCTGTCCCTCATGAATGTACTTCATGCATTGATGCAAGATAGAGGGGATGCAATGCATTTCATGAATCCAAGGCCTTTCGAGTAGAATGTTGTACTGCATGGCACCCTCTATCATGTGACACATCACAGAGATGGTCTTGAGTCCCACCTGAATAGGTAGAACAATTGTACCAACCATCGAGCATAGTGCATCGTTAAATGCTCTCAACGTAAAGGTGGTAGGCACAATGTGTGATTTGGGTAACTTGAGATGGCTTAGTGCCTTGGTCATAATTATATTGATCGAGGACCCCATGTCGATCAAGACCCTTTTGAAAGGCATGTGGTTAACACACGTGATAATATGCAGTGGTGGGTCAGCCATAATAGTAGGAACCATCTTCACTTCATGATCATAAAATTGTATCGTGGGTTCCTGACACTGTTGTACATGTCCCACAAAATTTGTAAATGCATGCGCATCTTGGGACTGTACCTCAATGGACCTCAGAATGTCCATAAGAGTCTCCCTGTGTCTAGGGGACTACTGAATAAGCTCATATATTGACAACTTTGTAGGAGTTGTCTACAGGTTCTGAACTAACCTGCTCCTTATGGTCACCACCGGTCTAGCTGGTGGGCCTAGAATGTTCTGAGCTGGCCATTGATCTAGCATAGCTTGTACTCTAATGGGAGCATGAGGTTGATTCGGTTGATCGTACCTCCCATGTCTAGTAACAACATTGACCATGCCTACGAACCCCTGGGTAGGTGGTTCGATTCTCACTTGATTGACCTAGTCAGCATTGTTACGAGGCACCTCGTGATTAGGTAGTGGATTCTTGAAAATCCCCATGTTTCTATTGTCGGGCGCCTATGGATTGCCTGGTACGACAAGCTCTCCTTTTTCTATCATGTTCTGCACAATGTGTTTGAAGGACCAACATGTCTCGATGTCATGGCCTTTCGCTCTATGGAATATGCAGAATAGATCGTCTTGATGCCACTTCGACTTTGGCACATTCGGATCTACTAATTTGACCTCGGGCAATCGTATGGCCTTGGCCTCACATAGTTGATGGAAAATCAAAGTCATCGATTCCGTCAGAGGTGTGAACTGGCGAGGTGGGCGCTCTTCTCTATTTTTGCCCTTATAGTTGTTCTTGCGTGTCTCATAATGCGTAGGAGGAGGTTGAGCCTGATAATTAGGCTTTTGTTGTCCCTTGTCCTCTCCTCCAAGATTTAGTACTACTTGATTTACGTGGGCCTGCTTGCCCTGTTGCTTCGTAGTACTCTTTTTAAACCCCTCTTTCCTGGTCTTGAGCTTCAAGTTGCCTTCTTGCAACTTGATGTCCTCGATCACCCTGGCTTGTGCCATAGCTTCCTCAAATGTAGGGTACTGCTGTAGCTACAATAGTAGCGAGATGTGCTTGGCACAACTCTTTGTGAACATTCGGGTCAGTTCAGCTATAGGAATAGGGAATGGCAGCTTTGCCATTATTCTATGCCATCTCTTTTCGTATTGCTCGATGGGCTCATCGTCACGCTGAGCTAACGCAGCCAAATCAGAAAGGTTGGCCTATTTCTTGATGCCAAATGAATAGCGTTCAAGAAATGCATCAGCTAACTACTCGAAACCAGTAATATTATGTTTCTTCAGCTGGTTGAACCACTCTCGGGTCGGGCCAGAGAGTGTCGTAATGAAAGTGCGCAACAACAAGGCATCCTGACTCTCTATCTGGAAACAAGCATCCAGAAAACTCGTGACATGCTCTTGGGCATCCTCATCACCCTTGAATTTTTCTAATCTGGGCATATCAAAATGCTCAGGATATGGAGGCATAGGCACCGAGGGGTCTAGAGGTTCATTGTGTATCTTCCTCAGTGTCGACTTTTGCATAGTCGTGCCTTGCCTCTCCATTGCTTTGACCTTATCGACCAAAACCTTGTACGCCTTAGAAGATAAAAAGTCCTCCTCCCTAAGCTGACGTGAAGGCGGTCTAGGAGGTAATGTCTTCTTCGAGGGAGGTGGAGGACGTGGCTCTTCCTCCTCCTCAACTCGGTAACTCTCAGGATACCCCTGATCGTATCCATCTACATCTACATGTTCATGCTGCCTCTGTCTAAGATCATTGAGTGACGGCAGTCGCTCCCTCTATTGGGCACTGACATGAGTACGAGCGTCTCTGCGCTCCTCGTGCATATCGGCTAGGGACACAGCCCTCCTATGCACACGCTCTCTATGCTCCTCGGGAGGGTATAGGCCAGCCCTGGCTAGCCGATCCTCCTACTCTATGCGCTCCTTCTGAGCTAAAATACGCTCCTCGTGCATGCGCTGCTCATATAATCTCTATCGTAGGAGCCTTTGCGCTTGAATATTTTCATCTTCAATATGTTGCCTCTCTAGGCGAGCATCATCCAATTGATCTTGGAGGAGTTGACGTCTTTGCTCAGACACCAGTCTATGTGATCTATCGATCTGGTCGGCCATGGGAGGCCTCCGGTGTGTGTGCTCTATGCGAGCTACCTTATGGGTTCTGTACCCATCAAAAAAATGTGTGGATGGTGTACGTGTGACATGAGGGCGCTTAGAAGCCTCTCCATGCTCTCTAGTGATCTTGATACAACTATCGCTATGCTCACTCGAAGCACGAGTGGGCGGAGCTGTAGGCTTGCAGCCTAGCTGCTCAAGAACACTACCTAGACCATCTAACTGTCTAGACCTCCACCGCTCATGCGGTGGTGTTCCATTAGCTCCCACCTTTGATATATCAATGGTGATCTTGCATGGTGAGCCACGCATGGGAGTATGGGTGGACCTATGCTCGAAAGTGAGCCTATCCTCTTGCCCCTGAATGGGTGGATCTCTGGTCCGTCTATACTCCGACTATGGAGGGTTAGAACCTCTTATGGACCTAGTACGTATGGGAACCAACTTGGTCCCCTGCACAACATATTCCTCGATCGATCCCATGGATGCGCATGTAGTGCGGTCTCGGTAATGGCTTTGGAGTAGAGCATCCTCATGCTGAGAAGCTCCATGCTCAGTCCTATGCCTAGAGGAGTGTACTGAAGCTCCTCTATCGGGGGTCCACTCAATGGGATCTCCCCATGTCGAGTTGTCACCTCTAATGCTCGTCGAACGTCGTTCGGTTCGCTCATGTGTGTGAGGACTCGACACATGTTGTTGTGAACCAGTTGGGGGTTGATCATGGGCATCGGTCCTAGACCTTTGTCGATCACCCCGTGTGTTCACCATTTGTGTACCTAACGTCTAGATGTGTTTTATTATGCAAACAAAGTATACAAATGATGATTATCTCCTTTTAAATTTTTATTGTGAGCCCTAAACTATTTGATGTTGTTTTTAGATGTGTTGTATCAGTGTTAGAAACTCTCACGTGTTTTGAAAGATTGTTGGATTTTATACTCAGTTAAATTGGCTTTCACCTGTATACCCGTAGCTCGACAACTTGGCGATGAAACCCAAGTCACGTAAACCAACCTATAATGTGTGGAAGTGAAGCCCACACACGGTCAAGGGGCACAGGTCCTCCCAGTTCCTCACCCATTTTCCCCCAATCAGCGTCATACCCTCCGAAGAGGAGTATATGCAAATTTTTTAGGGTACGAAAGGATCTTGGACCCGGTATGGTCTAGTAACACATGGTACGTGGGATTTGGGCCAATGGATGGAAGTTACGCCCACCGTCGTTGAACCCTACTAGTGGTTGGATATGAAGCCCAACTCACTAGTGTTTAAGTGCCAGGTGGTGTGTGTAGTTCCTTTTACTTTGCAAAAATGACAAATGCATAAAAGAGCATAATGATCATTCCTACATGATATGCATGAAAAGAAAGGAACGTTTCAAATTCAGAAAGAATGCATGCTAATGTCCTATATGATATTTTGATGATGCAATTACAATGACATGGCCACTAATTGGGCCTCAAGCATGCAAACGACATGCCATCTCTATCAAGGTCATTGTATTTAGGGGCGGACTGCACTCAGAGGTCCGCTATTCCCAACAATGCCTTTCTAATGAAAGGAAAATGAAAACAAACTAGGACTTGTTCATTGACCCTTTTTTATTTGAGTTCCTAGTTTGCAATGGTTCGATGCTTTCTAGAAAGATACAGAGCAAAATATTCAGAATAGATAGTGAAATTGGGGCCTACCTCAGCTCCTGCTCTACTGCCCACTGAGTTTCCTATTGTCTGCCTTTTCCTCTATAAACCGTAGGTCCGATCTACGGGCTGCAGTGGTGACCGCAGGTTACAACCGTGGGCCAAAAAATAACCATAGCTGAAAGCTACGGTTAGCACCTGAGATAAGAAACAACCAAGAAAAGTCAGAACTCGGGGCTAAAATTGTGGGGTTCCACCGTGATCACCATCTGACCTAACCACGGAGCGTGCACCTAGCTACTGCATTGATCTATACCATCATAAAAGCATAAATATTCACACAAGTACATAAATTGAACAGAAACAAAGTATGTAAGGTTTCTCGTATTAATATTTGAATGAGTTTTGATTACAAAAATGCCCTCTTAGGGTCACTTGAAAGATGATACTGATATTACAATTGCCAATGCCCTCAATAGGGTAGGCGCACTTATGGTGCTCTATTGATTAGTCACAAACTGCCTTGGGGTGGAGCTAACCCCCTTCTCCATGATGTGGAAGGATTATGACATAAGCTCCTCTTGCACCTGTCTCCCTATGAACAAGAAACAACAACACACGATTAAAAATATTGATAGCCTCTCGTGATGAGGCCCTTTAAGGGAATATGCATGTAAGTGCCATTAAACTAGTAAAACAAGAAAGCATAAAGAAAGACTTTAAACTATTCTAATTAAATCAAGAATTATGCTACAACATGAAGGACATGAATAAGCAAATGATGCATGGATCAAATATCAAATTAGGAACAATAAAGGGCATAAAATATCCAATGTAATCCTACTTAATACAATGCATGAAATGTCTAATTTCTACGGTCAGAGTTTCTCTAAAATGCAATTAAACCTATGAAAAGACTAATATAACTAATCTATGCGGTCAAAAGCAAAGCAAGTAAGGTGATCATTAACCTATTGCAAACCATAGCTATGATGGGCGGTCTGCACTATGAACCATGGTTGACAGCCATGGTTTGACCTCTGATATGTTTACCCTCAGAATTAGGGGCAGTGGGCTTGATCTCCTTGTCCAAATTGATGTTCAAGGGTCACCTTTGTTGTCCTCTGATAGATTTGGTGGTCAAATCACTGTGAAGGGCCTTCGTTTGCCCATATTTGTGTTTCTTGATCCTCCTAGGCACCTAGGGCATCCATGGCTAATTGGTCTTTAGATGGATAGCAAAGGGGCTCTCAAATGCACAAAGTCAGTATGCAATTTGATAGGGCTTCGCTGCTCTCTTGATCAATTAACTCTCTCTCGATAATTTTCCAGCACTTCGCTATACAAATCATCTCTCTTCTTCTCCCCATTTGGAGGGGGGTATTTATAGCATGCCCCCTAGGGCTAGGGGTGGCTTCATGGAGAAGCCAAGACCAAGAAGGGTGGTTAGGACAGTTGGGATGGAAGCCTCTGGAATCTTTCATCCTTCAACTGCCTCCTTCTAGATCTCTTGGCCGTTCCAACCGATTTGGCTTGGATGGAAGGCCTAACTGAACTCCAGTTAAGACCGCAGGTCACAGCTACGGTCCAGACTATAGACCGTAGGTGTCAACCATGGTTTAGACTGGAGACCGTAGGTCTGGGCTGCGGTTCAGACTGCTTAGGCCAAAATGCCTAAATTGAGTGGTTAGAACCACTGCTCTATCTTGGAGTCTGTCCAAGATCCTCCATATGGTTTTGTAGCATGTCCATATGAGTAGTCACCCTCGACATGACGCGTTTTAGGTGTCTACATAGCCTGATCGCTTTATGGGATAGAAATGTGCAATTACTATTAACAGTTGTAATCATAAGCTAAACTAAGCCTAGCCAAGTAATTAAATGCTCTAGTATAAGTTTTTTTAGATCCTTCATTATGGTCAAGTGACCTTGTTGCTTCATTCATTGTCATTACCCTCATTGACTTGTCACTTGAGTTGGTAGTCATACTATTATAATCATAATCAAAGTCAATAGAAGATCCCTGAAATCGTAGATCCTTTGATCTTGTCAAAATTACATTCGTCCTTGCGAATCATTGTCAAAAACTATCATAAGCTTACCCCTTTGCTTGGGGAAAATAACAAATATGATAGTTAGTTTGTAGCTCTCCTCCTTTTGGTTATATAGGTCTAACTCCTATTGTAGCATCAAAAGCTACTTAAATGCCTGATGATGAGTGCAAGTCTTGCAAATTTAAGCCTTTCATTCAGTTGGAAGCAATGATTCCAAGATGCACGTACTTTTTGTAGGACCTGGGGCATCTAATGTTGATCCAACTAATGATCATCATGCAACCTTCAGTATCATTTTAGGTGGTGTATTTTTGCTCATGCGTTGTTCGATCTCACAATACATCTCAAAAGAGGCATCTGTAGACACCTAAAATGTGTCATGTCGATGGCGACTACTCATATGGGACATGCTACAAGACCATATGGAATATCTTGGATAGACTCCAAGATAGAGCAGTGGTTCTAACCACTTAATTTGGGCTCCTTGGCCTAATCAATCTTAACCGCGGTTAAGACCTGTGGTCTACATTTTGAACCTCTACTGACACCTATAGTTCATAGGTTAGGCCGCAGCTATCACCTGTGGTTTAAACTGAAGTTCAGTTGGCCTTAATCTGAGCCAAATCAGTTTGAATGGCAATTTTTTCTAGAAGGTAGTTGAAGGATGGAAGATTCTAGAGGCTTCCAATCCAATTGTCCTAACTACCTCTTCTTGATCTTGGTTTCTCCATGAAGCCACCCCTAGCCCTTGGGTAATCCTATAAGTACCCCTCATAATTAGGGCAAAGTATTAGAGAGTGCATTAGATATTAGAGCAGCGAAGCCCTGTCAGATTATGGACTCACTTGAGTGCATTGAGAGGGATTTTTGTAGCTATCCACTTGTTAACTAATCGAGCATCATGTCAATTTGTGCCATGGATGCCCTAAGGAGCTAGAACGCCAAGAAATGATAATTCGGGAAAACAGAGGCCCAACTGCACAATTCAATCGCCAATCCAGTCAGAGGACACCAAGGCATCCCTTGATCATCAATTGGACAAGGAATATCAAGCCCAAATCCCTATATTTAGAGGGAAAAGCTACTTGATTACTCATCGCAGCTGACAGTTGCGGTGTACAGTGCAGACCGCTCATCAAAGTTACAATTTGCAATCGATGAAAGATATCCTTACTATTTATTTTACATTGTGCTTTATTAGATTAGATTAATCATCTTAGTGGTTTATTTAGCATTTTAGAGACCCTGACTAACCAAATTAAGGATTTCATTAGGATTATTTCATTATGGCAAGTAGGACATAATTAGCTTATTTTCATGCTGTAATACCTCATTTCATGCAATTAATCTACTAGATTGATAGCTGTATTTTATGTTTATATGTTTCATGCAATCTTTATGAGTTTTGCATAAGTCTAACATGATTTGTTCATTTTTTTGATTTCATTAGTGTTATGGCATTTTCATGTTCATATCCTTTAAATAGCCTCATCATGAGAGGTTGCCTATGCTATTAATTATTTTATGTTGTTTCTTGATCGCAGGAAAGTAGATTCGAAGGAGACTCAATCATCTAATTCCTTCCTCAATGTGAAAAAAATGTCAACTCCACCCTAGAGCAGTTCGTGTCACCCCAAATGGCTTGAAACTCACATTCACCCTTGAGAGGGATTTTATATGCTTTTCCTACTGTAATAAGAGTATCAAAATGGCATCCCTAAGAGGGGTGTATTTGTAACTGGAATTGGCTTCTTTCTAAATTGAATAAAAGCATTATTTTCTCTCCAATTTGTTATCAATCTTGCAATACATTCTTTTGTATCTCTTATTTCATTTACGCAGTAGGAATCATAGGTATGAGGCTATTTTTGTGGTCACACATCTGAGGAGCACTGAGTCTGTGTATAAATTTAAGCTAGAATTTCTAGGACCAACACTAAATATAATGTATGGGAAATTCCCTAGGCTACCATCTTTGGCCAAGAAATTGTTAATAACAGGAGGTACCAAAGAAGGAGATTGGTACATCCTTACAGAGGTTATAGTCATTGGACTGTATGGCTTCATTGGTAAGTCTTTCCTGCTGCCTCATTTTGTTACAGATATATTATTAGCCCTAGAATATTTGAGGTAAGTAGAGTTCATTAATATGAACTATGGCTCTAGGAGAAAGAGAAAATGTTTGTTGACCTACCACAGTTTTGATGATATAACCATCACCAATAATGGGTAAGGTAAGCAAATTGATCAGTATTTGGATAGGTTGGGCTTGTTCTACATTCCCCAGAGATGGAGATATGACCCGGATGATATATTCCACAAGAGGAAAATAGCCTTGAATGGAGAAAATGCCTACAAATTTGACAAAAAATATAGGCCTCATTTGAACAGGGCAAAAATAATAAGGGAAATGCTCCTTTGAAGTGGAATGTCACCAACATGGAACAACTTCCTCCATGGTTATATTTCTATGAGAAGGTTGTTGATTTTGATTCAGATAAGAATGAAAATATCAGTTGTAGGAGTCTACCATCAGAGAAGTTGAGAACAAAACAAAATATAATGAAGGCCAAGAGTTGCAAGAGTCTACCATTAGAGACGTCGAAGGTAAAAATAAATGGAATGAAGCCAAGATAGTAGACTGGTGGAGGATGAGAGTTGAAATTGGTAAAGATAAATCCAAGTTTGGATTGGTAATTGACAATGAATTTTTAGATAGATATGACAAGAATATCTCAACTTGGAAAGTAAAAGATACAAATAATATAGTGCTAATTTATAAGAAGCCACAACCAGGGTCAAACTCCCCATCCCCACCTTTGTAAGAAGAAGCTCAAGAAGAAGGATTTGGTACTCCATTAACTATAGCTAAAGTTCTTAAGATATTTGAACCCTCAACAGAATAATTTGAGAATTTCCCAAAAGGGGTACATTTAACGATTAAGATGCACTATTTTGATGAAATTACCATTAGCACAGAAGTCATTCAAACTGCAATTATGCCCAAGTGCCTAGTCCTGGGTGGAGAGCCCCCTACTATAGAGATATATTGGAATGAGAAGGATAAGAACTTTGTGTTTACACCGGTAAGTTTCACCATTGCAATGATAGTGGAGCTTAATCCTATTGTTGAAGAAACATTACAGGAGGAACCAATATAGGAAGGATTATCCGAAGAATATACAGAAAGTGATAAATTAGTAGCATTGTAAGTTTTTAAAATAAAAGCTAAAAGGGCACTGAAGGGAACCCAAAAGGAGATTTTTAAGAAATGGAAGTTGTATAAGGATAAAATTGTTAAGGAAACCCCTATTTCAATTGCAAAAGTACAATTAGTGTAGCAACAGAGTACGAGGCAGCTCCAAAACATCCTACATCTATAGGCAAAGGTATGGCCTCTATTCCCTCTTCTCAATATCCTCTTTTCCCATAGAAAATTCCTTCGCATTCTAATTAGGAAGTTATAACAAAGGTTCCTTCTCCCCCTCAGAGTTCACCACCTATTTCACCAGTCAATACTAAGGGCCAAACCATACCATCTCCTCCAAATTCACCTAAAATTCCTTCCTCATAATCTAAAATACCCCCTTCATAATCTCACATAATTCCATATTTGCCATTGCAACCTCACTCATCATCTAAAAAAAAAGTTATTACATCTGCACCCACTCACCCTTCTATGAGTTTTACTGTAGTCTCCATGAGTTTGCCAATTGCAACAGCAGTGGTAGTCATAGATTCCATTGTAGTCACTTCTACCAAGCCATTGTCAGCTATTGATTCTGCTCTCTCATACCTTATAGCCTCTTCTCCTCCTCCTGTGAGTTATCCTACACTAGCAACTTTGCAAAAGGAGAAGGAAGCTACACAAAAAATTCAAGATTTTTGGGCGAAGAAGTTGTCAAAACCTTCCAAGAGGATGGCAATGAAGAGGAAAAGCATGTTTGTTGATCTATTTTCTATGGAAAGGACATCCAGATCCATCATTCCTCTAGTAAGCAAGCCTGAG
Source organism: Wollemia nobilis (assembly GCA_028583015.1). NCBI lineage: Eukaryota > Viridiplantae > Streptophyta > Pinopsida > Araucariales > Araucariaceae > Wollemia > Wollemia nobilis. The sequence goes on along the minus strand of JAQPPZ010017049.1, from coordinate 7,351,073 downwards.
ACTGAAATGATTGCTCAAGATTACTATTTGGAAGAATACACAGAAGATATTGAGCAATTACCTACTAAAGATGAGTTGGTGATAGCTAAGGCTCACTTGGACACTTTCTATGTCAAGGGTGATATATACAAAGAGAAAGTGGACAAGCTGGAGTGGATAATTGAAAATCTTGAAAAAATAATCACCAACCAAAAACAAATAGAAAGCTCTCAGAAAGGAAGCTAAGAACTGGAAAGACAAATTTCAAGAGGCTAATAATCTCGAGGAACAAAAGAATAAAAATGAATAACAAGCCAAAGAAATACAGAGCTTGAAGCAGCAGCTTTAAATTACAAAGGCTAAGTCTTCAGATTTCTCTAAAATAGGGCTAAATAAAGTAAGGAAAGAACTATTAACTGAGGTTTTGTAAAAATACTCAAAGTTATAAACCATTATTGATTACATGGATGATGCCAACCATCTGCTTCATAATATTCAGGAAGACCTGCATAGCTTCACTGGAGAACTTCAACCTATGGTGGTTCCAACCGAGTAAATTTATAAGTTGGAAGATAGCAAGCTTAGTGAGACTGTTAAACCTATTCCTAACAAAGAATGGAATACTACCAGGTTGGCTGCCATAGTTGTAGTAAAGAAGCACAGAGCCCTCCAAAAGGCTTGGCTATTATTTGATAAGGTTGAGAATATGATACAGGATGTAGTGGACATAAATAAAGAAATGATTTAAATGTCTTTAGAGTTTTGTGGATGGAAAATAAATCTTTTCTATCAGTAGAAGAAATTAAGAAGAGTGTTGCCGAGAATCTCTAAGATGGGTCTGATATTGATGCTCTAGAAGATCCAATTAGCTAGGATCAAGTTCCACAAATGATTATTTATTTTACCAGAATCAAAGATCTGATGGAGGACTTGGTAAATAAATGAATTGCTACAAATTATGAAGATATTGGTGAGTTAGAGTATATTCACAAGCAGCTCAAAGAGACTTCCAACCCCTCTAAATCAGTCTAGACGCAAGCCTTACAAACATTGAAGTTGATGGTGCAATTTTTTGGAAATAATTCTAAAGAGGTGAATGAAAAAGAGCAAGAATCACCCAAAGAAGAGTCTAAGCAAGAATAGGAGGATAATGTTGAAGAAGAATCTCAGGAAGAGGATGAAGAACCAAACAGAGTTATTGTGGATCCACTAGAGACACAAGCTTAGAATATTTTTGTCTGTACGTTTTTTAGTCATGCAAAAGTTTTGTATTTTGTTTGATTTTTTTTTACTCTAACATTGTCAGAAGGAAATAATAAAAGCATGAGGTCAGAGAGATACAGAGAACAACAGTTTTTGTGAAGGCATTCATATCATGTGTTTTGAAGAAGCTTTATAAAGAGAATACTACTTTATTTTTGTTTAAGCATTGGTGTAGTTCTTGAAGGAGTGGCAGAGATATATTTATTTCCAGTATGATCTCCATGTGAATAGTTATCCTCTAGGATGTCCATAAAGTTTTCATAGGGTAGTGATCATATGGAAATTATTACTTGAAGCATTTTGTTGAAGATAAGCATTTTTTGACTCCTAATGCCCAATGGATAAGACTCTAATTTTGATGGCTTTGTCAGCAAATCCACATAGGAGGAGCTAGAATGTAGGCCCAAAATGGCCACATCCTTAGAAAACTTTGAAAATTTTATTCTAAGGTAGAAAAATATCCAATCCTCTAAGGTTATATAGTATTTTGGTGTGGATACGTGCAAGAGTGCTCTACCCCGCTCAATACTTAGTGCTATTTTGCAAAAAACAAGCTAAGTGCTTCATTCTACCTAAGGCGTAGTGTATTTAGCAATGGATTTCGATGAAGTTTCCAATCTATAAATTTTTTGAGCTTTGATGACGTTAGCATATTCCAAAGTGTGGAATGGTGAATCCTCTTTGTTCTATGCACGCCAACGACTAAGTGTTGGTAAGATGCATTTTGCTGAGTTCCAAGACTAAGGTGGTGCGGAATGGTGACAAGAAGGTCAAAAGTGTTGTAAAGGTAATGGAATGGTGATAAGGGCTTTTTGCATTTCTTGCGAAGCGGATTGGTGATTTCACAGTCAAACTAAGTCAAAGATGATATCAGCATATATTTTGAGTGGATTGTGACTTTTACTTTATGTCGCAGATGTGAGAAGGAAGTTAAAAAAATTGAAGGCTAAGTAAGCGGATTAATGACAAACTTCATTCCGCTCGCAACTTAGTGCATTTCTCGTCAAAACTTGATTCTACTGGCCAAAGCTACCAAGGTTGACGTCAGTGTTGATAAAGAGTGAAATGATGTTTCAATTCTCCCCTACTATTTTTATAGAGAATTTTTTATATTTAATCGCATCCATCCATTAAGAGAATTTATGATTGAGATTTTGCTAACACTGTTACAGCGTATAAAGGTGGATTCTTGGCGGATCAGAGAATAATTAGTTTGAGGCAGGAAAGCGAAGCATCGAAGGGTTTTCAAGAACCAAGAACCAGAGCGATTGAAGATTTGTGGTGGAATGGAGTTTCCAATAATGATGAGCGGTCTAGATTTAGTTCCAACGGCCTGAGGCTCAACTACCATTACTGGACCAGTAAGTTGGAGAGCTGAGCTGCCACGACGGATTTCTTCCAACGGATTTCTTGAACTCTACGAACGAATGAGATAATGTCAGCGTAGCTTTATGCTGATATGTAAAATTTTAAATTCTTGTAATGTCTCTTCTTATTCTTTCAATTGTAAACTATAAATAGAGGTCGAACCCTTAATTTTTAGGGTCGGCTCTAGTGTGTTTGCTTGCCCTGCTGTGTAAAAACATTCTACAAACTAATGGAAGGAGCATTACTTGGATTTTTGACTCAAGACTTGTAATCTTTGATATTTTTCATTCAAGAGGTTCAAAGCTATGAATTGCATTTTTGTCAATGTTGTAACGTTTAGTTCATTTTATTTTCATTGGATTACTAGTTGTGAAGGTAGTTGAAATTTATTCATAATCAAATCTATGTTGGTAGGAAGTTTATTTATGCAAAATCTTATTATTGTTCTATTCTTCTAAATTGGATTGTCAATATATTGGATATTGAAATTGCTTCTTGGGACATATCTCTGTTTTATGCTTTAATGTGTGAAGATTTCATGGTTTTGGGTGCTGCTAATCTTGAGTTATGGGATACTAGAAATAGTTTGTTGGAGGTTTCTGTTGTAGATGCCTATGTTGTTAGCTTATCCGACCATTATTAATGCATATTTATCTAACCCTAAACCTTTTTCTAACCCTATTCCTCAAACCTTTATTGAGCTTAATTGAGTCAACATCTTACTAAGTTGACAAGGAACCAGCCTACTTTGGAGGTTGGATTGAAGTAGTCTTTGTTACATCCAATGTTAAGTGTTGAGTTGTGACTATCAGGTGTAAGCCTAGATAGAGAATTGGAAGATAGACAATTGTAGTGTCAAGTAAAACTTGATGTCAATTCAGTGCCCAACACACATGTCCTAGAATATTTTCTTCTTAAACTAGGGATATTGATTTCTTAGGATTTAATGAGACCCCATATTCCCTTCGCATTCTAAAAAATTAATTCTACATGTTCAATTTGCTAGTTTTTTTTATTTTGAGAGGACCATTAGATCATCAAAGTATATAAATTTGAATCATCAATTAACTTGGAAAAATCAATACCCATATCCCTTTGGAAGGTGGTCCCTACATTGTATAAACTAAATGGAATCCTTTGATAGGAAAACTTTCCCCATTATATGGTGAATGTGATCTTATGTTAATTGTCATCTTTAACCCAAATCAGGTTATACCTTGAAAAATCATTAAGTAATGACACCATTTGTGGCCCTACCACTTTTTGCAATATTTTATCAATTGATAAAAGTGGATAATGATCCTTTAGATATGCTTAGTTTATATTTATGAAATCAACACATAGTTTATATCTCTAGTTTTCTTATGCATCGGGACTATATTTGTTATCGATGTGGAATGTTTAATAGCAAAAATTAATTTGTACTTGCAAAAAATTTAAAATATAATTCATCATTATTTTGATATTCAAATTGATGGGTCTATCCTTTTAATGAAATGTTCTTGATCTAGGTTCAATCTCAATTATATGTTCAATGATGCTTTTGGCATAGACCTTCAAATATTCATAGGTCTAAGCGATGGTATCTCCATATCTTCCACATAATTCCCTAAACAAATGAACTTATTTCTTCATATACTTTGTTCTCATGAATAGGTTTCTACCTTATACAATATAAATAGGATGATGAAATGATGTATTTACTTTTATACATGCCTTCTTAGAATTATAATCAAGGCTAAACAAGACTTCTAATGTGATCAATCCCTAGAGAAATTGTTGTGGTGCCTAGGAATAAGAATATAGGGATGTGATATTATATTTTGTATGGGTATTACAAATAATTGGTATGGGCTACACATAATCCAAAGTTGATTATATTATAATAATGAGTGGGATAAGGGTTTAGGAGTCAAATCTCCAAAGTAGCATTAGATAATGGTTATATAAATAAGGAATATTTTCATTGTAATAATCAAGCAATCATATTGAGTATTCTCTTGTAACCGTCTTGACTCATGAAGCGGGTCTCATTTTGGAAAATATTATAGAGTGATTCCTTACGAAATATTATTGGTGTTGTCCTACCTAAAGGGTATTGTCACATGTTGTCTTCTATGGATTAATTGTTGTGGTTGATTTTAATATTTAGCATATTGTGGATGTCTTATATTTATGAGAAGCAAAGGTTCTTAACATCTGGTATTAGAGCAATAATTTTGGCAAAGTGGGAATTATTTTATGGATTACATATTTTTGGCATTTTTTTAGAAAACATCTCATTTTTTAGTCATACTTTGTGTAATGTTGTCTATTCAAATGATACTTGCACCATTCTGTTTAAAATTTGAAGAGCTTCAAATTAAGTGGTCATATAAAGGAATTCTAGCATTATTGACAAAAATACAACTGTCTAGAATAGGGTAGTGATGTTTTTTCAAATTCCCTTTTTTTAATAAAACAAAATTTGATATATCTTTCAGTTGAGGTAAGTAAATCATATCTTGTTGTGTTTGAAGGAGATTTTTTCATAATTTTAACTTCAAATTAGTAGGGAGATATATATGTTTATAAAACCCTAGTTCATAATACTCTAGTTTGCATTACCTTTTTATTGGGATATGAACTTATGGAGCTACAAAAGCTTTCTAGAGAAGATGATATTGATGTAAGTGAATGGTGGAAACAATTTAAATCCTTGTATTCTACTAATTATTGTTGGAGCATTGGGATTAATTTTATTTTGGAGGGGAAGCTCTCTCTTGGTTTTAAAATTTTCTTATGGTCCATAATGATGAACTAGTTTGGAAAGAAATAAAGTAATCATTCTTGAGTAAGTGGAACCAATATAAAAAGATTTCTAACATCCAAGATGAACAAAATGAATAAAAAAGGGAGTTGGAAAGTTTCAGGAAATTGTCAAAAGGAAAAGATAAGTATGATAGTGTGAAGGTTGAGGCAACCATAGCTTTGTTGTCATATATGCCAAACAGTGGTCAAAAGGATTTGTTTGAATCTAAAAATTATATTTTGTAGGTTCGTGATTGCATATAAAGGAAAATGTTATTTTCATAAATCCTAGCAAGAGGTATATTTTCATTAATATTGCTTTGCTTAATAGGTTGTAGGTTCAAGCAACAAAAATTTAAGACATACAAATTGAGGATGTGAATGTTTATATTTTTAAGATTTAAAGATACCATTGATAAATATATTTTACATTCATATTTTCATGCTATTGAGATGGATGATGTGGATATTATTCTAGGTTATCCTTGGTTGGATTTTTTGGGTATTGTTAACATTAATGTGCAAAATAAGTTCATGAAGTTATGGTACATGAAAAAGAAGATAACACTGCAAGATATTTTGCAACTTAAGGAGCAAGGATCCAAGGAGAAACAAGAATCGGTTATGGCATGGGAACAAGTTAAGTAACTAGTAGATGAATCAAAAGATATGTCTAAAACAAAGGCAATAGTGGAGTCCCAAGAAAAAGCAACAACAAAATCCAAGGAATCTCTATTAAAAGGGTACGGCATGAGAGAAGAGCTTGAGAAATAATTTAAAACAGAAAAACAAAATGCTAAAGTATAAAAGGAAATAGAACATCAAGTTAAGCTTACAACATATCATCACAAACACCACCATGAGTGAAAACAATATTGGAGGCAAGGCTTAGGGAATCAATATTATTATAAATCTACATGAGTTAAAAAGATATCAAGTATGTCAATGTTTGGCATAAAAAGCATAGTAATTCTAGATTTCAAAGTGGTGTAGCAACATCATGGAATAATAGGACCAATCATTCAAAATATCAAAGTAGAGTAGGATAAGCATGTAACCAATAGAGTAGTTATGGATATTCAAGTGGCACAATGGTAGCTTGACATCATCAAAGACCACCACCAATCAAGATTTCACTTGGATGGATGGATGATCAAGATTGGTACTAGTCAACATTGCTCAACAAATCATATTATCTAGTTTCTTCTTATATTTCAAAGATAATTTTTTTGTAATAAAGATGAAATGTTATGGTTCCGAGGGATAGGAATATGGGGATATGATATTATATTGTGTATGGGTATTATGAATAGTTGGCATGGACTACATGTAAACCAAGGTTGATTATATTTTAATAATAATGAGTGGAATAAGGATTTAAGATTTGGCTCCCCAAAGTAGCATTTGAGAATGGCTAATATAAAGAATGGATATTATCATTGTAATAATCAAGCAATCATATCGAGTCTTCTCGTGTAAAAGCCTTGGCTTGTGAAGTAGTCCTACCTAAAGGGTATTATCACATCTTATCTTGTGTGGATTAATTACTTTACTTTAATATTTAGGGTATTGTGGATTCCTATATATTTATGAGAAGGAAAGGTTCTTAACAAAAATTGGTTGGTTTTTAATTGAATTATCCCATCTTGATGTCATCCCCATATGAATTTTTATCTTCTACATGTTTAGCTTCTTTGACTAGAAAGTATATGATCTACTTATCATTAATGAACACTTTCCAATGATCTATATTATCATGGGTAATAGGTCTAAAAACTACTTCAATATCTTTGGGATTATTCTACATGTCAATGGATGGATCAAATTTGGTGGCTAGAGAGACTAGCTTATCTATCTTTATGTTTAGTTCCCTAGGAATTGCTTCGAGCTCATAACTATTGAAGATTTCTAGCACATCCCGCATCCTATTTGATATTCACACAATGACACTGAGAGGGGGGGTGAATCAGTGTAAATATTAATTATCAATTCTAAACATTTAAAATGAAGCAAAGAGAACTTGAAAACCAGAAAAGCAAATTGAACAATAGAGCACACCACAACACTCAATATATCGAGGTTCACCAATTTGGCTACTCCTCAAAAATGACTGCTTGGACTCCAATCCAAATCCAGTCTTTGCAAAATACCAATATTACAAACACTTTACCAGCATCTACTGGAAGGAGCACCAACCCCTTAGTTTTCTGCTGCAACAGATAGGAGCACCAACTTGGACTACAATTTTGAGCAATTTAAAATGATATAAAAATGTCTTCACTTCTTACATGACCCTGACTGGTCTGCAATTAAACAAACTCTGCACACTCTCATGGCTCTGCTAATTTCTCTCTTGGCTCTCTTCTAACCCTCTTTTCACAGCAATTTCCCTCTAACAATAGCAAGCATAATCTTTGTATGACTGTCCTTTTATAACCCCTTTTTCTCATTGGGACTCCTATAACTTTTCAATCCTGCATGCAGTCGAATGACATACTCTAACTGTTCAAATTCTTTTCTCCTCTCCATAAGCGGTTGTTCGAATCCTTGCAAATATGGTTGTTCGAATGCTTTTACGATCCTGCATATACGGTTGTTTTGAATGCTACAAATACGTCTGTTCGAAAGCTTTTATGACCCTTCATATTTGGTTGTTCGAATTCTACAAATATAGCTTTTTGAATACACTTTCGATTCTCCATATGTGATTCTTCGAATGCTTTTCAATCATGCATATACAGATGTTCCAGTGCATGTCCAACACCTGTCAATGTGTAACTGCCGATCTGACTTCAGTTACTTCTTACGTAACTGGCTGCATGATGCTTTTTTGACACGTGTCACCTTGCATGTTCCTTCGACATTTACCAGCCAAACTGTTACCTGTCGTGAATTCACGACATTTCTGCCCATTTGACTTTTTCTGGGCTGTTGACCGTGAAAACCTGACCTGTTGCGATATCGCGACACTTTTTGTAGCCGTACGCCTTCATGCCCTTGCTGTCACGAAATCACGACCATTTTGGCCTTTGAAAGCTTTCCCACCGTTCATGTCATGAAATCGTGACACTTCAAACTTTTGCTGACGTCATCCTTAATGTTGTCGTGAAATCGCGACGCTTTCGGCTTCCTGAGGCTTCTCTTGCAACTTGTCATGAAATTGTGACACTTTCAGCTTTTGTTGATGTCATCCTCATCTTTGTCGCGAAATCACGACGCTTCTGGCTTCCAGCAGCTTTTCTTTCACCCTATCGCGAAATCGCAACACTTTCAGTTTTGCTGACGTCATCTTCAGCTTTGTCACAAAATCGCAATGCTTCGGCTTCCAGCGGCTTTTCTTTCACCCTGTCGTGAAATCGTGACACTTTCAGTTTTTGCTGACGTCATCCTCAGCTTTGTCATGAAATCACGACGCTTCCGGCTTCCGTACAATCCTTGCTTCATGCAGTAGCGAAATCGCTACAACTTTGTGCCTTGTGCTTTCGACTGGCTACATCTTTGAGTTTTGTGATTTTGACTGGTAGCGAAATCGCTACACCTTCGCATAGTGCACTTTTGGACTTGTAGCGAAATCGCTACACCTTCATGTTGAGCTTTTTCAACTTGTAGCGAAATCGCTACACCTTTGCTTTGAGCAGTTTTGACACGTAGCGAAATCGCTACACCTTTGCTTTGTGTATTTTTGACTTGTAGCGAAATCGCTACAACTTTTTCACTTAGCACTTTCTCCCTGCTTCGGCCAGCGAAAATTCAACATGTAGCAAAATCGCTACAGTTACTCGACTTAGCTTCTTGGCCTCCGACATGTCGCAAAATCACGACAGTTTGCCTTGCGCCTTCTCTCTCTTTCGACTTGTCGTGAAATCGTGACATTTTCAACTGCGCCTGTACCCGAAACATGTCACGAAATCGTGACAGTTTCTCCATATTTTTCTCTCTCCTTCGATATGTCACGAAATCGCGACAATTTTGCTTGCACCTTCTCTCTCCTCGGCCATGTCACGAAATCGTGACAATTTTGCCTGCACCTTCTCTCTCCTCGGCCATGTCGCGAAATCATGACCATTTTGCTTGCACCTTCTCTCTCCTCGACCATGTCGTGAAATCGCGACAATTTGGCATGCATTTTCTCTCTCCTCGGCCATGTCACGAAATCGTGACCATTTTGCTTGCACCTTCTCTCTCCTCGACCATGTCGCGAAATCGCGACAATTTGGCATGCATTTTCTCTCTCCTCGGCCATGTCGCGAAATCGTGACAATTTGGCATGCATTTTCTCTCTCCTCCGTTATGTCGCGAAATCACGACATTTTTCTTTCTGCCTTCGGACCTCTCAACCTGTCGCGATATTGCAACAGTTTTCTTACTTGTCTTTTTCTGCAAATTTTTGAATCTGGGTCACTTCTGTTTTCCTGCAAATTCACTGTACTTGATCTGACTGACTTCAAAATTCTTGTCCATTGCTTCAACTGCATCAATTTCTGTCTGTGTTGACAACAATGACAATACTTTTGTTGCACCTTGTTCAACACTATTCTTATAGAATTTCAAATGTTTACTTTTGGTAGCACATATTGAATTAACTTTGTTTATTACTAATTTAGAGTTACTAAATATTTTATGCTCTTAACACCCAACTTTCTTGCCTTTCTTAATATAATGCATAATGTTTCATTGTTAGCAATATTATGCATACAATTGAATAATGATCTACAAGCATAACGTTTTTTTTATAACTTGAGGGCCATTTAGCTATATGCCAACACCTACTTCATTCCTTGTTCATACCTCATCAAAATATAATGTCCAAATACCCTCTAAACCTTGAGCCTATTTGCTAGTCAAAGTTGGAATTGTGGTAGATTTCTAATATATTATATTATTGTTCAATCTTGATCTCTTCATAGGTTGTCCCTAAATGTTCATCTGCTTATAGACCCCAATGTTCATGTCTAATTAAAAAATTAGCCCTACTTCATTTAGTTAATCATATACAAACTTAGGAAGCTCATTCTAGTTAACAATTTTGTCCTCATCAAGCTTGTGCAAGAGATAGTTGCATGGGGGTTCATTCTTAAATTTTATGATTTTATCTCTAGATACCTTCATATGTATATAATCGATGGTTAAGTACCTATTTGTTGATAACTTTTTTGTCCACTCTCATGATAATATAATCCCAAAATAAGGAGGAATATCAATTACAATGACTTCTTGGACAATAATTAGTTTTGGATATAATATCATTATCATATATTTTAGTACCCCTATGGTATTAACCCTAGTCCTATTGATCTTAATGGGATTTATGGCACTTTTGTGTAAGGCAATCCTATTTCTTTACACATGGCTCTTGGCATCACAATTATAATAGCCCTTAAATCTATGGTATAGCTCTACAATAGATAATTCTTAGTTTTTAGGGTGATATAGAATGGTGGAGGCTTCATCATTTTGATTTTAAGAATATTTTATGTGATTTCCATATTTACTTAAATATTAGATTGGTCTTCTACTATCAAGTTGTACTGCTCTATCAAATTAGTTTGTCTACTATTGTATAGTTATTTTTACCTTGGCATATCTTATTCAGTAAGAGTTCTTGGAGTAAATCTCTTTTCCTTGGAAAGCCTAATACTTTCATCATGTTGACTTTGATTGTGTCTTCATTTCTTCAATGATATTGAACCTAAATTCAATTGTACTACTTTCATTATGTGAGATGAACTTATTATATTATCATGTTGTAATTGCATACCCTTCATTGGTCAAGGAGGGATGCCTTAGATGGTTTTTGATTTCCTTACACAACTTCTCCTTCCCATTCTATTTATCATCCATAATTGTATTTTTCTAGGTTTTGGGCTCTTTTGCTTGAGAAGTGTCAGTTGGTAGACTTAGGATAGGTGAAGTTGAGTTGGTTTATTCTCTTTGTTATCATTTTATACAATAGACTAAATGGATGTTGTTGGCACCCTATCCTTTAAGTGCAAGGGTGATCACCTCCTCCTTAATGTTATCATGTTTACACTCGCTCGGATTGCTTTTATGAGAATTCTTGTAGGATTATTAGTTCTTCAACAATTGACTTCTTTTACTTTTAGTTTTAACCCCTTGTTGGTTAATTAATATTAATTAGTCATCAAAAGAAAAAACATCATCTTTAAGAATGCAAAATCAACAAATACCACATTATTTGGATTAGGCAAGGTTGGGATTAATCTATCATAACAAGTGGTTGATACACTAGTTGATTCATTATGGATAATTAGTTTTTGGCAGTCACTTCTTAGCCTATTGGTACAACTTATACTTGATATTTGTTAGGAGTTGAAGTCAATATCCAGATCCCCAATGTTCTTTAGCAGAGTGGAGCATGGTGGTGCAACATATAGTAACCCAACTCCACACGTGTGTCAAGGGGGATTATAGGAGGAATCGGCCAGGTTCTCTCTTGCTCGGGTTTGAGGGCTCCACCCCCAATCCAAAAAAAACTTTCATATAATCATACGATGTGGGTTACTAAATGGAACTAAAGCGCATTCGTTGTAAAACATAATAAATATCGTTTGTCATAAAATGGAGTAAAGCACATTTGTTATAAAATGCAATTAATAAATAATATTTTTAATAAAGGAGTTTTATTTGGAATGTGCCACAGCTTTTTTGGATTCTTCCTTTGTATTTCTATAAAAAAGGAGAATGCCTCTTGCATTTTTAATGGTGTGAATATATGAAATCTTGTTGTGAATAATAAAAGGAAAAGCTTCCATTACCCTGTGGTTTTTTCCCTGCACACTGTAGGTTTTCCACGTAAAATATCGCATACTATTTATTGTTGTTAAGCTTGCTTGATTTTAATTTCCTAACAATATTGTTGATTGTATTTTTGTGTGGTTGTTCCTTATAGATGCAACACATTCCACTAGAATATGTTCGACATTACATGCAAAGCACCACAAATTTTAATTCTAAATTCATAGTGACCATATTATTCTAGGTTTGATTATCTACTTTATTTATTGTTTTATGGGAAACTTGATCCCTTGTAAGGTAGGGAGACTTTTACTACTATCAATTTCCTCATTATTGTCAATCATTATTTGGTTACCCATAGCTACTTTACCTCTTTTCCATATTAGTATGATACACTAGAATTCTTGTCATCTCCCTTAAAATATTCACCTGAACTCATATTCCATCACTCTAATTCTAAGATAAAGTGGTAGTATGTACATAGATGTGTTGTGATGGTGTTGATAGGGCTAGTAGTTAGGGCTAGAAAGTTATAGAGATGAGATATTTTACCCATGAAAAGTGATGAGGGCATCATTAGACCTAGGCTTATGTTTGTTAGACTTAGTTTATTTTATTATTTTCTAAAGCCTAAAGTCCTAAGTCTAAGTTAGAATAATTGCAAATCCTATTCCAACTTGTAAATGTTGGCAACATTTGGACGACATAGTCTTTGGGTTGGATTTGTTCTTCTTTTATGAGTTAGCAAAGTTGGATTTGTTAGCTTAGTTAGAGTTTTGTTAGCATCTTTGCTTAACTATAGCTTTTGGTTAAGGATCTTCTTCATTTAGAATATTATGGTTGTACAAATATTATTTAAGCCTCTTACATGAAAAAAAAAATTAATTAGCATTTTCCAATTTTGGTTCCTCATCACTCTTATCAGAGCCTAAGATTAGGCTTGTGGTAGTTTGGCTCTTAGTTTGTCTAGGAAGCCATTAGTTTGCATAGGATTAGGTGCATAATCCCCTTGCAAATTCTCCTCAAATTTCTTAGTTTAGGTCCCAAGTTGGCCCACTGAAAGTTTTGTCCAGTCAATTTCCTCTCATGCACAAAATTTAGTGAGATGTGGGCTTAGTTTGCTTTAGTTTCAAGGATATCTAAATTAAAGCTAAGGTTAAATTTAATTATTAATATTATTAATTTTTATTTTTGCCTAAAGTCTTTAATTTACTAAATTTAGGTTTTCCACCTGATTTGGTGTGATTGGCTTCAGGGTTGGCCTTCCACCAACATGACCATCTCAGCCTTTCCACCATTCACTATCAACACTGGTCATCGATCTTGTCAATGTCGATCACCTGATACCTCCTCCATCAACCATCGACTGGTCTTCCACCCCAATTGGTTGACCTCGTCTTCCTGATGATCGAACACCATCGATGCGGCCCTTCTTGACCACCATCCTCCAAAAACCAAACACCGTCGGTGCAATATTTCTCTTGTTGATATTGGTCGCATTTAACTTGTATGGTCTTATTCATAATTTTCCACATTCTACACTTATACCTTTCTTTCATCAGTCACAAAAGATAGTATTGATCTTCAATCAGACTCAGGACACACTTGCTTCCACTGCACCGCCTCCTCCAAAGGAAATGAATTTATCATTTTCATCATCTACACCTCCTCATGTTGCTCCTGATGTTCTTCCAACTATTTTAGAGTGGTCTTCTTCATTGCCACCTACACCAGTTCCTATTGTGCAACAGACTCTACAGACTTCGCAGCAGCTTATTGGTGCTTCATCATTACCTCATCGAGATCCTACACAGATTGGTGATAAAGTCGTAGCACGACATTGTACTCCAACATCCACAACTCGTGGCCCCAACAACCTTGTTCACCATCTCAATAGGCTTTGTTTTCAGCATGTGGTATCTCAACCTCTCACTTCTATTGTAAAAGCATTGGATTCCAATCCTTCTATTGTGGGGAGGTATGATGAGGACATTATTAGACCTAGGATTATGTTTGTTAGACTTAGTTTATTATATTATTTTCTAAAGCCTAAAGTCCTAAGTCTAAGAATAATTGCAAATCTTATTCCAACTTGTAAAAGCAACATTTGGATAACATAGTCTTTGGGTTGGATTTGTTCTTCTTTTATGAGTTAGCAAAGTTGGATTTGTTAGCATCTTTGCTTAACTATAGCTTTTGGTTAAGCATCTTCTTATTTTAGAAGATTATGGTTGTACAAATATTATTTAAGCCCCTTACGTGAATAAAAATTCCAATTAGCATTTTTCGATTTTGGTTCCTCATCAAGAAGTTATCATGTATGGGGTATTTACTTGTGGATAAGTAGGTATGCTAGGTGATAATTGGGATATATGATCATTCAATATTATTGTCACTAGTGGAGAAGGCCCATGTATATCAAGAGTCTAGACTTGAGTTATATGTGCTACAAACTCCATGGATATGGGTAGTCTTTCAATCCAAATGAGTATCTTCTATGCTTCATGGCAATATTTGGGAAAGGAGAATAGATCATCAAGTTCAAAGACCCTTAGTATGTCCAATTTTATAGCTCATTTTGGGGCCTTGTCAATATTAGGTCTTGTAATTGTAATAAAAGGAAGTCTATACATATTGCATTTATGGTGGATATATCATTTGACCTTGAAATGGGGTATGTATGTTTGGGGTTGTGACACATACTAAATCACTTGCAAATATAGAAATTCGATAGAGCTACATGATATTCAGCCAGAAATGTTGGATTTGGATTTTGTGTAGGTTAGATTTGGATATGCCTGGGGATTGAGATATAATAAAGCCTATCTAGTAGGTACACTCAATAGGTTTTGTAGACCATACTAAGGATTTTGTTGATTTGGTGGAGCCATGACCTACTACAAATATTGTAAAGGTGGGCCAATTGGAGGCAATAGTTGATTTGACATAATAACCTAAAGTGTTTATACCCCCAATTGGTCATGTAGGGTTTTTCAATTATGTGTAGTGTTTTGGATTTAAAATGAAGAAATTAACTACCCTTTGATGGTACTAACAATTATATTGGATAGATTTAATTGGCTTTGGAATGTAGGTTGACCTAATGGGGTTTGTGTGTTTCTTTGTTGGCTAGGTTTGGGAGGTTGATTAATGTTAATTTGTGAGTTGCCTTGAAAATTTGACATCATTTGTGATTTAACTCATTTCCACTTGTGGCAAATTATGACAGCTTTGGGAAGTAGACATATTAGCAAATTGGCCAATGAAAACCCCTAATTGGTTTATTAGATAAAATGTAACACGTAACTCTTGTGACATTTGAAGCATGTCAAACAAAGGATTTGTGATTATGTTATGGATAGTGAGGTCATAGAAACCCTAGACCTAAGTAGCACTAAGTAAGTATTTTGACTTTATTTAGTCTTAGTGGGATTTCTCATGGATTGTTTCCCTTTTAGTGGAGTTGGAGTCAGTTCATCAAATTCTCGTATCCACATAATAGTTGTTGCCTCCTTGCCCTTTTGCCTTTTTTCTTTGATAAACAATGAGTTTGATTGGTCAAAAAACTTTATTGAACTATTGAGACTTCAACCTCATATTCATAATCTTGGATTGAGTCCCATTCATTCCTACACTCAAAAAATTCTTATTTAGAAAATGAAAATTTTCAAAAAATTGTAAAATCATTATTTTTGAAAATGGTAATTCGCTAAAGTTTAACATTCAAAAAATTTCAAAAAAATGAAAAAGTGAAACCCTTATGATGAATATCTTGAAAATAGGGATTCACTGTTGTTTTACGTAGAAAAAATTGTTTCTCCAGATTTGGAAATCGCTCTTTGCCAGTAGAATCGTTGTTCAAACCAAAAGATGAGGATTCTTCACAAAAATAGTTAAACAATATTCACTAGTAGCAAATCATCAATGTTGTCCTTTGACAAAAAAATCTTGATGATTTGGACCAAATTGTTAAGCATTTAATTCTATAGGCCTAATTTATGAAAATTTGATATGCTATTCTAAAGTTGGAATGTTAATCTTAAGAAATTTTACTAAGTTTCGTAACTGGTGTAGGATCATCCAAGTTCATGAGCATTATTGCATTGCCAAAAAAAATAGTTGTTAAAAGAGAATTTCTAATTTTAGCTGGATTTGATTTTATAATACTTTATCCAGATTGCAATGCATGTTGAAAAAATCTTTTATCTGAAACTAATTTTATAATATTTTTATTCGGTTTATATAAAAATGACCTTGTAACCATTTGAGACATCTCTAAGCAAATTGAAGAGTTCTCTACAGACGTGTTGGCTATGACATCTCCCATAATTTTTCTATACAAGTAATTTGTTATTATTCATTTTTTGGTTTGTGAATTTGTGAGATATTCAAGCTACTAGAAGAGGTTGTCTTTCATTAGACCCCCTCATCTAGACTGCGTCAATAACATATTTGTCATTCCACAAAGTACCTTTAGGTTCAAAAAGTGTAAAACAAGCTGATAAATTCTTGGATTATATGCAAATTAGCATAATAAACAAACTCTTTAAGTAATTTGGGAAGATTTTAACTAGATTTGCATTGATATGGATTTTTAGGGAAAGGGACTAGCTTCATTTTAATGTGAAAATCAAGCCCTTGGTCCCACTGGGCATGCCAAAAAAAATTGAATTGCAATAAGGTATGACTAAATTATGCTCGTAATTTTATTTCAACAATTGGAAGGAGAGAAATCGTGTCCTCCCCAACCTCCGGATTTAGGTCGAGTGCTATATATATATATATATATATATATATATATATATATATATATATATATATATATATATATAAACAAAAGAGATTAAGATAGAAGTAGAATGATTATTTTAATTTTTCTTTTGGATTGACTTTAGAGAGAAATAGTCAAATGCCTTATTAAGGCTCTCTACAACTACCCTACAAGGAACAAAAGACTTAAGTAAGTTTGATATGTGCAAAGAAACTAGTTGTGATCAACTAATAACCATCAAAGGCTCCAAAGTTTTGGAATTTCCATGCACTCGGCAAGGAAAATCTCTAGGAACCAAATATCACAATCAGTGATGTTACTGAAATGGTCAAAACCTATAAAATAAAACATAAAGGATGAGACATCTACTATGATTAGCCATAACCACTCTTAATCCCTTAACGATACTTGACTCCTTTGAAATGAAATTTCCATCAATTAGAGAGAATGAGTGTCGAAAATAGAGTCATCAGATTAGGACTTAAAGGAGTTGGTATCATCATCCTAAATCTCTAACATGTTAATATCAAAGGGATCAAACATGGATTTAAAAGAAAGAAACTATTTGAATGTGTCTCAAAGACAACCTTCTTGGTGAAGTCCATGTCCAAGGGCATACTCAAATATGTATACCCTTGAAGTGGTGGAATTACATTAGGTTTATAAAATTGAAGGCTCAAAACAAATTTTCCCTACTCTAGGTTGTAATTTGACTTATGGCAAATCATAGTGAGTGTTAACTCCTTAGCATTGACGCTCAAAGTGTAACCTTGACCAGCTTTCACAACATAGATTGTTCTATGATAAAGGAAACAATGTGATCTAGATCAACTTTTAATCCTATTAGGGTGACAATTATTCTCAATGTAATTGAGCTATTAGAATAAGAAGAAAATAAACAAATTGATTGAGGCTCCATCATTAACTAACACATGCACCCAAATAGTGAGGTGAAGGGTGAGGTATCCTCCCTAGAGTGTTTCTATACCATCAAAAATATCATAAAAATGGTATGAGAAGGTGTGATCATTGAGGATATTGCCTTGAAATGGAGATATTTGTTCACTTAATTTAATGCAATTCCCTACAAGGGGAACAACATGGTCTGTGTTTCACAAATAAAGACTTCAAAGAGAGAATCCCACAACAAAAAGGAATGTCGAGAGTTTCATGAAAAATTTACAATGATGGCATATAGCAATCCACCAACTTTGGGAATTGCTTATGTTTTTCATTTATGTTAAGGATTCAAAAAAACTTTGGAGTCGCAACTTGGGTGAAACAAAGTTGGAAAGAACAAGAAGATCATATAAGGATTTTGGAAGTCCTCAATATATGACTAGAGATGTTGGCATGTATATCTTCTGATTCTCAATAAAATTAATGACCTTGAACTTTTTAGGCACCGATTTTGAGGAGTGATGGTAGTGAGGAATGTAAGAAGGCTTTGAAAAGATCTGTAAATTATTGATGGATACATTTTCTTGAAAATATCTGTAAGGTTAGATAAATTTGTCAATTGTAATGTTGGTCTTACAAATAATGAAATTAATTGGGTGCTGAAGATTCTATTTTAAATGAAAATGACATGCTGAAGATTCTATTTTAAATGAAAATGACATCAATAACAGAAAATAATTACAGGCCTAAGGCAAAGTAGGAAGACGGGAGAGCTAGAAAAATAAATAAATAAATAGTCTTCTATGGAATCACAAATAAGGAACAATTACAAAAGTTACGCTTGATAAAGTACATTTGACCTAGCATCAAATGTTTTTATTTATTTATTTATTTATTTATTTATTTTTGAGAGAGACCATCTACCTCAATTTTAGTAGTTCACATCGTATAACATAGCAAGTAGTTCTAGGCTATGACCTGCAATCCTGCTCTTATGTGGCACATACAGCTAAACTTTCGAACCTTGGCATTACAAATACTGGGATTTTGTGCGCTGAAATTCAAACTTTTTTTCTACTAAGTTTGTTATATTAAGTTTAGGATATGGTTTAGGTAGTCATAAAAAAATTACCCCTGTTAAATGCATCTATAGGTACGGGTATGTATAGCGAAAAAGAGAGCGTTACAAGATAAAAGAAACCTAAAAAAGGTTCAGGAAAATATCTCACGAATTGGCTAATTCAATCTTTGAGGCTACTCCTTGCATTTAGTTTAGGATACCATTAAATAAGATACCATAACTGAGTTGAGTTCAATAAAATGTTCTATTTTATTTGAGATATAACTAAATAAATCATATCCAGACTGAACAAAATTTTAATAGTTGTCCGTTAATTGAGGTTCATTGGATAACATTCAATAGCATTTTCAAATACTATTGAGTATATTGATTTTTAGTGTTAAAACTTCTATGCCTGGGAAATGCAAGACTAACACAGGTTATATGTTCCTACAGGCGTTATATAAGTGCACACTGATTTAGTTTCTACATAAAAAGGGTTCTTTATATTAAATATTGAATAACAAACATGGACAGTGTTCTTTTAATAAACCAGTCCATTGCAAAGGGTTCTTTACTGTAATATTGAATAACAAAATTGGCCAGTTTTTTTTTAGTAAGTCAGTTCATTGCAAAGGGTTCATTATTGTAAAGCGGTTCATCGCAAAGAGTTCTTTATTGTAATATAGAATAACAAACTTGGACAGTCTTCTTTTGGAAAAGCACTGCATTGCTTAGTAACAGAAGTAGATTTGAATAATGAAGCATTCTGAATGACCTTATGTTTAAGAAGTTAAGAATGGGTTTGAAGTGGAGGAATGGGGTGCGTTCGTGTGCTTATAAAAGATAGTCTTTTTAGGTTATCATTGCTCACATAATCAATACAAGTGGATATTTTTCGCACCAATTAATATAATCAATATGTTATTATAGTCCAGCCTTGTATTTTTAAACATTTCATTATAATTATCTTTAGTTCCTACCATCTAGTTATTCCAAAGCATCTCAAACTTACATTTCTGATCAAATCCATTCTAGCTTATCTGGCAGTAGCCTATAATATATGTTCAGCTGGCTTAATAGAATGTCTATTAGGTTTAGCATTGATATGCGTATTCTTCGACAAGTAACTATTGAAACAGAACCCTCTTTCTTCCAAACATAAGTAGCAAATTGATAACACAAGCAAGTGGCTTCTGAAGGTGATCAGTAACCAAGTACTATCATTTCACGGACTGAAATGTGATTTGTCATTACAATACTTTACATAGAATTGCGCTCTTTATTTTTGGCACTTCCAACCGTCACACTCTGCAATGAACCATATTCTCTGTTTAGTATAATGAGTGCACAGTAGATCCAGCATACCCAGAAAGACCAGATACATTTGACTAAATGGCAACTGCTGAATCACTTTTATTTTGCTCCATGGATGAAGGCAGCAGCAATGCCAGTCTCTGCTTGTACCGTCCTATCCTTTGCATCCGTTCATTTCTTAACCTGCATCAATGCAAAAATGTGAAGAAAGAATCAAACACACATACAAAATAAAAATGCTCATTTATTTGTCCCATGACGGATTGAACAAAGTGAAAATTCCAATAACATGACAAGGAATACATTAGCAATCGTTAACCTTGTGGTTTAGCAGAGAGAAACAATCATGGGTACAAAGGGCAAAGGCTTGAAAAACTTTGAAGCACCCACAAATGCCGAGTTCTACTGGAGAACATACCTTGCACGAATGTTTTTGGCATGCTTCACATGTGCTTGTAATAATTGCCGTTCAGATATATTTTCCACAGGTCCTTCCAACTGCATCAAATGAGTTTCCAATAAAAAGCTATAATGCCATTTAGAAAGAAAGGTTATCATCATTCAATTTCTACTAATGAAATTAATGTTTAAGAATCCTTTGTATAGATAGAAGCAAGAAAGTTTCATCCGTGAAGAACATTATGCCAGGCAAGCAGCATAATTATTTCTACACGTGATAGTGAACATCATTCTTCATTTGCATCATTCCCTGAGAAGTAACTATTTGATATCCCTTCATAAACAATTCACTTCAATCCCATTATTCAAATGTTTGTCTTAAAGAAATTTTCTCAAAGTTGAAACAAGGCACGTATTGTCCATAACAGAATAGAATAGACAGGTTTTAATGTCCACAAAGCGAAATAGCCTATGGGACTACAGTAGATTTAATATTACCAATCAATATCTGTTATCTTGCTTTGCTCCTCTAGAAAAGAAACAAGGTTGTGTGAAACTAAAATTTTGACCTGTTATTCTTTCTTTTTTGAAGTGCTGATTCTGATGCTAATTTCACCTACTTTCTTTATTCGCGGCTTCTCAAAGAGTTCATGCATAAAGTCCACTGCTAGAGTATCAACATAACTCGTAGATCATTATAACCTTTGCATTCTCAAATGAAATGTGTCTTTGTTTCCATTGCCCCTGATGTACAAAAGGTACATATCCTCTCCCATTTCACTTTGGTCTCTACCATCTGCCAGTCTCACATCTTAGTTGATGTTAGCTTTGGGCCATATGCGTCTTTGCTATAAACTTGATATTTACCCCTATAAACGTCTTTTGGTGGTGTTCATAAGTGGGATTGAATTTAACAAGGTAATGTTTTTTCTTCCTCCTTAAAACCTTTATCTATATAGCTGCCCTGAATTTCCCCTGATATAAACCTTTATATATTTGTTATTATTTGGACATTCAATGAAGTTGATATCCCATCAATTCATCCATTTGTTGTTTTGTTTCATCTATATAATATTTTTTTTTCATTCAAATCCTCTCTTGCTATAATTTTTAGCCATCAAATTGCATCCATCTTTTTAATTTTTTTTCAAATAGCCTGAAAGGCAACTCAGAGGGGCTGCTGTACCTATTTCTGCTAAAAGTTGAAACAAAGATGTTATTTAGAACCTGAATACTTCATTATTTAGTTATGCAAACCCTAACAATTAGAATAAACAGGCCATCTGCATCTAGTGCTCGGTTCAAGAATTCAAGATAAAGTTTCCATATATGTAACCTCTTCCACCTGGATACACATATCCACAAGTCAGACATGGATATGAACACGATACTTTCTGGATACCATCATATCTAGACACATCTGAATATGTGGACATCATATCCAAATGCATCTGAATAACTGCCTGTATCTAGGCCGTATCTGATACGTCTAAAAACATACCTCTCTGGCACATGTGGATAAGCATTCACAACATAAGATTTCAAACAAATAACAGATAATTATTTTTTTAAATAACTTTTTAAATAGGAGGGGCCTGAGGTATGCTATGTTCCATGAAGTTTCTGAGAAGCATCTCCAAGATGACAGGCCTGGCCCCAAAATCCGAGATAGTGGGATAGATAAAAGACATTTATATTTATTCTAGCTTTATCAAGTCCAATTCATTCCAGGCAATTCAAGTTTCTTTCTTCAGCAATTTACTCCGAAGGGGATATTCCTAACAGAGCTTAGTTCCTGAGAAACTTTTTTTTTATGATTATATTGGGAATAATCCAGCTAAAGGGGGTTATTCAGGGCAAACTTAAGACACATCTAGACACATCTAGACACAAGTCAGACATGGATATGAACACGATACTTTCTGGATACCATCATATCTAGACACATCTGAATATGTGGACATCATATCCAAATGCATCTGAATAACTGCCTGTATCTAGGCCGTATCTGATACGTCTAAAAACATACCTCTCTGGCACATGTGGATAAGCATTCACAACATAAGATTTCAAACAAATAACAGATAATTATTTTTTTAAATAACTTTTTAAATAGGAGGGGCCTGAGGTATGCTATGTTCCATGAAGTTTCTGAGAAGCATCTCCAAGATGACAGGCCTGGCCCCAAAATCCGAGATAGTGGGATAGATAAAAGACATTTATATTTATTCTAGCTTTATCACGTCCAATTCATTCCAGGCAATTCAAATTTCTTTCTTCAGCAATTTACTCCAAAGGGGATATTCCTAACAGAGCTTACTTCCTGAGAAACTTTTTTTTTATGATTATATTGGGAATAATCCAGCTAAAGGGGGTTATTCAGGGCAAACTTAAGACCATTAATAGTTTATTGACCCACAGCCGTTCTTGGGATGACTAGACAAGTTCCCAATTTTCTCTCGAGAAATTTGAACCACCGAGAAATTGCCAAGAACTTGGTGAAACTCGGCCACGCAGGGGAAAACGCAGAATATGCAAAATGCAAAATTTGCTGAGATATTTTATTGGTTTTGATAATCAAGAATTGTAATTGAACTCTTTTTTATGAAAATCTAATAGAAAATCAACTTTCTGGCTGTCCAGTTTTTGTTTTAAAGTTCAAACGTATTTTTTTAATTAAAGTATTTTCTTCAATTTGGTTTTTGCCGAGTTCCCTGAGTTGCGAGAACCTCTCCAAAACTGGAGTGTCGAGCTTTTGTCGAGTTGTGTGTTTTCCAATTATGGGCTAGACAACTGGACATTGGTTTTTAAAAAAATAAAGCACATTCATTGGCCAATTAAACCTCACTGAGGCATGCATATTGTACTTCATCAAAATATGTCAATTTGAGTCATATTTTCCTTATAAGATTAAAGATATGTCAATAATGACAAAGGATGAGTTATTAAGGTTTTGACTAACGTATTTTTTTATTCAGTTGAGCATGAGGGTAGGAATCCCTTTCCACAATAAGGTATTTTATTCCTTTTACTAGTAACTTAATTTCAATCGATAAAGCTAGCAATTTTTCATGCATGTTTATGGGCAATAATGGCATATCTTTTTCTTCTAATAACTTAATTCCAATGCACAAAGCTGGCGATTATTCCATATAAGTTTAAAGGCAATAATGGCATTTCATTCATGATCACATATTAGTCCCCTCAACTAAGTCCAACCTGCATTCCTACAAAAAGCTCCTTCATATACTATATACAATCAAAACTAAGTTGCACAAAGCTTGGAAACGGGTAATGTTTCCAAAAAGGAAACACCTTAGGAAACATGAGTCTTCAAACCCTTTGGACACGTGGAATCAACAAAGAAAATACCTAAGAAAAAAGTTTATAGACAAAAATGAATAACAGAGATCACAAATGAATGAAAACACATAATTAAATCTCATGTAGAGTATAATAATGTCAAAGCTCAACCTTTATATATCAGGCCTCTGTTAGGGAAACTCGGTAAGCTTTTCTGAGCTTGCCAAGTTTTTTTCACTCAGCGAGTTTTTGGGTCACAAGTAAAAACTTGGCTGGCCGCACAAGGGGACAGGAAAACGGCATAAAAGGTTTTTTTTTTCAAAGTGCCCTTATTTTTACTGTTCTCAGTTGCAGAGAGTGCAGAGACAAGGTGAATCGGACCAGCAAAAACACTCAATTGCATCCTAAATCCAAAAAAATTTCAGTTTTGAAGAATCTAACAACTACCCGACACTTACATCTGAGGTTAAAAAAACAGGAAACTCTATTTCAGCTGTCAATGCTTAAACCCTAGCTTTTTCTTTAAGTTTCTAACTACTTGCTTATTATTTCCATGTGCAGCCACATTGAAATAAAATGACATGAAAAAAAGACCCAGCGGGGAAGTTTGCAAAGGATGGAACAAAGAAAGGGGAGACGTAGTGTAATTTATATGGGGAGAAAATTCATGGAGGCATAAACCACCTCCAATACCACTTGGAGAGGTTATCCGGCCATGATGTCAAGCCATGTCCAAAGGTGGAGCCTGAGGTTGTGAGGGAATGCAATGCCCTCCTAAGTGACTATAGTGAGAGAAAGAACTAAAACGAAGAACAAGCAAGACCATGGCTACTCCACCTTCTCGACCTTGTACAGAGGGTACCGATACCAATGCCAAGGTGGATCGAGTCCATCAGTTGCACAACCAAGGAGTGGGATGGAGGAGTCCTTTTTTGTAGAACATTCCACACCAGGGTCAACCTTGGCTTGAAGATATGACTACGTGGAACAAGGAGAGGCCCAATTTAAGGGCGATGAGAAGTTTTTCGTATTTTTCCAACATTCCCTTCAATGTGGCGAGGTTTCCATATTAGCAAGGAATGGTAGATGCCCTAACAGTTTGCGGCCCAAAAGCAGGTTCACTAGCGCTAGAGTGGATCAAGTCCATCAGTTGCACAACCAAGGAGTGGGATGGAGGAATCGTTTTTTTGTGGAACATTCCATGCAAGGGTCACAACCTTGGCTTGAAGGTATGACTGTGTAGAACAAGGAGAGGCCCAAGGCCATGTGGAAGGCTTGTGCAAGTTTTTGGTATTTTTCTGACAAATGTGACGAGGTTTCAATATTGGCAGGGAATGGTAGATGCCCTCACAATTTGCGGCCCAAGATTTAAGCCGCCAACTTATGATGATTTTAGGGGGGCTCTCCTTCATGAATCCGTGGAGGATATTCAGCTGTTGGTTGAAGAGCAGCACAAGGTATGGAGGAAAAGGGATTGCACAATCATGTCTAATAGGTGGACCAATGGGAAGAATTGGACATTGATTAATTTTTTGGTTGCTTCTACAAGAGGTATTGTATTTCTCAAGTCAGTGAATGCATCACCACAAGTTAAGAGTGTCAAAATGCTTGCACAGTTGCTAGATGAGGTTGTGTTAGACGTCAGGCAACAGAATGTTGTCCAAGTTATCACGGGCAATGCAGCAGCGTATGTAGAAGCTGGTAGGATTTTGAAGAAGAGATTCCCCACCATTTTTTGGACACCATGTGCAGCCCATTGTCTCAATTTGCTTCTTGAAGACATTGGAAAATTATCTTGGGTGTCGAAGGTTGTATAAAAGGCCAAATGTATTAAAAAATTTATCGACAACCATATGTGGGTTGTAACATCCCACTTTTTACCCTACTTTGTGTTTGCATTATATAGCTTAAGGTTTGATTTCATAGAGGTGATTATGAAATAGAAATGGTTTAAGTATGTTTTGCTAAATTAGGAGAATTTGATGCTAAACATGAATTGTTAGTGGCATTTGAGGCATTTACTTGGAATGTTTCTTTGTTTCCTTAGTTAGTTGGAAAAATTAATTGCTAAGATTGGTTTATTTGGTTAACCAAGGTCTTTAACTTGTGTTAAGCTTGATTAGTGGACAGCATTGAAGAAGCATTAAATCTAGTGCTATTTTGTCCCTAGATTAGTTACAAGTTAATTGTGATTAACTAGGTTAATTAATTAGTTGCTTAGCAATGAAGTAAAGATTAGTTGAAGAACTGGTATGTGTTTGATTATGATTGGATGATTAACTAGGTTAATTAATTAGTTGCTTAGCAATGAAGTCAAGATTAGTTGAAGAACTGGTATGTGTTTGATTGTGATTGGACCACCTCGATTGCAAAGTCAAAGATAACTCCAATTTCTAGATAGCATTTATGATGGGCTCATCTCCAACAATTTTTAATAATAAAAAAATGGTTATGGGGGGAGGGTGAGTTCCATTATAAATAGAGGCATTTGGGAAGGCAAAGGGAGAGAAATATTTTGCGGAGTGAGATCAGGGATTATGCTCTCCAACTGAGTTGGATCAGAAACCAGAAGTCTCGCATTCTTCGCAAGCTGGCATTGGAAATCTAGAGGTTCCTAGGGAGTATGGTCTTTGGGCTTTGCTCGGATCAAAAACTAGACGGGCCTTGTGATTTGCCATAGTTTTTCCTCGCCTCGTTGCTTTGCTAAAAAAAAGAGTCGCGTATAAGTCGAAGTATTGGAAGACTTTCCGGAGCTTGGATAGGAGAAAGTCTGCGAAAAATTCAGGTTAGGGTTAAGATCCCAACTATAGTATGAATGATGAGTATGCTTGTTTGGTGATTGAGTTAATGTTACAGTAATAGCCTTTCTTGTTGTTAAGGTTAAAGGTTTTAATGTGGAATAAAGAAAAGAGGTGTGTGTAGGAAAGTTATTGATGGTTGTGTTTTTGGGGATTGTTGATGAATTGTTTGTTATTCATGGCGGTCCATTCATGTGAGTGGATTTAGAAGAAGGATTTAATGCTGCAGTTTGTGTTGTAATGTACATTGCCTGTGTACAGTAACAAGAATAATATAAATCTCCAATTTAGTCAGATCTGTGCATGCATGTGTGGGAATCCAAGTGCAATATCAATAATTATATTGTGTGTGGAGTTTTAGTGATATTGCAGGTGTTGTTGATTCTGGTTCTGTGTCAAAAGTGCATACCCAGAAAACATACAACCATCCATATGCCATTGTGTGAAATAGATAAATAAAGAGAAAATAGGATTAATGGTTGTTACCCATTATTGGAAATGATATTTGTGTGATTAACATGCAAATGGGTATTTTCCAAGATTAAGTTATTGGGCAGAACAAGGGTTTTCACCAAACCGTACAAGCAGCGTACCAAACTGTACAAGGGTTTGTAAATTCGTACAGTTGATGAGTTTTGGCCTGAGATTGCATTTTTAAGCATTTTGAAGGTAGATCAATGAGTTTCCAGGTGAATAGTTGCCAAGTGGTTGGGATTTAGGAATTGTACAGTCTTCAGTTGTATGTTTTAGGAATTGTACTGTTGTGAACCATACAACTATACAGATTGGATTAAGTTAAACTGCAAATAGTGGGAATTCATCTTAAAATAGTGGAACTGAGGTAACTAGTACTTGAAGTACCTGTTGAACCTGAAAGAGAGTTGAAGATTAGAGAAAGTTGATGTTGTATTCAACTCGATGAGGCTATTGTTGAAAAGCTTTCTTGCAGAAGAAATAATGTAATAGCTTGTAGGAGCTTATGAATTATTGTAGAAAGTATCAAAAATGTAACTCCCAAGTATCTAGTTGTATTGGATATGAACAATGTAATCTCTTTGAAGTTTTATGTTCTGAAAAACAAGTTGTTTACATGATCTAATATGTTACTTGAATTCTCAAGTGGATGCTTTGTTTATAAATGGCTAAATTAGATCTTTACATTCTATTAGTAAAAATGTGGAAACATTAGGATGAACATAAACATATCAAAGAATATATAAATGAGAGATCTAAAGAGTAGTAGTCAAATTCTAAGGGATGTTTCCCTTAACAAACCATATGTAGTATGGTTGGCTGGTTAAGCATTGCACCTAGAATATTATCTCATTGTAAAACAATGAGTAGTCAACAAGGCACACGCTTAAGGTTAGGTTGAAAGACACCTATGGTTGGAACTAGTTTAACATGAGGTTAAACAATAAGGGAAATGCACGTTCTGGTTGAAACAGACTGGAAAATTCCCGCTTATCATTATGGGACACTGGCCACTCCCATGCACATGGATAAACTCTAATCAAGTTGATTCATGTGTGGTGCATAGCCTTGGAAACTCATGGGACTACTTGCTCAATGGATAACTATATAAAAAGACTCTCATATTTATTTAATTTTAAAAAAAAAATAGATGGATGTGATGGTTAGTTTTGGTTGGATAATTTGGGGTTATTACATGGGTCCTCTAGTTGATGAAGCAATTCACTAATGAGAGGGAGCTTGTGCGGCCTGGAGTTAGACAATTCGCCAAAAACTTCATTACATTGTAGAGCCTCTTTGATGCAAAGGGGGCGTTGAAGAGGATGTTTGTGAGCGATGAGTGGGCTGCGAAAGATGCTGCTATATATCGACTCTCCAGTGAGAGCTAGGTGTACAACTATGTTTTTGAGGAGGCCTTCTGGACAACTATGCATGAGGCAATCAAGGTACAAGCCTAAGTTTTTTTATTTTATTTTATTATTTGTTTTTTTTAATTTAAATTATTTTTCCATTCTTTTTATTCATGTGTCAAAGCCTTTGGTGGGAACCTAGGTGTTGTAGGTGAGTTGGAGAGGAGAGGGCAATCCTCCAAAGGAGGTCCCAGGTTCAAATCTCCACCCTCCCAAAAAGCTGAATTGGGTATCCAAAATCCAATTGATAATGTTGGTGCGGGCAGGGTCGGGTGCGACTCCCGGGTGACTTTGACGGTGTAGAACCCCCTGTTCGTGGTCTCTCAGACCAAGGCGGCCCCACAAGGGGTTTATCGCTTTTTTTTAAATAAATAAAAAACCTTTGGTGAGGGTTCTTTGTCTTGTTGATGGAGAAAAATCACTAATGGGATATGTATATGAGGCTATGGGGGTAGGTTGAAAGGGGCAACTGCCTCATTTTAGAATTATTCCGTGCCTAGATACAATCTCATTTGGGAAATTATTGACCGATGATGGACTTCTCAGCTCAAGAGCCCACTTCATGCAGCAGGGTACTACCTCAACCCCAAATGTTTTTATGATGATTCATTAGAGGCCGACTATGAGGTGATGTCAAGCCTTCAGCAATGCCTTGACCAGATGGTGCCAGATGAGCACACTAGGATGAGCTGCAAGATTATAAGAGATGTGAGGGCGTCCTTTTCACATCCACATAGTGCATTCGAGCAAGGTCAACTTTGAGGCCAAGTAACCCTCATCGAATTATTATTGATTTTATCTTTTGATTTTGTTTTCAAAAATAATCTCAATTTAAGATTTTACATAAATTATTACCTTTACTTTTTCTTGGCTTTTTCTATATTTATGGTGGGAGGACTTTGGTGCATATACACCCTATCTACAACATTTCACCATAAACATAATATGTCAACCATGCAGCGCTTCAAGTTGTGAGCGCAATTGGAGTATGTTTGAGCACATTCACTCCAAGAAGCGCAACAAACTTATGCAGCAAAGTTAAATGATCATGTTTTTGTTCATTACAACCGTCGCCTCCACCATCAAAAAATTGTGTGAACAAGTCACAAAGCCATTGATTTAGACGAGATTGGTCCATTATGGAAAATAGAGTCAGAGGAGCAGCAGCAAGAGCCTCTCTTTTCCATGGATGATTTTGAAAATATAGTGGGGGAGTTAGAAACATAGGCACAAGAAGAGGCATGAGCACAGGCACAAAGAGAGAGAGGACTAGAGCTTTTGCTAGAGCAAAGGGCAAAGGCATTCGTAGACACTAGATACTAGGCCTATTGAGGCATTTTGACACATTTTGTAATTTGTACCTTTTTATATCATAAGCCATACAAGAATATTTGAATTTTGAAGGCATTAAAATTTATCAATTTGAGGTGTGTTTTGTCACTTTCTTGTGTAGTTTAAGGTTATATCACTTACAATATTAATTTTGGATTTATATTTTGTTAATTAATTGTGATATGCATGAAACAAAAAATTCCAATGAAAATTTGCATTTTCTTCAATGTCATTGACTCGTCGCTTCTTGTTTAGTAAAAAGGCAATGGAAAGAAAATGCCTCAATTGAGCGTACAAATTTGTTATACCATAATTGTGAATGGTATTTCCATTTACCCAATTCCAGTCTCTCTGGTAAGATTTGAAACAATGTAACTTGTTCTCGAATGAAATCCCTCCAATTGCATTGTTCCATTGCCAATTCCACAAACCACCCTAACAAAAGAAAGGTAGACATATAGGTCTAGTAATTTAGAGAAGGGAAAGCCCATATAGGCCATGAAGTTTAGTCATAAGCAAGTCCTTCAAATTGCCATTGCAACAAATTTGAAACAATTTACCAAGTTGTCCACATTCATTTCAAGATTGGTGAACCACCAATAGAAAACGATTTTGCAGCCCCAGTGATATCACAAAAGGGGAAATTCCTTTAATATGTGGAGCATTTCGAATGTGATATCTTAATAGAACTAGCCAAGGAGCATTTCTCTTCACTGCTCTCACCATCCACTCACTAGCAATGGCAGCATCTTGAGCCTGGACGTTAGGAACCCCTAACCCATCATCCAATGTAGGATTAGTGCAAGCCTCCAGAGAGACCAAAGATGCCCCCTAAATCCTCCTCTATTGCCCCAAAGAAAATTTTGGGGAACAATTTCCATCAATAAATATGCCAACTCTGAAGGCATAAGGCAAGAAGAGAATGCATATCACATGAAGGCAAAATCCTGTCAACAACAGACCCCTTCCAAGCTAGTGGAAAAGCAAGGACCACCCCTGTTGATTAGTTGAGCTGAGGAGAATATCAAAAAGAATACCAAGATATAGACTGATTTAAACAGGCCTAATTATGACAGTCTTTCTTTCCTTGCAACTACCCTTAACTGCTTTACAAAAGTGTCACGACATAGCAAAGTGTCTTACCCTGAAAATTGAGTTAAACCAAATAATCTACAAAGGTTAAACCAGAATCATCTACAAAGTGCTTATTAAAAACTTGTGCACCTTCTAGCTAATAGATCTCTAGCCAAAACCTTGAATTTGTGTTGCAACTGATAAATACCCAAGAGCATTAGCAACAATAAAATGCAAGTATGGATCTAGGGGAAAGTCTTGCCTAATAGACCAATGCAAGTCAATCGGTGATGAAAATTTGTCATTTACCTTAGCCCTTGCAGAAGCAAGAGAGATAAGCATCTTCAAATCAACGAACGGGCCAAAATTCCAACCAATTCAGTATCTTCAGGAGGAAAGCCCATTCAATTCTATCATAAGTTTTTTCAAAGACTTTATTCAAAAACCGTGCTATTTTACCAACTCAAATTGCCCATTAAGTTCTTTTCATTGTCAAAAATAAGTAATCAAGGATGAATCTGCCTTTGATGCATTTTGCTCATGTTTAACTATTCTTGAAAGCAAAAAATAGATTCTTCTAGAAAGAGTTTAAACCATAATATTATATAAAACATTTAATAACATAATAGGGTGCCATCCACCTGTAATCTCCCTTATTATTCCTTTAGGGATAAGCTTAATGAGACCTACAATAAAAATATCACCCATCACATTTGACAGAGTCTTGACACATTTTTAAAAAGTTGGACCAATAACATTGTTGTAGCTAGAAGCAGCTTGTGACTAGTTGTTTGCAGTTCTCTATATGGTCCATTTTATTTCTGTCTTATCTACTAAATATTATTAAGTGTTCATCACTTAAGCAGGTGAAATATTTTGGTACTTGCATCTCTTTTCCATACCCAAATCATTTTGACTTTAACCTCCAAAACTTTCTTCTTTCCCCTATAGATAAGCTAATTGTGGTTGGGAGCCATTTTTTGCAAAACAAAACAGCTTCTCTAATTTGGGACCGAAAGCCTGAGTTGTTCTACTTTGCAATGTAGCAATAACTTCTTTATGCCATACCTTCAATTTTTCCTTGACAATTCTCAACCTTCCAAACAAGTTGTACATCAATCGTAGGTGCTCCGACACCATTAATTTTGCACCTTCCAACATCTATTTGAGTTTCTTCTTGGTTCTCTCTACTCCATATTAAAATGTTTTTTTCATGACTCAACTTCCTCTTTTCTTGTCGCCCTATTAACTAAACCAAGGTTGTTGGCGGTGGTGGTGTTCTTCTATCCCTCATTGCTCATCAAGTGTCAGTGGCACATCTGCAAGCCCTTGAGCAACCCAATCCCGCTAAGGTTGCAATATCGCTTAGACTTGCTCAAAGTATATTCCCATTTCCACTCACATTTCAACAATGTGTTGCGTTTGAGCGAATTTGACCCTTGAGGTCAAGTTGAAAGGGCTGCGCAGCCCAAAAAATGGAATTCATCTCCCCTAAGCACTTGATGTTTCTGATGAGCTCCTCTGTTTGAGCAAGAATCAATCCCAGGCATACTATTGTCCCTAATGGCAATGCCATAACCTAGATTTTGTCACCCTTCACCCCTTCGTTGTTAGTCCATGAATATCCAAATGATAATATCAAATGTTTTCAAAATGAAAATATGGATGGCTTTCACTTGTCCCTCACCATCCAATTCTACCAACCAATGAACTAAAATGGTATCGTTCAAAATTGGAGTACATACTTCGAAGAAAGGATGACAATGTATTCCACTAAAGAAAGATATCAAAAGAAGCTAGTCTGACAAAATATCTCACACCAAAAAACTTAAATTAATGAGAATACTTGTACAATACACTACTCTCTTATGAAAAGGAGAGATGACATCAAAATACAATTACAAATACTCCTCAATGCTTTAAAAAACTACAACAATTGCACTTTCTTATTTATGTACTTGCTCTTGCTAAGGGACAATAAGCGTCTACACAAGCTCTCTTTCCTCCAACTACCTTGAATAAAGTGATAAACCTCCGTTGTACGAGGGGTACTGTAGAAGCATGCCTTTCAACTATGTTTGATGGTGACATGTCACGAGTCTCAAGAATCATCTTGAAGACATATCCCATCATCCCAAGGATGTACCATACCATCCCTAAAACCCATCCTGTTGCCTTGAAAACATATCCTATTATATTTTGTTATCATACCAAAATTTTCATAGAATACCTCTTTCCTCCCAAGGAAAGGATGAATCATTTCGCTATCTTTGGTTGCTTCTCTCGGTCTTCCATGTTTGCCCTCCAATTTGCAATGCTCCAGCTCCCCTCGTCTTCCTACAATTCCTTTGATTATTATGTAGGCTAATCTTCCCACTAGCATTGTCTTATTATTACCAAGGCAAAATACTTGTCTCCATTGTGTTCATCAATGTTAACAGCCCATGTTCATGTAGGCAACAAGGCCAAAAATGTAATATGTTGCAAGTATTCAAGCCATAAAAATTACGTACCACACAACACAATAAAAAATAAAGCAATGGATACACTATGCAACAACAATGCAATGGAATGTTACTTATGCCATGTAATACACAACCAAAGATACACCAAAGCACAGGTCTCTTGTATATTCTAAAATGTATACAATAAAATCTAAAGATAAATTGTGACTGAATATGATCCAGCATACACAAGACCAAGACAATTGGATACATATTATTCACAAATGGAGGCTGGTGGAGTGTGCTCACCACATCTATTCAACTTCTCGCACATAACAACAAAATTACTGTACCCCCAAACAACTATAGTAACATAGTACAGGTAAGTACATTATTGCATCCTCTATTCTCAACATGTCAAAAGTAGTCAACATAACAAAACAATGGGACAACAAATCAAGATTGTATGGCCTTGACCAATGTGACTGACTACACCCTAGTAACAAATATGTACTACAAATACAAAGCTAAACTAGAGGAAATAAACTAGTGTAAACTGCACTAAAGCCAACAAACAAGGTAAAAGAAGGAAATGAGCTCAAGTGGATTCAAGCCCCCACCCTAATTTGTACAGGGTACATTCATCGTTACCACCAGCCATCCCAAAAAGGCCAACACGATATCTAATGGTGCTCCCAAGAGAATGGGCAAGAATAAGGGGGGCTAGTTGGATAATCTTGGGAGGACATAGAGTTCAATCCCTCAAGATACTCCTATCATCCATAGCCAAGGAATCAATAGAATAAGATAGGAAATTAGAAAGTTGCTTCTGTTTGCAACCCCTGGATATGTGACGGGTGGCTGAAACCGATGCCAAAGAACTGCAATCCTATCTCACAGCATGCAAGAAAAACAAAGCGCCAAAGCCCTAATAGCCACTCTCATATGCAGACAAGGGAGCACATATCTGTCATTAACAATCTAAATAGTTGTAGCTTCAAATAAACACTTGTTAGTCCACAGCAGAGATAGGGAAAAAAAATGAGGTGATTCATCAAGTAGTAGTTAATCTCTCCTATAATCCCTGACACTGAAGAGTGATAGCTTCCCAAAGGTACAGAACCTAACATCTCTATCCAAGATAGCTGAAAAGAGTGGCAACTAGTCTTAAAAACACCTATAAAAAAAAGAGTTGAAAAAAGGAAGTATATTTCAACAATTTAGCAATAGACACAGTTCCCATTCCTCTTGAATCAAACAATTGTGGTTTAGGATTTTGTTAACAATTGTACATCATGGAAAACTACAAAGATTCATGGTCCAAACTTCAAACTGCAAAAAATCCTTATTTCCCTTCATGGCAGAGAATTTGTTGCATGTATTAAATAGAATTTAATTGGGTATCAACAAGATTTGGCAAATTTGTGAGATGAGTCATAAAAGGCCTTACTCCTTATTGTTAAGCACACATAATAAAAAAATAAGAGGGCGTCCAAAAACAAAATAAAATCCAAGTACACCCCAAAGTTCAAAAAACCAAATATCAAATGGCATGAGATACAAGTGGTTAAAAGGGCTCCCAACGTGGAGACCCAAGTTCAAATCTTGTCAGGCCATATATGCATAATTGCCAATGTGATTTGTTGTAATACTGTGACAATGTGGTCAAGATGTAATGGGGGGGGCATTTCAACCCCATATAGCCAATTTAAAATACCAATCGTTTAATGATATGCCTAAAATTTTGATATGGCATTGAGGATTTTTAAGATTAAGAGACTCCTTTTAAAAATTAAATACATCAAGTTGTGGAACTCTAGAATAATTTTAGCATCTGACTTGAGCCAATTTTTCACTACAACGATTATGCTTGAATGTACAGAGGATTTTGATAAACAGTCCAATTTTCCATACATCCACACAGATGCTTGGTACAAAAAAATTGCTTATATCACTGACTTTTTATTTTGGAGGTATATGAAGACATTGACAAGATATTCCAATTTTAAAACCCATAAAAAGCAAATGGAAGCACTTATCCAGTGGGAAACAGATATGTTCATAAAAACTACATATTCTTATACACCAACATAAGAAATGAAGCTTGATAATGAAGTTGTGTTAATGCAATTCTATAAAGAGGTGGTTCTCCTGCATAAACAGTGCACAAAGAGTTTCCCATTAAATTGACAATCCCCATAGGAAAATGTCTGAGAGCAATGTTACCAAATTCAGCAAATTTTATCAAAAATATCCAAATTATGGCAATTTTCTACCTTCCACAAACAAATTTAATAGGCATAATTAGATAAACAACAGTCAATTGCAAATAAGAATTCAAGAAAAAGTAAACCTAAAACTTCTTCCATTTGTGTAATTCATTCCCATGACTACTTGACTCCCTTCTACATCTACAAAATTAACATTGAAAAAAAAAAAAGACCAAGGAAAAAGATAAAATAATCTCAATAGAACAAAATGATCTTAGAGCAACTCATTCATACAGGTCTTTGCAAGGCAATCTCATTCTTGCATGAGACGAAGTTCTTCGTACATATTTATTTTAGACATTTAAATTAATAAAAATATTTATTTCAAGTTTTGAACTTCTTGGCGAATTTTATAGCTGATTTTTCTCAATCTAGTAACTTAGCCTATAAGTCAAGAAAGGAGGTTGAAGACCTTGCAATCAAACTTAAGAAGAAAAATATAACATTGCCCCAAGTACGTTAAAATAAAGCTCAAAGCATTATGGAGAAATGATAAATAGATAGCAATCAAATGAGTGCGGCCCGAGTTCAAATCCCTACATTGTGATGGACACCCTCATGATGATGAAACCTGTGATGATTTGATTTGTTATAATACCACGACAATGCATCTTGTTAAGATACCAAAATAATGCAGTGATGATGTTATACAGATATGACACGTTTCAACCCTATTTAATCAATTGAGAAAAGGAAAAGAACGTTAGAAGAAAGGGAAAAACATGACACAAGAAAATAATTTCAAAGAGATTCAACTTATCATTCAATCATTGAAGAGAAATTAAGGATAGTCAGGCAAATTGTGACAATAAACATAGTGTTAAGCCGAGATCACTAGAAATGAGAGGATTCTCTGATTGCATCTATGAAGATGAAGAAAGAATAAACTTGACTAAAAAGAAAGAAAATGTTGATGAATTACCTCAATCTCCAGTTAGGGAAAGCTGAGAAGAGGTTATTTCAAATGTTCAAGATTCCATTGTAAAGGATGTTTCTCAAGATCCATCGATAGTATTGAAAAGACTAAAACCCCAAAAGGAGTCAAAAACTCCTCTATAGAGAAAATAAGTAGACGATTCATCATGAAAGGAAAAGGACAATAATAAGCAGAAAATAGATCCAAAGTACAACTCCATGGGCACCGCATGCCCCAGGAGATGGCGTTTAAGATGATAAAGGAAAAAAGAATCCCAAATCCACCACACAATCAACCCTAAGCAAAAAGGAGGACAAAACAGCAGGGAGGGGGGGGAGGATAATTAATACAAAAAGGCAGACAAGATTCCACCAATATTCCTTATTAAGGAGCGCAAGAGGATGGTTCTAAAAATTTACTAAATCGTCACAGGCAAGGTGATTCACCCATAGATGATTTTAATGCAAATACATTAATGATGGAAAACATCTAGTGCAAGGATACCAATCCATGAGGATTTAATTATTTCCTCTATTTCTTATGATGGCTTAACATTTTCAAAGAAGAAAGCAACAAGAAAACCTCAGATATTATATTTGACAATAAAAAATAAGAAAGTTGTTTATCGGACAGGCAACTACAACAAAAAATGTCCCGGATGGTAACAAGTTAGCTAAGAAAGACTATCAAACCTCTAATCATAAGCTACTTACTTTGGATCATATCAAGACAATGGGGTTTCTCCAATCAGAAGTAGATATGACTAAGTGTTCAAAATTTTGAAGCAGAAAACATGAAGCTGCAAAAACAAGTTAAAAACTTAGCAGGGGTAGTAAAGAGTTTTAAACATTTATGTCAATGAAGAAACCTTCTGCCTCAACATCCATGTCAAATATTCAGCCAAAATCAAGTCTTCATCCATTTCTACATTCACAAATCATCTATTACTACTCCCAACACAACCATCAACTGGTGTAAAAAGCTCAACTTCTCAGAAATCAAGTTTTTCAAAGGCAAATTAATAACAGTTACTGGGAAGCCTTTGATGGCCTACATTGGTAGATTTGCATTAAAAGGCCAAAACCACTGTTGAAAAGCATGGGAATAATATGTCAAATCCGTTCACCTGATGAAAGAGATTAAGGATCTTGACAGTAATAGTAGAAAAGAAATAAAAATATAAACCTATTTTCAATGAAATGATTGATACATCGTAATCCAATAAAGAAGAATGGGAAGCAACAAAACTCACATACAACAGCCCAGTTAGAACATATTTACAATGGAGGATCAGTAGAGAACACAGAATAGAGGCTCTTAAACCAACAATAGAATTTTTTTAAAAGACCTTTAAAAATGTGAAGAAAGCAACAAATCAAATTATAAAAGAAATAGATAAATTTCCACAAAGATCCAAGCTCGAATTTGAAAATACAACATGGAAAACATCACGACTTGGATTAATCTTACAGGAGATTTTGATGACCTGACTTCCATAATAGTTATTGCTAGCAAGTTCTTTATTAAAAGAGATAGGTTGAAAGGCATGCATGAATTGAGACTCCAACATGTAAATCCCCTTAAATATGACAAAATAAAGGAACAAATTGAATATTGGCAGACCTATCTGATAAATAAACAGACTGAAGAGAAGCAAGGGAAAGCAGCTACAGAGAAATATCCAAACAGATGCATGGGACCCAGTTCATCGAATGTCATTTCATAAAGTGATTGTTTCAAACGACTTCTTCACAAAGACATTTTTATTTAATTTTTATGAATGTTATAAAGTGACATAACTTGTAATGTATTTGGGGAATTTATTTACCTCCTTTCATATGTTTGGAAGAGAAAGGATTAGACAGGTACTCTTGTTGTTTCCAATGGATTATGGAAGAATGTGAATTGCAGATCTTTAAGCTAGTTTTTAGTGTCACTTTCTCTCAATTACCTTACCTTTGTATGCAGGTATTTTAACATTTGTCGTGTTAGACAAATGCTTGAGTTTGTTTCCTCTATTCAAATAACTCTTTTAGGTTTCTTTTCATGTTATGGGATTAAAATTAATAATTTTCAATGAATATCTTAAGATTTTTACCTACATGTTAACTGCAGTTTCTTCTTTACCCAGTGTGCTTTTATTTTCACTTTTGAAACCTAATTTTTATTCTGGAATATTTTCAGAAGAAACCCTCTGAAAATTTGAAAGCCATAGTATGGTCATATTCCAGATTTTTTTCATTTAGAAGAATAGACTTTTGCCTTCTCAAAAAATATACAAAATCTCTTTAAAAAAGGTGTATGGAAGCTACCCCTATATATTAGTGGAGGGAATTTGATCCCCAAAAATGCACCGAAATCAAATTCAAGGCCAGCAGCTGCATCCATGTTCAATGCTAAAATCAAGACTGATATAAGCTTTTCCATGTCATTTCACTGACTACTAAAATCCTCGAGTTTAAAGCGTATCTTCAAGTTGTGCTTGCCCTAGAAATGTTGAATTATTAAGCTCCCATATCAATTCCATGAAAGTTCTATGTAGAAAATTAACTAATCAATCACAGACATGGAATTCACTATCCTCCTCCCATTGTCATTTCACTGACTACTAAAATCCTTGAGTTTAAAGCGTATCTTCAAGTTGTGCTTGCCCTAGAAATGTTGAATTATTAAGCTCCCATATCAATTCCATGAAAGTTCTATGTAGAAAATTAACTAATCAATCACAGACATGGAATTCACTATTCTCCTCCCATTGTCGTCACTATAACAATTCTTGTTCGTACTAGGCCATTTGTAATCACCTTGGCCACATGTTTCCTTAATTCTTCATAACAATTTTGAAGGTCATCCACGTATGATGATTCCTCCTTACAATTCATCAACATCTTCCTTCTTTGGGCTTTTACACTTTTGACTGGCACAAAATGGAACATTTTGTGTAAATTCAAACATTATTCTATTGATATCTTTGTTTTGCCCACTTCTTTTTTCATTTCCAATTGCACTGCCACTCTCACCCGGCATCCTGCTTTGGCTGCTTTTCATTCTTGATATTTCACTGGCCTTGTTGAGTTCGTCCACTGTTTGCTTTGGTTTCCAACCATCACACCCATAACACGTCCAATAGCCACTGAAATAGACATCAACCTATTTAGCCTGTCTTTGGGTTGAGCTAAACCTAGAACAGGTTGCTTAATATCCTACCATTCAACTTTGCCCCACGATCTTCACCCATGCTTAGCTACGCTTTACAATTCTTTTGAATTTCTAAAATGATATGACCTCCTGTTTTTTTAGTTCAGGATAAATGACTGACAACCATTCTCATACTCCACAATGTCAATTGCCCTTCCCAGTAAGGAGAAAACAATGTGGAAGCCACAATTCACCATTCTTTTGTTGAAAGTCTTGACATTCTTCAAATAATCACGTTCAGTTGGAAAATTAAAAAATCAAGAAAAATACCTATAACATGTTCACCACTTGACACCAGAAAATAAATCTAAACATTTGTCTCTCCATCTAAACAGACTATTTTTAAAACAGCATTAATGGAAAGGAATACCCAAGAAAGCTCCTTCTGTGTTGTCAAAAAGCATTCCTAAGTCTATTTCATTTTCAAATTCCAAGGAAACATAATGTTCACTTCAAGATTGATTATTTCATTTTCCTTTTAACTTCTATGTTTCCCATCACCAGCAAACTGCATTGATTCTCCTTACAAGAAGCTTTATCATATGCTAATGACAATGGTAGTGTGGGCACTCTTATTTCTTAAGTCCTAAATTAACATTAAAAGCTCTTTATAATAGTATACTATGATCACCAGAAGACAGTACAATTATTTTTCCAATGTACCAAATTGCTTTGCAGAGGCAAGAAATGGAATTGAAGAAAAAAAATCTCAACAATGCCACATCTAAGAAGGTCATATGGAGAAGAATGAGTAACAGGAGGGAAGGAGGAAGAGCACCTCAGAGAATATTTCAGCCTCTCTATTATCTTCCTTGGCATCTTCAGTACTTTTTTCATCGTTGCTTTCTGCAACACTGACAGATAATGGCCTGGGAAGTGGCCTTACACTGTCCCAAGGATCATGCTGCAAAATGCAGAATCAAACAAACTAGCTGTCAATCTATGAAGGAAAAATTTATGAAAGGTACACACAGAGTCTTTGCATATTGATAAATACTCCAAGATATCCTTAAGCCAAGAGCAATGACCACCTTTTATGATGCTCAAAAAGCTACATTTAAAAGATTAATAAAACAACTAACAACAAAAAACACCTAAAAGGTTTCATGAATGCATCCACGATTATAAACTGTACGTGTGATGAAATATCATCATACCATTTACATATATTTTACACCCCTTTCAAGTTTCAACAGCTTAACCTCAACTAAGTGCAAAATGCAATTGGATTTAAATAGGGTCAAAATTCTACTGAATGGCATAATCTTGAAAATACTGATGTGACATCCAAATTTAGAAATTCAGGAACATTATTTCAAAAGGCCTGATACACAGCTTACAAACACCTAAAAGGTCTCGGAATGCATTCAAGAAGATTTTAAGCCGTACATATGATGAAACACCATCACACCATTTACATAAAATTTACAACTCTCTCAACAGTTTAACCTCAACTAAGTGCAAATGCAATTGGATTTAAATAGGATCAAAATTCTACTGAATTTCTTAGCCTTTCCATCACACCACTTACATAAAATTTACAACTCTCTCAACAGTTTAACCTCAACTAAGTGCAAAATGCAATTGGATTTAAATAGGATCAATATTCTACTGAATTTCTTAGCCTGGACAACGGTGATCTGATGTCAGATTTCAGAAATTCAGGAATACTGTTCCAAAAACTTTATCGAGCTTTAGATCTTATTACACAGCTTACTCCAAGGTGACAGTACACTTTTAATTGCTTACAATGCCCAAGTAATTGTTATGCAAACCAAAATATGATCAAACCTGGTTCCACTACCTGGGTCTGTGGCTTATATCATAGATAAGGTAGTGGTTAAGTTCACTACCCGGCTAAGAATGCTTTGTCTTCAAACCATAAGAAGTGTAGGATGAGTGGAAACGAAAGAGCAGGATTTCCATAAAGCTTCTTCCTGAGGAAGAGCTTTCCACTTAATTAGATATTCAATGATTTGATTCAATTCATTATCTCGTAAATCGTTTTTGGGTATAGGGTCGAGAGTAAAACATCGAACAATCATTGCAGATGCTCCTTTTCTAATCATCTTTTCCATTTTATATGAAGACACTAACTGTGATGGAGGAGCATGGAATCCTTTTAAGGTGTACTTTTGGCCTTGCCATTTGAATTTGAAAATTTGTTTTTCAAGACTGCATTTGAAAAATCCTAGGGGAGTTAACCATTCCACTCCAAGTACTACATCCAATCCTCCTAATGGTATAGCATAAAAGTTATTTTGGTATTTGTAATCATTCATACTTAACTCCACTTTGTGACATTTTGATTTGCAACTTAGGTGATTACCCCTTGGGATTGCCACATCAAATCCTTTTGTTGGATAGACAAATAAATTGACTCGCTTAGCAGCAGCCAAATCAATAAAATTATGTGTAATACCTAAGTCAATTAAAACCACAACTGATTGGTTTTTTTATTTTTTAGATACATTTTTGCTTCTAATAAATTAGAGAATCAAGCATTAGAAATTTTATTCATAATGTGGAAAATATATAGTACAATGTGGTAATTCGTTTCATGCAGTTGCAATGGAAGGAACCACCTTTGTAACTATAATATGCCCTAACTACAATATGCACTAAGTGAAGCACTTGTGAGAAAATGCGCTTACTATAGTCATGTAAAATAATGTAATAAACTATAGTCTATAGTCTATGCTAACATCCCCCCTTATTACATTATTTTGAAATACAAAGAGTGTTGCGAAACAACTCAAATTTGACACGTCCAAGTGCCTTAGTGAAAATATCCACAACCTATTCATTGATGGGAATGTACTGGAGCTGTATCTTGTGTCTTGGAACTTC
Organism: Wollemia nobilis; assembly: GCA_028583015.1. Taxonomy (NCBI): domain Eukaryota; kingdom Viridiplantae; phylum Streptophyta; class Pinopsida; order Araucariales; family Araucariaceae; genus Wollemia; species Wollemia nobilis. Next base: position 7,308,402 of record JAQPPZ010017049.1, on the reverse strand, counting down.
ATCTCGAATGAAATGACATTGAGTGTCAATGTGTTTGGTACGTTCATGAAAGATTGGATTCTTGACAAGCTTCAAAACACCTTGGTTGTCGCAAAACAAGTGAATTGGAAGATTCTTGGGAAGACCCATACTTGAAAGAATGCGACTCAACCATATCACCTCGCAGACTGCTCCACGTGCTGCGCAATATTCTGCCTCTGTAGAAGATAAAGCAACCACCTACTGCTTGATAAAATAAAGAACAAACTTGCAGATAAGCTCCAAAGAAGGTGATTTATTGGCAGACTCCTGAATATGATATAAGAAGAAAATGAAGTTGGTGTAGTCAATGACATACAAGGAGGTGTTCGACAAAACGCTCAACTTGGAAGCGAAATGAAGACCACGTCAACAAGAGGCGTGAGTTAGAGCAAACATGACAATGACTATCAGTGACAAGGAAGAACTAAACACAACCATTCAAGAATTGAGGAAGGACTTGGAGCACGTAATCAACGATGTCAAAAGTGAGAAGATCAAGAAAAAAAGGACATTTAGTGTTCACAATGCAAGACAAATGGTCATACAAACACCAATTGCTCAAATAAAGAATACTGCAACATTTGCTAAGTAAATGGGCATTCTATCATTGATTTACACAATTTAACTTGAAGAGCACAAGGCATCAAAGTTTGATGGTGTAAAAAGAACCCAACCAGAACAATAGCACCTCGAAGAGTAAGCAAGGTGCTACAAGCAATGGTTACCGCAACAATCGTCAAGGAGACTCGGTGCACAAAATCAATCCAGTAACAAGTTGGATGGTGAAAGCAGATTGCAATACAATTTTGATGGAAGACTGATTATACAGTGCATAAGAGGTCAAGATTGGGGACACTTTGCAAGAAATTGTACAAAAGCACTAGTCAAAAATGGTGGCAACATGAGAATGATTTGCTGAGAGTGTCGATCTAGAAAGCACAAGTGAATTGTCAGAAGAAAGCTAATACCAGCAACTCATTGAATGTCAATGTGATTGACATTGAAGCAATAACTTTGGAGAAACATGTACTCATCACTCACGCCAGGCAAAGAATAAGGTGATGTAACTCAAACCCTACCGAGGACAAGTGGCAAGAGGCTCGCAAGCAAGTTGGGAAAGGGATGGCAAGGAAGTGCAACAACAAGCAGAAGGAGCCCATCACAATGGAGGAGGAAGGATCATTAGCAAAGGAATTGGTGTTGCAAATGCTAGATATGAATGCGTCTATCAAGGTGTCTAGCCTATTTCATGTGGTACCAGAGCTTCAAGTGATGGTCATAGAAATGTTGCACACAACAAAGGAGAACATACAACATCAAGCTGCAACAAGACAAACTCCTAAATATCAATACACGAACCCAAAAGTCTTGAAGATTGATGTCGTGATAAGGCCTACACTGCTCCGCGTTGAGTTGCTTAAGAACAAGCTAGTGCAAGTGATTGCTAATGGGGGCTCCAGTGTGAATGTTTTTCCTAAGAGAAAATGGAGGGAGCTAGGTGCACCAGTTGGGAGTTGATAACACACAGCTTGTCATGCAGTCTCATATGCAAAGTGACAAACAGCAGCAACAACATTACTATGACGAGCTCAAATAGCAACGAAGAAGACTGATGCAGTGATAGCTCGAGCTCATGGTTAACTAGGATCAAGCAAGAAAAAATTCCACAAAGCTTCCTAGATAGTAACCATAAGTATTTGAGGTCGTTAATTGGCATGCCTAATTTCTACCAACATGATGTGTCATCGATGGCACTCTTGGAATATTCTAACATCTTACACATTCATGGGATGACTAAGAGACTGCTCACAACATGGGTCAATAGGGTAGAGTCCTGGTTGAGGAGAGTTTCAATGAATGATGAGGTGTTGGAAGAATGAATAACCTAGGGTCCAACTCATCGAACAAGAAGACAAGAGTTGCATAGGCAGTGGAGCAAATGAGCATGACAATAAAGAGGCATCAAGTTGAGTTGGAATCCAAATAGACAGAGAATTGAACGAGATTGCAAAGAGGAATTCAAAGAATTGGTTGTTTTTTACTAACGACTGGAATGGTTGTTGAGCCCTATGGGTCGTCTAGGGCAGTCGTCAGGCTCCAAACCCCAATCAAGAGGGTCGTCAATATCCCTAAGTCTTCTGATAAGGTCGTACGGCCCCACCACCGTATGGGAAAGTTGACAAGCTCCCAGGCCATTTAGGCCAAACATGGGGCTATTAACCTAGGTCGTTCGGCCATCTACTTAGGTCGTTTGACCAATGAGCACTGCCCCCTTCCCGATCCCCTTGTCGACGAATCCCACCCCTGTTGTCAATGCCCAAAAAGTCATTTTGCCAATGAACACCTCTTGTCGAACACCCTCTTTATCCAAGCAATAATTTGGGTAGGTCATCTGGACTCCCCGATAAACACTATGTTATAGAAGCAATTCCCTATAACAATCTAGGAATCCACTGTGGTGTGAGCACCAGGTCCGCGACGATGGGATGTCAAGACCAGGCGATATCTGCACACTATGGCGACGCACTCAGAGCCCGTTACCGTGGCCGACTTCAAACATGACGGATCATTGATCGTCTCATCCTTGCACGATAGATCATGCAATATTTGGGATACCATACTCCTTGGAAATCGATGGAAGTTACAATTCTACGGTATAGGGAGTGCTAGCGGAATTACGTAGCGAGCATGGGCGACCATGTCGTGTACGGCTTCAAATGCACCACATGCAGCTGCCACTAGAATTTCCACCGCCTGGAGGTGGTCGTCCTTGGATAATTCCACGCTCTCTAACCTAGGAGCTCTGGTACCAATTGATGGAATCAATGAGCAGAGAACAGCATATAGAAACCAATAACATAGACAAAAACAGCAGAATTGGTCTGCACTTGAACAGTTGTGAATTGCTCACAAAAGATAGATATTACATGGAGACAAAGGCTGTATAAATAGCCTTATGCATACATAAATAAACCTACCTAACAGGCCTGATCGGCACCTACTTCATCTAGGTTGGATGGGTGCTTTTAATATAGGCTTGACTTTGCATACGTGCACATGGGAGTAAAATAGTCAACATAGACGGCTAAACTGAAGTAACGGCTTGAGTTATGATTTTTCCTATTATGATCTACAATACATATATTTGTTACACGTCGAGGGATATCAAACTTAAAATGCTAATTTCAAAACTAAACATATAAGCTTTTGTATTAATAATGTCTTCAACATCTCTCTCTATGTATCGGTTGTAGGTATATTTCTTTTATATAAATTTCTTTATTCTTAATGTTAGAGTTAGGGATTTAAAAGTTCGTTGGCAACAAAGATAGTTAGTCAATAAATTATTAAGAAACAAACATTAATAATATGTGGGCTATGGCCCAATGGGTTTGGGGCAAGTTGTGGGAAGCAAGAAGTTTTATACCCAAAGGTTCCAATCCCATGGGTGAACTGTAACATCTTATCACATGGTATGAGCTCAACTAGTTCAAAATGTAGGCTCTCAAAGGAGAGGCCCAGGTTCAAATCTTGCCAGACAATTTAATACCACTATGTGGTCTGTTCAAAACCATGGTAATATGGTGATTATGCGATACAAGTGGGACCTGTTTTGATCTCATATAACCAATTTAAAATAATATGTTGTCTATAAGTGTATGTTCTCCATAGAAAAACAGATACAGCCATTAAGATCCACCTCCCCCGGTTGACTCTAATTGTAAACGCCTCTCAATGTAATCATTCAACGAACCCAATAACTCAAGTTTTTACAAATCACTTGTTCTCTCTTTTCCTCTTACGGGTTTTTCCCTTTCAGCTTCTAGAATTATATTAATGTACTCCTAGATCCCATTGACCTAGTTTGGCTATTCATGGATACTAATATAATTTCATTGTGTTTCATTATGACGAAGATGATCGAGCATCAAAGCACAATAGTTGTTCCAAACATGACATGCTAAATCTTCTCTACATGTCTACATACCAGGATAAATAAGTAAATATTGTACATATGCCATAAATTTAGTTATTGCTTGTTCTTCCCCTAACTTCTTTAGGGTTAATCAACAATATATGTTGCACTAAGCATTGGCATTCCCTTTTAATTTCTCGATTTGGTACAAATTGATGATTTTGAACTGAATGTCAAGTAATTGGTTTCCAATTCAAATGCATCTATAAGATCATAAGGATGGTATCCTATGTGACACCAAAAAACTCCATTCAATAACATTAGTTAAGAATATACAATATTCTGTTTTGATTTAAAAACAATTATAAATAAATTTGGGGATGTATTACTAAAATTTCATATTAAAAGCAAACAAGTATGAACTGGTTTAAATTCTTGGTGATGTACTTAAGGTCTCTAATAAAGCTTTATACAAACAATTATATGGTTTATCAAGTAGGAAAATAGTACACAATGTGAAACTCAATAGTAAGCATAATTATCAGAAACGAGAAATGTGACAGCAACAATGAAACAAGGATAACCGAGCAGAGGTCCTCGATAAGAAACAGATTTACTGTACTCCAAATAAATATATAATTTTTTCCCCAAAAATCAAATATTCGTCAAAAAATCTCATGATCCAAGGCCTGAATTCATGCATGCACTTTTAGCTTTTTCTTTGTACTTGCCATTTTCAAATATAATTATTCTTATATTTTATTAACCTTTTACTTTAATCAAATACTATATATACAAAGTAAATATTTATAGAAGTGTGAAATGGTTATATTGTCCCTCATTACTAGACTAATAAATATATATTCCAAATCAGAGAGAATTTCCCTATGCAGGGAAAAGTAGGTGGAATGAACAATGCTCTCAACTTTGTTAAAGAATACATAAGATAAGATAAAAATTCTTGAGAAATATTTTCCACATATAGATTGACAACCACCATTTTAAAGGGAAAGTAATTGAATAAGCTGGCTTTGTAAATTGTACAAATGCTTCAACAAGTCTAGTTATGATTTGAAATCATGCACCCAAAAATTTATAAATGGAAATGTAACCATTAGAAAGGAAATGTTACGAGTCCAAAATGCAAAGCCATTAAAAGGTTGGAAATCCTAGGTCATGGAATACCAGCTTCTGGAAACAATCAAAAGATTCCTTTACCCAGCTATAAAATTCGAATTTCTCCCTCTTTACGGTTAAGTTTCATGGCTTTAAAAAGTACAGCTAAGCATTAGTGAAAATACAGCTCCATGGCAGGACAAACTTTCGTTGAAGGTTTCCCCACTTCCAAAAAGACCATACACTGGATACCATCAATATTGTTTTGAGCACTGTGAGATTAGAAATATGTGAGGGAGAATGTGTTAGGTTTCAGTACTACATGGATTGCACAAGGAGTTCCTTCATTTGCGCTTGTCCATACGAGTCTCCAAACAATAGTTAATTAATGCTCGTAAAAACTGTAATGTCAGATATGCCTAACCCCTGCAAAATTTTGTGACACTATTTTCCATTCAAAAATCCATTGGCAAAGGCGTTTCCTGTCGCATAGACATTTCCAGCTGAAAAACGCAAAACAGTCTGATGTCGTCATGTTTGTTGCAACTAAGATAGTGAGTATGACAAATCAAATGACATAGTTCAAGTGGTTAAAAATATGTTCTTCCAATGGGGAGACCCAGGTTCACATCTTACTAGACGATATAATACAAGGAATAAGTGGTTATTCAACAGGTTCTAAAAGTTGTAATATGGTTTAGAGCCTTCCCTCTATAGTATTTTCAGTCCTACATAAAAGAAAGAGGATAGAAAGCATAGAACATTTCTATGGTTTGGTGCCTGCCCTCTCTATTATTGTCAATCCTAAAGGAAAAGAAGAGGCTAGAAAGCATAAAATATTTCTTTTACTTCTTGGATGAAATTAATGGTAACAAGAACTTCTACCTTGACACACCACTGCCAGGAAAAATTTACTTTTGACATTATTGAGAAGAAAAGATTAGCTGATATCATTTAAATCTCAGCTCAAACAACTTTAAGAGAAAAAAAGCATGGACATATTTTCAGTAAGATAAAAGCTTGCAATTGACAAAAACCTGATCTTTTCTGGGTATATCGCTCCGAACCCAACACCTACAAAGTGCATAGAGGGAATCTGAACCAGTATTGGATAATCTCACCTACACATAACAGGGAAGAATAAGTCGAAAACTAAAGCAATAGTATGACAATTAATCATAACAAAGATGCAACCATGTCCGTGACTAAAATTTGAGAAGTCAACAATGGAAAACCATGCCACCAGAAACACATAAAATCCCATATTTATTGCATTTAAATGATTAGTGACAACCAAAAACAAATAAAGCCAAAGTCCGTTAGGGGCAGGGATGTGCATGGTGCTGTGAAGCACACAGTACAAGCCCCAAAGCTTGGGCATTCAGAGTACAGTGCATGTTTCTTTATCAACATCATTATTATTATACATAAATGAAAAAGACAAAATTACGAAAACACAGTATAAAGTCCAAAAAAACTGGACTAATGTATAGAAATAATATCCAACACTATCAAATGGTATTTGCTCAAACGGTTATATTCATTAACTTTCAAAAAAGAGACCCGAGTTCAAATCTTGCAAAGTGATACATGCATAATTGTCAAGCTGTTATAATACCACTATGTCGTCATAATGTAATACGGGTGGTGCCCGTTTCAATCCCATATAACTAATTAAAAAAAATACATCCAACGCTCATATAATAAGATAGATTACAAACAAATTTTCGCATATGGAACAACGAAGAATATGTGAACATGTCCATTAATTATTATTCAACAAATATAGAGCACTTACTGCATTGTAAGTGTTCTTGGAAATCTGGAAATGATGATTCAGTATGCCCTTACTTACCATTAGATGCTGTCACGACTTGGTCATAACTCACTGGAATATATAGGGAACTGTCACGATTTTAAGGGTGTCTAAAATGCTTGATCCGAAGTTGTCCATTCATCTCTATAGGACTTGGGTATGGAAATGAGAGAGCCTTTCGTGGTACTTTGTTTTGTTTAAGCTATCTTTCCATGGTACTCTGTTGACTGTTCTAAGTGATGGTTTGAGTTATGTTTTCATGGTACTCTGTTTTGCTTGGCCTATCTTTTCATGGTAATCTATTTTACATAATTGCTTGGGCTATCTGTCATGGTACCCATAGTTAGAAAAATCGCCAGCAACCCATGATTTCTCACAAAACTTGCAAGAAACACGGCCTGTGATTTTTTTTTTAATTTCTTGGTACCAAGAAACTCGCTGACTCACGGTGAGATTTCTGCCAAAAACTTTTTGGCTCTCCAATTGTTGTTTAAAATGTTCTTTTATTTTTTAAATTCCTTCAGTTATTTTTTGGCCAAATTTTCCCAAGTTGCTAATAAAATCTCCAAAATAGGGCTGCAGAGTTTGTTGCGAGTTGCAAATCTTCCAACTATGATGGTACCTACTTTTATGCTTGATGATCATGAAAGGCTACCCCTTCTCTTAAGGCACTCTGTTCCATATTGATTATGCTTTAGCTGACTTATCTTCTTCATTTATTGTATCTGTATTCTAGACACAGGCATAAATATTGAAAGTAATTTATATCCAAGTGAAAAAATTCTGATCGATAATTTATCAACAAGGCAAAAGGAATATCATGGGGAAAGATCATCAAAAATCATGATTTTCCCCATTTTATTAAAAATATTGGCAACTTTTTAAAAGAATCAGCTCTTCCAAATATATCGAGGGGTTGGAAAAACTCGTGATAATCGTGATTTTCTTAAGTTCTTTTCAACATTGCTTTATATATTTGCTATTTACACACTTCTGCTGCACTAGTGTTGGCTGGGAGGGCAGTGGTTCCGACGTGTAACCTGCCATTATAACTGTCAAATTTGCAATAAATGGACTGTTAACAGAATGGATGACATATTAAGCCATAATGTGGATTGACCAAGGATCTAAAAACACTTATTGGCAATGGATTCATTTACAAAGAACTTGTGACTTACTGCATGGTTGTCAAAGCTTGTATCCATGACGATTGCTAAAATGAATGCATCGGCTGGCATTTTATGATATTATTAACTTTCTTCTTGTATTTAGTTTACTGACCCTGTTTTGGCATAATGCTAAGCATGAAAAGGTGGTCCACTTGCTTGATGCATTGTCAAATATTTGCATTATTGAGTGCTTGCTTGCTGTAACGGCTCCAATATTGCCACTTCAGCTATCTTTCTTATTGTTAGCTTGGGCCCTAGGTTAGGTTATGTTAGGTTTTGCATTTCTCAGTTTTGCTTCTACTGTTGCTATTTGTGGAAGTTATTTCGCATTTCTGAGTTTGGCTTCTACTGTTGCTATTTGTGGAAGTTGTTTCGTTGCAAGTGGTACTACAGCTTCAATCTTGGCTCCCTCTGATGGTGTGAAAAACGACAGAAGGACGTGCAAGCTGTTCCAAAACCTCTTTCAGCCAGATCTGCATCCTTCCTTCAGATAAATTATGTCCAAAAAAAATTTCGTTCCCATCTTCCAATGCAATTTTCTTTTGTTTATGAATTAGTTTGTGTTGTTTGCATTTCCTAAACTTGCTTTTAAAAGAAAATTGAAGGCATTGGGACCCATGGGGGAAACATATCTCATTTGGATCGTCTCATCAACTGATCAAAACAAGATTTACGTCTGGTAACACCTTTTCCTTAGCGGTTTGCGGAAACTATGTGATTTTGCCATTGGTTCCTAGTGTATCAGCAAACCCTTGGCTTTTTGGTTGGACAAGAGCCAATGGATGTTTGCAGCACGCAGGTCTTCACTTGAATGGCTCTCATGATGTTCTTGACCCTTGCATCAATATTCCAACCTTTGAGGGCTCGGATCGACGCAGTTGGATATCCAAGATGGATTGCATCATGCACTTGCACCGTGTTCCTGAGGAAGGCCGTGCCACCTTGGTTGCTTCTAAGCTAGGCACTCATGTCTATCAGTGGCTTCTCTTAGAACTCAAGTGTTGCGGTCATCATCGTTTATGGCCGGAGTTTAAGAAGATGTTCCTCCTCAAATTTGATAAGGGCCTCTCTACCTCTCATGTGGTTTGTTCGATGCAAACCAAACAGATAGGTTCAATAGAGGAATACTACATTGAGTTCATGGGACTACTTAAATATACCTATTCATTTGGATCCAGCGATTGTGGGATTAGCCTTTAATCATGGCCTTAAGGATTACATCAAGCAGGAGGTAGATATGCATGATCCTTATACACCCCATGATGTTGAGCGTTTGGCTTGTGCAACTGAGAAAAAGCTTTACAGCCTCATCCCCAACCACGTCGAGATTTCAATCCCAAACGGCCATATTTCAATAACCGCAAATATGAGCATCTACCAAGATTCTTCTATTATAGATGTCAATTGTGCCATCCTCAAGTGCAGGCTTGTAAGGAGCGACATAACTGCCAATTGGAAGCAATTTCAAGGGGTGAACAATCGGTCCCTCCTCAGCAAGAGTCATCAACTTAAGCAGAGGATCACAAACAATACACAAACACTATGGCCTTTTTAGAATTTCCATCATAGGGCTACAAGCTTATCACACCATCAAGGAATGAAAGCCAATGTCAAGCAATTTGTGGTCAAATGTGAGGTATGTAAGAGGAATAAGGGGGAAACAGTTTGTTGCAACCCTTGCCTATCCCCAATCGCCAGTGGGAGCGCATCTCCATGGATTTCATCGAAGGGCTTCCCTAATCAAAGGGCAAAATACTGATTTTGGTTGCAATGGATTGCCTTTTAATGTATGTTCATTTCTATGCCCTACAACACCCTTTCACTGCCAGCAAGGTAGCTAAGGTATTTCTTAACTTTGTTTTGAAATTGCGTGGCATGCCCAAGTCCATTGCTAGTGATGGTGATCCAATCTTCACCAACAACTTTTAAAGGGAGTTTTTCACTCCCAATGGTACTCAGCTAACTATGACCTCTTCTTATAACCTTTGGTCAGATGGCAAAGATCTACCAAATGAAGATTCGACGTGGGATCCAACGACCATTCTCTAGCCATTTCCAGCTTTGAGGAGAAAGCTTTCTAAGAGGGGGAGTCATATAAAGGCTCCAATATAGCCATGTCAGATATCTTTATTAATATTATCCCAGGCCCTAGGTTATGTTAGTCGGCCCTTGAGCATTAGGATTAGGGTTGTTAGTTGATTTAGTCTATAAATAGATGAATTATGTTGCAGTTGGGACATCATTCATACTTGTAATCTTAAGTAGCCTCTGATGTGCATATGAGACATCACCCTCTCTAAGTGGTTATGAGACTTCGCCCTCTTTGAGTGGATGCGATTTGTTGGTGATTTGGAATCTGGATGTATTACTTGCTATAGTTAATTTACTGTTGTAAAAATCTGAATACTGTTCCAGTAAATGTTTTATGTTTCACATTTCTGAGTTTTGCTACTACTGCTGCAATTTCTGGAAGTTGTTTCATTGTGCTTGCATGGTTGCTTGTTCATTTTCTTAAATCCCAAAGAATTGTGTTACCACATAGATGGGACGGGGTAAACCACGGGGTAGTGAAAGAGGATCTGCCATAGATGGGCAACAGTAAGGTCCTGTCAGTTGGACTTTGCTTTTGATCTTGTTCTACAGATTTGGCGGTATATGAGGATGCATCTGCCTTCAGCATTATGTGGATGAACCAATGCTGTACCTGTACATATTCTTTATATTTCAGATCTTGACTAGCAGCTCATATGATCCCAGTAATGCTATTATGTCTCCAAAATTGTCATTGATATTGCTGTTAAACTGAAATAGTGATTGTGTATCTTACTATTGAGCTTGCTGCAGTTAAAAGTCATAAAATAATGTCACTGTAGTGAATGTGATGTTGCACTTTCTACTATGCATCTCGTGAAAACCTTAACAAAGTTTAGTTTACCGATTTGCATTCATCGGAATTTTGTTAATCACTGTTAATAATTTTAGTAATGAATTTATTTCATTGAAGTTTTGTTATTTGAAAATTGCTGCTGTTAAGAAATAAACTGACTTTGAAAACAATTATGGCCCACTTTTTACGATCATTCCAAAGGTCAGGTAAATGGACTTGGCCAATTTATCCAAGAGTTTGGAAGATCAGACTGCCACACAATCATTTCATTGGATTGAAGACCGTACAAACAATAACCTTTATTTTGGACATGATAACAAAGGAGTAGCATTTCCTACTATGAGCATAACTTTATTCTCTTGTTTGGGAATCAGTGCATAACAAGTCCTCCCAAAAATTTTACGATGTCATATTCTGGATTAATATAAAAACAATGCATATATGGCCTACAATCATCAAGTGCCTTCGAAGGTGACCAGTTACTCAAGCAGACAATAATATGTAGTGCGTCTGCCTAAAACTTTTCGTTATGCCCTTATATTGAATTATAGCACAGGCCATATCCAGTTTGTCTGGTTCAGTCTTTCTGATACTTCAGTCTGTAATATAAGAATTTAAAAATTGTCCGTGAATTCTATTAACTTCATGGAAAGCATTGAATTCATTTCATATGAATTCACCATCATTGTCAAAACATACTGTAACAATTTTGATTTCAAAGTCATTTTCTATAAATACATAATGAATGATTCAAATGTTTGAGATTTAGACTAAGGAAAGCAAATCCAAGCCATGAGTGATTCAAATGCTTGAGGTTTTGGCTAGGAAAGCAAACCCAAGTCTTAATTCTTTATATGTACTTCATTAGAATTTAAAAATTTTAATTTACCCCTTTCAAATGTCTTCCTCTCACCGTAAAATCTTAAGACACGGCATCTCTATGCACTCAACAGAAAAAATACTAAGAAATAAAATTTGGGCCCACACTCTCTTTTATCTTTATACTGTCAAATTTGTGTTTTTTCTGCAACAGGTAGATGTCCAGGACAGGAACATTATGTTAGATTTGTGGAGTCACTCAATACCTGATAAGATAAAATGTTGTACATTCTGATCAATCACTGTGCTTGGTTAGATAATTATGAATATGTCCAGATACGCTAAAAAGTAAAAGAACTTCCACTCGTCCATCTTTTAGGAACATTTAGATGAATAAGTTTTAGTGAACCCATAATGACTTATTCAAGAAAAGCTAGAAGCAACTGAGGAAAACACAACATGGCAGTGTTCCAAATGTATGACAAGTTCAAAACCTTTCTATTGTTTCAAATAATTTTCATACCCCTTGAGAGGGTAATACTTGAACTTCTTAAATGATTAGATAACAAAATTAACCATTGTTTTATACAAAATTGGTCATTTCGTGCCAAATTCACATCTTAAATGTCCAATGACAAATTGCAAGGTAAATAATTCCAAAAAGTGCCTTTGAATCTTATGGAATGCCTCTTGTTTAGCTAAATGTGGTCTTAGGAATGGATATTTTCCTAGTCTCAAAACCAGTAGAATTAATCAGGTCCTCTGAAAATAAACCACAATCATAGAACACAGATTCTTAAGCCTCAACTTGTTTTTTCTTAAGAAAAATTTCCAAAAAATACTAGCACAAGTTTAAAAAATATTAAATTTGATGCTCACATATAATACACTCCCAAAATAGACAGAGAAAAAAAATGTCCAGGAATGTATATTGAAATTGCCTTAGGTAACCCAATGGGTTTGGGGCAAGCAGTGGGAAGCAAGAATTTTCATACCGTAAGCCAACATTCCAATCCCTTGGGTGAACTCTACAGTTTGCCCATGAGGTTGAAGTCTGACTGGTAAGAAAGTATAGCTCACAAAGAGACCACCAAGGTTCAATTCTCAGTGGCATGATAATATGGTACATATAATACTGCTAGGTGCTTCATTGAAATACCATGGTAACGTTATAATGAAATAATACAAGTAGGGCCCATTTCAATCCATATAACCAATTATATGAAAACCAATTATATTAAAAGTTGCCTTAAAAGACAAAAGTAAAAAATAACAAATCTCAACTTTACAAGGTTAAAACAATGTTTTATAGCATTTTGACTTGCTAAAAATAACTTTAAACCTCTTCATGCTCAAAGCATCCCCTAAAATGCTGGCCACCACCAAAACTCACCAGCCCCAACGTAACAACTTTAAACCTATTCACACTCAAAGCAATCCCTAAAATGATGGCCACCACCAAAACTCACTAGCCCCAACATAAATGGCACTCTTATTTGGATTCCAAGGATGTAGTTGACAGCATGTGCCATTGTTAGGAGGTGAAGTCAATATCCAAATCTCCAATGTTCTTCAGCAGAGAGGTGCATGGTGGTGCAGCTTATAAAGAGGAAACAAACAGTATTCTGTAGTCTTCCTTTGGGAGAGGAAACAAACAGTTTTTGGACTCTTCCTTTGGAAGAAAAAACGAACAGTTTTTTGGACTCTTCCTTTGGAAAACAAACAGTTTTTGGACTCTTCCTTTGGAAGAGGAAACGAACAGTTTTTTGTTTTTTCTATAAAAGGGGAATGACCCCTTGCATGTAAATGTATGATTGAATGTAATTCTGCCAAAATCAATAAAAGATCAAGCTGCCATTGCCCCGTGGTTTTTCCTGCACATTGCAGGTTTTCCACGTAAAATATGTGTTACTGTTTTTTCCTGTGTTATTGTGTTTTTCTGCTTGCACATAATTTTGCTATATTTTCTAACATCTGGTATCAGAGCCTAGGGTTTTGTGCGAGTGGGAGTTGCAACAATGACTGGAAGTGTAACCAAGTTTGAGATTGAAAAGTTTGATGGCAAGAACTTCGCCCTATGGAAGATGAAGGTGGAGGATTTGTTGGTTCAAAATGACCAAGCCCTAGCCTTGAAAGGGGTCGCGAGTAAACCAAGCAACATGAAATATGAGGAGTGGGCAAGGCTAGATAGGAAGGTGGTTTCTACAATCCGTCTATGCCTAGCGGACTCCGTCTTGTTCAATGTTGTTGAAGAAAAAACAGCATAAGCCCTTTGGAAGAAGCTTGAAAAGTTGTATGAGACGAAATCTGCAACAAATAAGGTTTTTCTGAAAAAACAGCTTTACAGCATAAGGATGAAGGAGGGCTCATCTGTGGCAGATCACTTGAATGATTTTAATACCCTTATCAGTAAACTGGTTTCAATTAATGTGAATATGGAGGATGAGGACAGAGCTATCACCCTACTTTGTTCCCTCCCGGAGACTTGGGGTCATTTGGTGATGACCATCAGCAATTCATCATCGGGAGCTCTAACTTTTGATGATGTGGTAGCCGCTTTGTTGGCAGAAGAGTTGAGGCGGAAAACGTCTTTGCAACCCTCAACCAATGAAGCCCTAGCTGTGAGAGGTCGATCTTTTGAGAAGAGTCAACAAAGTAGATCACAGTCCAGATCTAAGTCTAAAGGACGCAAGCTGAAATGGAAGTGTTGGCATTGCGGGAAGCCAGGGCACTCAAAGAAGGACTGTTGGCAATTAAAAAAGGAAAAAAATGGTAAAAAGCAATTTCAGCCTTCAACTGAGGCCAGTGCAGTAAATTCTGGAGAGACGACAACATGTGAGGCTTTTTGTATCAGCAACAACATATCTGTTTTATATACCTGGGTTTTGGACTCGGGTGCATCTTTCCACATGTCTCCTCACAGAGACTGGTTCGACAAATATCAACCATATAGTGGTGGGAAGGTCTACTTGAGTGATGATCACCCTTTAGAAATTGTGGGAAGAGGGGACATAAGGCTCAGGCTGGACAATGGTAGAGAAAGGATGTTCTCAATCAAGATGATGGATAAGCTAGGGTATTCTGTCACTTTTGGTAACAACTATTGCAAAATTACCAGAGGTGCTATTGTAGTAGCAAAGGGAGAATCTTATGGGACCCTATATCGTTTATGCGGTGATACGGTGACAAACCATGCAGCAGCAGCAACTTCAATTCAGGATGCAGTAATGCTATGGCATCAACGCCTAGGCCATATGAGTGAAAAAGGTCTGAAAATTCTGCATGACAGAGGTATGCTTTTTGGGATTAAGTCTTGCAATTTAGGCTTGTGTGAGCACTGTATTTTTGGTAAACAAAAGAGGGTTCGGTTTACTGCAAGCCCTGGTAAGAGTTCTGATTTTCTGCAACATATACATTCGGATATATTTGGACCAATCCCCACTTTGTCCTTAAATGGTGCCATCTATTTTCTGACATTTATAGATGATTATTCTAGGAGAGTGTGGGTTTATTTTCTAAAGAAGAAGTCGGAAGCTTTGCAGAAATTTAAAGAGTTCAAAACTCGAGTAGAGAAAAGTTTGGGCAAGCCTGTTTTATGTCTTAGGTTAGATAATGGGGGTGAATATTGCTCCAAGGAATTTGATAAATTTTGTACGCAGGAAGGAATTAAGCACCAGAAGACTGTACCATATACTCCACAACAAAATGGTGTGGCTGAGCGGATGAATCGCACAATCATGGAACATGCAAGAAGCATGCTCAGCGCATCCATGTTGGATAAAAGGTTCTGGGCAGAGGCTGTTAATACAGCTGTTTACCTCATTAACAGGTCACCTACAGCTGCGTTGGATGGACAAATTCCAAAAGAGGTTTGGTGTGGTAAGCCATTTGATTACTCTCATTTGCGAACCTTTGGTTGTGATGCATTTGCCCATGTGCCTAAAGAAAAAGGTCCAAACTTGACCCGAAGTCAAGCAAATGTGTTTTTCTCAGCTATGGAGATGCAGTAAAGGGGTATAGACTGTGGGATCCTACTGCCCACAAGGTAATTATTAGCCGAGATGTTATTTTTGATGAAAAATCCATGCAAAGGAAGGAGGTACAGCAAACACCTAATGTTGTACCAGTTGAAGTAGACATGAACGAAGATGAAAATGAAAATCAGCATGCTAAAATTTTTGACCAACATGCTGAATTTTTTGACCAGCATGCAGAACAGCAAGTAGAACAGCAAGTAGAGCAGCAACAACAGTCACAACACCAAGAGCCACAATCAACAGATCATTGGGTTAGAATATCTACACGTCCACAAAAGTGTCCGGAAAGGTACTCTCATGTTTATCAGTCCTCTTTTGCTTTGTTAACTGATGATGGTGAGCCTAGTTCATTTCAAGAAGCTAGAGAGTCTGAGAATGCAAAAAAGTGGAGGAAATCCATAGAGGAGGAAATCGAGGCACTTCGCAAGAATAAAACGTGGGAACTTGTGGATCTCCCACCTAGAAGAAAGACTGTTGGAAACAAGTGGGTGTACAAAGTGAAGAAGAACAGCGATGGGCTGTTGGAACGTTATAAAGCTCGCTTGGTGGCAAAAGGCTATGTGCAGAAGTCAGGTATTGACTTTAATGAAATTTTCTCTCCAGTTGTGAAGATGACAACTATTAGAGTTCTACTTGCACTTGTAGCTGCACAGGATTTAGAACTGGAGCAGCTTGATGTAAAGACTGCTTTCTTGCATGGTGATCTTGAGGAGGAGATTTATATGGATCAGCCTGAGGGCTATGAGGAAAGACGCAAAGAGCATCTGGTTTGCAGACTGAAGAAATCTCTGTACCGGTTGAAACAGGCGCCAAGGATGTGGTACAAGAAATTTGATACCTTCATGAAGAGCCAAGGTTTCAACAGGAGTGAAGCTGACCATTGTGGATACTATAAGAGGTTTGATGATGGCAGTTTTATTATTTTATTGTTGTATGTTGATGATATGTTGGTTGCAGGTCCCAACATTAATAAAATCATTCATCTTAAGGCTCAGTTGGCTAGGACATTTGAAATGAAGAATTTAGAAGCAGCAAACCAAATTTTAGGGATGAAGATACACAGGGACAGAAAAGGAAGAAAGATCTGGTTAAGTCAAAAGTCATATATAGAAAAGATTCTGCAGCGCTTCAATATGCAAAATGCAAAACCAGTTAGTACCCCACTTCTTTCACACTTAAAATTGTCTTCCAACCAGTGTCCTAGAACAGAAGCAGAGAAGACAAGCATGTTTCGTGTACCGTATTCATCAGCAGTAGGAAGCCTCATGTATGCCATGGTGAGCACCAGACCGAATATTGCCCAAGCAGTGGGAGTAGTTAGCCGGTACACGGCAAATCCTAGTAAGGAGCACTTCAGATGTTGCTATTTACTACGGATCGGATAGTTTGCAAGTTAAAGGTTTTGTGGATTTTGATTATGGTGGAGATAGATATGGGAGAAAGTCCACTACAGGATATACTTTCACTCTTGCTGGTGGAGCTGTGAGTTGGGCTTCTAAGTTGCAGTCTGTGGTGGCTTTATCAACCACTGAAGTAGAATATATTGCAACGACTCATGCCAGCAAAGAGGCAATTTGGCTAGAGCGACTGTTGGGTGACTTCAAGGTAATGCAGGGGAAAATTACGTTGCATTGTGATAGCCAAAGTGCTATTCAGCTAGTGAAGAACCCAACATTCCATGATCGCACGAAACACATTGATGTCAAGTACCACTTTATAAGAAATGTGGTGGAAGAAGGTAGGATCCTGTTGCAAAAAATCGACACTGAAGTGAATCCTGCAGATATGCTTACTAAGTCGGTCAAGACAGAGAAGTTTGAGTGGTGCAGAACTTCTCTAGGCTTGCTCAAAATGTGATAAGGGCAGCATTGGGCAATTGGCACTTGGATGGAAAAAAACATAGGCAAAGAATTCTTGTATATCGACTTCAAGTGGGAGAATGTTAGGAGGTGAAGTCAATATCCAGATCTCCAATGTTCTTCAGCAGAGAGGTGCATGTTGGTGCAGATTATAAAGAGGAAACAAACAGTATTATGTAGTCTTCCTTTGGAAGAGGAAACGAACAGTTTTTTGGACTCTTCCTTTGGAAGAGGAAACGAACAGTTTTTTGTTTTTTCTATAAAAGGGGAATGACCCCTTGCATGTAAATGTATGATTGAATGTAATTTTGCCGAAATCAATAAAAGATCAAGCTGCCATTGCCCCGTGGTTTTTCCTGCACATTGCAGGTTTTCCACGTAAAATCTGTGTTACTGTTTTTTCCTGTGTTATTGTGTTTTTCTGCTTGCACATAATTTTGCTATATTTTCTAACAGCCATGACTGAACTTTATGCACCAATTGCAAGCTGAACCAAGATGCAACGGTAGCAAGAAAAGTGAGAGAATTTTAGTGCTGTAGCATGCAACTATAGAAAAAGTCAAATATACACTTGACACTTCTGTGGCTAGTAAAGTATAGCAAATATTGCTCCAAAATTGTGGTGGTAATTCTGCTGTGTAGAAGCACCAAGGTTAGAAAGCTTTGAAATTCAAGAGTTTAGCCAAGGATTCAGTGAATAAACATGTAAAAGAACTGAAGCACCTATGGATTCTTTCACTTAATAAGATGAAATTGATGTCAAAAAGAGTGGCAAATATTGTGTTGATTTGCAGAAATATATAATTGAATGCTAATAATGTTGTCAAAGACCCATCCAATGCTCCTTGATAATAATTGGACACCCATCGTAAAAACAGGCAAAAGGAACACATGTCACTCAAGGATGCAGCTTTAAGCTTCATTCCTTGAACTTCATAGCTGATTATGATGTAACCAAAGCATTAGTTTCTAGCAAAGAGAGGAAGTCACATTTCTTCGCTGTCATTTTGTAAACATTCATGTTGTTGATGTCTTCATAGTAGTACAATTATACAGCCTGCAAAACTAAAACATCATTTTGATGTTCAAAATCTTATTTTGAATGTTGTGAATGCATTGATGCATGCATGTATGTTGTATATACCTATGATGGTTATGTGTTTCTTAAATTCATGCAAATATTTTGAAGTTCATAGATGTCCTCAAATTTGTTTAAAAAAATAATCATGCTTGTCAATACAAATTCAAATTTGAACGTGGTGACTACGGTATTATAGGTGTTCTTTATCCAATCCTTCACAATGTTTTGTATATTGAAATTATCAACCAGTAATCACACCTTTTGCATCACCCAGAGAACAAAGTTGCTAAGTTAAACTTTAATAGAAGGCTCTTCTTACCATTTCTTTTCTTTCTTTAATCTAAATTTAGAATTTGTTATTACTGTGGACATCACAAGCTGCAAGCTTACTGCAGTGGTAAGGGCTTTGGCCTCTCTTTGAGAGGTCTAAGGTTCAAACCCCACTCAGTATGAGGGGACCAGGACCCCTCATAAAAACCCGTGTAAATTCATTGAAAAAAAAAATACTGTGGACATCAGGCACAAGAACAGAAAGGTAGCATTAACAAGTACTTACTTTCCTATCTTGAATGGTCACTACTAAAGCATTGTCAACACATTTATCCCTGCAAAAGCAATAATATACAGTTGTGTAAGATTGTAATGATCCATTAAATGGTCAGAAATTCGTACTAACAACTAATTCAAAAAGTCTGTGTAGGTACCTAGCCTCGTTAGCACAATGGTCAGCATCTGTTGCACTAAAAGGTTTTATCATTGAGGTTGCCTGCATCACAAAAGTTTGATATCAAATATACCTACATTCATGAACATCTATCCAAAAAAATTGTTAAAAATTACATACATTATGGGCAACATTTATCCCAACAGAGAGACATTTTTATTGCAATTTCTGAGTGAAGGTGAACTACATAAACTGCCTTGGAACAATACAAATAATAGGAATAATATAGACAGTAATCTGATTTTGATATGCACTCACAACCCAGCAATTACAAACTTAAACCCTCTTGCAAATAGAAAAGAAGAATCATCAAACTCAGACTTGCATAAAGTTTTCTCTCACTTTCTTGAAAGAACATATCGAGACAAAACAACCTGATTCAAAATAATTAGTCTATCATCTTCAGGAAAATAAAGATATGGAATTCTTTTGTCAAAACCCTAAACATCTAATATAACTTTCTAGATAACACTCCACCAAACATAATGTGAACCATAGAAAACTCGCAACTCTGCAAAAACTTGGCACCCCAATTTTTAAAATTCTCTCGGCAGCTAGGCAAAAAGAACATCAAATAAAAATATTTTATTTACAAAGAATAAAATTAATTTAAATTAAATTAAAACAAAAATTAGAGAGCCAGAAAATCAATCTTCTATTAGATCTTCATAAAAAGGGTTCAATTACAATTCATGATCATGAAAGATTATCAAAAACCAACAAAATATAACATGCAATTCATGATCATGAAAGATTATCAAAAACCAACAAAATATAACATGCTCAAGCAATTTTAAACTGCTTTATGTTTAAACTGGATTTATTTAGAATTTAAAAATATATTGGCTCAAGTTGGCATCATTTTCTCATATTGTGCATCAATTTGTCTTTTAATCAGATCCTAATGGACGCAAGGAATCACAAGGGCTTGTAATTGTCTTCTTTTAGCATTTTGTAATGGAGCTTGCTCATTCTGTTATTATTGACTAATATAGAGTATGGTATGCCCTGAAGGATTTAATTCAATTTATGTTTCTACTTTTTGTGTTTATCAACAACTACAGGCTGTTTTTTATTCAATTGAAAGTCATTTTGTAGTCATTGCCAGATTCCGTAGGACTTCCTTAAAAATTCAAGTATTTGAACATTTCAGAAAACAGATTAAAAGAATTGTCAAAGAGAAGGTCAATGTGCACAATCTAGACTTTAATTAGCCTCTGAAAATATTTAGTCACTAGCAACAGATGTAAGAAAAATGCAAAAAATGGGGGGTTTTCCACTTTTATTCACATTTTCCACGTTCTGGTCGTTCGTGAGCAAATTCTGCAGAGTTTTTGCTGAGAAATCTGTAAGTTTTGGCGATTTTCTTGGCAAATTTTCAGTACCGAGAAAATGGTCCTGTTTTCTTGCTGACGTTATTTTCTCGCAAGAAAAACAAGATCTCGTGATTTCTCTACGGTTTTTCCTTCTATGATGTGAACATGCAACGGGGACGAATTTCTTATAGGTAACTTTGACAAAATATCAAGGTGCAACAAATTTGAAGAACAATACACGTATACAAATGCTGTCAAACTAGTTATTCCAATTCAAGAATATGCTTTTTAGGAAATTGTCATTAATATCAAAATAATCCTTCACTATATATAAATATTTTTTTAGATCGTTGCATTCTACCATTCAAAACATCCTCCAAATGTATTTACACATTTAGTACTTCCAAATAAAATCTTTATACCATCAAAAATTCTCCATGGCATGTATTTACACATTTAGTACTTCCAAATAAAATCTTTATACCATCAAAAATTCTCCATGGCTAGAAAATGAAATGAAGGAAGGTTAAGCACAATAAAAGATTATGAAAAGATGATATGATTTTGGCAAAAAGAAATTGTTTGATGGCGGGAGCAGCAGGAGCGGCAGCAGGCACGGCAGCAGGAGCTCAGCTTGGCGCAGATGCCGATGCAGGGCTGGAATCGAATCCAGCGCAGAGCGCTGGATTCTGGGCGGGCCCGGATCCTGGGGGCTCAGGCACGCCCGGGCCCGGGCCCGGGCCGGGCCCAGGCGGATCCGCGGCATGGTCGGCCGAAGGCCTAGTGTGCGATGGGTTCGGTGGGGTCGGGATTTTGGGCCCGCGGCCCATTCTCGGCGCTACCGTCTCGGAAGGCCTTGGGAAGGCCCCCCCCGCTCCAGGTCAAGGGCGGGCCCCGGGCGGGCATAAACCCTCTTATCAACAGGTTCTGGCGGGCAACAGATCCCCTGGTCGGGCCCTGGGAGTCGGGCTTTCCCTCCAAGGTACTCACATTTCCATCCAGGAGGAGGTTTACTCTTCCCTGGTTTCCGATTCTTCATCATCCCTGGTTGGGAAGTTCCTGGGCGGGCGCCCAGACATGGAGACGATCCGCAGATGGGCGGCCACCAAATGGAAGGTCTCTGGTCATATCCAGCTGGTTGCCCTGTCCAGAGGCTTTTTCATTATCAAACTCAACAACAGCGAGGATGCTGAGAAGATCCTGTCGGGCGGGCCCTGGTTCTTGGGTCGCAAAAGCCTTTTTCTCAGACGTTATGGTGCAGACTTCCACCCCAGCACCCAAAGCATCAACTTCGCCCCGATCTGGGTCCGCCTCCCGGACCTCCCCTTCCATCTGTGGCGTGAAGACGTCCTCAAGCTCATCGCCCAGTCGGTTGGAGATCTGGTGGCTTTTGATCCTGCGACCAAGGCCGGTTCTCGCATGGTGCATGCAAGGTTCTGTGCCAACGCCAACCTCGAATCTGAGCTCCCCTCCTCGGTGACCATCTCTTCTGGGTCCTTCTTCTGGCGCCAAACCCTGATCTACGAAAACAAACCTGCCTTCTGCACCTCTTGCAGTTCTCAAGGCCACCTCCCTCATCAGTGCCCGGCTTCCAGGAAGGCGGCAGGCCCTATTCCCAACCCCCCGCCCAGTTCTGGTCGGGCCCCCTCCCAGGATCCTTCCCGTCCTACCCCTAGCACTCCCCCCAAGGAGGTCTCCCCTTCGGGCCCCCAGGCCCTCGGGCCCAGCTCGGAGAACCCTAGCGACCCCTCCGGGGCCCCGATCCCCGATCCTCCCCCGCAGGTCATTCTGGCTCCGCAAGCCCCGGCTCCTTCCGAGATCCAACCTTCCCCCCCCAACCCCTTCTGACCCCGGCCCCCCAGCCCTTCCCGGAACCTACCCCTTTGGTTTGTGGGTCCGAACAATCTAATGATGAGACCGAAGGCAGCTCTCCGTCTGAGTCAGATGAAGTCAGCCCCAAGAGGACCCGGAGCAGATCCTTTGCCACAGATTTTGGCTCCAAAGGTAAACGAGGACGGCCCACCCGGTGTGAGCAACGATCAAGGATCACCGAGGATGATATCGCCAGCGGGTCCCAGACTACGCTTCCTGATGCTGTCTCGAATCTTCGCAAGGCGGATGACGCCCGATCCAAACCTCCCACCCAGGCTGGAAAGGGGGGCAGGCGACCCCAAAAGGGTGCCAAATGAAGCTAATCTCCTGGAACATTAGGGGACTTAATGGAGTCCCCAAGAAAAGGATCCTCGGCCAACTCCGAAGGGATCACCGCCCGTCCTTCATCCTCCTCCAGGAGACCAAGATTGATGACGCCGCTGCTCGGCGAATAGCCCTTTCTACCTGGCGCAACTGCGAACTTCTCTCCACCCCCGCGGCTGGTTCAGCCGGGGGCCTCATGTGCATGTGGGACCCTCGATCTTTCGAGGGAAGGCTCATTTCTTCTTCGCCCAGAATCATGAACATCCTGATCCATTGCCTCAACTCTAAGCGTTCGTGGATCCTTTCCAACGTCTACGCTCCCAACAGTCCCGTTGAGAAAGCAAGGCTCTGGCAGGAGATCAGCTCGATGAGAGAAGCCTTCGCTCCCCTGCCCTGGATCCTGGCCGGGGATTTCAACAGCCCCCTGTTTTCCTCTGACAAATGCGGGGGCTCAGAGGCCAGAACCAAAAGCATGGATGATTTTGGGGCCTTCACTGCCCACAATGAGCTCATGGATGTCAGTCTGAAGGGAGCCCGGTTCACGTGGTCCAACAAGAGAGCGGGTCCCAATCACATCCAGGTTAGGTTGGATAGAGTGTTCTTGTCCAAGGAAGCACTCCCCACCTTTGCTGACGCCTCCCTCTTGGCCCTCCCCAAAATCGGATCCGATCATTGCCCCCTCCTCCTCGAGACTGATCATCGGCCCCCCCCAAGAGACCCTTCCGGTTTGAGTCCATGTGGCTTCACCATCCTGACCTCCGGGCCCAGGTCGGCTGCTGGTGGGCTCCCCCTGCCCCTGGCCGCCCCGCCGAGCGGGTCTCCCATAAGCTGAGACGCCTCAAGGAGCACCTCAAGACTTGGAACAAAGAAGTGTTCGGCAATATCTTCGAAAGCAAAGCGGCTATCAAAAATAAACTTGAGGACATTGAATCCAGATTCCAAGTTGGGTCTCAAGAGCCTGGCCTCAGGGAGGAGGAACGCACTGCCCTTTCCGAGTACCACAATGTCCTAGCCAGGGAAGAAACCTTCTGGAGGCAGAAGTCGCGTGCTCTTTGGATCCAAGATGGCGATGCAAACACCAAGTTCTTTCATGCTTCGACCCTTCGCAACAGGGGCTCCAACAGAATAGCCGAGCTGGTCGACAATAATGGCAGCATCATCAACAAGGAAGCGGACATCCAAGCCGAGGCAGTCCGCTTCTTCCAAGAGCTCCTGGGCGATGGACCTCCTATGTCCCCTGAGGCGGCCGACTCCCTCCTGGCCCACATCCCGACGTCCGTCCCAGCCGCGGCTAATGCTAAACTGGTCCAGGCCCTGTCGGACTCAGAAATCCATGCTGCCACCTTTTCCATGAAGGCTGAGGCGGCTCCGGGCCCGGACGGGTTTCCTCCCCGCTTTTTCCAGACTTTCTGGGATATCGTGGGCCTTGACGTTTGCGCTGCCATCCGGGACCTGCAGTTTGCCAGATCCATCCCCAGGGGCATCAACTCTACATTCATAGCCCTGATCCCGAAGACCCAGGCCGCCAGGTCCCTGTCAGACTTCCGCCCCATCAGCCTGTGCAACGTCCTCTATAAAATTCTGACCAAAGCCATGACAACCCGCCTCAAAGACATCCTTCCCCTGATCATTTCCCCCTGCCAGGGAAGCTCCGTCAAAGGCGGTGATCACCGACGGGGTCATCATCATGCATGAGGCCATTCACTCAGCTGTCCTATCCAGAAAGGCCCATTTCCTGCTCAAGCTCGATATGAATAAAGCCTTTGACAGGGTCGACTGGAGCTTCCTGTCCAAAGTCCTCCTCAAATTTGGGTTTCACCCCTCCTGGGTCCATCTCATCAGCAAGTGCGTGTCCTCCCCCTGGTTCTCTATCCTGGTCAATGGGTCCCCGACCGGGTTCTTCCCCAGTTCCAGAGGTCTCCGCCAAGGTGATCCCCTATCCCCGATCCTCTTCATTATCCTGGCCGAGGCCCTGGGTCGCACCATTTCGAACGCTGTAACCCGCGGCCTTATCTCGGGCATCAGGCCGGCGCAGGATCTCCCCCCCGTGTCCCATCAGCAATTTGTGGACGACACCATTCTGGCCTCCTCGGCCTCGGTCCCTCAAGCTAAGGCCCTCAAGAGAATCCTTACCTTGTATGAGGAGGCGGCTGGGCAAAAGATCAACCTGCGCAAGAGCAAGATTTACTTCATCAACACCCCTGTGGCTAGGCAACTCAAAATCGGGCGGATCCTAGGCTGCTCCCCCGGCTCCCTCCCTTCCTCCTACCTCGGGCTTCCACTGTTCACAGGGGCGTCTTCCAAAGGGTTGTGGAGTGGGTTGATCGAGCGGATCCAAAGAAAACTCGCCCCCTGGAAAGGCCACCTTCTTTCTCAGGCCGGCAGAGCCACTCTCTTGGCATCCGTTCTCCAAAGCATTCCAATATACTTCATGTCGGTCTTCAGAATTCCGGCCTCCATTGCTAATCTCATCGAGCAAATCCAGAAACGGTTTCTCTGGTCGGGAGGCGAAGACAAAAAAAGGCTTCCCCTGGTCTCCTGGCCCCTAGTCTGCCGCCCCAAGGCTGAGGGAGGAATCGGGCTCAGACGGGTGGTTCCCATGAATCAGGCCCTTCTGTCCAAACATGCCTGGAAGGTCCATACCAATACCCCTGACGAATGGGTTGGCATTGTTCGAAGGAAATACTGTCACAGTCACCCCTTCCTCGGGGATTCCCAGCCCCGCGACGGATCTGCCTTCTGGAAGGCCCTGCTCTCCACCAGAGACATCGTTCAGCTTGGGACCAGATGGCTCCTTGGGGACGGCGCCAAGATCGACTTCTGGGAGGACAGATGGATCCTCGACGAGGCCCTGAGCTCCGACAAAGATCTCCTTCTTCTCAGGCCTGGGCTAGCGGGCCGCGGGCCCAGAGTGTCTGAATACATGGCCCTGTGCCAGGGGCAGATCACCTGGAAACCCATCCTGAACCCCAGGTTCCCGCTTCAAGCTGCCAGACTTCAGCGCATCCTCAGTGCGACAGTCATTCCTTCTTTTGGCGCCAGCGACAGAATCGTGTGGCATGGCTCTCCTAGCGGCATCTTCTCTGTCAAGTCTGCCTACCATATTCAGAGAACCCCCGGGGCTACCACCTTCCCGACCCAGATGGTCTGGGCCAAGAAATTAATCCCCAAAATTAGCCATTTCGTCTGGGCGGCCGCCCAAAACAAAATCCTCACGATCGAAAATCTGATCAAGCGTGGCTTCCAAATCCCCAACAGATGTTTCCTCTGCTGCGCCGCGTGGGAGTCTACCAACCACCTCTTCTTAAACTGCGCCTTCTCTTCCGTAGCTCTGGGCCTCATCCTTTCCCAGTTTTCCGTTCAGTGGGTGGCCCCCAATTCCATTTCCGACCTGCTACCCCAGTGGCCCACCCCCTTTGCCCATCCCCTCCTCCGCTTCCTCTGGAAGGCCTGCCTTCCCCATTTGCTCTGGCAGCTTTGGCTCGAGCGCAACCGGCGAGCCTTTTCCGCCCCGGCCTGCTCCCCCCAGAGGTTGGCCATCAAAGCGGTTTCCTTCGCCTCCGAGAATTCCCGCTTCATCCCCTTTTTTGCGGAGCCCAGGCGCTCGAGCGAAGCCTCCCTCCTCTCCTCCCTCGGCTTCCAGATCACCCCCCCTGTTTCCCCTCTCGCCCCTTCCCCCCGATCCCTGATCAGATGGACTCCCCCCCCCTCCGGGTGGCTCAAGCTCAACTTCGACGGCGCGTCCAAAGGCAACCCCGGACCCTCTGGGGCCGGCGGGGTTATCAGAGACAGCTCCGGGAATCTGGTCTCTGCCTTCGCGGTCCCGCTGGGCAGACAAACTAACAACTTTGCTGAAGCTGCTGGCATGCTCAATGGCCTGTCGGCTCTCAGGGGCCCCTCCCCAATTATTATCGAAGGGGACTCTCAAGTCATTATTAGAGGTGCCAGGCAGCCCGAGTCCTGCTCATGGCGATTTCAGAACTCCATCCGGGAGGCCCTCTTCCTGCTCCAGGGTTTTCCTGATCACACCTTCCAACATGTTCTCAGAGAAGGCAACAGGGCGGCTGACTTCATGGCGAACCTTGGCATCACCGTTGGAGAATTCACCAACTGGACCTCGCACTTCCCTGCAGGCCTAGTTCAAATTGCGCTGCAGGACCATCCCGATCATGTCGTTCGACCAGGTGTCTAATCTCCCCCGCGGCTGGGCGACGTTGTCCTCCCGGTCTGTGCCCCCGCTGTTCAGTACTTCCCGCCCCCGTGGCAGGCCTCCGACTCGCGGCCCTGGCAGCGCAAGGATCCTCCCCGCAGCGGCCCGCGTCACCGGTCTAGTCAGCTACCCTCGCCGGCCAGCTGGCAGCCCCGACAGTCTTTTTGCTCCGTTTTTTGGGATTGGTTTTGTGGAGGTTCGCGGCTGCGCCCGGTTTTGTTGGGGTTTTTGTTGTTTGTAGGCTCCAGGGCCCCGTGGCAAGGCCCTTATTGCTTTTGTCTGTTTCCTGGGCCCCGGTTTGGGGCAGTCAAGTCTGGTTATACAGCTTACTGCTTCGGCTTATATTGTAAATAAGGTTTTGGGATCCTTTTAAAAAACCCGCTGTAAATATTTCGTTAACTATCAAAAAAAAAAAAAAAGATTATGAAAAGAAAAAAAATGCATTGTACATTTCTTTTTAAGATGGACTAGAAACGGATTTATAAAGGGCAGCCCTAGGGGTGCACGACCAGGGCGTACCGTCGGCTATCCACTCAGCCGCCCCTGAGACCGCCGACAGGCCCAACACCGCCTCCGCCAGGAACATTTTGGCCTCCATGATGACGTCGGTGCCAGACTCCAGCAACATCAACGACACTAGCATCAATAATGACAACTCCAACGACAGCGCAGCAGTGAATGGGAAAAATACCGAGGTTTTTCAAGCCCTACTTGGGCTGTCGCCGCTTTTGGTAAAATTTGTCGATTTGTTTTGGTGAGGCGTTGAAATTACTGCTAGTGTTATTTTTTAGTGTAAATCAGACCCAAACCGTTATAGATCGAGGGCTTTTCCCCTCTTTTAATTGATTTAGCGAAAATCATGATGTATATTTGTCGTATTTAAACATTATTGTGTGGATCTGCTGCGCTTAGCTCGTCTCGCGAAGGAGAATAAATTTGTGCTATCTTACCCTCGATTGCGTGCAAGGAAACT
Organism: Wollemia nobilis; assembly: GCA_028583015.1. Lineage (NCBI taxonomy): Eukaryota > Viridiplantae > Streptophyta > Pinopsida > Araucariales > Araucariaceae > Wollemia > Wollemia nobilis. The sequence continues at coordinate 7,280,262 of JAQPPZ010017049.1, read as the reverse complement.
AAGAGCTACGATAAGGTTGACTATGATATGATGAAGTTTTACATTGGGAGTTTTGGTAAATATCATTATGCAAATTATTAAGAAGATGTTAAGAGACTACAAATAAATCATGTAGAGAGGCGCTCTCGCATGAGCACGAGCATCTGGTGTCCACCAAGAGGGTTTGCTGGAGGAAGGCTTTGGCCAGTTGAAGGATCTACAGCCATCAGTGGGATTGCTAGGTGGAGGGCATTGGCCAGCTGAAGGAACTGCAGCAACCAGTGAGTCGGTTGGGTGGAAGGCATTGGCCAATTGAAGGAACTGCAACCACCAGTGGGTTGGCTAGGCGGAAGGCACTGGCTAGCTAAAGGAACTGCAGCCACCAGTGGGTTGGTTGGGTGGAAGGCATTGGCCAGCTGAAGGAACTGCAGCCACCAGTGGGTTGGTGGGGTGGAAGGTTTTGGCTAGCTGAAGGAATTGCAGCCACCAGTGGGTTGGTGGGGTGGAAGGCATTGGCCAGCTGAAGGAATTGCACCCACCAGTGGGTTTGCTGGGAGGAAGCCATTGGCCAGCTGAAGGAATTGCACCCACCAGTGGGTTTGCTAGGAGGAAGGCTTTGGCCAGCTAAAGGAACCAGCTCCACTTGCGGTGTCGGGTCCCTGAGGTTCAGTGTGTTAGATTTCGATAAGATCTCCATATTTTGCCATGCAGGACGTTGTTTATTGGCTGGTTTTTCCTGAATATTCCTTTTGGAAGGCCCCGATGTGTATGTTGTAATAGCCCCTGTTTCAATCGGATTGTTCTTTGGATGGCCCTGTTTCTTGCGTTGGGCGCTTGTTTTGGCTGGAAGGAAACTAGCAATCCAGATTTTGTAAAGCAGACTTCGATAGTGTGGTGTTTTGGAAATATTACTCAACTAAGAAGCAAGGCATAGATAGTAGATGTGAAGTTTTGGCATTGTGAAGGTTGCTATAGGAAAATGTCAAGAAAGATGCTAAATTTTGGATTACTTGTATTCATACAGAAATTTGAAAAGATCCAGAAAATGAAAATCAAGAATTCAGACAGTTTATGTAAAATGATGTAGGTTTCTAGCTATAGCATCTCAATTGAGATGAGAAGTGTATCTGTTTGTAAACTCTCAAGCTCTAAAGAAGAGAGATGTAATTTGTCAAGGGTGGGGGACCCGAGTACAACCCCTTATTATCCAAGCAAAAAAAAGTGGACTAGAAACAAAAACTTCAACTAATATTCCAATCAAAGAGAATTTAAAGTATTGGGGGGGGGGGGTTATTGACCCTGTCAACCTCACCAACACAAAAATAATTTATATAGAGGAAATCATGGAAATAGTGATTGTTCACTTATTGTCAGAGATTAACAAAATTTATTAAGGCCTCTTCATCCTTAAAATCTCCCCATATTAAGTGCCTTGTATAAGTACACCTGTTGCAAGGGCTCAATTGACACATTTGTTTGTTATTTTTTCCGTGTTAAGTGCACACTTTAATAATATAGTGTTATGAATGAAGTTTTACATTGGAAGTTTTGGTAAATATCATTATGCAAATTATTAAGAAGATGTTAAGAGACTACAAACAAATCATGTAGAGAGGCGCTCTCGCATAAGAGCGAGCATCTGGTGTCCACCAAGAGGGTTTGCTAGAGGAAGGCTTTGGCCAGCTGAAGGATCTACAGCAATCAATGGGATTGCTAGGTGGAGGGCATTGGCCGGCTGAAGGAACTGCAGCAACCAGTGAGTCGGTTGGGTGGAAGGCATTGGCCAATTGAAGGAGCTGCAACCACCAGTCGGTTGGCTAGGCGGAAGGCACTGGCTAGCTAAAGGAACTGCAGCCACCAGTGGGTTGGTTGGGTGGAAGGCATTGGCCAGCTGAAGGAACTGCAGCCACCAGTGGGTTGGTGGGGTGGAAGGCATTGGCTAACTAAAGGAATTGCACCCACCAATGGGTTTGCTGGGAGGAAGGCTTTGGCCAGCTAAAGGAACCAGCTCCACTTGCGGTGTCAGGTCCCTGAGGTTCAGTGTGTTAGATTTCGACAGGACCTTCATATTTTGCCATGCAGGGCGTTGTTTATTGGCTGGTTTTTCCTGAATATTCCTTTTGGAAGGCCCCGATGTGTATGTTGTAATAGCCCCTGTTTCAATCGGATTGTTCTTTGGATGGCCCTGTTTCTTGCGTTGGGCGCTTGTTTTGGCTGGAAGGAAACTAGCAATCCAGATTTTGTAAAGCAGACTTCGATAGTGTGGTGTTTTGGAAATATTACTCAACTAAGAAGCAAGGCATAGATAGTAGATGTGAAGTTTTGGCATTGTGAAGGCTGCTATAGGAAAATGTCAAGAAAGATGCTAAATTTTGAATTACTTGTATTCATACAGAAATTTGAAAAGATCCAGAAAATGAAAATCAAGAATTCAGACAGTTTATGTAAAATGATGTAGGTTTCTAGCTATAGCATCTCAATTGAGATGAGAAGTGTATTTGTTTGTAAACTCTCAAGCTCTAAAGAAGAGAGATGTAATTTGTCAAGGGTGGGGGACCCGAGTACAACCCCTTATTATCCAACAAAAAAAAAAAGCGGACTAGAAACAAAAACTTCAACTAATATTCCAATCAAAGAGAATTTAAAGTATTGGGGGGGTTATTGACCTTGTCAACCTCACCAAAACAAAAATAATTTATATAGAGGAAATCATGGAAATAGTGATTGTTCACTCATTGTCAGAGATTAACAAAATTTATTAAGGCCTCTTCATCCTTAAAATCTCCCCATATTAAGTGCCTTGTATTAGTACACCTGTTGCAAGGGCTCAATTGACACATTTGTTTGTTGTTTTTTCCGTGTTAAGTGCACACTTTAATAATATAGTGTTATGAATGAAGTTTCAGCAACCAATTTTACTTCTATTTTGTGCTGCAAGCAAAGCCGCTTGGCATATTAAGTGATTATCCATCAAACATATATTTTAACCTTCATTTTTTATCTACTAATTGTGTTGTAATTATGATGCTCCAATATTCTGTTATAAATGGATACAGGGCCTTAGATGCATGCTCTAGGATAATGGGTAAGGCCTTATGCCAGTAATCTTTTATTTCAACCTTGATTCGCTTCCTGTTCTCATGATATCTGCCAGTGTAGTCCCAAATAAACCCTCTCTGAAGGGCACATTCTTGACCTAACTATGAACACGTCTCTAATTTTAACCAGTGGTAGACAGAATTCTCTCCCCAGCCAACTGATCATGTGCCTAAACCTGGAATCCCCTAGCTTATACTCTTCGGAATTCTTGAACTGATCCTCCAGTTTACTAGCTCTCCTTTGTTTATCAAGATCAAAAGAATCAATATTAAGTATTTTCAGAACCTGCTTAGCTGCTTTGTAAACTTTTGCTTAGCTCCTTTCTAAACTTTTTTCTTACACCTTTTGCCATATTTAGATACTGTTCTGCCCAACTGTCTATAAAATTTATCAGCATGCTAGATGGCAGCTCCCAACCATAATAACCAACAGAAATCACCTCACACTCCTGACCAAATTATACACTTAGGATCATGCTTATGATAGGCTCAGTGAAACTGAGCAAGTAATCAACACGACCCCACCAATCATCATTGAGGATCAACATCTTTATTTTTTGTGCCCTCTCAGTGCTTGACTATCGTCATATACTCCAAAGGTTACTAATAACCATATTTTGCAATGCCTCTCGCACTTGCACAAGTCGCCTCAAGACGATTGTGTGCGAGGCAAATCGAGTCTCAGCAACCTAGTAAAAAAAATAAAACAACAAAACAAAAATGTTTTCAAAATTTAAAACAAACTAAACATAATCATACAAAATTCTTACCTTTAACACCTCCAAGTTTGAGAATTGCCTGAAGATAGCTTGCGACATGTGATGGTTTGTCACAAACATTTGAATGTCTTCGGCCCCGACATAAATTTCTTTTATCCATTCAATTTGATTCCCCAACTTTTGCAGCATTAAGTTGAGTGAATGGACAACACAAGGTGTCCAAAATATATGCTCGTACCTCACCTCCACCAACATCCCCATTGCTTTTTAGTTTTTGGCAGTGTCCGTTATGAATTGGACAACGTTTTGAGAACCCACCGATTTGATAGCTCCAATCAAAATGTTAGCAATGAATTGGGCATCTTTCACTTGCCCTTCACAATCAATTGCTCTCAAAAACATTGCCCTCTTGGGGCTTATTGCAATGACATTTATCAAAGGACGATTTTTTGTATCCTTCCACCCATCAGAAACAATGGACAACCCCGTTTCAACCCATGAATCTCTGATGGGCTGCATTGAATCTTCTACAAAAAAAAATTTGTTAATAAAGTGGTGTGCACCTTCTCATAACATGGGCCTTAATACCCTTTTGGAGCCTCATTAATGGCTTTCACCATATCTTGCCAATATGGTGATCTAACCACATTGAAAGACAAGTCGTTGGCATACACACAACTCGCAATTATATGAACAACAATGTCCCTAGACTCATTTTGGAATGCCTTCTCCAATAGTCCTTTTGTTCTTTTCCGTGAAATTGAAAAATCCTCTTCACATGTGGAAGGTGTTGCTGAAAATGGATGGGGTGCAACCACAACTGGGTTGCCAACATGACGTGGGGCCGTAGGTGGCTTCTTCGATCGAGATCCTTTCTTTGCCAAAGGATGACCTAATTGTAATGCAGCTAAAGCATATGCATCTTCTTATTCTTTTATATATTGCATGATCACAGATGTTGGCACTGGTGCATCTTTTAACCTTGGGCAAGCTTTGATGCCTTGGCCAAGTACGACACACAAATGAGCTTTCACTCCATTGTATGAGCTGCTATATCGAACATTGCAGGTATTACAAACCCATACGTAGCCCCCACCCCCTGGAATCTGCTCTAACATAGTGACATATTTCCACAGTGGGGCTTTTGGATCAATTCTAAATCGGGACTTGCCTACAAAGCTTGCACTTGTTGCCATTCTAATTTATAATCTGCAAGTGCAAGTCTAAAAATTTGTCCTTTGCAAGCTTCTTAGTCACCTTTGGCACTTGTATTAGCTTAGGAATGCAATAACAATGAGTTTACACCCACCTATTGTCCCACCTAATGCTGGCAGCCCAGTTGTGGTTGCACCTCATCCATTTTCCGCCACACCTTCCACACGTGAAGAGAATTTTTCAATTTCACGGAAAAGAACTAAAGGACCGTTGGAGAAGGCATTCCAAAATAATTCTAGGGACATTGTTGTTCATATTATTGCGCGTTTTGTGTATGCCAACGACTTGTCTTTCAATGTGGTTAGGTCACCTTATTGACAAGATATAGGGAAAGCCATTAATGAGGATCCAAAAGGGTACCAAGGTCCAAGTTATGAGAAGGTGCGCACCACTTTATTAACAAACGAAAAGAATTTGTAGAAGATTCATTGCATCCCATCAGAGATTCATGGGTTGAAACGGGGTTGTCCATCGTTTCTCATGTATGGAAAGATACAAAAAAATTATCCTTTGATAAAAGTCATTGCAATAAGCCCCGAAGGGGCAATGTTTTTTAGAGTAGTTGATTGTGAAAGGCAAGTGAAAGATGCCCAATTCATTGCTAACATTTTGACTAAAGCAATCGAATCGGTGGGCTCTCAAAACGTTGTCCAAGTCATAACGAAAAATGCCAAAAACTGTAAAGCAACGGGGATGTTGGTGGAGGTGAGGTACGAGCATATATTTTGGACACCTTGTGTTGTCCATTCACTCAACTTAATGCTGCAAAAGTTGGATAATCAAATTGAATGGATAAAAGAAATTTATGTCGCAACCGAAGACAATCAAATGTTTATGACAAACCATCACATGTCACAAGTTATCTTCAAGCAATTCTCAAACTTGGAGATATTAAAGGTAAAAATTTTGTATGATTATGTTTAGTTTGTTTTAAATTTTGAAAACATTTTTGTTTTATTGTTTATTTTTTTACTAGGTTGTTGAGACTCGATTTGCCTCGCATACAATTGTCTTGATGCGACTTATGCAAGTGCAAGAGGCATTGCAAAATATGGTTATTAGTAACCTTTGCAGTATATGACAGCAATCAAGCACTGAGAGGGCATAAAAAATAAAGTTGTTGATCCTCAATGATGATTAGTGGGGTCGTGTTGATTACTTGCTCAATTTCACTGAGCCTATCATAAGTATGATCCGATATGTAGACATGGATCAGCCATGTTTAGGAGAGGTATATGATGGGATCGACTCAATGATTGAGAAGATCAAAGCCATCATCAATGCAAAAGAGCAAGATCCCCGTGAAACATTTTTCAAACAAGTGCAGTCAATTCTAATAGAGCGGTGGAACAAAATGATGACTCCATTGTATCTCCTTGCCTTTGCATTGAGTCCCAAATTTTATAGCAGTGAAATTATTTCTTTGTTTGGTAGAGTGGCACCATATAAAGATATTGAAGTTATTGAAGGGTACAAGGCAGCATTTAGAAGGCTCTTTCCCGATCCTGAGATTGAGGACATAGTTTCGGCTGAGTTCGCGGACTTCATTTCCTCTACAGGACATAGTCGTAGCGCTTGTCATGACAAATTCAAGAAGGATGCCCATATATGGTGGTATTTGCATGGGCAAACAACCCCAACCTTGCAATCTCTTGCAATCAAAATATTATCACAAGTCTGATTTTAAATTTTAAAATTAAAATTTATATTTTCTAAATTTTAAACTCTATTTTTATAGGTATAATTTCAATTTTTTTTTTTTTTTGCATTGGTTTTGAAAAATTTTAACTTGTGATTTTCTTAATAGGTTGCGAGTTTGTCTTCATCCAAGCAAAATGGGAATACATACTCCTTTATCCACTCGCAAAAGCGCAACAAGCTAGCAACAAAGAAGGTTGAGGAGTTGGTCTACGTGCTTTCCAATTTGTGCCTTTTATCACACATGCAATCAAACTATAAGGAAGGTCCAACAAAGCATTGGGATGTTAGAGCAAAAGATGTTGATTTAGATGCTTCCCACTCCCATCGTTTATTACTTGACATAGAGGCTTTGGCTTCACCAAGCCAACCGAGTGGTGTTGGTGCTAGTGCCAATGGGAGTGGGAGTGCTAGTGCTAGTGTTATTACTACTGCTTGTGGTTCTAATGAACCACATGTTGATGCTTCCGATGAAGACATTGAAGAGGAATATGATGATATTTAAGTTCAATTTGTAAATGTTGATTTAGTAATTAATATATGATTTTTATTAATTTTGTATGGCTGAACCCAAGACAAAAAAAAAATGTCGTACCGACAAACCGGGTTCTTCGAACCTGAACCCAAACCCAAACCCAAAACAAACCCAAGATAAAAAAAAAAAATATTGTCGTTTCGACGAACCAGGTTCTTTGTACCCAAAACGAACCGATAACTTAGTATTTTGGTCATGTTTGACCAGTCAAAAGCGAGTTAAAAAAAATTAAATTAAAAAAAATTAAGTTTTTTCTAAGAAATAATGCGGGTTCTCCCCGAGTTCACCCCGGGTTCTGCTTGGGGTATCCAGATATGCCCAGGTTCTACCAAGGACGAACTTGGGCGTATCCGTATCCCTCGAGCAAAACCCTGGACGGACCCACAGGCTCTCGGTCCCGATTCCAGAACGAGATTTGAAGGACGAACCCGGATGTATACGGATCCCCCAGGCAGAACCTTGGACGGACCCACAGGCGTAGGACGAACCCGGGATTATCCGGATTCCCTGAGCAAAACCCTGGACAGACCCACAAGCTCTCGATCCCGATTCCAGAACGGGATCCGAAGGACGATCGGGATCCGAAGGACGAACCCAGACATATTCGAGTCCCCCAGGCAGAACCCTGGACGGTCCCACAGGCATATCGGTCGAGATTCCGGAACAGGACCCAAAGGACGAACCCAGATGTATTCGGATCCCCCATGCAGAACCCTAGACGGTCCCACAAGCATATCGGTCGAGATTCCGGAACAGGACCCAGAGGACGAACCCAGATGTATTCGGATCCCCCATGCAGAACCTTGGACAGACCCACAAGCATACCAGTCCCAATTCCAGACCAGGTATAGCCCATACCAAGGTCCGGGGGTCCTAGGGAACAAAACCGGTATCTTAGGTTATTTCCCATGAATTTCATTAATAATATGTTTCTTATATTCCACTTAGTGAAATAGCCATAACATGTTTATATATAAATTAAGCATATTCACCTTTTTCTTTATTCTGATTTTATTGAAACTCCAATCCCAGCATGACATAAAGAAAAGTAACAAAAATTAAAAGCAATTGAAAGCTACTACTTTAAATCAAAAGTAAAGCTTAAAAACTAAAACCATAGTCTTGATGCACCAACATTTCAACTATTTTTTATTCTCATAATCATGAAGTCCCAAATCTAAACAGCATACACTTGGAAGCCAAAGAATGTACCACAAATCCTAAGAATATCCCAAGTTTTACAGAAGACAAAGTGGAACAGCAGAGCAAATCATCAACTCACTAGTAGAACCTACCCAAGACCTAGGCTCCAAATGCTAGTTAAGTGCTATGTTGCTTAGCAGTTGATTTCTACAATTGGCGAACAGGACAAGGTAAACAGTTAGCTCTGACATTAATGATATTCATAACTACTTTGGGTTTTCTTTTTGAGCATAAAATAAACATGGAGTGGTCAAAGCCATGGGCAACATGTGAAGATAAAGAATGAGACAGTCAGAATCTAGTTCCCTTGTCCAGTGCCCTTAATGTTACCAATATTACATGCCAGTCCACTTTATCCTATACCGTTTCAAGATTTGCCTCCATCATGAGGTCCTAACCAAATTCCCTAGCGTATTCTACTGCCTCCAAGTAACAAATAGCTTGCCAGAGATATTGCTCCCATTTGTTAACTCGGTTTAGCTTGTCTCTGCCAAGTCTTTGTGTGACATGTATGATTATCCTAGGTGAAGCTTGTTCCCAAATTTCGGAGACGAGTAAAAGAGATTTTAGGGCTCTAACAAAACATTATTCCATAACTTCATTTTGCAATGAATTGAATGTCAAGTGGTTGGTTGTGCTACATATAAACCCGACAATCATGGATCCCTGTTAACGTGTAGAAGGCTTACAAAGCCATGTTTGGTTCCGTAAACTTACAGCTATGATTTTTGTTTCTATTACTTTATATAGATTTAGCAATAAAACATGCTGAATCAACTTGTATTTCTACTTTGCTTATTAAACTAGCAAATCCCTCTCTAAACTCTGTTTTGACGTGCACTAAATGGTGCTACTTCTAACATTAAAATGTTGAATCAACTTGTATTTCTATATAATTTGTGTATTAAACTAGCAAATACCACTGTGAATTCTGATTTAATATGCACTAATTGGTGTTGCTTCTAACATTTTTGCACCCTAGTGATGGCTATGATTTGAACTTTCAGCTCCAACATGGATTCTCTGGGACTATCAGTTGACAGGTTTAGAGGCATAGATAGCCTATAGAGGACATAGCTCATAATCCAATTGATATGCTCTAGCATTCCCCTTTTCTCCGTTTTCCACAAAAAATATTTTATCTTTCTTACCAGGAAGGCAAATAGGGAGCACAGTACAATGAACCACTCTTTGAATCCTCACCATTTTTTTCAAATAAACTTTTCCCTTGGGAGTGGCAAAAGAGACATGATATGAACGAAACACTCCCCGACCACACTTTATCTACATGCCAAATAACTTTATGCCAGGTGAGGGTGTGATATTTGAAATACCCCATCCTCCTCTCTCCATTTTCATGAACATAGATGTGCCTATTTACAGAGAAAAGCAATACTGAACTTCTAACAGTTTAAAATTAATTGGATTGTTTCTTAGACACTCCTCCCTTGAATTAAAAAGTTCCTCAAACACTCCTCTCTTGAAATGTAGATAAGCTTGTTAGAGGATAAAATGAATGTTTCATGCACAATACAATGAAGTTAATTTTAATTTCCAATACATGACAAATGCTGTTGAAATAGAAGTCATAATTAATTTTAATTTCCAACACATGACAAGTGCTGTTGAAATAGTAGTCATCATCAAGTTGTCATAAGAAGAGATTACCAGTCCCAGTAGAAACTTGAAAGAGTTCTACCCATGTAACAAGTTCGATACATGTCTAGAAAGATTTTTGTTTATTCTAATGCAATAGGATAAAAACAAAGCATAAGTTCATTCTAGCAATAAAAGCTAGCTAAAAGTATGACTTTCTATAAAGATTTCTACAAATAGTTATTTTTTAAATAAGTCTGCTTTAGTACGTAAGTTAATTTTAAAGGCAGGCTATATCCAAAAAGCATGTCGAAATATAGGAGAGGATTTTGTTCTGTATAACAAGACTTTTGAAATAAGGTGGTTATTTATTATAAAGATAAGAAAAACGTGTGGAACCATCATTTATTCATCGAAGATTGGTTTGTAACTTGAAATTCACTGAAGATTGATTTGTGTAATCAGTTGGGAGTGGCTCGACTGAGGGGTTTGGCTGTTTGAGTACTACCTTTCGGCTGGGTTTCAGGTTTCAGCTAGACTCATTTTTGGGAACAGTTGCATTGTTTTACGGATTTTATCTCAGTTCCAGTTAAAGACTTGAGCGTTTCTACATTCATTCTCTCAACATGGAAGCCGACTCCCAACAACTTCTTCGGCAGTTTTACTTGAGAAGACTGAACCATTTTTTTACCAAAAATTATACATGATAAGAAAATTTTCCAATGGGTCATACACATCTCAAAGCTCTCAGCAACATCTTACAAATGCTTTATTCTTCACACTTTCTGTTGGATTACCATAGAAATCAGAAACATGGGGTTATAGAGACTCTCACAGGCCTCCTCTATGGCAAAATTCATCTTAGCTCCAATCCAAAAACAATATGGCGCCATATCAGTATACTGCAATGCAACGTAAAGTGCATTAAAATCGGAGTCTTTGATCAAAAGAGGAAACTATGGCATTGCATAAGACTTAGTTTTCCGCAATGAAAACGTTGCCAAGCAGAATGAAATACCCTACAGTCTGTCCACTAGGCCACCGTAATAAAGTGGGTTCAAAAATTCTCATCCTAAGATGGCCCTAAGAAGGTAGGTCATACCACAAGAGCTTCCAAAACTCTACCTAGCTTTTAGCAGAATAGAAATGTCTCTCGCTTGGGCAGGGCTTTTAAGCCAAAACGCGTTCTGAGTTTGTTGTGTGCTACAAGTGTTTGGTCCAGGTCACATTAGTATAAGTAAATTACAATTTACCTTTTAAAATAATACACTGCAATATAACCTTTGAAAGAGAAGGCAGTTGAAAGATATGAGATTTACGTACGGGGGGCACTACAGTCGAGACGGTCTTCAGCGGAATTGTGAGGCCGATGTTGATTTGCGGCTGCTGCCTCTGTCCCTGCTGAAGAGGGGGAGGTGCGCCACGAAGATAGTGCTCTGCATTATTAATAATATTATTATTATTATGAGTAAATGGGGCAAAGCCAGACATTGTGTGAGTGCAAGGAGCCGAAGAAGCCTGAAATGAAGAATTGTGTGAGGCCGTCGCCGTTGCTATAAACGCCGGCACTCCTCCTACTTCGGCCTGGGTCGCTATGGGCCTGTGCAGGCGAGGGGCCGGTTGTTCTTGGCTTTCCACAGGCTTGACCAATGATGACGAAGAAGAAGAAACAACTGGCAGATGGAGGTGGAGGTCGCGTGGAAGAATTGCTACACCAGGTGGAGGTGGAGGTGGCGGTGGCGGCGGCCGATTCGTATTTTGGGAAATGGCGGTATTGTGAGCTTCAGAGAGACTAGGGGCACAAGGCGAAGTCGGGTCTCCGCCGAGCTGTTGCTCCGATGCCATCCGAACGATTCCAATTCTCTCTCGCTTTCCAAAATTGGTCGTTTCAAATTATGCTTTTGGGTTTGGGTAAATTTTGAATGGAACTCAACCAAACTTTAAATAGTATTCCTTTTCAAGATGACATAAAAATAGCGCACACGACAATGCTGTATTTTTCCTAAGTAAGAGGTGATACAATCATATTTTTAGAAAGCATAGTAATTAGGGTTTATTTTTTATGATATTCCTTTTCAAGATGACATAAAAATAGCGCACACGACAATGCTGTATTTTTCCTAAGTAAGAGGTGATACAATCATATTTTTAGAAAGCATAGTAATTAGGGTTTTATTTTTTATGATTTAAATTTTAAATTGAGGTTTTCTTTTCTATTATATACTACGATAAAATAGGAGAAGTTGAACTTTTAATGATCACAAAGGATTAGGGTATTTTTTTTAAAATATGTTTTATTTTTAAAAAGTGATATGTTGTTTGATTCATATGATTCTTGAACAAATTTGTGGAGAATTTGAAGAGTTTTAAAACGAATGGTTATACGAAGGAATCCAAACAATATTGATGGAGATACAACCTCGTAAAGTCAGTCATCTAGAATAAGGGTAGTGATAATTTTTTAAGTCGTGAAAAATGAAATTGTAAGTATGTGTCAACCAAAGGTCGGATGATGGAAGGAGCAATGGAGGGCTAGAGTTTCAATGAGGCAAGACATTTTATATGGGTATAGAATTTTTCAGCTAAGTTTTTTTTTTTTCTTTTTCTTAGAAATTTTGTATGCAAATTGTTATAATTTTTTTATCAAATATCATATTCGCTATAGGATATTTTGGTAAATTTTAGTAGATTTTTAGTTTTAGTTTTCTTACCATTTATTGATTTATAGCTAAATCCTTAAAATCATCTCTAGTAGTAGAGCGGTTAGTGAGTGCACCACAAAGAATCAATCTTTGTTGCTCAAAGATAAGGCAATTTTTGGTAAATTTAATGGGTATTGGTGAGGGGCTTCAGCCTTGATAAAATGGATTGATAGGAATTGGAAGTCTCCAGGAGTGAGTCTATCCTTTCTTCCCAAAGGTTTCTTCCTAGCCATTTTTTGTTCTAAGGAAGAAAGAGATAGAATCCTAAAAGGGGGTCCTTGGTTTATGGGAAAAGCAAGACTCTTCCTTACCCACTAGTATGAAGGCTTTCTCCTAAAAATGTAAATCTATCCCTAGTACCATTCTGGGTTAGGATGTATGGGTTATCCATTGAATATTGGGATATATATGCCTTCAAGGTAATAGACAACACTCTATGAGAATTCCTTGAGATTTAAGAAATTACAAAAGATGGATTATTGGCTATTTATGCTCAAATATTGGTCATGATTGATATAAGTAAAGTTCTACCATAATCAATCATTTTTAAGTATGGGGATAAGATGTGGATCCAAACAATAGATTATAAAAATGTATCGCTCCAAATTTTTTGCATCCTTACCTTCAGGCTATAGGATCCGTGCCCGGAAGGAGGATGGGAAAAGGATGGCGCGGTACCTCGGACTGAGAGGCCTTGCGAAGGTCCCGCCTCTCGGGGGAGGTGTATTATGGTGATTTTTCGATGGATGGTGGGTTCACCAGGAAACGTTTGAATGGCGGTTTCCACGCCTAGGTTGGGAATGTGTTTAATGTGTTCGGTTTTATCTTTAAACATTCGAGTCCTAGGTTTGGCCAAATGAATCTAAGGTGTTCTATTATGAAAATGCGAGACTAAATGAAATACAACAAACAGATTTGAACAGAAAACAGAGAGAAAAAGCTAAATTACAGAGCCATACCTGATCCGGATGTCTGATGGAGGTTCTGATTCTTGAAGCAGACAGGATCGTCTGGAATTTGACGGGATCGTCTCCGACCTGCAGGATCGTCTGAGATCTGACGAATTCATGACAAATTCGTCAGAGACCTGCAAACAGAGAAATAGACACAAAATACAAAAAATGCAGCAATGCTAATAGAGGATAATGATGTGAAATAATAATAAGAATGTTAATAAGATAATCCCGAATAGAAATGCAAGTAAGTTGCAACACTTTAATAGCTAATCATGACCTTATTATGCAATTAAACTACATGGGTGAACTCCAAGATGCAAAATAATAAAGAATAATCATAAGATTAACTAAATACAGAATAATGCAGCGGAAAATAATGAGGAAATGCAAACTACGGGCACTGATTGCCCCCAATGCGAGCTACGAGTCGAGATCGTCTCGAATTGGTGCGAAATCGTCTCGAATTGAACAGGATCGTCCACGACGAACTGAGCTTGCTCCGGCTGAAAAATACTAAGGTTCCTGCAAATAAATTTGGACAAATATGGAGGCAAATAATAATTTAAGACGGTCTAATGCACGTAGAACTTGTGTTACAGGAAATTTCAGCCAGGGGGATGCCAAGGGGGAGTCCTAAGTTTAAATAGGCTTAGGAGGGAGGTTAGGAGGTTGGAGATCATCCCAATTTGGGAGATCTCCAATGGGGAGGGTCTCTAACGGTGCAGACACGCTTCTGCCCGGATTAGAGACGTCGTTGGAACAGAGGCTAATTGTGAAAAATCAGTTTTGGGACAAGATCGTCTGGACGTCCTAGCCCAGACGAAATCGTCCGATCTGAGGCGATATCGTCTGATCGACGACGATATCGTCAAACGGTCAAAACAAACTCTAAAAATGGCGCGGGAAAGGAGGAAACGGGTTAAACGGCGGTTTGGGAGCGGTTTTGGGGGTTAAAATTTGAATTTGAATATTTACTAGAGTAATTGTAATTATTTAAGGTTTTATTGCGCCAATTTTAGGGTGCTACATTTTGCCCCCTCTTTAGCGAATTTTTTGAAGAAAATGCGTTAAAGATGAGTTCTTCTCGATCTACGAGAAAGCAAAAATTATTCCCATTTTTAGGCGACGATTCTAGGTCGAATCGTACGACGGCTTACTATGGTGCCCCCTCCGTGTTTTTACCCAAATCGAACGTTTGAGGTAAAAACGCGAAAAAGCAAAATTTTAAAATGTTTTTAATTGTTTTTGAATAAAATTAAGAAAAATAGGGTAAAACCCTAATTCATTGTTATTATTCATTTTCCTAGTTTTTAGAGCTCTGGAGACAAGATGGTCGAGACAGCGCACAGATCGACAGAGGTCCGACGCGGGCTACGGGTAAGGGTCTAAACTGAATTTAGAATGCTTTAATTTAGAATTTCATGCTTTTTAGATTAGATTTGATTGATTTTTGAGCATCGCGGCCGTTTTTGGGCCGTCGACGTCGTCGAGACGAAATCGTCTCGATTTCGCCGAAATCGTCTCGATATCGTCGATTTCGTCTAAGGGCGAAATCGACGATAGGGGGACGATTTCATCCAATAAGGGACGATTTCCTCATGCGAAATCGAAGACGAATTTGCTCAAATTGGGAGATATCGTCCAATTGTGGACGATATCATCATTTATAAAATTGAACTTATTTTGACTTGCATTTTTAATTAATGATTTATTAATGATTTTTATTGTTGATTTTGTTTATGTTGCAGAGAGGATTACTAAAGAGTAGAGAATGGAAATATGGCGGGTTGAGGGATGACTTGGCCGCTCTATCTCAGGCAGAGCGAGATCAGCTGGCTCAGGTCGGCTTGCAGCATGTGGCAGAGATGCCACAGGTTTCTACAGATATGGGGCTATTGACAGCCCTAGCGGAGAGGTGGTATCCGGGTTCTTCCTATTTTCGGTTATCGACAAGGGAGATGACTCCCACCTTGGAGGATGTATGGAGGATTTTGAGGATCCCCATACAAGGATGGTTGATCACTCCCATGGCCAATCAGGGCCACGCGATGATGCGACTGTGTGGCGATCCGAGCTTCGCCCTGGAGAAGGGCGAAGTGAATATCGAGTCGCTACGCCAGATGCCTAGGGCATCTAGACTCACACGGGTTTTGGCTGGGGTTGTAGGTGGACTTCTGCTGTGCCACCAGAGTGGATGCAGGGTACCATGGCTACTGACAGATGTGGTCTGTGACATGAGAGACCACGGATACAGGTTTGCTTGGGGGAGCTTTGTACTCTACCGGTTGTATAGGATCCTTCATGGGGTCGTATACAAGGGCGGCCGATGTCTGGTTATGACATCACTACTACAGGTTTGGTGCTGGGAGCACATCGCGGTGCGAAGGCCGGTAGGGCTCCCACTGACAGGGATTGATGGGGAGAGGCCTCGAGTTTTCTACTGGTGGCTCCGGAGAGGGGCACAATGACGGATAGATCTGCCAGCATCCCGAGACTACTAGACGACCTTGTCTCCGACCAGATCACCTGGAGGCCTTGGAGAGATCATCCAGGGTGGGCCGAGGATGGACAAGAGCTGGCTCACATCAGGCGAGTCTGTTGGCTGAGGATGGAGAGGGGAGAGGTGGAGCTCCATCGGTACGACCGAGTTTTGAGGCAGTTCGATCTACAGCAGGGGATCCCATCTCTCAGAGACTACGAGTTTTCTCGGACTGTCCGGGATAACACTACAGTTAGCGGGGCTCCAGATATGCAACGATTCTGGAGTCAGGACATAGATGATGCCCCCATTCAGCCAGTGGATGGGGACGACGTTGGGGTAGCCGACGGCTACGATGCCTGGTACACAGGCATCCACCCTCCTCGGATGACGAGGGCTCAGGGTCCGATTCACATAGTTGTGCGTCGGATGGGGAGGCGGTGCCAAGCAGCCATTGAGGCAGCACAGGGTCATGACGGGAGAGAGCAGAGGAGACCACAGGCTCAGCAGAGGCCATGACAGCGGGAGAGGAGGGAGGAGAGACCCCCTTCTCCATAGAGAGAGAGACCACCATCGCTTGATAAGGGCAAGGGTGTGGACACAGGAGAGAGTAGTGAGATGGCTACTCTCTGGTGGAGACTTGCGAGGGAGATGAGGCTGCACGCCTCAGAGCACGGAGCGGAGGAGCGAGCACTCGGGAGCTAGCACGCGCGGATTGCTCGGATACATTCTACCCGGGTATCTACATTACCAGGTGGTGCCAGAGGGTCGAGAGGGTGCCATTACCGGCTCGATATTGCTGACCCTGATCGGGATTGGGTCATCGAGGACTTCATCTCGATCGGCATCTAGGACTCGTGGCACCACACATACTGCGATGGGGCCACCTCGTCCACCTCGGGGTGAGGGAGGAGATGAGGCTGAGAGCTCGAGGGGTTCTCGAGACACTACACAGAGGATATATGATTGAGAGGATTGAGTATGCCAAGATGTAGATTGTGGCATACCAATCTAGTTTTGATATGATGTACATATATTTGATATATATATAGATGAGATATTTTTTGATCATATGACTTGTCTTATGCGTTTGTATGATGCTTTTAATGTTTTGGTGTGATTGATTTGATGATTCATGTAATTATGTCGTTGGGAAAATATTATGGTTTAAATGTCATGCTTTAAAAATTTAAATGAAATAATCTGATGTAACAAATTGGTTGTTTGTGATGTGATAATTTGATAAAAAATAAAAGGGACTTTTAACAATAATTTCAAAGGACATTGTCGCTATTATAGACCATTTCATGGAGTCGCCGCTCACTCGGTCGTCAAGCTAATCCCAGTATAGAAATATTGCTAAAAGTAAAAGGGTGCTTAAGAGACTGTCTTAAGACTTTGGTGTGATGATGCAAATGATGATGATGATGATGTTTGTTTTCAGACTTTTCATGAAAATATTATGCATGAAATATTTTAAAATGATTTTTGCTAGGCATAAATTCCTAAGTGTGATAAATTTTTTGGATAATTCCCTAGGAATTATACCATCATTGCAAAATTGAAGTTTGACATAATGACATGAAATAGTGATAATGTGCTTGTTTGTTTTAAAGCATAATTGTATAACATAATGATTTAAGTCATATGTTTTTATGATTTTAAATAAATGGGGAATAAAAATTGGTACAATGGTTTGCGCTAGGCATAGAATATGTAGGTATAGACTTATACCATCATCGCGAAATCCAAAGAAAAAGTTGATATAGATAGTTTTATTGCATGGTTGATTTTTAATTTTTGAAAATAAGTCAGAAAATATGAAGATGAGGACTTGCGCTAGGCATAAAATTCCAATTTTAGTTTTGGAACTATACCATCGTCGTGAAAGTCAAAAATATATATATATATGTAACTTGATTGTATGTTTTGAAAGATGATTTTGATTTTTGATAATGCATATAGTTATCTTTATACTAAACAACTGTTCTCAAAGAAGAAAATGAAATTATTCCAGACAATTTGCAAAGATATTTCAAAGTATCTTAAAGACAAAAGTTAGATTTATAAGGAATCCCATGTGCATATGTGAGTTCATTTCCAATCTTGATTTATCATAATGATACACAAAATCTCTCAAATACAAATGTGTGTGCAATTGCTATGTTCGTTTACCGATTTTGAGCAAGATAATTTGATACAAGTGATTTGAATGAACCAAATAAGTGTTCATTAACCATGATTTAGATGCATATAACCATACCGAGACTACTATGTAAGTCGGATTATCAAGAGCTAGCTAATCCATAAGCGAGACATAGGTCTGTACAAAAGAAGGTCGCTAATGTGACGGACATATCGCCATGCTAGGAGTTACCCAAGGCCAAGCAGGTTGGGCACAAACCACCTGTTATGGGGCTTACCTCACAGTTTTCGAATAATTGAGAATTCCAAGGATTCAAGCTCATCAACCCTTCTTTTCTTTTCAATGGGTAGGGAGAGGGATTTTATTGCTTTTGCTTTTGCTTTCTTTTGCTTTTCTTTTGTATTTTTGCTTGATTTTTGAGATAATGCTTGAAACATTGTTGTAATGATATAAAATAACATTTTTCTTTTTCTCTTTTTCTTGAACTTTGCTTTTCTTCCTATGCTAGGGATACTTGCTCGGATTAGTTGTAGAGCAAGGGATTTTTATTCTGGGTAGGGGTGAGCTTGTCCTTTTGCCAATTCTCAAAGATTCTAGACCATGTGCATGATAGGATAGCGGGGGAAACTTTTCGCTCAAGAAACCACTTCTACTATGTAGCATAGCATGGACATTACAAATATAATCATTTTATTGTGAAAGGATGTGCTTGGTTTAAGTAAATAACAAGATCAATTCTCTGTGCTCAAACTTTATTTAATTGAATTTTGTGGACTTTGATATAAGAGAGATTAGTAATCATGCCGGATAAAAATCAAGATATTTATTTTGTGTTTGTGAAAGTGAGGGATTCCAAATAAATGCTAATTTATCCAAAATAATTTGAAATATATAAGCTGCAACATTTGTAAGAAGAAATATATACAAATACTTTTTGGGAAGTTTGAGAATGTTGACTCTCTCTTTCTTCTTTATTTTGTTTTGGTTTCGAAAGAGTCAAGAATATTGTTGTTTTTATTTTTATTATTTTTGTTTGTTTTTGTTTTTGTGTAAACAGTTTGATATATTTTTAAAATAAGACAACATGCAAAATATGTACAAATGATGAAATGACTAAATTTTATGCGTAATATCGCCTAAGATGCATAATATTCATAGGTTCTTTTAAATCTTTACCATCTAAGGTAGCTAATTTGTATGCTCCCGATTCAAATTTAGCAGTGATAATGTATGGTCCAAGCCAGTTGGGCTCAAATTTACCTTTAAGGTCTTTAGTTGCATTAGTATTTTTTTTATTTTCTTTTAAAACAAGGTCGTCGATCTCAAAGGATCGATGACGAACTTTCTTAGCATATGATCTTTTAAGCTTGTTTTGGTAGGCACGAAGATGCTCCAAAGCATTGATGCATTTTTCATCTAGGAGTTCCAGCTGACTGAGTCTGCCAGCTCGATATTCATCTCCTACTTTGGTATCTTGAAGTAGTAGAGCCAAAGAAGGAACTTCTAATTCAAAGGGAAAAATGGCTTCAGCACCATAAACCAAAACAAAAGGTGAAGTTCCAGTGGGGGTTCGAACACTAGTTCGATAGGCCCACAAGGTTGGATATAATTGAATGTGCCAATCACGGCCAGATTTATTGACCAATATTTTGAGAATTTTGATTAAGGTTTTGTTAGATGCTTACGCTTGACCATTACCCTGAGGATAATAGGGAGTGGACCAGCGATGTTGAATCTTATATTTTTGGCATAATTTCTTAACATCTTTATTTTTGAAACAAGTTCCATTGTCTGAGATGAGATTTGCAGGAATTCCGAACCTACAAATGATTTGATTAAAAATAAATTTAGAGACTTGAGTGCCGGTGCAGGAAGCTAAAGGCATAGCTTCAACCCACTTCGTGAAATACTCGGTGGCGGTTATGATGAATTTGTGTCCATCAGATGACACAGGATTAATTTTGCCAATAATGTCTAAGCCCCATTTTGAAAAGGGCCAAGGAGATGAAATAGCCTGTAGTTCTTGTGCAGGGGCATGGACAAGGTCAGCATGTTTTTGGCACTTGTCGCAATGGCGCACATAATCATGTGCATCATTCTCCATGGTAGGCCAAAAGTATCCTATCCTAAGGAGCTTTTTAGCAATGACACTACCACTGAAGTGTCCTCCACAAGATCCATCGTGGGCTTCACTCAAGGCTGATTTGGATTCTTCTAGATTCAAACATCTTAATAGGATACCTTCAAAAGATCTCCTATATAAAGTATTGCCAATTATTACAAATCGACTTGCTCGTCTACGTAATAACCGACTTTGGTTTCTATTAGAATTGGCGAGGAAAGTCCCATTTTGGAGAAAATCAAATATATCCGTATACCAAGGTTCGGGAGTAGTTTCATTGATTAGAAACACATCCAAAGGTTCTAAGCATGACTTATTTGAAGCGGGTTCCTGGAGTCGACGAATAATGATGGTGGCATATTCGTCATCTAACTCCAAGGGCAGAAGAGATGCAGCTGCGGCCATAGCATCAGCCGCACGGTTGCTAGTTCGAGGAATAGCTTCCAAGGTAACTTGATCAAATAGGGATAACAATTGCAAAACATATGCTTTATATGGGCACAATTTATCATCTCTGGTCTGATAAACTTCATTAATTTGATTTATGACAAGTTGAGAATCACCAAAAACTAACAAGATGTTTAATTTTTAGCGCCAAGGCAGCTCGTAATCCAAGGATTAGAGCTTCATATTCAGCAGTATTATTGGTGCAAGCAAATGTTAATTTGAAGGACAAAGGAATAAGATGTTTTTGCGGGGATATTAAAATAATACCCGCACTAGCCCCACTCATGCATCGGGCTCCATCAAAGTATAAGGACCATTGTTCAATATGGTCTGCCTCTAATTGAAGGCATTCATCAGGAAACTCAATGATGAGGGGATGGGTAGACTCTAAGGGTGCAGCATCTAATTGATCTGCTATGATTTGACCCTTAACAGACTTCTGTCCTATGAACATGAGTTCAAACTCGCTTAGAGCAAGAACCCACTTGGTTGTACGACCCGATAAATAAGGTCGACTCATGAGATACCTCAAGGGATCATATTTAGCAATGACATAGGTTTTCTGACTAAGCATATAATGGCATAATTTTTGCGTAGCAAACATGACTGCTAGACATAGTTTTTCTAATGTTGTGTAGCGGGTTTCATAACTGATGAAGGTTCGGCTAATATAATAATTAGCACGTTCTCTCTTCTCATCATCAAGCTGAGCTAACATAGCTCCTAAGGGAGAATCTGAAGCTGAAATATACAGGAGAAATGGGCGATCAGGTCTAGGTGGAGAAAGCACAGGTGGGTTAAGGAGGTATTGTTTGAGAAGTTCAAAAGCTTCTTTACATTCGTCGTCCCAATTAAAAGGGACATCCTTCTTAAGGAGCTTAAGAAAGGGACCGGTTTTGTCCGCCAACTTATCGATGAAGCGACGGATAGCTTGAAGCTTACCTTGTAAACTTCGTAATTCGGATATATTGGTAGGTGCGGGCATATCAGTGATAGCCGCAATCTTAAGAGGGTCAATTTTGATGCCACGTAAAGAAACTATAACCCCTAATAGTTTACCGGACTTAACTCCAAATATGCATTTGGCTGGATTTAATCGAATAAGATATTCTCTTAATCGATTAAAAACTTTTCTCAAATCATCTAAATGATTATCTTCATTAATAGAGCGAGCTATAATATCATCTACATAATCATGTAGGATATCATGCATCATATCATGAAAAATATAAGTCATAGCTCGTTGATAGGTTGCACCTGCGTTCTTTAAGCCGAATGGCATCACTTTCCAACAAAAGGTACCCCAGGGGGTAATAAAGGCTATTTTAGCCTGATCTTCAGGAGCTATCCTGATCTGATTATAACCGGAGAATCCATCCATTAAGGACATCATCCCACTCCCAGCAGTAAAATCAATGATTTGGTCCATGTTTGGAAGAGGAAAATCATCTTTAGGGCATGCGACGTTAATATCTCTAAAATCTGTGCAAACCCTAACTTTGGTAGCTTCTTTCTTGGTGACTGGAACTACATTTGAGATCCATTCAGCATAATCAATAGCTTGTATAAAAACAACATTCAGGAGTTTTTCTAACTCCCCTTTGACTAGTAAGGCCACTTTGGGATGCATTTTTCTAAGTTTTTGTTTAACAGGTTTAGCATCCGGATGGACTACTAGATGATGCATGACTACGGAAGGGTCCAGACCTGGCATATCTTCATATGTCCAAGCGAAGACATCTTCATATTCTTTAAGGAATGCAATGTATTGCTCTTGTTTTTCTTGACTTAATTCTGACCCAATATTGATTATGTGAGGATTATCCTCAGTTCCAATGTTAACTTTAATGACGTTTTCTACTTCCATGTGTAGATCTCTTTCAAAATTAGGTGGGGCGGGTGAGACGCCCAATTCTTGTAATTCTTTTAAGGTTAACTTGGATAATTCATCTTGAGGATTAGTGGCCTCAAGTTGGGCTATAGTTGGTATAGAACCATCAAAATAAAACCCATTGTGTAACATCTCTTCAACGGAGACATCATGGAAAATATCTCCTTCCAACTCATCATCGGATTCAGCAATCATTTTAGGGTAAGCTATGGATAGCATGTTACATGTAAATGGCTGATTTTTTAGAGGCAAATCATCACGCCTATCCAAATAATCTTGATAACATATGAGTTGATCATCATCTTCAAAAGGAAAGGGTTGACCCTTACTAGGAAATAGGCCCACACCACAGCGGGCGGGCCACGGTTCTACCTCGAAAGGTTCTTTCATACCATTTTGGAAAGGTCCCAAGCCTTTCCCTTTATATCCCATTTTAAGCATTATAGGTTTAGCTTTAATATACTCATTAGTAAAATAACACCGAGCATATCCATCATGATGAGTTTTGATATTTCGAGGTATTCTTCCCCAGTCATATCCTTTATAAATGAAGGCACAACTCCCGACTTGGTAAGTACTTCCCATGGGTTGTGGGAGGCCCAAAGTACGAGGAGATGGCGGCAAGTTATTTAAAAGAATTGAATCTTGCATAAAAGCATTTGTTTTTTTTGATATTAAAATTGTGGATAAATCCGGTAAGAGTTCATCAGAAAGAGCATAAGATGTAGAAGGATCATTCCCTATATCTTTAGATGTGGAAGGTATGATAGATGTAGATAATGTGGAGGTGTTAATAGATGGGTCTATAGGTTTTGAAATTATAGGGATGGAACATGAAGGATTGGTTGTGGATTGAAGATCTTTTTGAGGTTCTAGAGTGGTTTGTTTAGAAGATTGTTGATCTATATATGAGGGTGAAATTAATGGAGGAGAAATAGGTGAAGCTATGGGTGTGTGTTTCACAGTTTTAGATGAAAAATAAGAATTAGGATGTGTGGATGACAGAGCGGGGCAAAATTGAACTCCAACAGGTTCTGCCAAAGCACACATATCAAAGGGTCTAGGATCACCATGGATAGTGACCAACTGATTTTTAAATTCGAATTTAACACATTGGTGTAAAGTTGATGGGACAGCCCGCATTGCATTGATCCAAGGATGACCCAAGAGTATATTGTACGATGCGGGGCAATGTACAATAAACACGGTCGTATCTAAGGTTCTAGGACCAACTTGCAATGGGATGGTAATAACTCCACACGTTTCTTGTGTTTCGTCATTGAAAGCTTTGATAATCATGTCAGTTTTCTTCATTTCATCACTTCTAAACCCAAATCGTTGGTAGAAGTCAAAAGTGCAAATATTTAGAGATGAACCATTATCAATCAGGACTCTTTTAACGGCTACATCTCCAATTAGGGCAGTAATGTATAAGGGGTTATCCTTATGTAAACTATGTTGTGGTATATCTTTATCTCGAAAGTCAATACAATCGACTTCTCTAGTGATGATAGTATTGGCCATGGCTTCAGGTTGAATGTTTTGTGGTACCATCATTTGGCTTAATGTAAGCATTAATTCATCTCTATGGGTAGGAGAAGATCTTAATAAATCCAAGAGAGAAATTATGGCTGTAGTATTGGATAATTGCTCATTAATATTGTAAGGGGGTTTAGGTTGAACATTGGAAGCATGATTCCCTTTATTGGGATTTTTCAAAACAAATGGAGTTGATCCATCATTCTGGTTTGGTTCTTGTTGAGAATTTTGAGCTTGTTGTCAGGTAACGACTCCGATGGTACCTACAATGTTATATTGAAGACGTTGAACTGGTCTCGGTTGAGCGTTTATGGCTTGTTCATTAGGGAGGAATTGATTAGAAGAGGGTCGAGTAGTAACTCTTCTAGGAAATGGTTCTTCTGGAACCATAGCATCTGTAATAGGTTGAATAGGATCTGATTCATTTTCAGAACTATTCGATTGGTTTGAAGTGATTTCCATGTCACTTTCAGTATCTGATTCTATATCACTAGGATCTGGAGTTTGAGTATTATGTAGGGGCCTGGTCGTGACCAGGGATAAGGTTTGTGTCAAATGTTTGAGGATCATGATTAGGTAAATGTCCGCTAATAGTTCCTACATATCGGGTAGGAGGAGGAACATTATGATGCTCAATTTGATTGGCCACCTCTTTACCATGTCTTGGTAAAGGATGTTGAAATATGTCTAATGATTGATTAGCATTTTGATTTTGATTTTGGGGAATGTTCTTTTGAGCATTATTAGGAGCATTTTGTTTAGGTTGGAAGGCTTGCACCTCCATTTCATTATTATCAATCAGATCTTGTATTTTATGTTTTAACCTTTTACAAGCATTGGTAGAGTGTCCAGGTCCTCTATGGAAATCACAGTGTAGATCGGCTCTGTATCCGGGTATGGTTGGATCAGGTTCTCGGATAGCTGGTAATTGAATCAAACCTCTTTCGAGTAATTGAGGTAAAATAGTTGATAATGGTTGATTCAATCTAGTAAATTCTCGAGGAGGTTTATCGGGAGGTTTCAATATAAATTTTTTTGTTGTCTTCGTTGCATTGATATTAGCAACATTTTTGCTATCGGTGACTCCGTCACCTACGACTTGTTTGTTTTTATATTGATTTCTGGATGTTTTCTCATCATCTTTCTTCCTAAGTTGGCCTCTCCTAATGAGGGCATCTTCTACTCTTCGAGCTAAATCTATAGCTTGATCGAAGGTAGTTAAAGTAGCAGTTGATAACTCATAAGATATTTGTTCTTGCAAATTATTAATAAAAATGTCCAACATTTCCCTATAAGGTAGCACAAAGTGCGGTTTTCCTATCAACTGCCTCCATCTAGCTAAGAAATCAGCAAAACATTCATCTTTGTCTTGTTTTAAGTTGTATAAATCTTTAATGGTGACATGCCTCTCGATGTAGGCACTAAATTGATGGACAAAAGATTCAGTTGTTTCTTCAAAATTTCTCAAAGAATGAGTGGGCAATTGATAGTACCACTCTAATGCCATTCCACCTAAACTTTTTGGGAACATTTTTAGTAATAGCAAGTCATCATGTGATATATCATGACATGCTATCCTAAACATGCGAAGATGCTCTATGGGATCTTCGGTTCCTTTATATATAGGCAGGACGGGCATGGGAAAGTGCTTAGGGTATGGTTGTGCTACAACTATGGGATCCAAAGGTTGACTACATATCTCTCGATAATTGTACGAGGGACGGTAGGGATCTATCTGGTCCATGCGGGAAGCTAGCTGCTTCACCATGGCTTCCAGATTACTGGTTTGCCCACCATATTGGTTCGGTAGGGCATTAATATGGGATTTGTGAGCATATGATGGAGGGACATGGATATTAGATGCTATATTGCTATTGTGTAAATTGTTAGTAGGAAGGGTGTTATGAAGAAGTTTTGAAGTTATATTATGTTGTATTCCAGATTGTTGGAAATTGGTGTTTGGCTTCATTTTAGGTTTTTGTTGATTTGAAGCATATTGATCAATAGTTTGGCGAAGTAAAGCAGTGAAGGAAGGTTTCTTTTGTGTGGGAATGATTTTAGGCTCAATAAGAGGTTCTTTAGGAGGTTGGGTAACTTTGTTGTTTTTGCATGTTCTGAATCATAGTGACCATATCTCTATTGGATGGTCCAGCCTTATCACTTTCTTGATCAACAAAGGACAAGGGATTAGTGTGTATATTAAACATATCTTCCATGGCTGCTTGAGTGTCACTAATTTGTCCTTTATCAATACGAACTGCCATATTAAGAGCGCCAATGTTATTATTGAAAAATTTCCAGAAATGATCTAAGTTATCAAAAGCAATAGTTCCATCTGGAGTTATTCTAGGGGATGAGGATCCATCCTCTTTAACATTTTCTTCTTGTTCATCTACAACAAGCTCATCGTCTTGTTGGTCTAGAGTTTCTTCTTCCGGGATTGGATCCTCAGGAAGGACATTTGGGTTTCTTGTTTTGTCTCCTAACCAATCTTCTTCTTCTCCTTCAGTTTGTTTACCATTCCTAAGTTTAGGCATTGTGCTTAACTTAGATTTCAGAAAAATATATATATATATATATATATATGCAACAAGCTTAAGAGGTATATATTAATTATATACCTACTACAATATTTAAAATGAAATGTTTTGGTTTTTGTTATGTTTTTTAGTTTTTCTTGTTTTTTTTTTTGGTTTTAATAACAATATTATAAAGATAACAAACAACACACAAAACACAAGAAATAATAATAATGAAAGCAATGATCTAGTTTTCTATAAACAATTTATAAATATCATTAATGGGCTCAAGTTCTTCAGGAGTCATGAAGTGTTCTTCTTCAAATTGAAAATTTTCTTTCAAGAATTTAATGAAAAGGGCTATAGAAATACCATGTATTTCAGATTCTGGTTGATAATAATAATTCTCATGACAATATTCATGATATAACATAGCTCTAGGAACTCTATTCCATATTTTTCTAATCATAAGATCAGTTTCTTGGGATTCTATATGAACTAGAAATTGGCGTACCACAGCTGCGTTCTTGAGGTATTCCTCGAAGGTGAACAATTTTGAAGACACAAGAGCTCTCCTATAAGCTAACCATCTATGGCAAGCTCTCTGAAGTTCATGATAAAAAATGAGTTGATGAGGATCCAGGATTCTATCTAGGACAAGCCTTTTGATTTGTTTAAGTTTTGTTGACCTAGATGAAATGACACCTAGTCTTCTATCAAGTTCTTCCCACAAAAGTTGATTTCTATCTGTTTCAGGCACACTAAGCACAAAATTGATTTCTATGGCTGCTAATTGGTTTTCAACATTTATAGTAACTGCTAGTATTTTCTTAGGAGCTACCATCTAAACATGATATGCAACTTATTAGTTTTAAATGATTTGAAATGCATCTATATATATATTTTGTTTTTTTTTTCAAAAGGTTTTAAATGCATTCACGTCGGGTTCACCAAAATGTATCGCTCCAAATTTTTTGCATCCTTACCTTCAGGCTATAGGATCCGTGCCCAGAAGGAGGATGGGAAAAGGATGGCGCGGTACCTCGGACTGAGAGGCCTTGCGAAGGTCCCGCCTCTCGGGGGAGGTGTATTATGGTGATTTTTTGACGGATGGTGGGTTCACCAGGAAACGTTTGAATGGCAGTTTCCACGCCTAGGTTGGGAATGTGTTTAATGTGTTCAGTTTTATCTTTAAACATTCGAGTCCTAGGTTTGGCCAAATGAATCTAAGTTGTTCTATTATGAAAATGCAGACTAAATGAAATACAACAAACAGATTTGAACAGAAAATAGAGAGAAAAAGCTAAATTACAGAGCCATACCTGATCCGGATGTCTGATGGAGGTTCTAATTCTTGAAGCAGACAGGATCGTCTGGAATTTGACGGGATCGTCTCCGACCTGCAGGATCGTCTGAGATCTGACGAATTCGTCAGAGACCTACAAACAGAGAAATAGACACAAAATACAAAAAATGCAACAATGCTAATAGAGGATAATGATGTAAAATGACAATAAGGATGTTAAGAGATAATCCCGAATAGAAATGCAAGTAAGTTGCAACACTTTAATAGCTAATCATGACCTTATTATGCAATTAAACTACATGGGTGAACTCCAAGATGCAAAATAATAAAGAATAATCATAAGATTAACTAAATACAGAATAATGCAACAAAAAATAATGAGGAAATGCAAACTCTGGGCACTGATTGCCCCCAATGCAGACTGTAGTCGAGATCATCTCGAATTGGTGCGAAATCATCTCGAATTGAACAGGATCATCCACGACGAACTGAGCTTGCTCCGGCTGAAAAATACTAAGGTTCCTACAAATAAATTTGGACAAATATGGAGGCAAATAATAATTTAAGACGGTCTAATGCACGTAGAACTTGTGTTACAGGAAATTTCAGCCAGGGGGATGCCAAGGGGGAGTCCTAAGTTTAAATAGGCTTAGGAGGGAGGTTAGGAGGTTGGAGATCATCCCAATTTGGGAGATCTCCAATGGGGAGGGTCTCTAATGGCGCAGACACGCTTCTGCCCGGATTAGAGACGTCGTTGGAACAGAGGCTAATTGTGAAAAATTAGTTTTGGGACAAGATCGTCTGGACGTCCTAGCCCAGACGAAATCGTCCGATCTGAGGCGATATCGTCTGATCGGCGACGATATCATCAAACGGTCAAAACAAACTCTAAAAATGGCACGAGAAAGGAGGAAACGGGTTAAACGGCGGTTTGGGAGCGGTTTTGGGGGTTAAAATTTGAATTTGAATATTTACTAGAGTAATTGTAATTATTTAAGGTTTTACTGCGCCAATTTTAGGGTGCTACAAAAAACATATATTTTAGATGTAGAAGATGTCATGAGGTGGGGCATATTGAGAGATCATGCCCTAAGAAGAGTCTAGCAAAATCATATGTAGAAAATTGTAAGAGAAACTTATAAATGGATATGGATGAGGATGGTTTTCAACTTCCAAAAAATAGATCTAGACAAATAAAAGCAAATAAATAGTGGAGACCAGTAAGGAAGGATATTGGAAGAAATGCCAACACTTTTGAGGCTTTAGACTATGAAGAAAAGGTAGATCAAAGCTTAAAGGATATGATACAACAAGTTCAACATATGAACAAGGAATCGTCTATTTAGTATGATCGTAATTTAGGGATGAACATTTGTCGATGAACCTAAGGAATGTGTCTCATCAAATTTTGAATACTCTCTTGAAGTACCATGCACCATTTAGGAGGGAAAATGGTAAAAAAAATGTATTGTTATATGTTAATACCTCTACAATTAATAAGGAAATACCGAAAAATGAGCAAGATAAGTCAAAAGCTTCGATAGTAGATCCAAGAGAAGATAAATCTAATGAAAAAGAAGTTGTGAAATAATATTGAGGAATAGAATAATAAGACCTACTCCTCATACATGCAAGGCAATAAGAGGAAAACCCTCAAATTATCAAGCGACATTTAAGGAAGCAAGAGCAAACATAGAGAAAGAAACACAAACTAAGTTGGTTGAACTTCTCTTTACCAAACAACAAAATGATATTGGTAATTCTCAAGTGGGGCCAATAGCCCCTAATGAGATATGATTATCATATCATAGAATATAAGGGGTGCTAATTCCCCCTTCAAGAAAATGTGTATCAGGGACCTTTGTTTAAATAATAAGCCTAATATTCTTTTTATCCAAGAAACTAAAATGACAAAATAAGAAGTTTCCAAAACTATGAAATCAATATGGTCGAGATGTGAATGGGATGCTATGGATTCCGAAGGAGCAACAAGGGGAATTCTAACTTGTTGGAATCCTATTAGAACCTCTTGTGTAACCATTCATAAAACTAGGCATTAGATAGCCTCTTTAGTTACATGCTACTTTGTAAATATTCATTTCATCCTTATCAATGTCCATGGAACCACAACTCAATTAGGCATATTAGAATTTTGAAGTGGGATTGAAGCCTTTATGAGAAGTAAAGACCAAGAAACCCAATTCACGATGATAGGAGATTTTAATGCCATAACCAATTTGAACAATTTTTTTGGGGGAATTAGAAAATTAACCCAAAGTATGAGATATTTCTCAACTTTTATTCAAAACAATAATCTATGGGAGGTTGAGTTTGAAGAAGACAACTATACATGGACCGACAACAAGGGAGGCCAAAACCTAAGCAAAGACATTAGACATATGCATACTCTCAAATCATTGGCTATATGAAGGAACTTGTGCTAAAATTAATACCTTAACAAGGATTGGTTCAAATCATTGTCCAATAAGAGTTAAAATGGTGGTAAGTGAATTCAAAAAATATCATATTTTAAATATGAGCAGATGTGGGAAAACCATCCTCAATTTGTTGATATGATAGCACAAACATGGAATTCTTCAAGAAACGGTCAATTGTATACACTTCCAAAACAAATTAAATCGATGACATCTAGATTAAAAGAATGGAACAAGAACACTTTTGGAAACATTTTTAAGAACTAAAAGATAAATTTTCAAAATTTCAAAAAGGTGATCATTTTAATCCAAGATCAAAGGAAGTGAGTTGCTTAGTGAATATCATAATATTTGAGTAAGATCAATTTTGGAGATTAAAATTGAGACCGACTTGGTTAAAAGTAGATAAAAATACAATTTTTTTTCATAGGATGGCTATAGTACAAAGATCAGCATCTAGAATTAGTAGAATTAAATTAGTAGAAGGGTTTTGGATTGAAAACCATAGTGAAATCAGAAATGAGGTAAGGTCTTTTTATCATAATATTCTAGGATCAAAAGAGTTTGAAGTTCTTAATGATAAACTTCTATAAGAAGTACCTTTAGTTATAACAAATGAAGACAATAGGAAATTTATGGAGCCTATTATGCTAAAAGAAGTTCATTTAGCTATTTTATATTTTAATAAGGATAAATCCCCAAGTCCAGATGGGCTCTCTACAACATTCTATCAACATAATTGGCAAAAAGTGAAGGATTATTTATCAGTGGCAGTGGAACAGTCTAGGGAAAATAAATACATATCTTATAAAATAAATGCCACATATCTTATCCTAATTCCAAAAAAGAAGGATGCATAATTGTTTGACTCATTTAGACCCATAAGCCTTTGTAATTTGGCATATAAGATTATCTCAAAAGTGATGGCAAATCGGTTAAGACCACTGTTACACAAAATTATTTCAGAAGATCAAGGAGGATTTGTGAAAGGGTGATAAATTATGGATGGGATCATAATAGCTCATGAAGTTATGCATTCAAAAACTTCAAGAAAATAGAAAGCAATGATCTTAAAACTTGATATGAGTAAAGCCTATGATAGGGTTAAATGGGCTTTTCTTTTTGCAGTATTAGAAAATTTTGGATTTGGAAAGAAATGGAATAAATGGATTAAAGCTCGTGTCTCTGTAGTTTCATATTCAATGATGGTTAATGGGTTAGTAACAAAATCATTTAAAGCCAAGAGAGGTCTTTTTGGTTGGTAAATCTGGCCAAGGAAAGGTTGTGCACCCATAAACCTTGACCAACATTGGATGACCTAGACGTTATGAGGTCTCAATGGTCAATCTCCGGAAGAGGCCAATTCCTTTGAAGTTCAAGCTAAATATTCCTAAAATATGGGGGAAAAGGGTGTTGAAAGAAGCAAAAGTAGTTGAAGTTGGAACTTATAGTGGTGCATATTAAGCCACATAAAGATGCACGCATAGTAGAAGACTATGAAAATAATAAAGCAACTGCCTAACAAACCAACTAGTTTTTCATTAACCATAAAATATTCATTTCGATAACTATGTAGCTTATCAGATTATAAATTTTAGAACAAGTGAATGTATCATAAGCATAAATCCAGAAAGCAGAATAAACACTATGAACATTCAATAAGCTAAAATTAGAAATAGGTAATCATTCATACATACATATTCTACAAATGAAGCGAACCAGAGGTCAAACACTAATCCTTTTGTATTAATATGCAATACTCCTTACATACAAATTGTAAAATCCTAAGAGCCGATCTTTTACCTTCTACATTCTAGTATTTATAGTATTTTACAATGTATTTAGTTATTAGAGTATCATTTCTCAAGGGGTGGATTGTCGTTGTATCAGAAGATTCGTTAGTTTTAGAGCATATTATTGGTCTCACTATTTGCATCTGGTTCATTGATCATCTACTGACATTTCATTTGAGCTGCCCTGACATCTACGCATTGGCCTTGATGGAGACTTTGATGTTAATATTTTTTGTTAAGCGATCTTTCCTTATAGGCAACATGGGATGATGGTCGCCTATATGTTGATAGATTGGTGCTAGATATTAGATATGACTTGCTTTTGCCTCTTCATGGTTGTCGAGTTCCTAGCAAGGTTTTTGACGAGCGATAAAATTCTTGCTCAATCCTAGTACAGATGTTTTGACGGCTTTGAGACAACCATTTTCCTTTTTGAAGTCCTTTGGGAGCACAACAAACATTTTGTACCTCTGTGAACTTCATCTGGGTATAAATATTTGAGCGGGTCCAGCACTTAGCCAAATTCTACATTCTACTCTTGTTCTCCTTTGGCCTTGCGATGGATATTCAATACCCTGACAAGCTTCGACCAGGTACAAATGTTCTAACAAGTTCATGACTTGCTCATTTTCACATATTTGCCCTCCACTATCCTTTGACCTTGTGATGGACATTCGGTACCCTAACGGGTTTCAACCAGGTACAAATATTTCAACAAGTTCAAGAGTTAGTCATCTTTACCCTTTGTTATCCTTCAGTATGGCGATGGAAATTTGGTACCCCTGTGGACTTCCATCAGGTAAAGAAGTTTTGACGTGTTTTGGACTTAGCCATTTTTTCTTGCTGATATCCTTTGGCTTTGTGATGAACATTCGGTACCCTAACGAGCTTCAACTAGGTACAAATTTTTTGATAGGTCTTGGACTTGCCATTTTTACTGTTTTATTTCCTTTGACCTTACGAAAAACATTAGGTACTGTGATTGGCTTTGGCCAGGTACATATGTTTTGACGAGTCCTGGACTTAACCATTTATACTGTTTTATCTCCTTCGTCCTTGTGATGGACCTTCGGTACCCTAATGGGCTTTAACCAGGTATAAATGTTTCGATGGATCCTAAACTTAGCTATTTTTGTTGTTTTATCTCTTGTAGCCCTACGATAGATATTTGGTACCCTAACAGGCTTTGACTAGGTATAAATGTTTTTTCAAGTCCTAAACTTAGCCATTTCTATTGTTTTATCTCCTTTAACCTTGCGATGGACATTTGGTACCTTGATGAGCTCTAGTTAGGTACAGATGTTCTAACAGGTCTTGGGATTAGCCATTTTTCTTGTTTTATCTCCTTCAGCCTTGTAACAAACATTCGGTACCTTAACAAACTTCAACCAGGTACAATATTTCAACAAATCGAGTACTTAGCCATTTTTGTTGTTTGATCACAGGTTGTGAAGGGTTGTCATGCCTAAAGCAAAAGTGTTTGACTTCCTCTTGATTTTGTTGTACTATCCTTCTTTGCACTTTTTACTAAAGTGCATGTGGGTGATGCTTGAAAATACCCATATTCTTGGCGACTCACAAGGATGTTTTCTTAGTGAAAAAGAGAACTTAGGTTGACTGATTATATGCTGCAAAAATACAAAATTTGACCCAAAAAAGGTAAATGAAAGAGGAAAACAACTAGGTACTCTAAGGATAAGGGTATTCTAACTTGATAAATAATTGCGAAGAAAAGAGAAACAAAACTATTATGGTGGGATGGGTGGTGGAGTTTGTTGCAAAATTTATAACTAATAGGATAGAAAACGATGAAGGTGATGGAACAAAAATGATGCATGGGGATACCTGGAAAATGGGACACCCCCATATAACCCAGGCAAGGACTCACACTATGGAGTTCATGATAAAATTTTGAGGCACAAATATGGACAAAAATGGAAAAAATAGATGTTAGCTTTTGATGGTGTATGCCAAGGGAGAATACAATCACAGGATATGAAATATGGAGAAATATAAGATGTTAAAATATATTATTAATAAAAAGTGTTGAAAATGAGACAATGCAATATGGATTAAATGAACACTCCATAACTGATACTAAAGAACTACATTGTACCCCATTACCAATCTATATGGTGATCCACACAATATCCCTGCTACTACCTATAACGATATATAATCACTCACTATGAGGCCCTTTATATAGAAAGAAGGATTGCTTTACCAACACTCTACCTAGTTGTACAAGGGGACACCTTGTACATTTACAACTTGCATGTAGATACTTGTGCATTTATTATATTACTTGAAGTAGCTATCTAACTACCCCTAAAGTAATCTACTACTATAGTTATGTACCAAGGGTGGAAAATTTACATGACCCAAATGATGTAATATACTCTAACACCCATTTGTATTATATTATTTGGGTATTAAAGACTTTAGTCTTCAATATGGATCTTCTTCTCTGTTTCTTGTATCTTGTTCAAGCAAGTAGTTAGTATCTTCATACCATGTTACCCTTGTTGTAAGAGCTTTGACTCCTTGATCATCTATTGTATCTTCCAGTTCTTCAATTTCTTCAATCTTTTGAGCTAGATGTCTTTTTTAATTCCCTTTTTGATATTCCAATTATAGATAATAGTTCTAATGTTGATATTGTTACTATTGAGGATTATTTTGATATTGCCTTGTTTGGAATGCCCTATTTGGTTAGCTTCCAAAATTCATCTGATTTTCTTGATTCTGATTTCTTGGATTAAATCTGCAGTAGCTAGTGTTATGCCCTTTTCTCTTGCATATCTGACAAAATTTGTTATTCCATGGTCTTCAACCTTTTGATGATGAAGCAATGTTTCCCTGTGGATTATCTTTTAGGACCAATGCATTGTTAGTCATTTCATCTTTCACTGTATTTTCTATCTCATATTCTTGAAGAATGTTGATTAGTTCATCAAACTCTATCTTTGCTTAGAACCTGTAAGGATGTAACTAGACGCTCATAGTTATCTGGAAGTGCTCTCAAAGCTACTTGAACAAGGAATTTGTCTTCAAAAATTTCTCCTAGGGTTAGTAATTTTCCTTTGATATCTACTATCTTCCTTAAGAATAGTTCTATGCTTTCACCATTGTTCATTTTCAAGGAATGCAATTGAGTTTGAAGATTTAAGATAGTGGCTTTATTTTTTTCTTCAAATATTTTCTCTAATATTTTCCAAGCATCTATAGATGTCCCTGCTGAGCTAAAGTAAACTTGTATTTCATCTATGACATCAAAGGTTATTATCATTAATGCCTTAGCCTCACTTTCTTCAAACTTTTGAATCTTTGTTTCTTCTTGAGTTGGTTTAGTTCTTGATCCTTTGACAATATCCCAAATATTTTCAAATGTCATAATAGATCTCACTTTGTTTTTCCATGAGAAGTAATTTGGACCCTTAAGTAGTTGAGATTCTATAAGGAGGAATTTGTTTGTGGTCATGATGATTCTCTAGGTGTAAAACCTTTCTTGGCTTTTAGGTTTTGTAGAATTCCTTATATCTCCCTAGTTAAGAGATGTGAACTAATTTGATAAAACCTTTCTTAGAATTCGGTTTTGTAGGTTTCCTTATATCTCCCTAATAATTAGATTATGCTCAGTTCACCTTCTAAGTTGATTTTGTAATGTTTTGAGAATAATCAAAAATTTAATTTTACCTTATCTTTCTCAATGAGGTATGCTTTAATAGTTGGATTTCTTTGTCTCCTTAGAATGAATATGAGATAATTTTTACCAATTAATTTCCAACTCTATATGTAGGCAAATTATTTGCTTCTCTTTCTAATAGATTATTTTTCTAAATTCCAATTATATGTATATAGTTTGAAGTAGTATGCATTATATCTCCCTACTTTTGGAATATTAGAAAATAATGATATTTGCAATTAATTAATGATTTAATCAATGTTGAAAACCTTATATCTCCTACTTGAATATTGCAAATATTATATATGTGTATGCACCTCAATAATTAGTTTTCTAAAATATAAACTTGTTTTATTATCTACTAATGCTTTGGCTGAATTTGTATTATCCAATGCAATAGTAAACCTTATAAAAATCACCTTATATCTCCTTTAATAAAAGCAAGTAAATAACCTTAGTAATATGGGTGCACGATATACCTTTATATGGGCTTCCTTCAATGTATCTTATGCAGTGATGTATTCGTTGTTTGGCACTCCTTGAATGGGCGTTGATATTTCTTGGTGTCGTTGAGCATTTAATGCTCCTTCATTAATGGATGCTTTGTATGAATCTTGGACCTCCTTGTGTGGACTTTTGACCTCATTGGGTGTCTAATTCTAGTGCTAAATCTTCATGTCTTGAATGCACTCTTACATAGTTCTTGCTATGAATGCATTTCCACACCTTGCAGACTTGATTGTGTACCTTGAAATTTGCCTTCATTCTCCAATAACAGGCGCTATTAAATGGTGAAGATGCCTTCCTCCTTATAAAAAGTGGTGCTTGGGAGTTACACTAAGGTGAGCATTGAGATATGAGCTTTCCTAACACTCATTTTCCTGTGCAATGATGGCTAGGCGTTTGTAATATTTAATGATAGATAATGCTTTAAGTAACCTCCCAGTTTTGTAATTGAAGATGACTTAAACGTTCTTCTTTGAACGTACGTTGAACAATATGAGGACACCAAGAAGAATTGTACCAAGTGGCACTTAGGATTTTTGCATATGAGTCTTCTCCAACGTATATTTCTTACCTCTTCTTTTGCTAGCCAATGCTTTGATATATTGTCTCCAACGCTTTATTTTAAGCCAATGTATTTCTTGTATAGGTGGCTTTATATAATATGATGAGCACTGCTATGATGGAGGTTCTTTTGTGCTCCAATAGTGGCTTCAGCTAGGATGATGAACAATTTTTCGATGGAGTTTTAAGATACTCCAATGGTGGCTTCGAACTAAGATGATAAGCAACACTTCGATGGAGTTTTGAGATACTCCAATGGTGGCTTCGAGCTAGGATGATGAGCAACACTTCGGTGGATTTTTAAGACACTCCAAAGGTGGTTTCGAGCTATGTAATATCCCCAATTAAAATTTACAAACCCTAGCTAAAAATATTATAACTTTTCTCTAATAAAATTTTGTACCATGCAAATAAAAATAAGATCTAAAAATATGTGCAAAAAATTTGATACAAGAAACCCCAAAGTGGCAAATGTGGCCACGCGAATTTATTAAAAATATTTTTCAAGTTGCAATGGATAGATCAACCCAAATACATATCAAATTCACCACAAAATTACATAAAAGAGAAGCCCTAGGTTGGACGTCCTCCTCTAGGAGGTAGGGCACACAATAGACTCCACAAAAATCCCTCCAAACACCATAGAAAATTACCCAAAGCTAGGTGACCCTCCTTTAGGGTAAATATGATCTAAAAACATACTAAATATGACCCTCAAAATTATGTGACCCACTCCAAGCACATTTGCACACAAAAAACATTGAAATCTGAAGCACAAATTATGAATCCTAGGGTAGATCCACCAATCTCCAATCAAGATCAAGGGCACATCACCTTGTCTACAAGATTGGCTTCTCCCGAAAACTAGGTCACATCACCTAAATCTGCAAAATATGAGTAAGGTTTCAACCCTCAACTCTCATACAATATCACAAATACCAATTGACCTCCTCAAATGGGGCGCACCTCTCCCTTATATAACATGAGCTTCTAATTCTTCATTAAGGGGAGCCCACTTTATTACTAACTTATGACACAAGTTTAAAATATAAAATAACTCCTACTAATACATAAAAAGTGTGTACCACTTTTCCTGGTCTAATTTTACATTACATAACATAAGGATGAGTGGGGTCCATAAGACACAAAAAAAGGGACATTACAAGCTTCCTTTTAGACAAACATCTATCCCTTAGGTGTTGCTCACTTTGTTTACCCTTATGCTTTAATCTTCTCCTACTTTCAAGCTGATGTTTTATTTGCCTTTGTAGATGATAACTCCTTCCTTGTGCTATGTTATATATGCTTGTAGGTTGCTCATTGTGATTGTCCACAACCGTGGGTGATGTGAGTTTCTTGAAGGCTCTTTTCACATTACGTGGATAATGCTTCTCTACAATCACTTATGAGATGATCCTTGCTTGTGAAGGATGTGTCTTTATGAT
Source organism: Wollemia nobilis (assembly GCA_028583015.1). Classification (NCBI taxonomy): domain Eukaryota; kingdom Viridiplantae; phylum Streptophyta; class Pinopsida; order Araucariales; family Araucariaceae; genus Wollemia; species Wollemia nobilis. The sequence continues at coordinate 7,241,686 of JAQPPZ010017049.1, read as the reverse complement.
ACTTAAACTCTATCTTTATTGCTACATAGGACAAGATATTATGGTGCAAAATAATGTAAATATAATTATAATAAAATACCTTGCTTTTGCACCTTCTTTTACAATCTTCTCATGCTGGTTTTGATGACAAGTTTTCTATATTAATCCTTGTAGGCAAGCACTGATTTGACTTGTCTTCTTTGCTAGACAACTCTCTCATTTGCTTGGTTAATTTGGTAATGAATACAAGCTAATAATATTATAGATAGTATATTTTTGAAGGAGTAATGTCTGCACTAATATTTTACCTATAAATAACTCTTAGTGCACCTCAAATATGAGATTCACCAAGTCTCAATTTGTAGCTTTTATCACTGATTTAATGGCTACATTCTTCTCCACTCATTGGAGTAATTTCGATCTGTTTGGTGGCTTCTATAGGCCACAATACCTTGCAGGTACTGAATTTTGAATAGTGCCTTTAAACACTTTGATTATTTGCATATTTGTGCCTTTGATCTTAACAATCAATACAAACAAATAACCTTTTGAGAGTAACTAGTTTAATGAAAAAATAGTATAGTGCAATGAATCAAATAATACTTATAAATTAATGCTCTTTAATTCTCACCTTATTTTTCCTGTAAATAAACTCTCAAAGTAGTTTCAAATGCACTTAATAATCTCTGCAACTTTTAAGAGTAATTATAAAGAACCCTTAAATAATCTACAATTTTCACTACAATTAGTTTTTAGGATGTAGTCTTCTTTATTTCTAGATAGGTAGATGATATATTTCTTTCTTTCAAAATACATCCAACTTGTATTTAATGTGCAAATAAATCTCTTAAAAAAACTATCTTTTGCACCTTGAAGATTGTAATATGAGCCCTTCTTTTTGCAACTTTAATCCAAATATGGTGCTTAATGAAACTTGATAATGAACCCTACTTTAAATTTCAAATAATTACACCCAAGTTGCTTACCTTTAATGGCTTTTGTAGATGATGTAAATCTTGATGTTTAGATTCACCAAGTTGTTGCCTTGTGATGAATGAATTCTATAGCTTCTTGTTGGTTGTCCAAAATAGCTTCTTGGTTCACTAAAACATGGTCTTGAACCTTCTATCTTGAGCCTAGGGTTTGGTGGCTTGATCCTTCAAGTGATCTTTTGTTTTCTAATGTAGATTCAAAAAACTCTTCTCTAAAATGTGCCTTCTTACTGTGAGATACAATATCCAAATCTTCTTGGATTTGGCAAGTTTCTTCTGTCTGAGTTCTAACTTCAAACATGGATTTCTTCTCAAGAATATTAGAGGTCTTGAGGTCTTCAATATTCTTCTTTGGAATTTTACAATACTTACCAAATTCTTCTTCTTTTGGGTTTATTGTCGGATGGCAACAATTGTCCCAAATATTTCACTATCTTTTGTAGTGAATTTCTCCAATAAGTTCTCCTAGGAACTTCTTTGATGTCTTCTTCGACTTCTACAATGAGGATTTCCAAGCCTTCTCCTTGTTTCTCCTTGAGACCTCTCCAAGGTCTTTTAGTCTTGGAACTTCTCTAGTCTTCTTGAAGAGACCTTTTTTTCAACCTTCAACTACAAAAGTGTTGGCAATGAGATCTTCATGGATCTCTAGAACGAGACTTTTGATAGTCCTTCTCTATCTCTTCTAAGGATGGAAGTTCTTCAATGAGCACTTTTATGGGTCTCTTCAGCTTCTTCAAGAGGAAGTCTTCAATCAACTATTTTCAATGGGGTCTTTTCTCAAACTTTTTCAACTTTACTAGTTATTCTTGAATCTAGTGGTATGAGTTGTGTGTCGAGTCCTGGTATTCACAGTCTTGTGGAAAGACTCTAGCTAATTTGAAATTTATAGTCTTCAATGGATATCACCAGTATCCTATCTTCTATTTCTCATGAAATCTTCTTTGGAGTATTCTTTAGATTTTTTCAAGGCTTTTATGGAAGCCTTTTCTTTTTTATCAAGGCTTTTGTGACATTTTCTTCTAGATCAAGTCTTTTGTGGTCTTTTCTTCTAAAATAAAGCTTATGGGGCCTTCTATTCTGCAATAAGGCTTATGTGGTCTTTTCTTCTTCAATAAGGCTTCTATGGCTTTTTCTTCTACAATGTGCAAGTCTACAACAGGGCTTCCTTCAACTTTTTTTCCTGCAACAAGATATTAAGAAAATGATTTTAAATCTTGTCAATGATGAATCTTCACTAGTTGATTTTTCAATCTAGTGGAATGAATTCTGAGTCCTATTTTTCACAAGTTTTCTATAAATTCGTGGAAAGACTCTAGCCAAATGCAATCTCAAAAAATTTGTAACTGATATTTGCTTCTCGTCTCTATCTCTCTTGTGACTTTCCTATTCAATAAATCCTTGCAGCCATGTTTGCATAGACACAGTAAAGTTCAAAGATGGATTGCTTGGCCAACACTCTACCTAGCTATACAAGGGGACACCTTGCACATAGACACTTGTGCATTATTATATTACTTGAAGTAAATATCTAACTACCCCTAAAGTAATCTACTACTATAGTTATGTACCAAGGGTGGTACATTTACATGACCCAAATGATGTAATATACTCTAATAAGAGAAGCATAAAAGGATGATAGGGATACCTTGAATATGGAATATCCCCACAAAATTGAAAACCTTTGAGTAAATTTGGCTACAATTGATAGCTGCCTTAGGTTTAGGTTAAGCAACTTAGGAAGTCACCATTATTCTTCTTATTTTGCTCCTTATATTCTCTTCTTTTTTTGACCTGACTGAGTAAGAAATTCTGCATTGTGATACTTCTAAGCATCCAATTCTTCCTGACCTCCTTCATTCTACTAACTATCAATGTTGAAGGATACTTTATAAGTGACGCCTTAAATATGCATATGCCCTAAGATCAATTATGCCAATTGATAACTCCATCATAATTTATAATCTAGACAAATATTGCAAACAATATTGGCTTGATGTGAATTTAGTACTTGATTTGATGTGTATTTGGTACTAAGTAATGAGATATATCTCATTAATCTTGATGGTAAGTACTATTTACTACCTTTTTGTTTGTTGTGTCAATACAACCTTTATCACCATTACTTAGTTTTTCTTTTGAGTTGATCTATTGGGCTTCAGAGTTATTATTACTGAAAATATTGTATCGTACAATTGAACAAGCATAAAGCAATATGGTACAAGAAAGCACTGTCTTCACAATACATTATTCATCCCCCTTGTCTGATGAATGTTGTGACTCTCCTTCCTGCGGAGGATGCCTAATTGAAGCTGATTTCAATGATTCACCATGTTGTGAATTTGCTTAAGATGTTGTGAGGATATGGAGTTCTTGATGCATATTATTCAAAACCTCCAAAGAGGGATCTAGGATTCCCTTGAGCTCAGATACAATATTTTTCAATCTACAAATGTTTGCATAGGGAGGGTCACTATACCTTCCAATAATTTATTTTGCTTTGTTTAAGAGCTAAGAAAGTTTGTAGAAAAGTACAAAGATCTTATCTATCTCTAGTGGTTCTGACAATGAGTCATTCTTACTTTCATCTTGTATTTGTTGATCAAACAATTGGTTAAGCACTTCTAATTTATGGAAGTACGCATTGTCATCCCACAAGCTCGGTGCACCAAGAGCCTTGAGCTTCTTAGTAGTGGCACTCATCTCTTTAGTTTATTTTCTTTGGATAGCAACTACCTCTTGTCCCTAATCAATAAGCTCACTTGCACAATATATCTGATGAGTCAAGAGTCTCAATTCCTCTATATCTCTGTCAAGTTGGTTCTGTAGAGCAAGGTAACTATCAAGATGTTTTAGCATTTTTCTCAATCTATGTGCTTCCTAAATCTTGGCCAACATAGTTTGTCTTCCTCTGTCAAACTCTTTCTTGGCTCCTAGGGTTACAAAATCCATCTTTCAAAAGTTTGGTATAAAAAAGAGGGTAAGCATGTAAGATCACTCCTTTTATTTTCCTCAATAGTGGCCTCTAACTTGCTTGAGACAATATTTTGAGATTTTTGGGTCATGTGGCTTATATTTTCTTGCTACAATTCATTCATGGTAATGGACAAGGCTTCTTGTTATTGCTACAACTTATCTTTCATATCTAGCAGCTCTGAATCTTATCATTGTTTCGCATCTTATATCTTCTATAGTTCCAGCTCCAAGTGCTTGATTCTTTCTTTCTTTTGCTACAATTCCTTTTCAAAGGGGACTTTATCAATGATGTCTTTTAATCCGTTGACTTCATTTTTAAGGGCACCTTGATCTAGTTTTTCTTTGGTAAGTTTGACCTCTAGGGTTTTAATTTAATTTTAGCAACTGCAAGAATTTTATCTATTTTCTTGGACTATACAAATAATGCATCTGCATCTATGTGAATAGTCTAGAGAGTTTTTGCCTTTGATATCTTAAAGTTATCTCTACTATGTTCCTCTATTTATCAATATTTCGATCTCATTTGAGAGGTTGGCTTCTTCACCTTTGGCTCAACAATCACCTTTATTCATTTTCCCTTAATTGGTTCCAATGTATCACAACCCATGGTGGTTGTTTATTCTTCCCTTTCTTGCAGTTGCTCTAGTTGTTCTTTCTATTCTCTCCACCTTTGTTGATTCTCTTCTATCGTCTAGATGGTAGAAAAATATTCAAAAGTGATTCTTTGATAGCGAGGGGGAGAATCGAGGTAGCTAAAAATGATGGTAATGGAGTGAGCAAATAAGAAATCATAGATTTTGTAGGGGATATATTTTCCTATAATACCTGGTATTTTTGACTTACAGGAGGCATAGTGAATGAGGAAGGATGCAATGGAGAGTCTTGTAGAATGAATGATTGAGCTAGCAAAGTGGATGTAATGAATGGTGGAATGGACGATTGAGTTGGTGGCATATATGAAGTGGATGGTAGAATTGGTTGAGAGAGATGTGCTTCTGACATGAGCTCTGCAATAGCAGGGATCATATCTGATGATGGACAATATTAATGGATTATAGTGGTTAGAATTTTAGTTGATGAGGGGTTTGATGGTGAGGAAGGTTTAAGAGACATACCTTGCTATTACGCTCCCAGATTAAGCTCCTATATTTGAAAGACTTTAGCTAATTTCACTTTCACCTCTTTCTCCCTTGCTTGTTTAGATTTTACCAACATAATTGTTGTTTCACACCTTTCTGCCTCTTACTGCAAATCATGTCGTTTATGTGTCATTCATTCCTTTTCCTCTTGCACTCATTGCTTTCTGGCTACAACCTGTGGGGGGGATAATACAGTGTTGCTAAATCTCACCAAAATTGAGAAGAAAGCTCATGACTTGGGTAGGCTATGCTAGGGCGAAGGTTTTCCCCATAGAGATATGTTTTGCCCCAACCAAAACCCCTCCTGAGTTGGGGTGACAAATTCTAACGGATGGATAAAAGTACAAAATAAAGGAAGTCCCAAAGCAACCCGCTTCAACTTGGGTGAAATTTTGTGAGACCAAAAGGAGCGGGGCCATTCCGATTACCCCCCAACTTGGGTGGGTGGTTTGAAGAACCTCGAGGGTGGAGTCATGCAGATATGCTCGCCCTACTTAGGGCAGCTATTTCAAAGGCCCCTAGGGTGGAAGCATCATAAAAGTGCCGCCCGGAGGAGGCAACAAAGGTGGGAGGTGATTTGTCACCCATAAAGGCTCCAAAAAACCCTACCCAAGGATGGAATGCAACAAGGAAATGTGAGGATTGGTCAATGCTGGTGCTAGCCTAGGTCTCATGCTTATCTTTGAGGCATCACCACTTGCATTTAATGCTAGATGTCAAACACTACAGTTGATCTGACGACGCTCTACATTGGAATCTAAGGATAGGGTTCCTTTCCAATACAATACAATCAAAGGGACGTAGGTTGCAGGTAGAATTAATGATCCACCACCACAACCAGGAACATAAATGAAGATGGTACAACCATGCTGACAAAGACAAAGCTAGGCAAAGGGGATGTAATTGATAGAGAAAATTTGATGGCATACCTGATCCCTTGAAAGGCCTAATCAAATACAATGAGGAGTCAGAGGAATGATTTCCCATCACCTGGGTAGTACGATGTGCATTAATGAGCCCATCAACAAAAGAAAGCAGTTCTATCTTCTGGCTATAAATCAACAAATGTAATTCATTCGTGGGATCAGCTCTAAGCCATTAAAATTTGAATGCAAGATAGGAAATATATTAAGATAAGCAAAGCATTGTTTGACCTTCCGATTATTTTATGCATGTATGTATTTTCATGTTTGTTTTTTCTTGCTAAAGTTGATAAAAAATTTAGTTGTTATTATTCTATCTAGATTTTGACTGTTGGTTTATCAATTCTAGAATTTGCAAACATAGGATGAATGTCAATATTAATAATCAAAATGTATTGGCTAGTCTATTAGATGGTTTGTGTGTATGAATGTATTTTTGCTTCTACCCTGCATATATCTTGATGCGAATTATCTGCCCTTCTTAATCCGACTGCATTAATTTTGTTTACTTCCTTCCTTGTTTTCCTTAAATTCCACCAAAATATCTATCGAGTCATAAGGAACCGGCCTTATTCGAAGATTGGTCATAGGGTCTGGTTATCTTGTGATATCTTAATGTTGGTCTAGTCTGTAGGGCACACAATCCTTCCGTTAGGTGCAGATTACCGACCAACACAACCCTTTCTGTGTTCGAACTTCTTGAATTTGGGTGGTCTTTTCACTTTTTTCTTGACTTGGATCTTTGCCTAGAGGATTTAGGTTGTGCTTTTAAAGATGCCTCAATTTCTTCAGAGTACTTAATCTTCAAGTATAGGTGATGACAAAGCTTAAGGCAATGATTCTTATTCAACTTCTCCCTCGATATCACTAGTGCTAGGCGGGGCTTGTGGCTATTGTTGGATTTTTGTTTTAGACTCTTCAAAATTTTATCTTCAAACTCTTTCTATCTCAAAAAATTTAGGAAGATTTCCCTTTCATGTTTCTGCTTCCAGTTGATATATTCTCTCAAATTTTGAGATGAATAATTTGTCAGTTATATCATCCGGGGTGGCCTTTATTAAATCATGTTTACAACGAGATATCCACCATTATTTGATTTTGTATTTCTCCCATCCCTTATCTTCCTTAATTATTTTGATGAGGTCCGGTTCAATCATTTAATCTTCATTTCTTTTTAGGTTGAAAACTTGCTTGAAGTCGTAGCATGTTCTCCATGGTGACCTTTCTTGTATTTCCATATAGTCAAATAGTGCCACCTGGTCTTTAGTTAAATTCTTAAAATTTTCAATGTTTGTGTTTGACACAAAGGTGCTTTGTTATTTATCTTTTATAGTCTCTCAAATAAAATTTCATCTAGATCATAGTGCCACATATGTGGCACCACTGGTAGCTTTAAGACCGACAACTTGGCTTCCAAGTCTTTATATTGTTGTAGCTCCCTCTTGGACATATTGATGCATTCAAATTTGATGGGTAACTTAAATATTGTAGTATTTTTGACTCCTAGGCCAAGACTTTTCTCTATTACATAGATTTGTCTACAATATTCTAACCCAAACACCTAGTTGGTGATATAATATGGTAGTAGATAGGGGTACTTGGAGAAGCCATAGAGTTTGATTATGGTGCCCTACTCTAGGAAGTACTAGTCCCCTTGTTCTCACATCTTCCCTCTCAACACATCTTCAACTTTGAATGTGATACGGGGGTATTTCCCATAGATCACTGCTAGGATAGGTCCCAAAAATTGTCTATTGAACTCTAGGTATGAATTGCTTTCCCTCAGCACATGGGTCCAATCCACCACCAGATGGGCTAGACCTTTCTCATATGTATTTTGTAACTGAATTTGATGCTTTCCCACTAAGGTCATATAGAATAGAAAAATTTAGGCCAAATATGATGGTTATGTGAATAAGTCACAATGCCCGTTCTTCATTTTCCTTAACTATTCATGTATACTAGTGGCCAAAAATTTGACCCAATCCAGAGTGACATAGGAAGATGCCATCATTACTGCATTCACCATACCCATCTGATATGGGTAAATAGTTGAATCCATCCTCAGACCCAATATTATCGCCAGCATTGAGAAAATTGGTTGCACCTCTTTATTGAATTCTCCAAGCTTTCTATTCATAGTCATGAATTCTTCTGGTAATTTCCCTCCTATTTTTGTGAGCCATGTTTGAACTATTTCCTTTTCTAGGTACAACCTTTGATTCTCCAATACGATTTTCTTTGGTTTGACCCTCGGGGCATCCTTCACTACAAATGCCTCTACTACAAATTCTCTACTGATAGTAAATAGTGGTTTTGAATTCGAATTGCACATAATGGTTGTGCTAGGATCATAGAATTTTACTACTGCATCGATGACTTTCAAACATGGGTGTACTGGTATAAGCATAAACCTGCTAAGTCTTGAGCACCAAGCTACATCTATAGAGTGATTTGTAGAAAACCTTTTCCTTTTTTCTTCAGAGCCTGTTCAAAATCTCTTCTGTTTGGATTTCATAGTTATCACTGTGTCATGAATGCTCATCATTCTATCCTGTAACTCGTTGGTGGTCTTCTTTACAAGAATGCTCTTCTTTCCTCTAGTTATTTCTATGAATTTTACCTCTATCTCTAGCGACCATTTCCTCTGGAGTATTAGAGCTCTTGCTTGTAATTTGCACTTAGAATTTCTGTAAGAAGGAAATTGTTTGAAGGTGCAATTCAATTTATAGTGTTTGGCTGTAGCTCTTACTGGCTTGGAGATGTTATTATCCCCATGTGAAGGATTACACGTGCCTAGGAGGATTTGCCTTGGGAGTAGTTTCCTTTTTGATAATTTTAACATATGTGCTCAAAAAGTATGTAATCATCCAATAGTGTTCTTCCATATTTTGGAACTATGGGTTAATGACGATATGGTTCATTGCTCAAAGCACATTCTAGAGTAACTGCCACTGATAGCTCGGTTGTGGTTGCATTATTTCATGAACTAGTGCTTTTACGTTAATCAAAGCAAATCTTGTTAGGATCACCATCTATTGTAACATTAATATTGCATGCCCTACTTGGTAGTTCCTCTAACCAATAATAATCTAGGACTTACCAATCATGGGTGGCTTGTGCATTCTGACAATTGTTAGCTAGCAACCACTTTGTGGGATGTGTTGGGATGTTTTAATCATTTTAATGATTTCTTGATTGGTGGTCTAGTTGAAATGCAACGGAGGATGGGCATAAACTATGGTAGATTGATAGGTGATTTCCTTCCTTGAGTCTTAATCATAGTGGTAGCCCTTTTAATAAACCAAATTATTATAATACAAAAAATGTACATGTGTCATATTTACATATATACATGGAGGGTGCCATTTGTCCTAGGTATAATGCTTTAGATGTTGGTCATTTACTAAAATTGGTAATAGGTAGCCATCTAGGTGGCACAATTGGAACATGTTCAGATCCTTCTTTTGTTCAATTATGTATGGTCCAGACCACATTGAATCAAACTTTTCATGTGAGTCAGGCTTTGCTTTGTCCACATCCCATCTAAGCACCAAGTCACCTTCTTCGAATGTTTTTGACGTAGCATTTTTATCAAACCAATGTTTGATAGCTCTCTAGTGGTGATAGATATTATTATATACATGTTCATGCTTTTCTTCTAATTGAACCAGTTCTTCCATCCTTTTCTCCATTGGTTGCAGGTCATCCGAACAATTTTCATTTATAAATATTAACATCGAAAGCTCTAAGTTGATCGATAGTACAACTTCTTTTCCATATACTAGAGTGTAAGGTGAAGTTTTGAGAGCCTTCTTGACCATGATATGATCAGCCCATAATGCTTGATCTAGCAATAGGTGCCAACTTCTGGGATTGTGCTCGATACTTCATTTGATGATCTTTAACAAGTTCTTGTTGGTGGATTCTACAAGACCATTCCCTTGGGGGTAATAATTTGATGATGCATTCTAGTATATCCCATATTTTCTTACAAAATCAATAGTCTTAGCACCTATGAAGGATCCGACATTTTCTGAGATGATGGTGGCTAGGATTTTGAATCTTGTGATCAACCTTTCCAAAAAATCAATCATCGTGTCTTGATCAACATGTTTGGTGGCCTCAACTTCCATCCACTTGGTGAAGTAATCTATTGCAGTGAGAATATATTTATGTCTGATGGATGAGTTGGGGTTGATCATACCAATGAAATCCAATCCCCATTGCTAGAAGGGTTCTTCTACAACTATCGGTTGAAGGGGCATTGTCGGATGCTTACTTTTGCCTATGAACCTCTGACATTTCTCACAAGCTCTAGCCAATTTGAAAGCATCCAAGAAAATGGATGACCAATAGTATCCGACCCTTAGGATTTTTGCTACAGTAGTCTATCCAAAATAGTGGCCTCTTGAGAAACCACTGTGGAACTCCTTGAGCACTTCTATTTTATCTGGATGTAGGCATCTTAACAGTACCCCATCAAAGTTTTTGTGGTATAAGATACCTTCAACTAACACATACTTTCTAGCCTATAATCTATATCTGCATCTTTGAGATGCATTTAAGCCATCTAGACATCTTCTTGAAATGAAATAATGTTGTAACTGCTCAATCTAGGTGTTCGGATGCACTTATTCCATTTTTGACTCAATATTTTATTCCTCTTGATTCAACATATTGGCATTTTGACATGCAGATTCTACTAAGCTCTGACATAGGGCTCTACCTCTTATTAATTTTGTTGGCCTAATTTTGACATCATATTCTTGAATTTTAGTCACCCAACCAACTCTTCTATCACCGAGTTCTCCCTGAATCACGAAGTTTCGAACATCCGAATGTACTACATACACCAAGGTCTTGCTTTGAGAAATAAAATGTCTAAATTTTTTTAGAGACTTCATGACTGCATACACTTGTCTCTCAATGAAATTGTACCTTTCTTCGTGATCATGGAATGTTTGACTTAAGAAGGCTATCGGTCGCTCATTGTCCTATTCCTTTTTTTGAGTAAGGACAACAACATAGCTTCCCTCTGCTCCAAATGCATAGAGGATGAAATATTTGGAGTAATCTGGATTAATGAGGATAGGGGCCTGAGATATTGCTTCCTTAATCTCCTTGAAAGCATTCTTTCGAACCTCTATCCATTTGAAATCTACTTCCTACTTTAGCATCTCAGTCATAGGTTTTACTATCTAAGCAAAATTTGAGATGAATTTATAGATGAAATTGATTTACCCAAAGAATGATTGTAGTCATTTCTTGTTTATTGGTAGAGGGAGGGCTAAAATAGCTTTTACCCTATCTGGGTCAATGGCCAATCCTATTTTTGACACTACATGTCCTAATAATTTTCCTTCATGTACTACAAAAATTGACTTCTTGGGATTCAATGAGACCCCAAATTCCTTGTATTTTTCAAATACCATCTAGAGGTGCTCAACATGCTTCTCTTTGTCATGGGAGAATACAGTCATGTCATCTAGATAAATGACAATTATCTTGTTCACTAGTTCACCAAATGCTAAATCCATGGCCCTTTGGAAAGTAGCACCTACATTTGATAGGCCAAAAGGCATCCATTGATATGCAAATGTACCCCACTTGGTGGTGAATGTAGTATTGTATTGGTCTTCATATTTAACCCATATCTGATTAAAACCAGAGAATCCATCCAATAAAGAGAACCTCTTGGCTTCGACAATGGTGTGCAGGATTTGATCAATTTATGGAAGAGGGTAATGATCCTTCAAAGAAGCTTGATTCAGATTCCTAAAGTCCACATAGAGATGGATGTCTCCATTTTTATTTCTTATCAAGGACTAGGTTGGCCACCCATGTAGAATGCTTGATGGGGTATATTATCTTAGCATTTAACAACTTCAACAATTCTTGCTTCATCAGAGCTTCTATCTTGGGATTTACTGGTCATTGCTTCTGTCGAAAAGGTTTTGCATCTGGTACGAGCTCAATAGTATGTTGGATAGTATCTTTGTTGTATACTTTGAGATCATCATAGGTCCATGCTATGACATCATTAAATTCCTTGCATAATCCTAAAATTTGGTTGACCTCCTCTTCTGAACAATGTACACCAATTTTGATATCCTTTCCAGGTTCAATTTGCACATCTTTATAATTTTGACTATCAACCTCTATTTTGTGAGCGATCAACCTATCACTGCTATCAAACAAACTTTCTAGAGTAATCAATCCTTTTGGGATATGATTGTTCTTAAGCTAAATCATTTCACCTTCTTCTTCTTCTTCTGACAATTGATTGCTTGCACAATTCATTTCTTGAATCAGGAAATCAATTACTTGTTCATCATTATCAAACACTTACCAAAATATATCTTTATTAGGGATAGATGGCCTATACACAAGCCTTACTATTTTGGCTTTATGTATGATATTAGACATTGGGCAAAAATTAGCTCCTATAGATGCTAATATATCAGCATGAGTGTTTTGTTCTTTGGGAATAGCTTTGATGTTCAAGGCCTCAAAAGCCTCTAGTAAATCCCATACTCTATTTCTGTAAGCCCTGAGGTAGTGTTATTTACTACTGCATTTTTCTGTGATCTGATTGACTATTAGCTCTGAATCACCAAATATTTATAGTTGTTTGATTCCCATCTTTTTAGCTTTCTTCAACCCTAGGCATAATGCTTCATATTCTATTGCATTATTTGTGCAGCTCCATGTCAACCTGTATGAGAAGGCATTTTCAGTTCTAGTAGGTGATATCAATACTATGCCTACTCTAGCACCATTTTTACACCTAGCTCCATCAAAGAAGAGCTTCCACAATTGGTTTTGTTGGGGAATTTGATCTATCGGAGTTATGTTTTTCTTTTCCTCAGGCTTCATAATTGAGTAGGTACCAATTCCTATCTCAATCATAGCATTGAAGTCTTTAATGGAAAATTGATCTTTCGTTTGGAGATCATCTAATACTTCCTCCATTAGATCTATTTCTTCAGTCATCATGTTGATTGTGTCAGTTTGTTGATTCTCTTCTTCAAGCTTTTCTATATGGAATGAAGATGGTTTTTTAGAAAATATCTTGACTCTTTTTACCTTTGAATGGAATTTCCATATGAGAATAATCAAGAGATAAATAACCACCCAACTTGGTAGTGAACTCTCTTGATAAACACATCCCAAAATAAGGTTCCAGATCAACCACCACAATCTCTTAGATGACAGTGATTTGAGGCATTCTATGCAATCTCATGGGGATATCTTTGATTACACCTACTATCTTTATAGGTGTGCCATCTAGTTGAAGTACACCAAGACTACTTCTTGTGTATTCCATACCCATTATCTCACAAACTACTTTGGGCATTATTATGGTGGTTGCTCCAGAGTCAATCATACAATTATGGACCATCCATCCTTCCATCCATAAGGATAGATAGAATGGAGATGGTCTATTTTTTCTCATTATTGAAGTAGGGTGTCCTTGAGCTAAGTTGAGCTCTACTTGATGTTTCCCTTGACTCTTGATTGATTTGAGTGAAGCCTACAAAAGATCAATTTATCTTGGGATAAGGAGTGCATCATACATGCTTGCTTTTGATGGAGTCTTCTTCAATTCCTCCACAATGTTGAAGCTAGGAGAGTCAGGTTGTTTTTTACATTCTTTTATAGGTTCATCATACTTATTCTTGTACTCCTAAGTAGCTTCAATCCCTTGGTGCTTGGTTAGGGAAGGATATCTAAGCTTATCTCTGGCCTATTCTTGAGCTTCACCCTCCTTTGTCACCTTTTATTGATGTTGAGCTAGATTTTGGGTCGAAGTTGCTTGAGGAACATCTCCCTTTTGGGAGAGATTTTATCTTAGAAGGTACTTTGAAAGGGTCCATGACTTTAGGATCAATTGACAAAGGTTTCTTCCCAGATCTTGTTAGGACCACTACCTGCTCCACAGATGGTATCATGAAATTGTAATCCATTTCCCTCAACATATTCACTTGGCCTTTCTAAGCCATTTTTGCCTTCTCGATAGTGATATTTTGAATATGATGTTGATGCATCATGCATGAACTTTCACCATGTGGATCATTGCAGGTTGAACACCAATAACTAGATTCAGAGCCTGAAGTAGAAGGATCTTCTTCTTGATTGCTATATATTGTATTGGATCTTTCCATAGGCTTGCTAGTGGAAGCAACTTGATCTTTTGTAACAGATGGAAACATTCTTGGTTGAAAGTTTCTTTCAACCTCCCTTATCTTCATGGCAGTAACCTCGTTAGTGAGATTCTTCATAGCTATGACCATTTCTTGTAGAATAAATATTTATGGGTCAAGAGTTGGTAATGCAGGGACAACAAAAGGAGTTGGAAACAATGGTATTGTAGGAGGTGCCAGGAGTGTCTAAGTAGTTGATACAGGTGGCCATGAAGGGAAATTGATAGTAGGAGTGGTTGTTGGGAAAGAATTGTGTGAGGTAGAGGTTTGTATTTGTTGTTGAGAAAATTTAGGAAAGATTGGCATCACCACTTTTGGGGGTAGCCTTCCTATAGCAATCAAATTATTTTTAACCTTCAATGCTTCTTGAAAGATATGAGGGAATGTAAGCACATTGGATTACCTTATGACCATGCCCAAGTCTGAATGGAATGCCCTCAGATAATAATACATGGCCTACTCATTGGTTGGCCGAAGACCCTAGGGTACTCTTCTCCATGTCCGACTAAATCTAATGTTGAAATCTGTTATTTCCTCCTATGGGTGCCTCTGAATTACAGTGAATTATGTTAGCAAAGAGAACGAATCTGCTTGTTCGTTGAATTCTTCGACTAACTTGCCAGCAAGCTCATCCCATGTAGTTATAGTTTGATCTGGTAAGGTTTGGTACCAGTACAACATCTTTCCTCTCAATGATATAACCAACAACCTTATCATGACATCCTCTTCCTGAATATTGTGTATGGCAGCCAATGATGCTACATCTTGATAATGCTCGTAAGTAGTCTTGTCGGTACCATCATATGTTGGCAATGCTTTTAGAGCTGCTTGAGGAATAGGATTTTGGATAGGCAAATTTAGAGGGCTTGTATGATTCCAGGTTGGGAAATTTTGAGTGTTTTGATTCTGATTTTTGACCATTGGTAATGAAATGTTTAAAGGGGTTGTAGGTGTAGGGTTTGTTGTATTATTTAGGTCTACAATGAGAACTAAAGATGACGTTGATTTAGAGGATGAAGCATGATGTATTCTAAAACTGCTAAGGTGTAGTTCTAGAAACTCTATAGGTTCCTCTAATCTTCTAGATACTTGTCTTATGATCATGTATCTCTGAACTTAGCAGAGCAACTTGTATTTAATGATTTTATTGAAATGGATATGGAAAAATATTTGGGTTTTGTTTGAGAGTTACTTTTATTCTTTTAGCTCATTTGGTCTATGTTTAGGTTAGTTTCTTAGATATGGGTTGAATTTGCATGGATTCATTAGGTGATTGAAAAGAATGTTGCTTAAAATAGAGTATCACCAAAATTTAATTTATCCAAATAATGGGATTGGGTCCCACCGGGCATGCCAAAAATTGTTGGTCGGTAAATCTATCTAAGGAAAGGTTGTGCGCCCACAGACCTTGACCAACATTGAATGACCTAGAAGTTGTGAGGCTTTAGTGGTCAATATCTGGAGGAGGTCAATTCCTTTGAAGTTCAAGCTAACTATTCCTAAAATATGGGGGAAAAGGGTGTTGAAAGAAGCAAAAGGAGCTGAAGCTAGAACTTATAGTGGTGCATATTAAGCCACATCAAGATGCATGCGTAGTAGAAGACTATGCAATTAATAAAACAAGTGCCTAACAGACCAACTAATTTTTCATCAATCATAGAATATTTATTTCTATAACTATGTAGCTTATCAGATTACAAATTCCAGAACAAGTGAATGTATCATGAGCATAAATCCAGAAAGTAGAATAAACACTATGAGCATTCAACAAGCTAAAATTAGAAATAGGTAATCATTCATACATACATATTCTACAAATGAAGTGAACCAGAGGCCAAACAACAATCCCTTTGTATTAATATGCAATACTCCTTCTTACATACAAATTGTAAAAGCCTAAGAGCCAACCCTTTTTCCTTCTATATTCTAGTATTTATAGCATTTTACAATGTATTCAGTTATTAGAGCATCATTGCTCGAGGGGTGGATTGTCATTGTATCAAAAGATTCGTTAGTTTGTTAAGCCACTTGGAGTGCACTTGTCCCAACCACTAGGTTATGGCCTACTGACCTGGTTGGAGCTTGTGCCATCTTGAGTCTTATTGGCCTCATTGTTTGCATCTAGTTTATTGATCATCTACTAACATTTCAGTTGAGCCACCCTGATATCTGCATGTTAGCCTTGATGGAGACCTTGTTGTTAAGATTTTTTGTTAGGCGATATTTCCTTATAGGTAGCATGGGATGATGGCCACCTATATGCTGATAGATTGGTGTTGGATCTTAGATATGACTTGCTTTTACCTCTTCATGGCTATTGAGTGCCTAGAAAGGCTATTGATGGGTGATGGAATTCTTGCTCAATCCTAGTACAAATGTTTCGACGGGTTCAAGACTTAGCCATTTTCCATGTTGATGTCCTTCGAGAGCATGATAAACATCTTTACCTCTACAAACTTTGTATGGATATAAATATTTTGGTGGATCCAACACTTAGCCAAATTTTGCATTCTACTCTTACTCTTCTCTAGCCTTGTGATGGACATTCGATACCCTGACAGGTTTCGACTAGGTAGAAATATTTCGACAGGTTCATTTTCACATTTTTTACCCTCCACTATCCTCTAGCATTGCAACAGACATTCAATACCCTAACAGGTTTCGACTCGACAGGTTTAGAACTTAGTCATTTTCACATATTTATCCTCCACTGTCCTCTAGCATGGCTACAAACATTCGATACCCCTACAGACTCCGATCGGGTACAATTATTTTGATGTGTTCTAGACTTAGCCATTTCTGCTTATTGATATCCTTTAGCTTTACAATGAAAATTTAGTACCTTGACGGGCTTCGACTAAGTACAAATGTTTTGATGGGTCTTAAACTTACCATTTTTTTTGTTTTATTTCCTCTAGCCTTGCTATGTACATTAGGTACCCTAACAGGCTTCGACCAGGTACAAATATTTAGGTGGGTCCTAGACTTAGCCATTTTTGTTGTTTTATCTCCTCCAACCTTGTGATAGACATTCGATACCCTAATAGGGGTACAAATGTTCTAATGGGTCTTGGACTTAGCCATTTTTGTTATTTTATCTTCTTCATCCTTGTGACAGACATTCAATACCTTGATAGGCTCCATCCAAGTACAAATGTTCTGATGGGTCCTAGACTTAGCCATTTTTGTTGTTTTATCTCCTTTGACCTTGCGATGGGTATTCGGTACCATGACGGGCTTCGACCAGGTACATATATTTTGATGGTCTTGGACTTAGCCATTTTTATTATTTTATATCCTTTGGCTTTATGATGAACATTCGATACCCTAAAAAACTTTGAATAGGTACAGATGTTTGACGGATCAAGTAATTAGCCATTTTTATTGTTTGATCATAGGTTACGAAGGGCTATCATGCTTGAAGTAAAAGTGTTTAGATTCCTCCTAATATTATTGCACTATCCTTATTTGCACTTTTTACTGAGGTGCATGTGGGTGATGCTTGAAAGTACCCACATGTCTTAGACAGAGAGATCCTCTATCACCATATTTGTCCACTATTATTGCAGAGGTTTTGGATAGGAACTTGAATAAGTCTAACAAAGGTGGGCCTATAATTTGACTTAAGGCTAGTAATAACATCAACAATTTGTAGATAATACAACCCTTTTTGGGAGGGCAAAGATAAACAAGGCCAGATCTTTGAATAACTTATTAAAGGAATACAAAAGAGCTTTAGGGAAAACAATTACTAGGAAAAAATCCAAAATTTACTTTCTAGACACCCCAACCAAATCCAAAGTAGGGATATGCTGGTTACTTCAAGTGGAGGAGGTAAAATTTCCATAATTTATCTAGGGATGCCTTTATTTAAGGGGAGAATGAGGATATAATTATGGAATTAAGTTATAAGTAAAGTTTAGAATAAACTATCAACATGCAAAGGTAAATGGTTATTTTTAGCACAAAGAGTACAACTAGTTAAAAATCAGTCTTACAGGCCATTCCAACATATTATATGTCCTTGTATACTATGCCAAAATCGATAGAAATTTTTTAATCTATATTATGCGATCATTTTTATGGTCAAGATTATATGATAAAATAAAATTTCCTTTGGTGAAATAGAGCAAGGCGTGTGATGATAAAACTAGGGGAGATCTTAGTTTAAAAGTTCTTATGGATGCAAACTTAATTCTTAGAGGAAAAAGTAATTTGGAGATTGTACAAAGAGAGTCAAAGACAATGGGAAAGAATTCTTCTAAGTATGTTGAGCCCAATGACCCAAGCTTAATATCTACTAGATTTTCTCTACCAAATGGTTATGCAACATGGAATGGTTTTAAAAATTAATCGATCTAGTGATTAAAGGTCTAAATGGGTGGTGGGAACTAGAGAAATAATTTATATTTGGATGGATACTTGGTGTGATAAAAAACCACTCAATATAGATCCAAATTTGAAACAATGGATGATATTACTTCAATATAAATACGGTGATAGGGTTTCAAACATTTTGTACAAGGATCGGGAAGGAAGATACAAATTGAAAGAAGATTTTTTACAAGTATACAAGACATTGATGCTAGAAGATAGTTTAGTAGAAAGGTAATTATAATGATTATTCCAAGGGAAGCCAATGATAAGTTGATTTGGATGTTGAATAGCTCATAAGAAAACACAATAAGAAGTGGATATAATGTGAAGCACCAACAAAATAGGAATATTGCAAGAATATGAAGAGATAATTGGGATAGCCCGAGCATCCTAAATTCAAAATGTTTGTTTGGCTAGTAGGTCATAAAATAATTTTATCCTAGGATAACCTTATGAAAAGGGGTTTTCATGGTCCCTCACAATGTGTTCTTTGTAAAAAGGAGAGTATAGACCATCTCTTGGGACACTACTCAATAGTTTGGAAACTATGGAAATTGATTCTACATATGTTTGGTAAATGCATAGTGATGAATGACAAGATTGAAGAATGGTACAAGCAATGGCAGAGCACTTTTAAAAGTGAGGCTTTACAAACTATATGGGATATATCAAAAGATACAATACTTTAGACTATATGGCTAGAAAGGAATAGAAAAATATTTAAAGGAAAGGAAAGCAATTTAGAGGTAATAAAAAGGAATATTTGTTTAGCCATAGAGGAGTCTAAAACAACCCTATCAACTCACCTAATACCTAATCTAGAAGAAAATAGCCTTAATAGAGGGATTAAAGTCATCAAATGAATTTATGATGTTGGGTACAAAAACAAAAAGAAGACAAAGAATATAAAGTGGAAACCACCAGATGTGGAGTTGGTAAAATTGAATTTTAATGGAGCATCTAAAGTAAATCTAAGACCAATAGGAGGAGGAGGAATAATTAGAAATAATAAATGAGATATTTTATCCCATTACGCTTTTAATAGTGGATTTAAGACAAATAATAAAGATAAAGCTTGGTCGACTTTGAAAGGGTTAAAAATATACAAACAAATGAAATGGAAGAGTATGGATGGAGGGTGAGTCACTCATAGTAATAAATACAATTTTGAGGAAAGTAAGGGCTTCATGGAACATACAAGAGATAATTATAGAAATTCAAGACCTTGCTACAGAGTTTGAAGAAATAAGGTTTACCCATACATTAAAGGAAGGAAACAAATGTGCAGATAGGATAGCTAATAGAGGGATTTTAATTGAGGATCGTGAAGTTTAATTCTCTTTTCCATGGTTAGAGGAAGTAGTAAGTTTAGTTGAAGTCGACAAGAAAATGTTAACTGCTTGATTCAAATATGTTAGCTTTTTTAATGTATTAACTCACAGAAATCTTTAACCAGGATAAAATACAAATCAAATATATTTCACTAATGAAAATAACAACGAGTCTTAATATTGAAACAACAATAATATCTTACAAATATAACTAAGATATACACAATAACATAGGATTACAATAATGATACAGATTGATTCATTTTACATGGAGCTTTACCTCCAATATATCATTTTACATGACTCTTCAATACTATGATTGTTGCTCTCCTCATTCATTTAGAAAATGCAACCTTCCATATTCCTCTCATAAAGACAAAGCTCTGATTTTGCCACATATCATATGACTCTTCATTCTCTCTTGGCACCTTGCACTTTCTCTCATATTGACACATACACTATACAAATATAAATTATCTACCAAACTAATATTACAAGGGGTCCAAATAATATAATATCTCCAAAACCCTCCCGTATTACATTATTTGGTAGGAAGGCTTTTTGCCTTCATTATTTGATTCTTATTCAATCTTCATTCTTCAGCTCTGACTCTGTCATGATTGGATATATACAATCTTCATTAAGTCTTTATTTATAAATAATTTGTGTCTGCCTATGGATTAATGTATCTAAGTTGCCTATCAATTAAAATTAGCTTAGTCAATTAGATTCCTCAACATTTCAAGGAGGAGATCCAGGTTCAAATCTTGCCAAATGATACATGGATAATATCCAATATTTTTTGTAATACCACTCTGTGGTGATGGTGTAATACAAGTGGGGCCAATTTCAATCCTCTATAATCCATTAAAAAATGTATTTAAGTCACCTTTGGGTCTTTGTCTCTGGGTCACTACCTTTGTATCACTACCACTGGATCTGCCTCTAGGCCACTACTGCTAGGTCTCTGCCTCTAGGCTGCCTCTAGATCACTACCACTGGATTACTGCCTCTGGGTCACTACATTTGGAACTCTGTCTTCGTATTACCTCTATATTATCATTGTCTCTAGGTTATCCACTAGAATATTTATAAGATCATCATATATGTAGGATCATCACTACAAATACTTTAATTATAGGCTATCTATGCTTGGGTCTTAGCAAACTTTGATCATACTTGGTTTCCTTTTGTAGACACCATACAATATTCCTTTTAACTTATCCCATTTATTCATGTTTATCCATACACAATATATTTTTACTCTATAGTATTTATTTTCCTTTTGTAGATAAAATATTTGTGAATGATTATGTCCACAAATTTCACAACTATGGAGATTCCAACACTTCTCTAACTTGTGTCCATATCTACCACAATGACTACATTTTTTTCTATTACAAAATTTCTTTTTCTATTTTGTCCTTCATTATTACTAATTCTATCAATCCCTATCATAGATTTGATGTTACTATTTCCTATCACAAACTTAATCCCTGATTCTTTGCTGCTAGTATGTCCTGTATATCCAAGACCTTCACATTTTGATCTTATTTTTGGTACAACTAGCTCTTTTATTTCTTGTCCATGTTTTCCCAAACCCGTATCTCTATATCCCATTTTACTTAATAATTTTGAACCAATTACTTTAGTATGTCTTTTAAAATAATCAAAAATATCATTAGATTTATCTCTATCAATATCAACACAACTCTATGCATCACTATCTCCATTCATGTGAATCCATGTCAACATCATTTCTGATAGCATAAGCCTTTTTATGAACAATCACAAACTATATTTAAATCATTTGCATAACATGTAGTATCTATTTTTGCAAGAGGTTCTTCTATATCTCAATCACAATTATCATTGCTTGCATCGCAATATTTCCTTTCATTTTGATAAGAATCATGATTTGTATATTTTTTCTTTTGATGAAGATCACTAGTATCACACCATGCATCTATCATCAATGGTTTTAATTCTATAGTATCACAACATGAATCTATCATTATGGGCCTTAAATAATTTGTATCACAAGAAACATCTTTCATAATTGTCTTATTTCCCAATTCTTCAACATTTTCTTGCTTTCTCATCTTAGAAATATTTAGAGTAGTTATTACCTTGTAGATTTTTCTCCATAGACTAACATGTACAATAACACTATTTTCACAATAATCATTAGCATTAGTAAGAACACATTGAATGCATTTTTTAAGCATTATAAATTCTCCATGTTCTACTTCACTAATAATATCAACAAGCTCATTTTCCAATTTTGTAGTCATTTCCTCTTGCTTTCTATTTTTACCTTTTATAACTTCATTAGAAAGTAATGTCATATACATTATATTTCCTATATCATTAGGTAATGTAAAAACATCTTTAGATTTTATTTATGCTTCATCAAGTTTTGAATTTAGATAATTTTCTAGCATTGAAAAAATTTCATCTTTGATTTCTTTCAAGATTGATTACAAGACAATATTTTCCTTCATTGATATATTCTCTTGATTTTCAAAATTTTCTATCATCTTTTGAGTATGACATTTAAAATTTTCCAACATTTTCTTCGTCTTTTCTAGTGAGTTGTCTTCAATATATATTGGTTCTTCTTAAAAACATAAGTTTTCTACTTCAATTATTTTTGACAACTCATTTGATTTTTCTTTGCCATGTTCCTTTGAAGTAGTAATACTTTTAACTCCTTAGGTTTAAATAAATCAAAGTTTCTAGATTACAAAACCTACAGGTTGAATTCCTTATTTCTTCCAAATTGTCAGAAATAAAGTTTTGCTTTTTAATTGTTCAATTTCCTTAAAACAATAAAACATACCTTATCCCTCCAATAATAAATTAAAAAGATCTAGAAAAATAAAATAATTAACCTCAATAACCTTATCACTCCACTAAAAAACTAAAAATAAAAAACTTAACCACCTAACAAATGTTAAAAACATTTTTAGTAAACAATTCAATTATTTTTACCCTTATTTCTCCACTAGCTAAATAATTACCTCCCTAACTTAATAAATAAAAAATATGAATCTTTATAACCATACTTTACCTCCCTACAAATTATGTTGAAGTCTCCATGACTAGCACGCTCAATAAATTTATCACCAAGGCTCACAGTCGCTGACGCCTAACTACAATGTCTATGGCTTCACCTAAATACTGACGCTATCTCAATGCCCGACTCACTAGGGCTTGACTTAGCTTGACTTGTTGCCTTCACGGAGGTCATATGTGCCTCTCCACATGGCCATTCTAGCTACACTTCTTGATGCACATGTTGTAGCTCACAATGACTACTTGATTTTGATATGCAATATTTTTTAATGCAATGGCTACTACCTTAAGATGCCCCTACCCTAACGAGACGTTACTTAAAATGATTGAATTGTAATATTATACCTTGTAACGTACCCAAGAAATAATCAACAACTCTTTGGTATTCCCTACCTCAATTCAAAAACTGACCAAACCATTATTGTGAACAAATCCAATGTCAACAAACAATGAATTAGGATTCAATGTGAATGTGAGGAACGCAAATAACTTCCCTACAGTGAACAAAATTGGAATTTCAATGAACCATGGTGAATTTTCTTAAGGTTATATGAAATTGCCTCATATTCATACCTACACAATCAAGATCATCTTTGTGATGGAGGGCACCATTTTGGTTGGCTCCATATCCACAAATAATATGTTGTTTTTAGAGAATGTGGGTGATTCATATGTAGCAACAATGACTGTGCTCAATAGTTAGCATCAAGGATAGCATCAAGGATTGCAAATACTTGCATCTTCCATTTTTGTATTGAGTCCTTCCAATCCAAAATATGTGTTGGCAAAGGCATTTAACATCACCAACAAGCAAGTGATGGAGATCATCTAAACAAGAATGAGTCGATGGTATTCTATTTATTAACTTGTTGTCGAATGTCGATCAAATGACCAAGATAAAATGACGAGCCACTATTGGATTTGGTATTTTTGTTCTCCTTGGTGTTTGAAACTTCTTGATGCCTTGTCTTCCACTCCATTATCACTTTGCTATCCCTATATCCCTACAAAACTTGGTTTCAAGCACTTGCTTTTATTCCTTCAGATTATCATGTATAGATTTCTTCCTTCTAATGTATTATAAATTTTGTTGTAGGTTCAAATGACTCTAGAGATGCAAAAATAATCTTAACCTTTTCTAACTCTACACTTAGCTATTGGCTTAGGCTTTCCTTGCTTTCTCTCGAATGTTATTCTTCTAGTGGCTTCTTTTTTAATGTATGTTGTCTAGTCTTTAGACCACTTTGTTGTCCTTTAACACATAAGCTTGCTGCCTCCAAATGTTATCTTGAGCTTATTCATTTACAAAAAATATTATTTTATTTAATGGGCCTATCGTCGAATGGTGATGATTGTCCCAACTCTAGTGCACATAGTATAGTTGTGGCTCTAATACCACAGTTAGCTTTTTGAATCTATTAACTCACATAAAGCTTTAACCAAAATCAAATACAAATAAAATATATTTCACTAATAAAAATAACAAGTCTTAATATTGAAACAACAATAATATCTTACAAACATAACTCAAATATACACAATAACACAGGATTACAATAATGATATATTTACCTCAGAATTTGCTTTAGCCAAGAATTCGCTTTAGCCAAGAATTCACTTTTATACACTATAACAATCTCAGCCAAATATTTATCTTTGATTCTCTGAGTAGATGGCTGTGATTCAATATTCAAACATGCTCTACAAACTAGTGAGAAGAAACAAAATGCCATTCCGCTCAAAATTAACATTGATGTCAGCTTTGATGGCTTTGGCCAGCGAAATCGAGTTTTGATGAGAAATGCACTGAGTTGTGAGCAGAATCAAGTCTGTTGTCAATCTGCTACTTAGCCTTCAAAAAGTCTAACTTCTTTCTTATGTCCTATGAAATAAAGTGAAAGTTGCAATCCGTAGAAAAATCATGCTAAAATCATCTCTGACTTGATTTGACTATGAAATCACCAATCTGTTTCGAAAGCAATGCAAATTACCTTTATCACCATTCTACTCCCTTTACTTCCTTTTCAACGCATCTGACCTTCTTATCACCAATTTGCTCAAAAATACTCTTGGAACTCAGTGGAATGCATCTTCTCAGCATTTAGTTACTGGAGCACGTAGAATAGAGAAGAATCACCAGTCCACACTTTGGAACGCATTGACGTCATCAAAGCTCAAAATATTTACGGATTAGGAACCTCGTCAGAATCTGCTACCAAATACACTAGATATCGAGCATAATATAAGCACTTAACATATGTCTACAAAAAGCACCAAGTGTTGAGCGGAATGGAACCTCCTTGCATGGATCCGCTCCAAAATACTCTATATCCTCAGTGAAATAGATATTTCTCTGCCTTAGAATAATTTTTCAAAATTTTCTAAGGATGTGGCCATTTTGGGCCTACATATGGTGCCTCCCGGGTGGATTTGCTCGCAAAGCCATCGAACTCAGAGTCTTATCCATTGGGTATCAAGAGTCAAAAAATTGTCAATCTTCAAAAATGCTTCAAAGAATAATTTCCATATGATCATTACCCTCTGAAAAACCTTGTGAATTCACCCAGAGGGTAACGGTTCATATTGAGATCATGCTGGAAACACAAAAATTTCCATCACTTCTTCAAAATTGCTCCAATGCTTAAGAAAAAATAGAACTGTGTTCTCCCTTTTATGCTTTTCCAAAATGACATGAATGCCTTCACAAAACTTTCATTCTCTGTATTTAGCCTCATGCTTTTATTATAGTCTTCTGACAGTGTTAGAGTAAAAACAAATCAAATAAAATACAAAACTTTTGCATGACTACAAAAATGTACAAACAACAAAAAATATTCTAAGCTTGTGTCCCTTGAGGGTTTGCAGTAGCTCTATTTGGTTCTTCACCCTCTTGTTGAGCCTCTTCTTCAACATTATCTTCTTGCTCTTGCTCAACTTCCTCTTTAGGTGAACTTTGCTCTTTATTTTCCTCTTCAGCATCCTTTCCAAACAACTGCACCATTAGCTTCAGGGTTTGTAAAGCCTATTTCCAAACTGCTTCAGAGGGGTTGGAAGTCTCTTTAAGCTACTTGTGAATGTACTCTAGCTCACCAATGTCTTCATAATTTGTAACACTTCCTTTATTTACCAAGTCTTCCATCAGATATTTGAGCCTGGTAAAATCAATAATCATTTGTGAAACCTGCTCCTGGTCAATTGGCTCTTCTAGAGCATCAATCTTAGACTCATATTGAAGACTCTCGGCAGCACTCTTTTTAATATCTTTTACTGATAACAAGGTGTTATCTTCCATCCATAACCCTCTGAAACCATTCTGAATCATTTATTTATTTATGTCCACTACATCCCTGATCATATTTTCCACCTTATCAAATAATAGCCAAGCCTTTTGGAGCATTATGTGCTTCTTTACTACAACTCTAGCAGCAATTCTAGAAATATTCCATTCTTTTTTAGGAATAGGCTTAGCAAACTCACTGAGCCTGCTATCTGCCAACTTATAAATTTGCTCAGCTGGAATCACCATGGGTTGTAGCTCTCCAGTGAAGCTATCTAGATCTTCTTAAATATTCTAAAGTAGGTGACTGGCATCATCCATGTAATCAATAATGGGCTGCAACTCTGAGCATTTCTCCAGAACTTCAGACAATAGTTCTTTCCTTACTTTCTTCAGCCCTGCCTTAGAGAAACCTGAAGACTTAGCCTTTGCAATATGAAGTTGTTGCTTCAAGATCTGTATTTCTTTGGCTTGTTCTTCATTTTTCTTCTTTTGTTCCTCTATTTTCTCCTTGAGCTTATTGGCCTCTTGAAATTTGTCCTGCCAGTTCTTTGCTTCCTTTCTGAGAGCTTTCTCTATCTGTTTTTGGTTGGTGATTGTTTTTTCAAGCTTTTCAATTGTTCACTCCAGCTTGTCCACTTTCTCTTTGTATATATCACCCTTGACATAGAAAGTGTCCAAGTGAGCCTTAGCTATCACCAACTCATCTTCAGTAGGTAACTGCTCAATATCTTCTATGTATTCTTCTAGACGGTAGTCTTGAGCAGTCATTTCAGTCTCAGGCTTGCTTACTAGAGGAATGATGGATCTAGATGTCCTCTGCCTAGAAACTGGATCAACAAACATGCTTCTCCTCTTCATAGCCATCCTCTTGGAAGGTTTGGACAACTTCTCTGCCCAAAAATCTTGAATTTTCTATGAAGCTTCCTTCTCCTTTTGCAAAGTTTCTAGTGTAGGATAACTCATAGGAGGAGGAGAAGAGGCTATAAGGTATGAGAGAGTAGAATCAACAACTAATGATGGCTTGGTAGAAGTGACTACAGTGGAATCTATGACCACTACTATTGTTGCAATTGGTAAACTCATGGAAATTGTAGTAAAACTCACAGAAGGGTGAGTGGGTGTGGATGAAATAGCTTGATTTTTAGATGATGGGGGTGGTTGCAATGGAAAATATGGAATTATGGGAGATGATGAAGAAGGAATTTCAGATGATGAAGAAGGAATTTTAGGTGACTTTGGAGGAGATGGGTTGGTTTGGCCCTCAATATTTACTGGTGAAACAGGTGGTGAACTATGAGGGGGAGAAGGCACCTTTGTTACAACTTCTTGCTTAGAAGGGGAAGGAATTTTCTATGGGGAAAGAGGAGGAGATTGAGAAGAGGGAATAGAGGCCATACCTTCACCTACATATGTAGGGTGTTCTAGAGCTGCCTCTATACTCTGTTGCTGCACTGGTTGTACTTCTTCTACAACTAAAACAGGGGTTTTCTCAATAATTTTTTCCTTATCCAACTTTCATTTCTTACAAATCTCCTTTTGAGTTTCCTTTGGTGCCCTTTTGGCTTTTATTTTAAAAACTTGCAATGCTATTGATTTCTCATTCTCTATATCTTCCCCAAAATTTCCTTCCTATAATGGTTCCTCCTGCAATGTTTCTTCAATAATAGGATTGAGCTCCATTGTCGCTGCAGTGGTGAAACTTACTGGTGTGAACACAAAATTCTCATCCTTCTCATTCTAGTCTATCTCTGTATCAGGGGGTTATCCACCAAGGGCTAGGTGCTTGGGTATACTTACTGTCTTGATGACTAGTGTGTTAATGGCCCTCTCATCAGAATAGTGCATCTTACTCATTAACAGTACCCCTTTTGGAAAATTCTCTAATTGTTCAGTTGAGGGTTCAAATATCTTCAGAACTTTAGTAGCAGTTAATGGAGTACCAACTCCTTCTTCTTGAGATTCTTCTTGCGAAGGTGGGGATGGGGAATCTGACCCTATTTGTGGCTTCTTATAGATTAGCACTATATTATTTGGGTCTTTTGCTTTCCAAGTTGTGATATTCTTGTCATATCTATCAAAAAAATCATTGTCAATTACTAATCCAAACTTGGATTTCTCTTTACCAATTTCAACTCTCATCCTCCACCAGTCTACTATCTTGGCTTCATTCCATTTATTTTTACCCTCAATGTCTCCGATGGTAGACTCCTGCGACTGATATTTTTCTTTCTTATCTATTTTGTTCTCAACCTCTCTGATGGTAGACTCTTGCAACTGATGTTTTTCATTATTGTCTGGATCAAAATCAACAACTTGTTCATAGAAATCTAACCATGGAGGAAGTTGTTCCATATTAGCCACATTCCAATCTAAAGGAGCATTTTCCTTATTATTTCTACCCTTTTCAAAATGAGGCCTGGATTTTTTCTCAAATTTGTAGGCCTTCTCTCCATTCAGGGCTATGTTCCTCTTGTAGAATATATCATCTGGGTCGTATCTCCATCTCTAGGGAATGTAGAACATGCCCAGCCTATCAAGATATTGGTCGATTTGTTCACCTTGACCCTTTTTGGTGATGGTTATGTCATCAACACTATGATAGGTCAACAAACATTTTCTCTTCCTTCCAAAGCCATAGTTCATATTTATAAATTCTTCTTACCTCAAATATTCTAGGGCTAATAATCTATCTGTAACAAAATGAGGCAACAGAAAAGGCTTACCAGTGAAGCCATATAGTCTAATGATTGTGCCCTCTGTAAGGATGTACCAATCTCCTTCTTTGGCACCCTCTGTTCTTAACAATTTCTTGGCCAGCGATGGTAGCCTAGGGCATTTCCCATACATTATATTTAGTGTTGGCCCTAAAAATTCCAAGTTAAATCTATAAAAGGACTCAGTGCTCCTCAGATGAGCAGTCCAATAGTAAATAGGAATGGGGTCTCCCTGATCATTCTTTTCCTTGATCGAAATCCAGGGCATCATTTTCCTTACAACAACAAAGAACATCCAAACTAGGCTTGAGCAATACCAAAAAGAGGGTGTGTCAAAACTCATTTTCATTCTCACTAATTGCTCATGTATTCTTTGAGCTAGGAAATCCAGCCAGTCAAAGTAAATGACCTTAACACCCTTATTTTCTGCATCTTGCTCATACATTCTCTCATTGGAAATACAGTATGTAGTGGCTATTTTCCAATCGATCACTAGTTAGTCATAATCCAAATCCTCCATACAATATAGCATGGAATAGAGCTTCGGGTGAACCAATTGCTCAATGGAAATTAGGGTTTTGGGCAATCCTCTACTAGATTTAATGGTTTTAAATTGATTATAAACCCATTTTTTGAAAGGTTCTCCCTCATGAGTACACTTTTGCAAAGAGTAATACCTAGCTTGCTCAGATATTTTGAACTCTTTTGGCCTTATGGGTGGCTCTATTCTTAGGGCAAAAATATTGTGACAGGCCTTGGCAGTGATACTAAATAGGGTTTTGCCACTAGCGGTCTTTACTAATTTTGCCCTTGGATCATAAAATTTGATAATGACCACTATCAACTCTGAACAAGGATGAATTAAATCATAGATATAAAAAGATAAGGAGTGAACGACACATTTACCTTGGGGTGACAAAGCTACTCCTTTCTTGAATCTATCGTTGATGTTCTTTTTGAGCTTTATTTTCTCTGTGAGGACTAGCTCGATGTCGGCCACGACTTCTGCTTTGTCAATATAAGTGCCTTGAGTGTCTTCGAAGGCCACTTTTACAAGTAATTTTCAAAAAGTTCTCTCTGGAGTTTATAGATAATGCTTAGCTATTCTTCTGCTCGGTGGGTGTTGCTTTCATCAAATGAAATAATTCTAATATTTTTAGCACTTTTAATTGCCCATGCATGCACACCCTCTACCATTAATACGACTGCTACGCGAACTGTCTATTTGCATGCTTTTCAAATTGAAACTATTCATTTTGGTAGATTGGAGATGTTACATTGCTTTTCGATTGGCTAAAAAACAAACAATTTCCATGCACTTGCAATGTCACTTGTCCCTTTTATTTTTCTTTGAAGTAGTGCAAGAATTAGTTTTCACTAAAAAACAGTCGTACACCCTGTCATATTGGAACATTCGTTATTCCGCTGCCACCTTAGTCTCTTTAAGAGCAGAATAGAATGCAAGTAACATTCCACTGACACTTCAGTTCATTTGAGTGCGGATTGGAACTCATTCATCATTCCGCTTCTTTCTTAGTGCATTTGAGGGTGGAATGGAAACTTGCTACTTTTTTGCTGACACTTAGCTTATTTTGCAACTTTTTTCTTTTTCTTTTATATATATTTTTTATAACATTTTATCAAAACAAAACTTGATATAAAATGCAAAAATAATATGATACAAAGTATGTACATATGTTACAATGAGCTATATTTCAATCAAAATAGAGTTTAAGGTGAAAACCATTGACCAAAATCAACTGTATGTTTCCTTCAAGATATTCAAGCTAGAAAATATTGGTCTCTTTAACTTCTGCTATCTTGAAAGGGCCATCCCAGAAGGAGTCAAACTTCTGATGATGTCCTGGTTTAGCTCTTTCAAAATTCCACCTGAGTATAGAATCTCCAACTTAGAATTTCCTGAACCTTACCTTCTTGTCAAACCATACCTTGATATCAACTGAATGCTTTTGAAAATCCTCATATGCCTAAGTTATTTTCTCTTCTAACTGCAGTAGGTGTGTCAACCTTGTTTCTACTAGATTTTGCTCAAGTTCCTCTTATGTGTTTATTAGCTTGAGTACTAGAATCTCCAAGTGGATAGGTAACACTACCTCCTTACCATAAACTAAGGCATAGGAGGAGTTCTTGATGGATTTTTTAATAGTGATTCTATCTGCCCATAGGGCTTGCTCCAATAATAAGTACCAACTTCTCTTATTACCCTCTAATGATCTTATCAAAATATTCAACAAGTTCTTGTTATTTGATTCTGCAAGTCCATTTCCTTGGGGGTAGTAGTTTGAATTATTATTTATGGTGATGCCATACTTGTTGGTAAACTCAATATATTTGGCTCCTATGAATGCTGGTCCATTATCGCTCACCAAAGCTTCTGGAACACCAAACCTTGAAATCAAGCTTTCCATGAAATTTATCACCACTTCTTGATATGATTTCTTTGTAGGAATAGCTTCTACCTACCTGGTGAGGTAGTCTGTAGCAGCCAGAATATACTTGTGGTTAGGTGAGAAATAAGGATTGATAACTCCTATGAAGTCCAACCCCCATTGCTAAAAGGGTTCTTCCACTTGAACTGGCTTAAGGGGAAATGATGCATTCCTTGTTCTTCCAACATGCCACTGATATTTATCACAAGTTCTAGTGACTTTGAAGGTGTCAACAAATATGGTAGGCTAGTAATAGTCTGCTATGATAATATTCAAAGTTGTTACTGATCGGCTGTAGATCTTACATTTAATTTTATCAATTCGAGGGAAATCAAGGTCAGATTTAAAGAGTAACAATCCCGTATAGATTATATCGTAGGAGTTAATACTAAGCTTAGCTCAAGTTTCTTTTTTTAGGCTTCACATCTATAGAAAAGTAAATGAACAAAATTAAATTTTTGCAGAAATGAATGATGCAGGATATGATAAATAAATGAAATTATATTTTACTTTTATTATGACTTGATTTACCGATGCACCTAATTATTTGCAAGCTAATTTATTTATGATATGTTCTAATTTATTTGTGAGGATCCTCGTGCAATTTATCTTATTTTATGTAATCTGAAATGCGGTTTAACTTAAGTCTAACTAATCCTAACCTAATGTAGGGGTGAGAGCTCAGGGAATGTCTATAGGAGTGGGCCCTAACTCCTAGAGGGCAATGTAAGTCTTTCTACCCTAGTTTACCTTATTTCAGTAACTAGATTTTATAACTACTACTTACATTATGTCTATTATATAAATGCAGGTAACGAATAAACACAATTTACATAACATAAATCAAACAACACATGAAATTGATACAAATTACCATCTTTGAAGAAAAAAATGCTACTTTTATTACTGGAGCTTCAACTATACATGCTGAACGTGTTTCTTCATAATTGTAAATTTAGAACAGACTGTAATGTAACAATAAACGTAGCAGATAGTAGACTTCTTTCAAGGTCTCTCCTATGTAATTATACTATAACTAATACAATTCTAAATAGTATTCTCCATGTATTTGACATGCAGATTTTGTGGGCTGATCACTATACATTAATCAAGAATAATCTAAACCTAATCATAATTCATACTCCTACTTGGACTTATAAATATTTTGACTGGTTCAAGTGGCATCCTACTAATAATCCTAACAAGACAATGCTATTTTAATTGAATCACAAGATATACATTAGGACATCATGTCCTATATTCCAGTAAAGTTTAACAGTCCTTGCGTTTATATCTCAAACTTCCCAAAATAAACTGATTACAAGCTTTATAAAGTAAACCATAACTTTATCATCTTTAAATATTCGTACGAATATTATGCAAGAAATGAAATATTTTTCTAGGTAAAAATATCAGTTGCCATCCATCTTAATGTGCCATCTATCTTAATGTGTTGTCCATTCTTATGTGGCACATCGAAGTCAATAGTATTTATTATCCTTTAGTAACTGCTGGTAAAATATTTTTTAGTAACTGTCTTCAATAGTTACCTTCAGTAGTTACCTTCAGTAATTACCTTCAGTAGTTGCCTTCAGTAATTACCTTCAGTAACATACTTCAGTAATCAACATTTGTAACAAGATCAATTACTATTGTCATCGAACTATGTTGGTTCTTCTTCTCGTTCGAGGTGCACTCCAAATCTTTGCAATTTCTTCATCGATCATCCATACCTTTTTCTTGCATTTTTCTCAAAACTCGGACAAATTTGATATAAATCAAACACATTTGTTAAATTATGGTAACTAATCAGTTTTCCTAATAAATCATATTTTATTTAATAATAATTCATAGAAAACATATTATAATCATCATATAATTGTAATAATGAAACAATTCTGGTACAAAAATATGTGTCATATAGCTACTCGTCATTCCCCCAAATTGAAGTCCATGCATGTCCTCATGAATGTAGAAAGATAAGATGAACATAATATAACAGATTTATGCATGTATCAAATATTTAAAATTAAAATTCTAAGTTATAGAAAAACAATAACATAAGTTATCATAATCATTGCTAGAATCTCAGTGAATACTGTTTACAAAACCTACAATGATTTTAAAACATGCACATATTTTTACCAGAATTTTTTCAAAACAGCTTCAATACAACTATTTTTAACAGAACTATGCTAAGTCTCTTTAAAATAAAATAAGAAAATAATCAGTTATCTAGAATACATAAAATATCAATCAATTCATTTATCGAAAGATTATAAGTTTCACAAAATTGAGAAATAAACAGTTTATATTAGCAACTAATTAATCAAAGACATTTCACATATTAACTGTAAGCCATCTTATAAATACAAATAAAAACATACTATAAATATTAACCATACATATCACGTAAGCCAACTTAAAAAAAATATACAGATACAAACATATTACAAATATAATTAAAAATATAAATCTTAATAATTAATAAAATAACAATTTTTTCATTGTTCATCCAACTGGTGCGTGTTGAGAAGAAATTTGGGAAGAAATTCGGGATGATCATGGTCTTGGTTCTGGTAATTTACGCTCTCGTTTGACTCATTGTACCTATTCCTTGGCCTGTTGATCTACAACTATTGCAACTATTGCAACTGGTGTTTCCACCATAATTGTTTTGATGTGCTCAAATTCCTAAGCGCTTCCTTTTTGTTCTGTCTCCTTTTTCTGG
Source organism: Wollemia nobilis (assembly GCA_028583015.1). NCBI lineage: Eukaryota > Viridiplantae > Streptophyta > Pinopsida > Araucariales > Araucariaceae > Wollemia > Wollemia nobilis. Next base: position 7,207,512 of record JAQPPZ010017049.1, on the reverse strand, counting down.
GAAAGATGAAGTTCTTCATCCTTATCCACCAAATCAAACCCAAAAGGTATGCCTACATCAAAGACAAGACCTTTTAATGTATTTCCTTCATTGATAGGTAGATCCAATTTTGTAGGTTGATTCTGTTGAGTAATACTATGAATATGCTAGGAACTATCCTCCTCAAGGATTTTTGAAAAGTCAATCGATTTATTAGTGTACAACTGTTTGCTAAAGTTTATCGATTTTTTAGATTTTTTACAAGAAGTAGGGCTCTTATGTGGGGAGACTTTGACAGGTGGCGACCGATTGATAGAGTCCATAGGCTTTGGTATATTATCCGTAGAAAGTTGCTTAATTAATTCAATCTGAACAACAAGGGCTCTTTGGATAATTTTATATTGTTTTGTAAAATACTCTCTTAGCCTATCAATTTTCATTTGTAGCACTGTATTTTGTGCACAAAGATAGGGCAGGGTCTCTACAGTAGACTCTTATACAGGTAGATCTTGTTCAGGCCCTTGTTCATCATCTTGTTCAAAATTCTCTACAAATTTCTTCTTCCTTCTGATATATGGTCTAGATTTATATTTCCCAGGTTTACATTTTCATTGTGGATATTTAGGTTCTTCATCCTGGCTATCAGAGTCATGTTCTTCCTCTATTGAATATTCTTCCTCAAAATCAGTGGATTATGAGCACTCAAGTACGTTGGATTCTTCCACGATCTGGTTCCAAGACACTTTCATTTCATGAGCCTTTTTCAAAATAATTAATTTAATCAATCCATGGTGAGCAATTAGGTGCGGCTTACGTTTTTCTTGAGAACTTCTAGGTTTCACTCTTAAAACAGTTGAATTCAAATATTGAAACAGAAAATAAGGGAGGTTGATAACACAGTCAGTTTTATTTGGATATTTCAAATTTATTAACATCCAAATGTGATAGGCTGATAAAACAAATATTTGTCCCTCAAGAGTAAAGAATTTAATAATAATTACATCTACTTCCTGCCATAGAAGGAGGATTGTAGAGGTTGAAACACCTTTGATCGACCTCTCCTTATCTCTAAGGATTGTGCACTTCTCATCGAATTTTGTTATGAACTGGGTGATACTCTTCGAATTTTTATAATACGGAAGACCAACCTCAGGTAAATTCAACACTTCAGAGATCAGGCTCAGGTTTAGTTCTATCTGAAGTCCTCCAACATGGGTGAGCATAGTGTTAGGGTTACAATTTAATATAAATTGCCTCGCCACCCCTAAGTCATGCCCTTTAAATTTGGTCAATGCCTCCCACCATCAAGCGTTTTCGAAAAGTTCAATTACAGAGTCGCTCGGGTTTTGTGTGTTGATGGATGACGACTCACTACGTTTTTGGAACACAGGTTTAGGTAAGGTGATGGCTGAGGGTTGAGAGGAGATGAGTTTTCACCAAAAACCCTACAAGTTATATATAAACAAAATTTTTGTTTAGAGGTCGGCAAAATCCTTAAAAATTTATTGTTTTTTATTTATTTAGAATCTTACTTTTAAAATACAATATATCTTCAAATAGTAACAAATCCTACATAAAAAACGTAAAAACTTATAATACATAAACTTTTAAAATTCTACTGTTATCATATCGAATCTATAAAAACGTAAAAACTTATAATACAAAAAGAAGATTTTCCTTTGTTTTTTTTTAATTTGCAAAAATCCCTATCTGACACGAATTATATATATATATATATATATATATATATAATCTGTGTAATTTTACCAAATAATTTCTATAATTTTACCAGAATAAGAGATTTCCTAAAAAGAAAAATAATTTGTGCAACAAGAGTCACTGTAATTTTAACGTAATTTTGCCCTAAAATCAAATTGCATCGTTTTCCCTAATTTTATCCGAAAATACAGTCTCAAAATTTTTCTTAATTTTAACTTAAAATGAAATTTCGTATATTTTCCTACTGTTACCCTAAAATAGAGTTTCAGAATTTTCCCTAATTTTAGCTTAAAATGAAATTTTGCATTTTCCCTAATGTTACCCTAAAACCAATTTTCATAATTGTAACCAAATTTCTACCAAATTCCAAAAATTTACCCTAATTTCTACCTAATTTCAAAACTTAAAGTATTTTATTCTGTTGTATGTACAGATAAAAAGGAACTATAAAGAAAAAATAAAAAGAAAAGTTCTTACCTGTCGCTTTCACTGTAATTTGACCACCTTTCGACGTCGTCGACAATCCTCACTTTTTGCCTCAAGAAATCGTTCGAACTCAACGTGAAAGTTACACGAAATCACATATTGTTGGCATTTCACTCAAACCCTCAATCCGACAATTATACAAACCCTCAATTTTTTTTTACTGTTAGCGACGAAATTCGACTTAGGGTTTGGTATTTCTCTCTGCATGGCCACATGCAGCGTCGACGACAGATAAGTCTTTTACCCGATGGTGGATGTTCTTTAGAAACCCATCTACGACGGAGATATTTCACCCTAATATCATCGATGGCAGAGAAGCTTTGAAAATCCGTCTACAACGATGGCATTTAACCTAAAATCTATGGTAATAACTAATTTTAATTCCTAATGCAACGCAGGTCGTTGATTCTATTCAATCAATGGTTATCGATTTACCATCGTTTTAATGCTTGATTGGGAAACATAAAGGGCTTGTGTCATTAATCGCAGCAGGGGATGTGAAATAGGTTTAAATGTGTTTTCTCCCATCATTCTCAGCCCTTGATCTTATACAAATCGACAATAAATGTTTTTAATTTGTGTCAACGCATCTAATTGGCTGGACATAGTCACGTTTCCCATAGCCTTTGCCTACGATTTACCAAGGGTGTCTTAACATTTCACATGGGCAGTTTATATCCGTTGATCATGTTTGAAATATTGATGACAAAAACTGTGATTCGCGTACATGCATGTGGTTGGCTCAATTAATGCCACGTGCTACCTGTGCAATCCCCATGGTGGTTGGCAGGCGAGTTGTCTGCCATCGCGCATGACACGTAGTCCTTGCTTCATTACGAGGCACATTTGAGCTGTGTGCCACCTCTCGTGAAAGGTGTGCTTCGTCATGCCTTGTCACAGGGTTGGCCCTTTATAAAACCCGCGACAATTATTATTTTTTTATTGTAATTTTATATATTATTTTAACTTTATAATTTATTATTATATATTATTATATCTAATTTTAATTTATTATATAAATATTATATAGTTTATTATATTTTTATTATATACTATATTTATGTTTTTATCATATGTTTTATTTAAATAAGGTAATCTATTATAAAGTAATATTATATATATTTTGATATTGATCTATTATATTTTTAATCTTATATTATAATTTATAGCGCTAACCTGTTTTTATTTGCCCTATTACTGTCTATTTGGCATGTGTTCTTAATTTAAATATATATTTATTTTTATTATATATATATATATATATATATATATATTTGTTTTTAGACTTACAATTTTTACGGATGACAACTACAAAAGGGTGTTACGGAATAGTATTACTGATAATGATATTACGGAAGTTTTTTTTAGAAAATATTTACGAAAAACTATTTTTTTATAGAGGGTATCTACAGAAGACACGAAAAATATTTACAGAAACTACTTACGGAAGATACTTACGAAAGATACTTATGGAAGACACTTACGAAAGATACCCTCGAAAGATACTTACGAAAGATACTTACGAAAGACATATACCAAAACCACTATTAGGTTTAAGGAAATACTTTACCTATTTTCTTCCCCCAAACTATATTATGAGCTATATATGCCTTTATTTATCCTCCCCCAAACTGTAATTTTGGCTATATAGCCAAAACAAAAGGAAGGGTACTTATTTATTTTGATGGATAATAATGATTTTAAATATGAGGGTTTATTTATAATTTTAATGAGAATGTTTCCCGTATGTCATTAAATAGTTTCTCAAGATAGAAACACATGTTATAAAAATCTAATTCAACCTTCTAGGATATCGAAAATTATAGGAAAAAGTAAAATAGATATTAATATGGCTTTTCTTCTAAAGGATAGAATGTGGTGGACACAAACCATATTTTTGTAGAAAATATTGAAATCATAGTACTATTATGAGGATGTACTATTGATTTTTGCATGTGATGTTTCTAGGGTTATTCTTCAAGGACTTCAAACAATATTCTAGCAATGCTAAAATAAACTTCATTTACTTCTATCACAAATCAATTTAGTGTCAAAGTTGTCCTAGTATTTTCAAGCCTCTTTCAAAACCAACTATGTGTGCAGTGAAGATTCATTGCTCATTATGAGTAAGGATTAAAACAATAAGGGTTATATATGCCAAAAAGCTAGCTGATCTTATGAGCATCTAGAGGTCTTATCCAAACTTATTGCTAATACGTAAGGATATCTTAATAAAGAGTACCCCATGGTGTTTGAGATACTAAGAATTCCAGGGATTCAAGCTCTTTTTGCCCTTTTTTCTTTGTACATTATTTGGGATACTTGCTTAGCATGGGATTTATAATGCTTTTTGAGGTTCTTGCTTATTTTGAAGAGAAGCAAGAAATTTTTTATTACTTTTTGGGGTTCTTACTTTTTTTTTAAATAAAGGGGTAAAAATTTATTGATAAAAATTCTGGATTACAGAGTACAACTGAGCTTCCAACCAGGACTCAAATAAACAGCCAAACAGGCTAAAACCACTAGACTAGATTGACACCCGAAGAAGACAACAAGAACAAACCACATTAAGTCTGTACATCCTTGTGGATCAACTCCCACAGGCGTTGAGAGTCCCCAGATGGGAGACTCTCCCAGTTATCGATAATCCAAGGATCCAACAGCTCAGAAGCCCTTTTGGCCAGGTAATCAACAACCACATTCCATTCCCTTGGAATGTGCACAAAGGATATAAATTCGAACTCTTCACTCATTCTGAGAATCTGAACGGCTACAGAGGCCAACTGCCAATTAACTTCCTCCACCCTTTTACTGTTTAAAATATTAACCACAATTTGAGAGTCAGACTCGTAGATAATCCTACGCCAACCAAGAGAAAACCCCCTCTGCAAGGCCTCAAGAATTGCAAGAGCTTCCATAAAATTGTTGGAGTGAACACCTTTATAAATGGAAAAGAAAAAACTGACACCACCAGCAGAATCTCTCCCAACACCGCCAATGCCAGCATGTCCAGGATTACCCCTGGATGATCCATCAGTATTAATTTTTAAAACTCCTCTAGGGGGTGGCCTCCACCTACCATCTCTCCTAACCTTCTTGCTGAGCTGAGGAACCCTGCTAGGGCTAGAAGAGTTCACACCATCCCCAAAGAGACCAAGGGCTTGTTGTACCTTCTCCTCCCTAGAATCCAAAAGAGGGTCCACATCACATTTGCTATGGATGGTTTCCTGAACCATACACAGGATCCTTTGCCAGATCTGTTGAACAACCAAATGACTGCCCTGAAATATGCGATGGTTCCGTTCGAGCCAAATCTTCCAGATGATGCAAGAAGGGCCCAAATTCCAAGCCACCCGAAGGAAGGGGGCCTTGGTCGGAGGTCTACCCAGACTACTCCAAAACTCCACCAGGGACAGCACATGAAAACATGGATGGTTCCAGGCGCTCCACCAATGGTGCCAAATGTCTCTGGCAAAGGAGCATTGGAAAAATAAATGAGAAGAGTCATCCTCATTCTTACCACAAAGGACACAAAAAGAGGGACCCTGAAATCCCCTCTTCCTCACATTATCCCAAGTGAGGCATTTATTACGAGCTACCAACCAAGAGAAAGAAGTTACATTTCGGCCAAGCAAATTTGTTCCACACCTTTTTCCACCATGTGATAGGAAGACTCCCATACTTTTGCTTATCAAGAACCTGATAACCATAGGCTACCGAGTAGGTTCCCTTGGGATCAGGGTTCCAAGCCAGAATATCTTTACCCCTCAATGAAGAACATGGCCTCCCCATAAGAATAAGAGCAAGCACCTCTCTGTCCTTGGCCAGTCCCCCTCGGGCCATTCCTATGGATCTTTCCACCTGTACATCTCCATATTTCCAAAAGACTAGATTTTTTTAAAGTCCTCCACATGAGACCAACCTGCTTCCAAGAAACAAATGCTTAGGGAACGTAACTTGGGATATTGATTCAAGATAGGAGGGTGGCCATCCCAAGAATCCTCCCAAAAAAGAGCATCTGATCCCCGATTGCAAATCCAGAACAAACCCTGCTTGATTAAATTAGCTCCTCTTTTTAGAGTGTCCCAGATAATCGAACCTTTCCCAACCAAGCTGACTCTAGGGATCTCAGCCTCAGAAATACCTCTCAAGTATTTACAAGATAATATTTTAGCCCAAATATGATCTTGAGAGGTACACCATCTCCAATAAAGTTTTGCAGCCAAAGCCTACCCAAAAAGAGTTGTCTGTCGCAACCCAAGGCCTCCCTCTTGCACCGGCCTACATATAGAATCCCACCTAACCAAACTCCATTTAGATTGATCAAGTTTTCTAGACCATAAAAACTGTCTTGACAAAGCATCCATGTCCTTGATGAAATGAGAGGGAGCTATTTGTACAAAACATCTATAAATGGGTAAAGCTTGAACAACATATTTTAAAAGCAACACTCTACCTGCAGTGGATAGCCATCTGAAAGTCCAGTGATTCACCTTCCTTCTAAACTTATCAAGCATAGACTGCCAAGAAGATCTAGGTAGAGGATGAGATGAAATTGGAATACCAAGATAAATGAAGGGGGAGTCCCGACCTAGAATCTTAGAATGCGAGCAATCCTGGCTTGAATAAGAGGAGGGGTATTGAAGAAGAAAATAGAAGACTTGTCCTCATTAATCAACTGTCCAGAAGCACCAAGATATATGTCAAGAGATCGTCTAATATTGCCAGCTTCCCTGATAGTGGCAACTCCCAACAAAGTAGTATCATCAACAAATTGAAGGTGGGAAAGAGGTGGCAAACTACTATCCCACTTCCACCCCTGAATGAGACCTTGCCTGACTTGAGACTTGAGCAATCTTCCCAACCCTTCCACCATAATGATAAACAAATAAGGAGATAAAGGATCTCCTTGCCTCAATCCCCTTGAGGCCTCAAATAGCTCTGATGGCTCATTATTAACAAGAACAGAGAATGAGGAAGAAGAAACACAACTCATCACCCATCTAATCCATTCCTCCTCAAATCCAAAAGTAGCAAGAACTTTCTGAAGAAAGGACCATCTGACCCGATCATAGGCTTTGGCCATGTCCAACTTAATGAACATAGTTTTCTCCTTAGAAGTTTCCATCGAGTGAATAGCTTCTGTAGCAATAACAACCCCATCCAGGATTTGTCGACCAACAACAAACCCTCCTTGCTCCTCAGAGATGATTTTGCTCAACCATATCTTCAGCCTCTCAACAATAATTTTTGTGATGATCTTATACACAACATTGCAGAGAGCAATAGGCCTGAACATATCCAAGGAATTTGCTCCCTCTTTTTTGGGAATAAGCACCACAAAGGTAGCATTTAGGGCCCTTAGCATCTGTTTGTTCTTTTGGGACTCATGGACCACCTCCAGAAGATCAAATTTGATTAAATCCCAAAACTCTTGATAAAACTCAATCGGGAATCCATCTGGGCCTGGGGCTTTTCCTTTTTTCATCTTGAATACAACATTTTCCAACTCCTCAAGGGAAATTGGACCCATCAAGTGCTCATTCATCTCTCTAGAAACAATCGATGGAATACAGTTTAGAATAAGCTTTTCATTCTCATCATCTGAGAGGGAGTCCTCCTTGAAGAGAGAGGAAAAATACCTCTTAGTCTCTTCTGAAATATCCCTGAAAGAAGAGAGCAGGGCACCCTGAGAATTCACAAGAGAGGTAATCAGGTTACCATTACGGTGAGCCTTAACTGAGTTATAAAAGAAGGTTGTGTTCCTATCCCCTTCCTGAAGCCAATCTACTCGAGCTTTTTGTTTCCAAAAAATTTCTTCCCTCGGTTCCCATTCAGCAAGGTCTTTCGCAGCCTCAGATTCCTCAATGAGAAGCTCCTCCGTGAGTCCCTGATCTCTAATCTTCCTTGAAGCTTCTTCCACCCTCCTAAGAGCTGCCAGCTTAGCCAAGGAAAGGTTCCCAAAATTTAGTCTATTCCATCTCTTCAATTTATGCTTTACAAATTGTAGTCGCTTCATAAAGGAATACATAGCGGTGCCATGAGGAGGTTTGCCAGTGGTCCACCAACCTCGCATGAAATCATGAAGCTTAGGATCACGAAGCCACATAAGTTGAAACTTAAAGGAAGGATTCTTCTTTAGCCCTAACTCTAGAGTAGAGAGTTTGATAGGCCAATGATCAGATCCCCTACCCTCCAGAATCATAGAACTAGCACTTCTGTTATTACCCATCCAATAACTGGATATCAAAAACCTATCCAGTCTCTCTGAGATGGAAGCTTCCCCACACCTTCTATTGTGCCAAGTAAATATCCCATTATCTGGCTTGATGTCAACCAAGTTTAGGGCCTGGATATGAGCACTGAAGATAGAAGAAAAAGGCTCGAGACGGTCAACCCCACCGCGTTTCTCCTCTAGACAAGTGATAGAGTTGAAGTCTCCAGCCAAAATCCATGGGTACAGGGGAGCCAGACTTCTCACAAAGCAAATGTGCTCCCACAAATTCACTTTACCATTGTAATCAATAGGAGCATACACATTTGTAAGTAGGATGGTTTCACCAGATTCATTATCATGCCCGATCATCGAAATAGACCATCTACTAGAAATCCAAGTAAGAGGGGATATCTTAACCGGATCCCATAAACAAGCGACGCCACCAACATATCCACATGCACCAATACACTGGCATTCCCCCTTCTCCACAACTTGGGAGCAATATTGAACATACTATCAGTAGCCAATTTAGTCTCCTGAATAAACACCACATCCGAAGAATGTACACGAACCAAATCACGAACAACTTTTTGTCTGGGGATGTTGTTCAACCCCCTTACATTCCATGAAAGGATAATCATTTTTGGGGGTTAGAAAAATGGGAGTCCAATGTTCTCACCAAGCCTGACTCCACCAAAGTCTCCCCCATTAACTTAATTTTATCCTGGTCCTTCTTTCGACCCACCTTCATATTCTTATCCAAAAAACTTTTTTTAATTATTTTCTGCTGCAATCCCAACACCGTAGGAGTTTTGCAGTCCAAGGATGACTGCATCAGTGCCTGAGTAGGAGAGGGCATAACTAAATCTGTACCACTTTCCAAAATAGTTTCCCTTCTAGGGCTAGATCCAACCATGTCACCTATACTCAGATCCAAAGCCCTTTGTTCTTCATTTAAACCCCCTAGATCTGATTCCTTAAGTTCCACCTCAAGAAGAGACATCTGATTCGGCCCTGTTATATTTGCATCAGGTAGCGACGTTTCAGGTATCTCCATGCACTGATCAAGATCATCTAATATTTCAAAATGGTTGAGTAGAGCATCTGGCTGGCTATCCTTAAGGTCTCTGTTTGCCCTTCGTCCTCTGTTTCGGGATTTTACCGAAACAAAGCCTTCCTTATCCCATTCCCCTTCCTTTATCGGGGCTTTTCCTTTATCCAAATTTTGTCCAGACCGAGAGGGCCCAGGATTTGAAGCCACAGGTGGGACAAACTTAGGGCATTTTCTTTGCAGGTGGCCATATTCACGGTAAATCCAACAACGAAATGGAAGAGCTTCATAGTCAAGTTTTTGAACCCATGTAGTCGATCCAAACTGTATTTCAATAGAATCTGGAATAGGATTATTTAAATCAATTTCAACACAGATACGGGCAACAAAGATTACCTTTTTATCCATTGTCTATTGTGACGGTCCAACCGGCTTCCCAAGAAGAAGGGCAATCTTATGCAAGATATCAGTTCTCCAGAATTCCAATGGGAGCCACGAAAGCCGAACCCATACTGGAACCCACGATGGCCGCTCCTCTAACGGGTTGAAACCCACATGCCAGGGTTTAAGAAAGAGTCCCGCTTGGTTATAGAAATAAGGACCCCCTTCAAATGCTTTGTTACGATCTGCAATACAAGAGAAAACCACCATAAAATAGTTGTTCGCACTCAACATCACCTCCACGTCGCCTTCAGGATTCCAAGTCTTCCTGACCCAAGCCTCCACAAAGGGGAGAGAAATTTGGATGCCCAAAAATTTACCAATAAGTGCATGTTTGGTTAGATACTCCACATCTTCCACCACCGAGTCTGGTTGAACCACTAGAACCGGCCTGGCTTCACATCGTTCCAAACATCCATTGTTCTTTAACAAGTGGTTCCCGACATGCACTGGGAAATCTTGTTCCTTCCAGTCATTTTTAGATGAAAAAACATCACGAGCATGCACTCTCTGTGATGGACCCGATGCCATCACGACATTCCTCCAATTTTTTAGACCTCCTCCAGAAGCTGTTGCCATCCCCGCAGAGCAGTTTTTCCTCATCAAACCCTAGCAGAGTAGTCAGTTTAAACATTTATATAAACATTCCACTTTTTGGGGTTCTTACTTATTTTGAGGAGAAGTAAGAATTTATTAGGATACTTGCTCGATTAGATGAAGAGCAAGGGATTTTTTTTTTTGAAGGGTGAAGGCGAGCTTGTCCTTTTGCCAATTCATTAATACTCTAGACCATGCGTAAAAATAGATAAGCAAGGGAAAAATTTTACTTTATGGCAAAAATAACACATGAGTTAATTTTTCCAAAACTTCACACTGTGTTTAGATGTGTGTTTGTGCATGGTTAAAAGAGAAAATTGATCATCTAGGAGTAACTTACAACATTTAAAATATTTGCTTCATTTCCAATGAAAATTTTGCTCAAAATACTAGATAGAGTTGGAGTATTTGAAAAATACCTAGATGTCATCTAGCAACAAGGTACTATGTATCATATGGTAATAATTTTCCTACAAGGTTTGAAAGAAATAATTTTTCCTTGAGCTATTTTTTAAAGCTTTAAGACTAAAAATGGAAAAGAATATAGATACTTCATGATGAAATAAAGGAAGCATAATCATTATATATTAATGTTTTTTTTAATTTTGATATATATGTATATAATTATAATATTATTATATTTTTTTCTTTTCAAAGAGAGCTTATTGAATAGTAACTGATTATAGTTCAAAAATATACTGCAAATCAGTGTGCTGTCTAAACTGATGTATGAATTCTTCCTTAGATAATGGCTTCTTATAAAGTTTAAGCCTATGTCCATTTACTAGTAGTTTCCTTGTTGAATCATCTATAGGCTTAAGCTTGACTGTACCATTTCCAAATATTTCCTCAATTTCATAGGGTCCTAGCCATCTTGTTCTTAATTTACCTTGAAAATCTTGGTAACGAGAGTCAAATAACAAGGACCAATCTCCTGATTGAAATGTATGTGGTACGATGTGCTTATCATGCCATTTATTTTGTTGTTGTTGGGTTATTTCAGTTCTATGCAATGCTTCTATTATTTTCTCATCCAAAATATTTAAATTTTCCAACCTTTCTTTTTGTGTATTATCCAAACTCATGTCAAGTTGTATCACTATGCGAAGGGTTTCTATCTTGAATTCAATGGGCTTGATGGCTTGTTTTCCATAAACTATTTCATATGGTGATAATATTGTGGTAGTTTTCCAAGTTGTATTATATACCCATACAACTTCTTTTAATATTTCAGACCAATCACCCCTATTAACAGTTCAGTTTTTGTAATAATATTTTCAAGTTCTCTATTTGTAACTTCTACTTGTCCATTAGCCTGAGGGTGATATGGTGAGGATTTCTTGTGTTTTATTTGATAGATGTTAACAAAATGATCAATCACATTGGAGGTAAATTGAGGTCCATGATCTGAAACTAATTCTCGTGATGCTCCAAAGCGTTGCATTATGCTTTCATAAAGAAAATCGACCACTGCTTCAACTTGAGCTCGTGGAAGAGCTCTAACTTTAGCCCACTTGGTAACGTAATATGGACATACAAGTATGTGTTTATTACCATCGCTTGGAGGGTCTATAGGTCCAACAAATTCAATTCCCCATTTTTCAAATGGTTCAAGAGCTATTTGTGGAACCAAAGGCATTTCCATAGATGGTGTAGGCTTGCTAGCTCTTTGACAAGAATCACATCTATCAATAAATTGATGAATATATTTAGTCATAGTAAGCCAAAAGTATCCAGTTTGAAGTATTTTCATAACCATTTTTTGGGTGGCATAATGACCTCCACAAGGTTCTTCATGTGCTGCCCTAATAATGTCATATACATCATTTTCTTGCACACATCTTCTGATAACTTGGTCAGGACATTTTTTAAACAGAATTCCATGAATCCACGTAAAAGGAATACTTTGATGTATTAATTTCCTACGCTCATGTGGTGTATAATTTTGAGGCATTTTTCATGTTACTAAATAATTTACAATACCAGCGTACCAAGGGGTAAAAATAGAAAAAGCAAACAAATGTTCATCTAGAAAATTGTCAGGAATTAACTCGTTATCATCAAAGATTTTCATGCGAGATAAATGATCAACAATAACATTATGTTTTCTTACCTTATCTATAATTGTGACATTGAATTCTTGTAGTAATAGAAGCCATCTAATCACTCTACCGCCCACTGTTGCTTTGTTTTTTAAGTATATAATGGCAGAGTGATCAGTGTGAAAAAATACTTCATACCCTGTTATGTAATGTTTAAATTTATTGAGAGCATGAATTACAGCTAAAAATTCTTTTTTTGTAACAGTGTAGTTAAGTTCAACTCCATGCAAATTTTTACTTACATAATAGATAACATAAGGTATTTTGTTTTCTATTTGTTGCAATATTGCTCCTATTGTATAACCTGGAGCATCACAATGTATGAGGAATGATAATTTTCAATTTGGTTTTCTCAAAATTGGAGCAGTAGTCAATTTTTCTTTAATTTCTTCAAAAGCTTCTTGACATGCGTTTGTCGAATTAAATTCACTATATTTAGTTAAGAGTTTAAGAATGGGAGTAGAAACTTTACTAAAGTCTTTAATGAACCTACGGTAGTATCCTGTGTGTCCTAAGAAACTTCTCACATCTATTTGTGTTTTTGGAGGTTGAAGGGTTTGAATAACTTGTATCTTTGCAGGGTCCATGTTAACACCTTCTTCTGATATATAATGTCCTAGAACAATACCTCCTTTCATCATCATAAAGCACTTTTCATGACTTAGAGAGAAATTTTTCTCCTGGCATCTTACTAAATTTTTTTGTAAGTTTGATAATGTTTCTTCAAAGGTAGTACCATATATTGTGAAGTCATCCATATAAAATTCCACGCATTCATTTGTTAAGTCAGCAAAGATAGCCAATACAACTCTTTGAAAAGTTGCAGGTGCATTGCATAATCCAAAAGGTAGAACATTATAAGCATAGGTTCCTATAGAACATGTAAAAGTTGTTTTTTCTTGATCTTCTTCAGCTATGGAGATTTGATTATATTCGCTAAAACCATCTAAAAAGCAAAAATATTTCTTTCCAACCAATGTATCTAAGACTTGATCAATGAATGGAAAGGGAAAATAATATTTCTTGGTTACTTTGTTTAATTCTTTATAATCAACACAAATTCTCCATTTACCATTTGTTTAGGGACTATCACCATAGGTGACACCCATTGGATGTCGAAAATAGGGTATATAAATCTTGCCTTTAAGAGTTTAATGATTTCCTCTTGAACAACTTCTTTCATAGCTGGATTCAATCATCTTTGGGATTGTCTTACTGGATTACAACCTTCTTGAATAAATATGCAATGGATACAGACATTTGGGTGGATACCCATCATATCCTCATAGTTCCATGCGAATGTTGATTGATGCTTTCTAAGCACATCTACTAACTGTCATTCTTGCATGCTTGTGAATTCATTATTAATGTTAAGATTTTTTCTTGGTATAATATCTATTTGTTTACACTTTTCTATATTTGCATCTATTCCATTTACCTCATGTTCAAAAATATTTAAATCATAACCATATAGTTCCATTTGAGATTGACTTGTGCTTGCCTCATAAATGGAAGATTGAGATGAACAACTACTATCTTGACCTCGATTTTCTTGTTGATTTCCTAACAATAATGGTAGGGGTCCCTCAACCTCTTGTTCAAGTTGTTAAATTAGAAAATTAATTGATAAGGTTTGGATATCATCATATTCATGAGGGAAATCATACCACAACTACTTTGGAAATTCTTCTTCTATTGGTGATTCAGGGAATAAACTAAGATATTTTGTATCCTTGCCATTAGAAATAGTCATATTTCCTTATCTATAGCTAATGTAAGCATCAATTGTTGCAAGCCATGGGCGTCCTAGTATTAAAGGATGTCCCCCTAATTTCTTTTTGGGTTGTAAGACTATAAAGTCTACATGGTATTCCCATGAACTTACTGAGACCATAACGCCTTCTAAATTTCCTTCTGGTTTAATAGTAGATCTATCAGCGAGTTGAAGCACAATAGATTTAATTGTAATTTATGCATCCCTAAGGATTTTGCTGTTTCTTTGGTCATGACATTAATAGTGGCTCCTAAATAAATCATTTTTTTTTGTAATGTTATGTATCCAATATGCACAATGAGTATAGGTATTCCAGGATCTGTATATTTTGGTAATAACCTATCTCTTATCATTATCTTAGATAATTGTCCAATGACTTGAATAGTTTGAAATTCATTATTCTTTTTATTCTTGGAACATATATTTTTAATAAGCTTGGAATAGATGGGTATATCATTGATAACTTGTAATAAAGTAATTTTAATAGTAATGCATTCTATTTCTTGAAGGAAGTTAAAGGCTGGCTTAAATGGTTCTTTTGGTATTGCCAGTCTTTGAGGGAATGGCACTTCTACTCTCTTTCTTATTTGGATTTTTTGCTGCTTTGTTAGAATATTTTCTAGCTGGATTTCTGTTTCATTTTTGTTATTATATTCTTTTTCAACCAAATGTGGAATAGGATCATCAAGTTCTGTGAGAGTGACATTATTTTCCAACACCTTTCCTGATCTCAATTGAATTTGTTAACATCGTGCTACAAATATAGAACATGTTTCATTGGCCTCATAAACTTGTTGAACATTCTTATTATTGTTAGGGTTATGAATTGGTTGAGCTGGAAGAGGTGGTTGCTTAGAAGGATTATTATTATTGTTTGGAGGTGGTAGAAGTCTATTTTGAGGTGGGTTTTGAGTGTTTTGTCCCCTAAATTGATTTTGAAGATTTGGTTGTTGCATTGTATTTGGGGACCAATTGGCGCCACCTTGATTATATTGGCCACTATTATTCTAACTAGGCATATTCTAATTTTGTGTCCCTTGATTCCATGGGGTTTGTCCTCAATAGGAATTAGCCATAATTGAGTCCATGGGGGTATGCTCCAGTATTGGTTGTAAGAATTCCAATTTATCCAGTTTGGTGCATTGGACCATTGATTAGGCTTTTTTTGGTTGGGATAATTAGGGTTTGACCAATTTGATGGGCCATTAAATGGACCATTTCATATTTGAGTGAAAAAATAAACATCTTCAGCATATTCCACTTTAGGTTCTTTAATTTCAGCTTTAATAGTGGAGATATACTTACATTTTTCAGTTTTATGATTTTTATCACAAATTTGGCAACAAGCAGAAATATTGGAGATATTTGTTATGTTGAGAGGACATTCTATCATATTGTGCTTTTTCCTACATCCGTGGCAGTAAATTTCTTCACTATCCTTTGATTTATTATCCATTAAGTCCAAAGATGAGGTCAAATTACTCAACAAATCAGTTTTTAAATCTTCCAACATATTTCCAATTTCAGCTCTTGTCACTCCTCCTCTTGTGGATGTGTATTTATTACTTATAGGTTTGTTTCTTGAATAATTTTTGCAAAGGTTTATAATATCCTCAAGTGATATAAGATGAATGTCTCCTTTTGCCATAAGATTTAAAATCTCAAGAACATATTCTTTTAATCCTTTCAGAAAAAGTTCTTGTAGGATTTCCTCTTCAAGGTCTATATTTACTCTAGATCCTACAAATTGAAATCTCTTGAGATAGTCCTCCAAAGATTCTTATTTTTGATTCATACAAAAAATATCAGCTTTCTTATCCCTAACTCTACAATAATATTGATATCTTTTAAGGAATAGCTCTTTTAATCCATTTTCTCCATCCCAACGATTACAAACTCCTTCTCCTAGACCCATAAACCATCTTAAAGCTGCATCTTTAAGAGTACATGGAAATAACCTTAGCTTTTTTCTCATTGGTGGTGTAAAAGTAAGCTTAACATACTACTTCAAATTCAAAAAGAAAAGCATCAGGATCTTCATAGGGTTTTTCATGAAAGGTAGGCAATATAGAAATAAAAACTGATTTAGGTTCTCTTGTTGTTCCTTCTGTATATAAGATTGGGAAAGGGAACGTTTTTCTTTGTCTATTCTCTCTTTGATCTCTATCTTACCTTTGTCTCTCATTTCCACGGTTTTATCCTTCCTCTCCAAAACCAATTTGTTCATCAACCATACATGAATATAGGATTTCAAGAATTGAATCAGGTATAGGTTCGAAAAAGATAGAAGAAGGATCTATGTAGTTGTCAAATTTTGGATTGGGCAATAAATATGAATTGGGATCTTGATCTAGGATTCCAACTTGATTGGTTGATGATGTAGCCTTAGTTTTTACTAGTTCATAAATCCTAGGCTCTCTAAAGTCTCTTAGGGATTTTTCTTCTGTTTTGTTAGTTTTTATGAATCTTCCTTTAAAGTCTCTAGATCTGCTCATGAATGTTCTAAACTTTTTTGTTTTTTTTTTTAGCAATATGTCTAATATTATTTAAATAATTTATGAATATCGTTGATTGGATCAAGTTGTTCTAATGTCATAAAATGTTCCTCTTCAAAACTAAAATAGTCTACCAACAATTGAATCAACTGAACAAGGTAAGCTTTAGTTGCAATAGGATCAGGAATTCTAAATTGTAGCTCGTAATGCAACTCTCAGCACAATTCTCTAAAGCATACAACTCTAGGAATTCTACAGTATCTCTTGTTGTATTGTAAGGCTAATTATTTCCTCTCTATATCTGCAAGCAAGTTGTGAACAATGAGGGAATCCTCAAGGTATTGATTCCAATGCTACTCTCCCCAGCATACAACTTTTTTGAATAACCACTACAATGCTACTCTCCCCAGCAACAATGCCAAAATGATCGGCTATAGAGCTTACATTTAATTTTATCAATCCAAGGAAAATCAAGGTCAAATTTAAAGAGTAACAATTCTGTATAGATTATATCGTAGGAGTTAAAACTAAGCTTAGCTCAAGTTTCTTTTTCAGGCTTCACGTGTACAGAAAAGTAAATGAACAGAATTAAATTTGTGTAGAAATGAATGATGTAGGATATGATAAATAAATGCAATTATATTTTACTTTTACTATGACTTGATTTATCGATGCATCTAATTATTTCAAGATAATTCATTTATGATATGTTCTAATTTATTTGTGAGGATCCTCGTGCAATTTATCTTATTTTATGTAATTTGAATTGTGGTTTAACTTAAGGCTAACTAATCCTAACCTAATGTAGGGGCAAGAGCTCAAAGACTGTCTATAGGAGTGAGCCGTATCTCCTAGAGGGCAGTGTAAGTCTTTCTACCCTAGTTTACCTTATCTTAATAACTATATTTTATAACTAATACTAACATTATGTCTATTCTGTAAATTCAGGTAACAAATAAACACAATTTATATAATATAAATCAAACAACACATGAAATTGATACAAATTACCATATTTGAAGAACAAAATGCTACTATTATTACTGGAGCTTCAACTGTACATGCTGAACGTGTTTCTTCAGAATTATAAATTTAGAACAGACTATAATGTAACAATAAATGCAGCAGAGAGTAGACCTCTTTCAAGGTCTCTTCTATGTAGTTTACACTGTAACTAATACAATTCTAAAAAGTATTCTCCACGTATTTGACATGCAGATTTTGTGGACTGATGACTATACATTAATCAAGAATAATCTAAAACCTAATCATAATACGTACTCCTACTTGGACTTATAAATATTTTGACTGGTCTAAGTGGCATCCTACTAATAATCCTAACAAGACAATGTTATTTTAACTGAATCACAAGATATACATTAGGACCTCATGTCCTATATTCCAAGAAAGTTTAACAGTCTTTGTGTTTATATCTCAAACTTCCCAAAATAAACTGATTACAAGATTTATAAAGTAAACCATAACTTTGTCAAATTAAAATATTCTTGCAAATATTATGCGAGAAATGAAATATTTTGCTAGGTAAAAATATCAGTTGTCGTCCATCTTAATGTGTCGTTCATCTTAATGTGTCGTCTATTCTGATATGGCATGCTGAAGTCTATAGTCTTTATTATCCTTTAGTAACTGCTGGTAAAACATTCTTTAGTAACTGTCTTCGATGGTTACCTTCGATGAGTTACCTTCAGTAATTACCTTCAGTAGTTACCTTCAGTAGTTACCTTAAGTAATTACCTTCAGTAGTTACCTTCAACAATTACCTTTAGTAACATACATTAGTAATCAGCATCTGTAGCAAGATCAATTACTATTATCACCGAACTCTGTTGGTTCTTCTTCTCGTCCAAGGTGCACTCCAAAGCTCTGTAATTTCTTCATTGATCATCCTTACCTTTTTCTTGCATTTTTCTTAGAAATTAGACAAATTTGATATAAATCAAACACATTTGTTAGATTATGGTAATTAATCAATTTTATTAATAAATCACATTTTATTCAATAATAATTCATAGAAAACATATCATAATCATCATATAATTGTAATAATGAAAAAATTATGGTACAAAAATATATGTCAAATAACCACTCATCACTTACTCTCCATGAGAAGTGTCCTCTGGATAGTCCTCCATGGAACTCCTCTATGACCTTTTTTTGTTGATCATATTTTAAGCACCTAAGGAGAACTCCATCAAGGTTCCTTTTGTACAAACCTTTTGGCAATAAGACATACTTCAAATCCTAAAGTCTATATCTCATCCTCTGTGATGGGTTAAGATCAAGAGGACATACCCCAGTTTGAAAGTACTTAGTCATCTGATCTACCCAGTTTGATTCACCTAAATGTAATTCTTCAATTTGATCATCTGATGTGGGCTGACAAGCTATCACTTCTACTGAAACTGCTACTTCTATCCAACCTTGACATAGAGCTCTATCTCTTACCAACCTGGTAGGATGGATTTCCATATCATATTCCTAGATCTTAGTAATCCAACCAGATCTTTTATCTCCCAGTTATTCTTGTAAAATAAAGCTTCTTACATCCAGATGAACCACATAAACCAATGTTTTTCTTTGAACCAAGTATTTTCTAAAATTTTCAATAATTTCATTATAGAAAATACTTGTTTATCAATGAAATTATACTTAACCTTGTATTCATGATGAGTCTGGCTCCAAAAGAATATGGGGTGCTCCTCTCTTTGATCATTCTTCTGAGTGAGAACTGAGGAATAGCTTTCCTGAACTCCATAAGCATAAAGAATGAAGTCCTTGCTAAAATCTAGATTGACTAGCATTGGAGCTGTAGCAATGGATTAATTTATGATTTCAAAGGCTTACTTTATTACCTCAGTCCATTTGAAATATGCATCCTTCTTTAGAAGTTCAAATATAGACCTCACCTTCTGAGTAAAGTTAGAGATGAATTTATGACAAAGTTTATCTAACCAAAGAAAGACTACAAGGCCTTTTTGTTTATAGGTAGTGGAAGAGTAAGAATGGATTTGATTCTATTTGGGTCAATGAACATACCTTCCTTGGAGACCACATGACCTAGAAACTTCCCCTCATGAACTACAAAAAATTACTTTTTAGGATTGAGGGAGATGCCAAATTCTCTTCACTTCTAGAAGACTTGTTCTAGGTGTACCAAGTGGTCTTGATTGTTGTGGGAAAACACAATCATACCATCTAAATAAATTAAAATGACCTTATTAATCAGCTCCCCAAAAGCATAGTCCATTACTCTCTGGAATGTGGCCCCTGTATTAGATAGCCCAAAAGGTATTCTTTGATATGCAAAGGTTCCCCATTTTATGGTGAATACTATCTTAAACTAATCTTCATTCTTCACCCAAATTTTGTTATATCTAGAGAAACCATATAGTAGTGATAACCTTTCTTCTCATGCCAAAATCTGCAAGATTTGATCAATCTATGAGAGGGGGTAGTGGTACTTTAGTGATACTTGATTGATATTTTTGAAATCTATACACAGGCAGATGTCACCATTTTTCTTCCTGATAGGTATCAAGTTGGCTACCCAGGTTGAATGTTTTATTGGATAAATGATATTAGCCTTTAGTAAATTCAATAGTTCTTCTCTCATTATGGCTTTGATCCTAGGATTCATAGGCCTCTATTTCTACATGAATGGTTTTGCATTAGGCTCTAGCTCAATTGTGTGTTGGATAATATTTTTGTCATATACTTTGAGGCCCTCATATAACCAAGCTACATTGTCCTAGTACTTCAGGTATAAAGCTCTGATATCCTCCTCTTATTATGGAGAAGATTGGATTCCAACCTTGAGCTTCTTTTCTTTTCTATTTCAACTTCTTTATATATTTTCTCACTGACTTCCATGGATCTGATCCTTTTCCTGTCTTCATTGTCAAACAAGATATCTAGAGTAACCAAACCTCTAGGTATGTGGTTGTTCTTGAGTTGAATGACATCCTCTTGATAAATATCCTCTAGATTTTCCTCTTGAATAGTGGATAAACATGCTTCTCTCACCAAAAAAACAATGATTTGTTCATCGCTTTCAAAGACCTGCCAAAAAATATGCTTATCTAGCATTGCAGGCCTAAAAATCATCTTGATACCTTTGTACCTCTTAACTCCTATGTCTACAGAAGGGTTGAAGTTAGCTCCCTAAAATGCTAAGGAATATGCCAAGGTATTCTTTCCTATGGGAACAAAATTAATATTTAGGGCATGAAAGGATTCCATAAAATCCCATACCCTATTTCTATATGCTTTCAGGTAATGGTGCTTACTGCTGCACCTTTCCCTCACTTGATTTACAATAAATTTAGAGTTACCATATATGTTTAAGATCTTGATGCCCATGCTTTCAGCTTACATTAGTCCAAGGTATAAAGCCTCATATTCAGCAGCATTGTTAGTGCATGACCATGTTAGCCTATAGGCGAAACTCTTTGTACCTTCTAATTGGGACTATAATACTACACCAACACCAACACCATTTATGCATCTGGCATCATAAAAGTGCATGGTCCATATTTTTGTTTCTCTCAAGGACTGGTTAGATATAGAAGGAAATCTTTTCTCTGTCTATGTAAAAACACTGTATGTGCCCATACCATGCCAAATTGACTATAATTCTCCCTAAAAGGTAGTTCGTCTTCAATTTCCAACTCTTCAAAGTTATCCACAAATTTAAATTCTTCTAGAGGAGTAAGATTGCACATGTCCTCTTCAATTTTTTCAATGTGGTAAGACACAGGCTTCTCAGGTGTTATTCTTATCATCTTTCCTTTGAAAGGAATAACCATGCTAGAATAGTCCATATACATGCATCCACCCAACTTTGTAGTGAACTCTCTTGAAAGGCATAAGCTAAAATAAGGCTCTAGATCCACCACTACTATTTATTGTACTATAGTAACCTCAGGTACTCTGTGTAGCCTCATCAAGACATATTTTATTACTCCCACTGTCTTCACAGGTGTCCCATATAATTGCAAAACTCCAGGGCAGAATCTGGTGTATTCTATACCCATTTCCTCATATACTGCTTTAGGCATAACTGTAGTAGATGCCCCTGAGTCAATCATACAATTGCAGACCACCCAACCTTCCTTCCATCCTTAGAGATATATAGAAAGGAGGGAGTTTATTCTTTAAAGTTGCAGGGGAAATTTCTTTCTATTTAGAGGGTATACTGAGTATTGTGGTGGCCTGCTTATCCTGCAAATATTTTTTTAAGGAAGCCTTTAGTAGGTCTATTTTTCTAGGAATGAAGAGGCTATCATATAGACTAGATTTGGATGGTATCTTCTTCATTTCCTCCATAATATTGTACTCAGACTTGGTAGAAGTAGGTCTCTTAGGCCTTCTTTTTGGCTTGCCATATTTTATTTTATACTATTGAGTGGCCTTAATTCTCTACCTTTTGGTAATGGAAGGGAACCTAAGCCTCTCTTGGACTTCATTCTTGGATCTCATTTTGTCTCCCTCAGTTTCTTTCTCAAATATCTTGGGAAGACTGACTTCTTTTTATTTGGCCTGGGGAATAGGGAAAGTATCATTGATTTGGGGAGGTGGGTCCTTCAAATTATTCTAAGAGAGGACCTAACATTGACCCATATTTTGTGGATCAACTTGCAGTGTTTTCTTACCTGACTTTGTCATGACAAAAATAGGTCCATCCTCATCAAGATCTTTTCCAACCATAATCTGCTCTGGTTGCTAGAGCATACTTACTCTTACTTCTGATTTCTTTCTGCTTTCTCCATAGCTTGCTGTACATGGTGTTGGTACATAACACAATATTGTAAGTCATAAGGATCATTGCACACTAAACACCATACATTCACCAGACTTATTTTTGAAGAACACTTAGGCTTTTCATATGCTGCATTTACTCTGACCCCAGTACTATTGCTAGGACCAGGTCTTTGATCGTTCACATAAGGAAACATCCTTTGTTGAGACATCTCCATATCTCTCTTATCCATTGAATTCATCTTGTTGCTAAGAGTTTTCAAGGTATTCTAGATATCAAGGATGCCATAAAATTCTTGAGGAATCTGGGAAGGAAGTGGGGGAAAGGAGTTGCAACAGATGGTGCTTTTGATTGAGGAATGAGAGTCATATGTGGGAATGGGGATGAAAAAGCAGGAGGGTACATAGAATATGAAGGAGTAGTTTGACTTTGGACATTAGTGGTGTCCAAATTGTAGGGTAATACAACTTTTGGGTAATCTTTGCACATTAATAAGGATATTTTTTGTATGCACAGCTGCATTATAAACCCTTGGAAAATTTTCCACCCTATATTGTTGGGTTTGCAGGCCTAAATCTGATCCAAGAGCTCTGATATAATACATGTAAGCTAGGCTTGCAGTTGGTATAGCTATAGGGGGAATTCTCTTCTAGGTCCTACTGAACCTCAAATTCAAATCTGAAACAATTTCTTGCTGATTTTTCTACATAGACGTGAACTGATTGAGAAGGGAGAAAGGATCAACATATTCATTAAATTCCTCCACAAAGGGCTCAGCCAATGTTGCCCATGAGGTAATGGTGTTGTCCTCAAGGGTTATAAACCAATGTAGAATATTTCCTCTAAAATATAGGGCTAGAATCCTAAAAATAACATATTTATTTTTTATATTGTGTATTGCTTCCAGATTCAAAATATCTTGGCAGTGCTCATATGCAGTTTTACCAGATCCATCATAGGTGGGAATGGCCTTAGACATAGCTTGGGGAATGTCACAAATTTGGGTTAGTATAAGGGGTCCAGTTGTGTTCCAACTGGGGTACTTTTGCAAGGGCTTATTTGAAACTGTATTTTATGCCATGTTTCTAGGTGTAGCTCCTATTGGAGGTGCTATTGGATTAACTGTAGGATTATCCTTAGGATAATTTTATTCTAAATGAAAATATTGGTTTAAATTCCTTATAATAGTAGACCCTTTATAAGGTAGCTCACATTAAAAAAGGAGTCTGGGTTATTCCTCTTGAATGACCTGGTATACATAAAAAATTATGATCTATAGGGATAACTTTTTTTTGGGTTTACAGACCAAGGAGTCACCAGGTGAATTTGCTAATCACCACTTAGCAAGGTCAAGACAATTCACCAAATATTGATTCCTTCGGGTAAAGATAAAACAATAAAGCATGAGATGAGTTTTAGTGTTTCTTGTAAACTGGTCCCACTAGGCATTGCAAAAAACTGTTGGGCACTGAATTTTCATCAAGTTTTACTTGATACTGCAACTGTCTATCTTCAAATTATCTGTCCAAGCTTGCACTCGATAGTCATAGCTCAACACTAAACATTGGATAGACTAAAGACTACTTCAATCCAACCTCCAGAGTAGGCTGGTTCCTTGTCAAATTAGTAAGATGTTGACTCAGTTAAGCTCAATAAGGGTTTAATAAATAGGGTTAGAAAAAGGTTTAGGGTTAGAGAAATATGCATTAATAGTGGCCAAATAGGCTAACAACATAGGCATCCACATGTAAACTTTTGATAAACTATTTTTGGTGTCCCACACTCCAGATTAGCAGTACCTAAAATCATAAAATCTTCACATAATAAAGCATAAAGTAGAGATATGTCCCAAGAAGCAATTCTAATATCTAATATATTGACAATCCAATTTAGAAAAATAGATCAATAATCAAACTTTGCAGAAATAAACTTCCTACCAACACAAATATAACTATGAATAGATTTCAACTACCTTCACAACTAGTAATCCAAAGCAAATAGAATGAACTAACCATTGAAATGTAAATCACAACTTCAAACCTCTTAAACAAAAGATATTAAATATAACAAGTCTCAAGTCAAAAATCTAAGTAATGCTCCTTCCATAAGCTTGTAGAAATATTTACACAGTAGGGCAAGCAAACACACTAGAGTCGACCCTAAAAATTGAGGGTTCGACCTCTATTTATAGTTTACAATTGAAAGAATAAGAGGAGACATTACAAGAATTTAAGAATTTACAGATCAACAAAGAGCTATGCTAGAATTATCTCATTTTCTCGTTGAGTCCAGGAAATCTGTTGGAAGTAATCCACCATGGTAGCTCAACTCTGCAACTTGCTAGTTCGTTGATGGTATGTGAGATTTAAGCTATTATGAAATATATCTGGATAATTCACTATTTTTTAAAACTCCATTCCATAACAAATCTACAATTGCTAGTTCTTGGTTCTTTAAAATCTTTCGATGCTTCATATTCCCACCTTCGAATTGACTATTATTCAATCCACCAAGAATTCAATTTTATACGCTATAATAGTGTTAGGAAAATCTCTATCGTCGATGCTCTCAATATATGGTTGCAATTCAATCTTCAAAAATGCTCTACAAACTAGCAAGAAGAAACAAAATGCCATTCTGCTCAAAATTAACACTGATGTTAGCTTTGATGGCTTTGGCCAGTGGAATTGAATTTTGGTGAGAAATACACTAATTTGCTAGCATAATCAAGTTTGCTGTCAATCTGCTACTTAGCCTTAAAAAATTCTAACTTCTTTCTTACATCTTGCGAAATAAAGCAAAATTTGCAATCCGCACAAAAATCGTGTTGACATCATATCTAACTCGATTTGACTATGGAATCGCCAATCCACTTCGAAAGCAATGTAAATCACCTTTATCGCCAGTTCGCTCCCTTTATTTCCTTTCCAATGCCTCTAATATTCTTGTCACCATTCCACTCAAAAATACTCGTAAAACTCAAGGGAATGCATCTTCTCAGCACTTAATCGCTGGAGCACGTGGAATAGAGAAGAATCACCAGTACGTACTTTGGAATGTGTTGACATCATCAAAAATCAAAAGATTTACGGATTAGGAACCTCACTGGAATCTATTGCCAAATACACTAGATACCAAGTGAAATAGAAGCACTTAGTATATGTTTGCATAAAACACCAAGTATTGAGCAGAATGGAACCTCCTTGCACGAATCTGCTCCAAAATACTCTATATCTTCAACGAAATAGAGATTTCTCTGTCTTAGAATAATTTTTCAAAATTATTCTAAGGATGTGGCCATTTTGGGTCTACAAGTACAACCCCTTGTTCTCCAACAAAAAGAAAAATAGTAGAAGTTATAAATGGTTAGGAAGCAAGCCTCATGTTTTTTTGTTTTAGATCTTTGGTAATGAGCAAGGAGAATGTAAATAGAAAGTAAGTGCAAGTAAGGAACCCTTGTCTTTTCCTACTCTAATGTTTGGAGAAATTCAAAAAATAAATGATTTGTATTTGAAAAATCTAGGTAACATAGAAGGACATTTATATTTGAAAGTCCTAATAGAAAGTAACAATACCCTAGTTAGAAGTATGGATGTCCAAGTTGGAGATAAGAGGAAGAGTGAATATATGGCAAGTTTGATCCAAGGAGTAGATGTTACATCATAAATGATTATCAAGGATGAGATGATCGAGCATGATATAATGGTTATTAAAAGAAGAAGGTTAATATATAAGTTTTATAGATACTAGCCAAGGTTTTCAAAGATTCAAAATTGGATCAAGTTGAAATGGGAATTGAATTCAAATTACTCTGTGAATTTTCTTCCTAAATGGTTTTTCCTCATCATATTTTCAAGTTCAAAAATCCAGGATAAAATAATAAGTGGTGGCCCATGGTTTAGGAGGATAAATGCTCTATATTTAAGACCAAAGAGTGAGAAATTTTATGTCAAGACAAAAACTATTAAAAATCTTCCAATATGGGTTAGCCCATTTGGACTTCCATATCAACTTATCAATAAGGATATTTTGAAGAATATCGACAATACACTAAGGAATTCATCTAAGAGGGACCAACTACTAAGGAGCAAAAACATGTGTATATACTTGGATATAAGTTGTTATGGATGTTCTAAAACTTTTGCTACAATACATTAAGATTAAATATGAATCAAGAGAATGAGATCAACAAGTGGATCTATAAAAATATTGTATTATGATGCTACAAATATTATGATATTGATCACATGGCAAGATATTGCAAAGTAAAAACAATGGAGAAAGAGAGAGAAAATATTGGCCATGATATAACTTCAAGACAAAGCAAGGAGACCATTAGTTCAATAGTATTCCACTCCCAAAAAAGAGGTACATAAATTCCATCTAAAACATTAATTAAAAAAGACTATCACAATTCACATGGATCAACCATTAGAGGAAATGAAGAAGGATACAATGTGCAAGTTCAAATACATAAGTGTTTTAAGGTGCAAAGAAAAATGTGGAGAACATTTTTAAAACAAAGGAGGTAAAAGATAAGTTTATTCTAGGTAAATTGTCTTCATTTTCATCAAGTAGAAAAAAATCCTTGCACTATAAATGAAAGTAGCCTAGAGGTAATCCCTTGCACTTTAGATTTTATGAGAAACATAATAAAGAAATAATGGCAGAGGATATCCATAGTAATTAAGGGTTTATAGGGCAATATAAAAAATCATTAATATGGAGGAACATCCTTGCACTTTAGGGTTTTTGGGACAACATAAAAAAATAGTGCTTTTGGGGCAACATAAAAAAATAGTGCTTTTGGGGCAACATAAAAAAATACTACTTTTGGGGTTATTCCTTGCACTTCAAATACCTTGACAACCCTTTATATGATAAGTCTCACTATGAATATTATGAAAATTTTGAAGAGACTAATGAAGATATAAGTGATGGTGGGAATGAAAAAGAGACGAAGACCCAAGAACCAAATACAAAGTGAAAATAAGACTAAGAGGGTTATTGATATGGGAAAACAAAAGCAAATATTGTAGGTGTTAGGGACAAGTGGTTATATCCATCATAGTTATGGAGAAAGAAAATGCATAGCAGATATTTTACGCATTCACGATGTTGATCTTTGTTTTGGCAAAATATAAAATTTAAAAGACAATTCATTGAGTAAAATTTTATCTCTTAATGCAAATGATATAAAGGAGTTAATTTTATCTCTTAATGTAGTTTGAGGAATACAAAATATTTTTTATAGGAAGGAAAATGAAGAATATCTTTGATAAAAAGATAAGCTTAACTTGATAGCAATGCAATGTTTTGTTATGTTGATAGGAGTGGCCCCCATAGAAGCCACACATAACTTAGTAAAATATATATACTATAATAATGAAGACTCTAGAGATATGGTTTACTTACTAATATATATATATATATATATATATATATATATATATATGTATGTATGTATGTATTATGTATATATAATAATAATTAAAAAAACTCTAGAGAGATGGTTTATAAAAAGATAAAAATATATTATCAACGAGCTTATTGTAGTGGTAAGGGCTTTGGCCTCTCTTTGAGAGATCCAAGGTTCAAACCCCAATCGGTATGAGGGGACTGAGACCCCTCATAAAAACCTATGTAAAATCTTTGAAAAAAAAGATAGAAATATAATATTATCAATATAAATTTACCATTTCTTTGAAAAAAAAAATTAATTATGAAGCAATCAATTATTTCAAACATTTTTATCAAAAGTTGAAAAAATAAGGAGGCTTGAGGCTACGATTTTGCAAAATATTCCATCAATTATTACACAAAGATAAAATAAAATCCTAGTAAAGAATATATTTATGGAAGAGTCGTATAAGGTAAATTTCCCTTTTCATCCTTGTAGAGCACCTAGACTCGATGAATCTTTGTCAATTTGATTTGAAAGCTTTTGGGATTTATTAAAGAGTGATACGGTTGTGGTTAAAGGGGTTAGCAAAAATAAAGGTATAATAAGTGAGATAAAAGCCATTTTTATTGCATTAGTTCCTAAGAAAAGGTAAGACAATTTTTGGTCCAATGACTCTTTGCATTATGATTTATAAGATAACTACAAAAATTATGGCAAATAGATCGAAAAATATAATCCTCCTCCCAAGCACTACACATATACCCATTACTTATTTAAATTTTTATTTACCAATTATTTTTTAATTATCTAAAGGGCAATATTTTAATTTTATAGATTTCTTTTAAAATTATTTCATGTTTAACATAAAATATATATTGGTAGAGTACTTCACATACATTCTTCTATAAATCATACTCTTCGATGTGAAACAACAAGAAAGGTGACCATGCTAGAAGTAATTTAATGTTATGTTCCTATCTTATAGTTTACCCTCATTCATTCCACCAATGTACAATTATCAAACTAATCGGATAAGTCATTTCAAAAAATTAAAATTTCAATATGAATGTACAATAATGATGGTTAAGCTCTAGAGAGCAGCGTGCAAGATAAGGGCAAGTGCAAACTAGGAGGAAGCAAGAAGTGGGATTAAAAAGTAGGAAGCATGAGAAAGAAGTAGGATTTTAATTGTGAGCAAGGAGCGAGCACCACTTATTATTCCAAAACCTAGAAGAAACTCAAAAACTAAAGGATTCATGTGAAGAAAATCTAGATAACATGGCTAGAAAGTCATTTTTTAAAGTCCTTACTAGACGTAAGGATATCGTCATTGGAAGTATGGATGCTTTAGTTAGTCACATGAGGAAGAGTGAATCTATGGCAAACCCTATCCAAGTAGCAAGTACTATACCATAAGTGCTTATCAAGAATGAAATGATCGAGCACGATATGATGGTCCTTAAAACTAGAGGGTTAATATATAAGTTCCATGGATACTGGTCAATTTTTTTTAAGATTAAAAATTGGACCAAGTGAAAGTGAGGATTGAACTCAAATTACTTTATGGATTTTCTTCTAAAAGGGTTTTTCCATGCTCTTTTCTCTAGTTTAGAAATAAGGGATAAAATAATGGATGGTGGCCCTTGGTTTTGGGGTAAAGATGAATTAGATTTAAGACCATTGAGAAATTTTTTTTCTATGGAGATAGAGAACATTAAAAGGAATTCTACGTGGATTAGGCTTTTTGTACTTCCTTATCAACTCATTAATAAATCAAATGGCATTAGCTCAACTAGTTAGATTCTACAAATTTCAAGGAAGAGACTAAGGTTTAAATATTGCCAGTCGATACATGCATATTTACCCAACTTGTTGAAAAAAATATTAGGGAATTGATAGGTTGTTATATCCAATGTATTTATAGATAATAAAACTGGGTAGAAAATATTTTAGCCATTTGTGATATTGATTTTCATCATGGTAAAATTCTAATTTTAGAATGCACCTGGATAAGTGAGATATTATCTCTTAATGAAAAAGATATCAAGGAGTTGATTGTAAAAATATAGTAGTTTGAGGATGATGATGGATATTTTAATAGAAAGGCAAAGAAAGAATATCTTTGATAAAGAGGCAAGTTGGATATGGTTTAATTAACCTAATAACAAAGTAATATTTTATTATTTTAATAGGAGTTTCCCCCACTAGAAGCCATACATATCTTATTTAAAAAATGATAATCATTTTGAGTTCCCTTCTTAATACAATACTTGGACACTACCAATAGAGGACACATTGACATTACAAATTCTATCGCCAAATAATTGTTACATTAGTGGAAGGGTACTCATATTCAATTCTCAAAATTCTTCCAAGAGTTTTGTTATGGTCTCAAATCTAGTCAACCAACCAATGGATAAAGGCTTAAGCGACCTAAATACCCACTAAGTCTTTCCAAACACTTTTCATACACAAACATCATATAGGTAAAAAGATATTTACACAGAGATACAAAACACATAAGCGTAACATTGAACTATCAAGTAATATACACACATAGAAATACTCCCTATGGTTCCAAAGACCCTTGCTATGACCATAGATTATTATGGAGTATCCAATCAACTCCACAAATAGCCAAAGGAACTCCAATTGAACTCTAGCCATAAAGCAACTACAAGTAAACTTTGGCAATGTAGTGCACATGTTTCCTAAATACCAACTATATCAAACAACTAGCTAGAGTAGCTCTAATTGAAATTTGGCCTTATAACAACTATATGTAAACTTTGACAAAATTTACATATCATATTACTAATCCAAGGAGAGCCACTCAATATCCATAGTGCATTAATCTGTGATTGAGAAAAGCCACTAAATTCTAATCAACAATATTAGGGAAGTTGTTGCTTCATCCCAATAATATATTTATAGAATGCGAATACATTCCCCTATTATGATCCCATCCCAAGAGTCCTAAGGTGTTGACATAGACTATTAGTCTCAAGGAAAAGTCACACAATTGTAACTATGCATGAAAATTACAAAACCATATACACAACTTGCTACTATTCTATATATAGAGTCATATTATATAACTTGCCACAATTCCATATACAAAGCCATATTACACAACATTGGGAAGGTTCAGGAAATTAAAACTTAGACTACAACTTGCTTTTTATCATAAATTATGTTTTCTTTTTATTAATTCTATGATTTTATTTTTGAAAAATGAGCAATCTTTTAGGAGCCCTATCTTTGCATATAGTTGACCAGTTCAAAAAATTATAGTGCCATTTTGTGCAAATTTTGAAAAAATTTGAAATGAGTGATCATTCGAAAGAATCTAAGTAGCATTGAGGGAGATATGACCATGTGAAGATAGTCATTTAAAACTAGGGGAGTGTGAAGGCAATTTTATTTGGAAAAAATCTCATCCTGTAAGATCCATATCTTTATGAAGGGTTGTTAAATTCAGATGATTCTTAGACCAATTTGTGCAAAATTTGAAAATTGCAGATATCTGTTAGCTAGGTTTGGATGATGGGAGGAGCAATGGAGAGCCAATACATTGGCTTAAAAAATTTCAGCTATTTTTATTTTCTCCTTCTTTATCTTAGAAATTTTGTATGCAAATTATTATAGTTTTTTTTATAAAATATTATATTCACTATAGGATGTTATGGTAAATTTTAGTATATTTTGAGTTATAGTTTCCTTCCCATGGACCAATTTATAGCTAAATTCTTAGAATCATCCCTAGTAGTAGAGGTTAGTTAGGGCATCATAGAAAGGTGTCTCCATTGCTCAAAGATATGATAATTTTTGGTAAATTTAATGGGTCTTGGTCAAGGGTTTTGACCTTGAGAAAATGGATTAGTAGGAGCTAGAAGTCTCTAGGAGTGAGTCTATATTTTCTCCCCAAATGTTTCTTCCTAGACATTTTTTGTTCTAAGGAGGAAAGAGATAGAATCCTAAAAGGGGTCCTTGGTTTATGGAAAATCAAGACTCTTCCTTACCCACTGGTAAGAAGGCTTTGTACTTGAAAATGCAAATCTATCTCTAGTACCAATTTGGTTTAGGATGTATAGGTTACCCATTGAATTTTAGAAAATGGATACCTTCAAGGCAATAGGAAACACTTTGAGAGAATTACTTGAGATTTCAAAAACTACAAAAGATGGATTCTTGGCTATTTATGCTCGAATATTGGTCATGATTGATATAAGTAAACCTTTACCATAATTAATCATTCTTAAGTATGGGGGTAATTTGTGGACCCAAACCATAGATTATGAAAACATATCTTTTATATGTATAAGATGTCATGAGGTGGGGCATATTGAGAGATCATGCCCTAAGAAGAGTCTAGCAAAAATATATGTAGAAGACCACAAGAGAAATTGACAAATGGACAAGGATGAGAATTTTCAACTTCCAATAAATAGGTCTACACAAATGAAAGTAAATAAACATTGGAGACTGGTAAGGAAGGATATTGGAATAAATTCCAATTCTTTCAAAGCTTTATCATATGAGGAAAAATATTGTCAAAGCTAAAAAGATATAATACAACATGTTCATAATATTAATAAAGAATCATATATCCTAGATCCCTGAAACTTTATTTACCTTTCCTCCTTGGCTGGTAGGCGCTGCAGATGATATCATTGGGGTGGGGGATAACTTTTCCATTTGTCTTCCCATTTTGCTTGATATATGATAGGGTTCTATTTGGTGCTTGTAATCTGGGATGTTCCTGGATTTTTATAGGACATCCTTGGATCTTGTCCCAGTTCCCTGGAATTCATTTTGACCTCCTTAGCTATATGGTGTTACAGATGTTCTCCTTGGGTTGGGAGATCCCTTATTCTCTTGTTTACCCCTTTCCATGCCTTCTGGTGGGTTTTTCCTTTTGGTTCCTGTGAACTAGGATGTCCCTGGATTTTTTTGGGGTGTCCCTGATTTTTCCTGGGTCCTCCCTTGGGTTTTCTGAGTTCCTTTAGGAACACTTTTCCTTTTTATTATAGGGTCCTATTTGGTGCTAAGGATCAGAGGTTCTTTTGGTGTAGTGCGTTGTGGCTAGGTTTTTTTGGCTTCATGAGCAACTCTTCATAGTATATTTTGGCTTGGGATGAGACCTCATGCTTATTCCTATGGTGTTGCTCTTTGGGTTTTTAGTTGTAGGTTTGATGGTGGGTTCTAAAAATTTTTGTGGCTTGTGGAGGGTCTTTGTGTTGATTACTACTATGTTCTTGTGGGTCATCCTCTTCTGGATCCCTGAAGTTGCTTGTCGATGGTGTTGGAGGTTGTTGTGGAGCACTTGCTACTTTTTTTCCTAGCCTTTAGAGGGGCACTACACTTTTAGGTGGTAGCTTGTGCTTCATAGTTCCTCTATTAAGGTTTCCTAGGGCCTCCCCAATATTTCCCTTAGCTCACATTTCTACATTGTTGTTTCCTCTGTCTCCCTTGACATCTAAGTAGTTTTCCTTAATAAAACGAGATTTCATGGCCTCTAGAGTCCCCTGGTTGTTGTTCCTCTTGTAGGCCTATTTGAGATACCGTTCTCTACTGTTGCATCCTATTGCTGCGTCCCTATGCTTCCTTAGGTAGGAATTTTTTGCGTTTCTCACTTTAATTTCAAATTTGAGTTTTCAAATTGTTGTAGTGTGCGGGATAGCCTTGTTTCAAATATTTTTGGGTGGGATTGCCCTTTTTCAAATCTTCTTAGTACATGTTGTTTGGGAGATCCTTTTGCACATATTTTTTGGCTGTTTGGGATGGGGTGACATTGTCCTAGAATTCCATGTCAAAATAAATAAAAATTTAAATTTTGTCCTTTAAGGCTATCCTTTAGCCTATCCTGAAAGGCTTTCCTTAAGCCTATCCTAAAAGGCATTCCTTATGTCTTCCCTCTAGATTTTTGTGTCCTTTCATTTGGCCTTCCTGTGGCATTTTTTATAGTCTTATGACTTACTATAATCAAGTTTTGGTATCCTTGATAAAAACCCATTTTAATTTAACTCAAAAAAATAATCATCTATTCAATATGATCCTAATTTAGAGAAGAATATTCTTGATGAATTTAAAAAATGTGTGTCATTAGGTTTTGAAAAATATCTTGAAAATAATGCACCATTCAAGAGAATAAAATTGGTAGAGAAAATGCAATGTTAGATATTAATACCCCTCCCATTAATAAGGAAATACTAGAAAATAAGCAAGACAAGTCAAAAGGTTATGTAGTAGAGCCATAAGAGAATATATATAATGAAAAAAGTTGTGAAAGAATATTTAGGAATAGAATAATAAGACCTACTCCTAATGCAGGTAAGGTTAAGAGGAAAACCCTCAAATTATCAAGTGAGATCCAAGGAAGCAAGAGCAAACATAGAGAAAGGAACACAAACTAAGTTGGTTGAACTTCTTTTTACCAAACAACAAAATGATATTGGTAATTTGCAAGTGGGGCTAGTAGCCCCTAATGAGATATGATTACCATATCACGAAATATAAGGGGTTCTAATGCTATCACAAAGCAAAGGTGTATCAAGGACCTTTATTTAAGTAATAAGCCCGATATCCTTACTATCTAGGAAACTAAAATGACAAACGAAAAAGTTTTCAAAACTATGAAAGTGTATGGGCAAGATGTGAATGGGATGTTATGGATTTTGAAGGAGTGATAGGGAGAATTATAACTTGTTGGAATCCTATTATAACCTCCTATGTAACCATTCATAAAACTAGGCATTAGATAGCCTCTTTAGTCACATGCTACTTTACAAATATTCATTTTATCCTTATATATGTCTATGGAACTACAACTCAGTCAGATATATTATAATTTTGGAGTGGGATTGAAGCCTTTATGAGAAGTAAAGACCACAAAATCCAATTCTTTATCATAGGATATTTTAATACCATAACCAAGGATAACAATTTTGAAAGAATTAGGAAATTAACCCAAAGTATGAGAGATTTCTCAACTATTATTCAAAACAATAATCTATGGGAAGTTGAGTTTGAAGAAGACAACTATACTTGGACAAAAAATAGGAGAGAATATAACCTAATAGTAGAAAAATTAAACAAATGCATTCTCTTGGATTATTGGCTAGATGAAGGGATTTGTGCTATAATTAATACCTTGACAAGGATTGATTCAAATCACTGTTCAATAAGAGTTAAAATGGTGGTAAGTAAATTAAAAAAACATTATATTTTAAATATGAGTAAATGTAGAAATACCATCCTCAATTTTTTGATATGATAGCACAAACATGAAATTATTTAAGAAATAGTGGGTTGTATACACTTATAAAATAAATGAAATCATTGACATCTAGATTAAAATAATGGAACAAGAACACTTTCAAAAATATATTTTAGAAGAAATAAGAACTAAAAGATAAACTTTAAAAAGTCTAAAAATGTGATCATATTACTCTAAGCTCAGTGGAAAGGGAGTTTTTGAGTGAATATCATAATATGGTAAAATCGAGACAAACTTGGTTAAAATCGAGAAACTCCAAAGAGAAATTTTGGAGATTAAAATCGAGACAAACTTGGTTAAAATGAGATAAAAATACAAAGTCTTTTCAAAGTATGGTAATAGTACAAATATCAACATCTAAAAATAGTAGATTTAAATCAGTACAAGAGGTTTGGATCAAAGACCAAAGTGAAATAAAAAAGGAGACATGGTATTTTTATCATATATTCTAGGATTAGAGGAGTTTGAAGTTCTTTATGGTAAACTTCTTCAAGAAGTACTTCAATTATAATAGATGAAGACAATAGGAAATTTATGGATCCTATTACTATAGAAGAAGATCATTTAGCTCTTTTCTCCTTGATAAGGATAAATCCCTAGGTCTAGATGGGCTCCCTACAATATTATATCAACATAATTAGGATATAGTGAAGGATTCTTTATTGGTGATAGTGGAACAATCTAGGGTAAAATAATATACACCTTATAAAATAAATGAAACATATCTTACATTCATTCCAAAAAAGAAGGATGCAATTTTTTTTGATTCATTTAGGCCCATAAGCCTATGTAATATGACATAAAACATTATCTCCAAAGTGATAAATGAATCATTTAAGACCACTATTGGATAAAATTATTTCAAAAGAGCAAGAAGGATTTATGAAAGGGAGACAAATTATGGACAAGATCATAGTAGCTCATGAAGTTATGCATTCAACAACTTCAAGAAAAGAGAGAGCAATGATCTTAAAACTTGATATGAGTAAAGCCTATGATAGGGTTAAATGGGATTTTCTTTTTGCAGTATTAGAAAAAATTGGATTTGGAAATAATGGGTTAGATGGATTAAAGCTTGTGTCTCTATAAGTTTATATTCAATGTTGGTCAATGGGTTAGTAACAAATAATTTTAAAGCCAAGAGAGGTCTTAGACATGGAGATCCTCTATCACCATATTTTTTCATTATTATGGTAGAGGTATAGGTAGTAACTTGAAGGAGGCTAACAAATATAGGCTAATAAGTGGATTTAAGGCTAGTAATAACATCAATAACATCATCAATAAATAGTTTGTAGATGATTCAACCATTTTCTAGAGGGAAAGGATAAATGAGACTAGAGCTTGTAATCACTTATTAAAGAAATAAGAAAGAGTGTCAGTGCATAAAGTTAATAGGATAAAATCTAAATTTTACTTCCTAAACTCCCCAACTATAATAAAAGCAAGGATTTGTAGGTTACTTCAAATGGAGGAGGTAAATTTGCCAACTTATCTAAGGATGCCCTTATTTGAGGGGAGAATGATGATAGAATTATAGAATCCAATTATAAGTAAAGTTTTGAATAAACTATCGGTATGGAAAGGTAGATGGTTATCGTTAGCAAGAACAGTGCAACTAATTAAATTAGTCTTACAGGCCATTCCAACATAGTATATGTCCTTATATACTATGCCAAAATAGATAGAAAAAAGTTTAATCTATATTATGCAGTCATTTTTATGGTCAGGATTACATGATAAAATACATTTTCCTTTGATGAAATAGAGCAAGGTGTGTGATGATAAAAATAGGGGAGGTTTTACTTTAAAATTTCTTACGAATGCTAACTTAGCTCTTAAAAGAAAAGTAATTTGGAGATTCTAAATTTAATATTTACTACATTCCCACTACCAAATGGTTTTGCTCTATGGAGCAATTGATTTAGTGATTAAAGGTCTAAGATGGGTGGTGGAAACTTGAGAAAAAATTCTATTTGGATGGATACTTGGTGTGATAAAAAACCACTCAATATAGACCCAATTTTGAAACCATGGATGAGATTACTTCAAGATAAATATGGTGATAGGGTTTCAAAAATTATGTACAAGGATCAGGAAGGAAGATACAAATGGAAAGAAGATTTTTTACAAGTATATAAGATATTGATGTTAGGAGGTAGTTGAGCATAAGATAACTATGACACTTATTCTAAGGGGAGCCATGGATAAGTTGATTTGGTAGTTGAATATCTTAGGAGAATACACAAAAAGAAGTGGATATAATGTAAAGTATCAATAAAATAGAAATATTACAAGAATATGGAGAGATATTTGGGATAGCTCGAGTATTCCTAAAGTCAAAATATTTTTTTGGATAGTATATCATATAATAATTTTATCCTAGGTAACCTTATGCAAAGGAGTTTTCATGGCCCCTCACAATGTGTTATTTATAAAAAGGACTAGGAGAGTTTAGACCATATATTGGGACATAGCTCAATAGTTTGGAAACTATGGCAATGGATTCTTAATACATTTGGAAAATACATGGTGATAAATGAAAAAATTAAAGAATGATTAAAGAAATGAGATATCACTTTTAAAAGTGAGGCTTTACAAACCATCTGGGATATATAAAAAGATACAATACTTTGGCTTGTTTGGCTAGAAAGGAATAGAAGAATATTTAAAGGAAAGGAAAGCATTTTAGAGGTAATAAAAAGGAATATTTATTTATCCATAGAGGAGTCTCAACCAACCCTATCAACTCACCCAATCCCTAATCTAGAAGCAAAGAACCTTGATATATGGAGTCAAGTCATCAAATGGAATTATGATGTTGGTTATAGGAGAAACAAAAAGAAGGCAAAGAATATAAAGTGGAAACCACCAAATGTGGAGTTGGTCAAATTAAATTTTGATGGAGCATATAAAGGAAATCTAGGACCAGTAGGAGGAGGAGGAATAGTTATAAATAATAAAGGAAATATTTTTTTTCATTACTCTTTCAATAGTGGATTTAAGACAAGTATTGAAGTTGAAGCTTGAGAAACTTTGGAAGGGTTAAAAACATACAAACAAATGAAATGGAATAGAGTATGGATGGAAGGTGATTTTATAAAAGTAATAAATGAAATTTTGAGGAAAGAAAAGGCTCCATGGAACATACAAGAGGTAATAAATGTATTTTTGAGGAAAACAAAGGCTTCACAGAACATACAAGAGATAATTATGGAAATACAAGATCTTGCTATAGAGTTTGAAAAAATCAAGTTTACACATACGTTAAGGGAAGAAAAAAATGTGCAAATATGCTAGCCAATAGGGGGGTTTAATTGAGGATCAAGAAGTTAATTTCTCTTTTCCTTTATTAGAGGAAGTACTAAGTTTAGTTGAAGTTTACAAGAAAATGTTGATTGCATGAATCAAATAATGACTAGTATTTACTTTAATGTTTTCCATTGGTAATATTTACTTTATTTGATAACATTAATGTGTTTTCATGTAAACTATTTATTACAATTTTTGTGGTTGCACTTATGCTTTAGGAAGAAAACTAACAATCCATATATGGTAAAGTGGACAATGATAGTGCGATGTTTTAGAAATATTACTTTATTAAGATGCAATGCATAGATAGGAAAGGTGGAGTTTTAGTATCATGAAGATAGTTGAAAAATATCAAGAAGAAGAATGCTGAGTTCTAGAATCTCTGTATTCACATAGAAAATTGAAGAAGTTCTAGAAAATGAAAATTAAGAATTAAGTCATTTTATAAAAATTGATGTTGGTATCTATCTATAGCAATTCAATTGAGATGAGAATTGAATTTGTTTGTAAACTCTCAATATGTAAAGGAGAGAGTTATGAATTATCAAGGGTGGGGGATCTGAGTACAAACCCTTGTTATCAAGGAAAAAAAATCTATGAATTATTTTTATTCTTTAAAATTCCTATCTTCTCTACCATCTACTTGTATTTTTTTAAGGATTTTTTTTGTATTCTTTTGTGAATTATCACTACATCCAAAAGTGTTACCTTTAGAAAATATTGAAAAATGGTCAAAGAAAAGATAAAGTAGTTGGAAAACAAAAGATAAGATGCCAAAACTAGATAAAAAATTTTGATAGGTGCAAAATACGAAACTCCAAAGATTGAAAGTTCTGAAAGGTTCAAGGAAAAGGTAAGAACAAAAGGTTTTATGGTCAACAAAGCACATAAGAATACAAATATTGGAAGAAATTTTTTGACTAATGTAAAAAAACTAAGGTTATATGATAACTAGTCCTAAGGTTAGTAGACCGAGAAAATCTTTCAGGGTTGGGATACCCATGCTTTAATATTTTAGGATAACATTGTGCTGAGGTGTAAAGTCTTATAAGATAAACAATACTTTTCCTAAAAGGATGTGGTAATACAAGGAAACAATTGGTGCCTTAAATATAGAAGTGATAGGAGCCTTACTAGGATAAAAATTCTAGCCAACCAACATTAATGTCACATGCTCAAATTTTAGGAATTCCCAAAAGAGGTAGATGACAACAATAGAGGCAATTGAGTAACAAAGAACTCAAAAGACTCAACATTAATGATCCTAGATCTAGAGAAATTTGTAGGACACAACAAATTCAATGAAGACATGACCTAACATCAAAAGAAATAGTTATTTTGAAATATTTACACAATATTGGAGAGAAAATATCCTGTTTGTAATCTATAATAGTAGTGATCTTAGCATCGTAGAGCATCGACAAGCTTTGTAAAGTTTATCTTTATTTTATTTTTGTATAGTAGTCAGATCCTGAGTGGCTTATGGGCTAACAAACCATCTCTTTTGGCATAATATTTATAATTTTGTTTGTACACACACACATATGAGAGGCCTACACGTCTATTTTGGATAGCCATATGTGGTTCTCATGCTCTAACCTATCTTTGTATGTGTGTATGTGTTTGTAGTCTTTACCTATTTTGAGTTTTACTTGCATGTGTGTATATGGGAGGCCTATGCATCTATTTTGAGTAGCCATTTGTGGTTCTCATGCTCTGACCCATCTCTTTATGTGTGTGTATGCCTATAAATCTCATCTAGTCTCATATATGTTGAGAAGAGGAAGTGTTCACACTAGCACATACCATTCAAACCTATTGTGCAATAAGATCTTATTTGATATTTGGTGCATAGCCACCTATTTAGCTTAGGTTTATATATATTTTTATTTGTTTTTTTTTTAATTTCTTGCACCCCTTTTCCCCTGAGTTTAAAGTGCGCATAAATATCACATATTAATAAGGAGTCATCCTTTTGAAATACTCTCAAAGACCACTAATTGAGCCAAACCCCATGCTCTCAAGAGAGATGTTGGATTATATTATATTATTAGGTACATGCTTATGTACCCTCA
Source organism: Wollemia nobilis (assembly GCA_028583015.1). NCBI lineage: Eukaryota > Viridiplantae > Streptophyta > Pinopsida > Araucariales > Araucariaceae > Wollemia > Wollemia nobilis. Next base: position 7,166,802 of record JAQPPZ010017049.1, on the reverse strand, counting down.
TTTTACCTTCATGGTACATTTTGTAAATATTAGATTAGGGTGTGAGTAATATTTTATGTAATGTAATAATGGGTAGGATATGCACAAGTGTTATGTAAGTGTGTATATGCAAAAAATGCACGTGTCATGTGAGTAAGTGTGCAAGTATAATGTGAGTTTATGTGCACAAGTGTATTATATGTAAGTGTACACAAGTGTCCTTAGATTAGAGTGCAAAGTGAAGAGTCATGTTTAGGTGTGCATACAAGATAGAGTCATGTGTATGCAAGTGTCAAGTAGAGAAGCCAAGAGTCACAAGACTTGGCATATGGAAAGGAATAGTCAAGTAGCCAAAGAGTCATTCTACTATGGCTATATATTACTCCATGGAGGAGTAGAAGAATCAATCCAATCCATTCAATCCATAATACAATTATCAAGTGTTGTATTTGTAAGAGAAAGAGGAGTAATTAAATTTATATACATTTTGAGCAACTAATATTGTAAGTTGTGCTACATGCTTTGTACCTGTATGATTTAGGCTATTTATGTTTATATTTTTGCTTAATGAATGTTAGTTGATATATTATAAGCCTTGATATACATATTAGTTAGCTCATATTATTCTACTTACATCATTATCTTGAGCTTACTATCTTACATTTTATCCTATAAAGTTTTATATTAACATTAAGGCTTAAAAAACCATCAAGAGGTTATGCTATATTGCTCTATATAAGGCATGATTGTCCTAAATTTCCTCCTTGAGACAATAAGAGAGGATAATAGTTTAATGGTATGTTTGATTGAATCCCAATAACACATCATTGGTCGCCAAATCATAACAAGTTAGGATCAAAATTGGTGAGGGCCTATGCCTACCTCTAGTTGTTGAAGTACCTCTCACTCACCTAGTGACTTCAAAATAGAATGAAAATCAAATGAAGCTAGTATTGAAGACATCATATTGAGGTTTTATGGAAGGCCTCAATCTATCTGATACAAAAGCACTAGTTTCATTCACCCAAAGGACCCAAGGACCTAAAGATTGCCACTCTATCACCTAGACTATCTCTTGCCTAGGATGATAATAGCCCGTTGCAACCTTTAGAGCCATCAACCATTTGGGGGAAGTTCCTAGAGTTATTGTTGGAAATCTTGCCAAAATACATAGGTGAATGTCTAATAACCCTACTAGAATATTTGCAAGAGATGAGGTGGCTTCATTGAAATGTAAGACTCATGATGTATATGACTCCCTTTCCTTGCACTCAATTACTAGCTGGGACAAACTTGCTACCCTCTTAATGGAGGGATTTAAAAAAAAGTAAATGAAGCAAAGGTCCAAACCAATCAAGAAGGGGATTAGACCCATGACCAAGACTAGTAAAGGGTCTTAGTGCCAACTCCTCTATATCCAAAACCTATGGATCTTGACGAGGAGGCTATTCTTGCTTAGGATAATGAAGGGGAGGAACTTGCTTCTTATTATAACTAATCTCCATATACACATACCGCTCAAATATTTCCTAGAGAAAAGTCCTAACCAACTACGCCTATGGAAAGCCTAGACCACAACATCCCCACCTAGGGAGAGGAGGAAGTGGACATGGTGTTTGATGGGTTGACTAACCCAATAGTCAACATATTAGAAGAGGACCTAGCAAAAACCAAGAACTAGGTAGCAAGAGACCAAGATATACACATGGTTGGCTATGATCCCAAGAACTCTCAAAGGATCATTGGAAAATATCTGGAATGCTTAGAAAATATGATGAAAGGGCTGCAAAAAAGTAGTCATGTGTTCAAGAAAATGAATATTAGGGAGCGATAAAAGTTTGACCCACTATGGTTTGGAAACTATATATTTTGATGAAAGAGTTGCATGTAAGTCTCTTGGCACATAGAAAAATGTGCCAATATTTTGAATTGTAAATAAGTGACATCTATGAATAAAATTGATAAAGCTATGGTGGAGGTCAATACAAGTGTTTTTGAAACTTGAGAGAAAGCCTCATCCATCAACTAGGAGTAATCCTAATTTTGTAAAAGTTGCAGAGATTTGAAGACTACTCCAAGTTTTTCGCCACTTCTTCTTAACTCCGTGCCTAATGGACAAGGCAAATTTTCTTTTTGGGTTCTTTATCTTCACCAAGCTGAAGATCCCTTGTGAGTCACCATAACTATAGTGAATTCTCACTACACCCAAAAGTGTTGCCTTTAGAAAATATTGAAAGACAGACTAAGCAAAGATAAAGAAATTGGAAAGCAAAAGATAAGATGCCAGAAGTCCAGATCAAAAATTTTAATAGGCACAAAAGACAAAACTCTGAAGGTCAAAAGTTTTAAAAGGTATGATAAAAAGGGAAGAATTTTTTTTTTTATGGTCGACAAGGCACATATGAATTCAAATATTAGAAGAATAGTTCCAACTAATGTAAAACATCTAAGGTCAGATGATAGTCGGTTAGAAGATTGAGAAAATATTTTAGGGTTGGGATACCCATGCTATGATATTTTAGGATAACATTATGTTGAGGTGTTAAGTTTATTGAGATAAATAATGCTTTTCCTACAAGGATGTGGTAACACAAGGGAACAATTGGTGCATTAAAGAAAAGTTATGGGAGCCATACTAGGAGAAATCCTCAAGCCAACAAATATTATTGTCACATGCTCAAATTTTGGGAATTCCCAAAAGGGGTATATAACAACAACAAAGGTAGTTGAGCATCCAAGGACTTAGAAGACTTTGCATTAATGATCCTAGATCTAGAGAACTCATTAGGACACAACTTCAATGAAGACATGACCCGACATCCGGAGAAATAGTTGTTTTGAAATCTTTGCATAGTTTTGGAGGGATAATTTCTCCTTTGTAATCTATAAATAGTAGTGATATTAGCATTGTAGAGCATAAAAAATCTTTGTAAAGTTTACCTTTCATTTATTTCTATATAGTAGTTGAATCCTGAGTGGCTTGTAGGCAATCAAACCCTTGATTTTGGCACAATATTTGTAATGATATTTTCACACACACTACACATATATGTATATATTGGAGGCCTACATGTCTATTTTGGGTAGCCATTTATGGTTCCCATGGTCTGGTTCATATCTGTATGTGTGTATGTGTTTACAATATTTACCTATTTTGAGTTTTACTTGCATATGTGTGTATATGAGAGGCCTACACATCTATTTTGAGTAGCCATCTATGGTTTTCATGCTCTGAACCATATTTTTATGTATGTGTATGCCTATTAATTTCACCTAGTATCATCTATGTTGAGGAGAGGAAGTGTTCACACTGGTACACAAAATTCAGGCATGTTATGTAGGAAGATCTTATTTGATCTTTGGCACATTTCCACATTTTTAGCTTAGGTTTTATCTTTTTTTAGTTGTTTTTATTTCATCTCTCGCACCCATTTTTCCTTGAGTTCAAAGTGTTCCTAAAGATCACATCTTAACAAGAATCCAATCTTGTTAAATACTCTCGAAGGCCCCAATTAAGCCAAACTCTGCACTCTTGGGAGAGGCCATGTTGTATCGCTTCGCACAAGGAATTATTGTCCTAAATCTCCTCCTTGGGATAATTAGAGAGGACAATAGAACCATTTATACCTTACTTAAAAATTATTGTAGGTTGGTCACACACTCCCTATGCTTATCTCGTGCTTTAGTCATTCTCCCTCTTCAACTTCTATCTCTTCTCCATTCATTCACGCACTTCATGCCCTTATTTATTCTTTCTTTTCTAACACCCCCTTCCTATTATCTTCCTCACAATTTTTTCAACCATATTATATCCCTGATTGGAAGTATTACCACTTAAATATTCTAACTTCCATCTACTTATCCATCAACCCAATGACTCTTACCAACCTCTCCTTATATTCATCAAGCATACCATAATTATAAAACCTTCTCATCATTATGCTTTCATCACAACACCCAAGTTTAGATCATTGTGTTAATTTACTACATGCATTATTCTTCTTTAAAATATTATTTTTTTCTTCACAAGTAATTTAGGAATCATAAGAGAAGAAAATCATAAGCACATTGATGAACTTATATTCATACACATCACATACATGTAATATGAATTACACAAGATCATACAAATATTTTTTGTCTTATTTCCTTTGTTGGCATTTAATGCCTACATACATAACACACTTTTATTTTCTTGATATTAGCAAAATATAACAGACACACACACATACACATATAATTGCATTACTAATCTTACATTCATAAATAACTAATTGTATTATCAATGGCACATTCACAAATATAAGTATATGTATTTATGCCATAAACCATATAAAACTAATTGAGTATAACATATTCATTTAGACTAAGTATCCTATAAATTGATCAATCAAGATCATAAGGTTTTCTTAAATCAAATATCACATAATTTTTTTTTATAGTTTTAAACTATTAGGGAAGGTGGGCATCACATCCTCTCCCTCTTTTTTAAATTTTCCTCCTAGAAGTTTACAATGTTACATAAACATATGGATCTGATATTAGCATGATAAATTTGTTAAGGGTCATTCTTACATTCTACTTCCTATGGGTATTTGCATCAACTCCATAAAAATAGCTTCAAGAGATCTCAATGAAAGGTGGATAATTGGTTGAAGGGTTATATATAGACCTTAAACATCAATCATTAAATTTTAGATTTTACCACTTTAAAGAAAAAATAGGTTACTTGATGTCTTTTTTTTTAAAATGGGTCATATGGGGTTGATAATTCTTGACCCATATTATAACATGACCATATAATGGTATTATAATAGCTTGTTAATCATGCATGTATCATTTACCTTGATCTCCTCCTTGAAAGTTGAGTAATTTAACTAGTGGAGCTAATGCCACTTGATTACTTTATGCAATTTGAGTATTAGTCTAAATTATGAATTAATAATCCAATAATTTCTATTTCTTTAAAGGTCAACCCTAATATACTGTTTTATCTAAAACTAAACTAAGCCTATTGGATGCTAAGTCACATGCATAAGTTTTATAACAATATTGTAAATGAGCCTAGTTTTATTAGGTGCTTAAAAACTTATTATCCAATATTATTGCCTTCAAATTTGTGAAATAATTCGTTCAAGGATTTATTGATATCTTCAACTTACTACTTTTAATGACCTTTGAATTATATTTAGGTTCAATGTTAACTTTTAAATTTTGACTCAATATCCACTGTCAACTTTAAATTACTGATATATGGAATGGTATGTCTATGTTAACAGTATTCTAAATCAAAATGGTCAACCCCAATATACTATTATCTCTAAAAATAAACTAAGTCTATTGGATGCTAAGTCACATGCATAAGTTTTATAATAATATTGTAAATGAGACTAGTTTCATTAGGTGCTTAAAAACTTCTTATACGATATTGTTGCCTTCAAATTTGTGAAAGAATTAAATCAAGGTTTAATTGATATTGACCTTTTTAATATATTTAGGTTCAAATTTAACTTTTAATTTTGACTCAATATTCATTGTCAACTTCAACTTACTAATATAAGGAATGGTATGTCTATGTTAATGTTATCCTAAATCAAGATGGCCTTTGAGGGTCTTATATTAATGTTTAAAGTTATTGTATATATTCAAAACTTCAAATTTTTAATTTATCCCATTTTATTGGATTTTGCTAATGGTTATAGAGGGTTTCAAATGTGACCTTGTAGGGTTGTTTTTTAGAATGTGTTTTATGGGAAATATGATTGACCATCTCTTTTATTTAGGATTTATAGGATGCAAAATATGTTTCATTTAAGATAAGTATCATATAAACTAATCAAGCTCATAAATTTTCTTAAATGAAGTTCCACACAAACATGAACTCATAGTTTTAAAACTATTAGGGAAGGTGGGAAAGACAAAAGGTATTCTAGATTGTTTGTCTTGGAGAATCAAGGTGGTTTTGTTTGTGGTAATAAAATTCTTAATGGTATAATAATTTTATAATAGTCCATATATTTTCTTCATCCCATAAAAAAGTAGGCATGCTTGTAAAATTAGACATGAATCAAATATATAATAGGGTTTGTTAGAATTTTCTATATCATATTATAAATATATGATTTTGGTCAAGGTTGGCATGAACGAATTAAATTTTGTCATGGCACTCAAAAACGTTCTATTTTGATCAGTTAATCCCTTATTAGATATTTTGAATTATCTTGTGGAATTTTCCAAGGTGATCCACCATCTCCTTATCTCTTCATTCTTGTTGAATTTTTAGGAAGATCTTTCTAAAAGGGAAAATTGTAAATCAATGGGTGGAAATGGACCACCTATCAGGAGCATGGATGAGTTCAATGACTTTGTGAAATCCAACATGTTGATGGATGTAAAACTTAGAGGAGCAAATTATACCTGGAGCAATCTACGGATAGGGTGCCATCTCATTCAAGAAAGGCTTGATAGGTTTTTTCTATCAAAGGAGGCTACAACTCTGTTTGGTGATTCTACCTTGCAAGCCCTTCCTAAAATTACCTCTGATCATAATCCCATTTTTTTGGAGATCCCTAAATCTCTTTCCTTCAAGAAACCTTTCAGATTTCAATCTATGTGGATCAAACATTCCAGTTTCAGAGATAACTTAATTCAATGGTGGCAGCAGCCTGTCAGGGGTAGTGCAACTTTTAAACTTATTGGAAAATTAAAGTTTGTTAAGGAAAAGCTTCAAACTTGGAACAAATAGGTCTTTGGAAAAATATTTGAAAATAAAAAATAGGTTGTTGAAAGTTTGAAGATAATTTATCATAGGATTCAACATGGTGATGCTGATGAAACTACTAGGTAGGAGGAGTGAACAAAACTAGCAGAGTTTCATAACATTTTGGTCTGTGAGGAAATATATTAGAGGAAAAAATCAAGGGCACTTTGGTTGAAATATGGATATTCAAATTCCATGTTTTTTCACGTCACCACGCTTAGAAATAGAAGCAATAACAAGATAAAATTAAAAAAAAAGCAGATGGTTCTATTACTCAGGACTTAACAGAAATCAGAAAGGAGGCAGTAACTTATTTCAATTCTATCCTTGGTCAGGAATCGTAGTGCAATGAGGAGGCCAAAGATATTCTCTTACAATCCATTCCTAGCATAATAAATGAGGATATAAACCTTAAGCTTCTAGCTCCCTTTTTTGATGAGGAAATTAAGGAAGCTTTGTTTAGCATGGAGCCAGACAAAGCCTCGGGACCCGATGGCTTTCCCCCTCATTTCTATCAAGCTTTTTGGGACATCGTAAGTGAGGATGCAATTTTTGCTATCATAGAATTCCAAGCAAGCAATCATATCCCAAAAGGTCTCAAATCTACCTTTATTCCTCTAATTCCTAGGAAGCAAACCCCTGAATCTATGGTTGACTTCAGGCCAATAAGTCTGGGCAATGTTTCTTACAAGATCCTAACTAAAGCCATTGCAAATAGAATGAGAGATGTTTAGCCCCACATCATAGATCCATGTCAAGGAAGCTCTATCTAGGGCAGGTCAATCTTGGATGGAGTTATCACAGTTCATGAAGCTCTGCACTCTGCTCATAAGACTAACACGTCTATTTTTGCCCTCAAGCTTGATATCAACAAAACATTTGATAGGCTAAATTGGGACTTTCTAATTTTTGTCCTCCTTAAGTTTGGTTTTCACCACCAATGGGTTAATTTGATCAAAAAATACATTTCTAAAGCATGGTTCTCGATTATAGTTAATGGAAAAATTGTTGGTTACTTTCAAAGTCATAGAGGAATTCGGTAGGGGGACCTATCAGCCCCATGTTATTCATCATTGTGGCAGAAGCTTTAGGCATAACCATAAAAAATGCTTGCAGTTCAAGGCTAATATTAGGAATCAAGGCAACATCTCTCACTAGGGTTGTTTCTCACCAAAAATTCATCGATGATACCCTTCTATTGACTAAGGCATCGATGGTTGAGGCCAAAAGAATTAAATACATCCTGCAACTCTACGAGGATGCTGCTGGTCAGAAAGTTAATTTTAGTAAAAGTAAGTTATATTTCTTGAACACCCCCATTTAGAGGCAAGGAAGTATTGTAGAAATTTTAGGGTGTGATATGGCAAACCTCCCCACTTCGTATCTTGGTCTCCCTCTTTTCATTGGTTCTCCGAGAGAGTAAATGTGGAACAGGGTTATTGAAAGAATTAAAAAAAAACTTGTTGGATGGAAAGGTCATCTTCTATCTCAAGCAGGAAAGCTAACCCTCACTAAGGCCTCTCTTCAAAGCATTCCAGTCTATTTCCTCTTTGTTTTCAAAGCCCTTGTGAAGGTTTTCAAAAAAATTGAGAAACTCCAAAAATAATTTTTATGGACTGGATCAGAGGAGAAAAAAAGAATACACCTTGTAGGATGGACCAAAGTGTGCAGACCCAGGGAAAATGGGGGTTTAGGTCTGAGGAGAATTGCTCATATGAATTTAGCTTTACTAGCTAAGCAGGCATGGTGCCTCATTTTTGGTGAAGAAAATGAATGGAAAACTATCATCAAACGAAAGTATCTTCAAAATATGGATTTTTTAAGTGACTCAGTTTCAATTAGAGGTTCTTCTTTTTGGAAAGCAATTCTCAATTGTAAATAAATCATAAAAAAAGGTTTAAGATGAGTTTTAGGCAATGGTGAGAGGATAAATTGTTGGAATGATAGGTGGGCTAAGGACGAACCACTAATGCAATATCATAACTTAGCCCAAATCAGATATATCACAAAAGAACTCATTAGCAAAAAAGTCTCCAATTATATGGTTGAGGACAGAGGCAGAATGAAGTGGAAACAAATAAGGATTTAGGGATTTCAAGTGAAATCAAATGATCTTTGTAACATTCTCAGGCAATAGTTTATCCCCATGAGACCCAAGGAAGATCAAGTGACCTGGGATCCTATGAAAAATGGGAAGTTCACTGTTAAATCAGCTTACAAGCTTTTGCTTGATGATGAGGATTTTGTCCTCCAAAAAGACTTAGTTTGGATAAAAAAATTAATTACAAAAATTGCAGTCTTTTCATGGCTGGATATCCAAGGAAGAATTATAACCATTGATAATATGATGCGTAAAGATATTTGTATCACTAATCACTGTTATCTATGCAAGGCTAATTGGGAGACCATTTATCACATTTTCCTTGAGTGACCTTTTCCCTTTACTGTCCTAAGTGGGGATTTTTAGGCCTTCAATATTTCCTTGGTTAAACCGGCCATTGTACTTGATTTGTTCGTCTAGTGGCCTTACCCCTTTTCAATCCAAAGACTTAGATACATGTAGAAATTTTTTCTCAATCACTATCTTTGGTAGGTATGGTTAGAAAGGAACCATAGAGTATTTAATGAGTCTATCCATGATCATCAAACTATCATTGCCAGGATCCTATCCTTTTCCAATGAGAATATGAACCTTATCCCTTTTGATAGCCATAAAAATCATCTGCAAGATACCACAATTGCTCAATATTTAAGCTTAACCTTGTTAGATGAGTCTGTGCCTAGGGTATTCAACCCTAGAGCCAATGTTAAGTGGTCCCCACCTCCTACGGGTTGGTTTAAGCTTAATTTTGATGGAGTGGCTAAGGACAGTCTTGGCAGATTAGGTGCTGGCGACATTGTGTGAGATCATAATGGGAATATGATGCTTGCATTTTCTAAATATTTGGTAACAAGGACGAACAACGAAGCTGAAGCTAGAGCTATGTGGAGAGGCCTTCAAATGACTCAAGATTTTGAAGGCATTTTGATCATAGAAAGAGACTCTATGCATGTTATAAATCTTCTCAATAATTGGAAAACACCTCCTTGGAGGATTAAAACAATTGTTGAAGAGGCTAGGATCCTTTTCTAAGGAAGACAGGATAAAAAATCCCAACATGTCTTTCGGGAAGCTAACAAAGTTACTGATAAGCTGGCCAATTTTGGTGTCGATGGTGATGAACTTTTCAAATGGGAAAACAGTGTCCTGAGTGAAGTAGAGGAGCTTATTCAATAAGAATGCCAAGAATGATAGTCAAATTTACCAATAGGGAAGGCACTGTAAGTTCGAAGACTATGAGTATTCCTATCTATTTTTTGAAATGGACTCATAATAAAAATTATTTGAGCTGTTAGTCTTGGTGGATGCTGCTTAGAAATACCACAAAGACTAATGGGGACAATCACATGTTAGATAACATGGCTCCTAGTCATCTTAGTAATTTGAGGTTGGTTGATAATCATAGGGTAGGAAAGAAATGACAATATAAGACTTCGAACCAGAGCCATGTGGACCACCAAATAGCCACCGCCATAAATCTAGCCAGCAGGTTCACTTCTCCAAGGTTGATTGGCCAAGATGGGATGTGGTCCCAAAGCATGTCATATATGGAAGAAAGCAATTACCAAAGAATTATTAAGAGTAAATATCAATACAGAGCTTGTGGGAGTTTTTTTTAGTACTCTTCTATGTGTGTCTGCAACTTTTTGTTTCTCCATTGTTTCAAGGAAGGGATCCGTGTCTGTTTCTTTTTTTGTAATTATGATGTAGGTATGTTTTCTCAGGATGTACCCAAAATTTTGTATGGGAATTTTATTTTTGATAACAGGCTATGTACCTTATCAGATGTAATGGCTTTGGCGACATGTAGATTTTACATATATAGGATCCTTAGTAAGGACATGTTCATCAACAACCCTGGGCTGATTTTTGTAAAAGGTTTTGGGTCAACCTGTAAAACCCGATATTAATGCTATAGTATCTTATCTACCAAAAAAAAATTGTAAATAAACATAACATGTATATGGGTTGTATTGAATGGTCCTATATTATATAAGCTACTACCTTCTAATTCAAAGGAATAGCCATAGAAAAATGAATTTTGCAAACCTAGGAATAACTTTAAACAATAAAATTTTATAAATTTGGCAAGTCTCCAAGGTGGGCCAATTTGCTCAAGTGTCAATTTACTCATAAGTGTTGACTGGATTTGAAGTGATTTGCTTGCAAAATGGATCAATTAGATTATAGGAGTTATTCACTAGTAAGTGCTAGCAAAGTCAAGTGATTCACCCACTTTCTAGAGTGAATTACCCATAGGTCTACAAAGAGGTAAACAAATAATCTTTCTATTAGTGTTATTTTTTGTTAAATGTATGCATGACATGAATTTGGATTGTTGTTATTATGTATTCTCTAAATTGTGCAATTGACCATACACCAGCCTCACTATGATCTCTGGCTGTATTTTCATTTTCTTACATATATTTTAATCTCTAACACCCTTACCTTGCTGCTTTTATTTTTTACATTAGAGTAGTTATATTGGCATAGCTTAGTAAGGAGTTGGCCCAAATATGAAGGTTAAGGGGATTGAAATCCCTCTTTTCTAAGGCATTAGATGTGGAGTTTTGGGTGTGATTTTCAATTAGTCAACCCCATGAATGAATAATTTCCTTTCTATCATGTCCAATGTACATGTACCATTGAAACTCAAATTATTCAAACTGAGATCTATGCCATACTATAGATAATATCACCATATACACTAAAGGGTTTATTTTAGTCTTTGAAATCTAATAGACCTAGAAACCACTCTACAAATTATTGTCTTGATTGGCCCATATTTGGTGTTTTTATTTTATTCTAAATCTAAGTTAAGTTGTAAATATATTTAGGTTTGAATCAAATGGTGACTTTATTAAAAAGTTGAATCCAAATAATAGTCTAAGTTCCTACTTCATTGATTTTATAGGTTCCATCAATGATTTGTCAAGACAATATTTACACCAACTTTATATCACCTTCTCTCTTAATATGTTTTGATTCATTTTTTAGCTATCTAAATTCCTATGAGTCATGGTAAGGTTTTTGTGATTCATCAAAATAGGTTAACACCTAGTGGCATCATTATTATCACTAAAATTCTATCAAGTCTAACATCCAATTACTATAATCTGCCAAAATCAATCTATTTTTCAATTTTAAGAAATGTAAACTACTTTTTAAATTTAATATTTTGATAGGTGCTAAGGGATTTTATGGTTGACAAAAAATATTAACTCCTATTATGAATATGTGGTATAAAATACACAATAAGACCAAATAACTAGAGCAAGTGAAATTGATAAAATATAGATGAAAAGGAAGTAAATGGAAGAGACCATCCACTAATCTTTGGATATGAGGCTTGAAAGAAATTTTTCTAAACCACACTAAATAAGACATTATAACTAGTCCCACTAATCTTGAAATTAATTCTTGACTTGTGTCTTGGGTCGAAGTAGACTTGTTTGATCACCCACTTGTAGGTCATCAATACCTTATGTTAGGTATTAGTCAAGTCCATACTAATACTCCACCCACTATTTCAAATCCATCACAAATTTTTTGTTGAGCATGGATCAAAGTTTTCAATCCCTTCCAGACCCCTTAAATACTTCATCTTTGAGCACTTATGGCATGGTTTCTGAAGGGAACAACATAACTTCTACCTCTACTATGCAAAAAAAAAACCCACCAATATCTCAATCAAATCAAAGCTTGTAAGATAAGGCTAGTAACCAAACAAGCACTAACCCATCATAGGCTAATACTAGTAATCTAGAAAATATAAGATGAAAAATGGTCAATTTAGGTTAAATGATGATCTCTCCTACTATCCCATCTCAATACCTTGGTGGAACGACTAAACCAATCACCCACATTCCTATAAAACAAGGCTATCAAAATTTTACAAACACTATCCACCAAAAAATACTACAAAATTTATCAAGTTTGAATATGTCTTAAGGTGCACAAAATCAATTTATACCCAATTTAGCACCAATTCAAAATGTTTCTCAATACCAAAAAGCTCCAAACATGCAGATAAGATCACAAAGCTTGTTATCCATTTTTAGAGGCTATCCCAAACAATATTTCTAATCATCACCCTTCAATATGCAATTTATTCAATAGGCCCCTGGAGGTATATACTATCAAGTACCACCTAACCCACCTTCATGCTAAAATATTAATGCTTTTAATAAAATGACACCAAATCTATCTTCCATTATGAATCATAATCATCAAGTTTATCAAAACCAACAAATGATACCATTCATTCAATAACCACAAGGATATGTAGCCCCTCTTCAATAATAAATACCTTACTACCCACACATGGCCTATAGTTATCCCCCTTATAATGGTTATATTTAGGCAGTGCATAGACCACAACCACAATTGCAGATTAGACTTATCAAGGACCCTTGAATTTGATGATTTATTCTTTTATAGCCACACCTACCATGAAAGCATTGCTTTCCTTTGATGATAATGGGAATAAGACTACTCTAGATCATTTAAATGAGTTATTCACCTTGAAATTAGTACATAGTATATAGGAGGAAGATAATATAGTCCAATTATTGATTTATTTGTTAAGGGGTAAGGTTATTATATGTTATTGTAGCTTGCTAGAAAAATCTAGCATCAATTAGGAATCCATAGTTGAACATTTCATGAAGAGATTTGGTGGATGTTCTATCATTTTTTAGTTAAATGTGATGCACAGGCATCCCCAAGAGAATATCAATGAGTATAACATTGGGTTTATGAGGAATTTATACCTAATACCTCCCAACATTAGACCTTTAAAGGAGCATGTTTTACCTTATTACATCAAGGTTCTACAATCTAATTTAACTCTAATGGTTTGCAAGATAATTACCTATACAGTGTCTACAGAATTTTATGAAGATTCCTAAGCAAAATATGTGTTGATTTGAGTAGGAAAATTACTTCCTACTCCACTCATGGCTTACACTGTGTATGTGAACCCGACCCTAATATACTAGTACTAGGAACCCATTGTTAATTTCATTTTTATTGTTCAAATGTAACCTATGACAATGCAGTCCAATGCACCTAATGGCCTCAAAGCAATACCCCTTATATCATCATATTTCTAGTCCAAAATATGCCTAATATTGTAACCTTTTAAACCCAAGTGGAGATGGATGTTCTATCATTTTTCAATTAAATGTGATGCAAAGGCATCCCCAAGAGAATATCAATGAGTATAACATTGGGTTTATGAGGACTTTATACATAATACCTCCCAACATTAGACCTTTAAAAGAGCATGTTTTACCTTATTACATCAAGGTTCTACAATCTAATTTAACTCTAATGGTTTGCAAGATAATTAACTATACACTGTCTAAAGTCTTTTATGAAGCTTCCTAAGCAAAATATGTGTTGATTTGAGTAAGAAAATTACTTCCTACTCCACTCATGGCTTACACTGTGTATGTGAACCCGACCCTAATCTACTAGTACTAGGAACCCATTGTTAATTTTATTTTTATTGTTCAAATGTAACCTATGACAATGCAGTCCAACACACCTAATGGCCTCAAACCAATACCACTTATATCATCTCCTTTCTAGGCCAAAATGTGCCTAATATTGTAACCTTTTAAACCCAAGTGGAGATGGATATTCTATCATTTTTCAATTAAATGTGATGCAAAGGCATCCCCAAGAGAATATAAATGAGTATAAGATTGGGTTTATGAGGAATTTATACCTAATACCTCCCAAAATTAGACCTTTAAAGGAGCATGTTTTACCTTATTACATCAAGGTTCTACAATCTAATTTACCTCTAATGGATTGCAACTTAATTACATATAAATTGTCTAGAGACTTTTATGAAGCTTCCTAAGCAAAAGATGTGTTGATTTGAGTAGGAAAAATACTTTTTGCTCCACTCATGGCTTACACTGTGTATGTGAACCTGACCCTAATCTACCAGTACTAGGAACCCCACCCACTGTTAATTTTATTTTTATTATTCAAATGCAATCTATGACAATGCAATCCAACACACCTAATGGCCTCAAACCAATACCCCCTATATCATCACCTTTTTAGGCGAAAATGTGCCTAATATTGTAACCTTTTAAATCCAAGTACCAGCCTTACCTACCCATCCTCAAACCTTTAGTATAAACACAAACCTTATATCCTAGGTTTAGAAATATGGGATCCAAGCCCACCTAAATAAATTAAAAGATGTAGTGAAGGATTTCATAAACTAGACCAACTTGGAAAAGAGACAAAATAAAAATATACAACAAGGACTTGAGTGACAATAGAGAAGGTCTTTGTATCTTATAAAGGATCAAAAACCCCCAATAAACTACCAACACATATAGTAATAAAGTGCAAAACAACATGGTAAATGCCAATGCAAAAATAAATACTCTATGGTGCCTCATGTGTAATGTTAGAAATAATCCACTAGAATATGCTGCTATAATAAGAAACACTCAAACTATGATATGTAATTAACAATTTAAAGCATAATAAGAAAATATGATGGGCTAAATAACAATTCCTCTAGCACTAGTAGCCAAATAGACTGTAATACAAAATACTAATGTGATGGACACATAAAAAATGGTTGAAAAGTGGGTTGCAAACTTGCCCGATTTAGGGAATGCAAATTTGGTAGATTTTGATGACTATAATGAAGAAGGGGATGTAATATTTAAACATCAAGTAGTCTTGGTTAATAAATAAAATGTGATCACGATAAGAAGTGGGAGAAAGATAGTAAAATAACAACCTAGACCTTCAAATGATCAAATAGACCTTTAAATGATCAAATCAATCAAAGTCACCTAAACCTAATGTGAAAACAATTGTTCTTGATAGAGGATAACCTCTATTTCATGTCAAGGATAAGGATTTTATGGTAGCCAATTAGGAGGAAACACCTAAGGAGACACTAGGGGATATTTCTCTATAGATTCTTAGGGATGAAGTATGAAAATTAGATGCATTGATGGTGTAGACACCAAAAACTAGGAATTTGCATAATCCTGCACAATAAGATATATGCCTAACACCCCACATTGCACATCATAATTCTGCATAATATATGCCTAAGTTTAAACTTAGGCATATAAATCCTGCACATTAAAAGTATTTTCTAGATTTTCTAAATCTGGAAAATCTTCCTAGGATACCTTGCCTACCCATTAGACACATGTCCTGGCCACATCACCACCACCCTTTACCACCTCTCACACACCCCTTTCACCCTTGTCCCTTCACATGGGACATCCCTCCAGTTGGATGAGACACTCTTGGTGACTCACTCTAACTACCCTAGAGATGTGGTAACTCTAGCTTGCCACCTCTATTTATCTCAAGTGTTGACCATTCACCAAAATTAGTAGTAGATGACCACCAAGGTGTTGCAATTGAAAGGTATTCGAGTCCTTATTATGTTCAATAATGTATTTATTGACCACATTGAGTCAAAATTTTTATGTGATCTAGGCTTCACTCTATTCACATCCCATTTGAGCACTAAGTTACCTTCTTCAAATATCTTTACCATGGCCTTTTTATCAAACTAGAGTTTGACAACTATCTGATGGTGATAAGCATTGTTATACGACTATTCACATTTTGTTCCAATTGAACTAGCTTGGTCATCCTTCTTTCTATCAGTTGCAGATCATCCAGATAGTTTTCCTTAGTGAGTATTAACACCTAACACTCTAAGTTAATTGGTAGCACAACTTACTTACCATAAACCAGGGTGTAAGGAGAAGTTTTTAGGGCCCTTTTGACTATGATTCAATCAACCTAGAGTGCTTGACCCAACAATAAATGCCAGCTTCTAGGGTTGTCTAAAATACTTCTAATGATTTTTAGTAGATTCTTATTGGTGGATTCTACAAGACCATTCCTTTAGGTTAATAATTTGATGAAGCATTCCACTATATCCCATATTTTCTTGTAAAATTGATAGTTTTAGCTCCTATGAAAGATTCAACATTATCTAATACAATGGTTGCTAGAATTTTGAATCTGGTGATCAATCCATAAACCCAATCATAGTGTCTTGATCAACATATTTTGTAGATTTTGCCTCAGTCCATTTAGTAAAATAATCTATTATTGTTAGAATTAATTTGTGTTTGATGGATGAATTAGCATTAAATTACCCCAATAAAATACAAACCCTATTACTAAAATGGCTCTTCCATGACTATCAATTGTAACAACATTATTGAATGTTTACCTCTACCTATAAACTTTTGACAATTTTCACAGGCTCTGGCTTGCTTGAATGCATTGACAAAAATTGTCAACCAATAATATTTGATCCTTAGAATATTTGCTACAGTAGTCTATCTAGAGTAGTGGCCTCCTAGGAAACCTTTATGAAACTCTTCTAGTACTCCTTTGGTTTTCTCCAACGGTAGGAATCTTAGCAGAACCCCATCAAAGTTTCTTCAATATAGAATATCTTTTATTAGTATATATTTTATAGCCTACAGTATAAATCTTTGTCTCTGGGATGCAGTCAAACTATCCAAACATTTACCTAAAGCAAAGTAATGATGCAATTGTTGGATCCAGTTTTTTGGCTAACTTGTTTCTATCTCTGGCCTAGTATCATATTTATGATTTGACATATTAGCATTTTGAGAAGCAGAATCTGCTAAATTCTAGCATAGGAATCTATCCCTTATCAATTTTTTTGGTCTGATATCAATGTCATACTCCTAGATTTTAGTCACCCATATGGCCCTCTTGTCACCAAGTTCCTCATAAATCACAAAATTATGGATATCTGAATGTACTACATATACCAGGGTCTTGATTTGAGAAATAAAATGCTTGAATTTATTTAGATATTTCATGATAGTATAGAATTATTTTTCAATAAAATTATACTTTTCTTCATGGTCTTGAAATGTTGACTTAAAAAGGCTATTGGTCTTTCACTATCTTGCTCCCTTTTTTGAGCTAGAACAGCTGTATAGCTCCCTTCTACTCCAAATACATAGAGAATAAAGTCCTTGGAGTATTTTGGGTTAATGAGAACTGGGGATTGAGATATTGCCTCTTTGATATGCCTGAAGACCTTTTTCTAGGCTTTCATCTATTTGAATTCTACACCCTACTTCAGCATCTCAATCATTGGTTTTACAATTTGAGCAAAATATGAGATGAATTTTTGAATAAAATTAATCTACGTAAAGAATGATTGGAGTTTCTTTTTGTTCAATGGGATAGAGAGAGACCAAATGGCTTTTACTCTACTTGGGTCAATTGCCAATCTTGTTTTTGATGCCCCAATAGTTTTTCCTCATGTACTGTAAAGATTGATTTCTTAGGATTCAAAGACACCTTGAATTCCCTACATTTTTTAAACACCATCTAAATATTCTCAATATGCTTACTCTTATCATGAGAGAATACAATCATATCATCCAGATAGATTAGGATTACCTTATTCACCAATTCACCAAATGCTAATTCCATGGCCCTTTGAAAAGAGGCACCTATATTTGATAGCCTAAAAGGCATGCGCTGATATGCAAATGTGTACCCCATTTTGTGGTGAATGTTGTCTTGTGTTGATCTTCATATTTCACCCAAATCAAATTAAAACCAAAAAATCCATCCAAAAGAGAAAACCTCTTTTCTTCGGCTACCGTATGCAAGATCTGATCAATTTGTGAGAGGGGATAATGATCCTTCAAAGAAGCATGATTAAAGTTTTGAAAGTCTATAAAGAGATGGATGTCTCTATTTTTATACCTGGCCAAAACCAAATTAGCAACCCATGTGGAGTGTTTGATGGGGTATATGATTTTGACGATCAACAAATTTAGTAATTCTTGTTTCATCAATACCTCTATCTTGGGGTTTATTGGTCATTGCTTCTACTAGAAGGGCCTTGCATATGGCATAAGCTCAATAGTATGTTGAATAGTATCTTTGTCATATACCTTGAGATCCTCATATGTCCAAGATATGATATCATTAAACTCTTTGTACATTTCCATAGTTTTATTGACTTCTTCCTCTTATCATCATACACCAATATAGATATCCTTTCCATATTCAATCTACACATATTTAAAGCTTTTACTGTTAACCTCAATTCTACGAGCAACCAATCTATCATTGTTATCAAATAGGATTTCTAGAGTTATCAAACATTTGGGGATATGATTATTCTTTAGCTAATCATTGATTGTTGATCACTTACATGATTCATTTCTTGGATCAAGAAATTGATTATATATTCATCATTCTCAAATACCTACTAAAATATATCTCTGTCTAACATAGATGGTCTGTAAACATGCCTTAATGTCTTAGCTTTATAAATAACATTGGATACTAGATAGAAATTTGCTCCAATAGAAGCTAGTATGTCAACATGAGTGTTGTGTTCTCTAGGAATGACTATGATGTTTAAGGCTTCAAAGGACTCTAACAAGTCCTATACCCTATTTTTATAAGCCTTGAGGTAGTGTTTTTTACTGTTACATTTTTTTGTGACTTGATTAACTACTAACTTAAAACCACTAAAAATTTGCAGTTGCTTGTGTAAAACAAAAACGAACAACATTAATATAAAACAAAGGTACAAAATGCACGATAACACCATGAAATGCATAAAATGAATAATCTTTATTGATATAAGCAAATATCCAATTTGTACGATAAATAGGTGCCCTAATATGGGGTTACAATGCTTTTGATATAAATATTATAGATAATAGGGTTTTGAAACCCTAGTTTAATGAATAGTTGGTGTCTTCTTGCTCATCCTTCATCCAAAAAAGAGTGTAGGTGGGCTTGTGTATCGCTACGGGACCACCCTAATTGCAATAGCTTCCAGAAATGTGATTCCTGCACCTACAAATGAAAAACAACATAAAAGAGTTAATAGGACCTGTGAGGGCTCCAATGTGTGAGGCCCTCAGAAAGATAAAATATATAAACTTTAGATGTTGTAAAATAGAACTATAAACACAAATGCAAGAAAAGAAAATGATGCAATGAATATTTTACCTTGTTAATGCTGATCTCTACTCCTGTTTCTGTGATCAATAGTTGAACAAATATCCAAAAGCATCTCAGGGTTTACAGATTGTAAAATTGCTATGGGAAACACCCAGAAGCATTCGATGATGGCTATGATACCCAAAAACATTCCAGGAATGCTCAAAAATGTTTTGCAAACTTTGGGTGGTGTTCGAGGGTTGATGGAAGTGAAGCAGAACCAGATTTGGTTTGTGAGGGTTTGGCAACAGATGTGATGGTGGCGGTGAGGGAATAATATGGTAGCAAAGTGGTGAGGGCTTGTGAGTGGACAGGTATTCAAATTCATGAACCGTATAAGGATTTCTAAGGGGTTTGATTCATCAAAAATGACTCATCTTTTATAATCTACCCTTGAACATGTTAGGGTTTCGATGACACAAAATGGGTGATCGAGATTAAAACATGAGGAAGGGTGGAGATTAAGCTTGGGCAAGTGACATGGATTGAGATGGATGGATGGCTGATATTAAGTCATGGTGGATGGCTAGGATTTATTCACATAAATACATATATATTTATTAAATATATATATAAATATAAATATAAATATAAAATATTAATATTTATGTATATATTAAATAAATACATATATATATAAATATATATAATGGATGGCTATGATTGGAGGACACAGATGGATGACAAGTGGCTAGATTTTGGTGTCTATAGATGCCCCTTTTTGTATCATGTTGTGTGGAACACAATGCGGTGCAAAAATATGAGACACCTGGTTTGGCGTGATGAAGCAGCTTTCTTTCCTTGGAACGCAAAGAAGATTTTGAAGATAAATAATTTGTAGGTGTAGCTTACCCCCTCAATTGGCGAATGAGTGAAAAATGAGTCTCACGAGCCAATTGATAGAATTATGGGTAATGATGCAGGTGAATGGTGTAAGTGCAAGTGTATGATGTAAATGCGGATGATATGAATGATGTAAATGCAAATGATATGAATGATGTAAATGCAAATGATATGAATGATGTAAAGTGATGCCATTTTTTACCCCAACGGAGAAAAGGGTTTTTTTCCAAGTGTAGATGCCATGATCATGTAAGATGTATCCCGATGTGGGAAATCAAAATCAAATTTGGTTGCCCCAAGTTTGGGGTGATTCCATGTTGTTGAAGAAAGTGCCTTTTGGCGTCATTGAAATGCAAAGTGATGCAAATGCAAAAAAAGAAAGAAGAGAAAATAGTTTATCCTCGGGGCCACTCATGATTGCAGCTAATTCCTAAATGGAATTCCTAAATGGTTGCTCAATCACTTTACTTGGCCTGCATCCTCGGAGACTGGTGTAATTGCAAGGGAAATGATGAAAGTTATCCATGTTGGGAACCCCATGGAAAAGGGCATCAATGATAACTGTTGAGAAAATTAGTCTTGGCATAGTCTCACTCAAAAGATGAGGGATCCAAAATGATTTTGTGTTTGAACAAGGGGATATTGAATGATGAATATGGGCAAGTGTCCTTATGGTGATTTACTCATCTTACCGAATTGCATGGATAACCAATCGTTGCAATCGCCAAGGAGATAGAATAGACCACTAGATACGAGGTTCACTTGAAATTGTAGGTGAATTTGGCAAATGTTTAATGCAAATGCAATGATTTATGGATTTTATGGTGTTGAAATGTGTTGTGATGATGAAAAATGCATTGATGATTGGATTGCATGAATTTGTGAAATTTTGCATTGTTTTGGAGTGTTTTGTAAAAGCAATTTTGGACAATTTTACAACTTTTTGGTCGCAAACAAAAGTTAACCACCCAAATCAATCCATGTTATCACAAAGGGTGATGAAATGATGGGATGGATGATTAGAATGATGAATGTGGTCATTTTGTGAAAATTTGGACCATTTTGATGTGTTTTGAAGCTTGTAAGGTGATTTTGCGACTTTTGATCGCAAGCAAAAATTAAGTGCCCAAATCGATTTTTGGTTTCACAAAACATGATATGATGATGAAATGAATGCATGGATGCAATATGGAGTGATTTTGTGGAGGTAAGCTACATTTTTGAAGCAATTTGGTCTTTCTACAAAATTTTGAAGCCAAATTCTAGCTAGCATCCACATCATGCGTAGATGCTGGCAAGTATTTGCCACTCTGTGGATGCTGGTCAGCATTTCAATGCACCTATGAACACCCATGGGTGTTTCAGTGCACCAAAAATAGTTATAAATAGTCTATAGAGGTAAAATTAGATTCATTCTTGCATTCACAAGTTTTAGAAACTGCATTTGAAGGAGAGTGAGTGAAGTGAGGTAGAGAGGAGTGTGGTGGAGTGGAGGCTATGGAGATGGAGGGTGTGGATGCGGCAGAAGTAGTGGTGCAAGTGGTTGAGGTAAGTGCCCTTGGCACTCTTGTTTGGACTTTGTGCAATTTTTTTTGAAGTATGCAATGAATGTGGCATTAATGTGTTTGCATTGTGCATGTGTTGTGCTATAGTTGAGGATCTTGGAGGCTCGACATTGGTTCTCGCCTCTCATACCAGGGGTGAGAAAGGCATTGTAGGATGAGCATTGGAAGTGGTTGGAGGTTGTGGG
This sequence comes from Wollemia nobilis, assembly GCA_028583015.1. Classification (NCBI taxonomy): domain Eukaryota; kingdom Viridiplantae; phylum Streptophyta; class Pinopsida; order Araucariales; family Araucariaceae; genus Wollemia; species Wollemia nobilis. The sequence goes on along the minus strand of JAQPPZ010017049.1, from coordinate 7,144,335 downwards.
GCTGGATGGGGTAGCTCGGATTGATGTGGTGAGGGTATATGAGGGGTATCTCTCTACCTTGGTAGAGATATGGGATCTAGATAGGGGGACCTTTCAGCTCCCTACTAGTGAGGTGATAGTGACACTTGAGGATGTATACCACATCCTTAGAGTACTAGTGGAGGGGTTACATGTCAAGGTTGGACACGATAAGGGGTATGAGATGAGCTAGATATTTGGAGATCGATGGTGGAATGTGAGTGTGAAGGGTGGAGGGATCATGTACTTGGTGATGTATGCCAAGAAGGAGTTGGAGGTATTGCCCACCTTGGTCATGTTCCTATTGGCCAACATAGTGGTACCTAACAACACTGGCTATCAGTTTCCTTGGAACATGATCAGGCTAGTGTACAATATGATCGATGAGCCTCGGGTGTATGCATGGGCACCTACTCTACTAGTGTAGCTATACCAAGAGTTGTATGAGGTGAGGAGGCAAAAGCGAAAGGGGTTGGGGTGTAGTTTACTACTGTAGTGTTGGGGTTAGAAGCACTTTAGTGTGGCTTAGCCTATGGGCTTACCTAGTGAGGCATGGGATGGGGAGAAACCCTATGCTTTGAGATGGTGGGTGGCTAAGGAGGTGTAGCTAAGTCATCCTAGCCATACTAGCTAAGAGTATAAGGATCTATGGGTAGGATTGACACTTGATCAGGTGCTTTGGAGACCATGGTGAGGTGCTAGTTGGACTAGTGATAGGGAGTAACTATGGAGAGTTTAGTAGGCTAGATGGGTGGTTGGGTGACATAGGAGTGAGGTGGAGCTGATCCATTTCTCATGAGTGCTACGATAGTTTAGGCTATGATAGGGGATTCTTGAGGCACCAGTGCTATACCAAAATCTCCCTATGAGGATGATGAGGAGATAGATCTCCTCGATGTGGATGATGTAAGGACTACCACTGAGTATGATGCATGGTTCATTGCATAGCCACCATGGGTACCTAGTCAAGCAATGGATGAGGATAGTGGGGATGATGATGAGGTAGAGGCTAAGGTGGAGGAGATATATGAGGCTCCTAGACATCAAAGATGTCATCGATATAGCAGTCGAGGGAGATGGGTGAGGGATGTAGTAGAGCAGCCTCTAGATATTGGAGGTGATGATGGTGGTATGGATGATATGGAGGAGGTTCTGAGAGACCTCTAGGTTAGAGTGAGGAGAGAGTGAGGAGTGGACTAGGCTTGAGAAGATTATGGCAGATCGAGACATAGAGATAGTGGCTCGAGATGCAAAGATATAGCTTGGTTGTGGGTGGAGCTAGAGGTATGAACGGCTATAGGTGGAGGTAAGGATAGGATCATGAGGCTCCAGGAAGAGCTAGCATAGAGGGACCATCATCAGAGGTATGATATACTATGCCTTCGATCTCGAGATGGATACATCTAGGATTTGGAGGATCTATTGATGCAACACCACATTGGGCTACCAGATCGACCCTCTTCCTCCATATCTAGGACTATTAGGCATAGTGAGTCTAGGCATAGTGGCTCTAGGTCTAGGGCTCCTTCGGGATCATAGGGGTCCTCTTATAGGTGTTAGCTAGTGCTTAGATGCACTTTTTGTATATGAGCCTTGGTGCTCCATTGTATATAGCCTTCGGGTATTCATTGTACATGTGATATATATATATATATACATGGATTTTACTTTTGTGTTATGATTTTGTGTGAATGCATGTGTATATGTGTGATGGATGATAATGCAATGATAATGTGTATGAATGCAAATGAATTAATGCTCTAATGATCATTCGTAGTTTAGATTTTACTTGACCATGTATAGCATTGTTGTTTAATCAAGGGCACCAAAATGGTGGCATGTGAAATGGAAGACTCATGTAATGATATGGAAGAAGATATGGATGTTGATATGGAAAACTGATTATTTTGCAGGGACTCGGACATACTAGTGATATCAAACAAACTCACTAAATGCTATCTAATTTCTCTAAGACCAAATGTGTGTGCAGTGAATTCATTTACCAAATCATGAGTATGGTAATGACTTGAGGTAATCAAGAACCAATGTGTGTGCAAGTGAGTTCATTAACCCATCTTGAGTAAATTGAGATGAAACCTATCATGGAGAAGACCAAGAAGCTAGCTTGTCCTTATGTGTGGTCAGAGGTCTCTTCAAGAGAGACGTGTCACCACGCATGAGCGTACTCCACTACCAGTCAAGCGTCTATAGCCCTAGTGGAGATTAGCTCCATAGTCCAAGAATATGATCTCTAAGCTTTGGGGATTCGGACTACCTAACCATTTGACTGGAAATGTAGTTCTATCCTTACAACTTGAGGATCTATGGTGTGTGATGTGTAAAATATTTAGAGCTTTGGGGAATTAGATTCTCAACCGAAGTGTGATGAGAATTTTACCCTATCCTTACTACTCATTCTTGTATTTGGAAGTAATTGTGATAGTGGTGAAAACCACTATTTTTTATTTTTGGACTATGTGCATAATGGGACAAGCAAGGAATACCCTTTTCACTTCGAGGTTCAACCCAATCATGGTGTTATCCCTCTTTGACACAAGATGTTTTTAATATGTGTGATTGTGTTTGGTTCAAGAGTGTTAGAGTCAATTCCTAGAACTCAAGATTTTCTTAGTGAAAATGTGTCTTGGTCCTAAAGAAAACTCGACATGTATTGGAGGTTGCTAGAAACACTAGGAGTGGCTGAGTGACCAAAAACACCTAGGGATTATGGAAATGTGGTTTGCAAATGATAATTTGACTTTATGGAATGGTGCAATGAAATGGATGATGATTTGAAGGTGCCCCTGATTAAGGCAACATAAATTTATTGGATCAATTATTATCTGAACTGAATAAATGACCCCTAATATGAAATGAAATGTGTGAAGGTGGTTGTGAATGCAATGTATGAAATGCAATTTGTGAAATGTAATGTGTGCAATGCAATGTGTGAAATGTAATGTGTAAAATGCAATGTGTAAAATGTAATGTGTGAAATGCAATGTTGTTTTTGTGTATTAGCCATGTATATATACATATATAAATCACATTAAGCATAGAATGCTCTCAAGTGGATGATGTTAAGTGGTTCCCTTCGACTCCCTCTAGATTAGCAAGCCTATAAGGATGGAAGGGAAGCCTTGAATGAGGAGTTAAGACTGGTGGAGAAGCTAAGTATTGCTTGATGTCATCAAAAGTTTTTGGCACTCATATTCCATGAAAATGTCACCCCCTTTTATAGTAGGTGATTGAATGACCTACATTTGTCATAAAGTTGCGTAATGAAATGATGGATCGATTGGATCTTTCCTTGTAAACTATGCAATTCCTTCAAGTTTTTTTGGGGAGGCATCTCCATGATGGCCTTGACTTTGTTTGGGTCCACCTCAATGCCTCTTTTGGAGATAATGAATCCTAGTAGTTTTCCTGAGGTGACACCAAAGACACACTTTTTGGGGTTCAACCTTACATTATGCTCTAGAAGTCGATCAAAGACTTTTTCCAAGACACCAATGTGCTCTTGTCAAGTTTTAAATTTTTCCAAGAGATCATCCACATAATATTCGATGATCTTATGCATGTAATCATGGAAGATGTATGTCATGGCACGTTGATAAGTGGCACCTATATTTTTGAGGCCAAAGGGCATCACCTTGTAACAAAAAGTCCCCCAAGGTGTAGTGAATGTTGTTTTGTGTTGGTCATCAGGATTGATTCAAATCTAGTTGTATCCTAAAAAACCATCCATTAGAGAAAGCATTTCATGGCTAATGCAAGTGTCGATAAGAGTATCGATGTTTGGTAGAGGAAATTCATCCTTAGGACACACTTTGTTAAGGTCTCGAAAGTCAGTGCAAATGTGTATCACCCTGTTAGGTTTACGAATGGGTACCATGTTTGAAAGCCACTCAGGATAATCAATGGGTTGAATGAAACCCACATCTAAAATATTTTGAAGCTCTTATTTGACCATGAGGGCAATGGTAGGATGCATATTTCTCAATTTTTGTTTGATCAACTTAGCATCAGGGTGCAAGGTGAGATTGTGGACAACCAAGTTAGGGTCAAGACCAGACATGTATTTGTAGGACCATGCAAAAATGCCCTTCTTCTTCTTGAGGAGAGCAATTAATTGCTCTTGTTCATCTATGGATAAAATTTTTCCAAGTTTGATGATTTGAGGATTGTCTATATCTGAACTAAGGTTCACATCAATGGTATATTCAATGGACATATGAGAACCTTCCTCAAGTTGATGGGGTATTGGGATCAAATGAATGTCATCTATGATATTATCAAACTCTTCTGACTCAATCTCTTCTATGTCTTCCTAGAAAACCTCAAGATCTAAAGGTGAAGGTGAAGGTAAAGGTGGAGGTGATGGAGGAATGTAGTTGGCTGAAGCCCTTAACAATTCCTTAGAAAGGATGAATTTGGAAAAGGATGGAGGTGAGGAAATCTGATCCATATCAATAAGACTCATGTCAATTGGAATTGGCTTTGCCAAATTGTATGGATTACGGAGTGGGGTGAATAAGTCAACAGGATTCATGTTAACTTAAAGGGGAAAATTGGTGGTTGGTAATGTGAAGGATGGATAGATCCTATCTACTAGAACCGATGTAAGAACTCTGGGAACCTAAACAATAGCGAGCAACACAAATAAATGCAATAGGTAAAAAGCCATGCACATGCAATGCAATGATGTTTTTATTTTTATTTTTTTGTGTGTTTTTTATTTTATTTTTAATTATGTACATATATTACAAAATTGTCTAGTGAGGTGGATCAATGAAGTGGAGGTGGTGGTTCACCGGTTGGTTCAGCTCGCTCTTGTGGAAGAAGCAAGTGAAATATGGGTTGATGGATGGGGAACATTCTGAGGTAATACTCATCCTGTTTGGTGAATGGAATGATGGGTGTCGATTCCTCATCAGATTCATCAGAAGCTATCGACATAACATCGTATTCTTCATAGATTTCCTCCTCAAATTCATCGGTGTGATGGGTTTCTTCTTCTGAATTCAAATGGAGATTTTGAAAAGCTTGTTCAAAAGAAGAAGTGGAAGAATGAGAGTGATAGCCTAAACCTGAATGGTCATGCGCTTCTCGATATGGAGTATCAATGAGCTCGTGCATTCCTTATTCATGTCATCCTAGGCCATATCCTTGCCAATTGACTCAATGAAAGTATCAGGATGGAAAACCCAACATGTGTTGTATGTTGGCAAGGGTTGGTTGTTTGGGTTCATCTAGGGAAGATGGATTGGATGATGAATCAATCCCCCCATACACAAAATTGATGTTATTAGGCATTGAACCCATGTTGTACATTGCTCCTATGGATAAGGGTGGGTCACATGGGTGATCATAATCCCTAGTGGTTTGGATGCTAAGTGGTGTGATAGTGATGTCTTGGACCACGTATTCACCAATACTAGGACTAGTGAGGTGGACCACAACTTGGGATGATGTGGATGTGGATGTGGAGGTGGATGGCATCTCACAATCCATTAATTCGACTTGTGAGACATCAGCTGATGTGGATGAAGGTGGATTTGGTTGAGGTGTTTTATGAATGGGTGATGATGTGGAGGGAATAATGATGGGGGATGTTGATGTTGATGATGTGGACAATGTGGATTGGGCTTGACTACATGTACATGTAGTCGATGGTGATGAGGATGGGGGCATGGAGGTGGAAGCTTGATGTGGGGTAGTGATGGGGAGCTCCTCAGGAATAGGAACTTTGGATGAAGAGATGGATGGTGTGGTGGATGATGTGGTTGATGGAGTCAAGAAAAGATGAGTGGATGGAAGAGTGGATTCATAGGGATTTGAGATGAAATTGCAATACTTAAATGGTTTGATGTCCATTGGTATGCAATGAATTTATCCCTCATGTACATATTTTAGACATTGATGGAGTATAGAGGGGACACATCTCATTTCCCTCATCCAAGGATGTCCAAGGAGTACATTGTATGCCATGGATCCTTCCAAGATGTGGAACATTGTGTGCAATATTTTTACCCCCACTTCGATGGGTAAAATAATAGTGCCAATTATGGAACAGAGAGCATCATTGAATGCTTTCAAGGTGAAGGTGGATTTGGTGATATGAGATGGTGGAAGATTAAGATGTTGAAGAGCAGAGGTGGTGATGATATTGATGGAGGAGCCGATATCAATCAAAACTTGTTTGAATGGCTTCCTATCAATTTGAGCCATGATGTGTAATGGAGGGTCCACTGATTCTGATGATATTGGTTTGATTTCAAAATCATAGAATGTAATGGAAGGCTCCACACATGTTCGGATGCTCCCCATAAAATTGCTAAAGGCATTAGTATCCTGAGATTGGAGTTCAATGGATTTTAGAATCTCCATTAATGCCTCATGGTGTGGGGGAGATTATTGTATTAGCTCATAAATAGATAGTTTGGCTGAAGCCATTTTAAGGCTAGTGGTTAATCGGCTACTCAAAGAGATGATTGGCCTTTGTGGATGATTGGGAGGATGAGTGGGTGGAGATGGATGGCTTGGAATATGAATTGGTTGGGAAGAATTGGTGGAGAACTGAATGGGTGATGATGAATTGGTAGGTTGAGGAGACACACTTGCTTGAGGTGCTATGGGAGGTTGAATAGTCTATTGTTGTGCATTTTGTTGATTGGTGCATTGTTGACCTCGGGTGACTACATGAATAGCACCCACAAAACCTTGGTATTGTTGCACATGGTTGACTTGATTAGGAGGAGTCTTGATGTTTGATCCTCCTGTTGTCTGTTGCACCTCCTCATGATGAGGAAGTGGTGTTTGATAGATGCCAAGGTTTTGATTTTGTTGAGCTAAGGGACTATCAACCTTGATGGCCCCTAAGTCAATTAGGTCTTGCACTATATCTTTGAATGTGTAGCAATCATTAATATCATGCCCATTATGTCGATGATAAGGGCAAAACAAATATTCCCTATAGCTTTTGCTATGCTTGGTAGGATCATCTAGTTTAACCTCAGGTAAGGCAAGCTGATTTGTGTCATACAACCTATGAAATATGGAAGCATATGATTCAGATAAGGGTGTGTAATGATGGTTTTGTCGAACAGATTATTGACGTTGGTGATTATCCATAGTTGGCACTATGTTTTGAATTTGTTGTGGTGGGGGAACCGCTTGATATACAATTTGTTATGGTTGTTGTTGCATTGGTTGTTGTTGTTGAGCCATTACCGGTTGGCTCATGACCACTTGATTCACTTGATTTGCTTGATTGGCTGATTTGGCTTAGATTGGCCAAAATAACTTCCTTTGGATTGGCCCTTATTCTACCATTCTTTCTTCTTAGGCTTTAGCACACCTTCTTGGATTTTTATTTCCTCAATTATGCTAGCCTGGGCAAGAGCTTCTTCGAATGAGCTATATTGTTGCAATTGTAATAACTAGGAGATGGGTTTTAAGCAACTCTTGGTGAACAATCGAGTTAACTCTTCCATTGGTAGGGAGAATGGTAGTTTTGTGATAACAACCCTCCAAAGATTGCCAAAATCATAGACTAACTCATCATCAAATTGCTTAAGATTGTATAAGTTAGACAATGTGATTTTCTTTCAAACATTGAGGGAAAATATCTTGAGGAATTGGTTCACCAATTATTCAAATGTATAAATACTATGATGAGGTAGATGGTTATACCACTCCATGACATCTCCTCCCAATTTCTGAGGAAATTTTTTGAGCATTAAAGCATCTTGATTTTGAATTCTGAAGCATGAGTGAATGAATGTGCTTACATGCTCTCTAGGGTCCTCAGTCCCTTTAAATTTATCAAATTTTGATACTGTAAAATCTATCGGATATGGCGATGATGGTACCAAAAAGTGAATGGGTTGATTGATTAGTTATCTTAAAGTAGGCTTCTAGTTCATCATACCAGGAGTGTGTTGTATCAAGCTATCAATATGTTGTTGTAATGCTTGAATTCTAGGATCTTCCCTAGGTATGTGGAAGCCTTAAATTACTTGATGATTGTGTGGAGATGAAGTGGTGAAATGTTGGGGTGTGATGAGATTTTGATGGTTTGATGGATTGGATTGCATTTGATGATGTTGGGATTGATGATGGAATGATTGTAGATGATGGAATGGAGATGAGGTTTGAGGATTGTGAATGGGTTGACTTGTGGGAATGGAATGGGTGTGGATTAATGGAGGTGTGGGAATGGAAACCATAGAATATTGTGATACCCATGATGGATTTGAGGTGAAGAAGGTAGGCTAGGTGGAAATAGGTTGAGACTTAATATCTACCACTTGTACTTATTGTTGGGAATAAGAATGAGCATCTTGTTGAGCCATAAGCAATTTGTGGAGATGTTGCCATGCTTGTTGTATGGCAATATCTGAGGTAGATGGTGTGGATGTGGTGGGAATGGATGAGGTAGGTGGAGGATAGGTTGCAATAGGGATTGTAATTGAATGGGAGATATTGGATGAAGTTGAAGTTGGCATTTGTGAAGCAACATTGACATGTGCTTCATACAATGGATTGCCATAGGTGGTGGTATAGGAATATGGAATGGAAGTGCTTTGGGCACATGACTATTGTGGAAGAGACCAATGATGGGAAGGTGCATATGATACCTCAAAAAGAGGGTTGGTATACACCTGGGTGAAATTGGAAGGATGCAAGTGGGCAAGTTCCTACTGAGAAGAAGGATCATGCCTAGGTGGGCTATTGATTTTCTCTAGAACATGGTTAGTGGATCTTAGAAAAGCTCCAACTTTACCCATATCTATGTAGGTGATGTTAGGATTGGTGGGGGATGATGGCTCAATTTTTGGAATAGGGGCACTGATGGCTCTGTCCAATACATCAACATTTGAGGTATGCACAATGTGTGTGAGGATCCTACAGATAAACCAGAATAACTTGTTTGTATCACACTTACGGGATTAACCATAGAAGTGGTAGGGAAAGATGTGGAACACTCCATGGATGAAGTGGTTTGGCTAATGGAGGCTTGACTCAAAATATTTTCTTGGCTTCGAGTTGAAACCATAAGCTAATGAGTCGGATGGGGATGGTGAATGTGTGGAATGTGCAGAAAATATGCAATGGAAATCACACAGAATCAAACAAGCAACTCAATCCTATGTTTTGCAATAGATTTTTTTTTTTTTTTATGTGGGGTTTGTGTGTTGTAGATGTGCTAACCTAAACTATTATGCAAGGTGGACTCTAAGGTTGGATGGAAAATGAGAATCTTTCTGGTGATGAAATCTAGAAATATTTCTCATGGGTGACTATGGTTTCTATGGGGTGAGATGATGGATGGAGATGAAGCCCACCATCGCCAATCTCGAACAATGGTTGGTGATGAAATCCAACTCACTATTGTTTAGTGTGTGACGTGCAAAGTGTGTGATTCATTTTAAGATTTATGTTTTCTATAGTGTTCACTCAATGTTAAAAACACCCTATTTCACTTGTCTAAGCTAGAAGCCAAGAACATTAACACTAAGCTCCTCAAAATAACTTAGGGGTACACCACTTAAGACCCACCCTGAATCATCAAGTGATTCCAATAGTGGAGGGTTCACCTAATTATTCCATCCTGAATCATCAAGTGATTCTAATAGTGGGAGTATACTTAGGTATTATGATCTTGTTCCAAATTAGAAAAGTAAAAATGGAAGCTTTCAACCCTACTATGCAACTATTTATGCTTTTGTAATTTCAAATGCAAACAACATACAAAATAGTAAATGAAACACCATAAAACAGTATAAATCTGAATCAAATGTGAACTACAACGAATGCATAAATGCAACTCTACCCTATATGCAATCTATATGAAGGATGTAAATGCCTAAAATGAAAATAAAAATGCAACTACTTTAAATATAAAATGAATGATTTTCTTTTGTTAGTTTCACTATTAAAAGCAGGAAAATGAAAATAAAATAGAGTTAGGGTTTGAACCAGGCTTACCAGGAAGCCTACGTATTTCTTCCCCACTCTTCTAAATGCCACCCAGAGTCTCTAAAATGCTATAGGGCATTTCTTGAACACTGTAGGGCATCCCTCAAACGTTGTAGGGCATCCGCACGACCTCTAATCAAACTCTGCAACTCCCAAAAACCCTCATTTTCATGATTTTCACGTGATCAAACTTCTGGAACCTGTAAGATAGAAACATAAATAGAAATTAGTGACAAGGTAAATCAAAATGAAGAACCCTTTGGGGGTCCCACCATGATCACCATTTTGTAAACAAAAAACGAACAACACCAATACAAAGATAAAAGTCACAAAAAGCACAATAACACCATGGAATGCACAAAATGAATAATATTTATTAATATAGGTAGATATCTGAGTTGTACAATGAATAGGTGCCCCAATATGGGGTTTACAAATGCTTTTGATACAATTATTATAGATAATAGGGTTTCGAAACCCTAGTTCAATGAACAACTGGTGTCTTCTCGCTCGTCCTTGATCCAAACAAGGGTGTGGGTGGGCTTGTGTATCCCTACGGGACCACCCTAGCTGCAATAGCTTCTAGAAATGTGATTCCTGCACCTACAAATAGAAAACAACATAAAAGAGGTTAATAGCACCTACGAGGGCTCCACTGTGTGAGGCCCTCTAAAAGATAAAACCTATAAACCCTAGATGTTGTAAATGGAATTGTAAACAAAAATACAAGAAACATAAAATAATGCAATGAATATTTTACCTTGTCAATGCTGATCTCTGCTCCTATGTCTATGTTCGATAGTTGCATGGGAATGCCCGAAAGCATCTGAGGGCTTATGAACTACAAATCTGCTATGAGAAATACCTAGAAGTGTTTGATGATGGCTGTGAATGCCCAACAGTGTTCCAAAAATGCTCAGCAGCATTCTACAAACTCTGGGTGGCGTTCAAGGGTTGATGGGAGTGAAGCAGAACCAGATCTGGTTTGCGAGGGTTTGGTGGTGGATGCGATTGCAGTAGTGAGGGACGAAGATGATAGCAAAGTGGCTAGGGCTTGTGAGTGGATAGATATTCAAATTCATGAACCTTCCAAGACTTTCTAAGGGCTTTGATTCATCAAAATGACTCATCTTTTATAATCTACCCTTGAACATGTTAGGGTTTCGATGACACAAAATGGGTGGTCGAGATTAAAACATGAGGAAGGGTGGAGATTAAGCTTGGGCAAGTGACATGGATTGAGATGGATGGATGGCTGAGATTAAGTCGTGGTGGAGGGCTAGGATTTATTCACATAAATACATATATATTTATTAAATATATATAAATATAAATATAAAATAGTAAGAGGAAGGTTCCTCCTCTTGATTGGTGTATATGATACTAGAATTTTCTAGGTGCTTGCTAGTGGAGGTAGATTGATCCCTCATGATAGATGGGAACCTTTGTGGTTTAAAGTTTCTCTTAGATTCTCTTCACTTCATGGCTATGATTTCATTTATGAGGTTCTTCATAGCTATTTATCTTTCTTGAAGGGTAATTGTCTAGGGGTCAGAGGCTGGTAGTGCAGGGATGACAACAGGTGGTAGGAGTAATGGGACTATAGGTGAAATAGGGAGTATTTGCAAAATTGGTGTAGGTGGCCAGGATGGGAAGTTGATTGATGAAGCAGTTGCTGGAAAAGAGCTTAGTGGGGCAGAAATCAATTTTTGTTGTTGAGGGAATTTTGGGTATATAAACATTATGATTTTTGGAGGTAATCTCCCTATAGCAATCAGATCCTTATTTTCTCTTAATGCTTTTTGATTTTTTTTTGATAATGTTTACACATTGGACTACCTTATGGATATACCCAAGTTTGAATGAAAAGCTCTTAAGTAGTAGTATGTTGTTTGTCCATTGATTGGGTGCAAACCTTGAGGTACCCTTCTTCATGTCTGGTTGAATCTGATGTTGAAATCTACTCTCTTCTTGTGGGTGCCTCTAAATCACAATGAATTGTGTTAGTAGAGAGAAGGGATCTACTTGTTCATTGAATTCTTCAATCAACTTGTCAGCGAGCTCATTCCATGAAGTTATCATTAAATCCAACAAGGTTTTATACCAATAGGATATTTTCCCTTTCAATCATATTCCTAATAGCCTTATCATGACATCCTCATATTGAATATTATGTATGGTGGGTAACAAAGCTACATCTTGACAATCCTCATGTACAATATCTCTAGTGCCATCATATATTGGTAATGCTTTTAGAGCTACTTGGGGAATAGGATTATGGACCGGTATATTGAGAGGTCCTGTATGATTCCAATATGGGTAGTTATAAGCATTTTTATTTTTATTTGCAACCATTACTATTTGTGGTAGAGGAGGGGTTATCAAAGTTAGATTGGTATTAATGAGATTAGCTATACTAGTCAGATCTATAGTAAGGATTGAAGATGTCATTAAAAAAAATGGGAATATTGGACGTATCCTAAAGTTTCCAAACTGCAATTCTAGAAACTCAATAGGTTCCTCTTATTCTATAGCTACTTATATTGTGATCATATATCTAAAAAAACTTAGCAAGGCAACTTAATAAAAAGTGGATATGCAAATATTTTTTGGATATTGATAGATAGAGTCACAAGGTGATTAAAATGATGGTTTATAATGAATAGAGAATCACCATGTCTTTGATCTTATCAAAATAGTGGGATTGGGTCCCACCAAGTGTGCAAAAAACTATTGGTCTAGAAATATATTTAATGGAAAAGTTGTGCACCCATAGACCTTGAACAACATTGAATGACTAGGAAGCTGAGGAAGCTTCGATGGTCAATCTTTGAAAGAGATTGATTCCTTTGTGTTCCAGCTAATTTTTCTAAAATATGAGGGAAAAGGATGCTGAAAGAAGCAAAAGGAGATAAATCTAACACTTATGTTGGTGTATATTAAGCAACATCAAGACACATGCACAATAAAAGACTATGCAAATAAATAATCAATTACCTAACAGACCAACCAATTTTACTATCAACCACAAAATATTTAGTTTCAATATAATGTAGCTTATTAGACTACAAATTCTAGAACAAGTGAATGAACATAGCATAAATTCAAAAATTAGAGTAAACACCATGAGCATTCAACAGGCTAAAATTAGAAATAAGTAGTCATCCATACATACATGTTCTACAAATGAATTGAACCAGAGGCCAAACAACAATCACTTTGTATTAAGATGCAAGTCTTCTATTATTACATTTGGATTGTAAAAGCCTAAGATCACGAGGGAATCGAACCCAAGATTATGCGATAATGCTCCAGCTGATCTAAAAAAGATAAGATTTAAATAATCTAATTATTTACGTTATAACAATTATTCAGATTTAAGCAAGGGGTCCCGGCCGTACTCCCAAAAGGGAGGCCGGGAACCCGATCCCTTAAACTTAGGAAAGTAAAGAGTCCAGCTCTCTGAAAAAGATATCATTAACAAAAAGGAAGAGGGAAGTTTTATGTATTAACAATATCGATTATCGGTTTATGATTTATCGCTCTTTTGTCGATCATTTCTATGATCATCTTTTTTGGCTATGCTGTAAATCCTTATTTTGGGTTTGATATTTTATATACGTATTATCAATCTCCACCATGATTTAGCCCTCTTAAAATCCAGATATAAAGAGAGAAAAGGAAAGTTCACTCGGGGCATTTTTGGCTTGCATCTCATTTCCCAAATTCCTCTTTTTCTTATTTCTCGAATTCGGTATTTCAATTATTCGGATTTTGAGGGATATTCAGATTTTGAGGGACATTATTCTACGTATTAAAAACTATCGATTTCTCTTTGACTATCGATTTCTCTGATTAGATCCAAACACGCGCGTAATGAGGTTGGGATGGGAAAGCGGGATTCTTGGGAAAGCGGTGCACATCCGACCAAAGGGAGGCCCCCGACCGAAGGGAGGCCTCTTTCAAATATAAATTATAAATTCATCCCTCGAGGCAAATGACCAACCCAACTCTCAACATTAAATGCAAGAAGAAAATGGGGTGCAGCACTTTCATAAATGGATGGAGATTCGCTTAAGAAATAGATTTCAATAGATCTGGTTATGGTTCAAGGGGTCCCCGCCGTACTCCAAAAAGGGAGGCGGGGAACCCGATCCCTAACATGTCTCCCCCGACCGAAGGGAGGATTACTTCTATGTCTCCTTACCTTAAGGCGCCTCCTTGCCTTAAATATGTTTCTAGATGTCTTGAATGATGGGGTATAGATCCCTTCGGTATTAAATAGATGTGGATAGGAGTCTTGAATGATGGGATTCTTACTTTATATACGTATTAACATATATAGGATTATAGATCATTGCCTGACTAGCCCTCTCCCCCGCTTTAGCTATGTCCAGGGTTCCTGGTAGAGATTTGGGGCTTTTCCTTTTCAAGAAGTTGAGAAAGTGGAATGAAAGAAATTGATAAGAGAAGAGAAACCCTGCTCTTACCAACCCTGGCCAGCAAAGAAAATGTCTCCCTTTTAAAGAGACACCTTTAATGGCTCTGGAAATAGAGGGAACCGAAAATCCCAATTCCCCAAATCCCGAAATTCAATCCATAGATCTTTCAAGACGTACCCCAAATCTCTAAATCTACCAGTATACCCGACTTGCTACCATAGAAAAACGATATCCTATGATAGAGCTCGGAATAGAACTATCTCTACCTTCGCCAATCTAGCCATGCCCTATTAATGACAATTGGAGTTGTGGATTAGGAGCTGGGGGATTCGGATCACCCCAATTGGTTGTTTCCTTCTTTACAACCGAGCCCGTAAGTAACAATCTAGCCCCGAATGAGCCTGATCCCAATTATTTGATTAGGGAAAAAAGCTCGTCTTTACAACCGGAAATAGCCCGATCTCGCGCTGTCTCCTAAGAGGTCCAAGTTCATGTGTGACTCGCCTACGTAGGGTGGACGCTTCACGTGGAAGAGAGATGATCTTCACGCTCACCTCTTACTACTCTCTAAATCCAGATATTCAAATTCGGGACTGTCATGGGACTTTCGGTGGTTCACCAGCTCTTTTATCCAACTCTAGTCTAAAAGATTTGCTCTTTTAGTTAGATCACTCCATCGATTAATAGGGCTTACGGAGAGGAGCCTGCCTTCTTTTGTATTTTTCGTTCACAGTTCATTCACTTTTCTTGTTCTTTTGTCCTGTCAGTGCTCCTCTCTATCGGTACCTCTCTTTAGGTGAGGTTCCAGGCCTTAGTATCTAGTTGATCAATTTTCATTTTACATCTTAGTATTTATAGAACTTTTACAATCTTAAAGTTGTCAGAACATCATTGTCTTAGAAATAAAATTCTATTATATTAGAGGGAGTGTTACCTAATTGGATCATTTGGAAGCATGGCTACTCCAACTGCCTAATCATGACTTGTTGACCTAGCCAAAATATGTGTTATATTGGGTCATGTTGAGCCTACTGCTTGCATCTGGTTCATTGTTTTTCATTGATAATTTTTAGTTGAGATGCCCTATAACCTAAATAATGGACCTGAGCATAACCATATTATTAATATTATTCTGATAGATGATATAATCCAATAGGTGTCATAATATGATGACAATCCCCATGCAAGTTGATCGATGTTGAATTTTTATTGAGCTGTCTATCCAAATCATACACTGTGATATCATTATGCTAGGTATTCAAGACCCTAAAAGAATCTAACTAGGTACAAAGCCTCTAATAACATCAATACTTCGCTATTCTCACACTCAAGAAACCTTCAATATGGAGACAGATATTTGATACCTAGTCAGGCTTTGAATAAGTACAAATCCTTTAGTACTTTTAGCATTTTCTCCAATTTGTTCTTATCATCTTTCAATATCTTGGATGAAGAATTCAAGCTATGCTGGGATCCAATTGGGTATGAATCTTTTGATTCCTTCTATTCTTGCCAAAATTTGGACTTTTGATAGTAGGCCAAGGATTTGGTACCCTATCGAGCTCTGGTCAGGTACAAATATTCCAATGACCTTTACATTTGGTCACTTTTGCAATCAGGCATATTTCAGTAGTGAGATGAACATTTGGTACTCTACTAGGATTCAAATAGGTGCAAATATTTTGGCACCTTCTAGACTTAGCCATTTTATTCTCTTATTTCCTACATGCATCGAACCTTTGGGATTCTATCGGGCTTCAATCGGTTCAAATATTTTGGCACCCTCCAGACTTTGTTAATTTTTTTTGTCTTCCTTCTATCAGTATTTGAAATTTGGATGGGAAATTGGGATCTTGGTGGAATTTGGTTAGGTGTAAATATTTCAACACCTTCCACACTTAGTCAATTTTGCAATCAAGCATCCTACAATAGTAGGTCATACAGTTGGTACCTCGTCAGGCCTCAACTAGGTGCAAATATTCCGGTTGCTTCTATACTTAGTAATTTTTGTATGTGCTAAAATTATGGTAGTGGGATGGAGATTTGGTCCCTTTCCAACCTTCGATTGAGTACAAATCCTTCGATGCATTCCTAACTTGGCTAGTCTACTAAGGTTATATCGTTAAGCTTCAAAGAGCTTGGTCCTCTTCTCCCAATTTTGCTATTGTATCCCCTTTTTGCACTCTCTTACTAAAGTCCACGTGGATGGTGATTTGAAAATACCTATATTATTGGTGACTCACAAGGAATTTTCATCTCGTAGAAAGAGAACTCATACTCACTATTAGCAGACAAAAGTTTTGCCTAACATAGGGCTAATACATGAGATAAACAACTAAAGCCTTTGTAAATAGGATCTTCTTAACCGAGAAACAACTGGGGAGGAAAGAGAGGATACAATTATTATGATGGAATGGATGGTGGACTTTATCTTAAACTTTACAAGTGGTTAGTGACAACGAGATGGAGGCGATGAAACCAAAACTATGCATAGGAATACCTAAAGAATGGGATTTTTTCAGGAGACCCAAGCTAGGATTCATTGGATAAAATATCAAATAAAACCAAAGGTGAAAGTATGGATACAAGTGGAAAAAGGGAAGCAAAAAAAAAAATGAGATACTTGAAACATGATAAACACCCACAAAAATGGAACCTCATGAGTATATCTATTTGTTTCTAGAGGTTATTTTAGGCCCAAGATAGGCATCTTAGGAAATCACCACTCTTCAACTCATTGCACTTCCTATATTCTCTCCTTTTCTTGACCTGTCCTAATAAGAAGTCTTTCAACACATTGTATGCATGCCACCAATTCTTCAAGCTCTTATTTATCTTGCCATATTTCAATGCTAGAGCGTGTTTATCCAAGTGTGACCTAAAATAGGTGTATACCCTAAGCTAATTTGTGCAAATTATTACTTCATCATTATTAGTAATCCAAGCAGATATTGTGAATACCATAAATCTAATTTGGATTAGTACAAGTATTGATGTGCATACAATATTTAGTATTGGTGGTTTGATGACAATTAACATTGCTACCCCCTTGTTTGTTATGCCAGGTACAAATTTTATAGTTTCCTTTCAATCTTCTTTTACACCTGTTCCATTGGGCTTTGAAGTTATTATCTCTATAAATATGCTATGGTACAATTATATAAGCAAAAAGCAATATTATACATGGAGGTGTTATTTTTCATACTTCCCTAATCACCCCCTAGTGATGTATGTTATTGTGACCCTTCTTCCTGTGGAGGCTCCCTCTGTGTAGCTATTCCTGATGATTCCCCATGTTGTGAAACAAACTTAGATGGAATGAATATTTGGAGTTGTTGGCATATATTTTCCCAGACATCGAGAGGGGGGTCTAGAATATCTCTTAGTTCTTAGATAACTCCTTTTAGCCTACCAATGTGGTTATAACTAGGGTCACTGTACTTCTCAATAAGGTAATCTGCTTTTGCTAGGATATGAGAAATCTTATAGAATAGTGTGAAGACCTTCTCTACATCTAGTGGTTTAGATAGTGAGTCAATCTCACTTTGGTATTTTATTCATATTTCAAACAATTGGGTGAGTGCTTCTTGCTTGCACCAAACTAAGTTGTCATCCTAGAAGTTTGGTGTACCTAGGGTCTTGAGATCATGTGCAATAGCACTCATTTCACCAATCTCTTTTTTGATTATGACAAACATCTCTTATGCCATATCAATGACCTCATTTGCTCAGTAGATCTAGTGTGCCAAAAGTCTCCAAGCTTCTACTTCTTTGTTAGGCTATGCTTTCAAGGTAGGGAAAATATATGGATATCTTAGCATTTTTCTAAACTTTTGTGCCTCCTAAAATTTGGATGTCAAAATATTTTCTACCCTTTCTATGTCCTTTTTGGCTAGCTTAGTAGTATCACTGATCTATTTAAGATTTATATAGAAGGCAAGAAAGGTTGGTAGAATTTTTCCTTTTATTTTTCCCTAGTAGAAGTCCCAAATATGTCTGAGCCAATATTTAGAGATTGCTAAGCTGGGTGGGTTTTACCTTTCATGTTGCAATTCATTCATAGTTATGGATAAAACTTTCTCCTATTTCACCAACTTATCCTTCAGCTCATTCAATGTTGAACCTTACTGCTCTTTCTCTTTTTGTACCTCTTTTAACTCAGCCTGCAAATGTTTGATCTATTCAAATTTTAGCTACAAATCCTTCTCAAAGGGATCCATATCAATGATTTTTTTTAATTTGACGATGTCATTCTTTAGGGCACTATTGTCCAACCTTTCCTTGGTGAGCTTAGCCTCATAGGTATCAATTTTCCTTTTAGCAGTTGCTAAAATCCTACCTATTTTTCTTGTTTGCACCAAAAATATTTCTGTGTCTACATGTATGGCCCAAATGGTTTCCATATTTGATATCATGGAGATATCCCTTTTGTATTCTTCTATCTCCTAATATTTTGGTCTCATATGAGAGATAGAATTTTTAACTTTTGGTTTGGCTACCACCTTAATCCTCTCTTCCTTTATGGGATCCATTGTATCATAGCCCATGGTGATAGCTTCTTCTTCTTTCCCTTGCAGTTGTTCAAATTTTTACTTTTCCTCTCTCCATCTTCATTGGTTCTCTTCTACTAGCCGAATGGTAGAGAAAATGTTTTATAGTGGCTCCTAGGTAGCAACTGGGAGGATCGAAGTAACCAAGAATATTGGTAATGGGGTGAGAGGATAGGAAATTATGGACTTTGTAGTACTTCCTTGCACACTTTGATATTTTTGGGTTACAAGTGGAGTAGAGAAGCATGAAGGATGTGTTGGTGAATCTTGGAGGGCATACTGCTAAGATAGTGGAATGGAATCAATGAATGGTGAAGGGGTTGATTGAGTAGGTGGAAATTGTGAGATGGTAGGTATATTGGGAGAAGGATTTTCTTCTGCTTCTATTTTGACAATTACAGGAATCATTTTTGAAGTTTTTCAGGATTGATGAGGAGGGGAGGTTAGGATTTCTAGGGATGAAGTGCTTGAGAGAGAATGTGGTTTAGGAGACATACCTATGTCTTTCACTCCCAGCTTTGGTTCATCCATTTGCATGGCTTGTGTTAATTTTACTTTGAGTTCAATCCTTTGTGCTTGCTTAGATTTCACCTATGCAACTACTACCTCACACCTTAGTACTTCTTATTGTAGTTCTTACCTCTTTTGTATATGATATTCCTTTTCTTCCTCCAACCTTTGCTTCCTTGTAGCCTTAATAATTTTATAAATACTTAGACTTGAGTGATCCTTTCACTTTCTACCTAATTTAGAGCCCTGATCGAAAGATTCAAGCTGAACTTCTGAGGGTGCTGTAGCTAGTTTGGGTGGAGCTGACCTTTTGATATTAGCTATCGATAGATTTTGAGGTAATTATTCTTCTTCTATCTCAAATTCATCTTCTAATTATTCCTCTTCCTGGTACCTTATGTCTTCAAATATTTGTACCCTTAAGATTTTTAGGAAGAGTTATTTTTCATGTTTCTATTTCCAATTGATATACTCAACATCAAATGTATCATTGAACTGCTTACCAATATTTTCATTATACTTTACCTTTTTGATCAGATTGCATTCAAAATGCATTATCCATCATTCTTCCATTTTGTAATACTCCCATCCTGTATTATTGTTGATTGTGTCAATAAGTATGGGATCAAGTAACTAATATGTATTTCTTTGTAGGTCATAAACCTACTCATACTTATAACAACTTATCCATGGTGGTATTTCTTGCATCTCCTTATATTTGAGTGGTACCACTTGATCTTCATCCAGGTTCCTATGCATTCCAATAATTAGCCACAATAGGTGCTTGAATCTGGGTGCTTTAACATTCACTTTCAAGTTTTTAATCAGGATACCATCTGGGTTATAATTCTATATATACGGTACTATCAACAACTTCAAGGTAGTAAGCTTAAACTCTAGATCTTTATACTGTAGAGGTTCCTTTTGTATATTGTGATATGTTCAAATTTGATAGGAAACCTAAATACTAAAGCCTTTTTGGCTCCTTGACCAAGGCTCTACTCTATTGTGTAGGCTTACCTACAATATTCCAATCCAAACACCCAATCTATCACATAATACAGTAGTAAGGGAATTTGAAGAAATCGAACAATCTAATTATGGTGGCTCATCATGTTCCATTATGATATCTTGCCCATTTTGGCCCCTTCCAATTTGTCTTAGCCCATTCTAGGCCACTTGGCTCTTTTCTCCCTTCCTACACCACTCTAGTATGTTAAAGCCTTTCCTAGTATGGTACCCACTTTGGCCCTACTTGGCCCATTTTATCCTCTTTTGGCCCACCTAACCTATCTTCCCTAATTTATCCCTTTCCATAAAATTTTAGCCTATCCTAATCCATTTCTACCTACCTAGCTCAATTTGATTTGTTTTAGCCCATCATGTCCTTGGTTTATTTTGGCTTGTTCTAATCCATTGCAACCTATTTGAGCTATTTTGGCCTTCCTTGTCTGTTTTGGCTATGTTCTAATCCATTTGGGCCCATC
Source organism: Wollemia nobilis (assembly GCA_028583015.1). Lineage (NCBI taxonomy): Eukaryota > Viridiplantae > Streptophyta > Pinopsida > Araucariales > Araucariaceae > Wollemia > Wollemia nobilis. The sequence continues at coordinate 7,123,344 of JAQPPZ010017049.1, read as the reverse complement.
TTGGCCCACTTCGATGTATCCTAGCCAACTTGGCCCTTCATGGTCCACATGACCCATTAATACCTATTTTGGCTCATTCTAGTCTCTAACAATGTTTGAACCATTTCAATGTACCCAACCCATTATGATCTTCTTAGCTTGTTTTGGTATGTTCTAATCAATTTTGTCCTATCCTAGTCCATTTCAACCCATACTAATATAATTGGACTATTTTGACCCATCTAAACCTACTTGAAATATTTATCTATTTTGGCCATTCTAGCCTTTCCATCTCGTTCTGACCCATTCCAATCTACCTAGGCCATTTTGGCCTTCCTATGTTTTTCTAGTATATTTCAGCCTAGTCGACCTATTCTGGGCCCCTTTGTCCTATTTCAACTTGTTCTAGCCCATATCACCTATCTCATCCCCTTATTTCCTACCCTAGCTCATTTTCCATTTCCCAACCCATTCTAGTACGTTCTAACCCATTTTGACCTATTTTGGCTTGCCTTAGTCTGCCTAGCTAATTTTGATCCATCCTATCTACTTTGGTCCAACCTGGCCTACCTATATTTTTTTGGCCCATTCAAGCCTTTTAGGATCATTTTAGCTTATTGTGACCTATTCTAACTTGCCTAGCCCATTCTTGTCTTCTTGGTCTGTTTAAGCCCCACCTAGCCTATTTTTGCATTTTGCCCATTTTGGCCCTTTTACCCATTTTGACTAGCTTAACTCATTTTTTCCTTTCTAGCTCATTTGGTATGTTCTAACCTATACCACTCATTCTGGATCCTTCCTATTTGTCTTGGCTCATTGCAACTTGCTCGATATTTTCCTCCCTTCTTGGACTATTCTAGTATGCTTGAGCCTTGCTTGACTTGTCCCAACCTGTCCTACCCACTTTGACCCTATTTGGACCATTTTAGCTTATCTTGGCCTATTTTGGCTTGTTTTAGCCTACCCAAACTATCTTGACTTTTTCTACCCACTTTGGCCCTTCCCAACCTATTTAGCCTATCCTAGCCCATCTTGGCTCATTAATCCAATTTGGCCTATTTTGGCCCACTATGGCCTCCCTAGCTCATTTTGATCCATTTTGACTGATATTGCTTATTTTGATCTTCTTGGCTTATTTTGGCTATGTTTTGACCTATTTTGATATGTCCTACCTATTTTAGCTTATCTTGGCCCATCTTGGCCACCCAACTGATTTCTACCTATTTTGGCCTATTTTGACCTCCTTGAATATTTTTGACCTATTTGACCTACTCAATTTATTTCATTCTTCTTGATCATTCTAGTATATTATAGCCTATTTTAAACCATACCCCTTACTCCCCATTTTTATCCCTTTGAACCTGTCTCAACCTGCCTGACTTGTTCTTGCTTCCTTGACTAGTTCCACCTTTCTCGACCTATTATGGTATGACTTGTCCTATCCCACCCATTTTGGCTCCTTGTGAACCTTTTTTGGCTTGTCTCAACCCATTTCAGCTTATCCTACCTCATCTAGCCTAATTTGGCTCATCCTAGCCATCTAGCTCATTTTGGCTTATTTTAGCCCATTTTGTTCTTCCTAGCCCACATCTCCTCATTTCAATCCATTTTGGCCTATTTGGCACTTCCTAGCCTATTTTTCTATGTTTTGGCCCAATTTGGACACACCTAATTCAACCTCACTTGGTCTATTATGCAATTTTGATCCCTTGTTAGCCTATTTTTGCCCAACTAGTCTTGACTTGTCCCACCCAATTCATATATTTTCAACCCATTTTGACCTATTTTAATATTTTCTAGATTTACCTACTATATTCCTCCCCACCTACCTTACCTTGCATTATTTCATCCCATCTTACTTCACTTGAGAGGTTGTTCACATGCTCAACAAGAAAAATATATGTCTAATATAAATCCCATCATTTATTTATCTAGTCGTAATTTTACCCAATGCTACCATAGGGGGTGTTCTCTTCATGATGTGGCTTAACCAATGTGACCCTACATGCATAGGTGCAACCCAATTTAGCCATGTACATGATGATGCTACATGGTTTAGAATGTTTCCCTCTTGCATGGGTTGATGTTCCATGGCATGGTCAGTTCTATCTCTACATGGGTTGGCCTAGCTCAATACAATATATTCTTATATTATCTTGCATGGGTCAGCCCTATGTGTGATGATGTGATGTTGTATCCTATATGGGTTAGCATATTACAATGTGACTAGTTTTGTCCTTGCACATGTCAAGATAGCCCTATGTAGCACATCATTGTTTGGGCCTACATAGGGAAGACCCCATATAGCATGTGTAGACACCCAATTTTGACACACTAGTAAAGCAAAAGATATTGGAAAAGTCATCAACATTATAAAACATCAATCCAACCCAAACCTAGTAATTTGGGCATCTTTTCTATCCTCTACCAAATTTTCCACCTTGAAAAAAAATACCACTAGCAAAATTGGTAAGACTCCAAAAATAAAATCCTGATAGTAAGATTTGATCTTTGGCCAAAAAAATTAGTCAAAAATAAAATCATCACTGGTGAATTTAACCACAAGTGGTGAATATTTCTAACAATAAAAAAATCTTAGTGCAAGCCAGGGGCATGCAGATTCCATCCTTCCACTCCCTGCTCTGACCTCATGCACTCCAACAATAGACTAGACCTACAAATTTCAAATTAGTTCTAACTAATTTTCCCCCTAATCCTTCCTTCAAACTCAAATTTAAATATCCCTTGGGGCAAGACATAGAGAGCACTCTAAGGCGCTAATATTCTTATAGAATTCTTCATTTTCAAGCAATTTCAAACATTTTGAAGGTAAGTCAAGCAAGGCAAAGAGGGCTTGGAGGCAAGGAGATATTATTGATACAAGGGATAGACTATTTCTAGGTTATATCACTCCTAGTGCATCTCCCCTATCCATTAATTTTCTACCTATTTTTCATTTTGTTCTCTGAGCATTAGCCTTGCTAACTTGAATACTCTATTTAGTTGAAATTTTATTTCATTTTCATGCTCGTAATCTTTTTGTGTAGGGTTTATATTTGTTTTTAAGCCTTAATTTATTTATTTCAGGTCTTGGATGAGAATATACACTCTCATTTCAAAGCATCTAACATCTCTTTGTAGGCTTAGTAGAGCTATTCTACTTGTTATCTTAAATTTTTGTTCATCAATCTCTCCATTTTGGAGGGTCATTTTCATGCATTTTATTCATAACATTTAACTACTTGCTAATATTTTTATTCACAATATTATTTACCTTCATTATCAAAATTCTTTATAGTCTCTTTTCATGTCCATGCTCATACATTTTCAATCTATTATCATTTGCAAGCATTTAACATTTTTATTTCTCTTTCAAGCACACTTAACTTGATTTTGGTGAAATTTCAAGCACATAAGCATCTATTTCATTCCTAGCCTATTATAGTGTTGGATACAAGGTTATTATTACCTTTATATCCCATTAACAGTCCTTTTCAATCACCATTGCATTCATTTGTCTTCCTTATTCCTATAGATTTCATTAATTTATAACATCACTTATTATTCGTTATATTTGCATTCATTTCTCATTGCTTTTAAATTTTTTGGTTAAGTTAGGATTTAATTAAGTTATCTTGTTATATTCCTAATATTTTCATAACTATTTTCATCCTCTTTTCACTCTCTAAGCTACTCAGAATAATCATTGAGAAGTCTTCCCTTATCCTTTGCACTTGCACTCATTTTGATCACAAATTTATAAAAATTTGTGGCATAATCCATTGAATTCTTACATCAAAACCCTAGAAAATTCCTTTATCAATATAATTCCACCATTGCATTACAAAATTGATCAAAAACCATCCAAAATAACTCCCACAATCATCTTAGCCCCGTTTCAGACCAAAAATGCTAACCACTACAACAACTAGCAACTTTCTCTCTTTGGAATCTATAGACCAAAAACGCCACTCAGACCAAAAATGCCATTGGCATTTCTAGTAAGCCAATTGAAATTTTTGGTACAACCTTATTTCCATCCAAGGAGGTAAGCATACTCAAATTTTCCTAAAATAGAGGGTTTGATCAGTTGCCTAGACAATAAATTCACCTTTTGCAACTCTTAAACAAACCCCCCAAAGTAGAAAACCTTATTTTTTTGTCGTCTTTTATAGGTACCAAATTTTCTATTCAGGACCAAAATTGTCAGTGGTATTTTTGGCAAGAATGGTATTTTTTGTCAGATACTGGTAGAGGTAATCCAACCACTTGACATCCCTCAACTCTATTTTTCAACATTTTCTTGTGTTTTTCTCTCTGTCTATTACTGTTTTGTATCTAAAATCATATTTCAATTTGGAAAGTCAAGAAACCCTAATCTAGTCATAACTTCCTTTACAAAAAATAATTACATTGGATAAAATCAAAGAATATTAGTTCAAAATCTTGACTTCTTTCTCATTTTTACAAGTATCGAGGCAAGGAATCAAAATCACATAGTTGCATTATAGGCTAGCTTGTCTTTTGCATCATCTCTTGTTTGCCTTGGAAATAAAATCTCTCCATAGTTAGTCTATCATCAAAACAAAAAAGCATATAGGTTAGATTTTATTTTCTTGCATTTGTGTGGTATAAGATTAGAATGCATTTTAGATGATCTTAGCCTCAAGTTTTGAATAACCGTTTAAGGCTAAAAAAGACTCAAGATTTAGTGATCCAAAAACTTTAGATGTTTTGTTGAATAAACTCATATAACATCAATATACAAGCATTTACATCTACTTTTACACCTTGATAAACTGCATTGAGTAGGGGTCTAATCGCATAGAGGATATTCATATCCTTGGTATCTCATTTAGAAAGAGATCCTCAAGTGGAGAAGCAGGGATTCCAATAAATTCTCCCTGTACATGCTTGACATAGTTAGGTTGAAAATTTACCATACATACAACATTTTCCCATTCATCATTGCATATGCCTATGTGGTCTTGCTTGCCCCATGCAAGTGTCATTGCATGGGGCTTTGTAGGTTATCTTGAACTAGTCCAACATATCATATCTCTATATGACCAAGCCTAGTTTAGCCAAGTGCAACATGGCTTATCCTATCCCTTTCCACCCTATCCCTCCACATTCTAGCCCACCATTTCCATTCAATTACTTGTTCTCGTTCACCCAAAGTGCCACAAAGGTCTCAAGACCATAAATTGTATTAACGAGGAGCTTAGAAAATGCTTGTTTGGTCAATTTTTACTTATTTTAGCTCATTTGGACCTCCCCCCACCTATTGTAATACATTTTGAACCACATAGATCATTCATATAATCTTGGATTATTCTTGTATATTCCAACCCATCTTGATCCATCCCTCCATGCTACCCATTTTTGTCCCTTCTAACCTATCCATAAGGGATCAATTTTCCAAGTTCAATGGTGGAATTATGATTAGGATTCTTAGTAGATATTTCAAGTGCCTTATTGGGATTGCTTTCATTGTATTGAAAAATATGATTTTGCATGTACCTTTATGGGGTTTATATCATAGGGTTGTCCAAATTCTAAAATAAAGCACTCCTAATTATCATTTGATAGTTAGAATACTTGCCCAATGCACCTAGCATGACTCACCTCCATACCTTGCACACCTAGCTAGGCCAATGGGTATACCCAAATATTGTGCATGAGTTGCATGACCTCCTCCTAGTTGCCATGCTTCATCATTTGGAAAACCCATACACTAGCCAACTTGCCATATGTACCTAGAAAGACATGATTGCATACCCCATATTCTTGGATTTACCATCCAAAATGATGTGGCCATGTGCCCAAGTCAACTTGTTTATGCCTGTTTCAATACATTTTGGTCTCCTTGGCACATTCTAGACTCCCTGACACATTCTAGTATGTTCCAATCCATTATGATCTCCCTTTTGGTCTATCTTGATATGTCCTACCTATTTTAGCTTGTGTCAACTTGTCTTGACATGTTTTGGTTTGTCCCAGCTTGCTCGATCTATTTTGGATTTTTTTGTCTTGCTTGATCCAATTTTACGTATTTTAGCCCATTTTGGCTCACCTAATATATTTTGCCAATTTTATCCCATTTTGGCCTCCCCAATACATTTTGACTCACCTTTCCTATTCCTATCTTGTTGAATTATTTTGGTGTGTTCTAGCCTAATTCAATCTTTTCCTCCCCATTTTGGTCCCTTATAGCCTATCCCACCTTGTTTGACTGATTCCATACTTTCCAATCAGTTTTGATATGATCGGGTATGTTCTAGCCCAACTAATTTATCCTCAATTTGACTATTTTGGTCCATTGTGATCTATTTTAAACTGATGTAACCTATCTTGATATGTGTGGTCTATTTTGGCTTGTTCTAAGCTTGCCTAACCCATTTTGACCCATTTTGAACCAACTAACCAATTTCTTCTTTCTTAGCCTATTTTGTTATGTTCTATCAAGTTTTTCCCCACCTAGCCTATTTTTCCCTTGGCTCATTTTGGTATGTTCTAGATTATTTTTGTCCCACCTAGCCCATTTTATCCTTCCCAACTTGTTCTAACTTGTCTAATCTATCCTAACCTATCCTCCTCATTTTGGGCCCATATGCCTATTTTGGCTCCTTCTAGCCTATTTCATGTTGTCTTAGTTTATTATAGCCCATATTGACCTACTCAACCCATTTTAACCCATACCTACCCATCATGACCCATTTTTACATGTTTTAACTCATTCTAGCCTTTCCATCTCATTTCAACCCATCCAAAACCACCTAACATGTTTTGCCTTCCTAGAATATTCTTGTATGTTTTGGCCATCCTAACATATTTTAGACCTTTTGGCTTATTTTGGCTTGCTCTGGCATGTTTCAACTATTTAAACTTGTCTCAACCCATTCTAATATATCTTAGCCCATTTTGACTTGATTTGGCGTACCAACCAATGCTAACCCATCCCACCGACTTTAGCCTTGCCTAGTTTACCTCACCTATTTTGGCCCATCTTGGCCTACCCATTCCATTTTGGTTTATCTTGGATTACTTGTCTTGTTTTGGCCCATTCAAACCTCCATAACTCATTCTAGTATATTCTGACTTGTTTGGCCCATTCTAGCCTTCTTGACCTATTTTGAGAATGCCTAATTTATTTTGGCATGTCTTAGACTATTTTGGCTTCACTTAGCCTATTTTGTAATGTCCTAATGTGATTTGGCCTATTTTCAACTATTTTTTCCCATTCTAACCTATTGAGTCATTTCTAGTATGTTTTAACCCATTTTGACCCACTTGGCCCATTTTGGTATGTTTTGGCTTGTCTGACCTGTTTTGATCCTTTTAAGCGTATCATAGTTTGTTCCAATCCACTTGGACCATTTTATCATTCTTGGTCCATTGTGGTATGTTTAGGCCCTAGCCCACATATTTTGTCTTATTTCTAACTACTTGACATATTTTGATCCATCCTACTCACTTTGGCCTTGCCCATCCCATTTTAGCATACCTTGGCCTATTTTGGCCTAACTTGGCCCATGACCCATTTCAACCTACCTAACTCATTTTGGCTCAATCCAATTCATTTAAATTTACCTAGCCCATTTTGGCTTATTTTGGTCCACTTGGCCCATTTTGACTATTCTTAGCCTACCAAACCCATTTCTACCTATTTAGGCCTATTCTAGCCTCCCTAACTCATTTTAACCATTCCAACATGTCTGACCCATTACAATTTTCTTTGCTCGTTCTGGTATATTTTGGCTCATTTGGCTTGTTTTCACCTGTATTACTTATTTCAATTATTTCTAGCCTATTTTGGTCTACCTAATTAGTTTTTCCTTTCTCAATTTGTTCTAGTATGATTAAACTTATTCTATCTTGTCTATCCCATCTTGCCCAATTCATCCATGCCTAGCATATTCTGGTCTCTTAAGGATTTTTTTAAGCCTGTTTTGGCCCATGCAGTCCATTCTAGCCTACTTGGCTCATTCTAACCCATTTTGATCCATCCTATCTATTTTGGCCTTCTTGGCCCATTTTATATTTTCTAGCCTATATCTACCTTACATGGTCCATTTTTCCTTCTTGAATTATTTTGGCCCACTCGACCTATCTTAATCTATCCTACTCATTTTGCTCCTACTCGATGTGTTTTGGATTGTCCTAGTGTATTTTTTCCTATCCTAACATGCTTAACCCATTTTGGGCCATCATAATTGTCTGACCCATTTCTTCCCATTTTGGCCTTTCCATCCCGTTTTGATCCATTCCAACCTACATGGCCCATTTTGACCTTCCTAGTGTATTCTGGTATGTTTTGACCCTCCTAACCAATTTTTGACCTCTTTTGGCCTGTTTTAGCTCATTCTGGATCATCTCACCTATCTTATCCCCTTCCATCATATCCCAATACATTTTATTTTATCTTGCCATTCTTAGTTCATTTTGGCATGTTTTGGCCCACTTTGACCTACTTGGACCATCCTGACCCATTATGCCCACTTCAGCCCTACTCAACCCATTTTGGCCAAGCCTAAGTTGCCTATCCCATTTTGATCCATTTGGGCCTCCATGGCTTGTTTCAACTTGTTCTAATGTATTTTAACTCACCTATCCTGTTTTGTCTTTCTTGGCCTATTTTGTCATGTATTTGTCTATTTTATCCCATTCTTACCTCGATGGCCCATTTTGGTCCTTTTGACCCATTCTAACCTATCTAGCATGTTTTAGCCTTCATGGCTAATTCTAGAATATTTTGGCATATACCACCCTTTTTACTCCTTCTAACATGTCTTGACGTGTTTTAGCCCATTCTACCCTTTTTGCCTTTCTTGGTCTATTATGGTATGTTCTAGTCTCACCCAACTTGTTTTGCCTTGTTTTACCTTGCCTAGATTGTCTTGACCCGTCTTGCTTGCTTTGGCCCTACCTAGCTCATTTTTGCTAGTTTCAACTAAAAAAACTTTACATCTTACTTTGGACCTACCTAACCCATTTTAGACTATCCTAGACTATCGTGACCCATTGGTCAATTTTGTCCTTCTAGTCTATTTTAGCCCATCATAAGATCCTTGACCTATTTTGAATTGTTCCAACCTATTCTAACTTCCCTAGCCTATTTTGACATTTTCAGCCCATTTTTCTATATCCTGATTTCTTCCACTTGTTTTAACACTAACCAACCTATTTTAGTCTATCCTATCCTAACTATCTTGAACTATCTTAGCCCGACCATCCTGTTTTTACCAATTTTTACCCATTCAGGCCTTCCTAACATGTTCCAATCTATTTCAACCTATTTAGGAACTCCTTGTTGATTATGGTATATTTTGGCCAATTTTTGCCTATACCCTTATGCATCCCATTTTAACCCATTCTATTCTATCTATGGGAGGTTAATTGTCTAAGATCCTTGGTGGGTTTTCCATCAAGCTTATGGGTCAATTCTTTAAGTGAATTGGTGGGATTGTGAATGGAATTTTAAGAAAAAATTGCAAGTGCTTTATTGGGGTTGCTTTTGTATGATCAATAGGATAATTTTCATATGCCTTTGCAAGGTTGATATCATAGGGACAAGATGATTCTTAAAGCACTCCTAATTATCATTTGGTAGCCAAAATACCCACCAAACATGCTGAACATGACTTACTTGCATGCCCCACATACCTAACCAAACCTCTAGGAATTCCATGCCTACATGTCATGCATGAGCTACATGACCCCCTACTAGTCATCATGGATCATCACTCATCCAACCCACCCACTAGCCAACCCAACATACCATCCCAAGTTAGAAAACCAACCTACCACACATGAATAGCAATACTCAGTCATATTCCACACATGCTTGGCTTGGATTTCTAAAATGACATATGCCCATGTCCATAAGATAAAATGTCTTTACCTATTTTAACACATTCTAGACTTTCTAGAGCATTTGGACCTATTCTAATCTACTTAGACTATTCTATCCTTCCTAGCATATTCTATATTGTTTTGGTCTTTTTGACCCATTTTTGTATGTTTTGAACTATTGTGGCCTATTTTAGTATGTCCCATCAGTTTTGGCCCATTTAATTCTATCTTTGCATGTTTTAGTATCTTTTTACCCTATTAAACTCATTCTAGTATATTTTGCCCCTGCTTGATCTATTTCAACCTACGTAGTCTTTTTTAGCCTATCTTGGCCCATTTTGGACTCTCCAAGTTCATTCAACCTATTCAACTCATTTTGGCCCATCTTGGCCTCACTTGCCTCTTTTGGATCATTTTGTTCCACTTCGACTTGTCTAGCCCATTCTATTATATATCAACCCATTTATCCATATATTGACTTATTTTGGTCCATCTCGATATACTTAGCCTATTTTGGTCCATCTCAATCTACTTAGCCTATTTTGGTCCATCCTAATCTACCCATCCTATTTCTATATATTTCTCCCCATTCTAACCTCCCTGGCCCATTTTGATCCATTTTGGTCCATCGGATATGTTTAGGTATTCTTGGATTATTTTGGTATGTTTTGGCCTATTTTGGCTTATCTCCTCTCTTTCGATCCTTTCCAACCTATCCCTACCTACCTGACTAGTTCTATCTATCCCTATTTATTCTAGTTGACCTAACCCATCCCACCTATACTTCTTATGGTTGGTTTGGTCACTTGGAACAACATGTTCCCATTTATCCAAGTCAATCTAATTTGCTTTTCTTAGCCCATTCAAGACTTCCCTACTCATTTTGATTTATTTTGATCAATTCTAATCTACCCGATCTATTTCAACCTTCATAGTGTTAGATTTTGATATAGTATGTAATAGGAGATAGTAATCACAAGATGCAAAATAATATAAAATAAAGTAAATCTATGAGATGACTAAAATATGCTATAAATAGAAATGATAAAAATGAATACAAAGTAGCTATGGAGGAAATGAACACTCCATGATCAAAGCTACTGCTCACAAATGAGATTTAAGCTTATCACTCACACACTCTATTACACACACTCTATATATATCTATCTATATCTATGACCATTTATATAGGAAGATAGGTTCCTTGGCAAACACTCTACCTAGCTGTGCAAGGGACATCTTACACATATACAACTTGTAGATTGACACTTGTGCATTTATTACATTACATGAAGTGACTAGATAATTTCCTCCTAATGTAATCTAATGTCCTAAGTATGTACCAAGAAAGGTACATTTACATGACCTAAATTATGTAATACAATCTATTTCTAACACCCCCCTATATTACATTATTTGGGTATTGAAGAATTTAGTCTTCAATGCGGATCTTCTTCTATTAAATGATATTTGGCTTGTTCAGGTTCATCATCCTTGTCTTCTATTTAACCACCTTTATTGTTCTCTTTACGAGTATCTTTATTTGGTTCTGATTGTTGATGACTGAGTAGAGTGAGGTGCACTTGTCCTCTCATCTTCTTGATTTTTATTCTTATATGCTTACCTTTGTGGTGTATTGGTTCTTCATTTTCTTGAACCTGTTCCTTTGAAAATATGTTAGCATCATTTTGAAACATCACAATATTTTGTGAGATTTTCATTGAATCTAGGATATATGTATTTCCATAGATTTATCCTATTGCTTTTATTTCACCTTGATTCATGATTAGAAATGTATTGATTCTATCTATATATCCAAAGTTTATGATATAGTTATATTCTACTGACTTTCTTTCTGAAATGAGATTGAATGTTAATCTAGGAATATTCAATACTTTTTGTAGTAAAAGATTTGGAAATGATCTTCTAGGTGTTACACATCCATATCCATGTATGGGATAAGTTTGGCTATTTGTAATTCTTAGTTTGTAGCCTTTAGCACCTTCAAGATAGTCAAACCATTGTATATTTCCTATTACATGATGACTGGCTCTTGAGTCAATGTACCACATATTTTCATGTTTTGTAGGTTGGTTTCTATTGGAGAAAAATTCACATTCATTATTTGACATTCCTTTTTCCATTTGAATAAGTAGAAGAAATGACATATGATTTTATTTGTAGTCTACCTTATGACTCCCTATATTAAGATATATGATCCCTATTTAAAGTATTTAAGCTTGATTTGATAATTCCTTTATTAATCCTTAGCTTTTTGTAGGCTTTCTGATGTCTCCCTAGTAATGAGAGTATATGCTCTTAAGGAATTTTCGGTTTTGTAGAAAGCTTATATTTTGCTAATGGAATTGAAACTTGATAATATTTGATACATGCTGATATTAACAAGTTTTATAGAATGTCTTATGACTCCCTAGTATGTTTTAGATAATATGTAGTGCTTTTGTAAATTGTAGTTCAATTTTGGTTAGTTTTGTAAAGTTTTTATAAATACCAAAATCAACTTCTATTATCCATTATTGCTCCTATTGAACTAAGCACTTTTCCAAAATTTAAAGAGGTTTTAATGTTGGATTTCTTTTGTCTCTTTTTGAGAAAATTTGAGACAAAAATATTAAAAATTTACAAGTTTTGAATTGATAAAATTCTCTTTTTAAAATCTCTTTAGGATTTAATTTAAGTGTATCTAATTTCCAATAAATTAATTTGATGTAGTAACCCTTATAAATCCCTAATTTTACAAAAATTACACCACAATAATATTGCAAATATTTAAGATTAATTTCCAGTAGAAACCCTTATACTCCTAAGTTTGATATTACAAATATTATATTAATTTGATAAATTATTCCCTTTGAGGTATGGCTTTCAATATGATTAAATTCCTCTAAGTTTAACCTTATAACTCCCAAGAAATGAAAGCACATAAAAATAGAAATAGACCTTACCTTATATCAAGCAATAGTTGGTGCTAATTTTAGATGTGCAAGGGCTACAATATTGACATCGCTACTTTGATTGTACCCTCCAATAGAACAACTTGGAACTTTATTTGTATTTAATGTTCCAAATATGGTGCCCTTTAGTCTCTGCATTTGACCTTGCTTTACCAGAGAGTTGAAGGCTCTACCGCCTTCCTTACATGCTACAAATTGACCCTATGCATGCAGATACCGAAGTGTTGAATGTGAAGATGTAAATATTGTTTGCATGCTTAGTTGTTGATGCCCTTAAAATGGAGGATAATCTTGTATTAAGTGCCAAGTGGTATGTCCATTTTCTTCTTGAGTGCTTGAGGAGTAGAAGGTTCTAGAAAATAGTTATTTCTTCCTTTGAGTAACATATGGACATTACCTTCTTCAACAGAGTGCTTGGTCTCTTTATGGACAAGTGTATCTCATACACTCAATGCACCAGCCTATTGCTTGTAATCGTTTTCTTGATGAAGATGAGAATTTGTGTGAGGAGCGTTAGGGTTTTACCTCAAGTGACAAATGTCACTTCCTCCTTGTGCATGGACGTATTCTCTCTCACTACTTCAATGGACCCTTTGGACGTTCTTTAACCTTGTAAAATACCCAATACTCTTTCGTTGAATTGCAATGTTTTCAGTTGGGATGTGGAGCAAAGATTTGAAGGCTTCAATATCAATTTTGAGTAATTCAGATTTGGAGTTTGAAACACTCAAATGGTGCTTTAATATTCTTATTTTCTCACCTACTATATGCCCTCGTTTTGTAGATAATATTTCTATAGAATAACACTATTTTTCCCTTTGCTTTGTTCCTTGTATTTTATAGGTTCAACTGTCCAAGATGTGAGGAGAATGAGCCATTTTGCTATGCTTGGATAGACACTAGCATTTGGTCATATTTAGATGGTTTTTCCAATGAATATTGTGCATTTGAGGCACCTTAAAATATACCTTATTTCTATGTATAAACCAGATTAGGATAGTGCAATACAATGTAATGTATTTATATATAAAATATCCTTTATTGCATCTTATTTTACACTTATTTTAGGTCTGAATTTCTGGTTTTGTGATAGAATTTTGAATGCAATGTAGGGGTTTTGAGGTTGTCTCTTTGATTAGACACGTTCCCATTTTTTCTAGGATATTTTACAAATGAACCCAAGCTTGTAACCACTTGATAGAATCTCCTTTTTTCCTGTATATTCCTACACTATTTTCTTTGTAACAAAAACCTTATTGTGCTTTGAATTTGAGACTCATGAAGTCTCAATTTGAGGCTTCCTTTGCTAATATTTGGTGGATACTTTCTTCTCAAATTCTTGGAGTATTGATATTATTTGGTGGCTTCTCTTGGCCAATGAATGTCGTAGATTTTTGTGTACTAACAATGTCTTTAGAAACTTTGACAAATTCTGATTTTGTGCCCTTCTCTTGAACACAAACAATAATATTTTTGAGAGTAATATAATAGTGCAAATGAATATAATAATATTTCACTTTTAAGGCACTAATAATTTCACCTTATCACTCCAATAAACTCTTAAAATAATGCACTTAATCAATTTATTGCAACTAATAAAAAATAATCTGAAATGAATCTTCAAGAATTATTCTGCAATTTTCTTATAAGCAAGGTAGTAGGAGCTAGTCTTATTTTTCTTTCCAAAGTAGATGATAGGTAGTTGATAAATAGTTGTAATTCTAAACTCTAATAAAATCCTAATGTGCAAATAAACCTTAAAAATAACCTTTCTATATTTGCACTTTTGAATATTGTAATTCAATTATCCTTTTTGCAACTTTAATCCAAATTAAGGTGCTTCAATAAATTTGATAAGTAATCCAAATAAAGAATCTAATTGCACCAATAGTTGCTTACCTTTTTTTGAGATGGTGCCTTCTTGCTATGAGAGGTAATCTTCAAATATCTTGGATTTTGCAGGCTTCTCTTGTCTTCAAGTCTTATTATCAAATTATGACTTCAAGCAAGATTTTCTTCTCAATATTCTGAATATCTTGAGGTCTTCATTGGAGTCTTCTTCTGGGATTTAGCACTTCTTACCAAATTATTATTCTCTTGGGCTTGTTATCATATGGTGACAATTGTACCAAGTCCTTCACTATTAGAGGCTTCTCCTTGGTAGTGGATTTCTCCAATTAGTTCTTTGATGATTTTTGTAGTAAGGCTCTCCAAGAAATTTTCTGCATGCTCATTGAGACCTCTCCAAGGTCTTTGATCTTGCAACTTCTGGAAGTGTTGGTGGCAAGATCTTCCTCTATTCCTATCTAGGAACAACCATAGCTTTGATACCACTGTTAGATTTTGATACAACATGTAATAGGAGATAGCAATCATAAGATATAGAAAAATATGAAAGAAAGTAAATCTATGAGATGATTGAATCATGCTATAACTAGAAATAATAAAAATGAATACAAAGTAGTTATGTAGGAAATGAAAACTCCATGATTAAAGCTACTGCTCATGAATGAGCTCTGAGCTTATCACTCACACACTCTATAACACACTCTCTATATCTCTATATTTATATCTATGGACATTTATATAGGAAGATGGGTTCCTTGGCCAACACTCTACCTAGCTATGCAAGGGACATCTTGCACATATACAACTTGCACATTGACACTTGTGCATTTATTACATTGCATGAAGTAACTAGATAAATTACCCCTAAATTAATATAATATCCTAAGTATGTACCAAGAAAGGTACATTTACATGATCCAAATTATGTAATATAATCTATTTCTAATACCTAGCCTATTCTAGAATATTTTAACCTTTTTGGCCCATTTTGGTATGTTTTGGCTTGTTTTGACCCATTTCAGTTTTTCTTACCCATTTGGATTGTTCTAGTATATCTTGGCCCATTATAGTATGTTTAAATCCCACCCAACCCATTTTAATATGTTCTAGCCATGCCTAACATTTTTAGCTAGTTTTACCTCCCTAACCATCCTGATCCATCCTACCCATGTTGGCCCTACCTGGCCCATTTTAGCTTGTCCTTGTCTATTTTAGCCCATCCTAACCCACTTAGCATATCAAACTAATTTTGGCTTAGTTTGGTCCATCCCAACCTCTCTAGCCTATTTTGGCTTATTTTTACCCAATATAACCCACCTAACCTATTTTTTTATGTTTTAATATTAGATCATCCTATCCATTTTGGCCTATCTTGATCCATTTTTGTCTTGTAGGTCCAAATGACTACACAAGGATAAATAAGGCAAAGGGATTCTAAAATTTTTAGAAATTTGCATAAGGGTAAAAGGGGGTGCAACATCACAACATGTCTCTATATCATGGTCGCAAAATCTTAGGAAGCTTCAAGGCCAAAAAAGGGCATGACACTGTGACATGTATCTATGTCACAATCACAAAAGCTTAGGAATATTTAAGGTAGAAAAAGGGCACAACATCATGACATGTATCTATGTCATGATCACAAAATCTTGATAAGCTTCAAGATAAAAAAAGGTGCAACATTGTGACATGTATTTATGTCATGATCACAAAATTGTGGGAAGTTCAAAGGTATATAAAGGGTGTTACATTGTGACATGTCTCTACATCACAATCACAAAATCTTGGGAAGCTCAAAGGTAGAAAAAGAGTGCGACATCATGACATGTATCTATGTCATGATCACAAAATCTTGTAAAGCTCAAAGGTAGACAAAAATGGTATGACATTGCGATATGTCTCTATATCATGATTGCAAAAGCTTAGGAAGCTTCAAGGTAGAAAAATAGTATAAAATAATGACATATCTCTATGTTGTGATTGCAAGAGCTTGGGAAGCTTCAAGGTAGAAAAAGGGTATTGTGACATATATCTATGCCATGATCACAAAATATTGGGAAGCTTCAAGGTAAAAAAAGGGCATGACATCACAAAATATCTCTATGTCACGATCACAAAATCTTGAGAAGCTTCAAGGCAAAAAAGGGTATGATATCATGACATGTCTCTACATTACGATCACAAAATCTTAGGAAGATTCAAGGTAGAAAAAGGGTGTGACATCATGACATGTATGTATGTCATGATTGCAAAAGCTTGGGAAGCTTCAAGGTAGATAAATGGCATGACATTACGACATGTCTCTATGTCACAATTGTAAAAGCTCGAGGAGTTTCAAAGTGAAAAGGAGGTGCGACATCATGACATGTCTGCATGTCATGGTTGTGAGCATGTAGAAATTTAAATCTTCAGAAGAATTTTAGCCTACCATATCCATTATAAATCCATGGTGGGAGATTGTTTCAAGAATAAGGAATGGACCAGATTTAAGCTCACTCCCACTACTTTCCCACATGCAAGAAATAGTTGATCTACGGTAAAAAATCAAGCATATTATCCCATTTTAGATCAATGGTGTTGCATGGCATTTTTCCAACCTGGTCTGCTGAAAATTTTGTAATGTTTTTTAAACCTAAAACTTTTGTAATTCAAAATATTAAACCATAGGAAGTTATAAATAAGAGCAATGGCCTCTTTTGAAAGGGTCGGCTCTTAGGCATTTACAAGTTGTATGTATGAAGAATTTTGAAGAGAGCAATACAACTTAGACTTTTGTTTGGCCTCTGGTTCATCATTTTGTAGAACATGTATGTATGAGTGATTGATTATTTCTATTTTAGCTAGAAAAATGTGTATGGCATTAATTCTCTTTTCTGGATTTCTGCATATGCTCATTTTCTAGTTCTAGAATTTACAATCTGTTGGACTGAAAATTGATTAAAGATATTGTTCTATAATTCATAAAATTGGTTGGTCTGTTAGGAAGTTTGAATGTTTCCTCTATTTCTTGATCTTTATACACTTCTTGATGTTGCTTAATTTTTAAGTTCTAGCTTCAACTACATTTACTTATTTCTACACCCTTTCCCCTCTTCATAATAGATTTTAGCTAGTTAGAACCCTACAGGAGCCAACCTTCTCTAGAGATTGACCCTATTAAGCTCTATAGCTTGACTTGATCATTCAATGTTGGCCAAGTCTTTGGGTGCATATTTTACCTTAGGCAAATTTTAGACCAATAATTTTTGGCATGCTCGGTGGGACCAAATCCCATCACTCCCATAGGTTAGAGATTTGGTGTTTGTATTTGCCCTATTAAAATCTAAATCACCTAGTGACTCCATTCAAAAGAGAAAATCTAGAAAATATTTATACCCATTCATTGTTTAGTCTTGAAATTCATGATCACGAGACAAGCAACTAGAAGATCAGAGGAACCTATAGAATTTCTAGAATTGCATCTTGGTAGTTTTAGAATACGTCCTATTTTATCCTCTGGATCAACACCATTTTTAGTCCTCACTAGAGGTTTAACTAATATATCTAATATTACAACTCCTCTCAATACAGTAGCAACAATGGCTATCAATCAAAATCAAAATGCTCAAAACTACCCAACTTGGAACCATTCAGGTCCCTTAAATTTGGCTATCCAAAATCCTATTCCCTAGGTAGACTTGAAAGCATTACCAACATATGATGGCACTAGCAAGACCGCCTATGAACATTGTCAAGATGTTGCATCATTGGCTGCTATTCATAACATTTAAGAGGAAGATGTGATGATAAGGTTGTTGGTTATATCACTAAAAGGAAAATGTTATATTGGTATAGAACTCTTCCAGATCAAACCATAACTACATGGGTTAAGCTTGCTGGTAAAATTGTGGAAGAATTTAATGAGCAAGCAGATCCTTTCTCCCTGCTTACATAGTTTATAGTCATACAAAAACATCCTCAAGAAGAGATAGTAGATTTCAACATTAGATTCAATCATACATGGAGAAGAGTGCTTGAGGGTCTTAGACCAACAAATGAGCAAGCAATGTATTATTATCTAAGGGCTTTCAACTTAGATCTAGGCATGATGATAAGGTAGTCTCATGTGTTCACTTTCCCATAGATTTTCTAGGAAGCCTTGAAGGTAGAAAAAGACCTTATTGCTATAGGAAGGTTACCTCCTAAAATAATAATGCCCATATTTCTAAAATTTTCTCAAGCATCTAGTGCAAGCACATCATACCTTACCACTACTCCTATAGTAAATCTTCCTAGATGGCCTAGACCACCAACCATCCCAGTTTTATTAGCTCCTCCTACAATCCTAGCTTTACCTCCAGTTCCTGTAATACCTACATTACCAACTCTTGATCCTCAACTTGTGGTCCTTCAAGAAATACAAACTACTATGAAGAACTTAACCAATGAAATCACTTCAATGAAGAGAAGGGAAGCTAAAAGAAACTTTTAACCAAGAATATTCCCATATGTAACAAAGGATCAAGTTGCCTCAACTAGCAAGTATCTAGAGAGATCAAACATAATGTATGCAAATCAAGAAAATGAACCTTCCACATCCTCATCTGAATCAGATTATTGGTGCTCTACATGCAATGATCCACATGGTGAAATTTTATGTATGATACATCAACATCACATATAGAAGGTGGCTATTGAGAAAGCAAAAAGATCTCAGAAAGGGTAAATAAATATGATTAGAGAAATGGGCCATAACTTTATGATGCCATCAGTGGAGCAGGTTGCAGTCCTGACTAGATCAGGGAAGAAGTCTCTTCAAGTGGATCCCAATGAGTTGAATCCCTTAAAAGTACCTTCAGAAACAAAGGATCAGGTTGAAAGTGAAGTTTCCCATGATGCTACATTTCAAAATCTAGCTCAAAAATAGAGGGTGGAAGCAAGCAAAAATGATGTTGCACAAAAGGAGATTGAAACCTAGGAACAAGCAAGGGATAAATTGAGATACCCCTCTTTAACTAAGCATCAAAGAATGGAAGCAACCCAAGGATATAGGAATAGGTATGATCAGCCTTCAAGAGAAAAGGATAAATAGTCTGATGCACCTACTTTTAATATTGTGGAAGAATTGAAGAAGACACCATCAAAAGCAAGCATGTATGATGCATTATTGCTTCCAGGGTAGATTGATTTACTACAAGCATCCCTCAAATCAATCAAAAATAAGGTCAAGTCTCATCCTCAATTGAATCTAGCTCAAGCCAGCTCAACACAAGCAACAAGAAAGAATAGACCTCCTCCTTTCTATTTATCACTACAAATGGAAGGATGGGTGGTACACAATTGCATGATAGATTTAGGTGCAACTACTACAGTGATGCCCAAAGTTGTATGTGATATCATGGGGATGGAATATACCAAAAGTAGCCTAGGAGTACTATAGTTAGATGGCACTCTAGTCAAGACTATGGGAGTGATCAAAGATATTCCCATAGTGCTGCATAGAATACCTCAGATTATAGTTATACAAGAAGTGGTTGTAGTGGACTTAGAGCCTTATTTTAGGATGTGTCTTTCAAGGGAGTTCATAACCAAGATAGGAGGGTATTTATCCCTTGACTACTCACACATGGAGATCCCATACAAAGGTAGAAGGATCAAAATATTCAATGAAAATCCTTCTTCCTTTCATATTGAGAAAATTGAAGAGGATAACAAACATGCTAATAATGTTAGTATGCTTATTGAAGAGATTGAAGAGCTAGATCTAATGGAAGAAGTTCTAGAGGAGCTCCAAATTGAAGATCAATTCTCTTTGAAATATTTTAATGCTATGATTGAAATAGGGATTGGAACCTATTCAATCACAAAATCTAAAAATATTGAGCCCCCCACTCTATCAAAATAAGACTCTCCCATAAATCAGATCTAGAAAACTTTTCTTTGATGGTGCTAGATGTAAAAATGGGGTTGGAGCAAGTATAGTGTTAATCTCACCAACTGGGGCTAAAAATTTTTTTCATATAGATTAACATGGAGCTATATAAATAATGTAGTAGAATATGAGGCACTCTGCTTGGGCCTAAGAAAGGCTAAAAAGTTAGGGGTTAAACAATTGTAGATATATGGTGATTCAGAATTGATAGTGAATCAGGTCATAGAAAGGTGCATCAGTAAGCAACATTACCTCAAAGCCTACCGAAACAAAGTGTGGGATCTATTTGAAGCTTTTGAAGCTTTGAATATCAAGGCTATTCCTAGGGAACATAATACTCATGTTGATATATTAGCATCTTTGGGAGCCAATTATTGTCCAATAGCTAATGTCATACAAAAATCAAAGATAGTAAGGCTAATATATAGACCTTCAGTTCTTGATAAAGATACTTTCTAGTAGGTCTTTGAAAATGATGAACATGTGGTGGATTTTTTAGTATATGAGATGAACTATTCAAGTGATCATACCTTGGAAAATGAAGAAGATGAAGGTCTGATTCAACTAAAAAATAATCATATACCAAAGGGTTTAATAACTCTTGAAAGTCTATTTGATAGCAGTGATCGACTAGTAGGCCACACAATAAAAGTTGATAAGCAAAGTTACAAAGAGATGTCATTAGAACCTAGGAAGGTGCTTAAGGTTGGAGTTCAATGTTCAGAAGAAGAGGTCAATCAAATTCAGGATTTATGTAAAGAATTCAATGACATTATAGCATGGACATATGATGACCTCAAGGTGTACAACAAGCAAACAATACAACATACTATTGAACTTGAACCATATTCAAAGCCTTTCCGATATAAGGAGAGGCCTATCAACCCAAAGATAGAAGCCTTGATGATGCAAGAGCTACTGAAGCTACTCAATGCTAAAATAATATACCCTATCAAGCATTTTGCATGGGTTTCTAACCTAGTACTAGTCAAAAAAAATGGGGACATCCGATTATGTGTAGTTTTTAAAAAATTGAATAGGACCTCATTGAAAGATCACTATCCCCTTCCCTAGATAGATCAAATACTACATACTGTAGTAGGAGCAAAGATATTTTCATTGCTAGATGGATTTTTTGGTTATAATCAGGTTTGGGTTAGGGATGAAGATCAACACAAAACTGCATTCACTACCAAATGGGGAACTTTTGCCTATCAATGAATGCCTTTTGGTCTATCCAATGCAGGGGCTACTTTTCAAAGAGTAATGGATCTAGATTTTGGAGAACTAGTGAATAAAGTAATAGTCATCTACCTAGATGACATGACTGTATTCTCTCACAAAAAGGAAAAACATGTTGAGCATCTCAAGATGGTTTTTGAAAAATGCAAAGAATTTGGAGTTTCCTTGAATCCAAAGAAGTCAATCTTTGTTGTCCAAGAAGGAAAACTCTTGGGTCATGTTATTTTTGAGGTAGGGCTGGCCATTGACCCAGATAGGGTGAAAGCTCTCTTAGATCTTCCTTTGCCATTGAATAAGAAAGGGTTACAATATTTCTTTGGATAGATCAACTTTATGCATAAATTTATTTTAGATTTTGCACAAATAGTGAAACCTATGACTGAATTACTAAAAAAGGATATGGATTTCAAATGGATAGACCTATGAAAGAATGCATTCAAGAACATCAAAGAGGCAATTTCCCAGGCACCTATGCTTATCAATCTAGATTACTCAAGGGACTTTATCTTGTATGCAATTGGTGAACAAGAAAGTTATGTTGTAGTACTTAAAAGGAATAAGACAATGAGGAGAGACCTATTACCTTCATAAGCTAAAATGCAAGATCATGAAGAAATATATAACTTCATTGAAAAGCAATAGTATGCAGTCATGAAGTCGTTAAACAAATTTAGACACTTTCTATCTCAAAGTAAAAATTTGGTGTATGTGGTACACCCTGATGTTAGAAACTTTATAGTTCAAGGAGAGCTAGGTGAAAAAGAGTAGGGTGGGTGATAAAAATTCAATAGTATGGTGTAGAGATCCATCCAACCAAGATGGTAAGAGGTAGAGCTTTATGTCAAGAATTGGCTAGAAGAGTAAAAATGGACTATGTAGCATGTCAACCACCAGAACCAATTTGAGAAGATGAATAGTCCTCAGAAATCTTAGATTGGGTTGATGAACTCATAAGCTATTTCTAGATAGGAAGATGCCCATAAAACCTAAATGCCTCACAAAGAAGAAGGTATAGGCTTCAAGCTTTGAAATATATCTTGTTACCTGAAGGTTTATACAGGAAAAATCTGGATGGAGTTCTTTTGAAATGCATAAAAGATAATAAAAAATAGAAGATCTTGAAGGAATTCCATGAAGGCTTGTCTGGAGGATATTATTCAGGTAGAACAACTGCATTAAAAATACTAAGAATAGGTTGTTACTGGCCAACCATATTTTTTGATGCTTTCAAAATGACAAGAGCATGTGAGGAATGCCAAAGGCATGTGGGAAGGAACATAAATGCTTCATTACCTCTCAAACCCATACAAGTAGAAGAACCTTTTTAGCAATGGGGACTTGACTTCATAGGGGTGATAGAACCAAACTCATCTATAGGACACAAGTATATTTTAACTACTATAGATTATTTCACCAAATGGGTTGAAGCAGTACCCACAAAAAAGGTTGATCAAGAAGTAGTGATTGAATTTGTTGAGAGCCTGATTACAAGGTTTGGCATACCTGATGCATTGGTTAGTGATAATGGTCCATCCTTCATTGGAGCAAAGATAACTAATTTTACTAGTAAATATGGAATTTATTTGAAGACTTCCTCAAACTACTATCCATAGGGAAATGGTTTGGCAAAATCTACTAATAAGAATTTGCTTAGGATTCTAAAAGAATTTTGAAGGATAACAAGAGGAGTTGGCATTTACTAATAAACCAAGCATTGTGGGCTGATAGGATCACTATTAAGAAGTCCATTAACACATCTCCCTATGCTCTGGTATATGGAAAAGAAGCCATTCTCCCCATACATCTAGAAATACCTACTCTAAGATTGCTTGATCAAACTCATACTATAGAGGGTGACCCAGTGGAAGATAGGTTAATGCAGCTTTTGCAACTAGAGGAACAAAGAGAAAAGGCTTATGTGCAGTTTCAAAAACATCTAGGGGAAACCAAGGGATGGTTTGACAAAAAGGCCACTTTCAGGAAATTCAAAGTAGGAGACTTGGTCCTAAGATGGAATGAAAATAGAGCAAAGCCAAGGAACCACCAGAAGTTTGATTCCTTTTGGGAAGGCCCATTCAAAATAATTGCTGAAAAACAACATAATGCTTTTCAACTATAGGATGAACAAGGAAGAATTCAAATGATCCCTATTAATGGTTTTCATTTGAAGCTCTACTTTCATTAAAATTTCACTCTTGTATTTTATGTATTATATGTACTATATCTTCTATTTTTGACTAAAAGCATCGTGACATCATGACATGTCTCCATGTCATGGTAGCAAAGGTTTGGAACCCTAAAGATCAAAAGGTTGGTATGACATCATGACATGTCTCCATGTCATGGTCAACCAAGTCAAAATACATCAAAATCTAAAGGGGAATATGATCGTGCAATAAGAGGGAAAAATTATTTCTAAATTTGAAAAGTAGTGGAGAGCATGATAGTCATTAATGCAATATCTATTATGATTCGTTGGGTAGGTTGGTACATGAATTAAAGTAGAATTACCATGTAAATTAAATCATCAAGCAAGTGCACAACCATCACAATTAATTGCATTTCACCCTAAAATTCCATAGAGCTTAATATACAACAAGAAATTCTTATGAATTTTCACTGAATCATCTATTAAAATTTTATGCAAAAATTTTCTTCGTCATTGAAGGTTTTCTCATACAAGCAATTCAAAAAAGACTCAGTGAAGCAGTGCTCGAATAAATTCTTGTACCATAATGTCAACTTCTTCTTTAGCTGTTGGGGCATCAATAAAAGTTGAGGCTAAAAGGGATGTTGAGTTTTAGGATAGGGATGAAAAAATTGTAGACATAGTGGTAACTTGGAAGGGCATCGAGTGGTTGAGGATTGATATTGAGGATAGAATATCTAAAGGTATTACTCCATCAAGCCCTAGCACTTTTACCTTCCATTCCTTGTTATCATTTTATATTTGCACTCTAGTCCACCCATGCCCTGAGTTTAGGATGTGTTCAAAATGCATAAGGAAGAACCCTATTTACACTTTCTCCTAATGTTTTCTCTATTACCTTTGCTATGGGCCTGATGCCCATTGAGAAACCTAAGCCTTTTCACCTCGATGATCAGGCAAAGTATTATACCCTAGGTAACCACTTGGATAAGGAAAACTATTTCAAGTCTTGGGTAGAATCACAATTGAAAATAATATAGATAAGGGGAAATTTACTTGCAACCCCCATCCCAACAACTGAGTTTCACAACCCTAAGATTTTTTCAATGTTGGTAGTATTAGTTGGGTTGAAGTCAGATGAGCAGGTCTAGGGTTGGTAGCTTGCCACAACTTACTACATTTCCAACCCTAAGTTCTATGACACTTCTATCATGGATCAGGGCACTAGGCCACTTTTCTTTGATTGGCCCTCCTTCCTAAACCAACAAATCCATGAGCAACTATGCAAATTGAAGAAAGGTTCTAGAACTTCTTTCAGGTATTACTCCCATTTGGCCTAGGTTTTTCTCTACTTTATGGCACAAGAGATGCCTTGGATAGCTGTGACTGATAAAGATGAAAAGGGGAACCCTTACCAGTCTATTCATGGACCATTGTGTTGACCACATCTGAGTCATATTACAATTTTAACAAAGAATTCTTGGGACCTGCTTTGAAGATTTTGCATGGGGAAATGGGTAGGTTGTCCCAAAAAGCAAAATTTGTTTTGCAAAACCCTCATGCAAAAGAAGGGGATTGGTTCTTTTTTATAGAGGGTACAATCATCAGGTTGTATGGATTCACTGGAAAACCATTTTTGCTTCCTCATTTTGTAATAGATCAGTTGTTTGTAATGGAGTATTGTAGATAAACTGAGTATATTAATTGCACATATGGTATTAGTATGGGAAAGAAGGGGACTTGCACCTACCCTTTCAATTTTGAAGGTATAATAATAACAAGGAAGGGCCACTATCAGAATATCACCAAGGCTATGAAGAATTTGGGTCTGATAGAGCTACCTCAAAGATGGAGGTATGACCCTATTGATAAATTTATTGAGAGGTTGAGTATTATTAATAACTCTAGGCCTCCAAAATTTAATAAAATAATTAGGACCCATATAGATCAACATAGAAATAATAAAGAAAATGAAGAATTAGAATGGCATGTAGACCAACCCCTATGGAGGTATTTCTATGACCAAGTTGTGGACTATGACCCTCAAAATGAACCAAAACATGTCCTTGGAAGAATCTAAGATTATTCACATGCAAAAAAACACAAATGGATTGAGGTCAAAATTTTGAATTGGTGGATTATAAGGGTTGAAACTGATACCACTCCCTCAATATTTGGTATAAAAAATGATGATGAGTTCTCTACCAAATATGATGAATTCTATGAGTCTTGGGTGGTAGATAATGGAAAGAAGATAGCCCTAAGTTTTTATTGAATAACTAAATAAGGATAAGCTATGAAGGGCACAATAGAGGAGGTAGACTCAGGCAAAGAAAAATCATCCTCTCAAACTCAATAACATGCTGCTATAGTTGCAACCCCCTCTTCTTCCACCATTGGAAAGACACCTATGTATACCCCTATGCAAGAACAATTGGAAAAGTATTCAAAAGCACCTAAAATGATGTAGAATATGGGTTATACTAGGAAGGGCCTTGGAAAGAATGCTCAAGGAATCACTGAGCCCATATAGGTACATAAAAGGCTAAATCACTTAGCTCTTGGAGAAAAAACTTTAATAGTTAAAAGTTCCAAGTCAGCTACCTCCCTAGTCAAATTTATAACACCAGCCTCTATGGGGCTAATGCCTCCTCTAGTCGAAGAAACACAACCATAGATATAGTAGCAAGATGTAGAGATAGATGATAATGTTCCTCTCAATAAAGTATTCAAGAGGAAGGCAGAGGATACAACCAAGGAAAGTACACAAAAGTAGAGTAGAAAAAAGAGAAAATTGGAAAAAAAAAGTGCCTCTGAATAAGAGAAGATTACTTAACAGGTGCCTTAATAGCAAGTTATATGCACCTCTAAACAAGAGAATATTGTTGAACAAACACCTCCCACAAAAAGTTCCCAAGGAGAACAACTTCAACAATCAAGCCCAGGTATTGTAAATATTCTTTCATCTTCTTCTTCTTCTCCTCCTAATTCCCCAAAGAATTCCCCCTCCCATTCTAGTCAAAAGGATGCTCAATCTCCATCTCCACAATGCTCACCTTCACCTTAGGTTTCCTCACCACCTTCTCCATCTATTCCTCCTTCCACAAGTCACTCTCCATCATCCCTTATAGCAGCATCTAGTGAAGCCCCTACAAATGTGGATGATAATATCGTAGCATCAGGTCTCTCCCCTATTGCCCACTTCCCATTGTTGCAATCTCTGCCCACCACCTCCACTACTCAGACTCATCCCACCATCTCTACTATTCAAAAATTCAAGAAGGTCACTAAAAATGCTTATGATTGGTGGAATACGAAGGTTGCCCAGCCTTCCAAGAAATCTACGCATCAAAGGCAGATGATGGCGGTGGACCCGACCACTCTTCAACAAATGAAAGTAAAACTTAATCCCTTGGTTGATAAACCAGAAGGAGATATGACTATAGAAGATTACCAAGTTGAAGCAACAATAGAGGATATCACACAATTACCAATGCAAGATGAATTAGTGGTTGCCAAGGCTCACCTGGATACTATCTACTTACATGGAGATTATTACAAGGAGAAATTTGAACAAGTAAAGGAAAAGGTTGAAGAACTTGAGACTGCATTGAGAGATCAAAGGAATGTTGAAAGGACCCTTAGGAATGAGATCAAGAAATGGCAAGACAAGTTTCATGAAATGGCTAAGTACAAATAGGAAGTTGAAGATGCCAAGAAGAAAAATCAAGTTTTATCTGAGCAAATTAAGGATCTTCAACAACAAATCCAAATGGAAAAAGCCAAAGCCATAGGATTCTCCAAGGAAAAGGCCAAACAAGTAAGAAAAGAGATGTCTAAGGAGATTCTAGAGATGAGCCTCAAAGTTTGGCCCTGTGTTGTTGTACATGGAAGAAATGAGTAAAATATTGAGGAACACAAGAGCATAAATTCAAGAATGTTGAAGATTTTGTTCAATCAAGATTATCTACAGCAACAAATATCCAAGCACTGGTTGAAAGCAAGTTTGAACAGATAGAAAATAGGGCTCCTAACAAAGAATGGTCCTATGCTAAAATAATGGCTAGGAGCTTTTTTAGAAGGCATAGATTGATGACTCAAGGGTGGAGGCTTGTCCAAGAGCTCAAAGTTGAATCCAAGGGTATAATGAAGCACCTGGATAAAGCTGCAAAATGTGGATTCCTAGGATTTTGGGATGAAAATTATGAAACCCTAGGGGAGGAAGAACTTGAAGAACACAAGCTTATACTAAGAGGGGGTGAAAAATATAATATAAAACTTTTTAATTTTATTTCCAAAGCAATATTATCCATTATTATCAATTGCAATAATGAAATAATGCACAAATCATCGCACACATAAGAGACACAGATTTAACGTGGTTCACCCAATGTGGGTTACATCAATGGAGAAATATTTCTTATAAATTCTCTCAACAAATATCTTGGAACCAATTCCCTATTACAATTTTTATGGGCACAAACCCAAAGGAGACACCAATCCCATATGCTCAAGTTTGTGGACCTCTATCCATAGGAGACACCAATCCCCTCTACTATGGTTCATGGACCTCTATACACAAAAGACACCAATCCCCTCTTTCTCTAGTTTGTGGACCTCTATCCACAGGAGACACAAATCCCATATTGCTCTAGTTTATGGACCTCTATCCATAGAAGACACCAATCCCCTCTTGAACTAATCTGCTGCAAGCCTACACAAGGCTTGCTCAAATCCGCTCACCAAAACCTACTCAAATATACTCCAAGCCTACACACAAGGCTTACTCAAATATGCTTACCAAAACCTACTCAAATTTACTCCAAGCCTACACATAAGGCTTGCTCAAATATACTCCAAAAAATGCTCTCAAATCTACTCAAATATGCTCCAAGCCTACATAAGGCTTGCTCAAATCTGCTCACCAATACCTGCTCAAATCTACTCCAAGCCTACACACAAGGCTTACTCAAATCTGCTCATCAAAATCTACTTAAATATACTCCAAGTATACACACAAGGCTTGCTCAAATATGCTCACCAAAACCTACTCAAATTTACTCCAAGCCTATACACAAGGCTTTCTCAAATCTGCTCCAAAACCTGCTCTCAACTTTGCTCAAATTTTCTCCAATCCTACACAAGGCTTGCTCAAATATGCTCACCAAAACCTGCTCAATCCTGCTCACATAACCTGATCAATCCTACTCAAATCTGCTTAATAATATTTCTCAAACCTGCTCACAATATTTCCCATAATCCTACTCATAATACTGCTTAAACATTGCTCAATCTTGCTCACAAATAGTACTCATATATTTCCCAAAAGTGCTTTCTTCAACTAAAGTAATTTAGACATATTCTACCTAGAATTCTTTTATCTTCAAGAACATATAGATAATGATATGCAATAACAAATTCTCAATATGTTCTTTCACATTCATTAAGTTTGTCGCTTTCATATGTGTCATATTTATTACATCAAAAGGTAGCTTTAGTCTAGCACTATATAACTAACCTGGTAATTGCTGATTTCCACCTTCACTTCAAAAACAATCACTATTCCAAAATCTATCCTTCTCATCTACTTATAAAATCAATCATGAACAATACACAACGTGCTTCTAAATTTGATCTATAACCTTTGCACATTTATTCCCAATTTCAATAAAAAATAATGCATAGGTTTACTCCCAAATATGACCTATAATATTTCATCAATTTGTTTCAAATTTCAAACACAAACAATGCACATCCAATAATTCCTTATACCGCCAATATCATGACAAAATCCTTCAAATAAAACATCCTTGAGAAAGGAATTAAATCACCATACCTCCAAATATGCCTTGATGATGATGAGCTTCCCAAATCTGTCTTGACAAGTAATTTTCTTTTCTAGTGCCACTTCAAAAACTGGTTAGCAAATCTCCTTTTCAAATCATCCACATTAAAAACCCTTTTCAACAATGTTCACAATAAGGCTTGAAAATAATATCTTATATTTTCCTCACAATATAAAGCTTCATCAATAACACAAACCATTTTATCCCCTTTCTATGATATGTCAAAATACAAATAACAATAATCACAAATACACCTTATTTCTCCTTTCTACAATATGCAAAAATACAAATAACAATAATCACAGATACACCTTATCTCTCCTTTCTAAAAATGTAAAAATACAAATAACAAATACACCTTATCTCTCCTTTCTAAAAATGCAAGATTACAACTTTCAAATAATACCCAAATCACCTTATGTCTATTTTCCTCATGCAAACATTACAATATCAAATAATCCTTATTACACCTTATGAATCCCTTTTTAAATCAAATTTAAAACAAAATATTTTGTCCCCTTTATATTCAATATGCCTAGCAAATTATTTGCCTTTGTAAAATAATTTAAATAAAATTTTTTATGCATACCTTCCACCAAGCACATGATTTCATTTCTCTACCTTGCAAAACAATGCTTGCAAGAATTGACCCTACAACCTCCTGCTCCACGGTGCCCTAGCACTAGCTAGGCATCTATATGGGCTACCCCAGCGGGTAGCAACAATAATGCATGACATAAATTTAAACCTTCCTCTTTGTTGCCGCTCAAAACAATGTTTCTACCACCAAAATAGTGCCTGCATGAATCGAACCTGTGACCTTCTCCCCTACAGTGCCTTAGCACTAGCCAAGTGACCAACTGGGCTAGATACCCAGTTGAATCCTATAGCGTAGTACCTTGTCCTTATACTCACTTTTTATCCCATTGAGATTTACGTTTCCTTCTTCTTGTGATTTGTAGTTTTAATGCGCACAAGGATTTCGAATTGCACTTCAAAAAAATCTAAGCCAAACAAATGTATTAGTGCATTATTTATATGCATATTGCCTCTTTTCACAGTGACGTCGATGCTCATGTTTTTCTTTTTAATTTTTGAATTTCATATAGCCTCTAATAATTTTTTATGCTCTTTCTTTTTAAACCTTCTTTTGATTATAATATTTTAAATCTAAAAGATTTAAATATTATAATCTTTAAACCTTTGGCCCTTGGAAAAATAAATCTTTGTCTTTAAACCTTTGCCTCCTCTTGTGGTCTTTAAATATTTTTCAAGAAATTATAATAAAACCTTTTAAACCTTGTCCTTCTTCATAATATTTAAATTTTACATTTAAATATTATTAATCCTTCTCTTAGAAAAATACTTTGGAGATATACCTTACCTTGAATTTTTTCCATAGTACCTTACCTTGAATTTTGTCCATATACCTTGCTTTTGAATTTTGTCCATTGCTTTGTATTCACCAAACCCATGGGAAATAATTTTTTCCTTGATTACCATGCACCTTTGACATCAATGACAACTCAATATTTCCAACAATCTCCCCCTTTGTTATTGATGACAACCCTTAAAAAAATCTTATTTTATTGCAACTGGATTCCAATATTGCTCCCCTTAAGAAGTTTCTCCCCCTCACTGAATTATCTCTCCCTTTTACATCAATTCCAAAGGGATCCTTGGGGCTAAAAATAAGACACTTAGCATAGCTCCCTCAAAACCTCCTTTTCTTGAGGATATTAATTATGGGATGGGAGTGAAACTCCCAAATTGCTATACTCCTCTTCTTGTTTAATTTTATTTCTCTAAATTTTTGAAGTCATATATCTTTGAAAATTTTAACTTTTTTTATTCTTGCTTGTCTTTAGAAATTTAGGAAACACTATTCTAAACCATTTTGCTTTATGCCCAAAATTATTGCATTTGAAACACATGATAGGTTTTTTCTATCAAAGGAGGCTACAACTTTGTTCGGTGATTCTACCCTACAAGCCCTTCCTAAAATTGCCTCTAATCATAATCCCATTTTGTTGGAGATCCCTAACTCTCTGTCCTTCAAGAAACCTTTCAGATTTCAATCTATGTGGATCAAACATTCCAGTTTCAGAGATAACTTAAGTCAGTGGTGGCAGCAACCTGTTAGGGGTAGTGCAGCTTTTAAACTTGATGGCAAATTAAAGTTTGTTAAGGAAAAGCTTCGAACTTGGAACAAAGAGGTCTTTGGGAACCTCTTTGAAAATAAAAAATAGGTTGTTGAAATTTTGAAGATAATTGATCAGAGGATCCAACATGGTGATGCTTGATGAAACTACTAGGCAGGGAGGAACGAACAAAACTAGCAGAGTTTCATAACATTTTGGCTTGTGAGGAAATCTATTGGAGGCAAAAATCAAGGGCTCTTTGGTTGAAATATGGAGATTCAAATTCCAAGTTTTTTCACGTCACCATGCTTAGAAACAGAAGCAATAACAAGATAATTTTTTTTAAAAAAGCAGATGGTTCTATTACTCAAGACTTAACAGAAATCAAAAAGGAGGCAGTAACTTATTTCAATTCTATCCTTGGTCAGGAATCACAGTGCAATGAGGAGGCCAAAGATATTCTCTTGCAATCCATTCCTAGCATAATAAATGAGGATATAAACCTTAAGCTTCTAGCTCCCTTTTCTGATGAGGAAATTAAGGAAGCCTTGTTTAGCATGGAGCCAGACAAAGCCCCGGGACCCGATGGCTTTCCCCCTCATTTCTATCAAGCTTTTTGGGACATCGTAAGTGAGGATGTAATTTTTGCTATCAGAGAATTCCAAGCAAGCAATCATATCCCAAAAGGTATCAACTCTACTTTTATTTCTCTAATTCCTAAGAAGCAAACCCCTGAATCTATGGCTGACTTCAGGCCAATCAATCTGTGCAATGTTTCTTACAAGATCCTAACTAAAGCCATTGCAAATAGAATGAGAGATATTCTACCCCGCATCATAGATCCATGCCAGGGAAGCTCTGTCTAGGGCAGGTCAATCTTGGATGGAGTTATCATAGTTCATGAAGCTCTGCACTCTGCTCATAAGACTAACAGGTCTATTTTTGCCCTCAAGCTTGATATGAACAAAGCATTTGATAGGCTAAATTGGGACTTTCTGATTGTTGTCCTCCTTAAGTTTGGTTTTCACCACCAATGGGTTAATTTGATCAAAGAATGTATTTCTAAAGCATGGTTCTCGATTCTAGTTAATGGAACAACTACTGGTTACTTTCAAAGTCGTAGAGGAATTCGGTAGGGGGACCCTATCAGCCCCATGTTATTCATCATTGTGGCAGAAGCTTTAGGCAGAACCATAAAAAATGCTTGCAGTTCAAGGCTAATATCGGGAATCAAGGCAACATCTCTCACTAGGGTTGTTTCTCACCAACAATTCATCGATGATACCCTTATATTGACTAAGGCATCGATGGTTGAGGCCAAAATAATTAAATACATCCTGCAACTCTACGAGGACGTTGCTTGGTCAGAAAGTTAATTTCAGTAAAAGCAAGTTATATTTCTTGAACACCCCCATTCGGAGGCAAGGAAGGATTGCAAAAATTTTAGGGTGTGATATAGCAAACCTCCCCACTTCGTATCTTGGTCTCCCTCTTTTCATTGGTTCTCCGAGAGAGTCAATGTGGGACGAGGGTTATTGAAAGAATTCAAAAAAAACTTGTTGGATGGAAAGGTCATCTTCTATCTCAAGCAGGAAAGCTGACCCTCACTAAGGCCTCTCTTCAGAGCATTCCAGTCTATTTCCTCTCCATTTTCAAAGCCCCTGTGAAGGTTTTCCAAAAAATTGAGAAACTCCAAAAAGAATTTTTATGGACTGGATCAGAGGAGAAAAAAGGATACACCTTGTAGGATGGACCAAAGTGTGCAGACCCGGGGAAAATGGGGGCTTAGGTCTGAGGAGAATTGCTCATATAAATTTAGCTTTACTAGCTAAGCAGGCGTGGCGTCTCATTTTTGGTGAAGAAAATGAATGGACAACTATCATCAAATGAAAGTATCTTCAAAATATGGAATTTCTAAGTGACTCAGTTCCAATCAGAGGTTCTGCTTTTTGGAAAGCAATTCTTAATTGTAAGGAAATCATCAAAAAAGGTTTAAGATGGGTTTTAGGCAATGGTGAGAGGATAAATTGTTGGAATGACAGGTGGGCTAAGGACGAACCACTGACGCAATATCCTAACTTAGCCCGAATCAGAGATATCACAGAAGAACTCATTGGGAGAAAAGTCTTCGATTATATGGTTGAGGACAGAGGTAGAATGAAGTGGAAACAAATAAGAATTCAGGGATTTCAAGCAGAATCAAATGATCTTTGTAACATTCTCGGGCAACAGTTTATCCCCATGAGACCCAAGGAAGATCAAGTGACCTGGGCTCCTACGGAAAATGGGCAGTTCACTGTTAAATCAGCTTACAAGCTTCTGCTTGATGACGAGGATTTTGTCCTCCAAAAGGACTTAGTTTGGATAAAAAATTTAATTCCAAAAATTGTAGTCTTTTCATGGCTGGTTATCCAAGGAAGAATTCTAACCATTGATAATATGATGCGTAAAGGTATTTGTATCACTAATCATTGTTATCTATGCAGGGCTAATTGGGAGACCATTTATCACATTTTCCTTGAGTGCCCTTTTTCCTTGATTGTCCTAAGTGGGGTTTTTCAGGCCTTCAATATTTCATGGGTTAAACCAGCCATCGTACTTGATTTGTTCATCCAGTGGCCTTGCCCCTTTTCAAGCCAAAGACTTAGATACATGTGGAAAATTTGTCTCAATCACTATCTTTGGCGGGTGTGGTTAGAAAGGAACCATAGAGTCTTTAATGAGTCTATCCATGATCATCAAACTATCATTGCCAGGATCCTATCCTTTGCCAATGAGAATGTGAACCTTATCCCTTTTGATAGTTGTAAACCTCATCTGCAGGAGACCACGATTGCTCAATATTTAAGCTTAACCTTGTTAGATGAGTCTGTGCCTAGGGTAGTCAACCCCAGAGCCAATGTTAAGTGGTCTCCACCTCCTACGGGTTGGTTTAAGCTTAATTTTGATGGAGCAGCTAAGGACAATCCTGGCAGAGCAGGCATTGGTGGCATTGTGCGAGATCATAATGGGAATATGATGCTTGCATTTTTTGAATATTTGGGAACAAGGACGAACAACGAAGCTGAAGCTAGAGCTATGTGGAGAGGCCTTCAAATGACTCAAGACTTAGAAGGCAATTTGATCATAGAAGGAGACTCTATGCATGTTATAAATCTCCTCAATAATTGGAAAACACCTCCTTGGAGGATTAAAACAATTGTTGAAGAGGCTAGGATCCTTTTCTAGGGAAGACGGGATAGAAAAGCCCAACATGTCTTTCGGGAAGCTAACAAAATTGTTGATAAGCTGGCCAATTTGGGTGTCGATGGTGACGGACTTTTCAAATGGGAACACGGTGTCCCGAGTGAAGTAGAGGAGCTTATTCAACAAGAATGCCAAGAATGATAGTCGAATTTACCAACAGGGAAGGCATTGTAAGTTCGAAGGCTAGGAGTATTCCCGTCTCTTTTTTGAATTGGACTCACAATAAAAATTATCTGAGCTATCAGTCTTCGTGGATGCTGCTTGGAAATACCACAAAGACTAATGGGGACAGTCACATGTCAGATAACATGGCTCCTAGTCATCTTAGTAATTTGAGGTTGGTTGATAATCATAGGGAAGGAAAGAAACGACAATATAAGACTTCGAACCAAAGCCACGTGGACCACCAGATAGCCACCGCCATAAATCTAGCCAGCAGGTTCACTTCTCCAAGGCTGATTGGCCAAGATAGTATGTGGTACCAAAGCATGTCATATACGGAAGAAAGCAATTACCAAAGAATTATTAAGAGTAACTGTCAATACAGAGCTTGTGGGAGTTTTTTTAGTACTCTGCTATGTGTGTCTGCAACTTTTTGTTTCTCCATTGTCTCAAGGAAGGGATCCGTGTCTGTTTCTTTTTTGTAATTATGATGCATGTGTGTTTTCTCGGGGTATACCCAAAATGTTGTATGGGAAGTTTCTTTTTGATAACAGGCTATGTGCCTTACCGGATGTAATGGCTTTGGCGGCATGTAGATTTTACATATATAGGATCCTTAGTAAGGATATGTTCATCAACAACCCTGGGCTGATTTTTGTAAAAGGTTTTGGGTCAACTTGTAAAACCCGGTATTAATGCTATAGTATCTTATCTACCAAAAAAAAGTGCAAGTGACTTAAAATTTCTTTTAGTGAAGCCATAATCATTCTTATCATGAACCCTACAGTGTATTACTTTATGACCAAAAATATTACATAAGTAGCAATAACCTTGGAAGAGATATCCATCTTGCCTTGGAGGATATGATCGCATGGTTCTTTCTTTGCTTTTCCTGTGATAGTCCCTATTCCTTGATGGTGCATTTTTTTCTTCCTCTTTGATGCTTTCACTTCTCAAATCATCAATATATGTCTTAGGCTCTTCTTCAAATACATTATTTGATGCTTCTATTTCTTTTGAGCTTGACTCCTCTTCTTGTACCTCTTGACCTTCCTAATAACCAAGTCTAGTATTTATAAATGGAGATCTCTGTGTTTTGATAACATATTCCTAATAACCAAGGTAGTATCAAGCCCAAAAAAATCCTCATTAGAAATAGTTTAAGCAACCATACAATTATCCTTAATTGGAATATCAAGGAGGAAATCAGAAGGGAAATTTAGGTCAAAGGATTCAAGAAATTAAAAAACTAGAAGATCCTAAAATAATCATGAAGTCAAAGCTCTCTCAGTAAAGATATATTTTTATTAAGACACTAACTACTTGCTTGAATAGAACACATAAAATAATAAGGAGAATGCAAATTCCAATACCAAATAAAATATCCATATTGAAGACTAAAGTCTTCAATATGCAAATAATGTAATACAAGGGGGTTTTAGAGTATATTACATCATTTGGGTCATATAAATATACCACCTTTGGTACATAACTAGAGTAGGAGTTTACTTTCGAATAAAGTTAGTTAGTCACTTCAAGTATTGTAATAAATGCACAAGTGTCAATGTGTAAGTTATAAATATGCATGTAGTCTACATGTACATGAGTCTTAGGTAGAGTAAGGGCCAATAAATCTATCTTCCTATATAAAGGCCTCATAGTGAGTGTTTTAGAGAGCAGTAGTAAATATAGAGAGTATAGTAGTTAATATAGGTGTGTAGTAGAGAGTGTGTGGTATGGTACAATGTAGTCCTTTCATATTATTTCATGGAGTGTTCATGTCCTTCATATGTATCATTGAACTATTTTCATCACTCTGATTAATGGAATATTTTTGAGTTATTTACAGATGTTCATATCTTTATTTTTCTGCATATTATTGTACCATTAGTTTATAGTTATCTTAGATTAGTTATCTTACATATTATGGCTGTCATACCTCCCATAACAAGCTAATAGTCTCTTTGTCACAATCACAAAAGTTTGGGAAGCTTCAAGGCAAAAAAGGGTGTGACATTATAATATGTCTCTACATTGTGGTTGCAAAAACTTGGGAAGCTTCAAGGTAAAATAAGGGTACAACATCGTGAAATTTCTCTATATCATGATAATAGAATCTTGGGAAGCTTCAAGGTAGAAAAAGGGTGCAACATTATGACATGTCTCTACATCGTGATTGCAAAATCTTGAGGAGCTTCAAAGTGGAAAGGAGGTGCAACACCATGACATGTCTACATGTCATGGTTGTGAGCATGCAGAAAGCCAAATATTTAGAATAATTTCATACCACCATATCCATTACAAATACATGGTGGGATATTGTTTCAATATTAAGGAATGAACCAAATTCAAGCTTACTTCCACCACTTTCTTGTGTATGTATGAAAAATTTGAAGAGAGCAATACAACTTAAAATTTTATTTGGCTTTTGGTTCATCATTTTGTAGGACATGTATGTATGAGTGATTGATTATTTCTATTTTCGCTAGACAAATATGTATGGCATTAATTCTCTTTTTTGGTTTTTTGCATATGCTCATTTTCTAGTTCTAGAATTTACAATCTGCTAGACTAAAAACTGATTAAGGATAATGTTATGTAATTCATAAAATTGGTTGGCCTATTAGGAAGTTTGAATGTTTTCTCTATTTTATAAGATTTATATACTTATTGATTTTTATTAATCTGTACCATCTTAAGTTCTAGCTTTAGCTACATTTACTTCTTTTAGCACCTTTTCCTCCTCAATTTGAGATTTTAGCTAGTTAGAATTCTGTAGGAGCCAACCTTCTCTAGATATTGAACCTATTAAGCTTTGTAGCTTGACCAATAATTCAATGTTAGCTAAGTCTTTGGGTGCATATTTTACCTTAGGAATATTTTAGACCAATAGGTCCATTAGTCTAGTTAGTCTATTTTGGCTTGTTTTGGCTTGCTCAACCTATTTTTGCATGTTTTGGCTCATTTTGGCCTTCCTAACCCATTCTAAACCTTTTTTATTTGCCTATCCAATTTTATTCTTCTTGGCTTATTTTGGTATGTCTCATTTGGTTTTGGCCTATCCTACTTGATTTAGTTCCTTCTAGCATGTTCTAGCCTATTAATCCTCCTAATAGTCCTCCTACTCCTATATTGGATAGAATTGAAAATTTATTTGAAACTACAGGATTAGAACTTACTCGAGTATTTTAGTTGCCAACAACCTGTTGTTTTCCTTTGTCTTGTTGGGACCCTGCACCCTCTCTTTTATTTTTTGGTAGACATAGTTTTCCTGATTGAAATCACCTTTGCCAGGGAAACTCCTCAAATTTCCTCTATCTAGCATTCCCTACTTCTGATTTTCTCTATTCATTGCCAGGTTAGGGCATTTATTGCATAGATTTCCTTAATTTTTGTATTTTGCAGAGAATTCCGGTCTGTTCTCGTATTCTATCGACTATTTTTGATAGTATTCTTCATACTCTAGCTCCACAAACCATGGCATTTCATTATCCAAATTAACATTTATGTAGATTCGTGCATGAGTCATCCTTGTCTTGGCCAAGATCACATGGTCAATGGAGATCAGGTCCCCTATAGTTATGGCTATGCCCTGCAACCAATATTCATTAAAGAAATGGGTAGGTAGACTCGGGAGACGAACCCAAATAGGGGTAATGTTAATATTTTTCTTTTTAGGGTCAAAATATTCACCCCATTGTCTAAGAAAAAGGCTCCTTTTGCCCAAAAACCAAGGACCTCCTATTAAAATGTGGTTAGCATCCTCCATATTATTAAAACATATAATGAAGAACCCTCGAGTTAGAGCTACCAACTCCAAGCTGCCTACCGATCGCCATTTACCTGTCATGCAAGCCTTGATAGTCTCAATGTCCTGCCTACCTTCCAAAAACTTGCCTACTAGGGAGAATTATTCCATTGAAAGAAAAGGGCTCATGGAACTTGCTGGGGCCAAAATTTTATTATTTACTAGAACTAGGGGCGGAAGAGAGAGAACCTCCTTTCTTTTTCCTCTAAGAGTCTCAGCAAAAGATAGCCACTTCTTGGGCCCCGCATTGTCCTTCGTATCTTTTTGTCGGGTCTTTCTAAGGAGGGTCGGGCCTCCGCGTGATGCCCGCATTCAAATATGCCATAGCCTGACCGCCTTCCTCTGGATCCTCGCTTGATCCATGCTCGAGGTTCCCACCCGCCCCTTCCATACCTGCTCTACCTTTGCCACCTTGGCTGAGATTCCTACCCAAAAAATTCAAACCCTCACTCCCGCCGCACCCGCTAAACCTCAACTCACTCATTCTTGATGATGCAATAGCTTTAATATTGTTAATAATATTAAATTTAATATTTTTTATATTTCATTAACATCCTTAAAATATTTTTTTAAATTTAGTAAATTTTATGCTATTTACATTTGTGTAATATATATATTTGACATACTAATAATTTTTTTGTTTGAGTTTATTTTAATCCGCTGTATTTGGAGGATTTTTCTTACTTCATCGCCCTTCATTTGGTATCAGAGCCCAAGTTCATCTCTGGAGAGTTCTCTAATTTTAGTTATTATTATTATTATTATTTTAAATGCTATGTTACAATTAAATATAACATTTATGTTATATAAAAATATAATATTAGATTCTATTTAAAAGCTTTCCTTAGACAAGAGAAGCCTTAGATAAGGATATCCTCTATCTTCTTATTTGTTCATTATTATGGTAAAGGTTTTGAGTAGGAACTTTAGAAAGACTTAAAAATATGGGCTTATAAGTGGACTTAAGGTTAGTAATAACATCGACAACATCATCCATCAATAGTTTGTAGATGATACAACCCTTTTTGGAATGGTAAGGATAAATGAGGCTAGAGCTTTGAATAACTTTTTAAAAGAATGCAAAAGAGATTTAGGGCAAAAAGTTAATAGGAAAAAATCCAAAATTTACTTTCTTAACACTACAACTAATATCAAAGCAAGAATTTGTAGGTTACTTCAAATGGAGGAGGCAAATTTACTAGCAACTTATCTAGGGATGTCTTTATTTGAGGGGAGAATGAGGATAGAATTATGGAATAAACTTCTAGCTTGGAAATGTAGATGGTTATCATTAGAAGGAAGAGAGTAGTTAATTAAGTTAATCTTACAAGACATTCCAACATATTATATGTCATTGTATTTTATGCAAAAATTAGTTGAAAATAGTTTAATCTATATTATTCGATCCTTTTTATGGTCAAGTTTACATGATAAAAGAAATTTTCCTTTGGTGAAATGGAGCAAGGTGTGTAATGATAAAAATAGGGGAGGTCCTAGTTTAAGAGTTCTTACAGATAAAAAATTAGATCTTAGGGTAAAAGTAATATGGAGATTGTACAAAGAGAGTCAAAGACAATGGGTAAGAATTCTTCTAAGTATGTTGATCCCAATGACCCAAGTTTAATATTTATTGCATTTTCTCTACCAAATAGATTTACTCTTTGGAATGGTTTAAAAACTATATTGATCTTATGATTAAAGGTTTAAGATGGATGGTGGGAATTGGAGAAAAAATTTCTATTTGGATAGATACTTGGTGTGATAAAAAGCTACTCAATTTAGATCTAATTTTCAAACCTTGGATGAAATTGCTTCAAGAAAAATATGGTGATAGGGTTTCAGAAATTT
This sequence comes from Wollemia nobilis, assembly GCA_028583015.1. NCBI lineage: Eukaryota > Viridiplantae > Streptophyta > Pinopsida > Araucariales > Araucariaceae > Wollemia > Wollemia nobilis. Next base: position 7,082,334 of record JAQPPZ010017049.1, on the reverse strand, counting down.
TGTACAAGGATCAAGAATGAAGATACAAATGGAAATAAGATATTTTTACAAGTATACAAGATATTTATGCTATGAGGTAATTGAGTAGAAAGATAACAACTATGATTATTATGAGGGGAGCCAAGGATAAATTGATTTGAGAGTTGAATAGCTTAGGAGAATACACAACAAGAAGTGGATATAATGTACAACACCAAAAAAATAATAATATCACTAGAATATGGAGAGATATTTGGGATAGCCCAAGCATTCCTAAAGTCAAAATGTTTGTTTGGCTAGTAGGTCATAGAAGAATTTTATCCTAGGATAAACTTATAAAAAAGGATTTTCATGGCCCCTCTAAATGTTTTCTTTGTAAAAAGGAGAGTATAGACCATCTCTTGGGACATTCCTCAATAGTCTGGAATCTATGGCGATAAATTCTTAATATCTTTGGTAAATGCATGATGATGAATAGCATAATTAAATACTAGTTAAAGCAATAGTAGAGAACTTATAAAAGTGAGGCTTTATAAACAATATGGGATACTTTGGACTATATGGCTAGAAAGGAATAGAATTATATTTAAAGTAAAAAAAATCAATTTAGAGGTAATGAAAAGGAAGATATGTTTATCCATAGAGGAGACTAAAACAACCCTATAAATTCACCCAGTCCCTAATCTGTAAGTAGAGAGCCTTGATAGATGGATTTAAGTCATTAAATGGAATTATGATGTTGGATACAAGAGAAGCAAAAAGAAGGCAAATAATATAAAGTGGAAACCACCATATGTGGAGTGGGTTAAATTAAATTTTGATGGAGCATCTAAAGGAAATCCAAGACCAATAAGAGGAGGAATAATTAGAAATAATAGAGATATTTTATCTCATTATGCTTTCAATAGTGGATTTAAGACAAATAATGAAGCTAAAGCTTGGGTGGATTTAGAAGGGTTAAAAATATGCAAACAAATGAAACAGAACAAAATTTGGATGGAAGGTGATTCTCTCATAGTAATAAATGTAATTTTGAGGAAAGCTAAGGCTCCATAGAACATACAAGAGATAATTGTGAAAATTCAAGATCTTGCTAAATAGTTTGAAGAAATCAGGTTTACACATACATTAAGGGAAGAAAACAAATGTGCAGATAGGCTAGCCAATATAAGGGTTTTGATTGAGGATCATGAGGTTAAATTCTCCTTTTCATGGTTAAAGGAAGTAGTAAGTTTAGTTGAAGTTGACAAGAAAATGTTGATTTCCTGAATCAATTAATGATTAAGATTTACTTTATTGTTTTCCACTAGTAATATTTGCTTTATTTTGTAATAATAATGTATTTTCATATAAACTATTTATTATAATTTTTGTGGTTGCACTTGTGCTTTAGGAAGGAAAATAACAATCTATATTTGGTAAAGTGGACTATGATAGTGCGATGTTTTGGAAATATTACTCTACTAAGATGCAATGCATATAGTAGAGGTGAAGTTTTGTATTGTGAAGGCTTTTATAGAAAAATATCAATAAGGATGCTGAATTCTGAAATATTTGTATTCATATAGAAAATTGAAAAGATCCAAAAAATAAAAATCAAGAATTCAAATAGTTTATGTAAAATGATGTAGGTTTCTAGCTATATCATCTCAATTGAGATGAGAAGTGTATCTATTTGTAAAATATCAAGCTCTAAAGAAGAGAGTTGTAATTTGTTAAGGGTTGGGGGCCCAAGCACAACCCCTTATTATCCAACCCAAAAAAAAATCCTCCTTTATTATTTTTTTAAATGATAATTTTTATTTTTATTTTTATTAGATATAGAAGGGGTTTTGAAAGGGTCCCCGAACCTTTTACAATAGGAGAAGCCCTACAAAACTTGGCCTAAGACCAACAATACAAGGACAAGAATGACTATAAAGCACTACAACTAGCCACCCATCACCAAGTGAACCAACTACAACTTGATACAAGAAATAAAATTAGAACAACGTTGGTGAGCCCCCAACCAACCAACACTCCCACATGGTTGTGCACAAAACCTTTCTTCATAAATAGTAAAAGCTTATAGAGCATTAAGAAGCATGCATCACTAAATCCAATTGAAGAAGACCTTCAAGAAAATTGTCTCTCCAAATAGATAGACCATTGAGACTTATACCTAGGTTTACCATAAAGTCAGTATGGTAGTTTCCTTCTCTAAAGATATGCTTTATCTCCCTATCCTCTCTAGCTTAAAGAATTCACCTAGATTCCATAATCACAACCTCAATATTCCAATCGAGGACTGAATCACCTTTGACCAAGTTTATAATATTAAGTGAGTCTCCTTCAATGCAAACTTTTTGGTACCCCATCTTCTCCACAAGTAGGAGACCTTGGTAAAGGGCTCTAGCCTCCACAACATGGCAAGTCTAGATATCTAAGAATTTGGCATACACCAATAGAAGCCCACCTTTATCATCCCTAAGCACCCCACCAACACCAACATTACCAGGATTACCCTTTGAAGCTCCATCAAAGTTCAGTTTAACCCAACCTAGAGAAGGAGGTTCCCACCTCACAAGGGCTCGAGGATTAGGACTAGGAAGACCAACAACCCTATTACTCTATTGAAAGCCAATTTTCCTTTTGAGCTCAACCTCCTCAAATCTACCCTCCTCCAAAGCTAGAGAGGACACATTCTCTAGGGTGGAGGCCAAGGCTCTAGCACAAATAGAGGTAGGATCTCTTTTGAAGTTTTTAAAAATTCTACTATTCCTCTCCTTCCACACCCACTAAAAAATATGTGGCAAATAGAAGTTCCAAAAATATTTCAGCCTTGGAGAGTAAAAAGGAGATGACCATTGAGTGCAAACATCAACAAGTGAACTCGACACCACCCAACTCAGTCCCAAAAAATTAAAAATAGAGTTAAGAACTTCCATAGAGAATGAGCATTGAAAGAATAGATGGCTTGTCTGTTCCTCATTAGCACCATAGAGGCAACATCTGTTCGACATTGACCAACCTCTTTTTTAAATATTTTTAATGGTCAAAATCTTATTTTGAGTTGCCAACTAGAAAAATATATTCACCTTTGGTGTTAGACCCTTAAGCCATACTTTGAAATGTGGGACCCATGGAGGAGTCTTGATAGCCAACAAATTGTAGGTAGACTTGACTAAAAAGGATCCATTATTTTCCCCTGCCTAGAAGATCTCATCCTCTTCATTTCTCTGTTTAATGACCTAAAACTTCAACTTATTAGCAATTAGAATCCAAGCTTCAAGTTCAACATTGTTGAGAATAGATTGGTCTAATGATTTCTAAACCTTCAACCCATTGACCACCTCGATAAAGTTAACCACCTTAGACCCAAAGACCAATCTGGTCCTAGGCTCCAAACATGCTAGATTTAGAATCTATGCAAGGGGTTGGTCCATCAACCAAATATCTTTCTAAAAATCAATCTTGAGTCCATCACCCAACCTCCACCTACAACCTTTGGAGACTAGCACCCTTGAATTTTGTAAACTCAACCAAAAGGTTGAACTAAAAGTTGGTAGAGGATCAACAAGAAAAAATTCTCCTGTCTCAAGTATTTGGTTGACACAATGTTGACCCAACTAGTTTTAGTTTGATTTACCAACTTCCATCCCTATTTTGCAACTAGAGCCTTATTCATCTACATTTATGGAGACCTAAGCCACCATCCTTTTTAGGTCTGCAGACTTGCTCCCAACCAACTAAGTGAATTTTTTCTTCTCATCAGAACTAGACCAAAGAAATGACTTTTGAATATGTTCAATCTTTGATAAAATCTTGTTAGGAATTTTAAATATAGATAAGAAGAAGGTTGGAATGCTTTGAAGAGTAGACTTTACTAGGGTAGCCTTTCTGGCTTGATTGAGGAGGGATCCTTTCCACCCGATCAACTTCCTCTATAATATTTCCACCATAGGTTCCCAAAGTGAATCTTAGATCCTACCTTTAAACAAAGGCATTCCAAGGTAAAGAGATGGGAGGGCAGCCACCTCACAACCCAAGATGCGAGCAATTATCCTCTACCTTGCTAAGGGGGTATTCAGAAAGAATATTTTGCTTTTTATATAATTTATCTTTTGCCCAGCTACAATTTCAAATACCTCCAAGATTCCTTTTAGCACCCTTACTTGGGGAATTGAAGCAAGGAGGGAGAGCAGAACATCATCTACAAATTGGTGATGAGAAATAGGATCCACTAACAAAGTGGGCTTGATACCTTCCACAAAGGGTTCTAACTTGATAGCCCTACCCAGAGCTTCCACCACTAAGATATAGAGGTAAGGGGACAAGGGGTCCCCTTGGTGAATGCCTCTCAGACTTGAAAAATAACCTGTTGGGGACCCATTTATTAAGACCAAAAACTTGGTAGAAGAGATACAAGCATGGACAAGTTTTATCCAACTTTGGAAAAAACTAAATTTTCCCAAAACCTTTAACAAAAACTCCCATGAAACCCTATCATAAGCCTTGTTCATGTCTAATTTGAGGAGGAGACTAGCTCTACCACTTTTATTAGTTGAATGAAGGATTTCATGGACAACTATGATATTTTCTAGGATTTATCTCCCTAGCATGAATCCAGTTTGGGCTGAATCAATCAAGGCTAGAAGAAAAGGTTTTAATCTGTTAACAAGGGCCTTTGTCAAAATTTTATAAATAATGTTACATAAGTTGATGGGTCTAAAGGCACCAAAGTCCTTTGCACCAACAGTCTTGGGGATCAGAGTTAAAAAAGTAGAATTCACTCTGAATGGGATATGATTGGTGGTTTGGACCTCTCAAAGGGCATCAACAATATCCTTCCCCATAATATGCCAATACTTCTAGAAAAAGAGGGGGGAAACCATCAGGACCTAAAGCCTTCATTCCTTCCATCACAAATATAGTAACTCTGACTTCCTCATCGTTGAAGGGAGAGATAAGGGCTTGGTTCATATCAATCATGACAAGGCTAGGAATACTACCAAGCAACTTATTTTGGGCTTCCTCATTACAAACCTCTTCCACCTTGATGATATTTTTGAAAAAATCCATAACCTCAACTCTTATATCCTTAATGTGAGTAGCACTGGATCCATCAACTTTTTGAATTTCTCTAATCCTATTGGTGCTTCTATGCTTCAAGGTTGTGATGTGAAAAAACTTAGAATTTTTATCTCCCTCCTTTAGCCAAAGCACCTTGGACTTTTATTTCCACAAAATTTCCTCCTTGGAAATAGTGTTATGAAATTTGGCCAACACCTCCTTTTCTCTGTATCTGATCTCTTGAGATTGATTTCCAAGTTCTATCTCAGATTCAATAGCTTTCAGTTGACTTTTTAGGTCTTTCTTCTTTTGCAAAATATTCCCAAAAACCCTTTTATTCCATTCTTTAAGGCCACTTTTAACAACTCTAAGCTTCATCACAATTTTGGAAAGGTTGAAGCCTTGGACCCTTGTCGACCACTAATTTTTTATTTTAGCTTCCAACTGAGGATGAAGGCACCACATTGCCTCAAACCTAAATGGCCTAGGGAATCTGGTTTCTTCCTGGTCCACTTCAAAACATAAGGGGTTATGGTCAGAGCCAATTCTGGGTAGAGAATAGAGAGATAGATTCCCAAATAATGGAAGGCACTCCTTGGAGACAAGAACCCTATCCAACCTGATTTGGATGAGTTGGTTACCCACTCTCCTATTGCTCCAAGTATACCTTGAACCCTTCAACTCAACATCCAATAGCTCATTGCCATTCACAAAATCTATAAACTCTTCCATGCTTTTTGAGATTGGGGAGTTCCCTCCTTTTTTATCCAAAAAATAGAGGGGAATTAAAATCCCCTACTAGGCACCAAGCTTCTTGAGAAAAAATCCTTCTCATGGAACTCAGAGTTTGCCACAACAAGTTTCTACTAGGCCTAGAGTTTGGTGCATATACATTAGTCATAACCCACCTTTTATTACTTTCTCTATTGTAGAAGAGAATATTAATAATCCTATCTGAGGAAGAAATTATAGAGCCCTCAAACTTGTTGGCATCCTAGAGATAAAGGAGTCCCCTAGAGGAACCATTGGTTGGGCTTGTAGCAAAATGGGCTTCTTTCCAAATTCTTCTTCTAACAACTTCTATATCCTGACCATCCAACTTGGTTTCTTGCAAGAAAAAATATCAGGTAAAATTTCTTTATGTAGGGAAGTGACCACCCATTGTTTAGAAAGCCCATTCAGGCCCCTAACATTCCAAGAGAGGCACTTCATTTATGAGATTTGGAATTAGATTTATTTCCCCTAGACACCCCATGGTTACTCTGGTAGAAATATTCTAGCTTTAGTTATCTTACTCCTACAACCTTCCCTTTTTCAAGTTTGAGTAGAGCTTGAGATCCATTCATGATCTCAGAATCTATTTCCCTCTTCCTCATAGACTTGTTAGGGGGCTTTCCTAACTTCTTCTCAACACCCACATCCACATTGCCCTTCCTTTGTCTTTAGGTTTTAGGACCTAGAGAACCTTTCTCTAGATAGGTCTTTGGGGAGCTAATCGAAGACCCTACCTCAGGGGTCACCAACTGAATCATAGGCTCCTCAAGAGTAGAACCAATACAAAGCCCATCAAAGGAATTATGAAGAAGAGCCTTAGAAACAATGGTTTCAAAAATGATATTTGACTGACATACCTCAGTAACACCAAGCTTTGAGGCTACGTTCTTCTCCTTAGATGCCTTCTCAATCACCACTAGGTTGGCTAGGGTCAATTTTGAGGGTTGCAAAATCTCCTCTACTAGAGCCTTCAACTTTTGAACCTCATCCATCTAGGGTTGAGCTTCTCCTTCCCCCACCTTTGAGGAATTACCACCCAAATCCTTTAAGGGGACTCGACTTGAGTTCTCCTTCTGGATCCATTCTATTCTTGTAGATCTCTTTTCCTTCTCTACTTATGCCTTGAGGGGACATTGGTTCACCTGGTGACCCAATTTTCCATAGCTAGAGCATCGGGTTGACCTATTTTCATAAATAATGGGCTGGTCCCAAGTACCCAAGAATGAGATAAGCTTGATAGAAGAGGGAAGATCTACCTCTAGATCTACCATGACACACATTCTTGCATACACCATTCTTGATTTGGCTCTGGTTACTAGATCGATAAGAAGGAGATCCCCCATAACCTTGGCCACACCTCTCAACACATCTTCATGCCAAATATAGTAAGGGAGGGTAGGGAGATGAACCCATAGAGGCACAAAGTTAACCCTTTGCGTATGAGGATTGAAATCAGGTTCTAACTTCCATAAAAATAGACCTCTTTTTCCATAGAACTAGGGGCCTCCCCCTAGGATATAGTTTGCATCTTCCATGCAGTTTAATATGATATAAAAAAGGCTTTAGGGGCTACTACAATTTCCATGGAGCCTAGAGGTTTCCACTTCACTAGCACCCATCTTCGAATTGAATCTAGGTCTGGCCTCACCCCTTGGAACTTTCCCATAAGGTCACAACCACCATCACCCATGGTGAACTTAACTAGTTCACTCGGGATGCTAATGGCATTTCCCATAGGGGATATATTGCAAATAGGTTTTGAGAAGGTCTCCCTCACACCTTTAGACATCATTACAACATATAAAATACTAAGGCTTGAGTTTTTAGGGGAAAATTATAGGCCATGAGAATGGGACCCAACCTCCAGCTTACTATTTGATGGCCCATGGCTTCCCAAAGGACCCATGAAGCCAGTATCGGGACCTCCTACAGACATACCATCTAGCCAACCCAGAACTACCACATTTGCATCCAATCCAACCACCACCTCCACATATTTTGAGAGCTCCCATCGCCCTTCCACAAACCCATGTAAACCAGATTCAAAGTCTCCCACTCCCACCCTTTCCCACCCTGATCGCCACCATTCAAATTCTAGCTCTCGCTCCTCCATTAAACCCTTGTACCTCCAATCCATGCACCTTTGACAATTATTGTAACATTATTATTTAACCCTCCAGAGCTACCATCGCCTGGCTTCAAACCCTCAAAAGCCACCACTATCGGACTTAGCTATGAATTAAAAACCCTCCAGAGCCACCATCGCCTAGCTTCAAACCCTCCAGAGCCACCACCGCCTGACTCAGCTATGAATTAAAAACCCTCCAAAGCCACTATCCCACTTGGCTTCAAACCCTCGAAAGCCACCACCATCGGACTTAGCTGTGAATTAAAAACCCTCTAGAGCTGCCATCGCCTAGCTTCAAACCCTCGAAAGCCACCACCACCGGACTTAGCTATGAATTAAAAACCCTCCAGAGCCGCTGCCGCCTAGCTTCAAACCCTCTAGAGCCACCACCGCCTAACTCAGCTGTGAATTAAAAACCCTCCAAAGTCGCTGCCACCACCTAGCTTCAAACCCTCGAAAGCCACCACCATCAGACTTAGCTGTGAATTAAAAACCCTCCAGAGCCACCACCGCCTAGCTTCAAACCCTCGAAAGCCACCACCACCAAACTTAGCTATGAATTAAAAACCCTCCAAATTTTCCACCACCTAGCTTCAAACCCTCGAGAGCCACCACCGCCTAACTCAACTATGAATTAAATGATAAAGTTTTTAAATATATATAAAAGGGGGTTTGGTTTTTTAATAAAAAAATAAAAAAATGGTTCTTTTATTTATATATTTAAATGATAAACCTTTTTTTTGAAATGATAAAGTTTTTTTAATACATATATATGCCAACGGGTCCTTGGTTCAACGGTTGGAAAAATAGTTGATGTAGCCCACACCAAGGTTCAAATCTTGACGACACAAAATAGTTCAATGTGACTAAATTGATGTAAAAAGGAAATGGTAACCCTTTCAAAACCCTACATTAATATATATATATATATATATATATATATATATATATATATATATATATATATAATAAAAGAGGGTTTTATTTTTTAATAAAAAAATTTCTTATTGATTTATGTATGTAAATGAAAAACCCTCCTTTATTTATTTTTAAATGATAATGTTATTTTAAAAATATATATAAGAGGGTTTGTTTTTTAATAAAAAAATCAAAGAAAAAGGGTTCTTTTTATTTATATATTTAAATGATTTTCATTTAAATATTGTATTAATTTTTTTTTTTAATTTTTTTTAATAAGTTGTTAATTTATTTAAAAGTTATTTTTTGATGCCACCTACCTTATGGTAGGCTGTATGATCGACCAATGCTAGGCCTTGGTTTGTGCATTGATGAGATGATAGCCTACCAATGGTAGCCAAGGTGGTAGTCCAATGACGTCTAGATGACAACCACTTGTGGCCCATTGGTAGCATAGTGTGTTGGGCAATAACAACCCTTGAGGCTACATGGGGTGAGGGGGAGACCTCAAGCCTTCTTTATGCCCATTATTTTTTTAATAAATTAGTATTTAAAAAGGGTGGGTGGAAAGCCTATGGATCGACCCCATATTTTTTAATTTTTATTTGGTGGTGGGGTCCACAAGACTCTCCTATTTTTCTTTATTTTTTTTGTTACACTAGAGGAGTGGGTTTTGAAAGGGCTCCAAAACCTTATTTACATAAGAGGCAATAAGAAGAATACATCAACAGACCTGTAAGCATCAAAAAATAATTTGAGGATTAAAGGGTAATCTCAGTAGATAAAATTAAATCATTGAGGGTTCCATGATGAAGAAACAAACAAAAAACTATAGAGTAAAGACAAAAGGACTCGATCCTAGGTAGAATCGACACTATTTGTAGGGGTCTCATAATATATCTTCTAAAGGTCTTTGAGTTGGTGGTAAAGGTCATCCATGATCTTGGTGGCTTGGTTGTACAGAGTCCATGTCATATTGGATGCATTAACAACAGCAGAGAGCATTACCACAATGCTGGCAAAAGGGTCCATGATGGTCTTCTGGAACATGCTAGTTGCAGGCTCCCCCATTGGTTTAGAAAGATTCATGCTAGAGGGGTTGTATTTGAGCATCACCTTTAGGGAAGAACCTTTGATATTTACCTGCTTTGGCTAAGGGTACTCTCGAGCAGCCTCAAGGCTATCTCTACACTTAATTCCTAACTTTTTGCTCTACATTGAATATCATTGTAGCTCAAATTTTCTCAACTACAGAGTGCCTTCCTACATAGAGCCAGGGGTTGAATTTATACCTAACTTGGATGAATTAGGGGACCCAAAATTTGGATTGTCATCATCATTGACCACTTCATTGATAGGGGATTCTTGGCTTGGACTTTGGTCATTGGATGAAATAGGAAGGGTGATGGTACAGGATGTACAAGACACAACTACCTTTTGGGTTTAATTTTCAAGGGTATATCTATAGAGGATCAGGTGTAAACCTTAGTAAGTGGTATGGGAGGTATTCCCTTTTTTGAATCTATCAATTGAATTGTCTAGGGATCTAAACATATAATCAAGCACATTGATCACTTTGATGTCCCTTAAATGGTTTAAAAATATGAGGTAAAAACTATGTAGGGGAACATCAGGTTTATCATAGGTAAAATATTGTATTACAAGGATCATTACCCTATCCCAGGATTCCAGAAGGGATGTTCTTACAATACCCCCTTTTTCATTATTAAAATTCTAGCTGTTATCAATGAAGTAGTTGGTTTTCTCCACTAAGAAATGTCTATCTCATCAGATGGATAGCCCATCACCCAAAATATTAGTCACCTTAGCCAAAACCCGAACGCTAATGTTGAAGTCAAGGCCTTGAAAGGTGACACACCCCCACTTCCATGAATTTAAAAACTCATCAAATTTTTTTGTATCACTTCCACTAAATTTTGTAGGATGGGAAGAAACCCATGGTTGGTGAATATTTCCCCATAACTAGTTCAAGCTACAAATTTTAGTGTTCAAACACAACCATTTTTGACCCGTGAATGGGATATATAGGGATGGAGTCACTCCTTAGACTTAGGTAGAGGAGGGGAATCAATCAATGGCATTGCCTGAGGCTGCCCTTGAAAGCATATAAATGGAGCTTTAGAGATTTCCTTTACATGCTTGCAAAAGCCATGTGCTAAATTTTTTGAAAGTGACTCATTTTAGACATCGTTGATGTAGATCATATCTAGGGATCATTGTAACATGTGCCCAATCTCTCAAGATGATAACCATATGGGAAAGGTACAATTAGAACAAGATCAAGTCACAATTGACCATAGGAAGGGTACCTTGGAAATGAGTAGACCAAGAGCTAGTTGGAGGGATTCTTTGTAAATGATTAGACCAAGGGTTGGCTGATGGGGTGCATCAAAAATTATTAAGCTAGGGAATGCTAAATAGAATACCTAAGTCAATTAAGCTTAGGATGAAGTGGGGTCCTACCATGAACATGTGAGAATCCATGATGGAGGTAATATTGCCAAGTAAGTAAGCCATGGGAAGATAGGTGGGTAAGGGATTTATAATAGGATATGGTGGTTTTGTGAAGTGGTGAGCCTAAGATGTGGATGAAAATGGTATTGGGTAATGGGTAGTGGGGCTAGTGGCTAACAAGGAAAGAGCTAGGCATGACACTGAGGCAAGATGCTAGGAAAGGCCACAAAGGGGATTTAGGATGATACAAACTAATTATTAGAAGAAACATCAATGAGGGGTTGGGGGAAGGTAGAGTGATAGAATTTGAGGGAATCCATGTGAAGACCTAGGTTAGCCATCAAATAGATAGCCTGATTTCCTTCCCTATAAACATGATGAATGACATTGTTAAATGAGGAGCTTCTTTGAATCAGAAATAAAATTGAAGACTCTCTAGGTAGGGATCTTATCACCTTTGAGATAGTTTATAGTGTTCATAGAATCTCCTTAAATAATAATATTGCATGGATGGTCACTGAGAATGGACAATACCCATAAAATAGCTCTAGCTTCAGCACTATGGTTAGTTTGGGTTATGATATTCTCCACATAAGTGACGATGATCTTGCCATGGTGATCTCTAATTATGCCACCACCTATTGCTTTCCTAAGGTTACCTTTTATAGCTCCATAAAATTTAAGCTTTAACCAGCCTTCAGGAGGAGGGGTCCATCTGACGTTAGCTCTATTAGTTACAAGGATAAATGATCCTGAGAGCTCCATAGAGAGATTGAGAGATCTTGCAAAGGTGGTTTTGAGGCTAGGGTCAAAGGATTTTAAACACATATCAAGCTATAAATTATCAATGAAAATACATAAAAATATATTTCCAATAGAAAGGGAGTCCTTAAAAGTGTTGGATAAGGCTCTATTATTTCTTTCAAGCCACACTTGCCACAGGAAGTGATGGAGGTAGAAGGATCATAGAGCTTTGAACCAATTTTTCATAAAGATATTGGGCCATTGGATGAAAAACTTAGGAATTGTATTTGGTTGGACCCTTTTGATACTAAGGTGGACAAGAGAAAATTAAGGATAGCCTTTGAGAAAGGAAACTCAAGGAAAATATGGTGGGTAGACTCCCAACTAGATTTACAAGTATAGCAACAGTTAGGAATGATCATTCCTTTGATTAGGATATTTTTTATGATTAGTATCTTATTTTGAACCACTATCCAAGAGAAGAAGGTGATATTGGGAATCATATGCTTGAGCCATATGGAATTTATCAAGAATAGATAGGTAGAGGGAACATATTGAAGGCAATAGATAATATTGACTATGAATAGGCTGCTATCACAATCTCTCCAAACAGGGTAATTATAATGACCACTACTAAGAGACACAGGAATGGAGAACATAAGTTAGAGAGTTTACAATGGTAATGAGATCATTATTAATATTATCCATGGGGATCAGTCTCCAGACTAGTGTATTATGAAAATAGGTTAGAAAGTGGGATACTTTATTTCCAAAGAGATGATCAGTGATCAACTTAACTATGGCAAGATTGGGATCATCAATTAAGGGGTGATTGTAGATCCACGAATCCTCCCAAAATTTGCTGAGTTACCCATTACCCAGTTTCCATCTGGTCCCTTTTTGGATTATGGTTCTAGAATTAATTACAAAATTCCAAAAGGAAAAGCCTCTTTGGGGAGATCCTTCATCCATGAAACTATAATGTTGTAAATATTTCCTCATGACAATGTATGCCCACTCTAAATTAGAATTGATGAATATATTTCGTTTTTATTTTGCAATTAGAGCCATGTTCATTTTATCAAATTTTTGGAAACCAAGCCCTCCTTGAGCTTTCTTGGTGCACATTTTATCTTAGGCCACCAAGGGAAACTTTTCTTGAATATGACTTTTTTTTTGACAAAATAAGTTGTAGTTTATTCTTATGTTTTGAAAAATTACTTCTACAATCATACTAACATGTTTGTGATTTTAGTCATGGCCTCTAATGATATTGCTAGATTTTCCCCTAAGCATATTATTGAATGGAAAAAATATTGTATTTGGGAGCCTAGGTTGAGGGTAAAATACCAAGTAAGGCAATTTTAGAAGATCGTGAACAAGGAGGAGCCACAACCCCAAAATGGAAGAGCACTTGAACCATGGAATATAAAAAATAAACAAGCTTTCTATGTTATTTAAGGTTCTAAGGGATGACATGTTAGTGTATATATCTAATTTCTCTTTTGTATATGAAGCATAGGATGAGTTAGAGATAATGTTCACAAGGTCAAACATGGATAACATTTTTTCCCTTCTTTAAAACCTATTTAACACAAAAGTTTCATGTGAATAATATGTTGTTATATACCTATCAAAAATGAGGGATATTAGGACACAACTACTTGCATGTAGTTTTCAATGTGAAAATCTCTTATGCTTCATTGTACTTATAAATCTCACTAAAAAGTTCAAGTACTAAATGTCCTCAATACAAGATTTTATCAAGAAGAAAATCTACCTACACTAGTAGAGCTCTCCAACCTACTTGTTCAACATGAATAAACCATCAAGCTACAAGAAGGTACAAAGGTAAGGAATCTAACTCTACTTTTATTGCCTTGAACATTCATAAAGGTAATAAACCTAGAAAGTGGAACAAATGCAAGAACTTTAAAGGTAAGAATCAAACTAGTTCTTCAAAACCTAAGTTTGTGAAGAAATCAAAGAGCAATAATCCTAAGTTAATGGTAATTGTAACTTTTGTGGTATTTTTGGCCACAAATACAATGATTGTTACAAGAAGAAGGTAGCCTCCAAAAACATAAAGAGAAATAATGGAGGTAAGAAAACTAATAATGTTGCTTTAGTTCATGCATTGAATTCCATTCTTGAAAAAATAGACCATAATTCTTGGATTATTGATTCAAGATGCACTGATCATAAGACTAATTCTAATTCATATTTTACTTCATTAAACTTAGATTACAATGTAGTTACTATTGGGGACAATTCCCAAATTATTGTAGAAGGAATTAACAATGTTAAGATAGGTAAAGAAGTATATAATGATGTTTTATTTGTTCCTAATATTGTAACTAACCTACTTTATATAAGGTAATTAGCTTGTTAAGGAAGAAGCATTAAATTTTGTGATAATAGATGCATCATCAAAATAATGTGGGAGAGAATTTTGGAGAAGGCATGCTTTCCAAAAACTTGTATATATTCTCTCCACATCAAAATTTAGGTAAATATTGCCTTTCCATGTATGTTAATAATAATTTTAATTTGTTGCATAATAGATTATGATATATAAGCTATAGAAGTATAAAAGCTATGTTTATCAAAACTATGGTGATTGGTCTTCCTAAAATAGAAGTTGATGGAGGACTTTGTGAGGCTTGCATTTTATCCGAGCAACCTAGGACTAAGTTTGGTGAAACTTCTTCTAAATATTCTTAAAGATTGCAATTAGTCCATTCTGACCTTATGGGTCCATTAAAAATTAAATCATTAAGTGAATTTTTATATTCCTTAAATTTTATTAATGATTTTTCAAGGTACACTTGGATTTATTTTTTGAAAATCAAGTCTTTAAGTATTTGAATATTTTAAAATTTTTAAGGCACTTGTTGAATATGAAATCTCTTTCTCCATTAAAGTATTAAGAATTGATAATGGATGAGAGTATGTGAGTAATGAGTTTAACTCTTATTATCTTGAAATGAGAATTTCAAGACAATTCACATGCCCATATTCACCCCAACAAAATGGGGTTGTTGAGAGGAAAAATAGGTCCAAGGTAAATATGAAAAGGAATTTCCTCTAAAATTTACCTAATTTATTATGGGCTAGATTTTGTTTCACTTCTATATATTTTCTAAATAGGTGTTCCACTAAGGAACTAAATTGAGTCACTCCATTTGAGTACTGGTCTCAAATAAAACCATCAATTAAATATTTGAGAGTAATTGGGTGCATTGCGTATGCACATCATAATAATTCAAATGATTTTAGAAAATTAGATGGTAGATCTTTGAAATGTGTGTTAGTGGATTATGATAATCAATCCAAATGATATAGATTATATAACCATAATAGTAGGACTATCTTTGTGAATAGAATTGTCACATTTGATGAGTATACTTTATATAAATCTAGTACTTTTTGCATTGATGGAAATTATTCCTTATAAAATAAAATTAAGAGGCCAAAATGGTTAGAGAAAACAATAAAAAACTCTCCATTTGGTGAAATGTTCAAACATATAACTAGAAACTAAACATCAAGTATAACCTTAATGGATAAAACTCAAAATTTGAAAGAACCTCAAACCTATAATCAAGCTAAAAATAATCCAAATTGGATCAAAGCTATGGAACAAGATTTCAATTCTCTTAAAACACATATATAACTAGAATTTAGTCTCAAGTATTTCTAAGAGAAATGTATAGTTGGGCATTTAGACTTACATTAAATTATTTAGGAGAGTTGACAAACATAAGGCAAACAAAGGTCTCTCACAAAAGTATGGAGCAAATTATGAGGAAGCATTTGCTTTGGTTGCTAAATTCCTATAATTATATTAATAATAACATTAGATACTACTTTTAATTGGACAATTTATCAATTATAAAGTGCATTTATTAATGGAAACTTAGATATTGAGATTTATGTGGAGCAATTTCAAGGCTTTGAGAACCTAGAAAACCCAAATTATATTTGTATATTAAAGAAATACCTGTATGGACTTAAGCAAGCTCCAAGAGTTTGGTATGATAAGGTTTCCACATATTTTTCTTCAATTGGTTTTAATAAGTGTTATTATGATCTAAATTTATATATTTCTAGGAAAAATAATAGCATTACTATCATTGTTTTATATGTAGATGATTTGCTTTTAACAGGAAACAATCAATGTATGATTGAAATATATAAAAGGCAATTACTAAATAGATTTGAAATGATTGACATGGGTTTATTGCATTAATATTTAGGCTTAAAAAATCTACTAACAATCCCATAAGATTATGATTTCTCAATCTAAGTATATATTAGAAATCATGTAGAGGTTTAAAAAAATAACTTACTTGGAGTAACAAGTGTGTGGATGATCAACTTATCCTTATCAGATTGGATAGGGTGTTGGTTTTGAAACAAGGATGGTCATTATTTGGTGATGTGTCTCTAGTATCCCTCCATAAATTTGGATTAGATCATAATCCACTATGGCTGGAATCTCCTTTAAACTCTAATTTTTTCCCTAGGTTGTTTAGGTTTGAGGCCATGTGGTGTCACCACCTTGATTTGGAAGCAAGAATTAAGGAATGGCGGTCAATTGTGGTGTCGGATGAAGGTATCTCAAAAATAAAAAATTAGCTTAAGCTAATCAATATTAGGTTAAAATTTTGGAATAAGCAAATTTTTGGGAATATCTTCAAAAAGAAAGAAAAACTCAAAGGTCAACTAAAAAACCTAGAATCAGTTGTGGAAGTAGAAAGCCTCTCTATAGGCACTAGAGAAAGGAGAAGGATATTATGATGGAATTACATTATACATTTTATAATGAGGAAGTTTTTGGGAAGTATAAATCAAGGGTATTATGAATTAAGGAAGGTGATCAGAACACTAGATTATTCCATATTATAACTCTGAGACACATAAGCTCCAACAAAAACCAAGGAATTTTCAAAGTTGATGGATCTAGAATGGTGGATATTCAAGAAATTAGAGTGGAGGAATTTGCTTACTTTGGATCACTACTAGGCTCCAAATATTCTAGGGATAGAGAGGCTAAAGATAAACTCTTATGATTTACTCCCATACTGGTAATAGATGACTTGAATCTAAATATTGAAGCCCCTCTTAGAGATGAGGAAACTAAGTCTACTATGTTTTCCATGGGGGCCTTGAAAGATCCTAAACCAGATGATTTCTTCTTATATTTTTTTAGAAATATTGGTATATTATTGTAAAAGAGGTTTGTGAAGCCCTGAGATCCATCCAAACTTCCAAACTTATTCCCTATGGGGTTAACTCCATAATTTTGGTGCTTATTCCAAAATTGGTAGGGGCAAATAAGTTTTATAACTATTGCCCAATATGCCTTTGTGATACTATTTATAATATCTTAACAAAGATAATGGCTAACAGATTGAAACCTATCATACCTCATCTTATTGACAATGTGTAAAGTGGTTATGGCTGGTAGGCAAATTTTGGATGGTGTCAACTATTCATGAAATTATTTACTCAATTCAGAAGAGTGGAAGATTAGGTCTATTCCAAAGCTGGATATGAACAAAGATTATGATAGAGTGTCTTAGTTATTTTAATGTGGAAGTCTTGGCCAAGTTTAGATTTAAAAAAAACTACATTAATTTAATAAAGTCTTGTACTTCTTCAGCTAGATTCTTGGTTTTGGTTAATGATTCTCTAACCAGTTATTTCCAAAGTTCAGGAGGCATTCTCCAAGGAAACCCTTTATCCACATTTATTTTCATCCTCTTGGATGAAGTGTTAAGTAGATCTATTTAATTATATCCAACTGTTAAAGGTCTTAATATGACCCTCTCTATTGATACCATCTCTCATGATCAGTTTATTGATGATACCCTTATCTCCTTATTTGTGTTGATGGTCTAGGTTAGAGTGGTGAAGAAGATCCTAAATTTATCTGAAAGAGTAATAAATCAAAGGATAAACTTCCTTAAAAGTAAATTATAATTTTTAAATACCCATTTGTCCAAACAAATAAATATTATGAACATTCTTGGATGTGGTATTGTTGAGTTTCCAGTAGTATACCTTGGTCTACCTTTATTCACTAAAAGAATGCTGGAGAGTTTGTGGGATCCTGAGGTTGAGAGACTGCAAAAGAAGATTGCTAGTTGGAAAGGTGCTCTTCTAATCTAAGAAATAAAGTAACTCCTTGTTAAGTCTTCATTATAGAGTATCCCTATCTACTTTATGTCTATTTTTAGACTCCCTATGGATGCTATTTCTAAACTAGAGTGCATTTAGAAAGCTTTTCTTTTAGCTAGCTCTGAATACTGTAGGAATTTTTATCTCATCTCTTGGAATCAGGTCTACAATAGGGAAGTTTGTGAGGGTCTAGGTATTAAAGATCTACACCTGATGAACAAATCATTGGTGATGAAACAAGGGTGGAAATTCATTAAGAAGGAAGATGTGGAGTATTTAAACCGAACAAAAATTATTTTATTTAATATTCTTTCATCTTTGGGCTCTCTTTTTTGGTAACACTTGATGAAATCCAAATCAAAATTAGTATATGTAGTAGGTGGATTCTAGGCAATGGTAAATCTATAGACTTCTGGAAGGATTCTTGGTTGATGGATGACCCCCTTTCTCAAGATCCCAATCTAGTGATGGTTGAACCTCTTTCTAGGAACTTGGGAAGGATTAACGTTGTTGATTTTATTAAAGTTTCCAATGGTAGGAAATATTGGAAGGCTATATCAACCACTAACTATAGTAGAGAAGTTAATTTGACCTAGAATTCTATTTTTAAGGCTCTAAAGTTCTATATTTTAAAGGCCCATGACTCAAAGGATGTTATTGTTTGGAAAGGGAAAAATGATGGGTCATTTTAAGTTAAGCCAACATATGCCCTTCTTGATTCATGTTCTCCCATTTGGATCCCTCCTTGTAAGATATGGTTTAAGCATCTTACTCCAAAAGTTAATATCTTCTATTGGATGGCCATCCAGAACAAAACTCTAACAATTGAGAATTTAAGAAAATGAGGGATGATCTTACCTAATAGATGCTATCTTTGTGAATCATGTGAAGAAACTACAATGCATATATTATTTTAGTTCTTCTTCTCTATTAAAGTATTAAGAGGAGTAATCCAATCCTTGGTGGTATACTTGGTCCTACCAAACCTACTGGTAGATATATATTCTCAATGGGTGCCTCCTTTCAAATATCAAAGATAAATATTTTTGGAGGTACATTTTACCCCACCTCTTTAAGGGTCTATGGTGGGAAAGGAATTAAAAGGCTTTTAAAAATATCAAGAGATATATTGTTGTAGTCTTTTCTAAAATTATTTGGAGTGCTGTTGAAAATATGTTCAACTATCAAATAGATCTAAGTGGAGGGATTTTGGCTAAAGTGGTTATCTTGGCATCCCTCAGATCCCTAGATCAGTTGGACCTCCCTCCATGAATAATATATATCTAATTTGGTGGTCCTCACCCCCTACTGGCTAAGTCAAGCTAAAATTCAATAGAGCAGCAAAAGGTAATCCTCGTTTAGCAATGGTCGATGGTGTTGTTAGAAATGAAAGAGGTGAGTTGGTTCTAGCCTATGCAAAATTCTTATCTTCTTAGACCTACAATTTTGCAAAGGCTAGGGCATATAGAAAAATAAGTTAGAGTTTACTAAAATAGTGAATGAGTCATCTAGAGTAAGTTAGAACTCCCACGAGAATAGTCTTTTGCAACAATAATCAACAATTCAGTTTCATACTTGGTATAAAACTATTTTAATGTGCTATTATCTAGTTCTTCCAAAGAACTATAAATGTAACATTTTTTACATGAAATATAATATTCATTGAGGAAAATAAAATTGTATTATAAGCTATCTACAATATTCCAAAGTTTTTTTTTTATTAGCATCAATGGATGCCAATAACAATCTTTCCATTCTTGAATTTAATGGGTTAGATTATGATTATTGGTCCATCAATATGGGGACCTTACTCATAGGCAAGGGGTTATAGGATATTGTAGAAGAAGGCTACAATGAACCTGTAGATTGGACCACCTTGAGTGCAGCTGATAGAACCAATAAAAAAGGATATGAAGAACCCACTTGGAGCAAGCTACAAGGCGAGGAGAGAAAAGAGAAGAAGGAGCAGCAATATGCAAATTGCTTAGCCCTTATGGATTTGAGGAGAGGAATGGAAAAGAGTATTTTTTATCTCATAGCCAATTGTAGATCAGCTACAATGACATGGAAAGTATTGAAGGATGCTTATGGGTTTGATGAGGACACCCATAAAGCCATGTGTGACAATCATGAAGATTGTTTAAGCAAGGAGGAGCCTTTATTCCTTGAAGAAATTTATGAATTACCTTTTGAAGGAGTTTTTGAAGATTCTTGTAAAGACTCATATGAAGACATGCTTTATATTGGAGATTTCTTTCTTGAGAGGAAGAAATATTTGAAGCAGAACCTTGTATTGAAAAGAGTAAATAATCCCTTCATGGAGAATAGGACGAGAAGGAGCCTTGTACAATTCTCATTGAAGAGAGGTATGATGAAGAATGTCTCATGGAAGAGATAAATGGAGAGTGTATTTTGGAGAATGCACCTACAGTTCTCATGGCAGAGAATAAAGAAGTTTTGTGGGATGATGATGGAGAAGCAATGTTCATGGAAGACCATTGGCTCACTTATCTTGAAGATCATTCACATGGAATGAATGTGTGCTCTCATGAAAGAGCAAATGAAGTTATGTGTTATGATTTCCCAAGTGTAGAATATGAAGAAGATATGAAGGGCATAAGTTTCATGCTCCATGATAAAGATTATCTCATGGGGGAGATAATAACAAGCAAATCAAATTTTGAGAAAGAATATCTCATGGAGGAGATAGAAAATAGTGAGATAGTCATTAATGGACTTCATGATGTAATGGAGGCATCATCAAAGGATATTGAAAATTATTTTGAAGAAGCAATTGTGTATGAATATCACTCACTTGGAGTGATTACATTTCAAAAAGAGAGTTGTCTTGAAAATGCAACAATGTATGATTGCTTGAATGAATGGTGTTTCAACACACCAACATGGATTGAAAAAATGGGGAGAAATATTAGTGAAGAGTTGATGGTTGATCTTGAAGAACCATATAATTAAGGAGAACTCCTAAAAATAGCTTTATGGGAAGCACCAAATCTACTTATACTAAAGGTAATGTTTTTATGATTAATGATTTGTTTTTTATGAGCAAGAATGAAAAGAAAAGCGATTGTCTCATTGAGACAACTTTGATGAAGAGTCTTATTGGAGAGAATACAGTGATGGAGAACTTGGGTCACATGGATCAAAATGATGTGTTCAAAATTCCTTGGGAGAAGGATTCTTGTAAAGTCATTGTTTTGAGAGAATATTTGTGTGAGGAGCAACTTTATGTTGCATATGTATTTGTTCATTATATGGCCATATTTTTTGTAATATTTTATGTGGAAATGTGTGAAAGAGTTGTATGGTATAATAATATATGTGAGATGATTAATTGTAAATACTCATGTGGAGTATTTTTTAGTGTTGAAGATGTAAAAGAAGATCAAAATGTGAAATCATGGTTTAAATACCATAATGATAAATATGTAAGAGAGTGGTTGTTGAAAACCATAAGAGGAGATACTTTTGTTGAAGGGGGAGCTAATCAAAAAAATAAGGCACTCAAAAATTTGCAAGAAATCCCACATAAAAAGTGGAAGGAGTGCCACCACAAGTATTTTGCAAATTCTTATTTCTTGATTCAAGATTGGAGGAAATGTAAGAGAAATATTTTCTTCCAACTCTGTGATGCTTAAAGAAATCTTGCATGAGTTTATTTAGCATCAACGGGGAGAATGTTGGAATATTCCAACACTACTCCAAGGCTTATTTTTATTAGAATAAATGGGATCCAAGAAGGTTAAAGTAGAGGGAGACTCTATGAATATTATCAATTTGTTTAAATTTGCTAAGATACCAAGCTAAAATATTGCAAACTTGATTTTTGAGGCTATGAGAATTATTCATTCGAGAGAGGATGTCCTAATCTAACACATCTTTAGAGAAGAAAATAAGTTGGTAAACTTAATGGTAAACATAGGCTTATATCTACAAGGCCTCTTTATTTGGAGATAAAATTATCCTCAGGATCTATTGAGGTTGGTGGACAAAGTTAATTCTTGAATTTTTCTCTTTGATGGTGTAAAGGTGATTGGTGGTATCTTAATTTTTTGGATCCATCAAAACTTTGGGTTCCCTATAGGTCTGTATGTGGGTGTTGTACTACTTTTCAAATTCAAAATCAAATTCTAAGGGTTTAGCACCAAAAAATATAGTAGAGGCATTCACATCTAATTTTGGTGAGCCAAATCAAATGGGTGTGAGACTCTAGGAACAGTGCTACCTCTTTTAAAATTCAAATTAAAATTTTGTGGGTTTAGTGCCAACAACTATAATAGAGGTATTATCTTTTGTTTCTGGAAAATTAATTTAGTTGGGTGTGATAGTTTGGGAATCCAAATTGGTTTGGTAGGATAAGGTGGAAAATCTAGTTGTCTATTGGCATGCTATGCAATGAGGTGGTAGGTCACATCATAATTTGCCTCCCATGCATGGGTCAAGATAATTGGGTGAGATCCACTTGTGTTTAGATAACTCAAGCTACTTCCAATAATCATGATTATTCATGGATAAGATTGTTTTTCATTAGGTTTCAATTTTCTTAGTATGAAGTGGTAAGATGACAACTCAACTTTCTATGCTTGGTAAATGAATGCTTTCTTAGCTTGTATCACCTTTGGTTGGAAAGATTGTTTAATCATTATTGAAAAAAGTGCAAAGATAGAAAGTTCAAGATCTCATTCTTATAAAGTGGATTCCTTCACAAACAAAATGTATCTTTGAATGTGATTCTACCCTTTAGTCATCCTCTTAGTATGTGGCACCATGAAGCCTAGTATTTTTTAAAAACTCTTTGAAAATTTCTATTAGGTTTTGAATGGCTCCAATTGCTTTTTAAAACCATTAAGATATATTTCTCACAATGATTCTAACTACAAGATCAAAGAAATTAAAGCTATGTTCTTCCTTGTTTGTATTTAGAATATGGGCCATAGAAACATGTAGAAGGTTCAAAATATTTTTCTAGAACTAGAATTTTTAGAGGTGGATGATGACATCAAAAAGATTTTGTAGAAAGGAGGTTTGCTTGAGCACATTCAATATTTCCACAATCACCATAGAGGGCTATTTAGGAAAATGGTACACTCTTGGAGGAAAGGTTGGGTTCAAGTTGGTATATTGGAGTTCCAAGTTATGGTGGCCCTAGTTGGTGAGGTGATGGGACTCCCAATGGATGATACCTGCCATAATAGGAAGAAACCTTCAGGAATTGAGCTTCTTTCTCGATGAGGATGAGTACTTGCCAAAGTTTTAGAATGACTACATAACCAAGTACAATAAGGCTCTATGGAAATCGGTTATTATGGTGATCGTGGATTATTTCATGATATACTCCAATAGGGATGTGTTGCATATTTTTCATGTAATATTCTTGAACCAATTGAGGTGAAAGAAACTAATGAACATTCTATCATTCTTGTTCCATTATCTATAAAAATCCATGATGGATGTTAGGGGTGGGAAAGGGTTGGAACCTATCCACCAAGGCCTAGCTCTATTGATTTTTGAGCATGTGGCTAAGTCCAAAGATATGGTAGTGGATGAGGCCCTATCCCAAATTGAGAATCAAAAAGTTCCTCCAGTATTTGATCCTCCCTTAGTCTCCTCCAATTCTTCATCTAGTGACTCTTCATACTCTGATTTTGAGGGCCTTAAGAGTCCCATTATCTATACTAAACCTTTGAAGATAGTAAATAATTTTTAGTGGTGTCTTGGTGTCACCCAGAGGAAGTAGAGGAGGTAGGATAGGTGCTCCAAGTATCTATTCAATAAATATATTAAAATTAAAACCTCTCTTGTCAATGTGGAGATGTCAAATTCTGAGCACCAATCTCCAGTGAAGACGAAGAATTTTTTTTTGAAGGATTCAATTGAAGTTAAAAGGGATTCACCCATGCCTATTCTAGATGCTCCCAATAAACTCATATCCTTCCTCAGTAAGTTGGAAGAGAAACATCAGGCTCTAATTGGGACTCTCCAAGTGGCAATTACATTCATAGAAGATATCCAAGGCATGACACATATTCAATGAGGCAAACTAGGAACTTCCAAGGACTTGGGAGACTTTGGAAAATCATCTCCCAAAGCTTAATGCTTTATTTTTGGGTAGAGTTTTTGTGTCTTATCAGTGTTAAATTTTGGTCCTACTGTTATTCCCTCTACTAGTCTTAGAGATCTTGTCCTATGGTGGATATTCCTTTTTTATGGATGGTTGGATTTTATATATAGCCTAATGTTTTTTTTTTATGGACTCTTTTTGTGAGGGCCTCATGGGCTTGGCCATGGTCTCTCTTAGTTCCTCTTTTGTAAAATGTTTTGGGACCATTTCAAAACCCTTTCTTTTATCAAATAAAAACAAATGAAAATTTGCAAATGTATTTCTTCTCCTATGGTTTCTAGAAAATTTGAAATTAATAAATATTCTAAGCTTATAGATAAAACACAATATAGGCAACTTATAGGTAGTTTACTCTATCTTACAATTTCTAAGCCTCATACTACTTATGCTATTAATGTGATGACTATATTTATGCATAAGCCTTATGATGTTCATCTTAATGTTGTTTATAAAATTCTTAAATATCTAAGTGGAACTACTAATTTAAATTTGTAATATTTAAGTAATTCTCATGTAAATTTATTTGGTTATTATGATAGTGACCATGCTATGGATAATGTTGAAAGAAAATTCATAAGTGGATATTGTTTATCCTTGGGATCAAGTATGATCTCTTGGTTTAGTAAAAAAAAACCAACCATAGTACTCTCCTCAACTGAGGTTGAGTATAGAAGTGCTACTATAGCATGTCAAGAAGCCATTTGGCTCCAAATACTTCTAAAAAAAATTGGGTTTAACAACAATAAATATATCACAATATTTTTTGATAACTAATATTCAATAGCTTTAGCAAAGAACATTTTTATGAATCAAAAGACAAAAGACAAAAGACATTGAGATTCAAGTACACTTCATCACGAAGAAGGTATTAGATGGGACAATTAAACTCATATATTTCCCCACAAATGATAACATTTATGATATTTTCACAAAACCATTTTTATTACTTTAGAAGTAAACTAGGCCTAAGAGAATTACCCTCAAGGGAGAGTAATGCATAATATTGTGTGATGCCAATTCTTTTAAGTATTTTTTAAGGTTTTGTGAATTCCATGTTGATGGATGTTATTTTTTCCATGTTGATGGAATACATACATACATACATACATACATACATACATACATACATACATATATATATATATATATATATATATATATATATATATATATATATATATATATATATATATATATATGCCACTTGTTTATCGATGTTTTCCATGTTGATGGATGTTATGTTTTCCATGTTGATGGAATATATATATGCCACTTATTATTGATGTTTTCCATGTTGATGGAAACCTTATTTACATGCCATATTTTATATATGATTACTAACTCTATGTCATATTTTTCTTTTGTAGATCCATGTTGATGGATGGTGCCTTGCCTATTGCCACACAACTTGGAGTCTCTACTATGCCATTGTTGAATAACTCTTTGCCAAAATGTATGCTCCTTGGTAAATTAGTTTTTTGGAACCTCACCTCTTATAAAATTGTATTATAACTAAAAAATTAGATTAAGGGGGAGTGTTGGAACAAATAATCTAATTTTAGGATTATATTGTAAATTAAGTATAAAGGTGAATAATAAAATTAGGCATCTAGACTTTAATATAAATTAAATAGATAGGTATTTAATTTATATTTATTAATATGTATATATACCTAGGTTAGAATAATATATATAAAGGTGTATATATAAATTAAATATATACCTATATTTATTTTATCCTATGCCTTAATATTATTATTCCTACAATTACTAAATTAAAATAATTCTCATGTCTAGTCTTACTCTAGTAAACTCAAAGTCAAAGGTGACATGGCATGAGAATTGAGTGTGGTGGCATGTGTGGGGCACATAATGGCAAGCGACAAGTGGCATAGGTGTGGTGGTACATGTTGTGGAGGCTTTTCTCCATGGCTATTCTCCAATGAGAGGATATCCTAAAATATATATTTGGGTTAAACTCCTTGTGTTGAATGAGTGAATTGATGAGCAAATGATGAGCTAATTGTGTAGTGCTAATTGTGCAATGTGAATTGTGGAAAACTACCAACAAGAAACTATTTTTTACTTTAGATGTTGACAATTTGCACCAATAAAAATTGAGGAAAAAGGCTTGTATATCTTGTTGAAGATAATACAAAAATGGAGATATGATTTTGGCCATGGTTTTCCCCTTACAAGGTTTCCAATGTAATATTGATGTATTTCATGTGGTTTGATTTATTTATATCTTACCTTACAGTGTTTTTTAAAATTTAGTAAATTTTATGCTATTTGAATTTGTGTAATATATATTTGGCATACTAATAATTTGTTGTTTGAGTTTATTTTAATCCACTATATTTGGAGAATTTTTCTTACTTCCTACCTCTTTGTTCTTATGGATTGATTGAGTTTGTCCCAACCTGTTTTAGCCCATGTGGTCTATTTTGGCCCATTTGGCATGTTTTAACCCATTCTAACATGTTTCAACCTTATTAGCCTATTTTGGTATATTTTAGCATATTTTTACCCCATATGTCCCATTTTGGTCTTCTCATCCTAGTTTTGTATGTCTTAGCCCATTTTATCCTTATCATTGTCTCAAACCACTTAGCATGCCCAATCCATCTTGACAAATTCAACCCTACCTAGTTCATCCAACTCATTTTAGCCTATCCTAGACTACCCATTTTATTTTAGGCTATCCTAACTTGGCCATCCTATTTTAGCCCATTCAAGCCTCCTCAAATCATTCCAAGCTATCCTAACCCACTTGGCTTGTTCTAGTCTTCCTAGCCTGTTCTGGCCTATTTTAGCCCCACCTGGACTATTTTGGTATCACCCTATATTTTTATATGTCTTGACCTATTTTATCCTATTTATACCTATCTCGGTCCATTATAGCCTCCTCAACTCATTCTAGCCTATTCTAACCCATTATAACCTACATAATATGTTGTAACCTTCCTAGCACATTTTAGAATGATTGGGCCCTCCTATGTTGTTTTGGTATATTTTGCCTTATCTCACTTATTTTAGCACCTTATAGTTTATCCTAACTCATTATAGTATGTTATGGCCTTGTATAACCTATCCTGGTATATTCTAGGTCCACTTGACATGTTTTGGTCTATTTCAACTCACCTAGCCCATCCTAATCACCTTACCTAACCTATTTTAGCTTGTCCCAATCCCTTTTGGCCCATCCTATCCCATTCATCCTATCTAGATTTTTTGGTAGCCCATCCCAACATTCTTTCTTTGTTTTGGCTTATTTCAACCCACATTAACCCACCTAGCCCATTCTCCTTGTAGACACAAAAAATTGACCCACTTGAGTGAGTCATTTTTCCTAGTAGCTTAGAGATATCCTCAAACTTACCCAAAAAAATTTTGGGCTTCTCTCCCTTCTCTTTCCCTCTTTTTTCTTTGCTTTGAAGAAATTGTGATCGACCCTTATGGGACATGATTTTGTCTAGTTAGGGTTTTTCCTAGGAAACCCTAAAATTTCATTTAACCTTATTTGAAGTCAAATTTTACTTGATTTTCTTGCCCATTCTTGTTTCAAATCCCTTATAAATAGAGGATTTGGAGATTTTTTTTTTCTAGGCAATCTCTCTAACAAGTTATTTTGATTCCTATATCTCTTCTAATCATGAATTTCAAGTGAAGCAATATTACAAGCTACTAATAAGTGTTGATGCAAGTGCTAACAAGACTTTATTAAGATTTTTTTAGGATTTTAGGGAGATCTCTTTTGCTACATTAGATTGTGTATTGCTACCCTTGGTGGATAAGTCTACCATATTGACTGTCTTCATCCTTTTGTCTACTTTTTTGCTACCACCAGGTGGTTTTTATTTTGTTTGTATTTCACATGTTTCTAAATTCATATTTATTATTAGTTTAGTTACATTGTTCTACTATATTTTTCTTCTGTTGTGAAATTGTACATTTTAATTACAGGGAATGGTTTCACTAGAGGTAAAATTTTTGGTTTCCCTATACAGGGTACGATTTCATCGAAGCTAATATTGGGGGTAGAAGTTCACCCCCAAACCCCAAGTCTATATTTTATGTTATATTTAGGACATAATTATGTAAAATGCATTCTACTTATCATTATTTTTTGTTGTATTGTGTTTTTCTTATTCATCTTACAAAAAGGTCAACTTTTACTTTTGCATTATAAAGGTCAGCTAAAAGGACCTAGGGGGCTTGACTATTGTATCTCCAAGTATGGTCATACAATGGTATAAGTAGGCTACCTAACACTGATCATATTTTTTGAGGGTTTTATGAAGTTGTTTTGTAGGATAGAAGTTGTGAGATATCATTGAATGCAAGTTAAAGCTTGGAACAACCATCGAATTAGATAAGTGCTCTAGTAGATATTTAGGTTGTTTGTTGATTAATTTTTATTAATTTCTATTCAAAATAAATATCATAGGTAAGAAAAAATATTTGATAAAATTCCTAGCCATTTGAAATAATTAAAAGCATAAAACATACATCTAGGGTTTTAACCTTGTTTGTGCATTCTCTCTTGGATCCTTGCTCAAAGGCTTTTATCTTGCAATCCTAGGATTAGTCATCATTCAAGAAAAGAATCATTCTAGGGTTAGCTTTTGTCTTCTTGCATCTCATATCTTGCATTGTTCTTTTCCTTTTATAGTGTAGTTATAGAAATGCCAAACATAGGTGTGTGCTTAATTGACATATCAAAATACATTCCACCTTGGACTTGGATTGAGTCCTAAAATTGTTCCTGGTGAAACCTTCACCCTTATGTATACTAAGTGTAGAGTTATAACATACCCCCATGGTTCACCTAAGCTCCCAATAGATCCAACCAAAAATCATACACGGTAGGGTAGTTTTCCTCCTCTACATCTTTGGTGAACCTGAATTGAATGCACGTCTTAGTGGTAAAATTAGGAATCCTTGTCCTTGTTTACTTTTTTTTTAAACCTTTTAACAAGACCACTAATTTGTTTACTTATAATTAGAAAAATATTAATAAATATCTTTAAAATATTCTTGTGTTTTTTTTGTTAGTTTCTCTTCTATCCTTTTGCTTCTTCTAATGGATCCATTCCTTAGAAGTCTATGAACGCAACTAGAATCTAATCATGTTACCCAAGAAGATGATCAGATTGATAAATAGAACTATAACCTTAATATAAGAGAGTAAGAAAATGAGGAAACTAAGATAAACTATGATCCCCTTGAAGGGCCTGATGGGCACTTCATATTTGAATCATTTGAGCATGTTTGGGGTTTTATAAAATGCTATAAGGAAGACTTGCTTATAGCTATGGAGCAAGAAGATCAACTCAAAAGAGGTGAGACTCCTCCTCCAACAATCTCTCCTATATGTGTTCATACTAACCATTTGTTTGAATATTTAAACCATGGTAATCATGTCCATAAACCAACCTATGCCACTATTATAATCACCAATGTTGGAAGGAGCTCATAAGTTCTTCCAACTAGTAGTGCCATGCAAGACTATTTTTGATTTCCTTCTCATTCTACTAATCTCAAATTTTTTTCTTCTATCTCACCAGCTATTAGTTATCCTATATAGTAAGGTACCACATATCACAATAGTATCAATACCTTCAAAATGGGTCAAGTACCCATTCAAAAACCTATCTATCCCTTATGGAATGTATAGGTATTACACAAAAACAATCCAGAGGTGCAAAGTTTAACTAATATGGTGAAAAAATTGGTCTCAAGAGTAGATATGATTCAACCCCCTAGTTTCACCTACAACTATAGATAAATGTGCAATCAGCTCTTAGACCCTATATTTTTTGCTAAGCCTTATCCTAAGCATTTTACCATGTTGGTTTTACCTATATATAAGGGAACATAAGATCCAATTGACCGTTTGAGATTGTTTAGAACAACTTACCATGACATTATATATGATGAAATGTTGTTGCTAAAGAAATTCCCTAAAAGTCTTGGTGGCATGATATTAGAATGGTATTATCAATTTCCCAACCATTCTTTGATGAATTTTGAAGAAAAAATTGAATTATTTGTTCAATAGTTTGGTGCTTATGTTGAAAATAATGTGACCATGAAATATGTGTACAATTTGAAACAAGGTAAAGAGGAAAGTTTTTCAATTTTTTTGTGTCATTGGAGGATTTTAGTTGGACGCTTGAGATATACCTTACCTCCTTGAGACATGCTTGAAATATTTATTGGAAACTTGCAAGAGCAATTATCTTATGCATTAAAAACTACAACTATCACATATTTTGATCAATAAATTGAGCTAGCAAGGAAAGTGGAACAAGATCTTATTAGAAGAGGACAACTTGAAGTGAAATAATATAGGACCACTAAAAATCAATATAAAAAAAAACATGTGGTTGGTGATGAGGTAACATATAGTAAGCCTATTAATAATATTATTAATAACCTAGAAAATATGGTGCTTAGTCAAACCCCAAAACCCTCATAAAGGATTCTCACAAAGCTCAACACGCCTATGAATATGATCCTACACCAACTTTTGGAAGCCAACATGATTGAGTTACCTCCCATAAGGCAAAAAAATACCACAACTGATTGGTATAAAGCTGGTCATCACTATGAATATCATGGAGTGGAGGGAAACTGGACAAATTATTATAAGAGGTTAAAGCATGTGGTTTAGGACCTGATTGACAGGGGTGAACTTGTCATAGAAATTTCTCATCCACCGAACAACCAATATCCTACTCAAAAAACATCCACACCTAATCAAGATATGGAAATATTCCAATATGCCCTACCTAAGCATGGGTAGCATATAGCTAATCAAGTATCATATCAAAATGTGCCACCTACCTATGATAATAAAGTTGGAATGATAGAAGTAATTACGAGGAAATAAGCTCAAGCTCAACTAAATAAATATTCTTACCAAGAAATAAGCTCTTCACAACCCATCCTAATTTTGAAGAATGATAAAAGGAAAATTGTGGGAGTAAAAATACCACCTTTATATTAAAACATCAACCTAAAGTCTCTTTTAACATCCAAAAATAGTTAGCTAGTACCCTAGCCAAGATCTCTATCTTAGAGCTCTTGCAAACTTCTCTGGTTCATAGGGAAGCTTTGTTGAAACTTCTAAGATAACAATATAGCCCTGTAGACATTTTCTCGAGTGATGTAGCCAATGTCATAGGTCCTCTTGGGATACACCATATAATATTTTTAGAATATGATATGCCTTCCTCAAATTTATGAGGGGATTCTTCCCTTTAAATCATAATATTTATTGGGAGAACTCTTGTTAAACTAATCTTAATTGAAAATGGTTCTTCCCTTAATTTATGAACTTATCAATTCTTCCAAAATTTTAAATTTAAAGAGGAATACTTAACTAAATTTGATATTATCATCAAAGCTTTCAATAATGAGTCCTAAGAAGCCTATGGCATTGTGTCCCTTCCCTTAGGGTTGGACCTCAAATCTTGGATACTTTGTTCTATGTGGTACCTTGCCCAACATATTTTAATATTCTTATTGAAATACGGTGAAGGTTGTCCCTTCTAACTTTCATCAATACTTAAAGTTTGAATTTAAGGATCAAGTTGTCACCATTCTGGGTGACCCTCATTCTGATCTCAACATTTGTCCTTCATTTTCATCATTTTTTCTCTAAGTTCCTCATCTAAAACTATTATATTTAGAGTATATTACATCATTTGGGTCATGTAAATGTACCACTTTAGGTACATAGTTAGGATAAGATATTACTTTAGGGGGAATTTATATAGTTACTTCAAGCAATGTAATAAATGCACAAGTGGCATGTGCAAGTTGTAATGTGCAAGGTGTCCCCTTGTGCAGCTAGGTAGAGTGTTGGCCAAGAAATCTATATTCCTATATAAATGATCTCATAGTAGTAGATATATCATCTCATATCATTTCTCAAGTACTCTCATATGGAGTACAATGTATCTCTTTTTGTTTTTTTAAGTGAAAAACCCCTTGTGGGTCTGCCTTGTTCTGAGAGACCACGAATAGGGGGTTCTACACTGTCAAAGTCACCTAGGAGTTGCACCCATCCCTGCCCACACCAACATTATCAATTGGATTTTGGGTACCCAATTCAGCTTTTTGGTAGGGTGGAGATTCGAACCTGGGACCTCCCTTGGAGGATTGCCCTCTCCTCTCCAACTCACCTACAACACTTGGGTTGCAATGTAGCTCTTTATATTATATTAATGAAGTGACCATTTCCTCCATATTGCATTGCATTTTTGTCATTTCTATTTATAGCATATTTTAGTCATATTTTTGTTTCACTTTCTTTCATATTTCCTATATTTTATTGGGACCTTTGTTAGATCTCTCCATCGCATATATAATCAAAAGCTAACAATGGTATTAGAGCCATGATTAATGGATATAGGAGGACCTAAATCCATTATAAGATAAGTCTAGTAGGTCAAGAGGAATAGGGAAAGCCACCATTACTACTATTGGCCTACATATTTGTAAACTGGATCTACCATTGAGTGCCACTATATGCAAAAGCTACCATTAGGATTATTTGATAGAAATAGCCATAATAGTCAACATGATTAGAAAAATGAATACTAAAATAAATCTCAATTGTAGAAAATTTGAGATTACATATGGCTAGGGTCTTTCCACAAAGTTTTAGAAAAAACTCATGAAGACTAGGACTCAAAATTCAAGCCACTAGTTTGACAAATAAACTAGTGAAGATTATTATCTCTATATTTATAGGTTCTTCCATTTTGGTTTCTAACAACTTTTTGTAGGAATAGGATATTCAAGAAAAAGTTGGGAAGCTTCCTACAAGAGAGTTAGGAAGAACATCTTAAAGAATCATTCCAGCACTTGAAGCAACAAGGTAGAAGACTGAAGATTTCAAAGACCTTCACAAAGGTCTCATTATAAGAGCTACAATCCTACAAATTGTAGAAGTAAATAAAAGGCCACAATAGCTTTATAGTAAACTCAAGGAAGAAGAGACTCTGGAAGTTGAGTCATAGAAGGATATAGGAGATTGGTGATATCCATTCAATATCAATACTTGTAGAGTGCAAAAGAAGAAAATACCAAAGTAGCCTAGAAGAAGAATAATCTAGAGAAGCCTTGAAGTAGAAAATGCCATAGAAGCCTTGAAGGCCATAGAAACATTAATTCTAAAGAAAACTTCAGAGAAGGATTCCTATTTTAGAAGGAAAATTCTTGATTCTGAATTAACTCCAAAGAATAGTTCCTAAAGAAAAATTTAGAGAAGAATTCTTGATTCAAAATAAGAATTCTTGATTTAGAATAATACTCCAAAGAAGAGTTCCTAAAAATATCATGATTTAGAAGATAGATTCTTGAATTTAGAAGAAAACTCTAGAAAGGAGTTCCTGAAGAAGACTCCAGATAAAATTCTAAGAAATAGGAGATTGGTGATCTCCTTTACTATTTAAAGACTTCTTTTAGAAAAATCTGAAGAGATCTAAAGTATATCTCATTGAAGAACTTATATTTTATGAAGAAAGAAAAAGACCAGGAGA
This sequence comes from Wollemia nobilis, assembly GCA_028583015.1. Classification (NCBI taxonomy): domain Eukaryota; kingdom Viridiplantae; phylum Streptophyta; class Pinopsida; order Araucariales; family Araucariaceae; genus Wollemia; species Wollemia nobilis. Next base: position 7,048,382 of record JAQPPZ010017049.1, on the reverse strand, counting down.
GTCCCGTTCAAATCTAGAAGTAGCAAAATTAGAAATCCAAGAAGAAGATATCATCACCAAAACTTATAGAAGCAAAATGTTAAAGAAAATATCTTAGGTAAAAGACTAGAGAAACTGCAAGATAGAAGACCTTGGAGAGGTCTCAAGGAGAAAAAAGAAGAAGGCTTGGAGAGCCTTATTGCAGAGCTCATAGAAGCAGTGTCAAAAGAGTTCCTAGGAGAACTCGTTGGAGAATTACACTACCAAGGAAAATCTCCTGATAGTGAAGGACTTAGGATAATTGTCACCATTTGAGAACAAGCCCAAGAGAAGAAGAATTTTGCAAGGAGTACCAAATTTGAGAAGAAGAATAGTGCCAAATCCTAGAAGAAAAATTTGGCAAGGAGTGCCAAATCCCTGAAGAAGAATCAAGTGAAGACCTCAAGAAAAGTAGAATCTTGACAAGAAGAAGATCTTGTTTGAAGTCAAAATTTGACAAGAATATTGAAGGAAGATTCAGATAGAAGAAGCCTACCAAATCCAAGATATTTGGAGATTACCTCTCATAGCAAGAAGGTACAACTCAGAGAAAGGAGTTCTATGAATTTATAGTAGAAATTGAAAGATCACTAGAAGGATTAAACCACCAAATCCAAGGCTCAAGATGGAGAGTTCAAGGCTAGATATTGGTGAAGGAGAAAGATTTTTGGGGCAACCAAAAAAAAAGTTGTGTATCCATATACTACAAGGCAACAACTTGGAAAATCATAAGCACCAAGATCTACATCATCTACTTCATAAGCCATAAAAAAAGGGTAAGAAACTAAGGTGCAACTAGTTGAACTTCAAAATAGGGCTCATTATCAAATTCCATTAAGCACCATATTTGGATTAAAAGTTGCAGAAGAGTAGATTGCATTATAGACTTCAAGAAAGTGTAAAAAGGGAGAGTTAATTTTAAGGATTATTTGCACATTTATTTGGATTTGAATAGATTTCAGAATTACAACTATCTGTCTACCTATCATCTACTTTAGAAAAATAAAAGAAGACTAGATTCCACAACTTGGTTTGTAGTAAAAATTTGTAGAATACTTGTTAAGGGTTCATTACAGATTACTCTTAAAAGTTGTAGAACTTATTTAAGTACATATGAAATTATTTTGAGAGTTTATTGGAGTGATAAGGTGAGATTGTTAGTGCATTAAATTGGTAGTATTATTAAGATCATTTGCACTACACTAATTACTCTAGAAAATGTTAGTTTATGTTTGTTGATTGTTAAGGATTATGAGAACAAAAACCATTGGATTAATCAAAGTATCTAGAGATACTATTTGGTGCATAAAACCTACAACATTTAATGGCCCAAGAAAGCCATAAAAATTAGATCAGATTTCTCCAAGGCATGGAGAAGAAATCCACCATTAAAATTAGAAATATAAGATTCAATTCGAGACTTGGTGAGTCTCAATATTCAAAGTGCACCAAAAAGGGTTGCAAAAATTACTTCTACAAAAAAGAGAGGAAGCTTCTATCTACATGGTTACAAGCTTGGGTTCATTAGAAAAATATCCAAGGAAAAATGGGAAAGGTTTCTAATAAAAATATAAACTCAAAATCCCCAATTGCCTTCAAGAAAGCTACCATAAAAATCAAGAAAATTAGATCTGCAAAAGGAGTGCAATAAGGGCATTCTTATATATAAAATATATTACATATTGGTGCACCAGTCTAATATGTTCTATGCAAGAATTAGGGTAGATTTTAAAGTGCCTCAAAGGCACACTATTCACAAGGTGAAATATCTGATGGTAGTAGAACATTAGCACACTTTGAGTAAAGAAAAGAAGCCTCTCGAAAGGCTCGTATCCTCTACATCTTGGATAGCCAAATTTGTAAGCAAACACCACACAATACAAGGAAAAAGGAAGCATTATATTCAAGGGTAAAAAGGAGAGCATAATAGATTTATAAAAGAATAAAATCAAGGTGGAAGAGACTATAGGCAATGCACATCCAAGATGCATTCTATTGGAGGTTTACCAAAACTCCACCAAAGTGCCACCAAATATCCACCAAAGCATTGCTCATCACTCCATATGGAACCAAATCATAAGCAGGCACCATCAAAAAATGGAAGATCCAAGAATATTATAGTGTTTAAAGGTGCTCCAAAGGTATGTTAAGAAGCATTAGATAAAGAGCCCATGTATAAGGAGGAAGTGACACTTGTCACTTGAAAATAAATCCTAATGTTCATTACATGAGTGCCCATATTTCACACGTTCGAGTAAAGGAATTTTTCTAGAAATAAAGGTGGTATGTTAGAACAAGGGAGATACTTATATTCAAAGAAAATAAGTGCTTCTCCAAGGTTGTAATGTTGAGATGTTACAACCCAGGTGTTTTAGGTGATTTGGAGAGGAGAGGGCAATCCTCCAAGGGAGGTCCTAGGTTCGAATCTCCACCCTACCAAAAAGCTGAATTGGGTACCCAAAATCCAATTGATAATGTTGGTGTGGGCAGGGCTGGGTGCAACTCCTAGGTGACTTTGATGGTGTAGAACCCCCTGTTCGTGGTCTCTCAGACCAAGGCAGCCCCACAAGGGGTTTTTCACTTAAAAAAAAAATGTTGAGATGTTACAAGCATCTTCATTCCCTTAAAATGCTCAAGAAGTAACCAACATGACACTTGTCACATAGCACAAGAAATCTCTTCTATTAAAAGGCATCAAAGACCAAGGAAGTCTATGGATTCAATATTATAGCATTTACTCATAGTACAAGCCAAATTATAGCATGGAAGAAAGGTGAAATAACATAAAAAGCTCTGGTCAAGGAGGTCAAAGAAGTCCAACATTGAAGCTGAGAGAAAATCAATGCACATAATTCTCCATAAGTTCTCAAAGGAAAGGCAAAGAAGTGGACTATCATATACGTTCGATATTTGTGGTAGATACATAGAGAATACAACATCAAAGGTAAGGTCACTACTTTATTAATTTTTGCTTTCATTAACCTAGATTTATAAGGTATAACATTAGGTTGAAATACTAAAGGAAATAAGCCATATTTGAAAGTAATATAAAAAGAAGAAATTCATATTAAATAGTCTAATATTTGCAATATTATAACATAGGAGAAATAAGGAATTCTACTTGGAAATAAAAATTTCTATTATTGCAAATAATTATTTTTGAATATTCCACATTAAGGAGTTATAAGGAATACTACATCAAAGTAGGAAATTGGAAATTAGAAACAATAAATATCAAATTATTAAAGGCTATAAAAAGAAGTTTTTTAAAGAATATTAAGAGTCAAAAATTAGTTTCTATACTTTTCTCAAACTTACATTAAAGGGGCAAAATAATTCCAACAAGTAAAACCTCATCAAATTAGAAAGTGCTTAAAGTTCAATAGGAGTAATAAGGTGTAAAAGAAGTTGATTTTTTCTATTTATAAAACTTTACAAAATCAACTCTACATTGAAATATTATTCTCAAAAGGCACTTTATCTATCATATCACATTTTCAAAATCACTAGGAGACATAAGGTATTCTACAAAACTTGATAACAATAGCATTCATCAAAGATTATCAAGTACTAAAGTCTCTACAAAGTCTACAAGGACTCTATTGATTCACATATCTAAACTAGGGAGATATAAGGAAGACAAAAAAGCCAAAGCTCTAAAAAGTTCTATCAAATCCATATTTACAATCCTAAGGATAACAAGAAACACTATCTCAAAACTATCAATAAGGACTATGGATGAACTAATAAGAAATGCCTTTATCGATAAAGAATTATTTCATGAAATAAAATTATATTCTCAAAACTTGATAGATACTCTTAAAGGATATGAGAATCTATCAACTAGCGATAAGGATAAATTCTCCTTATTTGTCAAAGAAGCAAAAGAGGGTAGCTTTGAAGCATTAATTGGTTATATTCATGAAAACCTTTTTAGGGCATGGTGGAATTCACAAAATATAGTTATATTCATATCTAAAGAGTGTTTGATGATTTATCTATCATTAATTGTGTTTATACTCACTCAACACATGAAGCAAGCTAGAAATACAAATAAATATTATTGTGATGATAGAATAACTCCTCATGAAGCAGAAATTCCACCAGTATCCATGAAGAATTGTAGGAGGAGGAAAAGGAAGAAAATACCTAAAATAAATTTTAGCAAATAAGAAATGAATAGCAAAGAAATCATAAAGAATGAAGTACCCTCAGCTATAGCTCTATTTTCATCATAGGAATAAAAGACCTAAAATAAATTTTAGCAAAGAAGAACATCCAAGAGCCTTTGGATGTGGATACTTGGACTAGGAGGTGTGGTGTAGGCTACATTCCCAAAAAAAAACAACCTTTACCATTTGATAATTATGATCACCTTAAAACTTATGATAAATATTTAGATCATCAAATATTGGAGTGGAGTGATGAGGATGAAGGATCCCCTTTTTCCTCGGATGTTCTATTTTGTAATATGATAAATTTTGTGCATTCTAATGATAAATATATTACTTCTCAAGGGGAACCTACTTCACCATCTTATAGAGATCTTGCAAAATTAGGGATTGCCCCTCCTTTTGTTAAGAAATATGGTTTTGTTAGGGTTTGTGAAGACTTTTATGCAAAGGCTACCAAAGAAAAAGCTATGAAGAAAACTCATGATTTTGATCATCAGGATGATCCCTATTCTAGATTTTTCATTGATGGACCAGTCCCTTGTTTTCCTATTCTTTTTTTTTAAAAAAAGAGACACAATCAGACTGTTTTTTGACTATCGTCTTGCTCAATAAATAAATAAATAAATAAATAAATAAATATATATACATATATATATATATATATATATATATATATATATATATATAATAAATAATAAAATATATAATAAAATCATCATCAATTAGGTATACCTTACATTTTAATCCACCTCATTTTGTTTTCCTACTCATATTGCATGTTTGCTTGTCATATTCTGCATGCTTTGCCTAGCATTTCATTGTATTTTCATCTTTGCTTATCATAATTGCATTGCTTCTTTCTCATGATTGCTTGATCATATAGTTTTTGGGGATTTTGTGATAATGGCATGTGATAACACCTAGTTAGATTGTATCTCACTAGTGTTATGCATAAGGGGTATGCCCAAAAATGTATATAGAAAAATAAGGTGAATCAGTTTTGAAACCAAGGTGAATATGGTGCAAAGTCATGTAGAGGCAATGGCAAATTGATTTTTTTTCACAAGAAAAAGAAAAGTAGGTGAATTCATAAAAATTATTGAAAAACATACCATAAGATATAAATAATCACTAAACATACTCTGATTCCCATGCATAATTTCTATGGACTCACAGGGACGATCCAAGTGAGTCAGTAAGCTTCATTCAAGGGATGACCCGAGTGATTCAGGGATGACCCAAGTAAGTCAGTAGGATTCATTCAAGGGATTACCCTATTAGTTTATTTTTATCAATTTAAATTGTATATCTCATTGAGCTATGTGGTTTTAAAAAAATGAAAAAGAAGCTTTGGATCAAAAGTTATACCTCCTAGAAGGTTGTAGGGTAGTCTGCAGTGATGAGGGATGACCGATGAGGGACAACTAAAATCATGTGAGGGACGACCAATGAGGGATGACATATGTGATTCAGTGGGAATAATATGAGTGATAAACAATGAGGGACAACCTATGTGAGTCAATAGGCATCATGCATGATGAATACAGACTCACATAGGTCGTACCTCATTGGTTGTCCCTCACATGATGCCTACTGAATCAAGTGAGTCAGTAGGATTAATTTAAGGGATGACCCTATTAGTTTATTTTTATCAATTTAAATTTTATATCTCATTGAGCTATGTGGTTTTAAAAAAAAAAATTGAAAACGAAGCTTTGGATCAAAAGTTATGCCTCCTAGAAGGTTGTAGGGTAGTCTGCAGTGACTAGGGATAACTTACATCATGTGAGGGATGACCAATGAGGGAAGACATATGTGAGTTAGTAGGAATTGTAGCACCCTAAAATTGGCACAGTTAAACCATCAGTCAAAAGTAGAAATTTGAATTTTAACCCTAAAATCGCTCGTTAATTGCTTACCTCATTTTTCATGCCATTTTTAGAGGTTGTTGTGACCGTTGGACGATATCATTGTCGATCTGAAAATATCATCATCGATCTGATGATATTGTACCAAATCAGACGATTTCGTCTAGAACAGAACATCCAAACGATTTTGTCCCAAAACTAAATTTTTGCAATTAGCTTCTGTTCCAACGACCTCTCCAACTTGGGCAGAAGCATGTCTGCGTGGTTGGAGATTCCCATGTTGAGGATCTCCCAGATTGGGATGATCCCCAACATCCTAACCTCCCCCTAATCCTATATAAACTAGGATTTTTCTAGTTTATCCCCCTGACTCCCTCCCTGACTCACTACCTGGCTGCCTGACTGATTATTTCCCTACAATTTTTGTTTTTGCTATGATATCCCATCATTCACACTTGTGTTTTTGAGTTTTTTTGTAGGATTTCATTGTGTTTCAATCAGAGGTAGCTCGGATCATCACAGATTATTCAACTATAATTCTAGACGATCATGTCAAGATCGACGATGATCTTGTATGATTACAGATGATTCATTTTGTAATTTAGCTTGGGGGCAATTAGAGCCCTGATTTTGCATTCTCTATCTCATTTTCCTTATTTATTGGTGCATTAGATTAATTTACTTCTATCTTGCATCTTGGAGTTCACCTCATTTAGCATAATTGCATGATAAAATTCAAAATAAATTTCCAAAATAGTGCATATCATTTAATTTGATATCTGGATTTATCATTAAAACATCTATACTCTTATTTTTATCATTTTGCATCATTCTTGCAATTGTATTTTTGGTTTTTGGTGTCTATTTTCTTGATTGCAGGTTTCTTATGAATTCGCATGACAAATTCGTTAGGTCGCTAATGATATTGGGTGATCTCGAATGATATCTTGTGATTTGGGATGATTCTGTACAATTATAGATGATCCTGTCATATCCAGGATGATCTGGACTTCTAAAAGCTTCAAATTTTTCATCAGACATCAGAAATCAGGTGTACTCTTCTCCATTTTATATATTCTCTATATTCAATCACATTAGGATTCATTTATGTCTTATGTCTTCATATAAATCAGAATCTTCATATAGAATAACTTAGCTTCATTTTGGCCAACCGAGGAATCTGAATGATTGAACATAAAACGAACAAATCAAAACCATTCTCAACCTAGGCGTGGAAACTACCACTCAAAGTTTCTTGGTGAACCCCACCATCCATCAAAAATTCACCTTTATACCCCTCCCTTGAGAGGTGCGACCTTCAAAGGGCCTCTCCGTCCAAGGTATTGTTCCATCCTTTTCTCACCCCCCTTTCGGGTATGGATACTTTAGCCTAAATATAAGGGTGCAAAAAATTTGGGCGATACATTTTGGTGAACCCGACGTGAAACTAAAAACAGCTTTTGAAAACAATCCAAAATAAAAAAAAAACACATTACTAAGAACATCTAGAATCATTAGAAAACTGTTAAATTTGCATATTATACTTATATGGTAGATTATAATAGAAGACGAGCTGTCTCCATAAATGTTGAAAATAAATTAACGGCCATAGAGATTACTTATGTGCGTAGAGTACCTCAAATATATATATCCCAACTTTTGTGGGATGAACTTGATAGGAGATTGGGTATTATTGAATCTAGATCTACAGAACTTAGGCAAATTAAGAGGTTTGTCCTAGATAGAATCTTGGATCCTGATCATGTGACTTTTTATCATGAACTTCAGAGATCTTGCCATAGGTGGTTAGCCGATAAAAGAGCACTTGTGTCTTCTGAATTATACACCTTTGAGGAATACCTTGAGCACGCAGTTGTAGTACATAAATTTCTATCTCGTGTAGAGGATCAAGAAGTCATTCTTATAGATAGAAAGAGATGGAATAGAGTTCCTAGAGTTGTGTTGTATCGAGAGTATTGCCATGAACTTTATTTTTACATGTCGTAGTCTGAAATAGATCATATTACCATAGCACACTTTGTCAAGTTCTTGAAAAACAACTTCCAATTTGAAGAGGAGCATTTCATGACTCCTGATGAACTTGACCCTATCAATGATATCCATAAACTATTCATAGAAAGCTAAGTGATTCTTTCTACTATTGTTTCTTACAACTAGCATGTTGTTTGTTATTTTTATTCTCACAAAATAATAATATAATAAAATCACAAAAAAAAAAAAACAAAAATAACAAAACATTTCTTTTAAAATATTATAGTAGGTATATAGTTAAAATATATACCTCTCAACCCTATCACATATATATATATATATATATATATATATATATATATATATATATATAAGTATATATATTTGCTAAAACCTAAGTTTAGCACAATGCCTAGACTCAAGAATGGAAAACAAACCGAAGAAGATGAAGATTGGTTAGGAAGACCATTAACTGACCAAAATGTCCCTCCTGAGGACCAAGTTCAGGAAGAAGAAACCCTAGACCAAAAAGAAGAAGAGCTTGCTATAGGAAATGAACAAGAAGAAACTATTAGAGAGGAAGGATCCTCATCCCCTAAAATGTCTCCGGGAGGAGCTATCACTTTTGAGAACATGGAACAATTTTGGAAGTTCATTAACACTAATATTGGTGTTTTTAATAGAGCAACCCATATGGACAAGGATCGAATTAGTGACACTCAAGCAACTCTATAATAAGTTTTTCAAACACACACTAATCCCTTGTCCTTTATTGAACAAGAGAGTGATCAAGCTAGACCATCCAATTTGGATATAGTAGCTGTGATCTAGAACATGCAACAACGACAGGTTACCCAATGATCTAAAGTACCTGTTAACAAGCCTAGGGTAATTCTCACACAAAAGAAACCATCATTTATTGCTCTATTTCACCAAGCTCTTGATCAAAATACCTCAAATCAACAAAAACCCAAAACAAAACCGAACACCAATTACCAACAATCTAAGGTACAACATAAAACTATTACAAATCCCCTTCATAATACTATTCCTACCAAAACTTTGCATAATAGCAATATAACATCTAATCCTTGTGTCACACCATCATATGCTCATAGATCCTATACCTATGTGCCATCAAACCAATATGGTGGACAAACTAGCAATCTGGAAGCCATGGTGAAACAGTTAGTTTCCCGCATGGACCAGATAGATCCCTACCATCCCTCGTACAATTATTGAGAGGTGTGTAGTCAGCCTTTAGATCCTATAGTCGTAGCACAACCATATCCTAAAAATTTTCCTATGCCTGTTCTTCCCATATATAAAGGAACCAAAGATCCCATAGAGCATCTTCGTATGTTTAGGATAGCATGTCATGATATATCACATGATGACTTGTTATTACTAAAAATGTTCCTGAAAAGCTTGGGAGGAATGGCATTAGAGTGGTATTATCAATTACCCACTAATTCTTTGAGGAATTTCAAAGAAACTACTGAGTCTTTTGTTCATCAATTTAGTGCCTACATCGAAAGAGATGTGACCATTAAAGATTTGTATAACTTAAAACAAGGCAAAGAGGAATGCTTTGCTGATTTCCTAGCTAGGTGGAGATAGTTGATAGGAAAATTGCACTTTGTGTTACCTTATAGGGAGATGTTGGACATCTTTATTAATAATTTGCAAGAGCAACTATCTTACAAATTATCAACTGCTACCTTGACCACCTTCGATCAGGCTATAGACTTAGCCCGAAGAGTGGAAGATGCTCTCATTAGGAGAGGCCAACTTAAAAAGAAAGACGATGAGAAAACATCCAAAAATAAATATAAGAATAAACAAGTTGTGGGTGATGGAGTCACCGATAGCAAAAATATTGCTAATGTTAATGCTGTGAAGACAACGAAGAAGTTTGTACTCAAACCTCCTGATAGACCTCCTTGAGAATTTACTAGGTTAAATCAACCTTTATCAACTATTCTACCATAATTATTAGAATGAGGTTTGATTCAATTATCGAATATTCGGGAACCTGATCCAACTATACTCGGATACAAAGCAGATTTACACTATGACTTCCATAGAGGACCTGGACACACTACCAACTCTTGTAAAATATTAAAACATAAAATACAAGACTTGATTGATAAAAATGAGATGGAGGTGCAAGCCTTTCAACCTAAGCAAAATCCTCCTAATAATGTTCAAAATAGCACCCTACAAAACCAGAATCAGAATGCCAATCAGTCATTAGACATATTTCAACATCCCTTACCAAAATATGGTAAGGAGGTGGCTAATCAAGTTGAACATCATAATGTCCCTCCTCCTGCCTGATATGTAGGAACTATTAGTGGGCATTTACCTGTTCATGATCTAGAAATATTTGACACAAATTTATCCATGGTTACAACCAGGCCTCTATATAATATTCAGATACCTAATCTTAGTGATACAGAATACGAGACTAAGAGTGATATGGAAATCACATCAAATCAATCGAATAGTTCTAAAGATGAATCAAATCCTATTCACCCTATCACAAGTTATATGGTTCTAGAAGAGCCATTTCCAAGAAGAGTCACTACTAGACCATTGTCTCACCGATTAATTTCTAATGAGATAGCTATAAATGCTAGACCAAGACCCATTCATCATCCGTAGAATAATATTGTGGGTACCATCAAAGCTGTTACTAGACAACAGGCTCAAAATTCTCAACAAGATCAAATACAAAATGGTGGATCAACTCCATTTGTTTTGAAGGTTCCTAATAAAGGGAATCATTCACCTAATGTTCAACCTAAACCTCCTTATAATATTAATGAACAATTGTCAAATATTACAGCTATAATTTCTCTCTTTGACCTTTTAATATCTTCTCCTACACATAGAGATGAATTAATGCTCACATTAAGTCAAATGATGGTACCACAAGACATTCAACCTGAAGCCATGGACGATACTATAATAACTTGTGAAGTTGATTGTATTGAATTTCAGGATAGAGACATACCACAACATAGTTTACATAAAGATAACCCCTTGTATATTACTGCCTTAATTGGAGATGTAGCAGTCAAACAAGTTTTTATTGATAATGGTTCATCTTTAAATATCTACACTTTTGACTTCTACCAAAGATTTGGGTTTAGAAGTGATGAAATGAAAAGAACTGATATGATCATAAAATCTTTCAATGACGAAACACAAAAAACGTGTGGAGTTATTACCATTCCATTGCAGGTTGGTCCAAGAACCTTGGATACAATTGTGTTTATTGTACATTGCCCTGCATCATACAATATACTCTTGGGTCATCCTTGGATCAATGCGATGCGAGTTGTTCCCTCAACTTTACATCAATGTGTTAAGTTCAAATTTAAGAATTAGTTGGTTACCATTCATGGTGATCCAAGACCCTTTGATATGTGTTGCTTTGGAAGAACCTATTGGAGTTTAATTTTACCCCGCTCTGTCATCCACACATCCTAATTCTCATTATCCATCTAAACATGTGAAACTCACACCCACAACATCATCTACTTCTTCTCCATCAGTTGCACCTCCATCTATAGCTCAACCATATTATGAACAAACTGCATTAGTACCTAAGAAAGATCCTAATCCCACAACCAATGTCTCTTGTTCTACTCCTATAACTTCCATACCTTTAATAGACCCATCTAAATTCATATTTTCTGCATCGAAAGACGTAGGGAATGTTCCTTCTACCTCTTATGCTCTTACCGACGAGCTCTTACCCGATCTATATAAAATTATTATATCAGAAGAAAGGAATGCTTCTATGCAAGATTCCCTTAGTTTAAATAATTTGCCACCATATCCTTGTACCTTGGGCATCCCATAACCTATGGGAAGTATTTACCAAGTCAGGAGATATGCCTTTATTTATAAGGGATATGACTGGGGTAGAATACTTAGAAATATTAGAAATCATTATGATGGATATGCTCGATGTTATTTTACTATGAGTATATTAAAGCCAAACCTATTGATGAGTGTCATTTAGTTCATCATTTAATCATTATTTATCAATTCAGGCAAGTGTATTAAGGCTGTTTACGATAGTCAATTCAAGCAGATGTAAGACATTCTATTCAAAAAATGGCTTTATTGGCAGAACAATTATTGTTTGTTGGGGGTTCTTCTATCACTCTAAACCCTATGAACTGAAAGGAAACTATATTATGCTTGCTGAAATAAAATTGCAAAAATAAAATAACTGTCAAAGAAATTGATTTACTTTTGCTAAATCTAAAAATGCATTCAAAAACTGAATTAAACTTGCTGAAATGAAAGTTGCAAGAAATTCAGAATTGAAGAAAGTAAACTAACTAACTTTGCAAAATAAAAGAATAGAACTGAAAATAAACTTAGAAATGATAACTCAGAAATAATAATGAAACTATAAACTCTGAAACTGGAAATGATTTCAGCAAAATAAAGATATGCAAGAAAAATGATAGGTTTCCTGTTTATTCTACTGCAGACAGATTTAAACAAGAAAACCTGGTGAAAAACCTTTTTCTGCTCCTGGAAGTGGCCCTTGCTTCTTGGTTCAGAAGAAGGTGAAGAAGTAGCTCTGGTTTACTACTTAATCACTTCTTCAATCATAAAGCAAAACTGATAAAAATTGCACTTTTTATTGAATCAAAAACATGCAAAAAAATTATGCATGTTACTGCTACAGAAATCTGATTTCTCATAATATTCAGAATTATCCTAATTGCAATCCTAATTCTCCCTTAGCTCAACCCATATGGGAGCTGGTTATTTATATTACAAACATACTAAATCAGGTGTGGAATGATTCTAATTTCAGGCATTTTAGGAATGCTGTTGAAACTGCATTCCTAAAATGCAGAATATGGTTACATGAATGAAATCTGTTTGTTGCACATTTGCTGAAGGTCTTTTGCATTGAAAAAGGTGCACAACAAATTCACATAACTATCCTTAATACTCTCCTACAATTTTGTCACCTTTCCTGAGATGTTCTGGTCAAAACTGTGCTTTTTCGATTATTTCAGAGCAGTCTTGTTATTTTGGAGCAGTATCTTTGTTGTTCCAGAGCAGTATTTCTGTTGTTCTAGAGCAGCGCCAAAATGTCTGTTTTCAACACAGTTCATGGTTATTTTGCTGAGCATTTGGTGGATCAAACTTGGAAGTCTTTCAAAAACCTATTCACATGCTCTTTTAAGTTGAATTTGACCAAATTCCAAGCCATGCACATCTGGCTGGAATTTGTCCAAGTTAAAACAGTCAAAATACAGTTTTGCACAACTTGCAGTTTTGTCCTATTTTTAGTGCTATTTTTTGCATTTGAAAACTTCAGAGAGCATGATATGAATGTTATATATCCCACACATGATTGCACTAACACATTTCACAATAAATTATTATTTATCAACAAAACTTATGTAAAAAATACAAAAAATTAGTAAAAATAGAATATTATGCTTCTAAACAGTCAAACATGTAAATAGTAGTAAATATTGTATCTCATCAGAAAAATTAACATCAAAACATGTCAAAAAGTTCTATTAAGGATGTCTAAAATAATCAATAATGAGGCAATTTTTGGCCTCATCACCTATAATGCTTAAATTGGGATATAAAGGGAAAGGTTTGGGATCTTTCCAGAATGGTATGAAAGAACCTTTTGAGGTAGAAGTGTGGCCCGCCCGATGTGGTGTGGGCCTATTTTATAGTAAGGGTCAGCCATTCCCATTTGAGGATGATGACCATATTATATGTTACCAAGATTATTTAGATGAACGTGATGCTTTGCGTTTAATGAATAAGACATTCACATGTAATATGCTATCTATAGCTTATCCTGAGATGATCGCTGAATTAGACGATGAGTTGGAGGGAGATATCTTTCACGATGTCTCTGTTGAGGAATTATTACATAATGGATTTTATTTTGATGGCTCTATACCTAGTATAGCCCAGCTTGAGACCACGACTCCTTAAGATGAATTATCCAAGCTAACCTTGGAAGAATTACAAGAATTGGGTGTTTCACCCACCCCACCTAATTTTGAGAGATATCTACACATGGAAGTAGAAAATGTCATAAAAATTAACATTGGAACCAACGATAACCCTCACATAATCAACATTGGATCATAATTGAGTCAAGAAAAATAGGATAAATACATTGCATTTCTTAAAGAATATGAAGATGTTTTTGCTTGGACATATGAAGATATGCCAGGTTTAGACCCTTCTTTAGTTATGCATCACCTAGTAGTGCATCCGGATGCTAAACCTATTAAGCAAAATATTAGAAAAATACATCCTAAAGTGGCCTTACTAGTCAAAGGGGAGTTAGAAAAACTCCTGAATGTTATACAAGCCATTGATTATGCTGAATGGATCTCGAATGTAGTTATAGTAACTAAGAAATAAGCTACTAAGATTAGGGTTTGTACAAAATTTAGAGATATTAATGTTGCATGCCCTAAAGATGATTTTCCCCTTCCCGATATGGATCAGATCATTTATTTTACTGTTGGGAGTGGAATGATATCCTTAATGGATGGATTTTCTGGTTATAATCAAATTAGGATAGCTCTTGAATATCAGGCTAAAACAACCTTTATTACCCCTTGGGGGACTTTCTATTGGAAGGTGATGCCATTCGGTTTGAAGAATGCAGGTGCAACCTATCAACGAGCCATGAATTATATCTTTTATGATATGATGCATGATTTACTACATGATTATGTAGATGACATTATTGCTCGTTCTACTAAAGAAGATGACCATTTATATGACTTGAGAAAAGTATTTGATCGGTTAAGGGAATATCTTATCCAATTGAATCTATCCAAATGTATATTTAGAGTTAAGTCAGGTAAATTATTGGGGGTTATAGTTTCTTTATGTGGCATCAAAATTGACCCTCTCAAGATTACAGATATCACTGATATGCCCGCACCTACAAATATATATAAATTACGGAGTCTACGAGGTAAGCTTCAAGCTATTCATCGCTTCATCGATAAGCTGGCGGATAAAACTGGACCCTTTCTTAAGATTCTTAAGAAGGATGTCTCTTTCCATTGGGATGACGAATGTAAGGAAGCATTTGAACTCCTCAAACAATATCTTCTTAACCCACCTGTACTTTCACCACCTAAACCTGAATGCCCATTTATCTTGTTTATTTCTACTTCAGATTTTGCTTTAGGAGCCATGTTAGCTCAACTTGATGATGAGAAAAGAGAGCGTGCTAATTATTACATTAGCAGAACATTAATTAGTTATGAAACCCGCTACACAACATTAGAGAAGTTATGTCTAGCAGTCGTATTTTCTACATAGAAACTATGCCATTATATGCTCAGTCAAAAAATATACGTTATTGCTAAATCCGATCCCTTGCGATATCTCATGAGTTGACCTTATTTATCTAGTCACACAGTGAAGTGGGTTCTTTCTCTAAGCAAATTTGAGCTCATGTTTATAGGGTAGAATTCTATTAAGGATCAAATCATAGCAGATCAATTAGCTGTTGCACCCGTAGAGTCCACCCATCCCCTCATCATTGAGTTTCCTGATGAATGCCTTAACCTAGAGGCGGATCATTCAGAGCAATGGTCCCTATACTTTGACGGAGCTCGATGCATGAGTGGGGCTTATGTAGGTATTATTTTGATATCTCCACAGAAACATCTCATACCTCTATCCTTTAAATTAATGTTTGCTTATACTAATAACACTATTGAATATGAGGCTCTAATCCTTGGATTACGAGCTACCCTGACACTAAAAATTAAAAATATATTAGTTTTTGATGATTCTCAACTTGTTATAAATAAAATTAATGATGTTTATCAAACCAGAGATGATAAATTGCGCCCATATAAAGCATATGTATTACAATTAATATCTTTATTTGATCAAGTTACCTTGGAAGCTATTCCTAGAACTAGCAATCGTGCAACTGATGCTATGGCCACAGCTGCATCTATTTTACCCTTGGAGTTAGATGACGAATGTGCTACCATCATTATTCATCGACTCCAGGAACTTGATTCAACTAAATCATGCTTGGAACCTTTGGATGTGTTTATAATCAACGAAACTATTCCTGAACTTTGGTACACTGACATCCTTAATTTTCTTTAAAATGGGACCTTCCTTGAAGGTTTTAATAGAAACCAACACTGATTATTACGTAGACGAGCAAGTCACTTCGTAATAATTGGTAATACATTATATAGGAGATCTTTTGAAGGTATCCTATTAAGATGTTTGAATCTAGAAGAGTCTAGATCAGCTTTGAGTGAAGCCCATGATGGATCTTGTGGGGGACACTTTAGTGGTAGCGCCATTGCTAAGAAGCTCCTTAGGATAGGATATATTTGGCCTACCATGGAGAATGATGTACATGATTATGTGTGCCATTGCGACAAGTTCCAGAAACACGCTAACCTTGTCGATGCGCCTACATAAGAACTGTAGGCTATTTCATCTCCTTGGCCCTTTTCAAAATGGGGCTTAGACATCATCAAAAAAATTAATCCTGTGTCATCTGATGGACATAAATTCATCATAACCACCACCGAGTATTTTACGAAGTGGGTCAAAGCTATGCCCTTAGCTTCTTGTACTGGAACACAAGTTTCCAAGTTTATTCTTAATAAAATTATTTGTAGGTTCGGAATTCCTACAAATCTCATCTCGGATAATGGAACTTGTTTCAAAAACAAATATGTAAAGAAACTATGTCAAAAATATAAAATTCAACATCGTTGGTCCACTCCCTATTATCCTCAAGGTAATGGCCAAGCAGAAGCATCTAATAAAACATTAATTAAAATCCTCAAGAGATTGGTCAATAAATTTGGTCATGATTAGCACATTCAATTATATCTTGCTTTGTGGGCTTATCGAACTAGCATTCGTACTCCCATGGGTACTTCACCTTTTGTTTTGGTTTATGGTGCTGAAGCTATTTTTCCCTTTGAACTAGAAGTTCCTTCTTTGGCTCTGCTACTTCAAGATACTAAAGTAGGAGATGAATATCATGCTGGCACATTTAGTTAGCTAGAAATCCTAGATGAGAAGCGCATTAATGCTTTGGAGCATCTTCGTGCCTACCAGAACAAGCTTAAACGAGCATATCTCAAGAAAGTTTATAATCAATCCTTTGAGATCGATGACCTCGTCTTAAAATATATTCAAAAAAATACTAATGCAACTAAAGACCTTAAAGGCAAATTCGAGCCTAACTAGCTTGGGCCATATATTATCACTACTAAATTTGGATCGGGAGCATACAAATTAGCTACCTTAGATGGTAAAGATCTTAAAGAACCTATGAACATTGATGAGCACCAAAAATACTCATATTTTGTACATATTTCTTTGATCAATATGCGGCTATATAATAAGGATTGCATACTTTTATGAATGATTATATAGATATTTGATATAATTATGCGTGTTATCTAATTTGTGTGCTTTTAGTATGTTTTGTGGAATTGCAGTTGATTTAGTTAGATTTGGAATGGTCGAGGTCTTTTGATGGACCTGGCACTTTATTTCATCGGGGGTCAATGTAGAGAACATAGGTGCCTCCCTGCAACCAGAAGGTGCCAAGGGAACAAGCACCTCCATACAATCAGAAGGAGCCAAACCAAAGACGAGCGACTCCCTATAGTCAAAAGGTGCCAACTGAATGCGAGCGCCTCCCTACAGTCGAAAGGTGCCAACTGAATGCGAGCGCCTCCCTGTAGTCAGAAGGCACCAACTAAATGCAAGCGCCTTCTTGCAACCGAAAGGTGCCAACCAAAGACAAGTGCCTCCCCACAGTCGAAAGGCACCAATAGAAGGCAAGCACCTCCCCATAGCTAGAAGGCGCTAATAGAAGGCAAGCGCCTCCCCACAGCCAGAAGGTGCTAATAGAAGGCAAGTGCCTCCATACAACCAAAAGGTGCCATGATAAAAAGGTACCTTCCTCATAAGGAAGGTGCCACTGATTTTTTGCTCGTTGACCAGATTTGAATGACATGGACGGTAGCGGCTGGTGCAGTTCCAGCTCTACGTCATGCAGAGCTAAATTGGAGATTGCACCAACGTATCGAAATGTCTTACTGATGCTAGGCAAAGCATGAACTGAACAACGAACATGTTGTCATTAGAACAGAACACCAAATGTCGATTGCATTTACCAGACTGTCTTGATTTAGTCTGGGACAGATCAACTATTGTAACAAAAGTTCTGCGGGTGTGTTATATAAACACACGCGGATCGTTCTAAGAAATAGATAGAAATAAAATAAAGATCTATTTAGACGTATAGAGATAAATTGTAGTGTTTTTATGAATATATTAAATTTTTGGAAGTTCTAAGCACGTGTTCGATCGAGAAGAAGCTGCTGGAGCCTGGGCCCACTCCAAGACAGTATTTCTTCCCCATTTTATTTTTATTTATTTATTTTAATTAGTTTATTGCTTTCATAAGAACGTTCATTAGTTTGCTAGTTCCAGTATTTGCAGTAGATTTATTTTCAGGAATGTGTACATGATTTATTTCTATAGATTTAATTCTGTTCTTCTTACGTAATTTATTGAGGAGTGTGGGAATGATTGACAACCATTTCAAGAACACCCCCCAAAATGTAGGATTAGCAGATTCACCTCTAGTGGTATTGTAGTAACCTAATTTCGACTCTTTGCAAGTTTACGAAGCTCCCTGGGTTGATAATTAAATGCACGAGCATGTGACAAAAATAGGAAACCATTCACCTTGTTTGGCCCACAACATTTTGGTGTCGTTTTCGAGGAAGCATATTAATTAGATTACTTACAATACCCTGAAAAATTCCATCTAACCTTGTATGAGTTCTTCGAGAAGAAGAGGACTTGACGATCACTTTATAAGAACTAATCCATTAGGACCTGAGTCAGCCGAGCATTTTGGATTTGAGTTAGACTCACCCGACCTACCAGTAGTCCATTGGAGTGAGGAACCACACTTTGTGCAAAGTGCCACCTCATCCCATCAACAAGGGGATGAACGAATCATCATAAATACCCTATTTAATAGGACTCCTCTAGAGGAAGCCCTGTTGTGGAAGGCTGTGGAGGATCAGACAATCTCGCTAGACAACCTTAGAACATTGACTCAGAAAGTTTTAAATGACTAGAAGGCCATAAACGCTACATTAGAAACCACATTTCTTGAAAAAATGGTAGATAACGATGAAGTCTCATCTGAATTTAGTTTCCCAATAGAGGATGGGGCCATATGAGGTGGCAAAACTCATTAGGAATGGTGCGGTGCGCGTTAAGACAATTGACGGTAGCAACACCACATTCACAGTCAATGGCCATCGACTACACCCCTATAATACGTCCGAAACGTTACAGGTGGAATCCAGAGTAGGCATGGGGGGGACCCCATCTTGCTAGATCTGGACCAAACTCTCACAGGTGAAATGGTGGGCATGAAAGTGCTCACCCAAAATTTTTTAATTAATATGGTTTTTTTTGTAATGTGTGTTTTTGCAGGGACAACGCCCGCATGCAAGCTGTAGACATCCTAATCTAGGGCCTAACAGGCACGAAATGTGTCTAACTACCTTTATTTTCCTTTATTTTTGGTTGCTTTTTGTAGGTGGAGGACCTGACAGCACGAGGGATAGGTATCTGGGAAACCAGGCCTGATTCGGCTCAGCATTTCGACACCGGCTCATAGGTAGAATCTGGGCAGTGTGAAAAACGGGAAGGCTTGATCACCCTTTTTCTAGTCAAATTGCCATCCAGAAGAAGGCACCTTACTGCATCCAGAAGGTGCCAAGTCTAGAAGAAGGCACCTTACTACACCCGAAATGCGCCCATCCAGAAGAAGGTGCCTTACTACATCCAGAAGAAGGCGCCAAGTCCACAAGAAGGCACCTTACTACACCCGAAAGGCACCCATATAGAAGAAGGCACCTTACTGCATCCAGAAGAAGGTGCCAAATCCACAAGAAGGTGCCTTATTACACCCGAAAGGCGCCCATACAGAAGAAGGCACCTTACTGCATCCGAAAGGTGCCAAATCGGAAGACAACGCATTCCATCCATTCATAAGTTCTATAAAAAAAAATAATAAAAAAGAAAAAAAAAATACATATGTAGGTGCCTTTCGTGGCAGGAAGGCACAAAGTCTTTAAAAAAAAGAAAGAAAAAAGTCAGCCAAATATGCCTTCCAACATCAAGAAGGCACATTCATCCAGTCGAGACACCTTCCAACATTAGGAAGGTGCATTCATCCAACCGAATACGCCTTCCAACATCAGGAAGGCACATTCATCAAGACAAATGCCTTCCAACATCGGGAAGGCGTGAACCAGAATGAGGTGCCTCCCACATTGGGAAGACACATGTAGGCAAAGGTGCCTCCCACCAATCAGAGGCACCTCGTAGCATCGAAAGGCACATTCATTCGAAGAAGAGCACCGACAATGTCGAAAAGGTGCTACAAGGAAACCATCCACATGGGAAAGGTACCAAAGAATGCCTCATGCGTGCAACATTTACATCTATCGGATGCCTCAAGCGAAACGAAGCATCACACAAATGAGTGGCATCAAAGGACCATACCCCTCCCTCGTGTCACAAGTCAGCAAATTAGCGGCTACCATGATGACTGGAATGACAAATCAGGTACGCACATACTAAATCAAATCATTTATATAATTATTTATAAATACGCAGTATCAAAAAAGATACCGCCGTCATAGAGATCGTATCCCCCCATAGCCAAAATTGTGTGCCAATGATAGGGCGTCTTCCATAACTACTAGGGTTAGGCATCTTTTCTATAAGAAGGCACCTTCCTGAAGAAGGAAGGACAAAAAAAAATATACAATAGTAGAAGGCGCCATGGGAGGAAGGTCCAAGAACCATGCGATCAAGAAGAATGAACCCAGTGATACTGATGGGATCAGAGGGGCAGTGAAGACCCAATTTGAAGCCAAGGGGTGGCTCGAATACTACACCCTGGTCAGTCAGGGCCAGGACGTGGAGGTAGCTAGAGAATTCATTACCTCTTTGAGGGGTGATGCAGCCCAAGTACAAGGGGTGGAAATTCCAGTCACCCCTGAGTTCATCTCATAGGCGACTGGATTGCCTCTCACGGGGGAATGTACATACAAGGGCAGAGTATTAAAACTATACGTCGAAATACTGCTACCAGGAGAAAATGTGCAAATAGATAGGGAGGGGTTACTCAAAAATAGTCTCCCCATGAATATGCGAAAGATGTTCAAGAAGTTTGCTCAATTTTTCACATGCACAGGAAAGTATACCCATCTGCACATTAATCATGTGCAGTTCATCAATCACCTAGTGCATGGGAGGAAATTAAACATACCTTTCTACCTGGCGAATACTCTAAAAGATGAAGCAGCTCGGTACCAGAGGGAGGCACCATCTACCTTAGGCCACCATGGGTTGATATCGACATTGGTATGCCACACAGAAGCACAAGGACAAAACCGTGACATAGAGGGATATGGTGGCCAAATAGAGCAACACAATGCGGTTGTCGAACTAGGGCAATATGAAGCATCCCCTGTAGAGGAGATAACAAACATTGGGCAATTGGTGTTGCCCTATTTTTTAGGAGGAGTAGAGCAGTCACCGGTGCCCGAAGACATAGAGGACAGAGGGCATTCCCCAGTTCCCGAGTATGAGAAGGAAGGAGCACCACTCGCTGGTGGTGAGGATGAACCAATCCCTAGGAGGAAATGTCTACGGTTATTCCTATCGATAGAGGAAGGATAGAGTGACCCGAAGATAGACGTTGCCACCCAAAACCTCCAAGAATTAACGAATCGAAGACCATGGAATGAACTTTCAGGAGTAACGACCAGATCGATGCGGCCTTGGAGGAGGCACTCAAATGGAAAACCGATTGATAGATGGCACAATAGATTCTGGAAGATTGCCAGAACCAGCATAAAATGGAATTGGAGGAAAGAGAGGTGAATTGCTTAGCTCAAGTAGCTGGTCCAGCAGTTGTAGGAGGAAAATCAAATGCTCTAGGATAGAGGAACAACAAGATAGGAGGTGTCCACTTAGACTGATTGGGCAGAAGAAGTGCCGACAAACTCTCCCACATCCACCGAACGAGTATTCTCTTTAGGGGAGATTCGATCGGACGCCCGATAGAGCAGCCCAGAGGCAGGGGAGGATTCCTCTATTTTTAGGGGTGAAAAGAAAAGAAGTCCTACCATGCCCCCTGTCATTGTCTTGAGTGACATAGAGCAGGATGAAGGTCTCCAACAATAGATAAGACCAGAGGATAAGGAGGACCTCCCCAGGCCTAAAGAAGGAGAAGATCCTGAGGGGTCGACACCAGGTAGATAGGCGAATGAAGGATCACCCCCAAAGATAGTAACACAACCAATCCTTTAGAGCAAGGAGAAGTCCTTGAAGGAGAAATGAGAGACCCCTATCTAAGTCACCACATTTTCTATAGAAGCCAATGCAAAGAGGCCCAGGACGGCTCGACAGGAGGCAAAAGTGACCTTCGTCGACTTCGAAGAGGATGAATGGGACATGCAGCCATTCACTGAAAGGCAAAAATATTTTGAGCAACTATGCAATGAAATGAAAGTAGCCAAGGAGGCCAAGAAGGCATCCTCGAGGGTAAAAGGAGATTCTGACATCTACGTCAATCCGACAGAAGACAACCAGTTTTGGGACATCTATGGTTCATCTCGAGGGCGGCCTTCCATGATGAGGAGGTACTTGGAACGATGGGGAGTATATGGCCCACAATTGGAGGCCACTGCAATTGCAAAGGAGAATGTAGGGCTTACCCCTGAAGAGGCCAGATTATACAAGGCCCAAGTAGTGCCTTCTAGAGGGGATAACTCGAATATCCCTCTGGCAGTGGTCAGAACTCCAGACGTCGACCTCTGGCAAGCTGCCAAAGATGCATTTCAATCGGTAGGAACAACATTGGCTAGACCACCACCAGTAGCAACCAGAACAAGAAGGGGACAATTAACAGCTGTAGTTTCCCATAGGCAAAGGCGAACCACACCTTCAAATGCTGACATAAAAAGACAGACTCGGGCCGCAGGGGCAGCCGAATCCTCCAAGAGATGGCGATGATGAAAAGTTAGAGGGCTACCTATAGTTTGGATGCCATGAGGGCGTGGCATATGTTAGGCGTGGGGGAATGATGAGCACCAGAAATGCTCATATTTTGTACATATTTCTTTGATCAATATGCGACTATATAATAAGGATTGCGTACTTTTATGAATGATTATATAGATATTTGATATAATTATGCATGTTATCTAATTTGTGTGCTTTTAGTATGTTTTGTGGAATTGCAGTTGATTTAGTTAGATTTGGAACGGTCGAGGTCTTTAGATGGACCTGGCACTTTATTTCATCGGGGGTCAATGTAGAGAACATAGGTGCCTCCCTGCAACCGAAAGGCGCCATGGGAACAAGCGCCTCCCTGCAATCTAAAGGCACCAAACCAAAGACAAGCACCTCCCTATAGTTGGAAGGCACCAACTGAATGTGAGCACCTCCTTGTAGTCGAAAGGAACCAACTGAATGCGAGCACCTCCCTGCAGTCGGAAGGCACCAACTAAATGCTAGAGCCTCCCTGCAACTGGAAGGCACCAACCAAAGACAAGTGCCTCCCCATATTCAGAAGGCACCAATAGAAGGGAAGCACCTCCCCATAGTCAGAAGGTGCTAATAGAAGGCAAGCACCTCCCCACAGTCGAAAGGCACTAATAGAAGGCAAGTACCTCCCTACAACCAGAAGGCACCACGAAACAAGGTACCTTCCTCATAAGGAAGGAACCACTGATTCTTTGCCTATTGACTAGATTTGAACGATGTGGATGGTAGCCACTGGTGCAGTTCTAGCTCTACATCATGCAGAGCTAAATTGGAGATTGCACCAATGTATCGAAATATCTTACTGATGCCAGGAAAAGCATGAACTGAACAATGAACACGTCGCCATTAGAACATAACACCAGATGTCGATTGCATTTACCAGACTGTCTTGATTTAGTCTGGGACAGATCGACTGTTGTAACTATTTTTGTAACAAAAGTTTTGCGGGTGTGTTATATAAACACACGCAGATCATTCTAAGAAATAGATAGAAATAAAATAAAGATCCATTTAGATGTACAGAGATAAATTGTAGTGTGTTGACGAATATATTAAAGTTCAAGAAGTTCTAAGCGCGTGTTCGATCGAGAAGAAGCTGCTGGAGCCTGGGCCCACTCCAAGCTAGTATTTCTTCCCCATTTCATTTTTGTTTATTTATTTTAATTAGTTTATTGCTTTCATAAGAACGTTCATTAGTTTGCTAGTTCCAGTATTTGCAGTAGATTTATTTTCAGGAATGTGTAATGATTTATTTTTGTAGATTTAATTCTGTTCTTCTTACATAATTTATTGAGGAGTGTGGGAATTATTGACAACCATTTCAAGAACACCCCCCAAAACATAGGATTAGCATATTCACCTCCAGTGGTATTGTAGTAACCTAATTTCGACTCTTCGCAAGTTTACGAAGCTCCTTGGGTTGATAATTAAATGCAAAGGCATGTGACAAAAATAGGAAACCATTCACCTTGTTTGGCCCGCAACAAACATTATGCATCTTAAGCGCTATTATGCATAAATCTGGTAATTTCGTCACTATATATATTATACATATTTTTCTCATATTAGTAATTCATATAAAAATTTCAAAAAATAGTAATATTATGTATTCTCTCAATTCATAAATTAAAATCAAAATATAAAAAAATCAAAATCATCTAAATCCTCAAAAACATCTTCTATTTTGCACCTGTCAATTCTTGAAGTATTGCAGTTATATTTTCAGTTATTTTGGATAAATTAGCATTTATCTGGAATCCCTCACTTTCACACTCACATGAATAAATATCTTGATCTTATTTGGTATGATTATTAATCTCTCTTATATTGAAGTCCACAGTTGAATTAAATAAAGTTTTGAGCATAGAGAACTGATCTTGTTATTTACTTGAACAAAGTACACCTTTTTCACATTAAAATGATTTCATTGCAAATTCAAAACAATGCTACATAGTAGAAGTAGCCTCTTGAGCGAAAAGTTTCCCCTGCTATCCTATCATGCACATGGTCTAGAATCTTTGAGAATTGACAAAAGGACAAGCTCACCCCTACCCAAAATAAAAATCCCTTGCTCTATAGCCAATCCGAGCAAGTATCCCTAGTATAGGAAGAAAAAGAAAAAGAAAATCAAGAAAAATCATGAGAAAAAGAGAAATTATTCAGAAGCATTATTGCAGTATTATTTTGTACCATCTCAACAATATTTCAACATTATCTCAGTGTCAAGCAAAATACAAAATACAAAAAAAAGAAAAGAAAAAGAAAAGAAAATAAAAAGCAAAAATCAATAAATCCCCCCCTTTGAAAGAAGGAAATGTGAAGCTTGAATCCCTGGAATTCTCAATTATTCAAAAACTGTGAGGTAAACCCCATAACAGATGATTTGTGCCCAACTTGCTTGACATTGGGTAACTCCTAGCGTGGTGATATGTCTGTCACATTAGCAACCTTCTTTTGTACAGACCTATGTCCGCTTATGGATTAGCTAGCTCTTGATGACCCGACTTACATAGTAGTCCGGTACGGTTACATGCATATAAATCATGGTCAACGAACACTCATTTGGTTAATTAAAATTACTTGTATCAAATTATCTTGCTCAAAAACTGGTAAATGAACATTACAATTGCACACACATTTGTGTTTGAGAGATTTTGTATCATTACGATAGATCAAGATCAGGAATGAACTCACGTATGCACACGGGGTTCCTTATAAATCTAAATTTTGTCTTTGAGATAATTTAAAATATTTATTCAAATATTCTAGAATAATTTCACTTTCTTACTTGAGAATATCTGCTTAGTGTAAAATCAATTAAATACATTTTTTTCAAAAATCCAAAATTTTCTTGCAAAACATGTTCAAAAATCTAGCAATAAAGTCACATTTATATTTTTTCGAATTTCGTGATGATGGTATAGTTCCTAAACCTAAATTGGAATTTTATGCCTAGTGCATGTCCTCATTTTTATATTTTCTATTTATCTCAAAATAAAAAATCAACTATGAAATAAAACTATTATATCAATTTCTTCTTTGGATTTCGTGATGATGGTATAAGTATATACCTAAAATTCTATGCCTAGCGCAAACCATCATTATAATTTTATTTCCCATTTATTTAATCCATAAAAGCATATGGCTTAAATAATTATGTTACACAATTGTGCTTTAAAAAGAACGAAAACTTTCCTATTTCATTTCATTATGTCAACATTCATTTTTTTGCGACGATGGTATAATTTCTAGGGAATTGTTCAAATTTCTATCATACTTAGGAATTTTATGCCTAGCAAAAATCATATTTTTAAATATTTCATGCATAATATTTTCATGGAAATCTGAAACAAATCATCACTATCATCATTTTTCATCATCACAACACAAATTCTTAAGAAAGTCTCTTAAGCACCATTTTACTTTTAGCAATATTTCTCTCATACGGGGATTAGCTTGATGACCTAGCGAGCGACGACTCCGTGAAATGGTCATGTAACAGTGACAATGTTCTTTGAAATTATTTTTAGAAGTCACTTTATTTTCATCAAAACACACCACAACAACCAGTTTGTTTACATCAGATTATTTCATTTATTTTATAGCATGACATAAAATTATAATATTTTCAACGACATAATTACATGAATAGTCAATCAACAATTAAAATATTAAAGCATCATAAAACATGTGCACAAGTCATATCACAAAAAGAACATCATATATATATATCAAAAAGTATATACAACATATCAAAATGGATTGGTATGCCACAATCTATACCCCAGCATACTCAATCATCTCAAAAATAGTCTATGTACAATGTGCATCTAGTCTCGAGAAGACCTCGAGCTCTCAGCCTCATCTCCTCTCCTTCCTCGAGGTGGAGGAGGTGGTCCCATTGAAGCCCATCCTATGTCGTGGGTCCTCAACATCGATCATGATGATGTCCTCGATGACCCCATCCTGATCGGCTCCGTAATACCGGTTGGCAACTGTATCCTTTGGCCCTCTGGAACCAGCTGGTAGTACACTCCCTGATAGAATGTGGTCTGAGCAACAGACTGTGCCAGCTCCAGAATGCTCGCTCCTCTGATCTGAGTCCTAAGTCATGTAGCCTCATCCTGTAGAATCTGCACCTAAGCTCATAGGTGGGCATTCTCCGCTTGGAGAGCCGCCATATCACTTCTCTCCCCCACCTCAACACCCTTGCCCCTATTAGGTGATGGTGACCTATCCCTATGCTAAGGAGGGAGTCTTTCTCTCCTCTCCTCTCTCCTCTCCTCCCTCCTCTCTAGCTGCTACTATCTCTCCGGAGCCTATGGTACTCTTCGATGTCTCTCCTAAGGAGGCCGTCACTGATCCCTCCCTTCATGACCCCTCACTGCATCGATGGCATCTTGGCACTGTCTCTCCATATGTTGCACTATAGCATGCATTTGACCCTATGCCCTCATCATTCGAGGAGGGTGGATGCTTGCATACCAGACATCATATCCATCTGTTATCCCTACATCATCCCCATCCACTAGCTGAATGGGGGCATTGTTAGTATCCTGACTCCAGAACCGTTGCATGTCTGGAGCCTCGCTCAATGTGGTACTATCCCGCACATTTTGGGAGTACTCATAATCCCTAATAGTAGGGATCCCCTATTGTAGATCGAACTATCTTAAAACTCGATCGTAATGGTGGAGCTCTACCCCTCCCTACTCTATCCTCAACCATATCACTCTCCTGATCCGATCCAACTCCTGTCCATCCTCTACCCACCTTGGATGCTCTCTCCATGGTCTCCAGGTGATCCGATCTAGGGTGAGGTCATCCAACAACCTTTGAGATGTCGACAGATCTATCCGCCACTGTGACCCTCTCTGGAGCCACCAGTAGAAAACTTAGGGTCTCTCCTAGTCAACTCCTATCAATGGAAGCCCTACCGACCTCCGTACCATAATGTGCTCCCAACACCAAACCTATAGAAGCGATGTCAGCACCAAAAATTGACCCCCCTTGTATATGACCCCATAAAGGATCCTATACAAGTGGCATAGTACAAAGCTACCCCAAGCAAACCTATATCCGTGGTCTCTCATGTCATAGACCACATCTAAAAGTAGCCATGGTAATCTACATCCACTCTAGTGGCATAGAAGAAGGCCACCCACCACCCCTGCCAAGACCTGGGTCAACCGAGATGCCCTAGGCATCTACCTCAATGTCTCGATGTTCACTCTACCCTTCTCCAAGATGAAGCTTAGGTCCTCACACAATATCATCATGGCATGGCCCTGATTGGCTGAAGAGGTCATGAATCGACCATGTATGGGGATCCTCAAGATCCTCCATACATCCTCTAGAATGGGAGTCATCTCCCTTATCGATAGCCAAAATTAGGATGACTTCAGATACCATATCTTTGCTAGGGCTGTTAGTAGCCCCATGTATGTAGGAATTTATGGCATCTCTGCCACATGATGCAGTACTACCTCTACCAATCTATCTCACTCGACCTGATCGAGCACAACCAAATCATCTCTTAGACCTTTGTATTTCCACTCCCGACTCTTTAGTAATCCCTTCTGCAAAATAAGGAATAAAACAACAAAAATCATTAGTACATAATCATTAAAAAATCAATTAAAATCAAATTATCCCATAAAAGTTGATATCGCCCATTATTGGACGATATTATACCAAATTTAGATAAAATCATCCTTAATAGGATCACCCCTTATTGGATGAGATCGCCGAATAAGGGACAAACTTCGTTCTTCTTTTATTTGGGGATCACCCCTTATTAGACGGGATTGCCCCTATTTCTTCGATTTTGTTCCTAGACGAAATTGAAAATATAGAGACGATTTCATCGTTGGCCTAAAAATGGCCGCGATGCCCAAGAAAAATTAAAATTCAAGTCAAAAATTAAGTAAATCAAGTAAAAAACATAGTAAAACTAGGTTTAGATCCTTACCCGCAACCCGTGTCGGATCTCTATCGATCTGTGTGCCATCTCCACCATTTCGCCTATAGAGCTCTGAAACAGTGAAAGTGAAAAGTAAAAATGATTTAGGGTTTTACCCTATTTTTCTAATTTTTATTCCAAACGACATTTTTTTTAATTTTTTTCTTTTTCGTGCTTTTACCTCAAACGTTCGATTTGGATAAAAACTCGGAGGGGGCACCATAGCAAATAGTCGTACGATTCGACCTAGAATCGTCGTCTAAAAAATGGAATAAATTTTTGCTTTTTCGTAAAGCATGAAGAACTCATTTTTAATGCATTTTTTTTGGAAAATGCACTAAAGAGGGGGCAAAATGTAGCACCCTAAAATTGGCACAGTTAAACCATCAGTAAAAAGTAGAAATTTGAATTTTAACCCCGAAACCGCCCGTTAACTACTTACCTCATTTTTGTGCCATTTTTAGAGGTTGTTGTGACCGTTGGACGATATCGTCGTCGATCTGATGATATCATCGTTGATCTGACGATATCTTCCCAAATTGGATGAATTTTTCTGGAACAGAACAGCCAGATGATTTCATCCCAAAACCAAATTTTTGCAATTAGCTTCTATTCCAACGACCTCTCCAACTTGGGCAGAAGCGTGTCTATGCGATTGGAGATTCCCACATTGAGGATCTCCTAGATTGGGATGATCCCCAACCTCCTAACCTCCCCCTAATCCTATATAAATTGGGATTTTTTGACTTTATCCCCCTGACTCCCTACCTGGCTGCCTAACTGATTATTTCCCTATAATTTTAGTTTTTGCTATGATCTCCCATCATTCGCACTTGTGTTTTTGAGTTTTGTTGCAGGATTTCACTGTATTTCAGTTGAAGGTAGCTCGGATCGTCATAGGCGATTCAACTACAATTCTATATGATCTTGTCAAGATCGACGATGATCTTGTACGATTACAAATGATCCCGTATACAATTCAGCTTGGGGGAAATTAGAGCCATGAGTTTGCATTCTCTATCTCATTTTCCTTATTTATTGGTGCATTAGAGTAATTTACTTCTATCTTGCATCTTGGAGTTCACCTCATTTAGCATAAATGCATGATAAAATTCAAAATAAGTTTCCAAAATAGTGCATCTCATTTAATTTGATATCTGGATTTATCATTCAAACATCTATACTCTTATTTCTATCATTTTGCATCATTCTTGCAATTGTATTTTTGGTTTTTGGTGTTTGTTTTCTTGATTGCAGGTTTTTGACAAATTCTCCTGACGAATTCGTTAGGTTGCTAATGATCTTGGGTGATATCGGACGATCTCCTATGATTTGGGATGATTCTATACAATTACATATGATCCTATCATATCCGGGATGATCTGGACTCCTACAAGCTTCAGAATATTCATCAGACATAAAAAATTAGGTGTACTCTTCTCCATTTTATATATTCTCTGTATTCAATCACATTAGAATTCATTTATGTCTTCTGTCTTCATATAAATTAGAATCTTCATATAGAATAGCTTAGATTCATTTTGGCCAACCTAGGAATCTGAATGATTGAACACAAAACGAACAAATCAAACCCATTCTCAACCTAGGCATG
The DNA here is from genome assembly GCA_028583015.1 of Wollemia nobilis. Classification (NCBI taxonomy): domain Eukaryota; kingdom Viridiplantae; phylum Streptophyta; class Pinopsida; order Araucariales; family Araucariaceae; genus Wollemia; species Wollemia nobilis. The sequence goes on along the minus strand of JAQPPZ010017049.1, from coordinate 7,017,563 downwards.
GAAATTGCAACCCAATGTTTCCTGGTGAACCCCACCATCCGTCAAAAATTCACCTTTATACCCCTCCCTCGAGAGGCGCGACATTCAAAGGGCCTCTTCGTTCGAGGTATTGTTCCATCCTTTTCTCACCCCCCTTTCGGGTACAGATCCTTTAGCCTGAAGGTAAGGGTGCAAAAAATTTGGGTGATACAGGAATCATATGAGGGATGACCTATGTGAGTTAGTAGGCATCATGCATTATGACTACATACTCACATAGGTCATCCCTCATCAATCGTCCCTCACATGATTCCTACAGACTCACACAAGGATGACCTATGTGAGTCAGTAGGCATCATGTGAGGGATGACCTATGTGAGTTGGTAGACATCATGCATGATGACTACAGACTCACATAGGTCATCCCTCACATGATGTTGGTCATCCCTCGTCGGTCGTCCCTCATCACTGTAGACTACCCTACAACCTTCTAGGAGGTATAACTTTTGATCTAGAGCTCCATTTTTAATTTTTTTTTAAACCACATAGCTCGATGAGATCTACACTTTAAATTGATAATAATAAACTAATATATAATATTTTTTTTATCATTTTCACCTCTACAATTGATCTATAAATTTGGATTACCCTGCAACCGATAGGGACAATCAATGAGGGATGACCAATGAGGGACAACTTATGTGAGTCAATAGGCATAATGCATGATGACTATAGACTCACATAGGGATGACCTATGTGGGTTGGTATGCATCATGTGAGGGACGACCTGCATGAGTCCGTAGACATCATGTGAGGGATGACCTGCATGAGTCAATAGACATCATGTGAGGGATGACTTGGATGGGATGACCTAGGTGCAAGGGATGACTTGGGCAAGTCTGTAGTCATCATGCAAGGGATGACCTGGGTCATTCTGTAGACATCATATGAGGAACAACCTAATTGAGTTTGTAAGCATCATGTGAGGGACAACCTGCATGAGTTTATAGACATCATGCCAGAGATGACCTGGGAAAGTCTGTAGTCATCATGTAAGGGATGACCTAGGTAAGTCTGTAGACATAATACGAGGGATGAACTACATGAGTTCATAGGCATCATGCAAGGGATAACCTTTAAGGGACAACCTACATGAGTCTGTAGATATTATGTGAGGGATGAACTATAGGGGATGACCTGGGTGCAAGGGACAACCTAGGAAAGTATGTAGTCATCATGCAAGGGATGATTTGCAAGGGAAAATGTAGGTAATTTTGTAGGCATCATGGGAGGGACAACCTATAGGGAATGACCTACATAGGATTGTCAAAATCATGTGAGGTAGAGGGACAACCTACAAGGGATGACCTTGGTGCAAGGGATGACCTGGGCAAGTCTGTAGACATCATGTGAGGGATGACCTACATGAGTCCATAGAAATCATGCGAGGGATGACCTATGAGGGACAACTTGCATGAGTCCATAGACATCATGCAAGGGATAACCTATGAGGGATGACCTGCATGAGTCTGTAGACATCATGTGAGGGATGACCTATGAGGGATGACTTGCATGAGTCCGTAGACATCATGCGAGGGATGACCTCATGCAGGGGATGACCTAGGTGGGATTGGGATGAGCATGGAGTCTGTATGGATGGAAGCAATGATGACATAATTAAAACAAGGCATAAAATTAATTTTGTACCTGAAGTATTTTATTTGTAGTCTTGTATTTTGTCCTTCATCTATTGCTAATCACTCTTTTTTGGCTTCTCTGGTTTTGCTCTTTTTTTGGCTCAAATTTGGGTTCTCATTTTTTGTTGAATGTATAACTATAACAAGTAATAGTATGTTTTGGTATATATAGTGGGTGAATTTATCTAGGTTAATAAAATTATATATAATTTTAAGGTGAGTCGATCCAAAATCTAGGTGGGAGGGTGGGCGATTTAAATTTTGAAATTTAAAATATTATAATTCTTGGGTGATTCGATCCAAAAAAAATATATTTCTAAAAATTTAGGGTAAATGGGCCGATGGCCAGGGTCCCAAAATTCACAAATTTACATTTTGAAAAATATCATTATTTGCTTATTAACAAATTTTTTCCCCTATGCATAACCATGTAGCTCACATGCATTGTAATTTCACTAGGACTTTGATACCTAGCAAATATCCCAACTTAGGGCTTTTGCTTCTTCTTTATTCCTCTTGTTTGTTATCTTCTTTCTCTTTTTGTCTTTGCTTTTGTGTTCCTTGACCTTGATTTTTTTTTGATGACCATCAGTTTCTCATCAGGTCAAGGAATACAATTATTCCTTGATTTTTGCTCTTGCTTTGTTCCTCTCTAGTATGTCAACACACACATACTATCTTGCTAAGTTGGCTTTATTCATTAATATTTTGTATACACCACACCCCTAACACATCTTACACATATAACACACCCTACAATGAATAGCTTCATGGTCATGAGCGAGGGGTAGCCTCCATTCGACCATTTATGAGCATACATCCTAGTGGGTATATGTCTTGATAATTTATCCATATTAGTGAGCAGAATACCTATAATAGCATATTTTTACCATCTTATCGAGTACTACTGTAGAGTAGAAAAATGGTGTGCCTAGCAATGGAAATTAAAATACATCTAATATTCTAATCAAGCATTCAAAAGTGACAAATAAATTCAACCATAAAAGACAAATATTTGAAAGGAATGGGGGGTTCTCTTTGTATTGATTAGTTTTCTAAATAGAAGGTTACAAAATATTCCCTTGAGGGCTCTCAAGTTGATACAATTCAAATTACAATGTTGAAGGATCCAATTCTTTCACAAACTTATGGTGCGTTTTCAATGTTCATCTTGCACTCACGATTGAAGAGCGGGATTACGCTACCACTGATTTGAGCTATCTATATTAAACTCCTTATCTCCTTCCTCATGCATTAGAATACCTATACCTACACACAAGAAATTGAAATGGGTTAAAAGCATGTGTGTATTATGATAAAATCAAGGAAATGCATGCAATATTGAGAGTAAAAAGTGCAATCAACATAGCTAAACTACTCCAAATGATTCCAAAACTTAACATGATTTTTATAAAATACTTTTGTAATGATCTATGCAGAAATTAAAGTGATATTATGAGCAAAATATATGGCCATACTTGGGTGAGCCATATAGGACTGTAATCACAAAACCCTAATTAATGATTCAAAACTACTCTAAACTTCACCAAAATCAAGTATGATGCATATATATTGCTATAGAAATGATATACCCTAAAATTGATTCAAAATTGTGGACCAATTCATGGTCATACCTGGGAGATCCAATTGGGATTGTCACAAATTAGGGGCCATCCTGGGGTGGGATGACCACCAAATCTAGTGGTTTTTACCACCAATTATTTTGGGATCTGGTCTAAAATCCTCCTAGGGATGTTGTCATAAAATTTGGTAAACTCACTCACAGGAATGAATAGGTTTTGGAGAGGATGTGTGTATTTAGGAATTCCTTGAAAACACCTTCAATTGATGAGGTTTCCAAGGGCAAATATGAGGGAAAAATGTGAGAGGAAATAGATAGCACTTCGTGGTAAATGATTGCAAAGGTATATCTCTAAAATTGAGTGGAAACACTCTAATTTATAGCCTAAGAGGGAAAAAGGGGCAAAGGGGAAAGTTGAGGCATGCAAGGCAGGTGCCACCACTTGTCAATGCCTTTGCCATGCATTGGGAGGAAGAGACCTCCATTTTGGACCTCCAATTTGTAGTCCCTAATGGCCTAAACAGTATCCCAATATGTCATAAGTTATTGGGAAGGATGAATGGTAGAAATTGATTTCCATTTGTCCTACCCTTGAATTTTTTAGGGGTCTAGACCATGGCTATCCCACCCAGGTATGGTTGCTTGTGGCCATCCCTAGGTGGAATGACCATGAACTGTGGCTGTCCTAGGGTGGGACAACCATGGCTACATGGACCAAAACCTCCTAAAAGTGGGGTAAACCTTCCCAAAAGTGGTTAAGACCCATAATTAACCCATTAGGGTTGCCCAATGGGGCCATATGTTGTCGATAAGAGTGGCATCATGGAAATATTATTCGATTTACATGATTTTAGTGTCTATAGATGCCCCTTTTTAAGATGCACTGTGTGCAACAAACCACTAAGAAAAAATAGATGGCTAAATCATAAAATGATAAAGGTTATTCAGTAAACTAAACAAGTTTAGATGCCTTCATTGTGGAAAGAGCATACATTCTTGGAATCCTTGCTTTTGACATAATTGAAGGATTGATTTTGGTATACCTTTCAGCCACCCTGCAATAGAAATTTTGGGGCTTAAGGTATACTTGGTCTTGGTTCCTTATTTTTACTATTTTGGGATAGGTGTCCCAAGGCTTCAATTATAACAAGAATTTGTTTTGAACTTGTGCTAAATTATTTTCCCCAATGTAGGCTTGAAATTTATCATTGACAATGATTCTTTTGAATGTATGCAAGTTACACTTTTGAGTGTTTAAGTGTTGATTTTGATTATGAAATAATTATTATGACTACCCCATAAAGTGATAAGTCTATGAAGGAATGAAAAATTATGAAAGTAATGAGTCACTTGACCCATATGACTTTATTGGGATTACCTTCAGTTTAATCCATTGTAAGATTTATCAATTTTCCAAGAATTTTGATAGTTTTATTGATATTTCATGGCAGAAAATAACTAAATACCTCATTTCTATGGAGTGGTCCAGCTGAAATTGCCTTCTTAGGGATAGAAGTAGAGAATTTTAAATTCATCCATAATAAATTTGAATGCAATCTTGATCCTTTGTGAATTTTATCCATTTTGACCTATTTTTGGTGGTTTTTAGGGCAATTGTTTTTAATATTTTTAAGCTGTTTTTGTGGGATTTTTTGGTGGCCATACTAGGGTGGTTTGGCTGCATATTATATGGATATCCTAGGGTGGGATGTTCAGCCAGTTTTCCAGCCATCCCACCCTAGGATGACCATGCTTACTCTAGTGCTTTTTAAGCCTTGAAATTGGGCAAATGAGTTTATTTTCACATTTCTAACTTGGCAAACTGATATGTGAGGAGTAGGAGATTTATTTTTTGAAGTAGAGCACTGATAAGAGTACTCCAAAATCACTATGAGCTAGCCTTAGGACTCGATGAGCGACGGAGCCAGTGCGATATGGGTAAGGACTAAAATTTGCTCCTATTTTTTATTAAATTTATAAATGGAATTATTTCCGTATTTTCCATCAAAGAACACTAAATATTGTTTAAAGAACCTTTTTAGTGATAAAATGTAGGAATATAGGATTTATTTGTAGTTTGCATGCAATTTTATGCCATTTTTTTGTGTTTTTATTTTAATTTATGCCTTTTTTTGGGGTCAAAATGGCCCTTTTTTTTAGCATTTTTGGGGGCCATCCCTGGGTGGGACAACCACTGATGGATGTACCTAGGTGGGATGGTTTCCAATTTGGGAGCTGTCCCTAGGTGGGACAGCCACAAATTAGAGGGAAAAAAGGTTTCTTTTTTGAGCTATTTTTGCCATTTTTTGGTAATTTTATTGCATTTTTGGTGTATTTTTGTTAAGCTTACTTGCCTCTATCAGGTGGTCAAGAGTCAATATCAAATTTTAATGCTTTTTGATACTATGAGGTATGCATTGATATAGGTGGACTAGCGATGGCTTTATGCCATCAGTATTAAACAAGTGACATGACTAGAGCCAGTGGTGGGCGGTAGAGCCTATTTGATAGTGCTAATAGATCTGTGGGACCCTCGTACCAACACCTTTCACTTATCTACTGGGAATATGATAGTGATGCTAGAGAAAATATACCAAATTTTACATATTTTTATATAGGGGAATTCAATTGTATTTACTCATCGAGATCTGAGAGAGATGATTTTGTGAAGATACTTTGTAGGAAACTGTTCAGAGACATTGCAGGACTTGCCTAGTAGGGACATTCTAGTGGAGTTATGGTATGAGGTGGAGGTATTGACTATGAGGTATGCATTACTTATGATGCTGATCTCCAACATGTTTCTACCAGATTCATCAGATGACAAGTTCCCCTAGAAAATTTTAGAGTTAGTATTTTCATTGGTGGAGTGCACCATAGAGAGGCTGCTAGTGATGGCTTGGGGCACTACTTTACTAGCATATCTATATGACAAGTTGTACGAGATACACTCTAATGCATGGAAAGTATTAGGATGTAGCTTTCTACTAAAAGTGTGGGGATGGTAGTACATTATTATGGATCAACCACGGGGACTTCCTTGGATGACATAGGCACAACTTGTAGATAGGGAGAAAGGCTATGGGATTCTACGGTAGCAAGACTAGGAGATTGGTTGGAGCCATCCCTATACAGGCATGATTGATAATTATGTGTAGTCATTTGCATAGCTCAAGGTAGAGGAGGTGATGTGGAGACCCTACAAGGATTATCCAGTATGGCCTGAGGTTGACGCATAACTTTATTAGGTGAGGTGAGGGAGATGGTTAGTTGGATAAAACAATACTGAGTGAGAGAACTTACTATATGCTCAAGTGTTGTGATAGTTTGGGCTACACCAGGGATTGCCTAGTGAGATAATGATCTATATATTCCATGGGGATGAGAGGATACTTACTTGGACTATAGTTGAGGTATTTGGAGAGGAGGTAGATCCAATGGAGTATGTATTTGAGCTAGATGGTGCATGGACTATAGTAGAGTATGACTCCTAGTGGGTGATGTAGCAGTGGCAAGGAGAGTGATCTCTAGGAGGTGGTACTTATATAGTAATAGGGGAGGCTAATGAGGATGCTCCATATGAGGGATAGGATGAGGTTCCAAAAAAAGACGATACAGATCGAGGTGAGCAACATGTGCATCATCAGGTAGTAGATGAGTGGATAGACCTCATTGATGTAGGGGATCCACATGATGACTATGATGAGTAGGGATTGCAGGCATAATTAGAAGCATGGGATGATTTTATTATTGAGCTACAGGTCAAAATGATCAAGGGTATATGGGAGCATGCAGAGGATAGGTCTCTCCTATAGGCATAGGTGTAGAGTATATAGGTTGATATTGATAGGTAGGCAGTAGAGTTAGCTACTCTCTAGGCATAGGTTAAGGAAAGGAGCCCTCATAATGGGGAATCTAGTATAAGCAAGATGGCTAGGCTATAGGAGGAGGTAACACAACTCCAAATATTATTGAGTGAGTATCATGCACATCATAGAGAGGATACCACCTACACATAAGATTTGGAGGATGATATAGCGTGCCTTAGAGGGCACTTACCAGCTCACTCTACTGCTAGTGGGTCCCAACAGAGTAGGAGGAGTGGTATAGGACATTCATAAGCTAATATGGGGATGCCTAGATCTATGAGGAGAGTAGATAGGACCAAGGAGAGCAGATCTGGGATATCTCAACATGCACCAACTGAGGGTGGGGGTGAGAGTCATAGTGTCAGTCCTGCATGACCATGGATTTTGAGAATCTATGGTTATTTTTGGATTTTTGTAGTGTGAGGTTTAAGGAACCACTATATTTTAGCCTACGAGCAGCTTTTGGATGATGATGTATCTTTTTATCCCAGATATATATATATATATATATATATATATATATATATATATATATATATATATATATATATATATATATCTATATATATTTATATGAGTTTTTCTGTTTTTGTCATGTATTTCTTTATTACTTTATTAGATGTATGCAATGCTTATCATGGATGCATGTATTGTAATATGATGTGATTTGATGATATGTGTATGAGTATATGAAAAATTAAATGGATGATTTATTAATCTATACTAATGAGTTATGAATACTATTTTACATACTAGATGCTAGCACCATAGATTGTACAAATTTCATTGATTCACTCTCAACATTATCATAAGACTATGTAATGGATTGTGAACATGTGAAATGATAAAAAAATGATATGTAATGGAATGAATAATATGATATTATATGATGTTCTTAAGTTTGTCATGATACTCAAACACTCTAGTGATCTAGTCAAAAGTTATATACTAACCATGCAAGACTTTTTGGCAAGGTATAAATCTTCTAAGATGACCAAGATATTCAATATCCCTTTGTGTGCATGTGAGTTCATTGCTATGATAGTGCATAAAGTTAATCCAATATCAAATGGGATTGATGCATCCCATATGTACTGAAGATCACCCTGTGAGTATCATTATCTTGAGTTTTGTATGTAGTTGGATTAGACCACTAGGTAATACTGGCTACCCAAAGCTAGCTCATACACATGCAAACATTGGTCTATATAAAAGTAGATCACTTATGTGATAGCCATATCATCATGTGTAAGGATACCACCATTTATATACAGGCTTGATGCCACCTAACCTATAATGAGGATCACCTTATGGTTGTCAAATGCTAAGAATTCCAGGTATTCAAGTTCAGTACTCATTTATTTTCTTTTATTTTTGAATTTCTCTAGGGAGTTGCTCATTTTTGTTTTGGTGAACAAGGGATTTTGGTACTGGTGAGAACCACTATTTATTTTAATTTTTGCTTTTGCTAATGGTAAAAACCACTATTTATTTTGAATTTTTTTAGTGGTAATAACCACTTTTTATTTTTCTCTTTGGATACTTGCCCTATTTTGGCATGAAGCAAGGTATTTTGATTGTTTTGGGTAAGGAGGAGCTTGTCCTTTTATCAATTCTTAGTATTTTTGAATCATTCGTGCAAGGGGATGAGTGATCTAAACTTTCGCTTATGGTAACATGGACCACTTTGTAGGTTTCATCTTTCCTTGTGTAAAAATTGGATTTATTAGTGTGAAAATGTGTTTGGGATTTTGACGTATACAAGGTACAATCAAAGCAATATTATACCTTTTAAAAATCAGGATAGCTTTCTATAAAATCTAAAAAGAAAATGAGAGATTACTGAGTGACTGAAAACCCTAAATGTGCCTTATAACCAATGGATAGGTGAATGGAAATAGACAGACAACATGGAATAAGGATGAAAATGATAATTGAAATGTAGACAAGCATTAATAATAAGTTTTGACAAAGTTTGTTTTGAATGATGGCTAGTGGACAGACTTGGTGCTAAACATGTATTATCAACTCTAAAATGCAAAGTGCCTTAATTTGTATGCCTAATGCAAGTGAGTGTATAATGCAACTATATGAAATGCAATGTAATGCAATATTTTTGTGTTTTTAATGTTTTAATGATATTTTTAGATTTTGATAAATATGTATATATTTAACCAATGGGCTTAATGGATGCCATTGGGGCTTTTAGGGTGACCAAAGAGTTTATAGATACCTTTAGGGCATTTTGGGAAGACCAAAGAGTTTATAGATATCTTTGGAGTGTTTTGGGGTGATCAAAGGGTTCATAGACACCTTTGGAGTGTTTTAGGATGACCAAAGGGTTTGTAGACATATTTGGATCATTTTAGGTTGACCAAAGGGTTTATAGATGCCTTTGAATATTTTGGGTGAAAAAAGGGCTCGTAGACACATTTGGAGTATTTTAGGTTGACCAAAGGGGTTGTAGACACCTTTGGAGCATTTTAGGTTGACCAAAAGGTTTATAGATACCTTTGGAGCTTTTTGGGTGACAAAAATATTTTTAGATACCTTTAGAACATTTTAGGGTGACTAAAGGGGTTGTAGACACCTTTGGAGCATTTTAGGGTGACCAAAGGGTTTCTAGACACCTTTGGAGAATTTTAGGATGACCAAAGGGGTTGTAGATACCTTTGGATAATTTTAGGGTGACCAAAGGGTTCATAGACACCTTTGGAGCATTTTAGGCGACCAAAGTGGTTGTAGATATATTTGGAGCATTTTGGGTGACCAAAGGGCTTTATAGACACATTTCGAGCATTTTAGGTTGACCAAAGGGGTGGTAGACACCTTTGGAGAATTTTAGGTTGAACAAAGGGTTTATAGATGCCTTTGGATATTTTTGGGTTATCAAAGAAAATATAGACACCTTTGGAGTGTTTTAGATTGACCAAAGGGGTCGTAGACACCTTTGGAGCATTTTAGGATGACCAAAGGGGTCATAAATATCTTTGGAGCATTTTAGGGTGACCAAAGGGTTCGTACACACCTTTGGAGTATTTTAGGGTGACCAAAGGGTTCATAGACACCTTTGTAGCATTTTAGGGTGACTAAAGGGTTTGTATACACCTTTGGAGAATTTTGGGGTGCCCAAAGGGTTCGTAGATAGCTTTAGAGCATTTTGGGGTGACCAAAGGGTTTGTAGATACCTTTGGAGAGTTTTAGGTTGACCAAAGGGTTTATAGATGCCTTTGGAGATTTTTGAGTGACAAAAGGGTTCGTAGACACCTTTGGAGCATTTTAGGGTGACCAAAGGGATTGTAGACACCTTTGGAGCATTTTAGGGTGACCAAAGGGTTTGTAGACACATTTGGAGCATTTTAGGGTGACCAAAGGAGTTGTAGACAACTTTGGAGCATTTTAGGGTGACTAAAGGGTTTGTAGATACTTTTGGAGAAATTTGGGTGACCAAAGGGGTTGTAGATACAATTTTAGCATTTTGGGTGACCAAAGGGCATTGTAGACACCTTTGGATCATTTTAGGTTGACCAAAGGGGTTGTAGACACCTTTGGAGCATTTGAGGTTGAACAAAGGGTTTATAGATGCCTTTGGAGCTTTTTGGGTGACCAAAGGGTTTATAGACACCTTTGGAGCATTTTAGTTTGACCAAAGGGGTTGTAGACACCTTTGGAGTGTTTTAGATTGACCAAAAGGGTCATAGAAACCCTTGGAGCATTTTAGGGTGACCAAAGTGTTCATAGACACCTTTAGAGCATTTTAGGGTGACCAAAGTGTTCCTAGACACCTTTAGAGAATTTTAGGGTGACCAAAGGATTTTTAGACACATTTGGATCATTTTAGGGTGACCAAAGGCTTTGTAGACACCTTTGGAGCATTTTAGGGTGACTAAAGGGTTTGTAGACACCTTTGGAGTGTTTTGGGGTGACCAAAGGGTTCATAGACACCTTTGGAGCATTTTAGGTTGACCAAAGGGTTTGTAGATACCTTTGGAGTGTTTTAGGGTGACAAAAGGGATCATAGAAACCTTTGGAGTATTTTAGGTTGAACAAAGGGTTCGTAGACATCTTTGGAACATTTTAGGTTGACCAAAAGGTTTGTAGACATCTTTGGAGCATTTTAGGTTGACCAAAGGGTTCGTAGACACCTTTGGAGTATTTTAGGGATGTGGTTCTTTAAGCATGAAAATGCTGTAGGTGAAGTATATTCAAGGGCTAAGGCTCCTCACATCCTTCAATGAAAGCTAGGTGATAAGTTCTAGGTCCAATTTGACTAGTGATAATGTAAGGACCTAACTGATTTACCACAAATTTATCCCCTAGATGGGATGACAAGTTAGAATTTTGTTGGTTCTAATTTAGAACAAGATCACAAACCTAGAAGTCTCTAGGACGAACTTTAATTTTATAGGCTCTCTTAAGAATCTCTTGATAAACACATAGGTGCTCAAGAGCATTAACGCATCGTTCATCAAGCAAAGTTAATTGGTCTAGGCGAGCCTACCGTGCAGTGTCATCATCGATGAAATCTTGCATGGATATGCGCAACGATAGAATTCCAACTCTAGGGGCATGATAGCCTCAACACCATAAACTAGTGAAAATGGGGTTGCCCTAGTGGCTGTCCGAATACTAATGCAGTAAGCCCAAAGAGCAAGAGGTAATTGAACATGCCAATATTTGTGATTATCCTTAATGGTTTCTTTAAGATTGCAATTACTATTTTATTTGATGCCTCAGCTTGCCCATTTGATTATGGATAATAGGGCATAGAGAAATTATGTTGGATGTTATATTTAGCTATTAAAGCATGCACACAATTATGTTTAAAAGGTGGCCCATTATCTGAAATTATCTTGGATGGGATACCAAAATGACAAATGATATTATGCAACATGAACTCTGCAATGTGAGGTCTAATCGTAGTGGTGAGGGAAATTGCTTCCACAAGTTTTGTGAAGTAATTTGTGGTTGTAATGATGAACATATGATGGCTTGAATAAGAGGGTGAGATTTTTTCAATTAAGTCAAACCCCCATTGCAAAAATGACCATTGAATCGATTGTAAGGCTTGAGAAGGTACGTGTGTCATATTAGCATGGTGTTGACACTTGACTCACTTCTTAACATAAGTGCAACAATATTACTCTAAAGTTGGCCAATAATAGCCCATGTGAAGAATGCATTTAGTGATGAGCCCCAAAAATTCTCATTTTTTCTACCACTTTCCTTATAAAATAATAACACTTATTTTTGTAAATGTATATGTTTAATGAGAATTTTATACATATTTAACAGTTTATTTTACATGTTATTTAATATATGTTTCTAAGTGTGTTTTGTGTAGATTTCATACAAATTGCTATATTTTAGCATGTTTTCATCAAGGTCCCACTTGGACCTGGCACCTTTGATTTCATGAAGGCAAAACATTCATAGTACAATGGTGTGAACTGCTAAGTCAGGCATATGATTCCCATTGAAGTGCCCAACTTTCATTCGATGCTTAACTGACGGGCACCTACTTACCATTAGAAACTTGATTCCCATTAGGTTCCTGCTTCCCATTAGGAACTTGACTCCCATGTTGGTGCCTGTGTCCCAACTTCTACCAACAAGGTACCTGTTTCTTGAATTCTACCGACAAGGTGCATGCTTCCCATTGAAGTTGAATTCCAGAACGACTATGTGGTTGGAAAAATAGAATGTGATTTTAGTGATAAGCACAAATGGAGTTTCAAAGTTGAATCTAGATGAGGGAAAATGTCAAAGATGACTAACCATCTATTTTTTAGCTGCTACATAAATATTTATGTAAATCGAGCAAAACCAATATCATATGTATTCTAATAAAATAGAACATGCCTTGATATATTGCTTGATACCCTATATTCATGCATACGATTGTAAAGTAAAATAAAAATTTGATTTGTTTCTATTTTGTAACTGGGTGTGGTTGTATACATTACAAATTTGCAGGCCACTCTTGAAAACATGATCCAAATTTCTCCTGTATATTTTCTTCTGAGTTTTAATAAATATTTTTTTGAGTAATTTTTGGTTTAATTGTCTAAGAGTACGGTGAAGATTTAACACGGCCATAACCTATTGGAAGCGTGGGCCCACCCTAAACAAAGTTTTTCCCTTAACTTTCCCTTGTTTTCTGTTATTTTATTTTCTTTAGATTAATTTATTTTCCTATTATTTTCCTCTATTTTATGTAATTTCTAGCAAAGTACCAATTTAATTTCTGTGTGCATTTTAGTCCTATTTTCATAGACATAGGATATATTAGTGGTTTGGAAAGCAAAATTAAAAATTCAATGAACACAAACACCTCCCAAACCATGAATATGAAGGATTCATATATGTGGAGGAAATTATAAGTATAAACTATGCAAGGCTGCTCATAAGTCTACGAGCTCCCCAAGTTGACAAATTAAATGAGGTAGTGAAATTAAACATAGAAAACTAACCAATGTTTTTGCCCAAAATTTTGGCACCTTTTTTGGGGAGTAGCCTATTATAATTTCTTGTTCTAAAGGAAGCATGTTAGTTGTAGTTTATGTTGCTACCTACAAGACATCCATTCCTAAAGCTTTATATGAGTCCACCTAAGAAAAGAGGACCGAACAATCATTTTGTAAAAAATAAGGATATTTCTCAAAAGTCCTCTACTTCATCTATACCTAATCCTGATACTGAAGCCTCTTCTCCACAATCTCCACCTACGCATTGGAGATAACACCCACTATTTGCATAGAATCCTTCTAAAACAATCCAACAACATCATAGAGAAGGATTGAAGATAAGTAGAGTTTAGTTTGAGGAAGACTTATTAAAATTTCAATGCTGGCAAGGAGTTAGAGAAGGAACTATATCAAAAATAGATTTAGTAATCCTTCTGCAAGACAAAAGAAACAAACTAGAAGCCTTGAAATCTACTTTGAATGCAACTGGTGTAGATACCCTATTCATAGACAAGATGGCTGATGTAGAAGAAGCATCCACTAGTTTCAATTTTCCCATAGGAGAGGTAGTGGGAGATCACAATATGAAGCATATATCCCCTACCCACCTTCCAATATTTATAAGGATACCAACATAAGATCCAAATCCATTTATGTTTAAATTTGATGTTTTATGTATATTTATGGATTACACAGTTGATGCTCAAAAACTAAAATTCCACTCTTGATGATTCAACTTTGCGTTGGTTCATTAGTCTAGGGGATAAACATATAACTACCTGGGAAAAATTAAAGAGTATTTTACTAGAATAGTACCAGGATTTCAACAAAGCATGTGATGCAAGGGAAGAAGTCCTAGACATTACACAAAAGGAAGGGGAATATATGGAGGAATATTGGGATAGGTTCAACTTTAATTTAAAAATATCACCCCATTCAAAACTAGGAGACAGGTACTTAAGAAGCATATTCTTAAAAGGACTTACAAATGAATTTTTGAAAGCCTTAAACATGATTTTTGGAGGGGATATTTATCAGCATCAGATGGATGATATTCAACATTTGTGTTGAAACTTTTCAAGAAGAAAAGGTAAGTTGATCCCTAGAAATATCAAACAATTAGCCACTGTCACTAAAACAAAAATAGGCAACATGCTTGTAGACCTTAAGAGAGAGATGTTATCATCTATGGCTCTTCAAATTTTAACCCTTCTACTTCAGAAAAAGAAGTATGGGAATGAGGTAACATTGGCCTACTTTTGTCCCAAATGCAGGGGAAAATACCCTAGAAATGAATGTCCAGAAAACAAAGTTTGAGTGTGTGTTGTATATTCAAAGGATCACAAAATAAAGCTATGTCCATAGTTATCAAAAACCAGAGAGGAACATAAGGTAGAAAAAGCATACTTTGTGGGTAATAGGAGAAATTGATAGCATTCTCCTATGGGAAACAACATGCCAGAAAGAATGCCATGCTATGGGGGCAACCATTTTTAGAATCAAGGTCAAGCTCAACCACCCAACATGGGCTAGTGGGGGCAACAACCTTGGAATCAGTATCCCCAAGGACAAAAACCTTATAAGTCCTATCCATGGATGTAATACCAGTAGCTTGGGAAGTAGTGGAGGAACCATAATGCTTGGAATTAAAACCCACAATAGGCTGCTTCAATTCCACTATATCCAACTATTACTGCTCCTACTTATAGGTCTTCTCAACTGCCAGAACAACCTACAACAAATCCAAATAACAAACAAAAACCAACTTATCAAGTGGAGAATGAGATGTACCCCATGTACAATATTAAAGTAGGCTGTAGTCCAATATAATTAAGGTCAAAAAAATAAGTAGGTGTAGAAGTCACTCCTTTGGTAGAAGAGGAGGAAAATATAGAATTAGAAAAAGAGGAATCACCTCTTATAGTAGAAGTATAAGAGGAATCACAATTGTAAATAACATAGAAGAGGTTACACCTTTTACACAAAGATTGCAGGAACCTAAAAATTTGGTATAATTAGAATTTAATATTCTCTCTAGTCTAAAGAACCTGACAATCACAATCCCTCTCTTTCAGGCCATCAAAGAAATTTCTATCTATGGCAAGGCCATAAGAGAGTTGTGCCTAAAGAAACCAGGAAGAAAGCCTACAAAGTAAATCATTTTGATGGGTCAGTTAGCTGATCTCATGTTAGGGAACACCTACAGCCAAAAGTACTCAGATCCAGAAAGCCCCGTCATAACTGTACAAATAGAGGGCTGCATTTTACCTAATACAATAGTAGATTTTGGGGCTGCCATTAATTTCATGCCCAAAGAAACCATGTAAAAGCTTAAACTATCAAACCTGAAGCCAAAAAAGATTGTTCTATTATTGGAAGATAGGTCTACAGTGCTTCCAAAGACAATTTTGGAGGATATCACAATTACAGTGGATGCATGGGAGTATCCAGTAGACTTATTATTGTTACAATCCAAGTCTGGGTTGGGTGGATATCCATTAATCTTAGGTAGACCTTGGCTAGAAACAATCTATGCTTACATAAGCTATAGAGATGGTTAGATGACCATTTATGATGGACAAAACATAAAAAAATTGATCATCCATCCACCTGCACAATCTACATAAATATTGGGAGAACCTGAAGATGAAAATCAAAATATTAGTGGTCTATCAAATATCTAGTCTATCATGACACTTGATGAATTGGAATATGAGAGTGATGAGGATAGGGTAATATCAAAATTTTTCCAAGGGGAACCTTCTTGTCCTCCTCCTAAGTTGCCATTAGTGGGAGGAAAAGACCACCATATTCAGAAAATAGAAGTTGCACCTGGTAGAGTGTTGAACATAGATGACAACTTGATAGCTGAACAACAAATCAAACTGAAAGAAACATTGGTAAAACATCAAGATGTATTTTCTTGGGAATATTTAGATATGAGAGGAATAGCTCCTGAAACTTGCACTCATAGGATATATCTGGAAGATCAGTTTAAACCAGTAAGACAACCATAGAGAAAAATGAATCCAACAATGAAGGAAATTGTCAAAACTGAATTGCAAAAACTCCTCACAGTTGGTTTCATTTACCCCATTTTAGATAGTGAATGGGTGTCACCTTTGGTGGTGGTGCCCAAGAAATTTGGCAAGTGGAAAATTTGTGTGAACTATAGGTTGTTGAACAAAACAAATAAGAAATACCACTTTCATTTACTCTTCATAGATCAGGTCCTTGACACCTTAGCAGGTAAGAAGTATTGTCTTTCCTATATGGGTTCAGTGGATACAATCAGATCCAAATAGAGGAAGAAGATCAAGACAAAACCACATATACTTACCCTTGGGGGAATTTTGCTTACAAATTGGTACCTTTTGGTCTATGCAATGCACTTAACACATTTCATAGGGCAATTTTGAGCATATTCTCTGACATGATTAGAGAAATTATGGAGGTATACATGGATGATTTCACTGTATATGGTAAAAATTTTGAAATAGCCACAAAAAATTTGGAGAAAAAACTTGAGAGGTGTGAGGAAACTAACATGTTCCTCAGTAATGATAAATATTATATACTATTGCAGGAAGGGATAGTTTTAGGACATCACATTTCTGTAGATGGGATCAAAGTGGATAGGAAGAAGATAGAAGTTATCCAAAACCTGCCTACTCCCAAAACACAAAAGGATATGCATAGTTTCTTGGGATCAAATGGTTATTATAGGAGTTTTATAGTAGGATTTAGCAAAACTACTAAACCCTTGAGCACATTATTATCAAAGGACATAGAGTTTGTCTGGATAGAGGAATGTGAACAAGCATTTAAAATATTAAAAGAAAAATTGATTACCATTCTAGTATTGAGAGGTCCAAATTGGACCATACCTTTTCACATATATGTTGATGCATCTAACAATGCAATAGAATCAATACTAGGATAGAAGGATGGTTATGATTTCTATGCCATCTATTATGTCAGTAAACACCTCACAAGTGCTGAATTTTACTATACTATCACAGAAAAAGAGTTTCTTGTAGTTATACATGTACTTAACAAATTTCATCATTATATTAGAAGATATCAGGTTTTTGTACATATTGATCACTCAACTATCAGATACCTAATAAATAAACCTAGCATTAGTGGTAGAATTATTAGATGGTTATTGCTTTTACAAGAATTTGATGTGACAATATTGGACAAGCCAGGGAAAGACAATGTGGTAGCTGATTTCTTGTCCAGGTTGACACCTCCAAATGATGTAGCTATAGATATCAAATTTATAGATGAGAATTTGTTTGCTCTAAATGAATAGAAACCATGGTACACAAATATGGCTAATTATTTAGCCACTAGTAAAGTATCCCCTACACTTTTACCTTGTAAAAAATAAACTTTACTTGATAAAAGTGTAGATTTGTCATGGATTGATGGGTGTCTATTTAAAATAGGTCCTGATCAGATCATGAGAAGGTGTGTTGCTGAGAATGAGATAATAGAAATATTGAAGGCTTGCCATGATGAACCTTGTGGTGGCCATTTTGTAGGAAAAATGACTACATATAAAGTGTTGCAAGTTGGTTATTACTGGCCTACACTATTCAAAGATACAACCAAACATGTAAGCCAGTGTGATCAATGTTAGAGGATGGGTATATCTAATCTTAGGGATGAAATTCCACTCCAACCACATATTCACATAGAGAAATTTGATAAATGGGAGATGGAATTCATAGGATCCATTAATCCACAGTCAATACGTAAAAGGTTTATCTTAGTTTGTACTGACTATGTGACCAAGTGGGTTGATGTGTAGGCTTTGTGTGATTCATAAGAGAAGTCTGTAGTAGAATTCTTGTATTCATCTATTTTTATAATGTTTAGGGTTCCAAGAGAGATCACAACTGATCAAGGACCCCAATTTACTTCAAATAAGATTCAGGAGGTCATGCAACAATATAAAATATGGCATAAAAAAACCACTCTCTACCATCCACAAGTGAATGGGAAAATTGAAGTAACCAACTGAGAGTTGTAAAATATCCTAAAAAAGATAGTGCAACAACATAGAAAGGACTAGACCACTAGATTACCAGAAGCAGTGTGGGCCTATAGGACCACCTGGAAGACTACTACTGGTTTCACACCATTTCAACTAGTTTATTGGAAAAATGCCATGATGCCTATAGATTTTGAAGTAAATACACTTAGAACTATAGTAGAATTGAATATGAACCTAGATGATGCATAGAAAGAACATATTCAATAACTTAACCAACTGGATGAATATTGCCTTACTACTCTGTAGAAAACAAAGATTATTCAAAAACAAAGGGTCAAGTGGCACGACCACCATACTAGGAGAAAGTAGCTCAAAGTTGGAGAATGGGCATTACTATATGACTCTCAATTATAGGAAAGGAAAGGTAAGCTCATGCAACATTGGATGGGACCATATAAAGTGACTAAATTCATCAACAATGGAGCTATGAGGATAAGAACAATAGATGGCATCAAAATTACATTAACATTCAATGGTCACCAACTACGTCCATACCATGTGTTTGAAGCATACATGATTGAGTCTAGATTAGGTATGGGGGAGACCCCAGTAATACGTGGACTTAGTCCACATAGTCCCAAAGATAATTATTCTTTCAAATTTTTTCTTTTTTGTTGTTATATTTTTGTTTTGAAGAAACGATGCCTTGAGTGCAGCTGTTAGGCAGCCTAGGAAACCTAGGCCTAACAAGCATAGGATCCATGAATATGCATCTTCCCAGCTTTCTAGAAGAATTTTTTGTAGTAGGAGTAGCTTATCCCCATTTAGATATGGGAATGCTATACCTAAATTAACACAAAAATGCTTGTATTGGTCTTTATGCATAATAAAACACTCAACTACTGGTTCAAATATGGATGTTGATTTTATCTCTATTCTTCAACTAGAGTGCTAAAATATTTGATCAACCTTGAGCATATATAAGTGGGCATGTCAAGCGGATTTTGCAATAAAGGAAAAGTGTTTATTTTCTTCTAACTAATGGAAATGCACCTGATTCCCATTTTATGGTAGAAGGTGCATGATTCCCATAATTTGGAAATGTTCTTGATTCCTATTTTATGGTAGAAGGTTCTTGATTCCCATATTTTGAAAAGGTGGCTCTTAATTCCCATTTATACGATAAAATATGTTTGGTTCCCATTGTACGAAAGAAGGTACCTGATTCCCAGTATGTTAAGAATATGGCACCTACATTCTATCTTCTAGCAGATCGACACTTGATTCCTGTGTTTTCCAAGAAAAAGGGAGTCCAAATTCCATTTGTCAGGAAAGCAACATCGAATCTTCTAAATGTTTTTGAGTAAAAAAAAGTTTGCTTTAAAAGTACAAAACTCGATAGTTAGCAAAAAATCACCTACTTTCCATGTTACGTAGAGCGCCTGATTGCTAAGGTGCTTGCTTCCTATGTTAAGTAGAGCACTCGATTGCTAAGGCGATTGATTCCCATGTCAAGTAGAATGCTCTATTTCTAAGGCACCTAATTCCCATGTGAAGTGTAGCACCCGATTGCTAAGGTGCCTATTTTCTATTTGCAAGGCACCTGCATGCCATAATTCGAAAAGAGGACACTTGATTTCCACATAGAAAAGGTGTATGCTTTCCTTTTTCATGACTGTTTCTACCTTGAAAGGATAAAAATTCAGCACCTCATGCACGTGCAAATTCAAATCTATCATGAAAAAAATTAAAAAGTTGACATCAACTAGCTTTTGAGGAGGGGATGTTTGTCATCCCATGAAGATATATTTTTTCTAACATTTGCTTTGAAATCTTGTAGATGTCTCGAACAAATTATGTTGCAGCTACCAAGAACCAATCACATGGAGAGAGATTCAACGTATGGGAAATATGGACATCATTGTCCATTGAGGCTTGCCTAGTCATCATACACCAACCAATAATGATGCACCAAAAATATCTACATATGATGCACCCACAAAATAAATTTAGGTACATGATTAATTTTTTTATTTTGTCTATATTATTTTCATATGCATGTGCATCTATGGAAAAGTGTCGACACAATCCCCATTATATTCTTAGCCACCCAAAAAATTCCACTTGGAACTTTACTACGTGTCATGGCTTTGATTGGTAAATTCCTTATGGTTATCACCTCCGCACAATCTGGAACATGCTCTAAGGAAAGTTTTGCATGAATAACCATAATCGCTTCTAATTATGGTAAGTTAACCACCTACGTCAAAGGAAGCAGCTAGTTTTAAAAATTTCTTAATAAAATCACTACTATCCAAGGAAGGAAACTATAGAGTGTGGTAATTTAGAAAAAGTAGAGTGAGAAGCAACTACCTATTGAATAGTAAACCGAAGGGAATTTACACTCTAAGAATGGAGGGAAATATAAGAACCATGATTTGAAGAAAAGTGAACCTATTGACTGCTCAGGGATTTATATGGATGTCCAAATCCAATTTTATGCCATAGGATGGATGGGGTACTATCAACTAGTTAGCCAAGGCTAGGATGCAGTGGTATCCAGTGAGTTTGTAGCATCCATGAGGGATGGGGTCATATGTATGTAGGGACTAGAAATTCTAGTCATCAAAGAATATATCACCATGGTGATGAGCCTTACTCTGATAGGGGAGCACATGTACAAGGAGGATAACCTAGCTCTCTATACATAGATATTGTTTGGTAGACTAATAGAGCACCTGATACACACTAGTTTTCCTAAGCAGCACATTCCCAAGCTCTAGCGGGTGGTTTTCAAATAGATCGCATAATTTTTCACTTGCTCTAGTAGGTACTCGAAGCTTAATGTAAATCACTTTTGATTTCTAAACCATATACTTCATGGGGATAAAATCAATGTTCCACATTACCTTGAATGCACCCTCAAAGATGAGGCCAAACGGTACCAGGTAGGGACAACATCTACCTTGTCTCACCATGGCCTGATTTCAGCCTTGGTACGACATGCAGAGTCATAAAGAAATATGATGGTTGAGGAGACTGAGGGCACTGATGTAGCTCCAAGGGCACAAGAAGGAGTAGATGTGCCACTATAGAATGAGTAGTCAACTGAGTGGATAGCAGAACAAGAAGAGATGATGCCTATGTCCCATCTTGAAGAAAATTCACGAGATGCAGGACAAGCCTCATCCCTTATTTTTCCCTAATTTGATGAGGAAGCAATACAAGATTTGTACCCAACTAGCCCTCAATTCTATGATGATTCAAGGTAGGATCCACTAAGCCCTATTTGAATTTCCACCAAGACTCGAAGCAGAAGGACTAAGGCATCTAGGATGTTTTCAATCTCATTAGATGATGAAAAAGTGATCGATGAACTAAATAGGGAAGAGTGCCTAGCCTAGATTTTATAGGATGTTTCAAAGGGGCAAACTCCTAAACAAGAGGTTACAACAAAATATTTGCCATAGGAGGGCCAAAAAAAATATTTGTAGCAACAACTACAACTATTTAGAGAGAAGGCTTCCACTTTGGAAACTAAATACATAGAAGAACATACTTTATTTCAATATTCTAGGTTAGAAGATGCATTAAAGATGCATAAATTGTATTAGACAATTAGGCAACTACAGGGGCAAATAGGAAGACTACAACTATAGGGTAGAGCAGTGGGAGCCGAGAAGCTAACCAAAGTAGATGTAGCAGTACATACGTAACAAAGGTTCCCACTGCTAACATAGAAACTAAGCACCAGGAGGATGCTACAATGGAAGTAGAGCAACCTTGTTCCACATCTCATTCTATAGAACAAGTACTTAAGGAAGATGAAGTTGAGGTTGAGAAACCTCAAAATTCAAAACAATATGCAAAAAAATTATATGAAGAGGAGAATGAGGTGGAGGCTCAAGACCCTTAAGTTTCAGACAAGGAGGAAGAATAAGAGCATTATCCAGCTGATGTAGGGGTTGAAAAACCTCAGGAGGAAGAAGCAATTTCAACTGAGTAGCAATTCATTGCACAGGAAGAAGAGGCTCAACATCCTACATCTGCTAAAAACCAAGGAGCAACAAAAACACTAGCATACCCTAAGATGCACCCCAAAAATTTGAGATCAAAGAAAAAATTTATAAGGGCATCTCAATGAAGACCCAAAACCATAGCAAGAGTTATAGAATTAAAGGAATTAGATATAGAATATAATGAGGAATCAGAGTTGGATTCTAATGAGGAATGAGAGGTAGCAAAAAAAATTTTACTGCCCAAAAAGAAAAATTTGAGGAGCTTAAAGAGGAGATAAAAGCAAAAAAAAAAATGGAAGAAGGCCTCTAAGAAAGCACTAAAGAAAGCTAAAAAAGAGGCTAGAAAACAAGCCAATAGGCTTCCTAAGAGAATTCCAGTTGCCCAACTTGATTAGTTCTAGAGCTTATATGGGTTGATAGGCAATCAACCTTTAAGGATGAAGGTATATTTCATAAATATGGGATTTTTAGGTCTTGTGCCACCTACAAATTAGGAATCAAGTAGCAAAAATACTCTGGTGGCAAAAATAGAGGTTAAATCTAAACTTGAACTTGACCCAAAAGGGGCCAATTTGCCCACAACCAAGGTTGCTAAAAAAAATAGCATCCCATTTGGCAATTAAGATGCAATACCTATGGGCGAAGAGTTACCCCTTCACCATGAATACTAGAAAATGGTTGAGCCTACATTTGAGAAGGATGTCACCAGTTTATCTGCATATTTAAATATTGAAAAAGGCAAGGTGGCTTGGAGAAGGGAACCGCCAAGAAAAAGAGTAGGTCCAAGTCAACCAGTTCGATGCAGGAAGCACCAAAAATAGTAGGGACAAGAGGTAGCCACTCCAAAAGCACCAAAGGGGCAAAAGCATAGAGACAAGGAAAAAACAAAGGCCATTGAAAAGAGAAGGAAAAAGACCGATAGGGCTTATTGGAATGTTGTAAACAGAACTGGTAATTACCAGTATAAAGTGGCATAAGGACGTGCCACCCCTTAAGCATGGGGGGATGATGAGACCCAAAAATGCTTATTTTTTGTACCACTTTACTTATAAAATAGTGACACTTATTTCTCTAGATGTATATGTTTAATAAGAATTTTATACATATTTAACAGTTTATTTTACATGTTATTTAATATTTGTTTCTAAGTGTATTTTGTGCAGATTTTGTAGAAATTTCTATATTTTATCATGTTTTCATCAAGGTCCCACTTGAACCTGGCACCTTAGATTTCATGAAGGTAAAAAATTCATAGTACAATGGTGTGAAGTGCTAAGTCAGGATCCTGATTCCTTTTGAAGTGCCTGACTTTCGTTTGGTTCTTAAATGATAGGCACCTACTTCCTGTTAGACACTTGCTTCTCGTTAGGCACCTGCTTAGGCACTTGAATCCCATGTTGGCACCTGCATCCTGACTTCTACCAACAAGGTGCCTGCTTCTCGACTTCTATCGATAAGGCGCCTGCTTCCCATTGAAATCGAATTCCAGCATGACTCTATGGTTGGAAAAATAGAACACGATTTCAATGATAAGTGCAAATAGAGCTTCAGCATTGAATCTGGATGAGGGATAATGTCAAAGATGACTAACCATCTATTTTTTAGTTTCTATGTAAATATCTATGTAAATCAAGCAAAACCAATATCAGACATATTATGATAAAATAGAATATGCCTTGATATTTTGCTCGATCCCCTATATTCATGCATGCAATTGTAAAGTAAAATCAAAATTTTATTTGTTTCTATTTTGTAACTAGGTGTGGATAAATTATAAATATGAAGACCATCCTTGAAAACGTGATCTCAAATTTCCCCTGTATATTTTCTTCTGTGAGTTTTAATAAATATTTTTCTAAGTAATTTCTGGTTAAATCATCTAAGCATCCGATAAAGATTTAACGTGGGTAGAACCTATTGGAAGCGTGGGCCCACTCTCAATAGAGTTCTTACCTTAACTTTCCCATGTTTTTCATTATTTTATTTTCTATAGATTAATTTATTTTCTTGTTATTTTTCCCTATTTTTTGTAATTTCTAGAAAAGTACCAGTTTAATTTCTATGTGCATTTTAGTCCTGTTTTCATAGACATAGGATAGATTAGTGGTTTGGAAAGCAAAATCAAAACTTCAATGAACACCAACACCCCCCAAACCATAAATTTTAAGGATTCATCTCTATGGAGGAAATTATAAGCATAAACTATGCAAGGCTTCTCACAAGTCTACGAGCTATCCCGGGCTGACAAATTAAATGAGGTTAAAATTAAACATAGAAAACTAAGAAATATTTTTGCCCAAAACTTGGTGATGGCCATGCCACTGAAATGGCCACCACATGTACCATCGTGCACTTGGGTGATTGTCCAAAATTGACTCTTGATGCTCTAAGCAATGAAGGAGGATACCCTCGTAGCTTCGATGATACAATATGTCTCCAAGTAAGACATATTTTACCACTTTTTGCTTGAATGAGCATTTTGTGGCATGCAATAATCCAGAAGGGATATTACCAAGCTTTAGGTAATATTTTAGCTGGATGGACCAATATTGTTTTGAAGAAGCCTCAATTGCATTAATTGCTTGATCCTTTTGAAGTTCATCTCTCGCAAATGCTGATTGGGAGAGAACTTGTAAATATAGCATTGTGCTGCTATCAAAAGGAGTTTGAGGGAACAAAGTCCCCCAAGTGGCATTATTTAAGCAATTGTGAAGTTGAGAGAACCATTCATGAGAAGGTTCAATTTGAATCATGTGGACTTCTGGCATGGAGT
This sequence comes from Wollemia nobilis, assembly GCA_028583015.1. NCBI lineage: Eukaryota > Viridiplantae > Streptophyta > Pinopsida > Araucariales > Araucariaceae > Wollemia > Wollemia nobilis. The sequence goes on along the minus strand of JAQPPZ010017049.1, from coordinate 6,992,172 downwards.
TGAGCTCCTCACGCTTAGTCATAGAGTGTGATAGCATTTTGACTTGAATGGTTGTTATATCATCAGAAGGGTTCTACGGGATTAAAGACCCTAAGGAGGCCATTGTATCCACAAAATGGTTAGATGAATGAGGGAGTGCCTCAATATCATACCATTCAAATTTTACCAAAATTTTATCCACTAGGGCTTTGTAGGCTTGCAATATTGGGCATCTACATTGGAATATTCCCTTGACCTGATTCACTATGAGCAAGGAATCACCAAAAATATTGAGCTTGGTTATTTTCATGGTGATTGTCATTTGAAGGCCTATGAGGAGAGCTTCATACTCGAAATTATTGTTGGTGCATGGGAAATCAAGTTTAAATGATAGGGGTATTGGAGCCCCTTGTGGTGTGAAAAATACAATTCCTATGCCACCCCCTTGCTCGCACTTAGAGCCATCAAAAAATAGAGTTATGTCAGCCTTTGCTTCAGGCTCTTCAGGATCAGGTGATTCTGACACCTAAAATACTCCATCATCGGGAAGCTCTATGCTAAGAGGTTGGTCATCCTGGAGGGGAGCCTCTACGAGTTGATCGACTATGACCTGACCTTTAATTGATTTTTTTTCTATGAATTCAAGGTCAAATTCCATCAACAACATAATCCATTTCACCGTGTGACTATTATGGTAAGTTTGACTCATCATATATCACAATGGATTCTCTTTAGATACTACATACGTGGTATGATTGAGCATGTAATGGCATAGATTTTTAGTGGTAAAAACCACTGCTAAGCATAGCTTCTCAATGTATGCATAATTTATTTCATAACTGACCAGGGTGTGGCTAATATAGTATGTAGCCTGTTCTTTGTGCAATTCATTCTTTTGGGCCAACATGGTGCCCAATGCAAGCTCAGTAGCTGAGATGTATAGATAGAATGACACTCTTGGTCGAGGAGGAGCCAATACTAGTGGTGAAGCTAGATATTGTTTAATCTCATCAAAGGTGGCTTGACACTCGTCATCCCACTTAAATGTGACCCCCTTGTGTAACAACTTGTTCATAGGTCGACACTTATCCAAAAATTGTGCTATGAAGCGTTTGATGGATGCGACATTTCCTTGCAAACTACGTAGCTGCTTGATAGTAGTGGGGGAGGCATTTCTAGGATTACCTTGACTTTATTTGGATCAACTTCTATGCCTCGTTTAGAGACTATGAATCCCAAGAGTTTTCTAGATGTGATGCCAAAGATGCACTTCTTGGGATTTAGTCTAACATTGTGTTCAATGAGGTGATCTAGAACTTTGTGCAATACATCAATGTGCTCATGGTGAAGTAAAGACTTAGCCAATAAGTCATCTATGTAATATTCCAAAATTTTATGCATGTAGTCATGGAAGATATAAGTCATAGCTCATTGGTAGGTAGCACCAACATTTTTGAGGCCAAAAGGCATGACCTTATAACAAAATGTCCCCCAAGGCATTGTGAACATCATTTTGAGCTGGTCTTCTAGATTAATGTAAATTTTATTATATCTAGAGAAACCATCCATTAGGGATAACATCTCATGACCTATTATGGCATCCACTAGTGCATCAATGTTTGGAAAAGGGAATTCATCCTTAGGACTCACTTTATTTAGATCTCAAAAATTAGTGCAAATGTGAATCCTTCCATCGGGTTTCTTGATAGGTACCATATTGGAAACCCATGGTGGATAATCAACTGATATTATGAAGTTGGCATCTAACAACTTTTGTAATTCATATTTCACCATTAAGGCTATTATTGGATGCATCTTGCACAACTTTTGCTTAACTGGTTTTGCATTTGGGTCAATCGTGAGATTATGCATGACTAAATTGGGATCTAGTCCTAGCATATCTTTATAGGACCATGCAAAAGTTATCTTCTTCTCTTTTAAAATATCTGTATAATCAGCTTGCTTAGTAGGGGATAAACCTTCCCCTAGCTTGATGAATTAGGGATTATCAGGATCTGTGTTGATATCCCTATCAATTATTGGCTCAATTGACATATGGGATCCCTCTTCCAACTGGTGTGGAGTAGGGATCAAATGAATGTCATCAACTGGGTTTACATCATCAATTGGAAACTCATGCTCAACCTCAGCCTGAAAGACATTTTGAGTAGTCCTTGGAGAAAAATGAAATGGTTGTAACATTTCATCGCAAGGCCAATACTCTGATGGAGATGGGGGAGAATCTCCTCGATCAAAGTCAATTACCTCAAGGTCAAGGTGCAATGGCTTTGATGGGTTATTCAGATCATGCAATGGTGTAATAAGATCTATGGAAATCATATTGATGGATGGATGACTTCCATTGGATGGGCGATTATGTCTAGGGACAATAGGTTGTCGCAAGACTCATGGGGGTGGTTGCGGTGGAGGTGGAATGACCGATAGTGGTCTATGTGGAAGGTGATGAGCTTGCTCTTCAAGTGGCAAAAGTTATCACCATATGGGATGTTGCACTAGGAACATACATAGGTAGAATTCTTCTTCATCATCCAATGGGATGACCTACTCATATTCCTCATCTAAACTAGGGTAGTTGATGGGTGCTACACCATAATATGATTCATCATCTATCATCCATTCCTCAGGGGGACCTTGATCTTCTTCCTCATTATCATATGGAAGTGTATGCGAACCTTCACCTTTTTCAAAATATTGGGTGAAATCATGAGATATCCCTTGATCTATCATGTTTATGGGAAAATAATCCCCCAAAGAGTGGACATGATTTGGATTAGCATAGGGATCACGTGCAAGCTCATCCCTATAGTTCAGACCTAGGCATTCTAAACTCTCTATGAGGACATCAAGAGGTACAGGCTTGTTGTGTCCTAGGCTAGATTTATCATATGGTATTTGATATTGTGGCTGGAAAGGAACATGAGTGCCTTGTTCATATAACCCTAGACCATAGCCATGCCAATGGCAGTGATGGAGATATCGCAAGGCATAGTCGAGATTTGACATGTAATTTATATCCTCAGAGAAAGGTTCCTCATCTTCTTCTTGCTGAGGAGATGGCTCTGTTCCATATTCAATACCCCTATATATGAAATTTATTTGATTGGGAGGTATACCTAGAGGTACAATGGTACCTATGGGAAGATGAGGTCATCCCATATCTTGCACTATCTCAATGGTTGGAATAGTTGTGATGTTCTTCACTAGATATTCTCCTAAACTTGTGCTAGCCAAATGGACTATGACCTAGGATGGTGAAGGTGGAGGAGATAGAAATGAGGCTTGAGATGACTCAATGCTTACCTCATGAGATGGTTCCTCATCTACTAGACTAGGAATCTCTTCCATAGAAATGGTGGAAATGATGGGAGGGATCTCATCAATCGGCCTCTTCGACATATTCCTCTATGGAGGATTGGATGATGATGAAGGTGTTTCTGAAGGTGCCAATGATGATGATGGTATGGAAGAATATGGTAATGGAGTAATGGAAGGTGATGGTGAGGGTATTGGACCTCGAATAGATGTATTCGGTTGGAAGTCCACATGAGTCGATGGTAAGGTCAACTCAGGGATATGTTGCACCAAGTTGCAGTATTTGAAGGGCTCAAGGTCTGCATAGACCACGTGCACTTGCCCTTCATAAGTATACTTTAGACATTGGTGAGCTATAGAGGGTACACACTTCATGTCCCTAATCCAAGGTCTACCCAACAATATATTGTAGGCCATTGCACCCTCCAAGATATGACACAATATTGGTATAGTTTTGCATCCCACCTGAATAGGTAGGACTATAGTGCCAATTATTGAGCATATCATATCATTGAATGCTTGGAGGGTGTAGGTAGATGCAACAATATGGGATGCTAGAAGTCCTAGATGTTTGAGAGCATTAGTGGTGATGATGTTACTTGATGAACCAGTGTCAATTAGAACTCTCTTATAGGGTGTTCCATTTACACATGCAATGATGTGTAGAGGAGGATCAACCACATCACTTGCAATTGGTTTGAGTTCATGTTCATGAAATGTGATCACTGGTTCTTTACACTATTGGACGTGCCCCACAAAATTGATAAAAGAGTTAGACTCTTGGGGCTGCAGGTCAATCGACTTAAGAATATCCATAAGAGCTTCTCTATGAGGTGGTGATTGTTGAATAAGCTCATATATGGAAAGTCTAGCCGATGTTGTTCGTAAGATTTGAGCTAGCTTACTTTTTATTGTAACCACTGGATGAGGTGGAAGGCTTTGCACTAGAGGTGGTGGTGGCTATGATATTGAAGGAATATCACTTGAAGCTACAGGTGGTGCAACTTGACTTGGATAGCATCTGTTCCTTGTCACAATGCTAACCATCCCGATGTACCCTTGTTTAGGGGGTGATGTATGGACCTCATTTACTTGTTTGGTAGGAACTTCTTGTACCTCATGAGTGGGTAATGGGTCTTTAAAAACACCCATTTATTGTTAGTCATGAAGGATTGTCCACTTGAAGGTCATTCCTCTCAATCATATCTTGTACTAGGTTTTTGAAACCATAGCACGTGGGCAAGTCATGCCCAATCTGCCTATGATATCTATAATATAGGTCTTCACGACATCCCATAGGCTTTTTTTACCTATACTCAGGTCTATAGGCTAGATCTCGGGTAGAGTAATCACCTTGGCCACATAGAGATGATCGAATAGGGAGTCCATTGACTCAACGAAGGGTGTAAATTGTCGCCTAGGGTGACGTTGCTGAATTTTCCCTTGGTTCACTTGAGTGTTGTTGTTATAACTTGTAGGAGGAGGTTGGGCCTGATAATTTGCCTTTTGAGGTGGTATTGGTTGCATAGGCCTTGGGACATTGATGGCAACTTGGTTCACTACTATCTACTTTGATTGTGCTAGATTGCCCTTTGGGTTCTTAGTCCACTCCTTCTTGCGGGATTTGCGATTTCCCCCTCTTGAATTTTAATTTCTTCTATGGTTCTAGCCTATGCTAGAGCATATTCAAGAGTTTGATACTATTGGAGTTGTAGCAATAGTGATATTGGCTTTAAACAACTCTTTGAAAACATCCTAGTCAGCTTAGACACTGGAAATAGGTAACGTAGCTTAGCAAGAAGCGTCCACCACATATTACCATAGTTTGTTATTGACTCATCTTCATATTGCTTTAACCCCGTGAGGTCTGTTAAGGTCACCTTTCTCTTAGTATTGAAGGTGAAACGTTCCAAGAATGCATCTGCAAATTGTTCAAAAGTATGGATGCTATGCCTTGGAAGTTGATTATACCACTCTACTGCTGGGCTAGAGAGGGTGATTAAAAATATTCTCAAGAGTAATGCATCATCATCTTGAATATTGAAACATTGGTTCATGAACCTAGTGACGTGCTCTTGTGCATATTCCTCTCCTTTAAATATATCTAATTTGGGCATTTTGAAATGCTCTGGATATGGAGGGGAAGGAATAGATGGGATTGTGTAGCTGGCACAAAGTGGGCTTCTATTACCCAAACCTAGTTATCTTGCTCTCTATGGTTTCCATGCACTCAAGCAATGCTCTATATGCATCTAAGGATTTAATCTCCTCTTCTTTATTTTGGCCCCATGGTGGAGGGTGAGGAATGTTAAGCATATGGCATGGTGGTTGATTATCATCAACCATACCTCCATAAGGTGCTTCTAGGTATTCCTCTTCTGGTTCCAAATCATCATAGGCCTCGTAAGGTGTTTCTTGAATGGGCCTACAAGGAGGAACTAATGCCTACTAAAGGTGATCTATGTTTGGCCTAGGGGAAAGTCTTGATTAGGCCTAGGAGGTCGAGGAGGCACCATTTGATTAGGCCTAGGAGGCCTATTTTGGTTAAAAGTGGGTTGCCTCTGATGCACCCCTTGCCTATGCGTACTTGGGGTAGGAACCCCATTGCACAAGGTCTCTTGAATCTACTATTCAATCCTTTGTTTTTCTAGTTGATGCTGATGATCTAAGAGATCCAAGCATTATTTATCTAGCTAAAGTTGATTAAATTGGGCTTGGTGATCAACATACCTTTTGACAACTTGATTTATCTTCTCAGCTGTGTGGGGCCTATAAGCCCTAGCATCATTGCCCTGATACCTATCCTATTCAGGATGATCTGATAGATCTACTACGAGCTTCCCTCGATTGAGAGAGGTCACATTTACTTGAGGCTCACTCCTAAATAGATGCTCTTTACACTTAGCTAGCATAGAAGCACATCGTGCTTGCATCGAATGATGCGATCAAGGATAATCAAGATTCTCCTCGGGTCTTCCTTCATAAATGAGGAAGGGAAGAGCTGAATTTTCCCATCTAGGGTGATGAGAATCATACTCATCTTGGTATCTATACTATGGAGACCTATAAAGGTGATCTGAGGGCGTATTGTGATCATTTAGCCCCACCCATGGTGCATAGTCTTGATCCTACATGTAGGTGTGTGAGGTAGACCAAGCAGGCACATGAATGCATGGTATTGCTCTATGTGTAGGTGCCTCAATGCACTATTTCCATTCTTGAAAGAAGGTATGTGAAGTGTCTATACTTGGAAAATAATTTCCCTGATTAGGACCACAACTTGTAGGGGTGTCCCGTATGGGGGTCCCTTGGAGGCTAGGTTCCCTATTTGACAATCTAGGACTTGGGCGAGTAGGAGGCCACCAAGGAGGTATAACCAAGTCCTTAGGGTCAAATCAGAGATGATCTACATCTCCTTGCCTACTCCCCATAGTTTCAGCCCTTAAGTGGGCTTGGCTATGGGTGCAAACCATAACTACTTCTTTCTAAAACCTACGTGATTATCTCCTTTACAAATTTTAATGATTCAACACATAAAAATAGAAACACACAATCATACAAGTGTTTATCTCTTTTAAAAATTTATGTGTTCCTAAACTATTTAGTGTGTTTAGATTTGTTGTTTTGCAAAGGAATATCTTTTCATGTGTTTGAATGTTGTTGATGTAATTCTCAATTGTTTAAAGGATTTCACCTGTATACTCATAGCTCGACAATTAGAAATGAAATTTTGGTCACGTAAACCCACCAAAGTATGGAGATGAAGCCCATACCTGATCAGGGAGCATAGGTCCTACCAGTCCTCACCCAGTTCACCATGTTCAGTGATATACCTCTTCAAAGAGAAATACATGCTCTATCCCATAGGCTATGATGGTTCTTGGAGCTAGTTTTGGCCAAAAATAGGGTTCATAGGATTTGAGCCAATGGGTGGAGATGAAACCCACCATCGTTGGTCTCTATTAGTGGTTGGGGATGAAATTCCAACTCACTAATGTTCAAATGTGATGTGGTGTGTGTGGTTCTTTTTATCCTTTAAGAAAGCAAAACAAGAGAGCATTCAATGCTAGTTCACTAAATGCACAAAGAATGTTTCACTTTCAGAAATATATGCATGAATAAAGAACCTACAAAAGTACTTATCCTATATGAAGACCTAACCATTAGGTAGGTCACACACAGGCAAACCATTCAAATGCATGATTAAGACTATTCTTTTTCCTATTTTTCTTCTATTTGCTACTTAGATTTTTAGGAAAAGTGAAAATTAACCTTTCAATCAACAAAGAGAAGACATAAACAATTAAATTTACCCTTTTCTGAATAACATTAATGCAAATTGAAGGTTTAGGCACTTACCTTGACTGTCTGTGAAGTTGTTATTTCTAGAAATTTGGGCTGAAAACCCCTATTTTGTGGTCATCCTAGGGTGGGATGACTACAAATTTGGGGGCCATCCCTAGGTGGGATGGTTGCTGTGGCCATCCCTAGGTGTTCCAATTAGGAATTCAGGGGTCGTTTCAGTCCAGAATGGCTAGAACCTGCAACATCCAAAGTGCAAAAACAAGGTTAAAAATGGCAAAATTGAAAAGGGATAAGGGTCCCACCATGATCACCACTGTAGAGTAAAAAAATGGTGCACCTAGCAATGGAAATTGAAATGCATCTATTGTTCTAATCAAGCATTCAAAAGTGACAATAAAGTAAACATAAAGATGACAAATATTTGAAAGAAATGGGGGGTTCTCTTTATATTAATTAATTTTTCAAATAGAAGGTTACAATATGTCCCCTTGAGGGCTCTCAATTTGATACAATTCAAATTACAATGTTGAAGGATCCAATCCTTTCACAAACTTATGGTGCGCTTTCAATGTTCTTCTCGCACTCACGATTGAAGCGTGGGTTTGATTGCTATTGCTTAATGAGATATCTATATTCAAATCTTTAGCTCCTTCCTCATGTATTGGAATACCTGTACCTACACACAAGAAATTGAAATGGGTTAATAGCATGTGTGGATTATGATAATATCAAAGGAATGCATGCAATATTGAATGTAAAAAGTGCAATCGATATATCTAAACTACTCCAAATGATTCCAAAACTTAACATGATGTATATTAACTACTTTTGTAATGATATGTATAGAAATTGAAGTGATATTATGAGCAGAATATGTGGTCATCCCTAGGTGGGCCAATTAGGACTGTAATCACAAAAACCCTAATTAATAATTCAAAACTACTCCAAAATTCACCAAATTCAAGTATGATGCTAATATACTACTATAAAATTGATCTACACTAAAATTGATTCAAAATTATGGCCCAATTCATGGCCATCCCTGGGTGATCCAATTGGGACTGCCACAAATTAACCATCCTGAGGTGGGACGACCACAAAATATGGTGGTTTTTACCACCAATTCTACTTGGATCTAGTCTAGAATCCTCCTAGGGATGTTGTCATCAAATTTTGTAAATTAACTCATAGGAATGGATGGGTTTTGGAGGGGATGTGTGTATTTGGGGATGCCTTGAAAACACCTTCGATTGATGAAGTTTCCAAGGGCAAATATGAGGGCAAAAGGTGAGAGGGAATATCGGTAGCACTTCGTGGTGAATACTTGCAAAGGTCTCTCTCTGAAATTGAGTGGAAACACTCCAATTTATAGCCCAAGAGGGCAAAAGGGGCAAAGGGGCAAGTTGGGGCATGCAAGGTAGGTGCCGCCACTTGTCAAAGCCTTTGCCATGCATTGGGAGGAAGAGGCCTCCAATTTGGGCCTCCAATTTGCAGTCCCTAATGGCCTAGATAGTCTCCCAATCTATCATAAGTCATTGGGTGGGATAAATGGTAGAAATTGATTGCCATTTATCCCACCCTTGACTTTTTGAGGGGTCTGGACCATGGTCGTCCCACCCAAGGATGGTTGCTTGTGGCCATCCCTGGGTGGGATGACCATGAACTATGGTCATCCTGGGGTGGGACGACCATGGCTACATGGCCCAAAACCTCCCAAAAGTGGGGTAAACCTTCCCAAAAGTGGTTAGGACCCCTAATTAACCCTTGAGGGTTGCCCAATGGGGCCATATGGTGTCGATAAGAGTGGCATCATGGCAATATTATCTGATTTACATGATTTTAGTGTCTACAAATACACCCCTAGTGGGCATCACTCCACTTGTCTGTCTTCTTTTTCTTGATGTATGAATGGTTGGTCACACTGATATGGTATTATGTACATTTTCTGAAGCATCATACCTCAAGCCCCTCTTTTCTTTATGTTGACATTTTTTTAATTTCTTTTTCTTCTTTCTTATTCTTCTTCTTCTTGTTCTCATTTTCCCATTATTTTATCCTTTGTTTATTTTATTTTTGAAATCACACCCTATATTTATGGTTCACAATTTTACCCTAGCATTATCATGCTCTATGTTTATGGGACACAATTTTTCCTAGAGTGTTATTTTGTTTCTTCTTCTTTCTTCTTTCTCCTTTCATTTTCTTCTTCTCTTTTTTTTTTTTTTTTGGTAGATAAGATACTATAGCATTAATACCGGGTTTTATAGGTTGACCCAAAACCTTTTACAAAAATCAGCCCAGGGCTTTTGATGAACATATCCTTACTAAGGATCCTGTATATGTAAAATATACATGCCACCAAAGCCATTACATCCGATAAGGCACATAACCTGTTATAAAAAAGAAACTTCCCATACAATATTTTGGGTATACCTAGAGAAAACACACATGCATCATAATTACAAAAAAGAAACAGACACGGATCCCTTCCTTGAGACAATGGAGAAAAAATAAGCTGTAGACACACATAGCAGAGTACTAAAAAAACTCCCACAAGCTCTGTATTGATAGTTACTCTTAATAATTCTTTGGTAATTGCTTTCTTCCGTATATGACATGCCTTGGTACCACATACTATCTTGGCCAATTAGCCTTGGAGAAGTGAACCTGCTGGCTAGATTTATGGCGGTGGCTATCTGGTGGTCCATGTGGATTTGGTTTGAAGTCTTATATTGTCGTTTCTTTCCTTCCTTGTGATTATTAACCAACCTCAAATTACTAAGACGACTAGAAGCCATGTTATCTGACATGTGACTATCACCATTAGTATTTGTGGTATTTCCAAGCAGCATCCATGAAGACTGACAGCTCAGATAATTTTTATTGTGAGTCCAATTCAAAAAAGAGACAGGAATACTCCAAGCCTTCAAACTTATAGTGCCTTCCCTATTGGTAAATTCAACTATAATTCTTGGAATTCTTGTTGAATAAACTCCTCTACTTCACTCGGGACACCATGTTCCCATTTGAAAAGTCTGTCACCATCGACACCCAAATTGGCTAGCTTATCAGCAATTTTGTTAGCTTCCTGAAAAACATGTTGGGCTTTTCTGTCTGTCTTCCCTAGAAAAGGATCCTAGCCTCTTCAACAATTGTTTTAATCCTCCAAGGAGGTGTTTTCCAATTATTGAGGATATTTATAACATGCATAGAGTCTCCTTCTATGATCAAATTGCCTTCTAAGTCTTGAGTCATTTGAAGACCTCTCCACATAGCTCTAGCTTCAGCTTTGTTGTTCGTCCTTGTTCCCAAATATTTGAAAAAAAAATCATCATATTTCCATTATGATCTCACACAATGCCACCAGCACTTGCTTTGCAAATATTTTCCTTAGCTGCTCCATAAAAATTAAGCTTAAACCAACCTGTAGGAGGTGGATACCACTTAACATTAGCTCTAGGGTTGACTACCCTAGGCACATACTCATCTAACAAGGTTAAGCTTAAATATTAAGCATGAGGTTTACAACTATCAAAATGGATAAGGTTCACATTCTTGTTGGCAAAGGATAGGATCCTGACAATGATAGTTTGATGATCATGGATAGACTCATTAAAGACTCTATGGTTCCTTTCTAACCACGCCTACCAAAGATAGTTATTGAGATAAATTTTCCACATATATCTAAGTATTTGTCTTGAAAAGGGGTAAGGCCACTGGACAAAAAAATCAAGTACGATGGCTGGTTTAACCCATGAAATATTGAAGGCCTAAAAAACCCCACTTAGGACAGTCAAGGAAAAAGGGCACTCAAAAAAATGTGATAAATGGTCTCCCAATTAGCCATGCACAGATAACAACGATTAGTGATACAAATACCTTTACGCATCATATTATCAATGGTTAGAATTCTTCCTTGGATAACCATCCATGAAAATATTGCAATTTTTGGAATTAAATTTTTATCCAAACTAAGTCCTTTTGGAGGAAAAAATCCTCGTCATCAAGCAGAAGCTTGTAATCTGATTTAACAGTGAACTGCCCATTTTTTGTAGGAGCCCAGGTCACTTGATCTTCCTTGGGTCTCATGGGGATAAACTACTGCCCGAGAATGTTATAAATATCATTTGATTCTTCTTGAAATCAGTAAATTCTTATTTGTTTCCACTTCATTCTACCTCTGTCCTCAACCATATAATCAAAGATTTTTCTGCCAATGAGTTCTTCTATATCTCTGATTCAGGCTAAGTTAGGATATTGCGTCAGTGGTTCATCCTTAGCCCACCTATCATTCTAGTATTTTATCCTCTCACAATTGCCTAAAACCCATCTTTAACCCTTTTTTGATGATTTCCTTACAATTAAGAATTGCTTTCCAAAAAGCAGAACCTCTGATTGGAACTGAGTCACTTAGAAATTCCATATTTTGAAGATACTTTCGTTTGATGATAGCTATCCATTCATTTTCTTCACCAGAAATGAGATGCCACGCCTGCTTAGCTAGTAAAGCTAAATTTATATGAGAAATTATCCTCAGACCTAAGCCCCCATTTTCCCTGGGTCTACACACTTTGGTCCATCCTACAAGGTGTATCCTTTTTTTCTCCTCCGATCCAGTCCATAAAAATTATTTTTGGAGTTTCTCAATTTTTGGAAAACCTTCACAAGGGCTTTGAAAATGGAGAGGAAATATACTGGAATGCTCTGAAGAGAGGCCTTAGTGAGGTTCAGCTTTCCTACTTGAGATAGAAGATGACCTTTCCATCCAACAAGTTTTTTTTGAATTCTTTCAAAAACCCTGTCCCACATTGACTCTCTCGGAGAACCAATGAAAAGAGGGAGACCAAGATACGAAGTGGGGAGGTTTGCTATATTACATCCTAAAATTTTTGGAATCCTTCCTTGCCTATGAATGGGGGTGTTCAAGAAATATAACTTACTTTTATTGAAATTAACTTTCCGACCAGCAACATCCTCATAGAGTTGCAGGATGTATTTAATTGTTTTGGCCTCAACCACCGATGCCTTAGTCAATATAAGGGTATCATCAATGAATTTTTTGTCAGAAATAGACCTAGTGAGAGATTTTTCCTTGATTCTTGATATTAGCCTTGAACTGCAAGCATTTTTGATGGTTCTGCCTAAATATTCTACCACAATGATGAATAACATGGGGCTGATAGGGTCCCCCTGCCGAATTCCTCTACGACTTTGAAAGTAACCAGTAGTTGTTCCATTAAATAGAATCGAGAACCATGCTTTAGAAATACATTCTTTGATCAAATTAACCCATTTGTGGTGAAAACCAAACTCAAGGAGGACAACAATCAGAAAGTCCCAATTTAGCCTGTCAAATGCTTTGTTCATATCAATCTTGAGGGAAAAAACAGACCTATTAGTCTTATGAGCAGAGTGTAGAGCTTCATGAATTGTGATAACTCCATCTAAGATTGAACTGCCCTGGACAAAGCTTCCCTGGCATGGATCTATGATGCGGGGTAGAATATCTCTCATTCTATTTGTAATGGCTTTAGTTAGGATCTTGTAAGAAACATTGTACATACTGATTGGCCCAAAGTCAGCCATAGATTTAGGGGTTTGCTTCTTAGGAATTAGAGAAATAAAAATAGAGTTGATACCTTTTGGGATATGATTGCTTGCTTGCAATTATATGACAACATAAATTACATCCTCACTTATGATGTCCCAAAAATATTTATAGAAACAAGGGGGAAAGTCGTCGGGTCCTAGGGCTTTGTCTGGCTCCATGCTAAACAAGGCTTCCTTAATTTCCTCATCAAAAAAGGGAGCTAGAATCTTAAGGTTTATATCCTCATTTATTATGCTAGGAATGGATTGCAAGAGAATATATTTGGCCTCCTCATTGCACTGCGATTCCTGACCAAGGATAGAATTGAAATAAGTTACTGCCTCCTTTCTGATTTCTGTTAAGTCTTGAGTAATAGAACCATATGCTTTTTTTAAAAAAATTATCTTGTTATTGCTTCTGTTTCTAAGAGTGGTGATGTGAAAAAACTTGGAATTTGAATCTCCATATTTCAACCAAAGAGCCCTTGATTTTTACCTCCAATAGATTTCCTCACAGGCCAAAATGTTATGAAACTCTGCTAGTTTTGTTCGTTCCTCCTGCCTAGTAGTTTCATCAGCATCACCATGTTGGATCGTCTGATCAATTATCTTGAAAATTTCAACAACCTATTTTTTATTTTCAAAGAGGTTCCCAAAGACCTCTTTGTTCCAATTTTGAAGCTTTTCCTTAACAAACTTTAATTTACCAGTAAGTTTAAAAGTTGCACTACCCCTGACAGGCTGCTGCCACCACAAACTTAAGTTATCTCTGAAAGTGGAATGTTTGATCCACATAGATTGAAATCTGAAAGGTTTCTTGAAGGACAAAGAGTTAGGGATCTCCAAAAAAATGGGATTATTATCAGATGCAATTTTAGGAAGGGCTTGCAGGGTAGAATCACCGAACAAAGTTGTAGCCTCCTTTGATAGAAAAAACTTATCGAGCCTTTCTTGAATGAGATGACACCCTATCTACCGATTGCTCCAGGTATAATTTGCTCCTCTAAGTTTTACATCCATAAACATTTTGGAGTTCATAAAGTAATTGAACTCATCCATGCTATTGATAGGTGGTCCATTTCCACCCATTTTGTCTGAAGGGTAAAGAGGAGTGTTAAAATCCCTAGCCAGAATCCAGGGGACATTATGGAAGATTTCACTCAGATTGCCTAAGTACTCCCACAGTAGAGCTCTCCCTTGAATTGAGGTCGGGGCATAAATATTTGAAAGGATCTTCTTTTGTTTCCCTTCTTCCATCCATGCCCTTTCCTAAATTGCATTCACTCCATTACATCCATACATGTTGCAGTTTAGTCTAAGTATAGTAATATCATACCATGCATGCAAAATAAAAAAAACTAAAATAAAAAACACCATAAAAAGAGGCACAGATAAGCACACACATGGCAAAAAAACACAACATGATATTACTAGAGAAGTGAAAGAGATACATATGTTTGTTTTGTCGGTGTACCATAGTCCAAACCTGGTACCCTCGACCATCCCTAAGGATGCATGCCACACAAAAAATCAACATGTCACCCTGATACCATCCTTAGATTTGGAAGTCTATCTCCTTGGATCTGTTCATCGAAGGTGGTCCTAGTGGAGGCATGTTCATGGATCGTGAAATTATCTGTGACCTAGAACAAGTCCAGTTCGATGTTTGTAGGGATGATGGTAGTGGTAATCACTAATACACTACAAATACTTGATAGTATACCATCTGGAAGAAGGTCACTCTCTACATGACTACTTATAGCATATATATTTATCCCTATAGCTCTACCTATAGTAAGAAGATCCCATCACCTTATTGGCTATTTTTTACCATAGTCATCCCCTTTGCCTAATCCTATTGATACTCCTTGTTTAGTTGGCTCACTTATCCATAAGTATGGTCCACCTCTGATTAGGTTGTGTCCCTATCCACCTTCATAATTCCTAGCGTACTCCTCAGTCCCTCTATACTCTTGGCCCTATCCTATCAAAGTAGGTCCATATCCATCTGTAGAGTCACTACTTATGATTTTAGTACCTCTATCTCTCTCCTTGGGTCTCCCTAAATCATGGTCTCATTCAATCCAACTACTATTGATGTGGAGGTCTCTCCTACTCCTCTACTTGATATAGCTCCAACCATCATGAGGATAACTCCAGTCACTCCCACCTTCTTGGTCCCAATTATAGGGATGACAAATACCACTAGATCGACTCAAACCCATGACCGTGTCTACCTTGGGCCTTCTTGGTCTTGCAACTATATCTTTGTGGTATGTCAAGTGGCCTCCCTTAGTGCTATTTACATATGTTGGCTCGTGATGTGGTGCCTCACACTAATACTGGTGGGGAGATCCTTAGGGGCACGACACTCCTATACCATCTCTAGTAGTCGAGGGCCACCTCAATGTCATCCACCCCTGGATCCACATAAAGTGGATCATATAGGTCCTCCTCTACCCACCTTGCCACATTAGGGTCTTATATAACTCCTAATGAATATTGATACACCTATCTATACCAGTAGTCACCTAAGGTTGGGATCTCTTGAAGGATCCTAAACTACCACTAGATTCTATCAAATTGAAAGATCTCTAGATCTTCCTTCTTCATAGATATCCACCTAATCCTCCTAACCTTAGCCAACTCCTTTGCATATTCAACCCATCCAGGGTGTAGACACCATAGTCACCATATAATCTTTAGTCTTCATAGCTCATCTATTACCTGCCTTACTAGTGGCAAGTTATTTGTAAATTGCCTCTATATTCACTAAAAGGACCTAGACCATCTATATGCTACTAGTCACTCTAGGTTGGGCAATTTCCCTGGGAGTGTGTATGGTCTTCATACCGCTATATGCTCCCATATCCATACATAGAGCAAATTCATGCAAACTATACTTGTATGTTGCTTGTACATGATATTGTATAATATATTGTATAAATGAGCCAACACATACAGACCCCATGTGAAACTCACCTATTGGTTTCACATGTCTACCACTACGCCTACAATCACCCATGGTAAATATCACCTATTGGTATGGCACATAAGTAACCTGACCATCACCTCGTAGAGCATAGTCATCAGAGTGTTGACCCCATAGTGTCTTGACATCTCACCAACTAAGATCACCCTCTCTCAAACCTGGTGGGCCTAACCACTTGATAATATATCAAGTGTGGTTTGCTACTCTCGTGTATTGTAAACTAATATTCCTGATGGGTATGTGCAACCACACATTCTCTAGTGTGACCGTCATCTCCCCTATAGGTAACCAAAATGTAGATGATTTTGGGTGCCATCACTATGCTAGTGCTGTTAGTAGTGCTTTATTCATCTCTACCTGAGGTATCTTCACCAAGTGTTCTAGCCCCACTAGCTCTAGAGTATATTTATTAGCTTGTGCAAGGCCATCTAGCTCTACCTCCAAGGAGCTCGATCGAAACCCATGGATCTCAAGTACATCTTGTTGCATCCACAATCATAATAAAAATATTTCATTAGTGCACATAAATTAATTAAAATAAATCAAAACTTAATCAACTTGTTGGGTTGCTTCACCTTTCTCTTCTCTCTCTATTTATTCCTTTCTTATTTTCTCTCTTCAGGGAAATCATGCCTTCCTAGATTTGGGTGCCATTTTGTTCTTCTTCTCTTTCTACAAAATCGTACTCCCTATCTCTAAGGCACGATTTTATGAAATTGCACCCCATAATTTTGGGGCATGATTTCACTCATCATCATGAACTAGGGTGAAATTGTGGTTGACTCAAAAAATCACACCTAGGTTGTGCATAGTGATTTTTTGAGAAAATTTAAAAAAAATTAAAAAAAAAATGATTAAAATTTACCCTAACATAATCTAAATGGAGGATTTTAGATCGTACCTATGCTTTCTTTGCTACCATGTTGGTTTTGCCTCTCACAATGGTTGAATGGTGTGTTAGAAGTGTTATTTTTTCTTTTATCTAAAGCTCCTTTCTTCTATTTTGCATAATGAAAATGGATTAGGGTTTTCACATTTTTTCCTTTTTATGCCTCTTTTTCTATTTTTTCTATTCTTTCTTCTGCATCTACCATTTCAAGTTTCATTAGGAATATTCCATTCCTTCTAAAAATTGAGGGGGTACCTGGCCTAAGAGGCATTAATGTCCCTAATACCTTGATTTGCATGCAAAACATGAAAGTGTCTAGAATGACACCTTTTTTGCATCACTCCTTTCTTCTAAACCAGTCACTCCCTTTCTATTGTTGTTTCTCACCATTCTCTTTTATATGACTACATATTTCTTTGATGCATGTACTAGGCCATAAATACATCAAAGAGGGGGTAAAATATAGATACAAATAATTAATCCACTTTAGTGAGTTATTTTCCCAAGTTCATTAGAGAGACCCTCTAACTTACCCAAAATAAGTTTGGACCTCTCTCCCCCCTCTTTCCCTATTTTTCCTTGCTTTGGTAAAATCATGATCTACCCTTACGAGACATGATTTCATCTAGGTAGGGTTTTCCTAGGAAACCCTATTGTTTCACTTAACCTTCTTTGGTGTCAACTTTTCCTTGGTTTTACCACCCATTTTTGTTTCAAATCCCTTATAAATAGAGGGTTTGAAGCTTTCTTTTTGCCAAGAAATCTCTCTAACAAGTTCATTTGATTAATAGATATCTTCTAATCATGAATTCCAAGTGAAGCAATCTTACAAGCTACTAACAAGTGTTGATGCAAGTGCTAGCAAAACTTTATTGAAGCTTTTTTGGGATTTTGAGGAGATATCTTATGTTGCATTGGATAGTGTGTTGCTATCCTTGGTGGATAAGTGTTGAATCCCTACGGAGGATTCTATCATATTGGTGGTATTCATAATTTTGTCTCCTTTTTAGATACCACTAGGTTGTTTTTATTTCATTTACATTTCACATATTGCCAATTTGCATTTATTGTTAGTTTATTTACAATTTTCTATTATATTTTCCTTTTTTTCTGAAATTGTGCCCTATAATTACAAGGTATTATTTTACTAGAGCTAAGTTTGAGGGCATATGTTTACCCCCAAACCCTAGATCTACATTTTATGTTACATTTAGGACATAATTATGTAAACTACATTATGTTTATCATTATGTTCTATTGCATTGTGTTTTGCTTGTTCATATTCCAAAAAGGTCAACTTTCACTTTTGCATTCTAAATATCAGCTAAAAGGACCTAGGGGGATTGATTGTTGCACCTCCAAGTATAGTCATACAATGACCTAAGCAAGCCCCCTAACACTGATCATATTTTTTGAAGGTTTTGTGAAGTTTTTTTTGTAGGATAGAAGCTATGAGATATCGTTGGATGCAAGTTAAATATTGGAATAACCACCAAATCAGATAAGTGCTCTAGTAGATATTTAGGATATTTTTTGATTGCTTTTAATTCATTTATTTTCAAAATAAATATCACAGGTAAGAAAAAACATTTGATAAAATTCATAGGCATTTGAAAGAATTAAAATCATATAGCATGCATCTGGGGTTTTAACCTTGTTTGTGCATTCTCTCTTGGACCCTTGCTCAAAGGATTTTATCTTGCAATCCTAGGGTTAGTGATCATTCAAGAAAAGAATAATTATAGGGTTAGCTTTTATCTTCTTGCATCTTGTATCGTGTATTGTTATTTTTATTTTATAGTGTAGTTCTAGAAAGTCCAAACATAGGTACGTGCTTAATTGACACATCAAAATACATTCCACCTCGAACTTGGAGTGAGTACTAAAACATTGCTCCTTTTGTACACCGAGTGTAGAGTTATAATATACCTCCATGGTTCACCTCAACTCCCAATGGATCCAAATGATAATCATACATTGTAGGGTAATTTCCCCCTCTACACTACTATCTTTTGACCTACTTTAGCCTGTCTTGACACATCCTACCCATTTTGACTTGTCCAAACCTATTTTAGTCTATCTTAGCTTGCTCAACCTGATTTTTCCTATCCCCAGCTAACTAACCTACTTTTACCTATTTTTCCCATTTTGACCCACTTATCCCATTTTGTTCTCTTGGCTTGTTATAGTATGTTCCAGTTTGTTTTGGCCTATCTTGCCCATTTTAATCCCTTATATCCTACCCAACCCATCCAACCTATTTCATCCTTCCAAGCCCATTATGGTATGATCTAGTCTATTCTAGTTGTGTGGCTTGTCCCAACCCATATTACTTGTTTTGTCCTCACCTAGCCCATTTAGTCCCTTGTGGTCTATTTTAGCTTGTCTTGACTCGTTCTAGTCAACATGGTCAATTTTTGCTTGTTTTAGCCTACTCAATCTATTCCAACACCCAAACCATTCAAGAATTATTGGTCCATTTTGGTATGTTTTGGCATATCTCCGTCCCACCTGGTCTAATTCAACTTTATCAATCCATTTTGGTATGTCCTAGCTTACTTTTGCTTGGTCTATTTTGGTCTATCCAACTCGTTCTGGCCTAGTTGACTTATCTTGACATATACTACATATTTTGGCCCTACTTGGCCTATTTTGAACCCTCCTAGCTCATTTTTCTTTGTGCCAATCCATTTTAGCTTGTCATGACCCACTCAACCCATTTTAGTACATCTTCATTTATCTCAACCCACCCAACCTATTTCTACCTATTTCAATCCATTCTAACCTACATTAGCATTTTTTGGCCATCTTGGCTCACTTTGGCTCTTCCAATATATTTTGGCTTGTTTTGGCCCATCTTTCCTATCTCAACCACTTCAAGCCTATCCTAGCCCACTCTAGTATGCTTTGATTTGTTTCAACCTACTCAACATGCCTAACCCATCTTCACCATCCTACTTACTTTAGCCCAACCTACTCTACTTGTTCTAGTTTTGCTTGTCCTAGCCCATCTAACTTGGTTTGCCTTATCTTGGACGTCCCATATTATTTTAGCTTTATTGGCCTATTCTAGTCCATGTTGGCCCAACTTGGCTCATTTAGCATTTCTTGACCTATATTGGCCCCACCTAGATCATTTTAGCATTTCTAAACCTATTTTGATCCATTTCTACCTATTTGAATACATTCTAGCCTCATTGGCCCATTTTATTTTGTTTTAACCCATTATGACCCTCCTATCCCATTTTGGCCTTCCTAACCCATTTTGTTATATTCTAGCCCATTCCAAACTCTCCTACCTATTTCAATCCCTTCTAGTCTATCCCAAACCATATTGGCCTCCCTGACTCATTTTTCCCTTCCTATCCCATTCTAGTATGTTTTGGCCATGCTCAAATAATTTTAACCCATTTTTATCTATATTGGCCATCATACCCACTTTGACCTTATTTGATCAATTTTAGCTTGCCCTAGCCTGTTTTGGTTCACCTCAACCCACTCAAATCTTTTCATCCAACTTGTCCTATTTTTGTTTTCTTAGCATATTTTGGCTCATTTTGAACCATTATTACCCACCTATCTTGTTTCATCTTGCTTGGCCCATTTTTATCTCATCCACACCTTCCTAGCTTATTTCTACTTGATTCAATCCATTCCAAGCCACCTAACCTATTCTAGTCTTCTTGGATTATTTTGGTATGTTTTGGCCTATACTACCTATTTTAAACCTTTCTAGTGATGGTGTTTTAAGCCTTAATACTACCACAAAACTAATAGTTTAAATATCATAGTATCAAATATAATATATCCACAATACACTAAGATCAAGATAATGATGAGTAAATTAATATGTATATCAAGGCTTTTAATATATCAAAAAAAATTAAATAATAAAAACAATATGAATGAATATAGCCTGAATCATAGATGCACAAATCATGTAGCACAACTTACAATATTAATTGCTCAAAATATATGTAATATTTATTACTCCTTTTTCTCTTATAAATATGATAGCGACTGATAGTATTTGATAGTTATTGATTGATTAATTAATTCAATATGTTGCATCATTATGGAGTATATATCCATAGTAGCATGAATATTTTGATTCTTGACTATTCTTCTCCATATGCCAAGACTCATGACTCTTGGCTTCTCTATTGAAGACTTGCATACTTGATGAACACATGACTTTATATTGTATGCACACCTAAACATGTCTATTGACCTTAAATTTGCACACTTTATTCTAAGACACTTGTGCACATATTTACATTACATATTTGCACTCTTACATATAAGACACTTGTGCACATATAATCAACTTACATCTTCACACTCACTCACATGACACTTATGCATTTTCTGCACATACACACTTACATGAAAGGGAAAATAATACTCACACTCTAAACTATGACTCAATCCTAATATAATATTTACAAGTTGTACCATGAAGGTACCATGGGGGTACATTAGCATGTACCAAATAATGTAATATACACCAACATCTAGCATATATTGACCTACCCAACCCATTTGGCCTACCTAACCAATTCTGGTCTTTCCATCCTATTCTAGTATGATTTATCTTGTTTGTCTGATCCCATACATTTCGACCCCTTGTGGCCTATTTTATCTTGTCCTGGCCATTCTTGACCATATAGTCCATTTCATCTTCTTGACTCATTTTGACCCATTGCTATGTTCTCAACCCATTTTAGCATTCTCAACCCATTTTAATATGTTTTGGCCTATTTCTACCTTGCTTGACCTATTTTGCCCTTCTTAAATTGTTTTAGCCTAACTAGCCTATGCTGACCTATCTTGCTTGGCCTATCCTTACCTATCCTATCTATTTTGGCCCCAATCAACCTCTTTACACCTATATTGGTCTATTTTTCCATCTTGGTCTATTTGACCCTTTTTGACCCATATTGACCCATTTCTAGCTCTTTTGGCTCATTTTGATCTTTCTGTTCTATTCCAACCTATTCTACCTGGCATGATCTATTTTGGTATTCCATGTACATTATGGTATGTTTTGGTCTATCCAACCCATTTCTATCCCCTTGTCTATTTTTATGTTTTATGACCCATACTACATATCTCAACCCCTTGCCTATTTTGATATTTTTTGGCCCATTTTGGCTTATTTTAACCCACATTGGTTTGTTTGGATTGTCTCATACCTTCCCATATACTTTAACTTAGCTGACTTGCCCTTCTTATTTTAGCCCATTCAAGCTTCCCCAACTTGTTTTGGATCATTACGACCTTTTTTGACTTGCCTGGCCTATTCTGGACTTCCTAGCACATTTGACCCCACTCAACTACTTGGCCTATTCTAGCCTTACCCATTCTAGTATGTTTTAGCCTATCCCAAAAATTTTGACCTCTTCCAATTTGTCTTAACCTACCTAACCTATTTTTCCCTTCTTAGTCTATTCACATATGTTCCATACCCAACAACTCATCTTGACCCCTCCTACCCACTTTGGTCTTGCTTGACCTAGTTTAGCCTATGCTAACCCATTTTGACCTATTTTGTCTTGTGTGACCTATATTGACTTGTCCCACACACTTTTGCCCTACCCAATCTATTATAGCCTCTCGTAGCCCATTTTATCTTGCCTAGTATAGTTTATATTTTTAGCCCATCTTGATCCCCTTGGCCTATTTTGGCTCATTCTAACACATTCCAACCTACCTAGCCTAACTAGTTTTTACCTTCTCGATCCATTCTAGTATGGTCAAGTTTGTGCTAGTCTACCCAGCCTATCCCAATCCATATCATCTATTTTGGTCTTGCTTAACCCACTTTTGTACCTTTTATCTTGTTTTCCCTTGTCTCAACCATATTTATCCCACATGATCTATTTTGGGTCATTATAGTATGCCTAGCATATTTTAACCCATTTTGACTTACTTGACTTGTTTTGGCCTTCTTAGGTTGTTTTGGTATGTTTCTATCCCATGTGGCTTGTTTCTTCACTTATACTAGTCTACTTGACCTATCCTAACCTATCCTACTTTTTTTGGCCCCTTTTAGCTTGTTTTACCCTATCTTGATCTATTTCATCCTATCTTTGCGTACTAGGTTTTTTTTGGCCCATCCTAGCACGTATTGACTTATTTATGTCTATTTTAATCCATTTTATCCTTTCTATCCTATTTAGACTCATTTAGCATGTTTTGGTACATTTTTATCATCTTGGCTTGTTTCAACTCCTATCCTATTTTGGCTTGGTCCTACCCCTATAATCTATCTTGACTACTTTTAATCTATCCTAACCAATTATTGTATGTTTTGACCTATTTCGATCCACTTTAGTCCTACCTAGCTTGCTTATCCTATCTTAGCCCGAGCTAATGCACCCAACCTATTTTTGCCCATTTGGACCTCCTTGGCTCATTTTGGTCCATTTTTACCTACCTGGCCTATTTTAGTCCATTTCAGCCTCACTTGGATCATTTTGGTATGCCCCAACCTATTTTGGCCCCACATGACATATTTTAGCATGTCTTAACCTATTTTGACCCATTTATAGCTATTTTAGTCTATTCCAACGTCCTTGACCTCTTCTAGATGGTTTTGGCATTCCTAGTCTATTATTGTATGTTTTGGTCCATTTTGGCCTATCCCACATATTTTGGCCCCTTCTAATATATTGAATTGTTTCAACCTACCTAGCCTATTTCACTCTTCTTGGCCTATTTAGGTATGCTCTAGCTATGTTTGACTAATGTTATCCTATTTTCACTTGCCTAGCCCATCCCAACCCATTCTTTCCACTTTACCCATACTCATCCCTTTTTAACATTTTCTAGCCTATTTTGGCCCACCCCACCCCACTAAGCCTATCTTAGCCTACCTGATCTATTTCAAATAATTACAACCCATTATTATCCACCTAGTACATTTTGGCTCATCCTAACCCATTTGAATCATTTTAACCTTTCTTGGCCTTCCAACCCATTTCTACCTAATTTGGCTAATTTGACCAACTCAACCTATTTTTATCTTCCTAGCTCATTTTGGTATGTTTCAACCCATTTTTGCTTGTTTTAGCCTATCTTGCATGTTTTGGTCATTTCTAGCTTATCCTAACTTGCCAACTTATTTTAGCTTTCTTGACAAGTTTCAACCTTCTTATACCATTTTAGTATGATATGGCCTATTTTGGCATGCCCATTTCACCCTTGCCCAACCTGTTTTGACCCCTTGTGTCATGTTTTAACCTATTTTGGTCCACATGGTCCAATTTGGTCTACTTGGCTCCTTCTAACTCGCTCGACTTATTTCCACCTTCTTTAACTATTTTGGTATATTTTAGCTTATTTCTACCCTACTTAGCCCATTCTGGCCTTTATAAATTATTTTGGTATGCCCAAACTATCTTGACTAATCCTCCTTGTTTCAACTTCACTTGACCTATTTTGGATTATCCTAGTCTATTTTGATCCATCTTGGCCTACGTGGTCTATTTTGACCTATCCTAACTTGCTAGACCTATTTTTACCTATTTCAGACCATTTTGGCCTTCCTATCCTATTATGACCCATCATGACTCACCTAATCTATTCTAGCCTTGTTGGCATGTTTTAGTATGTTTTAGCCCATTCGACCAATTTTTGGCCTATTTTGTCTTGTCTTAACATGTCTCCCATGTCTTGGACCATTCCTACCTATCCTGACCTCTTTTGTCATGTTTTACCCTTCTAGGCCTATTATAGTATATACTAGCCCTTTTTGGTCTATTTTGACCTACTTTCATCTACCCAACTCATATTGATGCATCCCCTTTGCTTTAGCATAACTGACTATTTTTAGCCTTGCTTGGCCTGCCATTCCTATTTCAACCCATTTGGTCCTCCCAAACTTTTTCTAGCTTGTTCCAACTTATTTTTATCCACCTACCCTATTATAGTCTTCCTAGCCTATTTCAGATCAACTTGGTCTAGTCTTGCCCATTTTTGCTTATTCTAGTATGTTCATCATGTCCCAACCATTTTGGACCCTTCCAACTTATCTTGGCTTGTTTTGGCTTTTTAGGCCTTTTTTATCCTTCTTGCCCCATTTTGGTATGTTCTCGCATTACCACAATCCATCTTGACCCAAATTTTATGTTAGCCTTGCCTAATCTATTTTGGCCTATCTTGGCTTATTTTTGCCTATTTTGGCCCATTCAACCCCTCCTAACCCATCCTATACACTTTGGCCATGTTCAACTGACTATCCTAGATATTTTTGGTTTGTGTAATCCATTTTGGCCTATTTTAGCCCATCTCAACCTCCTAGGTCCTTTTTGGTTCATTTGAATCCATTTCAAGCTTGGGCTATTTTGGCTATGTTTTAGTTTAATATGACTTATCTCAACCACTTTGGCCTATGTTGGCTTATTTCAACTATCCTAACCAACTCTATCAACCCCAACATGCTTAACTTATTTCTACCTGTCTTGACCCATTTTGGCCTTCCTAACCTATTTCAACCATTTTTGATCTGCTTGGACCATTCTAGTCTTCCTATCTCATTCTAGTATGTTTTGGCTCATTTTGGTCTATTTCAACCCATCCCCTTTGTGTTGCCTATCTTTGTTCCTTTCATCTTGTCCTAGCCTAACCAACCCATTTTAGCCTACCCAACCAATTGCACCCTTATGAGGGTATTATAGAATGATCTAGCATGTTTTAGCCCTTTGAGGTCCATTTTGCTTGTCCTATCCTATTGTGGCCCATCCTAGTTTGTTTTAGCTTGTTCTTAAAACAATGCCTATTTCTTCCTTCCCAGCCCATCTTGGCTCATTCTAACCCTTTTCAACTTGTTTGTCCTATTTAGCCCCTCTTGGATTTGTCTAGTATGTTCTTGAAAATTTTAGCCCATCCTAATATATCTCACCTATTTTGGCCCCACCTAGCTTGTTTCAACCTTTTGAGCCCTTTTTGGATAATTTTGGTCTACCTAGTCAGTATTGACCTATCCCACTTTTTTTGTCCCTTTCAAACCATTTCATTTCATCTTGATATTTTTTGACCTAACCCAATCTATCCCTCTCTTTCCCTTGTACCTTACCCCATATCATATCACCCTACCATGCTTGATATGTTCAAATATTTAGTAGGAAAAATACTTACCCAAAATAAATCCCCCTCATACATCTGTCTAATGGAATTTGTACCTAATGCTACCATAAGCATGTTCTCTCCCTAGCACAACTTGGTTTGTGTGACCCTACACAACCCATTATAACCCCATATGTGATGATGTTGCATGACATAGCACATTCCCATCCCATGTGATTCAGTGCACTATGATGTGGCAATTTTTAACCCTACATGGGTCATCCTAGCCCATTGCAACATGTTATCGCATGAGCCTACTTAGGTTCACCCAACACTATATGGCATGATGTTACATATTGCATGAGTTAGATACCATAGATTGCTCAATTTTGATCCTATGTAATGCATCATCATGTGGGTTATGTAAGGAAGATCCCACATAATGTGTCCCTACATGTCATCACATGAACCTATGTATCCCAACCCATCCTAGCCTAACATGATGTGACCTATCCCTCCCTATCATATCTTGTTACTTCCACCCCATCCTTCCCTATATTGATCCACCCATCCCTTCCCACTGATGAGATCCAATTATGCTCATATTATATATATATTTAAGGGGTATCGTTATTGGTTTAATTAGCATTAGAGATGTAGTTTTATATAAATTATGCATATAATTAATAGAAAATGTAGTATTATGCTTGAATGATATTTTTAGTGGAAAGTGTGTATAAATGTAGGTTTTTCTAATAATATGGTGTTTTCCATTCTTCATCCCACTTGGACCTGACATTATGATGAGAGGCATCTTGATGTGCAAGAAGGCACCTTGATCCCATACATTTGGAGGTGCCTTGATGTGCAAGAAGGCACCTTGATCCCATACATTTGGAGGTACCTTGATGTGCAAGAAGGTACCTTGATCCCATACATTTGGAGGTGCTTTGATGTGCAAGAAGGTGCCTTGATCCCATACATTTAGAGGTGCCTTTATGTGCAGGAAGGTGGCTTGATCTGACCAAGTCAAAAGGAAGGTGGCTTGATCTGACCAAGTCAACAAGAATTCACCTTTATGTGCCTTTATGGCACCTTGATGTGGAAGAAGGTGCCTTGATGGCACCTTGATGTGGAAGAAGGTGCCTTGATGAGGAATAAGGCACCTTGATGGCACCTTGATGTGGAAGAAGGTGTATTGATGTGGGAGAAGGTGCCTTGATGTGGAAGAAGACACCTTGATCTAGAAGTAGGCACCTTGCTCTTGCCTAACTTTTGTTGAGAAAATGCTTATGGTTGACCAAGTCAACATTGACCAGTTGACCAATTTGCTAAGAAGGTTGTTGCATGTGAGACAAAGCAAAAATATTCTAATCATGCATCATGTCTAGAATATTTAGAGGAAGGTGCCTTGATCCTAGGTGCCTTGATTTGGAGGAAGGTGCCTTTCTCTTGATAGTGCCTTGATCCGGAGGTAGGCACCTTGCTCCCATACATTGGAGGTACCTTGCTCCCACCTTGCTCCCGTTGAGAAGATGCACCAAGTCAACATTGATCGGTTGACCAATGGGCTAAGGAGGTTGTTGCACGTGAGACAAAAGGGAAATATTTTAATGGTGCATTATGTCTAAAATAAGATAAAGTATTTTTATTATTGGCCAGTTGAGTGGTTGACCTTGTAAAGCTCTCAAAGCATTATTTTTAGGATGCACTATTTTAGGACTAGTTTGTTACGTACACCTAAGGATTATTATATTTATCCTTTCGGTGAACGGTCATGCTGTTAATAGGAGAATAAAATTTGTGTATGAACCAATTGTAACTAATCATGTCATGTGATTAAAAATATATCAATCTATTATTGTAATGATATCTGGATACATCTTATATAAGAACACAGGTCGTATGAATGAAAGAGGATCAAATACACATAAGTTATTTTATTTTATTTTCTATTTCATAAGAGTGCAAATACTCTTATTTTATTAAAAGCAACTATTATGTGATTAGCCATGCAAACTATCTACGGGAGTTTGGGCCCACTCCTTGTAGTAGTCCTCCCCTATTTTATTTTTGTTATTTATTTTTAGTAGATTAGATTTACTGCTTTATTTCCTACTTTATTTTAATTTAGTTGTGTGTTTCATTTTCCTGCACATTTAATTTCTTGTACTTTTATTTTCAATATTTTTATTTCTAGCATTTTAATTTTTTGCACTTTGTTTTATTTGGTTTGGTTGAAATCAAAATGCATAAACATTCCCCACCAAATTAAATAGGTATAGAAGGATTCATTCCCCCACGTTGCAGG
Source organism: Wollemia nobilis (assembly GCA_028583015.1). Classification (NCBI taxonomy): domain Eukaryota; kingdom Viridiplantae; phylum Streptophyta; class Pinopsida; order Araucariales; family Araucariaceae; genus Wollemia; species Wollemia nobilis. The sequence goes on along the minus strand of JAQPPZ010017049.1, from coordinate 6,963,705 downwards.
CATATACTATGCATGACACTTATAAGTTTACAAACTTACCAGATTGATAATTTATGGAAGAGAAATAATTTTTTTCTAAACATAATTTTTGCTCACCACCCACCCCATAACTCCTCATATTTGGCCTTCCCATCCCTTCATTAACTTGCCTTCATTCACCCAAATTGTTGTAAGGGACTATAGGCATAGACTATACCAACACAAAGGTTGGCAAAATCTTGCTTGACATATTTTTATCTACTTGAACCCATTATAGTATCTTTAGCCTATTCCAATATATTATGATCTACTCCACTCATTCTAGACTTACTAGCTCATTCTAGTATGTTCTATTTCATTTTTGTCCATCTCTCCATACCACCTATTTTGGTCCTTTTTAGCCTATCCATAGGGGGCTGGTTCTATAAGATGCTTGGGTGAGTATCCACTAAGATTTTGAATTGATTCTCCAAGTACCTTGGTGGGATTATGATTGGGATTCTATGAAGATTTTTCAAGTACATAGTTAAGGTTGTTTTTTTGTGATTGATAATATTATTTTCCATGTGCCTTTGTGGGGTTGATGTAATAGGTTCAATTTGATTCTAAAAGTGCTTATAATTATATTTTGGTAGCCAAAATACCCATCCAATATGCCTGGAAGGACTTGTCTACATACCACACACAACCAACTAAGACACTAGGGATGCCATACCCAAATCATGCATGACTTGTATAACCTCTTCTGGTCAACATGCCTTAGCACCCAACCAATTCACCCACTACCTTTGAGGTCAAATAGCTAACCTAACATACATACCTATCAAGACTCACTCACATGCCCCATATTCCCACCTTAGCAGCCCACAATGATATGTACCCATGTGCCAAGCCAACCTATTTATACCTATTTTAGTCCATTATTGATTCCCTAGCCCATTTTGACCTATTTTGACCCATTATGACTTGCTTGACTTGTTCTATCCTTATTGATGCATTATAGAATATTTTGACCTTTCTGGCCAATCTTGGTATGTTTTGGTTTTTCTTGCCTATCTTGCCCATTTTAGCTCCTTTAGTCTATCTCAAATTATTCTGATATATCCAACCTTACCTGACCCATTCTAGTATGTTATATTTTGGATCTACTTGACCCATCTCAACCTATTTAGCCTACCCAACCTATCCTAATTTATCCTACCCACTTAGTCCTTACATAACCTATTTTAGCTTGTTTGGCTTGTTTTGTATTATTTTGTCATCTTGGCCTCCTTGGGTTATTTTTGGCTTGTTTTGATTCATTTTGGCTAGTCTAGCCTATTTTGCTATGATATGATAAATTTTGGCCTATTCAAAAATATCCCTCCCATTTAGATCCATGTCAACTTGTTTCGATCCATTTTTAGTTTATCCTAGTCTTCTTGGCCTGATTTGGGTAGTCCTAGCTTGCCTAACTAGTTTTTACCTATTTTGGACTATTCTAGCCTCCCAATACTATTCTAACCCATTCCAACCCACCTACCTAAATTTTAAATTTACACTATATTCATATGCATTCAAGGTTAAATTATATAGAGCAAAAATAACAAATCAATTGCTTTGAATAAATGATACTAAAAAATCTTGTAACCTACTCCTATAATAGAAGATACTAACCAATATCCCTATTTTATCTCAACAATATTAAGCATAACTACGTAGAGAGAATTAGAATCAATATCCAACATTCTCCCCCTTAAAGTTGAGAGGGCTGACTAGACAGTCTCTCAGTTTTATATATTGAGATTTAGTAACCCCTTTGGTGAAGATTCTGCTATGTTGTCCAAAGTGTTGCAATGTTGTAGCTCAACCACCTATTTCTCCACCATGTCTCAAATGAAGTGATACTTCATATCGAAGTGCTTTGACCTACTAGGTGGATAGGATTATGTTCCAATTGGATGGCACTCATATTGTCACAGTACAATTTGGTAGGACCACTTTGTCTCTCTCCTATTTCTTCAAGAACTTTTCTCAACCATAAATCTTAGGTACTAGCATTTGTGATTGCTATATACTTAGATTTAGTAGATGATAATGCTACAATAGTCTACTTTTTGGAATTCCAAGTAATTAGTCCTGAACCAAGGCTAAAATAATTCCCTAAAGTAGATTTTCTATATTCTATATTGCTGCCCCAATCAATGTCACTAAATCCAACTAAATTTATAGAATTAAATTTGTGGTAATGGATCCCAAAATCCAATGTACCCTTTACATATCTCAAAATTATTTTAGTTGCTTGCAAATGAATTTTAGATATATCAGCCATATACCTTGAAACTAGAGAAACAACATATTGAATATCCTAACTTGTGTTGGTGAGGAACATTAGACTCCCAACCATGCTCCTGTAAGTGGTCATGTCAAATTTTGGTGCTCCATATTCTTTGCTTAATTGGATCCCATGACCTGTTGGAGTTGCAACAGAATTGCATTTATCCATAGAAAATTTCTTGATCATATCTTGAGCATATTTATGTTGACATATGAAGATCCATTTACCTATTTTATGTACTTCCATGCCTAGGAAATAATGCATCAAGCTTAGATATTTCATTTCAAATTCATTCATCACAGAGTTTTTGAACTCCTTATTCATATTAGCACTACTACCCATGAATATTAGATCATCCACATATAAACATACAATGAGAATGTCTTTACCTTGTTTCATGTAGTAGAGAGTAGGTTTACTTTTGCTTCGAGTGAATCCATACATTTGAAAGTAGTTATCAATGCGTGATTACCATGCCCTTGGTGCTTGCTTCAGGCCATACAATGCTTTCTTCAATTTTTAGACAAGGTTATCCTTACCTTGTTCTTAAAATCCTTGAGGTTGTTGCACAAAAAACTCTTCATTCAAGTACCAATTAAGGAAGACAATATTTACATCCATGTGTTGAATATGCTACCCTTTGTGAGAAGCCAAGGAAAGTACTAATTTGATGGTCTCATGTCTAGCAACAGGAGCAAAGGTATCCTCATAGTCAATCCCATAATTCTAAGTAAACCCTTTCACAACTAGCATTACCTTATGTATTTCAATATTTCCATAACCATTGAATTTGGTCTTTTAGACCCATTTGCATCCAACACATTTCTTACCCTTAGGAAGATTCACTAGCTCCCAAGTATCATTTTTTTTTATAGAGGTTATTTCCTCTTCCATGGCTTGTTGCCATACATCATGAGCACATGATTTTTCATAACTAGATGGCTCTAGCTCTACACTAGTCATTAAAGCATAATTTACTACATCTCCCTTAGGCTCATGGGAGTCATCATCACCATACATATGCAGATTTTCAAGTCTTTTCAAAACTGCATTCATTTCACTAGCTTGGCTTCTAGTGTATATTTTTTGGAAATTCTTATCCAACATTTGAAAAGATGGATGGTGCTGAAGTGTTCTCTTACCTCTTGATGTAGAATCAATATCCATCGGTGAAGAACTTACTAATATTTGTGGAGAAGGATTTGGAGTAGCATCTATTGTACTTGAAGTAGTACTCATACTTGGGCTTGAAGGAGGACTTCCTTTGCAATTTTTGGGCTACACTTGCTGCACTTGAGAGGAACTTGCATAATGAGATTCATCATCAACAAATTTTTTTTTATGACCCCATACTCTCCCTTTATCAAAAATCACATCTCTGGAAATTACAACTTTATGTGTCTTTGGATTGTAGAGCCTATATGCCTTTGAAGACTCACAAACCCAATGAAAATACATGCTTGACTTTTGGGATCAAGTTTATTTCTTGTTTCATTAGAAATATGTGCATATGCAAGACAACCAAAAAAATTTAAGTGTTTTACATTTGGATTTTTTTCATACCATCCCTCATAAGGAGTCATCCCATCTAAACTAGAAGTAGGACTCCTATTCAAAATGTAAACACTTGTTCTAACATCATCAACCCAATACATGTTACTGAGTTGCTTTATTTGAAGCATTGATCTAGCCATTTCTACAATAGTGCGATTCTTTCTTTCAACCAAACCATTTTGTTGTGGGATGTAGGCAATAGTTAATTGCCTTTTGATCCCACAATCTTTACAAAATTTTAGAAATGCATTTGAACAAAACTCCCCTCCTCTATCAGTTCTTAATCTCTTTACAACATACTCACTTTGATTATCTACATTATTTTTGAAATATTTGAAACATTCAAAATCTTCATATTTAGTTTTCAAAAAATAAATCCAACACATTCTAGAGAAATCATCAATGAAAGTGATAAAGTAAGAATTTTTACCCAAGATTTTGGTATTCATTGGACCACAAATGTACGAATGTACCAATTATAGTGGATTACTTGCTCTTCATGATTGTCCTCTTGGAAACTTTTTTCTTGAGTGTTTTACCAAAACACATCCTACACACACCTCCTTGTGCTCTTAAAATTTTGGCAATCCACATACCATAGCTTGTGAAGTCAACAACTTCAAGCTTGCAAAGTTAAGATGACCATATCTCAAGTGCCAAAGCACACTTGGATTTTTGATGGCCACATTAGCAAGTTGGGCACCTCCTTGTTCCCCAACCTTAAGAGGAAACAACCTATTATTTGACATAGGCACTTGTGTAACAACTCTATTACAAATTTTTTTGTCAAAAATTACACATTTTCCATATTTAAAAATAAGCTTGTAGTTCTTTTCCGTTATTTGTCCAAAACTAGGAAAATTATGTTGGAGTTTGGGGGTGTAAAATATGTTGTTTATCTTTTTTTGTGCCTTATTTTTTTGGAACCTCCATGGCTCCCATGCCTTCAACTTGTAGTTCTTTTTCATATCCTAATTTGGTCTTTGACTTGTAGGTGAAATCCATTGTAGCAAATAGCTCCTCTTTGCCACTCATATGATTTGAACAACCAGTATCCAAAATCCAAGATTCATTAATATTTTGATCTGATTTTACATACGTTAGAAACAAATTTGAAGAAGATCCTTCCTCTTCTCCATAGTTTCCATAAGAATTACTCTTCCATTATTGAGAAGTTTTGGACCAACAATCTCTAGAAAAGTGACCAAGCTTACCATAATTGTAACAAGCTTTGTTTGTTTTGTCACCTCCTCTTCCTCTTCCTTGATTGCCACCTCTTGATCTACCTCTTCCTCTTCCTTTTTATCTTCCTCTCATTTGTCCTTGTTCTCATCCTCTTCCTTGTGCATTGCCATCACATTCCTTTGATGAGAATGCTTTTTCATCACCTCCAAAACTTGAATATGTAGAACCCTGCAATATTTCTTCATGAGACATCAAAGAACCTATTAGTGTATCAAAATTGAGGTTAGAAAGATCTTTAGATTACTTAATAATGATTGCAATATGATTCCACTTATGAAGAAGTAATCTCAACACTTTATTCACAATAACTTCAGATTTTATGTCTTCTCCAAAAGTCTGTATTTTGTTGACAACTGCTTTAACTCTCACACAATAGTCACCAAATTTTTCGTCTTCTTACATTTTGAAATTTTAAAAATTTCTCTTCAAGGTTTGAAGCCTCACTTGCTTCACTTGATCACTCCCTTGATAGCTATATTTCAAGGCTTTCCATGCTTCAAGTGCAGTTGAACAAGAAGCTATCCTTGGAAAGATGCTCTTATCCAAAGCTGCTTGGAGATGGTATAGAGCAAATGAGTTCTTCTTTTGGGTATCCTTCTTAGCAGTTTTATCAGCTGTACACAAGGTTGTCCAATCTTGTGGTTCACTGTGGCCTTCTTCGACTCTGTCCCACAAACCTTTTCCAATGATTAAGGTCTTCATTTTGATAGACCAATACTCATAATCTAGCCCATTAAACTCATGAATGGGCAAATTATTATTAGTTGCCATTGCTTACGAAGTAATTATCAAATAACATCAAAAGATGGTACTACTATCTTTGTTTTCAAAAAATTGTAGTTTATCAAATAGTTTCTACTAATTTTATACCAACTATTATATCATATACACATTTATGATACTACAAAGCTCCAAAATGATAGTTTATACCAAAAGATGTATAGCAAGAGGTATACTATAAGTGGATAAATCTATAACCAATAGTATTACCAATGAAACTATGTTTTATAAACACAGTGTGGATTTGCATAGTAGGGCTCACCCAAAAGAAGACGTCACTTCTGAAATAGCCAGCTTCGCTCCCTTCTGCTTCTGAAAACATTAATAGCCAGATTAAATTTGTTTGTTGTCTTCTTTTCCATTAATAGCTTTGACTGATCATGATTAAAATTTTAAGGTGATTTTGAATGATTTCCTTCATTATCATGGCTACTTCTTTGAACATCTTTAAACAACACAAGCTCCAAAGCTTTTTGGTTGCCGCTACCAATGGAGGATGACTCACAGTGTCCAACAATGGTGTCTAGCAATGTGACTACTCTTACATATGTCCTTTAAACTGAACCAACTATCACAACATGTTCATCCACATTCATGCTCACTATCATGCATTTCCTTCATGCAAATCCAACACACTATCATGCATTTCCTTCATGTTGTCTTATGTGGATAAATTAAAAAAAAATTGCGTAGTTCACCTTCATCACTCACAAGTTGCAGCAAAAATCAAGTTGACGCTAGTAGTTACACCCTTAGGACTCCTTTGAATGCGGTGAACCCTTAGGATTTATCTACTCTCACTAATTTCTCTTCCACATTTTACATCACATGTAGACAAAAAATATTTGACTTATCTTTTAGCTCATCTGCTAACTACAAAATGCATTCCTTTTAAAACCTCTTCGTCATGCTTCACGTGATTTGTCACGTGGATCAAAATGCTACCAGTGTTTTTAAAGTCCTTCAGCAAGCCATCCTATGTGCAATAGACTATTTCACCAACGATATTCAGTAGTAAGACATCTTTCTAGCTCAATATCCTCACAAAATCTCCTCACACAACTCAATCTACATAGCAAATTTCTACTATCCATGATTAGATCACCGCTCACTTGTGCTATCTCAAATCATAGCCAAGCAAGACCTTTTGAGGTAGTAACCATGTCATACGCACATAGGTAAGACCTCCTCTTACACTTACGTCATAGCAATCTACCCTCCTCATATGTATTCAAGACTGTAACAAACTTCAAAGATCATCAAATGATCTCTCTTCACCTCCGAGCTCACACAAAACTCAATAGCCTTCTTCTCCAACAAACTGAACTCACGCAATATGATGGGCAATCCTCTGAAGAAGAATTCTTCATGCCAACTCTGATGCAAAATGAATTTTCAATTCACACTATATTCATATGCATTCAAGGTTACATTATATAGAGCAAAAATAACAAATCAAATGCTCTGAATAAATGATACTAACAAATCTCGTAACCTACTCCTATAATAGAAGATACTAACTAATCTCCCTATTTGCTCTCAACAATATTAAGCATAACTACGTAGAGAGAATTAGAATCAATATCCAACAATAACTAGTTTCATTCTTCTTAGTTCATTTTGGTATGTTTTGTCTTGTTTTGTCCTATCTTGCTCATTTTAGTCCCTTCTGGCCTATCCTGGCCTACCTAACTTGTTTTTCCCTTGGATCATTCTAACATGACTTGGTCTATTCTAGCATATCTAAATTATTTTGATCCATATTATCTATTTTGGTCTTGCCCAGTCTATCCTCATTCCTTGTGGCCTATTTAAATCTATCCTAGCATGCTTTAGCTTATGTAGTCCATTTTGGCTCATTCTAGCTTACCCAACCCATTTTGATCCATTCTTACCCATACAACCTATTCTTTCTTTCTCAACCTATTTTAGAATTTTCTCGTATATCTTTGCTCCACTTGGCTTTTTTTAGCCTTCCTTGCTCATTTTGGTATATTTTGACCTATTGGCTTATTTTGGCATACTCAACATTTCTTGATCTATCCTATCCCTTTCATCCTCACTCAATTTATTTTTATCCCTTTAAACCCATTTTACCCTATCATAGTGTATTTTGGTCCATCTTGGCCCATTGAACCTATTTTTACTCATCTTGGTTTATCCTAACCCCCCAACCTACCTAGCATGTTCTAGCCTTCCTCATATATTTTGGTATATTTTGCTCATCTTGGTCTATTTCAACACATTTTAGACTGTTTATTCCATCTCAATCCATGTTAACCCATTTTGGCATACTTTGGCTTGTTCTAGCCTGTCTCACCTATCTTGACCACTTCTAGCCCATCACAATTTGTTTTCATATATTTCAACATGTTTTAACTCAATTCAACCTACTTGGCATATGACAACCCATATCACCTACTTTAGCCTTCCCTAGCTTACCCATCCCATTTTAGCTCATCTTGGCCCACCTATTTTATTTTAGCTTATCTTGACCTGCTTGTCCTATTTCATCCTATTTGGGTCTCTTTAACTTGTTTTGGCCTATTCTAACATGTGTGTCATGTTTCAACCATCCTAGCCCATTCTTGCTACTTTTGATTCCACATGATCTATTTTGGCATGTCTTAGCTTATTTTAGCCCACCCTACCTATTTCAACTTGCCCTAATCCATTTTGACCTATATTTGCATGTATCAATCCATTATAGCCTCCATGGCCTATTTTAACCCATTTTGACATGCTTAGATCATTCTAGCCTTCTTGGCCTATTTCAACCTTGGCTCATTTTGGTATGTTTTGACTGGTTTAAATATTTCTCACCTATTTTAGCCCATTCTAGCTTGTTCCATCCTATTTTCTCCCACTTGGGAAATTTTTCCCTTCTCGATCCATTATGGTATGTTTTGACCCCATTTAACTTATTTCAACTTGTTTTTACCCACATAACCCATCATGACCCATCTTACCCACTTTGGCCCTACTTGGATTATTTTACCCTTTATTTACCATTTTCCAACCACCTCAACCTACTTTATTGGTTTTGGCTTTCCCAACCCATATTAGTTCATTCTAATCCATTATGAACCATTTAGCCCATTCTGGACCTGTTGGTACAAAATCTACCTATGGTGAAATGTGCACCAAAGACTTGGCCAATATTGAATGACCAGATCACCTATACTTTTTACTTATTTAAGAGTGCAGCAGAAGCAGCAGCCACCATCAGTCAGAGAGGGGAGCAGTAGTCTCCCATCAAATTTGCCACTGTAGTAGCCGACACTGTAGAAGCACGCATCATCGTAGCGACCACCACTTTAGCGATCCGTGCACGATAGCGGTCACAAAAATTTTGACCCCAAAAAAAAAAAAAATGGCAGATTTTGGAGGCAACAAGTTGTGACGGATGGAGCAGCAAGGAGGAGGAGCAAGAGGTCTAGGGGCATCAAACCCTAGGTGTGGGACTTCAGAGGGCGGATCGATGAGACGCGGCGGTGGGGGCTCGGCAAGATAGCGGGCCCCCGAGCGGAGGATGTGGACAAGGAAGTTCTATTGGAACCGGTCCAAGGGCGTTGGGCGGATGCGGTTGAAGATTTCTCCGAGGGGGACCCGAGGACTCTATGCGTCGGGATCAAAGGAAGACCCAAGAAGGAGACAAAGAGAAACACGGAAACTGGAGACCTTCATATCTTAATGCTCTTCGCGGTAAGCAAAAATTATCCGACTCTTGTTTTAATCTAAAATCTGTCAATGGTAGGTTGCACGTCCTGGATTCCTTAGCTCAGCATGTGGCTATGGAGGGCAGAACATCTCTGGTGGCTAAATTTATGGGGGTGAGGCTAGACATGGAAGTCATAAGGAGATGGGCCATCCAAAAATGGCAGCCAAGGGCCGGTATGATGATTAAGGCTTTACCCAAGAGTTTTCTTTTGGTGACATTTCAATGTGAACAGGACATGGAAAGGACTCTCCAAGGAGGTCCTTGGTTTTTTGGGAAAAAGGGGCTTGTATCTGAAGCGTTGGTCCCCCGATTTCAACCCCCAGACTCAAGTGCTTTGGATTTGGCTCCTATTTGGGTTAAGATGCCAGGATTACCTCTACTTTTTTGGAACGAACAAATCTTGGCTGGGATAGCTACAGAGATTGGAGAACTAATAGCTATTGATCCTGCAACCTTGAGCAAAACAAGACTCCTGTCTGCTCGCATGTGTGTGTTGGCGGACCTGAGTAAAGAGCTCCCTAAATCCATTATTTTTTCGTCTATGTTTGGCCTTCATACTCAGGTCTTTGAATATGAAAATATGTCTTTTAAGTGTAGTGTTTGTGGGAAGGTAGGGCACCAAGGTATCCATCGCATTTCCAAGAACCAACCCCCACTCCAAAATACCGATCCTCAAACCCGGAATAATATCCCTCCCCCTGAGATCTCCATTCCTACCCAACCTGGGCCTCAAGGATGTGGAGCTCGAAATCCGAATATCAGAGACCCTGTTCGCCCTATTGTAAGCAAGAGGCATCGTTTTAACCCTCCTCCCAAAAATTCCTATGCCCCGAAACCCTCTCACAGTGGAGCTGGTCCCTTTGATGGGAACCCTCAAGCTCAACCTGCTCCTAAGATGATACAGAAAGCCTCAGAGCCAAATCACAAAGGAAAGAACCCCATAGATCAACGCCCCGGGGCAAGTAAGTTTGATTGGGTGATACGGGAGGCCTATGGAGGCTCGGTGGAAGTGGTCCCATGTAATACAGAGGAATTTATGGGAAGAAATTCCAAGGAGATCAACATCCCAGTGGAGAACAATTTTGATGCATTAAATCATTTGAAGGGAGATCAGATGGACAACCAAGAAGTGGAATCTGAGGTAGAGGAGACTCAAGAGAAGGATTTAGAGGAGAAAAAATAGAGGAAGGAGCAGGAAACTAATAATACAGGCAAGGATACTCAGGAGGAAGAGGTGAACCACCAAGATCAGTGTAACCCCAAAGCAAGGAAAAAAGAATCTACTAATCAAGAAGCTAAGAGCACGAAATCATCTCCACTGTCAGAAAGACCAGTTAACCTGGAAAGCAGATTGTTACCCCAAAGACCAAGACTGACCTACCCAAGATGGTTACTAGAAGCCAAGTGAATCCCAAGGAACTTCAACCTAGAGCGGATGTATGGGGATATGGTTTGGTAGGAAGAGGGAAACCTAGCAATGCTGCCTTAAGGCAGAAAGAAGCAAAGCGAGGAGTGGCTGATGGCACTCAAGCAGTATTGCTCTTTGGGGCGAAGGCTCAAGGATCCAAAGCCCATAAATGAAGATTCTTTCATGGAATATTCATGGGAGTAATCCTGCAAAAATAAGAGCTTTGTATGCTCTTAGACAAGAACACAAACCGGATATGATTTTACTGCAAGAAACTAAAATGGAGGAGAGTAGAGTTATTCCTTTTAAGAATAGGACTTGGCGAGAAGCTGAAGTAGTAGACCAAGAGGCCACTGGAATAGCAGGAGGGTTATTGGTTATGTGGAACAAAAATGTGATTGATAGTAGAGTGATTCTGATGTCTAGTTGGTTTATTTGTCTCTTATGTGTGGATAAAACCACACAGGAAGAGTGGATCTTAACGAATGTATATGCTCCGATTAGGCAGTGCGAGAAGGGTTCTTTGGAGTCAACTAGCTGAATTGAGGGAGACAGTCCCCAACTACCCTTGGATTGTGGCGGGGGATTTCAATTGCTACCTTAATCCTGTAGATAAATTGGGGGGCTCTCAAAGAATAACTGCTGATATCTACGAGTTTAGAGATTTTGTTGAGCAACATGAGCTGATGGATGTGGACCTACGTAGATTCTACTATACATGGTCTAACAAAAGATTGAAGGAAAAACAAATTCAGATAATATTAGATAGGTTTCTTCTTTCTCAAGAATGCCTGGAGCGGTTTGGGGACTCTTCATTAATGGCACTCCCAAGAATCGGGTCTGATCACAACCCAATTCTATGGGAAACAGGGGAGGACTCTAAGAAAAGATACATCAGACCCTTTCGATTCGAACTTATGTGGTTCCAACATCAGGATCTCAAGGATTTGGTTGCCCAATGGTGGGACAAAAAGTATAATGGTTCGAAACCGGCCCAAGTGGCATGTAAACTAAGGAATGTGAAGGCTAACATTAGAGAGTGGAACAAAACTTCCTTTGGCAATATTTTTGTTAAAAATGCAGAACTAAAAGACAAGATCAATGAACTATAGGAGAAGCTAAAGTCAGAGCAGCTTATAGAGGATCTGAGAAACCAGGAGAGGGAGTTGTTAGCCGAATACCACACGATGCTAGGATTTGAAGAAACCTTTTGGAGGTAGAAATCCAGACTGCATTGGTTAAAGGAGGGTGACTAAATACAAAGTTCTTCCATGTCTCTACTCTTCACCACAGGAGTACTAACAAAATTAAGGAGATCAAGATGGCCGATGGGTCTAACACCAAAGATATGGAAGACATAGGGAGGGAAGCGGTTGAGTACTTTAAATCATTGCTAGAAGATGTAAATCCGACTATTGAAGAAGAGGACTCTCTGTTGGCAGCCATTCCACCCCTCGTAACTGATAATCTTAATGGATTCTTACTTAGTCCTTTCACAAAGGAGGAAATCAAGAAGGTCATTTTTGACATGGATGGTAACAGCTCCCCAGGACCGGATGGCTTCCCTATAGCTTTCTTCTAGAAGTTTTGGGATATCCTAGGCAATGATGTAGTGGAAGCTATAATTGAGGCTCAAAAGGACATGGAAATCCCAGAAGGAGTTAATGCTACTTTTTTAGTCCTCATCCCTAAACTAGTGGGAGCAATGGAATTTTTCAGTTTTCGCCCTATCAGTTTATGTAACACTCCGATGAAGATTCTCACAAAAACAATCGCCAATAGGCTGAAGGTTATCCTTCCTTTCATCATTGATATGAACCAAGGTGGCTTTGTGAAAGGGCGACAAATATTGGATGGTATCATCACAATTCATGAGGTTATTCATTCAATGGTGACTAGTAAGGAAGCGGGTATGTTACTAAAGCTTGATATGAATAAAGCCTACGACCGGGTCTCATGGCGGTTCCTCACCAAGATTTTGGGTAAGTTTGGTTTCTGTCCCCGGTGGATTAAGTTGATTTTTAGTTGTATCTCTACTACAAGATTTTTTGTCATGGTTAATGGGTCACCCTCCGGTTACTTTAAGAGTGAAAGGGGGTTGCGACAAGGAGATCCTTTGTCTCCATACTTGTTTATTATTTTAGACGAAGCATTGGGTAGGAACATTTCAGCAGCGGTGGCAGATGGTCAATTGGAAGGTTTTAAACCAGCCTCAATAGCAGAGCCAGTGTCTCACCAACAGTTTGTGGATGATACAATCATTGTGTCCAAAGCCTCGGTGCCTCAAGCTAGGAAGTTGAAGAGAATTCTAACCAAGTATGAGATAGAAGCAGGACAATACATAAACTATAAGAAGAGTAGCATATATTTCTTTAACACGCTTGGTGGGAGGGAGGAAAGAATAGCTAACCTCTTTGGTTGTGGAAAGGAGCTTCTACCAGCAACTTATCTAGGCATGCCTATGTTCGAAGGAAGAATGAAGGCTACTTTGTGGAACTCAGTCATTGATAGGATCTCCAAAAAGTTAGCAAGGTGGAAGGGCAGCCTTCTCAGCTCTGCAAGAAAAGCCTTATTAGTTCAAACTACTTTACAGAGCATTCCAATTTATTGCATGTCTCTATTTAGAATGCCTGCAAAGGTCCGAGCTACATTGGAGCTAATTCAACGCAACTTCTTATGGTCAGGTTCAGAGGAGAGAAAGAGAATTTCGTTGGTAGCATGGAATTAGGTGTGTGCAAGCAAGGATCAGGGGGGCCTGGGTTTAAAGAGAATGAAAGAAATGAATCAAGCTCTGATTGGCAAATAGGTATGGAGATTTATCAATAATGATCAATTTGGATGGGTAAAACTTCTTAAGGCAAAATATATCAAAAATAATTAGGACTTCCTGAAAGCTGATAATCTTCCTAGAGGATCCTATTTTTGGAATTGTTTGCTCGAATGTTGGGAGGTAGTCAGGAAAGGCATCAGATGGAGAATTGGTAATGGAAGACAAGTGGACTTTTGGAAAGACCCATGGTTGGAAGAGGCCCCTCTGAAAGATAACTTAGACCTTCAGGTCCTCCAACATAAACTTTCGAAGGAAATGGGAGGAAAAGTAGGGGATTTTATTGCTGTAGCACAGAAACTTCTTCTTGGAAGAAAATCACAGTTCATAATCTGTCGAGCAAGATAAGGTGGCCCTAACCAAACTCAATGATGCTTTAAGGGTGTTCCCGATCATTCCTGGTGGAGGAAGAGACAAGGCGATTTGGGGCAAAACTACAAGTGGGATCTATTCAGTAAAAATTGCCTATAAGTTAATCCAATCAGGATTCAATGGCTGGACTCCGACTTCTGTTATTTGGTTAAATAATTTAACCCAAAAAATAGCTTTCTTCTTTTGGTTGGCAGTTAAAAATAAGATCTTGACAACAGATAATCTGTAAAGGAGAGGTTTCCAATTCATTAATCGATGTATCTTGTGTGAGAAAGCAATAGAATCTGTAAGTCATATATTTATAACTTGTGATTTTTCTTGTATAGTCTTCCAAATGATCCTGTCCAAATTTCATATAGATTGGGTCTGTCCAAATAGCATGTCTGACTTCCGCATACAGTGGGCTTCCCCCTTCCGAGAAAAGCTTTTGACTTGGCTTTGGAAGCTCAGCTTACCCCATTTTTTATGGGGGATATGGAATGAGAGAAATAAGAGAGTATTTAAAGGACATAAGAAAGATCCCAGGTTATGTGGTAATAAAATAATCAGAGCTTTGAAAGAAAACTGGAAAACTTTCTTCTTCAAAAATGAGACCATGTCTCTAAGGGAAAGGAGGATTTTGTGAAACTGGGGAGAGGAACTTCCAGACCTAGACATTACAACCAACCCACGGGATGGTGTCAAGTGGATACCCCCACACAAAAGTGGGTTAAGTTTAATTTTGACGGGGCAGCTAAAGGAAATCCGGGGCTGCAGGGAGCGAGGAGGAGTTTTGAGAAATGAGGAAGGAAAAGTGGTCCTTGCCTTTGCGGAGCCTTTGGGAACTCAAACAAATCATTTTGTAGAAGCCCGAGCCTGCATGCAGGCAATGATAATTGCTAGACTTGAGGGTTATAAGGAAGTTATCTTTGAAGGGGATTCACTTAATATAATCAAGGCAATTAAGGAGGATAAAGACCCCAGTTGGACCATATTGGAGCTTATCCTAGAAGCAAAGATTCATAAATCTCATTTGGTTAATGCCCGAATCCAACACACCTTCGAGAGAAGGGAACCGAGCGGCGGATCTAATGGCAAATATTGCAGTTTCTATTGGGGAGATGCAAATTTGGAAGGATAACTTCCCTCAAGAACTATTGGTGTTGGCTGCTAGAGAAGAGCTAAGATCAAACCTGTTAGAGCATCAGGAGATCATAGGGGCTATGATGAGTAATCCGATAGATGGAATTAGGCAGAAAAGACATACCATTTCTTGGGGCACGGGAGGTGACAAGTGTACGAGTCTGACAACCTAGTGTTAGTAAGTGCTAGGTGTTGTTTGGTTTTTGTTTTATCCTGAATAGTCAAGCGACAAGTATAGGACTGTGGAATCTAAGTATGGCTTAATGTGAATCTTAGAAAGATCCATTTTGTATTTTGATTATACGGGCTTGATGCTAGAACCAGCCCATTTTGACTTTGTAAAAGGTTTGTGGACCTTATAACCACCTCTACCTTATACCAAAAAAAATATTGAATGACCAGATAAACTATAGAGCTTATCCAAGTCAATATATATATATATAAGGCTAGCTCTTGTAAGGTTCTAACTAGCTAAAATTTAATATGGGGGAGTAAAAGAGTGCAAAAAATAATAAACATAGCTGAATATAGGACTTAAGATAGTATGGATTATGTAATAGCAAGAAATGCATAAAGGTTATGAAACAAAGAAACCTTAAAATATCCTAACAGACCAACCAATTTTTAATCTTACGCAGAGTAATTTTAAAAAACATTCAACTCAATAGATTATAAGTTCTAGGACCAAAGAATAAACATGCTCAAAAATCCGAAAAGTAGAATTAGTATCATGCACATTCATCTAGTTAAACAAAAACATTCATCCATTCATACATACATTTTTTTAAGATGTTGAACCAAAGGCCAAATAGAGATTTCAATTGTATTTCCTTCTTCAAAAGTCCTCATACATGCAACTTGTAAATGCCTAAGAGTTGATCCTTTCATAAGTGGTTGTTGCTATTATTTATATCCTCTTATGGTTCAATATTTAAAATACAAAAATAACTTTTATTTTAAACTGTTACAACAAAATGCTAGGTGGCCAGGCTAGTAAAACACCATGCAACATCATTGATCTAAACTGGGGTAGTGTGCTTGATCCATGAATAGCGATTAAATGCTTCATGCACATAGATAATTAGTGGGGATGATCTTGAAATCCAATCAATTCTCAATTCTTGAAAATACCTATCACCATTGATCTATAATATCCATGGTAGACTAAAAATTTCATAGAATATTTTTTCCCCTATAACTTGTGGTGACCATTACATAGATACCTATCATGACACCACATCCACTTCTGCATTCTTGACTCTTCCAAACCTTTACAATCATAATATGGATACATATCATGATGTCATATCATTTTCTCACCTTGAAGCCTTTCAGATATTCAACAATCGCAACACAGAAATATGTCATGATGTGGCAATAATTTTCAATTAGTGAGCTTACTCAAGCTTAGCAATCATGACATAGGAACATGTGATTTCATGATGCTTCTCTACCTTTAAGTCTTTTAGGCCTATATTACCATGCCATAGGGGTAGGTCACAACATCACATCAATTGTTTATCTTGGGTATTATTTATATTAACAACTGTGAGACAATGAATTATCATGATGTCATGTCATCCTTTCTACTTTTGGCTTGATATAGGTTTGGTAACTGTGATGTAGCAACATATCACTACATCATACCACTTCTTTAGCCTAAGCCTTCCTAAGCTTTCATGATCATATTATGGATACACACCATGATAATTTCCATTCTTTTCTTACACAAGCATTTGTGATTGTGACATAGAAACAAGTCGTGACTTTGTGCCCTCCTTTCTACTTCAAGTATTCCCAATGTTTCATGATCACAATGTAGCAATGTATCATGATATCATGATATCACACGCTTTTGAGGAATTCAGACTCTTCAAATTTATTCTTCCAAATTTTCTATGAATATTGATTATCTACCTCTTGCCATTGAAGCAAAGTATATTTGGTTGTTATTTTACTTGCCTTTGCCATCTCTGTTCATAGCCTTAGATCTTCTTATTATAAAAATATTGGGTGGATGAGGAGAATATAAAAATACCCATATTATTGGTGACTCAAAGGGGAACTTTGCTTGTAAGGTTATAGAACTCATTTTGCCCTATCCAAGAGCTAGCACTATCTAGAGTATAAAAGAAACCAAGGAGACATGAGAAGACTTAACTAGGATAGGAAAAATAGGTAAGTTTTAGTGAAAGGGTAAGGGGATATTCAATTTTACAAAATTGCACCACCGAAAAATAAAGAAAGGATATACATATATGGAAAGGGGAAGCTCAAAATGATACATGAAAATATACAAAATGAGGGTGAAGGAGATGGGTGGGCATGAAAAAAATAGTGGTGAGAGGATATGGATAAGGACAAAACACAGTATAAAAATCCATTAGAAACAAAGGAGGATACCAAAAAAGGAAAGGAATACAATATCTTTACAGGTGAGCGAGAAGAAGCAACACTAGAGTGTTGGAGATAAGGAAAAGAAAGAAATAAAACATGGGAATTGGATGTACACAAATTAAGAAAACCTCCAAAAATAACATACCTTCATATATATACTCAATCAGGACATAGAGTTGCTTTAAGAGTAGAAAAATTGCCATGCGGTAATACCTTATAGGGGAAATCATACATCTCTTATGCATCTCTTTCTTCTTCTTGCATAAGTGAATATAGTTTTATTCAGCTTCTCATAATCCTCTCTACAACTTTCTCTTTGTACCATCAGCCTCATCTTCTCTGCTAAAAATTTCATATTTTGATTCCCAATGGATATCCACTATTATATAGGAATGAACTAAGAATACTTTATCAGTTGATGAATATAAAGTCATACCTCTTGGATTCAAAAATACTTGGCTCACTTAAACTGTTTACCTTTATGTCAGCTGATTTCTTCACTTATGTTTCTCTTGCTTTCATGTGACATCATACTATGCAATGTATGATATTAATCCTTGTTTGCACATATTTTAGTGGTCTTGCCTTTGTCAAATTGTACTCTTGGGTGCACCTTATGTGATTATAAAAGTAGTCTATATTTATCCATTGTGCTATAGGGTCAGAAAAATATCATGAAGAGAAATATGAAAGAGGAAAAATGCAAAGGAGTAGTGTTGTGTTTCGTATTTCTTTGTGGCTACTTCAAATTACTCGCTTGATTTCACTAAAGACTTGATCCCTTGAAATATGATTTGCTCAATCTACTTGTAAAATTTATTCCTAGTTGAGGTGTATGTACAAGGTGATGCAAGGCATATTCTCAAACATGAAACTATCCTACTTGTTCATCATGAATGTAATCAATCAATTTATGTACTTGTTGGTTATGTACTCAAAATTGTGATGTATATACCCACTCCTGGCTTTAATTTTTTTGTAAACTTACCCTATGAACCTACAATGCCTTGACCATATGGTTCTAAAATTGAGTTGATCTTCATGATCAACTTGCCACGATATCCTATTGCTACTAACCTTAATAAGATCACATTCTATTTTTGGTTCTTGTTCTAAGGTTTTTGTAATTTGAATGTGAGTCATAAACTAAGCATATAACCTTACCTTTCTGAGTGATTTGCACAAATCCTTTTCCTCTTGGGATCCCATTTTACTTGTCATCCATATTTTATAATATTTGATCATATCTGCATCATGAGTTACCATCTTCCAATAGATAAAATCATGGCCTTTTATACCCCATTGATTTTGAATACTTATGGTTAGGCTATCAAGGGATATGTAGTCGAACAACTAAAAATTAGATTTAGGTTGAGTTGACCACACTTTTGGTGGATCACCAAAATTTACCTTCTTTTTACATATGGGCTCCCTGATAGGGTTCACCTTTTGCTTATATATTTCAATGCAAAAATTGTGTAAGCCTTGATTGGGCATTGTGATGACTTCTCTGACCAATGGGATTAGTATTTGATCCTACTCCTAGTTTATGCATCCTCCTAGCTATCTTAGCAAATCCTAGGATAAGCACATCCCAAATAATGAAGGTACATCAACTACTTCTATATCTTGAATTACATCTAAATATAGATGTTTGCATATCAACATTAGCACTTTGGATAGTGTCCCCACCATTTTACAACTACTTCCCATGCAATACAACATTTATAGATTCTATGTATTGGGACTTAGACCTAAACCTCTACAAATTTCCTTTGGCATAATTGAGACCTGGGCCTTTAGATCCAATACACAATTATGTAATATACCCATTTCAAGAAAAATATATAGATATAATGGAGGAGGAGGGCTTCTTGAGTTGATGGGGAAGGAACCTCGTATAAGTGTACCACTAGTGTTTGGGATCTTTCCAATGACAAAATAAATTAAGTCCACTTTATTTGATACCAATACTTCTTTTCTTAATCCCGTGGGTGCTGAGGTGGAGTTTTTAACAAATGAAATTGTTTCATCATTTCTGTTCTCTATTCAATTATTTTAGCAGGGAAATATAGCTTCTTGAATAACTCTAATATCTTCTAAATTACTATTTTATTCTACAGTGAGGGGCTGCAAGCAAGAACTTGATCGCTAGTACTAGAACTTTGTGGTGGTGGAGATAGGATATAAATTATCCATATTCTCTAGACTAAAATACTTCATGAATTGTATTTTTATCATGCCCATAATTTGATATTGCATTACATATCATTATATTATTCATAAATGGAAGTCATATAATTTTATTAGAGTTATCCACATCCATTTCAAAATAGAATTCATTAAGGAACATAATATTAATCAAAGTTTAACCACTTTCCCATTTCCTATCATTTCCTTGGAGTTGCTCTTTTTTGAAATGATTAGTTCTTGGTTCTGTTGTTCATTGAAAATAGTGAGTTTGATGAATTTGATGTACAAAAAAACCATGGTTATTGAGATATCATTTGCTTTTCCATAATATTTGTCTTTCTATATCCCTAACTTCTTTATCTAGTTTTTGAATCTTCACCTCAAACTCTTTCTTTGTTTGGTGTCTATGTCCCTGATAATTGGTGGGAATATCACCTTTTGTGATTCAACATAGGCATGACATGACCTATTTAGGGGGATATTCATAAGCTAAACTTAAAGATGATTTCAGAGTATGTGGAGTTTCCCTAGATAGTAGTTTTCTTTCCTAGATCAATATATTTTCAGCATGGATGGCTTATTTAAAAATTTATGGGAACTTTTTTCTGTAGATTGCTAAATAAGGATGCTTATATCAGGGCGGAAAGCATGGATATAATATAAATATGCCCAATTAGGAGATAATTGAAATTTATGAGGAATCCTAATCCACATCCTTTTGAATCAGATATTGAAGTCAAAGATATTTTCATGGGGTGCTCATTTGATGAATGAGAGTTGAGTAAGTAGTAGGAAGGGATATCCAAAATCATCAAAGATATCAATGAGAGCTTCCACCAAATTTTTCCATGTATAGATACTCTGATCCTATAATGAAATACAACACAAAAATAATTTCCCTTTGAATGAGAGAAAAAGCAACTTGGGCATCACATCCTCAAACACAATATTGTGCATAGTATCCAAGGAAGCCACATCTTGACAATGTTCAAATACGGTCTTCTCTATACCATCAAATATTGGTAAAGTTTTCAAGGTGGCCTTAGGTATATTATGTAGATATTGTATATTAAGAGGGTTTATATCATTCCATTGGGGATACTACCATTGAGCCTTTGATCCTTGGCATGACATTTGACCTTTCAATATTTTGGGGCATTTTCTTTAGGTGGGAGTTGCCAGATGAGCATGATTTATCTGCTAATGAGGTCAAGACTGCTTATGAGATCTTAGGTCATATAGGAAGGTAGAAACTAATTTGGGTTTTAAAGGCAACTAGTTGTAGATATAAATCTATATTTGCATTAGATTTTCTAGATGATTGGGAAAAATGCTCAAAATAGAACATCATCAAACCCTGGTTTATGCATCCTATTGGTACTAACCCTAGTAATATCCCACTCTATCTTTGGTTCTTATTCTGAGGTTTATATATTTTGGATGTGAGTGATAAACCAAGAATCTAACCTTAATTTCTAAGTGATGTGCACAAATCCTTTTCATCCTAGGATCATATTTTACCTATCACCCACATTTTATAATCTTTGATCATCTTTACATCATGAGTTGCCATCTTCTAGCAGATATAATCACAACATTTTGCACCCTATTGGTTTTAAGGAATTATGGTTAGGATATCATGGGATATGTATCTGAACAACTAAAAATTAGATTCAGGTTGATTTGACCATACTTTTGGTGAATTACCAAAACTTGGCTTCTTTTGCATATGGACTCCCTGACATGGTTCACCTTTTACCATTTTTTTTCAATTTAAAAAATGTGCACTTGATTGGGTACTTTGATGATTTTTAGGCCAATGGGATTACTATATGATCCTACTCTTGGATTATGCATCCTCCTAGCTATCTTAGTAAATCCTAGGATAAGCACATCCTAAATAATGGAGGTACATCAACTACTTCTATATATTAAATTTGGATGTTCGCATTTCAACATTGGCACTTTGGATAGTGTCCCCACACTTTTCAACTACTTTCCCCTAAAATGCAACATTCATAGCTTCTATTAATCTAGGATTAGACCTAAACCTCTACAATTTTCCTTTGGCATAATTAAGACTTGGGCCTTTAGATCCAATACACAGTTATGCTCTATACCCATTTCCAAAAAAAGAGACAGATAGAACAAAGGAGGAGGGCTTCCTGAGTTGATGGGGAAGGAAACTTGTATAAATGTACCATTAGTGTCTAGGAGCTTTCCAATGGAAACATAAATTAATTCAACTTGATCTGACACCAATAATTATTTTCTTAATCTTGAGAGCATCGAGGTGGAGTTTTTGAACAAACTGTGAAATCGTTTGATTAGTTTTGCTCTTTGTTTAATTGTTGTAGCAAGGAAATACAAGTTCTTGAATACCTCTAATATCTTATGATTTACTATTTTATTCTACTATGAGGGGCTTCAAGAAATCACATTATTTATAGTACCAAAACTTTGTGGTGGTGGATATAGGATATTAATTTTTCCACATTCTCTAGATTGAAATACTGCATGACATGTATTTTTCTCATGTCCATAGTCTAGTATTGCATTACATCTCATTACATTATTCATAAATTGGAGTTCTATCATTCAATTAGAGTGATCCACATCCATTTCAAAATGGAATTCATTATGGAATGAAAGCTTAATAAAATTTTGACCATTTTCCCATTTCGTATCATTGCCCTGTAGTTGCCCTTTTTCAAAATCTATTATTGGTTCTATTATTAGTGGAAAATAGTGAGGTTGATGAAGTTGATTTAAATACAGACCCACAATTATTGAGATATCATCTGCTATTCTCTAATATTTATCTTTCTATACCCTTAAATTATTTAGCTAGATTTTGAGTCTTCACCTCCAACTTTGGCTCTGTTTGGTGTTTGTGTCCCTAAATATTGGTGGGAATGTCACCTCTTGTGATTTAGCATAGGCATGACATGAACTCTTCAGGGGGATATTCATAAGCCAAATTTATAGAGGGTTGTAGAGTATGTAGAATTTTCCTAGATAATATTTTTCCTGCCTGGATCAATATATTTTTAGCATGAATGGCTTCATTGAAAATTTATAGGAACTTCTTTTCTCTATATTACTAAATAAGGATAATTATATAGGGGTGGAAAGTACATATATAATACAAATATGCCTGAGAAAGATATGGTTGGAATTCATGAGGAATCCTCCTCATACTTTTGAATTAGATATTAAAGTAAAAGATATTTTCATGGGGTGCTCATTTGATGAATGAGAGTCAAGTAAACAGTAGGAAGGAAGTTCCAAAATTATCAAAGGCATCGATTAGAGCTTCCAACAATGTTTTCCATGTGCAGATACTTTGACCCTCTAATGAACTACACAACAACAATATTTTAACTTTAAGGAAGAGAAAAAGTGGTCTGAGCATTACATCCTTAAATGCAATATTATGCATAATAGCCAAGGAAGCCAAATCTTGACAATGTTCAAATGTGGTCTTCTCTATACCATCAAAGCTTGGTAAAGTTTTCAAGGTGGCCTTAAGGATATTATGTAGATATTGGATATTAAGAGGTCCTATATAATTCCATTGGGGATACTACCACTAAGCTATCGATCCTTGGCATGACATTTGAACTTTCAGTATTCTAGGGATTTTTCTTTAGGTGAAATTTTCTAGATGAGCATGATTTCTTTGCTGATGAGGTCAAGACTGCTCATGAGATCTTAGGTCTTCTAAGAAGGTAGAAACTAATTAGGATTTTAAAGGCAACCAATTATATATATAGATTTGGATTTGTATCAAAGTTTCTAGGTGATTGGGAAAAATGCTCAAAATAGGGCATCATCGAACCCTAGTTTATTATAAATGGTGGGATGCAGGTTCCACCGAGCATGACAAAAATTTTTGGTCCATAATTTTCCTGTGGTGAAATGTGCTCCTAAGACTTGGTAAACATTGAGTGACTGGGTAAATTACAAAGCTTAACTAGATCAATCTTCAAAGAAGGTTGGCTCCTGTATGGTTCTAACTAGCTAAAATATATGATGGGGGAGGAAAAGGGTGAAAAAAGTAATAAAAATATCTAAATCTAGGACTTAAGATGGTATGGATTAGGAAAAAATAAGAAATGCATAAAGGTTATGAAACAAAGTAACCATTAAAACCTCCTAATAGACCAACCAATTTTAAATATTATGCAAAGTAATTTTAATCAACATTCAACTTAGTAGATTATGAGTTCTAGGACCAAATAATAAACATGGTTAGAAATCCAGAAAGAAAAATTAATGTCATGCACATTCATCTAGTTAAACATAAAAATTCAACCATTCATACATACATTTTCTGTAAGATGTTGAACCAAAGGCCAAATATAGATTTTAATTGTATTACCTTATTCAAAAGTCCTCATACATGCAACTTGTAAATGCCTAAGAGTTGACCCTTTCACAAGTGGTCATTGCTCTTATTTATATCCTCTTATGGTTCAATATTCAAAATATAAAATAGCTTTTATTTAAAATTGTTACAACAAAATTCTAGGTGGATAGGCTAGTAGAACACCATGCATCATCATTGATCCAATTTGAGGTAGCATGATTGATTAATTACTATCAATTAAATGCTTCATGCATATGGAGAAGTAGTGGGGATGATCTTGAAATACGGTCTATTCTCCATTCTTGAAAACACCTATCACTATTGATATGTAATGGCCATGGTAGACTAAAACTTTCACAAAATATTTTATCCCCTATAACATGTGGTGGTTTTGACACCGAGACCTATCATGACACCACATCCCCTTATATATCCTTAGGTTTTCCAAACCTTTGTAATTGTGATGTAGAGAAATATCACGATGTCGTACTACTTTTCAATTAGTGAGCTTGCCCAGGACTAGCAATCACAACATAGAAACATGTTATGATTTCACGATGATTTTTTTTCTTCAAGTATTTTGGGCCTATATGATCGTGATATAGGGGTAGGTCAACGTCACATAAATTGTTTATCTTGGTCATTATTTATCTTAACAACCATGATACAACTGCTCACGATGTCGTGCCATCCTTTTTGCTTTTGGCTTAACCTAGCATTGGAAACCATGGCACGATGATATATTACTGTATCATGCCACTTCTTCTACCTAAGCCTTCCTAATATTTCACAATCATGTTGTGGATACACACCATGACATCGTGATGATCTTCTAACCTTTTATTACACAAGCATTTATGGTCATGCCATAGCAATAAGTCACGACTTCACACCATCCTTTCTGCTTCAAGTCTTCCTAATGTTTCATGACTATGATGTAGAAACGTATTGTGATGTCACAATATCACACCCTTTTGAGGGACTTAGACTCTTCAACTTTTTTCTTCCAAATTTTCCATGAATGTTGATTATCTACCTCTTACCTTTGAAGCAGAGCATATTTAGTTGTTGTAATTTCCTTTACCATATTTGTTTATAGCCTTAGATCTTCTTGTTATAAAAATGTTGGGTGGGTGAGGAGAATACAAAAATCACCCATAAGACCATATAGGCCTACTTGGTCTATTTTTTCTTGTCATGACCTACCCAACCTGTTTCTCCTATTTTGGCCCATTCCATCCTCCTAGACTTGTTTTGATCCATTATGAGTTGATTGGCCTATTTTGGTATTCCTAGCTCATTCTAGTATATTTTGATCCATTTTAGCCTATCCTACCTAGTTTAGTCCCTTCTCATGGTCTTCCTAGCTTATTTCAACCTATTCTAATTTTCCCAAGCAATTCTATCCTACTTAGCCTATTGTAGTATAATTTTACCTATTTTGGCATGCATATCATGTCCTACCTATTTTGTACCCACCTAACATGTTTTAACCCTTTTTGGCTCATTTTAGCTTATCTTATCCTTTCCCATATCATGCATTCTATTATATCCCACTCAACCCCTTCTAAACTTCTCAAGTTATTTTGGTATTTTCTAGCATGTGTTTCCCTTGCCTAGCCCATGTTAGTTTTCTTGACTCATTCTAGCTTTCTTGACATATTCTGACCTATCTTGCCTATTTCAACCCCACCTGACCTATTTTGTCTTGTTCTAGTTTTTTTTACCCTATATTGGCCTACATAGCTATTTTTAACCAATTCTAACCTACCTAACCTTTTCTGCCTTGTTTTCCTATGTTGGCCATTTTGTCCTATTTTGACCAATTCTAGCCCACCTACACTATTTTAACCTTCTTGGCATAATTTGATATGTTTTTGTCTATAGGTCTATTTTTGGTTCCTCTTGGCCTATTTTGGGTCATTCTACCCTTCTCACTTGTCTCATCCCCTTCCAACCTATCTTGGCTAATTCTACCCTTCCTTGCCTATTTTACATGTTATGGCCCATTTTGGCCTACCCATCTAATTTTCTTTGGTCTCACTTGATCTATACTAGCCATGCTCAATTTGCTTATCATATTTTAGTCCATATGGGCCTCCTCAAACTATTTCAACTTGTTCTAACCTTTTTTGTCTTGCCTAGCCTATTTTTATCTTCCTGGCTTGCTTTGGTTGCACCCAATTAATTTTCCCTTGTTTTTGCCTATTTTGTCCCATTTTGACCTCCATGACACATTCTAGCCTTGTCAATGCATTTTGACATACTCGACCTGTTTTGAGATTCCTAGTTCTTTTTGGCATATTTTGGCCTATCGTGGTCATTTTAGGCCCTTCCATCTCATCTTAGTCTACCTAATAATTTTTGCCCTTCTAGATTTATTATGGTGTATATCAACCTTGCCTAGCCTATTTTGGTCCACCTAGCCTATCCAAACCTATCCTTTCCACTTTGGCCTTACTTGGCTCTTTTTGGCATATCCTCACCTGTTATGGCTTGTTTTGGTCCACTTCATCCATCCTACCCACTTTGGCCTTATGCAACCCTTTTTATCCCAATGCAACCCTTTTTATCCCACCCTAGCCCATTTTGGCTTACCCTTATCCACTTGGCTTGCTTCACCTTGCCTAACCAATTTCGGCATATTTTGGTCCATTTTGGTCTTTCTAGCCTATCTAAGCTTATTTTGATCTATTCCAACCTACCTAGGCTATTTTTTCCTTCCTAGTTGTTCTACTTTTTTTTGACCCTTTTTCATCCATCCTAACCTATCCCACCCATTTTACCCTTGTCTGACTAATTTTGCTTTATCCTAGCCCATTTTTGTTTATCTTGGCCAACTTGACCCATCTTAGCCTACCTGGTCCATTTTTTCTTATTTTGGTCCATTTAGGTCTCCCCTACCTATTTTGATCCATTTCATCCTAATATGGTCTTCCTCACTCATTATGGTATGTTCTTGCCTATTTTGACCCATCCTCCCTTGTTGCCCATTTCAATCCCTTCCAAGTTATCTATGGGGTTAGTTCTCAAAGATTCTTAGTGGGGTTTCCATTAGGATTTTGGGTTGATTATCCAAGTTTATTGGTTGTGTTATTATTGGGATTCTAGGTAGATTTTTCATATGCCTTGTCAGGGTTTCTTTTGTATGAACAATAAGATAATTTTTTGTATGCCTTCATGGATTCTTGATTTGTGATTCACGTAGTGGATAAAAGTGCATCCTAGACCATAGGGTCCAATATTGGATGGTTTAGTATTTATCCCTAGCAAACCTCTAGAAAAGGCTAGTTTCTTATACAAAAGAAAAAAATAAAAATAAATAGGGAAATATTAAAGTGAAAAATGGAGGATTAGAAAAAGAAGGGAGAGAAATGTATATTAATGTAGATAACATTTGGTTAATAGCACTTCCAATTCCTATGTAAGACACATTGAAAATAATAAACCATTGCATCATCAGGAATGAGTGAGCTGAGGTTTAGCGGGTGTGGCGGGAGTGAGGGTTTGAATTTTATAGGAAGGAATCTTAGCTAGGGCAGTAGAGGTAGAATAGGTATAGAAGGGGTGGGTGGGAATCTCGAGCATGGATAAAGTGAGGATACAGAGGAAGGCAGTTAGGCTATGGTATATTTGGAGGTGGGCATCATGCGGGGGCCTGAACCTCCTTAGAAAGACTTCAAAAAAAAGATACAAAGGACAATGCGGGGCCCAAGAAGTGGCTATCTTTTGTTGAGACTCTTAGAGGAAAAAGAAAGGAGGTTCTCTCTCTTTTGCCCCTAGTTCTAGTAAATAATAAAATTTTGGCCCCAACAAGTTCCATGAGCCCTTTTATTTCAATGGAAGAATTCTCCCTGGTAGGCAAGTTTTTGGGAGGTAGGTCGAACATGGAGACTATCAGGGCTTGGGCAATAGGTAAATGGTGATCGGTAGGCAACTTGGAGTTGGTAGCTCTAACTCGAGGGTTCTTCATTATCTGTTTTAACAATATGGAGGATGCTAACCACATTTTAATAGGATGTCCTTGGTTTTTGGGCAAAAGGAGCCTTTTTCTCAGATGATGGGGTGAATATTTTGACCATGAAAAGCAAAATATTAACATTACCCCTATTTGGGTTTGTCTCCCGAGTCTACTTGCCCAGTTCTTCAATGAATATTGGATTCAGGGCATAGCCATAACTATAGGGGACCTAATCTCCATTGACCATGCGAACTTGGCCAGGACAAGGATGACTCATACATGAATCTATGTAAATGCTAATTTGGATAATGAATTTCCAAGATTTGTGGAGCTAGAGTATGGAGAATACTATCAAAAACAACTGGTAGAATACGATAACATAATGACATTCTATGCAGAATGTAAAAATCAAGGATATCTATGCAATCAGTGCCATAACCTAGCAATGAATATAGAAAAGCAGAAGCAGGGAATGCTATATAGAGGAAATTTGAGGAGTTTCCTTGGCAAAGGTGATTTCAATCAGGAAAACTATGTCTACCAAAAAAATAAAAGAGAGGGTGCAGGGTCCCAACAAGACAAAGGAAAAAAATAGGTTATTGGCAACCAAAATACTCAAGTAAGTTCCAATCCTCCAGTTTTAAATAAATTTTTAATTCTATCCAATATAGGAGTAGGAGGATTATCAAAAGACATGGAATCCTATAACCTTTAGGCTAATATTTATGAATCACTAGAATCCCCATCTAAGTTAGGATCCTCAAACCCTAATGCTGAAATTACTATAAGCCCCATGGGCATCACAAAGCCAAACCCTAATGCCTGATATCCAGAATCCCCATCCAAGTCAGGTTCCTTAAACCCCAATGCTGAAAATACTTCAAGTCCAGTGGGCATCCCAAAGCCAAACCCTAATTTTGAATAACTTAGGAAGAAATTTGAGGCATTGGAAAATAAAAGATGTCATCTCCCTAACATCATCACTAGGAGCCAGGTGAATCCCACTGAGGGGTCATCCCGTAGACCAGGGAAATATAGGAAAAAAGGAGAATATTTGGATGTAGGGGTGGAGATATGTGAAACTCTTTAGACTGAGGAATATGGTAGTCCGATTCTACAACAAATTGCCTCCCCCAAATTTAGTCCTAAACAAACCAGGAGCATTGTGAAGTCTCCTATAGATTTTGGCAGTGAAAAAAGAAGAGGGAGAATATCAAATGCTGAGCATAAAAAAATTAAAATTGATAATGACATTGCCAATGGAAAATAGAGAACCTTGTTTCAACATGTTATTTCGGGTTTTGAAGACAACAAATTAGGAAAACCCCTCAAGGTAGGAGGAGAGGAAGAAATACCAAAAAATCTAAATGAAGTTTCTCTCATGGAACATGAGAGGCCTCAATGGCATACCCAAACACAGGAAAGTCAATGCAATATGAAATCAAGTGAATCCAACTATTATCATGTTGCAAAAAACAAAAACTAATGAGATTCAGTAAAAAAAAGTAGCAAAAAAAATTTGGAATCAAAGGGATATGGTTTGCAAATCATCCAGAGGAGCGTCTGGATGCCTTATGACTTTGTGGGATCCCCGGATAGTAGAAGGCACCATTATTCAGAAATATGATAGGGTTCTTAGTGTTTTATTTAAGTAAATAAACAACAATAGGTCATGGATCCTTTCAAATATTTATGCCCCGACTTCAATTCAAGGGAGAGCTCTACTGTGGGAGTACTTAGGCAATCTGAGTGAAATATTCCATAATGTCCCCTAGATTCTAGCTAGGGATTTTAACACTCCTCTTTACCCTTCACATAAAATGGGTGGAAATGGACCACCTATCAGGAGAATGTATGAGTTCAATGAATTTGTGAACTCCAACATGTTGATGGATGTAAAACTTAGAGGAGCGAATTATACCTGGAGCAATAGGTGGATAGAGTGTCACCTCATTCAAGAAAGGCTTGACAATTTTTTTCTATAAAAGGAGGCTACAACTCTATTCGGTGATTCTACCCTGCAAGCCCTTCCTAAAATTGCCTCTGATCACAATCCTATTTTTTTGGAGATCCCTAAATCTCTGTCCTTCAAGAAATATTTCAAATTTCAATCTATATGGATCAAACATTCTAGTTTTAGAGATAACTTAATTCAGTGGTGGCAACAGCCTGTCAAGGGTAGTGCAACTTTTAAACTTACTGGTAAATTAAAGTTTGTTAAGGAAAAGCTTCAAAATTGGAACAAAGAGGTCTTTAGGAACCTCTTTGAAAATAAAAAATAGGTTGTTGAAATTTTGAAGATAATTGATCAGAGGATTCAACATGGTGATGCTGATGAAACTACTAGGCAGGAGGAACGAACACAACTAGTAGAGTTTCATAACATTTTGGCCTATGAGGAAATCTATTGGAGGCAAAAATAAAGGGCTCTTTTGTTGAAATATGGAGATTCAAATTCCAAGTTTTTTCACGTCACCACGATTAGAAACAGAAGCAATAACAAGATAATTTTTTTTTTAAAAGTAGATGGTTCTATTACTCAAGACTTAACAGAAATTAGAAAGGAGGCAATAACTTATTTCAATTCTATCCTTGGTCAAGAATCATAGTGCAATGAGGAGGCCAAATATATTCTCTTGAAATCCATTCCTAGCATAATAAATGAGGATATAAACCTTAAGATTCTAGCTCCTTTTTCTAATGAGTAAATTAAGGAATCCTTGTTTAGCATGGAGCCAGACAAAGCCTCGGGACCCGATGGCTTTCCCCCTCATTTCTATCAAGATTTTTGGGACATCGTAAGTGAGGATGTAATTTTTGTTGTTAGATAATTCCAAGCAAGCAATCATATCCCAAAAGGTCTCAACTCTACTTTTATTTCTCTAATTCCTAAGAAGCAAACCCCTAAATCTATGGCTGACTTCAGGCCAATCAGTATGTGCAATATTTCTTACAAGATCCTAACTAAAGCCATTGCAAATAGAATGAGAGATGTTATACCCCGCATCATAGATCTATGCTAGGGAAGCTCTACCCAGGGCATGTCAATCTTGGATGGAGTTATCACAGTTCATGAAGCTCTGTAGAGACTAACAGGTCTATTTTTACCCTCAAGCTTGATATGAATAAAGCATTTGATAGGCTAAATTAGGACTTTCTAATTTTTGTCCTCCTTAAGTTTGGTTTTCACAACCAATGCATTAATTTGATCAAAGAATACATTTCTAAAGCATGGTTCTCGATTCTAGTTAGTGGAACAACCACTGGTTACTTTCAAAGTCATAGAGGAATTTGGCAGGGGGACCCCATCAACCCCATGTTATTCATCATTGTGGCAGAAGCTTTAGGCAGAACCATAAAAAATGCTTATAGCTCAAGATTAATATCAATAATCAAGGCAACAGATATCACTAGGGTTGTTTATCACCAACAATTCATCGATGATACCCTTCTATTGACTAAGGCGTCGGTGGTTGAGGCCAAAAGAATTAAATACATCTTGCAACTCTACGAGGATGCTGCTGGTCAGAAAGTTAATTTTTGTAAAAGCAAGTTATATTTCTTGAACACCCCCATTTAGAGGCAAGGAAGGATTGGAAAATTTTTAGGGTGTGATATAGCAAACCTCCCCACTTCGTATCTTGGTCTTCCTCTTTTCATTGGTTCTCCGAGAGAGTCAATGTGGGACAGGGTTATTGAAAGAATTCAAAAAAAACTTGCTGGATTAGAAGGTCATCTTCTATCTCAACCAGGAAAGCTGACCCTCACTAAGTCCTCTCTTCAGAGCATTCCAATATGTTTCCTCTCTATTTTCAAATCCCCTGTGAAGGTTTTCTAGAAAATTGAAAAACTCCAAAAAGAATTTTTATGGATTGAATCAGAGAAGAAAAAAAGATACACCTTGTAGGATAGACCAAAGTGTGCAGACCCAGGGAAAATGGGGGCTTAGGTCTGAGGAGAATTACTCATATGAATTTAGCTTTACTAGCTAAGTAGGCATGGTGCCTCATTTATGGTGAATAAAATGAATGGACAACTATCATCAAATGAAAGTATCTTCAAAATATGGAATTTCTAAGTGACTCAATTCCAATTAGAGGTTCTTCTTTTTGGAAAGAAATTCTCAATTGTAAGGAAATCATCAAAAAAGGTTTAATATGGGTTTTAGGAAATGGTGAGAGGATAAATTTCTGGAATGATAGGTGGGCTAAGGACAAACTGATGAGCACCAGAAATGCTCATATTTTGTACACATTTTCTTGATCATTATGCGGTTGTATAATAAGGATTGCGTACTTTTATAAATGATTATATAGATATTTGATGAAATTATGCGTGTTATCTAATTTGTGTGTTTTCAGTGTGTTTTGTGGAATTGCAGTTGGTTTAGTTAGATTTGGATCAGTCGAGGTCTTTTTGATGGACCTGGCACTTTGTTTCTTTGGGGGTCAATGCAGAGAACATAGGCGCCTTCCTCTTCCAGGAAGGCGCCAAGAGAAAGGCACCTTCCTCTTCTAGGAAGGCACCAAGAGAAAGTAGGTGCCTTCCTCTTCCAGGAAGGTGCCAAGAGAAGTAGGCGCCTTCCTCTTCCAGGAAGGCACCAAGGAAAGAGAAGCACCTTCCTCCTCCAGGAAGGCACCAAAGGGAAGGAAGCGCCTTCCTCTCATAAGGAAGGCACCGACGGGAAGGTGCCACGATAGGCAAAGCACCTTCCTCCCATAAGGAAGGTGCCACTAGAAGACGCGCCTTCCTCATAGAAGGTGAGCGCCTTCCTCCCATAAGGAAGGCGCCACTAGAAGGCAAGCGCCTTCCTCCCATAGGAAGGCACCAACAGAAGGTAAGCGCCTTCCTCTTCCAGGAAGGCGCCATGGCAATAAGATACCTTCCGTATAGGGAAGGTGCTCGATATACTTAGGCACCTTCCTCATAAGGAAGGCACCTCTGTTCTTCGCCCGTTGACCAGATTTACATGACGTGGACAGCAACGGCTGGTGCAGTTCCAACTCTACGTCATGTAGAGCTAAATTGGAGATCGCACCAATGTATGAAAATGTCTTACCAATGCTAGGTGAAGCACGAACCAATCAATGAACACGCCACCGTTAGAACCAAATGCCAGTTTTAAGCAGACGTCGATTGCATTCACCAGACTATCTTAATTTAGTCTGGGATGAATCGACTGTTGTAACCTCTTTGTAATAGAAGTTCTATGGGTGTGTTATATAAACATGCGTAGACCATTCTGAGAGATATATAGATTGATATAGATTCATATAGAGATACAGATATAGATAAATATTGTAACACTTTGATAAATATATTACAGTTCTAAGAGTTCTAAGCGCGTGTTCAGCTGGGAGGAAGCTGCTGGAGCCTGGGCCCACTCCAAGCCAGTATTTCTTCCCCACTTTTCTCCTATTTTCTAGATTAGTCTATTGCTTTTGAAAGGTCGTTTACCTCATTACTATTCCTAGTATTTGTAGTAGATTCATTTTTAGGAATGTGTGAATGTTTCATTTCCATAGATTTAATTATTTTCTTCTTACGTAAATTATTGAGGAGTGCATGAATGATTGACAACCATTTTGAAAACACCCCCCAATAGTAGGATTAGCGGATTCATCTCAAGTGGTATTGTAAGCAATCTTATTCAGACCCTTCGCAAGTTTACGAAGCTCCCTGGGTTGATAATTAAATGCACGGGCATGTGACAAAAGTAGGAAAAAGTTAACCTTGTTTGGCCCGCAACATTTTGGCACCATTTCTGAGGAAGCGTCTCAATTAGATTATTTACAATACCCTAAAACCTTCCATCTGACCTTGTATGAGTTCTTCGAGAAGAAGAGGACCGGACGGTCAGTTTGTAAGAACCAATCCATCAGAACCAGAGTCAGCCGAGCATTCTAAATTTGAATTAGACTCGCCCGACCCACCAACAATCCATTGGAGTGAGGAACCACACTTTGTGCAAAGTGCCTCCTCATCCCATCAATGTGGGGAAGAATGAATCATCATAAATCCCCTATTTAATAGGACTCCCTTAGAGGAAGCCCTATTGTGGAAGGTTGTAGAAGATCGGACGATCTCACCAGACAACCTTAGAGCTTTGACTCAGAAAGTCTTAAATGACCGTAAGGCCATAAGCACTGCATTAGAAACCACATTTCCTAAAAAAATGGCTGATAATGATGAGGTCTCATCTGGATTTAGTTTCTCGATAGAGGAAGGAGTAGGAGATGCTAAAATGAAAAACATATCCCCTGCTCACCTTTCGTCCTTCAGAGGATACCCGACTGAGGACCCTGACCTATTTTTATTTAAGTTTGATGTCTTATGCAGGTCTATGGACTACAAATCCGATACGCAGAAGCTGAAACTCTTTCCTTCTACATTAGATGATGCAGCTCTACGGTGGTTCATCGGTCTGGGAGACAAACACATTGCCACTTGGGACCAGATGAAGAGGCTCTTTTTAGAACAATACCAAGATTTTGGGAGAGCAAGAGACTCCAGGGAGGAGGTCCTGAGCATGACACAGAAAGAAGATGAGTCTCTCGAGGAGTACTGGGAGAGATTCAACTTTAATCTTCAATGATCTCCTCATGCGAGACTATCTGATAAGTCCCTCAAAAGCATCTTCTTGAGAGGACTTACCAATGAATCACTGGAGGCTCTTAACATGATCTCCGAAGGTGATGTCTACCAGCATGCTATGGAAGACATCCAAAAATTATGCCGAAACTACTCAAGAAGGTGAGGCAAGGCCACCTCCAGAACCATGAAAGCAACTGCTTCAGTCACAAAGATAGAAATAGGTAACATGTTGGAGGATTTAAAGAGCGAAATGCTCTCATCTCTAGCATTGCAGATGGATACGTTGTTGTTAGAGAAAAAGAAGCAAGAGAATGACGCAACATTAGCTTATTTCTATCCAAAATGTAGAGGGAGGCATGCAAAGAATGCATGCCCGGAGAACAAAGTCAGAGTATGCATAGTTTGTAGGCTGAATCATAAAACTCGATTGTGCCCATGACTGCCCAGTAATCAGGAGGAGGCTGAAAGCATGGATGCCTATTTCATAGGCAATAGGAAGAGTTGGCCATAGCCCCCTATGGGGAATATGCCAACCGAAATGCCACCATATGGGGGAGGGCCATACATGCACCAAGGACCACCTCAACCACCTAACATGGGGTGGTGGGGGCCATCACCCTGGTCTAACGCACCCCCAATAGCATTCCCAAACCAGCAGCCATGGATGCCATATCCATATCCTGGGCAGCAGTGGAGAGGCCATACTACATGGAATCAGGCTCCATAGAATGTAGCACCTGCTCACCCCCAATAGAATTTATCGACATTGCTAGTAGTGAGACCTGCATAGCTACCCGCACAACCGATGACAAATCCAAATAACAGAGTGAACCAGCCAGCATACAACGTGGAGGGTGAGATGTATCCTATGTACAATATTCAGCTTAGGTCAGGTAGGCAGCTAGGAGTAGGAACACCTCCACTGGTAGAAGAGGAGGAAGAGGTAGAAGAAACACCTTTGGTAGAAGAGGAAGAAACACTTGAGAGAGCGAAGGCTCCATTTCCTAGCCGGTTGCAAGAATAGAGAAAAGTAACACAACCAGAATTCGACATCTTGTCAAGCTTGAAGAACCTCACAGTGACAATTCCATTATTTCAAGCAATCCGAGATGTTCCCATATATACCAAGGCAATCATAGAGATGTGTCTGAGGAAGCCAGGATGAAAAGCAACCCAGACTATCAACGTCATGGGTAAACTGGTGGATTTGATGATGGGCAGAACATGCCATCCGAAGTATGCAGACCTAGGCAACCCGATGCTGACTGTAAAAATCGAGGGACATTCCCTGTCCAATACGTTGGTCGATCTCGGAGCAGCCATCAATGTAATGCCTCAGGAGACCATGCAGAGGCTACAGCTCATGAACTTGAAACCCACCATGACAGTGTTGCAGCTAGCCGATCGATCGACCGTATCACTCGAAAGGGATGTTGGAAGACGTGATAGTAATGGTCAGTGCATGGGAATACCCAACCGAATTTTTAGTTTTGCAATCCAAAACTAGGCTGGGCGGTTACCCGCTCATCTTGGGGAGGCCATGGCTAGCAATAGCTGATGCTTACATCAGCTATCGGGATGGGTTGATGACCATCTCCGATGGGCGAAATGTTAAAAGGCTGACCATTTCACCTCCAGCATAGTCTGTCGACTCAGTAGGAGAACCCATGATCATCGAGCATGGAAATATGGAGCTGTCCATAATCCAGCCGATGATGACATTGGAGGAGTTGATAGAAGAGGATGAAGATGGTGCTATTGTGGAGTTTCTCCATGGAGAACCCTCCATCTCCGCACCTGGATCACCGTTGATTGGCGCCCAAGATCACCACGTCCGACAGATACACGTTGGGCCAGGAAGAACATTAAATGTCAGCAGTAGGTTGACGCCCACACAACTGACAAAATTAGAAGAGCTCCTGGTAAGGCACCAACAAGCATTTGCATGGGATTACTCAGATATGCAGGGCATCAGCCCAGAGATCTGTACCCATCGGATTTATCTAGATGATCAGGCAACTCCAAGCCGACAGTCACAGCGAAGAATGAACCCGACAATGAAAGACATTGTCAAGGAAGAACTGCACAAACTCTTGGCTATCGGATTCATATATCCAATTTTTGATAGCGAGTGGGTATCACCGTTAGTGGTGGTCCCTAAAAAGAATGGGAAGTGGCGAATCTATGTGGACTACAGAGCATTGAACAAAGCAACCAAGAAAGACCACTTCCCGCTCCCGTTCATTGATCAGGTCTTGGACACACTCTCGGGGAGGAAGTACTTCTCCTTTCTGGATGGATTCAGTGGATACAACCAGATCCAGATAGGAGAAGAAGATCAGGATAAGACAACGTTCACCTGCCCATGGGGAACGTTTGCCTATAGGGTATTGCCTTTCGGACTGTGCAACGCACCTGCCACCTTTCAAAGGGTGGTGCTTAGCATATTCTCAGACATGATGGGAGACGGGGTCGAGGTATACATGGATGACTTCACCGTCTATGGAGAAACCTTCGAGGAGGCAATGACGAATTTGGAAAGAGTGCTCGATAGAAGCAAGGAAAATAATTTGTCCCTAAGTAATGAAAAATGCTTTATGATGATGCAAGAAGGCATCGTACTGGGACACCACCTCTCTGTAGAAGGAATAAAAGTTGATAAAAGGAAGATTGAGGTCATCAGAGACCTACCCAACCCTAGAACGTAGAAGGAGGTAAGAAGTTTTCTTGGATCATCCGGATACTATCGATGATTTATTATCGAATTTAGCGAAATTGCCAAACCACTGCACACTCTATTATCTAAGGATGTGGAGTTCAATTGGATGGAAGACTATGAAGAAGCATTCCAATTGCTTAAGGAGAAACTGATATCTACACCAGTTTTAAGAGGACCAAATTGGGCCATACCATTCCATATCTACTGTGATGCATCCAACGGTGCGATTGGAGCAGTCCTCGAACAAAAATATGGCAAAGAATTTTATGCCATTTATTATGTCAGTAAAAACTTGGCAGGAGCAGAGCTCAACTACACAGTGATAGAGAAGGAATTCCTAGCAGTTGTCCATGCTATAAACAAATTCTACCACTATATCATCGGATATAAGGTATTTGTCCATACGGACCATGCGGCTATCAGATACCTAATGAGCAAGCCGGCCATTGGCGGAAGAATTATCAGATGGTTGTTGCTACTACAGGAATTCGACATCACCATAGTCGACAAACCAGGCAAGGATAACGTCGTGGCAGATTTTCTATCCAGATTGATACCAACAGACCATCAAGCAGTGGAAGACCAATTTTTGGATGAACATTTGTTCACTATTAGTGAGCAAACCCCATGGTATGCAGATATAGCCAATTACTTGGCCATCGAAAGGACCTCACCTGCTCTCTCTTACCGAGAAAAGTAGGCGGTCATAGAGAAAAGTGCATCATTCCTATGGATGGATGGTCTCCTATTTAAAATAGGACATGACCAAATTATAAGAAGATGCGTAGCAGAACAGGAGTTCTCAGAAGTACTCAAAGCATGTCACGACGAGCCATGCGGAGGACACTTTGCAGGGAAATGAACTGCCTACAAAATCCTACAGGCTGGGTACTTTTGGCCCACTCTGTTTAAGGATGCGGCTGCGTATGCCAACAAGTGTGATGAATGCCAAAGGATGGGTAGACCAACCCATCGAGATGAAATGCCCCTCCAGCCTCAGGTACACCTAGAACCTTTCGATAAGTGGGGCATGGACTTCGTGGGACCGTTTAATCCACCTTCGATGGGGAGGAGGTTTATTTTGGTCTGTACGGATTACGTTACCAAATGGGTTGAAGTACAGGCATTAAGGGATTCAAAGGAAAGAACGGTCACCGATTTCTTATTTGCCCATATTTTTACATGATTTGGGGTCCCTCGAGAGATAACAATAGACCAAGGGCCTCAATTTACCTCCAAGTTGATCGAGGAACTGATGGAGCAATACAGAGTTTGGCACAATAAAACTACGCCCTACCATCCATAGGAAAACGGGCAAGTGGAAGTGACAAATAGAGAAATAGAGAACATCCTGATGAAGACCATGCAACAACACAAGAAATATTGGGCTACACGGTTGTCGGAGGCAGTCTGGGCATATAACACCACGTGGAAATCCACCATAGGATTTACACCTTTCCAACTGGTCTATGGGAAAAATGTGATGATGCCCATCGAATTTGAAATCAAGACACTGAGAACGGCTTCAGAATTGAACTTGAGCTTGGATGAAGCTCAAAAACAAAGGATTCGATAGCTAGATCAGCTGGACGAAATCCGATTAGATGCTTTGTAGAGGACAAAAATTATACAGAAGCAAAGAAAGCGGTGGCATGATAGCCACATTAAGCTGAAGCAGTTCCAAGAAGGGGAATGGGTACTATTGTATGATTCTCGGTTCCAGGAGAGGAAGGGCAAATTAATGCAGAGATGGATGGGGTCGTATGAGGTGGTAGAGCTCATCAAGAATGGGGCGGTGCACGTTAAGACAATTGACGGTAGCGACACCATGTTCACAGTCAATGGCCACCGACTACGCCCCTATAATACGTCCAAAACGTTATAGGTAGAATCCAGAATAGGCATGGGGGAGACCCCATCTTGCTAGATCTAGACCGAACTCTCATAGGTGAAATGGTGGGCATGGAAGTGCTCACCCAAAATTAGTTAATGTAGTTTTTTATATATAGTGTGTTTTTGTAGGGATGACGCCCGCATGCAAGCTGCAGGCATCCTAACCCAGGGCCTAACAGGCATGGAATGCATCTAACTGCCTTTATTTTCCTTTTTTTTTGGTTGCTTTTTGTAGGTGGAGGACCTGACAGCACGAGGGATAGGTATCTGGGAAACCAGGCCTGATTCGGCTCAGCATTCTGACACCGGCTCGTAGGTAGAAGCTGAGGCAGCATGAAGCAAGACTGGGAAGGCTTGATCACCCTTTCCTAGTCAATCACAACATGATTTCTGAGAAGAAGGCGCCTTCCACATCCAGAAGGTGCCCAACCAGAATAAGGTGCCTTCCTTATAAAGAAGGCACCCAACTAGAAGAAGGTGCCTTCCACATCTAGAAGGTGCCCAGCTAGAATAAGGTGCCTTCCTTATAAAGAAGGTGCTCATCCAGAAGAAGGCACCTTCCACATCTATAAGGCACCCATCCAGAATAAGGCGCCTTCCTTATAAAGAAGGTTCCCAACTAGAAGAAGGTGCCTTCCTTATAAAGAAGGTGCTCGTTAGAATAAGGCACCTTCCTTATAGAGAAGGCACCCTGCCAAGGGAAGGCACCTTCCTTATAAAGAAGGTTCCCAGCCCAGTTCTAAGAGTTTAAAAAAAAAAAAATCCAAGGCGCCTTCCACATCAGGAAGGCGCATGCAACCGAGGTGCCTTCCACATCGAAAAGGTGCACCCAATCAGGAGCACCTTCCATAGTAGGAAGGCACCATCATCAAGAAGGTGCCTTCCACCATCGGATGACACATCCAATCAGAGGCACCTTCCATCATCGAAAGGTGCATCCATTCAGAAAGCATCGACAACATCGAGAAGGCACCACATCAGCACCTTCCACATGGGGAAGGTACCAAAGAATGCCTTCCACGTACAGCCAACACTCACGCCTCTCGGACACCTCGAGCGGAATGAAGCATCACACGAATGAGCGGCACCAGATGACCATACCCCTCCCTCATGTCACAAATCGATGAATCAGTGGCCTTCATGATGCCTGAAACATCGAATCAGGTACGTGCATGTTAATTCAAATTTTTATATAATTATTTATAAAATATGCAGTACCAAAAAAGATACCGCCATCATAAAGATCATATCCCCCCATAGCCGAAACCGCGTGCCAATGATATGGCACCTTCCATAACTGCTAGGGTTAGGCACCTTCCCTATAAGAAGGCACCTTCCTGAGGAAGGAAGGACAAAAAAAATAGCAGTAGTAAGGGAAGGCGCCATGGGAGGAAGGTCTAAGAATCACGCAGTGAAGAAGAATGAACCAGGTGATACAGATGGAATCAGAGGAGCGGTGAAAACATAGTTCGAGGCCGAGGGATGGCTCGAATACTGTACCCTGGTCAGTCAGGGCTAGGACATGGAGGCAGCCAAGGAGTTCGCTACCTCCTTGAGGGGCGATGTGGCCCAAGTACGAGGGGTAGAAATTCCAGTCACCCCTGAGTTC
Organism: Wollemia nobilis; assembly: GCA_028583015.1. NCBI lineage: Eukaryota > Viridiplantae > Streptophyta > Pinopsida > Araucariales > Araucariaceae > Wollemia > Wollemia nobilis. The sequence goes on along the minus strand of JAQPPZ010017049.1, from coordinate 6,922,642 downwards.
ATCTCACAGGCGACTGGATTGCCCCTCATAGGGGAATGTGTATACAAAGGTGGACTATTGAAGCCATACATCGAGGTGCTACTTCCAGGAGAGAATGTGCAGATAGACAAGGAGGGGTTACCCAAAAATAGCCTCCCCATGAATCTATGAAAGATATTCGAGCAGGTTGCTCGATTCTTCACATGCACCAGGAAATATACCCATCTGCACGCTAATCATGTGCAGTTTCTCAATCACCTGGTGCATGGAAGGAAGTTAAATGTGCCCTTCTACTTGGTGAATGCTCTGAAGGATGAAGCGGCTCGGTACTAGAAAGGGGCACCATCCACCTTAGCCCACCATGGGCTGATATCGACACTAGCCCGCCATGCAGAAGCGTAGAGGCAGAACCCCGATGTAGAGGGAGATGGCGGCCAAGAAAAGCAACACGATACTATTGTCGAAGTAGGGCAAGATGAGGGATGCCCTATAGAGGAAATAGTGAGCATCGAGCAATTGGCATTGCCCTATTTCATAGAGGAAAGAGGGTAGTCACCAGTGCCTAAAAACATAGAGGAAGGAGGGCGGTCACTAGTACGAGAGCACAGAGGGAAGAGGGCATTCCCTAGTGCCTGAGCATGAGGAGGAAGGAGCACCGCTTGTTAGCAGTGAGGATGAGTTTCACCCGATAGAACCAGTCCCTAGGAGGAAATGTCTATGGTGACTCCTCTCGATAGAGGAAGAATAGAGCGACCCAAAAGTAGACGTTGCAGCCCAAACCCTCTGAGAATTGATGAACCGGAGCCCACAAGATGCAGGGACTTTCGAGAACAATGACCAGGTCGATGCGGCCTTGGAGGAGGTGCTCGAATGGCAAACCAATTGCTGGATGACCCAAAAAATTTTGGAGGACTGCCAGAACAAGCATGCAGGGGAGTTGAAGGAACGAGACAGATGGATCGCCCAACTCGAGCAGCTGGTCCAGTTGTAGGAGGAAAACCAGCTACTTCAGGATAGGGGAATGGAAATAAGGGATGCGTACACTCAAACTGATTGGGTGAAAGAAGTCTCGATGAATTCTCCCACATCTATCGAATGAGTATTCTCTTCGGGGAAATTCGATCGGACGCCCGATAGAGCAGCCCGAAGGTAGGGGAGAATTCCTCTATTTTTGGGAGTGAAGGGGAGAGAAGTCCCACAATACCCCCTGTCATTGTCCTAAGTGATACAGAGTAGGACGAGGGCCTCCAGTAGTAGATAGGACCAGAGGATAAGGAAGAACTCCCCAGATCTGAAGAAGGAGAAGAGCCTGAGGGGTCGACACCGGACAGATAGGAGAATGAAGGATCACCCCCAGAGATAGCAGCATAGAATGAAGAGAACGCTCCAGAGCAGGCCCCTCGGAGCGAGGAGATGTCCGCTAGGGAGAAAGAGAAGACCCCTATTTGAGCCACCACATTTTCCATAGAGGCCAGAGGAAAAAGGCCCAGGATGGCTCGAAAGAAGGTGAAGGTGACCTTCATCGAGCTAGAAGAGGACGAGTGGGATATGCAGCCATTCATCGAAAGGCAAAAATAGTTCGAATGACTGCTCAAGGAGATGAAAGCAGCCAAAGATGCTAGGAAGGTAGCCTCGAGGATGAGAGGAGACTCTGGCATCTACGTTAATCCGATAGAGGACAACCAGTTCTGGGATATTTACGGTTCATCTCGGGGATGACCCTCCATGATGAGGAGGTATTTGGAATGATGGGGGGTATATGGCCCCCAATTGGAGGCCACTACCATTACAAAGGAGAACGTAGGGCTTACTCCTAAAGTGGCCAGATTATACAAGGCCCAAGTAGTACCTTCTAGGGGGATAATTTAGATATCCCTCTGGCAGCGGTCAGACCTCTAGACGCTGACCTCTGGCAAGCTATCGAAGCTGCATTCCAGTCAGTAGAGATGACACTGGCTAGATCACCGCCAGTAGCGGCTAGAATGAGAAAGGGACAATCGACAGCCGCACCCTCAGTTCCACGTAGGAAAAGGTGAGCCACACCTTCAGATGCCAGTGCAGAAGAGACAGACTCGGGCCGTAGGGGCAGCCGAACCCTCCAAGAAATGGCAATGATGAAGGATCAACCGGGCTATCTACAGTTTTGATGCCATGAGGGCATGGCATATGTTAGGCATGGGGGGATGATGAGCACCAAAAATGCTCATATTTTGTACACATTTTCTTGATCATTATGCGGTTGTATAATAAGGATTGCATACTTTTATAAATGATTATATAGATATTTGATGAAATTATGCATGTTATCTAATTTGTGTGTTTTCAGTGTGTTTTGTGGAATTGCAGTTGGTTTAGTTAGATTTGGATCAGTCGAGGTCTTTTGATGGACCTGGCACTTTGTTTCTTTGGGGGTCAATGCAGAGAACATAGGCGCCTTCCTCTTCTAGGAAGGCGCCAAGAGAAATTAGTAGGTGCCTTCCTCTTCCAGGAAGGCGCCAAGAGAACGTAGGCGCCTTCCTCTTCCAGGAAGGTGCCAAGAGAATGTTGGTGCCTTCCTCTTCCAGGAAGGCACCAAGGAAAGAGAAGCGCCTTCCTCCTCCAGGAAGGCACCAAAGGAAGGAAGCGCCTTCCTCTCATAAGGAAGGCACCGATGGGAAGGCACCACGATAGGCAAAGCACCTTCCTCCCATAAGGAAGGTGCCACTAGAAGACGTGCCTTCCTCATAGAAGGTGAGCGCCTTCCTCCCATAAGGAAGGCACCACTAGAAGGCAAGCGCCTTCCTCCCATAGGAAGGCACCAATAGAAGGTAAGCGCCTTCCTCTTCTAGGAAGGCGCCACGACAATAAGATACCTTCCGTATAGGGAAGGCGCCCGATATACTTAGGCACCTTCCTCATAAGGAAGGCACCTCTGTTCTTCGCCCGTTGACCAGATTTACATGACGTGGACAACAACGGCTGGTGCAGTTCCAACTCTACGTCATGTAGAGCTAAATTGGAGATCACACCAACGTATGAAAATGTCTTACCAATGCCAGGCGAAGCACGAACCAATCAGCGAACACGCCATCGTTAGAACCAAATGCCAGTTTTAAGGAGACGTCGATTGCATTCACCAGACTGTCTTAATTTAGTCTGGGATGAATCGACTATTGTAACCTCTTTGTAACAGAAGTTCTATGGGTGTGTTATATAAACACGCGTAGACCATTCTAGGAGATATAGAGATTGATATAGATTCATATAGAGATACAGAGATAGATAAATATTGTAACACTTTGATAAATATATTACAGTTCTAAGAGTTCTAAGCGCGTGTTCAGCTGGGAGGAAGCTGCTGGAGCCTGGGCCCACTCCAAGCCAGTATTTCTTCCCCACTTTTCTCCTATTTTCTAGATTAGTCTATTGCTTTTGAAAGGTCGTTTACCTCATTACTATTCCCAGTATTTGCAGTAGATTCATTTTCAGGAATGTGTGAATGTTTCATTTCCGTAGATTTAATTATTTTCTTCTTACGTAAATTATTGAGGAGTGCATGAATGATTGACAACCATTTTGAAAACACCCCCCAATAGTAGGATTAGCGGATTCATCTCAAGTGGTATTGTAAGCAATCTTATTCAGACCCTTCGCAAGTTTACGAAGCTCCCTGGGTTGATAATTAAATGCACGGGCATGTGACAAAAGTAGGAAAAAGTTAACCTTGTTTGGCCCACAACACAAACCACTGGTGCAATATCCTAACTTAGGCCAAATCAAATATATCATAGAAGAACTCATTGGCAGAGAAGTCTCTGATTATATGGTTGAGGATAGAGGCAAAATGAAGTCGAAACAAATAAGGATTTAGGGATTTCAAGCAGAATCAAATGATCTTTGTAACATTCTCAAGCTACAGTTTATTCCCATGAGACCCAAGGAAGATCAAGTGACCTGGGCTCCTACAGAAAATGGAGAGTTCACTGTTAAATTAGCTTACAAGCTTCTGCTTGATGACGAGGATTTGTCCTCCAAAAGGACTTAGGATAAAAAATTTAATTCCAAAAATTTCATGGCTGGTTATCCAAGGAAGAATTCTAACAATTGATAATATGATGTGTAAAGGTATTTGTATCACTAATCACTATTATCTATACAGGTCTAATTAGGAGACCATTTATCACATTTTCCTTGAGTTCCCTTTTTTCTTGACTATCCTAAGTGGGGTTTTTTAGGCCTTCAATATTTCTTGGGTTAAACCAGCCATCGTACTTGATTTGTTCATCCAGTGGCCTTGCCCCTTTTCAAGCCAAAGACTTAGATACATGTGTAAAATTTGTCTCAATCACTATCTTTGGTAGGTGTGGTTAGAAAGGAACCATAGAGTCTTTAATGAGTCTATCCATGATGATAAAATTATCATTGCTAGGATCCTATCCTTTGCCAATGGTAATGTGAACCTTATCCCTTTTGATATTCGTAAACCTCATCTACAGGAGACCACGATTGCTCAATATTTAAGCTTAACCTTGTTATATGAGTCTGTGCCTAGGGTAGTCAACCCTAGAGCCAATGTTAAGTGGTCCCCACCTCCTACGGGTTGGTTTAAGCTTAATTTTTATGGAGTGGCTAAGGACAATCCTGGAAGAGTAGGCACTGGTGAATTGTGCAAGATCATAATGGGAATATGATGCTTGCATTTTTTGAATATTTGGGAACAAGGACGAACAATGAAGTTGAAGCTAGAGTTATGTGGAGAGGCCTTCAAATGACTCAAGACTTAGAAGGCAATTTGATCATAGAAGGAGACTCTATGCATGTTATAAATCTCCTCAATAATTGGAAAACACCTCCTTGGAGGATTAAAACAATTGTTGAGGAGGCTAGGATCCTTTTCCAGGGAAAATAGGATAGAAAAGCCCAACATGTCTTTCGGGAAGCTAACAAAGTTGCTGATAAGCTGGCAAATTTGGGTGTCGATGGTGATTGACTTTTCAAATGGGAACACGGTGTCCCGAGCAAAGTAGAGGAGCTTATTCAACAAGAATTCCAATAATTTTAGTCAAATTTACCAACAGGGAAGGCATTGTAAGTTTGAATGCTATGAGTATTCCCGTCTCTTTTTTGAAATGGACTCACAATAAAAATTATCCAAGATATTAGTCTTTGTGGATTTTTCTTGGAAATACCACAAAGACTAATGGGGACAGTCACATTTCTGATAACATAGCTCCTAGTTGTCTTAAAAATTTGAGGTTGGTTGATAATCATAGGGCAGGAAAGAAATGACAATATAAGACTTCAAACCAGAGCCACGTGGACCACCAGATAGCCACCACCATAAATCTAGCCAGCAGGTTCACTTCTCCAAGGTTGATTGGCCAATATGGGATGTGGTCCCAAAGCATGTCATATATGGAAGAAAGCAATTACAAAATAATTATTAAGAGTAACTATCAATACAGAGCTTGTGGGAGTTTTTTTAAGTACTCTACTATGTGTGTCTGCAGCTTTTTGTTTCTCCATTGTTTCAAGGAAGGGATCTATGTTTGTTTCTTTTTTTGTAATTATGATGCAGGTGTATTTTCTTGAGGTATACCAAAAATGGTGTATGGGAAGTTTCTTTTTTATAACAGGCTATGTGTCTTACCGGATGTAATGGCTTTGGCGGCATGTATATTTTACATATATTGGATCCTTAGTAGGGACATGTTCATCAACAACCCTGGGCTGATTTTTGTAAATGGTTTTGGGTCAACTTGTAAAACCCAATATTAATGCTATAGTATCTTATCTACCAAAAAAAAAGACACATTGCAACTAAACTACATATAGGGCCTAACATACCAATAACTAAGTAAAGCATTTCATAATGCAAATTAAGCTCATATTATTCTCTTTACTACTCCCATAGCCCTTAGCATTATAAGAAATAATTTAAAGAAAAAAGAAAAGCTACATAATTGAATGTTAAGCATCCCTAATATTATAATAGCCTAGAGTGATAATATAAATAGTAACTTAGGCTTAATAGAATAGACCACCCACAAAGATTTTATAGAAATATCTAAGACCTATAGAGTATTCACAAGCAAAATAATTCCACAACACAATGCTAGCAAAGTTCAAATAGTAAGTTGATTCATTAAAATTATAAGTAGAATTACATATTATACAATAGGTAAACACTCAAATTTTTGACCCTCATACTGAGGTAAATTGTGCTATTTATAATTTTCTATACTATCCAAGATAATAATTACAAGGATAGTTGTACATAGTCCTAAAAAATGACATAGCTTGGCCCTATCTTGGGATTATGCTCAATCAACATGCTTGTAAGGAATCAACATCACTCTCTCACTCTATCTTAGCTATATATTTTCATATAGCACTGTTCATCATCTTTAGGAACCACATATCCTTAGTATATTTGCACCTCTTGAACATGCTTGGATTCTCCCACTATGCCTTATTATTGTGCCAACTATTAAATTTATAGGAACTTTGCTTAGGATTAGTGCCAAACAATGTTGTTGTATGTTCCAAGAAAATAGGTATCCCTTTCTATCTAACTAATTTATTCTAGATGGATGAGAAGTGTTTAGGTGGCCCATTCCTCTAATACACACAATCTCTTATAAAAGAGAACTATCTAAGGAGTCCTCTTTTGTTTCCATCTATTGTAGGCTTCTATTTATCATGGGGGTCTTAAGGACTTGGCTAGGGCTTCTATGAGTCCTTGTTGACATTGTTTAGAACCTATGACCACTTCAAAATCCTAACCACTCTAGCCTCTGGTAACTTGAGCATCAAACCACTTCATACCCAACCAATTTGCACTTGAAAACTCTAAAGTACCTATATTTCCTTGCATTAATTGAATTCTAGGATCGTTAAGATAAATTTAGACCACTAACCATTATTTACATGGAAATTACCACAATTTTCTTGTATTCTAAATAACAAAATTAAAAAAACTGATAGTCTAACAAAGTGTTAGGATCTATCTATGTGGAAGATTTTATAGGTCCACATTATTGATCCTTCCTAAGGATTTTTACTTGAAAAAATGAAAATCTAAATAGCCTTTTCCATTGGGAAATGAAGTCAAAATAACAAAAGATACAAGAGGAAGAGAAAGAAAGAAACACTTGGGAGAACTAAATAGATTTAATAGAGAATGCAACTTGGAAAAAAATGATTCAATAATTTTATGACATCAATATGGATTTGTATCATGAATTAAAATATGTCCCTATCCCAATTGTATCCCATTTGCCTATAAAATATGATATTCTCTATGACAAAAAGAGAGAAAGAACAAGATATAATAGAGAATGAAAAAATATATAAGGAAGAATGGAGAAGGTGGTGATTTAATGAATAATTACTAGTGATAGGATGAACAGGGAGAAGAAGAGAAAAATGGAATTGATGATGATGAGAAGAATAGGAAGAAGAAACTAGAGGTAGAAGAGAAAAAATGGAAATGGATATACTTGACTTGAAGTAGCTCCTTGAGAGTATAACTCATTTTAATAAAAAATCATAATAACTTATATTGCCTTAGGTAAATGTTCCAAGTCCTCGGTTCTTGGTGATGGATGCTTATTGCCCTTTTCTTTATAATAATTCATAGGTTCTTCTCAAAATTACAAACAATCGCTAAGCACACAGGCACTTCCATGGATGCTCCTTTGAACATGAACTTGCTCAAGGCTCTTTCCAAGTTGTGAGATATAGAAAAATTGCATGCACTTTTATAGATATTTTTTAGGGCTATGTTGGCTAGAATTAATTGTACATGCTTTATCACACTTTTCTAAAATTTGAACTTATGTGAGTGGGTTGATCACATGCCTTACCTTTATTAGAGATAATAGCTTTTTGACAATGTGGTCATAACTTCTTTTCTTCTTGATTTATTGCATTAAATACCACATACTTATCAATTATGAAAGTGGTAAGTCTATTGTGCTAATTTACCTATGAGCTATACTTTGTTTGCATCTACTTGCTAGTTAATATTCTCATGGTAGGGCCTAGTTCCAGTGGCTTGCACTTGTTATAATATATGTTATCTTGACCATTCCTTGCTAGTTTTGCTTGTGCTCCTTGCTTGATTGTTGATGTTTTTCAATTTCTTATATATAATAACTACCAAATTTTTACTTGTGCACTGAGCCTTTCCCTTAGCCTAGCTTGACCTCTCTACTCCCTTTCATTTTGGTTGAGGATGTTGAAAAATTATGAACTCCAAAAATATTTTCTTATATACCGGTACCTACAAGTCCATATGATTCATGGAATGTTTTAGTAATCTAAAAAACCTAAGGTGCTTATTCTTCTTAGGTTTTATAAACTTGTAGAGGCTCTTTGTAGTTAATCCAACTAAGGGAAACTTTGTTTTGGTATACAATATTTTCCAATATTATAGACCTCTCAAAAATTTCCTCTTATTTTATTTCTTTTTATCATCGGGTTTTGCTTTTTTCCTTATTATTGGTTCCATTTTAAAATAGCAATAAGGTATATGATAAGCTACAAGCTCAATTACCAAATGACGGTAGCCTTATCCATGAACACACCCCCTAACATGGGGAATTCACCCATAACTGTTGAATGTCCTTACCATTTGTGGAACCCTCTTAGCTATCATAAAGGATGTTTTAGGTTCCCAACTAATGACAAGGTATAACTTAGCTATCATAAAAAATACTATAAATAACTTGCTTGTCTATTCCAATGAGTCAACAAATCCTCATAGCACATGGAGCTTCAATATTATTTGTAAATTTATTTTATGACCCTTATTTGAAAGAAACTTCAATACCTTTTCTTCATCATCCATTCAAAATTTCATCAAAGCTTTAGACCCTCTCATATTATCTTGGCTAAAATTTCTCCTCTAGGCTTGATCAACTCTACTCAAGTCTTGCAAAATACTAAAAAGAGGAGCCTACTTATATTGACTTCCTCTCATAGGAAAGTATTTAAATTCACTTACCCATTTCATCCTATTTTTCATCACTTCTATTCTAGATAGCTCACATAAAAGGATTTTTGGTTGCTATTGTTTCAACAAAAACATGGTAATATATCATAAATATCTAGTTTATGTGTCCATACTATGTGTGACTTGCCTATTTCTAAAAATATGCTATTTGTTTTGGATAATGTATTTATTGTATCTAGCTATAATCAAATTTATTTATATGCTACCTATTTATACAAAATTTTGGTGTACTTTCTCATGGCAATTGCATCATATATTACCACCTCATTAGAACCTTCAGTGTCTAGTCCATGATGTTACAAACCTCTACCTTTCTAGTCTATATGGGCATGTAAATTTCTGAGCTATGACTTGTCATTGCATTTCAAACCGATAGGCTATTTACAATTTAAAATTTCCATATGTCAGATGCCATTTCCCAAAATAGCCATGATCTTTTACTATCACACTTCTTTATGTATATTTATGATACAAATTGATGCATTCTATATTTCATTCAAGGTGTTATGTGAAATGACTATTTACTAGTATTGGTAAATTAGCCTTTGACTTTAGTTATTTCATATACATTGCATTTATATCTTCAAGTATGTCACTAAGGCCTAGGCCATATGGAGTCAAAATTTTTATTCTTTTTTGGCCTAGACTTCACCTCATCCCAATGCATTGGATCACCATTCAAAGTCTCCTTTGACCAGTCTAACCCATCAAAGAAATGTCTATCAGATTCTTGCTTTTGTTAGAGGCTACTATAGGATTTTTCTCTCTACTCCTCTAGATATAGAAGTTCAACCATCCTCATTATTTGGAATTCTAGATTCAAAATGGAAACAACTCCTAACCATCTAACCCTTCAACACCATACAATGTTGGTCCATACTTGGATGTAACATTAAAGTATTCTAGGGAGAATTCATCCTCCATTTGAAACTATTTGATCACCTCTTCAACATATTCTAGATCATCCTCAACCAAGTTAATTCTTTTTTCTTCAGTTTTAAGATGCATGTATAGGATATATATCCTAGGTGCTTACCCTTAGCCAATATGTCATCATTCATTATTATTCATATATATATATATATATATATATAATGTAGTATACATAAATATGGTGCTTATACACCACAGGTGGTATCAAAGCATATTCCACTAATGACAAATATGATGGAAATATTTTTAAGATTAGAAAAAATAATAAAATGTTTGAAAATTTTGATAATAGGATTGAATTATATTTTGAGACCAAGGATTTAGAAACATGGAAAGTATTTGAGAAAAGAGATGAAGAATTCACTACTAAAAAGTAGGCTTATTTGGATAAAGTATGAGATAAAAAATATATAACTCATGCAATGACAAAAGAATTTGCTATGGCTACAAAAGTTCTAGAGGTCAAGGCTTTCAACACAGAGAAAAATTGTATAGAAGCTATAGTGGTAAAGGCTCCAACACCATATACACTTTGACCCTACACAAGGCACCTTTCAATATTGCCTCCTTCCACATGGATTTTGACATCTTTCCTAAAGCCACCTCAACCACTAGCACCAATAGACTATGCTAGCCATATTAACTAGTTATTACTACTAGCATTGTTTTATCATCACCTTCATCCTTAACCATGGCCTAACAAAATCCATTTGTTTCACCACTATCACTATCACAATAGCAATATTGTTCTTTATAATATATTTTGAAACATGATTTATTATTGCTGATGCAACCTCATACATCTACCACCTTGGCCTCCTCCTTGGCTCATAAATCATGGCCCTACTACTCTACCCCATTGCAATCATGTCTACCACCATTAAGTGTCATCTCCAGATCATCAATTAGCCATATTTATGTGTTTATGCCTAGGTTTTGATAGGTCCTAGCCTCAAGTCCCTTGGAGTCCCCCTTTTATTTCACAATGATAATCCCCATCCTTGATCATGATAGGAAGAAGATTAACATAGAAAAGAATGGTCCCATAAATTTCCATAATAATGAGCATAGTGACACTGATGACCTCCATAGATTTGTAATATTCCTAGTGGATATAAGTGCACCCTAGACTATAGGGTCCAATATTGGATGATTTAGGATTTATCCCTAGCTAACCTCTAGAGAAGGTCGATTCCTTATGTAAAAGAAAAAATAAAAGAAATGGGGGAAGACTAAAGTGAGAAATGGAGGGTTAGAAAGAGAAGATAAATATGGATTTAATATGAATGAAATTTAGCTAATAGTATTACCACATCCTATGCAAGACACACTGCAACTAAACTACATATAGGGCCTAATAGACCAATCACTATGAAAAGCATTGTAGAATGTAAATTAAGCTCATATCATGACCTCTACTACTCTAATAGCTCCCAACACATTGAGTAAGATTTTATAGAAGAATGAAAAAACACATAATTGAATCCTAATAATCCCTAATATTCTAATAGCCTAGAGTGATAATCCAAAAAATAATTAATGTCTAACAAAAGAGACCACCCAAAAAACTTTTATCAAATATATAGGGTGTACAAAACATTCACAAACAAAATAATTCCACAACACAATAAAATCAAAGGTCAAACAACAAGCTGATTCATTAAAATTGCAAAGAAAAATTATATATTATACAATAGGTAAACACTCAAATTGTTGACCCTCATGCTGAGGTAAATTTTTCTATTTATAATTTGCTACACTAGCCTAGTTGATGATTACAAGGAGGGTCTACCATAGGCCTAATAAAAATGGCATAGCCAGGACCTATTTGGGGCTTATGCTTGATCAACATGCTTGGAAGGAATGGTTTGCACTTTTCTTATCTATATTAGCCAATTATTTTTATCCAACACCATTCATCATCTTCACAACCACATGTTCTTAGTATATTTGTGCCTCTTAATAATGCTCTACTTCTCCCACTATGACTTATTATTACTCTAGCTATTCGATTTGTAGGGAACTTTGCTTATGATTAGTGATGGCCAATGCTATTATAGGTTCTAGAAAATCAGGTATCACTTTCTATCTAACTACTTTATTTTGGATAGTTAAGAAGTGTCCAAGTGGCCCATGCCTCTAATGCACATATTCTCTTCTAAAATAAAACTATCTAGGGAGTCCTCTTTTATCACCATCTATTACAAGATTATGTTTATTGCTAGGGTCTTAGAGAACTGACTAGTGCTTCTATGAGTCCTTGATAATATTTTTTGGAACCTTTGGCTACTTCTAAATCTCAACCATTCTATCCTTTGTCAACTCGAGCATCTAACCACCTTGTATCTAGCCACTCTAAAGTGTCTAGATTTCCCTATCTTAGTTGAATTTGGACCCATTAAGCTATTAGAGATATTAAATTATTTGGTAATATATGGTACATTATACATTTTTAAATATTAGATCAAGAACTATGAGTTATATTTTGTCTAATGTAGGTGTCAAATATCTAAGTGGAAAGCTACATGATATGTGGCAATATGTAAAGTGAAGATTCATGAGAGTTTTATCATATGTGAGGAATAGGAAATGATGCATCTCCCAGATGTTTGAGGAGAGAAATAATGAAAGTATTGAAGATTCACATTTTAAGGTTATATCATGGAGATAAATCTCCATGCATTGTAATATGAGTTGATCTCTTGTAAATCAAACTCTATATATGAATAATATATGAGTGATTTCTTATTGTGAAATATTTTAGTTATTCTATGAATGTGATTCATTGATATTGATATTATTCTAAGAGTTCCATTTATATAATTTATGTAATTTATAATTGATTTTGGTAAAGTGGATCTATGATTTAATCTAGCTAAATAGCCATCATAAGCTCCCTTTGGACCTTCAACTAGTCTTTACATGGAAATCACCAAAATTTCCTTGTATTTTGAATAGAAAATTAACAAAACTAATAGTCTAGTAGAGTGCTAGGATTTATCTATGTGGAGGCTTTCATAGGTCTACATGGGGTTGATGTCATAGGTATGGGATAATTTGTCATGTTGTAGCTAGAATTCCCACCTAATATTCTTGGCATGACTTACCTACATGCCCTATACACCTGACTAGGTTGCTGGGAATGCCATGCCCACATGTCATGCATGAGCTACATGACCCTCTCCTAGTTAGCATGCCTCATCACCTAGCCTACCCACCCACTAGCAACCCAAATTTCCTCTCATTTTAGCTAGCCTACCTTCCTTACATTCCTAGCAAGACTTTCTCGTATGCTCCATATGCCCAACTTGATCATTAGTAATGACATGTGCCCATGTGCGCAAGTCAACCTATTTTTACCTATTTTGGCCCATTCTAGCCTCCTTGGCCCATTTTGACCCATTCGAGCCTCCTTGTACCATTTTTACCCATTCGAGACTCCTTGGTCCATTTTGACCCATTCTAACCCATTCCAACCCACCCATAATATTCCAACCTTCTTGGTCTATTCTAGAATATTTCAATCTTCCTAGCCTATTTTGGCCCATTTTGGCTTGTCTCACCCATTTAAGCCACATCCAATATATGCCATCCCATTTTGGTATGTTTTGGACCTACCTAACCCTACTTGACCCATCCTAACCCATCCTACCCACTTTAGCCCTACTTATCCTATTTTAGCTTATCTAGGCTCATTTTGGCCTATCTTGGTCCACTTGACTTATTTTACTTGTTTTTGCCTATTTTTGTCCTCAGTCTCCTTAGATGATTTTGGTTCACTTTGACACATTCCAATCCACTTAGCTTGTTCTATGTTTCAACCTATCGCAATCTATTTTGGTCTCTCTTATCCTATTTCGATCTATCTTGATTTGCTTAGCCTTTTGTCCATCCTAACCCACATGGCTCTTTTCTACTTATTTCATCCTATTTTAGCCTCCTTTATGAATTATGATCCATTCTAACCTACCCATCCCACTTTGGTATATTTTGGACTATTTTTGCCTACCCTCCCATTTTGGTTATTTCCAAATGCCCTACCCTACCCAATCAGTTTTACCTTTCCAAGCCTATTATGGTATGATCTAGTCCATTTTAGCACACTTCGATTATCTTGACCTTTCCTACATATTTTTTCCTTATCTATCCATTTTTTGGTCCTTTGTGGCCTAGTTCAACCTATCTCTACCCATTTTGGCTCTCTCTAGTTTGCCCAACTTGTTTTGACCCATTTTGACCTATCAAACTTGTTATAACCTTCTTGACTTATCATGGTATATTTTCACATATTTTTATCCCACATAACATGTTTTGGTCTTATAAACTCATTTTGGTTTGTTCTAGCCTATATCTACCCCACTTGGCCCATTTTGGCCTTCTTGTCTCCTTCTAGCCTCCATGACCTATCCTATCCTTTTTGACCTTGCCCAACCTATCTTACCCTATCCCAATCCATTTTAATCTAACTCGTCCCTCTTAGTCCCTTTTAGTCCATCCCAACCTATATTGATCTACCCAACTTATTTTGACCCATTTTGACCTTTTTATCCCATTATAACCCATTGCAACTTGTCTAACACATTCTAGTATGTTTTAGCCAGCTTGACCGATTTCAACCACTTTTAGCCTATTTTGGCTTATTCTAACCCATATCACCTATCTCATCCTTTTCCAAACTATCTTATCCTTTTCCAAAATACCTCATATTTTTTAATATGTTTTAGCCTATTTTGATCTACTTAAAATTACTAAGCCTTATCCCTACCCATCCTACCTACTTAAGCCTTACCCGTCTTGTTTTGGCCTATGTTGGTCTGCCTATTCTATTTTAGCATGTCCTTACTCACCCTTAATATTTTGGTCCATTTGGGGCTACCTAGCTTGTTATAGCCCATTTTGACACACATAGTGCATTCTAGCCTTCTTAGCCTATTTTGGGATATCTTGGCCCCACCCAACCTATTTTGACCTTAACATGTTTTAATATCTTGACCTATTCTAGTTTACTTCTATCTATTTTGGCCCATTATAGCATATTTTATCTCATTTTAACCCTCCTAGCCTATTCTAGCATCCCTTGCTCATTTTGGTATGTTTCAGCCCATTTTGGTTGATCTTGCTTGTTTTGGCCCCTTCTAGCCTATCCTAGCTTATTTTTCCCTTCCTAGCCCATTTTGATATGTTTTTTTCCTCTTGATTTGTTTTAGCCTATTTTTGCTTGTTCAACCTATCCTAATCCATCATACCCACTTTGGCCCTACCTAGATTATTTTGGCCTATCCTAGCCCATTTTTGTCTGCCATAGCACACTCGACCTATTTAAACCAATCTAGACCATTTTGGATCATTCCAACCCATTTCGATCCACCTAGCCCATTTTGGTCCATTTTAACCTACTTAGCCCATCATAGCCTACATGACCTATTTCTACCTACTTTAGCTCTTTTTGGCCTTCTTATCCCATTCTAACCCATTTTAACCCTTGTAATCCCTTTTGACATTCTTTGCTTGTTTTGGTATGTTTTGGCTTATTTTAGACCGATCAACTTATTTTGGTCACTTATAGCCTCTCTTGGCTTACCTAACCTATTTTGGTCCCTTATAGTCTCTCTTGTCTTACCTAACCTATTTTAGTCTATCAAACCAATTTCACCCTTCCTGATCCATTCTAGTTAATTTGGCCCATTCTAGCAATTCTATCTTCTCCCACCTATTTTGACCTTTGCTAGCCTATTTTAACCTCTTATAGCCCATTTTAGCTTGTCCTAGCCCATCCAAATTCATGTAATCCATTCTATTCTAGTTGTCCTATTCTGATTCATTCCAATCTATCCAACCCATTATATCCTTCTCAAGTTATTTCAATATATTATGTTCTATTTCTACCTTAAGTTAGTTTTGGCCTTTTTGGATCATTCTAGCCTACTTGACCTATCCTAACCCATCATTCTCATTTTTGATTTGCTCTATCTCTCTTGACCTATGCTACATATTTTACCCCTACTTGGCCTATCCTAACCTATCTTACTCATTTTGGCTTGAACTAACATATTTTGGCCTGTCTTGGTCCATTTTGGTTCATCCCAACCTACTTGGTTCATTTCATCCGATCTTGATATGCCTAACCCATTTTTTTCTATTTTGACCCATTTTATTATTTTCATCTTGTTTTAACCCATTACAACCTACCCAACCTATTTTGGCCTTCCTAGATTAGTCTCGTATGTTTTGGCCTACCCAACCCATTTGTGGTCCCTTCTACTCTATTTTGGCTTATTTTGGCTTGCTTTAGACCCTTCCTACTTATCTTGGATTATTCTACTCTTATCAACCCATTATGGTATGTTCTAGCACATTTTTAACTATTTCAAACTACTTTGGTCTTCCCAACTTGTCTCAATCTATATCATCTACTTCAACCTTACCTCTCTTGCTTGTCTTCAAGTGGTCCATTCAAACCGTAAATTGTTTTAAATTTTTTTGATATACTTGGATTATTGTAGCCTTTATAACCTATTTCATCCCATCAATCCCATTTTCACCTATTTTTCCCATTCTAGCCTCTCCAACCCATTCTAGTCCTTCTAACCTATTTTAACTTGCTTGATTAGTTTTGGCCTTCCTGGCTAGTTTTGTATATTTGGCCTATCCTACCTATTTTGCAACCTTCCAACATGTACCAAACTATTTTGGCCTATTCCCTAGCCCTTTTTTATCTTCTCATCCATTTCTAGTAAGCTTCAGTTATGCTTAACTTGTTCTTACTTGTCTTGCCCACTTTGGACCTCCTTGACCTATTTCAGCTGATTATGGACCATTTTGATCTGTTTTCCCCCTCCCAGTCCATCTTGATCCATTCTACCCACTTTGGCCCTCTCCAACCTATTTTAGCCTTTTTAACTCATTTTGGCCCCTTGGCCCATTTTGGACTATTTTGTGTTGAGGAATATTATATTATTTGGTACATGCTAATGTAATCTCATGGTATATTTATAAATATGTAATAGATTAGGGGTAATTTTATAGTTTAGAGTGTATTTAGATTTCCTCTTTTATGTAAATGTAAATGTGTAGGAAATTCACAAGTGTCATGTGAGAGTGCAATGTGCAGGAAATACACAAGTGTCATGTGAGAATGTGCACAAGTGTCCTAGATTAGGAGTGCAAGTATAGGTTAAGAGAATGTGCATAAGTGTCCTAGATTAGGAGTCCATGTAGGAGTCCAATAGTCATGTAGATGTGTGTAAATGATATCAAGTTAAGTGTTTATCAAGTATGTAAGTGGCATGTTGATAAGCCAAGAGTCATGAGACTTGGCACATGGAGAGAAATAGTCAAGTATTTGAAGAGTCACATTGCTATTGTTATATTATGGAGACAATGCTCCATAGGAAAGTAATTCAATAAATTCAATCAAGAATCAAGTATTGATAGTTCAAATTTGTAATAGGAAGAAGAGCAATAAAGCTTGTATACATTTTGAGCAATTAATATTGTAAGTTGTTCTTCATGCATAGTTCATGAATGATTCAGGCTATTTACATTCATATTTTAGTATATAAATGAATTTTATTTGATTTATATAAGCCTTTATATACATATTAATTTGCTCATATTATTCTACTTATATTACTAGCTTGACCTTTATAATTGTGGTTATTTTATATTTAGGACCTGAGTTATATAACCTATGATATTTTGTGATAGTAAAAGGTTAAAAACCTAATATTTTGGACCATCATAGTGTCCTTGACCTATTTTGGCTGGTATGAAACCTAACTCACCTAGCATGTTTTGGCCTTCCTTGCCCATTTTTGTCTATCCCACCCATTTTAGCTTGTCTAGGTCAACTTATCCTATCCTAACCCACTTGGTCTATTTCTAGGTAAAAATAGGTTGGACAAGCCATTATGAGTTGAAATGGGCCAAGCAAACTAGGATGGGTCAAAATAGGCCAAGTGGGATAGGGTGGCTAAAATAGGTCAAGATAGGCTAAAATAACCAAGGTAGGACCAACATGGAAATATGAGTAGGAACATACCATAATGAGAAGGAAGGCTTGAATGGGCCAAAATAAGTTGAAATAGGTCAAGTGGTTAGGATAAGCCAAAATGAGCTAAGCAGGACGAGACTAGCCAAAATGAGTTAGGACAAGCTAGAATGAGTTGAATTAGGCTGGGTAGGTCCAAAATGAGCAAGATAGTGAAGATAGGCAAGGTAGGCCAAAATGAGTTAGGAAGGCCAAAATGGGTCAGTCATGATAAAAATAGACAAGAACTTACCAAAATAGGTCAAGAAGTATAGAATGGGTTAGAATAAACCAAGAAATCTAGAATGGACCATGTGGGATAGGATAGGTTGGGACAAGATGAAACAAGTTGGGTAAGGGAAGATGGGTTAAGCAAGTGAAAGGGTCTGAATGACAAAACAAGCCATGAATGATAAAACTAGTTAGGTAGGCTAGGACTGCTAGAAGGGTTTGAAAAAAATGAGATAGGCTAAAATAGGTCCAAACATACTAAAGAGATATAGCAAGACCAAAACAAGCCAAGTAGATCAAAATGGGTCAAGGACATCATAATGGGTTGAAACAAGTAGAAATAGGTTGGGTAGATTGTGATGGGTCAAACTAGTTAAGATAAGTTAAAATATGCTAGACTAGTTAGAATGGGTTAAAATGAGTCAAAATGGGTTAGGCCATTTTGAAAGGGTAAAAATGAGCCAAAATAGGCAAAGACACATTGAAAGGGTCAAAATGAGCCAAAATGAGCTAGACAAGTCAAAATAGACTATGTGGGATAGACAATGTTTGAAATGAGACAAGATAGGCTAAAACTAGTTGGGCATGACTAAAGTGGGTAGAATGGGCTAGAATATACTGTAATGATACAAGAAGGCTCAAATGGGTGATACAAGTCAAAATATATTTAAAGGAGCTAAAATGAGTTAGGGGACCAAAATGGACTAGGTGGCCAAGATGAGAAAAAATAGGTCAAGTAGTTCAAGACTGGCCAAAATGGACTAACACATGCCAAAATAGGCAATAAGGGGCAAAATTGGGAAGGATAGGCTAGATCATATTAAAATAGGCTAGGAGAGGTAGAACTGGTTGTAGGGTATGATAGGTTGGAAGGGATAGAAAAGAATGACATGATAGAATGGGTTGAAATAGGCTAAAACATACCATAATGAGCTAAGAAAAATATAACATATCAGGTAGGTCAAAATGGGCTAGAATAGGTAGGGGAGGCAAAAATGGGTTCAAACAGATAGATATATATTAGGTAGGTTGAGATGGACCAAAATGGGTCAAAAAAATACAAAATAAATTGGATAGATTAATATGGGCTAGGTAGGATGGAATGGGTCAGAATGATATAAAATAGGCTAGGGATACTAAGATGGGCCGAAACATGTCAAAATGGGTAAGGTAGGCCAAAATAAGTTAGGATAACCTAAAATGGACTAGGTAGGGCCAAAGTGGGTAGGATGGGTTGAGACAAGCTAGGCAATATGAAACAAGCCAAAATGGGCCAAGATAGTCTAAAATAGGATAGACAGGGTCAAAGTAGGTAGGACTTGATAGGATGGGCCATGTAGGGTT
Organism: Wollemia nobilis; assembly: GCA_028583015.1. NCBI lineage: Eukaryota > Viridiplantae > Streptophyta > Pinopsida > Araucariales > Araucariaceae > Wollemia > Wollemia nobilis. Next base: position 6,903,128 of record JAQPPZ010017049.1, on the reverse strand, counting down.
AGAAAATACTAGAATGGGCTAGTAAGGGAAAAAATGCAAGACAAGCTATAATGGGTTGGGACATGTTGGAAGGGGTCAAAAAAAGGTAGTACAAGTTAAAACATATCAAAATGGGCCAAAATAGTAGGAACAAGACAAAATAGAAGAGGCAGGCCAAAACTAAATGAAATGGGTCAAGTGGGGCCAAAACATGCTAGGAATGTAGGAACAAGATAGGCAAATTTTAATAGGTCCAAAAATCCAAAATGAGCTAAGGAGGCTTGAATGGGCCAAGAGGTCCAGGGTGGATGAAAATGAGTTTGTGGTCGAAGCAACCAAGATGGATCAAGATGAACCAGATAGACCAAAGTAGGTGAAAATAGGATAAATTGGGCTAGAACATAATAAAGGCAAAGAAGGGTAGAGTGATACAAAATGATCTAGAATAGGCATGAAAGGACCAAGATAGGCGAGGAGGCCAAAATATGCAAAAAATACTAAAGGGTAGAAAATAGGCTATGTAGAATAAAACATACCAAAACATGCTAGGAAGGCTAGAATGGTCCAAAACAAGTAGATTTGGGTTGAGCAGGTCAAGATGAAGATAATTTAGGATTGACTTGGTAGGACCAGAATGGATAAGATAGTTTAGGATAGGCTAGTTGGTGCTAAAATATATAGGATATGTTAGAATAGTCCAAGTAGGCTAAAACAAGCTGGGAAATCTAAAATGGGTCACGTAGGGTAGAAATAGGCTAAAACATATCAATATAGGTTGAGAAGGGTATAATAGGTCATGTTAGTTATAATTGGCCACAAGGGACTAAAACAAGTTGGTCTAGATCAAAATGAGTGGGATAGGTGATGAGTCCTTGAAATACCTCATTTTGTAAAGAAAGCAACAATTTTAATTTCCCTTAATGTGTTAGTAAAGAATAATTAAATAGACATAATTTATACTAATATTTTAAATAGACATGGTGAATAGGTAAAATACATTACTATGCTATTTTGGTTAGGTTTTATGTTATTTGGGGTTTAGTTTTACATTTGATTTTGATTATTTGGTTTATAAGTGTTAGACTAATAAAACTAGATATAAAGATGAAGTCTTATAGGTCTCTGTGTGTTGATGCACTAGAAATATAGTGCACTAGAAATTAATACAATGCACTAGAATGGTTTAGCACAAAAATATGTGCTAGAATGGTCTGGTGCCAAAATATGTACTAGAATGATCTAGTGCCATAATATGCACCAAAAAATTAGGCATTAAAAATATGGAAATGTAGTAGGAGATGGAACTTACATGTGGGAGATAAAGTCAAGACTTTTATGGGTTGAATAATTTAAGCAGGCCAAAGGAATATTCCTCTCAAATTTTGTGCTAAAATTGTGTTGTTAGTTTCAATAATTCCTCCTCAAATATTGTGCTAAGATTATGTTTTCAAATCTTGGGCTAAAATTGTGTTGTTAGTTTCAGTAATTTCTCCTCAAATATTGGGCTAAAATTGTGTAGTTGATTCCAAGATATGAAGGAAGTTAGTTCCAATATATGAGGAATGTTAGTTCCAATATATGAGGAATGATAGTTCCGATATATGAGGGAAGTTAATTCTAAGATATGGGGGAAATTATTCCCAAATAAAAGGAGTGTAAATGTCACCTCTATGATCCATGCTAACTATTAGCAAGTGGTGGAGAGAGAATAGGAATGTAAAGTGGCACTTTTATTATCCATGCTAAATATTAGCAAGTGGTTGAGAAAGAATAGGTAGGTAAAGTTCCACTTGTATTATCCATGCTAATTCTTAGCAAGTGGTTGAGAAAGTATAGGGATATAATTAGCATCATTTGTATATAAATATGCCTAACTTATGTAGGATGTCTTAAAGAAGGGTAAGGAAAAATAAAGAAAGGGAGGATGCATTTGGATTGAAGATTTTATAAAGGGATAATTCCCTCCTCTTTTTAATAAATAATGATTTTTTCCTTTTCTCATTTATATGTATTTTTAATTGTATTTTGAATTAAAATTTACTTTTCATTGGGTTGAGGAGTAAGGGCCCACTCCATCAACACAATGAAAAGTATTATTTCTTGTAGATATGTTTATAGAATAATTAATAAATTTTAATTTATTTATTTTAATGATTTAATTTGTATATTATTTTTATTTGTAATTAATTCATAAATTGTTGTTTTTATTATTTATTTTAATTTCTTGGGTTAGTTTTACGCAACTTCTAGATTAAAATTTATTTTCTACAAGTATGTTAATTTTTTTCCTGCATAATGTGTTATTTAATTTTTGCAAGTGTGATTTTAATTTCAGAAAATGTGATTTTAATTTTTGTAAGAGTGATTTAAATTATTGCAAGTGTGATTTTAATTTCTATAAGTGTGCATTTAAATTTTTGCAAGTATGATTTTTTTAAGCAAGTAGAAAACCTTAAAATATCCTATATGAAGATACATTTCGTTGCTCTCTAGCATATTTCCACCCATATTGATAATCTAAAGTGCAAGAATTAAAAACACTAATCACTTTTTGATGCCATTGTTAGGTTGTGATGTTGGTAGATAGTTTCAATGGTTTTTCAACATTATCATCATTTAAAAATATTATTTTAGTCAAACCATAGAGATGTGCTAAACCATATCTCCTTATTTTGCATCTTTATCAATTGTGGTTGTCATAAACAAAATGTGATCCTATAACTATGTTATCATCATTAGTGACCTAATGAGATAAAGTGCTAAACCACATATCCCTATTCACAACCCATATTAGTTATAGTTGATCTATTGTTACCTTTTAAAAAAATTATTTTTCTTGAGGTGGTCCTAAAAATTATATTTTAGTTAGATTAGTGATCTATGACACTAGAATGATTCTACTATTTTTATGGAAATAAGGGGAAGGCTAAAATAAGATTTTGCATAAGGATAGTTGTGTTGTCAAGGAGTGAGTTAAGGTATTAGATTTTTTAAGGATTAATGGTTTTTTCTTTCATTTGTTTCAACAAGTAGTTTTATTTTAAGTTAAAATTAGAATGCATGCATAGATTTAGAAATAAAAATATATGATTTGTTAATCAACCCCCTATGTGGTCCATAGGAAATAAGCATCAATGCTAATAAGTTGAGAAAAATAGTGAATTGCTTATAGTTGAGACAAACATAGAAGAAAGATCTAGTAGAGAACAACCATCATCACTTCTAAGTCTCTAGAGCTTAAAAATATTGAGGAACAATTGAGTAGTTTTTTTTGCCAAGTCCATACAAGACACTATCTTCCCATGTTCTTAAGAAAATCTATGATCTTTCTTAGAAAAACATGGTAGGAGTAAAAAGTAACACAAACATTTTCAAACAAGATAACAATGTATATAAAACATTTACATATTTGATTTGGTTAGATCTTGAGGTAGAAGCCCCCATGAAGAACATTTCACCATCTATATTGCTAAATTTTAGGGAAATTATATCGAAATATCCTAACCAATTCTTGTTTGAATTCAAATTACTTTGTTACCTATGATTAGATTTGTTCCCATATACTATTAAATATTCAATTACAACAAGCTAAGAAACCTCTATTTCTTGTACAACAAGTGTCTAAATAATAGTAGATAGATATCATCTATCTGCACCTCAAAAACATGAAAAAATGAGCAAATATGCACATTGTGTAAGAGGTATCCTCTTTCCATATAGGTTCTCACAAAAATAGTGAATAATTGTAGGTTAAAACTTTCATTACAAGCTTAGATTTCAATAACTTTTGAGTCTTGCTTTTCAACAATGGACATGCATAGGCCATGCATTTTATTTTTTATTATTGTTTTTCATAACCACACACACACACACACACACACATATATATTTATGTTTGTTTTTTAGTGTATATGATGTAGAACAAAAGGTATAACAAAGCAAATAGGTGATCCTTGATGTTTAGAAGGTATTTTAGAACCATAGTGCTAGATTTATAGAAGTTGAAAGTTGATAGCCTTATCAAATGGAGTACCAAAATAGTTGGAGCATTGGTGCATTTGACATGTCCAGTGTTGGAATGATATGGAACCAAAATTTTATAACACATTGAAAGATGATGAGGCATTGGTGCACTAGAAAAGATTAGCATCTATGCTAGAATGCTAGATAAAAGAAAAAACTCAGTTGTGAAAATCCCTTATAGATGCAACTAGGCAAAATATGGATGAAAACCAAAAATGGCGACCTATTTTGTTAAAAAAAAGCTTCATAATTTGTAGCATAAGGATATGTTTTCCTCCAAGTTGGTAGGACATGCCCTGCATGTATAAATTTTAGTTATGGAAGAAGTGATGAGGCCAATATCTCATTTTAAGAAATAAAGAGAAAAAACCTGAGAAAAGGGCCAAAAATCCTAGACTATAATATTTTAATGCTAGAATGTAATGCACCAAAAACAAATACACCAAAATAGTCTAGTATTGGAATATGTGCCAGAATAGCTTGGCATTGAAATATGCACCAAAATTATAGGTTCCTTATTTATACAAAAGAGAATTTAGTGGTGAAAACCTCTATGAGGTGCTACTAGAACAAGGCTTGCATGAAAATTGGTTTTTGGTGTGCTTATCTTATTAAAACAAAAACACTCAGCTCTAAAAATCCCTTATGGATTCAGTTAAGGAAAAATATGTTTGAAAACCATAAATAATAGCCTCTTTTGTAATAGAAATGTAGGTCTATATACTAAGGATAAACCAACTACCAATGACAACTCCATCATTGCTCTAGAGTCTTTCTCTTATGGCCAATTTCAATATGATAATGTTTAAAGCTACCCTAGAGGAGCATTGAGCTATTTACGATAACAAGATATGCATTTTTCTTTTTATTATTGTCTAGTTTTAATATTATGTATAATTACATCTAGTCTATATTATATATACAATAAATTTTACTATGGAGTATCTTATGCAGTTAAAATTTAAAAAGGCTATTTGTTGATGCATCAAAATTTGTTTACACTCCACAAGCATCAAAAATTTTCTAACAACTATTCTAGTGCCCAATGCCATGATGGTACTTTTCTAGCCCCTACTATTTCTATAAAAAAATTATTAAAAAAAGGTATAGAAAATGGACATGTTTCCTTTCAAGTTGGGGGAAGAAAAACAACATATTAGCACAATAATTGTGCACTATGTTATCATCATAGTACAAAAATTAAAGAAAGAGATGCATGATGACATGCATCAACTTAAGTTGGGGGAGTGATGAGGCCTTGAAGTGACTCATTTTGTGTAGCAAAGAAATAATTTTTGACTCAATTTATTAGTAAAGAATAATTAACTATGGACTAGGTTGTAATTTATACTAATATTTTGATTAGACATGGTGAATAGGTAAAATGTATTACTATGTTATTTTGGATAGATTTTATGTGATTTTGGGTTTAGTTTTATATAAAATTATGATATATTTGGTTTATAAGTGTTAGAATAATAGAACCAGATAGAAATATGATGTCTTACAGGTCTCTAAGTATTGATGTTCTAGAAACAAATAATGCAATAGAAACCGTCACAACGTGCTAGAATGGTTTGGCACCATAATATGGACCATAATAGTCTAGTGCTAAAATATGCACCAAAAAAGTAGGCACCAAAAAAGACAAAAATGCAACATTGGATGAAACTTGTATGTGGGAGATAAAGTCAATACTTTTATGGGTTGAATAATTTTTGCCAGCCAAAGCAAGATTCCTCTCAAATATTGAGCTGAAATTGTGTTAGTTTCAATATTTCCTCCTCAAATCTTGGTCTAAGATTATGGTGTTAGTTTCAATGATTCCTCTTCAAATATTGGGGTAAATAGTTTCAATAATTCCTCAAATATTAGTCTAAAATTGTGTAATTAGTTCAAAGATATGAGGGAGGTTAGTTCCAAGATATGAGGAATGTTAGTTCCAAGATATGAGGGAGGTTAGTTCCAATATATGGGGGATATTATTTCCAAATTAAAGCAGTGTAATGCCACTTGTACTATACATGCTGATTATTAGCAAGTGGTTGAGAGAGAATAGGGATGTAAAGGGCTACTTGTATTATGCATGCTAATTTTTAGCAACTTGTTGAGAGAGAATAGGAATGTAAAGAGCCACTTGTATTATCCGTGCCAATTCTTAGCAAGTGGTTAAGAAATTATAGGTATGTGGTTAGTCATTACTCGTATATAAATATGTCTAACTTATGTAGGATATTTTTTAGAAAAGGATAAGGAAGAAAATAAAGAAAGGGAGGATGTATTTAGATTGAAGATTTTGTAAAGGAGTAATATCCTCTCTTTAATAAATAATTATTTGTCCTTTTCTCATCTATATGTATTTTTAATTGTATTTTGATTTGAAATTTACTTTTCATTAGGATTAATGTGGATAGGTCCTTTCCCCCATCAAACATTCCCCTAACCCCAATACCTAATTTTTCCCTAATGTGGATAGGTCCTTGGTGGTTTGGACCCCACCCCTGTTGGGTTGGTTTAAGCTTAACTTTGATGGGATAGCCAAAGGACATCCCAGTAAGGCTAGTTGCAGAGGAATTATTAGAGATGATAAATCTAGGATTATCCTTACATTTGTAGAGAACTTGGGCTTCCAATATAACAATATTATCAAAGCTAGAGGTGTGTTCTAAGGCCTTTTTGTTGCTAAAGATATTCATATCTAGAACCTCATTTTTGAAGGAGACTTGCTTAATACCATAAAATTTCTAAAAGGAACTTGTAAACCTCTGTGGAGTGTCACCACTTTGATCGAAGAGTCAAAGATATATCTTCATAGTTTGAATAATGTAGTAATTTAGCATGTGTATCGTGAAGGCAATAAAGTGGTTGACATTATGGCTAACCATGGACTATTGTAAGAACCTCTAAAGATATGGACAGGAGATTTCCACCAATACTTGTTGGACACATGCATTTCTGATGACCTTATCTCTTATGTATAAGTTGTTCAAGTCCTATAACAGCCCTCATAGTCTTAATATATGGCACCCATCCCATAGATGTGCCTCAGAGGCTATATGTTAGATGCTTTTATTTTTGTGTCCTTTAACTTTGAGCCTTAGATTTGTCACTATATCTGTGCTTCATACGTGTCCTCTAAAATTAAAAAGAACCAGGGTTGTCGATAGTAGGGTTCTCCTAATTTTTAGCACGTAAATCAAAAACCTAATTGCTCTATAGCTATCAGTGATTGGAAGAAGGCTTCAAATTCTTTGTGCATGTTTGAAACCCATATTTGGAACAAAAAACCTTGGAAGGAGATCTGACTTTATAAGAGGATCATTAATCAGGTACACCTTCCTAGTTTCATCGAGTGGCATGGCCATTGGAATATTTATGTTTTCAAAGCCCTATTTCATTGGGCTACTCTTCCTATCCATTATTATTGTCACAAGCTTTCCAATCATCCCATTTCATCATTTTGGAACCATGGATGACATAGGTCCTCCTTTTCCAGCACCATACCTTGATCCTTGTTGTTCACTCTTCCTAGGTGTAAAATCATTTTTAATCATGTTTTGGCACATGTGGCAAGGTGCTTCCATGTTAAGGCAAAATTTCAATAGTCACTATATTTTGAGCCTTCCAAAACTGATGGCATGTTCTTCTACTTTTGCATATCTTTAAATTATTATCCTATATAGGTCACTATCCACATGTTCAAGCTATTGTGAGTTTTTTCGAGTGAGAGACACCTTTGAAAGAATCTAGGTATTATTTTGGTGAGTCTATATTTTTCAAGGAGCTTTAGGATGGTCTTGTTGGAACCCAAGTATCTCTAGGTTGATTCAATTATTGAGGACATTCTTGGGTCTCATCGTCTTCTTCCCTTCTTAAGAAAATTATTTGGAAATGATCTAGAACTATCCATGGAGTTTGTCCACTCTTGGATAATGATATTGTCTCCCTGCATGGTTACACGTTTGCTGTGATAATTGATTTGCTTGCTAAAATATCTAGTTTAGCCAATGATAGAGATAACATCTGATAGGATAAACATTCAATGGTGGTTGAACTTATGCACTTTAGGGAAAAAGAGAATTCTTATCCAAAAAGGATAACAAGATTGTACAAGAGGACATCCCATCCCCATGGAATAGAGTGTTGGTTTCGATAATACAATACCTCACTATCAATGAACCGTCATCACCACTTTGTAGTTTCTACATGGTCTTCCAAAATGTTTTGAGGGATGTTACGGTGATAAATATCTCTAAGTATCTATTTTATTTTATGGAGATATCAGTGGATATTTTGAGAAAGATAAAGTCAACCCATTCAAAACACCAAGAGCTGCATTTGATAATTTTCAACTACATGGTCCAGAATGGGATGTAAAGGAATGCCCTTCCTATTGAGGTTAACCTTGAAATTTATCCATCTAATCCTAGTCTTGATATGGATTTGTCCCAGATAATAAAGGTAAACATTCAAAGTGATGATGCTAAATTGGTGGATGATTCGTAAAGTAGGGCAAGCAAGCAAAGGTTATTATTAGCCCCACCTATGTCATCACCTTCTCCTAGTTGACACTCATCCAAAGTTAAATCATCTATTGAGAAAGGTAAGAATGTGGTCGTGGTGACCCTGATGAAGCCATCCAAGCTTGAATTTTTCTCTTCGGTGTGCAAGAGTCAGAAGACCATTGTTGGCCCATCTCCTAGTGTGATGTCAAATCAATCTATAGAGTAGATTGACCCTCTGGTTGAATTGAACGACATTATGTATCTGGCCATTTATATGCTCCTTCGATCAAGGAAATCTCTCAACCAAATCAAGAATCAAAAGGTTCCAGGGCATATTGAGGATGCATCCAATGTGGATAATGAGATACAGGAGTAGATCCATATCTCCAAGTAATGGACTGTCGTGTTTCTTTTTTGGTATGGGATGAGTTTTATCTATGGTTTCCATTTTGTAGTTTTGGGCTGATATTTCCTTGTCTTTTTTTTCCTTTGTCCTCTAGACCTCTTTCCTTTAACAGGTTTTGTTGTTTTTCTCATTTGTTGATGTTGTTGGTTGATGTTTTCCCAGTTTTGGGATCCTCCTTTCTTTGTCAATATATCCTTTTGTTGTTGTTGGTTGAGGCTTTCCCAATTTTGGGATCCTCCCTTTTTTTTTGATGTAATGGTTTGTAGATCCTCTAAAAGTCCCATTATCAATAGTAAAAAAAACTTTTTATTAGGATGACTAGTAATGGCCCACTCATCAACACAATGGAAAATATTAATTCTTGTAGATATGTTTATAGAATATTTCATGATTATTTATTTATTTATTTTAATGCTTTAAGTTTTAATTAGTTTGTATATTATTTTTATTTGTAATTAGTTTGTAAATTTTATTATTATTATTTATTTAATTTTTTTAGGTTAGTTTTACACAACTATTAGATTAAATTTTATTTTCCTACAAGCAAGAGAATTTAGTTTTCTACAGGTGTGTAATTTTATTTTTCCACAAAGTGTGTTATTTCATTTTTGCAAATGTGATTTTAATCTTCACAAGAGTGATTTAAATTCTTGCAAGTGTGATTTTATTTTTTGTAAGTGTACATTTAAATTTTTTCAAGTGTGATTTAAATTTCTACAAGTGTGATATTAATTTTCACAAGTGTGATTTTTGTTAAGCAAGTAGAAAACCTTAAAATATCCTATACCAAGATACATTTCTTGTAATGTAATGCATATAACCATTGAATGCCACCCCAAATTTATAATTTAAAATACAAGGATTAACAACACTCATCAATATGACAAACCAACAAGAATAGGTTGGATCAAACTAGAATGAGCTAGGAAGGGCAAAAATTTTATGATAGGCCAAAATTATTTGAATAGATTGGGAAAATATAATAAGGGATCAAAATAGATGGGATAGAATAAAACAAGCTAAAACATACTAAAATGATCCAAAAGACAAAACAAGCTATGTGGATCAAAATGGGCTAGAATGGGTCAGAGAGGCCATAATGGGCCAACGTATGTGGAAATGGATTGGGTAGGCCAAATTGGATAAAAATGGGTCAAGCATGTTGAGATAGGCCAAAATAGGCCAAGCAAGTCAAAATAGTCCAAAACATGATGAAATGGGCTAGGGTGAGCCAAAATAGACTAGGACAAGCTAAAAATGGATATGTAGGATGGGTTGGATGGGAAAAAAAAGGTTAAAATAGGTCAAGATAGGCCAAAACATACTAGAATGGGTCAAGAAGGAAAAAATAGGATGGGATAAACTAGAAGGGGTTGAAATGGGTGGGACATGTTGAAAGGGCCAAAACATATAAGAATGGGCTAAGAAGGTCAAAATGACTTGAGTGGGTCAAAATAGGATGAAATGGGATGTTGGAATGTGCTGAAATAGGAAATAATAGGCTAAAATAGGTAAGGACATCTAAAAATGGACCATAGAAGCTAAAATAGACCAAAAATACTAGAACCAAGTGGGTTAGAATAGGCTAAAACAAGTTAAGGATGACCAAATAGACAAAAATAGGTTATGCATAGGCTAAAACAGGCCAAGTGAAGCCAAAGCAACTAGGATGGATGAAGATGGATCGAGCAAGCCAAACCAAGTCAAAGTGGATTAGAACATATCAAAATGGGTCAAGAAAGGTTAGAAGTGGCTAAGATAGGCAAGATAAGAGGGTCCAAAATTGATCAGGATGGATAAAATATACCAGAGTAGTCTAAGAAGGCCAAAACATGCTAGACATATCAAAATGGGTTAGAATAATATAAATAGAAAAAAATGGGATAAAATATGAAGAAATACGACATGCAGGTAGGGATAGGTTGGTATGGGCTAAAAAAAATTGGGTGGGCTAGGATAGGCCAAAATAGATTGAGTTAGGGTAAAATAGGTCGAAAGGGGCCAAAACAAGATGGGTAGGACCAAAATAGATAGGATAGGTTAGGTAAACTTAAATGAGTCAAGAAGTTCAAAATAGGCTAGGTGGTGAAAATAGGCCAAAAAATACCAAAATGGACTAAGAGGGCCAAAATAGGCTAGGTGGGGTAAAAACATGCCAAAACATACCAAAATAGGCTAGGAAGGCTAAAATAGATTGTATAAGATAGGATGGGTCAAAATGGGCCAAGTATACCAAAACTATCTAGAATAAACCACATGGACCAAAACAGGTTTAGATAGGCCAAAATAGGCTGTAAGGGATGAAAATGAGTTAGGTTAGGCCAAAATAGGTAAGATGGGTTGGGTCACATCAAACATGCTAGAATGAACTAGATCATACCATATTTGATTTTGAAAGGAAAACTAGTTGAGTAGGCTAGGACAGGCTAGAAGAGACCAAAATAGGTGGGATAGATAAAATAGACTGAAACATACTAGAATACTATAGGAAAACTAGAATAGATCAAGCAATTATATGGGTCAGAACATGTTAGGGATTCTATAATGGGCCTAAATAGGTAAAATTGGGTAATGTAGGCTAGGATGAGCCAAAATAGGCCAAGCAATCCAGGATGGATAAAAATAGGTCTAGAAATGCCAAAATATATCTAAATAGGTTAGGTGGGACCAAAATGAGCAAGATAGGTTCGGATAGGCATGGTAGGCCAAAACAAGTTAAGAAGAACAAAAAGGGTTGGGAGGGGATGGAATAGGCTAAAACATACCAAAATAGGTTGAGGTTGGAATGAGTTGAAATGTGTCAAAACAAGCCAAGCATGCTAGAATAGATTAGTGCACCAAGTCAATCCAAGATAGGAAAAAATGCATTGAGATGGGGCAAAATATGATAAGTAGGCCAAAATATATCGAATCATACTAAAATGAGTTGAGAAGGGAATAACTATTCAGATAGGCCAAGATAGGCTATAAGGGGGCAAAATGGGAGAGACATGTAAAAATAGGCTAAAAAGTACCTAAATAAGCTAGGAAGTGCAAATCAAGTTAGGTGAATCTAAGGATCATAATAGGTGAGGGAGGCTAGAATGAGCTGAAATAGATAAAAATAGGTTGGAAAAGTTATGATAGGCTAGACCTAATGCTATGATAGGAGGTGTTCTCTCATTGACATAACTTGGGTAGTGCAAACCTATGCATGCAATTCTAGTCTATTTTGGCCATGTGCATGATAGTGCTATGTGGTGCAACATGTTCCCATACCATGTAGGTCAATGCACTATGGTGTAGCTAGTTCTAGTCTTACATGGGCTAGCCTAGTCTAGTAGAGCATCTACTCACATGGGTCAACCTAACCCATCACTATGCATCATTGCATGGGCCTATGTAAGCAAGCCCTACATGGGTCAATGTATGAAAATGCAACCAATTTTAGCCATATATGGGCCTCCCTAGCCCTATATAATGTGTCACCAAATGGGACTACATGGGAAAGGCCACACATAGCATGTTTCCATGTGATCCTATACACATAACCTTAGGTCTACATAGTGCATTATCTCACATTGTCATATGGCCTATGTGGGCTAACTTGGATCGGTCCAACACAGTGCATTCTTATACATCCAATACTATTTTGGCCTATTGTAACAAGGTCCATCATACCTCATCCTTTTTCTTCCCATCCCATCATTTTCCATCCTAGCCCACCCTATCCATTTTATAACTTTCTCCTATTTGTCCAAAGTCTCATAAGGTTCCCAATGCCATAGGATATCCTAGCATAGATCTTGGTAAATGCTTGCCATGGCCATTTCTACCTATATTGGCCCATTTTGGCCCCCAACCTATTTAAAATTTCCCAACTCATTCTAGCCTTCTTGGCTCATTGTAGTATGTTCCAACCCATTACAACCCACCCTCCATGTTGGTCATTTTGGTCCCTTTAAACCTATCCATGTGGGATCAGTTCTCCATGAATATTGGTTGGATTACCATTAGGCTTATGGTTTGATTCTCCAAGTTTATTAATGGAGTTGTGATTGGGATTTCAGGTTAAATTTTCAATTGCTTTATTGGTGTTTCTTTTCTATGATTGACAACATGATTTTCCATGTGCCTTTTAGGGTTGATATCATAGGGTAAGGCCAATTCTCAAAGCACTCCTAATTATACTACCTACCCAATATACTTGGAATTACTAACTTGTATGCCCTACACACTTGATTCATTTGAAAAAATGCATTGTCCACATTTTGTGTATGAACTGCAAGATCTCCTATTGGATGACATGCCTTGTCACTAGGACAAACCACCCACTAGCCAACCCAAACTTCTCCCAAGTTAGCCATCTGACTTACCATATGTGTGTAGAAAGAGTCGTTTGCAAACCATGTATACCTGACTTAACTTTTTAAAATGATATATGCCCATGTGCCCAAGTAGACCAATTTTTGCTTATTCTAACCCCCTAGCCCATTTTGGTTTGTTTTGATCCATTTTGACCTATTTTATCTTTTGTATCCTTCTTGGTCTATTCTTGATGTGGAATCAGTTATATAGACACGAGGAATAAGAAGACACTCAAAACTTAGTTGTATTAGCATAAGAACACGTGCCTATAAATAGGCATTACAAGACATGACAATGGATAAGAACACATTAAATAATGCTTATCCATAACTAACAAATTATTAAAACATATACTATAATCCATATCATTCCTCCCCACTAAATAAGCATTGGTCCCCAATGTGTACAAAGGTGGAAGAGAACGAAAGAAAAATATCCAAGAGTATCGAGTACAATTGAAAATGTACTCTTGTTACAAAATATGAAGACCAAAATAACAAATTTTTATAGGTCTTTAGAAAATCAAAATATGGCACTGGATCTGAGTTGGGCATGAAAAATACTCTCCAAGAACTGTAAACACTGTTATTCTGGTGGAAAACTATAATAGGTCCCTAAATTCGATAGAAGAAAAAAATAATTGAAATGTCGAAGAAGATATAGCAGAGGATATCTCGAACCACGTGCCAAATAGAAAATTTAATTATTACAATATTTAAGACAAGCGGGCATGCATTGAATTGGCTGAGTTGTGCATTAATGGAGATGGGAAAAATATTAAATTAAATTAAAAACAATTTAATTTAATTTAATTAATTTGTGGTTAATTGTGGGCCGCTTGCATTAAATTATTGGCGGACTAGGACAACAATCAAGTGGACCGGGACAATAGTCAATGGAGATTAAAGTGATTAATTAAATTATATTTAATTAAAATTAAATATAATTTTAATTTTATTTAGTTATGGGTTTATGGAAATGTGAATGTGCAATGATCAATGGAGAATATTTAATTTAACTCATAATTATGGTATTTAAAAATACGTGTGATATTAAATATTGTAATTTTAAATTAAATTAAATTAAATTTAAAAATTTCTCCAAGGGAAAGGGAGCAATGACTATTGTGGAATGACAATGACTAATTTGATGGCAACACGGGCAAGTGGTAAGTGGCAAGCATGTTTGATCGATGATAATGACTAGTAATCAACATGGGGTGAGAGGGGGAGGCCATGGGGGTGCATGGGTTGGAGAATTTTTTTTTTGATCTATGATGGTAGGGAAAGGCCAAAATGATGCTCAAGAAATCAAGAGTAGATCAGATCAACACCTAAAAATAGATACAACACCAATAAACATCAGATCACTACCAAAAACGTGAGGCTGCAAGCATGAAGTGTGGAAGCACTGCCCAAAAATATAGAAATGTGTTGAAAATTTGTAGAGGAGCTAAGGAACCACCAAGGAAGATGACATGAAAGTCGTGGGTAGTAGATCATTGCCTAAAATTTGGATATCATCACTGTATAATAGTGAATCATGTAGTTGTGGCAACAGTTCAATGTCCAAAATAGAACATCACCAGGAGGAATAGGTGGATCATGAAGTGCAACTAGCATAATAACAAGGTCAAAGAGGGTAGTGAGGTTGTCAACTACAATGGCTTCTAGAGAGCTTGTATCTGTAACGTCCACATGGGCCTGATATACAATAGGAGCTTCAAATGAGCTCATATCTGCAATAGGAGCCACATCATCTAGTGGAAATATGCTTGGGTATATCACCTAGAGACCCTAGTTTGAATCTAGGTGTGGCTACAAATTCTTCAAGTTATGGATCAAGGACGAAATATTGATCTTCTTCACTGATATCTACGTCGACATGAATGAGTTCTTTGGCATCTGGTTCTTCATCAGCAACATCGATGATGTCAACTTTGAACTACTAAAGAGTGGTGATGAAATCCACTTGGTTTTGCTAAATTTACATAAAAATATCGATAAGGTTGGCATAAATCTCTACACAAC
The DNA here is from genome assembly GCA_028583015.1 of Wollemia nobilis. Taxonomy (NCBI): domain Eukaryota; kingdom Viridiplantae; phylum Streptophyta; class Pinopsida; order Araucariales; family Araucariaceae; genus Wollemia; species Wollemia nobilis. The sequence goes on along the minus strand of JAQPPZ010017049.1, from coordinate 6,887,838 downwards.
TCAAAATCATGAAATATCGTCATGAATGAAGTTTAGAGATGGTAAAAAATGCAAGGCAAAAGTGGGACAAAACTGTGTATGGAAAGCCTGCAAAAAAATGTCTAAAACAAAAGTAATTGCTTCATAGATAGATCTACGGAGGTGTTCTCATTCCCCATTTGAACCAATAGTACCCTAGGGAAAGAGGATACTCACATAACCTACTCCGATACCAATTATGTTGAATCAATTATACAAACACAAAGAATAATAAGACAATCCAAACTTAGTTACATTAGCATAAGAACAGGTGCCTATAAATAGGCATTACAAGACATGACAAATGATAAGAATGCATTAAAAAATGCTTATACATAACTAAAAAATTATTAAAACATGTACTATAATCCATATCAATTCTAGATATTTTTTGCCTTCTTGACCCATTTTGGTATGCTCTATTGTATCTTGCATATTTTGGCTCCTTCCAATATATCCTAGCTTGTTGGTATGTTTTGGCCTTGTGCAACCTATTCTAGTGTGTCTTACTCCCACATGACTTGTTTTAGCCAGTCTGGCCTATCTTGATAAATACTACCCACTTTGGCCCTACTTGGCCCATTCTAGCCCATCCAAGTCAATTTTATCTTATCCTAGTCCACTTAATCTATCCATATCATTTTGGATTATTTTGTCTTATCCAAGCCTCCCTAGCCTATTTGGGCTCATTTCGATCCATTTTTACCTACCTAGCACATTTTTCTATGTTCCAATAGTTTTGGTATGTCCTAACATGTCTTGCTTGTTTTAACTCATTTTAGCCTATCTCAACTAGCTTTGATCTATCCTAGCCTGCACAACCTATTTTGGATTATCCCAAAATCCTTGGTTTGTTCCAAAATCCTTGGCTTTTGCCAACCTCCTTGGCTTGTTTCTACCTATTTTAGTCCATTTTAGCTTTCCCAACTCATTCTCACCCATTCTAATCCACCTGATATATTTTAGTCTTCATAGCTCACATGTTTGAGTCCTTTCTAGTATGTCCCATCCTATTTGACACGTTCTACCCTTCTTAATCCATTCTAGTATGACCTAATTTGTTTTGGTCCATCAACCTATCTCAACCTATCCTACATATTTTAGCATTGCCTAACCATTTTTATCCCTTATGGCTTATTTTAGATTGTATTAGTCCATTTTAGTCCACATGGTCTATTTTAGATTATTCTAGCCCACCTGACCCATTATGACCCACCCAACCTATTCTAGCCTTCTCAATTGATTTGTGTATGATCTAGCATGTTTCTACCCCACCTGATCTATTTTGGTGTTCTTGGCCTATTTTGGCATATTTTTGTCCCATCTTGCCTTTTTTATCCTTCCCAACTCATTTGGGTATACCTGACCTATTCTAACATATGTTGCTCCTTTTGGCCCAACCTAGTCTATTTTGGCCTCTTCTAGCCTATTTAGCCTATTTTCGATCTATTTTATCCCAACTTTATGTGAAAGGATACTTGTAGGTACCAAAATTCTACTAGTTCTACCTCTCCTAGCCCAGTTTTGACCTATTTTATCCCATCCCACTTGCTTAAGTTATTTTAGCCCATCCCAACTTTTCCTAGCCCACTCAACATTTTTTTGCTTTTTTTTACTCATTTTGGCCTTTGTATCTTGTTTCAACCCATTTAAACCTGCCTAGCATGTTCTAGCATGTTTTTTCCATCTTGTCCTAATTTTGCTTGTTTTGGCCTATATTTCCTATCATAGCCAATTCCAACATATCTCAATCCACTTTGGTCCATTTCAACTAGCTTTAGCCTTCCTAACCTATGTTGACCCATCCCACTTACTTTGACCCTGATAGGCCATCCATCTCATTTCAATCCATCCTAGCCTACCTATTCTATTTTGGCCTATCATGGTTAGCTCATCCCACTTTGGTCCATTTGGCCTTCTTGTCTTATTCTAGCCCTTTTTGACCCACCTAGCCCATTACAACCATCCTAGTATATTATAGCCTATTTTGGCCCATTTTGACCTATGCACTTGTTCTACTATGTTATAGCCTATCCTACCTATTTTTTACCCCTTCCAACCTGTGTTAGCTTATTTTAGTTCACCTAGCCCATTTGGTCCATCCCATCCTGTTATGTCAATTTTGGCCCCGCCCAACCCATTTCGGCTTTATCCTACCTATCCAAGCTCATCTCAACCCATCCTACCTACTTTAGGCCTACAAATCCTATTCTAGCCTACCTAGTCTACCCAACCTATTTTAGCTCATTTTAACCCATTTTGATCATTGAACTTGTTTGACCTATTTAACCATTGTTAGAGTATATTACATTATTGGGTACATGTTAATGTACCACCTTGGGTACATAACTAGAGTAGGAGTTTACTTTAGAGTAAATTTTGAGTTACTTCATGCAATGTAATAAATGCACAAGTGTTAGAATGTGCAATGATGTAAATGTGCATGTAGTCCACATGTACATGAGTCATAGGATAAGGTAGATGAAGATTCATGGGTAGAGTAAAGGCCAAGGCATATATATTCCTATATATATGCCTTTAATATAGATAGATAAGAAATAGATATAGAGAAAGTGAGAGAGACAATGTTACTATAGTAGTGAGTAGGTACAATGTAGTTCTTCATTGAAAATTTTGGAGTGTTCAAGTCCTCCATTATATTGCATTGTACTATTTTTGTGAGCTTTCATTAATGGCATATTATTGAGTTATTACATAATTTTATCTCATTATTTTCCTACATATTATAGTGCCATTATCATATAATTATCATAGCTTACTTATTTTACATCTTGTGGTTGCATTTCCTTCAATATACATCCTCAAAATCTAATAGTGGTATCAAAGCACATGGTAGATCGATAGAAAATAGGGAGAGCCACAAGAGATATTGAGAGGAGTTCAAAAATCTCATTTTTAGAATTTTTAAAAATACATTTGGCTGGAGTCTTTCCATAGAGTTGCAGAAAAACTTGTGAAGACTAGGACTTAGCATTGATTCCACTAGATTGAAAAATCAACTAGTGAAGATTGATTATATCTAGATTTAGAGTTTCTTCCATTACATTTTCTAATATTTGTTGCAGGAAAAGAAGATTCAAAGAAATTTGGGAAGCTTCCTACAAAGAGCTAGGAAGAATATCTTCTTTGGAATCAATCTAGTATCTAAAGCAACAAATAAAAGATTGAAGATTTGGAGGCCTAAGAAAAAGGTCCCATTAGTAGAGTTGCAGACCTGTAGATTGTAGAAGAGAAGAAAAGGCTAGTGAATCCTTATTGTAGATTGAAGGAAGAAGAGACTCCAAAGAAGATTCTAGGAGAATATTGGAGATTGGTGATCTCCATTGAAGATTGAAGACTACAAATTGCAGATTGAAGGAGAAGAGAAATCAGCTTGAGAAGCTAAAGAGACCCACAAGAGGTCCCATTGAAGAACTTCTAGTTTAGGAAGATTGAAGATAGAGAAGGACTAGAAAAAGTCCTATTCCAGATTCCAAAAGCAATATATTTTAGAGATCCAAGAGGGAGATCTCATTGCAAAACTTCCATAGTAGAATATTGAAGAAAAGGTCTCATTAAGAAGACCAAAGAAGTTGTGAGATTGAAGACCCTAGAGAAGAGGTCTCAAGGAGAAAGAAGGAGAAGGCTAGGAAAGCCTTATTACCAAGTTCAAGAAGGCCATTGAAGGAGTTCCTAGGAGAACCCATTGGAGAAATTTACTAGCTAGGAGGAGTTCCTGATAGAGCATAATTTGGGAAAATTGTCACCATTCAACAACAATCCCAAAGGAGAAGGATTTGGCAAGAAGTTTGCCAAAATTTTGGAGGAGAATAGTGAAGACCTCAAGATAGTCAGAATCTTGAGAAGAAGGCCACTAGATAGGCCAATATTGAAGTCAAAATTTGATAAGGAGGTTGAAGGAGAAAGGAGATAGAGAAGCCACCAAATCTAAGAGATTTGGGGATTGCCATTGAAGGCTTGAAGGTTATTTCAAAGATAGGAGGTTTCTGAATTTACAACAGAAAATTGAAGGTCTCTAGGAGATAAATCTCAATTATGATTTGGAGGAGTTTCCTACCAAATTTAGGAGATTCAAGGACAACATTTCGAAGGAGAAATTGACTATGAAAAGGTAGTAATTTGGGTAGCATTACTAGCTGCTAATTTATAGAATTCAAGGGAGCATCATGAAGGATAATCAAAGCCACCAAACTACAGTTTTAGGGTAGCAAGTTAGAGGGTTTCAAAGTTGCAAATAGGTGAGCTAAAGAGTTGTTTAGGACAACAAGGAAGAGCTACGATTTCATCCATTACAAGGCAAAATTTAGGTGAATCTAATCACCAAGATTTCCATCATCTACAAAGGTCATTGAGGTAAGCAACTTTGGTGCAAAAAGTTCATTACTTGAACATTACTTATTTGGTTCATTATTAAGTTTTGTTAAGCACCATATTAGAGTTTAAAAGTTGCAAGGAGAAGGTTGCATATTTAAGTCTTCAAGGGAGTGCAGAAGATAGTTTCTTATAAGGATAATACTTGCACATCAAAAATAGGAGTTAGATATATTTTGAAAGAAAGAAAAATATCAACATCCTATATTTTACTGAAAATAAAGAAGACATTACTCTTAAGTGAAGGTTGCATAGATTAAGAGTTCATTTACAGGAGCAATAAGGAGAGATTACTATTGCATCATAATAGTTATTAAAGGTGCATTAAGTATTCAAGTTAAGGTGAAAATTAGTACAAAGTTAAGCCATCCAAAAGGGCATTTTAGTTACATGATTAAAATCTTGGATTCATTATTGCTAAGTTAACCAAGAAAATGAGATAGAGGAGTAAGTTGTCTAGTAAGGAGGGCAACTTCAAATCATCATTTACCACCAAGGAGTAGAGCAAGTAGCCGCCTCATCAAGGAAGAAAGAAATCTTGCAAAAGGATATTTAAAGACTTCAAAACTTAGGTGCAAGTTAGGGTATTTTATTCTAACTATTTGCATTACATTATTATACCATATCTCTCTTATCCTACACAATAAAGGAGGAAAAAATATAGAGTGTCTCAAAGACACTAAAATAGCAAGCATCCTATGTCTACAAAGCATTCAAATCATCAAGTTTGTAGAGAAAAATTCAAGCAAGGGAAGAGAGCTACCGAAGGGCTAAAATAGCCAAGTTTCAAGGTGTCTAAGGATACCAAATGTAGCACAAAATCAAGTGTCTACAAGAAAAATTAACCTACAACATCAAAGCCTATGTAAGGTAACTTTACATCCATTACAAGTCCAATGTAAAGCAAGGAGAATAGCATGAAGGATAAATAAGTGTAAGGTACAAGACTAAAGCTTACGTAAGGTGAAAAAAAGGTATATTACCCAAGCAATAGATGAACCACCAACTAAGAAGAATCATCACCTAAGAGGGCAATGCTGAAGCACCATAGAACCACCATTGTTGGAGTAAAATCATCACCATAGAGGGTAGCATTGGAGTGCCATAGAACCACCGTAGCTGGAGTCAACTTCATGGGAGAACAACATCACCATTCACTTGAGAGAAAGCATTGAAGATAAGACTCATAGTGCATTCATTGGAAAGAAGTATTCAAGGAATAAAAGACATTGAAGGTATCATTACATGCAAGGGAAAGGAGCACCACTTATAATCTAGAGCTAAGGCATCTTGTGCCACTTGGCACAATAAAATAAGTCACCTCATATTCATTCTAATGCTTGCATAGGAAGGGAGCACCCATGACAAAGTAACACCCATTGTGAGTGTTGAAATAATCATTCAAAAGCTAGAAGGAATCATAATTATTGCAAGGAATATAAGAGCACTCATCAAGAACATAATCAACATTCACCCAAGCAACGTATGCACCACGCGACCAAAACATCAAGAAGGGACAATGTCTATTAAAGCACCCAAGTCTAAGTAGAGAGTGAGAATAGAAGGCACACAATCAAGCATTAAAGAAGGGAGTCAAAGCACCATTAAGGAGGAGAAGAAGGCGCCCATGAACATTGATTGATCCTTGCCATAAACAGGAGACTAGAAATATACACTTGGATTAAAGAGTCACTCCATAGACCAATCAACGTGCACAATACACTTTACAAGGAAGGTAAAAGATTTACATTATTTAATATTTGCTTTCCTAAGTTTAGGGAGTTATAAGGTGCCTAATACAAGGTTGAAAGTTATTTATTAATGCATTGAAATATCAACCTTAGAGAGTAAGAAAGCAATTTTAGCAAAGGAAGTATATCCTAGAAGATATTATAAATTGCTTGAGATTTAAACATTACAATATTTGCAAATAATTAATTTAGGAGATATAAGGTTTTCAACATTGGAAATTTTGAAATATTAATTTGCAAATATTATTACTTTCTAAAATTCCAAATTAGGGAGTTATAAGGTATACTACTTCAAATTTTAGTTTCTTGGAATTTAGAAAATTGAACCATTCAAAATTGAAGGAGCAAAACCATTAATTGCTTAGAAGTTGGAAATTGCATTTTACATTAGTCTCTTACATTAATTTATGAGACATTAATCCAACTAAAAGGTCTTGAAGGAAAATAACCTTATTAAAACTTGAAGGTGCATCACTATTTATCTTTAGCTTTCTACTTACTAATCAATAGGGAGACATAAGGCAAGAAAGTGAAGTTGAACATTAGGGAGACAAAAGGAATTCAACTTAAACTAAGAAATCTAAGCATACTATCAAGTTTCATAGTGCATTTAAACACTTGCTAGATAGAAGGTATTTTACAAAATTTATAAAATTGAAAAGTTCTTAGCAAGATTGAGCATATACTCTAAACTAGGGAGACATAAGGTAGACTACTTCAAAGGTTCTATCAAAAATATTCTCAAGTGCTAAAATAATTCTACTAATTGAACATATACTTAACACTAGGGAGCTATAAGGATGTCTACTTCAAAGAACACATTAAATAATGTAATTAGAAAAGGAGCAAGGAAAATACCAATATGGCTTAAAAATACACTTGATTCAATGGAAAACATGATTGACATTTCAAAGAATTCAATGGATAATAATAAGGAAGATGCAAATGGAAGAGAAGAATCAATAGGGTTTAAAAATATTTTTGAGAACTCACAAACTAATAGTTTGGAAAAAGTAAATTCTTCAGAAATATCTTCCAATGAGATAATAAAGGGAGTTGATGACAACTATACTAATGAAGATATTGAAAATCATATTCAAAAGGTAGAAAAGAATATTCATCAAAAGGATATCATACAAATCTATGAAAGAAGTAAAGATGAAATAACTTCAATTGTACATAGATGATAAATATGAAATAGTTTCAATTGTACATAGATGGTTTAACTCTTTCATCAAGGAAATGGATGGACATGATTCTTCTAAAAATAGTGACAAAGAAATTGGAATATCTCTACTATGCACTTATTATAAAAAATTTGGTCATGAGAAAGCAAACTGCTGGAGTTTCCATCCATGTAAATATTATGGAGGAAAATATCATTCATCTTACTTCTGTTACTACAAAGACAAGTACTATAAAATATTTGAAGAAATATTGATATTTAGATTAGATTATTTCTTTCAAGTTCTTATTTTAGAAGCATCCACTAACAATGAATTCAAGCTTGAAATTTTTGAAGATCAAAGAAACAAGTCATACAAAAAATCAAAGGAAAGAAAATGAGGTAATTCAGATCCACTTATGACTTGCAAGATCATCAGATATTTAGTTCATCAAGGTTACCTAGAAGACTTCAAGGTCAATAATTCTACAAAACACTTCAAAATACTGAAAGATAGTGGAATGAAGATGTAATATCCCCATGTTTATCCTTACCTATTTGCCATTTTTTTTAGAATAAGGTACTGCTGATGATTCTTTGTGAGTGCAGGATTGGTAGTAGATACATCAAGCAGAATGATGTGCCTGTCACTCAACCACTAGTAGCAGAATAGGGCTTATTGCACAGGTAAGTTGAGGATTTAATGCCAATGCTTCTAAGAACCATTATTGCGAGTACATGGAAGCTCATGAAGGTAAAATAATATAGGAAAATATCATATATGTTGCTGCATGTGTTGTCTACAATAGTTTTACATAAGTATACCTCCATTTTTGCAAAATTCATATTATGTGGTTATTGCATTGTCCACAAACATTCTTGAATTTTAAAATATTAATATATATATATAATATACATATAGTTTTAATAATAATAATAATTAAACATATACATATATATTTACATATATATGTATAAACTTAAATATATATTGAATATAAATAATGATCCGAATATGTTACATTTATAAATAAATAAATAAAATTAAAATCTAAACTTAAATATTAAAAATTGTTTACAAACATAATTAGGTTAAAATTTGTTTCCATATGAAACATACACTTTCTCTTAATAAGCTATACATAATACATGTTATAAAATCATAAGAAATGACACCTAACGAAACCAGAATGCTTCTTTTTCATGGGTTTGGGTTATGTGTCTTCAATTTGATTAGTCATTGGGACTTTTAAAAGGAAGACGAAGGGAGTGAAATAGGAAGAATCCGAAGGGATGACTATCAAAGAACCACATAAGCTTGGTATTGATGTATTCCATAGATATTATGTGGAAGATATCTCCAGCCAAGTGAATGGTACAAAAAATAGGTTGGAATGGTCTAAACTGAAGATTGTTTATGGAATTTTTGGCAATTTTTTTATTATGTTTTCTAATGATATTATATATGAAGCTTGTTTGCACTGCATGCATTATCACTTCAGTAATTTTTTGATCCACTCTCAACTTGCTGTGAATGAATATAGAGAAATAAGAGAAATATTAATAAGTGTAAATCTGGTGTTGATGTCAACTAATGATGAGTAGTCATATGCATTCAAGTAGTTGCATATCATGGAACCGTGCTGACCCCTAAGATGCTTCATGCCTTATTCTATGTTGTTGTTTGTTTGATGTCAATGGATGTGAGTTGTGGAAAGGAGTTGCTTGGGTGAAGAATTCTGATGATAGCTCGATGGAGGAGCTCGTTTCACAAGAGTCTCTTAACACTATGTTTCATGGCTTCCATTAAAAAGTGACATCGTCACAACAATACAAATGAAATTAGATGAGAAAATTTATGGATGATGAATGTTTATCTAAGCTTTATAAAGACTTACTAACAAATATGTTAAATATATAAATAGATGAATATAATTTGCTTTGCATATTGTAAAACACATCCTGGGTATTCTAGTTTCTATCCATAAATTTGTGAAAACGCATTTAGCTTCGGTTTCCTTCTGCTATGTTACAGGACTGTGTAAAACTTTATAGTTTCTATGTGTATTAAATGACTTGGCACTACCTACGAGACTATTTTTCTTTGAAGTCTTGCTTTTGTTATACTTGTAGTGGATATTTTAAAATATATCTTGTTTCATCGCCATCGAAATTTTTCATATGCTTCTGCAATACTGTGTAAGATGGTGAACCATGGTATTCTAAAATATTTGAGAGTGAATGACTCAATATATAAATTCTTATCTCTTTTAACCAGATAGCTCCAATATTTTAATAAAATTCAATTTTTGTTTAGTGTCAATGGGAATGGTCTATTTATGTCATTAATGAAGATAGAAAAAATCAACCTTAAGTGAGATCTTTCTACCATGTCCGTCCTTTGCAAAACAATTTGTTAAAGCTTCAAATATATGTTGTAAAATATTGGAAAAATGAGATGGTTTAAGATAAAGGTTAAAGGCCTATTATTTAAGACCAAAATAACCTTCTATGCAATCTCCTTATCAACAATTTGGTTGGCATGATAGGATATTTAGATAAATATAATCCTCTAATCTGCCATCATGCCAGTATAGTCAGTAGACGATTTAAAAAAGGGTAGTTGAAAATGTATCAAATAAAGCTTTGCATTTCGTGAATAATATTGTATATTTATTAACCTCATTTATTATGAAAATAAATTTGAATATATTTTACCTTTGGATTGAGTTTCTTTTTTTTAATGTTTTTGATCAAATCAAAATAATAATAAATCATAATAACTTTAGAGTGAGTGCTTAACAATAAATATGGGAGTGAGTGATTTTTATTTAAACCAACTATTGAAAATGACTTTAGAATATTATGTAGAGGTATTTCATAAAATCATTATAAAGATTCTATCTATTTAATATTTTTCTTTAATATTGTTTAAAATCTATTTTATTTGTTAGATAGAACTTTTCTTTAAAATTGTATTTAGAAAGTTTAAATATTGTAAGTTTTTTTATGAAAGTGTTTAAAATCTAAATTGTATAATAAGTAGTATACTTTGTAAGTAGAAATCTACAATAAGTATTTTAAAATTATTTATTTTAATAGCATATATAAGAATTAAAATTACATGAAATTTTTGGACTGGTTATGGATTCCATACACCGACAAGAGGAATACATATAACTTGGAAACAAAAGAATATTCTAGAATGTTGGAAACAGATAATAAACCATCGAAATGGATGAAATAAAAACATCAAGAAGGATGTCATAAAATATGAAGAATGGAATTTCATCAAGAAGGATGAAATACCTTATTAAATAAAGAGTCAACACCCATCCTAATAGTTTGTAGAGGAAACTATCATGAATTGGGGTAAACCGTTCTCTAGTAGAAGGATCAGTGGATCTCATGTTATTGAGAGTAATGAACGATGGAATGGGACATCATTATAGGTTGTCACACGATGTAGTACAATGTAGTACATGAGGTTTCTCAAGAACCTAACCAATTGCAAAATTGCCAACTAAACTCAATATTAGGGAATTAGTCCTTGGGGTTGGAAGGTCCAGTGATAGATGGTATGGGCAACATTACTGTCAACTGTAAGTGGTCTAGGACATCTAGTTTGATAAACCAGAGAACTAGAAGACCCTGATAATACCTTAGGTGAAGGTCAATAATCAGGAACTGACATAGCTATGCTAACTCAAGTATGGACCTAAAAGGTTAAACTATGTTAATTGGATCAGTGGACCAATAGGAATAGTGTTGGATCATAGATCCAAGTCCTCCATGCTATGAGATGGGGAATTAGTGCGTCCACCCTTCTAGGTGTTATGGGCCCTAGAAGGGCAACCCCATGCTGAGATCTAGGAACTCAAGAAAGGAGAGAGGATCTCATAAATGGAAATCTACCATGGGAAGTTGGTCGATCTCAAGCACTCGAGATGCCATCTATAGTAGTATAAGATATCAAAGTGTGAACATCTATGCCTTAGTACTAATTCAAATTTGGGTGTGCTTAAGTCAATGTGTGACATTTGTGATGGGTTAAACAAAATTTTGAATTTGTGTTGTTGACACCTAGGTGAGTAGACTTGGGTTGTTATAGTGGGTACGTAATAGTTGGTATTAGAGCCTAGGTTGCAAAACCCTAGGTTATAAACATGAATTATTAAATTGACATAGCTCTTTTATCACCAGGTATGGTGGGGATCTTGAGAAGAGAAAAAGCTAATCTATAAGAGGAGATTGTAGAAGTCCTAAGGAAGGGACTAATATGACTCGTGAGGGAGTCGAAGTGAGTACAGACAGTCGAAGTGCCTCAACGTGTTACAAGAAAAGAGAAGAAACCAGTAGCTAAAGATCCACTTAAAATGATGAGAATATAGCAAAAATGATTAAGTTAATGCAAGAGCAGCTGAATTAGCAGCAAGAACAAATGGAAATCCAAAAGGCTCAAATGAGTGAGCACATGGATCAACAAATATCACAAATGGCTCAAAAATAAGAGATCATTACTCAGTAGTAGAAGGTTATTGAAAATATGACAAAAAGTAAAGAAACTAAAAGAGTAAGTGAGTTTCCAGAGGGGTCTTCAAGGAGAAAGGTTGGTGTGGAATTATAGAAAGAAATTAAGAAATTAGATATTTCCAAATTTGATGGAAAGGGTGATGGTGAAGCAACCATTAATTGGTTGAGTGAAGCTGAAGGGTATTTCTCAATTCAACCCATTTGTGCGGAATCCAAAACAACTTGGGTAGTGGCACATATAGTAGGTCCAACCAGAGATTGGTGGACCACCTACAAGAAAACCACTTAGAAGGAGGCTGCAAATATTCCTTTGGAGGAATTTGAAAGGGAATTTAAGGATTGTTTCCTTCTACCTCAATTCTATATTGAGAAATACATTGAATTCACTAATTTTCACCAAGAGAACATGACTGTGATCGAATACTATAAAAAATATATCCAACTTTTGAAATACGCTCCAAAATATGATAAGCATGAGGAATTCAAGGCTAAATTTTTTTTAATGGGACTACATCCCAAACTTGGAACACCTGTTGGGAGAGAAGTACCTAAAAACTTGATAGTTGCTTATGATGTTGCCCGATATGAGGAGATAAGTAAAAAAAATGCAAAGGTTTACTACCAAAAAATTGAAAATGAGGATCCTAAGAAAAGAAAATACCCAGAGCTAGTTAAGGGTAAAGATCAATGTAGGAAATATAGATATGGTAGCCATTTCAAAGGAGATAACTGAAACAAAGGAAAGTTTTAGGGGAATAAGGGGCAGAAAGACAGATGAATTTTCAAGAGAAAAGGAATAATTTTGAAGACAAGGGTAAGAATGCCAACCAAAATAAAGAAGGGGATAAACAAAAGAATAAAGGACCAAATGTATGCTTTGTTTGCGAAGCCATGGATCATTATGCGAATCAGTGCCCATAAAGAGTCAACAAAAGGAATCCAACAAAAGAGGTCCCACATAGGATTTATGTTGCTACAGGTAAATCTAATATTTTAGGGCAAGCTACTCCATTTCCTATAAATGGAAAACTAGGTAAGAAATATGTTCGTATTTTAATTAATAGTGGTGCAACTGATAGTTTTATATCATCTAGTACTTTGAGGTACATACCGGTTAAACCTAAGATAATGGTGAATATGTGGCAAGTTGAAGATGGCTCAAGGTAGACCTATATGGTCAACCAATGTTTATTTGATCCTCAAATAGATATACCCCAAGGAAATATTAATTGGCATATTTATGTAGCATCCTTACATGCCTTTGATATTATCCTAGGAGTAGATTGGCTAAAATCCCACAAAGCTTTACTAAATTTTGAAGAGAGGTGGTTGGACTTCACAGATGGTTTTAATCAGTGAATTTGTGTCCATTGTAATAGAACATATTTTGAACCCCACCTTATTATTGCAATGCAAGTCAAAAGAGCTTTAAGGAAAGGGTGTAGAATTTATGTAGTCAAACTAAATAAGAAATAAGAAACTGAGTCTAGCTCTGCTCTGTTTCAATAGTATCCTATTTTGAATGATTTTAGGGATGTTTTTCTAAAGACCTACCTAGACTCCCTCCAAAAAGAGAATTTGAATTTTCCATTGAGATTTTACTAGGAGTATCTCCTGTAGTTAGAACCCCTTACCGAATACACCCTTTGAATTGCAAGAAATTAAGACCCAGTTGCAGGAATTATTAGAAAAATGGCACATTAAGCCTAGTGTCTCTCCATGGGGATCACCAATTTTATTTATGAAAAAGAAGGATGGTTATTTGAGACTATGTATTGACTATAGGATGCTCAATACAATGACAGTAAATAAAAAGTATTCTTTACCTAGTATTGATGATCTATTTGATCAATTAAGGGGAGGGACTATATTTTCCAAGATGGATATAAGGTTAGGATACCATCAACTAAGAATCATGGAAGATGATACCTTCAAAATTGCTTTTAGAACTTGATATGGACATTATGAGTTCATAGTGCTACCTTTTGGGTTAACAAATGTACCAACTGCCTTTATAAAATTTATGAATAGTGTATTCAGAGAGTAGTTAGATCAGTTTGTTTTGATATTTCTAGATGATATTCTGATCTACTCTAAAAATAGAGAAGAACATGACCAACATATGAGAATAGTTCTAGAAATTTGTAGAAAAAAATAGCTATATGGAAAATTGTCTAAGTGTGAGTTTTATACTCCATAATTTTAGTATTTGGGGCATATTGTCTCGACTGAAGAGGTAGCGGTTGATCCCAAAAATATTAAAGCTATAGTAGACTGGCCAAATCCCACCAATGTTACTGAAGTGAGAATTTTTATGAGGATGGTCAGATATTATTGGTGATTTGTAAAAGGATTATCAAAGGTTGATTTTCCTATTACTAATCTACAAAGAAAGGAAAAACATTTAAGTGGACAACCCAATGTGAAGTCACTTTCAAAATACTTAAATAAAAGTTAACAACTGCACCTATACTTCAAATACTAGACCCTAGTAAACCATTCATAGTTTGCATAGATGCTTCCTTGGAAGGGCTAGGAGGGGTCTTACTGCAAAATGAAGTTGTGGCATATGATTCTAGGAAGCTGAAGAAACATGAGGTTAATTATGCTACTCATGATCTTGAACTATCTGCTATAGTCCATGCTCTTAAAATATGGTGACACTATCTGCTGGTAAAACATTTTGAGTTGAAAAATGATAATCAGAGTTTGAGGTACATTTTTACTCAACCTCTATTAAATGCCAGGCAATGGATATGGATGGAATTCCTAGCAAAATATAATTTTGGAATCGAATATATAAAAGGAAAAGAAAAGAAGCTAGCATATGCCCTTAGTTGTAGAAGATACATAGATGCTCTTACACGATGCCAGTATGGGTTAAAAAATTAAATTAAGGAAATGCAAAACAATGATGAATACTGCAGCCTATGCTGCACTAAGACCAAGCAAGAACCAAATCAACATACAAAATTTAAAATCAAGGAGGATCTGGTATGCTTTATATATTGGATAATAGTACCCAATGATGAAGGGATAAAAAGGATAATTTTACAGGAAGCACATTGCACTCCTTATTCTGCTCACTCAGGAGTGGTAAAAATGAGAGAGAATTTGAAAAAGGACTTTTAGTGGCCTGGCATGAAGAAATATGTAGTTCAATTTATTGCGAATTATTTGGAATGTCAAAATTCAAATTTGAGCATCAACATCCTGGGAGACAATTACACCTATTTGATATACCAAAGTAGAAATGATAAGTAATTTCCATGGATTTTATAGTTGGTCTTCCCAAGACTCGATTCTAGCATGATGCAATTTTTTTTATGGTAGATAAATTAACAAAAGTGGCATATTTTATTTCAGGTAATACTCATGATGGTGCCCCTACTCTAGCATAAAAATTTTCTCAATAAATCATGAGGTTGTATGGTTTTCCTAAAATAATCATCTCAGATAGAGATTCGAGATTTACTTCTGAATTTTGGTAAGCTTTGCACTGAGCATAGGGCATAAAGCTTAATATCAGCACAACCTATCATCCTAAAATAGATGGATAAATTGAGAGGGTCAATTAAGTGCTGGAGGACATGCTATGAATGTACTATATGGACCACCAAAATAAATGGGAATATTACCTCTTCCTAGTAGAGTTTTATTACAATAATAGTTATCATACCATGTTGGGCAAGGCCCCTTTCGAGGCCCTATATAGGAGAAGGTGTAGAACACCATTAACATGGGATAATTTGGATGATCAGGAAATTATTGGTCTTGATGTTGTTAAGAGAATGGAGATCCAATTAAGAGAAATATTTCAGTGACTTCGTGAAGCCATAGACCATCAAAAGAGTTATGTTGACCTAAAATGAACACCTCGAGAATTTGATTTTGGTGATAAGGTCTTTCTTAGAGTCAAGCTGACCAAAAGCTCCATCAAGTCTGCCAAAATTAGCCCCAAATTTGTTGGTCCATTTGAGATCATTGCCAAAATTAGTCCTGTTGTGTATAAACTTGCACTGCCACCAAATTTATCTAAAATACATAGTATTTTCCATGTATCTCTCCTTTGCAATTATGTAGCTAACCCTACACACATTATGGATGTTTCTAACTTACAGAAATCAAACCCACAACTCATTGAGATTTGACCTATCAAGATTTTGGGGTTCAAAACAAAACAACTCAAAAAAAGAACTATTGACCAGTGTAGAATTCAATGGGATCTCTAATCCAAAACAAATACCACATGGAAAGATGTGGTAGATATGAAAATACCATTTCTATTTTTATTTAAGGACTAATATGTATATGAACATGTGAATGTTTATTGTATTAACTTGTATAATTCTAGATTTATATATGTGTTGATGAACATGTGAATGTTTGATTTATTAACTTGTATAATTTTGGATTTATATATGTGTTGATCCACTATTATTGTGATGAATATATCTATCGAGACATTATGTTTAGTTGAATTATGTTCAATTACTTATAACTAACATAGATATTATGTTAAATTTCTAGTGGGGAAGAATGTAACATCTCCATGTTTATCCTTATCTGTTTGCAAAATTTTTTAGAACAAGGTATTGCTGATGATT
Organism: Wollemia nobilis; assembly: GCA_028583015.1. NCBI lineage: Eukaryota > Viridiplantae > Streptophyta > Pinopsida > Araucariales > Araucariaceae > Wollemia > Wollemia nobilis. The sequence continues at coordinate 6,871,372 of JAQPPZ010017049.1, read as the reverse complement.
CTTTGTGAGTGCAGGATTGGTAGTAGATACATCAAGAAGAATGGTGTGCCTGTCACTCAACCACTGGCAGCAGGATAGGGCTTGTCACACAGGTAAGTTGGGGATATGATGCCAGTACTTCTAAGCACCATGGTTGTGAGTACATGGAAGCTCACGGAGGCAAAATCATATAGGAAAATGTCATATATGTTGCTGCATGTGTTGTTTGCAATAGTTTTGCATAAGTATGTCTCCATTTTTACAAAATTCATATTAGGTACATGTGACATATGTGGTTATTGCATTGTCCACAACCATTTTTGAATTTTAAAATATTTAAAAAACATATAATATATATACATATATTTTTAATAATAACAATAATAATAATTAAACATATATATATAAATAATGATCCGAATATGTTACATTATAAATAAATAAATAAATTTAAAATCTAGACTTAAATATTAATTTTTTTTTGCAAACATAATTAAGTTAAATTTTGTTTCCATATGAAACATACACTTTCTCTTAATAAGCTATACATAATCCATGTTATAAACTCATAAGCAATGACACCCGACGAAACCAGAATGCTCCTTTTGCATGGGTTTGGGTTATGTGTCTTCAATTTGATTAATTGTTGGGATTTTTAAAAGGAAGAGGAAGGGAGTGAAATAGGAGGAATACAAAGGGATTACTATCATAGAATCACAGAATCTTGGTATTGACGTATTCCATTGAGATTGTGTGGAAGATATCTCCAGCCAAGTGAATGGCATAGACAAGAGGTTGGCATAGTCTAAATTGAAGACTGTTTATGGAATTTTCAGCAATTTTCTGATTGTGTTTCTAATGATATTATATATGAAGCTTGTTTGCACTGCATGCATTATCACTTCAGTAATTTTTTGATTGTACTACTAAGTATATCATATACAATTGGTTGAATTGGTTTGCATTGCATGCATTGTTGCTTCGGCTCTGTGGATTTGAAAACAATTCTGCATTTAATATGTGTTGTTTTGAAAGCTAAGTGAATACCATATTATATATATATATATATATATATATATATATATATATATATATATATATAAAAAAGAACTAAATACAAGAGAATTCGCTCTCAGCTTGCTACAAATGAATATAGAAAATTTAAAAAGAAAAATAAGAGAAATATTAATAAGTGTAAATTTGGTGTTGATGCCAAATAATGATGAGTAGTCATATGCATTCAAGTAGTTGCATATCACAGAACCTTGCTGACCCCTAATATGCTTCATGCCTTATTATATGATGTGGTTTGTTTTACGTCAATGGATGTGAGTTGTGGAAAGGATTTACTTGGGTGAAGAATTCTGATGATAGCTCGATGGAGGAGCTGGTTTCACAAGAGTCTCTTAACACTATGTTTCATGGCTTCCATTAAAAAGTGACATCGTCACAACAATACAGATGAAATTGGATGAGAAAAGTTATGGCTTATGAATTTTAATCTAAGATTTATACATAATTATTGGAAAATATGTTAAATATATAAATAGATGAATATACTTTGCTTTACATCTTGTAAAACACATCCTGGGCATTCTAGTTTTTGTCCATAAATTTGTGAAAACATATTTAACTTCAGTTTTCTTCTATTGTGTTATGGGACTGTGTAAAAATTTATAGTTTCTATGTGTATTAAATAATTTGGCACTACCTATGAGACTATTTTTCTTTGAAGCCTTGCTTTTGTTATACTCGTAGTGGATATTTTGAAATATATCTTGTTTCATCACCGTAAAAAGTTTTCATATGCTTCTGCAATACTGTGTAATATGGTGAACCATGGTATTCTAAAATATTGAGAGCAAATGACTCAATTTATAAATTCTTCTCTTTTAACCAGATAGCTCCACTATTTTAATTAAATTTTGTTTTTGTTTAGTGGTAAGGGCAATGGTCTATTTACGTCATTAATGAAGATAGAAAAAAACAACCTTAAGTGAGATTTTTCTACCATGTTTATCCTTCGAAAAATAGTTTGTCAAAGCTTAAAATATATGTTGTAAAATATTGGAAAAATGAGATGGTTTAAGACAAAGGTTAAAGGTCTATTATTTAAGACCAAACTAACCTTCTATGCAATATCCTTATCAACACTTTGGCTGGTGTGATAGGAGACTTAAATAAATATAGTCCTCTAATCTGGCATCATGCTAGTATAGTTAGTAGATGATTTTTAAAGGGGTAGTTGAAAATGTATCAAATAAAGCTTTGCATTTCGTGAATAATATTGTATCTTTATTAACTGCATTTATTATGAAAATAGGTCTGAATATATTTTACTTTTGGATTGAGTTTCTTTTGTTTTAATGTTTTTGGTCAAATCAAAATAATAATAAATCATAATAACTTCGGAGTGTTATACCATGTTGACCTTAGAGTGCTTATCAATAAATATGGGAGTGAGTGATTTTTATTTAAACCAACTATTGAAAATGACTTTAGAATATTATGTAGAGGTATTTCGTAATATCATTATAAAGCTTCTCTCTATTTTATATTTTTTCTTTAAGATTGTTTAAAATCTCTTTTATTTGTTAGATAGAACTTTTCTTTAAAATTGTATTTCAAAAGTTTAAAGATTGTAAGTTTTATTTTTATTTTTTATGGAAGTGTTTAAAAGTTGAATTGTATAATCGGTAGTATGCTTTGTGAGTAGAAATCTACGAGAAGTATTTTAAAATTGTTTATTTTAATAGCATATATAAGAAGTAAAATCACATGAAATTTTTGGACTGATTATGGATTCCATACACTAATAAGAGGAATATATATAACTTGGAAACAAAAACATATTCTAGAATGTTGGAAAAATATAATAAACCATCGAAATGGATGAAATAAAAACATAGAGAAGGATGTCATAAAATATGAAGAATGGAATTTTATCGAGGAGGATGAAATACCTTATTGAATAAAGAGTCAACACCCAACCCGATAGTTAGTAGAGGTGATTATCATGAATTGGGATCAACTATTCTCTATTCTAAGGATCAGTGGATCCCATGCTATTGAGAGTAACGAAAAATGGAATGGGACATCGTTCTAGGTTTTTGTATGATGTAGTATGATGTAGTACATGAGGGTTATCAAGATCCTAACCAATTGCAAAATTGCTAACTAAACTCAAGACTAAGGAGTTGGTCCTTGGGGTTGGAAGGTCCAACGGTAGATGGTATGGGCAACATTACCATCAACTGGAAGTGGTTTGGGACACTTGGTTTTATAAACTAGAGAATTAGCAGACCTTGATAATACCTTAGGTGAAGGTCAATAATCAGGCACTGGCATAGCTATGCTAAATCAAGTATGGACCTAAAAGGTTAAACTATGTTAATTGGGTCAGTGGACTAATAGGACAAGTGTTGGATCATAGATACAAGTCCTCCATGATAGTATATGGGGAATTAGTGCATCCACCCTTCTAGGTTTTATGTGCCCTAGAAGGGCAACCCCATGCTGAGATCTAGGAACTCAAGAAAGGAGAGAGAGGATCTCATAAATGGCAACCTACCATAGGAAGTTGGCTGATATCAAGCACTTGAGATGTCGTCTATAGCGGTATAAGTTCTCGAAGTATGAACATTTATGCCTTAGTACTAATTAAAATTTGGGTGTGCTTAAGTCAATGTGTGACATTTGTGATTGGTTAAACAAAATTTAGAATTTATGTTGTTGACACCTAGGTGAGTAGACATGGATTGTTATAGTGGGTATGTAACAGAAGAAAACATGGAAAGACAACATGAATACTGAAGCAGAAGTAGAAGAGTACAAATTCTAGAACAAATATGAAGATCCATATTGAAAACTAAAGTCTTTAATACCCAAATAATGTAATATAGGGGGTGTTAGAGTATATTACATTCTTGGGTACTTGTCAATGTACTACCTTGGGTGCATAACTAGAGTAGGAGTTTACTTTAAAGTTTGAGTTACTTCATGCAATGTAATAAATGCACAAGTGTTAGAATGTCCAATGATGTAAATGTGCATGTAATCCACATGTACATGAGTCATAGGATAAATAGATGAAAATTCATGGGTAGAGTAAATTTCAAGGCACATATCTTCCTATATATACCTTTAATATAGATAGTAATAAATAGAGATAGAGAGAGTGAGAAAGAGACAATGTTACTATAGTAGTGAGTAGGTATAATGTAGTTCTTCATTGAAATTTTTGGAGTGTTCAAGTCCTCCATTATATTGAATTGTACTATTTTTATGAGTTTCATTAATGACATATTACTAAGTTATTGCAAAATTTTATCTCATTATTTTATTGCATATTATAGTTCCATTATCATATACTTATCATAGCTTACTTATTTCACATCTTATGGTTACATTTCCCTCAATAGACATCCTCAAAATCTAACAAACCTCTTGGCCTATTTTTGTCTATCCTAGTCTACCCAACCTGTTTCTAACTATTTTGGCCCATTTTGACCTCCTTTGCCTATTTTGACCCATTCAAGCATGGCCAACCTGTTCTAGTCTTCCTAGCTTGTTCTAGTATGTTTTGGTCCATTTTAACGTATTTTGGCTTGGACCACCCATTTTGGTCCCTTTTAACATGCATTGGCCTACCCAACCTATTTGAAAATGCCTGATCGATTTCATCCTTCTTGGATTATTCTAGTATGAGATGGTCCATTTTGGCCCTACCTAACCTATTTTGGACTATCTTGGCCCACATAGTCTATTCTGGTCTACTTGGCATGTTTTGACTAATTCCAACCTATTTCAGCCTTCTTGGTATGTTAAGGTATGTTTTGGCATGTTTATACCTTGCCTAGCCCATTTTTACCACCTCGACTTATTTTGGTCCACCTAACTTGTCCTTCTCTATCCCGCCCATTTAGGCTATGCTTGACCTGTTTGATATGTCTTGGTCTATTATAGCCCATTTTAACCCATAGTCAAATTTCCCAATGTGTTTCTACCGATTTCAACCCATTTTGGCCTTTTTGTACCATTTTGACCCATTCCAATGCAAAAGGCCCATTCAAACCTTTGGTGCATTTTGGTATGTTTTGGCCATCCTATTATGTTTTTGGTCATTTTTGGCCTATTTCAGCTTGTTTTAGTCCATATTACCTATCTTAGACCCTTTTAAAATATCCTATTCTTTTTTTTTCATCTCCGTTCTTAGCCCATTTTGATGTATTTAAACCTGTTTTAGCTTACTTTGGCCTTCCTATCTCATTCTAGCCCATCTAGTTCATTTCTATCCACTTGGGCTTCCTTAGCCCATTTAAGTTTGTTCTCACCTATTCCAAATCGTCTAGCCTATTTTAACCTTTCTATCCTATTTAGACCCCACCTGATCTATTTTTGCCTATTTTGGCCCATTCTAGCCCTTTCAACCCATTCTAACCTACCCATCATATTTTGGCCTTTCTAGTGTTGGAATAAAATCTGCCTAAGCCTATAAAGTGTGCCCTCGAATTTAGACAATATTTGGATGAAAGATATTTATTTTAATTCAACCTCTGGAGAAGGTTGGCTCCTTAAAATACTTGTAAAATTAAAACAAGGTTTAGCTAAGGGTGAAAAAAGAGAAGGTTAGAAGAGAATAAGGGTTTAGAGAATGAATAAATGGTGGACAAGGTACAGTGTAACAACATTAGGCCCATATTGCAAGAACCTACTACAATTAACTTGTCATTATACTTAATAGACCAATTATTTCTAGATGCATAATAGAGTTAATTAACAATAAAATGCTTTAATCATTCCAAAGACTTTAATGAAAAGTAAACAAAAAATGATCCAAATAGTAGAATTCAATTTAACAGAATAAACTAAGTATAAAGTGTAACAAAAATGACTTAAAACAAGGCTTCATCCATAAAAATCTACAATGACACCATCAAAAGAGGCCAAAAAACTATCACTTCTCATTAATTGGCAACAAAAAATATACAACATATACCTAGGAAAATTATATAGAGTTGAACTTTATTTTGAGGCCTATCTCCCTATTTATAAGCTGCTCTTTGAGACTTTTTGTGGATTGTTTCTGAAACTCTTGTGTAATCATAACCACAGTGGTTAGTGTGTTGGTTTATGAGGTGTGCTAATCCCACCCACCATTTTTTGTATGATTAGAAATTATTTTATTAATATAATGGTTTTTTCATCCAAAAAATACTATAATATAGTTATAGGTTTGTTATGCCAAATGACATGGCAAAGAACACTCTAGGGATCTTATAATTTTCATGTCATTCTAGTTCATTGCTGATGTGTCTTGCTCTAATTTTATCTTTTACTTGAATTTGAATTTATCTGCAATTTGATCCATAGATCTCCAATTATCTTCTACAACTGATCTATTAGAGATCTCATTTTCATTTCTTAGCGATATGAGTTTGTACAACTGGAAGGTATTGAGGTAGTTATAGGTCTAAAAGGGATGTTTTAGAGTGTTGTGTATCGAAGCCAATATTTCGATCTACTTGAAGAGCTAAAAAAAAATCTAGACCTTACAGATGCGCTAATGACTTCACTTTTAGAAAAAGCTTGGCTTTGTTCTTCTTTGACTAATATCTTGGTATATTTTGACTTTGTACACTCTTTGGATTTATTGGAATTTTAATATTAATAACTCTGGTTTTGTTCAAACATAATGTTTTTTGCATGATTTTAGACTTTTATGTGGGAGTGCTGACATCATTATAAAATATAGTCTAGAATTTTTCCATTTAGACTTTGTGCAATAGTGTATTCCGTAATCGATATTGGGGATGTGTTGTCTCATTTTTAAGGAGTCTAAATTTATTTTGTCTTGATTATATTCACACATTTTTAGAATTTTGGGATACCACATTGATGTCATCATCTACAATAGTCTAGAATAATTCCATTCTATCTTTGTGCAATCCCAAAATTATTTTTGGGACTTAGCCAATTTTTTTGAGGGAGTGTAAATCATTTTGAATCTTGTTTTTTTGTTTTAGCGTGGAATAATTTGGAAAAAATAGGACTTGTAAATGAGGGCATGAAATTCACCTACATTGTTGGTACATCTTAGAGATTTTTGCTTGCAAAAATTAAGAACTTATAAAGCCTTATCCCATTGGGAATGAAGTTAATAAGGTTCTAAAAATATGAGTGGAATTGATGTGGTAAAGGATTATTCTAGGAATGAGAGGTGTGATGGGTGGATGTCATTGAATGGTATGGAAAGGGGTGAATGAATTAGGGCATGATATAAAGTGATTAATGAAGTGGGTGTTGGGTGGGATGAAAACTGACTATGCTTTTTCATGAACTTTCCAGGTTGCTTTTTCATGAACTTTCCAGGTGGCACTTCCTTTCGAGATGACACTCTTTTCAAAAAGTTCCCAATTTGTGTAGGTGGATTTCTCTTATACTCTCTCTTTTGGTATTTGATGATTCTTTTTCAATAAGCTTTCTTTATTTTTATAAACCTTATGCTTTATTTTTTATTTTTGCTAGGTTGAGGTGTCATGTCTTGGTCCATCATTTTGAGAATGTTCTTTTGTGCCAAGTGTGTCTTGATCATATTTTACCTTTATATTCATGGTGGTGGGAGCTTTTGTATTTAATTATATTTTCTCATCCCCTTGATATTCTTGTTTGGCTAGGATAGCTTTTTATCTTTGATTTTTTTGAAAAACTATTATCCAAGTTTCTAGAGCAGGGCATTTCAGTTTCATATTTTCTTGTGTATTTTTCTTAATTGATAGGCATTTTCATAAGGATCCTAGTATCTCTTGGTCATTTATTAAATTTTAGCTTGTATCATTTCCATTTTTCCTAGGAACCTGAGCACTTTGGATTCATCGATAGGTTCTTTCCATTGATTTATCTCTTTCTTATTGTTGGCTATTGATTCTATCTCATCTTAGAGATATTTGGTATGGAGTTAGAATTATTTGTCCCAAAAACCTAGAAATCCTATATCTTTAGCTTCTCTTGCTAGATCTATCATTTTATCTACTTTTAGTTATAGCCTATCTACTATCTTTCATCCTTATTGGACTAATTTATTTCCTTTGACAATGCTTTGGAAAATATGCATTATTGCGTTCAATTATCTACTTGTTAGAGCTTTTTGACTGGTTCAAATCTTATTCTGGCTAAGATGATTAGCTTTTAGCTTGCTCTACTTTATTATCCAACTCAACCTAAGCTTGTGCTAGGTCCCTTTTTATAGATTTTGTGACCTCTACACTGAAGTCCAAGTAGTCAACAATTGGGTATGCTTCATTGGCACTCTAAAGAATTTTCTCTAGTTGTCTTTCCTTAATTGTATCAATGATTCTTGGAAAAAGAAGAGTCTTGGGATATTTCCTTCTCTTTCCAACTAATATATGTTCTAAATTTATTCTATTATCACTTGATTTATCTCCTCATTTTCCTGCATCTGTTGAGTTGGGAATTTTATGATGTTTCTCTTTAATTTTTTATTTTCATTTTCTAAATATTTTTCATGTTTTGCTCTTCTTTTGCCATTATTTCCAAGCTCTTTAATTTTTCTTCCAGCTTCTTGCATTGGTCCCTCAACCTATCACCTTGAAGGTATATGGTGTTGACATGGGTCTATGCATTGAATAGAGAGTCTTCTAGTGGCAACTAGGTAATATCTATTGCTTGTGTTTCTATTTTGTAATCATCTAACGTCATTTCTAATTTTAGATTGTCAACCTTTGGGGTAGCTATAAATATTATTTATTGGTAAGTAGTTGGAGCAACTATGATCATTAGCTTGGAAGGTGCTTATTCTTCTACCCACATTGGCTACTTATTTTTCCATCAGTCTTGTGCATTTTGGCTTATCTATTTGAGTCTATTGATAGTAGCTACAAATAGATGGTCAGGTGATGGTAATATCAGGAAGATGGATTGTTGAATAGATAAGGGATATGGAGGCACGTTATGGATGATTGAAGTAACATTGTTTATGGTTGTTTGTGTTTGTGATATGGATATGATTGGAGGAGGTTTAGGAATTATAATTTACTGAGTGTTTGGCCTGTGTGGAGAGATTCATGGTGGTAGATAAGGGTAGGGAACATAAATGGAGATGAGAAGAGTAGAAGTAGTTTTAGGGGATTGAAAAATCACACCAGCTCTTATTATTATGGCTGCTCCACAACAGGCTTGGTCATTAGTCTAGTTGCTAGAGGTGGCCCTTGAGTTTTCAATTTTTTTCTAGCTCTTTCCTACAATTTCTTAAAAGGATTGGCCTTTATTTTTTCTACCCCTTATTATATTTTTGAATTTGAGTGATTGTAATATGAAATTATTGAGAATAATTGTAGGTATGCATGGTTTTTGTTGGTACTTACTTTGGATGATGTTGATGTTTTGGTAGCCCTGGAATGAAATTAGGTTCTAGATCTAATGGAAGTTTAGGCAAAGATTATTTTCTTATTTTTCCTTTTATTTTAGGAATAGGGGACTTGGGAAATGGGACCGCTAAAGCTAAATTTTGAGGTTGTTGCTACACTTTTAGGATCTCTTATGGTTCTATAGCTTCTTTCCCTAAGACTCCTCCCATGTATCCCATATTGTTATCATTTTACATCCCTTTATATATATCTCTTGCTAAAGCTCAGTTGGGATAAATATTAAAGCTGACATGATACTAGATTTTCTTGTATAGGCATTTGGATTACTAGATTTATCACCACAATGTTATTTGCTTGTCTCTCTCCCAACATTGATACAACTTATTTTGTGATTTCTTCCCTATAACTTACTTATTCAACTCATGATTCTTATATTTCTTCTTGTGTCAAGAACTATTTTTCTTGTACTTCTTCACATTCAATATTTATAATTTTGGCTTTAACCTACTCCTCTCGGGGCTTCCAAGTTTTTATATTTGCATCATATTTCTAGAAAAATATTTTATCCATTGACAATGGGTACCTAGATTTTTGAATGCCTCATTTACATCTAAAGATCCACCATTCCATGATTTTGCCTTCTTCCCAACCTATTTTATTTTCCATAGCATCTATTTTATCTTGAGTCAATCTATGATATTTGTACTTATTTGGGTCATAGTCACACTCTGGCTCATAGAAATCCCTCCAGGGAGGAAACTCTTACATCTTACTAATATTCTAGTCTAGTTCATTCTCTTAAAAATTATTTTGGAGTTGTTTAATGTTAGGTCGAATGAATTTCTTCAATGTTGGTGGCTTAACTTTATTCAATTCCACTAATATGTTCTTGAATTTATCTTTGGGGTCTACTTCCATTTATGTGGTATTGCATGTAATTTCAATATTTCAAGTTTATTCCTCAAAATTTCTCCTTGTCCTTTCATCATTACTAAAATGGGTTCAAAAGTGAAAGGATACTTGTAGGTGCCAACTTTATTTACACTCGCACCAAAGGCTACATTTATATCATTTAATTGCTGACAATATTCCATGGGAAACACTTGATCATTAACATAATAAGACAATAGAAAATGTTTTTACATAAAACCATACAACCTTATCATAGTCCCCTTTGTTAGAAAGTACTAATATCCTTCCTCCATATAAGGGCTTTGCAGTCTTTAAACTGCTACTTGGGGTAATCAAGATATTTGTTTGTATATGAGCTTTGATGCTGGTCCTAAAAATTTTCTATTGAAATTATAATAAGACTTAGAAGCCCTAATTAAGGTAATCCAATCCACTAATATCATCTTTCCTCCTTGATCATTGAGCTTTTTCATACCTATCCATGGCATACTTTCTATTATACTATATAAAAATAGCCAATCTAGATGTGAAGGATACTGAAAGGTCCCATGTTTTGTAACCTATAGTTACATGATCTATTTATGTATTCTTTTCATAGGAATCCAACCCAATTAAATAAGATAGGATTATTAGATTGGTTATAATGGGACTCCTCAAAATAATATGGATTGGAGATGGGATCCTCCATGGTGATCTGGTAATCATGGACTTCTTTGTAAATGGGTAACCCAAATATGATGGCTAAAATTGAAAACATTTCTAGAAATTTAAATTTAGAGATTGAGATTGGGGTACCAAGGAGGTCATTACCATGTGTAGGGTGGTACATGTTGAGGTATAGTATACCTCAACATATCCTAAGTCCTCCATTCATATCTATTTTTATATTTTGCACTTTGTACACGTGAAGGTATAGTATACCTCACGATTTATTGTTTTCCACAGATAGGAGGCAGTTTGGTTATTTTGGTAGTGTGCATTTAATCGTGATCGAGCATTGTCCATGTTGGGCACTTTGTTATAATGCTCTCACTTGATTCTGTTGATGTATTATTATATATTTGTACTGCATAATAAAGAATTCAGCTTCGTTTTGGATTCCACCTGTGGCTACCATATCACTGGTATTCAGAGACTCAGATAGATCCTATTGTTGGCGATTGCATGAATTAGGTTTCATTAACCAACCGCATCACCTGTAGCGAAGCTCAAGCAGCCATTCTTACTATAGTTATTCCTGATAGAGATGTCAGAGGGTGACCCGATAGGGTAACCTCCTCTGCCCCATCTATAGGCAAAAATTTCCTAGACTTCTAATCTGGTTCGTAGCAGTTGCGGCCACGAGTTCAAAATTTTTTGGCATGGATAATAACCTACGTTGCAAAGAAACTTTAGAAAATTTTCTAAAGTTTAAAATAAAAAAAAATTGTGAGGCTCTTTTTAGGGTTTCGGTGTCGGCGTCTTCCTGTGCACACCACATCTCGCCCCTTTCCTCCGTCGTCGGTGAGCTGCTCGTGGCAAGTTTTGGAGTTGCATGATTTCCAGATGATAGTCCTCGACACGGTTCCAGCGTCGATTCGGTGATTCCAACGATACATCCCCTTTGATAACATCGAGCATGGTACAACACTAAGGAATTTCTTTCCCGACATTGTGATACAAATTCCAGCTCATGCAATAAGTTTCAGGCATGAAATAAGATTTTCGACAGAGGAAGTATTAAATTGTCGTAAGGTTGAAAATAGTTAACTTCTTAGCACCAAACAATTTATCTGTGTTATCTCCACGTCTGGGCATTGTAAGCCAATGAAATTTTAATTTCATTAAGATTAAATGGATTGGAAACTTTCTCCACATGAAGACAAACGTAATTGACGTCCGTGACAAATTTGACGTTGACAATGCTCTTTTCACACCTACGACAGTAATTTGATGCCCTGCAATGTGGTTTGATGCCCTGCGACACACTTTGATTCCTGCAATGCATGTTGACGTCTGTAAAGGTTTGTTTGATGCCGGATTGATGGTTTGGTGCAACTTGGAAACAAGGTGAAGAAATTTTGTCACATTGTTTTAAAATTTTTTGCATATTTCATTTGCAAAATTAATGGTCAAAATCTTTCATTAGGGGAACAAAATTTTGAGATTTTCAAAAGTGCAATTTTGTAAGTAACTTTGGAGGAAGTTAACTTTTTGCACTTACCCCTAAAATTGCAACATTGGAAAGGAAACAAATTGTGTTTGAATTCTTTTTGTAACCTCTCATAGACTGGCATACACTAGAGCCCACATGGCCAATGATCTTGCAACACAAGTGGCAAACATCGCCACTGTAGTAGGAGATTTGATGGACAGGGTGAAAGAAATTACTGTCAAAAATGATGTCACAATCTACAACAACAAATACTCCAACAAAGCAAAGTGTGATATAAAACCTTATGATGGATCCAGGAATCTTGACATATTGTCCACTTGGATCCTAGATATGGAAACTTGGTTTGAGTATGCCGAGGTTCTTGAAGATGAAAGAGTACCTTTTTCCATGATAAAACTCATAGGATTAGCAAAGATGCTTGTTTCAGATGAGAAAGCTAAGGTAACAAACTAGAAAGAGTTAGTCACACTTTTGAAGGATACATTTTTTCCACCTAACTACCAGGCCGATCTAAGGATCAAATGGTATAGGTTAAAGCAAGGTTTTAATATGCCAGTTTCTGATTACATTTTTCAGTTCAATAAGCTTAGAGTTCTTTCTGGTATCACTTCTTCTACCAAAGAGCTTATTGAAAAATTTGTAAGTGGGTTGCATGATCCTATAATGAGGGAGTTGAAATTCATTCCATTTGTCACATTGTCATCAGCATTCAAACATGCCAGCTTGGCGGAGGAGAAAATTGGTGGTTCCTACAAAGCACGACAGGCACAAGAGAGCTCATCCAAGGGTTCAAATCAGCAACAACAAAAGGTGAAGAACTCTAACTCACCCCCCAATTCTTCTACTCCTCCCCATTCTTTGCAATCCCACTCTTCCTCTTCTAGTTCTACAAATTCTTCTTCTTCCACATTGTATTGTACTTATTGTAAAAAGAATGGTCATACCAAAGCAAAATGCTTTATACTTGCAAGAAAAAAGAAGGCCATTTTTGTAAAGTCAAAAGAGGACACACAAGATGGTCCCATTGTGGCTACAGGGCGAGAAGAAGAATATCCTACATTAAAGGGTAAACTCAATAAGGTTACCCTTATGACAAATGTTTCTACTCATGGGGGTCGTGACCATTTGTTTGTCACTAAGGCCCACCTTACACACAATGTTTCTGTTGATTGTATCATAGACAATGGCTCGTAGAAAAATCTGATTGCGAGATCCATTGTAAAGAAGTTGAAGCTCCCCACCAAACCACATCCTCAACCCTATGCACTTGGGTGGAAGGATGTTGACTCTACTTCAGACATCACACACACTTGCACCATGTCCTTTGCATTTGGTGACAAATTTGTGGACAAGGTTAAGTGTGATGTCACAGACATGGATTGTTGTGGAATGTTGTTGGGTAAACCCTATCAATATGATAGGAATGCCATCTACCATGCTAAAAAGAACACCTACACATTGGAACTGGATAACAAACAATATCTGGTGGAATGCACTAAGGACACATCTAATCTAGTGCTAAGTTGTAGGCAAGCTCGCAAAGCAATAAATCAAGCACAAGAGTTGGCACTCATATTCATAAGACCCACACAAAAAGAAGGTCAAACAAAAACTTCTAAGTTCCACACAAAGAATGCTTCACTTCAAAATATTTTGCAATCACATCAAGTTGTGTTTAATGAACCCACCACTCTACCACCAGAGAGAGATATCAATCACAACATTGATATAATTCCAGGAGTTTCACTTCCAAATGCACCTATGTACAGGCAATCAATAATACAAATGGATGAAATCAAATGTCAAATTGAGGACTTGTTGGCAAAAGGATTCATTCAGCCTAGCACTTCCCCTTGTGCTTCCCCCATTCTTTTGGTGCTTAAGAAGGATGGCTCATGGAGACTTTGTATTGATTTTCGTGCATTGAAAAAAATAACCATAAAAAATAGATATCCTCTCCCTCGCATTGATGACTTGCTAGATCAACTTCAAGGAGCAAAATTTTTCTCTAAAATTGATCTTAAGAGTGGTTACCATCAAGTAAGGGTTCAAGCAGAAGACACTTGGAAAACAACATTTAAGACTAAATTTGGGCTCTTTGAGTGGTTGGTGATGCCCTTTGGTCTTACAAATGCACCTACAACCTTCATGAGGTTGATGAATGAAGTGTTTAGGGACTGCCTAGACAACTTTGTGATCATATACTTAGATGATATCCTTGTATATTCTACTACTTGGAAGGAACACTTGCAGCATCTAGATAAGGTTATCCACACCCTTGAGAAGAACCAAATTTTTTCTAACCTTCCTAAGTGTTCATTTGCTCAAAATTCAATCTCCTATCTTGGATTTATAATAAATTGGCAAGGAATCAATGTTGATCCCGCAAAGGTAGAAGTACTTCAAAATTGGCCAACTCCCTCCTTTGTCACCGATCTTAGGAGTTTTCTTGGACTTGCAAATTTCTATCATAAGTTCATACCTAGCTACTATACCATTGCTCATCCCTTGCATCATCTCACGAAATCCAAAGTTAGATTTCATTGGCTCAAGGAACATGATCAAGCCTTTAAGACCTTGAAACACAAACTGTGCTTTGCCCCTATCATTTTACTCCCCAATATTTCTCATCCATTTGAGATAGAGACAGATGCCTCATAGTTTGTGATGGGAGCAATTTTGAAGCAAGATGGACACCCTGTGGCATGTCATTCTGAGACCTTTTCAACTGCCAAAATAAACTACTCCACATGTGACAAAGAGTTGTATGCTTTGGTCCAAGCCATAAAATATTGGACACACTATATTCTTGGGAAAGAAATAATTGTTCATACAGATCACATGCCACTCAAGTTTCTCCAGTCACAAACCAATATTGAAGAAGCTAGACACATGAAGTGGGCCACTTACTTGTAGCAGTTCCACTTGGTCATCAAGTACAAGAAAGGAACAACTAATACAGTGACTGATTTTTTGAGTCGTCCACCCATGGCTCAAACCTTGACAAAAATTGTGACTACCTCCCATATTGGATTTTAGACTTGGCCACATCTTTATGCTCTTGATTCAAATTTCAGCAAGGTGCATCGTCATCTTGTACACCCTTCATCTTCCAACATCACTCCTTTTCAGGACTATCACTTGAAGTATGGACTTTTGTACAAGCTAGACAAACTTTGTGTACCACAGGAGCATAGGGTTTCTCTCATCAAATAAGCCCACTCAACTCTTTATGGAGGTCATTTTGGAAAATAGAAAACACTCCACCACTTGCAGTAGTTCTTCTACTAGCCTCACATGTAGAGAGACGTCCTATAATTTTTGAGACAGTGTGTCGTATGTAGTTGCTCCAAATCAACAAATAGGAAGTTGGGATTGAGTGTTCCTTTGCCCATTCCTTCACGTCCTTGGGAAAGCATATCCATGGACTTGGTAAGTGGATTTCCCATGATAGTGAGATAGCATGACAGTGTTTTTATGATTGTGGACCGATTTAGCAAGATGGCCAAATGCATTCCATGCAAGAAGACTAGTACAACACCTGATTTGGCACATTTGTTCTTTGAGATAGTGTGGCGATCATTTGGTCTTCCCACCAGCATTGTTTCTAACTGAGATCCATGTTTTGTGGGTCACTTTTGGATATCCTTGTGGAAAATTTTGGGAGTTTCACTTAATTTTTCCATGGCTTTCCACCCTCATTCAGATGGGCATACTGAAGTTGTGAATCACACACTAGTACAAAGCTTGAGGATATACCACCACACCTCACTGACTAAGTGGGATTTGAGCCTCACATTGAGCATGCATATAATAGAGCGGTTCATAGCTTCACATCAAATTCACCTTTTGAGTTTTGTCTCAGATTTCAGCCACTTGCACCTTATGAGTTGGTCATTACCAGGTGGAGGGTGGTTTATGTTGAGGATACTTAGGAACTGCATTTTAGCCTAAGTCCTCCATTCATATCTATTTTTATATTTTGTACTTTGTACACATGAAGGTATAGCATACCTCACGATTTATTGTTTTCCACAGATAGGAGGTAGTTTGGTTATTTTGGTAGTGTGCATTTAATCGTGATTGAGTGTTGTCCATGTTGGGCACTTTGTTATAACGCTCTCACTTGATTTTGTTGATGTATTATTATATATTTGTACTGCATAATAAATAATTCAGCTTCATTTTGGATTCCTTCTGTGGCTACCATATCAGTATAGCTACTGGTTCAACCATTTTTTGAAAAACTTACCCCTTTCCTTGTACCTTTTGAGGTTATAGTACCTTTTTTGCTCTTTGGTGATAAAAGGTTTTGGGAGTGTCCTAGGATTAACTCTTGAGGTGAATGCATCAATGAAGATATTGGGTGTAAGCTATAATAACTCTTGACCTCTATAGTTTTGGAGTATCCTCATTTTTGGATTATAAAATTTGGCAGTAACTAACACTAATTTAGGGCAGTGATGTACAAGATTGTGAATGTAAGAGGA
Organism: Wollemia nobilis; assembly: GCA_028583015.1. Lineage (NCBI taxonomy): Eukaryota > Viridiplantae > Streptophyta > Pinopsida > Araucariales > Araucariaceae > Wollemia > Wollemia nobilis. Next base: position 6,854,450 of record JAQPPZ010017049.1, on the reverse strand, counting down.
TAAGAAAGAATGTCATGCAAATATACCTAGGAAATTGGATGACATTCCTTTCACCTATTGCTTTATGGATTCTCGAAGATGCTTCTACTTTGACTTCAAGATGATCTATGTGTCCTTGATTTTGCAAGTTTGGTCTTACAATATTTTCTTCTTTTGCATTTTTGAGTGCATGTTGCTTGCTTAATAGGAGCTTTCATATTTATAGCTGTTGTTGCTAATTTTGTATTTTAATCTCTCCATTTAGCACTCTTCTAATTGTATCTATTGTTGGATATGTAATTCTTTTTTAGGAAACTTTGTTAACTTGGGAGTTCTTTCACTTAGCAAATTTGTAAACTAATTTCTTGCTAAAGCATTTATTTTATTAGTGCAAAATTGGTCATTGGGTAGTTATTGTGGTGGTTGGGATGAATGCTTTACTTTTTCTTGGATATTGGCTTTTGTGTTTTGTAAGGTCATGCAAAATATTTTGCATGTCAATAAAATTGTGACTATTATGATTATCTAGTGAATAGGCATGTGAGATTTCAAAATTTTTGTTAGCTAGTTTTGGCTTTGTCAAATTGATTTTTAGTTATTTTCAAAATTGCCATGGCGTATTTACTTTATGTGTTTCTATGTACACATGATACAAAGGGTGGTGACACCCTAAACAAAGTGCTTCAAATGTAGTCCATTTATTAGTATAGATAAAATTTGGCCATTGAAGTTGGATAACTCATACACATTATTTTCATGTTTGGTGGTGATGTGATATGGTCTAGACCAAAATGGACCAATTTTTTTATGATTCCTTGGTTTCAATATATCTTTGTCGCATTTGAGTACAAGGTCATCGATTTGATAATTGTAAAACATAGACCTCTTGTCAAACCATCACTTCATTTTGGATGAATGTTTTTGAAAATTATTATAAACCTTTTCTCTCTATTCTTCCAAGAATAAAAGTTGTGCCATCTAAGCCTCTGTTGCTCCAATATCCAAGAATTCCCTTTGATCTATTAATTTTATTATGGGAAATTCAAGATGTAAGGGGAGAACAACTTCCTTTCCATAGAAAAAGGAATAAGATAAATATTAGTACCTTTTTTACAACTATCCTATCTATCCATTATGCTTGATCAAGTAACAAATGTTAACTTCTTTTATTTCTACCAATAGTTCTTTTGATAATTCTTAAAAAATATTTATTGGTGGATGCAGCCAATCCATTCCCTATGAGTAATAATTTGATGACACTTTTAAGTAAATACCATAATTACTAGAAAAATTAATGATATTTACCCCTATAAAAGTGGATCCATTATTAGTTACTAGGTGTCTAGGATACCAAACCTTGTGATTAGCCTTTCTAAGAACTCAATTACCAAATCTTGATTGGTTGATTTTGTGGTTGCTGCTTCTATCCACCTAGTGAAATAATAAATTATCATTAGAATATACTTATGCTCTATTGATGAATTTAGATTTATGAACTCGATGAAGTCTAATTTCCATTGCTAAAAAGTCTCTTCCACTCTAATTGGCTATAGTGGAAGTGAAATATTTTTTCTTTTTGATAAACTATTGACATTTTTTGTAGGCTTTGGCTATCTTAAAAACATCTACAAATATGGTGGGCTAGTAGTACCTAGCTCAAAGAATTTTGGTGGTAGTAGTTTGCCTTGAGTAATTTCCTTCATAAAAGCCTGCATGAAACTATTTTAACACTTTTTTGACCTATTTAAATTTTATGCAATGGAGGAGAAATCCATCAAAATTATTTCTATATGATCCTTTTCATGATAGGACATATTTCAATGCTTGTAATCTATATTGGTACCTCTATGAAGCATTCAATCCTTTTGGGAATGTACCTATTTAGAAATAGTCTATTAATTTGTCTACCCAATCAGGTTCTTTCATGTGTTACTCATTTTTGGAATTTATCTCATTGTTGTCATATATAAACATATTGTAGTTGTGTTCTGGTGTACAACTAGCTATTGACATAAAGCTCTCCCTTTTATAAATTTAGTAGGGCACATCTTGATGTTGTACTCTTGTATTTTATTGATCCATCTAACTCTTTTTCTCCAAATTTCCTATAACAACCCCATTAGATTAGCCACTATTTGAATAATAATATTTACTTTTGTTTTTAGAACAAGGTATTGTTGATATAATTATGGATGCAGGAGCAAGTTTCCATCCTTAAGCAAGTAGATCAAGTGAAATTGGTACCCAAATTTGGATGGAAAGATAAATTTTATTCACATGAGGTAAGGTGGAATATGATGGAGGTGTGAAAAAACACCATGACCTATGAGTGCATGGAAGCTCACAAAAAATGCATTCATATAGGAGCATATTGACTGTTGTTTGCACCTTGCATATGTTTATCTTATGAAATTATGAGGCATAGTTTTTCTTGTTTCATATTTTTATATTGTCTGATTAGAATTAATATATATAATAATAAAATAACTATAACATATTATTTCTTCTAACGAATGATGTTTTTCCTCATATTGGATTGTGAAGATGAATACCACCTGACAACCATTCAAAACTAGTTTGGATGCATGATTGTTCCCATATGTCACCAAATTTGTATGTTCAATTTCTATATAAGGATGGGTAAAACAATTTTAATCAGTCTAGCCTTGGGTGAGATTACAATGTGCATTGTGTTGGGTGACTATTGTGTCTATCTTTTGCATTGGATTGATTTGTGGAGATATCAAACTACTATCAAAAGGCTATTAGGTTGGACTCTTTTGTTATTATTTTTATTTGAAAATGGGTCCTTGATGTTCTTTGTTGCTTATTGATAGATTAGTGTGTAATTTAGAGTGAAATTGATTAATTATTTTTCTTAAAGAGACTTTATTTGTTTTTATGAGTGTTTTCTGATTATTACTCACTAGAATAATAGGTAGACTGCCTTCCTTAAGTAAAGAGTGATTGACAATTTTTTTGCTATCATCCATCGATATTTTGACATGTTTCCAACCTACTCCTACCCATTTTTGGAAATCTAATAATAAATATAATAAATTAGTAAATATTTATTGGATATATGTGCCATTTGGTCAGTTTACTTAATACTATACAAGCCTAACAATATAAAATCCTACCTTTGAGAAAGAATAATGCATCGGTTTGTTTTTTGGATGTGATAGTGGATCGACTGCATGAATATATTAGAGTCCAATGTTTTTTGTCTTAGATGATTGAGTATTTACGTTCTTTTTAATCCTGCATATCCAGTTGAAAAAGAAATATTGTGCATATACACATATATGTATGTATACTTACTGGATGGGATATGTCTTGTTTTATGCATTTTGTGTGCATTTAGGAGTAGGAATTAGTTATGTTAAGCATGCTTAATGGGGTCATTCTGACCCAAAATGCCTACTCCTTTTATCTTTCCATCGGCAATGCCAAGTGAGCTATTCAACAAGTGAGTAGCATTGTAGATTGTGAGTTCGTGTCAAATTTATGGCTCGATACGGAAGGCTTTGTTTGGATAAGAAAATGCTTGGAACACCTATTATTATGTTGTACTAAATTATTAAAATGTCCTCACCCATAACTAGATAGTATGGGTTGGAGTTTGTTGAATTTGGAACATTTGTGGAAACATTGTATTTCATAGTCCAAAGTTCCTCACCTATGGTTTATGAATTTTATTTATAAGACTTGGGATAAAACTGATTTATCTTTGTTATTTTTGTAACAACATTCCTTTCCTAGCTAGCTTTAATATATTTAGATTTATTTTTGCATTAAAAAGTATGGGTTGTTATTAAAAAGTGTATGTGGCTAGTAAAGGTTTGAGCATCCATGTGCTTGTTCACTGTTCATATTAATTGTATTAACTTGAATGTTATAAATTAGATCCAATGTGTATGTTGGAATAGGATGTTATAACTTTTGAAATGATATGTTGTTCAATAATTCATCTCAGCACACACCCTAATTTGATAAACTAAGTTTTGATGTTTATGGGTGCACCTTACTATTGTTATTTAATTTGATTGTTTCAATTGCTTTTGTGTGTATTATCTTCTTGAATTATAAATTAAAAATAATACTTTTTTATGTTCTATTTTGCTTGGACATACCAAATAAAGGATAGTATATGCTTTAGAATTTATCATGCTATCCTTAATTAAAGAACTTTGGTCTTGATAATCAAACCTATAGATAATTGTTTTAAACCCCAACTGATTTACATACACTTTTGACTATTTAGAAGAATGCAGTTAATATCTGGGGCTTAGAGGAAAACTTAGCATATGCTTTAACAACAATATAAAGCAACCCATTTTAGTTCCTTTAATATTTTATTAAAATTTATTTTGAATATGGCTTCGTTAGGTCCGAGGTGTAGACCAATTGGTTCATACAAACCCCATAAGGGGGCGGATGTCCAAGGTTCAAATCTCGGGCCTCGTCGAACCGAACGCTTGTCCCTTTCCTAGTGCTTTCAGCAGCATAAAATATTTTAAATGATTGTGGCATGGTGGTTATAGGGGTGGAATGCGTGAAGATATGTGTGGCGGATTTCGAGGTGAACATCGCAGAATACTATGGCGGCCATAAAATATGGACAGCCTGCCTGGATTCATGGTGGCTACCGATTCCACCATGTAAATATATATATATATATATATATATATATATATATATATATATATATATATATATATATATAGCTTTGTTGTCTCTTAACTATTGCTTGATAGTTTCTTGAAGTTGTGTATTATGTATGTATTTCAATAAAACCTTTTTAGCATATCATATTTGGTTAAGAATAAATACCTTTAGTTGACTTGTTGAATAATACCAATAAAGTGATTTAGTTTATTTTAGATTTTAATATATAAATATATATGTGAAGAGAAGGACCACCCATGGTTGAATTTGATTCATTTTGTTTTATAATATACTTTAATTAAGATACATTAGGGTTGTTTGAATATGAGTGTGTTTAAAATAGGAGTTATAATATATTTTAAATAATAGATATTAGACTTTAGTTTAATTTACAATGCTTACTTGTTTTTTTGTTTTTTTGACATAGAATAAATTATTAGTTGATGCATCATTTAGGATATGAAAATATTAATTATTTGTCTTTAAGATTGAAATCAATAAAATAGTAAGACATACCATGCTTTATAGAAAATGAATAATGTTATGTGTTTATGGTGTATTGTGTTTATATAGTGATGGTGATATGAAATAAAGTAAATAACTTGAAATGTTTTATTCTCTTTATTTGAAATATTTGTCATATATATATATATATATTTGTTTTAATAAATTATTAAAAAGGTTGTTTATTTACATGCTTAAATTAGAAGTAATAATATTTGATGTTTTTATATGAATTTGCAAACAAATGAAATCTCACACCCTAATTAAGAAAGTAAACTAAAGTACTCCTTTAGATCATTTTCCCTTTGAATATATATAACGATGAGGATGATTGGAACCCTCAAATATTGACCATATTCTAAAAATATAAATCTACCATCAGGAAGGGTGGTGAGATTCTAAACATCCAATATCAATGATTGTGGGAAGGATGATAACTACAATTCAACAATGATTTCACTCTTGATAGGAAGGTTTAGGATGGGAAGGTAATGAGGGATAATATGGGACATCGTCTCTAGGCCACTAAACGAGTAGTATGATGGTGGGTTCCTTTCTCATTGAATTATTTAGAGATAACTAGCAGGAAAATGATGCTAGGGAAAGGCTAGGCACCAGTGCTAGTAAACTCATTGACAAGTTGGTATAGGATAACTCTTCGTTAATCATGCAATGACAAGTGATACCAGGTCCTGATCTAGGATAATGGTGATCCCTAGTTGACTGTAGGGAAGGTGGACTCTCAACTAGGCATAAGGTATATTTATGCTACCCCCTTGAATTTTTTATATAGGTCAGAGGAACCTAAGTCCTCCATGCTAAGGGATGGGGAATTATGCGTCCACCCTATAGGTGTTATGGGCCCTCGATATAAGAGTATAGGCTCACAAAAACACACCTTTCCATGGGATCTAGCCAATCTCAACCACTTGGGAGACTATATGCAGTGGTCATTATTTCCAAAAGTGGGATTTTACTATGCCTCGTACTAATAAAACATTGGATGATCATTAAACTTTCTCCTTGTGTTTTTTTTAAGAACTTGAATCTGGTCAAAATTTTCATTTTGAGAATCTAGTAGGTAGGACTGGGTTGTACAAGTAGGTGGGTTAGATTTGGGTTGTTACATTCCCTTTGAAGAATAAAGTTTCTAACATCTAAGTGAATTACATAGACTATAGTTCTACTTTGAGATACATAATTTCTAAGCTTTCTAAGTGACTTCATGATGGTGAAAACTTGCTTTTATATGAATTTGTACTTTTAATAATCATGTAATGCCTGGCTTAAGAAAGATACCAAATATTCTTCTTAATTGGCATCTTTTTGGATAAAAAATGTAGCATAGTTATATTTAGATCCATACACATATGGAATGAAGTCTCTATTAAAATCTAGGTTGACTAAGATAAAATCCCTTGTTATAGCATGTTTGATCTATTTTGACACTTTTCTCCTTTTAGGGGTCCACTCAAATGTTTCATTCTTCTTCAAGATATTTGTCATGGGTTTGACCATTTGTGCAAAGTCAAAAATAAAATTTTGGATGAAATTAATCTAACCCAAAAATGATTGTAAATCCTTCTTACTAATGGGGAGTGGTAAGGCTAGAATAGATTGGATTCTCTCCAGATTGATAGCCATACCTTGTTAAGAGATGACATGTTCTAGGATTTTTTCCTCATGTACAATAAATATTGATTTCTTAGGATTCAATGATATTCCAAATTCACATTTATGAAAAACCATATCTAAATGCTCCAAGTGATTTTCTTATCATGGGGAAAAATTGTCATATCATCTAAGTAAACCAAGATTCTTTTGTTAATAAAATCATTGAAAAGTGAAGTCCATTGCACACTAAAAAGTTGCTCTAGCATTAGACAAGCCAAATGATATTCTTTGATACATGAATATTCCTCATTTGGTGGTGAATTTTATTTTATGTTGATCTTCATATTTTACCCATATTTTATTGTACCCTAAGAAACCATTGAGTGAAAATATTTCTACTCCTGCTATGACCTACAAGATTTGATCAATCTATGGCAGGGGATAATGATCTTTTAGTGAGGCTTTATTTAGATTCTAGAAACTGATGCAAAGATAAATATCTCCATTCTTCTTCCTTACTGGTACTAGGTTGGCCACCTATGTAGAATGTTTGATCAAATATTTTATTTTGACATTTAGTAGTTTGAGAAGCTCTTGCTTCATCACCACTTTTATTTTAGAATTAACTAGCCTTTGCTTTTGCTTGAATGGTTTGGCATTGAGTGTTAACTCTATGGTATGATATATAACCCTCTTGTCATAAAATTATAGATCATCACAACTCCATGTTATTATGCCTTGGTAATGTTTATATAACATCATAAATTCATCTACTTCTTTTACAAAGTAGTAGATTTTGATCTTCAAATATTTGCCTATTTCAGTATGAACCTCCTTGTATGCCTGATTTTCTATTTTCATCTTGTATCCTATTGTTCAGTCATTCTTATCAAATAAGATCTCTAACGTGATCAGTCCCTTAGGTATATGATTTTTTTTAATTTTAATGAATTCTTCTTGGTCAACTTCCTATAACATCTCTTCTTGTTGTACTATGTAGATTGTCTCTCTTGTCAAGAAATTGAAAATTTGTTGGTCATATTCAAACACTTTCCAAAATATTTATTTCTCTAGGTTCACTAGCCTGAATATAATATTTATCTTATTATATTTTTCACCATAATTAGTAGTAGGTTTAAAATTCACTCCTTGAGAAGCTAATACATTAGATAGCTCATTTTGTTCCCTAGGAATGACATTTATATTTAAGGCTTCCCTATTATGATATGATTTTAGGTAATGGTTTTTACTACTTCATGTTTCAGTTGATTGACCAAAAGCTCAGAGTCACTAGAGATTGAAAGAAATTTAATACCCATTCTTTCTACCTGCATCAAGCCTAGACTCAAAGCTTCATATTTGGTTGCATTGTTAGTGCAACTCCATGTTAACCTATAGGATATTTTTTTGATCTCTTCTAATACCAATACTATCCCAGATCTAGCTCCATTATTGCATCTAGCCCCATCAAAGTAAAGTTTCCAAAGCTCTATTTTTGAGATTTATTAGTTTGTCATAGCTGGGACTTTTAATTGTTTTGGATCCATTATGTGATATGTGTCAATTTTAGTTTCAATAATGGCATTATAATCCTTAAGAGAGAATTCATATTTAGTCTATAATCTTCAAGGATATCTTCCATAGAGTATATCTCCTAATTAATCATGTTGAAACATTCTTCTTCTATCTTCTCTATATGATATGATGTTGACTTCCTTGGGTAGATTTTAACTCATCTTCCCTTATGTAATACTATCATATGGGAATATTCTAGGTACATATAGCCTTCCAATTTTGCTATAAATTCTATAGAAATATAGAGGTTAGAATATGACTCAAGATCTACAATTACCACTTCTTGTATTACAATAATCTTTGGTGCCTTGTGTAGCATCATAGGAATACCTTTGATTACTCTAATTGTCTTAATAAGGGTACCATATAATTGAAAGAATCTAGGGTAGGAGCAAGTGTATTCCATTTTCATATCTTCACATACTACTTTAGGCATCATGATAGTTGTAAATTTGAAATCAATCATGCAATTATGTACAATCCAACCTTCCATTTGTAAATATATGTAAAAGGGTGATGGCCTATTTTTTTCCAATTCTAGGAGTCAACAAGTCTTGAGCTATATTATATTTTTAATTTGACATACCTCTAAAGTTGGTAATTTGTAATGAAGCTTTGAGCAGGTCAATTTATCTACGCATCATTTGGGCATCATACATACTTGGTTTGGAAGGGGTTTTCTTTAATTCCTTAGCAATGTTTAACCTTGATGATTCTAGTTATTTCTTCTCTTTTTATTTTGGTTCATTGAGCCTCCTCCTATATTATTGAGTAGATTCTATCCTTTATAATTTGGTTACAGAGGGATATTTCAATTTATCCTGGACATAACCCTTGGATTCAAGTAGAATTTATTTCACATTCTCCTCTTGTTCTAGATTTGGTTTCTCCTTTCTTATCTCTGGAAAATGGGAAGTCTCTCTTAGAGTTTTTCCAAAATCAAGCAAAATTTTCTTTTTTAGGCTTTTATGGTTGATTTGGGACTCATAATGACCCTAAATTTTGTGGATCTATTTATAATGGTTTCTTTCTAGAACTAATTTGCACTAATATGCACTCTTCCTCTAAAGTATATTGCATTATCATAACCTATTATGGATCCCACAATATATTTACTTTATCATTTTCTATTTTTTTATTCATTTCTATGGTAGCTAGCTAGGATTAGTGTTGGTACATCATGCAAGTGTTAACATTATGAGGACCACTACACACTATGCACTAGGGATGACCTAACTTTGACATTGATGATATTAGAAGCCTTCTCAACCATATTGCTAGTAGAAGCCTTTTGATCTTTAACAACATAGGGGAACCTTTTGGAAAAATATCTTTTAGCCTCTCTTCTTTCAATAGCTATCACCTTGTTATTTAAGGTCTTCAATGTAGTCAGTAATTTTATCATTATCAAATACTCTTTTGGCTCCAAATCTAGTAGTGTTGGTAAGGTTGGTATTAGAGGTAATGCTTTAGAGGTAGGAATAGAATCTACTAAGGGAAGGTGTGTGATGGCGAATGAAGTTTCTTTCTACTGAGTGGGTTGGCCAATATCTATAAAGTATAACATCACAACCCTAGGGGATAGCCTTCCTATAGATATTAAATCATTCTCTAAAATGATAAAAACTTGATAAACCTAAGGAAAGGTCATCACATTAGATTGTTGTATTCAGAGTCCTAGATTAAAACCTAGGGATTTGATATAATAAATGTATGCAAAGTAACCAAGAGGTCTAATATCTTGAGGGAATATTTTCCCAATCCTACTAAAACCTGATGTTAAAATTAGTGATGATATCTTGAGAATATCATCAAATTACTATAAATTGGGTAGCAAAAATGGGTCAACTAACTCATTATATTCTTCAGCAAATGGATTTTCCAAATCATCCCATGAATGGATACTTACATATTTCAAAGTGTGATACCAATATAGTATATTTCCTCTAAAATATAAGACAAGGAGCTTGGCCATGATATTTTCTTCCCAAATACTATGAATTACAACCAATGAGATCATATCTTGGTAATTCTTGTACACCATTTTACCTATTCCATCATAGGTAGGCAAGTTTTTGAGTGTTTCCTAAGGGATGCCATTGAGATGTTCCTGACCCAATGGTTTGATGGCATTTCATTTAGGGAAATTTTAGAGAACCTACTACTAATTTTAAGCTGAGACCTTAGAAAGACATTCTTAAGAATTTCAGAGGAGTAGAATATGTAGAATCTACACTTTTTAATAACAATATTGGAGGTAGAGACTTGGTTCATCTTGACCTAAAGGTTAGTAATTCAAGAAATGGTAATGGATTATCTAGCTTCTTGGTTTTTGACCTTGTCAACATAAAAACATAAAAAAATAGAATGAAATGACAACTAGGTATTTGTTAGTAACTTATAAATAAGTGGAATCATAAAGTGAATAATTTGATTGATATTATGAAAGCAAAATTTCAACAATATTTTGCATAGTCAAATGGATGGGAAAATTACCATAATTTATCTCACCAAGCATGCTTGAAAAACTATTTGAGTAAAACTTGCCTAAGCATATGAAGTGTACCCTTGACTTTAGCCAACATTTGGATGAACAAGATTTTTCTCGGTTCAACCTTCGAAGAAGGTTGGCTCCTTGAAATAATTGTAAAATTAAAACAAGGTTTAAGCTAAAGGTTATAAAAGAGAAGGTTAGAAGAGAATTAGGGTTTAGATTAATAAATAAATAATGGATGGGATATAGTGTAATAACATTGGGCCCATACTGCAAGAACCTACTACAATTAACTTGCAATTATACTTAACAGACTAGCTATTTCTAGATGCATAACATAGTTAGTTAATTAATAATCATATGCTTTAATCATTCCAAAGAATTTAATGAAAAGTAATCCAACAATGATCCAAATAGAAGTGTGAATACAAAAACAAAACACCAATGTAATATATATATATATATATATATATATATATATATATATAAGAAATAAAATCACAAGTAAATAACACAAAATTACATATAACATATATTATTTTATTGAATATGGGTAGATCTCCCACTTGTACAAATAGTGTGCCCCATATGGAGATTTTACAATGCTCTTCATATAGTTGTTATAATGTGTAGGGTTTCTGAGGCCCTAATCCAATGAATGGTGGTGTCTTCTTGCTCATCTTCAATCCCAACAGAGTGGTGAGTGGGATTTGGTATCCTATATAGGGCCACTTGAGCTTCAATAACTACCAATGAATGTGATTCTTATACCTACACGTAGAAAAGAATTATAATAGTCAGTAATATTTGTGAGGGCTCCATTGTATGAGACCCTCAAAAATAAAATCACTAAACCCTAGGCAAATGAACTTTTACCTTGTCAACGCTAACTTTCTATTTCTATCTTCATCACTGATGTATATGATGTTTACACAAATGTGACCTAACGATGCTTGAGGGCTACAAAACTAGGATGATAAACACCCATAGGTGCTCGGTGATGACCAGGAATTCCTAGGGATGCTTGGAAGACTTTAGGAGGTGCTCTATGGTTGAGGTAGAATTTGTAGAACCATATCTGGTTCATAAGGAATAAACGACAACGGATGTGGTAGATGCGATAGGGCTTGATGGTGAATGAAAAATATGATGAGGATGCTTGAGAACCCAGGGCACGAGGGTTTTAGATAATTCAAAAACTTTAGACCTTAGGGAACTTAGAAAAACTTAGGAGACTTAGGGTCTTCAAAAACTTAAGGGTTGAGTCATCAAAATGACTCCTCTTTATAATATTCCCTTAGGTATGTTAGGGTTTTGACGACACAATTTGTGTGGCCAAGATTGAAACATGATGAAGGGTGGAGATTAAATCTGGGTAAATAAAATGGATTAATATGGATGGATGGCTAGGATTAAAACATGATGGATGGTTGGGATTAATTCATACATATTGTTATAAATATTGAGAATATTGAGTTGTTATTGATGTCAAAGGATTGATGTCAAAAGGTTGCATGGTATTCAAGGCAAAAATATTCTTCAAGGTAAGGTATATCTAAAAGCAAGGAAGATTGTTGTAAAGAAAAGGTTTATAATATTTAATTTTAATATTATAAAGAAGTTCAAAGATGTTTGGGTCCAAGTCTTAAAAGGTTAAGGCCATGGTTTAAAAGAGAAAGCAAAGTAAAGGTTTAAAGGAGAAGGCTAGGTTTAAATATTAAAAGAAGCCCAAAAGTTTAAAGTTTAAAGAGGAGGCAAAAGGGTTTAATTAAAATTAGTTGGGACAAAGGTTTGAAGGCCTAAGTTTAAAAAAGTAATATTAATTTATTTCTAAATATTATAATATAAATTTACAAGCATAGCACCAACATTTATAAATCATGATTTAAATTATTGAACTCTAATGTCGTGTGAGCATAGAGGTAAAAGGTATTTAAGTCAAGCATTAATCCAATGCCATGCTAAGGTTTTGAGTGTGTACATTTATATATATGCTCACACTTTTTGAAATGATGAACCATAGAGGAGAAGGGGTATGAATTTCGATATAGGGCACAATGAAGATAAGGAAAAATGGTTGTATATTTGGTTTCAATTGGTAGGCTAGAGAAACTGGTCACTTGGGTAGTGCTAAGGAACTACGAGAGAGGTGGTCATAGGTTTGATTCATGTGGGTGACACCCGGGTGTTGTTTTGGTGGTAGAAATATTGTTTTGTGTAGCAAAAATAAGGTTTTACAATTAAGTTGTGCACTATTGTTGCTATCCACTGGTGTAGCCTAGCTAGACATCTAGCTAGCGCTAGGGCACCGTGAGCCAAGAGGTTGCAGGATCAAATCACTACAAATGATTTTTGCAAGGTAGAAGAGAATATTTTGTGTGCTTAGGAAAGGTATGAATAAATTTTGATTAAAATTTGTTTTGCAAAGGTACTCCATTCACTGTGTATTAAGGGGAAAAAATATTTTATTTTGAATTTTATCTAGAGGAGTCATAAGGTGTAAAAATATTATTTGATATTGTAATAAGGGTATTTAGGTCTTATTTTAAAGTTGTGATTCTGCATGTTTAATTAGGAGATATAAGGTGTATTTTGGTTTATTTTTAATTGTATTTTTGTAAGATAAAAAAGAGGAAATTTGAGGGTTTAGTCATCATAAAAGCTTTATTTTGTGAGACTAAAAAGGAGTTATAAAACATTATTTTCAAGTCTTGTTATGCACATATTTTTGAGAAGGGATTTAATGTGGATGATTTGAAAGAAAGATTTGCTAACCAGTTTTTGAAGTGGCAAAAGAAAGAGAAATTATTTTGAGATAGGTTTTTGAGGGCACATCATCATCAAGGCAGATTTTAGAGGTATGGTGATTTAATTCCTTCTCAAGGTGGTTTTGTTTGAAGAAAATATTTTTAAGTCATAAGGTGGAGGTATAAGGATTGATTTGATGTGCATTGGTGATTTGTTTAGAGTGTGGAAGCTAATATGAATTATTGTTGAAAGAAATTGAAAATATATGTGCTAGGGTTTGAGAACAAAGTTGTGCATTATTTTTGAATGAATTTGGAAATATACTAGCAAGGGTTATAGACCAATATTGTGAAGAAAATCTATGCATTAGTTTTGAGTGATATTGGGAATAAATTTGCAAGGGCTATAGACCAGTTTTGTGAAGCAAGTATGTACATTGGTTTTGATTAATTTTGGAAGTACATAAGAAGGTCAACTATCAAGTGCTAGACTAGAGTATCCTTTTGAATGCAATGAATGTGAGACATGTGAAAGTGATAGACTTAATGAATGTGAGAAGAACATATTGAGTATTTGTAATGCATATCATTCTCTATATGTTCATGAAGAAAAAGAATCCTGAGTAGAATATGTCTGAATTACTTTAGTCAAAAGAAAGCACTTTAACATTGTTTGTATGCAATATTTGGGAATACTTGAGCAAGTTCTATGAGCAACATTGAGGCAGATTTGAGTAGGTGATATGAGAATATTTGAGCAGGTTTATGAGCAACAATAATGAGTAGATTTGAGCAGGCTTATGAGTTAGTGAGTAGATTTGAGAAGATATTGAGGAGAGTGAGGTTTAGGAGAGTTTGAGCAAATATTGAGGAGATATTTGGTAGAGATTTTGAGAGATATTTGGTAATTTTGAGAAGATATTTGAGTAGATGTTTGAGCAGATTTGAGAAGATTTGAGCAAGCCTTGTGTAAAGGTTTGGAGAAGACTAGAGCAAAGGGGATTGGTGTCTCCTATGGATAGAGGTCCATGAACTAGAGTAGAGGGGATTGGTGTCTCCTATGGATAGAGGTCCATGAACTAGAGCAAAGGGGATTGGTGTCTCCTGTGGATAGAGGTCCATGAACTTGAGCATAGGGGATTGGTGTCTCCTTTGGGTTGGTGCCCATAAACATTGTAATAGGGAATTGGTTCCCAAGAGATTTGTTGAGAAAATTTATAAGAAATATTTTCTCCATGGACGTAGCCCACATTGGGTGAACCACGTTAAATCTATGTCTCTTATGTGTGTGATGATATGTGCATTGTTTCATTATTGCAATTGTTAATATCGGATAATACTACTTTGGAAAGAAAAGTAAAAAGTTTTATCTTATACTGTTCACCCCCCTCTTAGTATAAGCTTGTGTTCTTCAATTGGTATCAGAGCGGGTTCCTTCATGAAAGCCTAATAACTTGAAGGAAGATCTTACAAGAACACACATGGCCACTGAAGTGATAGAAGATGCTCCTATGGTTGAAATCAACAAGAAAGATTTAGAAAAGGAAGAGGAAGCCACAGTTGATATGGAAAAGGAACTCATTGCTACTCTTGGAGAATTGAAAAGGGTTAGAAAGAAGAATTTAGGATTGAAGGCTCAAGTTCAAGAGGATGAGGAAACAAAGACAAAGCTTCTACAAGATCTCATAGACTTGAAAGTGAAGGTTGAAGAGACAAAAATAATTGAAGAAGTTATGGTTGAGAAATTAAAGACAAAAGAATTAGAATGTGAAAAATTGGAACATGAAGTTGTCTCTCTAAGAAAGGAAGTAGAAAAGTCTAAGGATAAGCTGCAGCAAAATACAAGGTTAGAGAAACAGAAAGAGGAGTCAAGCTCAAAAGGAACAAAGACATCAAAAAAGGTTAGTAAAAAGGAGCCCATGACCTATGTTGATGTATTGAAGGAGGAAGAAGATAGAGAATCATCATGGACAAAAGTCAATTATAGGAACATAAATGAAAGAACCATGCGACCATATCATTCAGGGCAATCAAACAGGTTTAAAAATTTCTTCCATGGTTATTGTTTTTCATGTAACAAATATGGTCATAAAGTTGTACATTGCATGGTCTATGTGAAAAATAATGTTGGCATCATAAATAGAAATTACAATTCTTTTGCACCTCTCATGAATAACAATGTCATGTGTTACAAATGTAATAATTTTGGGCACAAAGCTAGATGGTGTAAAACTGTATTTCCTGAACTTCCTAAATCAAGCAAGAAAGAGGAAGGTCAAATAGTTCAGAAGGAGATGTCCTCAAAAGTTTGGAAAAAGAAGGAACAAGAAAAGGAAAAGTCCATGTTGGTACAAACATCTCTTCATGTGCAGAATGAAGGAAATCAATGGTACATTGATAGTGGTTGTTCAAGCCATATGATAGGTGACAAAAGTAAATTTCTTTCTCTCAAGAAAATAAATGGAGGAACAATGAAATTTGGTGATAATGCTTCTACCAAAATTGTTGGAAAAGGGACTTTGAGTTTGGATAATGGAAAATCTAGGACAGAAAATGTGTTATATGTTGAAGGATTGAAGCACAATATACTAAGCATAAGTCAACTATGTGATCAAGGGCACATACTCACATTTCACCCAAATGGATGTGAGATCAAGAAATCCAAGATAGGAAAGCTTATTGCAGATGCCAGTAGAACTACAAACAATCTCTACATGTTGAGTGAAATTAAAGGAGGAAAATGCTTTTTATCACAAGAGGATGAGAGTTGGTTATGGCATAGAAGAATGGGTCACCTAAACTTTGACAACATAGTGAAAATAAGCAACAAACAGGTAGTCAAATATTTACCCAAAATAGCAAAACCCCCAAGCATGATTTGTGCACAATGCCAACATGGTAAGCAAATAAGATCAAGTTTCAAATCAAAGGAGTTTTCTTCATCCAAACCTTTGGAGCTAGTTCACACCGATCTATGTGGGCCTACAAGGACAAAGAGTTTACAAGGTGAGAGTTACTTCATGTTATTTATTGATGATTTCTCTAGAATGACTTGGGTAACATTCTTAAAGGAAAAATCATAAGCATTTGAAAAGTTCAAGGTATTCAAGGCACTAGTAGAAAATAAAATAGACAAAAATATCAAGTGTCTAAGATCAGATAGAGGAGGAGAATTCACTTTAGGTGAATTTGTAGAATTCTATGAACAACATGGAATCAAAAGATAATACTCAGTAGCAAGAACTCCACAACAAAATGGAGTAGTTGAAAGGAAAAACAGAACTATTCAGGGTATGGCTAGGGCTATGTTAAATGAGTCTAATATTTCTGATGCATTTTGGAAAGAAGTAATTCATACAACTATTTACATTATCAATAGAGCTCAAATAAGAATAAATCACCACAAAACCCCATATGAGCTTTGGAAGGGGAGACCAACTACTGTGAAGTACTTCAAAAATTTTGGAAGCAAATGCTACATTAGATGAGAAGAGAAAAATTTGGGTAAGTTTGATTCTAGGTGTGAAGAGGGTATTTTCCTTGGTTATTCCACTAAGAGCAAAGCCTATAGATGCTACAATAAAATATCACATAAAATTGTGGAAAGTACAAATGTAAGGGTTGATGAAGAAATAGATCTAAGAGAACCAACTCAAGAAATTGTGTATCAAGAAGGAGAAAGTTGCAAAGAAGAAGAAGGTGAAGAAACTAAAGAAGATGAGACACAAAGGGCACCACCAAAGACACCATCTAGGTATGTGCAAAAGAATCATCTGAGAGAACAAATTATTGGAAATCCAGATGAGAGACAAACAAGGAGAAAGATAATAGGAACAGGTGAACATGCAAATTTTTCCTTGCTATCCAAAGTTGAGCCCAAGGATTTCAATGAAGCAAGTGAAGACAAATATTGGATGAAAGCAATGGAAGAAGAGTTAGACCAAATAGAAAAGAGTGAAACTTGGGAACTTGTCCCACGTCCAAAAGACAAGAATGTAATTGGCACCAAATGGGTCTATAGAAATAAGTTGAATGAAGATGGTCAGGTTGTCAGAAACAAAGCAAGACTTGTGTGCAAAGGCTACGCACAAGTTGAGGGGATTGAATTTGAAGAAACATTTGCTCTCATTGCACGTCTTGAAGCCATAAGAATGTTTCTAGCTTTCTCAAGCTTCAAAAACTTCAAGGTATATCAAATGGATGTAAAATCAGCTTTTCTCAATGGTTACTTAGAGGAAGAGGTCTACATAGAGCAACCAGATGGTTTCAGCCTAATAGATAAGCTGGACTATGTATGCAAATTAAAGAAAGCTCTCTATGGACTAAAGCAAGCCCCTAGGGCTTGGTACTCAAGATTGGATAAGTATCTCCAAGAATAGGGTTTCAGAAAAGGTATAGCTGATAGCAATCTATACATCAAAAATGAAGGAAATAACTTATTGATTGTAGTGGTCTATGTAGATGATATCATTTTTGGAGGTAGTAATGACAAGATGTGTCAAAAATTTGCAAAGTGTATGCAAAATGAATTTGAGATGTCTATGCTTGGTGAGTTATCTTTCTTTCTTGGGTTGCAAATTTCACAATCAGATAAAGGTATATTTCTCTCTCAAACCAAGTATGTGAAAGAAATGTTGAAAAAATTTAGGATGGAGGATTGCAATCCTGTGAGTACCCCCATGGTTACAGGATGTAATTTAAGTAAAGATGATGAGTCTCCTGAAGCAAATCAGACATTGTATAGATCCATGATTGGAATTTTACTATATGTCACAACTACTAGACCAGATATAATGCAAGCAGTCGGATTGGTGGCAAGATTTCAAGCTGCACCAAAAGAAACACATGTACAGGCAGTAAAGAGAATATTTAAGTATTTGAAAGGAACTATGAGTTTTGGACTGTGGTACCCCAAATGTAATAATTTCACACTCACTGCATATATAGATGCGGATTGGGCAGGCAATATTGATGATAGAAAAAGCACAAGTGGAGGAGCATTCTTTCTTGGAGATTTTTTAGTCTCTTGGCTAAGCAAGAAATAAGCATCAGTATCCTTATCCACTGCAGAAGCAGAGTACATTGCAGCAGTTGCTTGTTGTACATAGGTTTTATGGATGAAATAAACTTTAAGTGATTTCAAGATAGAACATGATCATCCTATCCCCATATTGTGTGATAATACAAGTGCCATTAATATCTCAAAAAATCCAGTGATGCATTCAAGGACCAAGCACATTTCAATCAAATATCATTTTTTGAGAGAGCAAGTGATTGATCAGCAAGTCAAATTGGAATACATTGCTACAAAGGAACAAATTGCTGACATTTTTACCAAGCCACTTCCAAAGGAAACTTTTGAGTATCTCAGAGGAAATTTGGGAGTAATTTCACTCCCATCCCATAATTAATCACCTCAAGAAAAGGAGGTGGTGAGGGGGCTATGCTAAGTGTCTTATTTTTAGCCCCAAGGAGCCCTTTGCCATTGATGTCAAAGGGGAGAGAATTTAGTGAGGAGGAGCAGCTTCTCAGGGGGAGCAATTTGGGAATCCAGTTGCTGTAAAAGGAATATTTTTTTGTAAGGGTTGCCATCAATGACAAAGGGGGAGATTGTTGGAAATATTGAGCATATTGAGTTGTCATTGATGTCAAAGGATTGATGTCAAGATTTTTCATTGATGTCAAAAGGTTGCATGGTATTCAAGGCAAAAATATTCTTCAAGGTAAGGTATATCTAAAAGCAAGGAAAATTGTTGTAATTAAAAGGTTTATAATATTTAATTTAAATATTATAAATAAGATAAAAGAGGTTTGGGTCCAAGGCTTAAAAGGTTAAGGCCATGGTTTAAAAGAGAATGCAAAGCAAAGGTTTAAAGGAGAAGGCCATGTTTAAATATTAAAAGAAGCCCAAAAGTTTAAAGTTTAAAGAGGAGGCAAAAGGGTTTAATTAAAATCAGTTGGGACAAAGGTTTTGTTGTGATTCATCCACAACACACCCCAGAAGTGGGGACCCACCTTTGTTTTTGTAGGTTTTAGGGAAGATCTCAAAGACCCGGATGCTAAAAATGAAGAAAAGAAGAAAAATGCCTAAGTGTTGAAAGGGTCGCGAAATCACGACCTGTCTCTCCATCGCTATAAGTTGGTGAAAGAAAAGTGGTAGCGAATCACTACCACTTTGTGAAGCGGAGGCTCGAAAGAAAGGTGGTAGCGAATTGCTACCACTTCGTGAAGCGGAGGCTCGAAAGAAAGGTGGTAGCGAATCGCTACCACTTCGTGAAGCGGAGGCTCGAAAGAAAAGTGGTAGCGAATCGCTACCACTTCGTGAAGCAAAGGATCGAGACAAAAGTGGTAGTGATATCGCTACCACTTCATCGAAGGAAGGCTCGGAACCAAAGTGGTAGCGATATCACTACCACTTCATCGAAGGAAGGCTCGGAACCAAAGTGGTAGCGATATCGCTACCACTTCATCGAAGGAAGGCTCGGAACCAAAGTGGTAGCGATATCGCTACCACTTTTTGAAAAGAAGGCAAAGCAAAGTCGGTAGCGATATCGCTACAATGAGCTACTGTGGGCGTACGGACCAAGAACATGTCACGATATCACGACATGTCACAATTTTGCGACATGTTGTGTTATCGCGGCTAGGAAACGAAAGAGGCCAAATGCAAATTCTGTCGGGATTTCCGTGGGAAAGCGTTACGAAAGGTGCAGGAGATGCAGGACACATGGTAGAAATGACAAAACCAGAGTAACATTTCATAACAACAGTTACTGGCCACAGAGATTGAGCATTATGATTACACGCAAAGGTTAGAATACCAAAAGGCGGGAATTGAAGCGAAGGGTCCCGGGAGTCGAAACGAAGTGTCATGGAACAGCCGAGAACGCATGAAAGAAAGGTTAAATAGCAAAAATGTAGATGGATACAGGGCTGGAGACTGTAACAAAAAAACATTACTTATTGAAATAAAGGATTTTCTTTGGTAACACGACTTTTGTGTGTAAAATCAAAAGGAGATCGAAGCCAAAACTATTGTTTTACTGTCAATATTTTTGTTGCATCATTTTGTCTTGTATCTATTTCATTTACGCCATGGGATGGGTTACGATAGGTGAATGGTAGAATGATGTAGTTATATTCTTTTCCTTAGAGTCTTGCATCTGATCTGATTAGATTGTGTGTTAGTACAGATCTGATCGGTTGGGTTGTTTTGGGGACTTCATCTCTTAACTTGGGATTTTTTAGGGAGGAGATCATTAACCATTTTAATATCCTTAATTATTTTCCAGCTGATTCAAAAATAACAGTTTCTGTTTTATTCCTTGATATGCTTAATTTCATGTCAGAGACTAACATTGAAATAAGAGAACTATTGAATAGAGATAAAACGAACGAGGTTAACCTTAGAATAAATTGTGAATATTAGAACATCAAAAGGATTTTTGTTTATTTTTGATTAATCAAACAAGTCAAGATTATAAAGTTCATTGAGAATCAACAAAGGCCCCTTGTTAATGACTATCTGCAGGATTTGAGTTATTCGGGATATATCAGTTGTATGTATTAAATTGAAATTCATTTTTATATACGTAAAAGCTGTTTCACAAAGAAGCTTGGAGAAATAATAAAAGGAAGGAAAATAAAATAAATTATTTCTTTGCAAGAAAGAGTCTTTTGTTCGAGACTCTAAGTTGTGTGTTATTATTTGTAATGTGACAAATTAACACTCAACATTTTGGCGCTAGAAGGAGGGCCTTTTGTATTGCTTTGCAATTTTGATTTGTTCTAACAATTAACGTGGGTAGTTTTGTTTCCACCTATTGTGCTTGCAGGTGTAACATTTAGACATTTTATCTGGCAGCAGAGTTGAGAAATATTTTAGAGTTAGAGTTTCCAAGCTGGCCCAACCTGAGTACATTGCTACTAGGTCTAAAACCATAGGGGAAACTATCTTCCAAAGCATTTCTACCACTGCTAGGAGGCCAAAAAACAAAACATTAGAAGTCGAAATACCACCCAGTATACTTGAGTTAGGGATTTATTTGGACTCAAGTACCTCTAGTGGGCCTAAAACCTTAAGTTCAAGTGGGATAGTAACACCAGTTGTATCTGTCTCCACAGTTCCAAGAGTTCCAATTGTTCCCACAGGGTTGACACCTTTGAATAACATGGCCCAACAACAACAACAACAGCCACCTACCCTTTGGTATGGTGCTCAGAGTTCCTCTTTATATATTCCCGAGGTAGTCCACGACTTGCCTAGAAACATTGAAAGGGGATTACCCAAATTCATTCATGATGGTCCAACAACAGCAGAAGATCATGTCCAAATCTATAAATATTACATGTTTAGGCAGGGGGTTACTCACGAGGATGTTGCCTGTCGAGTTTTCCCTACTAGTCTAGACCACATTGCTAACGAATGGTATCGAAATTTTCCAGCTGGGTCCATAACTTCATGGGCCCATCTAGAAACTGTGTTCATAGGTCAATTCAGACAGTTAGTAGATCCCTCCATGACATACAATTTCTTCGTATCTTGCAAAAGACAAACCAATGAACCCATTCGAACGTTCAATCAGAGATTTCAAAAGCTATATACGAATGTGACTCGTCACTTTGCGGTAGACCCTGCAATTGCCTTGCAACTATACTTTGGAGCCTTATATCCTTTAACATCTTTGTTGACTAGAAGGAACCCTCAGGTTACAACCCTTCCTTTGGCTTATGCAGAAACAATGACTCTCGAACAACAGATGAACCTGCCAGGCGTAGGATTGTCTCAATTGACAAGGATGGGACAATATGGCCCATACAGCCAATTTTCCATGATGAACCAGGTAGTAGCACCACAGGCTCCGATGTTGAACAAATTCCAAACACCTACCCAAGTTACGCCATTGTCAGGTTATCCGAATGCCGCTGTTCAAACACATAGTTTGATTCAAAATAACTCAATGGGTTTGCATGGGTTCGGTATGGGTAATAATTTGTTGACCATGTCGAGGTTTGCTCCCATCAACACGCCAATCTCAGTGACTTATCCAACAATCACTCCCATTCAAAGTGTGAATCCAGGATGGAATCCACCTGCCCAAACTCAAGCCATTCAAAATGGGAATCCAGGATGGAATCCACCTGCCCAAACTCAAGCCATTCAAAATGGGAATCCAGGATGGAATCCACCTGCCCAAACTCAAGCCATTCAAAATGGGAATCTAGGATGGAATCCACCTGCCCAAACCCAAGCCATTGTACCCGATCCGGAGGTGGCTAATGCAGCCAACACAATCGGACCCGCAATTGCGAGTGCCTCAACCACAAGGGTCCGAAGCGGCCATAGAAAATATGAAAGAAATGTTGGCCAAGGTGTTGGTAACAGTGGGGAATGTCAATAAAAAATTTGATCAGGCCATGGGCCATAACCGACCTCACAATCATAGAGGAAAAGGAATGTATAACACGCAGCCTAACAACGGGCGGGTACCCAATCCCGTTGCCAACTAGGTAGACATTTCGGAAGACTATGGAGATGCAGGATCTTGTGATAATGATTGCCCGCACTGTGGCCATGTGAAACTGAAGTCTATGCTAACGGAGGTCATACATTCCCATGAAAGTGAAGAAGAGGAGGATGTAGAATTTTTTGGAAGCAAAGATGAAGAAGCTTTGGAAGTTCATGCAAACAAACGTTTTGGGAAAACAAATCACAAATATTACACTAGGAGTTCTAAAGAGCCCAAAACTTCCTCTGCTCCTAATAATCAATTACTCCCTCCTGACCCTAAAGGAGATGTCAATCCCCCTCCTCCATCGAATGTCGAAAAGTCTAAGATGATGCAAAACTTGCCAAATCCAAAAAAGCTCACTTACGATTTGGTGGAAGATATGAAGAAGAATAGGGCCAATGTATCGATGTATGACATGGCCCGATTATTAGGCCAAGAAGTGAGTTCACCAAAAGGATTAAATCCATCTACACAAGTTCATGAAGCTAAAAGTGTTGAGTCCCAAGTGGTTGTACAAAAAGAAAAATGAGATATACCTCCCTTTTTGGTAACCATTAGAATTGTAGGTAAAAACTTGCACAATTGTTTAATAGACTCAGGGGCCTCGACTACTATCATGCCCTTAGAAATCTGTAAAAGATTGGGACTTACACCAAAGCATTCTAGGAGCAGGGTGGTGCAGTTGGACAGGTCAACCATGGAGGCAGTAGGAGAGCTGGGTGATGTGCATATTCAAGTCAATTCAGAACCCAGAGTTCAATAGCGCATAGACATATTGGTGCTCGATATTCCTATCAAATATGGCATGGTATTGGGAAGATATTGGAGTAAGAACCTAAACGGTTACATTATGACAGACTCTTCACACATGTGGCTACCTTGGAGGGGAGTGGCCAATCAAATTTGAATTGACAGTGAACCCCGACTCAAAGAGATGATCACAGATTACAACAAGTCGAACGAGATCCAGTACATTGAAGCTGAGTTGGGAGCATACTGTTTGGACATAGAAGCACTCGAAAATACACCTGATGAAAGGATTGGGAAAAACTTTACTGAAGGACATCAAGACATTTGGACCTTAAGATTTGATGGATCTAGGTCCAGACAAGGAGCGGGAGCCGATGTTGAATTATCATGTTCGGACCAGGAGCCTATATTCGCTGCATACAGACTACAGTTCCCTGCCACCAACAATATGGCAGAATATGAGGCTTTGATTCTTGGACTACAGCTGGCCATTCGAAAGAAAATTAAATATATCAAAGTCCTTGGTGATTCGGAACTGGTGGTGAAACAAGTGAGGGGACAATACATATGCAAAGATAGGCGGCTCAGGATTTACCGAACTAGGGTCAGAGATTTAATAGATGAGTTTGATGCCTTTAACATTTATCTGATCTCGAGAAAGGGCAATCGTATGGCAGAATCCCTAGCTGTAGCAGCGAGTATGTTGAAGCCAGTGGACCATAAGAAATGCAAGAAGTTCTCTATAGAGTTGGTCCCTTGTCCCTCGATACCAGATAATGTTACGAACTTCCAAGTATTTGATAGTGACGAGCACATATTTCATTTTGTCACTAATTCCGGTATATTTGAAAAGCAGTACATAGATGAAGAAGAAAGGGACGTAGAGGAGGTAGTTTCGAAAGATAAAAATCCTGTAAAAAACAACAGGATGCCTGATGAGCTAGCTTCATTAGAAAAAATCTTTGATATCGGATGCAAACCAAGAAAAAGGTAAAAGGGTTCCATCTCCTGGAGAGGCCTGTGATTTGGTTAACATTGGAAGTGCAAAAAATCCCTGAGAGGTATTCATAGCAAAAGCATGTACCAATAAGGAGAAGGATTCCATAGCAAATGCATTAAAAGAACACATAGATTGCATTGCTTGGAGTTATAAGGAGTTGAAAACCTATGATCAGAATGTCATAATGCACATGATTCCACTGAAGCCAGAGTCCAAGCCCTTCAGGCAAAGACAAAGGCGAGTTAATCCATTATTAGAAACCTTGATAGAGAAAGAGGTGAAGCGACTGTTAGAAGCTACGATCATATTTCCCGTTAGGCATTCCACGTGGGTTGCTAACCTAGTCCCTGTGAGGAAAAAGAGTGGAGAAATAAGGTTGTGCATTGATTTCAGAAATCTCAATAAGGCATCCCAAAAGGACAACTACCCATTACCCACCATCGATGAAATACTCCAAAAGGTAAACGGGTCAGAGATGATGTCATTCCTAGATGGTTATTCGGGATATAATCAGGTCCTTATCCATCCTAGTGATAGGATGAAGACTACTTTTACGACAAAATGGGGCACCTTTGCATACAGGAGAATGCCCTTCGGACTATTGAACGCAGGTGCCACTTTACAACGAGCTATGGATTTTTCTTTTAAAGGGCTTATTGGTAAGTGCATCATTGTTTACGTCGATGACATTCCTGTATTTTCTAAGAATAGGGAAAACCATGTCAGGGATCTTAAGAAAGTCTTTCAAAGATGCAGGGAACATGGTATATCTCTCAACCCAAAGAAGTGCGTCTTCGGGGTAACATAAGGAAAACTGTTGGGGCATATAATATCTAAGGATGGAATTTCCATTGACCCTGAGAGAATAGAAGCCATACAACAAATTCCTTGTCCCAATAGCAAGAAGGGGTTGAGATCATTTTTCGAAAAGATCAAATTTTTCAAAAAATTTATCACAGATTTTGCAGAGATAGCAGGACCTTTGAACGACATGCTAAAGAAAGAGGTCCAGATCATTTGGATAGATGAAAGGATAGAGGCTTTTGATAATATCAAGGATGCAATTTCTAAAGCCCCAATTTTGGTGAGTCCCGATTATACGAAGCCTTTCTATATCTACACATTTGCTTTAGATCACTCCTTTGTGAGTGTTTTAACTCAGAAGAGTGAAGGCAACATTGAAAATCCCATTGCTTTCCTGAGTAGTCCTCTCAAAGATGCGAAACTGAGATATTCTACCCTAGACAAGCAAATGTATGCGTTGGTTAAGACTGTAAAAAAGTTCAGGCACTACATAGTCCACAATAGGGTATTTGCTATCATCCCAGATCCTGCTGTCAAAGCCATGTTCATTCAGAATAGGTGAGAAGCGTGGTAAGTGGGTTTCAACTTTGCAAGAATTTGATCTGGAGATTCAATCGATGAAGATAGTGCGGGGGCAAGGGTTAGCTAAGGCAATCGCAAAACAGGATTTCGCAATTCCTTGTCAACATTATGAAGTCGCTGATGTAACCAAGGAGGAGTGGTATGCAGATGTGTACTATCTACTAAATGGTAGGTGTCCATCATTTTTGAATGCTACTCAGTGCAGAGCCTTGCGTTTGAAGTCTGCTAATTTTCTAGTTAGATCTGGCACATTATACAGAAAGAACCATGAAGGTATTTACCTTCGTTGCGTTGATCAAGAGGAGGCAGTGTGAATACTCGAAGAGTTTCATGGTAAACATGGGATAGGGCATGGGTCTGCTAATGCCACAGCCCATCAAATCCTCAGAGCCGATTATTATTGGCCTCAACTATTCAAGGATGCCCATTCTCATGTGAGGTCATGTCACATATGTCAAACTACAGCCAATAGAGACAGAAACGCTTCCATGCCTTTACAGTCCATAATCGAGTCCAGACCTTTCGCGCAATGGGGCCTGGATTTTATTGGGATTATTAGCCCCAATTCATCCGATGCTCACAAATATATTATGACGGCTACAGATTATTGCACGAGATGGACCGAAGCTATCCCCACAAAGAATGCTATTGCAGAGGTGGTCATTAAATTTTTAGAAGATAACATTGTCACTAGATTCGGGATGCCTAACTCCATCGTAAGTGATAATGGTTCGGCATTTTCCTCTCTAGAGTTTGCTAATTGGGCATTTGATAATAGCGTGAGTTTAAAGTTCTCCTCCA
Source organism: Wollemia nobilis (assembly GCA_028583015.1). NCBI lineage: Eukaryota > Viridiplantae > Streptophyta > Pinopsida > Araucariales > Araucariaceae > Wollemia > Wollemia nobilis. The sequence goes on along the minus strand of JAQPPZ010017049.1, from coordinate 6,827,420 downwards.
ATTATTACCCTCAAGGTAACAGATTGGCCGAGTCATCCAATAAGAATTTGTTGACTGTCATAAAAAAATTGTTGGAAAGGAATTCGTGAGACTGACACAATAAGCTTAAGTTGGCCCTTTGGGCTGATAGAATCAGAGTCAAAGAAGCAATAGGGACATCTCCTTACCATCTGGTTTATGGACAAGATCCCATTTTTCCTGCAAATCTCAGATTACAAACGCTGTACTTCATGAAATATTATTTTGGAACTAATGATAAACTTGAGTCTAGACTAACGCAATTAATGCGCTTGGATGAAAAAAGGGATGAAGCTATGCTTCATTTTAGTAAACACCAAGACATTGTAAAAATATGGTTTGACAAAAGGTCTAAGGCCAAGGCGTTTAAAATTTCAGATTCGAGTCTCGTTATGGGACAAAAGACATGAGAAGAAGGGGGAACATGATAAATTTGATTACCTTTGGTTAGGTCCCTACCAGATTTCGGAGATCCTAGGGGAAAATAGTTTTAGACTAAAAACCTTGGATGGAAAGGATTTGGCACTACCTATCAATGGGTTGCACTTGAAGCATTACTTTCAAGCATGAGGTGGTTGGGCTTTGTATTATATGTAATAACGCTGTAATTTCTTGCTTTCATTTTTCATGTTTAGGTGTGTATTATTATTTTTTTTTGACATGTCTAAACTTTGTATTAATGTTGTGATCTGTTTCTTTGTGTGCAGATTTGATACTTAAGTGTGTGTTTCAGGAGATATCTAGTTTTGTGTCAATGCTGTAATTTAGTTTTTTGATGTGCAGATTTGATATGTTAGTATGTATTCATTTTTTATTTCAGGTTTTTCTTGTATTAATGTTGGGTTTTTGCGTTTGTGTGCAAGTTGGACATTTAGGCGGTGGTGTTCCTTTGATTTCCTTTTCATTGCCTTACAAAAAAAAAAAAAAAAAGGGAATAAAAGCTTGATGTTGAACACATGCCTAAGATTGGGAGAATATGAAACATTGGAATCATGTTGTAAAAGCTCCACATGTAATACAAACAGTTAATTTAGATCATTTGAAGCTTGTGATGCATGAAAAAGTCGGTTTTGCATGACAAATCATCTCATTTGCAATTCAAGAAATAATGCATTCATGTTCCATATCACTTTTCATACATTTCACCGTAGTGGCATATGCATCTTAGGTGCAATTCATTTGAGTATGTTGAATCCTCTTAGGGTTATGTTATAACATAAATCTAAGTAAATCCTAAGGTTGGAAACTGAGTCTTGAAGTATCTAGGACCAAGCACGTTTCATACATTAAAAGGGATCTTGAGCAAAATGATCAAAACCTAACTTGGAGGAAAAGGTTGGGCGAAAATGGTTTTCATGTCTATCCTATTATGCAACATGATCCTAAAAATAGTGGTTTTGACCACTTCCATAGAGCTTAAAGCCTAAAATCAGAGTAGTAAGGATAGGGTTAAATTCTCATCTCGATTGGTTGAGAATCTAATTCCCCAAAACTTTGATTGGACCCACATGGAGTAGTAAGGATAGGGCATAAATTCTCATCTCGGTTGGTTGAGAATCTGATTCCCCAAAGATCTTATGTTTCATTTCGTATTAAGTATTAGATTGTAAGGATCATACTATTTGTCCTCTACAAAGGATGGGTAGTCATCCCCAAGGTCTAAGTAACAAGATTAATATTTTCCACTTACATTTAAAATCTTGGGTTGTAAGGATTGTACTATTTGTCCCTAACCAGGATGGGTAGTCATCCCCAAGGTCCAAGAAGTAAAATAAATAAATTTTTCCCATCTCATCCCTATATTGGATTGTAAGGATCATACTACTTGTCCTCTGCAAGGGATGGGTAGTCATCCCCAAGGTCCAAAGAAATGAAGATAAGTTTTGGATTATGGGGTTAGATAGGCCCATGCATGACATCATGTCTTGCCTAAAAAGTAAGACCACTGATTGTCTAGAGGGTTAGACTAGCATGACCATTTCTTCCATAATTGGTTTAGTTATTTTGCTCAAAGTGAGGTAAATAATTATAAATCAGAATAGTAAGGATAGGGTTAAACTCTCATCTCGGTTGGTTGGGAGTCTGATTCCCCAAAGTTCTGATTTCACATCCACTTGCACATGGGTTCAAGATAGTAGGGACTCATAACCAACTTTGGGATATAATGAACCGTTCACTAGTGGATCCTAAGAGGGTTTGGCAGTCTTGAATGTTTGCACATAATACTACAAGAGTGACTATGCATTTTCTCATGGCATATTCAGTAGGATACACAAATCATTCACAATTTCGCATATGCATTCATGCAAAACCGATGATGGAATGTGGATCAAATTCAAATGATAAGGAAAGGAATTCATTGCACACACCAAGATAGTACTTGATGATTCTGATTGTTCATGTACTTCTGATTTTGGGCATTAGTTATATTGATTATGGGCTAGCCCATGTTTTCAAATTTGTGATTTGTGTTAGGTTGGGTTCTTACTAAAATGCTCAAGAGCATTTGACAGCAGAGTCGCCATTTGTTGTGGTTCATCCAAAACATACCCTAGAAGTGGGGACCCACCTTTGTTTTTGCAGGTTTTAGGGAAGATCTCAAAGACCCGGATGCTAAAAATGAAGAAAAGAAGAAAAATGCCTAAGTGTTGAAAGGGTCGCAAAATTGTGACATGTCGTGATATCGCGACATGTCGCGAAATCGTGACCTGTATCTCCATCACTACAAGTTGGCGAAAGAAAAGTGGTAGCGAATCGCTACCACTTCATGAAGCGGAGGCTCGAAATAAAGGTGGTAGCAAATCGCTACCACTTCGTGAAGCGAAGGCTCGAAAGAAAAGTGGTAGCGAATCGCTACCACTTCGTGAAGCGAAGGCTTGAAAGAAAAGTGGTAGCGAATCGCTACCACTTCGTGAAGCAAAGGCTTGAGACCAAAGTGGTAGCGATATCGCTACCACTTCATCGAAGGAAGGCTCGGAACCAAAGTGGTAGCGATATCGCTACCACTTCATCGAAGGAAGGCTCGAAACCAAAGTGGTAGCGATATCGCTACCACTTCATCGAAGGAAGGCTCGGAACCAAAGTGGTAGCGATATCGCTACCACTTCATCGAAGGAAGGCTCAGAACCAAAGTGGTAGCGATATCGCTACCACTTTTTGAAAAGAAGGCAAAGCAAAGTCGGTAGCGATATCGCTACAACGAGCTACTACCGGCGTACGGACCAAGAACATGTCACGATATCGCGACATGTCACGATTTTGCGACATGTTGCGTTATTGCGGCTAGGAAACGGAAGAGGCCAAATGCAAATTTTGCCAGGATTTTCGTGGGAAAGCGTTACGAAAGGTGCAGGAGATGCAGGACACATGGCAGAAATGACAGAACCAGAGTAAAATTTCATAACAACAGTTACTGGCCGCAGAGATCGAGCGTTACGATTGCACGCAAAGGTTAGAATACCAAAAGGCAGGAATTGAAGCGAAGGGTCCTGGGAGTCGAAATGAAGCGTCATGGAACAACCGAGAACGCGCGACAAAAAGGTTAAATAGTAGAAATGTAGATGGATACGGGGTTGGAGACTGTAACAAAAAAGCATTACTTATTGAAATAAAGGATTTTCTTTGGTAACATGACTTTTGTGTGTAAAATCAAAAGGAGATCGAAGCCAAAACTATTGTTTTACTGTCAATCTTTCCGTTGCATCATTTTGTCTTGTATCTATTTCGTTTATGCCATGGGATGGGTTACGATAGGTGAATGGTAGAATGATGCAATTATATTATTTTCCTTAGAGTCTTGCATCTGATCTGATTAGATTGTGTGTTAGTACAGATCTGATCGGTTGGGTTGTTTTGGGGACTTCATCTCTTAACTTGGGATTTTGCAGGGAGGAGATCGTTAACCATTTTAATATCCTTCATTATTTTCTAGCTGATTCAAAAATAACAATTTCTGTTTTATTCCTTGATATGCTTAATTTCATGTCAGAGACTAACATTGAAATAACAGAACTATTGAATAGAGATAAAACGAACAAGTTAACCTTAGAATAAATTGTGAATATTAGAACATCAAAAGGATTTTTGTTTATTTTTGATTAATCAAACAAGTCAAGATTATAAAGTTCATTGAGAATCAACAAAGGCCCCTTGTTAATAGCTATCTCGCAAGATTTGAGTTATTCTGGGATATATCAGTTGTATGTATTAAATTGAAATTCATTTTTATATACGTAAAAGATGTTTCACAAAGAAGCTTGGAGAAATAATAAAAGGAAGGAAAATAAAATAAATTATTTCTTTGCAAGAAAGAGTTTTTTGTTCGAGACTCTAAGTTGCGTGTTATTATTTGTAATGTGACAAATTAACACCCAACAGGTTTGAAGGCTTATGTTTAAAAAAAGTAATATTATAATATTTTAAATATTGTAATATAAAGTTACAAGCATAGTTCCAATGTTTATAAAGCATGATTTAAAGTCTCGAGCATCGATGTTGTGTGAGCATGGAGGTAAAAGGTATTTAAATCAAACATTAATCCAATGCAATGCTAAGGTTTTAAGTGTGTGCATTTCAATATCCACTCGTGATTTTTGAAATGATGAATCACAAAGGATAAGGGACACTAATTTTTGTAGAGGGCATAGTGAAGATAAGGACAAAGGGTTGCACATTTGGTTTTAGTTAGTAGGCTAGCATAGCTGGTCATTTGGGTAGCGCTAAGGTGCTGTGAGAGAGGTGGTCATAGGTTCAATTCATGTAGGTGCTATTTTTGTGGTAGAAATATTGTTTTACGTGGTAGAAAGAAGGTTTTAGAGTTAAGTTGTGCACTACTATTGCTATCCTCTGGTGTAGCCGAACTAGATGCCTAGCTAGCGGTAGGGCATTTTGGACCAAGAGGTCACAAGATCAAATCATTGTGAACAATTTTTGCAAGGTAGAAGAGAATATTTCATGTGCTTATGAAAGGTATGAATACATTTTTATTGAAAGTTATTTTGCAAAGGTACTCCGTTTGTTGTGCATTAAGGGGAAAAAATATTTTATTTTGAATTTGATCTAGAGGGAGTCATAAGGTGTAAAAATATTATTTGATATTGTAATAGGGTATTTAGGTCTTATTTGAAAGTTGTGATATTACATGTTTAATTAGGATAAGGTATATTTTTGTTTATATTGAATTGTATTTTTGGCACATCAAAAAGAGGAAATTTGAGGGTTTAGTCATCATAACAAGTTTTATTTTTGTGAGACTAAAAGGAGTTATAAAACATTATTTCCAAGTCTTGATATGCACATCTTTTTGAGAAGGGATTTAATGTGGATGATTTGAAAGAAATATTTACTAACCAGTTTTTGAAGTGGCCAAAGAAAGGGAGTTATTTTGAGATAGGTTTTTGAGGGCACATCTTCATCAAGGCAATTTTAGAGGTATGGTGTTTTAAATCCTACTCAAAGTGGTGTTGTTTGAAGAAAATAGTTTTAATTCATAAGGTGGAGATATAAGAATTAATCTATGTGCATTGTTGGAAATATTTGTGCTAGAGTGTGAAAGCTAAGTTGTGCTTTATTTTTGAATAAAATTGGAAACACATGTGCTAGGATTTGAGAACAAAGTTGTGCATTATTGTTGAATGAATTTGGAAATATACTAGCAAGGGTTATAGACCAATCTTGTGAAGCAAATCTATGCATTAGTTTTGAGTGATATTGGAAATGAACTTGCAAGGGCTATAGACCAGTTTTGTGAAGCAAGTATGTACATTGTTTTTGATTAATTTTGAAAGTACATAAGAAGGTCATCTATCAAGTGCTAGACTAGAGTATCCTTTTGAATGCAATGAATGTGAGACATGTGAAAGTGACAAACTTAATGAATGTGAGAAGAACATATTAAGTGTTTGTAATGCATATCATTCTCTATATGTTCATAAAGGAAAACAATATTGAGTACAATATATCTAAATTAGTTTAGTCAAAAGAAAGCACTTTAACATTATTTACATGCAAGATTTGGGAATACTTGAGCAAGTTCTATGAGCAACATTGAGGTAAATTTGAGTAGGTGATATGAGTATATTTGAGCAGGGTTACGAGTAGCATTGAGGTATATTTGAGCAGGTGATATGAGTAGAATTGAGAAGGTTTATGAGCAGGTTTAGTGAACATATTTGAGCAGATATTTGAGTAGATATATGAGTAGAGATTTGAGGAGAGATTTGAGTAGAGATTTGAGCAGAGATTTGAGTAGAGTTTTGAGAAGAGATTTGAGTAGAGTATTTGAGTATATTTGAGAAGATTTGAGTAAGCCTTGTGTAAATATTTGGAGCAGACTAGAGTAAAGGGGATTGGTATCTCCTGTGGATAGAGGTCCAAAAACTAGAGTAGAGGGGATTGGTGTCTCTTGTGGATATATGTCCATGAACCATAGAAAAGGGGATTGGTGTCTCCTGTGGATAGAGGTCCATGAACTTGAGCATAGGAGATTGGTTTCTCCTTTGGGTTGGTGCCCATAAACATTGTAATAGGGAATTGGTTTCCAAGAGATTTGTTGAGAAAATTTATAAGAAATATTTTCTCCGTGGACATAACCCACATTGGATGAACCACATTAAATCTATGTCTCTTATGTGTGTGATGATCTGTGCATTGTTTCATTATTGCAATTGTTAATATTGGATAATACTGATTTGGAAAGAAAAGTAAAAGTTTTATCTTACATTGTTCACCCCCTATCAGTATAATCTTGTGTTCTTCACATATATACATATATACATATATTATATATATATGTATAATATAGAATATTATTATTTAAATATATATTAAACAAATATATATAAATAATGGATAATTATGGTGGGAAGCTATGGATGGAGGACAAGTGGCTAGATTTTGGTGTCTATAGATGCCATTTTTGTACCATGTTGCGTGAAACACAATGTGGTGCAAAAATACGAGACACCTGGTTTGGTTGGATGAAAATGCAACTTTCTCTTATTGGAATGAGAAGATGAACTTGAAGACAAAATAATTTTTGCATATGCAGCTTACCCCCTCAATTAGCGAATGAGTGAAGAATGAAACTCATGAGCCAATTGATAGATTTGTTCAAATGATTGTGTGAATGAATGGTGCAATTGTGGATGATATAAATGATGTAAAAGGATGATATGAATGATGTAAAACAATGATATGAATGATGTAAATGTGGTCCTATTTTTTTCCCAACGGTGAAAGGGGGTTGTTATAAAATGCAAGTGATTTCTTTTATTTTTTCCCTAATAGATAAAGGGGGTTTTACCAAGTGTAGATGCCATGATAATGTAAAATATATCCCATTATGGGAAATCAATATCAAGTTTTGTTACCCCGAGTTTGGGATGATTTCATGCTATTGAAGAAAGTGCCTTTTAGCATCATTGAAATGCAAATATGCATATGCAAAAATAAAATAAAATAGTCTTGCCCTTGAGGCCACTCATGATTGTAGCTAATTCCCACATGGAATTCCTAAACGGTTGCTCAATCACTTTACTCAGCCTATATCCTTGGAGACTGGTGTAATTGTAAATAAAATGATGAAATTTATCCATGTTGGGAACCCCATGGAAAAGGGCATCAATGACAACTGTTGAGAAAATTGGTCTTGGCATAGTCTCACTCAAAATATGAGGTACCAAAATTGATTTTGTTTTCAAACAATGAGATATTGGATGATGAAGATGGCCAAGTGTCCTTATGGTGATTTATTCATATTACCAAATTGCATGGATGCAAATCACTGCAATCACCAAGGAGATAGAATAGACCACTAGATACGAGATTCACTTGAAATTGTAGGTGAATTTAGAAAATGTTGAATGTAAGTGCAATTGTTGATGGATTTGATGATGTTGAAATACAAATGTTGAATGAAGATGTAATTATGAATGAAATGGATGATGTTGAATGTGGATGTATGGATAATTTAATGAATTATTATGTTTTTGCCCCAACAGATGAAGGGGTTTTTGACATGGAAAAATGCAATGATTGTGAAAAGTGTAATGATTGATTCTATTTTTGCCCCAATAGAAAAGGGTTTTTTGATAATGTAGATGATTTCTTTTGTTTTTACCCCAATATAAAAGGTGTTTGTGATAATGTAAGTTTCCTTATGGTGATCTATCCATCCTACAAAATTGCATGGATAACTAGTCACTACAAATGCTAGGTTAATAGGATAAACCACTAAATACAAGGTTCACTTGTACTTGCAAATGTACTTGACAAATGTTGAGTGAAAGTGTAATGATGACTGAAATTGATGATATTGAATGTAAATGTGAATGTGATCTATTTTTACCCCAACAGATGAAGGGTTTTTGGCAATGTAAATGATTGATTCTATTTTTGCCCTAACAGAAAAGGGGTTTTTGAAAATTGTAAATGATTGATTCATTTTTTTTCCTAATAGAAAAGGGGCTTTTGACAATGTAAAAGATTGATTCTATTTTTGTCCCAATAGAAAAGGGATTTTTGACAATGTAAGATGATTGATTCTATTTTTTACCTAATAGAAAAGGGGTTTTTGTATAATGTAAATGATTGGTTCTATTTTTACCCTAATAGAAAAAGAGATTTTGTATTATGTAAATGATTGGTTCTATTTTTGCCCTAACAGAGAAGGAATTTTTGATAATGTAAATGATTGATTCTATTTTTGCCCTAACAAAAAAGGGGTTTTTGATAAAAATGCAAGTACTTGAGTTTGTTTTTACGCCAACAGATGAAAAGGTTTTGTGAAAGTGTAAGTGATTGAGTCTATTTTTGCCCTAATAGATGAAGGGATTTTGTGAAAATGTAAGTGAATGAGTCTTATTTTTCCCCAATAGATGAAGGTATTTTGTGAAAGTGTAAGTGATTGAGTCTATTTTTACCCCAAAAGATGAAGATATTTTATGAAAGTGTAAGTATCCTTATGGTGATCTACCCATCCTACCGAATTGCATGGATAACCAGTCATCGCAACTTCCAGGTGACTATGATAAACCACTAAATACAAGGTTCACTTATACTTGTGAATGTATTTGGCAAATTTTGAATGAAGGTGTAATGATGAATAAAATTGATGATGTTGAATGTGGATGTATGGATAATGTAATGAATGATTCTATTTTTACCCCAATAGATGAAGGGGTTTTTGACATGGGAAAATGTAATGACTATGAAAAGTGCAATGATTGATTCTATTTTTGCCCCAATAGAGAAGGGGTTTTTGAAAATGTAATATAATTGATTCTATTTTTGCCCCAATAAAAAAGGGATTTTTGGAAATTTGGATGATTTGAATGATGTAATAAATGTGACTTGTGTAATGATTGATTTTGTTTTTGCCCTAATAGATGAAGGGTTTTTTACAATGTAAATGATTGATTCTATTTTTTCCCTAAAAAAAAAGGAATTTTTGTATGATATACATGATTGGTTCTATTTTTGCCCTAACATATGAAGGGGTTTTTAACAATGTAAGTGTCCTTATGGTGATTTGTCCATCCTATCGGATTGCATGGATAACCAATCGCTGCAACCATCAGGTGACTAGGATAAACCACTAAATACGAGGTTCACTTTGAGGATGGCTTGACCAAAGGAGTTAGGTCCTCTGGAGTTTTTTTTTTTGGACTAAAATATGACCAAAGGAGTTTAGTTTCTTTGGAGCCTTTTGAATTTAAATGTGACCAAAGGGGTTAGGCCCTTTGGAGCTTTTTGACTTTGATATGTTTTTGCGAGGTAAAGGGCTCAACCTTTGACAAAAGGAAATGACTTTTTGAACCTAGAAATTGACTTTGTTGATTTGTGATGTGATTGAGACCAAAAAAATTTGGTTCCTTTGGAGCCTTTTGAATTTTATGTGTGTATGTGAGGTAAAGGGCTCAACCTTTGACAAAAATATGCAACCTTTTGAACCTAGGAATTGAATTTTTTGATGATATGGTGTGTATGCATGATTTAATTATTTGTTGAATTGGTGGGGAAGGTGTGATACCTTGAGCATAATTTGTATGCTTGTTTTCTTGATTAGGAGGAAGGTGTGATACCTTGAACACCCCCAAGTTGTGATGTTCTTTGAAATTTCTAGAAATCTTTGCATATGCGAATTATATATATATATATATATGGATTTTACTTTTGTGTTATGCTTTTATGTGAATGCATGTGTATATGGATGATTAATGCATATGATAATGTGTTATGGATGCAAATGAACTAATGCTCTAATGATCATTTATAGTTTAGGATTTTTCTTGACCATGTTTAGCATTGTTGTTTAATCAAGGGCACCAAACTAGTGGCATGTGGGGCTGTATGACTCATGCAATGAAATGGGTGTTGATATGGAAAATAGACTATTTTGAAAATACTTAGATATACTAGTGGTATCAAACAAACTCACTAAATACTGCCTAATTTCTTTAATACCAAATGTGTGTGCAATGAATTTGTTTACCGAATCATGAGCATGATAATAAATCAAGGTAATCAAGAACCAATGTGTGTGCAAGTGAGGTCATTAACTCATATTGAGTAAATTGGGTAAGACTTGTTACGGAGAAGACCAATAAGCTATATTTTCCTTATGTGCGGTCATAGGTCTCTTTAAAATAAATGTGTCACTATGCATGAGTGCACTCCACTGCCAGTCAAGCATCTATAGTCTCGGTGGAGATTAGCTCCATAGACCAAGAATTTTTATCTCTAAGTTTTGGGGATAACAACCTAACCATATTACTGGAAATGTAGTACTATCCTTACAACTTGAGGATCTGTGGTGTGTGATGTGTAAAATATTTAGATTGTTTATGGGTTTTACCCTACTCTTTATTTTATTTTGATACTATGATAGTGGTGAAAACCACTATTTTTGTGGACTATGTGCATGATGGGACAAGCAAGGAATACCCTTTTCACTTTGAGGTACAACCCAAGTATGGTGTTATCTCTCTTTGACATAAGATGTTTTTAAGATGTGTGATTTTGTTTGGTTCAAGAATATTTAGAGTCAATTTCTAGAACTCAAGATTTTCTTAGTGAAAATATGTCTTGGTCCTAAAGAAAACTTGACATGTATTTGGAGTTTGCTTAAAACACTAGAAGTGGCTGAGTGACCGAAAACGACTAGGAATTATGAACATGTGGCTTTGCTAATGATAATTTGGCTTTATGGAATGATGCAATGAAATGTATTATGTTTTGAATATGCCCCTAATTAAGGTAACATGAATTTATTGGACCAATTAATATATGAATTGAATAAATGATCTTTGATATGAAATGAAATATGTGAAAATGATGGTGCAAATGCAATGAATGAAATGTGAGTTGTGAAATGAAATGTATGCAATGCAATGTGTGAAATGTAAGGTGTAAAATGTAAATGTATGCAATGCAATGTTTGAAATGAAATATTGTTTTTGTGTAATAGACATATTTATCTATCTATCTATATATATATATATTAATATATATAAATCATAGTAAGCATGGACCAAAATACTCAGGTAAGTTCCAATCCTCTAGTTTCAAATAAATTTTCAATTCTATCCAATATGGGAGTAGGAGGATTATCGAAAGACATGGAAGCCCAGAACCTTCAGGCTAACCTTTCTAACTCTCTAGAATCCCCATACAAGTCAGGATCCTCAAACCCTAATGCTAAAATTACTATAAGACCCATGGGCATCACAAAGCCAAACCCTAATGCCCGATCTCTAGAATCCCCATCCAAGTTAGGATCCTTAAACCCCAATGCTAAAAATACTTCAAGCCCAGTGGGCATCCCAAAGCCAAACCCTAATGCTAAAGAACTTAGGAAGAAATTTGAGGCATTGGAAAATAAAAAATCTCATCTCCCTAACATCATCACTAGGAGCTAGGTGAATCCTACTGAGGGACTGTCCCACAGACCAAGGGAATATAGGAAAAAAGGAGAACATTTGGATGTAGGGGTGGAGATATGTGAAACTCTTCATACTAAGGAATATGGTAGTTTGATTCTGCAACAAATTGCCTCCCCCAGTTTAGTCCTAAAAAAACCAGGAGCATTGTGAAGTCTCATATATATTTTGGTAGTGAAAAAAGAAGAGGGAGAATATCAAATGCTAAGTATCAAAAAATTAAAACTGATAATGACATTTCCAATGGAAAATAGAGAACCTTGTTTCAAAAGGTTATTCCGGGTTCTGAAGACAACAAATTAGGAAAACCCCCTCAAGGGAGGGGGAGAGGAAGAAATCCCAAACAATATAAATGAAGTTCCTCTCATGGAATGTGAGAGGCCTCAATGGCCTGCCCAAACACAAGGAAGTCAGTGCAATAAGAAATCAAGTGAATCCAACTATTATCATGTTGCAAGAAACAAAAATTGATGAGATTTAGTAAAAAAAAGTAGAAAAAAAAATCTGGAATCAAGGGGATATGGTTTGCAAATCATCCAGAGGAGCGTTTAGAGGCCTTATGACTTTGTGGGATCCCCGGATAGTAGAAGGCACCATTATTCAGAAATATGATAGGGTTCTTAGTGTTTTATTTAAGGAAATAAATAGCAACAGGTCATGGATCCTTTCAAATATTTATGCCCCGACTTCAATTCAAGGGAGATCTCTACTATGGGAGTACTTAGGCAATCTGAGTGAAATCTTCCATAATGTCCCCTAGATTTTGGTTGGGGATTTTAACACTCCTCTTTACCCTTCAAACAAAATGGGTGGAAATGGACCACCTATCAGGAGCATGGATGAGTTCAATGACTTTGTGAACTCCAACATGTTGATGGATGTAAAACTTAGAGGAGTGAATTATACCTGGAGAAATCGGTGGATAGGGTGTCATCTCATTCAAGAAAGGCTTGATAGGTTTTTTCTATCAAAGGAGGCTACAACTCTATTTGGTGATTCTACCCTACAAGCCCTTCCTAAAATTGCCTCTGATCATAATCCCATTTTTTGGAGATCCCTAACTCTCTGTCCTTCAAGAAACCTTTCATATTTCAATCTATGTGGATCAAACATTCCAGTTTCAGAGATAACTTAATTCAGTGGTGGCAGTAGCCTATCAGGGGTAGTGCAACTTTTAAACTTGCTAGAAAATTAAAGTTTGTTAAGGAAAAGCTTCAAACTTGGAACAAAGAGGTCTTTGGGAACCTCTTTGAAAATAAAAAATAGGTTGTTGAAAGTTTGAAGATAATTGATCAGAGGATTCAACATGGTGATGTTGATGAAACTACTAGGCAGGAGGAACGGACAAAACTAGCAGAGTTTCATAACATTTTGGCCTGTGAGGAAATCTATTGGAGGCAAAAATCAAGGGCTCTTTGGTTGAAATATGGAGATTCAAATTCCAAGTTTTTTCACGTCACCATGCTTAGAAATAGAAGCAATAACAAGATAAAATTTTTAAAAAAAGTAGATGGTTCTATTACTCAGGACTTAACAAAAATCAGAAAGGAGGCAGTAACTTATTTCAATTCTATCCTTGGTCAGGAATCATAGTGCAATGAGGAGGCCAAAGATATTCTCTTGCAATCCATTCCTAGCATAATAAATGAGGATATAAACCTTAAGCTTCTAGCTCCATTTTTTGATGAGGAAATTAAGGAAGCCTTGTTTAGCATGGAGCCAGACAAAGCCCCGGGACCCGATGGCTTTCCCCCTCATTTCTATCAAGATTTTTGGGACATCGTAAGTGAGGATGTAATTTCTATTGTCAAAGAATTCCAAGCAAGCAATCATATCCCAAAAGGTCTCAACTCTACTTTTATTTCTCTAATTCCTAAGAAGCAAACCCTTGAATCTATGGTTGACTTCAAGCCAATCAGTCTGTGCAATGTTTCTTACAAGATCCTAACTAAAGCCATTGCAAATAGAATGAGAGATGTTCTACCCCGCATCATAGATCCATGCCAGGGAAGCTCTATCCAGGGCAGGTCAATATTGGATGGAGTTATCACAGTTCATGAAGCTCTGCACTCTGCTCATAAGACTAACATGTCTATTTTTGCCCTCAAGCTTGATATGAACAAAGCATTTGATAGGCTAAATTGGGACTTTCTGATTGTTGTCCTCCTTAAGTTTGGTTTTCACCACCAATGGGTTAATTTGATCAAAGAATGCATTTCTAAAGCATGGTTCTCGATTCTGGTTAATGGAACAACTGCTGGTTACTTTCAAAGTCGTAGAGGAATTTGGCAAGGGGACCCTATCAGCCCCATGTTATTCATCATTGTGGCAGAAGATTTAGGTAGAACCATAAAAAATGCTTGCAGTTCAAGGCTAATATCAGGAATCAAGGCAACATCTCTCACTAGGGTTGTTTCTCACCAACAATTCATCGATGATACCCTTCTATTGACTAAGGCATCGATGGTTGAGGCCAAAAGAATTAAATACATCCTGCAACTCTACGAGGATGCTGTTGGTCAGAAAGTTAATTTTAGTAAAAGCAAGTTATATTTCTTGAACACCCCCATTCAGAGGTAAGGAAGGATTGCAGAAATTTTAGGGTGTGATATAGCAAACCTCCCCACTTTGTATCTTGGTCTCCCTCTTTTCATTGGTTCTCCGAGAGAGTCAATGTGGGACAGGGTTATTGAAAGAATTCAAAAAAAACTTGTTGGATGGAAAGGTCATCTTCTATCTCAAGCAGGAAAGTTGACCCTCACTAAGGCCTCTCTTCAGAGCATTCCAGTCTATTTCCTCTCTGTTTTCAAAGCCCCTGTGAAGGTTTTCCAGAAAATTGAGAAACTCCAAAAAGAATTTTTATGGACTGGATCAGAGGAGAAAAAAAGGATACACCTTGTAGGATGGACCAAAGTGTGCAGACCCAGGGAAAATGGGGGCTTAGGTCTGAGGAGAATTGCTCATATGAATTTAGCTTTACTAGCTAAGCAGGCATGGCACCTCATTTCTGGTGAAGAAAATGAATGGACAACTATCATCAAATGAAAGTATCTTCAAAATATGGAATTTCTAAGTGACTCAGTTCCAATCAGAGGTTCTACTTTTTGGAAAGCAATTCTCAATTGTAAGGAAATCATCAAAAAAGGTTTAAGATGGGTTTTAGGCAATGGTGAGAGGATAAATTGCTGGAATGATAGGTGGGCTAAGGATGAACCACTGACACAATATCCTAACTTAGCCCAAATCAGAGATATCATGGAAGAACTCATTGGCAGAAAAGTCTCCGATTATATGGTTGAGGATAGAGGTAGAATGAAGTGGAAACAAATAAGGATTCAGGGATTTCAAGTGGAATCAAATGATCTTTGTAACATTCTCGAGAAACAGTTTATCCCCATGAGACCCAAGGAAGATCAAGTGACCTGGGCTCCTACGAAAAATGGGCAGTTCACTATTAAATCAGCTTACAAGCTTCTGCTTGATGACGAGGATTTTGTCCTCCAAAAGGACTTAGTTTGGATAAAAAATTTAATTCCAAAAATTGTAGTCTTTTCATGGTTGGTTATCCAAGGAAGAATTCTAACCATTGATAATATGATGCGTAAAGGTATTTGTATCACTAATCATTGTTATCTATGTAGGGCTAATTGGGAGACCATTTATCACATTTTCCTTGAGTGCCCTTTTTCCTTGACTGTCCTAAGTGGGGTTTTTTAGGCCTTCAATATTTCTTGGGTTAAACCAGCCATCGTACTTGATTTGTTCATCCAGTGGCCTTGCCCCTTTTCAAGCCAAAGACTTAGATACATGTGGAAAATTTGTCTCAATCACTATCTTTGGCAGGTGTGGTTAGAAAGGAACCATAGAGTCTTTAATGAGTCTATCCATGATCATCAAACTATCATTGCCAGGATCCTATCCTTTGCCAATGAGAATGTGAACCTTATCCCTTTTGATAGTCGTAAACCTCATCTACAGGAGACCACGATTGCTCAATATTTAAGCTTAACCTTGTTAGATGAGTCTGTGCCTAGGGTAGTCAACCCCAGAGCCAATGTTAAGTGGTCCCCACCTCCTACGGGTTGGTTTAAGCTTAATTTTGATGGAGTGGCTAAGGACAATCCTGGCAGAGTAGGCACTGGTAGCATTGTGCGAGATCATAATGGGAATATGATGCTTGCATTTTCTGAATATTTGGGAACAAGGACGAACAATGAAGCTGAAGCTAGAGCTATGTGGAGAGGCCTTCAAATGACTCAAGACTTAGAAGGCAATTTGATCATAGAAGGAGACTCTATGCATGTTATAAATCTCCTCAATAATTGGAAAACACCTCCTTGGAGGATTAAAACAATTGTTGAAGAGGCTAGGATCCTTTTCCAGGGAAGACAGGATAGAAAAGCCCAACATGTCTTTCGGGAAGCTAACAAAGTTGTTGATAAGCTGGCCAATTTGGGTGTCGATGGTGATGAACTTTTCAAATGGGAACACGGTGTCCCGAGCGAAGTAGAGGAGCTTATTCAACAAGAATGCCAAGAATGATAGTCAAATTTACCAATAGGGAAGGCACTGTAAGTTCGAAGGCTATGAGTATTCCCATCTCTTTTTGAAATGGACTCACAATAAAAATTATCCGAGTTGTCAGTCTTGGTGGATGCTGCTTGGAAATACCACAAAGACTAATGGGGACAGTCACATGTCAGATAACATGGCTCCTAGTCATCTTAGTAATTTGAGGTTGGTTGATAATCACAGGGCAGGAAAGAAACGACAATATAAGACTTCGAACTAGAGCCACGTGGACCACCAGATAGCCACCGCCATAAATCTAGCCAGCAGGTTCACTTCTCCAAGGCTGATTGGCCAAGATGGGATGTGGTCCCAAAGCATGTCATATATGGAAGAAAGCAATTACCAAAGAATTATTAAGAGTAACTGTCAATACAAAGCTTGTGGGAGTTTTTTCAGTACTCTGCTATGTGTGTCTACAACTTTTTGTTTCTCCACTATTTCAAGGAAGGGATCTGTGTCTGTTTCTTTTTTGTAATTATGATGCAGGTGTGTTTTCTCGGGGTATACCCAAAATGTTGTATGGGAAGTTTCTTTTTGATAATAGGCTATGTGCCTTACCGGATGTAATGGCTTTGGCGGCATGTAGATTTTACATATATAGGATCCTTAGTAAGGACATGTTCATCAACAACCCTAGGCTGATTTTTGTAAAAGGTTTTGGGTCAACCTATAAAACCCGGTATTAATGCTATAGTATCTTATCTACCAAAAAAATATTAAGCATGGAACGTTTTCAAGTGTATGATGTTCAGTGGGTTAGGTTATTCTACTCCCTTAGCCTGGTAAACTTGTGTGCTCCTTGAATCTTGTAAACTCGGATAGATACAAGCAACACATATAGGTGCAAATGATACAATTATGCAAATGCAATGCAATAATTTTTGTTTTTGTTTTTTTTAATATTTTTGAATTTTTTTTTTGTGTTTTTGTGATTTTTTTTAATAATATGCATATGTTACAAAATTGGTCAGTGATTTGGATGAATGAAGTGGAGGTGGTGGTTCATTGGTTGGTTTAGATCGCTCTTGTAGAAGAAGCAAGTGAATGATGGTCTAATGGATGGGGAACATTCTGGGGTAAAAATCATCATGTTCAATGTGTGGAATGATGGGTGCTACCAGAGGACTTAATTATCTTGCTCGAAGGACTTAGTTTTTCCTGAAGGAGTTGTGTATGATATTGTCGGAGGACTTGTGTATGATATTTTCCAAATGACTTGTGTATGATATTGCCCAGAGGACTTGTGTATGATGTTACCTAAAGGACTTGTGTATGATATTACCCGGAGGACTTGTGTATGATATTTTCCAAATGACTTGTGTATGATATTGCCCAGAGGACTTGTGTATGATGTTACCTAAAGGACTTGTGTATGATATTACCTAGAGGACTTGTGTATGATGTTGGTGTGAATGTAATGTGTGAAATGCAATGTGTGAAATACAATGTTTAACATGGAATGTATGAAATGCAGTGTGTAAAATATAATTTTGAACATGGAATGTGTTAAATGCAATGTTGAACATGGAATGTGTGAAATTTAGTGTGTAAAATACAATGTTAACATGGAATGTATATAATGCAGTGTTGAACATGAAATGTGTGAAATGCAGTGTTGAACATGGAATGTGTGAAATGTAGTGTGTAAAATACAATGTTTAACATGAAATGTATGAAATGCAATGTTGAACATGGAATGTGTGAAATACAGTGTGTAAAATACAATGTTTAACATGGAATGTGTGAAATGCAATGTTGAACATGGAATGTGTAAAATGTAATGTTGAACATGAAATGTGTGAAATACAATGTGTAAAATACAATGTTTAACATGGAATGTGTGAAATGCAATGTTGAACATAGAATGTGTGAAATGCAATGTTGAACATGGAATGTGTGAAATGTAGTGTGTGAAATACAATGTTTAACATGGAATGTGTGAAATGCAGTGTTGAACATGGAATGTGTGAAATGTGATGTTGAACATGGAATGTGTGAAATGCAATGTGTAAAATACAATGTTTAACATGGAATGTGTGAAATGCAGTGTTGAACATGGAATGTGTGAAATGGAAATAAAAATGACAACACTCAGAACAAACAAACAAAGTATGCCCTAAGTATTGCAACAAATTTTTAATTTTTTTATTGGTTTTGTGTGTTTAAGATGTAAAAATCCTAAACCTAAACAACTATGCAGGATGCCTAGGATGAAAGATAGATGAGAGATTTCTTGGTGATGAAATCCAAAAATTCTACCCATGGGCTGCTATGGCATTCTAGGGGGTCAAGCCAACATATGGAGATGAAGCCCACCATCGCTGGTCTTGATCAGTAGTTGGTGATGAAATCCAACTACTGATGTTTAAAATGAAACATGCATGTGTGTGATTCTTTTTAATATTTCCTATTTTCTATGGTTCTCACACACAAGAAGAAAATGCACAGAAATCACACTTTTTCCTTTGTAATGAATTCAACCAAAAGTTGTGATTAGATATTCCAATGTCAAGTATAAGCCCTCAAAAGAGATTTGGGGTACACCACTTAAGATCCATATTGAATCAACGAGTGATTCCAACAATGTAGGGTTCTCCCAACTCTTCTGCCTAGAACCAACTAGTGGTTCCAACAATAGGAGGAAACTTGAAAAAATTTAATCTATCACAATCAAGAGGAATACAAGACAAAATAAAATAGTACAATTACTTATACACTTTATTACCCTAGAATGCAACTAAAATGCTTTTTGTTTTCAAATGCATACAACACACAAAATGCAACAAATGGAAAATGCTTAAAAACAATAGAAATTTAAATGAAATGTGATTATGCAACTACCATGAATGCATAAATGCAAACCACATGAAATAGATAAATGACTAAATGAAAAGTGCACTGCTTTTTAAAATCCACAAGTAAATGTTTTCCTTTTAATATCACTTTTAAAAAGCAAAAAAATAACAAAAATGGAGCTAGGGTTTTAACCAGACTTACCAAGAAGCCTACGTTTTTCTTCCCCACTCTGTGAAACACATTTTAGAGTCTCTAAAATGTACTAGGGTGCCTTCTAAACTCTGGGGGACATCCCTCGAGTGCCATAGGATGTTCACACAACCTTGGATCAACTTTTGTAGCTTCAAAAACCCTAGTTCTACGAAAATCGCAATAGAATTCCTGAAACTTGCAAGATAGAAAAAAAACAATGAGTTAATGACAAGATAATTAGCATAAATAACCCATTGTGGGTCCAACTATGATCGCTATATGTGAATATGAAAATGAAACACCAATGTAATATATATATATATATATATATATATATATATATAAAAGTAACAAAAGCACAAGTAAATAACACATAATTACATAGAACGAATATTATTTTATTGAATGTGGGTAGATCTCCCAATTGTATAAATAATATGCCCCAATGTGGGGATTTTACAATTCTCTTGATACAGTTGTTACAATGTTTAAGGTTTATGAGGCCCTAATCCAATGAATGGTGGTGTCTTCTTACTCATTTTCAATCCCAACAGAGTGGTGAGTGAGCTTTGGTATCCTATGCAGGGCCACTCGAGATTCAAAAAATACTAATGAACATGATTCTTAGACCTACACATAAAAAATAATGACAACATTTAGAAATATCTATGAGGGATCCACTATGTGAGACCCTTAGAAATGAAATCACTAAACCCTAGAATAAAAGCTATAAACAGATCTAAAAATATGAAAATTCTTACAAATGAAATTTTATCTTGTCAATGCTAACTTGCTATTTCTATATTCATTGTTGATGCATATGATGGTTATGCATATGTGCCCTAACAGTGCTTGAGGATCGTAGGGCTACAAAATTGGGATGGGAAATACCCGCGGGTGCTCGATGATGACCAGGAATGCCCAGGGGCACACGCGAGACTCTGGGAGGTGCTTGGTGGTTGAGGTAGAATTTGTAGAACTAGATCTAGTTTTCAAGGGATAAACAATGATATATATGATGGATGCGATAGGGCTTGATGGTGAAATAAAATTATGATGAGGATTCTTGAGAACCTAGGGCATGAGGGCTTTAGGAAATTCAAAATCTTTAGACCTTATGGAACTTAGAAAAACTTAGGATACTTAGGTTCTTCAAAAACTTAGGGGTTGAGTCATCAAAATTATTCCTCTTTATAATCTTCCCTTAGGCATGTTAGGGTTTCAACAACACAATTTGTGTGGCCAAGATTAAAACATGATGAAGGGTGGAGATTAAATCTGGGTAAATGACATGGATTAAAGTGGATGAATGGCTAGGATTAAAACATGATGGATGGTTGGGATTAATTCATATATATACATATATTTACTAAATATTTATAAATATTATATATAAAATATTATTATTTAAAAAAATATTAAACAAATATATATAAATAATAGATAATTGTGGCGGGAAGCTATGGATGGAGGACAAGTGGCTAGATTTTGGTTTCTACAAGAATAATTTACTTTAGTAGAATAAACTAATCACAAAGTTTTACAAAAATAACCTAAAACAAATTTTCATCCATAAAAACTATAATAACACCAATAATAGAGGTCAAACAACTATCACTTTTCATTAATTGGTAGAAAAAATCATACAACATACACCAACACAAATTCTATAGAGTGAAACTTTATTCTAAGGTCTATCTCCTTATTTATAAGTTTCTCTTTGAATATTGCAACCTGAGATTTACAATATAGTTACAAGTCTACTATAAAAAATATCTTAGCAAAGAATGCTTTAGGGAGCTTTTCAGTTTCATGCCACACTGGTTCATTGTTGATGTGGTTTGCTCTAATTTTATCTTGTGCTTGAATTTGAATTTATCTGGAATTTGCTCCATAGATATCCGAATATATTTTACTAATGGCCAAATTTTTACAATTGATCTATCAAAGGTCTCTTTTTTTACCTTAATGGTATTAGTTTGAAAAACTAGAAGGCACCAAGGTAGTTGTAGATTTAAAAGGGTTATTTTAGAGTGTTTTATATCAAATCCAAACTTTTGATATACTTGAAGAGATCCTCAAAAAAATCTAGACCTTAGAGATGCTCCAATGATGTCACTTATGTAAAAATCCTAGCTTTATTCTTCTTTGAATGATATCTTGGTCTTCTGACTTTGTGCACTCTTTGTATTTGTTGGTGTTTCAACATTAATAAATTTGGTTTTGTTCAATCATAATGTATTTTGCTTGATTTTGAACTTTAATGTGGGAGTGTTGACATCATTATCAATAATAGTTTGAAATCTTCCATTCTATATTTGTGTAATAGTGTATTCCTTGACTGATGTCAGGGATGCACTGTCTCATTTTTGGGGAGTCTAATTTTATTTTATCTTGATGCTCTTCACACATTTTGAAATTTTGAGATGTCACACTGATGTCATCATAAAAAATAGTCCAAAGTTATTTTATTCTATCTTTGTACAATCCCAAAATTATTTTAGGGACTTCACCAATTTTTTTGAGGGAGTGAATGATCATTTTTAATCTTGTTCTTGTGTTTTAGCATGGAGTACTTTGGCAAAAATAAGACTTGTAAATGAGGGTATGCATTTGAACTACACTTGGTTTATTTTTTTACGTTTTAGCCTATCTCATCAATTTTTTCCCCTTTCAATTTGTCTAGGCCCATTCTAGCCTCTCTAACCCATTTTTCCCTTCTTGATCCATTTTGGTATGTTCTAGCCACACCTAACCTATTTTGGACTATTTGTCCCACCTAACTTGTCTTGATCTGCCCTACCCACTTTGGACTTGCTTAGCCCATTTTATATTATCTTGGCCCATTTGGCTTGTTTTGGCCCACTTGGCCTATCTTGACTTGTATTTTTCACTTTGTCCCTACCCAATTTATTTTAGCTTTTCCTAGTCCATTTTGGTCTACATTGACCCACTTAATCTATTTCATCCCACCTAGCCCATTTTAGCCTATTTCAACTTATCCTGACCTCCTCGATCAATTTTAGCTTTTTTTGACCTATTCTGACCCACCTAGCCTATTTTGGTCTTCCTAGCCTATTCTAATATATTTAGGCCCATATTGATCTATCCTAACTATTTCAACTTTACCTAGTCCATTTTTCCTTGTCCTAGCTTATTTTGGCCCATCTTAGCCAACTTGGCCCGTCTCTACTCACTTGGCTTATTTCTACTTGTTTTGCTTTATTTAGGCCTCCCCAATCCATTCTAGACCATTTTGACTCATTTCGGTCTTCCTAGCTTGTTCTAGCATGTTTTGGCCCATTTTGGCCCATCTCCCCATGCTGTCCATTTTGGTTCCTTTTAGGTTATCCATGGGGTTTTGTTCTCTAAGATCCTAGGTAGGGTTGCACTCAAGCTTATGGGTTTATTTTCCATGTGCATTAGTAGGGTTATGATTGGTATTTTGGGTATATTTTTCAATTTCCTTAGGGTTGCTTTTTTGTGAACAACAATATGTTTTCCATGTGCCATTATAGGGTTGATGTTACAGGGATAGATCAATTCTCAAATTACTCCCACTTGTTGTCTGGTACCCAGACTACCCAACCAATTCTTTTTACATGGGTTTCCTATCTAATGCTTTCTAGAGGTTGTGGTGCTTTGATTTTTGTTCTTATAGTAAGGTGTCCATGGTGCTTTAACATAATTTTGATCCCATTTGTTGATAAATAAATTTTTTATGGGGTTGGAATGGCATGGGCATGGATGCAACTGGCACAAAAATATCAAGTTTGGACACATTAATGAACAATACTACAGAAGGCACATTATATGATTATTTTGAATCTTGTTATTGTGTTTCAGCATGGAATACTAGAGAAGGCACATTATATGTCATTTGATTTTAAAACCTTGTTTGAAGGTGTTCTTATGCACAGTGCATGGATCCATTTTCCAATCCATTATTTTTTCTAGGGCAAGGAAGGCATTTGGTGTGCATCTAGTGGTGCCTTAAGTGACTTGAGTTATTGATACTATATCCTCCACTTGGTATTATAGCTAAGCAAGAATTTTATAAAAATTGATATTTTAGAGGTCCATGAATCAATTTTCTTACTAATATTTTATGGGCATTTGGTTAATTATTGGGATCCATGTACATGGCATAGATGGATGACATAACAATGTTAATGATGTGGTTCTAAAATTTTATATAATAAGTAGAGATCAACTAATTAGATGAATATTTCTTATTATTCAATATGTACTCACCACAAATCAATCAATAGTAATGTGGTGTACATGTCATTTTTATTTTATAGAAAGTGACGATTTATAACTTGAAATTTTCATATACTCTATCCAGTGGCTTACACAATCTACATCCTAGTGGAACTCCATTTTTCAAATCAATGACACTTGGAGGTGGTGATTCCTTATTGTACTATATAATTGGTGGACTAGTTAGTGCATACTTGGCATCCTCCTATTCATACAATAAATTATACATGACATCAACTAATTCATTAAAGGTACTTTTAATTTTTTGCATCATTTGAAAGGATTTTGTGGCATTGTTTGTGATTTTTAGGCTAAACTTGTAGGGGGCATAAATTTTGTATACAAAATAATTTTTCATGGATCCACTTTATTCTTTATCATTCTAAGGTTGTAGGATTTTATATGGTGTCAAAAAAATACATGCATGCACACATAAGGATGATCCTAGTTTGTTTCTAGCAGTCAAGTGTTATATAGAAAGGACTTTGATGGAAATTTTGATGAATTAGTTTTTGTAATTTTACTCCTATAAAAATGTGAATTTGTATTCAAAGGTGTACTAATCAAGATATAGGATTAAAAATTGTACTAAAATAAAAACAAACTACTTTATCCACAATGGTTTGTTAAATAAAACAAATAATTGGCATGCAATTATATTACTAAGGAAAGAGTTTAAGCTATGTTACAAAAATTAAACAATACTAAAATTTTATCTAAATTTCATTTATGAAATTTAAATAACTAAAAGTAAAATCTAAGTTATGCTCATGGAAATAAATAACTGAAAATTTTCTATGTTTGTTGAAGTAAATGTGTTAAAATAAAAATAACCATGCTGCAAAAAAGAAACTAATTATGTTTCTAGAATTAAAATCTATAAAAAGGAAATCTAGATCTATGCTTGTAAAAATAACATAGACTCTAACTACAAGAAGAAGAAAAATCCATTTCAACTTCTAAGACATATGTACTTTAGAATAGAGCAAATCACTCTAACTATAATTAAAATATGGAACATGATAAAGTTAAATTGTCAAATAGAACAAAACATGGATGAAAATAATAACTTAAGAAAATAAACCAAATAAAATACTATTAACATTACTAAATTGAACTACTACAATTAAAGATACACTAAAAATAAAAAAATAATGCTTCAAAAAGAATAAACAATTAGAATTGTAGAAAGATAAAGAATAAAACTATAGGAAAGGAAATCAATCAGAGAGCTATAAAAAGAGAAATAATCATACACACATATTCTAAAGTAAATAAAATATAGAACACATTAGCATGAAAGGCAATGAATAGGAGGAAATCACCGGTGCTTTCTTAGTATTAGTGGGCCCTTACTTGGTGAACAAGGCTTGGACCTCCATTACCAAGCTTTGGATACCATGAAGTGCAATCTCATGGTGTGATTGCACTTCATGTTAAATAGATATAAAGTAGTGATCTAAGAATCAAAATTTTAACTAATACAAAACTCAAATTTTAAGTTGAGGAATATCATGAAAGAGTGCTATTCAAAACTAACAAATTCTAACAAACCAGAACATAGATATATAAGAAATATAGTTGAATTATATTTTTTCTCAAAAAATAGAGTATAATGCAAGAAATTTCTAAGGAGATATGTGAGGATCTTACATTGCATTCATTACACATTTTTTATAGCCAAGGGTGTATACATTTTTATACAAGAATTGTTGTATTGGAATCCATTATATTGAATATGGAAGGTCACCCATATGGAAATGTGGTGGTTCACCTTCTATGAGTTAGAAGGTCACACATATGCAAATATAGTGGTTCACATTCCATGAGTTATAAAGTGCATATTAAATGAAAATTACATATATATGACTTATCCTTTTATGTTTTTCTTCTAATGATGTGTCAACATAGCTAGAGATACATTTTGGTTATGAAAATATAAAACTAGAAATTTTTTATTTTAAGTAAGGATTTTGTTTTGTATTTTTAGGGAATTAAGAGTGTTTTTCCACAAACATGTCAAAAAATTACCTATAGTAAAGTTGCCTATAGAAATTATTTTTCTCTCTCTATATTTTTTGATGGTTCTTGAATGGATCAAAATGGAGTCCAAAGCATAAATTTATGCCCCTAATAGTGTAGTTAGGATAAAAATTAGATTTTTAGGCATATTGTGAGCATAAATCCATACTATAAAAGGTTACATATCTATATCATTCACCCCCATTGAAAATAAATGGTCCCCATTGCATTAAATTTTGACTTCAGGTGCAAAAATTATTTCTTTAACTATTTTTTTGTCATTCCCCTTGGTGACCAAGTTGTCCTGCCTTATTCACTTTGTACATTTGCGTGGACTACCTTCTAGTGATATTGGTCCAAGTGCTAACAATTTTATCCTCCTCTATAGGTTATAAGTAGTCTAGGTTATGTTATTCAATTTCTAGATATTCTATAACTATAGAAGTATCCAACTAAGGTGGATGATAGGGCCTAAGAAGTTCAACATTGAATATTTGATCCAAACCAAGATAAGATGGAAGATTCAGTTCAAAGGAATTTTATCCCACATTTTTAGTTATGGTATATGATCCATAAAAAATAGGTCTACTATTCCTATGGGGTCCTACAAGTCTCTTTTTTGAAGATATAACCATATCTTATCTTTAACCTTGAATTGATACAAGACCTGATGTTGATTATGGCATTACTTGTATATAATATTTGTTTTTTCCAAGAGGTAATGGACTATTACTAGATGTGTTAAATATATTTTAAAAACCATGCCACCTTTTCTTGTCCTTGAGGTGAATCCTCCATGGGTTGTATAAGGAGAGATACATCACTAGGTGCCAAGGGGTAGAACCCAAAATAGACATGAAATGGGATATATTTTGTAGCTCTATTAAGATCTCAATTGTACCCATGTTGAATGTATGGGAGGCTCTCATCCCATTTTCATGAATGCTTGGAATAATATATTTAAATAGTATATACATTCAATCATGAATTGTTTGGCCATCAGTCTAAGGATGGATGATTGTGCACATAGTCAACTTGATGTCCATGATGCTTTATAGGGTGGACCAAAATATTTTTAAAAATATATTATCCTTTGAATATATAGTACAGTTTAGCAAGCCAAAGCTAAGCCACACATGACTAAAATAAAGCTTAGAAGTATCCTCAATTGAAGTGGATTTCTTATAAGGAAACATGATAGTTATTTTAAAAAAATGATTATACAATCATTACCATGTGTAGATGTGGGTAACTTCAGATAAAATCCATGAAGAAATATTCCCAAGGCTTGGATGGCACTAGCAATTGTGTATACAATTCCATATTCTTATTTGTTGGTTTGGAAATAGTGTAGGGGTACATGACATGATGTACCTCTTTTTATCATTCCTCATCTTGGGCCAATGGAATAAATGTATTTTAAATGTATTTTACACCCCAAATTTCCTGATACATTGTTGAAGTGTGCTTCCCATATTATCCTTAAGCATTCACTTGTTGATACATAAATATATTAAATGTGGTAAAGGAGGTTATATTGAAAATAAAAACTATAAATATGCTTACCCACATGAAGATATCTATATTATGTATTTACAAAATCAAAATATACTTCATAAAACATGGACCAATTGGAAGTATTATGCCTAGATAAATCAAGAATGGTGGTGAGTGACATGATTGGAAATTGTCTTAAATAATTTGCTATAAAATTTCCACTCCATTTTTATACTTGATGACCAAACAAAAATATTATAGATATGTGTCAAATTTTTTATATATTTCATTTCTTAGCTTATTCTACATTTTAATGGACTCTAAATATCTATAATCTATGTGGATATGGTTTCCTTTCCCAATATGTAGTGGTTGCATTGTTTACATACTTGGACAATGACATGGAGCTCTTTCTCATACACGGGGTATCTTCGAACTACTCCATTGAATGTTTCACTATGATGGGAAATTAGATGCCCATGGCATGTTATAATATCTCCTAGTGCATACTCTAATGCATTAGTTGTTACCTTAAAAGGTTTATGTAAATTAGGCTAGAAAAATGTAGAAACTTAAAACAATTGTTTCTTCAACCTCTTAAATACCTTGTGTTGTGTACCTCATGGAAATTGAATTTGACACCTTCTTTGGTCACTTGGTGTAGTGTATAGGTAATGTGTGAGAACCCTAATACAAATATTCAATAGAAATAGGAAGACATAGAATGCTATGAATCTCTACTAGAGTTTTTGGGGTGGCTAATCTCTAATTACATGAATATTCTTAAGATCAACATGGACTCCATATTTGTCAAAAACATACAAAAGCTATTGAATATTTGTCATGCCAAATGAGAAATTATTAAAATTAGAATATAGATTGTATCTTTGAAGAATATAAAGTAACTATCAAACATGTTGTAGATGTTTCTCCTATGTCTTACTATAGATGAGAATATCATCTTAGTAAACTACCACAAATGAGTGGATGTAGGGTTGCAAGATGTCATCCATCATCCCCACAAATGTGGTAGGTGAATTGGTTAAGCCAAAGGTATAAATAACCACTTAAATAAACTTTCCTTGGATTTGAATGTAGTATTCCATATGTTAGTAGGCCCTATGGGTATTTTATGATAACCAAATTTGAGATCAATTTTGATGAAGAACTTTACACCATGGACCTAGTCTAGCAAGTCATCTATTTGAGGGAGTGGATAATGGTTCTTCAAAGTGATTTTACTTAAATATGTATAGTAAAAAAAGAGCCTCTATATTCCTTATTTCTTTGGAGCTAAAAAATTGGACTACCACATAGTGAAGCACTTGGTTTGATGTGCCCTTTTGAATTAATTCTTAGATTTTCCTCCTAATTTCATTATTTTCAAGGACTAATCTATGATAAATAGGTGAATTAAGAAAATTAGAACCATGAATAAAGCAATGGAATTGAAATGACCAGAAGTTGACATTTGATCTAACAACATGTAAATAACACAAGTCATTCAAAAACATATGCTTTATTCATTATCAAATTTGTATCGGTTACAAATAGGGAGAGTTTTCCCCTTTTCTTTTCATGAATAAACAATATAGGCCTGATGCCTCCTTCTGATGTCCCTCAGTGTAGGTGGGCTTCGTTGTATGCGGGCCACCACTGGGTTGTTGTTTGTTGGTGTTCCTTTCTTTCAAATCTGCTGCATAACCTGAAAGAAACTTGCAAGAAAGGGTCAATACGTTGGGGGGCTTGCCCTAGTCAGGCCCCATATTTAAGAAGATGAAATGACTATAAAATTGTAACATAAATCCAAATAAAATGTGCAAAAGGTAATTATAGGCTGAAACAAAGCTTACCTCCCAAATTTGGGGTGATTTGGGGCTTGCAGATGTGATTCGCAACCCGGGTTGCGAATTGGGGCCGGATTCGCAGGGCAGGCTACGATTTGAGTTGTGATGCTCTTCTGGTGAAATCTCTCTGGTAGATCGATCCTAAGGCAGCTGGAGTGCCTCTATGTGCTATCAGAATCTGACTGTGTGCATCGAGAAGTAACTATTCAATGTTGGCTTTCCATTTCAGCAGAGTAACTGTACTTTGTTGAATTAGGGAATCAGACTTAATTAGGGGTTTAGGACCCACTATTTATAGGCAAATGCAAGGTGCAAGGGGGGTTAGATAGACTAAACCTAGGTTTGGTTCTGACTAGGGTTAGGTTAAGAAATGCTATGTGGCAGCATCTCATTCTAAGTAGGAAATATCCTATCCTCACACATGTGTGAGGAAGGATTAGTGCTAATCCTAATTAAGCCTTAAGCATGTTTAGGGGAGGATTAAAAGAAAACCCTAGGAAACCCTAAATTGGCACATGTGGGAGGATTTGATTAACACTAATTATGAATTAAGAGTTAATTAATCCAATTTTGCCCTAAAAAGGGGCTTAAGTGAAGTCAACATTAAATTAGAATTTGATAATTGACTTTTAATTGATTTTGCCAATTAATACCCCGTGGGGGTGTCAATTGAGTGTAAATGGGCTATGCATCACCTCGGGTTGTCGTCTGAAGGTATCTTGATGCATAAGATGTGGTTTTGTGGACTTATTAGGGTTTTGGACCTGAAAGCCACTTGTGGAAGTCTACACGTTACTATGGCAATCTATGGCGATCTATGCATGACTACACATGACTACAATCATCTATGCATGACTACGCATGTCTACGCATAACTACAATAGTCTACAATAGCCTAGGGATGCTTGGAATCACCTATAGATATGCAAAAATAGCAATGTGTGACTTTTGGGTGTCTACATTTTACCCCTTTTTGTACTATATTATGTGGAACATAGTTTAATACAAAAATATGAAGGGTTTGTGCAGAAGGAAAAGGGGTAGAAGGGGAATGGAATCCAATCAAAGGGTATGTAGCCGCTCGAAGCGTGACCATACAAATCAATCGGGTATCCAGGGAAAAGAAGAGAAAGAAATGGAATCTAATCGAAGGTATGTAGCCGCTCGAAGCGTGACCATACAACATCAATTGAATGTCCATAGGGGAAGAAGAGAGGAAGGAAAGAAGGAAAAGAGGAAAGAGATAAAAACAATGCTAGTAAGGGAAAATGAATGGTTATGGATGCAATGATGTGATTTTGTTGAGTCCATATGACATTTACGATGCCATACTAGTTGCTTGAGAACAACAACTTTTGATTGCTTTGCTTTTACGACCAGATCAACGTGGTCCAAAAGTATGATTAGGACAAAAGCCTAACTAAATATTTGTTGTTGATTGATTGATGAGAACATGGCGACAAGTGTCAAACCATTTGAGCTAGTTTAACATTTGGATCGTCAACTCGTGACCATATCAGCGTGGTCATGAAGTCCATTTCCAAATGTTGCGCTAGGATTGATCAAACGTATCATCCATTGTGTACTCGATGTACATGAATGCTAGATTGACTTCTCCATGGTAACGCGTAACTCTCCTGATGTAACCCATGTCTGTTTGGGATTGAGATTATAATCGTATGATAATATTCAAAAAAAAATTTCGTAGACAAATGCGCTAACCACGCTTTTGGATTTTTGATGTTGTGGTTGCATGCAAAACTGACTTTGGATATGAATACCCCTCAAACGAGGAATCAACAATGAGGTGAATGAAGTGTGATGAATGGATGATGCAATGATTGATAAAGATACCAATGCATGATGGATATGATTGCTAGTAAGAAAATAATAGAATGGGATCTAGTCAAAGGTATGTAGCCAGGGACCATAAACATTCGTTTGAATAGCAAAGAGAAGAGAAAAGAATGGGATCTAATCAAAGGTATGTAGTAAGCATGACCATACAACATTGATTGGATAGCCAAGAAGGAGAAGAGAAAATAATGGGATCTAATCAAAGGTATGTAGCCGCTCAAAGCGTGACCATACAACATTGATTGGATAGCCAAGAAGGAGAAGAGAAAATAATGGGATCTAATCAAAGGTATGTAGCCGCTCGAAGCGTGACCATACAACATTGATTGGATAGCCAAGAAGGAGAAAGAAAAAGGGAAGGGGAAGAAGAGGAAAGAAATAAAAAGGCAATGCTAATAAAATGAAATAGGTGATTGCAAATGCAATGTTGTGTTGTTGCTGCGTCTGTATGACATTTACGATGCCATACTAGTTGCTTGAGAATGACAATGGTTGTCGGTTGTGCTTTTGCGACCAGGTCTGCATGGTCGCGGAGTATGACTGTGATGAGTTTGTCGGTAAAATGCAATGTGTGTGTGCAAGTGGTGTTAAAAGGTAAGTTTTTGAGGCTCCTAGGGTTTTAGAGGGCATTTCCCTACTTTCCTAGGGTTTTGGGGATGTTTTGGGGTGTTCTGGGTGAATTCATGACCCGGGTCATGATTTTGACCTGATTCATGACCTGGGTCATGATTTTGACCTAACTCGTGACCTGGGTCATGAAACGGCAAGTAAGTAGTATTTTAGCCCAAATATGCATGGTGGGAGCTCATTTGGACGATGCACGTGTGTGGAAAGCAACTTGGGAGAGTAGTTGATGGCACGCAAGGAGCACGATTAGCGATTGTGAGAGCCAAGATGATGAAGGGATGCAGACCAGCTGGCATCAGATGCGGGGATCCATCGGTAAGTGATCTTTGACTTTGTTTTGTTTGTATTTTATTTTTTTAGGAAAATATGAATGAGGGGGGGAGGTTTTCATCTCGATTTAAAAAAAATTGTAACTTTTAATTAAAATTTTGAACACGTAGTGATAGACGGGCCAAATGGGTACCCAAAAGTGCGGTCGGTTTTTCGATTGGGTTTGTTTTGTCACCAATTTGACCGGGTAATGGGTAGAGTAGGTGTAGAGTTTGACTGTCAGTTTTTGAGGTAACGGTGTACTGACATCGATATGTTTTTGCATTTTGTCCGCTAAAGTAGGAAATGGGTATTTGGTTATGTGACTATTTTATTTTTATGACTTCGTTTGATGTGATTTTGAAATATGTCGATGGTTTTAGGTGTAATGTGTGAATACTAGGACGTTAGATCTGCCATATTAGAGGTAGAATATTTAAAAAATAATGACACTTTCACCGTAGAAGGGCAAAATGGGTGTCCAAAAATGTTAGTTATTTTGGTAGTTGATTTCATTTGACATGCCTTTGATTTACGTGCCACGGTGTAGATAGTAGTAAACTAAAAATGAGCTATAGGGAGCCCGATGTAGACTGTACTTGATGTCAGTTTGAACTTCCACCATTAAATGGGCAAATGGGTATCTAAAAATGTGACTATTATTTTTAGATTGCGTGCCTGGATATGTTTTCGATATTGGTGTTTTTAGGACAGATTTGATTGGTAGATCTGTGTTGATTGGTGCTTTGTTTCTAAATTTTGTTGACACATTTACCATTAAGTGGGCAAATGGGTATCCAAAAATGTGATTTGTTTTTGTATGTCATATTAATTGATCATGTTTTAGATTGCATGCCATAGTAGTTGTATAGTTTGAGTTTGTTATTGGTTGTTTGGGCGACCAATGTGTACTGTATGTCGTATGTGTTTGGATTATTGCCATAAAATGACAAAATGGGTATCCAAATATGTGATTGTGTTGTTGATGTGTTTTATCATTTTATTTATATGTTATTTTGTCTCGAGATGCATGTCAAATTAAATATTTTTAATTTGTAAATTTTGAGTGATGATGTTAAGTTTGATTGATTTGTTATGTGGGTTACTGATGTGTGTTGTGTTATGTGTTGAACAGGTGAAGTCGCTTGAACCTCATCATCGGGTGAGAAAGTTTAAGCAAGGTTTTGAAAAGTTGATGAAGACTAAGGAGGAATTGCAGTGGTTAGATGACATACACTTCCACGGTGTGTGGGAGTGTAAGAGCATCTTCACTAATAGGGCATTTGTGTCTGCCTTATGTGAGCGGTGGGATGCAGATCGAAACACTTTTCATTTTCCTATGGGGGAAATGACCGTGATATTGGAGGATGTGTATCGCATCTATCGATTACCAATTGAGGGTGTTCCTGTGAGGGCAGCCAAAGATGGGAGGAAGGATGAGGTGTTGGAGAGATTCTTTGGGGCTAGGTGGAGAGAGATCGATGTTGCCAAGATGGACTATGAGTGGTTGTGGTGTCAGAAGAAGATATCCGATAGGCAGTGTGTGGCTATGATGATGATATCTACCTATGCTCTACCTGATAGTTCTGGGTTTTTGTTTACCTGGAACATGTTGGACATAGTTAGTGACTTGGTGGAGCATAAGGTTGTGTTTGCTTGGGCACCTACGCTTCTGGCCCAAGCGTATCATGAGTTATATGAGGTGGTTCATGGTAGATGAATGGGATTGAGTGTGATTCCCTTACTACAGGTATGGGCATGGGAACACATAGCCATTGAGAGGCCCTCTTTGTTACCGCACCCTATTCATGAGGAGGATGAGGAGCTTCCTTATGCCTTGAGATGGAGTATGGAGGTAGAGCAGGGTATGAAGAGGCCTCATGAGGGTGATCCAATTTTGTGGAGGATTAAGTTCAATGAGTTGATGATAGATGACATTATATGGAGGCCATGGATGGGTGGAGTGAGTTGGAGAGAGGATGATGAGTAGTTGCAAGCTATACGATGGGGTAGATGGTTGGTTGGGAGATATACTCGATAGACTAAGTATTTTTAGTTTGATCGAGTACAACACCAGTTTGGATTATGATAGGATGTTCTAGGGACTCCTGTTAGATATTTTAGGTGATAGGGAGATAGGGAGAGTGCCCTATTGTACCACCTTGGGTTGGGGAGAGAGACCCTCCTATGGATATCTTAGATGTAGGGGATGTAGGGATGACATCATAGTTTGATGCCTGGTGGGTGCTATAGTCTTGGGAGCTTGGGAGAGGTGTGGTGGATGGGTGGGTAGCACATGTTGTTGGGGCATCTCCACTAGAGAGGAGGATGAGTAGGAGGACTCGGCTGGGGAGTGAGTACATCTACTATTGAGGAGGATGTTCCTCTATGATGGTCATGAGATCTGATAGGTGCCTTGATGAGCACCTAGTGGTATGAGAGTGGAGGAGGTTGATGTGGGTGTAGAGGTTGGGATGGAGTAGGCTGTTGGAGCTAGGTTGAGGGAGGTGGGTCGGTATGGGTGGTATCGATGATACCATTGATATTGGGGTATTTTTTGATATAGCATAGTAAATTCCTAGTGATATTTTGGAGAGGCCAGCTGTAGAGGATGTACAGAGGTTGCATGATCGGATTCAGTAGTTGGAGGTAGACATGGTGGAGATGAGGGCTGCTATGTCTAGATAGGATCAGGTGATCGATACTCTAACTAGTTAGTTGGTGGAGGCCACTAAGAAGATGATGTGTGAGACTACCTTGTTGGTGCATGGGATCCCTCTACCTGATTATGGTAATATTATGGTGCAGTCTGGATCACAGTCATAGGTGTGGGTACCATCATATCAGAGTCAGCATAGTGTGGCTACTATGGGATAGAGAGGTGCTAGGGCTGAGGTTCAGGATCAGCCTACTATGGATCTGATTTTGGAGTTTAGGGTGGAGTCGAGCTGGTAGGGATGCGAGTGAGCCATGAGGGTCATGGGGAGACTCCTAGTGGGAGCTAGGATAGCTGTTACTAATTGTAGCCTACGGGCATTTTTTATGGATGATATATGATGATGGGCATGATCCCAGGTTGTAGCCTTCGAGCATTTTGTATGGATGATATATATATACCTATTGATTTTGGCTATTATATACATGTGTTATTTTGATGGTTTGAATTGTGATCTTGTTTATGTTTGCATGGATTAGCGTAACATAGTTTGTAGATATGTCTGATGAATAGATGTACATGTATGACATGGTTTAGATCTATTATCGTATTGTGGTATGAATGGATTGTAAAATAATGTTATGATTGTATTTCCAATATGATATGATGTGATATCAAATGTGATTTTGTAATGAATGTATGTATAGTAATTGTGATACTTATGACTCAATTTTGAAATGCATATGGGATGAATGCCATAAATGTAATTTGATATGAAATGCATGTAGGTTGGATGCAATACTATAATGTGTATCAAATGTATCTGACATAGATGCATGTATGCATGTATGGACTTACTGAAATGCGCCAAGGAAGCACTTGTATCATTGCATTTACCTGTATGGATGCTATCCATTCCATGATTTCAGGATCGATGGATAATGTAAGGCATGTGTAATAGTTTTGACTAACATAGTTATGACAATCAAATCTCAAACCCTTAGCTATGCAAGTGTTGTGGCAACTTATAACATGATCGGGCTGGTTCAAAGTCTGTCTTGGACCTATGTGTGTGAATGTGTAATGTTCATTTATCCATTTTGAGGGAGGTAGGATTAACCCATTGTAGATGCTACCATACTAGCTAGCTCATCCATCCACAATAGTGATTTCTACAAAAGTGAGATGCTAATGTGAGAGATGTGTTGTCACCCGTAAGACTATTCCACTGGTAGGTAGGCTCTTGGAGCCTTTTGCTAGTGATGGAAATCATCCCATGGTGTTATGTTGAACCTAAGGACCAAAGGTGATAAGCATAACATGTGTGATATCAAGAGGTATTTCCTTTTGTTTTTTGCCCCTGTTCTAGTGTTGACCTATCTGATTGTGGTAGTGCTCTTTTCATTTCTTTTTATTTTTTCTTTTGTGGTGATCTTTTTGTATGGGCGATACAGTTTGTTTTCTACCCAATCATTTATTTTTGCTTATGCTTGATCTCTTTGTTTATCCCTAGGTCGTATGTTGACCATGCAGGTGATAGGATGAGCAGGGGATACCGTTCGCTAGATGGTGATATCTACTCAAGATGTCCTCTTTCCTAGGCTCAAAATTGTTAATGTGTAACCTATTGTGAGCGATCCTTGAGAGAAGTTGAACCAGCCTAAAAGACCATAAGAAGAATGTACAAGACTCAGTAGCTATGGGTGACACTTGATTGCCTAAACTATAGAGTAGTCAAAATTAAACACAACACCTATGTATATCCTGATCCTAAAAAAGGGGGGATGGACATCCAGGTGGTGATGCTAACAAGTGCTTGTATTATTCCTATTGAGGCGCATTTTGGGGGAGAATATACAAACATGAATTAAAATTTTAACTATAAAGCATATGAATATGTGCAATGCATGTAATTGTAAATGATGCAAGTGGAGGAATGCAATATTTACAAGAGGAAAGTTATGTTGTTTAGAAAGAGAATTTTAGAAGAACTTATTTACAGATGAGTGAAGTATGTAATGATGACAAAAAGCGTGATGCTATGATCATGGTTGCCCTAATGTGTGGGGTGTGTGTGTAGTAGATGTTTTACTATGCATTGTATATGTGTGTAATGGTTGTCAAAAAGAAGCAAGATGTAAAAGTGGAATGTACAAGTGGAAGAAGTGAGAAGAAATAGGCTTTGGTGACCAATCAAGATAAGGGGATCACCAACAGCTGACAATGATAGAAGAGAAGAAATGAATCAATGTATGTAAGAAGTAGAAGAATGATATAGAAGAAGATGAGTAACTAACACTACTATCGAGTGAAATGGCATAGATCTGGGTGGGAGTGGGATGGTGAGGTGGTGACATGGCTAGAGTTGCGGTTGGAGCCATAGTTGGAAATATTATGAATATAGTGGGTGGGCGTTGTTAGGGTACTATGGGGTGGTAAAGTCTTAGGAATGGTGTGGTATGGAGGACTAACAAGTTGGCTAAATGGAAAGGAATGCTCTGGTGATGGGGTACGCTCATCGTGCAACATGTTGTGCACTAGGGTTTTGAATGATCTACACTCTTCGATATCATGGCTTGGATGGTGATGGTAGATGTAAAATTGATTCTCATTATAATTGCATGGTTTAGGATGCGAGGGGTCAGTAGGTCGAATCTCAGGTAGGTCGATAAGACCCTGATGCATGAGATGATGGAACATTTTGGAAAGTGGTGTGTGTGGAATAGGCATGGGGTAGATGTATGGATCTGGTGGAGGTGAGCGTGGTCTAGGTGAAAGAAGTTCTGGTAATGGAGGCATGGGTCTGGGTTCTGGCATGGGTCGAGTTTGGGGTTGGGGAAGGGATCTGCATGGTGGCGAGGATGGATGGGTCATGGAAGACTATCATGGGTGAACGTGGCAATGATAGTGGCTCATCTACAACTCCAGAGCTTTGATATGGGAGATGAGATGTTGTATCTCATGGTGTGGCGGTGATGGTATTGGGGAAGGGGGTGATCGAGATTCCAAGGTGAATGGAATAGCTCGATGCATGGTAGAAAAAGGATAGGGCTATGATGAGGAAGCAACAAAATGAAATGACTATGATGATTGTAAGATTTGTTGGGGTGGTAAGCCTCGTAGTGGTGAAGGTGGTGTTTTGAGGACCGGTGGCATGGGTGATGGCCCTGGGTGATGGCATGAATGGGAGGAGGGCATGTTTTCATGACCAGCTTGAGTAGCTTGGACCGCATGGGTTTGCAATGCCTGGGCGTAGGTAGACTCACCATTGGGAAGGGGAGCTGGTAGAAATGTAGGGTGAGGTTGATGAGGTGCGTACTCCCTATTAGGTGGGTGGTAGGATCCTATGGGATGATGGGGATGATTTGTGGGTGAGTAATGATGTCTGAGGTCATCATATGGATGGGAGGATGATCCTTGTGCTTGCGGTTGGGTGGATTCCTCTTTGTCATCGAAAGAGGACATGGTGATCTGGCTATCGCCAGAGTGTGGTGAATAGGATGAGCCTCGTTGGTGAGGGGAATGGTGTTGAGGTGAAGTGTGGTGACCTGATCGGGATGAGTGCGAGGAGCACCTGGCATGAAGGGTGGTTGGTGGTTGGGCGAGATCGGTCGGTGTAATGGGTTTTTGCTATGGCTGTAGATGGTCCTGCATGGTTGTAGGTGATGCCATTGTAGTGCTTTCCTATTGATGATGTGAGTCTTGCAAAAGGAAAAATAAATACCCCGAGCATAAAAATGGTAGAAAGGTGAAATGTACATGTATAGAGAAATAATAAAGCAAAAATAATAGATTCACATGGTGATGTGCTTGGTGATTTACTTTTAATACTATGTGACACTTGTGATGGTGAATGTGATTATGCATCATGCATTAAATGCATGAAGGTGCAAGATGTTGATGGGTTCAGGATCATTAAAGCCTTCAATATCGGCTAGACGATATGCTCTTGAACCGTATTTGTGTATAACCATAAATGGGCCTAACCAGTTTGGAGTGAATTTATCATGCTTTTGGTGAGGTTGACTTGTGATTTGTTGGTTCTCTTTGAGAACCAAGTCATCAATATTAAATTCATGTTGATGTACCTTACTATTGTAGGCATGATGAAGGTGATCTTGATATACTCATGTGTGCTCGATGGCATGGATGCGACGTTCATCGAGGAGTGTTAGTTGATCTAGATGAGCTTGGCGAGCAGTGTCATCATCAATGAAATATTTCATGGATATTCATAAAGAGGGTATCTCCAGCTCGAGGGGCATGATAGCCTCTACCCCGTAGACAAGTGAAAAAGGTGTTGCCCTAGTGGGAGTATGAATGCTCGTATGATAGGCCCACAAGGCTAGGGGTATTTGGTTATGCCAGTCCCGATGAGATTTTGCTATAGTTTTATGGAGAATAGAGCAGATGGTTTTGTTAGTGGCTTCGGCCTGGCCATTTCCTTGAGGGTAATATGGGGTCGAAAAGCTATGATGTATGTGAAATCTATTGCATAGAGCTCAGATAATTTTGTTTTTGAAATATTTCCCATTATCTAAAATAATTTGGGAGGGAATTCTGAAGCGGCATATGATGTGCTCCATGATGAATGTTGCAATTTTGGCTCTTGTAGTTTGGACCAGTGGGATGGCTTCGACCCACTTTGTAAAATATTCTATTGTTGTAATGATAAATTTATGATTGCTAGAGGATGCAGGTGTAATTTTTCCAATTAGATCCAAGCCCCATTGGGAGAAGGGCCACATGGACTGGATTGGTTGAAGTGCTTGGGATGGTAAATGTGTTAAGTTGGCATGTTGTTGGCATTTGATGCAATGTTTAACATACTCGTAGTAGTCTTGCTCCATTTTAGGCTAGTAGTAGCCCATACGAAGAATGCATTTAGTAATCACCATGCCACTAAAATGGCCACCACAAGTGCCATCATGGGTTTCTTGTACAACCCATTGTGATTCTTGTGGTTCTAGGCAATGCAAGAGTATACCATCATAGCTACGATGGTAAAGGATGTCCCCCAACAAGGTGTAGCGTATCACTCTTTGTTTAAAGGTTCGACATTGGGCATGGGGTAGATCACATGGTAGGAAACCTAGTTTGATGTATTCTTTGATCTGTGAGAACCATGGGTCGTGAGGTTCAGTGTTTACCACATATACACCACCATCATCTGTGGGGGGTGTGGGTGATATAGCATATTGTGTAAGCGTATGAATGGTTACAGATGTCATGCTGGACATTGGATTTTGTGGGATAAGGGACCCTAGGGAGGCCATGGTGTCTACAAAATGGTTTGATGAGCGTGGTGCGACTTCGAGGTAATACCATTCAAACTGGGATAAGAGTTGTTGGGCGATCTTCTTGTATTGTTGGAGAATTGGACAATTGCATAGCCAAAGTTCCTGCACTTGATTGACAATCAAGAGTGAATCACCTATGATGTGAAGGTACTTGATGTGCATAGTGTGTGCTTGTTTCAGTCCTAATATTAGGGCTTCATACTCTACATTGTTATTGGTACAGGGAAAATCAAGTTTGAATGAAAATGGGAGTGGTTCTCCTTCAGGTGTAAAGAAAACAATACCTGCACCCCCAACATGGAGACACCTAGACCCATCAAAGAACATGGTGAGGTCAGCCATGAATTCTGGTTCAACGTATTGCTCATCTTCGGTTATGTGAAAGATAGAGTCATCGGGGAGTTGGATGAGTAAGGGTTGATTGTCAGTTATAGGGGCTTCAGCCAGTTGGTCAGCAATGACTTGCCCTTTGATAGACTTTTGAGATACGAATTCTAGGTCGAACTCGGTTAGGAGCATGATCCATTTGGTTGTGCGTGAGTTGTGATAACTCTTGTTCATCATATACCGTAGGGGATTGTCTCGGGCGATGACAAAAGTTGTGTGGTTTAACATGTAGTGTCTTAGCTTCTGGGTGGTGAATACTACTGCTAGGCATAGCTTCTCCATGTATCCGTATCTCATTTCGTAACTAACTAATGTATGACTGATATAGTAGATAGCCTGCTCTTTGTCGAGAGCATTTTTTTGGGCTAGGAGTGTACCTAGCATGAACTCTATGGCTGAGATGTATAGAGTCAGTGGTAAGTGTGGATGCGGTGGTGACATAACCAGTGATGATGTGAGGTAAGTTTTGATAGCATTGAATGCGGCTTGGTAGTTTTCATCCCATTTGAAGTGTACTCCTTTTTGTAGGAGATGATTGAATGGTTGGCATTTGTCTGATAATTGTGCTATAAATCTATGAATAGAGGTGATCTTGCCCTGTAAGCTACGTAATTGCTTTAAGGTAGTAGGAGGAGGCATCTCGATGATGGCTTTCACCTTGCTAGGATCAACCTCAATGCCTCATTGGGAGACAATGAATCCTAGTATCTTTCCAGATGTAACACCGAACACGCACTTTTTTGGATTGAGGCGCACGTTGTGTTCTAGTAGTCGATCAAAAATCTGACGAAGATCTTCGAGATGATCAACACATTTCTTTGATTTGGCTATAAGGTCATCTACATAGTCTTCCACAATTTTGTGCATTAGGTCATGAAAGATGTAGGTCATGGCTCGTTGATAGGTTGCCCCAACATTTTTAAGGCCAAAGGGCATGACCTTGTAGCAAAAAGTCCCCCAGGGTGTTGTGAAGGAAGTTTTGTGTTGATCTACTGGGTTGATCCTAATTTGATTATATCCAAAAAATCCATCCATGAGGGAAATCATTTCGTGACCTACGATGGAGTCGACCAGGGAATCAATGTTGGGTAACGGGAAGTTGTCTTTGGGACAAGCTTTGTTTAGGTCATGAAAGTCTATGCAGACGTGAACATCACCAGATGGTTTAGGGATAGGGACCATGCTGGATACCCACTCGAGATAGTCGATGGGTATTATGAAATCAACATCTAGGAGCTTTTGAAGCTTAAATTTTACTATCAATGCGATAGTCGGATGCATGCATCGTAGTTTCTATCTCACTGGTTTGGCATTGGGATCTAGTATAAGATTATGCACTACCACGATAGGGTCAAGTCCCGACATGTCTTTGTAAGACCATGCGAACACTTTTATATACTTGCATAAGAAGTTCATGAAGGTGATACACTCCTCGGGTGAGAGGCTAGCGGCTAGTTTGAGGATGTGTGGATTTTTTGGATCATCATCGATGTCTACGTCGATCGTGTCCTCGATGAGCATGCGAGATCCATCATGCAACTATTCAGGGATAGGGATGAGATTGAAGTCATCGATGGCCTCATTGAACTCAAATTCATCATCTACGTAAATGCCCATGTGATGGACTTGAGGGATTTGGGTAGATGTGGATGAGGAGGGTATATTTGCTACTCGTAAGACATGAGGAGAGAGAAGAAAGTCTCCAGGTGCTGGTATGTGTGAGATGTGTGCGAGATCGATAAAGTTTGGGTTTGGGGTATCATCTCGAATCTACTGATGGCTGTAATAGAGGGGAGAATGTAAATCTACCTCCACCATGTTAATCGATGTTGTAGGTGAAGTAGGTAGTGTAGAATTGGGTGATGGAGGTTGAATAGGTTGTGCACATCCAAAAAGACTCAAGGGAGGTCATAGGATGATGGGTGGTGATCGAGGATGAGAGGCTGCTCTTTGTAACTATCTATGTATAGGCAGGAATATAGGTAGGCGTATCGGTGGTGGATCAGGTGGAACCGGGTCTGGCTCTATTGGTAATGGATCAAGTGGAACCGGGTCTAGCTCTATTGGTGGTGTAACCAGGGATAAGGTAGCAAAGTGTTCTGCCAATCTCTGAACATCATAGAATAATGAGGTATCCGATGTGGGAGATTCTTGGAAGAAATCATAGGGGATGGTGATAGTCGATGTGGGTGAAGGCGTGTCTTCTAGCATATCCATGTCAATGTACTCTTCCAAGGTGTGTGTTGGACATGGAGGAGGATGTAAAGAGAGATCTTGGATCTCATCTTCTAATGTGTAGACAGTAGTTGAGCGATAACCTAGGCTAGTTTTGTCGGTAGGTGATCGGACACGAGGGTTAATGGGTGTACGTAGCCCTTGCTCATAATGGCCTAGTCTGAACCCATGCCAATGAAAGCGTTGTAGGTAGCGCAAGGCAAATTGAGGGTTGGCTAGGTGTGTGATTGCATCACCCAAGCTGGATTGTGGTGGTGGAGAAGCTGGTGAGGGGATTGAGGAATCTACTCCTGCATACACAAAGTTGGTGTGGTTTTTGGGACTTCCTAGCTGTATGACAGTTCCAATAGTCAATACCGAGGTTGAGGGATGACCAAAATCTTGGGTAGATTGGATAGGGGTGTCACATACATGGGCATCACACATGTTATAGTCTCCTAAGCCATTGTTCATCATGAATATGGATATGCATGGCGTAGCACGCTCTGGCGATTGGGGTGGCATATCCAAATCAGATGATGAAGGAGAAAGTTGGGATTCTCTGATGGTGGTAGCCGAAGGGTGTGGAGGTTGTTTACCCAAGTTGGGTGTTGGCTATTCAGGTTCATGATGTTTGGTTGTTGTGGGTTGAATAGGTTGTTTGTTCTATGTAGGGGATGACATCGGTGCAGGTGCAGGGATGCATAGAGAGGTGAATGTCTTAGGTTTTGGTCAGAAGGGAAGGGGCGGTGTCTGTGGTGTAGGAAGGATAGGGGCTTCCATATGCAAGGGTGAGGGAGGTAATGTAGTTGGTTGTGTAATGGGTGGCGATGGTGGTTGCGACACCATGGGTGGAAATTGGAATGGTAGAGGTTGAGAAGGTTGTGGAGGCCATAAGGATGGTGATGGGGAAGGCATAGTATCAGCTTTAGGTCCTCTAGCAGATGATGTTAATGGTGCAGATATCGAGGCTTGTGTTGTCGATGAACATTGGGATGTTGAGGTGAAAATTGGTGAGGATGTCGATGCTCCTACTGACTGGTGGGAAGATACAAGGAATAGTTGGGAAGATGAGAATGAAGGCACAGGGGGAAGGTCTACGACATTACAAAACTTAAAGGGGTCTCCATCGGCTGGGACACAATGAATGAGTCCATTGTGGATGTACTTGAGGCAATGATGCAATGTGGATGGGACACACTGCATGTCTCTGATCCAAGGGTGACCAAGGAGAATATTGTATTGCATTTCTCCTTGAATTATGTGGAAGAGGATGGGGATCGTACGGATGCCTATGCGAATGGGCAGAACTATGGATCCTATGGTAGGTCTCATGGAACCATCAAAAGCACGTAGGTCTAGGGAAGGTGTGGTAAAATGTGCTGGAGGGAGGTGTAGGTGATGTAAGGCTACTATTGATATGATACTGATGGATGAGCCCATGTCAACGAGTACCCACTTGTAGGTAATGTCATTGATATTAGCTTGTATGTGGAGGGGAGGGTCGGCTCCTTCACCAACGAGTTCCGTTATCTCATGGTCATGAAAGCTAATTGATGGTTGAAGGCATCATGGGATGTTCCCTACAAAATTGACAAAAGCATTTGTGTCATGTGTCTCTAAGTCAATGGAATGTAGGATGTCATTCAATGCCTCATGATGGGGTTGAGATTGTTGTAAGAGGTCAAATATGGATAACCACATGGGGGCATTGCGTAGCTGATGGGTTAGACTACCATGGATGGTAATCACATTTTGAGGTGGTGGTGGTATGATGTTAGGCCTTTGTGGTGTTTGTGGGGACATAAACTGGATAGGAGGAGAAATAATAGGTGTTGTCTGGGGTGACGGGTACCGTTGGTTTCTCGTAGTAAGGTTGATCATGCCTACTACTCTGCATGATGG
Source organism: Wollemia nobilis (assembly GCA_028583015.1). Lineage (NCBI taxonomy): Eukaryota > Viridiplantae > Streptophyta > Pinopsida > Araucariales > Araucariaceae > Wollemia > Wollemia nobilis. The sequence goes on along the minus strand of JAQPPZ010017049.1, from coordinate 6,783,019 downwards.
AGGATCATGCTGGACATTGTTGACTTGGTGAGGAGGCACTGGAGGATTGTTTGGAGGTCTAGGGGGATTGGGTCCTCTGTGATCTGGTAGAGGGTTTTGGAAGATCCCTAGGTTTTGGTTCTATGGGGCTAGCGGGTTTGCTACCTGAATAATGCCCCTATCGATTAGGTCTTGAACTTGTCCATGAAAGGAGTGACATGAATCGATATTATGGCCACGCTACCTATGAAAGGGATAAAAGAACTATTCATTGTAGTCATGATATTTGGGTGCATTTGGATCCAATGGGTGGATGTCGGGTAGAACGAGATGGTTACCCTCATACAATCTATGGAACAGGGTTGGTAATGGTTCAGATAAAGGTGTAAAGTTGCATGGTGGACCCTATGGGTGCATACCATGGTACTACTATGGTCGAGGTGGGGCAGGCATAGTAGCTTGGAGTGGTTGTGGTTGCGGCGTATAGGGTGGAGGAGTCGGTACTAGTGCTAGGGTAGCAGCTGCAACTTGGTTGGTTTGTTGTGGTCATGGGTAAGGTTGAGTGGGTGCGGGTCTATTGAAGTGAAATTTGGAGTTGTAGTTGGTTTTGGCTCTCAACTTAATCTTCCTAGATTGCACTTTAATATCTTCGATCACTTTCTCTTGTGATATAGCATCTTCAAAAGTATGACTTTGATGAAGTTGGAGGGATGTGGAAATATGTTTGTGGTAGCTCTTGGAAAAGAGAGTCACAAGCTCCGAGGTGGGGAGGCTATGGGCAAGATCATGAATAATCGCTCTCCATATGGTGATAAACTCAGTTATGGGTTCATCGTCTACCTGTCGTAAGGCATAGACATCAAAAAATGTGGTCTTTTTCTTGATGTTGATGGAAAAGTGTTCTAAGAAGGAATTGGCCAGTTGTTCAAAGGTGTATAGGCTATGGCATGGTAGCATGTTGTACCAATCCAAGGCTGGCCTAGTGAGGGATAGGGAGAAGGTATACAACATAAGAGGATTACTACTATGAAGTTGGTAATAGGACGAGCGGTAGTTGCTCACATGTTCTCTGGGATCTTCCTTGCCTCTATACTTGTCAAATTTTGGTATTTCAAAGTGATAGGGATAAGGAGGGATAGGAATGGATGGATGTACTGGCTCATTGCACAATTCATCATAGCAAGGCTTTTGTGGCCCATAGCTAGAAGTGCATAGGTTCAACATTTTGACTTCATCCCGTAAGAGTTGAAGTTCAGGTGTCATGGGAGTCGAAGGTTGGGCTATGATAGGCTGACCCTATGGATGCGGTGGATACTGGTATTGTTGTTCTTCATAGTATTGTGGGGAATATTATTGTGCTTGATCATGATAAGGTGGGTACTAGGTGACATGTGTTGTAGTGTCTACAGGCACACTAGGTTGTGGGGTAGGCGTCTATTGAGGATAATAGTACTACGACTATGAGGCATATGGTTGCGGCATAGGTACTTGTTGGTTTAGGGCCTGCTGTATCGGTTGGACCATAGGTGGTGATGACCAAACTGGTGGAGGAGTAAAGAAGCTAGGTGTAGCTGGTGGTAATGTAGGTGTCGGTGCTACTGGTGCTAGAGGTGGTCGAGATGAGGTATCAAAAGATGGGATCTATCTTTGCCCTGGAGGGTAGGAAGTAGGGAAGCTAAACTATGTGGAATAGTTTGGTTGAGTAGGTGCATAAGCTACTGGTGTCGGTCCATAGGTAGGATGGATATGGGTAGTTGGGGCCTAAAAAGGCATAGGTGGTGGTATCCTAAAGGTCATCGTAGGCAAAGGTGGCTCCAAGGGTTGGGTGTCATGCACTTCGGATACCTGTGAGATAGGCGGGAATGCTACTGAAAAGGTGGGATAAGCTATCGAGATAGGAGCTCGGGTTGAGGGGAAAGTGTAAGTGTATACTCCTACTTGGGTTTGCATCTCTTGCTCCTGAAGAGGCTATTGGGAAGTACCCTCCGATATGGTGAAGAATGGCTCTTGGGAAGAGGATGGTTGGTACTCTTATGAGGAGTATGGGCGTGAGGTTTGAGGGAATGCTTGCGGTTCTTGCTGGGTAGGGATCTATTGTGCAGTTTGGAAGGATGGACTCTGGCTTCCTACAGTGGATGAGGATGGGTCAGACACCATTCCTATGGTAGGGGCGAATGATGCGACCTCGGGATGGGTACGGTTTAGAAGGGAGGAATCATTCTCAAATAGGGATTGAGATAAATTCTGGAAAAAGGGGTGTGCAAAGGTGGGTGACGTAGGCATGACCTCCTCATCTATGGTGAAGGCTGGAGGAGACTGTCTTGGTGCTATGTAGATTACATGATCATAGAATGTGGTCGAGGGATTAGGTGAGGATGGGGCTGCAAAGAGCGGGTAATCCTCTACGAGTGAAGTAGCAAGAATTTCACTCAAAGTTGATGTCTCATCATGAGGTGTCATGTGTGTGAATGGTACATCAGATTCTATGCATGAATCAGATGTGTCTATGATCTTATCCTTCATGATCGAAGGCGTAAGAGTAGGCTGACTAGAGGAAGGGGGTGGCCATTCCTCCATCGAGCATGATTGCTCATGCGCTCTACTATGGGTAACCACAGGCATAGTGGCATGTGTGAATGGGTTTTAGGAATAAATCTTGTGTGATGTGGACTTAACTGTGTCTAATGTAAGTGTGAATTAAGTGACATGTCATGTGTAGCAACACAATATGTGGTGTAATGTGTTGAGACCGGTCTGTGATCATGCAAACAATGGTAGACCGGAATCAATTCTAAATGCTGAGAAAATGAGAGTGTTATGTTCATTTTGTGTGTTATAATGTTGATACTCCCTATGTAGAATCATGGGTAATGGAGTGAATACTCTAGAAAATCAGGAATGTCATCAATAACAAACCTCTTGCAACACCCAAAGATGCACAAGATAGAATGGTACCACAACGTGCGAATGGTGACCTGTATGGAAGGCATAGTAAAATGGTAACCTAAAGGGGTGGAACTCACTATGCTGAAGTGAGTCCACTAATATCCTCTCACGAGAAGAGGTGGCACTATCTGAGACATGCTAGGCATGGTCAACAACCCCATGCTTTCGCTTCACCCTCGAGCGGGCTTAGTCAAGAATGATAGTTACCAATTCCACAAATTATACAAGCCTTGTGGATGAAGGTGCTAAATCCTATCCCACTCTGCAGGTAACCACTGGTGATGAAATCCAGGGCCCAATCACAAGAGTAGGGGATTTTGGTGATGAAATCCAGATAACCACTCCTGTGGGGCTACTAGGTGTCTAGGGGGTTGAGAGTTGGTGGAGGGTAAAACTCCACCGACACCAGTCTCGAGTGATGGATTGGGGATGAAGTCCAATCTCACCACTTGTTTAAGTACCACGTGAGTGTGTGTGGGTTTGTGTTTCACTATCGATGTATGCAAGATAAGAAACTAGCTACTTGCCTTTTCAAAAGAAACTAACCCTAATGCCTTTTCAAAAGAAACTAATTAATTTTGAAATATAAAAAACAATCCAAGTGTATGGAGTGGAGGGGATTAGAACCCTAATTTGAACTTTTGAATACAAAAATTTCTCTCAAACAAAGGAATAAGGGATTAGGAACCTTAATTTGTTGTTAGAATGAAAAGATATTTTAGAAATGGAATAGGGGATTAGAAACCCTGATTTACTTGAACATGTATAGTTCTTTCTAACAATGAAAGCTATTAATGAAATGGAATCAATGTAGGCTTGTGCTACATGCAAGATACAAGGACATATGCAAACTTATTTGAGAAATAAATTTTATGAACTTGCTGGAAAGTTGCAGGTCCTAAAAATTTTAGAAACCCTAATGCTTTAACAACTTCGCAATGAAAGCAAGACTACCTTAAGCAATGATCATTACACTAATCTAGTACATTTTTGTATCCAAAACTTGCAACAAAGGTAGAATAAGGGAAAATACCTACATTCTGATGCTAGAGGGGGTTTATTTAGACCTTGAGGAGGTTACCCTAGCTGATTTGGGGGTTTTGAAGGTGTTTATGCTCAAATCATGACCCGGGTCATGAATTTGACCTAAATCATAGGGTGGGTCATGAATCAGGTGCAGAGGCTTCAAATCAAGAGATGAGGGCCTAGGAGGGGTCCTAGGGCTTTGGGAGGTCTCTGTGAACAACATATTTGGTACCTATAATACACAAAAATAGAGGATAATGTCAGATTTATAAGGAAACTAAACCTAGCACTATCCATTGTGGGGGTCCCACCGGGCGTGCCAGAATGAAATGACCAGAAGTTGACATTTGATCTAACAACATGTAAATAACACAAGTCATTCAGAAACATATGCTTTATTCATTATCAAATTTGTATCGGTTACAAATAGGGAGAGTTTTCCCCTTTTCTTTTCATGAATAAACAATATAGGTTTGATGCCTCCTTCTGATGTCCCTCAGTGTAGGTGGGCTTCGTTGTATGCGGGCCACCACTGGGTTGTTGTTTTTTGGTGTTCCTTTCTTTCAAATCTGTTGCATAACCTAAAAGAAACTTGCAAGAAAGGGTCAATACATTGGGGGGCTTGCCCTAGTCAGGCCCCATATTTAAGAAGATGAAATGACTATAAAACTGTAACATAAATCCAAATAAAATGTGCAGAAGGTAATTATAGGCTGAAACAAAGCTTACCTCCCAAATTTGGGGTGATTTGGGGCTTGCAGATGTGATTCACGACCCGGGTTGCGAATTGGGGCCGGATTCGTAGGGCAGGCTACGATTTGAGCTGTGATGCTCTTCTGGTGAAATCTCTTCGGTAGATCGATCCTAAGGCAGTTGGAGTGCCTCTGTGTGCTATCAGAATCTGACTGTGTGCATCGGGAAGTAACTGTTCAATGTTGGCTTTCCATTTTAGTAGAGTAACTATACTTTGTTGAATTAGGGAATCAGACTTAATTAGGGGTTTAGGACCCACTATTTATAGGCAAATGCAAGGTGCAGGGGGGGTTAGATAGACTAAACCTAGGTTTGGTTCTGACTAGGGTTAGGTTAAGAAATGCTATGTGGAAGCATCTCATTCTAAGTAGGAAATATCCTATCCTCACACATGTGTGAGGAAGGATTAGTGCTAATCCTAATTAAGCCTTAAGCATGTTTAGGGGAGGATTAAAAGAAAACCCTAGGAAACCCTAAATTGGCACATGTGGGAGGATTTTATTAACACTAATTATGAATTAAGTGGTTAATTAATCCAATATTTGCCCTAAAAAGGGGCTTAAGTGAAGTCAAAATTAAATTAGAATTTTATAATTTAATTTTATTTTTTTTTAAATTAATACCTTTTTGGGTTGTCAATTGAGTGTAAATGGGCTATGCATCCCCTTTGGGTGTCCTTCTGAAGGTATCCTTGATGCATAAGATGTGGTTTTGTGGACTTATTAGGGTTTTGGACCTGAAAGCCACTTGTGGAAGTCTACACGTTACTATGGCAATCTATGGCGATCTATGCATGACTACACATGACTACAACCATCTATGCATGACTACGCATGTCTACGCATAACTACAATAGTCTACAATAGCCTAGGGATGCCTGGAATCACCTATAGATATGCAAAAATAGCAATGTGTGACTTTTGGGTGTCTACAAGAATTATTCACCTCATAATGAAGTGGAACCCTAGTTGATGACTTGAGCAAGTTATATTATTTTGCTAAAATTTAGTCCATTTGCTTCTATTTTGTAGGGCCTAAAATTGTTGTAATAATAGTTCTACTTTATGGCTTGATCATCAACAAGATGAATTTTGTTTTTTTGCTATCATGTTTGTGCATTATTTAGCACTAATTAAGGAAACAAGGGTAGGAGGAGAGACCTCTAGGATCCTGAAGCATGGACCTTTGATAATGATGATAACACTTTAGGGCCTAAAATTCACCATGCCTATTCCAAATTAACGATTAGACCAAAATAACATTATAAGAATACAAGGGTACAAAACCATACAAAACTTTGTCTTTGAAGGGATTGATGACATAAGAGAGGAGAAATTGTTGAGTGACATATATATCCCTCCTTGATTATAACCATCCAACATTATGTGGTAGTGGGTGTGGTGTAATAGGTATATTTAAATACTTAACCATTTAAGCAAAATTATATTCTTTTGACTCTCACTATCACCAATGAAATGTAATGGCTCACCCTTGATCCAAATTTATAATTGAAATAGATGCTCCTCATATTATGATACCTCTAGTGTAGCATATGTGGTGGCAATGGCCACACTTGGTTTGGATTCCATAATTTTATTTCCTTTATCCTCATCCTATAGATTTGGAGGTAATCATGTAGTGGATGTAGAGGGTTGAAACTTAGCAAAAATGACTAAATTTCTTGACACTCCATAAGATGTTGATTGCTCTTTTGATAGTCACACCATTTGTCGATCTTGGCCTTTAAGGGGTTATTTTCTTGTGAGTCATTTGTTTGCTTCTAATTCTAATTTTTGGGATGATCCCCTTTATCATGATTCATTGGAGAGTCACTCTTTCCTTTATTTGGTTGGTAATTAGTATTTTGATTTTTGTTATTTACTCCTCCTCGTCAATTTTTGTTTTTATGCTTCTACTCCAAATTGACAAGAAATTTATATGCCTCCCTCAATATCTTGAATTTAAAAACCATGTTCTTTTGAAAGTGTCTTTGTATCCCATCATGGTACTTAAGGATTAGATACTTTTTAGTATCTTGAATACCTAGATTTATTGACATGGAGTAGAAAGCATCAGTATAATCTTGAATAGATTGGTATTTACCTAGAAGTAATTATTTCCATCACATGTATTTGTCTTTATTGTATCCCATAGGATAGAATTATTCCTTGATGACCTCCATAAAATTATCCTATGGTAAAATGCTTCACATAAATTTTGGACAAGTAATAAATCTTTCAAGAGTGCAACAATTATTTTCTCATTATTAGTGAATTTATTTATGGATAAGTATGAAGATAACTACTCCAAGCAATTTTCTATGAAATCAACATTAATTTTACATTAAAAAGTTGGAAGATCAAAGTTCACCTAAATATTAAAAAGTGTGGGAGAACTAAATGGTGTTAGTGTAATGAGAGGCTATACATAGGTAGTTCCAAAACTTATAGTAAAGAGTCATTGAAAATTTTGAGCAAATTGGTCCATCATCTCATTCCTCTATTTTATGAGGGCTTTGTTCAAAATTTTCTTGAAAGGTTAAACTATCTTGATGTTGTAAATTCTACTTAGCTAAGATCTTTTGGAAAAATAAGTGAATAAATCATATGAATATTGCATCTTATACCTAAACTTCTAATATCTTGATATCATTTATGGAATTATACTTAAAATATAGACTACCTAATACCACTAATCCAAAACTCATAACCAGGGTTATGCATAGTGGTGAATTATTGTAAATTAATGAATTTTAAGAGTTTTAAAATTTGAAATTGGTGAATATGGGGACCTTGTATTTTGGTCCATTCACCCAAAAATTTTGGGGGTAAAATTTTTTTTAGAGTCGGTTCACCCCAAAATTTTAATACTTTTATAGTTTAAATTTTAAATTGCTAGCCTTGCCACCTAGATTTTGGATCTTTTTGCTTTAAAATTATATATAATTTTATTAACCTAGACAAATTCACCTATTATACCCTCACTATATATACCTAAACATACATGTTAAACATTGAGTCTCATCGACCAACAATAGAGAAGCCACAAAATGAGTGGAAGTAGAGAAGTCAAAAAATAAGCAAAAGTAGAGAAGCAAAGAAAAGACTACAAATGAATGATGCCCGATCATAGAGAACAAACTACAAACAAAATATGTCTGATCACATAGAAAAGACTACAAGTGAATGATACCTAGTGGCATAAAAAAAATGACCAGAGGTATATTGAAAATGATCGTTGGCACAACAAAGACGATAGGTGTCATAGCAAAGATGATAGATGACATAATGAAGATGGCTAGAGGTATATTGAAGATGATCGGTGGTATAACAAATATGATCGATGACACAAAAAATATGATAGGTGGCATAACAAAGATAACTAGTGGTATAACAAAGAAGACTAGTAGCATTACAAATATGATCGGTGGTATAGCAGTGACAACCGATAGCATTGCGAAGACAATCTATTACATAGTGAATATGATTGATGGCATATCAAAGATGACAAATGGCATAACAAAAATGATAGTTGGCATAAAAATATGACCGATGGCATAATGATCACACCCAAAAATAGGTAGACCATGATTTCTTTCTATGCTCCACTTGTTTACCATAAATTTTTTAATAAGGACATGATTCTTTCTTCTATATTTTAATTCTTTTGCATTATGTTGGAATATTTTGGTTCAGAAAAAGATTGCAATCTATTAGGTAGTTATTAATAGTTTTTTGAATATCATATGGGTACTTAAAAGAAAATTAAATTTAGAAAATCACTAGTTAGGCATTATTTGATTCATTTTATTTGTATCTATAATCTCAATGGTGGTAGCAATGCATGTTAGAGTTTCTTCATAAATATTTGTACCATAGAACAAAAGTATATTTACTTTACCTTTCCTTTGAAAAGTTTATATCCTTTAAATTTAAGTTACAAAATTTACAAAAGCATATTTTCTTTGCCTATCCTTTTAAGTGCTTGTAGCTATAATGTTATTAGGCCAGCCTAGGAAATGTTGTTAAAATGTTAGCAAGTGATATCCACATCTTAATACTAGTCAACTTACAAACAGTTGAAAAAAATTAAATATCATTGCAATAATTCAAAACATCATTTATGCTACAAAATAATGAACTTACAACCACACAATTAACACCATGTGATTGAAATAAAAAAATTTCAATATTGCTTTATTTTTCTAACATTTTCCTTTATAGGTACAATGGCTCCAAATCCCAATGGAAACAAGGAAGAAAAATCTTCTAGAAAAAAGCATCCTAAAATATTTTAGCCATATCTCAAAATCCAACGAGGCATCAAAATACAATGAGGTATTGAAATCCAATGAGGCATCGAAATCTACATAGATACAAGGTACATACCCATTTTACCTACTTAGTAGTAATTTTAATAAGTAATTAAAAAAATGATATAGAACATCTTTGAATGTAGAATACCCAGTTGATCCTAATATGCCTCCACTAGAAGATATTCTTGAGGATGAGATACATCATAAAAATTTGATCAATAATGAAATGCAACAACTTGAATAGAATCCTAAAACTAGCATACAAATCCAAAAAACATGATCATTCTAAGCAAATGCACACTTCTAGGGAATATTCGATTAAGAAATATAAACGTAGAAAGTTAACAATGTGGACTATTGGAAAGTCATTTTAGATTTAATGGTCATCAAAATATCTATTTATTGAACCAGTGCAACTATAAAATAGTAATGATACACCAATAGAATGTAGATGCATTATTTGTAGTTGGAAACTAGGGAAAGATCATAAGATTCAACTTAACTTGGATACAATAGAAAAACATTGTGGAAAATTTTATGACGGTAAAAGAAACTGATGGAACAAATAATAAAAAAATTAGGTGGAAGGATGAATAAAAATGCACACATATCAAATATGCAGAAGACTATGTTAAAAAGATGAAACAAAAACAAACACTATCTCAGAATGGTGGAACGATTCTAGCATAGATTAAAAAAAATTATAAAACTACTATAGTTTCAAAAAGCTTGCAGTTTGTTGTTGTATTTACTATTCTTAAAAAAGTATACCTATGTTAGAATTTATTGTTTTTAAGCATCTCTTTCAACTAGCTGATGTATAAAACCTCCCCAATACCCATTGGTCATATCAAAGTGGTTGGGAAATCATAAAATGTCTATCTTGGTTGAGAAGGAGGACCTGAAAGAGAAAGTTACAAATTCTAATTTTATTTCACTTTCTATAAATGATGTAACTGTTGTTGACAACACATCTTGGATTTGCATGCATGTTTACACCTTTAAAAATCATGTAAGGCAACCTCATTTTCTAGCAATACATAATATGGTGGAAAATTGTAATGCTAAAAATCTTTACAAAGTTGTTGTTACTAGATTAAAGAACATTAATGGAATGGATGATGCAATAATAGCCAATAAATTAATATGTGTTGGAGTTGATGGGGATTCTATAATGCAAGGTAACATAAATAGTCTATGTGTTCAAATTCAAACATCAGTTGCCCCATATTTGATCCCAATTCACTGCATGGCTCATAGAATGAATCTTGCATATAAAATTATGAGCACATTTGAAAATTTTGCAAGAGTCGAAGAAATTATATGTGAAGTACATGCTTATATTTTGTGCAATCCAAAAAGGTTTGTGGAGTTTCAATTATTTGCACTAGGATTTACAAAAGGTTAAAATTTTTTGAAAGATGTAGATACTAGGTGGATTTCATTGTTTCAACCTGCAACAAGAGTTTTCAAAGAATACAAATCCTTAGTAGGCTTTATGTATGATAATTAGAGGGTAGTTGATAAAGAAAAATATTTGTTATATCGTATGAGAGACCTAGAAACACTACTCATTTTATGTGGTATTCTTATAATGTTGCATGAAATGAATACATTGATAAAACTTCCATAATAAAGATCCATTTATATTGTTGATTTCATCAGGATTAGAAAACAAATTTGTGTGTGTATTGATATGTTATACTTGTCAAGTGAAGATTTTATGGATCCTTTATTTGATGATTGGAGAACTTTGATAAATTTCAATGAAAAAATAGTTTGTTGAAGTTCAACATCAACGATCATATTTGTATTAATGTTCATGGAAAAGAGATACCTTTATATTATTTTGATAAGTTATTAGATATAGTTACTGAATATGTTGAACAAATGTCAATCACATACAATAAATATGATGAAGTTTTACTGAATACAAGGATTAAATTGAGAAATATAATAGAAACATTGAAAAAAGAAATCAAAAACCATTTTCAAAGAGATGAGTTGCTTGAAGCGATGGGTGTGGTTAACCCCATATTTTGGGATTTAGTAGCAGATTATAATAGTAAAAATGACTTTTTTATAAAATATATGGGTACACTTATCCAAAAAGTTTCTAATTATGTGGAAGTCAATGATACTGAGATCAATGGTATTCTGAATAAAGAAATTTTAACCAATCAATTCTTATATTTTGGAATGACAATGGTTGATAAAATTTCACATTTGACTAATCCTAGTGAACCAAGTTCTATTATATGTTTGTGGAAAAAGTTGTACCCTAGCAGTTTTTTACAACATATGACGAGTGATTTAGGATAAGATGGAAATTGTTTGTTTCAACTTCCTCCAATGTAATATTTGCATTATTTTTGCAACACATATCCTGGTTTTTATTGGATAGATGAATTTTACACATATTGCATGATATTAATATAATCCTAATGTTGTGAATCAAGATTATGAATTTTTGTTTGGATTGATGAATTTTGCAAAGAATTTCAAAGAATTTCATACATGTACAATGTTTAGGATTATGAGTTTTTCATTGGATTGATGATTTTTTCAAATAATGCCATACCCTTTGATCAGAATTATGAATTTTTCTTTGGATTAATGTGTTTTTCAAATAATATGCCATACTTGTAATGAATTTTTTTATTTTATATCATACCTTTTGTTCATAAAGTTATATTTTTTATATTATAGTCTTGCTTTTCTTTAGTGAGCATTTTAAACATTAGATGGGTTATTGATAATAAAGTAAAACTTAAAATTCTTAATGACATTCGTTTGTGTAGAAATGAAAGAATCCTTTAGCACTACATTAAATGATGAGTGTGGAATTGTTATCATATTATGCAGATTTTATCTAGTTTTTATATGTAAATTTGGTAATTTTGGATATGGTTTTGATAAATGTTATGCATAATATGTTTTAATTACTCTATTTCTAATAAATCTGCTCCGTGGGATAATATGTGATATTTACTACTATTTTTATACAAAAATATTCAAGATACATGTTTTTCCAACAAGTGGATGTTGTAGGTATTTTATAGGAAGCATTATAGCTAGGTACAGGCCAAACACATATGAACCAGCTTGTGAAACAGTGCATTAAAATGGACCATGGAAAGGTGCTACAAAAATCACCTACAAAAAAGGTCTAGGAAAAAGCATGGACTACGTAAAGTCATTTGATGCACTAGAGTTCCACGTATGATGACAACTTAGCTAGCACTATGTGGGTTACACAAACAACATGGATGATTGACACAATGTCATTAATACTTGGTATATGATCCAATATTCATTGTATAATTTATTAAATCTATAATCTGTTAATGTCTTAAGTTGTCTAAATGTAATCTTAATTTGTCTCTTCCCATAGGAAGAAGAGAAAAATATGTATTGTCTTGTCAGCAAATTATTTAAGTTTAGAATTTTGTTACATGTTTTTAAGCAATATGCCACTTAGATAAATCTATTTACAATAAATCCAACGTAGCAATTAGATTGTCCTATTATAGATTATTCTTGTTATGTAAAATTGATATTCAATCTTCAAGTATTTGGTATGTAACAAAAAGGTAGTTTAAGACTTCTATTGTAAATGTCCAAAGTGACATTATAAATTACATGTAAAGACCTTTGAAAAGGTCTAGCTACAATATAAATTGTTTATCATCAGAATAAGTCTTTTATCTACATAGTCCGTCATTTACATTGTATTATGAAGAATTGAGGTCAAGCAATAAAATAACAATATTTTCTTCTATGGATTTGGTAACTGTGTTCTATATTTATTTTATGCTTTATTTGCTTCTATAACTTCCATCTTACTTTCCTACAACCATGAAATAAGTAGCATTAGATTAATTTAATGAAAATAGCTTACTGAAGTTAAAGTAGAGTAGAGAAAGGGGAGGAGGTTAATACTAACCTTGAGGAGGCAGGGCCCACTCCGAAAGGTTAATCCCTAAATCTCTTTTCCCAAAAACACGATAGATAGAATTATAACATAGAATAAATTTAGAACATAAATTTTATTTAATTTGCATAATATAGAATTATAAAATATATTAAATAAATAATGCATTGTTAGATCATAACGTGGATCCACACACATAGACTTAGACTAAATCATAAATTACATATTTTGAATTAAAACATCATTTCATTTAAATTTCATTTATTGCAAACCTTTATTTCCTACAAACAAAACTAAGAAAACAAAATAAAGTCAAATATTAAGAATTGTGGAATAATCTATATGGGATTTATGTTCTTTAAATCTAACTTGGATTGACAAATTAAATGTGAGAGACTACAACTCAACATTTTGACATCGTTTCCAGGGAGAACAGTGCCATAATTTTTTATTATAGACTACTGGGGTGAAAGGGAGGCTTACCTGCATGACTGACAAGAAGTTCCAAGTTCATGCAGGTCAAATTTGGCACAAGAAAGTTTCAACAAGTGTCTTCATCTCAATACTTCTACGTTCCATTTTCTTAGGATCAATTTTTTATACTTTCCTAGTTAGCATCTAATTTCAACAAGTTGTTTTTAATTCATGGTTGTCACATACCTAGGCATGGAAGCTTTAAATTGTAAACTAGGAAGTAGGTGTGACAAGATCATACCGAAGTGCTTTTGAATACCAAGTAGTGACAATAATTTACATTTCAGCATTTTTATTTTTAGTAAATTTACTTTTTAGCACAATGTGGTTGTTATATACTTAGGTTTGGGTTCTTTAACTTGTGAAAAAAAGTAGTAGGTATGACAAGATCATACCAAAGTGTTCCTGAATACCAAGTAGTAACAATGACACTTTACTTTCCCTTGCTACGTTAAAATTGGCTATTGTATTTTAGACCTATTTTAGTGGCACTAAGACTGTTTTAAAATAGTAATTTTACTTTTCCTTAATGTGTTAATATTGGATGTTGTATTTCAGACCTGGTCTTAATGGTAGTAAGACTATTTTGTTTTAAAATTGCATCTTGAAAACAAAAACAAAACAAAACAAAAATATGAAAACCAAAAAGAAAAGAGAAGTAAAAAGTTGCTAGTGGTGGAAAATTGCCTTAGTTCATTACAATAGACCTTAGAAAATTACTACTAGAACAAGAAATCACTCTACTTTTTGAACAAAGACAGAGATTCAAAGAGTTGGTTCACTAGGTTCACACGATTGGAACAATTGAATGTTTTAGATAATAATAATAATAAATAAATAAATAAATATATATATATATATATATATATATATATATATATATATATAAATAAATATGTATTACATAGGACAAAACTAATGCAGATACAAAAGAAAAAATGGCATGATAAACATATTGTACCAAGAGCATTTCAATGAGGAGATTGGGCCTTGCTATTTGATTCCCGCTTCCAAGATTGCTAAGGAAAGCTAAGGATGCGATGGATTGCACCCGAAGAAATATTTGGTAATGATACATTTAAACTTAAGCCCATTGATGATTTAACATGAATATTATTAGTTAATGGACATAGTCTTAAGTTCTATAGGAAGCTATTATCTAGAACAAAAATTTTAAACCACCTTAAGCAATAGGTTGATTTGCAGTTCATTTCTAAAATGCAATCAACTACTATTAAATAAAAACTTCTCTTTTCTATCTTAAAGCAACAAAACACTATTTACTAAATAAATTGTTGCTCTATAATCTAATAAATGCAATCATTAAAGAGAATGTAGTCTAATTAGTCCTCTTGTTTGGATGTATAAGTACCAGTAAATAATATGGATGGCAAAATCTTTACACTACTTTACCAATGAAAAAAGGTTATTTTGGACTAATAATATTTCTTGAAAATAATCTAGAGAATATAACTCTATGTTCTTTAAATATGCTTCCTTTGTTTCATAATGGAGTTCTAATATACAATGTTTTCATCTTATTATTCATCATTTTTCAGTCACAATATTAGGTTTTAAGAAAGAAGTCAGATTCAGTGTGTGAAGACATGCTCTTACCTTATAGAAGGGAGAATATATAGTCATGATGGTATCAACAATTAATAAAAGCAAGGTAATAAAAGACCTTGTTTCTTATATCCTCAAATAATAAATAGGAAGAAAAATAATAGTAAGGATAGGACTACACTTCCATCCAGATGGATATGTAGCCTGAATCCCCAAAGTTCTAATATCTTCCCTAAATAGAAGAGAAGGTAGTAAGGATAGGGTTACAATTCCCATCAAGAATTTGATAGAGTGGTTGGGAATCCAAATCCCCAAAGCCTTAAATATTCTTATTTAAAAGGGTAGAGTAGTAAGGATAGGGTGAAAATTCCCATCAGGACTTTGATAGAGTGGTTGAGAATCTGACTCCCCAAATCTTTGCACCCTTAAAAATTTAAAATGAATACATATATATTCAATAATAATAAAAAAGTTAAAGTAGTAAGGATAGGGTGACAATTCCCATCAGGAATTTGATAGAGTGGTTGGGAATCTGACTCCCCAAAGCTTTGCACCCCCCATAAAAATAAATAAATAAATGTATGCTTTTTTGGAAAATGGGTAATGAAATGGTAAAAAAAAGTTGATACCAGAATGACTATCTTATTTCTCCTCTTCCAAAATGGGTTTTGAGAGTGTCCAACCATTTATGAGACCTATTTTGCAAACCAAAGTATTGATGATTGATATTGGTTTAAATTCATTATTATATTTCTCTCACATAGAACTCAATGAGGCTAAAGGAAGTAGAACAATAAATTGATCTCTTTGGGCATTAGAAAGATTTATTATTGGACCAAGGAGTATATTATTAAAAGGTCAAGGAAGACATCAATGCTTTTGCATAATGTCTTTGATATTGGGAACAAACAATAGAATTCTAAGAAGATTTATTATCCTAAAAACTTATTTGATGACTTAGCTTGAATAAATAGTTGGTATATAAGTAAGCACCCCCATATTCTTAACAGATATATTAAATAATATAAATTAAAAAATTAAAAAATTAAAAATATAACAATAGTATATTAATATAAATACATATTAAGATTTTCCACAATATAAGCCTTTATAAACAAAAATTTATCTTCTATCTTGTTTTGGCTATATAGCCAAAAATACAGTTTGGGGGGAGAAGTAAAAGATTAATGCAATAAATTCTATGATATAGTTTGGGGGAGAAAAAAAAAAAGAGAGTGCGAAAATATTAGGTAAGGTATTCTTATATTTTTGTAACTAGTTTTCTGTAGTTTATTTTTTGCAGTTACTTTCCATAGTTTTCAAGATAGTTTTCGTAGATACCTTCTCTAGTTGTTTCTATAGAATGTTTTCGTAGGAACGATTTCATGAAATTTTTCTACATGTAAAACTGATATCTAATTTGTGCATGCCTGAGGACATGTGTCAAGGTAGGATAAAATATTTTAAGGAGATTATAATCAGGCCTTATTAATGAAGCTTTGGAATAAAGAAGAATTTACACAAATATTTGAATCTTCACCTTGTGAGTTATGGTGTGAAAGTCAAACCGTGGTTTCGACCTTGGAAGTCATGCATAGTGGGTTTAGACGATCAAAGGGCACAAATTAGCAAATCGATGGGAAATTTAACCCTTGCACAAATTTGAATTGGAGATCAATGAGAGCACAACCTTATATGAGCAATGATGTGAGTTTGTAGTTGGTATATGGGCATATAAGTTTCTTCAAAAATGCCATAAAAATAATCGATTGTGCACACCATGGGTATTTGGTCTCAAGAGGAAAGATAATACACAAATGTGCATCATTGGAGAAGGGACCAACTATCAATGGTGGTAGCATAGATTTAAGAAGCATAAGTTCTTCACTGGATAGGACACAAAGGCATTGTGTAGTGCAAGTCACAGATCTGCTACACATGCACATAGTGTTTTCGAAGTCGAAGAGAGGGAATAATGAGTAAAAAAACTCAGATTACAATGATAATTAGAATTTGATGTTATACGAGAAGAGCACATGTGAGCATGCAAAAACATGAAGAAAGCATATCAAAGGTGGATTAAAGGAATATAAAGGTTTTTATTTTTACTCAAAGATCATAGTAAACTAATTATTATTATTTTTTAAATCACCTATCGATGCAATTGTGAAATAAACTTACCTAAGCCCATTAAATATAAATCAAAGGAGGAGATTAAAATTTTCATTATACACCTAGTAGACAATTAAGCTAGCCATCAACCGAAGGTGATTTGAATTAAAATCTAAACTAAATTTCACTTGGTGGATGACATAATGTGGGATTAGCATGATTTAGCACTATAGATCAAGGAGAGCTGGCAAACTGTGAGCATGCTTTAAAAACATGTCAAAATTAGCACGAATGAAGATAGCCACTCCATGTGGATGACATCAATTACCAAAACTTGGTCGTGCGGTGCAATTAGGGTGAGCATCATGGATCAAGATTGAGGGCCATTGATAAAATTAGGATCAAAGGTTGTAATTTATTCAACCTTAACATAAGGAAAATAGAAGGAAAAAACTAGTTTGTGCGAAATAAAAATTACCTCCTCGCAACTCAATTAGGGAAAAAATTTGGTGGTTTTACGATTGAACCTAGCTATGAATGCAACCAAATAACACTGCAGTAGGTGATGATTTTTGATTTAGGGGAACAATTAATTACAAACGAACAATGGATATGAAGCAATGAAATCGAGTGGCGATAGAGGGCACGACAAAAATTGAAAGAATTACCAAAAAGGGGTAGAAATCTAGGACTGTAAGTGCTTGGAATTTTTTTGGAAATTGTAGAAAATCATAATGAAATAATTTTGAATGGAATTTGCAAGGAAAATGTATGGAAATATAATGAATTTTTTATGATGAATATATGCAGTTTTTGAAATTTTCAAGGAATTTGTAAAAATATATATATATATATAGAAATGTTATGAAATGTAATATTGTGTTTTTCTTGCATGAATTCAAATCATATTTTCTCTACACAAAATGGAAGCATAAAAAAAAAATTGAGTATTGAATATTATATAAATTATTATTTTCTCTGCATGATGATAATCATACGAATGCATGCATCTATCTCTAAATTGTTTTGCAGGTTTTCATTTTACAACTAAAATTTGAGAAAGCAAATCCAAGTCCATCATCCTAAAAATTCCCTACCTTATTATTGGTTGAAACCCTAGCCTGGATCCAAACCCAGTAGGCTCTACTACAGATTAAGAATGATAGCTTTAGCAAAGACTTTTTGGAGCATGCGGTACTGGTAGAAAAAAAGCCTCTCCATTCAAAATGATCTACTAAGGCAAATGGTGATGAAAAAGGTCATAAAACTGGTTGAGTTAGTTCTCCAACCTATGAATTCCAGTGCCTCATGCAACAAAAGTTCCATGAGTAGAAAAAAGATAAGGAAATCAATAAATTTTAGCAAGCATTTTAAATTTATCAATATACTAGTTGAGGATAGCCTACCCACTTTTTCTAACTTTATATTTTAGAGATGTCATACATGTAGCACCCAAAATCTGAAGCAACCAATTGAGATAGAGATTCCCCTTGAGATTGATAAGGTAATCAAAAATATCACTGGTCTACAAGACCGTTGCCACCACCATATAAGCAATATTTATTGTGTGATCCAAGAGATGTAGGAAGAGAACATGAGGAGGTTATGTACATAAAAATCGTAGCTATTGAACTACCACCAAGTTTTGAGAAAGCAAAGGTATAGGTGAAGAAGGTGAAGTTTGAAATGATACCAATAGTAGTTCCTTCTATCCCAATTCGAGTTTCAGCTCATATTAGATCTATACAAGTTTAAATTTTAAGATATTATTAGATTTTGTCACATACTTGCATATTTATCTTTTTGTATTATTTTTACAGTATTCTATCTGTTATGATTGCAGTATTTGATTTGGCATGCATGGAGACATGCATTCCCTTTAGTTTGGGAGGAAATGATGAGTGTGCAGTTGTTATCATATAATGAAAATTTTTATCTAGTTTTTATATACAAATATGGTAATTTTGGATATCATTTTGATAAATGTTATGCATAATATGTTTTAATTACTCTATTTCTAATATATATGCTCCATGGGATTATATGATGTGATATTTATTGTTGTTTTATACAAATTTGTGCAATATTTTTGTGTGTTTTCAACAGGTGAATATTGAAGGTATTTTACAAGAAGCATTACATACAAGTACAGGTCAAACATAGATGAACCGACTTGTGAAACAGTGCATTAAAGACAAGCAATGGAAAGGTGCTATAGAAATTACATATAAAAAAAGGTCTACAAAAAAGTGTTGACTACATAAATTTATTTGATGTGTTGGAGTTCCACGTATGATGATAGCTCAACTAGAACCACATGGGTTACACAATCAACATGGCAAATTGATACAATGGTATTGATACTTGGCATATGATTCAATATTTGTTATATAATTTATTAAATCTATAATTTGTTAATTTTTTAAGTTATCTATATTTGAACATAATCTTAATTACGTCGATAGGCATCCTACAATTGCATCCAGGAAGGTCAGCCATGCCATAAACAATATTAATATTTTATTAAAAAGGCCGATATTAAGAAAATTATCCCTCGACATTAAGGGTTATGGTGGATTTAAAATATTTAAACTATTTAAACTAAAATGGTGCCCAAAATTTCTAATATTATTTGCTTCTCTCCTCGAAATCTTCTCTCCACATCTATGAAAACCTAATTTTTGGCAGGAGCAGCACACAGCGCCAGGCAAACAGGGTTCTATCACTGCAAAAAAAAGTAACATCACAGGTACATTTTCTATCTCTCTTGCACTATGTATTCTGTATTCTGTTTCTGTTAATTACATTTAAATAATTTCATAGTTCACCAATTAATATTATGGATCGAAGAAACTTTTTAATTTATTTCATTCAAAACATTTAAACTTTGAAAACATCCAACAGTTCAAGTCGCGTTTCATGTCATATTGTGCAATCGCCAAAGTAGGCAATGCAAACATAGTCAACAATATAACATACCCATTCTCAACGTTACTTCAAGGTTTTTATAACATGCACAAAATATTTAAAGAAAAAATCCAAAAGCGAACTATAGACTTGCGGACTACTATTGACCAAACAATGTCGGAGAGAAAACATCGTTTAACGACATTTTTGACACCAAAGAAGCCCGTAACAACTCCAATACCTGCTAAAACTATGCATTCATGATTGTACACATGTAAAATAAATATTAAAGCTAGAAAAAGAAGGTCAAAAAATAATCCAGACCTTATTGGGGTCGACACTTGTAGTTCTCTCTTCAAGCTCAGACATATCCCTAACCTTTAGGAGATAAAAAAGTTTTTTATAACTAGCTTAGATATATAAAATATATATATCTATAAATACCAAGAGTTATCAATCTCGAGGCGCCTATCTATCACACCCCTAAGAAATGAGATAGGTGCCTCGATATTGATAACTCTCGACATTTATAGATATATATATATATATATATATATATATATATATATATATATATATATATATATATATATATATTTTATATATCTAAGCTAGTTTATCTCTTCTTGTAGGAAGAGAAAAAAAGATGTATTGTCTTGTCAGAAAATTATTCAAGTTTAGACCTTTGTTATGTTTGTTTAAGAAATATGCCACTTGGATAAATCTATTTGTAATAATTCCAACATAGCGATTAGGTTGTCCTAATTATATAGTATTCTTGTTATTTAAAATTGGCATTCAATCTTCAAGCATTTGGGATGTAACAAAAAGGAAGTTGAAGAATTCTATTGTAAATGTCCAAAGTGACATTATAAATTACATGTAAAGACCTTTAAAAAGGTCTAGTTGCAATATGAATTGTCTGTCATAAGAATAAGTCTTATGTCTGCATAGTCCATCATTTACATTGTATTATGAAGAATTGAGGTCAAGCAATAAAATAGCAGTATTTTATTCTATGGATTTGGTAACTGTGTTCTATATTTATTTTATAATTTATTTGCTTTTGTAATTTCCATCTTACTTTCCTACAACCATGAAATAAGTAGCATTAGATTAATTTAATTAAAATAGCTTACTGAAGTTAAAGTAGAGTAGAGAAAGGGGAGGAGGTTAATACTAACCTTGAGGAGGCAAGGCCCACTCCAAAAGGTTAGTCCCTAAATATCTTCCCCCAAAAACATGATAGATAGAATTAGAACATAGAATAAATTTAGAACATAAATTTTATTAAAATTGCATATTATAGAATTATAAAATATATTAAATAGATAATGCATTGTTAGATCATAACGTGGATCCACACACATAGACTTAGACTAAATCATAAATTTCATATTTTGAATTAAGCATCATTTCATTTAAATTTTATTTATTGCAAACCTTTATTTCTTGCAAATAAAACTAAGCAAATGGAATGAATTCAAATATTAAGAATTGTGGAATAATCCATGTGGGATTTTTGTTCTGTAAATCTAATCTGTATTGAAAAATTATACGTGAGAGACTACAACTCGACATTAAACATATAATAAATTGGATCTTATTCAATCAACACCATTTTAGAAAATAGCAAGCAAATGAATGATTTAAATCTCAACACTTATTTCCATAGTTGCAATAGCAAGAAATTGTAAATCTCTACAAAGATTTAATAAAAAAAAATAATGATACAAAAATATAACACATTTAGAAAAAAAAATTATTTATTTCGAATAAATTTTCATTACAAAACTAGTGAATTGTGCATCCACTTTGATACTATTCAGTTTTGGGGTCCAATTCAGGTGTTTTCCCAATTGAAGGATTTGACTACTTTTCCTCATGATCTTGCCTAGATGCTACCTTCAATGTATTTTGAGGCTAAATTTCTTCATGGTCTCAAGTTCCAAAAGTATCTCTTTGTATGGTACCATCTCTCCTAAGGTTCTCCTCACCAATACTCAAACTATCTATCATTTCCCTCTCCTCTTTAGTTGGATTTTCTTTCATAGGAATTTCTTTCTCATGTTCCTTGAGAAAAATATTAGGATCCATATTATATATAATGATTATTCTCCTGAGGGTATTATTCTTTTTTTTTTGGTAGATTAAAAGTGGGTTTTTTTCAAGGGTCCCAAAACTTGAGGTTATTTTTCTCTCTAATGTTGTTAACAAAACATTTTTTGATATCAATAGCATTTAGTAGACTCTACTTTGTAGTGGCCAAAAACACCTTCATGCTTTCCACCTGATTCTTCACATTCTCAAAATTGGACTACACAATAGAAAATTTAAAATATGTTAGTCAATAAAGGTCTAAATGTTTTAAGAAATAAATTAAATTAAAAAATATTGATGACTTTACAACTACTTGGGATACCTTCGCCACTTTAAATTTTTTCTTATTAATTATCCATTTATTGAAATACGCTTGAGCTTCAGCATTAAAATTCTCCAACCTATTCAAAAGGAGATCTAAAATTTCATCATTATAATCATTAGTGGCCTTTACATTTCCTGAAGTTGCTTGATGTAATAAATCATCAAGCTTTTTAGGGTGTTGTTGAACCAAAGAAAATATATATTATATTTTTGAAAAAAATTGTATTAGGCATTAATTTCTTTGATTAGAGCTTTTGCCTGATACTCCCACTCTTTGAGTTTTAGAATATCTAAAAGTACACTATTCTTTATTGTGGCTTCCAAATTATCTACTAGTAAAATTGATTTTAAAAATTCAAATTTTCATCCTCCGTAAGAGGAGCATGTTGACCAGTTTGACAGGGGAGAGAGGAGCTATGAGCAGTGGCTACTCTTCCTATAGTTTATAATTTTTTATTTTGAAGCACATCAGAAGCTTTAAAAATCTCAGGAAACAAATCTTGTAAAAGATAATCCTAATCAGGTCTAAGGTGTAGACCAATTGGTTCGACCAAACCCCATAAAGGAGGTGGAGGTCCAAGGTTCAAATCTCGATCATCGCTAGACAAAATTCTTATCCCTTTCCTGGTGCTTTTAGTAGTATAAAAGGTTTAAAATGATTGTGGCATGGTGGTTATAGGGGCATATTGTACGAAGATCTGTGTGGCGACTTCTAGGGCAGACAACGTAGAATACTGTGGTGGCCATAAGAGCTGGATAACCTACCTAGATTCATGGAGGGTACCAATTCCACCATGTAAATTAAAAAAAAAATATAATCCTAATCAAGGGAAGGATTATCCAACTCAGGAAACTCATGCATAATATTAAAAATATTTCCTACTAAAAATTTGGAAAAGTCTGAAACGGTTTGAGTATGGCCTCATAAACTCCTTGCAGAAAATAGTTGTTTTCCATCCATTAGTTGACCCCTCATTAACTATTTTTATCATGGAGGCAGTGGTGGCATCATTTGTAGCACCAATAATTGTGATAGACCTAAGGCCCCATTAAAAAATAGAATAAATATTTTAAGAAAATATTGTAATAAAAATATTAGGAAAGATAGAACTTTAATTATGCATATTGTATGTTGATCTAGTCTCTTGCCTTAGTTCAGTTGGTTATTTATAAGGTTATGTGCACTGTGGTTGATGTATAGGTGGTGATGATGAAGGTGGTATCATTCATTTTCTGTGATGATATTGAGTTGATCCTACAAAAAATTATAATAATATTTATTATAAAAAATATTATAATAATATTTATTATCAAATGAATAATTAACTATAATTGTCCATACCAAATGTCATTGTGGCCTCTTCAAATTGGGTTGGTTGTGAAGTTTGTTTGGGATGTTATCGTGAATATATATATATATATATATATATATATATATATATATATATATATATATTTTTTTACATGGTGGAATCGGTAGTCGCCACAAATCCGAGCAGGTTGTCCAGCTTTTATGGCCGCCACAGTATTCTGCGTTGTCTACCCCAGAATATGCCACATAGATATTTGCGTAATATGCCCCTATAACCACCATGCCACAATAATTTTAAAACTTTTATGCCATTGAAAGCACCAGGAAAGGGACAAGCGTTCAATCTGACGAGGCCCGAGATTTAAATCTTGGACCTCCGATATAAAAATATTAGATAATGGCAACTAAAATTAATTAAAAAGAAATAAATTATAGAACACAACTTTGAAAAGAGAAATGTTACATGTAATGGGCTTTCTAACTTCCTCAACATCGATGAGCTCTTTATGTGCAACACAAGAGGTAGTTTCACAAATAAGAGAAGATGTAGAAGATCTAATGCATTTCGTAGATCTTGTTATTGGAGGTTATGGTGATACTATATTAGAATCTCCACTAGCCTTTGGGAGCATTTATCTAATTGCAACCTCTCTTCTATTATAATATGAGGTTGCTCTTTTCTACATTCAAGTGAGTTTGAAAATTAAAAACATAAACACTATAATATAAAAAAAAATATTACAAATTTGAATGTAAAAAAATTTACCTGCACCTCTTCGGTGGTTAAGCTAACTAAATTTAATTTTGGATGGAGTGAGGTGGGGATGGGGGAATTTTTTACATTATAATATTCTTAATAAAAAATAAATCAAACAATTTTAGTAGCAACAACGGCAAAACAGGAAGCAACATTTGTGTGCATGTGGTAAAGATCATTTGTGATTCTATCAAAAATATATGACCAATCATATCTATTCTTTCCAAGACAACACACAATATACATCAAAACCCAAAAGGAATGTCTATTGTTATCCCTTGCAAAACAATACATGCATAGAAGAACTTGATGACTGTATGAAAGAAGTTGTGGGTAATAGACAAAAAACTAAGGCCTCTTCTAGATGGATTTGATTTCACTGCAAAAAGACTATAACACAATTAATAATTATATTTGGAGATTGTACAAAGAAGAGAAAAATTAAAATTTCAAAGACTTACCTTGTAACACAACTGATGAGAGATTGTAGTGAATCTCCGGATATGTTTTTTCATCTTTAGTTAGAGTGAATTTTGATCATACTAGTTCATAATTTTTATAGGGAAGGGTTATCAATCTATGGACATCAGACGATTTCTCAGAGAAGGACAGGGTTTTTTTATCGATGGTCATTATGATGACCAACCTATCATTGTCATAGGACTAAATAATTGTATTCAAATAATAAATATCTATGTTGAATTGGTGCATCAATGCTAGCCCTAAAAGCCTAAAATTTTCATCCATGTTGAATCATAATTAGAAGCATTGATAATTTTGAATATGAGTTGGAAAACAAGGTTTTTGAAAGTAATTTTTTGAGGAATGGATGATGTTGCAACCATTACTACAAGGCTTGGAAGGGTTTCAAAGGATTTCTAAAGATTTATTGAGGATTTTTGGCTATGCATAAAAACAAAAATGAGTGTTCATGCTCTTTTATAGGTGTTTGCATGCGTAGTGTTAAAAAATATGTTGACACATGGAATCGTTAATTGTGGGCCCAACATGTGGCATGCAATCAAGTATCATGTACCATGCTACTGATAGGATCTAGTTAGGTATATCAAACCATGGTGATGGTAGGCTCTCTCCAGGTATCTTAAAGCATGGTAACGACAGACTCTCATCTTGTGGCTCATTGTATGGTATTGGTAGTCTCTCATGAGGCATCTCAAGGTTTGTGTTGGTAGTCTCTTCTCAGTCATATTGTGTCTAGTATTGGTAAACTATATTTAACCTTATCATTTAGTGTCACTAGGATCTCCTTAGTCATATTGTGTCTGGTGCCAAAAGGCTCTCCTTAGTCATATTATTTCTGGTGTCATCAGGTTCTCATCTTGTAGATCATTGTATGGTGTCGATAGTATCTTGTGAGGCATCTCAAGGCTTGTGTCAGTAGTCTCTCCTTAGTCATCTTGTGTTTGGTTTTAGTAGGCTCTCTTCAACCATCTCATTTGATGTCGCTAGGCTCTCCTTAGTCATCTTGTGTTTGGTGTTGATAGGCTTTCCTTAGTCATCTTGTATTTGGTGTCTATAGGCTCTTTTTGGTCATCTCATGTATGGTGTTTATAGGCTCTCTTGAGTCATCTTATTTTTGGTGTTGATAGGCTTTCCTTGGTCATCTTATGATTGGTGTCAATAGTCCCTTCTTTTTTCATCTTGTATTGGTAGGATCTCATCAGGAATATCAAAACATGATATTGGTAGTATCTCATCTATCGTCACACATCATTTGGTTTCCATCGATAGTATTTTACTATTCATTTAAATTTTTTAATAAATTCACCAACTTTTTATATTTTACCATGAAAAAAAGTCAATTTGCCATATCTTATACATGAATTTGAACCTTATTCACCTTGGTTTTAAAACTGATTTACCCCATTATTATATATACATTTTTAGACATATCCCTTATGCATAACCCTGTTCATAACTTTAACTAATCCAAAACTTAGATTTTTAAGTTATGGAATATCATGAAAGAGTGCATTTAAAAAATGGTAGAGTATAACAAACTAGGCCATAGATATATAAGCAATATAATAGAATGATTTTATTGCTTAGAAAAAATGAGTACAATGCAAGCAATATCTAGGAAGAGATGTGAGGCTATAACATTGTTGCATCTCTCTTTATACAAGAAGTGGCGTATTGGAATCCATCATATTGAATATGGAGGGTCACTCATATGGAAATGTGGTGGTTTACCTTTCATAAGTTAGAAGGTCACCCACATACAAATATGGTGATTCATCTTCAATGAGTTACAAAGTGTATATTTAATGAAAATTACATACATATGACTTGTCCTTTTTTTTTCTTCTAATGATGTGTCAACATAGCAAGAGATGCATTTGGCAATGAAAATCTAAAAATGGAAAATTACTATTTTTAGTAATTATATTGTTTTGCATTTTTGAGGGCCTATAGAGCATTCTTTTACAACCATTTTGGTAGCTTATCTATGACAAACTTGCCTATGGTAATTATTGTTCTCTCTATAATATTTTGAATGCTTCTTGAATTGATCAAAATAAATTCCCAAGCATTTATGCCCCTACATTGTAGTTAGGATCAAAAAATAATTTTTTGTACATTTTTGATCATAGAGCCATTCTATAAAAAGGTCACTTACCTAGAATGTTCACCTCTCTCAAAAAACAATCATCCCAATTTTTGATATTAGTTGTATTATTAATTATTTATTTAATTTTTTGTAAGTCATTCCCCCTTGGTGATAAAATTGTCCCACCTTGACCACTTTGTACATTTGAGTGGATTCCCTTCTAGTGGTATTGGTCTAAGTGTCAACAATATGATCCTCATCCATTTATGCTAAGTTGTACGAATTAATTTCTTCAATGTCAACCTATTTTAGCTGGACAAGTATCCAAAAAAGGTCAATGAATGCAAACCAAGATAATATGGAAGATTCAATTCAAAGGTATTTTATCCTATATTGGTTATAGTGTATGGTCCATAGTGAAGAGGTTTGATCTTCCTGTGGATTCCTACAAGTATCTATTTCTAAAGATAACCATATCTTATGCTAAACCTTGAGTTGATGCAAGACTCAATGTTCGTCATGCAATTGCTTGTATTTATGATTTGTATTTTCCAAGAGGTCATGAACCTACTGCTATATGTGTTGATTCTATTCCACAAACCATGCTACCTTTTCTACTTTTTTTTATCCATAAGGTGAGTACTCCATTGATTGCACAGGGAGATGTACATCAGTGGGTGATAAGGGTTGGAATCAAAATAAACATGAAATGGGCTATGTTTTGTAGAAATATGAAGAGTTCAATAATACCCATGTGGAATGTAGTAGAGGCTCTTATCCCATGTATGTGGATGCTTGGAATTATAAATTCAAAGAAGATATATAATCAATCAATTCGAAAATTTTGTTTAGCCATTAGTATAAGGACATGGTCAACATGGTTTCCATCATACTTTGCATGGGATGGACCAAATGATGTTTTCATTACCAAATACAATGGAATCTAGAAAGCTAAAGATGAGCTACACATGACTAAAATAAAGCTTATCAGTATCCTCAATTAACATGTATTGCTTACAAGGAATCATGATAGCCATTTTAAAAATGATCAACTACTATAAAAAAAACATTGACATGCTTAGATGTGGGAAAATCTAAGAGAAAATCCATGGAGACAAATCTCCAAGCATTGGATGGAACTAGTAATGGCATATAATGTTCCTACTTATTTATTAGTTTGGCAATAACATAGGGTTATATGACTTGATGTACATCTTGACACCATTTCTCATTTTGGGCCAATAGAAATAATTTTGAAGTACTACCAATACTTTTAATCCAAAAGTGATTTGCTATTTTGTTGAAATGTGCTTTCCAAATCATCTTTGAGCATTAAATAGTTGGTACACAAATATGTCCCATGTGGTAGAGGAGGTTATATTACAAATAAAAAATAGAAATATTCTTACCCACTTAATGATATCGATATGCATTTGCAAAATCATACTTTACATCATATTGGGTGGATGAATTGGAAGTATCATGCTGATAGAAATCAAGAATGGAGGTGAATACCATGATTGGATATCAACTCAAGCAATATACTATTAAATTCACACTCCCTTTATTATTTTTTATGATCAAATGAAAGTACTATAAATATCTGGCCCACTTTTTATGTCTTTCACTTAGCTTATTCTACATCTAAATAATCTAAAGGTCTATGATCTATATTGATGACAGTTTACTTGACCAATATGTAGTGATTTAAATGTTTACATTCTTAGACAATGACATTGATATCTTTAGTATATAGGGGTATTATTAAACTACCTTATTTAATGTTTCACTATGATAGGGAATTAGACATCCATGATGTATGATAATAGCTCCTATTATCATTACCTAAAATGGTTGATGTAGATCAGGTAGATAAATTATAGGAGCTTAACACATTTGGTTCTTCAACCTCTCAAATACCTTCTATTATTTATATCCCCAATAAAACCTATATTTGGCACCTCCTTTAGTCACTTGATGTAGCTGCCAAGCAATGTGTAAAAACCCTAATATAAATATTCAATAGAAACTAGCAAGACCCTACAAGATATAAATCCCCATTAGATTATTTGGTGTAGGCCAATCTCTAATTACCTAAATCTTCTTAAGATAAACATGGATTAATTTGTAAATAATATACCCAAGTTAATGGATATTTATCATGCCAAATGAGCAATTATTAAAATTAGTATATAGCTTGTATCTTTGAAGAATATAAACTAGTTACCAAACATGTTGTAGATGTTCCTCCTATATATTACTATAGATGATAATACCACCTAAGTAGACTACCACAAATGAGTTTGTGTAGGGTTGAAATATGTCATGCATCATCCTCATGAATATGGTAGGTTCATTGATCGAGCCAAAAGGTATAACTAGCCACTCAAATAAACCTTCCTTATATTTAAATGCAGTATTCCATACATTAGTGGGCTATATGGGTATTTGATGATAGCTATATATGAGATCAATTTTTATGAACTTTCCATGATGAAGCTAATGCAACAAATTATCCATCTAAGGGAGTGGATAACTATTTTTTATAGTGATTCTATTCAAATATTTATACTTAAAACAGAGCCTCCATGTTCTATTCAATTGGTCTAATATGCTTTTTTTGAATTAATTCTTGGGCCTACCTCCTAGTTTCATCATTTTCAAGGACTAATCTATGATAAATAGGTGCATTAGGCAAGGGATAACTAGGAAATAAATTAATAGAATTATCTACCTTATAATGAATTTCAACCCCAATTGGCAACTTGAACAAGTCATCATATTCCACTACAATTTGGTTCATCTACTTCTATCATGTAAGGTTTGGATTTGATGTAGCGATGGTCCTCCTTCTACATTGTAGTTTGATCATTAATAAGATAAAATTATTATTTTGGCTATCATATTTATGCATTTTTTATCATTGATTAAGGAAATAAAGGTAGCAAGAGATACCTATGGGATATTTAAGCACTAACCTTTGATAATTATGATGAAACTTTGGGACCTAGAATCATACCATACCTCTTTCACAAAAATGGTTGTCCTAAAATCACATCACAAATGTCCAATGGTACAACATCATAAAAAAATTATCTTTAAAGGCCTTTATGGCATAAGAGAGAAGATATTATTGAGTGATATGGATGTATCTCCTCTTCTATAGCAATCCAATATTATATGGTTATGGGTGTGGTGTAATAGGTAGATTCAAATCCTTCATCAACTAAGAAAAAATTAAATTATTTTGATTCCTACTATCAATAGTAAATGTAATAGATTACCCTTGATATATATTTGTGAGTGAAATAGATGTTCCTCCTCTTGTGACTCCTCTAGTATAGGATGTATGGTGGTAATGGTCAAATTTGTTTTGGCTTACATTATTCACTTCCCTCTACCCTCAACATATGGATGTGGAGGTGTGGGACCCCAAAATGTGCATGTGGATGTTTCCCCTAGATGTGTTCCCTCAAGGGTTATCCACACTCAAGTAAGAGATCCTTGCTACTAACTAGTCATTAGGTTACACTTCACAATTTATCTTTGGCAAAAGATAATTTTTAGGCTCACCAAGGGCTTATAGATTTTCTTGACCTAGTTTTGATGTATACAATTTAGAAAACACCTGTGTTATATTCTAACCTATGGACTAATGCATGATATGATAATGTAATACAATATAAAGATAAAATTCAGAATACAAAGTGCTATGTTATATGTAATTTTTCTTTTTTGATGAGTGCTATCTATGCTATGAAAATTGAAAATTTTTCTTTTCTTATTTTCAAAGGCAAGGGTGAAAGGAGTATACAAGATACAACTTATCCTAATGCAAGCTATAATAAAATTGAATATCTAAGAAATAAAGTAAAATGCTAAGCTAAGATTTTTTATTTTTTCTTTTTTTATGTCCTAAAAGACAAAACAGAGAAATGTGCAATTGAAACACAGTAAACAACCTACACTTAATTATTGAAAACTAAAGGATATGGTGTACTTACCTATTCTAGTTCTTGGTATGAATATGCCACCTTTGTGCAAATACATCGTCCAATGAATACACTTCTTGGAAAACCTACATATAAAATTTTTGCTAAGATTTCCAAAATTTCAAGGTTACCCCTTTCTCCAATTGAATTTCAAACATTTGCTTGAGGATGGTCTCATGGAAGAAATTTGGTAGCACTTCAATACACAAATATGATGTCAAATTATGGTAAAGTTGTAATGCATGAATGAGTAATGCTAAGTGCCACCCCAAGGGGCCAATTTATAGAAATTCAATATCCTTAGGGTTTCCCAAAGGGTAGGGAAAAGGTGGCCTATTATATGGGCTAATTAGGGGATAATGGGTTAATGAGATTGCTTGCAATTAGTTGCTCCCTTGATTGGGGCTGATTTGGGTAGGTGGAGGAATGTGGAGGAAGGTGGAGGAAATTTAGCCACCTTACTCCTATTTTTTGATTGCCTATGGTGGTAGAGGGGTAGGTAGAATAATTTCTATCGTGGTTAGGCTACTGTAGGTAAGATTGAAGGCTTTGCATGTTGAACATGAATACACTACCTCTGTAAATATTCTACCAATGTATTCTCTAATAATATGGAGAACTAAAATTTTTGAATTGAGCATGAATACGTTGAATTTAAAGCAGATTCACTTGCTAGCAAATTTATTCTAAGATGGAAAATTTGAAACTGCTAGGTTTTAGCTACAACTTTGAGGTTGAGGTAGTTGTTATGACTAGGTTGGCTTTTTTGTGCCTTTGTATTAAAATTGGTCCAAGTTAAATCATCTAATTTTAGGTATCTACATTTACCCACTTTTTATGCATTTACAATTAATATATGTGTCAAAATAGCTTAGATACCCCTAATTTTTAGAGAAACATGGTCAAAATAGCTTAGATACGACTAAGTTTTGATTGGTTGATACAAGGTAAAACATACCAAAAATTTATTTGTAAAATAAGCAAAAATTTACTTGAGGTTTTGCTAGATAATGTTTCTTGTCAAGAATGAAAAAGAGGTTTGAACTAGTTTTCCCCTAGTCTAGGAGTCCAATCAAGAGGTTTTGATGGACAAGATGGGATTCTAAAGGAAATTGACAAGGCTAGGTAAGAAATTAGAGAAGAATTTTTTTTACCTGAATGGGGTAAAATAGGGCAAAAGGGCATGGGGAGAAGTCATTTTCATTGTGCACGAGGGAG
Organism: Wollemia nobilis; assembly: GCA_028583015.1. NCBI lineage: Eukaryota > Viridiplantae > Streptophyta > Pinopsida > Araucariales > Araucariaceae > Wollemia > Wollemia nobilis. Next base: position 6,750,732 of record JAQPPZ010017049.1, on the reverse strand, counting down.
AAAAAGAGCTCTAAAGAAAAATCTAGGGATTGTTGAAATGGTACAACAAAGACATGTAATGCATTGATTGGATTTGTAAGGGGTGGAATAGGTCCATGTGGGGCCTGGGGATAGAAATGAACTTTTCCTTTCATTGGTTTTTCTTTTTTTTTTCTTTTAGGAATCAAGACTCCATGGCATAAATATTTACTCCATGCAACACATATACACCATCTTGAATTCACCACATAGGTGATATATTCATAATTTTTATCATGTTAGCAAATTCACAAAAGGGTGAAAATTTATTGGATGAAAAATTTGTGGTAAGCCAATTAATTCATAGGTGGATACGAGGAAAAGATAAATGATTTTTATGGATAAATATAACTAAATTTTTATTTTTTGTGTGTATGTAGGTGCTAGACATGTTGGAGTATCAAGACTAATGCTTTCATAACCTACATTCTATGTTGGAGATAATGATGTTGGTATATAAGGTGGTATTGGATGTTATTGTATTAGGGTATCTAGTGATGATACCCTATGTCAAGCTAGATCGTGCTCTTTTTATGGCTTTGAAAGAGAGGTGGCATTTAAAGTATGCCACTTTTATTCTACCAAAAAGAGAGATATTAGTGATATTGGAGGATTTCTAGTGGATTCTCAAGGCACCTATTTGAGTTGTCCATATCTAGATAATCCATGATTATGATTGATATATTTAGAGATTGACATGTGGCCCTTAGTTCTAGTTGAGAATATATGGAATTGACATTAATACCATGTATCATATTGGGCTAGTATATTAACTTATGGTATTGTTATGTGTTATCATTTTAGACTTATTTATTAGAGACACCAATAAGATATTTCTATACTTTGTGGGGTGAAATCATTACCCAGATGAGGGACTAGTAGGTTCAATTTTCCTAAGGTCTATATATTTATCATAGGCTATACTATAGTTTCCATTTCGTTGCTTACAAGGATGGGAAGAGCTTGGTCTATTGCTCTCTTTTATAGGTCTGGTCATGGGAGCACATGATCATTAGATGACTAGTGGAATTTCATAGGGACCACACCCATAATATTGGTAGGAAGTCATTTAGGGGAGATATGATGAAAACATGATAAGTCATTGATGACCTATAGGTAGACCAAGTGATATGATGCCCTTGGAAAGGGTATATTGGATGTATCAAGGATGGTTTTTAATTGGCCTAGGTACAAAGTATTAGGTGGCCATGAGGAGCTCATGGGTAGTTCTATCTCTATCAACCATATCAAATTTTGAGGTAGTTTTACCTCATTCAAGGGATCCCTACTACGGGAGATATCTGGTTTCAATGGGACACCCAAGAGATATAGAGAGGGTTCAAAGATATTTTGAATACATAGAGTTTTACTGAGGAGGATGTAGATAATCCTCCTATTATTGATATTGGGGTGGATGATGTTGGGGTCATGCTTGGCTACCCATAGTGTTATAGATAAATTTATCCATCATGTGTCACTCTAGTTATGAGGTAGCTTTATATGGGAATAGAGTTAGCATGATGGACTATCACCATGTTTGAGTGGCACACAAGAGATTTATACAAAGATATAGAGATAGGTTGATGCTTGGGAGGGCCCTGATTGTTCCTCCCTTGAGGACTAGGATAGACAACAAGGCTAGGATAAACTATATGGAAGAGGAGGCAGTACAATAGGAGAAAGATGCCATGGTGGGGAAAGTAGAGCTTCTTCAATCATAGGTAGATCAAACCTTACCAAAATAATACACAACTCATTTAGAGAGATACCAATTAATCTCTCAAAGAGACTAGACCTAGGCTAAGAGAGATCAAGTGATAGTAGAGAGGTACCAACTAAGGATGAAGAGATATAAACTAAGGATCAAGATGGACAATGCTATAGATAGGATAGATATAGTAGGGATTGGAAACAAAAATTTAGTGATTCAATCATTGGTTGACTATATAGCCTCTATCTAGACCCAATTCATAGTTGAGGTGGAGAGGGGTACTCACTATATGTAATTGTACTATGTAGTTGTTTCTTTTGACCAAATTTAACTTTCTCCTATGAGATATTGATATTAGTCCTAATATAGGATGAGTTCAATGATGCAACCTTCCTAGTAGTTAGTTTATTTTCTTTCTTGACTTATTGAGGGTGGATCAGATACTATACGTTAGTTTTTAAGCTTGTAGATTTTGGTTATCATGAGTAGCATGAGAGCACCAATATTTTATGAGGTGTCTCAACAAAATGGTATTGTTTGAGTGCATCATTTTGAGTTATTATGGTGTAGCATATGGATGTATGATTGGATGACACACATAGACACACACACACACATTTATAATCTATTGATTTATTTCATTATAATGTATTTTGAGTTGATGTGATGTAAAAATTCATATTAATTGAATGGATGAATAGATAGATATTGTGATGTATTGATGATGTTGTATGATAGATATGGTAGACATGTGGATAAATATTTGGTTTTATAGTTGATTTATAATTTTGAAAAATTAATTTGATTTAAAAATTATTAAGGTTAACGAGAATTTGACATAATTACAAATTGAATTTTTGTCAAGTAATAATGTGAAAGATAGGCTTGATTAGGTGAATGGATATTAATGAAGAGGTATGAAGCTAATTTCAAATATGGTGGAAATAATAAGCATGATTTGAAATTTTTTATTTTATCGTATTAATGTTAACATTGAAGTTTGGAATAAATTGATTAAATTTTAGAAATAATTTGATTTTATGATTTGAGGAATGTGCCATGTTAGAAAATATTTATGAATACCTTGGGATTATTTTCCTAGGGTTAGAAGCATTTTTCACAATTTTTTTTTGTTTGTGAAAAAGAATGGTTAGTGCTAGCATCTAGATATATTTAAAGTTATGGCCAATTTTAAACAAGCTATTTAAAAGGTACCACATTATGCTTATTAGAAAGTATCATTTTGAAGGACTAATTTAGTAGTATTTAACAACCTATTGATTTATTTATGTGGCATTTGTAATAGATCTCCTTGGTAGACCTTTTTATGTTCAATGAACTATGTTTTGGTGTGAATATTTAATGGCATAACTTCATTTTATGATGTCTTTATGATGGGATGATTTCATTCTTTTGAGATTGGAATATGGTACTACTGACGTATTTGTGGGTGCAATACTAGGTGCTCTCTCTGGTGGGATCATATGGGTGAACCACCTACAAAGAGAGATATTTTGGAAAATGATGGTGATGACTTGCTTATTGACAACTTAGGGTAACAAAACACCCTTCATGTAGATGCATTTTAATTTTTATTGTTTTCATGTTCACACCATTGGACTAGGAATTTGCTTGTGCAATGAGTCTCCTTAATAGGTTGGCAATAGTATTAGACTATATTAAAGGATACCGCCTACTTAGGGATAAAACAATGGTGTGTGTATGGTTGGTGTGAATCTATGTTTGCTTGAGGTATGCATAGATTTTATTTAATGTTAATTAAATAGTAACATTAATACTTTTGAAAATTATTAATTGAATGATGACTTTAATACTTTAGGCGAGGAAAGTATTAATTTGATTGTTTGGAAAAACTAATGTCCATATTAAAAGCTAATATTAGCAATTGAAAAAGTGAATTAATGAAGTAATTCTTGATGATACTTTCATTATGGCATTATTCCTCTAGTGTTTGAAATAAAAATTGATTGGCTTGCAAAATTTAGTTTAGTTATTTTTACTATGGCCATTCTTAGACAACACCTTTATGAGCAAAAGGTGGTATTGAATTTTAGTAACATCTTCTTGTACTTGTAAGAAATGTCACTTCCTCCATGCAAGAATACCTCATTCTATTTGAATGAGAGAGAGCACTTTAGATAAAAGGGGGGAAAATAATGGTTTATTAGGAAATAACTTTGGAAAGAACAAACTCAGGGCATCATGATGTCAAGCAAAGAATTTTGGAAGCTTGTTTTAGGTGCTTCTTTTTTATGTTTGTTTGATTTGTGCCTTGCTATGGCTTTAAAATTCCTTTGAATGATGGTTCTCTTGGGTATATGTTATTTGTATCTTTACCTTTTCTCTATGCTACTTGAGTTTAATCCAAGTCTAGCTACATTCATCTAGTATATTCTCTATTACTATTTGGATTTTGATTTCCTTCCATGCTAAGTTTTGGTTGTTGTTTTGATACCAAAGGTATGTTTTGTATGTGCATTGTTATTTGGTGCTTATGGGATTGGCTATGCATCCATAGCTTCAACATTTCTATTTGATATCATGTTGGTTAGCATTGTTATCAACCTATGCATTACCACCACTTATCTTGTGTTGAATGGCCTGAGTAGATCTTTTTGGTAGCTCAATATTCTTATAGCCATTGTTCATCCTGGTTTGGATCATGATCATCCTCACCTATAGTAGTAGTGTGGCTTGTGTTTTTCTCATATCTGCCTATACCACTTCTTATCTTAGGTTTTTCTGCATGTGGTCTTAAAATTTTATTCTCAAGTGGTTGTGGTGTAATCATGAGTAGTTTAGATAAGATTTTAAATTGGATATTAATCTCTTTGAGTGCATTTTTTAGAATGGTATAATTTTATTTTGGTTATGTCACTCTTTTATAATGGTAATAGTTTTAGTATTAGAGAAATTATAGCTTGAAAAGAGTTTTTTTATGCTATTTAATTTGCTAAAAAAGATATGTGTTTAGGTTTGTTTACTCTAAATTCTTTAGCTTCTTGTTATAAACTTGTCATTGGAAAATTATTGAGGAGAAAGGTCCTTTATTTTTAGTAAGAAAAATGTTGTTGGTTGCAAAACTATAGTTGGATATTATAGGAAAATAACTCTCTTAATTACATGTTGTAGCTTGGTTGTTGAGAATATTTTCTCTATAGTAATGGTTTCCTTATAATTACATTATTGTATGTTGGTTTTGAAAGAGAAAATATTATAATTATTGTTGATACTTTTGTAGATTAAGGGATCATTATAAAGATAAGTATGATATTCTCTTTTATATGGATTTTGTATGTTGGTTTTTAAAGAGAAATTATTATAATGATTCCTGAGACTTTTGTAGATTAAGGGAACATTATGAAGAGAAGTATGGGATTCTCTTTTATATGGATTATTGTATGTTGGTTTTGAAAGAGAAACTATTATAGTGATTCTTGAGGATTTTGTAGGTTAAGATATCATTATAAAGAGAAGTATGGGATTCTATTTTATATGGATTAATGTATGTTTTGAAAAATAAAATATTATAGTAATTCTTGAGACTTATGTGGGTTAAGGGATCATTATAAAATGAAATATGGAATTTTCTTCCTGTGTATTATTTTTATTTTTTCATTCATGGTAATTTGCATAGTATAAAAAGGCATGATTAAGTTACAATGAATTTAGAGTTATTTTGATCCCTAAGTATCCCTCATAAGCTATGAAGGTTTCCTATTATTAAGGAGATAGCAAATTTATAGAGGGCTTGAAGATCCATGGCATATGACATCTGAATTCTTGGAAATGTATAAAAGTTAAGGAAAAGCAAAGGCTATGTAAATAATATTTTGTTCAAAGAATTTTTTTAACTTGAATATTGTACAAATTGAATGATTATGTTGTTTTAATGTTTCCTTGGGTTTGTACATTAAAATGTTTTAGCTATCTTTTATTTATAGTTTTTTAGCTATTTTTTTTATTTATAGTTAGTACTAAGTTATATCAATTGCTAATATGCATCTTTATGTTAATGCTTGATTTATTATACTATAGTATTTATGTTAAAGTAATGTGTAGACACCTAAAACATTTCATGTTTAGGAGAACTACTCATATGGGCATTCATAGGCCATGTGACTAAACCTTGGGACATTCCAAGTACCAAAAGTGGTTTTCACCACTCATTTTGGGGCTGTTTTAACCCATCCAAGCCTAGCCACTATGAACCAGAGCGGCTAGATCCTGGCTATTGAAGCTCAGAGCAACCAATCACTAGTCACTATAGATGACAACGACTAAGATTTAAAATGCATATTGCTATCAAAATAGCCAAATCTCAGGTGGAAGTGGCATTTTGCATTCAATAAAGCTAAGCAGGGATAACTTTGCATTCCTCCTCACAACCAATATACATGAGAGACTCAAGTCTAGATTTAGACATCAGTTAACTGGCCTTCAAACACAAAAAAAGATAAAACTTCTCATGCTAACATCTAGTGTGCATGCAAAATTTAGTCTTAGGGTTAGACATTGACCTAGGGCTTCAAATATATTATAAGGTGTAAACCTAAGAGAACCGAGAGAGCATTTAGAGACCTTTTTTGTAGAGATACAACATAGGAGAGCCTTTTGAGACTTGGATATTTTTCTTGTAGTGAAGCCTTGTTGGATTGGAGAGCAAATTGGACACCTTTTAGGAGAAACGAACTGTTGGCCTATTTAAAGTTCATCATCTATAGGAAATTCAACACATCGGTCATAAACAACAACTATTTAAACATCAGCAACAACCCTAAATCCATAGCCTTGGAGCAATAAAGACATATTTTCATCTTAGCAGCCACTATTATGGGCAGTGGCCCGCAAGCCCAGTCTAGGGTTCTTAGCATTATTTTCTTTCATTTAGCTTATTATATGTTTTCACATCATTAGCATAGATATGATTTCTCATATTTCCTTGCATTCATAGCATTAGTTTCTATTATCATTGAGTATATTCCTATTTATCATTAGGGTTATAGCTAACAACCTCATCTTGAGAGGTAATCTTGGGCAGTTGAGTATTTGTTGTTATTTTCATACTTGCAAGACTACAGGTTCACTGGATACGTTATCAACACTTGAAAGCAAAAGGATCCCTCTAGGAGCTAGACCTAGAGAAGGAGGAATATGTAAGCCCTTGTATAGTTTCGTGTGCATCATCAAGAAGCCTACGAGAGTGCATCACCTCTTGCAAAGGGATATCATACATATTCTACCCTAATTTGTAAAATCTATGTCAAATGAAGGGAATTCCTTAGAGGGATCTATATGTAACCGAACTTGAGAAAAAGCAATAAAGAGAATCATTCATTCATTTATTTATATTTTGGTTGCATCTATTTTTGCATCTTTCATTTAATGCATGATTAAATATTATTATAAATCAAATAATATTCGCAAATAGAGTAGTGGATGGTGCGCTGCTTCCCCAAGGTCGCTACAGATGGTGATCACCGTGGGACCCTACCAAGTTTTTATGTTCTACCAATTTACCAAGTCAGATTCTTATGTGCAGGTTTAGCCACTCTGGTCTACAGTAGCCTATAGTCTTAGCTGCTCCTGCTAACAGTGGCCAAAAATTAATCGCTCTGGTCAACAGTGGTTGAAACTGGAGTGTAGCAGGGGACATAATCTCTATTTTCTAAGCTAGATTTGAAGTTGGTATAATTTTTTTTATGTTTTATGATCCTATGTCTGCTTATGTTCTCCTAAAACAGTGAAATTAAGACACATTTTGATTTGGAAACTAAGGAATGGAAAGGAAAGAACTTGTATCTTGCATATTTTAGGATTTTTCTTAGATTTCCACTAGGCGTTGCTAGGAACATTGGATTATGCTTGTAAAGTATGCCCTAGGATCCAACATGGTAGAAATTATGTGTTTGTTTGCTTGCTTTGAGGCCCTTATAAAGGCCATATCTACACAAAATAGAGTGCATCCATGAAACTCATATTAGTTTATACATCTTTCTGAAAACTGAAATGTCATTTGTATTAGGCATATAAGAAAGTTGTATTTATGTTGTATGATGCATTTTATTTTATGCAAATTTAAAACAAACCACACACACGCACACATATTTTAAACATTGGGGAGTTGTATTTCATCACCAACCATCAATTTAGTTCGATGACGTTGGCATTCATCTCCTTCCATTGGCTTTCCCCCTAGATTTTCCTATAATGGAATAAGGAACTTCTTTATAGTGGTACTAAGTTACTCATGTTCAAGTTGTCTCCCACTATTGGAACAATCATTGGTTCAGAGTGGAAGATCTAGGCAAAACCTCCACTAGGATTTAAGCAGTGTACCCTAGTCTCTTTTTTGGAAAAATCATGTTTGGCATGAGTGTTCTTGATTCCCACTATGGATGAGTCTCCTCATTCTAAATCCAAAATAAGAGCAATAAAACAAGAGAAACAACACATTAAAACATAGCAAATAGTTTAGGCCACACGTAAATTGGTAATAAAGATAAACACTTGCTTTATATTGTTTGGTTATCTTTTACAATACAAAAGATAAATTCATAAAATCAATGGGTAAAACTAGAAGTAAGAATCCTCATTCCAATGCCGAGGTAGAATTTGAAACAACACACACCCATAGGCAAAGTTGTAGTAACATTGAAACACCTGCTCACAACACTATGGGACATAGTTCTATGAGGCTAAGATGTGATAACTCAACCCGTGGGGGTTCTCCTTGAGAAACCCCAGTTAGGGAGACACATAATGGAAACAAATAACCTAAAAACAATGAGGTTTCAAGGTCTTCTTCATCATGGAGATGCAAGGAGGCCTCAAGGACCTCATCGACATACAAAAAATTCTCAAATATATGAGAAGGATTCAAGAGTTTCCTCCCCACATGGACATAAGATGGGATCTAGACCCCATTCTTCACATAGGGATGATTAGGTTTCCCCACCTCCATCATCATGAAGGAATGGTGGGGCCACAAATCCTTCATCATCAAAAAGACACATGAGAGTCACAATAGATCAAACTTCACATGGAACACTTAGAAAAAATATACCCACTAAGGGGTATGAAACTAGAGTTACATCCAATCATAGGCACCAAATAGAAGATACCCTACATACAAGAGGAAGAATTTCATTAGATCATGACCGCATTGGAGTAAATGGCACCCCATAGGATCAGCCATGGAAAACAATGTAGTTAGATGATTTGGATCGGTTTCATTCGAGGCTAACTTCCAAAAATATAGCCATAGAAAATTCTACATCTAGAAGTTCACAAAGTGTTACTTCTAAACACACCATCCAACCTGGGGAAGCTTCAAAGTGACCCCATAGTATGCATACTGAGTTTTATCATAGAGTTAATTATCAACACATCGAACAAGTTACCTTGGATAGAAAGAGCAAAGAAATAGTGGAAACCTCTTTGAGGAATCTGTGAATCAGAACCACAAGAACATAATCAAACAAACATGAATATTTTTTAATAGTGCAATTTGACCACATGTGATAGTTAGAAAATGCATTGCATAAAGAGTGAGAGCTAGTTGAAGCTCTCGAACACAATAAAAAAAGATAAAGGCTCTTGCGCCAACATGAGCAACATTTAAGAGAATAAGTTGAGTAGCTAGCTCATACAAACCTACAATAAAATGGTAGTGATCACCCAAGAAATGAATGTTCTAACTCACCACAAGAAGGGTGCATTAGAAAAGAAGAAAGCCCATAATGAAACCACCACTCAAGTCATGAACAAGAGAAAACTAGTGGGGAAAGGGTAAACATGATAAATTAGGATCAAACACATCCTAAATCCCCTCATAGGAGGGAGGAGAATAGAAAAATTCAAGTAGATAAAGGGTTACCTCCATTACCACCATGAGTGGGCCTACAATAAGAGGAAATCCTCACCTCAAAGGCATTCCAGGCACTCGCTAAAAATATGAATTCCTTTGAGAAGAAAGATACTACTGGGAACCAACCAACTCTGAGTAAAATACACAACCAACCATTATTCCCATTAGTTCCTAGCCCTACATATCCTAAGCACTTTGATATTCCTAGGTTAGAAAAAATTAAGGGTGAAGAGGATGCACAAGAGCATGTTACCAATTTCATCAATGCATGTTTTCATATTGAAGACAATGATGCTCTTATGCTGAGAACTTTCATTATGATATTTTTGGGGGCTGCCACCCAATGGTTCAACTAGCTTCCCAAGCACAACATATCCACTTTTGAACAACTAGTAAACACTTTCCTAAAATGATTATCCTTAGGTGCTAAGAATAAGGTGAACCTTTCAGACCTAGCCAACTTATAACATTATGATGATGATCTAGTAATGGATTATAGGGATAGATGGAGAAAAGTCATGGCAAAGTTATCATTCTCTGTCCCCATAGAAGAAATTATTTGTATGTTCACCAAGAGTTGTTCTAAACACATCTCCCTATTGTTACAAATTCAACAATATCCTTCATTTGAGGAAGCCTTTTCATAGGCCAAAATCATTGAGGACATAAAAGTAGATGAGGGAACCATCAAGCTCTAAACCAAGAAGGAGTGGAACAAAAATGACAAGAATTACAAATATAAGAAGAAGCAGGAAAAACTTGCTCCAGTTAATCAAGTACTATTGGCTACACTTAAGGATGGGGTTGTGTAGCAATCCTAAAATTATCAAGCATAGCCCCCACCAACAAATTATGATCAAAAGAACAATTAGAAGCAAAACAGAGAACGCAAGCCACCTGACTATTTTACATCTTTGTCAGAGTCAATGCTATCAATTTTCAACTAGTTGAGAGAGGCTAGGAAGATCAAATTTTTTGATATACCTCTTTTATATCCCAACCATACTAAGACAAAAGGATATAGGGAAGATCAGTTTTACCCTTATCATAGAATACCGGGGCATGATATCAAAGTATGCATTGGTTTCTATAACCAGGTGCAAAATATGATTGAAATGGAAAAACTTAAATTTGACAACCCATTGGCTCTCAATAATAGAGATATGGGCATATACAAAAACCTGTTGCTAAATCGTGAGGTCCCTAGAGGGCAAGGTACCCAATTCAATTAGGTTCAAATCGATAAACCTACACATGGATGCGTTGGGATGGTTGAAATTTTCAATATAGCAACCAGGAGTAGATGATATGGTCAACCATAGCCTCTTGTAGCTCCCATTAATATCCCAGCTGCACCTAGGCAAAGGCAAGGGTAAAAAAACCTTCCAAGTCCACCAACCTGACCTATGGTAACTATTCATAGTAGACTAGAATAAAACTTACAAATGACTCTGGCCAAGCCATCTATATATGAGCTCATACAATAGTCCCCAAAGCACAGAGAAACTTTGATAGATATTTTGATATCAATTGAGCTCCAACCAAAATATTTGAATGCATTCACTCATTTTGTGGGACAAGTACAGCAATGCCAAGAACCTGTAATTCAATTTTATGATCATGAGATTAAGATAGTGTCTACTGCCTTGCCAAATCCTCCACTGCACATTGTTGCTTTAGTCAATAATTTACCTTTTAAGTGGGTGTTGATCGATACAGGTTCATCAATAAACATCATCACAACAACAACAATAGGGCACCTTAAGATCCCCAAATCCAATATCGTTCTAGGAGCCTACACATTAAGAGCTTTTAATGATTATTTATTCTCTTTTGTAGGAACGATGGTCCTACCCATTAAGGTGGGGCATAAGACCATCCCTATGATGCATGATGTCTTGGAAGGGGCCATACAATATAGCATTATCCTAGGGCATCCTTGGATAAGAGATATGAAGTGTGTGCCTTTGATTTTACACCAATGTGTCAAGTATGTGCACGATGACAAAGTCTATGTAGTTATGGCTAATGAAGAGCCATTCAAATATGCCCATCAGGTGGATCTTCTTGGATATTTTGTGATTTATTCCACCTACCTATATGTAATACATTCATCTCCAACTATGAAACTATATGATAGAGATAAAGGGGTACAAAAAGACCCATCCACATCGGCATCTCCTCTTACACCCAAAATAACTAACGCTTCTAAGAGACCATCAACGTCTAAAAATAAAGATAATCAAAAGCTAAAGGTGCCACTAATTGAGGAAGAAAATCCCAAGTAATTGCTAACTATATCCATTACAAAAATCCCAAGTCCCATGGAAGAAGAAGATCTCCAAGATCAAGCTGAGGAAATACTAGAACCCACTTCGCTAGTGTCATCTGTAGGGTCATCCACATCACATGTGACAATACACTTGGCAAGAAAAATATTAGGAGAGTACCTTGTGTAGAACATAACATTCATTCCCATATTTGAGTATACATAAGACATGGGATGACCAAAATACCTAAGACCACCAGTGGGAACAATGTTTCCACTTGGAATCCCTCCCAACTAGACCAACTTTATTTATGCTATCTTGGACTATGCCAATAAGTATTAAAATGTAGAAGAGAACAATGATGAAATATTCATTTTTAGTATTTGTTACCTCTATAATATTGAGTTTGCTCTAAGCCACTTTGAATGTTGCCATTAGCATGGCAACGATATTGGTATATATGAGTAGGGACATTCTGCCTTCGTTTCGCTCCTTTGCCACTGCATGTCTCAAAAATGCGACATGTCATGACAATGAGACATGTCACGAAATCATGACATTCGTCTCCCATTTTGCACTCTTTCCACTTCCATCCGTGAAAGTGCGACATGTCATGAAATCATGATGTCCTTAAGTCTTTTCCTTCATTTTCTCTGGATAGTCACAAAAATGCGACATGTCGTGACAATGAGACCTATCACAAAATCGTGACAATCTGCCTTTGTTCTGCTCCTTTGCCACTGCCTATCACAAAACTGAGAAATGTCACAAAGTCATGACATTTGTTTCCCATTTTTTTCTCTTACTGCTTCTAGTCACGAAGAATCGACAAGTCACAAAATCATGTCGTCCTTGAGTCTTTTCTTGCATTTGCTCTGGATTGTCACGAAACTACGACATGTCAAAAATGCGACATGTCGCGACATCACGACACTTCTGCCTCTTTGACCTATTTTGTTGCTTTTGGACATGAAAAGGCAACATGTCACGATATCGCGACACACTCGCCTCCTTGCTCCTTTTCTTGGCTTTTTCCCGCAAAAATCCAACATGTCATGATATCACGACACTTTCACCTCCTTACTCTTTCTCTTCTCTTTTGGTCGCAAAAATGCGACATGTCACGATATCGCGACACTTTTTCCTTCCTACTCTTTCTCTTCTCTTTTGGTCGCGAAAGTGCGACATGTCGCGATATCATGACATTTTTCCTTCTTGCTCTTTCTTTTCTCTTTTGGTCACGAAAATGTGACATGTCGCGATATCGCAACGCTTTTTCCCTCTTGCTCTTTCTCTTCTCTTTTGGTCGCAAAACTGTGACATGTCACGATATCATGACACTTTTTCCTTCTTGCTCAACATGTCGCCAAAACGCGACACTTTTTCCTTCTTGCTCAACATGTCATGATATCGCGACACTTTTTCTTTCTTGCTCAACATGTCGCGATATCGTGACACTTTTCCTTTCTTGCTCTACATGTCATGAAATTGCAACACTTTTTCTTTCTTGCTCAACATGTCATGAAATCGTGACCCTTTTTCCTTCTTGCTCAACATGTCGCGATATCGCGACACTTTTTCTTTCTTGCTCAACATGTCGCGATATCGTGACACTTTTTCTTTCTTGCTGTATTTTGCTTTTCCTTCTTTCTTGCGATATCGCGACATTTTTCCTTCTTACTCTTTCTCTTCTCTTTTGGTCACGAAAATGCGACATGTCGCGATATCGTGACACTTTTTCCCTCTTGCTCTTTCTCTTCTCTTTTGGTCATGAAACTGTGACATGTCGCGATATCGTGACACTTTTTCCTTCTTGCTCAACATGTTGCCAAAATGCGACACTTTTTCCTTCTTGCTCAACATGTCACGATATCATGACACTTTTTCTTTCTTTCTCAACATGTCGCGATATCGCGACACTTTTCCTTTCTTGCTCTACTTGTCGCGATATCGTGACACTTTTTCTTTCTTGCTCAACATGTCACAAAATCCCGACCCTTTTTCCTTCTTGCTCAACATGTCACGATATCGCGACACTTTTTCTTTCTTGCTCAACATGTCGTGATATCGCGACACTTTTTCTTTCTTGCTGTATTTTGCTTTTCCTTAAACTACGACATGTCATGAAATCACGGCATCGGTCCTTGGCAGCTGCATTTACCCCTAACCCCATAACATGAGGCCACCATGCCACCTGGATCCTTCCCCCATTGTAAATAAAACTAAAGTCGTCACAAGAAAGACCGAAGCAATACTGACAAAACAAAAATGAAACTCCTCTCCCTTTTTTCGAACCCCATAGTTTCATCATCATTTGCGATCATTTTGAATAATTTTTTCCACATCACTTGGGACCCCATGTTCCCAAGTGACCAGCCCATCGGCTTCCACCCCTATATTGGCCAAGATATCAGCTATTTTATTTTCTTCCCTAAACATGTGTTGGGCCTTCCGATCATTCTTGGCTTGGTAGAGGATCCTAGCCTCTTCGATGATAGTCTTAATCTGCCATGGAGGATTTTTCCCATTGCTGAGAAGGTTTATGACATGCATCGAATCTCCTTCGATAATTAGTTTACCTTCAATCTCCTGAGCCAACTGAAGACCCCTCCATAATGCTCTTGCTTCTACCTCGTTGTTAGTCCTTGTTCCCAGCTACTCAGAAAAGGCCATCACCAACTTGCCTTGATGGTCTCTCACTGCTCCTCCAACCCTTGCTTTGCCAGGGTTACCTTTAGAGGCCCCATCGAAGTTGAGCTTGAACCAACCAACCGAGGGTGGTTTCCACTTGACATCTATTCTGGGATTGACCTTGGTAGACACTAGTTTCTCACCCAAAGTAATATTTAAGGATCGAGCGATCAGCCTCTCCCAGGTGGAAGGATTTCGAGCTTCATGAGGAATAAGGCTGACGTTTTCATGGGCGAAGGTAAGAATCTTATTGGTGATGGAGGTGACATCATGGCTCGACTCATGGAAAGCTCTATGGTTTCTTTCTAGCCAAACATTCCAAAGAAAATGATGGAGACAAATCTTCCAAAAAAACCTCAGTCTAAGGCTAACAAAGGGATTTGGCCATTGGTGGAAGAGGTCAATGATGGTGGCTGGTCTGACCCAAAAAATGCTAAAGGCTTGAAATAACCCATTGAGGATACTCAGAGAGACCAAGAATTCAAGGAAAATATGGAGGGTGGACTCCCAATTGGCCCTGCACAAAAAATAGCGGTTAGCAACTATCATACCTTTCCTTATCAAGTTGTCAATAGTAAGAATCCTGCCTTGGATCACCAGCCATGAGAACATTGCAACTTTAGGAATAAGATTTTTGACCCACACCAGCTGTGTCTAGAGTGTGGGGTCCTCGATATCTAACATTAGCATGTATGCAGATTTGACTGAGAATTGCCCATTTTTGGTAGCTTCCCATATTACATGATCTTACTCAGGTCTCATAGAAATGAATTGTTGATGTAGGATGCTTTGGATTTCTTCTGATTCAGCTTCAAATCCTTGAATCCTTATCTGTTTCCAAATAAGCCTTCCTCTATCCTGTCTCATGAAATCAACTACTTTCCTTCCTATGATATCCTCTGTGATTCTTTTGATCCTCGCTAGGTGAGGAACCTGAGATAAAGCTTCATCCTTGGCCCACCTGTCATCCCAAAACCTGATCTTCTGCCCGTTACCTAGAACCCATATTAGGCCTTTCTTTATGACCTCTCTGCTTGTTAATATTGCATTCCAGAATGCCAAACCTCTATTGTGCACCGTGTCATTTAGGAATTTGGTATCTTGAAGATATTTTCTTTTAATTATGGCAGTCCACTCATTCTCCTCATTGTTAATGAGATGCCAAGCTTGTTTGGCTAGCAAGGCTGTGTTTAGGTGAGCAACTCTTCTCAGTCCTAGCCCCCAATTTTCTTTCGGCCTGCAAACCTTGCCCCAGCCCACAAGGTGGATCCTCTATTTTTCCTCTGACCCAAACCAGAGAAAATTCTTTTGGAGTTATTCAATTTTTTGGTATACTCTGGTTGGGGCCTTAAACACAGATAGAAAATAAACTAGAATGCTCTGTAAGGATGCCTTAGTGAGAGTAAGTTTCCTAGCCTGAGATAAAAAATGTCCTTTCCAGCTAGCCAATTTCTTTTGGATTCTTTCTACCACTCTATCCCACATAGATTCTCTCGGAGAACCATAGAAAAGGGGAAGGCCTAAATAAGAGGTAGGAAGAGTCGCTATCAAACATCCCAAAATATCTACTATTCTGGCTTGTCTCTGAATTGGGGTGTTGAGGAAGTAAAGCTTACTCTTGTTGAAGTTCACCTTCTGTCCCACCGCATCCTCGTAGAGTTGGAGAATGTGCTTAATCCTTTTGGATTCAACCACTGATGACTGGGTCAACATCAGAGTGTCATCAAAAAATTGTTGGTGAGTAACTGGGTTGGTGAGAGAGGTGGCTTTAATCCCTGAAATTAATCTAGTAGTGCAATATGCTTTAATATTTCTACCTAATGCCTCTGCTACTATAATGAACAACATTAGGCTAATCGGATCTCCTTGTCTGAGCCCCCTATGGATCTAGAAATATCCAGTTGTCGTACCATTGTCCAACACTAAAAACCAAGGTTCTGATATGAACTCTTTTATCAACCTGACCCACTGAGGATGAAATTCAAACCTTAGAAGAACAACCATCAAAAAATCCTAGTTAATGCGGTCAAAAGCTTTATTCATATCAAGCTTTAGGGCAAAGACCTCCTTGTTGGTTTGCCTAGCAGAGTGCAGAGCTTCATGGACTGTGATCACACCATCCATAATTGATCTCCCCTGAACTGAGCTTCCTTGACCAGGGTCAATAATGAGGGGCAATATTTCTTTCATCCTGTTAGCAATGGATTTTGTTAAGATCTTGTAGGATACGTTACATAAACTAACCGGTCTAAAATCTACCATTGTCTCCGGTGTTGGGCCCTTAGGAATCAGGGCTATAAAGGTGGACTTGAACCCTCTCGGGATATGTTTTGAAGCCTAAAACTCTTTGATAGTAGAAATGACATCCTCTCCCACAATATCCTAGAAAACTTGGAAGAACCGAGGAGGGAACCCATCAGGGCCAGGGGCCTTCTCAGGTTCCATACTAAACAAAGCATTTTTTATTTCTTCATTAGTGAAGGGAGCAAGAAGCTTACCATTAATGGCCTCATCAACCAAGCTAGGAATGAACTAGAGGAGAGTGTCCTTGGATTCCTCTATACACTGGGATTCATCCCCGAGAAGGGAGCTAAAATAAGCAATTGCTTCCTCTCTGATCTCAATCAAATCCTAGGTTTTGGATCCATCAGCTTTGGTCAACTCTCTGATCTTGTTATTACTTCTGTTCCTCAAGGTTGTGACGTGAAAGAACTTTGAGTTCAAGTCACCATCCTTTAGCCATAACACCCTAGATTTCTATCTCCAGTATATCTCTTCACAAGCCAAAATATTGTGATATTCTGAAAGCTTGGCTTGCTCCTCCTTCCTAGTAGCTTCATCATCGATACCATTTTGTATTGAGTTGTCAATGACCTACATCCTTTCTCCCACTTGTTTCTTATTCTCAAAAAGGTTCCCAAAAACCTCCTTATTCCAAGTTCTAAGATTATCCTTTACTAATTTCAGCTTTTGAGCAAGTTTGAAACCTGAACTTCCCTGAAAGGGTTGCTACCACCATCTGGAAATATTTTATTTTAACTCCGGGTGCCTGATCCACATTGACTGGAATCGAAAAGGTTTTTTGAAGGAGTTTGACTTTGGAACCTCCAAAAGGATGGGATTGTGATCAGAGGAAATTTTGGGAAGAGTTTGCAGAGTAGAGTCTCCAAACCCAGCAATTGCCTCCTTAGATAAGAAAAACCTGTCAAGTCTTTCCTGGATAAGTTGGCTTCCTGTTCGCCTATTGCTCCAAGTATACTTGGCTCCTCTTAGCCTCACATCCATCAATTGGTTCGAGTTTATGAAGTCATTGAAGTCTTCCATACTTTTGGTTGGGAGCCCTATTCCACCCTTTTTGTTTGAGGGGTATAATGGCGTGTTGAAGTCGCCAGTCACCACCCACGGGATGTCATGGAAAGCATCACCCAGTTTACCCAAGTACTCCCACAAAGAAGCTCTCCCTTGAACATAATTGGGAGCATAGACATTTGAGAAGATCCACGATCTATTTTTGTCAATATCATGGAAAAAAACACTCAGCACCCTGTCATCATCTTGGATAATGCTGCCTTCCACCACCCGAGGATCCCAAAGAACCATGAGCCCCCTTGAAGTTCCTCTAGCCATTTTGTACACCATGTCCCCTTGACTCCACATATTTTTTGCTATTGTTTTTGACTGGGCTTCATCTAATTTTGTTTCTTGCAGCATCAAAATTGTTGGATTGTATTGCCTTCTTAACGAGCTAACCACCCTCTGAGTGGGTCGGCCATTGAGGCCTCTCACATTCCATGAGAGAACCTTCATTTAGATTGTTTAGAGTTTTTCCCCTTCCCCCTCCCTTGAGGAGGTTTTCCTGATTTGTTATCTTCATGCCTTGGGATAACTTGTTGTATCAGTGTTTTTTGTTTGCCACTAGCAATCTCATTGTCAATCCTCATTCTGTTGTGCTCTGCATTTGACATCCTCCCCTTCTTTCTCTCATTGCCATAGTCAATAGGTGACTTAGTAGTACTCCTGGTCTACTTGGGGCTAAAATGTGGATGAACTATCTATTGTAGAACCGGACTAACGCATTCCTCAAAATCATTCATTTCTACCACCTCAATCCATGATTCTAACTCCTCCATCTATTTCCTGTATTCTCCTAATTTTTGTATTGAACCTTCTAGATGGTTTGATGGGCTTCTGGCTATGATGTTGGGAAGGTCTATTTTCGAAGACTCTATCTCCTCCACCCATTTTCTATATTCTCTAGGATTTTGCCTTACCCCTCCCTAGGGGCTTGAGGGGTTCTTGGTTATGGGGTTTGTAGGACCCGCCCTTGATGGGGATTCTAGGGTTTTAGGGATTTCACCTTGCAGGTTTCCTTCCTCTAATTCCTCACTCTCCCCTTCTACCATTAGATCATCTAAAATTTTGAACTTATTTGAGCTTGGAATTTTAGGGCTTACCTGATTTTCCTGTTCGTCGGTGAGATGTTGCTTGTCTTTGCTCTGACCTTGCCCTACCCCCTGTTTTGTCTTCTCCTAATAAAAGTGGTTATTTTTAGATGGCCTAAACCCTCCTTTGCCCACAGGGCCTCCTTTTAGAGGGAGGTTCCTAGGAAACCCTTTCTCATTTGCTCGTTTGCCTTCCATCCTTTGGATTTCTCTGCTAGCTACTAGATTAGGGCACTGATTTTGCAAATGGCCTTGGGTTTTGCACTCAGGGAAAAAAGCTGGCCTATTTTCATATTCCATCACCTGTTTTCTTAGGTAGTTACCATACCCTAGCTCCACAATATTTGGCATCTTAGAGTCTAAATTAGTATTGATGCATATTCTTGCATGTGTCATCCTTGTCCTAGCCAAGGTTGCATGATCTATGGAAACCAGTTCTCCAATCGCTCTGGCGATGCCTTGCAGCCAGTACTCATTGAAAAACTAAGCTGGTAGGTTAGGAAGTCGAACCCAGATAGGGGCAGTATTGATATTCTATTTTTTAGGGTCAAAATCCTCCCCCCACTTCCTAAGGAATAGACTATGTTTCCCTAAAAACTAGGGTCCTCTAGTTAGAACACGGTTTGCATCCTCCTTGTTATTAAATATTATGATGAAAAACCCCTAGATAGGGCAACAACCTCCATACTCCCCACCGTTCTCCATTTGGATAGAGCCCAGGATCGTATAGTCTCTATATCCGACCTTCCACCCAGAAACTTACCCACTAAAGAAAACTCTTCCATGGATAAAAAAGAACCCATCGAAGCAGTAGGAGCCATTATCCTATTATTCACCGGAATGAGGGGTGGGAGTGAAAGGAAATCACTCTTTCTCCCCTTAACATTTTTTGCAAAGGACCGACCTCCTCTGGGACCCGCATCGCCCTTCTGGGTCCCTTTGTCCGGATATTTTTGAGGAGGGTCGAGCCCTCTTTGGACAGCCCCACCTGTCATCGAAGGCCTCCCTTCCTCTGGATCCTCGCCTGATTCCTTCTCGAGGTTCCTTCCCAAACCCTCCGTGCCTTCTCTGTTGTTCCCACCCGAAACTTTCAAACTTCCTCCGCTTCTTCTCTCCTCCATTCCTCTCACTAACTTTCAAGCTATGTGTAATGATTATGTTGTTTTAATGTTTCCTTGGGTTTGTACATTAAAATGTTTTAGCTATCTTTTATTTATAGTTTTTTAGCTATTTTTTATTTATAGTTAGTACTAAGTTATATCAATTACTAATATGCATCTTTATGTTAATTCTTGATTTATTATGCTATAGTATTTATGTTAAAGGAATGTGTAGACACCTAAAACATGTCATGTTTAGGAGAACTACTCATATGGGCATTCATAGACCATGTGACTAAACCTTGGAACCTTCCAAGTGCCAAAAGTGGTTTTCACCACTCATTTTGGGGTAGTTTTAGCCCATCCAAGCCTAGCCGCTATGAACCAGAGCGACTAGATCCTAGTCACTGAAGCTCAGAGCAGCCAATCACTAGCCACTATAGATGACAATGGCTAAGCTCTAAAATGCAACTTGCCATCAAAATAGCCTAATCTCGGGTGGAAGTGGCAGTTTACATGCAATAAAGTCGAGCGGGGATAACTTTGCATTCCTCCTCACAACCAGTCTACATGAGAGACTCAAGTCTAGATTTAGACATCAGTTAACTGGCCCTCAATGGTAGAAAAAGACTTAAATTCTCATGCTAACAAATAGTTCGTATGCAGGATTCAGTCCTAGGGTTTTTAGACCTAAACCTAAGCCCTTAACACATTATAAGGTGCAAACCTAAGAGCACCAAGGAGAGACCTTTTTGTAGAGATACAACCGAGGAGAGATTTTCGAGACTTGGAGAGCTTTTCTTGTAGCGAAGCCCTGTTGGATCGGAGAGCAAATTGGAGCACCTTTTAGGAGCAATGAAGTGTTGGCCGATTGAGAGTTCATCATCTGTAGGATATTCAACACATCGGGCATAAATGACAACCATTTCAACTTCAGAAACAATCCTAGATCCATAGCCTTGGAGCAATAAAGACATATTTTCATCTTAGCGGCCACTATCATGGACAGTGGCCCGTAGGCCTAGTCTAGGGTTCTTAGCATTATTTTCTTTCATCTAGCTTATTACATGTTTTCACATCATTAGCATAGATATGATTTCTCGTATTTACTTGCATTCATAGCATTAGTTTCTATTATCATTGAGCATATTCCTATTTATCATTAGGGTTATTGCTAACAACCTCATCCGAGGAGGCAATCTCGGACAGCTGAGTATTTGCTGTTGTTTTCATGCTTGCAGGACTATAGGTTCACTGGATAGGTTATCAACATACGAAAGCAAAAGGATCCCTCTAGGAGCCAGACCTGGAGAAGGAGGCATTTGTAAGCCCTCATACAATTTTATGTGCATCATCGGGAAGCCTACGAGAGTGCATCACCCCTTGCGAGGGGATATCATACATCTTCTGCCCTAATTTGTAAAATCTATATCAAATGAAGGGAATCCCTTAGAGGGATCTATATGTAACCGAACTTGAGAAAAAACAATAAAGAGAATCATTCATTCATTTATTTGTATTTTGGTTGCATCTATTTTTGCATATTTCATTTAATGCATGATTAAGTATAAATAAATCAAATAATATTCACAAATAGAGTAGTGGATGGTGCGTCGCTTCCCTGGGGTCACTACAGATGGCGATCATGGTGGGACCCCACCAAGTTTTTATTTTTTACCAATTTACTGAGTCAGGTTTTTGTGTGCAGGTTTAGCCACTCTGGTCTACAGTGGCCCACAGTCTTAGCTGCTCCTACTAATAGTGGCCAAAAATCAGCCACTCTGGTCAACAGTGGTTGGAACTGGAGTGCAGCAGAGGACATAATCTCTATTCTCTGAGCTGGATTAGAGGTTGGTACAATTTTTTTGATGTTTTATGATCCTCTGTCTGCTTCTGTTCTCCTAAAATAGTGAAATTAAGACACATTTTGATTTGGAAACTAAGGAATGGAAAGGAAAGAACTTGCATCTTGCACATTTTAGGGTTTTTCTTAGATTTCCACTAGGCGTTGCTAGGAACATTGGCTTATGCTTGTAAAGTCTGCCCTAGAATCCAACATGCTAGAAATCATGTGTTGGTTTGCTTGCTTTGAGGCCCTTCTAAAGGCCATATCTGCACAAAATAGAGTGCATCCATGAAACTCATATTAGTTTATGCATCTTTCTGAAAACTAAAACATCATTTGTATTAGGCATATAAGAAAGTTGCATTTCTATTGTATGATGCATTTTATTTTATGCAAATTTAAAATGAACCACACACATGCACACATATTTTAAACATTGGGGAGTTGGATTTCATCACCAACCCTCAATTCAGTCTGGTGACGTTGGCATTCATCTCCTTCCATCGGCTTGCCCCCTAGATTTTCCTAGAATGGAATAAGGAACTTCTTTATAGTGGTACTAAGTTACTCATGTTCAAACTGTCTCCCACTATTGGAACAATCATTGGTTCATAGTGGAAGAGCTAGGCAAAACCCCCACTGGGATTTAAGCGGTGTACCCTAGTCTCTTTTTGGAAAAATCATGTTTGGCATGGGTGTTCTTGATTCCCACTATGGATGAGTCTCCTCATTCTAAATCCAAAACAAGAGCAAGAAAACAAGAACAACAACACATCAAAATGTAGCAAATAGTTTAGGGCACACATAAATTGGTAATCAAGATAAACACTTGCTTGATATTGTTTGGCTATATTTAATTACAACACAAAATATAAATTCACAAACACAATGGTTAAAACTAGAAGTAAGCATCCTCAGTCCAATGTCGAGGCAAAATTTGAAACAACACACACCCATAGGTGAAGTCGTAGTAACATTGAAACACCTGCTCGCAACACCATGGGACATAGTTCTATGAGCCTAAGAGGTGATAACTCAACCCGTGGGGGTTCTCCTCGAGAAACCCCAATTAGGGAGACACATCATGGAAACAAATCACCTAAACACAATGAGGCTTCAAGGTCTCCTTCATCATGGAGATGCAAGGAGGCCTCAAGGCCCTCCTCTCGACACACAAAAACTTCTCAAAGACATGAGGAGGCTTCAAGAGCTTCCTCCCCACATGGACATAAGAGGGGCTCTAGACCCCATTCTTCACATAGGGATGATGAGGTTTCCCCACCTCCATCCTCATGAAGGAATGGTGGGGCCACAAAGCCTTCATCACCAAAAAGACACATGAGAGTCACAACATCTCAAACTTCACATGGGACACTTAGAATAGATCTGCCCACTGAGGGGCATGAAACTAGAGTTACATCCAGTCATAGGCACCAAATAGAAGATACCCTTCATACAAGAGGAAGGATTCCATTAGATCATGACCTCATTGGAGTAAATGGCACCCCATGGGATCAGCCATGGAAAACAAGATAGTTAGATGAGTTGGATCGGTTTCATTCGAGGCTAACTCCTAGAACCATAGCCACAGAAAATTCTGCATCTGGAAGTTCACAAAGTGTTACTTCTAAATGCACCACCCAACCTGGGGAAGCTTCAAAGTGACCCCATAGTACGCATACTAAGTCTGATCATAGAGGTACTTATCAACACACCGAACAAGTTACCTTGGCTAGCAAGAGCAAAGAAATAGTGGAAACCTCTTCGAGGAATCTATGAATCAGAACCACAAGAATAGAATCAGACAAACATGAATCTTCTTTAACAGTGCAATCTGACCACATGCGATGGTTAGAAAATGCATTGCATAAAGAGCGAGAGCTAGTTGAAGCTCTCGAACATGACAAACAAAGAGAAAGGCTCTTGCGCCAACATGAGCAGCATTTAAGAGAACAAGTTGAGCATCTAGCTCGTATAAACCTACAAGAAAATGGTAGTGATCACCCAAGAAATGAGTGCACTGACTCACCACAAGAAGGGCACATTAGGCAAGAAGAAAGCCCATAATGAAACCACCACTCAAATCATGAACAAGAGCAAACTGGTGGGGCAAGGGTAAACATGATAAATCAGGATCAAACACATCCTGAATCCCCTCATAGGAGGGAGGAGAATAGAACAAGTCAAGTGGATAAAGGGTTACCTCCATTACCACCATGAGTGGGCCTACAAGAAGAGGAACTCCTCACCTCAAAGGCATTCTAGGCACTCACTAAAAATATGAAGTCCTTTGAGAAGCAAGATATGGCTGGGAACCAACCAACGCTGAGTAAAATACACAACCAACCATTATGCCCATCAGTTCCTAGCCCTACATATCCTAAGCACTTTGAGATGCCTAGGTTAGAAAAATTCAAGGGTGAAGAGGATGCACAAGAGCATGTTACCAATTTCATCAATGCATATTTTCATCTTGAAGACAATGATGCTCTTATGCTGAGAACTTTCATTATGATATTTTTGGGGGCTGCCACCCAATGGTTCAACTAGCTTCCCAAGCACAACATATCCACTTTTGAACAACTAGTAAACGCTTTCCTAAAATGTTTCTCCTTTGGTGCTAAGAAGAAGGTGAACCTTTCAGACCTGGCCAACTTAAAACATTATGATGATGAGCTAGTAATGGATTATGGGGATAGATGGAGAAAATTCATGGTAAAGTTATCATTCTCCGTCCCCATAGAAGAAATCATTCGCATGTTCACCAAGAGTTGTTCTAAACATATCTCCCTCTTGTTACAACTTCAATAATATCCTTCATTTGAGGAAGCCTTGGCATAGGCCAAACTCATTGAGGACATAAAAGTAGATGAGGGAACCATCAAGCTCTGAACCAAGAAGGAGTGGAACAAAAATGGCAAGAATGACAAATACAAGCAGAAGCAGGCAAACCCTGCTCTAGTTAATCAAGTAGTATTGGTTGCACCTAAATATGGGGTTGTGCAGCAACCCTAAAATTATCAAGCATAGCCCCCACCAGCCAATTACGATCAAAAGAACAATCAGGGGTAAAATAGAGAATGCAAGCCACCTCACTATTTTACACCTTTGTCAGAGTCAATGCAATCAATTTTCAACCAGTTGAGCGAGGTTGGGAAGATCAAATTTCTTGATATACCTCTTTTAGATCCCAACCATCCTAAGCCAAAAGGATATAGGGAAGATCAGTTTTGCCCTTATCATAGAATACCGGGGCATGATATTGAAGTATGCATTGGTTTCAAGAACCAGGTGCAAAATATGATTGAAGTGGAGAAAATTAAAGTCGACAACCCATTGGCTCTCGATAATAGAGATATGGGCATATACAAAAACTCGCTTCCAAACCATGAGGTCCCTAGAGGGCAAGGTGCCCAATTCAATCAGGTTCGAATCGATACACCTACACATGGATGCATTGGGATGGTTGAAATTGTCAATATAGCAACCAGGAGTAGATGATATGGTCAACCATAGCCTCCTGTGGCTCCCATTAATGTCCCAGCTACACCTAGGTAGAGGCAAGGGTAAAACAACCTTCCAGGTCCACCAACCTGACCTGTGGTAACTATTCGGAGTAGACTAGAACAAAACTTACAAATGACTCTAGCCAAGCTATCTATCTATGAGCTCATACAATAGTCCCCAAAGCACAAGGAGACTTTGATGGATATTTTGAGATCAATTGAGCTCCAACCATAAGATTCGAATGCATTCACTCATTTTGTGGGACAAGTATAACAATGCCAAGAACCTATAATTCAATTTTATGATCATGAGATTAAGATAGTACCTACTGCCTTACTAGACCCTCCATTGCACATTGTTGCTTCAGTCAATGATTTACCTTTTAAGTGGGTCTTGATCGATACAGGTTCATCAATCAACATCATCACAACAATAGCAATAGGGCACCTTAAGATCCCCAAGTCCAATATCATTCTAGGAGCCTACACGTTAAGAGCTTTCAATGATGCTTTATGCTCTACTATGGGAATGATAGTCCTACCCATTAAGGTGGGGTATAAGACCATCCCTATGATGTGTCATGTCTTGGAAGGGGCCATGCAATACAAAATTCTCCTAGGACATCCTTGGATAAGAGATATGAAGTGTGTGCCTTCGATTTTACACCAATGTGTCAAGTATGTGCACGATGACAAAGTCTATGTAGTTCTGGCTGATGAAGAGCCATTCAAATATGTCCATCAGGTGGATCTTCTAGGAGATTTTGTGATTCCTTCCACCCACCTGTATGTAAGACCTTCATCTCCAACTACGAAACTAGATGATAGAGACAAAGGGGTATGAAAAGACCCATCCACATCAGCACCTCCTCTTGCACCCAAAACAACTAACGCTTCTAAGAGACCATCAACATATAAACCTAAAGATAATCAGAAGCTAAAGGTACCCTTAATTGAGGAAAAAGCCCAAGAATTATTTTTTCTTTTTTATAATTCCCAGTCCCATGGGAGGAAAGAATCTCTGGATCAGGTGAGGAAATACTAGAACCCACTTTGCCGGCTTCTTTGTTGGGGTCATCCACATCATATGTGACTATATATTTAAAATAAATAGGAATAGGAGGGTAGTACCTTGTGTAAAATAAATATTATTCATATCCTTTTTTGAGTGTGCTTAAGACATGGGATGTTCTGAAAAAACTATAAAAACAATGGGGATATTGGTGTTCACTTGGAATCCTTTCCAAATAGAAAAAACTTTATTTATGGCCCCCACCCAAGAAGTCTTGGATGTAGAAGAGGACAATGATGAACTATTCACTGTTAATATTCGTTACCTCTCTAATCTTGAGTTTTCTCTAAGCTACTTTGAACATTGCCATTGGCATGGCTATGGTCTTGGTATATATGAGTAAGGGCATAGGTGGTCGTACGAGCCACAATACCAGCTTCCCACTGACAATTTTGGGTTAGGCTACCACATCAGAGGTCAAGATGACTCTCTAGTAGCATCCTTGGATAGATTAAGCTTGGGGTTAGGAGAAGACATCAATTTTATTCCTTATCACCCACCAAGTACAAGACATCTGATCAACAGATAAGTGGTCATGGTAAACATAC
Organism: Wollemia nobilis; assembly: GCA_028583015.1. NCBI lineage: Eukaryota > Viridiplantae > Streptophyta > Pinopsida > Araucariales > Araucariaceae > Wollemia > Wollemia nobilis. Next base: position 6,723,637 of record JAQPPZ010017049.1, on the reverse strand, counting down.
CACCACCAGAGATTTATCATCCAAACTTCTCAATTGATGCCACCCCTACAGGTTGCATCTTGTGGGATGAAGAGCGAGAAGAAAATGGATATGGGGCAAGTGATGATGAAGTACAGGTAAGCTTAGCCTATCATGGGCCTCGCTATTTACAAAGCCTTACCTAGTCTAGCCACAATGAGAGTGGATACATATCGGATGAAAGTGGCTATGAGTTAGAGGACTCAATAGAAAGAGCCTACCTAGGGCCAAGGTAGTGGTCCCATAGCTTGGGGTAAGAGACTAATGCAAATAACATCTTCATAAGTGATGAAGAATATGAGGATGAGATAGAGATGGCCTACTTAGGGCCAAGACATGTGCCCCTTGTCTTAGGGCCACATACCAATGCCAATGGTTTTTGGATAAGTGATGATGACTATGAAGATGAGATTGAGATGGCTTATCTTGGGCCTCACCACTTGTGGTAAGTCAACATGTTGGTAGAAAGAGAAGTGACACTTCATGCCATAGACCCTGGCTTGTAATTTTTGGGGAGACCTAGCAACTTAGATGTCATTTATCATGCGATCAATCCCCCTCCGCCTATGTTCAGAGAGCTCTTGGAACCCAATGATCCTATTATCCAGCCTGCTCATGGGCTAGATCCAGAGATTCCTTTTCCTCTAGAGCCTCATCATGAGTATGAAGGGAAAACCTCTGAGACAAGATTTCACCCATGTGGTCCTGGAGATTTCATTCCATCCATCAACACAATCTCCATTGATTTGACCACTCCACTTCATAACCTAACAGATCCTACTAAACCATTGTATCTTGATGTAGATGCTATTGATTGGGATCATGTTGATTCACCTATAGAGCTTGAGGATATTTTCCCTAATGAAGAGATGTTACAACCATTTCATTTTGCATCAGGCTATGCATATGATGTATTCCATGTTGGTTTGGATCTTGAGTTAGTAGGACCTATAAATCCCATCGATGACATTCATTTAATACCCACACCTCACCAGCTAGAGGATGGGTCGCATATGGCTATGGAAGCAACTTTCGAGGTGGACATCAACGATGATCCTACTCAACCAAAGAAATTCAAGTTTAGAGAAAGTCTATCTCTAGAGGAACAAGCCATCATAATCCCTCTCCTTAAGGAGAGGCCAAACCTTTTTGCTTGGACCTACAAAGACATGCCAGGGCTTGATCCAAAGTTAGTTGTTCACAACCTTTCATTGGATCCCATGAAGAAGCCAATCAAGAAAAATCTAAGGAAAATGCATCCAACCATCGCTTTGATGGTGAAGAACGAGTTACAAAAACTGTTGGATGTGATTTTTATCATTCCTATCGACTATCCTGAATGGGTCTCAAACATGGTGCCCATGGGAAAGCCTGATGGAAGAGTCCATATTTGCATAGACTTTAGAGACTTGAATAGGGCAACTCCAAAGGATTCATTCCCATTGCCAAACATAGATGCTCTTGTTGATGCCACTACAGGCCATGAGATGCTCTCCCTAATGGATGGATTTTTTGGATACAATCAAATCTAAATCAAACCCGAAGATCAACATAAGACCACTTTCATTACTCCATGGGGAATATTTTGTTACAAGGTGATGCCATTCGGCCTAAATAATGCTGGTGCCACATATCAATGGGCCATGACATACATCTTTCATGACTTTATGCATAAAATCTTAGAGGACTATATGGACGACTTGCTGGCCAAGTCTGTATTGTAGCAAGAGCACACTGAAATCCTTATAAAGGTCTTCGATCACCTCATTGAGCACAATGTCAGATTGAATCCTAAGAAGTGCATGTTTGGCATAACTTCTGGTAAACTCTTGGGGTTCATCATTTCTAAGTGAGGCATTGAAGTCGATCCTGCAAAGGTAAAGGCTATATTGGAAATGGCCGCCCCTACCAACATTAGGGAGTTAAGAAGCCTACAAGGCAAGGTAGCATCCATCAAATGATTCATTGCTCAATTATCAGATAAATGTAGACCCATGAATTGGCTACTATGCAAAGGAGTCCCTTTTCATTGGGATGAAGAATGCCAACGAGCCTTTGCAGAGATCAAAACTTACCTGGAAACACCACCAGTATTGGCTCCACCAAGGCTAGACGTACCATTTTTACTATACATATCGGCTACTAATTTTGCTTTGGGCACCATGTTGGCCCAAAAGAATGCACAAGACAAAGAGCAAGCCATATATTACATCAGTCGCACCTTGGTGAGTTACGAGCTAGGATATGCGTATGTAGAAAAGTTGTGTTTGGCAGTGGTCTTTGCGACCAAAAAGTTGTGACACTACATGTTGAGCCATACGACCTACATCATATCCAAACAAAATCCTTTGTAGTACATGATGAACAAGACCTATCACAATACATGTACTACAAAATGGATCATGCTATTGATAGAATTTGATCTAGAGTTCATAAGCCAAAATTCCATCAAGGGACAAGTCATAGCTGATCAATTAGCAGAGGCACCTCTTCAGGATAGCAAGCCTCTCACCATAGAATTGCTCGATGATGCAGTCTTTGCATTATCAGATCCACCCAAACCCAAAGAACCTGAGAAAGAAAGAGACATGGCATTGTTCTTCGATGGTTCAAAGTGCGAGCAAGGGGGCAGAGCAGGGATTGTCTTTATCACATCGTAGGGCGCTCCATTGCCCTTATCATTCAAACTAGACTTCCCTTGCACAAACAATAACACCGAGTATGAGGCCCTGATCTTAGGACTTCAAATGACCACCGCAATGGGCATTAAAATATTGAATATCTTTGGTGACTCCTTGCTCATAGTTAATCAAGTCAAGGGTTTGTTCCAATGTCGATGCCCAATCCTGAAATCATACAAGGAACTTGTTGACACCTACCTAGCCTGATTGGAATGGTATGACATCGAGGCAATCCCTCGTACATCAAATAGATTCATATAACACCATGGCATCCTTGGGATATTTAATCCCTTAGAATCCATCTATGGATTTCACAACCATTCACGTTAAAGTGCTCTCACACTCTATGATACAGCGTGAGGCTTTTGATAATCGAGAATCAGTCAACATGATCAATATCAAACCAAATTAGGATTGGTCCTTCAGAGCTAGATATTTCTTGCAAATGACACCTTGGGGGTCTTTGATCTCTCAAGGTCCTATGGAGTGTGGTACGACCATTCACCATAGGGTTGTTTCTCAATATGTATTCACAAGTTTCGAAATGCAGGAGGAACATGCCATCTTTGCTATAGAAGTTATGGCTTATCAGGATTGGCTTTCCCAGTTACGAGATTTCCTAAAGCTTGGAATGGTACCGCAAGGCCTATCACATGTTGAAAGATGAACATTTAAATAGAAGGCAACAAGGTACATCTTATTGGGAGAGATCCTTTATAGATGAGGTTATGATGGAATGCTCCTCCATTGCCTTGAGCCGTAGGAAGCACCCTAGGCAATTTTGTAGGCTCACGATGGTATGTGTGGTGGTCACTTTAGTGGCATGGCCATCATTAAGTGCATCTTGAGAATGGGTTACTATTGGCCCACTATGGAAAAATACTATTGTGAGTATGTCAAGAAATGCGTTAAATGCCAGCATCATGCAAACCTCACACACTTGCCATCCCAAGCCTTGCAACCCATCCAGGCAGCATGGCCCTTCTCGTAGTGGGGACTAGACTTAGTTGGGAAGATCTCACCCCCATCCTTAGGCCAACACACATTCATCATAATGGCCATTGAGTACTTCACCAAATGGGTCGAAGCGATCCCCTTGACATCGACAACTGGACCAAGGATTGCGGAGTTTATACTCCACAATATCATAAGTCATTTTGGGGTCCCTTCAAAAATAATATCGGATAATGGGCCATATTTCAAGAACAAAAATGTGCATGCTTTGATGAACAAATACCATATTCAACATAGTTTTTCAACACCCTATTATCTGCAAGCAAATGGGCAAGTAGAAGCCTCAAACAAAATAATAGTCTCCATCTTGAGGAAGATGGTGAAAGATAATCATAAGGATTGGCATCTGCAATTACCTCTTGCATTATGGGCATACAGGACTAGTGTGCGGATGCCCACTAGGGCAACACCATTTTCACTTGTATATGGCATTGAGGCCATCATGCCCTTAGAGTTGGAAATTCCAACCCTATGCATAGCATTGAAGGACTTCATAGATGATGACACCGCGTGACAAGGCCACCTTGATCAATTAACGCTTCTTGATGAATGCCGATTCAATGCCTTGGAGCATCTCCATATTTATCAGGGGTCACCTTGCATGAGCTTACAATAGTAAAGTCCACTTAAGAGAATTCAAAGTTGGGGATCTTGTGCTCAAAGAAAACCAACAAAACTCAAATCTGTCACCGCACCTATGAGACAAATTTATGGTAAATTGGATAGGCCCATACATAATCTCGAAAAGGGTTGGGCCTGGAGCATATCACCTCACATCATTGGATGGTGTTGAAGAGCTTGAGCCTCTCAATATCATTCACTTAAAGGCATTTTATACATAAAATACAAAAACATTTAAAAATACATAAAATACAAACAAATCATAAAAACATAAAAAATCAAAGATAATAAAAATGCTCCAAGGGTATCTTATGCTTGGTCACCTTAATAAAAAATGCTCCAGGGTATCTTCTTGGTCCAATTCCATAAAAATGCTCCAAGGGTATCTTCATGCCGCTTGGTCACCTTAATCAAAAATGCTCCAAGGGTATCCAAGCCGCTTGGTCCAATTCCATCAAAATGCTCCAAGGGAATTTTCTTTGGTCACCTTAATAAAAAATGCTCCAAGGGTATCCAATCCTTGGTCCAATTCCATAAAAATGCTCCAAGGGCATCTTCACGCCGCTTGGTCACCTTAATAAAAAATGCTCCAAGGGTATCTTCATGCCGCTTGGTCACCTTAACCAAAATTGCTCCAAGGGTATCTTCTCACCACTTGGTCAAACCCCAAAAGCCCCAAAGGCACAATAAGCCCTTTGGTCAAGATAATCAAAAATACAAAAACAATACAAAATAATCAAAAGTACAAAAACAATGCAAAGATCAAAAATACAAAAACATTTGCATCTTACATCTGCATCCACATAGTTGCATTGCATTAAACATTCATATCCATTGCATTTGCATATGTCATGGTCACACTCTTGTAAATGATACCATAGTTTGTATCACAACCATAAACACTCAAATCCATCTCCATCCAATCATCCATTGTGTGTAACTGTGTTTTTCAACATAACCACTTCTTGTTGCTATAAGGAATAGGCTAAGGTTTTCGGTCATTCAACCATATCTAGTGGTCTTATCAGCTTTTGTGGAAAGCCATATTGATTAGTAGAGGGTGAGGTCTAGTGGTGATAATGCCTTGGATATTCAGAATCCCATCACTAATTAAAAACATTAAAATCCTAGTTGGTACAAGGGAAAGATGAAAGCTGCAAAAGTGGTCTAGGTTACCTTAAGTGAAAAGGGTCTTCCTTGCTTATCCCCTTGTGCGACCAGTTCAAAGGTGCTAAGAATTGGCAAAAGGACAAGTTCCACCCTACCCAGTTAAATCCCTTACTTTTACCAAAACAAGAAAAATCCTAGAATCAAGCTAAATTCAAAATCAAAACAAACAAGTGATTATCATCACTACATAAATCCCTTGCTCAAGAGAAAAACAAAAAAATCAATAAAAAATAAATAGTGATTTTCATCACTAAGCATGAGCAAGTATCCCAAATAAAATGAAGAAAATAAGGGAATGAAGCTTGAATCCCTAGAATTCTTAGCATTGTACAAAATCGAAAGGAGATCCCCATTACAGGTTTGGTGTACAACCATCTTGGCAATGGTGGTGTCCTTACGCATGATGATATGTCTATCACAATAGCATCTTGCATTTGTGTAGACCAATGTTTGCATGTGGATGAGCTAGCTTTGGGTAACCCAATACTGCCTAGTGGTATAGTCCAACTAAGTCCAACATAGGATCAGATGAACAATTGAGGATCCCCGATCTTAGCAATGGGCTGAAAGAATCCCACCTGACATCGAAGGAAATGCAGGAGTTCTATCTAAATATATTCATTTGCACACACAGGGATAATGAATATCTAGGTCCATGATGAAAGCCTTGCTTTTCAAAAGTCTTGTATGGTCAGTACGCAACTGTTGATAGGGTAACTAGAGTGTTTGAGTCTCAGGAAAAACCTCAAGACTTCCTACATAGCAACAAATCACATCATCAATTTTTCTTTGTGAGGTTTGGTGAATTAAAGGGTGTTAACAGAGTAGGTTAGATATCGGATAGATGTCAGAAATGATATTTACACGACCATTGACTATTTTGAATCTTTTAAATTGTTGAAGCTTATCAAGAAAATACATACATTCCATGCCATTGCATTTCACATATGGATGATCAAATAATTAATTCTTGTGATAAGAGTGATTATTTACATTCATGACTAATATACTTTATGTGGTGTCACCCATTAGATTGTTAAACTCATATCATATGCATTCCTTATGTTTTAAGTGACTAAAGCATATAGGTTCATTCACATTAGAGCAAGCACCATATAGATAATGCATTACACATTGCATTTACCATAACATAACACAAGTCGAATGCATACAAACTAAAGCAGAAAAATTATTATACATGCATTTAACAATAACATTGCATCCACAAATACATAGTTCATAACTCATCCATTTACATCTAAGGTCACATCATCGCATCCACATGCATCACATCATAAAGCAATAATCAATTCATGTAGGCAATATCCATATGCACCACATCATACAGCCATAATCAAAACACGTAAAGCCCCATAAGCATCCATATATGCATACATCATAATCCATCCATGCACACAATCATAAATCCATCATTAAGGCAACTCATGATACATCACATCATGTCACAATAATCAGATCATATAAGCATCTACATAAGCATCCATCTAAACATCGACATCATCATAAATATCACCTATCATCTAACATATACATCAACTCATCATAATGCCATCATCACATCGCATAAATAAAACAAAAACATGAGCAATAAAAGATACACATAATGAATCATAATGCAAATATCTCATATATAAATGTGTGGATCAAATACGTAGATGTACAAAATGCCCATGGGCTACAGTCATATAGGTCAGCTGACCTCAAAAATAAAAGCCAAAGTACATCATGAATCAAACCGAGCCTGCACCCCTGGGTCATCACCCCCTATGGATGGATCTCGGGTAGAATGGTGTGAAGCCATTGGTCTCTCTACATGGGCCTGAGTCCTCTGGCTCGGCCTGATTGAAGACTACCCCGAGGTAGAGCACCTGCTAACCTGTGATCCACCTACACCTAGCCTCTCCCTAGGAATGGCTCCTAGCCTCCTGATCTACCGTAGGAGAGTGGCAATGTAAGCTACATCATCAGAGATATATGCATCACACTCATCCAACAAGCCCTATAGATGCCTAGTATCTACCCCTGGATCCACCCCTATAGGACCCTATGGTATAGGAGGAGCAGCAACAACCTATGTCCTAGTAGCAACACTCTCGGTAGCAGCCTACAAAGCCTATATCTATGCCATGAGCTATGCTATAGTGGCATCCCACTCCTATACCTAGATCTTGGCCGACTAAAGCTCAGCCTCTATAGAAGGAACAACCACAACCTACATCCTGGTAGCACCACTCTCGATAGCAGACTGCAATGCTTGTATCTATGTCGTGAGCTATGCTATAGTAGCATCTCACTATGATATGGTGGCATCTCACCACTATACCTAGATCTTGGTCGACTGGAGCTCGACCTCTACCTCATGCAGTTGCACCCTAAGAGGAGAATCTCTCTCCTCAAGATCCAACTCCTCCTCCTCCTCCTCAGGAGCCTCCTGCTCCTCTACTACCACCTACTCTATCGGTTGGCCCCATCCCTCAGTCCTAGCTCGGACTCTCTACCCTATTGGATCTGTGCCTCCATCATCATCATCATCCTCATGGCCTAGGCTACCATCACCATGCCACAATCGATCCCCCCACCACTACGTGAAAGCATCTGTGACTCCCCCATCAACACCTACATCAACTACTAGGGCATCCTCATCATCGGTAAGCTCTATGATATGTGGTGGAGGAAGGTCTCTCTCTACTATAATGCGCCTATATAGAATTGGGATAAGAGGCACATCCTACTATAATCTGTATTGATGAAGGATGTGAGAGTAGAAGAAATACTCTCTGATGATGCCCTTGTGGCCAATGATCCACCGCTCATGTCGTGTCCTAGCTGTAAATCTGGTTGGATCATCCTAGGTTGGGTAGTCATGATATGGGTGCCATATGATATCTTGGGCCTTCAACCTAGTGAAAGAAGTAATGTAATGGGGAAGTTCCCTCGCATGAGGGTGGCTCTTGTGCTTCTCATGCTCTCAAGCCCATCTGGTGGCATAGCACTACATCGAATCATCAATCTTGGTGATCTCTATGGGAAGCCCTCTGGGATGATCTACACGGATATGCTCCCATCCCCATATCTATAGGAGCAAGCTACAAGCAATGCTGGTGTGACCCCATCAATGGATGCCATACAACTCATTATAGCACTGCGCTAGCAAAGTGCTCCCCCATGCATAGATGATAGGGTCCTCACTATCCACCAAATCCTGAACCATCACAAGGAGGTTCCAAGGGAACCTCAAACCTGAGTAGTCTAGGAGAAGTATGTTGTTGATGACCATCAACAACACCGCATGCCTCTTAGAAAATACCCTCTCCCTGTACCATCATAGAATGGACACACCACTAGATTTGGTGTCCTTGAGGGCAGCCACAACATGCCCCCTGAACACCCAAGCAAAGACTACCTCGTGGTCCTTAGTGATCAAAGAAACAATGGCCACTCCATCAAAAGGAATCTAGAAAATCCTGTATACATCCTCCGGTGTGATAGTCATCTCATCGGTAGGAAGGTGGAAGGTATTAGTCCTGGGATCCCATCGGTGAGCCAGGGCCATGAGGTAGGCCTGATCGGACATAATCTGGGGTAGCCTAGTCACATACTATAATCCATGGGCCTTAAACCATGCCCAGTCTGTATCAACCATATGTGGTAGGAGGTCAAGCAAGAGCTTTGGGTCTCGAGCCCGAGCAGAAAGAATCTAAGGACAAAAATCAAGGTATAACTACAGTGCATCTAAGGCATAAAATGCAATAGAACATGTAAAATGGTGCAAATAATGATAGACGATCCTAAGTCTAAGTGAAATAGGAATAAATGCACCTAATCATGCAACAAATTTTAGAAAAGCAACTCAAAAATTCAAAAAAATCAATTAATCATCTCAAAATACAAAAAAATATAAAAATTTTGCCTAAGGTTTCCTGGTCACTGTCATCTACAGCAACCAAAAATTGATCGTTGAGGTTGGTAGTGGCCAAATCCCAATGGTCAAAATTTTGACCGTTGAGTTTTGAACCGGCCGTTGCCATCGATAGTGGCCAAGACATGGGCTAAAATGGCCACTCTGTGTGGCAACGGCTGATGGGCGACATGACAAACATGTATGCCCTAGGCCAGAAACATAAAAAAAAATTGCAAACAACAAAAAAGAGGGCAAGCCCACCAAAACAAATCCTAAACTAAGCCTATCTACGGGTTTGGTTCGTTGCCAGCAAGTTTAGTGAGGTTCATTCATCGATTACTTAGTGTGGTTCATTTTTACTAAAAAATGAGCAGGGTTAGGGTTTCAAAGAGTACCCAAGAAGCTCTAGCTCCTCCACTCATAGATGCCTCACCTTGCATAGCCATGGTCCTCATCGATGAGCTCTCCAAGTCGCAAGAAGTCACTTTCACCCCAGAGCTCTGAAAAGCAAATTGATAGATAGAGAAAGTGAAAATTCAAAACCCTAGGCTACTTTTATATTTCCCAAGTTAGGCCTCGACCATTGCTGTCATCAGTGGCCCATAATTCTTGGTCGCTTAGGTCAAGAGCAGCCATGAACATGCATTTGGGGGTCATTGGAGCTGACAACAACCAGAAGCACAAGCAAATATAGGAAAATTCCTTCCAATAGGAATAGCAAAAAAAATCAAATAATCACAATTTGATGATTCATAATCATCATAATGATCAAAATAACAAAAAAATCACATAAAAACAAAATCTCAAGTAAGCCTCGTATCCAGTTACTTACTCTATCAACTCGGTGGTTGCAGTGATTTGCACTCCATGCAATTCGGTGAGATGAGTGAGTTACCATAGGGCTACTTGGGGTAAATTAATCATTTTGGAGTTGTGATGTGCCCCCTCAATCTCGAAGAAGACCAAGATGGTCGGACTGCTCCACGGGTGTGATAGAATCATCTTAATTCCTTTATGACATTACAACACTGAGCCAAGTGATTCAACACAAGCCTAAATAGAATCACTCATCCTAACTCCCTAAGAAGGCTATTTATGGCCGGACCACTCCCTAGGATAGGGATGAATGATCATCATAAATAGTGAAGTCACACTTGGATGGGGGATTGCCCATTAAAAAAAACAAACACTAGAAAGGAGCCAAACCAGTCATATTGGTCAAGCGACTTGTCACTTCATTCATTACCCTTCCCTCATCAATTTGTTTTGTGAGGGGGTAGTTCATATCTTCAAATAATCATAATCAAAGTCAACCAAATATCACTCGATCATATCAAAATTGTATTCATCCTACGAATCATTGCAGACAACTATTACAAAATTTCCCTTGTTTGTTGGGTTCATAAGCAAAAATATGACATTTTTAGTTTGTAGCTCTCCTCCGATCGGATTTCATTGTAGTGACATAAGCTACCCGATTGTGTTTGAGGAATGAGTGCAAATGAATATGTGCAAGCCCTATGCTAAGTTAAGCCTTCCATCATGTTGAAGCAATGATTCAAGGGTGTGCATCATCTTGCATGATTGGGCCATCCAGCATTGATCAGACCAATGATCATCATACACCCTACAAACATAGACAGTCTACATTTTTGCTCAGCACTGTGTTTTCCACACAGTGCATCCCAAAAAGGGGCATCTATAGACACCTAAAACATGTCATGTTTAGGAGAACTACTCATATGGGCATTCATAGACCATGTGACTAAACCTTGGAACCTTCCAAGTGCCAAAAGTGGTTTTCACCACTCATTTTGGGGTAGTTTTAGCCCATCCAAGCCTGGCCGCTATGAACCAGAGTGGTTGGATCCTAGCCGCTGAAGCTCAGAGCGGCCAATCACTAGCCACTGTAGATGATAGCGGCTAAGCCCTAAAAAGCAACTTGCCATAAAATTAGCCTAATATCGGGTGGAAGTGGTAGTTTGCATGCAATAAGGCCGAGCGGGGATAACTTTGCATTCCTCCTCACAACCAGTCTACATGAGAGACTCAAGTCTAGATTTAGACATCAGTTAACCGGCCCTCAAAGACAAAAAAGACTTAAATTCTCATGCTAACAAATAGTGTGCATATGAGATTCAGTCCTAGGGTTTTTAGACCTAAACCTAAGCCCTTCAAACACATTATAAGGTGCAAACCTAAGAGCACCAAGAGAGATTCAGAGACCTTTTTTTGCAGAGATACAACCGAGGAGAGCTTTTCAAGACTTGGAGAGCTTTTCTTGTAGCGAAGCCCTATCGGATCGGAGAGCAAATTGGAGCACCTTTTAGGAGCAACGAAGTGCTGGCCGATTGAGAGTTCATCATCTATAGGATATTCAACACATCGGGCATAAATGACAACCATTTCAACTTCAACAACAATCCTAGATCCATAGCCTTGGAGCAATAAAGATAGGTTTTCATCTTAGCGGCCACTATCATGGATAGTGGCCCACAGGCCTAGTCTAGGGTTCTTAGCATTATTTTCTTTCATCTAGCTTATTACATGTTTTCACGCCATTAGCATAGATCTGATTTATTGCATTTACTTGCATTCATAGCATTAGTTTCTATTGTCATTGAGCATATTTCTATTTATCATTAGGGTTATTGCTAACAACCTCATCCGGGGAGGCAATCTCGGATAGCTGAGCATTTGCTGTTGTTTTCATGCTTGCAGGACTACAGGTTCACTGGATAGGTTATCAACATACGAAAGCAAAAGGATCCCTCTAGGAGCCAGACCTAGAGAAGGAGGCATCTGTAAGCCCTCATACAGTTTCGTGTGCATCATCGGGAAGCCTGCAAGAGTGCATCACCCCTTGCAAGGGGATATCATACATCTGCTGCCCTAATTTGTAAAATCTATATCAAATGAAGGGAATCCCTTAGAGGGATCTATATGTAACCAAACTTGAGAAAAAGCAATAAAGAGAATCATTCATTCATTTCTTTGTATTTCGGTTGCATCTATTTTCACATCTTTCATTTAATGCATGATTAAGTATAAATAAATCAAATAATATTCGTAAATAGAGTAGTGGACGGTGCACCGCTTCCCTGGGGTCACTACAGAATGCATATTATGAAGCTTTATGTCAAGCATTTGAGTTAAGAAAAATGTGTCTTAATTAAGGGGCATCCTTGTTTATCTTCCATAGCACTTTAGATTAAATATATTATGATTTAATTTAAAGTTCTTTTGATATGATGTGATTTATGTTTCTTTACTTTAAAATTATATTTAATATTACCTTGGGAGTGGTTAAAATCCTCTTGTGAACCTGAGTCAAAATAAAGTTTCAATCCTGGGAGTTGTGTGAATGCAATAACTAGGTAAATATGAGACTTAGAAGGAGTTATGAGAATTCAATAGATAATAACTCATGAACCTAGGAGTTGTATGAATACAATATATGGGTTTCTTGTGATTCATTATAACTTAAGTGAGTAGGATCAGGTGTATACCAACTACGAGTTGTAGAATCATTCATAAGGTAGTAATGGTGAACCTTTGAACATGAAGGATTAGATGATCATGTTCATTTTAAGTGAAGTGGTAGTGACCTTAGTTAGCCCACAGAGGTGTGGTGACTAAGCACCAAGGCTCTATGCTTGATTAACCTACATAGATAGACTTAGATAAAGTTTAGGTAATAGGCATCCCCCTTTAAGTGTTATGGGCCTTAAAGGATAATCCCTATGCTGTGGTCATATTGTCCTATACTGGTGAGGGTATGGGAAATGTGGGAGGACCACTTTTTTCATCCTTCTAAACATGTATATTTATAAAGATGAACCCAAAAAAAACTATGATATATGGCCACTCTTGTCCTCTAAATATCATTTGTGGTGACTAGAACTCAAATTTGGTGAAGTCTTGTATGCTAGAAAGTTATAAGAAGGGTTTTTCCCTTTGAAACTTTGCTTGTAATCATTACTTAAATAAAAAAAATTGGGTTTGTAGTTTTCGGTTGTTACAACATCAATAGACTCAAAGTGATGGCATTTTAGCCTAATCAATAGACAAGTGCTTAGGAGACTATGATTGATTATGTTTTTAGGCAATCTATGTCAAAAAAAAGTTTATGTCCTTAAAGTGTTGTCCTTGATTATAAGTGATGGATCTTCTAGCCTGATTCATTATACAAGCCCTTAGACAAGCTATTTCTTTGTAGGTAGTTAATGCCTTTTCATGTTTAGGATAGTCTATATCCATATTTGATATAATGATTAGGGTATTCAATATCCATATGGTACTATGATTATATAATACAATGATTTTGAACAATATGTCTATAAAATACAATAATTTTGAACAATTTATATCTATATTTAATTTTTGTATTGGATAGTCTATGTTCATGTTACTGAGTTGGATATTCTATGTCTAGATTGTTGACTTGGATAGACTATGTACATATGATAAAATGATTTTGGACAATCTATGTCCATGTTATTGAGTTGGATAGTCTATGTCTATATTATTGAATTTGATAGTCTATCTATATTGCTGAGTTGGACAGTCTATATCCATATTACTAAGTTGAATAGTCTATTTTCGTATGATACAATGATTTTAAACAATATATGTCCATATAATACAATGATTTTGAAAAGTCTATGTCCATATTTAATTGTTGTGTTGGATAGTCTATGTTTATATTGTTGATTTGGACAATCTATGTCCATATTTAATTGTTGTGTTGGACAGTCTATGTTTATATTGTTGATTTGGACAATCTATGTCCATATTATTGAGTTAGATAGTCTATGTCCATATTGTTAAGTTGGACAATCTATTGACTTATTAATTGCTCATGTTTTAATACCCCCATTTGTAAGGCTTATTTATATAGTTTCTATGATTAATATATTTGTAAGAGACCTTGCCATCAGTGATATTAATATCTTAGGATATTTTTCATTTAGCATATTTGTAAAAATCAAGATGGTATATCAGTCCTTAAGAAAATGGAGTTATCTTATCCATATTCTTATGAATTGATAGAGTAGATGAGATGATTTTATTTGATATTTCATTATTTTAGGCCCTTATTAAATCCTATGAATATAATTTATGCTTAATTCATCACCTTGTAGGCACTTAATAATAAGCCTTGAATAAAAGGAGTTAAGATAAATGGTGATTTAAAAAGTGTTATAGTCATCTATCCCTATGACCAATGGGATTGATATCATTTGAAAAGTAAGGGATGGATTTTAACATAATTATATTGAATAGTACTTTTAGAAAACATTTTTGAAAAGTGATATCATGCAAGTTTATTACTTTTAAGAACTATGAGTTGATATTGACCAATGATAGACACATGTCCATCTAGTTAATAGTTAAGAATAGTTTAAGATCCTAGTAATTCATACATGAACTAACCCACAATGAAAATAGCTAATTCAAGTATGAAAACATGGAAATTATGTATTTCAATAAATTATCACTAGCATCTAAGACCCAAGTCCTATAACAATGTATATAGTTTAGGTTCTTTATTGCATCTCAATGGTTGTCAATCTGATTTTCAACCATGGAAGATCTCTTTATGAATATAATAAGGGTGAAATTATCTATACAAACATGTTATTATCACAAAAAGAGTGCTCAAATAATATCAGGTAGAATAAGGATGATTTAAACCATGATTTTTCCATTGACAACAACTTGACAAATAGCACCCCATTGTTTCTAAGATTTTGGATATGTGCTTGTCTTGTTAAAGTTGTTGTAGGGGACAAAACCAATGGACTAAATTGATGTGTATTACTCAATCATGCAAAAGTGTAAACAAATAGACCATGATCAATGACAATATTAATGGAATATATAAAACATGCATATGATCCTAAGGATTGGGATTTGCTAGCATCAAATACCTAGTGTGAATGAAATGCAAGTGTATGATATCCTAACTAGTGGTCATCATCACCTCATTGCAAAATCCCCTAATTTATACATGCCCAAATAGTCAAGAATTTATCCAAGCATGCAGTTATGATAACAATACTTATGCAAAGATAATATATAATCAATGCCTTAATGATTCTAAGTGAAGGAGTATAGGAATTATTCCTCATTAGAAGTTGTTATCTTATGTTATTTTTGGAAATAAAAAATATGAGGACGTTATTCATTGTCAATGTTGTGTGCTAATGAATGGAATCCATCAATAAAGGAATAACCTTCACCATCCCCTTTTTGAAAATCATAGGTTAGAGGTTTTATGTAATACAAGCAACCAATCCAAAATAAATAAATAAATAAACTAGCATATGATTCCTAGTATAAGGTAAAAAGGTAATCATTGCATCTTGATGGAGTAATAAAAACAATACATTAAAAAATAAGCCAAACTCTTAAGGGTGGGGATCCACTTAGCATAAATGACCTAGTGTAAGTGCAATGCATATGAGATAACCTAACTAGTTGTCATCATAATTTTATTGTAGATTTACCTAATTCTACATGCTTAAACATCCATGCAATAATGATAATAAGAGTGACATGATGTATAAATATCTTAAGGCTTTTATAGGAGAGAACATGGGAATAATTCCTTATAAATTTTTTCAATGAAAACTATTTTATCAAATAATAATTCTCATATTTTAACCCACAAAAGGTGTAATACATGAATAGATAAACTATGCATATATGCAACATATGATTGTGCAAAATAATGCAATCAAATTTATCATGTATTTTAATATTTTCAATTGTTAGGAAGATTTAGAACAAGTTTTGTTTGGTTGATGATATAAGGTTGTTAGTGATTATGGTTCATCGTATTGCCCTAATTTGGTAGACGAAAAAGGTTGTGTGATAATTTTTATAGATGTTTATACTAGGGTAGGATATTTTCCCTAATTATCCAATATCATTAGGTGTGTTGAACACTTGCTAGGTATTAGGTAATCCTTTTATTAATTTGTTTTAGGTATAATAGTAGAATTTACAAATGATAATATTATGTTTATCACTTTAAAATTCATGATAGACCCTTATAACAAAGAATAAGGTTTAAAAAAATAATTCCTCATTTGTTGGGTATATAGGTATGCTAACACTTTCCAAGCATCAAATGATTCTAACCTACCTTCTTCCTGAGTATAATAATGAATCACAAACTCATCAAATGTTTGGATATTATGTTTATAAATAATTTTTGATGAGGATATTGAAATATTGATGATTTCAAAATCCCTAATAAACCTCTACATAGGAAAAATATTTGATAAAATAATCCCATGTTGGATGCTTTGGAAAAATATTTAGCAATCATTGAATAATTCTATCATCTACTTCTCCTAGGTATAGAGATGAAGTAGATGATGTATGAGAATGTTATGATAAAAAATATTGTATAATAGGAGAGATAAAGAGAACTTGTTCAAGGAGGAACATGCTATATTATATTTCTATTTTATATCCCATACTTAAATTTTCTTTTTAGTATCAAAGCAATAATGGACTGCTAGAAAATTATAGAAGAAGATAATAAAAATAAGATAGTGGATATGTTGAAGAAGTGATGAGATGTGCACTTAGAAAGAGTCACTAGAGATATTTGATACCTAAGATACTTAGCTAAAATGAAATATATAATGTGATCTATCCTAACTAAGATCATCATAGGTCATGATAAATTACCTCGACTCCATGTGCAAATAACAAGTATATGAAAAAAATCAAATTAATTAGTATTTGATCATATAGTAGATAATTTATGCTAACAAATGCATGATCAAATAAGTTTTGCATGCAATCCTCAAAATATTTTGGAATATTGAAAGAAAATCCAAGGCATTGGAAATATAGTAGTGTTATGTCTAGAAATTTCTCTTGTATTGTAACATCAAGATCTTAACTTCCTTCAAGTTTCCAAAATATTAAGAGCATAAAAAAGGATTTTGGGGAGTCATCAAAGAGGTCTACTATCTTAGTGGCATACTATACATGCAATGCAAGTGACTGTATTTTCTAGCTAGGATCATCATCTCTTCATTGTGGTATACCCCCTCATGATTTTATAGGATGAATAGGTAGACTTAGGTAAACATGTAGTAAGCACATGAAAGAAAGCAAAAGGATATAGAAGTAACCATGCAAGCAGTCAACCATGTAATCCGGTACATGAGCAGGCAATATATAGATTCAAACATAGTATCTTT
Source organism: Wollemia nobilis (assembly GCA_028583015.1). Classification (NCBI taxonomy): domain Eukaryota; kingdom Viridiplantae; phylum Streptophyta; class Pinopsida; order Araucariales; family Araucariaceae; genus Wollemia; species Wollemia nobilis. The sequence goes on along the minus strand of JAQPPZ010017049.1, from coordinate 6,705,983 downwards.
TTAGGTGCATTATATTTAGAGGTTCCTTTTGTTCCTAACCATATAATGTGGCCAAGCTATATTTGTTTGACCTATATTTAGTTGTTACTATGAATGGGCCTAACTAAGTAGGTTCAAATTTCCATTTAAGTCCTCTTATATTTTTCTAGTTTTCTTAAGAACTAAGTCATCTACGTTGAAGGAATGAGGTTGAACTCTCTTCCCATAGTATTTCTTAATTATTTTGTGATAAAATTGTAAGTGATCTAAGGCATGGATCTAGATTTTGTCAAGCAATTACAGTTGGTTAAGGCATTCATGGCAATACCCATCATTAATAGATGCATCCTAGATGGATTCTAAGGGATGAGACTTCTAATTCAAAGGGAAAAATGACTTTAATCTTATAGACCAAGGCATAAGATGTAGTACCAATTGGAGTTCTAACACTAGTGCAATATACCCATAATATGGGATATAGTTGTAAATGCCAATTCCTACCAATTTTGTTGACAAGTTTCTATAATATCTCTATTAAAGTCTTATTTAAAATTTTGGCCTAAACATTTCCTTGTGGATAATACAAAGCCAACCACTTGTGTTGGATTTTATATTTACAAAGCACAAATATTGGCCAAGTCCTTATTTTTAAAGGGAGTGCCATTATCAAAGATAAGCATATTATGAATGCCATACCATGATAAAATTTGGTTCAAGATAAATTTTGATACTTGATTCTTGGTGTAAGAGTATAAGGGCATAGCCTCTACCCACTTTATAAAGTATTTTGTTGTGGTAATTTTAAACTTATGTCCATAAAATGATATTAGGTTTATTTTCTTGATGATATCTATTCCCCAAGTAGAGAAGTTCCAAGGAGATGTGATGAACTAAAGCTCTTGAGAATTTGCATGTATTAGGTTATCATGATTTTAGCATTTGTCACACTTAACACATTATTATAGGTGTTCCTTTCCATTTTTGGCAAGTAATACCCCATGCAAATGAGCTTCTTAGAAATGGAACTTCCATTGAAGTTTCTATCAAATGCCTCCTCATGGATGTCTTGAACTATTATCTTGGATTCATCCAAATTTAAAGCATATAAAAATAATTCCATCAAAATTTCACATATATAGGATATCTCTAATTATCATAAATCGACAAGCTCATTGCCTTAGGTTCTTTCACTAATTACAATTTAGACCTTCATGCAAAGTATTTCCCTTAAGAAAAACATAAATTTAATTGTACCAACGGCCAAGGATAGGTGCTTTCTTGGTGGAAAATATAGATAATGCTTCCTAACTAGATTGTAAGGTTGTAGGTTGTCTTATTTGATGGATGATAATTGTTGCTTGCTCATCCTCTAACATTAGAGGCATGAGAAAGGCAACTATAGCCATTGCATCCACTTGGTGATTACTATAGTATTGAATAGCATCAATGGTTACTTTTCCAAATGAAGCCATTAATTTTTCCACAATGTCTTTATATGGCTTGATTTTATCTCCTTTGGTTTGATAAACTTTATTAATTTGATTAACAATTAGTTGTGAATCTTCAAAGTTGGAGAGCAAGGTTACTTTTAGGGCTAAGTCTTATTGAAGTCCAAGGATGAGTGCTTCATACTTGGTCATGTTATTAGTGTAAGAGAATATACACTTGAAATATAAGGGTATAACAAGCTACTATGGTGATATGATGATGATTCTTTTTTTTCACACCTTTGATACATATTACATTGTCAAAGAAAAGAGTCCAAGAATCCTACTATGATGGTTCAAGTGTGCACACTATCTCATCAAGATATTTGACTACTAGAGGATGGCTAGCTAGTATAGGGGTTGTTGCTAGTTGATCAACTAATGAAATCAAGGTTGAATTCATTAAAATACATAACCCATTTAGCTATCCTATCCAAAAGGTAGGGTTTAGTCTTAAGGTATCTCAATAAATCAATCTTAGATATAACATAAGTTTTATGACTAAGAATGTAATGTGTCATATTTTGAGAAGTAAATACCATTGATATGCACATCATTTATAAAAGGGTATATCTAGTATCATAGATGATAAAGGTTCTACTAATATAGTGGACAATACTTTCCCTATGTTGATCATCATATTGTGCCAACATGACACCAAAAGCATGAAGTATTGTTATATTGTATAGTAACAATGGCTTGAGAGGAGCTAATGGGATAAGAACTGGTGGAGATAGAAGACATGTTTCTAAATCATCAAAGAATTTTTGATATTCCTCATCCCAATTAAATTCAATTCATTTTCTTAAGATTCTAGAAAAGGGTTGACACTTATCTACTAGTTGGAATATAAATATCCTAATGGCTTGTAATTTGCCTTATATACTTTGAAGCTTAGTTATGTTTCTAGGTGGTGGCATTTAAATGATTGTAGATATTTTATTGGGATCTAACTTGATGCTAAACCTAGACATGCTAAATCCTAATAGTTTGCTAGATGATACTCCAAATATGCATTTGTACTATTTGAGGAAAACCTTATAAACTTTGAGCCATTCAAAACAATTTCTTAGGTCTTTAACATGGACTCCTTGTTTCATGGATCACCCAATAAAATCATCAAAGTAATATTTAATAATTTCATGCATCATATCATATAAGATGTGTGTAACTACATGTTGGTAGGTTGTGCCATAATTCTTTAAATCAATGGGCATGATCTCATAGCAAAAGGCTTCCCAAGGATTAATGAACATTATTTTGGCTTAGATTTTTGGTACTATTTGAATTTTATTATAACCAAAAAATACATCCATAAAGGATAGCATTTTGCATCTAGCAGTGAAATATACTATCATGTCTATGTTGGTTAGATATGTAGAGGGAATAAACAACCTTACTGTGTATGATTCTTTTTTTGTCTGTTGGGAGCCAAGGTGACCACGGGGGTATTTTTTTCTCTACACTCAGTGGAAAAAGAAGGGGGGGTTCACCAAGAATGGTTTTAGGAGTCGTTCCAAGTTTGGGGTGGAAATTTTTGATGTATGATTTAAAAAAAACAACTATGTTTGGCCTTCTCTAGACTAAAATATAAAATGAAAGTGCAATGCAAAACACACAAGATGCAATAATACAATAACTAATCCTAGTATGATTATTTGATTGAATGATTTCTAACCCTAGGTTGCAATGAAATAAAATTCTTTTTCTTTGAGCAAGGGTCCAAGGGGGATGCAACAAACAAGACTAAACCCTGGATGCAAACTAAATGATCTTATATTTTGAATGCCTAGAGAGCAATTAAATATATTTTTCTCTTTTGTTAATTTATGTTTTTGGAATAAGAATAAAAGACATAGAAACAATCAGCCTAAAATCTCTACTAAGGGTACTTATCTTTTTTTTTATGCTTGTGTTAGTCTCACAATGACACTGAGAGGGGGGGTGAATCAGTGTAGCTCTTTATAACTTAAATCTTCAATTCTTAAAGTCGAAACAATGAAAACTTAAAACCAAATAAAGCAAGTATAACAAGAGAACATCACACAACACAAGATGTACCGAGGTTCACCGATTTGGCTACTCCTCAAAATGACTATTTGGACTCCCATCCAAATCCAGCCTTTGCAAAGCACCAACTTTACAATCAATTTACCAGAACCCACTGGAAGGAGCACCAACCCCTGATTTACCAGCACATGGAAGGAGCACCAACCCCTGATGCCAAGCACCAACTTGGACTACAATTTTGAAACTAGAAGATTGACATAAAAATGCCTTCACTTTTACAAGACCCTGACTGGTCTATTGCTTACCCAAAATCACCCACAATTCACACAACACACACCCTTCTCGCTTGCCTCTCGCTTCTTGCTTCTCACATCTCCAAATTCTCCAAGCAACACTCCTTTTATAACCATCCTTTCTCTTTGTAACTCCAGTTGTAACTCCTTCTTTCATATTCTCATATGCCACTTGTCAATTGTAACTACTTCTTTATGTAACTCCTTTTGTATATATTGAGAAGGCATTTCATCAAACACGTCACATGCAAATAATTGACACCATATTCTTCTACCATGACTGTTCATTTTCTCGGTCATGACTGTTCATTTTCTCCTTGCATGACTATTCATTTTCTCTTTGCATGTCTGTTCATTTTCTCTTTGCATGACTGTTCGTTTTCTCCTTCGATGACTGTTCGTTTTCTCCTTCGATGACTGTTCAATTTTCTCCTTCATGACTGTTCATTTTATTTTTCATGACTGTTCGTTTTCTCCTTCCATGACTATTCATTTTCTCCACATGGGCATGCATCCGCTTCTTTCCATGTGTAATGACCATCTTAAATGATTTCAAATCATTAAATATTCCTTATGGGTCCACGTCACTATGCAGTCTTCAGTTTCACCATCCTGGTGTTCATCACTAATATCAGACGCACTGTCAACTACTCTATTCCTTTGGTGAAAATGCAACATGTCACGATATCGTGACACTTTTGTTTCTTTGTCTACCTACTCTTCTTGAGTCACGAAAATATGACATGTCGCGATATCATGACACTTTTGTTTCTCTACCTGCCTACCCTTTTTGAGTCGCGAAAATGTGACATGTCACGATATCGTGACACTTTTGTTTCTCTATCTGCCTACCCTTTTTGAGTCACGAAAATGCGACATGTCGCGATATCGTGACACTTTTTCCTTCTTACTCTTTCTCTTCTCTTTTGGCCATGAAAATGCAACATGTCGCGATATCGCGACACTTTTTCTTTCTTGTTCTTTCTCTTCTCTTTTGGCCATGAAAATGCAACATGTCGCGATATCGCGACACTTTTTCTTTCTTGCTCTTTCTCTTCTCTTTGGACCACAAAAATACAACATGTCGTGATATCATGACACTTTTTTCTCCTTGCTCTTTCTCTTTGCTTTGGCCTGCAAAAATATAACATGTCACGATATCACGACACTTTTTCTCCTTGCTCTTTCTATTTGCTTTGGCCCGTAAAAATACATGTCGCGATATCACGACATTTTTTCTCCTTGCTATTTCTCTTTGCTTTGGCCCGCAAAAATACATGTCACGATATCGTGACACTTTTTCTCCTTGCTCTTTCTCTTTTCTTTGGCCCATGAAAATACAACATGTCGCGATATCGCGACACTTTTTTTTCTTTGCGGTGTTTTGCTTTTTCTTTGATCTTTAGCATATGGGCCACTTCGGTCTTCTTGGAAAATATGCAAAAATGTGGGTAAACATCCTCATAAGCATTTAACATCACTGTACATACTCTAAGTGACCTCTGAACTCTTGTCCACCGCATCAACCGATCTATCTGACTATGTTGACAACAATGACAATATTGTCGTTGCACCTTGCTCAACAATCTCCCCCTTTGGAATTGTTGGCAACACATGTGCAATTTCCTGTAACTCTTCTCCCCCTTTGATAACAATATCAAAGGGCTGCTGCAAACTCCCCCTGAGTCCATGCACAACATTCTTAGGCAAAAATTATTACACTTAGCAAAAATCACAAACATGAGCAAAAAGATAAACAAATACACAAATGCTCCCCCTAAGAATGTGGTCCCGATAGCTAGTCAATTCTTGGGAAGTGTGACCACTCCCAATTTATTGCGAAGGTACTCAAAGACTTCCTTGGGCAATGGTTTTGTGAAGATATCCACTACTTGCTCTATTTTTGGAACAAAATCCAACTTAACCTCACCTTCCGCAACTTTCTCCTTCAAAAAGTGATACCGGATAGCAATATGTTTTGTGCGAGAATGCATAACCGGATTCTTTGAGATGTTAATGGCACTGGTGTTATCACACTTAACTAAAATTGGCTCACCGAAGTTAATACCAAGATCTTTCATGGTTTGTTTCATCCATAATACCTGTGTACAACATGTTGTCGCTGCAATATATTCTGCCTCTGTTGTGGATAAGGAGACTGAATCTTGTTTCTTACTGTGCCACGTGACCAACCTATCTCCAAGATAGAAAGCACCTCCACTGGTACTCTTTCTGTCATCTACACATCCTGCCCAATTTGCATCTAAATATGCAATAAGGGTGAAGTCCTTACCTTTCGGATACCATAACCCATACTCCATAGTACCCTTGAGGTACCGAAGAATCCTCTTCACTGCTATCACATGAGTCTCCTTGGGACTAGCCTGAAATCATGCTACCATGCATACTGCCTACAAAATATCTAGTCTAGTAGCTATCAAGTATAGTAAGCTCCCAATCATAGATCTATACATGGTTTGATCAACATGTGGAGATTTTTCATCCTTGCTCAACTTGCAACTTGTCATCATGGGAGTGCTAACTGGCTTACAATCCTCCATTGTGAACTTTTTTAGTATCTCTTTCACATATTTAATTTGAGAAATAAATATGCCCTTCTCATTTTGATTAACTTGCAACCCGAGGAAATACGAAAGTTCACCAATCATTGACATTTCAAATTCTTTTCGCATCTTATTTGCTAAATATTTACACGACTCATCTTTGTTGCTGCCAAATATGATATCATCTACGTATACAACAAGAACAATAAGATGGCCATTTTCTGTTTTGACATACAAATTACTATCCACCATACCTTTCTTGAACCCTTGTTGAGTAAGATAGTTGTCTAGCCTTGCATACCATGCTCGGGGTGCCTGTTTTAAGCCATATAATGCTTTCTTCAACTTGCAAACCAAGTTGGGATCATCACCAAGTTGGAAACCATCTCGGCTGCTCAATATAAACCTCTTCTTCGAGTTTCCCATTCAAAAATGCTGATTTCACATCCATTTGATAAACTTTGAAATTCTTGTAAACTGCTAAAGCCAGAAACATTCTAATTGCCTCTAGTCTAGCCATAGGTGCAAAGGTTTCCTCAAAGTCAATACCTTCAACTTGTGCATAGCCTTTACATACCAATCTTGCTTTATTCCTGACTACCTGTCCATATTCATTCAATTTGTTTTGAAAGATCCATTTAGTACCGATTATATTTTTATTTGCAGGTCTTGGTACTAACTCCCAAGTTTTGTTTTTCTTGATCTGATCTAATTCTTCATTTATTACCTTCATCCAACTTTCATCTTTGCTTGCATCAACAAAATTTTTGGGCTCAATGCTGGATAATAGAGAGTAGTTGCTTACTACTCTTCTTCTTTTCTGAACACCAACTGTGGGGTCTCCAATTATTTGCTCTCTAGGATGATCTTTCTACCAGCTGTCTGTTTTGAATTTCTTATTTTATTCCACTTCTGAATCATTATTTGAATCATCTGAGTCAATTTTTTGTTTCTTTTCCATTTCCTTTTTCTCATCTCCTTCAATACCCTCTTCATAAATTGGGTAGTTCTCTTCATAGCTAATTACTCGTTCCCTACCTTCATCAACTTTAACATCGACACTATCCACAATTTTCCTTAGCTTCTTGTTGTAGCATTTGTAAGCTTTGCTTTTTGATGAATAGCCAAGAAAAATACCTTCATCCACTCTATCTTCAAACTTACCAAGGTTTTCTTCAGTTCTTTTGATGTAACACTTGCTGCCAAAAACTTTAAAGTATCTTACTATTGCCTTTTTACCGAACCACAACTCATAAGGAGTTTTGCTTTCATGCATCCTCAACATGCACCTATTTTGGATGTATACCATAGTATGGACTGCCTCTTTCCAAAATATGTCTGCTACTTTTCTCTCAGTCAACATAGTCCATGCCATTTCCTACACTGTCATGTTCTTTCTTTCTACCACACCATTCTGCTGAGGTGTCTTGGCTGCTGAAAACTATCTTCTAATACCATATTTTTCACAATACTCTATAAAATCCTCTAAAATGAACTCTCCTCCTCTATCTGATCTTAAACATTTAATATTTTTTCCTGTTTGATTCTCAACTTGGTTTTTGAAAACCTTGAACATCTCAAAAGATTCTGATTTATGCTTCAAAAATAGTACCCATGTCATCCTGGAATAGTCATCTATACACAACATAAAATATTTGTCACCATTTATGCTTTGCATTCTCATGGGTCCACATAAATCAGTATGTATTAGTTCCAAAGGTTTGCTTGTGTAGTACTCTTTTGTTTTAAATGAGACTCTAGTTTGCTTCCCCTTTTGGCATGAAGCACAAATGCTATTTGATGATTTTCCAATGGTGGGAATATCTCTCACTGCCCTTTTTGAGCTGATTTTTACTAGATTGTCAAAACTGATATGACCGAGCCTCTTGTGCCACAACCAATTTTCTTCTTCCTGTCCAATCAAGCAAGCTCCTTCTGAAGTCTTTGAGAGAGTGTACAGGTTGCCAAATGTCCTCGATCTAGTTGCTATCAAATTTCCACTATTTGCTTTTCTAACTTCACAACCCTACTTCTTAAAAATCACTTCATGACCTCTATCACAAATCTGACTTACGCTCAACAAGTTATGCTTCAGACCAACCACAAACAAGACTTCTTTTGACTTGATTTTTTCGTCACTGATCTTAACTGATCCTTTGCCAACTATTTTAGCTCCATCATTATTTCCAAATTTTACTGAACCACCTTCATATTGATGTAACTTCTCAAATTTCTGTTTTTCACCTGTCATATGACTGGAGCATCCACTATCAAGTATCCATGGTGTAGATTTATTCTGTGCTTTAAATGCTGTTTGTACGATCAAGGATTCCTTTTCTTCCTTAGATCGATCTTTTTCTTTCCACTCTGGTTTGATTACAATTTTGGGCTCTTGTTTTGACTTTTCTTTTTCAGTAGCTTGTGCATGTTTTTCAGGAAATTTTCTATTTTGTCTCATTCCATTTGGTTGAAATTTTCTTCCCTAAAATTGATTTGATGCAAATGTACTTCGACAATTTCTTGCAATGTGTCCAAACTTATGATAGTTATAACATTCTATTGCATAATCCATCAAAGGTGAAAAAATATTTCTATTGGTAAAATTCCTTGGTCCTACATTATACTTGCAATCTGAAATCTTATGTCCATAACCATTGCATTTAAAATAGTAACCAAAAAAGAGATGATTGAACCTAGGTGATGGTCTTTGCCATGTTGTCGTAGGAGTCATAAATCTTCTTCTTCTTTGATGTGTGACATTGGTGAATCCATCATTGTCTATTCTCCTTTCGTGCCTTGCATTATTGCTTTCTTTTGCATGAGTCAATTTTTCTTGACCAACCTGTTTCTTATCTTCATTCTTTGATCCATTTGATGATTCTCCTTCATCAAAGCCCAAACCAAATTTGATGCCTATAGTCCTTTGGTTATTTATGATCTTATCCAAATTCATAGAAATTTCTTCACGTTTGTGATGACAACTAATTTTACGATTCATCTCTTCTATATGCATCCTTAAACCAATAGTCTCTTCTTCTAGCTTGCAACAATAATCTATTTTCATGGTTATTTGCACTTCGAGATCTTCAGATATTTTCTTGGATTCTTCTATCTGTAATTTCAAACTGGTTATGATTTCATTTGCATCCTCAAGCTTTCTTGAAATTTTCTTATTCTTTTTTCTTTCTATCTTCAATTCATCCAGAGCTGCAATTAGTTCCTCTTCCAAATTTACTTCTGCATCAATTTCTTCTTCATCACATTCCTATTATTTTTATGTTTTTTCTTCTTTGAGTTCCATGAAAAGAGCTTCACCTGTTTCCTTTTTAGAATCCTCACCGGAGCTATCTTCTGATGAACTGACATTCTTGGAGATGAAACTTTTCTTCTTGAAGTTGCCTTTTCTGAAATTTGTTTTTTTCTTCCAGTCACTTCTTTCTTGGTGCGATCCTTCATCACTTTTGTTCTTCTCATTAAGTGGACATTTAGCTACAAAATTCCCAATGCCTCCACAATTGAAACATTTAAACGGTAACTTTCCTCTGTATTTTCTTTTTCCCCTTTTTAGTTTTCGAACAAAGTTTGCTTCCATTTCATCTGATGTCTCTTCTTCCTCGAATTCTTGTTTTGCTTTCATATTTTTATGGGCTTTAAAAGCAGCTTCTCTATCTGTGGGTTTAGATTTTCCTATTCTCATCTCATATGCAGTCAAAGAACCATGCATCTCATCCATACTAAAAGAATTTAGATCTTTAGCTTCTTCTATAGCTAAAAATTTAGAATCAAATATTTGGGGAAGAGATCTTAATACCTTTTTCACGATGATAGAATCTTTGATTTCCTCATCGAGTCCTCTAATCGCATTAATGACTTCATTAACTCTCAACATATATGCCTCTATGTTCTCATTGTCATTCATCTTTAATACTTTGAACTGAGCTCGATGTGTTTGTAACTTGGCCTCCTTGATCTTAGCATCTCCTTCATGAATGCTCCTCAGTTTGTCCCATATTTCTTTTGTCATTTTACAACTCATAATTTTTACCAGTTCACTATCCACTAATCTGCACATGATAGCATTCTTTTCTTTTGAGTTATTCTCAAACAATTTCTTATCGGTAGCATCGGTTGGAGAAGTGGTGGGTATTGTGTATCCACTATCTACTGAATCCCAAATGTTGTATCCCAAAGCACAAAGATATGTATGCATCCTGAGTCTCCAAAATGCGTAATTAGTTCCATCAAACAAAGGTGCTTTGTTTGATGAGAAGCCTTCACCACCTGCCATTGTGTCACTTCCAAGATCACCCTAGCCGGTTAAGCTTGTTTAGAAACTTGGCTCTGATACCAATTGTTAGTCTCACAATGACACTGAAAGGGGGGGTGAATCAGTGTAGCTCTTTATAACTTAAATATTTAATTCTTAAAGTCAAAACAATGAAAACTTAAAACCAAATAAAGCAAGTATAACAAGAGAACATCACACAACATAAGATGTACCGAGGTTCACCGATTTGGCTACTCCTCAAAATGACTATTTGGACTCCCATCCAAATCCAACCTTTGCAAAGCACCAACTTTACAATCAATTTACCGAGACCCACTGGAAGGAGCACCAACCCCTGATTTACCAACACCAACTAGAAGGAGCACCAACCCTTGATGCCAAGCACCAACTTGGACTTCAATTTTGAAACTAGAAGATTGACATAAAAATGCCTTCACTTTTACAAGACCCTGACTGGTCTATTGCTTACCCAACATCACCCATAATTCACAAAACACACACCCTTCTCGCTCGCCTCTCGCTTCTCTCTTATCACATCTCCAAATTCTCCAAGCAACACTCCTTTTATAACCATCCTTTCTCTTTGTAACTCCAGTTGTAACTCCTTCTTTCATATTCTCATACGCCACTTGTCAATTGTAACTACTTCTTTATGTAACTCCTTTTGTATATATTGAGAAGGCATTTCGTCAAACACATCACATGCAAATAATTGACACCATATTCTTCTACCATGACTATTCATTTTCTTGGTCATGACTGTTCGTTTTCTCCTTGCAAGACTATTCGTTTTCTCTTTGCATGTCTGTTCATTTTCTCTTTGCATGACTGTTCATTTTCTCCTTCGATGACTGCTCATTTTCTCCTTCATGACTATTCATTTTATTTTTCATGACTATTCATTTTCTCCTTCCATGACTGTTCATTTTCTCCACATGGGCATGCATCCACTTCTTTCCATGTGTAACGACCATCTTAAATGATTTCAAATCATTAAATATTCCTTATGGGTCCACGTCACTATGCAGTCTTTAGTTTCACCATCCTGGTGTTCATCACTAATATCAGACGCACTGTCAACTACTCTATTCCTTTGGTGAAAATGCAACATGTCGCGATATCATGACACTTTTGTTTCTTTGCCTACCTACTCTTCTTGAGTCGCAAAAATGTGACATGTCGTGATATCGCGACACTTTTGTTTCTCTGCCTGCCTGCCCTTTTTGAGTCGCAAAAATGTGACATGTCGCGATATCGCGACACTTTTGTTTCTCTGCCTGCCTGCCCTTTTTGAGTCACGAAAATGTGACATGTCGCGATATCGTGACACTTTTTCCTTCTTGCTCTTTCTCTTCTCTTTTGGCCACGAAAATGCAACATGTCGCGATATCGTGACACTTTTTATTTCTTGTTCTTTCTCTTCTCTTTTGGCCACGAAAATGCAACATGTCGCGATATCGCGACACTTTTTCTTTCTTGCTCTTTCTCTTCTCTTTGGACCATGAAAATACAACATGTCGTGATATCGTGACACTTTTTTCTCCTTGCTCTTTCTCTTTGCTTTGGCCCGCGAAAATACAACATGTCGCGATATCGCGACACTTTTTCTCCTTGCTCTTTCTCTTTACTTTGGCCCGCGAAAATACAACATGTCACGATATCGCGACACTTTTCCTCCTTGCTCTTTCTCTTTGCTTTGGCCCGTGAAAATACAACATGTCGCGATATCGCGACACTTTTTTTCTTTGCGGTGTTTTGCTTTTTCTTTGATGTTTAGCATATGGGCCACTTCGGTCTTCTTGGAAAATATGCAAAAAGGTGGGTAAACATCCTCATAAGCATTTAACATCACTGTACATACTCTGAGTGACCTATGAACTCCTGTCCACTGCATCAACCGATCTATCTGACTGTGTTGACAACAATGACAATACTCTCGCTGCACCTTGCTCAACAGCTTGATCCAAGCTTTATCTTACATCTAGAATATCCCATATCTTTATATCTATAAAACAACTTCACAAACACTATAAATTATGGTCAACGTTAGGGGGCGTACTTAGGCCATTGTATAAATATGCTTGGAGGCATAACAATCAAGCCCCCTAGATCCTTTTAACTAACCTTTTGAAATAAAAATGATCTTTGAGCTTTGGAACATACATAGTAGAATATGCTAGCATAAAACAAGATATGCAAATAGAATGAACACAATGATGAACAAATAAGTAGTCAAATAGAGAATGAAATACAAATAGAATGAACACAATAATGAATAGATATACAATTAAATAGAGAATGAAGTGTAAATAGAATGAACATAATAATGAATAGACATACAAATAAAACAAAAAAACTAGGGTTTAGGGATAAGAGGGTTGCCCCCAAGATAAAATGATATGAAATTCAAGTAGAACTAATTTGCTAAGGGCCAAAATAGGAAGGAAAATAGCACACAATAAAAACACAGATTGAAACCCTAGGGTTTAATGATGAGTGCTTGCCCCCAAGCCTATCTAGACCAAATTTGTGCCATGTAAAGTATTGAGCATAGATCTAACTAAATATAGTGCAAATATTTAACTAAATTAAATGCAAATATTTAACTAAATGAAATGTGTAGATTTAATTAAATTAAATGCATAGATTTAACTAAATGAAATGCAAATATTTAACTAAATGAAATGCATATATTTAATTAAATTAAATGCACAGATTTAACTAAATAAAATGCACAGGTTTAACTAAATGAAATGCAAAGATTTAACTAAATAAAATGCACAAATTTAATTAAAATGCAAATATTTAACTAAATGAAATAAAAATATTTGACTAAATAAAATGCATAGATTTAATTAAATTAAATGCACAAATTAATTAAAATGTAATGTACATATTTAATTAAATGAAATTAAAATATTTAACTAAATAAAATTAAAATATTTAACTAAATAAAATGCATAGATTTAAATAAATGAAATGCACAAATTTAATTAAAATGCAATGTATAGATTTAACTAAATGAAATGCAAATATTTAACTAAATAAAATGCATAGATTTAATTAAATGAAATGCAAGCAAAACAAAATGATCAAAACTAGAAATAGAAGATGGAGCAACATGCCATAAGAATATAAACTAAAATCCTAGGGTTTGGGGATGAATGCTTTCCCTCAAGTCTATCTAGACCAAATCTACACCATATAGCAGATAGAGCATGGATTCACACAAGAGGGTTAAAAACCCTAAGATAGAGATGAAAAAACAACAACTAAATAAAAATGATTTATGTAGATAGAAGAATAAAAGAGATGACCTGATAAGCTTGTGGAAGCAACAAGAGCTAAGGCAAAAGACTCCTTTAAGTAGACAAGTCATAATCAGGGTCTTCTCCAATTGCAACTCACCAAAATAGAACACCAAAAAAAACACCAAGAGCACCAGAAGAAGATTGCACAAGAAGATCACTTAGGATTACCAAAAGGAATTCATGATTCTCTTTGCCAAAACAACCAGGGTGTCAAAAAGAGAATCCAATATATTTATTTATAGAGGTTTTGGAGGGCTCAAAGGCAGTAAATAAAAAATTTAATTGCAAAGGAGGGTCGACCTAAAAAAAAAAACTTAGAAGTTTAAGAAACTTCTAGAAAACCAAAATTGTGGCCTATACTTTAGATCCATGCGTAGTTTTTCTGCATTTTAGGGGACCAAACAATATCAAAATAGGATAAAACTTATATCGTTGGAAAGATATTTTTGAACCCATTCCAATGATATAAATTTTGAGAAGAATGGAGAAGATTTGGTGGGGGAAATTTTGGCTTAAATATAATCTTTATTTTTGAAGCAATAAATGCCCAATTTTAGGTCATCAAAAGATAGAACTGGATTGGTTGGTTAGACAGTTGATATACGAGGATGAATTGATGAGAATTTATGAAAAGTGGAATAATTTTCTATGTATATAATTTCACTCATATTTGATGCATTTATGGCCTAATAAATGCATCAAAGAAAGATGTAGACACCTATGGGTAGAAGATGACAAACGCAAGGGAAGTAAAAAGAGAAAGAAATACCTAAACTTGTGTTAGGACAAGTTTAAGAGTCTTTCCAAGGATCTCACTTAGGTGGTTCAATTTTCCATGTCTACATTTTACCCCATATTTGATGCATTTATGGCCTAATAAATGCATCAAAGAAATATGTAGACACCTATAAGCAAACATAGCAAATGTGAAGATAAAACTAAAAAAAGGAATGGTTGGTTTATAAGAAAGGGGTGATGCAAAATTGGTGTTATATTTAACACTTTTAATATTTTACATGAAAATTGAGGCATTAGGGACATTAATTCCTCTCAGGATAGGATGCCCCCTCGAGTTTCGAAAGGAATGTCAAATTCTAGATGAAACTTGAAAAAGGCAGATATAGAAGAAAAGAGAGCAATAAACAATGAAAAGAAAGAGAGAGCATGAAAAGGAAGAACATGAGGAAACAAGGAATAAACAGGTGAAAGGAGTGAAAACCCAAATTCATTTTGATTACTTATGGTGTGAAAAATATGTGTGCATTATGTGAATTGATTTTATTTTTGTTGTTATTGGTTTGTTTATGCATGATGATCACAAACATAATGGGTGCAATGCATGATGGATGAATGAAGCTAACTAAATGCAATCTATAATGAGTACAATATGAAATGCATGAATGAGTGGATGGAAGAAAAAAAGAGATATGGAAGAAGAGAAGAAGAGGAGAAAAGAAGAAGAAGAAGAAAACAAAGCGTCCAAAGGTTAAAGAAAAGAAGATGAGTGAAACCCTATAAGGATGTATTCTCACAAATGACCAAGATGGAGGCTACCCCTTGCATGTGGCCATGAAGTTATTTGAAAGGATGTTATTCTAAAAGAATATGGAAAAGAATGGAGTGAAACCTAATATAAGTGTAGTTCTCACTAGGATGTAAAAATGTGGAGCAATACCCATTATGAGTGTAGTGCTCGCTGAAATGGCCAAAGAGAAAGAAAGATATACCCGCTAGGATGTATTCTTGCAAATGATCGAGATGGAGGTTTCCCCTCGTGTGAGGTTATGAATATATTATATAATGATATTTTGTGTGTGTATGATATGCCAAAGTGAGTACTAACCACTAGGGGTGTGGTGTGTGCAAGAATGTGTATGGACAAAGCAAGCTGAGTAAAGCAATATGTGAGTGTGTGTGTGTGTTAGAAAAAATAGAGGAGGAAAGTGAGGAGCAATGAGAAAATAATAGTGTGTGTGTGCATCTATTTTAAATTTCAATGGCTAAAAGGTATGCATAAGATAGTTAGTGGTCATATGAGTACCATAAATGACATTTATACAGTATCTACCCCATCCCATGAGGATAGCTTAACGATTGAAAAGTAAAGAAGGAAGAATTGTGAAAGTGAAGATGAGTGAATGGAAAAAGAATGTATATCCTTTTATTAATAAAAAGAAGAAGAAAAATATGCAAAGTAAAAGGATACAATTAGAAGAGAACTGTATTCCTTGACTTTGGAGAGAATTTGTGGTTGTAAAAAAAAATTAAAATTAGGAAATACAAGAAGAAAAGAGAAGTGATGAAAATGCATGGGCCCTATTTTGGGGACTTCGCTAGGCATAAGAGACTTAGTGAGATTGCAATACATGTGAGCTATGACCTAACTAGATGTCATCACTTACCATTATCACAAAATTCCCAAAAATCTATATGATTAAGTAGTCATGATCAAGCAACAATGCAATTATGACAAGCAAAAATGCAAGTGGAACAAAATGTTAGAAAATCATGCAACATATGTCAAGCATTCATACAGTATGAGTAGGTAAATCAAATGTAACATGAAACAATGTTAAGTAAAATATGAGATGAATGAATTTGGATCATGCATAATATCTCTTTAGATGCATTATGTTCATTGGTTATTTAAGTTCTTTACCATTCAAGGAGGCACTAGCTTAGGGTGCACCAAAGTTACAATATTGTAGAATAGAATGTCAGAGGAAAAAGGTGGTCCCTCATCCTCATCACTCCACTCCAATACTTGATGATATAAGTATTCGACATAAGTAATAAGGTGATCATCATCATCAAATGGTAAAGGTTTTTTTTTTGGGTATGTAGCCTATGCCACATATCCTAGGCCAAAATTTGACACCCAAAGGCTCTTGAATACCTTTTTTTGTGGCCCCAAACCTTTACCTATATATTTTTCATGCTATATAGGATATGTTTAGGGAGTGGGTAGTCATTGGACAAGTAATAATGGTTAAAAGAACACTCTACATGAAAAGGATTGCTATCACAAATTTTTTCTTTGAAGGCCATACCCACGAATATAAAGGTATACAT
Organism: Wollemia nobilis; assembly: GCA_028583015.1. Taxonomy (NCBI): domain Eukaryota; kingdom Viridiplantae; phylum Streptophyta; class Pinopsida; order Araucariales; family Araucariaceae; genus Wollemia; species Wollemia nobilis. The sequence continues at coordinate 6,688,979 of JAQPPZ010017049.1, read as the reverse complement.
ACCAATGTGTACAACTTCACCCTTCTTATGGGGTAAACCCATAGTCCTCAATGAATTTGATAGCTTGGCAAGATCTAAAAGAGCTTATTGAAGAAATATTAACTTGATCCTATGGTGAAACATTGATGAGAGGTTCCTCACTCACTTTTAAATTTTTAAGTTGTTTAGTTATTTGAGATGAGGAACTTGGAGAAGAGGATGATGAAGCTAAAGGATATATGTTGAGACTAGATTGAGCTTGCTCAACCATGGAATAATATTTGAATGGATGAGGATCACCCATAATGGTGACAAGATAGTTTTTAAATTCAAACTTAAAATATTGATGAAGGGTAGAAGGGACAACCCTCATTGCATAGATCCAATTATGTCTTAAAGATGGTTTTTAAATTCAAACTTAAAATATTAATAGATGTAGGTCAAGGTACCACATAGAACAAGGTATCTAAGATATTAGGTCTAACCCTAAAGAGGAGGGATAAATGTCATAGGTCTATTGGGACTCATTATTAAAAGACTTGATGATAACATTAGATTTAGTTAAGTCTTCCTCTTTTAGTCCAAAAGTTTGGAAAAATTGATAAGTGCATAAATTAAAGGAAGAACCACTTTCAATCAAGATTCGCTTGATACATTTTTCTCCAATAAAAGCTATGATGTAGAGGTAATGATCCCTTCATAAGTTTGAATAAGGCACATCATCATCTAAAAATGTGGTGTGATGTATCCCAAGAGTGTCCACAACATTAACTACAACACTAGGGGAAATTTTTGGAGGAGTAAATTATTATCTTAGAATCTCTAACAAAGCTTCCTTATGAACAGGAGAAGTTTGTAAGAATTATAAGATAAAGATCTTGGTTGGGGTACTAGCTAGCTATTGTTGAATGTTAAATGAGACTTTAGGTTATGTCTTCAATAATAAATGTGGGGTTTTGAATCTTGTGCTCCCTTTTTGGGCACTCTTTAAAACTAAGGGAGGTTGGATGAAGCACTCATCCCCTACTAAGATTATTCAGTCTATAACATCCATGCTTATTTTATTGTAGTTGAAATTGTAATTCCAACCACATTATCATAGGAAGGGGGCACATTGTGATATGACACTTGATTAAAACTACTACCCATGCTTAGGGAGAGATCTTGGAATATACCCATGTCTTGATTTGTTATGGGTTTTTATTGTGTAGGAGGTTGATTTTTTTTTGGAGGATTAGATTGAGAACCTTCTATAACAAGATGTCCTTCATCGATTATGTCTTAAACCACAAGTTTCAACCTATTACATGTGTTTTTCAAGTGTCCCTCCACTCTATGATACTCCCCGTGTTGAAAAACCTTGTACCAATTAGTTGTGGTATCGTATTACATTATAGGATGCAACTTAATCATATTGGCTTCCAAAAGTTATTTTAGGACCATTGTCATAGGTATGTTGAGTCTTGTGAAATTTATTTATGGAGGTTTTTGAGGTTGGCTTAACACTATATTTTGTAGGGTGTTAACAATACTTCTAACATGCCTACTATTCATCACCCCATGACCTACAACATGCTTATTTTTATTTTACATCTTAGTGGTTCTATTTTATTTTATTTTAAGTTGTACTCTTCTAATAAGCACTTGCTATACCCTTCTTGATAGGTCTATTTCTTGATCAAAATATGTGATAGCTATTGTTTCCAATTCGTAAGATATTTTTTCTTGTAAATTTCCAATGAATATCTCAAGCATATCTTGAGGAGGTAGAGTATATCTTAACCATCCAACTAGACTCCTCCAACGAGACAAGAAGTTTGAAAAACTTTCATCTTTACCTTGTTTCAACATGTAAACATCCTTCATGGTCACATTCTTTTCAACATAAACCTCAAATTGTTGGACAAACATCTATGTTGTCTCTTCAAAGTTCCTCAAGTAATGATTGGAAATTTGATAATACCACTCTAATTCCATGCCACCAAGGATTTTAGGGAATGCATTTAGAAGCAACATGTCATCATATATGATATCATGACATGTTGTCCTAAATATTCTCAAGTGTTCAATTGGATCTTCTATTCCCTTATAGAAAGATAAAACTGGCATGGAAAAATGCTTGGGATAAGGCCTAGAGGTAATGATAGGGTCTAGATGCTAATTGCACATTTATTTATAACTGTAGGTGAAACTTGGGAGTTGAATCATGTCCATTCTTGAAAATAGTTGTTTCACCATACTTGCTAAACTTTGTATTTTAGGATTGTTGTTGTGCAATACCCCTAAGTTCCATAAGGGAGGGGTATAGGTAGGCTATTGAGAAGGAACTTGGACAATGTCGAAGGTATTGATACTATTATGGTATGTGTTGTGATATGTGATATCTTGTTGTTGAGGATAATTAACATTTGGGGGAGCAGAAATATGAATGTTGAGATGAGTAGAATGATGAGAAAATTGAAAGCAATTATGAGATGCACTATTGGTCATAGGAACTTGTGGAATTATTTCAAAATTGGTGGTTATAGTAGTGATATATGTTGGTTGATGAGAAATATTGACATTAGGATTTTCTTCAAACAAGGTATTAGTGTGAACATTATGAGGAGGAACATTTTGGGGAGTCCTACCCTCTTCAAGTTACCATTCCGCCTCTAAACCATTGTCCAAAGTAGGCTTATGTTTCTTGAAGAAACCCTATATTTTATCAAAATATATAAATGTAAGGCATCCATAAGGCCTCTCAATAGGCTCAATTTCCTTTCTAGTTTCTACAATTTCTACCTCTTCTATATTGGGGTCTTCTCTATCAATTTGGTCATCTTCTTGGAAGATATTACTAGACTCTAAAATATTTCATTTATTCATAATGCTGGGAGCCATTAGGACTAAGATAAAATATCGGAGAAAAATTAAAATAAAACTAGATTACGCAACTAAAAATCAAAGTGTGAGATATGCAAAACTAATAGCATCAATATTATAACTACAAGTAGGTGTTGAAAGTTGGAGAGGTACAATGAACTTGTCTAAAATTAAGGCCTCACCTAGATATCCACATATATATTCTTGGTTATGAAATCCAAGTTGTGATGGGGCCCAAGTCCTACCAGTCCTCACCCATTTTACTATCGTTAGTGATATACTCTCTGGAGAGAAATGCATGCTTTATTCCATAGCTATGATATATATTGTATTGGATTAATTTTAATCTTGATTAAGAACTTTCAATTTTTTGATCACAGGAAAAAGGATGATCCTTTTTCAAAGGTTCGTGGGTATGACTAACCTCCTTCATTATGTATTCTTGTTAAGTCTAGTACAACTTTGACTCATAGGACCTTTAATACAAATTTTCCACCACCAAGGAAGTGGTGCCCTATAACAAGGCTAGACTATATAATGAGCCATCGAAAGTGTACTTTTTAGGAATAACACAAAGATTTTAATTGATATACAACAAAAGAAAACTAAAAATAGACTTGTTTGAATTTTTCCTCTTATATTTTTTGATCTAGAAAATAAATTTTAATGGTTTTGTTTAAAGTTTTTAAAAAGAAAAACAAAAGAAAAAAGGATTCATATTTTGGCCACTATAGAAACATCCTTCATGTCGGGTTCACCAAATATGTAGAGGGGGAAAACTACCCTACCATGTATGATTCTTAGTCGGATCTACTAGGAGCTGAGGTGAATGCGGGGGTATGTTGTTCTCTACACTTAGTGGAAAAAGAAGGGGTGTTCACCAGGAATGGTTTTAAGACTCATTCCAAGTTTGGGATGGAAATTTTTTGTGTGATTTTTAAATAGACACCTATGTTTGACCTTCTCTAGACTAAACTATGAAATGAAAGTGCAATGCAAAACACACAAGATGCAAGAATACAATAACTAATCCTAGTATGATTCTTTGATTGAATTATTTCTAACCCTAGGTTGCAATGAGATAAAAAAAAAATTCTTTAAGAAAGGGTCCAATGGGGATACAAAAAAATAGACTAAACCTTGGATGCAAACTAAATGTTACTGTATTTTGAATGCCTAGAGAGCAATTAAATATATTTTTCTCTTTTGTTAATTTATGTTTTTAAAACAAAAATAAAAGACATAGCAACAATCATCATAAAATCTCTACTAAGGGCACTTATTTTTTTGATGCTTTACCCAAGATTTATCTTGCATATAGAATATCCCATAGCTTTAGATCTACAAAAAAACTTCACAAATTCTAGAAAACATAGTCAAAATTAAGGGGCTTGCTTAGATCATTGTATAAATGTGATTGGAGGTATAGTAATCAAGCCCCTAGGTCCTTTAAGCTAATATTTTGAAATAAAAATGATATTTGACCTTTGGAACATACATAATGTCTTCATGGGGCCTCTTAGGAAGAGTCTTTCCATTTCATGCATGAATGCATGTGCTTGGTAGGATCATCCTTGTGATTCTTCCTTGGTGCCATTTAGTGGTGGTTGGCATTTGAATTGTTCATTTTGGGAGATGTTGCTATGAAGCTATTTCCTATGGGTCTTTCTGGTCCTTCTAGGGGGACCTCATATTTCAATGTTTCCTATAGTGGTTGTTTTCTCCTTTCCTCCCCTAAGTTGATCTTTTAGATGAGGGTTTTGCATTCTAGTTGTTCATTGTGTCAGTTTCCTAGAGCTTCCTCTTTCTACATTTTTCTTTGTCTTTAAGGGAGGACCATGATTTTATCATCCACAGATGAGTGGCTCTTGTGGTTGCTTTCATTATGGGATTCTAGTGGTTGGTTCATGGTCTTCTACTTTTCTCAAAATATATGGGGTGGTCCATTTCAAGGTTTTTTTATGTAACCTTTCTTTAGAGTTGTTTTTTGGTATTTAGGATGGGACCCTCTACTTCCTCATGCAACTGTGATTAAAGGTTTTTAAGGATTTTCTTTGGAATGGATATTGGATGAGTTTGGTTAGAGATTTGGTGTAGGTGAATTTTTGAAGGGATTCTTTTGTAGTTTTTTTTTGGTATTTGGTGGGGGACATTGTGCGTGCTTGTGTTTTGTATAAGATGATTTCCTGAAGATTATCCCTATGATAGATTTTTATTTCCAACTTTGGGGTACCATGGTTTCGAATCTCCTTTGGGATTTCCTATCTTTAGCCTTGCATTTCATCTCTATTGTAGTGATATCTTGTGGTCTATAGAGGTATTCCTTTATTACTAATCCATCTTCTAGGTTGTTTTTGGTCTATAGTTTAGGTTTCCCTAGGTGGGAATCTCCTTTCTATTTTTCTATTTTTTCTTGTTTGTTCTTGTTTGCTATCAATGAATACTCCCCTACACAAGAATATTTTTAATTTATTTTTGAATTGCTATTGATTGCTGGTAAGGATTTCCCTAAGCGGGAAATCGTTTTTCAAATGTTGAATTGATGGAGCTCTTTGGTGATGGTTTCCCTAGGCAAGAAACTTTTGTTCCTTTTTTCAAATATTTGAAAGTCTTGTTAGGGCTAGGATGGCCCCTATTTGTTGTCTTCTGGAGACTATCATATTTGCTATTTTTTTGTAAAATGTTCAAGAATCCCTTTCAAAACCGCTTTTCAACCAATAAAAAAAAATACAAATATTTAACTAGATGAAATATGTAGATTTAATTAAATAAAACACATAAATTTAATTAAAATGTGATGTATAGATTTAACTAAATGAAATACAAATGTTTAACTAAATAAAATGCATATATTTAAATAAAGGAAACACAAATTTGACTAAAATGCAATGTACAAATTTAACTAAATATAAAATGCACATATTTAATTAAATGAAATGCAAGCGAAACAAAATGATCAAAATCAAAAAAAAAAAATATGGAGCAACATGCCACAAGAACATAAATTGAAACCCTAGGGTTTGGATATTAATGCTTGCCCCCAAGACTATCTATATTGAATCTACACCTTGTAGTAGACAGAGTGCAAATTTACACAAGAGGGTTAAAAACCCTAATACATAGATGAAAAATTAATAACAACTAAATAAAAATGATTTATGCAGATAAAAGAATAAAATAGATGACCTAATAAGCTTGTGGAAGCAACAAGAGCCAAGGTAGAAGAATCCTTTAAGTAGACAAGTCATCATCAAGGTCTTCTCCACTTGCAACTCACCAGAACAGAACACCAAAAAAACACCAAGAGCAGCAAAAGAAGATTGCACGAGAATATCAAGATTACCAAAAGGAATTCATAGATTCTCTTTGCCAAAATAGCTAGGGTTTCAAAAGGGGAATCCAATCCCTTTATCTATAAAGGGCTTAGAGGGCTAAAAGGTAGGAAAATGAAAATTTAACTACAAAGGAGGTCCAGCCTAAAAAAAAACCCCTAGAAGTTTAAGAAACTTCTAGAAAACCAAAATTGTGCCCTAGACTTTAGACCCATGTGTAGTTTTTTTTGCATTTTGGGGGACCAACTGATGTTAGAACGGGAAAAATAGTATACCATTGAAATAAGAATATTAGAGAAGATTTTATGGGGGAAAAGCTAATTGAAAGACAACCTTACTTTTTGAAGCAATAAATGCCCAATTTTAGGTCATCAAAAGGTGGAATTGGCTTGGTTGGTTAGACGATTGATCTATGAGGATGAATTGATGAGAATTGATGAAAAGTGGGTCAATTTTCCATGTCTACATTTTCCCCCTCTTTGATGCATTTATGGCCTAATAAATGCATCAAATAAATATGTAGACACCTATGGGTAGAAGATGGCAATTACAAGAGAAGGAAAAGGGGAAATAAAAGCCTAAACTTGTGTTAGGACAAGTTTAAGGGTATTTCCAAGGCTCTAGGGAAAATTACTCACTTAGATGGGTCAATTTTACATGTCTACAAGAGAAATTTTTTTTTAGGATAGGGTTTGTTGATGCCTTAAAAGTCTATGCAAATTCATACATCATCTTCTTTCTTGGTTACAAGAACTATGTTGGAAATACAATCAAAATAGTTAATACCCTTCATAAATTTGACCTTCAATTTTTTTGGAAATCCTCCTTAACTAGTAAATAAACCTAGGAATCATCTTATATATATTTTGATTAGCTTTAAGTTGAATACCAAATGGTGAACTACTAAGGATGGGTCTAGTCCAGGTATGTCTCCATAGGACCATGCAAAAATGTAACAAAAATTCTACCAAGAGTTTCATGTATTCTTCTTATTATTCTAAAGTTAGAACCTTTTCTAAATTTATTATTCTTGAATTGTCTTTGGATCCTATGTTAATATCTATGGTTTTTTCTATTAGGATATGAGACTCATCTTCATATTGCAGAGGGGTAGGTAAGACCCCTAGAATTTCAAGCTCATTAACATCTAAAGTCCATTGTTCAGTGTTGTATGACTATGAGAGAAATGTAATTAAATAAAGGGACCCTTAAATAGGGATATTTTATTGAATGAGAACATCATGATCATTATCCCTATAATGGTTATGGGATAAAAATTTCTCCTCACAATCATTTATGTGTAATGTTGATACAATATTTTGTAATGATTTATGTCATATTGTTGTCTTATTTGAGTAGACCAAATCTATCCTCATTGTTGATGCCATTTTTGGAGCTTTTCCTAGTCTCCTAAATAGGTTCAATGCTTAATATTTTTATTTGTGCATATCATGAAAATAGGTCAAAAAAGGATAATGGGAAAGGTTCATTGTATTTCTCTTCATCCCAATCTAAACCTCCTATAAAGGTGATATATTTTTGGAGTTCAGATTGGAAAAGACACACCTTTTTATAATAATTCCATTCTAAAGAGGAGCAATATGTCCTTTCATTATGGTTGGGGAAGTATCCCAACCCCTAATCATCAATATAAGCTTAAAATTCTAGGGGCTCCTTAATTCCTTGTTCTTGAAGTCCCAATACTTTTCCCTTGTATCCAAAGTTACAAAGAATTTGCTTTTATATAGGGTAAATATTGGATAGATAACATGAGGTATACCTTTATTTTATTTATTGTTGATTGGTTCCACATGTTATATTCTAATTAGTTATTCCTATAGAAATGAATCTGTAGGTTCTAATTTTCATAATCATTTATTTTTAGGAAGGCAACCCTAAAGTGTGATGTGATAGGGGAAACCTAATCAAGTCCAAGGATAATAGCTCATTATATTGGTTGTTAAGGTTTATATTATTAATATATTCAACCTTTTATTTACCTTTTATCATGAATTGACCATTTATTTCTTCTCCTTGGTTGATATTTATTCCTTTAGGTGGCACATACCTTAAGGTATTATCTATAAAAGGATGAGAAGCATTCAATGAAGGGTATAGTCAAGCCTTTGGGTTTTATGATTGGATGGTTTAACAATAAGAAAAAGGATCTCTATTAGAAACTATGCTATATAACTTACCTTGGTATTCAAATTTTATACATTGATGGTAAGTTGAGGGGATAGCCTGCATCACATGGATCCAAGGTCAAACCAAAAGGATATTATAGTTGAGGTCACAGGGCAATACATAAAACAAAGTGTTAATATGTGAGGCCCTACTTTTATGGGAAGAACTACAGTTCTAGCAACCTTATGCTCTTCATTGTCATAGTATTTTATGATAATATCAAATTTCTCTAGGCCTTCCTTATTAAGCCCTATTCTATGGATGAACTTAAGGATACAAATATTTATAGCTAAACCATTATCAATTAGAACCCTTTTAATGAATTATTCACCAATATGACAAGTTATATACAAAGGGATCTCTCCAAGCATAGAGGTAGGTAGAACATCATCCTTAAAGAAGGATATAGTCGCATGGTTCACTCTTATAGATCCTACCAAATTATATATATAATCAGGGCTAATGTTTTTGGGTATTGTTTATTTTCTTAGAATTTACAAGTTTTATCTATGACTCAATGAATTTCTCAACAACTTGAGTATAGAGATTTTGGTTGGTGTGTCCTCTAGTTCTTGTTAAATGTTAAAAGTCCTACCTTTTTATTGGGGTTTTATAACCAAATATGGTTATTTAGGAATAGTAGAATGTCTAGGACACAAGACTAAAGGATGATCAAGGAGTTGAACTTTTTCTCTAGCTTGATATCTAGTCATGGTGCTAACTTGTATCAACCTACCAGGTTCTAATATGGAGAGGAGAAATTTCTATATTTAGTATTATTAGTAGAATTTTCTCCATGTTTAGGTAAAGGGTCCTCAAAAATACCCATATATTAGTTAGAGGATGTTGCTTTTTGAAGATCATTGACCACTATATGGCCTTCATTGATAAAATATTGTACCACATTCTTAAGAGTGATGCATTTTTTGTGTGGTGACCATTTGTGCAATGAGAAGTGCACTATTGGTCAACCTTTAACCAAGGAATATTTTTCCTATTAGGGTTATCTTGCTTTATGAGAGGTGATTCTATCATCTTAGCATCAAATAATCATGTTAGAACAAAAGAAAGAGATTGGTTTAAATTGGTAAAAGTTCTTTGAGACTTTCTCTGAGTCTTGGATAAAACTAATTTTTGTAATGTTGTACTGGTATTAACATTACCTATTTTAGGATTATTACTGGGATGAGAGTTAGTTATGTCATTTCCCACAACATGTTTTTTTTTTATATTGTCCTTTAGTGTTAGAGGAGGAAGACTTTTCTTCTTCATTTTTAGTTTTTTATTACCCCTTAATTGGAGGGTGGCTTCTATTGTTTTAGAAATATCCACTACATCATCAAAGGAAGAGATGTGTGTCATCTCTAGTGGGTATGAAATGTGTTCTTATATATTGTGTATGAAGATATATTGTGTATGAAATGATCATAATCGGGGTAAGAACTCATTAAGGGACTCATTTTTACCTTGTTTTAGTTGATATAAATCATCAACTATGTATTTTTATATGATATAAGTAGTGAAATGTTGGATGAACATTTCCACCAAATCAGTAAAACTCTTGATTGAGTTATGAGACTACTAGCAGAACTATTGTAGATCTTAACCACCAAGGCATGTAGGTAAAAGTTTTAATAATAATATCACATCATACATGATGTCATGGCATGCAAATAAAAATATTTAAAGGTGATATATTGGGTCATATTCTCCCCTATACATCTAAATATTTGATAACACAAATTTTAGGGGATATGGTTTGTTGTTCAAACTAGGGTCTTCATATTGATACAATGTTCTCTATAAGAGTACTTTGTTGTGTGTCCTTGTATAGAGGCCAATTGTTGCTTGAATTCTAAATTTTCTTTTACAATTTGTTCTAGCTTAGAATTTATATCTTGGAATCGAAGATAAGGAACTGGTGGTATTATGCACTAATATTGAGAATTGACCAAAGGATAATACTACGCATTTGGATGGGATGATACAAAATGGATCATCATGCTATTAATTTTATGATTGTATGGTAAAAGAAAAGTTAGTAGAGGGAATGTTATAAAGAATAGACATGCTAAAAAATGGATTGGAATAAATCATATTCAAATAATTAGGTATATTAGGAAATATATACATGTTTTGGACTCATGGAAGAGTAATATGCTAAGATACAAGGGGTTTAGATTGAATGGCTCTATGTTGGGAGGCAAATATACCAAATTTCTTGAGGAAGATGGGATATTGGATGACCTCCCTTTTATGGTTTTGGTGATGATCGAGTCTCACTATTGAGAACTCATGGGATTAGATATAGGTTGTAAAATTGCTAAGAGAGGTCTTCTACAAAAGTAGGCATCTCATCCAATCTGAACATGGATTCCATAGCCTCTTTTTTTCCTCATAGAAAAATAGCTAGATGGTCCATAGACTTAAAAATAACTTCAACTTGTTTGTTATGAATAGGAGAAAGGGTTATGTAAGGATGGTTTTATTCCTCTTTTTCCTTAAATGTGGAGTTCTCAATTATAGGTTACTTATTTAGAAGTTCAAATGAAGCACTTGGATTCTCTGCTAATGCTTGCACAACATTCTAAATAAGATAATGAGGTTCAGATATGGTCAAAATAAGGAAGTTTAGATTATTAAAGTTATGTTTCCAAAGTTGTTTAGGGAAGAAGAGAAGATGTTTTATAACCCTTATGTCACCTTGGAAAAGTAACCTTCCTGATGACTCATGTTAGGCCATTATAATATACTAGCCAAGAGTGATAACTCCTAAGGTGCATATGTTAGTTTACTCAAGGGGTTGTTAACCTTCCTCCAATAGTACTAATACTTTAGCTATATTATTGTTATATTAATTTTATGTGACTCATGCTAAAAAAAATATATTAAATCATCTTATTTGAAGTGTAGTAAATGTTATGTTGATTAAGGATGAGGTCCTAGGTCAAAGGGTTTGGACCTGCATTGTATTTCACATTGGGTTCACCAAATATGTGGGAATCCAAAATTTACATGGGGATGCTATCCTTGATGCATTACCTCAAGGGTTATCCACACTCAAATGAGAGATCCATATTACTAACTCATTATTAGGTTGCACTTTGCATAATTTATCTTTGGCAAAAAGGATGGTTCTAGGTTCACCAAAGGCTTCTAGATTTCTATAATCTACTTTTGATGTATATTTTTTATCAAACACGTAGGTTTTATTCTATGCTATGAACTAATAAATGGTATGATAATGCAATGCAATATGAAGATAAATACAAAATACAAAGTCCTATGTTATATGAAATTTTGCTTTTTGAAGAGTGCTATCTATTCTATGATAAATAAAACTTTTATTTTCTTCTTTTCAAAGTTATGATGAAAGGAGTATGCAAGCAAAAACTTATCCTAACGCAAGCTACATGTAATTCAAATTGAATTCCTAAGAAAAAAATTAAAATGCTAAACTAAGTTTTTTTATTTTTCCTTTTTATTCATATCTTGAAAGATAGAACAAAGAAATGTGTAAGTAAAAATAACAAATAACCTACACTTAATTATTGAATACTAGAGGATAAGGTGCACTTACCTATTTTGACACTTGGTTCAAATATGTCACTTTTGTACAAATACATCATCCAAAAAATACATCACCCAAAAAACCTACAATCGACAAATTCACAAAGATCTATAAAATAAACAAAAAACTAGAGATGCATCATAGTTTAGGGGCCTACCAAATATCAAGATGTAGGAAACTTTCTAATTTACATAGCCAAGCCCCATGTTTCTACATAAAAATCGAAATTAAAAACCTCAAAAATGGATGTTAAAATATCTATAGTGAATACACTACCTAAAAGATCCATAGCTGAAAAATTTGTTAAATTGATAGAACCAAATTATCAAAGGGTAGGGATAAAGTTAGGTATTATAAAAGGTATCAGGAGATGCATAGGTGGAGGTTGATCAGGCTAGATGTTGGGTTGGTAAGATGACCAAAAGCCATGTAGAGAGATAGAAAATATGCCATCTACAATAGTTATAGGTGGCATATTCACTTTTTTTTATAGAGGAGGGACAATATAGGCTTAAGACTACAAAATAGGGGTGTCAACTAGCTAGATCAAACACATTGTATGGGTTAGGTATAGGTGGAAGATTCACTTATGATAGCAAAAGGATAAAATAGTAGATCGTCATAGGTTGTAGATCCCTATAATAACTACTATGGGAACCCTAGGGGCTATCTTCTATCTTGTAGGTCACCTTACTAAGGTGCCTACAACAAGCTAATGGAAACACTTAACAATGAAAGGGTTAGATTGAAAAACCCAAAGATATATAAATGCATGCAAATAGTTAGAGTACAAAATATTAATGATAATCAAAACTAAAATTAAATGGGACAAGAAAGATATCACCCAATAAAGATGTCCCCTTTCTTTATTCAAAGCCCAAACACTTCCTTAAGGATAACCTCTTGGAATAAATTTGTGACAATACTTAAATACACAAACATGATGTCAAATTTTTATAGAGTTTTAATGCATGAATGAGTGATTATAAGTACCACACCAAAGGGCCAGTTTATAGAAATTGTTCTTCTTGGGGATTGTCCAAAGAGGAGAAGTGAGGTAGCATTTTAGGTGGGTTGATTAGGGGTTTATGGGATGATATTTCTTATAATAAGTTACCCCCTTGATTGGGATTTATTTGGTCTATTGGAAGAAGGTGGAAGAAATTTAACCACCTTCCTCCCTACCTACTAATAACCTGTGGTGGTGGAGGCATTAGGAAAAACAATTCTTGCCCTGACTATGCTACTACAGGTGAGTTTGAAGGATTTTCTTATCAAACATGAATATGCCACCTATGCAAATATACCACCAACATATTCATTAAGCCAATAAAATTCATGAATTTTGTCATTACAAGTTAGATCTAGTGGAGATCTTGAAATTTTGAACTAAAAGTAAACACACCAACTCTAAAGTAGATTCACTTGCTCAGGAATTCACTCTGAGATGGAAATTTTTATTATGTTATGTTTTGGTTATAGATTCTAAGGTTGAGACATTTTTTATGCCTAGGTTGACCTTTCTATGCCTTCATAGTAAAACTGGTCTAAGATGGTTTAATTTTAGGTATCTATAGGAGGTAGTGGTGTAGTGGAGGTAGAGGGTTGTAACTTAGCAAACAATAATTAAATTTCTCGATAATCCTCGATTGCATGTTGATTACTCTTGTGATAGACATACCATTTCCCACTTTTGGCCTTTAAGGGATTCTTTTTTTGCTTCTAATTCTAATTTTAGGGCTGACACCCTTTATCTAATTCTCTAGATAGTCACTCTTACCTTTATTTAGATAGTACTTAGTGTTCTATTTTTTGTTATTTGATCCTAGTCTTTTTTTATTTTTATTTTTGTGCTTGCACTCCAATTTACAAGTTTATATACCTCTACCAATGTTTTGAATTCAAAGAGGCCATTATTCTTTCAAATGTACCATTGTAGCTCATTATGATACTTGAGTGTTAGGAGTTATTGCATAATAGTTCATGTGAAGTGGTAAGTGGTATAACCACCCCTTACAAGGTCTATGCATGTACTATAGGATAGATGTAATTACAAGTTTGGTTATGATTTTGTTATGCCTAAATGGTCATTATATGTATTTAAATACCTACCACTTCATAATGTAAATCATCAAAACATTGAGTAATAATATGTGGTATCAGAGTAGGTAGAAGGAAGAACAAATCTCCTTCTAATCCTCCTCTAGCATCAACATAAAGAAGCCACAAAGATCATTGTATTTGATAAAATAAGTTTCAAGGATAACACAAACCTATTGAATATTGATTAAACTTGACCTCAAAAGAAGAGGTAATCATATCTATGAAGTAACATTTGATGGAATATTTCTTAGAAACCAAACTCCTAAAGTATCTCAAGGTGAAAAATCCCTATCAAATACTAGAAAATCAAAAGCCTTCAAATATTAAAAAAGGTTTAAATCCCTTCTAAGGTTATAAAGGTCATATTTGCAAAATATTAGCAATCAGAAAATAGAATTAAGTGAAAAAGGAATTGCCCTACAAAAGGTGCATAAGCATACTCTAAAAAGGAAAAATTAATTTGTTCAAAAAATGAACAAGAAGAAAACTGAAACACACAATTTGTTAAAGAGTAGTCATTTTCAATAAAGTCTTTGAGTACATGCTTAGAATAAAAAATCTATAAGATCTCACAAATGATAAGAAGAATCAAGAATTATCTTTAAAGGATAGTCATAGAGGCACAAAATTTAAGTTATAGAATCACAATAAAGCTTGGAGCACACAAGAGAACATAGAATGATACTACAAGCATGTTAGACATGGAAGATAATTGAAACATAAGCTATCAAACAACCAACAACAATTTCATTCATATCATTAGTGTAAATTTTTTAGTTGAAATAGATATTGAAAAAAGAACAAGGCAAGATGCATGTGATTGAAAAAAAAAAAAAAGATAAATATGCTTTGATAAAAAATAGTTTTAAAATAAGGATAATATGATTTAGTAGTTGTTTTAAATATAGAACAATCATGTAAGGTTTGCATGATTTTAACTAATGTCCAAATCTTGAAAATTGTAGACTCAAAAAATCTTATATGGAAAACAAGGAATTCAATATTATATATAACAAAAGGGTCTAGAGAAGAAAATTAGATTTTCCTCTTCATAGAAAGTGCACCACCATTACAGAAGCACCTATAACATTACACTATATAAAGGATACTCATTTACCTAAAGAGAGATACGTCGTACACCAAAATAAAACCTTCAAAAAATTATCAAAGTTTCTCATAAGTCTAAATAATGGCCTTCTAGTTATATAAGCATTGTGACTATGAGGTCCAAGAAGAACATCCAAAAGGGCACAATTTCCAAAGTTCTTATTCATGAATGTAGGCACTTATTGAGATATTTTCAAATCACCTAGAGACTATTATCTAGTACAAAATATTTAAATCCTCAAACATACAAGAAGAAAATAAAAACATTCGATAAACAATAGTGGCATATTGAGAATGCTTTGAGCAAGGCAATTCAATATTTCATAAAAGGTACCAACTCTAATTGTTCTCAGACAATAAGAGATGTTGGACCTACATTAAAATATACCTAAAGTATTTATTTATGGATGTATCAATCTAAGACAGTAATTTTCAAATTTACTCAAGCATGAATGCATGGATCAAATTCCAAAAAGGTACAAGCATAGCAATCTAAAATCGTTAGCAACTAAAATTAAAATTGTGTAAAGGTCATATTTTAAGGTTCTCACACCAACAAGGAAACACCCTTGATATACAATAACACATAATGTTCATTAAAAAGGTTCAATTATCTAACCTTGAACATAATAATCTACGAGGAATCTAAACATGGGGATATGTTAGGTACACGGTCATTTTTACTTTAAAATGCATGGACCGTGACCGTGACCATTATTTAAAAAATATTTCAATACATTGAAATTGTGAAAGGAAGCACCCTTTGATTCTTTGGATTTAAAAATAAAATAAAATATAAAGATATTAATCAACCTTTTTCATCGGCTTTCCTAGCATTAAAAATATAACAATGACCTTAAATCAAGAGGACATTTTTCGCAGGACTGCCCAAATTGTAGAACTTATTTCAGATATATTTCACTCATCCAAACTTATATTAAGCTAAAAAATTAAGGGTAGATGCCTGATAAATCCTAGAATATCTCCACCAATTTTTAGATCATTTGGAGCAACAAAAATCCTAGTGCATCCCTATGTATGAAAAATATTTTTGGCAAGTGACTGTGCGAGGGTTTTATCTGGGTTGATGCAAGCAGCTCTAGAGATGCAATGACTTTGACTATGACTTCAACTGTGACTAAGTACTAAGTTAGATCTTAATGGTTTTAGGAATGTGGAGACCATAGGGGGAAAGGATCCTCCTAATAAGGGACACATGTACAATGGGTACCTCTCTCAAGACCGTGATTCCTCTCCTTGGTATTATGCTAAGATATTAGAAGGGTCTGTGAAACCTCCTTTGGGTAATGGAACCCTCTTACTCCCAATGAGTGAAGATCTAGTAATTCCTAAAACCCTAATGATAGATTACATTTCTGTTGAATCCCATAATATATTGGGGAAAGTTTTTAGAGGACAACCATATATGGAATCTATTCAGTAGTGGGCCTATACCAAATAGAAAACCCTAGGTAATATGGACCTGATTTCCCTTTCAAAGTATTTTTCTCATTCGACTCAATAATGAAGAATATGCCTCCCAGATCCTTACCAGGGATCCTTGGTTCTTCAACCTTGAGATGCAGAGCAAACATTTTACACTAATATAGGTTCGATTCCAAATTTGCCTACCTATTTTTGGCATGAAGATATTTTAAAGGATATTGGTTAATATATAGGCGAGCTTGTTGCTATTGACTCGATGACCAGAGCATGCACTCGCATGGTACATGCTAGAATTTGTGTTAATGCCAATCTAGATTCCCAGCTTCCCACTCGAATAAATATGGTTTATGGCTCCTATCATAGATGTTAGGCCATAGAATATAAGAATAAGACTGCATTCTACATTAAATGCAAGGCTTAGGGCCATCTCAAAAACTAATGACCGTTGCTAAGAAACTTAAAGGATATGAAATTCCTCAATACCTCTCAAATTGGGTTGCAATCTGGTGGCAACAAGGTAGACCCCTGTAGATCAAGCAACAAAGCGGCTACTAGAAGAAGGAACAAATTTCAAAGGAAAGCAGATTGAAATCCAAGACTCAAAGAATGATCATCCAAAGGTGAGTTCCATTTTTACCTTTCAAAATCGTTTGATGTTTTAAAAGGAACTAATTTTCATGGGCCTAAACCTAATGAGGGTGACACTACCTCAAATCAAATGGAAACCCTTGTTTTTTATCAAGAGGAGCCTCAATCCTCATCCAGATTTCGGACCTCCAATACTGTCTTAAAACCCCCATTCACCCCTAAGGGGCATATAGAAATTGGCAGTCCCATATCAGACAAAGTGAAGAAAGAAGATAAATATGATTTCAACCCCATTAACACTAGAATTCTCAAGAAATCTTATGTTGATATCAATAGTGAAAAGAAAAATAAGGGATGACCCTCTATAAATGATCAAAATAAAAGGAAACAAAAAATGATATTGCAAATGGTACCCAAAAAACCCTATTCCAAAATCTTCTTAGAAAGGAGAAGGATAAATAAAAATACCCAAAGCTCCCTTACAACAATTGAAGGGAGGCTAAAAAATTTCCAAAAAATCTAAATGAGGATCCTCTCATGGAATGTGAGAGGCCTCAATAGTGCTATCAAGCAAAGACTTGTTTGCACACTGAGGAAAGAACATAGACCCACTATCATAAGTATGCAAGAAATGAAAATTGACCAAAATAAAATCCAAAAAATCATAAATTCTATTTGGAATTTTGCCCCACTCAAGGTACATCTAGGTAACTTCTTTGTATTTGGGACTCAAACAAGTTAGAAGGTAAAATTATTTTCTCTTTTGATAGGGTCCTCAATATGATGTTTTTTTGTAAAAATAATAATTTCTCTTGGGTTTTGTATGATTTCTATGCCCCTAACAATCTTATCAACCATAGGGGCCTATGGGATACTTTGAATCAAATGAGAAGTACTTTATTAAACTTTTCATGGATTATTGCTGGAGATTTCAACTCTCCCATTTTTCCTTTTGATAAGCAGGGAGGGAACCTGATGCCCTCCAAGAGCATTGAGGATTTTCATAACTTTATAACTTATTGTAAGCTACTAGATGTTTAGACTAAAGGGAAAAAATACACCTAGAGCAATAAGATAATTGGGGATCAACACATTCAAGTAAAACTTGATAGGGTTTTTTTATCTCAAGAAGATATATCGATGATGGGTGGTGGCACTATTATCTATTTTCCCATATTTGGATCTAATCATTGTCCTTTACTATTTGAATTTGATAAATGTCCTTGTTTCAAAATCTCCTTCATATTTGAAGCTATGTGGACTCAGCACCCAGATTTACAGATTAAAATTGATGATTGGTGGTAATTTGACTGTCATGGGTCCTTTACTTTCAGGTTTTCTCAAAAAATTAAGTGTGTCAAAGAAAATCTCCAAGTTTGGAAAAGATAAGTTTTTTGTAACTTCTTTGAAAATAAGGATTTTTTTTTGCAAAAGCTTAAAAGTATTGAACTCCAAATTCAGAATGGGTAGCTCAATGCACAACTCAAAAATGAAGAGTCTGGTTTTTGCAAACTATCACAATGTATTGGCTAAAGAGGAGACTTTTTGGAGGCAAAAATCAAGGGCCCTTTGGCTCAAAGAGGGGGACTCTAACACAAAATTTTTTCATGCCACTACTATGAGGCACCAAAGTTTGAACAAAATTAAATAATTAACCAGAAGTGATGGCACAGTCACCAAGGATATTTTTGAGATCTAAAATAAAGATTCATCTTTCTTTAAGGGCCTTTTGGGAGCAAACACCCAAAATATTGCCCAATCTGATAGAAAATTGGTCCACCATATTCCTAGCCTGGTCACTTCAAATATGAATTTGCTTCTTATCAAACCCCTCACCCTTTATGAAATTAAAGAGGCCATTTTTCTATGCACCCTAATAAAACCCCAGGCCTTGATGGATTTTTCCCTTGGTTCTACCAAAATTTTTGGGATATCATTGGTTCTGACATATGTAATTCCATCATTGAACTTCAACAAACTAAATCTATACCCATAAGTATCAACTCCACTTTCATTTCCTTGGTTCCCAAAAGGTCTTTTTTTAAATCTATGTCATATTTTAGACCCATCAATCTCTGCAATATTCTTTATAAAACTATCACTAAAGCCATGGCTACAAGACTCAAGGAGATCCTTCCTAATATTATAGACCCTTTTCAAGGTAGCCCTGTCAAAGGAAGAAATATTATTGATGGTGTTATCACATTACATTAAGTCCTTCATTCTGCCAACTTTAACAAAAAACCTACCATGTTTTTAAAAATTGATATGAACAAGGTATTTGATAGAGTTAATAGAGATTTTCTAATTTTTTTCCTCAAATTTGGATTTCATAGGAATGGGTTGATCTTGTTCACAATTGCATCTCTAATCCTTGGTTTTTAGTCCTGGTAAATGGTTCTATAGCAGGGTTTTTCCCTAGTAACAGGGGTCTCAGATAGGGAGAACCTCTCTTCCCCATACTTTTTATTATTCTTGTTGAATCTTTGGGTAGAGCACTAAAAAATACCTACTCCAATGGTATAATTTTAGGCAGTAAGGATGCATCCAATTTAAGAGTCCTGTCTCACCATCAGTTCATTTATGATACCATCATTGCTACTCATGCTTCTGTGTGGGAAGAAAAAACCATTAAGAGTATTCTTGATACATATGAGGAGGCTATAGGTCAGAAAATAAATTATATTAAAAGCAAAATCTATTTCATTAACACTCCCCAAGAGAGACAAGCAAATATTACATGCATTTTTCAATGTGTTATATCTCAGTTACCTACTAAATATTTGGGCCTCCCTCTTTTCACTAGTGCTCTGAAGGAATCCATGTGGAGTAATGTTATTGAGAAGATTAACAAAAAACTTGTAGGTTGGAAAGGGGTCCTCCTCTCTCAAGCAGCCAAACCCACCCTGACAATGGCTTATCTCCAAAGTGTTCCTGTTTATTTCATGTCTATATTCAAAGTTCTTATTGCTGTCTACATGAAAATTAAGCAAATATAGAAAATATTTTTGTGGTTAGGTGCCAAGGATAGGAAAATATTTCACCTGGTCAGTTGGGACAAGGTGTGATCCTTGAAAAATCAAGGGGTATTTGGGCTTTAAATATTTTGTAATATGAACACAACCTTATTAGCCAAGCAAGAATGGAATGTTTTCACCAACAACAACCTTGAATGCGTCTCAATTGTAAAAATAAAATATCTTCAAAATCATTGTTTCATTAATGATTATATTCCTAGATATGGGTCCACTTTTTGGAAATCAATTACCTAAACTAGATCTCTAATTTAGAAGGGGATAAGGTGGCAACTAGTCACAGGGAGCAAAGTTAATTTTTGGACTGACAGGTGGATTTCTAATCAATCATTTTTAGAGAACAATCAAATTGTTGTCTTACAACCTTTCCTGGATACATTAATTGGGAACAAGGTTGAAGATTTTATTGACATTTCATCATATTCCAAGTGTTGGAAATATTTCCATATTCCATGTGCTAATGGTCAAATCTATGCTACCTCAAAAGTTCTCAAACCCATTCTAAATGCAACAATTATCTCCACTGGTAATTCCCTTTACTCTCCTTTTTGACAATAAATTGATTCTAGGTTGTTCACTATTAAATTTGCTCATGATCTGAATATTGATTATCAAGTGGTCCATATCCCTTATGATCAAGTGTGGATTAAATACCTCCTACCAAAATTTACTCATTTCAGCTATTTTGCCATTCAAAATAAGATTCTAACAATTAATAACATTATGAAAATGGGCATATCTATCCCCAACATATGCTATTTGTGCATGAATGCCTGGGAATTTTCCAATCACCTCCTTCTAGAGTGCCCTTTATCCAAGATAGCTTTGTATCACCTTATTTCCACTTTTCATATCTCTTGAGTTCCTCCTAATTCGTTGAGTCGCATTTTCACCCAATGGTCCACTCTATTCAAAAATCTTAGATTATATTTTTTATGGAAAGTGAACCTTCATCATATCTTATGGTAATCATAGATTGAAATAACTAGCAAGGTTTTTTATTCCTCCTCTACAGATACCATATCTATTGCCAACAAAGCTATTGCCTTTGCTATCAAGAATTCCTAGATCTTCCCTTGTCCCAAACCACCTGATTCTATATTGGAGTCTATTATGTTCTCTTCTTTAAATATTCCTTGCAACTCTAGTTCTAGTTTACCAGCCGTCCATCCCAGAGTGGGTGCCCATTGGATTCCTCCCCCAAGTGAGTGGCTAAAACTTAACTTTGATGGTGCCTCCAAAGGAAACCCAAGGGATGTTGGTGTAGGTGGTCTAGTCAAAGATAGTAGTGGAAAAGTTAATATGGCTTATGTTGAGTGTCTGGGATGCCAAACTAATCATTTTGTTAAAGGTCGTGCACTATGGAGAGAGCTAGATCTTCTCAAGGATTATAAAGGCAACCTTTTTATTGAGGGATATTTTTTGAATATTATAAATGCTCTTTAAAACAATAGGGTGTCCTATTGGAATGTTAGAACTATTGTTTCAGAAGCTAAGAAGTTGTACCAAAATTTCAATGATATCTCTATCAACCATGTGTACTACAAAGCTAACATACCTGCAAATATTCTTGCCAATTGGAGAGTTATCCATAAATATCTATCCATTTGGAAAGAAATATTTCCCTGAGAAGTTCTAAATGCTACTAATAATGATTTGGTTTGAAATATGTGGTCACAGGTTTTGGTAGATAAACTTATCCAATGTTGACTCTACCCTTTTCAACATGATGTGTTTCTTTGGTTCCAGTTCTTATGGTAAAAATTTTCTGATTAGCATGACTCTCTGTCTTGCTATTAGTGTTAACTTTTGGTTCTCCTGTTTTCCTTCTATGAAGTATACAATGTCCCAAGATAGGCCCTATTAGTGGGTTTTTCTATTGAGTACTCTATTTTTATTATACTGGATCTCTTTGTTTTTGGTATTTTGATCCCCTACGTGGGATTTTAATTATAGTCTATAGTGCCCTTGCGTGGGCATTTTTGAGCATTGTGTTTATTTTTGTATAGGTGTCTATTATAGTTTTTATGGATCTTTTGTGAGCTTCCCCTGTGCGGGTTTTTTCGTAGCTTCTTTACAGGTTTTCCAAGTAGTTACTTCTCTTAAGAAACATCTACATGGGTATTGCTTGGACTATATTTTTGTTTATATGACATCAATGTTCCATCCAAACTTATCTACTAATATTTGGAAATTTTTGTTTAGGTTTTTGCTGGCCAATATGCAGGCCTGTGTTTCTTATGCTATTGGTTTAGCTACCCATTTATGTACTTGGGTTTGGCACCCATTTAAACCCTATACTTAATCATTTTTACCTACAAAAAAAAATATTCTTACAATAAAATAATCCCAAACTGATAAGTGGTGTATAAAAGTCTTGCATAAATTGCACCTCTCTCCTTTGAACGTTTGCAAGATAAAAAGAAAAATGAATATATTTTAAATAAGAAAATTACAAATAATTTTTTTAATGAAAAGAACAACTCTTATAGTTTTTTCCCATAAAAAAAAAAAATTCATTTGCAATTTTCTAACAAGAAATATATATATATATATATATATATATATATATATATATATAATAATCCAATAAAATAAAATATTTCATTTTTTTGTAAAAAATTACAATAGTTAGTAGAGCACTGAAGTTCTTATTTCTCAACTCCCAACTACTAAGGGGGAATAATTATGCTGTCAAGAAAACCAAACTCAGAATTCAAATTGAAAATTAAGATGTACAAAAAGTAGTAGATGGGACCATTACCTATCCTAAAGAAGAAAATGAAGATCAGATAAATATTGACAAGGTAGACAAAAAGGTAAGATTACTTATTATGTTTGGAGTAGAAGATAAAGTCCAAGAATACATTCAAGATTCAAACACATCTAAAGATACATGGGAGAAGCTACAAATAGTCTTTGAAGCAAAGAATCAAAATCAAATTCTATTCCTCTAGAGCTAGCTCCATTGTTTGAATATGAAAAGTGGAGAGAAATTGGAATCTTTTATGAGGAGAATAGTTGAGTTATGAGCATCATTACAAGAATTAGAGAATCATGTGCCTAAAAAAATATTATTTACAATTATTTTGATATCTCTCCTAGAAAATATAATGTCTTTGTGACAAAATTAAATATCTTTGAACAAATACCAAGATTTGAAATGTTTATGAACCTACTTCAAAAAGTAGAGGCCTCACAAAAACGAAAATAAGAAGAAGAATAACTTAACAAATTAGAAATTTAAGTAGCCATTTAGAAGAGGTATCAAACCTCCTCAACACTTCCAAAAGAGAAACAACTATCAAGCATACAAAATTAGAGAAATGATTCTCAAAGTACTTTATACACACAAAAATATGTGTGAACATTATGGAAAAAATGACAATACAATAAAGGAATGTTGCCATAAACCATTCAAAAATGGATCACCTTCATGAGAGATAAACCAAGAACAAGACAAGTCTTCTTTAGATAAGAAAAATCAAAATTGGAAAAAGACACAACAAAATAATTTAGCTAAGGAAAATTAAGATAAATAAGAAGAACATATATTTAGTGCATAAGAAAAAATAAGACAACACAAAAATGTTTGGTATGACTCTAGAGCAACCAAAAAATTATATATCAAGAAATTTTGATCCATCCAAATTATCCAAAGTGTTATACAAGAAATGTTGCATCAATTGGTCATTCCAAGCCAAGGAACCAACAAGAGGGAACATTGTCAAGATATAAAGGTAAATATTAAAAGTGAAATCCATGGGATATATCTAAGGATGAGAATATCATTACCTTCTATAATGAATATGATGCATTCAGAGTTAATTCATTTTCCACTTATTTTCCTTAGTATAGAGAAATACATTTGTAAGATGAAATACTATGAGAAGAGCTTTGAAGAAACATGGAATAGCTTGCAAACTCAATCTTGTCAAAAAAATATTATCTATTTTTACAACTTGAATAAAATATCCATACATTATTATCAAATCCAAGGATCTCATTGAACTCTTATCAAAGAATGTGCCAATATTACAACTAATAAATATACTAAGTGATAAGATGCATTGTGATATCATCAATATTGACAATAAAATACAAGATAAATGGATATTTATTAGATAGTATTAGTAGTTGTTGAGCCCCAATGGTTCAACTCTAAAGACTATATTCAAGAAAAAATTATGGTAGGCATAGGAACATTTAAAATGCTAAAACAAGACATATAATTCGTAAATGTTGCATTCAAAATATACATCCTATTTATCATATCAAAGAAATTATCATAAAATAATAAAATGCAAAGAATCTAGGATTTAATCACAATGAAGCAAATGAAAAGCAAATAAAGGTAAAGTAGCAAAAGAAGCCTTACACAACCTTCTTCCCATCACATGCAAGATAAAATTTGGTGACCAATCAATTCAATGGTCAACACTAGATGCATGGTAGCACATACTTCACATAAAGATATTGGAAGAGACACATAATTCATGCATTAAATTCTATATGTATTGAATGATTGATTGTAATAAATGTATTTTTGGAGTGCATTATTGGTGGAACTTGACACTCCTAAGTATAATAGTTAAAAAGTCTACATTGAGGGGTAAAATTTATATCGCAAATATATAGGTTCTAGAATCACCCTAGAAACTATTTTTCTTGATGGTATTAGAGTGGGTTACCATGGGCTAGTGAGGTTATCTTCTCACCTAATTATGTGATATACATGTTCCATTAGATTGTGAGGATTTTGGGAATAAGCATGCTACTCAATTGGCTATCTCTAGGTGGTTCTACATATGTGTATTATCATACTTCTACTTGTTTTATACATAAATCCATGATGCTTGAGCCCATGGTTGAACCAAACTCGCTCTAATAGAAAATGTGGAACATAAGAGCCTGGGATTTACCTTCTTGATTATTAGTATTGATCACAACCAAATGTGTAGGGGCATCATGACAACATAGGGGAGTTATTTTAAATTCATGACATAAACCATTAAAAAAATGATAATGCCTCTATTTAGGATCAACTAGAAGGGAATTAACAAGAATGACAACAAATTGTATGCATATTAAGCTAAAAAAACTACATCTATTAAGACTTTAATGAATCTTCTCTAGGAAATTATTTTGAATCAAGTTTACTACTACCTTTTCTTGTCACATCCCACCTTGGAGGACTATTTTTAAGTTGCTATTTGTGGAATGGTAGCTGGTTTTAATGCTTAATATAGTTGCATTGTATTTATCAAAAGAAAATGATGTTGCATTGCTTGATTTTAGGAACATTTATTCTCATAGGTGGAAGACTGACCACCAAGATATGAGAAGGGAAATGATGAATATGACAACTCAATAGGTAAAGCTCTTATTCCTATCATCACTAGTTACCTCCCTGATGGTGGTGTTACTTGAGGATTACTCTAAAAAGTCCCGCCCAATCAAAGGAAAAATGGTGATGGGGGATACTGGGCACATGCATCGAGTGCTTGTATGCCATTTGTGTGTGATTTATATTTTATTTCATGATTGATTTGCATGAGTTTGGTTAATTGAATTTTACTTGAAAATGCACATTAAATAATATTTTGCATTTTTCAAATTACTTTAAAAATATATGTATAATAATAATAATATATATATATATATATATATATATATCATGCAATTTATTATGATTTAGTGAAATCTTAATTTGAGCAATTTCCAAAGTAAAATATTTATTTTGAACATGCTTATTTGATCTAGTTGATCCTATTTTAGAAGGAAATTAGGTAGTTTGTGTTTTTATGAACTTGCTCAATTTTGAATGGATTATAAAATAAGAGAAAAAAAACTACCTTGAAGAATTAAAAAATCAATCTTTCCTAACACAAGGCTACTTTGGGAAGGTTGAAATAGTGGATAATATTCTTCTCTTATCTCTATGGATTTCCTTTCCATTAAAATAATATATAAGGCAACCTGCTCATGGGATAAGAAAAAGAAGATAAAAATAAATATATATTTAGAGGCATATTTTTTGAAAGAAAGAAAGCAAAAAAATAAAAATAAAAAATATATATAGAAACATCTTTCTTGTCTGGAAGAAAGAGGGCTATAAATGATCATTGAGGTTGAGGAAAAATTAGGATTATGCTATGTTATGTTATGTTGGGGGTTGGAGGAGGATACGAAGGAAAGGCTCTTCAACAAATTAGGCTCACATCTGTGTAGAAGCTAAGTGTGGAAGATTCCACTCTTACTTCATGTGTTTGGATATTTTAGATGTATGCCTTCTTGATTGAATGATCATGAATGTTAAATTATGTGCATACAAATATATTTCAGAAACCCTTCTATATAGATGTTACATGTGTCAATAGCATTATTGGTTTGGATTCATGTCTATTATGGACCCTTATGAGGAATAATAAATACCCATAGTCTTCATGCATATATATTAAAGGAGAGTAATATTCTCTAATTGGGCCAAGCTTTACTTATGTAGCCACAAAATCAAATTTTATGTTTGTCTGAAGCAAGCTTCTACGCTTGCAAATGATGTAGTGATACTAGTTGAATATGTGAATTTTGGAAGCTGCGATATATCCATATCAATGATCTTAATATGGTATGATCAGTTCATCACCGAATTGCCATTGTAGGTGCAGTAAATTAGGTGAACCATGAACATACAATCCTCTAGGTAAGTTAGCCTTACCACAAACTCTGGATGAATCTACATGTTTAGCTTCCTTCTTTCATAGTTGAATCGTCTCATCGTCGACTAGTGGGTACCCTATATCTGTGATAATATTCATTATGTAAAAACCCTTTTTCTCATTTGAATGATGTTAGTCAGTCATCTATGGTAAGAAGGAAGTTAATAATAGAAGTTGAAGTTATGGGGTTTCATCATTGTTATAATGTTATCGATATTGGCTTAACTACCTCATGTTTATGGGATGTAAAGTAACAGTTGTGGAAGCATCACCAGGATCAGAGCTATTAGTGGCCTATAGTAGACTGCGCATCACCCAAAAACTCATCTAGGGAAAATATTACCATGTTAATACTTGAAGACTTGCATTTAAAAATTCATCAGTCGCCTCTTGAAACCTTGTGTTGAATTCTGTGAGGGATGACGAATGAAACACATCTATGGGATAGTCGAATAGAGAATTCCTTGACTGAGTGGTGACCCTTATATCAATCAGAACCTTGTTGTATCATGGTCATCGCATCTGTATTAATCAAATCCAATATCAAATTTTTACCAATTAAAAGACCATAGACGGTGAACTGATTGGTGTAGTCATCGACTATTCAGCAGGCTCCTTGTGACCATAGCCTATTACCTATTTTGTTGTGCTCGAGATTTGAGATGCAACATCACGTACAAAACCCCCCTCTTACAAGGAATACTTTGGGCAATCAATTTGATTGAGCCCTTTGATAACATAGTAGAACCTTTATCTTGTCAATCTGATAAAACACTCAAACCTTAGTCGGGAAGGTGGCTATTCTTATCTGTTGCCACACAAAACAATAGCTTTGTATTCACTTTTGCATCATATAAGGTGTCACATTTACTATAGTTGTTAATGAGGCAAGCCTTGAATTAATGGTTGTTGAATCTCTATGTTTGGTTCTGTATTCTATCATGAGAAACTCCAATGCCCATGTGTTGTCCTCACGTATGATTATAATAGTTTTAACATAGGTAGTGTCCTATGATATTGGATGTTGTGAGGAGATTTTGTATGTTTAGAAAAATTATTTAATTCTTAAAGTTAGGGAATGGTTTTACCTTACTTTCAATAGAACGAATGGTTATGAGTAATTATGGAACCAATACAAGGAAGCATACAAAACTAAAATATGTATAGAGATTATAATGATGTTATCATGTGAGATATTATTGGCATTTTAGAAAATGATATGTGTGGTGGATTAGATATTTGTGCTATGTACATAATAATAAGGTGAAGTATAATTTATTTTATACTTTCACCTGGGGACTAATGTTAATAGATTTATAAGAACCTAAAGTAAAGATGATGGCTTTCTAATGTAATATGAATATTATCCTTCCTATTTGTACATAGTAATTTCATTGAAGTAGAATTGATTGAATTTGTAAAATATAGAATCCAAATATTATTGGTTGTTTTTTATTAGAAATTTTAGATCAAATTGATTGCTAAATTTTATGATCAAGTGGAATTATATAAATTACATTTATACTCCTTTAGGTGTATTATAAGGAAATTGTATAATTTGCACCATATGTTTTATCTTGCAAATGAATGTGATTAACTGAAAGAATGGAAGATCTTCTAGTTTTGGAAGGATTGGATTGGTATCCATTCCTTCGGAAGAGGTATGGGACTCTTCCTTTTGTTTGGTGTTAATCCAAAAAAATGATGAATGGGATTAAGAATTAATCCTTGTTATAAAAATATTAATGATGAATGAATTGTTTATTCATGCTTGGTGATTTTCCATGTTAAATGTGAGAAGTAAATGGAAGTAATGATTTTAGTGAAATTATAGATTTTGTATGTAAAATACATACTATGATTTATTATGAGATTTTTATTGAATGGAATCCACTAGAAGAATGGATGATCTTGGTGTCCATCCAGGAAGAGGTATGGGACTCTTCCAAATGGCCCTGACAATCAAAGGAATGGCATTCATGTTGATTGGGATTAGAAAAGTAAATTATTTAGAGATAGACTTTGATGCTAGATGATTTATGGGAATTTATGGGGTTTCCCTCTTTTGAGAGATTAATTGAATAGTATTAAAGCAAATCTTGGAGGTAAATTTGGTATCATTTGGAGATAAGAGAAATAATATTTGGATTGAATTTTGATAACCAAATTAGCAAGATAATTAGAGATTATGTTGGATCAAATTTTGGAAAAAATTTGATAACAGTTTACAAATGCATTCTTGTAAACTTTATGATAGAGGATGAAATAACTGAATGCATATTGGGATCCAATTATGGAAATGAATTGATTTGAGAGCTAACCTTGGATTGAAATATCAAAATTGTGTAGGATATTTGATGCATCTTTAGCTCACATTTGGGAAGAGAATTGATAGGATTTGGAAAGTAATGAGATGAATCTTGGATCAAATTTAGGAAGCAAATTTGATAGCAATTAAGAATCAATTGAATTGATTAAAATGTTGTATTCAATGGGAAATTAGATCCCTATTGGTTTGTATATAATCAAAGGAAATAGCTTTAGTATAATGAGCTTTATTTTACCCATGCTAAACCTCTAAGGGTTTACTTTTATATTAGGGAAAAGGTGGTTGACATGGGTTGTTACAATAGGATATAATTATGAAGTGATAGATAATTTAAAATTATTAGCTTAAATTATTAATTTAGGAAGAATGGTCTATTAATGAATTAAAGGTATGGGACTTTAATTCATGGATTGATTTTGTGTCAATTATGTAGAATGAATTAGGAATTCATTCTTGAGGGAACTTATATGGTTCTCTCTAACATCGATACGACTTCTCCAAAATAATATTTTGATGATTATCATAAACATATGAAAATTCTTAGGATGGCTTAGAGGATCAATAGATTCCTTAATTGCATCATGATTTTAAAGGGATAGATGGATTCCTTATTGGTATGGGAAATACCTTAATGATACAATGATGACTTAGAGAAAGGAATTAGGAAAATTCCTTAATTGCATCATGAATTTGATAAGGAACGGTTGTATTCCTTGCCATGTATAATTGATTGAAAGGGACCCATAGTGGCCCTTCTATATCTATAATATTTGACATTTTGAGTTTATGAATATGAGGAAAGTACATATTTTGGAGGTTGGGTTTATTCCCCATGAGGGTTCCCAGGATAAACAATGTGTCACTCTATTTGTGGTTTGATGTGTTAATTCTTGTGCATGTTGCTTTTACTTCAAAATGAAAATGATTTAAGTGGATGAGATGGTTAAATGCTTGATGAAATAGTTATGCAATTCTTAGATTATGACCATGTGTACTATGATGCAAGGAATGTATGCTTAACTTTAATATGTTGATGATTTAATGATATATGATTATGTCAATTATTTTCTGGAATGTGTTGGGTAATTATGAATGATGTAGTTAGCTAGCTTTACCTTTCAACAACTAGCACTTGATGTATTCAATGGTTGTATGGATGCAAAAAAAGTAGAATGTAATGGAATGTAAATCTTGCTCAATTGGATATCTCATGTGTGCTACAGTCTCAAGAATCATAAAGTAATGGATTCTACTCCTTAAGGATTAATTGAATTATATCCACCTCATAAACATTCATGGTTGGTATAACCTAAAACATTATGATAACCCATTGTTGAAAGGGGTGGGCTCCCATGATGGAAAATTAATTTTTTTTTATTATAACAAAAGGGTTGTCAAATAAAAAGGGTGGAAAATAAGCCTTAAGAGGTATAAGGTAATATAATCATGCTTAACATTCCAAGGATTATGTAATTTTAATCACGTATAGTGATTTTGTTATCCCATCGAGAAGATGTGGGTAGGATCTAAGATCTATGAATAACCATTTATTGAGGTTATTTCATCTATGATGGTTTTCCATCTTCAAGGCATTCACCTATATAGAGTGATTTCCCTTTTAAGAGGGATGAAATTTAATGCTTGGCCAGCATTCTCATATCCAAGTGGTATGAGGGTTTTGTAGAAGCTGATCACTTCTACTCAAGAGTGACTCTGATCAAGTCTTAATATCTCTTGATGCTATTTTCCTTGATAGCTTACAATCCAAATGGAATGATTCTATCTTAGTTCATGATTATGACCCTTGCCTCATGAAATATGAATATGTATATATAAAAAAATTATGGTAACAAATGGGGTTGTTATAGTTGGTATCAGATCCTAGGCTAACTAATAGATTCTAGTTAGATCTAGGTTAGCAAAAGATTTGGGCATGAAACAATAGCATGAGAGAAACTCAAAACATAAAATCCCACAACTCTAAACAATGCACACTTGGTAAGGATAAAGTTAGTACTTGAGATTGTCGATGTCTGAGTTCCTTTATCCCACAAATAGATCCATAGTCATTCAAAAGTGGAAGAGCTAAGCGAACCCTCCTTCCATGGATTTTAAGTGGTGTACCTTAGACTCTTTTGGGAAACTACTCGACATCTATGTTTCTTGACTTACTCATTATTTTCAAGTGCGTATGAACAAGAGGGATCATAAGTTGGTTCAAATCTGCTAAAGGACCCCTTGAATTAAGGTTATCAAATTATTATGGATAACTTGTTAATTGCCTAGGCCAAATGGCTCAAAGTGGAACATTGTGTGAATAAGAATTAAGTGAGTTGAAATTTAGTCCCTAGAGATAGCCTAAAAGAAGATAAAGATCTTCGATATAGTCCAAAGAGCGTAGTCATAGAACTACCCATCATCGGACTATAGATGTTCTTGGATTAAATTTTGGTTATATCTAAATTTGGCATATTGTAGTACACAAGACAAGATAAAAGAATGTTTTCTTTAATTAATTCTCATTACAATTTGACCTTTGGCCAAGAAGTCAAACATCTCAACAATGATGAATTTTGGTGGATTGCTATAGTCGCAACCTGAACCTTTATCATGGTTGGAGATATCATCTTGCTTTTTTGTAATTTAGTAGATGTGCTTTGCACTATTTAAGCATTAAAATATGTCATAAAACAACATGTTTTGTGTGTCAATAGACTAAACTCTGGAAGGTCATAAACATGTGTTTTTATATAAGAAGTGACTATTCCATGAGTAAGCTAGTTCGTTATAGCTTTAATAGACTAGCAATAGTAGTCATGAACAAAGGTGACTTTTATCAATTTAAACATTAATGATATGAGATAAAAGTTAGAATTACAACTTGAGGAAAGATTGTAATCTAACACTATTCTTTATATATTAGGAAATGGCCCTTAAAGCAGGAAGCAAAAAGGACACATTATCTTGCAAGATGAAGCAAACTAAAAGTCTTGGAGGAAAGTTGAAAATATTAAGCAGAATGGTGGAGGACCTTTATGTGATGAATTTTGAGTTGAAAGAATGAGTAAATGATCTTAAGGAACAACTGGTCCAACAAGGCCAACTACTAGATAACTTGGAAGCTCAAAAGTGCAAATCTGGGACATTGCAAGTCGAGTCCAATTTACAAGAAAAGAGGCCTATTTTCAATTATGCCATTTTATCAGAACCCAAATGAAAAATTTTAAGGAAGAGAAAGAGTGTCGGTTTTATGAAGTGGGAGCAAGAAAAAAATAAAAAAAATAAGCAAGTTTGCTTCAAGTTGGGACTCCAAAAAACCGAGACTAATAAGTTACAAGAATCATCTTCCATTGTGTAGAAAAAGTGAAAGAAACATGTAGGTCCTTAGGGGGGATGCTTTACATGTAAGGGACAACATTATGCAAAAATATGCCCACAACGTGCAGGAACAAGTAAAATTATGATGAATCACAAAATCCACATTGCCACCGAAAGTCCAAATTTGGAAGGGCAAGCCACTCTTTTACTCATGAATGATGGTGAATCCCTTAGTCATTACAATGGAATCAACTAAGATTCTAGAGTTTCACTCCAAGACTATGAGGAAGTGCAATATTCTGAAAATACACTTTCCTTATTTATTTAATGATGCTATGTAATAATACAAGTTGAACTATGGACCACTTATGCAAAGTGGAAACTATGCCAAAAACTATGTTTTATTATTTGTTATGTAATAATGCAGGAAAAAAACATAGAGGACTGTGTTTAATCTAAGGGGGGAGTATGTCACATCCCACCTTAGAGGACTATTTTTAAGTTGCTATTTGTGGAATGGTAGCTATTTTTAATGCTTAATATAGTTGCATTGTATTTGTCAAAATAAAATGATGTTGTGTTGCTTGATTTTAGGAACATTTATTCTCATAGGTGGAAGATTGACCACCAAGATATGAGAAGGGAAATGATGACTATGACAACTCAACAAGTAAAGCTCTTATTCCTATCATCACTAGTTACCTCCTTGATGGCGGTGTTACTTGAGTATTACTCTAAAAAGTCCTACCCAATCAAAGGAAAAATGGTGATGGGGGATACTAGGCACATGCATCGAGTGCTTGTATGCCATTTGTGTGTGATTTATATTTGATTTCATGATTGATTTGCATGAGTTTGGTTTAATTGAATTTTACTTGAAAATGCACATTAAATAATATTTTGCATTTTTCAAATTACTTTAAAATATATATATATATATAAATATATATATATATATATATATATATATATATCATGCAATTTATTATGATTTAGTGAAATCTTAATTTGAGCAATTTTTAAAGTAAAAGATTTATTTTGAACATGCTTATTTGATCTAGTTGATCCTATTTTAGAAGGAAATTAGGTAGTTTATGTTTTTATGAACTTGCTCAATTTTGAATGGATTATAAAATAAGAGAAAAAAAAACTACCTTGAAGAATTAAAGAAAAATCAATCTTTCCTAACACAAGGCTACTTTGGGAAGGTTGAAATAGTGGATAAGATTCTTCTCTTATCTCTATGGATTTACTTTCCATTAAAATATATATATAAGGCAACTTGCTCATGGGATAAGAAAAAGAAGATAAAAATAAATATATATTTAGAAGCATCTCTTTTGAAATAAAAAAGCAAGAAAAAAAAAAAAGATATATAGAAATATATTTCTTGTCTGGAAGAAAGAGGGCTATAAATGACCATTGAGGTTGAGGAAAAGGGGATTATGCTATGTTATGTTATGTTGGGGGTTGGAGGAGGATACAAAGGAAAATATCTTCAAAAAATTAGGCTCACATCTATGTAGAAGCCAGGTGTGTAATATTCCACTCTTACTTCATGTATTTGAATATTTTAGCTATATGCCTTCTTGATTGAATGATCATGAATGTTAAACTATGTGCGTACAAATATATTTTGAAAACCCTTATGTATAGATGTTACATGTATTAATAATATTATTGGTTTAGATTCGTGTCTATTACAAACCTTTATGAGGAATAATAAATACCCATAGTCTTCATGCTTGTATATTAAAGGAGAGTAATGTTCTCTAATTGGACCAAGCTTTACTTATGTAGCCACAAAATAAAATTATAAGTTTTTTTGAAGCAAGCTTCTACCTTAGTTGAATATGTGAATTTTGGAAGCTACGATATATCCATATCAATGATATTAATATGGTATGATCGGTTAATCACCGAATTTCCTTTTTAGGTGCAGTAAATTAGGTGAACCATGAACATACAATCCTCTAGGTAAGTTAGCCTTACCACAAACTTTGGATGAATCTGCACGTTTAGCTTCCTTCTTTCGCAGCTGAATCATCCCATCTTCGACTAGTGGGTACCCTATATATACGATAATATTCATTATGTAAAAACACTTTGCCTCATATGAATTATGTTAGTTAGTCATCTATGGTAATTAGGAAGTTAATAATAAAATTCAAAGTTGTGGGGTTTCATCATTATAATGTTACTGATATTGGATAAACTACCTCATGTTTATGGGTTTAAAGTAACATCTATGGAAGTGTCATCAAGATCAAATATATTAGTGGTTTATAGTAGACTTTGCATCACCCAAAAATTCCTCTTGGAAAATATTACCATGTTAAGACGTGAAGACTTGCATTTAAAAATTCATCAGTCACCTCTTGAAACGTTGTGTTGAATTTTGTTGGGGATGACGAATGAAACACATCTGTGGGATAGTCGAATAAATAATTCCTTGAATGAGTGGTGACCCTTATATCAATCAGAACATTGTTGTATCATGGTCATCGCATATGTATTAATCAAATCCAGTATCAATTTTTTTTACCAATTAAAAGACCATAGACGGTGAACTAATTGGTGTAGTCATCGACTGTTCGACAAGCTCCTTGTGACCATATCGTGTTACCTATTTTGCTATGCTCGATATTAAATATGCAACATAACGTACATAACCCTCCACCATCTTGTAATGAATACTTCAAGAAATTAGTTTGATTGATCCCTTTGATAACATAGCAGAACCTTTATCCTATCAATATGATAAAAAACTCAAACCTTAGTCGGGCATGTGGCTATTCTTCTCTGCTGCCATGCAAAAAAATAGCTTTGTATTAGCTTTTGCATCATATAAGGCATAAAATTTACTATAGTTGTTAATGAGGCAAGCCTTGAATTAATGGTCTCTGGATCTCTTTTCTTGGTTTTGTATTTTGTCGCAAGAAACTCTGATGCCCATGTGATGTCCTCACGTATGATTATAATAGTTTTAACATAGGCATTGTCATATGATATTGGAAGTTGTGAGGATATTTTGTATGTTTAGAAAAATTATTTATTTCTTAAATTTAGGGAATGGTTTTACCTTTTTTTCAATAGAAAGAATGGTTATGATTAATTATGGAACCAATACAAGGAAGCATACAAAACTAAAATATGTATAGAGATTATAACGATGTTATCATGTGAGATATTATTGGTATTTTAGAAAATGATATGTGTGGTGGATTAGATATTTTTGCTATGTAAATAATAATAAGGTGAAGTATAATTTATTTTATACTTTCACTTGGGGACTAATTTTAATAGATTTATAAGAACCTAAAGTAAAGATGATGGATTTCTAATGTAATGTGAATATTATCCTTCATATTTGTACATAGTAATTTTGTTAAAGTAGAATTGATTGAATTGGTAAAATATAGAATCCAAATATTATTGGTTATTTTTTATTAGAAATTTTAGATCAAATTGATTGCTAAATTTTATGATCAAGTGGAATTATATAAATTGCATTTATACTCCTTTAGGTGCATTATAAGGAAATTGTATAATTTGCACCATATGTTTTATCTTGCAAATGAATGTGATTAACTGGAAGAATGAAAGATCTAGTTTTGTAAGTATTGGATTGATATCCATTCCTTCGAAAGAGGTATGGGACTCTTCCTTTTTTTTGGTGTAAATCCAAATAAATGATGAATGAGATTAAGAATTAATCCTTAATGATGAATGAATTTTTTATTCATGCTTGGTGATTTTCTATGTTAAATGTGAGAAGTAAATAAAAGTAATGATTTTAGTGATTTATTATAATATTTTTAATTAAATGAATCCACTAGAAGAACAAATAATCTTGGTATCCATTTTATTGGGAAGAGGTATGGGACTCTTCCCTATGTTGGTGATAATCCAAACGAATGATGAATGGAGTTATGAATTAATCCTCATTATGGAAATATTAAATATGGATGAATTTGTGATTCATGCTTGGTGATGAGTTATATATTTGGCATTCATGTTGATTGAGATTAGAAAATATAATTATTTAGAGATATACGTTTATGTTAGATGATTTATGGGAATTTATGGGATTTTCCTCTTTTGAAAGATTAATTGAATAGTATTAAAGCAAATCATGGAGGTAAATTTGGTATCATTTGGAGGTAAGAGAAATAATCTTTGGATTGAATATTGATAATCAAATTAGAAATATAATTAGAGATTATGTTGGATCACATTTTGGAAAGAAATTTGATAATAGTTTACAAATGAATTCTTGTAAAATTTATGATAGAGGATAAAATAATTAAATGCATATTGGGATCCACTTATGAAAATGAATTGATTTGAAAACTAAGATTGGATTGAAATATAAAAATTGTGCAGGATATTTGATGCATATTTAGCTCACATTTGGGAAGAGAATTGATAGGATTTGGAAAGTAATGAAATGAATCTTGGATCAAATTTAGGAAGCAAATTTGATAGCAATTGAGAATCAATTGAATAGATTAATATGTTGTATCCAATGAGGAATTAGACCCCTATTGGTTTGTATATAATCAAAGGAAATAGCTTTAGAATAATGAGATTTATATTAACCATGCTAAACCTCTAAGGGTTTACTTTTACCAACCTAATATTAAGGAGAAAGGTGGTTGACATGGGTAGTTACAACAGGATACAATTATGAAATGATAAATAATTTAAACTATTAGCTTAAATTATTAAGTTAGGAAGAATTGTTTATTTATGAATTAAAGGTATGAGACATTAACTCATGTATTGGCTTTGTGTCAATTATGTAGAATGAATTTGGAATTCATTCTTGAGGGAACTTATATGGTTCTCTCTAACATCGATACGACTTCTCCAAAATAATATTTCGATGTTTATCATAAACATAAGAAAATTATTAGGATGGCTTAGAGGAAGGAATCAATAGATTCATTAATTACATCATGCATTTAAAGGGACAAATTAATTACTTATTGGTATAGGAAATACCTTAATGATATAATAATGACTTAAAGAAAGGAATTAGGAAAATTCCTTAATTGCATCATGAATTTGATAAGGAATGGTTGTATTCCTTGCCATGTATAATTGATTGAAAGGGACCCATAGTGGCCCTTCTATATATGTATTATTTAACAAATTGAGTTTATTAATATGAGGAAAGAACATATTTTTGAGGCTAGGTTTATTCCCCATGAGGGTTTCCAGGAGAAACAATGTGCCACTCTATTTGTGGTTTGATGTGTTAATTCTTGTGCATTTTGCTTTTACTTCAAAATAAAAATGATTTAAGTGGATGAGATGGTTAAATGTTTGATGAAAAAATTATGTAATTCTTATATTATGACTATGTGTACAATGATGCAAGGAATGTATATTTAAATTTAATATGTTGATGATTTAATGATATACAATTATGTCAATTATTTTCTAGAATGTATTGGGTAATTATGAATGATGTAGTTAGCTAGCTTTACCTTTCAACAACTAGAACTTGATGTATTCAATGGTTGTATGGAATCAAATAAAAGTAGAATGTAATGGAATGTAAATATTTATCAAATGGATATCTCATGTGTGTTACAGTCTCAAGAGTCATAAAGTAATGGATTCTACTCCTTAAGGTTAATTGGGTTATGATCACTTTATAAACATTCATGGTTGGTATAACTTGAAACATTATGATAACCTGAAATAAGCCTTAAGAGGTATAAGGTTATATAATCATGCTTAAGATGACATTCCAAGGATTCTATGAATTGATCACGTATAGTGATTTTGTTATCTTAGTGACCCCATCGAGAAGATGTGGGTAGGAATCTAAGATTTATGAATAACCATTATTGAGGTTATTTCATTATGATGGGTTTCCATATTCAAGGTATTCACCTATATACTGGTCATGGTGGACAATATGGTTAAGGGTGATTTCCCTTTTAAGAGGGATGAAATTTAATGCTTGGCCAATGTTCTCATATCCAAGTGGTATGAGGGTTTCGTAGAAGTTGATCACTTCTACTCAAGAGTGACTATGATCAAGTCTTAATATCTCTTGATGCTATTTGCCTTGATAGCTTACAATACAAATGGAATGATTCTATCTTACTCATGATTATGACCCTTGCCTCATGAAA
Source organism: Wollemia nobilis (assembly GCA_028583015.1). Taxonomy (NCBI): domain Eukaryota; kingdom Viridiplantae; phylum Streptophyta; class Pinopsida; order Araucariales; family Araucariaceae; genus Wollemia; species Wollemia nobilis. The sequence continues at coordinate 6,650,248 of JAQPPZ010017049.1, read as the reverse complement.
GATATATATATATATATATATATATATATATATATATATATATATATATATATATATATTGTGGTAACAAATGGGGTTGTTACATTTCTAGTGTAATGTTATGGAAGTAGATACATGGTCAACAAGATTTAGAAAAAATAGCATAAAGCATGAATGACTTGTTCATAATTACAAAAGTGGATGCAATTTAGAATGCACTACTAGTACATGGATTTTATGGATAGAGAAACCAAACACCTATCTAAAATTCTAGAAGTAGTTAAGGAATATATTCAAGATTTTTTTCTTGAGAGGATAGCTAGTGTGGCACATGATATAAAGAAACTTTACATGGTCAATGAAAGCATAGCTCAATAAAATAAGTATAATATGTTTGGAAAAGTAATAAACTAGCGAATATGATACTAGAGTATAAACAAGAATATAGAAAACATGTGTTGTAGTCATTTTCACACCTATAGAATGATGTTTCTTAGGACTAACTCCAAATGTAAATATATTGTTTAATTACAATGCATGCACTTGCTTTGAACACAAACAATAAGATCTAAACTAGTGAGATCAAGGATGGACTAGAAGTCAAATAAATATGAGAAGTGTATTGCCTTATTAAATCATATTCAAGATAGTGGAACTATAAATAGACAACAAATTAGCTTTGAAGCATTCCATCAAAACCATAAATATATGGAATTGGAAATTCAGGTATGAGAAATGGTAAGGGTAATGGATGGTGTGGAGTCAATTGTAAATTATTTCATTTGCCAAGATTGTTATAATTAATTTATTTATGCATGAGGGAGAAGAGTGGATATTTTCATGCTCACATTGTTGGAGAATATTACATTATTTAGTACATGCTAATGTACCTCCATGGTACCTACTTTGTACAAATGTAAATCTTAAATTAGGGTTGATTCATAGTTTAGAGTATGAGTGATATTTACCCTTTTACGTAAGTGTGAATTTGCAATAAATATACAAGTGTCATGTAAAGTTGTAATGTGCAGGAAACACATAAGTATCATGTGAGTTAGTGTGCAAGTGTAATTTGAGTCTATGTGCACAAGTGTCTTATATGTAAGAGTGCAAATATGTAATGTAAAGATGTGCACAAGTATCTTAGATTAGAGTGTGCAAGTTATAGAAGTACAAGAGTCATGTATAGGTGTGCATACAATATAGATTCAAGTGTTCATCAAGTATAAAAGTGTCAAGTAGAGAAGCCAAGAGTCATAAGACTTGGTATATGAAAAGGAATAGTCAAGTATCCAAGAGTCACACTACTATGGCTATATTATGGATATAGTACTCCATAGGAATATATTACATTATAGAGGAAAGTGAACATCACTATCATATTTGTAAGAGAAAGTGGAGTAATAAAGGTTGCATACATTTTGAGAAATTAATATTGTAAGTTGTTCTTCATGCATAGTACATGAATGATTAATACTATTACATTCATATTGTTGCTTATTATTGAATGTTATTTTATTTATTATAAGACTTATTTTACATATTAATTTTCTAATATTATTCTACTCATATAATTATATCAACCTTATTAAATTGTGGCTATTATATATTCAATTATGATATTTAACCTGTAATATTTGTGGTAGTATTAAGTCTTTAAAAGTCATCACACACATAATGTGTTTAGGTTATTTAGACATTTATTCATATATGAAAGGAAATAAGGTCCCATAATGTGCAATTTTTGGTTAACATCCACTTTAAAACAAAGCCATTGTGAAAAAAAGTAGACAAATATGAAAATTATATGAAAATAATTCAAAGCCAAGGCCAAAATCCAACAATAAGGAGAAGGCTCCTTTAATGTCTAAAGGTAATTGCACTAAACTTGAACAAAGAAAAAGTAAGGAAGAATTTCAAAGAGAATCTTGACAAAGGATGCTAAAACCAGAGGAATATCTAAATGGAGCATGGATTTCCACCAAAGAAAGCAAGATAATAAACTCAAACTTGGAGATGTCATGGTAAACATGTTGAGTGAAAGTAATTGGAAATAGAGCTCATCAAGGAAGTATGAATTTTGGTCTTGTGAACATGAAGTGCATGATAAATGGTACCCAAAACTCCTATGAAATTATGCAATATAAGTTTCACACTAAGGAAGGGGGATATTATTCTTTCTCAATGTTCTTGTGAATAGGTATGTATGTCCCTATTCACAAGGGGGTATCAAATTATTTGTGATTGGTTGTATTTATCCCCATTCAAAATATCGACTAAATTAGTCTAACTAATTTATTATTATTGGTTATGTATATCCCCAATAACACATGTTGTGAATGGTAGTGTGTATCACTATTCACAACTTTGATGTATGGATAGTGTATGTGTGCCCATCCAGTAGTTCATGTTTGGTTGTGTATATTCCCTAATAATAGGTGTTGTGAGTGGTAGTGTGTGTCCTTGTTCACAAATTTTATATATGGATAGTGTGTGTGTCCTTATCCAAGTTTATTATGATAGGTTGTGTTTCCTCCAATCATAATTGTGTGAATAATAATGTGTATCTTTGTCACAACTTTAACATCTAGATAGTGTGTATAAAAATATCTAGTTTTGTTGAAAAATCATGGAAATCTAAGCACGTCCCTATCCATGGTTAAGTGTTAAGTAAGTATCCTTCCCCATGTTTGGATCATCATGTAATAAAGGGGTGTTGGAAGATTTATTACATCATGATAAAATAATATGGTCAAAGTTAGTCAGTTGGTTAAAACCACTCACACAATTATGTTTCTTCTGATTTCCATCATTAGGAAATCATATGGAATATAATGTTGCTCTAATATGGGCAACCAAATATTTATATATACTATACTCATTTAATAAAAATAAATAGATTATTTTTATCATTGATAATTCAGTATCTTTCAGTATATTGAATGCTTATGTTTGTTGCCATGGAGTGGAAAGCATCAATATAATATTGAATAGATTGGTCTTTACCTTGACATAATTTTTGCCATCACATGTATTGGTCTTCATAGTCTGCCATGGTATAATATCTACCCTTGAAAATCTCTATGAAATTATTTTATGTGAATAGTACTTCATCTTCATTCTCTTCTACAATCCTATTACAATATGTTTCCCACCAATTTTGGATAGGTAATGAAACTTTCAAGAGTGTAAAAGTTATTTTATCACTATCAATGAATATATTTATAGAGAATTATGAAGATAACTGATCCAACCATTTTTCTATAAAATCAATAATATTTTTTCCTTTAAAAGTAGGAACCTACATCTTAAAAGGTGTGTGAGAACTAAATGATGCTAGGACAGTGAGAGGCTATGTAGAGGTGGTTGTGAAAATTGTCATAGGGAGTCATTGAATAATTTTATAAAATTGGTTCACCATATCATTCCTCTATTTCATGATGGTTTCATTCAACATCTCCTTTAAAGGATTGACTATCTCAATATTGTCCATTCTACTTCTTGCCTAAAATCATTTGGGATAATAAGGGAGGCATTTAGAGGGATATCATGTATAATACCCAAAATTCTAATATTATAATATTTTTTTATTTACACACACTCAAAATATAGAGTGCTCTGATACAACTGATATAAAACTCATAATTTTTACTAATTTGAAACTCAAAATTTTGAATTAAGAAAGAATATCATGAAAGAGTTTGATTCAAAAATTATAAAATATAACAAACTAAAATGAAAATATATAAACACTATAATAGAATGATTTTATTGCATAGAAAATAGAGTACAATGTAAGCAATTTCTAATAAGATATGTGAGGTTATAACATTACGTCCATAAATCATGATTGTATAGTCAAGGATGCATCTCTCTTTATACAAGAATTGATGTGTTGAATCCATTATTTTGAATATGGAATATCACCCATATGGAAATAACATGGTTAACCTTCCATGAATTAGATCATCCATATGCAGATATGGTGATTCACCTTTCATAAGTTACAAAGTGTATATTAAATGAAAATTACATACATACAAATTTCCATTTTTTCTAATGATTTTTCAACATAGCTAGAGATGCATTTTGGTTATGAAAAATTTAAAATAGAAATTTAATATTTTTTAGATATTATTTTGTTTTAAAATTTTTAGGGCCTACAAAACATTTTTTATAAAAACAATTTGAAAACTTGTGTATTAAAAAATTTCTAGTGGAAATTATTATTCTCTCTCTAATTTTTCCATGTTTCTTCAATGGATCAAAATAGATTTTCAAGCACAAAGTTTTATCCCTAATAGTGCAGTTAGGATAGAATTTTGAGCATAAAACCATGCCATAAAAGGTTACATATCTTGGTCACTCATTTCCCTTGAAAAGTAATGGTCCCCAATACATCAAATTTTGAATTTAGGTGCATAAATTATTTCTTTATCTAATTTTTCTTGAGTCATTCCCCTTAGTGACCAATTTGAAGAACATGTGCTTATACTGAGAGGGGGGTGAACAGTATAAGATAAAACTTTTTACTTTTCAATCCATATGATAACATCAATAATAATAAAGCAAAAATCATTACACAAAGCATCACACACATGAGAGACATGATTTAACGTGGTTCACCCAATGTGGGCTACTCCATGGAGAAAATATTTCACTTAAATTTTCTCAACAAATTTCTCTTGGGAATCCTTTCCCTATTACAATGTTTATGGACCTCTGTCCAAAGGAGACACCAATCCCCTAATCAAGTTCATGGATCTCTATCCATAGGAGAACTCCTTCTCCCTTGCTCTGGCTGGTGATCCTCTAGAAGACTACTACCTCCACTACACTGGCTTGTGGATCTCTCTCCATTGAAGACCCCTATCCTCACTCAGAAGACCTCTATCCTCACTACCCTAGCTAATGGATCTCTATCCACTGGAGACTACTATCCTCTACTCTGTCACCTCCAAATCCTGCTCTTACTCTGTCTCTATCTCAGATCTGTACTAAACACTATCCTCTGCCCTACACAAATCTGCTCAATCTCTATCTCTGATCTGCACTAAACACAGTCCTTCGATCTAGCACAAATTTGCTCAATATCTATCCTCAAATATATCCTCAAGCCTTAACACAAATCTTGACTCAATCACAAATCAACTCTGCTAGATCTACCCCAAACCTTAACTCAAGGTTTGAACAAATCAATCAACTCTACTCACAAGTCTTCTCAAAGACTTACCTCAAATCTACATTGTAAGCTTCCACAAAATCTTACTCAAATCTATCCTTAAGTCCTCTCTAGGACTTACTCAAATCTGCTCACAAGCTCTCACAAAAGCTTGTTTATCTCAACTCAACCAAATACTCAATGAAAATTATTCAACAATGCTTATCAAACAAACTTCACATAACAATGATACTCATGATATTTCACAAACCCTAATCATGCACATGAAGTCTCACTCAATATTTCCAACAATGCTTATCAAACAAGGTTTCTATCATCAACCTTTATTCTAGAAAAACCTTCATCAATCAATATTGGATATCTCAAAACCAAACTCAACAATGCTTATCAAACAATCCTTTTCACTCCAACTTAGCATTCACAACATCCAATCCAACAATATTTTACTCACAAGGAAGATGTACCCATACCTTTTATTTTTATGGAGATATGTCTTCAAAACCTATCTTAACCACAATCAAATTTTCTTTGCCAACACTAGGGTTAGGTTACCACAACCTATCTCAAGATCTCCACAAAATAATTTTCTCAAAAATTATTTTTCATACAAAATATCAAATCCTTTTGTACACCTTATAATCTCCAAACTCACAATTTTAATTCAATAATTTCACTATAACAAAACACTTAATAATTTTCTTGTACACCTTATAATCTCCAAACTCACAATATTTAACTCAATAATTTCATTAAAACAACATGCATAGAAAAATCCCTTATACACCTTATAATCTCCACACCTTATAAATTTCAATCACCAAAAATCAAAATAAAATATTTTAATTTTTCTTTACCTTATAACTCCCCATAAGCACTCACAATAATCTCAAAGCAATTTTAATTTTCAACACCTTGGAGAATAAAATTGAATGGCATACCTTTAATTTGTTCTACCCACAAAAAACTATCTTCAGTGAATTCGACCATGTGACCTTTGCACTCCCAACACCCTAGCTCCAAGCTAGGCCACCAAGTGGGCTGCATGCCCACATGAGACACACGGTGCACGCTGTCCCAAAAATTTGCCTCACAAAAATGCCAAGCAAGTCAAATGAAGGCCTCTTCCTCCAAAATATCGATCACGTGGATCGAACCGTGATCTCCTCCATGCAAGCCTTAACACTCTCCCAACTTCCACCTGCGCTACCACCATCGGTGGGATGTCAAATCACTATGCGGCCTTTGTTGCCTCATTTCCCTCCAAGCTCTTTGAAATGTAAATTATCTTCTTCTTAGATGCAACGCTCGATATTCTCTTCTCTCGCATTCGAAGGTGTGTAGATGAACTTTAGGAAATGGAAATCATTTCCTATATAAATACACATTATCTTTTTATTTCTCATGTCGGCCCATTTTCGAATTTAAAAATTTGAATTTAGTTTTTAAATATTAAATTTAAAAACCTTTGCCTCCATTATTAATTTAAATTAAAATTTTAATTAAAGATTAAAATATTTTAATTTAAATTAAACCTTTTGAAAATTTCTCATGGGTCTTTTCAATTTGAACTTCATTTTTCTTCACCTTGTTATTTGGCCCAAAATATTATAATAATATAATATTATTATTTAATTTAAACTTGCTTCTCCTTCCTCGGGTCTTCATCCTTTGGGCCCTTTTTAGGCATATAATATTAAAAATAAATATTATATCCTATTCCTTTCCAAGACCTTCTTGCTTTTGGAAAAACCACTTGATGTCCTTAATGATGATGAAATTAAACCAATATTCTTTTGACATCAATGACAACAAAACTACTCAAAATTTCCAACAATCTCCCCCTTTGTCATTGATGGCAACCCCTTTATTTTTACCATTCCTTTTTCTTTTTTCAAAAGCTGCTTTCCTTGAGAAACTTCTCCCCCTAACTGAATGCTCTCCCCTAACTCAAATCTCTCCCCCTTTGTCATCAATGGCAAAGGGTCACCTTTGGGGCTTGGGGCTAAGAATGAGACTCTTAGCTTAGCCCCTCCCCCACCTCCTCTTGAGGTGGTTAATTCTTGGGTGGGAGTAGAACTACTCCCAAATTTTCTTGAAGGTACTCAAAAGTCTCTTTCGAAAGTGGCTTAGTGAAAATATCTACAATCTGCTCCTTTGTAGTAACATATTCCAACCTGACCTGCTTGTCTATCACCTGTTCTCTCAGAAAGTGATACTTGATCAGAATGTGCTTTGTCCTAGAGTGCATCACTAGATTCTTTGAAATATTTATAGCACTTGTATTATCACACAATATGGGAATAGGATGATCATATTTTATCTTGAAATCCTCTAGAGTTCACTTCATCCATAATACCTGTGTACAACTAGCAACTATTGCAATATACTCTACCTCTGCTATGGATAGGGATATTGATGCCTATTTCTTACTTAGCCAAGAGACTAAACAATCTCCAAGAAAGAATGCTCCTCCACTTGTACTTTTTCTATCATCAATACTACCAGCCCAATCTACATCTGTATAAGTTGTGAGAGTGAAACTATCACTTTTGGGATACCAGAGCCCAAAATCCATAGTCCCTTTTAAATACCTAAGAATCCTTTTTACTGCTGCTACATGTGTTTCCTTGGGTGCTGCCTGAAACCTTACCACTAATCCCACTACCTGCATGATATCTGGTCTAGTAGCTGTGACATACAATAAGCTGCCAATCATAGATCTGTATAATTTTTGATTTACCTCTAGAGATTCATCATCTTTACTTAACTTACATCCTGTAACCATGGGAGTACTTACTGGCTTGCAATCTTCTAACTTGAATTTCTTTAGCATCTCTTTTATATACTTGGTTTGTGAAAGGAACACCCCTTTCTCTGATTGTGAAATCTGAAGTCCAAGAAAGAAGGACAACTCACCAAGCATAGACATCTCAAATTCATTCTGCATGCTCTTTGCAAATTTTTGACACATCTTATCATTGTTTCCTCCAAAAATGATATCATCAACATAAACAACCACAATTAGTAAGTCATTCCCTTCATTTTTGATGTATAAGTTACTATCCACTATTCCTTTCCTGAAACCCTATTCTTGTAGGTACTTATCCAATCTTGAATACCAAGCTCTAGGAGCTTGCTTTAGTCCATAAAGTGCTTTCTTCAATCTGCATACATAGTCTAATTTATCAGTCAAGTTGAAACCTTCTAGCTGCTCAATGTAGACCTCTTCTTCTAAAACACCATTTAGAAAGGTTGATTTAACATCCATCTGATATACTTTGAAGTTTTTGAAGCTTGAAAAGGCTAAGAACATTCTGATAGCTTCAAGTCATGCAACTGGAGCAAATGTCTCATCAAATTCAATTCCCTCTACCTGTGCATAACCTTTGCACACTAATCTTGCTTTATTTCTGACCACCTGACCATCTTCATTTAACTTGTTTCTGAATACCCATTTAGTGCCAATCACATTTTTATCTTTTGGTCATGGAACAAGTTCCCAAGTCTTGCTTTTCTCTATCTGATCTAATTCCTCATCCATTGCCTTAATCCAGAACTTATCTTCACTTGCCTCATTGAAGTCTTTTGGCTCAATTTTAGATAACAAGGAAAAATTTGCTTGTTGAGATGGTGTTATTATCCTTCTCCTTGTCTATCTCTCATCTGGATTCCCAATGATTAGCTCTTTTGGATGATGTTTCTGTACATACCTGGATGGAGTCTTAGGAAGAAGTCTTTGTGTTTCTTCCTCTTCTTCATCTGATTCCTCATGAAACTCTTCTTGACAACTTCCATCTTCTTGATACACAATTTCTTGAACTGGTTCTCTTGAATCTATCTTCTCATCAACTGTTACATTTATACTTTCTACAATAGTGTATGTCCTTTTGTTGTAGCATCTATAAGCTTTACTCTTAGTAGAATAACCAAGAAAAATTCCCTCATCACATCTTGGGTCAAACTTGCCCAAGTTTTGCTCTTCCCGTCTTATGTAACACTTGCTTCCAAAAACCTTGAAGTGTTTTACAATGGTTGGTCTTCCTTTCCAAAGCTCATATGGAGTCTTGTGATGGTTTACCCTCATTTGAGCCCTAGTGATTATATATACTGTTGTGTTGACTACTTCCCTCCAAAATCCATCTGAAATCTTGGACTCATTTAACATAGCTCTAGCCATATTCTCAATAGTCCTATTTTTCCTTTCAACTACTCCATTTTGTTGAGGAGTTCTTGCATCTAGGTATTCTCTCTTGATTCCATGTTGTTCATAGAAATCTACAAATTCATTTGAGGTAAACTCTCCTCCTCTGTCAGATCTCAAACACTTAATCCTTTTATTGATTTCATTTTCGACCCATTCTTTAAATACCTTGAATTTATCAAATGCTTTCGACTTATCTTTTAGGAAAGCTACCCAAGTCATTCTGGAGTAATCATCTATGAACAATATGAAGTAACTTTCACCTTGAATACTCTGTGTTCTGGTAGGACCACATAGATCAGTATGTATTAGTTTTAATGGCTCTGATGACATATATCCCTTTGATTTGAAACTTGTTCTAGTTTGCTTTCCATGTTGACAAGGTGCACAAATTGTGTTTTGTGGCCTTTTTAGCTTGGGTAAATCTCTGACAACCTGTTTATTGCTTATGTTGACTATGTTGTCAAAATTCAAATGACCCATTCTTCTATGCCACAACCAACTCTCATCTTCTTGTGATAGAAAACACTTTTCCCCTTTAATCTCACTAAGCATATAGAGGTTGTTTGGAGTTCTACTTGCATTTGCAATGACTTTTCTAGTTTTTGACTTTCTTATCTCACATCTATCTGGGTGAAATGTAACCATATGACCTTGATCACAAAGTTGGCTTACACTTAGCAGATTGTGTCTTAACCCTTTGACATATAGTACATTTTTTGTTCTTGTTTTCCCATTATCTAAACTCAGAGTTCCTTTTCCACCAATTTTTGTTGATCCATTATCACCAAAACTTACTGATCCTCTATTAGTTTCTTTGAGTACAAGAAATTTGTCTTTGTCTCCTGTCATGTGTCTAGAGCAACCACTATCAAGAAACCATTGTTCTTCTTTATCCTGAGCATGAAGAGTTGTTTGAACTAACATTGATCTAGCCTTTTCATTCCCCTTTTTCTCTTTCCTAGTTGTTGAAGTTGTATTCTTTTTACTAGACTCAGGAAGTACCATTTTGCACCATCTAGCCTTGTGCCCAAAATTATTGCATTTGTAACATATGATATCATTATTCATAAGAGGTGCAAAAGAGTTGAAATTTCTATTTACATCATTTTTCACATAACTAGTGCAGTGTATAACTCTATGACCATATTTGTTACAAGAAAATCAATAGCCATGGAAGAGATTATGTAACCTATTTGGATGCCTTTGAAAATGTGGTTGAGTGCTTCTCCTTTTGTGATTAACTCTCGTCCATGGTTCTTCTTTGCTTTCTTCTTTCCTGATGTCTTTTCCTTTTGGGGTATGAGTAGCGAGCTTATCTTTGTTTGATGTCTCTATTTCTTGAAAGTTGGATTCCTCTTTCTATTTCCCTAACTTTATATCTTGTTGAAGCTTGGTCTTTTCAACTTCATGCCTTAGAGATACAATTTTTGCTTCCAATATTTCACACTCTGTTTCCCTTGCTCTTAATAGATCTATCATATCTTGTTCAATTTTCTTTCCTTCTTCTACCTTTATCTTGAGTTATGTGAGACTCTGTAGAAGTTCTATTTTTGCTTCTTCATCTTCTTGAATTTGTTCCTTCAAGCTTGAGTTCTTCTTTCTAATCCTTTCCAAATTCTTGAGAGTAGTGAAGAATTCCTCTTTTATATCAAACATGGTCTCTTCTTCATTTTTTGAAGTCATGTGTGTTTCTGATGGATCCTTCTCCAAGTTGTTAGTCTTTTCATGGAGAGACCCACTCTGATACCAATTGAAGAACATGTGCTTATACTGAGAGGGGGGTGAATAGTATAAGATAAAAATTTTTACTTCTCAATCCATATGATAATATCAACAATATTAAAGTAATAATAATTACACAAAGCATCACACACATGAGAGACATGATTTAACGTGGTTCACCCAATGTGGGCTACGTCCATGGAGAAAATATTTCACTTATAAAATTTTCTCAAATAAATTCTCTTGGGAATCCTTTCCCTATTACAATGTTTATGGACCTCTATCCAAAGGAGACACCAATCCCTTAATCAAGTTTATGGATATCTATCCATAGGAGAACTCCTTCTCCTTTGCTCTGGATGGTGATCCTCTAGAAGACTACTACCTCCACTACACTGGCTTGTGGATCTCTCTCCACTGAAGACTCTTGTCCTCACTCAAAAGACCTCTATCCTCACTACCCTAGCTAATGGATCTCTATCCACTAGAGACTACTATCCTCTACTCTATCACCTCCAAAGTCTGCTCTTACTTTATTCTATCTCTATTTTAATTCTTTTGTCTATCCAAATTTCTCAATATTTCTATCTTGACAAACCTATCCTCAAATCTGCACCAAACTCTATCCTCAAATCTATCCTCAAGCCTTAACACAAAGCTTGACTCAATCACAAATCAACTCTGCTAGATCTGCCCCAAACCTTAACTCAAGGTTTGAACAAATCAATCAACTCTGCTCACAAGTCTTCTCAAAGACTTACCTCAAATATGCATTGTAAGCTTCCATAAAAGCTTACTCAAATTTGTCCTTAAGTCCTCTCTAGGACTTACTCAAATCTGCTCACAAGCTCTCACAAAAGCTTGTTTATCTCAACTCAACCAAACACTCAATGAAAATTATTCAACAATGCTTATCAAACAAACTTCACATAACAATGATACTCATGATATTTCACAAACCCTAATCATGCACATGAAGGCTCACTCAATATTTCCAACAATGCTTATCAAACAAGGTTTCTATCATCAACCTTTATTCCAAAAAACCTTCATCAATCAATATTGGATATCTCAAAACCAAACTCAACAATGCTTATCAAACAATCCTTTTCACTCCAACTTAGCATTCACAATATCCAATCCAACAATATTTTACTCACAAGGAAGATGTACCCATACCTTTTATTTTTATGGAGATATGTCTTCAAAACCTATCTTAACCACAATCAAATTTTCTTTGCCAACACTAGGGTTAGGTTACCACAACCTATCTCAAGATCTCCACAAAATAATTTTCTCAAAAATTATTTTTCATACAAAATATCAAATCCTTTTGTACACCTTATAATCTCCAAACTCACAATATTTAACTCAATAATTTCACCATAACAAAACACTTAACAATTTCCCTTGCACACCTTATAATCTCCAAACTCACAATATTTAACTCAATAATTTCATTAAAACAACATGCATAGCAAACTCCCTTATACACCTTATAATCTCCACACCTTATAAATTTCAATCACCAAAAATCAAAATAAAATATTTTAATTTTTCTTTACCTTATAACTCCCCTAAGCACTTAACACTCACGATAATCTCAAAGCAATTTAATTTTCAACACCTTGGAAAATAAAATTGAATGGCATACCTTTAATTTGTTCTGCCCATAAAAAGTTGACTTCGATGAATTCGACCACGTGACCTTGCACTCCCAACACCCTAGCTCCAAGCTAGGCCACCAAGTGGGCTGCGTGCCCACATGAGACACATGGTGCACGTTGTCCCAAAAATCCACCTCACGAAAATACCAAGCAAGTCAAATGAAGGCCTCTTCCTCCAAAACGTCGATCACGTGGATTGAACCGTGATCTCCTCCATGCAAGCCTTAACACTCTCCCAACTACCACCTGCGCTACCACCATCGTTGGGATGTCAAACCACTACGCGACCTTTGTTGCCTCGATGTCACATCCCTGTTGCTTGATATCTTTTTATTTGGAAGAATGTGATGTTGCGTTGAGTTTTGTGATGCAGGCATAGGTTTACGCATGGAGGCGAAAGAGAGTAACCACCCCTGATGGAGACTGAGGTTGAAAGGCATCAGGTAGGTGGGATATGATGTTGTGCTTCATCGCACCTTGGCCAGTGGATACATGGAAGTCCATCGTAGAATTTGCATATGAATCATTCTGATTGTTGATGCATTAGAGCATGTGTGTGATTGCACTTCGTACAAGGTCACTACTGCATTCTTACATATTCTTTGATGTTGTGTGCTTTTCTTGTGTGCTCCTTGTTGTTGTGTAATGTCAATGTTAAGTTTAATAAATGGGAAGAATAAAAAAATATAAATTAATAAAAAGAAAAAAATATAGATATGTTGTTTGTTTTTGCTTGGAAGAAAACTCATGTATTGTAAAACAACATATATATATATATATATATATATATGTTATATATATAGGAAATTATGAATAATAATAAAACATAATTCAAATGATATTTAATTTGAATATATATATATATATATATATAGAAAAAGAATTACCTTGATAGTTGTTATATGGAGAAAGCTAATGTAAAACATATCAAGAAGGCATCAATGAAGTCATCAAGTTTAATGATGATTAAACGACCAACCACTAAGACCACTCTCCTCCACTCGGAGAAGGAGAAAAATAAGCTATACTTGTCTGTGTATGGGTAAAAAAAAATGATCTAGCATAACAAACCATGTAAGGCATCACCTTGGGATGGCGAAGAAAGTTTCTTTTAATGATAATGAAAATGAAGAAGAGGGATATCATCTTCGACATTGAGGAAAAAGAGTGGTGGGGATACGGATGCAAGCGAAGAGAACTTGAAGAGGGTGTTGAACAGTTAGTTGCAGTGCTGGGGTAATTGGCTGGTGGAAAAGCGGTCAATCGGAGCGCTGTGTAACCAGGTAGACACTTGAGTTCTGGTAATAGAAGTATGCTACTTGTGAGATATGTTTCCTATGCTGCCATTGTTGAACTGCATGCTCTTTTTGTGTGATTAATTGCTGCCATATTGCCGCTATTGTTTTTTTAAAAATAACTTGTGGAAAACTCTCTCATGATGATATATTTTTGATTCTGAAAATCATAGCACTTAGTTTTAATGAATTGATGGGTCATTGTTTTCTAGAGATGGCCTTTATAGTTTGTGTGCTTACATGAGAGGAGATTTTCAATGAATCTGAAATGTTGCTATATCTTGCATGCCTGTGCATTGCTTGAATGGGAAATTCTTTTATTAAAATCTGAATCGTTGCTATAACATGTATGCCTGTGTGGGAAATATTTTATTAAATCTGAAAAGAGCTTGATAGCTTGCATGCTCTATGTATTACATGAGTGGGAAATCCTTTATTTAAATCTGAAAAGAGCTTGATAGCTTGCATGCTCTGTGTATTGCATGAGTGGGAAATCCTTTATTTAAATCTGAAAAGAGCTCGATAGCTTGCATGCTCTGTGTAATGCATGAGTGGGAAATATTTTTGTTTTAAAAAATCTGAAAAGAGCTCGATAACTTATATGCTCTGTGTATTGTATGAGAGGGATTTCTTTTATTAAAACCTGAAATGGGTTCTAAGTTTGCTTGCTCTATGTGAGTGTGAATCCTTATTAAAATCCGAGAAGGTTTCCATAGCATATGTGTGTTGTGCATGAATGTTGTTTGCATATAGATGCATTCTATGGCCAAGCTGATCCCATACTCTCACCTTTAGACTCATGTATTTTCCTTGATCGGGTGGTCTACTGAAGGCAATGGAGATGTTTGTCGAGTTCTAGCTTGCACAAGAGCCATGGCACTGTAGCCATTTTTTAAAAGAATAGTAATATGTTGTCTATAAAATAAATGGTTCTTATTTAGTTATATGCATACTCCGACAATTTATATGAGAGTGATTTGTGAGCCAAGTCTGGCCATATATTTTATTCCTCGAAGTGAATGAGCAGAGATGTGCCATGAGGATATAAATGTATTCATTTCTGTTAAGGATATGCATATTTAAACTTTCAGATTTATGTGGATAAGGGAAGCCATAGATTGTGTTCACCTATAGTTTCTTTGTGATTGCGTTGTCAATCGAATTGTATTGAAATATTTTAAATATCAAAGGAACCTCCTCATATAATTGCAAGTCATTTTCGTGTGTTGTTCAATCTATGAAAGATGAGGAAACTTGAACTATGTTGGATTGAAATGATATCTGAAAAGAGCAATGTTATAATAGGAAGTCAGATATGTTTTTATATATATGCTGAAAATTATTTGAAAAGAATCATAGGAAATAAAGGAATGTTCGTTTTCCAAGATAGACTTTCAAAAAAAAAAACAAGTATACTCTCAGCTCTAAACAACCTCTAAGATAGTAGACAATCCAACTGATAAATATAAATATTGCCGAAGAAATACACCTAATGGAATCATTGTTATGTTCAAAAGACTTTGTCATCTCTTTCCTTCAAATAAGAAAAATATATCTTTCTTTTAAGATGAGGATATGTTTAGATAGTAAGGTCTTTTTAAAAGATGAGAATATGACTTGGAAGCTTGTTTAAGATGCGTGTTTGATAATGCATAGAGTTGAGATAGAGTACATTGATGTGTCGGTTGATATTTAAATAATTTTAAAGAGTTCTTTTCTTAGAGCTTATAAATTTAAAAAAAAATCTTTCTGAAGATAGGAATAGTAAATGGGTATGTGTTTCTTTTAATAAGTTGTTGACTTGCTAACGGACTCCTTAGTTAAGTTATGTGAATATATGTTTTAAACTTGGTGAATATATATGGACTGTTTCATTATTATTTAGATTTACTTAGTTAGGCATCATAAATTTTCTAGTTATATGATTGTACAAAGAAAAAGCTTCAATGTTTATGCTATATGAAAACTTATGTTTTTGTTGATGGAAAAGGGTGTAATCATGATAATTCAAGCATAAACCAAATTTTAAACCATATGGAAACCCTTGCCTGAAGAAATAAAGAGTTTTAATGAAGTCAATAGGAATAAAACTTCAACTCTTGCATTGAGAGCTAGTGCTTATCGAGGAGGATGGCACTAACCCAATTCTTGCATTGAGAGCAAGTGCCTATCGAGGAGGATAGCACTAACCCAACTCTGGTGGCCAGCGGTGGTGGCAACCATGTATATGTGTTTTTGATATTCAGCCAAGCATTTGGACAGAGGTTCCATGCTGTTGAGAGCAAGAGATGATGGTATGGGACATTATCTCTGGAACACATAGATGGTACGTGGGGATTCTCACAACCTGCTCCGATTGTGGAATCACCAACTAGACTCATAACCAGAGAGCTGGTATATGAGGTTGGAAAGTCCAACGGTAGATGGGATGGGCAGCATTACCATCAATCAAAGCTGGAACTGAGTAATCTAGTTCAGAAGCCATGCGATGGTGAACCCTGACTAAACTTTAGTTGAAAGTCAATGGTCAGTCACAAGCATAAATACGCCAGTTCCAAAGCGTTATCCTATTAATTGTATGGGTCAGTGGACTCTCATGGACATGAGTGGGATTGTGAATCCATGTCCATCATACTTTGGAATAGGGGAGTTAAGGCATCCACCCTTTCAGGTGATATGGGCCCTGGAAGGGCAAACCCCATGCCAAGAACAAGAGATACCCATGGAAGGGGTAAAGTTCTGACTAAGGCAATGTATTGTGGGAAGTTGGCCGGTCCCGAGCACTTAAGACACTAGCTGTAGTGGTGAATAATATTGAAGTGTGATAACATTATGCCATGTACAAATATCTAGTTGGGTAAAACAATAATTATGTGCAATTTTTAATTATGCTCTCAATCAAAATTTTGTGTTTGTGTGTTTTTCACAATCGGTGAGTAGACTAGGGTTGTGACAGTTGGTATCAGAGCCTAGGTTGTGAAACCTTGGCTAATGAACATGAATAGCTATTCTGACATAACTCTTTTGATGCTAGGTATGGCAGGTACCTCGTAGAGGACCGATGTTAATCTGCAAGAGGAAAATGTAGAAGTTCCACGAGTGGGAATGAGATGACTCATAAGGGAGTCTGAAAGGGTGCAAGTTGCTAATATACCATGATGAGTGGTCAGAAGAGAGAAAGAGCCTGTAGCTGTGAGAGCTATGTAGAATGATGAAAATATGGCTCAAATGATTCAAATGATGCAGGGGCAATTGAATCAACAACATGAGCAAATGGAAATCTAGAAAACTCAGATGAGTGAGTATATGGATCAACAAAGGGCACATATGGCCCAACAACAAGAATTAATCACCCAACAATAGAAAGTCATTGAAAATTTGACTAATAGAAGGGGAGCTGAAAGAGTAAGTGAATTTCTAGAGGGTTCCTCGAGAAGGAAAGTGGGTGAAGAATTGAAAAAGGAAATCAAGAAATTGGATATATCCAAATTTGATGGAAGAGGTGATGGTGAAACCACTGTCAATTGGCTAAGTGAAGCCAAAGGATATTTTGTGATCCAACCTCTTTGTTCAAAATCTAAAACTACATGGGTAGTGGCACATTTAGAGGGTCCTGCAAGAGACTGGTGGACCACGTACAAGAAAATTACTCAGAAGGAAGCGACAGATATACCCTGGGAAGAATTTGAAGGAGAATTTAAAAATCACTTTCTTACTGAACAATTCTATATTGAGAAACATGGAGAGTTCACCAACTTAAGACAAGGTAATATGATGGTAATTGAATATTACCAGAGGTTTGTGCAACTTCTTAAATATGCCCCAAAATTTGATGGGCAGGAAAAGTTCAAAGCTCATAAGTTTGTTATGGGGTTACACCCAAAATATAGTCAACCGATGGGAAGAAAAGTACCTCAAACACTATTAGTTGCTTATGACGTTGCCCGATATGAAGAATCAAGCCAAAAAGAGGTAAAGGCTTACTACCAACAAGTCAAAAAAGAAAATTCAAAGAAAAGAAAGTACCCTAAGAAAAATAGAGGTAAAGATCAGTACAAGAAATTTAGATATGGAGGGCGTAATAGATATGATAAGAAACAAGGGTAAATTCCAGGGGAATAGAGGGTAGCCAGATCGAAGGAATTTCTAGGAGAAGAAAAACAATAATAGAGAATAGGGTAAAAATGGTAATCAGAATAAGGAAAGTGATAAAAAAAAGAATGATGGACCAAATGCATGCTTTGCATGTGGAGCACTAGACCATTTTTCTAGACAATGCCCTAATAGAGTAGATCGTAGGAATTCCATTGAGGGAGCACCGCATAGAATTTTTGCTACCACAGAGTACTCCTAACCTTTCGGGGCAAGCTACCCCATTTTTTATTAAAGGAAAATTGGGCAAAAGAGATGTACAAATTTTAATTGATAGTGGTGCTATAGATAGTTTCATCTCCAATAGTATATTGAGGGACATACCAGTTAAACCTAGGGTTATGGCAAGAGGGTGGCAAGTTGAGTATGGCTCAGGATAAACTTACTTAGTCAACCAGTGTCTATTTGATCCACAAATAGAAATACCCTAGGGAAAAATTAGTTGGCACCTGTATGTGGCTCCTTTGCATGCATTTGACATAGTCCTAGGAGTGGATTGGCTTAAAGCTCATAAGGCCCTTCTAAATTTTGAGGAAATATGGTTGGATTATATGGATGATGCTAACCGGTGAATCCGTATCCACTACAATCGAACATCCCTTGAGCCTCATTTGATGACCGCCATGCAGGTCAAAAGAGCCTGGAGGAAAGGATGTAAACTGTATGTGGTTAAATTGAACAAAAAGGAGGAAACTGACTCAAGTTCCACATTATTTCAGCAATACCCAGTGTTAAATGAATTTAGGGATGTTTTTCCTGAGGATCTGCTTGGATTACCTCCAAAAAGAGAATTTGATTTCTCAATCGAGCTTATGCCAGGAGCAACCCCAGTAGTTCGAACCCCTTACCGTATGACACCTCTTGAATTGCAAGAGCTTAAGACACAACTACAAGACTTGTTAGAGAAAGGGCACATTAAACCTAGTGTCTCACCCTAGGGAGCACCAATACTATTTGTTAAAAAGAAGGATGGATCCTTGAGACTATGCATTGATTATAGAATGCTCAACAAGATGATAGTTAAGAACAAATATCCCTTGCCCAGAATTGATGATCTATTTGACCAATTGAGAGGAGCTACAATCTTTTCAAAGATTGATCTTAGGTCAGGATATCACCAATTAAGAATCAGGGAGGAGGATACCTATAAAACTACTTTTAGAACTCGATATGGACATTATGAGTTCACAGTATTACCATTTGGGTTAACAAATGCACCAACTACATTTATGAATTTGATGAATAGTGTATTTTGAGAATAGTTAGACAAATTCATGTTAATATTTCTGGATGATATCTTGATTTACTCTCAAAGCAGAGAAGAACATGACCAACACATGAGGATAGTGTTGGAAATCCTCAAAAAGAATCAATTGTATGGGAAATTGTCCAAATGTGAGTTCTATACATCACAAGTTTAGTATTTGGGACACATTATTTCAGCTGATGGAATAGTTGTAGATCCTAAGAAGATTGAAGCTATAATGAATTGGCCAACCCCAACCAATGTATCAGAAGTAAGAAGTTTTATGGGAATGGTTGGTTATTATCGATGATTTGTTAAGGGATTTTCGAAGGTTGCATCTCCTATTACTAATTTGCAAAGAAAAGGGAAAGCTTTTAGGTGGATGACATAGTGTGAAGAAGCCTTCAGAGTTCTTAAGGAAAAGTTGACAACTGCACCTATACTAAAAATAGTTGACCCGAGAAAATCATTCACTATTTGTATTGATGCCTCATTGGAAGGATTGGGTGGTGTGTTGATGCAAGATGAGGTTGTAGTAGCATATGAGTCTAGGAAACTCAAGAAACATGAAATAAACTATGCTACCCATGATTTAGAGCTAGCAGCAGTAGTTCATGCTCTTAAGATATGGAGACATTATTTGTTAGGAAAGCCTTTTGAGCTTAAAATCGACCATCAGAGCTTGAAATATATTTTTACTCAACCTCTGTTAAATGCCAGACAATGAAGATGGATGGAGTTTCTAGCTGAATATGACTTTGGTATTGAATATATCAAAGGGAAAGAAAATAAATTGGTAGATGCTCTTAGCAGAAAAAGACATATAGCAACACTTACAAAATGTCAGTATGATCTAAAGGAACAGATCAAGGAAATGCAAAGAAGTGATGAGTTTTACAATCAATGCCGCAATAAGGTTGAGCGAGAACTTGAACGACACAAAGATTATAGTATTAAGAAAAATCTGGTATGTTTTCGTAATAGAGTAATAGTACCTAATAATGAGGGACTAAAAAGAACTATCCTGCAAGAAGCTCATTATCCATCATATTCTACCCATCCAAGGGTAATTAAAATGAGAGAAACTTTGAGAAAAGACTATTTTTGGCCTGGAATGAAAAAGGATGTAGTACAATTCATTGCTAAATGCTTGGAATGTCAAAAGGTTAAGGTAGAGCATCAACATCCTGGAGGATAATTGCATCTATTCGATGTGCCAGAATAGAAATGGCAAGTAATATCTATGGATTTTATTGTTGGCCTTCCTAAGATATGATTTTAGCATGATGCCATATTTGTAGTGGTGGATAAGTTAACTAAAGTAGCACATTTTATACCAGGTAGCATACGTGATGATGCATCAACCATAGCACAAAAATTTGCTCATGAAATTGTAAGATTACATGGTTTTCCTAAGATAATTATCTCGGATAGAGATTCAAGATTTACCTCTGAGTTTTGGTAAGCTTTGCACCGAACCTGGGGAATAAATCTCAATATCAGCACCACCTATCATCCTGATATGGATGGGCAGACCGAGAGGGTCAATCAGGTGCTAGAAGATATGTTGCGCATGTATTGCATGGATCACCAGAATAAATGGGAAGATTATCTCTTCCTGGTGGAATTTGCTTATAATAACAACTACCATACCATGTTGGGCATGGCCCCTTTTGAGGCTCTATATGGGCGTAGGTGCAGGACACCATTAACGTGGGATAATTTGGATGATCGAGAGGTGATCAGTCCTAAAGCTATTAAAAATATGGAGATCCAACTTAAGGAAATTTGTCAACGACTTCACGAAGTCGTTGATCACCAAAAGAGTTATGCTGACTTGAAAAGAACCCCCGAGAATTTTTTGTAGGTGATAAAGTCTTCCTTAGAGTCAAACCAACCAAAATTTCAATCAAATCCACCAAATTAAGTTCTAGATTTGTTGGTCCTTTTGACATTGTTGACAAGATTAGTCCTGTCACCTACAAACTTGCCTTGCCACCAAATCTATCCAAAATCCATAGTGTTTTCCATGTGTCTCTCCTTCACAAATATGTTGCTGACCCATCACATGTTTTGGATGTGTCACATTTGTAGACGTCGGACCCGCAGCTCATCGAGGTTCGACTAGTTAAAGTTTTGGGGTTTAGAACTAAACACTTGAGGAAAAGAACTGTGGAGCAGTGTAGGGTTCAGTGGGACCACTACTCTGAGAAAAATGCCACCTGGGAAAATGTTGCAGACATGAGAGACCAATTTCCTTACTTGTTTGAAAATTGATAACCAAAAGATAATTTGCTATATGTATTGAGTTGTACATATTTTATTTTGATGTTGACATGTTGAGGTTGTTATGGCAATTGTGACTATTGTATAATTTTGATATATATATATATATATATATGTATATGACCAGATGTTGTGGATATCTATATTTATATTTTCTGGTTAACACAGGACTATGTTAATTCCTAGTGGGGGAGTATGTCACATCCCTATTGCTTGATATATTTTTATTTGGAAGAATGTGATGCTGCATTGAGTTTTGTGATGCAGGCATAGGTTTACGCATGGAGGCAAAAGAGAGTAACCACCCTTAATGGAGACTGAGGTTGAAAGGCATCAGGTAGGTGGGATATGATGTTGTGCTTCATCGCACCTTGGCTAGTGGATACATGGAAGTCCACCGTAGAATTTGCATATGAATCATTCTGATTGTTGATGCATTAGAGCATGTGTGTGATTGCACTTCGTACAAGGTCACTACTGCATTCTTACATATTATTTGATGTTGTGTGCTTTTCTTGTGTGCTCCTTGTTGTTGTGTAATGTCAATGTTAAGTTTAATAAATGGGAAGAATAAAAAAATATAAATTAATAAAAAGAAAAAAATATAGATATGTTGTTTGTTTTTGCTTGGAAGAAAACTCATGTATTGTAAAACAACATATATATATATATATATATAGAATATATTGAATAATAATAAAACATAATTCAAATGATATTTAATTTGAATATATATTATAGAAAAAAGAATTACCTTGATAGTTGTTATATGGAGAAAGCTAATGTAAAACATATCAAGAAGGCGTCAATGAAGTCATCAAGTTTAATGATGATTAAATGACCAACCACTAAGACCACTCTCCTCCACTCGGAGAAGGAGAAAAATAAGCTATACTTGGCATAACAAACCATGTAAGGCATCACCTTGGGATGGTGGAGAAAGTTTCTTTTAATGATAACAAAAATGAAGAAGAGGGATATCATCTCCGGCATTGAGGAAAAGAGTGGTGGGGATATGGACGCAAGCGAAGAGAACTTGAAGAGGGTGTTGAACAGTTAGTTGCAGCGCTGGGGTAATTGGCTGGTGGTAAAGCGGTCAATCGGAGCGTTGTGTAACCAGGTAGACACTTGAGTTCTGGTAATAGAAGTATGCTACTTGTGAGATATGTTTCCTATGCTGCCATTGTTGAACTGCATGCTCTTTTTGTGTGATTAATTGCTGCCATATTGCCGCTATTGGTTTTTTAAAATAACTTATGGAAAACTCTCTCATGACGATATATTTTTTATTCTGAAAATCATAGCACTTAGTTTTAATGAATTGATGAGTCATTGTTTTCCAGAGATGGCCTTTATAGTTTGTGTGCTTACATGAGAGGAGATTTTCAATGAATCTGAAACGTTGCTATATCTTGCATGCCTGTGCATTGCTTGAATGGGAAATTCTTTTATTAAAATCTGAATCGTTGCTATAACATGTATGCCTGTGTGGGAAATATTTTATTAAATCTGAAAAGAGCTTGATAGCTTGCATGCTCTGTGTATTACATGAGTGGGAAATCCTTTATTTAAATCTGAAAAGAGCTTGATAGCTTGCATGCTCTGTGTATTGCATGAGTGGGAAATCCTTTATTTAAATCTGAAAAGAGCTCGATAGCTTGCATGCTCTGTGTAATGCATGAGTGGGAAATATTTTTGTTTTAAAAAAATCTGAAAAGAGCTCGATAACTTATATGCTCTGTGTATTGTATGAGAGGGATTTCTTTTATTAAAACCTGAAATGGGTTCTAAGTTTGCTTGCTCTGTGTGAGTGTGAATCCTTATTAAAATCTGAGAAGGTTTCCATAGCATATGTGTGTTGTGCATGAATGTTGTTTGCATATAGATGCATTCTATGGCCAAGATGATCCCATACTCTCACCTTTAGACTCATGTCTTTTCCCTGATCGGGTGGTCTGCTGAAGGTAATGGAGATGTTTGCCGAGTTCTAGCTTGCACAAGAGCCATGGCGCTATAGCCATTTTTTGAAAGAATAGTAATATGTTGTCTATAAAACAAATGGTTCTTATTTAGTTATATGCATACTCCGACAATTTATATGAGAGTGATTTGTGAGCCAAGTTTGGCCATATATTTTATTCCTCGAAGTGAATGAGCAGAGATGTGCCATGAGGATATAAATGTATTCATTTCTATTAAGGATATGCATATTTAAACTTTCAGATTTATGTGGATAAGGGAAGCCATAGATTGTGTTCACCTATAGTTTCTTTGTGACTGCATTGTCAATCGAATTGTATTGAAATATTTTAAATATCAAAGGAACCTCCTCATATAATTGCAAGTCATTTTCGTGTGTTGTTCAATCTCTGAAATATGAGGAAACTTGAACTATGTTGGATTGAAATGATATCTGAAAAGAGCAATGTTATAATAGGAAGTCAGATGTTTTATATATATGCTGAAAATTATTTGAAAAGAATCATAGGAAATAAAGGAATGTTCATTTTCCAAGATAGACTTTCAAAAAAAAAACAAGTATACTCTCAGCTCTAAACAACCTCTAAGATAGTAGACAATCCAACTGATAAATATAGAGATTGCCAAAGAAATACACCTAATGGAATCATTGTTATGTTCAAAAGACTTTGTCATCTCTTTCCTTCAAATAAGAAAAATATATCTTTCTTTTAAGATGAGGATATGTTTAGATAGTAAGGTCTTTTTAAAAGATGAGAATATGACTTGGAAGCTTGTTTAAGATGCGTGTTTGATAATGCATAGAGTTGAGATAGAGTACATTGATGTGTCGGCTGATATTTAAATAATTTTAAAGAGTTCTTTTCTTAGAGCTTATAAATTAAAAAAAAAATTCTTTCTGAAGATAGGAATAGTAAATGGGTATGTGTTTCTTTTAATAAGTTGTTGACTTGCTAATGGACTCCTTAGTTAAGTTATGTGAATATATGTTTTAAACTTGGTGAATATATATGGATTGTTTCATTATTATTTAGATTTACTTAGTTAGGCATCATAAATTTTCTAGTTATATGATTGTACAAAGAAAAAGCTTCAATGTTTATGCTATATGAAAACTTATGTTTTGTTGATGGAAAAGGGTGTAATCATGATAATTCAAGCATAAACCAAATTTTAAACCATATGGAAACCCTTGCCTAAAGAAATAAAGAGTTTTAATGAAGTCAATAGGAATAAAACTTCAACTCTTGCATTGAGAGCTAGTGCTTATCGAGGAGGATGGCACTAACCCAATTCTTGCATTGAGAGCAAGTGCCTATCGAGGAGGATAGCACTAACCCAACTCCGATGGCCAACGATGGCGACAACCATGTATATGTGTTTTCGATATTCAGCCAAGCGTTTGGATAGAGGTTCCATGTTGTTGAGAGCAAGAGATGATGGTATGGGACATTATCTCTGGAACACATAGATGGTACATGGGGATTCTCACAACCTGCTCCGATTGTGGAATCACCAACTAGACTCATAACCAGAGAGCTGGTATATGAGGTTGGAAAGTCCAACGGTAGATGGGATGGGTAGCATTACCATCAATCGAAGCTGGAACTGAGTAATCTGGTTCAGAAGCCATGCGATGGTGAACCCTGACTAAACTTTAGTTGAAAGTCAATGGTCAGTCACAGGCATAAATACGCCAGTTCCAAAGCATTATCCTATTAATTGTATGGGTCAGTGGACTCTCATGGACATGAGTGGGATTGTGAATCCATGTCCATCATACTTTGGAATAGGGGAGTTAAGGCGTCCACCCTTTCAGGTGATATGGGCCCTGGAAGGGCAAACCCCATGCCAAGAACAAGAGATACCCGCGGAAGGGGTAAAGTTCTGACTAAGGCAATGTATTGCGGGAAGTTGGCCGGTCCCGAGCACTTAAGACACCAGCTACAGTGGTGAATAATCTTGAAGTGTGATAACATTATGCCATGTACAAATATCTAGTTGGGTAAAACAATAATTATGTGCAATTTTTAATTATGCTCTCAATCAAAATTTTGTGTTTGTGTGTTTTTCACAACCGGTGAGTAGACTAGGGTTGTGACACTTGATTTCCTCCAAGCTCTTTAAAATTCAAACTATCTGCTTCTTAAACATAGTGCTCAAAATTCTCTTCTCTCGCATTCGATGGTGTATAAATGAACTTTGGGAAATGGAAAACATTTCCTATATAAATACACATTGCCTTTTGATTTCTCACGTTGGCCCATTTTCAAATAAAAAATTTGAATTTAGTTTTTAAATATTAAATTTAAAAGTATTTTCCTCCATTATTAATTTAATTTAAATTTTTAATCAATGATTAAAATATTTTAATTTAAATTAAACCTTTTGAAAATTGCTCATGGGTCTTTTCAATTTGAACTTCATTTTTCTTCACCTTGTTATTTGATCCGAAATATTATAATAATAGAATATTATTATTTAATTTAAACTCACTTCTCCTTCCTCGGATCTTCATCCTTTGGGCCCCTTTTAGGTATATAATATTAAAAATAAATATTATATCCTATTCCTTTCCAAGACCTTCTTGCTTTTGGAAAAACCACTTGATGTTCTTAATGACGATGACATTAAACCAACATTCTTTTGACATCAATGATAACCAAACTATTAAAAATTTCCAACACAAGTTTCCCTACCTTTACCACTTTGTACATTTGAGTGGATTGCATTTTGGTGGTCTTAGTCCATATGTCACCAATTTGATCCTCCTCCACTAGTACTAAGCTATTTGGATTAATTTCTTCAATATTAAACTATTCTACAACCATAAAAGTGTCTAACAAAGTGGATGATAGGGCGTAAGAAATTCAACATTGAAGATTGGATGCAAACCAAGATAATATAGAACATTCAATTTAAAGGTATTTCTCCCACCTTCTTGATGGTTTATGGTCTATATCAAAGAAGTTTGATCTTCTAATGGGGTCCTATAAGTCTCTCTTTTTGAATATGTAACCATACCTTATATCCAACCTTGAATTGATATAGGAATTGATGTTGGTTATGTCATTGCTTGTAATTTCTATGTCTTTTCAAATAGTTCATGGACCTATCATTGAATACATTGAATTTATTCCACAAATCATGCTACTTTTTTTGCTTCTATTCTTTTCATAAGGTGAGTACTCCGTGTGTTGCATAGGGAGGGCTATATAAATGGGTGTCAAGGATTAGAACATACAATAAATATGAAATGGGCTATATTTTGTAGAGCTATGAAGAGATTGATTGTACCCATTCTGAATGTAGGGGAGGCTCTCATCCCATGTTTATGGATTTTTGGAATTGTATATTCAGAGAAGATGTGCAATCAACCAATTCACAACTTTTGACTGGCCATAAATCTAAGTGTGGAAGGATATGGACATGGTGAATTTGATTTCCATCATGCTCCATAGGATGTACCAAAAGATACCCAAAAATATACTATCCTTGTTAGATACAATAGTAGTATCCTCAATTTAAATGTATTTCCTATAAGGAATCATGATAGCAATTTTTAAAATGATCAAATATGATAAAAACACAATCATTTTCATTCTTATAAGTAGAAAAAGGTAAGACAAAATACATGGATACAAATTCCCAAGGTTTTGTGTATACAATCATTATTTTTTGTTGATTTATTTTTCCATAGCATAAGGGGTACATGACTTGATGTACCTCTTGCTAATGTTCCTCATATTAGGCCAATAGAAGTACTAACATTATATTTTCCACCCAAAGTGACCTGCTATTTTTTTGAAGTGTTTTTTTCAAATAATATTTGAACACTCACTACCTGGTACACAAATATATCCCATGTGAAAAATGAGGTTATCTTAAAAATAAAAATTAGAAATATATTTACTCACATGAAGAGATCTATATGCATTTAAAAATTTAGAATCTATGTCATACAATATGGAGTAAGTGGATCTATGATACCCATAGTAATCAAGAACAATTATGAGTGCCATGATTGGAGATTAGCTAAAATAATCTACTATTGAATTCACATTCCCTTTCTTATGCTTGACAATCAAATGAAATTGTTATAGTTATGTGGCCCACTTTTAATGTCTGTCTTTCATTCCATATCTTAATCTACATATAAATTATATATAAATGTCTGTGATATATGTTGACCATGGTTTTCTTACCAAATATGTAGTGCTTCCACTATTTATATACTTAGACAATGGCATAGAGCTCTTTGTCATACGTGGGGTACTTTAAAATTTATTTATTGATGTTTCACTATGATAGGTAATTGGATTCCCATGCTATGTGAAAATAAATCCTACTACATACTTTGATTCATAAGTCATTATCTAAAAAGGTTGATTTAAATCAAGTAGGGAAAGTGTACAAGCTTAATAAAATTAATCCTTCAAACTATCAAATGCACTCTATTGTGTGTTTCCTTGATGGAACTTGGATTTGGAACCTCCTTTGATCACTTGGTGTAGTGTCCAAGCAATGTGTAAGAACCCCAATACAAATATTTGATAAAAATTAGTAATTTTTAAAAACATGGTAAGATCTATTAGATTCTTTGGTGTAGGCCAATCTGTATTTACCTTAATATTATTATGATCAATATGGATCCTATCTTTTTCAAAAATATACCTAAGGTACTAAATCCTTGTCATGCCAAATGATCACTTCTCCAAATTATTTGTGTCTTTGAATAATTGAAAGTACCTATTGAACATGTTAAATATGTTCCTGTCATATCTTACTATAGATGAGAATATCATCTAAGCAGACCACCATAAATGAGCTAGTGTAGGAATGTAGGATATCATATATCATACTCATGAATGTGGTAGATGCATTAGTCAAGCCAAAAGGCATAACCATCCATTAAAATAAACCTTCCTTATATTTGAATGTAGTATTCCATATGTTAGTGGGGTTTATGGGTATTTGATGATAGCCATATTTGATGTTAGAAATAGATTATTTTACATCATCTGGGTCATGTAAATGTACCTTCCTAGGTACATACTTAGGATATTAGATTACTTTAGGGGAAATTTATCAAGTTACTTCATGCAATGTAATAAATGCACAAAGTGTCAATGTGCAAGTTGTATATGTGCAAGGTGTCCCTTACACAACTAAGTAGAGTGTTGGCCAAGGAACCTATCTTCCTATATAAAAAAGGTTATCATTGTAATAAGAAAAATATAGAAGCTCAGAGCATATTCATAGGTAGTAGCATAGTTATGTGTAGATCACCATATATTGATTATGGGTGCAATGTAGTCTAATAGCTTTGTTCATGGAGTGTCCATTTCCTCCATAGCTACATTGTATTCATTTATGTCATTTCTATTTATAGCATATTTTAGTCATCTCATAGATTTAATTTTTTTCATATTATTTTGCATCTTGTGATTACTATCTCCCATTGCATACTGCATCAAAATATAACAATGGTATTAGATCCACGGTAGATCTAGCCACAGTAGATCAATATGAAAACCAACATTATCATTGAGCCTAAATTTTTTGTCAACTTGATGCGTTGCTAGACCAACCACTATCAAAAACTCTCAAAAGAGTCTAGGTGGTAGAATTAGGGAGAGCCACAAGTGAGGATTGAAATAAATCTTAGTTCCACAAACATTGAGATTACATTTGGCTAGAGTCTTTTCACAAAGTTGTAGTAATAACTTGTGAAGTCTAGGACTCAACATTCAATCCACTAGATTGACAAATCAACTAGTGAAGATCATTTAGGATATCTAAAATTTGTTAACTATTGCCCAAAGTTATTTTGTTGCAAAAAATTAATTCTCAGATGATTGAGACACCTCCTACAATAGAAATCCAGGAGAATTCAACTTTATTTCCTAAAGGTCGACGTACCTTCATAGTGTAGATATTAGTTCCTTATGCAAGAAAAGAATACTACGAAATAAGACTTCTGGAGAAGAGTCATGGTGAAGTTAGGATACTGTAGATATCCATTGCTAGATTGAGAACTTTACCGAAGAATAAAAGGCCATAAAATCCTTGATCCAAAAGAAAAGTCCATAAAAGCCTTGATCGAGAAGACAAGGCCATATAAGCCTTGATCCAAAAGAAAAGGCCATAGAAGCCTTGTTCTAGAAGAAAAGGCCATAGAAGCCTTGTTCTAGAAGAAAAGGCCATAAAAGCCTTGATACTGAAGAACAGACCACATAAGCCTTGCTACTAAATAAAAGGCCATAATATCCTTGATACTAAAAAAAAAGGCCACAAAATCCTTGATACTGAAGAAGACTCCATAAGAGAGTATCTGATTTAGAAGTAGATTAATATTTTAGTACTAATATTTTTTTACATGGAAAGGGGATTCAAAGAGTTGGGAAAATTCCCACAAGAAAGTTAGGAAGATTATCTTATTCAGAATCAATCCAACACCTGAAGCAAAATTAAAGGTAAAGATATCAGGAGAAGATCTCATTAAAGAAATTCTAGTCTTGGAAGAAAGACTAGGAGAGTCCTGCTCAAATATAGAAGTAGAAGAATCAAAGATCCAAAAGAAGATCTCACCACCAAAACTTCTAGGAGTATAAGGTTGAAGAAAATGTATCAAGTAAGACCAAAAGCAGTTGCAAGATCGAAGACCTAGGAGAGGTCTCAAGAAGAATCAAGAAAAAGGCTTGAAGAGCATTTCTGAAGGAGTCATCAAAGGAGACTCATGGGAGAAATTCACTATAGAATATAGTGAAGGAATTAGGAAAATTATCACCATCCAAAAAAAATCCCAAAGAGAAGAAGAATTTTGCAAGGAGTACCAAAGAAGATAAATAATATCCTGCTTGAAGCCAAAATTTGAAAAGGAGACTTGAAGACAGAATAAGCTTACCAAATATGAGAGATTTGAAGATTACCTCTCACAATAAGAAGGCATTATTTGCTGAGACAAATACTTCTAAAAATATATAGTAAAAATGAGGAGACTACAAGAGGATAACAAGCCATCAAATCCTAGGCTTGTGAAAGAAAGTTCGAGACCATATTTTGTTGAATAAGGAGTTGTTTAGGACAACCTACAAAGAGTTGCAAGATCTTACTCAAGGCAAAAACTTGGTGATCTTAGACACCAAGATCTACATCCTCTACAAAATCTTTTAGAAAAAGGTAAGCAACTATTGGTGCAAGTAGATTTATTAATTGGATTACTTATTAGATTCATTGGAGCACCTTATTTGGATTAAAGTTGCAAGATAGAAAATTGGATTACAATTTTAAAAAGTGCAAAAAGAGAAAAGTTCCTTTTAAGGTTCATTTTTACATTAGTTAGGAGTTGATTAGATTCTAAATCTATCAACTAACTATCATATACTTTGGAAAAATAAAAATAATACTAAGTCCTACAATATTAATTGTAGTGAAATTACAGAATAATTATTGAAGGTTCATTTCAAATTATTGTTTATTAGTTGCAGTAAATTGATTAAGTGCATTATTTTGAGAGTTGATTAAAGTGATAAGGTGAAGTTTTTAGTGCATTGAAAATGAAAAATTATTAGATTCATTTGCACTATTCTATTGCTCTCAAAATGATTATTGTTTGTGTTCTTTGGAAGGGCCCAAAATCAAAATTTGACAAAGTTTCTAAAGACACTATTAGTGCACACAAATATGCAACACATAGTGTCCAAGTGAAGCCACCAAAACAGGTTAGAATCCTCTAAAAATTGGAGAAGAAGAAAAATAGCCAAAATTAGAAACAAAAGCTTCAAATATTGAGACTTGGCGAGTCTCAAATACAAAGCATTGCATGGTTAGATGCAAGAAGAAAAGTATAGAAAATTGCATGAAATAAGGAGCTTTTATCTACTTCTATATAATATTGGATTTATCATTGAAGTATCCAAGCAAAAAGGGGAAGGTGTCTAATCAAAGATACAACCTCAAAACCCCTACATTGCATTCAAAAATTCTACCACAAAACCATAAATTCAAACCTGAAAAAAGGAGTGCAAAAGAGGGTGCAATAAATGTTATTTTATACACAAATTTGTTACATTGTATTGCACTATTCTAATCTGGTTTATACAGGAAATAGGGAAGATTTGAAGGTACCTCAAAGGAACAATATGTAGGGTAAACCAACCAATGGTATTTGAATACTTGCACACTCCAAGCAAGGTAAAAGAGCACCATAGAAGGGTTATATTCCCTACTTCTTGGATAGCTAAACCGAAGAAATCAAGGCACAAAATCAAAGAAGGGAGAAGAATTATATTCAGGTCTACAAAAGGAGCATAACAGGTTGAATAAAAGTAAGCAAATCAAGATGTACGTTGCAAAACTCTATACCATTATTGGAGATCCACCAAGGCTCCAAAAAAGCTCCACCATAGCATTGCTTCTCACTAAAGTTACCATCAAAAGAATCTACAAAAAATAAAATGAGAATACCTATATTTGCTAATAAGGATAGAGAAGGGTTATGTTGAAGGAGAAAAGGCCCATGCATAAGGAGGGAGTGAAACTTGCCACTTGGAACAAAACCCTAATATTCCATGCATGAGTGCTCATCTTGGTCAAATAAATTTTACTAATAGCAGGTTGGTACATTGAGAATGTATGAGACACTTGCATACAAAGATAATAAGTGCTCACCTAAAGGATGTAACTCCCATGCATTACTTATAGGAGGTTACACGTGTCATATAGCATCTTTAATTCCTCAAAAACTCAAGAAGAAAATGAATATGCCACTTGGCACTTAAATCAAGATTCCATTCCATTTAAAGGGTGCCAAATACCAAGGACTTTCAAGCATTCACTCATCCTCATTCAACATTGTAATTTTCATGCACATGGCTGAATTTGCAGGATTAAAGCAAGGAGAAGAGCCTTTAATGCTCTGGTCAAGGGAATTCAAAGGTAGATATTAAAGGTACCATATTTGGAGAATTAAATCCAAGGAGGATTCCAAGTATTCTATTGGAGGGAATGGCCAAAGAAGATACATTAATATTGTATCTCTTGAACACCCAAAATTAGCACCGATTATTGTGGTCTTTGTATAGTGCAAGGTAAGATTTATTCCCATTTTAAATGTGCTTTAATTTTTTTGAGTTATAAGGTTGATAAATCAAGGTTAAACTTAGAATAATTTAACCATATTGAAATCCATACCTCAAAGAGAATAATTTATCAAATAAATATAATATTTGCAATATTAAACTTAGGAGTAATAAGGGTTTCTACTGGAAATTGATTTTGAAGTATTTTCAAATATTATTGTGGTCTAATTTTCCAAAATTTGGGAGTTATAAGGGTTGCTAAATTAAATTAATTTATTGTAAATTAGATAGACTAAAATTAAATCCTAAAGGGATATATATATATATATATATATATATATATATATATATATATATATATTTATATATTTATATATTTATATATTTAACATGGTGGAATATGTAGCTGCCACGAATTCGAGTAGGCTATCTATCTTTTATGGTGGCCATAGTATTGTGTTATCTGCCCTAGAAGCTGCCACATAGATATTCATGTAGTATACCCCTATAACCACCATGCCATAATCATTTTAAACCTTTTACACTGCTAAAAGCACCATGAAAGGGACACACGTTCAGTATGATGAGACCCAAGATTTGAACCTTGGACCTCCGCCCCCCTACAAGATCCTAAAGTGATATTAAAAGGGGTTTATCAAAGCATTTCAAAGGTTTGAATTTAGCAATTTACTTGTCTCAAAATTTCACAAAAAGGTACAAAAGAGATCCAACATTAAACCTCTTCAAATTTGGGAAAAGTTCTAATAGAAGTTGATTTTGAGATTTACAAAAACTTTACAAAATCAATCTAAAATTGAACTATATTTCACAAAAGCACTTCTACATTTCCAAAAACATTTGGGAGATATAAGGTTTATACAAAACCTAAAATTCTATATACTAGGGAGACATAAGAAAGTTCACTAAATCCAAAGCTTCATAAAGGTTCTAGATAATTTAAAAAGGATAAGAAGAATCATCATGACATCAAACAAATTCTTTCTTGTAGAATCTCACCTTCTTAAATGTCTAACTATTTATCATGGAAAAACAAAGTAAAAGCAATCATGGTATATGAGAAACTTTGGGATATAGTCATAGGATCAACAAAAAGGCCCAAAACATGTGATACAAAGATTCTAAAGTTTGAAGAAAATGATTCAAAATCTCTAATGATAATAACCTTTGTTATCACTGATGAAATACAACCTTATATCAACTTAGAAAAAATATCCACTGAAGCTTGGAAAATGTTAGATAAAATATTCAAAGGAAAGAATAAAGCCACCATTCTTCATCTTCAAACACAACTACATTCCTTAAAAATGAGCAGTGGGGAAAGCATATAATTATTTCTAAGGAAGGTAGCAGATATTAAAGGAAAACTACTAACCCTTGGATAATAACCTAAATATGAACTTCTTACTCAAGTAACCATGAGAGCACTTCCAGAAAACTATAAGAATTTGGTCACATATTTACAAGTTTTAAGTAAAGATACTTCTTTTGATGACCTAGTCAATATACTTCAGGAATATGAAGTGGAAAACAATGTGAAATATGAGATGACTAACACTGCATTGGCATCAAAATATAATCCATAGGAAAATATTACTTCATCTGCAAGAGGACAAAAAACATGGTATTGTTATATATGTAGAAAAAAATGGTCATAGTACCAGCTATTGCAGATACTATCCCAAAAACTAGAACCAAATAAATAAGATGAACAATGGGAATTAATTTCAACCATGGAAATATCAAAGGAATCCTCATCAGTAGCAATCTCAACAACCAACCAATTATCCTCTACTGGAATATTAGAAGATAAATAAAAAAGGACTATAGAAGAATCCATAGAATACTATGAGGTGAAAGCTCCATCAGTAAATATAACACATTACAAAGACACTAACTATTTTCTTGAACATGTTACAAAGAATACAGAGGAAGAGTACAAAGTTCAAGATGAAGAAGAAGATCCATATTGAATACTAAAATCTTCAATACCCAAATAATGTAATACATGGGGGTGTTAAAAATAGATTATATTACATAATTTGGATCATGTAAATGTACCTTCCTAAGTACATACTTAGGACATTAGATTACTTTAGGGGGGAGTTATCTAGTTACTTCATGTAATGTAATAAATACACAAGTGTCAATGTGCAAGATGTATATGTGCAAGATGTCCCTTGCATAGCTAGCTAGAGTGTTGACCAAGGAACCCATATTCCTATATAAAAAGGGCCTCATTGTAACAAGAAAAATATAGAAACTCAGAGAAAATTTGTAGATAGTAGAATAGTGATGTGTAGATCACCATATATTGGTGATGGGTGCAATGTAGTCCAGTAGTTTTGTTTATGGAGTGTCCATTTCCTCCATAGCTACATTGTATTCATTTCCATCATTTCTATTTATAGCATATTTCAATCATCTCACATATTTAATTTCTTTCATATTATTCTACATCTTGTGATTACTATCTCCCATTGCATAGTACATATTGCATCAAAAGCTAACATTGAGATTAGTTTGGGTGAAGAACTTTGCACCATGGAGCTAGTCCAATGATTCATTTATACTAGGGAGTGGATAAAAGTTCCTCATAGTTATTTTATTCAAACCTCTATAGTTAATAAAGAGCCTCTATATTCCTTTCTTTAGATTCGATATAATTAGACTACCATATGGTGAAGAGCTTGGTCTGATGTGCCCTTTTTGAATCAATTCTTGGATTTACCTCCTAATTTTATTATTTTCAAGGACTAATATATGAAAAATAGATGCATTAGGCAAAGGATAAACATGAATAAAACCAATGGACTACTTCACCTCACAATGAAGTGGAACCCTAGTTGGTGACTTGAACAAGTCATCATATTTTTTTATAATCTAGTCCAATATATTTTGCTATTTAGTGATTACAATTGATGTAGCAATAATCCTTGTACCAAATATCAAGGAAATAAAACTAGGAGGATATACTTTTGAGATCCTAAGGCACTGACTTCAAATAGTGATGATGATACTTTGGAGCTTATGTTCATATACATAATACCTCTTCCAAATAAATGGTTGATCCAAAATCATATAAACATCCAAGGGCTTCATATTAAACAAACTTTTATCTTTGAAGGACTTGATGGTATAATAAAGGAGATATTGTTAAGTGACATAAATATCATTCCATTATTATAACCATATAACATTATATGGTTGCGGGTGTGCTGTAATTGGAAAATTCAAATCCTTCACCATCTAAGAAAAACCATATTCTTTTAACTCTTTCTATTAATATTAAAATATAATGGATTTACCCTTGGCCAATATTTTTGAGTGAAATAGATGGTCCTCCTCTTATGAATCCTTTGGTATAACATGTGTGGTGGCAATGGTCACATTTGGTTTATCTTCCATGATTTATTTCACTTGATTATTATCCTTTGGACATAGAGGCAATGGTGTGGTGGATGTAGAGGATTGCAACTTAGCAAACAATGACTAAATTACTCAGTAATCCTCCCTTGAATGTTGATTACTCTTTTTATAGTCACACCATTTACCACTCTTGACCTTCAAGGGAATATTTTCTTGCAAGTCTTATTTTGTTTTCAATTATAGTTTTGGGGATGACCCCCATTTATCTTGATTCTTTGAGATTCACTCTTACCTTTATTTGGCTTGTAATTAGTGTTCTAGTTATTATTATTTGCTTCTCCTCATTTTCTATTTTTTTGTGCTTGTGCTCTAATTTGATAATAATTTTATATGACTCTTCCTATTTATTGAATTCAAATAGGCCCATGTCCTTTAAAATGTACAATTATAGCCCACTATGGTGCTTAAGGATTCAATGTCTTTTGATATCTTGAATAACTAGTTTTGCAATTAAGGACTGGAAGGCATTAGTATAATCTTGAACAAAATGATCTTTACCTTGACACAATTATTGTCATTGCAAGTATTGGTCTTCATAGGCTCCCAAAAGTAATATTCTTCCTTGATATCATCTATGAAATTATTTCATGTGAATGCTACTTTATCATCATTCTCTTTTGTAACCCTATTAAATTTAGATAGGTAATGAAGATGTTAAGAGTGCAAAAATGATTTTATCACTATAAAAGAATTTATTTATAAATAAGTATGGAGATAAATGATCCAATCAACTTTCTATGGCATCAACATTAATTTTTCCTTCAAAAGTAGGAATATAAAAATTCATTTACTTCTAAAAGGTTTCAAACCATTTAATGGTGCTAGGTTAGTGAGAGGTTATGTAGAGAAGGTTGTAGAACTTATAGTAGGGAGTCAAAGAATATGAACAAATTGTCCATCATTTCATTCCTCTATTTCATGGGGG
The DNA here is from genome assembly GCA_028583015.1 of Wollemia nobilis. Taxonomy (NCBI): domain Eukaryota; kingdom Viridiplantae; phylum Streptophyta; class Pinopsida; order Araucariales; family Araucariaceae; genus Wollemia; species Wollemia nobilis. Next base: position 6,613,080 of record JAQPPZ010017049.1, on the reverse strand, counting down.
ATTCATTCAACATATCTTTGAAAGGATCATATATCTCAATGTTGTTCATTATAACTCTCACTTGAGAAAAATTAGAATGAAAAAGGAAATAATCAGATGGATATCTTGTCTAATACCCATAATTTCAATATTCCAATCTCGTGTTTATGGACTTATACTCAAAATATAGGTTGCTTTGACACCACTGATCTTAAGATCAAAATTTTAACTAATCTAAAACTTAGAATTTTAAGTTAAGGAATATCATGAAAGAGTACAATTAAAAAATAATAGAATAAAAAAATATATATAAGCAATATAACATTGTGATTTTATTCTTCAAAAAACATGGTACACTATAAGCAATCTACGAGAAGAGATGTGAGTCTATAACGTTGTATCCATTCCTCATGCTTTTTATAGTTAAGGGTGCATCCCTCTTTCTACAAGAATTAGTGTGTTGGAATCCACCATATTAAATATAGAAGGTCACCTATATGGAAATGTGGTAGTTCACCTTTTGTGAGTTAGAAGGCCATCCATATGCAAATGTGGTGATTCACCTTCCATGAGTTACAAAGTGTATGTTAAATAAATATTACATACATATGACTTATACTTTTATATTTTATCTTCTAATTGTGTCAAATAGCTAGAAATGCATTTTGGCTATGAAATCTAAAAATATAAATTTATTATTTTTAGTAATTGTTTTTTTTTGCACTTTTAAGGGCCTCTACGATATTTTTCCACAAACATGTCAACAACTTGTCTACAATAGAGTTGTCTATGGAAATTTTTGTTCTCTCCAATATTTTCAACACATATTGAATGGATTAAAATGGAGTCTTAAGCATAAATTTATGCTCCTAATAGTGTAGTTAGAATCAAAAAATATATTTTAGGGCCCTTTTGTTGGCTTTTTAAGCCTTGCTACCACAAAATATCACAGGTCCCAATATAAAATAGCCAAAATATTAAAGGTCAAAATAATAATATAATGAGTGGAATAATATATGATCAAATTATAATGTATATAAAGGCCTACATAATACTAATATAAGCATTCACTTATATAATCAAATATGAATGTGACTGGTCTAAGTCATTCATGAACTATGCATGAAGAAAATTTACAAAATTAATTGCTCAAAATCTGTATACAAGCTTTATTCCTTTCCTTCTTGTTACAACTTTATAATCTGAAATTTATATTACTTTCTTATGGAGCATTGTATCCATAATATAGCCATAGTAATATGACTCTTCAATTACTTGACTATTTCTCTCCATATAACAAGTCCCATGACCTTTGGTTTATCATCTTACCACTTACATACTAGACTCTTCACTTTCTTCTTACATGTACACTTGAATCTATGAAACTTACACACATCTACATGACTCTTACACTTCTACATGCACTATTAATCTAAGACACTTGTGCAAATCACTACACCAAAAAAGGGCTTTAACTATGGCTAAAATAAGGTGTTTTTTTACGATGGTAAAAAACACCCTAATAGATCCTAAGAGAGCAGTTTATAACCACCCTCTTAGGATAACCACCATCTTAGAGTGGCTATAAATTGCTCTCGTAGGACTAAGACAATGGGTCTAAACCATCGTCTTAGGGGTGTTGAGCAAAGTGCAATGACAATATTGTCATTGTTGTCAACACACTCAGATGGACAGGTTGATATAGTGGATAGTTGTTCGGAGGTTGTTCATAGTATGTAAAGTGGTGTTCAATGCTTATGAGGATGTTTTTGATGTTTGGGTGAAGTTATTATAGGTTGTTCGTGCAAATTTGCAAAAGTTGCAAAAATCGTCAAGAAGTCAAAGTAGCAAAATTGTCAAAGTTGCAAAAATTGTCAAAGTTGCAACAACGTCAATGGAATGTGTTGGACAGACCAAGATACTATTTGGAGGTTTTTTGATCATTAGCAAGTGTAGTTGCAGTGTTGGAACGACCGGTTGCTTCGTCGGTGCATTGTTGGTCAGTTTCATGTTTTGTGACAGGTGTAAAATCTATGTCGAAGGTCACTTTGCGGGAGGAATATTAACAAATATGTGAATAATTGGACCTCAAATTTTTTATTGTAGGTAGCTAGATATACTAAGAGCTTAATTTTTAAATTTCATCTCAAACAGAATCTGGAAGAAGAAACGGTGAGCATTGCAAAATGGCTCTGGAGCACTTTTTTTAGTTTGTGACAGGTGTAAAATCAGCGTCAGAGGCCACTTTGTCGGAGGTACTGTGAATAATCCATGAATATTTAAACTCTAAAATTTAAACTTAAGGTAGTAAGTTTATCCAAGAATATATGTTTCAATTTTTAGCCCGTTTGGAAATTTGAGGAGGAAGTTATGATTGTTACAAAAAGCCTTGTCAGCTCTTTTTGGTAATTTTGGCAGTTTCTAAGAATATAATGGTTGAGTGGTACTTTTGGGCAATTGAAAAAAAAGAGCTGCATTTTTTAATTTTAAGATATATATGTTTTAAAATAAAAGGGAGAAGAGGTTTTTTTTTAGAGAAAGGACTGTTGGTGCATGTTGTGAAGATTTTTTTCTTTGGCATTTTGATTGAAAAAATGTGCAAGGTGTGGGATAATCAATGTATAGAGTTGAGATGATTGAAAAGGTTAGAAAAAATATTTTAGAGGAGAATATTTGTGAGCTAGATCACTCAAGGTATTTTTATGAGATTTAAAACTTTTATAAGAGCTTTTTAAATTTGTCGGGTCGGTGCTTGACAACAGGGGTCAGTGCTCCTTGCAGTTGGTGTTGCTAAAGTCCGGGTTGGTTGGTGCCATTACCTGTAGTTGGTGCTGCAAAAATATTGTAAAGACCAAAAATTTTTGAGGCTAGATTTGGATGGGAGTCCAAATAGGTAATTGGCACAATGGTTTTCCCACATCGGGTTTCCACTATAAATCTAGTGTTATGTGATGCATGTTTGTGTGATTGCTTTTTTTTATTTGATTTCATAGTTGGAATAAATTTTTTATACACACTGATTCACCCTCCTCTCAATTTCATACTTAATTCAATAATTGGTATTAGAGCTAAGTTCCTGAATAGGCTTAACCAGCTAGGGTGATCTTGGAAGTGACACAATGGCAGGTGATGAAGGCTTCTCATAAAAAAAAGCACCATTATTTGACAAAACTAATTATGCATTTTGGAGACTCAATATGCAGACATATATTTGTGCTTTAGGATACAATATTTGGAATTTAATAAATAGTGGATACACAATACCCACCACTTCTCCAACTGATGCTGCTAGTAAGAAAATTTTTAAAGTGTAGAATAAATTCGCACCATGGATACTTGATAGTGGATGCTCCAGTCATATGATAGGTGACAAACAAAAATTTGAGAAGTTTCAGCAATATGAAGGTGGTTTAGTGAAATTCGAAAATAATGATGGAGCTAAGATAGTTGGTAGAGGTTCATTTAAGATCAGTGACAAAAACATCAGGTTAGAAGAAGCCTTTTTTGTGGTTGGTCTGAAGCATAACTTGTTGAGCGTAAGTCAGATTTGTGATAGAGATCATGATGTGATCTTTAAGAATTAGGGCTTTGAAATAAGAAAGACAAATAGTGGGAAGTTGATAGCAGCTAAATCAAGGACATATGGAAACCTGTACACTCTCTCAGAGACTTTAGAAGGAGCTTTCTTGATTGGACAAGAAGAGAATTGGTTGTGGCACAAGAGGCTCGATCATATCAATTTTGACAACCTAGTAAAAATTTGTTCAAAGTAAGTAGTGAGAGATATTCCCACCATTGGCAAACCATCAAATAACATTTATGCTTCATGTCAAAAAGGGAATCAAACTAGAGTCTCATTTAAAATAAAAGAATACTACATGAGCAAACCTTTGGAACTAGTACATATTGATTTATGTGGACCCATGAGAACGCAAAGCATAAACAGTGACAAATTTTTTATGTTGTGTATAGATGACTATTCTAGGATGACATGGGTATTGTTTTTGAAGCATAAATTAGAAGCTTTTGATATGTTCAAGGTTTTCAAAAACCAAGTTGAGAATCAACCAGGAAAAATGATTAAATTTTTAAGGTTGGATAGAGGATGAGAGTTCATTTCAGAGGATTTCACAGAGTATTGTGAAAAATATGGCATTAGGAGATAGTTTTCAATAGCCAGGACACCTCAGCAGAATGGTGTGGTAGAAAGAAAGAACATGACAGTGCAGGAAATGGCATGGACTATGTTTACTGAGAGAAAAGTAGCAAATAGATTTTGGAAAGAGGCAACCCATACTACAGTATACATCCAAAATAGGTGCATGTTGAGGATGCATGAAAGAAAAACTCCTTATGAGTTGTGGTTCGGTAAAAAGGCAACAACAAGATATTTTAAAGTTTTTGGCAGCAAGTGTTACATCAAAATAACTAGAGAAAACCTTGGTAAGTTTGAATAGAGTGGATGAAGGTATTTTTCTTGGCTATTCATCAAAAAGCAAAGCTTACAAATGTTACAACAAGAGGCTAAGAAAAATTGTGGAAAGTGCCAATGTTAAAGTTGATGAAGGAAGGGAACGAGTAATTAGCTATGAAGAGAACTACCCAATTTATGAAGAGGTCATTGAAGGAGATGAGGAAGAGGAAATAGAAAAGAAACCAAGAATTGACTCAGAGGATTCGAAAAGTGATTCAGAATTGGAAGAAAACAAGAAATTCAAAATAGGTAGCTAGTAGAAAGATCATCCTAGAGAGAAAATAATTGGAGACCCCATAGTTGGTGTTCAGACAAGAAGAAGATTAGTAAGTAACTACTCTTTACTATCCAGCATTGAGCCCAAAAATGTTGTCGAAGCAAGTAAAGATGAAAGTTGGGTAAAGGCAATAAATGAAGAATTAGATCAGATCGAGAAAAACAAGACTTGGGAGTTAGTACCAAGACCCACAAATAAAAATGTAATCGATACTAAATGGGTCTTTCAAAACAAATTGAATGAAGACGGATAGGTAGTCAGGAACAAAGCAAGATTGGTATGCAAAGGGTATGCACAAGTTGAAGGTATTGACTTCGAGGAAACCTTTGCACTTGTGGCCAGACTAGAGGCAATTAGAATGTTTCTTGCTTTAGCAGTTTACAAGAATTTCAAAGTTTATCAAATGGATGTGAAATCAGCATTTTTGAATGGGAAACTTGAAGAAGAGGTTTATATTGAGCGACTAGATGGTTTTCATCTTGGTGATGATCCCAACTTGGTTTGCAAGTTGAAGAAAGCGTTATATGGCTTAAAATAGGCACCCCGGGCATGGTATGCAAGGCTAGACAATTATCTTACTCAACAAGGGTTCAAGAAAGGTATGGTGGACAATAATTTGTATGTCAAAATAGAAAATGGTCATCATATTGTTGTTGTTGTATACGTAGATGATATCATATTTGGTAGCAACAAAGATGAGTTGTGTAAAGATTTAGCAAATAAGATGCAGAAAGAGTTTGAAATGTCAATGATTGGTGAACTTTCGTATTTTCTCGGATTGCAAGTTAATCAAAAGGAGAAGGGCATATTTATTTCTCAAATTAAATATGTGAAAGAGATGCTAAAAAAGTTCACAATGGAGGATTGCAAGCCAGTTAGCACTCCCATGATGATAGGTTGCAAGTTGAGCAAGGATGACAAATCTCCACCTATTGATCAAACTATGTACATATCCATGATTGGGAGCTTACTGTACTTGATAGCTACTAGACCAGATATTTTGTAGGCAGTATGCATGGTAGCACGATTTTAGGCTAGTCCCAAGGAGACTCATGTGACAACAGTGAAGAGGATTTTTTGGTACCTCAAGGGTACTATGGAGTATGGGTTATGGTATCCGAAAGGTAAGGACTTCACCCTTATTACATATTCAGATGTAGATTGGGCAGGATGTGTAGATGACAGGAAGAGTACCAGTGGAGGTGCATTCTATCTTGGTGATAATCTTGTTGCGTGGCATAGCAAAAAGTAGGAGTCAGTCTCATTATCCACAGCAGAGGCAGAGTATATTGCAGTGACATCATGTTGTACATAGGTACTTTGGATGAAACAAACTTTGAAGGATCTTGGAATAAATTTTAGTGAGCCCATATCGATCATGTGTGACAATACAAGTGCAATCAATATCTCAAAGAATCCGGTTATGCATTCTCGCACAAAACATATTGCTATCCGGTACCATTTTTTGAAGGAGAAAGTTGCGAAAGGTGAGGTTAAGTTGGATTTTGTTCCAACAAAAGAGCAAGTAGCGGATATCTTCACCAAACCATTGCCCAAGGAAGTCTTTGAGTACCTTCACAAGAAATTGGGAGTGGTCACACTTCCCAAGCATTGACTAGCTATCGGGGCCACATTCTTAGGGGGAGCATTTGTGTCTTTGTTTATCTTTTTGCTCATGTTTGTGATTCTTGCTAAGTGTAATAATTTTTGCCTGAGAATGTTGTGCATGGACTCAGGGGGAGTTTGTAGCAGCCCTTTGGTCTTGTTGTCAAAGGGGGAGAAGAGTTACAGGAAATTGTGCGTGTGTTGCCAACAATTCCAAAGGGGGAGATTGTTGAGCAAGGTGCAACGACAGTATTGTCATTGTTGTCAACACACTCAGATGGACAGGTTGATGTAGTGGACAGTTGTTTGGAGGTTGTTCGAAGTATGTACAGTGGTGTTCAATGCTTATGAGGATGTTTTTGATGTTTGGGTGAAGTTGTTACAGGTTGTTCGTGCAAATTTGCAAAAGTTGCAAAAATCATCAGGAAGTTGTCAAAGTAGCAAAATTGTCAAAGTTGCAAAAATCGTCAAAGTTGCAACAACGTCAATGGAATGTGTTGGACAGCCCAAGATACTATTTGGAGGTTTTTTGATCATTAGCAAGTGTGGTTGCAGTGTTGGAACGACCGGTTGCTTCATCGGTGCATTGTTGGTCAGTTTCATGCTTTATGTGACAGGTGTAAAATCTACGTTGGAGGTCACTTTGTAGGAGGAATATTAAGCAATCCATGAGGAATTGGACCTCAAATGTTTTACTAGAGGTATCTAGATATACTGAGAGCTTAAGTTTTAAATTTCAGCCCAAATGGAGTCTGGAAGAAGAAACGGTGAGCGTTGCAAAATGGCTCTGGAGCACTTTTTCCAGTTTATGTGACAGGTGTAAAATCAGCGTCAGAGGCCACTTTGTCGGAGGTACTGTGAATAATCCGTGAAGAGTTAAAATCTGAAATTTAAACTGAAGGTATTTGGTTTATCCAAGAATATATGTTTCAATTTTTAGCCCGTTTGGAAATTTGAGGAGGAAGTTATGACTGTTACAAAAAGCCCTGTCAGCTCTTTTTGGCAATTTTGGCAGTTTCTAAGAATATAACGGTTGAGTGGTACTTTTGTGTAACTGAAAAAAAAGAGCTGCATTTTTTAATGTGAAGCATATATATGTTTTAAAATAAAAGGGAGAAGAGGTTTTTTTGGAGAAAGGACTGCCGGTGCATGTTGTGAAGAATTTTTTTCTTTGGCATTTTGATTGAAAAAATGTGCAAGGTGTGAGATAATCAATGTGCAGAGTTGAGAAGATTGAAAAGGTTAGACAAAATATTTTAGAGGAGAATATTTGTGAGCTAGACCACTCAGGGTCTTTTGATGAGATTTAAAACTTTTATCAGAGCTTTTTAAATTTGTCGGGTCGGTGCTTGGCAACAGGGGTCGGTGCTCCTTGCAGTTGGTGCTGCTAAAGTTCGGGTTGGTTGGTGCCATTCCCTATAGTTGGTGCTGCAAAAATATTGTAAAGACCAAACATTTTCAAGGTTGGATTTGGATGGGAGTCCAAATAGTCCATTGGCACAGTGGTTTTCCCACATCGGGTTTCCACTATAAATCTGGTGTTATGTGATGCATGTTTGTGTGATTTCTTGTTTTGATTTGATTTCGTAGTTGGATTAAATTTTTAATACACACTGATTCACCCCCCTCTCAGTGTCATGCTTAGTTCAACAAGGGGTCAGACTAAGACAATTATTATAAACTACCGTCTTAGGGTGATCTAAGAGGGCGACTAATAACCATCCTCTTAAGGGAACTCAAATTTTTTTGAGTGCCCCTATGAGGGTAGTTATAAACTACCCTCTTATCCTTAAGAGGGTGATTATAAAATACCTTATTAGAGGTGGTTTATATTTTTTTAAAAGGTAAGCTTAAACCCTTGTGTGGTGACATCATTGTTTCTTCAAAGCTTCGTAAATAGACAATCCATTTGCCTTAGCTACTACAACCTCCACAATGTGCCTTAGCTACTGCAACCTCCACACTATACCTTAACTACTGTAACCTCCACATCACATGCACAACCTCCACACCATACCTTAGCTACTACAACCTCCACACCGCACCTTAGCTATTGCAACCTCCACACTATGTGCACAACCTAGGACTCTCGAGCATTGATTCATGCTATTCATTTTTTGGTTGGGGTTTGCTCTAAAATTTATTTGAAACTTCTAGAGATCCTAGGATTCGATTCATGTTGTTCATTTTTGGGCTAGGGTTTGCCCTAAAATTTCTTTGAATTTTTTTCTAGTTTTCTAAAAATGGTGAGAGATGAGGGCCAAAGTTGAAGGTACATAATAGGGCATGAAGACAAATTTAATATTGGAAGAGATGAGGTTAGTTAGGTTCAATGAATTTTGCATTATTTAAGGTTTTTTTGTGATTAGGTTTAGAATTTTTTAGTTTGTAATGTTGTGTTTATGCATGAGATTTATAAAATTTAAACCCTAGATTAAAATTTAAACCCTAATTTAGGCCACTTATCACGGGGGTGTTTGAGGGAGTAGATTTTTCCTTTGAAGAATTTTTTTTAAGGGAAATTTTGGTGTACCATATATAGAACCTAGTAGCCTCAAATGAGCCAAATAGAACATTAGCAATATTTCACTCTATTCTCACTTCAACTTTGAGTTCTTGGTTCTTCGTCCACTATGACACTAGCCAAATTTTGTGTTTTTTACTGGTGAGTTTTTGGACAAATAATCTAATGCCAATAACTGCTTGTCTCCTTATTAGTCAGCGAGAACCTTTGGGGATCTACTCGATGTACCATAGCAACCCATTCCTCTACCCTATTTGACACAACACTTTTGTCATGGCGTTGAATTTCAATTTATGCTTAGATGCATAATGGGTAGGGTAATAGGTGCTTATTTTATTACTATGCTATCGTTGCCTATATTACAACCCACAAATCCTCCAAAAGGGTCTACCAAGGCTCCACTAGATACCAAAAACTCTTCCTCAACCTCCACCACCCAATGCTCACTAGTTTGGCTCCAAAAATTTAATTTACTAATATCCATCATCTTTTTCATAAAAAATGAAAGAGTGGGTCGTGAATGCACTCAAACCCTTATCAATATAAAATATTTACCAGTTGACAACCTTAGAAAGGTTTATAAAACAATTTATTATCATTCTAATTTCCAGGTATTGCAATGATCTATAATTAGAGAATAGTTTGAAATAAACCTTTAGATATGACATTAATGTTTCTATTTCATATTAGCATATGAAATTTTTGGTCATGTAGAGATAAAATAATTCCTGAGTTCCAAATTATATTTATTAGAGGCAACCATATAGGATGAAGAAAAAAAATCACATTTCATATGCTAATCAAAGTTGATGTTTATAAGAAAATAACCCCAAAAATATGTGTTACTAGCCAAACCAACATTCAAAGTTAAAATTATAAGTTGGTAGGGTACATGGGTTACAATAGGGACAACCTACGATATGAAGTTCTTAAAATCATAGCCTCTACATTTACAACTATTTTAAACAAACTATCCATGGACTCCTCAACCACATCCATGTGGCATCCAAGATCACCCTTTTCATCTTCTTCCTTTGACTCAACCATGCATTCATGCACTTGGTTGACCAATTCCTTGCAATCATGAAACTCCACTCAACTTTCTAAGACTACCAAGTACTCTTCTGAATAAACTCGATGTATCTCATGGTAAGGTCCAGAGAGGGCGCAACACTTTATATATATATATATATATATATATATATATATATATCTTTGATTATTTTCATCATCCACTCTACTTTTTAGATGTAATTTCATTTACAAATATTGTTATTTAATATGCTACGAGGTTGGTTGGTGATAAGAAGTGTTGAGGTAATTTTGTAAAATGTGTTGAAGTTTAACAAATAGACAACTGATATTTGAATATGATCAAGGTTCGGTATACACCATTTTTGGAAATGAATTTTTAATAATAAGGTACCAATTTATTTTTTGAGGCTTATGCATGTTTGGATATCCTCTTTGGATGTATAAGTAATATATACAATAATATATACAATTTATACAAGTAATATATCAACTACAAAAAAGAAATTTTTTTTATGACAATAAGCTATAAATAATATTTCTTTAAGTATAGCATGTTATGAAGTTTTGAAAAACAAACTATAAGACTTTGCATGATTTTGTATATTGTAATATGTTTTTAGGATGTTTAAAATATTTATTATCATATTTGATGAGTTGTGATGAAGGGGCAACAACTTGTTAGTTTAAGTTCTAGGTCTACTATTTATGAATATTTAGAATAATTACGATATATTTTACATACCCTTACATCTAGTTGTCATATGGAAGTCCCTTGATCAAGATGCCTTGCATAATTACTTTCCAACAAAACCATTTTCATCTCCTGAGAATTAAATTATTTCCATAGATTTGATTTGTCATTTATTTTTTAGAGCATTCTTTACCCTAGATGGGGCTTATGTATATGATGGTGGCTGGTGAATTTTTAAAGGCTACCTATTTAATGAAAATGTCCTATTAAAAATGTTTATCTCCTGAGAATTAAATTATTTCCACATATTTAATTTGTCATTTATTTTTTAGAGCATTATTTACCCTAGATGGGGCTTATGTATATGATGGTGCCTGGTGAATATTTTAAGGCTACATATTTAATGAAAATGTCCTATTAAAAATGTATATGTATGTAAACATTTTTGTGTCATATCTTTTTTTATTTTCATATATTAAACATATATGATTTTTATAATGTTGTATCCAATTGTATCCATATTAGATCTGGAAAATTTGTTGTATCAATATCCGATTTTGTACCAGTATCAGACATTGTATCCATTTCCATCCAACATAGACATTATCATTAAGAGCTATCCACAAAGGCACAACCATCTAGAACTAATAAATATTCAATGAGCTCTTTCCTATAAGATATCTAGTTGTGCTTCTGGAGCAGCTATCAACACATCCTTAATAAATTTAGTGAATGAAGAACCATATATTGCCCATTGAGAAATGAAGTCATTTCAAAATATTAGCAAGTTAAGAATATTAAAAATTTTCCACCAAACTATTTAGATTTGCATTCAAAATATTAATGGGTTCAAGGCTATGACATGGTAAAGAGCCTTTAGAATTTTATTGAATGGGATAATATGACCTTAAGAAATTTTAGAGATAACAATTATTTCAGCTTAGAATTACACCATTAAGCAACCATGTATAACAAAGACATATTTTCAAAATTTGAGGGCATCAATAATATGCACAATAAAGTCACCACTTTTAAGTTTGATTTCATCTTGTTCATGACATTGCAATATGAAATCTTGTTTCTTTACATAACAAACTCAAAAATAAACTAATTATTGTAGGAAAAAAAAACACACATTCTTCTTTGTGGTTTAAGTGTAAAAAAAAATCACTTACTTACTATCTCCATACAAGAAATCCCTACATATCATTATAGATATGGTATTATAGTATCCTAGTATATTGTGGTCAATGACACAAGACTAAGTAATTAGCAAGTTATTCTGATATTTTATCCATTGTTTCAAATGGTAAGCACTGATTTTCTATGTTCTATTTGTTTACGAAAAATAAGAAAGGTGCTATATACACAATTTCAAACAATAACAATATATTTTATGGCTTTCAATCCCTGCACAAGAGCAATATAATATGCTTTGTTGTTGGTAGTGGTATATTATTTAAGTTATCCATTGTATATGACCTCTCTTCTTGTAGCATTATAAGGCAAATACGGTAGCAGTTGGAAATCAATTTTCTCTGCTTGCTACAATCTACAAAGGCTATGTATGAATCATTTTATAGTTGGTTATGTTATCAAAAATTATTCTTATCCGCTCATGTAGAGGAGTTGGAGAGCAAGTGGGTAGTTAAAACTCTCCAGTTATCAAGAGGCCGAGGTTCAAATCTCTCCCCTCCCATGTTGCTGATATGTTGTATATAAAAAGGTTCCTCATCAAAAAAAAAAAAAATTATTCTTTAACTAGGACCTTTAAAACATCACAAAATTCAATTTTTGATAAAGAAGCCATAGCTATTTTATATTATAATCTCATGCTAAAAGGTTAGCCTCAGCACAAGTGAATAAGATTAAGAAAAGTTCCAAAATTATTTAGGTTTCTAAATCTGCCTTAGAATAAAGGATTTTATGGCAAGTAAAAAAGAGAAAATATTCATAGGTATCCATAGAGGGAAAATTCATAGAAATAATAGTTAACATTTATCATTCATACCATTGTCTCTAGATGCTCTACAGATTTGCAATACACATTTGTGACAGTGTTATGTAACACTCAAAACAACATTATTTTTGTATAGGACCTATGTAGCATATTTGACCTTCAGAAGGTCTCTAAAATTATTGATTTCTTAAATAAATTGTACTTCTAGTATATTGATAGGTACAATTGTAATAACATATCTGTATTGTATACCTAATCCTCAGCCAATATGGAGCAAATATCTCCATTCCCCATCTATTGGTTGAAGTTGTTTTTTTAGATCAACAAGCTCTTGAAGTACCTGTGTTGTCCTTAGAAATTCCACTACTCAATTCACTTTGCCAACTAAAGTATTTCTCCCAAACTAGATTATCATTGGCTTTCTTTTTAACACATATCGATGTACCATTTTCAAAGCATGGTCTACAAGTTCTGTAGATGGGAAAGTTACAAATGCTTGGCCCCTCATCCGACCCTCCTGCATTAAAATAAATGCCAATAACATATTTGGCTTCCTCCATGCTTTCAAAAGGGATCCAAAAATGAAGTGTAAGTCATCCACAATTATATATTTTGCCAAGTTTTTAATATATAAAACAAGAGCTGCAATTCCAAGAGGATAATTCTTAAACATTGGAAGGGCTAGAATATTAGTAGGAGGTAGCTTGTCAGCTTCTATATAGACACTTGATATTTTAATATGATCAAGGTTGGGTACACACCATTGTTGGAAATGAATTTTTAATAATAAGGTACCAATTTATTTTTTTGAGGCTTATACATGTTTGGTAATCCTCTTTGGATATACAAGTAATATATACAATTTATACAAGTAATATATCAACTATAAAAAAAAAAAAATATTATTTATGACAATAAGCTATAAATAATATTTCTTTAATTATAGCATGTTAGGGAGTCTTGAAAAACAAACTATAAGACTTTGCATAATTTTGTAACTTTTAATATATTTGTAGGATGTTTAAAAGATTTATTATCAGTTTTGATGAGTTGTGATGAAGGGGGCGACAACTTGTTAGTGTAAGTTCTAGGTTTACCAATATAGCACTTATATCTCAATTGTCTGTAAAATTCATTTTGTTATTTTAAGTTCTAGGTCTATGATTTATGTAGATTTTTATAAAATTATGAGATATTTACATACCCTTACATTTAGTTGTCATTTGGTAGTGCATGGATCAAGATGCCTTGCAAAATTACTTTCTAACAAAACCATTTTCATCTGCTAAGAATTAAATTATTTCCACAGATTTTATTTGTCATTTATTTTTTAGAGCATTCTTTACCCTATATGGGTCTTATGTATATGATGGTGCATGGTGAATTCTTTAAGGCTACCTTACCCCAGTGTGATTAGAAATACTTTTTCATAATCAATCCTATGCTATTTGTTTGCATGAATATTTCAAAATATCATTTGATCAAATCCAAAAGGATTGGAGGTTTAACACAACCTCATTTCTACAGTCTAGCAAAGGTGAAAATATTGGCAAAGGATGAGCAAAGAGATAATATTATGACAACACCCGAGGAAGTCAAATTGCAAAGTAAATAATAATAATTTTGAAGGTGTTTATCACTTCCTATGTTTGTATGAGTGCATTCAATTCATTCTTATTTTATCTCCTACTAAATATGATAGAAAAAGGGCTTTTATTACTACCGAATGTTGTCCATTAGATAAATATATGGGATTATTTTCTTAATAAGAAGCCTTTGCTCCAATATTAGTTTAAGTAATTAATTTCAAAGATATAAATATATACCTTTTATTATTTTCATCATCCAGTCTACTTTTTAGATACAATTTCATTTACAAATTTTGTTATTTAATATGCAATGAGGTTGGTTGGTGATAAGAAGTGTTGAGGTAGTTTTGTAAAATGTGGATAAAGTTGAGGTTTAACATTTAGACACCTGATATTTGAATACGATCAATGTTTGGTATACACCATTTTTTGAAATGAATTTTTAATAATAATGTACCAAATTTATTTTTAGGGTTATGCATGTTTGGTAATACTATATGGATATACAAGTAATATATACAATTTATACAAGTAATATATCAACTACAAAAAAGAAATATTATTTATGACAATAAGTTGTAAATAATATTTCTTTAAGTATAGCATGTTATGGAGTCTTGAAAAACAAACTATAAGACTTTGCATGATTTTGTACATTGTAATATGTTTTTAGGATGTTTAAAAGATTTATTATCAGTTTTGATGAGCTGTGATGAAGGGGCAACAACTTGTTAATTTAAGTTCTAGGTCTACCAATATAACACTTATATCTCAATTTTCTATAGAATTCATTTTATTAGTTTAAGTTCTAGGTCTATGATTTATGTATATTTAGAAAAATTACAAGATATTTTACATACCCTTACATCTAGCTGTCATTTGGCAATCCATGGATCAAGATACCTTGCAGAATTATTTTCCAACAAAACTATTTTTTTTTTGGTAAGTAAGAGAATATTATAATTAACACCGGGTTTTAACTGGTTGACCCAAAACCATTTTACAAAATAGGGTCCACTAACCAACTGGACAAATGCCAAGCCCTAAAAGTTTAAACTGACAACAAAAAGGGCCAAGACCTACTCTTCCATCAGAATACAACCAAACTAAACTATGGAAGCCTAATATTATGGCCATCAGAAAAGAAAGACGCAAAATAGAACTAAAAAAGACAAAAACTAATCATGCAAGCACCATGCAGAGTAGCTTGTGCCCATATAAAATAATAGAATATGGTAAAAAAAAACATCCCATAGAATGGACAGCCAAGAGGCCAAGCAGTATTCCTTGTAGTCCTCATCTAACTTCTTATCATCCTCCTTGCCATCATCTTTAGATTTTGCCTTCGACTCCTTGTTCCCCTGGAACTACTGGCTATAAAACAGAAAATTTACAGAATCACACAAATCAACAGCTGCACTGATGAGGCCAGACAGGACTCTTCGATCGGTTGATACCGTTGGTGGTCGATGAAATTGTCATCTTCTCCAAGACTATTATGGTGGGGTCTGGTACCTCATTGTCAGGGATCTCCAACACTTTGTTATTTCTTGCTAGGGCCTTTTTGCGACATCGAATCCAAACACACCTTGGGAAATACTTGAGGCCAAAGCAGATGTTTCCCATACATGAATTTGTAGATAAAAAACCTATATCAGTGCCCCACCAGCTGCAAAAAACACTAGTCACATGAACAAAAAAAACAAATATGACAAAAGCCATTATAAGGTTCAAAAAAATATTTTTAAAAATGCCCCCATTTTCTGTCATTGATCCACTTTGAGCCTTCCAATCTAAAATTTTTCATTATCTATCACCATTGAGACTGCATGAGGAAGATTTTCAGTCCATGTGATCAAATTTGCTGCTACAATGCCTTCATTTGCTAGCCTATCAGCTGCCATGTTTGCTTCCCGAAAGGTATGCAAAATTATGGCCTCAGGTCGATCATGAATTAGAGCCCTTGCTTCGTGGATGTAGTCATCAAATCTCCAAGGAGCTCTCTTAGTGTTCTTTAGAAGATTTATAATAATAAGAGAATCACCTTCCACCAATAGTTTCCCTGGATAATTCTCTTCCACCTTGAGGCTCCTCCAAACTGCCCTCGCTTCAGCCACATTGTTAGTTTGAGCTCCAAGATGTTCAACAAAAGCTACAAGCACCTCACCCTTGTGGTCTCTAAGTAATCCACCAGCCCCAGCTTCACCCGGGTTGCCCCTAGATGCCCCATCAAAATTTAACTTAATCCACCCTAGGGGGGGTGGGCTCCATGTGATCATGGTTCTAGGACAGACTTGAGGATGATTGAGGCCATCAGTGAGAGGTAAGTTTAATGACTGGCCTAATGAAGCTTCAAAAGGATTTGGAGGTCTAGATGTTGTAGGCACTAAACAAGCATTCTCATTAGCATATACTAAAATTTTTGACAGGATAGAGGATGACTGAGAAACCTTATCCAAGAAGGCCCGACGATTCCTTTCCAACCATATCTGCCACAAATAGTGATGAAGGCAGATCTTCCACATATACCTAAGACGCCTATTCAAAAAGGGAGAAGGCCACTTGGACAAATAAGTCAAAAATGGACCGAGGATGGACCCAATAAATATGAAACACTTGTAATGAGACCTAACAAGATTGAGACAGAAAAATTACAATACTGAAACAAATGATCAATAGACTCCCACTCAGACATACAGAGATAACACCTATTAACAACAATCACACCTCTTTTTATTAAGTTATCCATGGTGAGGATCTTATTTTGGATGGCCATCCATGCAAAAAACCCAACCTTCGGAACAATGCTTTTGGGCCAAACTTCCAAGTGAGGGAAAGTAGGTTCATCATTATCAATAAGCATCAGATAAGCAGTCTTGATAGAAAATTCCCCATTGTCTGAAGCTTCCCAGATAAGTTGGTCCTCAAGAATGCCAGAAGGGAGTAAATACTGTCTTAATTCATTCGCTAGTATTATTGAAGCCCCTGGTCCAACAAAACTATTTTCATATCCTAAGAATTAAATTATTTCCATAGATTTGATTTATCATTTATTTTTTCAGAGCATTCTTTACCCTAGATGGGGCTTATGTATATGATGGTGCATGGTGAATTTTTTAAGGCTACCTTACCCCAGTGTGGAAAGAAAGAGTACTTTTTCACAATCATTCCTCTACTATTTGTTTGCATGAATATTTTAGGTCTTTTGATCAAATCCATAAGGATTGGAGGCTTAACACAGCCTTATTTCCACATTCTAGCAAAGGATGACCAAAGAGATAATATTATGACAATGCCTGAGGAAGTCACATTGTAAAGTAAATAATAATAATTTTCAAGGTATTTATCACTTCCTATGTTTTTTTGAGTGCATTCAGTTCATTCTCATTTTTTCTCCTACTAAATCTGATAAAACAGGGGATTTGATTACTACCGAATGTTGTCCATTATATAAATCTGTATGGGATTGTCTTCTTAATTCGAAGCCTTTGTTCCAAGATTATTTAAGCAATTAATTTCAAATATATATATATATATATACCTTTGATTATTTTCATCATCCACTCTGCTTTTTAGATGCAATTTATTTGGCTCTCAGATCGAATCTTACCTCTATCCTTGGCATTCATTGTATACTCAAATAAATTTTATTATACAAGTTTTTCTTGGGATTCTTAGTTCTTGATTGTGTACCTCAATAATTTTAACTATTTCAATATCCCTGAGGGTAACAAACACTAATGCTAATAGAGATAAATTTAACCATGGATCTTTATTTTGTTCTTAAACTAGTTTTTTCTTTCAATTAGCTCTTTTAGTTTTTGTTTAGCTAAGGGTTCTTCTACTTTTTGTCTTAGAAGAGTTAGTTGAAAGAAAAATTTGGTTTTAGAACAAACATGTACCGGGTTATGCAAATGAGTTTTTTACAAAACTCATTGGAATGACAATTATACATCGAATATGTGCTCTACCATTGATGAGGGTCCAATTATCAAAGATGTTCAAGATGACATCATTGGAATGATCAATGATGCATACGAATTATTCAATGACAATTTCTCAAAGAGTGGACAAGAACTATAAGATAATTATATTGAGTTCAAATTATTTTTGTTCTATTTTTAGAAAATTCTAGTAGATAATTAATGGGAATCCAAGCTAGGAGTGAGATGAGTAGGTATCCTAAGCATGAGGTTGGTCGATCAGATACTACAAGGTAATTTGGTATAAAAAATAGAGAGAATACAAGTGTTGCTAGGGCATAGGATTAAGAATCTAATCATGCATGCATTTTGTAATGTGTTGAAATGAAGGTTTATTGTTTTGAGTGTGTGTTAGTTATGAAATTGATGTTTCATGTTTGAATCTTAGTCTTAGTCCTTACCAGTAGTACTTGATTTGTATATATGGATATTTATGTATCTAATAAAATTCTTAGGGTACCCTCTCATCTCATATCTAATGGTTGGGGTGGGTAGGAATGTTTAGAAATCTATCTGTTATATGGAGGACTCAAGTTGTCCATTTTCCTGTATCTATAAATAAGAATTGCACTTGAAATAAGAATTTTCCATCTACATATATAATCATAACTAATTTTGCACTTGAAATAAGACTTTTCTATTCATTTAGCATTCTTACAATTGTTCTTTCTATTTATTTTTCTTTTACAGAGCAATAAAAGACCAAGAAATAGGCCACAAAAAACTGATTTTGTCATAATAAATCAGGAGTCAGTGACACACACCTCGCACACTAGTAAGTACTTAAAATTTGATAGTATTGTTCAATAGTGGTTGACCTAGGCATATTAGAATTGATCATGGTTTTATCATTGACTATGGTGTATTTTAGAAACTAGTGGACGATACCATCTACGTTGTTTCATTAACAAGGAAGATAAGGAGGTGACCTATAACATGAATGAATTTGATATCAATTATACTCAAAATTAGGTTGACAATGCTTTGGCTAGTGAAGAAGGTACGTAGACCACATAAGAAATTTGCTCATGATGTTGGGTTACTCATTGTTGTCATACTATATGGTATAATGATGTTTGGATGGTGTCAACATTATAGGTGTTGATGCCAGACCATCACACACTTCAAACACTAAATATTATAGAAATAGAGGTCCAAAAAGATGTGTAGTAGATTCAAGCAACACAAATAGGGTGGATATCATTTGCAATCTAAATGAACAGCTCGTAGGTCCAAATTCTATTAAGTTTTCATCTTACTTTGGGGTGATTGTGAGAAAGATTGTCCCTATCACCCATATATACTAGAGAGTAGTCCCATTGGAAGTAAAAAATAATTTATGGACACTCATTATGGTAACTTTCTAGCCAATGTAGTTCATAGCTAGTGTCCATTTTTTGAATGCTTATATAATTGTTGCATCTAGTAATATATTGGTGTGATGCAGCAAAAATATATCATTTCGAACACAATGAAGAAATGGATCTTTGTGACCATTGAAAAGTAATGGCGTGAATATAAGCATCGACTTGTAAAAAAACACTATGATAAGTATGATAATGAAAAATATGGAATTTCTAATCTCCCATCTTGTGTATCACAAAAATATTGGAAAGCCTTTGTGAATGGTAGGAGCAACACTAAGTTTAAGGCAAGTACTAGCTAGTTTGCTATGGTAGTTCAAATCATTGTTACGTTCATGTGAATTTTTCCAACCTTGCTCTCCCTAATGAATTAATTATATATTAGTTTCTTCATTTCATTGTAGGTGGTGAGACAAAGGAACAAACAAAATAGATCTCACCAATCCATCATGTACACTTGCAATTGAATAGGATATGCTTGACTGGAGCATGAAATGGTATTCTATCATACTCGTCCATTATGTGATAAACATAGCTATATTATTTTGTCGTATGACTTATCCCCATGTCTCTCCAACTATATATCTTGCAAAGGAAGAGCTAACCAAATGTGAAAACTTCAAACCATTGTAATATCAATTGTTTTTTTAACATGTTACTAGTTAACTATAGCCCAAAAATTCTCACACTCCTTTCCTCAAGGCTGATGGATCTATGCCTTAGAGGGGAATGGGAGAATGTATGGTCTACACCTCGAAGAGAGGTACTTGATCATACCTTCTTATGGTGATTTTTTGATGAATTGGGTGGGTTCACCAGGAAACATTTTGTGGCAATTTTCGAGCCTAGGTTTTGGGATTTATTTTGATGTGTCTTTTTATCAAATCATGCAATATAGCTAGTTTGGTCAATATGCTATTACGCTAATCTATATGCAATTTTGATTCATATGTAAGTAGCAAAAAGCATAAAAAAATCTAAGTAGGCAATGCAATGCTTAAAAAGTGATTTAGAACACTTACTTGTATATGGAATTCTAAAGAATATTCTAATTTTTTATGCAGATGATATAAAAAAAAATCCAGGAATATCGTTCAAAATCAGGCAAATCAAGTGACCCGATTATGTAGAAATCCAACCATCTTGACTAAAAGTTGCATTTTTATAATTGGATGCAGAAAACAACAATTTCATAGGGACATATGCATTTGAATGGACTAAATAGCAATGAGTAATGATCTTAAGATAACAATGGAAGGATGTTCATGTGTATATCTATGCTAAATGTTTGAATATTTATGAGATAACGAAGAAATATACCTATTAAATCAAAATGATAATGGTAAATGAATTGAAACTGATGTAATAGATATGAAATATTAATTCTAAATGAGAGGGATGGAGAAATAAGATGTAAAATATGAGGTCTAGATGCCCCCAGTCAGCTAAATTATAGCAAAATGAGTTGTAGGCAAAATCGGGCAATTTTACACAAAATCAGGCAGAACGATATCGCGATTGGGTGATCTAATATCGCAATCGGGAGATCCGATATCGCTTAAATCCTGTTGATGCATAATTTGAACCTGCAAAAACACAGTGAAAAGATACGAGTATAGCATGAAAGTATATGGGATTTCCAGGGGGAATCTAAGGTGAGGAGCTTGGATTAAAGAGGAGGGGGTCAGGTAAGGAGTTAGAGGGGGTTGTAACCTCTCCTACTCTAGGCAAAATCGGGCAAGCTGATATCGCAACTGTCATGTAGCTATCCAATTAAAGACAAAGGAGGTTAAAAAAAATTTGTTGCCTTGCTAAAGTAGGCATTTTTCAATTTTGGGCAAAATCGGGTGACCCAATTTGGTACAAAATCTTTCAATTTTGCACGAAATCATGCGATTTTACGTAGAGGTTAAAAAATGACTTATAACGAGCACAAAATTGAGGTAACAACTTAGGGGTGGCAAATTTGATTTTTCAAAGTGTTTTTACCTTAGTTTTAATTAATGTGAGTCATTTTTAGGGTGCTACATTTTGCCCCCTCTTTAGTGCATTTTTGGAACAAAATGCGTTAAAGATAAGTTGGCACACTTTACGAGAAAGCAAAAATTTTATTGCAAATTTGTTGATGGTTTCAAGTTTTGTTGTTAACTATTTTATATATGGTGCCCCCTTCGAGTTTTTGTACCAACTCTAAGTTTGGTAAAAAAATCAAAATTTGCATCTTTTTAGAGTGAATGTTTAATAAAATCATAAAATTAAAATAAAACCCTAATTCATTTTTACTGTGTAGTTATTCTATTTTGAGCTCTAGAGAAAAGAAAATGGCAAAAGTTTCTCATCGAGAAAATTTGGTGCACAACAGGATTGGTCAGATATGGGTAAGGATTTTTTTAACTTGTTTTTAACTTGTATTTTAGGATTTTAATGTTTAATTTTTTGTGAATTTTGAATTTCTAGGGCACAACTAACGTGTTTTTGCTGCATCAGCAAAATTAGGTTGATTTCGATGATATCAGCTCAATTTCAGCGATATCGGTCAAGAAATTTCCCAATATTAAGGAAATGAGCTGATATCACAAAATATCACCCAATATCGATCATAATATGCCTGAAATCACAAAAACCACATTGATATCAAATAAAATTCTAGATATCATGAAAAAAACACCAATATCAGATAAATCATTCAGTATCATTAAAAATTAACCGATTTTAGATGATATTTTTGATTATTAAGTTATTAATTAAATTTTTTGATTTTTTATTTGTTGCTTAATAGAAAAGGAGCTAAAGAACAGGGAATGGTGGTATGGGATGTTCTAGGATGACCTGAATGCCCTTATAGTAGCAGATAGGTACATGTTATCCATTGTGGGGTTATGAAACATGGCGGAGTTGCCATAGGTGCCTACTGATATGTGGCTACTAACCACATTGGTTGATCGATGGTACCCGAGATCTTCTTGCTTTCGGTTACCAATAGGGGAGATGACTCCCACACTAGAGGATATCTAGAGGATACTCAGAGTACCTATTAGAGGGATATTTATTACTGGGTCTAGAAACTAGAGCCAGGCACTTTAGAGACTCTGTGGAGATACTCACTTTCCTTTGGCTAGCAGGAGGATTGGGGTGGAGCTTTTGAGTCAGATACCAAGGGTTTCTTGACTCATAGTTGTACTCAGTGGGATTGTTGGTGGATTGCTTCTAATCCACTTTAGCAGCCATCTTCTACCATGGACTATGGCAAAGTTCATCACTAATATGAGATATCAAAGGATTATCTTTGCTTGGGGCCCTTTCATGTTATGCCAGTTGTATAAGACCCTCTTCAATGTCATATACAAGGGCGTTGCGGCACTGTCCCTCACTTATTTTATATAGGTTTGGGCATGGGATAATATCACTATCTGGAGGCTCATAAGACTACCATTGGTAGGGGTGGCCGTAGATAGACTTGGGTTTTTTATTGGTGTCTACGTAGAGCTCTTGGGAGTTGGATATCCTTGGACATGGCTAGGAGATTTTTGGATGACCTAATAGTAGATAGCATCACATGGAGGCCATACATAGGTCATATCGGTTGGCCAAAGGATGGATACCAGTTGGCTCACGTAAGATGAGTAATTTGGCTGAGGATGGACTAGGGTGATGTGGAGCTACACCGCATCAACCGAGTCATGCAATAATTTGGGTTGTTGTAAGATGTCCCTAGGACTAGGGATGTCTACTTTTCTAGGTCTACTTGGAATTCTACCATAGTTAGTGGGGCTTCGAACATGGCAAAGTATATGGACCCAGATGCAGATGACGAGGTGCTCCCTATAGCCACTAGGGATGATGCTGGAGTGACTTACGACTGCCAAGATTGGTATGTCTAGATTTTTCTAGTAAGGACTACTAGGTTGAGGTCTGCGATACATCATGTCTATGACCAGATGCAGAAGTGTTGACCAGTTGCCCAACAACAACAATAGAGGAGAGGGGGTCAGTATCTATTCATGGGAGGAGGACCTTGCACTAGAGGTGGTCACATACCATAGAGGATTCCATACTAGGAGGAGAGAAGGGCATCATCCCCATAGGAGGGAGGAGAATCTCCTCAATAGGATGTGAGATCTGACTTGCTCGAGAAGGGCAAGGGAGTTATGGATGAGGGAGAGAGTAGTGATATGGTTGCTCTATGAGTTGAGGTTACTAGGTTGAGGGAGGATACTACCTCCCAAAAGACCAAGATTAAGACTTTTAAGGTTGATCTAGCATAGGCTAAGGCTCAAGCAAGACAGGTAGTTGAGGCTCAGGGAGTTGTGGTTATAGCCCCTACATCTTCACAGATGAGGGGTAGCTCAGGGGATGAGTTGGCTAGAGCTATTGGGTGGGAAAATTTCTACCAGGCCCTATACTTTATAGCATTTCTTGAGGGAAGAGGTAGCCACTTCCTACGATGTACTAGCCTTCAACTCGGATCTTTTGTTTTTATGTGGCTTCGTGTATTTTAATTGATTAATTTGCATTTTAATTTTGTTTTTGGAAACTTTGGATGATCATGTTTGATTATGGATTTTATGGATATTTGAATCATGCTTAAAATAATATAAAAATAATGGTTTGATTTTTGAAAAATGTGTGTTTGTATGGTGATAGATTTGGATAGATTTAGCAATAGACCTCGAAGGATGTTATGTTTTTATATGACTACTGGTGGAGTTCAAAGCTCGATAAGTCATGAAGCTAATCCTGTTTGTGAGGAAGATTTTGATATTGCTAAATAAAATGGTCGTGTGCTTAAGAATAATCTTAAGGCTTTTATGATGAAATGAAATATTTGATGTTTGTTTTGGAACAATGTGTTTAATGAGTGTTTGTAAAAATATATTTATTTAAGCATGAAAAATGTGAATGATGATTTGCACTAGGCATACAATTCCTAAGTGTGAAATTTGGAAAGAAATAGTTACTTAGGAACTATACCATCATTAAAAAAATCAAGATGAAGTGCAAGATATGAATTTTTTTGCTCATTTATAATGCGAAATTAAAATCTTAATGCCACATGTTCAAAAGATTTTATAATTTTATAAAAATATATGGAATAACTTTTGGGCATGAAAAATTAGAAAGATGACTTGCGCTAGGCATAAAATTCCTAAGTGTGAATTTTGAAGAAAATAGTTACTTAGGAACTATACCATCATCGCGAAAATCAAAATGAAATGCATGATGAAAAATTTTGCAATGTTATTATTGATAAATTATTATGTTATGATGATAAAATAATTTATATAAATTAATACTAGGGATTGATATTAACTATCTAACAAAATCCCAAAGAAATATTTTAACTTATTTCAAAAACAAATTCAAATTTATCTAGAACCTAGTGTGTGAAAGGTGAATTCATTCTTTATTTTGATTGTCATGATGATACAAAATCTCTCAAGTAACAAATGTGTGTGCTTTGTAAAGTTAATTTACCAATTTTGAGTAAGATAATGATGAAGAAAACTTGAATGAACCAATGTGTGTGCAAGTGAAATGTTCATTTGACCATGATTTTGTGCATGCATTGGTATTGAACTACTATGTAAATCAATTTACCAAAAGCTAGCTAATCCATAAGCCGACATTGGTCTATACAAAATAAGGTCGCTAATGTGATAGACATATTGCCATGTGAAAGGAATTACCCAAGGCCAAGAAAGTTGGGCATAAATCACCTGTTATGGGGCTTACCTCATGGATTTCGAATAACTAAGAAATTCCAAGGATTCAAGTTCAATACTCCCTTCTTTTTTTCAAATTTTGGAATAGGGGTTTCTTGTCCATTTCTGAACAAGGGGATTTTACTGCTTTGTAATGGAACATTTTTCTTGATTTTTTTTCTCTTTCTTTTCTTCTTGTTTCTTTCTTTTTCTTTATTTTCTTTATTTTTCTTTCTTTTTGAGATACTTGTCCTTTTGCCAATTTATCAGTATTCTAGACCATGCACATGATAGGATAGCAAGGAAATTTTTTCACTTAAGGCATTAAGACTTACTATGTAGTATCACTTTTTGAATTTGTAACAAATCATTTTAAGATGTGAAAGTGTGTTCTTGGTTCAGGAAGTAGCAAGATCATTCTCAAAACTCAAAATTATTTAATGAAGCAATATTTTTTTTTGGTACAAGAGAGATTTATAATCAAAATAACAAAATCAAAACTATTAAATATGTGAAATTTTGGTGCATGGTTCAAGATAACTTTTGAATTTATCTGAAGTAAACTAAAATATAACTTGCAATATTGGTAAATAATAAATGCAAAAATAAATCTAATAATGCCTTGGAAATATTTTTTTATAGATTTTTAAATTTTGTAATGTTTTTGGTTGTTTTTGATAATATATTGAAATGCATGAGAAAATTATTTACAACTATGTACAGTGATGATACTTTTGGATTTATGCTTAATATCTTTTCAGATGCATAATATTCATGGGTTCCTTGAGATATTTTCCATCCAAGTAGCCAATATGTGTGCACCTGATCCAAATTTAGTAGTAATGATAAATGGTCCAAGCCAATTAGGATGAAATTTTCCTTTAAGATCTTTTCTTGCATTAGTATTTTTTGATTTATTTTAAGACTAAATATCCAACTTCAAAGGATCTATTGTGAACTTTCTTTGCATATGATATTTTAAGTTTGTCCTAGTAATCATGAAGATGCTCTAAAGCATGGATGCGCTTTTCATCTAGAAGTTCCAGCTGACTTAACCTTCCAGCGCAATATTAATCTCCTAATTCGGCATATTGAAGTAGAAGAGCTAAAGAAGGAACTTCTAACTCAAATGGAAAACTGATTCAACACCATAAACCAATACAAAAGGTGAAGCACCTATATGGGTATGAACACTAGTTCTATAAACCCACAAGACAGTATATAATTGTATATGCCAATCATGGCCTATTTTATTAACCAATATTTTTAGGATTTTGATTAATATTTTATTAGATGCTTCAGCTTAGCCATTTCCTTGTGGATAATAAGGAGTAGACCATCTATGTTGGATCTTATATTTTTGACATAATTTATTAATATATTTATTTTTAAAACATGTACCATTGTCAGAGATGAGATTAGATGGAATTCCAAATCTGCAAATAATTTGATTGAAAATAAATTTAGAAACTTTAACTCATGTGCAAGAAGCTAAAGGCATAGCTTCTACCCATTTTGTAAAATATTCAATTGTTGTTATTATGAATTTATGACCATCAGATTAAATAGGATTAATTTTATCAATAATGTCTAAACCCCATTTAGAAAAGGTCTAAGGAGAGGCTATGGCATGGGGTGCCTGAGCAGGAGCATGAACAAGGTCAGCATGTCTTTGAAACTTTTCACAATGATGCACATAATCATTGGCATCCTTTTCCATGGAAGGCCACAAATATCCCATTCTAAGGATATTTTTAGAAATAACACTTCCACTAAAGTGTCCTCCACAAGATCCATCATGGGCTTCACTTAAGGCTTTATTAGACTGTTCTAGATTAAGACATCTTAATAGGATACCCTCAAAAGATCTTCTATATAAGTTATTACCAAAAAATACGAAGCAAACATCTCGCTTACATAATAGCCTATGTTGGTTTTTATCTAGTCCTTCAAGGAAGGTCCCATTCTATAAAAAATTAAATATATATACATATACCAAGGCTCTGGGATAATTTCATTAATCATAAATACATCTAATGACTCTAGGCAAGACTTAGAGGAAGCAGGTTCTTAGATTTTGTGAATAATGATAGTAGCATACTCATCATCCAACTCCAAATGAAATAGAGAAGCAGCCGCAACCATAGCATCAACAACATGTATGCTAGTTCTAGGAATAACTTCTAAAGTTACTTTCTCAAAAAATGATATAAGTTTAAGCACATATTCTTTATAAGGGTGAATCTTCTCATCTCGTGTTTGATAAACTTCATTAATTTGATTTATCATGAGCTAAGAATCTCCAAAAACTAACAAGACTTTAATTTTTAAAGCTAAAGCATCTCTTAATCCAAATATTAGAGCCTCATACTCTGTAGTTGTATCGCCCAAATTTTTTACACCCTTACCTTCAGGCTAAAGGACTCGTGCTCGAAAGGGGGATGTGAGAAGGATGGGACAATATCTCAGATGGAGAGGCACTTTGAAGGTCACGCCTCTCGGAGGAGGGATATAAGGGTGAATTTTTGATGGATGGTGGGGTTCACCAGGAAACTTTGAGTGGCAATTCCCACGCCTAGGTTGATAATGGGTTTGATGTGTTCATTTTATGTTCAATCATTCAGATTCCTAGGTTGGCCAAAATGAATCTTAGCTATTCTATATAAAATTTCTGGTTTATATGAAGACAACAAACATAAATGAATCCTAAATATAGAACATATCTAAAATGGAGAAGAGTGCACCTAATTTTTGATGTCTGATGAAGATTCTAAAGCTTGTAGGAGTCCAAATCATCCCAGATATGACAGGATCGTCTCTAATTGTATAGAATCTTCCAGATCACAAGAGATTGTCTAATATCAGCCAAGATCGTCAGTGACCTGACGAATTCATCAGACGAATTCATAAGAAACCTGCAATCATGAAAACAGACACCTAAAACCAAAAATACAATTGCAAGAATGATACAAAATGATAGAAATAAGAATATAAATGTTTTAATGATAAATCTAGATATCAAATCAAATGGGATGCAATGTTTTAATAATTTATTTTGAATTTCATCATGCAAATATGCTAAATGAGGTGAACTCCAAGATGCAGAACAAAAGTGAATTAATCTAATGCACAATTAAATAAGAAAAAGAGTTAGAGAATGCAAACTCAGGGCTCTGATTGCCCCCAATCTGAACTGTAGTCAAAATCATCTGTAATCGTATGAGATCATCGTCGATCTTGATAGGATCATCCAAAATTGTGGTTGAATCGCCTTCGGCAATTTGAGCTTCCTCTGGTTGAAACACAGTGAGATCCTGCAAGAAAACTTGAAAACACAAGTGCAAATGATGGGGGATAGGATGTTCTAACACAACAAAAACTAAAGTTGTAGGGAAATGATTAGCTAGGGGGATAAATTGGAAAAATCCCAAGTTTATATAGGATTAGGGGGAGGTTAGGAGGTTTGGGATCATACCAATCTGGGAGATCTCCAACGTAGGAATCTCCAACCGCGTATACATGCTTCTACTCGAGTTGGAGAGGTTGTTGAAACAAAAGCTAATTATGAAAATTTGGTTTTGGGATGAAATCGTCTAGACATTCTGTTCCAGATGAATTCGTCCGATTTGGGACGATATCGTCAGATCGACGATGGTATCGTACAACAGTCAAAACAACTTCTAAAAATAACACAAAAAATGAGGTGAGCAGTTAATGGGCGGATTCGAGGTTAAAATTCAAATTTTTTATCTTTTACTGATGGTTTTACTGCACTAATTTTAGGGTGCTACATTTTTCCCCCTCTTTAATGTATTTTTTGGAAAAAATGCATTAAAGACGAGTTCTTCATGCTTTATGAGAAAGCAAAAATTTATTATATTTTTTAGATGATGATTCTAGGTTGAATCGTACAACTGTTTGCTATGGTGCCCCCTCCGAGTTTTTACCCAAATTGAACGTTTGAGGTAAAAGTGCGGAAAAGCAAAAATTAAAAAAAATGTTGTTTTTAAATAAAAATAAGAAAAATAGGGTAAAACCCTAATTCATTTTTACTGTTCACTTTCGCTGTTTCAGAGCTCTGTAGGCGAAATGGTGGAAATGGCACATAGATCGACAGAGGTCCGATGCGGGTTGCGGATAAGGATCTAAACCTAGTGTACTATGTTTTTAGCTTGATTTGTTTAATTTTTTACTTGAATTTTAATTGTTTTTAGGCATCGTGGCCATTTTTAGGCCATCGATGATGTCAGGATGAAATCATCCCAATTTTATCGAAATCGTCCCTATATCGTCGATTTCATCTAAGGACAAAATCGAAGAAATAGGGGTGATCTCGTACAATAAGGGGCGATCCCCAAATTGAATAATCGGAGATGATTTCATCCTATTAAGGATGATTTTGTCTATATTTGGTATGATATTGTCCAATAATGGGCGATATCATTTTTTTTTTGAGATGAGATTGATTTTAATTGATTTTAATGATTATGTACTAATATTTTTGTTGTCTTATTGTTTATTTTGTAGAGGGAATTGCTAAATATTTGAGAGTGGAAATACGGGGGTCTCAAGGATGACTTAGCCATGCTTGATTAGGCCAAACGAGACATACTAGCAAAGTTCGGACTGTAGCATATGGCAGAGATGCCACAAATTCCTATTGACATGGGGCTACTAATAGCCCTAGCAGAGAGATGGTATCCGGAGTCATCCTGCTTTAGACTATCGATAGGGGAGATGAATCTCACTCTAGAGGATGTATGGAGGATCTTGAGGATCCCCATACATGGGCGGTTCATGAATCCTTCAGCCAATTAGGGCCACACCATGATGATATTGTGTAGTGACCCAAGATTCACCCTGGAGAAGGGCAAAGTGAACATCGAGGCTTTTAGGCAGATGCCTAGGGCATATCGATTGACCCAAGTTTTTGTAGGGGTGGTGGGTGGCTTCTTCTATGCCACCAAAGTGGATGCAAGTTATCGTGGCTCCTCTCAAATATGGTCTGCAACATGAGAGACCACGCATATAGGTTTTCTTGGGGTAGCTTTGTATTATGCCGCTTGTATAGGATCCTTTACGGGGTCGTATACAATGGAGGTCGATGTTTGGTGCTGATATCGCTACTACAAGTTTGGTATTGGGAGCACATTATGGTGTGGAGGCCGATAGGGCTTCCACTGATAGGAGTTGACCAAGAAAGGCCTCAGGTTTTCTATTGGTGGCTCCATAGAGGGTCACAGTGATGGATAGATCTGTCGATGTCCCGGAGGTTGCTAGACAACCTCACCCCAGATCGGATCACTTGGAGACCATGGAGAGAGCATCTAGGGTGGGTAGAGGATGGATAGGAGTTGGCTCACATCAGGCGAGTCATCTGGTTGAGGACAGAGTAGGGAGAGGTAGAGCTCCACCACTATGACAAAGTTTTGAGGTAGTTTGGTCTATAGTAGGGGATCCCTTCTCTTAGGGATTATGAGTACTCTCGGACTATGCAGGATAATACCACATTGAGCGGGGCTCCAGACATGCAGTAGTTCTAGAATCAAGATGCTGATGATGCCCCCATTCAGTCAGTGGATGGGGATGACATGGGGGTAGCATACGGGTATGATGCCTAGTATGCAGACATCCGCCCTCCTTAGATGATGAGGGCATAGGGTCTGATGCATGTTGTAGTCCAACGAATGGAGAGGCGGCACCAGGCCACCATCAATGCAACGAGGGTTCATGGAGGGAGGTATCAGCGATGGCCTCCTCAGGAGAGATGTTGAAGAGTACCATAGGCTTTGGAGAGACAACAACAACTAGAGAGGAGGGAGAGACTCCCTTCTTAGTAGAGGGATAGGCCACCATCACCCGATAAGGGCAAGGGTGTCGAGGTGGGGGAGAGCAGCGATATGGTGGCTCTTTAGGCATAGAATGTCTGTCTATGAGTTCAGGTGTAGACTCTTCAGGATGAGGCGACACGGCTTAGGGCTCAAAGCAGAGGGGTGAGCATTCTAGAGGTAGCACAGACTGTTATGCAGACCATGTTCTACTAGGGGTTGTACTATCATGTGGTTCTAGAGGAGCAGAGGATACCACTACCAGCCAATATTGCAAAGCCGATCAGGATGGGGTCATTGAGGACATCATCATGATCGACATCGAGGACCCACGATACAATACGGGCTTCAATGGGACCACCTCCTCCACCTCAGGGTGAGAGAGGAGATGAGGCTGAGAGCTCGAGGTCTTCTCGAGACTAACTACGCATTATAAATAGACCATATATTTTTGAGAGGATTGAGTATGCCAGGGTATAGATTGTGGCATACCAATCCATTTTGATATGATGTATAGACTTCTTGATATATATATATATATATATATATGTTCTTTTTGTGATATGACTTGTGCATATGTTTTATGATGCTTTAATATTTTAATGGTTGATTGATTATTCATGAATTATGTCATTGAAAATATTATAATTTTATGTCATACTATAAAATTTAAATGAAATAATCTGATGTAAACAAATTGGTTGTTGTGGTATGATTTGATGAAGAAATAAAGTGACTTCTAAAAATAATTTCAAAGGACATTGTCGTTGTTACATGACCATTTCATGGAGTCGTCGCTCGCTAGGTCATCAAGCTAATCCCGGTATGAGAGAAATATTGCTAAAAGTAAAAGGGTGCTTAAGAGAATTTCTTAAGACTTTGTGTTGTGATGATGAAAAATGATGATGGTGATGATTTGTTTTCAGATTTCCATGAAAATATTATGCATGAAATATTAAAAATATAATTTTTTCTAGGCATAAAATTCCTAAGTGTGATAGAAATTTGAACAATTGCCTAGGAATTATACCATCGTTGCAAAACTGGATGTTGACATAATGAAATGAAATAGAAAAGTTTTTGTTCTTTTTAAAGCACAATTGTGTAACATAATGATTTAAGCCATATGCTTTTATGGATTAAATAAATGGGAGATAAAATTAGAACGATGGCTTGCGCTAGGCATAGAATTTTAGGTATAGACTTATACCATCATCGCAAAATCCAAAGAAGAAATTGATGTAATAGTTTTATTGCATAGTTGATTTTTTATTTTGAGATAAAAAATATAAAAATGAGGACTTGCACTAGGCATAAATTCCAATTTAGGTTTAGGAACTATACCATCGTTGCGAAAGTTGAAAATATATAAATGTGACTTTATCGCTAGATTTTTGAACATGCTTTGAAAGAAATTTTGGATTTTTGAAAAAATGTATTTAATTGTTTTTACGCTAAGCCAATATTCTCAAGTAAGAAAATCAAATTATTCCAGAAGATTTGCATAAATATTTTAAAGTATCTCAAAGACAATTTAGATTTATAAGGAACCCCATGTGCATATGTGAGTTCATTGTCAATCTTGATCTATCATAATGATACCAAATCTCTCAAACACAAATGTGTGTGCAATTGTATTTTTCATTTACGAATTTTGAGCAAGATAATTTGATACAAGTAATTTGAATTAACCAAATGAGTGTTTGTTGACCATGATTTATATGCATGTAACCGTACCAGACTACTATGTAAGTCGGGTCATCAAGAGCTAGCTGATCCATGAGCGGACATAGTTCTATACAAAAAAAGGTCACTAATGTGACAGACATATCACCACGCTTGGAGTTACCCAAGGCCAAGCAGGTTGGGCACAAACCACCTGTTATGGGGCTTACCTCATAGTTTTTGAATAATTGAGAATTCTAGGGATTCAAGTTCATTCACCCTTATTTTCTTTCAAATGGTAGGGGAAGGGATTTATTGTTTTTTGCTTTTTCTTTTCTTTTTCTCTTTTTTTTTTTAATTTTTGCTTGACACTGAGATAATGCTGAAATATTGCTGAGGTGGTACAAAATGATACTGAAACAATGCTTCTTTTTCTCATGATTTTTCTTGACTTTCCTTTTTTTTTGTCTTCTTTCTATACTAGGGATACTTGCTCGGATTGGCTGTAGAGCAAGATATTTTTATTCTGGGCATGGGTGAACTTGTCCTTTTGTCAATTCTCAAAGATTCTAGACCATATGCATGATAGGATAGTAGGGGAGACTTTTTTCTCAAGAGACCACTTCTACTATGTAGCATCGCTTTGAATTTGCAATGAAATCATTTTAATGTAAAAAGGTGTACTTGGTTCAAGTAAATAACAAGATCAGTTCTCTATGCTCAAAACTTTATTTAATTCAACTATGGACTTCGATATAAGAGAGATTAATAATCATACAAAATAAGATCAAGATATTTATTCTTGTGAGTGTGAAAGCAAGGGATTCCAAATAAATGCTAATTTATCCAAAATAACTAAAAATATAACTGCAATACTTCAAGAATTGACAGGTGCAAAAATAGAAGATGTTTTTGAGGATTTTGATGATTTTGATTTTTTTTATATTTTGATTTTAATTTATGAATTAAGATAATACATAATATTACTATTTTTTAAATTTTTATATGAATTACTAAAATAATACATTATGTGTAATATATACAGTGATGAAATTACCAGATTTATGCATAATAGCGCTTAAGATGCATAATGTTCATAGGTTCTTTAAGATCTTTACCATCTAAGGTAGCTAATGTGTATGCTCCCGATCCAAATTTAGCAATGATAATATATGGCCCAAGCCAGTTAGGCTCAAATTTACCTTTAAGGTCTTTGGTTGCATTAGTATTTTTTTATTTTCTTTTAAAATGAGGTCATCAATCTCAAAGGATTGATTATGAACTTTCTTGAGATATGCTCATTTGAGCTTGTTATGGTAGGCACGAAGATGCTCCAAAGCATTAATGTGCTTCTCATCTTGGAGTTCCAGCTGACTAAATCTGCCAGCATGATATTCATCTCCTACTTCAGTATCTTGAAGTAGCAGAGCCAAAGAAGGAACTTCTAATTCAAAGGGAAAAATAGCTTCAATGCCATAAACCAAAACAAAAGGTGAAGTGCCTATGGGAGTATGAATGCTAGTTCGATAAGCCCACAAAGCAGGATATAATTGAATGTGCCAATCACGGCCAGATTTATTGACCATTATTTTGAGGATTTTAATTAATTTTTTATTAGATGCTTCTACTTGGCCATTACCTTGAGGATAATAGGGAGTGGACCAACGATGTTGAATTTTATATTTTTGACATAGTTTCTTTACATCTTTATTTTTGAAACAAGTTCCATTATCTAAGATGAGATTTGCAAGAATTCCGAACCTACAAATAATTTGATTAAAAATAAATTTGGAAACTTGAGTTCCAGTGCAAGAAGCTAAGGGCATAGCTTCAACCCACTTCATAAAATACTCGGTGGCGGTTATGATGAATTTGTGTCCATCAGATGACACAGGATTGATTTTTTTGATGATGTCTAAGCC
This sequence comes from Wollemia nobilis, assembly GCA_028583015.1. NCBI lineage: Eukaryota > Viridiplantae > Streptophyta > Pinopsida > Araucariales > Araucariaceae > Wollemia > Wollemia nobilis. The sequence continues at coordinate 6,578,482 of JAQPPZ010017049.1, read as the reverse complement.
CCATTTTGAAAAGGGCTAAGGAAATAAAACAACTTGTAGTTCTTGTGCAGGTGCATGGACAAGGTTAGCATGTTTCTGGCACTTGTCGCAATGGCACATGTAATCATGTGCATCATTCTCCATGGTAGGCCAAAAATATCCTATCCTAAGGAGCTTCTTAGCAATGGTGCTACCACTAAAGTGTCCCCCACAAGATCCATCATGGGCTTCACTCAAAGCTGATCTAGACTCTTCTAGATTCAAACATCTCAATAGGATACCTTCAAAAGATCTCCTATATAAGGTATTGCCAATTATGATGAAGCGACTTGCTCGTCTACGTAATAACCAACGCTGGTTTCTATTAAAACCTTCAGGGAAGGTCCCATTTTGAAGAAAATTGAGGATATCAGTGTACCAAAGTTTAGGATTAGTTTCATTGATTAGAAACATGTCCAAATGTTCCAAGAATGATTTAATTGAAGCAGGTTCCTGGAGTCTATGAATAGTGATGGTAGCATATTTGTCATCTAACTCCAAGGGTAAAAGAGATGTAGCTACGTCCATGGCATCAGCTACACGATTGCTAGTTCTAGGAATAGCTTCTAAGGTAATTTGATCAAATAAAGATATTAATTGTAATACATATGCTTTATATGGGCACAATTTATCATCTCTAGTCTGATAAACATCATTAATTTGATTTATAACAAGTTGAGAATCATCGAAAACTAATAGATTTTTAATTTTTAGTGTCAGGGCTGCTCGTAATCCAAGGATGAGAGCCTCATATTTAGAAGTGTTATTAGTATAGGCAAACGTTAATTTAAAGCATAGAGGTATGATATGTTTCTGTGGAGATGTCAAAATAATACATGCACCATCCCCACTCATGCATCGGGCTCCATCAAAGTATAAGGACCATTGCTCTAAAAAATCTGCCTCTAGTTTAAGGCATTCGTCAGGAAACTCAATGATGAGGGGATGGGTGGATTCTAAGGGTGCAGCAGCTAATTGATTTGCTATTATTTGACCCTTAATAGACTTCTATCCTATAAACATGAGTCCAAACTCTCTTAGCACAAGAGCCTACTTTGTTGTGCAACCAGATAAATAAGGTCGACTCATGAGATACCGCAAGGGATCAAATTTAGCAATAATGTATGTTTTATGATTGAGCATATAATGGCATAGTTTTTGTGTAGAAAATACGACTGCTAGACATAACTTCTCTAATGTTGTGTAGTGGGTTTCATAACTAATTAATGTTCTACTAATGTAATAATTAGCAAACTCTCTTTTCTCATCATCAAGTTAAGCTAACATGGCTCCTAAAGCAAAATCTAAAGCAAAAATATACAAGATAAATGGGCGATCAGGTTTAGGTGGTGAAATTACAGGTGGGTTAATAAGATATTGTTTGAGGAGTTCAAATGATTCCTAAAATTCATCATCCCAATGGAAAGATACATCCTTCTTAAGAAGCTTAAGAAAGGGTCTAGTTTTATCGGCAAGCTTATCTATGAAGCGACGGATAACTTGAAGCTTACCTTGTAGACTTCGTAATTTAGATATATTTTAGGTGCGGGCATATCAGTGATAGCCATAATCTTGAGAGAGTCAATTTTGATGCCACATAAAGAAACTATAACCCCCAATAATTTACCTGACTTAACTTCGAATATACATTTGGCTAGGTTCAATTGGATAAGATATTCTCTTAACCGATCAAATACTTTTCTCAAGTCAACTAAATGGTCGTCTTCTTCAGTAGAAGGTGCTATAATGTCGTCTAAATAATCATGTAGTATATCATGCATCATATCATGAAATATATAAGTCATGGCTCATTGATAGGTTGCACCTGCATTCTTCAAACCGAATGGCATCACTTTCCAACAGAAAGTTCCCAAGGGGTAATAAAGGTTGTTTTAGCTTGATCTTCAGGAGCTATCCTGATCTGATTATAACCATAAAATCCATCCATTAAGGATATCATTCCACTCCCAATAGTAAAATCAATGATCTGATCCATATTGGTAAGAGGAAAATCATCTTTAGGGCATGCAACATTAATATCTCTAAAGTTTGTACAAACCCTAACCTTAGTAGTTTCTTTCTTAGTTACTGGAACTACATTTGAGATGCATTCAGCATAATCAATGGCTTGTATAAAAATAACATTCAATAGTTTTTATAACTCCCCTTTGACTAGTAAGGCCACTTTATGATGCATTTTTCTAAGTTTCTGTTTAACAGGTTTAGCATCCGGGTGCACTACTAGGTGATGCATAACTACAAAAGGGTCTAATACTGGCATATCTTCATATGTCCAAGCAAAGACATCTTCATATTCTTTAAGAAATGCAATGTATTTATCCTATTTTTCTTGACTCAATTTTGATCCAATGTTGATTATGTGGGGGTTATCCTCGATTCCAATGTTAATTTTTATGACATTTTCTACTTCCATGTGTAGATATCTCTCAAAATTAGGTGGGGCGGGTGAAACGTCCAATTCTTGTAATTCTTCCAAGGTTAGCTTAGATAATTCATCTTGAGGAGTCATGGCCTCAAGTTGGGCTATACTAGGTATGCAGCCATCAAAATAAAATCCATTATGTAATAATTCCTCAATGGAGACATCATGAAATATATATCCCTCCAACTCATCGTCAAATTTAGTGATCATCTCATGATAAGCTATAGATAGCATATTATAGGTGAATGTCTTATTTATTAAACGCAAGGCATTGCGTGCATCTAAATAATCTTGGTAACATATAAGTTGGTCATCATCCTCAAATGGAAATGGCTGACCCTTACTAGAAAATAGGCCCACACCACATCGGGTGGGCCACGCTTCTACCTCAAAAGGTTCTTTCATACCATTTTGGAAAGGTCCCAAACCTTTCCCTTTATATCCCAATTTAAGAATTATAGGTTTGGCTTTAATATACTCATTAGTAAATAACATCGAGCATATCCATCATAATGAGTTCTGATGTTTTTGGGTATTCTACCCCAGTCATATCCATTATAAATAAAGGCACAAATCACGACTTGGTAAATACTTCCCATAGGCTGTGGGAGGCCCAAGGTAAAAGGAGATGGTGGAAAATTATTTAAAATAATAGAATCTTGCATAGAAGCATTCGTTTCTTCTGATATAAGAATTTTAGATAGATCGGGTAAGAGTTCGTTAGTAAGAGCATAAGAGGTAGAAGGAACATTCCCTACGTCTTATGATGCAAAAAATATGACTTTGGTGGATAGACGGTGTAGAGGTGTCGATATATAGGTCTATTAAAGGTATGGAAATTATAGGAGTAGAACAAGAGACATTGGTTGTGGGATTAGGATCTTTCTTAGGTCCTAATGCGGTTTGTTCAGAAGATGGTTGAGCTATATGTGAAGGTGCAACTGATGGAGAAGAAGTAGATGACTTTGTTGGTGTAATTTTCACACATTTATATGGATAATGAGAATTAGGATGTGTGGATGACAGAGTAGGGAAAAATTGAACTCCAATAGGTTCTGCCAAAGCACACATATCAAAGGGTCTTGGATCACCATGAATGGTAACCAACTGATTCTTAAATGTGAACTTAACACATTGATGTAAGGTTGAGAGAACATCTTGCATTGCGTTGATACAAGTATGACCCAAGAGTATATTGTATGATGTAGGGCAATGTACAATAAACACAGTCGTGTCCAAGGTTCTTGGACCAACCTGCAATGGAATGGTAATAACTCCACATTTTTCTTGTGTTTCGTCATTGAAAGATTTTATTATCATATCAGTTCTTTTCGTTTCCTCACTTCTAAACCCAAATATTTGGTAGAATTCAAAAGTGCAGATATTTAAATATGAACCATTATTAATCAAAACTCGTTTGACTGCTACATCTCTAATTAAAACAGTAATATACAAGGGGTTATCTTTATGTAAACTATGTTGAGGTATGTCTCTACCCAGGAAGTCAATACAATCAACTTCATGAGTTATTATAGTATTGGCCATGGCTTCAGGTTGAATTTCTTATGGTACCATCATCTGGATTAATGTGAGCATTAATTCATCTCTATGTGTAGGAGAAGATCTTAAAAGGTCCAAGAGGGAAATTCTAGCTGTAATATTTGATAATTTTTCATTAATATTATAAGGAGGTTTAGGTTGAACATTAGGTGCATGATTCCCTTTATTAGGAACCTTAAAAATAAATGGAGTTGATCCACCATTCTGAATTTGATCTTGTTGATAATTTTGAGCCTGTTGTCTAGTAACAGCTCCGATGGTACCCACAATATTATTTTGCGGATGATGAATGGGTCTTGGTCTAGCGTTTATAGCTAGCTCATTAGAAAGTAATTGGTGAGACTATGGTCTAGTAGTGAATCTTCTTGGAAATGGTCCTTCTAGAACCATATAACTTGTGATAGGGTGAATAGTATATGATTCATCTTTAGAACTATTCGATTGATTTGATGTGATTTCCATATCACTCTCAGTCTCATATTCTATATCACTAAGATTAGGTATCTAAATATTATATAGAGGCCTGGTTGTAACCATGGATAAATTTGTGTCAAATATTTCCAGATCATGAGCAGGTAAATGCCCACTAATAGTTCCTACATATCGGGCAGGAGGAGGGACATTATGATGTTCAATTTGATTAGCCACCTCCTTACCATGTTTTGGTAAGGGATGTTGAAATATGTCTAATGAATGATTTGCGTTCTTATTCTAGTTTTGTGGGGTGTTATTTTGAATATTATTAGGAGGATTTTACTTAGGTTGAAAAGCTTGCACCTCCATCTCATTGTTATCAATCAAGTCCTATATTTTATGTTTTAATCTTTTACAAGAGTTGGTAGTGTGTCTAGGTCCTCTATGGAAGTCACAGTGTAAATCTGCTCTGTATCCGGGTATAGTTGGATCAGGTTCCTAGATATTTGGTAATTGAATCAAACCTCGTTCTAATAATTGTGGTAGAATAGTTGATAAAGGTTGATTTAACCTAGTAAATTCTCGAGGAGGTCTATCAAGAGGTTTCAGTACAAACTTCTCCATTGTCTTTGCAGCATTAACATTAGCAATATTTTTGCTATCGGTGACTCCATCACCCACAACTTGTTTATTATTATATTGATTTTTGGATGTTTTCTCATCGTATTTCTTTTTAAGCTGGCCTCTCCTAATGAGAGCATCTTCCACTCTTCGGGCTATGTCTATAGCCTGATCGAAGGTGGTCAAGGTAGCAGTTTATAATTCGTAAGATAGTTGCTCTTACAAATTATTAATAAAGATGTCCAACATCTCCCTATAAGGTAACACAAAGTGTAATTTTTCTATCAACTATCTCCACCTAGCTAGGAAATTAGAAAAGCATTCATCTTTGTCCTGTTTTAAGTTATACAAATCTTTAATGGTCACATATCTTTTGATGTAGGCACTAAATTGATGAACAAAATACTCGACAGTTTCTTCGAAATTCCTCAAAGAATTAATGGGTAATTGATAATACCACTCTAATGCCATTCCTCCCAAGATTTTCAAGAACATTTTTTAGTAATAACAAGTCATCATGTGATATATCATTATCCTAAACATACGAAGATGCTCTATGGGATATTCGGTTCCTTTATATATGGGAAGAACAGGCATAGGAAAATATTTAGGATAATGTTGTGCTACGACTATAGGATCTAAACGCTGACTATAGGTCTCTCGATAGTTGTACGAGGGACGGTAGGGATCTATCTGGTCCATGCGGGAAACTAGCTGTTTCACCATGGTTTCAAGATTACTAGTTTGTCCACCATATTGGTTCGGTGGGAAATAGGTGTGGGATCTATGAGTGTATGATGGTGTGACATAAGGATTAGATGCTATATTGCTATTATGCAAAGTGTTTGTAGGAAGAGTATTATGAAGGGGATTTGTAATAGTATTATGTTGTACCCTAGAGTGTTGGTAATTGGTGTTTGGTTTTGTTTTGGGTTTTTGTTGATTTGAGGTATGTTGATCAAGAGCTTGGTGAAATAGAGCAATAAATGATGGTTTCTTTTGTGCGAGAATGACCCTAGGCTTATTAACATGCACTTTAGATCATTGGGTAACCTGTTGTTGTTGTATGTTATGAATCACAGCTACCATATCCAAATTGGATGGTCCAGATTGATCACTCTCTTGATCAATAAAGGACAAGGGATTAGTGCGTGTTTGAAATACTTCTAGAGTTACTTGAGTGTCACTAATTCGATCCTTGTCCATATGGGCTGCTCTATTAAAAACACCAATATTAGTGTTAATGAACTTCTAGAATTGTTCCATGTTTTCAAAAGTGATAGCTCCTCCCGAAGACATTTTAGGGGATGAGGATCCTTCCTCTCTATTAGTTTCTTCTTGTTCATTTCCTACATCAAGCTCTTCTTCTTGCTGGTCTAGGGTTTCTTTGTCCTGAACTTGGTCCTAAGGAGGGACATTTTGGTCAGTTAATGGTCTTCCTAACCAATCTTCATCTTCTTCGATTTGTTTTCCATTCCTAAGTCTAGGTATTGTGCTAAACTTAGGTTTTAGCAAATATATATATATATATATATATATGCGGTAGGGTTGAGAGGTATATATTTTAACTATATACCTACTATAATACTTTAAAAGGAAAATGTTTTGTTTTTGTTTTGTTTTTTTGTTTTTTGTGATTATATTATTATTTTGCAAGAATAAAAATAACAAACAACATGCTAGTTGCAAGAAATAACAATAGTAAAAAGAATGACTTAGTTTTCTATGAATAGTTTATGGATATCATTGATAGGGTCAAGTTCATCAGGAGTCATGAAATGCTCCTCTTCAAATTGGAAGTGGTTTTTCAAGAATTTGACAAAATGTGCTATGGTGATATGATCTATTTCAGACCTTGACATGTAAAAATAAAGTTCATGGCAATACTCTCGATACAACACAGCTCTAGGAACTCTATTCCATATTTTTCTATCCGTAAGAATGACTTCTTGATCCTCTATACAAGATAGAAATTTATGTACTACAACTACGTTCTCAAGGTATTCCTCAAAGGTGTATAATTCAGAAGACACAAGTGCTCTTTTATCTGATAACCACCTATGGCAAGCTCTCTGAAGTTCATGATACAAAGTCACCTAATCAGGATCCAAGATTCTATCTAGGATGAACCTCTTAATTTGCCTAAGTTCTATAGATTTGGATTCAATAATACCTAATCTCCTATCAAGTTCGTCCCACAAAGATTGGGCTCTATTTGTTTGAGGTACTCTAAGAACAAAAGTAATCTCTATGGCCATTAATTTATTTTCAACATTTATGGTGACAACTCATCTTCTATTATAATCTACCATCTAAGTATGATATGCAAATTTTAATGGTTGTCTAATGATTCTAGATATTTTTAATAATGTGTTTTTTTTTTGGATTGTTTTCAAAAGGTGTTTTAGTTTCACGTCGGGTTCACCAAAATGTATCGCCCAAATTTTTCGCACCCTTACCTTCAGGCTAAAGGACCCGTGCTCGGAAGGAGGATGCGAGAAGGATGGGAAAATACCTCGGATGGAGAGGCCATTTGAAGGTCACACCTCTCGGGGTAGGGGTATAAGGGTGAATTTTTGACGGATGGTGGGGTTCACTAGGAAACTTTGAGTGGCAGTTTCCATGCCTAGGTTGAGAATGGGTTTGATGTGTTCATTTTATGTTCAATCATTCATATTCCTAGGTTGGCCAAAATGAATCTAAGCTATTCTATATGAAATTTTTGGTTTATATGAAGACAACAAATATAAATGAATCCTAAATACAGAAAATATCTAAAATGGAGAAGAGTGCACCTGATTTATGATGTCTGATGAAGATTCTAAAGCTTGTAGGAGTCCAGATCATCTCGGATATGATAGGACCATCTGTAATTGTACAAAATCATCCATATCATAGGATATCATCTGAGATCAGCCAAGATCGTCAGCAACTTGACGAATTCGTCAGACGAATGCGTCAAAAACCTGCAATCATGAAAACAGACACCAAAAACCAAAAATACAATTGCAAGAATGATACAAAATGATAGAAATAAGAATATAAATTCTTTAATGATAAATATAGATATCAAATCAAATGGGATGCAATGTTTTAATAATTTATTTTGAATTTTATCATGCAAATATGCTAAATGAGGTGAACTTCAAGATGCAGAATGGAAGTGAATTAATCTAACGCACAATTAAATAATAAAAAGAGATAGAGAATGCAAAATTAGGGCTCTAATTGCCCCCAATCTGAACTGTAGTTAAAATCATCTGCAATCGTACGAGATCATCGACGATCTCGACAAGATCGTCCAAAATTGTGGTTGAATCACCTTAGACGATCTGAGCTTCCTCCGACTGAAACACAATGAAATATTGCAATAAAACTTGAAAAAACAAGTGCAAATGATGGGGGATAGGATGTTCTAACACAACAAAAAATAAATTTGTAGGGAAATGATTAGCCAAGGAGATAAACTAGGAAAATACCAAGTTTATATAGGATTAGGGGGAGGTTAGGAGGTTGGGGATCATCCCAATCTAGGATATCTCCAACGTAGGAATCTCCAACCGCATAGACACGCTTTCGCTTGAGTTGGAGAGGTTGTTGAAACATAAGCTAATTATGAAAATTTAGTTTTGGGATGAAATCGTCTAGACATTCTGTTCCATACGATATCGGTGATGATATCATACAACAGTCAAAAAAACTTTTAAAAATGGTGTAAAAAATGAGGTGAGCGGTTAACGGACAGTTTCGGGGTTAAAATTCAATTTTTTTATCTTTTACTGATGGTTTAACTGTGCCAATTTTAGGGTGCTACAGTAGTATTATTAGTACAAGAAAATTATAATTTAAAATATAAATGAATAAGGTGATTTTGAAGAGATATTAATATAATACCTGCACCTGCACCACATATACATATAGCTCCATCAAAAACAATGTCCAAATTTCAAAATGATCTTCTTCTAAATTAAGACACTCATCAGGAAATTAAATGTTCATAGGATGCGTAGACTCTAAAGGCACAACTAACTGATCAGGTTGGCCTTTTATAGATTTTTGGCCAATAAATACAATTTCAAACTCGCTAAGAGCAAGAACCCACTTAGTTGTGCATCTGAATAAATAAGGTCTACTCATCAAGTATCTTAATGGATCAAACTTAGCAATAACATATGTTTTCTGACTTAGCATATAATGATGCAATTTTTGTGTAGAAAACACAACTGCTAGACAAATATTTTCTAATGGAGTATATCGGGTTTCATAACTTATTAAATTTTTACTTATGTAGTATGTGGCTCATTCTTTATTTTCATCATCAATTTGAGCCAACATAGCTCCAAGTGCAAGTTTCAAAGCAAAAATATATAAAATGAAAGGACAATCCGGTATAGGAGGAACGAGCACTGGAGGGTTGAGAAGATACTATTTAATATTATCAAAAGCTTCTTGACATTCCTTATCCATTGAAAGTAAATGTTTTTCTTGATCAATTTAAGAAAAGGTTTTGTTCTATCTATCAATTTATCAATGAAGCGATGAATAGCTTGTAATTTTCCTTGTAAGCTTCTTAATTTTGATATGTTTTTAGGGGGTGGCATATCACAAATAGCCTTAATTTTTAGAGGATTTATTTCTATGCCTCGCATAGAAACAATGACTCGTAATAATTTTCCATATTTTACTCCAAATACACACTTTTATGGATTTAAACATATCAAATATTCTCTTAATATATCAAAAACTTTTATTAAATAATTAATGTGATCATCTTCTTTTAATGAACGAGCTATAATATCATCCACATAATCATGCAAAATATCGTACATAATATCATGAAAAATATATGTCATATCTCTTTGATAAGTTGCACCTGCATTCTTTAATCCAAGGGGCATTACTTTTCAACATAATGTTCCCCAAGGAGTAATAAAGGTTGTTTTAGCTTAGTCTTCAGGAGTTATTCTAATTTGGTTGTATCCTAAAAAACCATCTATAAGTGATAACATTCCACTCCCAGCTATAAAATCTATGATTTGATCCATATTAGGGAGAGGAAAGTCATATTTAGGGCATGCAACATTAATATCTCTAAAATCTATGCAAACCTTAATCTTAGTAGCTTCTTTCATAGTTACTGGAACAAATTTTGATGTCCACTTAGCATATTCAATAGCTTGTATAAAATTTCCATTCAAAAGCTTTTCTAACTCACTTTTAACTAGTAGTGCTACTTTAGGATGCATTTTTCTGAGTTTTTGTTTTACCGATTTAGCATCAGGGTGCACTACTAAATGATGCATAACTAGAGAAGGATCTAAGCCTGAAATATCTATGTATGTCCAAGCAAAGACATATTCTATGAAGAATTAAATATAAAGATTTTGTTTTTCTTCATTCAACTCTGATCCAATTTTGACCATGCGAGGACTCTCTTCTATGCCAATATTGATTTTAAAAAAAAATTCTAAAAAAATTTTCAAAGCTCTTTCAAAGTTGGGTGGTGCAGGTGACACACCCATTTCTTGTAATTATTCTAATGTGCATTTATCTAACTCGTATTTATGAGTATTAGCTTCAATATGGGCTATACATGACATATATCCATCAAAGAAGAATTCATTCCTTTAAATTTCATCAAGAGATATATCATGACAGATATCACGCTCTAAACATTCCTCTAGAGAAGCAATAATTTATGGATAAACCATAGTCAACATATTACAAGTATGTATTCTTTTAAGGGACTCTTTTTGTTCCATATATTCTGGATATGTTATAATATGATCATCATCTTCATATAGGAATGGTTCTGTTTTTGTAGGAATATAACCCAGACCATATAGGACCTGCCATTCCATAATTTTGAAAGGTTATTTTATACCATTTTCATGAGGGCCTAAACCTTTACCTCTATAATTCATATTACACATTATTTGTTTTGATTTTATATATCCATTATAAAATTAACACTTAGCAAATCCATCATCCTCAATTGTAATTTTTATGATTGAAATTTTACCCCAATCATATCCTGCATACACAAAGGCACAACTCCCAATATTAAAAATGCTTCCCTTCTTTGGCAAGCCTAATATCCAGGGAGATGGTGGTAACTTAGATAGTACCAAGGAATCTTGGGTAGCAAAATTAACTTCTTATGTAGTTGTAAGAACTGAAGATAAGTCTGGTAATACTTCATTGGAAATGGCATATGAAGTAGATGGACTATCCTCCTTAACTGGTTCTTTAGATTTTGTAAATTTAAATGGTGTAGACTTAGGAGGTGGATCTACTATTATAGATTTAGGAAATGGATTAGATATAAGATCATAAGGTGATGATGATAATTATTGAGAATTTATTGATGTTGATGTTTTAGACTATGTTTTTAATGGTGTGGATTTATAATGTGATGATGAATTAGTCTTAGAATATTTTGATGATGAGGGTGTACTAGGATGAACAATAGACATAGCAGGACAAAACAAAAGTCTTATAGGTTTCATTGTGGAACACATGTCAAAAGGCCTAGGGTCACCATGAATGGTGACTAATTGATTTTTAAACTCAAATTTAACACATTGATGTAATGTAGAAGGTACCGCTCTCATTGCATTGATCCAAGATCGACCTAGAAGAATGTTGCACAATGAAAAATAAGGTACAAAAAACATAGTCATATCCAAAATCCTTGGACCAACTTGCAATGTGATTTTCATTACTCCACATGTTTCTTGAGTTTCATCATTAAATGCTTTAATAATCATTTCAGTATTTTCATATCTTCTTTTTTAAATCCAAATATTTGAAAGAAATCATATGTGCATATATTTAATGATGATCCATTATAAATTAAGACTCTTTTAACTCCTATGTATCCAATCAATACTGTGATGTATAAAGGGTTATCTCCATACATACTTTGAGGAGGAATATATTTATCATGAAAATCTATGAAATTTATTTCATCCAAAGTTACAACATTTACTACAACATTAGGTTCAATATATTCAGGTACCATCATCTTACTTAAAGTTCTCATCAGTTCTTCTCTATGCATGGAAGAAGTTCTTAAGAGATCTACAAGAGAAATTCTCACTGTGATGGTAGCTAATTGTTCATTAATATCATATGAATATCTTTGTTGTAAACTTATTATATTATTTCCCTTAGTGGGAGCTTTTAATACAAAAGGAGATGATTTCTCATTTTGACTTTGATATTGAGAATTTTGGTTTTGTTCTTGTTATCTTGTAACAACTTTGATGGTACCTACAATGTTACTATGTCGAGGATCACCAAAGCGGGGTCTAACAGTTTTTGCTTGCTCATTTGAAAGCCATTGTTGATATGATGGTCTGGTAGTTAATATTCTTGGAAATGGTTCTTTTGGAACTGATAAGTATGTAATAGGTGTTATTTGATCTGATTCATACTCTAAAATATTTGAATAAATCTCTAATTCACTCTCTGTTTCACTTTTTGTATCACTTTCTAAAGATGCACTTTGGCAATGAGGTCTAATAGTGACTAGAGATTCAGTAGTTACACATATTTTTTACAAATCTTGATGTGGTAGAAAACTGCTAATAGTTCCTACATATCGAGTTGGATGAGGAACATTGTGATGTTCTACTTGATTTACAGCTTCTTTACCATGCTTTGGTAAAGGGTGTTGAAAAATATCCAAATTTTGATTTGCATTTTGATTTTGATGTTTTTGTGTATTATTTTGAGCATTTCTCGGAGGGAAATTCTCTACTTCCATTTCACCTTTATCAATTAAATATTGTATCATGTGCTTCAATATCTTACATGAGTTTGTTGAATGACCACCAGCTCTATGAAAGTTACAATGTAAATCAGCTCTAAACCCAGCTACGATTATATTAGGTTGTCTTATTTAAAGCAATCGTATCAAGCCTTGTTCCAATAATTAAGGTAAAACCATAGTTAAATGCTGATTTAATCTTGTAAATTCTCTTGGTCGTTTATCAGGAACTTTTAGTACAAAATTCTTCACAACTTCAGCAAGGATAACATTTGAGTTGTTTCTACTATCAATAACTCCGTCACCTACTACTTGTTTATTCTTATATTTATTCTTAAAATTTTTGTATTCATCTTTCTTATTAAATTGACCTCTTCTAATAAGGGCATCTTCTACCCTCCTTTCTAAATCAATGGCTTGATCAAAGGATGTTACTGTAGTAGTAGAAAGTTTATAAGATAATTTTTCTTACAAATTACCTATGAATATGTCCAACATTTCATGATGAGGTAATGCAAAGTGTAATTTAACCAAAAGTTGTCTCCACTTAGCCAAGAATTCAGAAAAACTTTCATCTTTTCCTTGTTTCAAGTTGTATAAATCCTTAATGGTCACATGCCTCTCTATATAGGCACTAAATTGGTGGACAAACATTTATGTTGTCTCCTCAAAATTTCTTAAATAATTAGTGGGTAATTGATAATACCACTCTAGGGCCATGCCTCCTAGACTTTTAGGGAACATATTTAGCAACAACAAATCATCATGAGAAACATCATGACATGTTATCCTAAACATGCGAAGATGCTCTATAGGATCTTTAGTTCATTTATATATCGGGAGGATCGACATAGGGAAATGTTTAGGATAAGGTTGAGCTACATAATATGATCCAAAGGTTGACTACACATATCTTGATAAATATATGAGGGATGGTAGGGATCCATCTGATCTATACGAGAAGCTAACTATTTAACCATGGCTTCAAGTCCATGTTGTTGTCCACCAAATTGATTTTTTTGCACCATATTATTGTGTCTTTGATATGTTGATGGTGTTGTGTAAGTATTTCCAACTGAAACACTATTGTGTAAAGTCTATGTGGGAACAATATTATGGAGTTGATATGCGATCTTGTTCTATTGGATTTTTTGTTGAGGATTGGTATTTTGCACTTGTTTAGATTTTTGTTTATTTGACATTTTTTTGATTAAGAGCTTGAGTGAACACAGATGTTAATGGTTATTTTTGTTGTTTATAATTTGCTTTTGGATTGCTAGAAATAATCTTGGATTATTGTGCCATTGGTTTTTGGGCATTTTGATTTAATAGTATCATGTTTTTATTAGATGGTCCTGCTTGATGATTATCTTGGTCTGCTGAGTTCACGTATGATAATGGATTTGTATGTATTCAAAAAGAAGACACTAAGGCTGCTTCCATATCACCTTCTCCTAAGTTATCCATTTGCACTGCTTGATTGAACTCTTTTATGTGGTATTTTATAAATTGGGTAAATTTTCTAAGTGACTCAAATTTAACATTTATTTTTCATCTAATGTAGGTTCATCAGGATCTTCTATTTTGTCTTCTCAATTATCATCTTCATCCTTTGAAGGTACATAATATTCAATGAGTGCTCTATTCTCAGTGTTTTCTTGGTCTTGTTCTCCCATATTACCATTGTCTACTTGTTTACCACTTCTTAATATAGGCATTTTGTTTTAGAATATTTTCTCTTTGCAGATATATATTATATATATGTGCTAAAATTTTTGGGGTATATATACTATATATATACCTAACTAAATAAACTAGAATAATATGATTGTTTTTGGGTTTTTGTAGTTTTAGATTTGCAAACAACAAAACAAACACAACTATAATATTATAGATATTATACTTTTAATTTTCTTGAAAAAGCCTATAGATATCATTAACAGGTTCAAGTTGATCTGGTGACATGTAGTGTTCTTCTTCAAATTGGAAATTGGTTTTTAAGAATTTTATAAAATGTGCTATAGTGATGCAATCGACTTCACAATTGGACACATAAAAGCGTAATTCATGATAGTATTCTTGATAAAGCACAACTCTAGGAACTCTGTTAAATATTCTCTTATCATCTAGGACAATCTCTTGATTTTCCACTCGTGATAGAAATTGATGTACTACTATTGCATTCTCAAGATAATATTCAAAGGAATAAAGGCTTGGAGAAATTATAGCTCTCTTATCTGCTAGCCACCTATCACAAGCTCTTTGAAGGTCAAAATAAAAGGGTGCACTATCGAGATCCAAGATTCCAAACAATTCAAACCTTATGATTTTCTTAATTTTAGGTTCTTTAGCTCTTATAATCTTTAACCTTCTCCAAATCTCAGGGTATCGCACACTACTTAATGAAGAAAATTCTTGGTTTTCTAGAACTGTACTAACATTAATTCAAACGACTCTCCTTATGTTATAATCTACCATCTATGGAATGCAGGATTATGTGTTTAAACTAATGCTTTTGTTTATTTATTTATTTATGTAAGAATTAGAAAAGTATCTATGTCTTTCATGATGGGTTCACCAAAGAATGTAGCCCAAAAATTCTTACACTCCTTTCCTCAAGGCTGATGGATCTATGCCTCAGAGGGGAATGGGAGAATGGATGGTCTACACCTCAAAAGAGAGGTACTTGATCGTACCTTCTTATGGTGATTTTTTGATGAATTGGGTGGGTTCACCAGGAAAAATTTTGTGGCAGTTTCCGAGCCTAGGTTTTGGGATTTGTTTTGATGTGTTCCTTTTATCAAATCATGTAATACACCTAGTTTGGCCAATATGCAACTACGCTAATCTATATGCAATTTTGATTCATATGTAAGCAGTAGAAAGCATAAAATAGAATCTAAGTAGGCAATGCAATGCTTAAAAATTTATTTAGAACACTTGTATCTAGAATTCTGAAGAAGATTATAATTTTTTATGTAGATGATATCGAGAAAAATCTAGCAATATCAATCGATATCAGGCAATATCGGGTGACCCGACTATGCATAAATCCAACCGATATTGACTAAAAACTATAGTTTTATAATTGGATGCAAAAAAAAAATCATAGGGAAATGCATTTGAATGGACTAATTAGAAATGAGTAATGATCTTAAGATAATAATGGAAATATTTTCATGTGTATATCTACGCTAAATTTTTAAATATTTATGAGATAACGAAGAAATATACCTATTAAATCAAAATTATAATGGTAAATAAATTGAAACTAATGTAATAGATATGAAATATTAATTCTAAATGAGAGGGATGGAGAAAGAAGATGCAAACTCCGAGGTCTGGATACCCCCAGTCCTCTAAATTACAAAAAAGTGAGTTGCAAGCAAAATTGGGTGATTTCACACAAAATTAGGTAGAAAAATATCACGATTGGGTGATCCGATATCGCTTAAATCATGTTGATGCACAATATGAACCTGTAAAAACACAATGAAAAGATATGAGTATAGCATGAAAGTATACGGGAGTTCCAAGGGGAATCTGATGTGAGGAGACTGGATTAAAAAGGAGGGAGTCAGGTAAGGATTTGGGCCAAAAATGGAGGGGGTTGTAACCTCTCCTAATCTTGGCGAAATCGAGTGAGCCGATCTCACAACTGTCATGTAACTATCCAAGTAAAGACAAATGAGGTTAAACAAATTTTGTTGCCTTGCTAAAGCAAGCATTTTTCAATTTTGGGAAAAATTGGGTGACCCAATTTCATACAAAATCTTTCGATTTTGCATGAAATTGTACGATTTTGCACAAAGGTTAAAAAATGACTTATATCGGGCATGAAAATTGAGGTAACAACTTAGGGGTGGCAAATTTGATTTTTCAAAGTGTTTTTACCTTAGTTTTAATTAATGTGAGTCATTTTTAGGGTACTACATTAACGATGCATGTGATGTTGCTAGAAAAAATTGGATGATGAAATGTCATCTGCGATATCCATAAATAAATCTATTAAGGATTATGCCATCACCAAGGTTTTAGGACCTAAAATATTGGGTTAGGTTCAGGGTGTCGGCAAAGGAGTATTGCCAACTACTTTATTTGTTGGCAAGGGTTGCTTACAGAAGTTGCACCAGATGCAAGAGCATATGGTAGAGAAAGAGAAAGTTAGAAGAGAATATTGTAGAGAGAGAAACAAATATGGTAGAGAAGCTTGTGAAGAGAGAAAAAATTGATGAAATTTTGACACGGCTTCCACAAATAGAGGTGTGTCAGTTTTTTCATGATTTTATATTTGAAATATTTACATGTTGCACCCCTAAACTTGTAATGATCCCTTGCATATAATTCCATAGGTAGCATAATACATGCTACCCCTAAAAGTGGACACAACATTGGTGGTGGTGATCGAGGTATAGGTAGCTCCTCAATACATTCTAGGCCAAAGTCATCAATGGTATGACTATTATTTCAAATATAAAATTGTTGACTTAGTTTGTATTGTATGCTATGCAATGAATTTATTTGGGCTATTGATTTTCCATGTAGGGATTGAAAACACCACTGATCACTCAAACTGAGAGAAGAGAATGCTACTTGACTCATATCCATAATGATAATGTAGTGGTCAAATGCACATTGATCAGTACTAACCCTAAAGATATTATACATTATCAATGTTTGGGTGAATGTTATTGAAAATTCAACATGCACATCGCCCATAAAGAGGAAACAATATTGTATAGAAGGAATGATGAAATGACCATAATGAAGGATGTTGTGGGCTCCTTCATTTCTTGGCCTATATCAAACTTTGTTTACAAATAAATTATGTGATGTTGTAGCAATATTGTTGTTAGATTTTCATACATGTAATGGGAGATAGCACTCAAAAGATGCAGAATAATATGAAAGAAAGTAAATCTGTGAGAGATTGAAATAATGCTATAAATAGAAATGATGAAAATGAATATAAATAATGCTATAAATAGAAATGATGTTAATGAAATAAATGAACACTCCATGATCAAAGCTACTACTCATGAATGAGCTCTAAGATTATCATTCACACACTGTATCATATACTCTCTATATTTATATATATATCTATGGCCATTTATATAGGAAGATAGGTTCCTTGGCCAACACTCTAGCTAGTTGTGCAAGGGACATCTTACATACATACAACTTGCACATTGACACTTTTGCATTTATTATATTGCATGAAGTAACTAGATAACTTCCCCCTAAAGTAATATAATGTCCTAAGTATGTACCATGAAAGGTACATTTAAATGACCCAAATGATGTAATATAATCTATTTCTAACACCCATTGTATTACATTATTTAGGTATTAAACACTTTACCCTTTAATGTGGATCTTATTCCATATTGAGCTTTGTACTTGGTTCTTCAGTAGTTGCTTCAATATTCAAATGATGCAAAATAGGTTAAATTTGTAGGTTCTTCTTTCAATTGACCTTTGCACTATATTCCTCCTTCATTGGATTTATCTTCTTCTTCTTCTTGTGCTTTCATAGGTGGTTGTGCTGCTACTTGGTTCTCATAGAGAATTTTGTCCTTTATTGTCTTCAATTTGTACAAAAGCTTATGAACAACCACTTAGAGCATCATGATAAGATCTTGAGTTATTAGAACCTAAAGTGCCAATATTGCATGAGGATTGAAAGATATTTTCTAGATATGACTCATTAAGTTCTGCCTTCTTTTTGAGTAGTTCTATCAATCCTTTTTGTTCTACATTTTCATTATTGTAGTGTTTATATGTGAGCAATGCCATGTATAATATACTCACAAGGTCTAAGGAAAGTGTAATGTCACTTTTTCCATTGTCAATAGCTTCATTGAGAGGAGCTTGAAGATACCATTCCATACTATCAAAATTATCTTTAAAGGCTTCACTATGGATTACTTTTGAAGTTAGATCTAATATTATTTCAGATTTTATGAGTAGATTCATGATCCCAAGTTTTATGGCATTGGATTTTTCCTTACTGAAGTAATTATCCTTATTGATGTTTGCAGTATTTTGGGAAGTAGACATCCTTATGGCTCCCTATTAGGATATATGATCCCTAATTGAAGTATATAAGCTTGATTTGATAAAACATTTATTAATCCTTAGTTTTTTTAGGCTTCCTTATGTCTCCCTAGTGTTGTGGCTGCTCCACAACGTACCCCAAAATTGGGGACCCACCTTTTTGCATGTTTTCCAAGAAGACCGAAGTGGCCCATATGCTAAAGATCAAAGAAAAAGCAAAACACCGCAAGGAGAAAAAGTGTCGCGATATCGCGACATGTTGCATTTTCGCGGTTCAAAGCAAAGAGAAAAAGAAGAGGAAAAAGTGTCACGATATCGCGACATGTTGCATTGTCGCGGCCAAAAGAGAAAAAGTGTCGCGATATCGCGACATGTTGCATTGTCACGGCCAAAAGAGAAAAAGTGTCGCGATATCGCGACATGTTGCATTGTCACGGCAAAAAGAGAAAAAGTGTCACGATATCGCGACATGTTGCATTGTCGCGGCCAAAAGAGAAAAAGTGTCGCGATATCGCGACATGTTGCATTGTCGCGGCCAAAAGAGAAAAAGTGTCGCGATATCGTGACATGTTGCATTGTCGCGGCCAAAAGAGAAAAAGTGTCGCGATATCGCGACATGTTGCATTGTCGCGGCCAAAAGAGAAAAAGTGTCGTGATATCGTGACATGTTGCATTTTCGGCCAAAAAAGTGTCGCGATATCGCGACATGTTGCATTTTCGCGGCCAAAGAGAAAAAAGTGTCGCGATATCGCGACATGTTGCATTTTGCCCAAAAAAGAAAAAGTGTCGCGATATCGCGACATGTTGCATTTGGCAAAGAAAAGAAAAGTGTCGCGATATCGCGACATGTTGCATTTTCCAAAGAGAAAAGGGAATGGAAAGAAAAAGTGTCGTGATATCGTGACATGTTGCATTTTCGAGAAAAAAGAGAGCAAGAGAAAAGTGTCGCGATATCGCGACATGTTACATTCTCGTGGCTAAAAGCAACAAAAGAGAGCAAGGAGGCAAAAGTGTCACGATATCGCGACATGTTGCATTTTTGTGACTCAAAAGGGGCAGGCAGGACAATGAAACTGAAGACTGCATAGTGACGTGGACATAAGGACAAAATCCAATGAATAAGACAAAACGTTACATAAGGAATCTTTAATGATTTGAAATCATTTAAGATGGTCGTTACACAAGGAAGGAAATGGACGCAAGCCCATGTGGAGAAAATGAAACGAAGGGCCACAAAATAGAAATGAAAAGCCTTTTTGGAAACCAAAACACATGCATGCACAAGGGAAGGTGAAACGAAAACCATTGGAAAAGAAATGGAAAATGAAACGAAAAGCTTCTTGAAAATTTTAAATACGCCAGGCAAGGATGTTTTGAGGGGTTGGAAACTGCTGCGAGCAAGGTTGCAGATTTGAAGGCAAGAGGGCCATTCTGGACCTGTTTGGGTCGTTTTTCTTCCATGGACTGGTTTGGGAAAACCAAAAATTTTTGTTATTGTAAAATGACAAATTTTTAATACAGAAAGTTTCAGAAAGTTGCATCTTATGGACAAGAAAGGAGGAGTCATTTTCTGCATGCAAGATTAAATGTCTATTTTTCCCCTTTTCAGATTTTAGGCTTGTAAATGGAGTTTATGCAAGTTTTCTTGGTTGCTTCATGCGAATGTTTAAATCTGAAAACCTCATTTAAAACCCTAGGAGCAAGCACTTAGCTTATCCGGATTGTGCTTGTTTTGCAAGTCCAATAGGTTAGGTTGCATGCATGAAAACCTCACATCTTCGGTTTTGTCGAAATAGGATAGCATCAAACTGAATGCATCTTATTTTCCATTTTCTGCATTTCATTTTCATTTTTCTGCATTTTATTTTCCAAAAATTTTAACTTTTTTTTAATTTTCAGGCATTAAAATAAACATTTAAAAAATTTCAAAATCCAAAAATAATTTCACCATTGCGTAGGTTATACTTCATACTTCCAATACGCACTTTGAAATTTCATTTTCGGAGTTGTTTAGTATTTTTAAAAATTCATCGAAGTTGTTTTATTACAGATTTTAAAAAATCCGAAAATAGAAAATTTCCATTTTGGTCGAATTTCATTTTTTTTAGTTTCATGTTTCATTCATGAGCCTATGATGACATTCCCTTCATGAAAATTCCAATTTCATTGAAGGAGTTATGTTTTATGGCATTTCACAAATTTCCATTTTTTGAGCCTAAAATTACCCTCTCTTCATAAAAATTCTAATTTTACGAAAGAGGGGTAATTTGAGCATCTACATCGTGGTCATATGAGGGCCAACTCACATTTGCTTTATTTTGGTTCAATGAACAATCACTAAAGTTTCATGGTAAAATAAACCAACATTGCCCCTTGTTTACAGTTACTTGCAATCACTAAGGTGTTCCAAGCATTTAAATTGAATATCTTTATTTGAGATTACTAATACACATATGCAAATGCTAATATAGCGGAGACCTTGGAGAAGTTGTTTGTTTAACTTCTTTGCAAGAGGGGATTTGGAACCCAAATCCTAAGGAAGAGTGTACTTTCACAATTGGGTGAAAATACCACTCAACATTTTGGCGCTAGAAGGAGGGCCTGAATTGGTTTATTTCAGTGTGATTTAAATGCTATAGGGATTTAAATTTTGAATATTTCATGCCCTATTGATTATTATCTTTAGCCCTCTTTTAACAATACAACCTTGTAGTGTTAAAAGGAGGACATGAATTGCTATGCATTGTTCTAACGCTTTTGATTGTTCATACAGGAATAATGTGTTTTGATTTGATTTTGAAAAATTTTGGTCTTGACTAACGAGGTTGTCTCCATGCAATTACTTTCATTTGATTTTAATGGATACATCTC
This sequence comes from Wollemia nobilis, assembly GCA_028583015.1. NCBI lineage: Eukaryota > Viridiplantae > Streptophyta > Pinopsida > Araucariales > Araucariaceae > Wollemia > Wollemia nobilis. Next base: position 6,556,721 of record JAQPPZ010017049.1, on the reverse strand, counting down.
TTGGTTGATGCTAACATGATTATTCATACGTTACATGTTTGATATTTGCTAGTCATTTCATGCTTATTTGTAAGGAATTATTTTGTCTAAAATGTATTTGTTGTCGGTATTATGCTCTTCACTTGCGTGTAATGCGATCTTGTGAATCCGAAAGCCTACAACACTAGGAGTATGCTCTTCACTTGCGCATATGCGATCTGGTGAATCAAAAACTAATTTACATTTTTAGAATATTGCTTTGTCATGGTTCCTTCTTTTATTCATGACTAACAAATTGGTTTTGAAGTTATTCTTTGAGTTTCATTAATGGCTACAACTGCAGGAACGTGGTATGGGATACATGTTAATCCTTTGAACATTAGTGGAGATTCTCATGATTTACCCAAGAACGTAGAAAAACGTTTGCCCAAATTTAAACACAATGGTCCAACATTAGCCGAGGAACATATTCAAGCCTATGTGGATATCCTAGTTAGATGGAATGTCGAACATGAGGATGTGGCATGTAGAATGTTTCCTGGAACCCTAGATGAGGTGGCATATGATTGGTACATCAATTTACCCACTGGTTCTATTACATCTTGGACTCAATTGAAAGATGAGTTTATCAATCAATTTAGGTTGCTCATTGATCCTCTCACGATATATCAACAATTTACTTCTTGCAAAAGAGAACCTAATGAGCCAGTGAGAAGTTTCAACTTGAGGTTTCGAAAGCTTTATGCGAGATTAATTTCTCCCTATACTATTGAGGAAAGTGGTGCTCTTCAAATATACTTTCGAGCATTGGATCCATTGTTTGCCATATTTGTTAGGATGAATCCCTTGGTTACTGATCTTGCATCGGCCTACACAGAAGCTATGATTGTAGATCAACAATTGAGGCCACAAGGTTATGGAATGGAGCAATCAACTATGGTAGGACAACTAGGGGCTTGCAATCAAACCTCGATGGTAAATCAAGCATGGGCACAACAAAATTTGATATCAAATGTTTTTCCCTACAATCAACTTTATCCTACCATACCAACTTATGCTCCCACATGTGCTTATACAAGTACTTCCATCCATCCAACTATGCCTCAATTAGAGAATCATGTGGTCACTCATGGAACCATTGCAACAAATGTTCAAGCTTTGTCCGTGGATATCAATCCAACTAATCCTACTACTTCTACCACTCAACCCAAAGAGTTCGTATCAGAAGTAAAAGAGCAAAAGAAAGTGGTTAAGAAGGTATGTAGGCATGTTCCACCACAAAAATGAGCACGTCAATGTATGCATCCAAATCATCCTAGGAAGAAAATTCATAATGCCGATCTTAATGATGTTTCATGTTATGCTTCTTCAAGTGATACAAGAGATTTTGAGGTGACTCACGTTGAAGTAAATACCTATTCGAAAAGTCTTGAAGAGCATGAAGTTTTTGGAGAAGAAATTCTATGGATGGGTAACAAGAAGTTGGAATCAAATGATCACCATCTTGTTTTGGAAAAGAAATATCTAGAATCATTACCCAAAAAGGAGGATTTGGATGAACAAACTTATGTGGATATGATTTGGTCAGATGTACTTGCAAAGGATTGGAGCAACTATATGACACGGAATTCAAAAATCGATCCCATTATAGAAGCTCCTAAGTCATCACAAGTGGCTGAAAATGAATCAACAAATGAAGTTCACCACTTGTTCCCGAAAGACACGTTGGATGATCTTCTCGAAAGTGATGACCAAGAGGATCCACACCTTCCAAATCGTGATAAAATTGAATCATGGGTTACAAATTTGGATTATGATAGCTTTACCAATTTGAATTCAAGAGATAACCCACTTTTGGAAATAACTGAACCATCTAAGGAAGGTGAAGATGAATGGGATGAGACGCAAGTGATTGATCATGAAGATGAGTTACTTGACATACACTTTGACCAAAAATATTTGAGGGTTGAAAAGGATGGGCATGTTTTCAATTGGGTGCCCAATTTTGGTATGTTTGATGAACAAGTAATCAATGAAGAATATGAAGACCATGAGGTAAAAGAGGGAATTGCAAATCCTCACCAAGTTTTGGTAAATGAAAATGTGAAAAAGGTAAAATCTAAACCTTTGTGTCCAAACATCCAAGATTTAGGTGAAGATTTGTATAATTCAAATGATATTTATGATGAAATGCCATTGAAGGTGAATGAAGAACAAGAATTAATTTCTAACCACACCTTTGATAACGTTACTTTAATGAATGAAAAGGAGCTTGATGCACTTAAATTGCTAAATCAAATTCATCAACAATTAATTCTTGAGTCTAGGATAAAAACTTCTAATGATCCCCATTTAGTAAATATCCTAGATGCTTGTAAATTGTTGCACAATTTTGATTGGCCTAAGAACATGGAAAATGAATTAGCCTTGAAATTTTTAGAAATAGGCTCTTGCTTACAAAATTTCATTTTGAATAAAGAAAGCCTAGTTCTAAATCATGAATGGAATGATGAAATTTACACCTTAAAGAATAGACAAGAAAGAATTGAAAATCAACCATTGTCTAATCAATTAGGTAATTTGAATCTCACCTATGAGAATACTAATGGAGCTAAATCTAATTGGTGGGGTGAGAGAGGAAAGTTGAAGTTGGTTGCATTGTTTGGTCTAGTCTTGTTTTTGTTTGATTCCTTCCACATTTGGCATGTGTATCACATTATATGTCTTTTGAAATGCTCAAATCAGGTTTGGGATCCGGGAAAATGATAATCCAAACTTTGCACCATCTTGTATTATATTGTACATTTGTATATAGATTTTGGTTGTTGGTTTTGGTTTGTGTTTTCAAGTTTCGTTTTTGGGATTGCTTTTTGGATTTGGTTTTAAGTTTTGTGTGTTGGTCCTTTGGACACTTTTGGTTTGTCTTAAAAAAAAAAAAAAACTCCAACTTATGTCAACTTATGTCCTTATGAATGTTGACTAAGACTAAGAGAATATGAAACATCGGAATTGTATTGCAGAAAGCTCCACGAGTATCGCAAACACATTAAAGAATATCGTTTGGAACTTGTGATGCATGAAGTTGTCTGTTTTACACATTATGGTAAAGTAGGTGGTATACTCCATCCGCATTTCAAAAAGAGCAATGCATTCATCCATATCTCATGTTACATTCCACATTGCATATACATTTCATCTCAGTTGCATCTACATTTCAAATACAATCATTGAAAAGGTGTCGAATCCTCTTAGGGTTATTACATAACATATATTAAAAGGATCCTAAGGTTGGGAACTGATGCCCGAACTATCTTGAACCAAGCACGTTCTACACATATTAAAGAGGATCTTGAGCAAAATGGTCAAAACCATACTTGGAAGAAAAGGTGAGGCGAAAGGAGTATTTCGTGTCTGTCCTATCATGCAACATAATCCTTAAAACAATGGTTTTTACCACTCCCATAGTGCTTAAAGTCTAAAATCAGAGTAGTAAGGATAGGGTCTAATTCTCATCTCGCTTAGGTTGAGAATCCAATTCCCCAAAGCTCTGATTTGACCTTCATGGAGTAGTAAGGATAGGGTCTAATTCTCATCTCGCTTAGGTTGAGAATCTGATTCCCCAAAGCTTCTATTTTTCCCACTCAAGAACTTGAAATTCCAAAGCAAATATTTTTCATTCTACTTTTATTGCATCATTGATATTGGATTGGAAGGATCGTACTACATGTCCCTTGCAAGGATGGGTAGTCATCCCCAAGGTTCAAGAAATCAAAAGTAAAGTCAAATCCTGGATTATGGGGTTGATCTCCACCGGGGCTATAGATGCCTGACTGGCAGTGGAGTATGCTCATGCATGGCAACATGTCTTGTCTAAAAGCAAGACCATTGACTACTCAAACGGACAGGCTAGCCTGACAATTTCATCCATAACAGGTTAAATCATTTTGTTCAAGATGAGGTAATGAACTCCAGATCAGAGTAGTAAGGATAGGGTTAAATTCCCATCTCGCTTAGGTTGGGAATCCTATTCCCCAAAGCTCTGATTTCACTTACACTTGCACATGGGTTCAAGATGGTAGTGACACATAACCAACTTTGGGATCTAGTAAATTAATTCAATATACACATATTTGGTCCTAAGAGGGTTTGACAGTTTTAATATGTTTGTTCATGATACTAGAAAGTTTGAGCCTTTGCAAAGCAGGTTGTTATATCTCTAGCATCTTCACCATACATTAAATCCTACAGGAATCATCCATAACTTCTCATATGCATGAATCATAAGTGAAACTGACAATGGAAAGTTGAACGAGTTTCAAACGATAGGGAATGAAGCACATTGCACACACCGAGCTGATGCTTAATAATTCTAATGCTTCATGTATTTCTCGTCTAGTTTCATTCTTGGGATATTTGCTGACGCTTGTGTTTGAGTTTTGAAGGTGTTCAGGTTGAGTTCTCACCGAAATGCTCAGGAGCATTTCCCAGCAAAGTCGCCATTTGTTGTGGCTGCTCCACAACGTACCCCAAAATTGGGGACCCACCTTTTTGCATGTTTTCCAAGAAGACCGAAGTGGCCCATATGCTAAAGATCAAAGAAAAAGCAAAACACCGCAAGGAGAAAAAGTGTCGCGATATCGCGACATGTTGCATTTTCATGGTTCAAAGCAAAGAGAAAAAGAAGGAGAAAAGTGTCGCGATATCGCGACATGTTGCATTGTCACGGCCAAAAGAGAAAAAGTGTCGCGATATCGCGACATGTTGCATTTTCACGGCCAAAAGAGAAAAAGTGTCGCGATATCGCGACATGTTGCATTGTCAGGCCAAAAGAGAAAAAGTGTCGCGATATCGCGACATGTTGCATTGTCGCGGCCAAAAGAGAAAAAGTGTCGCGATATCGCGACATGTTGCATTGTCGCGGCCAAAAGAGAAAAAGTGTCGCGATATCGCGACATGTTGCATTGTCGGCCAAAAGAGAAAAAGTGTCGCGATATCGCGACATGTTGCATTTTCACGGCCAAAAGAGAAAAAGTGTCGCGATATCGCGACATGTTGCATTTTCGCGGCCAAAAGAGAAAAGTGTCGCGATATCGCGACATGTTGCATTTTCGCGGCCAAAAGAGAAAAAGTGTCGCGATATCGTGACATGTTGCATTTTCAGGCCAAAAAAGAAAAAGTGTCGCGATATCGTGACATGTTGCATTTTGGCAAAAGAGAAAAGTGTCGTGATATCGTGACATGTTGCATTTTGGCCAAAATATAAGAAAGAAAAAGTGTCGCGATATCGCGACATGTTGCATTTTCCAAAAGAGGGGAAAAGTGTGTGATATGTGAATGTTGATTTTTATTAAAAAGAGAGAAGGAGGAAAAGTGTCGTGATATCGTGACATGTTACATTTTCGTGGCTAAAAGCAACAAAAGAGAGCAAGGAGGCAAAAGTGTCGCGATATCGCGACATGTTGCATTTTCGTGACTCAAAAGGGAGAGGTAGGATAGTGAAATTGAAGACTGCATAGTGACGTGGACATAAGGACAAAATCCAATGAATAAGACAAAACGTTACATAAGGAATCTTTAATGATTTGAAATCATTTAAGATGGTCGTTACACATGGAAGGAAACGGACGCAAGCCCATGTGGAGAAAATGAAACGAAGGGCCACAAAATAGAAACGAAAAGCCTTTTTGGAAACCAAAACACATGCATGCACAAGGGAAGGTGAAACGAACAACCATTGGAAAATGAAACGAATGGAAAATGAAACGAAAAGCTTCTTGAAAATTTTAAATACGCCAGGCAAGGATGTTTTGAGGGGTTGGAAACTGCTGCGAGCAGAGTTGCAGATTTGAAGGCAAGAGGGCCATTCTGGACCTGTTTGAGTCGTTTTCTTCCATGGACTGGTTTGGGAAAACCAGAAATTTTTGTTATTGTAAAATGACAAATTTTTAATACAGAAAGTTTCAGAAAGTTGCATCTTATGGACAAGAAAGAAGGAGTCATTTTCTGCATGCAAGATTAAATGTCTATTTTTCCCCTTTTCAGATTTTAGGCTTGTAAATGGAGTTTATGCAAGTTTTCTTGGTTGCTTCATGCGAATGTTTAAATCTGAAAACCTCATTTAAAACCCTAGGAGCAAGCACTTAGCTTATCCGGATTGTGCTTGTTTTGCAAGTCCAATAGGTTAGGTTGCATGCATGAAAACCTCACATCTTCGGTTTTGTCGAAATAGGATAGCATCAAACTGAATGTATCTTGTGTTCCATTTTCTAATTTTCTGCATTTTATTTTCCAGAAATTTTAACTTTTTTTAATTTTCAGGCATTAAAATAAACATTTAAAAATTTTCAAAATCCAAAAATAATTTCACCATTGCGTAGGTTATACTTCATACTTCCAATACGCACTTTGAAATTTCATTTTCGGAGTTGTTTAGTATTTTTAAAAATTCATCGAAGTTGTTGTTTTATTACAGATTTTAAAAATCCGAAAATAGAAAATTTCCATTTTAAGGTCGAATTTCATTTTTTCAGTTTCATGTTTCATTCATGAGCCTATGATGACATTCCCTTCATGAAAATTCCAATTTCATTGAAGGAGTTATGTTTTATGGCATTTTCACAAATTTCCATTTTGAGCCTAAAATTACCCTCTCTTCATAAAAATTCTAATTTTACGAAAGAGGGGTAATTTGAGTATTACATCGTGGTCATATGAGGGCCAACTCACATTTGCTTTATTTTGGTTCAATGAACAATCACTAAAGTTTCATGGTAAAATAAACCAACATTGCCCCTTGTTTACAGTTACTTGCAATCACTAAGGTGTTCCAAGCATTTAAATTGAATATCTTTATTTGAGATTACTAATACACATATGCAAATGCTAATATAGCGGAGACCTTGGAGAAGTTGTTTGTTTAACTTCTTTGCAAGAGGGGATTTGGAACCCAAATCCTAAGGAAGAGTGTACTTTCACAATTGGGTGAAAATACCACTCAACACCTACTAATGAGAGTATATACTATTAAGGAATTTTAGGTTTTGTAGAAAGCTTATAATTTTCTAAAGGATTTGAAACTTGATAATATTTGATAAATGTTGATATTACCAATTTTTGTAGAATGCCTTATTCCCTAGTATGTTTTGGATAAGATATAAGATGAATATAGTGCTTTTGTAAATTGTAGTTTAATTTCTGGTTGATTTGTAATGTTTTTGTAAATACCAAAATCAACTTCTATTATATCTTATTGCTCCTATTGAACTAAGAACTTTTTCCAAATTTAAAGAGGTTTTAATGTTGTATTTCTTTTGTTTTGAGAAAATTTGAGACAATAATATTATAAATTTCCAACCTTTGAAATGCTTTGATAAACCTCTCTTTTAAATATCCCTTTAGGATTTAATTTAAGTGTATCTAATTTCCAATAAATTAATTTTATGTAATAACCCTTATAACTCCCTAATTATGGAAAAATTAGACCATAATAATATTTAAAAATATTTAAGATTAATTTCTAGTAGAAACCCTTATTACTCCTAAGTTTAATATTGCAAATATTATATTAATTTGATAAATTATTCTATTTGAGGTATGACTTTAAATATGATTAAATTCCTATAATTTTAACCTTATAACTCCCCAAAAATGAACGCACATAAAAATGGGTATAAACCTTACCTAATATCAAGCAATATTCGATGCTGATTTTAGATGTGCAAGGGCTACAATATTGACATCGTTGCTTTGATTGTATCCTCCAATAAAACTGCTTGGAACTTTCCTTGTATTTAATGTTCCAAATATGGCACCCTTTAGTCTCTACCTTTGACCTTGCTTGACCAGAGCATTGAAGGCTCTACCACCTTCCTTACATGCTACAACTCGGCCCTATGTGCGTATATCCCAAAGTGTTGAATGCAGAGATGTAAATTTTGTTTGAATGTTTGGTTGTTGATGCCCTTAAAATGGAGGAGAATCTTGTATTAAGTACCAAGTGGCATGTACATTTTCTTCTTGAGTTCTTGAGGAGTAGAAGGTGCTAAAAAATGCTCATTTCTTCCTTTGAGTAATGTATGGATGTTACGTTCTTCACAAGATAACTTGATCTCTTTATGGAAAAGTGTATCTCATACACTCAATGCACCAGCCTATTGCTTGTAACTCCTTTCTTGATGAAGATGAGAACTCGCATGAGGAGCATTAGGGTTTTACCTCAAGTGATAAATATCACTTCATCCTTGTGCATGGACATCTTTTCTATCATTGCTTCAATGAACCCTTTGGAGGTTCTTTAACCCTATAAAATATTCAACTCCTCTTTTGTTCAATTGCAATAATTTCAGCTAAGATGTAGAGAAATGATTTGAAGTCTTGAGCACCGATTTTGATAAATGCAGATGTGGAGTTTGAAACACTCCAATGGTGCTTAAATATTCTTCTTTTCTCACCTGTTATACATCCTCCTTTTGTAAATATTTTTTCTCTTGAATAATTTTGTTTCTCCCTTTGCTTTGCTCCTTATCTTTTGCAACTTTGACCATCCAATATGTGAGGAGAATGAGCCATTAGAGTGGCTTCTTTTGCTATGCTTGGATAGATGCTAGCATTCAGCCACCTTCAACTAGTTTTTACAATGAATATTGTGCCTTTGAGGAACCTTAAAATTTATCTTATTTCCCTGTAAAAACTAGATTAGGATAGTGCAATGCAATTTAATGTATTTATATATAAAATATCATTTATTGTACCTCCTTTTGCACTCCTTTCAGGTCTAAATTTCTGCTTTTGTGGTAGTATTTTGAATGTAATGTAAGGGTTTTGAGGTTGTCTATTTGATTAGACACCTTCCCTTTTTGCTTGGATATTTTACAAATGAATCCAAGCTTGTAACCACTTGATAGAAGCTCCTTTTTCTGCACTATTTATTTGTAATAGAAACATTATTGTGCTTTGAATTTGAGACTCACCAAGTCTCAATTTGAGGCTTCCTTTACTGATATTCAGTGGCTACTTTCTTATCCAATGCTTGAAGGATTGAGCTTATTTTGTGGCTTATCTTAGCCATGTTGTAGATTTATGTGCACTAACTTTAGACACTGACAAATTATGATTTTTTGCCCTTCTCATGAACACAAATAATGATCTTTTTGAGAGCAATATAATAATGCAATGAATCTAATAATATTTCACTTTTAATGCACTAAAAAGTTTACCTTATCACTCCAATCAACTCTCAAAATAATACACGTAATCAATTTGTAGATGATAGGTAGTTGATAGATAGTTGTAATTCTAAAATCTAATCAACTCCTAATGTGCAAATGAAACTTAAAAATAACCTTTATCTTTTTGCACTTTTGAAGAATGTAATTCAATTATTCTTTTTACAAATTTAATCCAAATTAAGGTGCTTTAACAAGTTTGATAAGTAAGCCAATTAATGAATCTACTTGCACCAATAGTTTCTTACCTTTTTTCTGAAATATTTTTTAGCTTTTTTTTCACTTCTGTAGAGGATGTAGATATTGGTGTCTAAGATCACCAAGTTGCTACCTTGAGTAATATCTTGCAACTATTTGTAGGTTGTCCTAAAAATCTTTGTCTTCACTAAAATATGGTCTTAAACTTTCTTTCATGAGCCTAGGATTTTGGTGGTTTGTTCTCCTCTTTTAGTCTCATACTTCTGCTATATATTTTAAGAAGTATTTGTTTCTGAAGTGGTGTCTTCTTACGATGAGAGGCAATCTCCAAATCTCCTGGATTTGGTAGGCTTTTTCTATCTGAATCTTCCTTTAAGATTCTTGTCAAATTCTAAATTCAAACATGATCTTCTTCTCAAGATTTTTAATGTCTTGAGGTCTTCTGATATTTGGAAATCCTTGCCAAATTCTTCTTCTTCTTTTGGGCTTGTTTTTGGATGGTGAAAATTGACCCAAATATTTCACTATCTCCTATAGTGAATTTCTCCAATGAATTATCATTGGAACTCCTTTGATGATTTCTCCAGTAATGCTCTCAAAGAATTTTACTGGATGCTCGTAGAGACCTCCCTAAGTTCTTTGATCTTGTAGCTTCTTATGGGTTTCCTTGAGACCTTATCTTCAACCTTCTACTTCTAGAAGTGTTGGTGGTGAGATCTTCTGGATCTCTAATTTCACTGCTTCTCAATTCAAGTAGGACTCTCTTAGTCCTTCTTCTTCTTCTTCCAAGTTTGGAAGTTCTTCAATAAGATATCCTCTTGATCTCTTTTACTTTATGTGTTATATTGATTATGAAGAATATACTCTTCCTAACTTTCTTTTAGGAAGCTTTCCCAACTCATTGAATATCATTTTCCTATAACAAAGTATTAGTACTGAAATCTACTTTTGAATTAGATACTCTCTTCTGGAGTCTTCTTCAGGATCAAGGCTTTCATGGATTTTTTGGCTTCTATGACATTTTCTTCAATATCAAGGCTTCTATGGAATTTTCTTTAATATAAAGGCTTATGTGGCCTTTTATTTTAGATCAAGGCTTCTATGGCCTTTTCTTCTGAATCAAGGCTTCCATGGTCTTTTCTTCTAGATCAAGGCTTTTATGGCCTTTTTTATTCTATGAAGTTCTCAATCTAGCAATTGTGATTTCTTGTCTCCTAACTTCACCATGATTCTTCTCCATAAGTCTCTTCTATAATATTCTTTTCTTACAACAACTAATCTTTGTACTATGAAGGCACTCTAACCTTCGGGTAACAAAGTTGAAATATCCTAGATTTATATTGTAGGATGTGTTTCAATCATCTAATAAATTAATTCCCTATAATAAAATAAACTTTAGGTAAACTTTTCTAGATATCTTAGATGAGTTTCACTAGTTGATTCATCAAACTAGTGGATCGAATGCTAAGTCCTAGTCTTCATGAGTTTTTCCTTGTAACTCTGCAAAAAGACTCTAGCCATATGCAATCTCGGTATTTCTAAAACTAAAATTTATTTCATTTCTCACTCGTGGATCTCCCTAATTCTACCACCTAGAATCTTCTAAGATTTTTTGACAGTGGTTGGTCCAACAGCATGTCAGGTTGACAAAAAACTCAAGGTCAATGATAATGGTGGTTTTCCTATTGATCTATTGTAGCTTGATCTACCATAGATCTTATACCATTATTAGCTTTTGATAAAACATGTAATGGGAGATAAAAATCATAATATGTAAAATAATATAAAAGAAATTAAATCTGTGAGATGACTAAAATATGATATAAATAGAAATGATGGAAATTAATACAAAGGAGCTATGAAGGAAATGAACACTCCATGATCAAAGATACTGCTTATGAATGAGCTATGAGCTTATCACTCACACACTATATCACATAATCTCTATATCTCTATCTATATCTATGGTCATTTATATAGGAAGATAGCTTCCTTAGCTAACACTCTACCTAGTTGTGCAAGGAACATCTTACACATATACAACTTGCACATTGACACTTGTGAATTTATTACATTGCATGAAGTAACTAGATAACTTCACCCTAAAGTAATCTAATATCCTAAGTATGTACCAAGAAAGGTACATTTACATGATCCAAATGATGTAATATAATCTTTTTCTAACAATTGTATGATGCTTTGAATTAACATATAACATCAATGATTACAAAATAGATTACCTTTTCTCCATTTACTTCTCCCTTAGTGGTCTATATGCATAACTCTAATTTTATTTTTATTTAATATTGCATTGAACTGAGTGTTTTTGTAGTTGATTTTGGTTTATGTAGTTGTTTATTAGTGTTTTGTTATTCCCTTTTCAAATGGGTTTATATCCTATTTATGGATAAAATTATTTTTACTCTATATTTAATGTTATATTTTTAGAAAATGCTAGTAAATAATTAATGGATAGGCAAGCTAAGAGTGAGACGAGTAGGTATCCTAAGCATGAGGTTGGCCAGTCTTATACAAGAATTTAATTTGGTAAAAAAGAAAGAGAGAGAGAATACAAGTGTTGCTAGGGCATAGGATTAAAAGTCTAATCATGCATACATGTTGTAATGTGTTGAAATGAAGGTTTATTGTTTCGAGTGTGTGTTAGTTATGAAATTGATATTTCATGTGTGACTCTTAGTCCTAGTCCTTAATTAGTAGTAGTACTTGATTTGTATAGATGGATATTTATATATTTGAAGAAGTCTCAGGATACCCTCTCGGCTCATCTCAATGGTTGGGGTGGGTAGGGATGTTTAGACATTTGCCTGTTATATGGAGGTTTCAAGTTGTACATTTATTCTTGCATTGAACTGAGTGTTTTTGTAATTGATTTTGGTTTATTTAGTTATTTATTAGTATTTTTTTCTTCCCTTTTCAAAAGGTTTTATATTCTATTTATGGATAAAATCACTTCTACTCTATATTTTATGTTACCTCTTTTAGTTGTTGACATCTATCTTTATGTGTGACTCATTTGTAGCCATTATGTTATCTTATATTTCTTGAAGATGATGGAACTTTATCTAATAAAGGTTGTGACAAGATGGTGCTAGAGTTGAACTAATTCAGGCAATTTTGGTTTAAAATGTTGCTGAAAGAATTTTTAGACTAAAAAACAATGGTAGTATTTTCACACAACAATGATGAGAATGTTTTACAAATGTGCCTATTTTTCCTAGAAAGAAATTTTAGAAATGAAGTTGAGAATGCTTAGTTCTGTTTGAGGGAAGATATTTTGGGCATAAATTTAACCAAAGAATGGAACACCAAGGGTTGTCATTGTTTCAAAATCTATATCTCAAAAAGTTGTTATTTTTTCGTTCATTTTTTAATTGCAACAAATGACTGACTAAATTAAACATTCCTCCCAAAAATTTTATATTTTGATTTAGCTCTCTGATATTTTATGTTTTATCTAGCATATGTCAATCAGCTAGTAAAACTTAGAGTATATAGCACTGAGGTAGTTCTCCAATGTAAAGATTATTTATTGTTTACTAACTTTCAATGACAATATTTATTACAATATATCTTTTTATGTTTAGAAATATGAACTATTTGTAATTTTTTGTTCAAAATAGTTGATGAATCTTAATTTTGTATAAGAAAATATTTATAAGACCCTAATTTTTACTTCTATAATTTGTAATTTAGGATCGATGTTGGATTCAATGTCAAGTGTGGTGTTATTAATGGTGATGATAAAATACTGGCACTACTATCTGTAATTCAAGAACTGACACCTAAAAGGGACTTTAACAATGATAAAGAATTTGAGACTGTTATGATCACTGTAAGGAAAATATGGTTAGATTTGTGAGGACCTGCCTAGTCTTGATATATGATAATAATTGTCACAATCATTTGGTTGCATATTCTTGCATTTTGTTTGGAACTTCATATTTATTTCATGCTTAATACATTATGTTCTCACTACAAGGTATTAGTTCTGGATAGTATTTTATAGGGATGCCTTGTGGTATGGAAATTTATTTATTTCTACATACAAGGTGATGGAATGATGAGAAGCAAGAAGAATTTAATTTTACAAAGAATTTCAAAATTTTAAGATATTTGTTTTTAGGCTTGAAGAAATTTGACATGTTTTTGCATTTGCATAAGAAGAAATTATCATGTTCTATGTTATATGGATTGAACAAACCCTGTAAGTGTATCTTTTTTATATTTTATGTTTTTGATAAACTTACATGTGGACTTGTTATTATGTTCTCATTTGTGGTATAATTGTAAATTACATCATTGTTTGGTCTAACTCCTAGTACCTCAAACATGGATCGTATCCTTTATATTTTTTCCAATTGCAAGCATGTGTTGTTTTTCTATCTGTTGGTCAATATACTTTGAGGTAGCATGAATAGTGGTTGCTTAATGCTTATTTAGTACTACTTGCATACCATATGTTAGGATCTAGTACTACTATTGTGGCTCATGGGAATCAAATGCTTGAGAAACTAATGTTTGTCAAGCTGCTTCTATCCTAGAATAGGATAGTATGTTGCATGTGTTATTTTTTAAATTTTTGAAGAACTAATGTATATGTTCCATTTACAGAGAGACCCTTTTGGGTAAGATACTACCTGCTTATGATGGTCAAAAGAGTTTTTACACTACTAGGGCTCTTCCTTTTGCATTGAAGGAGTTTATGATAATTCTAATTGATGTAGAGGAATCAAACAAGAGTCCAAGGTACATCATAAAAATATCTTGAGTTATTGAACATTGTCTGGAATTGTTATGGTTTTGTTAATTTCTTGTCTTTGGCTATTAGCGAATTATGTGGGAATTATGTCAACTATTCTATTAATTGAAAAATAGAATAAAGTATTAAATTATTCTACATTATAAATTTTCTATACTTAAAATATTGAAGTTTAAAGTTCGAATACAACTAGGTGGAAGTGGCAAGAATAGAACCTATGAATCTTTATTCAACTTTGCAGCAGACAATCATTTTTTGTTAGCACAATCCATAAATACAAAATCATCAAAACACTAACATAAATTTCAATTCTTAGCAACTTTAGGACATAATAATACTCTCCACTCTTTTTCTAAGTCCCATTTTGATGTAGTTAAACTAGACCGCAAAGTCCTTGCATCATGTAAAATTGTGTTTATTGAATGTAGGTTCTTGTTCCACATGACTAGTTCACATTTCCTTCAAAATAGTCTTTATGTTTTTAGGTTTTACAAGTATATGTCCATAAGTACCATCTGTAAACTTATGGTTATAATCTTAAAATTGTTGCAGTAGCACTCATTAGATGTGTAATGGAATTTCACCTCACACTCTAGTTTGTACTTCATGTACGAGTTTACAAACATGAAAATGATAAGTGTTTGAAGAATGAGCATTCAACAATCTGGTTTTAAAAACCCTCAAAATTCCTCTTCAACTAAGGAAGATCTCAGGTCAACACCTAGAGGATGCTCCACACCATGCACTACTAAGAACAAACATGCACTAATAGAATTGTTTCTTCTAAGAGAGTGTTGAATAAAGAGTCATAGGCTCTTTATAATCAATGGTATAACTTATCTAATAACACTATAATTTAAATACACAATTTCTAAGTTAGTGCCTTTCCATCTCATCTTTCCCATATATTGATTTTAGTGACTATAACTTTTCTATTTTTCAAGTAAGTACACAACAGTGAACATCAATGGTAATTTCAATAGCCAGGATATAGGTAAGGATAATTAAATTACCCATTATCACTACAATTTTTTCATCAGCCTAAATATTTTGCCTAACTTCTAGTCCTTCCAACTCATCTCCTTTATATTTTATTTTAGGGTGGGACAATAAGAGGGGAGTTTTAAACCACCCTCTTAGCCCTAATATGGTGGTTTATAACTGCCCTCTTAGTTCACCCTAAGATTGTAGTTATAAACAACCCTCTTAGGTCACCCTAAGAGGGTGGTTTATAACTACCATCTTAGGGTGAACTAAGAGGGCAATTATAAACCACCCTCTTAGGGCAATTTAAAACTGCCCTCTTAGGGCTAAGAGGGCAATTTAAAACTTCCCTCTTAGGCCTAAGAGGCTTAACCCTAAGAGGGTGGTTAATAACCACCCCATTATTCCTAATATAATGGTTCAAAATACCCTCGTAGTCCTAAGAGAGCAGTTGTTTGAGGCAATTTCTAGCCGTCGTCATATATCACAAATTTTTTATGATGATATCATAGAAGACGACTAAATAACCGCATTTAAAGGTCTTTAAGATCAGTTTATAAGTGTTTTTAAAGCCCTTTTATGGTGTAATGCATCCTCACATTACATATTTGCACACTTACATACAATACACTTGTGCATATTCTCTCAATACACTCTTGCACTCTAACTTACATGACACTTGTGAATTTCCTGCACATTGCACTCTTACATAAAAGGGAAAATATAAATTACACATCTTAACTATAGACTCAACCCTAATCTATTACATATATAAATTATCGCATGAAGGTACCATGGGGGTACATTAACATGTACCAAATAATGTAAAAATACTAAACACTTTTATAACATAGATCCATGTTGTAAAAATGTCACATATCTAGATCAAGTAGCTTCATAATAAATTCCATTATATGTATGACTATGTTAACTCTATATAGATCAATAGATTAGAGATAGATTTTTCTACCAAGAACATTGATACCTTTGGTACTATTGATGAGTACACCACCCAGTTTAGGAAATTGTAAAAGGACACTCACACTACTAAAGGAGGTACCACTTGAGCTCTTGATCTTCTCAATTTAATGTTTGATGATGTTTTCAAATATTGTGAGATGATTTCTATTTTTAGAGATGATTCAAGTATATTTTCATGTGAGACCTACCCCATATTTTAATTATGTGTTCATATACCTTCTTGTGTTACATATATATGGATAGGAACATGGGATTTTCTATTATATTATGTATAGATATTATGGATAGTTGGAATGGATCACACATAACCCAAGGTTTATTATATTATAATATTATATTATAAGAATTATTGGGGACAAGGGTTTAGGAAGAGGGTATATAAAGAAGGGATACTATCATTGTAAATAGGCAATCATATTGAGTATTCTTTAATAACAGTCTTCGCTCATGCAGTGGATCTATAGTTATTCCTTCCTTAAGAATTATTTTTGGCATTGCCTTACATCAAGGGTTTTATGTATCTCTATGTACCATAGTGTGGATTGTTATTGTGGATTTTTTTTATGGATGGATGTTTTGTTATTTTATATTATGGTGAATTATTTATATTAATGAGAAAAGAGTTTCATAACAAATGGCATCAGAGAAACAATTCAGCATAGTGCTTTTCCTAACAAGGTCTTAGGTGTAGACCAATTGGTTCCCCCAAACCCCATAAGGGGGCAGAGGTCCAAGGTTCAAATTTTGGGTCTCATTAGACTGAAAGCTTATCCCTTTCCTAGTGCTTTTAGTGGCGTAAAAGTTTTAAAATGATCATAGCATGGTGGTTATAGGGATGGACTATGTGAAGATCTGTGTAGCGGCTTCCTGGGTGGACAATGCAGAATACTATGGTGATCATAAAAAAATCCGAACAACCTACCCGAATTTGTGGCGGCTACCAATTCCACCATGTAAAATAAAAAAACAATTTTAGCAAAGTGAGGATTATATTTTTTGTGTATTATTAAATTAGGGTAAATATTTCCAAGAAATTTCTCATCTTCTAGAAGCTATATTTTCCCATTCATATTTAAACTATTTGTATACCATCATGTATGTCATTTTGAGTAGTACAAAAATAACTAGTCATATATTAAATTCTAATAAGTATTGAAGGAGTTATAGTTGTTTGAAGTTGGGCTATTAATGTTGTTTTTTAAATATGTGAAAAATAATTAAAAAAAGAAAAAATCATATCTCTCAATTTGATCGTCTAACTTAGATGAATCTTGTGTCATTTATTTAAAATTAATAGATATATAAAATTAGTGGTCATATGAAGGAATCTAAGTAGTATTGAGGGAGGTATGACCCTATGAAGTTAGTTATCCTAAACAAAGACTATCAATTTTTCATATCACATTTTAAAAATAAAATAAAATTTGAGATATATATTAGTTGGGATAAGCATATCAATTGTAGGTTATATTATTTTGAAGAAATTCTATAGATCCAATTGTTTATAGAAAATAATATATGATATTTGAGAAATTTTATTTTTAAAAAATCATGATTTATTAAAACCCTAACTACTTTAGGAAAAAATTGGGTTGAGGTCATGGAGTTGCAATATTCACTACAAAAAAATGATATTGATGCTTGGGAAAGGTGGAAAATTTTTAAATCATTAAATTATACTAATTCTTAATGGAAAAGTAAGCTTTTTGTGCTTCTTTTGGATGGAAGCTTTATGTTGGTTTAAAAAGTTTGAGTGTGCCCATTGTTTTACATACACAAGAGAAGAATTTGAAGTTAAATTTTTAACCAAATGTGAATTAAAAAAATATGAAAAGATAGCTAGGTCTTATGATGAACAAAATAAATTAAAAGGAAAGTTGGAAAATGATAAGAAATTGGCCGAAGGAAAAAATAATGTTGATAGTGTGCAGGCTTAGGGAATCACAACTTTCATGGAAGATAGGCCAAATAGTGTTGACAAGGATTTTTTTAAATCTAAAATATTTATTTTGTAGGTTCATGGATGCATTTAGAAGGAATATATTATTATTATTTTTTTGGTAAATAAAAGTCTTCATTAATTAACAGGTTTTGCAGGTTAACCCAAAACCTATTACAATATCCAGCCTTCTGCTGAGATTGTAGATCCTAGTCATCCTTGAAACTTTATTACCGGAACTTGTGTTGAATCCCCTACAACACCTTACTAACAAGGTACACCCATACCTAAACATAACTGTAAACATTACTTACATTGACAGGAAATTGAAGTTTGGAACTTTGCACTTGTGAAACCTGTTGCTTGCCCATTTCCTATTCTTTGTCGAAAACCTCCAAGGCTTACACCTTGTTACCTTCATTTACAGTTTGGTATGATTTAGAGGGAAACCCCATCGTTATTACTAGCTCCATGGGGAAAGAACACCCATTCATATTTCTCCTTAATGAGTAGGTTTCTTTTCATGACTAATAATGTTTTCCACTTCACGTGGCACACCTTGTGTCCATGTCACCAAACTACCAACATCAACACCTATGTTGGATAATTTGTTAGCTGACCTATTGGCCTCATGGTACATGTGATGAGCCCTCCTATTCTGTCTTGCCACAAAAAGAATCCTCACTTCATGGATGACTCCCTCGATTCTCCATGGAGGTTTTTTGCCATTGGTTAACAGGTTGATGATGTTCATCGAATCACCTTCAATAATCAAATTACCTTGAGATGCTTGGGCTACTTGCAACCCTCTCCAAATGGCTCTAGCTTTTGCTTCATTATTAGTTCTGATTCCCAATGGTTTAGTGAAAGCCTTGACCAGATTTCCTTGATGATCCCTGATTATTCCTCCAGCTCTAGCTCTTCTCGGGTTCTCCTTGGCTACACCATCAAAATTTAGTTTAAACCAACCCTGGGGGCGGCTCCCAAGAAATCCCATTTTTGGGATTGGGAAAAGGAATGGAAGTTTTGTCCTCAATACCTAAGGCCCGAGCTAATTGTTTTTCTTGGGGAGGAATTAAGTGGTTCTCATCCACTAAGGTTCTAAGGTTTTCTTTTGTAAAGACAATAATCCTGTTGAGGATGGTTTTTAAGTTGTGAATGGTATCCTTAAAGGCTCTATGGTTCCTTTCTAGCCAAATCTTCTAGATAAAATGATGCCAACAGATTTTCCATAGGTACTTAAGTTTTAGGCTAACAAAGGGTTGAGGCCATTGATGGAACACTTCGGATATAAGAGCAGGCTTAACCCATGAGATCCTAAAGGCTTGGAAAAGTTCATCCAGGATGGACTCTGCTATTAAACACTCCAAAAAAAAGTGTTGGGTTGTCTCCCATCCTGCCCTACACATGTAGCAACGGTTAGCAATAACTATACCTTTGGATAACATATTGTCCATAGTGAGGATTTTTCCTTGAATCATCAGCCATGAAAAAAAGGATATTTTAGGAATTAAGCCTTTGATCCAAACCAAACTCGGTTGAAATTGTTGACCTTCCACATTGAGAAGAAAATTATAGGCAGACTTAACTATGAAGTCACCACTTTCAGTCTCAACCCAAACAATGTGATCTTCATCCTCTCCAGAGGGAATAATTTGTTGAGTTAAAATGTTATAAAACTCTTCAGACTCCGCTTCAAAACCCTCTACTCTGATGTGTTTCCACCTGTTGATATTTATATCCTGCCACATATAATTTGCAACCTTCTTCCCAATATGCTACTCCATATGCTCTTGAATACTAACCAAACAAAGATTTTGGGATAACTCCTCAACTCTCACCCACCGATCCTTCCAAAAGTCTATTGTTTGCCCATTTCCTAGAATCCATCTAAGACCTTTCTTGACAAGATCCCTGATCATGAGGATTGCCTTCCAAAAAGTAGACCCCCTGCTTGCTAAGTTGTCATTAAGGAAGTTCACACCTTGGAGGTATTTCCTCCTAACTATGGCAGTCCATTCATTATCGACCTTAGTCAATAATCGCCATGCTTTTTTGGCTAACATAGATGTATTGAGATGAGCAACTCTCCTCAAACCTAACTCCCCATCAACTTTAGGTTTGCAAACCTTGTTCCAACCTACTAAATGGATCCTTTTCTTATCCTCAGTCCCTGACCAGAGAATTTTTTTTTGAAGCTACTCAATTTTGTGATACACCTTGCTGGGAGCTCTAAACACTGATAGGAAGTAAACGGGTATACTTTGAAGTGAAGCCATAGTTAAAAATACTTTGCCTTCTTGAGATAACAGATGTCCTTTCCAACCTACTAGCTTTTTTTGGATCCTCTCCAGAACTATGTTCCACATTGATCCTTCAAGTTTCCCCGTAAATAGGGGAAGACCTAAATAGGAGGTGGGAAGGGATGCAATCTGACATTCCATGATATTTGCTATGATGTTTTGCCTAGGAATGGGGGTATTGATGAAATAAAGTTTGCTCTTATCAAAATTCACTTTTTTTCCAACTGCTTCTTCATACATTATGAAAATATTTTTAATCCTTCTTGCCTCAACCATAAAAGCCAAAGTCAGTAGCAATGTATCATCAACAAATTGTTGATGTGTCACCGAGGTAGTTAGCGATGTGGCCTTGATACCTGATATGAGTCCAACTATCGCTACTGCCTTAATGGTTCTTCCCAAGGCCTCAGCTATGATGATGAACAACATAGGACTTATGGGATCTCCTTGTCTTAGACCACATTTGCTTTGAAAAAAACCTGCAGTAGACCCATTAACCAAAACTAAAAAACAAGGCTTAGAAATACACTCTCTTATTAACTTGACCCATTTCATGTTGAATCCAAATTTTAATAAAACTGCCTCTAGGAATTCCCAATTTATCCTATCATAAGCTTTGTTCATGTCTAACTTTAAAGCCATGACTACTTTTTTGGTCTAAGTGGTTGTATGAAGAACCTCATGAACAATAATAACTCCATCTAAGATTGATCTTCCTTGTACAGAAATTCCTTGACTTGGATCAATGATAACTGGTAGAACTTTCTTCAAATGGTTGGCTAAAACTTTGGACAAAATTTTATAGGATATATTACACAGGCTAACCGGCCTAAAGTCAGCCATAGTCTTTGGGTTGGGGCCTTTAGGGATCAAAGCAATGAAATTTGAATTGAAACCCCTTGGAATATGATTTGAACTTTGGAACTCCTTGATTGCAGCAATAACTTCTGCTCCAACAATATCCCAACAAACTTGGAAAAACCACGATGAAAACCCATCCAGCCTAGGAGCTTTGTCAGGATCCATTTTAAACAAAGCTTCCTTGATATCTTCATTTCAAAAAACTGTTGTAAGAGACTGGTTAATCATTTCATCAATGAGTTGTGGAATGAATTGAAGGAGAGAGTCCTTTGCTTGGGCATTACAGGCCCGTTCTTCACCCAATAATGAACTAAAAAAATTAACAACCTCGTCCCTGATCTCCTGAATGTTTTGAGTTGAGGATCCATCCACCTTAGTTAAATTTCTAATATTATTGTTGCTTCTATTGCTCAATGTGGTAACATGGAAAAAATTTGAATTAGATTCCCCTTCCTTTAGCCATAATGCCCTTGATTTTTGCCTCCAATACATCTCCTCACAAGCTAAAATATTATAAAACTCACAAAGGGTTTCCTTCTCTTCAGTCCTTGTCGCCTCATCATAGGTTCCATTTTGGATTTTGCTTTCTATTATTCTCAGTTTTTCCCCCACTTGCTCTCTTATTCTCAAAAATATTTCCAAAGACTTCTTTATTCCATATTCTAAGGTTGTTTTTCACCATCTTAAGTTTTTGAGATAGTTTGAAGGAAGCACTTCCCTAGATAGGTTGTTGCCACAATTCCTCTATTAATTTCTTGAAGTTTGGATGTTTAACCCACATTGACAGAAATCTGAATGGCTTTTTAAAGGAGTTAGCCTGAAATACCTCCCATAGAATAAGATTATGGTCTGAAGCACATTTAGGAAGGGCTTGTAACGCTGAATCACCAAAAATTGTTGTAGCTTCCTTGGATAAAAAAAACCTATCCAACCTTTTTTGAATCATCTGACTTCCTATCCTCTTGTTACTCCATGTAAATTTGGCTCCTTTTAGTCTTACATCCATCAATTCATTTGTGTTAATGAATTCATTGAAGTCCTCCATGCTCCTTGAGGGTAACCCAGATCCTCCCTTCTTATTAGATGGGTAAATGGGGGTATTGAAATATCCCCCAATCACCCAAGGAATGTATTTAAAAGCTTGGCTCAAATGCCCCAAAAACTCCCACAGTTTAGACTGCCCTTGGACAGAGGTGGAGGCATAAATATTTGACATAATCCAATTCTTATTAGTATCAAAATAATGAAATAATATGTTTAAGACTCTTTCATTTGCCTGAATAATACTTCCTTCTATTTTAATAGGATCCCATAAGATCATTAGGCCCCCAGATTATCCTCTCGCCTGTTGAAAGGCCACTTCCCCTTGCTTCCAAATCCTTCTAGCTATAAGTGATGATTGTGTCGTATCTATTTTGGTTTATTGAAGAAAAATGATAGTAGGATTCCAATCCTTCCTTATAGACTTCACCATCCTTTGTTTTTGTGGGCCATTTAGGCCTCTCACATTCCATGAGAGAACCTTAATTTAGACTATTTGATATTTTTTTCCCCGCCCCCTTCCCTAAGCCAAAGGGGGTTTGTCAATTTTACTATTATCTTGGCCAGGAATAGCTTGCTGTAACAATGTTCTTTGCTTTTCGTTTGCAATTTCTTCATTGATTCTCATTCTATAGTGCTTTGCTGTAGATATTCTCTCTTTCTTTATTTCACTTCCATTATCTATTAGAGGCTTGGTGGTGCTTCTAGTCTGTTTTGGACTAAAATGAGGGGGCATATAATGTGATAGTCTAGGTCTTGAACCTTCTTCCTCATTTTGGGGGTTTTCAATTCTCTCTTTATCCTCAGCCTTATTTTGGTTCACCTCTCCTATCTGGTTCCTAAACAGGGGGCTTTCCTTCAAGGAACCTTTTACCATTGGGCTCGTCTAATAAGGGATAATTTGCTCCACTACCAGATTAGGAGCTACATTCCTACCTCTTGTTTCCACAACTTCGACTCTTGACTCTATTTTTTTAATGTTTAAACTGAAATGACCTGGCAATTTTTCTTCATTTTGAGCATAGCTTTTGGGGCTTTTTTTTGTAACTATGGATGGTCCCGATTTAGATGGGGAGTCTAGGGTTTCAGGAAACTTGAAACTGATGGTATCATCCTTACTATTTTCTTTTTCAACTTCTAGATTTTCTAGGATATCAAACATGTTCAAGCTAGGATCTTTATTACATACCTTATGATTTTTGCCTCCCTCATTATGTTGCTTTCCTTTCTCTTGGATTTTTTCCAGTTATGTGTTGGCTTGGTCAGCCTAGTTATTCTTAACTTGTATGTATCCTTCCAAGTTAAGACGCGGTCCTTGAAAATTTGGGATCCCTCTCCCATTAGCTTTCCCTAGAAAACATTCGCTCGTGGCTTCCTTGTTTGCAGTGATTGTCAGACATTAGTCTTGAAGGTGGCCCTGGGTTTTGCACACGCTACAAAATGCTAGCTTGTTCTCATACTCCACAAGCTGAATCCTTAGAAACTCTCCATATGCTAGTTCCACCTGAGAAGGTATATCAGAATCCAAGTTTGCATTTACACAGATCCTGGCATGCGTCAGTCTAGTCCTTTCTCAGGTTGAATGGTCTATTGCCATGATCTTTCCTATCATCTTTGCTATACCACTAAGCTAGTACTCATTAACAAACTGGGCTGTGAGGTTTGGTAAGCGGACCCAAATGGGTGCTATATTAATGTTCTACTTCTAAGGGTTGAAATATTCCCCCCACTTCCTCAGAAAGAGGCTACACCTTCCTAGAAAATAGGGTCCTCCTGTCAAGATGTGCTCTGCATCATCTTTGTTGTTGAGTCTTATCATAAAAAAACCTCTTGACATGGATACGATTTCTAAGCTTCCTAAATTTTTCCACTTTGTCGCGGCCCATGAGCGAATAGTCTCAATGTCCGGCCTTCCTCCCAAAAACTTGCCAACTAAGGATGATGCCTCCATATCCAAGAATCTTTCCATAATCTCCACTGGCGTAGTTAACCTATTATTTTTTGGTATTAGGGGCGGTAGTTCACTGACTGGCTCCTTCTTTTTTCCTTTTAGCATTTCCAAAAAGGTTGGGCCCTTGTTGCCAGCTCACAAACCCCAGTGGGACCCTTTTTTTGAGGGTTTATCTGGAGGATCTATACCTTTAGCTTTTTTGAACTGAGTTGACAGGGAATCCTTTTCCTTTCCAGCTATAGCATTTTTCCCTACCTCTGAATCTTCTCCTTCTGTTGGTTCAAAATTCTTGCCTGCAATTTTTGCTCCTCCTCTGCTTCCTCCACTTCCTCCATTGCTCCTCATATTTGAAATAATAAAACCTCAAAATATTAGGATTTATTTTCCTCCATAAGGAATATATTATTATTATAAGCTCTAGTTGTAGTATAATTTCATTAACACTGCTTTGGCTAAGAGGTTTTAGGTTCAAGCAACAAAAATCAAAGACATACAACTTGAGGGTGAGAGTGTTCAAAGTTTTGAAGATCACCATGGATAAATATGTTTTAAATTTAGATTTTTTTACTATTGATATGGATGATGTGGATATTATTCTTGGTTATCCTTGGTTGGATTATTTGGTTACTATTAGCATTAATGTGTAAAAGAGATTTACAAAGTTGTGGTAGAGAAAAAAGAAGATGACACTGTAGAATATTTATAAGCTTAAGAAATAAGTATCCAAGGAGAAGAAAGAAGTAGTTATGGTAGGGGAACAAGTTAAGGAACCAATAAAATAATAAAAATTAAAATCTATAGAATTAGAAACAATAGAGTCCAAGGAAGAAGATGCAACAAAAAAGTCCAAGGAAGAAGAAACATCAATAGATCCCATGGAAAAAATAGCACCAAAGTCTAAGGAAGCCCTGTTAGAAGCACAAAGGGCACACTAAAAGAAGGGAATAAGAGATAAGAACATGAGAAAGAATTTAAAAGATAAGAACTAGATTTTGAAGTATAAAAGGTAATAGTACATTAGGTCAAGGTTGCAGAATATTGCCACCCACACCACCAAGAGTAGAAAAAATATTGGAGATATGGCTTAGGGTATAAATATTATAATGGATTGACATGGAATCAAAATGCATCAGGTATGGAAATTTTAATTAAAAACAAATATGGTAATTATATATTTCAAAGTGGTGTAGCATCATCAAGGAAAAATACGAACAATCATTTGAAATATCAAAGTAAAGCAACATAATAATGAAGCCAATAGAATAGTTATGGATATTCCAGTGGTACAAAGAGAACTTGGTATCATAATAGACCATAACTAATCAATATTTAACTTAGATGAATGAATGATAAATATTAGTATCAGTTTCTAACATTACTTAGCAAATCATATTATCTAGTTTCTTCTTATATTTTGAGGATGAAACATTTGTAATGGGGTAGAATGTTAGGTACCCAGGGACATGAAATTGGGAATATAATATTATATTACGTATGGATATTGTGGATGGTTGACATAGGCCACAAAAAAACCAAGGTTTATATTATTATTAATTTATTTTACAATAATAAGTGGAGATAAGGGTTTAGGAAGAGGGGTATATAAAGAAGGAATATTGTTATTGTAAGAAAGCAATCATGTTGAGTATTCTTTGGTAATAGTCTTGGATTGTGGAGTAGACATGGATTTTTTATTTCCTTAAGGGGTATTTTTGGTGTTGCCCTACATTAAGGGTATTATCTATCTCTATGTCTCATTGTGTGGACTATTATTGTGAATTTTATTTATGGATGGATGTCTTGTTATTTTAGTAAATGATGAATGATTTTTGTTAATGAGAACAAAGGTTCATAACATCTTGAGAATTAGGTTTGGTTACAACAATATAAGATTTATTCTCTCACCATCCAAGTTCATTCACAGGAAGTGGTTAAGTCAAATATTGAAAAAAATATAATGTAAAGAGAAAACAAATCCAAGCAACCTTTTAAGAAGTTAATTTTTAACTTTTTATAAGGAAGGACATAAATAATAGTTGTTGATTATAAATTAAGAATCTTGAAGAGGTAGCCAAGAAGACATGTTGGTGCTACTCTATTTTTTTCTTAGGGTGATAATGACCATGACGGTGAGACCTAGGCATATGTAGCTACTCACATGTCATATAGGATATTTATTTACTCTGAAAAGTGGTTTAAATTTTTAGGGACAACCTTGCACATGAGTAAAGATTTTAATTTTTGTATGAAAATAGTGGATATCATTTGAGAGTGTTTAGTAATTGGTGACTAAGTATATTTATTATGGATTCAAGTTAGTTTATTTAGGATAGTATGATAATTTTGATCAAATGTACAAGCATAGTGACCATTTGTCTTCTTCTTTTTCATACAATAAGAAATGCTTTATGGATATAGAGGCATGGGTAGATAACAATAGTATATAATGGAATTATAGACTTAGGAACATTAATTATGGATTCTTAAGGCACATGAGTTGAATTTAGTTTATGTTGATTTTCCTTCTATTTCTCCTTCTTATGGTGTTTTTGAGTGGTGTATCTTGGGGAAAAATCATTGAAGTCCTTCTCAAAAGAGACTATAAGTAATGTTACCTAACCCTTAGACCTCTTTCATAGTGGTATTTATGATCATAGAGGAGGACCTTATATTTCTATAAATAAGTCCTTTTCAAAATTATTGATACTTTTTGAAGATACTTTTGGTTGTATACCATTCACACTAGAGATGAAGTTTTTAGTAAGTTCAAGAATTTCAAGAATTTTGTGCAAAATAAACTTAAGAGGAATATCAAGTAGTTAAGTATGGATGGAGGAGGTGAGTATTTTATCCTTGCTTTGGTGATTTATTATATCTTCATGCAATTTATTTTCTAAGGGTTTTTCATTAGACCTTAGAGAAAATATAGTGGTTATGCAAAAGAACATGGTTATAATGAAGATAGTTAGATGTATGTTGCATGCTAAGTAAATGAAGCCTAAATTTTACGGAAAAGCAATGACTTGTGCTCATATCATCAATCCAAATCTAACTTGAGTTATTCAAGGTATGAATACTCTTGAGATATTGATAAGCAATAAGTTTGATGTCTCTAGATTTCATATCTTTAGGTCCATTTCATAGGTGAACATTTCCAAGGATACATAAATAAGTTGGATGCCAAAATTCATTACATACTTTTAGGGTATTCTAACACCTCAAAGGATTATCATTCATATCATCCTATGAAGTTTGATGCTATTTATCAACAATATATGATCTTTGATGATTTGGTTTTATCTACTTCTATATTTCTCTTTATCCTTCTAGTAAATAATCCCTCTCCTTTTGATCCTCTAATAGTCCTTGTTACCTATTTTGATATTCTCATTGGTATAATTCTAGTTTTTATGGCCTTTTTATCTCCCAACAAGGGTAATTTGGGGAGGCAAACTGATGTAAATGATTCTCGATGGATCCACTAGGAATCGAGGTAACCATGTGGCTATGGTCCTCACACTCAAGCTTGATTATCTGGGGTTTTGGGGTTGACTAGGTGTGTTTTAAAGATTCACTCCAAATCCAAGAGGAGGGTTTGATGCTTTAATTTATAAACACCTAAGTTTGGCCTCTAAGAAAATAAAATTGTAGCTACTTAAAATACTATAAAAAAAGGATGCAAGAAGACAAAATACAAACAAACATAAACTACCCTAGAAATGATTTTTCCTTTGAATGAACTACTCCTAAGATATATAAAAAAAATTATTTGATCTTTAAGAAAGGATGCAAGATAAATGCATAGATAAACTAGTCTAAAATGAAAATTTATATGCATTTTATTTTTCAATGCCTAAGGATACAAACATATTGGTCTTTCAATACCTAAGTAAATTTTGGTTACTTTTAAAACTAATATTACATTTAAGATGAAATTAAAATTTATTCTCCTTTTATCTATTGATAAAAAGAAACAAAAACACATATAGTAGAACATAAATAAAAATCAAATACACCTAAAACACTAACAAGACACTTAGTTGTATTGATAGGTGTCCCTACACTGAATTCATACCCTGTATTTGATGATCGTAAATCTGATTCTGCAACCCAAAAACTATGATCATAAATCTGAGTGAACCTACAAAGAAAGACAAAAAATATGTAAAATTGTTGTTAATTTTTGAGGGCTTGCTTATACCACTATGAATACCAGGCTTGTAGGTACACCATTCAAGCCCCATTGGTACTTTAAGTTGATTGTGAAATGAACATGAAATATATTAACCTTTTGGATGTTGAAGAAAGCATAAAACAAAGAAAAGATAGAGAAGGATTGAACACCTTATTGCATTTTCCTGCCTTAGTGTAGTGGTTTAACACCTTGTTTGTAATAGGGAGGTTAATGGGATAAAAGTCATGAGCAATATTTTGGCCATCCTTTTTCTAGATAATTTGATGGCATATGCACTTAGGGAAAGGGTTTCCTTTAAAATACTCAATCGAGTGTGTGGAATAGTGGTTGGGAATTTAGCATATGAGAAGGAGGTACTGATTTCAAAGCCTAATGTTAGCATATTTCTCTTTTTTGTTCTATACAAGCCATCATACAAATATTTTATTTCACCTATTCCTCTTTTTGCTACAATGTGCATGTGTGGCACATTGGTTAATGCCCATGCTTGTACACAAAGGATCGTGGGTTTGAGCCTCTATGGTTCCAAACCTGTAGTATATACATTTTTTAAATTAGTTATATAGGATTGAAATGGGCCCCACCCTATTACATCATGACCACATAGTGGTATTACAACAAGCTTGGTAATTATGCTTGTATCGCTTGGCAAGATTCCAACCTTGGTATCCTCATTGAAAGTTGAGGAATCTAATAAAT
Source organism: Wollemia nobilis (assembly GCA_028583015.1). NCBI lineage: Eukaryota > Viridiplantae > Streptophyta > Pinopsida > Araucariales > Araucariaceae > Wollemia > Wollemia nobilis. The sequence goes on along the minus strand of JAQPPZ010017049.1, from coordinate 6,527,586 downwards.
TGAGATGATATCATTTGATGCATCATATAAATTTTTGTGTATATATATAATATTGATTAATCCTATTATTATATATAATAAAGTGTCAAAATCCAATTAGCCAATGGAAGAACACAAAATCCAATCATTGTTAGCTTTTGATGCTATAAACTTAAAGGAAATGCAACCACAAGTAATGAAATAAACATGCAATGTTATATCTATGATAATGGAAATATAATAAGCATGTAAATAGCATGAGAAAATTTTGAAATAACTCATGAAATAGCCATTAATGAAAGCTCATGAAAATTTAAACTTGTTACAATATTTGGATATCTCAATGCTCCATACTTCATACAAGTTCTACATTGTATCTACTCTAGTCTATCAACTCTCTTACTAATCTACTAATCTTGCTTTATGATTTATTATTATATCTATCAAAGGCCTATATTTAATGAGATTAATCTTGGCCTTCCATATTCTTATGAATATTCATATTCCTATCCTATAGACTCATGTACATGTGGACACCATGCATATTTACATCATTGCACATTCCAATAATACTTGTGCATTTATTATATTACATAAAGTAAATACTAAAGCCTTAATCTAAGAAACTCTCCTAATTCTAGTTATGTACCCAATATGGTACATTATCATGTACCAAATAATGTAAGATATTCCAAAACTCCCCTGTACTACATTACTTGGTTATTGAAGACTTTAGTCCTCAATATGAATCTTCATCTTTTTGTAGACCCAAAAAATTGACCCACTTGAGTGAGAAATTTTCCCTAGATCCTTGGGGAGACCCTCCAACTTGCCCTAAACAAGTTTGGACCTCCCTTCAACCCTCTTTATATTTTTTTTCTCTTTATAGGAAATCATGGTCGACCTCTATGGGGCACAATTTTGCATAGCTAGCGTTTTCTCCTAGAAAATCCTAATTTTCAAAGTTGATCTTTTCAAGGTTGGATTTCTTGGTTTTTCTCGCCCATTTCTCTTTAAAATCCCTTATAAAATGAGGGTTTGAAATCTTCTCTTCCCCCAATAAAATTTGAATCCAAGTTACATTTTCTTGAGGTCTTATTTTCTGCAAGCAAGCTAATGCAAGAATTGACAAGTGCTCATCCAAGGCTGAAGTGCTCATTGTTCAAGTGATTGATATAGTCTATTGAAGCTCTATTTTGGAAAGGATATTTTATTGTATTATTTGTGTGTTTGTTGATTTTTGTGGACAAGTGTTGAAGCCCTAAGGAGGATTTTTGCTACTTGGAAGTATCCATCCTTTGGTCTACTTTTTTGATACTTCCAAGTTTTTTTTTGTACTTTTGTATTTTGCATATTATTTTGATTTTTATTTCACATTAATTTACCTACATAATCTAAGGGTTTTTCTCTCTTTTGTGATATCACACCCAATAATTTCAAGGAATTATTTTTCCATTCTATGAAATTGTGATCACTCTATACAGGGTATGATTTTACACAAGCAAGGATTGGGAGAAATTTGCTATCACCAAACCCTATATTTGTGTATTATGCTACATCTTGAAATAATATCATATTCTATGTTTGTTTTATCATATTGTTCCACTGTAATTTATTTTTTTTTTCCATATTCCAAAGGTCAAAATTTGTTTTTATATTTAAAAGGTCAGCTAAAAGGACCTAGGGGGCTTGATTGCTACACCTCAAACTACATCCATAGAATATCCTAAGAAGGCCCCCTAATGCTAATCACATTTGTCAGGTGTTTACAAATTTATTTCACAGGGATTGGAATCATAGGATATTGCTAGATGAAAGATAAATCTTGGATCAACCATCAGATAAAGATAAGTGCCCTTATTAATATTTAGGTTATTTGTTGGATGATTTCTATTTCTATTAAAACCCTATATCTAATTTAAAAGGAATATAGTTAATTTATTTTTTGGCATTTGAAAAGATAGAGAACATTTAATGTGCATTTAGGATTTAATATTGTTTGTGCATCTTCCCTTGGACCCTTGCTTAAAAGATTTTATTTTGCAATCCTAGGGTTAGAGATCATTCAAATAAAGAATCATTCTAGGGTTAGCTCTTGTCTTCTTGCATATTATTTTTGCATTGTCATTTATCTTTCATTGCTTAGCTATAGAAAAAACAAATATAGGTGATCATGTCCCCTAAGAAGATGATCAGATTGATAGAGAGAACCCTAACCTTAATATAGAAGAGCAATATAATGAGGAAATTAAAAAAAAATTATGATCCCCTTGAAGGGCCCAATGGGTGCTACTTATTTAAATCATTTGATCATATATTGGGTTTTATGAAAAACTATAAGGAAGACTTGCTTGAATCTATGATACAAGATCATCTTGAAAAATATGAGACTCCCCCTCCTTCAACAGTCTCTCCTAGATGCATTCATACTAACCCTTTGTTTGAACCTTTGAATCATGGTAATCATGCCCATAAACTAACTTATGTCACTAATGTAACCACCAACATTGGGGGAAGTTCACAAATCCCTCCAACTAGTAGTGTCTCTCAAAATTATTTTTAATTTCCTCCTCAATCCACTCATCTCAATAATTTTGCTTTTTTTCCATAAACTATTAGTTATCCTCTCCAGAAATATACCACATATCACAATAGTATCAATGCCTTCAACATAGACCAAGTGTTTTTTTAATAGCTTACCTATCCCTTAGGGAGTCTAGGGATATTGCATAGTACCAATCCTAAGGTACAAAGTTTAAAAAATATGGTAAAACAAATAGTTTCAAAAGTGGATATGATTCAGCCTTTTGGTTTCACTTACAACTATAAAGAAATTTGCAATCAACCCCTAGACCCTACTATTGCTATTAGACCTTATCCTAAGAATTTTACCATACCAGTTTTACCCATCTATAAAGGAACAAAAGATCTGATTGAGCACCTAAGAAGATTCATAATAGCTTGCCATGATATCATCTATGATGATATGTTATTACTAAAGATTTTTCCTAAGAGTCTTGTTGACATGGCATTAGAATGGTATTATTAGTTGGCTACTCATTCCTTGAGAAATTTTGAAGAAATAGCTAAATTATTTATCCATCAGTTTGCTACCTATGTTGAGAAGAATGTAATCATGAAAGATGTCTACAATCTAAAACAAGGTAAAGAGTAAAGTTTTTTAGATTTTTTTTCTTGTTGGAGGAGTCTAGTTGGATTTTTGAGATACACATTACCTACCTGAGATATGCTTGAAATATTTATTGAAAATATGCATGAACATTTAACTTTTGCATTAAAAACAACTATCACATCTTTTAAACAAACAATTGAGTTAGCAAGGAAAGTGGAACAAATTGTTATCATAAGAGGATAGCTCAAAGTGAAAGAAGATAAAAACACTAAGTCACAAATTAAGAATAGGCATGTGGTAGAAGATGGTGTAGTGGATAGTAGGCCTATTGAGAACATCGTTTACAACCTTAAAAAGTTGATATTTCAAAAACCTCCATAAAGGAACTTTATGAAACTTAACATACCCATGGAAGTGATTTTAAAGCAGCTTTTGGAAGATAATACGATCGAATTATCTACCATAAGGCAACTTAATACTACATCAAATTGGTATAAGGTAGGTCAACATTGTGCTTATCATAGAGTTGAGGGACATTGGACAACTTCTTGAAAGAAGTTAAAACAATAAGTTAAAACATGTGATTCAAGACTTGATCGATATAGAGCAACTTATTGTAGATAGCCCTAAACCATCAAATAACCAACTTGCTACTCAACAAGCATCTACAATTAATCAATATGGGGATATTCAAAGATCTTCTACCAAAGAATGAACAACTGATAACTAATTAGATATCTTATTAGAATGAGTCACCTTACTATGGTAATATGGTTGGCATGGTTGGAGTGACTACAAGGAAATAGGCTCAAGCTCAGTCAACACAACACCTCAATAGGAGAAGAGTTCTTCACATAGCCCATATTGGTTTTATAAAGTAATCATAGAAAGAGTACAGGATTAGGGAACCCACCCTTAGTCTTAAAGCCTCAAACCTCCTTTGACCTTCAACAATAGTTAGCTAGTACCTCGACTAATATTTCTATCTTAGAACTCTTACAAAATTCTCCTAATCATAGGGAAGCCTTGTTGGAACTTCTAAGACAACAATCTTTCCCTCCAAATATTTCTTCCAATGTTGTGGTTAATGTTGTAGGTTCTCTTGGGATACATCATATCTCATTCTCGGATGACAATATTTCTTCCTTAGACCCATGAGGGGATTCTTCCCTTCACATCACTGCATTCATTGGGGAAACTTTTGTCAAATGTATCTTGATTGACAATGGTTCTTCCCTTAATTTATGCACTTATAAATTTTTCCAAAATTTTACACTAAAATAGGTAGACTTAATTAAATTTGACATTATCATCAAAGATTTCAACAATGAGTCCCAAGGATCCTATGGTGTTATATCCTTTCCTCTTAAAGTTATGCCCAAAATTCTAGATAATTTATTTTATGTGGTACCTTGCTCTACATATTTTAATATTCTTCTTATATGTCCTTGGATTCATGAGATGAGGATGGTCCCTTCTAATTTTCATCAGTTTTTGAATTTTGAGTGTTAAGGTCAAATTATCACCATCTTGGACGATCCTCGACCATTCAAATATTGTTCAATGGTTGAACAATCTCAATATAATATCTATGTTTATCCTTCAATTTCATCATTTGCCTCTCCAAGTTTCTCATCTCAAATATCTAAGAAACTTAAAATTTTAAAATTGAGTGAGGAACCCTTAATCAATGTTTCATCACATGTTCAAGATAATCTATTTTTTCAAGAGCCTCTTTTGGATCTAGCTAGGCTACCACCTTCACCAAGGACTACAGGTTTACCTCGTAAGAAGGGTGAAGTTGTACACATTGGCATGTGTACCTTTGTATTAGTAGGAACAACCTTCAAAGACAATATTTGTGGTAGCAACCCTATCTTATTGAACATTTGTTTCCTCATTGTTACTTATCCGATGATTACCTACTCCCTAAATAGATCCTATCTAGTATGGGATACGTTAGTAAAGGTTTAGGGTTGCAAAAAAAGGGCATTCAGTAGCCCTTGGATGTTGAGGTTTGGCTTGGGTAATGTGGCATAGGTTACATAACCAATAAAAACCAAAATTTACCATTTGAAAATTATGATCATCTTATGAATTATGCTAAATATTTAGATCATCAAAAATCAGAGTGGTGTGATGAGGACGAAGCCCCCTCATTTTCTTCTAATATCTTGTTTTATTATATGATAGGCTTTGTGTGTTTAGATAGAAAATTTTCTTCTAAAGGAGAACCTTCTTCGCTATCCTATAGGGATATTGCAAATTTAGGGATTGCTCTTCCTTATTTTAATAAGAGTGGATTTTTTTGAGAGCATGTGGATTTTCATGCAGAGGATGCTAGAGACAATTCTTTGAAGGAGTCTTCTTGTGATTCTAATCATCAAGATGGTCCACCTTCTGGGAATCTCATTGATGGATAAATCCTAGGTATACCCATTATTTTTATTAAGATAGAAGGCACAATCATAATGTGTGTTGAATATCATTCTGCCTGCTTATATTAAAAAAATAAAACTAATCATTAATTAGGTATGCATTTGCATTATCATTCCATTGCATCTGCTTGCTTGTTCATGTTGCATGATTTCCTATCATACTCTGCATGATTTACCTAAAATTATATACCATTTGTATTCTACTTGTCATAATTGTGGAGTAGAGATAAACAGTGCACCAAATGATGATAAAAAATATGCGTATCTATGTCATATTTCTTATGAGCATCAAATGGAAACATGCAAGTAAGATGGAAAAGATGGCAAGTAACAAGAAATAATGTAAAATAAACCTTCTTATTAATTGGGAAGATCAAATATAGGTTAAAAAATTTCCCCTTTGAAGTCTCAAATAGATGATACAAATTTTTACAAATCGGGTGCCCAAGGATCAAAATCCTTCAAGTAACTCGGGTGCACATCCAATGTCTTTCCTCGTACCCACAATAGAAGTGGGTGGGCCAAGGTCATAGCCACTTGTATATTGGATATTGATGTCCTATTCTCCTTCCTAATGCACTGTAAAACCTACACCTGCACACAAGAAAACCAAATTTTCAAATAGCAAGTGTGTATGATGTAAAACATGCAATCCCCACAGGCAAGAAAAGAGCATATATGGCATGCCTATATAAAATGAACTCCAAATGCTGTGAAATTATAGAGATAAGCATAATATGAGGTTTTGGAAATATATCATCCAAAATTATGTCCATTGATGCCTCGTTATTGCAATGACCGTGCGCAACTTACAAAATACAAAGCAAACAATGTTTGGCCCTACACATATCCAAAACACATGAAAATTGGATATACAACATAAAATGATATTTTAAAGAAACCCATTTTATCATATTTGCAAAATAGGTAACATTTTACGTGTTTCCTCATATGACCACCGGAGACCTGCATGAGACCCTACAAAACACTAACATCACAATATATTGGTCAATATAGCTCAAAATGACCTAAAATTTGAATTGCAACATAATATGATAATGTAGAAAATAAATAATTAAAAAATTAATAAAATAATGCACATATTTCTATTCATAACAGGGTGGGACGAATAGGACTATCACAAATTGGGGGGTGCTTAGGGGTGGGATGCCCACCATTTGTGCCTAAATTTTTCCACCAATTCCACTAGGGATTGATGCAAAATACTATGGGGGGTATTTTTGTCAAATTTTGTGAGGTAATTCACTCATATTTTTTGGTTATGTGAAAAATTGTGCCTACTATTTCCCTCGTGAACCTCCTTTGCTAGGAATAGATTTCGAGGTAAAAATATGCACAAAAGGTGAAGGGAAATATTGGCAGCACTATGTTGCTTTGTCCTCCAAATTATCTCTATATTTTGTATGGAAAATACATCCACTTTATATTCCAAGGAGGCTTCATGGGTCAAAATGCATGCGAGGGTATGCATGGCAAGAGACACAACTTGGCCACCGAGGTGGCATGCATTGGAGGGGGAAGATAATCTCCCAAATTGACCTCATTCATTGAGCATGTCATAAGATCTATTACATGCCCTAACTTATGGGCAATAATAGCCAGGAATTTGACCATTACTAGGTGCCATTGGCCCAAGTTTGATGTTTTACCAGTTAAACCTACTATTCACTCCACCCTAGAACTAATATTGTTATTCACTCCAGGGTGGGACGAATAGACTTTGCATTCATCCTAACGTGGGATGAATAGAAATAGGGTGTTCAAAAGGTCCCAAAAGTGACCTAAAACCTTCCAAAACCTTGCACTAAGTTGTTAGTACCACTGTATACCTACTAAAGACTGCCCTAAGGGCCTTGGTATGTCATTTAGCCATTGTTCATGGTAGCATAATCAGATTGACCATATTTTAGAGTCTAAAGATGCCCCTTTTTGGAATGCATTGTGTGCAGCACAACACCGAGCAAAAATATATGACTAAAATATTCAATGATTAGGGTTACTTAAATAACCTAACAACATTAGATCCCCAAATCCTGGAAAGAGCATGTGTTCCTGAATCTTTGCTTCTGAAGAGCTAAGGAACTTGCTTCAAGTACAACTTCTCTAGTGAGGTTGAATTGATATTGTATATTTTTTAATAATAAATATGATTCTATAATGCCAAGCATTTTTTTAATTTGTGCTTGTTTGCTGCCCCAAGCGGGAGCGTGATTTTATTTGTCAAAGATTTGTTGAATGAATGCAATTTGCTTGATTGAGTGTGTGTTGATTTTTACTTGAGTATAACTACCCCCTCAAGTGACGATTCAATGAGGGAATGAATTGTGAGAAAAGTGATGAGTCGCTTGACCCAGATGACTTTGGTTGAGGCTACCTGCAGTTGTATCCATTAAAAAATGGCATAGTTTTTAAAGGATTCTGATGATGTTAGGGAGGTTTCTTGGAGGTAAAAAGTTGAAAACTTCATTCCCATGGGGTGTTCCAGACACAATGGCATTCTTGGGGAGTGAAATAGTAACTTGCCTATGCGTGCATGATAAGTTTGCATTCCATACTGACCTTGAATGAATTCCATCATATTTGACTTATTTTTGGTGGGTTTTGAGACCCTTTTCTTTGCTGCTTCTAGGAGGAAAGGAATGAAAAACCTCATTCCCACAAGGCAGTCCAGCCATACTGGCCTTCTTAGGGATTGATATAAGGTTCTTTCTGAGCATCTGAGAATGTTATTATTTACCTTTTGGTTGAGACAAAAAATTTAACCAAAATAGAGCTATTTTGTGGGATTTGGGACCCTTTTCGTGCATTGTAAGTTGTTTTATTCGATCAATTTTGTATTCATACCAAGGTGGAACAAATACAAATATGGTATTCATCCCAGGGTGGGACAAATGGAAAAAGGTGCATTCATCCCACCCTGGGGCAAATAGGACTATTGCAGGCCTATATAAACCTCAAATGCAAGTTTTGGGATCATTATTTCATGTTTTCTCTAGATATTTGAGAGGTGAGGAAAAATAGGGTTATTTTTCTAAAGCGAAGCGATATCAAAGTCACCCTACATCCATCATGAGTCTATTAAATTGAGGTATCCAGCAGAGGAGCCGGTGTGAGATGGGTATGTGGTGACTCGCATCCCTCATTATTTTGCTCTTAAAATTGTAAATTTGGTTTTTTGTTTATTGGATTTGGTTAAAATAAGTAATTAAACTTGAATTTAACTGGAATGTACTAGATTTGTACCTTATTTGATGGTCGACAACTAAAACTAATATAGATAAAATATACCAAGATTTTTCAAATTTTGAATTTTGTTTTAAAACATATCATATTACGAGAAAGGTAGTGAAACCCTAATGTAACTGTAATATGTTAAATTTTGTATTTTTGTATTTTGTTTTAAAACATATCACATTACGAGAAAGGTAGTGAAACCCTAATGTAACTGTAATATGTTGTATTTTAAATTTTTGTATTTTGTTTTAAAACATATCACAGGATGAGAATGGTAGTGAAACCCTAATGTAACTATAATATGCTAAATTTTATATTCTTGTTATTTTTTTTAAAACATATCACATTACGAGAAAGGTTGTGAAACCCTAATGTAACTGTAATATGTTGTCTTTTAAGTTTTTGTATTTTGTTTTATAACATATCATAGGACGAGAACAGTAGTGAAACCCTGATGTAACTGTAATATGTTGTATTTTAAATTTTTGTATTTTGTTTTTGGTGAAATTAAATTATTGTAATGTTTTAGGTGTGCATTTATTTTTGGGCCTTTTGGAGGCCTTTGTGAGGCATAATGAATGTCGGTTTATTTTTGTACTTACTGATTTTATTACTCTACCAGGTGGTGAAGAGTCGGTATCGCACACCAAAGCTCTTCGAGACCACCCGAGATGCCTTGAATGAGGCTGACTTGGAGTGGCTTTATGCCATGGAGCTCAAGCAGGTTACTCGGTTGGAGCCTATGATAGGCGATCGGGCCTACTTGACTACTATTATTAGTCTATGGTACTTATGCACCAAAACCTTCCACCTACCCATGGGGGAGATGATGGTGATGCTAGAGGACGTCTATCAAATTCTATGGATTCCAATAGAGGGGCGATCGATCCGCTCTATGCACTAGGACCAGAGAGGTATAGTGTTGATGAGGTACTCCAGGGAGGATGTAGATGTGGTAGAGCTAGAATTTTAGAATGGAGGGATACTGGTGGGATTTTGGTACGAGGAGAAGGTATTGGGGGTGAGGCATGTACTACTGATGACCCTCATCTCCAATATGTTTTTCATAGATTCTTCAAGAGTCAAGTTCCCTTAGAACCTACTAGAGCTGGTATACACCCTAGTGGGGTGCACCAAGGAGGAGACTCTGGTGATGGCCTAGGGGATGACCCTACTGGTATAGTTTTATGACAAGCTCTATGATATTTTCTATCATTGACAGAAGGACTTGGGGTGTAGCTTCTTATTAAAGTATTGGGGATGGTAGCACATAGCTGTGGGGAAACTGCATGGACTACCATGGATGACCTAGGCATAGCTATCTGATAGGGAGATAGGATATGTTATCCTATGGTAGAAGGTAGAGGAGATAGGGTAGATCTGGTGTCATGTAGGCAGTGTGGATCACTATATCGATGCATTCTCATGACTGGTGCCAGGGTAGGTGGTATGGCGACCATACAAGGATTTTCTAGACTAGGTAGATATTGGAGATCAGCTATGGCAGGTGAGGCAAGGTATATGGTTGATCACACAAAATGGTATCGAGCAGGAGTACTTATCATTTGCTAGGGTTATACAAAATTTTGGACTATGACAAGGGTTGCCCAGGGAGCCAGTAGTATATCGACACCATGAGGAGGAGATAATATTAGGCTAGCCAATGGTGGAGGAGGTGGAAGAGGAGGCAAACCCTATAGTGGATGTTTCTAACATGGATGATATTGGGACTACAGTAGAGTATGACTCATGGTGGGTGATGCACTAGTGGTGAGGTGCAGGGAATCTCAAAGGTGAGGTAGCTGGGGTAGTATATGAGGTTATGGAGGATGCTCCGGAGGAGGAATAGGTAGGGGTGTATGAGCTACATGGGAATCACCAGCATGCATACGAGTATGTGGATCTGTTAGACCTAGGGGATCAGGGTTATGAGGGGGATACTGAGGACCAGGGAGCATAGGGACAGTAGGGTACTATGGGTGATTGATATTTGGAGCTATAGGCTAAGTTGGTTAGGGTCAAACAAGAGAGATATCTCCTTCAGGCATAGGTTTAGGAGGACCAAGCCAATATTTCATCCCTACAGGTACAATTGAGAGCATAGGATCCTAGGTAGGAGGGGTCTAGCATTGGGAAGGTAGAGAGTCTATGGGCCGAGGTGCTTCGATTGTAATCAGTGGTGGAGACATACCAGTCACAAGGATAGTGGAGATAGGATTATGAGAATAGATTGGAGATGGAGATGATGCACCTTGGAGGGCATCTTCTTGATGATGGGGATACCAGTGGCTCGCATCAAACTTGATAGAGCAAGATGATGCAGTCTTCTTTTAGGTGGAGGACTGATAGGGCTGGTGGCTGTAGGCCTGGGGAATCATAACGGACCTAGACTACAGGTGCTAGTGTGAGTTGCAGCATCGGTCTTGCATGACCATGGTGATGGGTACTTTTGAGACTATTTTTGACTTTTGATATTGGTGAGGTCTGAGGACCCACTTTATTTTATCCCATGAGCATTTTGGAAACTATGATGTATATTTTTGCCCCATATATATATGAGATTTTGTTATGGTCATCATATGTCTCTGTTATTGCTTTATGAGATGGATGCAATGTATGTGTGTGATTTATGATGTTATGTTAAATGCTAATGATTTATGTAGATGGATACTGTTATGTGATTTACTGTAATACGGATGGATGTTGTACCATGTATGCATAGGTATGCTTCTATGATGGAATGCAATGGTAATGGATGTTTCTTATGTATGCATATGGATGTTTTTGAGTTTTGATTTGCTACTATATATATGCATGGATGCATAATGAAATGTATGAATCATGTGCTTTGATATAATGAATGGTGACTTATGATTTGTCTCACTATGTTAGCACCATAGACTATATAAAATACATTAATTCCTTTTTGTTTTTGTTTTGTACTATTTTTTTTGTGTAATGGATATATGGAAATGTATTATTGCAATGTGATGTAATAGAATAAGTGAAATGAGATGTTAAATAATGTAGATGAGGTTTTCTTGAGACTCAAACACTCTAATTAACTTGATCAAAGATTGCATACTAACTATGCACAACTTTTTGCAAGGTACAAATCTGCTAGAATGACCAAGATACTTCATATCCCTGTGTGTGCATGTGAGTTAATTCCTATGAGATGCATAAGGATACCACCATTGCTAGATAGGCTATCCACCAAACCTAGAATGAGGATCACCCAATGAATGTCATGATCCTAGGTTTGTACTTGGTAGGACTAGGCCACTAGGCAATATAGGTTATCAAAAGCTAGCTCGTCCACATGCAAACATTGGTTTGTACACACATGAAAGCTAATTTGATAGACATATCATCATGCATAAGGCTACCACCATTGACAAGTAGGCTATCCACCAAACCTATAATAAGGATCACCTTTTGGCTGTCCAAATGCTGAGAATTCCAGGGATTCAAGTTCAAATCCCTTCTTTTATTCAATTTTATTGGGATACTTGCTCATGTGGAGTGATGATAATCACTATTTATTTTTTATGTTGTTTTCTTTGAGCAAGGGATATGGGAAGTGGTGATGACCACTATTTACTTTGATTTTGATTTTTGCTTTTTGTGGAATTTTATTTTTAAATTTTTGGGGTTTATTGGGAATTGGGATTTTTGATAGTGGTGAAAACCACTACTTATTTTGGGGAATTGGGTAGGGAAGAGCTTGTCATTTTTTCAATTCTTATAATTCTTGAACCATTCGCACAAGGGGATGAGCAGGATAACCTTTTTGCTTAAAGCAACACAAACCACTTCATGGGTTTCTTCTTTCCTTGCACAAAACTTGTATTTATGAGTGTGAAAATGTGTTGGGATTTGTTGTATACAAGGTATAATCTAAGAAAGACTCTACCTCCTAAAAATCATGATAGCTTTCTAAAAAATATGAAAAGAAAACTAGAGATGGCTGAGTGACTAAAAACCCTAAGGAAATTCTAGAACAAATGACTAGGTGATGGGAACAAACACTACTATGACCAGTGTGAAATGTAAGTGAACATGATAAGTGGAAAACTGAAATGATGCGAATAATGATTTTGACATAATTGTTTGTGGAATAATGAATAATGTATAGTATTAGTGCTAGATACATATGAGCAACCCTAAAATATAAAATGCAATGATGAGTATTCCTAATGCATATGATTTTGATAATGCAACAAAATGCGATGTAATAAAATGCAATATGATATTTTTGTGTTTTTGTTGTTTTTGATGATGTTTGAAGATGCAGTGTGATGCAATATTTTTGTATTTTTGATTGATATATATGATGTTTTTTATTTTTGTTTGATTGATATATACATGTGACCAACGGGCTTATTGGGGGCCATTGGGGAATTTGGGGTGACCAAAGGTCTTATGGGTGCCTTTGAGACTTTTTGAGGTGACCTAGATGTTCATAGACCACCTAGGGGTGTTTTGGGTTGACCAAGCAGGTTATAGGCACCCTTGGAGCATTTTGTGGTGACCTAGATGGTTATAGACTAACTAGGAGCATTTTAGGTTGAGCCATAGTACTCTAGGCATGGAAAGGCCACAAGTGAAGGATGTTCAAGGGTTCAGGGTCCTTGACACCTTCAAGGGAGGCTAGGCAATAAGTTTCGGGTCCAATATAACTGGTAATGATATAAGGACATAACCATTTTATCGCAAACTTATCCCTTAGATGGGGCAACAAATTAGAATTATGTTGGTTCTTTTTCAGAACAAGATCACCAACCTGAAAGTCTCTAAGATGGACTTTCATATTGCAGGATCTTTTAAGTCACTCTTGATAAACACGTAGGTTCTTGAGAGCATTAATACGACATTCGTCAAGCAACATAAGCTGATCTAGGTGAGCCTACAGTGCGGTGTCATCATCGATGAACTATTGCATGGATATGCATAGCGATGGGATCTCTAGATCTAAAGGCATGAATGCCTCAGCACCATACACTAGTGAAAATGGGGTGGCCCTAGTGGGTGTCTGAATGCTAGTGCGATAATCCCATAGAGCAAGGGGTATTTGCATGTGCCAATCGATGTGATTCTCTTTGACAGTTTTATTGAGAATGGCAAACAATTTTTTTTTGGAAGCCTCTTCTTGCCCATTTGCTTGCATATAGTAGGATGTTGAAAATATGTGTTGGATATTACACTTTTTTGTTAAAGCACACACATATTTATTCTTAAATGACGTCCCATTATCCAAAATGATCTTGGATGAAATACCAAAATGACAAATGATATTATGCAAAATGAAATTCGTGATACAGGTTCCTGTCGTAGTGGTAAGGGGAATCGCTTCCACCCACTTTGTAAAATACTTGGTAGCCATAATGATAAATGTGTGATGGCCCAAGGATGCAGGGGAGATTTTTCCAATTAAATCCAACCTCCATTGTGAAAATGGCCAAGCCTATTGGATCGTTTGTAAGTCTTGGGAAGGTACATGTGTCAAGTTAGCATGGTGTTGACACTTCATGCACTTCCTCACATATGTGCAACAATATCACTCTAAAATTGGCCAATAGTAACCCATGCAAATAATGCACTTTATGATGGCCATACTTCTGAAATGGCCACTACATCTACCATTGTGTGTTTGGGTGATTTCCCAAGCCAATTCCTGATGCTCTAAGCAGCGAAGGAGGATCCCTTCGTAGCTCTAACGATACAAAATGTATCCTAGCAAGATATATTTTTTTACCTTCTATTTAAACTTTCTTTTAGCGGCGTGCAACAATATAGGAGGGAGATTACCCATCTTTAGATATTCCTTGATTTGTGTGGACTAGTCTTGTTGAGGGGAAGCCTCGATTGCATGAATTGCCTATCCCTCTTGAAATTCATCTCGAGCAAATGTTGAGTGGAAAAGAACTTGTAAGAATATTGTTGTACTGCTATCAAAATGGGCTTGAGGGAACAAATTCCCCCAATCGGCATGATTCAAGAACTTGTGAAGGTGCAAGAATCTCTCTGGATGAGGTTCAATTTGAATCAAGTGGACTTCTGGCATGGCTTGAGTATACTCATGCTCAATTGTAGATTGTGAGAGCATTTTTACCTGAATGGTTGTCATCGCATCAGTAGGGTTCTGCAGGATCAAGGATCCTAGGGAGGCCATCATATCCACAAAATGAATAGATGATCGAGGGAATGCCTCGATGTCATACCATTCAAAATTCACCAAGAATTTATCCACAAGGGCTTTTTAGGATTGTAGAATTGGGCACTTGCACTGGTAGATCCCTTTGACCTGGTTAACATGAGCAAGGAGTTGCCAAAGATGTTAATCTTGGTGATTTTCATGGTGATAGACATTTGAAGACTTATGAGCAAGGCTTCATACTTGGAATTGTTTTTGGTGTATGGTAAATCAAGTTTAAATGATAGGGGTATGGGAGCCCCATGTGGTGTGAAAAAAATAATCCCTATGCCACCTCCTTGATCGCATTTGGAGCCATCGAAGAACAGAGTCATATCGGCCTGTGACTCAGGCTCATCAAAATCAGGTGATTTCGATATTTGGAAGACTCCATCATCGGGAAGCTCCATGATCATAGGTTGATCATCCTAGAGAGGAGCCTCTACGAGTTGATCGATGATGAAATAACCCTTAATTTATTTTTTCCAATAAATTCTAGGTCAAACTCCGTCAACAAAATAATCCATTTTGTCGTGCGACTGTTATGATAAGTGTGACTCATCATGTATCACAATGGATTTTTTGTAGACACAACATACATGGTATGGCTAAGCATGTAATTTCGTAGCTTCTTGGTGGTTAAAACCATTGCTAGGAATAATTTCTCAATGTATGCGTACTTTATCTCATAACTAACTAGGGTGCGATTGAGATAGTAAGTAGTCTTCTCCTTATGTAGTTCATTATTTTGGGATAACATGGAATACAATGCAATCTCAATTGCTAATATGTATAAGTGGAATGACACTCCTGGTTGAGGTAGAGCCAACACTGGAAAAAAATATAGGTACTATTTTTTTATGTCAAAGGCCTCCTGGCACTCATTATCCCAATGTAATGTGATCCCCTTGTGCAATAACTTGTTCATGGGTTGACACTTGTTCGACAAGTGTGCTATGAAGCATTTGATGGACGTGATATTGCCCTGCACTCTTTAGAGCTACTTGATGGTAGTCGGGGGAGGCATCTTGAGGATGGCCTTGACCTTGTTGGGGTCCACTTAGATGCCTCATTTAGAAAAAATGAATCCCAATAGTTTTCTAGATGTGACACTAAAGACGCACTTCTTGGGGTTCAGTCTCACATTATGCTCGATAAGGTGATCGAGCACTTTGCGCAAGACATATCATGGCGTAAGAAAGATTTATCCAGTAATTCATCCATGTAATCTTAAAAAATATTATGCATGTATTCATGGAAGATGTATATCATGGCATGCTGGTAGGTGGAATCGGTATTTTTAAGGCCAACAAGAATGACCTTATAGAAAAAAGTTCTCCAAGGCATTGTGAACATTGTTTTGAGTTGGTCCTCTGGATTGATACGAATCTGAGTGTACCTAGAAAATCCATCCATAAGGGATAAAATTTTGTGGCCCACTATGGCATCTACCAGGGCATCGATGCTCGACAAAGGAAAATCATCCTTAGGACTCACTTTTTTTAGGTCTCAAAAATTGATGCAAATGTGAATCCTCCCATCAGGATTCTTGACGAGAACCATGTTGGACAACCATGGCGGATAATATACAGAGATGACAAACTTGGCATCCAATTGCTTTTGTAGCTCATATTTGACCATTAATGCCACTGTGGGATGCATCTTTATCAGCTTTCACTTGATAGAATTGGACTTGGAATCAAGTGTCAGATTGTGGGTGACTAGATTTGAATCTAGTCCTGGCATGTCTTTTTAAGACCATGCAAAAGATACTTTATTCTATGCGATAAGGGCTATGTAATTGGATTTATCTATAGGGGATAGACTTTCCCCCAGATTGATACATTTTAGGTTCTCTAGATCTTAGCCGATATCTTTGTTAATCGTGGTCTTGATTGACATATGTGACTTCTCCTCCAACTGGTGGGGGGTAGGGATCAAATGGATTTCATTAGCTGGATTTAGATCATCAATGGGAACTTTGGATTCCTCCTCAGTGTGGAAGAAATCATGATTTGTCCCTAGATAGAAATGAAATGGTTGTAATATCTCATTGCAAGACCAATACCCAGAGGGCGAGGGTGGTGAATCTCCTTGATCAAAGTCAATTGCCCCCATGTCGAGGTGCAATGGCTCCAATGGGTTATTCAGATCTCACAGGGGTTCAAAAATATCTATAGAAATAATATTTATGGATGGATGATTTCCCCTATGTGGTTGATGGTGTCCACAAATGTTCGAATGTAGCAATACCTGAGGAGGTGGCTTTGGGGGTGGTGGAATGACTGATAGTGGTCGATGTGGCTACGAGCGAGCTTGATCCTCTAAAGGTAGAAGTTGTCACTAGATTGGATGATGCAATGGGAACATGCATAAATATAACTCATCCTCGTCATCTATGGGGATAACCCGAGGGCCTTCTCCATATGAGCTACTAGAATCAATGGATGTGACTCCATAATCTGACTCATCATCTGACATCCACTCATAAGGGAACCCTGGATCCTTGCTCTCACTATCATGGGGAAGAGTACATGACCCTTAACCTCTATCATAAGAGTGAATATCATCATGAGGTGGTTCATCACCTCCCAAGGGCATAGGTAAGTAGTTCCCCAGTGAGTAGACACGACTAGGGTTGGCGAAAGGATCTTGTGTGAGCTCATCCCAAAAGTCGAGTGTCATGCACTCTAAGTTATCTACCAAGATGTTAAGGGGTAAATGTGTGTTGCATCCTAAGCCAAAATTGTCATAAGGCATTTGATATTGTGGTTGATAGGGAACTCAAGTGCCTTGCTCATACAGGCCCAAACCATAATCGTGCCAATTGCATAGGTCAAGGTACTTTAGAGTGAAGTTCAAGTTGGACAAGTAGTTAATGTCTTCTCTGAAGGGCTATTCATATTATTATTTCTACTAATAAGACTTGATGCCATAGTCAAGGCCCCCATAGATAAAATTTGTTTGATTAGGGGGGAGGCCAAGAGGCACGATGGTACCTATGGGAAGACGGGATTGACCCATGTCTTACACCGACTCTATAGTAGGGGTGGTTGTAAAATTCCTAACCATGTACTCTTCCAATATAGTGGAAGCCAGGTGCACAGTGACCTAAGGCTATGGATAGAAGAGGGATGAGAGTCAAACCTGATCTAATTCATCGTTCAAAGTTTTTTAGTTGTATAATTCCTTTTTTCGGAATAATTTTTTTTTTAGCATTTTTGTTCCTTCCTAACTCATTATTTTTATCTTTCTCTAAAAACCCCATTAATTTTTTTTTTGTGGTTATTATGCTCTTCACTTGCTGCGTAATGCGATCTGGTGAACCAAAAATAATCTAGCACTAGTAGTATGCTTTTCACTTGCTATGTAATATGATTTGGTGAATCAAAAACTAGCACATGTTTTTTTAATAGAGTATGACTACACCATGTTTCCTTCTAATCTGAGAGTTATTATCATGATGATATTGCTAGAGGACCCAGTTTCTATCAACACTCTCTTGTATGGTGTTCCATTCACACATGCGATGATGTGCAAAGGGGGATCTACCATATCATTTGGAACTGGTTTAATCTCATCTTCTCAAAAGGTAATTATCGATTCTATGCATTGTTGCACATGCCCCACAAAGTTGTTGGAGTCAGAATCCCAAGGCTGAATCTCGATTACTTTAAGGATATCCATAAAGGCCTCTCTATGAGGTGCTAATTGTTGAATGAGCTCATAGATGGAGAGTCAGGCAGACATTTTTCTTAAGCTCTATGCAAGCTTGCTCTTGATGGTGACAATAGGCCTAGGTGGGAGGCTCAGAATAGGAGGTGGTGGAGGTTGTGACATTAAGGGGACATCATTCTAAGCCATAGGTGGTGTAGTTGGACTTGGGTACCACCTATTACTCATTATAATGCTAACCATATTGACATACCCTTTCTTAAGAGGGGCATGATGAACCTCATTCTCTTGGGGCATTGGCTTGGACTACTCTACATGGGAAGGCAAGGGGTCTTTGAAGACCTCCATTTGTTGGTTGTTTGGTGCAACAGGGTTGTCCACTTGAAGGGTGTTCCTATTGATCATGTCTTGCACCAAATGCTTGAAATTGTAGCACATTTACACATCATGCTTGTTTTACCTATGAAACTTGCAATATAGGTCTTATTTGTATCCTTTGGGCTTCGGTGCATTTGGGTCAATAGGTCGACTCTCAGGTAGGTGAATCACATTGGCCACTAAGAAGCAGTCAAAAAATGAGTCCATGGACTCTACAATAGGCGTGAACTATAACTTGGGGCAACGTTATTGATTTTTCCCTTGACAGTTTTGGTTATCCTTGGCATAGTTCTTGGGTGTGGCTTTATAATTAGGCTTTTGAGGTGGCATGGATTGTGTTGACCTCGAGACACTAATGGCAACTTGATTTACTACTTCTAGGTTAGACTATGGTGGGGTGATTTTAGCGTTCTTGTTCCACTTCTTGCGAGGCTTCACAATTTTTCCCTCTTGAATTTTGATTTCTTTGATGGTCCTAGCCTGTACTTGGGCATCTTCAAGAGTTGGATACTATTGCAACTATAACATCAAGGATATTGGCTTCAGGCAGCTCTTGGAGAACATTTGAGTCAACTCCAGCATGGGGAGAAGATAAGGTAGCTTGGCAATAAAGGTTTGCCATATATTACCATAATTTGTTATTGAATCATCATCATACTATTTAAACCCAGATAAGTTGGCTAGTGTCACGTTCCTCTTGGTATTGAAGATGAAGTTTTCTAGGAATTCATCTACAAGTTGGTCCAAGGTATGGATGCTATGCTTAGGGAGTTAGTAAAACCACTTCGAGGTGGGGCCTGAGAGGGTAGTCATTAATGTCCTCAAAAGCAAAGCATCATCATCATGAATGTTGAAGCACTAGCCCAAGAATCTGGTGACATGTTCATGTGCATATTCCTATCCTTTAAATGTATCCAACTGAGGCAACTTAAATTGCTCTAGATAAGGAGGTGCAGGAACTGAAGGATGGATGGTTTGACTACGCAACTAGAACATAGTAGGCTTTTGAGATCCAAACCCAGAGATCTTTTTTTCTACTAACATTAGGTGCTCTAGAAATTCTTTATAAGGGTATGAGGATTTGATCTCCTTGTCCTTGTTCACATCCTGCGACAGAGGTCTAGGATCCTCCAATCGATTGTGAGGTGATGGCATGTCACCCCCTGCCTTGGTAAGGCATCTCCAAATACTCTACTTCTGACTTATGCTCAGTGTAATCCCCATAGGGTGTTTCTCAGGTTGGTCTATAAATAGGGTTATCTCCTTGTTGTAGGTACCCTATGTTAAGCCTAGGAGGCAAATCTTGATTTGGCCTAGGAGGTCATGGAGGCAACATTGGATAAGGCCTGGGAGACCTATCTCGAATGAGTGTGGGTTGCCTCAGATGGACTTCTTGCCTATGTGTCTTAGGGGTAGAAACCCTCTCCTATAGAGCCTTCTAGAAAATCTCATTGGTTTACCATTTGATTCTATCTTTCTCAAGTTGATGCAAGTGGTCTAGTTGTTCTTTATCTCATCGAAGCTGCTTGAACTGAGCTTGGCATTCCACTTATATTACAACTACTTGATTAATTTTTCTTGCTATACGAGGCCTAAGAGGCCTAGGAGTCTCACCCAGAGGTTGACCTCGTTCAAGATAGTTTGTGATATCCATCGTATGCTTCCCTCAATCTAGCATCACCTTATTAACTTGAGGTTTAGGCTAGGACATATGCTCATTATACTA
Organism: Wollemia nobilis; assembly: GCA_028583015.1. Taxonomy (NCBI): domain Eukaryota; kingdom Viridiplantae; phylum Streptophyta; class Pinopsida; order Araucariales; family Araucariaceae; genus Wollemia; species Wollemia nobilis. The sequence continues at coordinate 6,506,806 of JAQPPZ010017049.1, read as the reverse complement.
AATGGGTGTAGAGGTACATCATGCATACATAGAATACTACTCCTAAGGAAAATTTGGGATTTCCTCATGCCTTCCTTCCTAGACGAGGAAGGGCAGGGTGGATTTAGCTCACCCCGAGCAATGAGTATCATACCCATCAGTCTGCCTAATCTACTCTACCCTATCAAGGTGACATGTAGGCAAGGGCATACCCACCTGCTTTGCCCAGTGTGTGAAGTCAAGGTCTGGCCTATGAATAGGCATGTCATCCATAATAGGTATATAGATGCATGGCACCTCTATGTCTACTAGCACCACAATACACTATTATCTTTCATTCAAGAAGGTGTGTGATGTGTCTAAGTATTGGGAACACTATCCCAAGTAAAGTCCATCATATTTGGGGGTGTGCCACATAGGGCTTCCTCGCAGGTGTGGCTCTTACCCTACTATCTTGGTCCTAGGGTGAGTAGAGGCTCACTAGGGAGGTATGACTAGGTCCCTAGAGCTATAACGAAGATGACTCATGTCTCCTAGTCAACTCTCTGTGGCTTCTACCCATGATTGGGCTTGGTTGTAGGTGCACACCATCGTAATTCTCTACCAAATCCTAGATGAATATCTTCTTTATAAATTCTTAGTGAAATAGCAAACAGAAAGGAAACACCCAATAATACAAATGATTATCTATTTTAAGTTTTAAGTGTGGATCCCTAGACTATTTTGTGTGTTTCAGATGTGTTATTTGTAAAGGATGACCTTGTGTCACATGTTTGAAATATTTTTGAATGATAATCTTGTGTTAAATTGGATTTCACCTGTATACTTGTAGCTCGACAATATGGCTATGAAATCTAGGTCATGTTATCCTACCTATAATGTGTGGTGATGAGGTCCACACACAATCAGGGAGCACAAGTCCTACCAGTTCCTCACCCAGTTCACTAGCAATCTGTGATATACCTCTCCAAAAAGAGATGCGTGCTATAACCCACGAGCTATGATGGATCTTAGAACCATCATTGGAAAAGAACAAGGTTTGTAGGATTTGAGACAATGGGTGGAGATGAAAGCCACCTCATTGAACTCTACTAGTGGATGGTGATGAAATCCACCTCACTAGCGTTTAAGCGGATCATGGTGTGTGTGGTTTTTTTAATCCAAAGAAAGATAATTCAAGAATCATTCGACGATCATTCACTAGATGCATGCAAAAGGCTTGTTTTAATTTTAGAAATCTAGTGTAAAAAGAACTCACCAATGTATCTATAAATGCAAAGCCCTAAATGCTAGCCTACCCATTGGGTAGGCTACAAGCAAGCAGTCCAAAGAGATGAATTCCTACTTCCAATTTCTTTTGATTTTTCTCCTTTTATATGTTTTTGTTATTTTGTGTTTAATAAAAAGGAAAAATAATTTTTAAACTTCCTAAAAAAGCAAAATATGCGAGAAAAACCAAAATAAAATAGTTTCTAAAAGTACAAAACAGAGATGGAAGATTCAAATGTCTACCTCATCACTACAAAAACTTTGCTATTTCTAGAATTCTACCCCAAAAACTTCTGGTTCCTATTCACTCTAGGGTGGGATGAATAGCAGGTCTGTATTCATCCTAGGGTGGGACAAAGTCACGTTTATCCCAGGGTGTTGTGAATAGTAGGTCAAGATTCATTTCAGCCCAGAACAAATAGCACCTACAACATGAAAATATGAAATATGAGTTTCAAAATTCACCTAAAGCAAAATTGAAAGGGTGCAACTATGATTTCCACTGAATTAGGGAAAAATGGTGCACCAAATTATGATAAAAATAAGCGTATCTCTGTCCTATTGCTTATGATCATCAAATGAAAACATGCAAGTAAGATGGAAAAGATGGCAAGTAACAAGAAATAATGCAAAATAAACTAACTTCTTATTAATTGGGTAGATCAAATCCAGGTTATAAAATTTCCCCTTTAAGGGCTCAAATATATGATATAAATTTTTACAAATCGGATGCCCAATGATCAAAATCCTTCAAGTAACTTGGGTGCACATCTAATGTCTTTCCTCGTACCCACAATCAAAGTGAGCGGGACAAGGTCATTTTTGCTTGTATCTTGGATCTTGACATCCTGTGCTCCTTAATAATGTGTTGTAAAACCTTTACCTATACACAAGGAAACCATAAATGTCAAATAGCAAGTGTGTATGATGTAAAACATGCAATCCCCACAGGCAATAAAAGAGCATATATGGCATGCCTATATCAAATGAACTCTAAATATTGTAAAATTATATAGATAAGTAGAATATGAGTTTTTGTGAAGATATCACCCAAAATTGTGTTGAAATTGTGTTCGTTTGTGCCTCATTATTGCAATGACCATCCACAACCTGCAAAACACAAAGTAAACAATTTTTGGCCCTACACATATCCAAAACACATTAAAATTTGAAAAAACACATAAAATGATATTTTAAAGAAACCTATTTGATCATATTTGAAAAATCAGTAATAGTTTATATGTTTCCTCAGATGGCCATCAAAGACCTGCATAAGACCCTGCAAAACACTAACATCTCAATATCTCGGCCAATATAGCTCAGAATAACATGAAATTTAAACTGTAGAATAATATGATAATGTAGAAAATAAATAATTAAAAAAAGTAACAAAATCATAGATATATTTCTATTCATAATAGGGTGGGACGAATATGACTATCACAAATTGGGGGGTGCCCAGGGGTGGGACACCCATCATTTTTGCCTAAATTTTGCTACCAATTCCACTAGGGATTGATGTAAAATACTATGGGGGTATTATCATAAATTTTGGTGAGGTAATTCACTCATATGGTTTGGTTATGTGACAAATTGTGTCTACTAGTTCCCTCACGAAGCTCCTTCACTAGGTAGAGATTCTGAGGTAAAAATGGGTACAAAAGGTGGAAGGAAATCTTGGTAGCACTTCATTGCTTTGTCCTCAAAATCCTCTATATATTTTGTGTGGAAAATACATTCACTTTATAGCCCAAGGAGGCTTCAAGGGTCAAAGGACATGCGAGGGCATGCAGGGCAAGAGGCATCACTTGACCACTGGGGTGGCATGCACTGGAGGGGGAAGAGAATATCCCAAATTGGCCTTATTCATTGAGCATGTCATAAGATATACTGCATACCCTAACTTGTGGGTAATAATAGCCAAGAATCTAACCATTGATGGGCACCATTGGCCTAGGTTTGACTTTTTTCTAGTCAAACCTGCTATTTGCTCCACCCTGGGACAAATGTTGTTATTCACTCCAAGGTGGGACAAATAGACTTTGTATTCATCCTAGGATGGGACGAATAGAAACAAGGTGTTCAAAAGGTCCCAAAAGTGGCTTGAAACCTTCCAAAACCTTACACTAAGTGGTTAGGACCATTGTATACCTACTGAGGGCTTCTCTAGGGGCCTTGGTATGTTATTTAGCCATTGTTCACGGTAGCATAATCCTATCGACCAAATTTTAGTGTCTACAAATTACATTGTTGTTTTCTCATGATCGCTTGTTCATATAGACTTTCAAGGATTTCATGACAATGGCATGTGATGATACCTAGTTAGGTCATAGCTCACATGCATTACACTTTCACTAGGGTTCTAATGCCTAGTGATATCCCCAACCTAGGGTGTGTCTTCCTTATTTCCTTTTCTCTCTATTTTACCTTCTTCTCTTCTTTCAATTTTTGCTCGCAAGTCTTCCTTGACCTTAAATTTTTTTTGAATGATCATAATTCTCTGCTAGGTCAAGGATCATATTTTCTTTGGTATATCATTGTCCTCTTCTTGATTCAATTTTTAATTTATCTTTTGCCTAGAAAAGGACATACATTCATCTATTTTCCTTGCCTTCTTCACTTCATTGCACACACCCTTTTTATTTTCTCCTTTCCTCCTTCATCTCTTTCTTTTAACACTTACAAACACTCAAACATTGCTTTGATCATCTTGCTTTATCCATTCACAACTTGCACACATCACACCCCTATCGAGGATTGTACTCACTCATTTATCTTACATACATAACACACCCCACATGGGATAGATTCATGGCCACATGTGAGGAGCAACCTCCATATTGATCATTTGTGAGCATACATCCTAGCAGGTATCTCTTGATCATCTTAATGAGCATTACACCCATAATAGATCATGCTTTGTTATTTTTTCATCTTAGCAAGTACTACACCCATAGTGGGTTTAACTTCATCTTTCCATCTTTGTGTTCGATTTTGATTATTTGAAACCTCTTTTTTATTTTGTTGGCCTGTGGTTCTTCTTTTTATTCTCCTTCTTCTTCTTCTTCTTCTTCTTCTTTTTCTTCCTTTACTTTTATTCTCCCACCTTCAAAATTGTGCCTTGGATTTTTAGGTCGCTATTTTGCTCTATAGAATTATCGTGCTCCAAAATTATTGGGCGTAATTTCACTTAGAGTTGTTTTTATGCCTTTTTTATTTTCCTTTTTGGTTTCTTCTCCTTTTCTCTCTTCCTTTATTCCTCTTAATTTTGTGTCTTCTCATGTGTTGCATCCACCTCATGTCCACCTAATGTGGTTTTTACATTAAGTTAGATTAGTGCATTCATAATTAGTTCATTGCATGCATTATCATCATAAAAACATAAAAATATAATAAGCATAAAACAATCACATAAGCACACACATTGCACTAAATAAAAGCAACATGATATTACTTGAGTCAAAAGAGAGATACATAGGTCCTCCAGGTCGGTGTACCATAGTCCAACCTCAGTACACTCAACCATTCCTAGAGATACATGCTAGAATATTTGGCATGTCATCCTAATCCCCTCCCTAGCCATGGGAGCCTATCCCCTCGACCTTGTTTTTCAAAGGTAGTCCTGGTGGAGGTATGTTCACAAACCATGAAACTATCCATGACCTAGACTGAGTTTGGCTTAATATCTATAGGGATGAAGGAAGTGGTGTTTGTTTCCCATTTGGAACCACTTGGTAGTACATAATTTGGATCTCATCACTTGGTTGGCTACTACTAAACATAACCATCCTATCTGCTCAAGCCTACTAACACTCCTCATCTAGCCAGATTACCTCTCCCTAGATATGATCAACCTTAGCTCATGTCACATCTCTCTCTACATTTATAGTGCCTAGGGTAATCTACAACCCCTCCATATAGTCCCTCCATCCTCTTATATTAGTTCCATATCCCTTTGCAGAGATGCTACTTGTTCTTGTAGTACCTCTATCTCTCTCCTTAGATCACCCTAATCCATGACCCTACTTAGGCCAATCATTGCTGATATGGAGGCATTTCCTATCCCTCTACATATTATTACCTTAGCCATTATGGGGGTAACTCTAGCTACCATTGCCTCCCTAGTCCCAACTAATATAGTGTCCACCATCACTATCTCCACCTAAACCCTAGCCTTCCTTTGTTGTGGGGCTACATGACCCTGTTGTACTCACTCTATTGCTCATTGAGTGACCTCGTAGGATGCTTGTTGCATGCCTAGGCTCATCACCTAGCACCTTTGTGCTAGCATTGGAGGGGAGATCCTATAGGGCATGATACCCTTGTAACACATTTAGTATTCGAAGGCCACTCTGACATCATCCACCTTGGGGTCCACATAGAATGGATCATCCAAATTCTCCTCTACCCATATCACAACATTGAGGTCTACCTTGAATCTTGATGGGTCTTGATACACTCTCCTATACCAGTAGTCACCTAATTTTGGGATCCCCTACAATATCCCAAAAAACCGTTGGATCTTGTTGAACTAGTACAACTCTAGCTCTCCCTTTTCCATAGAGATCTACATGATCCTCCTTATCCAAGATAGCTCCTCTACATTCTTAGCCCATCCAAGGTGTATATTCTAGGATTACCAAATGATATTTGCCTCTCTCATATCATCTATCACCCACCTCATTAGTGCTAGGATCCCAACATACGTCCTTTAGACCCACTCATGTGATGTAGCCCACCTATATGTTGCTAATCACTCTAGGATGGGCAATGGTCCTAGTAGTTCATAATATCTCTAGATAACTATGTTCTCCTAGAACCACACCTAGAGCAAATTCATATAGACTATCCATGTATACCCCTTGTACATGACATTGAATACTATCCTATACAAGTGGTCCAACACATATCAGCCCCATTTGAATTGCCCTCGTTGGTCTCACATGTTTGCCACTACACTTGCCATCACCCATGGTAGATATTTCCTACTCATGTGGTACATCAGCTACCCACCACCATCCCATAGAGCATGGTCATCAATCGATCGACCCCATAGCATTCCACCATCTCATCAATCAATATGATGCTCTCTCAAACCTGGTGGTTCCAACATCCTGATTTGACTGGTTACTCTCATGCTCTATAAATTACCTTCTCCTTGATGGGGATGCATAAGATACACCATACATCCTCTAGTATGATGGTCATCTCCCCTATGGGTAACTAGAAGGTCAATAACTTTGAGTACCACCTCTCTTTCAATGTCATCAGTATCACTCTATCTACCTTAATTTGAGGCATCTCCTCTAAGTGGTGTAACCCCACTACCTCCAAGGTATCTCTCTTGACCTACTCGAGTTCTCATAGCTCCACATATAAGGAGGTCGGTCTCCACTCATGCCTCTCCAATACATCATGTTGCATCCATATATGTAATAAAATTCACATTAGTCTTTTTGTTCATAAAAAAATTTAAAATTTAAAATCTAAAAATTTAAAAACTTTTAATAGTGTTTTTCTCTCTACAAAAAATCATGCTCGCTAGCCTTGGGCACAATTTCGTCTTTCTTTCTCTTTCTATGAAATTGTGCCCTCTTATTTTAGGATGCAGTTTCATGAAATTGTACCCCATTTTTTTGGGGTGCAATTTCACCGACCATCACAAACTAGGGTAAAATCATGGTCAGGCCATGAAATTGCACTCAAGTCATGCATGACATTTTCAAAAATGAATCTAAAAAATAAGGAAAATCTACCCTAATCCTAATCTAAAAGGTATGTTTTATTCCTTACATGTGTTTTCTTCGCTATGGTGTCAGTTTTACCCATTGCCATGACTGAACGGTGTACAGAAAGTGCCATCCTCATGTTTTCTCTAGAGCTCACTTTATCCTCTTTTGTGCAGTAAAAATGAATTAGGAATTTCACCCTTTTACCCTTTTTATTCTTGTTTGCTATTTTTCTCTCTCCCATTTTCTTTTATTTTTTTCCTATCTTTCTTCTAAGTCCACTTTTTTGAGTTTAGAAGGAATTTAAATATTCCTTTTGAAACTCAAGGGGGCACATTGGCCTAAGAAGCATTAATATCCTTAATACCTTGATTTGCATGCAAAACAAGAAAGTGTTCGAAATGACACTATTTTTACACCACTCCTTTCTTCTAACACAATCACCCTTTTTTTTCTTGTCATCCTCTGCCCGTAGGTGTCTACACCTTTTATTTGATACATTTATCAATCCATAAATGCATAAAAGATGGGGTAAAATGCAGACTCAAAAAATTGACCCACTTGAGTGAGTAATTTTCTCTAGATCCTTGGGGAGACCCTCCAACTTGCCCTAAACAAGTTTGGGCCTCCCTTCCTCCCTCTTTTTCCTTTTTTTCCTCTTTATGCTTAATCGCAATCAGCCTTTGTAGGGCATGATTTTGCATAGCTAGGGTTTTCTCCTAGAAAATCCTAATTTTCAAAGTTGATCTTTCTAAGGTTGGATTTCTTGGTTTTTCCCACCCATTTTTATTTCAAATACCCTATAAAAGGAGGGTTTAAAATATTCTTTCCCCCAATAAAATTTGAATCCAAGTTCCATTTTCTTGAGGTCTTCTTTTATGCAAGCAAGCTAACATGATAATTGACTAGTGCTTATCCAAAGCTAAAGTGCTCATTGTTCAAGTGATTGATATAGTTTGTTGAAGCTTTATTTTGGAAAGGATATTTTGCTACATTATTTGTGTGTTTGCTGATTTTGGTGGACAATTTTTAAAGCTCTAAGGAGGAATTTTGCTACTTGGAATTTTTCATCCCTTGGTCTACTTTTTTGCTACCGCCAGGTTATTTTTTTTACTTTTACATTTTCATATTAGTTATTTTTTTACTTTGCATTAATTCATCTATATCATTTGAGGGTTTTCTCTCTCCTATGATATCACAATCGATAATTCTAGGGCACAATTTCACTATTCTGTAAAATTGTGATCGCTCCATACAAGGTATGATTTTGCATAGGATGGGATTGGGGGTAATCTACTGTCACCAAAACCTAGGTTTGTGTTCCATGCTACATCTTGACCATAATAGCATATTCCATGTTTTATTTATCATACTGTTATACTGCATTTTAATTTGTTTGTCCATCTTCAAAATGTCAACTTTTGCTTTTGTATTTCAAAGGTCAGCTAAAAGGACCTAGGGGGATTGACTGCTATACCTCCAAGTATAACCATATAGTGGCCTAAGAAGGTCCCCTAACTCTAATCATATTTTCAAGTGTTTGCAAAGTTATTTCATAGGGATTGGAATCGTAGGATATTGTTGGATGAAATATAAAGCTTAGATCAACCATTGGATAAAGATAAGTACCCTAATTAATATTTAGGTTGTTTTTTGGATGATTTATATTTTGTCAAAACCCTAGATCTGATTTAAAAGGAAGATATTTAATTTATTTCTAGGCATTTGAAAATATAAATAACATTTAGTGTGCATTTAGGGTTTACTATTTTTTGTGCATCTTCCCTTGGTCATTTTCTTAAAATATTTTATTTTGCAATCCTAGGATTATATATAATTCAAATAAAGAATCATTCTAGGGTTAGCTCTTGTCTTCTTGTATCTTATATCTGCATTGTCCTTTATATTTCATTGCATAGCTATAGAAATGCCAAACATAGGTGATTGTCTTAAATTAAACACATCAAAATATATTCCATCCTAGGACTTGGATCAAGTCCTAAAACCATTCTTGGTGAACCCTTCCTCCCACACATCGAGTTTAGAGTTACAACAACCATCATAGTCACCTCAAGACTTCCCTATAGATCCAACCTTAAAAATCGTACGTTGGTGCAAAATTTTCCTTTCTACACTTTCAAATGTTCTTCAACTTGATCAAGTTCTTCTTCTTCTTTTGGTTCAGTCTTCATATTATGTTTTCTTATCTTCATCATTCCACTACTTTTTGTTATTTTGAAGTTATTGGTAATATCTTTGTCCTTGAAGTTTTCCAAGAATTTTTTATGAACTAGAGATATCATAACTTTGCAAGTTATAAGTAGATAAAAATTGATCCATTTTCTTTCTTTTGGTTCTCTAAATGACTTATCATCTTGTTCTTCATAAATTTCAAACTTGACTTCATTGTTAATATATGCTTCTGAAATAAAAACTTGAAAGAGATAATATAATATGAATATCAATTTTTCTTGAAATATTTTATAGTACTTGTATTATAGTAATAGAAGAAATATGAATGAGATTTTCCTCCATGATATTTAGATGGATAGAGACTCCAACTGTTTGATTTCTCTTGACAAAATTTGTTGCAATAAGTGCATTGTGAAGCTATCCCAACTTCTTTGTTACTTGTCTTAGGAGAATCAAGTTCATCCATTTCCTTGATGAAATAGTCAAACCATCTGTGTACAATTGAAGCTATTCTATCTTTACTTATTTCATAAATTTGTAGGACATATTTATGATCAATATTCTTTTCTACCTTTTGAGTATGGTTCTCAATATCTTCATTAATATAGTTATCATCAATTCCTTTCATCATGTCATTGGAAGATATCTCTATAGAATCTACTTTTTCCAAACTATTAGTTTGTAAGTTCTCAAAAATATTTCTAAGCCATATAGGTTCTTCTCTTCTAATTGCATTTTCCTTATTATCATTTCTAGAATCAAGTATGCCTCTAAACCATTTTGAGTCCTTGAATCTTGTATACTTAACAAATTTTTCCATAGTTTCTTTTGAGGTAAACTTTTTTGTTAAATAAGAACAATGTTAGTAGAATTTGTCTTTCAAAATATTTGAAGTTGTCTACCTTATGTCTCTCTAATGTTTTGATATCAAAGTCAATGGACTTCTTCAATTATTAAATTTGTTGAATACCTTGAGAATCTTAATTTTCAATCAATGGTTTAATATTCAATCAAGTTTGATAAGATATTTTTAATTCTTCACATTTTGTAAAATACTTGAATATACCAAATTATTTTGAGTGCAATATATTTTGTTAGTATGCTTAGCTTTCTTAGGTTCTTGGAGTTGAATCTCTTTTATCTCCCTATTGTTCAACTTTAATTTTTTACCTTATTTCTCCCTTTCAATTAATAAGTAGAAAGCTAAAGATATTTTGATGATGCGTCTTCAACTTTTGATAGGGCTCTTTATTTTGAAGACCTTTTAAGTTGGATTTCTAATGTCTTATAGCTTTAAGCAAGAGACTAGTTCAAAATGCAATTTCCAAATTTCTATCAATGCAATGTTTTACTTCTTTTAGATTTCAATTCAATAGTTTCTAAATTTCAATATTCTATATTGATGTAGATCTTCTTATATCTCCCTAATTGGAAATTTACAAACTATGGTTATTTGCAAATTTAATGTTTTAATTTCAACGTAGAATTTATTTTTCCTCCAAATGAGTTATTTGTAAATATTTATTATGCTTGAATAAAGTAATTCAAATGCTTTTAATTAAACCTTCCTTGCTTCAAAAAATACTTTCAAATATTTTAATAAAGCATTTAAGGTTGTACTATATCAAAGCAATTCCTTATATCTCCAACTATCTAATTAATCTCAAGCATTAAAGATTAACTAGTTTTAACCTTAGTAATAAAGTTCCTTATTCCTCCTTTACTTTAAAAAATGCACTTTGACTCAAATAAATGCAATACCTTCTTTATACTTTCTGAGTTTGAATTTTTCCTCCCTTTGACTTCCTTGCAAGTTGTGCTATTCAATTCTCCTTCTCCAATGCTTATGACAACATTAATTGCACTTGCTTTTGGTGCTTCAAAATGTTGACTATCTTCAATGTGCTCTCCAATTGCACTTGTTGGTTACATTCTCCTCACTGTGCATTGGGTTTACCTCCACTTTGCTCTTCCCTATTATGCTTTATGTACTCCTTGTATGTCTTCTTATTGCATGGGTAAATGTAAGACTTGTCACTCATGCAAGGCATGTGTTTGCACTTCCCTTGGAGTTTTCTTTGGCTATGTGACACTTGGTGGTAGTGGCTCTTCAACTTCTTCACCCTCTAAGCATTTTAACTTCCTTATGTAACATTTGTATCCTCCTAATGCACTGTGTCTATCTTACAACTGGTATAAACTCTCTTGAATTAGGTATAGAATTATTATTGGCAATTTGAGTTATTTTGTGTTGTCATTGATGTCACATGGATCACATTGAGTTTTGGTGGCAAAAGCACTTCATAAATAATCATTTATGATATTTTGGAGAGCATGGATATATACAGGGTTTTGTGGCACAAGAGGCATATAATATTTAATTTTTTAAATATTATATTAATGGTTTTTATTAAAACCAATGGTAAAGGTTTTTATTAAAACCAATGGCAAGGGTTTTTATTAAAACCAATGGAAAGGTTTTTTATTAAAACCAATGGAAAGGGTTTTCATTAAAACCATTGGAAAGGGTTTTTCATTAAAACCACTATGCTAAGACTTCTCCAAATTATGATGGATGAAAAGGTTTTCCAATAAAACCTAGGTGCAAAAAGTTTCATGGCGAAATTCAAAAGAATGAAGGAGATATCCCAATTCAAAGTTAAGAGGTGAATTATTAAATTTTTATTTAATAATTCTAAGGTCTAAAGTTGAATTACATTATCCATCGACGTGCAAAGGTTGGGGAGATTAATAAAATTTGTCGACGTCATTCGAAGGCATGGAGGTGCATATAAATAAAAGGTAAAAACCTTTGTTTATTGAAGACTTGACATAGCGCATGAGAGAGAGTCATCGAAAGGGGAGCAACGAAGAAAGAAGGATAAATAAATTTTTATTTGAGAGCAAGGTCAAGTAAACAATGTAGGAAAGTGATGTCACGTAGGAGCCTATAGCGTAGTTGGTAGCGCATAAACTTTGCACAAGGCAGGTTCGTTGTTCGAATCCCGCCAAGGGCAAAGTGTTTTGCTAAGGAAGGCAACTTAAGTTTTAGATTTGAGTGCAGGTTAAAGTTGGGTGTTTGGGATTAAAATCCCAACATGGGCTAGCACCCACGTGGTAAGCACTTCACAGTGCTAAGCGAGAGGAACAGAGTTCGACTCCCATGAAGGTGTGAAGGCACATTAATTTTGGCAAGGCATTTTGGCAAAGACGATTTCGAAGGTTACAAAGGCAACAAATTTCATAAAAAGGTATTTATCTCTAGCGCATGGTAATATTTGATATTGCCAAAGTTTTGGTGCATTGAAAATCATTTCTATTATAACTAGGGAGTCATAAGGTATTTAGTAAAAATAAATGATTGTTGTATGTGTATGTGCTTAGGGAGTTATAAGGTGTGAAGTTAAATATTTGTGATTGTTGTATGTGGAGTTATAAGGTGTGGAATTAAAAATAAAAGCATAGGTGCTTGTTGTATGTGTTAATGAAATTAGGGAGTCATAAGGTTGAAAAGTGTTGAACTTGTTATATGTCCTAGTGCATGATTTAATTATGAAATTAAACTAGGAACTTGAGACCTAGTTAATTGCTACCTTGAGTTAGAAGACATGCACATGAGTTAGGGTTTGAAGTTGAAGACAAATTGCTTGATTATGTGCCTTGGCTATTGAGAGGAAGTGGATGGATTAGAAAATCAATTTTATGGATAAAATTGATACTTGAGTTCCATGATTGCTTTAGTGGAGTTCATTGAGAGTATTGCCATTATTGAGGAGGTTTTTGCTATTGCTTTGAGGAGATTATTGTTGGTTACTTGTTGAGTACATTGCCACTATTTGAGACCATTGAGGAGATCATTTTCTAGTCACTTGTGGATACATTTGTCTTTCATTTGAGGAGATCATTGTTGGCTATTTGAGAGCTCTTTGCTTGAGGGAGTTGTGCTTGTTTCTTGAGAGCTTATTGACATTGCATGAGGAAGATATTATTGAGAACCTATTGCTATCACTTGTGGAGATTGTCCTTGGTTGGTTGAAGTCCTCATTGTTATTGCTTGGAGAGGTTTTCATTAGAGAGCTCATTTGCCATACATTTGAGAGTACATTGTTGAGCATTGTTGTCATCCATTTGAGAGTACATTGTTGAGCATTGTTGTCATCCATTTGAGAGATCATTTGTCATACATTGTTGAGATCATTGTGGATCATTGTTGTCATCCATTGAAGAGTACATTGCCATTCATTGTTGAGCATATTGTTGAGTATTGTCATCATTCATTTGTTATCCATTGTTGAGTTCATCATTGAGCCTTGCCTTCATTGATTTGTGGTTGAGATTTGAGTGCTACTTGAGAGTCATTGGTTGAGCCTTTGGGAAGGATTTTGGGAAAATTTATTGGAATAGATTTGAGATAACTTTTGTGCATGATTGGTTGAGCCTTTGAGAAGGCTTTTGGGATAGAATTTCTGGACAGATTTGAGATAAATTTTGTGCATGATTGGTTGAGCCTTTGAGAAGGCTTTTGGGAAGATTTTGGAGAATTTGAGCGGATTTGAGCTTTTTTGAAGGCTTTGGGATAGATTTGGGATAGCATTTGAGCAGGATTGTTTGAGCCTTTTGTGAAGGCTTTGAGTATAGATTTGGGACAACATTTGAGTAAGATTGTTTGAGCCTTGTGAGAAGGCATTGAGGTAGATTTGTGAGCAGTGAAAGAGATAGGATAGAAATAGAAAACACATCAACACTAGTTGCCTAGATGTAGATCAGTGGATAGCCTAGTTGAGATCAATGGATAGCCTAGTTGAGTAGATTAGTGGATAGCCTAGTTGAGTAGATCAGTGGATAGCCTAGCTGAGCAGATTAGTGGAGAGCCTAGTTGAGCAGATCAGTGGAGCCCACCTGAGTAGATCAGGATAACCTAGCTTTGAGCAGATCAAAGTAATCATTTGTATTGGGATAAGGATCCCTATTTCTTTGTGAAATATTATAAGGAGATTATCTTGTGGACTACCCCACATTGGGGGAACCATGTTAAATCTTGTGTCTCAATTGTGTGTGGTGATTTGTGCACTTGCTTACTATTGCTATCTATGTTATTAATGCACACTGCTATATTTGGTTATTGCAATTGAGGACACTAATTGATATTGGTTTGGAAAGAAAGTAAAAAGTGGGCGCTATATTGTTCACCCCCCTCTCAGTATAAGCTTGTGTTCTTCAATTGGTATCAGAGTAGGTTCCTTCGAAAAGACTAACAAGCTTGAAGGTAGATTCTACTAGGTTACAGGATGGACAGATGGTATATTGATAGTGGGTGCTCTAGTCATATGACTGGGTATAAGAATAAATTCATTTCTCTAAGAGAGAACAACAGTGGATCAGTGAGATTTGGTGATAATGCTTCAGCTAAGATCAAAGGGAGAGGAACTTTAAGTTTGGATGATGGAAAGACTACTACACAGGGTGTACTCTATGTTGAGGGTCTAAAACACAATCTACTAAGTGTAAGTCAGCTTTGTGACCGAGGGTACATAGTTACTTTTTCCTCTACAGGATGCAAAATCAGGGAAACAAAAATAGGGAAGCTTGTTGCAAATGCAAGAAGAACCAATAACAATCTCTACATGCTCAGCGAAATAAAAAGGGAAAAATATCTTCTATCTCGAGAAGAAGAAAGTTGGTTATGGCATAAAAGGTTGTGTCATTTGAACTTCGACAACATAGTAAGGATAAGCAACAAACAGATTGTCAGAGATCTACCGAAGATAAAGAGACCTTCAAATACAATTTGTGCATAGTGTCAGTATGGAAAGCAGACAAGATCAAGTTTCAAGGCAAAAGAATATTCCTCTTCCAAGGTTCTAGAATTGATTCATACTGATTTATGTGGTCCTATGAGAACCAAAAGCTTGCAAGGTGAAAGCTACTTCATGTTGTTCATAGATGATTATTCTAGAATGACTTGGGTCATTTTTTTGAAAGAGAAATCAGAGGCATTTGAGCATTTCAAAGTATTCAAAGAAATGGTAGAAAATGAAATAGGAAAGAAGATCAAGTGTTTGCGATCAGATAGAGGAGGAGAATTCATCTCTACAGAGTTCATTGAGTTTTATGTAGAACATGGAATCAAAAGAGAATACTCAGCAACAAGGACTCCTCAACAAAATGGAGTAGTAGAAAGAAAGAATAGAACTCTTGAGAATATGGCCAGAGCAATGCTAAATGAATCAAGAATCTCATATGGGTTTTGGAAGGAAGCAATCAATACAACAATCTATGTTATGAATAGAGCTCAAGTTAGAATGAAGCATCATAAGACTCCATATGAGTTTTGGAAAGGAAGACCTCCCACGGTAAACTACTTCAAAATTTTTGGAAGTAAATGCTATATCAAAAGAGAGGATAAGGACTTGGGCAAGTTTGATCCTAGATGCGATGAAGGTATTTTTCTTGGATACTCTACAAAGAGTAAGGCCTATAGATGCTACAATAAAAGAACACACACCATGGTGGAAAGTATAAATGTTAGAGTTGATGAAAGAATAGGAATAAATGAGCCATCTCAGGAAGATATTCTTGAAGAAGAAGAAAGTTGTCAGGAAGAAATGGGTGAAGATTCAGATGAAGAAGATTTGCAGAATATACCTTCCAAAACTTCATCAAGATATATTCAGAAAAATCATCCAGAGGACTTGATCATTGGCAGCCCTGATGTAAGATGGACAAGAAGAGGAATCATAGGCTCAACAGAACAAGCAAATGTTTCACTACTATCCAAGATAGAACCAAAGGATTTCAGAGAGGCAGAAAGTGATGAATGTTGGATTAAAGCAATGAAGGAAGAACTAGATCAGATTGAAAAAAGTAAGACTTGGGAACTAGTTCCACGACCAAAAGGAAAAAATGTAATTGGTACTAAATGGGTCTACAGGAACAAACTGAATGAAGATGGTCAAGTCATCAGAAACAAGGCAAGATTGGTGTGTAAAGGATATGCACAAGTAGAGGGAATTGATTTTGATGAGACCTTTGCACCAGTTGCAATATTGGAAGCTATACGGATGTTTCTGGCACTTTCAAGTTACAGGAATTTCAAGGTATATCAGATGGATGTCAAATCAACATTTCTGAATGGTCACTTAGAAGAAGAAGTTTACATTGAACAACCAGATGGGTTTGATCAAGCAGATAAGCCAGATTATGTATGCATATTGAAAAAGGCTCTTTATGGCTTAAAGCAAGCTCCTAGAGCATGGTATTCAAGATTGGATAAATATCTTCGAGAGCAAGGTTTCAGAAAGGGAACAGTTGATAGCAATCTGTATATTAAAAATAAGGGAAATGATTTGATGATTGTGGAAGTTTATGTGGATGATATTATCTTTGGGGGTAGCAATGACAAAATGTGTCAAGAATTTGCAAGAAACATGACTAATGAGTTTGAGATGTCCATGCTTGGTGAATTAACCTTTTTTATCGGACTACATATTTCACAATTAGAAGAAGGGATATTTCTTTCACAAACAAAGTATATAAAAGAGATGTTGAAGAAATTCAAAATGGAAGATAGTAAGCCAGTTAGTACTCCAATGGTTATAGGGTGCAAGTTAAGCAAAGATGATGAATCTCCTGATGCAAATCAAACTCTATACAGATCTATGATTGGTAGCCTGTTATATGTTACAACTACAAGACCAGATATAATGCAGGCAGTTGGTTTAGTGGGAAGGTTTCAAGCAGCTCCAAAAGAATCACATGTGACAGCAGTGAAAAGAATACTCAGATATCTCAAAGGAACAATGGAGTATGGTCTATGGTATCCTAGAAGCAGTAAGTTCACTCTCACAACATATACAGATGCAGATTGGGTAGGAAGTATTGATGATAGAAAAAGCACAAGCGAAGGAGCATTCTTTCTTGGTGATTGCCTAGTTTCCTGGCTAAGCAAGAAACAACCATCAGTATCACTTTCCACAATAGAGGTAGAATATATTGCAGCGGCAACATGTTGTTCACAGGTGTTATGGATGAAACAGACTCTCAAATATTTCAGTATAGAACATGATCATCCCATTCCTATTCTGTGTGATAATACTAGTGCTATAAGTATCTCGAAGAATCCAGTAATGCATGCCAGAACAAAGCACATTCCAATCAAGTATCACTTTTTGAGAGAGCAGGTTACAGAGCAACAAGTAAGATTGGAATATGTTCCTACAAAATATCATATTGCAGACATATTTACAAAACCATTACCAAGAGAAACGTTTGAGCATTTGAGAGAACAGTTGGGAGTAAAAGTACTCCCACCCCAAAATTAATCACCTCAAGAGAGAAGGTGGTGGGGGGCTAAGCTTAAGAGTCATATCTTTTAGCCCCATAGGTGTCCCTTTTGCCATTGATGTCAAAGGGGGAGATATTTGAGTAAGGGGGAGAGCATTGAGTTAGGGGGAGTAGCCTCCAAAGAGAGCATTGAGATAGGGGGAGCAGCCTCCAAAGAGAACATTGAGATAGGGGGAGTAGCCTCCATAGAGAGTATTGAGTCAGGGGGAGCAACTTTGATTTTCAGAAATGGCTTTTGTAGTGATTGTGGTGATTTGCATTAGAGGTGTTGCCATCAATGACAAAGGGGGAGATTGTTGGCAATTTGAGTTATTTTGTGTTGTCATTGATGTCACATGGATCACATTGAGTTTTGGTGGCAAAAGCACTTCATAAATAATCATTTATGATATTTTGGAGAGCATGGATATATACAGGGTTTTGTGGCACAAGAGGCATATAATATTTAATTTTTTAAATATTATATTAATGGTTTTTATTAAAACCAATGGTAAAGGTTTTTATTAAAACCAACGGCAAGGGTTTTTATTAAAACCGATGGAAGGTTTTTTATTAAAACCAATAAAAGGGTTTTCATTAAAACCATTGGAAAGGGTTTTTCATTAAAACCACTATGCTAAGACTTCTCCAAATTATGATGGATGAAAAGGTTTTCCAATAAAACCTAGGTGCAAAAAGTTTCATGACAAAATTCAAAAGAATGAAGGAGATATCCCAATTCAAAGTTAAAAGGTGAATTATTAAATTTTTATTTAATAATTCTAAGGTCTAAGGTTGAATTATATTATCCATCGACGTGCAAAGGTTGGGGAGATTAATAAAGATTCATCGACGTCATTCGAAGGATGGAGGTGCATATAAATAAAATGTGAAAAACCTTTGTTTATTGAAGACTTGACATAGCGCATGAGAGAGAGTCGTCGAAAGGGGAGCAACGAAGAAAGAAGGATAAATAACTTTTGATTTGAGAGCAAGGTCAAGTAAACAGTGTGGGAAAGTGACGTCACGCAAGAGCCTATAGCACAGTTGGTAGCGCACAAAATTTGCACAAGGCAAGTTCATTGTTCGAATCCTACCAAGGGCAAAGTGTTTTGCTAAGGAAGGCAACTTAAGTTTTCAGATTTGAGCACAGGTTAAAGTTGGGTGTTTGGGATTAAAATCCCAATGTGGGCTAGCACCCATGTGGTAAGCGCTTCACAACGCTAAGTGAGAGGAACAAAGTTTGACTCCGCGAAGGTGTGAAGGCGCATTAATTTTGGCAAGGCATTTTTAGGAGGCTTAATTTTGGCAAAGATGATTTCAAAGGTTACGAAGGCAATGAATTTCATATAAAGGTATTTATCTCTAGCGCATGGTAATATTTGATATTGCCAAAGTTTTGGTGCATTGAAAATCATTTCTATTATAACTAGGGAGTCATAAGGTATTTAGTGAAAATAAATGATTGTTGTATGTGCTTAGGGAGTTATAAGGTGTGAAATTAAATATTTGTGATTGTTGTATGTGGAGTTATAAGGTGTGGAATTAAAAATAAAAGCATAGGTGCTTGTTGTATGTGTTAATGAAATTAGGGAGTCATAAGGTTGAAAAGTGTTGAACTTGTTATATGTCCTAGTGCATGATTTAATTATGAAATTAAACTAGGAACTTGAGACCTAGTTAATTGCTACCTTGAGTTAGAAGACATGCACATGAGTTAGGGTTTGAAGTTGAAGACAAATTGCTTGATTATGTGCCTTGGCTATTGAGAGGAAGTGGATGGATTAGAAAATCAATTTTATGGATAAAATTGATGCTTGAGTTCCATGATTGCTTTAGTGGAGTTCATTGAGAGTATTGCCATTATTGAGGAGGTTTTTGCTATTGCTTTGAGGAGATTATTGTTGGTTACTTGTTGAGTACATTGCCACTATTTGAGACCATTGAGGAGATCATTTTCTAGTCACTTGTGGATACATTTGTCTTTCATTTGAGGAGATCATTGTTGGCTATTTGAGAGCTCTTTGCTTGAGGGAGTTGTGCTTGTTTCTTGAGAGCTTATTGACATTGCATGAGGAAGATATTATTGAGAACCTATTGCTATCACTTGTGGAGATTGTCCTTGGTTGGTTGAAGTCCTCATTGTTATTTCTTGGAGAGGTTTTCATTAGAGAGCTCATTTTCCATACATTTGAGAGTACATTGTTGAGCATTGTTGTCATCCATTTGAGAGTACATTGTTGAGCATTGTTGTCATCCATTTGAGAGATCATTTGTCATACATTGTTGAGATCATTGTGGATCATTGTTGTCATCCATTTAAGAGTACATTGCCATTCATTGTTGAGCACATTGTTGAGTATTGTCATCATTCATTTGTTATCCATTATTGAGTTCATCATTGAGCCTTGCCTTCATTGATTTGTGGTTGAGATTTGAGTGCTACTTGAGAGTCATTGGTTGAGCCTTTGGGAAGGCTTTTGGGATAGAATTTTTGGATAGATTTGAGACAGATTTTGTGCATGATTGGTTGAGCCTTTGGGAAGGCTTTTGGGACAGAATTTTTGGATATATTTGAGATAGATTTTGTGCATGATTGGTTGAGCCTTTGGGAAGGCTTTTGGGATAGAATTTTTGGATAGATTTGAGACAAATTTTGTGCATGATTGTTTGAGCCTTTGTGAAGGCTTTTGGGATAGATTTGTGGATATATTTGGGACAAAATTTGAGCATGATTGTTTGAGCCTTGTGAGAAGGCATTGAGGTAGATTTGTGAGTAGTGAAAGAGATATGATAGAAATATAAAACATATCAACACCAGTTGCCTAGCTGAGCAGATCAGTGGATAGCCTAGCTGAGCAGATCAGTGGATAGCCTAGCTAAGTAGATTAGTGGATAGCCTAGCTAAGCAGATCAGTGGATAGCCTAGCTAAGAAGATCAGTGGATAGCCTAGCTGAGTAGATCAATGGAGCCCACCTGAGCAGATCAGGATAGCCTAGCTTTGAGCAGATCAAAGTAATCATTTGTATTGGGATAAGGATCCCTATTTCTTTGTGAAATATTATAAGGAGATTATCTTGTGGACTACCCCACATTGGGGGAACCACGTTAAATCTTGTGTCTCAATTGTGTGTGGTGATTTGTGCACTTGCTTACTATTGCTATCTATGTTATTAATGCACACTTGCTATATTTGGTTATTGCAATTGAGGACACTAATTGATATTGGTTTGGAAAGAAAGTATAAAGTGGGTGTTATACTGTTCACCCCCCTATCAGTATAAGATTGTGTTATTCAATTATCTTATCTCCAATTGGCACTCTTATCTGCACTATAGCATTCTTCTAGGTGGTTCTAATACTCATAACCCTTCTTCCATGTGGCACTTGTGAAGTGTAACTCCTTCTCCATGCACTTTCTTTAACATAGTGCTCTTTTCATTGTAACGTTATTTACTTGGTGTTGTAACTTCTTCAATGTGGCTTCTTCAATGATGAGCCCTCCTTTGCAATGTCCCTTTGCTTCTTGAATGCTCAATAATGTATGACACTACACCTATTCTTTCTTTTTTGCATTCTCATACTTCCAAGGGTGTAATATGCTTGGTTCTTACACTTTCTTTGCTTGCTTGGGATGTTATGGTAGTTAAACATTGTTGCACATAGAAATGCAAAAATACTTACCCTCCTTGCACTTTCAAATCTTCACATTACCTTCATAATATAGTGAATTTTATTTTTATACATGGTAGTGACACCTCTTCTCTTTGCAAGCCATGATAATGGTGGATTCAATGTTGCATTTTCCTTTTTGACAACTCTCTACTATGTCTCCTTGCTAGCTCAACGCTTGGTTAACTTTCCAATGGTGATTCCAAGCTTCTAAACTTATGCCAATACTATACCTTTTTGGATAGCTTGCTTTGCACTATAGTATATCCAATATTTACTTTAGAATAATTTATTCTTTACTTTCCCTTGAGAATCACATGCTAATAATGCCTTATGGGAAGCTAATGCTATTGCTGAAAAGTTAGCCAATATCGACACGTTTTCCTCTGGGCTGCTGACCTAGATAGATACTCTTCCACGTGATTTCATTGAATTATCCAGATTGGATATAATTCAAACTCAACAAAATGAATCCTTATCATTTAATACATAATCTTCACCTTTTTCTACCCTCAAAATTGAGAAGAGGGAATACCTTAGGCCCTGGTGTATCTTGTATTGTGGCTATTATCATAATCATCTTCATTACTAAAATATTTTCCATAATGACCATTATTTTACCTAGGCATTCCCCTTTTTGGAGCTTCATATTGGAAATAATACCTTGGCATTTTTCCCTTTAGTAGCACATTATCCCTATGCAAAACATCATGTCACCACCTTATTCCTACTACTTTTTATTGAGTTTTTGACTCATATTGTGTTAAAGATTTTTTCCTCCATATTTTTCCATAATTGCTGACTTTTCTTCCACGTGTGGGCTTTCTCCTCCTGTTTGTAGCCTTTTCTTATTTCTCACTCTAGTTGCATGGTTCCAAGATCTATTTCATCCCTACTCTTTCTTTAATTTCAATATCTTGGGCTTCTAAATTGATCTTTGTTCTTTCCATGTTCAGTTTCCCATGTTTCCCAATTGGTCAACCATTCCATTTTTGGGCACACCTCTCTATTATCGTGACTGATCCTCTCCATTGGAAAATCTCTTTGTGTGATGTTTAGCACCCATTATTCCATCCTTTTATGGTATGTGAGCTTTCCCAGATGTGTACTTCTTGCAAGAATATATGTGAAGGGTCTTCAAAAATGTCCAAATTCTCTTTGGTTCTACTTAATCTTGGCTCAAAAAGTGCTATGTTCTTCCCTTGTTTATCCTCTTCTCCTTTGCACCATTTTTGAGAGCTTTTATCCCCTTCCTCCAAGAGCTACTAAGATGAATTTTATTGATCTTGAAACTCTCTCCATTGAGCCAATTGCTAAAGCAATCCTCAATGATAGGGGATTTATTCATTTTTTAAAGTTATTTTTAGGAACTAACTGGGATATCAATATGGATTTTGCTTCAACTGGGAGAAGGGAGTGGTCATCATCCATAGTTTTGATTTCCTAGTGGATATGTACATCTTGGTGGAGCTGACCAGACAACCTGCTACTGGTTGCACGGTGAGAAGAGACAAACACAATTGGGAAGTGGAGGTAAGTCAGTTTGAACCTACATCACCAATTAGGAAGCTCATTAAGAAGGGGTTATACTGCAAGGATCTTCCCACACCATGGAAGGAAGTAATGAAACCTATCATGGAATACATAATAGTTTATGACCTTGATTTCCAGCTTCGTAGCTTTCACTTTTCTTTTGTAAATCATTTTAGGGATTCAAAATTACTTAATATTAGGGATTCAAAATTACTTAATATTCCTAAATTTTTATTTGTCTATGGATTACACTATAACCTCAACATGTGCCAAGAAGGAATAATATTGGCCTTCTCACCAAGGCCTTTTCAAGGTCCTATATGCATTTATGTTGTAGAAGTTTCCCAAGGGTAACATCACCATTCAGGACAATACAAAATATGACACTTCTTCCACACCAGTTTCAAAGGTGAGAGGAGCCAAAATAAAAGGAAAAGAGGATAAACGTGAAGGACCTCAAGTGCGAGGAAGAAGGTAAAAGTGGAAGTTACTCCCACAAGGAGTTCCCAATGGCTCAAGAATAAAGAAGCTTAGTTTCCTAAGAATGCAAAGGAAGAGGATGTGGATGACCTCAATGACCCTATTGAAATTTATTATCAATACTATGTCTACTATTATAGCTAATTTGCAAACCACATGGGATGCTACAAGGAGAGCTATAACACAATTGAAATACCAAAGGAACACACTCGATCTACTATTCTTCTGTGACACCTTCGATGAGGAGGCCCTTGCTAATTCCACTGCTGATGGTAAATTCGAGGTGAAAGAGGATGAGGTTGTAGATATCACCAAGGAAGCATTCAAGGACATCCATAAGGATGAGACCAAGGAAGGCAAAAAGAAATTGTTGAGGCACAATTCATTTATTTATTGGCTTTTATGTTGATGTTGTTGGCTTGATGGGGCTTCTCCATCATTTTGTCTTAATCTTGTTTGTCCTTTTGTGTTTCAGTATGTTCCTCTAGGATGCATTTTTCTAATACTGGCATCCTTTTCTTTTCAGTCTGGTTCTCTAGGATGCACTTTTGGTAATCCTTGCATCCTTTTCTTTTTTGTTGTACTAAGGCGTTAGGGTTCCTTTCAAATGCCGTCTCTAATGAAATTCCTTCTTTGCTTTCAATAGATAGTAGGAAATTGATATATATATATATATAGATATAGATATATATTAAAATTATTTAACTCCTCTTTATTTTATGTAGGTTTTAATCCTTTGTAAATACTTTCTTCTGCACTTCCTTGAAGACCTAAACTAGAAAATCTTCCTCTTGTAATTTTAAACCTCAATAATAAGATAAATATCAACATTCAATTAAAGAACCTTTTGCATCAATGTTGCATACATTTTTGGTCTCTGTTTGTTGATATATTTCTTGGTGATTTGGATCACCTAATTTCTGCTCCGATTTTGATAAATTTGCAGTTTCAATTTGTATTACTTTGCTGCTTTAAACTAGTCTATTTTACACCTTCCAATGCTGCCTATTTCTTCTTCAACTTGTTGTTCTAGGACCCTGAAATTTTCAGCTATTAGTGCTACCCAAATTACTGCCCTCTTGCTATCCTTAAATCTAAAAATTTTAGGTTTTAGTGTAGTCATATTCACCTCTATTTTTTGTCCTTAACTCTTCCAAATTTGGTAGGAAACTCCCTCAATTTTTAACTCAATATTGCCTTCTAAAAACCTTCAATTTTTTGTTTTAAAAATCAGCAATCTCCTTCCTCCAAATCAGCCTTCAAACCATTAAAAGGTAATATTCAAACCTCTCAAATATATGGCCTCTTCTAGATCTTTTCTCCTTCAATCTCCTTGTCAATTTTGGATTTCAACTTTGGCCTCCTTCTCAAGAATATGAATGTCTTGAGGTCTTCAATAATCTCCTCCAAAATTTGGCAAACTTCTTTCCAAATATTTCTTCCTTTTGGGCTTATTTTTGGATGGCAATATTATCCCAAATTCTTCTCTATCAATAAATTCTCCTTGTTATTAATATTCTCCTTGATTTCTTCTCAAATATCCTCCAATGGCCTTCTTCAACTCCTCTCCAATGGCCTTCTTCAATTATCCTTCAATGAGGCTTTCCTAGTCTTCTCCTTCTTTCTCCTTCCAAGTTAACTTGAAGCCTTCAAATTATACATATTCTCTTTAATAGGACTTTCCTAGTTCTCTATCTTCAATATTCAATCTTCTAAAATTGGAATTTCTTCAATGGGACCTTTCTCTTGGGTCTCCTCCTTCTAGAGTTGCTTTTTTATTCACTCTAAAGTATTCAATCTCCAGTTTTCTATGAGGATCTCCTTCTTTATTCTCCTCATTATTTAATATTTAATGGGGGATTCTTTCTTGGACCTCCTCCTTGATCTACTATATTCAATGTGTCCACTTTGGCCTCTTCCTCTCTTCTCAATCTTCTACTTGGAATCTTTAATCTACAAATCCTACAATAGAACCTTTTTCTTAGGCCTCCAAATATTTGATCTTCTACTTATTGCTTCAAGTACTGGATTAATTCCAAATACAAGATTCTTCCTAGCTCTTGTAGGAAGCTTATTAAATTTCTTTGAAACAACTCTTTTCTACAACAAAGTATTAGAAAATGATAATAATAATTTCTTTAAATTTAAAGAAAAATAATTTCACTAGTTGATTTGTCAATCTAGTGGAATCAATGTTGAGTCCTAGTCTTCACAAGTTTTTTTGCAAATTTGTGGAAATACTCCAGACAAATGCAATTTTAGAAATTATGAAAAATATATTTCCTATCTCCTCTCAATATCTCTTGTGGCTCTCTATATTTCTTATCAGTAAACCTAGTGCTATGATACCATTGTTATATTTTGATGCTATAAACTTAAAGGAAATGCAACCACAAGTAATAAAATAAACATGCAATGTTATATCTATGATAATGGCAATCTAATAAGCATGTAAATAGCATGAAAAAATTCTAAAATAAATCATGAAATATCCATTAATGAAATCTCATAAAAAATTGAACTTGTTACAATATGTGGAGATCTCAATGCTCCATACTTCATACAAGTTCTACATTGTATCTACTCTAGTCTATCAACTCACTCACTAATCTACTACACTTGCTTGATGATTTCTTCTTCTATCTATCAAAGGTCTATATATAATGATATGACTCTTGGCCTTCCATATTTCTATGACTCTTCATATTCCTATCCTATAGACTCGTGTACATGTGGACACCATGCACATTTACATCATTGCATATTCTAGTAATACTTGTGCATTTATTACATTATATAAAGAAAATACTAAAACCTTAATATAAGACACTTTCCTAATTTAATAAAGTAGCCAAGATGGTACATTAGCAAGTACTAAATAATGTAATATATTCCAAAAATCAAGTGGCATCAAGTGGAAATTCTTAAATAGATATTTTTTTAAAGGTTTGACATTTGGTTTATATTTTGATTAAGTGCTAATTTAACCAAATATTTTGGAGGCCATAAATTTCTATATATACAATAATTTGGAGTCTTTTTTCTAGATTGCATAATTTTTTACACTCTACATAGTGGTGATATCAATTTATAGATCTATTATCATTTGTTTAGTGTGTGCAAAATGGAATCCCAAGGGTATGTTACTTGTCTCAATGGATGAAATTATAGCACTTGGTCAACCCAAATGGTAGGATTACTTAGAAGTAAAAATATCTTGTTCATTTTAAATAATGAATTAGAAGGTCTCAATTATCATGAACTCAATAAGATAAACAAGGAAGCTTTTGGACTATTATTCATGTTTTTGGAACCAAATTTACTTTTCCACATAAGAGAGAAGACTAATCTTGTTTATATATGGACAAATTTGAAAGATCTCTATGAAAAATTAAGTGTTAGTGAAGTTAAAACAATATAATTTGAGCTCTCCAATATCAAAATTTCATATTTTAGTAATGTCAAAGACTATATATCTCACTTCAAAGCTCTAAATGTTAATGCAGTTATGGCAAGATACAAGTTAGAGAGTGATGAAGAGTATGTCAATCTATTACTTCCAATATTCCTCCTTTTCATACAGTTGGCCTGGTTCCTTATATGAATGCTATGACTATCAAATAACTACAACCCATATCTATTTAAGTACTTTTATGAAGGATTTTTAAGCCTTAATACTAACATAAAATCACAGGATAAATTTCACTGGATCAAATATAATATAGCCATATAGTAAGATCAATATAATGATGTAAGTAGAATAACATGAGCAAGTTAATATGTAAATCAAGGCTTATAATATATCAAATAAAATTCATTAATAAACAAAAATATGAATGTAAATAGCCTAAATCATACATGTACAAAGCATGTATAATAACTTATAGTATTAATTGTTCAAAATGTATGCAATCTTTATTACTCCTTTTTCTCTTACAAATATGAAACTTGACATTTAGATAATTTGATATGATACTTGATACTTTGTTCCTTTTGTATGGAGTACTATATAGCCATAGTAGAATAATTCTTTGGATACTTAACTATTCCTTTCCATATGCCAAGTCTCATGAATTTTGGTTTCTCTATTTGACACTTGCATACACATGACTATCGTGTATGCACACCTAGACATGACTCTTCACATTGCACACTTTAAAATAAAGACAATTATGCACTCTTACATATAAGAAAATTGTGCACATAGATCCATATAACACTTGCACACATACTCACATGACACTTATGTATTTCTTGCACATACACACTTACATAACACTTGTGCATTTCCTACACATTACAATATTACATAAAATATTACTCACACTATAAACTAAGACTCAACCCTAATATAATATTTATAATATGTACCATGAAGGTACCATGGGGGTACATTAGCATGTACCAAATAATGTAATATACTCCAACACCCCCTGTATTACATTATTTGGTTATTGAATACTTTAGTCTTCAATCATGTTCTTCATCTTCATATTCAATCTTCAATCTTCAAGTGATTGTGGAACCTATGTTTGCTTTGTTCTATTTTTGCTTTCTTCTAAATTTTCTTGATCTTATTTTTTTGCTTCTTTAGTTTGTTCTTTTATGACTTATTCTTATCATATTGCCTTCATGTATCTTAATCAACTATAAGGTTAGTATCTTTCAAACTCTTTGAGAGAAATTCATCTTCATTGATTATCAATTTTATTGAAAGGGCTTTGAATTCATTATCTTTAGTAATTCCTTATAATTCTTGAATTTCATGAATTTATTGAACTTGAAGTCCTTTTTTATTTCCCTCTCTATATTGTAACTGAGGTTGACTATACTGATATTGAGAAGGATACTAACATTGGAATTGTTGTTGTCATTGTGTATTATATTGAGATTGATATTATATTTGTTGTATTGACTTATTTGTTTGACCACTTCAATTTATCTTATTTCTTTGAGACTATTTCCTTGGATTGTATCTATAGAAGTTTGTGCTATGATCAATTTTCTTACATATTTGAAAATATCTAGTGTTCCATTTGGATCTATATCTTGGAGTTGAAGCAAGATTGCCTTGTGAATTATCCTTTGATACTAAGGCATTATTTTTTTTTAATTTACATGGTGGAATCGGTAGCCGCCACGAATCCGAGCAAGTTGTCCGGATTTTATGGATGCCATAATATTCTATGTTGTCCACCCCGAAAGCTACCACATAGATCTTCATGGAATATGCACCTATAACCACCATGCCACAATAATTTTAAACCTTTTATGCAACTAAAAGCACCAGAAAAGGGACAAGCGTTTAGTCCAATGAGGCTCGATATTTGAACCTTGGACCTCCCTCCCCCTTACGAGGTTTGGTCAAACTAATTGGTCTACACCTTAGACTTGATACTAAGGCATTATTAGTCATTTCATATTTGGCTAATTTTTCTACTTTATATTCTTGTAGAATGTTGACTAACTCATCAAATGTAGTATCTTTGCTTAAAACTTGCAAAGATGTGACTAAATATTTAAAACTTTCTAGAAGTGTTCTCAATGTCACTTTAACAAGAAGCTTGTCTTCTGCTTTTTCTCCTAAAGCTAATAGTTTTGCTTTTATATTTGCAACCTTTCTAAGAAATAGTTCAATACATTCATCACTATTAACTTTTAGAGAATTCTGGGTCTAATTTTGCACCCCATTTTTTGCAAAATTATGATTCTCTTTGAAGAGTCCACCAAGTTTTGAAGGCATTACTAGATGCATGGTAGAATTCAAGGGTGGACCAAAGTATTGGGTGGATCACAGAATAAAGCAAGGTGGGCCATAAGAACAGATGAATATTCCATGAACCTCATAAAACTTTTTGAGTAAATATTCCAAGCGAAGAGCAAGGGTGGAAGAATTGGTTGACCCCACCCTCAAGGATAAAAGGAACACCCGCCCATCCCAAGTAGATAAATAAGAGCATAATTTAGGTGAAATATTGAATAAATGTCTGCCCTATATTCCTAGTACCATCATAGGTGGAAAGAAGAACACGCATAGTGCCCGTCCAACATGCAAGGTTACCACCACAACCCAAAATTAAAAAAAAAAACTTGTTTACCACTCTTGCAATTTGGGTACCTATTGTGGCTGCTCCACAACATACCCCAAAATTGGGGACCCACATTTTTTTGCATGTTTTCCAAGAAGACCGAAGTGGCCCATATGCTAAAGATCAAAGAAAAAGCAAAACACCACAAGGAGAAAAAAGTGTTGTGATATCACGACATGATGTATTTTCGTGGTCCAAAGCAAATGGAGAGAGCAAGGAGGAAAAAGTGTCATGATATCATGACATGTTGCATCATCACGACCAAAAGAGAAAAAGTGTCGCGATATCGCGACATGTTGCATCATCATGGCCAAAAGAGAAAAAGTGTCGTGATATCGTGACATGTTGCATCATCACGGCCAAAAGAGAAAAAGTGTCGTGATATTGTGACATGTTGCATCATCACAGCCAAAGGAGGAAAAAGTGTCAAGATATCGCAACATGTTGCATCGTCGCGGCCAAAAGAGAAAAAGTGTCGCGATATCGCGACATGTTGCATTGTCACGACCAAAAGAGAAAAAGTGTCGCGATATCGTGACATGTTGCATTGTCACGACTAAAAGAGAAAAAGTGTCGTGATATCATGACATGATGCATTTTTGCAGCCAAAAGAGAAAAAGTGTCGTGATATCGCAACATGTTGCATTTTTGCGGCCAAAAGAGAAGAAAGAAAAAGTGTTGCGGTATCACGACATGTTGCATTTTCATGGCTAAAAGCAGCAAAAGAGAGCAAGGAGGCAAAGGTGTCACGATATCATGATATGTTGCATTTTCGCCATTCAAAAGGGGTAGGCAAGCAGAGAAACAAAAAGTGTCGTGATATTGCTACATGTTCCATTTTCACCAAGGGAACAGAGTAGTTGATAGTGTGTCTGATATTAGTGATGAACACCAGGATAGTGAAACTAAAGACTGCATAGTGACGTGGACATAAGGACAAAATCCAATGAATAAGACAAAACGTTACATAAGGAATATTTAATGATTTGAAATCATTTAAGATGGTCGTTACACACGGAAGGAAACAGATGCAAGCCCATGTGGAGAAAATGAAACAAAGGGCCACAAAATAGAAACAATTTTTTTTTTGGAAACCAAAACGTACGCATGCACAAGGGAAGGTGAAACAAACAGCCATTGGAAAATGAAACGAAAAGCTTCCTAAAAAGTTTTAAATACTCCAGGCAAGGATGTTTTGAAGGGTTGGAAATTGCTGCGAGTAGAGTTGTAGATTTGAAGGCAAAAGGGCCATTCTGGACCTGTTTGAGTCATTTTTCTTCCATGGACTGGTTTGGGAAAACCATAAATTCTGCTATTGTAAAAGGACACATTTTTAATGCAGAAGTTTCAAAAATTTGCATCTTGTGGGCAAGAAAGAAGGAGATTCTCTTTGCATGCTATGGATTTAATGTCTATTTCTTTTCTCTTTTTAAAATTTTGATTTTGTATATGGAGTTAATGCAAGTTTGCTTGGTTGCTTCATGTGAATGCTTGAACTTGAAATTTATTTTAAACCCTAGGAACCAACACTTAGTCTATGGGGATTGTGCTTGTTTTGCAAGTCCAATAGGTTAGGTTGCATGCATGGAAACCTCACATCTTTGATTTTGTCGAAATAGGATAGCATCATACTGAATGCATTTTATTTTCATCTTTCTGCATTTTATTTTCATTTTTCTGCATTTTATTTTTCCAGAAATTTTAACTTATTTTAAATTTTTAGGCATTAAAATAAACATTTAAAAAAATTCAAAACCCAAAAACAATTTTACCATTGCGTAGGCTATACTTCATACTTCCAATATGCACTTTGAAATTTCATTTTTGGAGTTGTTTAGTATTTTTAAAAATGCATCGAAGTTGCTGTTTCTATTATAGATTTTGAAAAATCCGAAAATAGAAAATTTCCATTTTTGGGCTAAATTTCATTTTTTTTTTCAATTTCATGTTTCATTCAATGAGCCTATGATGACATTCCCTTCATGCAAATTCTAATTTCAATGAAGGAGTCGTGTTTTATGGCACTTTGCAAATTACCATTTTGGGAGCAATCAAAGCACTAAATTATTCGTCTTGATGAAAATCTGATTTCATTTAAGAAGGATAATTAAAGTGACATTTTGAAGCTACCTTTGAAGACCCTATTCATCATTGAGGACTTAATGCAAGATAAAATCTATTTTAAAAACCCTCGAGATAAAAGGAATTAAGGCACTACATCGTGGTCATATGAGGGCCAACTCACATTTGCTTTATTTTGGTTCAATGAACAATCACTGAAGTTTCATGGTAAAATAAACCAACATTGCCCCTTGTTTATAGTTACTTGCAATCACTAAGGTGTTCCAAGCATTTAAATTGAATATATTTATTTGAGATTACTAATACACATATGCAAATGCTAATACAATGGAGACCTTGGAGAAGTTGTTTGTTTAACTTATTTGCAAGAGGGGATTTGGAACCCAAATCCTAAAGGAGAGTGTACTTTCATAGCTGGGTGAAAATACCAC
Organism: Wollemia nobilis; assembly: GCA_028583015.1. Taxonomy (NCBI): domain Eukaryota; kingdom Viridiplantae; phylum Streptophyta; class Pinopsida; order Araucariales; family Araucariaceae; genus Wollemia; species Wollemia nobilis. Next base: position 6,475,026 of record JAQPPZ010017049.1, on the reverse strand, counting down.
TCAACAGTACCTGACAACGTACACAAAACTAATGGATTTTTGGTGCAATGCTCCCAAGGTGCTCTAGTGCCTAACATGCACCGCCTTAACAAGGATCATAAATCAAGGAGAAGAACAAGGTAATCAAGCTGGGAAAAATATTAGAGGATCTATATCAATCTTGAAGAACCTACCACCTTCTAGAATATGGGCAATTCCCAAAGGAACAATGTATTTGAACAATGCCCATCAGTTGTAGAAGCTCTACTCCCACCTTTCACCATTAATGTCCAAATTTTGAAATCCATGTAAATATAATTATAAATAGTGGAATGCTAGTCATTCCTAAGGGTGGCTCTTTAGCCATTATAATTCTTATGTAAGGTTTCCCATATGTAAATATTAATTCTACACTATTTGGACCCTAACTGTGTATGATTTTTCTTCACTGAATCTATGAATATTTAATTCTTTATTTTCTTAAGTCATCCTATGTTATTCTGGTATCTAGATTTCATGGGGTGTGCTTGAGAGACTAAGAGGAATCATGTTCATTATATGGGTTGGGAGTTTATTTTTACTAACACCAACTGAGTGGGAGTGCTTTGATTCTACATCTTGGATCTCATGCACCCGCTCATCGGTATTGGAATTCACCTCCCACTCATAATTTATAGAGAGATAGTGCAAGGATGTTGTTGGGTGATCTAGTGTAGGGCTTATGTTTTAGATGGGGTATCATGTTTGCATAGGTCTTGATGTGGCTATACCCATCCTTGTGAGTTCTGGCTATGGCCTTTTTTTTTATTTCTTTCCTCTTTTCCTATTCTCTTTCCTTTTGTTATGTAGAGTAGCTGTAATAACCCTGAGGAATTGACCTTCTTCGAAGATCGGTCATCCCACCCTTCCAATGCAATTATCATTCTATGCAACTTGGCATTGATCCGTCCACCCTGCCCTACGTGCGATGTCAAATTGATGACCAAAAATATTTGGCAACTCTATTGTGGAACTCAATGAGTCCCCATGTTTTAGGAAATTATATTTTGGTGACTCTATGATTTACCAAGATCTTTTCAAAGTCACTTTGTGACTTTGGCTATGAGACATGATCAAATCATGAGACCAGTCGCCTACCTACTCTAAATATCTGAACATCTCAGAGGACTCAAGGTATGGCAAACAACCTTGACCTTATTTGTAGAGATAGTATGCTCACTTGGTGACTCTAAATCTGACATCACAACCATGACCTCTAAAGACTAGTGCCTTAATGGCTCAACTATCATTTCCCTAGTGGAATGACCCTGGTCCACTGAACCTCCATTACTAGCATGAAATTATTGAGGGTGCCTTAGAAACCCTAACCAAGTATAACATTACCCTAGGAATTGCTCTAGAACATCTTCAAGATGTTGCCACACTAGAACCCCTTTATGACATTACCCATGAAGATATCATGATCAGACTTTTGGCCATGTCACTAGAAGGAAGGACATTGTTGTGTTACTGTACCATTATATGGAGGACTATCAGCTCATGGGTAAACCTAGAGAGAGATCTCATAAACACATTGATGGCTCCATGGAATCCTTCCAACTCTTGATGCACCTCTCATACATAAAGAGAGCTCCTTTCAATTCTCTGATCAATTTAAATATTTAATTTTACAGGAGTTGGAAAAGGATTCCTCATGAGTGTTAGTTGTCACTCGCTTAGGCTCTATTGTACTATATTTGATCTCTAAGCTTGAATATAGGTCTCTTTTTGCTACAATTTGGGAAAAAAATATTCTCCCAAGTCTTTCAGAAGGATGTATAGATAGAGTGACTCCTGCTCCAAGCAGGAATAACATCTTCAGGTGACTCTATCCTCCCTTCCCCATTTCCATCTGTTGTTACTTCCCAACCTATTGCACAGTATCCATCATGGATATCAACTCGAGCTAAGAAGAAGCCAGAGCCACAGATCGATGAAAAACAAGGGGTGAATGCCATTTCAAGCCTAGATGGGAGAAGTACAAGCATCAGCATAGAAGGCAACAACTCTAGTGCTTGCACTCGATCCCATGAAAAGGAGGATCAAAACCATGGCAGGGATCCCCTTCATGTAGAAGGGGTGTTTTTACCCTCTTTTTGTGTCCAAGAGCATGGCGAGCAATAGCCAAGTCATCTCTATAATGGCTTAATTGATCAACATATGTTTTCTAAATAGGACCCATCCATAGGTCTAATCAATGAAGCCTATGATGAGAAATGCACAAGGACATATGAGGTGCCCAAATTTGAGATTTTATTGTAGATGGATCTTGAGGGCTAGCAACATCAGAGCTTGTTGCCAAAAAAAATAGTACCAAATAAATGCTCCCATGTGGCAAATTTTTTCACCATATTTATCATCCAATGCATGAGTGATGTAATGTACGATGATCCGTCAAGTTGCAATTGGCATGTAACTTGGTGGGCGGTAGGGAGATACCAACCTAACTTTGAACAACAACTAAACTACAATATAATCTAATCAAGACACTACAAATTTATTGGGTAGCTTCCCACTGGCAGTTTTAGGGTGGTGGCATGCCTATCACATCATAAATTTTGTGTAAATAAGATGGCTATTAAATAAAAAGTGTTGAAATCACATGACTCATGGGACATCATTGGACTATAGGAGATTCCACAATGACTCAGGTTCCAAGATATGGATAGAATGCAAAGGCATTTTCCTTCTTTTTTTTCTCTTCCCTAGTTTATTCCTAATATTTGTCATTGTGATCCTGTGCCCAATGGATCTAAGGCTCGTAAATCAAGTATCTCTTTGTGTAGCCTCATAAAAGATAAAATCCTCCCTAAAGGGTGGAAGCATCACCATGATTAGAATGGCACTGCATCCAAAGAATCCATAGGAGAATGGAGATGGGCAAAGAAGGTTCCTAAGATACTACATCAAAAAGAAGCATTGTGTTAAAACTGGAAAATAACCCTAGCACTTTGCCCATTCTTGAAGCTTTCATGATCCTTGGTAGGGTATGTTAAAGGGAATGTGATTTATGAGGATACCTCATAGATCACCTTCCCTTTCATTTATTTTACTTTTCTATCCTTTCTCCTTATTTCTCTTTCCTCAATTTTCCCTTCTCGCTACCCTTGTTAGTTAGTGAGGTCTCTCCCCTTGTCTCTATTTCTTCCTATGTTTTTCCATTCCACCATCCTTATCTCTCTTTTTCCCCTTCTTTTCTTCTTATTCCCCTGGTGTCCCACCATGTCAAGTATTCTATATTTTTTGCTTGTTTGTCCTCCCTCCCCTATTTCTTCCCATGTCCCTTTCTTTGAAAATGCATGGCATTCCCAAAAATCTTTGGGATCTCCTTTTCTACAAGGGGAAAGCCCTTGTGAGTCGCCAAGAGTGTGGGTGCAATTTTGCACCCCATTTTTTGCAAAATGATGATTCTATTTGAAGATTTCATCAAGTTTTGAAGGTATTATTGGAAACATGGTAGAAGTCAAAGGTGGACCAAAATATTGGGTGAATCATAGAATAAATTATGGCAGGCCATAATAATGGATGGAACTTTTCCCCAAAAGTCTAGGTGGAATATTCCAAGAACCCTACCTAACTTTTTGAGCAGATATTCCAAGCAAACAACAAGGATGGAAGAATTGGTTGAGCCCTCTCTCAAAGATAAAAGGTACACCTGCCCATATCAAGAAAGAAAATAAGAGCACAAGTTAGATGGAATATCAAAGAAATCCCTGCCCTCTCTTCCTAGTGCCACCATAGACAAAAAGAAGAACAAATGAAGTGCTCGCCCAACATGCAATATTTTTGCCATCACTCAAAATTTAAATTGAAGACTTGTCCACCACTCCAGCAATTTGGGGACCTGAAAACATACATAGAAGTGATGGATTTTTGGTGCAATGCTCTCGAGGTGCTCCAGTTCCTGACATGCACCACCTAAATAGGGATCACCAGTCAAGAAGAAGAACAAGGTAGCTAAGCTAGGTAGAATATCAAAGTATCTAGATCATACCTAAAGAACTTGCCACCTTCTAGAAGATCAATTATTCCTAGAGGAACAGTGAACTTGAATGGCACCCGTCAGTTGCAAAAGCCCTACTCAAACCTTCCATCATTAATGTCCAAATTTTGAAATCCATGTAAATATAATTATAAATAGTGGAATATTGCTCATTCCTAAGGATGACTCTTTAGCCATTATAATTCTTATGTAAGGTTTTCCCTTTGTAAATACAAATTCTGCACTATTTGGCCTCTAACTATGTCTGCTTTTTCTTCACTTAATATATGAATATTCAATTCTTTATTTTCTTAAGTCATCCTATGTTATTCTAGTATTTGGATTCCATGGGGTGTGCTTGAGTGAATAAGAGGGAGCATGTTCATTATATGGGTTGGGGTTTATTTTTGTTAATGTTGATCGAGTAGAAGTGCATTGATTTTACATCTTGGATCTCATACACCCACTCATTGGTATTGGAATTCACCTCCCACTCACTACTGATAGAGAGCTAGGATAAGGACATAATTGGATGATCTGGTGTAGGGATTATGTTTCGGATGGGGTATCATGCCTGCATAGTCTTGATGCAGCTATACCTATCTTTGTGAGTTCTAGATACGACCTTTTATTTATTTCTTTCCTCTTTCTCTTTTCTCTTTCCTTTTGTGGCATAGATTAGTTGGAATCACCCTTAGGAACTGACCTTCTCTGGAGATTTTTCACACCACCCTTACAATGTGGCAATCGTTCTACACTATTTTGCACTGATCCATCCACCCTACCCTGCGTGTGGTGCCAGATTGGTGACCAAAAAGAATATAGATGAGATTGAATATTGAAAATAGTAGCTTTGTTTTTCCCTTCAAATATTTTACCTAGAGTATTCCAAGCTTTTGTAGAATTTTTTGTTGTACTTATATAATTTTGTATTTCATCATTTATTGCAAATGTTATTATCATAAGTGCTTTGGCTTCACCATATTCATATCTTTGAATTTATCTAACATCTTCAATAATTTTTTTTTTTGCTCCACTAACTATATCCCAAAGTTTTTCCACTATTAAAATTGATTTCACTTTATTTTTCCATGAAGCATAATTTGGTCCTTTCAAAAGTTGAGATTTAGAAAGGAAGGACTTATTGTTAGACATATTAGTACTCAAAATATTTTGAAGTAGACTACCTTATGTCTCCCTAATTTTTAGAAACTAAGAAAAAATGAATTTTGCAAATTTTGTTTTCCTAAGTTTGAAGTTGAATACCTTTTAACTCCCAAATAACTAATTTGTAATTTTTTCATTAATATCCTATTTTCAAAAAACTATTAAATCAAATAAATTTCAAATTTATCTAAAAAATAAAAAACTATTAAAGAAAACCTTATAACTCCAAACTTATAAGAAATTAGACTATCATCCTACTTATCCCTCCATTAATCAAATCTAATAATTAATGACAAACTTATTATCACTAATTATTTCTTATTCAACTTTAATAAAGCACTTTAATAAAACTCTACCTTATCACTCCTAAACTTAATAAACCAAATAAGCTTTATAACTCCTAGAAACTTATTACTCCTAAGGTTTTAATAATTAATCTTTCACAAAACCTTATTACTCCTAAAAATGACTTATCACTCCGAAAATTTAAACTTTATCTCAAAAAATTTGTGCATGTTTTTTCCTCTTTCTATATTTGTAATTATTTGAATGTTGTAGAAGATACCCATGCAAACCAGTTAAACCAATATGCCTAAGTTCTATGTGTCTAAAAAATCATTAACTTCTAGGTGTTTGAGTTCTTATTTAAACATCATGTTATTCAATGTTTGGGCTTCAATTGCTTGGTAGGGAATTACCTACCAAGTGTCTCACAGATATTACAAGAAGTGTTGCTCCTCCAAAACATGGTGATAATGTTTCTTTCTCCAATGTTACCTTTATCCTTACAATCAATATTTCTCCTCTACAAATCTAAACTCTTGGTCTTCCAACTGATTGTTTCCTGAGCACTTGGAATTATGTCTAAGTGTTGGATGTTTTAGATGCTACAGTGAATTCTCTTCAACTTTGATTTCACCATAGCATGTTGTGCTCAATGTATGTTGCTCATTGATATGTGGCTTGGCTCAACTCAATGATATGCTTTACGTAGCTCTGATCAGTGTTCAACATTGTTGCTCAACATTGTACTTGACATTACACTTCAATATTGTGTTATGGCATTGAATGCTCTTTGACTATCTTAGATGCCCATACTATTATAATTTATTCCTTGTACCCATTTTATGTCAAACCTGGTATATAATCATAATGAGGATGGATTTATTATTTCCATCCAAAATCTCTGGATTATCACATGGTTGCTCTAAGAGTGTTGTCCTTTATGCTAATAGCTTGGATGGCCTTTGAATTGTAGAAGTATTCTATGTAAGAAATGTTAATTTTTACCTTTTCATATGTGTAAACCTTAGCCCTTTATGTATTACTTTGAATGCTTAGACCTTGGCCCTTTATGTTGTACTACTTTGTATACTTAGACCTTGGCATTTTACATCAAGTTGCTTCTAAATATCTCTAGCCTTCTTTATCAAGCTTATGTTCTTTATTCAATGGACCTTAATATTTTTGTTGATCTTCTCTTCTTCAAATTTGTATCTTTAATATTTATATGGTTACCTCTATCAAGCATTTTTATCAAGGTCAATATCTAGTGGCCTGAATATTTATTTTATGTCAAGGTATTTCTTCAAGACCTAAAATCTTCTTTATGTCAAGGTCTCTCTTTAAGACCTGAAATATTTTATCAAGGTCAATTTATCTATGGCCTAAAACTTCAATATCTTGTGACCTTGATTATTCTCTACTTGATGAAAGCTTACATTCAAATATATATATATCAATATTTGATATATCATTCTCCTTTTTTGATTTCTTCTTACACGTAAAGGATGAAATTCTTCTCTATCTATTGTAGGAAGCTTCTAACACTTCTGACGATCACTCTCTATTGTAAATTCCTTAGGTTTCACCTAAGAACTCAAGAAATAAATTCAAGGTAATACATATTTCCCTGATGTCACAATAAAATTCAAGATGACTTGATTGTCCCAAATTCTTCAACTTCCTTTTGAGTTGACAAAAAATAGTACCAAATATTATCTAAGTTCCTAAAATATTTCTATCTCTAAAATCAATGTCAAGGGTTGGCTATTTTCCTAAAATGATCAACTATCTTAAAGTTTATTTGCCTTCCAATATAGATGTGATTCTTTCTCTTCACTAGTTATACTTCAATCGTGGAAAGAATCTATAGTTGATTATTGGTCTTCACTAGTTGTTCTATAACTATGAAAGAATTTGTCGCTTGAAGAACACAAGCTTATATTGAGAGGGGGGTGAACAGTATAAGATAAAACTTTTTACTTTTCAATCCAAATGATAACAAAAATAATATCAAGGTAGTAAATAATGCATAAATCATCACACACATGAGAGACATGGATTTAACATGGTTCACCCAATGTGGGCTACATCCATGGAGAAAATATTTCTTATAACTTTTCTCAACAAATATCTTGGGAATCAAATCCCTATTACAATGTTTATGGACCTCTGTCCAAAGGAGACACCAATCCCCTATGCTCAAGTTCGTGGACCTCTATCCATAGGAGAACTCTATCCCCACTACTCTAGATTATGGACCTCTATCCATAGGAGAACTCTATCCCCTTTGCTCTGGTAGGCTTCAAAGTCTACTATCAACTCTGCTCAACTCTAATCAAATCTGCTCATAACTCTAATCAAATTTTCTCACAACTCTAATCAAATCTGCTCAACTACATGTACTGATCTATCTCACACTTGCTCACAAGTCTACCTCAAACTTGCTCACAAATCCTACTTAGAACTGCTCATAAGCCTTCTCAAAAGGCCTGACTCTAAAGCACAACTCATAATATTTGCTCAACTCTGCTCTAACACATGCTCAAAAATTGCTCATAACACTTGCTTTGATAAAAGTACTTCAAACATATTCTACCTAGATTTCTTGTTCAAGAACACATAGAAAATGATATGCAATATAATTTCACAATATGTTCTTTCCAATATTACTCAAACCAATGCCCAAAAGCTTCACAAATTCATTCAAACAATGAAGCACAACTTGTTCACAAACCATAGCTCAAATAATCCAAACAATGCACATATACAATCCTTATTTCTTCACCTTAAGATTCAAAAATATTTTCTCAACCAAACACCTTAAAGAAGGAATGATATCACCATACCTCTTGACTTGCTTTGATGAAGAAGTGCCCTCAAAACCTATCTCAAAATATTCTATCTTTCTTATGCCACTTTCAAGGGTTAGTTAGCATAGCACTTTTCAATCATCCACATGATAAACCTCTCTTAAAAAATGTGCACAAAGATATTACTTTACAACTCCCTTTAATTTCTCAAAACAAGGATTTTTAATCTAAGAACAAAACCCTTAAAACTTTCTTTCACCATGCAGAAATACACATAATAATTAAACCACAAAACACCTTATAACTCCTACTTGTAAAAGCCACAAATAATTTTCAATGTCATCACCCAAAAACCCTAAGTGCAAAATACATATTTGATTTAACTTTCACACACCTTATTGCTCCTTTATTTCTAAAATTATTTCAACCTTATAAAGCCACAACCAAAATCTGAAATATCATTATGCACACAAAATATTTAATTTCAAAACATCATCCTTATGTCTCCCTAGATCAAGCAATATGCACTCCTTACAAAGCAAAAATTAAACCTTGTCTCCCTAGATCAAGCGCTAACATACCACAAATTTTAATAAAAAATTTATGCCCTTACCATGTCTGCTACCACCATCGTCAGAGAGTCGAACATGAAACCTCATAGAGCCCATGCTCTAGCGTGAGCTAGAGTGCCAGCTAGGCTGGCCCACCCACTAGAAATGAATGTGCACAAAAATAGATTTATCCCTTTCTTCTACCCAAATGAAAATTGCAAAACAAACTACCATGATGATTCAAACTCAAAACCTATCCACTGCCAACGCCTTACGCAGGACCCACCTACCACCTGGGCTAGCTGCCCTATTGGAACAAAGTCATGTGTTGTCTCCCCTTTGATTCATTGTCCCTACTTTGAAATGCATGCACTTTGACTTTCCTTCTCCCTCTTCCCTCGATGAATGGTGTTATCTTCTCCTCACTCTCTACCCTCAATGAATGGCTGTGAATCATGCATATATTCTCAAAACCTTGCAAAATAATTTTATTTTTCTCCTTAAATATGCATTTGGGAGATTTATAAGGAAACATTGGTGCTTTTGAAATAATTCAAATATTATTAAGCCCTCCATGATTTTGATGCCTCCAACATTTTCAAACTTATATTATAATATTTCAAATATTATAATATTGTTTTTAAAACCTTTGGCCTTTGCAAAATAAATCTTTCCTTTGATTTATTTTTCTTAATAAATCCTTTTGGCCCAAGTATTATAATATTAAAAATATTATAATATCGTCTCTTCTCTCTTAAACCATGGTATTTATTTTAAACCTTGCCTTTGCATAATTATCCAACCATAGAAGAATGTTTCTGCCATACCAAGCTCTCTTTGACATCAACCTTTGACATCAATGACAACTCAATATACTTAATATTTCCAACAATCTCCCCCTTTGTCATTGATGGCAACCCTTTCTAAAATTTTCTTTTCCAACCATTGAATTCCAAATCTGCTCCCCCTAAGAAGCTGCTCCCTCTTACTGATTTCTCTCCCCCTTACTAAAACTCTCCCCCTTTGACATCAATGGCAAAGGGACTCCTTTGGGGCTAAAAATAAGACTCTTAGCTCAGCCCCCTCACCACCTCCTCTCCTTGAGGTGATTAATTTTGGGGTGGGAGTAAGACTACTCCCAAATTTCCTCTAAGATACTCAAAAGTTTCCTTTGGAAGTGGCTTAGTAAATATGTCCGCAATCTGTTCCTTTGTAGTAACATATTCCAATTTTACTTGCTGATCCATCACCTGCTCTCTCAAGAAATGATATTTGATTGGAATGTGCTTGGTCCTTGAGTGCATTACTAGATTTTTTGAGATACTTATGGCACTTGTATTATCACATAGTATGGATATGGGATGATCATGCTCTATTTTAAAATATTTTAAAGTTTGCTTCATCCATAACACTTGTGTACAACAAGCAACTGCTACAATGTACTTTGCCTCTATCATGGATAAGGATATTGATGCTTATTTCTTGCTTAGCCAAGAGACTAAACAATCTCCAAGAAATAATGCTCCTCCACTTGTGCTCTTCTTGTCATCAATATTGCCTGCCCAATCTGCATCTGTATATGCTGTGAGAGTGAAATTGTTACTTCTGGGATACCATAGTCCAAATTCCATAGTTCCTTTTAAATACCTGAGAATTATTTTTACTACTTGTACATGTGTTTCCTTTGGTGTTGCTTGAAATCTTGCCACTAACCCAACTGCCTGCATTATATCTGGCCTTGTAGCTGTAACATATAGTAGACTTCCAATCATCGATCTATACAATGTCTGATTTGCCTCAAAATACTCATCATATTTGCTTAACTTGCATCCTATAACAATGGGGTTACTCATTGGTTTACAATCCCCCATTCTGAATTTTTGCAAAATTCTTTTATATACTTGGTTTGTGAGAGAAATATACCTTTTTCTATTTGTGAAATCTGTAATCCGAGGAAGAAAGACAACTCACCAAGCATTGACATTTCAAATTCATTTTGCATACACTTTGCAAATTTTTGACACATCTTATCATTACTGCCTCCAAAAATGATATCATCCACATAGACCACCACAATCAACAAATCATTTCCTTCATTTTTGATGTATAAATTGCTATCAGCTATTCCTTTTCTGAAACCCTATTCTTGAAGATACTTATCCAACCTTGAATACCAAGCCCTAGGAGCTTGCTTTAGTCCATAAAGAGCCTTATTTAATTTGCATACATAATTTGGCTTATCTGTAAGGTTGAAACCCTCAGGTTGCTCAATGTAGACCTCTTCTTCTAAGACACCATTGAGAAAAGCTGATTTGACATCCATTTGATATACTTTGAAGTTTTTGAAACTTGAGAAGGCCAAAAATATTCTTATGGCCTCAAGACGTGCAATAGGAGTAAATGTTTCATCAAAATCAATCCCTTCAACTTGTGCATAGCCTTTGCATACCAATATTGCTTTGTTTCTGACTACCTGACCATCTTCATTTAACTTATTTCTGTAAACCCATTTAGTCCCAATTATATTCTTATCTTTTGGTCATGGGACAAGTTCCCAAGTCTCACTCTTTTCTATTTGATCCAACTCTTCATCCATTGCCTTGACCCAATATTCATCTTCTCTTGCCTCATTGAAATTCTTGGGCTCGATTTTAGATAGCAAAGAAAGATTTACATGTTCACCTATTCCTATTATCTTCCTCCTTGTTTGTATTTCATCTAGATTCCCAATAATCAGATCTCTTGGATGATTCTTTTGCACATACCTGGATGGTGTCTTAGGTGGTGTTCTTTGTGTTTCATCTTCTTCTTCTGATTCTTCACCTAATTCTTCTTGGCAACTTTCTCCTTCTTGGTATACAATTTCTTGAGCTGGTTCTCTTGGCCCTATTTCTTCATCAACTATTACATTTATACTTTCCACAATTGTATGTGTCCTTTTATTATAGCATTTATAGGCTTTGCTCTTAGTGGAATAGCCAAGGAAGATACCCTCGTCGCACCTTGAATCAAACTTGCCCAAATTTTTCTCTTCTCGTCTAATGTAGCATTTGCTTCCAAAAACTCTGAAATGCTTCATAGTAGCTGGTCTTCCCTTCCAAAGCTCATATGGGGTTTTGTGATGATTTACTCTTATTTGAGCTCTATTGATGATATAGATAGTTGTATGAACTACCTCTCTCCAAAAACCATCTAAAGTCTTAGACTCATCTAGCATAGCTCTAGCCATATTTTCAATAGTTCTATTTTTTCTTTCAACTACTCCATTTTGTTGTGGAGTCCTTGTTGCTGAGTATTCTCTTTTGATTCCATGTCATTCATAAAATTCTATGAATTCACCTAAAGTGAATTCTCCTCCTCTATCTGATCTTAGACACTTGATCTTTTTACCTATTTTATTTTCTACTAAAACCTTGAATGCTTGAAACTTCTCAAAAGCTTCTGACTTTTCTTTTAAGAATGCCACCCAAGTCATTCTGGAGAAATCATCTATAAATAGCATGAAGTAACTTTCACCTTGTAAACTATTTGTCCTTGTAGGACCACATAAATCAGTGTGAACTAGTTTCAATGGTTCGGATGAAGAAAATTCTTTTGACTTGAAACTTGTTCTTGTTTGCTTACCATGTTGACATTGTGCACAAATTGTGCTTTGGGGTATTTTTATCCTAGGTAAGTCTCTGATTGCCTGTTTGTTGCTTATTTTTACTATGTTGTCAAAGTTTAGATGACCCATTCTTCTATGCCATAACCAACTCTCATCCTCTTGTGATAAAAAATATTTTTCTCCTTTAATTTCACTCAACATGTAGAGATTGTTTGTAGTTCTACTGGCATCTGCAATAAGCTTTCCTGTCTTGGATTTCCTGATCTCACATCTATTTGGGTGAAAAGTGACTATGTGCCCCTGATCACAAAGCTGACTTACACTTAGTAAATTGTGCTTCAATCCCTTAACATACAATACATTTTCTATCTTTGATTTTCCATTATCTAAACTCAAAGTCCCTTTTCCAACAATTTTTGTTGAAGCATTATCACCAAATTTTATTGATCCTCCATTGATTTCTTTAAGTGAAAGAAATTTACTTTTATCACCTATCATATGACTTGAGAAACCACTATCAACATACCACTGATTTCCCTTATCTTGTGCATGAAGAGTTGTTTGTACCAACATTGAATTCTCCTTTTCTTGTTCCTCTTTCCTTTTCCAAACTTTTGAGGTTGTATTCTTTTGAACCTTCTGATCCTCCTTTTTGCTTGATTCAGGAAACATTGTTTTACACCATTTGGCCTTGTGCCCAAAATTATTACATTTGTAACAGATAATATTGTTATCCATGAGAGGTGCAAATGAATTGAAATTTCTATCAACATTATTTCTCACACGGACCATGCAATGTACAACTTTATGACCATATTTGTTACATGAAAAACAATAACCATGGAAGAAATTTTGTAACCTGTTAGATTGCCTTGAATGATATGATCGCATGATTCTTCCTTTGCTGTTTTTGTAATTTACTTTTGTCCATGATGTTTCTCTATTTTATTCCTCCTCGATACTTTTGCCTTTCAATATATCAACATAGGTCATGGGCTCTTCTTTCTTTGATATCTTTGTTCCTTTGGAGCTTGACTCCTCTTTATGTTTCCCTAACCTTATATTTTGTTGTAACTTATTTAGAATTTTCAACTCCCTTTCTTAGAGAGACAATTTCAAGTTCCAATATTTCACATTCTAACTCTTTTGCCTTTAACTGTTCAACCATATATTTTTCAATTTTCTTTGCCTCTTCAACCTTCACCTTTAAGTCTGTGAGATTTTGTAGAAGCTTTGTCTTTGTTTCCTCATCCTCTTGAATTTGATCCTTCAAACTTGAATTCTTCTTTCTAACTCTTTCCAAATTTTCAAGGGCAACAATAAGTTCCTCTTTCATGTCAATCATGGCTTCTTCTCCATTTTCTGTGGTCATGTGTGTTCTTGTAGGATCTTCCTTCAAACTGTTAGGCTTTTCACAAAGGAACTTGCTCTGATACCAATTGAAGAACACAAGCTTATACTGAGAGGGGGGTGAACAATATAAGATAAAACTTTTTACTTTTCAATCCAAATGATAACAACAATAATATCAAGGTAGTAAATAATGCACAAATCATCACACACATGAGAGACATGGATTTAATATGGTTCACCCAATGTGGGCTACGTCCATGGAGAAAATATTTCTTATAAATTTTCTCAACAAATCTCTTGGGAATAAAATCCCTATTACAATATTTATGGACCTCTATCCAAAGGAGACACCAATCCCCTATGCTCAAGTTCGTGGACCTCTATCCACAGGAGAACTCTATCCCCACTACTCTGGATTGTGGACCTCTATCCACAGGAGAACTCTATCCCCTTTGCTCTGGTAGGCTTCAAAGTCTACTATCAACTCTTCTCAACTCTGATCAAATCTGCTCATAACTCTGATCAAATATGCTCACAACTCTGATCAAATCTTCTCAACTACATGTACTGATCTATCTCACACTTGCTCACAAGTCTGCCTCAACCCTACTCACAAATATTGCTTAGAACTTCTCACAAGCCTTCTCAAAAGGCCTACTCAAAATAACTCATAATCCTGCTCTAATATGCTCACTATATTTTCTCAACTCTGCTCTAACACATGCTCAAAAACTGCTCATAACACTTGCTTTGATAAAAGTACTTCATACATATTCTACCTAGATTTCTTGTTCAAGAACACATAGAAAATGATATGCAATATAATTTCATAATATGTTCTTTCCAATATTACTCAAACCAATGCCCAAAAGCTTCACAAATTCATTCAAACAATGAAGCACAACTTGTTCACAAACCATAGCTCAAATAATCCAAACAATGCACATATACAATCCTTATTTCTCCACCTTAAGATTCAGAAATATTTTCTCAACCAAACACCTTAAATAAGGAATGATATCACCATACCTCTTGACTTGCTTTGATGAAGAAGTGCCCTCAAAACCTGTCTCAAAATATTCTTTCTTTCTTATGCCACTTTCAAGGGTTAGTTAGCATAGCACTTTTCAATCATCCACATGATAAACCTCTCTTCAAAAATGTGCACAAAGATATTACTTTACAACTCCCTTTAATTTCTCAAAACAAGGCTTTTTAATCAAAGAACAAAACCCTTCAAACTTTCTTTCACCATGCAGAAATACACATAATAATTAAACCACAAAACACCTTATAACTCCTACTTTTAAAAGCCACAAATAATTTTCAATGTCATCACCCAAAAACCCTAAGTGCAAAATACATATTTGATTTAACTTTCACACACCTTATTGCTCCTTTATTTCTAAAATTATTTCAACCTTATAAAGCCACAACCAAAATCTGAAATATCATTATGCACACAGAATATTTAATTTCAAAACATCATCCTTATGTCTCCCTAGATCAAGCAATATGCACTCCTTACAAAGCAAAAATTAAACCTTATGTCTCCCTAGATCAAGCGCTAACATACCACAAATTTTAATCAAAAATTTATGCCCTTACCACGTCTACCATCATCGCCATCGAGAGTCAAACACGAAACCTCACAGAGCCCACGCTCTAGCATGAGCTAGAGTGCCAGCTAGGCTAGCCCACCCACTGGAAATGAATATGTGCAAAAATAGATTTATCCCTTTCTTCTACCCAAATAAAAATCGTAAAACAAACTGCCACGATGATTCGAACTCGAAACCTATCCACTACCAATGCCTTACGTAGGACCCACCTGCCACCTGGGCTAGCTGCCCTGTTGGAACAAAGTCGTGTGTTGTCTCCCCTTTGATTCATTGTCCCTGCTTTGAAACATGTGTACTTTGACTTTCCTTCTCCCTCTTCCCTCGATGAATGGCGATGTCTTCTCCTCACTCTCTACCCTCAACGAATGGTTGCGAATCGTGCATATATTCTCAAAAACCTTGCAAAATAATTTTATTTTTCTCCTTAAATATGCATTTGGGAGATTTATAAGGAAACATCGGTGCTTTTGAAATAATTCAAATATTATTAAGCCCTCCATGATTTTGGTGCCTCCAACCTTTTCAAACTTATATTATAATATTTCAAATATTATAATATTGTTTTTAAAACCTTTGGCCTTTGCAAAATAAATCTTTCCTTTGATTTATTTTTCTTAATAAATATTTTTGGCCCAAGTATTATAATATTAAAAATATTATAATATCGTCTCTTCTCTCTTAAACCATGGTCTTTATTTTAAACCTTGCCTTTGCATAATTATCCAACCATAGAAGAATGTTTCTGCCATACCAAGCTCTCTTTGACATCAACCTTTGACATCAATGACAAATCAATATACTTAATATTTCCAACATTGCTAAGTCTTGATCTTCACTAGTTGTTCCTCCAACTGTGGAAAGACTCTAGCATTTCAACTAACGATGATCTTACAATAGAGTCTTAATCTAACTCCCTTTGAATTAGACAGACTCTAATCAATTTTATCAAACTAGACAAAAATATTTTTTGTATGTAGCTAAATAAAATTCAACCTATGCAAGAAACTACTTGTAGTAGCTCTAATA
Source organism: Wollemia nobilis (assembly GCA_028583015.1). Taxonomy (NCBI): domain Eukaryota; kingdom Viridiplantae; phylum Streptophyta; class Pinopsida; order Araucariales; family Araucariaceae; genus Wollemia; species Wollemia nobilis. The sequence continues at coordinate 6,458,605 of JAQPPZ010017049.1, read as the reverse complement.
CCACTGATGGCTTTTTAAGCCTTAATACTAACATAAAACTCATAGGATAAATTCCACATGATCAAATATAATATAGCCACAATATAGTAAGATCAAGATAATGATGTAAGTAGAATAATATGAGCAAATTAATATGTAAATCAAGGCTTATAATATATCAAATAAAATTCATTAATAAACAAAAATATGAATGTAAATAGCTTGAATCATACATTTAGAAAGCATGTAGAACAACTTACAATATTAATTGCTCAAAATGTATACAATATTTATTACTTCTCTTTCTCTTACAAATATGATACTTGACACTTAGATACTTTGATATGACACTTGATACTTTTTTCCTTCTCTATGAAGTACTATATAGCCATAGTAGAATGACTCTTTGGATACTTGACTATTCCTTTCCATATGCTAAGTCTCATGACTCTTGGCTTCTCTACTTGACACTTGCATACACATGACTCTATCTTGTATGCACACCTTGACATGACTCTTCACTTTGCACACTCTAATCTAAATACACTTGTGCACTCTTACATATAAGACACTTGTGCACATAGACTCACATAAACTTGAAGATATACTCACATACACTTGCACACACACGTACATGACACTTGTGCATTTCTTGCACATACACACTTACATAACATTTGTGCATTTCCTGCACATTACAACATTACATAAAATATTTAATCACACTCTAAACTAAGACTCAAATATAATATAATATTTAAGATGTACCATGGGGTTACATTAGCATGTACCAATAATGTAATATACTCCAACATTTAAAGCTTTTAATATATTATAAAGTGTCAATAAAAAACTATGGAACTCTTTCTCATGCATAATATCATCTAAAATAATTCAAGTCAATAGAACCTAAGGGTCAAGTGCTTAAGAGAAACTCTAAGAATTTAGAGAGGTCAAGCATTTACAAGTATTCTAAAAGGAAAGGAATATCCATCGAAAAATGCATTACAATGCTAATGAATATTGAGATAGAATTCTTGGAGGATAGAAACAATATTTCTAATGATGAATATGAGGTTGAAGGAGGAATATTAGAGGCCGGCTAGAGCATCCATTATGGGGGGAGATGTTACCTCTAATGCCTTCTCTCCTTGGCCCTCTCAACTTAGATTATGGGGGTGTTGAAATTTGTGTAATCTAATCTTGTTTAGGCCAAGGTCAAATGTATGATGAGGTTCTTATGAGTGTCACTTATGTAACCTATAGTTATATGATTATGTAATCCTACAGACATTCCACATTTATGTAAACCTATAGGCATATTCATGTAAGCCTATAGGTCCCTTTCATATTTCATCCTTAGTGGTATTGGTTAATCCACCTTTATAGATAACCTCATATAAAGGGTAATTTATTATTGTTCTATTATAAGGTTAACCTTAAGATTAATTCTATGTTAGCCTAAGGTTAATCTCTCATTGGAGATTTGGTGCCACTATAAATACCCCTCAATGAATATCCATTTGTATAATATGTGTGAATAAAGTATGATATATTGGGGTGCCTAAAGGCACCCACCTTATAATTTTTGTCGTCTCCCTTCATTTATTTTTTGTCAATTACTATTGTTATCTTTTAATTACCTTTTATTATTTTCAAAATACAATTGTGGTGGATGCATGTTTTTAAATGTTTTTAGAAAATATTGTGAATTCATATAGTTGAAGCCTTTGTTCATGCATGTTACTTAATAAAAATAATCACAAAACAAAATGCAAATGAAAGTGTTATCCAATGTATACTTACCTTTGATGAATGGAAATATCTTATTGCTTGACATCTTGATTGTATAATTGGACTTGTCATTGACTTTAGTGTTGGTTGACTTAAATCAACATGAATATTTTTCAAAGCATTGGGATAGACATGTTGAGGACTAGATTATAATATGTAGATCAATTATGACTAGGTTGTACGTTAGGGGTGGACTTTGTGTAGGTTCTGAAAATGCCCTGTTGTCTATAATTTTTGAGATATATATTGATTTTATTTAGGCCATATCTACGTTGTTTTGAATTATTTTTCTATATTCCTTTTCTTTTTCATGCTTCCTTTTTCTTTATTTACTTATAATACGATAGGCATACAGAACTACGAAAAAAATATAATCTTCAATTCAATCCATTAGCTAAAATCATATATATATATATAAAGAAAAGGAAATAAAAATCACATATATAAATCAATATGGAACACAAGAATTTACAAAACTAATTATAAGAAAATTAAAATGTTTTTCAAACCATTTCATATGAAATGCTTATCAAGAGGTAAAATTAAATTAATAAGAATTGAATAAAGCAACACAAAAGGAAATTACCCTTTGGTTTTATAATTACTTATTTGGATTTCCTTATGTAATATTTGAATTTGAGCTAGTAAGAAGGATGTCAATCTTGTCCATTACTAAAATCTAAGTAATGAATCATATTGATGTTAATAATAATGGATATGCTTGAATGACATATCCATAAAGAATTTAAATTGATTATAAACAAAATGCACAATCCCTTTTTAGTTCTTATAATAGATATGATATCTCATGATAATATGTTTTAAGTTATAATAACATATTGGCTTGATGTTGTATATGATCATATGTGATAATATGGTATCATCTCATATTGGTTTCTTCTTTTAACTCTTCCACAATTTTTATTTTTCTTTAAGCAAATGTTTTTCTTTTAAATGTCTTTCTTGTTTTCTTTTTCTTTACCTATTCCTTTGGGTTAATATCCTAGCCAAGCTCCATTTACAACTCATAGGACTATTCCATACATGCTATGAGAGTGATGGAATAACTAAGGACAATGTTGTTACTTGAAAGGTTAATTTCCTTGTGGATTTCTATTTCTAGCCACAAGATAATCTTTGTAGCTACTATGATAGTGGTAGAATCACTTAAAAACCTAATCTAGTTATTAACCTTTTATCATTTTTTTATGAATGTAGGTATACCATGGAGGTAAAAAATATATGCTACAAATATTTATCTTACACGTATAAAAAGAAGGATGTATTTTGACTTTTGACATTGAGATGAAAAGTATATCTTTTTAATTTTTAATTTTTGTTTGATATTCACTTGACGGTTTTTATAATATATAGATAATGTATTTTTGAATGTAAATGAACCCATGAATTTGTCTTATACCTTAATAATAATCTATATGAATACTATATATATATATATATATATATATATAAATATTTTTAGACAAGTTATATTGTGGGAAAAATAAATAGTATGATGCTCGAAATACATTCAAAGAAGTGTCATGACCCTCCCTGGTGGACTTTTGGCATAAAGAAATAGTGTATTAATCTATGACACTTTAATACCTAAGTTGAGCAATTAAACTGACTATGTGATGTTTAGTTGATTTGAAAGAGCACGATATTGCTAACATATTACCAAGATGTGCAAGATCAAGTACACTTGTAGGTGGAAGAATCAGAATCATCCACCAGTAGTGGAGGTGCTTGAGGTTGGATAAATGATGATTAAGGTAACTCGAGGGTAACATTGACAGATACCTTCATATAGGCATGCATTCAGTTAGGGATAATAATCAAAATCTAGCCACCTTGAGCCCTAGATTGATAGTCTAGTAGCTATTGCAAATTATTGAGGTAGAGATAGGTGACTAGGTTGATGGAAATATTCTCTCTTTGTTTGTGCATATGTTTGATTATATTTTACTTCATCACTATCTGCATCAATGGTTTGAAAAGCATTCAAAAGTTAGTTGTTTTGAAAACTCCTTGTTTTGCTAAACCTTTCAAAATAATGGCATGATGTTTTGATAACTTGATGGCTTTCGCCTCAAATGCTTCAATTTTTCCTTGTTTTTTCCTTACTCTAGAGAGGAAGTAAACTCCTTTACTTTTTTGGTGGTTTATTTTGTAGTGGTTATGTCACTGCCAGATTTTTGGTAGTTCACCTTATATCCAATGTGAATAAAACTAACACTTGACAGTGTCGACCTTTGTAGGTAAACCTTAGCATGGTGTCATCGCCTAGTAGGTTCATTTATAGAACCTTAGGTGGAAGAGGTGTAGTGATGTTATTCTATGGTTGAACCCTCTCCTCACCACCCAGCCAGTCATTGAGCATCCTAAACTAGGTCTTGGTTAATCGTTTCCTTTTGGAGTTGATATCATTGATATTACCCGTGTTGCGAGACCCTCTTAGGTGGTTGTTGGTCAAACTTACAATGCCTCTCCTAGGTTGGTCGCCTGCCACCAATTCTTCTCTGTTAGCTTCATTGAAATATTCTAATTTAGTTTTTAAAGGGAAGGTCTCCCTTGTGAAGTTTAATAATTAAATCTAGCATGCATTAAGGAAGAAGCAAGTAATATTATATTAAATAAAAGGTTGTTTTATTTAATTAATTAGAGAAAGAGAACTTTGGTTATATTAAATAAAAGGTTGTTTTATTTAATTAATTAGAGAAAGAGAACTTTAGTTATATTAAATAAAAGGTTGTTTTATTTAATTAATTAGAGAAAGAGAACTTTAGTTATATTAAATAAAAGGTTGTTTTATTTAATTAATTAGAGAAACAGAACTTTAGTTATATTAAATAAAAGGTTGTTTTATTTAATTAATTAGAGAAAGAGAACTTTAGTTATATTAAATAAAATGTTGTCTTATTTAATTAATTAGAGAAAGATAACCTTAGTTATATTAAATAAACAGTTGTTTTATTTAATTAATTAGAGAAAGAGAACTTTAGTTATATTAACTAAAAGGTTGGTTTATTTAAAGATTAAAGTATATGACTTTGATTTATTAAATATATGAAATTAGTTCGTTTTGTAAATTAAGGGTATGGGATGAAACTTTAATTTATGAGATGAAGGAAAAAGATTTATTTAAATATTAAAGTAGATGACTTTGATTTATTAAATAAATGGAATTAGTTCATTTTGTAAATTAAGGGTATGAGACTTTAATTTATGAGATGAAGGAAAAAGGTTTATTTAAAGATTAATATAGATGACTTTGATTTATTAAATAAATGGAATTAGTTTGTTGTGTAAATTTAAGGGTATGGGACTTTAATTTATGAGTTGGAGGAAATTTTTTTATTTAAATATTAAAGTAGATGGCTTTGATTTATTAAATAAATAGAATTAGTTCATTTTGTAAATTAAGGGTATGGGACTTTAATTTATGAGATGAAGAAAAAAGGTTTATTTAAAGATTAAAGTAGATGACTTTGATTTATTAAATAAATGGAATTAGTTCATTTTGTAAATTAAGGGTATGGGACTTTAATTTATGAGATGAAGGAAAAAGGTTTATTTAAAGATTAAAGTAGATGACTTTGATTTATTAAATAAATGGAATTAGTTCGTTTTGTAAATTAAAGGTATGGGACTTTAATTTATGAGATGAAGGAAAAAGTTTTATTTAAATATTAAGGTAGATGACTTTGATTTATTAAATAAATGGAATTAGTTCATTTTGCAAATTAAGGGTATGGGACTTTAATTTATAGAACAAAGGAAAAGCATGGTTATTTCTTGATTGAAGGAACCTAGTTTGTTTGGTAATTAAAGGTATGGGACTTTAATTGTTGAACAAGGGTTGAAGGAATTAATTTAAGTAAAACCTAGAATCTTGTTGTAATTGTTAAAATACTCTATGGATAATGAGAGGTGAAAATAAAAATAGTGATTTTTATGATATTAACTATGTAGTAGATGGTTAGATACTTGATTTAATTTGTATAGTTGCAATTTGGCAATGAAATAAGTAAATGCATTTAGAATCATGTCTATCATGGAACCATGAGTGTCCTGATCCCCTACTATCCTCATATGATCGAGGGAAATATGGGAAGGACCAAGGAGGTAATTGGAACCAATGCATCAGTTTGATTCTACTTACAATGATTTACTTAAGCTTAATTAGATTAACCAAATTGAGAGATTTCCTTGATGAAATTAATATAATATAATTTTCTTTAAGAGTATGGGGGGATTTACCATAATTTTTTATATGTAATAAATATTAATCGATGGAAGATGTACCTTTAGATTACTGCTTGAATTATCCATGTCTTGTATTGGTTTCTTTTCAAATTAATATTTACTATCTCTTGAATGTTGTTTTCACTCTAGTATTTTGTATGCTATGAATTGTACTTTTGTTAGATTTAGTATCTGATCTATTCTTGGTTTCCTTTCTAAACAATAGAAACATAAATATTGAGTTCTAGGGTGAACTTAGAGAGTGACCTAAGGGATTGAGACCCCCTTAGGATGAACATAGTGGACCTAAGGGATTAATAACCCTTAGGGAGAATGATAACTAAGTTTAAGAAAATACTACATCAAAGTTAAGATAGCTCATCATGGAGACGATATGGATAGTTTAACTCGTAATACACATAGCATACCTAAAAATACTAGATTATGTATGGTATGGTGATGGGCGTATACCTTTGACCGATAGAAGGTGATAAGTTTAGCTCATCAAGTATGATGAGAGGGATAAACTTATTTGCAATAACACCTAATATGCCTACACAAAAAGAGTTGTATTAGGGTATATAGTGGGATGTAGCTCTTCAGGAAACTTAGGGGATTTAAATAATAGATCAATCAGGAGTCGATTAGGGGTTTATGAATCCCTCACCTTAGTAAAAAAAAAAAAATTGTATGTTTTTTCTTGTAGTTGAGTTTTGGGTCATTACAAGAAGTATTTATTTTTATTTGGTAAACCTAATCTATAGATGAAATGGAGCATTGGATAATATTTATTCCATTTGTTACTGACTAATGTGGAGTTAGTGTGTCCTATAATAGCTTGTGCATATAAGATAAACATAAGGAATTTGGAGGAATAAATTTCCACATAAGTGTTATCAATTGTGTGTACAATGTAATCAGTATATCTATTAGAATCCAAAATAATATGAGGTATATGTCATTCTTGAGAATTATTACCTATTTTATCATTTATAGTTTATATCATGTTGACATCAATTTTTTAAAAAGACTCATTTGCAAGGTTAAAGATAAAAATTTCACTTTTGGAAAATATCTTTAGATGATGCATAGAACTAAGATATCTTGGTTTTAAGAAGTGGCATATAGTTATGGAAAGCTAAGAATAATATCTATGACAAATAGAACTAGTATGATAATGGCGAGGGGTTAGAATTCCACATGCAAATGTAAAAGACCTACTCAATTTAAACGTGTATGAATAATGAGAAAGGGTGATTTATTCTTAGCATATATAAAGTAATTAATGCATTTGATATTTTTAGTATATGGGTGACAAAGATGACGATCAAATAGAAAGCAAAAACTATTTGGAAAATATTGGGAATTGGAAGTAAGCATGTATATTAGAATATTACAATCTTTAAATTCATGTTTATAATCTTGGATTGATAAGTTCATATCACTATATAATATTACCTACTTTGGCCATTAAAATTAAACAAAAATTATTGAGAAACTAAGTATGTTGAAGAGAAAAATAATAGTACACTAATGAATGAATTACAATTGGAAATTATTTATACTCTAATATGTCCTTATACTTGGTTTTGATAAACCCTAAGATACATTTAAAATAGAATAATATAAGTACATTTATGCCATCTATTACTTAGTATGGTGAATCATGAGACATGTAGAGACTTATATATAGAAGGAAAATATAAGAAATTTGGGGGGATAAATACCCAAATTGATGGCATCCAATGTACATGTACATATAGAATAATTACTAGATTCAATGACATATTTAAGAATGTAATGCATATTTCATTTTATATAATAATTGTCTTTTTATCACATGTTTTTTGTGCATATACTAGAGGAATTAGTAGCTTATTACATTTTTATCAACTCTTTATGGGTTTGAATCCTGCTCCTTGTTGCCACTATAACCTCTTGTTGCATTGGGTAAACTTTTTAACGTAGTAAATGGTGCTAGCGCGGCACACCCTTCAGTACTACGAGGCCTAATGGATTTGAACCATGGTATCCACCCTCTCAAGGGAGCACTTTGACCAATGGACCAGACCCTCCAACCTCTTTTTGATGACATGTTAGAGTTTTTTTAATGTTTCTATTCATTTTTAATAAGACCCACTTGTAAGATTAAAGAAAAATTTCACCTTTGGTGTACAACTTAGGATGATGAATAGGACTAGAATATTTTGATAAATTATTATAAATAACATATTGGGATAGGGATTAAAAAAATAAGGTATGACAAATAGGGCCAATATAACAAGGGTAATAGGTTGCACTTCTACATGTGATGCTTTAGGATCTCGTCAAGTGAAGCAAGGGTTAATGATTCATGAGAGGGGGTGATATAAGCCTAGTATATAATGACCAATTAACACATTTATGTCATTGTATCCCTCAAATAATGAGGTCTATCAATTATTAAAATCTACCAATAAGTCATTTAAGTATTTTTTTACACCTATATAAAATAAATCCATTGAATGACTCTAGTATTACCTTAGTTGTTACACCTTAGTTTCTATATAGTTAATCTTTATAAGAATTAAATAAGCTCAATGTATTGAACCCCATCATATGAAGAAGGTTACAATTAAGGTAATGAAATACTCAAAATGTGAGGATTCAATGAGTCATTCAGTATTTATATTCATTGACAAATTTTGAGTTGATTAGCTATATTATCCATTAGTCTATGAAATTTCATAATAATAGGTTGTTGCCTTGGATAGGATGGTTAGACTAGATACACAATTATATGTATTTTATTTCTGGCTAGTAGTCTCTTCAAATTTCTTAACTTAAGCTTCATGTTATTCATAATTTTTTAAGTTTATTGCTTCACCATGAGCAAGTGGAGGGACAAGGGATATCTTGATTATTGAAATTATTAATAATAGATCTGCTTTAGTTTATTTTTGGAAAGTAGTTTCTTCTTTCATTGTGATTTTAAGAACTTTTTTTATTGTTCTTTCATTGAAATATTTCCAAATATTGGATTAAATCTTTTAACATCTACTCTATAGTGCTAGGAACTTTCTTCTTTAGATCTTGGCCTTGTAATTATTATAGCATGCTCTCTTACTCTTCTTTTGAAAAGTAGGTAAAACTAAGATTTAGTTGTATTATATTCCTTATAATTTTAGGAAATACTATTTTCTTTTAATGTTAGTTTTTGGAGCATTTTTGTTATAAGTATTGAGTGATTTAATTAATTATGCTTATGATTTTGGGTGATATCAAAGGTTGAAATATTTAATTAAAGATTTAAATATTTCCAATATCAAAGGTTGAAATATTTAAATAAAGATTTAAATATTTCCAATATCAAAGGTTGAAATATTTAATTAAAGATTTAAATATTTCAAATATCAAAGGTTGAAGATTTAAATATTTCAAATATCAAAGGTTTGAATATCAATATGAAAAGAGCCGACTTCTTGGGCATATATTATCTTGAAATATTTGATATAAATACAAAGGCAAAAGTTAAATTGAAGCAATGATTTTGGAGAATACCTTCGATATATCTGAGCAACAATAGTGAGGAGGCATCAAAGAGTGGTGGTGAAATGGAGAAGATCAAATGCAGTGGATGAAAGGTCTTCAAGATTTGTGAGGCATGATAGATAGGAGTTTTACGACCGTGGAGATGGAGTAGAGCATCAGATACGAACTTGTGCAAGGTGAATAGACAGAACATTTCATGTGGAGGTTGTGAATATCTCTGAAATGATGCAGTGAAGTATGATGCACCTGCGCATGTAGAAAGTGAGAGCGTTGACCTTTTGGGTGCCAAGTAAGAATGAGTGAATGATAATGAAGGAGATCCGATAATGGTGAGCATTGTATTTTGAGGAGCTAAAGAGATACAAACACATGAGTTGAAGGATATCACCATCACAATATAATATGTGGAGGACAAGACCAGGTAGATTTCATTTTGGAGAATGTTGAGTGATTGGTTTCAATTCACACAAGCAACACTGGATACAGAAATAAGTGCTATCACGTTGGGAGCAATTGAGTTTTGGTAGTAGCATAAGTGCTATCACACTAGGAGCAATTGAGTTTTGGTGATAGTAGAAGTGTTATCACACTAGGAGCAATTGAGTTTTGGTGACAGCAAAAGTGTTATCACGTTGGGCGCAGTTGAGTTTCGATGGCAGTAGAAGTGTTGTCACAGTCAAACTACGAGTTTCATATGAAGAGAAAATGAGAAAAGGGATTAATAGTGAGTCGGGCATAAGAAGTGTGAGATTTGATTTAAAACATCTTCGATATACGGCGTGGCACAAGTGGTTGGTTGTAGCTATGAAAGCTTTGAAATCTAGAGGAGTTTCAAATTAATATCGAGCATTGAAGAATCCAACATCACTGTGAGCAAATAGATCTCGTGAGATCTTCGATTGGGCTTGTGAATTTATGTTATCCAATATCCAAAAAGAGGCAATGCGAACAATATTGGAGAGGCAGAATCAAGGATTTTAAAATACGTTGGACCTCATTGACAGTTGACATGCTCATCGAAGCAGCAGATCAGGATGGGATAAAATTTGTTTTTCTCGAGCCATCATCGATCATTGTAGAAGATAATAGAGGACCATAGTGTAGGATAAGCCAGTGATAAGAAGCAAAAAGATAAGTATGAAAGTAAATTAAGTGTTTATTAAAAGTAAATATCTTTACATTATTTTGGAGAGATAAGGTGATTTTAATTATTTGAGGTAAATATTTGGTTTTATAAAGTGAGGAGGAATAAGGAGCATTGATATTTATTTTAAAGGGTTTGATTTAATTAATCTAAAGTTTTATAGATTAATTAATATCAACAAAGCTTGGATATTTTTCATGCATATTTTGGCAAGGGCCTGGCAAGCATAGAAGGTTGAAATTCAGAATTTGAAGAGCTTGAGAAGTGCTTCATACCATGGAAATATAAATAAGTGAAAGCAAGGTATTAGTGTCTCCAATTCAACATGCAAGTAAGTTATCTAGTGCTAGACTTGGGCTACCTTTAAAATGTAATAAATATGAAATATGTGGAAGCGATAGACTTAATGAATGTGAAGAACATATAGGCCATTTGAAGCTTCCTACACAAGTACATCATATATATGTTCATGAAGTTAAAATAATTTTGGGTAGAATATGTCTTTATTGCTTTAGTTGAAGAAAGCAAAATCAAGAAAAGGTGAAGAATTTGATGTCATTAGTGAGCAGATTTTGGAGCAGATTTGAGCAGTGTTTGTGAGTAGATTTGGGAATAGATTTGAGTAGTATTTGTAAGTAAGATTTGGAAAACAATTTGAGCAGTGTTTGTGAGCAAGATTTGAGGATAGACCTGAGCAGATTTTTAGACCAGATTCTTGAGCAATGGGATTGGTGTCTCCTATGGGTTGGTGTCCATGAACTTGAGCAAGGGGATTGGTGTCTCCTATGGATTGGTGCCCATGAACTTGTGCAAGGGGATTGGTGTCTCCTGTGGGTTGGTGCCCATAAACTTGCTATAGGGGATTGGTGTCTCCTATGGGTTGGTGCCTACAAATTTGCTTAGGGGATTGGTGTCTCCTATGGATTTGTGCCCATGAACTTGCTATATGGGATTGGTGTCTCCTATGGATTGGTGTCCATAAACTTGTATAGGGGATTGGTGTCTCCTATGGATTGGTGTCCACGAACTTGTATAGGGTATTGGTGTCTCCTATGGGTTGGTGCCCATAAAATTTATTGAAGAAAAATATAAGCAATATTTTATCATGGTTTTCTCCTAAGAGGGTGTTTCCATGTAAAAGCATTGTCTCTTATGTGTATGGTTATTTGTGCATTGATTTATTATTGCATTCATATTATTGAAGTTATTGCTTTGGAAATAAATGAGACGACAAGGTTAAAATGGTAAAACTTCAAACCCATAGGAGGAAGTTTGAATATTTGAAGATGAAATATGAGGAAGATATTGCAAAATATCTACTCCGCGTTGATGAAGTTGTCAACACCATTCGTGGACTTGGAGAAAATATTGAAGACTCTAAGATTGTTCAAAAAATATTAAGGTCACTTCCCATGAGGTTTGATGCAAAGGTCTCGGCGATTGAAGAAATGAAGGATCTTAAAACCTTAAGCATGGATGAGCTACATGAAATTCTCATAGCCTATGAGATGAGGACTAAAAAATATCAAACATCCAAATGGGAGGCTGCATTTAAAGCTTCAAATAAGACAAAGAATAAAGAACCAGAGTCAAGTGAAGAATCAAGTAGTAGAGAAGAAGCTAAATTTGTGTGAAGAAATAAGAAGGGTCCAAGAAAACACAAAGGTATGCATTCTATGAAATATTTTAATTGTGGTAACATTGGTCACTATGCATCTAATTGCCCACAAGCTGGAAGTAGTAGTAATGAAGAAGAAAAGGAATACAAGAAAAAGAAAGAAATAAAATTTTATCATGAAAATAAAAATAGACATGGTCAAAGCAAGCATGAAAAGAAGATATTTCAAAGACACAAGAAGAGTCTTTATGTTGAGGAAGCAAGCAGTTCTTCCAGCAGTGATGAAAGCCTCTCTAATAGTGAAAGAGAAGAAATCCTATTTTTGGCTATAGAAGAGAAAGAAGATGCTCATGTTGTCAAAAACCAAGAAAAAGAGAGAGATCCAGAAAATGAAGAGGAAGCCATAGTTGACATAGAAGAGGAACTTGTTGTTGCTCTTGAAGAGTTGAAAAGGCTTAGAAAGAAAAACTCAATATTGAAGATTCAAGTACAAGAGGATGAGGAGACAAAGGCAAAGCTTTCACAATATCTCACCAACTTAAAAGTGAAAATTGAAGAGGCAAAGCGAATTGAAGAAGGTATGGTTGAGCAGTTAAAGGCAAAAGAGTTGGAATGTGAAAAACTAGAACATGAGGTTGTCTCTCTGAGGAAGGAAGTTGAAAAATCTAATGATAAGCTACAACAAAATATCAGGTTTGAGAAAAGCACAGAAATCTTGGATGATATTATCAAAACACAAAGATCTTCAGTTATAAATACTGGACTTGGTTTTGGAGAAGGTCAAAAGAAACAAAAGGGGGAGTCAAGCTCAAAAGGAAGAGAGGCATCAAAGAAAATAATTAAAGAAGAGCCTAAGACCTATGCTGATGTATTGAGAAGTGGAAGCATCAAGGAGGAAGAAAACAAAGCATCATCAAGGAATGAAGTCCATCACAGAAACAACAATGAGAGAACCATGTGGTAATATCCTCCAAGGCAATCAGACAGGTTTCAATATTTCTTCCATGGTTATTGCTTTTCATGTCACAAATTTGGTCATAAAGTTGTAAATTGCAGGGTCCATGCTAAGAATAATTTTGGCTTCACCAAGAGGAATTTCAATTCATTTGCACCTCTCATGGACTACAACATCATATGCTACAAATGTAATAATTTTGGGCATACAACTAGATGGTGTAGAATAGTGTTCCCTAAAATTCCGAAGTCAAGCAAGAAGGAGGATGGTCAAAATGTTCAAAAGGGTATGTCCTCCAAAGTTTGGAAAAAGAAAATGGAACAAGAAGAGGAGCATAGTAATTTGGGAGTTTCACTCCCATATCATAATTGAAGTCTCAAGAAGAGTAGGGAGTAAGGGGGCATTGTCAAGTGTCTTATCTTTCAGCCTCGAGGAGCCTTTGCCATTGATGTCAAAGGGGGAGAATTTTAGTAAGGGGGAGCAACTTGTCAGGGGAGCAATTTGTGATCCTATTGCAGTAAAGGATAGTTTATTTGCAGGGTTGCCATCAATGACAAAGGGGGATATTGTTAGAAGTATTGAGTTGTCATTGATGTCAAAGGTAGACTTGGAAGGGTGATTTAATTAAGTATGCTTATGAGTTTGGGTGATATCAAAGGTTGAAATATTTAAATAAAGATTTAAATATTTCCAATATCAAAGGTTGAAATATTTAAATAAAGATTTAAATATTTCCAATATCAAAGGTTGAAATATTTAATTAAATATTTAAATATCAAAGGTTGAAGATTTAAATATTTCAAATATCAAAGGTTTGAATATCAATATGAAAAGAGCCGACTTCTTGGGCATATATTATCTTGAAATATTTGATATAAATACAAAGGCAAAAGTTAAATTGAAGCAATGTTTTTTGGAGAATACCTTCAATATATCCAAGCAACGATAGCAAGGAGGCATCAAAGAGCGGTGGAAAAATGGAGAAGATTGAACGCAGTGGATGAAAGGTCTTCGATATTTGTGAGGCATGGTAGATAGGAGTTTTATGACCGTGGAGATGGAGTAGAGCATCAGATACGAACTTGTGCAAGGTGAATAGGTAGAATATTTCATGTGGAGGTTGCAAACATCTCTGAAATGATGTAGTGAAGTATGATGAACCTACGCATGTAGAAAGTGAGAGCGCTGACATTTTGGGCACCAAGAAAGAAATAGCAAACGATAATGGAGGAGACCCGATAATAGTGAGCATTGTGTTTTTAGGAGACGAAGAGACGCAGATGCATGAGCTAAAGAAGATCACCATCATAATATAATATGTGGAGGATAAGACTAGGTAGAGTTCATATCAGAGAATGTTGAGTGATTGGTTTCAATTCACACAAGCAGTGTTGGATATGAAAATAAGTGCTATCACACTAGGAGAAATTGAGTTTTGGTGATAGCAAAAGTGTTATCACACTAGGAGCAATTGAGTTTTGGTGACAACATAAGTGTTATCACGTTGTAACAGTTGAGTTTTGACGCTAGCAGAAGTGCTCTCACTATCAAATTGCAAGTTTCATCTAAAGAGCGAACGAGCAAAGGGATTAATAGTGAGTTAGGCATAAGAAGTGTGAGATTTGATTTAAAATATCTTTGATATACAATGTGGCACAAGTGGTTGGTTGTAGCTATGAAAGCTTTGAAATCTGAAGGAGTTTCAAATTAATATCGAGCGTTGAAGAATCCAACATCACTGTGAGCAAATAGATCTCGTGAGATCTTCGATTGGGCTTATGAATTTATGTTATCCAATATCCAAATAGAGGCAACACAAACAATATTGGAGAGGCAGAATCAAGGATTTTAAAATACGTTGGACCTCACTGGTAGTTGACATGCTCATCGAAGCAGCAGATCAGGACGGGACAAAATTCATTTTTCTCGAGCCATCATCGATCATTGTAGAAGATAATAGAGGACCGCAACACAGGATAAGCCAGTGACAAGAAGCCAAAAGATAAGTATGAAAGTAAATTAAGTGTTTATTAAAAGTAAATATCTTTACATTATTTTGGAGAGATAAGGTGATTTTAATTATTTGAGGTAAATATTTGGTTTTATAAAGTGAGGAGGAATAAGGAGCATTGATATTTATTTTAAAGGGTTTGATTTAATTAATCTAAATTTTTATAGATTAATTAATATCAACAAAGCTTGGATATTTTTCATGCATCTTTTGGCAAGGGCCTGGCAAGCATAGAAGGTTGAAATTCAAAATTTGAAGAGCTTGAGAAGTGCTTCATACCATGGAAATATAAAGAAGTGAAAGCAAGGTATTAGCGTCTCCAATTCAACACGCAAGTAAGTTATCTAGTGCTAGACTTGGGCTACCTTTAAAATGTAATAAATGTGAAATATGTGGAAGCGATAGACTTAATGAATGTGAAGAACATATTGGCCATTTGAAGCTTTCTACACTATTGCATATCATCCTCTATATGTTCATGAAGTTAAAAGAATTCTGGGTAGAATATATTTTTGTTTGAAAAAAGCAAACTCAAGAAAAGGGAAGAATTTGATGCCATTAGTGAGCAAATTTTTGAGTAGATTTGAGTAGTTTTTGTGAGTAGATTTTGGAGCAGATTTGAGCATATTTTGGAGTAGATTTGAGCAATTTTTGTGAGCAGATTTAGGAATATATTTGAGTAGTATTTGTAAGAAAGATTTGGGAAAATATTTGAGTAGTGTTTGTGAGCAAGATTTGAAGACAGACCTGAACAAAGTTTTGGACTAGATTCTTGAGCAAGGGGATTGGTGTCTCCTATGGGTTGGTGCCCACGAACTTGAGCAAGGAGATTGGTGTCTCCTATGGGTTGGTGCCCATGAACTTGTGCAAGGGGATTGGTGTCTCTTGTGGGTTGGTGCCCATGAAATTGTTGAGGGGATTGGTGTCTCCTATGGATTGGTGTCCATGAACTTGTATAGGGGATTGGTGTCTCCTATGGATTGGTGTCCATGAAATTGTATAGGGGATTGGTGTCTCCTATGGATTGGTGTCCATAAAATTGTATAGGGGATTGGTGTCTCTTGTGGGTTGGTGCCCACGAAATTTATTGAAGAAAAATATAAGCAATATTTTGTCGTGGTTTTCTCCCGAGAGGGTGTTTCCACATAAAAGCATTGTCTCTTATGTGTATGGAAATTGTGCATTGATTTATTATTGCATTCATATTATTGATGTTATCATTTTGAAAGAAAAGAAAAAGTTTTATCTTATATTGTTCACCCCCCCTCTTAGTATAAGCTTGTGTTCTTCATTTTCTTGGATATTTCTTGAAAAATATGGTATTCTTGGTTGTTGTCTTACCAAATATTCTATATTCTTAGGTTTTCATTTTTATTTTTGCATGTTGAATGTTGTGTTGTTATTGTTAAAAAATTTCATTCTTTTGATTATATTTCTTGACTTGAATTTCAGGTCACATTGATAATATTTTTTATTTAGTCACTCACTTTCTCTATAGTTGATAGATGAAATTGACCATACATAGGATACTTCTCTATTATTTAAAAGGTATTCTATTCCAAGCTTTAGTTGTTTTATATCAATTGACTTCCTCATTTTTATTACTATAATAATGTTTATTTTCTAGATTATCCATAAGTTGAATTATCTCTTCCTTGTCATTCTCATTTTGATCTACATGGACACTTCGAGTTTAGATCTTCCCCTTTCTACCATGTAAACTTATACTACATGATTTGGCTTTCATGACTACCTTGGTTGTTGGTAAATTGCTTGGAAGTGGGTTATTGAGAAAAGTGTTATTGGTATACATGTTAGGATCCCTTGAAAATAGATAAGGTTTTAGATAAAGTTTAAGTTTTGGTTAATTTTATGGTAGACCCACTCACAAAGATTCATCCTCAACATGTTTATTATTATAATTTACTTAAATTTTGGTAATATTAGGAAGATATTATACTTCTATAAGTAAAAACATTATTAACATAAACCAGAATTAAATACAATATACATGTATTGGGCTTACACATATGAGAAATATATAATCATAAGTATTAAAAAATGCATTTCAACTAAATTAATACTTGTGAGAGTTGAGATTGAAAGATTAGATACATGAAAGAGGAACTATAAAGTTTGAATCCAAATGAAATAAGGTAAAGGAAACATTTCTTTTAGATGGATGATACAGCATAAATACTTTCCCCACATAAAATAAACCTAAAAAACATTTGATAATCTAATATAATAAACTTAAAAACAAAAAAATAAATTACATAAATAAAAATTTTGAGAAGAGAAATTAACACATGGCTTAATATACATCAGCAAATAATAAGTATAAAGTTTTGCAATGGCAACCAGTTCCGTGTTTAGAATTTTGATTTGGATTAATATAAAAAATGGTTTTATGTTGTTGTCTTTTAAAGATAGAGTAGTGGTATGTTTTTGGGTTTTTATATAACAAGTCCAAGTTTTAATTATGGTGCAAAGATCAAAGTCTCTTTCAAAAACTTGTGTTTTGAAAGTAAAATAAAAAAACTAGTTTTTAACGTAGGAAAAAATGGTTTTGATTGTTACCGTGAACAACAACAAAGAACAGAAGATATAAAAGTGTGTATACTGTTGTGTGCTTGGGTGGCAGCAGAATTGTTTAGTATTAAACCTTGTTTAGTATTAAACCAATATTTGAAGATCAAGTTGCCGTCGACTGAGTGTTACTCGACATTGAGATATTATATCAAACGAAATAAATTGGGTGGCCACATGGTGGTGTTGAGATGGTGTCGGATAGAAAGTTGGATGAAAACAAAACCAATGATTCACCCGGGGGCTTTAAAGCACGTGGAAATGGAAAGCAGGAGGAAACAAGTATCAGCGACAGCACGAAGAGACGTTTATTTTCTTTTTATTAAATTAGACAGCTGTCGTTTTCGTTTTAATTTTGCCCGGGATTTCTTGCTTGCTTCTCCTGTTGTTTGAGGGGGACGACTTGTATGGTGTTCTCATTCTCTCTCTATATATATATATAAGGTTTGATAAATAAAATATCACCATCTCAACAGTCACTCACAATCACGACGACAATAAGCACATCGTTGTCTTTTCTGTCGTCGCTGGGAGCGGCCCTGTCTCCTCGCAGGCACAGGAGTAGTTTATTTTTTCTTTTTTTAGCAAATCAACATGACCTTAATTTCAATTTTTTAAGGATATTTTATTTTATTTGAAAAAAAATTAAAGTAAAGTGAAGATTTTTATTAGGGATTCCAATTTTTTTATACTAAAGTTTAAATTTGAATTGGTTCCTAATTTAAACTTAAATTCCCTGAACAAAAAAACTTACAATTATATTATTTTTTTGTGAAGCTTGTATTTATTTTTGACCAAAATTTAAATTTTTTTAATTATAATTATTTGAATTACATTTGATCTGTTTAAATAAAAACTTAAGAAATAACAATCACAATTAAACATATAAACAATTTTATTTTTTAATTGATTTTAATAATTAATTTAAAAATTATAATTAAATATATAAATAATAATAATTTAAATAATTACTATTAAAAATTTAATTTTTGATTGATTTTAATAACTATCATAAACTTGCACTATAGGTATGTTGAAACCAATTGGGGAGGTAGTAGATCCATTACTTTTGCCTCAAAAAAGCGGTTATAATTCAAAGTTTAGATAAAATAAACATTTAAAAAATGGAATAAGAGTTATTCTGTCCTGTAATAAGGACAAGGGGCATGTGAGCAAAGTCTAAGATAATAAGGATTTATTTTAAAAATGGAATAAGAGTTATTATGTCCCTGTAATAAGGACAAGGGGCATGTGAGCAAATTCTAAGATAATAAGGACAAGCGGTAAGCACGCCCTCCATATTGCAGATAGAACCAATCGAGAGAAATTTGGAAAACCATGTTGCAGGTGAGGTGGAGAGGTTGCAGGACCAGCCTTGTTCCTCTTATTATTCGGCGGATTGGCTTGGGAGAGCAGTTCATGTGTGATGGATGCCCATTACAGTTTGACAGAGGCACGTAGGAACAGGGTTGTGGCTGCTTTGACGTCGAAGATACCTCGGATGTCGTCTCACAAGAATTCTTCTCTCACTCTGCAGATTAGGAAAAAAAATGAATATCATAATTTTGCAGATTATTTTATTTTATTTTATTTTTACACTAGTTAAATTAGGCTTATAATCTCATATATATAATCATGTCATTGGTTCAATGATTTTTCTCCTTTACATTTATAGTTGCATATATGGTGGAGACCATGCATATTCACAAATAAGCAAATGTTCTCTTTCAATGTGACGAAAATCTACCCATCTTTAAATTTAAGAAATCTTAATCCGTTATGAACACGCATCCACATGAATCATGTCATGTTCGATTGAGTTTGCCAAAAAAAAATCCTTCGAGTTCTTCAATTTTTTTTTTTTTTTTTTTTTGACTTACAAGGGAAACATAAAGAATTATTTTCTTAAGAGATATTATGAATTAATTATAGAAAAATAGAGTAAGCCACTAAACATTATAGTGCCTTTAATAACTTTTTTTATAGATTGAAAGAAGAGGTTTTGAAAGGATCTCTCAACCTTTTACAAGAAAACCATTAAAAAAGGAGAGGATCTCTAGAGGGGTCATGAGAGATTGTTTCCCAAAGACACTAAGGGGATGGACAGAGACTATACACTAAATAGAGGAAACCCTAGAAACTAGGGAGTCCTAGAGATATACTTAAAAGGGAGGCTCACAACAAAAACCAACTGATATGAGGAAGAAAGAAAAGATGTATTACTCTACACCATCGAGAGTAGGGGATCCCACTTGGCCCTCTTGTTCATCATCAACAAACTTAATCTAGTACTCTTCTAGGATGATAGTAACATGTTGGATTAGAGAAGAGTTCATTTTAGATGCTCTAGCGAAGGCACTTATTAGATAGTTGAACTCTTGAACATTAGCCTTTCTTGGTGATGAAAGGCACACACGACCTCTGCTGAGTGAAACTAGAAGACATGGAGGAGTTGCTCAGATGAGTAACCTTACACAGAATATTGCATAGAGTCAGTATCACGTTTGATTTTTTGGTCCAGCAAGGGAGAGTCTGTCGTTTCATCCTGTTCCTACTCAATGACAATTGAAGATTTTCTTTTCTCGGTATGGGATTTGTTATGGGTGAACCGACGACGGGCCTTCGACTTAAATTTGGGGTAGTTACTTCACCCTTGGGTTCAAACTCTATCATTCGATTGGCCTGAGGAGAGGAAGGCTTCTGAATAGATTCATCAATTGCTTCAGGTTGGGGGATTTCCTGGTGGCTAGGCTCAGGGTCAACCAAGGAGCTTCTCAAACATAGACTAAAATAAATTAAGGCCTTCTGATATTCCTTACGGAGAAAATGCCTATACATGATGAGATGAATACCCTGATGAAGGATGAGAACCCTTTCTTGACATTGTTAACAAATCTCTCCATGGACCTGAAGAGGTATTCAAGAATATTGGTATTTTTTTCCCTTGAAGGTGTTTTAAAAAATCTAGATGGAAGCTCCTGAGAATGGTGTTTGGATTGTCCATGATGAAATATTGGAGAATATGCACCATAACCCTATCCCATGGCTTGGGGAGGGATTCCCTCATAATTTCACCCTTGTCCCTCCCAAGCTTTTTATCTTTATCCTTGAAGTATGATAGTTTTCCAACTAAGGAGTGTTTCTCTCTTTCGATAATTTTACCATCATCAGGGAGCTCAAAGATTTCAACTAGCAACTCAACATTGATTGTGAAGCTGAGTCCTTTCATCATAACTCTACCATCATCCCAAGTTTAGGCCAATTCTTTGGAAATATCCATGTCATGGTCACTAAACTTCTAGAGGAAGGGAAGAAAACCAATATCTTTCATAATTTCTTCAACTAGTATGTCTAACTAGAGAACCTTAGGTTCAAATCTAAAATTGTAATCAACCATTGGCCTCGAGGGGGAGGGCCAAAGGAGATAATGGCAATGGAAAAGGATGGTGAGAAAGTGGGAAATTGTGGGAGAAAGAGGAAAAGTTATGAGTATGATAGGGGAAGTGGAAGACTAGACGAGACAAGAGACTTCAGAACTGGGGAACAAAAAGTAGAGGATGGGGATATGTGCACAACCCAAGCTTGAGAAGGAAATAATCCATGCTATAGGAAGGTTCGAGAATACAATGTAACATAAACCAATGCACCTTGTGATGATGAAATGCCATAACTGTTGGTGATCGCAATCATGCTAAGAAATCCTCTTCAATCTAGGCACCTTCATTGGGATGAAGAAATTTGGAGAAATGACATGGTAGTGTCCATTGAGAGGTATGACATAATCAATGTATGTCTTCAAAAGTAGCATAGATGAATACGAGTTGGAGACATGTCGAGAACACGAGATCACTTGAGTTTGAAAGGCATGATAGTTGCTCCAAATCTAAAAATGAATATAGAGAAGGTGGTAACATATTCCACCCTAACTAAAAATTATGATACTAATATCGAAAGCGTGAGATGGATTGGTCATGCAGAGGTAAGGATTAACACTCCAAGGTAAGCCAAATGAGAGGTTGGAGGTGTAAGCATAGATGACAAGAGCACAAAACCAGATTCCCATGACCATAGGGAAGGCATAGGAAAGGGAGTCCACCAAGGCGTAGAATGTGCCTTTGGGGGACGAAAAATTCCAAAGGTCAACGCTTTCCTTTGAAGTTAGGCGATTTGTCCATGTGGCATAGTTGAGGAGAGGAAAGATCCAAGGAAAAAAAGAATGAGAGCATAGACAAGAACAAAAAGCCAAGTCAAAAACCAACTAAGAATAGATATTAAGGATGAAGAGAACCAAAAACCAAAGGGTCAAGCGAACTAAATGCCACCAATATGACATCAAAACACAAGAGATTAAGGAAAATTGCAGTTCCAGATGGAAAGATCTTAAGAAAGGCCCAGGCCACCAATAGCACCTCTAATAATTAACATGTTGGTGCTTTTATATTTAAGTATACTCATGTATTCAACCTTTTATCACTACAACATCACTAAGTATTATGTCCTTGATATTGAGGTAAATTTATAGATTATTCCTAAAGAACTTATAGGTATTACCAAATGGGTTAATAAGCCTCTAAAAAAAAAAAAATGTAAGTAGTTACATTCATTAATTTTTATTATCAATATCTCTTTATAAGATTTTTTTAAGCTAGGTTTTCATGTTGGTATTTTGTTATTATTTATAAAGAACTTATAACTATTATCAAATGGATAAATAAGCCTCTAGAAAAGGAATACCTCAATAGTTACATTCATTAATTTTGATTATAAATGTATTTTATACAATTTTTAAAATAAGGTTTTCACATTGATATTTTGTTATAATAATTCAAAAATGAACTCTACTTTGACTTCATATTTAAATTCACATAGAAGTAATCATGATGAGATATCAAATTAATTGTAGATACTTATCTAATAATATCTTAGAGTATATATAATTGAAAATAGCTTACAAAAATAGTTTTTATTTGTAATTTTAAAAAAATAGTAATAAGACTAGAATTCTCCTGTTTCCTTTAAAACATTGAGTCATAAGATGACAAATAGGCAAAGATATAACTATCAGATATACTATGTTTTATATGAAATATATAGGATAACGATACTAATTAATTTTTCCTAGAATGAATGTAATGTTGAAATAATTGTTAATCTTCACTTTAAGCCACTTCCAACCTTTATGTTGTGATCATTGTATTTTTCCTATGTTCCCCTATGCACCTTGTAAGAAAATAATTAGTCTTTATACCTATTGTTTGGTAAGTGACACCATATTTGAACTTGTCCAACCATTTTTTCATCGATTGGAAATCATTTCTTATTTGTTAGTGATATATATTGGTGTCTAGGGTGTATCATATATTTTTGTTCTTTATGAGTGCTATGCTTTCTTTTGTTTAGTAGTATATTTGATTACAATTATTCTTTAATATATTATAAATCTTAGCATAGTATCAAATATGCTATGAATCTGCTTTACTTGTCTAAGAAGTTTAGTTTTTTATATCCTTCAATAACATTTGTCAAGGAGTTATGTTCCTTATGGAGTAACATTTCAATTGGTACTATCTTTTGAAGATTTTACCAAATGAACCTAATTTGTATAGTTTTGGATCTTAGTTTATCATCGCTTGGTGTATTGCTTGAAATGTGTTCTATAATATGAAGCCACTATTATAGGATGTATTCACCAACAAGTTCTAGTTTTTTCCTCTCATGTTGACATTAATTTATTTGTTTTTTAGAAATGATGGACTATATGAAAGGAATGTCTCTTAGAGACTCTTATATAGAACAAGATCAAGAGTTAAATTATTTGTTAAAACTTATTTTATATTTTAGCCTTTAAAAATTTGTGTCTTTCATCCTTTATAATGACACATTCTTGAAATTCCAATAATGAGGAGCCAATGTTTTCAATATCTAGGGGATTAAATAGTGTGTTAAACAACAACATTTTGATGCAGGATCCTACCTTCTAGGGGGCATAACTTTTGATCCGGCCGTTGGATTGACTTGAGATTTTATGAGGAGTTAGATAATTATGAGGACAATTCCATGGGTAGACCACAAAGAGGCCTATATTGTTGTTTTCATACCTTTTAAATATTTGTTTGAGCCCAAATTCCTTCATCTAGTGCCTCGAAAATGGATTTGTGTTTTTTTAGAAAACCCTTATGTAAAATTTTAGAATTTAATAACTCATTTTTTAAACATATTTAGGTATTGATATTTTCTAGGATGATTAATATGGATGATACAATGATGTGTATTAATTTAGAGGGTTATCTGAGTTTTTTTGTTTTTTCCTAAAAAAATGTCGTT
The DNA here is from genome assembly GCA_028583015.1 of Wollemia nobilis. Taxonomy (NCBI): domain Eukaryota; kingdom Viridiplantae; phylum Streptophyta; class Pinopsida; order Araucariales; family Araucariaceae; genus Wollemia; species Wollemia nobilis. The sequence continues at coordinate 6,434,412 of JAQPPZ010017049.1, read as the reverse complement.
TTGGCTAAAAATATAAATTACCCAAAAATTGTAATTTCTTATCTTTAGGGCTTTAAGCTTTAGGTTTTTACTTTTTATTTTTTTTAACATGGTGGAATCGGTAGCTGCCATGAATCCGAGCAGGCTGTCCAAATTTTATGGTTGCCACAGTATTCTGCGTTGTCCGCCTCGGAAGCCGCCACACAGATCTTTGCGCAGTCCGCCCCTATAACCGCCATGCCATAATCATTTTAAACATTTTACGCTGCTGAAAGCACCAGGAAAGGGACAAGCATTCAGTCTGGCGGGGCCCGATATTTAAACCTTGGACGTCCGCCCCCCTTATGGGGTTTGGATGAATCAATTGGTCTACACCTTGAACCTACTTTAGGATTTTTCTTAGGGTTTTTTTTGGGATATATTCCCTTGATATCGCATTGTAAAGGGGTGAAATCTAAGAATGAGAATATAAAGTATTTTATCAATTTATTTCCATCTATTGTAGCGTTTATGCGATTGGGAATTTTTTCCACTGTCTCTTTTTATCACAATTTTGTGATTGGAGGTTCTTGTTTTGACCTCTTGTAGTTGGATTTACACTATTTGGTATCAGAGCAAGTTGGATCTTGTTGGGGGAGAGAAGGTAATCGTGTCTATCATAGTTATTTTTCTATTCTTATTTTTTGTTTGGAATAACATAGATAAGTTTAGCATGAGGAGAGGAAGAGGAGGTTATGCCTAGCTCAACAGAAATATGCAGTAGCTACAGGTACAAGTTGCTCAACTGACTAGAATGATGTCCCGTATGAGGGAAAGACATCCCATAAAATTTGTAGTTCTGGATTCTGATAATGAGACTGTGGAAGGAGATAACAAGATAGAGGTTCATGTTGAGGAAGAACCAGAGAGGAATAAATAGTTAGAGGATAGGCTAATTAGAGCCTTAGAAGGAAATAAATATGGGATCAATATTGATATCCCTAAGTATGCAGGAGGGTTGAAACTAGAGAAGTTGATATACTGGTTGAATAGCATGGAGAAGTTCCTTGAGTGGAAAATTATTTCAGATGAAAAGAAAGTGAATCTTGCATGCACGAAGTTGAAAGGGCATGCGTTTATTTTGTGGAATCATCTACAGAAGGGGAGGCAAAGAAAAGGAAATAAAATGATTAGGGTCTGGTGCAAAATGAAAAAAATGAAGGAGAAATTCTTGCCCAAACATTCTTTCGTAGACTTCAAAACCTCAGATAAAAGGATCAAAGCATTGAGGACCACACCAACAAATTCTACAAGTTATCAATTCGGGCGAGTCTCGAAGAGTCAGAAGAATAGAAGGTTGCAAGGTATGTGAATGGATTAAGCTATGTCATACAAGATGATTTGAGTATGCTTCGGACCCATAGTTTAGAGGATGCATGTCAATTAGCATTAAAATTAGAAGAGAAACATAAGAGTAATTTTAGAAAATGAGTGAATAAAGGACCATAGTCATCTTCAGTCAGATGGTATCCCTCAAAGGGAGAATCTTCTAGTACAAAAAAATAAGAAGAGTCTGGGTAGGGTCAATATAACCACTAGAGAGGTGGAGAATCTTAGAGAGGAAGAGGTAGTGGTGGAGGACAAAATTGGGATGGTCCACGAAGGTAATATACCTATTATAGATGTAATGAGGAAGGGCACAGAGCTTTTGAGTGTCCACACTATCCTACATAAGAAATAATTTAGAAAGAATAATCTAGAGTCAATCTGGTTGAGGTCAAAGAGCAATCTGAGGTAGAAGTTATGGTAGACATGGGGGAAAACCTCATGATAAGAAGAACAATGATCATCCTAAGGAAGGAGAAAACACAAGATAATGATGGTGGTGATTCATGGTTACGTACGAGTATCTTTTGAACAAGATGCACATCTAAAGGAAAGATATATAATATGATTATTGATAGTGATAGTTGTGAAAATATGGTTTCCACTGAAATGGTTGAGAAGCTTAACTTAAAGTGTGAGAAGAACCCATATCCCTATTGCATATCGTGGTTCAATAAAGGGAATGAGGTAACTATATATAAGAGGTGTTTGGTTAAGTTTTCAATTGGGAATACCTACAAGGATGAAGTGTGGTGTGATGTAATTCCAATGGATGCATGTCACTTATTATTGGAGAGGCCTTGGAAATATGATAGGAAGGCTACCCATGGTAGGGGAAGGAATACTTACACATTATGGAAGGATGGAGTAAAAGTTGTATTATTACCACATAAGAAAGAAGATAGATAGATTTGAGCATGGATTTTGTGTTGGGGTTACCTAAAACACAATGGAGTAAGGATTCAATTTTTATTGTAGTAGATAGGTTTTCTAAGATGACACATTTTATTGCTTACTAGAAAACCAATGATGCTACTAGAGTTGTAGATTTATTTTTTAGAGAAGTTGTTAGACTACATGGTGTTCCAAAAATGATCACTTCAGATTGGGACACAAGGTTTTTGAGTCACTTTTGGAGGACTCTATGGGGGAATATGGGGACAAAGCTACATTTCAATAGTGCATATCACCCCTAGATTTATGTGCAGATAGAAGTAGTAAATCAAAGTTTGGAAAATATTCTAAGATGTATTATTGGAGAAAAACCAAAACAGTAGGCTTATCCTTACCACAAGCTAAGTTTTCATATAATAGTTCAGTCAATTGGTCAACAGGAAAATCTTATTTTTAGATTATTTATAGTAATAATCCCAATGGTGTGTTAGATCTAATAAACCTACCAATTTAGGATAAAACAAGTGATGATGTAGAAGCATTTGTAGAACACATAAATGAATTGCAAGAAGGTATTAGAAAGAAGTTGCAAGATAGTAATGAAAGGTATAAGGTAGCAACAAATGCAAGCATGATATTGAAAGCCTTTGTAGTTGGAGATATGGTGATGGTTCAAATAAATAAGGAGAGGCTTCCCAAGGGCACATATAACAAATTGAAGTATAATAATATTGGACCATATCGAATTTTGAAGAAGATGAACGATAATACCTATAAATTGGAGTTGTCTGCTGATTTTGATATTTCACCAGTATTTAATGTTACATATTTGTATGAATTTTATGGGGATGAAGATAAATTTGAATCAAAAGATGACATAAAGTGGGAGTAGCAGATACCTAAGAAGAAGAAAGAAAAAATTATGCAAGTACTTGATAAGAAGATAATCAATACCAAGTAGGGAAGCTACAACAAATACTTGGTACAATGGGAAGGTTTACAATAGGAAGATAATACTTGGATTTCAAAGTGGAAACTAAAAAAAATTTATAGCAAAAATTTGCAAGAGTTTTATCAAAGGAACTCGTAGGAGTAGAGTTCTTTTCAATCAGAGAATGATGTAGGGGCCTACCTTCCAAAGGGCATAACTTTTGATCTGACCATTGGATCGACTTGAGATTTTATGAGGAGTTAGATAACGAGGAGGATAATTCCATGGATAGCCTACAAAGGGGCCTAAATTGTCATTTTTAGGCCTTTTCAAAAAAAAATTGAGCCCAAATTCCTTCATCTAGTGCCCCAAAAATGGATTTTAGTGTTTTTTTAGAAAACCCTCATGTAAAACTTTAGAATTTAATAACTCCTTTTTTAGACATGGTTAGGTGTTGATATTTTCTAGGATGCTTAATATGGGTGATACGATGATGTGTATTAATTTAGAGGGCTATCCGAGATTTTTTTTATTTTCCTAAAAAAGGTCATTTTGGCTAAAAATGTAAATTTTCAAAAAATAGTAATTTCTTATCTTTAGGGCTTTAAGATTTAGGGTTTTTTTACGATTTCTTTTGGGATATATATTCTCTTGGTATCACATTGTAAAGAGGGTGAAATCTAGGAATGAGAAAATAAAGCATTTATCGGTTTATTTCCATCTATTGTAGCTTTTATGTGATTGGGAATTTTTCACTTTGTTTCTTTTCATCATAATTTTATGTGATTGGAGGTTCTTGTTATGACCTCTTATAGTTGTATTTACATAACATTCCATCCTCAATCAATTACAGAGTCTAATACACTAAGCACAACTCAATGTTTTAGTTTGAAAGAAGATTTATTATGGTTCTATGACTCTCATAGATCCTTGAAGAAGAAGACATAGGTGGTACTCCATTATAAAAGTGGTTTTAAAAATCAACCACTAGTAATTTGTAAAATTTATTAATATTTTTGGATACTATAGAGAAAAAATTGAGGTCTTAGTTCTATGCCTTCCTAAATTTGCTTGTAAAATACATTATTTGTAGGGTTTTTTTTGTTTCTTTATCAAAATATTTAAATTTCAAAATTTGAAGTATAGGAAAAAAAGTGGCACTATTTTGTTGTTTTAAATTTGTTTGACATAGTTTGTTTTGCATCCTTCATATTACGTTAGCTACATTGTTAGAAATTTTGGTGTAAAATACGTTTTTTGGTTTACATACTTTATTTAAAGTCTTACCATACATTTTTTTTAAGATAAAAACTTGCTCAAAACTAAGCCCATCATTCTCTATCACAACATGATATGTAATAGTATCAAAAATAATGTTTGCATATATTGATGCTAGAAATATTTTCAATGGTTAAACATTATCAACATTTTATGAGAGAATCGATGCTTTAATTATAACATGGTTCCTATTCTTTAATGTTAGGCCATGAATATTATCTAGTCTATTGTGTCACTTGAAGGCAATAGTGTGCAAGTGATTAAATGTGTTCAAGTTGATTGTCGTTTTGGTTTAAAATTTTACTAAGTGTTCATGCAATGCGTTATGCCTTGTAAAAGAATGTATTTCTTGTGTTGAAAAGTGCTAATAGGTCTATTAAAGGATTTTTACTATCAAAAAGTAACTTGCTAATCTCTAAGTTTGTAGATTACTTCAAAATATGCCATGCAATAGAATAGGAGAATTTGGAAATATTATTTAATTTTTTTAATTATGTTTTGCTTATTTTAGTAATATTTGGTGCTATATAAACTCCAAAATTCCATATTCATAACTCCCTCATATGGAATCATTTGGATCCCTTTATTCTAAAATCGCATAAGTTTTCAATCTCTTTACATTAGTATTGATGATACTATCTTGTTTTTTCAAAAGGATACCAAGATTATGTTAGGACAAAGTACATCATAGTTTATATATTTCATCATGACTAAGAAAAATTACCCTTCATGGAAGATAAAGATAATATATCTTCTATAAATTAAAGTAGTATGAAGATATATATCCAAGAATCCAATTGAAAAAGACTCAAAAGAAAAGAAATATTTGTTGAAGTTAAATATAGATAAATATATCAATGCTACTACCTTCTATGTGGAAAATGAATATGACACTTGTCATACACATGTTGTGGTTTGTTCAATATATTAGAATTTTACACTATCATATAAATTTACTATTAACTCTAGATCAATAAGTCACATGAATAAATATTATCATATTTTGTTTAGATATAATGGGTATCATCATGGCAAGAGATACATCACTTGTGATTGACCTTGAGGTAAGTAGGATTATTATGAAAGAAATAAAAAAATGGTTATATAGAAGGGACTAGGTGAATCTATAAGAGGCTTCAAGTTGATAATAATGACATTTATTGGAACTGGATAAAGGTGGGTAATTATTGTCATTACCATACTGGTAATTCAAATGTTGGTAGATATTGGATACCTATTGAGGATTGGCCTATTCAAATATCAAAAAGGCAAAGACAAGTTATCCAAGGCATCCTTCATATGATATCTCTCTCTTGATCCCATGAAAAAGATTGTTTTGGTTGGAACAACACTACTAAGGGTGATTATTTAGTTTCTCAAGGTTATTTGAACTTATGCCATAATAATCCCAACAAATATTTAGATATATTTTCTCAGTTGTGGGCTCAAAAGCTATGGCCTAAGGTGAGGTTCTTTACTTGGCTTTTATTGCATCGTAGGGTGCTTACTAGTGAGCAACTTATGAAGCGTGGTTTTTATGGCCATTTTAGATGTGAAATGTATGAAGAGAAAGTAGAAACTCTCAACCATATTTTTATTTAGTGTACTTTAGCCTTTGAGCTATGGAGGAGAATGGTCACTTTACTTGGCTTACAATGGTCCATTTTTTTACTTTTGATCAACTTTGGAGGGATTGGCCTAAGCAAGAGGGTGTTGATCATTTTATTAGGTAGTTATTTTTGATGGATTCTACCATTCTTCTTTGGAATATCTGGAATGAAAGGAATAGCAAAATATTTAATCAAGATAGAAAGGATATTCACTATATTTGGCAAAATACCATAGCCAACTTAGTTGAATCGGTCCATCAACTCCTTAATCACCCCCAAAACTCCCACCAAATATGGGATCAAGTGATGCAAATATTTAATATTAAATATTCTAATGGCAACCAACTTAAAGGGAATGTGAGTATTTTTAAGATGGATAGAACAAGAAATTTGCAACCTCCTCCTAAGGATTTTGGAAAAGTCAATACTGATGTGCCTCTAGAGGGAATCCTAGAAAATCCAATGTGGGAGGAATTGATAGAATTTCATATGGCTCCTTGGTTTTTACTTTTGCTAAGAATTTGGGTATTCTTTCCAATAACCTTGCTAATGGGTATGGTATCCTCAAAGGCCTTCAAGAGGCTACTAAGGTTGGATGGTAAAAGGTGTTAGTTGAGTCTGACTCTCAACTCATGATTAATCTTTTGAATACTCCTAAGAATCATAAGGTTGATTGGAGAATAAAAATAATTATTGAAAAGATTTAATTAATCCATATGGGATTTTTGAAAGTTGATTACAATCATGTCATCAGAGATCAAAACAAGAGTGTTGATGCTTTAGCTAATTGGGCTTTGGACAAATGTGATCTTACTTGTTATGACCACCCTCCTAGATGGTGGGCTTCACAAATTAGGGAAGCTCTTATTTATATCATTTCTTTGGATGGCTCCAGTTCTAAAGGTACCTAGTTTCTTCTTGCTTTATTTTTTCTTCTCTTTGGTTTGCTTAGGTTATTTTAGTTCCCTACCTCAAACTATTATTTCTTTTGTTTCCCCTGTTGATTCTTGCCTTAAAAATATTCTGGTCTAGAAAGGTCATTGTTATGTTCTTTTTTTTTTCTTTTCTTTTTTTTTTTGTTTAGTTTTTTAAGGTGTGTGTGTTATTTTGTTTTTTTTTGTTTTTGTGTTCTTTGTGTTGTTTTTTTTTGTTCGTGTTTTTTTTGTTTTGTATTTTTATGTTCTTATGTTTTTGTTGTTCTTGTTCTTGTGTTTCTTTTTGTTTTTGTTAAGTAGTGTTTTTATGTGTGAGTGTTTTCTATGTTTTTTGTTTTTGTTTATTGTCTGTTTTTTGTTGTTTTTTATTTTAATTTTTATTTTATTTTTTTAATTTTTTAGGTTTTGGTTGTGTTTATTTTTCATGTTTTTTTTGTTATGTCTTTGTTGTGTTTTGTTGTTTTTGTCATGTTGGTGTCTTGTTATGTTGTTCTTGTGTTTTTTCTATTTGGTTCATGTTGTGGTTTTTTTTTTATCTTATTGTGTGTGTGTTTGGTTGTGATTTTATTTTTGACACATTCAAGGAACATGTTTTTTATTTTATTTACTATTTTTATTATTATTTATTTATTTTGTTTTTGTGTGTTTGTTTTCTCCTTGAGTATGTCAAATGTGGTAGGCCAGGTTCGAATATTGGGCATTTTTGATGGAATGGATACCCTTGCCTCCTTGGGTCTTACTCAAAAGTGACATCCATTCTGGGATGTTTTCCACAAATTAAAAAGAAATGACACTGATTGGAAGACAACACTAGTGTATGGATGAAAGGAATATTTAGAGTACAAGACTTATATGTATAATTCGATTGCTTAATCTACAATTGTGAGATAATTTATTGTTAGAGTATTGAATTAAAAATATAACTTGATCTTGTATTTAAATATTTGATTTTCATATTTATCTTGACTAGAGCATCAATGGATTGTAGGATATCTAGCTAGCATTAAGTGTAAAACATACATACACACATACATACATACATGCATACATACATACATACATACATACATACATACATACACACACACACACACACACACACACACACACACACACACACACACACACACACATACATATATATATATATATATATATATATATATATATATATATATATATATATATATATATATATATATATATATGTATGTATGTATATAACTGATCAATTGAAGTAAAAGACCCTAAATATGAAATATTATCTATTTGAGATTTAATTTTGATGAGTGTTTGTGTATGTGATTTTATCTAAAAATAACATTGGATGAAAATGTTGTAGCAAAATGCTATATTAAATTAAGCATTATCATTAAAATTTATCACACCCTAGGCTATGATATATATAATGGTGTGATACTCTTCTTTAATATATATTTGTTATTAAACTTTATTTTATCTTATTTTGTACATGTATGTAATTAATTCATATTGGATGCAATAAACTTTACATTTATGTGATAACTATGTGTGTATAATAAACAATCAAGAACAAAGAAGTCTTTTGTTACAACCAAACTATAACTACTTGTAAATCCCAAAAATAATTACATTATTTTTCTAATATTCCTCCTTATTACATCAATTCTTAATCAATGTACCTACAAGAACATATCAATAAAAATTAAACTTAACATGTGCAAGAGGCTTTTATGAAAATATCTTAACGTTGTTCTATAGTAGGACAAATTTGAAGCTATATGTTCTTTTCTTGGGCATTTCATGAATGAAATAATATTAAACTTCAATATGTTTCATGTGCTACTAAAAAACTATATTGCAAATAAATTTAAAAAAAAATGATTATCATAGTTCAATAGTTATAGTTGCTTTTATGGAATGTCAATTCTTAACAAAACGTAACATTACCATATCATCTGACAAAGTGATCCTTCAATAGTGTGCTCCTTTTTACCTCCCTAAGAGATCATACCAAATTCTAAAAATAATACATATCTAAATGTGGATCTTATGTTTAGTGGATCTTATATAGTTTGCATCTATGAATCTTGTGAAGAAGAATTGATCATTCTTTTGTTATTCTAGACCATGCTCAATCATACCATAGATATACCTAAGAAATTTATTTACTCCTTTCCAATTATATGCCCTTGGTTCTTGCATAAATTATGAAATATATCTAATAATGTTGGAGATATTAGATAATTTGTTACCATGTAAATAATTTAGTTTAGGGTGTGAGCCTATAATATGTGTCGTGTTATTAAGTGTGGAGTTATGTGTGTAGGTATCATGTTTTTAAGTGTGAGTTATGTGAGTGAAGTGTCATGTTTAGAAGTGAGGAGTTATATACAATCATGAAAGACTTTTTCTTTATGTAATATGTGAGATTTATTATGTAAGAGGGAAATATGAAGAGTTGTATCTCCCATGAGTTTGAGAGCAAAGGTCAAGAATCATGTGAATATGAAAAGTTCCATATATGTATATATTGAAGATAAAGTTGTATAATATGTATTGAACAATATTTGCATTTATGCATTTCTTATAGTAGATGTTTCAATATAGATTTAAGTGTGATTTGTGTTCATTATTATGGATTGATTTATTGTTATTCTTGAGATATCATTTTCTAGGATATCACTCAACTTGTGATTTAGAATGATTTTTTAGAAATGGTATTAGAGCCACTTTGTGTGTGATTAGATAGAACCACATTAGTTCTTAGTGAGAACCAAGTTAGACATTCAGGATAAAGAGACAAGTAGCATTGAAGGAGAAAGAAAGTAGAGAGTAATGTTGAAAGAGGATGGTGGAGAACAACAATTGGAAAGAATAGAATTAAAGTAGATTAAAAGAGAGCTACATTGAAGAATATGTATGTAGGTTCTAAATAGAGAGAGGGTGCCTTAGAAAGAGCACTTTGAATGAGGTAAAGTAGTGAACAAAATATAACATCAAATAAGGTAGTAGAGAAACCAGGAAAGAGAAGCATTTAATAAGCTAGAAGGAGGGGATTCTGGTGAGCAAAGTGTTTAACATCTAGGGGAGAGAAATCAGGAAAACCAAATAAATATATAAATGAGGAGAGTTTAACATCTAGAAATTTGTGTGAGTTTAATTCTAAGAATGCTAAATGAGAACATATGATTCAACAAAGGTTGATGAGTCATCATAGAAGACTAAGGTTGTAATAGCAGAGTCATATTGGAATCAACATAGGATGCAAATAAAATCTAGCATAATAGTCCATGCATAGGTAGTAGATATATTTGGAATCTAAAACGATCAAATGCATGATTTACCAAAGGCCCTAAGTTGGAAATTAAAGTGCCATCACCTAAGGTAAACTTTACCTCTAAATTAATTTGAATGATAAAGCGCATATTAAAAGAGGTATTTATTGAAATGTGAATACTTTTGTTTTCAAAGGAAGGATAGTTTGATAAATTATGGGATATATAAGAAGAATAACATAGTTAAAGACTAAAAATTTATAATGGGAGTTATAAGAATAAATATTATTGATTATTGAATAAAGAAATTATTTAAAGGAAAATTGAAAGAAGAAGAAATTAAATATTGAAAAGGAAAAATTAAAATTTGAAGAAAGAATATAAAATTGAAAAAATGAAATTGAAGGAAAGAAGAAATTGAAGATAGAATGAAAAATTGGATAAATAATTTAAAAATATTGAAAATTGATGATTTGAATACTGAAAGAAAACTATTGAATAAAATTGAAGAATTAAATTTGGCGAACAAAGAAACTTATTAAAATGGAAAATAAAAATATTTTCCTTTTTGAATGTCAATTATTAAAAGGACCTAATTTTACTCCATAGAAAAACAAGATGACATAAATACTCATTGTTGAGAAACTTTGGGATGTTGTAAATGGAGAAAAAAGCATTCCAAAAGATACAATTGGATTACAAAAAGTTAAATATGATGATGAGAAGTCTTTTATGACAATCAAATTTGGTATATCAGATGAAATTCAAGCACACATAAGTGAGATTAAAAATTTAGAAAGTGCCTAGAATAAACTATGCATAATATATGAATTATATCTAACGGCAGAGATGATGAGCGGTGGAGGAAGCGGAGGAAGCGGAGGAGGAGCAAAAATGCTGGGTAGAAATTTTGAACCAACAAAAAGAGAAGATCCAGAGGTAGGGCAGAATGCTGTAGTTGGAAAGGAAAAGGATTCCATATCAGCTCATTTAGAAAAGGCTAAAGGTACAGATCCTCCAGATAAACCCTCATACAAAGGGTCCCACTAGGGTTCAGGAGCTGGCAACAAGGGCCCAACCTTTTTGGAAATGTTGAAAGGGAAAAAGAAGGAGCCAGTCAATGAACTACCGCCCCTAATACCAAACAATAATAGGTTAACTGCACCAGTGGAGATTATGGAAAGATTCTTGGATATGGAGGCATCATCCTTAGTTGGCAAGTTTTTGGGAGGAAGGTCGGACATTGAGACTATTCGCTCATGGGCCGCGACAAAGTGGAAAACTTTATGAAGCTTAGAAATCGTAGCCATGTCAAGAGATTTTTTTATGATAAGACTCAACAACAAATATGATGCAGAGTGCATCTTGACAAGAGGACCCTGGTTTCTAGGAAGGCGTAGCCTCTTTCTAAGGAAGTGGGGGGAGGATTTCAACCTTGAGAAGTAGAACATTAATATAGCACCCATTTGGGTCCACTTACCAAACCTCCCAGCCCATTTTGTTAATGAGTACTAGCTTAGTGGCATAGCAAATATGATAGGAGAGCTCATGGCAATAGACCATTCAACCCAGGCAAGGACTAGACTGACGCATGCCATGACCTGTGTAAATGCAAACTTGGATTCTGATCTACCTTCTCAAGTGGAACTAGCATATGGAGAGTTTTTAAGAATTCAACCTATGGAGTATGAGAATAAGCCAGAATTTTGTAGCATGTGCAAAACCCAGGGCCACCTTCAAGCCCAATGTCTAACAATAACTGCAAACAAGGAAGCCACGAGCAAATTTTTTTTGGAGAAATCTAATGGGAGAGGGATCCCAAAGTTTCAAGGATCATGTCTTAACTTGGAAGGATACATACAATTTAAGAATAACCAGGCTGACCAAGCCAACATAGAACTGGAAAAAATCCAGGAGAAAGGAAAGCAACATAATGAGGGAGGCAAAAATCATAAGGTATGTAATAAAGATCCCAACTTGAACATGTTTGATATCCTAGAAAATCTAGAATTTGAAAAAGAAAACAGTAAGGATGATACCATCAGTGTCAATTTTCCTGAAACCCTAGACTCCCCATACAAATCGGGACCATCCACAGTTATGAAAAAAGCCCCAAAAGCTATGCTTAAAATAAAGAAAAATTTCTAGGTCATTTTAGTTTAAACATGGAAAAAATAGATTCAAGAGTCGAAGTTGTGGAAACAAGAGGCAGGAATTTAGCTACTAATCCGATTGTGGAGAAAATTATCCCTTATCATACGAGCCCAACAGTAAAAGGTTTCTTGAAGGAAAGCCCCCTGTTTAGGAACCAGATAGGAGAGGTGAACCAAAACAAGGCTGAGGTTGAAGAGGGAATTGAAAACCCCTAAAATGAGGAAGAATGTTTAAGCCCTAGACTATCACAGTATATGCCCCCTCATTTCAATCCAAAATAGACTAGAAGCACTACGAAGCCTCCGATAGAGTATGGAAGTGAAAGAAATAAAGGGAGAATATCTACAGTAGAGCACTATAGAATGAGAATCAATGAAGAAATTGCAAACAAAAAGCAAAGAACATTGTTACAGCAAGCTATTCCTGGCCAGGATAATAGCAAAATTGACAAACCCCCTTTGGCTCAGGGAAGGTGGTGGGGAAAAAATATCAAATAGTCTAAATGAAGGTTCTCTCATGGAATGTGAGAGGCCTAAACGGCCCACAAAAACAAAGGATGGTGAAGTCTATAAGGAAGTATTGGAATCCTACTATCATTTTTCTTCAAGAAACCAAAACAGATGTGACACAATCAGCACTTATAGCTAGAAGGATTTGGAAGCAAGGGGAAGTGGCCTTTCAACAGGTGAGAGGAGCATTTGGGGGCCTCATGATCTTATGGGATCCTATTAAAATAGAAGGAAGTATTATTCAGGAAAATGAAAGAGTCTTAAGTGTATTATTTCATGATTTTGATACTAATAAGAATTGTATTATGTCAAATGTTTATGCCCCCACCTCTGTCCAAGGGCGGTCTGAACTGTGGGAGTTTTTGGGGCATTTGAGCCAATATTTTAAAGACATTCCTTGGGTGATTGGGGGAGATTTCAATACCCCCTTTACCCATCTGATAATAAGGGAGGATCTAGGTTACCCTCAAGGAGCATGGAGGACTTCAATGAATTCATTAACATAAATGAATTGATGGATGTAAGACTAAAAGGAGAAAAATTTACATGGAGTAACAAGAGGATAGGAAGTCAGCTGATTCAAGAAAGGTTGGATAGGTTTTTTTATCCAAGGAAGCTACAACAATGTTTGGTGATTCAGCGTTACAAGCCCTTCCTAAATGTGCTTCAGACCATAATATTATTCTATGGGAGGCATTTCAGGCTAACTCCTTTAAAAATCCATTTAGATTTTTGTCAATGTGGGTTAAACATCTAGAATTCAAGAAACGAATAGAGGAATGGTGGTAGCAGCCTATCCAGGGAAGTGCTTCCTTCAAACTATCTCAAAAACTTAAGATGGTGAAAAACAACCTTAGAATATGGAATAAATAAGTCTTTGGAAATATTTTTGAGAATAAGAGAGCAGATGGGGAAAAACTGAGAATAATAGAAAGCAAAATCCAAAATGGAACCTATGATGAGGCGACAAGGACTGAAGAGAAGGAAACCCTTTGTGAGTTTTATAATATTTTAGCTTGTGAGGAGATGTATTGAAAGCAAAAATCAAGGGCATTATGGCTAAAGGAAGGGGACTCTAATTTAAATTTTTTCCATGTTACCACATTGAGCAATAGAAACAACAATAATATTAGAAATTTAACTAAGGTGGATGGATCCTCAACTCAAAACATTCAGGAGATCAAGGACAAGGCTGTTAATTTTTTTAGTTCATTATTAGGTGAAGAACGGGCCTGTAATGCCCAATCAAAGGATGATCTTCTTCAATTCATTCCACAACTCATTGATGAAATTATTAACGAGTCTCTTATAGTAGCTTTTTTCAGATGAAGAGATCAAGGAGGCTTTGTTTAACATGGATCCTGACAAATATCCTGGGCCGGATGGGTTTTCACCATGATTTTTCCAATTTTGTTGGGATATTTTTGGAGCAGAAGTTATTGCTACAATCAAGGAGTTCCAAAGCTCAAATCATATTCCAAGGGTTTTCAATTCAACTTTCATTGCTTTGATCCCTAAAGGCCCCAACCCCAAGACTATGGCTAACTTTAGGCCAGTTAGCCTATGTAATATATCCTATAAAATTATGTCCAAAGTTTTAGCCAACCGTTTGAAGAAAGTTCTACCGGTTATCATTGATCCAAGTCAAGGAAGTTATGTACAAGGAAGATCAATCTTAGATGGAGTTATTATTGTTCATGAGGCTCTTCATACAACCGCTCAGACCAAAAAAGTAGTCATGGCTTTAAAGTTATACATGAACAAAGCTTATGATAGGATAAATTGGGAATTCCTAGAGGCAGTTTTATTAAAATTTGGCTTCAACATGAAATGGGTCAAGTTAATAAGAGAGTGTATTTATAAGCCTTGTTTTTCAATTTTGGTTAATGGGTCTACTGCAGGTTTTTTTCAAAGAAAATGTGGTCTAAGACAAGGAGATCCCATAAGTCCTATGTTGTTCATCATCGTAGATGAGGCCTTGGGAAGAACCATTAAGGTAGCAGCGATAGCTGGACTCATATCTGGTATCAAGGCCACGTCACTAACTACCCCGATGACACAAGCAATTTGTTGATGATACATTGCTACTGACTTTGGCTTCTGTGGTTGAGGCAAGAAGGATTAAAAATATTCTCATAATGTATGAAGAAGTGGTTGGACAGAAAGTGAATTTTAATAAGAGCAAAATTTATTTCATCAATACCCCCATTCCTAGGCAAAACAACATAGCAAGGATCATGGAATGTCATATTGCATCCCTTTTCACCTCCTATTTAGGTCTTCCCCTGTTTACGGAGAAACCTGAAGGATCAATGTGGAACATAGTTCTGGAGAGGATCCAAAAAAATCTAGCAGGTTGGAAAGGACATTTGTTATCTCAAGCAGGTAAAGCAGTTTTAACTATGGATTCACTTCAAAGTATACTCGTTTACTTCCTATTAGTATTCAGAGCTCCCAGTAAGGTGTATCACAAAATTGAGCAGCTTCAAAAAAATTTCTCTGGTCAGGGACTGAGGATAAGAAAAGGATCCATTTAGTAGGTTGGAACAAGGTTTGCAAACCTAAATCTGATGGGGGGTTAGGATTGAGGAGAGTTGCTCATCTCAATATAGCTCTGTTAGCCAAACAAGCATGGCGGTTATTGACTAAGGTTGATAATGAATGGACTGCTATAGTTAGGAGGAAATACCTCCAAGGTGTGAACTTCCTTAATGACAACTTAGAAAGCAAGGGGTCTAATTTTTGGAAGGTAATCCTCACGAGTAGGGATCTTGTCAAGAAAGGTCTTAGATGGATTCTAGGAAATGGGAAAACAATAGAATTTTGGAAGGATCGGTGGGTGAGAGCTGAGGAGTTATCCCAGAATCCTCGTTTTTCTAGGATTCAAGAGCATATGGAGCAACATATTGGGAAGAAGGTTGCAAATTATATGTGGTAGGATATAAATATCAACAGGTGGAAACACATCAGAGTACGGGGTTTTGAAGCGGAGTCCGAAGAGCTTTATAACATTTTAATTCAACAAATTATTCCCTCTAGAGAGGATGAAGATCACATTATTTGGGCTGAGACTGAAAGTGGTGACTTCATAGTTAAGTCTGCCTATAATTTGCTTCTCAATGTGGAAGGTCAACAATTTCAACCGAGTTTGGTTTGGATCAAAGGCTTAATTCCTAAAATATCTTTTTTTCATGGCTGGTGATTCAAGGAAAAATCCTCACTATGGACAATATGTTATCCAAAGGTATGGTTATTGCTAACCGTTGCTACATGTGCAGGGCAAGATGGGAGACAACCCAACACTTGTTTCTAGAGTTTTCGATAGTGGATTCCATCCTGGATAAACTTTTCCAAGCATTTAGGATCTCGTGGGTTAAGCCTGCTCTTATATCCAAAGTGTTCCATCAATGGCCTCAACCCTTTGTTAGCCTAAAACTTAAGTACCTCTGGAAAATTTGTTGGCATAATTTTCTCTAGAAGATTTAGCTAGAAAGGAACCATAGAGCCTTTAAGGATACCATTCACAACCCAAAAACCATCCTCAACAGGATTATTGTCTTTGCGAAAGAAAACCTTAGCACCTTAGTGGATGAGAACCACTCAATTTCTCCCCAAGAAAAAATATTAGCTCGGGCCTTAGGTATTGAGGACAAACCTTCCATTCCTTTGCCCAATCCCAAAAATGGGATTTCTTGAGAGCCACTCCCCAGGGTTGGTTTAAACTAAATTTTTATGGTACAACCAAGGAGGACCCAGGAAGAGCTGGAGCTGGAGGAATAATCAGGGATCATCAAGGAAATTTGGTCAAGGCCTTCACTGAACCATTGGGAATCAGAACTAATAACGAAGCAGAAGCTAGAGCTCTTTGGAGAGGGTTACAAGTAGCCCAAGCAACTCAAGGTAACTTGATGATTGAAGGTGATTCGATGAACATCATCAAGCTGTTAACCAATGGAAAAAAACCTCAATGAAGAATCGAGGGAGTCATCCATGAAGTGAGAATCCTTTTTGTGGCAAGATAGAATAGGATGGCTCGTCATGTGTACCATGAGGCCAAAAGGTTAGCTAAAAAATTAGCCAACATAGGTGTTGATGTTCGTAGTTTGGTGACATGTACACAAGGTGTGCCACGTGAAGTGGAAAAAATTATTAGTAATGAAAAGAAACCTACCCGTTAAGGAGAAATATGAATGAGTGTTCTTTCCCCATGGAGATGGTAATAACTATGGGGTTTCCCTCTAAATCATACCAAATTGGAAATGAAGGTAACAGGGTGTAAGCCTTGGAGGATTTTGACAGAGAATAGGAAATGGGCAAGCAATAGGTTTCACAAGTGCAAAGTTCCAAACTTTAATTTCCTATCAATGTAAGTAATGTTTAAAGTTATGTTTAGGTATGGGTGTGCCTTGTTAGTAAGGTGTTGTAGGGGATTCAACACAAGTTCTAGTAAGAAAGTTTCAAGGATGACTAGGATCTACAATCTCAGAAGAAGGCTAGATATTGTAATAGGTTTTGGGTTAACTTGCAAAACCCGGTAATTAATGAAGACTTTTATTTACCAAAAAAAAATGCATAATATATGAAGGAAAGAATTATGTCAATCACATTTGGTATATCAGATGAAATCAGACACACATAAGTGAGACTGAAACTTCTCAAAGTTTCTAGAATAAACTATGCATAATATATGAAGGAAATAATGTTGCAACTATTTTACACTTGCAATCACAATTATATTCTCTAAAATTTCATGATGGAGAGAGTATAGAATATTTTATTTGAAGGATAGTAGAATTAAAATCTAAACTACAAACTATGGGAGAGAAAGTGGAAGAAAAGTTTCTTGTTCAAGTTACACTAAGAGCACTTCCTAAAACATTTAAAATATTAGTCATTTCTCTTCAAGTGCTAAATAAAGCCATATCCTTTGGTGAATTGATCAACATGCTCCAAATATGTAATAGAAAATCTATCTAGAGATGAAATACTAAATAATTCTCTTATGTCAAAGAAAAAATGGTCAAATAATACTACTACATCATCTTAGTATCAACTTGAATGGAGAAAAAAAATATTGTCACATATGTAACAAGGTCATAACACAAGTTATTGAATATATAATTCTATAAATCAATCGAATCAAATGAATAGACCTTTCCAAATATACCAACAGATACAATATCAGTCTCGATACCCACCAGCATAACAACAATATCCAAAATAGAAAAATAAAAAATTAAACATGGTCCAAGGAGTACAAAAAAAAATATTAATGAGGGAGAAAATAAAACAATTTATAGAGCCCTCATGGGAAGAATTATAGATTTCTCCATCCTTCATAATACAAGTATAGAAAATGATGGTACAAATCAATGTGACAAAGATAATGATAAAAACCATTCAGAAATTATCATTAGTAATGGTACTAATAGTATTGATAACAAAACAAGAGTTGTTGAAAAAGAAAGAAGAAAGAAGAACAAGAGGCATAAACCAAAATATAAATAATGGATGCTCTAGAATTATAAAATTTATGAAAAGAACAAACCAAAGACTTGTCAAGAAAATAAAATTGAAGTACATTATGGATGGATAAATAAAACAAAATGGAATAGAATTATGGAAATGTTAAAATGTTTTTACAAGAAGAAAATAATTCTGATAAACATAAATTTATATCCAAGATGTGCATAAGAAGAAAGTGCAGGTGGCTTGTTAATGGGTTAGATACAAAATCATAATCTCAAACAATACCAAAGCCAAATCTTGAAAACTAAGACAAAGAATCAAAAAATAAGAATACATGAAAGCAAAAGGCCTTCATACCAAATAATGTAATACGGGGATGTTGGAGGTATTACATTATTTGGTACCTTGTAAATAATTTAGATTAGAAAATGAGTTTAAATTATGTGTCATGTTACTAAGTGTAGATTTGTGTGTGTGAGGTGACATGTTTGTAGGTGTGAGTTATGTGAGTGAAGTACCATGTTTAGAAGAGAGAAGTTATGTACAATCATGAGAGACTTTATCTTTATATAATATGTTATATTTATTATGTAAGAGAAAATATGAAGAGTTGTATCTCCCATGAGTTTGAGAAGACAAAAGATCAAGAGTCATGTGGATAAGAAGAGTCTCATGTATGTATAATTTGAGGACAAAGCTCTGTAATATGTATCAAACAAGCATTGCATTTATGTATTGCTTATAGTAGAATTTTCAATAAATATTTCATTGTGATTTATGATCATTATTATGGATTGATTCATTGTTATTATTGAGATATTATTTCTTGGGAGATTGCTTAACATGCGAGTTAGAGTGATTAATAACAAATATTATAGCTAATATCTAGTCTAATATTAGTTAGATAGATGAGAATTCCAATCAATTGATAATAGCTTGTTACATTTACCTATGGAGACAAATAATTTCAATATATCTATAACCTTGTATCCACTAAGGTAGGTATGGGATTTTCAACAAAATATTCTTGAGTAATATCTTGCACACTTTATTTGTGACATGGAAATATGATTATCTATTTTCCACACCTACAAGTCAAAAAAAATACATAACCCAATATCTGTGATATCAACTAACTTTTTCAACTCTCTCCTAGTTATTTCAATCAACTTCATTAAGCTTCCAATAATAACCAAAACATCTACATACACAACTATGATCACAACTTATCCTCCTTTTTTATTGAAACATAGGTTTATATCATAAGAACTATGATGAAATATATGTTGTACAAGATGTTCATCAATCTTCACATACTAGGCTCTAAGATCCTGCTTTAGTTGATAAAGAGACTTATTGAACCTACATGCCTTTCTATCTTGACTATTTATGATAAATCCCTCTAGTTGCATTCTGTACACTTCTTCAATGAGATAACCATTGAGGAATGCATTATTTACATACATCTAAATGTAAATCCAAATTGAGCTACCATTGTAGATTCCATATGAATGATCATGATCTTTGTTGTTGAAACAAATGTATCATCATAATCAACTCCTTTATTCTATGCATAGCCCTTCACAACAAGCATTACCTTGTACTTATCAATACTCTTATCAATTTTGTATTTAATCTTGAATATCAACATTCAACCAATGATTTTTATTCCATATGAAAGACCAAAAAGTTATAATTTGTTGTTCTTCATAAATGCCTCATGTTCAACATCCATGATATTCTTCCACTATATTGATGTAAGATCCTGACAAACTATTTATGGTTCAAATATTTATACAACTATGCTCATAAAGGATAGGTTGACTTTATTTTAAACTTTTCTATGAGTTCTTAGTCTTATATTTAATGTGTCTAACAATATGTCTAAATTTACATTACAAATTATGCTTATATATTGCTTAGGCTTGTGAGTGGTACTTGAAGTAGATGGTCTTAGTTCATCAATTCGATCAATATTATCTTCATCATCATCCAACTCTACATCTTCTCTCTCAGATGCATCATCATCATTAGACAACAAAACATATGCTTCATCTAAAATGCATGGCTTAAAATAAGAGCTATAATTATTCTTCTTGTTAAACACAACATCATGATTTATATACAAATTCTTGGTGTTAGGGTCAATGAGGTGATATACCTTGGGCTCATCACTATAGTTGATTAAAATATATTTCTTAAATCTCATCTGGCTTCACCTATTTTTAATTTAAAGTGTGCTTGAATTTTAAGCATCCAAACACCCATATGTGACATGGTAGGCTTAATATTCATCCATGCTTCTTTAGGTATGATATCATTTAATGCTACTATTGATACATAGGTCAACAAATAAACTGTCATATGAATAACTTTTACCCAAAATATTTTCTCTAGTTTGGTATCCCTTAGCATGGTTTACACCATCTCCCAAATATTATGAATATGCATCTTTGTAGTACCATTTTTTTGAGGCATATAGGTAGTTATTGGTTTTCATTGAATGTCATTTTACTTTAGGAAAGTAGAAAATTAATTACTGGTGTAATCCCTCTCGATTTGAACAGACTTAGATATGATAACTATTGAACTATTCCACATAAGCTTTGAAATCTTGCGCAAATAGGAAGGCTTAATCCTTCATATTTAGATAGTACACATATTTTTTCATGTATGATCATTAATAAATAATTGAAAATATTAACAACAATTGATCTTTGTGCACAATTTTGAGTGGAATAGTTGCTTGATGACTATTTCATCCAAATGGAGCTCAATGTTGTGTTTTCACCAAACAACTGGTACAAATGGTACAAGTATTTGTTAGTTAGGGAAGCCATTTGACAATGGCATGATTGTAGAGTGCTTTTAGGTAGCCAAAACCAAGATGTCTATATCATCTATACTAAATATTTGTAGTATCATACTCCTTTGCTCTAAAATATTGATTTTCTTACAATAAAATTGCAAGTTAAAACATCTTGTCAATGCCTATGGCATAGGCAACAACTTTCAAACCTCTATATTTGTATTGAATGAGACAAAGTTTATTATAACCAATTCTATAAAACTCAACTTTCAAATTGTGATCCAAAAGTTGATTCATAGAGAATACTTTTTTATGAGGCTATGCACATAAACCACTTTAGGTAGATGATATATAAAAAAATAAATATGCAAAGAGAGATTGCTAATACCAACAACAGTACATGCCAAATTGTCATCATTATTAACGTACACATAATAAGAAGAATTATCAAGATAGATAAATAATATACCAAACTGGGCCAAGTTTTATGACAATATCAAGAGCTCATGTGGAATAAACATGGTCTTCTTCTTATTCTTTAGAATTGGCATTGCTATGGTACCCAAGAATAGGAATATGGGGATATAACATTAAACAATATAATATCATATTCCCATACACCTATAACATTGGGAATTGTTATTTACACAATATTGGATTACTATTGCTATTGTCGTATTTACTAAAAATTGTTTCATAACAAGTGGTATCAGAGCAATGATTTTGGCAAAATGGATTTTTTTTATGTTGATTGTAGAATTTTGGCATATTTTTCTAGAAAATGTATCATTTTTTGGGAGCCATATATTTGTGCAAATTTGTCTGATTCAGATGAATCTTATGTCATTTTATTCAAAAATTGAAAAGTTTCAAAATAATATGAAGGAATATGAACAATGTTGAGGGAGATATGACCCTATAAAGTCATCCATATGGATCAGGAGCAATGACAAAATTGTGTTTCTTTTTAGAAAATAAAATTTGAGATATCTATCAGTTGAGGTAAGTAAATCATTGGTTTTTCTCTGGGTTTTAATTATATATGTGGAGTTTTACCTTTAGGTCATTGGAGAGATATATTTTTTGTAAAACCCTAGGTTGTGTTGTCTTTTCTTGTTTGGGTGTGAACTCATGGAGTTGCAAAAGCTTTATAGAGAGGATGAAGTTGATGCTAGAGAATGGTGGAAATATTTTGAATCTTTATATTCTACTTTTTTTTTATGCTTTATAATTATCTTAGAAGGGAAGGTTAGTTTTGGTATGGTAATTTTGATAAGGCCTATAAATATATACTGACTTGGGAAGAAATAAAGAAAGCAGTCTTAGTCAATAAAACCCCTATAAAAATGTGGCTATTTTGAAAGATACCCTCAATAGGTATACAAAAAAAAGGCTCTTGGATGAACAAAATAAATTAAAAAGAGTTAGAAAATTTTATGGAAGAGAAAGAAGAAAAAATAATTTTGATAGTATGTAGGTTGAGGAAGCCACATAATTAGTTTCAGATAAGCTAAATAATGGTGAGAAGGGTTTGTTTCAATATAAAAATTCTACTTTGCAGGTTCATGGTTGCATTTAGTAGGAAAAGGTTATTATTTTTTTATTATGTTGGAGGAAGGGGTTTTTGAAAGGGCCCCAACCCTTTTACATTGTCATAAACAAAAACATAATACTTCGATACAAAGCCCAAAATGTGACATAAAGTGAGTCACCAATTTGAAAATACAACCCACATAACCTATATCAGCTTATACTATAGAAAACCAACTTAGTCAAAAACTTAACAACTGAAACACAACACTGAGACAAATACTTAACAATAGTTTCTTTTACATTCTCTACTATCCTGCATTTGTGAATCCCTTTTCCTAATCCTTATATCAAATAACTACATTTTGAAATTCATTATTGCTAATTTCCATAATTTCTTGTGGAAAATTATCTTCCAAGATTACATATCCTTCATTATGAATTCCCCAATTGGCTACCCAATCTGCAGCCCTATTTCCTTCTCGGTAGATATGTACAATTTGCACATTTTCCAAATTCCTAATTTGTAGTCTAACCTCCTGAATCATATCATTTATATCCCAACTTGAATCCTGATTACCCTTGATCAGGTTGATAATGTTTAATGAATCTCCTTCTATGATGAGATTTTTAACTCCAATTCTATCAATCAGCCTAATGCCTAGGAACAAAGCTCTAGTTTCAGCAAAATGATTAGATTGAATTTCAAGATTCTTAGCATACAATAATACCACTTCTCCTCTTTCATTTTGAAAAATACCACCAACACCTGCTATACCTGGATTCCCTTTTGAAGCACCATCAAAATTCAATTTTAACCAACCCTATGGTGGAGGCTCCCATTTTGTTTGAAGTCTTTTAAGCTTGGAAGAAATTAATGGTTGATTACTACAAGAATCCAACCCCCAACTATTTGCAATAACTTTTTCACCATCATCTTCCCATGAGTCCTTGAAATTGATTATCAAAATGTTCTCCTTCATAGCATTGTAGATCTTGATCACTGTAGACATCACATATTTCTTGCATCCTTTAAAAAATCTATTGTTTCATTCTTTCCAAATACCCCACATAAAGTGAGGTAAACAAAAGTTCCATAAAGTACTCAGTCTTTTGCTCCTAAAAGGTGATTCCCAACTTAAGTATAGATCAACAATAGAATTTGGCAAGACCCATGTTGTACAAAATTTTCAAGGATGTTGTTAAACACCTCATTTGAAAATGAACATCCAAAAAACAAATGCCATACCTCCTCCCAATCCCTTTCACATAATGGGCATCTGTTAGGGATCTGTAGACCTCTCTTAAGCAAATTGTCCATTGTGAGAACTTTGTTTTGAACTGCAAGCCAAGAGAAGAAGGCCACTTTTGGAGTTAGATGTTTCAGCTAGATCTTGCTTACCGGTAGCCATCCCAATCCTACATCTTCCAAGAGAAAGTACCCAGATTTTACAAAGTACTTCCCATATTTCCTACATTTCCAAATTGGAGAATCCTCTAGTCTACCTTGATTTAGAAAATATACCTGCAACATTCTATTCAGTTTCTTTACCACTTGTCTTTTCCTGTCATTCATACCCTCAACATATATATGTTTCCATATTTTTCCATTAGTATCTTCAATGATAAAATTGTGAACCCATTGTCCATACTGATGAGAAATTTCTTGTTCTAGTTCTGCAAATTCAGGGTCTTCACACAAAGGGATATTTTTTATCCATCTATCTCTCCAAAAGTTTACTTTTCTTCCATTTCCAATATGCCATATTAACCCCTCTTGAAGAAGAGGTTTAGTTTTTTGAATATTATTCCAGAAGAAAGATCCTTTTATTACATTCTCTTCTACCAAAAATTTATTTTCATTTCTCATATACTTTGCTTTCAAGATCTGAATCCATCCTACTTTTTCATCTATAACTATTTTCCACCCCTACTTTCCCATGAGAGCTTTGTTCATTTGTTTTAATTTCCTAAAACCTAGGCCTCCCACCTCCTTTCTAGAACAAACCTTATCCCAAGCAACAAGAGCTATTATTTTCTTCTCCTCCATTCCAGTCCATAGGAAGTTCCTTTGAATTTGTTCAATTCTTTCCCAAATTTTCCTAGGCATTTTAAAAAGGGACATAAAGTATATTGGAATGCTTTGGAGAGTAGATTTGACCAATTGAGCCTTACTTGCTTGGCTAAGAAGTGTACCCTTCCAACCTGTAAGTTTTTTAGCAAATATTTCAACTACTGGATTCCACATTTCCTCTTTCATTCTTCCATTGAAAAGAGGCATTCCAAGGTAGGTAGCAGGAAAATTTCCAATCTCACAACCAAAGATCCTTGCAATATTGTTCTATCTTAAAATGGGAGTATTGATAAAGAAAACCTTACTTTTGAGAAAATTCACCCTTTGTCCAGCAACATTCTCATAAATACCCAATATGTTCCTTATTACCTTTGCTTGGGGAATGGAGGATTTTGTGACAATAATCATATCATCTATGAACTATTGATGTGAAACCAGATTTAAAGTTGAAGTTGGCTTAATTCCATCCAATTTACCTTCTCTAGTAGCAGCTGAAATTGCTCTTCCCAAGGCTTCAACCATAATTATAAAAAAATAAGGAGATAGTGGGTCTCCTTGTCTCAACCCCCTCATACTCTTAAAATAACCAGTTGCAGCCCCATTAATCATTACTGAGAACATTGTTGTTGTGATACACTCCTTGATTAAAACAATCCAATCAACATGAAAACCAAAATTTTCCAAAACTTTGACTAAAAAACCCATGACACTCTATCATATGCTTTATTTATATCCAGCTTCAGCAACATCCCTGCTTCTTTACTCCTTTCAATAGAATGAATGACTTCATGAATGGTTATAATACCATCCAAGATCTGTCTACCCATCACAAAACCCCCTTGTTGCATATCAATTATAAAGGGCAACACATACTTGAGTCTATTAGCAATTACTTTTGTAATAATCTTGTATAATGTATTACAAAGGCTTATTGGTCTATAATATTTGAAAGCTTTAGCACCTACAATTTTTGGAATTAGAACAAGAAAAGTAGAGTTGACATCCCTTGGTATAAAATTGGATTTTTGAACCTCCATAACTACTCTTATTACATCAGGCCCAACAATCCTCCAAAATATCTAAAAAAATACAGCCTGAAAACCATCTGGACCTGGAGCCTTCTCCCCACACATATCAAACATTGTTTTAATATCTTCTTCTTTGAATGGACTAATCAAGTAATCATTGTGTTGACTTGTAACAAGAGAAGGAATATTCTAGAGTAGTAAATTCATTGCTTCTTCATCTATCATCTCCTCTCTTCCAATCAGATATATGATGTCCATAAACCCTAGCAAAAAATATTATCTCATTAATATTGATTTGGTTAAGAGGTTTCAGATTAAATATATACAACTTGAGGGTGATATTGTTCAAATTTTGGAATATTTGAAGATCACCATAGATAAAATATGTTTTAAATTCATATTTTCATGTTATTAAAATGAAAATGTGGATATTGTTCTAGATTATCCTTGGTTGGATTATTTGGGTACTATTAACATTAATGTATAAAATAATTTCATGAAGTTATGGTTTAGGGAAAGGAAGATAATATTGTAGGTTATTTCATAGCTTAAGGTGAAAGGATCTAAGGAGAAGCCAAAAGTTGTTATGGCAGGGGAACAAGTTAAGGAACCAACACAGGAATCAAAAATTGAATTTATAGATGAAGCAACAACAAAGTCCATGGAAGTAGTTGCAAATTCCAAGTAATATTTGCTAGAAGAGAACATTGATGCATAAAAAAAGGGTATAAGAGAGAAGAGAATGAGGAATAATTTAAAGTAGAGAAAAAAAATTCCAAAGAATCAAAGGAAATACAACATCAACTCAGTTGCAGCATATCACCACCCACACCACCATGAGTGACAACAATCTTAGAGGTATGGATTAGGGTATAAATATTATTATGGATCTACATGGAATTAGAATGACATTAATTATGGTAGTTTTTGTCAAAGAAAACATAGTGATTTTATATTTTAGAGTGGTACAACAACATCATAGAATAATAGGAATAATTTTTTGGAATATCAAAGTAGAGAAGTAGAAGCATGGAACCAATAGAACAGTTATGGATATTCAAGTGGCATAATAGCACCTTGGCATCATCGAATACCACCACCAATTAGAATTTCACTTCAATGGATGGATGATCAATATTGGTACCAATTGTCAACATTGCTTAGAAGGTCATCTTATTTAGTTTCTTCCCATGTTTTGAGGATGAAACATTTGTAATAAGAGTGGAATGTTATGGTACCTAGGAATAGGTATATGGGGATATGATATTATATTGTATAAGGTTAGTATGGATAATTGATATGGGCTACACATAACCCAAGGTTGATTATGTTATTATAATATATTATAATAATGAGTGGGATGAGGGTTTAATATTCAACTCCCTAAAGTAGCGTTAGAATATGGGTATATGAAAAAATGATATTGGAATTGTAAGGATTATTATTCATATCGAGTATTCTCTTGTAATCATCTTTACCCATGGAATGATCTCTCATCTTGGAAGATATTATGGAGTTATTCCTTTCTTGAGTTTTATTGGTGTTGCACTATCTTAAGGTTATTATATATCGTTGTCTCATTGTGTGGATTATTACTATGAATGTATGATTTGATATTTTTGCATATTAGTGAATGATTTTTGTTAATGAGAATAAAGTTTTATAACTTTAGCTCTCTTATGATTTTCTAATGCTTAACTATTTTTTAGAATTTTTGGATTTTAAAGTTAGTCAATATTCAAGTTGTTTTTTAAGACGTGTAGCACCCTAAAATTGGCACGGTTAAAACCTTAGTAAAAGATAAAAGATAGAAATTTGAATTTTAACCCCAAAATCGCTCCAAAACCACCTGTTACCCGTTTCCTCATTTTTTGTGCCATTTTTAGGATTTGTTTTGACCGTTGGATGATATCATCGCAGATTAGATGAGATCGTCCCAGATCTGACGAAATCGTCATGGACAGAACGTCCAGACGATTTTGTCCCAAAACCAAATTTTCATAATTAGCTTCTGTTTCAACAGCCTCTCCAACTTGGGCAGAAGCACGTCTACGTAGTTGGAGATTTCCCTGTTGGAGATCTCCCAGATTGGGATGATCCCCAACCTCTTAAACCTCTTCCTAAGCCTATATAAACTAGGATTTTCTAGTTTACCCCCCTGACTCCCCTTGATTCTGATTTCCCTGAACCCCTTAGCTGACGAATTTGGATCTTTATTCACTAGAGCATCCTCGTACTACTGTCTGTGTTCTATACTTTGCATTTTCTTGCAGGAACTCTACTATTTTTTAGTTGAAGCTAGCTCGGATCGTCGCAAATGATCTCGGACGATTATGGACGATTTTGTCGAGGAGCGCAGACGATCTCGTACGATTGGAGGTGATCCTGACTGTAGTCCAGATTGGGGGCAATCCGAGTCCAGAGTTTGCATTTCCTTAGCTTTCTCTGCATTTTTCATATTGTATTTCTGCATTGTCTTGAATTATTATGTTTATGCATCTTGGAGTTCACCTCATTTAGCATAATCGCATGGTAAAGTTAAAATCAATCATTAAATCTACTGCATTTCCTTATTTGTTATTGGAATCCATTATTTAGGCATGTTTGTTGTTATTTCTACCATTGTCCTTTGCTTCTGCACTTGCATATTTGGTATTTTGCGTCTGTTTTTGTGATTGCAGGTTTCTGATGAATTCGTCAAATTTTAGATGATTCTGTCTGATTTCAGATGACCTCCTATGATTTGGGATGATCCTATGAAATATCAGATGATTACGTATGAATTGAGGCGATCTGAACTGCTACAAGCCTCAGAATCTTCATCAAACATCCAGAATCAGGTATGACACATTCTAATTAGCATATTCTCTGTTATTAGCACTCATTCCTATTTTTTGTATCCATTTAAATTATTATTGGTAGATAGAATAGTTTAGATTCATCTTGGCCAAACCTAGGAGTTGAATGATTGAGTATAAAAATGAACACATCAAACCCACTATCAACCTAGGCGTGGAAACTGCCACTCAAAATTTTCTTGGTGAACCCACCATCCATCAAAAATTCACCCTTATACTCCTCCCCCGAGAGGCGGGACCTTCAAAGGGCCTCTCAGTCCGAGGTATTGTCCCATCCTTCTCGCATCCCCCTTCTGGGCGTGGATCCTATAGCCTGAGGGTAAGGATGCGGAAAATTTGGAGCGATACATTTTGGTGAACCCGACGTGAATAACATAGGCATATTTCTGATTCAAAAATATAAAAAAACAAATTTTTTTTTTATATATATATATATATATGTATACAAGAAAAACAAAAACAAAATCATCATTTCAAGTTTGTATGTTTTAGATTCAATTCTAAATAGTAGATACTAAATATTACTTTTAGAAGTACTAAAGAAACCATGAGTTTTTACTCAAATCAATATGAGCCCATCAGTAGTGTTGGAAGAATTCAGCCAAATACATTTGTTGATTATGACCAACCTCATCCCTATTCAACACCACCTCCATCACACTTTTCTCATTTTTCATCCATACCCCAACAGGACAATCCCTTTTCCAATCCTCTTCATAACGATATTATCTATTCTCCCATATATCCATATTATGTCTATCAATCCACATACAATCCTCCTCCACCCCTTCAATATTCTTCTTTCAATACAACACATCCATTTCAACAAGAAAATACTTATTCTTCCAATCCTACCATGCACTCACATCATACTTCACAATCTTCCTATCATCATTCTACCCATAACAAAGAAAAGAGAGGTAAAAAACCATTAGGTCCTTTTATGACTGAACTCCTAAGGCACTTATCAAAAACCTCTCGAAAACCTTCATCACGTACATTTACAAAGCTCAATCAACCAATGGATATAATTCTCAAGCATTTACTTGATACAAATAGGATTGAACTCCCTTCCATAAGACAACTTGATGCCACAGCAGATTGGTTTAAACCTGAGCTACATTGTGAATATCATAGAATAGATGGACATATGACACAAAATTGTAAAGATTTAAGATGTGCAATTCAAGATTTGATTGATGAGGGTCTTTTTAATATAAAGGAATTACAATCTATAACTGATTATAAATCTCCAGTAAACAATCAAACTCCTACACAACAAATACCAATAATCAATCAAGACATGGGGATCTCCCAAGAACCCCTATTCAATTATCAACAATAGGAAACCAATCAAATATTGCATGTTAATGTGTCCCATCATGATGATATTACTCATATTGTAATAGAAACTACAAATGAGCAACCTCAAGTTCAATCAACTCAATCTGATATTCAAGAGATGGATTCCTCATTTGATCAACCTTCAAAACTATCTTTGGCTCTAGAGAATGATCCAAAATGGAATGTAAGCATAGAAAGCTCATCTTTAGAATCAAAATCTCAATTTGAAATCCACTTTGATAGCCAACAACAAGTGATTAATCCTCAAGCAAAGATATCTCTTTTAGAAGTATTACAAAGTTCTCATAAGGAAACTTTGTTCAAGATACCTAGCCAACAATTTGTTCCTCATCATATTTTCTCTAAGAACATAATTAATGGTGTAAGCCCTCTTGAGGTTAACCATATTTCATTCTATGATGAGGAGATTCCTTCCTCTACTCCACAAGAAGGCTCCTATCTTTACATTACAGGATCTAGTAAAGAAACACCTATTAAAACTATCATGGTAGATAATGGCTCCTCTCTTAATTTATGCACTTATCAATTATTCCAAAAACTCAAATTAAAGGAAGAAGATCTTAATGAATCAAATGTTATTATAAAATATTTTAACAATGAAATTCAAGAAGCTCAAAGTACTATAATTCTTCCTCTTAATATTGGATCCAAGATCCTGGATACTTTGTTTTATGTAGCATATTGCCCTTCACCTTACAACCTACTCCTCAGAAGTCCTTGGATTCATACGATGAGGGTTGTCCCTTCCACTCTTCACCAATGTTTAAAGTTTGAACTTGCAAATAAAATTGTTACCATACATAATGACCCAACACCATTTGAAGAATATTTAACGGTTGAAACATCAAGTTCTATACATTCTCTATTGTCACAATTATCTTCTATCCATCACTTTTCTTCATCCATATATGATCATCCTTGTTTACCAAATAACACCCATGCATATATTTCATATATGCTCCCTCCATATTATCAAGACTTGGAATATAGTGATAAGAATGAAGAACCTTCTTATCCTTCTGACATTTTATTTTGTAACATGATCAATTTTACACATATAAAAGTAAAATCTTTTGCTACATTATTCTACATTATAACAAAGCTTTTGTTATCGCTACCTTTTATTCATCACCTTTTGTTCTTACCTTCAACACAACCAAATTATCCTTCAAAACCTCCTTTGATTTTGAAGCAACCTTAGACACACTATACTCAAGTAACCTTGTATAGTGTATATAGATCATCTTGTATATACCACCAATTCCATCATCAAAAAGAAAAAAAAATAATAATAAAAATTTCAAAAAATAATCACATTGTGTATCTTCTCAATTCATCAATCAAAATCAAAATATAAAAACATCAAAATCTTCAAAAACATATTTTATTTTCATACTTGTCAATTCTTGAAGTTTGCAGTTATATTTTCAATTATTTTGGATAAATGAGCATTTATTTGGAATCCCACACTTTCACACTCACATGAATAAATATCTTGATTTTATTTAGTATGATTATTAATCTCTCTTATATCAAAGTCCACATTGGCATTAAATAAAGTTTTGAGCATAGAGAACTGATCTTGTTATTTACTTGAACCAAGTATATCTTTTCACATTAAAATGATTTCATTGCACATTCAATATGATGCTACATAGTAGACGTGGTTTCTTGAGCGAAAAGTTTCCCCTGCTATCCTATCATGCACATGGTCTAGAATCTTTGAGAATTGACAAAAGGACAAGCTCACCCCTACCCAGAATAAAAATCCCTTGCTCTACAGCTAATCCGAGCAAGTATCCCTAGCATAGGAAGAAAAAAAAAATACAAAAAAAAATGTTATTTTGTATCATTACAACAATGTTTCAGCATTATCTCAAATATCAAGCAAAAATACAAACAAGTAAAAAGAGCAAAAGAGAAAAGCAAAAGCAAAATGCAATAAAATCCTTTCCCTACCCCTTGAAAAGAAAAGAAGGGTGAATGAGCTTGAATCCCTGGAATTCTCAATTATTCGAAAACTGTGAGGTAAGCCCCATAACAGGTGGTTTGTGCCCAACCCGCTTGGCCTTGGGTAATTCCTAGCATGGTGATATGTCTGTCACATTAGCGACCTTCTTTTGTATAGACCTATGTCGGCTTATGGATTAGCTAGCTCTTGATAACCTAACTTGCACAGTAGTCTGGTATGGTTATATGCATATAAATCATGGTTAACGAACATTCATTTGGTTAAGGCAAATTGCTTGTATCAAATTATCTTGCTCAAAATTGGTGAATGAACAATACAATTGCACACACATTTGTATTTGAGAGATTTTGTATCATTATGATAAATCAAGATCGGTAATGAACTCACATTTGCACATGAGGATCCCTTATAAACCTACATTTGTTTTTGAGATAATTTAAAATATTTTTGTAATTCTTTTCAGAACAATTTTATCCTCTTATTTCAGAATTTTGTTTTGTATAAAAACAATTATATACATTGTGTCACAAAATTGCAAAACGATTTCAAACAACATGTTCATCATATTATTATTTTCTGTTTATCAAAAATCAAAAATCAAAAACTCAATCATGCAATAAAACTAAAATCTCTATTTTATCTTTGGATTTCGCGATGATGGTATAAGTCTATACCTATAAATTCTATGCCTAGCGCAAACCATTGTTCTAATTTTATTTTCCCATCCATTTAAAAAAAAAAAAACACATATGGCTTACATCATTATGTTACACAATTGTGCTTCAAAACGAACGAACACTTATTCTATTTCATGTCATTATGTCAAACATTCCATCTTGCAACCATGGTATAATTTCTAAGGAATTATTCAAAAATTTATCACACTTAGGAATTCATGCCTAGCAAAAATCACTTTTAAACATATTTCATGCATAATTTTGTGAAAAATCTGAAAACAAATCATCCCCATCATCATTTTCATCATCACAACACCAAGTCTTAAGACAGTCTCTTAAGCACTCTTTTACTTTTAGCAATATTTCTATACTAGGATTAGCTTGACGACCTAGCGAGCGACGACTCCATAAAACGGTCTATAACAGCGACAATGTCCTTTGAAATTATTGTTAGAAGTCCCTTTTATTTTTCATCAAATCACACCAAAAACAACCAATTTTTGCACATCAGATTATTTCATTTACAAATTTTATGGCATGACATAACATTATAATTCATTTCCAACGACATAATTACATGAATCAACAATTCAAGCATCATAATACAACATATACACAAGTCATATCATCAAAAAGATAATATATATATATATATATATATATATATATATATCAATGAATTATATACATCATCTGGATTGGTATGCCACAATCAAAGCTCTGGCATACTCAATCCCCTCAAAAGTAATAATAATATCATCTGCACTCTATAGTAGCTAGCCTCGAGAAGCCCTCGAGCTCTCAGCCTCATCTCCTCCCCCACCCTGACGTGGAGGAGGTGGTCCCATAGAGGTCCGGGTCGTATCTCGGGTCCTCGTCGTCGATCGTGAGGATGTCCTCGATGATCCCATCATGATCGGCTCTGCAATGGGGGTTGGCAATGATATCCTTTGTCCCTCTAGGACCGCCTGATAGTACAACCCCTGGTAGAATGCGGTCTGAGCAATAGACCGCACTAGATCCCGAGTGCTCGCTCCTTCGCCTCGAGCTCTGAGCCATGTAGCCTCATCTTGTAGTGTCTGCACTTGAGCCCGGAGGTGGGCAACCTCAGCCCGAAGAGCCATCGTCTCGCTGCTCTCCCCTACCTCAACACCCTTGCCCTTATTAGGCGATGGTGGTTTCTCCCCCTGCTATGAAGGGAATCTCTCCTCCCTTCGCTCTGTCTCCTATGGCCTCTACCGAGCCTGACCCATCCGCTGGCATCTCTCCTATGGGGACTGCCATTGCTCTCTCCTATCGTGACCCCACGCTGCCTCAATGGCAGCCTGGCATCACCTCCCCATCCATCGCACAACCGCATGCATCGAACCCTGTGCCCTCATCATCCGAGGAGGGTGGATGCCTACATACCAGGCATCATAGCCGTCTGCAACCCCAACATCATCACCATCCACTGGCTGGATGGGGGCATCGTCTGCATCCTGACTCCAGAATCGTTGCATGTCTGGAGCCCCACTCAGCGTAGTACTATCCCTAATAGTTCGAGAGTACTCGTAATCCCTGAGAGAAGGGATCCCCTGCTATAGACCAAACTACCATAGTACCCGGTCATAGCGGTGGAGCTCTACCTCTCCTCGCTCCATCCTCAGCCAATAGACTCACCTGATGTGAGCCAGCTCTTGCCCATCCTCTGCCCACCCGGGGTGCTCTCACCATGGCCTCTAGGTGATCTGGTCTAGGATGAGGTCGTCCAACAACCTTCGAGACATCGACAGATCTATCCGCCACTGTGACCCTCTCCATAGCCACCAATAGAAAACCCGGGGCCTCTCCCGGTCAACCCCTGTCAATGGGAGCCCTATCGGCCTCCGCATCGCAATGTGCTCCCAGCACCAAACTTGTAGTAGCGATGTCAAAACCAAACATCGACCTCCCTTGTATACGACCCCGTGCAGGATCCTATACAAGCGGTAGAGTACAAAGCTGCCCCATGCAAACCTATACCCATGGTCTCTCATGTCGTAGACTATGTCTGAGAGCACCCACGGTAGTCTGCACCCTCTCTGGTGGCACAACAGTAAGCCACCTACCACCCCTACCAAAACCTGAGTCAACCTAGATGCCCCAGGCATCTGCTGTAGAGACTCGATGTTCACCAAAATGTATCGCTCCAAATTTTTTGCATCCTTACCCTCAGGCTATAGGATCTATGCTCGGAAGGTGGATGCGAGAAGGATGGGACAATACCTCAGATTGAGAGGTCCTTTGAAGGTCCCACCTCTCGGGGGAGGAGTATAAGGGTGAATTTTTGATGGATGGTGGGTTCACCAAGAAACTTTTGAGTGGCAGTTTCCACGTCTAGGTTGATAGTGGGTTTGATGTGTTCATTTTTATACTCAATCATTCAACTCCTAGGTTTGGACAAGATGAATCTAAACTATTCTATCTACCAATAATAATTTAAATGGATACAGAAAACAAGAATGAGTGCTAATAATAGAGAATATGCTAATTAGAATGTGTCATACCTAATTTTGGATGTTTGATGAAGATTCTAAGGCTTGTAGCAGTTCAGATCACCTTAATTTGTACGTAATAGTCTAATATTTCACAAGATCATCCCAAATCACAGGAGGTCATCTGGAATCAGACAGAATCATCTAAAATTTGACGAATTTTTCAGAAACCTGCAATCACAAAAATAGACGCAAAATACCAAATATGCAAGTGCAAAAGCAAAGGACAATGGTAGAAATAATAGCAAACATGCCTAAATAATGGATTCCAATAACAAATAAGGAAATGCAATAGATTTAATGATTGATTTTAACTTTACCATGCAATTATGCTAAATGAGGTGAACTCCAAGATGCATAAACATAATAATTCAAGACAGTGCAGAAATACAATATGAAAAATGCAGAGAAAGCTAAGGGAACACAAACTCTAGACTCGGATTGCCCCCAATCTGGACTACAGTCAGGATCGCCTCCAATCGTACGAGATCGTCTACGCTCCTCAACAAAATCGTCTGTAATCATCCAAGATTGTTTGTGACGATTCGAGCTAGCTTCAACTAAAAAGTAGTAGATTTCCTGCAAGAAAATGCAAAGTATAGAACACAGACAGTAGTACGAGGATGCTCTAGTGAATAAAGATCCAAATTCGTTAGCTAAGGGGTTCAGGGAAATCGGAATCAATGGGAGTCAGGGGGTAAACTAGAAAATCCTAGTTTATATAGGCTTAGGAAGAGGTTTAAGAGGTTGGGGATCATCCCAATCTGGGAGATCCCCAACAGAGAAATCTCCAACTATGCAGATGCGCTTCTACCCAAGTTGGAGAGACTATTGAAATAGAAGCTAATTATGAAAATTCGATTTTGGGACAAAATCGTCTAGACGTTCTATCCATGACGATTTCGTCAGATCTGGGACGATCTCGTCTAATCTGCGACGATATCGTCCAACGGTCAAAACAAATCCTAAAAATGGTGCAAAAAATGAGGAAACGGGTAACAGGCGATTTTGGAGCGGTTTTGGGGTTAAAATTCAAATTTCTATCTTTTATATTTTACTAAGATTTTAATCGTGCCAATTTTAGGGTGCTACATTTTACCCCCTCTTTAGTGAATTTTTCAAAGAAAATGCGTTAAAGACGAGTTTTTCCCATTTTACGAGAAAGCAAAAATGTACTCAATTTTTTAGACGACAATTCTTGGTCGAATCGTACAACTGCTGACTATGGTGCCCCCTCCGTGTTTTTACCCAAATCGAACGTTTGAGGTAAAAACGTGGAAAGACAAAAATTAAAAATTTGATTTTTTTTTAAATAAAATTAAGAAAATAGTGTAAAACCCTAATTCATTTTTACTGTTCTAGAGCTCTGTAGAAAGAAACAATGGTGGAGATAGCGCATAGAGCGGCAGAGGTCTAGTGCAAGCTACGGGTAAGGATCTAATCCTAGTAGATTAGGTTTGATTTTACTTTGTGCAATTGGTGGATTTAAATTTGGATTATTTGGGGCATCGCGGCCATTTTTAGGCCGTCGACGACGTCTAGACGAAATCGTCCCTATTTCACCAAAATCGTCTCTAAATCATCGATTTCGTTTGAGGTCAAAATCGGTGAAATAGGGGTGATATCATTCAACAAGGGACGATTTAGTCCTAACAAAGGATGATTTTGCCCAATTTAGGACAATATCATCCGATGGTAGATGATAGCATTGTTAACTTGATTTCAAAATGTGCTTAATTTGATTTTAATTATTGGTAATTAATAAATTTTGTATCGTTCCAAATTTTTCGCATCCTTACCCTCAAGCTATAGGATCCATGCCCAGAAGGGGGATGCGAGAAGGATGGGACAATACCTTGGACTGAGAGGCCATTTGAAGGTCTCGCCTCTTGGGGGAGGAGTATAAGGGTGAATTTTTGATGGATGGTGGGTTCACCAGGAAACTTTTGAGTGGCAGTTTCCACACCTAGGTTGATAGTGGGTTTGATGTGTTCATTTTTATACTCAATCATTCAACTCCTAGGTTTGGCCAAGATGAATCTAAACTATTATATCTACCAATAGTAATTTAAATGGATACAAAAAATAGGAATGAGTGATAATAACAAAGAATATGCTAATTAGAATGTGTCATACCTGATTCTGGATGTTTGATGAAGATTCTGAGGCTTGTAGCAGTTCAGATCACCTCAATTTGTACGTAATCGTCTGATATTTCACAGGATCATCCCAAATCATAGGAGGTCATCTGAAATCAGACATAATCATCTAAAATCTGACAAATTCATCATATGAATTCGTTAGAAACCTACAATCACAAAAACAGACACAAAATACCAAATATGCAAGTGCAGAAGCAAAGGACAATGGTAGAAATAACAACAAACATGCCTAAATAATGGATTCCAATAACAAATAAGGAAATGCAATAGATTTAATGATTGATTTTAA
Organism: Wollemia nobilis; assembly: GCA_028583015.1. Classification (NCBI taxonomy): domain Eukaryota; kingdom Viridiplantae; phylum Streptophyta; class Pinopsida; order Araucariales; family Araucariaceae; genus Wollemia; species Wollemia nobilis. The sequence continues at coordinate 6,396,751 of JAQPPZ010017049.1, read as the reverse complement.
CTTTACCATGTGATTATGCTAAATGAGGTGAACTCCAAGATGCATAAACATAATAATTCAAGACAGTGCAGAAATACAATATGAAAAATGTAGAGAAAGCTAAGGAAACGCAAACTCTGGACTCGGATTGCCCCCAATCTGGACTATAATTAGGATCGTCTCCAATCGTACGAGATCATCTGCGCTCCTCGAAAAAATTGTCCGTAATAATCTAAGATCATTTGTGACGATTCGAGCTAGCTTCAACTAAAAAATAGTAGAGTTCCTACAAGAAAATGCAAAGTATAGAACATAGATAGTAGTACGAGGATGCTCTAGTGAATAAAGATCCAAATCCGTCAGCTAAGGGGTTCAAGGAAATCAAAATCAAGGGGAGTCATGGGGGTAAACTAGAAAATCCTAGTTTATATAGGCTTAGGAAGAGGTTTAAGAGGTTGGGGATCATCCCAATCTGGGAGATCTCCAACTGCATAGACGCGCTTCTACCCAAGTTAGAGATGCTATTGAAACATAAGCTAATTATGAAAATTCGGTTTTGGGACAAAATCATCTAGACGTTCTATCCATGATGATTTCGTCAAATCTAGGACGATCTCGTCTAATCTACGATGATATCGTCCAATGGTCAAAAAAATCCTAAAAATGGCACGAAAAACAAGAAAAACGGTCTATTTTTTATTATCATTATAATTTATGTATTTTTAACTAGTTGATGCATAATTACCTGTAAATCCAAATGCTCCTGCATCATACACATCAAGTAAGAGGAAATATATCTTGATAAAAGGCTCATGAACATTTTATGAAATCCTCAACTGATATTTCATACTAATCAATCTCAAAAGCACTCATCCACATTGCTTCTTCAACTGCTTGAATTTTCCACTTGACTAAATACTCATAATATTCTTTCCCTCTTGTTCTCTTGGCCACTTTAGAATCTATAACGACTTCAATCTCATCCCACACTTTCTCTAGCAACTGTTGTAACTACTCTTCCATAAAAAAATTAGGAGTGATATTTTTATTACTTTTCATTCATCTATCAGAGTATGGATATAGATTAGCCACATTAAAAAATGATGATATGTCTACTCCTTCTAAGATTTTGATTTCATAGTCATTAGTTGTAAACTTATTTTAGACCTTACAAGGTCCAATATTTTACTAATTTAGATTCTTCTAAATACCTTTTGAGAACATTCTACAAATGTGTCAAAACCAAACCCCCAATCTTAAATTCTTGTATCCTACATTTGAGATCAGCAAGTTGCTTGTATTTCATAGCACTCTTCTCCAAATTAGTTTTCACCTTCCAATGTAAATCATATATGTAATTAGCAAAGTCCTCTATAATAGAAATTGGTCTCCTCAATTCAATTATACTCTACAACTCATCCACTCCTATTGGGAAAATTCCATACATAATTTGGAATGGAATATTGGATGTACTTCTATATATCAAATTATTATAAGCAAATTTTGTTTATACCAATATGGTGTCCTACAAATTTTTCTTCTTTCCAACTAAGCATCTCAACAAATTGCCAAGGATTTTATTCACAAATTTGGTTTTCCCATCCATTTGCAGATGATATGTTGAACTATAAATCAATTTGGTATCCAACTTCTTTCATAAAATTTACCAAAAGTGACCTATGAAGTTAGTATCCCTATCCAACACAATATTTTTGTCAAATCATGCAATCTTACTTCTCTAAATTAAGAACGCATCATTTTTTTTTCTACAAGGTATGAAATATGTAATCTTCAAAAACCTATCAACAAAAAAACAAAATGAAGTCATAACCTCTTTTTGTTTGAGGTAATCCAAGAATAAAGTCCATACTTATGTTTTCCCTTGGCCTTTTTAGTATTAGTAATGGCTAATACAATCTGATGTTTTGGCTTGTTCCCTTTGCATGTTGACAAACTTGATAACCCTACACAAATCTTCCTACATCTTCACTCATTCCTAGCCATTCATAACTTTTATAAAAATATCTTATGGTTTTATCTACTCTCAAATGTCCAACAAGTCCTCCACTATATTTTTCTCTTATAAAGTTCTCTCTCATTGAGCTTTTTGGTATGCATAACCATTTCTTATTGAATAATAATCCCTCTTGGATGAAATAATCTAGCCATGGTGTTCTATCTCCTACAATAGGATTATTTCACACTATCCAAACTTCATTGAAATCTAAATCATCAACATAAAACTTTTTTATGGCATCAAAACCTGCATCTTAAATCCTCATTGCATTCATCAAAAAACTTTTTCTACTCAAAACATCAACTACCCAGTTTGAACTACCATTTCTATGCTTCAAAATTAATAAGTAAATTGGATATACTCCACCTATTTCATATGTATTTTGTTCAATTTTCCTTGGTTGTTAAGGAATTGCAAAGCATGATGATCCATAAACAATACACTCTTTTAGTAACAAGTAATACCTCTATATGAGTGCTTGCACAATAGCTTAAAACTCTTGATCATAAAATAAATATTTTCTCTTGGTCTCATTTAATGTTTTTTCTAAAATAAGCAATGGGATTACCTTCTTGGATCAAAAATCCCCCAATGGTTGCTCCGCTTTTGTCATAATCTACTTGGAAAACCTTATTAAAGTCTATAAATACTAAAATTGGCTAATCTATGACCTTCTCCTTCAAGAATTGAAAGCTTTTTTCTACTACATTTATCCATTTGAGCTCATGCCTACTGCCCTTTATTGTTTCCATGATTAGATCACAAATCCAAATTTTTTTGATAAAATTCCTATAAATCCTTTCCAAACCATGGAATATTCTTGCCTTAAACATAATTGATAATGGTCTATCCACAATGGCTTTTACCTTTTCAAGATCCATCCATAAACAATTCTTTGAGATGACAAAATCCAAATATACCAATTCCTTATTCATAAAACTATGTTTCTTTAAATTATTTAAAAATTACTCCTATTTAAACCTTTGCAAGACTAACCTTAAGTGCATTAGATGCTCTTCTTTTGATTTGATAAACATAATCAAAATAAACCACCATAAACTTATGAAGAAAAGGATTCAATATTTCATTCATCAATCACATAAAAGTGTTAGGTTCATTTGTTAATCCAAATGGTATGACTAACCATTCATACAATCCCTCTTTATTTTTAAATGCAACCTTTCACTCATATCTTTTTATGATTTGAATTTGATGGTAACCACTCTTCAAATCAATCTTTGTGAACTACTTCACTTCACTCAAACAATCTATCAAATCATCCATACGGTGTAATGGAAATCTATATTTTATTGTAACTTTATTAATACCCTAAGGGTTCATGCACATATAATTCTCCACCTTTTTTGGGTGCTAGTATGGATGGTACTACACATGGGCTCAAAATCTCCCTAATTAACCCCTTTTCCAATAGCTCTTGGACTTGTCTCTTCATCTCTTCATTTTCCAAGGGTGTCATCCTATAGGTTGACCTCTTTGGTAAATTTTCTCTAGGCATGAAATATATATTATGACTAATGCTTTTCATAGATGATAATAAATTTGAAAACTCCTTAGAAAAATTAGAAAAATACTCCAACATATTAGCTATTTTATGAGGAATTTCATCCATTACACAAACTTTTGTAAATTTGGTAATGAATTCAAAGCATGCTTCCTCTTTTTTGAAGATCTTCATGAATTAATTTTCTTTGTGAACTGCTTCACTTCACTCAATCAAGCCATCATGTCATCCATGTGAGGCAATGGAAACCTATATTTTATTTTTACTTTATTGATAGTGAGAGAGTCCATGCACATACACCATTCTCCACATTTATTGGGTGCTAGTATAGTTGATATTACACATGGACTCAAGCTCTCCCTAATTAGCCTCTTATCCAATAGCACTTGGACTTGTCTCTTCATCTTTTCATTTTCCATGAATGGCATCCTATAGGCTGCCCTCTTTGGAAAACTTGCTCTAGGTATGAATTCTATGTTATGACTAATGTTTTTCATAGACGATAATCCATTTGGAAACTCCTTAGAAAAATCAGAAAAAATCCTCCAACATATTAGCTATTTTATGAGTAATTTCATCCATTTCATCCACTACACCAACTTTTGAAAAATTGGTAATGAAGGAATAACACATTTCCTGTTTCTTCAAGCTCTTCATGAATTATTTTCCCAATATTAGACAAACTTTAGAATTGTAGTCCACCTCTTCTCCTTTGTCCTTTGATAGACTCAAAGTATAATTTTTACCATCCATGAAAATGTAATAAGTGTTCATTCTACCATCATGTACTACTTTCCTATCAAATTATAATAATTTTTCCAATAAAATATGACATGCCTACATCAACATAATATTATATATAATTGAATCCTTATAAGTACCAATTTAGAAATTCATCATATATTGTTTAGTTACCAAAATTTGGTACCCATTTTGTAACCATGACACCTTGTAAGTATTCAAATGCTCATTTCTATTCAATTCAAGTTTATTTACCATCTTTTTTGACACTAAGTTTTTTCTACTCCCACTATCCATAATCACCTTGAAATATTTACCTCTATATTTATAAATTATTCTAAAAAGGCTCATTCTTTGCATTGATTCCTACACTTCCATCACTAGTTTTAATTATACCCTTTTCATCAAAAGTTATTCTTCTTGTTTTAGTTCCTCCATGTGCTTCAATGAGGCAATACTTTCTTCATACACTTGTGCAATATTATTATAAGCTTCCTTTTCATACACACTAGTCTATTGTATTTGAGGGCACTCATAGGCTTTATGTCCTTCTAAGCACCTATAACATATGTCAAAAAAACCAGGTCCTCTTCCTCTACCAAATCCACCTTGTTCATTTGATGATTCACCCTTTTCTTGGGTACTTTGATTGAAATTATTTGTTTGTGAGAAGCTTACTACCCTCTTCCTTCATTGAAATGTTCACTTATTCTTGAATATTGCACTTTTCCTCATGCATTATTTTTTTGCTTTTAAAAAACTTCTCTTTTGCCTTAAGTGCATATTGATATACCTCCTCAATTATTTTCATCTAAACCATACCAATTTCATCTTGTATGGATATCCATAGCCCATTGATGTATCTTACCACTTTCTCCTCATTATCTTTAATATGGTCTACTCTTATTGTTAGTTTAAGAATTATTTTGTATACTTCTTCACTCCCAAATCTTTTTGCTTAAGGTTTATAATTTTTTAAATAACCCAATTTAATAATTTCTAGGTAAAAATTTTAATTTTAATTTGGAACAAACCTATCCCAAATTTTAATTATCATTTTCCTTTTAATTGCCTTTTAGTTTGGACATGATCCCATGAAAGTGACGCATATCTCTTCAATTGTGTGCATGATAATTTGACCAACATTAGGTCCACCATAGATTCATAGTCAAAGAATATCTTTATATTTGTTATCCACTCTATCAACTCTTCCAAGTTCAAAATACCTTTAAAATCTAGAGTATCCACATTTGACTTACTTCCTATGCTAGATATTGTATGAATCAATCGTTACTCCAGTCCTTCTGGTCGCTCTTCAACTCGAGCTTTTGGGTGACCAGTCTCTTCCTCTTCACTATAAATCACATCTTCAATATGAACACCTATCCTTTGGATAGTCTCAATTTAATCTAATCTAGTTGTGATCCCCCTTAGCATCTCGACTATATTTATTGGTTGAGGTACAAAACCACGTGGTTTTCCTCTTTCTTGATTTGTCATATCTCCTCCAACACATATTGCAAACCTCCAAAAACTTGCACTAATACCAAATGATACATTGTCGATAAGGAAGACTAATAAAAGACTACCTATTTTAGCAACAAAGAAATGTCATGGCAATTAAACCAAAAAAATATGCAAAATAATAAAATATCATTAAAATTTCTTATTGTCAGTTAACCAAAATGAAAATGCAACCATACATTATATTTATGCTTTTAAACAGATGGAAAATGATAAATAATAGATGATAGACAATAGACAGTAGATGGAAAAATAGTATATGGCTATATAAATGACTCCTCTATATACTCCCATTGGTATGTAAGAGAATGTTGATCCATAGATTTCTAATGATACATGTAAGTGACCACTTGGATGCATGGCTAATATGGTACAAAAGGGTAATAGTATACCTCCTTATGAATCCTAGTAGCCCACTATAATATACTCTTTACTAGGTATAACTACACATGAGATCCTATGTGGGTAGTTGGAGGCCTATGCTCACTATATACCTAATATAACCTTGTATCTCATATGACATTTATTGAAAGGGTCATGAAGACCCTTAGTAGGACTAGTAATTACTTATGTTCTTATTATCTAGATTTAATATGGATAAATCTAAACAAAAAATATTAAGTGATCTTGATTAAATTTTGATAATTTTTAGCTTTGTTAAGGATTGGCTTGGACAAAGATCTTTAGACCCATAGTGGTGTTCACATAAAATTCCCCAAAATGTGATATATATAAAAGAAATATATTGTAAAGGGCCTCTTGGGGGATCTATCATCTCTCCTACCATCTCTATCACCTTGAGATCAAGGGTATTTTTTTAGTTTAGATCTTAGTTTTTGATGGATTAGTTTGAATAACACCTACTGTAGGGATGTAAAATTGCCTTATCGTGTATGATTCTCAGTTGGATCCATTGGGAGCTAAGGTAAATTATGAAGGTATATTATAAATCTACACTCAGTGTACAAAGAGGGAGAAGAGTTAAACAAGAATGGTTTTAGGACTCGCTCCAAGTCTGAATGTGTCACTATGAAAAGTAAAAGAACAATGCAAGAAGACAAGAGCTAACCCTAGAATGATTATTTGCTTGAATGATTACTAACCCTATGATTGCAAGATAAAAACCTTTGAGCAAGGGTCCAATAGAAATGCAAAAATAAGTTTAAAACCCTAGATGCACACTATATACTTTTATTATTTCAAATGCTTAGGAATTAATCAATTGTTTTTTCTCACCTGTGATTTATATTTTAAATAGAAATGAATATAAAGTAATCAATAAACAACCTAGAGATCTACTAGGGCACTTATCTAATTTGATGGTTGTTCCAAGCTTGATATTACATCCAACAATGTCCCACAACTTCTTCCCTATAAAAAAACTTCACAAAAGACCCTCAAAAATATAATCAACACTAGGGGGCTTCTTAGGTCATTGTATTATTGTACTTGGAGGTCCAACAGTCAAGTCCCTAGGTCCTTTTAGTTGACCCTTAGAATACAATAGTTAAATTTGACCTTTTTGGAAGATGAACAAACAAAATACAATGCATTAGAACAATATGATGAACAATGTAACATAAAATGTAGATCTAGGGTTTGGGGGTAAAATTCTACCCCCAAGCTTAGCACAGGTGAAATCATACCCTATATGGGGCGATCACGATTTCACCTCTGACAAAATTATGCCTTGTAATTATGGGGCATGATTTTGTAATAGAATAAAAATGCAATAGAAAAATACAAATTAACTAATTACATATGCGAATCTATAAATATGTGAAATGTAAAATGAATGAAAACAACCTGGTGGTAGCAAAAATTAAACAAAAAGATGAAGACCTCTAAAGTAGTAGACTTCTCCTAGGGATCCAACACTTATCCACCAAGGGCAAAAACACACAATCAAATGTAGTAGAAAATATCTCCACAAAATCCAAAAAGCTTCAATAGAGTCTTGTTAGCACTTGTATCAATACTTGTTGGCAACTTGTTAGATTGCTTCACTTAGAATTCATGATTAGATGAGATCTAGAAATTAGATTGCTTATTGGAGATATTGGTGAAAAAGAAATATTCAAACCCTCTATTTATAAGATATTTGAAATAAGAATTGATAGGAAAACTAAGGAAAATCTTACGCCAAAGAAGGTTAAATGAAACACTAGCGTTTTCTAAGAGAAAACCTTAACTATGCAAAATCACACCCCCTAAGGGCCGACCGCGATTTCATTGAAGCAAGAAAAAAAAGGGAGAAAAGAAGGGAGAGATTCCCAAACTTGCTTTGGGTAAGTTGGAGGGTCTCTTTGAGGGACTAGGGAAAATGACTCACTCAAGTGGGTCAATTTTCCATATCTACATTTTGCCTCCTCTTTGATGCATTTATGGCCTAATAAATGCATCAAATAAATATGTAGACACCTAAGGGTGAAATATGATAAACAAAAACAAAAAAGGAGTGGCTATTTTAGAAGAAAGGAGTGGTGCAAAAACAATGTCATTTTATATACTTTCATGTTTTACACATAAATCGAGGTATTAGGGATATCAATGCCTCTCAGGCTAGGTTACCCCCTCAAGTTTTAGAAGGAATACCAGATTCTTGATAAAACTCGAAATAGCATATGCATAAGAAATAAGAACAAAATGAACAAGAAGAAAAGAGGAGAGAGGAAAAGCAAAAAAAGAGGCATAAAAGGGGAAAAATATGAAAAACCTAATTCATTTTCATTGCACAAAATAAAAGAAAGGATCTTTGGAGAAAAATAGAGATGGACTTCCAACACATTTTTCAACTATTGCAAGGGGTGAAGCCAGTGTAGTAGTAAAGTAGGTATAGGTAAGGACTAAAATCCTCCTTCTAGATTAGTTTAGGGAATATTTTAGCTATTTTTTGAAGCATTTTCAAATTTTTAAAATTTTTCTCCAAAAATTGTCGCGTACGACCCAAGTGCGATTTTGTGGATCAATCATAATTTTGACCTAGTTCATGACAATGAGTAAAATTATGGCCTAAAATTATGGGGTGTGATTTTGTGAAATCATGTTTTAGAGATATGGGCACAGTTTTGCAAAAGAGGAAGGAAAAAAAAATTGTGCCTAAAGCTAGGCAGGCACGATTTCACCAAAGAGAGAAAAAGAAGAAAGAAAGAAAGAGAGAAACAACAAAATAAGCAACCCAATAGGCTAATTAGATTTTGTTAATTTTAATTTATTTATGTGCACAAGAAATTGATGAATTTTTTAATTATATTTGTGGATGCAGCATGACATACTAGAGAGTCATGAGTGGCAATCGAGCTCCTTGGAGGTGGATCTAGATGGCCTTGCACAACAAAGAGAGATACCCTAGAGGTAGTGGGGCTATACCACTTGGTGGAAATACCTTGGGTAGAGGCATATAGAGCACTATTGATAGTGCTAGCAAAGAGGTGGTACCCAAATTTGTCTACCTTCCAATTACCTACAGGAGAGATGATAGTCACACTAGAGAATGTGTGGTGCATCTTGCACATCCCCATCAGGGAGGGGGTAGTTTATAGGGCATAAGGTTAGCGAAACACACTAGAGATATTATTAGGTGGCTAGAACCACCAGGTACAAGAGAGGGTGATCTTTATTGACAAGATGACATAATGCTATGGGATCGATATCTAACAATAGTGCTCTGCAGGGTAGTGTTCAATTGCTAATGTTTCATACCAACAAGTGATATTTACCATAGGTTATGGTAGGTGTAGTGGTACACATGGGAGACCAATGGGTGAGTTTTGCATGGGGTCCATATGTGTTGGTCCATTTGCATAGGATATTGTACAATGTCGTGTACAAGTGGCATACAAGTTTAGTGTGCACGATATTATTCTAGGTGTGGATCTAGGAGCATATAGCATTATGGAGACCATATGCACTCTTAGGACCATTGCCCAACCTAGAGGGACCAATAGCATAAATATGATTGAGGTCCTTCAAATGGACCCAAATAACATATGTCAGGAACCTGCCACTAGCGAGGTAGATAATAAATGAGTTGTAGAGGCTGAAGATCATATGGTGACTGTGGTATCTACACCCTGGATGGGTTAAGGATGTAGAGGAGTTATCCATGGTGAGGATTATTATGTGGCTCTCTATAGATAAGGGAGAGTTGAAGCTCTTATTATTTGATAGAGTCTAGCAATAGTTCAAGATCCTCCAAGATATCCTGATCTTGGTCAACTACTAGTATAGGTGGGTGTACTGGGATCCATCAAGAGTAGGAGGGGAACCTAATGTGGAAAGGTGGATGGAGGATCTAGATGATACACTATACATGGATCTAGGGTTGGATGACATCAAGGTGACACTCGACTACTAGAGATGGTATAAGAATGTCGTACCCCTAAGGATCTCCCCACCAGTGCTGGTGCATAGGTTCTAGGTCATGAGTCGATGTATGCAGTTGGCATTGAGTGAGGCCACTTGACACACCACAGAGTGGTAGTGATAGGTCTAGGAGGGCCCAAGGAATATATAGACATGGGTTCAAGTGGAGCTAGTGGTAGTTACCATTACTACAATTGGGACCAGGGAGGTAGGAGTGACCAAAGTTACCCCCATGATGGTCAGAACCATATTAAGCAGAGATAATGAAGAGGTCTCCATATTAGTAGTAGTTTATCTAAGTGAGACCATAAGTTGACGAGACCTGAGGAGGGTGATATATGTGCTATAGGCATAAGTAGCAACTCTATGGAGGGATATGGACCTATTTTGGGAGGATAAGGCCAAGAGGATAGAGGGGCTAAGGAGTTCACTAGGCACTATGGAGGTGAAGACGGATGCAACATGAGTGGAGTGTGATCATATTTGGGGAGATTTGATTTGGCTAGATAAAGTTGAGGAGACAAGCTCTCAGAACTAGGGAGGGGATCAAGGTGACATGCAATTTTTTAGTGTGGTATGCATCCCTAGGGATGGTTAAGTATACTAGGTTTAGACTATGGTACACCAACCAGACATACCTATGTATCTCTTCTACTTCTCTAGTAATATCATGTTGTATTTTAATGCAACATGTATGATTATATGTACCTATTTTATGGTTTTTTTAATGTTTATTTGAATATATTTTTAAAAAAACTGCATGCATGATATGATTTAATTATGAAATGTACTTAGACTAAAATGCAACATGTATGGATGCAATGGAGTGAATGCAATGTAGGAAAGGGCATGGATGGAATAAGGGGAACAAAATAAGAGAAGGAGGGGAAAGGAGGAAGAAGAAGGGATAAAACACTACTCTAGGTGAAATTGTGTCCCATAAACATGGAGTGTGAAAAATTTAAAGAAAAATCATAGCCCATAAATATATGGTGCAATTTCAAAAAAGAAATAAAAAAAAAAGACAAAAGAAGAGGAAATTGAAAAAGAGGATGAAGAATAATAAAGAAGAAAAATGTCAAAAAAGAAGAAAAGAGGGGCTCAAGGTATTATGTTTGGTTTAGTGTAGATCATACTAGATCAATGTGACAAACCATACATACATCGAGCAAAAAAAAAAATGAATAAGAGGAGTGATACTTGTTATGGGTGTAGTACTCCCTAAGATGGTCAAAATGTGGAGCAAAACCCGTTCTGGGTGTTGTGCTCACTAATATGGATAAATGATCAAGAGATATACTTGCTAGGATATATGCTCACAAATGGTCGAATGGAGGCTGCTCCTCACTTGTGACAATGAAGCTATCCACTGATGAGGCCAGAAATTGCCTCATTCATGGACTATTTTGGATATTTCATAAACTACTTTATAAACCTTATGCTATGTTTTTATGCTAATTTTTATGATTGAATGCATTATATATTAATATTTACATGCTTAAATGTTTAGGAGCATAATACTCTATTTTGACCATTTTTTGCATTTATTTGCACTATTTCAGTTGATTTACTTAGTAAAATAAAAGTGTATTTGAAATATATAGTAATGTGTGCTGATGTGTATCCTATTCTAGTGGCATTTCAATTACTTTCCTTGCTTCCTAACCAGTTTAAATTGCAAAAAGGTGCCAAACTATTGTGACTGTGCAAAAAATTTGAACATACAAATTCCAACCAGTTGTCCATAAATAGCATGGCTTGGAATTTGTCAACTACAACATGTAAAACTTATTGAATTTGTCTTCTAAGGACTTAGGAAGACTACCTAACTGGTCAAACCCACTTTCCTGAGCATCTAGTGTATGGATAAGTGTCAAAGTTGTTGCACTACTAGATATTCCGGAGCAGCTCCGGAATGAGCGGAGAAGGACCAGTTCTGGTCAAAAAGGTAAATAGAACACCTAAAAAGGTGGGAAATGGAAATTTGGGAGTGGATACAGGTGTATGAGATGTTTTCTCATCTCTTCCACTCATTTCCACCAATGGAGGATGCACAAAGGGATAATGAAGATGTTGCAGCATAATAATTTCCTGAATTTGAGGAAGACAACTTTAGAATAGTTGTTGAATCACTAAAAATAGCAATATAATAGATTGTAAGCATTAGCACATGTAATAGATTATTATAAATAATAGGCTCCCTTGTTGGTTGAGCATATAGAGATAGAAAGTAGAATAGACCTAGAGCAGATAGTTGTTAAGTTGTAGTAGAACAACAATTTAGCAGGATTTTCCTATAATGTTGTAATGTTGTGTAACATTCAATAAAAGTGCAGTCTTTCCATCCATTTGTTGTTCTGAGTGAATATGTGAGCATTGAGTAGTTAGAAGTATTATTTCACCTTCTTCTGGATCAGGGAGCAAGGGCCACTTCTAGGCCTAGAAGAAGGACTAATTGTTGATAGGTTTTTTTGTACTTTTGTTGTAGTAGATTAGCAAAAACTTGGCAGTTTTTATTTCTTGTTTACTAACCTGTGTTTGTTGTAAATGCATGTGAATATTTGTAGTTGGTATATGTTGTGTGTAGTTGACTAAATAGCATAATTTTAGAATTTATAACATTTATGGTTTTCCCCTATTTTTAGTAGTTGTTCCCAACTTCTTAGCATGTTCAATTGGTTGATTGATTATTAGCTTGTGAATGTTTCAATTCTGCAATATTTTCATTCCTGTCATTTGAATTCTGCAAATGTAATTAGGTTTCATTTTTGCAATCTTTCATTTCTATCATTTCAATTTTAAATGTTTCATTTTCTGCAAAAGAATTAGGATTCAATTTCAGTTCATGCTAGTAAATTAGTTTTATAGGATTAGAAGTGACACCAAAAACCCCCAAGCTAACTTGTCCCACCAATAAAGCTTATTTTCTAAATGAGCTGATTTTCAAGCTGCCTATTTCTGCTATCGTATATAGCCTTGGACACCACCCTGGATTGACAAAACTTAAATATTAAATGATGTGATTTATGACACTCATCATTTTTGGCATCGTTTTCGGGGAACCTTAGGTGTTGTTAGGAGAAGTAAAGCAGCCCAAGAATTGTTATCTTGGTACAAGTAACAGTTCTTGGAAACTTGTACTTCAGTTCATTTAGCAAATGAGCATGAATGCATAGGCCAAGAGACGAAAGAGGAAGGTTTATCAAAACTGAATCTTTCCTAGAAATGCATTCTTCATGATCAGGAGAAGACTTGCCTGTGTATGAAATCCCTGAAAGACTTAAATGAGAGTCATCTTCTTCATCAGCCAAAATTTTGGGACCTTTGGAATAGGAACTCTTAGAAGCACTTACTTCTAGACATACCCCTAAGTCTGGTCCATCCGAACAAGTTGTAAAAGTCAAAAGTGAGGAAGAAACTATGGCAGAAGTAGAAGAACATGATAGGGATGTTATGGTCCACCAAGCTGAAAACCCTACTAGGACTTTTGAATACCCTATTCAGCTGAATCCTACTCAAAATGCTCCTATGAAAATAATTTCACCTTCAGTATTGCCAACCTTTAGGGGAATTGTCTCTGAGGATCCTGACCAATTCTTGTTTGAATTTAAGGTTCTGTGTCAGACTTATGATTATGTAAATGACAACCAAAAACTGAAATTGTTTCCCTCTACACTCAAAGATGCAGCTTTACGCTGGTTTATGAGTCTTGAACCTGATTCAATCCGCACTTGGGATCAAATGGAAACTGCATTCTTGGATAAGTATCAGGAGTATTGTAGAGTGCGAAATAGAAAGGATGAATTATTTCGGATTAAACAAGAAGAGGATGAGAATTTGGAGGACTATCTTGATAGATTTACCTTTATCCAAAAGAGATGTGGTCCTGTAGAACCAGACTTGTTAAAAACCATATTTTTGAGAGGTTTACAGGATGATTCTAGGGAAGTATTAGATTTAATGGGAAAAGGAGATGTGAACACCCTTGAGATTGATGAAATCGTAGGGTTATGCAAAAATTATTCTCGCACTAGGCAAAGAAGAAAGAAGCAGAATTCTAATAATAATGATATAAAATAATTAATGGAAGAAATGGCTAACATGAAAACTGATATTCTTGTCCAATTAAATTCTGCATTAGGGGAGAGAAATGCAAAATCCAACTCTACACCACCCTTGGCTATCTATTGCCCAAGATGCAGAAACAAGCATGCCTTATAGGATTGTCCCTTGAACAATACTTCTATCTCAACTATTTGTGGCATTTGTTCAAAAGAGCATATGACTGATAAATGCCATCTGTTGCCTCAACTCAAAAATATTTTGGAAACCCAGACTGAAGAACTTAATGTTATTGGACAAAGGCAAGGAGGCAACTTTTCACAATATCAAAATGCCCCTCATTTTCCTATAGGTTGGGGATAAAATCCTTGGAATATGCCATGGGGATATGTAGAACCACCCTCACAACCTTGGAATCAATCTTGGACAACTCCTCAAGATTGGTCACACTCTGGATGGATGAATCCACCATGGAATCCAGTTAATCCACCTTGGACACATAATCAACAACATGGGCAAAGATGGGGGCAACAATACCCATCATATCAAGGGCAACAAAGGTATCAAGGACAAACTCAAAACTTGTTGCCTGCTCCTAATCAAAATTTTCAAGGAAGAATGCAACCACAACAAGCACAACCGGTAAAGCAACCTCCACTTCCAGCTCAACCTATGGCTAACCCAAATAATACAAGACAGGCAACTCCTGTCTATGGAGCTGAATCTAAAGAAACTATTGCAGTTCATGTTCTTGACTGTAGTAATATCCAATTACATTCAGGAAAGGTCTTACCTGACCCTGTTCCACCTACCATTGAAGAAATTGATGGAAAACAAGAATCTCCAAATCCAGAACAATTGCAAACAACTTTGGAAAAGGAAAAAGAAAAACCAAAAAATGTGCAGGTGAAAAATGTACCTCCTTCAGGAGTGGTACCATATCCTGAAAGATTTGATAATACTGTAACTATCCCTAAATCAAAATTAGTCACAGAGCTTAAGAAAATGACTATATCCCTTCCTTTTTTGCAAGCAATAAAGGATGTGCCATTAATCAATAAAATAGTTCAGGAGTTATGTATCAAAAGACCTGGTAGAAAGAAGAAGTCCTTTCCTAAAACTATGCAAGTAGAAGGGAAGTTGGCTGACCTGCTATCTGGAAAACTTGTTCCTCCAAAGTATAGTGATCCAGGAAGTCCAGTTGTCACAATCACTATTGGGCTAGTGCAAATTCCAAATGTGTTGATTGATCTTGGAGCTGCAATTAATGTAATGACTAAAGACACAATGCAAAAATTACAGCTCAATAATCTCAATCCTACAACTACAGTTTTAGAAATGGTTGATAGGTCAGTTGCAAAACTAGAAGGGATACTGGAAGATATTTCCATAGAAGTCTCTTCTTGGGAATATCCTATAGATTTCCTGGTATTGCAGCCTAGAAATTCAGCCAATGGCTATCCCATCATTCTAGGACGACCTTGGCTTGCCACTGCAACTGCTTTTATAGACTGCAGATCTGGGGAAATGACTATTTCAAATGGCATTGATCTTAAAAATATTTCCCTTTATCCTCCTGCCCAACCTTCAACTAAATTTTTTGGACAGATATGGTTTCTTGAATCTGATGAAGAACAGGAAGAAACTGTTTCCACCTTGGCCACAATAATAGTGAAGGAACACATTGAGGAAATAAACTCACAAGAAAGAGAAATTTTTGAGGATGAAACTGTCCTAGTAGAGACATTACAAGAACAAGGGCTTAAATATGATCAAATCATTGTTCATCGCTTGCTATGGAAATATGAAGAACATACCTCAGAACACCTTTCATCCATTCCAATACAAGAAAGCTCTTTCACACTACCACATGGATGGCATCATCATCTTCTTACCTCTTTCACATGTCCTATGCAAGAATTGATTCCATCAGGAATTACTTTTGAAATAGAATCAAGAGTATTTCATACTCTTCAACCACACCACTATCCATTAAATTCTTTAATCAACAAGTATGGAGCAGTCAATTATGTTCATCTAGGGATAAAACAAATTGAAGTACAACCAGGTAAAGTTTTGAATATTAATAGCTGGTTGACTAATGAACAAGAAGCAAAATTATTTGTTGTCCTACAAAAACATGTTCAGGCCTTTGCTTGGAGTTATAAGGATATGTCAGGAATTCACCCTGATGTGTGTACACATAGGATATACACTGAAGATGTTAAACCTGTGAGACAACCTCAAAGACGTTTGAATCCTGCTCTAAAAGATATTGTCAAGGAAGAAATTGAAAAACTTTTAGATGTAGGGTTCATTTATCCAATTTCAGATAGTCGATGGGTTTCCCCATTGGTTATTGTTCCAAAGAAAAATGGGAAAATGAGAGTGTGTGTAGATTATAGAGAGTTAAACAAGGTCACACATAAGGACCATTTCCCATTACCATTCATAGACCAAGTGTTAGACACCCTTGCTGGCAAGAAATTCTTCTATTTTCTTGATGGTTTTAGTGGATATAATCAGATACAAGTTGCACCAGAAGACCAGGAGAAAACTACTTTCACATGCCCTTGGGGAACATTTGCTTATAGGGTTTTACCTTTTGGTTTATGTAATGCTCCAACAACTTTTCAACGAGCTATTTTGGCAATATTCTCTGATTTAACAAATGAAAGTGTGGAAATCTATATGGATGATTTCACAGTATGTGGAGACACTTTTGATTATACCTTGGAACATCTTGAAAAAGTTTTAACACGTTGTGAAACATACCATTTGTCTTTAAATCCTGAAAAATGCTTTCTGATGATGGAGGAAGGGATTGTCCTTGGTCATCACATTTCCTCTCATGGGATCAAGGTTGACCCCAAGAAGGTGGAAGTCATCAAAAACCTTCCTCCTCCAAAAACTCAAACTGATGTTAGGAGTTTCTTGGGACATATTGGTTTCTACCATAGATTTATTGCAAATTTTAGCACCATAGCCAATCCAATGTTTGCATTATTGACTAAGGATTCTGAATTTACTTGGTCTATAGAATGTCAAAAGTCTTTTGAAGCATTGAAAGAGAAGTTAACAACTCCCCCGGTGTTGAGAGGTCCTAATTGGGAACTGCCATTCCATATTCAGACTGATGCTTCCAATACTGCAATTGGAGCCGCATTAGGTCAGATTGAAAATGGAGAACATTATGCCATTTATTACATTAGTAAAAACTTGATAGGAGCATAAAAGAACTACACCACTATTAAGAAGGAATTCTTAGTTGTGGTATATGCTATCAATAAATTTTGACACTATATCATAGGATATCAAGTGTTCATCCATATATATCATGCTGCTATTAAATACTTGATGAATAAACCTATGGTTAGTGCAAGAATTATTCGTTGGTTAATATTATTGCAGGAATTTGATATCACCATAGTTAATAAACTAGGGAAAGCCAATGTAGTGGTAGATTTTCTGTCAAGATTGCCAAACACAGACACAGGGGAATTGGTTGAAGATGCTTTTCCTGATGAAAAACTATTTTCTATTTCTGTGCAATCTCCATGGTTTGCAGATATAGCTAATTACTTGGCTACAGGGAAAGTTCCTCCTCACTTCACTTCTAAACAAAAGAAATAGTTAATCAAGCAAAGCTCTTCTTTCAAATGGATAGGAGGTCTACTTTTTAAATGCAGTCCTGACCATGTCTTACGTAGGTGCATCCACAAGGATGAAGTATATGACATTCTTCATGCATGCCATGATGAACCATCAAGAGGACATTATTCAGTAAAGAGTACAATTCAGAAAATCTTAGGTACTGGTTATTATTGGCCATCTCTGCATAAGGATGTAAAAAAATATGTCAGACATTGTGATGCATGCCAAAGAATGGGAAAACCTACCTATACTAATGAAATGCCATTACAACCTCAAGTAGGTATAGAACCATTTGAGAGGTGGGGGCTAGATTTTGTAGGACCTATTGACCCACCTTCTCAAGGGAAGGTGCATATTTTGGTATGTACTGATTATGTGACTAAATGGGTAGAAGCACGTGCTTTTAAACATGCTCATGAAGAAAAAGTTGTTGATTTCCTATATTCACAAATTTTTCTACATTTTGGAGCCCCACATTCTATCACTACAGATCAGGGACCTCAATTTACATCAAAGGTTATTGAAGCCTTTACTAAACTATATGAAATCAAGCACAAAAAATCTTCACCTTATCACCCTCAAGAAAATGGTCAAGTTGAAGTAACAAATCGAGAATTAGAAAGAATCTTAACCAAAATAGTAGCTTCCCATAGGAGGAATTGGATGGATAAACTACCTGAAGCAGTTTGGGCTTATAACACTACATGGAAATCCACCACAGGATTTACACCTTATGAATTGGTTTATGGTAAAAAGCCTCTTTTGCCTATTGAATTTGAATTACTAACACTTCGAACTGCTTTGGAAGTTGGTATTGACTTGTCACAGGCACAAACAGATAGGATTTTGTAGCTCAATGCATTGGATGAACTATGAATGGATGCATTGCATCAAACTGAGATGATTCAAGCACAATAGAAGTTGTGGCATGACAGTCACATTCAACAATGAGAATTTCAGCAAGGCGATTGGGCTTTGTTGTTTGATTCTCGCTATGAAGATTTTCCTAGGAAGTTACAAACTAGGTGGCTTGGACCTTATCTGATTGAAGAAGTATTTGGAAATGGAGTTGTTCATCTTTCACCCATTGATGATTCATGAAGAAAGTTAGTGGTTAATGGACATCGTCTCTAGATATACCATGCACCACTGACTAAGGATGAATTTCTAAAGCAAGTGGAGCAATTGGATGTATACATGATGGAAGGAACTACCTCTTCCACAACAGATTCAGTAAAATGATAATAAATATATAAAAAAAATGAATAATTCAGAAAGTGAAAACCTCCTAGGAGGCACTTCTGAATTGGCTTGCATGAAAACTAGTTTTCCGACATGTTTGCCTTGTTGGTCCCACAAATCATTATTCCATCCTTTCTCAAGACTGCACCTATCTTATTCTGTAGAAGAGCTAGTTGGTAGTCAGTAGGAACAAACATCTGTACAAATGTAGATAAGTGGTTAAATCAGGTATGTGCCCTTTGCATTTTAATCATTGTAGATATTTAGTATGTAGTGTATAAAAATCACTAGTTAGTATAAAACATTCATAAGGTTTGAAAAAATCCAAAAGTAATCCATCTAGTCAAAGGAAGGCAGAGAAAGAATTCCATGTTGTTTTAAGGGGATGAAAGAAACAAAAGAATTGAAAAAATTTAGTTAGTAAAGCTTATTCTAGGGAAGGTGTGTAGAGCTTCGAAATGATATTAAGCTCTGGAATAAGAATATTAAGAATTAGAATGATATTAACTAGAATAAGAATGTTGTTAAAAGAAATAATTGAATGAGAAAGTTTGAGCTTAAATGGAAAGTGTTTGTATTAAAAGAAGAATAACTTGATAAAAAACAATGTCATGTGGTCTAAGTTTATTTTTAAATTTCATTTGAAGTTGGAAAACAAAGTCAAGGCACGAGATTCAAGGAGAATCACAAGTTGCGATGGAAAAATTTATTTGGAACCACCATGTGCTTCGGTTTCCTACATAATATTTGGCTCATGCGACAAGGCACCTCGACAAATGCAACTCAGTAATTAATGATATTAACCCTACAAATTATGCATGTTTTGACCAAAGACCAAGTGCCAGCTTAGCAAAGTCATAATTAATTAATGGAAGATCACCGGATAAGATAATTTGATTGTCATCATGGGGAATTATCATCTGCCATGTGCCTATCAAAATTAATTGTTTTTTCATAATCCTTGACACGTTTCAAAGATGGTTCCTATGCTCAAACATTAATTACCATATCTTAGAGATCATTGCAAATTATCATAACACTCCGCAACTAAAAGTTATTGATTCCAAGCCGGAGAATGAACTAGTGCAGGAAAATTCATAGAGTAGTAAGGAAGTAGAACATAGGGAAATTTGAAGATGGGGAAAAAGAATAAAATTGAGCCCAAAAATGCTAGTTATCTGTAGAGGGATCTTGAGTCATTACAAATTTTTACAAAAGGAGGGTTGATGCCATTTCTGAACAAATTTGATGGGTATTCCAAAGGACTAGTGATAGAGTTTGCATGAAATTTTAGGAACAACCAGGCTAACATCAGTGGCATGGCAATCTAGGTAACACCTAAAATCTTAAGCCAAATCACTGAATTACCTTTGCAAGGGTTACAAATTTCAAAAACTGGTAAAAATACCCTAACATAAATAGTTAATCACTTCAGAGAGGAGGGAGATAAACCAATTGAATTTCAAATGAATAATAATATTTGCAAAGGGGTAAAATGAACCAGTTTACAACACCCTTGGGAGGAAGTAGTTGTATGGGTAATCAGATTTTTCACTTGTGAAGGGCAATTTGTTGTGTTGTCTAGCCACCATATTAAAATTTTGAATCATTTAAGGCATGGTGGCCAGAAACCTGAAGTTAGGGTAAATTTTCCTCTATATCTACACCAGGAATTATAGAGTATGGCTAAATGCTACCAAGAAGGGAAAGGAACCCCTAAACATCATGGGCTGATTAAACTTATCTATAAACACCATTTTAGGGGAAACCCTAGGAGTTTTGATAGGTTTTTCTCCTCTTGGAATGAACTAGTTGATAGAGAAAATGAAGAGGAAATAGGGGATGAAAGCCCTAAAAATAATGAAGAAGAGGCAAGGGATGAAGCTTCTAAAGATGAAATTCCCTCTTCACCACAAGGACCTCCATCTGCTAGGACTAGGAAACAAAGGGAAAGAAAATCTAAAACTAGTCCTATAGAAAAGAGGAGGAAAGTAACATTCTCTAAAGATGTGACTATCTTTCTAGTACAGACCATTGAGCAACCAAGGAGTTCAAGTAGGGAAACTTAGACTGAGAGGGAGACATCTCCATCCGGAGTAGAATCTGCTCTAGAATTTTTAGAATCCATCAGAAAACACAAAAGGAAGTAGTCTACCCTTGGATTATGAAGGTCCTCTAGACTTCAAAAGGATGAAATAATTGAGGAGGTAGTAGATGTGGAAGCATTATCACCATGATAAAAAATCCCTAGAAAATTACATCAGCAAATGGATGAAGATCAAAGGGAACACCTTGATACATCTGTTGAAGACACACAATAGGGGGAAATGTTTGTAGAAGTGATTGTAGATGTAGGTATAGAGGATACATGTATAGATATAAAAATACCTGTAATGGATAACCCACCTACTTATTCTTCTGATTCTAAAGTAGAGTCTATAGTAGAGGAAGAGGAGGATATACAAGAACAGTTACGTGTTGCTAGAAGTGTCATTAAGACACATATGGGATGGATTGAACAAAATGAGGCCTCTATAAAAGAAAAAGATAAACAAATTGCTGATTTGTAGTAGGAGGTGGATAATCTAAAGGCTAGGTTATCAAATCTTGATCCACAACCTATAGAATCTGATTTTGAAGATGAATTGGTAAGAATTTTGTTGGAGTTAGCAGAACAGAATAGAGAAGCTACCATACAAAATGATGGGCAACAATTCCCTTCCCAAATTAATACATGAGCAACCTGAGGAAGTGTCACCCATCATAAGGGTTGAAATAGATGTGGCAGAAACACAGATCCACCAACAAGATGTAATCATATTGGAACATGAAGTTTCAGGACCCTAAAGGATATTCTGAAGTTACACCATAGGAAGCAATAGATGACAGTGATAAAAGGGAAGTGAAGGATCAGGTAAGCATGCATTCCCATCAATTTTTTGTTGAAATGATTCCATCTGATTCACCTCAAGTTGAAACAATAGAAATTGGGGTGCAAGTAGATTTACCTCCAAAAGTGTAGTAGATAATCAGACCTCCATAGATAGTTACACTAACAAAGTATAATGAAGATATAGCACATTGGATGTTGAAATGTCAAAGGATGGAAGCACAAATTTCATCTTTGAAACCTTTGGAACAGAAGCTTGATGCCCAAAGTGCAAAAATAAATAAGTTGTAGGGACAGGTACAGTATCTTTGCCAAGTTGTAGAATACCTAGTCTAATTTAGAAGACCAGCTAGATTTTATAGCTTGATATTGAAAGAGAAGTACCTCTGCTAGAAAGTGATGAGGATTTGTTCCAATATCCCTTATCAAATGGACACTGCTTGAGGAGTTTCTGGAAGCCTATTTGCACAGTCCAGAAGAACAAAAGAATTTGATGTGTGAATTATTCTTGCACCAATTTCTCATGCCAAAAAATGTGATATTTTTGCCACATATTTTTATAGGGGATATTCAGTTGAGAGCTTTTATGTCCACACTACAAAATCAATTGTATTGGGATCAGGAGAAAAGGGCAAGTAAAGAAATTGAATTAAAAGTTGAGCTATTGTTAAGACCAGTCCATCCCAATCATAGGACTACCACCAATCAACATTTTACCATGATGAGAGAACAAAAGATCATGTTGGTTTATCTAAACAATCTTAATGATTGTATGTCCAGTTTTCAAACTTTTTGTGCCAAATATTTTGGAAATGCTTTATCATCTTGCCAAGTTAGATGGGGAGAATTATCAATATCACTACAGAAAAGAGAACCCATCTCACCCAACAATCTATTATGGTCTAGAAGAAGAGTATAAGGTATAATATAGACCATCCTAGAAATAAAATATCATTGGATAGGTCTGAGGTACAGACTACCCATTATTATAACTCTTGTTCCTTATTTCTTTGATAATGATCCTCAACCAGATGAGCAGTTTTAAGATTGGCTCAAGCAATTATAGGAAACTAGAGGATACTATAAAGGGAAATTATGGAGTTATCAAGAAAGAAATTTGAACATAGATCTATGTGCTTCTGTGGCCTTGCAAAATGCATGAGGACATGCATTAGAATAGGTTGGGGGAAAATGATGAGGCCAAAAATTACCTCATTCATGGACTATTTTGGATATTTTATAAACTGCTTTATAAACCTTATGCTATGTTTTTATGCTAATTTTGATGATTGAATGCATTATATATTAATATTTACATGCTTAAATGTTTAGGAGCATAATACTCTATTTTGACCATTTTTTGCATTTATTTGCACTATTTCAGTTGATTTACTTAGTAAAATGCAAGTGTATTTGAAATATATAGTAATGTGTGTTGATGTGTATCCTATTCTAGTGGCATTTCAATTACTTTCCTTGCTTCCTAACTAGTTTAAATTGCAAAAAGGTGCCAAACTATTGTGACTGTGCAGAAAATCTGAAATACAAAATTTTGACCATACAAATTCCAGCCAGTTGTCCATAAATAGCATGGCTTGGAATTTGTCAACTAAAACTGTTGAATTTGTCTTCTAAGGACTTAGGAAGACTACCTAACTGGTCAAACCCACTTTCCTGAGCATCTGGTGTATGGATAAGTGTCAAAGTTGTTGCACTATCAGATATTCTAGAGCAGCTCCGAAATGAGCGGAGAAGGACCAATTCTGGTCAAAAAGGTAAACAGAACACCCAAAAAGGTGGGAAATGGAAATTTGGGAGTGGATACAGATGTATGAGATGTTTTATCATCTCTTCCACTCATTTCCACCAATGGAGAATGCACAACAAGGGATAATGAAGATGTTGCAACATAACAATTTGTTGAATTTGAGGAAGATAACTTCAGAATAGTTGTTGAATCACTGAAAAATAGCAACAGAATAGATTGTAAGCATAGCACATGTAATAGATTATTATAAATAATAGGCTCCCATGTTGGTTGAGCATATAGATATAGAAGGTATAATAGACCTAGAGTAGATAGTTGTTAAGTTGTAGCAGAACAACAATTTAGCAAGATTTTCCTGCAATGTTGTAATGTTGTGTAACATTCAATAAAAGTGTAGTCTTTCCATCCATTTTTTGTTCTGAGTGAATATGTGAGAATTGAGTAGTTAGAAGTATTATTTCACCTTCTTCTAGATCAGGGAGCAAGGGCCACTTCCAGGCCTAGAAGAAGGACTAATTGTTGACAGGTTTTTCTATGAACTTTTGCTGTAGCAGATTAGCAGAAAACTTGGCAGTTTCCATTTCTTGTTTACTAACCTATGTTTGTTGTAAATGCATGTGATATTTGTAGTTGGTATTTTCACAATAGGTGTATGAGTGTCAGCTGACCAAATAGCATAAGTTTGTGAATTTGCAACATTCATGATTTTCCCCTATTTTTTAGTAGTTGTTCCTAGCTTCTTAGCATGTTCAATTGGTTGATTGATTATTAGCTTGTGAATGTTTCAATTCTACAATATTTTCATTTCTATCATTTGAATTCTACAAATGTAATTAGGTTTCATTTTCTACAATCTTTTCATTTCTGTCATTTGAATTCTGCAAATGTAATTAGGTTTCATTTTTCACAAAAGTAATTAGGATTCAATTTTAGTTCATGCTAGTAAATTAGTTTCATAGGATTAGAAGTGACACCAAAAACCCCCAAGCTAACTTGTCCCACCAATAAAGCTTGTTTTCTGAATGAGCTGATTTTCAAGCTGCCTATTTCTGCTATCGTATATAGCCTTGGACACCGCCCTGGATTGACAAAACTTAAAGATTAAATGATGTGATTTATGACACTCATCATCCATTATGGGGTATTTTGTGTGTACAAGATGTATTATCAAGTACTACTCGATAGGGGTGTGGTGTGTGCAAAATATGAATGAATAGAGTAAACTAAGCAAGACATGATGTGAGTGTGTGCACATGCTTATAAAGAGAGAAAAGAAAAAGTAAGGAAGAGTTGTGTTCCTTGATTGAAGAGAGATTGATGATCATCAGTAAAACTTTCAAGGTCAAGGACCACAAAAACAATGACCAAAATGGTAAAGGAAACAAAAACAAGAGGAAGAAGGAAGAAGCAAATGCCCTAGGTTGGGGACTTCACTAGGCATTAAAGTCCTAATGAGAGTGCAATGCATGTGAGCTACGACCTAACTAGGTGTCATCACGTGCCATTTTCATGAAGGTCCCAAAAACTATATGCAATTATGACAACAAGAGGAAGAAGGAAGAAGAAAATGCCCTAGGTTGGGGACTTCACTAAGGAAAAGGGTAAAGGAAACAAAAACAAGAGGAAGAAGGAAGAAGCAAAAGCCCTAGGTTGGGGACTTCACTAGGCATCAGAGTCCTAGTGAGAGTGCAATGCATGTGAGCTACGACCTAACTAGGTGTCATCACATGCCATTTTCATGAAGGTCCCAAAAACTATATGATCAAGTAGTCATGAGCAAGCAACAATGCAATTATGACAATTAGAGATGCAAATGCAATGAAATGTTAAGCAAGTCATGCAAAATATAATAGGTAAGTTGATGAGTATCATTAAGTTTATCATTTAATTTTAATTCAATTTATCAAATTTAGGGAGGCATCCTAGGGTTGTATACATTAGAGACAATGAACTGCAACTTAGATATCAAGACACTAGATTTTCTTAAGAAAGTTGGAAATCTTTGCAGAAAGGAAACAATGTCACTTTGCTCCCTTTTGCATAAAAACTATTTAATTACAAAAATTAACTTGATAAAAGAACAAATGCTAAATTACTTTTGTTAAATTGAAATGACTAAAGTGAAAATGTTGAATTGAAATCACTAAATTAACAAACTACTGAAAATTAACTACTATGAAAGAAATTGCAGAAAATGGAAATGTTGCTGAAAAACTAGAAAAAGTTGTTGAAAACTATCAAAAAGTTGTTGAAGCTGAAATTGCAAAAAATGTAAATGATAAATGCACACATAAATATAGGTCAAATATCTTTAAATTCACTCTCACACATCACACTTAAAACACAAGGAAAAATAGGGTAAAAACAAGAGAAATTTTGTTTACAACAAATATCAAGAAATTGACAACAATTTAACAAAAACTACACAAAATAGAAAACCTGCAAAACCTGCAAAATGGCTCCTTCCACTAGCCCTTGCTCCCTAGTCAATAAAAAGGTACTAACACTCCAAAACCCTAAGTCTAATCACTCATTCACTCATAAATCAACACATTTGAAAATACTACACTTTATTGCTAATTCTATTGTTACAATTTGCAAATTACAATTTTTTTCTATTTGCTAATACTTGACTATTTTTGACTTCTAACTTCGTACTAATTTTCTAACATAGATAAGTGGACTTATTTATACAAGTTTCCAACTCTTTACCCTATGTTAGATAATTTTTAAATCAATTATGTGTTATTCACACTTGATTTATTGTTCTATTATAGTAGACTCGGTCTATTTTAGGATAGAATCCACTGTGGAAACCAGCTGTGTGCTTATTCATGCTTCTAATTTGGTGGAAATCAACCAAGAATAGCTGAATTATCAACTATCATATTTGTCCTTGTGCCAATTCATTTGCTTCTTGAGGATTGGATCAAAACTCTGCTTTTCTATTGTTTATAAATGTTTCTGCCTATCATTCTGAAGCAGCTTCGAAATATTAGGCTGAATTCCTATCATGTGTTGTTGCTACCAATTTTAACACATGGGGGAACTTCTAAGTACGTGGTAAGTCCTCCCTTTTTGCTTTTAATGTTCTCCAATAGGTTTCAACTTAGTACCTTGACTTTGTCTTGGTCTTCCTTAAATGTTGCAAGTGGTTGCCTAGAATATGTTGTGTACAGTTTTCATGCCCTGTTTCAATATTAGAGTGGCTAATTTGGCACCACATCACCTCAACAACTCATTTCATGTGGAAAAACCATACAAAATAGCTCAACCAATCACAAGTTATAAAAACATTTATTTACTACTAATTTTTCACTATGTTGTTTTAGTACTAAAATCATGCAAAAATATGAGAGAAAGTGCAAAAAATAGTCAAAACGGTGGCATAATATCTCAACACTTAATCATGATAACATCAACAAAATAATGCACTTTAATAAAATATTTAGCATATATCTATATTATGTATTGAAATATGGCAGTTTTTATATAAAAAATTATGCAAAAATGAGATATTATTTGGCCTAATCATTCTCCCCAACTTAACCTAATGCATGTCCTCATGCAACCTATGGGCCATAGCAATATTCAGGTCTAGCCTTCTGAATAACATCTTCTATCAATATAATGTAAAATTGTTGAAATTGCCAAAATGGTTGAAATGTTAAAATTACTACAATTTTTAAAAAAAGTTGAAAGTGTAGAAATTGTTCCAATTTTTGAACTTGTTGCAATTTTTTTGAAAAATGTTCAAAGTGTTGAAATTGCTGCAATTTCTGGAAAAATGTTAAAATTTTGAAATTGCTGCAATTTCTGAAAAATGCTGAAATTTTTTTGAAATTTTTGAAATTTCTACGAATTGCTAAAATTCTATAAAAAATTTAAATTTCTGATTTTTTTTAAATTGCTGAAATTGCTAAAAAACACTGAAAATTGTTGAAATGCTAATTTTTTTTTAAATTTCTAAAAAAAATTGAAAATTGATGAAAATCTGAAAATTGTTGCAATTTCTAAAAAATATGTGGAAATATTGAAATTGCTAAACAGTTCATATTCTCATTATCTACCACCTGAGAAATCTCTCCTTGAAAAATAAACTATATAATGTAGTAGGTCTTTTGCACTACACTAAGTGTTCTGTAATCAGGCATAAATCCTTTACCTTGGCCTACAATTCTGCAATTTCTATAGTCTAAACTATCTTAATAGTTTCTATGAGAATCTACTTTTCTTCTTTCTTGGGTGATGTACTTACATGCATTGGATCAGTTTATACTCTAAGAATTTTTTTTGTTGATGTATCTTGCTCATTCTATTATTCTGAAGCTTTTCTTGGATGTTCAAGCTATTTTTCTGGAAGTTTTGGAGTTGGTTCGAAAGGTTCCTATGTTTTTGTCGAATGTTCCAGAACTACCCATAATACATCGTTTTGTGCCAAATTGTTACAAAAACATAAAAAAAAATGGGTTAGAAAGTTGTAGTTTAATATTTTCCTTTTTTCATCATTTTTTTCTTTTTCTTTTCTTTTTTATACTTTATTCTCATACAACTATGATGATTTCTTCCATTCTATGGGGCAATTATAGGATATTTTCTTATGCTTTCTCCTCTAGAATCTACCCCACTAAACCAAGCAAGATTTTTGTTGCTTCTTCCCCTAAATTAGGAATTGTAGGCATACTTTCCAACTATGCCACTTTCTCTCTCAATTCATTCAATCCCTACAACAATGTGTAGATATATTCATTATTTTTTTTCAGAGGAGGTGGTGAAGGTGATTTTGTCAAAATCTCAACCTCTTTCTCCCTTGTCTCAACAGGTTCCTTTGTAGCATATTTTATCCTATATTTGGCAGACCTTCTTAATGGTTGTGCCCCTGTTTTCTTTGTTTCACTAGTCTACTTTATTTCTACAAATTTTCTTCCTATAGGCCTGTTTGTGCAGCCATTTTCATTTTCCTTTGTAGATGATGAATTGGTTTTTTTAGCCTGTTCCCCAATTATTTCAGAAGCTTTGTAAATTACCTATTTTTATGCTGCTAGACTAAACTTTTTATGTGACCAAGGGTAGGATAGGGTGTTTCTTGACATGTTAAACAAGATGTTTCATTTTTTTGCCAAATTTACAAATAGTTTTTGCCAAATATCTAATTATCATACATTGAATGCTAATGCTAACTATGACTAAAATGCATAATATATATATATATATATATATATATATATATATATATATATATATATATATATATATTGTCTTGCTCTAAAATTTTCATACACCACTGTAAGTTGTTGCTTCTGAATATTGTTAGCAAGCTATCTAAAAATAAAAATATGACACATATGCAGTAAGTGATATTTGTACAATGATGGCTAGATCAAGAAGGCAAACAAGTTGGAAACCATGTAAGCCTTAATTCAATAGGACCTTAAAAAGGTTTTCACTACTAATTTTTTCATTTTTTTTTATTTTTTCTCTTTTTACAAAATTTTTCATCTTTTTTTTCTTTTTCATTTTTTTTCTTTTTCATCTCTCTTTTTTTTCATTCAATTTTTTATTTCATTTTTTAAAATCTCCAATCTATCTTGATTGTGCCCATGAAGAAATTTTACAACCCCCCTCTATATTGTGCCTCACAATCAATATTATTCCTCTTTTTGTTTTCTCTTTTTTTTTTCTATTTTTTCATGATTTAAAGATATGATCATTCAGAGTCTCTATTAGAAGAGGAAGCCTCTTATATTATGTGCAAGTTTGAATGTAAGAAATATCGAGCAAGTTCCACCTTTGGCAGTGACTTATGGTACCATCATAAATGATGTCCATTCATCACCAATGTCCTCCTTGAATCATCAATTGAATAAAATTGAATAACTTTATTTTAAACACTTTTGGTTCATCCTTGTTGCTCCTAATGTGACTATCATACCATATTTTCCATTGTTGAATGATCTCCATTTGGTGA
Source organism: Wollemia nobilis (assembly GCA_028583015.1). Classification (NCBI taxonomy): domain Eukaryota; kingdom Viridiplantae; phylum Streptophyta; class Pinopsida; order Araucariales; family Araucariaceae; genus Wollemia; species Wollemia nobilis. The sequence continues at coordinate 6,367,019 of JAQPPZ010017049.1, read as the reverse complement.
AGTGTCTCCAACTGAAGTTCATTCAATACATTCAATTGTAAAATTATTTTATTTTATACTTGCAACAACTCAATACCAACTTCTAAAGATGTATGAAGTGCTAGTAAATCATTAGGATGTTGGGTCAATGCATCAAACAATTTTGTTTTCTAGTCATTATTCAATCAACTACTGATATTCAAATGCTTTTTGGATTGTATTGCAATTTTTTTGTACCAGAATGTATTAAATTAATTCTTTGAACATTATGCATTAATGAATTAAGAGAGCAATGGTGTGGTAGAAGAGAATGGAATATTTATGTATCTTTATCAAAAACAATTCTTGAAGGAATTAAATTTGATAAATGGTAATGAAAATATGAGAGAAGATGATGATGTCATCCATGTGGTAAATGAAAGGAATTGTCTTGTATTGGAATGGGTGACAAATGTTTAAGTTCTTGTTTTTCATTCCATAGTAATTTTTGGACAATAATTGGTTCATCTTCAAGATCTAAATCATTCAATTTGTTGATTAGAACATTTTCGTCAAAAATAAACCTTTTGGATAAATTCAATTCTTCTACATTATCCTTTACAACTATGGAGACTAAAGTTGAAATATTCTTTTCATTTTTTGTATCTAATTCAAGAAACTATGGGCTTCCTAAATAACCATACTTAGGTGGATTAAGTCTTCCTACAAGCAATTCTACTAATTTTCCACCTACTTGTATGGTTTTAGGATATATTTTCTTTTTTTTCTTGGATTCTTATAACAAATTTATTGAACAATCTTATTAATGATTGGTACATCTTTAATAGCTTGTAGTAAAGGGATTGTAACATATAAATATTTTAATTCCTTTATCAAATCTAATTTTGAAGATATTATTTTTTATATCTCAAACTATTCAAGATATGATACTTTATTTGATGAGTTATCTTGTGGAAGATTTTTTTTTTTTGTTTTTGTTGTTGTTTCAGTGTACCATCAACTTCCATTTCTATAGTGATAGGTGGAGTAGGTTCAATAAATATTTCTCTTGAACAAACTCTTTCATGATTTTTTTCAAAGTACTTGTGTTATTACCAGTTTTCTTTTGTCTATGTTTTACAAATTTGAATGATATCCTAAAATGCAAGTGTATTTGCATCTTCTTTTACCATAATATCCAATACATCTCTTGATTCATTTTTAGTCCTCTCAATAATATGGCTTTACTTAATTTTTATTCAACACCTCCACATCTCTTATGAACAAAAGAAAATTTGTCTAGATAGTCTTCTAAAATTTCATCTTCCTCTTGTTTCATTCTAAGAAATTCATCATTTTGATTCTTTACTTGATAGTATTTTTGGTATCTCTCCAAAAATATATTTTCTATTTCATATCAGTTTTGAATCGAATTAGATGCTAAGGTTATGAACCATTATAGGATCGATTCTTAAGAGTGGAAGGAAATATTTTAAGCTTTCGATTGTCATTAGTGTAATCATAAGCTTGGAATACAATCTTAAACTCAAATAGAAACATATTATGATATTCAAATGTAACTCCCTTAAAATTTGGTAATGCTAAAGGTGAAATGACTTTCATAAGAGAGTTTTGATTAGGATCTAATCAAATGGGGTTTTGAAAAGTTTTGGTAGGTGTACTAGTTGCACTAGGGTGGAGCACATTACTAGATCTCCCTAGATTCTCTTGTGAGCCTACCATTATGGGTTCCCAACAACAATTATAAATCTTGTTAAATTATCCTGATTGTATGGATTTGTCAAGGGAAGGTGGTGTTGAACTACTAATTTTTCCTTCTTGTAATGATTTCTCAAGGAATCCTACACTTCTTGAAGTAGATGATTGTGATTCTCTGAAAATTCCAACATTTTTAAAAATCCTAAATTCAGATAACTTTGGCATAGATTTAACCTCTTGTCATGATTTCCTTCTTCCTATGATTTGTGAAAATTTTGTTTTGTGTCCTCTAAATCTATTCATACTTGTTATTAAAAAAAAACTCCTATTCTAGTGTCCTAATGTCCAAAATGCAATCTCAAACAATGCAATTATTTTCTTGCAAAGTTGTCAATTTCACAAGAAAACAATTGACTTGTTTGTTCTCTAACAACACCAATTTGTTCTCTAGCAACAACACCAAAAATGATGAGTGTCGTTAATGTCATCATTTAATTTTAATTCAATTTGTCAAATCCTAGGAGGTATCCTAGGGTTGTATACATTATAGATAATTAACTACAACTTAGATATTAAACACTATATTTTCTTAATAAAGCAGTAAATCTTTGCAGAAAGGAAACAATGTCACTTTGCTTTCTTTCGCATGAAAATTATTTAATTGCAGAAATTAACTTGATAAAAGAACAAATGCTAAATTACTTTTGCTAAATTGGAATTACTAAAATAAAAATGTTGAATTGAAATCACTAAATTAACAAAATGCTAAAAATTAAATACTGTGAAAGAAATTGCAAAAAATAAAAATGTTGCTGAAAAACTAGAAAAAATTTTCGAAAACCGTCAAAAAGTTGTTGAAGCTAAAATTATAGAAAATGTAAATGATAAATGTACACATAAACATATTTCATCTAGCTTAAAATCCACTCTCACACATCACACTTAAAAAACAAGAAAAAAATAGGATAAAAATAGGGGAAATTCTATTTACAACAAATAACAAGAAATTGACAACAATTTAACAAAAATTACACAAAATAGAAAAAATGAAAAACTTGTAAAATGGCTCCTTCCACTAGTATTGAGAGTAGGACCTTGTTCCCTATTCCATTATAAGGTAATAACACTCCAAAACCCTAATTATAATGACTCATTCACTCATAAATCAACACATTTGAAAATATTGCACTTTTTGCTAATTTTGTTGTTATAGTCTGCAAATTATAGTTTTCTTTTATTTGCTAATACTTGACTATTTTTTACTTCTAACTTTGGACTATTTTTCTAACATATATGAGTGTAATTACTTATACAATTTTCCAACTCTCTATCCTACATTAGATAACTGCTAAATCAATTGTGTTGTTCACACTTGATTTGTTGTTCTGTTACAATAAACTAAGTCTATTTTAGGATAGAATCCACTATGGCAGTCAGTTGTGAACTTATTTGTGGTTATAATTTTGTGTGAATCATACAATAATAGGTGAATAATTAACTATAATACTTTTCCTCATGCCAATTCATTCACTCCTTGAGTATTGGATCAAAACTCTGCATTTCTACAGTTTATGATCGTTTCTACCTGTTATTCTGGAGGAACTCTAGAATATCAAGTTGAATTTGGTCATGTATTGTTGCTACCAATTTTATCATGGAGGGTGATTCCAAGTGCATGGAAATTCTTTCCCTATTTCTTTTAATGTTCTCCAATAGGTTTCAACTTAGTACCTTGACTTTGTCTTGGTCTTTCCTTAATGTTGCAAGTGGTTGCCTAGACTATGTTGTGTACAGTTATCATACCATGTTTCAATAGCAGAGTGGTTAATTTGGCACAACATCACCTCAAAAAATCTTTTTAGGCAATAAAATCATAAAAAATAGTTCAACCAATCACAAGTTACAAAAACCTTTATTTGCTACTAATTTCACTATGTTATTTTAGTACTAAAATCATGCAAAAATAGGATAGAAAGTGCAAAAAATAGTCAAAATAGTGGCATAATATCTCTTAACACTTAATCATGCAAAAATCAACAAAATAATGCACTTTAATCAAATATTTGGCATATATCTATATTATGTATTGAAATATGGCAGTTTTTCATGTAAAAAATGGTGCAAAAATAAGGTATTATTTGGCCTCATCACAAACATGCAGTTTGAACAGGAAAACAATATGAGGTGGATGAAAATGCAAAGTATACCTAATTAATGGTTTATTATTATTATTATTATTATTATTATTATATTAAGCAAAATGATAGTCAGCACATAGTCTGATTGTGCCTCCTATATTAATGAAAAGAACAGGTGTACAAGGGATTGATCCATAAAAGAAAAATCTAGAATAGGGATTCTCCTAATGATAAAAATCACAAGGAATCTTCTTCATATATTTTTCTTTGGCAGCCTTTGCACGAAAATATTTACAAACCTTAACAAAACCATATTTCTTAACAAAAGAAGGGGCAATCCCTAATTTTTTAAGATATCTATAAGATATTGAAGTATATTTTCCTTGAGAAGTAACAAATTTATCATCATAATGCATAAAATTTATCATATTACAAAACAGAACATCAGAGGGATAAGGGGGTCCTTCATCCTCATCATCTCGCTTCAATTTTTGATGATCTATATATTCATCATAAGTTTTAAGGTGATCATCATTATCAAATGGTAAAGGTTGGTTTTTTTTGGGTATGTATCCTATGGCACACCTCCTAGGAAAAATATCAACATACAAAGGCTCTTGAATGCCTTTTCATCTTGGCCTGAAACCTTTACCTACATATCCCATGCTAGATAGGATTTGTTTAGGGAGTGGGTAATAATTGGATAAGTAGCAATGAGTAAAATAACACTCCATAAGAGAAGGGTTGCTACCATGGATATTTTCTTTGAAGGTTGTTCCCATGAAGATAAATGTACACATGCCAAGGTAAACCCATAGTCCATGGTGAAGGTGGTAGCTTGGCTAGATCTAGAAGAGGTTCTTGAAGAAACTAATTATCCTAATCCTATGATGAAACTTTGATGATCCTCACTTACTTTTATAATTTCAAGTTGATCTCATATTTGAGATGAGGAACTTTGAGAGACATGAAATTAAAGGACAAATATTGAGATCAAAGTGAGCGTGCTCAACCACTAAAAAATATTTGAATGGATGAGGGTCGCCCAAAACTGTGATAACTTGATCCTTAAATTTGAACTTCAAACATTGATGAAAAGTAGAAGGGATGACCTTCATTACATGGATCCAAGGATGTTTGAGAAGAAGATTGAAATATGTCATACAAGGTACCACATAGAACAAAGTATCTAAGATCTAAGGTCCAACCCTAAGGGGAAGGTATACAACGCCATAGGCCTCTTGGGACTCATTAAAATATTTGATGATAATATCAAATTTTGTTAAGTATTCCTCTTTTAATTCAAAATTTTGGAAGAATTGATAAGTTCATAAATTAAGGGAAGTATCGTTGTCAATCAAGATTCATTTGACAAAGGTTATCCCAATAAATATTGAATGTAAAGGGAATAATCCGCTCACAAGTCTGAGGAAGGCATATCGTCATCTAAAAATGTGATGTGATGTATCCTAAGATAGCCTATGAAATTGGCTACAACACTAGGGGGAATGTTGGTAGGGATAGATTGTTTTCTTAGAATTTCCAACAGAGCTTCCCTATGAATAGGAGAATTCTGTAAGAGTTATAATATAGAGATATTGATTGGGGTACTTGCTAACTGTTGTTGAATGTCAAAGGAGACTTTAGGTTGTGGCTTCAACACTAAAGGTGGGTTTTTTAATCATATAATCCTCCTTTGAGAATTATTCAAAACTAGGATAGGCTGCAAAGGTGGGTTAGATGAAAAACTCACCTCCTACTGATAATGTTAAGTTTGTTGAGCTTGATCTTGTTGCCTTATAGTTACTATTATCATACCAACAATATTATCATAACGAGGTGGCACATTTTGATATGACACTTGATTAGTTTCTTGTTGCCCATGCTTAGGGAGGGGATATTGGAAGATTCTCATATCTTGATTAGTTGTAGGTGCTTTTTGAGTAGAAGGTTGGTTTCTTTGTGGATTATATCCTTCTATAACAAGGCATTATACATCAATCAGACCCTGAACCATGTGTTTCAACCTCTTGCAAGAATTTTTCCGGTGCCCCTCCACTCTATGATACTCATAGTGTTGACCAGCCTTATACCAATCAATTATGGTATCAATTTGTCTTATGGGAGGCAACTCAATCAAATTAGCTTCCAAAATTTTTGTAGGACCACATTCATAGGTGTGTTGAGCTTTGTAAAATTCCTTCATGGGTGTTTGGGAGCTGGTTAAGCACCATCTTCTGTAGGTTGTTAATAATACTATTAACAAGTCTACTATCTATTACCCCATCACCAACCACATGCTTGTTCTTATACTAATTTTTAGTGGTCCTATATTCTTTCACTTTAAGTTATCCTCTTTTGATAAGATCTTGATCCACTTTCATTGCAAGCTCAATTGCTTGATCAAAAGATGTGATAGTTATAGTTTCCAATGCATAAGATAGTTGTTCTTACAAGTTTTCAATAAATATTGCAAGCATGTCTTTAGGAGGTAAGGTATATCTCAAGCATCCAACTAGACTCCTCCAATGAGACAAAAAAATTGAAAAAAATTTCCTCTTTACCTTGTTTCAAATTGTAAACATCTTTCATTGTTACATTCTTTTCAACATAAGCACCAAATTGTTGCATAAATAATTTAATTGTTTCTTCAAAATTCCTCAAAGAATGATTGGGCAACTGATAATACCACTCTAATGCCATACCACCAAGACTCTTAGGGAATTTCTTTAGTGCAACATGTCATCATCTATGATATCATGGAAATTTGTTTTAAATATTCTCAAATTCTCAATTAGATCTTTTGTTCCCTTATATATAGGTAAAACTGGCATGTAAAAATTCTTAGAATAAGGTTTAGTAGCTATGATAGATTCTAAGGAATGATTGCACATTTCTCTATAGTTGTAGGTGCAACTAGGGGGGTGAATCATATTCACTCTTAAAACCAATTGTTTTACCATATTAGTAAATTTTGTACCTCTTTATTGTTGTTATGCACGACCCTTTGATTCCCTAAGGGAGGGGTATAGGTAGGATGTTGAGTAGGTATTTATCCTAAGTTGAAGGTATTGATACTATTGTGATATGTGGTATCTTGCAAGAGAAGATAACTAACAACTGGAGGAACTAAATAAAAAAATTAAAATTGGCTGAATGAGGAGAAAATTTAACATAATATTGAGATGTATTATTATTTGGAGAAATTTATAGAATCCTTCCAACATTGGTGGTCACAATAATAGCATTTGTTGGTTGATGTATAGGATTACCATGATTCAAAGATTCAAATAAAGGGTTAGCATGAACACCCCTAGGAGATACTACTGGAGGAGGGGGGCTCTCACCTCTTTAGAGTTAAGCTTCCCATTCCATAGCCTTAAGTAAGCCTAATCTATAATGTTTCATGAAACCACAACTATGCTCAAATGATTTAAATAAATAATAACGATTGGGCCCTTCAAGGTCTGTATCGCTCCAAATTTTTTGCATCCCTACCTTCAGGCTATAGGATCCGTGCCCGAAAGGAGGATGGGAAAAGGATGGCGCGGTACCTCGGACTGAGAGGCCTTGCGAAGGTCCCGCCTCTCGAGGGAGGTGTATTATGGTGATTTTTTGACGGATGGTGGGTTCACCAGGAAACGTTTAATGGCAGTTTCCATGCCTAGGTTGGGAATGTGTTTTATGTGTTCAGTTTTATCCTTAAACATCCAAGTCCTAGGTTTGGCCAAATGAATCTAAGCTATTCTATATGAAATGCAGATTTAAATGAATACAGAGAACAAAATTAGACAAAAAATAGAGAGAAAAGGCTAAATTACAGAGCCATACCTGATCCGGATGTCTGATGGAGATTCTAATTTTTGAAGCAATCAGGATCGCCTCGAATTCGACAGGATCGTCTCCTATCTGACAAGATCGTCTGAGATCTGACGAATTCGTCAGACGAATTCATCAGAGACCTGCAAACAGAAAAATAGATGCAAAATACAGAGAATGCAACTATGATAACAGAGGGAAACAGTGTAAAATGACAATAACAATATCAAACTGAGAATTATAAACAAAAACATGAATGCATTATACTGATTTAATGACAATTATAACTTAATTATGCATTTGATCTAGATGGGTGAACTCCAAGATGCAAAATAATAAGAAATAAACTTAGATTTAACTAAATGCAAAATAATACAGCAGAAAAGGGATGAAGAAATGCAAACTCTGGGCACTGATTGCCCCCAATGTGGACTGCAGTCGAAATCGTCTCTGATTCGACAAGATCGCCTCCGATCTGAACAGGATCGTCTGCGACGATGTAAGCTTGCTCCGGCTGAAAAATACTAAGGTACCTGCAACAAAATTGGATAGAACAAATGCAAATAGTAATTTAGGATGTCTAGTGTGTGTAGAATTCGAGTTACAGGGAATTTCAGCCAGGGGGATGCTAAGGGGAGGGCTTAGGATTAAATAGGCTTAGGAGGGAGGTTAGGAGGTTGGAGATCATCCCTATTTGGGAGATCTCCAATGGGGAGGGTCTCTAACGATGCAGACACGCTTCTGCCCGGATTAGAGACGCCGTTGGAACAGAGACTAATTGTGAAAAATCAGTTTTGGGACAAGATCGTCTGGACGTCCTAGCCCAAACGAAATCGTCCGATCTGAGGCGATATCGTCTGATCGACGACGATATCATCAAACGGTCAAAACAAACTCTAAAAATGGCATGGGAAATGAGGAAACGGATTAAGCGACGGTTTGGGAGCGGTTTTGGAGGTTAAAATTTGAATTTGAATTATTTACTAGAGTAAGTGTAATTATTAAGGTTTTATCGCGCCAATTTTAGGGTGCTACATTTTGCCCCCTCTTTAGCGAATTTTTTGAAGAAAATGCGTTAAAGATGAGTTCTTCTCGATCTACGAGAAAGCAAAAATTATTCCCATTTTTAGGCGACGATTCTTGGTCGAATCGTACGACAGCTTACTATGGTGCCCCCTCCGTGTTTTTACCCAAATCGAACGTTTGAGGTAAAAATGCGAAAAAGCAAAATTTTAAAATGTTTTTAATTGTGTTTTGAATAAAATTAAGAAAAATAGGGTAAAACCCTAATTCATTTTTACTGTTCATTTTTCTGGTTTTTAGAGCTCTGGAGAAAAAAATGGTGGAGACAACGCACAGATCGACAGAGGTCCGACGCGGGCTACGGGTAAGAGTCTAAACTTAGCTTAGAATGCTTTAAGTTGAATTTACATGCTTTTTAGGTGAATTTTAAATAAATTTTGAGCATCGCGGCCGTTTTTGGGCCGTCGACGTCGTCGGGACGAAATCGTCCCGATTTCGACGAAATCGTCTCAAGTTCGCCGATTTCGTCGAAGGGCGAAATCGACGAAAGGGGGACGATTTCGTCAAATAAGGGACGATTTCGGCTTGCGAAATCGGAGACGATTTTGCTCAAATTTGGGACGATATCGTCCAATAGTGGACGATATCATCATTTGTATAAAATTGAACTGATTTTACTTGCATTATTAATCACTTGAGTTTTTATTAATGATTTTTTTATTGTGTTGTTGTTTATGTTGCAGAGAGGTTTACTAAAGAGCAGAGAATGGAAATACGATGGGTTGAGAGATGACTTGGCCGCTCTATCACAGGCAGAGCGGGATCAGCTGGCTCAGGCCGGCTTACAGCATGTGGCAGAGATGCCACAAGTTTCTACAGACATGGGGCTACTGATAGCCCTGGCAGAGAGGTGGTATCCGGGTTCTTCCTATTTTTGGTTACCCATAGGGGAGATGACTCCCACATTGGAGGATGTATGGAGGATTTTGAGGATCCCCATACAAGGACGGTTGATCACTCCTACGGCCAATCAGGGCCATGCTATGATGCGGTTGTGTGGCGATCCGAGCTTCGCCCTAGAGAAGGGCGAAGTGAACATCGAGGCGCTACGTCAGATGCCTGGGGCATCCAGACTCACACGAGTTTTGGCCGAAGTGGTAGGTGGACTTCTGCTATGCCACCAGAGCGGGTGCAGGGTACCATGGGTGCTAGCAGATGTGATCTACGACATGCGAGACCATGGTTACAGGTTCTCTTGGGGCAGCTTTGTTCTATGCCGATTGTACAGGATCCTGCATGGGGTCGTGTACAAGGGCGGTCGATGTCTGGTTATGACATCGCTACTACAAGTTTGGTGTTGGGAGCACATTGCAGTGCAGAGGCCGATAGGGCTTCCTTTGATAGGGATTGATGGGGAGAGGCCCCGAGTTTTCTACTGGTGGCTCCAGAGAGGGGCACAACGACGGATTGATCTGTCGATGTCCCGGAGACTGCTGGATGACCTTGTCCTAGACCAGATCACCTGGAGGCCTTGGAGGGACCATCCAGGGTGGGCCAAGGATGGACAAGAGCTGGCTCGCATCAGGCGAGTCTGCTGGCTGAGGATGGAGAGGGGAGAGGTGGAGCTCCACCGCTACGACCGAGTTTTGTGATAGTTCGGTCTACAGCAGGGGATCCCATCTCTCAGGGATTACGAGTTTTCTCGGACTATCCGGGATAACACTACAGTTAGCGGGGCTCCAGATATGCAGCGCTTCTAGAGTCAGGACGCAGATGATGCCCCCATTCAGCCAGTGGATGGGGACGACGTAGGGGTAGCCGACGGCTACGATGCCTGGTACGTAGGCATCCGCCCTCCTCGGATGACGAGGGCTCAGGGTCCGATTCATGCAGTTGTGCATCGGATGGGGAGGCGGCGCCAGGTGGCCATTGAGGCGGCCCAGGGTCATGACGGGAGAGAGCAGAGGAGACCACAGGCTCAGTAGAGGCCATGGCAATGGGAGAGGAGGGAGGAGAGACCCCCTTCTCCATAGAGAGAGAGGCCACCATCGCCCGATAAGGGCAAGGGTGTTGACACTGGGGAGAGCAGCGAGACAGCGACTCTCCGAGCAGAGACAGTCCGTCTCCAGGCATAGGTGCAGACCCTACAGGAGGAGGCTGCACGACACCGAGCTGAGGTGACACAGCTCAGAGATGAGATTGCACGCCTCAGAGCATGGGGCGGAGGGGCGAGCACTCGGGAGCTAGCACGGGCTATTGCCCAGATCACTTTTTATCAGACACTATACCACCAGATGGTGCCAGAGGAGGAGAGATTACCACTATCGGCTAACATCGTGGATCCGATCAGGATTGGGTCATCAAGGACTTCATCCCGATCCACGACTAGGACTCGTAGTACCACACATACTGCGATGGGGCCACCTCGTCCACCTCAGGGCGGGGGAGGAGATGAGGCTGAGAGCTCGAGGGGTTCTCGAGGCTAGCTACTATTTGCACTGTACAGATTGAGATATAGTTTTTATTATTTTTGATAGAGGATTGAGTATGCCGAGGTACAGATTGTGGCATACCGATCCGGTTTTGATATGATGTATATATATTTGTGATATATATAGATGAGATATTTTTGATCATATGACTTGTCTTATGTATTTTTATGATGCTTTTAATGTTTTGATTGATTGATTTGATGATTCATGTAATTATGTCGTTTTGAAATATTATGGTTTTGATGTCATGCTTGTAAGATTTTAAATGAAATAATCTGATGTAACAAATTGGTTGTTTGTGATGTGATGATTGATAAAAGATAAAAAGGGACTTCTAACAATAATTTCAAAGGACATTGTCGCTATTATAGACCATTTCATGGAGTCGCCGCTCACTCGGTCGTCAAGCTAATCCCAGTATAGAAATATTGTTAAAAAGTAAAAGAGTGCTTAAGAGACTGTCTTAAGACTTTGGTGCAATGGTGCAAATGATGATGATGATGGTTTGTTTTCAGAGTTTCATAAAAATAGTATGCATGAAATAATGTTAAAATGATTTTTGCTAGGCATAAATTCCTAAGTGTGATAAATTTTTTGGATAATTCCCTAGGAATTATACCATCATTGCAAAATTGAAGGTTGACATAATGACATGAAATAGTGATAATGTTTGTTTGTTTTAAAGCATAATTGTATAACATAATGATTTAAGTCATATGGTTTTCATGATTTTTAAATAAATGGGGAATAAAAATTGGTACAATGGTTTGCGCTAGGCATAGAATATGTAGGTATAGACTTATACCATCATCGCGAAATCCAAAAAATAAATTGATAGAATAGTTTTATTGCATGGTTGATTTTTAATAAACAGAAAATATGAAGATGAGGACTTGCGCTAGGCATAAAATTCCAATTTTGGTTTTGGAACTATACCATCGTCACGAAAGTCGATAATATATATATATGTGTGTGTGTGTGTGTGTGTGTGTGTGTGTGTGTGTGTGTGTTTTGATTGTATGGTTTTGAAAGAAATTTTGATCTTTTTTATTATGCATGTAGTTGTCTTTATACTAAACAACTGTACTTTAAAGAAGAAAATGAATTTATTCCAAACAATTTGCAAAAAATATTTCAAAGTATCTTAAAGACAAAAGTTAGATTTATAAGGAATCCCATGTGCATATGTGAGTTCATTTCCAATCTTGATTTATCATAATGATACACAAAATCTCTCAAATACAAATGTGTGTGCAATTGCTATGTTCATTTACCAGTTTTGAGCAAGATAATATGATACAAGTGATTTGAATGAACCAAATAAGTGTTCATTAACCATGATGTAGATGCATATAACCATACTAGACTACTATGTAAGTCGGATTATCAAGAGCTAGCTAATCCATAAGCAGACATAGGTCTGTACAAAAGAAGGTCGCTAATGTGACAGACATATCGCCACGCTAGGAGTTACCCAAGGCCAAGCAGGTTGGGCACAAACCACCTGTTATGGGGCTTACCTCACAGTTTTCGAATAATTGAGAATTCCAGGGATTCAAGCTCATCAACCCTTCTTTTCTTTTCAAAGGGTAGGGAAAGGGATTTTATTGCTTTTGCTTTTGCTTTTTTTCTTTTTCTTTGCTTTTGTATTTCTTTTGTATTTTTGCTTGATAATGCTGTAATGATATAAAATAACATTTTTCTTTTTCTCTTTTTCTTGAACTTTGCTTTTTCTTTTGTTCTATGCTAGGGATACTTGCTCGGATTAGCTGTAGAGCAAGGGATTTTTATTCTGGGTAGGGGTGAGCTTGTCCTTTTGCCAATTCTCAAAGATTCTAGACCATGTGCATGATAGGATAGCAGGGGAAACTTTTCGCTCAAGAAACCACTTCTACTATGTAGCAAAGCATGGAAATTACAAATATAATCATTTTATTGTGAAAGGATGTGCTTGGTTTAAGTAAATAACAAGATCAATTCTCTGTGCTCAAACTTTATTTAATTGAATTTTGTGGACTTTGATATAAGAGAGATTAGTAATCATGCCAGATAAAATCAAGATATTTATTTTTGTGTTTGTGAAAGTGAGGGATTCCAAATAAATGCTAATTTATCCAAAATAATTTGAAACATATAACTGCAACATTTGTAAGAAGATATATATATAAATACTTTTTGAGAAGTTTTGAGAATGTTGACTCTCTCTTTCTTCTTTATGTTGTTTTGGTTTCGAAAGAGTCAAGAATATTGCTGTTTTTTTATTTTTATTATTATTTTTTTTGTTTTTGAAAGAATTAACAAGTGCCATAAATAAATGCAACAAATAGTTTTGAAGATTTTGATGATTATGAATGTTTTTGGTGTTTTTGAATTTATAAATTGAAAGAAATACAAAATAGTGATTTTGAAATATTTTAAACAAATATATACAAGGATGAAATGACCAAATTTATACATAGTAACGTTTAAGATGCAAAATGTTCATGGGTTCTTTAAGTTCTTTACCATCTAAGGTAGATAATTTGTATGCTCCCGATTCAAATTTAGCAGTGATAATGTATGGTCCAAGCCAGTTGGGCTCAAATTTACCTTTAAGGTCCTTAGTTGCATTAGTATTTTTTTTATTTTCTTTTAAAACAAGGTCGCCGATCTCAAAGGATCGATGACGAACTTTTTTAGCATATGATCTTTTAAGCTTGTTTTGGTAGGCACGGAGATGCTCCAAAGCATTGATGCATTTTTCATCTAGGAGTTCCAGCTGATTGAGTCTGCCAGCTCGATATTCATCTCCTACTTCGGTATCTTGAAGTAGTAGAGCCAAAGAAGGAACTTCTAATTCAAAGGGAAAAACGGCTTCAGCACCATAAACCAAAACAAAAGGTGAAGTTCCAGTGGGGGTTCGAACACTAGTTCGATAGGCCCACAAGGCTGGATATAATCGAATGTGCCGATCGCGGCCGGTTTTATTGACCAATATTTTGAGAATTTTGATTAAGGTTTTGTTAGATGCTTCTGCTTGACCATTACCCTGAGGATAATAGGGAGTGGACCAGCGATGTTGAATCTTATATTTTTGGCATAATTTTTTAACATCTTTATTTTTGAAACAAGTTCCATTATCAGAGATGAGATTTGCAGGAATTCCGAACCTACAAATGATTTGATTAAAAATAAATTTAGAGACTTGTGTGCCAGTGCAGGAAGCTAAAGGCATAGCTTCAACCCACTTCGTGAAATACTCAATGGCGGTTATGATGAATTTGTGTCCATCAGATGACACAGGATTGATTTTGCCAATAATATCTAAACCCCATTTTGAAAAGGGCCAAGGAGATGAAATAGCCTACAGTTCTTGTGCAAGCGCATGGACAAGGTCAGCATGTTTCTGGCACTTGTCGCAATGGCGCACATAATCATGTGCGTCATTCTCCATGGTAGGCCAAAAGTATCCTATCCTAAGGAGCTTTTTAGCAATGACACTACCACTGAAGTGTCCTCCACAAGATCCATCGTGGGCTTCACTCAAGGCTGATTTGGATTCTTCTAAATTCAAACATCTTAATAGGATACCTTCAAAAGATCTCCTATATAAAGTATTGCCAATTATTACAAATCGACTTGCTCGTCTACGTAATAACCGACGTTGGTTTCTATTAGAATTGGCAGGGAAAGTCCCATTTTGGAGAAAATCAAATATATCCGTATACCAAGGTTCAGGAGTAGTTTCATTGATTAGAAACACATCCAAAGGTTCTAAGCATGACTTATTTGAAGCGGGTTCCTGGAGTCGACGAATAATGATAGTGGCATATTCGTCATCTAACTCCAAGGGCAGGAGAGATGCAGCTGCGGCCATAGCATCAGCTGCACGGTTGCAAGTTCGAGGAATAGCTTCCAAGGTAACTTGATCAAATAGAGACATTAATTGTAAAACATAGGCTTTATATGGGCACAGTTTATCATCTCTGGTCTGATAAACTTCATTAATTTGGTTTATAACAAGTTGAGAATCACCAAAAACTAACAGATGTTTAATTTTTAGTGCCAAGGCAGCTCGTAATCCAAGGATTAGAGCTTCATATTCAACGATATTGTTGGTGCAAGCAAATGTTAATTTGAAGGACAGAGGAATAAGATGTTTTTGTGGGGATATTAAAATAATACCCGCACCAACCCCACTCATGCATCGGGCTCCATCAAAGTATAAGGACCATTGTTCAATATGGTCTGCCTCTAATTGAAGGCATTCATCAAGAAACTCAATGATGAGGGGATGGGTAGACTCTAAGGGTGCAACAGCTAATTGATCTGCTATGATTTGACCCTTAACAGACTTTTGTCCTATGAACGTGAGGTCAAACTCGCTTAGAGCAAGAACCCACTTGGCTGTGCGACCCGATAAATAAGGTCGACTCATGAGATACCTCAAGGGATCATATTTAGCAATGACATAAGTTTTTCGACTAAGCATATAATGGCGTAATTTTTGCATAGCAAACATGACTGCTAGACATAGTTTTTCCAACGCTGTGTAGCGGGTTTCATAACTGATGAAGGTTCGGCTAATATAATAATTAGCACGTTCTCTCTTTTCATCATCAAGCTGAGCTAACATAGCTCCTAAGGCAGAATCTGAAGCTTGTTAGCATACTGTTTAGCATATTTTAGCTGTATTACATTATTTAGCATTCTGCAGTTGCACTGTTACAACTTCGTAACAGTTCCGCCAGCCGGTGCTATTTTCAGCCATTGTAAACCTTATTTAAATGCCTGCAAAATAATACAAAGATGTTCGCATTTTCTACATGGCATCAGAGCCAGACTGGTACGGGATCTTTTTGCAGTGAAAGGAAGCAGCGAGAGGAGGCTGGAGGCGGACGAGCAGAGGAAATTTTTTTATTTTTTTCCGCGACGTGTTATTCCCTGTCGCGAGATAAAAAAAAATCTGCGCAGCCCGGCGCAGGACGTGGAACATCGCGCCCAGGCCAGACCGCGAAGACGCGAGCCCGAGGTCGGCGCGCTGCGTCACCGGTCCAGCCAGTGCGCGCGAGCCCGAGCTCGACGCGCGACGTCACCGGACGCCCAGGGACGCAGACGTCCCGTCTGCGCGTAGGACACAGAGCGTCTGCAGGGACGCAGACGTCCCGTCTACGTGCAGGACATAGAGCGTCTGCAGGGATGCAGACGTCCCGTCTATGCGCAGGGCACAGGGCACAGAGCGTCTGCATCACCGGACGCCCGAGGACGCAAGGTGCGAGCGTCTTCCCCCCCACCGTCGTGCGACGTGCGATCCGCACGCGCGCGCTCCCCAGTGGCCCCCCCACCCCCCTCCCCCCAACCCGCGGGCGACGCTGAGCGGGAATTTTAAAATTCCCGCTCGCGCTCCCACGGGGGGAGTATAAACCCCCCCCCTTTCCTTGCGCGCAGCAGGTTGGCCGCGCAGTAGGTCGTGAAAAATCGGGCGGAGATAAAAAAAAAAAAACGTCGCCACGCAGCAGGCCGGGGAGCTGTTGATTTTTTCGAAAAATAGAGCGAGTGGGGGAATTTCGGAAAAGCAGCACGGATTCGAGTTTTTTTTTTCGAAAAACCAGTGTGCAGGGAGCTTCGCGTCGTTGAAGTGGCAGCGTCCAAGCAACCAGGCCGAAAGCAGAGGAGGAGGAGGAAGAAGGTGTTCAAAAAGGAGGAGGCTCTTGATCTCTTCCGGATCAGCCCGCTGGCTCACGTGGTCGTGAGCCGTGCGGTAAGGCTCAGGGAGCCTACAGGTCGGGGGTTCGAATCCCGCCGACTCCCCCAAGGTATAATTTCTTTTTGTCAAAGTCATTTTTTTATTATTATTATTTTTAATTAAAATTTTTAATTTTAATTTTTTTTAATATAGTTTTTAAACTTTAATAAATTAAAATTTAATTTTAATTTATTTTTTCTAAAGTTTTAAAACTATATAAATTAAAATTATTTATTTTAATTTTTAAAATTGATAATGATTATAAAAATGCTTTGTTAAAGAAAGCCTTTTAAGGGGGGATATTTTTTTCGAAAAATCAAAGGGGGATAGAGAGTAATTTTTCAAAAAATAGCAATTTGGCATTGTAAAAGGTGCATTTTCGGCTGTGATCGACACCTTGTGGGTTATTCTTGTGGGCAATTTTTTTTTGTTGTATGTTGCATATTTCATTTTTGCACTATAACATTAAAAATTAAAATCAAAACACTCCCTAAGTCCCCGGAATATAAAACCCATCTGTGCAATTTTATTGCACTGCAGCGTTCGGTATTTGCGATACCTCTGGCCAGCACTTACAGGTAAAGTTGTCGTGATTTGGCTACTGTATCCGCTACCTAATATAGCTGCTATAACGACATCTGAGCTTGTTCTCTATAAATCATCGGGGAGGAATAAGTACGCCATTTTTGCATTTTTTACTCCATCCACTACCCTTTATCGCACTTGTGTTTAGGCGTAAATCCTGATGAAGTATTCTTCATAGTGTTTAGGGGAAGTTACGCCCCACGCATGAGAAGAATCTTCTATGGTAGGTGCCATCAACAAGGCGATTCCCTTTCAGTACCGCTTATGTTCCACGTATCGTATGATCTCTAAAATTCACCTATAGTCTCCCTCACGTAAGGGCGGGTGATTTTTTGTTGATCTTTCTAAATACCTATAGTTTCCCTCACGTAAGGGTGGGTATTTTGTACGGTATATTGGCCTAGCAAAAGGTATATCGAAAGGGGGACCAATTTGGTGATATAAGGAACCTTCACTATGGCCACTGTTGCAAAGTTGATGACTGATCCGCATCAGTTATTGAAAGGTCCAAATTATACACCATGGAAACATAAGATGAAGGCTATTCTCCAAATGGAAGATTTGTGGGATATTGTTACTTGGAGTAGCAACTAGGCCTTCACCAACGACGAGGATCCACAGGTCCTTCGAGAGATCGGATTGCTTTTGACAAGAAAGACAGTAGAGCAAAGGTGCTCATTTTGTTTGCTATTTCGGATGAAGTGCAACCTCATATAGCTGACAAAGCAAGTGGTAAAGAGGCATGGGATGCCCTTAGAACCATCTATGAGGGGAAGAATGAATCCACCATTCTTCATCTTCAACAACAACTTCATAACCTGAGTTTGAGGCAGGGTGAAACAGTTGAACTCTTTCTGTGCAGAGTGTCTGAGTTGAAAGAGAAATTGAGTTCTCTCGGAGATACTGTGGACGAAAAGCTTCTCATTTCACTTGTGATGAGAGCTTTACCTTCTTCATTTGATATGTTGATAACCTCCATCCAGGTGTCCCAACGACAAATTACCTACATCGAGTTGGTCAATCTGCTCCAACAACAGGAGGCACGCCAACTTCACAAGGATGATTCTTCCAATACATCCCTATACACCAACAGGCAGGGTTCTAGGAAGAAAGGTAATGGGCAAAAAGGAGGCAACTTTCAGAAAGGAGGAAATTCTCAACAGGATACGAAAGGAAAAGGCAAACAACCTCAACGAAGAAGAGGTGGTGCAAGATCCGTGAGAAAGACAACCATGACACCAACAGGTGTTGGCATAAGAACAAGCAGAAAGGCCAAAACAAACCACAAAATAAGAACAAGCAACCCCAGGTGAATGTTGTTGTTGAAGAATCTGACTCGGATTCTGAATGGGCACACAAGGTGCTCATGACTACCACATATTCCACTCAGAGGGATCCTATTTGGTATGTCGATTCTAGAGCTAGCAAACATATGACTGGCGACAGATCGTGGTTTGAATCATTTGAGGCCAAGGAGGGCAAACCTGTCACCATTGCTGATGATAAAACCTACAGGGTTTAGGGAGAGGGTATAGTTTCAGTCACTCTTCCTGATGGCAAGTGTCAGATTGACAAAGTCCTCTATGTTTCGGGATTGGCCAACAATTTGTTGTCAGTGACACAAATCCTGGATAGAAATATGGTTGTCAAATTTCATGTTGAGAATGGAAAGAAGTGTTGTACAATTACCAAGAAGGGTAAGCAGATTGCAACAGCTTCATATAAGCATGGCTTATTTGCACTAGATGCTATCTCTACTCCACATGTTGCCATGACTGTCTCTACCAAGGAGGCAACTTCCCTATGGCACAAGAGATATGGGCATCTTAGTTCCGGCTACTTACTTGAGCTCAGCAAGTATGAGATGGTAAAGGGTCTTCCTTCCCTTTCTGCCACATTGCCAGTGTGCTCTGACTGCTTGGCAGGAAAGCAACATAGAGTACCATTTGAGAAGAGCTCTACAAGAGCACGAAAACCTCTGGAGCTAATTCACACCGATCTATGCGGTCCTTTCACACCCAACAGTGTTGGAGGGAAGAGGTACTTTCAGTTATTCGTAGATGACTACTCATGAAAGATGTGGGTTTTCTTTCTCAAACTGAAATCTGAAGCTTTCGCATTCTTCCAGCAGTTCAAGAAATCCGTTGAGAAGGAGTCAGGAGCTTCTATCAAAACCCTTCGCTCAGATCGAGGGGGAGAGTTTACCTCTAATGAATTTTCTGCATTCCTAGATAAGCATGGGATCAAGAGACAGTTAACAACTGCCTATACTCCTCAGCAAAATGGAGTTGCTGAGAGAAGGAACCATTCTATCATGGAAATGGTTCGTTGTATGCTCACAGGTGCAACTCTTGGGCAACAATATTGGGCAGAAGTTGTCACCACTGCAGTGTATCTTTTGAATAGGGCACCCACAAAGGCCCTAAAAGGAATGACTCCACAGGAAGCATGGAGTGGTTGAAAACCCTCCATATCTCATCTACGTATTTTTGGGTGTCAAGCTTTCATGCACATACCGAAAGAGAAAAGGAAGAAGCTAGATGAGAAAACACTGAGATGTATTTTTCTTGGATATTCTGAGCACTCTAAAGGATATCGGTTGATAGATCCTTTGACCAAGAAAATTCATATCAGCGAGAGATGTTGTCTTTGATGAAGCTTTCACATCACAGAGCACATCTACAGTACACCAGGATATTGTGGAAACTAAGGAAGAGGAGATTCCTTCATCAACACAGACAGGAGGTCCTTCTACATCTTCTTCACCACCACCGAAATAGAATCCTAAATGGTGTACAAATACAATCAGAGATGCAAATTTATCCACTCCTCCCAATTTGAATTTGGATAGACCTCGTACACGCAGTATGGCTCAAAAGGAAAGAGAAGCCAGAGAAACTGGTGAGGTTGATGATCTTTGTCAATCTTTTGAGGAACTTTCTGTGACTCCAAGTAGAGAAGTTGAGGATATGGATATTGATGATGACAGGGCATTCATGTCTACCATAGATAGTCTTGAACCTGCATCAGTGCAAGATGCTCTTAGTGAGCCTCAGTGGAAGGCCGCTATGGATACAGAGTATGAGTCTCTGATGAAAAATAAAACTTGGAAGCTTGTTGATCTGCCGCATGGAAAGAAACCTATTGGCTGCAAATGGGTATACAAAGTCAAGTACAAGGTAGATGGAACAATTGATAAGCATAAGGCCCGTCTTGTTGCAAAGGGCTATGCTCAAAAGGAAGGCATCGACTATGAGAAACTTTTGCCTTGGATGACCACAATTCGGGTTATGTGTGCTATGGCAGCACAATATGGGTGGAAAGTTCACCAAATGGATGTCAAAAGTGCCTTTCTTAATGGTGATCTCCAAGAAGAAGTCTATATGACTCAGCCTAAAGGATTTGAAGTGGAAGGCCAACAAGCGAGAAAGTTTGCAAATTGGTCAAATCCTTGTATGGTCTGAAATAAGCTCCTCGAGCTTGGTATATAAAAATGGACAATCACCTTATGCAACATGGATTTAAGAGATGTTCGTCAGATGCAAACCTCTATTTCAAGAAACAAGGTTCTGAGATAGTGTTGCTTGTACTCTATGTGGATGATCTGCTCATTACATGGAGTTCATAAGATATGATCTCTACTATCAAAAGAAACTTGTGCAAATCTTTTGAGATGACAGATCTCGGACTTCTCCATTACTGTCTTGGTCTGGAATTCAGCCAGAAGGAGCACTCCATCAAAGTGTCTCAGAAAAAGTATGCCAAGACATTGCTTGGATAAATATCGCATGACTGACTGCAAGCCAATGGCAACTCCTATGGAGAATGGACTTCGATTATCACGATATGATGACTCACCTCAGGTAGATGGTACTCTCTATCGACAATTGATTGGGAGTCTCATATATCTGACCAATACTAGGCCAGATCTCGTATTTGCTGTCAACTATCTTTCGAGGTTCATGTAGGAGCCTAAGACTACTCATTGGAAAGCGACAAAACGTGTTCTTCACTATGTCCGTGGTACTATGGAATATGGCCTAGAATACAAGAGGAACAACAAATTCTTCTTGCAAGGATACACGGACTCCGACTATGCCGGATCATTTGATGATCGCAAGTCAACTTCTGGATACATTTTTCATCTGGGATCCGGTCCTGTCTCTTGGCACAGCAAGAAGCAACAGGTGGTTGCTATTTCTTCAATAGAGGCAGAATATCGCGTCGCACGTGAAGTTGTGTGCGAAGTGATATGGTTACGTCGCATTCTGACAAGTATGGGCCATCCATCAAAATCTCCAATACACTTGTTTTGCGACAATCAGGGTGTTCTGAACCTCGTCAAGAATCCAATCCATCATGAAAAAACAAAGCACATTGACACACAATGTCATTTCATTCGAGAGGAAGTTCCAAAGCACCGAATTCAACTTCAGAGACATTCCCACCGATGCTCAAGTTGCAGACATTTTCACTAAGGCACTTGGACGTGTCAAATTTGAATTGTTTCGCAGCTCACTTTGTATTGCAAAATAATGTAAGGGGATGTTAGTATAGCTATTAGTTATTACATTACCCAAATAATGTAATAAAGGGGGATGTTAGCGTACTGTTTAGCATATTTTAGCTGTATTACATTATTTAGCATTCTGCAGTTGCACTGTTACAACTTCGTAACAGTTCCGCCAGCCGGTGCTATTTTCAGCCATTGTAAACCTTATTTAAATGCCTGCAGAATAATACAAAGATGTTCACATTTTCTACAAAGCTGAAATATACAAGAGAAATGGGCGATCAGGTCTAGGCGGTGAAAGCATAGGTGGGTTAAGGAGGTATTGTTTGAGAAGTTCAAAAGCTTCTTTACATTCTTCATCCCAATTAAAAGGAACATCCTTCTTAAGAAGTTTAAGAAAGGGACCAATTTTGTCCGTCAACTTATCGATGAAGCGATGGATGGCTTGAAGCTTACCTTGTAAACTTCATAACTCAGATATATTAATAGGTGTGGGCATATCAGTGATAGTCGTAATCTTGAGAGGGTCAATTTTGATACCACGTAAAGAAACTAAAACCCCTAATAGTTTATCGGACTTAACTCCAAATATGCATTTGGCTGGATTTAATCAAATAAGATATTCTTGTAATCGATTAAAAACTTTTCTCAAATCATCTAAATTATTATCTTCATTAATAGAGCGAGCTATAATATCATCTACATAATCATGTAGGATATCATGCATCATATCATGAAAAATATAAGTCATAGCTCATTGATAGGTTGCACCTACGTTCTTTAAGCCAAATGGCATCACTTTCCAACAAAAGGTACCCCAGGGGGTAATAAAGGTTGTTTTAGCCTGATCTTCAAGAGCTATCCTGATCTGATTATAACCAGAGAATCCATCCATTAGGGACATCATCCCACTCCCGAAAGTAAATTCAATGATTTGATCCATGTTTGGAAGAGGAAAATCATCTTTAGGGCATGCAACGTTAATATCTCTAAAATCCGTGCAAACCCTAACTTTGGTGGCTTCTTTCTTGGTAACTAGAACTACATTTGAGATCCATTCAGTATAATCAATAGCTTGTATAAAAACAACATTCAGGATTTTTTCTAACTCCCCTTTGACTAGCAAAGCCACTTTGGGATGCATTCTTCTAAGTTTTTGTTTAACAAGTTTAGCATCCGGATGGACTACTAGATGATGCATGACTACAGAAGGGTCTAGACCTGGCATATCTTCATATGTCCAAGCGAAGACATCTTCATATTCTTTAAGGAATGCAATGTATTTTTCTTGTTTTTCTTGACTTAATTTCGATCCAATATTGATTATGTGAGGACTATCCTCAGTTCCAATATTAATTTTAATGACGTTTTCTACCTCCATGTGTAGATATCTTTCAAAATTAGGTGGGGCGGGTGAAATGCCCAATTCTTGTAATTCTTGTAAGGTTAAGTTGGATAATTCACCTTGAGGATTAGGGGCCTCAAGTTGGGCTATAGTTGGTATAGAACCATCAAAATAAAATCCATTGTGTAACATCTCTTCAACGGAGACATCATGGAAGATATCTCCTTCCAACTCCTCATCGAAGTCAGCAATCATTTTAGGGTAAGCTATGGATAGCATGTTACATGTAAATGGATGATTCTTAGAGTCAAATCATCATGCCTATCCAAATAATCTAGATAACATATGAGTTGATCATCATCTTCAAAAGGAAAGGATTGACCCTTACTAGGAAATATGCCCACACCACAGTAGGGCGGGCCATGGTTCTACCTCAAAAGGTTCTTTCATACCATTTTGGAAAGGTCCCAAGCCTTTCCCTTTATATCCCATTTTAAGCATTATGGGTTTAGCTTTAATATATTCATTAGCAAAATAACATCGAGCATATCCCTCATGATGAGTTTTGATATTTCGAGGTATTCTTCCCCAGTCATATCCTTTATAAATAAAGGCACAACTCCCGACTTGGTAAGTACTTCCCATAGGTTGTGGGAGGCCCAAAGTACGAGGAGATGGTGGCAAGTTATTTAAAAGAATTGAATTTTGCATGAAAGCATTTGTTTTTTTTTATATTAAGATTGTGGATAAATCTGGTAAAAGTTCATCAGAAAGAGCATAAGATGTAGAAGGACCATTCCCTATATCTTTAGATGTGGAAGGTATGATAGATGTTGATAATGTGGAAGTGTTAATAGATGGGTCTATAGGTTTTGAAATTATAGGGATAGAACATGAAGGATTGGTTGTGGATTGAAGATCCTTTTGAGGTTCTAGAGTGGTTTGTTTAGAAGATGGTTGAGTTATATATGAGAATGAAGTTGATGGAGGGGAAATAGATGAATTTATGGGTGTGTGTTTCACAGGTTTAGATGAAAAATAAGAATTAGGATGTGTGGATGACGAGAGCGGGGCAAAATTGCACTCCAAAGGGTTCTACCAAGGCACACATATCAAAGGGCCTAGGGTCACCGTGGATAGTGACCAATTGATTTTTAAATTCGAATTTAACACATTGGTGTAAAGTTGATGGGACCGCCCGCATCGCATTGATCCAAGGGCGACCCAAGAGTATATTGTATGATGCGAGGCAATGTACAATAAACATGGTGGTATCTAGAGTTTGAGGACCAACTTGCAATGGGATGGTAATAACTCCACATGTTTCTTGTGTTTTGTCATTGAAAGCTTTGATAATCATGTCAATTTTCTTCATTTCATCACTTCTAAAGCCAAATCGTTGGTAGAAGTCAAAAGTGCAAATGTTTAGAGATGAACCATTATCAATCAGGACTCATTTAACAGCTACATCTCCAATTAGAGCAGTAATATATAAGGGGTTATCCTTATGTAAACTATGTTGTGGGATATCTTTATCCCGAAAGTCAATACAATCAACTTCTCGAGTGATGATAGTATTGGCCATGGCTTCGAGTTGAATATTTTGAGGTACCATCATTTGGCTTAATGTAAGCATCAACTCATCCCTATGGGTAGGAGAAGATCTTAATAAGTCCAAAAGGGAAATTATGGCTGTAGTATTGGATAATTGTTCATTAATATTGTAAGGGGGTTTAGTTTGAACATTAGAAGCATGATTCCATTTATTGGGATTTTTCAAAACAAATGGAGTTGATCCATCATTCTGAGTTTGATTCTTGTTGAGAATTTTGAGCCTGTTGTCGGGTAACAACTCCAATGGTACCTACAATGTTATATTGAAGATGCTGAACTGGTCTTGGTCGAGCATTTATGGCTTTTTCATCAGGGAGGAATTGATTAGAATAAGGTCGAGTAGTAACTCTTCTAGGAAATGGTTCTTCTGGAACCATAGCATCTGTGATGGGTTGAATAGGATCTGATTCATTTTCAGAACTATTCGATTGGTTTGAGGTGATGTCTATTTCACTTTCAGTATCTAATTCTACATCACTAGAATCTGGAGTTTGAATATTATGTAGGGGCCTGGTCGTAACCATGGATAAGGTTGTGTCAAATATTTGAGGATCATGATTAGGTAAATGTCCACTAATAGTCCCTACATATCGGGTAGGAGGAGGAACATTATGATGTTCGATTTGATTGACCACCTCTTTACCATGTCTTGGTAAAGGGTGTTGAAATATGTCTAATGATTGATTAGCATTTTGATTTTGTTTTGGGGGAATGGTCTTTTGAGGATTATTAGGAGCATTTTTTTTAGGTTGGAAGGCTTGCACCTCCATTTCATTATTATCAATCAGATCTTGTATTTTATGTTTCAACCTTTTACAAGTGTTGGTAGAGTGTCCAGGCCCTCTATGGAAATCACAGTGTAATTCAGCTCTGTATCCGGGTATAGTTGGATCAGGTTCCCGGATAGCTGGTAATTGGATCAAACCTCTTTCGAGTAATTGAGGTAAAATAGTTGATAATGGTTGATTCAATCTAGTAAATTCTCGAGGAGGCTTATCGGAGGTTTCAATATAAATTTTTTTATTGTTTTCGTTGCATTGATATTAGCAACATTTTTGCTATGTCAATGACTCCGTCACCTACAACTTGTTTGTTTTTATATTGATTTCTAGATGTTTTCTCATCATCCTTCTTCCTAAGTTGGCCTCTCCTAATGAGGGCATATTCTACTCTTCGAGCTAAATCTATAGCTTGATCGAAGGTAGTTAAAGTAGCAGTTGATAACTCATAAGATATTTGTTCTTGTAAATTATTAATAAAAATGTCCAACATTTCCCTATAAGGTAGCACAAAGTGCGGTTTTCTGTCAATCGCCTCCATCTAGCTAAGAAATCGACAAAACATTCATCCTTGTCTTGTTTTAAGTTGTATAAATATTTAATGGTTACATGCCTCTCGATGTAGGCACTAAATTGATGGACAAAATATTCAGTTGTTTCTTCAAAGTTTCTCAAAGAATGAGTGGGCAATTGATAGTACCACTCTAATGCCATTCCACCTAAACTTTTTGAGAACATTTTTAGTAATAGCAAATCATCATGTGATATATCATGACATGCTATCCTAAACATGTGAAGATGCTCTATGGGATCTTCGGTTCCTTTATATATAGGCAGGATGGGCATGGGAAAGTGTTTAGGGTACGGTTGTGCTACAACTATGGGATCCAAAGGTTGACTACATATCTCTCGATAATTGTACGAGGGATGGTAGGGATCTATCTGGTCCATACGTGAAGCTAACTGTTTCACCATGGCTTCTAGATTACTAGTTTGCCCACCATATTGGTTCGGTAGGGCATTGATATGGGATTTGTGAGAATATGATGGAGGGACATGAAGATTAGATGCTATGTTTCTATTGTGTAAATTTTTGGTAGGAAAGGTGTTATGAAGGAATTTTGAAGTTGTATTATGTTGTATTCCAGATTGTTGAAAATTGGTGTTTGGCTTCATTTTAGGTTTTTGTTTACTTGAAGCATATTGATCAATAGTTTGGTGAAGTAAAGCAATGAAGGAAGTTTTATTTTGTGTGGGAATGATTTTAGGCTCAATAACAGGTTCCTTAGGAGGTTGGGTAACCTGTTTTTTTGGCATGTTCTGAATCATAGTGACCATATCTCTATTGGATGGTCTAGACTTATCACTTTCTTGATCAATGAAAGATAATGGATTAGTGTGCACATCAAACATATGCTCCATGGTTGATTGAGTGTCACTAATTTGTCCTTTATCAATACGAACTGCCATATTAAGGGCGCCAATGTTATTATTGAAAAAATTCCAAAAATGATCTAATTTGTCAAAAGCAATAGCTCCATCTGGAGCTACTCTAGGGGATGAGGATCCATCCTCTAACATTTTATTCTTGTTCATTGTCTTCACCTAGGTCATATTCTGGTTGATCTAGAGTTTCTCCTTTCGGAATTGGATCCTCAGGAAGGAGATTTGGGTTTCTAGTTTTATCTTCTAACCAATATTCTTCTTCTCCTTTAGTTTGTTTACCATTCCTAAGTTTAGGCATTGTGCTTAATTTAGATTTCAGCAAATATATATATATATATATATATATATATATATATATATGCAACAAGCTTAAGAGGTATATATTAATTATATACCTACTACAATATTTAAAATGAAAGGTTTTGGTTTTTTTTTTTATGTTTTTAGTTTTTCTTGTTTTTGTAATAATATTGTGAAGATAACAAACAACACAATAAATGCAAGAAATAATACTGAAAGTAATGATCTAGTTTTCTATAAACAATTTATAAATATCATTAATGGGTTCGAGTTCTTCAGGAGTCATGAAGTGTTCTTCAAATTGAAAATTTTCTTTTAAAATTTTAATGAAAAGAGCTATAGTGATATTATCTGTCTCAGATTCTGGTTGATAGAAGTAAATCTCGTGGCAATACTCTCGATATAACACAACTCGAGGAACTCTATTCCATATTTCCCTATCCGTAAGAACAACCTCTTGGTCTTCTACATGACCTAGGAACTGGTGTATAATGGCTGCGTTCTCGAGGTATTCCTCGAAGGTGAACAATTCTGAAGACACAAGAGCTCTCCTATAAGCTAACCATCTATGGTAGGCTCTCTGAAGTTCATGATAAAAGATGAGTTGATGAGGATACAGGATTCTATCTAGGACAAACCTCTTGACTTGTTTAAGTTTTGTTGACCTAGATGAAATGACACTTAGTCTTCTATCAAGTTCGTCCCACAAAAGTTGATTTCTATCTGTTTCAGGCACACTAAGAACAAAATTGATTTCTACGGCTACCAATTGGTTTTCAACATTTATAGTAACTGCTAATATTTTCTTAGGAGCTACCGTATAAACATGATATGCAACTTATTAATTTTTTTAAATGATTTGAAATGCATCTATGTTTTGATTGTTTTATTTTTTATTTTTTGTTTTATTTTCAAAAGGTTTTAAATGCATTCACGTCGGGTTCACCAAAATGTATCGCTCCAAATTTTTTGCATCCCTACCTTTAGGCTATAGGATCCGTGCTCGGAAGGAGGATGGGAAAAGGATGGTGCGGTACCTCGAACTAAGAGGCCTTGCGAAGGTCCCACCTCTCGAGGGAGGTGTATTATGGTGATTTTTTGACAGATGGTGGGTTCACCAGGAAACGTTTAATGGCAGTTTCCATGCCTAGGTTGGGAATGTGTTTTATGTGTTCAGTTTTATCCTTAAACATCCAAGTCCTAGGTTTGGCCAAATGAAACTAAGTTTTTCTATTATGAAAGTGTAGACTAAATGCATACAGAGAACAAAATTAGATAGAAAACAGAGAGAAAGGGCTAAATTACAGAGTCATACCTGATCCGGATGTCTGATGGAGATTCTAATTTTTGAAGCGGTCAGGATCGTCTGGAATTCGATAGGATCGTCTCCTATCTGACAGGATCATCTGAGATCTGACAAATTCGTCAGATGAATTCGTTAGAGACCTGCAAATAGAAAAATAGATGCAAAATATAGAGAATGCAACTATGATAACAGAGGGAAACAGTGCAAAATGACAATAACAATATCAAACTGAGAATTATAAATAGAAACATGAATGCATTATACTGATTTAATGACAATTATAACTTAATTATGCATTTGATCTAGATGGGTGAACTCCAAGATGCAAAATAATAAGAAATAAACTTAGATTTAACTAAATGCAGAACAATGTAGCAGAAAAGGGATGAAGAAATGCAAACTCTAGGCACTGATTGCCCCCAATGTGGACTGCAGTCGAAATTGTCTCTAATTCGATAGGATTGCCTTCGATCTGAACAGGATCATCTGCGACGATGTAAGCTTGCTCCGGCTGAAAAATACTAAGGTACCTACAACAAAATTGGATGCAACAAATGTAGATGGTAATTTAGGATGTCTAGTGTGTGTAGAATTTGAGTTATAGGGAATTTCAGCCAAGGGGATGCTAAGGGGAGGGCTTAGGATTAAATAGGCTTAGGAGGGAGGTTAGGAGGTTGGATATCATCCCTATTTGGGAGATATCCAATGGGGAGGGTCTCTAACGACGCAAACACGCTTCTGCCCGGATTAGAGACGCCATTGGAACAGAGACTAATTATGAAAAATCAGTTTTGGGACAAGATCGTCTGGACGTCCTAGCCCAAACGAAATCGTCTGATATGAGGTGATATCGTCTGATCAGCGACGATATCGTCAAACGGTCAAAACAAACTCTAAAAATGGCATGGGAAACAAGGAAACGGATTAAGCGGTGATTTGGAAGCGGTTTTGGAGGTTAAAATTTGAATTTGAATTATTTACTAGAGTAAGTGTAATTATTAAGGTTTTATTGCGCCAATTTTAGGGTGCTACAAAGGCAATCATAGTTTATTTCAATTTTATCATTTTATTGTTGTTTTGTATCAAGTTTAGGGTTTTCTCTATCAATATGATCATATTCTTGGATAATATAATAAGACTCTAGCTACTTTCAATGAATTTTAAGGAATAGATCCATTAGAAGAAGCGAAAGGAAAGAAGAGAAAACTAATGAAAGATACATAAGAAGATTTTCTAGATATTTATTAATATTCTTTGATCTAATAAAATATAATTAGTGATCTTGTTTAATATTTTCAAGAAGAGCAAAGGAAGAGGCTTCCTAATTTGGCCACTAAGACACATGTTCACATCAGGTTCACCAAAGATGTAGAGGGGGAAAACTACCCTACCATATACGATTATTGGTTGGATCCGTTGGGAGCCAAGGCGAACCATGGGGGTATGTTATAACTCTAAACTTAATGTACAAAGGGGGAGAAGGGTTTACCAAGAATTATTTTAGGACCCACTCCAATTCTAGGGTGGAATGTGTTTTGAATGTGTCAATTAAGCATGCACCTATGTTTGGCCTTTCTAAAACTATACTATGAAAAGAGAAAGAATAATGCAAGATAAAAGATGCAATAAGAAAAGAGCTAACCATAAAAGGATTCTTTGATTGAATGATTACTAACCCTATGATTGCAAGATAAAAACCTTTGAGCAAGGGTCCAAGAGAAATGCACAAACAAGGTTAAAACCCTAGATGCACACTATATGCTTTTATTCTTTAAAATGCCTAAGAATTAATCAAATACTTTTTCTCACCTATGATATATATTTTAAATAGAAGTGAATAGAAATTAATCAAAAAATATCCTAGATATCTACTAGGGCACTTATCTGATTTGGTGGTTGTTCTAAGCTTTATCTTGCATTCAAAAATATCCCACAACTTCTTTCCTGTAAAATAACTTCACAAAAAATCCTTAAAAAATATGATTAATGTTGGGGAGCCTGCTTAGGCCATTGTATGAATGTACTTGGAGGTATAGCATTCAAGCCCCCTAGGTCCTTTTAGCTAACCTGTAGAATGTAAAAGTGAAAGTTAACCTTTTTGGAATATGAACAAAAATAATACAATATAGCAGAACAATATGATGAATAGAATATAGGTTGCATTATTATGCTCTTAATGTAACATAAAATACAAATATAGGGTTTAGAGGTGAACTCCTACCCCCAAGCTTAGCATAGGAAAAATTATGCCCTACACGGGGTGACCATGATTTTACCTCTAATGAAATAATACCCTGTAATTATGGGGTACAAAGAAAAATGCAACATAACAATGTGAATAAACTAATTACATATGCGAATCTAGCAATATGTGAAATACGAAATGAATGAAAACAACCTAGTGGTAGCAAAAAGCAAATAAAATGATGAATATCTCCAAAGTAGTAGACTTCTCCTTAGGGCTCCAAAACTAATCCACCAAGGAATACAACATAAAATTAAATGTAGTAGAAGTGATCTCCACAAAATCCAAAAAGCTTCAATAGAGTCTTGTTATAACTTGTATCAACACTTATTGGCAGATTTTTAGATTGCTCCACTTAGAATTTGTGATTATAAGATATCTAGAAATCAGATTGCTTGTTGGAGAGATTGATGAAAAAGAAATCCTCAAACCCTCTATTTATATTTGAAACAAGAATGGGTGGGAAAACCAAGGAAAATTTTATGCCAAATAAGTTTAAACAAAACACTAAGGTTTTCTAAGATAAAACCCTGACTAGGCAAAAACGTGCCCCATAAGGGCCAACTGCAATTTTTCTGGAACAAGAAGAAAAAAAGAAAAAAAGGGGGGAGAGAAGCCCAAACCTGCTTTGGGCAAGTTGGAGGATCTCTTTTAGGAACTATGGAAAATGACTCACTCAAGTGGGTCAATTTTTTGTGTCTACACCTACATTTCTCTAGAGATACTTCTTCGTCTAAGCTTAACCTTAATCTAACCCTAATGCAACATACAAATGCAACAATTAGGACCTAAAGCTAAAATGCTTTTACTTTTTCTTATGAGGAAGTAAATAAAAATTTCTTTTAAGAGGCAAGAGCATAAAAAGAATGCAAAAAACAAGTCTTAGATATAGTTATATGCAATTTTGATTTAATGATCAAGCTTGAAGATTTAGTCAGTCCTTTATATGATTAAAACTAAACTAGTTTCTTATTTTCCCTTTACTTATTTGTTAAATAAACAAAAATTAAGACTAATATAATTAAGTAATGTGTAATTTTTAATCCTAAATGTTGAAATGGAGAGATTTATGAAGTAAAATATATATTTCTACCATAGAGGTAGAAGCACCACCATTTCACAAAAGCACTACCAGTTATTTTGCCTATTAAATGTTGAAATGGATGCTTGAAGGACATCCTTCACAAGATTGTGACAAGATTTTGACATAATCTTGCCATACAAAATGATGAATACCTATGATTCTAGAGAGATTTTGATAGAATTTTTCTACTCTAAAATTCTTGTTAAATTGGTCACCCAAGTGTTGCTTTATAGGAAGTGATGGCTCCTTAGAGGAAGGATTACATTGAAGATGATAAATATTGGAGATGGTAAGAATTTGAAAGAGATCAAGATGCCATTAATGGGAGAATATTAAAAATAATAAATTTGGAATTTGGGAGTTTTTTTGGGATTTGTAAATTGGATCTTAGGGATCTAATCTATTAATGAAGGCTGGATTGGAAGGTACAAAAAATTTATTTTTTAATTTTGGCTCATGACAATTAAAAGCATTGGCATGGAAAAATCATTGACAATGCTTTTGTTGTCATGATTGTTGGAGGTCAAATTTGGATGGGAAAGATCAATGTTAAAAGTTTGAAAAACACACCACCAAGGTCATGAAAACATCAATGGTACTATTGCTCATGCCTCGGTGCTTTCACTCTTGGAGCAATAAATACTCCAAATTTAGGCATAAGAAATATTTATGTAGTTTGGCTAATTGAAAGATTGATTGACGAAGGGATTGACAAGATTAAAGATAATCCCTATGATCAAAATTGGGTGTCTAAATTTACCTCTTTTTATGCATTTATTATATAATAAATGCATTAAAAACTGACATAGATACCCCAATTTTGAAATAGGAATATTGGTTTTTACCTATGGTTAGTGATGCAATATGATTGGTATTGTGATTTTTTATTTAGAAGTGATATTAAAATTTATATTTTAGGTAGCATTAAATGTCATTATGCCCTGTTGAGGTGTGGTTTTGTCCAGTCACAAAGCCACCCGACAAACTCAAAATTATGATTCTCTCTTGAAAAGAATATTATATATCTCCAAGGTTCTTATGTTATATCTAACATTTCATATGTATATACATCAATGAGTACTTGAATAACTCTTGGATTTGTGAACTACTATTTACAAGGGGCCTGGAATTAGGTAAATGATTTCAAGTTTATCATGTATAACATGCTTTGATATCAATTCAACAAAATAAAATTTGTTTTATGATCTTAGGTTAAAGTATACCAAATTTTATTTCCTCTCTTCAATTTAATGTCTCAAAATGCTTTAAATGAAATTAGCATAAAAAGAATCTAGCATTTTATATTAAATTTCAATTTAACTTTAATAAAAATCAAAGTAAATGAAATTTTATAAACTTGATAAACCTTTGGAACATAATAGATTTATAATCAATTCACTTCCCAAATGTTTATTTGATAAAGCAATCATTTATTCAAACTCCCTTATGAAATTATAAATCAAACCTAAAAGAGGTGAATAAATGAAATAATGTCTTGCCCAATTTATAAGGTTCCAAAACCTTGTCAATGATAAAATATTAGGGCTTAATATGAAACTAATCTATAAAATTTGGATTTTATGATAAAATAAAGTTTATAAATTAGATTTGCTTATAATATTTATCTTTTGAAATATTTATGAAATTAAATATTCAAAAGAGTAAATGTGATCTCTGGTTTGAAATTTGGATTTCTGAAATAGATAGAACTATATTATAAATCAAATCCAAATTGAATTTTAGAGATATCAATCCGAGTTCCTCAACCTTATGAAATTAAGGTGAGGAATAGAATATTCATTTATCCCTTCTTAAATTTATTAATTCGAATATTAATTAATGTAATATCTGAATTATAAATTTAATTATAACTTAGTCATATAATTTTACTTTATAAAATTATACTAAGTTATAATATATAGTTTTCAGAATGAAAATAAAATAATAATAGATTTAAGCTTTAGAAATTAAACTAATGTCTCGGATAAATTCAACAGAACAAATTTCCATTTACATAATTCTAAAACCAATCCAATGTTCACTAGTATTCACATAGTGAAATCAAATAAATTGATGCAATCTTCTAAGGTATACAAACTATTAAGAAATTGCAATAAGCACTTTATTAATTCCAAATACAGTCTGTGCACAAATCTAGATCCAAAATGCTTAAAACAATTTATAAAATCTTACAATAATTTCCATTGTTCTGCAAATGGCCTTCTCTATTTTCCTCCAATGAATGTGTAGCTTTGCTCCTTCCAATCGTTCCTCTCCTTCTCTGTATAAAATGTCTGACCTTTTCCATGAATCTCAATGATTTATTTATAATTTGAAAAGTTTAGTTATTCAGTTTCATCATCGGGAATGGATTTTATAACGATCTTCTTCAAACCCTTGCCCTTGTATTACCTGCATAATGAAACAATAATCATAATATCAAAACAAAACCAAACTTTACTTTCTCGTAACTTTCCTTTTTTTCAAAAGTATTTCAAAGTTCTCATATTGCTAAATTAACCCACTATTTTTTTGGTGAAATTGACATCTTGAATCTTGCAAGTTTGGTATCATTAGAAAGAGAAAATCCATATCTTTTTACCAAGTTTTGAATGAGATCAAACGGAGTTCTCTGCCTCAAGATATGTTCATTTCAATTTTGCACTAATTTTAGGGTTAACCCTAAAATAAAATTTAATTATTTAAATGAAATTTAATTATTTAAATGAAAATTAATCATTTAAACCTTTGAAAATGATTTTAATCAAATTATTTCATTTAAACCTTTGAAAATGATTTTAATCAAATTATTTGATTTGAAATAATGCAATTAATATGCAAATAATCAAAATATTCAGTTTTGAAGCATTGCAACTACATTCAAACCTTCAAAATGCAAATATGTCAGCAATTCCAAAGTGAAAGCAAATTTTCCAAGACCTTGATGCGAGCAAAATCAGATAAACAAAAATTTCCCGAAATCACAAAATTTAAGGTGGGTCCCCAATTTTGGGGTCATTGTGAAGGACGTCACAACATTGGCGACTCTACTGGTAAATGTCCCTGGACATTTCTGACTAAAAACCAAACTCTGAAAACACACAAAACACGAATATTAGAATCACAAGCATTGATAAGCATCCAGAGAATGAGAATAGACCAATACAAATATGAATTACCGGAATCATAGATGATTTATGCAGAATGTGATGTATTATTGGTTGGGATCATGTGATATGTATTAATGATCATTTTCAATATAAATATTTGCTTTGGCCATGCTTGTCATCGTACTTTAATCAGGGGCCCTAAAAATGACCTTTCATGACCAATAAGATGATATGGAAAATAATATGATATGAGCTAAAAGAATGTATTGAAATGAACTGCCTGTCTTATAGAGACTCAAACATTCTAGTACAATAAACAAACACACTAAAACTTATCTAACCCTCTTAGGACCAATGTGTGTGTCATGAATTCCTTTACCAGATCAAGAGCTCAATTATGACCTTACTATCATCCAGAACCAGTGTGTGTGCAAGTGAGTTCATTACCTCATTTTGACCAAAATGGTTAAACCTGTTATGAAAGAAATACAAGGCTAGCCTGCCCATTTGAAATGAACATAGGTCTCACTTTTCAATGAGACATATCACCACGCATGAGCGTACTCCACTTCCAGTCAAGCGTCTATAGCCCCGGTGGAGGTTAACCCCATAGTCCATGATTTTGGCTTTAGATTACTTGAATATTTGGGATGACTACCCATATGTCTAAGGGAAAAGTAGTATGAATCCTTATGATCCATTGATAAATGATGTGTTTAGCTTTAAATTTTGATTTCTTGAACCTTGGGGATGACTACCCTTCCTTCTGATAGACAAGTAGTACAAATCCTTACGATCCAATAGTGAATGATGCAAATAGACTTAGAGCTTTGGGGAATCGGATTCTCAACCGAAGTATGATGAGAATTTGACCCTATCCTTACTACTCTGACTTTGTTTAGATTTTCACAAATTTATGATAAAAAATGAATTTTATGGACTATGTTGCATGATAGGACTGACAAGGATGGCCCTTTTCACCTTACACTTTCTTCCAAGGATGGTTTTGACCATTTTACCCAAAATGTTTTTAATATGTATGAAATGTGTTTGGTTCCAGATAATTTCAACATCAGTCCTCGATCTCAAGATCTATTTAGTGTATATTGTGCAATGATCCTAAGAAAATATGACATGCTTTTCGGTGGTTGCCTACTACACTAGAAATGGCTGAGTGACTGAAAACATTTAGGGATTTGGAAACTATGGTGTGTAAACATGAAGCTTTATTTTATAGTTTTGTACAAAATGCCTTTGTGAAAGTGCCCCTGATTAAAGCAAGATGACTTTTGCTAAAACCAATTAAAACTTTTGAATTTGATAAATGATATTTCTATGGGATGTGAAATGTGGAATGCGAGGGTGATGTATGCAATGTTATGAAATGTGTTATGAAATGCAAGTGTATGCAAGTGTATTTTTCATACTTGTGGAATTTTTGCAATATAATTCCAATTTTTCATATTTGCCTTATCTTAGTTCACATTCATGAGGACATAAACCAATATCTCACTTTTCCTTTTCTCCAGGTTTCACAGGTTTTCAAACCAGGTAATCTCATCCTATGCGGTCCAGGATCAAAAACCAAACACAACCAACAAATGACCAATATCTCAATCATAACTACCTTACTTTTGAAAAACCCACTTTGAAATTATATCAACTTGAATCACATGTCAAAATCATGAAGCTCCAAAACTGGAAAAGTTAATTTATCATTGTACTCAACAAAACACAACAAAATGTGACAACACTTAACAACAAAACAACAAAACATCAACAACATCGCACATTAACACATCAACAAAATAACTAACTAACAAACTCACAAAACAACCAACTAAACAAAACACAAAAACAAGAAAACAAAATCCAAAAGACTATTTACAAAAATATACATTATGTACAAGACACTACAAAATTTTTGCCATCATTTCCCTGGATCCCAAACACGATAGGCACACCTTAAAAGACATATATCATTATATGCATGCCAAAATTTACATAGTTTTAACCAAATGAGGATTAGGCCAAACCATATAACAAATTTCATTTTGCCTTTCACACCCCACTGATTTGCTTCAAACTTATAAACAATTCCATGTTTAAGATTTAATTCCTCTATGATCTTATGCTTATTCAACAAGATGGGAATTTCAAACCTTGATTCATCACTTTGACTTAAATTCTCATTTTCACAAGCATATAGGATTTCTCTCA
Organism: Wollemia nobilis; assembly: GCA_028583015.1. NCBI lineage: Eukaryota > Viridiplantae > Streptophyta > Pinopsida > Araucariales > Araucariaceae > Wollemia > Wollemia nobilis. The sequence goes on along the minus strand of JAQPPZ010017049.1, from coordinate 6,329,598 downwards.
AATAGAAAGCTATTTCTGAAAGTTTTAACGTAAGATCATCATCTATGTTTTTAGGCCAATCATATTCAAATAACAATTTACAAAAATCTAGGATATTTACAAAATAAGAATCATTATAGTTTTGTATCCTAGATTGAATTGTTAATTGTTGTTGAACTTGGTTCAATGATTCAAGCATGTTTTCTTTTTATTTAGCAATACAGTCCTTTTGGTGGTGGGAATAAGAATCTCTTCTATTTTTTCATCAACCTCTAATGACATCTCATCATAAATAACAGTGGAAACCAATAAATGATTATGCAAAAATTTACCTGATTCTTGAATGTTTGAATACAAAGGATAAGAGTCTACCTTTTGTGCACTTTCATTTACCACTATTTGATGAGACCTTATAGTCTTTTATTTTTCTCCATGATCTCTATCATCACCACCATCATTTTGTATTCCTTCATCAATAACCTGCTTTTCAGAAGCATCAAAATTTGGCATCCAATCAAGAATGTGTCCATCTATTCCACACCATAAATCTTGTTGATCAAACAAAGTAATAGTTTCTTTAGGATGAGTAGGAACTTCTAATTATTTGCTAGCCATACATGAAGTTTCTTCATTTGAGTATTCAATACAATCCTGAAAATTTTCACTCAAACCTTCAACATTCAAGAATGAAAGAAAAGAATTTACCTCTTCTTCATCTAAAATAGATGAATCATATAAAGGTTTTACCATTTCTTCCCTTTCTACTACAGAAGAATGTTCTACAAACTCATGTTCAGAATGATCAACTCTTGGAACTTGTTCTATTTCTGAAATTGGCATATCACTTTCTGATTGCATAGGAATTATGAAACCTTCTTTTGAACTAGAAGTTTCAACATCTTGCATAGCAAGTGAAACAAAAATTTTATCATTAGGAGTGTGAGAAAACAATGATTCACCATACATACCCCATCCATTGTAATAATTATCTTCAAAATCTAAAGGGTAAGATTCAACCATATCTTCACATTTTGTAAATTTAACAATCGAATGCTCTTCAAATTCACTTTCTTCACCTTCAAAAAACCTATCCTCAATAAGAAACTCATCTTCCTCAAGTAATAAACTTTTATGATCGATCATAATGAAACTGCCTCTAGAATATTTTAATTCTGGAGCTTCAATTGTTTCATTCAACTCTATGGAAGATTCTATTCTATCATATGTTTCAAAGCTAGTTAAATCTAAAACTCCTCCAATATCTGAAGACTCATGCATTTCTGCATTTTGATAAACTTGATTACTACAATCCTCATCAATGGATATTGGCTTTGAAACTTTCACTTCCTCTTGGATAATATCGAAAGTGGTTGAAAAACTAGGACATTCAATTTCGTTCAATGGTGTCGAGAAATGCATATCATGACTCATAGGTGATACTTGATTTGAAACCTTAGGGTGATGTAATGATAATCTACCCACATCTATTCCTCTTGAAATCAGCCATTGCTCTACAACTACTGCACCACCATACACGCTAGATAAGGATAAATCCTTAGGAAACATTTCTAAACACTTAACCGTAAAAGGATCTAAAGCTTCCAAATAAATTTGAACAACTTCTTCTTCTGAAATGATAAAGTGTATCTCCATTTCCGTATACAACTTATGAAACCTATCATTAAATTGATTCATGGATTCATTAGGCCTTTTACGAATAGAGGCAAATTGATTTGATAACAAATATGTGTCGACCAATTTTCTAAAGTGTTCAAGGAACATTGTTTCAAGTTGATTCCAAGAAGTGGTAGAACCTGCCAGGTAAATTGATAAACCAATCTTTAGCAACTTCATCCAATGTGTATGGAAACATTCTATAGAAAACATCTTCATGCATAATTTGAAAACTAAGCATAATATTTTTATATGCCTGAATATGTTCTTCTGGCGTAATCGTTCCATCATGTTTATAAAATGGTAAATCATTTTCTGCCATTGAACCAACTTTAATATGCAAGGCTATGTATGAAAATTCACAAAAATTGCATCATAACCTAATTTTTGAATTTATGATAGATTAACGTTAATGCAGCATAAATTGAAAATTTCAAACAATTTTATTTCTTTTTATAACAAATTGCACATGCTAAAATTAAAATCATTACCTTTCATGCCCTCCTTCTAGCGCCAATTTGTTGAGGTGTGATTTTGTCCAATCACAAAGCCACCCGACAAACTCAGAATTATGATTCTCTCTTGAAAAGAATATTATATATCTCCAAGGTTCTTATGTTATATCTAACATTTCATATGTATATACATCAATGAGTACTTGAATAACTCTTGGATTTGTGAACTACTATTTACAAGGGGCCTGGAATTAGGTAAATGATTTCAAGTTTATCATGTATAACATGCTTTGATATCAATTCAACAAAATAAAATTTGTTTTATGATCTTAGGTTAAAGTATACCAAATTTTATTTCCTCTCTTCAATTTAATGTCTCAAAATGCTTTAAATGAAATTAGCATAAAAAGAATCTAGCATTTTATATTAAATTTCAATTTAACTTTAATAAAAATCAAAGTAAATGAAATTTTATAAACTTGATAAACCTTTGGAACATAATAGATTTATAATCAATTCACTTCCCAAATGTTTATTTGATAAAGCAATCATTTATTCAAACTCCCTTATGAAATTATAAATCAAACCCAGAAGAGGTGAATAAATGAAATAATGTCTTGCCCAATTTATAAGGTTCCAAAACCTTGTCAATGATAAAATCTTAGGGCTTAATATGAAACTAATCTATAAACTTTGGATTTTATGATAAAATAAAGTTTATAAATTAGATTTGCTTATAATATTTATCTTTTGAAATATTTATGAAATTAAATATTCAAAAGAGTAAATGTGATCTCTAGGTTTGAAATTTGGATTTCTGAAATAGATAGAACTATATTATAAATCAAATCCAAATTGAATTTTAGAGATATCAATCCGAGTTCCTCAACCTTATGAAATTAAGGTGAGGAATAGAATATTCATTTATCCCTTCTTAAATTTATTAATTCGAATATTAATTAATGTAATATCCGAATTATAAATTTAATTATAACTTAGTCATATAATTTTACTTTATAAAATTATACTAAGTTATAATATATAGTTTTTAGAATGAAAATAAAATAATAAAATATTTAAGCTTTAGAAATTAAACTAATGTCTCGGACAAATTCAACAGAACAAATTTCCATTTACATAATTCTAAAACCAATCCAATGTTCACCAGTATTCACATAGTGAAATCAAATAAATTGATGCAATCTTCTAAGGTATACAAACTATTAAGAAATTGCAATAAGCACTTTATTAATTCCAAATACAGTCTGTGCACAAATCTGGATCCAAAATGCTTAAAACAATTTATAAAATCTTACAATAATTTCCATTGTTCTGCAAATGGCCTTCTCTGTTTTCCTCCAATGAATGTGTAGCTTTGCTCCTTCCAATCGTTCCTCTCCTTCTCTGTATAAAATGTCTGACCTTTTCCATGAATCTCAATGATTTATTTATAATTTGAAAAGTTTAGTTATTCAGTTTCATCATCGGGAACGGATTTTATAACGATCTTCTTCAAACCCTTGCCCTTGTATTACCTGCATAATGAAACAATAATCATAATATCAAAACAAAACCAAACTTTACTTTCCCGTAACTTTCCTTTTTTTCAAAAGTATTTCAAAGTTCTCATATTGCTAAATTAACCCGCTATTTTTTTGGTGAAATTGACATCTGGAATCTTGCAAGTTTGGTATCATTAGAAAGAGAAAATCCATATCTTTTTACCAAGTTTTGAATGAGATCAAACGGAGTTCTCTCCCTCAAGATATGTTCATTTCAATTTTGCACTAATTTTAGGGTTAACCCTAAAATAAAATTTAATTATTTAAATGAAAATTAATCATTTAAACCTTTGAAAATGATTTTAATCAAATTATTTCATTTAAACCTTTGAAAATGATTTTAATCAAATTATTTGATTTGAAATAATGCAATTAATATGCAAATAATCAAAATATTCAGTTTTGAAGCATTGCAACTACATTCAAACCTTCAAAATGCAAATATGTAAGCAATTCCAAAGTGAAAGCAAATTTTCCAAGACCTTGATGCGAGCAAAATCGGATAAACAAAAATTTCCCGAAATCACAAAATTTAAGGTGGGTCCCCAATTTTGGGGTCGTTGTGAAGGACGTCACAACATGCCCTAGTGTACCACCTTGAAGTTTAGAAGGAAAATCAATTTGGACCAAAGAAACTTAACTTGATTATGATCCACACTGGTGCAATGATGAGCAATTGAGGATAGACAACAGACAATGGTTGGGGAGTCTAGGGTATAAAAGGGCTAAGGGGGTGGTAATAAAATCATTTTTATTATAGAGAGGAGAAAAACAGAGCTCTAAAGACCTAAGATAAATGAGTTTTTTTATGATCCAACATGCACACCCTATCACACTTATTCAACCAGGTGAGGGTACCCATGGTAGGGTGTGATTGCTAGCATCGATTAGTATAAAAAACTAACCCAATATTTTTGGCGTTAAAAATCATAACTAAAGAAGGGGATGGAACTTTTGCTTAGTACTAACACTAGTGCACACTAGTGGAACTTTTGCAATGATAATATTTTTGTAGTTTTTTAGCTTTTGGATGTTGATTTTGCTAACTTGTTAGGCTAACAGAGCTTTTGGCTTGGCTTGGGTGTAGGAGATATTGCATAATCTAGACTATAAGAAGCAGAAACCAAATGCTTTGGATATCTTCCAATGTCTTATTATATTTGTAAACCATGTGCTCCTGGTGACATTAGATCTTTATAATGTGGCCCTAATATTAAAGGTTATGTCTGATTGGGAACTCTTGATAGCTCTAGTAGAGAGATGGTAATTGGAGATGAATATCTTTCAACTATCGACAAGAGATATGATAGTCAACCTTAATGAAATATAGAGGATCCTAAGGATGACAATCAAAGGGGATGAGGTGCACCTAAGAAAATAATAAAGTATGTGCTTATAAATATTAATCATAGTCGCAAACTTCTTGAGAATGTGGTTAGGAATTGATATCAATATCACATATACTATGGGTTGCCTAGAAAAACAAACTATACTATTGTGCACTCTAGTGTGAAGAGTGTTGCTTGGAAATACTAATCATAGGGTTTTACACTAGGTATTTAGGGAGGAGGTGGCATAGATATAGGATCTATATGCAATGTTTGCCTTGTGACCTATCATACTAGTATGTCTATATAAATCCCTCCATAGGGTGGCCTATAGGGGAGGCAAGAGCTTGAGTGGGTGCACTCTACTCTAGGTATGGGATTGGGAGCACATTATCATTTTGAGACCACCAATATTGTTAGGGTAGGTAGGATATTAGGAGGAACTATCAACCTATAGGTGGGGCTAACATTTTGAATGTGGATAGAGTAGGCCCAATAAGGGTATGCTAGAAGTGGATAGAAAGGACATTGATGAGCTAAAACTTGAGCAAGTCATATGGAGGTCATATAGGCATAATATAGACTGGTAGGATGATTCCTAACATCTATCCCATTTCAGGTAGATTAGATGTATGGTGGTACTATATGGAAGTAAGAGCTCCATTATTTTGATCATGTGGTCTATCAATTTGGCATGAGAAATGGGATACTAGTTGGACCAATATAGGTCAAATGGTTTATACATGAGAGAAGGTTTAGGGGATAACAAAATATAGAACTATATGTAGAGATAGACCTTAATAACCCTATGATACTACATCCTTAGTACGCCGATCCTAGGGTGACTCATGATTATTGGAGATGGTACCAAACCATTTGTCCAAGTCAAGTCATAGTCCTCGAGATTCAACCTATAAATGGATAAAAAAGTTCGGGTGGAGAAATATAGATAGAATCGATGCTTATGTGGTACTACAAATATTCATGGAGGAAGAAGGGATACACAATAGTAGTAGTACAAGTAGCAATGTCATATCTACTTGTGTTGCCAATGTCAGGTTGCATGACTAATAGGGAAAGACCATGTAGGTCACCTAAATTGTTTGTTGAGACAAAGTGTGATGCCTTGGCTAGGTGAGTGGAGAGCCTAATGAAAAATAGGGTCCAACTAGTGGCACCTATCATAGTGATGGAACAGACAATCCAAATTTTGACTACATAGTGATATAGTGGTAACAGGGGTATCTTGAGGGGGTTAGATGGTCCATGTACTACTAGACTAGTTAGCATAGTCTCAAGGGGATGTGGTAGTGTTGGAGAATATTACATTATTTGGTACATATCTAGATTAGGATTTAAGTATTTACTTTATGCAATGGAATAAATGCACAAGAATGCGTAATGATGTAAATGTGCATGTTGTCCACATGTACATGAGTCCTTTAGAATAGGAAGAACAAGTTTCCTAATTAGGTATGCATGTGCACACATGTCTAGAATGAATACATCTATAGGAAGATGAAAAGACATAAGAATATGGAAGACCAAGATTCATAGCCATCCAAGAGTCTTTGTAGAAAGGCTATTTAGTCATGATGTAGCCTCGAGTTAAGTGACACTTATGAGACACTTACTGGATACTTACAAAGCATTATACTATTTTTGTGAAGATATATTAATGGCTATTTTATGAGTGATTTTAGAAGTTTCTCATGCTATTTACATCTTTCTTAGATTACCATTATCATAGTTATAATATTGCTTGCTTATTCCATTACTTATATTGCATTTCCTTTAAGTCTATAGCTTCAAAAGCTAACAGTGGTATCAGAGCCACAAGGGACCATTCTAGTTTCTACCATTCATATTTCACTGTGTTTTTATAAATCAAACTTATCATTGTGCACCGCTACATGCAAACACCACCATATAGGGATTATTTGATAGGAAAACAATAATGCTAAAGGAATTACCTATGGAAAGGGAAAACTAGAGAAGATAGAGTTTCTCACTGTGTTGAAGGAAAACCAATGATATTTAAGGATTTACCTATTCCAAGAGAAAAATCAGAATAGGAGATTGATAGGTCTTAAAGATAGACCTTATTGTTGAAGAGATCAATAGACCCAAGAAGAGATCACATTGAAGAATTTCCAGATTTGAAATATTGAAGATTGAAGATAGAAAGGGACTATTGAAGGTCCTATTACAGAAGTTGAATCAGTGATCATTGGATGGGATTTGAAGTATATTTCATGATAGAATATTGTAAGAAGAAGAAGAACCTAAATAGAAGATATTGGGATAATTATCACCATCCGACAACAAGCCCAAAAGAAGAAAGGTTTGGCAAGAATTTTACCAAAACTTGGAGGAGTTTCCAGAAATATTTTAGAGATTCAAGGACAACAAAGAGAAGGAGGAATTCATTACATTAGAATATTGGAAAAGTGTAGATTTGAGGGCAGCATTTAGGTAGCATCAATAGCTGTAAATTTTTAGAATTCAAGTAGGCTACTTAGAGGAGAGTTGAAGCCATTGAGCTGCAAATTAGAAGATTCTAAGAGCTATTTTTTGGATAGCAAGGAAGAGCTACAAAGTCATCAAGATTGGGGTAGCAATCAGGTGATTTAGATCACCAATATATTCATCATAAAACAAAGGCTAAAAGGGTATGCAATTTTAGTGAAAAATGTCCATTCATATTTGATTCATCATTAAGTTCTAGAAGCACCAAATTTGAGGTTTATAGTTGCAAGAGAAAGGTTTCTAGTTTAAGTCTTCAAGGAAGTGCAGAAGATAGACTCTAAAAGTTTAAAACCTGCACAAAAGGAAGAAGATTTAGATATATTTCAAGAGAAATAAAAATATCAACTTTCCACTATTTATTACAAAGCAAAGTTATTCAAAAGGTAGAGTTAAGAAGCTTGGAATTGCCACAATATAGATCACCAAGCATTCGGTCAAAAAGGAGACATCCAAGCAAAGTTTGTGCAACATATAGGTATTTGAAGAGAATAAAAGAATGTAAACCAAAGCAGTGCTTGAATTGAAAAATTGGCATCACATGAGGATAACATTGATACCTATTGTACAAGGGGTTATAGTGATCGTGCACGGGCAGAAAATACTTTTAGACTCATAAAATTGACTATTCACATGATAAAAGGACATACATTGCAAGCACACTACAAAAATTTCAAGGAGGAGCACTTGTTGATGAGACATACGCGAGCAAATTTTCATAATAGTTTCACAATCAGGAGTAATAGCTATTGAAGTGTTAAAGAAACTTCATTTGGTTGAAGAAGAATCACCCGATGTCATTCGAAGGAGAATAAGTTTCAAGTTGAGATGAAGTTCTTTGAGGAGTTGTTACTGAAATAGCCAATCATCTCAAGCTGATATGGATATAAAAAATGAAAGGTATTATATCAAACAGGAAATTATAGGAAGTGTGTTGTTTGTCAAATTGCATTGAAGAGTTAACTGCTAGGTTTTTAGGAGTAGTTAGAAGAAACAAAGTCATTATTGTTACTATTACATATGCACAAAGGAAAGAAAATTATAATTCATTCTTGAAATTGCTAGTAGTGTTGAGTGCTATAGAATGTGAGGTACATCATATGAGTGGCTAACAATGATTGGAATTGAAAATTTTTGTATTAGGCACATTGTCACACTGACAATAGTTTTTGAAAGTTGGCCAAGGTATTTTCGTTAGAGATGATCATTTCATTGCTAATCATTGATGATTACTAAAAATGAATGTTATATTTACATGCTCATAAGGTGCTATTAAAAAGCATATTGGTCACCATGAAACAACACAAGATTCAATTTATTAGCTATCCACAAAGATAGATTTATATTTTCAGGTGTAAAGCCTTTGTACCAATAGCTAAGGAAGAGTCCTACTCTTCCCATAAAACAAGGACCCCTTTTCAGGATTCTATATTTTTTCTCTCTAAAAAAAAAAATGGCTAGGAATAAACCCTTGGAAATAAAGGATAGAATCACTCCTAGAGACTTGCATCTCCTATCAATCCATTTTCTCAGAGTCAAAACCCCTAACTAAGACCCTTTAAATTTACCAATGACTACTTTATCTTTAAGTAACGAGGATTGTTGCTTTATGAGATCCTCCCTAACCTCTACTACTAGGAATGATTCTAAGGATTTAGTTGTAAATTGATCCATAGGAAGGAAACTATAACTCGATATCTATTGAAATTTACTAGTATATCATATAGCAATTATATTATTTGAAAATAAACCTACAATGGTCTAGAGCAAGAACTTCTAAGATAATGAAAGAATAAAAGAAATTTAGCTAAAAAATTATATGCCCAGATAGAATGTCCCACCTCACTGATGCCATAGCCCTCCATTGGTCCTCCCATCATTCGAACCTTGGCTGATAGATATGTGCAATTTTGTTTATTGTGACTTGAAAAATCGTCATTGCTCTTGTTATGAATGGTTGACTTTATAGGATTGTATCTCCATTGATATTGGTCGAATTCATTTATATTATTACTCATTTTAAAGCTCTTAATATTTTTTACAAATTGGTCCAAGAATCATCTGAATCAAACAACCCTTCGTAAAAATATAACTCCTAAAAATGAGATGCTTTTCTAGCAAAAATGTTCTACTATTACCCTTGTTTTGAATGTTGTCAATTAATTTTATAATTATAATATTACATTAAATAATATTCTAATATGTACTAGTACCCATTATAGTATGTATACAAATTTTAATTTTAGATTATACTCTTACAATCCTTTTTTTAATTTACAATTGCTCCGTAATTTTAAGGTTAACATTAAAACAATAATCATTAAAAACATGATATTAGGCAATGTAATTAAGAAAAAAATAGTTTTAGATTTATATTGATATTTTAAAGATCATATAATTTGGTTAAAAATGATAATGTTATAGTCTCACCCGAAAGCATGTTCCAAAATAGATTTTCTTCAACTTTATTTGGATAAACTAACTCAATATTAGCTTGGATGCATTACCAGAGTCCCTTAAATTATCAAAAATGAATATGCTCTTGGCGAGTGGGATCCAATAATCCGTCTCACCCTTCACATTGCTACGGACTACCGATGATGTTTATTTTTTATATTTTATAGTGACCAATAGAAAGATAAAGTACCTGTTTAATTTATATATTCTATAAAATATATTATTTGAGATGGTTACACCACGTGGTGCAAACACCATTAAAGTTTAACCGTAATAAATGGGTAACACCAACTCTTAGTTTGTCATCGCCATGTATGACAATGTCACTCTTAGGATCAATTAAAGGGTTTATTGAGTAAGCACACAATGACCACCACAACCTCTCATACATGGGGAGTTTGTTACATTCACATTATTTTTAGTAATTGTTAAGTGTAGATTTCAAACCATAGGAGATGCTCCCAAAAATCTTATAGTGTGAAGAATACCACCAATAGCTCGAACTTTGTATCATTGTTGTCAATCTAGTGCGCACTCAGAGGATTCAAAGCAAACTACTACCTTTGCAAACATACAAACCCCTAAGATTTGAACCTAAGTATCTTCTGAGTAAGTGTCTGGCCAAACATACAATTATCAATCCACCTAACTGCTAGGAGCATATATATATTAAATTGGTAACAAATTTTACCTATATTTCATTCTAGTTTAACAATTATGCATGTATCATTTAATAAGATTTGAATATGGGTTTTTTCTTTAATTTCATAAAATTTTGACATTTTTTATTAAATATTTTTTTAATTTTTATTTTTTGATAAGATGGACGAAGGGGTTTTGAAAGGTGCCCCAAACCTTTTACAAGAGTGGATCAACCAACTAGCTAGAAAGGAATAAAGCTATCAACATAGCAAACCAAAAAGGATCCATAAAATTGACAAACAACAAAGCTACATAATAGCCGAGCAGGACAAACAACAAATTTTCCTAGGGGATCCCTACTGTCGTAGATTAGAGCCATTTGAAAATATATTATATCCTCAAGATTTTATTGTCTATTTTATTTAATCCATCTAGGAAATACTCCTACCAAATTATGCATCTTTCCTACAAAAGTCCCAAGTTTGCTAAAAAATCTATCGATTTGTTTCCCTCATAAACATGCTTAATCTCAACCACTTCGAGGGTTAAAATTTATCTTTAGGTTTCAAAAAGTTTATTTCTGATCATCCAAGAAGGGACCTGGACACCTTTGAGCATTTTAATGATATTGAGGGAATCCTCTTCAATAATTACCTTCCTGACATTCAAAATCTCCAGTTGACAAACCCCTTGAAAGAGAGCTCATGCCTCCGCAAAATGACTAGTCTAACGATCTAAATTTTTAGTGAAAGCCAAAAACATCCTCTTGTCAGAGTCTCTAACCAATCCCCCCACATCGGTTAGTCCCATATTCCCTTTAGAATCTCCATAAAATTTAGCTTCAACCAACCATGAGGAGGTTCCCAAATAGTAGTATGTCTAGCAAGAGCTTGAAGGCGATCTTTGAGAGAATAATCTCTAAATCCAAGAGCCGACTCCACTACCAACTCCCCAACGGAAGTGACCTTATCTAAAGAAATTACATACATATTCTCAATAATGGCAACAACAACACAAAGTACCATGAACTCAATCAGATGGGAGATATTTTAAAAGGCTCTAGAATTCCTCTCCTTCCAAATATGCTACCAAACATGAGGTAAACCAAAGGACCAAAAAGATCAAAGATGTGAAGATAGAAAGGGAGACCTCCATTGAACGATCAAGTCAGACAACAACTTTGGAAAAACCTAAACCACATTAATTATCCTCGATAACTAGAAGAAGACATATTGAGAGAAGTGACAGTCAAAAAAGAGGTGCATAGGTGATTCTTCAGCACTACCACACAGGTAGCATCTGTTTAGGATAACTAATCCTATTTTTTCCAAATTATCCAATGTGAGGTACTTCCCTTGAGCCACCAACCAAAATAAAACATTAAATTTGGGGTAATACCCTTCAACCAGATATTACTAATGAGGGATCAAAGGGAACATCCAACAAAAGGTAGATTGACTTAACATAAAAGCAACCATCCTTCTTAGACCCCCATACCAATATGTCTAGCCTATCTTGGTTAGGAATAACCATCCACTTTAGGATGTCCATCATATCTTTTAACACAATTTTTTCTTCCTGTGAAATCCTTAAAAAACAAATGATTTCCAACATTTTCTATCAGTAACAGAGATAATGAAGTCACATACCTTTGACTCGAAATCTTGGCTTGTGATTGGTTCCACTAGAATCAAGTGATGATATGATTCTAATGGTCTATCAACTGCCCATGTATATTTCCAAAAATCAATGCTCTGCCCATTACCTCACACCCATCTTACACCATTTATGATATCAAAGCAGTTAACAATGCTGCACCAAAATGTTGAGCGAAGGCCAGGACTTGGGTCTGTTAGAAAATTACCAGTGTTACTTAAATATTTGGCTGCCAATATATTAACCCAATTAACATTATCTTTTTGAACCAATCTCCAACCCTATTTAGATATTAGTGTTTTGTTTAATGATTTTATTCTTCTTAAGCCTAGACCTTCCAACTCTTTCCTACTACACACTTGATCCCATGCCACAAGCGAGAAATTCTTCTCCTCAGAACCAGACCAAAGAAAGGATCACTAAATTTGTTCAATTTTCTAAACAATCTTTCTTGGAATCTAGAAAATATAAAGGAAGTACATTGGTATGCTATGCAAATTAGCCTTAACTAGCATAATTTTACCTACTTGGATCAAAAATGCCCCTTTCCATCCTATCAATTTTCTTTGTACTCTTTCTACAACTAGTTTCCATAGAGAAGTTGTAATCCCTCTGAAATATGAATGCGGGGTGATAGCGTCCCAGACCAATGGTGCAAACAAAAATTGATACACAACTGCTAAGTCCTACGAATGCGAGAAAAGCAATGCATGAAGGAAAGATGCGAGATGTTAGCAAACAAAGAAAAGTAGGGCCTATTTTTATTAATGTTGCTTTCAATCCAATTACAATACGTCTCCCCCCTTCTTAGGGCTTGGAGCATTTGATACAGTTCGTTACATCAACGGATGGTACGCTTCCAGTGTACGGATGGAACATAATGTAAAAATAATAGTAGATAAATTCTTCATGGATTTCTAATCGCTTCGGGGTGATCCAATTAGGACTACGATAGTTTGGGGGGCGATCGGGGGTAGGACGCCCGTCGTTTGGGGTTTGGTTTTGACACCAATCCACTTGGGATGGGTCCAAAACCTTGTAGGGGGTTGTGTCGGAGAATTTGGTGTGGGATTGTGGCTGATTTCTTGGGTTTTGGGTTAGGATTGCATTCTTAGTGTTCACCCAATAACCTCTCTTCTAAAAGAGAAATTATGGATGTAAGAAGCACAAATGGGAATGTGGGTACAATTTGGCAGCACTCCATTGCTCTCAATGCTCCCGTTCTCCTCTTTTTTTGGGGTGAGGATGCTCACCCTTTTATAGACCTAGGGTCTCTCTCTTTGAATGCGCATGCGAGAGTGCCACTTGGCTTGCCATGCAGTTTTTGGGAGAGAAGATTCCTCCCTGATTTAGAGTCTCCTTGCATGAGGCCTCCATGATCAGGGCATGCTTGACTGAAGTCACTCTCTCTAATTTGAAGTCGTTCCTCACAATTGCATGCCCTGAAGGTGCAGTTAAGTGGCAGAACTATCGAGGTTTGAATATTTTTGCCAGTCAAACCTACTAATTTTCCCACCCTAGGAAAATTGCTGCCAATCGTCCCAAGGTGGGACGAATAGGATTCTAATCGTCCCATGGTGGGACAAGTAGGGAGCAAAGTGCTAAAAAGGTGCCAAATTGACCTCTGACCTTAAAAAACTAATTTGGGAGTGGTTAGGACCACTTTTTAACCTCTGGAGGCTGCCCTAGGGGCTATGTATGCCAACTCGATCAGTGCTTGTAGTCGCATAATCGGATTGGTGTTGTTTTGGTGTCTATAGATGCTCCTTTTTAGGATGCACTGTGTGTGGCGTAGTGCTGAGCAAAAATAGATAACCAAAGCACTAAATGATTAGGATTTTTTAGTAATATAACCAAATTTTGATGTCACAAGTATGGAAAGGGCTTGCATTCTTGAATCCTTGCTTCTTACGAGCTAAGGAGCTTAACTCATGTGTAACCTTTTTTGGTGAGGTGTTATTTGATCTTAGACATTGTTCAATCATGAATAGGCAAAGGGCACAACCTTTTGTCTAAGGAACCTTGATTACATGATTCTAGAATACCAAGTGTTTGATCAGCTTGTGATTATTTCTTGTTTGCTACCCCAAGAAGGAGCGTGATTGTCTTTATCAATGATTCTTTGAATGCATTGCATTTCCTTGATTGGGTGTGTATTTGTTGATTTGGTGACTAAGTGTGACTACCCCCTCAAGTGATGAATCGATGAGAGAATTACTGAAATGAGAAAAGTGACAAGTCACTTGACCCAATATGACGTTTGTAAGGGTGCCTTCAGTTTTTTTCCATTGAACGCATGCAGTTTTCCAACAATCGGACCTGTTTTTGGTGGGTTTTGACCCTGTTTGTTGATGCCTATTGGGGTAGAAATTGTCAAAAATTCATCCTCCCGTAGAGTGGTCTAGCTATGGTAGCTTTCTAAGGGAGTAGGATAGTGGCTATTGGTGACCCCGACGTTGGTTTTTCATGCCAAGAATATCAGGTGCAAAGACACCTTTATCCGGAAGATTTATTGCTATTTTTGAGTGGGTTTGGACCCTTTTTTGTGACGCTTTGGGGATGAAATTTTTGAAAATCCATCCTCCAGTGGAGCAGTCCGGATATGGTAGAATTCTTAGGGAGTAGGATAGTGATAATTTGTGACCCCGACATCAGTTTTTTATGCCAAGAATGTCAGGTGCAAAGGCACCTTTGTTTGGCAGTTTTATTGCTATTTTTGAGTGGGTTTTGACCCTTTTTTGTGATGCCTTGGGGCTGAAATTTTTGAAAATCCGTCCTCCCGTGGAGCGGTCCGGCTATGGTAGCCTTCTTAGGGAGTAGGATAGTGATAATTTTTGGTCCCGACGTTGGTGTTTTATGCCAAGAATATCAGGTGCAAGGGCACCTTTGTTTGGCAGTTTTATTGCTTTTTTTGAGTGCATTTTTTGGATTCTTTTTTTGTTGCTTTGTTTTCTGCTCTGTAATCGTCCTAGGGTGGGACGAATACCAATTTGGTAATCATCCCAGGGTGGGACGATTACAGGCCTAACAGCCTATAAAATGGCCAAAACTAGGTTTTGGGCTCATTTGCAACATTTTTTTCTTGGTGTTTTGGAGCTGTGGGGAGGAGTGCGAGTTTGCGTAGCGGAGCGCTGTTGAAATTTCATGGACACCATGAGTTCAAGGACCGGATCTTCGAGTGGCGGAGCCGAGGCGAGACCGGTAGGTGCTCCTTCCTTCTTCTTGTTTTTTGGTTTTTGCTTTATATGAAGTTAAAAAAAACTTGCACATAATTATTTTTATTGTGCGTTATTTTATTTTTATTTTGTGTTAATATTAAGATCGAAACCCTAGTATTAAGTTTTTTGTTGTATTATGTTTTTTTTTTTTTAGTCACCTTAAGGTCGAAAACCCTAGTATGAATTTTTATTTTTTTGTTCACCTTAAGGTTGAAAACCCTAGGATGTATGTTTTGTTTTATTTGATTTTTTTGTTCACCTTAAGGTCAAAAACCCTAGTATGAATTTTTATGTTTTATTTGATTTTTTTGTTCACCTTAAGGTTGAAAACCCTAGGATGTATGTTTTGTTTTATTTGATTTTTTTGTTCACCTTAAGGTCGAAAACCCTAGGATGAATTTTTATGTTGTATTTGATTTTTTTTTGTTCACCTTAAGGTCGAAAACCCTAGGATGAATTTTTATGTTGTATTTGATTTTTTTTGTTCACCTTAAGGTTGAAAACCCTAGGATGTATGTTTTGTTTTATTTGATTTTTTGGTTCACCTTAAGGTTGAAAACCCTAGGATGAATTTTTATTTTGTATTTGATTTTTTTGTTCACCTTAAGGTCAAAAACCCTAGTATGAATTTTTATGTTTTATTTGATTTTTTTGTTCACCTTAAGGTCGAAAACCCTAGGATGAATTTTTATGTTGTATTTGATTTTTTTGTTCACCTTAAGGTCAAAAAACCTAGGATGAATTTTTATGTTTTATTTGATTTTTTTGTTCATCTTAAGGTTGAAAACCCTAGGATGTATGTTTTGTTTTATTTGATTTTTTTGTTCACCTTAAGGTCAAAAACCCTAGTATGAATTTTTTTGTTTTATTTGATTTTTTTTGTTCACCTTAAGGTTGAAAACCCTAGGATGTATGTTTTGTTTTATTTGATATTTTTTTTGTTCACTTTAAGGTCGAAAACCCTAGGATGAATTTTTATGTTGTATTTGATTTTTTATGTTCACCTTAAGGTTGAAAACCCTAGGATAAATTTTAATGTTTTATTTGATTTTTTTGTTCACCTTAAGGTTGAAAACCGTAGGATGTATGTTTTGTTTTATTTAATTTTTTTTTTCACCTTAAGGTCAAAAACCCTAGTATGAATTATTATGTTTTATTTGATTTTTTTTGTTCACCTTAAGGTTGAAAACCCTAGGATGTATGTTTTGTTTTATTTGATTTTTTTTATTCACCTTAAGGTCGAAAACCCTAGTATGAATTTTTATGTTTTATTTGATTTTTTTTTGTTCACCTTAAGGTTGAAAACCCTAGGATGTATGTTTTGTTTTATTTGATTTTTTTTTGTTCACCTTAATGTCGAAAACCCTAGGATGAATTTTTATGTTGTATTTGATTTTTTTTGTTCACCTTAAGGTCAAAAACCCTAGGATGAATTTTTATGTTGTATTTGATTTTTTTTTGTTCTTAATTGTACAGTTTATTTGATTTATTTGTACTTTTGTTGTACAGTTCTATATTTTTGTTTTTCATATGTACAGTTTATTTGATTTATCTATACTTTTGTTGTACAGTTTTATTTGATTTATCTGTACTTTGGTTGTATAGTTTTATTTGAATGATCTTTACATGTGTTGTACAGTTTTTTCTGTACAATTGTATTTTAATGTTTTTGTTTAAATTAAGGTTAAAACCCTAATTTGTTTTTTTTGTTTTATTGTGTTTGTGTTTTACAGGTTGTTAGGAGTCGGCACCGCCAACCGACTATGTTCTCTGATGCTCGAGAGGCATTGACAGTTGTGGATTGGGAGTGACTTGATGCCCATGGGCTCAAGCAGGTGACACGTTTGAAGCCTATGGTGGGGGATCGAGCATATCTGACTATTTTGATCAATTTTTGGGATCCCCGCACCAACACCTTTCATCTCCCAATAGGGAAGATGACGGTTACTTTAGAGGATGTGTATCAGATTCTGTGGATTCTGATAGACAAACTGCCCATTCAAATGACTCCCCGTGATCAGTGGACGACGGTGCTGACACGGTGCTTTGGGCAGGTGGCAGAGATGGGGGTGGATAGGGCTATGGAGAGGGCAGAGGTAGACTGCCTGATTGGCAAGATTTCGGTGTGGTGGTGGTTGAAGAAGGGTATTTTGGGTGTGAGGCATGCATTGCTCATGACACTCATCTCCAACATGCTGCTTCATGACTCCTCGGGTGCGAGGTTCCCTTGGAACCTACTCGAGGTGGTGTTTATACTGGTGGAGTGTTCGACAGTAGCACCATTGATTACGAGGTGGGGTTAGACACTATTGGCATAACTTTATGATGAGTTGTACGAGGTTTGCTACCAGAGGTGAAAGGGGATCGTGTGCAGCTATCTTTTGTAGTGCTGGGGGTGGAAGCACATAGTTGTGGAGCGGCCACAGGGGTTGCCTTAGACCACTCAAGGTGAGATGGTGGATAGGGAGATTGGGTATGCTACTCTATGGCAAAGGTTAGAGGATCAGGGGTAGAGTCAGCGATGGGCAGGTGTCGTAGGGCACTATACTGATGCCTTCTCTCGTCTTGCTCCTGGGGAGGTGTTCTGGTGGCCATACTGGGACTATCCATCCTGGATTGAGGCTGGAGAGTGGCTCCGATGGGTGCACAAGAGGATATGGTTGGTCAGGTGACATGGGATAGAGTAGGAGTACTTCTCGTACATCTGGGTGACTTGATAGTTTGGGGTGCACCAAGGATTGCTTAGGGAGCCCTTGATATATCGACGTCAAGGTGATAAGAGGACTCTAGCCTGGCCGATTATTAAGTCACTAGGTGAGGATTCTGATGTAGTGATTGATGTCCCTGACATGGACAATGTCAAAGTGACTACAAAGTATGACCAATGGTGGACGATGTTGCGATGGCGGGGTGAGGGGCCTGTAGGATGTCTGGATGTGGCAATAATAGGTGATGGGGGTGCAGAGGCATCGATAGAGGGTTGGGGTTCTCTACTCGATGATGCAAATATGGTGGAGGTGGATGACTTGACTGGGGATGATTTAGGGGTTTTAGAGCAATCGAATACACAGGACATCCTAGAGCAGTGGATGCCAAAGCAGCATGCCATCCCAGAGATGCCCATGCTTCAGGCGGTCACAGGGGATATGGAGGCTAGGTTTCATGCTGAGATAGCATGATTAGAGAACCTACTACAAAGACGAGATGAGGAGCACAGTGTCGAGAGGGATCTCCTACGGGCTCAGTTGGTGTAGTGAGATGATGCATTGGCTACATACCACCAACGGGATGTGGAGTGGGATCAGTATCGGGTGGATTTGAAGGCTGATATTATCCACCTCAGGGGATAGTTACCTGAGCTCACTGGAGGTGGATCGTCGCACCGTACAAGAGGCAATGAGACTGAGCAGTCTACATCCTCTCATCGTAGGCGGGTGGGTGAGGGTAGCGTTAGTGGGCATGATGGGAGGGTTGGCAGTAGCCACCCTGAGAGGTCCCATAGGACCCACACCAATAGGGGTAGTTCCAATTGCACTGATCTTGCATGATCATGGTGGTCGACTCCATAGGCTTTGGGGATTTTGAGTTTTTGATTTTTGTGAGGTCAGAGGACCTTTTTATTGTATCCTGAGGGTATTTTTGACTTAATATATACATCACTTTATTTTTGTATTATTTACTTTGTTATGGTTTATTATTCTTTTTATGCACATTTATTTATGTTTATGTATGCATATGTTGTTATGACTACGGATGATATTAGGTATATGATATGGATGTATGCATATGGAATGGATGGAATGATTTGTTGGTATGCAGGTGGTGGCACCATAGACTGTACAGGATTAACTGGATTTCTGTACTATGTGATTGCTTGATGGAATAACTTTGCATTTGTAAATTTTTGTTTTGTATTTTTTGATGGTGATAATGAAATGTACGACAATTGTTTTAAAATGTAGTTAAGGTTTTTCTAAGACTCAGCTACTTTAACTAACTAATCAAGACTGTAAATTATATTATAAGACTTTCAAATAAGGTACGAATCAGACTTGAGTTTGACCAAGTTATTTCACATCCCTGTGTGTGCGATTGTGTTCGTCTATGTGGTATTCGTAAGGATACCGCCAGTACCAGGTAGGTTGTCCACTAAACTTGTACTAAGGATCGCCTAATTAGCTCCACTAACTCCTTTGTTGTATTTAGTAAGATTAATCTATGGCACAATCTAGAATACAATAAGCTAGCTCATCCACATGCAAACATTGGTCTACTCACATGCAAAGCTAATGTGATAGACATATCGTCATGCATTTAGGATACCGCCATTGCCAGGTAGGCTATCCACCAAACTCGTAATGAGGATCACCTAAATGGTTCTTCAAATGCTAAGAATTTTAGGGATTCAAGCTCAGGCATCTTTTGGTTGCTCAATTTGTTGGGATACTTGCTCTCATACATAGTGACGAAAATCACTGTTTATTTTTCTCTTTTTTTTTTTTTGAGCAAGGGGTTTGAGTAGTGGTGATAACCATTGTTATTATTATTTCAAAGTTGAGCACGTGGGTTTTTGGCTTGTGAATGGCATTGATCCTTTTGGCCTTGGGGATGACTACCCATCTTGGTCAGGGACGTGTAGTACAAATCCTTACAACTTTGGGGCTCAACGATGGTTGGGAATTTTATTATGTAATGGCATTGATCTTTTAGGCCTTGGGGATGACTACCCATCCTTTGTAGGGGTGTGTAGTATGAATCCTTACGACTTTGGGGACCAAAGGTGTGTGGAATTTTGGATAGTGGACTTTTGGGATTTTTCTTATGATTGGCATTGATCCTTTTAGGCCTTGGGGATGACTACCCATCCTTCTCAAGGATGTGTAGTACGAATCCTTACGACTTTGGGGACCAAAGGTGTGTGGAATTTTGGATAGTGGACTTTTGGGATTTTTCTTGTGATTGGCATTGATCCTTTTAGGCCTTGGGGATGACTACCCATCCTTATTAGGGATGTGTAGTACGAATCCTTACAAATTTGGGGACCAAAGGTGTTTTGGGATTTTTGATAGTGGTGAAAACCACTATTTATTATGGGGAATTGGATGGGGAGGAGCTTGTCCTTTTGTCAATTCTCAGCATTCTTGAACCATTCACACGGGGGGATGAGCAGGATAACCTTTCACCTATGGTACCCTAGATTGCTTTGTAGGTTTCTCTTGCATTCACACAACTTGGGAATTTTTAAGTGTTTTAAGCTTGTGTTGGGATGTGATGTAACAATGCGTGGTCCAAGTAAAACTCTACCTTGTAAAAAATGGTCTGACTTTGTACAACATTTGATCAGAAATCTAAAGATAGCTGAATAACAAAAAGCCCTAAAGACATTAGCAGACAACTAACTATGATATGGTGAAAATGTGAAGGCTATTATTTTTGATGGATCTTTTTACAAAATGGACTGAATTTGGAAAAATGATCTAATTGTCGAGTAATTACAGTCTATGGTGCTTTTGACAAGTATGACCAACAAATATGCAATGTATGTATGCGATGCCTAATGCAGTTTTTATTTCGTTTTTGTGTTTTGATTGTTAAGAATATGCATGAAAGTGAGATGCAATTTTTTTTGTTATTTTTGATTATCTGTTGTTTTTGTTTGTTTTTGAATATTTGTTTTTGACCAAGCGATTGTGGGAACCCTTGGATTTTTTGGTTTGACCAAAGGGTTTATGGATACCTTTGGGGCGTTTTAGGTTGACCAAGCGATTGTGGGAATCCTTGGAGCTTTTGGTTTGACCAAAGGGATGATGGATACCTTTGGGGCATTTTGGATGACCAAGCGGTGGCAAGAACCCTTGGAGCTTTTGGTTTGACCAAAGGGATTATAGATACCTTTGGGGTGTTTTAAGTTGACCAAGTGATTGCAGGAATCCTTGGGGCTTTTACGTGACCAAGCAGTGGTGAGAACCCTTGGAGCTTTTTGTTTGACCAAATGGATTATAGATACTTTTGGGGCATTTTAGGTTGACCAAGTGATTGTGGGAATCCTTGGGGCTTTTGGTTTGACCAAAGGGATTATAGATACATTTGGGGCATTTTTGGGGTTGACCAAGTAATAGCTGGAATCCTTGGAGCTTTTCAAGTTGACCAAGTGATTGCTATAATCCTTGGAGCTTTTGGTTTGACCAAAGGGATTAGGGATACCTTTGGGGCATTTTTGGGGTTGACCAAGCAATTACTAGAATCCTTGGAGCTTTTTAGGTTGACCAAGCGATTGCTAGAATCCTTGGAGCTTTTTAGGTTGACCAAGCGATTGCTAGAATCCTTGGAGCTTTTAGGGTGGGCTATGGCTCCCTAAACATGGAATGGCCTCAAATGACTGATGTTCAAGGGTTCTAGTTCCTTGATTCTTTCAAGAGATGCAAGCCGGTATGTTCTAGGTCCTATTTGACTGTCAATTACATAAGGACCTAACCAATTTGCCACAAACTTGTCCCTTAAATGGGGCGACAAGTTAGAATTGTGTTGGTTCTCTTTTAAGACCAAGTCACCAACCTGAAAGTCCCTCAGGTGAACTTTCATGTTATATGCTTTCTTAAGTCGCTCTTGATAGATACGTAAATGCTCGAAAGCATTGATGCATCATTCGTCGAGCAATGTAAGCTGGTCTAACCGGGACTACCATGCATTTTCATCATCGATGAAATCTTGCATTGATATGTGCAGGGAGGGTATTTCCAACTCGAGAGGAATGATTGCCTCGGAGCCATATGTAAGCAAAAATGGAGTGACCCTAGTGGGCATCCGAATTCTAGTGCGATAAGCCCATAGGGCAAGTGGTATTTGTATGTGCCAATCCTTATGATTATCTATGATCATCTTTTTAAGAATGGCGAGTAGCATTTTTTTTGACGCCTCTGCTTTCCCATTTGCCTGCGGATAATAAGGTGTCAAAAAACTGTGCTGAATTTTGTACTTTGTTGTCAAAGCACGCACATCTTTCTTCTTAAATGACGTCCCATTATCCAAGATGATCTTGGATGGAATACCAAAATGACATATGATGTTATGTAAAATAAACTCCGCAATGTGGGGCCCAGTAGTAGAGGTAAGCGAAATTACTTCCACCCACTTGGTGAAGTACTCTATGGCCATTATAATAAATGTGTGATGGCCTGACGACACAGGGGAGATCTTTTCGATTAGATCTAGGCCCCACTATGAAAATGGCCAAGCCAATTGGATCGGCTACAAGGCCTGAGAAGGTTCGTGTGTCAAGTTCGCATGGTGTTGACACTTCATGCACTTCCGCACATATGCACAATAATCTCGCTCTAAATATGGCCAATAATAGCCCATGTGAAGAGATTATTGATACCTTTGGGGCATTTTGGGTGACCAAGTAGTGGTGAGAACCCTTGGATCTTTTGGTGTGGGCCATGGCTCTCTAAATGTTGAAGGGCCTCAAATGACTAATCTTCAAGGGTTCTAGTTCCTTGATTCCTTCAATAGAGGCAAGTCGGTATGTTCTAGGTCCTATTTTACTGTCAATTACATAATGACTTAACCAATTTGCCATGAAATTGTCTCTTAAATGGGGCAACAAGTTAAAATTTTGTTTGTTCTCTTTTAAGACCAGGTCACCAACCTGAAAGTCCCTCAGGTGAACTTTCATGTTGTATGCTTTCTTAAGTCACTCTTGATAGATACGTAAATGCTCGAGAGCATTGACGCATTGTTCATCAAGTAATGTAAGCTGGTTTAACTGGGCCTACCGTGCAGTGTCATCATCGATGAATTCTTGCATTGATATGCGCAGGGAGGTATTTCCAACTCGAGAGGCATGACTGCCTTGGAGCCATACACTAGCAAAAATGGAGTTGCCCCAGTGGGCGTTCGAATGCTAGTGTGATAAGCCCATAGGGCAAGTGGTATTTGGATGTGCCAATCCTTATTATTATCTGTGACCATCTTTTTAAGGATGGCGACTAGCATTTTTTTTGTCACCTCTGCTTGCCCATTTGCCTGCAGGTAATAGGGTGTCGAAAAACTATGCTAAATTTTGTACTTTTTTGTCAAAGTACGCACATATTTGTTCTTAAATGACGTCCAATTATCCGAGATGACCTTGGATGGAATACCCAAACGACATATGATGTTATGCAAAATAAACTCTACAATGTGGGGCCTAGTCATAGAGGTAAGCGAAATTGCTTCCACCCACTTAGTGAAGTACTCTGTGGCCGTTATGATAAATGTGTGATGACCTGACGACACAGGGGAGATCTTTCCAATGAGATATAAGTCCCATTATGAAAACGACCAAGCTGATTGGATCGATTGTAAGGCCTAAGAAGGTACGTGTGTCAAGTTAGCATGGTGTTGATCTCGCTCTAAATATGGCCAATAATAGCCCATGCAAAGAATGCGCTTTACGATGGCCACACCGCTAAAGTGGCCACCGTATGTACCATCATGTGCTTGGGTGATCACCCAAGCATACTCCTTCTGGTCCAAGCAACAGAGGAGGATCCCTTCGCAGCTTCGACAATACAAAATTTCTCCTAGCAAGACATGTTTTATCTCTTTCTGTTTGAATGTTCTTTTCACGATGTGTGACAATCCAAGTGGGAGGCTACCTAACTTGAGATAGTCTCTTATGGGTGTGTACCAATCCTGCTGATCAAAAACCTCGATTGTATGAATGGTCGATCCCTCTTGAATTTTGTCCCTAGCAAAAGCTGAGTGGGAAATAACTTGTAAAAATAGCATTGTGTTGCTATTAAGAGGGGTTGGAGAGAACAAAGACCCCCAGTTGGTGCGATTCAGAATATCATGGATTCGAGAGAACCTATCATGAGATGGTTCAATCTGGATCAGGTGGATTCCTAGCATTATGTTAGAGCTTGCACACTCCATATCATATTGCGATAATGTTTTGACTTGAATGGTCTTGCAAAATTAGTGACCCAAAGGAGGCCAAAGAGTCTGTAAAATGATTCGATGATCGAGGGAGTGCCTCGATGTCGTACCATTCAAAATTTGCCAAGAATTTATCCACAAGGGCTTTGTAGGCATGTAGAACTAGGCATTTGCATTGGAATACCCCTTTCACTTGGTTGACAATTAACAGTGAATCACCAAAGATATTCAAGCGTTTGATGTTCATGGTGATGGTTGTCTGAAGACCTATGAGCAAGGCTTTGTATTCAGCATTGTTATTGGTGTAAAGGAAATAAATTTTGAATGATAAAGGCATTGGAGCCTTTTGCAGTGTGAAAAATATGATTCTCGTGCCACCCCCTTCCTCACATTTATAACCATCGAAGAATAAGGTTATGTCGGCATGTGACTCAGGCTCTTCAGAATCTAGTGATTTTGAGACATGGAAGACCCCATGATTGGGTAGCTCTATGGTCAGAGGTTGATTGTCTTCGAGAGGAGCCTTTGCTAGTTGATCGACGATGACTTGAACTGTGATGGACTTTTTCCCAATGAATTCAATGTCAAACTCCATGAACAACATGATCCATTTTGTCGTACGACTACTATGATAAGTATGACTCATCATGTATCGCAATAGATTCTGCTTAGACACAACATACATTGTATTTCTTAGAATGTAATGGCATAGCTTTTTGGTGGCAAATACCACTTCCAAGCATAGCTTCTCAATGTATGCATAGTTAAGTTCGTAACTGACTATGGTGCGGCTAAGATAGTAATTAGCTTGTTCTTTATGTAATTCATTTTTTTGGGCTAACATGGTGCCCAGTGCCACCTCAGTAGCTGATATGTATAAGTAGAACGACACTCCTAGTCTAGGTGGTGCCAATACTGGTGGTGAAGCCAAGTACTAGTTGATGTCATCAAAGGCTGACTGGCACTCATCATCCCAGTGAAATGCTACCCCCTTGTGTAATAATTTATTCATGGGTCGGCACTTGTTAGATAACTGCGCTATGAAGTGCTTGATTGACGTGACCTTTCCCTGCAATCTTCTTAGCTTCCTGATGGTGGTTGGGGGAAGCATCTCAAGGATTACCTTGAATTTGTTTGGATCTACCTTGATACCTCATTTTGAGACTATGAAACCCAAGAGTTTTCTAGATGTGACGCCAAATATGCACTTCTTGGGGTTTAGCCTAACTTTGTGTTCGATGAGGCGATCAAAGATCTTGTGTAAGTCATCAAGATGATTTTGGTGCAAAATAGATTTAGCCAACAGATCATCCATATAATCTTCTAAAGTTTTATACATGTGATCGTGGAAGATGTATGTCATAGTGCTTTGGTAGGTGGCACCAACATTTTTAAGGCCAAAGGGCATGACCTTATAACAAATTGTCCCCCAAGGTGTCATGAACGTCATTTTGAGTTGATCATCAATATTGATACGAATCTGGTTGTATCCCGAGAAACCATCCATGAGGGAAAGCATTTTGTGGCCTGCTATAGCATCTACCAATGCATCGATGCTAGGCAAGGGGAAATCATCCTTGGGACTTGCTTTGTTTAAATCTTAAAAATCGGTGCATATGCGAATCCTCTCATCCGAATTCTTGATGGGTACCATGTTGGACAGCCATGGTGGGTAATCTACGTAGATGACAAACTATGCATCCAACAACTTTTGTAGCTCATCTTTGACCATTAAGGCCACTGTTGGGTGCATCTTACGTAGCTTTTTCTTGACTGGCTTGACTGTCAGATCAAGCATTAAATTATGTGTGACTAGTTGTGGGTCTAGCCCCGACATGTCTTTGTAGGACCATGCAAAAACCTCCTTCTTCTCCTTGAGAAGGGCAATGTAATCAGCTTGCTCTTCGGGGGACATACTTACCCCTATCTTGATGACTTGCAGATTCATTACATCAGAATCGATGTCTACGTCAATCGTCTCTTCTACTAAAATGTGAGATCCTTCCTCCAACTTGTGTGGAGTTGGGATCAGGTGGATATCATTTGCTGAATTTAGATCTGCATTGGGAACGTGGGGTTCCCCTTCAGTAAGGAAGATATCCTGATTCTGTCCTAGGGTGAAATGGAACATCCCACCATAAGGCCAGTACTCTGATGGGGATGGTGGTGAGTCAACATGATCCCAGATTATGGAATATAGGTCTAGATACAATGGTCGTGTTGGATTGGCTGGGTTATGGATGGGGGTAGTTAAATTGATGGAGATCATGTTGACAGAATGAATTTGGTCTCCATTATCACACAGGTGTTGACTCGGCCATCCTTGGTGATCCTTGTGCCCCTGATCTGGCTCTGTGGGTACTGGCACAAAAAGATCAACCCTATGCATGGATAGAAGGATAGGGTTTGCCCTTGGCACTGGTGGCCCTATAGGGTCTCTAGGCTAGAGGTGCTCTTTGTATGCTTGAAGTGGTGGATGAAACACTTGGTTTAACTATTCTTGATTTAAATGCTACCTATGCCTTGGTACCATATTTAGATGTTCAAACATACCATCGTTGTCTATGGGGTATTCTTGTTACCTCATGTTATTAAGATATGTCATCTCAGTCTCATCCTCATAGTCACTATCGAAGATCCATAGGCATTCATTAGCTCTGACAACTATGTGCTCTTCTTGTTGGTATAGCCTCCCATTAGGTGTTTCTTGATCACTTGGCCTTATGGTTGGCATGGGAGGTTCCTTTTGTTCAAGCAAGTTGACTTGGTACCATTTGGGTTGTTTCACTCTCTGTAGGAGGGCTGAATTCTCTTAAGGTAGAACATTAAGGGGGAACATTGCCTTGAAGTTCTCTTGATAGTCATCAATGGGCATCACTTGTGAGTGATTACTATCGGACTCAAAAGGGTCCCAGGGTGCTACCTCATAAGCTGACTCATCTTCAGAAGACTCTCCTTGATCTTGTTCATAACCCTCTTGGAGGTTATCCCTTGAACTTTCCTCTTTCTCGATCAAATAGGAAGGGTTGTTGAGGTCGACAAGGTTTGTTGTTAAACATGGGAGATAGTCCCCCATTGTATATGTTGTGTTGGGATTGGCATATGGATCTTGTGCCAACCCATCCTTGTTGCCTAGACCTAGGCCTTGCATGGTTTCTACCAAAATTTCGAGGGGAAAATGATGGTTGAACCCTACTCCTGATTTATCATATGGCATCTAGTATCTTGGTTGACAAAGAACGTGTATTCCTTGTTTGTATCTGCCCAATCCATATCCATGCCAATTACATTGGCCAAGGTATTTCAAGGCAAATTTTAGGTTGGACAGATAGTCGACGTTCTTAGAAAATGGCTCTTCGTCCTCTTCCTCTTGTAGGTAAGGTTCGATGTTTTTGTCGAGGCCCCCATATACAAAATTTGTCTGGTTTTGAGGGTAGCCTAAAGGGAAGATAGTTTATATGGGGAGGTGAGGTCTCCCCATGTCTTGCATGGATTCGAGTGCAAGTGTTGCCACTATGTTCTACACTAGGTACTCCCCCAGGCCTGTATTGGCCATTTTGATGGTAATCATCGGCGGTTGAGGGGGAGGGAATGGGAGTTCTCCCTGATTCCACTACATGTTGGGTGAACCAAGTGTCTCGACTTCCATTTTGCTAGGCACCTCTTTGGTAGAGATGGTTGAGAGTAATGGTGGTGCCTCCTCTAGGGGCTTCTTCTCGTTATCCTTCGATGTGGCCACCATAGGTGGTATTATTGGTGAAGTGATAGACGATGAAGATGGGCCAGGTAGGTTACTCGAGGGACTCAACAATGGGGATGTAGGCAAAATTGGACCCTGAGTGGACGGATTCAATTGAAAGTCCAAATATGTCGATGGGAGGGTCGATTGTGGCATCAACTGCACCGCATTGCAAAACTTGAAGGGCTCTAAGTCTGTTGGGACTACATGTACTTGCCCTTCATGTGTGTACTTGAGGCACTGATGGGCTATTGAAGGGACACACTTCATGTCCCTGATCCAAGGCCGGCCTAACAAGATATTGTAGGCCATCTCACCCTCAAGGATGTGACACAACATAGGAATGGTATTTTGTCCTACTTAGATGGGCAGGACAATTGTGCCAACCGTTGAGCATAACACGTCGTTGAATGCTTGAAGGGTGTAGGTGGATGCCACAATGTGGGATGCTAGCAACTTAAGATGTTTTAATGCCACTGTCATGATTATGTTGCTATACGAGCCAGCGTCCACCAACACCCTCTTGAATGGAATCTTGTTGACCCGTGCGATGATGTGCAGGGGTGGATCCACCATATCACTAGTCATCGATTTCAATTCATCTTCCCTGAAGGTTATGATTGGTTCAGTGCATTGTCTCACATGTCCCATGAAGTTGAAAAAATTGGGTTCTTGGGGCTATAGCTCAATGGCTTTGAGTATCTCCATCAGAGCCTCACGATGGGGCAATGATTGTTGGATGAGCTCATATATGGAGAGCCTAGCCGACGTGGTCCGTAAACTCTGAGTAAGCTTAGTCATAATCATGGCCACTGGTCTAGGCAGGGGAGGTTGTGTAGGGTGTTGTGGGGGTTGTGACATTGATGGAACATTTCCTGTAGTTGTAGTGGGTGCGGCTATGTTTGGGTATCTTTTGTTCCACGTCACAATGCTTATCATCCCTATGTACCCTTGCATGGGGCAGTTTTGTGTCACCTCATTCACCTGTATAGTCTTTTCCTACGCATCATGGGTAGGTAAGGGGTCTTTGAAGACATCCATCTGTTGGTTGCTCAGCACTACAGGATTATCCATCGTGAGCATTTTGTTGTCTATCAAGTCTTGCACCAAGTTTTTGAATTTCCAACAACTAAAGATGTCATGTCCTTTCTGCCAATGGAATCTACAATACAAGTCTTCCCTATAGCCCTTAGGTTTTGGTGCATTGGGGTCTATGGATCGATTTTTTGGCAAGTTTACCTTATGCAACTCTTTGAAAACATCTGAGTCATGTCGGCCATAGGAGGGAGGTAGGGTAGCCTTGAAAGCAATGTCCTCCATCGATTCCCATAAGCGTCTATGGTCTCATCATCATACTTATTAAGGCCAGCTAGGTCACTTAAGGATGCCTTCTTCTTGGTGTTGAAGGTAAAACATTCAAGGAACATGTCTATTAGATGGTCTAAATTGTTGATGCTATGCTTTGGCAATTGGGTAAACCAGTCTGAGGCAGGACCTACGAACGTGGTTATGAACATTCTCAAAAGTAATGCATCATTGTCCTGAATGCCAAAGCATTGACTCAGGTATCTCATTACGTTCTCTTGGGCATCCTCATCCCCTCTAAAAATTTCCAATTGCATTTTGAAGTGGTCAGGGTATGGGGGTGCCGGAACTGAAGGATGCACAGGGTGACTGCGAAGTTGGTATAAGGTGGGCTTTTGGGGCCCTAAAGTCTTGGTCTCCATAGACTCTAAGCATTCTAACAGCACTTTGTACACATCAAAGGATTTAATTTTCTCTTCTTTGGTTTGTTCCCATTGTGCATTACGAGGAACTTGAGGCCTATGGAGGGGTAGTCGGGTAGCGCCCCCCTACCTTGGTAGGGCATTTTAGCCATCTCTTCTTCTCGCTCAAACTCCTCATAGGCCTCTTGGGGATTTTTTTGGTGTGACCTATGAACATGAACGAGCACCCGAGGAAGGTGCCCGTCATTGGTTCTAGGGGTGGCCTCCCACTCAGGCCTCAGAGGTCTTGGAGGCAACACTTGATAAGGTTGTGGAGACCTGTCTCGCACTAAGGGGTTGTGCCCCTCATAAATATTTATCCTATGCATGTGAGGGGTTGGAATCCTCTCATGCATATTGTTCTAGAGCAACTCATCTGTCTGGCACCAAATCCGCTCTTTGTTAAAATGATACAGTTGCTCTAACTTTTGCTGATCTTGCCTAAGCTATGTGATTTGCATTTGGCAGGTGGCATGTTTGGCAAATGCCAAGTCAATTTGTTCCACCATCCTACATTTAGGAGGCCTATATGCCTCCCCTACATGTCTATTTTGGTCATGGTGATCCGATATTTCTATGGGTTACTTTCCTTTGTCGAGGTTAGTGGCATTCACTTGAGGCTTTGGCCTCAATAGGTGATCTTGATAATTAGCAGGTGCAGATGTGCATTGCTCCCACACGTTGTATTGCTCTTGAGGAATATACTAGTATTCCTCATACTCCATTTCGTACATGTGAAAGGGATGGGCAGAGTTGGCTCACCCGATCTGAAGAGCCTTGTGCTCTAGATTTGGTCTATTAGTTCTAATAGTAATGAGGGGTAGATGGGGGATGATATAATCATGTGGTACCTCCTTGTGAACCCTATGTTGCTCTAGCACTTCATCGTGCAGTGGCCACTCATAATGAACATCTAAGGGGGCCTTCCCCTATGTGTACCCCTCCTGAGAGGGCCTGTGTCGAACGGGGGTGCCCCCCAAAGGGGTTCCTCTATAGTCCTTTTTTGTAGTGGCATAGTGCGGACTATTTTGTGGGTCAGTCTGCCAAGGTGGTATAACCAAGTCCTTGGGGCTATAATGGAAGCGACTGCTGCCTCCTTGTACACTTTCCATAGCTTTCTTGCCCGTAATTGGGCTTGGCTATGGGTATACACCATGGTGGTGGTTCTCTACAAGATATGTATTTTTTTATCTCCTTTATGATTTTTTATGCTACACCAAACAAAAGGGACCACACAAAAAAATAAATGATTATCTCATTTACATATTAAATGTGTGTCCTAAATATGGTTCGATGTGTTTTGATTTTTGTTGTGCAAACCGTGTAAAGAAAATTTTTTTATTCATGCATGATGAGGGCTCTTATATCTCCAAAATGGTCACCCCTTCAATATACCACTTCCAGGCCATTATACCGAACCTCTCAATATACACGCCCTTACGTGAGGGAGACTATTGGTATGTGAGAGTAGAACAGTATGTGGACCATAGGTAGTACGAAAGGGGAATCGCTCTATTTTTGACACCTATCATAGAAGACTTATCCTCATGCACTAGGAATCACCCCCACTACACTTGGTAAGCTTTCATTAGGATTTACGTCTAGCAACAGTCACGATCAGGGTTATGTATGCAAAATCCAAGCCAAGGTGGTGATGAAATCTACCGTTGGTCTTGATCAAGTGTTGGGGTTTTACGACCAACTCCTTGATGTTAATATTATTACGTGGTGTGTGTGTGGTTCCTTTTACTTGTGCAAAGAAATAAAACATGCAAAAAACTTCCCTATGCAAGCAAAGAAAACAAAAAAATTGCAAAGATAGAATTAGAAAAACATAGAGGATGTCTAGAAAACCTACCTCTTCTCTGTCCCAACCAGATGCCTCTGATTTTTTTCTCAGAAAGTCCACAGAGATCTAATCATCCTAGGGTGGGATGAATAGCAAGTTTGCATTCATCCTAGGGTGATACGAATTTGTATTCATCCTGAGGTGGCACAAATTCCAAGTCTATATTCATCACAGGGTAGCATGAGTAGCAGTCCAGTGCCCGAATGAGTAACACCTATAAGAAAAACACAAAATTTTTGATCAAAAAATTGATCCCAATAGCATGGGATAGGGTCCCACCATGATCACCAATGAAATATGAAAGCGGGGTGACGACGTCCTAGACCAATGGTGCAAACGTAAATTGATACACAACTGCTAAGTCCTACGAATGCGAGAAAGGCAATGCATGAAGGAAGACGCGAGATGTTAGCAAACAAAGAAAATTTGGGTCTCTTTTTATTAATGTTGTTTTCAATCCAGTTACAATATGCCTCCCCCCATTCTTAGGGCTCAGATTTTTTGATACAATTTTTTACATCAATGGATGGTACGCTTCTAGTGTCCTCCGCATGCCTACATTTGAAATGGGTGGGCCAAACATTGCCACCGCTTGTGTCTGTGTGTTCATGTGTTCCTTGTTGCACCTCTAGTGTTCTTGATAGTGAGATATTGTGCTCAAAGAAACAAAAAATAGTTAATAGCATATGCGGGTGGAAGGAAAACATGCAATCCCTAGGGCCTTCGGCTAGTTAATGTATAAAATAGTAAAATTATGGTCAGAACATGTCATAATGAACCTAAAATTTGATATAAGCATGAAAACATCATTAGAGACACATTGCAAAAATAACATTCAAGAAATCATGTACATATTTCTAATTGCTCCAAGGTGGGACGATTAGGATGGTCACAAAGCATGCAAATATGACATTACAAATGTCCTATCCAGAGGCCTCCAAAATTCCTAAAAACTTGGGGTTAGACAAAAAGGTGCATTTTGGGATGACCCAAAAGGTCATATTTGGCATATTCTACCCATATTGTCATGTATCTGAAGGCACTCCCTGTATGTTAGTAAATGCGTAAAATGATGAAAACACGATCAAATCAAGTCAGAATAACATGAATCTTGAACATAAGCATAAGTGAATCAAACATGAAAAAATATAAAAATAACAGTAGAGAAATCATGCATGGATTTCTAATCACTCTAGGGTGGGATGATTAGGACTGTCACAAAACATGCAAAGGCAACCTTCCAAATTTCCAGCCTAGAGGCCTCCAAAACTCTTGCAAACTTGGGGTTAGGCTAAAAATGGCATTTTGGGACAACCCAGAAGGTCATATTTGGTATATTCCACCTATATTGTCCCGTATCTAAGAGCACTCCCTGTATGTTAGTAAACGCATAAAATGATAAAAATACAATCAAATCAGGTCAGAATCCAATGAAACCTGAAAAGTAGCATAAGTAAACCAAATGGAACATAATGAAAAAATAATAGTAGAGAAATTCTTCATGGATTTCTAATCACTCTGGGGTGAACCAATTAGGACTACAGTAGTTTGGGGGGAACCCGGGGACAGGACGCCCGTCGTTTGGGGTCTGGTTTTGATACCAATCCACTTGGGATGGGTCCAAAACCTCCTAGGGGGTTGTTTTAGAAAATTTTGTGTGGGATTGTGATTGATTTCTTGGGTTTTGGGTCGAGATTGTGTTCTTAGCGTTCACCCGATAACCTCTCTTCCAAAAGAGAAATTATGGATGTAAGAAGCACAAAGGGGAATGTGGGTACAATTTTGAAGCACTCCATTGCTCTCAATGCTCTTGCTATCATTTTTTTTGGGGTGAGGATGCTCACCCTTTTATATACCTAGGGTATCTCTCTTTGAATGCGCATGCGAGGGTGCCACTTGGCTTGCCATGCATTTTTTGGGAGAGAAGATTCCTCCCTGATTTAGAGTCTCCTTGCATGAGGCCTCCATGATTAGGGCATGCTTGACTAAAGTCACTATCTCTTATTTGAAGTCGTTCCTTGCAATTGCATGCCCTAAAGGTGCAGTTAAGTGGCGGACCTGTCGAGGTTTGACTTTTTGCCAGTCAAACCTACTAATTGTCCCACCCTAGGACGATTGTTGCTAATCATCCTAGGGTGGGACAAATAGGATTCTAATCGCCCTAGGGTGGGACGAGTAGGGAGCAAAGTGCTAAAAAGGTGCAAAATTGACCTTTGACCTTCCAAAATTGATTTGGGAGTGGTTAGGACCATTGTTTAACCTTTGGGGGCTGCCCTAGGGGCTATGTATGCCAACTCGATCAATGCTTGTAGTCGTATAATTGGATTGGTGATATTTTGGTGTCTACACCCTCCTTTGAATATTGGAAATCCTAGATAAAATGAAGGAAGGGAGTCAATATCATATCCCAAGATCTTAAAAATTTTACTCTACCTATAATGAGGAGTATTCAGGAAGAACACCTTACTTTTCCTCAAACTCACTTTTTATCCATCCACTCTTTCATATTCCTGAAGGATCTCTTTGATAGCTCTGGCTCGAGGAATTAAAGCTAAAAGGGATAATAATGTGTCATAAAAAAATTGGTAGTGTAATATTGGGTCAATGGCAGTTATTGGTACTGTAGGATTTGTATTTCAAAGCTCTTCCAAAAGACAACCAATAAAATAAAAAAATACAAATACATAGGACCTCCCTGATGAATGCCTCTACAACTGCTAAAGTAACTAATCGATGATCCATTAACTAAGATTGATAATTTTACTGATGATATACAAGCTCTGACCAATCTAATATAGCAAGTCTTGAAACCAAATTTCCCCAAAAATCTACGCAGAAAGCTCCACAAGACCCAATCATATACTTTATGCATATCAAATTTGAGGAAATTTCATGGACTTCTACTTTTATCTATAGAATGAATCAACTCATGCACTCCAATAACACCATCCAAAATTTGTTTTCCTAGTAGAAATCCACTTTGAGTATGGTCAATAATTATTGAAAGGTATACTTTGAGCCTGTTCACCATAGTTTTAGTGAGAATTTTAAAAATTGTATTATAAAGGCTAATGAGCCTGAAATCAGAGAAATATTTAGCACCCACAGATTTCGGGATAAGAAAAATAAATGTTGAGTTTACATAAGTTGGAATTAAATTAGACTCCTAAATTTCCCTCGTAGTTGAATAGATGTCACCACCTATGATTTACCAAAACATTTGAAAGAAAATAGGAGGAAATTCATATGACCTCGGAGCTTTCAGACCAACTATAGAGAAGATAGCAACCCTAATTTTCTCATCCCAAAATGGAGCACAAAGGTCTTCATTTATATCATTTGAAACCAAGGTGAGTATGTGGTGCAGTAGCCTCTCTTCAACTTGAAGATCCTTATCTTCCCTAGAGCAGAGGAGGGTTTTGAAAAACTTGATCGCTTCTTCCCTTATTTCTATATTATCCTTCAAGATAACACCATCTGATTTCATAATTTCTCTAACTCTATTATTTCTCCTATGCCTTAAGGTGGATGTGTGTTGTGTTCCTATTACCTTCATGGAGCCATAGGGATTTTTATTTTTGATGCCACAAAATTTCTTCATCCACTAGCACATTATGGAAATCCGCTAACAATTTTATTTCCTTGTGTTTTTCCCCTTCAGTCACCACTCCTGACTCCAAATCTAATTCAAATTCCTTTAACTATTCATTCAACTCTTTTTTTCTCTAGAACACATTCCCAAAAATGTACTTGTTTCAAATCTTAATATTATCTTTAACATATCTAAGCTTCGAAGCCACTTGATAAATAAGAGGGCTCGAAAAACCTTGAGACCACCATTCTAGAATTATGGATTCTAAGCCTTGATATTGTAGGCACATTACCTCAAACCTAATGGGTTTGGAAAAAAACTAGAGTTTGGGACTTTTTCAAATACCATAGGATTATGATCAGACCTCACTTTTGGGATAGTTCAAAGGGATGCATATTCAAACACTGGAAGACCTTCCTTGGAGACTAACACCCTATCCAACCTAATGTGAATATTTTGATTGCCTAGACACCTGCTACTCCAAATGTATTTAGATCCCTTGAAATCCACATCCATAAGCTCCTAATTATTAATAAATGCAGTAAAATCCTCCATACATTTAGAACCAATATCACTACCACTCTTTTTTTCTAAAGGGTATAAGGGGGTATTGAAGTCCCTAGCAAGAATCCAAGATTCCCACTTGAAAATTTCTCTCATAGAGCTCAAAAAATCCTACAAAATATTATTTTTAGGGGCTATATTAGGGGTATAAATATTAGACATAATCCATCTTTACCCAGAGTCATTACTATAAAATAGAATAAATTACTCTATCAAAAATAAATAGAACGGATCCATCCAGTTTCTTAGGGTCTCATCGACAAAGAAGACCCCTAGAAGCTCCATTGGAAGAATTTGTTGCAAAACCGATATCCTTCCTTCCAAACTAATTTTTTAACTGCCTCTGCATTTGAACTATCGATATTAGTTTCTTTAATAAATATAACATTAGGTCTTACCTCTCTCCTGAGTGTGGAGGGCCCATTTAGGCCTCTGATATTCCAAGATAACAACTTTATCTTCGATATTTGGAGCCATTATTCCCACTCAAAGTATCAAGGGAGCTATAAAATATGTCAAGTTTTAGTTGTTTACCTTTGCTATCCTTCTATTTCTCAAACTTCAATTGATATTGAAGTCCATCAAAAAAATTTAACTCTGCCTCATGGATCCTCAACACTTGATTAGAGGGTTTCCCTACCTTACAATTTCCTCTGACATCCATATGACCTTTTTTAGTACTTCTGGTTTTGGATCTAGAATTGGCTATGCCCAAAGAGCTCACCTCTAGGCATGATGACCGTTTCAACTCAAGAAGGATTGGTGACTCCTGAACAAGAGCCTCACAAGGTTTCTAGGGGGAGTAGAATTCTTCTATGACTGGCTTCTCAAAGAGTAAGCTTTGATAGGATTTATGAAGAAACTCTAAAGGGATTAAAGTCTCTATCACCAAGTTTTTTGGGAGAATCTGGTCTAGAATTTTGCTTTTAGATGGGTTTATATTTTGGACAACCACTTTGCCAAACTCTTTAACATTTACCATAGGGACTTGGTCCATTATCCTTTCCTTTGGCTCAGGTTCATCCAAAATAAATTCATGTTGAATTGGCTTAGAAGGGACCCCTTATTATTGGCTTAAACTAACTAGCCTTTTGGTATTATTCTTCCTTTGGGTACCCCCACCTAGGGCCTTATGAGAGCATGACCCTAACGAGTGACCATACCTCTTATAGATAAAACATCTCATGGGTTTGTTCTCACAAATAATCAATTGAATCCAAGGACCCTATTTGTATACAAGCTTAATTTGGCTAGTTAAATCAGCCTTCGGGTCTGCCATGATGCACATTCTAGAAAAAATCATCCTAGTCTTGGCTCTGGTAGCTGATTCAATCAAGACCATGTATCTAATAGCTTTAGCTATGCCTCAAAATATCTTCATGCCAAATATGAAAAGGTAAATCTAAGAGTCACACCCAGAGGGGGGTCAAGTTAACCTTTTGCATCTTGGGATTGAAGTTTGAACTCCATTTTTGTAGAAATATACCCCTCTTTCCAAAGAACCAATGGCCTTCACCTAAAATGTGCTTTACATCCTTCTCATAGTTTAGTTTTATGAGGAAGAAGGTATTAGACATTGCAATAATATCAAGTGATCTGAGTGGCTTCCATTTGAGAGTTACCCAACATCAAATAGAGTCAATATTTGGTCTGCCACATTAGAACTTGCTGACCAGGTTCCATGACCCTTCCTCCATGGTCACATCCAAGAGTTTATCCAGTACCACCAACTTATTACATATTAGATAAATATCGAAGAGGGGTTTTGAGAGACAAGGGTGCAATTCTTTAGCGGTAATCACAGCAAAGGAGGACACCCCAGGGTTAGAGAGGTGGCAAAGCCTTGGATACCACTCATGGGTACCCTAGAGGACACTCGACTATGATTGGGCACACCTTTTTCCATTTCCTTCTTAAAAAACCCCTCGATGGTCGCACCTTCCTGCTATCCACCCAACCCTCCAGCTCTCTATATAATTCCAACACACCATTCTTCTTACCAACCACCAAGCCTTTTATATTCTTGTTGATCATCAGCTCTTTCTTCCATTGCTTCCCTAACACTACTACACTTGCCTTCACTACCCTAGCACTACTATGACACTATTAAAATGTTTTCCTATTTTTCTTTCTTTGTTGCCTTAGCACTGTTGTACTTTCCTTTGCTACCCTAGCATTGTTGCACTACTTTGTTGCCCTAGCACTGTTGCAGCACTATTAAAATATTTTTACTTTGATA
Source organism: Wollemia nobilis (assembly GCA_028583015.1). NCBI lineage: Eukaryota > Viridiplantae > Streptophyta > Pinopsida > Araucariales > Araucariaceae > Wollemia > Wollemia nobilis. Next base: position 6,291,430 of record JAQPPZ010017049.1, on the reverse strand, counting down.
CCCTATCACTGCTGCACTCGCCTTCACTGCCCTAGCACTACTATGACACTGTTAAAATATTTTTACTTCATTTCCCTGGCACTATTGTAGCACTGTTAAAATATTTTTGTAATTTATGGAGATTCATAAGATAATATACTACATGTATTCAAAAAAATATCATATTTTAAATATGAAAAAATGTTGGAATACCATCTCAATATGTTGGTATGATAATGTAGACGTGGAATTCTTCAATAAAGAGTGGGTTGCATACACTTCTAAAACAAATTAAATCTATTACATCTAGATTAAAAGAATGAAACAAGAACATTTTTGGAAATATTTTTTTAGAAGAAAGAACTAAAAAATAAACTTTTAAAATTCTAAAAAGGCAAGCACAACAATCCAAGCTAAGAGGAAAATGATTTACTTAATGAATATCATAGTATTGAGTAAGGAAGAGAAATTTATGATGTTAAAACTGAGATAAAATTGGTTATACAAAGTTTTTTCATAGGATGGCAATAGTACAAAGATCAATATACATATTTAGTAGAATTAAATCTCTAGAAGGGGTTTGTACTGAAGACCAAAGCAAAATCAGAAATTAGGCAAGGATTTTTTACTAAAATATTTTAGGATCAGAGAAGATTGAAGTTCTTAATGGTAAACTACTACAAGAAGTACCTCAGTTATAAAAAAAGAAGATAATAGCAAACTGATACAGCCAGTTACTCTGGAAGAAGTTCATTTAGCTCTTTTTTCTTTTGATAAAGATAAATTTCTAGGACCGAATGGGCTCTAAACAATTTTCTATCAACATAGTTGGGAAATAATAAAGTATTCTTTATTGGTGGTAATAGAACTGTCTAGGGTAAAACATTACATACCTTGTAAAATAAATGCAACATATCTTACCCTAATTCTAAAAAAGAAGTAGAATTGTTTGATTCATTTAGGCTCATAAGCCTATGTAATATGGCATAAAAGATAATCTCCAAAGTGATGGTAAATCATTTAAGAACATTATTTTATAGAATTATTTTAGAAGAGTAAGGAGGAGTTGTGAAAGGGAGACATATTTTAGATGGGATCATAGTAGCTTATGAAGTAATGCATTCAACAACTTCTAGAAAAGAGAGATCAATGATCTTAAAAATTGATATGAATAAAGCCTATGATAGGGTTAAATGAAATTTTCTATTTGAAGTATTAGAAACATTTGGATTTAGGAAGAAATGGGTCAAATGGATAAAAATTTGTGTCTCTATAGTATCATATTCAATGTTGGTCAATGTGCTAGTAACAGAATCATTTAAAGCCAAGAGGGGTCTTAGACAAGGAGATCCTCTATCACCATATCTATTTATTATTATGACAGAGGTATTGGGAAGGAACTTGAAGAACGAATATAAATATAGGCTAATAAGAAGACTTAAGACTAGTAATAACATTGACAACATCACTCATCAATAATTTGTAGATGATACAACCCTTTTTAGAGGGCAAAGATAAATGAAACTAGAGCTTTAAATAACTTATTAAAGGAATATGAAAGAGTGTCAAGAGAGAAATTTAATAGGAAAAAATATGAAATTTACTTCCTAAACACTCCAACTAGAATAGAAGCAAGGATATGCAGGTTACTTCAAATGGAGGAGGCAAATTTACCAACAACTTATCTAGAGATGCACTTATTTGATGGGAGAATGAGGATATAATTATGAAATCTAGTTATAAGTGAAGTTTAGAATAAACTATCGATATGGAAAGGTATATTGTTACCGTTAGCAAGAAGAGTGCAACTAATTAAATTAGTATTATAGGTCATTCTAACATATTATATATCCTTTGTATATTTTGCCAAAATCACTAGAAAAAAGTTTAATCTAGATTATGTGGTTATTTTTGTGGTTAGGATTACTTGATAAATGAAATTTCCTTTGATGAAATGGAGTAAGGTGTGTGATGATAAAACTAAGAGAGGTATCAGTTGAAGAGTTTTTATGGATGCAAACTTATCTCTAAGGGGAAAATTAATTAGGAGATTGTACAAAGAGAGTCAAAGACAATAGACAAGAATTATTCTATGAACGTGAGTCTATTGACCTAAGCTTAATATTTACTGCATTCTTGCTACCAGATGGTTCTACACTATGGAACGATTTTACAAAAATTATTTGATCTATTGATTAAAGGTCTAATATGGGTGGTGGAAACTCAAGAAAAAAATTATATTTGCATGGATACTTGATGTGATAAAAACCACTCAATCTAGATCCAATTTTGAAACCATGGATGTGATTACTTCAAGATAAATATGGTGATAGGCTTCCAAACATTACGTATAAGGATCATGAAGGAAGATGCAAATGGAAAGAATATTTTTTTACAAGAATACCAAACATTGTTGCTAGGAGGCAGTTGACCAGAAAGATAACAATAGTCATTATTCCAAGGAGAGCCGAGGATAAGCTAATTTTGGAGTTGAATAGCTTAGGAGAATACAAAACAAGAAGCAGCACCAACAAAATAGAAATACCTCAAGAATATGGAGAGATATTTTGGATAGCCCGAGCATTCCAAAAGTTAAAATGTGTGTATGGCTAGTAGGTCATAAGAAAATGTTATCCTCAGACAACCTAATGAAAAGAGGTTTTCATGGTCCCTCATAATGTGTTCTATGTAAAAAGGAGAGTATATACCATCTCTTGGGACATCGTTCAATAGTTTGAGAACTATGGAAATGAATTCTTAATATGTTTGGTAAATGCATAGTAGTGAATGACAAAATTAAAGAATGATTAAAGCAATGGTAGAGCACTTTTAAAAGTGAGGCATTACAATTAATCTAGGATATATTGAAAGATACAATACTTTGGATTGTATAGCTAGAAAGGAATAAAATAATATTTAAAGGAAAGGAAAGTAGTTTAGAGGTAATAAAAAGAAAGATTTATTTAGTCGTAAAGGAGTCTAAATCATTCGTATCAACTCACTCAATCCCTAATATTGAAGCAAATAGCCTTGATAGATGGATTCAAGTCATCAAATGGAATTATGATGTTGGGTACAAAATAAATAAAATGAAGACAAATAATATAAAGTGGAAACCACCAAAAGTGGAGTTGGTCAAGTTGAATTTTGATGGAGCATCTAAAGGAAATCTAGGACCATCATGAAGAGGACTAATTAGAAAAAATAGGGGTGATATTTTGTCACATTACACTTTCAATAGTGGAGTTAATACAAATAATGAAGTTGAAGTTTAGGCAAATTTGGAAGGGTTAAAAATATACAAACGAATTAAATGAAACAAAGTATGGATGGAAGGTGATTCACTAATAATAATAAATGCAATTTTAAGGAAAATAAAGGGTCCATGGAACATACAAGAGTTCATTATGGAAATACAAGACCCTACTATAGAGTTTGAAGAAATCATATTTACTCATAGATTAAGGGAAGAGAAAAAATTGTGCAGATAAGCTAGTCAATAGAGGGGTTTTAATAGAGAATCATGAAGTTCAATTCTATTTTTCGTAGTAAATCTTAATCATGAAGTAGTAACTTTAGCTAAAGCTGACAATAAAATGTTAACTGCCTAAATTCAATAATGATTAATATTTACTTTAATATTTTCCATTTGTAATAATTGCTATAGTTTATAACATTAATGTGTTATCATATAAACTTTTTATTACAATTCTTGTGGTTGCACTTATGCTTCAAGAAGGAAAATATTAGTCCATATCTAGTAAAGTGAACTATGTTAACACACATTTTTGGAAATATTACTCTACTAAGATGAAATGCATAGATAGTAGAGGTGGAGTTTTGGTATTGTGAAGGCTGCTATAGGAAAATGTTAAGAAGAAGGATGTTGAATTCTAGAATATTTGTATTTACAAAGAAAACTAAAGAAGATCCAAAAAATGAAAATCAAGAATTTAGACATTTTGTAAAAAATGATGTAGGTATCTAGCTATAACAACTCAGTTGAGATGAGAATTGAATATGTATGTAAAATCTCAAGCTATAAAGGAGAAGGTTATGATTTGTCAAGGGTCAAGGACCCGAGTACAACCCCTTATTCTCTAGAAAAAAATAGCACATGTGTTATATGATGACCACATAGTTATATTATTACAACTTAGTAAATATGCATGTATTTCTTGGCAATATTTGAACCTGGGTATCATTCTTCAAATTCAAAGAATTTAATCATTTTAGTTAATATTATTTTTTTTTTTTGAATAGGTTGAAAAGTTGGGGGTACATCAAAGGCCACCCTCCCCATAAATTGAATTTGGGTCTACGTTAGGAAAGCCTAATTACTTTTCCCATTGTGGTGTCCTTATCGGGACATATCATTTATCTATTTAATTGATATTATATAATATTAAAATTCTATTTTTAATTTAATTTCAATTAGTTATAATCAAATGACATTACTTAACTGGTTAAATTTTTTGACTTTCAAGGAAAAAACTGAGGTTCAAATCTTATCAAATGATACATGCATAATATCCAACCTATTGTAAACCACTATATGGTCATAATATAATACAAGTGTGGCATGTTTTAATTGTATATAATAAATTTTAAAAAAATTGATTGGTCATACAAAATTGCAACTATCTCATATGTATTATATCATAATCATGATGATTATATTATTCAAGTATTCTAATTAACCATAATGGTAAGGTTTAGATCTAAAGGGGATAGAATGTATATGAATTTAGGTACATAGCATAACACGAGTGCCTCTTCCCATGCATAATGGACCTAAGACCTAAGGGGAGTAAGTTGCTTTACTTTATTTAGTTAACAAAAGTTAAATTCAGGTCTTCACTTTAAGAGCCCACATTTTTAACCAATTGGTATAATGTTATTTGATTTAAAAATTAATGTTCACCTATGGAATTAAACCCTAATTTATGATGTGAAAATTTTTATTCTTCATTATTTTTTTTAAATCTAAGATTTTTTAATTAAGTGAAAAATACAAATATTATTAAATGTATTTTAGTTGGTTACATATGATTGAAATGATCCTCCTCTTACAATATCTTTGATAATTATGCATGCATAACTTAAGAAGCTTGGAACCTAGGTCTCCTTGAAAGTGGAGGTATTTAATTAGTTGATCTCATCTCAATAGATAGAGTTATATTAAATACTAAAAAATTTCACTATTTTCTTAAATTGATTATGTGAGATTCAAACACTCCCACTTGTATACATCATGATCATGTTGTCATAATATTTCAACAACCATATAGTGATATTTTTTTCAGATTTGGTAAACGAAGGGGTTTTGAGGTCCCCAAACCTATTACAATAGGGTTTTGGTAAATTAAGGGGTTTTGACTTTCAAATAAAAATCCGAGGTTCAAATCTTATCAAATGATACATGCATAATATCCAACCTATTGTAAACCACTATATGGTCATAATATAATACAAGTGTGGCATGTTTTAATTGTATATAATAAATTTTAAAAAATTGATTGGTCATACAAAATTACAACTATCTCATATGTATTATATCATAATCATGATGATTACATTATTCAAGTATTCTAATTAACCATACTGGTAAGGTTTAGATATAAAGGGGATAGAATGTATATGAATTTAGGTACATAGCATAACACGAGTGCCTCTTCCCATGCATAATGGACCTAATACCTAAGGGGAGTAAGTTGCTTTACTTTATCTAGTTAACAAAAGTTAAATTCAGGTCTTCACTTTAAGAGCCCACGTTTTTAACCAATTGGTATAATGTTATTTGATTTAAAAATTAATGTTCGCCTATGGAATTAAACCCTAATTTATGATGTGAAAATTTTTATTCTTCATTATTTTTTTTAAATCTAAGATTTTTTAATTAAGTGAAAAATACAAATATTATTAAATGTATTTTAGTTGGTTACATATGATTGAAATGACCCTCCTCTTACAATATCTTTGATAATTATGCATGCATAACTTAAGAAGCTTGGAACCTAGGTCTCCTTGAAGTGAGATTCAAACACTCCAACTTGTATATATCATGACCATGTTGTCATAATATTTCAACAACCATATAGCAATATTTTTTTTATATTTGGTAAATGAAGGGGTTTTGAGGTCCCCAAACCTATTACAATAGGCTGATATAGGGTTTGATAATGCACTAAACTAAAACACTAAATCAAAATCAGCCAAGGGGTAGGAATAATAGGCAACCCTCAATAAGGCAGAATAGAGGGGGCCCCATACAAACATCATACCATAAATCCAGATAACAACAGCTAAAGGAACCAGGCCGCTCTCAGAAAAATAAAAAAGAGAGGACCTCATACAACCAACATTAAATATAACCTGATATCAACTGCCAAAAGAACATCATAGTAGAGCTAGTTCGAGATTGTCATATCCATTTGCTTGTTAACCACGTCCCTAATCTCATTGATAAAGGAGACCACAACCTATAATGTACCCAGAAGAGCAGAGTACTTTTCCTCCAGAACAGATAAAATAGTAGGCAAACCAGAAGGAACAAGACCCCAAAAGGGCCAACTATCGACACTTCCACCTAGGTACTAGCATTGTTACCACAATTCTCCTTTAGAGGCTCAGTAGAATGGGCATCAGAATCATCACCAAACTCAGAGTAATAGGGACTCAGACAACTCAAAGACCAGTCACTTTGCCACAGACAGAAAGAGTCATAGGGTCTTGTAAAATCAACATGCAAAGGGATTTAAAATAGCCAAAGACCCATCAAAATCAGAGGATGAGGTCCTAACCACCCGACACACAAGGAGAAGACTAAAGAGCAGAACACATCACCACATCGCCACAAGAGAAAAAAACATCACCACATCGCCATAAGAGCATACAACGAGGACACCATCGGGATCGAGACCAAGAAACATTTGACCAACATCCACACAAAGATGTCCAATCGATGATAGACAACTAAAAAATGGTTAGGGGACTTGTGAATATCATCAATTAAAATAGCCCACCCAATCAAGCATAAAATAAAACATCCAACAAAGAGTCCACATAGTGAACTCCCATACCAAGCCTCACGCACAACCAAAAACTAACCATGATCATCAAAAATAAGAGATTCAAGGTCTTGGGGAAAATTCTCCAACCAGACCCTCAGGCCTTGTTGATAAAGACCCAAGTTGGCCATATAATCCACCACCTTATTACCTTCCCGATAAATATGCTAAACTTGAACAACCATATAGTGATATTAATATAACAATAGATTTTAATTTATGTATATATATATGATTTGGTAAGATTTGAACCTTGATCTCCACTTGATAAGTTCACAAATATACAAAATTTTAAGATTTACCATAATATTATAACCTTATTTTATGGTGTAAAACTTCTCATTCCTCATTGCTATCTCTAAACCAGTGGACTATTTTTTCACCTATGGGATTGAAACCTTTGTTTAATGTTTAAAATTTCTCAGTCCCCATGCTTCTCCTAAACCTCTTAAACATTAGAAAATATCATAATTATTAATATTAAATTTTAAGTTAAAATTATATATAACGTTAACAACAAAAGCATTTTTTTTTGCTTTAGAACAAGGAGTTGTACTTGGATCCCCCACCCTTGACAAATCATAACTCTCTCCTTTAGATCTTGATATTTTACAAACATATTCAATTCTCATCTCAATTGAGTTGCTATAGCTAGATACCTACTTCAATTTTCATAAAATGTTTGAGTTCCATATTTTCATTATTTGGATCTTCATTTTTTGTGTGAATACAAATATTTTAGAATTCAGCATCCTTCTTCTTGACATTTTTCTACAACAACCTTCACAATACCGAAACTCCACCTCTACTATATATGCATTGCATCTTAGAATATTAATATTTCTAAGACATTACACTATCATTATCCACTTTAACTGATCTGGATTGCTAGTTTTCTTCCTGAAAGTAAAACCACAAAATTGTAATAAATAGTTAATATGAAAACACATTAATGTTATAAAATAAAGAAAATATATTTTTTTATACATAGGGGAGTTGGTTACATCCACAATATTTTTATTAACTTCTAAGTGCAGGGTTCAAACCATATGAGATGTCCTCAACAAGCATATACCACCTCGTTATTTTATAACCCATTGTGAATAGAACCACCGATCACTCAAGATTCGTACCATCATCATTGATCTGGCATGCACTCAGAGTATTAAGAGTAAAATACTACCTTTGCAAATAGGCATGCCCCCAAGGTTTGAACCTAGGTCTCTTCTAGGTAAGTTCCCAACCAAACAAACAATTACCAATCCCCCTAACCCTTGGAGGCTATAAAATAAATAAAATATTACCAATAGAAAATATTAATGTAAATCTTAATCATTATTTGATTCAAGCAATCAACATTTTCTTGTTAGCTTCAACTAAACTTACTACATCCTCTAATAAAGGAAAAGAGAATTTAACATCCTCATCCTCAATTAAAACCTTTTATTGGTTAGCCTATCTGCACATTTGTTTCCTTCTCTTAATGTATTTGTAAACTTGATTTCTTCAAAATCTATAGCAAGGTCTTGTATTTCCACAATTATTTCTTGTATGTTCCATGGAGCCTTTTCTTTCCTCAAAATTGCATTTATTATCATAAGTGAATCACCTTCCATCCATACTATGTTCTATTTCATTTGTTTGCATATTTTTAACTCTTCCAAATCCGCCTAAGCTTCAACTTCACTACTGTCTTAAATCCACTATTAAAAGAGTAATGAGACAAAATATCTCCTCTATTATTTCTAATTATTCTTTCTCCTCCCGTTGATCTGGATTTCCTTTAGATGACTAGAAGCATTTTAAATAAATGAAAACAATTTCTTATAATGATTGTTATTTAGTTAGGTTTATGTATAAAACTAATTTTATATATAATATTTATATTATAATTATTGATTAAGGTTTAAGGGCATTTGTAATTTTTTAAAATCAAAATAAGATTTTTTTATTATAAATTCTAAGACACTTCATCAAATGGCATTAACTCAAGCAATTAAATTCAACTTTTAAAAGAAGTTCCACAACTTAAAAAAAATATCATGTTCAAATCATTTTAAATAATACATGTATAGTTACTAATATATTATAATACCAACATAAAATTATAATATAACAAAAATAAAACCTATTTTAATTTTATATAACTAATTAAATTAAATAATTAAAATCCAAATATCATAACCAGATAGGACAATCAAGGCAGAGTGGTGAGGACAGCTTGCAAGATTTTAAGAATTATTACTAGTCATAAAGTTGAAGTTAATGCTTTACGTATGGGTGCAGAGCTAGCGAAGGGTTTAGGTGCTAAAAAATTTATTTTTGAAGGATAATCCTTGAATATTATTAATCTTTTGAAAAATGAGGGAGAAGCTAATTGGCAAATTTATTACATTGTGCAAGATATTGGAGAGATTGTAAATATTTTTGAAGAAGTTGACTTTGTTCACGTATTTAGAGAAGGTAACAAACCAGCAGACTGGTTGGTGAACTTTGGTGCCATTAAATAAAATGATAGGAGAAGGATCCCCCCAGGGGTGGTCCATGAGGACTTATAAAAATTCATGAGGGAGTACTGCAACTAATTAGGGTCCAGGATGTATACTATTTGTCTTGCATCCAAAGGAATTTTGGCTACTTGCCCTTGGAGCTGTGCAGTTGATGGGTTGACTTTGTGTTGTAAAAATTTTCATGCCCTTTAAAAATCCTATTTTAGGGCATGATATAAAAATACCTTAAAAAATAACATCATATCTATAAAAATCAAATACTATTGTAGAAACCACATCAAAATTCATGTATGATTTAATTTTTTTAAGAAACAAAGTCATTATACATTATTATGGATTCTAATGCAAAGTAATCTAATCTTCCAAAGTTGTGTCCTTGTGCAAGTGATACCATCCATTTATTTGATAATAGAGACCTCAATTCTTAAATATCCATAGCATCCAAATCGAAGAGGTTATATTTTAGTCTTTAGAAATCTATTGTTGATATCAAGTTTTTTTTTAATAGATAATATGGATGAAGGGATTTTGAAATGTGCCCCAAACCTTTTACAAGAGTGGATAAACCAACTAGCTAGAAACAAGGAATAAAGATATCAACATAGCAAACCAAAAAGGATCCACAAAACAGATAAACAACAAAGCTAAATAATAGATGAGCAGGACAAATAACAAATTTTTCCAAGGGATCACTACTATCGTAGATCAGAGCCATTTGAAAACATAAATTATCTCCTCAAGATTTTATTGTCTATTTTATTTAATGCATTTGGGAAATCCTCCTACCAAATTGTGCATCTTTCCTGCAAAAGTCCCAAGTTTGCTAAAAAAAATCAGATCTATTTTTCTCCTTGTAATCATGCTTAATCTCAACTGCTTCGAGGGTTAAAATCCATATTTGGGTTTCAAAAGTTTATTTTTGATCATCCAAGAAGGAACCTGAACACCTTTGAGCATATTAATGATATTGAGGGAATCCCCTTCAATAATTACCTTCCTACCATTTTAAAATTTCTAGTTGAAAAACCCCTTGAAAGAGAGCTCGTGCCTTTGCAAAATGATTAGTCTAACGATCTAAATTTTTAGTTAAAGCTAAAAAAATCCTCATCGGAGTCTCTAACCAATATCATCACACCATATGGTCCCGAATTCCATTTAGAAGCACCAACAAAATTTAGCTTCAACTAGCCAGGAGGAGGAGGAGGTTTCCAAATAGTAGTATATCTAGAAGGAGCTTCAAGGTGATGTTCAAGAGAATAATATCTAAATCCAAGAGCTGAATCCTCTACCAACTTCCCAATGAAAGTGAACTTATATAAATAAATTACATCCACATTCTCAATAGTGGCAGAAATAGCACAAAGTACCATGAACTCAGCCAGATGAGAAATGTTTTTGAAGGCTCTAAAATTCCTTTCCTTACAAATACACCATCAAACATGACGTAAACCAAAGAACATAAAAGCTTGAAGATGCAAATATAGAAATGAAGACATCCTTTGAATGATCAATTAAGATAACAACTTCAAGAAAAACATAAACCACACTAACAATCCTCAAGAACTAGGAGAAGATAGATTGAGAGAAATGACAATTAGATAATAGGTGCACAGGTGATTCTTCAGCACTACCACACAGGTAGTATCTATTTAGTATAAAAAATCCCCATTTTTGAAAATTATCCAATGTGATGCACTTCCCTTGAGTTTCTAACCAAAAGAAAACATTAACTTTGGGGGTAATACCCTTCAACCAGATATTATGAACGAGAAACCAGGGATCAAAGGGAACATCTAACAACAGGTATGTTGACTTAACAAAAAAGCAATTGTCTTTCTCAGCTTCCATACCAAACTATCTGGCCTATCCTAGTTAGGAATAACCATCCACTTTAGGATGTCCATTATATATTTTTATTGTCTTCCTACTAAATACCTAGAAAAACAAACAGTTTCTAGTATTTTCTATCATTAATAGAGACAATGAAGTCACATACCTTCTATCCAAAAGCTTGGCTTGTGATTGGTTCCACCAGACTCAAGTGAGGATATGATTCTAATGATCTATTAGCTTCCCATGTGTCTTTTTATAAAAATAAATGCTCTACCCATTACCTAACACCCATCTTCCACCCTTTATGATATTAGAGCAGTTGTTAAAAATGTTGCACCAAAATTCTAAGCCAAGGGTAGGACTTGGATCTATGAGAAGATTACCAGTGTTACCTAAATATTTGGTTGCAAATATATTAACCCATTTAACATTATCTTTTTGAACCAATCTCCAGCCATGTTTAGCTATTAGTGTTCTATTAACATTTTCATTCTTCTTAAGCCCAAACCTCCCAACTCTTTCATACTGCACACCTAATCCCATGCCACAAGCGATAACTTATTCTCCTCAGAACTAGACTAGAGAAAGAATCGCCAAATTTTTTCAATTTTGAAGAATATTTCCTAGAATTCATAAAATATAAAGGAAGTACACTGGTATAATCTACAAAGTAGACTTGACTAGCATAATTTTACCTTCTTAGCTAAAAAGGACCCCTTTCCATCCTTCCATTTTTCTTTGAACTCTTTCTACAACCATTTCCCATAGAGAATTCTTAATCCCCCCTTTGAAAATTGGAAATCGTAGATAAAATGAAGGAAGGGACTCAATTTCACATCCCTAGATCTTAAAAAAAATTCCTCTACCTGTCGGGTGGAGTATTCAGGAAGAACACCTTACTTTTCCTCAAATTCACTTTCTTCCCAACCACTCTTTCATAGTCTTGGAGGATATCGTTGATAGCTTTATCTTAAGGGATTGATGCTACAAAGTATAATAGTGTATCATCAACAATTTGGTGGTGTGAGATCAGGTCAATGGCAGCTACAGGTTTGATTTCCACTACTATGGTATTCACCTTTAGAGCTCTTTCCAAAGACTCAACCAATAAAATAAACATATACAGAGACATAGGATCCCTCTGACGAATGCCTCTACAACTACTAAAGTAACCAGTCGGTGATCCATTAACTAAGATTGAGAATTTTGCTGATGATATATAATCTTTGACCAATCTAATCTAGCAAGGCTTGAAATCAAATTTCTCCATAAATCTAAGTTTTTTTTCAATTGGTTATATGGGATTGAAATAGGATTTATCCGTATTATATCATCTTAAAAAAATAGTCATAATTTTATTAAAAGTAAATATGAATTTACATTCTTCAAATGCCTCTTTGGCATTTTTTCAAAATTTCAATAGTGACCTAAAAGTCGGGTTATTTTAACTAGCTATATTTATCATGCTAAGTTCTATCCTTAGACACCTTCCCAATTTATCAAACAATATCCTTTAAATCACTAAATTTTGAGTTTTTTCAAAAAGTTGCTTTATCTATGCTTGCTTTAACTGGAGTGTATTAATCTCTCCAAATAGAGATTTGGATCAGTTGCAGTGCATTGCCCTCATTGAATTCCTATACTAAGTATGTACTTGGATCAATCTAAAGTGCCTCCTTTGAGATTTTATATGCTTCCCTATTTAATTCTCTATAAATATACCAAAAAGTAAAAGCATTTATTCAATCCACAACTTTTATTTGAGAGAATATGGGTTGTAGAATCATGTTTTCCATCCTAAAAACACCAAGCATCCAGTTTATTACCACTTGTGAGTCTCCGTAAATTTAAATTTTTTGTATTCCTTTTGATTCTACCAACTGAACCAACAATTTGAGGGCATAATTTTAGCATAATTATTAGAACCTTCTCCCAATCCAGCCTTGAATTTAAATTAATGAGAGTAAAAATTATATAGTAATCCTCTTACTCCACATACTCTAAGGACCCCTTGTTTAGCCCCATAAAAAAAGCCCAAGCCCCTGATTTATCAATATTTGGATGGAGGATTCAATTGTTTACCTTTGTTGTTGTCGAAACCTTACAATTATTGAAACTTTCAATGATTTGAGAGGATACCTACCAAGTAGGATTCTCCTGATCCTAAAAAATTATTACATTCCTAAATAACCATACTCCCCAAGACACAAACAATGGGAGAGCTATAAAATATTTGAAAGACCTATTTTCAAACCAAGATTTTAAGCACTCTTCTAAGGAATCTTCTTGTCATCCTATAGGAAGCTTTAATTGTGCTATAACCTCCCTCAAAACATGTCTAGTAAAGGAGTAAGCAATTAATAAATGATCAATTGTTTCATTGTTTGACTTAGATAAATGACACCTTCCTAGGCCATTCCAATTCTTCTTCTCTAATACCTCCCATGTCAAAACCTTATTTTTCATGGAAATCCATAGGAATAGTATTATTTTTAATGGGGATTTTTGCTTCTAGAGTGTCTTCCACCACCATGTTGGATTGTAATTGCTATATTCCAATAGAGCTTATACCCTAATTTTGGAGTGTACTTCCTCGTAGCTTCATTATTTGTCTAGATCAATTTATTAGTTTCCTCCCAACTTGATAGTATATATTTAAGTCTTCCTACATATTCTTCCCACTAGTGTACCTCCTGGTCCTGAAGCTCCAATATTGTTTCTTCCTTCCATCCCTGACTCCAGTTTGTAGAAAATTTTGGGTCAACTACTTGGGCAAGATTTCCAATCCCCTAATATCTTAGGGTCTGAATTACATTATTTGGTAGTCTTTGCATATCACCACAACCAATCTAAGGGTCTAATCCTAGTCTTATCCTTGAACCATCCCCTATTTTCTAGGTATTCCAATCACCTACAATATAAAAAACCTAAATCATTACCTTCCAATATATTGAAACATTATGGGTTTGCTTCATTGGGGCCGTTATTCACTCCTCAAATGTGAGTGGCTCTAAATACTTTTCATGTATGATCTTATTCCATAAGCCTTTCTTTGATATTATGTTTCAAACATACTTTTTTGCTAGAGACTTGCTAAATAGGAAGATGTTCTTAAGTTCCCATCCTCCATTTTCTTTGGTCTTGGCTAGGGATTATCATTTAAGCAAGGGAATATCTTCCCTTTTTGTTTTTCCTATCCATAAGAAGCTATAACTTAACTATCTATTTATTTTCCAATCCTCCTTTTGGTATATGAACCAAAGGTTGTTAATCTCAATCTCCCCCAACACAGAGTTGACCAAAGTCAATCCCCCCCAAAGAGAGCCATTTGTTGCACCATATATTAATTCTTCCTTCCATTTTCTTTTTCAAACAATTCTAGTCTTGTTTAGTGTATCATTGGGTTTAAAAAATAGCCCCGAATATTTAAACCCCTATTGAAGATAAAATATATTAAAGGGGAAAATCTAACCTATTATTATGATTTAATTTTTATCTACACAGTTAAAATAGATGCTTGAATTCTGTGCATTAATCTACATACCTATTGCTATACAAAAAAGATGTAAAGATTGTTTTAACTTCTCTACAACTCTTATTGTTCCATCTATGAAAAGGAGAACATCATCTACAAAAAATAGATGGGTGACTTCCACTATTCTACCTATTCTAATTCCCTTTATTTTTCCTTCCCTATTGGCTTCTATAATACACCTACTTAATCCCTCAGCTACCAAAATAAATAATAGTGGTGACAAGGGGTAACCTTGTCTAATCCTTCAAGAAGCTTTGAAGAACTTAGAGGTTGACCCATTAACCAAAACTACAAAATAAATATAAAAAAGACATACCATAATCCAAAATCATCACCACATAGTGGTATTACAACAAAGCTTGGATATTATATATGTATCATTTGGAAATATTTGAACGTTGGTCTCCTTAAATGAGAAATTTAACCAATTGAGATAATGCCACTTGATTTTTTTATATCAAAATTAAATTTGAAGGCTTTGAAAATTATTTCAAAGATAAATATTGTAGAGTTGTAGACATACATTGTTTTCATGATATCTTTTACATCCCAAATCATTACACTCTTTAGATATTTCAAAGATCAAAAGATCTCTTAAAAACAATCAAATTCAAAATACACTTATCCATACCAAATTAAGGTAAACATGTATATAGAATAATTAGTATAATTTAAGTTATTTTATTATTTTTTAAATGGTTAATAAATGACATGCAATTACATCATAAAATTTGTTTATATTTAATGATATTTCATGTGATTTAAAGTGTTATTTTATGAGATTTAAATTTATTAAAACTTAGGTTTTAAAATTTTTATTTTATTCTTAAAAATAATAATATTTTTTACAAGGTGTTTAAAACAAATAAAATATTAAAATATATATCTTTTTATGACAACAAATTAACATAATTTTTTATTTTTTGAAAGAACGATATACGATTGTAGTAATGTAAACTCTATTATAAGGATTAATATGTTTTTTTTAATATTTTTTTTTTGCTTGAGAAAAAGGGGTTGTCCTCGAGTCCCCCAACCTTGATAAATCACAACTCTCTCATATAAAGCTTGAGATTTTTCAAACATTTTGAATTATCATCTCAATTGAGATGCTATAACTAGATATCCACATCTTTTTTCATAAAAATTCTAAATTTTTCATATTCATTTTTTGGATCTTCTTCAAAGTTTTTTTTAAATGCAAATATTTAGAATTCTTTTTCTTAAGAATTATCAATCTTGTTCGTCCATTCATACAAGTAAAATATTGATTAGTGGTGGTATTTTATAATGCCAAGTTTCCATTGTGCCACTTGAATATCCATAACTATTTTTTTGGCTCTATGCTTCTGCTAATCTGCTTTGATATTTCAAATAATTTATCCTATTATTTCCTGATGCTGTTGCACCCCTTTGAAATCTAGAAATATTATGCTTTTTCTATTAAAAACTTTCATACTTTATGCCTTTATAACTCCATTAGATCTAAAATATTGATGTCTTAAGTCATGCCTCCAAGATTGTTGTCACTTAGAGTAGTGTGGGTGTCGATATTTTTTTTATTAGATAGCAAAAAGGATTTTTAAAGGGTCCCCGAACCTTTTACAAACTAGAAGCTAAAACTTCCAAAATTTAAACCAGAAAGAGACATACAAGACTCTGTACCACCCATGGGACTCAAACATAACAACATCCAAAAAGATAAAATAACAACAATAAGAAGAGATAAAAGAGAATGGAAAATCCATGAGAAATAGCATAAGCACCTCAATATTCAACAACATCATCCTCATCAGGATCTTTCTTCACGTATATATCCTTATGGCTCCACTGGATCCACTTCATCATATGGTAACCTCATCAAAAAATGAGGCAACCATTTTGATCATGCTTCTCAAGGATCTCAGCATATCTTTAACCATTTTCCTAGCAAATTTGGGAGTTCTGAGAGGATCCTACAACATGGTTGGATTTTTCTATTTACCCAAAAAGGTCCCTTTGAAATATTTTGTTTTCTTTCTTTTGATAGGAGAGGATGAATCCTAAAAATCTTCTGATTCTGGAATGATAAGAGTAGCTTTTTCAATATTAATCGCTCTAGATTTTAGATGCTTAGAGCATCTAGTTTTGTCCTCACTGCCTTTGTATGTTCTCGGATGCTCAACAACACCACCCTAGTCCTTCTTCATAATAATATTCTCATTCACATGAGATTATTTATTCTTAGAAATGGTATGGTCCAAAGGATTATGGGACGAGGTTTGAAGATTATTGTTCTCCAAATTAATAGGAGACACTCCATTCTTGGTGGATTTATAAGTAATTTTTATCAAGGCTTGGATTATACTATTCACCTTGTTACCTTTTTAACCATAAAGTTGTAAATCATTTTTGACATACCTTAATGTAGTAGATCCATCACATCACCTTTTTGGACCTATAACATCATCTTTTCCATATATTTGTACAAGAAGGTTGGGATGCTCATTGTCTTTATACAGCAAAGGTGATTCAAGAAGGCAAAATGGAAGCTCCTTGCAATTGAAAAGTGATTGTTGAGGGTTAAGTACTCCATGATCATCAAAGTCACCCTTTCCCATGGGGCCTTAAGGGATTCCCTAAGAATCCCATTTTGATATTATTTTGGTTCTTCACCTTTCCTTGTGAAAATCCTGAACTCCTTGGCAAGGGAGTGTTTCCCCCTATTTATGTAATCATCCATAATGGGTAGCCTAGTGACTTTAGCAATTATAGGGATTATAATGTTGAACTCCATGTCATTCACTTTGACATTACCTTATTTTCAATAGTGGGCCAATTGGAGAGAGAGCTCCCCATCAAACCCATTAATTTTTTTCAAGATGTTGAGAAGGCCACCCTGATCTATAATTTTATTGACCTCATAATCTAGATATAGGACTAATGGTTCCACATATTTTATCTCTCCAACCATGGTCTACTTCCTCCCTTTTCTAAATATCTTAGGAAAATTGTCAAATAGGACAACTCTAGCTGGATCCAAAAAATAGAGGCACCTCCACCTAAAACTAAAATTTATTACACCTTGTCCAAGAACCTCCAAAGGTCAACTATTAGAGGAATACCTGAAAGAAGAGGAGTGTGCTTTCCAAACTGGATTAATTCCCTTAAGAAAACTCCACATCCATCTTGAAAATTACCACGATCTATTGTGGGTGTCGATATGCTACAACCTTAACTTGATATTTTATTTTCTTTGATTCTTCAATAAACTATTTTTTAATTGTAAATTGTTCTTCATAATCTTATCTCTTATACATTTCTTTTGGTTCATCCTTGTGCACTTTTGACAAGGCTTCCTTGACTCTTTTGTTGCTTCTTCCATGGAGTCTATTGTTTTTGCTACTATAAATTCAACTTTTGCATTTTCTAATGGCTCTTAAATATTTTCCCTTACCATTATTAATTCTTTCTTCTCCTTAGATCCTTGCTTCATTTTGAATGTGATCATGAACTTGCATGTTGTCATCTATATTTTTTCCTTCTATTATATCCTCTTTATTCATTTCTTTCAGTTCCCTCTTAAGCCTTTTTATTTATTTTTCATATCCTTTGATGGTGGCCTTAAAACTAGCTATCATTTTATATGGGTTCCACTAACTCAATAATACATGCTCCATTTCATCCCAGGTCAAAAAATTTCTTAAAAATCCTTTTCTTAGTAAGAATTTCCCACCAATCATGAGCTTCCTCTTTTAAAAGATAGAAAAGTTTGCAATTCCAAAAAAGCTCATTAGAATATAGAGATCTAAACTTCATCCACCATTCTCGAGCATCAATGTCATCCTTTCCAGTGAAAATTTGTAGCTCCATGATCTAAACCCCCCCCCCCCCCAAATCATAAAAATAGTTAGGGTTTTGGAAAGAAAAAAAACTAGAAATTTTTAAAAATTTCTCTTTTTTAACTCCTCTAATCCTTGCTATCATTGGAAGAACAATTAAAATATAAAATAATTGACATAAAAAATGAATACAGTCGTCCATTACAACTTTGCACTAATCTATTACCAAGCTTCTCCTCTAAAGGGTTCATCATTGTTGTGCACATTGTAGTTGTTGCAAAGAATCATGGACAACTTCGGTGGTAGTGCGGTTTTTCTCGATGGAAATAGCAATAATTCTAGAAAATTATTTTGTTGGTAAAAAAAATTGTAACTGAAATCCAAATCAATTCTCTTTGTTGGTATTCTTCAAACTGCTTTTTTTTAATCAATTCTCTTTACTGGTAATCTTCAAATTGCTTCTTTTTACTGATAATATTCTCCTCGATAATATCATATTTTGCAAATATCCTCTTACCCTTAATATTCTATTATCGATAATCTATTGTCAACGTGTGTGGGGGGTGGTTGGCCCTCTTGCTTTATAACCAGTTCACATGATGTTCTTATACAAGTTGTTTATTTCCAGTGGCATATTCCTAGGATGGAATTTTGTTCCACATTAATACCTCCCCCTCCCACCATTTTTTTAATATTGACACGTGTATAAATTTTTAATGAAAAAAATATTTTTTATATAAAATAAGTATTTTATTATAGCCATTTTCTATGATAAATTATTTATAGGTTTTTGAAAGTTTGTATATGTGTTTTGATATGAATTTGTAGTAGCTCTAAAAGTTTGCATGTATCCTTGCACAAAATTTCCAATGGTAAGAAATCTTAGGTTGTTTGTTTTGGTTAGGGTTATTTGATCCAATGGTAGATGGAGAACAAATTTCTCAAAAGTATTTGGAAGGCTGTACTAGAGAAAAAGGATTTAAACATGTTTTTTTTGTTGATTATTGTTGGTAAAATATTTGCCTAATCAACAAATATTGAGTTTGTGCACCCTAGAATTGGCCAAAATTGAATGACTGGAGGAAAGGGATGTCCTCCATGTCAATATCCAGAGAGGGCTGGCTCCCAAGCTAAATCTTACACTGGTTGAAGGCTAAATTTATAGGAAAGAAATTAAAAATTATAGAAAGAAAAGGAAAATATGGCCATAGACCGAAGGTGTAGGATTCAGGGTAGACTAAAAGCAAGAAATTCACCCAAGCATGAAATAGCATATAACAAAAGAAAAGCAGTAGAATTTACTTATAAACTTGCAACAAGAACCTTCAAAATAAACACTCCAGCACTCACCCTCTCATTAGCAATATTTAAATTCAAATGTAAAATTTAAATTCAATAGCAAATAAATAACATGAGCATAAAATAAAAGCATTGAAGAACAAAATGTAATCACACACAAGATCACTTACAAATTCAAAAGCCCAGTATATTCTATTAATATAGAGAACTTGGAGAGTTTTCTTACAAAGTGTCTAACCTCCTTTACAATGAGAATTTTGTAGTATTTATAGAGGGTTTCGTCTCTTTCATTAAAGGCATATGGAAACAAAATGATCGCAGATCAGGAACCATAGTGAGGAAATGCCTCCTTGAAAATATTGAAAATTTATCCTCCTAGAAAAATGATCAAAATTTCAAAGAAACATTCCCAAGAAATCAGCATCTAAGACGTTGGTGCACAAAAAATTAAGAAACATTTGATGCTTTTAAATCACACTCCCACTTTGGAAATCATGAAAATCCTTCGATGCTTTTAACGAATCTCTTCTTCACTTGGGATTCACAATTTGAGTTACTCGTCACCACCATCATTTAATGTTTTCATGATCTACCTTGGGTACCTTTGAGAATATGGACATTGATGATGAATACACCTTTTATTGTCTTTACTCCTTTTTAACCATGGCAATGATGATTCCTTTCATTTAAGGAAAAAACCTTCAACCATCGAACATCTTCATGTTTGCAATTACGTTCATGCCATTTCCTTTCAAAATCACGTTCACCCTTAAGAAGGGTGACAAAGACAGTCACCTCCCTATTAGGGCGACTACGATATTTTCTTACCGTTGTTGCTTCATTTTAGGCACATTCGCACGATTTTATTTTTTGGGGCACGTTCGCCCATGGGAGGGGCAAATGGAATGTTCACCCCTAAACCTAGGTAAACACACCGTTGATCATTTGATCATGCACACTGTCAACTTTCCCATCCTCATCGCCTTACATTATGTTCACCCCTAGGCGGGGCGAACGTAATATTTTGCCAAAACAATTTTTTAGAAAGTGAGCAAGCACTGATGGTTCAAAATTTTAGGAATACATTCGTCCCAAGGTGGGGCGAATGGGATTTCACCCCATCTTCAGGGTGAACATAATTTTCATATCTCTTCTTTTGGGCATTTTCAAATCTTTCGGCCCTTCATAATTTTAATTTTTTAATATTTTATTTCCTTTTCTTTTTTATAGTGTACAGGGGTGAAGGCGTCTCCAATTCACAGTGGTTTGGAATGGTGCAAAACTTTTTTTTTTTAAAATTCATTGCTTACAAAGAAAAAGGGTACATATGCACATAGATAAATAACATATAAAATTTATCCAGTATAACATTTTAAAATAAATATCACTGCATTACAATCAAAATGCTACATTAAAATAAAATAAAAATCCCAATGTGGCAAAGTACAAAAATGCCAACAGTTACATCCACACTATTTTTAGTAACTACCAAGTACAGGGTTCAAACCACAGGTACTGATACCAACAAGTTTATACTACCTCGTTGTTGTTGAATTGATATGAAGAGGACAACCAATCACTCATAATTCATACCATTATCATCGGTCTAGCACACACTTAGAGGATTCAGATCAGACTACTACCTTTGTAACAAGCATGCCCCTAAGGTTTCAACTTAGGTCTCTTCTTGGTAAGTGCTTGTCCAGACAGACAATTACCAATCCACCTAGCCCTTGAAGATAGGATTTAAACATGTTACTATATAAAACTTGTTAATATATTTGATATATTAAATATGTATTAACTAATAGATGTTTTAGTTAGCTACCATATAATTACTACTCCTGTGATAAAATTTTACTTCACAAAAAACATTAAAAATAATAACTCGAATAATTTATTTAGCTCTTTACTAATTTTCATGATGATCATATCTTAGTGAGACCACTGATTTTCATGGGGTACTTCAAGATTTGATTTGGTTTTCCTTATCATAATAGTTCTACTATACAAAAGGTTGAAAATTAAATTTCAAAATTTATAAGGTAAATAAGTCTACAAGTTTATCAAATTACATATATGTATTGAATAATTATATTAAATGTAGTTTTTAATTGATTGTATGGGATTAAAATAATCCCATTTGTATTACATAGTGGCCATGCTACGTTATATTTGGCAATTATGCATGCATCAATTGGCATATTTTGAACCTTGGTCTTTTCCTTGAAAGTGGAGGAATTTAGTTGGTTGACCTCATGCAATTTAATAAGCTTATATTTAAGGATTTAAAAAACAATGGGTTATATAGGATTGAAATGGGTCCCATTTTTATTACATCATGACCACATACTAGTATTACAATAGTTTGGTAATTATGAATGTATTTCTTGTCAAGATTTGAACCTAGGCCTCCTTGAAAGTTGAGGAATACAATAGATTGAGATAATGTTATTTGATTACTATTAGTTATAAACAAAATTCATATTTTTTAATTGGTTATACTATATTGAAATGGTCCCACTTGTATACATCATGACAATATTATTTTGACCAACCATATAGTGGTATTTATATGATAACACTTTATAACTTATGCATATCTTCATTGGAAATATTTTAATTTTTATCTTCACCTTAAAATTTCACATACAAAATGTTAACGTTAATTGGTAGGATTAAAAATTTAGTGTACAATGCAAAACTTCTCGTTCCTTTTTTTATATCTCTAGATCCATATGCTTTTTAATGTTCACCTATGGGATTGAAATATTTGTTTAGGGTGCAAAAATTTTCATCTTCATCACTTGTCCTAAGCCTCTTGGGTATTAGCAAACCTCATAATTATTTTATATTTAAATTTAAATTTAAATTAGGGTCTAGCACTCATAATAGGTCCAAGTTTCAAATCCAAAGGGTAGGTATGGGTGAATAAATACCTGGATAACTACATTGTCCCACATAGCCTATGGCCTAGTAGATGTTAACAATAACTTCACTTATTTTATATATAACATTCACATTAATATACCCTTACATAAAAATTTATTATAAATATTTTTTAGTAAAGCAAACAATACAAATATTTAAAAAAATCATTAATTAAGGTTCAAAAGAATATATATAATATTTAAGACTCCACATTTTTGCAAGCAATGTCATGTTATTTTTATTAATAAAATTTTGATGGTGCAGCTCGTGGCAATCTTGGGATGGCAGGGGCAGGAGGAATTATTAGAGATCACAATGGTAGCATCCTCATGGCTTTTTTTGAGCATCTTGGGATCCAAACCAATCAGGTAGCTGAAGCTAGGGCTTTATGGAGGGGTCTCCTTTTATCTAAGGATTTGTCAAGAAAATTGATTATGGAATGTGATTCTCTAAACATCATTAATTATATGAGGACCAATTCATGGTCAGCCTGTATAATTAAAGACATAATTGAAGAAGCCAAAATGCTTGGGGACCTACAGGACGAAGTTCTTTTTCAATATTCTTTTTGTGAAGGAAATCATACTGCGGACTTGCTGGCAAGAATGGGAGTCGAAGTGGATGATTTGGTTATGTGGACAACTTACCTACCCCATGAGCTGGACACTTTTGTCCACAAGGATTTGGATCCAAATGATGACTCAACCAATGTTAGTGTGGGCGAGGGTCGGCACTTCATTCTCTGAACTCACTTGGTTTTTCCTAATTAGGGTGTTGGTTTTCGTTGTGTTATGCTTTGGGGATGTCTCCGGTAATTAACATGTTGTCTATTCTATTGGTAGTCCAGGTCAGGGTCTGCATACCCAGGTTTTATTGTGTTCCTTTGGTTGGCCTCCTGCGTGAGGATCCTCGTGTCATTTTTTATCATATTTGTGGTCTTCAAGTCGAAGACCTGGTTTTTTTGTGTTATGTTGAGCCTTCTGGTGTGGGGCAGTTTGGTCTTTGTTCTTGCCACCCTGCGTGGGGTAATCTAGATTGTTGAGATTAGTCCTTAATTTTGTTCTGGTATTAAGGATGTCTCTTTACATTGGATGTATTTAGCCCCGAGCTGTTGTTCTTAACTGCCCACAATAATATAAAATTCTTTAACTTACCAAAAAAAATATTTAAAAATATATAAGGTAATATCATATCTCTAAGAAGAAAATTTTAATATGAAAACTCCATCAAAAATCATATATGTTGTTTAAAAATAAATAAACAACAAAATGAAGTCATGATGTCTCATTATGGATTCCAATGGAAAGTAATCTAATCACCCAAAAATATATCCCTTAGCAAGTAATACCATCCATTTGTTTGTAAATATAAACATCAATTCTTAAACATCCACAATATCAAACAAGTTAAATTTTAGCCTTTATAAATCTATTCTTACTTTCCTTTTTGTCTTTAAAGTTAAAAGCATTTTGTTTCATGATAATACATATTAGGCTTATGGTGTCATTTGAGAGATAAATCTTGTATCTCTATGACATATGTTGTAATTACAGGGTGTAAGCCTCGGAAGATTTCGACAGAGAATAGGAAATGGGTAAGCAACAGGTTTCACAAGTGTAAAGTTCCAAACTTCAATTCTTGTCAATGTATGTAATGTTTACAGTTATGTTTAGGTATGGGTGTGCTTTGTTAGTAAGGTTTTGTAGGGGATTCAACACAATTTATGGTAAGAAAGTTTCAAGGATGACTAGGATATACAATCTCAGTAGAAGGCTAGATATTGTAATAGGTTTTGGGTTAACCTGCAAAACCTGGTAATTAATGAAGACTTTTATTTACCAAAAAAAAAAATTATTCTAAAAAATGTATCTCGATTTTTTATAATATCCTTATATTTCAAAGAACAAAAGATCTTTCAAAAAAAAAAATCAAATTCAGAATAAGGTAAATCATATTCAAATGAAGGTAAACATATGTATATATTCACTATAATCCAAGTTATTTCATAGAATTACACAATAGTTGATAAATGGCATATGGTTACATCATAAAACTTGTTTATTTTGATTAATGATTGATGTTATTTTAAGTCTTGTGAGCTTTGGATATATGAAATTCTAGACTTTTAAAATTTTATTTTGCTCTTAATTTTTTTACAATGGAGTGTTTTTGACAAGGCATCTGCAATAGATATTTTATCAACAAAATATATTTCATGTTGACAACATAGCACAAGCTTTGTTATAGTTTGTTATAGTGATAACATTGTTTTTGAAATAATGATATGCCATTATAGTGATATAAACTCTATTGTAAGAATAAATATGATTTTTGAAAAAATGACATAGCATTTTTATTTTTATATAAAAAGGTCTTTAATATAAACTAAGTTTTGCATAGCGGTTAGTCCTTGCTATAGAAAAATTTCTTATCTTTAAGAGTTTGTATGTATGTCTCGACATGAAATTTTAGCAATTTCTAAAAATTTGCATGTGTCCCTTAGCAAAATATTTTAATGGTGAGGAAGTTTACATTATGTTTTTTAGGTTAGTGATAATTGATCTAATGGATGTGGAACTAGTACTCAAAACCCTCACAAGCATTTGAAAGGCTCGTATTTTGACAAATAATCTGAACATGTTGTCCTCCAAAATTTTATTAATATATTTGACATATTAAATATGTATTATATAATAGATGCTTTGTTTAGCTACCACAAAATTACTATTCTTGTAATGAAAATTTCTTTCACAAACAAATTTAATAAGTAATAACTCAAATTGTTTGTGTAGTTCTTTATTAATTTTCATGATGACCATGTCCTAGTGAGACCATTAATTGGCATGGGGAACTACCAAAAGTTATTTGGCTATATTTATCATAATAATTATTCTATACAAAGACTAAACATTAAATTTCAAGAGCTATAATATAAATGAGTTTGCAAGCTCTAAAAATCACATAGATATTTTGAATCATTGTTATACTATACATTGTATAATGAAATATGATGCATTACTACTTATAAGGCTCCCACTTATGGATGGCCCTTAAGTAAGATTTGTTGACTTTAAACATATTCATGCACTTTAAAAAACACAATAAAATTTTACAAATAAAGACTCTTTGATTTATTTATTTATCTGAAAATTTTCATCATGATCTAGATAAAACTTTAGCAAGATCATTAAATAGCATGAAATCAACCAATTAAATTCCTTGACTTTTAAGAAGGACACTTAGATTCAAATCTTACCAAGAGATACATGCATAATTGTCAAGCTATTATAATACCATTATGTAATAATGATGTAATATGGGTGATCCCCATTTTAATTCCATACAACCAATTAAAATACTAGTAAATTCCCCCATGTTTCGTGCATAATTAGCAAACAAAAAGTTCAATGGCACCTCTTTTCATGTCAAAAAAATAGAACCACCAAATATTGTAATAAATTTGATGCAATTAGACTTAATTTTTTTTTTGGAGAACAAGGTATTGTACTCGGTTCCCCCACCCTTTACAAGTTACAACTCTCTCCTTTAAATATTAAGAGTTTACAATTCAATTCTCATATCAACTAAGTTGCTATAGCTAGATACCTATATCATTTTTCATAAAAAAAATAAATTCTGGATTTTCATGGTCATGATCTTCAATTTTTTGTGTGAATACAAATATTTTAAAATTCAACATCCTTATTCTTGATATTTTTTATAATAGCCTTCACAATGTAAAAACTCCACCTCTACCATCTATGCATTGCATCTTAGTAGAGTAATATTTCCAAAATTTCGTGTTATCATAGTTTGCTTTACCAAATCTAGATTGCTAGTTTCCTTCCTAAAGCATAAGTGCAACCACAAGAATTGTAATAAATAGTTTATATGAAAACACATTAATGTTATAAAATAGAGAAAATATTACCAATGCAAAACATTAAAGTAAATCTTAATCATTATTTGATTTAGTCAATCAACATTTTCTTGTTAGCTTCAGCTAAACTTACAACTTCCTCTAATCATGGAAAAGAGAATTTAACTTCATGATCCTCTATTAAAACCCCTCTATTGGCTAGCCTGTATCATTCCTTCCCTTAATGTATGAGTAAAATTGATTTTTCAAAATCTGTAGCAAGGTCTTGTATTCCACAATTATCTCTTGTATGTTCCATGGAGCCTTTGCTTTCCTTAAAATTGTATTTATTACTATTAGTGAATCACCTTCCATATATTCTCTATTCCTTTTCATTTGTCTACATATTTTCAAATCTTACAAATCCATCCAAGTTTCAACTTCATTTTGTCTTAAAACCACTATTGAAAGCATAATGAGACAAAATATATCTGTTATTTTTAATTGTTCC
Organism: Wollemia nobilis; assembly: GCA_028583015.1. Lineage (NCBI taxonomy): Eukaryota > Viridiplantae > Streptophyta > Pinopsida > Araucariales > Araucariaceae > Wollemia > Wollemia nobilis. The sequence goes on along the minus strand of JAQPPZ010017049.1, from coordinate 6,264,082 downwards.
TTCTCCTCCTAGTGGTCTCGGATTTTCTTCAAATGCTCCATAAAAACTCAATTTGACCCTAATTCACTTCTCATGGTTTCCAATTTATATTATCCACCTTATTTTTGTTTCTCTTGTACCCAACATCATAATTCCATTTGATGACTTAACTCCATCTATCAAGGCTCTCTGCTTCAATATTAGGGGTTGGGTGATTTGATAGGATTGGTTTAGACTCCTCTATGGTTAAACAAACATTCTTTTTCATTACTTATTAATGGATTTACTTTCTTTTAAATATTATTCTATTCCTTTCCAACCATATAGTCCAAAGTATTATCTATGTTTATATATCTTAGATTGATTTTAAATCCTCACTTTTAAAATTGCCTTGTCATTTATTTAACTATTCTTCAATTTTATCATTCATCACCATGCATTTACCAAAATGTAGACACTAAATCCTAACCACTCATTATCCACTCATCACCGTCAAATCATAGCCATTCAGTATTTATATATATATGCCTATAATATTCTAATCCTAGCCACTCATTCAATGCAATTTGTGTTACTTGTCAAATTGTAATATCAACCCCTCATCATGTTTTAATCTCATTCTCTCGTTGGTGTCATTGAAACCCTAACATAATCAAGGGCAATCATAAAATATCATTCACTTGTCATGAATGTGGATGAATTGATAGATCATCAAATAGCCTAAAAGGTCAAACATTATATTGTGATATTCCTTCTCATTTGTTCAAAACCTCATCATAGCCATATCTATCGTTCGACCCTTGAAACCTCTATGAACCAGATCTAAACACCATAAAGTATCATATTTAGTCTAAAAATACCTCAGGGTGTTCCTTGAACATCATAGGGTATTTTTGTAACATTGTAGGGCATCCAAAATAGTTTGTGAATGCTCCAAGGCATCCATCAGACATCGTGTTACATCCACCAAGTCCTCGAATGCTTCTTGGCATCTACACGACCTCATATCAAACCAACAGAACCATATATCCAATTATTCAAGTATTGATAAGGTTATTTACTATTTCTAACTTAAGTTTTCCTATATTTTTTTTATATTTCATAATAATTGCACTTAGGGTTTTGTAGATCTACATTTTATAGAGGGCCTCACATAGTGGAGCCCTCACATGTACTATTGATCCATGTTTTGTGGTTTGTTTGTACTTAGGTGTAGGAGATATTGTTATTGGTAGTTGTTGTAGCTTAGATTGACCTTGTAATGGATACACAAGCCCACTCAACCCTTTTTTGGAGTGAAGAAGATCCAAAGACACCATAGTCGATTGATCCAACTAGAGGGTTTCACCTCTATTGTAATTATTGTATCAAAATAAATCAACATTTTGTAACCCTTGATTTGGGGCACATTGATGTATAAAGTGGAGATCAAGGCTCCCTAGTTTAATAATAATATATGATATTCATTTCATGTGCACATTATGGTTTGTTTTGATTTATTGTTAAATTGGTGTTGATATTTTTTTTCTTTACACAAACATATTAAGAATCCATTGCTATAGTTTCTAGACTATTGAGCAGTGTCCTAAGAGATGGTCTATACTCTCCTTCTTTTTACATAGAACAAATTATGAGGGGCCATGAAAACCCTTATTCATTAGGTTATCCTCAGATAAAATTCTTCCATGACCTACTAGCTAAACAAATATTTTAACTTTAGTAATGTTCGCACTATCCCAAATATCTCTCCATACTCTTGCAATATTTCTATTTTTTGGTGTTTTACATTATCTCTATTTCTTGTTGTGTATTCTCTTGAGTTATTCAACTCCCAAATCATCTTATCCTTGGATCTCTCTGAATAATTATTATTGTTATCTTTCTACTCAGTTACCTCCTAGCATCAATGTCTTGTATACTAAATCTTCTTTCCATTTGTATTTTCCTTCTTGATCCTTGTACATAATTTTTAAGACCCTATCACTATATTTATATTGAAGTAATCTCATCCATAATTTCAAAATTAGATTAGATTGAGTGATTTTTTATCACACCAAGTATCCATCCAAATAGATTTTTTTCTCCAATTTCCACCACCCACCTTAGACCTTTAATCACTATATCAATTTATTTTTTAAAACTATTTCATAGTGCAAAACCATCTTGTAATGATAATGCAGTAAATATTAGGCTTGGGTCTTTAGGCTTAACATACTTAGAAAAATTCTTGCCCATTGTATTTGACTCTCTTTATATAATATTTAAATTATTTTCCCCTAAGAGCTAAGTTAGCATCCTGATATGGAATTTATGAAGCTGAATTTTATTAAAACAAACATAGGACTTAAATAAGCCCAAAAGGAAAACCGTAATCCTAGAAATGATGAACTGCTCCAAGGATTTACGTACACAAATCCAGAAAGGCTAAAATTGTAAGCCCTACAATGCCAAAAACAAAAACACCTAGACCTAGACTATTCAACGGAGGAAACAAACAACTCACGTTGATTATTGTGCTTACTAAGTCCTAATTAAAATATCCTAGGTATAAAAAGAAATTATCCCCTAGGTCTAAATTTCCTCATCATTCGTCCCAACAAAAGAAGCATTGGACTCCAATGCTTTTAACAAAGAGGGAAAATCTCGGGACAGAATGTGAGCAAAAATCCAGCGAGCCTGATGTGGAAATTGGCCTCGGCGGGCCACAAGATATGAAGTAGAAACACCTTGGCATGTTTTTCGGGTCTTCGTATCAAAGACTATATCGACGTCAAGCGGAAGCTGAGCATCAGGAACCACATCAACTGGATGTATGATGGCTGGAAATGTCTCCAACGTGGAATCATAGTATGGTTTGAGAAGATCAAAATTGACAACATCGTGAATGCCAAGATGGTCTGGAAGGTCCAAGCGAAAGGCATTCTCAAAGATTTGCTGAAGAATAGTATAAGGCCCATAATGAAGAGGCTTTATTTTGCTATGTGCCTTATCTGCAAATCGGTGTTTGTCAAGATGAAACCATACTTTGTCACCAACTTGAAAGGAATGAGGAGTGCGGTGCTTGTCCATCTATTGTTTCTACTTTTGCTCAGTCTTCTGAAGAATTTGAACCACTTTGGCTTGAAGACTACAAATTCTGTACAAAAGAGTTAGCCTTGTCTTGTTCCTTCTGAATGTGCATTGTGGCTGAAGAAGGCAAAGACAAAGGTAACTCATAAGGAGCAAGTGGTTGAAAACCAAAACACACTTCAAATGGAGAGTGCCCTGTAGAACTATGGATGACCTTGTTGTAGGCATGCTCAATGTGAGTGAGGCTTAAGTCCCACTTGGTTGGAGTGGAATGATGGTAAATCCTCAAACTCTGCACTAGAGTACGATTAACTACCTCTGTCTGCCCATCGGATTGTGGATGATAAGCAGTAGAGAAGTTAAGAGATACTCCCAAAATCTTCCAAAGTGATTGCCAAAAGTGACCCACAAAGCGTGAGTCACGATCAGAGACAATGCTGGTAGGAAGACCAAAAGAACGCCATACCACCTCAAAGAAGAGTTGGGCAAGATCCTGTGCAGTACTTGTCTTGCGACAAGGAATGAATTTGGCCATTTTGTTGAATCTGTCCACCACAAAAAAGACACAATCATGCTTGCGTATTGTCATTGGAAAACCACTCAAGAGATCCATGGAAATGCTTTCCCACATATGAGAAGGAATGGGCAAAGGCATGCTCATTCCCAATGTCCTATTGGCTGATTTGGAGCGATTACATACTACACATTGTCGCAAGAAGTGAAGAACATCTCTTTGCATGTGTGGCCAAAAGAAAAACCTTTGCAGATGATGAAGAGTTTTCTGCCTACCAAAATGTCCCCCATAGAGTGTGGAATGAGCCTCCTTCAGAAGAGACTCCCTATTCCCATGAGGAACACAAAGTTTGTCCAATTTGTACAATAGTCCATCCTAAATATGAAAGTCCTGAAGAGATCTCAAATTTGAAGAAGAAGGATTGGAAAGTTGGTGGAAAACTTTGCCAAAATATGGATCCATAGGATATTGTGTAGGCCAAGTTTGGAAGCCAAGATGAGAAGTAGTGACAATTGTCAAAACAAGAGTAGAAGGAGGACGACTCAAACAATCAGCCACTACATTATTTCATCCTTTCTTGTACTTGATTACCAAATGGAATTGTTGCAAGTACGATGCCCATTTCATGTGTCTAGCTTCCTCAATTTTTGTTTGAGATTGAAGAAACTTAAGGGGCATATGAACAATTGTTTATTTTCCCAAGATATAATGCATCCAATACTTGATTGCTTGAACCAAAGCATAGAACTCCTTATCATATGTAGAATAGTTATTTTTGGCCTCTGAAAATGTTTCTGAATGATAGGCCATTGGATGGCCATTCTGCATGAGCATAGCTCCAAGTGCAACTTGTGAAGCATCAGTTTCTATCTCAAATGGTTGAGATAAATCAGGAAGAACAAGAACTAGTGCAGTACTCAATTTGTGTTTCAATGTGTCAAAGGCTTTTTGTTGATCCTTTGTCCATAGAAACTGAACTTTGATCTTTGTCAAATAGTGTAAAGGTGCAGCAATTGAAGAATAACCTCCAATGAACTTGCGATAGAAATTAGCAAGTCCAAGAAAACTCCTTAACTCCGTGACTAAAGTAGGAGTTGGCCAAGAGATGATAACTTCAACTTTAGAAGGATCTACTTGCACACCTTTTTCACTAATTACAAACCCAAGATAGGCAATGAATGTTTGCCCAAAGGTACACTTAGGAAAATTTGCATACAATTGGTTCTTTCGAAGAGTTTGAAGAACCGTTTCCAAGTGTTCCAAATGATTCTCCCAAGTAGAAGAATATATAAGAATTTCATCCAAATAGATGATTACAAATTGATCCAAACAATCTCTGAATACTTCATTCATCAGTCGCATGAATGTAGCTGGAGCATTTGTAAGGCCAAAGAGCATGACAACCCACTCAAAGAGTCCCATTTTGGTCTTAAATGTTGTTTTCCAAGTGTCTTCTACTTGAATTCTCACCTGATGATACCCACTTTTGAGATCAATCTTGGAGAAGAATTTTGCACCTTGCAATTGGTCCAAGAGATCATCAATACGAGGAAGTGGATAACGATTCTTGATTGTAATCTTATTGAGTGCCCTGAAATCAATGCATAATCTCCATGTGCCATCCTTCTTCAACACAAGCAAGATAGGAGAAGCACAAGGGGAAGTACTGGGTTTGATGAACCCTTTAGTCAACAATGCTTGAATTTGCTTTTTAATTTCTTCCATTTGCACTATTGATTGTCTATACATTGAAGAATTAGGAAGAGAAGATGCAGGAACAATCTCAATACTATGATTAATCTGTATTTCAGGTGGAAGACTTGTGGGTTCTTGGAAAACATCTAAAAATGATTGAAGTATTGAATGAACTGAACAACTCTTGTTATTAGTGTGCTTAGGTGCTTGCTTTTCTTCTTGAATTGGTCTGATGAAGATGAGTGCTAATTCCTTTGCTTGATTTACAGCTTTGCATGCTTGTCTACAACTCAACATCAAATTATGTGGTGTTTGTTGTGTACTTATGATTATGAATGCTTTATTATCTTTGTGCAAAGTGTATGTATTTTTGTACCCATCATGTATAGACCTCCTATCGTATTGATAGGGTCTTCCAAGCAACAAGCCACAATAATCCATTGGAGTTACATCGCACACAACCGAGTCCACAAAAGAAGGACTGAAAGAAAAATTCATAGTGCATGTGTGTGTGATGTCGGATGTAATCCCATTGTCCTTCCATCCCAAAGGGTAAGGATGAGGATGGGGATTCATCGATAACTTCAGTTTGTCAACAACGGACCTCACAATTAGATTTTTCTAAGAGCCGCTATCGATTATACAATCAACCATAAAGGTGTCATTAAGATGGACCGTAGTCACAAACAAATTCTCGCGATCACCTTGTGAAGTATTCATAAGGGTCAATTTGTTTAACCCTGCCAATTCCTTATAAGGCTTACGTTCCCCTGTAGCCTCAATGGGACTTTCTTGTGAGTCCTCATTGGAAGGCTTTACAACTAGGGATTGTTTCTTCACATTTTGCAACTTAAAACACCTATTTTGAGTATGCCCTGGCTTTTTACAATAATTACAAATCAAAGGTGACTTAGAAGAATATTTTTGTGAAGAAGAAGAAGGGGAAGATGAAGAAGAGGGAGAAGGAGAAGAAGAAGATTTAACTCCCTTGGAAGGTTGAGGAGAAGCCTTCTGATTTCCTCTGGACGTAGAAGAGCGAGTCCCACGTGATTGCTCCCTCATTTCCTCCTCAGCAAGAAGGGCTTGATTGAAAGCCATGTCAATGTTTACAATCAACTTGTATTTCATCTTCCTGTAAATGGGCTCCTGCAAACCACTTTTGAATTTGTTAACAAGTTGTGCTGCATTATCCTGTATAGAATTCAAAATTCGCAACTTGCTAAATTGAAAAATATAATCATGAACAATCATATTGGAGGTTTGGCGAAGACGAAGCCACTTGATCTCAAGCTCAGTGGCATAGTTTGAAGGATAAAAATTATTCTTCAATACTCATTGCAATTCATCCCACGTGTCAATGGGATTTTGGGTCCATTGTCGATCAGTGACAAGGACCTTAGCAATGCTAGAAAGTTTCAACTTGGCAAAGTTAACTTCTTGATCCTTTGCGATCTTAATATACACAAACCAACTGTCCATGTCCAAAATCCAACTATTTAGGACCTCTGGATCTCGCGAACCAGTATAAACAAGAACCTCACATTGTTGTTGAACTTCATTAGAAGTAACCTTATCAGCCAAAATGCTGACAAGTTGGGTTACTTGAGCCAACTTATCGGCTAATTCGAAAGCCATTTGACCCCGAGTGATCGCCAGCAAAAAGTGTCACAAAAAAAACAAGTTACAAAATAAAATGTGCCCAAATGAATTTGCAAAATTGGCAAATTTACAACATAGAAGGGGCAAAATAAATATTTGCACAATGTCTTTAAAAATAGTCAAAATTTGACTTGAGGTAAAAGACAAAAACAAAAAGTTACTTGTTTTTATTTTATTTATTTTTATTTTTATTTTTTTTTAATGTAAATATGTGCCAACTTTAAGTGATATGGAATTTCTTCGAAAACTTAGGCAACGGATACCATTATCCACAATTGCCAATGGCCGTTTGGCAGACCTCATCCACAAAAGAATCTAGTCACGCACTGCAAGCTATCCACACGGAGCAATTCATTTACACGCAGCAATTCTGTCCATGCACAGCACTCTATTTATGAGCTGTAGAGTCCCCACGCGAGCCACAAATAGCAGAGTTGGTCGCTGCCAGGATTCACCAATCATGCCCTGTGCAGTGTCGTGGTGTTGATCAACCACAGCCAAGAAGATGGATCGAACCACTGCAACAATGTCTAGCACCCAAAAAAATGTGTCAATGAAAACAATCGCCCTCGAACGTGATTTCCTTCGAATGTTTCAGGCTTGATCGTAACAGGGAATTTTGTGGCAGCCCAACGACAAATAGTTTTTCTTGTATTCCTGCATCGACACACCAATGGAGGGTACAAAATTCACCCTGCCTCGACCAGAGGATATCGAAAAAGAAGATCGGAGGTCAGAATGCACAGATCATGTAGGAAAACATAGGATTGTCCTGTGGAAATTTTTCTCGCCTCGTAAATCACAGTGTTGGACAGGATCGGAACACAACAGTAGCAGTGGCAGAAAGCAGACAGGAGAGTGCCAAAACACACTTCAAATGCAAAAAATGGACAGCAGCAGCAGTGACACATAAAGGAATGGCACTGTGAGAAGATTCGGGTCAGATCCGCCAGGTTTGACACTGCCTGACAGATCTGTCAGAGAACACAGGGGCCGGCATCCGATTGATCGACGAAATCAAACACGTAAAAGGCTTCGTCCAGAGCAGCAGGTATGGCATCAAAAATGATGAATTGTTAATTGCCAGGCTTCGTCTTGTGTTCCTAGATGAATCTAGCAGGAATCAGACTTGCAGAGTTTTGACAGTGGCAGCAGATGTCAGAGGACACAGGAGCTGTCACATTCAGCAGATGCAGCAGGAGCCCTAACAACGTTGACAACATTGGGCTCCTGAACAGTGCTATACATCATGGAAGTGTGCGTCCTATGGGTCTATGCCAATCACAGACGTGCGGCCAAGAATGGATGTTTGAGAGCATCGAGAAACGTAGGTCGCCATTGTTTGAGGGACGCCCGATCAAGGAAGATCGAAAGACCAGACCACTGCCTGCGTTACGTCTGCAGACGGAATGTAACGTCAATTTTTTTTTTTTTATGGAATCAAATATTATAGTGGCCTCTCGTGCGACTTAAAATCAAATCGATTAAAATTATTTTGCACAAAGACAATAATTTAATCATCAATGAAAATTGCTTGCAATTTTTTTGCAATATTGGCAGCAAAAATTTGCAGCAATTTCTCCTGAGCTTCAAACAGGAATGCAAGTGGTGGAAAACTATCCAAACCACACTTTGGAGATCGGAAATAACCCAAAACCTCCAAAAATTTCCTATGCTCTGATACCAATGATATGGAATTTATGAAGCTGAATTTTATTAAAACAAACATAGGACTTAAATAAGCCCAAAAGGAAAACCGTAATCCTGGAAATGATGAACTGCTCCAAGGATTTACGTACACAAATCCAGAAAGGCTAAAATTGTAAGCCCTACAATGCCGAAAACAAAAACACCTAGACCTAGACCATTCAACGGAGGAAACAAACAACTCACGTTGATTATTGTGCTTACTAAGTCCTAATTAAAATATCCTAGGTCTAAAAAGAAATTAGCCTCTAGGTCTAAATTTCCTCATCACATCCATAAGAACTCTTAAACCGAGACCTCCCTTCATTTTATCATCACCAACCTTACTCTATTTTAACAAAGGAATTTTATTTTTATCATGTAATCTTGACCACAAAAATGATCAAATAATATAGATTAAATTTTTTTTAATCAATTTTAGCATAGTATACAAGGACATATAATATGTTAGAATTGTATGTAAGATTGATTTATTTAGCTTCGCTCTTCCTACTAATGATAACCATATACCTTTCCATGCTAGTAGTTTATTCTAAAATTTACTTATAACTAGATTCCACAATTCTATCCTCATTCTCCCCTGAAATAAAGTCATCCCTACATTTGAATTAACCTACATATCCCTACTTTAATTTAGTTTCTAGTAAATTTGGCTCCTCCATTTGAAGTAACCTACATATCCCTACTTTAATTCTACTTGGAGTATTTAGGAAGTAAATTTTGGATTTTGTCCTATTAACTTTTTTCCTAATGCTCTTTCATAATCCTTTAATAATTTATTCAAGATCTGACCTTGTTTACCCCTACCCTCCCCAAAAATGTTGTATCATCTACAAATTGTTGATGTATGATGTTGTTGATGTTATTACTATCCTTAAGTCCACTTATTAGACCATATTTGTTAGCCTTCTTAAAGTTACTACCCAATACCTTTGCCATAATAATGAACATATATGGTGATAGATGATCCCCCTATCTAAGATCTCTCTTGGATTTAAATGGTTTTGTTATGAACCCATTGACTAGTGTTGAATATGATACTATAGACACAAGATTTAATTTATCTGACCCATTTCTTTCCAAATCCAAACTTTTTAAATACTGCAAAAATAAAATACAATTTAACCCTATTATAGAATTTAATCATTTCAAGTTTTAAGTTCAATGCTCTCTCTTTTCTTGAAATTGTTGAATGCATAATTTCATGGGCTACTATGATCACATCTAGAATTTGTCTTCCATTCACAAATCCTCCTTGATTTTCTAAAATATTTTTTTCCAACAATGGTCTTAATTGATTTTCCATCACTTTGGAGATTATATTATATGTTATATTACATAGGTTTATGGTTCTAAATGAATCAAACAATTATGCATCCTTATTATTTGGAATTAGGGTAAGATATGTTGCATTTATTTTCTAAGGTATGTATTGTTTTACCCTATATTTTTCCACTGCCACCATTAAATAATCCTTCACTATATCTTAATAATATTGATAGAATGTTATAGAGATCCCATCTGAACCTAGGGATTTATTCTGATCAAAAAATAAAAGAGTTAAATGAACTTCTTCCAGAGTAATGGGCTCCATTAGTTTCTTATTGTTTCCATATATTATAACTGAAGGAACTTCTTGTAGTAGTTTATCATTAAGAACTTCAAAATTCTTTAATACTAGAACATTCTCATAAAAATACCTTACCTCCTTTTCCATTTCACTCTAGTCTTCAATCCAAATCTCTTATACTATTTTTCTAATTCTAGATGCTAATATTTGTACTATTGCCATCCAATAAAAAAACTTTATATTTTGATATCCTTTTAACCAATTTTATCTTGATTTTAATCTCTAAAACTTCTCTTCCTTACTCAAAATATTATAATATTCACTAAGCAACACCCTTTTCTCTAATCTTAAATTACCATGCTCACCTCTTTGGATTTTTAAAAGTTTCTATTTTAGTTCTTCCTTCTCAAAAATATTTCCATATGTGTTCTTGTTCCATTATTTTAATCTAGATGTCATTGATTTAATTTGTTTTGGAAGTGTATACCCATAATTTCTTGAAGAATTCCATATTTTTTCTATCATATCAACAAAATGAGGATGGTCTTCCCACATATACACATATTTAAAATAAAATATTTTTTGAATTCACTTACTACCATTTTAATTCTTATTACCTAGTGATTTTAAGCAATCCTTGTCAATGTATTACTTTTAGCATAAGTTCCTTCATCCAACCAATGATCTAATAGTATGCATCTATCTATGATTAGGCTATAGATTCTCCTATTATTGGTCCATTTATAGTTATCCTCTTCAAACTCAGCCTCACATAGATTATTATTTTGAAGAAATACTGAGAAATCTCTTATGCTTTGGGTTATTTTCCTAATTTCCCCAAATTTTTCATCCATCTTGGCTATGGCATTAAAATCTCCTATGATAATAAATTAGGTTTCTTGGTCTTTACTTCTCATAAAGGATTCTATTCCACTTCATACTTATAATCTACCTGACTAAGTTCTAAGTCCATAGACATTGATAAGGATGAAATAAATATTTGCAAAGTAGCATGTGGATAATGAGTCTATATAATACCTAGTTTTATGAAAGGTTATACAAGATGTTCTAATAGGATTCCAATATGTTATAATTTCATTTATTTCTCCTTCAAAATCTACAAAATCCCATTCACATATTTTCCATATCGCTTTCATAGTTTTGAAAATTTCTTCTTTTATCATTTTAGTTTTTTGGATACAAGGAATATTAAGTTTATTGCCTAAATAGAGGCCCTTGATAAACATCTAATTTGAGGGGGCATTAGCATCCCTTATAGTTTATGAGATGGTAATTGTGTATCATTAGGGGCTATTTGCCCCACATACAAATTACCAATATCATTTTTTTGTTTGGTAACAATAAGTTAAACCAACTTAGATTGTGTCCCTTTATCTATGTTTGTTCTGATTTCTTTGGCTCTTGCTTGATAATTTGAGGGTTTTACTCTTTTTGCCTTTCCTATATCAATATTAGGTCTTATTATTTAATTACTCAATATTATTTCAAAACTTTCCTTTTAATTATATATACCCTCTCTAGGATCTGCTACACAAGCTTTTGACTTGTCCTACTCATTTTATGGTATTTCTTTATTAATGGTGGAGGTATTAACATCTAAAAATGCACTTTCTCTATTTATTTTATTATCCTAAATGGTGCATGGTACTTCAAGAGAGTCTTCAAATCTGAATAGGCACATGCCTTAGGTTCAATGAGAATGTTCATCCCTAAATTAAGATCATATTCAAAGATAATTCCTTATTGATATCATGATATTGTTGTACAGTGTCCTTTAAAATCTAATCTACTTTTTCTTCATAGGTAACACCTCAAAAGAATTTGTATTTCTTATTATATCCTTACTTACTAGTATCCACTATTTATTTACTTTCATTTGACTAGACCTATTTTTTAGAAGTTGAAAACCATCCTCATCTATATCCATTTGTAAGTTTCTCTTATGGTTTTCTATATATGTTTCTAATAGACTATTCTTAGGGCATGATATATTAATATACCCCACATCATGACATCTTCTATATTGAAAAAAATATAATATATGTTTTGTGTCCACAACTTAGCCCCATACGTAAGAATTATTAATTTTGGTAAAGGTTTACTTATATCTATCATTACCAATATCCAAACATTAATAGCCAATACTTTATATTTTGTAGTTTCTAGAGTCTCAAGGAATTATCCTAGAGTGTTTCCTATTGCCTTGAAGGTATAAATTTCTCATAACTAAATGGATAACCCATACTTACCAACCTAGACTAATACTAGATATAAATTTATATTTTCAAGTGAAAAGCCTTCATACCAGCAAGTAAGGAAGAGTCCTCTTCTCATAAAACAAGGACCTCATTTTAGGATTCTATTTATTTCCTCCATGGAACAAAAAATGGCTATGAAGAACCCTTTGGGATGAAAGGATAGACTCACTCCTAAAGACTTCCAACTCCTATCAATCTATTTTCTCAAGGTTGAAGCCCCCAACCAAGACCCATTAATTTTACTCATAATTGAACTATATTTGAGTAACAAGGATTCCTTATCTATGATATACTCACTAACCTCTACTACTAGGGATGATTCTAAGAATTTATTTGTAAACCAATCCATTGGAAGGAAACTATATCTATGCAATTAGACTTAATTGAACAAAGTTATTGAATGGATTTGCAAGGAGTCAATCCATCAACTAATTTTATCACCATAAATTGATGATCTTGAAGATCTTGTAACTAAGAAAATATCCATATACCTTGGTAAAAATATATTTACCAAGTGAGCATGCTAGAAGAATCCATAGAGATAGAAAGCATGTTAGTACTCAATGTGGCATGTAAAAGTCTTCAATTATTACTGCATATTTTTACTATTTGGATTTTTAACTTGCTTTATTATTATTTAATGGTCTTATAGCTCCTAATCCCCTAGATGTATAAAGGCATAGGAAGAATAAGGAAATATTAAATGGCCGCAACATGGGTTTTAAACATATTGGTTTAGGTCATTATGGATTTTATATTATGAAGATCTCAGTGCAAGGAGGTAAATAAGATAATAGTTACAAGAAATAAACATTGCTAAGAAGATAATGAGATTGAACCTAAACCTTCATTTGCTAAGGTTTTGGGTAGTTATTCCTACTCTGTTGATACTTCCCTCCCACATTTTGAGATCTCTAGAAATAGATTCAATATTCCAGTTAGTATTGCTGAAAATTTTCTTGTCGAAGAATCTGTCTCTCTAGTTGGAAAAGTGGTGGGTGGTAATCCTAGCCTTGATATTATCAGGCATTGGGCATTCTCAAGATGGAAATTTCGAGGATCCCTCCAAATTTTTGGCCTCTCTAATGGCTTTTTTGGTATTCGCCTTAATGCAAAAGAAGACGTTGCTCAAATCTTGTCTGGTGGACCTTGGTTCCTTGGGTCTAAAAGTGTCTTCTTGATGAAATGGACTCCATATTTTGACCCGGATACTCAAAGTATCAATTTTTCTCCCATCTGGGTTAGACTTCCAAATCTTCCTTGGCACCTATGGTGGGAATCTATTTTCAAATCCATTGCTTCAACCATTGGAGACCTGCTCCTCATTGACAGGGTTACTTTGTCCAGATCAAGGATGCACGTTGCTCATCTTTGCATCAATGCTAATCTCGACTCTGCTCTCCCCACCTTTGTCGAGTTGGAGCATGGAACTTTCCTCTGTAAGTAGGCCATTGAGTATGAAAACAAACCTCCTTTCTGCATTGAATTCCAGACTCAAGGTCATCTTCGTGCTCAGTGCCCTTCGCTTAAAAAACAAACAGTCTCTTCTGAGGCAAATTCAGATCCCACAATCTCTGGCAAAGGAAAGGATTTCTAGACTCCTTTCAAAAAGGATAAAAGAATATTTTCCCCTTCAAGAGGAGTTATTTTTAGGCCCGTCAAGGACCAAAAAACAAAGGATGCACGTGGTAATGCTTCCTTCAACAAATCTCCAAGCGACAAAGGGAAAAATATTGTGCCTTCAGTGGCTGCTCCCAATGAGGTTAGTCCTTTTGCTCTTCCTAATAAATTTCAAATTCTTGGAGATCTAGATCCTGAGGTGGGTGTTGATGAAACCGTTAATCCTGATCCTCTTCCAAACCCATCCTCAAACCTAATGGAAGTCCAACAAGAGTCTGAACCCTTGGCTTTTAATCCCTCATATCCTGATGCCTTCAATGTTGACCAACCCCTGGTTGATGATGTCTCCATCCCTGCTTCCTTTCTTGAGCCTTCTAGCCCAGTTATTCATAAAATTCCTACCAATAATTTCAGCCCCAAAATTACTAGAAGCCACAAGAAATGTCCCATTGATTATGGAATGGAAAAAAAAGAGGAAGGCCTTCTAACTCTGATCAATGGAAGCAAGGAGTAAATGATGATATTGCCAACGGAGTACAAAAGACCCTGTTTTCCACTGGTATCATATCCAAGGAAGAATCAAAGTGCACCAAACCTCCCCAACCATCTAGAAAGGGAGGCAAAAGAACTTCAAAATATTCCAAATGAAGATCCTCTCATGGAATGTGAGAGGCCTCAATGGTTTAGCCAAACAAAGGTTAGCTAAATCATTAAGGAAAGAAATCAGACCTACAATTTTTGTGATTCAAGAAACCAAGATTAGTGAACCTCTTGATAAAAATATATGTAATCATATTTGGAAGAATTATGAATTTCTTGCTTGTAAGGCTAAAGGGGCTTCTGGAGGCCTTCTGTGTTTATGGAACCCAAATATTGTGGAAGGAAATCTCATCCATTCCACTGATGAGATGATGAGCATTCTCTTTTTTGACAAAGACAACAATTCACCTTGGGTCCTCACTAATATATATGCTCCCAATTCCATTTTTGGTAGGTCCCGTATGTGGGGTAATTTGTCTTCTATCAGAAGCACCTTTCCAAATATTCCTTGGATCCTCATAGGAGACTTCAATACTCCTTTGTTTCCTTCTGATAAAAAAGGAGGTGTTGGCTCCTTTTCTAAAAGTATGGAGGACTTTCAGGAATTTATAAGTGAACAGAATTTAATGGATGTAAATCTGAAAGGAAATCAATTCACTTGGTCAAATCGAAGGTGTGGACCTCAATTAATCCAAGTTAAACTTGATAGGGTTTTATTATCTCAGGAAGATATCGACATTTGGGGGGATGCTAATCTGCAATCCCTACTCAAAATTGGATCTGACCATAGTCCTATTCTTCTAGACACAAATAATCCAAAAATATTCAAAACTCCTTTCAGATTTGAAGCCATGTGGATGCTACATCCTGATTTCATAGAAAGGATCAATCAATGGTGGCAATATGATATCCAAGGAACTCCTTCATTTGTTTTGGCTCAGAAACTCAAAAATATTAAAGAAAATATAAAAATATGGAACAGAGACATTTTTGGAAATATTTTCCAGAACAAACAGGATATTATGAATAGGTTAGCCATAATAGAAAAAGAGACCCAGGAAAATGAAAATTGTTCTGCCGAGGTGAGAAGTGAAGAAAGGAACTTATTAGCTCAATATCACAACATCCTACAATGTGAAGAAATATTCTGGAGACAGAAGTCTCATGACATTTGGCTCAAAAAAGGAGATTCCAACACCAAATTCTTTCATGTCTCCACCATGAGACATCGAAGTAACAACAGGATCAAAGAAATTCGTAGCCAGGATGGAAGGACTATTACTGATATCAAGGAAATCAGAACTGAAGGGATAGCTCACTTCATGCAATTACTCCAAGAGGAATGCAGACCTAATTCTCTGGCAGGCAAGGACTTTTTCCTTCAATTTATTCCTCATCTTATTTTTGATGATATGAACAACAAACTTACAGCTGTCCTTTCTGATGAGGAAATCAAAGAGGCCTTATTCTCAATGAAACCTGATAAAGCACCTGGTCCAGATGGGTTTTCTCCAAGATTTTTTTAGGCCTTCTGGGATGTTGTTGGTAAAGATGTTTGCAAAGCCATCAGGGAAATCCAAGGTTCTAAAGTCATTCCCAGAGGCTTCAATTCTACATTTATTGCACTCATACCAAAAATTCCAAATGCTTCCAATTTTAATGAATTTAGGCCAATCAGCCTCTGCAATGTCATTTACAAGATTTTAACGAAGGCCATCACTATCCGTATGAGAGAGGTTATGCCTTTAATCATAAATCAGTTTCAAGGAAGCTCGGTCAGGGGGAGATCTATCTTGGATGGAATCATCTCTATCCATGAAGCAATCCATTCCATATCCTTCAACAAAAAAGTTGCTTTCCTTCTCAAGCTTGATATGAACAAAGCCTATGACAGACTGAGTTGGGATTTCCTCCTTGCCATCCTGCATAAGTTCGGCTTTCATTCTGACTGGATTTCCTTAATTAAAGGATGCATCTCTTCAGCTTGGTTTTTTGTCCTCATTAATGGATCACCTGCTGGTTATTTCCAGAGTAGCAGAGGCTTAAGGCAAGGGGATCCTTTGTCCCCTCTCCTTTTCATTATTGCAGTAGAGGCTCTTGGAAGATCAATATTGGTAGCAAAATATGCAGGATTAATTTTTGGACTTCAGGTTACTTCTCAGTGTAATCCCATTACTCATCAACAATTTGTTGATGATACCCTATTGTCCACTTTCACCTCTGTCAATGAAGCCAAAATCATCAAACGTATCCTTCTCCTGTATGAAGAAGTTGTTGGCCAAAGGATCAATTTTTAGAAAAGCAAATTGTATTTCCTCAATACTCCTTTAAGAAGATAAAATATGATTGCCAACATACTTGAATGCTCCATAGCCAATCTGCCTTCTTCCTACCTGGGCTTACCTCTCTTTATTGGAAATGCCAAAGAAAGCCTATGGGATAATGTCATCGAGAGACTTCAAAAAAAGTTGTCCACTTGGAGAGGTAATATTCTATCCCAAGCGGGTAAAATCACTCTTACCATGGCCTACCTCCAAAGTATTCCTATCTACTTCCTTTCTTTGTTCAAAGCTCCTGCTACTGTTTACCAAAATATGGAAAAAATTCAAAAACATTTTCTTTGGACAGGATCTAAAAATAAACACAGATTCCATTTAGTTGCTTGGGACAAAGTCTGTAAACCCAAAGATCAGGGAGGCTTAGGACTAAGAAGGATCTCTCTTCTCAACCTTTCCCTCCTTTCTAAGCAAGCCTGGAGACTCATTTCCAATGAAAAAGTTGAGTGGGTCAAAATCATGAGAAGGAAGTATCTTCAAGCCTCTGAATTCCTATATGGTCAGGTCCCCTCTACTGGGTCTATTTTCTGGAAATCCATTTGTGAAGCTCGTTCCCTGTTGCAAAAAGGACTCCGATGGCAACTTGGAAATGGTAATTCCATTTTCTTCTGGGAGGACAAATGGACTGGTGATAATCCTCTTATTCAGATTCCTATGTTTCAAAGGATTATCAACATAACTAAACATTTGGTTGGTCCTTTAGTGGCTAATTTCATATCCTCTTCCAATGGTATTATGAGCTGGAAAAGACTTGATGTCCCAAACTATGAGGATGAAATTTCTTGCTTGCAAGCTCAATTGTCTTCTATCAAAATTCCTTCTGGTGATCTTAAGGACCAACCTATTTGGGAACCTACCGATTCTGGAGAATTTTTAGTCAAATCAGCTTACTTGCTTTCCCTCAACAATCTTGAAACACCTATTCCATTTAAGCTGGTTTGGACCAAGTACCTGACTCCCAAAATTGCCTCCTTTTCTTGGATTTGTATTCAAGATCGTATCCTTACTATTGAAAACCTAATCAAAAGGGGCATTCCTCTTCCTAACAGATGTTATCTCTGTCTTTCTGATTGGGAGTCTACCTCTCACCTTTTTTTGTTTTGTCCTTTTTCAAGAATGGTGATAAGCAAGCTTTTTCTAAATTTCCAGCTGGTTTGGGCTCATCCACCTTCCATTGTTGAGTTGTTCCTTCAGTGGCCCAATCCTTTTAAAAATCCAGTGCTTAAAGGACTTTGGAAATTCTGCCTACAACATTACCTTTGGCAAATTTGGCTTGAACGCAATAGAAGAATATTTGACAAAAAAGCCTTGCATGCTGATATCATTGCTCATAAAATCATCCTCTATGCCAAGGAAAATGTCCATGTAGCTCCTTTTGATCCTTTTCCTTGTCCTCCATTTGAGAAATCCATCCTCAATTCCTGCAACATATTCCTTGATACTTCAAAACCTGTCAATCCTTCAACTTCGAGAACCAACATCAGATGGTATCCTCCCCCAAGTGGATGGGTCAAGCTTAACTTTGATGGAGCTACTAAAGGAAATCCTAGCAATGTTGGGGCCGAAGGAATTCTTCATGATCATTTAGGCAATTCTATTTTTTCTTACTCCAAACCTTTAGGCATCATGTCCAATCACTCTGCAGAAGCCAAGGCGGTTTGGAGAGGCCTCCAATTCATTAAAAACATTCCAGGGAACATCATAGTGGAAGGGGATTCTCTAAATATCATCAATTATTTAAAAACTTCAAGACTCAGCAGTTGGAGGATTAGAACAATTATGGAGGAAAGCAAACAAATCCTCTATCAATAGCATAACACTATTGTCCAACATGCCTACAGGGAGGCCAACGTTGTTGCTGAT
The DNA here is from genome assembly GCA_028583015.1 of Wollemia nobilis. Taxonomy (NCBI): domain Eukaryota; kingdom Viridiplantae; phylum Streptophyta; class Pinopsida; order Araucariales; family Araucariaceae; genus Wollemia; species Wollemia nobilis. The sequence continues at coordinate 6,245,251 of JAQPPZ010017049.1, read as the reverse complement.
AGATTGGCAAACATTGGAGCTAACACCCAAGGATTGTTGACGTGGACTGATACTCTACCTCCTGAGGTGGATGAACTTGTTAGACGTGATCAAAACAATGGTACTCATGTTGATTCTTGAAAATATCTTCCAGTTCATTCTCCAACATTCCCTCTTCCACGTGAAGTATTGGGCTCACATTCCAATCCTCTTGTTGGGTTTTCCTTCAAGGATTCTGCCTTACCTTGAAAATTGGCCGCATGACCCTTTGTGTTTTAAATTTAAAATACCCACCACCTCCATCCATGCTAGCACTTATTTCTTGGTAACTGATTCCTTTTGGCATCCCAAGGTGAGGCCTAGCATGATTATTAATCATTCTTCTCCCGTGTGTATTGATTTGTGCAATCTTACCTCATCGAGAACCATCTTCCACCATTTAACCAGTCGCATTGTTTTGAGACCTTGTGTGGTGAACATCCCTATCCTTTCTGTGTCTTGCGCCAGGACCTCTTATTGGCTACATTTTTTGTGCACCCCCGATGGTCAACTATTTCATTTGACATTGATTCTCTCAATTATCTGGTGCAACGTCCGATGCCTAAAAATCCGCTTTGTTATCTGCCCTAGCCAATCCTTTTCCTTCAGGGGGTTTTTTTCCTTTTTGAAGCATCCTTCTTGGCTTTCTTGTAGAACCCAGAGTGACGATAATGCTTTCCTTTTATATGACTCATTGCATGCTTTGCTTAATCATCAACCCTATACTATTGTGCCTATTCTATTTAACCTAAGCCATTCTTTGTGCCTTCCTTCTCATTGTTTTATGTCTACCACCATGAAGGAAGGTAAACCCATTTTCATTGAGCCTGAGGTGTTTGATCTTGAACCCATGGTCAGAGACTTGTGGAAGGATAAAGGTGCACTTATTGATTTCTTCAAGCTGTTTGTTGGCGTTGACGAGGAGGTGATGAAAGCCTTTGCTGAGACCTAGAACAAGGGCCTGGTTACTGTTCATGGGGTGGAATTCCAAATTACTATTGAGCTGTTGGTAGACCTGATGGGACAACCTATGGATGACAAGGTGATCCAGAGAAACAAACATAACTGGGAAGCGGAGCTGACATTTTTTGAGAAGAACTCGATGATTCACAAGATGTATAGAAAAGGTTTGTACCGTAAACATCTTTCCACTCCTTGGCAAGAAATATTAAAACCTATCATGCAATACCTTACTTGTGACAATCCTAAGTCCCAACTCTACTGTTTTCATTTGGCTTACGTAAATCACTTTCGTGATGCCAAAATGATGAACATCCCTACTGCTATATTTTGGTCTATCGATTACACCATTGTTTCCACCCGGTCCAAAAAGGAGGAGGGTTTACCATGTCACCAAGGGCTTTTCAATGTCCTTTATAGATTCCTCCTTCTAAAGTTCCCCAAAGGTAACATCCCTACCCCTGAGTCTGAGGAGGAAAATTCTTCCTCAATGCCCAGTCCCAAAAACTCCAAACCTAAGAGGAAGGATAAGAATGATAAACCCCATCCTGAATTCAACATAAAAAAAAGGTCAAAGTTGAAAGCACGCCTGTTAGATGCTCCCAGAGACTTAAGCATAAATATTTGGTTGAAACCCCTCCTTCCACCTCTGTTAAACCCACTAAGGATCATTCCAATTTTCCTGACCTGGTTGAAAAGTACCTTCATAAACTGGTCATCCATGCCACCTCTGCTACAATTGATCACCTAGAAATAGCTCACATGGCCATTGGTAAAGCTATCACGAAGCTTAAGGAACAGCGCCAGGCTCTGAGCCTTCTATTATTTTGTGATACTTTTGATGACACCCTTGGTTTCTCCATTGCTGAGGTTCCTTCCGATGCCAAGGGTGTAGCTAAATATGAGGATGTGGTTGAAATTGCCAAGGAAGCCTGTTTCGATGTTCTAAAGGAAAACCTGAAGGATGTTCCGAAGGATGAAGCGAAGGACACTACGTTGGACACTGCTGTAGCTTCACCTATGCAAACTGATGCTCCTCTCTGAGCGTGTTGGTGGACATTCCTACTGCTGTATTTTTCCTTCTATTTTCTTGGTCCTTCGGTCTGAAGGTTTTGTTCTAGTTTGGTTCTGCTGGCTGTTAGCTCCTCTTTTTGTTCCTTTCTGTCAGAGGAAGTCTTCCTTTTGTTGTTCTAGGCTTTAAGCCTCTTTGTTGTGTTCCTCTCGAAGTTCTTCTTGTGTTCCTTTTTTGTTTCATTGTTGTACAAGGCGTTGGGGCACCTTTCAAATGCCCTATTTTGAATAAAATTAACTTACCAAAAAAAAAGGATTCAAACAAAAAAATGAGGTTTTAAAGAATTATAAGAATATGAGGAATTAATACAAAGTTATATTTATCAAGGAAATTGAATGGGGTAATGCACATATTCAAATACAAAAATACACCTATTTTACTCCATTTAGGTCTGACTTATTTAAATTGTGCTATTGCAAGATTCCTATAGAAAATACTAGGAAAATTTTTGTCAATTTATAATTGAACCCAAATTACATCACATAAAGATATTTAGACTTGGATTAGGTCCTTTTGTCTTCAAGGGGCGAAGGTCCAAGGTTCAAATCTTGGGCCTCGTCGGACTGAATGCTTGTCCCTTTCCTGGTGCTTTCAGTGGCGTAAAAGGTTTAAAATGATTGTGGCATGGTGGTTATAGGGGTGGACTGCATGAAGATCTGTGTGGTGGCTTCTAGGGCGGACAACGTAGAATACTGTTGCGGCCATAAAAGCTAGACAGCCTACCCGGATTCGTGGTGGCTACCGATTCCACCATGTAAATTCAAAAAAAACAAAAAAATGTCAAAGAGAAATAAATAAATAAAATTATTTATCCAACAACAAACCATACTTAGATAAAAAAAAGACTACTCTTATATCCGAAGTGTTCCATCAATGGCCTCAACCCTTTGTTAGCCTAAAACTTAAGTACCTATGGAAAATCTGTTGGCATCATTTTTTCTGGCATATTTGGCTAGAAAGGAACCATAGAGCCTTTAAGAATACCATTCACAACCCAAAAACCATCCTCAACAGGATTATTGTCTTTGCGAAAGAAAACCTTAGCACCTTAGTGGATGAAAACCACTCAATTTCTCCCCAAGAAAAACAATTAGCTCAGGCCTTAGGTATTGAGGAAAATCCTTCCATTCCTTTGCCCAATCCCAAAAATAGGATTTCTTGGGAGCCACCCCCCAGGGTTGGTTTAAACTAAATTTTGATGGTGCAGCCAAGGAGAACTCGGGAAGAGGCTGGAGCTGGAGGAATAATCGGGGATCATCAAGGAAATCTGGTCAAGGCCTTCGCTAAACCATTGGGAATCAGAACTAATAACAAAGCAAAAGCTAGAGCCCTTTGGAGAGGGTTGCAAGTAGCCCAAGCAACTCAAGGTAACTTGATGATTGAAGGTGATTCAATGAACATCATCAACCTGTTAACCAATGGCAAAAAACCTCCATGGAGAATCGAGGGAGTCATCCATGAAGTGAGGATCATTTTTGTGACAAGACAGAACAGGAGGGCTCATCACATGTACCGTGAGGCCAACAGGTCAGCTGAAAAATTAGCCAACATAGGTGTTGATGTTGGTAGTTTGGTGACATGGACACAAGGTGTGCCATGTGAAGTGGAAAACATTATTAGTCATGAAAATAAACCTACCCATTAAGGAGAAATATGAATGGGTGTTCTTTCCCCATGGAGCTGGTAATAACTATGGGGTTTCCCTCTAAATCATACCAAATTGGAAATGAAGGTAACAGGGTGTAAGCCTTGGAGGATTTCGACAGAGAATAGGAGATGGGCAAGCAACAGGTTTCACAAGTGCAAAGTTCCAAACTTCAATTTCTTGTCAATGTAAGTAATGTTTATAGTTATGTTTAGGTATAGGTGTGCCTTGTTAATAAGGTGTTGTAGGGGATTCAACACAAGTTCTGGTAAGAAAGTTCAAGGATGACTAGGATCTACAATCTCAGTAGAAGGCTGGATATTGTAATAGGTTTTGGGTTAACCTGCAATACCCGGTAATTAATGAAGACTTTTATTTACCAAAAAAAAAATCAATATTTTTACACAATTATTTACTTTATTTCCTGCTAATAGGATCTAGTAAATAATTTATGATCTTAGCACTTTGAACTAATAGAAGTAGAAACAATATGTGCATCGAATAGAAATTTGGCAAAATTCTTGCCATTGATTGAAGAATTGGCAACAAACACAAGAATGCGAGTTTTTACTTAAAATAACCATCGATAAGGGGTTTGGAAGGATCAAAGATCAAACCTATGTATGCATAACTCTATGGAGTTAAATGCATGAAGTCAACAAAACCCCACAAAACTATACTTGTCTAATTTTGCACAGATCCAAGAAATCAATGAGCTTGGAGTTATACCATGAATATATGGTTGGAATCTGTAAGTAAACCATGAAAATATTATAACCAAGTTTTGATTTCATAATGATTTGGGTGTCTTATTTTTATTTTAAAGGAAGAAATAAAAGGTATATAAGGTTTTACTTGATTAGGTTTTATCGATGAGATTTTAGATTCTCAATAAGCTAGGAGTTATCAAGAAACCTCATGATCCTTTACACAAGTAAAATGTATGGCAAGTCATCCATACAATAGTGGTTTAAACCTAGTAAGTGAATCTATCCTAATATCACCATGCCTTTTCATGATATTAAATTAATATTGAATTATGCTCTTTACAACCTCATATTGTAGTGGGTATGGATGCATGACATACCTCAAGTGCTTGATTGCATCTACACTAGTGCCTAGGCATCACTAAATACCACCATTGTTCATGACTAGCAAAAATTGAAGACCCTAAAATCCCTAGTGAAAACCCTCACCAACAATAGAAAAAATTATAATTGAAGATCATGGTGTATGGTTTCATCTAATGTAGTTGTTCATAATAATTTAATATCTTTTTCATTTGATAACTATAATAAATCAAACATTGTAATGAGAATAACATTAATTTATGGGTGAGACCCATGTATTAAACACAAATGAATTCAACAAGGGAATGTGTGTTTTCCTTGTGAGAAGAATGAAATTAATATGTTAGTACAGATAGGTGTTATTGTATATTTATAATACATCCATTGGATGATAATAAATTTAATGTGTCCATGTGTGAAGTTCTTTCAAAAAAAAAATTATAATTATAATTAAGTTGATTTTTATATAGTGCATGCATGTGTCACCTTTAAAAATATAATTGTAAACTTAATAGTTGTAATGTAATTGTTAATTTTAATTGTTACATCAAAAATGTACATGAACACATACACACATAAATAATTTAATGTAAAATTTTGGTTGATAGTTTACAATAAAATTAATTATATTTAAAATTATTGTGTACAATGTAACAATGTTGATTGATAGTTTAGAAAATAAAACTAATTATATACTAATAAGGCAAGTATATAATTTGATAATATGTGATATTAAAATGAGTATTTAGGTTTAATAGCAACATTGTATCTATGATATTTAAAAATATAAAATAGATAAATAATATTTTTTATCTTCATAAAACCAAAGATTTTCTAAATTTTTATGACTAGTTTTTGTTTGTAACAGTACAAAGAGACACTATATCGTCTTAATTTTTTAAAGAATAAAAAGCCCAATTATATAGTGGAAAACCCTACCTTTAGATTATAAAGGTAAATATTTGCATTCAAGTTTACTTTATTTAGAGAGATTCGCTACTAGAGAACATTCTATCTATTAATTACCCCTTTTCATGGTGCTTATTTGAAATATAGGAGCTCCCATGAGCACATATCACAAAAGGAATGGGTGTCCAAGGTATAGTAGAGCACAACCTTACTAACAAACTCTAGTATTATATGAAGTTAATGCAAATAAAAGTTGTTAAAGTTAAATAATTTATGACTTTTCACAATGACATCATTATCCCATATCATGTTAAGTTTTGTATCATCCTGCGAAGATGATTCAAATACAACTATAAACATTAGTCCCTCCTATTGAAATATGTGATTACAAACTTCATCCCTCTTCAAAGAAGGATGTATTTTTCTACTTTCACTCTATAGGTTCCAATCGAACAAAATCATAATATTTAGAAGTCCACCCAAACACCAAAACTAATTACAACCCTATTTATTTTTTATTGAAAAAATAACATTTTTCTTCAATTGGTTCAATTCAAACTCAATGAATACCTTTGAAAGAATTTCTTATAAACAATCCAGCAAACATGGAACTTTCTGATCTTCTAAATCAAATTTAATTTACATGTAAAAAATATAAAAATGTATTAAGCTCAAAGTTTCAAACTTCAAATCTAACTCAACATAGAGTGACTATGCCAAATATTTTGATATTATTGAGATTGGTGGTGGGACTACAGTTCCTTGGTTAAACATTTATACTTCTTGTAGCACTTTTTACTCCATTTTAGTAATCTCAACTAATTTTGACACCCTCTCTTCTTCAAATTTTACCACCCATTGTCTATAAGTCTTTAACAATAAATCATGCTCTTAGATGTAGAAATCAACTACATAAACAATAAAATTCAATAGATGATCCATTACATCCTTAATATTGCTATGTCTATGAGCATGACAATGATTGAGGATTACTTTGTATATCTTATAGACAATATAATTGTGCAACTTAGAACTAATTTGCAGTAAGGGCATAGAGGACATATACATCAAAACCTCTAGTAATATCTTTAAGTAAGTTAGATTCATCAAGGTATAATCAAGTGTGCTTAAGCAAGTTAGCTTCTACAAGGATCCATTTTCCAATTTTAAATTTCCTCCGAATAGATCCAAGAGCATCCTCCAAATTTTATAGGTTCAACATGTTTGTGAAAGAGTTATCTTGCAAGGTCTATAATATTTTCCTCTCTATGCACAATAGCCATTTTTAGTTCATAGGATTAGGGATTAGAGGTGCCAAAAATAACTATAATCAATCCCATGATGCTTGGGAAATCTATGAAATCCATGATGCTTCATGCATGTGACTAGTATTTATTAAAAACTTGCACTCTATATTCATAGGCTTCGTGTAGCTCATTTACAACAACAAAGGATCCACCCACTTCCATGATAATACAAAGTAATAAGGATGCACTCTATCACCAAAATGATTCCATGAGAGCAAAAAATTATTCTCTAACCCTCTAATGATTCTAGTTTCACTACGCTATTTAACCATTGTAATTAATTCATATCCCTATTAGAGAAAAAATGTATTCTCTAATCCTTTAATAATTCTACCTCTACAGTAATAATTCCAATACATCCTCACCCAAATGCCATTTAACCATTGTAATTGGTTTTTTTGGTAGGTAAAAATGATTAAGTACGAGGTTTAAATGGGCCCCAAATCCTAGTACATAAACTGGTAGCTAAACCAATAGCATAATATAACATAGGTCTGCATATTATCCAGCAACAACCTGAACAAAAAGGTCCAAACAATACTAGAGAAGGTTGGATGGAACGTTGATGTCAGATAACAAAAATACAATCCGAGCAATACCTACGTAGGGGTTGCTTAAGAGAAGTAACTCCTTGAAAAAATTGTAAAGGAGCTATGACAAAAACTAGCATAGGGGAAGCTCGCAAAAGATCCATAAAAACTATAATAGACACCTATAAAAAAATAAACACATTGCTCAAAAAGGCCCACACAAGGGCACTATAGAATATAATTAAAATCCCACGCAGGGGATCAAAAGACCAAAAATAGAGAGACCCAGCATGAGAACAAATAGAGTACTCAATAGACCATTGTAATTAAATTCATATCATCCTTTACTTTTTTCCTAAGCTTTTCCATTCAAAGCTTTCTACCATCAAGAAATGTGAAAGGTTTTTTTAATTATAATGTTTTATTATGTAATAACAAATACAATATTTCTTTGTTTTAATTTGGTTGAATTCATAGAAAACTCAAAATATTTGAAGTACATTAGTTGTACTTATCATTTTTTTTACACCTCTAAATTGTTTTAAAAAGTAATGCATGTCCAAAAGATACATGCAAGTGGAAAATTGAGGTGTAATACCACTCCTAATTTTGGATAAATAAATACAAGGAAGTTAATGGTCATGTAAGCCATGTAGATAACCATTTCCATGTGTACTGTAAATTATTATGCTACCACATTGTCTCTTGAAATTTTATTTCAATATATGTAGGCTACCATGCTAAAGGTACATTATTAATAATTGCCAACATTAAGACATTAAAAATAATTTAAGGTTTAAAAAATAAATAAATGGTTAAGGAGCTTGTTTTTTTTGTATAAGGATTGATATTTATGTCAAACATATTATTAGAATAAGATTTTGGTAGTTTCCAAGGGCATGGTCAAGTTAGATATATATTTTGTACCTTGTAACATTAGTCTAGTTTTATATAGACTTAATTTAGTTTGACTTTTTAATATATTTAAAGTTATTATAACTTTATATGAATATATCAAATGGCATTAGTTTAGTTTTCTAGATTCCTCAACTTTCAAGGAGGAGAATGGGTTCAAAATTTTCCAAGTGATATATGTATAATTGCTATGCTATTGTAATCCTACTATGAGTCGTGATGTAATATAGGTGGGGATCATTTCAATCCCATATAAACAAATTAAAAAAACTTTATAAGAATATAAGTAATTTATTTATTTGTCTTATCTTTAAGAGAGTATGGATATATAAAGTATGTTCAAGAATCAAGGTCTCTTCTTTTTATTTGAAAGATATGGCTCCCATATGTATTGCATCATGACCATATAGTGGTATTACAATTAGCAATTATTCATGTATTTATTGGCAAGATTCAAACCTTGGTCTCCTCCTCAAAATTCAAGGAATTTAACTATTGATCTATTACAAATTTATTTTTCTTATAGAATATTATAGAATTTTAGTGAGCTTTATTACTTATCTTTCATTTATAGTTTATTCATGAATACTTTAATTATATGTTTTATTCAACTATATAACTTATAAATAATTTTTTTGTTTGTAAAAATGTATTCTGTTAACTTTTTAATATAACGTCTTTTTTACATCAAAAAATAAATAATTTTAAAATTTGTTACTTTAAATATATATTTTAAATAATACATACACACTAATGTTTATTCGATTCTCTTCATATGTATCAACTAATCACACACTAATCCTACTAGGGTTACAAACATATTTTATTTTACAGTATTTAATTTAAATTTCTCACAACTTTACCTTCTTATATTTACTTTCTTGTACTTATATTAAATTAGATTATTATGATTAATGGAGATTTGACCTAAATCTATAGGTTGAAGAGGAAACAATTTATCTTTTTTTCCTAGTTATTGAAATGGAATTATGGATGTAATTCAATTAGATGGGTCTATGGTTCAATAGTTTTTGGTATGCCCAGTGGGACCAAGGGTTTGATTTCCATGTTGAAATTAGGCATAGTTCCTTTTCCCTTAAAACTTATATTTATGTAAATTTACTTATAATCTTTCTAGATTTTTTTATTACATTGATTTATACCTAAAGTAGAATTAATTTATAAAATATACTTGCTTTATGTCTTTAAATCTACTAGTAATTTATCAAATGGCAACTTTGTTATGAAACCCAAGAAGATTTTATGAGACCAACATTCCAAATTCAAGATAGTAAATTAAATGTTCATGAATCAGTGATCAAACCAAGGTTTCCACATTGATATTTTGAATAATCTTGATTTTGCAGATTTAGAGATCTAGAAGTTCTAAGTTTTTTGCTAAGCGTGGAGTTGATGATTCACTATTTTCTACTAAGTGATTTCCCATAAAAATGGAAAAAAATTCTTCCTTTAGCCAAAATAGTTATTTTTTTAAATCTAAAAAATAAAAATAAAAATAAAAATAAAAATTTCCAAATTAGAGTTTTGACAATTCACCATTTTTAGGAGCAACAAATCACCAATTCAAAGATCCAAGAATTTTCTCAAGTCAATATTTGGTGATTCATATTTTTGTAAAAAAATGATTTAATAAAATTTTGGTGATTTTCCATTTACAAAAATAAGTGATTTACCAATTCTAATAATAATAAAAATTAGAACCAATTTTTTTGCATGTGTAGGTAGAGACAAGACTAGACAATATGAGGTCTAAGGTACAATAGTCCAAAAAGGAAATTCAACCATTTTAACTCTAACTAAAACCAACCAAAGTCAAAAAATTATATAATCATCACATTACCAAGTTTCCCTTCTTTGCCTACTCAAGTAGGTTACCTAGGAGGAAATATCTTGCCAACCATAATTTCAACAAACCAAACCTAAACCTCTGTAATTCCTTTAGTGCATACTATGATTACAAGTTCCTTGTGCAACATGCCCTAAATAGTGTGAGATTTACTTCATGTAAATAACCCATATTCTTTTTGCATAGGACCCTCTACATCATAACCATCCAATCAACCCATGTTGCTAAATAGTCAACCAACTAACATGTAAAATTCATAGATGAAATCCAATATACAAGTTGGTTCTAGTCAAACACAATTTATATCAAGACCTTCAACCAACCTTCACATTATCACTAATTACCCTTAGTTTTTTCCAAACCCTCAATCAAACTTCCTAAGTGTGCAAGTCCCATTTGGTCAACTAGGAGGACAAATGATTTAGGGTATCTCATAGGATCAATCGTTACCTCCTAGTAGCAACCTTTACAGCTTACATTACTAGGGAAATTGAACCCTTCAACAAAAGTAGTACGGAAAGTGTTGTCAACTCTACTAAACCCACTTATTGGTACAACCCAAGGATAGTTAGTTTCACTAAACTCCCAAACAAGATAGAGAACTACATAAAATTAACAAGTCCAACCTAGTCAACTAGGGCCACAAAAAACTTAGGGCATCATCTAGAATAAATTTTTTCCTCCTAAAATTTAGCCTTTGGAATATCTATAATAGGTCCCAATTCCTTAAAACTAGCTAATCCCATAGTATTATCCACATCCACAAAATCCATAGAATATGCCTAATCCACAAATGATACTAAATCATAATCCATATACATACTTGAATCCACGGCTTGTATAAAAATCCAAAGCTTCCATTCAGTCCATAGGATACTTTAGCCTCCCAAAATATATAAATAGTTCTACAACAATAAATGGTTTAAGATGTGCCACAACCATAGGCATTCATGGGTCCTGCTTAGTGTAAAATTTCAATGCAATAGGGGAAAGGGTCCTAATATTATCGAGCACAAATACAAGGTAGACCCCAAAAACTATTCTCTTGTTGGACTTGCAAAGGATCTTTATACCTAATGGTTTATTCTTCAATCCCACTTGTCACTATTAAGTCCTTGCTCACTTTTGATGGAAATGGAAACAAAATCACTACAAATAATATTAATGAGTTATCTAGGCTAAAGTTTGTACATAGGATCTAGAAGGAATATATTATGGTGTGATTAGTCATATACTCATTGAGGGATAAAACAACTCTATGGTATAGGAGCCTACTTGATAATTCAATTACCAACTAGGCTTATATAGTTGAACCATTCATGATGAGGTTTAGCAACATTTGAAATGGTTATTTAGACCTTTTCCAGTTGAACTCCATGCAAATACATCCCCAAGAGAAACTCCATGATTACAACACAAGATTCAGAAGATGTTTTATCTCATTTCTCATAATGTTTAACCATCCAACAAGCAAGATTATTCATACTACATATGGGATTTGAAATCAAACCTAGCCTCGATGGACCAAAATGTTATTTATATCACCCTATCTATAGCTTTTGAAGAAGCATCCCATATATAACACATACTCATCCAATTAGGAGAATTACCTCTTGCTTTGTGTATGGACTATGTACCCTAATCTCAAACCCCACATGCATAAGGGTCTTCATCACTAGTAACACCCATCTTGAATGCTCAAAATCAACCTGTTTATGTCAATACGTTTATCTAATCCAACCAATAAAGTAACTTCGTTACCAACTACAACTAGCACATATCCATAATCAAATGCTCCATATATGGTAATCTTTCCTAGTCAAAATATGTCTAGTGTTTTTATATTCCAATTACCCACATTAATAGTCCCTCCCCAATCACCCAATATAGGTACAACATCTTTGTTAGAAATTCAAAATGATAATATACAAGTTCAAGTGGATGAATTAAGATAAATGATGAATATTTTTGTCAATTAAGATAATTTAGAAAAGATATAAAAGAATGTTAGATAGCAAAATAGTAACTAGCATAAAATAGGGAATTAACAAGAAAGGACTCCTTACTTATCTTACAAAGGTCCATGTTCCCCGTTAATCTATAAATCAAACAAATAATCAGGCATAATAACATGGTCAACATGAATCATAAATCAATACTTTATAGTGTTTTTTTTGTAATCTAGAACATAGCTCAGTGGAGTGTGTCATGGCTATAAGGCACTCTCATACTAAAATATATAATTAGTAATTTTAGGCACAAGATGCATCGATGATGGGATAAACAATGGGCCATTCAAACACCTATGATAAACTAAATTCCTATGATAAATTAACCCATATTTCAACTGTCTACTATGGTAAACTAGACAAGGACAATACAACAAAATTTTTAGCCTATACCCAATCTAGATAATGTAATTAGGATTTTTGAAGATGAAGAATACTTTCTCTTTGAATATCATGAGGTATTGGACAATCAACAAGTATTATCAACTCAATTCAAAAGGAAGGTGATGGTTGAATAACCCCTATTAGTGACATCTTAAGAGACACCTTAGAAATAACTTGATTTAGAAAAAATACTACAATCTTGAGAATAGGATAACCACCAATGCATTTAAAAGATAAGGTGTTGATAGCATCAATTCAACTTGTTGTGTAAGAATGTGCCAAGGTAAATACCTCCACTTAAGTGCCACAAGCTCATGATTCTCAAGAAAATAATAAAGGTTAATAATAATATAGTAACACTTAATAAGAAAATGAGCCAAATTGCTTCAAAGAGGATTAAGGCATTGTTTTCTAAAAAATGTCTTATCTTTTAGGAGTCGTTTCTTCATGAAGGGTTATCCAGTTTAGCTGATTCTTGGACCAAATTGTGTGGAATTTGAATAGTTTTAAAATTATGGTCATATGAATAAATACAAGAAATATTGAGGGAGATACAACCCTATGAATTCAATCATCCAGAATAAGGGTAGTGACAATTTTTCAAGTCGTGAAAAATAAAATTGTAAATATTTGTCAGCTAGGGTTCAAATGATGAGAAGAGAAATGAAGGGTTGGGACTTAATTGAGGTAATACATTCTATCTAAACATAGAAATTTTTAGGTAATTTTTTTCCCCTTATCTATCTTAGAAATTTTACATGCAAATTATTATATTTTTGATCAAATATTATATTTGTTATAGGACATTCTAATAAAATTCAATATATTTTGAGTTTTAGTTTTCTTTCCATGGACCGATTTATAGTTAAATCCTTAGAATTATTTATAGTGGTAGAGGTTAGTGAGCACACCTTACAAATATCCTCGTTGTTCCAATATAGGATGGTTTTTGGTAAATTTAATGGGTATTGGCTAGGGGCTTTAGTCTTAATAAAATGGATTGATAGAAGTTGGAAGTCTCCAAGACTGATTCTATACTTTCTTCCCAAAGGTTTATTCCTAGCCATTTTTTTTTCTATGGAAGAAAGAGAAAAATTTCTAAAAGGGGATCCTTATCTTATGGAAAAAGTAAGACTCTTCCTTACCCACTGATATAAAGGCTTTTCACCTAAAAATGTAAATCTATCCCTAGTTCCAGTCTAGGTTAGGATGTTTGGGTTACCCATTGAATTTTGGGAAATAGATACCTTCAAGACAATAGGTAATACTCTAGGAGAATTCCTTGAGATTTTAGATACTATGAAATATGGATTATTGGCTATTTATGCTCGAATATTGGTCATGATTTATATAAGTAAATTTTTCCCAGAATCACTTCTTAAAAATAGGGATAATATGTGGATTTCAAAAACTATGAAATTAGTATGGGCAAGATGTGAATGGGATGTTATGTATTTTGAAGGAGTGGTAGGGGGAATTTTAACTTGTTTGAATCCTTCTAGAAACTCTTGTGTAACCATTCATAAAATTAGGCATTGGATAGCCTTTTTAGTCACTTACTACTTTGCAGATATTTGTTTCATCATTATCAATGTCTATGGACCTACAACTCAATCAGGTAGATTAGAAGTTTGAAATGGGATCAAAGCATTTATGAGAAGTAAATACGAAGAAACCTAATTCATGATAGTAGGATATTTTAATGCCATAACCAAGTTAGATGAAAAATTTAGAGGAATTAGGAAATTAACCCAAATTATGAGATTTCTCAGATTTAATTCAAAATAGTAATCTATGGGAGGTTGAGTTTGAAGAAGATAACTATACAAGGACCAAAAATAGGAGAGGCCAAAACCTAATAGCAAAAATTTTAGATAGATGCATACTCTCATATCAGTGGCTAGATGAAGGAACTTGTTTTAAAATATGTAATACCTTAACAAGGATTGGTTCATATCATTGGCCAATAAGAGTTAAAGTGGTGATAAATGAATTTAAACAAATATCATATTTTAAATATGAGCAGATTTGGGAAGACCATCCTCAATTTTTTTTATATGATAGAACAAATATGGAATTATTTAGGAAATTATGGGTTTTATGCTCTTCCAAAATAAATTAAATCTATGACATCTAGATTAAAATAATAAAACAAGAACACTTTTGAAAAAAAAATTAAGAAGAAAGAAGAACTAAAATATAAACTTTCAAAATTATAAAAACGTAATCATAATAATCCAAGCTCAGAGGAAAGGGAGTTGCGTAGTGAATATCATAATATTTTGAGTAAGGAAGAGAAATTTTGGATATTAAAATCAAGATAGACTTGGTTAAAAAGAGATAAAATTACAAAGCTTTTTCATAGGATGGCTATAGTATAGAGATCAACATCCAAAATTAATAGAATTAAATCAATAGAAGGGGTTTGGATTGAAGATCAGGGTGAAATTAGAAAAGAGACAATATTTTTATCATATTATTCTAGGATCAGAGGAGACTAAATTTCTTAATGATAAACTTCTTCAAGATGTACCTTCAGTTATAACGAATTAATAAAATAGGAAACAAATAGAACCTATTACTATAGAAGTTCATTTGGATCTTTTCTATTTTAATAAAGATAGATTTGTAGGTTCATATGGTCTCTCTACAACTTTTTACCAACATAATTGGGATATAGTGAAGGATTATTTATTGGTGGTAGTGGAACAGTCTAGAGTAAAACAATACATACCTTATAAAAAAATGCAACATATCTTACCCTAATTCCAAAAAAGAAGGATGTTGAATTTTTTGATTGTTTTAGACCCATAAGCCTATGTAATATGGCTAATAATATTATCTCCAAAGTGATGGAGAATTGATTAAGGTCATTGTTAAACAAAATTATTTTAAAAGAGCAAGGATTATTTGTGAAAGAAAGACAAATTTTAGATGGAATCCTTGGTGAGCATAAATGGTATTCTGTAAAAGGGCTATGTCCACTCATGTCATTCGAGAGTTTGTAAACTTGTGAGTGTCACACAAAGTATATGTCTGTAGTGTGGGGTATGAGTCCCTCTACGCCTAATAGTTTGGTAGGGGAAAATATTTGTTAATATGAATTTATTTCAACCAAACCCAAGAAAAACTTATAATTTAATAAAAGCAAATAACCGTATGGGAAATTAAAAGCACACAAAAGAAAAATTAACACACTTGTATATTAAATGAAATAATAATTGAATTAATTAAACTGCATATGAAATAAACTGCACACAAATAAAATAAACTACACTCAAAATTAAATATAAAATACTCTCACACTAAAACTGGAAATAATAGAAATAAAAATAGGGGAGGATTATTGCCTGGAGTAGGCTCAAGCTCCCATAGATGAACTTCCCAACTAACTGTGAAGAAGGGCTTCTAAATTACATGGAAAATCAACAAAACCTTTGAGTCTTTATTGATTTAATTGCAGTACAAAATTATTTCAATAAATATTTGACTAGAGTATGTTGATCTCCTTTTTCATCTCAGGGTCACTTTACATATTTATATAGCATGCAGGCAACACCTGTTACAACTACGTACAATTGAATACTCAAAATAAATTGTGTTGGTGGCCTATTACAACGGTTGCATGTGCAACTAAGATATTTTCCATAAAATATTAGTCATTCAATGAAATCAAATATTACCGGCTAAAAATAATTTTGTGCAGCTACAATATTTATCGTAAAAAGATTACTCATTCGATGAAATCAAATATTACCAATTAAAAATAATTATCTTCTAAATTTTACAACTACCTTTGTTGTATTTCTAAAAATCATGTGGTCTTCAATCAACAATCAACCTTCAGGATGAGATGTAGACACCTTCCTAAGTTCAGGATGTAGGTGCCTTCCTACGTTCGAGATGTATGTGCCTTCCTACGTTTGGGATATAGGTACCTTCTCGTGTTCAGGATGTAGGCACCTTCCTATGTTCGGGATGTAGGTGCCTCTTCCTTATGGGAAGTAGGTGCCCTACCCTTAGTAGGGTGTAGGCACCTCCTACACTCATTGTGATCACATTTAAAATATCTTCATCCTTCAAAAATATTATTCTTTTTGCACAATGTCAAGTTTGTATGGTACCCCAACTTAAAAATATGTAAAAATTAGCAAAAACCTGTAGCTACATAAACATTTAGCTAAACACACCCAAAAAATATAAGTAGAGTAATTTCTATTAATTATAAGCAAGAGTTATACAAAAATATATCTCTAATGCTAATTAAACCAATAATGATGCCCTCACAAATATAAATAAGATGAGCATTTTTTGTGCTCATCATACCCCCATGCCTACTCTTTGACATGTCCTCATGTCACATTCCTCGGTACATTTTGTTCTGATTGTGATTCCCTTGGGCCTGGGCATTATCTCTTATATATATATATATATATATATATATATATATATATATATATATATATATATATATATATATACTCATCGACTACCTCAGTTATTTTATCTAGAGAACACTTTTTGGTGGATGTAGAGCAAGAGTGACTCTTCCTCGTTGAAGCTCTGCTTCAGTCTATTCTCATAGGAAATATTCCTCAATCAAGGGTTTTGTTTCTTCAAGGGCTAAAATTTCCCAAGGCTCCAATTTTTATGTATCAACAAGCTAAAATTCTAGTAAATTTGTTGACTATGAGCTCCCTACTAGTGTTTCCTCTTCCTCTGATCCTTCAAGATCTAATGGTAGAGTCTAGTCAAAAAAATTTGTATGTGACCATATAGGCTCTAATTCAAATATCCCACTTCTAATAGTGGTGGTGCTACTAGGAACAAGAGAGAAGGACACCCATCAACATGGATGAGCTTTTATTTTACTTTAATTGTAGTTTTTGGGTGTATGTAGATGGTTGAACCCCATTTTGATTTGCTTCCCAGTTCATCATGTGACTTTGACCTGATGCCCATTTTTTTGTACTCAATCAATCATTGCCTAATCTGCACAGTTGTATCCCCCCATGGATGTTGCAAACTCATGGGCCACAATAATATCTTGTCCTTGGCTAATCATGCTACAATAGTCTATCTAATCTACAAGCTCAAATATTTCTCATACTACACCTATTACTATCATGAAATCAATCATTCATTTTTTGGATATAGTTCTTGGGTTGTCCTCCCATGGTTGATGCATTTATTTATTTATTATGTTGTATATATATATATATAATGACTACACCTATGGCTGATAGCATGTCATAGTAGGTGCTTCCTCTCACTATTTAAAGATTATTACTACACCCTAGTAGTTTATATATATATATATATATATATATATATATATATATATATTGAGATTTGTGCTTGGGTGTAGTGATATTTGTTGCAATTCTTCTCATGCTTGATTCATGCCATGTGGTTAAACACGGACGTGGGATTTTGATGAGAGAAATGTGTGGGCACATATTGGAATTAACACAAAAATGATATTTGGATAATTGTGCATAAAATTAAAAAGAAACAACAATACTTACCTGGGTGTATTTTACGGGACATAGTGTGTGTTACACTAAGTGGTGTGAAACAATCGAATGTTGATTTAATCATGGTGTACCAAAAAATGGAGAAGTCATAATAGGAGCCCTTTGTGATGTGAAGAACAAGATTCCCACACCAGCCCCTTGCTCACATTTGGAACCATCAAAGAACAACATCATATTACCTTTATTTTCTAGTTCTTCTAGTTCGGGCGAGTTAGATAATGCAAAAACTACATCATCGGGCAACTCGATGGTAAGAGGATGATTTGCTGAAGAGGAACCTCTACTAATTGATTAGTAATTACTTGACCTTTGATAGATTTTTGTCTTATGAATTCAAGATCAAATTCTATCAATAGCATGATCCACTTCATGGTACGACTATTATGATATGTTCAACTCATCATGTACCACAAAGGGTTTTCTTTAGATATGATAAATATGGTTTGATTGAGCATGTAATGGCATAGCTTCTTAGTGGTAAATACCACTACTAGGAAAATCTTCTCAATGTATGCATATTTAATCTCGTAGCTCACCAGGGTGTGGTTGATGTAATAAACAACTTGTTCCTTATGTGCTTCATTATTTTGGGTCAACATGGTCCCTCAAGCAAATACGGTAGTTAAAATGTACTATAAAATTGGCACACCTGATCAAGGTGGAGCTAAAACTGGTGGAGATGCCAAGTAATGTTTGATCTTGTCAAAGGTTATTTTACACTCTTCATCCTAATTGAATGGGACTCCCTTGTGTAATAGTTGATTCATGGGTAGACATTTATCCGACAATTATGCTATAAAGCATTTGATGGATTCTACCTTTCCTTGTAAGCTACGAAGCTCCTTAAGGTTGGTAGGGTGAAGCATTTTGAGTATCACCTTGACTTTGGTGGGATTGACTTTGATCCCTTACTTGGAGACTATTAAAACCTAAGAGTTTTCCAAATGTAACTCCAAAGACACACTTCTTGGGGTTAAGTCACATTATGCGCAATGAAGTGATCAAATATATTCCTTATAAAATCTACGTGCTCGTGATGTAATAGAGATTTAGCTAGAAAATAATCTATCTAATCCTCTAGTATATTATGCATGTAGTCATGAAAAATGTATGTCATGGCCTGCTAATATGTGGCACCAACATTTTTGAGACCAAACGGTATGACTTTGTAATAAAATGACCTCCATGGTGTGGTAAAGGTTATCTTGGGTTGATCTTCAAGATTTACCCAAATTTGATTGTAGCCCAAAAAAAACATCCATGAGGGATAATATTTCATGTCCTACAGTTGCGTTGACTAGAGCATTGATGTTAGGAAGGGGAAATTCATATTTAGGAGTTTCTTTGTTGAGATCTTGAAAATTTGCGTATATATGAATCTTCCCATCGAGCTTTCTTACAAGTACAATATTGGAAACACGTGGAGGATAATCAATGGGCTGGATGAATTTGACATCCAACAATTTTTTAAGTTCATCTTTACCCATTAGTGTGATTATTGGATGCATATTTCTAAGATTTTGCTTGAATGGTTTAATTTTTGGATTGAGCATCAAATTATGTACAACCAAACTTGTGTCAAGACCCGACATATCCTTATATGATCAAGCACATATCTCTATTTTTTTTAAGAGAGTTGTGATAACAACTTGTTGGTCTAGGGACAGATTGAATCCCAACTTGACATTTTTAGAAAATGTGGGATCGGTGTCGATATCTACATCAATTATTTCCTCAATTGACATGTGGGATCCCTTCTCGATTTGATGAGGTGTAGGAATCAAATGAGTATTATTATCTAGATTTGGAGAATTGATCTCTTCATCAGGCTCGACCTCAGCTTGACACACATCTTCGAATGGTCCTTGGGAGAAATGAAACAGTTGTAACATCTCTTCACAAGGGAATAAATCTACAAGAAAATGTAGAATTATGACATAATCAAAATCAATGGCCTTGTGGTTGAGATACAAAGGTTTTGAAGGCTCACTGGGATTATGGAGAGGCATGATCAGGTAAATGGAAACCATATTAATGGATGTCGGATGGTTTCCATTCATAGGTGGGAAGGGCCTTTCATAGATGGGTGGTCTCAAATTCATCAAATGTGCCTAATGTGGGGTTGGAATGATTGGATGAGGCCTAGGGGGATCTAATATGACTGGATATTGTAACAGTAGTAGCTATCGTAAAATGGACCTCCCTATAGGGAATAGATGAAGGTATAATTCCTTGATATCATTGATAGATGCAATAACAACTGTTGCATCCTCTGAGCTATATGAATCAATGGATATTTTATCAGAATTATGGTAAGAGGAATAAATGGACATGTCATCCTAATCTTGAGTGGATCCACAACCCTCTTCAAGCCAATCATTCTCAGGATTATTGGCTAGGCTATTCCCTTCTTGCTCGCTGGTCTCTTCTTCTATATTAGAGATCCAAATAATGATGTATTCTTGATTAGAGGACAAGCAAGAATTTGTGTGAATTTGATCGCTAATCCATCACATGTCAGTAGGGCCTAGGTAGACAAAGTTTTTTAAATCCTCAAACTCTTCAAATACCTCACTAACAGATTCAGGAGGCTATATACTAAGGCAGGGACCAAGGTACGCAAGTTCTATCTCATCCTCATACTCTTAGGGTGTATCATTGAGGGAGTCAGAAACCTGGACAAAAATTGCTATAACAGGGATATGGTCTTCTAATAGATGAAAATAGTCTGAGTCAGCATTATTATTCTCATCGATCTCTTCTACAAAGCCTAAGGTTAGGCATTGGTGGGAATTTGCAAGGAGTTCATCTGGCATACGTACAGAGTATCCTAAGCTAAATTTGTCTGTAGGGAGTTGATACTATGGTTGGTAAGGTTTTTGAAGACCTTATTCATATAGACCAACATCATTCCCATGCCAATGGTATTGATGAAAGTATCGCAGGGCAAAATATAGGTTTGACATATAACTGACATTCCCTGAAAATGACCCATCAGCATCCACCACCATAGGTGATAGACTTGTGGATTTAGCAAGACCCCCATAGATAAATGTTATCTAATTTAGGGGGACCCCCAAGGGTACAATGGTATCAATGGGTAGTGATGGCAAGTGAGGCCTGCCCATATCTTGGATAGACTCGATGAGTAAAGTGAATATAACATTGTATACCAAATATTCAATGAGTCCAAGATTGGCCAAATGAACCGTGACCTACAATAGGGTGGATGATCATGATGATGGATGTATGGCTTGATCTGACTCATAGATAGTAGAAAATTATTTTTTCACATCTATAGGAGTTGGAGCATATTTTTCTAGGATGGTGGAAATGGAGGGAGGAATTTCTTTGATTTTTCCTTTCAGATTTTTCTCGCTCAAAGTGTTTGAGAAAGAAGAAGGAATATCAGGAGAAATTGATGGCAATGGCAAGGATGAAGATGTTTTAATGGTAGAATGTGGCACCGAATCTAGATTTTTTATGGGATCATTTGGTTTGATGTCTTTATGTATAGATGGAAATATAGACTCTTGCGGGTGGTGCACCACATTACAATACTTGAAGGGCTCAATATTGGTATGAACCACATGGACTTGCCCTTCATGTATATATTTGAGACATTGATGCAAAATGGATGGGATGCATTTCATGTCTCACATCCAAGGCCTTCCTAGAAATATATTATACTGCATTGCACCCTCCAAGACATGGCACAATGTGGGAATAGTCTTTATCCTAACTTGAATATGAAGGACTATTGTGTCAATTATGGAGCATAAAGCATCATTGAATGCTCGAAGGATGAATGCATATACTACAATATGTGAGGTTGTAAGGCTAAGGTGTTCTAGTGCATCAATTGTTATGATATTTATGGAGGAACATATATCAATCAAAACCCACTTTTAGAGAATATGATTCACACTAGCGATTATGTGCAGTGGAGGATCAGGTCCAGTAGTGGAATTTACCTTGATCTCATAATCATGAAATGTAATAACAAGCTCTCTATAGTATTGAATATGCCCCACAAAATTAACAAATTATTTGGGATCATGGGTTTACAATTCAACTAACTTTAGAATCTCCATTAGAGCTTTACAGTATGGATGTGACTATTGTATTAGCTCATACATGGAGAATTTTTCCAATTTCATCTGTAGGCTCTGAGTAAGCCTACTTCTAATAGTCACCACCAGGTGAGGTGGTAGACTTGGGATAGGATTTGTTTATGGAATAGGCTATGATGTGGAAAGGATTTTTATTGGAGTTGTAGGTGGTGCAGCCTAATCCGGATACCTTCTATTCCATGTCATAATATTTATCATCCCTACAAACCCATACATGGGTGAGGTTGTATGGATTTTATTTACCTATCAAATTTGATCTATTGGCACCTCATGTGTAGGTAGAGGATCCTTAAATATGCCCATCTATTGGTTGTTGGTTATGAGAAGATTGTTTATTTGAAGTTTGTTCACATTGAGCATATCCTATACTATGTTCTTAAATGTGATATAATATTGAATATCATATCCGTTTATCCAATGATAAGCACAGTACTAATCCTCTTGATACCACCTAGGTTTAGCTTATTAGTATCTGCAGGGTGGATCTCTAGCAAGTCAATAGCCTTGGCCTCACATAATCAATTAAATAGTGATGCCAAATTCTCAAGCAATGGTGTGTAATTGTGAGGTTGAAAGTATTGTTGCCTTTATCCCTTATTCTATTAAGGTTGATTATACTACGCAGGAGGGGATTGGGACTAATAATTGTCTTTTTATGGTGGGTTTGGATTTGTGGGCCATGGAACATTTAAGATAATTTGATTAACCATTGTGGGTTTTTTTTTAGCTTGGTTTTCTTTTAGGTTTTTTTTATTCCTTCTTTCAAATTTTAAGTTCCTCTTCCTAAATCTTGATATCCTCTATGACCTTAGCCTAAGCCAAAGCTTGCTTGAAGGTCTGATATTATTGTATTTGTAACTACAATGAGATCTATTTTGAACAACTTTTTGTGAATAAACGAGTGAATGTCTACGCATATTTTGTGACTTAGGATTTAGGAAAATAAAAACACGGATGGATTTTGTGGTATTTTCGACCATGGTCTAACCTAGGGATGCAACATGAATTTTAATATTATATCATAAATTTTAAAATGAATTGCAATGGTTAGATGACTTAAATGATATGGGGTAAATGGGGGCTATGTGTGATGGAAATGTTAATGGACTAAATGGTATTTTTAAAGGGCATGGACTAAATAATGAAAGTGGACCAAAACTTAAAAATGGATGAAATGGATAATATGGTGAGGGGTGATGATATGAAAATAATGACCTTATGAATGAGTGGATGGATAGGGATGAACTCATGAAGGATATAATGAATTAATTACTATAATACTTAGACCTATTCCTTTAATAACCATAGGGACTACTTTTTTTAATTGGAATGACTCTCTCAATATTTCCCTCTTTTTGGACCAAACATCACATCCTATAATCAACTAGATACTCACTTGTACCAATTTTTTTTTTTTTAATGAAAAAGCCAAAATTGTATTAATTAAGCTTAATCATACAAAACAGTGTGGGTGGGATTAACACACCCCAATAAACCAAGAGAAACTATTACAACTAGGAATAAAAGTCACACTATCTACAACAAACATATCACCTAACATATCTCTGTACAGAATATCAGGAATCAGCTAGCAGAAAACATAAGAGCAGCAATCATGTAGAAGGAATTGAGACCAGTGACGAGGAGTTGCAGATCCATGATTTCGATGCATTCTGCCAGTGGTTCATAAGTTGCCGAAGGTACTAAAACTCCATGTTGACTTTCTTAATTTGGGAAAAAATCTGCAACTAGCAATCATAGAAAACCTCATATTTATTAGATAGTGAAAAATACAAAGAGGATTCTTGTTGGGAAAAAATAACTTTGTTGCGGGTTTTCCATATGTGGAAGAGAATAGCAATTCTGAATATATGCCAAACCACTAAAATATTTGTGGAGAACTGAATAGGGTCTCCCAATAAGATATGCCTCCAGGAACATGAACCAGTAATAAAAGGTCTAAAAAATGAAAGAATCCAAGACCAAGCCTGTCTAGCCCGAGAACATTCCTAGAATAAATGAACATAGTTTTCTTCCTGACCACAGAACTTACAAGAGACATCATCAACTCCCAAGTATTTTAGGTGTTGACCAAGAGGCAAACCTTGAAAAAGCACACTCCAAGCAAAAAAATATTTCTTTGGTTCAATATATTTAGCCCATACAGTATGAAACCGAGATTTCCAAATACATTGAGAAGAATTTAAATTCCATCTTCCATTGAGCATGGCTACCATAGGAACTACAGGGGAAAGCCAAGAATAACTCAAACGGGCAGAATACTTAAGCAATGAAACATGTTTAGGCCATTCCCAGTCACACCACCATGGCTTTTGAAAATTTCTAGACAACTTGGACCATACGCAAAAGGGAGTGTGATCAATAACAGCTTCATAAGTGCATTTATCATCTTGTTTCAAACCATAATAGTGTTTAAAATCTTCCCAAGGGATCCAATTCTTAGTATGAAAGGAAACAAAATCATAAAGTAATGCAATTCCTTTTTTATAAAAGTGTTGGGCTCTAACCCATTGCACTTGTGCTAGTGGTAAACCTTCATAAGAAATAGCCTGAGACCACCATACATTCAGAAAGGAGATAGAAGGGCAAACTTTCCCTCCAAAGCCCTTCCAGGATAACCAAGGTTTGAGAGCTTCCCAGGATTTCCAAATGCTTTTAGCCATGAAGGACCCTAAAATATTGACAGGAACAGGGGCAATAATAAGCATATGAATATTGAGGCCTTTCTTGAAAACAAGGGGTAAAATATAAGTTGGTATTTTTGAAGCCCAACACCTCCTTTCCTCTTCCTCTTTCTCTCTTTTTTTTTAATAAAAGCAGGATGGAGTGGCTCTTTCCTGATAGGTCTGGCCACCTCGAATGCCTACAATCTATAATGGGTTCCACACTGTCTTGCAAAACACAACAAAAACAAAAAGAAAAACATAGACTAATTAAAAAAAAAAAAAAAAAAATTTCTTTTTTTTTAATTTTGAACGTTTTAGTAGCATTCTTCATATTTTTGGTAGTAACATTGAAGTTGGGATCTCCCCCATACCTGCAACTAAGTCAAATTTTAAAATCTGGGACCTATGAAAAGGTCTTAGTCTGTGTCAAAAAATTGATACGACTAAGTCTTAATTTTTACTATCCCCTACTTCATCAAGTGTTATGATATTTTTCATCATGGGAAGAGCATCATCCTCTATGGCCTTGAAAACTAGGCTCATCCAACCCATTGGCGGATTATGCAAGCAAGTAGATGAATAATTTTTTTACATTCTTTCCATTAGGTGTTTTCATTTTCCCTTTTCTGCAACTAATGTAGACATTAAAATCCACCAAGGCATTATATTTTTATTTATCCTAGTCATCTATTTATTTTTCTTTAGATGGACCTTGACTAGGTTGTCGATGCAAATAAATTTTTAAGGTGAAATGGAAGGGGACCTAACATGACGGTAAAGGGAGAAAAGAAAAAATGTGATACAATGGAACATAATGGGAAACAACATGGATGGATGTGGGAATAGTTGGAAATAATGGACGTGGAAGACTACAAATAATGGTGGTGATATGGTGCTTTGTGAAGTATATAGTAATAATGATCAAGAGAGAATATGCAGAAAGAGGAGGGTAGTGACATATGAGAGGAAAAATAGAATGGAAAACGAGATCTGGAGGTATTCCAATTAAAAGGAATGACAATAGCGAGGTACCTCCATAACTATACTCCGTCGAGGGGATGCCTCTATAACTATATTTTGTCGAGGTGTCTCTCCAAAGTAGGCAATGTGTTTAAGCTTTGGTATATGATTGTTTTTACTACACCTTTTTTTTTTCTTACGTAGGAACTTATTATATTGCTTATGATATTCTATGAACATCATCTTTCGTACACTCTAGTCCATATTTATCACTAAATTCTTCACTTCACCCACTTCCCTCATATAAATTCATGTTGGTATGATCTATTTTTTTAGCTAATGGTGGTAGTATCATGTTCTATAGATACGAGTGGATCTGGATATCTTGGACTTGCATCGGATATGTCCTTTCAGTTGCTTGCTCCATGAACTTGCCCTTCTTAGTACATCCTATGAGGTCTCAGCATGTGTGGTAAAATTTATTCATGTGGTTTGATACTTTTTCTTTTGAGCAATTCTTCAAGTTCACCAGGCTTCATTTCTCGACCTGCTTTTACTATCTTTTGAACACCTTTGACTAATGGTACTTTCTTTACGCTTATTTAGGCTTCTAAACATATCTATGCTTATTTGGTGATGATGTGATAAATTACTACTTTTGGATCTAATACCATCCATCTCATCATGTCATTTTTTAGTTTTCATATAGTGAGCCACATGCCTTTCCCAGTGAAACATGCATTGTTGATCTCTCTAAAATGATCTTGGTCATTGATGACTTTGTCACCCTTCATCTTGGCTTATCATTGATGCATCACCAACGGTCTTCCTTTATGAGTGATGAATATTTTAGGAAATACACGGTTACTAATTTCCAGGGGCTATCACTAATGGATCGACGATAATGCATTTACAAGGGCGATGATTAAAACTTCATCGCTGATGAGATTACCTTATTTTTGATGGAAGAACGAAAGAGGAAAGTGATTTGCGATATGTGAACCTTTAAGAATTTTTAGAATTACTTAAGGTATATGATCTAGTAGACCTAATATTTATTCTATGTGTGACAGGAGGGGGAATACTTAAGACAAACAATGGTTTGACACTTGGATGACTCAAAATAACTCTATCGTTGATGGGATTACGTTGTCACTAATGGATCAACTATAGGACTTTTACAATGGCGACAAGGGATAACCTTTTTAGGTTCAAGTCATTTTATGGTCATTGATGGAGAAAAAATTTCTAAATGCATTGGCGATGCGCTCTTTTTCATTGATGACAGACCAAACTTGGACTCGAGGGCTAATTATTTAGGTAAAAGCTTTTGCTTATAGGCTTAGATATGTGAAGACCAAGTAGAAAACTATACGACCTAGGGCTAAGGCATCACTGATGGGAAGTGGTTGTCACTGATGGATCGGTGACAATGTATTCAGATGAGCGATAGGCTTATTTTTGGTTTACACTATCATCGATGGAAATGAATGGTTGATGATTGATCGATGATGGGGATTTTAGGTGGATGATAAGGACTTAAAACAACTTGGTGTGATAAATTTCATTGGAAGGGGGAATGGTTAGACCAATGATGATGAGACCCTTAATTTAGACTTAAATTACTTTATCATTGATAGGAGTGAACAGTCACTGATGGATCTACAATGAGGCTTTTGCAAGAGAGATAGTGTATTTTTGGGTTTAGGCTATGATGACTTATTACGGTCATGGATGGATCGACGACAAGTTTTTGGAAGGGCGACGATGACTTAGGATGGTTAGGCCTTAGTAAATGTTTTTGAGAAAATATTAAAGTGAATGTCTAGGCATATTTGGTGACCTAGTATTTATAAAAATAAAAACACAGATGTATTTTGTGGTATTTTCGACCATGGTCTAACCTAGGGATGTAACATGACCTTTAATATTAAATCATAACTTTTAAAATAAATTGCAATGGTTGGATGGCTTAAATTATATGGGTCAAATGGGGGCTATGAGATGGAAATTATAATGGACTAAATGGTATTTTAAAATGGCATAAACTAAATAATTACAGTGGACCAAAACTTAAAAAAGGATGAAATGGATAATATGGTGAGAGGGGTGATGATATAGAAATAATGACCTTATGAATGAGTGGATGGATAGGGATGAACTCATGAAGGATATAATGAATTAAGCACTGTAAGACTTAGACCTATTCCTTTAATAACCATGAGGACTCTTTTTTTAATTGGAATAACTCTCTCAATATTTCCCTCTTTTTGGACCAAACACCACATCCTATAATCACCTAGATACTCACTTGTGCCAATTTTTGAAAACAAGGGGTAAAATATAAGTTGGTATTTTGAAGCCCAACACCTCTTTTCCTCTTCCTCTTTCTCTCTTTTTTTTAAGAAAATCATGATGGAATGGCTCTTGCCTAATAGGTCCGGCCACCCCGAATGCCTACAATCTACAATGTGATCCACATTGTCTTGCAAAACACAACAAAAACAAAAAGAAAAACATAGACTAATTAAAAAACTCTTTTTTTATTTTTTTTCTTTTTTTTAATGTTGAACGTTGTAGTAGCATTCATCATGTTTTTTGTGGTAACATTGAATGTGGGATCTCCCCCATACCTGCAACTAATCCAACTTTTGAAATCTGGGGCCTATGAAAGGGTCTTAGTCTATGTCAAAAAATTGATATGACTAAGTCTTTATTTTCCCTATCCCCTACTTCATTAAGTGTTATGATATTTTGCATCATGGGAAGAGCATCATCCTTTATGGCCTTGAAAACTAGGCTCATCCAACACATTGGCGGATTATGCAATCAAATAGATGAATAATTTTTTTACATTCTTTCCATTAGGTGTTTTCATTTTCTCTATTATGAAACTAATGTAGGCATTAAAATCCACCAAAGTGTTGGGTAACATTAAGCCTACAATTTATATCATTAAAACCAGGCTTCTTGGATTGAGATATTTAAGATGGTAGGTTTTTTCTAATATTAAATCAGCGTGTTGACCTATCACCTTCATTGTTTTTTGTTGTGGCTTCTGTCTAGGTCTCTTGAGGCATAACCCCCTAATAGTTTTTGTGTAAATAGACACATCCTTAATATTTTAATACAAGGGAATGGTAACAGTAAGATTTTTCAACTATTCCATAATATCAAACTTGTGTTGTATCTTCTTTCTAGTTTCTGGTAACCTATCGGGACACGATAGAATTTCTTCATTTTTTAATTGTTCAACATCAATTTTCTTCTACTTCTACTTCCTCGACTATCGAAGGTGCTTGTTCTAATCCTATATTTCTACCTGACCTAAACTACATTGGACTATAGTCTATATTTTATACACTACTATGGTACATAGGGTTAATTCCTATATATACCTAATAAGCTGGTGAATTTAAATTGTTTTTGCTAGGATTTTACTTTGGTTGCACCAAAAACTATTGTGTCCTTGTAGTAGGTGGACCCAATAAGATGGTATGTACTTGTGGTTGTGTCTATGGAGGCAGGGACCATGTGTTACAATTACTCAATTGTGTTTTGAGTTGTTGGTATGGGCCCCATGTATTTGGTGTATATTGGGAAGGATTTTGGACAGGATTCACCCAAGGGGGTTGCCAACACCAACCCATATTGGGTGGTTGGGTTTGTTCTTGATTCATGAAATTTAGGCCACCGTATGGGGATGCTACTCTTGGCATTCCATCCAGTATGGAGGTTGTTTCCAATTCCTTCTATTGTCCACAAAGTATGTTTCTACTTCTTCTGGGTCTTCTTTTATGGTTGCTATTTTTGGACACAACCTAGTCTTATGATTGACATGACATATTCTGTAGACTCTCACTTTGTTTTTTAAAAATTTATTTTTTTCATGTTTTTTCTACACCTTGGACAAAAAAAGACAAATATTGCTTTTATTTCTTGCTTCTTCTTCTATAATTGGAATGTGTTTGACTATAAAGCAAGAGATAACATATCAATCTTCATACCTTTGGGCAATGTTTCTATTTCTACCTTGATTATGGAGGCTATTATTTTTATTCCTCATGTTGGTAGTTTTCCTTTTCTCTTGGAATAATTTTGAAATAGCTATTGAATTTCTCCCATTGATGCCATCATCTTGGTAACGACTATAGTTTGATCCACTAACTTATTCTATATAATGAGTTTTCATGCTAAAGTGACTCAAGTGGAGGAGACTGTCTCTTCGATGGGTATTTTTAGAGTAGCTTAAGCATGAGGTTCTAAGGTGATTTTTGTTATCTGAATAAATCATTCATTGGGGATTCTTGGTCTTTGGTGGACTCATGCTTCTTAGGTAGGAGATCTATAGGTAAGGTAGTCTGAACGTGCACTTTTAGGTTGACTAACCTGTGGATCCTAATACAACAGTTTTGGCACTCCCCGACAAAGATGCCAAAATGGTGAGCAAAAATGGTGTTCAATAAAGGGCTAAGTCTATCCACTCATGTCAATCTGGGAGTTCATAAACTTATGGGTGTCATGCACAGTATATGCATGTAGTGTAGGGGATGATTTTCTCTATATCTAACTATTTGGTAGGAGAAAGGATTTGTTTGTATGGTTTTAGTTCAGCAAAACCCAAGAAAAACTAATAATTTAATCAAATAAAAAAATATTATAGGAAAATAAATGCACGTAGAAGCAAAATTAACATACTTGCAGATTAAATAAAATTATAACTAAATTAATTAAAATACATATGAAATAAACCGTACACAAATAAAATAAACTGCACTTGAAATTAAATATAAAACACTCTCACACTAAAATTAGAAATAACAAAACTAAAAATAAAAGAGGATTACTACTGGAGTGGGCCCAAGCTCCCACATATGATCTTCCCAGCTAACTGTGAAGAAGAGCTTCTAGATTACATGAATAATTAACATAATATTTGAGTCTTTATTGATTTAATTGCAGTACAAAATTATTTCAATAAAACTTAAACTAGACTTTGTTGATCTTCTTTTTCATCTCAGGGCCACTTTGCATATTTATACAGTATTTAGGCAACACCCATTATAATTATGTACAATTGAATACTCAAAATAAATTATGTTGTTAGTCTAATACAACAACTGCATGTGCAGCTAAGATCTTTGATATAAAAAGATTAGTCATTCAATGAAATTGAATATTACCAACTAAAAATAATTTTGTGCAGCTATGATCTTTACCATAAAAATATTATTCATTCGATGAAATAAAATATTATTGGCTAAAAATAATTCTCTTCTAAAGTTTACAGCTACCTTTGTTGTCTTTCTAAAAATTATGTGGTCTTCGATCAACAGAAAACATTCAACACGATATGTAGGCACCTTCCTATTTTTAGAATGTAGGTACCTTCCAACATTTAATATGTAGGTGCCTTCTTACGTTTGGGATGTAGGTGCCTTTCTACATTCGGTAAGTAGGTGCCTTCCTGGGTTTTTTATGTAGGCACCTCTTCCTTGTGATAAGTAGGTGCTCTATCCTTAGTAGGGTGCAGGTGCATCCTACACTCATTGTGGTCACATTTAAAATATCTTCATCCATCAAAAATATTATTCTTTTTGCATAATGTTGGGTTTGTATGGGACCTCAACTTAATATGTGAAACACATTCAGCTAAAAACACCAAACAAGTATTGTAATTTCTATTAAATATTTATACAAAATGCATCTCTAATGCTAATTAAACTACTAATGATGTCGTCACAAATATAAAAAAGATGAGCATTTTTTTGTGCTTATCAATCATAATAGCTAATAAAATTATACATTCAACAACTTCAAGAAAAGAGAAAGCAATGATCTTAAAAATTTATATAAGTAAAGCATATGATAAGGTTAAATGGGATTTTCTTTTTGCAATTTTAGAAAAGTTTAAATTCAAGAAGAAATTGGTTATATGGATTAAAGCTTGTGTCTCTACAGTTTCTTATTTAGTATTGGTCAATGAGTTAGTAATATAATCTTTAAATCCAAGAAATGCCTTAGACAAGGAGATCCCCTATCTCCTTCTTTTTCATTATTATGCCAAAGGTTTGGAGTAGGAACTTAAAGAAGGCTTACAAATATGGGTGTATAAGTGGACTTAAGGTTAGTAATAACATTGAAAACATCACCCATCAATAATTTGTAGATGATATAGCCCTTTTTGGAAGGGTAAGGATAAATGAGGCCAAAGCTTTAAATAACTTTTTAAATAAATACGAAAGAGCATTAGGGAAAAAATTTAATAGGACAAAATCCAAAATTTACTTCCTTAACACTCCAACTAATATCAAAGAAAGAATTTATAGGTTACTTCAAATGGATGAGGTAAATTTACAATCAACTTATCTAGGGATGCCTTTATTTGAGGGGAGAATGAGTATAGAATTATGGAATCTAGTTATAAGTAAAGTTCATAATAAACTACCAGCTTGGAAAGGTAGATAGTTATCATTAGCAGAAAGAGTGCAGTTAATTACGTTAGTCTTATAGGCCATTTCAACATATTATGTCATTGTATACTATGCCAAAATCAGTTGAAAAAAAATCATCTATATTATGTGATTCTTTTATGGTTAGGTTTACATTATAAAAGAAAAATTTCTTTGGTGAAATGGAGCAACGTGTGTGATGATAAAACTAGGGGAGGTCTTGATTTAAGAGTTCTTATAATTGCAAACTTATATCTTAGGGGAAAATTAATATGAAGATTGTACAAAGAGAGTCAAAGACAATGGGCAAGAATTCTTTCGAGTATGTTGATCCCAATGACCCAAGTTTAATATTTACAGTATTCTCTCTATCAAATGGTTACGCTCGTTGGGATGGTTTAAAAGCTTATTGATATTATGATTAAAGGTTTAATATGGGTGGTGGAAACTAGAGAAAAAAATCTATTTGTATGGATACTTGGTGTGATAAAAACCACTCAATTTAGATCCAATTTTAAAACCTTGGATGATATTGCTTCAAGATAAATATGGTGATAGGGTTTCAAATATTTTGTACAAGGATCAAGAAGGAAGATACAAATGGAAAGAAGATTTTTTAAAAGTATACAAGACATTTATGCTAGAAGGAAATTGAGTAGAAATATAACAATAGCGATTATTCTGAGGGAAGCCAAGGATAAATTAATATGGGAGTTGAATAGCTGAGGAGATTACACAACAAGAAATGAATATAATATAAAGCACCAACAAAATAGTAATATCACTAGAATATGGAGAGATATTTGGGATAGCCCAAGCTTTCCTAAAGTTAAAATATTTGTTTGGCTAGTAGGTCATAGAAAATTTTTATCCTGGGATATGAAAAGGAGTTTTCATGGCCCCTCTCAATGTGTTCTTTGTAAAAAGGAGGAGGAGAGTATAGACCATCTCTTTGTAAATTGCTCAGTAGTCTGAAAACTATGGCAATAGATTCTTAATATGTTTGGTAAATGCATGGTGATGAATAACATAATTCAAGATTAGTTAAAGCAATGGTAGAGCACTTATAAAAGTGAGGCTTTATAGACAATATGGGATATATCAAAAGATATAATACTTTGGATTGTATGGCTACAAAGGAATAGGAAAATATTTTAAGGAAAGGAAAGCAATTTAGAGGTAATGAAAAGAAAGATATGTTTAGCCATATAGGAGTCTAAACCAACCCTAATATAGAAGCAGAGAGCCTTGATAGATGAATCCAAGTCATTAAATGGAATTATGATGTTGGGCACAAGAGAAGCAAAAAGGCAAAGAATATAAAGTGGAAACCACCAGATGAGGAGTTGGTTAAATTGAATTTTCATGGAGCATCTAAAGTAAATCCAGGACCAACAGGAGGAGGAATAATTAGAAATAATAGATGAGATATTTTGTCTCATTACACTTTCAATAGTGGATTTAAGACAAATAATGAAACTATAGCTTGGGCAGGTTTAGAAGGGTTAAAAATATGTAAATAAATGAAATGGAACATAGTATGGATGCAAAGTGTTTCTCTCATAGTAATAAATGTAATTTTGAGGAAAGCAAAGGCTCCATGGAACATACAAGAGATAATTTTGGAAATTCAAGATATTGCTAAAGAGTTTGAAGAAATTAGGTTTACACATACATTAAGGGAAGGAAATAAATATAAAAATAGGCTAGTCAATAGAGGGGTTTTGATTTAGGATCATAAAGTTAAATTATTCTTTCCATGGTTAGAGGAAGTAGTAATGTTACTTGAAGCTGACAAGAAAATGTTGACTGCCTGAATCAAATAATGATTAAGATTTACTTTAATGTTTTCCATTTGTAATATATGCTTTATTTTATAACAATAATATGTTTTCATATAAACTATTTATTATAATTTGTGTGGTTTCACTTGTGTTTTAGGAAGTGTTGTGGTTTTTGCACAACACATCCCAATTTTGGGGACCCACCTTAAATTTTGATGTTTATGGGAAATTTTGGTTTGCATTGAGTGATTTCTTGATTAGTTATACCGAGATATTTTGGTGATGTGGATGAGTTTTAGTAAAGTCCGAGGGTTTAACATGGTCATATTTCACTATGGATTTTTTTTTTTTATGTTTGATCTCATTGTCCTCATGTGTTTGACCTCATGTTTTTATCACATCCCATTTTGAGTATCACAATTGCTTATGTTCTCAAAGATCTATCTAGTGGCTCTTTTGGGTAGTATAAGCTTTGTTCAATGTTTATATCATGTCATGTTTTAGTTCAATTCCTTTATTATTTGCACATTCATCCACATGATCTCATGCATTAAAAATAAATAAAACAAAAAATAGTAATAATAATAATAAATATATGTATATATATCTATAATATAAAGAAACCAAAATATATAAAAAATAAAAAATAAAATGGTTTTGTTGTGGTTAGGTCTGATTTTACTAATAATTTTGTTTTAAAAAAGAGATTTATTTAGGTTTGATCTTGTAAATTTATATGATTTTTTTCTTTATGGCAGGTTATAAAAAAAAAATTCAATGCAATTTTTGAGGTGGAACCCTGACCAGACCAAGTGGTGGCATGATTTTCAATGCAGAATTCAAGCCAAAATAGTGGACATAGTGCATGAGCATGGTCAACAGCATGGTTTCTGAGATGTTTCTAGGGCACAAATTTCAATGCATGAGTCCAAGGTGCCCCCAAAGGACTAGCTTAGTTATTTGAATGTGGGCACATTTGGTTGAAAAACTCTACATCGAGTCTTTGCAAATCACATATGGGACTAAAGCAGATTCATTTTTTTGTGACGGAGATGGAATTGGCTCTAAAAATAATGGTTGTTGGGAGCTTGCTATCGTTGCAACAGAGATTGCTAGGACACAAATAGCCATCGAGATCTTGCTATAATTGCAGCAAAGATTGTTGTGACACGAATGGCCAATGAGAGCTTGCTATAATTGAAGCAGATATTGTTAGGACACAAATGGCCATCAAGAGCTTGCCATCATTGCAACAAAGATTTTTGGGACATGAATGGCCATCAGTTTTACGTGCACCGATAGATGCTTGAGCTTGGGAAATCAAATCATCTCACCAAGATCACGTGTCACCCAAATTCTTGAAATATTGTAGACTCTTGGGTATTTACAGGTTTAGTTCAAGCTAAGGGGCAGCCAACAAAGTTAAAGTTTCACAAGCACTCATTCACAAAAATGTGCACATTGGGTCAATTTTTGAATTAAATTTAATTTAACATTTTACGCATAAGATGCCCATGGCAAATATGTGAACGAATGTGAAGGCTTTAGCATCACGAATTTCCACATGATCGTGGTGGAGGTAGATGTATTATATACCAGGCATGTTAAAAAATATATGACTACAATTTTTTTCATCGTTCACTACACAAGATGTTTTAATTAGTTGGTACCATGATGGCAAAGGATTGGGATTGGTTTTGTGATATCCAAGAGCTAAGGAAATAGACCTTAGGATTCACTTTGTTACTTTAAATTAATGCTCAATTATTACTGTTGAATATGGATGCCCACATATCCACAACTCAAGGGAGTATTGTGTATACATACATCAATTTTTTTAAAGCAGTTATCATTCCCACAAATAGTTTGGTAGTCAATAAGTACACATGATCTATTTTTATTATAGTAGATAAATTGTGTACCACAAAATTTGATGATGCAAATGCAATGGAAGCATCGATGAGGAAGGCCATAAATGCTAAAATAAATGTTATCGTCAACCACGTCTAAAACCATTGAAATGCAAAACCATTGATCTGGCAATGTGGATATGATTCCCTCAATTTATGGTGAAAGCATGTCAGAGGAGTGA
Organism: Wollemia nobilis; assembly: GCA_028583015.1. NCBI lineage: Eukaryota > Viridiplantae > Streptophyta > Pinopsida > Araucariales > Araucariaceae > Wollemia > Wollemia nobilis. The sequence continues at coordinate 6,208,920 of JAQPPZ010017049.1, read as the reverse complement.
ATGCACAGTGATTTCTAGTTGAACAAGAATTTTTCTGATAGTTCTTTTAGTTTAGTGTTATTTTATGATAGGCCTATGATTACAAAGGAATAAATTGTTGAAATATCAAGGAAGGACATACTTATAGTAGTATTTTTGAGAATTCATTTATTTGATTCAATCAAATTATGATTAGATATATTTACAGAACTCATATAAGTATGCATGAATAGGTGCTTTTCCTCCTTGAGGAGTTCTCCTGGAATGGGAAAACTCTTCTTGCAAAAGTAGTAGCTAGTGAGGCCAGTGTTCCTTTTATAAGTTGCTCAACAAGCGAGTTTATCGAGTTGTATGTTGGAATGGGAGCACCTCATGTGCGAGATATGTTTGCAAGGGCCAAGAAGGCTGCACCATCACTAATTTTCATTGATGATATTGATGTTGTTGCAAAATTTTGTGACAATTAGCTTCGCACTATTAACAATGATGAACAAGAGTGAACAAACTAGTGGTAGAAATTAAGGATTTTACATAGGTAGTAGAACGGTCAATCGTGGGTATAGAAAAGAAGCACTTAGTGCTGAAGAGGAGTGAGAAGGTAGTGGTAGCTCAACATGAGGTGGGACATGCATTTGTAGGTAAAGTTATTGCCAATATTCTTCCAAGACAACTACAAGTAGAAAAGTTGAGCATCTTGCCTAAATTAGGAAGGGGTTTTGGATTCACATTTACACCTCCTATGGGTGAAGATCATCACTTTCTTTTTATTGATAAACTATGTGGTCTTTTGGTAACTCTTTTTTGTGGATGTGTAGTAGAGGAGGTGGTTAATTCAAGTCGTGTGTCTACTGGTGCACTTGATGATATAAAACATGCAATATACATATAAATTTGTTGTTGAGTATGGCCTTAATCCAGCTGTTCGTCTGATTTCTCTATCAACCTTATCTAGTGGGGGCCTTCATGAATCGCAATCAACAATTCCATGGACCCAAAAATAGGGACACATGATTGATCTCATCCAAATAAATACACATATGGAGAGCAACGCCCAATGTTCATTGAGATTAAATGGAGTAACGATAGGAAGTGTGATGGTTCAAGCAAGTTTGTTTAGACATGAAATTGGATAATTTTTATGAGTGAAGGAATTGTCCATGTAAATTGCTAGATAATTACATCTATGCAGACTAATGGAAAATAAGAGAAACAATTTCAATCTTGTCGTTACCCAGGAATATATAGAACAATTTTATGGTTTATTTTAAGGATAACAAGAGAGTTACAAACACAAGCAGATGTTAATGAGTTAATGCTAATCAAGTGAATTTCTATTATAAAAAATGTTGTAAACGAAGGCAAATTAGAATGCATCCTTGTTGGAAAAAGCATTACAAAATTGGAAAAGAGTTATAAAAAGGAAATGTTACGAAATGAAACAAGAGGAAGAGGGAAATGAATAGCCAATGTTGGAAATTTTAAATATGCATCCAAATGTATGATGAAGGATCAAAGACTTTTGGGCAGAATCATAGGTTGGAAATAAAATTCTATGGAAGAAATTGTTAGAATATTAATGTGTACTTTGAGTGTGCATGTTATGACATGTGTCCTTGAAACTTGTCATGTTCTCATATAGGCCTCATGCCTATATATTGTAACTTATTTTTGTATCAATACATCTCATCCTGTTCAGTCCCAACATTTGGTATCAAAGCCCAGGTGCTCTCCTAAGCTTGTGAGCTTGTGAGCTTGAGGGGGGATTTACCTCATGGAAATCCCCCCTCATTTTTTCCATCATTTTTCCTCTAATTTCTCTCATTTTTTTTTAAAACCAGGGTGTATGCTCTCTATTGAAAAATAGATCAGAAACCAAAATTTTATCAAAAAAATCCATGGCTGCAATTTTCTTAGAGTGATTTTTTGGAGAGGTTTTTATTTTTGTATCTATCTGCCGAAGTAATTTCTCCATGGAGAGATGAAAAATGAGATACACTATTTTTTTAGGGTCATTCACTGAGTGGTCATATCTTTTGGTTTAATATTTTAGTTTTGAAATATTGTAGTCTTCCTCCCATGTATTGGAGGACTACTCTGTTTGCTCATGAATAGATTTTTTAGTTGCCCTAGTAGCAAATCTATGGATGGTAGAGAGGCAGTGATTCAAGCCTACGATGTCCTCAATGGCCTAGATCTGATGCAACCTAGTTATCATATGTGCAAACTATGACCATTTTATTCAAAGTACTCGTCGAATCCTTCACTACTATAGTCTTTGTGTGGCTCCCTTGCAGCGTCAATGGTCTCTTTGGATGATCTATAACTCCCTATGTGATGCATGCTAGTTGGTACCCGATGACTTATCTTTCCTTCAATGTGAACATAAACCATGTTGTTTGGCATTAAAAATTAGTAACAGAATCATTTTTTTCCATTGTGCATTAGTTGAGCCCATGACGAACCCAGTTCAACTAATCCAAGGGCATGGATGGTGCAGTTGATCGATGAGCAGAAAAAAAAATTAGCTATGTGGAGACTGGATGTTTTTGGAGACAATGGTCTATGGTAGAGTAGATGAGTGATTGGTGGTATTGATAACACCTAGTTATTGATCATATCTCACCTAAGTTGGCACTATAGAGCTATATGGCTATGGTGGAGGACGCTAAGGTGATTGAACGTTTTGAAATGCTCTAGTTTAGGTACTAAAATGTTCAATTCTATTCTGTAAGATGAGATTTACAAAATGTTGAATGAGGATAAGTTACAAGTGTTGTTTCATATAATCTAGTGGATACAGTGAAAAATACCATTAAAAATGGCTACAAATATTGTGGATATTATTTTTTTGAGTCTTCATGGCTAAATTTGATCTATAGAAGTATTTGAATCACTGTTGATCGATGTATAATTACAGAGCATGCCAACACCTCTCAAGACAAAGCCTAAGCAACCCTTCAACCCTTATTTTTCAAATGGGCGTAGATAGATGTCGCATGGACAAAATTTTTAAAGCATGGGAAATATTGATTTGCGCTATATTTTCTAATGATTGTTACTGCCATGGAGGATCTGAAACCTTTGGGCAATGGTGCTCGGATCTACATCCACCTATTTGATATCCCATTCCCTTCCCACCATTCATTTGGATGTAGCTTTTGGATGCTAATTCCAGGAGAATTAGGCACATCAAAAGCATGGTGGGCCCGTGACTCAACTGCATTACCATCACCAAAAATTATTTTCATTTTTTAGTTCTCTCACAATGGCAACTGCAGTATCATATTTGGTACTTATTTCCTCATTGGTAGCGGCAACACCCACAATGAGAGAATTCAGACTCTCCACCCCCTACCAACATCAAAAACAAATTAGTGAGAGTGTCTAAATTCAATGGGTTGTGAACATGCCATAAGCACCAAGCGACGGTGAGGAAGACCAGCATAGCTACATCTTTTGGATTCAAGATCTTTGCCATTTTTTCTTCCTTGGAAATTTTGGAGATGGTGGAGAAGATCATTAGGGACTATTTTTTTAGAACCTGCATCTATTTTTTTGCACTCTACATCATGGGTCCAATAACAGATTTCGTGTTGTTTTGATAGTAACGTTTCTATCACTGTGGATATCATCGGGTGCCTTCGAATCTGCGTCAATGCCATCGTGGAGACAAAGCAATAAAATATCATTGCTTAGGGTGATTTGGCAAAGGTTTAGATAATGGTGTGCATGTTTTGGTGAGATATCAATTTTTTTTGTCTACCTATGGCTTGTTCGAAGCAGAGGTGCAGTGAATTGAACCTGAGGCATCCAGGTGTAAGTACCCCCACTTGTAGTGATTCAATTTTTGTTTGTTGATTACCTCTTGTTACCGATCATTCTTATTACTTTCTGGTGCATATTTTTCCTCATGGTGGTGCTTGAAAATATGTATGGTATGAGAGATATCGATCCATTCCCCCATGTAGTTGTTTAAATTTTCTAGTGCAAAAATAGTTTATTGTTTAGTTTAAAGTTGTTGATAATTAGACACCGCATACCAAACAGGCATAAACAATGAGATCGATGCAGTAGTCGATGTGGATGATATAACCTATGGGCCTTTTTTACTTCCTTGTGGAAGGTGCTCCATGAAGCTCGAAGTTCCTGCCATGTGGTATGATCAAAATGTGCCACTTATTTTGTGCCTGTTTTTGATTTCATGTTGCCTTTGACCATGCGTTGTGGTGGATTCTTTCACCAGTGCTGACCAGTCCACCACCATAGAGAGTGGTGTGATCATCATCTTTCAATATGGTGCTCTCTATCATGGTGCTCTCCATCGTCGCTCTCATTAACGATAATCTACACATTGCTTTCGCACTATTGTGTGTAATATTTGGCAAGCAGCTTCACGCTCAACCACAAGTGGCCAAAAATGACCACTCCACTCACAATTTTAATTTTTTTTAACCTCATAATGTAGCAAGGATCGCATAATTTATTTTCCCATGGCACTTTATTAAAGGAAAATATTTTTTAATATTTTATTTCCAATTTCATTTGAAGGAATATTTATTGATGGGGTATTTATACTTTAAATGTGGCACCCAAATTTTTTAATGTCTTTTCTATATGGGTAGTGGAAGTGGAAGGCCTAAGTAGGCCTATGTAATTTTCCTTGTGAGGAAAATTTGAGATGTTTTTATTCCACCTGAGAGAGATGTTGCCTGAGCGTGATGCCAAGAATATTCTTGATGCTTGTTTTTTATGCCTTATTTATTTTGTTGCCTAGATAGGTATGTTGTTTTTCTCATAGATGAAGGCCCCATTGAGAATGGAACATAGGGGTATTTATAGTCATAAAAAATATTTTTTCAAGACAAACACATTGGTGATGTCTAATTTTTATTTTGAGGTTGTTCCATATGCATTTTTTAGCCTCAAATATTGTTGTATCATGGAGTGCACTCTTGATTGAACCCAACACTCCCAAGGCAAATTGTATGTGATCCTAGTACCTAGTCACCTTCTCTATAACACCTAGTAGATGTAGCAGCTGGTTACCCATGCATTCCGGTAGGATGAGGAGGTCACCATAAGGACACCTAATCTAGGGACTATAGAATCTTGACACCCTAGACTCTATTTGAGGAATTTTTTGGATCAAATTCTGAAGACTACAAACATAGACACTTCATAAGATTCTATTCTCTTCTTTCTTCTTCTCCTCCACATCTAGATTTTTTCTATGGCTCATTTTATTATATTTTTGAGTGCATTTTTTGCAGAGACCAACACTCTTATATGGCTCTAATTATTTTGTATTAAGGTGCATTTTTTGTATGTTCAAAGTTTGGTAAATCCCGACATCTTCTAGATGAGATTCACCATGAGGGGGGATATGATATCCATAGTGAACACAGTTAGTAGTGACCTACAGAGGTAACAGACCTAAGGAAGAGGTTGACCCTGAGGTACCAAATATGAGGCTGACCTATAGAGGCAACAGACCTGAGAAATTGGCTAACCCTAAGGCAACAGACCTAGATATACACCAATGATCTAGATTTATTGTTCATAGTAGAGCTAAGCGCAAAGAGCATGAGCCTAGACTAAATCATGATGTTAGAATATTAATGTGTACTTTGAGTGTGCATGTTATGACATATTTCCTTGACACTTGTCATGTTCTCATATATGCCTCATGCCTATATATTGTAACTTATTTTTGTATCAATACATCTCATCTTGTTTAGTCCCAACAGAAACTTATCCTCCCAAGTTGCTGAATTTGCACCAATTTCACCATTGGAAGCCATTGGAACACGGTATTTTGCACATGTATTTCATGTAAAAAATCTTTCTTTTGGAAATATATTGGAAATTTTAGTGATTTTTATGCATGTTGATGGTAAATGTACCTATTTTTTAATATATTATGCCCTTTTCCCTTAGAATATTGCACCACATTAATGTTGGACTGTGTGAATATGGGTCAAACTAATGTTGGTTTAATGTAGGATATTGATGTTTGCAAGGTCGGTTTGAAATTTTAAAAGCTTCGGAAACTTGTCTTTTTTATTTTATTTCTCCAACCCTAGCCCTTTAACATTTTTTTAATATCATCCATTACAAAATACAAAAATTAAATAAATAAAAATTTCAAAAAGTCCCAAAAAAAATGAAACATGGCAATTACAAAGTTACATTCTCTATTCTCATTTTGCAAAATTTCACATTTTTAAAGGAAATTCAAAATTTCAAATTTTACACAAATTCACATTTTTAAGGAAATTCGAAATTTCAAATTTTACACAAATTCACATTTTTAAAGGGAATTCTAAATTTCAAACTTTGCACATTTTTCAAACAATCAAATTAATTTCATTTTATGTAAAAATGGAAATTTTAATAAATTCCAAATTTTCATTAAAATGAATAATTAAGGTGATATTCCAAAGCTCCTACATTGCAAAGTTATATTTTAGTCATTTTCTTTCGTTTCAAGCAAATATTAACAAAAGAAGATAAAATTGGTTAAAAAAAGAAGATAAAATTGGTTAACAAAAGAAGATGAAATTCATTAACAAAAGAAGATAAAATTGGTTAACAAAAGAAGATAAAATTCGTTAACAAAAGAAGATAAAATCGTTAACAAAAGAAGATAAAAGTTGTTAACAATTTAAGATAAAATGGATTAAATCACCATTCAAGGATTGTCATTTCAAAGTAGATAGTTGATCAATAAATTCACATTTTCAATAATTACATGAGCAACAAAATTATCACAAATCAAATCAAATACCAAATAGTAGGCCCCTTGTTAACAGTTACTTGCACCTCTGAGGTATTCAGCACATTTTCATATTTTCACAAGCATTCAAGCACATTTTAAGCAATTAAGCAAACAAGAACCTTGGAGAAGTTTTAAATTTCTTTGCAAGAGAGGGTTTTCTGATAATACCTTGACTATGAGTATAATTTGGCAATTGGGCAATATTAACACTCAACAGGAAGGAAACTAGCAATCCATATTTGGTAAAGTGTACTATGATAGTGTGATGTTTTGGAAATTTTATTCTACTAAGATGCAATGCATAGATATTAGAGTTGAAGTTTTTGTATTGTGAATGTTGCTATAGAAAAATGTCAAGAAGGATGTTGAATTCTGAAATATTTGTATGCATATAAATATTCGAAAAAATCTAGAAAATGAAAATCAAGAATTTAGACATTTTATGTAAAATGATGTAGGTTTCTAGCTATAGCATCTCAATTGATATGAGAAGTGAATCTATTTATAAACTCTAAAGATCTAAAGAAGACAGTTGTAATTTTTCAATGGTGGGAGACCCGAGTACAACCCCTTATTATCCAACCAAAAAAATAAGAAGATGAGACATAAAAGTTATAAAAAGAGGTTGAGAATGATCTAAAGGATCCATTATTGAATAGCAAAGAATATGTTATTGTAATCTTCCAATATAAGAAATTTATCCCATAAATTGAAGGTATCCTAACTAAGTCAAAGTTTAATATTGTAGAAGATTTCAAGAAGACACCAACAAAGGTGAGCATGCTCGAAGCACTACCCTTCCTAGGAAAGAAGAACCTACTACATGAAGCTCTCAAAGAGTAATATGGGAGTATGCAATAATAAGGATCATTACACAATAGCAGGTAAACCCAAATAAATAATAAAACTTGATAAATAAATATCCAATTAACATACAAGTGAATATTGTAGACATATTGAAAAATTTAATCCTAAAATATTGAAACCTTTACCAACCTATATTAACCTAAATATCAAGAATTACTTGTTGTAAAGTTGCATTATAGACTCAAAATCCATTATGGTAGTTATGCCAAAAGACTATGTGAAGAAATGGGATTGGCATATATAGAGACCACTAGGAATCCTATTCAAGTAGGTGGTGTGAAGGTGAATGTTATAGGAGTACTAAAGGATGAAATCATTATAATGGCTAAACATTCAAAGCTAGTTGTTATCTAAGAAGTTATTGTGGTTGATCTTTATCCATATTTTAAGATGTTGCTTTCAAGGGAATGTATGAGTAAATTATCAAGGTATGGATACTTGTCCATGTATTACATTGATGTGAAGGTACCTGTAGATGATAAAATTATTAGAATTGAGAAGGAACCTCCATGTAACTATTCTTTGCACAAGTTGGAAGAAGATGGAGCACTTAACTAGAATAAGTATCCGGAGTTTGTGAATATTGAGTTGAATGAAGGTGAATCTATCTCCAAACTAGATATGATCATTAAGGTTCTATAGAAGGACAAATGCGAAATTATGGAAGGGGAGTATCAAGAAATTGAGCTCAAGAACTATTTATTATTAGAGGATCTAATAAATATTTCAGCTTGATAACTACACAATCTTAGGGATCAAAGGAAACTTGAATGTTGCACTTTTATGAAGCATAAACAATAAATAGAGTAGGTGATGATATACAAATAACAAATCTATAAGGTGCATAAACCATTATGCTTGCAAGCTATTGTTCAAATGTACAAATAGCATAGCAAAATATAAAGCGTTATAGATTGAACTAAAAAAGGCAAAAAGGATGGGAGTAAGAAACCTATAGGTATTTGGTGATTCTAAAATTATGGTAAAACAAATCAATTCAACATGTTCCATAAAAATACGCACTTAAAATATAAGCATCAAGTGTGGGACCTACTATAATTTTTTTATAATTATGAAATTACCACAATACCAAGGGAGATAAAAGCAAAAGCATATAAGCTAACATATTTGGCTATAAGGTTTGATCTAAGTATACATACATGTAGACCTGAGTTATAAGTAGCCTTCATATCTTTCATCCCATATAACTTAGATCATTTTCAAGTGTTTAATATTGATGAATAAATAATTGAGTTCCTTATCAATGAATCTTAGCATGTAAAAGGAAACAACAAATATGCAAACACCATTAAATATTGAGTTATTCAATTAAAGATAAATAATTTACTTAATTTCCTTATTATATTGGAGAGTTTGTTCAATCTAAATGACAATGCTAAGAAGGAAAACATCAAGGCAAATATCTCATTTTACCAACCTATTGAAATCGTTAAGGGAAAAACTTATTGGTGGAAAAAGAGTGTATAAAGAAGAGGCCCATTTGTTCAAGAAGTTGTGTGCTAAGTATGGATATGTCATTTCCTAGGGGTATGAATATATTAAGGTCCATGTTAGGAGCATAATTGAACATGTCATTGACCTTGAGCTTGGGGATAGGCCATTTTACCAAAAAAATAAAGGCCAATCAATCCAAAGATAGAAGTGATGATAAATAAAGAGCTTCTTAAATTTCTAAAATCTCAAATTATATTTCCTAGAAAGCATTCAACATGAGTTGGCCATATTGGTCTTGATACACAAAAATAATGGTGATATTAAGTGTTAATTTTAAAAACTTGAATAGAGCGTCTTTTAGGGACCATGAATCATTGTTGTATATTGACTAGATATTGTAGAAGGTTGCATAGTCATAAATTATATAATTTTAGGATATAATCAGATCTAGACCAAGGATGAAGACCAACATAATACAACATTCACCACAAAATAGGGGAATTTTTCCTACCAGATATTACCTTTTGGGTTATCCAATGTAAGAGCAATATTCTAGAGATCTATAGCCATTGCCTTTGTTAGATTCATTGATGAAATAATACTCATATACCTTGATTTTTTTTTTATTAGATGGAAGAAGGGGTTTTGAAATGAAACCCAAACCTTTTATAAAAAGGATCTTGCCAACCTTCCTGGAAAAGCAAGGAAGGTCAAAGCACTAACACAACAAAAAGTAAACCAACTAACCAAGAAACTAGCAAGCTGCACTATGAGACAAGCTACCTAGCCCAAAATGAAATAAAGAGAGACTAGCCTAACCTTACAAAGAGAAACAAGCCTCCTATGTAGGGAAGGACCAATAAACTAAACAAGTTGAGACAAATATGATGGAAACCAGAAAGAAACATAGGCCAAAAAGCCAACAATCACTCTTTGTTCTCGTTGGTCTAGCACCATTATCCACTTCCTAATCCTTCATATTCTATTGCTCCCAACCCATGAGAACCAGAATTTCCTCCATGTATGAGATAGTTGTGTGCATAGAGTCAATTAGAGATTTTTGCAACTTTAGGAGCATTTGCTTGAGAAATTTTAGGGTTGATCTAAACCCTTGGACCCAAGGGTCTTGCACCTTTTTAGAACTCCTCGTGCCTAGGATGATCTTGGCTTTCTTAGATAGCTAGATAAAATCTTCAAACTCAGAGTCCTTAACCTTTTCAAGGTTGGCCAACTTAGAAACTAGGTACTTGAATCACTTGATCCTCTCATCACTACCACCTATGACATTCGAGGGAGAATCAACCACCCTAGTAGTAGATCCTAAAAAGGAGGTAACGTTAACAACTTTCTGACTAATCAATTCAGATTCTTATGAGTCAGATGATTTTAGATAATCCATAATGGTATTCGACACCCTATTGAGATAATTTAGGATGTCCTCCCCTAACAGGCCTCTAGTTTTAACCACATGGTTAAATAACATTTTTACCAGACCTTGGTGTATTGGATTAGGGGCAATACCTTTTTTTACCCTGCTTATTGATCTAGACATGGACTAAAAGAAGAAAAAGGGGATGTTCATCAACTTCTTGTGACATAGATGATTTAGAAACATAAAGTGAAAGCTTCTAAGAATCTCTTAGTTTTCATCTAGAGTAAAGTATAGCATTATGATTTATGCCACTCTATCCCAGGGCACTTTTAGCGAGGTTTTTTTGAACCCATTTTGAATTCTTATCAATTCTTCTTCCTCGCCTAGGAAAGTTTGAGATTCCCTAGCTGGAGAACATTTTTCTCCATCCACCAAGACAATCAGAGGGATATTTATTTTGAATTCAAGGATCCTGACTCTAATCACCCCATTATTCCATGAATAGACCATATGCTTAGCCATCTCTCTATGGTGCCCAATGAATTGCAATAGGCATTGGAGGATGTTGCTCTTTTTTAGTATCTTCCTTACATCCTCATTGACAACCAACGAGCATGGCTCCAATATTAGGGAGTACATACTTTATGATTACCTATGACGTAGTTTTTTACACTCTAAAATATACCCCTAGAACCAATGAACTCACCACTGCTCTATAATACCTACTCACACCTTGAAACATTAAAATGCTCAAAGGGAATGAATTTACTTGATAGAGTATATAAGTGCAAACATTCCTGCAAACTAGTGGCCTTGGATCCTTGTAAAAATTCATGAGAAATAAATAAGGTGGAGAACTTTCCCAATCACATGACCAGTTAGGATGGTTGGGGCTTCTAAAATTTAAATGGCCAACACCATGTTCACCACCTTCATGCCAGCTCTCACACTAGGAGTTGTGACAAGGAAAAAGTAGTCTATTAAGTATTCTTGAGAATATAATGAGTGGGGGATCAAATGCTCTATAATCATAGCACCATGATCTATATTTAAGGGTGGTTATAACCATGCATCATAGAGATGACATCTTACACATGCTTGCAAAACTCACAAGTGTGGTACACACACTACACATCCAACTCAACCTCCACAAAAAGGGAAAAATCCACCTCCCTAGACCAATATGGTTAGACCTATTCTTGCATAAAATAACTTCTCCAACCTCTTAGTAAGCCCTAGGTCATGGGTTAAGACTGGTATATTGTAATCTCATTCATCTTCCAAAGCCTCTTCAAAAAATGATAGTTTACACATTTATTTCCACCTATGCCAACATTGGTAACACACACCTCAGGTCTACACGAGACAGTGGCCCATCTAAGACAATGATGGATTATTTTTGTGTCCCTTTTATATTTATAATTAATGTTTCTACCAACCAAAAAATACCACCCTTGGCACCTCCACCCTAGCCTCAATAATTTTTCCTTAGCGATAATGAGAGATCAAATTATAAAAAAATAGAAAAAAATTATCCATAGGGGCAGGTAGCAAGAAAACATACTATGAGCTAGCTCCCACTAGATACCCCTTTCCACCTATAATTTTTCTACTTCCAACTTTGGTTCTTTCTCCTAAGGATGTGAAAATTGGCCAAGTTAAAATACAAATTATGGAGGTGGATTGGTCCTAACTCTTGCGCATGAGCGGTCAAGCTAGTATGGGCCCAACTACCTTTTCCAAGGATACTATTGTACATGGGACTATATGTGTCTAGTTTCATTTTTTAGATGATTTATCCCAACTGGTAAGTCTTCCCTCCAAATAGTTATGTCTTCCTAAGATAGGCCAAGGTTGGCCAAAAGATCTATAGATTTATTTTCTTCCCTGAAAACATGTCTTAATTGAACAGTTTCAAGGGCTTGGGTCATTCTTTGAGCTTCTACTAAAAGGTTTGAGATGGTCCAATTTGGGTTCTAATTTCCTTTGATCATGTTTATGATATTGAGGTAATCACCTTCTATAATTACCTTCCTACAATCCAGCAACTCCAATTGTGAGATACCTTGGAAGAGTACTCTTGCCTCCATAAAATGACTAGTCTTATAGCCCAACTTTTTAGCAAAGGCTAAAAATATTTCACCATTTGAATTTCTAATAACACCCTCCACACTATCTAGTCTAGTATTTTCTATAAATGCTCTATCAAAATTTAGCTTAATACATCCAGGGAATTCCCACACAGTGTTAATTCTTGTAGTAGGCTCAGGTTCAGGCAAAGGATTTGGAAGAGCTTTGAAACCAAGGGTCAACTCTAGCACTTTATATCTATCCATATTAACCCTTTCCAAAGGGAGATTCATCACATTTTAAATTGTGGTAGAAATAGCACAAAAAGACACAAACTCGATAGAGTGTAGAGAGTTTTTAAAAGCCTAAGAGATTCTCTCCTTATCGACTCACCACAACATATGGGGTAAACCAAAGGACCAAAATGTGTGAAGGTGAGGTGATAAAAATGGAGAAAACTACTACTCCACCAAATCAGTTAGAACATTTGGGAACACACAATCAATGCCTATAAAGCACATAAAAAGAGAAAATACCTCATAAGTAAAGGGGTAGCTGGACAAGATATGTGTTAGAGATTCCTCTACACATTTAAGTAGCACCTATTTGGGAGGGACAGGACCCTCTTTTGGATATTATCAAGCATAAAAAACTTACCCTAAACTACCAACCAGAAGAATACATTAATATTGGGAGTGAGACCCTTACGCCAAATTTTGTGAGTTGGGAACCAATGATCAGATATTACATCTAATAATCTGACTGGGAGCAAGCCATCATTATCTAAACTCCACACCAGCTTGTGTGAATCATCATTGCTTTAGAGGATGTAAAATTTTAGGAGATCAAATAGAGCTTTGAAGGTATCCATTTCCTCCTATGACAAACCAATAAGGGCAAATGACTTCCACTATTTTTGACCATTAACGAGTTCAATAAAGTTACACACCTTTGAGCCAAAGAATTGTTTAGTAATTGTCTCCACCAGACTTAGACTTGAGTAGGATTCCAATGAATTATTAGCAACCTACGTGTCCCTCCAAAAGTCAATGTTTTGGTTGTTCATAAAAATTCATCTTCCTCCCTTCAAATATATAAGCACATTAAACACTTGAAATTATATTTTAAGAGATATAAGAAATACAATATCTTCTTAAACCCTAATAAATCAATCTAGTTTGTTCAAGAGGAGAAACTTATGGGACATAATATCAAATAAAAGCCTTACAAAATACCCTAATTGTATTATATTTTTATAAGAGTTTAAGCTAACAATATTAATTAAGGTATCATGTCTTTCCTTAGAAAAATTTAGTTTGTGGCCAAATTTATAACTAACTTTGCACAACTAGTTAGACCCATCACCAAGATGTTGAGAAAATATGTCACCTACACTTGGACAAAATAAGTTAAGCAAGTATTCCAAGAAATTAAGGATATAGTTACAAAAGCATTCATGTTGATCAATCATAATTTTTTGATATTTTATTTTATATGTTTTTGTTACTGATGAAATCATTGTAGTTATATTGACCTAGAAATATGAGAAAGAAGATAAAAATCCAAATCTTTTATGAGTCAAACATTTCTTAAATACAAGAAGTAATATACTTTTATAGATATAGGTGTTTACAATGATGAAATTCTCATGAAGTTTAGGTATTATCTATATCAAAACGATACCACTACTTTGTTGTCCAACTCAAAGTAAGGTCCATAGTGCTACATTGAGAGTTCGGTGAAAAGAGGGCTAATTGGACAAAAGCTTAAATTTTGACATAGAGATAAACCCAACCAAGTTAAGTAAGGGGGTAGGATCTTTGTAGGAACCTAGCTATGTCTCATTCTAGTTAATAGGTATCACTCGTATAAGAGGTAAACTTAGAAGGATAAAATGAATGGAAGAATGATATAAGGATATACATGTGATAGGATAGATACAAAGAGCTATGTCACTCAAATATAGAGTTAGCATCAGATAAAAATCCACTTACTACATTTGATTCAATGTCATCCCTTTCTAGAAGGGATATGATGGAGTACTCTTAAGGTGCATTGAATAGGAGAAAGTAAAGGATATTTTAAAACAATAACATTATGAAAGTGATCATTATTAAGAGTTGGATACTATTGTCCAACCATTTTTATTGATTGTTTTCAATGGATAAAATATTGCAAAGTGTGTTGCATGTTTGTTATCCAAAGAAGGATAGCTCTTATGCCCCTACAACCCATAGTTGTAATGGAACCTTTCTAGCAATAGGGAATGGATTTTTTTGGTAAAATTAATACCTTGTCTAGTGTAAGCCATGGTTATATTTTTACTACTATTGACTATTTTACTAGATGGATAGTAGTTGTCTTGGTCAACTCTACAAACCAAGAAGTAGTTATTCAATTTTTAGAATATATCATCATGAGGTATGAACCCCCATAATCAATGATTATTTGTAATGTTATAGTGTTTACTAGGTCTAATCTAATGCAATTTGCATTAGAGCATGGTTTTATCTTAAAAACTACTTCTAATTACTATCCACAAGAGAATGGTTTAGCAGAGTCCACAAACATGAACATTGTGAGAATTCTAAAATAGACAATTACTAAGTTCTAATGAGACCGAAATATTAAATTGTAAAGGCTTTATGGGTAGATAGATTAAATCTTTAAACCTCCAATGGTTCATCACCTTATAAGCTTATTTTATAAAAAACAATACCTTTAGTAAATTTAGAGCTCCCTTCCTTCCAAATATCCTAACAACTAGATCTTAAACATGCTAACATCGCTCCAATGCAAACCCAATTAAATGCATTTTTATTGCTAGAAGACAAAGAAAATGACTTTAAGATATTTGTATATTATCAAATGGTAGTTAAGAGGTTGTTTGATAAGAAGATAATGGATATGGAATTTAAGTAAGAAGACCTATTTTTGAAATGGGATGAAGATAGAATGAAACCTGGAAAACACTCAACTCATTTTGAATTAGATAATATCAAATCTACAAATTCAAAGGAGCAAATGCTTATATGCTTGTAACACTAGACAAAAGGTGGTTGTCTATATCAATCAATATGTAGCACCTAAGACCTCTTTAATCCTTAAAAGAGTATTTGTAATTAGGTATATAATTACTTCTTTGCTTATTTTCCTCATTTTCTATTTTCACTTTTAAAAATAAAACTACAAAAGAAAATGAAAATATATAAAAATAAATTAAAAAGATAAAATGAATGGAAAATAATTCACTTCCTAATCTAGGTAAAAATATTAAAGAAGCCACCTAGGCTTTCAAATTCTCTCATCCAATTCTTAAAAGTTGTATAAAAGTTCTAAATATTTTCAAAGTCCTAAAATAGTGTTTTGATAAAAGCACAAGTAGGTAATTGTTATTTTTGAAGTTGGTAGTTCAACAATTTTAAAGTGGTGAATCACCCAAATTTGAGTAATCGCCAAAAAAATCAAATATACTCCTAATTCAAAAAGGGCAAGAAGAAAATAATAATTTTTATTTTTTTAAGTTAATAAATTATTGATTGTGCATCATAACTGCACAATGATTATGGCTAGAATAACTATAAATGGGATTTTAAAACCCACACAACTAGTAAATGTTATATTATTGAAGTAAGAGATCCCTCAAAGTAGTAGATCCACCATTGAACTCGTGAATCAAGACAAGATGAATTTTTTGGGGGAATAAAGATTAAACTATAACAATGCTTAACTTTACAAATACAAGTTATGTAGGCTTTATAGAGCCC
Source organism: Wollemia nobilis (assembly GCA_028583015.1). Classification (NCBI taxonomy): domain Eukaryota; kingdom Viridiplantae; phylum Streptophyta; class Pinopsida; order Araucariales; family Araucariaceae; genus Wollemia; species Wollemia nobilis. The sequence continues at coordinate 6,192,632 of JAQPPZ010017049.1, read as the reverse complement.
TTACTTAGAGGGCCCATATTCCCCCTTCACACACCATGCAAACCAAAATCATCCTCAATCTATTTTTCCCCACTTGAAAACTTAACATTAGCATCTAACATTGAATCATACTTTGAAACCTCACTTTTGTAGCTCTAAACCTCATGTTGTCATTTATCTTAACAACAAGTGAATTATGAAAACCCTTCATAAGAAATTTGCATAAGCCTAAAATTGGTAAACTACCAATTTAAAAACTGATGAATCACCTTTCACTTTAGGAGACCAAATCCTTTTTCCTAATTCTAAGATCAATGAATAACTAAAATCAAAAGGGTGAATAGCTAAAACTAAAGTAGTTGAATTACTAAAATTAAAATAAGTTATTTACTAATTCTTCATAGACTTGGTAGAAATTTGGGTAAAAATTAAAAAAAATCTTGAAGGCTAAAATGGAAGCCACTGTAGTCTTTACCATCGACATCATGCACGAGGTGGTTTTACATCTTGATCTTGTTTTTCTTAAATGGCTAAAATGTATCCCACAACTATACTCTAGGCTAATGCTAGGCCATCAGACACTAAAACATAGGCCAAATAGGTAGGTCCCTTTGGTACAAAGAAGAATACTCCAAATAATTCTAAGAATACAATAAACATGTTTGATGACCCCTATCAAATGTTGATCAAAGGACAATAAAAGCACATATTAGCTCAAGTAAGAAAGGAAGCAATCCAATGATTTAGTATGGGGTTAAGAATAGACTTATGGAGCACCAACCACATGTGGACTTCTATCCTTTCAATGAATCTAGTGTCTCGAGTATGATATTCCCTACAGATTATAGAAAGGTGTAGAGAGAAGTATGATAAGAACCAATGCATAGCTTACACCCAAGTATAGGATGAAACTTATATCTTTATCACAAAATATTAGATCTAAAAGGCGATGTATATAGAATATATTCCATCCTATTGGGACACATGCAATTCCTAGTCCCAAATAGGTTTCTACAATATGTTTAGTTACAATAGGTGGATAGAATTCCTAGCCACTCAACTAGAGAAGCATCAAGATGCCAAGGGATTGAGCTACCTTTCAGGATTGATTAGACTAAGAAAGATATGTATATGGTTCTATCAAGAATAATAGTTATCCTTAGAGAGATAAATAATGACCTGGAAAGTGAATAACATGTGGTCATACCCCATGTAGTCGAACACTACTCAAGCCATTTCTAAATTTTGGATTGTGGCAAGTACATTATTGACCAAATGAATAGATAGCTCAATAAATCCAAAGATATGTGGTACTTAGACTACTCTTATCTTATATGGATAATTTTAAATCAAAATAAACATTGGTTCCCAAAATTACAAATAGATAATTGGGGATGACAATAAGTTACTATCAAGTTGTGACTACATGGATGTACCATGCAAGACTGAGGAAAAGGATGCACATGATTTCTATGAGGTGATATACCACCTGATCATGAATGGGTTGAAGGAAAACATGCCCAAGTTGTTTGGGATACCCTATGAGCTACCTACATTTTTATTGAATTATTTTTTCAACCTATAAAACATAAGGCAATTGGATTACATTGACCAAAAGTTCTTGATAGGAAACCAAAGAAGCAATTATGGCAGTTGCTACAAAGGTAAGAGGATATTATGTGTTTCTCAATGATAGGGTAAAAAGCTTAGGGTATGTCACTACTATAGGATATTTAGTCTTATGATTCTAAGTCACTATTTATGAGAAAGATATTGGCACATGATATCAACTTTTGTTATGTCCGTGAAAAGAGATATAGGCTAGAAACAAAAGTAAACTTAGAAAATAACAAAAGCATTTCCAATCTAGAAACATCCCATGGGTATGAATATGAGTTACAATAATGGTAAAGTCACCCTCATCCATGGTATGCATTCTATGCTAGTATAAGAAAAGCAAATTTTGATCTAGATGTTAAGATACATCATTAGACCAATAAATCCATCAAAATTTAAGGTTATTTCGTGAGAAAGATCCTATCTTGGAGGAAAATAATTTATGAGATAAACAATGAAGATATCCTATGCACCAAGTGTGGTTTGATGTAAATTTTTCAAGTGCATTGGCTTGTGTAGACACCTAAAACATGTCATATTGATGATACTACCTATATGGACTCCATCAAGGCCATATGACCCACCTTGGATAGCCCTAGGGCTCAATAATGGTTTTCACCACTCAAAAAGGAAGGAATTTTCCTTTGCAACCAAGATCATCCCACTAGAGGATGGTCTCTAGATATCATCTTACCTTGAGATAACTTGAATTCATGGTTGTATCATCCCAATATGATCACTGTAGAAGAAAATTCAAATGCACAATAGATAAAATGGTTACATGTGCTAGCTAAGCATAACAGTATCCATTCACTTGTAATGGATGTTTTATGAATGGGTAGTTACATTTTTTTAATCTAATTGTTTCTTGGCTTCCCTTGAAATATTGGACTCCCATTTTGGAAGTCTATATAATGGCACCTAGCCCTCATTAAAAATTCTAAATTTTTGATGCAATGAAGTGTTGTCGAACTAAATAATCAAAGAGCTCATTCTCAAAACAACGAAGTGCTATCAAAATTCAACCATGTAGTTTCCAAGCATGCCAATGGACCATATCATAGGTTGAATATCGAATTTGGGCTTCCTGTATCATCCAACATCCTTGCTTCAATATAAAATTCTACTCCTACGTCATTCCTCATGAATGCACCAATTCATCGATCAATCCATGGATCAAAACCTAGTGTTGCCTCACATTGGCCATAAGAAATTCACTTGTAGCTTAGTGGTCATCTCTCTTAGAGATGACCCATAGGTACAATCATATTTCTAAGATACGATGAGCAGGCAAGATCCTCTCACATAGAGATAGCCTCCCAAGCAGAGATTTTTTCCCTATTTTCATTCTTTTATCAGATTCTAGTAGCATTTTAATTACTATTTAGCATAGCTTGATTTCATTTTCATGCATGTATTTGTTGTAATTAATTTTTTTTTTTGCTTTCTTTGCCGTTATTATAGGATTTATCTTGAAAATACCCTTCATATATTTTTGATTCTTTTTAGATCTTCTTGTGTGCATATTATAGGTCTTTATAAGAAATAAATGGCATAAAGATTCACAATTCATCATGCTACATCACGATAGTCCCAAGAACCTATCAATAATCAATTTTTGGGTACAAGAAAGATCCTACGAGATACACCTAGATTAATTTTTTTGTTATAAATTTTTGTATCAAATTGGTAGCAAATCCCTCAATGGGATCCCATTGTAACCCTTTTGAAGAACCAAAATTGATATTAATAGAAAAGGCACCATTATTTCATATCTTGTTTTATCATTATGGTTACATAGTTTGCTATCTAGTTTGTTCTTTATTTTATTACGTAGGTGTACAATATTTTTAGCATTTCCAGTGGCAATCACGGTGGGACCTAGTCCATATTTTACAATTTAACTTCTATTTTTTGTTATTTTTGGTGTTTTTGAATTACAGGTACCACCATCCCTTGTAGAGATGGTCAACAGGTGCAATTATCCCCTCTAGAGAGAGTCGGGAGGTGCAACCATTCCCCCATAGATGACCTTAGAGTAGAAAGTAGAAACACCAAAAGATAGTATTTACATCGAACATAAGCTATAATTGTAAGCCATTCTACTTTATCTATTTTTATTAAAGAAAAGTAGATTTTCTCATTCTTACGTGAAAGAATTTCATAATGTTTTAAGTCTTTAAAATAATCTCTTTGTGACCATCCCTGGGTTAGATGACCTGTATCTGTGGCCATCCTTGTCCCAGATGGTTCCTGTTTCTGACCATCTCTGTGTCAAATGACCTCTCTCTATAATCGTCCCTTGTAGAGATGGCCTTTTTTTTATTGTTATTGTGGTATAATTGCTTGTTACCTATTTAAAGGCTACTCATGTAGGGTTCTACATCTTATAGGTTTCTAAAAATTAAAATATTCATTATTTAGAAATTTGAATTTAAAATATTATTTTTATGCATTAGTGAAATATCATGGAATGCTTCTTGCTTTTACTTTATTTTGCATAAAATAAAAGGAACCCCACACACCACATTCCTTAACATCAATGAGTTGGACTTCATCACCAACCATTGATCAAGACCAATGACAATGAGCTTCATCTCTATCCGTTGGCTCATACCCTAGAAACTTAGTGGCCAAAAGCAATTGGCTTTTCATATTTCATCATCAAAAGGTCCCCTACTCTTGGGTGCACCTGGAGTGGGAAGGTTAGTAGAGCTATTTTACCATGGGTCTTTTTAAAATACCTAGTGGATGCAATTTTTATTATTTTACATGCCTTAAATGTGAGGGTTAAGGGAAAGTGAGGCTTCGTCGATACCAGGACATTATACAATATGGTCCTTTTAAAGGGGTAATTTGTTCCCTTAAGGTTACCTTGAGCCAATATCCAATAGGAAATCACTTTTTGTTGTTTGAGTCACATCCTTCAACAGGGGGTGTACTTGAACTACCTTTTAGTAGTTTTCTATTTTTAACCTTAGTTTCATAGGATATTGGGGTTTTTCAACATCAAATCACACTAAAAAGTGTAAGGATTCACAAAGAAAAATTAAAAGAGATAATCACATTGTATACTTTGTTTATTTCTTTATTGTTTACATAATAAAAACCATGGTAACCACACATAGCCGAGCTCATTCATGAGTTGATGTTGTTAAAAAAATTTAAGGAGACATAGAACGTCTCTGATTCAGTCCTGGGGACATGGTCATTCCACCATGGAATATAGGTATCCATCGTAACACTAACATCACACCCAGGAAATCTAACCTTCAGGATGTCCCTATCCAAGATGAACCTATGAGTCCTCAATATGATCAAGAAGATGAGCTTCTTGATCAAATACGGTTATGTGCTACTGTTAGTAAACTCACCCAGTGAGGGGCCTAGTAGGGGAGTGTCATGGATTTGCATCTTGAATCGATCTATCCATAAATCTGAGTAGGAGCAATATTATGCACCATCATCTAGCCTAGATGACCAAGCCACTTTGCTTGATCATCCATGGATGAGCTAAAAAATTTCTCAATTAGATAGGTACAACCCTCATCATCCTAATAGGGTAGCCTCATATGCTTACACCTATCTTGAATATGAAGAATGGGAATACCTAGGTGATCATGTTTTCATCATGGAGAGTGTTCCATGCAAGCACGTTGTTCCTCTACACCCTCTCAATATGTGGAGGGCACCATCAATCCTAAACACCAAGTCAATGCAACTTCCCTTGATCATGGGAAATGGGTAGCCAAGCCTATTGGGCCCACATAACAAACAAAGTCTATATGTATTGATGCAAGGGCTCGCAAACCTCACACAACTATTTCACTACCTAGGCAAACCACAAACTAGATATGGATGGATAGGTTATAAAAGAATCAAAAACCAAAATCCCACATTGCATCAACTATACAATCAACCACTCCAACCTTTGGTCCCATATCCTCCATGTCTTGAGCATTTTGAAATACCTAGATTGGATAAATTTAAATGGAATGAGGATGCATAGGAACACGTGACTAGTTTCATGAACCTTTGTTTCTAGCTTCAATATGATGATACCTTATTGCTCAAGACCTTCTTGATAACATTCTTTGGCCTTGCCTTAGAGTGGTACAACCATATACCAAGGCACAAATTATATAGATTCAAGCATCTTGTGAAAGCCTTCCTGGAATGCTTTTCATTTTGTTAAGAAGAAATCCAACTTGAATTACTTGTCTAACCTTTTATTTTTTGATTATGAAGCAATCATAGACTAAAGAAACATGTGGATAAAGGTGATGTTAAAATTACCTTTCACCCTACCTATAACGAAACTAAATTGATTATTCACTAGAATTTATTCGAAGCAGATCTTGCTCTTCTTACAATTACAACAATACTAGACATTTAAGGAGGTTTTGGCATAGGAAAAGGTCATAGAGGACATCAAATTTTAAGAGGGGGACTAAAACTATGAAATATGGAATGGAACAAGAACCCCAAAGACAAAAACACACAATAAAAACTAGCTTCGATCAGCCAAGTTGTCTCAAGTGTTCCTAGGCTTGAAAAACAAACAACACCCTAACAACTCAATTTTTAGGCTCAATTCCCTCCTCCACAATACAACAACAAAAATCAATGAAATTAGACATAGAATTAGCCATGTCTTCCACATTGCAACTATAAACCATTACCTAAATATTTGATGTCACTAATCGATTGTGCAAGGCAAAGGCTATCATCTTGCTGAAGATTCACCCCCTAGATCAAAATCACCAAAAATATAAGGGACATATATCTATATCATCAACAAAATATTCATGATATATATGCATGCTATGCATTCAATAACATAGTATAGGACATGCTCGCTTAAAATCAATTGTAAATTGATAATCCTCTTGCCTTCGATAACCAAAAAATGGTCATCTTCAAAGATCCCTTGCATACCCCTGAGGATAAGGAGGATAAAATAATATAGTTCAATGAATTCCATACATCCCCACATAATCAAGGATTCATTGAAATGATCAATATTGTGATGAGAAATAGAATTTACGATCAAGTTGCACCACTGATAGCTCTCATTAAAATTTATTCTATGCCATAGCCCTTACTGTCTCAAAATCCTATCCAAGGTCCACCACCTCAACTGATGGTAATGATCATAAGTAGGCTTACCCAAAGTCTACATATGGCATCATCCAAACTATCCATCTATGAGTTAATATAGCAATCACCAAGACATAGAGAAGCTTTGATGGAGATTCTAATATCTATTGAATTACAGCCCCAATATCCCAATGCTTTCACCAATTTTATGGGGTACATATAAAAATGTAAAGAAATCATTATAACTTTCTATTATTATGAGATAAAACTAGTACCCATTGACATGGTTTATCCTCAATTACACATCATTGCATGCATAAATAAGATTCCTTATAAGTGGGTGTTGATTGACACGAGTTCTTCCATAAAAATTATCACCACAGCTACTCTATACCATCTTAGTCTTTTATCATCACATATTGTAGGATCCACCTTAACTCTTTGAGCATTTAATGATGCTATTTTCTCTACAGTTGGCACAATAGTCCTTCCTATCCAGATTGGACTAAAGATAATTCCAGTATTGTACCATGTTTTGGAAGGTGTGATGCAATATAACATATTGCTTCAATAACCTTGTATTAGATACATGAAGTGTATTCCATATATACTACATTAGAGTATCAAATATTTCCATGAGGGATAAGTTCATGTAGTCCCTTCAGACTCCAAACCTTTCAAATATGTTAATATATTCATTAATCTATGATAATTTGTCTTACCATCCATGCATCTGGATATTCAGCCTAATGACCCTATTAAACATCTAGAGCCCCCATAAAAACCATCACCTCCATCCACTGATCCATCCACATTTTCACCTCCATTTCAGACCTCACCGTTAGTCTCTTCTAACACCCCTTCTTCATCATTGGGTCCTTTGAGTGAGAAGAAGTTGAAGGCACCAATGGATGAAACCCCATCATTCATCCCTACTATCTTCATAGCAAAAATTCTAATTCCCATGGACGAAGAAGAGTCATTTTCTATAATGGATGAACTACATCACATCACACCTCCATCATCCTCACCATACCTATTATACCCACCTAAAGTCACAGTCTACTTGGCTAACCCTAGTCTCGCTAAGTACCTAGTACAGAATATCACATTCACACTGCTCATCGAGATCATCCAGGATATGGGTAGACCCCATGTGCTATCATTACCCATTGGTACCATTGTACCCTTGGTTATCCCCTTGAATGAAACTAACTTCATTTATGGGTTTTTAATGAATCTACAGATTAGTTTCCTATAATAGACCACGATAATGAACCTTTCTCAAGAAATATTAGGTACATGTCAAAATTAAATTTTGCCTTGCAATACTTTTACCACTGCCATTGGCATGGGAATGGCCTAGGCTAATATGAATAAGGTCTTTGAACATCCTATCAGCCATAATACCAGCTTACTACAAATAAATTTAGCTTAGGGTATTCCATACATATATCATATGAACTCCTTGCAGACTTCCTCCAATGCATAATCATAGGCTTTGCGGAGGAGATCAATGAGAACAACTACGTTGACCCAGGCTATTTTCATTTATTAGGAAATCATATCACCATTACAGTAATTTCTTTCAAGCCTTCTAAATCCTATAGTAAGACATCAAAAGAGTACGAGGATGAGACAAAACTAGCATATCTCTATCCTTGTCATACTCTATAGCCTCCTAACTCCATCAGTGAGGCATCAGAAGAATATGAGGATGAAATAAAACTAGTGTATCTAGGTCCTTGCCACATTCAATGAATTAATAATGAAAAAATAGAATTCACCTCCATAGATATTGATGAGCTCTATCATAGGGCTTTTCCTCCATGCTAGACCACCTAGAGAGACCTTATACCCCCAAATATCCAATCATCCTGGATCCTCCTAGGCCTGACCCAATCATTTAATTACCACCTCTGACACATCTATGACCTCCCATATTTGATAGGCTCCTCCTATATGCAAATGGAAACTATTTATATATCAATATGGTTTCCATTGATATAACCACTCTGCTTCATAATCCCAGTGACCTTTCAAAATATTTGCATCTCAACCAGGAGGCCATTGATTTTGATCATGCCATGTCACTACCTTCACCTAAAGAGTTCTTCCCTTGCGAAGAAATGTTATAGTTGTTTCATTTCTCCCAAGGTCCATATGAAGATGTTTATCAAGCTTACAGTGAACCAGACATGATCGAATATCCAAATCCTACTGATGACATCCACTTGATCCCTACACCTCATCAACTTGAGGAGGGATATCACATGTCAATAGAGGAAAAAATTGATGTAGACATTGCTATTGATCCTGAGACCCCAAAAAATATAAAATTAGGAACAAATTTATCCTTTGAAGAGCAATCCATTTACACAACTCTCTTGACTAAGAAGATAGAAGCTTTTGCTTGGTCGTACAAAGACATAATGGGTCTTAACTCAAAATTGGTCACGCACAACCTTACACTTGATCCAAAAATAAAATCAATCAAGCAAAAGCTTCACAAAATGTATATAATAATAGCCTTAATGGTGAAATATGAATTAAAAAATTTGTTGGATGATGGATTCATCCAACCTATTAACTATCTTAAATGGGTTTTCAACATGGTACCCATTGGAAAACCTGATCGTAGGATTCACATATGTAAAAACTTTTGAGATATTAACAAAGTGACTCCTAAGGATGAATTCCCCCTTCCAAGCATTGATGCATTAGTTGATGCCACCGTAGTTCATGAGATGTTGTCCCTCATGGATGGTTTTTTAGGCTACAATCAAATCCGGGTCAAACCCAAATATCAACCAAAGAAAACCTTTACCACCCCTTGGGGGAATTTTTTCTACAAATTCATACCATTTGGCCTTTAAAATGCTGGTGCAATATATCAATAGGCCATGATATATATAATTCATGACTACATGCATAAAATCCTAGAGGATTACATAGACGATTTTCTAGCCAAATCTCTATTACATCACAAGCACATTGATGTTCTACAAAAGATCTTTGATCACCTAATTGAGCATAATGTTAGAAAAAATTCCAAAAAAAGTCTTTGGATTCACATCTGGAAAATGTTTGGGTTTTATAGTATCTAAGTGAGGTATAAAATTTCATCCCACCAAGGTTAAATAAATACTTGAAATGCTTCCCCCTACCAACCTTAAGCAGCTTTGCAGCTTACAAGGGAAGGTAGCATCTATCCGATGCTTCATAGCGCAACTTTCGGATAAATTTCAACCCATGAATAAACTACTATAAAAGGGGGTCCCATTCCATTAGGATGATCAATGCAAAAAGTCCTTTGAAAAGATCAAGCAATATCTAGCATCGCTGCCAGTTTCAACCCCACCTCAACAAATTTTACCATTTTTGCTATACATTTTAACCACTGATTTTGCCTTAGGGACAATGTTGGCCCAAAAGAATGAGGTAAATAAGGAACATGCTATCTATTAATAATTTGCACCTTGGTGAGCTATGAGCTAAAGTAAACATACATTGAGAAGCTTTGCTTAGCAGTGGTATTCACCACCAAGAAGCTTCGACATTACATGTTGAATCATATGACATATATCGTTTCCAAAGAGAATCCTTTGTGATACATGATGAGTTGCACGTACCATAATAGTCAAACTGTAAAATGGATCATTCTTCTGATTGAATTTGATCTTGAATTCATAATTCAAAAGTCCATTAAAGGTCAAATCATCATCGATCAACTAGCAAAGGCTCCTCTCCAGGATAATAAGCCTCTCACTATCGAGTTGTCTAATGATGTAGTCTTTGTATTATCAGACTCGCTAGAATACAAAGAACCTGAAAACAAAGACAACATGAATTTATTCTTTGATGGTTCTAAGTGTGAGCAAGGGGGTGGCATATGAGTCATGTTTTTCACACTGCAAGGAGCTCATATGCCCTTGTTTTTTTAAACTTAACTTCCCATGCACCATTAATAATGCTAAATATGAAGCTCTCCTTTTGGGTCTTCAAACAACTATCACCATGAAAAAAAAAAGGCTCAACATCTTTGGGTGACTCTTTGCTCATTTTTAACCAAGTCAATGAAATCTATCAATTTTGATGTCCAATATTGAAATCATACAAAGATCTTGTGGATAAGCCACTAGCTAAATTGGAATGGTACAGCATCGAGGTAGTCCCTCATTCGTCTAATCATTTTATGGATACAATGGCCTCTTTGGGGTCTTTAATTCTGTATAACCCTTCTAATGATATCACAACCATCCAGTTCAAAATGCTTTCATAGTCAAAAATCTCACATGAATCTTCAAACGATGAAGAAGTTATCCACATGAACTAGATTGAACCGAACAAAGATTGGTTCTCTCAGGCACATGATTTTCTAAAGCAAGCATCCTAGGGGTCCTTAGTTCTACATGGTCCTTCTGATAATGGCATTACCCTTCATCTTAATATTGTATTACAATATACATTCATGTGCATAAGTCACAATGGGAACAAGTAGTTCATTCAGTCGAGACCCAAGCATATCAAGATTGGCTCACTCAGCTAGAATATTTTTTGAAACTTGGTAATATCCCTTCGGGATTGTCACATGCCATAAAATGAGCATCCAAACAAAATGTGACCAAATATGTCTTTTTAGGAGATATCCTTTATCATCAAAGCTATTATGGTCTTCTCCTTCGTTGTCTATATCCCTAAGAATCTGCTTGGGCAATTTTGTAAGCTCACAATGGTACTTGTGATGGTCATTTTAGTGACATGGCCATCGCTAAGTGAATCCTTCGAATGGGTTATTATTGGGCTACTATGGAGAAGGATTGTTGTTATTATGTTAGGAACTATTTGAAATGCTAGTATCATGCTAATATTTCATACTTACTTTCTTAGGCCTTATAATTGATTCAATCGGTATGGCATTTTTCACAGTGGGGCTTTGATTTAATTGGGAAAATCTCACTCCTATATTTGGGCCATCACACATTTATCTTAATAGTCACATAGTACTTCACCAAGTGGGTGGAAGCTATCCCTCTTACCACTATTACTGGATCTTGCATTATGGAGTTCATACTCTATAATATCATATGTCATTTTGGTATTCCATCCAAGATCATTTTGAATAATGGGATATCATTCAAAAACAAATATGTGCATGCTTTAACTTCCAAGTACAACATTCAGCATAGCTTTTCCATGCCCTATTATCTACAAGCCAATGGGCAAGCAGAGGCATCAAACAAGACCATAGTTGCCATCCTTAAGAAAACCATCAAAGAAAATCATAAAGATTGGCATCTTCAACTACCTCTAGCGTTAAGGTCTTATCGCACTAGCATTCGAACACCCACTATGGAAACTCCATTTTTTCAAGTATATGGCACCGAGGCCATTATGCCCTTAGAATTATAAATTCCTTCATTGTGCATATCAGTGTAATAGTTCATCGATGATTATACTACACGACAAGCTCACCTTGATTAGTTGACCCTTCTTGATGAACGTCACATTAATGCTCTCAAGCACATTTGTGTTTATCAAGATCACCTTAAGTGAGATTACAATATGAAATTCTACCTAAGGTATTTCAAATTTGGAGATCTTGTGCTCAAAGAAAATCAATAAAACTCCAACATACCACCATATTTGTGTGACAAATTCACGGTAAACTGGTTAGGCCCTTTTATCATCACATAGAAGATAGGGCTAGGGACTTACTGTCTTGCTTCTCTTAAGGGCGTTGAGTAACCTAAACCTCTTAAAATTCTTCATCTCTGGGCATTTCATGCATAACATATAATGCATCCAAAAAAATCAAAATCTTCAAAAAATACAAAAAAAAAGAACATTAGAAAACATAAAAAAATACAAAAACAATACAAAACATCAAAAATACAAAAAAATAACACTTTTATTACGTCATCATGTGTTAGAATAAATTTATGTTCTCTTAATTTCTACTAGGATAGTCTTACTTGAGTTACCACTCTTCCATGAGTCAAGTGAACTCTCAATTTAGACTAGTTAGATTTGTTGAGTTGTTGTAATCCAATGGCTCACATTGATCAACTTTGCTATTTATACAAAGTTGATCCCATGGAATAATCAATCAGTATTTTGAGCTTCAATTCATTCTTGTGATGTCTTGCATAACTATTTCCTTTTCGGAGTAGAATATTGTTTATCAATATTTCTAACATGGTACCAGAGCTAGGATAGTTTTCTTGCAAGCATTCTTTTTTAAAAGCTATTTTTTAGAAACTGATTCATTGCATTAATGAAATTTTGGTCTCTCTGATGGGTTCTCTTGGATATTTTTTGGTGAGTTTTACAACTTACTTAGTCCAGATCTAGCCATCACTTCGCCATCCTCTATATTTTTATGGCTACTTCATTGTAAGTCAAGAAAAGTCGTATTTTTTTCAGCATCTTAATTGTGCTCATGTTGCAAGCACAATTGTTTGAAATTTTTTTAAAAGGGAAGATCTTTCATATTTTTCTCCACTCTATTGGAGCTAAAATATTGGTCAAATTGCCATATATTGGTCTGAGGATAGATGTTTTTTTTGAGGTGCAAGCTTCTCCACCTCAATCATCATCCATTTTTTTGTTGGCCACGTAGCCAACTCTGGTTGTTCATTTACGTGACTAAGGCTGCAATATTTCTTTTGGTATTTTTGAAATATGTTCTATGAAGATATCCAAAGTTTTTTTTGGCATCAACTTGACAACGTTGATCCCTCTGTAACATGCAAAAAGTATGCATTATGTGGCTAAATACTCACCTTGATTCGACATTCTACAACGAAGCTGAAGACTGCATTTATTTCCATCATGGCTTTGTGGCCAATGACATCATCAAAGCAAAATCATGCCACCACTAAAGTGAAATCTAAAGTTCTCATCAAACACCAATTATCAAGTGCGCCTAGTGACAAGTGGTGACTTTTATGGGACATCCGTAGCCTTGACTGACGTCAAACTAAATTATCGGGTACTATTGGCACTAAGGTGAGTCTAAAATCCATTATGTTGCTGCTAAAATTGCATTACATGGCTGAAGAATCTACTGTGCATATTCAAGGAACTGTTCATGAATAACATCGAGTAATATTACTGTTTGTATTTGGTATGTTAAATACAATGCCTATCTTGAAGATTCATGTTAATATTGCTACATTGAGATGCCATCGAGAGAGTTTTGTGAAATCTACACATTGTGAGGACCTGCTGGAGTCTCGCCTGCCAAGGATTGCAGTGCCATTATCGAGTGGAGTTTCTACAGGCTAAAGCTATTCAAACATGAAGCCAAATATTTATCATGTTTTACATCAAGGAGCTATTCTATTTGGTGTTGTTCTCACCCAAGGAAATGCTGCACACAGTCGAGAGGACGCTCTCTTAAACACCTTCTATGATGACTTAGACACGCCATTTTTTGAGCTTGAAAACTCTCAAGCCATCTCTCAGAGTTCGTGGACCAGAGCATCATCTCACATGTAAGTTCGTCTCTCATGGACTACAAGTGAATAACCTCACTTTGGGTTCCTATTTCTTTATTGTGCAGGTTTAACAGATCCTTGCCTCCATGATGCTGCCTCAATTCATCCGATGATTGTTGTCTTACCTACGCATTTCCAAAGCTACCTATCCTTCAAGGAACACTAATTTTTATAGAATCACTATTTTTTTCAAAATAAGCATCCAATATCCAAGGGGGGGCCATGACGTATGAGCCAACATATAAGAATTTGTCATCAAGGTGACAATTTTTTTTTATTTTTTAAAGAGAGTGAAAATTTGTAAGAGAATCATCCTTTGATTTTTAGAACCCTTCCTCATCAGATTTCTTTTAGAAATAAAACTTTGTAACAGAAATATCTTATGACTCCTCTCACTCTATATTCAGCCTGTTTCACAAGGCTATCAAAGTGAAGAGTCCATTGTATACTCGAATCAATACAAAGTTTATTTTTTTGGGGGGGTGTTGGTGTTGCTTCTTGCACCTTATTTTGTCTTTGGCTTTGTTCAGGGGAGTTCCTTTTTGCTACTGCTTCAATCCTTGTCTGGACAAATATTGGAAGACAGTTTGGTGGTGGGATATTTTTGTGGCCTCTCTTGGCCATTTAATGTTTGTTGCTTGCACATCATTTCTGGAGCATTTTCTCATGTTTATTTGAAAATATTCTTAAAAATCATCACTCAAGAAAGAAAACATACTCAAAAATATCATTAAGCACTTCAAAATGTGGCCCATTTTATACATAATCGCCTATGTTCCACGTATCGTTCTTCTCATTGACTTATAGTTTCCCTCACGTAAGGGCGGGTCATTGAAAAGATTTGGTATAAGGTTCTAGAATATTATACTTGCAACAGATCATCTATGTTCCACGTATCATTCTCCATATTTATTTATAGTTTCCCTCACGTAAGGGCAAGTAAATTGAAGATATCGATATAAAAATCTGGCTTCTACTGTAATAATTCAACAAGGGTTTCTACTAGTGCAACATTGTCTTCTCTAAAAATATTACAGTTAAAGGAGGGAATATTGGTTCACTATAGTTGTTTTAGAAAAATGAATACAATTGACCCACTCACCCCTCATAACTACCACACATGGAAACCAAAGATATTAAATCTCATTTCTCAAAAAGGGCTCACACACTTACTAGAAGAGAAGCAACCTGAATTTGAAAAGGAATATGAAATATTTGTTCATAAAGGGAAGATGTATGAAACAATGGGTATTATAAGCACAAATGTAAATGAAATCCTATGGTTTCACATTTCAGAATGTAAAAATCCATTTGAGAGTTGGCAAAAACTAAAGAACTTGTTTGGTAAAGTGGATCAAATAAGGTCAATGCAGCTAGAGGCAAAGTTAACAACATTATCTCCTAAAGACTTCAACAATATTGTTGACTTTCTCACCAAATTTAAAGAGGTCCTCACTCAATTAAAAGGTAGTGGCAAGAATAAAATAGAAGAAGAATGCATCTATCTTATTCTCTCTAAGTTAAATGGAGTATTTCAAATTTTTGCAACCACCTTTCTGTCTACAAAATATGTGTTTGGTACAAGTTTTAAAATGCCCTCTTTAGAGGAGTTTTGTGATAGGCTAAATAGAGAGGAAACAAAACTTGCAAAATATGAAATCTCTCCCTCTTCCTCAAAAGTATTAGTAGAAGCCACCTCCACTAAATAAAAATTCAAAAAGAAATAAAGAGGGCCTATAACTTGTACACATTGCAAAAAGAATGGTCATTCTGGGAACAAATGTTGGAAAAGACTACAAAAACTAGAGGCAACAATGAAGGATCACAAAATAGACACTAAGAAGCAGATAGGAAAAGCCTTAAATGTTCAAGGTAAAGCTATAAAAACTTCATCAAAATATTGGGTTCTAGATTTAGGGGCAACTCATCATATGACTTCCTCTCATGAGTCATTTACTTCAATCTCCTCAAGCTCAACTTCTAGCATAGAGGTTGGTGACTCATCCTTTATCCTAGTCAAAGGAAAATGTGACATATCCATTGATGGTGGTTCTATCAATAATGTTCTCTATATCCCACATATATCTACAAATCTCCTCTCAGTATATCAGATTTTTTCTTCTATAAAAGGTAAAACAGTTCTATTTTCACCAACAGGAGTTGAGATAAGAGACTTTCAAGAACCACACTCTCTCATAGCAAAAGGAGATATTAATCATAACACACCTATTTCACTTCAAATAATTCAAAAATTTAGATGGGACCTTCTATTTTGTTGCACATGGAGATCTTGAAAGTCAAATTTGGCATGAAAGGTTTGGACATCTCAGTTATAGCTATCTAAAGGAGTTGAATACTCATGAAATGGTAACTGGGTTGCCAAAATTCTCTTCTATTGATGGAGTATGTCCTAGATGTGCTCTTGGAAAGCAACATCAAGATCCTTTTCACCCAAGTGGTTCTCAAAAAGCCTCATCCCCTCTAGAGTTAATCCATAGTGACTTAATGGTCTTCCAAGAGCCTTATTTCAAAGGAGAAAAATATGCCTTAACCTTCATTTATGATTTTTCAAGAAGAACTTGGGTCTACATTCTAAAATACAAAAGTGATGTTCTATCCCACTTCAAAATCTTTGAGGCATTAGTTGAAAACCAATCCACTTGAAAAATCAAGCAAATTTGTACAGATAATGGGGGGAATACTTCAGTAATGAGTTCTCCATATTTCTCTCAACTCATGGTATAATTCATCAACATTATGTCTCCCATAATCCTCAGCAAAATGGCATTGCAAAAAGGAAAAATAGAACCTTGAAAGAAATGGTAAACTGTATGCTCCACTCAAGGGATCTTCCACCAGTATTTTGGGCTGAGGTAATTAACTATGCAAACTATATTCAAAACCACACACCTCATAAAGCTCTTGACCACTTGACTCCAGAAGAAGCATGGACTGGCTCAAAACCTAATGTCTCTTTTTTCAAAAAATTTGGGTGTACTACTTGGGTACATATCCCAAAGAAAAAGAGGAAGGCTCTAGACAAAAAGAGCAAGCAACTCATCTTTGTTGGTTATTGTGAGGAAATAAAAGCCTATAGGCTCCTTGATCCCACAACTCATGAGGTTTTTTTCACAGAAATTTTCAATTTGATGAAAAATTCTCTCATAAAGATCCTCAATATTTATCTTCCAACATTAATTCTCTTGAGCCATCTCCAATATTTGAGCCTCAATATAATGAAGATCCCATCCTTGAGATAGATGCCCAATATGAAGATCCTATACTTCAAACTCCAACTCAAAATCTTACCACACCCATAACCCCTTCCACAATGCCAAAATGGGCCCGCACCACAGTTCAAGAGGCCACTCCTTACATCCAAAATCTTCCTTCATCCAGAATAAGCAACTCCATGGGTTCTGGTCTTGTTTGTCAGTCCATTTCCACATACCCTCAATCCTTCAAGGAAGCAACTGGTATAAAAGAATGGGACGATGCCATGGAGATTAAATTTTCTTCCTTAATAAAAAACAAAACTTGGGATCTAGTCCCTCTACCTAAAGGAAGGAAATTGGTTCACTATAAATGGATTTACAGATTTAAGTATGGACCTAATGGAGAAATTGACAAACACAAAGCTCGCTTGGTATCTAAAGGTTTTTCACAAATAGAAGGCATTGATTATTCTGAAACCTTTGCACCAGTTGCAAAAATGGATTCTGTAAGGTTGGTACTTGCACTTGCTACCTCCCAAAAGTGGCCAATTTTTCAAATGGATGTTAAAAGTGCTTTCTTGCATGGTGACTTAAAAGAAGAAATATTCATGGAACAACCTATTGGATTTATTCAAGACTCCTCCCTTGTTTGTAGACTAAGGAAATCTCTCTATGGTCTCAAACAATCTCCTAGAGCTTGGTATGAAAAAATAGATTCCTTCCTTCTTTCCTCAATATTTTCTCATTTTGAGTCTAATGCCACAGTCTACATTTAGAGAAATGAAGAAAAAATCACCATACTTGTTCTCTATGTTGATGATCTGCTACTCACTAGTAGTGACATTTCTCACATCCAGACTATAAAAGACTCCCTTTCTAAGAAATTTGAGATGGCTGATCTAGGTTTGGCTCATTACTTCCTTGGGATTCAAATAAACCAAACAGATGCAAGAATTTCATTGTGTCAATAAAAATATACTCTAGACCTTCTTCAGAGGTTTAAAATGACTAATTGTAAGTCTTCTTCCACACCTTTTCAGTCTGGAGTCACTCTAATTACTTCCTGTAAATCACCTCTATGTGATGCTACTCTCTATAGACAGCTTGTAGGAATTCTATTATACCTCACTCATACTCACCCGGATATCTCATATGTTGTTGGCTTAATATCAAGATTCTTGCATCAACTTCATTTCAGCCATTGGCAAGCAACAAAAATAATCCTCCGCTACTTACAAGGAACTACTCACTTTGGGATCTTATATGAGGTAAAATCCATGGATATCATTGGTTACATAGATTCTTATTGGGTAGGTTCATTTGAAGATATATGTTCCACTTTTGGCTATGTTTTTTGTCTTGGTTCTTCACCTATTGCTTGGTCATGTAAAAAAAAACAAGTAGTAGCATTATCATCTACAGAAGTAGAATACAAAGCAATAGTATTGGCTAGTCAGGAAGCTCTTTGGCTTCGTCAAATACTAAGGGAATTTGATTTTTTCCATGACCAACCAATTACCCTTTGGTGTGACAATCATATTACCCACAATACAGTTGAGCATCAGCGCACCAAGAACATTGATATTCACATGCATTTCATTCGGCAACATATTCATAAAGGGGATTTAAACTTGGATTACATTCCCATAGAAAATTAAATTTCAAATATCTTCACCAAATCCTTTCCTCCTCTATGTTACATTCAGTTTCAAGAGAAACTTGGGGTTAAACAGTTGCATTAGAAGGGTACACAGAGGTTTTCACCTCTCTCTTCTTCTTATTGTTCTCTTTCTTCTTGGAAGATGGTTTTTTCCCATGTGGTTTTTTCACCATCTCTCCTATATATACATTGTACATGAGTACCTAATAAGGCACTTTTTCCAGGCCTCATTTTTTTTGTTGTTCAAATAGAGGATAATATTCGCCATCCAAAGACATGCCTCTTCTTCTTCTTCTTGAAAGATGGTTTTTCCCATGTGGTTTTTTTTTACCATCTCTTCTATAAGATTTCATTGTACATGAGTACCTCATCAGGCCTTGTTGTCAGGACTCATCTCCTGTTGTTACATTTACCCCTAGTATCACTTAAGGGGGTGTTAGAATAAATTTTTGTTCTCTTAAGTTCTACTAGGATAGTCTTACTTGAGTTACCACTCTTCCATGAGTCAGGTGAACTCTCAGTTTAGACTAGTTAGATTTGTTGAGTTTTGTAATCCAACGACTCACATTGATCAACTTTGCTATTTATACAAATTTGATCCCATGGAATAATCAATCAGTATTTTGAGCTTCAATTCATTCTTGTGATGTATTGCATAACTATTTCCTTTTTGGAGTAGAATATTGTTTATCAATATTTCTAACATCATGCATTTCATTACAATCATTGGCTAGTTGCATTAGACATTTTCATCCACCACACTTGCATTAAGATAAGTTATTTTTACATTCTTATGAATGACACCATGTTTGTACTCTAGTCATGAGTCTTAAATCAACCTTATCCATCATCATCAGTTGTAGTTTTCCTTACGATCTATTTCTTATTAAGGGGTCCTTGTAAGATAGGTTAGATATCAGATGAATATAAGTAGTGATATTTATATGGCCACTAATTATTTTATGCACACCTTTTAGTTTGCAAAATGTCATAGTAAAAACCCCATATCACCACCATCCACATTCCCCTTTGTGAGTAACTATATTTTCAACATAACCAATAAGTTGCTATAGGATGTTTACCAGGATTTTTGGTAATTCAACCATTCCTAGATTTCTTTTCAAATTTTATAGAAAGCTATCTTGGCTTTTATAAGTTAAGGTCTTACTTTGATAGTACCTTGCATATGTCAAAATAACAACATAATTTCACACATTTAACATCTGAGTTCGAACAAGGAAGGATGACACTACAACGTAATCCTTGTTCCCTTAAGTGAAAGGTTTCCCTTGCTCATATTATTATGCACATGGTCTAGGATTCTAAGAATTGACAAAGGGACAAGATCCTCCCTACCCAAGCAATCCCCTTGCTCTTCCATAAAATGAGCAAGTTTCCAAAATAAAAGAGAGAAAAAAACAATGGTTTTCACCACTAATAAAATCCCTTGCTCTTAACAAGAGTGGTCTTCACCACTAAGCAAAAAAAAATGAGCAAGTATCCTAAGCAATCAAAATAAAAGAAGAGGGTAATGAGCTTCAATCCCTAGAATCCTCAGTTATTCAAAATCCATGTGGCAATCTCTGTTACAACAATGGGTTGAATGAAACATGATTGGCAATGGAGTATCCTTATGTGTGGCAATATATCTATCACATTAGCGATCTTTTGTACAGACCAATATCAGCTTGCTTATGAGCTAGCTTTTTGTAACTTGTATTACCTAGTAGTCTAGTCCAACTACATCAAAAATTAGGATAAGATGACCATATGGGGATCTTCATTACAGCAATGGGTTGCATGAAACCCTTCTAGCAATGAGGTAGTCTTATGCATCATATAATACATTCACTTTGCACACACAAGGATATTGAATATCTAGGTCTTCATAAAATACTTGTATCTTTAAGAGTCTTGTGTAGCTAGTATACAAACTTTTGACTAGTCAACTAGGGTGTTTGAGTCTCATGGAAAACCTTAAAATTCCCTCATAGCACCTAACTATATCATTATCATTTGTAGTTTTCCTTATGACCTTTTTCTTATTAAGGTATCCTTGTAAGATAGGATAGATACCAGATGAATATCAGTTGTAATATTTAGATGGCCACTGACTAATTTATGTGTACCTTTTAGTTTGTAAAATATCATAAGTAAAACTCCCACATCCCACATAATTCATCTCATCCATTCAATCCAAATGTATGAATTTTGTGACAAGGTTAATATTTCGATTCATGACTTATATACATTCTTTTGTGTGTACCATTAGTTTTTTAAATACATTTAGATTCATTCATTATGTTTTAAGCAATTAAAACATACATCCACAATTTGCATTAGAATATCCATACAAAAATTAGTGCATCTCATATGGATTAGATTTTTCATATCAAAAACATGACTTTACATTCATAAAATAAATAAATAAATCTAATCATGCATCTAACATTAGGTACTACATCCATACATCACATAATCTAGGTATTACATCTATTATCGCATACATACATACATAAAATAAAAACATGCAATAAATACATGATAGGCCACCATAAAAATATCTCATATATATATATATGTGTGTGTGTGTGTGTGTGTGTGATAATTTTGGTACATCATGATACAAAAATACCCACATGCTACAATCGAGTGGGTCCTCAAACCTCACACTCTCAAAAATAGGAGCATACATAGACAAGTTAAGTTGGCCCTACACCACTGCTCTCACATCCACCCTCAATCCCACTTTGATGTTCCTAAGAAGACCCTCTACCCTCTGATCTCTATGGAGGATCTCAAAATAATGAAATGCATTGCCTCACTGATGGTTTCCCTGACTTAGTGTTTTGACTCTGATGCAATACCCTTGATGATGATCATGAAGGTAGTATACCTCCACATCACTCTAGCTCATCCTCCAATCTAATAATGTACGCTCAATTTAACCTATGATGAGAGGAAATCAAGCTATATGTGTCTGTAGTGTAACCACATCAATAATAGCTTAGCTATCTACCCCTACCTACCCCTAAGCCATGGTCAAGGTCACCACCTAATCCTATAGAGCATCCCACTTTGCTATCCTAGCTACACCTTGAGCTTGTAGAGCATCTCACTCTACTATCCTTCTCATAATTTATGTTTGTAGAGCATATCGCTCTATTCAATCATTACCTTAGTGCTATCTACCTAAGCCTTAAGCATGTCCCTCTCCTTAGAGAATTATCTCCACTGTTGCCTCCCTCTGGCTAGCTGGCTTTGAAGTACTATCACTGTAGTATCCCACTTTGCCAACTATGCCTAGAGAGTCTACACCTATCCTCTAAGCCCAGAATCCTCACCTTGGGGATCCTCATCATTATTACCCTCATCCTGTGGCTCCTCCACTCCCTCTAAGGATTGGACCCACTCTCCCTTCATCTGGTGATACACTTGTCACTCCCTCTTGCCTTCCTCATCTCTTGAGGCCTCTCTTATCACACCCTCCTCTACCATAGTCCTAGCCAACCTACCCATAGGTTCACCTCCCTACCACAATTGAGTGACCCACCATGTGTCATACTCTATAGTGGTACCTGGATCCTCCACACCTAGATTGGCTAGTAGCTAATCCATCTCATCCCTCAATGGATCCACATGAGGCAACTTAATCTGAGTCTCTATCCCTCAACAATAGTAAATGATAGGCTCCTCAAGTACACCTTGGAAAACCCCAAAATAACAAGTAATACGAGAATACTGGAAGTACTCCCACTCTGTACCATATTTTCCAACCACCCATCATCCATACCTCACATGCCCCAACTAATTTTCTACCTTTTCCAAAGTGAAAAATCCTTATATCACCTCCATGTCACCTATCCTATACTTAGTCCCTCAAAGGACTCTGTGTAGTAATCCAACCTACCTGAGTGAGATCGACTTTGACCCACCTCTTGATATTACCTCCATCAAATCACATAGCCTATCTCAAGGTATGAAAACCCCTTTGGTCTTTCCACATGGATTTGATCCCATACCCAAACCTAAAGAAGGAAGCTATAGCCCAATATGTGCCTACCCCACTAATGGATCTTATATAACTCATCATACATATGTGCAAGTAGAATGCTCCCCATACCATGATCAGTGGATCCTCAGTACTACACTCTACCAACTCTTGGGCTAACTCAAGGAGGTTCCAAGGGAACCATACTCCCAAATATTTAGGTAGTAGTATGTTATACATGAGTGACATCTCCACTACATATCTATGGGTAAAAACCTCTATGGCATACCATACCTCAATAAGAACTCCATTGATGTCCAAGTTACCCTTCACAACCTTCCAATCCTCATAGAATATACTCTGAGCACTCTCTTTTGTTGGTAAATATGTGTGGAGGTGATAGGGAATCCCTCAATTAGAACACAAATAATTTGGTAGACATCCTCCAAAGTGATTGTTATCTCACTAGTCAAGAGCTGGAAGGTGTTGGTTCGACTATCCCAATGATCTATCAAGGTTGTTAGATATGCTTGGTCTGCTATCACTGCCTCTAGCCTCATCACTTGCTTGAGGCTAATGGCCTCAAGCCATTTCCAATCTCATCATTAGAGAGACGTCCTTGTACCATCTCAAAAACTATGGGAACTCTATGATGTGCCCTCATAAGCTGAATACACAAGCACACAATTAGACAATTAGGTCTTAAAAAAATCAATCAATAAAAATAAGGCATAATCTATTTCCATTGAGGCCATCTCAACTAGAGGTGATCTCTCCCTAAGGTTGTCCTAGGTCGAGACAACCTCCATAATGGTCAATTCATGTTTTTGAATGCATTCATCCCACCCTGAGACAGCCCTCAATCCCACAACAAGGACCATCCCACAAAGATATGACCCCAAAAATGAGGTAAATTTCATGTCATGAGCCAAAACAAATCAAAAAAACAATAACATCAAGCACAAGCACATACAAACAACCTACAATATACTTTCTAGTCTAGGGTGTGTTCTTTACCTTAAAATTCTAGGTGAGGTTCATTTCTTTTATTAGTGAGGTTCATTTTACTTTGAAAAGTAACAAAGGAGAGAACAAAATGTCTACCTTTATTACTCTACCTCCTTTCGCTCATTGAGGTCTTAGGTTGTTCTATGCTCGATATTGGTTGAGAATGTGATAGTGCTTCACTTTGGAATTTACTCTCCTCCTCACCTCTTCTTTTCTCCAACATCCAATTGTGCAAATGATGTCAAAAATCAGGAAAATTTGCTTTTATATTTTTTAAAATTTAACAATCATCTCAGGGTCATATGGTCGTCTACCACGGTACGGTCCCAAAATTTACAAAATTGCAAAAAGTCCACACAACAAAAAATAGAAGAAAAAAAACTCCAAAGGTACCTCAATTCCTTTGGTCAAATTAATTTTAAAAGACTCCCAAAAAAATCAAAGTGCTATCATCTCAATTCCCTAAGAAAGCTATGTTGTTGGATTGCTCCAAGGGATAGAGGTGTACATTTCTTTCTTCCACTCAACCTTAAGTGATCCTCATATGTAGTGATTTACCCTATACACCTAGAATTTGCAGCGACTAATCCTCCATGCAATCTAGTTAGATGGGTAGATTACCATAAGGCTACTTGAACAAAAACAATCACCAAAAATGGTTGAAATCAAAGTTGTAATGGTATTTACCCCCTTCCACTTTCACAAAGGTCCTACAAAACAAAAAACAAGTCATCTTGGTCAAGCAATTTATCGCTTTCATCACCTTCCATCTCCTCTATCGACTCATCACTTGAGGGGGTAGTCCTATATCACAAAATTCATAATCAAAGTCAATAATCAAACACTCAATCATGCAAATTGCATTCATTCAAGAAGCATTACCAACAACTATCATACACTTCCCTATTTTCTAGGGCAAAATAAAAATTTCAACAAATAAACTTGGTAGGTTTGAAACCCGATCTATAGAAACACTACCTACTACCTAAAATATCTTATGTTTTTCAAGTTCAAACACACCCAAAGCTATCACGAGTAGATATTGGATTCACATTGAAAGCTTCTCTACCCTTTGTCCAAAAGGCTTACCAAAATTAATTCCACCAAAGTGTTGGAAGCAATGATTAAAAAAATTATTCTCTTTTCATTATTGGGGTATCTAATATTGATCAGATCAATGAACACCATCAACCCTCAATTTAACTAATAGGTTATTTATTTTTACTTTATGGTGTTCTTTCATGTAATGCATCCTAAAAAGGGGCATCTGTAGACACCTAAAACATGTCATGTTGAGGAGACTACCTATATAGACTCCGTCAAGAACATATAACCCACCTTGGGCAGCCCTAGGGATCAATAGTGGTTTTCACCACCCAAAAAGGAAGGAATTTCTCTTTGCAACCAAGATCATCCCACCAGAGGATAGCCTCCAAAGACCATCTTACCCTAATATGGCCCAAATTCATGGTCGTCTCACCCTGAGATAGTTTCACTAGAAGTAAATTCAAATACATAATGGATAAAATGGTTACACATGCCAACTAAGCATAATGGTATCCAATTACTTGCAAAGGAAGTTTCAAGAATGGGCAGTTACATTTTCTTGAATCTAACTATTTCTTGGCTTCCCTTACAATATTGGACTCCCATTTTGGAATTTTATATAATGGAACCTAGCCCTCATTAAAAAATTAATTTTTTTGATGCAACAAAGTGTTGTCGAACTGAAGAATCAAAGATCTCACTCTCAAAGTAATGAAGTGCTATCAAAATTTAACCATGGAGTTTTCAATCATGCCAATGGACCATCTCATAGGTTGAAGATAAAATTTGGGCTTCTTGTATCATCCAACATCCTTGCTTCAGTGTTATATTATACCCCCAAGTCATTCCTCATGAATGCACCAATTCATCGACCAATCCACAGATCAAAACCCCATGTTGTCTCACATCGATCACAAGAAATTCACTCGTAGCTTAGAATTCATCTCTCTTAGAGATGGCCCGTAGGTAAGATAATATTTCTAAGATATGGCCAGTAAGAAATACCACCTCACACAAATATGACCTCCAGGATAGAGATATGTTCCCTATTTTCTTTCTTTTATTAGATTCTAGCAGCATTTTAATTACTATTTAGCATAGCTTGATTTCATTTTCATGCATGTATTTGTTGTATTTCACTTTCTTTTATGGGCCTTATCTTGAAAAGGCTCTTTATATGCTTTTGATGCTCTTTAGATCTTCTTGTGTGCATATTATAGGTCTTTACAAGAAATAAATGGCATAAATATTCACATTTCATCGTCCTACATCATGACAATCCCAAGAACATGTCAATAATTAATTTGTGGGTGCAAGAAAGATCCAGCGAGATACACCTAGATTACTTTTCTTATTATAAATATTTGTATCAAATTGGTAGTAAATCCCTCAATGGGATCCCATTGTAATCCTTTTGAAGGACATAATTGATATTAATAAAAAGGGCACCATTATTTTATATCTTGTTTTGTCATTATGGTTACATAGTTTGCTATCTACTTTGTTCTTTATTTCATTGCATAGGTGTATGATATTTTTAGCAGTTCCATATGGAGCATGCTAAAAGAATGGAACAAAAAGGTCATAAATAAAAATTGATACACCAACTAACAAAATATATCAGAATTATAGTTATTAGTCCATATACATTAGCACTCATAAATAGTTATATTAAGAAAACAATCCATGGAAGATTCAACCCTAGTGGGTCAATTTTATAGAAAATAGAGGCTCATCAAGAGATAACAGGAACTTCCACATCTCGAGGTATCAAAGGGGTAGAAGAAGGAGATATAATAGGAAAATGCATCAACAAATTATTACTTTACTAGGCAAGGATGAAACCATGGTAGTCATAATTATGAATTTAGAGGCCATAAAAACCTTGATTTCCATTCCAACACCACATTTCTTTCACATCCACCTCTTGTTCTTCTCCCTTCATATCTTCTGTACCTTGCACTTCTTCTTCTTCTTCCACTTTTTAAATACATCTTATATCTTTAGTCGAACCCACATCTCCACATATAAGTGTAACCATAAGATATCTTGGAGGTATACCCCCTATTGTCATTGACCAACCATATTCTCATTCTCCATCATAATACACCTCATGTCCCTCATCCACACTTACTATTGAGGTTAGTGAAACCCATCATTTTATCACATATTCTCCTAGACTTGCTACATCTTCTCTTGTCGCACCATTCACCACTATGTTGACACAAATCACTATCCAGATATTAGTATCCACATCTCAACCTCCCTCGACATCCATCACCACTCAATTTCTCCTCCCACTATCATAGCATCTTGCTTCTACTCCTAGAATATCACCATAATAATTCCTTAAAATGCCAATAATTTTACCGCTATAAACATAACCATATATGATTGAGTTAATATGAGCTACCTAGGATCAACAGCACATTACTATATCTAGTCAATCCTTCATTTGGTAGGAAGCAAAGGTCCTTGAAAAAAGGCTATCAATGAAGTTAACAATTTGATGAAACATGTCAAAGGAAAACAAGAGATGTTATTAAACTCAAGGTGTTAGTTCCCAAGGCATCCATGTTTTTTTTATCATAACTTATAGAGGGTGAAAATAAATTAATGATAGTAGAGGTTTTTCCCATGGATACTAGTAGACTAAGCACCACACCAACCAATTATACAACTAGACTATTTGAGCTATATCTAGAAAAGGTTAATTATTTCTAAATAGTGTAGTTAGTAGACCAACTATAATAGGTCATTACAATAAAATATTCACAAATGACCATTGATGTAAAATGATATAATAAATAAGCATTGGATAATTCCCCCATGCAATGACATGATTGACAATAGAAAAACAACAAACAACACAATTTCAATATGATATTAAAGTAATTAGAATACCTAAAAAGGTAGTTAGAAAAGAAGGATATAGGTAGTTAGAAAAGAAGGATAATCAAAAGAAGCAATTACAGAACTTAAAGGGATAGCTACAACAAGTTCAAGACCAAATGAAGAAAGAATTTGATGCAGAAAAATAAGATCTAAAGCTTCATCTGGATCAAATTCAAGCAGTTGTGCAAGATAAAAACAAGGAGATTGCTAAATTAAAATGGTGGCTTCTAAGTGTGACTATCCAAAGTATCATAGGTCCCAATACAAATAAGACATGATATTATAGGTCAAAATATAAAATATATAGAGTATAATTATATATATGAGCAATCAAATATATATTTAGGCCAATATAATTATGAAATAAGATTCACTTATAATATTAAATATGAACGTAAAATGGCCAAAATCATTCATGTACATGTATGAAAATTACTTACAATAAAATTGCTCAAAATTTGTGTACAAACTTGATTATCAATGCTTTTTATGTGGTGATTGCTATAGAATGTTTTCCCTTATATTATATGAAACTTTATCTCCATAATATAACCATAGTAATGTGACTCTTCAATACTTGTCTATTGCACTCCTCACATATCTGGGATATGTAATCTTTCCTATTCTTGACCTTTGTCTTCTCATCTTACCACTTGTATACTAGACTCTTCACACTCTTATAACATGCATACTTGACTCTATGACACTTGCACACTTCTACATGACTCTTACTCTCCTACATGTATTGCTAATACAAGACACTTGTGCACATCCTCACATTCGATATTTGCACACTTACATACAAGACACCTGTGCACATTCTCTCAATACACACTTACATGACACTTTTGCAAATCATGCACATTACACTCTTACATGAAACTTGTGCATATCCTACATAGACACTTACATAAAATGGAAATATAAATCACTCATCTAAACTATAGATACAAAACCTAATCTATTATGTATTTATATTTGTACCATGAAGGTACCATGGGGTACATTACCATGTACCAAATATTGTAATATTCTCCAACACCCCCCTGTATTACATTATTTGGTTGTTAAAGACTTTAGTCTTCAATCTTTGTCTTCTCTTCAATTAGGAAACTTTACATTGAGCGTGATCTCCTACTTGAGATCCATCTTCATCTTCTTGTTCTAACACTTTCTTTTGATCTATATCTCTTTTAACTTTATTTCTCTTTACTTTCTTGATCTTCTTCTATTTCTTTGTTCGATTCTTTTTAGTCTTGGTCTTGATCATGCCTTGTCTTTCAAAAGTTTTTTCTCTTGTATCATAATTTTCTATAACATTTGCAACATTAGTATCTTTAGAAATATTTGAAGAATGAATATCTTCATTGATTAAGAGTTTTACTATAAGATATTTGAATTCATTTCCTTCTAATGATTCTTCTAAATCTTGAATTTCTTGAACTAAGTTTCCTTTTTATTTTCTTCTCTAAATTGTAGTTGATGTTGTTGTTGATGACCATATTGATATCGAGGTTGATATTGATGTTGTTGATACTGAGGTTCAAATTGATGTTGTCATTTTTTATTATATTGATATTGAGGTTGATATTGTCTTTGTTAAAATATTTTATTCATTTGATTTCCCTTATTCATATTCATATAATTTCCTTGATTATATCTACAAAAAATTGTACTATGACCCTTTCTCTTACATATATGATAGAATCTTGAGTTCCATTTAGATCTATACTTGGATGTTGTAGCAATATTACTTGATACATTTTATTTAGATACCAAGGCATTATTAGTCATTTCATCCTTGACTAAATTTTCTACTTCATATTCCTAAATAATATTGACTAAATCATCAAATGTAGTCTCCTTACTTAGAACTTGTAAAGAAGTAACTAAATGTTTATAAATTTCTAGAAGTGCTCTCAATGTAACTTGAACAAGAAATTTATCTTCTACCTTTTCTCCTAGAGTCAAAATTTTTGCCTTTATATATGCTACTTTTCAAAGAAAGAGTTCTATACT
Source organism: Wollemia nobilis (assembly GCA_028583015.1). NCBI lineage: Eukaryota > Viridiplantae > Streptophyta > Pinopsida > Araucariales > Araucariaceae > Wollemia > Wollemia nobilis. The sequence goes on along the minus strand of JAQPPZ010017049.1, from coordinate 6,162,599 downwards.
TTCTCCACTATTAACCTTTAAAGAATATAATTGAGATTGTAAATTTAGAATTTTTGCTTTATTTTTCCCTTCAAATATTTTGCATAATGTATTCCATGCATATGTAGAATTTTTTGCTCCACTTAAATATGGTTGTATTTCATCAATTATTCCAAATGTAATTAACATGTGTAGACACCAAATTGCCATTCATTATTTATATATATTTATAATTATATATAAATATATAAATATTTTATATATTTTTATATTTATATATAGATAAATCCTAGCTACTCATCATATTTTAATCCTAGTCGCTCATCATATTCTTCATACCCTAACCCTAGCTTACCACTTGGCAATGCTAGCTCACACCATCAAAACCCTAAACCTAACCTCCAAAAGGTTATAAAATACCATTAACTTTTGGTGAATGAGGATCAAAAAATAAGCACCAAAAATCCATAGCAAAATTGTAAGAGTAACCCTAATCAAATTTCAGAGCTTGAGATATCAAAGGTTTGAATTTATTTGCATCAATTCTATGAATATATCTAGATGCGATAGGGTGCCTACAGTTCCATACATAGATTTGTACCTATAGAAGCATAACATTGCACCTAGCCAGTCCCTAGGCATGGTACCACACTTGCTCAACAATATTTTTAGCCCTGAAAACATAGATATGATTAGGTATAAACAAGACAATCTTTGATTTAATTTACTTTATATTCTCTGCATTTCATTTTATGTTCTACAAATACTTATATTCTAGGGTTTATAGCTTTTGTTTACACATCAAAAAGGGCTTCACATTGTGGAATCTTGCATATGCTATTAACTCCTTATTTTTAGGTTATGTGTGCAGATAAAAGGTTATTGAAGAGTTGTTGAAGGAGTGGCTCGACAAGGATACGCAAGCCCACTCACTGATTTGATTCTAGTAGAAATATTCAAAGCACCAATGTTTACTTGATTTTATAAAAGGGGTCATTTCCCTTTCATATATTGTACTCGAACAAGCAAATAGAATACAGTTGTAATTAGATCCCTATAATTTGGGACATATAATTGTTGTAAAGAAGAGATCAAGACTCCATTATTAATATAACATCATTCATTTACTTACACATTACTTGTTTTAAGTTATCACTATTTGGTTTTAATATTTACTATTACAAAATGGTGATCACGATGGAACTCCCAAAGGGTTCTATTTTGGATCTACCTTGTTATATTTAATTTACTTATCTATGTAATCTTGGTTGTATGTTTTGAATCTTCGTTGTGAGGAGTTATGGAGTTTGTTCGAGGTTGTTGTGAACTTGAGTAGACAGATTTGTGCCTAGGATACATGAGTAGATCCCCCTCTATGACTGTAGGTCTAAGTAGACACCCCTACATTCCTGAGATCCTTCATAGGTGCAGTGTCGCATTTGGAGAGTTGGTAGAAGAAAGCGAAAGGCTTCCAGGTAAGCCATATTTTTAACCCTAGTTTGGAGTTATTATTTTTTAAAGGGAAAGACAAAAAAAATTACTTTTTCTATTTTTGTCTTCATTATAGGTGGTAGATCAAGTATTTTTAAATATTTTGAAGGCCATAAAAAAATAAATTGAATCTAATTTGCATTTTAGGGCATGTCTTAGAGCGTAAAAAAATAGCATAGTAGTTGCATCTAGGGTTAGTTTGCATACTAAAGTGCATTTTAGGTTGCATTAAGGTTCTAGATTCACCTTGTTTTGGTTTTTGGCACATAGTAAGAGATGCAAATCTATTTTTGGTTACTTTTATATGTGGATCTATATCTGTGCAGATGCATCCCCGCACCTATTCAATTCCAGATGCACCTTCGCATCTAGATTTGTGTTTCAAAAACATTCTAGGGATCATTTAGAATTTTTTGGTTGCATTTGATTTAGGGTTTTTGTTTTACATTTTTTTGTATACTGTATGTTTTTCATAGGTAAAAAAATAGAATTGCATAGTAGATCAACATCCTAGGGTAATTTTGCATTCAGTTTTAGAAGATATCCTAGAAAATAAAAATGAAACATCACACAATTTGCATGTTTTATCATTTTGCACCTTTGCAAGATAAGTGTGAGGAAAACCTCTGCTAAACAAGTTGGATTTAATCACTAACCATCAGAGAGACAATAGTTAAGCCCTAGTTAGTATGATAATTTCTTGGATTTCATCACCAAGAAACTGTTTACTCTTGATATTAGCTAGAGGTAATCATGGTTAGAAGTCCTTCATTCCCAAGGCCTAATAATTTGCAAAATTGTAGTTGTCATTCATGCTCAAGCTCACACAAGGGTGAAGTGAAAGCCTATATGGATCGATATCAAGGTACTAGATAGCACAATCTCTTCTAGAGGTATTTTTTCCCTTAGGTTACACCCATCACGAGTCCTCCATCTAGGAAGCCATAGCAGCCGTTCGTGATCCATCCTTTGTTAGAGGGGTGGGTTGCAACACACCTTTGTATATTTATTTCACCACTCACCTTGCATATTTTCTAGGCTTAGGGTCTATACAAAACACACAAAACTTTCAAAAAAAAAAAATTAAAAAAATCAAAACAAAGAATTACAAAAATTGAAAATTCTTGATTGTTTGGTGTAATTTTATTTTTGGTTTTTAATGTAGATTTCACATCTTCACACACATACCTTGCACACTCATGTTATCTTATATTATGTTATTGACCTAAAATAAATCCAAAGTTATGATCCAGTTGCCCATAAACAAACCACCATCACCCATGGAGCACTTTGCTCAAATTTTCCATCTCCCAACTACTTTTATGGCTAGCCAAGCTGATGTGCCATAGACTATGTATTCTAAGTTGTCTTCTAGATCCTCTCACCCAAAATGCATTTGACATGATGTAGAGTGCAGTCCACACTTATATTTTTGAGAACCCCCATACTAAACCATCCACACCTTCCAATAATCGCACCACCTACATCGATGTTGATGCCCTCAAAGCTTATTTAAGCTCATATTTCCCATATTTGCCATCGCTTACTATTCCACCTCGATCTATTCCTATATTTCAGTAGGAACCCACCCATTCACACCCTAACAACACCAACCATATTTTCATTAATCCCCTCTTCAAACCCACACCCCTAAATCAAAATCCACCATCATCATTCAATTCATACACAAAAATCCATCCACCAACACCACCATTATCTAACCCATTTTATGAGGCATAGACGAGTGGTGCTTCACAAGTGCCAACCTTCATTCCACCTACATCATTTAGATCCATGGATCCTGTGCACCATATCATTCCCCATTCATTTGTGATTCCTTTTGTAACTTATCCTCCACAAACCTCAACTCATTATATGAAACCTTCTACCATCCATGCAACCATGCAACCACCATCTATTATTTTTATACATCAAATGACACCTACAACAATTACTTGTAGGTAATACCAATCAAGGTGTTCACCCCATGGCACAACATCAATCACAAGTGGTAGATTTCAATCATCAGTCCACTTTGAATCAAAACAACTTCTTCACCCAAGATTCATCCTAGGTGTTGAGACCACCCACCCTAATCATACCAACTCATCCACTTCATAATACCTATGCCACCTTAGTAGCTCAACATACCATCATCCCCCATATCCATATCAACCATCTCCACATCATCAACAACAACAATTCCAACATCAAATTCCAACCACCACACATCAAACTCAACCAAATTACACACAACAAGCAAGTCAAGGATTCCAACCACCCTTGGAAGACCCTAAAATTCAATTTTTATAGAAATAATTTAATAACTTGGCCATGCAGACACTTGGAATGTTGTATTAGAAACCCACTCTACGATAGTTGGTCAATCATCCAATTCATCCTTCGGTACCATCACTTCCTTATCTAATAGATTTTATGTTACCAAAGTTTGATAAATTTTAAATGGGATGAGGATCCCAAAGAGCACATAAGTTGGTTTATTCATGCATGTTTTAGAATACAAGAAAATGATCCCTTAATGCTCTAAACTTTCCCTTAGATATTTGGAGGGGATGCTTTAGACTGGTATAACCATTTGCCACATCATAGCATCTATACTTTTGAGCAATTGGTAAACCAATTCCTAGAGTTTTTCTCTCTAAATGTTAGAAAAAAAACTACACTCACTGACTTAATCAACTTACAATAATTTGAAGATGAGTTAGTGTATGATTTTGAAAACCATTGCAGGACAGTTATTACTAAATTACCATTCACCCTCCCTATGGTAGAGCTTACAAAAATGTTGACCAAAATTTGTTCAAAATCCATCACTTTGTTGTTACAATTATAACAATATAGAAAATTTGAGGAGCCATTTTCCCAAGCCCATGTAATTGAAGAAATAAAAATTCAAGAAGGTGAAATAAAACCTAAAAATAAAGAATGGTAGCACAAAAATTCAAGGGGAAATAACCAAGGACAATTAAAAATTGGTCAAGTCAACCAAGTGGTCTTGAGTCAACCACCAATCCAACAACCTCAAGTCCAAATTCAACAATCCCTACAACGATAGCAACCACCACAACAATAGAACTATCAAAAGGTATCACCCCCACAACAGCTAAATACTCAAGCTCAAACAACAAATAATCATTAGCACCAATAGTATACTCGACTAGCTCACAATTATATCTCATTACCTAAACTATTATACAATATGTTTCAAAGGTTGTATGAGGTAAAATACATTACATTGTTTGATATCAAGCCTGAGGGTCCCAAAAAGCCTCATGGAAAAAGATATAAATAGTACCACTATTGTATATATCATCGATAAAAATTTTAGGATATAAATAATTGTTATTCATTCAAAGATATTGTGCAAGACTTGCTCGAGAAGGGGACTCTCAAATTTCATAACCCTTTAGCACAAAAAAATCAAAACCTTGGTATTTATCAAATATCACTACCTCATCATGAGACAAAAAAACAAGCAACAAGGGCCTCAAATTCTACAATTTCCCCTAATTAAGTAAACCACATATATAATGCACCATAGTACCAATTTTTTATAGGTTCTATTCATGTATTCACCTAGGGAAAAATAAATACAAATCAAACACAAAAATCAGGTGAACCAACTCAAGTAGTACTCCCTAGTGTCCCTCTACAACCTACTTAAACCAACACACTTTTGCCCATTCACATTCCAAGTCAGCCACCAAAACCACTAATCACATTGAAGAGTCAGGTAACGCACAGCCTAAATTTAGTCTCAGCCAATTTATCAATTTATGATCTCATACAACAATCTCCCTTACATAGGGAGGTATTGATGGACATCCTAAATTTCATTGAAATTTAGACTCAAGACCGAATGCCTTTAACAATTTTTTAGGGAGTTTCCAAACGTGCATGGAGCCCTCGATCACATTTTGTGACTTCAAAATCAAGATAGTTTCATCAAAGTCATCAAATCCTCCATTACACATCATTACTCACATTGATAAAAAGCCTTTTAAAAGAGTACTAATCGATACAAGATCCTCTATCAATGTTATCACCACCTCAACACTACAACACATCAACCTACCATCATCCCATATCACAAAATCCACCTTCACCTTGTGAGCATTCAATGATGTTTTGTGTTCCATAGTAGGAACTATAGTCCTACCTATGATAGTGGGGATCAAAACCATACACACTATATTCCATATTCTAGAGGGGACCATGGCTTATAACATACTTCTTGGGTATCCCTGGATTAGAGAAATGAAAAGTGTTCCCTCAACATTGCATCAATGTCTAAAATATGTGCATGAGGGAAAGATTCATTATATACCAACTGACATAGAGCCTTTCAAGTATTGCAACTTCATTTCAAACCCATATGCACCATCTATACCATCCACCCATTTATCCATCACTCCCATCACTATTCCATCAGTCCCACACCAAAACACTTCATCCAAAGAACCTATCCTAGAGGCTCTTCCCATAGTTGGTCATCCATCAACATCTCAAACCATCCACCCAAATCAGGAATCCACTTCAACTTCATATCATTTTGTAATCACACCAAATCATCTCTCAAATCAACCCATACTTCAATCAAGTCAAACCTCATCACATCAACCACCCAATCAACTTGTCACCCCTATAACTATCACACATGGAGAAAAATCATCCACATCATAAACTCAACCACCCAATCCAATTAAGTCAACACTCATCTTCACTTAACCTTATTCAGAGCCTCAACTCGTTAGCCACAATACTCAATTGGATTTTCCTCCACCTCTTCTAGTTGAGCCACAGGTTTCTCTTGAAGCCTCCACCTCACCATCCATGTCATCCACATCAATGCCCACTCAAGTTGTAGTCCTCACTAATCCCAATATTGGTGAATACATAGTTGAGAGTATCAAAATAATCCCACCTATTATCAATATTGTTAGAGATTATGATCACCCATGTAACCCACCCCTATTCATAGGTGTTTTTATAATATGGGTTTAGCTTCAAATAGAATTAACTTTGTATATGGGGGAGTTGATTCTTCATCCGATCCACTCCCTCCTAATGAACCTAGACAACAAGTTTGTGATAACATAGAATATCTATCCAACTCAAATTTCCCAATGAGATACTTTTGATGGGTTAACTAGTAGGGATATGGATTAGGATGACATGAACAGGTCAATTCTAACATTAATGAGCCCTGTTATCATGAACTGCATGGTCACTTTGGATTAGGATTCATACCATTATCATCTACTCTCCCCATTGAGCAAATATTTCAACAACTCACTATAGATTCTAAAGAGGATAGTGAGAAATGTTACAAGGAATTTTTAGAAATGAGACCATACATTGCTATGATAAACATCATTTTTTATGATGATTCTAAATAAGACTCATATGATGAATATGACATAGTATCAATCATATCTAATAGCTCTAAAGAAGATTCAGTTCCAACTGTACCCTTTATTGACAATGATGAGCTTTACCTTCATATGTTTCCTATCTATCAACCCATATTGCATCTCCTCCCATGCAAGCAACTCGATGCACCAGTTGACCAACCTAATGTACTTGTTGACCCACCAAATCCACCTTTATGACCTTAATAATATAATGATAATCCTCAAATTTTAACTCAACTACTTCCTCAAGAACAAGAACAATAAAATCCATCCACGTCGTAGCCAACCCTTTTTCACTAATTCAACATGATTTTTGTTGATTCGATGACACCCCTCTACAATCCATATGATTTGGCAAAACCAATTCCTATTGACATAAGTCTCATTTACATAGATTACATTGCATCATCCCCATCCATTTTTAAATTCATTATTTCATAGGATTTATTATAAGCTTCTACCAATTACATTTCTTTGTAGTCTTCGCCTTCACATTAAACTATCGATTCTTGTGTATTTCAGGCTAAATTGGAAGAGACTATGCTAGCAGAGTTTGATGATGTTGTTGATGATATTAACTTAATCCCAATACCTCATCAACTAGAAGAAGGTTCACACATAGAAATTGAAAACACTATAGATATAACCTAAGCACAAGTCCAAAAAACCCATAAATTGTAAAACTTACTGAAGTTTTATCTATCAAAGAGAAAGAGCATTTCATAGATGTACTCACAAGAAAAAAGAATATATTTGCATGGTCTTATAAAGACATACCTAGTATTGATCCCAATATGGTAGTTCACAACCTCATTTTATGTCCTAACACTAATCCAGTTAAACAAAAATTAAGAAAGTTACATCCTACCATAGCCCTCATGGTCAAAGAAGAACTTCAAAAGTTATTAGATGTAGGTTTCATTCAACATATTGATTACCCTGAGTGGCTTTCAAATATGGTACATTTATGCAAGTCTAACAAGATTATTTGTATTTGCACTAACTTTTGAGACCTCAATAAAGCATGTCCTAAGGATGACTTTCCTTTAAAAAACATAGATACTCTCATAGACTCCACTGAGGGCCATGAAATGATTTCTTTAATGGATGGTTTTTTAGGACATAAACAAATTCAAATTAATCTTGATGACCAACACAAAATAGCATTCACAACACCTTGGGGGACTTTCTGCTACAAGGTAATGCCATTTGGACTCAAAAACATAGGTGCTACATACCAACATGCAATGACGTATATCTTCCATGATTATATGCATAAGATCATTGAATATTATGTAGATGATTTGCTAGCCAAATATAAAATACGATTGGATCATATCAATGTATTGGAAAAAGTTTTTGATCAGCTTCTTGAGTATAATGTGAGGTTGAACCCTAAGAAATGTGTTTTGGATTTACATTATGTAAAGTTATAGGGTTCATTGTGTCTAACTGTGGTATTGAAGTGGATTCAAACAAATTCAATGTCATTATGGAAATGCCTCCGCCAACAACCTTGAAAAATTTGTGTAGTTTACAAAGAAATATCCAATCGATCTATCTCTTCATCGTGCAACTCTCAGATAAATGCAGGCCATTCAATCACCTGTTAAAAAAGGGGATCAAATTTTTATGGAATAAGGAATGTCAAGAGGCGTTTGATGACATCAAACAATATTTAACCTCTCTATCAGTTCTAAATCCACCTCACTCAGAGGTTCCTTTTCATATTTATATCTCAGCAATAGATTTTGTATTAGGGACAATGCTTGCACAAAAAAATTAAAGCAATCGAGAGCAAATTATTTATTATATTAGTTGAACATTGGTAAGTTATGAAACCAGATACGCATATGTGGAAAATTTATATTTAGCAATGGAATTCACCACTAAGAAACTTTGACATTATATGCTAAGTCACACCACTTATATCATAGCTCAAGAAAATTTTCTACGCTATATGATGACTCGCACATATAACAATACTTGTACCACAAAATGGATAATACTTTTAATAGAATTTGACCTTGAATTTATTAGCCAAAATTCCATTAAATATCAAGTGATAGTCGATTAGATTGCGAAAGCTCCACTTCCTAATGATCAACCTTTGTTTATTGAGCTACCAGATGATTCGGTATTCAATATCACTACACAAGAGGAAGATGTTCTCCCTGAAGATGATGTTGATATCACTTTATTCTTTAATGATTCCAAGTGCAAGAAGGGATAAGGTGCAAGGGTCATGTTTCATACATCACAAGGGATATCCATCCCTTTATCATTTAAACTTGACTTCTCATGCATAAATAATAATGTAGAATATGAAGCTCTAATCTTATAAATTCAAGCAGCTATAGCTATGGGTATAAAATGTATAAGAATATTTGGTGATTCCTAGCTTGTTAATCAAGTAAAGGGATCGTACCAATGCAAAGAATAAATATTAAAATTTTACAATTAATTAGCAATGAAATTGCTAATAAATTGAACTAGTACAAAATTAACAACTTGCTTAGTTCAACGAATAGATTTGCAGATGCAATGGCCTCCCTAGGATCATTGATTCCAAATATTTCCATAGTGGAGGTCCAACCACTGCTTATCATAACAATCTCTAAATCTGTAATCTCATAAGTTGAGTCTAAATATGAGAAGGATGTTTGTTTTCTTCAAGCAGAGTCATACGAGCCTTGATTTAATTAGGTAAAATACTTTCTCAAGTTTGGTATGCTCCCACCAGATATATCATGAATTTCCAAGCTAAATTTCAAATAAAATGCAGTCTATTTCACCCTCTTAGGGGATGTTTTGTATAGACATGGTTATGACTGAGTTCTACTTCATTGTCTCAAGTCTATAGAGGTACAATAACCCATATCTGAGGCTCATGGTGGTACTTGTGGTGGCCACTTTAGTAGAATAGCCATCTCAAATTGCATCTTGTGCATGGATTACTATTGGCACACTTGTTAGCACATAGTCGTATGGTTAACTATTATTACATTATTTGTTAGGCGTATCATTATAGTTAGAACGTCTTTCATTATTAGGTTAATGTTTTTGATTAGATCCTATATCTACGGGCTTATTATAACCTATTGTAACCTATTTATTTCTCTAATGATTAATCAAAGCTATCACCTTTTCTTACATGGTATCAGAGTGGGTGTGAGGAGACCTCACTCTTATTAGACCTCACTCCGATTCTGGGGCATTAGGTTTCAATCCAAGTGTTTGTTGAATGATAACGGATGTAGCTATTTACGATCACATCCTTGCTATATGTGGACATATCACACACTGGACAGGCTTGTAGCTACCAAGGATGAACACCTAGACATGCCAAGCTGATGGACTAGCTAGTGAGGGGACCATGGACGGATGGAAACTTGACCCTAACTTTGAGGTCTGAGAAAAAAATAGTGCAATGACCTGACAGACTTGGCAATGCAGATGTGGACCTAGGATTGGAGGACCTAATAGACTCAACGATGCGGACCTACTGACAGACTCAGCAACACCCGTGGGGATCCGATAAAAATTTGACAAATGGTGAAGTGTGATGGGTACTAAGGGTTCGGGTGATAAGACTACCCAAAGGTAGTCGAATTAATAAGTGAGGATTTTGATTTTTAAACCCCTAAGATTTTCCCACACATCGAATGTGGGATTAGGAGCTCCCAACAGAACCTGCACTAGCACTGTGAAAATCGTCGATCTCTGCTCAGCGAGATTCGACACAAGTTGCAAACTTCACTAGGCCAAAAGCGTAGCTGACAAAAGAAGATCTTGTGGACATGCACAAGGGTGAAGATCATTATTTTTTGGATTTGGTAGATTTGCATTTGCTGACATATCACTACCTATTTTTAGCATAGTGATGCAGCTGATATATCTCTTGCAACGAATCTAGAACGAATCGGTGATTTGTAGCCATCTGGAAGTTTTTTTTGAGATATGGTAATGCAGACGTCTCCCAACAACACAGTCGAGTGAATGGCCTATGATTGCATTCGTGGACCCGTTTTGGAGCTAGCAGGATTATTTTTTTGAAACAACTCATCAATTGCTTACCGATGTGAGATAACGTCTGTTACAGTTTGATCTGAGCAGAAAAATCATCTTGGTTTCAAAAAAATTAGCTTGTTGTTTTTTCTGATCTGCGTGGTGCACAACGGTCATGCTGAGGAAGAGGACAATCGCAGCAGATTTTATAGTCTGGATGCGATAGCTCAACATCCTTGGATGAATAAAATTTGTAGGCCTTCCATAGTTTTGCAGATCAAAGCCAAAGATTTTGTTTTGGAGATGGATCATTAACCAGTAGGTTTCATAATTTTTGGTTTGGAGTAAACACTGAGTGTAGAAGTCACCACCGTATAGAGGAGATGCACTGGTGGTAGCATAGATAAGACGTACCACCCACAGTCAGCAACGTCACCCAGTGGAGCGACGTCGAGCACTGGAGAATTACCACCGTGGAGGAACTGTCGTAGCACGTCCTAGTGGAGGGTGCCAAAACATCGAGCACAAGGTGCTCTTTATGATCCATGGGTAGTGATATCCCGACTGGTTGCAAGCCAGGTGCCAAGGCACTTGAAAAGGAAAGGTAGGGGGTTCAAGCCCCAGCTGACCCAAAAGGTATACATTTGTTTTCATTTAAGTTTGATTTAAATATATTTTTAATGATTTTAAAAATTAGTTTAAATTAAATATTTTATTTTTTCTTAAATTATTTTTTTTAAGAAAAATAATATTTAATTAAACTATTGTTTTTACTTCATTAGAAAATATTTTTTTTCACAACTTGAATTTAAAAATACCTTTGAAAAAGGAAAACAAAGAGGAAATCAAACTTTGTTTAAAGGCAATCAAAGAGGCATAAAATCATCAAAATTCAAACTTGTTTTTTTAGGCTTCATAAACAACAAACTTTGTTTGTTTGAAGTACTTCACACAGGGGGAATTTTTTTTTTTATGACATTTTTGTGCTAATCTGCCTAAGAGGCAAATATTGTAATTTATTACAAACCAGTAAAAAAATCCTTCTGGAGCGCCCATTTTGCGCTGCCCCTTGGAACCCCATACAAGGGAGATATAATTTGTTGTAAAATCAAGGGGGGAAGACTTATAAGGGTGCATTTTCGGCAGTGACCGACACCTTAGTAAAATTATTTTGCAAAATTTTATTGTAAAAGGTGCATTTTCGATAGAGACCGACACCTTAAAAATGGGCAGATCAAAGAAAAAGATAGCCCTAAAAATTGATGTTGCTAAATCAATTAAAGACCCATACTTTCCACCAGAGATGGATGGGTTGGATTTTTATGAGGAGGGCACATTCCTCACACTAAAAAATGGTTTAGTAGCTCTCCTCGATGATTCTGAGTCTTGTATATACCTTTAGACAAATGGTTTTCAAGTTCCTATTGGCGTTCTAAGGGGCATATACCTGGTATTTGTTGCACTTGATCATGCCCAACGTAAATTGGAAATAAATAAGGAAAGTGAGGTCCTAAAGGCGAACGCTTGTTGTGACACAAGTGACCTTCAGCCCATTGTGGCACATGCTTGTTGTGATATAGGCAACCTCATACCTTCTATGGTAGATATTAGTTGTAGCATAGGTGATCTCATTTTAGTAGCAGATTTTTCTTGTGACACTAGTGACTTAACAACTGAACCTCCTCAAAAAGAGCTCCATAATCTCATCAATAGTGACAAATGCAATATTGTTAAAAGCATTGATGAAGATATTGAAATTGGATGTTTTGAAAAACACACCAAAGGATTTGGTTCCAAAATGATGAAGAAAATGGGATTCAATGGTGAGATATTAGGTAAACAAGAACAAGGCATTAAAACTCCTATAATGCTAAATGTTAGGGCAAATAATGAAGGCCTTGGCTATACTGGACATGCAAGTACCAATAATTCTATGTTTGTAAAACCTAAATCTCCTACAAATCCTAAAAAGCATTGTTGCAGTCACTATGGAAAGATAGGACATGTTGCAGCTAAGTTTTGGAGATTACATCCTTGTAATTCTTGTGGATGTACAAATCACTCTTATTCAAGTTGTTGGTACAAACTGAAAATGACCAACAAGGTTCATATTGATTTTGGATGGACAGATCTCACACAATGGACCATGATGAAAGAAATTTTGTATGGCTTCTATCGAAAAGGTAAAACCTATGGTAGACCCCAAGGCAAATCTAGTGATAGACCTAGTGGCAGTCCCAGAGATAATGACCTAGAGACAGACCTAAAGATAGACCCAGAGACAAAGTTCCAGAGGCAGATCTATAGGCAGATCCAGAGGCAATGATCCAGAGGCAGATTCATAGGCAGATCCAAATATAGACCCATAGGTACAATTCCAGAGGTATGCTTAGAGCTAGAGCCAGAGCCATGAGCCAGAGCTAGAGTCGAAGACAAAGCACGAGCCACCATTATTTCATTTCTCTTCTTCTTCTTCACTGTATTGGGGTAGTTATATACTTTACCCAAATATTGTTGTATGGGGGATGTTAGCATAACTAATAGTTATATTATTACCCAAATAATTTAATAAGGGGGTATGTTAGCGCATAGTCTTATGGTTAACTATTATTACATTATTTGTTAGGTGTATCATTATAGTTAGAACGTCTTTCATTATTAGGTTAATGTTGTTGATTAGATCCTATATCTATGGGCTTATTATAACCTATTGTAACCTATTTATTTATCTAATGATTAATCAAAGCTATCACCTTTTCTTACAACACTATGGAAAGTTACTATTGCAATTATATCAAGAAGTGTCAAAAATATCAATGACATGCTAATTTAAATCATGTACGATCACATGCATTACAACCCATTCAAATTCTATGGCCCTTCTCATAATGGGACCTTGATTTTATTGGTAAAATCTTACCTCCCTCTTTAGGACAACATATATTTATCATTACTACCACAATAATACTTCACAAAGTGGGTCAAATTAATTCCTATGACTCGTACAACAGGACCTTGAATTATAGAATTTATACTCCAACACATCATCTATCATTTTGGCATTCCCTCAAAAATTATTTTTTATAATGGCAAGTCTTTCAAAAATAAGGATGTTTGAGCATTGTGCAAAAAATATAATATCCAACATAGTTTCTTGACTCCTTACTACCCACAAGCAAATGGACAAGCTAAGGCAACCAATAAGACATTAATAGCCATTCTAAAGAAACTGGTTAAATAAAATCATCAAGATTGGCATACTCAAATATCCTTGGCATTATGGGCTTATCAAATGAGCATTTGTATGCCTATAGGGTTAATTCCATTCTCATTGGTATATGGTATTGAAGCTCATGCCTCTTGAGCTTGATATCCCTTCACTACGCATTTCATTACAAGAATTCATGGATGACAACACCGCCAGACAAGCCCTATCAGATCAACTCACGCTCCTTGATGAAATTTGATACAATGCCTTGGATAATCTACAAGTATATCAATATCATCTTAAGTGTGCTTATAACATAAAATTCCATCCACATGAATTCCAAGTAGGGGATCTCGTACTTAAAGAGAATCAGCAAAGCACTAATGCATTGTCGCATCTTTGTGATAAATTTATGGCTAATTGATTAGGTCCATACATTGTAAAATAGAAATTTGGTCCAAGAACATATAGGCTTGCTAATCTTGAGGGAATAGAAGAGCTCGAGCCATTGAATATTATCCATTTGAGAGTGTTCTATGCTTAATATGAATTATATATACATAGCTTAAAAAAATAAATATTTTTATTACCACTCAAACATATACATTGCATTTCGCCTATATTGCATAAATGCATTAATATCATAGACATCCATCCATGATAGTTATCATTTGCTTATTTTGGATAATTTTTAATCCAACAAGTCTTGTCGCATTAATCGAGAACACTTTCAATCTAGCATTAGTCCTATTTCACAATCCAAAAATACATGAATATCAATATGTTTTCAGTAACTCAGCCATTTCTAGTGTTTCAATCAACCTCTATTGAATGTCAAGTTTTATCTTAGACCAAAGCATAAATTTTCACTAAGAAAATCTTGAGTTATGGGAATTGACTCTACCATTATTGAACCAACAACATATTACATTTATTAATAATATCTTGTGTCAAACAGGGATGACACCATGATTATATTGAACCTTGAAGTGAAAAGTTCTTCTTGCTTGTCCCATTATGCACATAGTCCAAAATAATCATGAAAATAGTGGTTTTCACCACTTACATAACTTTACACAAACACAAGATAGAGTAGTAAGCATAAGGGTAAATTTCTCATCAGGAATCATCTTGAGTGGTTGATAATTTGATTCCCTAAATATCTCATTCTTGTTAGAACAATATAATAACATGAGTAGTAAGGATAGGGTTAAATCCTCATCAGGACTCGATTCAAGTGGTTGAGGATCCAATTCCCCAAAGCTCTAATTCAATTTATAAACACATAATAACAACTGGGCTTCAAGTAGTAAGGATAGGGTTTCATTCTCATCAAGACTCGATTCGAGTGGTTGAGAATCTGTGTCTCCAAAACTTGAAGACTCTAATATTGGACTATTCTTATGCATGGTGACATGTCTCTCTCGAAGATACATTTGAACATACATAAGGACAAGAAAGCTTCTTGGTTCTCTACATATCTGGTTTAATCTCACCTTACTCAATATGGTAAATTAATTCATTTTCACACGTAGTGGTTCTTAATTGGCTTGAGTCATTACCATGCTCATGATTCTTAAATGAACATTCATCACACACACAATTGGTCTTTGATAAATTTAACTCTATTTTTCTAGTTTGTTTGAGATCACTAGGGTGTTTGAGTCTCTACAAAACAACTCTAGATCTTTATCCCTAAAGCAAAAAAAGTCACAGGTAAGCTTACATTCCATATCATCATTGCATCATTACATGAGTTTCATAATCCACTTCATATTTCACTATTAGATATTGGTATCCTTGATTAAGCATCAAATATTAAATCGGTCAAACAAGACTCTAAAGTATCTCAATGATCATTAGATCATGATGCCATTAGTTTATTTACATACATTGTTCATAATGCATTCATACCACCATATACATGTGCATCCATACATACATCCACAATAAACGAAATACAAAAAACATAACACAAACTAATACACAAAAGAAACGCCATGTGTATTTATATGAATCATACGTACAAAGCACACACAAAGGTTGTATACAATAGAGCACTAAGGGTCATATAAAAAATAAATTCTACAAAAATAAGTAGTAAGTGCTACTAGTTAGTACCACTATGATCCCTAGGAGGTACAAAAGTAGGCCCATGACTAGAACCCTATGATGCTGATAGATCTAGATTTTGGGGAGCTCTAGAGCTATAATTATTGTGCCTAGACTCACTCTACCTACTAGTTCTAGATACATATGAAGATGGTTGCATAGGCAATGGGATATGATGTTGAATAAGGTGATCCTCAAGCAATTGAATATACCCATTCCATGCTTGCAAATGAGTCAAGTCCTATATTTTATGAGCATCTCTCTCTTCAAGCTTGGTACAAAGAGCAGTAATTTGAACTCCATAACCACCTACACCTGAGGCACTTAGAAGCCTCTCCATGTCACTCTATAGCTAAGATATCTTAGCATCTTAAGCTAGTAACTCTGCATCCTGTGTTATAGCAATCTGTAGAAACTGATCATGCTCCTTAGCCAAACTATCTCACTCAGCATGGAGCACAACCCAAACCTCCTCACTTTATGCTGGAGACCTCTTTGAAACCTCTTCAATATCACCCCCACCATCACCTCCACCATCACCATCACCTCAAATCTTAGGAGGCTAACACCTCAGCTCATGACTACCTACCCATTTTTTCCCAACATAGATACGCAATCCCTCCATAGGTACACAGAAGATGTGAAATATATCCTCAAGTGTAATTGTCATCTCCCCTGTTAGGAGATGCAAGGTCCCCTTATCTGTATCCCATATCTCTACTAAGGTAGATAGGTAGCTCTCATCCTCCTTGACCACCTCAATCCATGTGTAACCATCTAATCCCACCTTCCCCATCCACTCCTAGTCATCCTTCATCAATGCCTTCTTCACCCCAGGAAGGATAGGTGAAAATCGATGTCGCACCTCCAAAATTCTCAACTGCAGCACAATAAAAGATAAAAATACATTAGGATATCATACATGTGTAAATAATGTTTTCACATTTCAAAAAACAAACTTTTTTTCTTCCTTCATTCCTTCAAAAAAAAAACTTTTCACCCTCCCCCTTTCCATCGTCAAAAAAAATAACACAAATAAATAAAATAAAACAAAAGCAACTACTAAAAATAAACAAGAAGGTTATAATACCTTACATTAGCCATCTGCCCACAATCACGAACCACCACACCAGCTCCCTCCATCACCATTGTCAAGCTCCTTCACTCCTCTTAGATGTTGGCTCACAAAAGCAAAAATGAAGTGAAAATGACCTTGCAGCCCTTTTTATAGCCGAATTGTTATTCACAGATGCACCTCTATGTCTGGCAGGCATATCTAGATGCAACTCTATGTCTAGAGGGTGTATGCAGATGCACCCCTATGTTTTTAGATAGCCAAACACACATCTATATCAGAGAAAATAAAGATGCAGTATTGTGTTTGCTTCCCAAATGTTGAAGAAGGATTCAAAAGGCTACGAATTAGTGCAAAACCCTACAAAATCATCACAAAATCTCATCCAAGAATTAATTGCATCATCATATCTAATTTTGTGATAACATGGATTGATTTGGGTGCTTAATTTTCTAATACAACCAAAAGTTGCAAAATACCCAAAAAGCTTCAAAAACATCTCAAAATGATCTAAAATTTCATAAAATTATCAAATTAGCACATCAATGCATCAAAAACATCATCCCATATCATCACACTTGAAATAAAATCAGTTTGGTCCCTCAATTTTGGAATATGATAGTATTCAAGAAACTTTGCACAAAGCTAATCATTCACCTTCTCCATGGGGATAAAATGCAGAAATATTTCAAATCAGTATGCACCATACCAATGTCAAATATGAATGCAATGACTATAACTGAGGTAAAATAACCTCAGAATGATTGTAGTATCACATGCACACCATATTGCTTGGTTTATCTACCACATCAAACGCTCATCACTTTACCACAAGCAAAGTTTCGACAATGTATATTTACCCTAAATTTAGGGTAATCAACTTGATATTAATTTTAAAAAAATTGGCATGCATCACATCTACCACTTTTCATCATTTAAATTCAATCAATTGGCTCATGGGTTTCATTCTTTACCCATTTTCCAATTGAGGGGGTAAGCTAAAATTAAAAGTTTCAAAATCATTCTTCTTGCACGTCAGAGAAAATATTCCATCCAACAAAACCAGGTGTCTCTTATTTTTGCACCACATTGTGTTTTACACAACGCAATACAAAAAGGGGCATTTGTAGACACCAAATACTAACCATTCATTATTTATATATATATATATATATATATATATATATATATATATATATATATATAACATTTATATTTATATATAGATAAATCCTAGTTGCTCATCATATTTTAATCCTAGTCATTCATCATATTCTTCATACCCTAACCCTAGCTTGCCACTTGACAATTCTAGCTCACACCATAAAAACCCTAAACCTAGCCTCCAAAATATTATACAATACCATTCACTTTTGGTGAATGAGGATCCAAAAATAAGCACCAAAAATCTATAGTTAAATTGCAAGAGTAACCCTAATCGAAGTTTAGAGCTTGAGATATCAAAGTTTTGAATCAATTCACATCGATTCTGCAAATAGATCCAGACATTACAGGGTGCCTACACAATTCCAAACATAGATTTACACCTGTAGAAGCATAGCACTGTACCTAGCTAGTCCATAGGTGCGGCACCATGCCATCTCAACAATATTTCTAGCCCTAAAAACATAGATCTAATCAGGTATAAACAAGGTGGTCTTTGATTTAATTTACTTTATATTCTTTACATTTCATTTTATGTTTTGCAAATACTTATATTCTAGGGTTTATAGCTTTTTTTTACTCATCAAAAAGGGCTTCACATTGTGGAAGCTTGCATATGCTATTAACTCATTATTGTCAGGTTATGTGTGTAGATGATAATTTATTGAAGAGTTGTTGAAGCAGGAGTGGCCCGACAAGGATACACAAGCCCACTCATCAATTTGATTGTAGCAAAAATATTCAAAGTACCAGTGTTTACTTGATTTTGTAAAAGGGGACATTCTCCTTTCACCTATTGTACTCGAAGAAGAAAATAGAATACACTTGTAATCAGATCCCTACAATTTGGGACATAAATTGATGTAAAGAGGATATCAAGGCTCCATTATCAATATAAAATCATTCATTTACTTGCACATTGATTGTTTTAATTTGTCATTATTTGGTGTTAATATTTACTGTTACAAAAGAAGTTTCTACTCCACTTAAATATGGTTGTATTTCATCAATTATTCCAAATGTAATTAACATGAGTGCCTTTGCATCACTTTCTTCAAATTTTTGTATTTCTCTTTCATTCTCACTAGGTTTTTTCTTTGTTCCATTTATTGTCCCATAGTTTTTCTATAGTAAGAATTGATTTCATTTTGTTTTTCCATGATGCAAAATTTGGTTCTTTCAAAAGTTGAGATTTACAAATGAAACATTTATTGTTTGACATAATGGAACACATTCAAATTTGTAAAATTTGAATTCCTTTGTAGTAAACCTTATATCTTCAAAGTTAATAAATAAAAATTTCAAAAAAATTAACAATAACCACTCAAATAAGAAATTTGCAAATTTTAAATTTTCCTAATCCTTTGATGTAGAAATCCTTTTAACTCCATAATTGAATTAAATTTGTAAATTTCAAAATTTTCTCAAAATTTAAAAAAAAATCAATGAGTTTACACAGATTTTTATGAGGGGTCCCGGTCCCCTCATACTAAGTGGGGCTTGAACCTTGGACCTCTCAAAGAGAGGTCAAAGCCCTACCACTGTAGTAAGCTTGTAACTCTTATATTTTTTTTTGTTCAATGAGTTTACACAGGTTTTTATGAGGGGTCCCGATCCCATCATACTGAGTGAAGTTTGAACCTTGGATATCTCAAAGAGAGGCCAAAGCCCTTAGCACTCCAGTAAGCTTGCAGCTTAAAATTTAAAAAAATCCAAGTAACTTCAAAATATTCAAATCTTAAAAATCTTCTACTAACTCTTCAAACTTCAAAATTGAAATTTAAAAATTCAAATCCAAATCAAATAATCATGTTTGAAGTAGTAAACCTTCACTCCATACTTTAATAAATATTAAAAAACTCAAAAATTTAAAAACTTGAAATATAAAATTTAGACTATAGTAGAAAACCTTATAACTCCCCCTAATAATCAAACCATTAGAAAAAATTTACTCCAATCTAAATAATTAAAGTACCTAAGATATTAATCTTCTAGCTTAGTCTTTAATTTATCATTAAATTAAGGTAATATTACTTACCTTATTCTCCTCCTTGTTCGCTTACTGAAATAATACTTAATGCCTCTTTAATATTCCTCCTAACGCCTTCTTCAATAACCTTCAATGCATGTTGAGTAATATCTGTGAGCATTCAAATAGGCATAAGAATAGACTTAAGAAGTAACGTTATATGGTCATTTCACATAGATGTTATATTCCACATTGCATTGGTCTTTATATTGGAGAATATTACATTATTTGGTACATGGAAATGTACCCCCATGGTACCTTCATGGTATAAATATAAATATGCAATAGATCAAGTTTAATTTTATAGTTTAGATGAGTGATTTATATTTTTCCTTTAATATAAGTATCAATGTGTAGGAACTGAACAAGTGTCATGTAAGTAAGAATGCAAGTGTGTATTGAGTGAATGTGCACAAGTGTCTTGTATATAAGTGTACAAGTATGTAAAGTGAGGATGTGCACAACTATCTTTTTTAGGAGTGCATATAGGAGATTCAAAGTCATGTATAAGTGTACAAGTGTCATAGAGTCAAGTATGCATGTAAGAAGAGAGTGAAGATTCTAGTATACAAGTGGCAAGATGATAAGCCAAAGGTCATAGGAGTTGTCATATGGAGAGAAATAGTCAAGTACATGAAGAGTCATCTTCTATGTCTATATTATGGAGATAAATATCCATACAATATATTGGGAAAACATTTTACAAACTATCACAACATAGCAAGCATTGATAATAAAGCTTATATAAATATTTTGAGCAATTCATGTTGTAAGTATTATTCATGCTTGTACATGAATGATTTTTGGCCATTTTACATTCATATTTGATATTATAAGTGAATGTTATTTTATCATTATATTGGCCTAGATATATATTTTATTGCTCACATATATAATTCTACTCTTCATTATTGATATTTTGACCTTTAATATTGTGGCTTATTTATATTGGGACCTATGATATTTTGAGGTAGCAAGCTTAAAATACAATAATTTCAATGCAAATGTATGTAAGAACTTAGACTCCACATTGCACTGGATATTTCAAAAACCTTTTAGATTGTTTGCCTCTCTTCTCTACTTTTTGGAATATTTTTTGGCTAGCTACGATGCTTTGAATTCCTCACTACTCTACATTCCTATTCCCTAGGCATTTATCTCTCAACATGTACTATTCTCTCCTCTTTATTTTCAAAATACAAAAAATATTAATTAGGGCTTCAAACATGTGATGCTATTTAAAATTTTCCTTGCTCACTATGTACTTATTTTTCATCTTATCTCAAATGATACTTAAGAACTACTCAAGCTCTTCGTTATCACCTGTGTTCACTACATGAGTGCTTAGCTACTTATATGTTGTCCTCTCACTATTTGTGTTCTCTGCTTGAGTTACTCAAATGTTGCTACTTGGAATATTTCTTCTCATAATCTGCTTGAGCTACTTAAGCACTTTCCTCTGACTATCTACTTGAGCTATTCGGGTGTTTTCCTCTCATAGTTTGCTTGAGTTTCTTAGGAGCTTTCCTCTCACTGCCTGCTTGAGATATTTAGGCACTTTTCTCTTATAGATTTCTTAAGCTTCTTAGGCACTTTCCTCTTACTTCCTACATGAGCTACTCAGGTGCTTTCCTCTTGCTTCCTACATGAGCTACTTGGGCTCTTTCCTATCACTTCTTGTGTGATCTATTTGAGTGCTTTCCTATTACTACATGTATTCACTTTCCATGAGCACTACTAGGGTACTACCATATACTAGTATTTCTCTACTCAATAATTTATTAATAGCTATTAGGATGCTACCATACATTGGTATTTCTTTGCTTGATACCAATCAAAATCGATCGCTACTACTCTATATTTGAATGCTTTTGTACAAGAGCACTCCTACTCTATTCTTGGTTACCTCCAAGCTCAGGTGCTACTATACTATGCTTGGACACTTCCAAGTTTGGATGATTTTGCACAATGCTTAGACACTTCCAATTTTGGATGCTTTTGCACAATTCTTAGACACTTCCAAGTTCAAATGCTTCTACACTATGCTAGATATTTATCAAACTCACATGATTATGCTCTCCACTTGAGCTTTATCAGGCTCGAGAAATTCTGCTCTACACTTAGGCACTACTATGGCCCTTTATTCCTTACTTTAATCTTACTATAACTTGAATTTTCTTTCCTACTTTGTGCTCTTAGCTATAAAATAATCTTTCAATATTAGTAGAAACTTGTAATTTTTTTCTTTCTACTACACTCTAGATTTTATCCAAGTTATCTTAAAAAACTCTGATCTTTGGAAGATTATATTGCTTCTCAATTTTATGGAAGCTATGATGCTTCTCAATATCTAGAAGATATGATGCTTCTCAATTATCTAGGATATTTGATTCTACTCAATTCAATAATGTCTTAGGTCACACCAAAGAACAATGTGATTCTCCTCTTTTCTAGAGAATCTAAAATCAATATTAGGGTGACTATGAATGTCCCCTCACGTCCAACTATATTTTGAGTTGGATATCTCAATCAATTCAAGTTGAGTCCTAGTCTTCACTATTTTTTCTTGAACCAAGTGGAAATACCCTAGCATCCAAATCAAGGTGACTTTTATTTGTCCCCTTAATATCTACTCAATCAGACCTTTAAAATAGATTCCAAGTCTTCACTACTTTTAAAGTGGACAAACTCAAATATTATGATGGCTCTAAAATATAACTCTATCAAAAATGAATAGAGTTAAGTGGTAGCTATGATACCACTATTGGATTTTAATCCTAACTATATCAAAATATCATAGGTCCCAATATAAATAAGCTATAATTGTATAGGTCAAAATATCAATAATCCAGAGTAGAATTATATATATGAGAAATCAAATATATATCCATATCAATATAAATAATGAAATAACATTCACTTATAATATCAAATATGAATGTAAAATGGCCAAAATAATTCATGTACATGCATGAATAACCTTACAATAAAATTACTCAAAATATGTATACAAGCTTTATTATCAATGCTTGTTATGTGGTGATCACTACATATTATTTTCCCTTACATTGTATGGAAATTTATCTCCATAATATAGCCATAGTAATATGACTCTTCAATACTTATCTATTGCACTCCTCACATATTTTGGAGATGCAACCTTTCCTATTCTTGACCTTTGGCTTCTCATCTTGCCACTTGTATACTAGACTCTTCATTCTCTTCTTACATGTATACTTGAATCTATGACACTTGCACACTTCTACATGATTCTTACTCTCCTACATGTACTCCTAATACAAGACACTTATGCACATCCTCACATTACATATTTACACACTTACATACATGACATTTGTGCATATTCTCTCAATACACACTTACATGACACTTGTGCATATCCTACATAGTACACTCTTACATAACACATGCATATCCTACACATAGATATATAAAAGGGAAATTTAAATCACTCATTTGAACTATAGACACAATTCCTAATCTATTACATATTTACATTTGTACCATGAAGGTACCATGGGGGTACATTATCATGTATCAAATAATATAATATTCTCTAACATAAAAGAGGAAAATGAGAAATTGAAAAAGAATTCAACACTGATAGAAGTGTAAACTTCAGTGATTGAACAAGTCAATTCCTTATGGGATAATGTACAAGTTAAGGCAATACATGCCAAGGCTTATTTTTACTTCATTACACAATCAAAATCCATCCTTAATCAAACTTCTAACATGATTCAACATATACAAAAATAGTTGGTTGTAGAACAAAATACACCAAAGTGTTATAATAATTGTTTAATATGACTACAAAACAAATTAAATAGTTGGGTGTTTCATATAGAAAAGCTATAGTTAAGAATATTTGTAACACAAAAATATTCTTAACACAAAAATGTGACTATAGGAATGCAAATCCACCATGACATCCTAAATCTACCTATATAATAAATAAAGAAGGAAACACAATAACTAATAGATGTTAGGTTTCCTGATATCTTTACTATCCAAGGACAAATCCTCTCATCTAGCCAAATAGATAAAATCTTTAGTGATGAAAAGATAAAGCAATGGCTAGTATTGCACTAGATAAAATTGTTGAGTTTGAATCTCTACTAGATAAAATGAAGAATATAGTGGATCAGGGGAATAGACTTTCAAGGAGTTAGTATGAAGATCTAGTGTTAAAAAAAAAAAGTAAGTGACCTAGAGCTATAAGTGATATTGATAACATTTTCAAGCCTACTAACTTAATAAAATTAAGTTGATCCATTAGTTTTATAAATTTTGTCATGAGGATTCCAATTTTGAAGACTTTGTGCACCCAAGGATAGAGCTAGGAGTTAGGACTTCTTTCCATGTTGAAATATGTGTAATCTTATCTTATATATACCAAGACTAAAAGTGTGAAGAAGTTCTTATGAGCACTACTAATGTAGCCTACGAGTATGTAATTATGTAATCCTATAGACATTATTCATTTATGAAATTTTATAAGCATGTTCATTTAAGCCTACATGCATGTTCATGTAAGTCTGTGGACCCCTATCATATTTTACCCTTAGTGGTATTAGTTATTCCACCTATAGATACTAAATTTTAAGCACAATTCTAATCTTCAAGTTTATCCATCCCTTCATAAATCAACCAAATTGAATCAACATTCTCATACCTAAAATTGGAGCATTTATTGCTCCAATAGAGAACATGTTAGGGATTGAGTCATAGTGTTGATGGTGCTTTTGCAACCCTAGTAGCACTTTTGTCAAATCTTTGAATTTTAATATTTTGTGGCCAAATTTGACCTCTCGTAGTCATGGCAACAAAAGTATCACTACAAAAGTGTTGCCAACACTTTTTCTAGCCAATGCTTTTGACCATCATATGCCAAAATAAAAATATGACTTTTTGTATGCTTTAAGCCATCCATCATTAATGGGTCATATCCCTAAGGTCTAATTTATAGCTCCTAATATAAATCATGTATAAAAGAATTACCATTCTCAATATTCTTCTATTAATGGCTTCTTGATCTCTTTTAAACTCTTATTATCTCTAATCCTATCATCTTCAATGCAATTCTTCCTCCAAGGAACCAAAGCTTCCTAGAAAACTAACACTTGGGGTGACCATTTCATATGGTGTTTTAGAGTAGAAAAATTCTATCAAAATATTTCTAGAATCATAGAGGGGTGAGACACTTAATGATTGGACACTTTATGGTCTTGTTGATTCATAATTTTGCATGGAAATATTATACTAAAATATTTTCACACTTTTATGAATGTCATCCTTCAAGCATTCAAGCTCTTGTTTTTTGCAAGCACTTAAGAAATCAAGTCTCCAATATCAAGCTCTCAAGTGACTATAAGCAATCTAGAAATATTTCAATGAACTTCCAAAAAGAAGAGGAAAACAATATTGCATCTTGAGTTATACTCTTCCCCTTATATGCTTTTGGAACTCTTATTGTCTTGTAGCTCTAATTTTATATCTTGTTGTATATTGAATAATTTGGCACATTTCATTTGCATCTAGGTAACATCTTTGTCATCTTAAGCTCCATTTAAAGCATAAAAAACTATTTTTTTTATCATGGTATCTTACAAACCTAAGCCAGAGGCTTCCATAGACTTAATCATAAAATTAGCTCATCTTGCATTTAGTCTTGTCTTTATGCTCTCAAAATTGAAAGCATTGTCAAATTGTAGGTCTAGTGGCACTTTTGTTCTCTGGTTTACATGGATTGAAAGCACTAGCATCTAGTAAAAGCATTGGTGGTAATATCACCAACCCCTTGGTGCTTTTTCCACTAAGAATTTACTTCATTCATTTATCAATTATGTCATTTCATATTTTTCTGAACAAGATATTTATTTCTATTCAAGGAAATTCAACACTCTGTGCTATCTTAGACAGGCCTCTTTACTACTAAACCAACCTTTTTTTATTTTTTTTTGTAGAAAAGCAAAAATGCCATTGACAAGTGAAAGCATTGATGGTGCTTTTATGCATTGATGGTGCTTCTGCCTCTATGAAAAAAATAAGTTGTTCTACTCCATAACTATCTTCATTACAAAATTTAGGATTAAATCTTGCTTATTGTCTATTAGATTAGTTTTTTTTATTTGATTAAAATAATCAAAAGGTAAAAAAAACTAATTTAGTCTTAGTCGCATAGAAAACCAATTAAATATATCATATTTAGCATCAAATCAAAAGTGCATGTACTTGCATTTAGGACTTTTTTACTTCATTCCCTTGTACCCTTGTCCTCAAAAGATAAATTGCTATTCGCTTCATCATTTTAACTTTAGGCCTAATTTTTTGCATTTGTGTGCTATTAAGTTTAAGCTCAACCAAAGAAATATCCTAGGAGAATGTAGGTGTTCTTCAAACTAATCCATCAAAAACTAAGCTCTAAGGTCACAAACTACCCCTAATATCAAGGTGATAGAGAGGGTAAGAGATGAAGCAAGTCCTCCAAGAGGCCCTTTATGATATTTAACCTTGTATCACGTTTTGGAAAACCTGATATAAACACCATAATGGGTCCCAATATCCTCTTTGTCTAATCTAAACCTTAATCAAGATAAAATCTATCAAACTTTAATCTAGATCACTTAATCTTGTTTTTTAGATTAAATCATATTAAATTTAGATAATAATAACATAACCATTTTATAGTCCTACTAAGGGTGTTCACAATCCTTTGAGTAGTTGTCATATGAGATACCAGGCTATATTAGTTATATATTGAGCTTGAGCCACCAACCACCCACATATGGTATTATGGATGCTTATGCCTAGTAAGGAATATATTACAGTTGGGCTACTATCATTGGCAACCTATGTATTAGCTTTATCTCTCATACCAATGGGTATAGAGAGAATTTTAGGTATATAGAAAGGTCCTTGAGATATATATGTCAATTTTAGTATATCAAGTGAAGGAGTTATAAGGTTGCTAAAACATCTTCTCTTTATTCTTTAATCAACTCTATAAACTTTAAATTTAAATTAATTTAATCCTTTCTTTTATAAAACCATGGTTGAAATATTCTACCTAACCTATAGTGCTACTCATCAATTTGCCATTAAATCTAACCTACAATGGAAGGTCATGATGACCAAATCACCTTTGAGAACCCAAAATTTGATGAGGAGGAGGTTTAAATACCTTTGGGTTCTCTAAGCCCTATCCATGATCGACAAGGAAGGGTGGTTTTCCAATATACAACTCATATGGATTTCTTTTTATATAAGTATATGGAGGTTGTAGAATCCTTTATTAAAATAATTCATGACACCCTCGACATCTCTATGAGGGAAGGTTAACTCATGGACTATCGTCAACAACCTAGATCAATCTCTTTGCATCTAAATCAATTGGATCCATCCTTTGTATCCTTAAATGCAAACCTTAATACTCTCATTTCATTTATTCAAATCCTCCTATTATCACAACTTTTGAAAATTTCAAGGGAAAAACCCCCCACCATCCATGGAACATCACTCATATTTTCCTAATCTTGCAAAACTATTATAGGGAAATATAAGTTATCATGTATCCTAACAACTAAGCACAAGCTACTTTCCTAATCCATATTTACATTTAACTATCCCAATTTATAATCCTCATGTCAACAATATTTACTCTAACCTCACAAGCACAAGTATGGATTTCATTTAAAACCTTAATCCCACAATATTTCATCCTTTATCTCTAATTCTTACATCTCAAATACCTTGGGAATAAATTATACGATGCTAATATCAACATAATACATCCAAGTTTATCAACCTCCTTCTTATATAAATTATCAAATTCTTCTTTTCTCTCAACATATACCTTTGGTGCCGTTAGATCCTATTTCTTTCAAGCTTCAAACTCTAACCTCTAAACTCTAGCTATTGAAAAAATAAATTATCACCATCCAAGGGTATTTCTTCTAGTCACAAGTACACTTATGATGACTTGTGCAACCAACCCTTAAATCCTTTTGTAGTCAATTGTCCTTTCTCTCCCAACTTTGAAAATCCTAAGTTTCAAATATACAAAGGGAAGAAACATCCTATCAACAACCTTAGGTTGTTTAAAATTGCTTGTAGTGATATTTCTTATAATGAAAAATTGCTACTTAATATTTTTTCTAATATATTTAGTGATACCACCTTAAAATTCTATTATCAAATGCCAAGGCATGTTCTCAAGGACTTTAGAGACCTTGTTGAGATGTTTGTCAATCAATTATCTATCTACATTGAGAAAAAGTCATAATTAGTGATCTATAACAACTCAACCAGTCTAAAGACAAAAAATTTCCAACTTCTTAGCAATATTCTGAGCCTAAGTGGGGATACTTTAGTATGTCCTTACACCAAGAGACCTTTTAGACATATTTATAGGTAGCCTTAATGAGCAATTAGACTTCTATTTAGAGATGGTCAATGTATCTTCTTTTAAAGATGCAATTGATAAGGCCAAGAGATTAGAGACCACCCTTGTCAAAAGAGGACAATTGAAAATTAAATCCTATGAGGAACATAAGCTTTCTTCTCACCCAAAGAGATAGTATAAAAATAAACATGTTGTAAGTTATGGATTTTTATATTTATGCCAAACCAACAATGTTAGTGCTATAGCTAACCTTCAAAAGCTTATCTTAGGGAAGCCACAACAATAGAAACCTAAGAAGAAGTAAACCTGACTAGATAAACCTCTTTTTGTCATCCTAAACCAACTTTTGAAGGCCAAAATGGTGGATTTTCCACCTATCAAGCCTTTAGAACTTGAAAGGGAAACAACTCCTTGTTTTTGTCCAAATAAGCAATGTGCCTTCCATTGCATTATTGTTCATGCAAATGATAAATGCATGAACATGAGAAACCTAATCCAAAACCTAATCAATAAAGGTTAAGTGGTTCTCAATAGCTCTGATTCTCAATCCTCTTCTAATAAATACCTTGTATTATTTTTAATTTGTTGCCTAATTATAATCAGAATAAAAACATAGCAAATAACATTCACTACAAGAACATATCACCTCCAAACTAAAGGATGGTTGGAGTAGTCTATTATTCTAATCATATCTCTCCCATTTGTGTAGTAACTAAGAAGCAACACCATTATCCTTCATCTGATCAACATTTTAGACCTTATTTGGTCCTTCATTTAAAAGGAACATTCCCCTAAAGGACCACCTTTAATCATTCAAATAGGAGTTAAAGCTAAGGGTAGTTTTAGTTTGCTTCATCAACTTGAATGTCCCATAGCCAAAATCTTCCTTCTTGAACTTCTCAAGACATCTCTAGCCAATAAATACATCATAATCAAAATTTTGAGTGAACAAGTTGTTCCTCAATATCTCAATCCCAATGACAACACTGCATCATTATATGAGGATGATGGTAATCCCTAGCCTTCTTTTGTCAAATATCAGTCATTATACATTACATTACAGACCATATTGATGACAAGTTCATCAAATAATATTTAAATAACAATGGTTCTCATTTCAATGTTTATAACCTAAAGGTCCATGAGTCATTTTAGGCTAACCAAGTAAGATTTAAAGAAAATTATTCTTGTTGTTATATCTTTTAACAATGGAGAATGTGAGGCTAGTCTTACCCTTTGTAGTCTAACCTCGCATGCTCAACACTCTCTTCTATGTTAAGATATGTGATCTAAAAATACAAAATTATTTTTAGGAGGGTTGTGGATTCATATATGCCCTTCAACTCTCCAATGTTGCCTTAAATATGAATATAGGATTAATATATATCACTTTCTAATTGACCTTAAACCTTTTTATTACTATCAAGTAATAAAGGTTGATAATCCTAAAGTATTTATGTGTCCTCTTAATCTATCTCTTGAATCATCTTCTTTGCTATAGTCCTCTATTAGTGTTGTATTAAGGCCTCTCACTTTGAATAACTTATATAACAATAAAATTAAGGGTCATGGTTTTAATCCCATTAACATTAATAACAAAAATTCATCCAATAAAATTTTTGACTTGGATCTAACCAACCTCCCCTTGTCTCCACAAATCTTAGGCTCTCCTTCTAGTAACAAGGGTAAATTGGTGTATATATAAAGTTACTCCATTTATATTGGAACTCCCAATGAGGATAAAATCCATGGTAATAACTCTTACATGATTGAATAATATTATGCTTCACACTTCTTGTAAAATATATATTCCATTCCTAAATAGATACTTTATAACATGGGATATCAGGATAAAGTATTAGGTAAATATGAGCATAGCATCAAATAGACCCTATATTTTAAATCTTGGCTAGGATTTTGTGCAATAGGTTATACACCTAGTCATAGTCTGCTTCTCCCTTCTTCTTCTTATTCTACCAAATATAAAGCTAGCCTTCTTTATAGGTAGTACTATGATGATATTATTTCTTTAAGCATATTGGATTGGGATGAGGAGGAGGATGATGGATCATCTATCCTCATAGATCCTAGCCTATTTTGATTTACATAATTTTTTAGTGTAAACCTCTTAACCTTAGCGTACATTGAGCTAATTTTTGATGTATATGGTTTTGAAATAGAGGATGTCCTAAACATCTCCCTTAAGATGGTCTCTTATACTATCCAAGCCAAAACAATTTACATTTATGTGGATCTATTCCCCAAATTGTGAATGTCTCTATCTCACATCCAACCAATCATAATCAACCATTCCTAAATCCTATAGATATTGGGATCCTATAATTTGTGCTTGCTTCCCCTCAATTGGAAGATAAGTCTTCATTCTTATTGAGGACATAATAGATACTAATATTGTGATTTTTGAAGATCCCAAGATCCTTAAGCTAGGAAAAGTCTTGACCCTAATTGGACTTGAGGAATACACCAAGTTTTTAATAAATTTTAAATATATATTTGCTTTTTCCTATGCTAATATGCTAGCTCTTTAATATTTTCTAATTTTCCTCCACCTATTCATCACTCCTATTACAAAATATATAAAGCAAAAATTACAAAACATGCATTCAAAAGTTGCTTTACTAGTCAAATAGGAGCTCCAAAAACTCCTCAATGTTAGATTCATCATATTCATTAAATACTCTAATTAGATCTCTAAAGTTGTACTTGTTTCCAAGAAAATAGGTAGCATTAGAGTATGCACCAATTTTTGGTACATCAACAAAGCATGTCCCAAGGATGACTTCCCTCTATCCAACATTGACATGAATGTTGATTTCATTATAGGATATGGAATGTTGTTTTTTATGGATATATTATTAAGCTAGAATTAGATCAAGATTACTCCTAAGAACAAAGCCAAAATAACTTTCACCATCCTGTGAGGAACTTTCTACTATCAAGTCATACCTCTATATTGATAGGATGCATGACATCATGGAAGACCATGTCAATGATCTTATTAGTTGGTCTTTTTAAATTATAAATATCATATTCTAAGGGGTTTTTATGGTTGATATGCCACCCCCTCAAACTCTACCCCAACTTAGGAGTCTGTAAGAAAAAATCCAATTCATTCAGAGATTCATCTTCCAACTTGCTAACAAGTGTTAACCTTTCACCAAGGTTTTGAGAAAGGATGCGATCTAGGAAACTGACTATCAAACTACCTTCAATGCTCTCAAATCCTACGTTTGTCTCTTCATATCCTTATCCCTTCTAATCCTTATAGGTCCTTATTACTATACATATTAGTAATAGACTATGCCCTAGGATTTATGTTAGCATAACACTATGACAAGCATAAAGAGCAAGTAATTTTCTACTTTAGTAAAACATTGGTCAATTACAAATTCTACTATATTCCTTTAGAGAATATTTGTCTATTTGTAGTATTTACTTCCTAGAATCTTAAAAATTACATGCTCAAACATAAAAAAAATTCCATCATAGTGTTGATACCTTATGTTATCTCATGTCCAAGCCTTACCTCTTCTAATGAACTGCTAAGTGGGTAATTATACTTAGCAAATTTGATCTTGAGTTTGTTATCCAAAAACCTCTTTAATTTTAGGTCAGCATTGATAAACTAGTAGATGATCCCTTAGAAGCTAGCTATCCCTTAGCCATGGACTTTCCTAATGAATTAATCTTTATCCTAGAAGTAGATCAACCTTATTTATGGACTTGTACTTTTATGGCACAAAATGTGTCAAAGGAGTAGGTGTGTGGGAGTCATCTTGGTCACTCCTCAATAGTATTTGTCCCTTTATCCTTAAGCTTAAGTTTCTATATATCAATAATTCTAATGAGTATAAATTCCTTATCTTAGAGCTCCATGAAACATTAGTCCTTCATTTTAGAACCATCTTTGTCTTTGAAGATTCCCAACTTATAGTCAACCAATTCAATGGTATCTATCAAACTAAAGATAAAAATCTTAATCCAAATAAATATATTGTCACTAAACTTATGGTTTCTTTCCACAAAGTCACCATTGAAGTCATCCCTAGGTCTAGTAACCATCATGTTGATGTTGAGATGTTGACTACATTTCTTATCCCCTTAGAGCTAGATGGCGAGCAATCTATGATCATAATTTGACACATTAGGGAGCCTTCAACCATAGAGTCTAGCCAACTTCCTTTAGGAATATTTTCCATAGAATTTACTCCTTCCTTTGATCCTTGGTACAAATATATCTTTGATATCCTTAAGGATGGCATGTTACATGATCATTTGAATTGTAATGAGTGCAAATATTAAGTAATGCTCCTATAGGCATGTCATCGTTGGCAATATCTTATATTATCACTTCCTTGATGATATTTTTCTTAGATTCCTAGCCTATTTTTAATATCAACAAATCATAAGATATACCCATGATGGATCATATAATGGCCACTTTAGCAGTGTTGTCATCACCAAGAAACTCCTACAAATGGGTTACTTTTGGACCTCAATGGAGGACACTTGTGACTATGTTATGAGGTGTGATAAGTGTTAAAAGTATGATAATATTATACACTCTATTTCCTAATATCTCTAATTCTTTACTTCTCCTTGGTCATTTTTCTATTTGGGTATTTGGCATCATTGGGAAGTTCAACCTAGTATCGTCTAATGGACATAATTTCATCATCATAGTAACTAATTATTTCACTAAATAGTTAAAATCCATAACTTTAGCCTCAACTACTAAATTCAAAGTGTCCAACTTTATCCTCAACCAAATCCTTAACCAATATAACATCCCTTCCATGCTAATATTGGATAATGGAATACCCTTCAAGAACAAGGGCATCCAAAAAAATGTGAAAGACAAGATTTAGCACAAATGGTCTATGCCTCACTATCCTCAAGGTAATGAACAAGCTAAAGCTTCTAGCAATACTCTTGTTAATATCCATAAGAACCTCATAAACAAAACTAGTCAAGGGTGGCACCTTTGTTTATATCCAATCTTGTGGGTCTATTGCACTAGTACTAAAAGTCTCATTAGTGCAACACCCTATGCTTTGGTTTATGGAATTGAAGTAGTATTTCCTTATAATTTAGAGGTGCCTTTCTTGTGCAATTTATTATAGGAATCCTCTATTGGAGATGAGTATTTTGCCTATCTTAGCTAGTTAAAACTACTTGATAAAAAATGGATTAATGTCCTAGAAAACCTACGGGTCTACCTGTAAAGACATAAACATGCATTAGCAAGAAGGTACAATCCTATTCCTTTGAAATTGGTGATCTCATTCTCAAAGAGAATCAAAATAACACTAATTCCATAATTGAGCTCAAAGGTAAATTTGATTCTAATTTACTAGATCCATACATCATAACCACAAACTATGGTTTAGGTGCTTACCACCTCATCATGTTTGATGGCAAAGAACTTAAAGAACCAATGAAAATAATGTATCTTAAAAGATATTATATATGAATCTATATGGGATGCCTATTTCCTTTCAACTATCTATTATTGCTTACTTGCATCTTGTTTGACTTCATATCTACTTGCATGCACATGCTTGTCTATGTTTATATTGCCTATTGTATATCTAGTTAGGGATCCATGATAACATGTAAATGATGATCCTAATCAAGATAGTTTATTTTCATTCTCTAGGTTACTGATGCAAGCAAATCCTCCCAATCCCATATTTACAAATTAAATCAAGATTATCAATATCATCTATCTCTATCTTAATTTTGTTTGCTTCAAATCTTATTTTTACCTATATGTTATTCCCAACTACCAATTTCTTTTTGTATGATGAATACTATGAGGTTCATATGTGTTGATGGTAAAATTAATTAAATTAAATTCTATCTCATTAATCGCTACATGATGAATACTGCAAGGTTATAGGTGTTGATAGCAATATCAATCTCATCATTTATTGTCTTCCATGTACCACCATGTGTGAGGACAATTAGTTAACAATAGATTTGTTCTTCCAATTGGGGGTATCATTTTTTGCTACACCAATTAATCATAAGTTCTCTATGAAAATTATTTACAAGGTAAATAAAAGTTCCTATGGGTAAATTAGAAGTCCTTTAAGAATTTAAAGGCAAATCTCTAATTAAAAGTCCTATGGGTGAAGCTAAAGAAAGATTCCTATGGGAAAAGCAAAAGTCCTTTAGACATTTATTTAAAGTTAAATCATTTTTTTCATGTTTTTACATCTTTGTATCATAGTAGTTAACCGAAATTCCTTTGGACATATCTAACTAAAGTCCCCATGGGAAAATCTCAAATCCAAACAAAAGTCCTCTAGGCAAAGCTAACTGAAGTCACCCTAGGAAAACCTCAAAGCTAACTAGAATTCCTTTGGAAAAATCTAACTAAAGTTCTCTTGGGCTGATCTCAAAGCTAAACAGAAGTCCTCTAAGAAAAGCTAACTATAGTCCCCCTAGAAAAATCTCAAATCTAACAAAAAGTCCTCTACGAAAAGTTGGCTAAAGTCTCCTTGATAAAATCTCTTAGTTTATCTTAATGCATATAGTTGTCATGTTGGTCAAAATGACCACATCCATGGGAGTAAGGAGTAGTCTTCTTAAAATTTTACTAAGTTTAGAAAAAAGTCACGACAGCACGACATTTTGAACCTGCAAGTGGAGCTAAGGGAAAAAATTCATGACAACACAACAATTTTGGGCCAAGGGTCCAAGCAAAGACCAAAATTCATGACAACGTGAAATTTTGAGGTTGAAGAGCCAAGTAAAGAAGAATGGTCATGATGGCACGACATTTTTGGGCCAAGGGGCCAAGAAAAGACCAAAATTCATGATAGCATGACATTTTGAGGCCGAAGAGCCAAGTAAAGAAGAATGGTCGTGATGACATGAAATTTTTGGGCCATGGGGCTAAGCAAAGACCAAAATTCATGACAACATGAAATTTTGAGGCTGAAGAGGCAAGTAAAGAAGAATGGTCACGATGGCACAAAATTTTTGGGCCAAGGGGCCAAGCAAAGACCAAAAGTCATGACGGCGTGATATTTTTTGGCCAAGGGGCAAAAGCAAAGGCCATAAGTCATGATAGAATTAGATTTTGAAGCTAAAGATCCAAGTAAAGAAGAATGGTCATGACAACATGATATTTTTGGGCCAAGGGGCCAAGCAAAGACCAAAAGTCATGATAGCATGACATTTTGAGGTCGAAGAGCCAAGTAAATAAGAATGCTCATGATAGTGTGACATATTTGGGCCAAGGGGACAAGCAAAGACCAAATTCTTGACAATGTAACATTTTAAGGTTGAAGAGCTAAGTAAAAAAGAATGGTCACAACAGTGTGATATTTTTTGTCCAAGGGTTCAAGCAAAGACCAAAAGTCATGACAACGCAATATTTTGAGGCCAAAGATCCAAGTAAATAAGAATGATCATGACGACATGACATTTTTGGGCCAAGGGGCCAAGAAAAGACTAAAATTCATGACAACATGACATTTTGAGGTCGAAGAGCCAAGTAAATAAGAATGGTCACGACAGTGTAACATTTTGAGCCTGAAGGCGGAGCGGTGTGACATTTCTAAATAAAAGATAGTTGGACCATGATGTCTCCAAGGAGATAAAGGAGTATTGTGGTAGCAAGAAGATCTTAACCATTTCCAGTTGAAGACTACATGCTCTCCTAACTGCCTCTTTACTAGAATGATCCTACGGGCATATTGTTGTAACAACTTTCAATTTTTTTGTTATGTAAAACTATTATATATAGAATGAGTGACTTAAAAAAATGGTTAGCTCTTAGATGTTTACAAGGTGATGTACATAGACTTCTAAAAGCTAATAAAATATTGTTCATTCTGGTTTTTGGTCCACTGGTGTATAATCAAGTATGTATGGATTGTTGATTGCTAATTATGGTTAGATTGAATATTTCTTGCTCTAATTCTTATTTTGAATTTTTGTGGTAAAGTTTTGTTAACTCTAAAATCAACCATTCCATTAATCTTATGCTTGAATAAATTTACACCAGAAGCTTAGTTTCTCTATTTTTATGGTTCAAATAGATGCTTCTCTGTAAAATGTTGTTATAGTTGTTTTGTTGTTATCTAATTTGTATCATTCAAATGATTCTAGCAATAGCTATATTTTCCTCCCTTTATGGATTTTCCTCTATTTCCCTTTTCCTAAAAGAAGCAAGGAACTAGCCTCCTCTAGATATTGAATCGGGTAAGCTCTATTTTAACCTAGTCTTTCAATGTTGCTAAATTCTTGGGCGCAAACGTAACCAAAGGCAAATTTTGTACCAATAGTTTTTGGCATGCTTGGTGATACTGAATCCCACGTCATATACAGATCAAAGTTCCAGTGATTACCTAATTTTTGGTTATATACCATTTTTTATGAAAAACATATCTAAAGCAAAAATTTAGAAGAACCCATCGAGTTCTTTGAACTACACCTTGGTAGCCTCAGAGATAATCCTATTTTAATTGCTAGAACAATTTCTTAATATATTGTTAATATAGGATACGCAAATCTTTCCCCTACAGCATTCCCTAGTACTACTGCTAGTGGAAATTTAACTCTAGCTACTGTTGAGTGGTATTTTCACCCAACTGTGAAAGTACAACTCTCCTTTAGGATTTGGGTCCCAAATCCCCTCTTGCAAAGAAGTCAAACAAACAACTTCTCCAAGGTCTCCGTTGTATTAGCATTTGCAACTGTGTATTAGTAATCTCAAATGAAGATAATCAATTTAAATACTTGGAACACCTTAGTGATTGCAAGTAACCGTAAACAAGGGGCAATGTTGGTTTATTTCATCATGAAGCTTTAGTGATTGTTCATTGTTTTTTTTTTAGATTTTGTAATTTTTAAATGTTTATTTTAAATAAATTAAACCTTCTAGAAAAAATAAAATAAAATGAAAAAGAAATGCAGAAAATTAAAAATAGAACACATTCAATCTGATGCTATCCTGTTTCGACAAAACCGAAGATATGAGGTTTCCATGCATGCAACCTAACCTATTGGACCTGCAAAACATGCACAATCCTGATAAGCTAAGTGCTAGCTCCTAGGGATTTGAATGAGGTTTTCAGATTTAAGCATTCGCATGCAGCAACCAAGAAAAACTTGTATCAACTACATTTACAAGCCTAAAATCTGAAAAGGGAAAATAGACATTTAATCTTGCATGCAAAAAATGACTCCTTCTTTCTTGCCCATAAGATGCAAATTTTTGAAATGTTATCTGCATTAAATATTTGTCATTTTACAATAACAGATATCTGGTTTTCCAAAACCAAAAAAAGTGGAAGAAAAGCACTCCAAAGCAGGCCCAGAATGGCTCATCACCCTCAGCTCTGCAACCCTGCTCCCAGCGGTTTCTGACCCCTATGCCTGTCTTCGCTTGTGCCTTTAAAATTTCTGCTACGGCTCTCTGCTTCGCCTTGTGACGCTTCGTTTCATCTTCCAGATCGATTCATTTCATCTTCCCGCGTCTTTGCATTATTTGGCTTTTGTTCGAGCGTCGAAATGTTTGATCTTCTTGCTAACTGTAACTGTTATGTAACCCTTACACCTTTATGCCACGTGTTCAATGCTTCCCTGCATGTTCCATAATGGCCCCTTATAAATCATGACCAAAAATAGCATGTCATGATATCGTGACGTTTTTATGTATGCAGCCTTGCTCCTCTACCTACTCTGCAAAAATGAGACATGTCGCGATATCGTGACATTTTTCTCGACCTTGTTCGCATCACGCATGGAAATGATACATGTCATGATATCGTGAACATTTTTTTAGCACTTTTGTTTCTCATCATGCATCAAAATGATACATGTCGTGATATCGTGATATTTTTCGCTTCGGATCGCATGGATGCAACTTATCGTGAAATCATGACATTTTCTCTTTTGTTTTGTTGCACTTAGCCAAAAACGTGACATGTCGAGAAATCGTGACACCTTTTCATTCGTACCATCTTGCTTGCTTTCTATCGTGAAATCATGACGCTTTTCTCTCTTTGCTCTCCGCTTTGTCGTGAAATCGTGACGCTTTTCTCTTTTGTCTCCTTTCGTGAAATCGTGACGCTTTTTCTTTGTATCTTTTTCAAATCGTGACTGATGCTCTCGAAATCGTGACGTTTTCTTTGACGTGAAGATGCAACTTGTCATGAAATCGTGACATTTTTCTATTTTGGGCTGTGAAGATGCAACTTGTTGCGAAATCATGACATTTTTTTATTTTGGTCTGCTGCAACGTGACATGTCATGAAATCGTGATGTTTTCTCTTTAATGCATTTTTCTAGCCGCGAAAAGTGACATGTCGGATATCGTGACAACTTTTCATTTCTAGCCGCGACGGAGCAACATGTCGCGATATCGTG
Organism: Wollemia nobilis; assembly: GCA_028583015.1. Lineage (NCBI taxonomy): Eukaryota > Viridiplantae > Streptophyta > Pinopsida > Araucariales > Araucariaceae > Wollemia > Wollemia nobilis. The sequence continues at coordinate 6,123,266 of JAQPPZ010017049.1, read as the reverse complement.
ACAACTTTTCATTTCTAGCCGCGATGGAGCAACATGTCGCGATATCGCGACAACTTTTCATTTCTAGCCGCGACGGAGCAACATGTCGCGATATCGTGACAACTTTTCATTTCTAGCCATGATGGAGCAACATGTCGCGATATCGTGACAACTTTTCATTTTTAGCCGCGATGGAGCAACATGTCGCGATATCGCGACACTTCTTCTCTTTTGTGAAATTTTGCTTTTTTCCTTGATTTTTTTAGCATCTGGGTCACTGTGGTCTTCTTTGAAAACATGCAAAAAAAGGTGGGTCCCCAATTTTGGGGTGTGTTGTGGATCAGCCACAACAAATGGTGACTCTGCTGTCAAATGCTCCTGAGCATTTTGGTGAGAACCCAACCTGAAATATACAAGCTTAGATACAGGCGTCAGCACATAAAAGATAAACCAATACCGATAGATCAAAAATACATGAAACATCAGAATCATTAAGTATCAGCTCGGTGTGTGCAATGTGTTTTCATTCCCTATCGCTTGAACTGGATCAACATTCCATTGTCAGTTTCACTTATGATTTGTATGCAAGGCTATGAATGATTTGTGCAGGATTTGATGCATGATGAAGATACTAGAGATATAACAACCTGCTTTACAAAGGCTCAAACCTTCTAATATCATGAACAAAACATATTAAAACTGTCAAACCCTCTTAGGACCAGATATATGTGTAATGAATTGCTTTATTAGATCCTAAAGTTGGTTATGAGTCACTACTATCTTGAACCCATGTGCAAGTGAAAGTGAAATCAGAGCTTTGGGAAATCGGACTCCCAACCTAATCGAGATGGGAGTTTAACCCTATCCTTACTACTCTGATTTGGAATTCATTACCTCACTTTGAGCAAAATAATTTAACCAATTATGGATGAAATGGTCATGCTAGTCTATCCGTTTGAACAGTCAGTGGTCTTGTTTTTAGACAAGACATGCTGCCACGCATGAGCATACTTAACCCCATAATCCATGATTTAGCTTCATTCCTTTATTTCTTGGACCTTGGGGATGACTACCCATCCTTTGCATAGGACATGTAGTACGATCCTTCCAATCCAATATTAAGATGAAATGGGAAATATTTAGTTTTTATTTCTTGGACCTTGGGGATGACTACCCATCCTTTGCAGAGGACATGTAGTACGATCCTTCCAATCCAAGATTTAGATTAAATGGGAAATATTTAGTTTTTATTTCTTGGACCTTGGGGATGACTACCCATCCTTTGCAGAGGACATGTAGTACGATCCTTCCAATCCAAGATTTATGATGAAATGAGACATAGGAGCTTTGGGGAATCAGATTCTCAACCTAGGCGAGATGAGAATTATGCCCTATCCTTACTACTCCATGTAGGTCAAATCAGAGCTTTGGGGAGTTGGATCCTCAACCTAAGTTCGATGGGGATTAAACCCTATCCTTACTACTCTGATTTTAGGCTTTAAGCTTTATGGAAGTGGTAAAAACCACTGTTTTCAGGATCATGTTGCATAATAGGATAGACATGAAATACTTCTTTCGCCTGACCTTTCCTTCCAAGCAAGGTTTTGATCATTTTGCTCAAGATCCTTTTTAATGTGTATAAAATGTGCTTGGTTCTAGATATTTCGGGGCTCAGTTCCCAACCTTAGGATTTTTTCTTATTTATGTTATAGCATAACCCTAAGAGGATTTGACATTTTTCAATGATTGTATTGGAAATGGATATGCAACTAAGATGGAATATATATGCAAAATGGAATGTAATATGAATGCATTGCTTTTCTGAATTGTGGATGGAGTATACCACCTATGTTGCCATAATTTGTAAAACTGACAACTTCATGCATCACAAGTTTCAAACGATATTATTTAATGTGTTTGCGTTACTTGTGGAGCTTTCTACAATACAATTCCAATGTTTCATATTCTCCTGATTTTAGGCATAAGTTGACATCTCAGAATTTTTTTTTTTTTTTTTTTTACAAACCAAACATGTCCATAGGACCAACACATAACTTTAAATCAAAACTTATTCAATCCAAAACCAAAATGCAATCCAAAAATGAAAATTTGAAAACACAAACCAAAACCAAAAATCAAAACCTATATACAAATGTACAAAATAATACAAGATGATGCAAAGCTTGGATTATCACTTTCCTGGATCCCAAACATGATTAGAACATTTCAACAAAAATATAACATGATGTGCATGCCAAATGATGTAGGAATCCAAAAAAAACAATATTATACCACACCATGCAACAACTTTTAACTTACCTTGCTCACCCCACCAATTAGATTTAATTCCATTAGTACTCTCACAGGTGAGCGTCCGATTACTAAAATGATTAGACCATAAATGATATTCAATTTTATCTTGTCTATTCTTGAAAGTATCCATTTCATAATTCGATTCTTGATTTAAAATTAGGCCTTCTTTTTCAAATGTGAGATGTTGCAAACAAGAGCCTATTTCTAAAAGTCTTGAATTCAAATTATTTTTCGAGATTTTAAAGCAATCAAAATCAATCAAAACTTGACAAACATCACCAAGATTTGACATTTCATCCTTAATGACATTAGCATCCAAAGGGACATCATGTAACCCATCACTTAAAATTTTTGTAGCTACTACCAAAGGTAAAGATTTCACCTTGTCACCCATACTCAACCCATCATAATTAGAATTTACAACAACTTGATGAGTGTTAGTAGCTTTTTCCTTTTTCTCATTGTCTTCTTCATCATCCAACACCTGTTCAAAAACACCAAAGTTAGGCACCCAATCAAACATGCATCCATATTTTTCAAAACAAGAGCCTAGTTTTTCAAGATATGTGTCGCGTGACACCTTTCCATGATCAATGGCTTGAGTTGCCTCAAAATCCATATTTTCATTAGGATCATCAATAGTATCAAACCCACACCACTTAGGCTTTGTAATTTCATCATTTTGAGATGGCATAGACATTGTAGAAACAATAGGTGGATCAAGATTTTTGATTTCTTGCCCCTCAAGGGGAACAAAATCAATTGATTCTCCTTCTTTATCCATGGTAGTAGAATCATTATCCTTCTCCAACCTTTGATGAGATTCCAACCCTTCTTCCAAAACATTCTTAGATTGTACAGGACTTGTAATATCCTCATATGAAAGGGCAATTGTATTATCCTGCATATCAATAGGCACACAAATTTCATTAGCAATTTTGGAGTGAGCATACTCTTCCCAAGAATCATGATGATCATCTTTCAAAATCAAATTGTGATGCTCAACTATTTCTTCATCATCCTTTAATTCATCAACATGTTTCTCATCAAATTTATCTTCACCTTCCTTAGATGGTTCAATTACTTCCAAAATTGGGTTATTGCTTGTATTCAAATTGATAAGGCCATCATAATCCACATGTGTAACCCATGATTCAAGTTTAACATAATTTGGAAGGTGTGAATTTTCTTGGCCATTATCTTCAACAATGTCATCCAACATGTCATCCGAAACAGATTCATCCTCGTAGAATTCATCTTTTGGTGAGTCAAGGGTTCCCAATCTGTCACATGTTTCAATACTAGTTGGATCTAGTACTCCTCCCTTGCCTAAAATCATATTATTATGAAAATCATTGAAATTGATTTTAGAAACATCTTTTGAATCAAGATGAGTATTTTGAAGTTGATTCATACTTAAGAAAGATGGTTGATCTTGCATAGTAGGTTGAGGATTTTGAAATTGATTGAAGCTTGGGAGTGATTGTTGATTCTGAAATTGATTCACACTTGAACTTGGTTGAGGTGGATAAATCATTGGGTGGGTAAAGGAGGTATTAAATGATTGAAAATTATATGATCCAAAACCCACACCATAATTTTGACAACTCAATTGTTGCTCAATTGCCATTGCTTGAGTATAGGCTTGTGACAAAGATGTGATTAGAGGCATCCCTCGCAAATATGTGGAAGTGAGTGGGTCAAGAGCATTGACATATATTTGGAGAGCCACTTCTTCTTGCAGAACATAAAATGTCACTAATTGAGTATATAATCCAAAGAACCTTTCAGAAAATGACTTCACATTTTCACTTGGTCCTTTTTTAATAGTGAAAAACTGCTCATACATGCGGATTGGGTCAACTTGCTTTTTGTTGAATTGATTAAGAAATGCTGCCTCTAGTTGAGCCCAAGAAGTGATAGACCCTAAAGGTAGACTTGTAAACCAATCATATGCCACTTTGTCCAAGGTGTACAGGAACATTTTACAAGCAACATCATCATACCAACTTGTTAAGTGATTGGCACAAAATTTGAATGCTTGAATGTGTTCTTCTGCAGTATTTGTCCCGTTAGACGAAAATCGAGGAAGACATCTCTCAAAACCAACGGGCAAATAATGTTGAACTCCCGGTATGTTCAATGGGCTACCTGGCATCCATGGTGAAAACATAGCCATTAGTGTATCTTAAAGAATACAACTTTAATATCAATTTTTTTTTTTTAAATTAAATCAAATCACATTATTCCTGTATGAACAATCAAAGCGTTAGAACAATGCATAGCAATTCATGTCCTCCTTTTAACAGTACAAAGTTGTATTGTTAAAAGAGGGCTAAAGATAATAATCAATAGGGCATGAAATATTCAAAATTTAAATCCCTATAGCATTTAAATCAATCTGAAATAAACCGGTTCAGGCCCTCCTTCTAGCGCCAAAATGTTGAGTGGATATTTTCACCCAGCTATGAAAGTACAACTCTCCTTTAGGATTTGGGTCCCAAATCCCCTCTTGCAAAGAAGTCAAACAAACAACTTCTCCAAGGTCTCCTTTGTATTAGCATTTGCAACTATGTATTAGTAATCTCAAATGAAGATAATCAATTTAAATGCTTGGAACACCTTAGTGATTGCAAGTAACTGTAAACAAGGGGCAATGTTGGTTTATTTCATCATGAAGCTTTAGTGATTGTTCATTGTTTTTTTTTTAGATTTTGTAATTTTTAAATGTTTATTTTAAATAAATTAAACCTTCTGGAAAAATAAAAAATAAATGAGAAAGAAAGTGCAGAAAATTAAAAATAGAACACATTCAATCTGATGCTATCCTGTTTCGACAAAACCGAAGATATGAGGTTTCCATGCATGCAACCTAACCTATTGGACCTGCAAAACATGCACAATCTCGATAAGCTAAGTGCTAGCTCCTAGGGATTTGAATGAGGTTTTCAGATTTAAGCATTCGCATGCAGCAACCAAGAAAAACTTGTATCAACTACATTTACAAGCCTAAAATCTGAAAAGGGAAAATAGACATTTAATCTTGCATGCAAAAAATGACTCCTTCTTTCTTGCCCATAAGATGCAAATTTTTGAAATGTTATCTACATTAAATATTTGTCATTTTACAATAGCAGATATCTGGTTCTCCAAAACCAGAAAAAGTGGAAGAAAAGCACCCCAAGAGCCCAGAATGGCTCATCACCCTCAGCTCTGCAACCCTGCTCCCAATGGTTTTCGACCCCTATGCCTGTCTTCGCTTGTGCCTTTAAAATTTCTTCTACGGCTCTCTGCTTCACCTTATGATGCTTCATTTCATCTTCTAGATCGATTCGTTTCGTCTTCCCGCCTCTTCATTATTTTGACTTTTGTTCGAGCGTCGAAACGTTTGATCTTCTTGCTAACTGTAACCGTTCTGTAACCCTTACACCTTTATGCCATGTGTTTAGCGCTTCCCTGCATGTTCCATAATGGCCCCCTGTAAATCATGACCAAAAATAGCATGTCACGATATCGCGACGTTTTTATGTATGTAGCTTTGCTCCTCTACTGGAAAATAAGACATGTCGCGATATCGTGACATTTTTTGTCAGCAGCCTTGTTCGTCATCATGCATCGCAAAAATGAGACATGTCACGATATCGTGACATTTTTCTGTCAACAGCTTTGTTTCTCATCATGCATCACGAAAATGATACATGTCGCGATATCATGACATTTTTCTGCTTCGGGCCACGTGGATGCAACTTGTCGTGAAATCATGACGTTTTTCTCTTTTGCTGTGTTTTGTTGCACTTAGCTGCAAAAATGCGACATGTCATGAAATCGTGACACCTTTTCATTTCGTACCATCTTGTTGCTTTCTATCATGAAATCATGACGCTTTTCTCTTTCGGGTTGTCTCGTTGCTTTCTGTCATGAAATCGTGACGCTTTTCTCTTTTGGGCTGTCTTGCTTCTTGTCGCGAAATCGTGATGCTTTTCTCTTTCGTTGTCTCGCTACTTTCTATCGTGAAATCGTGACGCTTTTCTCTTTCGTATTGATGCAATCTGTCATGAAATCATGATGCTTTTCTATTTGGCACGTGAAGATGCAACTTGTCACGAAATCATGACATTTTTCTATTTCGGGCTGTGAAGATGCAACTTGTCGCGAAATCGTGACATTTTTCTATTTCGGGTTGTCTCGCTGCATTTGGCTGCAAAAACGTGACATGTCATGAAATCGTGACATTTTTCTCTTTATGATACATTCTGCTGCTCTTAGCCACGAAAATGTGACATGTCGTGAAATCGCGACACCTTTTCATTTTTAGCCGCGACGGAGCAACATGTCATAATATCGCGACAACTTTTCATTTCTAGCCATGATGGAGCAACATGTCGCGATATCGTGACAACTTTTCATTTCTAGCCGCGACGGAGCAACATGTCGCGATATCGCGACAACTTTTCATTTCTAGCCGCGATGGAGCAACATGTCGCGATATCGCGACACTTCTTCTCTTTTGTGAAATTTTGCTTTTTTCCTTGATTTTTTTAGCATCTGGGTCACTGCGGTCTTCTTTGAAAACATGCAAAAAAAGGTGGGTCCCCAATTTTGGGGTGTGTTGTGGATCAGCCACAACACTACCATATACCCATAATATCCGGTAGAACCATAATTACAATGGTTGCAAATCAGCCAATTCTACCTTACCCTTTATGGAACCATACGAGCCCCCTGAATCTATAAGCTCAGCATCTGATTCCAATAGCTAGACGCACTATCAATAAGTAGACGCACTAGCCCTGATACATAACATCACTAAAGAATATGTTATGATAATATTGCTAGTCATTTCCTTGAAGGGAAAACTGTTCTATTGGTATAGAGCTCTTGAAAACCAAACTATATCTACTTGGAACCAGCTTGCTGGTAAAATAGTGGAGGAATTCAATGAGTATGCAAACCCTTTATCCTTGCTAAATTAATTTATTGTTATCCAGAAGCACCCTCAAGAGGAGATTGTTGACTCTAACATCAAATTCAGTCGAACTTGGCAAAGGGTACCTGACAGGTTGCAGCCAATGAATGAATAGTCAATGTATTACTATCTAAGAACTTTCAACTAGGATATAAGTATGGCTATCATGCAGTTCCAAGTATTTACCTTCCCAAATATTTACCAGGAAGCCTAGAAAGTAGAAAGAGATCTAATTGCTATTGGAAAGCTCCCTGCAAAAGAGATGCTACTCAGGGGTACATAAATAAGTATGACACAAGTATAAAAGAGAAAAGTGTTGATCGCTTCCCATTCAATATAGTTGAGGAAATTAATAAAACCCCCTCCAAAGTGACTATGTACGAAGCTTTGTAGCTTCTAGGGCAGATCAAATTGTTATAGGAATCCTTAAGATCTATGAATAATAATAATAGGATCCCATATTAGTTAGATTATGTACAAGCTAGTTTGACATCCACTTTAGGAAAAAATAAACCCCCTCCCTTCTATCTGTCCCTTCAGATGGAAGGATGGGTAGTTCACAACTGTATGATAGATTCTAGAGCTGCAACCATTGTAACACCCAAGGTAGTATGTGATATCATGGGAATGGAATATACAAGGAGTAGTCCTAGTGTCTTACAATTGAACAGAACCCCTGTCAAAACTGTAGGGGTAATTAAAGATATTCTAATACTTCTTCACAGGCTACATCAACTCACAATTATACAAGAGGTAGTAGTAGTGGATTTAGAGCCCTATTTTGGTATGTGTCTCTCTAGGGAGTTCACTACCAAAATAGAAGGATATTTATCATTAGATTTCTCACACCTAGAGATCCCATTTAAAGGCAAAAGGGTGAAAATATTTAATGAGAAATCTTTGACCTTCCACATTAAAAATATTGGAGAAGAAGGTAAATCAACCACTACAATAAATATGATGATAGAGGAACTGGGAGATTTGAACTTAATGGAAAAAACTCTAAATGTATTGCAGGAGGAGGACCAGTTTTCTCTCTAGGACTTCAATGTCATGATTGAAATAGACATGGGGAACAACACAATTGTAAATCCTGATAAAAGTAACCCTACTTCTCTTCCTCAGGTAGACCAGCCTACTAATCAGCTATGAAAACTCTTTTTTGATGATGCTAGGTGCAAAAACGGATATGGAATAGGTATTTTTCTAATCTCTCCAATAGGTGAGGAGAAAGTCTATTTCTTATTGTTTGATCTAGATTTGCACCAACCATGCAGTAGAGGATGAAGCACTCTGCTTAGATATTAAGAAAGCAGAAAATATGGGTATCAAAAAACTACAGATATTTGGTAACTTTGAGTTGATAGTGAATCAAGTCACTAAGAAATGTGTAAGCAAGAATCATTACCTTAAGGATTATAGAAATAAGGTTTAGGGTTGCTAGAATATTTTGAATATTTAAACCTCAAAGTAATCCTAAGAGAAAAGAACACCCATGTAGATTTGTTGGCTTTGATAGGGGTAATTATATTCCCTATCAGCAACGTCATCCTGAAGTCCAAGACTGTTAGGCTAATCTACAGGTCTTTCATACCATATAGGGATACCTTTTGGCAGGTATTCAAAAATTATCAATAGATAGTGGACTTCCTCATTCATGAAATGAACTGCTCAAATAACAGAATGTCCAAATATGAAGAAGATACATGCATGATCCAGTTAAAAAACAACCACATCCCAAAAGGGTTGATCACCCTTGAAAGCTTATTTGATAACAACAATAGGTCAACTGGCCATAAAATGAAAGTTGACAAGCATAAATATAAAGAAGCTCAAATGGAACCTGATAAATCCATCAAAGTGGGAGTACACACTACAGAATAAGAACTAGACCAAATCAGGGGATTATGCAAGGAATTCCTAGATATCATAGCCTGGACTTATGGCGATCTTAATATATAATCCAGCATACGATTGAGCTTGAAGAAGGTGTAAAGCCATTCCATAAAAACCAAATACTAGTGAATCCTAAGATCGAGGCTTTGATGAAGCAAGAACTACTAAAAAAATTTGAAGCTAAGATTGTTTACCCGATCAAGCATTCGACTTGGGTAGCCAACCTAGTCACGGTTAGAAAAAATAATGGAGATATTTGGTTGTGCATCAAATTTTGCAACTTGAATAAGGTCTCATTAAAATATCACTACCCCCTCTTGCAAATTGACCAGATTTTGCACACAGTAGTAGAAGAAAAAAGATTCTCACTCTTGGATGGCTTCTCTAGGTACAATCAGGTGTGAGTTAAGGATGAAGATCAATTCAAGACTACATTCACAATCAAGTGGAGGACATTTACCTATCATAGGATGCCCTTAAAATTATCTAACGTTGGAGTGACTTTTCAAAGAGCGATGGACATGGCTTTTAGAGAACTTGTCAACAAGATAATAATGATATATCTAAATAATATGATAGTGCTCTCCCATTGAAATGAGGATCACATCAGACATCTGAGGAGCATATTTTAAAAATGTAGAAAGTTTGGCATCGCTCTAAACCCAAAGAAATCCATTTTCATAGTAGGACTCTTATTGGATCATGTTTTTTCTAATACTGGGCTAGCTATAGACCTTGATAGGGTGAAATCACTGCTGGAACTCCCTCTACCCCCTAACAAAAAGGTCTTATAGTATTTCTTTAGCTAAATCAACTTCGTGCACAAATTCATAGCTAATTTTGCACAAATTGTCAAACCCATGATCAAGTTGTTGAAGAAGTATATCAAGTTCAAGTGGACAGACTCAAGGAAACAAGATTTCCAGTAAATTAAGAAGCAAATATCCCAAGCTCCCATCTTGGTAAACCCAGACTACTCTAGGGGTTTCATCTTGTATGTTGTAGGTGAACAAGAGATCTACGCCACAATACTCACTCATAAAGGGCCTAACAACAAAAGAAGAACCTATAACTTTTCAAAGTTAGACTATACAAGAACATGAAAAGAAGTATAACTTCATTAAAAAATATATTTATGCAATAATGAAGTCTTTGAAAAATTTTAGGCATTTCCTTTCATAGAGCAGTACTATAGTTTATGTAGTTCACTCTAACATAAAAAAATTTATCGTACAAGGGGAATCGATGATAAAATATTTGGTTGGGTGTCGAAGATACAAGAATATAACATTAAAATACATCCAACTAAGTTGGTAAGAGGTAGAGCACTATGCCAAGAACTCGCCAGGCAATCCCCATAAGAATACATAGCTTGCAAAACTCAAGAAGTAGCCTTATATTATGATCAATCCTCAGAGCAGCTTGACTGGGCAGTTGAACTAACCAGGTACTTCCAGACTGGAAAGTATCTAGCAAGTTTGAATGCTTCACATAGAAGAAGATACAAGTTCCAGGCCTTAAAATACACCCTGCTACCTTAAGGGTTGTATAGAAAACATTTGGATGGAGTACTACTTCGGTGTATAAAATATGATTAGAAAAAAATATCTTGGAGGAATTCCATGGAGGCTCATGAAGAGGACACTACTCAGGTAGAACCACTACCTTGAAGATCATCAGAACTATATGTTATTGGCCAACCATTTTTGTAGATACTTTTAAAATAACAAGAAACTATGAGAACTGCTAGAGATACATTGGGAGAAACATAAATTCTTCTATGCCTCTAAAATACATTCAGGTTGAAGAGCCTTTTCAATAATGGGGTTTGGATTTCATTGGAATAATAGAGCCCAACTCATTCGTCAAGCATAAATACATCCTGATAGCTACTAATTATTTCGCTAAGTGGGCTGAAGCAATACCCACCAAAAAATTGGACCAAGAAGTTGTGATGGAATTCATGGAAAGTTTGATCACAATATTTGGCATCCCAAATGCATTGGTCACAAATAATGATTCATCTTTCATAGGCACCAAAATTATTGAATTTACATGTAAATATGGGATCTACTTGAAAAAATCCTTGAACTATTATCCATAGGGAAATGGATTAGCTGAATCAATGAATAAAAACTTGCTCAGGATCTTGAAGCAAACTCTGAAAGACAATAAGAGAAGTTGGCACTCTCTGGTAAACCAAGCATTGTGGTTTGATTGAATAACTATCAAGAAGTCTATCAACACATCTCCCTATTATTTGGTCTATGATAAAGAAGTAGTTCTTCCAATACACATAGAAATACTAACTTTAAAAATGCTCAATTAGACTGGTACATAGGAGGCAGAACCAATGGAGAACAGGTTGATCCAACTCCTGCAGTTAGAGGAGTAGAAGGAATAAGCCTACAACCACTATCAAAAACATATGGTCGCCACAAAGAAATGGTTCAACAAAAATACCACTTTGATAAATTTCAAGGTGGGAGACTTGGTCTTAATATGTAATGAAAAGAAGGCAAAACCTAGGAATCATCAAAAAATTGATGCATTCTAGGAAGTCCCCTTCGAAGTAATTGAAGAAAAATAGTGAAATTCCTTCCAGTTGAGAAACTAATAGGGTCAGGTTTAGTCCATTCCCATCAATGACTTCCATCTGAAGCTCTATTATAAGTAAAATGTCTCCCTCTACTTTGTATGTATTTTATGTAAATATGTTATGTTTTCTTTCAAGGAAATTTTTCATGATGATGCGATATTTTGGTGACCGATGGCCACTCCAAGGAAATTTGTTGTGATAGCGTGACATTTTGGTGCCCAAAGGCCACCTCAAAGCAAGTTATCATGACTTCATGATATTTTGGTGATCAATAGCCACTCCAAGAAAATTTATCATGATGGTGTCATATTTTGGCATCTAAAGGCCACCTCAAAGCAAATTGTCACAATTTCATGATATTTCGGTGATCGATGACCACTCCAAGGAAATTTGTCATGATGGCATGACATTTTGGTGCCCAAAGGCCACCTCAAAGCAAATTGTCACAATTTTGTGATATTTCGGTGAACTGATGGCCACTCCAAGGAAATTTGTCATGATGGCATGACATTTTGATGCCCAAAGGCCACCTCAAAGCAAATTTTCATGATTTCATAATATTTCGGTGATCGATGGCCACTCCAAGGAAATTTGTCATGATGGCATGAAATTTCGGTGCCCAAAGGCCACCTGAAAGCAAGTTGTCATGATTTCATGACATTTCGGTGACCGATGAAAACTCCAAGGAAATTTGTTGCAATGACACAATATTTTAGTGCCCAAAGGCCACCTCAAAGAAAGTTCTCACAATTTCATGATATTTCAACAATTGATGGCCACTCCAAGAAAAATTTTCATGATGGCACAACATTTCAGCACCCAAAGGCCACCTCAAAGCAATTTTTCATGATTTCACAACATTTCAATGATCGATGGCCACTCCAAGGAAATTTGTCATGATGGCACGATATTTTGATGCCCAAATGCCACCTCAGAATGACCACACCTTTTGGTGGGAAAAGCAATTTTCTTAAAATTTTAAAACCTCACTTTTTAAGGTACCATCGTACCAGCTTATTGGTCCATAGCATAGGTGACGCTAATTAATTGGTCCAAAATAATAGCAAAGTGATGCCATTAGCCCTAGAAAAATGGTAATACATGGAAGTTGGTTTCTTGAAGGTGGCATGCAAAACAAGGCATCCAAAAAAGTTCAAATTTGGTAGTGGGGTGTGCTCCACCAACCGTAGTTAATACATGTCACCTTAGCATATGCATGCATGACTACTTATGTTGTAGAAGCCCATCCATCGCCTCTCTATCCTCTGCATTATTTTCTTTTTTTCACTGCATTCCCTATTTTTCCCAAGGTCTTTTAAGCTCTGTTGAAGTATGCTCCAATTTTTTCTATGACAAAATCATAGCAGGCAACCATCACAGCTTCTCCACCAGTCACCAAAGGGAAACATAACTCGTCTAAGAGTGAGAGTGGTTTCATAGATCCAAACATTCATATTACACATACCAAGATAACATGGAAAGACCTAGAGCGGATGTGAAAATACATAATGACCAGGGTCACCAAGAATGTCATGCCCTCATGTCTAAGAAATTTTTCTTATCATGCTCTACTCTCTTGGTACATCTACACCTAGTTCCACCCCTACCATAAATTAATTAGATCTATACATAATTCTACGATGTAAAGCACCAAATTATAAAGAATTCCAATGGAGGGGTCATATTCACTCTTGACACTAATGTCATTAGGACCGCCTTCAGTTGTGGCAAAAGTCCTACAGTAAACCCTATCCTTTTTGACCCCATAAATTTGAAAAAATTTTATACTCCTGCAAAGAACATCAAATTATTTTTGCAAGAGCATTTGGCTAAGCCTCCCCCTGAGCGAACCTTGTCAAAATATTCAATTCCTCTATCCAAATTCAATAATAAGGAGCTTTTTTCCATACTGACCATGGTGGTAAGGTTATAAACCAACACGTAGGTCTATGGATGGCATGTTGTGGTGGTGCAATGCATGTCAAATCCCAAATTCTATGATGTTGCACGTGTAGATGAAAATATAGTGCCACTCTTCTTCGACTGACCAACATACTTGACCCAACAGCTACATGCAGGTCTCTTCAAGCTTCAAAGTTACCTTCCTGATACCTTTAGGTTTCCTTCAAACCTGGTATGGCTTTTCTATTTCTTTCAAGCAAAATATTTAAGTTTTATCTCCACTACAATAAAGGACCAATATGGAAACAACCTACCTATGTATGAGTGGACGCATATCCTTTCAAAAGTTGAATTGTATTACCATTTTAATATGGAATTATTGGGTCCTACATTGAAAATCATGTATGGCACAATGCCAAATATTACCCAAAATATATGGGATACTTTGCAGCACATCCACGCATAATAAGGGGATTGTTTCATTTTGATCTATGGAGTGGTCGTTAGGATATATGGCTTCACAGGGAAGCCTTTTTTGCTGCCTTATTATGTCATAGAGTAATTGTTTGCTCTAGAATACATGAGGTAAACTGAATACGTTAATTAAAAATTTGGCATAGGCATTGGTAAGATAGGCACATGCCTCATGCCCTTTAATTTTAAGGATGTATCAGTGTCAAAGAAAGGGGACCATGAGTGAATCGCTTGAACTTTAAAAATTATAAAATTAGTTGAGTTACCACATAAGTGGAAGTATGACCCTACAGACAAATTTTCTCAAAAGTAGGTCACCCTTAATCAGACCCCCTTCAATAATTTTCTTGCATCAGATAGGCAAATCAATAGATAGGGCAAGAACAATGAGGAGGATGAACCATTGGAATGACACGTTGAACAGATGTAGCCATTACCTCCATGGCATGATTTCTATGAACACCTAGCATATTGGAGTCCTCATGTGAACCTAGCTCACAAGATAAATGAAAATTTCATCGAGATTTTTAGATGTGTCTCATTCTTTGCTGAAAAATAATTGTACGACAGGCACTACAGCACAAAAGACGATGGGTAGGGGGGGTCCAGGGGGGCCGAAGGCCCCCAAGGACCCTCGGCTATGGTAAAGGTGATTACATAATAGGTGATGGCTTGGGGTGCATAGGGGGATGCCCTCGGATACGATGAAAGTGATTATCGCTACTTTTCACCTACTTTTATCGCTACTTTTGGAGCGACCCCGGGATTCCCACGGTTGGTGGGTGGTTAGTGGGTGTGGGTGGTTTAGCCCATGGTGTTGTATCCACGGTACCCTAATACCACTTGGTGGTTTAGGGTTGTATGAGTTTCCTTATATAATTATTGTAATGTCCCATTTTAGGGACAAGAGAGAGAATAATATATCAAGGAGGATAGACTCTTGTTTTTTGGACTAGCCCAAATTGGGTGAACCAGGGTAAATCTTGTGTGTTATATGTGCATTGAATGGTGTCATTATTTCCTTAGTTATTATTTCTGCATTATTTCTAGAATATGTTTCTATAAATTCTCTTCATTTGGTATCAGAGCCAAGTTATTAGCCATAGGGGGACGCCTTTATTGCTAGGGTTTAAATCCGTTTGAAGAAGATCTAGGGTTTTCTAGGAGTGAGAGAAAACCTTTTACGGAGTGGGAGTTACGCAGAAGGAGCTTGAAGGAAAAAATGATAGGAAATCATTCAAGGATAGAGATCGAGAAATTTGATGGCAAAATTTTTGAGCTATGGAAGTTAAAGATGGAAGATATGCTCGTGGACAGAGATCAGTGGGCTGCTATTTCAGAAACAACAAAACCTACGGGTACTTCCGATGAAGATTGGGAGAAGATGAATCGAAAAGCAAGGAGTCTGATTCGACTGTGTCTTGCAGATTCGGTGCTCATCAATGTTTCGGGAGAAGCTACAGCAAAGGATCTCTGGGAGAGGTTAGGGGCTTTGTATCAATCGAAGTCCCTAGTGAACAAATTATTCCTCAGAAAGAAACTATACAATCTTAGGATGCATGACGGGGATTCGGTTGCAGATCATCTGAATGCATTCAATACAGTGGTAAGTCAACTAACATCTGTAGAAATTAAGTTGAGTGAGGAAGATAAATGCATTACTTTGTTATGCTCTTTACCAAATTCATGGGATAACTTAGTAGTAGCAATTGGTAGTACAACTTCATCCACATTGAAGTTTGAAGATATAGTGGCATCTCTATTATCTGAGGATATGAGGAGAAAAGCCATGGAGGGCACATCTAAGGAAGCCCTAACAGTGAGAGGGCGTGCCAAGGAGAAGGACAAATCTAGATATGGTGATAGGTCTAAGTCTAAAGGTAGATCCAAGTCTCGGGGGAAGTTTGAGAGAAAATGCTGGAATTGTGGCAAGCTTGGTCATATGAAGAAGGATTGCAGATCAAAGAAAGTTGAGTCTAGAAAAAATTCTGATGAATCGACTTCCACAGAGATGAATAAATCCATTGATGAAGCAGGGGATGTATATATGGCATCCTGCTCATCGTGCTCCACACGATCAGATAAAAATGATTGGTTGATTGATATTGGTGCCTCTTTTCATATGACTCCTCATAGAGGGTGGTTCAGTGAATATGAAAGATATGATGGAGGGGAGGTACTATTGGGAGATGATTCACCACTAAGAATCATGGGTCGTGGAAGAGTGAAAATTTTGCTGGAGGATGGTAGGGTTAAGACCCTACCAGGTGTGATGCATATTTCGGGACTTGCTAGAAATTTGATTTCGGTAAGCAAAATGGCCGATGCAGTAGTGAATGTCAGTTTTGGCAAGGATTCATGCAAAATGGTTCGTGGATCAATGGTGTTGGCAAGGGGAGTTCGGATTGGAACATTGTATAAGCTATTGGGAAGCACTATGACAAATGAGTGCAATAGCTCAACTGTTCCTGAGGTTGATTCTGATAAAAGCTCAACACTCTGGCATCAAAGGATGGGACATATTGGAGAAAAGGGATTGCGTACCCTGTACACAAAAGGTATGGTTCATGGTATCCCTAATTACTCAATGTCTTTCGAGTTTTGTGAACATTGTATTTATGGTAAACAAAATCGGGTTAGTTTTCCATCTGGTGCCACAAGATCTAGTGGGGTACTAGATTTGATCCATAGTGATATTTTTGGTCCTGTTCCTATGCCGTCTCTTGGAAAATCATGGTATTATGCTTCCTTTGTTGATGATTTTTCAAGATATGCATGGATTTACTTTCTTAAGAGCAAAGATGAAGTGTTTGAAAAATTTAAGGAATTTAAAGCACTTGTTGAGAATAAAACTGATAAAAGGATTAAGGTGTTGAGGTCTGATAATGGAGGGGAATATTGTTCTAATATATTTGAGAAATTTTGTAAGCAATGTGGTATTGCAAGACAGAAGACTACTCCATATACACCTCAACAGAATGGAGTTGCAGAGAGGTTGAACAGGATCAGCGATGGAGAAGGCTAGAAGTATGCTCGGTGGTGCGGGTTTGGCACAGGAATTCAGGGCGAAGCAGTGAGTGCAGCATGCTACTTGCGAAATCGGTCACCTACATCAGCATTGCCAGATCAAACTCCATTTGAAGCTCTATTTGGTAAGAAACCTTCTATTTCACATCTCGAGGTTTTTGTCTGTGATGCATACATGCATATTCCAAAGGAGAAAAGAAGTAAGCTAGATAATAAGGCTGTTAAATGTATCTTTATTGGTTATAAAGATGGTGTTAAAGGATATAAGCTTTGGAATCCAAAAACTAAAAGTACAGTGTATAGTAGAGATGTGGTGTTTAGGGAGATGATCAGTGATTCCAGGAAGGTAGTTACAGAAGAGGAACCTGGAATGGTCCAATTTGATCTCATGGAAAACTATGAGACAGTAGAGGATCTGGAAGAGGAGCATACAGATGAGGATATGGAAGAGGAGCATACAGGTGAGGATCTGGAAGAGGATGAAGAAGAGGTTCATACACCTGTGGTAAGGAGATCAACACGGGAAAGGAAGCAACCTGAAAGGTATAGTCCATCTGCTTTTCCTACTTCTTTTGTACTATCTGTTACTGATGAAGATCCTAGAACAGTTAGAGAAGCTGTTAATTCTGGAGAGGCAAACCGTTGGGAAGAGGCCATGGATGAGGAAATGATGTCCCTGAAAAAGAACAGAACATGGGATTTAGTGAAATTACCAAGTGGTAGGAAAGCAATAGGTTGCAAGTGGATCTTTAAGAAGAAGCAGAATGTTGAAGGTAAAGTGGAGAAATATAAAGCTCGCCTGGTTGCTAAAGGTTTTTCCCAGGTTGAAGGAATTGATTATGGTGAAGTTTTTTCTCCCGTTGCAAAGCTAACATCAATTAGATTTATGTTAGCTATGGCTGCTGCATTTGATCTTGAAATAGAACAGATGGATGTGAAAACTGCATTCCTTCATGGAGATTTGGAGGAAGAAATCTATATGAGGTAGCCTGAAGGTTTCACTATTGCAGGAAAGGAGGATCTGGTATGTAAGTTAAAGAAATCATTGTATGGACTGAAACAATCACCTAGAATGTGGTACCAAAAATTTGATACTTATGTTTTAGGAATTGGTTTTGTTCGTAGCAATGCTGATCACTGTGTGTATTCAAAGAAAATTGGTAATGTAATTGTCATTATAGTTCTTTATGTTGATGACATGTTACTAATTGGAAATAGCAAGAAACTGGTCAAGGAAGTAAAGTCTCAGTTGGCATCGCAGTTTGACATGAAGGATCTTGGCCCTACAAATTTTATATTGGGTATGCAAATAAAAAGAGATCGCTCTAACAGAAAGTTGTGGTTGGATCAGAAAAAGTATGTTGAGACAGTGTTGAAAAGGTTCAATATGCAGGATTGCAAACCGGTGAAGGTACCTATTTCTTTAGGTGAAAAATTGTCTGTTGAACAATGTCCAAAAATAGAAGAAGAGGTAGAGGAAATGTCACATATTCCTTATGCAAATGTTGTAGGTAGTTTAATGTATGCCATGGTTTGTACTAGAGCAGACATTGCCCATGCAGTGGGAGTCTTGAGTAGATATATGTCTAAACCTGGTAAAGAGCATTGGACTGCTGTGAAAAGGGTTTTCAGATATTTGCGTGGCACCTCTGATTTTACAATCTGCTATGAGGGTACAGGTAAAGAAAATAGACAATTGGATATAGAAGGGTTTGTTGATGCAGATTGGGCTGGAGATCTGGACAGGAGAAGATCTACTAGTGCTTATGTATTCAATTTGTTCGGAGGGGCCATTAGTTGGATGAGCAAGAGGTAGACTGTTGTTGCTCTTTCAACTACTGAAGCTGAGTATATGGCAGCCACTGATGCAAGTAAGGAAGCTGTATGGCTGCAAAGACTATGTGCTAAAATTGGGTTCTTTCAAGGAGCTGTGAAGATAAACTGTGACAGTCAGAGTGCCATATTTTTGGCAAAGAACCCTGCTTACCATTCAAGAACGAAGCACATTGATACAAAGTTCCATTTCTGCAGGGACATGCTTGAACAGAAGAAAGTGTTGCTGGAAAAGGTAGACACCAAGGAAAATGTTGCAGATGCTTTAACCAAGGCTGTAAGCACTGAAAAGTTTAGATTCTGTACAATTGAAATGGGTCCAGCAAAGTATTCAACAAGTGGGAGAATGTTGGATGTGTCTCATTCTTTGTCGAAAAAGAATTGTACGACAGACACTACAGCGCAAAAGATGACGGGTAGGGGGGGTCTGGGGGTCGGAGGCCCCCAAGGACCCCGACTACGGTAAAGGTGCTTACGTAATAGGTGATGGCTCGAGGTGCATAGGGGGACACCCTCGGATACGATGAAAGCGATTATCGCTACTTTTCACCTACTTTTATCGCTACTTTTGGAGCGACCCCGGGATTCCCACGGTTGGTGGGTGGTTGGTGGGTGTGGGTGGTTTAGCCCACGGTGTTGTATCCACGGTACCCTAATACCACTTGGTGGTTTAGGGTTGTATGAGTTTCCTTATATAATTATTGTAATGTCCCATTTTAGGGACAAGAGAGAGAATAATATATCAAGGAGGATAGACTCTTGTTTGTTGGACTAGCCCAAATTGGGTGAACCGGGGTAAATCTTGTGTGTTATATGTGCATTGAATGGTGTCATTATTTCCTTAGTTATTATTTCTGCATTATTTCTAGAATATGTTTCTGTAAATTCTCTTCAGAGAGAATGAAGAGAAAATGGGAAGATTGGAATCATGCTAAAATATTGGCATGGTGATATATGAGGTGTCATATACAAATGTATACAAGGTATGGAATAAATATTGACAAGGATTTTTTCTGAAAGGTATGGCAATCACCATGACACATGGTCTGACACTCTTGCAAATAAAGTTCCCCTAGGAATCAATGGCGTCCCCATTAAGCCCATTACAATAAAAGTGGATGTTGGCAAAGGCAAAGGAAAAGAAATTGCCACAAAGTAAACAGAAGCTCCTAAAAAGTTATCTTGAAAAATAATTCCCCCTTTCGCATTAGACATATAGTCTAATGATGATACTCTTCTCATCCATAGGAAATAGAAAGCATAATAAAAAAAATGAGGAGAGTGAAAGAGAAGAAAGTAAGAAGAGATGACCTCTGAAGAAACTGAGGAACAGGAATAAATAGAGGATCAGGAAGAAACAGGGAAAAACTCCAAGCAAAATTATGAGTGCCATGGGATATGGGAATAAGAAGTGGTCAAGACAGTCAAAAAACCTACCCCCATAGAAGAAACCCCTGGAAAAGAATAAGTCTCAGTAAAAGCCACAACTTATACTGGTGATTCTAGCTTGAAATAAATAGTAGAGGATTATACAAAAGCTTTGATCCACCAAAAATATCAGGTATGTCTCCTATCAACTTAACTTCTTCCTCTCCTTCCCCTCATAGAAATTCCCCCTCCCATTTTGTAGGACAGGGTAATGTATCTTCTCCCTCCACGCACCAGCCTCCACCGTCGCCACCATCAACCCAAAATGATCCAAAGCATCCTCAATTGTACCCACAATTTCCCTCGCTAAATAATCAAATGTGGATGCCCCTCTAGCCACTATTTCCTTTTCCTATTCCACTAACCTCCCAAACATCCAAGTCATCTCTACCTCTTCTTCTAAGAACAACCCTACCATTTCCAAGTTAAGAAAGTTAAAAAATGTGACCTTGAACACTGCTACTTGGTTGAAATCATGCAGTGCTTAGAGTTCTACATATATGGCCCACACCAGGGAAGGGATAGCACTAGATCCCATTAACATGCAATGTTCCACTATGAAAATAACACCACTCATCCAAAATCAAAAGGGATAAATAACCCTATAAGACTACCAAGTTGAGATAACTATAGAAGACATCACTCAACTACCAATGGAAGACGAGTGGGGAAAGGCTCAAGCCCACATGGGAACCATATACCTAAACACCAAATACTACAAAGAGAAATACATCATGGCTAAACAATCAAAATAGCATTTATAAGAAGCCTTAAACCAGCAAAAGATAATTGAGAAGGTCTTGAAGAATGAAGAGAAAAAGTGGGAGCTGATGTTCAATGAGATAGCCCCCTATAAGGATAAAGTTGAGAAGGTCGAAGAACAAATACAATTGTTAAACCAGTAGGTTGAAGACCTCAAGAAGTAGAATTCATATGATACTAACAAGACCAGTGGGTTGTTTAAATAAAAGGCTAGAGCATTCAGGAAAGAAATGATTGGAGGTATCCAAAAAAGGAGCATGAAGGCAAGGTCTAATTTTTCGTACCTAGTCAAGATTAAAGAAACACTGGGTTGGGTGGAAGATGAATTTGATAAATATATCAATCTCCTAAAAACAATGTTATCTACAGCAACAAAGATTCCAATCCTAGTGGAAAGTATGCAAATGATAGTCAGATACAAAGCATGAGATAAAAAATGGTCCCAAGCCAAGCTTGCTACCAGGAACTTTTTCAAGAGGCACAAGTTAATAACAAAAGCTGCCAAGCTAATGCAAGAACTCAAGGTAGAAGATAAGGTAATTTTGAAACATGTAAGTATAGCAAAATTTTATGAAATGTCTAGCTTCTGGGATAAATATTCTAACTTCCAAATAGAGTATCAGTTGAAGACTTCTTAGGAAAGTTTTGTAGAATATGAGTCAGAGATTTATAGTTGGGAAGAGTTGGTTCAAGATGCATAAATATTCAGTATAGCTCAAGACATCACCCAAATGAACTCCTACCTGCATGAATTATATATGAAATCAAAAGTCCTATCATACAACAAGGTTGTGGAATTGGAATATACGTACCTAAACTTTAAGGAGACTTCAAATATGGATGAAGAGACTTGGAGAAGAGCCTATGCCACCTACAATGAAGTCACCCAAGAAAATGACAAGCAAGAAAATGCTAAAAGAACCTCAATAAGTAGTATAGTAGCACTTGGACAGGATGAAATAGAGAAATCTATGAAAGAAGACATTCCAGATGAATGACTACACAGACCAAAAAGCATATTTTTGCTTGGTATCATTCCCCTTTCTCGCCTTCTTTTTTTTAATTGTTATTTTACTCCATTCCCAAATGGATAAAATATCTATATTCTAACATTCTACTAGTAGAATTACCCCAGGAGGCACCAATAATGTTGGTCAAAATGGCCACATCCAAGGGAGTAAGGATTAGTCTTCTTAAAATTTCACTAAGTGTAGAAAACAATCGTGACAGCGCTACATTTTGAACTTGTAGGTGGAGCTAAGGGAAAAAATATGTGATAGCATGACATTTTTGGGCCAAGGGGCCAAGTAAAGACCAAAATTCATGATAGTGCAACATTTTGAAGCTAAAGAGCCAAGTAAAGAAGAATGGTTGCGATGACATGACATTTTTAGGCCAAGGGGCCAAGTAAAGACCAAAAGTTGTGACAGCACAACATTTCGAGGTTGAAGAGCCAAGTAAATAAGAATGGTCACAACAACACAATATTTTTGGGCCAAGGGGCCAATCAAAGACCAAAATTCATGACAGTGCAGCATTTTGAGGCCGAAGAACCAAGTAAAGAAGATTGGTCATGATGGTGCAACATTTTTAGGCCAAGGGACCAAGCAAAGACCAAAAGTCATGACGACATGACATTTTTGGGCCAAGGGGTAAAAGAAAAGACGAAAAGTCACAACAATGTGACATTTTGAGGTTGAAGAGCCGAGTAGAGAATAATGGTCATGATGGCATGAAATTTTTGGGCCAAGGGGTCAAGCAAAGACCAAAAGTCACGATAGCATGACATTTTGAGGCCGAAGAGCCAAGTAAAGAAGAATGGTCATGATGGTGCAACATATTTTGGCCAAGGGGTCAAGTAAAGACCAAAATTCATGACAATGCGATATTTTAAGGCCGAAGAGCCAAGTAAAGAAGAAATGTCATGACAGCATGATATTTTTGGGCCAAGGGGTGAAGCAAAGACCAAAAGTTGTGACAGTGTGATATTTTGATGCCGAAGAGCCAAGTAAATAAGGATGGTCATGATGGCATGATATTTTTGGACTAAGGGGCCAAGAAAAGACCAAAATTTATGATAGTGCAACATTTTTAGGTCGAAGAGCCAAGTAAAGAAGGATGGTCACAACAACGTGACATTTTGATCCTAAAGGCAGAGTGATGCAATATTTCTAAATAAAAGATAGTTGTACCATGATGTCTCCAATGAGATAAAGGAGGATTGTGGTAACAAGAAGATCTTAACCATTTCTAGTTGAATAATCCATGCTCTCCTAACTACCTCTTTACCAGAATGAGCCTACAAGCACACTGTTGTAACAACTTTCAATTTTTTAGTTATGTAAAACTATTATATATAGAATGAGTGACCTAAACAAATGGCCAGCTCTTATATTTTTACAAGACGATGTACACAAAATTTTTAAAGCTAATAAAATATCGTTCATTCAGGTTTCTGACCCACAGGTGTATAATCAAGTATGTATGGATTATTGATTGCTAATTAAGGTTAGATTGAATATTGCTTTGCTCTAATTCTTATTCTGAATTTTTGTGGTAAAGCTTTTTTAACTCTAAAATCAACCATTCCATTAATCTTATGCTTGAATAGTGTGAAGACAAGAACACGACACTTAAAATAATAAAGAAATCAAATAACCCAAGGAAACACAAGATTGCACAAATAGATAAATTTATTCAATAAACGAGGGGGAGCTAATAAACTCCTTTTGATACAATCTGTACTCAGTGAGCCTTTGATACAAATATTTACAATACGCTAGGGTTCTCCGAAACCCTAGCTACAACAATGAAGTGTCTTCAAATAGTGTGTCCTCACTTCCAACGGAATGAGTGGGCTTCAGGTATCCGATGTCGGACCACTCCAGCTTCAACAACCATTCAACAATAAATAGAATCTACAGACCTGCATGCACACAAACAAAGAAAGAGGTTAATAACACCTGTGAGGGCTCCACAGTGTGAGACCCTCAGATATCAATAAACCCTAACCAAAAATAGATCAAATGGCATGCTAAATACACAGATCATGTAATAGAATAAAACAAATAATGATATACCTTGCTTGTGATGATACCTTATTTTGTTATTGTAGTTCTGACAACATATGGCATGATGCAACAGGCTCTGATTCACACTTCAGTGATAACAATAGGCTCGGACGCGCACTTGGTAGGCTCTGGTGCGAGCTTCGTAGGCTCTGGAGCGAGCCTGCAATACAACAGGTGCAGGCGTGCGCTTGGCAAGCTCTACAGCGAGCTTCACAAGCTCGGGAGGGCACCTACGGTGAGGATAAAATCTGCAGAAGCAGATCGTGGGGGATGCGATGAATGCGACGGATGGGTGGAAGTGGCGATGATGGCAATGGAGTAGGGTGAGGTGGAAAGGATGGATATGGGGGATGGCTGGAATAGTAGAAGTCCTATTGGCTAGCTAGGGCTTTGGATTTTTAGGGCTCTATCTCTTTCTGCTTCGCTAGGGCTTCGCCAATGATCTCTTCAAGATGCAAATTCTAATATCAGGGTTCCAGGGTTTGAGCATTTGCAAATGCCCTTATTTATAATCCAACCTAGGGTTTTCTTAGGGTTTTAGCCTTACACTTTTGATCGTGTGGCTAAGATTAAATTAGATCCTAAGGTTGAGATTACTTTTTAGATGTGGCATGGATTAATGAAGATGGACGGTGGAGATTAGATTGGATCGGACAGTTGTGGTTAATTGAGTTTATAAATATATATTTTATAATAAATATATTATAATATAATATAAAATATTATATTAAATATAAAATAATATTAAAATAATCCCAATTGGGTTAGGAAATGGTGGGAAAGGGCTAAAGTGGGCCTTTTGAAGGTGGGAAAGGTGTAATTGGGCCAAATAATTGGTGGGAAAGGTGTATGGTGGACAAGTGGGTGGTGGGATGGTTAGGATGGAGGATTAATGGCTGTAATTTGGTGTCTATAGATGCCCCTTTTTGTACCATGTTGCATGAAACACAATATGGTGCAAAAATATGAGACACCTGTTTGGGCTATGGGCATAGAAGCAACTTCTCTCTGTCATTGGATTTGAGCACTAATGTTGAAGACAAAAGAATAAAGAATTTTTGGAATTTTGTAGCTTACCCCCTCAATTGGCGAATGAGTTATGAATGTATCTCACAAGCCAATTGAAAATTTTTGTGCTAATAATGAATGATGTGGTGAATTTGTGCCATTGATGAATGAATGGTGTGAAATGCAATATGATTGTGAATGATATGAATGATGTAAAATGTGATACCATTTATGCCCCAATGCCCAATGTGGGAAAGGGGTTGGTGTATAATACCATGTGATTGTGGATGATATGAATGATGTAAAATGTGATACCGTTTATGCCCCAATGGTGGGAAAGGGGTTGGTGTATAATACCATGTGATTGTAAGATGTATCCTATCATGGGAAATCATAATCAAATTGTGGTTGCCCCAAACTTTGGGATGATTCGATGTTGTTGAATAAGATGTCGCAATGGCATCATTGAGTATGCAATTTATGAAGATGCATGATGACTAAGTCAACGTAGGGGTGGGGTAGTGATTGTGGAAATTTCTTCGCCAATTCCATAATGGAACCAATCAACCTACCGATATGTCCTGTATGGTGATTGTTGTCAAATGAATGAGTGTTTGTGATTTTGATTATCCGTGTTTTCGTGCCCCACGAAAAAGGGCATCAATGACCGCCTTTGAGCAAATTGTTCTTGGCAAAGTTGTACTCAAAATGTGAGGTGCCAAATGTGATTGTGATCTTTGATGATGTGATAATGGATGATGATCATTGTCAAGTGTCCTTATTGTAGATTATTCATCTTACCGAATTGCATGGATGACCATCGCTGCAATCGCCAAGTTTATAGAATAACCTACTAGATACGAGGTTCGTTTAACTTTGATTTTTGCACAATTGTATGTGATGATGAAGAATATAATGCAGAATGATCAGATGTGAGTTTTGTGAAAATTTGGATTGTTTTGCTACATTTTGTGCCTCAATTAGTGTATTTTGAATATTTGGTTTATTCTCGAAAATTATGCTTGCAAAATGATTTCTGTTTTTACAAAACCTGATTTTAGGATGTGCATGATGTGTGGATGAAATTTGGTGAAATTTGGAGGAGGTAAGCTACCATTTTGATCGATTTTGTCTTTGTGCCATTTTGTTGTCAGGTGCACGGCTACGCCTGTGGTGTCCCGTAGGCGCGCAGATGCGCCTGGGTGCGCCCGTAGGTGCCCAGGTGAGCCTACAAATTTGTAGGCCTAGACCTATGCCTGAATGCGCTAGGGAAAGCTATAAATAGCTTTCTGAGTGAATCGTGAGGCTCACTTGTGCGTTTCGACTTTGAGAAGCTGCGTCTGAGGAGTGGAGTGGGTTTGTGAGCTTAGTGAGGCTAGTGAGAATTTAGAAAGCTATGGGAGGAGGGATCGAATGCTGCTGGCTGAGGCACCATTTGCCCTGGTAATGTTTAAAAACACTTTATCTCTTGTGCATTTTTTTTTTTTGTAATAGTATTAATGAAATTGTTTGTTGTTGTAGTTGAGGGACATAGAGCCTCGACATCGGTTTTCTCCTCTCATTCCTGGGATGAGGAAGAAGCTGACGATTGATGACTAGGAGTTGTTGGGGAAGGTGGGCTTGGAGGGTGTAGCTAGGCTAGATGTGGTGAGGGCGAATGAGGGATATCTCTCATCATTGATAGAGATATGGGACCCTGATAGGGGGACATTCTAGCTACCGACTAGGGAGGCTACTGTTACGCTTGAGGATGTATACCATATTCTCAAGGTGCTAGTAGAAGGGGAGAGGGTGGTAGTTGGTCATGATAAGAAGGTGGATATGGAGCGGATGTTTGAGGATCGATGGTGAGAGGCGTAGATGGGGGATGGGGGTATATGCTATCTAAGCATGTACAAGGTGAAGGAGTTGGATGCACTCCCCACCTTGATCATGTTTGTGCTAGCAAACATAGTGCTACCTAATAGCACTGGTTGTAGGTTCCCTTGGAACCTATTGGGGTTGGTGAGTGATCTGTTGATGGATCCTCGAGAGTATGCATGGGTGCCTGCCTTATTGGCGTAGTTGTATCAGGAGTTATATGAGGTGATTCAGAGGGAGAGGAAGGGGATTGGATGCAGCTTCCTTCTATAGTGTTGGGCTTGGGAGCATTTTGCTGTGGCTCGGCCCGAGGGGTTGCCATGTGAGTCATGGCAAATGGGGGAGCCTTATGCTAGGCGATGGGTAGTGGTGGAGGAAGTTCAATCGAGTTGAGAGGTTCATACCGGCTAGTGGTATCGGGATATGTGGTCGGGGTTGACTCGGGCGGATGTGATATGGAGGCCATGGTGTGGAGCTCGATGGGATGGTGATGGGGAGTAGCTACGTCGGGTGAGGTAGGCTTGGTGGTTGATTGGGTGGTGGGATGAGGAGGTGGAGTACTTTTAGTACTCATGGGTGTTGAGGCAGTTTGGGTTGCCTCAGGATGTGCCTAATGAGTCGATGTTGTATCGACATCGATGAGATGAGGGGATGCTTCCATGTGTAGAGCCATGGTGGGTACAAATGGAGGATGATGAGGAGATGGAGGTCCCTAATGTAGATGATGTTGGGGTGACTTCGGAGTATGTGGAGTGGTTTGGTGCCCAACTAGTATGGGTACCAAAGGTTGTGGGTGATGAGGCGGTAGCTACGGGTCGAGGGTGACTCCAAAGAGGATGAGGGCTCAATGATCGATGAGTCAGAGATGGTCGAGGGGATCGGCTCAGTAGACTCTAGATATGGGGTTGGTGGATGATGAGAGGGAGGATGATGAGGGGTTGGGTGAGATCTCTGAGGTGGCGAGGTTGCGGGTAGAGCTGGAGTAGCTTCATGAGGAGCATGAGGTTATGCTCGAGACTCATAGGGAGTCATTGGCTACTATAGCTCGGCTGGAGGTGGAGCGAGGGTGTGGCTAGTGATCAGGCGATGGTCACATGGCTTCAGGCAGAGATGTTGGTGAAGGAGCATCGACATCAGATGGACTTACGACATCTATGGGCCAGTGAGGCATATGCACATTCCTTGGAGGATGTGTGTATGCAAAACCATATTACATTGTCGGATCCTCCTTCCTCTTCTATAGTTGAGTCATCTAGGCATACTGAGTCTAGGTAGAGTACTAGGCCGAGGGCTCCTACTAGGTCTCAGGGGTCCTCTCATGGACATTAGCTTAGTGCTTAGATGCACTATTTTGTATATGAGCCTTGGTGCTCCCTTGTAGCCTTTTTGGCATTCATTGTATATGCGATTATAATATATATACATGGCCTTTTATTATTTGTGTTATATTTTGTGTGAATGCTATTTATGTTTTATGCAATTTGTGTTGAATGTTTTATGGAATGCTTAATGTAAGCTAATCATGATGTGTATGCATAATGCTTATATGGATGATTAATGCAAGCTAAATGAATGTATATGAATGGTGTTTATATTAATGATTAATGAAATGTGTTATGGATGATTAATGCAAGTAAATGTATAATGAATCTGAACTATATGAGAGGAATGCATAGTGTTCGAATGATCTTTTTATAGTTCAGAAATTTTATTGGCCATTTTTGTTGTCCATTGTTTGGCAATTGGGGGTACCAAATTTGTTGGCATTTTTGCAACTTGACTTTTAATGAAGACATGGATGTTGATATGGAAGCAGATATGGATGTTGATATGGAAGAAGATATGGATGTTGATATGGAATATTGAAATATTTTCAAAGACTCAAACATACTAGTGTCATCAACCAAACTCACTAAGGTTGTCTAACTTTCTTTAGGACCAAATGTGTGTGCGAGTGAGGTTCAATTACCAAGTCTTGAGTATGACAATGACCCTATCCAATCAAGAACCAATGTGTGTGCATGTGAAGTTCATTAACCCATTATGAGTAAATTAGGCATGACCTATTATGGAGATGACCCAGAGGCTAGCCTGTCCTTATGTGCGGTCAGAGGTCTCTCTTTTTGGAGGAGAGACATGTCACCTCGCATGAGCTTACTCCACTTCCAGTCAAGCGTCTATAGCCCTAGTGGAGATTCACTCCATAGTCCTATGGGATTGATATTTTAGGCCTTGGGGATGACTACCCATCCTTGTCAAGGGCGTGTAGTATGAATCCTTATGACTTTAGGGATCAAGGGTATTTGGGATTTTATTTGTTAATTTTGTATAGAGCTTTGGGGAATCGGATTCTCAATCGAGGTGTGATGAGAATTTTGACCCTATCCTTACTACTCTATGTTTTTACATTTATGTTTGGAGTAATGTTGGTAGTGGTGAAAACCACTATTTTTGGACTATGTTGCATAATGGGACAAGCGAGGGATATCTCCTTTTTGCCATGAGGTACTACCCAAGGATGGTACTAGCCCCCCTATCTCATAATGTTTTTAAGATGTGATGGAATGTGATTGGTTCAAGACTATTTCGTGATCGATCGACAATGCTCAAGACTTTCTTAGTGTATCAATTGTGTTTTTGGTCCTAAAGAAAATCAGACATCCGTTTGGAGGTTGCTTGCTATACTAGTAATGGTTGAGTGACTGAAAATCTAGGCTTTTGTGATTTTGGCATGCGATGTGGTTGACATATGACTTTTGTGAGGATTGCATAGTTTCTTTAAACTAGGTACCCCCAATTGTTATAACTTGACTTTTTGTTTATGACCATATCATCATTACTATGTCAGATCATTGAACATGGGATGGGATGAATGCAAATGTATATGCCTAATGCAATGGAGTATTGATATGTAAATGGAAATTGTACAATGCCATGGAATATGTATGATTTAATGTATGTGAATGAAACAATGTATGAATGCAAAAAGTGAATATGCATGTCAAATGCTTAAATGTAAATGCAAATGGAATGTATGCAATGTGTGCATGCCTATGTGATTTTTTTTTTAATGTGAAAAGCCATGTATATATACATATAAAGTGTCACCTTTAACAATAGAATGCCTTTAAATGAAGAACATTAAGTGGTTCGGGTTCCTCTATTCCCTCTAAATTGGCAAGTCTATAAGTACCATTACCCACTTTTTGAGTGATTATGTATGGACCTAACCAATTTGCCATAAATTTGTCATGAAGGTGTGGCAAAGCATTGGTGTTTTGTTGGTTCTCTTTGAGCACCAGATCCCCTACTTGAAATTCTTGAATATGGACTTTAGCATTGTAAGCACGCTTTAGGCGGTCTTGATAAACTCGTAAATGTTCTAATGCATTGACTCACCTTTCGTCTAGGAGCGTGAGTTGGTCAAGTCATGCTTGTCTAGTTGTATCATCATCTATGAATTCTTGCAAGGAAACTCGTAAGGAGGGAATCTCGAGCTCAAGAGGCATGATAGCTTCTACTCCATAGACCAAGGAAAATGGTGTTGCTCCTATTGGCATTCGGATGCTTGTTCGATAAGCCCAAAGTGCCAAAGGAATTTGTGTATGCCAATATTTATGATTTTCTTTGACGAGTTTCTTAAGAATGGCAATCAAGGTCTTATTGGTAGCTTCAGCTTGTCCATTTGCTTGTGGGTAATAAGGAGTCGAGAAACTATGTTGGATATTATACTTTTTGCAAAGTGCTCGAACATCCTTGTTCTTGAAAGACTTACCATTATCCAAAATGATTTTAGAGGGAATGCCAAAGCGATAGATGATATGATGGAGTATGAAATCCACAATTCGAGGTCCTGTCGTATTGGTTAGAGGTATGGCCTCAACCCACTTTGTGAAGTATTCTGTGGCGGTGATGATGAATGTATGTTGTCCCGAAGAGGAGGGTAAAATATTGCCAATTAGGTCTAGGCCCCATTGTGAAAAGGGCCAGAGACTTTGTATTGGCTGTAAAGCTTGTGATGGTACATGAGTTAAATTGGCATGTGTTTGACATTGTTTGCAATTTTTGACATATGTGCAACAGTCGTGTTCCATTGTGGGCCAATAATAACCCATGCATAAAAGATGCTTTGCAATGGCCATTCCACTAAAATGACCACCACAAGTACCATCATGGGCTTCCTGTATGGCCCTTTGGGCCTCCTCGTGTTCGAGACAATGAAGCAGGATTCCATCATAACCCTGTTTATACAACACGTCACCCAAGAGAATGAAATGGGCTACTCTTTGCTTGAAAGCACGTTTGGCAGACCGAGACATGTCCGTTGGGAGTGTTCCAAATTTTAAGAAGGCTACTATTGGGCTTGACCAAGACTCACATGATTTCGTATGGATAAAGCAAACGTCTTGTCCATATTTTGGGTCAGCATGCACAATGGCTGCTTTAGAGATTGTTGAGATTATTAGGGGTTGTACCTCTCCTAAGTCATTCTTTGGAATCAAGGATCCAAGAGAGGCCATTGCATCTACAAATCTATTAGTCGAACGAGGTAAGTTATTGATTTCATACCATTCAAATGTTGAGAGCAATCTCATTGCTACTTCATGATAAAGTTTAATGGTAGGCTCTTTGCATTGGTATTCTCCTGTTACCTGTTTCACTACAAGTTGAGAATCCCCAAATATTTGAATACGCTTAATACCCATAGCTATAGCTGATTGAAGACCTAAGATTAAGGCTTCGTACTCTACTATGTTGTTTGTACATGAGAAGTCTAACTTGAATGATAAGGGGATAGGAATCCCCTATGGTGTATGAAAGACAACTCCCGCACCTTGACCTTTCTCGCACTTAGATCCATCAAAGAATAATGTGATATCGACATCTTCCTCGGGAATGACATCATTGTCTACTTCAGTGACTAAAAATACCGAATCATCTGGGAGCTCAATAATCAAAGGATGATCACTAGGTAGTGGAGCTTCCGCAAGTTGATCGACGATAACCTGACCTTTAATGGATTTTTGGCTAATAAATTCGAGATCAAATTCTGTGAGTAGCATTATCCATTTAGTGGTATGGGTGTTGTTATAAGTGTGAGACATCATATAATGTAGAGGATTTTCTCTAGCTATGACATAGGTTGTTTGACTTAGCATATAATGGCGTAGCTTCTTAGTGGCCAAGACCACTGCTAGGCATAGCTTTTCTACATAAGTGTATCTTATTTCATAACTTACCAATGTTCGACTAATGTAATAGATTGCTTGCTCTCGATTTTGTTCATTTTTTTGTGCAAGCATCGTCCCTAAAGCAACCTCTGTGGCTGAGACATATAGATGAAAAGGGACCCCTGACCTAGGAGGAGTTAAGACTGGTAGAGAAGTTAGGTATCGCTTGATGTCCTCAAATGCTTTTTGACATTCTTCTATCCATATGAATGACACCCCTTTTGTAGTAAGTGGTTAAATGGTCTACACTTATCGAAAAGTTGTGCAATGAAACGTTTGATTGATTGAATTTTGCCTTGCAAGCTACGCAATTCCTTAATGTTGGTTGGGGGTGTCATTTCCATGATGGCCTTGACCTTGTTTGGGTCCACTTCAATGCCTCTTTTGGAGATAATAAATCCTAAAATTTTACCAGAGGTAACACCAAAGACACACTTTTTGGGATTTAACCTCACCTTATATTCTAGAAGTCGATCAAAAATATTTTCCAAGACATCAATATGTTCTTGTCGAGTTTTAGATTTAGCCAAGAGATCATCGACATAATATTCGATGATTTTATGCATGTAATCATGAAAAATATAAGTCATGGCTCTTTGGTAAGTAGCTCCTACATTTTTGAGACCAAAGGGCATAACCCTAAAACAAAATGTTCCCCAAGGTGTTGTGAATGCCGTTTTGTGTTGGTCATCAGGATTTATTCGAATTTGGTTGTATCCTAAAAACCATCCATGAGGGAAAGCATTTCGTGGCCTGCGTAGGTGTCGACAAGAGTATCAATGTTTGGAAGAGGGAAGTCATCCTTAGGACACACTTTATTTAGATCTTGAAAGTCATTACACATGCGTATCACCCCATTGGGCTTGCGAATGGGTACCATGTTTGACAGCCACTCAGGATAGTCAATAGGAATGATAAAATGTACATCCAATAGCTTTTGTATTTCCTCTTTGACTATGAGGGCCATGGTAGGATGCATTCTCCTAAGTTTTTGTTTGACCGGCTTGGCGTCAGGATGCAAGGTGAGATTATGGACAACAAGGTCAGGGTCAAGGCCAGGCATATCCTTGTAGGACCATGCAAACACTTCTTTCTTTTTCTTGAGGAGAGCAATGAATTGCTCTTGTTCATCGGATGTTAAAATTTTGCCAAGCTTGACAACTTGGGGATTGTCGGGATCCGAACTAAGGTTCACATCGATGGTATCTTCAATGGACATGTGTGAGCCTTCCTCAAGTTGATGTGGTGTTGGGATCAGATTTATGTCATCTAAGATGTCATCCAACTTTTCCTGCTTATCGTTGCCTAACTCTGCCTGAAAGACCTCGGGACCTCTATTGGAAGGTGATGTGGGTGAATGTGGCGATGAAGGAGGAATATAGTTGGCCGAAGCCCTTAGCAGTTCCTCGGATAGGATGAGCTCCAAAAAGGAGGGTGGGGAGGAAATCCGGTCCAATTCAATAAGGCTAATGTCAATTGGAATTGGCCTAGCCAGATTGTATGGATTATGGAGTGGGGTGAATAAGTCAATAGGATTCATATTGACTTAGTGGAAGGAAGGATGGCTTGGATGGATGAATGGATGGAATGATTGGAGCTGAACCGATGTCGAATGGTGTTATCCCTATAATAGACATGGCATTAACATGAGCAACACATTTTTTTTTTTGAAATATGTACATATGTTACATTTCTTGGCTTATGTGTGGGGCTCAAGGTGGATTTCTTGGTGGGTCCGCTTGTTCTTGTGGAAGAAGTAAATAGAATATGGGATGATGGATGGGGAACATTCGGAGGTAAAACTCTTCCTGTTGGGTGATGGGGACAATGGGATGTGACTCCTCTTCAGAATCATCAGAAGCATTTGACATGACTTCAAATTCTTCATAACTTTCATCATCGAAATCAAAGGTAGGATAGGAGAAGTTGATGGGGTCATCCTCGTCTACTTCGTCGATGCAAAGTTCTTGAAGGGCTTGTTCAAGAGAAGATGTTGAGGGTAATGGGTGGATGGGGTGATCTTCATCATTGAGGCTAAGATTTTTAAAGGCTTTCTCAAGAGAAGCAGTGGAAGACAATGGGGTATAGCCTAAACCGGAATGATCATGGGCACCTCTATATGGGACCTCTAAAATATCATGCATCCCTTGCTCATGGGAACCTAGACCTTGACCTTGCCAATTGAACATGTTAAAGTAGCGAGCGGGAAAATCCTCTATGTTAGGTATATTGGCACGCCTAGGCTCTTGTGGTTCTTTGGGTGGGTTTGCCCTAGTTGAGCAATCCAACCCTCCATAAACAAATTTAATGCTATTTGGAGCTGCACTCATGTCATAAACAATGCCTATGGATAAAGAACGGTCTCGAGGATATCCAAAATATTTGGCTGTTGGAATGGCTAGGGGTGTGATGGTGACGTCTTGGACCACATATTCACCTATACCAGGATTGGTGATGTGGACTTTGACTTGGGCTGGCGTGGTTGATGGTGGGGACTCAGATGGCTCTGGATTGGTTATGGATGGTGGTGAATTAAATATGTCACAATCTAAGAGTTCGACTTGTGAAACATCGGTCGATGGAGTGGGATTGGATGGCGGTGTGGAATTAGAAGATGGAGGATGGGGTAATGATGAAATAGAAGAAGTGGTTGTAGAAGAAGGGGTAGATGTGATGTACGATGTGCTAATAGTAGACTGACTGTGACCACATGTACAAGAAGAAATGGATGTTTGAGGAGGTGATGTGATGGGTAGCTCCTCTATGATGGGAGCTTTAGAAGAAGATGTAGATGGATTAGAAGAAGGTGGATTAAGAGATGATGTGGATGGATTTGATGATGGTGCCAAGAATAAATGGGTGGAAGGTAACATGGATTCATAAGGATTTGAAATGAAATTACAATACTTAAAAGGTTCGACATCCGTAGGGATGCAATGGACTTGTCCATCATGAACATATTTCAAGCATTGGTGGAGAATTGAAGGAACACATTTCATTTCCCTCATCCAAGGTCTACCAAGGAGTATATTATATGCCATGGCTCCTTCCAAGATGTGAAACATGGTGTGCAATATTCTGGCCCCTACTTCTATAGGTAAAACAATAGTGCCAATTATGGTACACAAAGCATCGTTAAATGCTTTGAGGGTGAATGATGATTTGGAAATGTGGGATGGAGGTAATTTGAGGTGGATAAGGGTAGCGGTAGTAATGATATTGATTGATGAGCCGGTATCAATAAGGACTCTTTTGAATGGATTTCTGTCTATTAGGGCCATTATGTGCAATGGAGGGTCTACTGATTCTGAATTCATTGATTTTACCTCAAAGTCATAAAAGGTAATTGATGGCTCCATGCACGTTCTAACACTCCCTACAAAGTTGTTGAAGGCATTAGAGTCTTGGGATTCTAACTCAATTGACTTGAGTATTTCCATTAAAGCTTCTCTATACCTAGGGGATTGTTGGATAAGCTCATACATAGAAAGTTTGGTTGATGCCATTTTCAAACTAGTGGTTAACCGGTTGGTTAAAGTTACCGTTGGCCTTATTGGATGAAGGATGGGCTGATTGGATGGATTGGATAGATTTATTGGTGGAGATGGATTTGGTGATGTTTGGATGGGAGGTGGGTTCGAAGGTTGTTGAGGATTTTTTTGATTTTGCCTTTGCCCTCTAGTGACCACATGGACTGCTCCTACAAAGTTTTGGTATTGTTGGACATGATTTACTTGATTAGGAGGTGGTTGTTGATTGTTACCTCCTACATTATGTTGGACCTCCCCATGGTTAGGTAGAGGTGTCCGATATATGCCCAAATTTTGATTTTGTGGAGCTAAGGGGTTATCCACGTTAATGGCCCCTAGGTCTATGAGGTCTTGCACTATGTTTTTGAACATATGGCAGGAATTGATATCATGCCCATTTTGTCGATGGTATGGGCAAAACAAGTGCTCTCTATAATTTTTAGGCCTTTTGGTGGGATCATCGGGCCTAATGTCTGGCAAGGCTAATTTATTGGTCTCATACAACCTTTGAAATATGGATGAATATGATTCTGCTAAAGGAGTGTATTGACGTTGGGGCCGATTGAATTGGCGGTGGGTAGGTTGTTCCATAGTTGGCATTGTGTTTTGTACCATTGGTGCTTGGGTTACTGATGGGACCACATGATAGGCAATTTGTTGTTGCACTAGTTTTTGAGCCATTACGGGCTGGCTCATGACCACTTGATTGACTTGATTAGTTGTGTTAGCCATTGAGGCTTGTGTTGATTTGGTTTGGCCAGTTTGATTATTTTGGTATTGGCCCCTATTTTGCCACTCTTTCTTCTTAGGCTTAATGACACCCTCTTGGATTTTTATCTCCTCAATGACACTAGCCTGTGCTAAAGCCTCCTCAAATGTTCTATAAGTATTGAGTTGTAGCATCCAAGAGATGGGTTTTAAGCAACTCTTGGTAAAATTTTTGATAATTTCTTCCATTGGGAGGGAGAATGGCAACTTTGTTATGACTGCCCTCCAACGGTTTCCAAAATCATAGATAGGTTCCTCATCCCATTGTTTCAAATAATATATATCCGATAAGGACACCTTCTTTCTAATATTAAGGGTGAAGCATTCCAAGAATAGATCTATCAATTGATCAAAAGTATAAATACTATGTGTAGGCAATTGATTGTACCATTCAATGGCATCTCCCCTAATGTTTGAGGAAATGTTCAGAGCATAAGAGCATTATCATCGCTAATCCAAAAATATACATGGACAAATGAACTCACATGCTCCTTAGGATCCTCAGTTCCCTTGAACTTGTCAAATTTTGGTATCGTAAAATCTATCGGATATGGCGGTGATGGTACCGAAGGGTGGATTGGTTGATGGATCAGTTGGCTTAATGTGAGCTTTTGACTCATTATTCCTAGTGAATTTTGCATCAACTGATCAATTTGCTTTTGTATTTCCTGGAATCTAAGATCTTCTACTGGAATGTGAGGACCTTGGATTGTGTGGTGGTTGGTTGATGGGTTGGATGGTAGATGTTGGGGTGTGACCAACATGGTATTGTGAAATGAGTTGGGATGGGTGTGTGGTGAATATTGATGGTTGAAGGATGGGGATGATTGATGAGGATGTTGATGGAAGAATGAGTTGTGTGGTTGGTTGGCAGCAATGGTAATTGGTATGGTTGATGTGTGGATTGATGGTGGATTAGGGATGGACACTATGGAAGGTTGGGGAACCCATGCTAGATTTTTATTGGTGAGTGGAGGTTGATTTGGAACTACTTGGGTCATAGGGTCTATGTTAACTGGTTGTTTTCCTTTTGTTCATTGTGAAAGCAACCTATTTATGAGCCCTAATGTGTCCGTAAGTTCTTGATTTGACCATGTATCAAAGGATGGGGTTGTGGTTGGATGAGATGATGGGAAGGTGGATGATGATGGATGAGAAGACATGGGTATGGTGGCTAAGTGAGATGATGGAGGGGTGGATGATGATGGATGAGAGGACATGGGTATGGCGCAAGTTGCATTTGATGTGACAACTTGGTGGTTAGGGATTTGTGAGGCAACATTGACATACTCCTCATACAATGGGTTGGAATAGGTGGATGTGAGGTAAGTGTTTGGAACACTTGGGCTTTGTTGCGGTTGGCTCATGGAAGAAGGCATACCATATTCATAACCTAAATTATGATATCCTTGGGTAAGGTAGGAGGTAGCCAATTCGGGTTCTTCAAATCCCTCTTGGCTAAGGGGTTCTAAGACATAGTTGGAGGACTTGTAGATGGCCCTCACTTTGTCCATGTCTATGTGGGTGGTGGTTGTTTCCACATTGTGTGGAAGGGTTCCTACTTGAGGTAGGGATGGATATGATGATCCAGATGAAGTAGTCTGAACCATGCTGGATAGGTTGGCTACCGAAGTAGCGGGAGGATGGGAAGTGTTTTCCATTAAACCACTTTGATTTATTACTTTCTTTTGTTGTCTCGTTAGTACCATAAAGTAATTAAACCAAAGATTCAAAGTTTAATCTAAATCACACAAACTAAAAACTTTTTCAGAATTTAAAGTAAAGAAAACAATCAATCCTAGGTTTCACCGTGTGTGGCTTACCTTGTTCATTAATTATTTTCTCTCGTTAATGTGAGATTATTTTTAGAATTGTTGGCTTGTGTGTTTTGATGTAACTTAATCTTGTTTAAAGAAAACAAAGGTAAAAACTAAGGTTGGCTAGGGCAACGAGATTCTTGTTGGTAATGACCTCCAACAAGTTTGCTCGGGGGTAGTCCTATGGTTTCTAGGGTAGATATTGGTGGATGGAAATCACTGCCACCATCACCAAATCTCAAGCAATGGTTGGTGATGAAATCCAGCCACTACTATTAAAAATGTGAATCGTGCAAGTGTGTGTGATTAATTTTATTAGATCTCTTGTTCTCTATGGTGTGCAAACAATATTAAATATTACTAACTTTACTAATCTAAATTAGAAGCCAACATAAAGATGCAAATTTCACCTAAAGAGTGTAGAGTACACCCTTAAAATCCCCTGCCTACAAGTGATTAAAATCACAAGAGCAACCGGAGGGTTCGTCCACCTCTCTGCCAAAGGGGCCAGCCTAGGGCAGGATTACTTTATGCATCAAGATGTTGTTCCTATTTAGATATGCAAAATTAAAGTAATATTTAACTCTAAAATGCGAAATCTAGGATGCTTTTCTGTTTCATATGCACTCAAAAATGCAGACAATCACCTAGATCTACAACTTTAGAACAAGAAATGAATTTGGTATAATGAAATACACACAAACCCTAAATGTGACTTGCTAAGGATTCTTTCCTAGATTACTTAGTGTTAAACCCAAAAACAATGAAAATAGCAATAAAATAGAATACGTAAATCGCTAAATGGTAAACTAGGGTTATGGGACTTACTTGGAAGCCTTAGCTCTACTCCAAATCAATGCTAGGTGTATTTGGGCACCTGTGTAGGTGCATAAGAGCACCTGTGGTTGTCTACAGATGCTTCTAAATGCTTGCGTAATCTCTGAAAGTGCTGTAGACTACTTCAGAAACCCTAGCGATAAAATCGATGACTTCTACGCTTCTAAAAATTCTGCAACAAATAGAAGTAAAATTAAGTTAGCAAGGTAGATCTATTAAATAATGAAACCCTTGTGGGGTCCCACCATGATCACCATTTGTGAAGACAAGAACATGACACTTAAAATAATAAAGAAATCAAATAACTCAAGGAAACACAAGATTGCACAAATAGATAAATTTATTCAATAAATGGGGGGAGCTAATAAACTCCTTTTGATACAATCTGTACTCAATGAGCCTTTGATACAAATATTTACAATATGCTAGGGTTCTCTAAAACCCTAGCTACAATAATGAAGTGTCTTCAAATAGTGTGTCCTCGCTTCCAACGGAATGAGTGGGCTTTAGGTATCCGATGTTGGACCACTCCAGCTTCAACAACGTTCAAAAATAAATAGAATCTGTAGATCTGCATGCACACAAATAAAGAAAGAGGTTAATAACACCTGTGAGGGCTCCATAGTGTGAGACCCTCAGATATCAATAAACCCTAACCAAAAATAGATCAAATGGCATGCTAAATATACAGATCATGTAATAGAATAAAATAAATAATGATATACCTTGCTTGTGATGATATTTTATTTTATTGTAGTTCTGATAGTAGATGGCAGTGATGCATAGGCTCGATTCATATTTCAGTGATAACAAGCTCAAAGTGCACTTGGTAGGCTCTAGGTGAGAGCTTATAGGCTCTAGAGTGAGCTTGCAATACAACAAAGGTAGGTGTGCACTTGGCAAGCTCTATAGTGAGCTTCACAAGCTCGAGAGGGCGCCTATGGTGAGGATAAAATCTATAGAAGCAGATCATGGGGGATGCGATGAATGCGACGGATGGGCAAAAGTGGCGACGATGATAATGGAGTAGGGCGAGGTGGAAAGGATGGATATGGGGGATGGCTGGAATAGCAGAAGTCCTATTGGCTAGCTAGGGCTTTGGATTTTTAGGGCTCTATCTCTTTCTGCTTCGCTAGGGCTTCGCCAATGATCTCTTCAAGATGCAAATTCTAATATCAGGGTTCCAGGGTTTGAGCATTTGCAAATGCCCTTATTTATAATCCAACCTAGGGTTTTCTTAGGGTTTTAGCCTTACACTTTTGATCGTGTGGCTAAGATTAAATTAGATCCTAAGGTTGAGATTACTTTTTAGATGTGGCATGGATTAATGAAGATGGACGGTGGAGATTAGATTGGATCGGACGGTTGTGGTTAATTGAGTTTATAAATATATATTTTATAATAAATATATTATAATATAATATAAAATATTATATTAAATATAAAATAATATTAAAATAATCCCAATTGGGTTAGGAAATGGCGGGAAAGGGCTAAAGTGGGCCTTTTGAAGGCGGGAAAGGTGGAATTGGGCCAAATAATTGGCGGGAAAGGTGTATGGTGGACAAGTGGGTGGTGGGATGGTTAGGATGGAGGATTAGTGGCTGTAATTTGGTGTCTACAAATAGATTTACACCATAAGCTTAGTTTCTCTATTTTGATGGTTCAAATAGATGCTTCTCTATAAAAGGTTGTTATAGTTGCTTTGTTATTATCTAATTTGTATTATTCAAACAATTCTAGCAATAGC
This sequence comes from Wollemia nobilis, assembly GCA_028583015.1. Classification (NCBI taxonomy): domain Eukaryota; kingdom Viridiplantae; phylum Streptophyta; class Pinopsida; order Araucariales; family Araucariaceae; genus Wollemia; species Wollemia nobilis. The sequence goes on along the minus strand of JAQPPZ010017049.1, from coordinate 6,082,215 downwards.
TATATTTCCCTCCATTTATACATTTTCCTCTCTTTCCATTTTCCTAAAAGAAGCAGGGAACCAGCCTCCTATGGATATTGAACCAGATAAGCTCTATTTTAAAACGATCTTTCAATGTTGGCAAAGTCTTAGGTGCAAATGTAAGCAAAGGTAGATTTTGCACCAACATGTCCATGTTGGAATATATTACATTATTTGGTACATGTTAATGTACCATCATGGGTACATATTTAGATTAGGATTTTATCTTAGATTAGGATTATATTATTTACTTTATGCAATGTAATAAATGCACAAGTGTTAGAATGTGCAAAGTTCTTGATGATGTAAATGTGCATGTAGTCCATGTGTACATTAGTCATAGAATAGGAATATGAAGAGACATATGTAGGTGAAAGGCCAAGAGATGCATCTCATTATATATAGGCCTTTAATAGATAAGATAAAGTGAGAGGAAAGAAATCATAAGTGAGAGTAGAGTATAATACAAGTTAGATACAATGTAGAGCTTGTATGAAGCATAGAGCATTTGATATCTTCACATTTTGTATGAAGATCTTATTTTCGTGAGCTTTCATTAATGGTAGTTTTATGAGTTATTACAAAATTTTCTTATGAGTTTTTCCTTCTTAGTATATTACCATTATCATAAATTTAATATTGCATGCTCATTTTAGTCCTTGTAGGTTCATCTCCTTAAATATATAGCATTAAAAGCTAACAGTGGCATCAAAGCACAAGGTAGATTGATAGGAGATAGAGAGAGCCACAAGAGATATTGAGGGGAGATGGGGAGATATCATTTTTAGAATTTTTAAAATTAAATTCTGGCTAGTCTTTCCACAAAGTTATAGTGAAACTTGTGAAGACTAGGACTCATAATTGATTCCACTATTTTGACAAATCAACTAGTGAAGTTCATTATTTTTTATATTTGAATAATTTGCATTATTATATTCTAATACTTTGTTGTGAAGAAGAGTTGATTCAAATAAATTTGAGAATATTCCTACAAATAAGATAATAAGAATATATTCTTTGGAATTGATCTAATACTTGCAACAAGAAATTAAAGACTGAAGAATTTGGAGGCCTAAGAAAAAAGGTCCCATTGCAGAATTTATAGAATTGAAGATTTAAGATTGAATATTGAGAAAAGAAGAAGAGGTCAAAGGAGCCCTATTAAATATTTAAGAGAGAGTATATTCAAGAAATAGGCCCCCATTGGAGATTGGAGATAGAATATTGAAGACTGCAGATTGAGGAGGAGACCCAAGAGAGAGGTCCCATTGAAGAACTTTTAGATTTGAAAGATAAAAGATTAAAGATTGAATATTGAAGATAGAGGAGGACTAGGAAAATTCCTATTGAATGTTTGAGAAGCTACAGAATTTGAAGACCCAAAATAAGAGGTCTCAAGAAAATTTAGAAGGAGAAAGAAGAAGGCTAGAGAAGCCCTATTGAAGAAATTGAAGAAGTGGCCAATGGAGAATATTTAAAGAAAACTCAAGGTAGGATATTGCAAGCAAGGAGAAGCTCATAATAAGATGAATTTGGTACAATTGTCACCATCCATGAACAAGCCCAAAATGAAGAAGGATTTGGCAAGAAGTTTGCCAAATTTTGCAAAGGATTCTTGAAAATCTCAAGATATTTAGGTTCTTGATAAGGAGGCTAGCAAATAGGCCCAATTTAAAGTTAGGCTTCGATAAGAGATTAGGAGGAGAGAGAAGGTAAAATAGGCCACCAATTTGATAAATTTAAATATTTCCATTAAAGGCTTGAAGGTTGATTTACAAAGGATAATAGCATTGATTTTCACACTAAAATTTGAAGAGTTAGAAGACAGCGAAGTGAAGGTGACATAAAGTTGTGTTTTGGAGAAGTTTTGGGAAAATTTTTAAGTGCCCTTAAATAGCAAATATAAGGAGGAGAAACCAGAATTTTTGGATCGCAAACTAAAGGTTTTTGGAAAGCAATATTGAGAAGCAAATTGGAGGAGTCTTAGAGCTTTGAATTGGATTTTCCTAGCATATATGAGAGAGTTAAGGATAGAAAAATGAAGGAGGAATTGGCTGCATTAGAAGCTAAAAATTATAGAGTTTAGGAAAACAAGAGGGAAGCATTTTGGGTAGCACTAATAGCTACAAATTTTAGAGTCTAAGAGAACAAAGTTGGAGGATAATTGGAGCCACAAAATCATATTTTCAAACAGCAAATTAAAGGCTAAAATACAGAAAATTTGGGTAGCAATTAGAGCTGCAAAATTGACAAGTTTGAGGTAAAAATTAAGTAGAAACGAGAGCTGAAAAATTTACAAATTTGGGGCAGCGAATAGGTGAACCAAATCACCAATAAGGCTTGCTAAAAATGAGGCCAAAATAAGGTTTGAAAATTGATGTTATTAAAGTTTTTTATCCAAGTATTATTTAAGTTTTTTGAAAACACCATATTTGAGTTTTAAAGTAGCAAAAGGAAATATCTCAAGTTTATATCTTCAAATATCATAGAAGATAGCATTCACAAGGGATTAGAACCTGCAACAAAGAAAGGAAAAATTAGACATAATATAATTAAAGGAGAAATATCAACTCCTTATTATATCTTGGAATATAAATAAGTCAATATATTACAACAAATAATAGAAGTAGCATACTATTCAAAAAGGCAAAGGTTTTAGCACAAATCAAAATCTTGGATTCACCAAATAAGAAACCACCAAGCATAGAGCCAAGAAAGTTTGAAAGGAAAGAACACAAGAGGAGTAAAGAGATACTTAGCCAAGTGTCATATTGTATAAAGTAACTCCAAGGGAAAAGAAATGGTTTCTTTGCATGAGAGACAAGTCATACAATCCATTCATGAAATAAGAATGTAAGGCAAGTGAGTAGAGTGCATACCATAATTAAAGGTCAGTGAAACTAGCCAACATTAGGAGGACAGTCAACTTCTTAGAAGGCACTAAAAGGAGGAGCATTAAATATTGTAATAAAGGTGTCATATTACATTGAATATAGTGAAGTGGACAATGCCTTAATCAGTGTGCAAGTTGTAGAATAGAGAAGTCAAGGAGAAGCAGATCTCATACACAGTGCACCATAATCAAGAAGGTACTAAAAGCATTTAAATTAACTTGCATTTTATAAAGGTAAAGGAGAAATAAGGAATATTAATTCTAATGTTAAACTCAGTTAATATTTTATGCTTGAGATTAATTAAATAAACGGAGGTAGAAGGAATTGCATTAATATATTATAACCTTAGATGCTTTATTGAAATATTTGAAAGCTTTTTAAAAAAATAAATATTTAATTGGAAATAATTTGGGATTACTTTATTCAAGCATAAGAAATATTTGCAAATAACTTAATTTGGAGGAATAAGGAATTCTACATAGAAAATTATACAACTCAACTCAAAGGAAAGCTTAGAAATAATTTTATCAAATCCATATACAAAACACTTGATAGATATAAGGTATTCTACAAAACTTAAAAATTGAAAAGATCTTATCAAATTCAATCACATTCAAAACTAGGGAGATATAAGGTAGTCTACAAATATCATTATGGCGATGAATAAATTCATTCTTTTAGAATCCCAACTTCTTAAAGGACCTAATTACACTTCATGGAAAAATAAATTTAGGTCAATATTGATAGTTGAAAAGCTTTGGGATATTGTTAAAGGAGAAAAAACTAAACCTAATACAGATGCTAGAAATATTTAAAATTTTGAAGAAGATGAAGCAAAAGCACTCATGGTAATAGCATTTGCAATTATAGATGAAATACAACCATATATTAGTTTAGGAACAACTTCTATAAAATCTTGGAAAACTTTAGCCAAGATATTTGAAGGAAGGAATAAATCCACTATATTGAATTTTCAAACTTAATTGCATTCTCTAAAAGTTAATAGTTGTGAAAATATAGAACTATTCCTAAGGAAAGCAACAAATATAAAAGGAAAAATATTAACCTTAGGAGAACAGGTAGAAGACAAGTTTCTTGTTCAAGTAACCTTAAGAGCACTTCCAAAAAGCTACAAAAATTTAGTTACATATTTACAAATTCTAAGTAAAGATACATCATTTGATGAGTTAGTCAATATACTACAAGAATATGAGGTAAAAAATTCAATGAAAGATAAAATGACTAACAATGCCTTAGTCTCAAAAGATAATACACAAGGAAATGTTTCTTTATTATTAAAGGGTAGATCAATATGGAACAATAGATATTGTCAAGAATGCAGAAAGAAAGGACATAGCACCAATTATTTTATATTCAATCCAATAAATCAATAAAAAAAAAATTGGAAGCCCATCAAATAGGACATTCTAACCAAGACAATATTAGAATCAATATAATTCACATCAGCAACAATTTTAGTGTCCATATACTTCTTAGAATCAATACAGTCATCCTCAACTACAATATAGAGAAGGGAAACAAAAATAATATTTAGTTCAAGATATTCAAGAAATGAAAGAAATGAAAGAACCTACAGATGAACCTACAGAAATTCCATAAATCTCTTTTAGATAAAATAGTATTTCATGAAGATATTAATTATTTACTTGATCAAGATACAAACATGGAGTAAAATGAAGAAAGCATAAAAGAAGAGCTCAAATTCCAGAACCAGGATGAAGACCATATTAAAGACTAAAGTCTTCAATAACCAAATAATATAATACAGGGGGTGTTGGAATATATTACATTATTTGGTAGATGCTAATGTAACATCATGGGTACATCTTTAGACTAGGAGTTTGTCTTAGATTAGGATTTGAGTATTTACTTTATGCAATGTAATAAATGCACAAGTGTTAGAATATGCAAAGTACTTGATGATGTAAATGTGCATATAGTCCACGTGTACATGGGTCATAGAATAGGAAGATGAAGAGTCATAGGTATGTGAAAAGCCAAGAGACACATCTCATTATATATAGGCCTCTGATAGATAAGATAAAGTGAGAGGAAAGAAAGCATAAGTGAGAGTAGAGTAGAATACAAGTTAGATACAATGTAGAACTTGTATGAAGCATGGAGCATTTGAGATCTTCGTGTTTTGTATGAAGATCCTATTTTCGTGATCTTTCATTAAAGGTATTTTTATGAGTTATTGCAAAAGTTTCTTATGAGTAACAGTCCATATTTATATATATTTTTGTATATAGCTATATTATAGCAACGTCCCTTGGGCACATCATCCATCATTCAAATTTCATCACACTAAATAATTTTATCGTTTATCATTCACACATTTTAGTTAATCAGTCATTATTATTTTTTATTGTTGGAGAACAAGGTGTTGTACTTGGGTCCCTACTCTTGAAAAATCATAACTCTCTTGAGCATGATATTTTACAAACATATTCAATTCTCATCTCAATTGAGTTACTATAACTACAAAACCTACATCATTTTACATAAAATGTCTAAATTCTTGATTTTCATTTTATGGAACTTTTTCAATTTTCTATGTGAATATAAATATTCCATAATTCATAATCCTTCTTGACATTTTTCTATAGCAGCCTTCACAATACCAAAACTTCGCCTCTACTATATATGCATTGCATGTTAATCAATCATTATTAATTAATACTTAAAAACACATCTTATCTTAATCTATGTTCATCGTATGCTAAAATCTAATCAATTTTATCATCATTTTAATTTAATCAAATCATAATCACATAAACAAAAACAATTAATCAATCATCATCATTAAATAACATGAAACATTAAGTCAATTAAATTAAATATGATAACACATCATAAGCATATCACATAATACATAATCAATGAACAATAAAATGTTATTAACTATTACTTATCAAAACATACATCAATGTGCAATATCATCATGGTACAATAATAATATACATAAAAATAAATTCATCCTCAAGATTAGGACACCCTCAACATCAACCCAAATATCTCTGGGAGATTTTGTTTGGTGCTCTCCTCCTTTCGTAGGTGGTGGATTTCGCACTAACTACTACGACTGGAAAGTCATGGACCTAGAGGAAGTTTGTAATCATGTTATCATCAATGATGATAGATGTAGGTCTACCAATATAACTACATGATATGCATCCCTATCATGGTTCATTCATGCACACTCTCTATTTTCACATCTCCCTAACCTATGTTAGTTAGTCCAACAATGCTTGGACCACCAATTCCCCTCCAACTATTGTTGCTATTATTGGTGCTCTCAACATTGTTGTATCTTGCTTTGTAGTCAAACTTTGGATAGTCTATTGCATCACTATGATCTTGTAGACACCAAATCGCAGTCACTAAACCTCCATCCTAACCATCCCACCACCCACTTGTCTTCCATTCCACATTCTCGCCAATTATTTGGCCCAAATCCACCTTCCCGCCATTTCCTAGCCTAATTGGGGTTATTTTAATATTATTTTATAATATTTTATATTTTATATAATATTTTATTATATTTTAATATATTTATTTTAAAATATATATAAATAAACTCAATTAACCTTAGTCGTCCGATTTCATTTAATCTCCACCATCCATTTTTATTAATCCATATCACATTCAAAAAGTAATCTCAACCATAGGATATGACTTAATCTTAGCCACACGATCAAAAGTGCAAGGCTAAAACCCTAAGAAAACCCTAGGTTGGATTATAAATAGGGTATTTTGCAAATTCCCAAACACTAGAACCTAGAGATTAAGAGATATACTTGGAGAAGCATTTGTTGATGCCCTAGTGAAGCGGAGATAGAGAGAATTGAAGATATGATGCCCTAGCTAATCCAACAATACTTATGTTGTTCCAGCCATCATCCATCCATCCTCGCTTGCCGCCATAGTCGTATTCCATCCGCCGCCTCCGTCGCCATCCTTCCTGATTTGTTTCTGTAGATCTACCCTACCCTATGAGTGTTGTACCAAGCGAATCTTGCGTTAGAGCTTGCTGCGATACTGAAACGAAGATCTGAATTTGCTACACCATGAAATATGTAACAACGAAGCAAGGTATATTTAGTATTTTTTTATTTCATTTGTTTTTTGGTTTGGCATGCATTTTAAATTGATTCTTAAGCTAGGGTTTTGTTAATGTCTGAGGGTCTCACACTGTGGAGCCCTCACAGGTATTAATGATGCTCTTGTGTTTTATTTTACATGTAGATCTACGAATTAAATATATTCTTTGACGGTTTTTGAAGCTAGAGTGGCCCCACATTGGATATTAAAAGCCCACTCAACCTATTGGGATCAAGGACACACTCAGATCTGAAGACACTTCTGTTATATCTAACTAGGGTTTTAGAGAACCCTAGTTCCATTGTAAATTATTGTATCAAATATCCGCATTGGATACTGATTGTAACAAAGGAGTCTATTGCCCCCCCCCCATTGAATACATATTTTTTTGTGCAATATGTTTTGTCTCATTGCTTTATTTTATTCTACCATTTTATTTTATTTTATTGGTGTTATCAACATTGTTGTATCTTGCTTTGTAGTCAAACTTTGGATAGTCTATTGCATCACTATGATCCATACCACCAATTGGTCCCTCTATACTATTAGGGTCTCCACTTTCTTGGCTCATTCATCCTACTCTACCTTAATGGTTGATTGAGGTAATTTTCTCGGTCTTGCCTCGCTAGTTGTGCTCACAAGCAAAGTGAGTAGTGAAGGTCTTGATATTGTTGCTATTGTCACCACTATTATTGTTACCTAAGTTTGATCCTCCCTCTACTTGTGGTAATACTACTATCACCTCACCAAATTTGCACTACCTATCATGCCCTACTTAGCCCTCTCTATTATTCGATTAGTCACGTGCCCACATCAGTCACAATCCTTAGCCTAAAGGGCTAGTAACACTATGTGTAACCATCAATTATGCTAGGACAGTCACACCCAATATTTAGTATTGTAGGGTTATTAAGGTCCATCTCTATATAAGAATCTAGATCTAGTGGTCCCCTAAACCCTCTCTCCTATGTAAACTATCTATACCAAATTAGCTCCATTGGTATCCCCTACTTGGCATTATACTAGTAGACCACTCTATCAAAATGATAGAGCTCCCACTCCTCCATGATCCTACCGATCATCTAGCTTTCCTAACATGATCTATATGGTAGGCATCATCTTTCCAATGTATATGATACCTATACAACCTCTATATCATCTATGGTCTTCCATACCACCACCAATACACCCCTATTGGATCTTCTCTAACCTACCTCAAACTAGTAGTCCCACCTATAAGCTGCTCATGCCTCCTAATCCCCAATCTATATTGGTAGTCCTAGTAGACTTAAAACTACAATGTGCTCTTAAGACCATACTTAGAGCAATGTGCATCTAGTAAAACTCTTACCACCCTTGTAGGTGACCCTATGGAGGGACCGATATAGGTGTGCTAGTATGCAAGCCCCCAAGTGAACATCATTTTCTCATCTCACATTTGTGCCACCACCTCCCTATAACCTTAGTGAACGACCCTACAACTGGTGCCATTGAGAAAAGTATTAGATATTAATGTGCATAGCAAGGTGATTTACCTATCTAAGTGACCCCAAACATATATATCATTGATTTCAATGATTGACTACACTACCAAGAAGTTTACATTACTTTAGGCATCTCCCTTAATCCTATCCTAGTTGTACCTTCACATCTCTGATCGATACCCTTAGGATTCTCTAGATTTCCTTAAGTGTAATGGTCATCTCTCTAGTTAGTATCTAAAAGGTATTCATCTCTAAATACCATCTCTCTATAAGTTCCATTAGTAATTCTCAATCAAACTCTACCTTAGGATTAAGGGCTAAATGATACAATCCCAATGATGCTAACAATTTATGGTCTATGAATCTAAGGAGGCCTTGAATGGTCTCCAAAGTATGAGGCCACCTCTCTCTACAGTTTGGTATCTACAATCTCTCCTCCACCCAAGCCAAACCAAAACTCCATTACCCTGAAAGCAAAAAAGTAGCAATAGAAATATTGAAAAAATGTTTAACAATGTGAAAGCACCAATCTAGCTTGTAATTACCACTAGGTGGTGAAAGCACTACTTGGTTGGTAAAAGCACTAGTGCATGACAAAAGCACTACCAATATGTAAAAGCATCAACCTCCCTTTTGGGTATGTTTTTTGAGACAATGTTTCACCTTTTATATTGGGTTAGCATACTAGTGCTAGTTCTCCTCCTCTGGCTATAGGTGCCCTCACCCAATCCACTCAATGTGGTGGGCATGCATACTAAACCATCAAAAAACTAGTTGCTATCAGGGTTCTAGAAATATTTTTCTTCTCCTCTTTAAGGGAAAAATTAATTTATTTTTACCCCCTGGCCTCCCTAACTAATTTTCACTATTTATCCTTATTTTTTCATCTATGCACCAATGTGGATCATAATCAAGTCAAGTTTCCTCAGTTTTACTTGAATTTCCATCCAAAACTTAAGTGGGCACATCAAGGCATGATAACATTTAATGTCATCGAAAATATAAATTTTAATCAAATAATCATGACATCAGTTATCTAGCATCATTAACCATAAGCAACAAACAATCTACCTATTTCAAAATTTGGGCATCTATTTCAAATTTTGACACATTTATTATGTAATAAATGCATCAAAAAGGGCAAATGTAGACACCGAATTTGAGCACAAGGCTAATCTTCAAGTTTACCCATCCCTTCAACAATTAGCCTTTTAAGAAACTAAATTAATTCAACCTTCCTTGTGTCCAAATTTGGAGCATTTATTGCTCTAAGAGTGAAAGTGGTGAGGTATGAGCATAGCATTGATGGTGCTTTTGCAACCCTAGTAGTGTATTTACCATTTTTTTACTTTTGATCTTTTCATCCAAGTTTGACCTCTAATAGTCATGATGACATAATCGTCATTGTGAAAGCACTATCAACACTTTTTCCAGTTAGTGCTTTTGACTATCGTGTACCAAAATAAGAAAATGACTTTTTAAACCCTCCAAGCCACCCACCATTAATGGATTAAATCTCTAAGATCTTATTTATAGCTCCTAGTAGAAATCCTAAATCCAATAATTGTCATTCTCAATCTTCTTCTAGTAGTGGCTTCTTGATCTCTTCCAAATTCTTACCATTTCCAACCCTATCATATTCAAATCAATTCTTTCCCCAAGGAGTTATGGCTTCCTATAAAACTAGCACTTGGGATGACCATTTCATATGGAATTTTAGAGTAGAATTTTTTTGTTAAAATCTCTCTATAATCATTAAAATTCATCATTTTGCATGGAAGTATTATGTCAAAATATTTTCATAGTCTATTAAATGCCATCCTTCAAGCATTCAAGTTCTCATCCTTGCAAGTATTCAAACTCTTATTTCTTGCAAGCACTTAAGAAATCAAGTCTCCAAGCAATATCCAATCATTCAAGTCTTCAAGCTCAAGCTCTCAAGTAACCACAAACAAGTTTTAAAACTTTCAATAAGCTTTCATAAACATGGGGGAAACAATCTTGCATCTTGGTTTGTGTTCGTTCCTCTTTTTTTTGTATAACTCTCTTCATCTTGCAGCTATAAGTTTGTATATTGTTGCACATTGACTAATTTTGCACATTGCATTTGCATCTAGCTAGCATCTTACTTTTTCATCTTAAGCTTCATTTTAAGCAAGAAAAATCTATATTTTTCTAGAATTCAAGCTCTTGTTTCTTGTAAGCATTCAAGTAACAAGTATCCAAGAAGTCTCCAAGCATTCAAGTCTCCAATCTCAAGCTCTCAAGTGACCAAAATCAAGCTAGTAATCTTTCAATAAGCTTCCATAAACAAGGAAAAAACAATATTGCATCTTGGATTGTGCTCTTCTCTTTGTCTTGTAGCTCTAAGTTTGTATCTTGTTGCACATTGACTAATTTTGCATATTGCATTTGCTTCTAGCTAGCATCTTACTTTGTCATCTTAAGCTTCATTTCAAGCAAGAAAAATATCTATTTTTCTTTCATTTAGTAGGTCTCTTACACTCCTAAGTCAAAGGCATCCATCATCTTAATCAAGAATTTAGCTCATCTTGCATTTAATATTACCTTTCTACTAAGTCCCAATCATGTTATCGCCAACCCTATTGCACTTTTACCACTAAGCATTTATTTCATATATTTTTTAATTTATGTTATTTCACATCTACCTAAATAAGGTCTTTATTGCTATTTGAGGGAGTCCAACACTTTCTTCCAACTAAAACAAACCCCTCTATTGCTAAACCAATGTTTTTATATCTATTTTGCATGAAACTGAAAGCACCATTAACAATAAAAAACATCATTGGTGCTTTTGTAGACTAACAACACTTATGTATTTATGGTAGATTCAATTTTTTCTACTCCATAACTTTTCATTCTAGCATTCAGGATTAAATCTTGCTTGTTTGTTATATTAGTTTATGTTTTCTATTTTTTATTTAACTAAACAAAAGGGAAATAAATAACTAATTTAATCTTAATCACATAGAGGACCAACCAAATTCCTATGCTTTATCATATAGTTGTATTTAGGACTTGTTTGTTGCATTCTCTTGTATCCTTGTTCTTGAAAGAGAAATGAACAATTGCTTCATCATTGACAATCAAAATCATTTTATATTTAGGCCTTGATTGGCATATTTGTATGATGAATTAGGTTAGATAAAGGTTAAGCTTAGCCAAAGAAGTATCTTAGGAGAAATGTAGGTGTTCTTCAAACTAACCAATTAAATACTAAACTCTAAGCTCATAAACTACCCCTAATCTCAAGGTGATAGAGAGGGCAAGAGACATGGAAAATATTCCAAGAGCCCCCCCATGATATTTCTTCCTATGTCACACCACCCTTATGGATAACTCAAGGTTAATTTTATGTTAACCTGAGATTAACCTCTCATCGGGGATTTGGTATCACTATAAATACCCCTCAATGAGGATCCATTTATATGATAAATGTGAATAAAATATGATCTATTGGGATGCCCATAGGCACTCACCTTTTGATTATTACCATCTCCCTATGTCTCTTTACTTCATTTACTATTGTAATCTTTTAATTGTGTTTTCTTCTTTTCCACATACAATTGTGGTGAATGCATTTTTTGGAGTGTTTCTAGAAAATATTGTAAATTTTAACATGGTATCAGAGTAAATATCTAAAGTTGCATCACTCATTAGCATCAGATAAATCAAGTCATTGGAAAGCAAAGGCTTCAATTAGGTTACATATTTAAATTTTAAATTATTGCTTTCTTGCCTCTTTTTTATGTCAAAAATAGACAATCTATTTTTTGTGTTAGACATGCAATTGTATCATCACACATCCACAGATTCCATTATAGTAGTGATGTGTTGACATAAAATCTATGGTGGTAAGTCTACATGCTTGCAATCATGAGGATATGCAATAGAATTTTGATATCTCTCACTGATAATTACATCTAACAATTCTATGGAGGACCCTTCTCTTCCACTCACCAACTAGGAAGTGGCATGTTGGTAGAGGTTGTTCTTGGTATGGAGCCCATCATAGGATTGGATCACCAAGTTGAAAAGTTTTTTTTTGAATGAGGAATGCATAAGTTTCAAATAAATAAAGTCATTGGAGAGCAAAGGATTCAATCAGGTTACATCTTTAAATTTTAAATTATTTCTTTTTCCACCTCTTTTTGATGTCAAAAATAGACGTAATCCATTTTTTGTGTTAGACATGCAATTGTATCATCACACATCCATAGATTCCATTATAGTAGTGACGTGTTGACATGGAATCTATGGTGGTAAGTCTACATGCTTGCAATCATGAGGAGATGCAATAGAATTTTTGTATCTCTCACTCATAGTTACATCTAACAATTCTATGGAGGACACTTCTCTTCCACTCGCCAACTAGGGAGTGGCATGTTGGTAGAGGTTTTTCTTGGTAGGAAGCCCATCATAGGATTGTATCACCAAGTTACAAAGTTTTTTTTTAATAAGGAATGCATAATGTTCAAAGAAGACATTGCAAATCTACTCCTTATAAGTGTTAATGGCATAGTTGTTTGACCTCTCCTTTGTTTAGAGAATGTTTCTAGTTCAAATATTGGTAGTATGTTCTTTATTTTCTTACAATGATCCTAAAGATGAATTGTATAAAGGCACCCATATTCATCAATTTAGTCATATCTACATTGGTGGTGTAGCAGTTGGTTCGCATCCTTGTAGTGCTTAATTCAACAGTTCTCCTTGTAAAGCTTTGAGGAGTCTCTTTTTTCATGCAAATTGATGTCATATACATATTATGGAAAATATTAGCTCTTGGACTCAACTGAATACATGTCGCAATTGTTTGTCAACTTATTTGTGGAGGGAAGATCTTGAGTTTGACTTGGCATAGATATTTTTTTGATTGTAAGGTATTTTAGCTTAGGGTACTTTCAAATCAAACTTGCTCGCCTTTGGTCTCAACTAATGGGTGTAGCACAATTGGTTAGCCCTTTCTCTTGTGAGTGGAAGCTCTAGGATTCGAGCCCTATCGAATCTAACCCATGAAAACTATATATATAATGAGTCCAGCCTATCATATTATTTAACTTGTCAAATTTGGATTCCTCAATTGATAACACAACATCAAATCTAGTGGTGTCAAGTAGAAGTTGTTAATTCGATAATTTTTTTCTAATATTTGGCATTTGACTTTTTCTATTTAAGTGTTAATATACCAAATATTTTAGAGGCCATAACTTTTGCATATAGAAGCATTTGGAGTCCATTTTTCTAGATTACATGATTTTTTTAGCTCTATATAGTGAAGACATTAATTTATGGACCTATTATGATTCTATTTAGATTTTATGTAAAATAGATTCTTTAGGGTATGTTACTCATCTTAATGAATAGAATTATAGCACTTGGTTATTTAAAATGGTAGGAATATCAAAAGCAAAAATATTTTGTTCATATTCAACAATAAATCAAAAGAAGATCTCAATGACTATGAAATTGATAAGAGAAAGGAGGAAGCTCTTTGACTCTTCTTCATGTTAGTGGACCTAAATGTGCATTTCCACATCTGAGAGAAAATTAATTTAGTTGAGGAATTGTCGACCTTAATATGCATTTCCACATCAGAGAGAAAATTAATTTTGTTGAGGAATTGTCTACTTTGAAATATCTCTATGGAAAAGTAAGTGCTAATGAAGTTAACAGAATAGAGATATAGCTCTTTAATCTCAAAAATGTATGTTTTAGTAGAGTTGAAGACTATATATCTCACTTCAAAGCTCTAAAAGCTGATTTATCTATGATAGGAGGTAAGGTAACGAATGATGAAGAGTATGTCAAATACATTACTTTAAATATTTTTCCTTCCTTTAATATAGTTGGTTTGATTCTTGATGTGAATGTTATGAGTCTCAAAGAGCCATAACCCATATCTCTTGAAGGACTTTTCAAGCTTCTAGTCTATTATGAAGTGGAAATAAACTTGAATAATTGTGGAGCTCTTTCTCATTAACAAGCTTATCCAAAAGACTTAAAATCTATAGAATCTAAGGCTTACTTTCCTAAGGGTAAGTCTAAGATTTCAGAGAAGCCAAAAAATTACAATAATTGTAAAAGGGAGTGACACTCCATCAAAAATTGTATTACAAGGATAAAGAAGATTGAGATAAAATTCTTGAGGGTTGGACACAAGATTTTTTATGATGAATATGAGGATGATGGAGGAACAAAGGTGGCCCATTGGAGAATCCATTGTAGGGAGAGGTGTTACCTCCAATGCCTTCTATCTTTGACAATCTCAACTCAGATTATGGAAGGATGTTGAAATATGTGTCACGTGATCTTGTTTAGGCCAAGGATAAAAGTGTGAAGAAGTGCTTATGAGCAATATTAATGTAGCCTATAGGACCCTTTCATATTTCACCCTTAGTGGTATTGGTTATGGTTAATCCAAACTTATGGATAATCTTGCTTTAAAGGAAAAAATATTATATTTTATTATAAGATTAAATCAATGTTAATTTTATGTCAGCCTTAGGTTAATCTCTCATTGGGGATTCAGTATCACTATAAATACCCCTCAATAAGGATCCATTTGTATCATAAGTGTGAATAAATGTGATATATTGGGGTGTCCATGGGCACCCACCTTCTACTTCTTGTTGTCTCCCTTCATCTCTTTACTTTATTTACTATTTCTATCTTTCAATCATCTTTTCTTCTTTTCCAAATACAATTATATTGAGTGCATGTTTTGGAATGATTCTAGAAAATATTGCAAATTTTAACATGGTATCAAAGTGAGATCTAAAGTTGCATCACTCGTTAGCATAATAAAATTCAAGTTATTGGAGCATAAAGGTTCTAATTATGTTACATTTTTTTAATTTTAAATTCTTAAATTGTTGATTTCCCACCTCTTTTCAATGTTAATATGGACACAATTCATTTCATGCACTTGACATGCAACTACATTGTTACACGTTTATGGATCCCAATGTAGTAGTGATGCATTGACACATATGGTGTAGTGGTAATTCCATGTACTCATGGTCATGAGGAGACAAATCCCAATGTCTTTCAGTCACAATTGCATCTAATAATTCTATGGAAGGCCCTTCTCTTCCCCTCGTCAACCAAGGAGTATTGTGTTGGCAAAGGTTGTTCTTGGTAGGGAGGTCAATATGGGATCAAATCACCAAATTATAAAGTTTTTTTGAATGAGGATTGCATAAGTTCCAAAGAATACATTTCATATCTACCTTGATAAGTGCTAATGGTAAAAATGTTTGAAATATTTTTTGCTCATAGATCTCTAGTTCAAATATTGGTAGTATGTTTTTTGTTTTCTAACAAATATCCTTGACATGAACTATATAAAGGCATCCATATTCATCACATTAGTCATATCTATGTTGATGGTAAAGTGGTTGGGTTGTATCCTTGTAGTGCTCAATTTAATGGTTTGATTCCTCACAAAGCTTTTAGGAGCCTCCTTTTTCATGCAGATTGATGGTGTATGTGCATTATGGAAAATGTTAGCTCTTGGATTAAACTAATTGTATGGCATAATGGTTGGTCGGCTTGTTTGGAGAGGGAATATCTTGAGTTCAAATTGGCATAGGTATTTTTTAAGTTGCAAACTCAAGGTGCTTTCAAATCAAACTTGCTCCCCTTTATTCTCAGCCAACACGTGCAGCGTGATTGGCTCGTTGTTTATCTTGTAGGTAGAAGGTTAGGGGTTTGAGCCCTATAATATATATATATAGAGAGAGAGAGATAGAGAGAGAGATTTATATTATGAGGAGTCTAGCCTATCACATTATTCAACTTGTCAAACTTGAATCCACTTGTATATAGCATAGCATCCACTCTAGTGGTGCCAAGTGGTAACTATTAATTTGACAAAACTTTTTCTAATATTTGGCATTTGATTTTTATTATTTGAGTGCTAATATACCAGATATTTTTGAGATCCTACCTTTTGTATATGGAGATTTTTATGCAATTATGACATCAATTTATGGACATGTTATAGATTTATTTATTATCTATGAAAAATAGATTGCTTAGGGTATATTACTCATCTTAATGGATGAAATTATGTTGCTTGGTTAGTTCAAATGGTAGGATTACTCAAAAGCAAAAATCTCTAGTTCATCTTCAATAATGAGTTAGAAGGTCTCAATGATCATGAACTTAATAAGAGAAAGGAGAAAGCTCTTGGACTCTTATTCATGTTAGTGGAACTAGATGTACTTTTCTACATCAGAGAGAAAATTAATCCTATTGAGGTATGGTCTACTTTGAAATATATCTATGGAAAAGTAAGTGCTAGTGAAGTTAAAAGAATAGAGATAGAGCTCTCTAATATCAAAATTTTATATTTTAGTAACAATGAAAACTATATATCTCACTTAAAATCTCTAAAAGTTGATCTAGCTATGACAAGAGGCAAGGTAAAGAGTAATGAAGAGTATGTCAAATCTATTACTTCTAATCTTTCTCCTCCATTTCATATAGTTGTCTTGGTTCTTTATGTGAATGCTATGACTATCAAAGAGCCACAACCCATCTCTCTTGAAGGAATTTTCAAGCTTCTAATCTATTATGAAGTGGCAATGAAGAATTTATGAGCTCTTTCTCATTAACATGCTCATCCAAAAGACTTCAAATCAATGGAATCTAAGGCTCAATTTCCTAAGGGTAAGTCTAAGGTTTCAAATAAGTCAAACACTTGTGAGTATTATAAAAGGAAAGGACACTCCATCAAGAATTGTATTACAAGGCTAAAGAATATTGAGACAAAATTCTTGAGACTTGGACACAAGCTTTCTAATGATGAAGATGAGGATGGAGGAACAACAGAGGCCCACTAGAGCATCCATTGGAGGGGAGGTGTTACCTCTAATGCCTTCTCTCCTTGGCCCTCTTAGCTCAGATTATGAGGGGATGTTGAAATATGTGTAATTTAATCTTGTTTAGGCCAAGGCCAAAAGTATAAAGAAGTGCTTATGAGCACTATTAATGTAGCCTACGGGCATGTGATTATGTAAAATGATAGGCATTATTCACTTATGTAAGCCTACAGGTATTTTAATGTAATCCTACGAGACCCTTTTATATTTCACCCTTAGTGGTATTGGTTAATCCACCTTTATGGATAATCTTCATTAAAAGGGTAATTTATTATTATTTTATTGTAAGATTAACCTCAAGGTTAAGTTTATGTCAGCCTAAGGTTAACCTCTCATTGGGGATTTGGTATCACTATAAATACCCCTCAATAATGATCCATTTATATCATAAGTATGAATAAAATGTGATATATTGTTGTGTTAACAAGCATCTACTTTCTACTTCTTGTCATATATTTACTTTGTTTATTATTAATATATTTTCATCACCTTTTATTATGTTCTACATACAATTGTGGTGGATGCATATTTTGGAATCTTTTGGAAAAATATTGTAAATTTGAACATAGCATCAAAGAGATCTAAAGTTGTAGCATTCATTAGTAGAAGATAAATCAAGTCATTAGAGAGCAAAGGATTCAATCAAGTTACATTTTTTTAATTTCAAAATTTTAAATTATTGCTTCCCGTCTATTTTTGATGTTGAAAATAGATAGTCTATTTCACACAATAGACATGTGATTATGTAGTTGGCACATCCATGGATTCTAGTGTAGAAGTGAGATGGCAACATGGATTGTACAACTATAATTCTGCACACTTATAATTGTGAGGAGGCATAGTTGAATCCTAGTGTCTGTCACTCACAGTTGCATCTAAAAAATCTATAGAGCTTCCTTCTCTTTCACTTTCCACATAGGGAGTGAAATGTTGGCAAAGTTTATTCTTTGTAGAGAGGCCATCGCAAGATCAAATCTCCAAGTTGCAAAGTTTTTTTGAATAAGGAATGCAAAAGTACTAAAGATGATAGTGCAACTCTTCTTTGGATAAGTACCAATAGCATGGTGGTTTGGCCTCTCCTTTATTTAAAGGAGGTCTTTGGTTCAAATATTGCATGTTTTTTGTTTTCTTACAATGCTCCTTAACATGAAATTTATAAAAGAATGTGTCTTCATCACCTAAATCATATGCATTAATGGTTTAGAAATTGGGCTACATCCTTTCAATGCTTAAGTTAGAGGTTTGATTCCTCACAAAGCTTTTAGGAGCCTCCATTTTCATGCAAATTAATGATTTACATGCCTTATGGAAAAGGTTGGCTCTTGGAATTAACTAATTGCATGGCACAGTGGTCGGTTGGCTTGCTTTTAGAGGGAAGGTCCCAAGTTCTACTAAGCATAGGCATTTTTTGGTTGCAAGGCATTTTAGCTTAGGCTACTTTAAAATAAAAATTGCTCCCTTCTAGTCTTAGCTAACATGTGTAGCATGATTGGCATGCCCTTTTACTTATGGGTGTAAGGTCTAATATTTTAACCCCATTGGCTTTGACCCATAAAAAATTAAATTATATATACATATATATGATGAGAAGTCTAGACTATCACAGTATTCAACTCATCAAACTTGAATTCATTGGTTGATAGCACAACATCCACTCTAGTGGTGCTAAGTGGCAACTAATAATTTCGCAAAAAAAATCTAAGGTTTGAAATTGATTTTTTTATTTGATTTCTAATTTACCAAATCTTTCAAAGGCCATAACTTTTGCATACGAAAGTATTTGGAACCCATTTTTTCCTAGATTGCATGATTTTTTGAGTTCTATGTAGTAGTGATATCACTTTATGGACTTATTATAGATTTGTTTATTATTTTTGTGTAAAATAGATTTCTTAGGGTATATTACTCATCAAAATAGATGAAATTATAACACTTGGTTAGTTCAAATGGTAAGATTGCTCAAAAGCAAAACTCTCATGTTCATATTTAATAATGAATCAAAATTTCTTAGTAATTATGAACTCAATAAAAGAAAGGATAAAGCTCTTAGACTCTTCTTCATGTTAGTGGAACCAAATGTACTTTTTCACATCAAAGAGAAAATTGATCCTATTGAGGTATGGTCTACTTTGAAATATCTCTATGGAAAAGTAAGTGCTAGTGAAGTTAATATAATAGAGATAGAGCTCTCCAATATCAAAATTTTAGATTTTAGTAATGTTGAAGACTATATATCTCACTTTAAAGCTCTAAAAGTTGATTTAGGTATGGTAGGATGCAAGGTAAAGAGTGATGAAGAGTATTTCAAGTCTAATACTTTTGATCTTTTCTCCTCCCTTTAATATAGTTGGCTTGGTTTTTTATGTAAATTCTTTAATTATTAAAGAGCCACAACCTGCCTCTCTTGAAGTATGTTTCAATATTCTAATCCATTATTAAGTAGCAATGAAGAATTATGGAGATCTTTCTCATTAGCAATCTTATCTAAAGTACTTCAAATCAATGCAATCTAAGGCATAGTTGCCTAAGGGAAAGTCTAAGATTTTGAAGAAACTAAACACTTACGAGCATTGTAAAAGGGAAGGATACTTCATCAATAATTGTATTACAAGGCTAAAGAATATTGAGACAAAATTCTTGAGGGTTGGATATAAGTTGTATGATGATGAAGATGAGGATGAAGGAGGAACAATGGAGGCCCATTAAAGCATCCATTATAGTTTGAGTTGTTACCTCTAATGCCTTCTCTCCTTGGTTCTCTTAGCTTATATTATGGAAGGATGCTAAAATATGTGTCCTATGATCTTGTTTAGGCCAAGGCCAAAAGTGTGAAGAAGTGCTTACAAGAAATACTAATGTAGCCTATGGGCATGTGATTATGTAAGCCTATAGGAATTTTTCATTTATGTAAGTCTACGAGACTCTTATGTGTTTCACCCTTAGTGGTATTGGTTATGGTTAATCCACCCTTATGGATAATCTTGCTTAAAAGGATAATTTACTATTTTTATATTATAAGGTTAACTCAAGGTTAAGTTTATGTTGCCCTTAGGTTAACCTCTCATTGGGAATTTTGTATCACTATCCCTCAATAAGGATCTATTTGTATCATAAGTGTAAATAAAATGTGATATATTGGGTGCCCATGGGCACCCAACTTCTACTTCTTGTCAAATCCATTTGTCTTTTCAGTTCATTTAGTATTGTTATCTTTTAATTGTCTTTTCTTATTTTCCACATACAATTGTGATGAGTGCATGTTTTGGAATGTTTCTAGGAAATATCATAAATTTGAACAAGGTATCAGAATGAGATACAAATCTACATCACTCATTACTAGAAGATAAATCAACTCATTGGAGAGTAAAGGCTCCAATCATGTTATATTTTTTAGAATTTAAAATTTTAAATTATTACTTGCCCACCTCTTTTTGGTGTCAAAAACAGACATAGTTAGTTCCATGCACTGCACATGTAACTACATAGTTGCACATCTATGGATCCTAGTGTAGTTGTGGTGTGCCAATGCGAACAACATGGTGGTGAGTCCATGTAATCACAATCAGGAGAATATGCGATTGAATCTTGTCTCTCGCTCATAGTTACATCTAATAGTTATATGGAGGGCCCTTATCTTCCACTCACCAATAAGGGAGTGGCCCATCAACAAAGGTTGTTATTAGTAGGGAGACCATCATGGGATTGAATTACTAAGTTGCAAAGTTTTTTAAAATGAAGAATGCATAAGTGCCAAAGAAGACATTGTAACTCTTCTATTGATAATTGTTAATGGTGTAATGGTTTAAAATATCCTTTATTTGAGGTCTCTCATTCAAATCCTTGTAGCATATTTTTATTTTCTTATAATGATCATCGACATATAATCTATAAAGGTAATCATCTTCATCGCCTTAGTCATATCTATGTTTATGGCATAGCAGTTGGACTACATATTTACAACGCTAAAGTTAGTGGTTTGATTCCTCACAAAGCTTTTAGAAGCCTCATTTTTCATGCAAATTGATGGCATACATGCCTTATTGAAAGGTTGGCTCTTGGACTCAACTGACTATGTGGTATGATGGTTGATCATATTGTTTGTAGAGGGAAGATTTTGAGTTTGACTTGGCACATATTTTTTTGGTTACAAGGCATCAACTTAGCTTAGAGTGATTTTAAATCAAACTTGCTCCTGATTGGTCTCATCCAACATGTGTAGCATGATTGTGTAACAACCAAAAACTACCAACCCAATTAAAAAAAAAACTAAAGACCACAAGCAAAGGTTCATAAGGAAAAATTATCTTTTATATATTTAGCATGTAAGGCTTCACCATATTTGAGTTTTCAAGTCACTGCAAATGACACTCAATGGATAGGAGTGGCTAACTCTCATATTTTTTGGAGTTCATCTTACTAAACCTACATGTTTAGAAGGATTCCAAAAGTGGTCCCCATACCTTTACACTCACTGGTATAGGACCATGTGACCACGATGTAGGTATTAAAGGGGAACGTCTTTTGTCTATCCTTAACTTAAGTCCATCTAGGTAAGGAAATCCAATGTAAATCCTTCATACCTAGTTACCATACCTCTGTGGACTAATTAAGGTCATTACCCCTTAATAGGTAATGTACATGGTTACATAAACCTACATATTCTAGATACCACTAGTGTTGACTTGTGATTGATTGCCATAGTTTTACCGATATGGGAACATCCAATCCTCATTGTTCAAGGTGTATCTTTTTCATAAGTATCTGGCCATTGCATTCTTGCAACTCCTTCTAGGGTTGGGTAAAACTATCTTAGGTCCTATAATAAGATCTAGGTTCACCCTTAGAATGCAAAACCAAACAATGCTCTTAAACTCAATTATTAAATATATTGCACTATAATAAATGGAAATAAGATAATATGCATCTCTTATAAATGTAAGCTTTATCTAAGGCTAACATGCTCATAATAATTTCTTGCTTTATGGACTAAATAAGAGAAGAACATAAGGAAACATTTCCATCCTTAATGCTATAACATACCACTTAGCCACTTTAAAACATTCCATCACAAAACCATATATTTAAGACTACAAATGAGCAAGGAAACAACATAAATCAAATATTCTATTTCCTTCTTTCAATATTGTTCAATACAAATCTATTCATCATTAAAATACCACTAAAGTTCTTTTCTTGATTTTTACAAAAACAAATCCTCATTTGCAAAACCATTTTTTGATCCAAGATGCAATCACACCATTCTGCCTCAATGGCCTTTGCACCACCTTCCTCTGACAACCTTCCTCATGTAAGGAGTTATCCACCATTTTGAGGAATAGTTAGGTATTAGGACAACTCATTAATGCAATGCAATCTAACATGCTAAATTGTATTTGCAAACATCTATGCACAATACTTCAAAGGAATAAACTAGAGAAGATCCCTCATTTCTCTATTTATTACTACATGTTATGCAATTGCAACCCAAACATTACATTTTTAATATAATAATTAAGGAGAGAATCCCATACTTCTCTCTATAATAGCTCCCCCAACTACTCAAGTCTCATAGAACCGTTATTAATTCTAGACCATTAGTCCTTTTCAAAATAAAGATAAGGCCATTTTGTTTAAATATTTCACTTTGCAAAAGCCAGAGCATTTCTCCAAGGTCTCAGGTTGGTTGATTCTTTAGGTTTACAAAATATTGTAGTGCAAGGGGATTCCCTAAATATCATCAATTTAGTTAAGTCCTCAAAATCTTCTTGTTGGAATATAACCAATATAATTTGTTAAGTCAATAGAATATTGGGTTCAAGATTAGAAGTGTTAATTCAACATATATTTCAATAAGGGAACAAGATAGTAGATCTAATGGTGAATATCAACGTCTCTCAACATGGCCTTTCTATCTAGACTTCCAATTTCCCTTAGAATCTCCAAAACTTAATTATAGATGATAAATTCTAAGGGTTGGACCTAGGGGTTTTGGAGGTTTGGGGGAAGTGACTCTCATTGTGGTTGGCCTTTGCTTTCCCTCCCCCATTTTGTTAGCCACGTGGATGGGGAGAACCATTTCCTATAGTGATTGGTCATTTTTTTGAGCCATATGTGTTGTAATTGGTTTGTTGGTAGGAGATATTCCACTCCTTTTATATTTTAGTGTGGCTTCAGACCCATTGTGATGGATTAGTCAAGGTGGAATTCTAAGCTTATGCCTCCTTCCTAGTGGTTGAATTTAGGCACTTCCACTTGCCTTGCTAGAGCATGGGGGTAGGCGGTTGACGTGGGTTTCTATTGGTGCAGCAACTGGATGTTAGTCTCTTGGAAGATGGTAAGTCTCCCTGCTCATCCCAAGGATATATTTTTTCCATGAATTTCTATTATGGTGTTGCCTTTTTGTAAGCCACTTTCCAAGGGTGTCTACTTTCAATGGATTTGGTGATAGACATGGATCTTGTGCCTCATGTGGAAACTATCATCTTTGCTCATGGTATTTGTAGAGAAAGAGATATCACATTTACACTCAAATAGTGGGCTTCACTAGCAAACTCAAGACTTTGTTAGTTTTTTTTTAACTTTGGTTTAAGTTTTTCAATAATATTGCATAGATAGTCATTCCCCTTATTTTTGGCACCACATTATTCGGCTATTCTTCAGCATCTCATTGAAGATCAAGGCTCCTGTTTATGTGGTCCACCTAAGGAGCTTATTCAATTTAAAGAAAGTTTATGTTAGTTTGCAATATGGAGAGAGTGGGACCTTGTTTCCTTGCTTGGTTGTATTGTGGTTTTTGATGGCTCAAAAGTCTACTCACAAGGAAATAAATATTCCAATTGAGCCAAGAGCTTTGTAGGTCGATGAGAAAGTGAAAAAATCTTGCATAAATGTGGTCTCCTAGATTATATCCAATCATTTCATGGGAATCATAGGGCCCTATTAATTTTTTTGGCTCACTCTTGGAGGAGGGGGTAAGTCCAGGCTAGAGGGATTGAATTTATCATCTATATAGATCTCATTTCTGAAGTGACTAGGCTATCGATCAATGGAGGTTATCATAAATTCCCTAAGCACTCTCTCAAGTGGGATTATGGATACTTCATAGGTGTAGGATAATATCTATCAAAGCTTCATAATGGCTATGATGCCAAGGTACTCAAGACCCCTTGGAATCAGGTCCTTTCAGTAATAATGGATTACTTCACCTTGGATGCAAACAGGAACTTCATTCATAGTTAACATATGATGTTCCTAAACCAGCTAAGGAGGAAGCAGTTGATGAACATACTTGCATTTCTCTTTCACTCTTTGGAAAAATATTTGTAAGATGTTAGATGAGGGAAATATCTCGATCTAATTCACCAAGGTTTGATTTTATTAACATTTGAACATGTGGCAAATTCAAAAAGGATTCTAGTGGAAGAGGCCTTGAGTAGAATTGAATTTCAGAAAATTCCTCAAGCCTCAAGCCTCTTCTAACGAATTTTGAATCCTCTAGCGAGTCCTCTGGGTCAAATGATGGAGAGTATACAACCCCACTTCTTTTTTTAAAGGAAAAAAGGTGGGATAATCAAAGAAATCAAAGTTGACCTATAGTGATTCCAAGGGAGGTCGAGCGAGGCATTCAAAATGTCTATTTGAGAAAGTTTCAAAATTTCAAGATTCACTAGTTTTGGTGGATTCAAAGGAAAGTTTCCCATCATAGAAATATTTTAAAGGAACACAAGATTTTGACTTTGAAATGGAAATACCTCCTCCATTGATTCTTGATTCCCTTGGTGTTCAACCATTTATGGAGATGCTCTACGAAAAACACTAAGCACAACTAGGATCGCTCCAGGTGGCGATCACTTTCATCAATGACATTCGAAAATAGGTTAATCAATAGAATATCTTAGTGGATCTTTAGTGGTCGGGAGACCTGGTTCTTCCCCCACATACCGTGGACATTTTTTTTAAGGTCTTTTTGCTTTTTTTTCGGTTC
This sequence comes from Wollemia nobilis, assembly GCA_028583015.1. Classification (NCBI taxonomy): domain Eukaryota; kingdom Viridiplantae; phylum Streptophyta; class Pinopsida; order Araucariales; family Araucariaceae; genus Wollemia; species Wollemia nobilis. Next base: position 6,056,801 of record JAQPPZ010017049.1, on the reverse strand, counting down.
TATTTTATGGTTTTTTGCGATGTTGTTGTGATGTTTGGAGATGTCTTTTGGAGGACCTCATGTTTTCTTTTTTGTTTGTGTTATGTGTAGAGAAAGAAATGGATTTTTTCCTTGATATTTCTTTGCTCCATATGTATTAAGGTTTGGGGACCCTCTCAAAACCCCTTATTTTATCTAATCAAAAAATAATTAAAGATAATAAGAGTTCATAACTTCCTTTCTATCTACAATTCATAATGCACATAAAGGAAAGAGGGCCCTTCTAACATTCTATTTTAAAAGAACCACATAAACAAGAAAGGGAAGTGACCAAATATTTAATTTACATTCCCAAAAAGGTCATTTAATAGAATATTATCTCTTAAGAGAAAATAGAGACCAAATAATAAACTACTACTTTCCTAAAACTAACATCATTAACACAAGTCCAAAACCTTTCCAAACATCACAAGAGGGATTTTATGAAGAAATATATCACACTTATGTTTTTAGTGTTTCCAAAAGCAATGTTCTAGCAATGAAAGGCTAATGTCTATAGTAGACTTCCATTCTATATATATATTGATCTCATTTAATATTTAAAAATAAAGGAATATAACACCACTCTAAATATTTTGCTCTCATTTTTAAATAAGAACTTCCAAATGAAATAGGCAATCAAAACCAGCCAAAATCATTCATGCAATGACTCGACTCATCGAGAATGTAAACCAAGAATACCAAGCAAAAGTCACCCAATAGTGAAACTGACCAAAGGATGCCAACAACATAAGACGGGTAATCACATTTGGTAGACCTAGAACTACCTTTGAAAAATATTTTCTTTCAAATCAAGGGCGACCAAGATAGAACCCAACCATAATATAAACCAAAGGTCATCCTCCCAAAAACATGAATATATTCAACCAACACAAGCAAGAGCACTATAGAAAAACATCCAACCAAACCCATAGGTGTTAGGGTGCCAAAGAAACAAAGCTAACTAGCAATGCACATGGAACATTTTCAAAGACCAAGACCTACAATTGACACATAAAGTAGTGCAAAGACCTAATGAAAATGGCATGGTGATCCACCAACCCAATAATATCAAATGATCAAAACTAAAGCATACCAACCAAGGTCTTATTGGAAAAGCAAAACTCAAAAGAAGCATGAAAAAACTCTCTCAAACATTCAACAAGATCAAAGAAAAAAAACAAGAGATAAACACTATTCACAATTAAAAGTGATTCTACCCAAGCACAATACCTCCTAGTGCTATATTTTTGTAACTCTTGGGTTGATTCACTACGCTCCTTCATGTTCCTTGTTTGTCCTTATATTTTTTTTCCCTCCATGCTGGCCATATTGGCTAATAATGTTCTTTATCAAATATTGCAAAAGAGAAAACATTCGAGAAGGCAAAGTGAGGGAAAATAATAATGCTCAACCAAGCAACACATGATTTCCCTTAATAGCAATTAAAGAAAAATAGCATTCCAAGCAATAATAATGATTAAACCATTATCTCATTCATACCTTATTATTTTTGAATTGATAATATTGGTTATTAACAATGATATTAATATTAACAAGTATTAAAACTACCATTATTAATACTTTATTAATTCAATCCAAAATTATACAAAAAATAAAGCTATAAAGTCATTCAAGCATACAGTGTTGCACACCATTGTTTTATCCTTAAGTGGTTGGCTTCCTTTTTTAAGATAGCTATATGCTATCACCAACCTATTAAGGAGACTCATTGTGCAAGCAACTTCCCGATCCAATGGTGTGACCTTACACAAGCATAAATGCAATGCATCTACATGAAGGGAATTTAGTTACCCCTTGGAGCTATCGATGACCAAGTCATCACCATAATTTCTAAACTTTTTCTCACTTGGTGGATATCCTTACTGATCTATTAGTGATATCATCTAGTCCTGCACCCCAAATACATCAACAGTACCATATTCCAATAGAAGAAACAAAGCATATAATGTGACTACTTATTGATAGTAGTGAAACAAAATGTATGCATTAAACATCCACTCATCAATACATAGTTTATTGCCAAAGATAAGTTCTACCAAGGAGGGCTATTACTGATTGGCCTACCCTTTCTCTTATGGATAGAATTTATTGGGTTTATGTCGATCGATGAAAAATTAAATTATATATGATGATTCCATCCTATAATATTATTTGACTTGTCAAATTTGGATTCACTTATTGATAGCACAACATCCAATCTAGTGGTGCCAAGTGGCAACTATTAATTCTACATTTTTTTCTAAATTTTGGCATTTGTTTTTTTATTTGAGTGCTAATATACCAAATATTTTAGAGGCCATAATGTTGGTATATGAATACATTTGGAGCTCATTTTTTCTATATTGCATGATTTTTTGAGCTCTACATAGTGGTGGCATCAATTTGTAGACCTATTATAGATCTATTTGTGGATTTTGTATAAAATGGATTCCTTGTGGTATGTTATCTCTCAATGGATGAAATTATAGCACTTGGTCAATTCAAATGGAAGGATTACTCAAAATAAAAAATCTCAAGTTCATCTTCAATAATGAATCAAAATAAGGTCTTAGTGATCATGAACTTGATAAGAAAAAGGAGAAACTCTTGGACTCTTATTCATGTTAGTGGAACCAAATATACTTTTCCACATCAGAGAGAAAATTAATCCTATTGAGGTATGGTCTAATTTGAAAGAACTCCGTGGAAAATTAAGTGTCACTAAATTTAAATCTACTTTGAAATATCTCTATGGAAAAGTAAGTGTTAGTAAAGTTAAATCTACTTTCAAAGATCTCTATGGAAAAGTATGTTAAATTTATTACTTCTTATCTTTATCTTCTCTTTCATATAGTTGGCTTGGTTCTTTATGTGAATGCTACAACTATTAAAGAGCCACAACCCATCTCTCTTGAAGGACTTTTCAAGCTTCTAATACTTATGAAGTGGCAATGAGGAATTTTGAAGCTCTTTCTCATTAACAAGCTCATCTAAAGTTGTTCGTCTTTGTAGCACAATTGGAGAAGGACAGCTTGGCCCCATGGAATGGGATGTCCATGATTCAAACCTCTGTGATGTCAAGGGGGACAAAATAAAAAACCCATTCCTTACAGGTTGTGGCTAGGGTCTAAGGGTTTCTTTGGTACCATTTTTACCACAAACCAAAGTGGGATCTGAGGGCTTGGTTCAACGGTTAAAATGCTTATGTAGGAGCATAGAGACCAAGGTTCCAATTCCTCGGGCCTCGTAGTACCGATGGACATATCGTGTCAACGTAGTCGGCTATGTAAAAGGTTTACCCGATGCAACTAGAGGTTATAGTGGCAACAAGGAGCGAGATTCAAACCCATGAAGAGGCATAGAAAATTGTAATGAGTTACCGATTCCTCTAGTATAATAAAAAAAAACAACCTCATCTAAAGACTTTAAATCAATGGAATATAAGGCTTAATTGCCTAAGGAAAATTCTAAGGTTTCAAAGAAGTGAAACACTTGTGAGTGTTATAAAAGAGGACATTCCATCAAGAATTGTATTACAAGGCTAAAGAAGATTGAGATAGAATTATTGAGGGCTAGACATAAGCTCTTTGATGATGAAGGATGAATAGTGGAGGCCCACTAGAGCATACAATATTGGGAGGGAGGTGTGACCTCTAATTTCTTCTCTTTTTATCCCTCTCATCTCAAATTATGGGGGGTGTTGAAATATGTGCACTTTGATCTTGTTTATGCCAAGGCCAGAAGTGTGAAATTCTTATGAGCACTATTAATGTAGCCTATGTGTATGTGGTAATGTAAGCCTATAATGTAACAACCTGGTCTACTCATTGGTTTTCAAAACACACAAACACAAAATTTTTATTGAGAGCATAATTAAAAAATTTCATAATTATTGTTTACCCCAACTAAATATTTGTACAAGGCATAAAGTTATGACACTTCAAGATTTATCACCACTACAGCTGGTGTCTTAAGTGCTCGGGACCAGCCATCTTCCCGCAATGCATTGCCCTAAATAGAACTTTTACCCCTTCCATGGGTATTTTAGTTCTTGGCTTGGGGTTTTTCCTTCTAGGGCCCATAACACCTGGAAGGGAGGATGCCTTAACTCCCCTATTCTAAAGTAAGACATATAAGGATTCACAATCCCACTCATGCCCTTATGAGTCCACCAACCCATTCCTTAAATAGGTTATCTCTTTTGGAACTGGCGTATTTATGTATGTGACTTACCATTGACTTTCTACTAAAGTTTAGTCAGAGTTCACCATCGCATGGCTTCTGAACTAGATTACTCAGTTCCAGCTTCAATTGATGGTAATGTTGCCCATCCCATCCATCGTTGTATTTTCCAACCTCATATACCAACTCTCTGGTTATGATTCTAGTTGGCAATTCTACAAACAGAGTAAGTTGTGAGAATCCCCATGTACATCCATGTGTTCCAGAGACAATGTCCCATACCATCATCTCTTGCTCTCATCAATGTGGAACCTCTAGTTCAATCACTTGGCTAAATATCGAAACACATATACCCGATTTCCGCCATCGTAGGCCACCGAAGTTGGGATAGTGCTATCCTTCTCGATAAGCACTTCTTATTAGTATACATATTCATGGTTGTCACCACCACTAGCCACCGGAGTTAGGTTGGTGCTATCCTCCTCGATAAGCACTAGCTCTCAAATGAAGTCTAATTCATATTGACTTCACTAAAACTCTTTTGTTTTCTCTGGAAAAGGTTTTCTCATGAGCTTAATACCCAGTTTATGCTTGAATTTTTTGATGATATTCCTTTTATATTCAATCACAAAAACACAAGTTTTCATATAGCATAATCATTGAAACTTCTTATTTGTACAATCATATAACTAGAATATTTATGATACTTAACAAATACATCTAGATAATATCAAAACAATCAAATTATAACACACATAATCACATAAATTAACGAAGGAGTCAAGTCATCAACTTATTAAAAGAACATATACACATTTACTATTTCTTTCTTCAGATAGAATAAATCAGTAAACATATCGAATTACTCTTTTTTAAATTCTATTATCAAGCACATGATTTAACAAATACCAAGTCATGGTCATGTCTTTCATGAAGGTCTATACATATTTTTATCCAAAATATTGGTATATTTTTATTTTCTTTTGGCAATCTATACATTTATCGATTGAACTGTCTACTATCTTAAAGTCTGTATAGAGCTAAGAGTCTTCCTATTTTTTTAAGAACATAATTCAAAATTTTATTATGTAAAATGAACATTCCTTAACTTCCTTTAAAATTTTAGTATAAATATATTTATTAAAAAAAAACATTTGACTCTCTAACATAACTTCGTTCTATTCAAACATCATTTCAAACCGTCATATTTCATGTTTTATCATCATTCTAAAATAGAATAGCACACGAATCAATCTTGCAATTTCGTAAGAAGGTTTCTTTGGTATTTCAAATAATTAAAATACAATTTGTGATATGCTATAGAAACCATAAGTGAACTTCTCATGTGACTTTCCTAAATCTGGAAGTATAAATTTTGCATTTTCAGTTTCAATAGGATAATACGTTAATACATTTTAGTTTCCTTCACTTCAAAAGATAAAATAATAGCCAATTTAGGCTTACAAGTACTTCCATATAGTTTTCCAGAGTTTACATTGAATTTATATGAGCCAATTGCCATTTATTCTGGAAACGACTATGATGTCGTGGCTTCGTGTATAGTTTATAACTCGGCAACTCCACCATTGCCTTCAGTGAACCACCCATTCAGACCACCCGCTCAGGAGAAATACAAGAGTTTCAAGGTGAGAGTATGGGATCATCTTGGCCATTTTATGCATCTAAATGCAAACAACATTCATGCAAAGCAAGCCTATACTATAGAAAACATCTCATATTTATATATGGTTTCACACTCTCATAGAGCATGCAAGCTTAAATCTCACTTCAGGATTAAGTAAGAATTTCCTTCTCATGCAATTCACAAGGCATGTAAAATATTGAACTCTTTCTAATGTTTTAATTAAAGGTTCCTTCTCATTCCATACACAGAACATACAAGATTTTAAATCTCCGAGCATGCAAGACATCAAACACACAACATGCAAGTTTCCAACTCCTTTCAATATAAATAAAATGTTTTCCACTCTTGCATTACTCAAACATGCAATTCATCGAGCTCACCTCGGTTTTCAATAAATAATCCTCACATGCAACACACAGGCATGCACATTATCAAGCTCGTTTCAGATTTTGAAACAAAGATTACTCAATTTTGTAAAACACAAGGCATGCAGGTTATTGAGCTTCTTCACGAGTTCAAATTAAAAAATTCTCACTTATGTAATACACAGGACATGCAGATTTTAAATCTCTTTTTGAATTCAAATAAAAGGAGTTTCCCCACACATGCAGTATATAGGCATACATTTTATAGCAACATTTCAAATTTGTTAATAATCTCCTCTTATGTAAGCTTTGCAGCTATTAAAGCTATCTCTAAAAATTTTAGACTCATCAATTCATTGATACTGAGTATAATGTTTTCCAGAATTGACCATATATCATCATGAGGGAGTTTCTCAAGCTTAAGAGTTTCAACTGCGGTAATACGACAACGATTTATCATTTTAATAGAAAACAAATAAAACATACATTCCAACAAATGCAGCATAGGAACATAACACACATGAAGTATTTTTTAACCAAAACTCAAGTGTCTACCTAGTTACACTATGCTCCCAGCTGACTGCTTCTCCTACAACTGAATTACTCCAACGTTGCTCTCTCGGTTCAACATCCTTCCTCAAAATTTCTACGCATACCGCCCATATCCAACCACTCCTTTCCTTAATGCTCGAAGGTGACATGCATCCACTTTGCTTCATTATTATTAAAAGAAACTTCCTCCACTATCCAAAGGTGACGTCTCACATAGTTTGTTTTACCAGATCATTTTCTCCATACACAGACAAATATATATATATTATTTTTCTCCTTCTTCAAATGGAAAGAAAACAAAGTGGTCTTAGTGGTTGTAATCATCATAACACTTAATGACTTCGTAGATGCCTATTCATATGTTTATATTATTAGTTTACTCCATATAAACAACTATCAAAATAAATCCTTATTATATATATATATATATATATATATATATATATATATATATATATATATATATATATATATATATATATTTATATATATATATTCTTAAATTGCACATTATTTAAATTATGTTTTATTTATATATTTTTTTTATATTTTTCCATTTAATAACTTAACATTGACTTTGCACAACAACAAGGAGCACACATGAAATGCACACAACATCCAATAATAAGTAAGAAATGCAATAGCAACCTTGTATGAAATGCAATCACACACATGCTCTAATGCATCAACAATCAGAATGATTCGTATGCAATCCTACAGTGGACTTCCATGTATCCACTGGCCAAGTTGCAATGAAGCACAACATCATATCCCACCTACAGTCTCCATTAGGGGTGGTTGCTCTCTTCTACCTCCATGCATAAACCTATGCCTGCATCACATTCTTCCAAATAAAAAGATATCAAGTAGCAGGGAAGTGATATATAAGCATTCTTCATTTATGAAAATCTAGAGGTATGTTCTTGTAAAACTATGAGTCTGTTTCATATTTTACCCTTAATGGTATTGGTTAATCCATCCTTATGGATAACCTTGTTTAAAAGGGTAACTTATTATTATTTTATTGTAATATTAACCTCAATGTTAATTTTATGTCGGCCTAAGGTTAACCTCATATTAGGGATTTTGTATAGCTATAAATATCCCTCAATGAGGATCCTTTTGTATCATAAGTATGAATAAAATATGATATATTGGAGTGCCCATGAGCACCCACTTTCTACTTCTTGTTGTCTCTCTTTGTCTCTTTACTTCATCTACTATTGTTATCTTTTAGTTTAATTTTCTTCTTTTTTGCATATGATTGTGGTGAATGCATGTTTTGGAATATTTCTATAAAATATTGTATATTCAAACATGTCAATCAAGCTTTATCCTAGGAAATCACTAGAAATATAGGAGCTTGGTTACTACCTTTTAATTCCTCCAAGAAATTAAACTTGGAGAATAAAGAAACCAAAATTTGTAGCCCCAAGAGTAATATTATAAATCGATAACATTTTTAAAAACTGTCAAAATATCAAATAAGTTTGAATAGGGAAAGTTATCTCAAATTAACAAAGTTCCATGAAATCAACAAATGATGACTTTTGGAATTGGTAAATTGCCATTTTTGGAATAGGGCAGGGCAACATAGAATTCAAGGAAAACATCCAAGCATAACTTTTTATCTCCATAAGGCATCCACAAAGAGTTAGAGGACTACTAAACATGTTGAGAATAATTTTTGGAGGAATATAATATTTAGTGGCATATCATTTTACTAAAGATGCCCCTAAACTAGATATTTTACTATAGGTAGAAGGTATTTACCTCAAGTAATATATAGGTAAATAATTTGTTATAAATAAGAGTTATGGGCTCCATTATAAACACCCCTTGGTCTTTTGGGAAAATAAAAGGTACACTTTGTGGACTCCACATTGTACTCTCAAATTTCCTTTGAAATAATAGAAAGACTATGCATGACATCACTTATCAATTGTGGCAATACGCTTTTGATTTGTGGGATGCATAGTGATTGTGGCACTATCCTTTTGCTTTCAATTAAACTTTTCCTTTTATAATTGCAAATATCATATGCATTGAAGCATATTGATGTTATTCAATTCTCTACATCTGCATGGATTGATCACACATAAATCTTGCTACGACTACAAATTTATTTTATTGGTTTTATTTTAAACTTCTCACACTGTTACCTTCTTATATTTTTTTGAAGAATATTACATTATTCGATACATGCTAATGTACCCCCATGCTACCTTCATGGTAAAAATGTAAAAATATAATAGATTAGGGTTTTATTCTATAGTTTAGATGAGTGATTTATATTTCCCTTTTATGTAAGTGTTAATGTGCAGGATATGCATGTGTCATGTAAGAGTGCAAGTGTATATTGAGAGAATGTGCACAAGTGTCATGTATGTAAGTGTGTAAATATGTAATGTGAGGATGTGCACAAGTGTCTTGTATTAGGAGTGCATGTAGGAGAGTAAGAGTCATGTAGAAGTGTGCAAGTATCATAGAGTCAAGTATGCATGTAAGAAGATAGTTAAAAGTCTAGTATACAAGTGGTTAGATGAGAATCCAAAGGTCAAGAATAGGAAATGTTGCATCTCCTAGATATTTTAGAAAAACAATAGACAAGTATTGAAGAGTCACATTACTAAGTCTATATTATGGAGACAAATATCCATACAATGTAAGAGAAAATAGTATGTAACGATCACCACATAGCAAGCATTGATAATAAATCATATACATATATTGAGCAATTTATATTGTAAGTATTCTTCATGCATGTACATGAATGATTTTGGCCATTTACATTCATATTTGATATTATAAGTGAATGTTATTTCATTATTATATTGGCCTTGATATATATTTGATTGTTCATATATAATTATACTCTTAACTATTTATATTTTGAACTATAATATTATGGTTTAATTATATTGATACATGTAAGATTTCGAGGTAGTTAGGGTTAAAATCCAACAATGATATCAGAGCTACCACTTAACTCTATCCATTTTTTATAGAGTTATATTTTAGAATCACCATAATATTAGAGTATGTCCACTTTGAAAGTAGTGAAGACTTGGACTCTATTTTAAAGGTTTGATTGAGTAGATATTGAGGGGACAAATAATAGTCACCATGATTTGTATGCTAGGGAATTTCCACTTGGTTCAAGAAAAACCAGTGAAGACTAGTAATCAACTTAAATTGAATGAGAGAGCCAAAATAGGAGATAGTTGGACGTGAGGGGATATTCATAGTCACCCTGATATTGATTTTGGATTCTCTAGAAAATAGGAGAATCATATTGTTCTTAGGTGCAACCTAAGACATCATAGGATTGAGGAGCATCAAAGCTCTTAGATAATTGAGGAGTATAAATACTCTCAAATAATAGAAAATCATCAAAGCTTCTAGAGATTGAGAAGCATCATAGCTTCCATGGGATTGAGAAGCATCATAGTTTCCAGGGGATTGATAAGTAATATAAGTTTCCAAATATTAGAAGACTTTAAGATAACTCATATAGAATCCAGAGTGTGGTAAAAATAAAAAAATAATAACTTTAAACTAATATTGAAGATTATTTTGCAGCTAAGAGCACAAAGTAGGAATAACATTCAAGTTGCAGTAAAGATCAAAGTAAGGAAAAAGTAGAAAGGGCTCAAATAGTACCCAAGCATAAAATAATCATCTGGTCATGATAGCAGTCCAAGAGTAGAGCAAAATCACTCAAGCCTAATAAAACTCAAGCATATAACAAAATTTTCCCAAGCCTGATAAAGCTCAAACTCAAAGAAGAAGCACCTAAGCTTGGAAGAGACCAAGCATAGATAAGGAGCGCTTAAGTTCAATAAAAATCAAAGTAGCACTTGAGCTAGGTAAAGACAAATCTTAGAGGAGGTAAGCGACTAAGTCAAGGAGTGTCCAAGAATGAGGAGTGATCGAGGTTGATTGGTATGTAGCAAAGAAATGCAGGTAATAGAGAATCACTTAAAGCACTTAAGCAAGAGAGCTTAGTCTATTTAGAGTGGCATTCATGAAGTGCTCAAAGTGCTTAAGCAAAGGAGCCCAATCTATTGAGATCAACATTCAAGAAGTTCTCAAAACACTTAAGCAAAGGAGCTCAGTCTATTAAGAGCAATATTCAAGAAGTGCTCAAGGCACTTAAGCAAAGGAGCTTGGTCTATTGAGAGTAGCATTCCAAAAGCACTCAAGACACTTAAGCAAAGGAGGTTATATTATAGAGAGTAGCACTTAAGTAGCACTCATGCAAAAGGATAGCTAGCAATGGAGATAAATACTTAAGTAGTGCTCATGCAAAAGGGCAGCTAGTAGTGGAGAGAAGCACTTAAGTAGCTCTCATGCAAAAGTATATCCAATAGTGGAAAGAAGTACTTAAGCAATGCTCACGTAGAGGAAACTAAATAGTAAAGAGAAATGCTTAAGAAGTATATGAACTTAGAAATTAAGAGCAACAACCCATGCAAATAGGTTATAGGTAGAAGAAGGTAGAAGAAGAAGTGAGCATAGGAGAAAGAGCCCAAGTTGCACTGAGGAAGATCTATTGATAACAGTCGCAAGTGGATTCCATCCAACATCACATCCATATTCATATTGATTAATATTCAATAGAGAGAAGAGTAAAAATTATCATGAGGTAGATAAGCACATTAGTGAGGAAATCATAGATCTTATCCAACAGAAATAGACACTCAAGAGTTTGGAAAGCAAGGTCTTGAGAAGTGTTATAGAAATGATCATTGCTATGTGCAGTATAATGCTTGATTCCTAGGCACATGAAATGACCAGTGCAATCATATTTTCTAATACCTAATCTCATATTTGAATGTCATGCAAACATTGACAACTATTTAAGGCATTAAGAGGATTAATTAGTTCACTGTAATCTTCAGAAACATTATACAAGCAAGGAGGAGTAAAAGGTAAGAAATATTACCTTAACTTATTAATAGATTAAGGACCTAAGTTAATAACTTAGGTACTTTTATTATTAAGTTGGAGTTAAAATAATTTTATATTAATGATTTGATTATTAGGTGGGAGTTATAAGGTTTTCTACTATAGTTTGAAATTAATATTTCAAATTTTTAATTTTTGAGTTTTTTAATATTTATTAAAGTATGGAGTGATAAGGTTTTTTACTTCAAATAGGATTTAAGTTATTTGGATTTGATTTTAAAAAAAAAAAGTTTCAAGTTTGAAGTTTGATAAGTTTTTAGAAGATTTTTAAGATTTGAGTTTTTGAAGTTATTGAAGTTATTTGAAGTTTTTTTAATTTTTGAGAAATTTTGAAATTTTGCAAATTTAACCTAGGGAGACAAGAGGATTTCTACATCAAAGGTTTAGAAAATATAAAATTTACAAATTTCTTATTTATTGAAAAGTTCTTTGAAATTGCAATTTATTAAACTTGGGAGATATAAGTTTTACTACTTCAAAAGGAAAACAAACATTTTTTTATGAATGAGTTCCATTATGTCAAACAATAAAATTTTCCTTTTTGAATCTCAACTTTTGAAATGACCAAATTTTACATCATGAAAGAACATAATGAAATCAATTCTTATTGTAAAAAACCTATAGGACATAGTAAGTGGAACAAATAAAAAACATGGTACAAATGAAAGAGAAATACAAAATTTTGAAGAAAGTGATGCAAAGGTACTCACCATATATAGTATAACATAACTCTCTATCTATTTTATAGTCATTGTTGCCTTGTAGAAAGAGTGTGAGTGTGAGCGCGAGCCAGTAGTAAGTGTAGCAATGAGTTCCAACACGAACCGAGAGTGAGTGCAGTCAAAAGCGAGTGTAAGCATGAATTGGGAGTGAGTGTAGCTAGAAGTGAGTGCGAGCACAATTTGGGAGTGAAGAGGAAGTGTGAGTAGGAAGTAGAAAGCAAAGTGTGATCCCATTGAAGAAAATCTATGTGAGCCGAGATGAAGTGCAATCTAGGAGGGAGTGCAAGCCAAGATTTAGTTATGGAAGAAGAGAAATGAGTTCATCCAAAGTGCATCAATGCTTCACCCCCTTGCCACGAATGTGTGGAATATTATTTCCAAAAAATTGGTGAAGCAAAGGAACATTGGGAAAAAGAAGATACAAGGGCTATTGTGAGACAAGAAGGAGTGCAAGGTAGGAGCGAGTGCAAGGTAGGAGCGAGTGCAAGGTAGGAGTGAGTATAAGTTGGGAGTGAGTGCAAAGCAGAAGTGAGTGCAAGGCAAGATCAAGTGTAATTTGGGAGTGAGTGCAAGCCAAGAAGGAAGGTGAACCAAGAGGGAGTGCAAGCCAAGAGCAAGTCCCATTAGCTAGTATGGAATAAAAGTCATATTTGAAAGCCCTAATTAGAAATAATGATGTCCTAATTGGAAGTATGGAGGCCCAAGTTGGAGATAAGCGAAAGAGCAAATACATGGCAAGTTCAATCCAGGTAGCAAATGTTACACCAGAAGTGAGTATCAAGGATGAAATTATTGAGCATGATATAATGGTTCTTAAAACTAGAGGGTTAATATGTAAGTTTCATAGATCATGGATATGATTTTTGGAGATTTAAAATTGGATCAAATGGAAGTGGGAATTGAATTTAAATTACTCTATGACTTTTCTTCCTAAAGGTTTTTTTTCTCATCATATTTTCTAGCTCAAAATTTAGGGATAAAATAATGGTTGGTGGTCTATGGTTTAGAGGAATATATGCACTTTATTTGAGACCATGGAATGAATTTTTTTTTGTTAAGAAGCTTCCAATATGGGTTAGGCTTTTTGGACTTGCATATCAGCTTATAAAAAAGGATGTTCTAAAGAATATTGGAAATACCCTAGGTGAATTCATCAAGGAAGGACTAAATACTAAGAAGTAAAAACATGCTATATATACTCGAATATGTGTTGTTATGGATATTTTAAAACCTTTGCCACAATCCATTAAGATAAAATTTGAATCAAGAGAATGGGATCAACAAGTAGATTATGAAAATATCACATTTTTTTGCCACAATTGTTATGATATTGGACACATGGAAAGAGTTTGCAAAGTGAAAACTATGAATAAAGAGTCAAAAAATTCTATCCATGAGATAAACTTCAAGACTAAGTAAGGAAATCATACATTAATAAAGCTAGATCAGACTAAGCATATTCCATTATGAAATAAGAGGTAAAGAAAGCCTATCTACAATATCATTTGGAAAGTTCAAAAGGAATTAAAGGTGTAAAAGAAGATGTGGAGAGAAATCCTAAAACAAAGAAAAAAAAAAGGTCAAGTTTATTCTAGGTAAATCATCTTCATTTTCTTTGAGTAGTATAGAATCTTCTCCAAGTAATAAGAGTGAAAGGGATGAAGATGTTATCTTGCACTTCAAGGTTTCAAGAGCAACATAATAAAGAAATAAATATGGAGGAAACCCATAACAATTTAGGTATTTTAGAGCATAATAAGAAGGTAATTACTATAGAATATCATCCTTGTACTTTAGGGTTATTAGGGCAGCATAAAGAAGATAGTACTTTTGAGGTTATTCCTTGCACTTCAAATCCTTCAAAAAAAGGTAAACCTAAAAATGATAAGTCTTACTATGAGCAGTGTGAGAAGATTGAAGAGATTTATGATGTAAGTATTGTTGGGAATTAAAAAAGGAGAGGAAGACCCAAGAAGCAAAAACAAAGAGAAAAAGAAACCCAAAGGGATATTGTTATGGGAAAACAAAATAAAATATCACAAGTGCTAACAAGAAGTGGGGCTAAATCCATAAATAAAATAAAAAAATAACAATGAAAATAATATCTTAGAATATTAGGGGAATGGATAAGAACCCTAAAAAAAGGTGTTAATAAATTTTGAGGTTGTTATAGACAAGATATTTATAGATATAAAAGTTGGGCAGCAAATATTTTAACCATTATCAGTGTTGTATTTCATCTTGGCAGAATTTAAATTTTAGAAGGCATTTGATATAAAAGGAGTTGATTGTGGAAACTTAGCAGTTTGAGGAAGATGAAGATTGATAGAAAGGCAAATGAAGAATATTTTTGATCAAAAGGTAAATTTGGATATGCTTTAATTAACTTGTTAGAAATGTAATGAGAGCAATGTAATATTTTATTTTTGTAAAGGGAGTGGCCCCTAATAGAAGCCACACATAGATTATTAAAAAAAAGTACTCATGCTAATTACATTTGGAATAATTGATGAGATACAACCATATTTAAGTGGAGTAGAAACTTCTATAGATGCATGGAATACATTATGCAAAATATTTGAAGGGAAAAATAAAGCAACAATTCTAAATTTACAATCTCAATTATATTCTTTAAAGGTTAATAGTGGAGAAAGTATAGAACTCTTTCTTCAAAAAATAGCAGATATAAAGGCAAAACTTTTGACTCTAGGAGAAAAGGTAGAAGACAAATTTCTTGTTCAAGTTACATTAAGAGCACTTCTATAAAGTTATAAATATTTAGTTACTTCTTTACAAGTTCTAAGTAAGGAGACTACATTTGATGATTTAGTCAATATTCTTCAGGAATATGAAGTGGAAAATTTAGTCAAGGATGAAATGACTAATAATATCTTGGTATCTAGAAAAAGACCAAGTAATAATTCTACAACATCCAAGTATAGATCTAAATGGAACTTAATATTCTTTCATATATGTAAGAGAAAGGGTGATAGTAAAAATTTTTGTAGATATAATCAAAGAAATCATATGAATATGAACAAGGAAAATTAAATGAACAAAGTATTTCATCAAATATAATATCAACCTCAATATTGATATAATCAAAAATGACATCAAATTCAACCTCAGTATCAACAACATCAATATCAGCCTCAGTATCAATATGGTCATCAACAACAACATCAACTACAATTTAGAGAAGAAAATAAAAAAGAAACTTAGTTTAATAAATTCATGAAATTCAATATTTTGAAGAATCATTAGAAGGAAATGAATTCAAAGCTCTTACAATAAAACTCTTAATAAATGAACATATTTATTCTTCAAATATTTCTAAAGACACTAATATTGCAAATATTATAGAAAATTAAGATACTAGAGAAAATACTTCAGAAACACAAGGTAAGATCAATACCAAGACTAAAAAGAATCGAATGAAGAAATAGAAGAAGATCAAGAAAGTAAAGAGGAATAAAGCTAATATGGAGATATAAATAACAAGTGTTAGAACAAAAAGATGAATAATAATCTCAAGCAAGAGATCACACTTAATGTAAAGTTACCTAAAGACAAAGATTGAATACTAAAGTCTTCAATAACCAAATAATGGAATACAAGGGGGTGTTGAAGAATATTACATTATTTGGCACATGCTAATGTACCTCCATGGTAAAAATATAAATATGTAATAGATTAGGGTTTGAGTTTATAGTTTAGATGAGTGATTTATATTTCTCTTTTATGTAAGTGTCAATGTGCAAGATATGCACAAGTATCATGTAAGTAAGAGTGCAAGTGTGTATTAAGAGAATGTACACAAGTGTCATGTATGTAAGTGTGCAAATATGTAATGTGAGGATGTGCACAAGTATCTTGTATTAGGAGTGCATGTAGGATATTAAGATTCATGTAGAAGTGTGCAAGTATCATAGAGTCAAGTATGCATGTAAGAAGAGAGTGAAGAGTCTAGTATACAAGTGGCAAGATGAGAAGCCAAAGGTCAAGAATAGGAAAGGTTGCATCTCCTAGATATGTGAGGAGTGCAATAGAAAAGTATTGAAGAGTCATATTACTATGTCTATATTATGGAGATAAAGCTCCATACAATGTAAGAAAAAAATGGTCTGTAACGATCACCACATAGAAAGCATTGATAATAAAGCTTGTATACAAATTTTGAGCAATTTATATTATAAGTATTCTTCATGCATGTACATGAATTATTTTGGTCATTTACATTCATATTTGATATTATAAGTGAATGTTATTTCATTATTATATTGACCTTGATATATATTTGATTGCTCATATATATAATTGTACTCTTGATTATTAATATTTTGACCTATAATATTATGGTTTAATTATATTAGGTGTTATAATATTTTGAGGTAGTTAGGCTTAAAATCCAACCAAATTAATTTTGTACACTTATATTAGATTAGTTTAACATGATTAGTAGGCTATCAACCTAAATCATGAGTTTAAAGAAGACACAGTTTATCTTCCTCCAATTATTGAGATATAACTATGAATGAAATTCAATCAAATGGTTCCAAGATTTAATATTTGAAACATAATTTAAAATATCTAATTAACATTGATATTTAATTAAATTTGTATGTATAGTTTAAAGATAACTATAAATTTAAAGTAATCAATGAATATAATTGTTTATATATTAATGAGTGGTCATATGAAGGAATCCGAGCAATATTGAGGGAGATACGACCCTATGAAGTCAACCATTTGGAACAAGGGCAGTGATGATTTTTCAAGTCATGAAAAACAAAATTGCAAATATTTGTCAACTAGGGTTCAAATGATGGGAAGAGCAATGACAGTTTAGGACTTTAGTGAGGCAAGACATTCTATCTGGACAAAAAATTTTCGCTAAGTTTTTTTCCCTTCTTTATATTAGAAATTTTGCATGCAAATTATTATAATTTTTTTATCAAATATTATATTTTCTATAGGACATTCTAATAAATTTTAATAGATTTTGAGTTTTAGTTTCCTTTCCATAGACTTATTTATATTTAAATCCTTATATTAATCTCTAGTGGTAGAGGTTAGTGAGCTCACCTTAGAGATATCCTCGTGGCTCCAAGATAGGGTATTTTTTGGTAAATTTAATGGGTATTGATCAGGGGCTTTAGCCTTGAGAAAATGGATTGATAGGAGTTGGAAGTCTCGAAGAGTGATTCTATCCTTTCTTCCCAAAGGTTTCTTCCTAGCCATTTTTGTTCTAGGGAATGAAAGAGAAAAAATACTAAAAGGGGGTCCTTGGTTTCTAGGAAGAGCAGGACTCTTTCTTACGCACTGAAATGAAGGTGTTTCACCTAAAATGTAAATTTATCCCTAGTACTAGTTTGGGTTAGGAAATTTAGGTTCCTCATTAAATTTTTGGAAATAGATACCTTCAAGGCGATGTTTGGGTTTTCCATTTTATTTTGGAAAATAAATACCTTTAAGATAATAGGAAACACTCTAGGAGAATTTCTTGAGATTTTCGATACTACAAAATATGGATTCTTGGCTATTTATGCTTGGATATTGGTCACGATTGATATAAGTAAAGCTTTACCAGGATTAATCATTCTTAAGTATGGGGATAATATGTGGATCCAAACGATAGATTATGAAAACATATCTTTTAGATGTAGAAGATGTCATAATTTATGGCATACTTTGAGATCGTACCCTAAGAAGAGCCCAGTAGAATCATATATAGAAAACAACAAGAGTAACTTACAAATGGTTATGGATGAAGATGGTTTTTAACTTCCAAAAATAGATCTATAAAAATGAAATAAAATAAACAATGGAGACTAGTAAGGAAGGATATTGGAAGAAATACCGACCCTTTTGAGGCTTTAGCCTATGAAGAACTTGTACATAAAAACTTAGAGGACACAGTACAACTGGTTCAACATATTAACAAGGGATCGTTTATTCAGTATGATCTTGATTTAAGGAAGAATATTCTCAATGAACCTAAGTAATATGTCTCATCAGATTTTGAATACTCTCTTGAATTACCATGCACCATATAGGAGAAAAATATGGTAAAGAAAATGTAGTTTTAGAAGTTAATACCTCTGTCATTAATAAGAAAATACCAAAAAATAAGCAAGGTAGGTCAAAATCTTTTGTAGTAGATCCAGGAGAGTATAAATATGATGGAAAACAAAATTGCAAAAGAATATCGAGGAATAGAATAATAAGACCTACTCCTAATATAGGTAATACAAAAAGATAAAAACCCTCAAATTATCAAGCAAGCTACAAGATCTAGGGAAGCAAGAGAAAACATAGAGAAAGGAACACAAACTAAGTTGGTTGAACTTCTCTTTACCAAACAACAAAATGATATTAGTAATATGCAAGTAGGACCAATAGGCCCTAATGATACATGAGTATCATCTCATGGAATATAAGAGGTGCTAATGCCCCTTCAAAGCAAAGGTGTATCAGGGACCTATGTTTAAGTAATAAGCCTAATATTATTTGTATCCAGGAAACTAAAATGATAAAAGAAATTTTAAAAACTATGAAAGCAACATGGGCAATATGTGAATTGAATGCTATGGATTTTGAAGGAGTGGAAGGGGGAATTATAACTTGTTGGAATCCTTCTAGAACCTCATGTAACCATTCATAAAACTAGCATTGGATAGCCTCTTTAGTCACTTGCTACTTTTTAGATATTCATTTCATCCTTATAAATGTTTATGGACCTACAACTTAGTCAGTATGATTAGAATTTTGGAGTGGGATTAAAGCCTTTATGATAAGTAAATACAAAGAAATTTGATTCATGATCATAGGATATTTTAATGCCATAACCAAGTTGGATAAAAATTTGGGAGAATTAGGAAATTAACCCAAAGTATGAGAGATTTCTTAGCTTTTATTCAAAACAATAATCTATGGGAGCTTGAGTTTGAAGAAAAAAACTATACATGGACCAACAATAGGAGATGAAAAAACCTAATAGCACAAAAATTATATAGATGCATACTCTCAAATCATTGGCTAGATGAAGGAACTTGTGCTAAAATTAATACCTTAACAAGATTTGGTTTAGATAACTGGCCAATAAGAGTAAAATTGGTGGTAAGTGAATTCAAAAAAACATTATATTTTAAAAATTAGCATATTTTGGAAGATCATCCTCAATTTGTTGATATGATAACACAAATGTGCAATCCTTCAAGAAATGGTGGGTTGTATGCTCTTCCAAAACAAATTAAATCTATGACATCTAGATTAAAAGAATGGAACATGAACACTTTTGGAAACATTTTTGAGAAGAGAGAATAATTAAAATATAAACTTTCAAAATTCCAAAAATGTGATCATAATAATCCAAGCTCAGATGAAAGGGAGTTGCTTAGTGAATATCATAATATTTTGAGTAAATAAGAGAAATTTTGGAGATTAAAATCAAGAAAGACTTGGTTAAAAGGAGATAAAAATACAAAGTTTTTCATAGGATGGCTATAATACAGATATCAACATCCAGAATTAGTAGAATTAAATCAATAAAAGGGGTTTGGATTGAATATTAAAGTGAAATTAGAAAAGAGGTAAAGTCTTTTTATCAAAATATTCTAGGATCAGAGGAGACTGAAGTTCCTAATGATAAACTTCTTCAAGATGTACCTTTAGTTATAACGAATGAAGACAATAGGAAACTAATGGAGCCTATTACTCTAAAAGAACTTCCTTAGCTCTTTTCTCTTTTAATAAGGATAAATCCCCAAGTCCAAATGGGCTCTCTATAACTTTTTACCAATATAATTGGGATATAGTAAAGGATTATTTATTGGTGGTAGTGGAACAATCTAGGGTAAAATAATACATAACTTATAAAATATACCCTAATACCAAAAAAGAAGGATGTTGATTTGTTTGATTCTTTTAGACCCATAAGCCTATATAATATGGCATATAATATTATCTCCAAAGTGATGGTGAATTTATTAAGGTCATTGTTAGACAAAATTATTTCAAAAGAGCAAGGAGGATTTGTGAAAGGGAGACAAATTTTGGATGGGATCATAGTAGCTCATGAAGTTATACATTCAGTAGCTTCAAGAAAAGAGAAAGCAATGATATTAAAACTTGATATGAGTAAAGCCTATGATAGGGTTAAATTGGATTATCTTTTTGCAACTTAAGAAAATTTTGGATTCAAAATAAATGGGTTAGATGGACAAAGCTTGTGTCTCTACAATTTCTTATTCAGTGTTGGTCAATGGGTTAGTAACATAATATTTTAAATTCAAGAGAGGCCTTAAACAAGGAGATACTCTATCTTCTTATTTGTTCATTATTATGGTAGAGGTTTTGAGCAGGAACTTAAAGAAGGCTTACAAGGATGGGCTTATAAGTGCAGTTAAGGTTAGTAATAACATCGAAAACATCACCCATCAATAGTTTGTAGATGATACAACCCTTTTTGGAAGGGCAAAAATAAATGAGGCCAAAGCTTTGAATAACTTTTTAAAGGAATATGAAAGAGCATCAAGGCAAAAAGTTAATAGTACAAAATCAGAAATTTACTTCCTTATCTAGGAATACCATTATTTGAGGGAAGAATGAGGATAGAATTATGGAATCCAATAATTAGTAAAGTTTAGAATAAACTACCAACTTAGAAAGGTAGATGGTTATCATTAGCAAGAAGAGTGTAGTTAATTAAGTTAGTCTTATAGGCCATTCCAACATATTTATGTCATTGTATACTATGCCAAAATTAGTTGAAAAAAGTTTAATATTTATTATGTGATCCTTTTTATGGTCAAGTTTACATGATAAAAGGAAATTTTCTTTGGTTAAATAGAGCAAGGTGTGCTGATAAAACTAAGAGAGGTCTTGGTTTAAGATTTCTTACAGATGTAAACTTAGCTTTTAGGGAAAAAGTAATCTGGAGATTGTTCAAAGGGAGTCAAAGACAATGGGCAAGAATTATTTTAAGTAAGTATGTTGATCCCAATGACCCAAGTTCAATATTTATTACATTCTCTCTACCAAATGGTTATGCTCTTTGGAATGGTTTAAAAAAATATATTGCTCTTATGATTAAAGGTTTGATATGGATGGTGGGAAATAGAGAAAATTCTTCTATTTGGTGGATACTTGGTGTGAAAAAAACCACTCAATTTAAACCCAATTTTTAAACCTTGGATGAGATTGCTTCAAGATAAATATGGTGATAGGGTTTCAAACATTTTGTACAAGGATCAGGAAGGAAGATACAAATGGAAAGAATATTTTTTATAAGTATACAAGACATTAGTGCTAGGAGGTAATTGAGTAGAAATATAACAACTATGATTATTCCAAGGGGAGACAAGGATACATTGATTTGGGAGTTGAATATTTCAAGATAATGCACAACAAGAAGCAGATATAATGTAAAGCACCAACAAAATAGTAATATCACTAGAACATGGAGAGATATTTGGGATAGCCTAGGCATTCCTAAAGTAAAAATGTTTGTTTGGATAGTAGGTCATAGAAGAATTCTATATTAGGATAACCTTATGAAAAGGGGTTTTCATGGCCCCTTTCAATGTGTTCTTTATAAAATGAGGAGGAGAGTATAGACCATCTCTTGGAAAATTGCTCAATAATTTGGAAACTATGGCAATGGATTCTTAATATGTTTGGTAAATGCATGGTGGTGAATAGTAGAATTAAAGATTGGTTAAAGCAATGACAGGGTACTTATAAAAGTTAGGCTTTACAAAAAATGAGATATGTCAAAAGATACAATACTTTGGATTGTATGGCTAGCAAGGAATACAATAATATGTAAAGGAAAGGAAAGCATTTTAGAGGTACTGAAAAGGAAGATATTTTTAGCCATAGAGGAGTCTAAAACAACCCTTTCAATTCACCTACTCCCTAATATGGAAGCAGAGAGCCTTGATAGATGGAGTTAAGTCATTAAATAGAATTATGATGTTGGGTACAAGAGAATCAAAAAGAAGGCAACGAATATATAATAGAAACCACCAGACGTGGAGTTGGTAAAATTGAATTTTTATGGAGCATCTAAAGGAAATCCAAGACCAACAGGAGAAGGAGGAATTATTAGAAATAATAGAGGAAATATTTTGTTTCATTACGCTTTCAATAGTGGATTTAAAGTAAACAATGAAGTTGAAGCTTGGGTGACTTTAGAAGGGTTAAAAATATGCAAATAAATGAAATGGAATAAATTATGGATGGAAGGTGATTCTCTCATAGTAATAAATGCAATTTTAAGGAAAGCAAAGGCTTCATGGAACTGTTAGTCTAAAAAGACTACCTTGATAGATAGCAGAGTTTTGCATGAAAGAGACCAGTGTTTCATTTTTGAGACATAAGGCACAAAAAATGACTAAGGCATGAGGAAGGTCATGATTTCGTGACATGACGAGTTTTCGCCAGATCAAGGAAGAAGAGGAAGCTGCAACACCAAAATATCACGATTTCGTGACATTACTGATTTTCGCAAGAGAATAGTCCAAAGAGGCCAAAAAGTAAGAAGACGATGCGATTTCACGACATAACGGGTTTTCACCCGTAAATAGTCCGAAGAGGCCAAAAAGTGAGGAGACATCACGATTTCATGACATGATAGGTTTTCGCCAACATGCAGCTCGAAAAGGCTAAAGTACAAGAAGATGTCACGATTTCGTGACATGATGAGTTTTCACTAACAAGTAGTCCCAAAGAGCCATAGCATGAAGAAATGTCACGATTTTGTGACATGACGGGTTTTCACCAGTAGAGATATAATTAGGAATAAATAAACATACCTCCAAAAGCTTGTGTTAGTAACTGATGATGGATAGTAGAAAATATCAATTCCTAGATTTTTGCTATCAGATTTTGTTTATTATTAGAAGCCATGCAAAACATATGGAAGCATGATTGTAGTCTGATTGCTTGTAATTGATTTTATGTCAAAATGTACTAATTATAAAGATACTCACCATAGGGTATATATAATAGTAAACACACCTTAAAAAGAGGTCGGCTCTTAGGCATTTACAAGACTAGATGTATGTACTTTGAATACAAGCAATAAAATTATGCTTCTATTGGCTTCTGGTTCATAGTGTGCAAGTGTATGTATTAACATTCTTTACTTCTATTCACATTATTGAGTTATATATTGTATTTGTTCTAAAATATGGACTTATACATAAGATAAATCATATTGTTGGAGTTGGAATTTGATATATGCATGTGTTAGATAGATATCTAAATCACATTGGGAAATCTATGATTTCTGCATGGAGATATAATAAATGCTTAAATAGTAAAGTATATACATTCATCTTAGTTGTTGTCTAATCTGTACCATAAGAAAGCTCTAGCCTCGACTATATTTCCCTCTCTTTCAGTAATGCTCTTTTCCCTTTTCCCATAAAAAACCATTAAGGAACCAACCTCCTCTGGAGATTAGATGGAAGATCCCAAGATCAAGTCCGTCTACTCAATGTTGATAAAATCAAGGTACAAATAACAACCATAGGCAGATTTTGTTCCAACAGTTTTTGGCACCCGGTGGGACCCTAAATCCCACAGTATTCTATAAGGTTTGGTGTTTGTCTTTGATCTTTTAAAATCTAAATCAAATCACCTGGCGACTCCATCCGAAGGTATAGACCTAAGAAATACCTTATCTATTTATCTGGTTAAAACTTATGATTATTTACCTATATGATAACTAGATCTAAAGCAAGAAACTCTGAAGAACCCATTGAGTTCTTCGAGTTACATCTTGGTAGCCTAAGAGTGCATCTAGTTTTATCTGCTAGATCAAACCCACCTACTACCAGTATTACTACCCTTGTACCCATTGTTTTGCCTAGTCCTATTGTCAATACATCTTCAACTATGACTACCAACAGTTCTATAGTTTAGGCAAGTACAGTTGCTACAATGGCCACTCCTCCACCAACTTATCTTACATGGAACCACACGGGTCCACTGAACCTGGTGGCCCAGAACCCGATTCCTATGGCAGCTTTGAAGGCATTGCCTTCATATGATGGGATGGGTAAAATGACGTATGAACATTGCTTAGATGTTGTAGCCTTGGCAATAATTTACAATATCACTCAAGAAGATGTGATGATCAGGTTGCTAGTTATCTCATTGAAAGGAAAAATGCTCTATTGGTACAGAGCACTTCCTCCTCAATCCATTGCAACTTGGGTAGAACTCACTGGTAGGCTGGTAGATGAGTTCAATCAACATGCAGATCCATTCTCCCTACTCAGCTAGTTCAACATTATCAAAAAACATCCTCAAGAGGAAATTGTTGATTTTAATATCCGATTCAGCCACACTTGGAAAGAGTGCCTGTTGGATTGAAACCAACTATAGAGCAAGCAATATATTATTATTTAAGAGCTTTTGATACAGATATCAGCATGATAATATGAAAATCATGAATATTCACTTTCCCTACTATTTATCAAGAAGCATCTAAAGCAGAAAGAGATCTTATTGCTACTGGGAGATATCCACCAAAAGCAATAATGCCTATTTTTCCTGATATCCCTCAAGCTCCCAATGCTAGTTCTTCCAGCTCTTCCCATTTTTTGAGCGTAGATCTCCCAAAATGGAATGGGCCACCTTCCATCCCTACAATACATATGCCTCATAATCCTCTGACATTACCTCCTATTCCTACAATTCCCGCATTACCTGCACCACCTCCTCAGCTAGTCCCTAAAAATCAGCTCACTATTATACTAGATATGATGAAGAATCTAGCAAATGATATGACTTCAATGAAGAAAAGAGAAGTTGAGAGAAAATTTCAACCAAGAAGGTTTCCTCAAATAATAAGAGATGCGGCACAATCAAGTAATAGAGGGCAGGAAAGATCAAATGTCGTTTATGCAAACGAAATAGAGGAGGCTGCAGTTCCTTCTACGAATTCTGATTACTGGTGTACCACATGTAATGATCCACATGGAGAGAGTTCATGTATGATCCATCAACATTATGTACAGAATGTAGCTATTGAGAAAGTAGAGAAAAACATGAAAGGTCATGTAAATATGATTAGAGAAACTGACCATAATTTTATGATGCCTATAGTAGAACAAGTTGCGGTTTTAACTAGATCAGGTAAAAAACCTCTGCAAGTAGATCCTCAAGAGCTTCAACCTCTAAGTTTTCCTCCAGCTCCCAAAGCAACACCCAAAGGAGATTCATCCTATGAGAAAAGACCTCAGGTTCCAGCCCAAAGCCAAGGGCCAAAAATACGTAAAGAATTCACTCCATGGAAGGAAACTGAGACTCAAGACCAAGCTAAGGAGAGGTTAAGATTTCCTTCATTGACTAAGAGACAAAGAACTGAAGCGACTCAGGGATACAGAAATAGGTATGATACTTTCACCAAGGAAAGAGAAAAAATTGTTGAATCATCTGCATTTAACATAGTTGAAGAAATGAAAAAGACTCCCTCAAAGGCAAGTATGTATGATGCTCTTCAGTTCCCTGGTCAGATTGACCTCCTGCAGGAATCTCTAAAGATGATGAAAAATAAAGGTAAAAACATATCCTCTTCAAATACAGTCCAGGCAAATCTAACATCTACCACTGGAAAAAATAGACCACCTCCTTTTTATTTATCTCTTCAAATGGAAGGGTGGGTTGTACACAACTGCATGATAGATTCAGGTGCTGCTACTACCGTGATACCCAAAGCAGTATGTGATATTATGGGGATGGAGTACACTAGGAGCAATCCAGGAGTCCTACAGTTGGATGGTACTCTAGTTAAAACTGTAGGAGTAATTAAAGACATTCCCATACAACTCCATAGGATGCCCCAAATGGTGGTCATACAAGAAGTAGTAGTGGTAGATTTAGCACCATACTTTGGTATGTGCTTATCTAGAGAATTCATAACAAATATAGGAGGATACCTATCCCTGGATTACTCACATTTAGAAATACCTTTCAAAGGTAGGAGGATTAAGATATTTAATGAGAAACCATCTACTTTTCATGTAGAAAAGATAGGAGAGGCTGACACCGTGAATATGATGATTGAAGAAATTGGAGAAGTGGATCTAATGGAAGAGACCTTAGAAGATCTTCAAGTAGAAGATCAGTTTTCTCTAAAGTATTTCAATGCCATGATAGAAATAGAAATGGGAAGTTATTCCATTGAAAAACCAAAAAAGCAATTGACACCTGCTCCTAAAGAAGATAATTCTACTAGTCAGCTTTGGAAGCTATTCTTCGATGGAGCTAGGTGTAAGAATGGAGCTGGTGCTGGAATAGTTTTGATTTCCCCCATAGGAAAGGAAAGAATTTTCTCTTACAGGTTGACATGGAGTTGCACCAATAATGCGGCAGAGTATGAAGCACTTTGCTTGGGACTGAGGAAAGCTGAAAACTAGGGGTTAAACAACTACTAATTTATGGAGATTCAGAACTTATCATGAATCAAGTCATGAGAAAATGTATCAGTAAACAACATTATTTAAAGGCTTATAGAAATAAAGTGTGGGACCTTTTAGAAGCCTTTGAGGCTCTAAATATGAAGTCTATCCCTAGAGAACAGAATACCCATGTAGATTTATTGGCATCAGTGGGAGCTAATTTATGTCCTATTAGCAATGTCATCTAGAAATCCAAGATGGTTAGACTCATATATAGACCCTCAGTGCTAGACAAAAATATCTTCTGGCAAGTTTTTGAAAATGATGAGCAAATATTAGATTTTTTAATCTATGAAATGAACTGCTCGAGCGGTAGGATGCTACAAGATGAAGAAGAAGAAGATGTGATTCAATTGAAAAATAATCATATCCCCAAGGGACTTATCACCCTTGAAAGTCTTTTTGATAATAATGATAGGGCAATAGGCCATAAAATAAAATTTGATAAGCATCGGTATAAAGAAGTGGAGTTAGAACCAGGAAAAATGATTAAAGTCGGAGTTAGTTGTACAGAGGAAGAGTTGAACCAAATCAAGGAATTATGCAAGAAATTTCTAGATATTATAGCTTGGGTGTACAGTGATCTAAAAGTGTATAAGAAAGAGATTATCCAACACACCATTGAATTAGAAGAAGGAGCCAAGCCTTTTAGGCAAAAGCAAAGACCGGTAAATCCAAATATAGAAGCTTTGATGAAGCAAGAATTGTTAAAACTTCTTCAAGCTAAAATAGTGTATCCTATTAAACATTCTACCTGGGTGGCAAACTTGGTTCCAGTCAGGAAGAAGAATGGAGACATTATATTATGTGTGGATTTTAGGAATTTGAATAGAGCTTCACTCAAGGATCATTATCCCCTCCCTCAGATTGACCAAATTTTACACACAGTTGTAGGGGCAGAAAGGTTCTCTTTACTAGATGGTTTTTCGGGTATAATCAGGTATGGGTCAGAGATGAAGATCAATACAAGACTACCTTTACCACAAAATGGGGAACATTTTCCTATCAAAGGATGCCTTTCGGCTTGTCTAATGCTGGAGCAACTTTCCAAAGAGCAATGGATGTAGCTTTTGGTGAACTTGCTAACAAAATTATAGTCATCTATTTAGATGATATGACTATATTTTCTCATCATAAGCAAGATCATATAAAACACCTTGAACAGGTATTTGAAAGATGTAAGGAATTTGGAATATCTTTGAACCCAAAGAAATCCATATTCATTGTAGAAGAAGGTATCCTACTTGGTCATGTCATCTCTAAAGTTGGATTAGCTATTGATCCTGATAGAGTGAAAGCACTTTTGGAACTTCCCTTACTAGTTAATAAGAAAGGTTTGCAATATTTCTTTGGACAAATAAATTTTGTGCAAAAATTTATTGTAGATTTTGCATAGATTGTTAAGCCAATGACTGAATTATTGAAGAAATATGCACCTTTCAAATGGATAGATATAAGGAAGAATGCTTTCAGAAAGATCCTAGAAGAAATAGCTCAAGCACCTATGCTGATTAACCTTGACTACTCCCAAGGTTTTATCCTATATGTTGTTGGTGAACAAGAAAGTTATGTTGCAGTCCTCACACAGAAGGGGGTAGACAATGAAGAAATACCTATAGCCTTTCTGAGTTCTACCATGCATGATCATGAAGAGAGATACAACTTTATCGAGAAGCAAGTGTATGCTATCATGAAATCCTTGAACAAATTCAAACATTTTCTATCACAAAGTAGAATCATTGTTTATGTGATTCATCCTGATGTCAGGAATTTTATAATACAAGGAGAACTTGGCGAAAAGAGAGTTGGTTGGGTGACTAAGATACAGGAATATGATGTAGAAATACATCCAATAAAAATAGTAAGAGGTAGAGCCCTGTGTCAAGAATTAGCCAAGAAGGCTGCAAATGATCATGTGGAGCACCAAAGTGTAATGGCAAATACAGAATCAGATCCAAGTCCAGAAAATACTGATTGGATTGATGATCTTGTGAAGTACTTTCAGACTGGAATGTGTCCTGAGAATCTGAATGCTTCACAAAGAAGAAGGTATAGAGCACAAGCATTGAAGTACACCCTTCAATCAGAAGGGTTGTACAAAAAAATATAGATGGTGTACTTTTAAAGTGCATAGGAGAAGATGAGAAACAAAAAGTGTTAAAAGAGTTTCATGGGGGTCTCTTTGGAGGACATTATTCAGGAAGATCCACTACTTTGAAAATACTTCGAGCAGGTTGTTACTGGCCTTCTATTTTTTTAGACACTTACAAAGTAACTAAAAGTTGTGAGCAGTGTCAGAGATATGTAGGGAGGAATAGAAATGCCCCTATGCCCTTAAAGCCTATCCAAGTTGAAGAACCTTTCCAATAGTGGGGGTTAGATTTTGTTGGGATAATAGAACCTAATTCATCAATTGGCCATAAGTATATACTTACTACCATAGACTATTTCACTAAATGGGTTGAAGCTATCCCTACTAAGAAGGTTGATCAAGAAGTGGTAATTGAGTTTGTGGAAAGCTTGATTACAAGGTTTGGTGTACCAGATTCACTAATTATAGATAATGGATCAACTTTCATTGGAGCTAAAATGATTGAGTTTACTAGCAGATATGGCATATATTTGAAGACTTCTTCCAACTACTATCCATAGGGTAATGGTCTAGCTGAGTCTACAAATAAAAATCTCCTCAGAATCCTGAAAAGAACACTAGAAGATAACAAGAGGAGCTGGCATTCCTTGATCAATCAAGCACTATGGGCTGACAGGATTTCAATCAAGAAATCTATTAATACATCACCCTATTCTTTAGTCTATGGTAAAGAGGCCATTTTGCCTATACATATGGAAATACCAGCACTAAAGTTACTCAATCAAATGAATGAAGAAGGAGGTCAACCAATGGATGCCCGATTAATGCAACTTCTACAACTGGAAGAACAGAGAGAACATGCTTATAATCATCACCAGAAACATATGGCAGATACAGAAGGATGGTTTAATAAAAAGACTACCTGCAGAAAATTTAAGGTGGGGGACCTAGTTTTGAAATGGAATGTGAAAAAGGCTAAACCAGGTAACCATGATAAATTTGATGCTTTTTGGGAAGGCCCTTTTGAGATAGTTGTTGAAAGGCAATTTAATTCTTTTCAACTGAAAGATCAGCAGGGTATGATTTTACCCATAATAGTGAATGCTTTTCACTTAAAGCTCTATTTCAAATAGAAAAAAGAAAGATTTTATGTATAATATGTACATTATAATAAGTTTGTAAATATTTCCTAAGTTATTTCTAGTTTATGAAAGGTTTTGTCATCATCCTACAACCAACCAAAGTTTACCAACAAGAAGAAGATAAAATCAAAAAGTGCTATATTGTCGGATATAACAGTTTAAATTTGAAATTGCCACGTAGTTTTTCGATGATTGGTGGGAGAAAACTATTTTCTAGAAAGAGCCTTGATAAGCATTATTTTCATTTAATAAGGTTGATGGTCAGTTGTCGAAAGAAATTCAAAATTTGCCACGTGGCTTTTCGATGATTGGAAGAAAGGAACCACCTTTGCAAATGGGAAAAGCTTTGGTAAGCGTAATATTTATTTGTATGTAGTGGATAATCATTGGTTTGATTTTTGAAACATTCAAAAAGGTGGCAGAAACAAGGCATAGAGGGATTCAAGAAAATCTAGCCCACCAACCACAATTAATGCAAATCATGCATATGTTTCTAATTGATGTAAAACCCTAATTTTACTCTTGAGTAAAATCTGTTGTGCCACTTTCTATTCCTATTTTTCCTAGTTCGAGTTCAGTTCAGAAAAGCTCAGTGTGATAAATCTCTCATGGCTCCAAAAAATAATACTCAAAAAACAACAATGGTGGGTCCATCTTCTACACCTTCAGCAGTGAGACGTGGAGAAGACATGAGTGAAAAATTTATCGATCGGGATGCTAGAATCGGTGATATGATGGTAACATGGAAAGACCCAACAAGAATTTGAAAGGATATTGAAGATAGAATGGCTACTGGGATTACTGCATCTTCTCCTACCACTTTTGCTTTTCATTCATTACTATACTGGTATGTTTATATTCCTGTGCACCCTTGTCCTGAATTGGTCAAAGCAATCATAAATTTTTATGATGAGAAAAAGAAAGTTGTTAGAAATCATAGAGGGAGATTGCTTTTTACTTTGAGTACAGATGCTTTTATTTCTGCTTTTGCCATTGGATATGTACCCGCTCTTGAGCCTAAAGCTTTTAACCTAGATGATCAAGCAAAATATTTTGTGCCTTCTGAAAAGATAAATAATTTCCTCTATACACAGTTGAAAAATCCACCTACTAGAGGAAAAATGCCTGAAACCCCCATCCACCTAGCAGAGTTCAAAAACCTAGAATTATTTTCTATATTAGCTATGGTAGTCGGACTGAAGACTGATGAGAAAGTTCATGGGTGGCAGATTGCTTTAGTCAATTGCCTATCAAACCCAAAAAATTATGACTCTGTAGTTATGGATAAAAGTGTTAGACCTTTGTTTTTTGACTGGTCGAGGTATCTTTTTAGAGAAATTCATGAAGGATTATCTACAATTAAGAAGGGGTCTCAGTTTTCTTTTCATTTTTCTTCATACTTGGTGTGGCTATTCTTTTATTTTATGGCTAAGGAGTTAGCTTTTATTTCTATAAATGATAAAGATGAAAAGGGAGGACCTTACCAGTATATGAGTGGACCAATGTATTGTACATAACTGAATCATATTATGATTTTAATAGGGAATTTTTGGGTCTAGCTCTAAAAATAATGTATGGAGAAATCAGAAGATTAACCCTAAAAGCTGAGAAAGTTTTACAGAATAAACATGCTGAAGAGGGTGACTGGTTTATTCTCACCTAAGGGGTTATTATCAGGTTATATGGGTTTATTGGAAAACCTTTCTTACTTCCTCATTATGTTATTGATAAGTTGTTTGCATTAGAATATGTAAGACAAACTGAACAAATTAATGTCAAATATGGCACAGGTATAGGTAAAACTGGTACCTGTACTATGCCTTTTTAGTTTGAAGGTATTATTGTTTCTAAAAGGGGTCAAAATGAACAAATTACTCAAGCTCTGAGAGATTTGGGGTTAATAGAAATACCTCAGAGATGGAAATATGACCCTATAAATAGATTTGCAGAAAGACAGGTAATTTTGAATAGAATTCCAATGAAAATTTATCATGCATCCATCAGACCGGATATTGAAGCCTATAGAAATAATAATGAAGATGATGCACTGGAATGGCATGTAGAAAGAATGCAACCATTGCCTCCTTGGCATGATTTTTATGAACATGTGATGTATTATGACCCTGAGAATAATTTAAAACATGTGTTAAATGAGAACACTATTTCTAGAATGCAGAAGAAAGGTGCAGATTGGACGATAGGGAAGATTCATGAATGGTGGACTATGAGGGTGCAAACAAATATGATTGATTCAAGGTACCCTATAAAAAATGATCTTGAATTTTTAGTGCATTATGATCATTATCAAGAATCTTGGTCAGGGGTTTTTCCTATGAAGATACCTCGTAGCATTGGTGGTAGCAAGGAGACAAGTCTTGAAGCTGCTAAAAAATAGAATGTTGACTAGGGTAAAGGTAAGAAAGTTGTAGTTGAGCAACCATTAGCTCAAGCACAAACCAGGCTTAGAACTTCAAAGAAAAGGGCCACTGATGATGTCTTCACAAAAGAGCAAGGAAAAGCATATGGGAAAGCTGCTCAAATGATGTTAAATATGGGATATGAAGGCAAAGGCCTAGGAAAAGAAGGGCAAGGGATCACTGAACCCTTACAGGCTGAAAGAAGAGGAAAACGCCTGGCCCTAGGAGCTGATTCATCAAGAGGTAAAGCTGCAACTTCTAAAACTATTAAGTTTGTTCCCCCTTCAAACTCAGCTACAGAATCTGATGAAGAACCTCTTTGTATTAAGAGGAAGAGGCTAAAGTCTGTAGCAAAAGATCAAACAAAAGAGAAACAAAATGTTGAAGAAATCCCAATTCATGAGCAAATTGCTCAAGATGATGATGTTGATAATATTGGAACTGCTCCAGATGGTGAGCAAATTGTTCAGGATAATGAGGATAATGTTCTAAATCCAGAGATTACTGAACAAGAAAATGTCCAGATTGGGACTATTGATGATCCAAATGACCTTGCTCAAGAAGGTCAAAATGTATCTATTTTCAAAGAAATTATTGTAAAAAAAGAGAATGTTGAACATAGAAGAAAACAGCCTGGGGAAATTCCCCAAAATGTTGAAATTATAAATCTTGAAGAAGATATAGATGGTGAAAATAGGGTTGATAACAGAGAAAATGTAGAAGTTCCTACACAGGATGAGGGTCAAGATTCTATCATGAATGAAGGCAATCAAGATCGTGAAGGAGAATATGGAGATCAACAAGCGCTTCAAATAGAAAAAGGTATGGTTTCCCTTTTCTCTCACTCTTTTCTCTCTACTCATCCCCAAAATGATTTTCCTTCCATTTCTTGTTCAAAGAAAGATATAATGTTTCCTTTGAATTCATGGTTTTCTTCCTCAGAACCAACATTATACTCCCAACTCCAATCTGAAGTTAATGTTGAGTTAGTTCCAAATCCATTTCTCCCTAGCATTTGCATCCCAACCATTAAATCAATATCTACTCCAGATGCTGAGAGTCATCCCACTCTTTCGAAATTAAAATATTTGAGGAAGGCAAACAAAAATACCTTAGACTGGTGGACATCTCATTCTATTGGAGATTCCAAAACTCTAGCTCGTATTCAAGAGATAATTTCTCTTGATCCCACCACCATGCAGAGGAAGAAAGTAAAATTGACACCTGTGTCAAAGAAGTCTAAAGGAGATATGACCATTGAAGATTATCAAGCGGAAGATACAACTGAAGACATTACTCAGCTACATATGTCAGATGAGTGGGGAAAGGCTCAAGCCCATTTTGGAACTATTTATTTACATGGAGAATTTTTCAAAGAAAATTTTGTTAAAGAGCAAGAGGCCAGGAAAGAATTAGAGTCAATCCTATAGGAACAAAAATTGATAGAAAAGGCCCTAAATCTAGAAGCAAAGAAATGGGAAGATAAGTTTGGTGAAGCTGCTAATGAAGTAGCCAAATATAAAGAAAAATTGGAAGAGGTAGATGCATAGATTCAGTCCCTGAATCTATAGGTTCAACAACTTCAGCAATAGATAATAGAAAAGTAGAACGCCCCATCTGGTCTCTCGAAAGAAAAAGCCAAAGTAGTAAGAAAAGAGATGCTCGAAGATATATTGACATTAAGTCTTAGAGCAAGGCCTATGTTATTGTACCTAGCCAAAGTGAAGGAGGTAATTGAAGTAGTCAGTGAAGAACTAAAAGCTTCAGTAAACTTCCTTCAAGAAAGATCAGATGCGACAACAAAGATTCAAGTCTTATCAGAGAAAATGCTAGAGAGCATCGTTGCTAAAATCTGGAGTGAAGCATGGTCTCAAGCCAAGATTGTAGCTAAGAGTTTCTTTAGGAGGCTTAAAATTGTAACTCAAGGTGACAAACTCCTTCAAGAATTAGAAGTTGAGGCCAAGGGATTAGTGAAGCATTTAAATCTGGCAAACAAATGTGGACTTCCATATTTGTGGGATGATAATTCAAAAGTTTTAAGTGAGGATGCGCTAACACTATCCCTAAAAGCTTTCATGGAAGATGAGTCAGAGATAGAGAATTGGGAAGAACCTGTAGAGGAAACACTAATATTCGCTATGGTGCAGAACCTCACACAGATTAAGTCTTGCTTGCAGGAATTGATTCTAAGGAATAAGATAGTGTCCCATGATAAAGTGGAAGAGTTGCAATATATATATCAATTGTTCATGGATTCTTCAGACCTTGAAGATGAAGACTGGAAGCAGGTTTGCCTTACTTACAATGAAGTGGTTGCTATGATAGAAAAACTGAAGAAATCCAAGCATGATAACCAAAAGCAGCTGATAGAAGGAGGGACTAGTAGCCAGCCATGAAACCTGTTTGAGACTATTTTAGTTGTTAATGTATTTTTAGTAAAACATCCATAAGTTGTAAAAGGTATCTTGAAAAGGTAATGCTTTACTTGTCTAAATGCATTTCTTCTTGAATATTCTCTTCCAAAATCTCCTCTCCTGTATTGTTTTTGACTCCGTTTCCCAATGGATGAAGGTCCTGGATTCTAATATTTTTGCTAGCAAAATTCCTCGAAAGGCGCCAAGAATGTTAGTCTAAAAAGACTACCTTGATAGATAGCAGATTTTTGCATAGAAAGACCAATGTTTCATTTTTGAGACATGAGGCAAAAAATTGACTAAGGCATGAAGAAGGTCACGATTTCACGATGTGACGAGTTTTCACCAGATCAGGGAAGAAGAGGAAGCTGCAATGCCAAAATGTCATGATTTCGTGACATTACTGATTTTCGCAAGAGAATAGTCCGAAGAGGCCAGAAAGTGAGAAGACGATGTGATTTCGTGACATAACGGGTTTTCACCCGTAAACAGTCCGAAGAGGCCAAAAAGTGAGGAGACGTCATGATTTTGTGACATGACAGGTTTTTGCCAGCATTATATATTGTATTTGTTCTAAAATCTGGACTTACACATAAGATAAATCATATTGTTGGAGTTGGAATTCAATATATGCATGTGTTATATAGATATCTAAATCACATTGGGAAATCTATGATTTCTATACGGAGATATAATAAATGCTTAAATAGTAAAGTATATACATTCATCTTAGTTGTTGTCTAATTTGTACCATAAGAAAGCTCTAGCCTTGGCTATATTTCCCTCTCTTTCAGTAATGTTCTTTTCCCTTTTCCCATAAAAAACAATTAAGGAACTAGCCTCCTCTGGATATTAGATGAAAAATCCTGAGATCAAGCCCGTCTACTCAATGTTGATAAAATCAAGGTGCAAATAACAACCATAGGTAGATTGTGTTCCAATAGGAACATACTAGAGATAATTGTGGAAATTCAATATCTTTCTAAAGAGTTTGAAGAAATTAGGTTTACACATACATTAAAGGAAGGAAACAAATGTGTAGATGGGCTAGCCAATATAGGAGTTCTGATTGAGGATTGTGAAGTTAAATTCTCCTTTCCATGGTTAGATAAGGTAGTAAGATTAGCTGAAGCTGATAAGAAAATATTGACTACCTGAATCAAATAATGATTAAGATTTACTTTAATGTTTTCCATTAGCAATATCTACTTTATTTTATATAAATAATGTGTTTTCATATAAACTATTTATCATAATTTTTGTGGTTGCACTTGTGTTTCAGGAAGGAAACTAGCAATCCATATTTAGTAAAGCAAACTATGGTAATGCGATGTTGTGGAAATACTACTCTACTAAGATGAAATGCATAGGTACTAGAGGCGAAGTTTTGGTATTTTAAAGGTTGCTATAGAAAAATGTCAAGAAGGATGTTGAATTCTAGAATATTTGTATTCATACAGAAAATTGAAAAGATCCAAAAATTAAAAATCAAGAATTTAGACATTTTATGTAAAATGATGTAAGTTTCTAGCTATAGCATCTCAATTGAGATGAGAAGTGTATCTATTTGTAAACTCTCAAGTTCTAAAGAAGAGAGTTGTAATTTGTCAAGGGTGGGGACTTGAGTACAACCCCTTATTATCTAGCCAAAAAATATATATTTATACATAAATTTAAAAGAATCTTCCAAGAATAGTCTCATATTACAAGCGTGGAAATAAAAATAAACCTCAAAAAACTTTTCTCATAAAAAAAACTTTTATCGTATAAGAAAACCAATGATTTTTTTTTGCTGGAGAACATGGGGTTGTACTCGGGTCCCCCATCATTGACAAATCACAACTCTATCCTTTATAGATAGAGAGTTTACAAATAGATTTAATTTTCATCTCAATTGAGTTGTTATAACTAGATACCTATATTTTACATAAAATATCTAAATTCTTGACTTTCATTTCCAATATCTTCAATTTTTTGTGTGAATACAATTATTCTAGAATTTAACATCCTCCTTGATATTTCTTATAGCGGCCTTCACAATATCAAAAATTTACCCTTATTGTCTATGCATTGCAGCTGAGTAGAGTAATATTTCCAAAATATCACAATATAATAGTCTCCTTTACCATATCTGGAGTGCTTGTTTCCTTCTTGAAGCATAAGTGCAAAAAAAAAAAATTGTAATAAATAGTTTATATGAAAACACATTAATGTTATAAAATAGAGCAAATACTACCAATGGAAAACATTAAAGTAAATTTTAATCATTATTTCAATCAGGCAGTGAACATTTTCTTGTCAACTTCTATTGAACTTACTACTTCCTCTAACTAAGAAAAGAGAATTTAACTTCATGATCCTCAATTAAAACCCCTCTATTGGCTAACATGTCTACACATTTGTTTCCTTCCCTTAATGTATGTGTAAACCTGATTTCTTCAAACTCTATAGCAAGTTCTTGTATTTTCATAATTATCTTTTGTATGTTCCATGGAGCCTTTGCTTTTCTCAAAGTTGCATTTATTACTATGAGTGAATTATCTTCCATCCATACTTCATTCCATTTCATTTGTTTGTATATTTTTAACCTTTTCAAAACTACCCAAGCTTCAACTTCATTATTTGTCTTAAATCCACTATTGAAAGTGTAATGAGACAAATCTCTCTATTATTTCTAATTATTCCTCCTCTTATTGGTCTTGGGTTTCCTTTAGATGCTCCATCAAAATTTAATTTGACCAGCTCTACATCTGGTGGTTTCCATTTTATATTATTAGCCTTCTTTTTGTTTCTTCTATACCCAACATCATAATTCCATTTGATAACTTGACTCCATCTATAAAATCTATTTGCTTCTAGATTAGGGATTGGGTGAGTTGATAGGGTTTGTTTAGACTCCTCTATGGCTAAACAAATCTTCTCTTTCATTACTTCTAAATTGATTTGCTTTCCTTTAGATATTATTCTAGCCATACAATCCAAAGTATTGTATCTTTTGATATATCCTAGTTTATCTGTAAAGCCTCACTTTTAGAAGTGTTCTACCATTGCTTTAACCACAATTCAATTTTGCCATTCATCACCGTGCATTTACCAAACATATTAAGAATCCATCACCATAGTTTCCAAACTATTGAGCAGTGTCCCAAGAGATGGTCTATACTCTCTTCCCCCTTTTTACAAATAATGTGTTATGAGAGGCCATGAAAATCCCTTTTCATAAGGTTATCCTAGGATAAAATTCTTCTATGACCTACTAGCCAAACACACATTTTGACTTTAGGAATGTTTGGGCTATCCCAAATATCTCTCCATTGTCTTGTGATATTCCTATTTTGTTGGTGTTTTACATTATATCCACTTCTCCTTGTATATTCTCTTGAGCTATTCAACTCCTAAATTAGCTTATCCTTGGATCCCCTTAAAATAATAATTGTTGTTATATTTCTATTCAAATTCCTTCTAGCGTCAATGTCTTGTATAATTGTAAAAAAAAATCTTTCCATTTGTATCTTCCTTCCTAACCCTCGTACAAAATGTTTGAAACCCTATCACATATTTGTCTTGAAGTAATCTCATCCATGGTTTCAAAATAGGATCTAGATATATTAAATAACTATAACATAATCATATTTCACGTAAAACAAATTTTCAAAGTGCGAAGGATTAGGTTTTTTCCTAAAACATATCTCATCTTTTAGGAGCCATACCTACACGAAGAGTTATCCGATTCACCTGATTATTGGACCAACTTGTGCAGAATTTGAATAGCTTTAAAATGAGTGGTCATATGTAAAAATCCAAGCAATATTGAGGGAGATACAACCCTGTGAAGTCAACCATTCGGAACAAGGGCAGTGATGATTTTTCAAGTCACGAAAAACGATATTGCAAATATTTGCCAACTAGGGTTCGAATGATGGGAAGAGCAATGAAAGGCTAGAACTTTAGCAAGGTAAGACATTCTATCTGGACAAAGAAGTTTTTAGCTAAATTATAAAGTATTTATCAAATATTATATTTGCTAAAGGACTTTCAAATAAATTTCATTAGATTTTGAGTTTTAGTTTCCTTTCCATGGATCAATTTATAGTTAAATCCTTAGAATCATCCCTAGTGGTAGAGGTTAGTGAGCGCACTTCAGAGAGATCCTCATTGCTCCAAGATAGAGCAATTTTTGGTAAATTTAATGGGTATTTTCCAGGGGCTCCAGCCTTGAGAAAATAGATTAATAGGAGTTGGAAGTCTCCAGGAGTGATTCTATCATTTCTTCCCAAAGGTTTCTTCCTAGCAATTTCTTTTCTAGGGAAAAAAGAGAAAGAATCCTAAAAGGGGTTCCTTGGTTTATGGGAAGAGCAAGGCTCTTCCTTACCAATTGATATGAAGGTTTTTCACCTAAAAATGTAAATCTATCCCTAGTACCAGTCTAGGTTAGGATGTTTGGGTTGCCCATTTAATTTTGGGAAATAGATACCTTCAAGGCAATATGCAACACTCTAGGAGAATTCCTTGAGATTTTAGATACAAAAAAAGATGGATTTTTGGCTATTTATGCTCAAATATTGGTCATGATTGATATAAGTAAAGATTTACCAAAATCAATCATTCTTAAGTACGAGTATAATATGTGGACCCAAACTATAGATTATGAAAACATATATTTTAAATGTATAATATGTCATGAGGTGGGGAATATTGAGAGATCATGCCCTAAGAAGAACCCAACATAATCATTTGTAGAAAATCATATGAGAAATTTACAAATGGTTATGGATAAATATGGTTTTCAACTTCCAAAACATAGATCTAGAAAAATAAAAGAAAATGAACAGTGGAGACTAATAAGGATATTAGAAGAAATTCCTATTCTTTTGAGGCTTTAGCCTATGAAGAAAAATTAGATCAAAACTTAGAGGACACAATACAACAATTTCAACATATTAGCAAGGAACTGTCTATTCAGTATGATCCTAATTTAAGGAAGAACATTCTCGATGAACCTAAGGAATGTGTCTCATAATATTTTTTAGACTTTCTTGAAGTTCCATGCACCATTCAGGATAAAATAATTAGTAAAGGAAATGTAGTTTTAGAAGTTAATACCTTTGCCATTAATAAGGAAATACCAGAAAATGAGCAGGATAAGTCAAAAGCTTCTATAATAGAGCTAGGAGAGGATAAATATTTTGAAAAACAAAATTGTGAACAAATATTGAGGAATAGAATAATAAGACCTACTCCTAATATAGGCAAGGCAAAAAGAGGAAAACCCTCAAATTATCAAGCAAGATCCATGGAAAAAAGAGCTAACATAGAGAAAGGAACACAAACTAAGTTGGTTGAACTTCTATTTACCAAACAACAAAATGATATTTGTAATACGCAAGAGGGGTCAAAAGCCCCTAATGAGACATGATTATCATCTCATGGAATATAAGGGGTGTTAATGCCCCCTCAAAGCATAGGTGTATTAGGGACCTATGTTTATGTAATTGATATTCTATGTATCCAAGAAACTAAAATGACAAAAGAAGTTTCAAAAAGTATGAAATCAGTTTGGGCAAGATGTGAATGGGATGCTATGGATTCTGAAGGAGAAGCAAGAGGAATTATAACTTGTTGGGATCCTTCTAGAACCTATTGTGTAACCATTCATAAAACTAGGCATTAGATAGCCTCTTTAGTCACTTACTACTTTGCAAATATTTGTTTCATCCTTATCAATGTCCATGAACCTACAACTCAGTCAGGTAGATTAGAAGTTTGGAGTAGGATTGAAGCCTTTATGAGAAGTAAAGACCAAGAAACCCATTTCATGATCATTACAGATTTTAATGTCATAACCAAGATGAATGAAAAATTTGAGGGAATTAGAAAATTGAGCCAAAGTATGAAAGATTTATCAGCTTTTATTCAAAACAACAATCTATGGGAAGTTGATTTTGAAGAAGACAACTATACTTGGACCAGCAACAGGAGAGGCCAGAACCTAATAGTAAAAAAATTAGATAGATCTCAGATCATTGGCTAGATGAAAGAACTTGTTCTATAATTAATACCTTAACAAGGATTGGTTCAGATCATTGGACAATAAGATTTAAAATGATGGTAAATAATTTAAAAAATATCATGTTTTAAATATGAGCAGATGTGGGAAGACCATCCTCAATTTGTTGATATGATAGCTCAAACATGGAATTCTTTAGGTAATGGTATGTTGTATG
Source organism: Wollemia nobilis (assembly GCA_028583015.1). NCBI lineage: Eukaryota > Viridiplantae > Streptophyta > Pinopsida > Araucariales > Araucariaceae > Wollemia > Wollemia nobilis. The sequence continues at coordinate 6,015,580 of JAQPPZ010017049.1, read as the reverse complement.
CTCTTCCAAACCAAATTAAAGCTATGCCATCTAGATTAAAATATTGGAACAAGAACACCTTTGGAAATATGTTTGAGAAGAAAGAACTACAAGATAAACTTTCAAAATTCCAAAAAGGTTATGAAAATAATACAAGCTCAGAAGAGAGGGATTTGCCTAGTAATTATCATAATATTTTGAGTAAGAGAAATTCTAGAGATTAAAATCAAGACAGACTTGGTTAAAAGGAGATAAAAAAACAAAGCTTTTTCATAGGATGGTTGTAGTAAGAGATCATCTTCTAGAATTAGTAGAATTAAATCAATATAAGGGGTTTGGATTGAATATTAGAGTGAAATTAGAAAAGAGGTAAAGGCGTTTTATCAGAATATTCTAGGTTCAGAGGAGACCGAAGTTCTTAATGATAAACTTCTTCAAGATGCTCCTTCAGTTATAACAAATGAAGACAATAGGAAACTGATGGAGCCTATCACTCTAGAAGAAGTTCATTTAGCTCTTTTCTATTTTAATAAGGATAAATCCCCAAGTCCAGATGGGATCTCTACATATTTTTACCAACATAATTGAGATATAGTGAAGGATTATTTATTGGTGGTAGTGGAACAATCTAGGGTAAAACAATACATTCCTTATAAAATAAATGCAACTTATCTTACCCTAATTCCAAAAAAGAATAATGTTGAATTGTTTAATTCTTTTAGACCCATAAGCTTATGTAATCTGGCTTATAATATTATTTCCAAAGTGATGGCGAATATATTAAGGTCATTGTTAGAAAAAATCATTTCAGAAGAGCAAGGAAGATTTGTGAAAGGGAGACAAATTTTGGATGGGATCATAGTAGCTCATGAATTTATACATTTAGCAACTTCAAGAAAAGAGAAAGTTATGATATTAAAACTTGATATGAGTAAATCCTATGATAGGGTTAAATGGTATTTTCTTTTTGCAATTTTATATAAGTTTAGTTTTGGGAAGAAATGGGTTAGACAGATTAAATCTTGTCTACAGTTTCTTAATCAGTGTTGGTCAATGGGTTAGTGATAGAATATTTTAAAGCCAAAAGAGGCCTTAGATAAGGAGATCCTCTATCTCCTTATTTTTTCATTATTATGGTAGATGTTTGATTAGGAACTTAAATAAGGATTACAAAGATGGGCTTATAAGTGGACTTAAGATTAGTAATAACATCGATAACATCACCCATCAACAGTTTGTAAATGATATAGCCCTTTTTGGAAGGGCAAGGATAAGTTAGGCCAGAGCTTTGAATAAATTTTTAAAAGAGTATGAAAGAGCTTCAGGACAAAACATTAATAGGACTAAATCCAATATTTACTTCCTTAACACTCCTGCTAATATCAAAGCAAGAATTTGTAGGTTGCTTCAAATGGAAGAGGTCAATTTACCAACAACTTATCTAGGGATACCTTTATTTGAGGGGAGAATGAGGATAGATTTATGGAATCCAGTTATTAGTGAAGTTCAAAATAGACTTCCATACTAGAAAGGTAGATGGTTATCATTAGCAGGAATAGTGCAGTTAATTAAGTCAGTCTTACAAGCCATTCCAACATATTATATGTCATTGTATTCTATGCCAAAATCAATTGAAAAAAAATTAATCTTTATTATGTGATCATTTTTATGGTTAGGCTTACATGATAAAAGGAAATTTCCCTTGGTGAAATAGAGCAAGTTGTGTGATGATAAAAGTAGGGGAGGTCTTGGTTTAAGAGCTCTTACAGATGCAAACTTAGCTCTTAGGGGAAAAGTTACCTAGAGATTGTACAAAGAGAGTCAAAGACAATGGGCAAGAATTTTTCTAAGTATGTTGATCCCAATGACCCAAGTTTAATATTTATTGCATTCTCTATTCCAAATGGTTTTGCTCTTTGGAATGGTTTAAAAAAATCTATTGATCTTATGATTAAAGGTTTAAGATGGATGGTGGGAACTGGAGAAAAAAATTCTATTTGGGTGGATACTTGGTGCGATAAAAAACCACTCAATTTAGATTTAGTTCTGAAACCTTGTATGAGATTACTTCAAGACAAATACGGTGATAGGGTTTCAAACATTTTGTACAAGGATCGAGAAGGAAGATACAAATGGAAAGAAGATTTTTTTACAAGTATACAAGACATTGATGCTAGGATGTAATTGAGTAGAAAGATAACAACTGTGATTATTTCGAGGGGTGCCAAGGATAAATTGATTTGGGAGTTGAATAGCTCAGGAGAATACACAACAAGAAGTTGATATAATGTTCAATACCAACATAATAATAATGTCAATAGAATATGGAGAGATATTTGGGATAGACCAAGCATTCCTAAAGTCAAAATGTTTGTTTGGCTAGTAGGTCATAGAAGAATTATCCTGGGATAACCTTATGAAATGGGATTTTCATGGCCCCTCTCAATGTGTTTTCTATAATAAGGCGAAGGAGAGTATTGACCATCTCTTGGGACATTGCTCAATAGTCTGGAATCTATGGCAATGGATTTTTAATATGTTTGGTAAATGCATGGTGATGAATAGAAAAATTGAATATTGATTAAAGCAATGGTAGAGAACTTATAAAAGTGAGGCTTTATAGACAATATGGGATATATCAAAAGATACAATACTTTGGACTATATGGCTAGAAAGAAATAGAATAATATTTAAAGGAAAGGAAAGCAGTTTAGAGGTAATGAAAAATAATATATGTTTAGCCATAGAGGAGTCTAAACCAACCCTATAAACTCACATAATCCCTAATTTGGAAGCAAAGAGTATTGAAAGATGGATTCAAGTCATTAAATGGAATTATGATGTTGGGTATAAGAGAAGCAAAAATAAGGTAAAGAATATAAAGTGGAAACCACAATATGTGGAGTGGGTTAAATTGAATTTTGATGGAGCATCTAAAGGAAATCCAGGACCAACAAGAGGAGGAGAAATAATTAGAAATAATAAAGGAGATATTTTGTCTCATTATGCTTTTAATAGTGGATTTAAAACAAATAATGAAGTTGAAGCTTGGGCAGCTTTAGAAGGGTTAAAAATATGTAAACAAATGAAATGGAATAGAGTATGTATGGAAGGTGATTCTCTCATAGTAATAAATGCAATTTTGAGGAAAGCAAAGGCTCCATGAAACATACAAGAGATAACTATGGAAATTCAATATCTTGCTAAAGAGTTTGAAGAAATCAGGTTTACACATATATTAAGGGAAAAAAACAAATTTGTAGATAAGCTAGTCAATAAAGGGGTTTTGATTGAGGATCATGAAGTTAATTTCTCCTTTCCATGGTTAGAGGAAGTAGAAAGTTTAGTTGAAGCTGACAAAAAATGTTGATTGACTAAATATATTAATGATTAATATTTACTTTAATGTTTTCCATTGGTAATATATGTTTTATTTTGTAACAATAATATGTTTTCATTTAGACTATTTATTATTATTTTTGTGGTTGCACTTGTGTTTCAGGAAGGAAACTAGCAATCCAGATTTGGTAAAGTGGACTATGATAGTGCGATGTTTTGGAAATTAATCTCCTAATATGCAAGGCATAGATAATAGAGGTGAAGTTTTGGTATTGTGAAGGCTTCTATAGGAAAATGTCAAGAAAGATGCTAAATTTTGGAGTAATTGTATTCATACAGAGATTTGAAAAGATTCAAAAAATGAAAATAAAACATTTAGACATCTTATGTAAAATGATGTAGGTTTCTAGCTATAGCATCTTAATTGATATGAGAAGTGTATATATTTGTAAACTCTCAAGCTCTAAAGAAAAGAGATGTGATTTTCCAAGGGTGGGGGACCCGAGTACAACCCCTTATTATCAAGCAAAAAAAAAAAAAGGATCCTTATTGAGTGGTTTTTTATCACACCAAGTATCCATCCAAACAAAAAAAATCTTCAGTTTCCACCACCCACCTTAGACCTTTAATCACTAGATCAATTGATTTTTTTAAATTGTTCCATAGTGTAAAACCATTTGGTAGTGAGAATGTAGTAAATATTAAACTTGGATCATTGGGCTCAACACATTTAGAAGAATTCATGCCTATTGTCTTTGACTCTCTTTGTACAATCTCCAAATTACTTTTCCTCTAAGAGCTAAGTTTGCATACATAAGACCTCCCCTAGTTTATCATCACACATCTTGCTTCATTTCACCAAAGGAAATTTCCTTTTATAATATAGATTAAAAAAATTTCTATCAATTTTGGCATAGTATACAAGGACATATAATATGTTGGAATGGCTTGTAAGATTGGTTTAATTAATTGCACTCTTCCTACTAACGATAACCATCTACCTTCAAATGCTGGAATTTTATTCTAATCTTTACTTATAATTGAATTCCATAATTCTATCCTCATTCTCCCCTCAAACAAGGGCATCCCTAAATAAGTTGCTGGCAAATTTGTCTTCTCCATTTTAAGTAACCTGCATATATATGCTTTGACTCTAGCTAGGATGTTTAGGAAGTAAATTTTGGATTTTGTCATATTAACATTTTGCCCTAATGCTCTTTTGTATTCCTTTAATAAGTTATTCAAAGCTCTGATGTCGTTTATCCTTGCCCTCCAAAAAAGGGATGTATCATCTACAAACTATTGATGGGTGATGTTGTTGTTGTTATTATTAGCCTTAAGTTCACTTATAAGCCCATATTTGTTAGCCTTCTTCAAGTTCCTACCTAAAATATCTGCCATAATAATGAACAAATATGGTGATAGAGGATCTCCTTGTCTAAGACCTCTCTTAGCTTTAAAATATTTTGTTACTAACCCATTGACCAACACTGAATATAAGACTATAGAGACACAAGCTTTAATCTATCTTACCCATTTCTTCCCAAATCCAAATTTTTCTAATACTGTAAAAAGAAAATCCCATTTAACCCTATCATAGGTTTTACTCATCAAGTTTTAAAATTATTGCTCTCTTTTCTTGAAGTTGTTGAATGCATAACTTCATGAGCTATTATGATCCCGTCAAGAATCTATCTCCCTTTCACAAATCCTCCTTACTCTTCTAAAATAATTTTGTTTGACAATGGTCTTAACCGATTTATCATCACTTTGGAGATAATCTTATATGCCATATTACATAGGCTTATGGGCCTAAATGAATCAAATAATTATGCATGTTTCTTTTTTGGAATTAGGGTAAGATATGTTGCATTTATTTTATAGGGTATTGTTTTACCCTAGACTATTCTACCGCCACCAATAAAGCATCCTTCACTATATCCCAATTATGTTGATAGAATACTATAGAGAGCCCATTTGAACCTAGGGATTTATCCTTATCAAAAGAGAAAAGAGCTAAATGAACTTCTTCTAGAGTAATAGGCTCCATCAAATTCCTATTGTCTTCATTTTTTATAATTGAAGGTACTTCTTATAGCAGTTTATCATTAAGAACTTCAAACTCTTATGATCCTAGAATATTCTAGTAAAAAAAACTTTCCTTCTTTCTGATTTCACTATGGTTTTCAATCCAAACCCCTTCTACTGATTTAATTATACTAATTTTGAATGTTGATCTTTGAACTATGCCATATTATGAAAAAAAATTATATATTTCTCTCCTTTTAACCAAGTCTTTCTCAATTTTAATACCCAAAATTTCTCTTCCTTACTCAAAATATTATGATATTCACTAAGCAACTCCTTTTCCTCCGAGGTTGGATTAATAGAATAACATTTTTCAAATTTTGAAAGTTTGTCTTTTAGTTATTTATTCTCAAAAATATTTCCAAAAATGTTCTTCCATTCTTTTAATCTAGATGTTATTGAATTAATTTGTTTTTTTTTTGTAATTAAAAATTTTCAATTAAAGTGGGTTTTGACAGGCTTCCAAAACCTGATTACATCAACAACAAAAATCTGATAACAAAACGAGAAGAAGAAAAAGGGGGAAACACCATCCCATGGAAAGGAAGACAAAAAGGAATAGGAGGAGAAGAAGAAGGTCATCCATAATTTGTTGATATGAGAATGCCCTGAAACATAAACCAAACATGATTTAATTTGTTTTGGAAGAGTATGCAATCCACTATTTCCTGAATAATTCCATGTTTGTGTTATCATATCAAAAAATTATGGATGACCTTCCCACATCTGCTCATATTTAAAATATGATACTTTTTTGTATTCATTTACCACTATTTTAACTCTTATTGGCCAGTGATTTTGGTACAAGTCCCTTCATCTAGCCAATGATTTGAGAGTATACATCTATCTAATTTTTTTGCTACCAAGTTCTGGCCTCTCCTATTGTTGGTCCATGTATATTTTTCTTATTCAAACTCAACCTCCCATAGATTTTTGTTTTGAATAAAAGTTGAGAAATATCTCATACTTTGGGTTAATTTCCTAATTCTTTCAAATTTTTCATCCACCTTGGTTATGGAATTAAAATATTCTATGATCATGAATTGATTTTTTTTTTGTATTTACTTTTCATAACAGATATAATCCCACTCCATACTTCTAATCTTCCTGACTTAGTTGTAGGCCCATAAATATTGATAAGGATGAAATGAATATATTTGCAAAGTAGCATGTGACTAAAGAGGTTATTCAATGCCTAGTTTTATGAATGGTTACATTGGAGGTTCTAATAGGATTCCAACAAGTTAGAATTACCCATGACGGTCCTTTAGAATCCACAACATCTCATTCATATCTTGCCCATATTGCTTTCATAATTTTGGAAACTTCTTCCTTTGTCATTTTAGTTTCTTGGATACAAAGAATATCATGCTTATTGCTTAAACATAGGTCCTTGATACACCTCTGCTTTGAGGGGGTATTAACACTCATTATATTCCATGATATGGTAATAATGTCTCATTAAGGTCTATTGGCCCCACCTATGAATTACCAATATCATTTTGTTGTAATAGAATTTTAACCGACTTAGCTTATGTTCCTTTCTCTATGTTAGCTCTTACTTCCCTAGATATTGCTTGATAATTTGAGGGATTTCCTCTTTTTTCCTTACATGTATTAGGAGTAGGTCTTATTATTCTATTCTTGAATATTATTTCACAACTTTCTTTTTCACTAGATTTTTCCTCTCTTGGATCTACTACATAAGCCTGACTTGTCCTACTTATTTTTTTATATTTCCTTATTAATGGTAGAGGTATTAACATCTAACATTGCATTTTATCTACCATTTTTTTTCTCCTTAATGGTGCATGGTACTTCAAGAGAGTCTTCAAAATATGATGAGACACATTCCTTAGGTTCATCAAGAATGTTCGTCCCTAAATCAATATCATACCGAATAGATGATTCCTTATTAATATTTTGAACCTATTGTACTGTGTCCTCTAAGCTCATATATAATTTTTCTTCACGAGCTAAAGCCTTAAAAGAATTGGTATTTCTTCTAATATATTTCCTTACCTGTCTCCATTATTTATTTACTTTCATTTTTCTAGATCTATTTTTTGGAAGTTGAAAACCATCCTCATCCATATCCATTTGTAAGTTTTTCTTACGATTTTATACACATGTTTCTACTAGACTCTTCTTAGGGCATGATCTCTCAATATGCCCCACCTCATGATTTCTTCTACATCTAAAATATATGTTTTCTTAATCTATGGTTTGGATCCACAACTTACCCCATATTTATGAATGATGGATTCTAGTAAAGGTTTACTTATATCAATCATGACCAATATCCGAGCATAATTAACCAAGAATCCATCTTTTGTAGTTTTTGAAATCTCAAGAAATTCCCCTAGAGTGTTTCCTATTGCCTTAAAGGTATCAATTTCCCAAAATTAAATGGACAACCCATACATCATAACCTAGATTGGTACTAGGAAAATATTTACATTTTCAGGTGCAAAGCCTTCATACCAACGGGTAAGGAAGAGTCCTGCTCTTCCCATAAACCAAGGATCCCCTTTAGGATTCTATCTCTTTCCTACCTAGAACAAAAAATGGCTAGACAAAATCTTTAGGAAGAAAGGATAGACTCACTTCTAGAGACTTCCAACTCCTATCAATCCATTTTCTCAAGGTCGAAGCCCCTAACCAAGATCCATTAAATTTACCAAAAATTTCCCTATCTTTGAGAAATGAGGATTGATCCTCTACAAGGCCCTTACTAACCTCTACTACAAGAGATGATCTTAGATATTTAGCTATAAATCGGTCCATGGGAAGGAAACTATAATTCAAAATCTACTTAAATTTACTAGAATATTCTACAACGATTATAATATTTGATAAAAAACCTAGAATAATTTGCATACAAAATTTATAAGAGGGGAAAAAGAAACAACTAAAAATTTATATGCCTAGATAGCATGTCTTGCCTCAGTGAAGCCCTAGCCCTCCATTGTTCCTCCCATCACCCAAACCTTGGCTGATAGATATTTGTAATTTTGTTTTGTGCAACTTAAAAAATTGTCACTACTCTTGTTTCGGGTGGCTGACTTCATAGGGTTGTATCTCCCTCAATATTGCTTGGATTCCTTCATATGACCACTCATTTTAAAGCTATTCAAGTTTCTCACAAATTGGTCCAAGAATCAGCTAAATAAGATAACCCTTCACGTAGATATGACCCCTACAAGACAAGACATTTTTTCAAACAAAAATTATCCTTATGCTGCCCTAGTTTCAAATGATTGTCTTCACATGGTCATATCTCCCTTAATATTGCTTGGATTTTTTCAAATGACCACTCATTTCAAAGCTTTTCAAAATTTGCACAAAATGACACAAGAATTGTTTGAGTTAAACAAGTCTATGCAAATATATGGCTCCTAAAAGATTGTTTATTTAAAAAAAAAAATTACCCTAAAAATTCATTGATATTATTAATTAAATGATAAATTATATTCTTATATATTTTTTGATTGAGGTTATTGTGAGAAACCTCTACAACTGACACTTAGGGCTGGGCATCCCCTTCCCAACCACGACCTCTGATAAGGGTGAGAGCTAAGCTTATCAATAGGATCCAAACACACAACCATACACACACCTATCCCCTCACACACTTGCCCACGCCACAGTTTGAACCTTGGACCTCCCGAAGAAGAGCCAAGGCCCGAACTGTTGTGTTTTCCCCCTAAGACAATTATATTCTTATTTTTAAATAAATAATTTTGTTCAAAAAATTAATCATAAAAATAAAATAAAATAATTTTTAGTGTTGTCTTGTAAGGGATATCGTAGTGGTAAGTCTTTGGGTTTTCATCCAGAAAACCCAAGTTCAAACCTTAATATGAGGGGACCTAGACCACTCATAAGAACCCATGTTTTATCTTAACATTTTTAGTCTAACAAGGATAGTGCATTGGTTAGGGCTTTGGCTTCTCTTTGGGGAGGTCCAAAGTTCAAACCACGACATATCTAGAAAGGGATAAGTTGGATGGTAGCAATCAAGTGTTTATCAATTGGTTGCCCTAGTTTGATGCCCTAAAGGATTGTGGTCCCATTGACTTTGTCTAACCCAACATGCTAGGGTTTATAGTGGCAACACCTAATAGTGTTGTCAATTCCCCTATGTACTAAAAAAAGAAGTTTGTCTAACCCAATAGGTGACTAAGGTTTATAGTGGCTTATAGTGGTAGCACCCAATGGTGTTATCGATTTTTCTAGGGTTTATAGTGGTAACCTAATAGTGTTATCGATTCCTCTATGTATTGGTGTTATCGATTTTCCTAGGGTTTATAGTGGCAACACCTAATAGTGTTATCGATTACCCTATGTATTAAAAAAATAAGTCTGTCTAACCCAAAAGAGTCGTTAAGGTTTACTTATAATAATAAATTTTTCTAAGGTTTATAGTGGCAACACCTAATAGTGTTATTGATTCTCCTATGTATTAAAAAAGAAGTATATCTAACCCAAGATAACGACTAAGGTTTACTTATAATGGTAGCATCCAATGGTGTTATCGATCTTCCTGGGGTTTATAGTAGCAACACTTAATAGTGTTATCGATTCTCAAAAAGAAGTCATTTGTCTAACCCAAGAGAGTGGCTAAGGTTACACCTAATAGTGTTATCGATTTCCCTATATATTAAAAAAAGAAAAAAATTGCTTAACCCAATGGGGCCGTGAAGGTTTATGGTGGCAGCACCAATAGTGTTATGTATTAAAAAACAATTAAAAAAATATAGTTTTTAGCGTTCGTTACCAATTTCCTATGAGGGTCGGGCCCCATTGACTTTGTCTAACCAACAAACTAAGGTTTATAATGGCAACATCCAACGATGGTTTTACCGATTCTCATATGTATAGTATTCGATTGGTCGTCGATTTTCTATGTATTAAAAAAATGTTTGAGCATCCAAAAAAAATTAATCTTGAATATAATGCAAGGAAAGGTAATTTTTAAAGTCCCATAATACATATGGTATGAACCCTTATAAAAATTATTATTATTATTATTTTTTTTTTTGCTTCATAAGAGAGTTGGTTATAACTACACTATTTTTAATGCCTGACAAACGCAAGGTTCAAATCACAGGGACTGCATCTATCAATTTTATAGCCTGACATGAAATAGACCACTGGGTGCTCGGGATTCGTACCATCATTGTCAGTTTGACACGCACTCAAATAATTTGAATTAGACTACGACTTCTCCCAAGATTTAAACCTAGGTCTCTTCTTGGTGAGTAAATATTTTTTAAGGAAAATCGTTCCTCGTATCCCCTGGGACCAGGACTTTCCATTCTATGGGGCCTATCCTATCCTATCCTATCCTGGTGAGCCCTCAAGTTAACCGGGTTTTTCTTTTTGTATATGAGTATGTGTTTATTCAACCATTAATCTTTGGATACAATTTCATCCATTACATACGATTTCCAAACTTTTATTACTGTAATAGTGTATATAATTCCTTCCGAGGAGTTAGTGGATTGGTAAATTCTGGTGTTTACTAAGAAGGGTATACCTGTTCGTGCAAAGTAGTAGTTTGACTGATACCAACTATACCAATCCTTAACCCCTATGCTCTCTTCACACCAGATTAAATAATAACTAAGTATGATTAAAAACAACCCTAAAATTTAAATTCAACTTAATAATAAAAACAAATGATGTGACCAACTCCCTTTAAATTAAAAATAAAGGAAAATTGTATAAAATTCTATTCAAACTCCCATTATTTTAACATTGTATACAATTCTATGCATACACCTTTTATATACAGTTCCAAAGTCTTTTAACCTCAACCCCCGCTCGAAATAATCTTTTAAATTACAATATAAACCACATTTTAATTCCCAGTTTTTAAAAAGTAGTAAATGGTAAGATAGATAACAGCCTCTATTAACCGCTCTTGTTCAACGTCACAAATGTTTCTTAACTGCAGTACTGCGCATTAAATATGGCTACAAGTTACGTATGGGCAGCCTCCTTTTTCAAGGAAGTCAACTTTTTTGTGGCTGAGGATTGGAGATCCTTCTGCGAGTCAGCTTTTCATTAATAAAAATAATTTGACTGCTTACTTTATAAAGTGGAAGATGTCAGATGTATAGAGATTAACGCTTTTCGTCTGTGGAAGATAAGCGGATGGAGATATCAACGATATTCTAATGTGTGTTGCGTTTGCTTTTGGTAAAGCGGATTCTTTGGTTGCGTACGCGTACCAAAGCTGTTATTGTCAAAGCCATTGGAAAAGGACGAGGCGGAAGAACGCAAGGAGATCGTGGGTCTATATACCTTTATTTTCTTTGTTTCGTTTTTCCTTTTAGCCCCTCCTCCATTACAAAAGAGAAGAAAGAAACGACACAGTTCCTTCTGATATAATTATTATCATTTATGTTGTGTACCTGCCACCCAACCAGGCAAGGAAGGGAGTACACAGGAGACAATTCAAAGGAAAAAAAACGGAAGAATTTGTGAGGGCGAGACTAAAGCTGTTGTTTTGTTTGAATACCCAATTTTGTGTTTGGTGGTTGGAAGACTGACTGTCTGTCAAGTACAATTACATATCAGGTGGGATTGGCATAGTTATGTGGGTGGGATTTGTGGCCCATTTGATAATCTGGGTGCCTGCGATTCCAAAGCTGCTGCTTTATTTTAATCATAATTTGTATTTATGGTTAAGTCCACTTCTGTGTAATCAAAACCATAATCTTAAAAATATTTTGTGCGGTTTTAGTTTTTGGTTTTTTCGTAATCAGAATTTTCTGTTATAAGAAGCAGCAGCAGCAGCAACTGCGGCGGGATTTGGTGTCAGTCAAATCCGTTTACTTATAATTGTTTTCCCTGCACCAATCAAAGAGTTGTGTTTGGTGGGGGGTCATAAATTTCTGTTGCAGCAATTGAAACGTCCTATCATATTTTCTATCTGTCCAGATCCGGCTTTTACTAATATTTTACGATATTAACAAAGAGGCCGCTGCCGCTGCCGCTGCTTTGCATTCCTCTCGTGATGGCCCCTGTCAAGGAAGTGAACCCTCAATTGAAATCGGGTAATTTCCAGCATTTTATTTTCGTTTATTTGAGCAGGTATCTTAAAACTTCTTGGGCTTTTTTGGTTATTTTTTGAAACTTTATTTTATAATAATAATAATATTATTGATCTCGTAGTCCATGGTCGTACTTGCATCTTTTAAAAATTGAAAGCGTCTAGTGGTAAATTATCATTGGTTTTAAAATAGGGTAACAAACCTAGTAAATTTTGAAATTTTAATTGAAATATTAGAATATGGTTCCTATTAAGTGGCTCTACAATCAGAATAGGAGCACGAACGAGTGGCCGTAGCCATCATTGTTGAGAGCGTAGTGTGTATTTGCATTAAATGCATTTTCTGTTGCAAGCTTATTAACATTTATATGTCGTGATGTAACCTAAATTGACTATTCTATACATTTATAGACTTGCCCTGTATCACATCTAGTTTTGCCTTTGAGATAATTTTCAAGTCATACCCTGGATTGTGAAGGCTAATTGAAATGAATTTCAGCAATACTGTAGCAGATGTCATTTGACCTTGTAATGAAGAGGTAGCAGAAAGGGTGTACGCTGCATATTTCAAAATGGAATATATTAAAAGGCTGTGTCATGTCCTAATCTAATCATTCTTGTCTTTCCACATTGATTCAAGAAAAAAGGGGTCAGTTCATATGTTTTATTCAGTGTTTTAATCGTAGACAACAGTTCAGTAGATGAGTTTGTTGCAAAGATGCAAAAGCAGTGATTAGCCCCCAAAAATCTTAATGACAATCAATCAGCAAAGCTTCAGGCAATTAAGAGGGCAAAGCAAATCATCAAAATTTTAATATAATTTAATTTTTTAAATTAAGCAAAAAATAGTGAAAATATTGGGAGCTGGCATCTTCTAATGTATACTGTCATTTACTTCACATCTATAAAGAATCTGAGTGGATCTGACAGTTGATATTTAATATCATATTTATACAAAATTGGAGATGAAATATTTGGGAATTTTTGTATAGATATTCTATATACCAAAGTAATTGATTTTTTCAATCGACTCTATTATGTAAAATTCAGTATCAAGGCAACGCATTTTGTCTTCTCAGTTTTGTGCTGATTTTCCAGTCACACTTCCAAGAATTAAAGAGAGTTATTTGTCATGGCAAAGTTTTCTAGATGAATCAGTTTTCATTGTCAATCATGTGCCACTGACTGTCGAATGTGAGACTGGTAATTATCATACACTGGGCAACTGAAGATGCTGCAGGGACTGAAAAGTTCACAAGGCATAAAACTGCACATGGCTGCATTGACAACCTTGAATATTCGATATTGGTATCTTTAAGGCAATTATTGTTACTTGAATATCAATTTTATCTCAAAGAAGATTGATATTGTGCTTATGAAAGAGTAAACTTTGTAAAACCATTTGGAAGCCACTTTATCAGATTTGTTTTTGATAACTCTTAGTCTACTTCACAGGAGGTAATTGTTACGAGCTTGTTAATTTTTGCTCTCAGGCATATATCCACAATGATTCAATGACCCAGAACACATGGGAACTTACCAAGGAAGGACAACATATTTACCTTTTTTGCTTCTGTATTATTGTGAATGGGAAAACCTGTATCATATATGAATTTGAACTGTCACAAGCTAAACGGTAATTAGTTGCAGTAGTAGTTATTAGTAACTTGTGTGCCTATTAGGAAGGTTGTTGGGTTCATTGAGATCAGTTACTGGGGTCCAGTTTATAAGTTTTTGGTCACACACATTGTGTCTGTATATATATATATATACACACACAGATAGATAGATACACATACACATATATATAATGAATAAGATCAACGGGATTTCATTTATGGGGTGCTGTCCCATCTAAAAGTAGAAATGCTGCAGCAATGGGCTGAGGTTGCCAACAAGTTCCAAATGTAAAATGTCTGGGTGTAGAACCTATGACTTGTGTTCTCAGTTAACACAACAATGTTATAAATCTATGCAATTGCTTAGTATCATAGCCAACTGCTAAATGATTGACCATACAAAAGGCTGTGGCTTCAAAAACGTCCATACCACAGAAGACTACACAGCCAATAACCTATACTAAACAAGGAAATTCTTAAATAGAGATAGCTGGGCAAAATGCTGCTGCTTGCAGCTATCAGCTGATGGCAGTTCCATTGCAGAGAAGCAAATGTGGAAAAAAACATGAAACTCAAAGGAACCTTGAAAAGTAAGTCCCAACCACAGGCTGTGAGATGTGTGTGCCATCCCGGTTGGAGACTTAATTGAGAATGCCACCTACCATGCAACTTTGGATCTCCTGCTAGTCTCCCTGTGTTGGTGTTGCTTGCCTTGAACTGTTGTCACCACGCAACCTGTCCCGAAGAGCCTTGCTTCTATCTATTCTATCTGTCACAACCATTTGGAGGATGGCCCTGGGTGTGGCCATGGCAGATATGCGATCTCTTGTGCCTTAGTTATGCCAAAGGCACTCTACATTTGACTACAGGGCTATGACTTTCACTGCCTTTGACGGATTCTAGATGTCCCGGTTGACCATCATGATGTTGAGGAATATTACATTATTTGGTACATGCTAATGTAACCCCATGGTACCTTCATGGTACATTTGTAAATATGTAATAGATTAGGGTTGAGTCTATAGTTTAGAAGTGTGATTTATATTTCCCCTTTTATGTAAGTGTCAATGTGCAGGAAATGCACAAGTGTCATGTAAGTTAGAGTGCAAGTGTAGATTGAGAGAATGTGCACAAGTATCCTAGATTATGAGTGCATGTAGAAGTGTAAGAGTCATGTATATGTGTGCAAGTGTCTTTGAAAAATCTTGTATGCAAGTGGCAAGATGATAAGCCAAGAGTCACAAGACTTGGCATATGGAGAGCAATGGTCAAGTACTTGAAGAGTCGTATTACTATGGCTATATTATGGAGACAATACTCCATGAGAAAACAATTCATACAGTTCATACAATTCAAGTACAATAGAGAAACAAAATTCTATTTGGAATAAAGCTTGTATACATTTTGAGCAATTAATATTGTAAGTTTTCTTCATACATAGTTCATGAATGATTCAGGCTATTTACATTCATATTTCAGTATATAAATGAATGTTATTTGCTTTATTATATAAGCCTTGATATACATATTAATTTGCTCATATTATTCTACTCATCATATTATTACTTTGACCTTTAATATTGTGGCTATTTTATATTGGGACGTGATATTTTGTGGTAGTAAGGCTTAAGAAGCCAACATTGGTATCAGAGCTACCACCAGACTCTATCCATATTTGATAGAGTTTATTTTGCCACCATTATTAATTAACTTTGTCCATTTTTGATAAAGTTAATTTAGAGTATGTCCACTTTGAAGGTAGTGAAGACTTGGACTCTAATTTTTAAAGGTCTTATTGAGTAGAAAAGGCTAGGGTCTTTCCACTAGGTTGAAGGAAAACCAGTGAAGACTAGGACTTAGCTAGATTGAAGAAAAAGGGCCAACTCAAGAGAGAAGTTGGACATTGATAGGAAGAACCAACTCAGAAGATAGTTGGGAATTTCGGGGACATGCAAAGTCACCTTGATCATATTTTTGGATTCTCTAGAGAAGAGGAGAATCACTATTGAAGATTTGAGGATTTGCAGATTGAAGATTGAGGCAAAATCAACTCAGAAGATAGTTGATCATTTAGGGATTTACAGTGCCGCCTTGATATTGATATTGGGTTCTTTAGTAAGAAGGAGAATCATATTGGGTTCTTAGGTGCGACCTAAAACATTGAAGTTTTCAGAGTTACAGTACATAAAAGCAGTAGAGATTAAGGTACATAAGGTTGAGAAGCTTCCTACACAGATAGAGAAGAATTTCAACTTCTGAAGAAACTAGAGAGAACAAAAAACAACATACAAAGGAAGAAGAAGATAGCAGAAGTAATCTACATTGAGAAAAGAAGGCCAGAGAAGCCTATATTATAGAGAAGATTCAAGATACCTCCATTGAAGTAGAAAAGAAAATTGAAGAAAGAAGCCTGCACTATTAAAGTGGTTTAAAGGAAGATTCACAAACGACCTTCGTACATACATATGTAAGGTATTTGTAGAATCATAGTTTGAGTTAAAGAAGATATTCAGTGCAGTTAGAGAAAGCTTACGAAGCCAGTATAAGGATATACAAAGAATATAGCACGAGAGTGTAGTTTACAGCAGGAGTGTGGAGCCATCATCCGCATAGAAGCATAGAAGGATAAAGCCAAAGTGGCCTTGTAGAAGGATAAAGCCCAAGCGGTCTTATAGAAGAATAAAGCCAGAGTGGTCTTAAAGAAGGATAAAGACCAAACAACCTTGAAAAGAGAAAACAGAGCCTGAGATAGCATTACAAGCTAGTGAAGCATATGAAAAGTTGCTAGAGTAAATAAAGAAAAGATAGCAGCAAAAGTTGAGGCGAACCAGTCGCCTGCATCTAAGTAGACCATCCACCAAGGAAAAGGCGAACCAGTCGCCTGAGCCAGGAATAGACTACCCAGTTCTAGGCACCTGAGGTAGATCGATTTGCTCCATTCAAGGCAAACTAGAATCGCCCAAGACAAAGGCAATCCAGATTGCACTGAAAGAAGCGACCATCTGAAGCAACGTTAGAAGAGTTGTGGTGAAAGCAGACCATCTGAAGTGAATGTGAGAAGAGCTGTGGTGATCATAGAGCACCTACGAAGCGTACGTAGCCATGGCAAAAGCAAGCAACCAACGATCAAGCTAACGTAGAGAGGAGCCGTGGAGAAGGCTCAAAGGAAAGCAAACTACTTGCGAAAGTCACCTGAAGAATATGCTGTAGAGACAAAGGTTCAAGGTGAGGCAAATCACTTGTGAGACCAACGGACAGACAAGCTAGCAAGAGTAACGTAACATGCAAAGGGCGGACGAACGTTTCAAATTAACTTAGCGTTGATTCCAGAAATTGAGCGCAACAATAATTTCACTGAGTGGTAACTGCCATTATGTTACATTACGCACTAAAGTTTTTGGTGAGAATAATTTAAGTTTCAAATAAATTTAGCGCTAAGGTTAAAAAGTAAGGAGGAATAATGGTTTATTGATTATTTGACTTTTTGAATTATTTAAAGAAGTTTGAAATTGATAAAGTGGGAGATATAAGGAGTAGATGATATTTGAAATGGTATTATAGATTGATGATTATTTAAAAGTTTAAAAGTTTTTAGAAAAATTGAAAAACTTTAAAATTTGAATTGATGAATTTTTTGAAATTTGAAGTTTTTTTGAAAATTTGCAAATCAAATCAAGGAGTTAAAAGGTTTTCAACATCAAAGGATTAGAAAATTAGAATTTGCAAATTTAATATTTGAGTAATTAGTTGAATTTGGGAAAGTTGCAAGCTCACTACAGTGGTAAGGGCTTTGGCCTCTCTTTGGGAGGTGCAAGGTTCAAACCCCACTCAGTATGTGAGGGGACTAGGACCCCTCATAAAAAACCTGTGTAAATTCATTGAAAAAAATTATTTGAGTTTGGGAGTCATAAGGGTTTCTACTTCAGAGGAAATAAATCATTGAATCTATTCATATCATGGAAGAAATGATTAAAAATGCATTCAATGAAGATAGTGAAGAAATGGTGAACAAGTTAAAGTTTTATTCTCAAAACTTAATAGATGATTTTGATGGAAAGAAACAAATTAAAAGAGAAGCTATCTTTATTTCTCAAGGATGCAAAAGAGAAAAAGTTCACAACACTTATAAGTTATCTTCATGAAAAACTTTTTAGAACATGGTGGAATTCATAGAACACCATTACATTTTCCTCAGAAGAATGTTTAATGATATATTTGTCTTTACTCACCTTTGAGATCTTTCAAGAAAAGAGTCAAGAAAAGAAAGATGGCACATACAATTTGAATGAAGCTTATGTTAGCTTCAATAAGGAGTCATTGAAATCAAGATTGTATTATTGTGATGATTTACTAACTCAATGTTTAGAAGGCATATCATTAGGTACATCACAATTAAAGATGAAGAAGAAAAGAGGCAAGAAGAAGAAGAGAGGAAATCATACAAAGAAGGCTAACAAAAAATCTGAATCCAACTCCAAGGAAGATTCATATACTGAAGATTCAGATAAAGACTTGAAAGAGGTAGACTGAAGCTAGAGGTTCATGAACAATGCAAGGTCACATGAAGATTGAAGACAAAGACGAAGACCAAGATTGAAGACTAAAGTCTTCAATAACCAAATAATATAATAAGGGGTGTGTTGAGAAATATTACATTATTTGGTACATGTTAATGTACCCCTATGGTACTGTTGGCATTTTTGCTATATTAAATTTCTTGATAAAATTTTGCCCAAGTATTGTGGAGCTCGCGATCGTCGTCGCTTTTCAGCGACGCCCGGTGTCGCAATGTTTTTCAGCGATTAAGAGAGCGGCGTTTAAAACTGGCAAATTTTCTAAGTGTCGTCGAGCCAGCGATCGCCGTCGCTGATCGACGACGCTCGTCGCTGCAGCGCTTTCGAGCGCACGAGTAAAGCAAAGGGGCGCTCATACTTGAAATTGCTGTCGCAGCTCCAAAACGCCCGAAATCGCTTGTTTTTTCGACGACATCCAAGAGGGAAGCAATAGGGCAAAAATGCAAAAAATTGGCTAACTCCTCCCCCGCTCCCGCGATCGCTGTCGCAACTCACCTTTTCCAGCAGCGCTATAGGATCGCAGCGATTTGTAGAACGCTCCCAAGATCGCCGTCGCCGAACATAATTTCCCGAAGTCGCTCAATTTTTGAGCGCTTCCCAGCTTGATTCGAAGGTCGCCTTGAGCCCCAATTTCGAAGATCGCCATCGCTTTTCAGCGACCTTGGGCGTTTCTTCTCCATTTCAGCGATCTCCGGCGGCAATCAGTGGGGTGTTTAAAAGTGGTTCTTCCCTCAATTTCAGATCAAGTTTTGGGATTTGGGCCAGCTTCACAAAGAATGAAATTGTACTTCAAAGAAAGGGTAGGTGGATATTGAAGGATAAAATGTACCTCACCTACCAAAATTAACTGATAATTCCCTTTCCAACTACCAAATTTGTCAGAAATTGTACGAAGTTCAGGAGAAGCATACTGCAAGTACAAGGATGGCCGACAAGGATCAAATCTGGCCGCTTTTTGCAGCTTTTACAACTTTTGGCAGGTTTGGGGATCTGTGCTCAAAATGTAATAGGGGGAAAAATCTGCTATAAATAGCAAAAACATTTCATTGTAAAAGGGGGAAGGGGGGAACATATTGCTAGAGGACTCTGCTGTGACGGATCACCTTCTAATTAATTCAAAGCATCCTTGGCTCTGCTTCTTGTCTCTGTCTTTTATGCTGCCTTCTGCTAGTATTTCTGCTTCATGTCCATTTATATTTCTGTCCGTTTGAATTCTGAATCCTTGATTTGAGCATTGGTGATTATTTGGATCTGGAATACAAAACAAAAGGATACATAGGGTAGAATAACAATTGCAGTTTCTGTTACATGCTTTGTTTTAATTGTTGTTGGTTCGAATGCAAATTTGCGATCGTGCTGCTTGTTCTCCCCCCACCCGAAACACATGATATTTACATCTCTTTCCTGTTCCCTTATCTTTTTCAATCTCTTTCCAGTTCCCTTTACATTTTTAATCTCTTTCCTGCACTCTTATCGAAAACCCCCCAAGTAGGTTAGGAAAGGAGCCGGCCTTCTCCGGAGATCGGCACGGGAGGCATCCCTTCCGCCCGGCCTTTCAATGTGCGGGTCTAGGGCGCATTGACACACCAAGTCCTTCCCAGGTGGCGGATCCGTGGCCAACAGTTTCTAGCACGCCCGGTGGGACGAATAGTCTCCATATTTTAAGGAAGCCCGAGTTTGGTGAATCTCTGGCTTGCCTTCATCTGGCAAAATCACCTGGCGACTATGACTAAGCTGAAGATCCAGATTTGTTGATCTCAGGCGCCTTTTTTAAGCTAATAGAAGACACCCCGGAGGAATCAAGGTTTGGTGAGCAGCATTGACCTCACAAGCGGAGAAATGAATGTTCACCTATAGTCTCCATATTTTAAGGAAGCCCGAGTTTGGTGAATCTCTGGCTTGCCTTCATCTGGCAAAATCACCTGGCGACTCTGACTGAGATGAAATAAGGAAGCCCGAGTTTGGTGAATCTCTGGCTTGCCTTCATCTGGCAAAATCACTGTGGCAAATTCCTCATGCTATGCAAAGACCTAGAATGCGGCTGTATGGAGCTCAAGAGGCAGATCTCGTCCAAGGCCAATGATGGGAATATGCAAACACCACCCAAGCGATGAATAATTTGGTTGCTTGCAATTTCTATCGGGAGATGGGCCAAGAGGAGGAACAAAATCCAGTGGCAAATTCTGAGTACAAAGAGGGCACATTTTTGCACCCTTTTTGTGTCCCAGGGCATAGCACGCAAGCATTCAGCCAAAGCCCAATAGGCATGCCTCACCAGGAGGCTGATCCTGAGGAGACCCCGACAGAAGGCCTATCGTTGGAAAGCTCTTGCTATCGCATCAAGGAGTTGGAGGAACCCGTGCTCGAGAGCCCACAGGTGGTGGACTCGCTAGAGTGGTGGTATTGGCTCCAACCATCACCGCAATTGGTACTCGAAGAGGGCTCCCGTGTGGCAAATCTCCTTGCCACATTGTTCATCAATTGTATGGGTACCGACATGAATGATAACCTGCCACGTTGCACCATGTTCGCGACCTGGCAAACTTTGGGAGGCCAGCCGGACTTCAAAGATCAACTGAAGTACAATCAGATCTGGTCCGGACATTGCAGGTTCACCGGATAGGCAACCAAAGCTAGATTTGTGTTGGCGGCATGCCAATCATGTCGTAAAATTTTGTGTAAATGATGTAAATAGGCCGGCTTATAAGTAAAGTTTTAGTTGTTTTCTTAGTTTAGCTTGTGCAGTTTTTTTTTTAGTGCACCAAAAAGGGCCATGGGTGCCAGGGAGTTGTAGAAAGAGTTTGTTGCCGGTAGTGAGCATCAAGAGGAGGACAGCGGGGATGACTCTGTTACCCAATGGATAAAGTCCTGGGTCCTCACATTGAGGCGAGCTCAATTCCCGACGAGCCGCCAGGAATGTTGGCATTTTTGCCACATTAAATTTCTTGATAAAATTTTGCCCAAGTATTGTGGAGCTCGCGATCGCCGTCGCTTTTCAGCGACGCCTGGTGTCGCAATGTTTTTCAGCGATTAAGAGAGCGGCGTTTAAAACTGGCAAATTTTCTAAGTGTCGCCGAGCCAGCGATCGTCGTCGCTGACCGACGACGCTCGTCGCTGCAGCGCTTTCGAGCGCACGAGTAAAGCAAAGGGGCGCTCATACTCGAAATCGCTGTCGCAGCTCCAAAACGCCCGAAATCGCTTGTTTTTTCGGCGACATCCAGGAGGGAAGCAAAAGGGCAAAAAGGCAGAAAATTGGCTAACTCCTCCCCTCGCTCCCGCGATCGCTGTCGCAACTCACCTTTTCTAGCAGCGCTATAGGATCGCAGTGATTTGCAGAACGCTCCCAAGATCGCTGTCGTCGAACATAATTTCCCAAAGCCGCTCAATTTTTGAGCGCTTCCCAGCTTGATTCGAAGGTCGCCTTGAGCCCCAATTCCAAAGATCGCCATCGCTTTTTAGCGACCTTGGGCGTTTCTTCTCCATTTCAGCGATCTCCGGCGGCAATCAGTGGGTGTTTAAAAGTGGTTCTTCCCTCAATTTCAGATCAAGTTTTGGGATTCGGGCCAACTTCACAAAGAATGAAATTGTACTTCAAAGAAAGGGTAGGTGGATATTGAAGGATAAAATGTACCTCACCTATCAAAATTAACTGATAATTCCCTTTCCAAATACCAAATTTGTCAGAAATTGTACGAAGTTCAGGAGAAGCATACTGCAAGTACAAGGATGGCCGACATGGATCAAATCTGGCCGCTTTTTGCAGCTTTTACAGCTTTTGGCAGGTTTGGGGATCTGCGCTCAAAATGTAATTAGGGGGGAAAATCTGCTATAAATAGCAAAAGCATTTCATTGTAAAAGGGTGGAAGGGGGGAACATATTGCTAGAGGACTCTGCTGTGATGGATCACCTTCTAATTAATTCAAAGCATCCTTGGCTTTGCTTCTTGTCTTTGTCTTTTATGCTGCCTTCTGCTAGTATTTCTGCTTCATGTCCATTTATATTTCTGTCCGTTTGAATTCTGAATCCTGGATTTGAGCATTGGTGATTATTTGGATCTGGAATACAAAACAGAAGGATACATAGGGTAGAATAACAGCTGCAGTTTCTGTTACATGCTTTGTTTTAATTACAGTTGGTTCGGATGCAAATTTGCGATCGTGCAGCTTGTTCTCCCCCCACCCGAAACACATGATATTTACATCTCTTTCCTGTTCCCTTATCTTTTTCAATCTCTTTCCAGTTCCCTTTACCTTTTTAATATCTTTCCTGCACTCTTATCTAAAACCCCCCAAGTAGGTTAGGAAAGGAGCCGACCTTCTCCGGAGATCGGCACGGGAGGCATCCCTTCCGCTCGGCCTTTCAATGTTGGTCTGCGGGTCTAGGGTGCACTGACACACCAAGTCCTTCCCAGGTGGCGGATCCGTGGCCAACAGGTACCTTCATGGTACAATTGTAAATATGTAATAGATTAGGGTTGAGTCTATAGTTTAGAAGTGTGATTTATATTTCTCCTTTTATGTAAGTGTCATGTAAGAGTGCAATGTGTAGGAAATGCACAAGTGTCATGTAAGTTAGAGTGCAAGTGTAGATTGAGAGAATGTGCACAAGTGTCTTGTATGTAAGAGTGCAAATATGTAATGTGAGGATGTGCACAAGTGTCCTAGATTATAAGTGCATGTAGAAGTGTAAGAGTCATATAGATGTGTGCAAGTGTCTTAGAGTTAAGTGTCTATGAAGAGTCTTGTATGCAAGTGGCAAGATGATAAGCCAAGAGTCATGAGACTTGGCATATGGAGAGCAATAGTCAAGTACTTGAAGAGTCACATTACTATGGCTATAGTATGGAGACAATACTCCATGAGAAAGCAATTCATACAGTTCATACAATTCAAGTATGGTAGAGAAGCAAAATTTTATCTGGAATAAAACTTGTATACATTTTGAGCAATTAATATTTAAAGTTTTCTTCATACATAGTTCATGAATGATTCAGGCTATTTTCATTCATATTTGATATTTTAGTATATAAATGAATGTTCTTTGCTTTTTTTATAAGCCTTGATATACATATTAATTTGCTCATATTATTCTACTCATCATATTATTACTTTGACCTTTAATATTGTGGCTATTTTATATTGGGACCTGTGATATTTTGTGGTAGTAAGGCTTAAGAAGCCAACACGTGATGTATCACCAAGCCTTTGTGTGGAACTTCGGCAGGGAAGTTTGCTGCTCAAAATGATTTTTCCCTGACAGATATCTCTTTTTCCTGCTTCTCAGAACCATTCAGAGATAAGGATCCAGCTTGACATCTGGAAAGACTGCAGATAAACAAGTTCTCTAACTTCTTCACCAGTTTGGAAGTAATCTTGTCAATTTTGTCCTTCAAGTTCTTCTCCCATATTTTCAAATGATCTCAGATATCCCCTGATTTTCTGCCAGCAATACGCCATTTGACTAAATGGTTGATACCCATGTTTGGGACTTTGTCTTCCAGAGCCTTCTTCAGGCACTCCTGGAGATAATTTGCAGATTTCACATCAGGACGCCTTTTTAATTTCATTTTAAGGAATGCCTCATTAATTTAACTTCCTGTCAATTCTTGTCAGTGACGATGGCACAGGACTGCTAGCTGCTTCTTCCGTGGCCTTTCCCATGATACTAGCAGGACTGCTAGTTTTTGTGACTACTAGATGCCTACCTTTTTGGCCTTTGTCTCCAGCCTAGTATTTGTGATTGGCTTGGTCATGCCCACTGCTGCACTGACCTGAATGGCCATGAGCAGGGGCAGGCTTGTCATAAGCCTTGTTGAAGGCCTCATACGAATCACAAACAACCGTATCTGATTTCTCTAATAAACCAAGTAAGATATTTTGCCAGTCTTGTGTCAAGATGATCTTATTTTCAGCTAGCCACTGGAAGTCAACTTTGGTAAAATTTTCTACTAGTCAAAAATTCTTTCTGGGGATATCCTCACTCTGGAAGGGGACTATTGAGGGCTTTGAAACTGTCTCAGCAAGAGAAAACTTGCCTTGTACATTGCTTGGTGAGTTTGTTTGCATTCTCAATATTTGGAGTTCTCACTTTGGAAAAAGGATTTTCAGCTATGATACATTCAGTCCTCTTTAAGTGGGGATGGAGGAATGTAGAGACGTCAAACGTCCAAATTTTGGCTCAAAGAAGGGGATGATGATATAAAAGCACTAAAAACAACTAAAAAATCATTTAAAAATGTTAACCTAAATTTAAAAATACAGAAAGATTGAAAAACTAAAATTACAAATGATAAATCATTTTAAATTAAAATATAACTTCCTGTGGATGAAACTCATACCATTAAAACATAGATAAAGTAAACTAAATATTAGTATACCATTTTTTATAATGGGTTATATGGGATTGAAACGACCGCAAACAACCATATTACCATGGTCTTTCAATAAACCACATATCAGTATTACAAGCGACAATTATGCATATATTGTCTTGGTATTACAAGTGACAATTATGCATATATCAATGAACTTGGGTCTCCACATTGAAAGCCCATGTTTTTAATTGCATGAGCTCGTGCCATTTGGTGAATATTAGTATACAATTACAATTAAGAAAACAATATATTGCTGTAGATCTTCTACTACTATTTAAAATAACTTCAACGACTAATATTAGGAAATGAGCTCGTTTAGTTTTTTTGCCTTTCAAAGTGCATGATCTAAAAGTTCAAAAATTGTCTATGTTTCTTCGCACTGATTTAAGTTGTAGTACTAAAGTCACTTGAGAGAAAATACACAGTTTTCACACATATATAGTGAATAAATTTCTATGTTCCATGGGGATGCGTCTCGGATTTTGGGAGCCATTTCTGAAACACATCCTGCTGTTCCAAGGCCAGCCTGAAAATGTGTCCCGCTACCTCGGAAATGCGTCCTAACATCTTGTACGGTCCACATATTGGAAATTTAATGGAACATAGATAGTTTTGTGGAGTTTTTTCACTTTATAAAGGCTAAACTGTTCTTTAGTTAAAACTGGGAATCAATAACCAATTAAATACAAGTGGAGTATCAAGCAATCAACTAAAATATATATTGATCATAGATATCCTAACATTAAAAAGTATGCACATAAAGGAATTAGCTACCATGAGCATATGCTGGCCAACAATTGCACATCATACTGCTAATCTTGTTATCTAATGAATACCAATGGAAATAAAGCCAGAGTCTGTGAGCCACCCCCTCCCCCTTCCCCTCCCACTCCCACCTTTCTCTCTCTCTCTCTCTCTATATATATATATATATATAATATTTTAAATGGATATATGGGAGTTTAAAAAGCCCCACCCATATTACTTTATGACTGCATTGTCGTGGTATGTCAATAGATCACATAGTGGTATTATACCATGCTTTGATAACCGGAGTTGTGTTTTATAAACACATATGTGGTAAAACACATCCTCTCATATGGCCTATGGTCTTGTGGACGTTAAAATCTTCTTTACTTTTACTCTAGTTTACAACTGTCAGTTATGTGTATGTTGCTTGGCAAGATTTCCATGTTTTTAACCACTCAACCTCATGCCATTTGATAAATGTTAAGTTCACCTATGGGATTGTAACCTTGACTTGCAATGTAAAACTTGTTGCTTCCCACCGCTTGGTCCACATCGAATGGGGAAAGTGTTAAGGTTTGCACTTGGGATTGGAACCTTGGCTTTGGTGTGAAACTCCTGTCTTCGCTTTGCTTGCTCCAAACCCATTGGGCCTATGAGTCAATATGTGTATATATATTTATATATATTTTAGTGGGTTATATGGGATTGAAACGGGCCCCACCCGTATTACATCATGACCACATAGTGGTATTACAAGAGCTTGGCAATTATGCATGTATCGTTTGGCAAGATTTGAACCTTGGTCTCCTCCTTGAAAGTTAAGGAATCTAACTGGTTGAATTAATTTCATTTGATATATATATATATATATATATATATATATATATATATATATATATATATGGGATTGAAATAGGCCCCACCTGTATTACATTGTGACCATATTGTGGTATTACAACCACTTGGCAATTGTGCATAAATTGTTTAGGAAGATTCAAACTTGGGTCTCCTCCTTGAAAGTCAAAGAACTTCATCGGTTGAGCTCATGCCATTTTATTTGTGAGCCAAATTATTAATACTAGGCGTGGCTGCAATTTTATGAAAAAGGGCCTTGATTTTCTTTGTCTTGCAGGTTGAGAGAGAGGAGAGAAGAAAGCATAAAATGAGATATGGGAAGGGGAGGGTTTGGCAAAGGAGGTTCCAATTACACCAAAAAAAGTCCTTTGGGACAACAAATAGGCCATCACCAAGCTTGTCATTTGCTGCCTTGGAAGGAGATGTGAAATGAAATTCATAAGTGCATAAGGGAGTCTTAGGCTAAACACAACAGCCTTAAAGGAGTCTCAATCTAAGCACAATAGTCAAACATGAGTTGCAGTAGTCAAATGCTATTTTATAGTATTTGTTAAGCTCTTATTCTAATAGATATTTTGATTTTATTAAGTGCCTAAGAAAAGATTAATATCTAATGCAACTAGTTTTTTTTTCTTCTCAACTATAACTGGTAGGAAAACCCTATGTTATGTATCTCTTGTGATTTTATCAGAAAAATTCGATAGCAAAGGTCTGCCATTGTTGAGACTCTTCTTTTTGTTATTTGGTTTCATAAGTGTGAGTCGACCTTGGGCAAGCAAGTGCTCTCTATTGTTTTGTTTTGTCTTTGTTTTTCTGTTTCTTTCCATAGTACGTTGCTAGTGGTATTGTTCCAATAAGAGTTCTTATGCTACATCAGTGGTCTGTATTGATTATAGAGAACTGAACAGAATCACAGTCAAGAACAAGTTTCCTAAGCCCATAATTGATGATCTGCCAGATGAGCTTCATTGAGCCAAATACTTTCCAAAGATTGATCTCAGGTTTGGATATTATCAGATTCTGATCCAATACCAAGACCAATAGAAGACAACTTTTCAAACATATGTGTCATCATTAGTGCAGAGCCATGCCATTTAGGTTATGCAGTACTTCTGGAATCCTCCAAGCACTTAATAATCAAGTTTGCAGTATCTCCACAAATTTTTGCTTGTTTTCTTTGATTGCATCCTAGTTTACAACAAGTTGCTAGTGCAGCACTTAAAGCACATAGATGTGGTACTTAGAATTTTATTCAAGGAAAAGTTGTATGCAAAGGAATCCAAATGTAATTTTTCCAGGGCTTCCCTAGAGTATTTGGGATAGATAATTTCTGCTAAAGTTGTTGACATAGATCCTGCAAAAATAAAGGCTACTTGTGATTGGCCTATTCCGAAGGCCCTTAAGAAGCTTCACAATTTCTTGGGTTTAGTAGTTCTTACTTTTTTCGACAAGGTTTACAAGGAATTTTTCCACAATAGTCTGCCCTTTGATTGATCTCACCAAGCAGGATGCTTCTTTTTGGTCTAAGACACAAAAGGCATTTGACGTCCAATAGGCTCTTGTCTTTGCTATAATAGTTGCTCTTAACTCCTCTAAGCCATTTGTGATTGAGTTGATGCATTTGGTTCTGGAATTGGAGTACTCTCTCAAGAAGGCCATCCTGTTGCGTTTGAAAGTAGGAAGATGAATAAGAGAGAAAGGCACATTATAATATATGGTAAAGAGATGTTGGCAATTTTGCATATAGTGGCTAAGCAACATTGATTCTTCTAGGGGTATTTTTTTCAATTAAAATTGACTACCTTAGTGGGATGCATTGATAGAAATCTCATCGATATCCCCATATTTATCACGAAACTCATGAGAAATCTTGGCAATGAGTTTTTTTAAAATAAAAACATGGCAGTTAGCGTCAATTTCTCGCCAAAAACTCGGCTAACGCTTTTAAAAGGGCATTTGCTGTCATTTTTCTGTTTTTTCTTCTCTTCTGCTCAAAAACAATACTTCCTAGAGGTCAACTACAAACGTTGAACTGCGTTTGGAGATTGAATCGACGAATTTAATAGCATTCCAAGGAGATTTCATTTGTTCACATAAGATACTCATTCGTTCACACAAGATTTTGTTTGTTTAAACAAGATACCCTTAGGCAAACGGGCAAGCAAAGCCAACGAATAAGATACTCATCTCCATGATCCACAAGTCATGTGCGTCGAAGGCACGGATTGAGAGGAGAGACTACCAATCATGATGTGGGCGTACAACATAATGTACAAGCCAACAATTGGTCACACATCGTTTCAATTGAAGTGCGGGTAGG
Organism: Wollemia nobilis; assembly: GCA_028583015.1. Lineage (NCBI taxonomy): Eukaryota > Viridiplantae > Streptophyta > Pinopsida > Araucariales > Araucariaceae > Wollemia > Wollemia nobilis. Next base: position 5,986,620 of record JAQPPZ010017049.1, on the reverse strand, counting down.
AAGTTGTCGTACCTGTGGAATTATTGATTTTGACCTCGTGAGTGGTGGTGGAGAATTGATTCAAAGATCATGAGAATTTGGAGGAGAGACTGTTCTTGTTGATTTGGTTGGAGGAAAAAAAGGTGATGGCACAGTGGACCATTGAGGTTGCCCAACGACGAAGAAAGTGTTGGCATGACAAGCACCTGTGTTGCCTGCAACTGAAGAAAGGAGATCTCATTTTGAGATACAATGGAAAGCGGGAGTTCAAGCTCGGAAAGTTGAAGACCCTTTGGATGGGTCCCTTTCAAGTAGAGGAAGTGATGAAGGATGGGTCTGTTTGGTTGATGAAGTTGGATGGAATGCCATGTGTAGACCTTGTGAATGGCTCCAAATTGAAATTATGCAGGGCGTGCACACAAGTCAATTTCCTTGACTATGAGCTAGAACAAGAGGAAGAAAATTCTAACAGACTGCTAAAGGTGTCAAATCAGTCCGAAGACTTGTTCAAGGGATTAACGATCTTTGAATTTAGTGAAAGCAGTCAGATGCCGCTAACTAGTGATAGTCCCAGGGGTGGTGTTTTGGCAACATAGGATACAGTAGAGATTCAAGAGCTAACACCCATGCTAGAGGTAGAGTAGGAGAGAGACCCCACCTACCCTAGCAAACGAAGGTTTTGAGTGCATGTCTGATTGTTAGAGGACCCAAAAAATTGTCCATTGAGATGTGTTTGTTGTGACATGGAGGGGCATGTTCCAACTACTCATGCAATATTCAAAAAAGGAAATGGAAAAGTGGTAAAGGGATGGATAGAAGAATTCCAAATGAAGTCCAGGGATTGTGGAAGACAATGGACTATTTTCAAAAACTAGAGGCCACAAGAAGGTGGTGAAATCCTGATGAGAGCAACGACAATGAATGAAGACAATCCATTGAAGGAATATGACGTATCGAAGGAAGCCAACCCCTCGTACAGTGGAGAATGGACTAGAACTAGGATGGAGGGACTGGTATTTTGGCCTATATCGGATGCGTATAGGTAGAGATGCAGTGCAAGAGAAAGCGACTGTTGGAGGAGGGTGAAAGGCTTCAGCGCCAGATCAAAGTGTTGACAGAGCAACAAAAGACAAATGTCGTGGAGTTAAGAGAAATCATTAGACGACAAAAATAGAAGCGTAATAGCAAATTAAGTATTTCTGAAGGCAATGACGAAGTTCAAAGGAGTCAAAATAAAATTTAAAATAAATTTTAATGATAAAATTTTAAAAATTTGAATGAGGAGAAGCCAACGCCCAAGGAAATAATTAAATCCAAAAGAGTGAAGAGAGGTGTCAACATAATGTTGTTTGAAGACGGAGACATAGAAGACAGAGGCAGTTGGAACTACAATTGCATTTTAAAACTCAAAAACAAAAAGCAAAGTTGTTGGTATAAAAAGGGCAAAGGCAAACTTATCATTTTCATTTGTTGTGCAAAGAGGAGGAAGAAGGAAACTAGACCAAGGCATAGTTGTAGAGAGAGAATGGAGCCTATCATACAAGGAAAAATAGCAGTTGTACCAACCGTACTAGAAATCTACAACGCATTACAAAGGAGAAACAATAGAGCCTTACGAATGGGAAAAAGTAGGGTCGTGTGAAAAAGAAGCAGCAAGGAGATTGTATGAATAAAGGCACACACAACCATACATATGAAAGAGGTGAAAAGGGAGAAAAACAAGCCATTGTCATTATTTGTTTCAAAAATCCCCGTTGGCAAAGAAATTATCACCTACAAGATAACTGCTCCCACGTGTAAGAAGAAATACTATTGGAAGGAGAGGTAGAGTAATTGTCGCCAGCTAGGGTGTTGTCACTTGTCAGTGTTGTCAAGGAAGGGTTGCTCAACATTGGAAAAGAAAAAGTTAGATATGTTGTTGGCCAGGGTCGTAATGGCCCATCAATGTTTTGCCAATGCTTCGTCCCTTCAGTTGGTAGCCAATAGTAGCACCCTATCAGCTAGGGCTTAGTTAGCTAGGCTGGCGTCGATCGAGCTTTATATGGTTGGGATTCTGTGGGTCGGTATGTTGACGAACGACATGCAGTTGACCTAGCGGTCTTTGGTTGACACTTAGCAGACCACCTCGTCAGGCTGCACTTTGTCGATCAACATTGTTGACAAACCCTTTGATGACTTTCGTCACCAAGCACTATGTTAGACAAAACTGAGTTTAAAAAAATACTGTCGATGGTCATCTCTATTTGAGTGGCATTGTCATTGGCCCTTGTTTGAGTTGCATCATCACCAACCCTTGTATGTGCAAGATTTTCCCTGATGGTTGAGTTCCTCCATGTCATCCATTTAGTGTCACTGTCAATCATCTGTTGTTTTCACCTAGTCCTTGCCAGCAGCCTGTGGCTGCATTTTGTCATTGCCTATATGCACCATATTGTTGTTGATAGAGTCCTTGTTGGTCGTCTGCACCTCATCGTCACCTTGCCCATTGTTGCCTAGACTGTCACTCAGTCCTAGTTAGTTTAGCAACCAGTTCCATTCATATTGCAAGTTTGTGTCTGTGGTGCATTTGTAGAGAAGCAAGTTGTCCTCATTGTCGGCCAAGACAAAGGCTGGTAAAACTGGCATAACAGAAGAATGTTGACTAGTAGCAACATAGGAGCGACAGTTGCTATAGTCAGTTCACAGTTGAGCGAGGTTGTCTTGGCAGTTGCACCTGCTGCAACACCACTTAGGCTTCTGTGGGTATAGAACAACAAGAGGGTTTTTAGTTGTACAAATTTAGAAGTTGAGGTTTGACAAAGCGATGGTGCGAGCCTGAATAGCAATGGAGCCAAGCAATAGAGATCTAGGGTTGCAATGTGTGTCGACAGTTCATGAGACATTTTTTCGTAGCAACCCCAACTGAGGCAGATGCATGGACATGGGTACAAGAGATTGCATTCACCAAGTCCACTGAGGAGTCCAAGTAGAAGAGGACAACATGGATCCCACTGCCCACCTTAACCATCATCAAGGGGGAAAGATAAAGCGAAGGTAGTTGGAGAAAAAAGAAGGTTAAATCCTGAATAGATGACATGGAACAATGCCATTGGAGACGTTTAGAGAGTGGTGGGATAAACATGACGACTAGCACTAGTTGAAGGAGTCATTTTGAAAGGCCTCAGTTCAACACATTCTCTAGGTACCCAAATTGGACAAGGAAGCTATCATAGTTAGGTTTCATGGGTACCTCATCACAATGCTAAGGAGCTACGAGCTAAAATCTAGACACTCGAAGTTTCTTATAGGAGGGAGTACACTGCGAGTAACTCATGACCCAACAGATTTTGTGAGTGTTTGGGCTGCTAGGGTCCAATCACAGGATTAAAGTAATGAGAAAAGATGATGCGAGACAAAAGAGATTACAAAAGCTGTATGCACATTGATCCCGAGGATTGAAGTTGAACTTGCCAAGAAATAGTGGATAAAAATGCATAGTGTGCTTGGTCATGTCACGGTTGTTGGGAGAGGCACGCGCATAAGAAATACCCACCTAATTTGTACCTTACATGCAAGGCATAATAGATGGAGTAAGGTTCAATTGGGTGTCACACCTATTTGAAACGATAAATTATTTCATGTAGGGAAGTAAGATTTTTTTTTTTGATGGAGGTAGGGGATCCATGTACTAGAGTGGATTGACTCAAAACCCATTTGGGATGACACACCAATCATATATTGTTGGACCAAAGTCTGAGACTTGCCAACATTTCAACAATAGGGTGGTGTAAGCGGTAGAGGAGGAGCACGCTGCAAAACAAGAAGCAAAAAGAGAGAAATTCCTCACGATACAAGGAGGAGGAGCTCAATAGTCTAGACAAGACCCTTGTAGAGGTGTTGATGCTCATCATTAATGCCACTAGCTCCTGAATCGATTTATGAAGACCCCATAATTGGAAAAGAGGGTGAACCCAAGACAGGAGGTCATGTGTAGCAAGGAGGTAATCAAGAGCAAGAGTGTGTTGTGAATGAAGATGTTGAGATAGGGTTGCAAGAGGAGAAGCGACTGGTAGATCCACTAGTTGCGGGGGTAGTGGCAAGACATGAGGACATGGTGGAAATAGAGGATGTTCATTTAGAGGGAGGAGAGATAACCTCACCATCACAACAACTCAAAGCAAACTTTGCAAAAACAAGTTTCACACCAAGAGGAGCATGCTGCAAAAACAAGAAGCAAAAAGAGAGAAATGCCTTAGGAGAGGAGGAGGAGGAGCTCAATAGTCCAGATAGACCCTTGCAGAGGTGTCGACGCTCATCAATGACCCCATTAGCTCCTGACTCGATTTATGAAGACCCCATAATTGAAAAAGAGGGTGAACCCAGGACTAGAGGACATGTGTAGCAAGGAGGTAATCAAGAGCAAGAGTGTGTTGTGAATGAAGATGTTGAGATAGGGTTATAGGAGGGGAAGCAACCAGTAGAGCCACTAGTTGCAGATGTAGTGGCAAAACGTGAGGACATTGTGGAAATTGAGGATGTTGATTTAGAGGGGGGAGACAGAATCTCACCACCACAACAACTGAAAGCAAACTTTGCAGCGGCAAGTTTCACACCAATTAGAACCCCTCAAGTGAAGGAGGATCTCAAACCAGTGTAGCAGGAGGAGCATGCACAGCACGCGTAGAAAGAGGAGGCTGCATGGTAAGCAGCAAAAGGAGTGCCTGATGTACTAGTGGAAGGACAACCAGGAGAGGAGGAAATACGTGTTGTAGAAGACATTGAGGATACCCCTTTGCAGTGAGATGTGCACAAGGGGGGAGTTGTTGAAGAAGAGGAAGCAAAAGAGTAATACGAAGAGGAAGATGGTCCTTTGTGTGAAGATTGTTTTGAGCTTCCTGTTTTTGTAATGCCTATTGCTTTGCCACAATTACATAGGAAGGATAAAGTTCGAGGATCAAAGGAGGAAAGGATCTAGAGATTCTTTACATAGATGTGGGAATTGCTAGTTAGAGCAAAGGGCTTTGTTGAAAATTACCAGAGCGAGTGGCGAAGCTGTCCAGAGAGATTCTTTTGGGAAATCAACAAAGTGTGTGAGTGGCTTGTGAGTATAGGATGGCAAGACCAGCTGAAGAAGATCCAGAACTTGCAGCAGTGGAATGAGAAGGCAGCAAAATTGCTGAAACAGATAAAATTGCCTCCAGGCATGCAGGTCCTCTATAGAGAAATCCCAATGGTGTATTTGACAGAAGAGCAGGAGAAACAAATTGTTACACCACCCAAAGTGAAGAGATACTGTCTACTTGATCAGATGGAAGCATCCTTGAGGCAGCTGAATTATCTAGCCCTAGCAATTCAGCACCTTGCAACATGTTAGCACCTTTTTGAAAAACTAACTAGAAACACAGGGGAGCTGTTAAAAACAGAAAAAGCAAGATCACAACAGTTGGAGAAAGAGGTGGTACAGTTGAAGCAGCAGGTGGAGGAGATGGCAAGTCAGTATAAGAAGGAATTGGAACTGGTCCATGAGATGTTCAAAGCGAGATAGATCAGCAAAATGAGCATATTGCTTTTCATGAGCAGAAGTTGAGCAACATGGAAAAGAAGTATACTGTCGTGTTCCACCAATCAGAAGACTTGCAGATTCAGCTGGATCAAACAGAACGGAAATGGATGCGGAATAATGATCTTGCCAAATGAATGTAGAAGAAATACATTGGAACAAGGAAAGAAAATCAACAACTGAAGGCATTTTTGGCTCAACACAACATTCAACTACCTACTGCTTCTGTTATACAAATTGGCCGTAGGAGAGTACTGTCCATGGAGAGAGTGCAACAATGTAGTCAGCGAGGACCCCAACATATGTAGAGGGGGCAGATGTAGGCAGTCAGACAGATCAGACAAATCCATCCAATGTGGCGCCGCCGTAGGTGCCACCTCAGTGAGTGAATGTGTCTAATTTGTAATTGTACATAAATAGTTTTGTCATATGTGTGTTTTTCATGAGTTTTGTTAAGTATGTTGATCAATGGCTTGTAACGAGTGTTGATCAAAGGATTGTCATTTTGTACACGTCACAAAGTTGTGCACGTGAATAAGACAATGTGTTGAGTTTGTAATTAGTCTGCATTAGTTTGATAGTTTGGTATGAGAGGGTGATGGTTGGGTTGTAACCGTCCACCTCTCTTTCAAATTTTGTATATTCCATCAGATGGTAATAAAATGGTACTGTTATAGAGATAATTATTCTGTTGCTATTCACTACTAGAGACATACTGCTGTATCAGATTGCACATACTGAAATGTTTCTGATCTTGAATTGCCATTGGTTTTATTTTATATATTCCATTGGATGGTAATGGAATGGTACTGTTATAGAGATAATTATTGTGTTGCTATTGAGTACAAGAGACATACTGTTGTAAGTAATATACATATCAGATTGCACATAATAAAATGTTTCTGATCTTGAATTGCCATTGGTTTTATTCCTTGTTGCTTGTTCTGTATGACTTGTTCACTCCATTGTTTGGAATAAATCTATGCTACACAACCCTACCATGTTCTTTCTCTACTTGACAAAATCATGGTTCGTATTGTGAATGATGTATGCTTTGCATGTTGCTTTGATGTTACTAGTATAAGTTTTGTTTTACTACCATAAGCTATATTTTAGATTTTATGCCCCTCATATCCAGGTCAATAACTACTAAGGCGTATAAGAAGGCGCACGAGGTTATCAATAGTCATGTTAATAGATGTTGTAGGTGCATTGATCAACCTGAATTGCATGAACAACCACTAAAATAATCCATTCTTGGACGTCCATATTTTAGAAAAGTCAATTGCCACTTGATAATAGCACGACTTTATGTTGATTTTGTTTAAATATTTAGCACATTAGAGCTGATCCAATGTGTTATGAATTTGGGGAATAGGATACTTGTTCTTCACATTGATCTTGTTCACTACCATGTATTGAATAAAAATGTTTCATGTCTTGCCAACACAATTGGAATGCCATAAGGTGAGCACTAGGCCATATGCGCCCCTTTTGTATCAATTTCTTGATTGAATGCTTCATTGTTTTCCAAAATGAAATATCAATGCAAATGAGTATTTGGCAAAAGACATCCAAGGTTCAAGTCTATGGAATACCTTACCTCTCAATGGAGTGGTACTTTCCTTGGTGCTTTGAGGATTAAAGAAGCATGAGTGGTGGCCTATGTTCCATGAAGTTTCTAGGACGGGAATGCCTTATGATGGCGGGATGGGTTTTTGGGATGTTGGGATGACTTTTTGAGACTTTGAGATGGGTTTATGGGATTTCATGACAGGTTTTTGAGATGTGAGGATGGGTTTCTGGGATGTTGGGATGTTTGGGTTTCTAGGATGAATCTTGAAGTCAAATACATGTGCTCATGGAACATAGTATTAGTGGATGGCATCTTCTATTCTTTTGCTTGCTCATGAGGAATATGGATTTCCTTTTGGAATGATCAATACAAATCAGCTTGTCAGATTCATCACTGTAGCATGGTGGTGGTATTCCACCCTTGGAGGAATAATTTGGATTGACAAATTAACTATCTACAACTTGCAGTGATGTAGTTGTATGACTTGCATCATCTCCTTGTCTCTGACGACCTTGTTCACTACTCCAAACGGCCTAGTCTGAGAAACAGACGGCCTGCAGTCTTCCCAAATGGCTGGCACTGGCCAGATGACTTGCCTTCAGTCTTGATGACTTGGCAATTGCACTGCATGGCTTGGCAACTATGCTATACGGCCTGGTAATTGTCTAATGACTTTGTACGACAAAATTTGGAAAAGAATATAAACGACAAGATTGAATCTTATCTACTGCAACAATCAATCAATAACAATACATGCAGATCACACATAATAGCAATAATAGCAAATGATGAACAAGTATGAACAAATATTGCATAAATGATGCCTTGTTACGGCATGCTATTACATACACAGTATTTGATCTCCTGCTAAATACCTCCAATTCACTCTAAACTATCTCTCCTGGCATACACAATGCAATTACAATGGACTCTCTCTGGCATATATGGTCTCTCTCATGTGTGTGTGTGTGTACGCTCTCAAATGAATGAAGGGGGTATTTTTTAAACTATGGGGATGGTAGTTATAAACAATTACCACCCCCAACAACTCACCTCCTAACAACAAGACAGACTGGGTGTTAACTACCTTTGCATGACTTTGTTCGCACATATGTCCAACTTGAGTCATTATTACATGTATTATTACGTTGTCCATCCTTTATTGAAAATTACAAAACATATGCTTACTTGACATAAACATATTTTATTTCTAAATTGTTTATTTCCTTTGTTGAGGTGGCATGCCAGAACTAGTGCCTACATCTTGCCCTTCCCTCTAGATTGGTCGACATCCTTATTAATGACAATTGCTGCTCTTGGGGACTTTTGGCCCTGCTGAGGTTGAGGTGACAGGACAACTACTTCTCCAAGTTCCTGAATCTGCAGCTTCAAAGCTTCGTTCTCTCCCTTGAGCCTCTTAGCATAGGCTTGGTAGCGAGCCCATTGGAAGCCATAGTGATGCGACTTCTGCTCGATCTTTGCCAGCCTAGCTCTCAACTCAGACTCCTGCTTTGCTGCCTCTGCTTCCTTCCTTGCAACTTCTGCTAGCTGCTCATCCCATTCTGTGATCAGTTGCTCCTTATGGGCAAGCTCCTTCATCTTGCCTTAAAGAGTTTGTTCCCTAACTGCACATTCGAACTTCAACTGTCCTATCAACTGATCCTGCTGCTCATTTGTCTGCCTCATATTCTCAATCTTGTTTCTCATCCCACCTAGTTTTGGTTTGGTATCTTGTTGCACTTGCTGAAGTTGACCTTCCACCATCCATACTTGGTTAGTCAACTCCTCCAACTTCAAGCTAGAAGCCATTTGTTGAAATGTTTCCAATCGTGCTGTTAACCATTGAATCAAACATGCCAAAAAGTTCATCCCAGCATATGATTTCACCAGCTCAAGTGATAGTTTCACATACTTAACACCTGGAATTTTAGGATAAGGCACCAAATTCCCTTCATCAACATAACACTCGTGGTGGACATTGATATAATACTTGGGTTCTTTGGGGCAAATTTCTGACTTGCAGCATTGAATGGACTGTTATTGCCAACTCCTAGCTCCCATGGCTGCATCTAGTAAATTTCAGCAAACTTTTTCATACGCTCATCATCACGAGCTCAATGCACTAGTTTGTTCAACTCACATTCCATTAACTGCCATAGTCACCAGTCTCCAACACACCCAACTCTGAACTCACAATAAACCTTGTCAAACAATCCACTCACTTTTTCAAACTGCTTGTTGATACTTGCTCCCGGGATTGGTGGTTTCCTCAAGTTTTGGCACTTCTATAATGAAATGCTTGCTTGTTTACTTGTCTGCCAGTTTGATATTTGTGTCATCCTTGGTGGTAGTCTCCACGTCCTCCCCACTGTGACCTGTCAGGTTGGCTTTTTGTCTGGCTTCCTTTCCCTCTTGATTCTTCTCTTTGGTTGTATTAGTAGTCTTCTTTGGTTCTTCTTTTGGCGGTTCACTCACTTGGCCTTCTTCCCATATTTTGTACTCTAATACAGGTTGTTTCCCTTTTTCCCGACTCTTCGACACTGCTGAACTTGGTGCCCAGTCTGTGTTGTAGATGTAAATCCATTAGTGGTCCCTCATCTAACAGAGGTGATCCAATGTATCATCCACAACATCTGCATATTGCCTAAGTGGTGTGGTATTGTAACTTTGTGGTTTATCAACATTGTTCACCTGTATCAAAACATCACCAGCAAAGTCTCCTCTTCCTAGTGCTCCCTCCAATGGTGCTGATGTTTCCACCGCATTAACCACAATCTGACCTTCTGCATCCCCATCTACAATCACCATTGTTTCCTGTGTAGATTGCTGCACAACTTTCTTATCCAACTGTTGTGCTATTTTCAACACACATTGCACATTTCGTGCAATAGGTTCTTGCAACTTTGGCTGTTGTTGACTCATGGCAGCTTCACTTGAAGTCATCCTCGTACCTACAATGGCACCTGCAATACCTCCTCGCACAACCTAACTTCTTGGTTGTGTTGAAGTTCCCCTCTGCACTGCTTGTTGCAACGTTCCACGCTTTTCACTCTGTTGGACCACCACTATCTTTTGTACCTTGCCACCTTTCTTCTTTCCCGTGGCCTGCTATGGGGGTTCTTGAATCATTGGTTGATATTGTTGCTGCTGAGGTTGTTGTTTCTGTAGTTGCATTCCCATTTGTTGCCACTGCTGCTTCAACTTTCTTCGCTTCTTATCCTTTCTACCCACTCTAAATTTGGTAGCTTTTCTTTAGCCTCATCAGACTCCTCACTCCCTTTAGCTACAACATCCATCTTGTCATCTGATGCTTCCCGTGTCTTTCTCTTCTTTGATGCACTTTTCTTTTTCTTGCCCGGAGTACTGGATTTCATCAATAGGACATGTACCCATTTGAAAATCGTTGGTGCATGCTTTGGAATAGTACGGGGAGGATTCATTCCTGGAAACTGAAACTTCTCTTGTGACACTGCATCCAAAATTAGAGCAATGGCATGGAAAGCCATCAAATTATTCGTGGTATACTGTATCCGAAAATTTTGAATGCAGTCTAACAAAAATGTAGCCCAATCATACAATTCTCCGACCATTATTCCTTCCATATAGGGTATGAGCCAAGTGGGCATCTTCAAGGCTCTCTGTTCGTTGGACAATCTAGACAAGATCACATTCATTGTACATCGCAGTTCATCAGACTTCAGATGTTGCATTCTTAGTCCTTGGCTCCTATGCTTTGTCAGCTTAGCCGCTTCCTATGGACTAAGATTCGCAACCTTATCAATAACATTCCTTAACTGGTAAGGCTGGACTCCTTCCTCTTTCACTGGTCTCGTGGAATTTAGCAATCCAAAAATTCTTTGAAAATTGCTTGGAGAAAATGACAATCGAATCTCTTTGTTACCAATTATTATTTTGCTTTGATGCTCTGACCACTATGTTTTGCAAAAGTCTCTTGTTGGTGTTGTCCAAGTTATTTCTTTCGAGGGGATTTGCATCCTCGTCTTCCCCTTGGCCAAAGCCAAATCCAATGCCTCTCCCTATGAGTGCGAGGTCCTACCTGCAACACAGCCTCAGGTGGAAACCTCCTCTGCAATTCCACCCATTCAATCCTGCTTTGAAATTTGTGGCTTTATTTGCATCACTTCTGTAGTCAGTCTTTTCAGCTTCAAATTTTGCCAATATTTGGGAACAACAATTTGCGTTTATCTTCCCGATGACATGTATTTGGTACGTAGCTCCACTTGGCATGTGACTTCACTCTCGTGCCTACATTCAACTTTTGTTGTATGATCTTAATTATCTGCACAGAGTAACTGCTGACACCTTGCCTCTAGACGACTCTGCCTTGGACGACCTCCTGCCAAACGACTTAGCCTTAGATGGCCCAATCCTAGACGGCCTAATCTTGGATGGCCTAGCTATAGACTGCCTGGTCTCTAAAGCTTTATCCTTGATAGCTAATTTTTGGATGACCTTCTCGTGTCTCTTCATCTTCCGTATGACATTGCTTGCAAACCCTCAAATGGTTCATACTTTTTTGTTCAACTTCTTCTTTGTTGCTGCGTCGACAGTTCGTATGACCTATACGACTTATAATTGGATTTTTTGTACTCTTTGCAACTGAAATACTTTTCCTTTGCTTCACTTGGCTGCAATTGTCTTCTTTGTGTTTCCTTCTGGCAATGCTAAAATGCAACCCTTGTACCTACAATTGAAAATTGTTTTCTGTCCACACTAGGGAGGAATTTCCTATAGAAATCCTTTGCAAGAATTCTCCTTGGCAGTTTTTTCTTGCAATGCAATGTCCTGCCTTAGGGTTTTCTTCTTGCATGCTCTTGTTCCGGTCTATCACTATCACAGTCTTTGCTTTCGAAAACCTTTTCGTTCATACAGTCTATGTAATTTGCACTTTCTCCGTCCTTATGGTTTGCGCAAGCTGTAACTCCTTTGTGATTTGGCTAATTTAGCTCTAATTGGTCCAACTCCTTTGGCTCCTTTAGGTGTTGAGCGTTTGTCTCATGGCCATCTCCCATTGTGTATTTATAATATGGAGGTGGTAGGGGGACAATTGTCTTGCGTGCAACAAGTGTTTCTCAACTACCACTTTGTCACCTTTAACTGCTTTAATTGGAAATTGTGCTTGTTTTTGTCTTATCCTCACCACCTCGCCCATGTTTATTTCCTACTTTGTTCATCGTACGACCATAATTTAATTGTTTTGTGCCCTTATTTGTACGACCCAAGCATCCAAATGACTAGTTTGACTATCTTGACAGTGTCTTCCTACAATTTGTTGGAGATAAGACAAAGGTTCCAAAATTAGCTCTCGCATTTACACAGCCGTTACGGATGTCCAACAACACCAAACGCACGCATCTACTTGGCGGTGAGTATGCTCGGGATGAGGTGGAACGAGTGCTAAATTTGGGAGACTGTTACGCTACTGAATGCAGAGATATGATGCCACTGCCAGCGCCTCCAACATCCGTTATTTTCTAGATGGCTGAGAATAACAGTAGCGAATAGTGGAGCCATTTCATTCCGGATATGGGCTGAATAGTTGAGCCGTTTCATTCCGTTTCATTGTAATAGTTTTGTCATTGATTGCTTTTGTGATTTTACCCTCCACGGATATTCTTCCATTGGAAACTCTGGGCTATATATTGTAATGCTTGCACAATAATGAACATGTCTTTGAAGTATTTTCTCATTGTGGTATCAGAGCCAAGTTGGTCTCTTGGGTTAGAACAAGCTTGTGGGGACTTTGTGAAAATTTATTAAGTTTTCTTAAAGGTTGATCCAAAGCTTCTTGTTGTTGTGATTCTTGATTGATTGTTGGAGATGGCAAATGGTGGCACAAACTCATTGCCAATCCCAGACTTCAATGGTGAAGATTATGAGTATTGGGCCATAAAAATGAAGACCCTACTCATTGGAAAAGGATTATGGGATATAATTGAAGATGGATATACTGAGCCTGCTGATTGGAATGTTGTACCAGCTGCTGATAGACAAGCAAAAAGAGAAGCACACAAGAAAAATAGCTTTGCTCTCTACCACATCCAAACAACCTTGGATAAGAGCCTCTTTCCTAGAATTGCTAGTTGTACAACAGCTAAGGATGCTTGGAAAGCTTTGAAGGATGGCTTCCAAGGCAATGATCAAGTGAAGCAAGTCAAATTGCAAACTCTCAAGAGGGAGTTTGAGAATTTGAGAATGAAGGAAGATGAAAATGTGGGAGAATATTGTGTGAGAGTAAAAGCTTGTGTGGACAAGATGAAGTCTCTTGGTGAAGAGGTGAACAATGAAGTCATGGTGAAGAAAGTGTTGAGAACACTTCTTCCAAAGTGGAATCATGTAGCTATCATAATTGAAGAGAGTAAAAATCTGACTACTCTTAATTATGATCAGCTCATTGGCTCTTTAACATCCCATGAAGAAAGGCTATCTTCATCTTCAAATGTTGGTGGAGTTGAAGAAAAAGCCTTTACATCCAAAGAAGGTGAATCTAGTTCAAGTGGCCAAGGAAGAGGCCAAGGTAGAGGGAGAGGTAGATCTCCTTCAAGAGGAAGAGGTAGAGGAAGAAGAGGTGGCTTCCAAGGAAGAGGAGGTGCTCAAGGAAGAGGAAGAGGTGACAAGAGAGACAAGCAATGTTACTATTGTAACAAGTTTGGACACTTTGAAAAAGAGTGTAGATTGAAGGCATCCCATGAAGGAAGGAATAGTGCACACTATGGAGAAGAGGAAGAATCCTCAATTCTATTTTTTTCATATGGTAAATCAGATCAAAATTTAAATGAGACTTGTAATCTTGATACTGGTTGCTCAAACCACATGACCGGCAAGGGGGAGTTGTTCTCTACAATGGACAATTCCTACAAGTCCAAGATCAAGCTTGGAGATGATAATGCATTACAAGTTGAAGGCAAAGGAGCTATGGAGGTGCACACCAATGAAGGTAAAAAGAAGGTGAATGATATATACTACACTCCAAATCTGAAACATAATTTGTTGAGTGTTGGTCAAATCATGGAAAATAATTATAAGCTTGTTTTTGAAGATAACAAATGTGTCATCTATGATAAGAATCATGGGCATAGGCTTGTCACCACTATTCCTATGACCAAGAATAGATTATTTCCTCTAAATTTTGGAGAACAAGGAGCTAATTTTACAAATGTTGCCATTGATAACAAAAGCTGGTTGTGGCACTTAAGATTTGGGCATTTAAATTTCCCAAGTTTGAGATTAATGGTATCTCAAGAAATGGTGTATGGGCTGCCCAAGGTTGAAGATCACAAAGGTGTGTGTGAAGGATGTGCTTTGGGAAAGCACTCAAGAATGAGTTTTCCAAGAGGAAAAGCATGGAGAGCCTCCTATCCTCTTCAATTGGTGCATTCTGACATTTGTGGGCCAATGCAAACTCAAAGTATTGGTAAGAATTCATACTTCCTCACCTTCATAGATGATTTTTCAAGAATGTGTTGGGTTTATTTTTTGAAGACAAAGGATGAGGCATTTGGTTGTTTTAAAGATTTCAAAAATCATGTTGAAAATCAAAGTGGGCACTATGTAAAATGTTTAAGGACTGATAGGGGAGGAGAATTTTGTTCAAATGAATTTATTCAATTTTGTAAATATTGTGGTGTTAAAAGGCAACTCACTGCTGCCTATACTCCACAACAAAATGGTGTGGCTGAGCGTAAGAATAGAACAATTGTAAATATGGCAAGGAGCATGCTACAAACAAAGAAATTAAGCAATATGTATTGGGCTGATGCAGTTAGGACAACCATCTATATTTTGAATAGAAGCCCCACTAATAGCTTGGATGGCATCACTCCATATGAAGCATGGTATGCAAAGAAACCAAATGTAAATCATTTCAAAGTTTTTGGTTGTTTGGCTTATGCACATGTACCTGATGAGCAAAGGAAGAAACTTGATCCAAAAAGTCAAGCATGTGTTTTTATTGGGTATTGTGAGAATACCAAAGCCTATAGGCTTTATAATCCAAAAACTCACAAGGTTGTGGTGTCAAGAGATGTGATTTTTGATGAAGGGGGAGTTTATGGTCATCAAAAAGGCCATATTGAGAAGTCAAAATCTGTTTTGAATGGTGGTATTATTGATGATGATGAGCAGCCCACTAATGTTTTAGTTCCAAGTGCTACTAATCCACCAAGCAGCCCCTCATCTAGTTCTCCACCAAGCAGCCCCTCATCTAGTTCTTCAGTTTCAAGTGCAAGTCCAAGTCCACCAAGGAAGGTAAGAAGCTTAAGTGACATTTATCGAAGGAGTACTATTCAAACAAATGAAGATTTCACACTATTGAGTGAAGATTCTCCAAGTAATGTGTTGAAGACAAAGAAAAGTAAAAAGCTCCAACAAAACCATCCATCTTCTCAAATGTTAGATACAAATTTTCAAATAAGAGTTACAAGAAGTCAAGCACAAGAGGTAGATCAAGTTGTGAAAAGACTTGAAAACTTGCATATGTATGGTGATGAAGATGAAGGTGAACCAAAAGGTGATGTTGTCAATTATGCTTTGATGTCTAGTGTTGAATTAGAACCATCTAATTATGAACAAGCATGTACTAATGATGTGTGGATGAAAGCAATGCAAGATGAAATGAACTCCATCAAGAAGAATGATACTTGGGAGCTAGTTGAGCTTCCAAAAGGCAAGAAGGTTGTGGGCTCTAAATGGGTCTACAAAACAAAGTATAATAGTGATGGAAGTATTGAGAGGCACAAAGCAAGGCTTGTGGCCAAGGGGTTCACACAAAGGTATGGCATTGATTATGAGGAGACTTTTGCTCCAGTTGCAAGACAAGAAATAGTGAGGATGGTTCTTTCTATTGCTGCCCATAAAGGATGGAAGGTACATCATTTGGATGTAAAGAGTGCATTCTTGAATGGCTATCTTGATGAAGAGGTTTATGTGCAACAACCTCAAGGATTTGAAGTGCAAGGTAAGGAGAATCTTGTGTATAGGTTGAAGAAGGCCTTGTATGGTCTTAAGCAAGCTCCAAGAGCTTGGTATTCAAGGATTGATGGTTACTTTCATCAATATGGCTTCATGAGAAGCAAGAGTGAGCCAACCTTATACTACAAGAAGGAAGGTAATGACATTCTCCTTGTTTGTCTCTATGTGGATGATTTGATTTACTTGGGTAGTAACTCAAAGATGAATGATGATTTCAAAGATGCAATGATGCAAGAGTTTGAAATGAAATATTTAGGCTTGATGCATTATTTCCTTGGTATGGAGGTGTATCAACAAAATGATAAAATATTCATTTGTCAAACTAAATATGCCAATGATATGTTGAAAAAATTAGGCATGGAGAATTGTAAACTTGTTGCAACACCAATAGCTCATGGTGAGTTGTTGAGTAAAGATGATGGAACTGAAAAAGTTGATGTGACCACATATAGAAGCATTGTTGGGAGTTTGATGTTTCTCACCAACACTAGACCAGACATTACATGTGTTGTTTCACTTGTATCAAGGTATATGAGTGACCCTTCTGAATTACATATGAAAGCAACAAAAAGAATACTGAGGTATGTAAAAGGTACAACTGATTTTGGCATTCACTATTGTAAAAATGATGATATAAAACTTGTTGGCTTTAGTGATTCAGATTGGGGAAGTAATATAGATGATAGAAAATCTACATCAGGTAATTGTTTTAGTCTTGGGTCTGGTTTGATTACATGGTCTTCAAAGAAACAAAGTATTGTTGCTCTTTCTTCTACAGAGGTTGAATACATTGCAATCACAAGTGCTAGTGCTCAAGCATTGTGGTTGAGAAAAGTCCTTGAAGAAATTGGAGAAAAACAATATGGTCCTACTACCTTGTATTGTGACAACATGAGTGCTATACATTTAGCAAAGAACCCAGTTCATCACAGCAGGTCAAAACATTTTGACATGAAGTATCACTTCATCCGAGACATGGTTGAGAAGAAGGTCATTGAGTTGAAGCATTGCAATACTGAAGATAATATTGTTGATTTGTTTACCAAGGGAGTAGTAAAATCTCAGTTTTTGAAGCTGAGGAACTTCCTGGTCAGTCCCCTCAGCCTCAAGGGGGAGAATGTTGGAGATAAGACAAAGGTTCCAAAATTAGCTCTTGCATTTACACAGCCGTTACGGATGTCCAACAACACCAAACACACGCATCTACTTGGCGGTGAGTATGCTCGGGATGAGGTGGAACGAGTGCTAAATTTGGGAGACTGTTACGCTACTGAATGCAGAGATATGATGCCACTGCCAGCGCCTCCAACGCCGTTATTTTCCAGATGGTTGAGAATAACCGTAGCGAATAGTGGAGTTGTTTCATTCCGAATATGGGCTGAATAGCTGAGTCGTTTCATTCCATTTCATTGTAATAGTTTTGTCATTGATTGCTTTTGTAATTTTACCCTCCACGAAGATTCTTCTGTTGGAAACTCTGGGCTATATATTGTAATGCTTGCACAATAATGAACATGTCTTTGAAGTATTTTCTCACTCCTATCCAAACGGTCTTGTTTGACCGTTTGCCGTTGTGTTCTCATGCTTTGTTCCATATGGCCTAGTTGACTTGATTGTTGACCAGCTCTTCCAGATTGCCTTCTCCGTTGTTGGTTTCTTCTTGATGATCTTGCAGGTTCAGGTTCAATTCCATCATTTTGTCTATCGGCTGGCATTCCCATAGCTCTTTCTTCTGATGGCCAAGCATTCCTTCCTTCCCTTTCATTTATGCCGGACAACCTTAGTGTTGGTTGAACTTGTTCTCGATATGGTCCAGTTGCATTCAATCCCTCATTTCTTCCTCTTGGACTGCCTTCAACATCCTCTGTTGGCCCGACCCCTAGTTCAAATGATTTGAGGGCCGTTTGGGGTCTCCTATCTCCCAGAATGCCAGGGGTTGGTCCAGACGGCCCACCCTGTTGGTTGTACGGCCTAGGGGCAGTATGAGGGAAAAAACTTCCCCTCAGATGGCCAAGAATGAAGCCAAACAACCTCCTCCCTTGGCCTGGCAGATCCAGACGGCCCAGGGGACCTGATGGCCTTCCCAGACTGCCTGAATTGCCTAAGTCATAAGCATGCCTTGGGTCGTCTAGTAGTCTTTGTAGGCTACTTCGACTTCCCAAGGAACCGTTCAAGTTTGGCGGATCTTGATTTCTCCAACTCATCCACCTACTTGCCTCTAAGGCATTTTGGCTCTGAGTTGCTTGCTGTTGTTCATTGCCTCTGGGTTGATCATCTTGGTGTCTTCATGGTGTCATCCTTCTTGCTCGATTCCCAAGTTCCAAGCCTGAACTATCATTGCTCCAATCTTCTTCATTACTACTTGAACTTGTCAAGGATACACTACTTGACTCTTGCCTCAAGTTCTCAACTTCTCCTCCCCTTCTTGGCAATGGTACTTCATGTACATCCCTCCATACTTCTTCACTTGCAACAGGTCTTCTTGCGGGGTTAGTAGTCTGTCTCTAGAAACTCAGCTTTCTCCACACAACCATTAGCAAGTCCCAACACTTGTTTGTTGTGCACTTCCTGGAGTTTCTTCCGGACTTGTTCCATTTCCAGAAAAACTTCTCCTACCCATTGCTTGAATATCCTGTCGCATTCTTAACAATTCCCGTGCACGTTGTCTCCTTAGTTCTTCCATTCTTCTATTCAATTGCTCACTCTGCTCTCGCAACTATTGCGTTTCTTCCCTCATTCGTTGTTGTGCATGACCAATGGCTGCAAGCAAACTCATGCCTTTGTACTCGTTGCCCTCACTACGAGGCTCTTGTTTTGGTGGTTCTCCTTGCCCAACATACACCGCCACCATTCGTTGTATGTTTTCTGCATTCAGTGACCTCAACTCTTCTTCTTCTACATCTGGAAATCTAACATGTACCCGAATCTGTCTACGCTCTGTAGACTGAGGCTGTAATTCCTCTTGTTCGATCACAGGTTGCATATTTTCTCCTTCTCTACTTGCGTTCTCCCCTTCATACAACCAAGCTAGCTGCTCCACAAGTTCATTGTCTGAGTCACTGCTTTCTACTACACCATCTTCCTCCTTAGTCCGACTTGATTCCCCAACTTCTTGAATTGAGATTCCCTCAAAAGGTTTCGAAGACTGAGTTGGTGCCACTGTCAGCCTTCCCGTACTCGTTCCTTCTCCAGTTGGTTCAAAATTCACCATGTTCACTTGTGCTTTCATCTTATATGGTTTCAACTTCGAACCATTAACTGTTTCGAGGCACAATGTCCCATCTAGTTTTTTCAATCTTACTGCGCCATTGCTCATCACTTCATCTACTTGGAAGGGTCCAAGCCATAAAGTTTTCAACTTTCCTGGCTTGATTTCTCTCTTGCCATTATATTTCAAAACCAAGTCACCTGACTTCAAATCCATCTTCTTCAGGTGCTTGTCATGCCACAACTTCCTATGACGTTGGGCAATCTTCGTGGCCCATTGAGCCATCACTCTCCTCTCGTCCAATTGGATGAGTGTCGTTAGCCTCTCTTCCAGGCTCTCTTGATCACCTAGACAGTTTTGTACCGCCACTCTCAAACTTGGTACCAGAAACTCCACCGGCACAACTGCCTCCTGACCATACATCAGTTGGAATGGAGTGTGATTCGTTGTTGGCTTGAACGTAGTCCTATATGCCCACAAGACTATTGGCAATCTCTCCTCCCAATCAACATCTTCAATTGCACGTCTTATACATTATTGACACTAAGACCTTATTCGTTGCTTCCGCTTGCCCATTTGCTCTAGGGTAATATGGACTAGACAACGAATGCAAGATCTTAAATTCTGTGGTTAACTTTTAGATTATTTCATTGACAAAATGTCCTCCACGATCACTTGTCAATTGAAGAGGTATGCCGAATCTTGTTATCACTTGTTCATACAAGAAACATGCAGTACTCTTTGCAGAATTATCAGGCAACGCCCTTGCCTCGACCCACTTTGTCAAATATTCCGTTGCTACCACAATGTATCTACATCGTCTTTTACTTGTCTTCAATGGTCCAACAAAATCAAGACCCCATCTTTCAAACAATTCTTGTGGCTATGACGGGTGCAATGGCATGAAGTCCCTCCTCAACGGCTTCCCAGCTCTCTGGCATGTATCGCATGTGGTCACAAACTCCTTCGCATCATGATAGAGGGTGGGCCACCACAACCTTGCCAGAAGCACCTTCCTCGCGGTCGCATCTGGTCCCATATGCCCTCCTGCTAGCCCCTCATGAGCTTCCTTCAACGTTGCATTCACTTCCTCGTCCATCACACATCTCCGCAACACTCCATCAGGTCCGATCTTGTACAACAATCCAACTATCAATTGAAAAGGTGCTGATTTTACAATTATCTTCTTCTTAGCTGCCATCAACTCATGTGGCAACTTTCTCGACAAGTATTCTCCCACATACTTGTACCATGATGGTAGCGTAATGATTGAAAACAAATGAGCATTCGGAAATTCATCCGACACTCCTTTTGCAAGCTCTCCTAAGCGAATCCTTGACAATTGATCCGCTATCACGTGTTTCTTCCTTGGTCTGACTACCACTCGAAACACGAATTCTTGCAACGTGACGAGCCACCTGCTAACTCGTCCATGAATAGTCGGCTTGTTGATTAAATACAACAATGCCTGATGGTCTACATAGAAGGCAAAAGGATTGGCGAGCAAGTAATGTCTAAACTTCTGTACCGCATACACCATCCCCAAGGCTTCCCGCTCCATAGTGCTGTAATTTTTCTCTGCACAAGACAACAACCGACTAGAAAAATATATGGGCTGATCCAACCCATACTGCCCCTCCTAGGCCAACCCACATCCAATTGCAAAATTGGACGCATCAACATGGACATGGAACTCCTTTTCCCAATCTAGAAATACCAGAATGGGTGCGCAAACCAACTTTGCCTTCAACTCCTCAAAGGCCTTTTGATGCTCCTCCGTCCATCGAAAAGGAACATTCTTGCACGTCAACACATCTAGAGGGTGTGATACTTGTGCAAAGTTTTTGATGAAGCGTCGATAATACCCGACATGTCCCAAAAAAGACTTCAATGAACTCACGTCGTATGGCTCCTCCATGCTCATCACGACTCGTATTTTGTCAGGATCGGTCTTCAAACCCTCCTTACATACAACATGTCCAAGTAACTTGCCATATGGTACCAACAACTTACATTTCTTTGGGTTCAAGGACAATCGCGCATTCATACACAATGTCATGCATTCCTCCAATGCCTTCAAATGCTCGTCCTTCTTCCCGTACAATGACCAATCATCTAGGAATACTTTGAATTTGCTTGTGGACATTTGTTCAAAAATATATAGAATTATCCTTTGAAATGTGGTAGGGGCATTGCATAAACCGAAAGGCATTCGATTATATGCATAGATGCCATTCTCTACTACAAAAGTAGTCTTCAACCTATCTTCCTCGACTATACTGATCTGGTTATAGCTTGAGAATCCATCCAAAAATGAATAGATCTCGTGTCCAACTACCTCTTCCAAGATTGAATTGGTGAAGGGTATCGGAAAGGGATCCTTAATAGTTACTGCATTCAAACTTCTGAAATCAACACAGATGCGGATCTGATTACTCTCCTTCAAACTGATCACAATTGGTGACACCCACTCACTCACAATCACCTTGAAAATGATTCCAACATCCAACATCTTTTCAATTTCTGCATTGACTAAGGCCGCATACTTTGGATTCATTCTGTACGGCCTTCTTCGTACTGGTTGTGCACCTGAAACCAACGGAATCCAATGCACACACAATTCATGCATCCCCGCAATGGATCATCTTCTCTTCATCTCCTTCATCGAGGTTTACCTGCACCATCTTTGGTCCTTCATACTGTATGGTGTCAAGTTCTTTTGCCACTTTCTCTACATCAAATGGATGTGTTGGCTTTTCATCAATCAAGGCATCGCCAACACTATATTCTACAAAATTTCGTGGAAAAGTCCACTTCTCTTCTTCAACCTTGGCTGTAGACTTCGTATTTTGACTGCATTCACCGATCTCATATACACTTTGTATTAGTTCATCTTGGTCTTCTTTTGTGTTGATACACATACAATTTGGCTAGAAGACTTCATAGTCTTCCATTTGCCAATGGAGAAGTCCACTGTTAGAGTGCTCCTCATCCTCCGTGCATTCCTCCAACTCCAACACACCTTCGTTTGGTTCTTGTCCATTCTCATCCTCTAATGATGAACTCTCGGACTCATCGAATGTCACCAATTCTTCACTTATGGATTGATTCTTCAAGTTAATCACATACTTGTGCTGGCCTTTCTTGAATGTCAAACAATCCTTCTCCTAGTTGTGGTTTACCTTTGCTGTGCGTAGCCACCTGCGTCCCAACAATGCATCATAGGCTGGTTTTTGCATAGCAATTACCACAAAATCCATGATGAACATTTGATCAACAATCTTCACTTTTTGTGCAGTCAATACTCCCTTCATCTCTATCCCATACTGGTCTGCACCATACAATCGAAAGTTGGGAGACCATAAAAATGGTGCCCCCAAATCTTTCCATGTCTTTTCAGGCAAGACATTTACACTTGACCCTCCATCAACGATTACTTGAGTCAACTTGTGATTCAACAACTCGATGTGAATCAATGTTGGTTTCCGGATCTATCATCAAGAGTGTTGGGTCAATATATTGATCCTTCCGTATTCGTGTTGCTTCCAGTTGGTGTTGGGCTCCTCCATTCTCCTTGTCTGCACCATCTCTCCTACCATTGCATATAGCTTTGGTATTGTGCCTAGTAAATTGGATACTTTCACTTCAATACTTGTATTTAGTACTTGCGCGACCAACTGGTTCGTTACTATGTCCTCTTCTTCAATCTTGATGGGTTCCTTCAATTTCTTTTCTTGGAGCAATCTCTCTTGATTGGTCTTTTTCGTCTCTTCTTCAATTTGGACATGTGCTTCCTGCCATCTCTCCTCTTTAGTAGGGTTTGGGTATTGTTCTTCCTTCTTCGCCTATGCTCGAGTTATCACTAGCACATGTTTTTCCTTCTTTTGGTCCTGTGAAGATTCCTCAATGTCAATAAAATTGACATTCTGTGAGTTACTTGTACTTGCTTTCTTTGGGCAATTTGCCTCCTTGTGATTGCT
Organism: Wollemia nobilis; assembly: GCA_028583015.1. Classification (NCBI taxonomy): domain Eukaryota; kingdom Viridiplantae; phylum Streptophyta; class Pinopsida; order Araucariales; family Araucariaceae; genus Wollemia; species Wollemia nobilis. The sequence continues at coordinate 5,963,347 of JAQPPZ010017049.1, read as the reverse complement.
TGGTCCACACCATCGACACATCATTGCATTATTGTTTCGTTGCCCCTCTTGTTGAGGCATTTTGATAGTTGCGTGCGAAGTGTCCCCACTCTTGACATCTTTGACATTGAATGATTGGCCTCCCATCCGAATCATACTGCAATCGACCCTCTCCTCTGGATCGATTTCCTTGTTGTAGTTGCCTTCTTCCTTGGCGGTTATTTTGATATCTACCACTTGTTGCTCCTTGTCCGTTCTTTGAAGTGCTCGACTTCTCTTCCTTACTCTCCTTCTGCACCATCAATGTCTGGTGTCTGGCACTTTTGAGATTGAATGGACAATCGACAACAACATGCCCCACAACTTCACAAATATTGCAGAATGCTTTCTTTGGACAATTGACATTGGTGTGTCCTGATTTGCAATCAGAACACCATATGTCCTTTTTCTCCTTTTTCTTCTTAGCCTTCACATCATTAATCATACGCTCTAGGTCCTTCCTCATGGCTTGGATTGTCGCGCTCAAGTCATCTTGATCACTATCCAAATCATCGTCTCGATCATGGATTGCACTTCCTCCACTTGCTATGGTTGTCTTCATCTCACTTTCTAAATTCAATGCTCTATCAAATGCTTCTTGATAGGTAGTTGGTGGAACTACCTTCATCTTCTTCTTGTACCGTGACAACAATCCATCTAGGAACCATCGTTTTTGCAGCCCATCTGCTGGTTTTGCTTCCATCTTATCGATAAGTTCCTTCAATTGATGATTATATGACTTGATGTTCTCATCCTTCTTTTGCTTCGTTGAGTAGATCTCTCCAATGATCTCTGTATCGTCTTGAAGCAATCTGAATTCTTTACTGAATGCAGTCTTCAATTCATCCCAAGTTGTGAAGGGTTCTTGTTTTAAGTGCCAATCCATCACTATTCCATGCAACATGGCTAGAAACAATCGCAGCCATGAACCTTCATCATCTACGCCATTGGCTCTCCATATCGTTTCACATGTTCCGATATGGCGTTCTGGGTCTTCCTTCCCATCACCCATGAACTTTGGGCACTTTTGTTTGCTTGTAGTTGCAACAATATTAGCCATTGGTGGTTGTTTGTCTTCACTTGACGAACCTTTGTTTGCAAACAATCTTCGACCACTACCTTGCGCTCCCACACTTCGTGATCTCCTCCGCAAATACATGAGCGTCGGATCTGGTCTCTTAAGCACACTCTCCTGCGGTCGCCTTTGTGCTTGACTCTCGTCCTCTGCACCTCTAGGCACTCTCCCTCGCACTTGTGTTGGCGTCACCAATTGCTCCGCCTCGTCTTGTGCACGCTCCACGTTTGCGCCTTCTTCACAACTTGCAAACGTTCTCCTCGGCCCAAACCTCGTTTGCTCTTGCTGCCTCCACTTGCGCTTTGTCTTCCATTGTTAAAAACAATGTTTGCCACCTTTCTCGTTCCTCGTCTGAACTATCCAACACTTGAGGATTCCAAACTCGTTCAACTTCTGGTATTTGTATCTCTTCACCAGCAAGTTTTGTCAATATTCTTCTTTCGTGCAGTCCTTCGTCAGCAACATGCAAGTCTTCCTCAATACGCCCATGTTCTTCTCGTTCTTGTTGTTGTGCAATCCTTAGACTTCTGCGTATTGGCTGATCTCTCGCTCTTCCGCATCCACGTCTCCCACGTCCTCGTGGTAAGTTATTTATCATCCACCTCTCCAAGCTTCATGTGGTGCTGGTTTGAACTTCAAATGGCAATGACGCCAAATGTAGCATGGTGGTGGTATTCCACCCTTGGAGGAACAATTTGGATTGACAGATTAACTATCTACAACTTGCAGTGATGTAGTTGTACGACCTGCATCATCTCCTTGTCTCTGATGGCCTTATTCACTACTCTAGATGGCCCAGTCTGAGAATTAGATGGCCTACACTCTTCCCAAATGGCTTGCCTTTAGTCTTGATGGCCTGGCAACTGCATTGTATGGCTTGGCAACTATGTTGGATGGCCTGGTAACTGCTAGACGACCCTGTATGGCAGAACTTGGAAAAGAATACAAATGATAGGATTGAATCTAATCTACTACAGCAATCAATCAATAGCAATACATGCAGATCACACACAATAGCAATAGCAAATGATGAACAAGTATGAACAGATATTGCATTAATGATAGCCTGTTATGGCATTCTCTTACATACATAGTATCTGATCCTATGCAGAATACCTCCAATGCACTCTACACTCTCTCCTGGCATACACAATGCAACTACAATGGACTCTCTCTGGCATATACAATGTCTCCCTGTGTGTGTGTGTACCTTCTCAAATGAATGAGGGGGTCTTATTTAAACTATGGGGACGGTAGTTACAAACAACTACCACCCCTGACACCTCACCTCCTAACTACAAGACAAACTAGGTGTTAACTACCTTTGCATGACTATGTTTGCACATATCTCCAACTTGAGTCATTATTACATGTATTATTACAACGTACATATTTTATTCAAAATTACAAAACTTAACATATGTGTACTTGACATCCATGCATATTTTATTTCTAACTTGTTTATTTCCTTTGTTGAGGTGGCACGTCAGAACTAGTGCCTACAATCACAACTGCAATGAATTTGGGAAAATGCGTTATAGGCTAAACAACACTTAAACTACATTCTAACATGCAATGAATTGAATTTTGAAGCCCTCTTTGGGAAAGTTTATTGTCTTTTCTTATGCTATTCTTATTCACAGCAAAACTAGGAACTGGAAGGACTATTGGAACTCTTGGAAATTGTTTAATAACTCTTGTGGAAGAAATATGAATTTGCAGAGGAATCAAAGCGTGATTTTTAATCATTGATTTTCAAAGATTAAAGATCTTTTAAAGGAAAGAGATATTGACATAGCTGAAGGGGATACCTCAAATTGGCCCATGATAGGATAAAGCCATAATATGACTAAGCATCACAATTGGTGGGGAGATTAAGTCTTCATGAGATTACAGTCTTGTAAGCTTTCAAACTTAATTGGATGAAGAAACTACGGTTTAGATGTTATGGGCCTTATAATGTTCTAGAAAGAGCAATACATGGTGCATATGGTTTTGAATTTCCTGCAAGCTCATGGTTGCATAAGACCATGCATATCTCACGTTTAAGGAAAGTTACAGAAAAGAAGGTTAAGATTCAGATTCATTTTTCCCTAACGTTCAAAATATTATTCCTTATATAGTCTCTTATAATCATGCAATACATTTCTTGTATGTTGGATGCTTTCTTCTTGTGCGGATCTATGTTCATCTTACTTGTTCTACTGTAACATTGAATGGCGGCATGTGTGTGGGGGGTAGTTGGCCCTCTTGCTTTCTAATTGGTTCATTGTGATGCTCTTCTTATACAAGCTGTTTATTTCCAGTGGCATATTCCTATGATGGAATTTTGTTCCACATTAATACCTCTTCTGCTTAGTTAGTGTAGTGTGTGCGTGCATTAATAATCCCACATTGACCCAGTTGTGGGACTTGAGTGGTTTATGAGCCCCACCACTTGCCAAACTCTTTGCCAATGGGGTAGTAGGCTTAGAGGTGCAAGCCCTTGGTCCCACTTATGTGGGATTCCTCACCCCTATTAACATCGAGTCGTGGCATGTGTGTGGGGGTAGTTGACCCTCTTACTTTCTAACTGCTTCATTGTGATGCCCTTCTTATGCAAGCAAATGGCATATTCCTATGATGTAATGTCGTTCCACGTTAATATCTCTTCTTCTTCTTCTTCTCAATGGAGTATTATTATTATTATTATTTAAATTGGTTATATGGGATTGAAATGAGCCCTACCTGTATTACATTGTGACTGCATAGTGGTATTACAAAAGCAATTTAGCAATTATGTATGTATCGCTTCACAAGATTTGAACCTGGGTCTTCTTGACAGTTGAGGTATTTAACCGGTTGAGCTCATGCCATTTAATACTTTTAATGGGGCATTTATTCTGTAAGTGGAACCATTTTGTTTACATCACATTAACCCTTTCTGCCCTTTGACTATAAGCATGGAATTTTACTTGTAATGTTACTTGTTTTATGTTAAATATTGAAGATGCCTTAAAGATTGGTGTTAGCTTGTTATTCAAACTTTGTTAGCTGCAAAAAATTATTACAGTTTCTACTGCAGAATAACTACTTTTCTAATAGGGATTTGTTATATGAATGCTTTCTCAGTTCTTGAGAGTGATGTTCTTGTGTAATTGATCTCTAGTTCTACAAATCTTTAGAGCTAATTGAGTTAAATACATCATCAGCACTCAGTAGTTAGAGCAGGTTCATGTAGCATGACAAAAGCACACAGCAGATGATCAAATGCAACAATAGCTAATAACTCTTCCTTTACTTTGTAGAACCTGCAAAATGAGAACCTCTTAATTAATTTTTTTCTCTTTTGTATCCCAAAAGTTTCCAATGTACAATACTTCAAAATTTATTGCCGGATTGTCTGAAGAAACCAAGGATTCTAGTTGTAAACAAAAATGATATTTGTTGGTAATGAAATATGGTGCTGACTAGAAAATTTCCATTCAGCTGTCTGTTCTTCCAAGATCAACCGCTGTTCTCCTTCTCCTTCAGTAATTGTCATTGGTAGTGGATTTGGTGGGCTAGCAGCTGCACGAGCCCTTCATAATGCCTCTTTCAAGGTTAGATCATATCTCAAATATTTTTCAATGAAGATTTCCTCATTCTCACTTATCTACCATGGAGGATGGGAGCTGCCTTAACAATGATGGCTTTGTCTACAATTGGAAGTTTGCCTTAGCCAAAACTGGTTTTTGTTCAGGTGGTTCTGTTGGAGTCACGGGATAGAATTGGTGGACGTGCATATACGGATTATACGTTTGGATTCCCAGTTGACATGGGCGCCTCATGGCAAGCTTATTTTTATATGCCTACTCTTTATGATAGAAGTATCAGATTATGTGGTAAATCATACATATCTAATCCTGTGTGTTAGTCATTTTATGCAGGTTACATGGTGTATGTAAGAGAAATCCATTGGCTCCTGTGATTGGCAAATTAGGACTCCCATTATTCCGTACTAGTGGCGATAATTCTGTGCTATATGATCATGATCTGGAGAGGCATGTTCAGGACATTTCAGTAAATTTAAGCTAGTGTTTCTTTTATCTGTTTTGGATTTTGTCGTCGTTAGGTCAGTTTTCTCCTTGATAGTTTGTGTTTTGCATCTGAAACATTTGCAGCTACATCTAGGTTCATATTGGTACCATTTAAAAATTTTAAACATCATAAATCCCACTTCTGGCCATACTCATTCATTCAAGCAAGATAGATAACAGTGCTGGTTTTGTTTTTCCTGTTTTATGAAGAAAAATCTGCAAAGGGATGGTCTTCATGTTCCTCAGTGCCACTGTGTGAACATGTATGGGACAGTTTTCTTTACCCAAATTATTTTAAGATCATTTGAAATGGTTCTCTGCTTATGTATAAATTCTGGTTTTGGGAATACAGTTATGCACTTTTTGATATGGAGGGGCATCAAGTTCCACAAGAATTGGTGACTGAAGTTGGAGAGGCATTTGAAAGAGTTTTAGAAGAGGTACATACATTATTAGTGTCTTATGAAAATTCTATAGCTATTATACTGCTTGGAAAATGTAATGAATATATTCTTCGTTCATTCAAGACAAAAAAGATACGAGAAGAATATCAAGAAGACATGTCAGTGCGGAAGGCATTTTCAATTGTGTTGGAGAGACATCCAGATTTAAGGTGGTTTGAATGTAATTTGAAATTTGATTTAGTGCAATCAAGATTGTAAAAATTATCTATATCCTTTTTAGTTTAATTGTTACACTGATTCCCAAGCTTTTATATTAGGCAACATGGGCTTGCATACAAAGTTTTACAGTGGTATTTGTGCCGAATGGAGGGCTGGTTTGCTGCTGATGCTGATGACATATCCCTAAAAAGTTGGGATCAGGTAAGGTGTCTTTCATAGGTCAAATCGTTTGTAAGTATTTATTATAAATTCTGAAAATGGAAAATAGCATTTTTCTATCGTAATCTTTCATTTGTGTAGTAATTCTGCCAAACTACAGGAAGAACTTCTAGAAGGTGGGCATGGGCTGATGGTGCGAGGTTATCATCCTGTTATAGAGGCCCTGGCCGAAGGCCTTGACATACGTCTCAATCATAGGTATAAACTAATGTTTTAGCTAGGGCATCGGTCCTCTTTGGGTACAGTTGAAAAATCTTTCCTTAAGAATTGACATGACTAATTTTGATATTATTCAGGGTTGTAAAAGTTACTTGGAGATATAATGGTGTAAGGGTTTCTCTTGAAGATGGAAGATCCTTTGTAGCTGATGCAGCCGTTATTGCAATTCCTCTTGGCGTTTTAAAAGCAAACACCGTAAAATTTGAACCACGGCTACCAGAGTGGAAACAAGAAGCAATTTCAGACTTAGGAGTTGGCACTGAGAACAAAATTGCTTTATATTTTGAAAGAGCATTTTGGCCAAAAGTTGACTTTTTGGGAGTGGTTGCACCTACTTCTTATGGCTGTAGTTACTTTTTGAATTTGCATAAAGCAACAGATCAACCTGTTCTTGTATACATGCCTGCAGGAAGGCTTGCTAATGACATAGAAAAGATGTCTGATGAAGCAGCCACAAACTTTGCAGTGTCCCAGCTGAAGAGAATTCTACCTCATGCATCAGAACCTGTAAGTCATATTCACTGGTTGGTGTAAATGCACTCATCTCATTTATGATTATTAACTCATTTTTTATCATGCTTTCTGGTTATAGTTACCGTTTTTGATGGTTATTCAATATTCGATTCTGTACAGATAAAATCTCTCGTTTCACACTGGGGAACAGATCCAAACTCTCTTGGTTCTTATAGTTATGATGCTGTGGGTAAGCCTCATGATCTGTATGAGCGATTACGTGTTCCTGTTGACAATATTTTTTTTGCAGGGGAGGCCACCAGTGTAAAATATCCAGGTACAGTGCATGGGGCATTCTCTACAGGCATTATGGCTGCTGAAGACTGCAAAAGGCGTCTTATGGAAAGATACAGAGATTTAGAGTTATTTCAGCCTGTAATGGGAGAGGAGCTCACTACTGAATCAATCCCTCTGCGAATATCAAGGCTGTGAGCTGCAATTCTATGGCTTGTAATTTTTAATAAGTAATAAAGTTTGTCTGCATCGGATAATTATACGATTTAAAACTTGCATATAAAGTGAATATTTTACAGCAGGCAAGTTTATGGCCTGTCATGAACCTACTTGAGTGTATAAATTATAAGCTGGTGCATGTATGAGATAAGACCTGACTCTTTTTTCTTGTTCAGTGCATATTTAGTTGCAAGATCCTGGTTCCTTACATAATATACTTGTTCTCTTGTTGACGAGTATGATACTGGTCTGAATGTGATTCTTTCAAGAAGGCATAGTTTGAGCTGAAGACATGATTTCTTTGTTTCTATAAATACAATGTATGGTGTTTTGGGCATCCCTAAGTTCTCAAGTTATGACCTTTAACACCATGATAGGATAAAGCATCCTTCTTAGAAGTGTATTTTGTGTCTCATTTGATACAAACACCTCTTGAGCATTCAGTTTACTTTTTCTGCCCTACCCATTTAACTTGTCATAGCAAATGCCAAGAATCAGATTTTTTTAAAGCATCAAGTAACAGATAACATCATCTAGACATTTATGGAATCTCCATTGAATGAAAATATAACCTAGAGAGTTCATAATTTCATTTCGTTGCCCAGCCTTTTCTGGGCTATTTTATTTTGCTATTATTTTTTTTAAAGGAGTTATATGGGATTGAAACGGGCCCCACCCGTATTACATCATTACCACATAGTGGTATTACAACAAAGCTTGGATATTATCCCTGTATCGTTAGGCATGATTCGAACTTGGGTCTCCTCGTTAAAATGTTGAAAAATTTAACCCATTGAGCTAATGCCATTTGATTTCTGGGCTATTTCTTAAATACGATGGCTTGGTTGTTTTTGATAGGAGTGTTCTGCTGGGTTCTTTAGAAGCACCTGGTTTAATTTGGACAACTTGTGCACTAACCAATATGGTGGTACATATTGGATTGTTGAATGCTAATTAATTCAATTGTGAAAATCCTAAATATTTTAAGAAGCTTTTCTAATAATTTCTGCTATTTTTATATTTTGTATCCATTACACCTGTTCTTTATAATAATTATAGTGTGCAGTTCCTCTAGAATATTTTACACACACAAAAAAGAAAAACATGCTACAACGTATTTTACTTTATATTAAGGCCAGGAGGCATTGGTGGCAATACTGCACATTATTTATGTTTGGTCTTGTTTCATAATTTGTTAGTGTAATAGACTAGTTATAAAATAAACATAGTACTTCTTAATCCAATATTTCAAATTTTTGTGAATGTATTTCTGTTTATATGGATGTTTAAAGTACTCCAACAGATAATAGGAAAAATAATATAGCAACAAATATTCTCTTCAGTGTATGATGCAGTCAGTACACAACTTCAACAAAGTTTAAGGCTTCATTTCACATGTGCTCGAAATTGTAACTATGCCCTTTATTGTAATATTTAGGGACTTAGTGTCTCCATTTGTTAGCCCATAAAGTCAAAGAAAACTGATGATGATGTTTATGTCAATTGATAGAAATTTTCAAATTTCTTAAAGGTAGTTTGGATGCATGAGATATACAAACACTAAGATCATCTCACTATAATAAAGTGCTTTCCCCAATAGTAATAAGGATAATGGTGACCATAGTGGCACATAGTTCACCAGACCTCTGCTGATTCTTCCAAGAATTTATTTAGAACATTATCTAAACACTTATAATCTTTATGGGATCCCTAGTGAATTTGAGCATTGCAATGTTGTTTTGGGGGAATTCAATATATTCAAGGAAGCTGCCTATGCAACAACCTTTTACACTGGTTTGTATGATATGGAGCAGTGGTATTACATTTCCATCGTGCAAATGATTTGCTGTATAGACATAAAATTGGTTAATTAATACACATTTGTTATATTGGTTTTTTGGTTTTATAGGTAGGATACAAAAAAAAGATGAAATATCCAATTGGCTAGGTTTCTAAACACCAATTGAACATATTCACTGCATAAGCCTGATTTGTTATGAAACATGATGAATTCTCTTCCACCTCACACCTCAAAGACCCGAGAGGACATGACCTTAATGAGACTTACACTCCACGTGTAGCTATTAACCATAATAATGTGATTTGGGATAGGAAATTAATATGGACTAGCTATACATCTGTGGATGGAACCACACCTTCTATTTAAAATTTAATTGCATGTAAGAACTCTTCCCCGTGTGGAAATAAGTGAGGACAGTTGACGTAGAAGCAACTACAATGAATTTTCCCAGAAGGCAAGGAGAAAATCCACAACAAACATTTTTTCATCTCAAGTTATCATCTGTTCTAAATTATTGACCAGAACTCTCCACAAAAATACATAGGATTGTTCACTTTTAGGCCTAGAGAAAAAACCCATCTAAGGTCTCTGTGTTGTCCTTATGACTATTGTGCATAACTCCAGAGGGATAAGATGAACGTAAACTTTGTACCCAACTAGTACGAGGATATGATTATGGCAGGAGTCCTCCAGATTCTGATTCCAAGGTGTTAAACATGGTGACATAAATGAATGAAAGTGGGTTGCAAATATTATACATATTGTTCGAGAGATTTAGGGTACAACTCAATGCTTGAAATTTTTGCTCTCTAATATTGCTCTCTGCCATTGGGATCTGCCAAATTGGCTGGCTGGCTTGATGTATGCAAGCTGAGAATGCGCTTTGAGTGAAGTGGTGTTGCTGATGGATATTGAGGCAAATAATACAAGCATCTAATCACAGATCTCATCTTGTTATAGATAAAATCTATTAAAATTATTTACCAAACATTTAATATCAAATAACTCATACTTAAACTTTTTAGAAGCCATTTGAGTTGAGGTTAGACTATATTAATAATGAATGTAACTGCATTCTATAAAAGTGCAAAGTGCAATTGCTGCCACATTTAGTTGGGATCTGAGTGGTTTATGAGCCCCAACACTCGCCAAACTCTTTGCCAATGGGATAGCAGGCTTAAAGGTGGAAGCCCTTGGTCCCGCTTATGTGGGACTCCTCACCCCTATTAACATTGAGTCGCGGCATGTGTGTGGGGGTAGTTGGCCCTCTTGCTTTCTAACCGGTTTATGTGATGCTGTTCCCATACAAGCTGTTTATTTCCAGTGGCATATTCTTATGTTGGAATTTTGTTCCCCTTTAATACTTCTTCTTCTACTAACTTCTAGACATTACCATGCAAGCCTAATTGATGTATGGGACACTTTTGTAGGTCATATTGTATCATATTTGTCCAAGTTTTGTATTTATTTGTAAACTCTTTGATTTAACTTGTCTAAAATTAAATCTTGAAACTAGTTAATTTTATCAATTATATGAACAATGTAATGTGGAAGCATCCAGCTGGCAATAGCCGACTAAAAACTGGGATAAAATAATTGATAAGCAATGTCGGCAACCAACAAATGACAACAGACAACCAATGTTTGCAGCCAACAAATGACGACAAGCAACCAATGTCGGCAGACAAGACTTATGTCAGCTGGTTTCCTTTATTGAGACGGTGATGACAAAATTTTAAGACGACAACTTCGTGGTTGTGACGACACCGCTTGGGCAAGACGACTAACTTTGTCTGTGTCGACAACAAAATGTTGCAGACGACAAATTCCTCTGTGTGATGGCAACTCCAATTCTTGTGTTGGCAGTGTTATGATGGCGACGACAAAATATATGATGACAACCTCCAAATATCGACAATGGAAACTATGATGACAGAGTTGTCTTCTCGGCAAGATGACACAATGTATGGCAACAATTTTGGTTTATGTCGGCGAACCACACTTTTCACTGTCGGCCACTTCAGTAATCTTTCTCTCATCGGCAAGCTTCCAACGATGTCTTTCTCCTTCACTCTGGTGACACTCTTTCTCCTCGATGACGTCTTCAATAGTTTATCAATGCTTCTCGAATACGATACCTGCAAACATCACCATAATCTGCAACACAAATTCCTTGAATATACACAAGAATTTCACATAACAATTTGAGCATTAAGGGAATAAATATTTTTATTCATTATTAGCACCAATGGCCGCTTCTTTACAATAATATGTCTGCGAAGCACGCAGAGCATTCATAGGGAAGTATCTCCTTTCTCTCCCTTCTCTTCTCACTATCTCCCTTTCTCTATTTTTGCTCCCTTATTTATAAGCACGAGAACTGTGAGTTTGCCAACTAATTCGTATGGTGAGACCAATTTATTTATTTGTTCTTTTTTTTAATGCCAATCGTCCAATTAGATGGCGGTGGAACTGCTAGCCTTATTTTATCACTTTGTTTTTATCCCTTGTATGGAATTACAACTATTATTCATTGGCATGGTTGGTTGTTGTCCTAGTTTTTAGTTGGTTGTTGCCAGTGGGATGCTTCTGCATCATACTCACCGGGTAACAAAAGAAATGTTCCTTGAGCATTTGGAAAGTCGTCAACAGATACCCCGTACTTGGCAATCTCGAAAGGGGTTAGCCATGTCGTAGCATCAACATTTTGGTTCTTCCACTTAAACAGATATTCATGATGACTTGCCTTGTCCTCCTTGCCACTCTAGAGTCTATAATGGCTTCAATTTTGTCACATTCCTTCTCAGGCAACTACACTATCCATTCTTCTGCTTGGATATTAGTTGTATGAGCTTCATCCTCATTAGTAGGTTGACCATAGTATGGATATAGGTCGACTACATTAAAGATCGATGAAATGTCAATCCCTTTTGGAAGCTCAATTTCATATGCATTTGCGATAAACTTCTTCAAGACCTTACATGGTCCAATCTTCTTCCAGTTGAGCTTGTTGTACATGCCTTTGGGAAACCTTTCTTTCCACAAATGTGCCAAAACCAAATCTCCAACTTGGAATTCTTGTGTTCGATGCTTGAGGTTAGCGCATTGCTTGTATTTCATGATGTTCTTTTCCAAATCAGCCTTCACTTCATGATGCAAGTCTTGTATATACTCAGCAAAATCCTCCACCAAAGCGTTAGGCCTTTGCAATTCAGAGGTACTCTGCAACTCATCTATTCCCCTAGGATGAGTGCCATACACAACCTGAAATGGACTTTTGGTTGTACTACGATTCACTGAATTATTATAAGCAAACTTTGCTTGTGCCAATACTGTATCCCACAACTTCGGCTTCTTATCAACTAGAATCGTAGCAAATTCCCAACGCTTCTTTTCACGACTTTGGTTTGTCCATTTGTTTGCGGGTGATAAGTATAAGCTTAACTTGGTACCCAAATTCTTCCACAAGGTATGCCAAAAATGACCAACAAATTTTGCATCTCTATTTGACATAATGCTCTTCAGCAAACCATGCAACCTTACAACTTCTTGAAAGAACAAGTGCAATATGAGATACGCCACTTGTTTTCTTGCAAGGTATGAAATGTGCCATGTTCGAGAATTTGTCAACAATAACAAAAATGGAATCATTACCCCTTTGCGTCCTTGGCAACCTAAAAATAAAATCCATGCGTACATCCTCCCATGGCCTCTCTGGTACTGGTAATGGTTGATACAACCTAGTATTTTGGCTTCTTCCTTTGGCATGCTGACAAACTCTATAATATTGTACAAACCTTTTGACAATTGCATTCATTCCAGGCCAATAGTAACTTGCACAAAGTTGACTCAGCATTTTGTCCATTCCAAATGTCCAGCTAGTCCTCCATTATGTTTCTCTCATCAGGTTCTCCCTCATCGAACCTTGTGGTATACACAATTGCTACCCCTTGAACAATAATCCTTCTTGGATGAAGTAGTCCAACCATGACGTCCTGTCCCCTGCAATAGGGTTACCACATGCTGCCCAAGATTCCTTGAAGCCTACATCATTATCATAAAGCTCCTTCATGGCATCAAAACCAACCACTTCAATCTCCATTGTGTTCAACAATAGATTTCTTTTGCTCAAGGCATTGGCTACTCGATTTGAATGATAACTTTTGTGCTTCAAGACAAAGGAATAGCCCTGCAAAAATTCCACCCATTTCATATGCCTTTGGTTCAACTTATTTTGATTGTTAATGAACTGTAGAGCATGATTATCTGTGAACAAGAAAAACTCTTGTGGCGGTAAATAATGCCTCCATTTCTTCAATGCTTGAACAATGACATAAAATTCTTGGTCATAGATCGAGTACTTCTTTGCCTCATTTAGCTTCTCATTGAAATGGTCAATAGGCTTGCCTTCTTGGCTCAAGATTCCTATCGTTGTTCCACTTGCATCACAATCCACCTGAAAGACCTTGTTGAAATATGACAAGGCTAGAATGGGCTAATTCGTTATTTTCTCTTTTAGGATTTGGAAACTCCTTTCTGTTGCAGTTGTCCACTTAAAGTCATGCTTTCCTCCTTTCATCGTTTCTATGATTGAAGCACAAATCCCACTGAAGTTTCTATAAAAGCTTGCTAGACCATGGAAACTCCTAGCCTCAAACTTACTTTTTGTTGATGACCAATTCACAATGGCTTTGACCATCTTAGGGTCCATTTGTAACCCCTCTTTGGAAATCACAAAACCCAAGTATACTAATTCCTCTTTCATAAAACTACATTTATTCAAGTTGACAAGCAACTTCTCTTCCTTTAGTCTTTGCAAGACAAATCTTACATGTGCTAAATGGTCTTCCTTGCTTTTACTAAATATCAAGATGTCGTCCAAATAGACTACCACAAACTTGCCAAGAAATGGTTTCAATACTTCGTTCATTAGCCGCATAAAGGTACTAGGTGCATTTGTCAATCTAAATGGCATAACTAGCCACTCGTATAACCCATCCTTTGTTTTGAATGTGGTTTTCCACTCATCTCCTTCCCTATGATGGCTTTTTAAGCCTTAATACTACCAGAAATATCACACAGGATCAAATATAATATAGCCACAATATAGTAAGATCAAGATAATAATATGAATAGAATATTATGAGCAAATTAATATGTATATCAAGGCTAATAATATATCAAATAACGTTCACTAATAAGCAACAATATGAATGTAAATAGCCTGAATCATACATGTACTAAGCATGTAGAACAACTTACAATAAGAATTGCTCAAAATGTGTGCAATCTTTATTGCTTTTCTTTCTCTTACAAATATGTTACTTCATATAATGTGATACTTCTTGATATGATATGAAGTATCTTTATGGAGTATATATCCATAGTAGAATGACTCTTTGGATACTTGACTATTCCTTTCTATATGCCAAATATCATGATCCTTGGCTCCTCTACTTGACACTTGCATACTTGATGAACACTTGACTCTATATTGTATGCACACCTATACATGACTCTTGACTTTCACTTTGCACACTCTAACCTAAGACACTTGTGCACATATTTACACTACATATTTGCACTCTTACATATATAAGACACTTGTGCACATAGACGATACTTACATTTGCACACTCACTCATATAACACTCGTGCATTTCCTACATATTAGAACTTTACATAACACTTGTGCATTTATTACAAATTCACACTTACATGGAAGGGGGAATAATACTCACACTTTAAACTAGGACTCAACGCTAATTCATTATTTACAATTGTACCATGAAGGTACCATGGGGGTATATTAGCATGTACCAAATAATGTAATATACTCCAACACCCCCTTGTATTATATTATTTGGTTATTGAAGACTTTAGTCTTCAATTATGGTCTTCATCTTGATCTTCAATCTTCAAGTGATCTTGGAACCTATGCTTGCTTTGTTCTCTTTTTGCTTTCTTCTAAATTTTTTTGATCTTCTTTTGTTACTTTAGTTTGTTCTTTTCTATCTTGGTCTTGTTATGCTGCATTCTTGTATCTTGATGTTTTATAGCAACTACAATATTATTACCTTCATAATTTTTTGAAATAAATATATCTTTATTAATTATTAACTTTGCTGAGAGAGCTTTGAATTCATTTTCATCAGTAGTTTCTTGAATTCATTTTCATCAGTAGTTTCTTCTATCTCGTGAATTTCATGAATTTCTTGAGTTAAATGTCCTTTTTGATTTCCCTCTCTATATTGTAACTGAGGTTGACTATACTAAACATTTACTTAGAGCATCATTCCTGAGTTAAGTGAACTTGGAATATCAATATTGCATTAAGAATGAAATCCTTTCTAGGAATGATTCATCTACTTTTGCTTTCTTCTTAAGAGATTCAATCAAATCCTTTTGTTTCACATTTTATTCTTTATGAAACTTAAGTGTAAGCAATGCCATATACATTATGCTACCAATATCTAGAGGTATCATAATACTATCTTTTCCATCATCAATTGCTTCAACAATTATTGCATGTAAATAGTATTAAAAAATTTCAAAATTTTCTTCTATGGCTTCACTATAGATTAATTTTGAAACTATATCCATCTTTCCTTCAGATTTTTCAATCAAATTCTTGATCCCAAATTTTATGATGTCTAATTTTTCTTTTCTAATCATAGACTCCATATTGTTATCCATAATTTTTTAAAGATTTTGACTCCTTTGAAGTAGACAACCTTATATCTCCAAAGTTTAAATAAATTCAAGAATTTCAAAGTTTCTAACTTAAATCCTATGAGGTAGTAAACCATGTCTCCCTAGTTATAGAAACTAAGAATAATTTTTTATTTGCGAATTTATATTTTTTGAAAATTTGAGGTTGAAACCCTTTTATCTCCCAAATGACTAAATTTTCAAATAATTTTCTATTCTCTCAAAAAACTATGAAATCAATTTAAATAAACTTCAAATTTAAAAAGCTTTAAAAATAAAAAAATCTTAAAATCCTTATTTCTCCAATAACTCAAATTAACTTTAAATAATCTACTTATCACTCCAAAACCTTAATAACATAAATAATTAAATATTCTCTACTTAACCTTATGGCTCCAAACTTAATATAAGCTATGAATTATTAAAACCCTAAAAATACCTTATTGCCTGGCTTGGACTCATGTGCACATGGATTGCAATTCCTCTGCGGTAATTCTCTAATTTGTGCGAGCTCTTGCCACTATCTAATAGATAAAAATTCCTTGCAACATGCAGATATTAGTTACCTAAGCCATTTTGCTTCTCATTCCATTGTACAGTTCATCATCTCATTGCACTGCTCTAAATCACGTTTGAAACGTCTGCACCTAAAGTGCAATGCTCTACACTTAGCGTCAATGCTTCAAATGTTCTACTTTCTTCCTTTGAAATTGGTTAGACTTCCTTTTGAATTGTTGTGACCTTTGATTATTCCTTTTCTAGGATGTTGGGAACTGCTATACGTAGTGTCGCTAATGATGTTGCTGGTTGGATAACTTCTAGTTATCCTCCTTTCCAAAACGTTCAAGATTGCTTTACTCAGCCTTTGGTTAGCCTCCCAAAAATTCTTAGCTGATGGATAGCCTTTCCATCCTTTGGATAGTCTTTGATTAGCCTCTGGGTAGCTGGATGAAGACATAGCTCCCTGCCTCTAACATTGCTAGATGTAGCTTCTTGCCTCTAATTTTGCTAGGTGGCTAGACGTATCTCCCTTGCTTCTAATGTTGCTAGACGTAGCTTTCTGCCTTCTGTCCAAGAGTGACTGACGAGAAATTGGGGTGCAACAATCCTATGGATGGGTTGTATAACATGTAACCATCCTGAATACAATCTCACTGAGCAACACCTTGTGGGCGATTATGAAATTGCATGAACTAGTAAGCAATGGCCGCTAGTGATCCAGTTAGCTACAAACAAACTGACTCTCTCTCTTGCGTGCATAATGGTTTCTACTCCTAGCTTTGGTATGAGCTGTATGACCTTCTCTTCGCTTGATACGATCCAAATGGCTCTCTTGCTACTACATTGTGAGCTAAATGAGTCTTCTTCTACTACATTATGAGCCAAATGGCTATTCTATTTGTTGCACTAGCACTCTTATTCGATCTCTCTTTCTTTTGCAACTTTATATAGGCTTCTTTAATAGTTTTGCTCTAGTTTGAGCTGAATGGATTACCCTTAAACGATGATATTTTTGCCTGTTTTCTTCTTTTATGTTGTTCCCTTGAGCATATCTTCTTTATCAAACATTGGGTGTCTCTGCTGAACTCGAACCTTTGAGCCAAACCTTATTTCTACTATAAACCTCTTCTTTGTATGGTTTTTATATCTTCTTCTTTATATGGTTGCTCTACTACCACAATGTCAAGTTTTTTCTTTAATAAAAAAAATCTGAATCTTCAATTATCAAGGTCTATGTGACCCCAGTCTTCACTGGCAAGGTCTATATGACTCGAGTCTTAAATGTCAAGGTCTTTGAATGACCTAGATATTTGTCTTAATGTCAAAGTCTTTGAAGGGCCTGAAACTTCTCTCTAGGTCCAATATCACTATGAATTGAAACTTTATTTATGCCAAGATCTATCTTCAAGACCTAAAATTATCCTTATGTCAAGGTCTATCTCTAAGACCTGAAATTTTTCTTATGTCAAGGTCAATATCTCTATGACCTGAAACCTTAATATCTTGCAACTTTTATTAATCTGCTACTTGATGAAAGCTTACTTTAAGATTGATATATCTATCTAAGACCTGATATATTCTTCTATTCTACTTTCTCTTGCACTTAGAAGCTGGAATTCTTCTCTATCTGTTGTTGGAATGCTGATTATCTCTGTTGCAACTTTTTATTTGAAATCAATAATGTCTTAGGTTGCACCTAATGGCCCAAAATCAATGTCGAAATATCTCACTTAAGAACTCAATAAGATTCTCCTCCTTGCTATAGAATTCACTAGTATGTCCAGGTGACTCTGAATGTCCCTGAATCCTTCTCAATATCAAGGTGGCTTGAATGCCACTGAATTCTTATATCAATGATGTTAAGGGTTGGAAATGACCTTGAATGATCAACTATCTTAAAGTTGATAATGTAGACATCAAAATCAAGCATATTAAATGCTAATTAAGTAATATTAAATTAAATATTCAGTTGCCTAAGTATTAATTAATTAATTAATTAATTGGTTAATTATTGCCTAGGCTACACAACCACTCACTCCTCACGAGAACATTACCCCTTTTCATCCCATGGCCACATCATCCACACTTCACTTCAGTTCCATCCCACATCCCCCATTTTGGTTACGTGCAAGAAAAGGATCACCCTTTACCACAAAACTGCATGTCATAACTTGCAGTTGCACCTACATCTGTACATTGGATATTTTTGATACACACACAATCCCAACATGCACTCATAGTTCAACTTACACATTTAAATTAAAATAAATATATTTAATTTAAATGAAAAAATAAATCGACATGCACTTTCACATTAAATATATAGAAACACATCCACATTGAAATCCACATGCACTTTCAGTTTAGCATACACACACAGTTAACATGCATATCCAATATGCACACATTTCAAAATTGCATGCACATCCGATGATATTTCCAAGGTAAGCTTATCCTCATCTATGAGCATGCATCCTTTGGGATAATCTCAATGCAGAAGAGAAGCACCAGTTAACACCACTTAATTGGTTGAGCCACCACCTCATCCATTCCCTCCAAAATTTTTATAAATGCACCATCTCCTTCTTCATGGAGCATGAGGATGGAAAATGTAAACGCATGTTGAAAAAACTCTAAGCCGACTTCGCATCAAGCACTTGAGTTATCACACGTCACCATCTTCATCTTGTACCAGACATCGATCGTAGCATTATGCAGGTCTGAATTCAACTTTCAACAATGATAAGACTTCACAACTCACGGTCGTCCAACCTCAGATGGTATTTGTTTGTAATCATCCAGACATAAATGAGCGACATCTACCCTATGCACATAATTCCAAAGGCAACACAATGCATAACCACAACAACAACAACAATACAAGAAGGTAAGGTCAAGTTATTTTGCTTTCCTTATGCATCTCAACATTCATTACTACTTTTAATCTATTTGTTTGAATCTAGGCCTCACTTTGGGAGGCTCGACATATATTATTAACTCTTTACAATTTTCATTTGTGTGCAAAAACACAAGTTTGGAGCTAACGGATCCAAACAATGATCCAGATCCACTTGATCTACTTAGCTTGGATGTAGATCCAACATAGTTGGATTCCCACAACAACATAATACTCCTACAATGCATAATCGTCCGACCCTGGATGGTGTATTCTTTCGACCATCCTACCCTCAAACAATAAACATATGAAGTCGTTAGTCACCTTGATGACCTACATTTAAACACCATGCGATAGCAGATCCAATAGATCTACGCAGATATGAATCCATCAAACACAACAGACCTAGATTCAACATAGCAACGATCATGACAAACCTGCCCCCAATTTCTTGTAGCGATAAAAATGACATGCTAAGTTGTAATTTTACCCAATTGCAAAACCACACTCACAATTAGGATTTTGATGAGAAAACCCTCCCTTGCAAAGAAATTAAATTTATCCAAGGTTCCTTTTACTTAATGTGTGCATGTATGCTTATGAAAGTGTCAAATAAGTGCTAGAATATCTTAGTGATTTGCAAGCAACTGTTAACAAGGGACTTGTGTTGGTATTATTTTATTATGTTATGTTTTTATTGCTCATTAATTGAAAGGGCTTGATTTCCCTTATATTAGAAATAAAGATGTAAGGGCTTGATTTCCTTTATGTGTAGAAATAAAAATGAAAGGGCTTGATTTCCCTTATGTGCAGATATAAAGTGATGAATGAGTGCATGAAATTAATCCCTTAATTCATTTTATTTCTGATTTGTTTAAATGATCTATCCTCGAGATATTAATATAAAATGCTAGATGGATACATTTTATGTTGCTTTGAGAATGAAAAGAAAGTAGCTAGATGACTAGCTTTAAAATGTAATAGCCTTTGTATGCCATATAAATTACCCCCTTTGAATGAAATTGTGATTTTCATAAAGTGAGTTAATTTATTACTTTAAAAACCAAAATTGTAAAGCCTAAAATTTGAATCTCTCTAAAACTGTGAAATCATGAAAAATTGAAATTACAAAATTCCTGTTAAAAGTGTGAACTTCAAATAATTTTGGAATTTTGAATTTAAGTTAAAACAAAAACATACTTGCTTTAAAGGGAACATTAAAGTTTATTCTTTCAACCTATGTAACTCTTTTTAGAATTTTCTATTTTTTATTTTACTTTGAAAACTTAAAAAAAAATGAAAAAGACAAGGTTAGAAAAATAAAAACAAAATAAAACGAAATAAAACAAGTGCTACAACTAAAAAATTTCCATAAAACCTGTAAACGTTAGTACCCTACAAAACCAACATTAACATGATCCACATTCACGCAATCCAACAATTAATACAATGCAATATTCTAAAATAAACGTGTGATATATATTAAAAGAACAGAAGAATATACCATTTACATGCATAAACATTCCCTATACTTCTAGTATATTGTAAAAACAAATTTTTAATACAAGCTCAACACATGCTAAATACAAACTTCTATTTGGCATCCATGGTAAAACTCTAGTCCAGCGTCGTGGAAGGAAATCTCCCCAAACAGATCCAGTGCACACATTTGTTTCACTGCAATCCTGTCCAAAATTTTTTCTCCCTCTATTTTTTCATGATGTGTTTTAAATGGATATTTAAAAAGATGCAAAAATCCTTTAGTTTTCCATTCTTGTTTCAGTTTTGTTTCTTGTGCCGTTGGAAACGCTTCTCCAAAGAGTGTTTGTTTTCCCTCTTGATAAAATGTAATGCTCGGGTAAGTGTGTACATTTGCTTCTCTTAATACTTTGTAACTGATGCCCTTAGTCATTTTGGTAACTTTAGCTGCATTATATTACACGTCAAAATCGGCCCTCTGAATGCGTTACCAAATCTTGCATTCTACGACATCATGATGGGCACTGAACCCTTCCTACCAAGACAACATGGATTATAAAGATTTCCTGTCAAGCCAACATGGATTACAAAGATTTCCTGTCAGGGCTTTCGGGTGTTCTGTAGCCGTTTCTCAACATGTGCCTTCTCTATGTACCGAAAACTAAACCTTGCTTGGCTGCCATTTTGTTACCATGATCACATGGTGAACACTGTGTCTTACAACAGTGAATAGTACTCCATATCATATCCATGCCCGTGTGTATTAATTCTTCGACTACACATAACTATGGCAACCCACCTCTATATCCCGCTCGCATTTAACCGTTCGTGTCTGAATTTGATGCTCACCTGGCTATACACGTCTCAAACTCTCTGTAAAATATGCACCTACACTGCTTATCTGAATAAAAACTCAAATTGCTCATTCATCAATTATACCACACTGTACCCACGACATTTATCCTCCACGTCCAACAAATTTTTGCCTACTTCCTTCCATGATTGGTATCTTCTATGTTATAATTGCGCTATTGTCGACATTGATTCAAGCTGTCACATCATCTGAGTTGTCATCCTCACTGGGTGTTCTACCTATCCGTCTAGACCTAGCAGCTGAATGATTTTACCATGCCCGGTTGCCATGTAGTCTACCTTGGCACCTGGTCTCATTTATCCATCATGAAACATACTAACCTTCATCTGTAACATCTTCGTCCATGTTATCGAGTTGAAAACTATGTCATATTCCCAGTCACAGTCTGCCATGGTCTTTGGGTTATGTATTGCACTGCCATAAAATAATATGTATTTGATAACGCTTATGAACAACCTGTTTAACGTGTTACTTTGGCATTGTAACAGGGTTTCTAGTGGTCATAGACAACGCCAAAGCAATTCATCCTCACACTCTATCATCTGTCTGTGATTATATGGTGTCATCGCCCATCAGAGCTTCATCTGTGCTGTGCTTTGTCATAATCCACCACCGCTGTGTAAGGTCTACATTCATCTGCGATGATGTACTTTTTCATGATATGTGCTCATTGATTCTCATGCTTTAAAATTACTGCTAATGACACCCGCGGGTTAGGAATTTGTAATCCATTTCTATTGGTATCTTCAGTATTCCACAACATCATCGTTATTCATCCTGGCAAACGTCCAGCTCATGGATGATATTGCTGACCCTCTACTTATCAATCTATGAACCAAATTAAAGCATATTGTGGCTCTTAGTCGGCCAAAATAAAAAATGGCCATCCACAAATATTCCTATTTATTTACGCTTCAAACTACTTCGCTTCGTGTTCAACCAGTCCCATTTGTCCACATTGGTAGTGTGGTCGACGCACATCCCGTTCATTTAAAACCCATATGCAACTGTGATGCTGTCTGTGCTCTCAATCTTTGTTCGAGTCCTCCATAAGTTAAGTAACTTTATTTAAAATAAATGACCTTCGTGATTGGTAATTAGAATGCATTCCTGGTATTAAATTTAGTATTTGTGCTCTCGACGTCTCCTATAGATATGATTTCTCTTGGTGGAATCAAAATGCCTATCTTGTTTGTTATTCGACTCGATTTGTGTGTTCATTGTTGGTTTCTCCATTTAATATATCAACTACACGACATTAAAATCCAGTTTACCCCTATTAATACAATTTCTTACCTCCAATGATGTCTCCTTCATCACTGCTAATATGTATATATATCAAACAATGCTTGTTGTGGTCGCATTCGTGCTCACCCCGCAGTTATTATGCCACATCAACCCTCATATTTTCATCAGCCTTTGTGTCGATGCTGTCTTCATCGGATGCATCTGACTATTAATCCATCATTGACGATGTCCAATTCATCCTTCAGATCACACCTCCACCAACTTACCTCTTCTATTGCATTGTTTAACTACCACATCGGTATCCACCTAGTAGCTATCCACGAACTTACACTATTGCCTAGAGGTTTGTTCCCAAGCTATCATCACTGAGTCCATGGTCCGAATGTCTGCTCACTCCACGTTTGCGCTGAGTGGATAATTGCACACATTAAAACCAAATATTAAAATCAAATTTCAAATCAAACCACACTTTGCACACTAAAGTCAACTTTAAATAAAAGTCCTATCATGAAGATTAAAAAAAAAGTATTAGAAGGAATTGAAGGTTGAAACACATTAGGAAAAAAATAAATGAAATGACTATTACACTATTTATTTATTTTTTTTTTTTTTTTAATGTTTTAAATATATAAATATACATATATATATATATACTTGACTTTAAACGTTTAAATATACCGACTTCAAGACATTGGACTATCACATGATACTCTATTTAACATTAAGATTAAAATACCATTAAAATCATAACACTTACATTAAAATTGAAATACTTAAGACCCAACACAAAAAGTAAAATCCATCAAAATTATCACTCAACTAACACCAAAAATCCCAAAACAATAAATAAAAGGTGGGTCCCCAAATTTTGGGGCTAGTTGTGGAATGGCCACAACAAATGGTGACTCTGCTGGAAAATGCTCCTGAGCATTTTGGGTGAAGAACCCAGTTTTGAAATCCAACAAACTGAAGATTAGAAACAAAACTATTCAACAACATCCAAAGACAATGAGGATATGTAACTTCAATTGAAAACATATGAACCATTGCTTTAGCTAAGTGTGTGAAAGTGTTTTCATTCTGGCATTCTTGACACTATTCATAATCTATCACATGATTCACATTTAGGCTATATAAAATACTACTCATAAAAATGTGCCTTTGCATTGCTCCAACCAGTCAGGCGTTTATAGCCTTGGTGGAGATGTCCTTGCTCACCCAAGTCTTAGATTAATTTTGCATTTGCCTCTTTCATAGACATTGCTCCACTACCAGCCAGGCGTTTATAGTCTCAATGGATATACCCTAAGCCATTTGATTGATTTGGATTTTTTTTTGTATTCATCATTGTATTGCTTTGCAAACTTCACCTACCACTCAGGTTATATCATCCTTCAAGATTCCAAGGCATGCCCCTTAATATGATGTGTTCTTGTGTAGCTTTAGCAACATGATTCATTGTTCCAAAATTTGTTATCTTAGTCCCAAAATCTAGGAAAGATTACTAAACAATTTCATCCCCTTTTCCATGGTCCACATGATAGGTAATTCACCCTTCATGACAAAGGAACACAAAAATCAGTCAAGAGGTCAAACATTAGCAGCTACCCAAAAACACAACCATAAATCAAGGGAACAAACCCAAAACACAGAAAATTGCAAACCAAAACTTGGACACAAAATCCAAAACCTAATCTAATACAAACTTGAAAAGAAAAAAACTCACCAAACCAAAACTTAAAAAAAAAATCCAAAATAGAAAACCAAAACAAAAAACATGAAAACCAAAACTTATATACAATAATATAAAGGGTGATGCAAATTTGGGCTATCACTTCCCTGGATCCCAAACATGATTAGCACACTTTAAAATATATATTATGATATGCATGCCAAGCTTTACAAAAATCCAACCAAAGTAAGATTAGGCCAAACAATACAACAACTCTCACTTTGCCTCTCTTACCCCACCAATTTGATTCAAGGTTATTAGCAATTCCATGTTGAGCATTTGATTCATTAAACTTGCAAATGAATACATGATTTTCAACTATCCTTTGCTTATTCAATGAGATGTAAATTTCAAAATCAGATTCATTTTCACAAGCATGTAGGATTTCCTTCAAATAGGAGGCTATTTCTAAAAATTTTAAAGCAAAGTCATCATCCATATATTTAGGCCAATCATACTCATGCAACAATTTACAAGCATATAGGATATCTACTAAATGAGGATCATTAAAAGTTTGTGTCCTAGATTCAATGGTTAATTATTGATGAACTTGATTAAACAACTCAAGCACATCTACTTCTCTTTAATTTAACAAAGCAATCTCATTAGTGGTGGAAGTAAAAATCCACTCTAGTTCATTATCAACCTCTAATGGCATTTCATCATAAATAACATGTAAATCCAACATGCAATTAGGTAAACCTTTACCTAGAGTTTGGATGGTTGGACACAAAGGAAGAGATTCTACCTTTTGTACCCCTTCATTTACCATGACTTGATGAGCCTTTGTGCCTTCTTCCTTATGGTTCCTATCATCATCATCATCATCATCATCTTGTAGTCCTTCATCTTCATTACATACATGTTTTTCAAAAACACCAAAATTAGACACCCAATCAAAAGTATGTCCATCCTTTTCAAACCATAAATTTTATTGATCAAGAGGTGTGTCATTTTTTAATTGTACAGGAATTGCAAGATCTTCATGCGAGAAAGAGATTTCAACGTCTTGCATATCAAGCGAAATAGAAATTTTATCAATAGGAGTGTGAGAAACAAATAATTCCTCATATCTTCCCCAACCATTATGATAATTGTATTCTAAAGCTAAGGGATGAAATTCTATTGTGTCTTCAAACGACATGTGATTTTCTAATTGCATAAGAATTATAGGCTCTTCATGTAAGATGACAACTTTAGTGTCCTGTATATCAGATGAAGAAATTTTTTTATCGAAAGATATAGAAGAAACACATTCATCATATTCATCCTCCTCAATTTCCAAAAATTCATATATTGATTCCTTTTCAACATCACTTTCAACCGCTTTTTATGATTCACGGGTTTCTACAATGGGATCAATTGTTGTATTTTGCTTTCTATAATTATTCCAATCCTCCTTTGTAAATAAAAATGAACCAATCTCTACATCTTGATAGGTTTGTTTACCGCAATCCTCATTGGTGGATATTGAACTTGAGACTTGTATATCCTCTGGGATGATATCTAAGGTGGTTGTAATATGTGGACATTCAAATTTATCCCCTTGATTGCTCACATTAGACCTCATTAAATTCAAGGGTGCTATATTAGATGGTTGGTATTGGTTGGAATCCATAGCTCCTGAAAAACAATCCATCATGGGAGAAGGTGGTTCCTCAACTAGATTCATTGGTGGCATTTTATTACGAGCCTTAGGATTGAGCAATGATTATCGACCCACATCCATACCTTTTGAAATCCACCATTGTTCTAGTGCTATTGCCTAACTGTAGACTCTAGAAAATGATGGATATTTAAGAATTTAACCTAGAAATGTAGTAGCTAAGGGTCTAAGGCTCCCATGTATATTTGAATGGCTTCTTCCTCTGAATTGATGTAATGTGTATTCATTTTGGTATACAACCTATGGAACATATCATTAAATTGGCTCATGGATTCATTAGATTCTTTACAAATAGAGATAAACTGATTTAATATCCTATCCGAGTCAATCAAATTTATAAATTATTCAAGAAATGTTGTTTCTAGCTGATCGCAAGAGGTAATAGAACCTGTAGGTAAACAGATGTACCAATCATAAGCACACTCATCTAATGTGGATGGAAATATGTTACAAATAACATCTTCATGCATCATTTGCAATTGAATTAAAGTGTTCTTGTATGCTTGAATATGTTCCTCAGCCAATTCTATTCCATTATATCTAAACTGAGGTAGATGATCCAAAAGATCTGTAGCCATAGGATGTGAAGGTCTAGGTATGTTTAAAGGACAACCTGCCCTCATTGAAGCCAACCAAGCCATTAGTGGACCTTAAAGAATATAACTTTAGTACCAATTTTGTTAGTCAAATAAATATATCTTGCAAAGAAGCATGAAATGACTAACAATCAACCAAAAGATATGCATCAATTAAACCATGACATTAAAGAACATTCTCCAATTTACAAAGGTTAGTATCCATGCATCATCAATTCAAAAATTTCAAATTAATGAATATGATCAACAAAACCTCATTAGTCAAGATAAATGCCTTCAAATCACTCTTTCAAATAACATGAACAAGTTAGTATCTATAACATCAATAAAATAACCAAATCAGGCGCTCCTTCTAGCGCTAAAATATTGAGTTGTAATTTTTCCCAATTGCAAAACTACACTCACAGTTAGAATTTTGATGAGAAAACCCTCTCTTGCAAAGAAATTAAATTTATCCAAGGTTCATTTTACTTAATGTGTGCATGTATGCTTATGAAAGTGTGTCAAATAAGTGCTAGAATACCTTAGTGATTTGCAAGCAACTATTAACAAGGGGTCTGTGTTGGTATTATTTTATTATGTTATGCTTTTATTGCTCATTAATTGAAAGGGCTTGATTTTCCTTATATGCAAAAATAAAGATGCAAGCACTTGATTTCCCTTATGTGTAGAGATAAAAATGAAAGGGATTGATTTCCCTTATTTGTAGAAATAAAGTGACGAATGAGTGCATGAAATTAATCCCTTAATTCATTTTATTTATGATTTGTTTAAATGATCTATTCTTGAGATATTAATATGAAATGCTAAATGGATTCATTTTATATTGCTTTGAGCATGAAAATAAAGTAGCTAGATGACTAACTTTAAAATGTAATAGCCTTTGTATGCCATATAAATTACCCCCTTTGAATGAAATTGTGATTTTCATAAAGGGAGTTAATTTATTGCTTTAAAAACAGAAATCATAAATCCTAAAATTTGAATCTCTCTTAAACTATGAAATCATGAAAAACTGAAATTACAAAATTCCTGTTAAAAGTGTGAACTTTAAATAATTTTGGAATTTTGAATTTAAGTTAAAACAAAAACATACTTGCTTTAAATGGAACATTAAAGCTTATTATTTCAACCCATGTAACTCTTTTTGGAATTTTATGTTTTTTATATTTTTTATTTTACTTTGAAAACTTAAAAAAAATGAAAAAGACAGGGTTAGAAAAATAAAAACAAAATAAAACAAAAAAAGTGTTGCAAATCAAAAATTTCTATAAACCCTGTAAACGTTAGTACCCTACAAAACCAACATTAATGGCATCCACATTCACGCAATCCAACAATTAATACAGTGCAATCTTCTAAGGGAAATATTTGTAATATATTAAAAGAATAGAATAATCTACCAATTACATGCATAAACACTCCCTATACTTCTAGTATATTGCAAAAATAGATTTTCAATACAAGCTCAACACATGCAAAATACAAATTTCTATTTGGCATCCATGATAAAACTCCAGTCCAGCGGCGTGGAAGGAAAATCTTCCCAAATAGATCTAGTGCACATTTTTTTCACTACAATCTTGTCCAAAGTTTTTTTCCCCTCTTTTTTCATGATGTGTTTTAAATGGATATTTAAAAATATTAAAAAATC
Organism: Wollemia nobilis; assembly: GCA_028583015.1. Lineage (NCBI taxonomy): Eukaryota > Viridiplantae > Streptophyta > Pinopsida > Araucariales > Araucariaceae > Wollemia > Wollemia nobilis. The sequence continues at coordinate 5,935,011 of JAQPPZ010017049.1, read as the reverse complement.
CTTTAGTTTTCCCTTCAGTTTCATTCCCGTGCTATTGGAAACGCTTCTCCAAAGAGCATTTTTTTTCCCTCATGATCAGATGTAATGCTCAGGTAAGTGTGTACATTTTATTCTCTTGATACTTTGTAACTAATACCCTTGGTCATTTTGGTAATTTTGGTTGCATTATATTACATGCCAAAATTGGCCCTCTGAATGCGTTACCAAATGCTGCATTCCATGACATCACGATGGGTATTGAACCCTTCCTATCAAGCCAACATGGATTACAAAGATTCCCTATCAGCACTTTTGAACATTTTGTAGTCATTTCTCAACACATGCCTTCTCTATGTACCAAAAACTAAACCTTACTTGGCTGCTATTTTATTACCATAATCACATGGTGAACACTGTGTCTTACAACAGTGAATAGTACTCCATATCATATCCAAGCCCACATGTATTAATTCTTCGACTGCATAGAACTATGGCAATCCACCACTATATCGGGCTCGCATTTAGCCATCCACATATGACTTTGATGCTCAACCGGTTGTACACATCTCAAAATCTTCATAGAAATACACATCTACACTGCTTCTCTGAATGTAAACTCAAATCGCTTATTCATCAATTATGCCATGCTACACCCACAACATTTATCCTCCACGCTCGATAGATTTTTACCTACTTCCTTTTGTGATTGATGTCTTATGTGTTATCATTACACCATTTTCGATGTTGAATCAAGCTATCACATCATTTGAGTTGTCATCCTCGTTGGGTGTTCTGCCTATCTGTCTGGACTTAGCAAATGAATGATTTTATCATGCTTGATTGCCATGTAGTCTACCTTGGTGCCTGGTCTCAATTATCTGTCACAAAATGTACTAGCCTTCATTCGTAACATCTTCATCCACGTTATCAAGTTGAAAACTGTCGTATTCCAAGTCACAGTCTACCATGGACTTTAGGCTATGTATTTGCACTGCCATCAAATAACATGCATTTGATAATGCTTATGAACTTCCCGTTTAACATTTTACTTTGGCATTATAACAGATTTTTGGTGGTCACCGACAATGCCCAAGCAATTCATCCTCACACACTCTGTCCTATGCACTGGTCCATGATTATCCATGATGTCGTTGCCCATCAAAGCTTTATTTGTGCTATGCTTTGTCATAATTCACCACCGCTATGTAAGGTCTATATTCGTCTGCTATGATATGCTTTTTTGTGATCTATGCTCATCGATTCTCATGCTTTGAAATTACTCTTGGCGACACCATGGGTTAGGAATCTACAATCCATTTCTATTGGTATCTTTAGTCTTCCACAACATCATCGTTATCCATCTTGGAAAACGTCCAACTCATGGATGCTGTTGCCAACCCTCTACTTATCAATATATAAATCAAATTAAAGGATATTGTGGATCTCAGTCGATAGAAATCAACAATGGCCATATAAAAATATTCCTATTTATTTATGCTTCAAACTACTTTGCTTCCCGCTCAACCAGTCCCATTTGTCCACATTGGTAGTGTAGTCAACACACATCTCGTTCATTTAAGACCCATATGCAATCATGATGCTGTCTGAGCTCTCGGTATTTGTTCGAGTCCTCTGTAAGTTAAGTAACTTTATTTAAAATAAATGATCTTCATGATTGGCAATCAGAATGCATTCTTGGTATTAAATTTGGTATTTTTCCTCTCACATCTCTTGCAAATATGATTTCTCTCGATGGACTCAAAATGCCTACCCTATTTATTATTTGAATTGATCTGTGCATACATTGTTGGTTTCTCTATTTAATAGATCGACTGCATAACATTAAAATCTAGTTTACCCTTATTTATATAATTTCTCACATCTAATGATGTCTTCTTCATCACTTCTAATATAGATATCAATCAAAAAATGCTTGCTGTGGTTGCGTTTGTGCTCGTCCCACAATCATTATGCCACATCAACCCTCATATTTTTGTTGGCCTTTGTGTCGATGTTGTCTTCATCAAATGCACCCAACTAATAATCCACCATTTATAACATCCAAATCATCCTTCAGATCACACGTCCACCAACTTCCCTCTTCTACTACATCATTTATCTGCCATGTCGACATCCACCTAGTAGCTATCCATGAACTTACACTATCGCATAGAGATCTGTGCCCGAGCCGTCATCGCTGAGTCCATGGTCCAGGTGTTTGCCCACTCCACATCTACGCTAAGTGGATAATAGTACACATTAAAACCAAATATTAAAATCAAATTTCAAATCAAACCACACTTTGCACACTAAAGTCAACTTTAAATAAAAGTCCTATCATGAGGATTAAAAAAAAGTATTAGAATGAACTGAACGTTGAAACACATTAGGACGAAAATAAATGAAATGAAATGACTATTACACAATTTATTTGTTTATTTTTTAAATATATATTTTTATTTTGTATTTTTTAACTTGAATTTAAACGTTTAAATATACTGACTTCAAGACATTGGACTATCACATTATACTCTATTTACCATTAAGATTAAAATACCATTAAACACATAACACTTATTTTAAAATTGAAATACTTAAGACCCAACAAAAAAAGTAAAATCCATCAAAATTATCACTCAACTAACACCAAAAATCCCAAAACAATAAAATAAAAGGTGGGTCCCCAAATTTTGGGGCTAGTTGTAGAATGGCCACAACAGGACATAGGCACCATTGTTATTTGTAAAAAAGAATCAATCCCTTAACATTTGTACAACCCCTACGAGGGTCAAATTGTAATTAGATAGGACAAAGGCATAATACATACATACATATTTCCTGTTCTATTCATTTGCTTTTATGGTGCATCTTTTTATTGTCTATAGATACTACCTTCCAATATAGCTGAGTCATGGTCTTCATTGGTTATTATCCTACTATGGAAAGACTCTAGCCTTCTATTCAATATGATCTTACAATAGAGTCTGAGTCTTATTGCCTTTAAAGTAGATAGACTTAAAATCAATTTTATCAAAACTAGACAAAATTGATTTTTGTAAGTGGCTAAATTAACTCAATCAACCTAGGTAGGTGGTAACTTTGATACCAATGATGGCTTTTTAAGCCTTAATACTATAAAAAATATCACATAATCAAATATAATATAACCACAATACAAAAAGGTCAATATAATAATATAAATAGAATATTATGAGAAAATTAATATGTATATCAAGGCTAATAATATATCACATACATTCATTAATAAGCAACAATATAAATGTAAATAGTCTGAATCATACATGTACTAAGCATGTAGAACAACTTACAATATTAATTGCTCAAAATGTATGTAATATTTATTGCTCCTCTTTCTCTTACAAATATGTTACTTCTTCATATAATGTGATACTTCTTGATATGATATGAAGTATCCTTATGGAGTATATATCCATAGTAGAATGACTCTTTGGATACTTGATTGTTCCTTTCCATATGCCAAGTCTCATGACCCTTGGCTCCTCTACTTGACACTTGCATACTTGATGAACACTTGACTCTATATTATATGCACACCTATACATGACTCTTGACCTTCACTTTGCACAATCTAACATAAGATATTGGTGCACATATTAACATTACATAATTGCACTCTTACATATAATACACTCGTGCACATAGACTCAACTTACATCTGCACACTCATTCATATGACACTTGTGCATTTCTTGCACATTACAACTTTGCATGACACTTGTGCATTTATTGCACATTCACACTTACATGGAAGGAAAATAATACTCACACTCTAAACTAAGACTCAACATTAATCGATTATTTACAATTGTACCATGAAGGTACTAGGGGGGTACATTAGCATGTACTAAATAATGTAATATACTCCAAAATCCTATCCAAGTAGCAGATACTGCACAAAAAGTGATTACTAAGGATAAGATGATCGAGCATGATGCAATGGTTCTTAAAACTAGAGGGTTAATATGTAAGTTCCATGGATACTATCCAGGTTTTTTTGAAATTTAAAATTGGATCAAGTGGAAGTGGGGATTGAATTCAAATTATTCCATAAATTTTCTTCTAAAATTAATTTTCCTCATTATATTCTCCATTTAAAAATAAGGTATAAAATAATGTATGGAGGCCTTTGGTTTAAGGGCAAAGATACACTATATTTAATACCATAAAGTTAGAATTTTTCTATGGAGAAAAAGACTATTAAAAGGATTTTGGTGTGGATTAGTATTTTTTGACTTTGTTATCAAGTGGAAGTGAGGATTAAAATCAAATTATTCCTTTACTTCTATTCCAAAAGGAATTTTCCTCATTATCTTCTCTAGTTCAAAAATAAGAAATAAAATAATGGATGGAGGCCCTTGGTTAAGGGTAAAAATACACTATATTTAAGACCATGGAGTTCAAATTTTTGTATGGAGACAAAGAATTTAAAATGATTTTTATGTGGATTAAGATTTTTGGATTTCACTATCAACTTATCAATAAGGAGGTTTTGAATAATATTGGCAATATTCTAGGCAAGTTCATCTAGAAGGGACCAAATACTAAGGATAGAAGACATGTTGTGTGCACTTGAATATGTGTTGCCATGGATATTGAAAAACATTTACCATAGTCCATTATAATTAGATCAAAATCAAGATAATGGGATCAACAAGTAAATTATGAAAACATTACATTTTGATGTCGTAAATATCATAAAATTGGACACATGAAAAGAGATTGCAAAGTGAAAATCATGGAGAAAGAGATGGAAAATTTTGGGCATGAGGCAAACTAAAATATAAAACAAAAAGATCATATTATAGGACAAGCTAGGTTAAATCAAGCATTTTCCACTCCTAAGAAAATGGTAAGAAAAACCCCTCTGCATCATCAAATGATAAAGGCCATTATAGTTCACTCGAATCAACCATTAGAAAAAAATTATAGGAGGGATGAGGAAATACAATGTTAAAGTTTGAAGCAAACAAGATAAGGGAATCCTCCTATGGATGGCCTTCTCAAGTAGCAAAAGTTTTTAAATCTTTCCTTGCCCTTAAGATGTATGGTAATCACATGTGCAATCCAGATAAATTTATAATTTTTATGTTTCCTTGTATGACATCGTTCAATTGTATGATACTTCCACTTGTATGATATTTCTTCTCGTACGATACTTTTACTCGTATGATCACACTTTTTGTATGAGCATACCTATTGTATGACAACATTCATCATATGGTAAAAAAATTGTACAGTAGGTTCATTGATTGTATAACATATTCTTTTATTCTTTGTATGATAGTTTTTGATCATACGATGCAAGAGTTGAACAATAAATTTTATCAAATATATGGTACAACTCTTCCCAAGACAACTCTATAAGATGAAAAACTGCCTTACACTAGACATCGACGATAGTTCACTAATCAAACTCCTCATAGTGTGGTAGTATTTATTTTGTTAAAATGGTTACTTCAAACTTTTGTGATGATCCCATATATGATTGAAAGGTTAATTTACATAGATCCATATCTTCTCAGTTGATGTTCAACATACATCATTCTCTTCCTTGCATTCTAGGCTTTAATATTTACTCTTCTCCTATAAACATGTAGACCTACATACACAACCTTCTAATGCGTATTTCAACCAATAAAAAATATTTCACACACTTCATAGGACAAGACATAGATAGAAAATTAGAATATCTTTTTTTTATTAATTTACTGATATGCAGATACAAATGGAATAGATCAGAATAGTTTAATCTAGATGGTGAAGGCAATTCTATGCTATCTCCTCACTTGGCCTTTGACTTCTCTCTTCTTCTCAAGCACTTATTTGCCTCTATGGTTTTCCATGTCTACTTCTATACCTATTATGCTTTATTTTCTCTCAACCATTTGTCTCCTCTCAACTTGCTCTTTTCTTTTTTGTTTCCCTTATCATGTCTATTCTACTTTTCTCTTCTATTTTTTTTGTCCCTGTGTCTATTTTGCTTTGTCAAGACTCTCACCATTTGTCTCCACATAAATTTCTCTCCTATTCTCATTTTATTCTATATATTTTTTAGGTAATAATGGGTGATGGTTTCCCTTCTCATAACTATTGGGATGACCTTGCATCATACTCATGAGTAATAGAAAATATTCCATGAGATCTATCTCATGAAAATTTTCTTCCAAGCCACCACCATTTTATCTTAGTTGTCTTCACAAGAGAAACTTTGCTATCTTGTCCTTGCCTTCCTCTTAGAACTAAACTACATCACATAGAATACACTCAAATATTCATTTCATTTTATCCCAATCCACCACTTCCACCCAACTACAAGCAACTTGTATTTTATTGACTAATTTCTCTCAGGGTCAATATCTTCAATTGGAATGATTATATTCTCCACAACTCTTACAAGGATGTAAGTTCCAATACCTAATTGCAATGAGTCCAAATCTTCCAAACTGACTACAACAACCCATCCTAGGATCTTCATCCCTTGTACTAATATCTTTTCTCACAAATATAGTCTCACTGCTTGTTGTTTGACCTGTATATCAAAGGCCTTCATTCCTTAGCCTTATGAAATTATGGGAATTTTCATAGATTACATATATATTATCAATCCTTGGCCACTATACCTCATTTTTCTCATTAACTTGGACCCAATACATTTAGTGTACCTTTAAAACCACCAAAAATATTCATCCCCACTTTGTTCTTCAACAATATGGTATTCCTCACAAATATCAATGACCAGATGAGGTTCATCTTCCTTTGTTGTCTCTTTATCATTTCTTTTTATTTATCTATATCAAGAATCACTGTACTATCATATTTATCATCACTGCTACTGGGGAATGAACTTTCTACTTCTTTCATGTATTTTTTTTTCTTGTTTCTGCTTTTCCTCATCATTCTCTATTTATGTCATCCTATAAGTTGGATTATTATGTAAGCTCGATCAAAGACTAAAATCTATGTGATAACCAATGCTTCTCATGGGTGGCAACCCATATTTTGAAAGAATCTCTACATTATTCCAAAAAATCCTTCACTTCATATCAGATTTCATCCAACTTGTCCACTATCCCTTATTTCATGGGTTTAGTGATGAAAGCAAAATATGCTTCCTTCTTCTTCATTCCCATCAATGATTGTTTTTCTATACTTAGGCATAGTATAGGACTATTATCCATTTCTTTTATTTTGCTCCTTCAATGGACTAAATATATACCTCTTGCTATGTTTCTCAATAGTGTAGGTGTTCTCCCTACATTCATGCACTACATTTCTATAAAACTACCATGATCTATCCAACAAGATATGACAAGCATCCATAGGCATAACACCACATAGTATCTCATCAATGTAAGAACCAATTTAGAAGTTCAACATACATTATCCAGTTACTAAATTATTTGTACCAGGGTTATGCACAATGACAAATATTCAAAAACTGGGCAAATATTAGCATTTTTGAAAATGCAAATTGACGATTTTAGGGAACTCTGGACATCGACCATTTTGCTCAAAATTTTCGAGACAAATATTTTTTAGGTGTCGATTTGCCATATGTTGATAATAGTATTACGTATTTTTTTAAAAATTCACCAATACCCCTGCCTAAGTTATGGACAAATTTTACCAATTGTTTTAAATTTTTTTAACTTATCCCACCAAATTCACCAACTATACCACTATATATAAGTAACACGCCAGAGATACTTTTTCATTTAAAATATTCAAACTATTAGAAAATTGAGCAGGTGCCGTGAAAAGTAAAACCTTAAAAGTGAAAAGACGAATTGAAACATAATATCTATTGCAAAATTCCATCGAAATTCAACCATGTGTAGAAACCGATCGATTCGGATTAAAAATCTACTCAGAATGAAAGCCAGACCCAATTCTGTAATGGGTACCCGGACCGACATTCAGACCCTGTTCTATACTCAGACCAAAATTGGATCCATTTTTGCACTTGGAATGATAATTGGAACCATTTTTGTACCCAAACCGTATTTTGAACCAGGATAAAAATTCGAGCCTCTTTTTCCACCCGGTTTGACTGTCAAACATATTTTACTGCTCGGATCGACTATCGGACATATTTTTCCACCTAGAATGACTACCAAACATATTTTTCCACCTAGACCAACTGCCAAACTTATTTTCCACTTGGAACGACTACATAACATCCTTTTACATCCGAATTGATTGTCAGACCACTTGTTCCACCCAGACCAACTACTGGATTTATTTTTCCCTCTGACCCGATTACCAAACCACTTTTTCCACCTAGATCCCCTGGTGGACCTCTTTTTCCATTCAGACCAACTATAGAATATCTTTGTCCACCCAAACCAATAACCAAACTTTTTCCTACATCAAGTACTTTGTTTCTCTTTAGACAATATGAATCCATGATCCTATATTTTTTTAGCTTTATAGAGAATAGTAGTTTAAGCAGTTGTATTAATAAGATATATTTTTCTGTCATCTAATTGGTGGTTTTTATTTCACTATTTTTTATCATTTACTAAAAATAATTCAATGTTCTGTTCTCTATTTTTCCCCTATTTTCTATATTTCTGTTAAAACTCTTTGATTCTCCGTTTCTATTAATATCTACTTTTCTATTATAAGATTATAAATAGGTAAATGCTTTGGTTATCTAAGAACATTGTGATGCTATGTTTCTCTAAAGATATTTTGATTCTCTATTTCTTGTCCATTTTGTATTAGAATATTATATTTTTCCACATTTGTATCTCTAATTATATCTTACGTACACAAGTTTTTTTTCTTACACTGATTTAAATTTTTATATTGATTAGTTTTATGCTCTTATTAGTTACAGGTGCTATCTCCAGAAAATAGAGTATTTGCATACAATAAAAAAATTACAATAAATCATGCTTGGAAATAGGTATTTATTTTCTACTAACCAACCATATGTTTATTCTAATTACAATATTATCTTGAGTCTTCACGAAAGTAAGATGCCTTCAATATTTTATTACTTTTCTAAATTGAAAAATAATTTCTTTACAAGTAAAATGTCACCTACTGGCAATGCAAAGAAGGGGGTCAAATATTCTGCTAAAAAGAGTATCCTGAATTATTTTAGCCATATGTTGAAATCCAACGAGCCATCGACATCTGTGCAAATTCAAGGTACAAATGATTTTTGACTACTAAAAAGTTAGGTGTATTTTTTGTGATTGTTTTAAATAATGCTTTCTTCCTTAAATAGTTAATTTGCAGTATGTACCTCTAGCCATATTGCATGATGATATAAATCATATTTATGTTTGTTAGTTTATTTTGTTAAATTAAAAAATAATTAAGAATAATATTGTATGTTACTATGTAGAATACCTTGTCGAGCCTAATATACCTCAACTTGAAGATATTCCTCAGTAAGAGATACCTTCTAATGAGAATTCTCTTAACAATGACATACAACAAGCACTTGAAGATAATCCTCAAAATAACATGCATTTTGAAAATAAAAGCGATAAATCAAATACATTACAAACTTCTTTTGAATTTTCAAGCGAAAAAAGTAAAAAGAGAAAGACATCTAACTGGGCTATTGGAAGGGCATTTAAGAATCAATGGGTAAAAAATTTTCTCTATATTGAGCCTATCCTAACTAAGGACAACCAAGTTGATGTAAACATATGTAGATGCAAAATTTATAGTTGGAAATTAGGTAAGGAACACAAGCTGCAAAATAAGATAGATACAATAGAAAAACATGTTGGCAAAGCTTATGTAAAAGTTACAGGAAGTTGTGAAATTAATAAAGTAGTTAGGTGGAAGGATGCATCATAATGTATGTATATCAGATATGCAATAGAATATGACAATCACTTAAAGCAACAACAATATCTTATTGAGAAATTTGGAATGATTTAAGCCTAATTTCATAAAATTTATAAGACCACCTTAGCTTCAAAAAGTTTGTAGTTTGTTGTTGTATATAGTATTCTCAAGAAGGGTAGACCTATGTTTGATTTTATTGATTATAAGCACATGTTTCAACTAGCTGATGTGCAAAACCTTCCTAGTTCCCATTGGTTAGATCGAAGTGGTTGGGAATAGGTAAAATGTCTATCATTAGTAGATAAGGAGGACCTGAGAGAGAAAGTAAAACTTGCCAAATTCATTTCACTTTCTATTTATGAGGTGACGATTGTGGACAACACATCCCAAATTTGCATGTAAGTGTATACATTTCAAAATCATGTGAGACAACCTAGTTTTCTAGGATTACATATGATTATTGAAAATTCAAATGCATAAAATATTATAATGTTGTTATGACTAGTTTAAAGGATATTGTGGGAATGGATGATATAGACATAACCTCAAAGTTAATATGCATTGGAGCTGATGGTGCTGCTATAATGCAAGGGCATATGAATGGTATTTGTGTTCGACTCCAAACCATAGTTGCTCCATATATAATACCCATTCATTGCATGGCTCATAGAGCGAATCTTGTATATAAAATCATGAGCACTTTTGAAAATTTTGCGAGAGTGGAAAACCTCATTCATGAAATACATTCTTTTTTTCTTGCTATCCAAAAAGGTTTGCAAAGTTTCAATAGTTTTCACTAGGAGTTACAAGAGGAAAAAAATATTAAAAGATGTGGATACAAGGTGGATTTCACTGTATCAACCTGCACACAGAGTTTTTACAAAATATCAATCATTAACAGGGTTTATGTACACAAATCGTAGGGTAGTTGATAAGACAAAAGATTTTTTGTTTTATTTGAATGACTTCGAAACCGTATTAACGTTATGTGGTATTATTCCAATGTTACAGGAAATGAGTAGATTGATTAAAATTGCACAAGAGAGATCCATCTATATCATTGATTTCATGAGGATGAGAAAATAAATATGTATGATTATTGATATGGTTATATGTGTCCAAAGCATATTTTACAGATCCCTTGTTTGATAGTTGGAATACATTGACAAATGTGAATGATCCAAAAATATTTTTGAAGTTTGACATCAATGATCATCTTTGTATTAATGTTCATGAAAAGTTGATACTTCTTTATTATTTTGAAAGACAATTAAGTATAGCTGTGAACGATGTTGAAGAAGTTCCTATAACACAAAATATTTCATGTTTTTTTACACAAAACTAAGACAAATTTGTTAAAAATAGTAAAATATTTGACAAGTGATATAAGATAATGGTTTCAGAGAGATGAGTTGCTTGAGGCCATGTGTGTGGTTAACCCCATGTTTTGAGGTTATTGTACTGAACACAATTCTCAACATGAGTTGTTTATTAAATATATGCTCATACTTATTAAGCATTTCAGTAAAAGTGTGGAAGTCAATGGTGTTAAAATAAAAGGTATACTCAACAAAGATCATTTAAAACAACAATCATTGCATTTTGGAAGAACAATGGTTGTGCAAACATCACTTTTGAGTAACATCAATGAGACTAGTTCCATTACACATTTGTGGTAAAAATTATATCCAAGTACTATCTTACAAGATACTATTAGTGAATAATTTTGTTTATATGAATTATGTCAAACAATGTGTTTGGGATCAGTGGAATATGAGAGAGTTTTCAATGCACTATCTTTTGTTGAATCTAAGCTTTGTAACAGGTTGGACAAAACTTTAGAAAATTGTTTGAGAATTTATGTGTCATCGTATTAGCTGGATAAATTTCCCTATGATAGAGCATTGACATATTAGAATTACCTTGCAAGCAGAAGCGGTACAATGAATACAACCAATAAGGAGGATAATTATGCTTTCAGTGATCATATTGTGGAGACAAATATATCCGCTATGCTTACTAGTGATACTGGACAAGATGAGAAATGTTTGTTTTAGCTATTTGATTTGTGATTTTTCTTGTATTTCACAACAATGATAAATTTACCTCTCTTTGTTATCATATTTCGCAATATTTTTTTAGATTTATTAAATTTCACAATATTGTTTCATAATATTGATAAATTTGAATTCAATGATAAATTTGTTGTTTTGAAAACGATTTTTAACTGCTTTCATATAATAGTATTGTAAATGTATGAATATTGTTATTTTTTTTTGAAATTCTTTAAAGCTTCCATATAATGATAAATGTATGAGTATTGTTTTTTTTTGAAATGATTTTAATTGCTTTCATATTACCGAAGTTTTGGACAAGCTGAGTAGTGTTTGGTTCAGATTCTGAATTTTAAATTTTCAATGATTTCACAACATTGATAGATATGAATTCATTTGATAACATGAATTCATTTGTCATTTTTCAATATTCATATTGTTGTATTATTGTATTTGTTCTTTTTTTGAGAATAATACAATATATAAAATTGTATTGTCATAGACGAAAAAAATATCAAAATATTATAAACAAGAACAACCATTAAATAAAAGAGGACATAATTAGTAAATACCTTTTTCATAGATTGATTCAAAATATATTACAATGTGTTTAATTGTTGATTGAAATACAACAAAATGTTCAGTGAATTCATAAACTTTTCAACCTAATTATGAGATTGGGGGTTTTCTGTCGAGGATTCTCTTGGAGCTACCTCTTTTATTGCTTTTTCTCCTTCGTGTACACTAGGAGTTATCAGTGCTTTGGATCTCACTAAACCTTCTTCTAATTTTTTTAAATTCCCCAACAATATGACTTCATCTTGGGCAGGATCTTGAAGCACTTTCAAAATAGGATTTTTCTCCAACCCTTCCCTTATCAAGAGATCTAGATCCACTTTAAGTTTATCCCTCAGATATATTTTTAAAATATTATTGTCTCTTAATTTCTGTTGCACTATCCTCTTCATTATTATTATCATTTTCAAAAATTTCTTTGCAACCTTTATATTGACTTCCATGCTTTGAACTTGTAATTTAAAATTTTCAAAATTTGACTGCAAAAGAAAAAAACATTAGTAGAGTTATATGACATAATTTAAACAAAACATATGCAGCTAAATTCTCACCTCGACCACATCTCTTGCAGTCAAAGCAACTTCAATGGTTTTCTTATTGGAAGCCCATTGGTTATAGTAAGCTTGGGCTTCAACATTGATGTTGTCAATTCTATTCAACATAATATTTAAAACTTCATCATCGGATTAAATCCTACATGTCACTGATCCTGATGTGGCCTACTGTAGTAGACCACTAAGCTTCTCTGATTCATTCTCAATCAAAGAAAAAGTGTCTCCTAGTAAAATTTTTATAACATGCATTTATTTCATTTATAAGGATTGTATCGCTCCAAATTTTTTGCATCCTTACCTTCAGGCTATAGGATCCACGCCCGAAGGGGGATGCGAGAAGGATGGGACAATACCTCGGACTGAGAGGCCCTTTGAAGGTCCCGCCTCTCGGGGGAGGGGTATAAGGGTGAATTTTCAATGGATGGTGGGTTCACCAGGAAACTTTTGAGTGGCAGTTTCCACGCCTAGGTTGATAATAGGTTTGATGTGTTCATTTTATATTCAATCATTCAATTCCTAGGTTTGGCCAAGATGAATCTAAGCTAATCTATATGCCGATGCTGATTTTTATGGATACAAAAAACATGAATAAATGTTGAACATAGAGAATGTGCTAAATAGGATAGAATATACCTGATTTCGGATGTCTGAATGAAGATTCTGAGGTTTGTAGAAGTCCAAATCATCTCGAATCGTACGTAATCATCTGAAATTGCATAGAATCATCTCAGATCATAGTCGGCCATCTGAGATCAGACAGGATCATCGATGATCTGATGAATTCATCAGACGAATTCGTCAAAAACCTACAATCACAAAAATAGATACAAAATACCAAAAATGCAACTGCAAAAGCAAGGGGAAATGATAGAAATAACAATGAATTTGCCTAAATGATAGATCCAGATAGCAATTAAAAGAAATGCATCAATTTGACAATTTATTTTGACTTTATCATATATCTATGCTAAATGAGGTGAACTCCAGGATGCATAAATATAATAAACTAAGATAATGCACAAAGAAATGCAGAAAAACAATAAGGAAATGCAAACTCTGGGCTCTGATTGCCCCCAATCTGGACTATAGTCAGGATCACCTCCAATCGTACGAGATCATCTGCGCTCCTCGATAGGATCGTCCGAAATCGTCTAGAATCGCCTGCGACGATCCGAGCTTGCTCCGACTAAAAAATAGTAAAATTCTTGCAAGAAAACATGAAATACAGAATGCAAACGATGGTGCGAGGATGCTCTAATGTATAAGGAACTAAATCTGCATGGAAATCCATCAGCTAGGGGGTTCAAGGGGATAAACTAAGAAAATCCCAGTTTATATAGGATTAGGGAGAGGTTAGGAGGTTGGAAAACATCCCAATTTGGGAGATCTCCAACGGGGAGACTCTAACTACGCAGACACACTTTCTACCCAAGTTAGAGAAGCTGTTGAAACAGAAGCTAATTATGAAAATTCGGTTTTGGGACGAAATCGTCTGGACGTTCTGTTCCAGATGAATTTGTCAGATCTGGGACGATTTCGTCTGATCATCGATGATATCGTCCAACGGTCAAAACAAATCCTAAAAATGGCACGAAAAATGAGGAAAGTAGGTAACGGGCGGTTTGGGGTTAAAATTCAAATTTTTATCTTTTTACTAAGGTTTAACTACGCCAATTTTAGGGTGCTACATTTTGCCCCCTCTTTAGCGAATTTTTCCGAAGAAAATGCGTTAAAGACGAGTTTTTCCCGTTTTACGAGAAAGCAAAAATTTACTCAATTTTTTAGATGACGATTCTAGGTCGAATCGTACGATTGCTTACTATGGTGCCCCCTCCGTGTTTTTACCCAAATCGAACATTTGAGGTAAAAGCGCGAAAAAGCAAAATTAAAAAAAATGTTGTTTTTAAATAAAATTAAGAAAAATAGGGTAAAACCCTAATTCATTTTTACTGTTCTAGAGCTCTGTAGAGAAAAAAATGGTGGAGACAGCACACCGATCGACAGAGGTCCGACGCGGGCTACGGGTAAGGATCTAATCCTAGTAAATTAGGTTTGAATTTAATTTGTACAATTTTTTGTTTGAAATTTTGATTGTTTTGGGGCATCACGGCCGTTTTTAGGCCGTCGACGACGTCGGGACGAAATCATCCCGATTTCATCGAAATCGTCTCTAAGTCGTCGAGTTCGTCTGACAGTGAAATCGACGAATTAGGGGCGATCTCGTCCAACAAGGGGCGATCCCCATAGTTGCGAAATCGGAGACGATTTCGTCCTACAAAGGACGATTTTGCCCAATTTGGGATGATATCATCCAATGGTGGACGATATCATCATTTTTTTAAGAAATTAAGCTTGATTAAAATGTATTTAATTTGATTTTAATGATTGATTTATTAATGAATTTTATTGTTTTATTGTTTGTTTTGCAGAGGGGATTACTAAAGAGTCGGGAGTGGAAATACGATGAGCTGTGAGATGACATAGCCATGCTCGATCAGGCAAAGCACGACCGACTGGCTCAGGTCGGTTTGCAGCATGTGGCAGAGATGCCACAAGTATCGACAGACATGGGGCTACTGACAGCCCTAGCAGAGAGATGGTATCCGGGGTCATCCTACTTTCGGTTACCGATAGGGGAGATGGCTCCCACACTAGAGGACGTATGGAGGATCATGAGGATCCCCATACAGGGATGGTTGATGATGCCTACGGCCAATCAGGGCTAGGCGATGATGAGATTGACCGGAGACCCGAGCTTCACCCTGGAGAAGGGCGGAGTGAACATCGAGTCTCTAAGGCAGATGCCTGGGGCATCTAGGCTGACTCGGGTGTTGGCAGGGGTGGTAGGTGGCTTACTGCTGTGCCACCAGAGCGGGTGCAGATTACCCTGGCTCCTCTCAGATGTGGTCTACGATATGAGAGACCACGGCTACAGATACTCATGGGGCAGCTTTGTGCTATGCCGCTTGTATAGGATCCTACATGGGGTCGTATACAAGGGAGGCCGATGTCTGGTCTTGACATCACTACTACAGGTTTGGTGCTGGGAGCACATCATGGTGCGGAGGCCGGTAGGGCTCCCACTGACAGGGGTTGACCGGGAGAGGCCCCGGGTTTTCTACTGGTGGTTACGGAGGGGGTCATAGTGGTGGATAGATCTGCCGATGTCACGGAGGTTGTTGGACGACCTCATCCTAGACCAAATCACCTGGAGGCCATGGCGAGAGCATCTTGGGTGGGCGAGAGGATGGGCGAGGAGCTGGCTCACATCGAGCGAGTCTACTGGCTGAGGATGGAGCGGGGAGAGGTAGAGCTCCACCGCTACGATCGGGTTCTATGATAGTTCGGTCTATAGTAGGGGATCCCTTCTCTCAGGGATTATGAGTACTCCTAGACTATCCGAGATAGTACCACGCTGAGCGAGGCTCCAGACATGCAATGGTTCTAGAGTCAGGACGTGGATGATGCCCCCATCCAGCCAGTGGATGGTGATGATGTTAGGGTTGTAGATGGCTATGATGCCTGGTACATAGGCATCCACCCTCCTCGGATGATGAGGGTGCAGGGTCCAGTGCATGCTATGGTGCGACGGTTGGGGAGGCAGCGTCAGGCTGCTATTGAGGTAGTGCGAGGTCACGGCGGGAGAGAGCAGTGATGGTCTCCATAGGAGAGATGCCAGAGGATGGGTCAGGCTCCATAGAGACCTCAAGAGACAAGGAGGAGGGAGAGGGGAGTCCCTTCTCAGTAGGGGGAGAGACCACCATCGCCCGATAAGGGCAAGGGTGTCGAGGTAGGGGAGAGTAGCGAGACGATGGCTCTTCGGGCTGAGGTTGCCCACCTTCGGGCTCAGGTGCAGACACTCCAGGATGAGGCTACATGTCTCAGGGCTCGGAGTGGAGGGGCGAGCATGGAGGAGCTGGTGCGGTCTATGATGCAGACCGCGTTCTACCAGGGGGTATACTTCTAGCTAGTTCTAGAGGGCTAGAGGGTACAACTGCCAGCGAGCATTGCAGAGCCTATCAGGGTGGGATCATCGAGGACATCCTCACGATCGACGGCGAGGACCCGAGACATAGTCCGGACCTCTATGGGACCACCTCCTCCACCTCAGGGTAGGGGAGGAGATGAGGCTGAGAGCTCGAGGGCTTCTCGAGGCTAGCTGCTGCAGAGGATAGAGATTGTATTATTATTATTATATTTTTTGAGAGGATTGAGTATGCCAGGGTATTGATTGTGGCATACCAATCCGATGATGTACATAATTGATTGATATATATAGATTATATTTTTGATGATATGACTTATGTATATGTTGTATGATGCTTTAATTTTGAATTTTGTGATTGATTATTTATGTAATTATATCGTTGGAAAGAAAATATTTATGCCATGCTATAAAATTGGAAATGAAATAATTTGATGTAAATAAATTGGTTGTTTTGTGGTGTGTTTTGATGAAAAAATAAAAGGGACTTCTAACAATAATTTCAAAGGACATTGTCGCTGGTATAGACCATTTCATGGAGTCGCCGCTCACTAGGTCATCAAGCTAATCCCAGGATAGAAATATTGTTAAAAGTAAAAGAGTGCTTAAGAGACTGTCTTAAGACTTTGTGTTGTGATGATGGAAGTGATGATGGTGATGATTTGTTTTCAGATTTTCATAAAAAATATTATGCATGACATATTAAAGAAATATGATTTTGCTAGGCATAAATTCCTAAGTGTGATAAAATTTTTGAATAAGTCCCTAGGAACTATACCATCATTGCAAAATTGAATGTTGACATAATGACATGAAATAGAATAAGTGTTCGTTCGTTTTAAAGCTCAATTGTGTAACATAATGATGTAAGTCATATGTTTTTATGATTTTTTTTTTAAATAAATGGGAAATAAAATTAGAACAATGGTTTGCGCTAGGCATAGAATTATAGGTATAGACTTATACCATCATCGCGAAATCCAAAGAAGAAATTGATATTTTAGTTTTATTGCATGATTGATTTTTGACTTTTGATAAACAGAAAAATAATAATATGAACATGACTTTATTGATTATATTTGTGTCATATGTTGTTTGAAAGCATTTTATGATTTTTGAAAACAACGTATGTAATTGTTTTTATACAAAACAGATGTTCTGAAATAAGAAGATAAAATTATTCCAAAAAGAGTTGCAGAAATATTTTACATTATCTCAAAGACAAATGTAGATTTATACGGAACCCTCATGTGCAAATGTGAGTTCATTACCGATCTTGCTTTATCATAATGATACAAAATCTCTCAAATACAAATGTGTGTGCAATTGTATTGTTCATTCACCAATTTTGAGCAAGAAAATTTGATACAAGTAATTTGACTTAACCAAATGAGTGTTCCTTGACCATGATTTATATGCATGTAACCGTACCAGACTACTATGTAAGTCGGGTTATCAAGAGCTAGCTAATCCATAAGCCGACATAGGTCTATACAAAAGAAGGTCGCTAATGTGACAGACATATCACCACGCTAGGAATTACCCAAGGCCAAGCGGGTTGGGCACAAACCACCTGTTATGGGGCTTACCTCACGGTTTTCGAATAATTGAGAATTCCAGGGATTCAAGCTCATTCACCCTTCTTTTCTTTTCAAGGGGTAGGGAAAGGGATTTTATTGCTTTTTGCTTTTTCTTTTCTCTTTTGCTTCTCTTTCTTTTTTTTTTTTGCTTGGAACTGAGACAATGCTGAAATATGGCTGCGATGGTACAAAATAATATTTTTCTTTTTCTCATTTTCTTTGACTTTTCTTTTTCTTCCTATGCTAGGGATACTTGCTCGGATTGGCTGTAGAGCAAGGGATTTTTATTCTGGGTAGGGGTGAGCTTGTCCTTTTGTCAATTCTCAAAGATTCTAGACCATGTGCATGATAGGATAGCAGGGGAAACTTTTCGCTCAAGAAACCACTTCTACTATGTAGCATCATATTGAATTTGCAATGAAATCATTTTAATGTGAAAAGATATGCTTGGTTCAAGTAAATAACAAGATCAGTTCTCTATGCTCAAAATTTTTTTTTAATTCAAATGTGGACTTTGATATAAGAGAGATTAATAATCATACCAAATAGAATCAAGATATTTATGCATGTGAGTGTGAAAGTGCGGGATTCCAAATAAATGCTAATTTATCCAAAATAATTGAAAATATAACTTCAATACTTCAAGAATTGATAGGTACGAAAATAAAAGATGTTTTGGAAGATTTTGATGATTTTGATGTTTTTATATTTTGATTTTGAGTGATGAATTGAAAAAAATAAATACTGTTACTGTTTTTGAAAATTTTATATAAATGGCTAAAATGAAACAATATGCAAAATACAATATATACAAATGATGAAATGACCCAATGTTATGCATAATAACGCTTAAGATGCATAATGTTCATAGGTTCTTTAAGATCTTTACCATCTAAGGTAGCTAATCGATATGCTCCCGATCCAAATTTAGCAGTGATGACATATGGTCCAAGCCAGTTGGGCTCAAATTTACCTTTAAGGTCTTTAGTTGCATTAGTATTTTTTTGATTTTCTTTTAAGACAAGGTCGTCGATCTCAAAGGATCGATGATGAACTTTCTTGAGGTATGCTCTCTTAAGCTTGTTTTGGTAGGCACGAAGATGCTCCAAAGCATTGATGCGCTTTTCATCTAGGAGTTCCAGCTGACTAAATCTTCCAGCACGATATTCATCTCCTACTTCAGTATCTTGAAGTAGCAGAGCCAAAGAAGGAACTTCTAATTCAAAGGGAAAAATAGCTTCAGCGCCATAGACCAAAACAAAAGGTGAAGTACCGGTGGGGGTGCGAACGCTAGTTCGATAGGCCCACAAAGCAGGATATAATTGGATGTGCCAATCTCGACCAGATTTATTGACCAATATTTTGAGGATTTTGATTAATGTTTTATTAGATGCTTCTGCTTGGCCATTACCCTGAGGATAATAGGGAGTGGACCAACGATGTTGAATTTTATATTTTTGACATAATTTTTTGACATCTTTATTTTTGAAACAAGTTCCATTATCTGAGATGAGATTTGCAGGAATTTCGAACCTACAAATAATTTGATTAAAAATAAACTTGGAAACTTGGGTTCCAGTGCAAGAAGCTAAGGGCATAGCTTCAACCCATTTCGTGAAATACTCAGTGGTGGTTATGATGAATTTGTGTCCATCAGATGACACAGGGTTGATTTTTCCAATGATGTCTAAGCCCCATTTTGAAAAGGGCCAAGGAGATGAAATAGCCTGCAGTTCTTGTGCAGGCGCATGGACAAGGTCAGCGTGTTTCTGGCACTTGTCGCAATGGCGCACATAATCATGTGCATCATTTTCCATGGTAGGCCAAAAATATCCTATCCTAAGGAGCTTCTTAGCAATGGCGCTACCACTAAAATGCCCCCCACAAGATCCATTGTGGGCTTCACTCAAAGCTGATCTAGATTCTGCTAGATTCAAACATCTCAGTAAGATGCCTTCAAAAGATCTCCTATACAAGGTATTACCAATAATTACGAAGTGACTTGCTCGTCTACGTAATAACCGACGCTGGTTGCGATTACAACCTTCAGGGAAGGTCCCATTTTGCAAAAAATTAAATAAATCAGTGTACCATGGTTCAGGAGTAGTTTCGTTGATTAGAAACACATCCAAAGGTTCTAAGCATGATTTGCTTGAAGCGGGTTCCTGGAGTCGATGAATAATGATGGTAGCATATTCATCATCTAACTCCAAGGGCAAAAGAGATGCAGCTGCAGCCATAGCGTCAGCCGCACGGTTGCTAGTTCGAGGAATAGCTTCCAAGGTAACTTGATCAAATAAAGATAATAATTGTAAGACATATGTTTTATATGGGCATAATTTATCATCTCTGGTCTGATAAACATCATTGATTTGATTTATGACAAGTTGAGAATCACCGAAAACCAATAAATTTTTAATTTTTAGTGCCAAGGCAGCTCGTAATCCAAGGATTAGAGCCTCATATTCAGCAATATTATTGGTGCAAGCAAATGTTAGTTTGAAGGACAGAGGTATAAGATGTTTCTATGGAGATATTAAAATAATACCCGCACTAGCCCCACTCATGCATCGGGCTCTCGTCAAAGTATAGGGACCATTGCTCAGGATGGTCTGCTTCTAATTTAAGGCATTCATCAGGAAACTCAATGATGAGGGGATGGGTAGACTCTAAGGGTGCAACAACTAATTGATCTGCTATGATTTGACCTTTAATAGACTTTTGTCCTATAAACGTGAGTTCAAACTCGCTTAGCGCAAGAACCCACTTGGCTGTGCGACCAGATAAGTACGGTCGACTCATGAGATACCGCAAAGGATCAAATTTAGCAATAACATACATTTTTTGACTGAGCATATAATGGCGTAGTTTCTATGTAGAAAATATGACTACGAGACATAACTTCTCTAATACTGTATAATGAGTTTCATAACTAATTAAGGTTCTACTGATGTAATAATTAGCACGTTCTTTCTTCTCATCGTCAAGTTGAGCTAACATAGCTCCTAAGGCAAAATCTGAAGCAAAAATGTACAAGATAAATGGACGATCAGATCTAGGTGGGGAAAGCACCGGTGGTTTAAGGAGATATTGCTTAAGGAGTTCAAATGCTTCCTAGCATTCGTCATCCCAATGAAAAGAGACATCTTTCTTAAGAAGCTTAAGAAAGGGTCCGATTTTGTCCGCCAACTTATCGATGAAGCGACGAATAGCTTGAAGCTTACCTTGTAAACTTCGTAATTCAGATATATTTGTGGGTGCGGGCATATCAGTGATAGCCACGATCTTGAGAGGGTCAATTTCAATGCCACGTAAAGAAACGATAACCCCCAATAATTTATCGGACTTAACTCCGAATATACATTTGGCTGGATTTAGTCGGATAAGATATTCCCTTAACCGATCAAATACTTTTCTCAAGTCATCTAAATGATCATCTTCTTTGATGGAACGAGCTATAATATCATCTACATAATCATGTAGAATATCATGCATCATATCGTGAAAGATATAAGTCATGGCTCGTTGATATGTTGCACCCGCATTCTTTAAACCGAATGGCATCACTTTCCAACAAAAGGTTCCCCAAGGGGTAATAAAGGTTGTTTTAGCCTGATCTTCAGGAGCTATCCTGATCTGATTATAACCAGAGAATCCATCCATTAGGGATATCATTCCACTCCCAGAAGTAAAATCAATGATCTGATCCATGTTGGGAAGAGGAAAATCATCTTTAGGGCATGCAACATTAATATCTCTAAAGTTAGTGCAAACCCTAACTTTGGTAGCTTCTTTCTTAGTTACTGGAACTACATTTGAGATCCATTCAGCATAATCAATGGCTTGTATAAAAATAACCTTCAAGAGTTTTTCTAATTCTCCTTTGACTAGTAAGGCCACTTTAGGATGCATTTTTCTAAGTTTCTGTTTAACAGGTTTAGCATCCGGATGGACTACTAGGTGATGCATAACTACAGAAGGGTCTAATCCTGGCATATCTTCATATGTCCAAGCAAAAACGTCTTCATATTCTTTAAGGAATGCAATGTATTTATCTTGTTTTTCTTGACTCAATTCTGATCCAATGTTGATGATGTGAGGGTTATCTTCGGTTCCAATGTTAATTTTTATAACGTTTTCAACTTCCATATGTAGATCTCTCTCAAAATTAGATGGGGTGGGTGAAACACCTAATTCTTGTAATTCTTCCAAGGTTAGCTTGGATAATTCGTCTTGAGGAGTCGTGGCCTCAAGTTGGGCTATACTAGGTATAGAGCCATCGAAATAAAATCCGTTATGTAACAATTCCTCAATGGAGACATCATGGAAGATATCCCCCTCCAACTCATCGTCGGATTCAACAATCATCTCAGGGTAGGCTATGGATAGCATATTACAAGTAAAGGGATTATTCATTGAACGCAAAGAATCATGTTTATCCAAATAATCTTGGTAACATATAAGATGGTCATCCTCCTCAAATGGGAAGGGCTGACCTTTACTAGGAAATAGGCCCACACCACATCGGGTAGGCCATGGTTCTACCTCAAAAGGTTCTTTCATACCATTATGGGAAGGTCCCAAACCTTTCCCTTTATAGCCCAATTTAAGCATTATAGGTTTAGCTTTAACATACTCATTAGCAAAATAACATCGAGCATACCCATCATAATGAGTCTTGATGTTTCTAGGTATTCTTCCCTAATCATATCCCTTATAAATAAAAGCACAGCTCCCGACTTGGTAGATACTTCCCATAGGTCGTGGGAGGCCCAAGGTACGAGGAGAGGGTGGCAATTTATTTAAAATATGGGAATCTTGCATAGCAACGTTTGTTTTCTTTGATACAAGAATTTTAGATAAATCGGGTAAGAGCTCGTCAGTAAGAGCGTAAGAGGTAGAAGGATCATTTCCTATGTTTTTGGATGCGGAAAACATGCCTTTGATAGGCGTAGACATTGTAGAGATGTCGATGGATGGGTCTAAAGGTATGGAAGTTATAGGAGTAAAACAAGAAGCATTGGTTGTGGGTTTAGGATCTTTTTGAGGTCCTAATGTGGTTTGTTCGGAAGATGGTTGAACTATATGTAGAGGTGTGGTTGGTGGGGGAAAATTAGATGATGTTATGAGTGTGTGTTTCACACGTTTAGATGGATGATTAGAATCAGGATGTGTGGATGACAGAGCAGGGCAAAATTGAACTCCAACAGGTTCTACCAACGCACACATATCAAAGGGTCTAGGATCACCATGAATGGTAACCAACTGATTTTTAAATTCGAATTTAACACACTGATGTAAAGTTGAGGGAACAGCTCGCATCGCGTTGATCCAAGGGCGACCCAAGAGTATATTGTATGATGCAGGGCAATGTACAATAAATACGGTTGTGTCTAAGGTTCTTGGGCCAACTTGCAATGGAATAGTAATAACTCCACACGTTTCTTGTGTTTCGTCATTGAATGCTTTTATAATCATATCAGTTCTTTTCATTTCATCACTTCTAAACCCAAATATTTGGTAGAAGTCAAAAGTGCATATGTTTAAAGATGAACCATTATCAATCAAGACTCGTTTAACTGCTACATCTCCAATTAGGGCAGTAATATATAAGGGGTTATCCTTATGTAAACTATGTTGTGGTATATCTCTATCCCGAAAGTCAATACAATCGACTTCTCGAGTTATGATAGTATTGGACATGGCGTTAGGTTGAATATTTTGTGGTACCATCATCTGGCTTAATGTGAGCATTAATTCATCCCTATGGGTAGAAGAAGATCTTAAAAGGTCCAAAAGGGAAATTCTAGCTGTAGTATTTGATAATTGTTCATTAATATTATAAGGAGGTTTAGGTTGAACATTAGGCGCATGATTCCCTTTATTAGGATTTTTCAAAACAAATGGAGCTGATCCATCATTCTGAGTCTGATCTTGTTGAGAGTTTTGAGCCTGTTGTCGAGTAACAACTCCGATGGTACCTACAATATTATTTTGTGGATGATGAATGGGTCTTGGTCTAGCGTTTATGGCTTGTTCATTAGAAAGTAATTGGTGAGACGATGGTCGAGTAGTGACTCTTCTTGGAAATGGTTCTTCTGGAACCATAGAACTTGTGATAGGTTGAATAGGATCTGATTCATCTTCAGAACTATTCGATTGATTGGAGGTGATTTCCATGTCACTTTCAGTCTCGTATTCGGTATCACTAAGATCAGGTGTCCGAATATTATGTAGAGGTCTGGCCGTAACCATGGATAAAGTTGTGTCAAATATTTGCGGATCGTGAATAGGTAAATGTCCACTAATAGTTCCTACATATCGGGTAGGAGGGGGAACATTATGATGCTCAATTTGATTAGCCACCTCTTTACCATGCTTTGGTAAAGGATGTTGAAATATGTCCAATGATTGATTGGCATTCTGATTCTGATTTTGGGGGATGTTCTTTTGAGCATTATTAGGAGGATTTTGTTTAGGTTGAAAGGCTTGCACCTCCATCTCATTGTTATCAATTAAATCTTGTATTTTATGTTTTAATCTTTTACAAGAGTTGGTAGCGTGTCCAGGTCCTCTATGGAAATCACAGTGTAAATCAGCTCTGTATCCGGGTATAGTTGGATCAGGTTCCCGGATATTTGGTAATTGGATCAATCCTCGTGCTAGTAATTGCGGGAGAATGGTTGATAAAGGTTGATTTAACCTAGTAAATTCTCGGGGTGGTTTATCAGGAGGTTTCAGTATAAATTTCTCTGTTGTTTTCGCAACATTAATAGTAGCGATATTTCTACTATCAGTGACTCCATCGCCCACAACTTGTTTATTTTTATATTGATTTCTGGATGTTTTCTCATCATCTTTCTTTTTAAGTTGACCTCTCCTAACAAGAGCATCTTCCACTCTTCGAGCTAAATCTATAGCTTGATCGAAGGTGGTCAAGGTAGCAGTTGATAACTCATAGGATAGTTGTTCTTGTAAATTATTGATAAAGATATCCAACATTTCCCGATAAGGTAACACAAAGTGCAATTTTCCTATCAACTGTCTCCATCGAGCTAGGAAATCAGCAAAACATTCATCTTTGTCTTGTTTTAGGTTGTACAAATCTTTAATGGTTACATGCCTTTCAATGTAGGCACTAAATTGATGCACAAAAGACTCGACGGTTTCTTCAAAATTTCTCAAAGAATGAGTGGGTAGTTGATAATACCATTCTAATGCCATCCCTCCTAAACTTTTTGGGAACATTTTTAGTAATAACAAATCATCATGTGATATATCATGACACGCTATCCTAAACATACGAAGATGCTCTATGGGATCTTCAGTTCCTTTGTATATAGGTAGGACAGGCATAGGAAAGTGTTTAGGATATGGTTGTGCTACAACTATAGGATCTAGAGGCTGACTACACATCTCTCGATAATTGTACGAGGGACGGTAGGGATCTATCTGGTCCATGCGGGAGACTAACTGTTTCACCATGGCTTCCAGATTACCGGTTTGTCCACCATATTGGTTCGGTGGTACATGAGTATGGGATTTGTGAGCGTAGGATGGCGTGACATAAGGATTAGATGCTATATTGTTGTTATGCAAATGGTTGGTAGGAAGAGTATTATGAAGAAGATTTGTTGTAGCATTATGTTGTACCCTAGATTGTTGGAAATTGGTATTTGGTTTTGTTTTAGGCTTTTGTTGATTTGAGGTATGTTGATCAATAACTTGGCGAAATAGAGCAGTGAATGATGGTTTCTTTTGTGTGGGAATAACCCTAGGCTTGGTAACAGGCACTCTAGATGGTTGGGTAACCTGTTGTTGTTGCATGTTCTGGATTATAGCGGCCATATCCAAATTGGATGGTCCAGCTTGATCACTTTCTTGATCAACGAAGGACAAGGGATTAGTGCGTGTGTGATATATGTCTTCTAGGGTTGCTTGAGTGTCACTAATTTGATCCTTGTCCATATGGACTGCTCTATTAAGAGTGCCAATATTAGTATTGAGGAACTTCCAAAAATGTTCCATGTTCTCAAAAGTAACAGCTCCCTCCAGAGATATTCTAGGAGATGAGGATCCTTCCTCTCTAACAATTTCTCTTTGTTCATTTGCGTCAACAAACTCTTCTTCTTGTTGGTCTAGGGTTCCTTCTTCCTGAATTGGGTCTTCAGGAAGGACATCTGGTTTATTTACTATTTTTCCTAACCAATCTTCTTCTACTTCAGTCTATTTTCCATTCCTGAGTCTAGTCATTATGTTTAAATTTAGATTTTAGCAAATATATATTAATATATATATTTGCAACAAATTTGGGAGGTATATATTTTAATTATATACCTACTATAATACTTAAAAGAAAATGTTTTGATTTTTGTTATTATTTTGTTTTGTTTTTATTTTTATTTTTATTTTTTTGTTTTGTTTTTATGATTATAAAGACAACAAACAACACACTAAATGCAAGAAATAATAATAATAAAAGAATGGCTTAGTTTTCTATAAATAGTTTATAGATGTCATTGATAGGATCAAGTTCATCGGAGTCATGAAATGCTCCTCTTCAAATTGGAAATGGTTTTTCAGGAACTTAACAAAGTGTGCTATGGTGATGTTATCTACTTCTGACTCTGTCTTGTAAAAATAGAGCTCATGGCAATACTCTCGATATAACACAGCTCTAGGAACTCTATTCCATCTCTTTCTATCCGTAAGAACGACCTCTTGATCCTCTATACGAGATAGAAATTTATGTACTACAACTGCATTATCGAGGTATTCCTCAAAGGTGTACAATTCAGAAGACACAAGGGCTCTTTTATCTGCTAACCACCTATGGCAAGCTCTCTGAAGCTCATGATACAAGGTCACTTGATCAGGATCCAGGATTCTATCTAGGACAAACCTCTTGATTTGCCTAAGTTCGGTTGATCTAGACTCAATGATATTCAATCTCCTATTAAGTTCGTCCCATAAAGGTTGAACCCTATTTGTTTGAGGTACTCTAAGTACAGAAGTAATCTCTATAGCTGCTAATTGATTCTCAACATTAATGGTGACAACTCGTCTTTTATTATAATCTACCATCTAAATATGATATGCAATCTTTGATTCTAAATGCATTTATGTTTTTATTATATTTTTTGGATTGTTTTCAAAAGGTTTTAGTTTTCACGTCGGGTTCACCAAAATGTATCGCTCCAAATTTTTTGCATCCTTACCTTCAGGCTATAGGATCCGCGCCCGAAGGGGGATGCGAGAAGGATGGGACAATACCTCGGACTGAGAGGCCCTTTGAAGGTCCCGCCTCTCGGGGGAGGGGTATAAGGGTGAATTTTTGATGGATGGTGGGTTCACCAGGAAACTTTTGAGTGGCAGTTTCCATGCCTAGGTTGATAATAGGTTTGATGTGTTCATTTTATATTCAATCATTCAATTCCTAGGTTTGGCCAAGATGAATCTAAGCTAATCTATATGCCGATGCTGATTTTTATGGATACAAAAAACATGAATAAATGCTGAACACAGAGAATGTGCTAAATAGGATAGAATATACCTGATTTCGGATGTCTGAATGAAGATTCTGAGGTTTGTAGAAGTCCAAATCATCTCGAATCATACGTAATCATCTGAAATTGCATAGAATCATCTCAGATCATAGTCGGCCATCTGAGATCAGACAAGATCGTCGACGATCTGACGAATTCGTCAGACGAATTCATCAGAAACCTGCAATCACAAAAATAGATACAAAATACCAAAAATGCAACTACAAAAGCAAGGGGAAATGATAGAAATAACAATGAATTTGCCTAAATGATAGATCCAGATAGCAATTAAAAGGAAATGCATCAATTTGACAATTTATTTTGACTTTATCATATATCTATGCTAAATGAGGTGAACTCCAGGATGCATAAATATAATAAACTAAGATAATGCACAAAGAAATGCAAAAAAACAATAAGGAAATGCAAACTCTGGGCTCTGATTGCCCCCAATCTGGACTACAGTCAGGATCGCCTCCAATCGTACGAGATCGTCTGCGCTCCTCGACAGGATCGTCCGAAATCGTCTGGAATCGCCTGCGACGATCCGAGCTTGCTCCGACTGAAAAACAGTAAAATTCTTGCAAGAAAACATGAAATACAAAATGCAAACGATGGTGCGAGGATGCTCTAATGTATAAGGAACTAAATCTGTAGGGAAATCCATCAGCTAGGGGGTTCAGGGGGATAAACTGAGAAAATCCCAGTTTATATAGGATTAGGGAGAGGTTAGGAGGTTGGAAAACATCCCAATTTGGGAGATCTCCAATGGGGGAGACTCTAACTACGTAGACACGCTTTCTGCCCAAGTTAGAGAAGTTGTTGAAACAGAAGCTAATTATGAAAATTTGGTTTTGGGACGAAATCGTCTGGACGTTCTGTTCCAGACGAATTCGTCAGATCTGGGACGATTTCGTCTGATCGTCGACGATATCGTCCAACGGTCAAAACAAATCCTAAAAATGGCACAGAAAATGAGGAAAGCGGGTAACGGGCGGTTAACGGGCGGTTTGGGTTAAAATTCAAATTTTTATCTTTTTACTAAGGTTTAACTGCGCCAATTTTAGGGTGCTACAAGGACTTTAGCCTAAATTTTCCAATCCTTCATAAATTTTAAATATTGAAGCACCCTATCTTGGAGGGTTACTTCAATACCATAACACATTGAAGATTGTACATCAAAATTAACTTTCTCATCCTTGAATTGAGGATGAGAGGGGGCTTCTCTAGCAGGAGGTGATAATAATTGCTCAAATTATGGGGCTACTATTTGTTTTGCTTTTGTATGTGTATCTTCAAGCACATCTATCGCTTGAAAGCCCAAAATGTTACCCTAAAAAAAATATTCCTCATTAAGCGAAATATTATATAATCCAATATGTTTTTTTGACACCTTTGGTACGAAACTTGTGTTAAATGAAAAAGAGGGAAAAACCTCCTACGATCTCGGTTGCATAAGTGTTTTTTCCCTTCCACGGGTCATATTGACCTGGCCTCTCATTTGTTGCACCTATGGTTGCTATCATGTTGGCGGTGGCCTTATGATTTTCTGCTCCTGGATTCTCACCGATTTTTCTTGAGAGTCATCTGAAAATAGTTTAATAAGAAATTTCCAAAAAAAAATATTAAAAAATACTTTAATTTCAAGTAAAGAGACAATGATTTACCTGACGACAATTGGATCTCATGTACAATTTTGCAGAGGGGAGTGGTGCACAATTATGAAAATATATAAAAGTAGTTAATAATTTTTTTTATAATTTTATGTAACAAAATAATAAATATATAGATAAAATATTGAAAGAGAAACTTACATGTAGGAGGGTTGATCTGACTTGATTTAGGTTTATTTCCAAATACAGGTGGAAGAGAAGAAGATCAAGGAGTAGCCTGCCACGTACATTGTTACGATATCACCATTGGTGATGATTCTGATTCATTGTCTTCAAAATAACCATATGTCTCATGCATGTGACCTCTTACGCCAACATCTTATTTTTTATTTTTTATCATTGCCTTATGCTGCATTTAGGTGCAAATAAAAATAAAAATTGAAAACAAAGCTAAAATATATTTAAAAAATGGATGTGAAACATGGACTTACCCTCAACTCCTCTAGTATCATACCTAGGTTTAGTAGTGTGGGATGCAATACAATTGGTATTTTAGCATTTTTAAATCATGAAAACTTTCATAAAAAAGAGCTAAAATAAAATTAACCGTCACCACTATTTTGAATTCCTTCATTTGGATGCCATGCAAATCTGTTCTAATGTATTCTGAAATGTACGTGCATCAATCAAACTACACATTTTGAAGGTTGTGAATGATATACACCAATGCCCATAACAAAAGTTCCATTCTTCCAAGAAAAATTAGTCTTGCAATGCTGATTTCTAGCACAACTATTTGTTAAGACTCTTTTAGACTTAGCCACAAAAGTTGCACAAAAAAAATGATATGGCAAATAAAAAATGTTAAAATTTGAACAATAATAGAAATAATTGATGAGAATTATACCTTCAACCGCTTTCCACGAGAGATCTTAATGGTCCTCCAAGTACTTTTTATCATGTTGAGATAGAGAGAACTTCAGAGACACGATAGGAAAACTCTTGTGCAAAATATTGATTAACCTATGTATGTGAGAAGGTGTGATTGTGAATGATAGTTATTTATTCCAAACTGTCACATTCACTGTTGCATGGTCTAACCATCAATTATAGTTTGTAGAAGGTGCTTGTTTTTATTAAAATGCGACATTGAAAGCATGTGCTACAAACCTGCTTCAGATAGCCATGAATTGTTATAACTAGGGGTGGTTGACAAATCTATCATGGCAGTACAAGTAGCATTCTTGAACACTAAATTTCCAGTGGCAGTTTGAGCAAAGGTGGTAGTGGTGGTTATTGTTCATTGTTAAAGGAGAATTTGGATTCAGAAGGGTGCAAGGTGATGGTGGATTGGGGAAGGTTTGAGTGTAATTACATAAATGTAATTAGTTGGACCCTTTTTACACCCAGTTTGTGAGCCAGACCTTGTTTTTTGCCTGATTAATTAATCGAACCCTATATTCCATTCGATCCATGAGCTAAACTAGTTTTTTTAACTGATCCATTAACCGAACCTCGTATTCCACCTAGACCATTACCTTGAACCTATTTTTCACTCGATCTGTGAGCTATAACCTATTTTCCACCCGGTCCATTAATCAAACCCTATATTCCATCTGGTCTATAAATTAAATCTTATTTTTCACATGGCTCGTAAAACATACCTTGTTTTTCATTCGATTCATGAATCGACCTTATTTTTCACCTGGTTAATTAATCGGACCCTGTATTCCACTCGATCCATGAGCTAGATCTTGTTTTCAACTGATCTATTAATCAGACCTCGTATTCCACCCAAACCATTACCTCAGATCTAGTTTTTCACCTGGACCATTACCATGAACCTATTTTTTCACCATGTTTTTCACTCGAGCTATGATCCAATGCTTGTGTTCCACCTGGGCTATTAAAATATCCTTGTGTTTTCACCCGATCCATGGCCATATGGAGTTTTACACCCGAGTCATAGCTGGATTGAGTTTTCCACTCGAAATGTGGTTGGACCATGTTTTCTACTTGATCTGACCAAAACTGTCAAATTCACCATTTTTTTCAAATTTTTTTAAAAAATTAAGGTAATTTACCATTTCCTCCTACATGAAGTTGACCAAGGTTTTCCAATATTTCATAACAAATTCACCAATTTTTTACAAGTACAACGTAAGGTCTGACCCCTTATGCATAACCCTATTTTGTATTCTCATTATCCACAATCACATTGTAATATTTCCCTCCTAAATTACAAATGGTCTTGAATAAACTTCTATGCACAAGATCATGCACTTTCTTTGTGAGTTTTAACAACAACCTCTTCATCATAAGTGACTCATTATTTTGGTTCTTCCATGTGCTTTGGTGAAGCAATATTCTCTTCATTCACTAACGCAATCTAATTACGAGCTTCATTTTCATGTTCGCTAATTTTCTATGCTTGAGGACACTCATATTATTTATGCCCTTCTTCCAAGAATATATAACACTTATCAGTATAACCATGTCCTCTACCTCCACCAAATCCACCTCATCCTCTTAACAATTCATCATTTTCTTGGGTACTTTGGCTAAAATCACTTTGATAAGTACTAACTTCTCCTTGTTGAATATGTTGTTGTATGCCACTATTTGATTGTTCTATTCCTTTAGAGAATTTTCTTTTTCTCTAGAATTATTTTATTGCTTATGGTTCAACTTCTCTTCCATCTTGAATGCATATTGATATGCCTCCTTGACTGTTCAAATTCAAAGTATACCAATTTTATCTTGTATGGATAATCTTATTCCATTTATATATCTTGCCATCTTCTCCTCATCATATTCAATATGACCGACCCTCATGGTTAAGTTATAGAATTCCTTCATATACTCTTTCACTCCCAAGTCCTTTTTATTGAGGTTTGAAGTCTTCTACACAACTCTATTTGGTAATATTATGGAAGGAATTTGACCTTTAATTTGGTAATCATTTTCTCCCATGTCTTAATATTTTCTTTGTATTTTTGTTTGGACATGATCCCACATAAGCACACATGCCCATTTAGTTTCACACATGCAAACTTCACCTTCTTGGGGTCTCCTATCGATTCAAAATTAAAATATTTCTCCATATCTACAATTCAATCGATGAGTTCCTCAAGGTTTAAACTTCAATTATATGATGGGTTTTCTAACTTTGGTTTCCTACCCATATAAGAAATTTCCCAAGTTAATATTTCTTCTAGATTTCCTCCTCTTCATTATCACATATTCTACTTGAATGCCCATCCTTTAGGCAATTTCAAGTGCATCTAATTGAGTGATTATTCCTCTCATCATATTAGCTATATTGTGGCTTGAGGACCTCACGGTCTTCTTGTTCCTCATTGTACCATATTTTATTTGGCACGTATTAAACTTTAGAGATCTACTAACTCTGATATCAAATAATATATATGAGAGAAGGGAATCCTCCCATGGATGACCTTATCAATCAACATAAGTTTTCTATCTCTCCTTGACCTTAAGATGCATGATAATCACACATGCAATCTAGACAAATTTAAAGTTTTTATATTTCCTTTTATGTCATTTAAATTGTATGACACTCCCACTTGTACAACATTTTCACTTGTATGATACTTCCCCTTATACAATAATTTCACTCATATGATCACACTCTTTATATGACAACATTCATTGTACAATGAACAAATTGTACGATAGGTTCCTCAATTGTATGACATATTCTTTCAGTATTTGTATGAGAGTGTCCAATCATACGATATAGGATTTGAACAACAAACTCTATTGAAGGTGGTTTACCAATTGACCTCCTCATAGTGTGGTATTTACTTTGTTAAAATTGTTTCTTCAAACCTTCGTAAATATCCCTTATATGGTGACAAGGTTAATTTATGCAACTCCCTCTATTCTTGGATTATGTTCAACGTATATTATTCTATTGCTTGGATTTTAGGTTATAATATTTACTCTTCTCTTATAAACTTGCAAACCTACACACATGACCTTCCAATTTGTATCTCAACCAATTAAAAATATTCAACACACTTCTCAAGACAAGACATAGATGAAAAATAAGAATGTTTTATTTTTTATTAGTTTATTAATATGTGGATACAAATAGAATAGATCAAAATAGGTCAATATAGATGGTGAAGGAAATTCTATCCTATCTCCCCACTTGGACTCTGACATCTCTCTTCTTCCCATGTACTTATCCACCTCTATGGTTTTCCATGTCTAATTTTGTTCTTGTTATGTTTCCTTTTCTCCTAGTCATTAATATCCTCTCAACCCACTCTTCTTATTTTTATTTCCTTCACCATGTCTATTTTGTTTCTTCTCTCTTCTATTTTCTATGTCCTAGACTCTCACCATTCATCTCCCCATCAATTTCTCTCCTCTCTTAATTTGCTTGCATTTATTTTATAGGTAATTACGATGATGTTTACCCTTCCCATAACCATCAGGATATCCTTGCATAAAAGTTCAAATATAGGATTTAAAGGTGTAAAGGAATATGGAGAGATACATTTTAAAGTAAAGAAAGATCGAAAGGTGAATTTTAAAGCAAATGAGATGGAGGACAAAGTGAATCCAAGTAAATCATCTTCATTTTTCTCAAGTAGCATAAAATCTTCTCCTTGCAATAAAAATGAAAGTAGTACAAAGTGTATTTGTTGCACTTTAAGGTTTCAAGAGCAACACAATAAAGAAAAGCATATGGAGGATATCCAAGGAAATTTAGGGTTTCTAGGGCAGCATAAGAAAGTAATGACTATAGAGGATCATCCATGCACTTTATGTTTTTTAGGGAAACATAAAAAAAAAAGTGTTTATGAGGCTATTCCTTGCATTTTAGATTATTTAGGGTAATATAAGTCTAAAAGATAATTCTCATTATAAAAAAATTGGAAAAATAGAAGATATGGTAGAAGATAAGAGTGTTGGTGGGAATGAAAAAAGGATAGGAAGATCATAAAAGCATGAATAAAGAGGAAAAAAACTCAAAGGGTTATCGAGTTGGGAAGCCAAATAAAAATACCATAGGTATTAACAAGAAGTGGGGCTAAGCCCACTACTAAAAATAAAAAGTGATGATAATAAAAATAATATCATGGAATGTTAGGGGTATGAAAGACCCCTAAAAAAGAATCTATTAATGAGTTAATAGGTTGTTATCATCCTAAGTATATTTTAATACAAGAAATAAAATTAAGTAGTAAGGAATGTAAGGATGCTTTTAAAAAGATTTGGAAGATGGGTGATTGTCTAGCAATTTCTTCTACCAGAGCTTTAGGCGATAATGCAATGATATGAGATAAATACAAATGTGATGGGCAATCGTTAGAAGCAAAAAGTAATTGGGTTATTGGACTATTTTAAGGAAAGAGAGAAACACCAAAGTTGGGGTTATAAATATATATACTTCAACTATAATTTCTCGCCTTGAAGATGTTGGAAATACCTTAGCATATTTTTGTTAAACACAATGATGATTCATTATGATTTATGGATTATGGGATGTAATTTCAACACTGTTTGATCTCCACTAAAAAAGAAGGATGGTACTTGGGGATGGTAAAAATCAATGCAAGATTTTGCTTCAAAATAAATAGTCTTTGGAATGTTAGTCCTTCAAGTTTTCAATATACATGGGGTTATAGACACATTGCACAAACTCATATAGTAGAAATATTGGATAGATTCTTGTTATCCAATAAATAGTTATAAATAGAGTATACAATTTATTTAGATATTTTATTGTGAGCATGATCAAATCACAAACCCATTCTTTTGACTTGTGGTTTACCCAATAATGGTCATCAAGAGCTATTTTTCTTCTAGTATGTGGCTCCAAGACCCCAATTTCTTCTAGATGGTTATGTTATGGTGGGATGAAGAAAATTTTGAAGGATCATATATGTATAGGTTTGTTCAAAAGATGAAATATTTAAAGGAGCAAATGAATATTTGGAATGCCAAATATTTTGGTAACATTTAAAAAAAAAAGAAAGAAATTGAATCCAAGCTCAAAAATTTACAAGAGAGTAGAAACTAATGGAATGGATCAAGATTATTATGTGAAAGAAAAATGATTACTTTGTAATTATCATAATGTATTGAAAAATGAATCATATTGGTTCCAAAAATCTAGGGAGAAATGGCTGAAGGAAGAAGATAGAAATATATTTTTTTAATGCTACACCATTTTTTCCTTTTCATCACATCAAAAATATTTGAACTCTAGTTGGAACAAATGTTGAGGAAGAAGATATAAGGAAGCAATTAATTATTTCAAAAATATTTTGTTAGATATTGTGCAAGATAAGGAGACAGATGATAAGATTTTGCAACATTTTCCATAAATTATCACACAAGAATAAAATGAAATCTTGATGAATAAGATATCTATGGAGGAGCTACAAGAAGTAGTTTTATCTTTCCATCTTGACAAGGCACCTAAGCCCATTGGAATTTTCTACATTTTTTTAAATTTTAGGATTTATTAAAGAGTGATATGGTAGTTGTGGTTGAAGAGGCCTAAAAGAGGAAGGCTATAATAAGTGATATCAATGTCACTTTTATTATGTTGATTCACAAGAAAGAAGAGATAAAATATTTTTTTAATTTTCATATAATAAGCCTTTGTAATATGATTTATAAGATCATTTCAAAAATTATGGCAAAAAAGTTGAAAGGTATTCTAGATTGTGTTATTTTAGAGGAACAAGGTAGTTTTGTTTATGGTAAGCAATTTCTTGATGGTACAATCATTGCACAAGAGGCCATACATTCTCTTCACTCTATGAAAAAACTAGGTATGCTTATGAAACTAGATATGAATAAATCATATGATGGGATTTCTTGGAGATTTCTATATGATATTATCAAAAAGTTTGGTTTTGATTATAGTTGGTGTGAATTAATTAGCAATACAAAATATTCTAGTTTTATTAATGGTTCTATTAATAGTTACTTCAAGTCATCTTGTGGACTCTGCTAACGTGATCCACTATAACCTTATCTATTCATTATTCTTGCGAAGGCATTAGGGAGAGATTTATCAAAGGAAAAAATGAAAGGAACAATTAAAGGTATTTAGGTTGCAAAAAATGGTCCCTTTGAATCTCATATCCAATTTATTGATGATATTTTTCTTTTGGGCCATCCCTTAGTTAGTGATACCATGGATTTTAAATCAGTATTAACATACTATGAGAAGGCTATTGGTTAGTTGGTTAATACTACTAAATCCAATATTTTTTTTTTAACACTACCCTAGATTTACAACAAATTATTATAGTTTTTTTTTTTTTAATTTACATGGTGGAATCGGTAGCCGCCACGAATGCGGCAGGCTGTCCAGATTTTATAACCGCCATAGTATTTTGTGCTATCTTCCCCAGAATCCGCCACATAGATTTTCGTGCAATCCACCCCTATAACCACCATGCCACAATCATTTTAAACCTTTTACGCTGTTGAAAGCACCAAGAAAGGGACAAGCGTTCAGTCTGGCGAGGCCCGATATTTGAACCTTGGACCTCCGTCCCCCATATGGGGTTTGGATGAACCAATTGGTCTACATCTCGAACCTAAAAAATTATTATAGTTATTTTGGGGTTTAAAATTGATTTTTTTCATCAACCTACTTTGGTATTCATTTGTATCATAAAGGAAATAAAATGGAGCTTTGGATCTTTTTTTTGGATAGAAAGAAAGCTAATTTGGTAGCTTGGAAAGGTAAGCTCTTAACCATGGAAGAAGACTATAACTGATAAAGACTGCATCGTAATCCATCCCTTTTTATATGCTATCAATTTTAAGATTACCAGTAGGTAAACCGTTAGATATTTATAAAATTCAAAGAGACTCTTTTTGGAAAGGAAATGAGAAAAATTTAAGTTTTCTCTAATAAGTGGGATAGGGTTTGTAAAGGAAAGAATATTGGAGAAGCATGCTTGCAAAATTATAAACTTATGAGTTTGTCCTTAGGGGAAAATATTTGATGGATATTATTCATAGATTAAGAAAATAATTGGGTAAAAATAAAATTTCAAAAATATATAGGTTCTCTTGATGATATAAAATTATTTATAAAAAGAACCCTACCAAAGGATCGTCAACATAAAATTTCATATGAGATAGTTTATAATTGATAATGAAATATATACCAAAGGATCATCAACATGAAACTTCACATGAAATAGTTTGTAATTGATAATGAAATATATTAGATGGTTAGTCAATGAGGGGAATTATATGAAATTTTGGTCTGATGAATAGTCAAGGCCTTATCCTCTTATATTTGACTCAAAATGGATACCATTAGCTTGGGCATGACTAGCTTGTAAATGTCCAAAGGTCAAAGACTATATTAATATGAGAAAAAAATATAAATTATGAACTTCTATTAGTAATATAGTTGAAGAAGAGAAACTCAAGAAAATTATAGATGAAATTCAAAAGATGCTTCAAGAGTATTATTTGCCAATTTTTATGTAAAAGGATGAGTTAGTTTAGAATCTATCAAACGATGGTGGATACTCGGTCAAATTGAGATATAAGTATTTAGAGAAATAAAAAATTTCTACTCCCAAGGATTTTCCTTGGAAGAATGTTTGGTCATTAGAGGTTCTTCCTAAGGCCTCAACATTTCTTTAATTAGCAGTTCAAAGTAAAATTCTTATAGAATAGAGTATACAAAAAAGAGGATACCATGGACCTTTTAGGTGTGCCACCTATGAGAAGGATTTAGAAACATCATAACATTTACTTCTTCATTCTCCCTTTGCTCACATCATTTTTTTTTTTTAAATATAAAAATATATTTAGTAGCTCCATAAAAATTGATAAAGTTGATGAAATGTTGGATTAATTATTTCAAAGCTAAGCATTATGTACTCTATGGATGATCAACCCTACCATTATTTTTTTAGAATTTATGGCTTGAAGAAATTTTATAATTTTTAAAAATAAATCTCAAAATCATACACAAGTTTGGAACTATATTATTACCTCTTGTAGAATATTTACATATATGGTACTCATCATGGGAAGTCTCAAGTATTAAAAAAGAGAAACAACTTGTTTATAAGATTTGAAAATGGAAGAGTCATATGTGATAATGACATTAAAACAAAGGATCTACTTTGATCTAGGATAAGTAAAAATGTTTAAACATTGGGTTTATCAAAATTAATTTTGATGGTGCTTCTAAAGGAAATCTAGGAAAAGTTGGTGTAGGTGGTGTTTAAAAAATAATGAAGGTCAAATTCTCCTTGCTTACTCATAATCATATGAAACTTTGAATAATAACTATGTAAAGACTATGGCACTTCTTACAAGGATTAAAATTGCAATAGAAAAATGAGGTAAATATATTTCAATTGAGGGGGATGCACATATTATCATTAATACTATAAAAAAAATGAATGTTGGGATTGGATACAAATTAATATTATTGTTGATGTTCATCATCTATTATTGAAGATAATCTCTTGGAAATGTGAGCATATTTATAGAGAAGAAAATCAAGTAGTATATAATTTAGCCAATCATGGTGTTGATATTCTCATCTTGATGAAATTTAAATTTTAGAAGGCAACTAGCTAAAAAATATTTCATTTATTAATCAAAATGATATCAAATATTTGGTTGTGGAAACATAGCACTTCAAGGAAGTCAAAGATTATATTTGATAGAAAAAGTAATGAAAAAATTGTGATAAAAGACGTGTTAGATATGGTTTAATTGACCTAACAACAAATTTAATATTTTGGTATTTTTATAGGAGTGACCCCTAATAGAAGCCACATATAGCTTATATGTATATTTTAATGATAAATTTATCTATTTACTTATTTTACTATGTATTTTTGTTTTGTTTTGAAGGGGTTAATATAATGGACCTTGAGAGAGAATTTTTAGGCGAGGACATGGTGTTTGTGAGAGTCAGACTATATAAGTGTTTATCTAAACTTAGAAAAGTGTTAATTATTTCAACACAATCTATAGGGATTTTTGAGATCTTGGAGAAGCTTAGACTGTTGAGCTTGTCATGGATCTATAATGTACTTCATGCATTAATTTTATTATGCTAAAAAATAAATACATATATAAATACATAATTTTTTTTTTTATAGAGAGAAGTACACACTATTATAAAGGTAAATAAATAAAGGGAAAAAACTTTAATTTTTTTTTGAAAAAAAAAGCAAAATAAAAATAAAATATGATGAAATAAAAAAGAAGAAAGATGTGCATAAGTGGATATGAAGAGGAGAGGAAGATAGAAGAGGTAGTGAAGTGGGGTGATAAGGAAGAGAGTAATTGGTGGCATGATAATTAAGGAATTAGTGGGGTGGATGGGGTTTTATGAGGAGGGGGATTGGAAGAAGGGAGGTTTCATAGATGAGAATGAAGGGGATACACTATAGGCTATATGATAGAAGGTGCATATCTCAGCATAAAGACAAGAAGAAATTGCATGGGTGCAAGAAAGGAAAGAAGATAGATAACAAAGAGGAGTTGATAGCACAGAGGGGAGCATACAACTAGGTATTTCCTATGATTTATTAATGTAACAAAGAAAAAAATTAAATTTTGTTTCATCTCTTTTCTCCTCTTTTATAGGAAAAAAAAAGGAAAAAATTATGTTTGTCTCTCTTTAGATGAGTTGTCTTGGGTAAATATGGTGTGGGTTTCCCGAGTTTTATATGCATTACTTATTATTACCCTTGCTTGTGTTCTCATTATAATAGAATTTTCCTATGCAACCCATTACCATGGGTAATACAATTTTTTCTGCAAGTTGCCAAAATTACCAAATTCTAATAAAGTTCATAAGGAATTTTTAGGAAAAAGTTTAGGCCAAATCATCAGAAGCCTAGAACTTCTCTATATGTATGAGAGAAGCTTAATATTTCTTTTGTATGTTGGGTTGAATATATACAAGGGAATGAATTATGTTGTATGTAGAAAAGAAGCCTGGGGCTTCTTTTTTATATTGGGTTGATTGTATTTAGGGGAATAAATAATGTTATATATAGAAAGGAAGTCTAGGGATTCTTTGTATGTTGGGGATCAAATTGTATATAGGGGATGGAGGTTGATGTATCTAGAGAATGTAGATCTCATGGAATCATTGAATACATAGATGAGGTGGAAGATAAGAGAAGAATGGAAGGAGAAGAATTTATTGAAGATTTGTACAAAATTGTCTACCTCAAGATATTACCCAAAATTTTATTAGTATTTGTTCTTCTTCTTATTTGATATTGTTGAGTTAGTTTTTACTCGAGCTTGAAATTTTATGGATTATAATTGATTGAAAATTTAAATGGGCTCCTAGAACATGCTTGTAGGTTGTACATGGGTTATTTTGTTGATTTTTTGCTTGTGAATTTTTATACCCATGTCAATACAAATATTTTTCTAGCAAGGCTTAGTGGATGGAAGGATGGCTTAGGCCAC
Source organism: Wollemia nobilis (assembly GCA_028583015.1). Classification (NCBI taxonomy): domain Eukaryota; kingdom Viridiplantae; phylum Streptophyta; class Pinopsida; order Araucariales; family Araucariaceae; genus Wollemia; species Wollemia nobilis. The sequence continues at coordinate 5,893,795 of JAQPPZ010017049.1, read as the reverse complement.
TTCCCCCTTCGTGGGGCTTGCTAGAGCCAAAGTTCTATGCACCATGTACAAACTAGATTATATGCACTAGTAGAATTTTTAGGATGATGTTTGAGGATTGTCCTTTCTTATTATAATATTACCTTTATGTATTTCTATAATTGATGTATTATGAAGGTTGGGAGTCCCTACATATTTTCTTGTATAAATCTTGTATGTTTTAACCATTTTCATGCATGTAGCTATGTAAGGCTTCCAAATGTCAAGTTTGTATCTACTTCAATTGTTGCAATAATTTTTTTTTATCTTTGTAATAGAAATATAATATACTGGAAGTGAAGAATTGTTGCAATAAGAATTTTTAATTTTGTTATAGGAATATGATGTATTGGAAGTGAAGAATTATTACAATAAGAATTTTTAATTTTTGTTATAGGAATATGATGTATTGGAAGTAAATAATTAAAGTGTGAATTTTATATTGTGGAATTAAAATCTCTTCTACGTGCTTTTGAATCTAAAAATAAAAAATAAATTTAATTTTTATTTTGAAAGAAATATCATATTGTATTGCTATATAATAAAAATAGAGATAGACTTAACTTTGGGTAGAATAAGTTAACTTACAATATTAGTTAGTAAAATCCATTTAAAACTGCATAAGAATCCAAAAAAAATTTTAATTGTGTGTATATATACAAAGAGAAGGAGCACCAACATCCAAAATGATAAACTTATTTAAAAAAATACAACCGCACAAAAAAGAAAAAGAAAAAAGAAAAAGAAAAAATAAATATCAAAAAACAAAAATCAAAGAAAAGGTTGATAAAAAATATTAGTCATGATTTTTAAACATTGAGTTATAGGAGGAATATTTTTTCTCTTTGATTTTTTGTGGAAGCTATTATGCAAGCTGTTGTTTGTCCCTTTGTTAATTGGTTGAGCAGGTCTAATATGGCATCCTTTTTCCACCCAGATAATAAGTTGGATGGTCTCTCTTATTGGACAAAAGTGGTGGTGTTCCAAGTGGTTCTCAAAATAGGATTTTTGGTAGGGTTGTGTCACAAGTTGGTTGACACTAATATGCTTTTAGGTACTTTGGAATATTAAGGAGCCGAAGGCTATCGTAGATTGGGACTAGCAAGAGGTCATAATGCTTGATCTACGTAAGTTGTTTTAGGGGGATGAGAATCTATTCTACCCCTCCTTGATTGGCTCCTACTTATTCTTTTGTAGCCATGGACTATAGTTGGTATCTCCTGGTTGGACGTTTGTTTTTGGATGTCTTTCATGTCCTCTTCTCTTGTGGCTATTTGGTTTAGTTTCAGTTAATGGTAGTGCCTTATGTTAGGGACCTGTTGTCTTTTTTTTTATCTCATTTTGGTGTAGTAGTTTACCTTTGTAAAATTGTAAAAGGTTCGAGGATCCTTCCAAAAACCCTTCTCTAGATAATAATAAAAAAAATATTTTTAAACATTAAAAAAAAAATGAATTTAGTAGACCACGTGGATAATCATACGTCCCACTAATAGAGGGCGTGTGTATCACTAAAGGGAGGGTGCAAAATGCACAATGCACAATGCACAATGTGCATGATAAGGTGCCTCATGCACTCCATTAGGTGTTAAACACATTCATGCCCACTTGAAATATTGTGCACAAGGTACCCAATCAAGTTACAATGCATACCTCCATAGTCATGGTACAAAAATTATATAGTTAAAAAGTATTTTTTTTTTATTAGATATAGAAGGGGTTTTGAAAGGGTCCTTTTACATTTTACAATAGGAGAATCCCTACAAAAATTTGCCTAAGACTAGCAATACAAGGACAAGAACAACTATAAAGCACTACAACTGACCACCCATCACCAAGTGAACCAACTACAACTTGATACAAGAAATAAAATTAGAACAATGTTGGTGAGCCCTATAGAAAACCAACACTCCCACATGGCTATACATAAAACCTTTATTCATAAATAGTAAAAGCTTATAGAGCATCAAGAAGCATACATCACTAAATCCAATTGAAGAAGGCCTTCAAGAAAATTGTTACTCTAAACAAATAGACCATTGATATTTATACCTATTTTTTTCATAAAGAAGTGGTAGTTTCCTTCTCTAAAAATATACTTTATCTCACTATCCTATCTATCATGAATAATCTATCTATATTCCATAATCACAACCTCAATATTCCAATTAGGGATTGAATCAAATTTGACCAAGTTTATAATACTAAGCGAGTCTCCTTCAATGCAAACATTTTGCTATCCCATCTTCTCCACAAGTAGGAGACCTTGGTAAATAAATCTGGCCTCCACAACATGGAAAGTATGGATATCTAAGAATTTGGTATACACCAACATAAGCCTAGCTCTATCATCCCTAAGCACCCCACCAACTCTAGCATTCCTAGGATTACTCTTTGAAGCTCCATTGAAGTTTAGTTAAACGTAACCTAGAGAAGGAGGTTATCACCTCACAAGGGCCCGAGGACTAGGACTAGGAAGACCATCAACCTTATTGCTATGTTGAAATCCAAATTTCCTTTTGAGCTCGACCTCCTCAAAATTTCCCTCCTCTAAAGCTAGAAATAACACATTCTCTATGGTGGAAGCCAAGACTCTGGCATAAACAGAGGCAAGATATATTTTTAAGTTTTTAAAATTTACTATACCTCTCCTTCCATGCTTGCCTAAAAATATGCAACATATTTCTAAAAATATTTCATCCTTAGAGAGTAAAAAGGAGATGACCATTGAGTGAAAACATCAACAAGTAAAATTGGCACCACCCAAATTAGTCCAAAAAAAATAAAAATAGAGTTAAGAACTTTCATAGAGAATGAGCATTGAAATAATAGATGGCTTGTTCGTTCCTCATTAGCACCACAAAGGAAATATTTGTTCAACATCAACCAAACTCTTTTTTAAAGGTTTAAAATAGTCAAAATATTATCCAGAGTTGCCAACCAAAAAAAGATATTCACCTTTGGTGTTATATCCTTAAGCCATACTTTGAAAGGTGAGACCTATGGAGGAAACCTGATAGCAAAAATATTGTAGGTAAAATTGATTGAAAAGGATTCGTTATTTTTCCCTACCTAGAAGATACCATCCTCTTAATTTCTCTATTTAATGGCTTGAAACTTCAACTTATTAGTAGTTAGAATCCAAGCTTCAAGTTAAGCATTATTGAGAATAGACTAGTCTAACAATTTTCAAACCTTCAACCCATTGATCACCTCCATAAAGTTAACCACCTTAGACCTAAAAACCAATTTAGTCCTAGGATCCAAACATGTAATATTTGGAATTTGTGCAAAGGGCTGGTGCATCAACCAAATATATTTCTAGAAATCAATCTTGAGTCCATAACTCTATCTCCACCTACAACCTTTGGAGACTAGCTCCCTTGAATTTTGCAAACTCAACGAAAAGGATGAACCATAAGTTGATAGATGACCAACAAGCAAAAAAATTTCTTGTCTCAAGTATTTGACCGACACAATGTTGAACCAACTAGTTTCAGTTTGATTTACCAACTTCCATCCTTGTTTTACAACCAAAGCCTTATTCATTTACCTGATGTTACAAATATCTAAGCCACCATCCTTTTTAGGTTTGTAGACTTGCTACCAACCAACCAAGTTAAATTTTTCTTCTCATCAAACCCAAACTAAAGAAATGACTTTTGAATATATTCAATCTTTGATAAAATTTTGTAAGGAATTCTAAAAATAGATGAGAATATTAGAATGCTCTGAAGAGTAGAATTTACTAGGATAGTATTTTCAGTTTTATTGAGGAGGGATCATTTCCACCTAACCAACTTCCTCTGTAATATTTCCACCATAGGTTCCTAAAGAAAATCTTGGATTTTACCTTTAAACAAAGGCATTCCAAGGTAAAGATATGGGAGGGCAGCCACCTCACAACCCAATATGCAAGCAATTATCCTCTAAGGGAGTATTTAGAAATAATATTTTTCTTTTTATATAATTTATCTTTTGACCAATTGTAATTTCAAATACCTCCAAGATTCCTTTTAGCACCTTTACTTGGGAAACTAAAGCAATGAGGGAGAGCAAAACATCGTCTACAAATTGGTTATGAGAAATAGGATCCATTGATAAAGTGGGAATGATACCTTCTATGAAGGGTTCTAACTTGATAGCCCTACCTAGAGCTTCTACCACTAAGATATAGAGGTAAGGGGACAAGGGGTACCCTTGGTGAATTCCTATCAGACTTGAAAAATAAGATGTTGGGGATCCAGTTATTAAGATCAAAAACTTGGCAGAAGAGATACAAGCATCCACAAGTTTTATCCAACTTTTATAAAAACTAAAATTTCCCAAAACATTTAAAAAAACTCCCATGAAACCCTGTCATAAGCCTTCTTCATATCTAATTTGAGGAGGAGACTAGCTCTGCCACATTTATCAATTGAATGAAGGATTTCATAGACAACTATGATACTATACAAGATCTATCTCCTTGGAACGAATCCATTTTGGACTGAATCAATCAAGGTTTGAATAAAAGGTTTTAATTTGTTAACAAGTGCCTTTATTAAAATTTTATAAATAGTGTTACATAAGCTAATGGGTCTAAAGGCACCAAAGTCCTTTGCACCAAAAATCTTAGGGATTAGAGTTAAAAAAAGAGAATTCACTTTGAATAAGATATGATTGGTGGTTTGGACCTCCCAAAGGGCATCAACAATATCCTTCCCCATAATATGCCAATACTTTTGGAAAATGGGGGAAACCATCATGACCTAGAGCCTTCATTCCTTACATTGCAAAGATAACAACTCTTAATTCCTCATCGGCAAGGACTTGATTCATATCAACTATGAAAAGACTGGAAATACTACCAAGCAACTTATTTTAGGCTTCCTCATTACAAACCTCTTCCACCCTGATGCGATTTTTGAAAAAAGCCACAACCTCAACTCTTATATCCTTAATGCGAGTAGCATAGGATCCATCAAAATTTTGGATTCCTCTAATATTATTGGTGCTTCTATACTTCAAGGTTGTGATGTGAAAAAACATAGAATTTTTATCTCCCTCCTTTAGCCAAAGCACCCTAGACTTCTGTTTCCACAAAATTTCCTCCTTAGCAATAAAGTTATGAAATTCAAAAAACACCTCCTTTTCTCTATATCTAATATTTTGAGATTGATTTCAAAGTTCTATCTTAGATTCAATAGCTTTTAGTTGAATTTTTAGGTCTTTCTTCTTTTGCAAAATATTCCTAAAAATTCCATTAGTTAAGGTTGTTTTTAAGAACTCTAAGCTTCATCACAATTTTGGAAAGGCTGGATACTTGGACCCTTGTCAACCACTAGTTTTTGATTTTAGTTTCCAACTGAGGATGAAGGCACCACATTACCTCAAATCTAAATGACCTGGAAAATTTGGTTTCTTCCTGGTCCACTTCAAAATATAATGGGTTATGATCGAAGACAATTTTGGGTAGAGAAGGCACTCATTAGAGACAAGAACCCTGTACAACCTAATTTATATGAGCTGGTTACCCACTCTCTTGTTGCTTTAAGTATACCTTGAGCAATTCAACTTGATATCCAATAGCTCATTGCTATTCACAAATTTGCAAACTCTTCCATACTTTTTGATATTGGGGAGTTCTCTCCTTTTTTATCCAAGAAAAATATAAGGGAATTAAAATCCCTTACTAGGCACCAAACTTCTTGAGAAAAAATCCTTCTCATGGAACTTAGAGATTACCACAATAGGCTTCTACTAGACACAAATTTTGGTGCATACACGTTAGTCATAACCCACCTTTTATTACTATCTCTATTGCATAAGAGAATATTAATAATCCTATATGAGGAAGAAATTATAGAGCCCTCAAATTTATTGGCATCCTAGAGACTAAGGAGGCCCCTAGAGAAACCATTGGTTGGAATTGTAAAAAAATGGGATTCTTTCCAAATCCTTCTTCTAACAACTTCTATATATTGACCATCCAACTTGGTTTCTTACAGAAAAAAAATATCAAGCAAAATTTCTTTATGCAGGGAAGCAGCCACCCATTGTTTAGAAAGCCCATTCAAGCCCCTAAAATTCCAAGAGAGGCACTTCATTTATGGAATTTTAAATTATATTTCTTTCCCCTAGACACCCCATGGTTACTATGGTAGAAATATTTTAGCTTTAGCTATATTACTCCTACATCCTTCCCTTTTTCAAGTTTGAGCAGAGCTTGAGATCCATTTGCGATCTCAAAATCCATTTCACTCTTCCTCACAAACTTGTTAGAGATATTTCCTAACTTTTGCTTAACACCCACATTGAAATTGCCCTTCCTGAAGAGAAATAATACCCCGATAAACAAAATATAGGAAAACAGTAAGTGCAGAATAAAAAAAAAATAGAAAAAATACATTAGACAAGAATTTATCCTGGGAAACCCTTTCGAGAAAAAAAACCCATCAAGAATATCTTCTTATTGTATAAACTTGATTGTATCTAATAAAATAATATCCTTTCGCTTGCGATTACATTTCTTGCATATTGTATTCCCCCTTTTTTAGGGGGTTGTTCGGACATTCACCTACCCAAATCCTCATGTAAGTGTTGTTTTATGTACCAAAAGCATAAGAAAGGGTTTTACAATACCATGGCCATAAAACTTGGGTTCAAATATATTAACCCAAATATATTAAAAACATGGGTTCAAATATATTAACCTAAATATTAAAAAAAAAAGGTTCAAATATATTAACCCAAATATATTAAAACATGGGTTCAAATATATTAACCCAAATATATTAAAACATGGGTTCAAATATATTAACCCAAATATATTAATCCATGGGTTCAAATATATTAACCCAAAACCCGACCAGAATAACATGGAAAATATTCAACATATTTCCAACATTCTCCCACTTGTTGAATACTTTCCATAGGGTCCAAAAGTTGCCATTTTCAACTGTCAAGGGCAACCATGCCAATAGCATAATTTGTAGCTCCATGCAAGTATCTGAAGATCCTGTTCACAATAGTCCAATATTCCTTGGATTAAATATATATCTGCTAACTACTCCTATTGCATGTACAATATCTAAACATATTAGCTTCACCTGTTACCCTTAGCCATATACCGACAAGGTAACAAAATAGTCCAAAAATCCACTTTAAAAATATTATAAATATTACTAGAGCTAACTCTGAGAACATTACACTAGGAAACCACCACTAGCATCCACACTAGTCTCTTTTAGGCACAACTACACTAGTTATAGTAGATTATTTAGGTACAAGCTACACTAGTTACAATAGTTAATACTTACCCAAAATATTGTGGTACAACCAGTTAACCATCTCAAACATATTTCAACAACTTTATAATAAAACCACTAGAACAAGCATTTCTAGCCTTAAAATCTATCTCTACCATTGTCAAAGCTCACTAGCTCTACCACTGCCAAAGCTCACTAGCTCTATCATTATCGAAGCTCACCAAATCTACCATTACTAAAGCTCACCAGCTCTACTACTGCCAAAGCTCACTAACTCTACCACTATCAAAGCTCACTAGCTCTACCCTTGTTGAAGCTCACCAGATCTACCGTTGTTGAAGCTCACTAGATCTACCACTATAAAAGTTCATCAGATCAACCATTATTGAAGCTCACCAAATCTACTACTACCAAAGCTCACCAACTCTACTACTGTCAAAGCTCACTAGCTCTACCATTATCGAAGTTCACCAACTCTACCATTATTGAAGCTCACCAGCTCTATAGCTGCTAAAGTTCACCAAATATATTATTGTTGAAGCTCACCAGCTCTACCACTGTTGAAGCTCACCAACTCTACCACTATTGAAGCTAATCGACTCTACCATTGCTGAAGCTCACCAACTCTATAGCTATCAAATCTCACCATCTCTATCACTGTCTAAGCTCACTAGATCTCTACTCGTGTGCATCCTATCATTTTTCTTTTACCCAAATTCTTCCACACATTGCTCCCACTCAAGAATTGATTTATCCCAAGGTTGAAATCCTTTCTCCTTGAACCAAGCTACAACCTAGCTTTGATACCAAATGAAAAGAAATAATACCCCGATAAACAAAATCTAGAAAATTAGTAATTGTAGAATCAAAGGAAAAATAGAGAAGAAGAACACATTACAAAAGAATTTATCCTAGGAAACCCTTTTTGAGAAAAAACCCAACAAGAATATCTCCCTATTGTATAAAATTTATCATATCCAATACAATAATATCCTTTAGTTTCTTTCTTGTTTGCTCTACCACTTGTGATTACATTTCTTGCATATTGCATTCCCATCTTAGGGGGTGTTCGAATATACCCCTCTACAAAAAATCACTAGCTGTATTGCTGTTGAAGCTCACTAGTTGTACCACTATCAAAGCTCATCAACTCTATCACTATTGAAGTTCACCAGCTCTACAATTGCTAAAGCTCACCAAATCTACCACTATCGAAGCTCACCAACTCTACCATTGCTGAAGTTCACCAACTCCATCACTTTTGAAGCTCACCAGCTCTACCTTTGTTGAAGCTCACCAGATCTTTATTTGTGTGCTTCCTATCATTTTTCTTTTTCCTAAATTCTTCTATGCATTGCTCCAACTCAAGAATTGATTTATCCTAGGATTGAAACCCTTTCTCCTTGAAATAAGCTACAACCTATCTCTGATACCAAATGAAGAGAAAGAATACCCCGATAAACAAAATCTAGAAAATTAGTAATTATAGAATCAAAGGAAAAATAGAGAAGAAGAACATATGACATAAGAAATTATCTTAGAAAACTCTTTTAGGAAAAAACCTAACAAGTATATCTTCTTATTGTATAAACTTGATCATTTGCAATACAATAATATCCTTTACTTTCTTTCTCGCTTGCTCTACCGCTTGTGGTTACATTTATCACATATTGCATTCTCCCCCTTGGGGGGTGTTCAAACATACCCCTCTACACAAACCCTCATGCAAGTGTTGTTTTTATATACCAACAACACAATAAGGGGTTTTACAGTACCATGGGTGCAAAAACATGGGTTGAAATATATTAAAACATGGGTGCAAATATATTAATACAAAAAACAACCCATATGGGTCTAAATATATAGGTCTAAACATATACTAACTTGCTAGAATAACATGGAAAATATTCAACATATTTTCAACATTTAATGAAGAGAAATAATACCTCGATAAAAAAAATCTAAAAAAGTAGTAAATAGAATCAAAGAAAAATATAGAAGAAGAACGTATTACACAAGAATTTATCCTAGAAAACCCTTTCAAGAAAAAATCCAGCAGAGATATATCTTTATTGTATAAACTTAACCGTCTCTAATACAATAATATCCTTTAGTTTCTTTCTTGCTTGCTCTATCACTTGTGATTACCTTTCTTGCATATTACTTCCTCCCCCCTTGGGGAGTGTTCAAACATACACCTCTACACAAACCCTCATGCAAGTGTTGCTTTTTATATACCAACAACATAAGAGGGGATTTTACAATACCATGGGTGAAAAACCATAGATTCAAATATATTAACCCAAATATATTAAAACATGGGTTCAAATATATTAACCCAAATATATTAAAACATGGGTTCAAATATATTATCCTAGAAAATAACCTATATGAGTCTAAACATATGCTAATTTGCTTGAATAACATGTAAAATATTCAACATATTTCTAAAATTCTCCCACTTGTTGAATACTTTCCATATGGTCCAAAAATTGCCATTGTCAACTATTAAGGGCGACCATGCCCATAACATAATCTGTAGTTCCATGCAAGTATCGAAAGATCCTCTTCATAGCAGTCTAATATTCCTTCTCTAGATTGGATATATATCCGCTAACTACTTCCACTACATGTACAATATCTAAACATATTAGCTTCACCTGTTACCCTCAGCCTATATCGACAAGGTAAAAAAATAGTCTAAAAAGCCACTTTAAAAACATTACAAATATTACTAGAGTTGGCGATCCCAAAATCCATTTCCCTATTCCTTACAAACTTGTTAGGGGAATTTCCTAACTTTTGCTCAAGACCCACATCCATATTGCCTTTCCTGAAGAGAAATAACACCTTGATAAACAAAATCTAGAAAAGCAATAAGTGCATAATCAAAGGAAAAATAGAGAAGAAGAACACATTACATAATAATTTATCTTGGGAAACCCTTTCAAGAAAAAAATCTAGTAATAATATCTTCTTATTGTATAAAATTGATCATCTCCAATACAATAATATCCTTTCACTTGCTTTTCTCTTGCGATTACATTTATTGCATGTTGCATTCCCCCCCCCTTTGGGGGGGTGTTTGAACATTCACCATACCCAAACCCTCATGCAAGTGTTGTTTTATATACCAACAACACAAGAAGGGGTTTTATAATACCATGGCCATAAAACCCAGGTTCAAATATATTAACCCAAATATATTAAAAACATGGGTTCAAATATATTAACCCAAATAAATTAAAAAATATGTTCAAATATATTAAAACATGGGTTCAAATTTATTAACCTAAATATATTAAAACATGGGGTTCAAATATATTAACCCAAAACCCAACTAGAATAACATTGAAAATATTCAACATATTTTCAACATTCTCCCACTTGTTAAATACTTTCCATAGGGTACGAAAACTGCCATAGTTAACTGTCAAGGGCAATCTATAGTTCTATGTAAGTATCTGAAGATCCTCTTCACAACAGTCTAATGTTACTTACCTGGATTGGACATATATCTGCTAACTACTCCCATTGTATGTGCAATATCTAAATATATTAGCCTCACTTGTTACCCTCAACCATATACTGGTAAGGTAACAAAATAGTCCAAAAAAACACTTTAAAAATATTACAAATACTATTAGAGATAACTCTGAGAGCATTACACAAGACAACCACCACAAACATCCACACAAATCTCTTTTGAGCATAATTACACTAGTTATATTAGCTTATTCAGATACAAGCTATACTAGTTACAGTAGTTAATACTTACCCAAAAACTTATGGTACAACCAATAAACCATCTTAGATATTTTTAGTAACTTTGCAATAAAACCACTAGAACAAGCATTTCCAACCTCAAATTCTAGCTCTACCACTATTGAATCTCACTAGCTCTATTGCTATTGAAGCTCACCAACTCTACCATTATTAAAACTCACTAGCTTTATCATTGTTGAAGCTCACCAGCTCTACTACTGTTGAACCTCACTAGATCTATAACTGCTAAAGCTCACCAAATATACTACTACCAAGGTTCACTAGCTCTATCATTGTCAAAGCTCACCAAATATACCACTATCAAATCTCACCAGATCTACCATTATTGAAGCTCACCAAATCTATCGCTACCAAAGCTCACCAGCTCTACTGCTATTGAAGTTCACCAACTCTATCATTGCCAAAACTCACCAGCTCTACTACTGAAGCTCACCAAATCTACCTTTGCCAAATCTCACCAGCTATACCATTGCTAAATTTCACCAACTCTATCACTATTGAAGCTCACCAGATCTATCGCTATCGAAGCTCACTAGCTCTACTAATATTGAAGCTCACTAGCTCTACCGTTGTTGAAGCTCACTAGATCTCTACCCGTGTGCTTCCTATCATTTTTCCTTTACCCAAATTCTTCCATGCACTACTCCCACTCAAGAATAAATTTATCCTAGGGTTGAATCCTTTCTCCTCGAACCAAGTTACAACGTAGCTCTGATACCAATTGAAGAGAAATAATACCTCAATAAACAAAATCTAGAAAAACATTAATTGTAGAATCAAAGGAAAAATAGAGAAGAAGAACACATTACATAAGAATTTATCCTAGGAAACCCTTTCGAGAAAAAACCCAACAAGAATATCTCCTTATTGTATAAACTTGATCATCTCCAATACAATAATATCCTTTAGTTTCTTTCTCGCTTGCTCTACCACTTGCAATTACATTTCTTGCATATTAGATTCCCCCTCTTGGGGGGTATCTAGAAATACCTCTCTATACAAAATCTCATGCAAGTGTTGTTTTTTATATACTAACAACACAAGAAGGGTTTTACAATACCATGGGTTCAAATATATTAATCCAAATATATTAAAACATTGGTTTAAATATATTAACCCAAAAAATAGCCCATACGAGTCTAAAAATTTAGGTCTAAACATATGCTGACTTGCCAAAATAACATGGAAAGTAGTTAACATATTTCCAACATTCTTCCACTTGTTGAATACTTTCCATAGGGTCCAAAAATTGCCATTGTCAACTGTCAAGGGCAACCATGCCCATAACATAATATGTAGTTCCATGCAAGTATCTAAAGATCCTCTTCATAACAATCCAATGTTCCTTCCCTATATTGGACATATATCTACTAACTACTCCCACTACATGTACAATATCTAAACATATTAGCTTCACTTGTTACCCTCAACCATATATCGACAAGGTAACAAAATAGTCCAAAAAATCACTTTAAAAACATTACAAGTATTATTGGAGTTGGTGATATCAAAATTTGTTCCCCTCTTCCTTACAAACTTATTAGGAGGATTTTATAACTTTTTCTCAACACCCACATCCACATTACCCTTCCTGAAGAGAAATAACACCTCGATAAACAAAATCTAGAAAAACAGTAAGTGCAAAATCAAAGAAAAAACATAGAAAAGAACACATTACACAATAATTTATCTTGGGAAACCCTTTCGAGAAAAAATCCAGTAAGAATATCTCCTTATTGTATAAAATTAATCATCTCCAATACAATTATATCTTTTCACTCACTTTTCTCTTACGATTACATTTATTGAATATTGTGTTCCCTCCCCCTTTGGGGGGGTGTCTAGACAATAACCTACCTAAACCCTCATGCAAGTGTTGTTTTATATACCAAAAATACAAGAAGGAGTTTTACAATACCATGACCATAAAACCCAGGCTCAAATATATTAACCTGCATATATTAAAAACATATGTTCAAATATATTAACCCACATATATTAAAACATAGGTTCAAATCATTTAAAACATGGATTCAAATATATTAACCCAAATATATTAAAATATTGTTCAAATATATTAACCCAAATATATTAATCCATGGGTTAAAATATATTAACCCAAAATCCAACAAGAATAACATAGAAAATACTCAACATATTTCCAACATTCTCTCACTTGTTAAATACTTTCCATAGGGTTCAAAACTGCCATTATCAATTGTTAAGGGCAACCACGCCAATAGCATAATCTGTAGTTCAATGCAAGTATCTAAAGATCCTCTTCATAATAGTCCTATATTCCTTCCTTGGAATAAATATATATCTGCTAACTACTCCCATTGTATGTGCAATATTTAAATATATTAGCTTCACCTGTTACCCTCAACCATATATCAACAAGGTAGCAACATAGTCCATAAACCACTTTAAAAATATTATAATATTACTAGATCTAACTCTCAGAACATTACACAAGACAACCACCACTAGCATACACACTAGTCTCTTTTGGGCACAACTACACCAGTTATAGTAGTTTCATTAGGCATAAGCTACACTAGTTACAGTAGTTAATACTTACCCAAAAACTTGTGCTACAACTAATAAATTTTCTCAAATTATTTTAACAACTTTGCAATAAAACCACTAGAACAAGCATTTCCAACCTTAAACTCTAGATCTACCACTATCGAAGCTCACCAACTCTACTACTATCGAAGCTCACCAGCTCTACCAACATCAAAGCTCACTAGCTCTACTACTATTGAAGCTCACTATATCTACCGCTATCAAAGCTCACCAGCTCTACTATTGCTCAATCTGACTATCTCTACCACTATCAAAGCTCACCAACTCTACCATTTCTAAAGCTCATCAGCTCTACCACTGCTAAAGTAAAGCTCACCAGATCTACCACTATTGAAGTTCACCAGATCTACCATTGCTAAAGCTCACCAGATCTATCATTGCCAAATCTCACCAACTCTACTACTATTGAAGCTCACCAGATCTAGCACTACTAAATATCACCAAATCTATTGCTATTATAGATCACTAGCTCTATTGCTACCAAAGTTTACTAGCTCTACTGCTACTAAAGCTCACCAACTCTACTACTATTCAAGTTCACCAGCTCTACCACTATCAAAGCTCAACAACTCTATCGCTACCGAAGCTCACCAAATCTCTTCCCGTGTGCTTCCTATAATTTTTCTTTTACCTAGATTTTTCCACACACTGCTCCTACTTAAGAATCAATTTATTCCAAGGTCAAAACCCTTTCTCCTTGAACCAAGCTATAACCTAGCTTTGATACCAAATAAAGAGAAATAATACCCCGATAAACAAAATATAGAAAATTAGTAATTACAAAATCAAAGGAAAAATAGAGAAGAACACATTACACAAGAATTTATCTTGGGAAACCCTTTTAGGAAAAAACCCAACAAGAATATCTCCTTATTGTATAAACTTGACCATCTCCAATACAATAATATCCTTTAGTTTCTTTCCTACTTGCTCTACCGCTTGCGATTATATTTCTTGCATATTGCATTCCCCCTTGAAGGGTGTCCAAACATGTACACAAACCCTCATGCAAGTGTTGTTTTATATACCAACAACATAAGAAAGGGTTTTACAATACCATGGGTTCAAATATATTAACCCAAATATATTAAAACATAGGTTCAAATATATTAACCCAAAAAACAACCCATATGGGTATAAACATATAGGTCTAAACATATGCTAACTTGCTAGAATAACATATAAAATATTCAACATATTTCCAACATTCTCCCACTTATTGAATACTTTCCATAGGGTCCAAAAACTGCCATTGTCAATTGTCAAGGGCAACCATGCCCATAGCATAATTTGTAGTTCCATGCAAGTATCTAAAGATCCTCTTCACAGTAGTCCAATGTTCCTTCCTTGGATTGGACATATATTTGCTAACTACTCCCATTACATGTGTAATATCTAAACATATTAGCTTCAGTTTTTACCTTTAGCCATATATCGACAATGTAACAAAATAGTCCAAAAAACCACTTTAAAAATATTATAAATATTACAAGAGTTGGAGATCTAAAAATTTGTTTCTCTCTTCCTCACAAAATTTTTAGGGGAATTTCCTAACTTTTGCTCAACATCCACATCCACATTACCCTTTCTAAAGAGAAATAACACCTCAATAAAAAAAATCTAGAAAAGCAGTAAGTGCAAATAAAGAAAAAATAGAGAAGAAGAACACATTACATAAGAATTTATCCTAGGAAACCCTTTCAAGAAAAACCTAGCAAGAATATCTCCTTATTGTATAAAATTGACCGTCTCCAATACAATAATATTCTTTCACTCGCTTTTCACTTGCGATTACATTTATTACATATTGCATTTCCTCCCCATTTGGGGGGTGTCCAAACATTCACCATACCCAAAACCTCATGCAAGTGTTGTTTTATATACCAACAACACAAGAAGGGGTTTTACAATACCATGGCCATAAAACCCGGGTTCAAATATATTAACCCAAATATATTAAAAACATGGGTTCAAATATATTAACCCAAATATATTAAAACATGGGTTCAAATATATTAAAACATGGGTTCAAATATTTTAATCCATGGGTTCAAATATATTAACCCAAAACCTAGCCAAAATAACATGGAATATATTCAACATATTTCCAACATTATTCCACAAATTGAATACTTTCCATAGGGTTCGAAAACTGCTATAGTCAACTATCAAGAGCAACCATGCCAATAACATAATCTATAGTTCCATGCAAATATCTGAAGATCCTCTTCATAATAGTCTAATGTCCCTTCCTTAGTTTAGATATATATTTTCTAACTACTCCCATTGCATGTGCAATATATAAATATATTAGCTTCACTTGTTATCCTCAACCATATACCGATAAGGTAATAAAATAGTCCAAAAAAGCACTTTAAAAATATTATGAATATTATTGGAGCTAACTATGAGAACATTACACTAGGAAACCACCACTAACATCCACACCAATCTCTTTTGGGTACAACTACACCAGTTATAGTAGCTTCTTTAGGTACACGCTATACTAGCTATAGTAATTAAGACTTGCCCAAAAACTTGTGGTACAACCAATAGAACATATTAGAAATTTTTTAGAAACTTTTCAATAAAACCACTAGAATAAGTATTTCCAACGTTAAACTCTAGATCTACCACTATTGAAGCTCACTAACTCTATCACTACTAAAGCTCACTAGCTCTATCATTGTTGAAGGTCACCAACACTACCGCTACCAAATATCACTCTATCATTGCCAAAGCTCACCAAATCTATTGCTATCGAAGCTCATCAGATAGACCACTATCAAAGCTCACCAGATCTATCGTTATCAAAGCTCACTAGATCTACCATTTTTGAAGCTCAAAAAATCTACCACTACCAAAGCTTACCAACTCTATTGCTATAAAATATCACCAGCTTTATCGTTGTTGATGCTCAACAACTCTACCATTACAAAATCTCACCAACTCTACCATTACCAAAGCTCACCAGCTATATTGCTATTGAATCTCACCAGCTCTATCACTACCAAAGCTCACCAGCTCTATTGATGCCAAATATCATCAGCTCTATTGCTATCAAAGCTCATAAGATCTATCGCTACTAAAGCTCACCATATCTACCACTATCAAATCTCACTAGATCTACCATTTCTAAAGCTCACAAGATCTACTGCTTCTAAAGCTCACTAGCTCTACTGCTATCGAAGCTCACCAACTCTACCACTATCGAAGCTCACCAGCTCGACCACTATTGAAGCTCACTAGCTCTACCACTCCTGAAGCTTACAACTCTACCACTATCAAAGCTCATGAACTCCATAGCTATCAAAGCTCACTAGCTCTACTTTTTTCAAAGCTTACCAACTCTACTGTTGTCAAAGCTCACTAGCTCTATCGCTATCGAAGCTTACCAGATTTCTACCCATTTGATTTCTATCATTTTTTGTTTTCCCAAATTCTTCCATGCATTACTCCCACTCAAGATTCAATTTATTCTAGGGTTGATACCATTTATCCTTGAACCAAGCTACAACCTAGCTCTGGTACCAAATGAAAATAAATAATACCCCGATAAACAAAATCTAGAAAAGCAATAATTATAGAATCAAAGGAAAAATAGAGAAGAAGAACACATTACACAAGAATTTATCATGAGAAACCCTTTTAGGAAAAACCCAACAAGAATATCTCCTTATTGTATAAACTTGAATGTCTCCAATACAATAATATCCTTTAGTTTCTTATTCGCTTGCTATACTACTTGCGATTACATTTCTTGCATATTGTGTTCCCCCCTTGGGGGGTTTTCGGATATACCTCTCTATAAAAACCCTAATGCAAGTGTTGTTTTTTATATACCAGCAACACAAGAAGGGTTTTACAATACCATGGATTCAAATATATTAACCCAAATATATTAAAATATGGGTTCAAATATATTAACCCCAAAAATAGCCTATATGAGTCTAAATATATAGGTCTAAACATATGCTAGCTTGCTACATTAACATGGAAAATATTCAACATATTTCTAACATTCTCCCACTTGTTGAATACTTTCCACAGAGTCCAAAAACTACCATTTTCAACTATCAAGGGCAACCATGTCCATAACATAATCTGTAGCTCCATGCAAGTATCTGAATATCCTCTTCATAGTATTCCAATGTTCTTTCCTTGGATTGGACTTATATCCGCTAACTACTCCCACTGCATGTACAATATCTAAACATATTAGATTCACCTATTACCCTCATCCATATACTGTAAAGGTAAAAAAATAGTCCAAAAAATCACTTAAAAAACATTACAAATAATACTGGAGCTGGTGATCTCAAAATCCATTTCCCTCTTTCTCACAAATTTGTTAGGGAGATTTCCTAATTTTTAATCAAAACCCACATCCACATTACCCTTCCTGAAGAGAAATAATACCTCGATAAACAAAATCTATAAAAGCAGTAAGTGCAAAATCAAAGGAAAAATAGAGAACACATTACACCATAATTTATCCTAAGAAACCCTTTTGATTAAAAAACCCAACAAGAATATATCCTTATTGTATAAAATTTACCGTCTCTAATACAATAATATCCTTTCACTCGTTTTTTGCTTGTGATTACATTTATTGCATATTGTGTTCCCTTCCCCTTTGGTGGGTGTTCGGACATTCACCTACCCAAACCCTCATGCAAGTGTTGTTTTATATACGAACAACACAAGGAGTTTTACAATACCATGGCCATAAAACCCAGTTTCAAATATATTAAAAACATGGTAAATATATTAACCCAAATATATTAAAAATATGGGTTCAAATATATTAAAACATGGATTCAAATATATTAACCCAAATATATTAAAACATGGGTTCAAATATATTAAAACATGAGTTCAAATATATTAACCCAAATATATTAATCCATGGGTTCAAATATATTAACCCAAAACCTAACCAGAATAACATGGAAAATATTCAACATATTTCCAACATTCTCCCACTTGTTGAATACTTTTCATAGGGTCCAAAAACTACCATTTTCAACTGTCAAGGGCAACCATACCCATAACATAATTTGTAGTTCCATGCAAGTATCTGAAGATCCTCTTCACAACAATCCAATGTTCCTTCCCTATATTGGACATATATATGCTAACTACTCCCATTGCATGTGCAATATCTAAACATATTAGCTTCACCTGTTACCCTCATCCATATACCAACAAGGTAACAAAATAGTCCAAAAAACCACTTAAAAATATTACAAATATTACTAGATCTAACACTGAGAACATTACACCAGAAAACCACCACTAGAACCCAAATCAGTCTCTTTTGGGCATAACTACACTAGTTACAATAGCTTCTTTAGGTATAAGCTACACTAGTTACAGTAGTTGATACTTACGCAAAAACTTGTGGTACAACCAATAAACCATCTTAGATATTTTTCAACAATTTTGTAATAAAACCAATAGAACAAGCATTTCCAACCTTAAACTCTAGCTCTATCACTATCGAAGCTCACCAACTCTATCGCTACTGAAGCTCACTAGCTCTACCATTACCAAAGCTTACCAACTCTACCACTATTGAAGTTCACCAACTCTATCACTATCAAAGCTCACCAGATCTACTACTACCAAAGCTCACTAGATCTATCATTGTCAAAGCTCACCAGATATACTGCTATTGAAGGTCACCAGCTCTATGTTGTTAAAGTTCACTAACTCTACCACTATTGAAGCTCACTAGCTCTACCGTTGCTGAAGCTCACCAGCCCTACCATTGTTGAAGCTCACTAGCTCTACAGCTCTCAAAGATTACCAGATCTCTACCCATGTGATTCCTATAATTTTTTCTTTGTACAAATTCTTCCATGCATTGTATTTATTATGCTATCTTACTTCCCAATATGTCGAAAGGAATTTCTCTACGAGAGTGATTTTTTAGCCTTCCTATTTCTCTTGGGTAGGAAACAATGTTCCTATTTTATCTTGCTGGGCAGGATTAAATATTTGGTTTTTGGTTTTCCCGAGCCCCTCATCGATGGAATTCCATGATTCAATTTTTTTACTTTTTGTATTTGATTTCTCGGGCCCGTCCTAGTTAGGAATTTGTAATTAAATTTATTGTCATTTATTTTCGCTTTCTCGATTTCTTCCTGGGTGGGATTTCACTTTTGAATACTTTTATCTCAGGCTCCCACTAGATGGGTTTTCTCATTTTTGTACTATTGTCATGTTGGATGATCCCGTGTTTCAAAATTTAATATTTTGGATATGGTCCTTTTGGGATCGTTTTCCTATGCACATCATCTCATTACGGAGACCATCTCCTTGCAGAGATCGTCTTCCTGACTCATTTTGTAATCATCTTTTGTAAAATATTTGGGAACCCTTTCAAAACCCCCTTTTTAATCAATCAAAAAATAAAGAAGTTTATAACACCAAACTTAAGCTATATGAAGAAGTTTATGCTTCCACTCTAGAGTGAAAAAATCATAGATGGTAGATATATAACACTAGAATTTTCTAGGGAATGATTAAAGAATAATTTAAAAAAAAATTGGTGTGGTCTTTTTTGTAAATTTTATAAGGTTTGAGAACTCATTATAAATTAAGTGGATTTTAAAAAACAAGGCTTTCTTATTAGAGAGAAGAAAAGTTTGGACTAAGGTGTGGTAAAAGAAAAATTGTAGATAAGCAATTCTTAAATGGAACCAACGTTCAAATGCTTACATCTGCTACCCATGTTTGAAAACCAAAAATATTTTAATTAATCCAAACATTCCTTCCAAATGGTCAATAGGGTTGGTTGCTTTTATTTCATTGTAGTACCATAAGACCATTTCTCTTATTGAGTATTTTTTTATATATGAAGCATCATATAGTTCTATTAAATGTTGTGTCACTACATTGAGGACCTATGGTGTGTATGCTTTTGGGAGAATATTAGTTGATTTAATTGTTATTTTAGATCTTTGAAAGAAATGAAACAAAACTTCTATTCTATATTTATATTAAAATATTCAGTAGTTTATGAATTAAAGCTCAAGTTATTAAACAGATACTCATCTCCACTTTAGCTTTTATGACATTAATTTAGGTTTTAAATTTTTAATTCTTGGTATTGCTTGCTAGAGTATAAGATAGTGTCTTTAGGGAAAGAATACTATCTTGCTAAGTATAGTTTGATATTTATTTAGTTTGTAAATATAAACATAAGTGTATAATGTAAAGGAATCTTATGTATATTGAGCTAACATATAATAGGATTATTACAAATAGATTTTGGATAACATTATTCAATTTGTGGATGTTTGATTGAAGTTATTATTCACTTGTGGTTGATGTTTATAAATTAAATAGAAGTCATTACTCTTTATCATTTATGAAGTCTCGTAACTAAAGCATTTATAAACGCCATGTAAGGCACATACATGGCTAATATTGAAGCACCTATCAATTTATTTTGCAAATTATCACCTTTAGTACAACCATAAGCACATATAAATTTTCTAGTACCCATAATTTAACATACAAACCTATTTAAGAGTTAAAAATATTATATAAACAACAATAGGGAGAGTATACAATGGCTAGAGGTTATCTTTCTTTTTGCTAGCCAATGCCTAGTCCTCTTAAAGATATTTTTAAGCAGATCTAGAATCAAAATTTATGGCCTAAAGTCAGGTTTTTTATTTGGTTATTGATTCATAAGAAAGTTCTTACAGGGGAACAATTGATGAAAATAGGTTTTAATGGGCCCTTTAGATGTGAGATTTTTTGGGAGCAAGAAGAATCAATTTCTCATATTTTCTTAATTTATCCTATAGTGACTAAATTATGGCAAAATTTGGTTACTCTTATTGGTATTTTTTGGTTGAAAATTACTTATTTGGAGTAGCCCTTTAGAGAGTGGACTCATATTTTTTAGTTTGATAAATATTCTCATCAAATTATTTGGGTAGGGGTATCTCTTTTGCTTTGGAATGTTTGGAAAGAAATAAATAACATGGTTTTCAATCAGAATTACAAATATAGTTATTATATATGGCAAAGGACTCTAAATAATTTAAGAGAATTTATTAAATACCTATTGAAACATCCTTCTATTTCCTCTCAAAGGTGGGATCAAATTTTACAAATATTAAACATGTCCTTGCCTTATTTTCATTCCTTAAATACACAATCTAGAAGACAAAATTATAATGATCATTGATGTCCCTCCCTGAGGGTATAGGAAAGATCAACATAAATGGTACCTCTAGGGGAAATCCAAGTCCTACTTGTATGGGTGGTATTGGTAGATTTTTAGATGGTTCTATAGCCTTCCTTTTTTCAAAAAGGTTAGGAATAACAACTAATAATCAAGCTAAAGGATTTGCAATTTTGATGGGTCTTCAAGAGGTATGGAAACTAGGTTGGAGGAATATCCAATTAGAGATTGATTCTAGAATTTGGATTCAAAATTTGATAGAGCAAAATTATACACTTTCTATAGACTAGTGAATAGTGAGGATTTTGAAAAAATACAACTCATTAAGCAAAAATTTGACCTTGTTGAGTTCAAATACATTCCTTGACATCTCAACAAGGTGGTTGATGCTTTTGCAAACTAGGCTTTGGATAGAGCTGAGGTTCTTTGTTATGGCTAACCTCCAATTTGGTGGCCTTCAAATCTCAGGGAAGACATATTTTCTATTCTTTCCTTAGATGATAGTAACAATGGAAGTATCTAGGTCCTTTTGGTTTGTTTTGGTTTTCATGATTTATTGCTTTTGTAGCAAAGTAGAGTTGAGAAAGCCATTTCTTATATTAGATGTCAAAATCTAGGCCATAAGTTTTTGTGCCTGGTATGGCAAGAGATGTAATATTTTTTGGCTTTAATTGAATAAGATTTATTTTTTAAACAAAAAAAGAGAGTATTATATCAAGTATTTAATATCATAATAAAAATGTGTAGGATATTATTAAACACCTTGTTGATACATAGTAAATTTTGAATTTAAATAAAATGAGACCATAGCTTCCATTTAGGTGTTCTTTTTTGTTTTCTTGAGGAAATTCATCAAGAAAGAAATCTAGATTTTTGATACATAATATAATAATCTAAATCACAAAAATAGGCTACACATGTGTATACAACATCAAACAAATTTTGAAAAGGAATTCCTAAAGGTATTTTAGATGTATGTTGGCTGATATGATATGTAACTTAACAAATACACTCTAGGTGTCATGTCTATCGACAAAAAAGAGTAAAGTAGGGTGCATGAGATTGTTCCATGCAACAAATATCATATTCAATGGCATGTAATTTCAAAAGAAATAATTTTATGCAAAATGAACACACTTTGAATTTTCTAGTGGACTCAAGCCATGTAATTCTATATTGAAACCAAATTGAGAAAAATTAAAGCAAAGGATATTAATTTTAACTTGCTTAGAGGCTCAAATAAACAAATATTTATTATCTAATTTTTATTCAATAAGTATTCTAAAGGATGATTGTTATGAACCTCTCTTCTCATTACAATAAATAATTCACCAATATGTAAAAATATTCAACATGAATCCACAAATAAATTGCACAATAAAAATCCACACAATGAAATAGAGATTGATTATACCCTTGAGGTAGGGCAACACCATACAATGCTACTTATTGGAAGGAAGCCACTCCACAAGATCTTCAGCTCCACGAGCCAAGACTTCTACAAGAATACTTCATACATACCTTTTACAATGGGAGTATATCTCTCTTTATACAAGAGTGTGATGGTTCACCTTCAATGAGCTACAAGATCACCTATGTGGTGGTTCACCTTTCATAAGTTACAAAGTGCATAATGATATGAAAATATTCCTTGTGATTACATATGATAATATTCCCCAATGGTTACATATAATTATTCTATGATATACCTATTTCTTATTTGACATGTGGTCTTCCTTACTCAATAATTAATTTATGGCTTATACCATTATATAATACAATATTAACTTACTACGTACCTATCTTGGGTACCTAACAATGATGGCAAAAAGTAATGTCAAATTGAGAAAACCAACAACAAATCTAAACTAGTGCATGTGAAAAAATATAGACATATGAATTGGGTAGGCTAATGAAAAATAATTTTTTTACAATTTTTTTAGTGAATAATATCCATTAAGGTTGAGAAGAAAAGTATTAAAATGACTGTAGGAATGTGCCACTAGAAACAACAGTTTCAAATGAAATAATAAAACAAAGAAAGTTAATTTCTTGTATTTGTTATACCATATAGTTAAAATAGGCTAAGTAGGTATTAGTGGAAGTACAAATAATAATAATACTAAGGGATATTTTTTAAATGGAGTTTTAAGACCGATTCAAGAAACTTTAAAGTTTAAGTCAAGGGAAGAGTTATGACATTATACCTCTTTTGATGGATAAGGATTTCTTTGTCAATAAGATCTTGTATGAGGTTTAAATTATGTTGAGAGTTAGGAAAAGTGTTTTTATTTTAATATTAAATAAGTTATGTGTGACTTTTATGAGGGGCCACTCTATAAAAATACCAAAATATTATATTTGTTGTTAGGTCAATTAAACCATATCCAACATGCCTTTTTATCACAAATAGTTTTTATATCTTTTCCTATCAAATATATTCTTCAAATTTCTCAAAGTGCTATGTTTGCACAATTAGATCCATGACATAATTTTGATTAAGAGATAATATCTCACTTGGCTTGTTGCCTTCTAAAATTTAAATTTTACCAAGATGAAGGTCAACACTAGGATTGGCTAAATTATCTGCTACTCAATTTCTTTTTCTATAAATATGCTCACATTTCCAAGAGATTACCTTCAATAATAGATGATGAGCATCGATAATAATATTATTTTCTATCCAATCCCCACATCATTTTTTGTTGATAGCATTAACAATAATTTGTGAATCTCCCTCAATTGAAATATGTTTCCATCCTTTTTCAATTGCAATTTTAATCACTATAAGAAGTGCCTTAGTCTCTACATAGTTGTTAGTTGAAGTTCCATACGAGTTTAATATATGAGGAGGTTTTTTTTATCACCACCTCCATTAATCTTTCTCAAATTTCCTTTAGAAGCACTATCAAAATTAATTTTGATAAAAACCCAATTTTTGAATATTTCTATTTTACCCTAGATCAAAGAACATCCTTTATTTTAATTCTATTAACACATATATATATTTTGTGGAAAACATCCCAGAAGGGATGCCACTTTCGGGTAAGACCCAAGGAGGCAGGGGTATCTCTTCCACCAAAATCACCCAGGGCTCGCACCTGGCCTACCACCTTTGACATACTCAAGGAGCAAACCTGAAACAACAAAAAATAAGAACACACAAACACAAACACACAAAAATATTAAAAAATAAAAAAAAAAAATCATGCTCCTTGAGTGTGTCAAAAAGATAAAGCACAACCAAACACACACACAATAAGATAAAAAAAATACAACATGAACCACACAGAAAAAACACAAGAACAACATAACAAAACACAAACATAACAAAAAACAATAGAATGCTACAAAGACACAACCAACAAAAACATGAAAAACAAAAACAACCAAAACCTAAAAAATAAAAAAATAAAATAAAATAAAAAAACAACCAACAATAGACAACAAAAAAATAAAAACATAGAAAACACTCACACACCAAAACACAAAAATACCAATTAACACAAACATATAGAAACACAAGCACAAGAACAACAACAAAAACACAAAAACAAAACAAAAAACAACACACACATAAAAAAAAAAAAAAAAAAATAGAACACAACAATGACCTTTCTAGACCAAAATACTTTTAAGGCAAGAATCAATAGAGGAAACAAAAGAAATATTAGATTGAGCTAGGGAACTAAAATACCCTGACCGAACCAAAGAGAAGCAAAAATAAAGCAAGAAGAAACTAGGTACCTCCAGAACTGGAGCCATCCAAAGAAATGATAGAAAGAAGAGCTTCCCTTATTTGTGAAGCCCACCATCTAGGAGGGTGGCCATAGCAAGTAAGATCACCTTTGTCCAAAGCCCAATTAGCTAAAGCATCAACACTCTTGTTCTGATCTCTGACCACATGATTGTAATCAACTTTCAAAAATCCCATCTGGATTAACTGAATCTTCTCAATAATTCTTTTTATTCTCCAATCAACCTTATGATTCTTAGAAGGAGTCTTCAAAATATTAATCATGAGTTGAGAGTCAGACTCAACTAGCACCTTTTCCCATCCAACCTTAGTAGCCTCTTGAAGGCCTCTAAGGATACCATACCCCTCAACAAGGTTATTGGATAGAATACCCAAATTCTCAACAAAAGTAAAAACCAGGGAGCCATCTGAAAGTCTACCAATTCCTCCCCACTAGCTTTTCCAGGGTTCCCTCTAGAGGCTCCATCAGTATTGACTTTTCCAAAATCCTTAGGAGGAGGTTGCCAATTCCTTGTTCTATCCATCTTGCAATTACTCACATTCCCTTTAAGTTGGTTGCTCTTAGAAGAGTTAATCTTCAATATTTGCATCACTTGATCCCATATTTGGTGGGAGTTTTGGGGGTGATTAAGGAGTTGATGGACTGATTCAACTAAGTTGGCAATGGTCTTATTCCAGATATAGTGAATATCCTTACTTTCTTGATTAAAAATTTGGTTGTTCCTTTCATTCCAGATATTCCAAAGAAGAATGGTAGAACCCATCCAAACTAACTGCCTAATAAAATGATCAACACCCTCTTGATTAGGCCAATCCCTCCAAAGTTGTTCAAAAGTAAAAAAATTGGACCATTGTAAGCCAAGTAAAGTGGCCATTCTCCTCCATAACTCAGAGGCTAAAGTACACTCAATAAAAATATGGCTGAGAGTTTCCACATTCTCTCCACACATTTCACATCTAAAAGGGCCATGAAAACCATGCTTCATAAGATGCTCCCTAGTAAGCACCCTGCGATGCAATAAAAGCCAAGTAAAGAACCTCACCTTAGGCCAGATATTTTGAGCCCACAACTGAGAAAATATGTCAGATGATTGGTTGGGATTATTATGGCATAAGGCCAAATAACCTTGAGCAACTGAATACTCACCCTTAGTAGTGTTGTTCCATCCAAAACAATCTTTATCATGGGACCAAGAGAGAGATCTCATATGAAGGATGCATTGGATATCTTGTCTTTACCTTTCTAGGATTTGAATAGGCCAGTCCTCAATAGGGATCCAATATCTACCAACCTCTGAATTACCAGTATGGTACCGATAGTAATTAGCCACCTTTATCCAGTTAGCTCGGTGAAGCTCCTCCATCCAAGGCCTCCAATCAGGAAACTGAGTTATCAAAGGCTTGTGACCATCCCAAGAATCTATCCAAAAATTTACCTGTTGACCATTATGAATGATCCAAAATAATTTTTTCTTTATCAAATCCTCACCAGTCTTAAGAACTGCTAAAATGGGAGAACCTTTGGAAGGCAATTGATAGCGAACAAGGTCTTCAGGACTTTTGTTCTCAACATATTTAGCATGAAGATTTTTGGCCCAAAGAGCATTGGGGTTATGCAAAATCCTCCAATATAATTTAGCAGCTAAAGCTTTGTTGTTATTAATAGCAGACCGGAATCCTAACCCCCCTTCATTCTTAGGAAGACATAAAGTGTCCCATTTCACCAAGGCCCATTTTCTTTTCTCCTTAGTACCACTCCAGAGGAACCGATGACTGATTTGATCCAGTTCTCGAAGAACAACCTTTGGGATATTCAACACGGTAGAAACATAAATAGGAATAGCTTGAAGGACTAATTTTACCAAGGTGATTCTACCCTCAGAAGAAAGCCACCTATTGGTCCACTTTCCAATTTTCTTCTTGACTTTGTCCAACAACCAATTCCAATATTTTTTTTGTCTTCGAATATTGATGGGAATACCTAAATAAGTGATTGGAAGGGAGGTCTTCTTATATCTTAATTTATCCAAGACCATGGATTCCTGTCTGGCAGAGTAGTGAAAGAAAATGACTTTAGATTTGTCTTCATTGATCAATTGCTCGGTAGCCTTAGAAAAATAGCTAATGATTTGCTTAATATTAGAAGCTTCCTTAACTGTAGCTTTACCTAAAAGAGTAGAGTCATCAACAAATTGAAGATGAGAGATAGGTCTAGCTCCATGAGCAATGGTAACTCCCTCAAGGGTTTTGTTTTCTCTCTTTTTGGTTATAGTCCTACCTAAGCATTCAACAATAATGATGAATAAATAAGGGGAAAGGGGGTCACCTTGCCTAATACCTCTGGAAGCTGGGAACAATTGAGAAGGCCTACCATTGATAAGAACTAAGTAGGAAATTGAAGAGATACATCCCATAATCCAATCCATCCAATCTTGAGAGAAACCAAATTGCCTCAAAACTTTGATAAGGAAGTGCCAATCCACTCTGTCATAAGCTTTGGATAAGTCTAACCGAATGAACATGGAAGGAGATTTTTGCATATCCATGGAATGGATGGCTTCCTAAGCAAGAACTATCTCATCCACTATTTGATGCCCTTCCACATAACCCCCTTGTTCAGGGGAAATAATCTTATGCAAAAGAGGCTTCAACCTTTCTGCCATGATCTTAGTAATGATTTTGAGAAGAACATTACATAAAGCAATAGGTCTAAAAGTTGAGATATGATCAGCCTCTTGAGCTTTTGGAACAAGAGTAATATAAGTTTTATTGATAACCTTCAAAATTTCTTTGGCTTTCCTGGCTTCTTCCACCACCTCTAATAAATCAGCATGAAGGATATCCCAAAACTCTTGGTAGAACTCAATGGGAAAACCATCAGGACCTAGGGTTTTCCCTTTTTGCATTTTAAAAACTACCTGTTGAAGCTCATTGATAGTAACAAGAGCAGTCAAAATAGAGTTCTCCTCAGAAGTGATAAGAGAAGGGATTGCTTGAAGAACATTTTGTTGAGAAGTCGAGTCAAGAGGAGTAGCAACAAAAATATTGGAAAAGTAATTGACAACAATAGAGTTCATGCCATCCCAAGTGTAGACAACATCTCCAGAATCTGATTTCAGGGAAGAAATAAAGTTGTGAGATCTTCGAGCTAGAAGAGATTTGTGGAAGAAATTTGTGTTTCGATCACCTTCTTTGAGCCATTGAATTCTAGATTTTTGCTTCCATAAGAGTTCTTCTTTTTTCCCATTCCTCTAACTGAGCTGTGAGTTTAATTTCATCTGCACTTGTACTCTCTATGAGGCCATCTAAATGGATTTTCTTATTCAAATTTTCAAGTTGAGCAATAACTTCATGTTTTTTTATGAACATCCCCAAACTCCTTCCAGTTCCAAGTCTTGATTTTGGATTTAATGTATTGCAATATTTTGGAAAAATAGAACATCTTAGTCCCATACCTAGGTTTACCTTCCTTCCACCATTGTTGCACTCGAGGTTTAAAGGAACTATCTCTAAGCCACATTAACTAAAATAGAAAAGGAGAGAAACTCACATTGGTTTTCCACATTTCCACCATGATTGGCTAGTGATCCGAACCAACATTGTTAAGAGTCTTCACTTTAGGAATGTGACCATGGATTAAGAAATTGTTCAGAGAGCAAGAACCTATCCAATCTCTCCATTATACAAGCTAAGCCTTGCCTTCTGTTAGACCAAGTCATAAGGCCATTATCTGGTTGGATGTCCACAAGATGGAGGTTTGCAATATATTCGCTCATGAGGTCAGTGCTCCTATCCAAATTTCTATTTCCCCCATTTTCTCATCTAGAGAGAGGATGGTATTGAAATCTCCTCCGATCAAGATCCAAGCTTCAGGAAAATGAGAGATAATATAAGTTATATTCTTCCACTATCTTCTTTTTTCCTCCAAATTAGTCGGAGCATAAATAGTAATGCAGAGCATAATTTGGTTGGAATGTCTGCTTTGAATAGCTATAGCCAAAAGACCCCAACTGCCAACCATATGGTGAATAACTACCTCTTTTGGGTCCCAAAGGCAAGCAATGCCACCAGAAGTCCCCTAGGAACTGAGGGAAACCACTTTTCCAGCTGGCCAAATTTTACTAGCAATTGATTCCATATCCTCTATTGACATCTTCATTTCTTGAAGGAAAACAAGATGTGGATGATTTATCTGAATCATTCTTCTAATTTCATTTTGTTTTGAAAGACTCCCTTTGAGTCCTCTAATATTCCAAGTGATGATCTTCATTAATACCAGGGCTAAAAAATTTGGGAAGGGCATTAATCTTACCTTCCTCTACAAGCTTTTCACCTTCTTTTACCATATGATATTGATTAGTCTTGCGACCTACCTTTTGATTAGAATCCATCTTCAATTTTTTTTCCCTATTTCTTGACTTACTCCAATTGAATCTGAGATGGCTTCTAACCTTGAAGAATGCTTGTACACAATCAAAATGTTACTAGAAGGTTCAACAGAGTCTATATTGGGACCTGTATTATTTGAAGTTTTAACATTTAAAAGATTGTTTTTCTTGTGTATATTTTCTCCCTTTTTTTTTGTTGAAAACCTTTGATTTGTTGGTTTGTCTCTGAGTTCTTCCCTTTATCTTTAAATTGTGTTTCTAATATTTTTGTTTCCATTATTTCCTCTTCCTCACTTGGGACATCATTTGTGGAAAGAATTTCAAACATATTAGCAGATAACTTTGATTGATCCTTCATAACTAGTTTTTTTTGAGTGTTCTTCTTCTTAGGCATTTGGAAACTTATTGAGTTTATATCTTCTTTCTTTTGATCTAGAATTTTATTTGGGAAAACACTAGCCAAATGACCATATTCATGGCAAATTCTACAATGAAAAGGAATGTTCTCATAGTCCACTACTTGCTCCCAAGTGTCCTCCCCAAATTGTAATGTGATATTTTTAGGAAGGGGTTTGTCAAAATCCATTAAAACACAAATCCGAGCATAAATAATATGTTCAAATTTTTTAGTACAATCAACAGTCATCATAAATGTTCCTAAAGAGTTTCCAATTGAAGAAAAAATAGTCAGATTCCAGAATTCAATTGGGAGGCCAAAGAGTCTAACCCACACGGGACCTGTAGAAGGCATCTCTTCTTCGACTTTAAATTTAGTATGCCAGGGCTTCATGAAAAGCCCTGCCCTTCCAAAGAACCAGGGACCCCCTTGAAAAGTTTTCTCTCTATCTTCATTATTAGCAAATAAAACAAGAAAATAACCATTTGGATAAATAGAGATTTGTAACT
This sequence comes from Wollemia nobilis, assembly GCA_028583015.1. NCBI lineage: Eukaryota > Viridiplantae > Streptophyta > Pinopsida > Araucariales > Araucariaceae > Wollemia > Wollemia nobilis. Next base: position 5,862,898 of record JAQPPZ010017049.1, on the reverse strand, counting down.
CACCTTTAGTTTTCCAGCTTTTTGCAGCCCAAACTTTGAAAGCAGATAGGCTCGGACGAAAACCCATGAAACGACAAATTAGTCCTCTTTTTTCCAGATCTTCAATGCCAGTCTGAATGTTGCCCATATCAAGCTTAACAATAGGAGTTCCATCAGCTGCTTTAAGACATCCTGACTCCATTTTCCTAGGATCAATCTTAGGCATTCTTAGAGGTTTACGGGAAGCCCTAAGATTAATATTAGCATTAGGTTGAGGTTGTCCACCATGGAGGGCATCCCTAAAATTCATTTTTGGGGCTGAGTCTTCAAAATTCTTACCCTTGACAAGGGTTTCCATAGTAGATTTATTTTGTGGGTGCACCTTAGCACCAGATTCACTTGAGATCTGAGCCATTTTTTGATCAGCTGCTTGAAACTTGTTTCGTGATCTCTTTAATCCATGCCCTAGACACCGTGGAAAGGTATGATTTTCACTTTTCTTTTGTGCAACAAATTGGAAGCCATTGTCACTCAAGTTCACAACATGAAGATCTATTGAAAGATAGATTTCTAACCCATCTTGGATCCCCTGCAACATATCCTGCTAAAATATTGAGCAAAAACCACAAAAATATTGGCCGCTAGGGCCCGAAGGCCCCGAAAACCAACCTCTGGAGCTGCTTGCACTTAACCCAGATGAAACCCTCGCACAGTCGCTTGCCAAAAATCTCGTTCACACATAGGGATGCGCTAGGATATGTGTTGCTCCAAATGATCTAAAAATTGGTGGAGATGTTCTAGGGTTTGTCAGGCATCTACCCTCAAAATTTCAGCTCAATCCGAGTTCGGATGAGTGAAATATGGCCAAAACAAGTTCGGTAGTTTGGGCAGTCCTACGAAAAATGTCCCTCACAATTTCATCTCATCTATTAACACATATGACTCTTCCATGTATGTTATATATTATAACCAAGTTGTTACCACATATTTTTCCATAATTGATACTTCCTATGATGAGCACCATATTCGTAAGTTGTATGCTTTTGGGAGGATATTAGTTAATTTTATTGTTATTTCAGACTATTGAAAGAAATGAAACAAAACTCCTATTATATGTTTATACGAAAATATTCATTAATTTATGAATTAAAGCTCAAGTTATTAAAAAAATACTCATATCCACTTTAGCTAATATGATATTAATTCAGGTTCTAAATTTAAATTCTTGATATTGCTTGCTAGAGTATAAGATAGACCGTTTAGGAAAAGAGTCCTATCTTTCCAAGTAGAGTTCGCTATTGATTTAGTTTGTAAATATAAATGTAACTGTATAATACAAGGGAGAAATATATATTGAGCTAATGTACAATAGACATTATTTTAAATAGCTTTTGGATAATATTATCCCGTTTGTGGATGTTTGATTGAAGTTATTGCTCACTTGTGGTTGATGTTTATAAATTCAATAGAAGTCATCACTCTTTGTCATTTACAATGTCTCATAGCTAAAACATTTATAAATACCATGTAAGACATGTATGTTAGCAATATTGAAGCATCTATCAATTTCTTTTGCAAATTATTACCTTTAGTACAACCATATGTACATATAAATTTTCTAGTAGCCATCATTTAATAGACAACTCTATTTAAGATTTAAAAGTATTATATCAAGTATTTAATATCACATTAAAAATATGTAGGAGATTAATAACCATCTTGTTGTTACGTAGTAAATTTTGAACTTAAATGAAATGAGACCATAACTTCAATTTATGTGTGTTTTTTTTAATTTTATTGAGGAAATTCATCAAGAAAAGAATTTAGGTTTTTGATCCATAATATAATTTCATTTAAATCATACAAATAGGCTAAAAATGTGTATACAAAATAGAAAACTTTGAAAAAAAATCTGTAAATGTATTTTAGATATATGTTGGTTGATACGATATGTAACTTAACAAAAATATTCTAGGTAGTTGGAAGCAAGTGCAAGTGTGAAGCGAGAGTGAGTATGACCAGAAGTGAGTGTGAGTGCCAAATGAGAGTGAGTGCAACTAAAAGTGAGTGTGATCATGAGCTAGGAGTGAATGCAGTTGAAAGCGAGTGGGAGCATGAGTCCGGAGTGAGTGCAACCAAAAGTAAATGTGAGCACAAGTTGGGAGGGAATGCAACTAAAAGTGAGTGTGAGTGTTAGCTAGGTTAATCGAGAGTGAGTGTAGCCAAAAGTGAGTGCCTAACTAGGAGTGAGAAGGAAGTGTGAGTAAGAAGTAGAAAACAAAGTGTACTTCAATTGAAGAAAATCTAGTGCGAGATGAGAGGAAGTGTAATCTAAGAGAGAGTGCAAGTTGATATTCAATCAAAGCCGAAGAGCAACGGGTTCATCCAGAGTGCATCAATGCTTCAAACCCTTACCATGAATGTGTGAAACATTATTTCCAAAAAATTGTTGAAGCTAAGGAACATTAGGAAAAAGAAGAGATAAGGGCTATTTCGAGCCAAGAGGGAGAGCAAGCCAAGAGCATGTGTGAGGTAGGAGATAGTGCAAGTTGAGAGTGAGTGCAAAACAAGAGGGAATGTGATCCAAGAGGGAGTGCACACCAAGAGAAAGATACATTAGCTAGTATGGAAGGAAAGTCATATTTGAAAACTCTAATGGGAAGTTAGGATGCCCTAGATGGAAGTGTGGAGGCCTGTTGTAAAAATTTCTTGCATCCATAGGATTCGATTGTTATGCTACAAGAAATCATTTGAAACCAATGACCTATTACAGGCTCTGGTCAACCTACCTCTTTATTCTGATAAAATATATATTGCTAAATAAAGTAACCAGAATGGGTAAGGAAACCCCAGTGATAAACTTCAAATTTTACAAGTTTAAGCACTCCAAATTTTAGTTATATGCTACTTATATATAAAATGACCAAGCAAAGACAACAAAAATTATTATGCCTTATATAGATCGGTGCCTAGATTCATTGGGCTATTATAGCAATTTAACAACACTTTAAAATATGAACAAAAATAATGAAGAAAAGAGAAATTGGTGCTATTAGACCTAGTTGAATATCGTAGTGAATCAAAAAGTTAACCAATGAAAGAAACAGTCGTAACACATTCAAATAATGTAATATTCTATGAGGAAACACATAGAACTGTAAACACAAATGGTAGAACTGAACCCCAAAATTGTAATAATTGTTCCAAATGAATTACATGTAGAGTGGAAAAAATACCATTAAACTTTGTTAAAAATCTCTTAATACAATGGGAAGTCTTTTTTCAAATAATTTAACAAGACTTCATCAAATTTGCTTACACCACTTTGGTAACAGGAAAAATCTCTGAGTTTTAGGATCAAAAATACTGGGAATATCCTTAGCTTCTTAGGTGCAATTCTACCAAAACCTGCACAACGAAGGGAAGAATGAAGGATGAATAGAAAAAGACACAAAGGGAATACAACACCACAAATATTAGGGCACTCAAGTATACCTCTTAGCAAAAATATTTTCTCTAATGCTTGATGCAAATTCTGACCACATCTGGTGTCTTTATAGCTCCAGGTTCTTGAATCTATTATTATTGGTCAAATATTTGCCTTACACTTGTCACCATTTCCTCCGATCTTCTCTGTGTGCCATCTAGTTGTTTTGAACTATGTGGAACTAGATATTTTATCTTGTTTGCTCTTGGTTCGAAGGAGGCTCTCAAAAATGGTGTATCGAGGGATTTAAGAAATATAAAATTGGTGAACCAATATATACATACATACATATATATATATATATATAAAGAATTTTTTTTTCCTGCTCTTCCTAGTCGTCTTGATTTTACGAATTAAGATCAGACTAGGTTTCTAGAGTGAAATTTTTATGTAGAATAGAGGGGGACCCAACATGATGGTGAAGAGAAGAGATGGAGTGTGAGTGGCAAAAAGAGGGAATGGCATTGATAACACAATGGATATGAGGGAGGAGGGAGCAATGGGAGTTGATTTTATTAGTGGTCGGTGGAGAGATAGCGCTATGTGGAGTGGACAATGATTATGGTCAAGAGATAATGCCTTAAAATAAGAGGGAAGCGATAGGTAAGAGGAAATACATAATGGAAAACAAGATCTAGAAGCACCTATAATGTACTTCCATAACTATACTCCGTCGGAGTGACCCCTCTGTAACTATATTCCATAGAAGTGTTGAGTGAACAAATTTCTATAAGTTGAAACATATTTTTAGTTTTGTTCTGCTTCTTATGTTTTCTGAACATGTAGAATAGGAGCTGGTTGCACCATTGAGGCTTTCGTATTTTGCACTTCATTGTTTTTCTCATTGATGTCTTTTTTTTCACCTTTAATGTCCCTATTTATAATTTGAGAGAATTCTTGTATGATCCCACCTCAAACTGGCTTATCTTGTTTCCCGCATAGTACGCGATCACATTCAGTGGATATACAAAGATCTGATTTTATTCTTTTGTACAAGGCTCATCACCCAAATAGTCTGTATCATCCTAGTTTTGGTATTGTCTGTGTGATTCTATTTGATAGTATGTTCATTTTGTCCTTTGGCTACTGCTTGAATTAGCCATTTATTTTGGTCTTTAATTTACCCTGTAGTCATTGCTATTTGTTGCAGTTCATTCTTTTCAGTGGTTGTTCCCGTGAATGATCCACCACCTTGGTATTACTCAAGTGTTAGCTTAGAATACGTATCATTATGAGGTGGCCCATTTTCTCTGGTCATTGTTCATCATATTTGGTCATGGAGGTGTACATCCATTAAAATTATTTAATCTATTCAAGGCTTAGGGTATCTTAGTTGGATTATTTCCTTCTCAAGCATCTCATATCATTATCATTTTTTAGACCTATTGATCTCAATTTTCATTGTCGATCTCCATGATTCTGCATGATCGTTAGTTGCATAATATAATATATATATCCTAAGGTTGGTCACATATGTTACATGGAAAACATGATTTGCAATAAATCAATAAAAAAAATTAGGTCTAGACATGTAATTTTCAATTTGAGTTTACCCATGTGTTAACCGTATAAAATCTTGCATGGTGATTATAAATTTCTAATATTCTTTAAACTTAATCCTTTAAACCTTGCTCATGTTTCTAATAATCCACCATTTGATCAAAACTCCTGTTGTGCATGCTCATCCGATATTGTAGATATGCATCTAGATTAACCAAGTAAGGAAGAGATTAGCAATGTATTAGACCCTTACTTAATATTGCTTAGGGATAGGATTTTGGCTTTATTATCTTTAATTAATCATTCAACCAAAAAGAGATCATTTACATTATCCTTTGGATATCTTTGAAATGCGTTGCCATTTGATCTAGGAAGAAATAAGTGCTACCATTAGATCAAAAGGATATGCACACCTTATGCACTTTAGCCTTTATTAACCATAATTAGTGCCTTATTAACTCTTAATCATATGATTACTTTACCTCAATTTCTTTTTGGTCATCTCGATGAAGCACCGCCATCGGATCTAATTTTGATCGAGCATGATCGTTGAAATCATTTGATTGGTGAGATTAAAATTAATCATGATTAACTTGAATTTAATCAATATTTAGCTTTGTTCGATGATTTTATGACCTTCATTAATGTTTGAACACTTCGGGAAAGTACCACCGTTGGATCTAGTCTATAGCGTGCACCGCCTTTGGATCTTACATAGATGCAAAGCCCTTTGCCACTTCGGCAAATGTTAATAATATTTAATTACTTCTTTGTTAGCATGGCTGTTATATTACCTCAGAACAAGCACAACCATTGATGCTTTTAGATATGCATAGTATTTAGACGATGAGAACATATTATACCTTTACTAACCTGGGTTACCTTAGGCAAGCATGGGTTTGTTAGATCAGGTAGGAGTGATAGCTATCGTTGAATCTCTTGAAATCATTTGTACCTTAGTTGATATAGGCCTATGACTAGATATGAGTTTTCTGGATCATGCACATTCATTGGATCAACTTTGGGTTAAGCATTACAATGGATTTACCAAATACAAAGGTGTTATTGACCTGCAAAATTAGTTTTATCACGATCGTTGGATCTGATCGAGATCTGGTGCTACCATTAGATCAAATATGGCATGCACTTTGATATCCTTACCTTTGACTTGTCAACCCTTGATGAATTTGTGGGAGCATGACCATTGATCTTCACTAACTTGCATGCTCAATAACTGATTAGGCTCATAATTAAAACTTAATCACATTGATTAGACAGGAGGGGGAAAATTATTAACGTATTAAGATCCTCATAAAATTGATTAAATTTTGGATGCCTAAACCCTCTTAATGTTAATACTTTTATATTTCAAGCAAGCGCGACCATCCAATCTTATCATATAGGAGTGCTACCCTTGGATCTATTTGATTTGCATGACCTTTAATCAATGGGTTTCATAACCCTTAATTTTATTTCATTAAACCTTGAGTTATAAACATTTTACCATGCCGTTATTATTTGACATGATTGTTTTAACTATCAATCAACTTATAAAAGTGCATCTGTCTGATCAAGGAGGATCTAAGCACCACCCTTGGATCTTCCAAGATGCTTGATATTTATCCAATGGGGTCCATACCCTTAATTTTGTGTTAGAAATTTAAACTTAGGTTTTAATTGATTTTAGGTTTTGATGTTTTAATCAATATTATTAGAGGCCCAAGGACTTAGAGGTCCGCTTATTTTATTTAGGTCAAAAGCTATGATTGATTTTATAATAAGGACCATGGTCTTCTTAGGGGGACTTTTATTTGTTTCACAAATTACAAACCCTTTTAATGGATTTAGAGAAAAATCAACAGTTAAATTCCTTCAATTATTAAAAATACCTTAGTGAACGTTTGATCAATTTTAATTCCATAGACCTTTTGATTATCGGATAAATCTAATGGTTACAAAGGCCATATTATTAATGGCTAAGGCCCTGAATTTAGATTTGATTTAAATGACAACTTTATGACTACTCTTAGGGATTTAAACCATTGAAAACCAATTTCTCAGAAGAGAATGCAATAGGAACCAACAACAATTGTTAAATTTATTGAAGCCATAAATTTTAAAATTGGGTCTCTGATGTTTGAGTCAAATTTGGCTCCAACATAGACTTTGATTGGGACAATATGCTGAAAACATGAGGCACTTGAGAATCCAGAATCTCCTAGTTTCATTTTTAGCCTTGGACAAAATCAAAATACATCAAGCATGATTAGAAAAACAAAAAACAATAAAGAAAACTTTTAAAACTAAAAATATGCAATTAAAGCAACAAATACATAACATCAAAGAAGTAGATTATCCAAAAACTATTATTCTCCTCATAAAGGATCAGTATTTTAAGTTTAGATGAGCTTTTGGAATATTATTTTTATTGTTCTACAAAGTCCTAAGATATGAACATACATAATGCTTCAAAGTCACTTGCTCCATCATGCCTTGGCCTAAGTGTGTGTTAGTGTATTCATTTTTTAATTTCTAAGTCTTCCATAACTTCATCATATTTGGAAAATAGTCAAGCCTAATAAGAAATTTCACTCTTTAATATTTTTTCCATTTGCAGGGTTCCACTGCTAGTCAAGTGTCTATAGCCCTAGTGGAGGTGCTATTGATCCCATATGGTTTTAATCGACTGATATCTAGACATCTATAGCCCTGGTAGAGGTTTTTAAAGATATCTCAGATACAAACTCAATCTACATTATTTAATTTTTCTTTTTATTTTGAGAAATATTGGGATGTAAGCAAATTGTGCAATGAGTGTACCTGAGTTGAGGACCAAATTTTGGCTAAAGGATAGATTGTAATTATTTTTAGCTCAACCATTTTACCAAAGATAAATTTATCCTTTGGATATTGATTTTTTTTTTAGTATGATTTCTAATGTGAGAATTTGTCATGATGGACCAACAACTCTGATTTACTCCATTTTGTTTCATATCGAATGGCAATTGTATTAACATTCAAATTTTAAAATTGTAAGCATCATCAAGAACTATAATAAAATTTCATTTGTTTATATTTAATAAAATAGACAATAAGCATTACTCATCATCCTATGATAATCATGAAAAATAACACAATTAAAAGCACACAAAGCAAATCAGAACAAATAAAGAAAACTTGACTGGTAAAAACATAAAAACAAAGCACTCTATTTTTTTATGGTCTTTATTTTTCTTTTATTTTTAGGGCTTTTATCCCCTGTTGACCCCATGGTAGGGGTTATAAACCTTGAGATGTATACCATTGATAGGGATTTTCATCTGGTCTCCCTCTAATGTTTTCAACTTGTAAGTGTTTTGATCGACAACCTGAGCTATTTTATAGGGACCAATCCACTTGGGTTCAAGTTTCCCCTTTTCACCATGTTTATCATTTTTGGGGTCTCAATAGATCACTATATCACCTTCACAAAAAGGAGTACCTTTTGTTGTTTTTTTAAATGATTTTATAGTTTTCTGAGTTTGATCAATTATTCTATTTAAGGTCTCCCTTCTTTGCTCTTGCAACTAGACAATCTTATCTAATCTTCTCTGCAAGGCATCAGGGTTATCATGATATTGTAACAACAACGAAAGGGCTAGTTTCTCTATTCTAGGAGGTAGCAATTTTTCTTCTCCATATACTAATTTGTAAGGAGTTTTCCTTGTATTTCTTTTAAGAGATAATCTGTCTGCTCATAGTGCAAATTTTAATTCACTGTCCCAATTCTTATTTTTACCCAATGATCTCTTAATTCTGGTAATTAAATTCTTATTTGATGACTCGGCTAGACAATTACCTTATGGGTAATAATTTGCAGAGTGAGATAGTTATATTTCATACTTAGCACAAAATTCTACCCTCTCAAATGATACAAAATATTATCCATTATCTGTCACTATTTTCAAAGAAAACCTAAATTTGATTAGAATATTTTCTTCTAAAAGTCAATGATAATTTGAGATGTATAACTTATTAGAGGTACAACCTCTAACCATTTTATGAAGTAATATATTGCGGTTATGATCCATTTATATCTACCTAATAAATTTGGATTGATTTCTCCAATCAAATCAATGCTCCATTATGTGAATGATGCTTCTATGATCACTCATCACTGGTTTGAGAGGCATAGCAGCCAAGTGTTTCTTACCTGTAAAAACCTAACAATTATGACAACTTCTAACATACTAATATACGTATTTAAAAATTGAAGGCCAATAATAACCTACTCTCTTGATTTTATTATCTGTAGCTTTGGGGGCAAAATGTCCTCCATAAAAACCATCATGAAATTCCTTAATTGTTTTTGGAACTTTCTTTTCATATAGATAGACTAGCAATACACCATCAGGGTGTCTCCAATAAAGCACACCATCCTGCACATGATATTTCTATGTTTGCAGTTACTGATCTCGTTTTATTAATGGACATGTTCTTTGGGAAAGATAAAGTTTCTAGGTATGCTAATATTTCATCATACCATTTACAGTCAACATTGTTAACTCTTATGATGTCACGCGTCTCATCTACTATGATGACATTATTATAGTCTTCTCCTTTATATGCCAAGTATTTTACTAAGCCCTATTCTCCTATAGTTTTGACTATTTTGAATTTTGCATCATACTATAACAATTTCACCATCCACCTTGCAGGCCTACCTAGTGGCTCAGACTGGGTGAAGATATCCTTTATTATTATGAAGGGAATACAATAGTAATTTTTTTTTAACCAAATATACCTTTGAAATGTTATAAAGATTGAATTACTGCATAAGCATATTTTTCTAAGAGGGTGTATTTAAGGTGTGCCTCTTTCAGTCCTGAACTCATGAAGGCTATTGGTATTTCATTATTTTCATCACCTTCTGAGAAAGGACCGTAGCAATGGAATGCTTAGATGCATATGAATAAATTTTGAAATATTTTGAGTAATTAGGGTAGGATAAAGCTAGGGTAGTAGAAATGGCTTCTTTAATCTTTTTAAAAGCTTCTACATTTTCTATTGTCCATTTTATTTCTCTAGTATTTTTAACCATGCCATTTATAGGTTTCGTCATTTTTACAAAATTGGGAATAAATCTTCTAAAAAATTTGTTTTTTCTAGAGAATGACCTGAATCCTTTGATATTTCTAGGAGAGGATATTTTTGATATAGCTTCTACCCTTTCTGGATCTATACTCACCCCTTTTTTTGACACCATGTGTCCTAGTAAATTTCCTTATGTTGTTCCAAATATGCACTTTTAAGGATTTAGAGAAATTACAAAATATTTGCACTGGGTAAAGACTGTAGTAAGATGTTCTAAATGGTCCTATGGATTTTTAGAAAATACCATGATATCATCCAAATATATTACCACTATTTCGAACATCAATCCTTTGAAGACAAAGTCCATTGCTCTTTGAAAGGTAGCACCTGCATTCATTAGAACAAAAGGTATTCTAAAATATTCAAAGGTACCCCATGGTGTGGTGAATGCTGTCTTATGTCTATCTTCTATATTAATATGTATCTGATTATATCCAAAAAAAACCATCTAATAGGGATATTCTAGATGAACCAATTACAACTTGCAATAGTTGTTCCATATTAGGCAATGGATAATTATCCTTTAAGGAGCTTTTATTTATGTTTCTAAAGTCTAAATAGAGTCTAATATCCCCATATTTATTTCTAACTAGTACTAAATTGGATATCCAAGATGAAAATCTTACCTTTATGATAATTTTGGAATCCAACAATTTTTGTACCTCTTTTTGCATTATGGGATGCAGAGTGGGGTTATACTTCCTCTATTTCTACCTGAATGGCTTGGAATATTCCTTTAGAGGTATTATATGTGACATTACATCTGTATTGAAGGTTTTAAGATCTTCATAAGTCCAAGAAAAATGTTCTTTATTTTTCTTTAAAAACTTATATACCCAAATTTTTCTTTTGCTGGTAAGGCTGTGTCTATTTTCACTATTTTAGTCTCTTTAAATGCACCAATTTTAACATCTTTGGCTATATTATCTTTCAATAGAGGTTTGAAATATTTATCAAAATCATCAAATAAGCTTTCCAGAGAAACCAATCCTTTTGGTATTTTATTTGTTTTCAGTTGGATTACTTCTACTGGTTCTCCTATTTGATCCTTTAATTTTTCTTCATATTTTTCATCACATATTATATTTGCATACTGATTTTGTAAAGTCATGAAGTCCTTTATATCCACATCATCTTGAAAGACTTGTAAGTAAACAATGTTATTTAGAACATAATGCTTATAAACTGAAATGGTTGGAAACCTATCCATATATTCTATAGTAATTTCTAGATGATCTAGGCCTGATGCATTCACAGCTAAGAGGTTAGCAACATGATTATGTTCTTTAGGAATGTATAAAATAGTGAAAGCTAAAAATTTATTAATTTCTTCCAACACTACAATTCTGTATTATTTTAACCTAAGATGCTTAGTTTTATACCTTCCTCTTATCTGTTGGATAATCAATTCTGCATCTCCTATTATAGACAGGTAATTTATTCCTAATTCTTTGGATTTCCTTAATCCTAGCAGTAGAGCCTCATACTCAGCTATATTATTAGTGCAAGGGAATTCTAGTATGTAAGGAATACCAAGGTAGTTTCTAAATTTATTCAAAAACATAGTTTCCATTTTAACAAAATCTGGAATGTCATTATATGGGAGAGAATTGAACCACTCTCTAGCATCCTTTTCTAAGGTTTGCAAGAATAGCCTTAGGACTACATCTTCATGTTCTACCTCTAAGTTATCCAAAGCATATAAGAAAATTTTAATATGGTCTTCCCTAGTAACTACATTATTTCCTTGGAATTTAGGAAGATATTTATGAGCTTTATTAGGTAAGGCATTCAAATTTGCAGGTAAAGTAAAAGGCCTGTACCTATTAGCTCTCCACTATTGAATATTATTTTGATTTGGCTGAGCCATTGTGATTGTAGGTGTAGTGGGATTTGGATTCATAGAAACACTACCTACAGGAATATGGGGTTGGGTAGCCTTAATATAATTAGCTAAATTATCTATCACAATATTACTATTAGTGGGGCAATGAGAATAATAAAATGTATTATCAACAACAAAATTTAACTCACTATTATCAACTATTTCTGTAGCAGTAATATTTTGATCTCTATTTTTCTTTACGTACTTTCTAATTGTAGGACAAGATTTACTTTCATGCACAATATTCTTAAGAAGTGGTATTCTTTGATTATAGGTAATTACCTTAGGGTTCTCAAATTCTAGGAATAATTCCATATCACTTCTCTTGGTGTGCATTAGCACGTTTTGCTCCTTCTTCCTTGATTTTTGATTTTTGGGTTCATCCAGATAGAGTCGCCAGCACAGGTAGTGCAGAAAGAATAGAATGTGTTATCAATATTGCTTGATTTTTCACTCTCAACCTCACAGGTTCTTGGGGAAAATCAATAAATGCCAAGAAAACTTCAAAAGATAATTGAAAAAATGAGGAAGAGAAAATAAAGAACATAAAAGACATAAAAAATTAAAACAAAGGTTTTTTATTCTGATTGGCCACTGATTTTATAAAAACGTGTAGTCGTTGAAAACTGGTTTAAAATTTATAAATTCGTCCCCAACAACGGTGCCAAAAAATGGTTGGAACAATTTCTTGCATCCATAGGATTCGATTATCATGCTACAAGAAATTATTTGAAACCAACGAGCTATTACAGGCTCTGGTCAACCTGCCTCTTTATTATGATAAAAGATATATTGCTAAAGAAAGTAACCAGAATGGGTAAGGAAACCCTAGTGATAAACTTTAGATTTTACAAGTTTAAGCACTCTAGATTTTAGTTATATGCTACTTATATATAAAATGACCAAGCAAAGACAACAACAATTATTATGCCTTATGTAGACCGGTGCCTAGATTCATTGGGCTATTATAGCAATTTAACAATGCTTTAAAATATGAACAAAAATAATGGAGAAAAGATAAATTGGTGCTATTAGACCTAGTCGAATACCATAGTGAATCTAAAAGTTAACCAATGAAAGAAATGCTCATAATAAATTTAAATAATGTAATCTGCTATGAGGAAACACATAAAACTGTAGATAAAAATGTTAGAACTAAACCCTAGAATTGTATTAATTTTTCCAAATGAATTACATGCAGAGTGGAAAAATGCCATTAAACTCTGTTAAAAATCTCTTAATACAATGAGAAGTCTTTGTTAAAATAATGTAATAAGACTTCATCAACTTTGCCTGCACCACTTTGGTAACAAGAAAAATATTTGAGTTTCAGGCTCAAAAATATTGAGAAAATCCTCACCTTCTTAGGTGCAATTCTACTAAAACCTGCACACCAAAGGAAAGAATGAAGGATGAACATAAAAAGATACAAAGGGAATACAACACAACTCTCAGGGCACTCAAGTATACCTCTTAGAAAAAATGCTTTCTCTAATTCTTGATACATATTCTGATCACAGCTGGTATCTTTATAGCTCCAGGTTCTTGAATATGTTATTATTGGACATATATTGGCCTTACACTTGTCACCATTTCCTTCAATATTATCCATGTGCCATCCAACTATTCTGAACTGTGTGGAACTAGATCTTCTGTCTTGTTTGCTCTTAGTTTGAAGGAGGCTCTCAAAAATGGTGTATCAAGGGATTTGAGAAATACAAAATTGGTGAACCAATATTATTGGCCAGATCTTAAATTACTCCAATGATTAAAGATACTTTAGTGAACGTTTTATCAATTTTAACTCCATAGACCTTTTTATTATCGAATAAATCTAACAATTACAATGGCCATATTATTAACGACTAAGGCGTTGACTTTAGATTTGATTTAAATGACAATTTTATGATTGCTCTTAGGGTTTAAACAATTGAAAAACAATTTCTCAGAAGAGAATGCAATAGGGACCAAAAAAATTTGTTAAATTTATTGAAGCCATAAATTTTAAAATTGGGTCTCTGATATTTGAGTCAAATTTGGCTCCAACAAGTCCCAAGTTGGAGATAAGAAAAATAGCCAATACATGGCAAGTTTGATCCAAGTAGCAAATGTTACACCAGAAGTGAGTATCAAGGATGAGATGATTGAGAATTATATAATGGTTCTTAAAAGTAGAGGGTTAATATGTAAGTTCCATAGATCATGGCTAGGATTTTTAGAGATTCAAAATTAGATCAAGTGGAAGTGGGGATTAGATTCAAATTACTTTGTGACTTTTCTTCCTATAGTTTTTTTCTCATCATCTTTTCTAGTTTAAAAATTAGGGATAAAATAATGGTTGGTGGCCCATGGTTTAGGGGAAGAGATGCACTTTATTTGAGACCATGGAATAATTTTTATGTAGTTGAGACATAAATTATTAAGAAGCTTATAGTATGGGTTAGACTTTTTGGACTTCCATATATATGGAAGAAACCCTTAACAATTTAGGATTTTTAGAGCAAAATAAGAAGGTAATATCTACAAAAGAGCATCCTTGAACTTTAGGATTTCTAGGGAAAAATAAAAAATATTGTGCTTTCAAGGTTATTCCTTGCACTTCAGATCCTTCAGAATAAGGCAAACCTAAAGATGATAAGTCTTACTATGAGTAGTGTGAGAAGATTGAAGATATTGATGAAGATGATAGTATTTTTGGGAATGAAAAAAAGAGAGGAAGATCCAAGAAGCCAAAACAAAGAGAAAAAGAAACCTAAAGGATATTAACATGGGAAAAAACTAAAGCAAATATTACAAGTGCTAACAAGAAGTGAGGCTAAACCCATAAATAAAATAAAAAATAACAATGAAAATAATCTCTTGGAATATTAAGGGAATGGATAAGAACCCTAAAAAAAGTATTAAGAAATTTTAAGGTTGTTATATACAAGATATTTATAGATATAAAAGTTGGGCAACAAATATTTTAGCCATTAGCGGTGTTGAAGTTTATCTTGGAAGAATTTAAAATTTAAATTTCAGAAGAAATCTAATATAAAAGGAGTTGATTGTGGAAACTTAGTAGTTTAGGAAAGATGGAGAATATCTTTGATAGAAAGGCAAATGAAGAACATTTTTTATTGAAAGGTAAAGTTTGATATACTTTAATTAACTTGTTAGAAATGTAATGAGAGCAATGTAATATTTTGTTTTTGTAATGGGAGTATCCCCTAATAGAAGCCACACATAACTTATTATTATTTTTTATCTAGGTGTCATGTTGGTGAATAAAGAGGAGGAAAGTAGGGCCCGTGAGACTGTTCCATGCAACAAATATCATGTTCAATGACATGTAATTTCAAAATCAATAATTTCATGCAAAATGAACTCACTTTGAATTTTCTAGTGAACTCAAGTCATGTAATTCAATATTGAAACCCAAATGAGAAAAATAAAGCAAAGATAATTCAATTGAACTTGCTCATAGGCTCAAATAAACCAATATTTATTATCTAATATTTGTTCAATAAGTATTCTATAGGATAATGGCAAATACTTGATAAAAACAACAATAAATCTAAACTAATGCTTGTGGAAAAGTATAGACATATGAATTGGGTAGACTAATGAAAAATAAATTAACTACAATTTTTTTAGTGGATAGTGTCCATTAAGATGGTTGAAAATTAAAAGTATTAAAATTATTGTAGGAATGTGCCACTAGAAATAATATGATGCAACTTGAGATAATGGTTAGCTCAGATAATGCCTAACCCAATAGGATGTAAGCTTAAAATGCAAGAATATTACTCAAAGAACTCAAATAAGATTCCACCAAAATACATTATCATTCCTTGTAGAGAACAATACATTCTTTGCCTCCTTAGAGGTTGATATTAATTCAAAATACGTTGAAAGAGAAAATAAAACTAGATTATGACCTTCTCTACCTGATTCTAGCCTTGAAATCCTAAACAATTGATTTACAATTAATTTACACAATATCAGTGTTGGAGTATATTACATTATTTGGCACATGCTAATGTGCCACCTTAGATACATATTTAATATTAGGAGTATTTATATTAGAGAGTGAGTATTTACTTTATGTAATGTAATAATGTGCAAGAAATGCATAAGTGTCTTGTAATTAAGTGTGTAAGTATGATGAGTGTAGATGTGCACAAGTGTAATTAATGTAAGAGTGCACGTGTCCCTAGAGTAGGAAAGTGAAGGCCAAGAGTACTCCATATGAAGAGTTAAATTCCATTATATATGTGTGTGTGTGACACAATGTAGAGTGAGAGTGTGTGGAAGTATGGTGCATTTGAGATCTTTATTCTATATCAAAATAGTATTTTTGTGAATATTTGGTAAATGTCCAATTTATGAGTTATTGCAAAAGTTATTTATGAGTTTTATATGATTAGAATATTGCCATTATCATATATTTTATATAGCAACTTTATTTTAGATATTGTGGTTATTTTGCTTTAAGTATTAAGCATCAAAAGCTAATAGTGGTATCAGAGCCATAAGGGAGATTGATAGGAGATAGGGAGATTTATTTTATAGAATTTGAAATTTTCTATTTGGCTAGAGTCTTTCCATAGGGTTGCAAAAAAACTTGTGAAGACTAGAACTCAACATAGATTTCTTTCCACTAGATTGAAGAACAACTAGTGAACTTTATTGCCTTTAAAATTTTGGAGATTTTGATGTATTTTATTATTGTTGTCTAATTTTTTTTTGCAAAAAATTAGTTCTCATAAGTTGAGAAGCTTCCTACAATAGATAGAGAAGAATTTCACCTTTAATTGCCTAAAAGTCTACATGCTTTCTTGCGAAGGAATTGGTTTTGGAGTTGCAGTAAAAGAGTAGACATTGAATATTAAGGAGGTCATTGGAGAAGGATTAGTGGCCATTGCAGAATATTTAAAGAAAGTTTGAGGTAGAAGATTGCAAGAAGAAGAAACTCTTGAAAATATGTAATCACATCAAAATTGGGACAATTGTTGTCATCTAACAACAAGCCCAAAAGGATTTGTGAAACTGATTCAAGGAGAAGGATTTTGGCAAGAAGTTTACCAAATTTGAGAAAGTATTTTTTGAAGACTTCAAGACAATGAAATTATTGAAAAAGAGGCCAGAAAAGAGGCTAAATTTAAAGATAGAATTTAGTGGAAGTTAATAAGGAGAAAGAATATTGAAAGAGGCCATAAATTTATATTTTTGGAGACAACCATTAAAGTTTTTGAAGGCTGATTTTTGAAGGAGAAGATCACAGATTTCTGGGACAGAATTTGAAGAGTTTCTATATAGAAATATAGAGGAGGAGAAATCAGAATTTGGAGCAGCATTTGAAGATTTTTGGACTGCAAATTTAGGCAGCATTAGAAGGAGATAGAAGAGCTGTGAATTTGAGAAGTTTTGGAAGTGTTTTTGGATAGTTTATTGAAGGAGGAAATGACAACAATTTAAGGCATAGAATTGAAGGAGATAAAGGCAGATTTTGGACAGCAAAAATACAACATATTGGAATGCATTTGGAGCTGCAAATTTTAGAGAATTTGGGCAGCAAGTTGAAGGAGATAGAGCTGTATTTTAGACAAAATTTGAAGAAGAAAATAGCTATAAATTGAAGGAATTTTGGACAAAATATTTGGAAGGATATAGGATCTCAATTTGGACATCATTTTGATAAGAAAAAGAGCTACGAGTTTCAGAAAATATGGGCATCATTTGATAAGAAAAAGAGCATATTTTTTAATAGAATTATTGGAGAAAGAAGAAGATAGTTTTTGGAAGAATTTTGTAAAGGAGATAAGCTAAAAATTTCTATAAGCTTGGATAGAAAATAGTAAAGCTAAATCACCAAGAAAGCTAGCTACAAAGGAGGCCAAAGAGGTTTGAAATATTGGTGCTTTAAAAGTATTTTTATCCAAGTATTAAAATTGGTTTATTCTAAGCACCATATTAGAGTTTCTAGAACAATAAAAGAAAGGTCAAGTTTAAGTCTTCAAAGCTGAAGAAGATTGCATTTCCACCATATTAAAATCCTCATATTATAGACAACAAAAATAATTTAGATTTTATACAAGGAAAGAAGCTTTTCGGAAATTGAATAAGTCAATATTTTTATAGCAAATATTGGAGAAGAAATATTATCTAAAAAGCAAGGTCTTTATCAAAGAAGCTTGGTCAATAACCATGTGGAAAAAGGATCCACCATATTTCTAAGGTATAGCCACTATGGAAGAGAAGACATCCACATTGAGGATGAACCACCATAAGTGAAAACAACAACCAAAGAGTTGAGAAGAACCACCAAGGTTGAGCAAAGCCTCAAAACCACCATTAATACCATTTGAGTAGGGTAAGCATGATATATGAATAAAAAACAAGGAATACATTCAATGAACATCAAAAGACAAGTATTGGGAAGGCAAACTATTGAAGAAGTTGGGTTAGGGCAAACTGAGCACCAAGAAATCAACCACCGCAAAAATGAACATTGGGACTGCAAGTGTTGATATGCCACATATTGACTGAAATGTTCAAGATACCATAACACCTTGAAAATGCTTTAGGATGATCATTTCTAAATGTTACATAGAAAGGAAGGATATTAGAGAAGTAAAATGCTAAAAGGAGACCTATGGTATGTGAGTTGAAGAGGTAAAGTCATTGATTGCCATTTGGCACATCAAAAATAGAACACCAATAGCTTGGGAGAGAATTAAAATGTTTGAGGTATTTATTAATGCATAAGCCATAAATAGCACAAGAGAGATTCATTTGGTACAAAATTAGGGTTGCAGAAATAGGAGAGCACCTTACAACAAGGAGTTTTTTGAATCTTCAACAATGAATATCGATTATTTTACTCAAGATAGCACACACCCAGATTATTGAGGTAAATTTCAAATTATTATTTGATTTATTTAAAGGTTGGAGCAATAAGGATGAATATATAATTGATTTATGAAAGATTGAGTTTGGTTATTATATTATCATATTTATTAATTAATGCTATTGGAGGTATATGATTTATAAGTGATAAATCAAACCTTAGATATTTTATTACTGCATTTTGGAAAGCTTTGTGAAATTTCAAAAAGCTGATTTAAGATTTTAGGAAGATAATTACATGTTTTGTAATTAATTAATTTGATTTTGTAAAGCAATTTGAAATATTTGCAAATTGATAATTTTGGAGAAATAAGGAGTTCAACATCAAATTAGGAATACAAAATTTGCAAATATATTTTTACTAAACTTCTAAATTTCTAATTGGGGAGTTATAAGGAATTCAACACCAACATAGGATTGTGAAATTTAGAATTTAGAAATCATATTTTTGAAATTTGGGAGATAAAATGAATTCCACCTAGAGATTTGAAGAATTGAAATCTTTGTCAAAACTATTGTTTGATTATTATCCAAACATTAGGAAATACAAGGTATTCTACAAAATTTGAGAATTGAAATTTCATCAGAATTTAGAAGTTGAAAATATTTCATCAAAGTTGATCTATATATTCAATATTGGGAGATATAAGGCTTACAACATAGTTTTTTGGAAGGTTGAAAAAATTGAGAAGTGTTCTTAGTCTATTATCAAAAACTAAGGAGGAATAAGGATGTATATTTCAAATAATACATTAAACAATGATATATAGAGTATTATCAGAGAATAAAAGAGAAATTTTATAAAAATTAGAATAAAGAATTTGATTAAAAAGTCTAAAGGAAAATTAATCTGAGTCTCAAGTTTCATTTATAAGAAGCATTAGAAGAAAATTTTGAAATATTAGAATACTATCTGCATGTAAGAATGTTTAAAGTAATTTACAATGACAAAGATAATATTATGATTCCTTTAAATATTGCTAGTATAATATACATGGCATTACTTACACTTAAATATCACAAAGAGAAGAACTTGAAACAAAAGGAATTGATTGAATATTTTAAGAAGAAATCAAAAGTAGAAGAATCCTTTTTGGAAAAAGTATTTCATTCTTCATGCAATATTGATTCTTCAAGTTCATCTAATTCAGGGTTTTATCATGATGCTTTAAGTGAATGTTCAGAAGGTTCTATACTAAAGAAGACTTATGATGTGAAGGACAAAGGCAAAGAGAAAATGTTTTTGCAAGAATCTAATGACAACATGATAGCTCATGAAAGCACAAATACTAACACCAATGATGAAGATAAGCAATAAGATAAGGAACCTGATCAAGGAGGCATACAGTGCAAAGTGAGTTGAAAATATGAAGACCATATTGAAGACTAAGTCTTCAATAACCAAATAATGTAATAAAATGGGTTGATGGAGTATATTACATTATTTAGTACATGCTAATGTATCACCTTGTGTACATATTTAATACTAGAAGTGTGTCTTAGATTAGAGAGTGAGTAACAATGTGCAGGAAATGCACATATCTTGTAGTTAAGTGTGCAAGTATGATGAGTGTAAATGTGCACAAGTGTCCTTTATGTAAGTGAAATAAAGAAAAAAATACCGTATTTCATTTATATTTAATAAAATGTGTTACAAAATGTTTAGGATGTGATCCTTTTATAGAGGGCTACAAAATAGGGACTCCGTTAGGAGGGACCCTAGCATCGAACATATTTATGGTACCGTAGGTGTCTTCCTTTATATCCTCAGAGTTAGAGTGGGCTTATGACATGTGCCACCATGAGCTACACCGGTACTCAATCTTGTGTAACCTTACAAAAAGGTGTTAGACCATTTGGAGTCCCGTCTAAATTAGGCCTCCTACAATTGATAAAAATGAACAAAAATGCATCAAGGAAATATCAAAATGTGCTAAAATTGATAGGGGAGAAAGGGTTTACCTGGAAAGCTGATGTGGTAGCTTGAAACTAGAAAATATACCCATTCATAATTTTTTTGGATGTGAATGTTACCCCTCAGTATGTTTTAAAGTTTCTAGCCTAGATTGGTCCCTGTGTTAGTTGTAGAAGCCATCGGTGGAATTTGTCATCAATATAAAAGGTGCTAGTACTTGTTCTACCCTAAACATAAGTATAAAATTACAAAAAATTAATGGAAGAAGCATCAGATGTACAAAAATTCTTGTGCATGAGTCGGGGTGCAATTTGATAACATAATGGTACTTAGATTCTCCTCCTAAAACCATAGGTAACATATCCTATTTATAGAAATACTAGGAAGAAAAATGGGTGAACGATGTGGTGGGAGAAGAGGGAGGAGAGAGAAGGTATGTTTAATGTATAATGTGGATGGATAAGACTTACCTACTATGGGTTATGGGTTTTCCATGCCTATTAATCACCTAGGGAAGACCACATTTCTAGGGAAGAGAAATCCCACCTTTTTAATTAAATTTTCATTAAAAGCTTTAAAGGGGGAAAATGGGGTGAATGTTACATGAGGGGGTGAGTGCTTAGAAAAGAGTGTAGAGGGGTGCAAGTGGAGGATGAGGTGGAACCCACCTAGGATTTATATCAACCTAGTGCTTATTGAATTGATTTTTGAATGTTTCGTTCTTTGTTCATCATTTGTTGCTGCACATGGTTTTTGAGATATTTAGGTGTCTATATTTTGCCCTTTTTAAAACTAAATTATGTGAAGACATAGTGCAATGTAAAAACTTATAACACTTGTTTGGTGGTTTATTTTGAAGAATATGATGAATTGGTGGGTGATGACAAGCGATTATTTGAG
The DNA here is from genome assembly GCA_028583015.1 of Wollemia nobilis. Lineage (NCBI taxonomy): Eukaryota > Viridiplantae > Streptophyta > Pinopsida > Araucariales > Araucariaceae > Wollemia > Wollemia nobilis. The sequence goes on along the minus strand of JAQPPZ010017049.1, from coordinate 5,841,208 downwards.
AGGAGTAGATGTAAGATTATCTTGAGTTGTGATCAATGTAATATGCTACAATTGTGGAAGGGATATATGTTCTTGAAATATTTCCTTTGATATATTGATGATATAATTTGGGTTGCTAGTATTTTCAGTTATATGTAGGTATGCTCATGATTGTTTTGATGGACTTGATCTCCCACCTTGATGAAGCATACACATATGAGTAAACCTGTACTTATCGACATATAGTATACCAAATTTGGTTGGGTTGGAGTTTTGTTGAGAAGAGAAATTATGCTTTTTGTTTGGCCCAACAAATGAGGGCATATGGTAATCTCTAGAAAAGGTTATTAGACATACATGATTTCCAAGATTGGGTGTTTGAGTATTGATCATGCACAAGGTGACTTTTGTATGTGATATCTATGCCCTCAAGCATTGAGTTGATGGATGAAGAATGTGAAGATGGCGATGAGTAGGTTGATAAAGGTAGATTTTATGATTTCCTAGAGACATGAAAAAGGTGATTTTGGGTGTGTTGCATGAATTGGAGGTCCAAATTTCAAATGTAAGGATAGGTGCACCCTACTTTGAAGATTTTGCATGATTTTGTTAATGTATTTTGATTTTTTTGTATTTTTTGCATGTTTGGGGCAAAAGGGCATTCAAAAATGCTTTTTTTGGAAAACATATGGATGGGTACATTTTTCTTATGGAAACGTACTGACCCATAAATTTTCTTGATATGTACCCCTTGCAATGTTTTTATGGTTTGGAGGACAAAAAATGTCAAAATTGGACAAAACTTATACTGTTGGAAAGCTCTTTTTGAGCTTGATCCAATGGTTATAGTTCTGGAAAATTTGGAGAAGAATTAATAAGGGAAAAGTTGGATCAAATATGAACCTACTTTTTTAAGCAATGAATGCTCAATTTTGGGTTTCTAAAGTGGAAAGTTTTTTGCCTCGTTTCTTAGAGGGCCAATGTTTGATGGTGAATTGATGATGGTTGATGCAAATTAATTCAACTTGAAGTGTCCACAAAGATGGTGGATAGAAGGGAAATGGATAGATTCCCATGGATTAGTAGTGGTGCATGATGTATGCATTGTAGCAATTATTTTTGGTGTGGTAGATGTACCACGATTTTTGTAGTATTGTTTTGATGAGATGAGGATGATGTATACATGATGATTTGTTGTGTTGTGTACTTTTGATGATGGTAATTATAGGATGTATTTGATTTGATATATATATATATATATATATATTTTAAGTGAAAAACCCCTTGCAGGGCTTCCTTGGTCTAAGAGACCACGAACAGGGGGTTCTACACCATCAAAGTCACCCGAGGGTCGCACCCGACCCTGCCCGCACCAACATTATCAATTGGATTTTTGGTACCCAATTCAGCTTTTTGGTAGGGTGGAGATTAGAACCTGGGACCTCCCTTGGAGGATTGCCCTCTCCTATCCAAATCACCTACAACACCTGGGTAAAAATAAATTTATAGTGGAAAACATCCCTTTCGAGCTACCACTTTCAACAGAGGTGCCACTTTCAACAGGTTGGGCATAGGAGGAATGGAGCCTTGTCGGCCTCTACCAGCACATAGGACATTCCTAACTATACCATATATCTATAGGATGGAGACAAGGGGAATGGAACCTAGGTCGGCCTCTACCAGAGCCCAGGGCATTTACCACTACACCACAACAAGCAGATTCAAAACTAATTTATAGTGGAAAACACCCCTTTCGAGGTGCCACTTTCAACAGGTTGGGCATAGGAGGAATGGAGCCTTATCGGCCTCTACTAGCACATAGGACATTCCTAACTATACCATATATCTGCAAGATGGAGACAAGAGGAATGGAACTTGGGTCGGCCTCTACCAGCATCCAGGGCATTTACCACTGCACCACAACAAGCAAATTTGATTTGATATGGATGTGATGTAATGTTTATCATTCATTTGATATTGTTGATGTTATGAATGAAATTGTATGATTGTGTAAAATGCATTTTGAAAATTCTAATGTGCATGTGTAATCAAATCTTTTTGGATGTGTATTTGATTTGTGCAATCATGTATGGTAGAAGTAATCAATGATAATTTGACAATCACATTTGACATATGAAAATAAATAATGAGATAGAAAAACATGCAATGTGTGTGATGAATGCAAATCTAGGATGACCATATGTAGGTGCTTAAAATTTTGTTTGGATGATTGAACTAAGGACAATGCATATTGATCCTAATGGTGGGCTAGTTGTGCAACTAGAAATGATGTATGTTTATTTCTTTTGCTAAGATGTTTCAGATGGTAGAAGAGATTTCTAGAGAGTCAAACATTTGAGTTTAATCATAAAACTCATTTATTAGTCAAGTGACATTATATTAAAACCTAGACCATCCTAATTGAGGTTGAGCCTATCATGGATCTATGTGTGTATAGAGTGATCAGTTCATTTATCCATTTTGAGTGAGGTTGGACTAACCAATTGTAAACTTAGCTAGGTAAGCTAGCTCATCCACAAGCACACATTGGTATGTACAAGAGAAGGTCATTAATGTGATAGACATATCACCACTTGTAAGGCATGTTCCACTACTAGTAAGGCATCTATAGCCCCGATGGAGATTAGCCCTGTGATCTATGAACCTGAGGAGCTTAGGGATTCAACATTTTTGATGGTGCTATTTTCTTTTCTCTTTACTTTTTTTTGTATCTTGTTCTTTTATCCAATATCAGGGTTTTGAATCACACAAATTATAATATGATAAGGGGAAATATTTTACTTAGTTTCCAGTGTATGCAAGGTATTGTCTTCCCTAGACTCAAAATTTTGTTTAATTTACATGTGTTTGATCCATGAAATAACCCTAGTCAACCAAGGGAAGTCTAAAATTGCATTAGAATCCAATGATGTTTGATAAAGTTTGATGAGATCAACTAAAGTGGTTGGCTAATAGAAAAAATTTCTATTACTAATCAACCTATTCATAAAATTGAACATGACATCATGGTAGTTATGATAACTAGTGTATTTTATTATATGTAGTGGAAAATGCCTATGTGCAAGTGAATGAACATAATGATGTGATAATACAAACATTAGTGAAATGCATGACAATATGATGTCTATTTATAGTATCTTATGCAACAAATAATGTCATTGATTAAGTGAACCAAACATGATTGGTTAATGTGATTTTACATATATAAAAAGGGAGACAATGATACCAGAGTTGTCTCATGTAATGATATATGCATGGACGATATGGATGATGAATTAATAATATTTAGCGGTATCAACATGAACAGTTGGTGAAAAGCTATGGTAAGAAGAAGAACCTATCCAAGGTATGTAGTTACTCTAAGCATGACCATACAACAAAGATAGGGGAAAGAAGAAGAAGATGTGAAGAAATAAGAGAAGGAGAAACCTATCCCAAGTATGTAGCCACTCGAAGCATGACCATACAACAGGGATAAGAGAAATAAAAGAGAGAAAAAAGAAGAACAAGGAATACGAGAACCCTACCCCATGTATGTAGCCGCTCAAAGCGTGACCATACAACATGGATAGGATAAACAAGAAAGAGGGTAGTGAAGAAGAAATATGATCAAAGAAGTATGGCTTTGTGTTGTGAAGCGGTTATTTTTTATATTTTTCTTATTGTTGTAATTTTTTGTTTTTGATATAGAATATACAAGAACATGCAAGCCTTGATATGGTCAAAAGGTTGGAGCTAATGTGATGAGGAGGGGTATTGGCACCCCAATTCAAAGATTGATTAGATGAGAAGGGGTATTGGCACCCCCAATCATGCATGTGAAGATGACCAAAGCAATTTGGGGCCTTTGAAATAGAATTTGACCAATTGGATTTGGTGCCTTGGAGTTGTGTTTGAATTTGAAATTTTGGCCTTTTGAAATGAAATTCACTACTAAAGGTATGCAACAAAAATTGCTTCTTGTAGGGAGCAACCTCTATGCTAAGGGCATGAAAAGTAAATTTGCTCTTTGGAGCAAGCTCAATGTTTAGATATGAAAGTGAAATTGCTCTTTGGAGTAAGATCTATGCTAAACTAAGGAGTGAATTTTCTCTTTGGAGAAATATCAATATTTATATATGAAAGTGAAATTGCTCTTTGGAGCAAGATCTATGCTAAAACTGAGGAGTGAATTTGCTCTTTGAAGGAAGATCAATGTTTAGATATGAAAGTGAATCTACTCTTCAGAGCAAGATGAATGCTTATATATAAAAATAAATTTTAATCTTTGGAGAAATATTGATGTTGAGATATGAAAGTGATTTTTCTCTTTGAAGCAAGATCGATGCCTAGATATGAAAGTGAACTTTTCTCTTTGGATCAAGATTGATGTTTTAGATAAGAAAGTGAAATTGATCTTTGGAGCAAGATCTATGCTAAAATTGAGAAGTGAATTTGATCTTTGGAGTAAAATTTATGTTTAGATATGAAAGTGAATTTGATCTTTGGAGAAAGGTTTATGCTAAAACTAAGAAATAAATTTTCTCTTTAGAGCAAGATTGAAGTTGAGATATGAAAGTGAATTTTACTCTTTTGAGCAATATTGATGTTGAGATATGAAAGTGAATTTGCTCTTTGGAGTAAGATTGATATTTTAAATAAGAAAATGAATTTGATATTTGGAGCAATGGTTGATGTTTAGATATGAAAGTGAATTTTCTCTTTGGAGCAAGATCGATGCTTAGATATGAAAGTGAACCTTTGCTCTTTGGAGCAAGATTGATGTTGAGATATGAAAGTGAATTTTGCTCTTTGGAGTAAGATTGATGTTGAGATATGAAAGTGAATTTTCTCTTTGGAGCAAGATCGATGTTTTAGACAAGAAAGTGAATTTGGTATTTGGATAAATGGTTGATTATGAGAGCAAGGTAAGGGTTCAACCTTAAACCCTAACAATTGATATGATTGAAATATTTTGTGGCATAAACATGAGTGGATAAGAAGGGAAATATAGGATCTTTGGATGAAAATTTGGTTGGAGAGAGCAGTAAATCCCCTAGAAAAAAATGGTTTGATAGTGGATGAGACTCCCCTAATAATGAAGATATAACTAGTAAAAAGCAAGGGTGGAAGGTGAGGAAAAAATATTTTTATTAAGAGTGGATAGGGCAATTGTTAACTTGGATGACTTCTTGATCAATCAGATCTTGAATGTGAAGCTTAAAGGTGCAATAATTGCTAAAGTCATACCCTTGTTGATGATGGTAAGGGTAAACCTAGTGTGCATTATACCATTTAGGTTTTATTGGATTTTGATCTTCTGGTATTACATCAAACAATGTGACATGACTTGAATTGTATAAATTTGAAAGGTATTAACAAATGATTCTAATATGGGAGTCCAATTGTGAGATGGTCGATGCAGGTGAGCGATGACCACTTGTTGGGAGGTTTTTGTGTCGACACATATTGGTGTGGTAATCCTTGCCCTGCACTTGTAAAGTGTGTATTTGTTGTTGGTGGGGAACTTGTGTGTAATATTTTTGAAGTGGTACCCAATTATGTGCATGGATTTATTGGGGTATTTGTGTATACCATTGTTGACTAGGTCCCTTATTGGGCACTTGTTATTGTTGGGTTATTAGTGCATACCCTTGTTGACTAGGCCTTTTATTGGGAACTTATTGTTGTTGGGGTTTATGTGCATACCCTTGTTGACTAGGCCCTTGATTGGGAAATTATTGTTATTAGGGTATTTGTGCATACCCTTGTTGTCTAAGCCCCTGATTGGGCACTGTATTTGTGCATATCCTTGTTGACTAGGACCCTGATTGGGCACTTGTTGTTGTTGGCGTATTTGTGCATACCCTTGTTGACTAGGCCCTTGATTGAGCACTTGTTGTTGGGATATTTATGCATAACATTTTTGACTAGGCCCCTGATTAGGCACATGTTGTTGGGATATTTATGCATACCCTTGCTGAATAGGCCCTTGATTGAGCACTTACTATTGTTGGGGTATTTGTGCATACCCTTGTTGACTAGGCCCTTGATTAGGCACTTATTATTGTTGGGGTATTTGTGCATACCCTTGTTGACTAGGCCTTTTATTGGGAACTTATTATTTTTGGGGTATTTGTGCATACCCTTTTTGACTTGGTCCTTGATTGGGCACTTGTTATTATTGCTGTATCTGTGCATACCCTTTTTGACTAGGCCCCTAATTGGGCACTTGTTATTATTGGGGTATTTTTGCATACCCTAATGATTATTTAACTAAAGATTGGGGAGGTGATTCAAGAGATGACATGGTAAAAGGAGTGGACATCCAAGAGGGTGGAGTGGTGAAGTATCCAATTATGGCATGTTGAGAAGGTGGTTGTTGATGTATGAGGGAATTATTAGGGGTGGACAAAGTGAATGTGTTGAGTTGAGTTTGTGATTGAGGATGGGGGGTGATGTTGGTTTACATGGGAGGTTGCCAAGGGAGAGGAATTTGATGTTTTTTACTAGCATATGGTGGTTAATATATAAATAATAGGTTTTTTGAATATGGAAGGCTAATGGATGGGAAAATAGAAATTGGATTACCAGAAGAAACTTCCTACGACCCAATAAAAAGTGGACTAGAGAAGAGGAAGGTGGAAAATCTAGGTGTGGCACCAGTAAAATTATAATCTAAGTAGATGGAAGAAGAAGCTATGTCGGTTGAATGTGGAGGGATGGTGGAGCCAAAATTTGGTACCTTGATTTGGGATACAACAAAGGATTCAATTTCAAGGAGGCGTTGTTGGAATAACATGTGGTCTAAGGTTTTTAGTGGAGACAATGAAGTTTAGGGTAAACCAAATTGTGGTTGTTAAGGTGGTGTGGATGAATGTTGTGATGGGGGGAAGGATATCTCTCCTTCATGTTCAAATAATAGATTTACCCTAACATTTTTCAAGACAACACACTCTTGAATGTGCACTTTGCACCTCATGGAGGCCATGCCGATTGAAAATTAGAACATGCACAAGTTTTGATAGTGAAAAACAAATAAATTTTAGTAGTCTAAGCTGTGTGAAGCCTGGTTTTGCTAGACAAAGTGATTTTATGGAAAACGTACTTGTTTGTACATTTTTTGGGTAAAAACATACATATATGTACATTTTATGAGGAAAAACATACATGTTCATACATTTTTTAAAACCCCCTTGTAGCTTTTTTGTAGATTGAGGGAATAAATAATATTAGAATTTGGAAAAACTTATATTGTTGGAAAGCTATTTTTAAGCCTGATCAAATGGTTTTTTTTTGAGTAATTAGGAAAAGATTTGATAGGATAAAAGTTAGATCAAAGATGAACCTACTTTTGGGTTCTGTGTGTTGGTAGGTTTTTGTAGCCAAAGTATTTTGATTAATCCAAAAAACAACAAAAAAGTGTGTGGGTGATGTGTTTAGAGTGTTTGTATCAATTTTTTTTGTGATGTTGGTTGATGTTGAATCCTTTGCTTGATTGTTTTGTGTTGTAGTTTGTGTGTTTTGATGTAAGAAGATTACTACAAACACAAGGTATGTGAGTAAAATAAAAATGGGTACATTAATGAACACCCTTCCCGCTATACCTGAAGGTATGCAAGGAGTGGTGATACAAGAATAGGCGAAGGGATTCCTATGATGGAGGAAGGCTCAAGGTGACTAGAAGGGGGATACAAAATTCCTCTTATGAAAGAGGTGGCACTGTCTAAGACCTACTACCAGCCTACCCAGGATTTTTCTTCACCCTCAAATGGGCTTAGTCAAGAATGAAAACTACACACTCATTGATTATGTAAGCCCTATAAGTAGGGGCATCTAGCCTCATCCTAATCTATGGTAATATCAAGAGTAGGGGATTTTTTGGTGATGAAGTCTATAAAATCACTCATGGGGGCTACTAAGGTGTATGGGGGGTGAGTCAATACTTGCTAGTGAGAGCCAATGTCATCAATCTCCTTTTTGGCGGTTGGTGATGAAATCCAACACAAACCAATGTTATGACTTGTGTGCATGTGTGCTTGTTTTTGTTGTTTTTTTGCTTTTTAGAAATGGAAATGCTGAAAGGAAACTATGCTATAGAAAAAAAAATATTTTCAAATACACTATTTGAAAGAAATTACCTTTTGAAAATAAAGCTAGACTAATTGTAAAACTGGCCAAGTGATTTTGGTAGATTTTAAAAATAAGAATAAGCTATGTTGCAAGTTGACCTAATGTTCTAGGTGCCTTTTGAAAAGAAAATAAATGAAACAAAGATGTTTTGTAAAGAAAAAGTGTGTTTTGGAAGTTGACCTATTGAGCTAGGTGCCTTTTGAAAGTAAAACACATAAAATAAAGTAGTTTTGTAAAAAAAAAGTGTGTTTTAAGAAACGACCTATGAGCTAGGTGCCTTTTTGTAGAGACAATTTTAAATCACTATTCAATTTTCAAAAGTAGGTAAAAACATAACATAAATAGGTGAAATTCATGGTAAGAAATGTTCTATCTGTATTTTACAGCTCTTGGATGACTCCTAGGATTTGATAGAGTCTGTTGCACATGCCAAAATTGAAAATGTATGGGTCCATATGTTTTCTAGGTAAAACATACTTGTTCATAAGTTTTTTTGATCCCCTTATGTTTTTTTTGCAATTTGGAGGACCAAATGCTTTCAGAATTGGATAAAACTTATACTGTTGGAAATATTTTTTTTGAGATCGATCCAATGATTTTAGTTTTGAGAAATTTGGGAAGATTTAATAGGGGAAAGTTGGATCAAATATGACCCTACTTTTGGGTTCTATGTGTTGGAATTTTTTTATAGCAAAAGTGTTTTAATCAATGAAAATGTGAATGTTTTTAGCAACTAACATTTGATACTGCATGTTTTTAGCTAAGGAAATTTAACCTACTACATGAAATATGCATTTTTTCAGCATAAAAATGTTAAAGATGCATGTTTTCAACAAACTAAATAAAAAAATGTAACTACACAAAAGCCACAAAAGGTGAATCACGTAGTTGTGTAGATTGAGCCTAAGATGTGTGTTAGGCCTTTGAGAGACTCCATGCTAGTTGTATAGTACCTGCAATGATATAAAAAACCACATAAAGTTGTTAGCTATATATTAACTAACATAAATCAAATAAACTGTGATCACCAAAATGAAATAAAGAAAAATATGTTGTATTTCATTGATATTTCATAAAAGGTGTTACAAATTGTTTAGGATGTGATCCTTTCACAAATTTTCCCTAGAGGGCTACAAAAGAGGGACTCCATTAGGAGGGACCCTACTTTGAACATGAAAATAAATATTTAAATCTATCTATGAATGTGAATATGAAATGATGAATATATTCATTAAATGTAGCTTCTATCATGAAGATAAAAATAACCTTTGATATAATTAATAAATTGTCCCTCTTTGATGAAATTAATTTTCATAAAGAGACCACAATTTATTGCCTTAAAATAATGGCCTTAAAATGTCATTGTAAATTATCTCTCTTTAATGAAATCATAATTTTCATAAAGAAGAATTAATTTATTGCTTTAAAACAATAACCTTTGATGTAATGTATAAATTACCTCTCTTTAACAAAATCAGAATTTTCGTAAAGAGGGGTGCATTTATTGCTCCAAAAATGATAGCTTATGGAATGCCATAAAAATTAACCCCCCTTTAATGAAATTGAAATTTTCATAAAGGGAAGTTCATTTATGCTTGCAAATAAAAATGTAAAGCTGAAAAAATTTGATTTGCCTTCAAAATGTGAAAGAATAAAATTTCGAAATTATAAAAACCTCATAAAATTAGTGATTTTTAATAATTTTTATAAAATCAAAATGGCTTCGAAATGAGTTCGAATTTGTTTTGGATTAAAAATTATATCTTATTCTTCACACCCATGTATTTATTTTTGTCATTTTATTTTAATCCTCAAAGTTTAAAAAAAAAATATACAAAATGAAGGGTTAGAAAATAAAAAATAAAAATCTGAAATAAACTTGAATGCTGAAAATGTAAACATGCAAAGCTTTGTCAGTTTGATGGTACCCTATCCTACAAAACCGAAGATGTGAGAAACTTATGCATGCAACCTAGTCTATTCCAACCTGCATTTGCACAATCAAAATAAACTAAGTGCTAGCTCCTAAGGACACCAAAAATAAATTTTAGACTTCAAACATTCAATGATGTGACCATTAAAATGCATCTAACATCATCTATAAGTCCAAAACCTGAAAAAGGAAAGATAAAAATTAAATACAAGCATGAAACAAATTTTCTCCTCCTATTTTACTAACAAAGTCCAAACTTTTGAAAAAATATGTGCATTAAAATAATATTCTTTTTTACAACAGTCTTCTCAGCAACATTTATGGTCTTCTCCAAAGAACCAGCCCCTACATCTTGCTTCAAACTTCTATTTAAAATTTTACCCTTTTGTCCCTTCATTTGGATTGAAGGCCTTCTTTCCTCTTTGTTTCACATTTCTGTTCATGGAAAATGATTCATTTCCCTTTTTCCTTAATCTCTCTCCATCTTCGTTTGTATTTCACCCCTCGATAAAACTCCTCATACATTACATTTAACCATGGACAATACATCTTGAATCTTTACTTATTTCCCCAAACAGACATGACCGCTTTGTCTTATACAGGCATGAGTATCCGTGTTTATTTCGGGCATACGCATAATGACCCATTTATTAGATATGTAACCATTGAAATTTATAACATGGCTTCTTTATATATTATGCCTCTAGCCCCAAACATGACACATCCCGTGTAGGCTTCAATGAAAATTCAACTTCCTTTCAATAAAATGTTGCTTTCCTCCTTTATGATAAATGTCACATTAGGTTATTTTATTACCGCGGGCTCATTAATGTACCATTTATTTCATTTTCATGGGCTCATTAATGTACCATTTTGTAACAATCTTCTAAAATATGGGTGTAACGCTTCAACAGAGAGACCTATCTAAAATAATGGAATCAGTAATGATGGCCACAAATGTTGGTTAGTCAACATAGCATCATCGGTATCCTCCAATATTTGGTGCATTGGGTATGCTGGCTTTAATAATGTTGCAAGATTAAAGGTACATGACCCATGATGTCTATGGAAATCTATATCAGGGTGTCATTCCAGCACTGCGGCCCCCAACTATCATTGCAAACTTGCAAAGCCATTCACTATTTTAACTACATTGCTCTGATCTACATCGCTACTGCATCCTCAGTGCTATCACAACCTTTGATATCTTCATTCCTCTGTTATGATGCTCATGTTTACCTCTGATAGTGCCTCGACGTATGCCACCATCTGCTATGATACCCAATCATTATTACAGTTTGACCATCGATATAGCCTCTACCGTTGTCCTCGATACCATCCAATGCTACCCTAGCCTAATTGTGCACTATGCTATTGTGGTGCTGTGGCTTCATCTCTACATCGACCTTTGATGGTCCCATTATTGCCATGATTTCACCAATGTTATCACCCTTTTTGTCATGTCTGATTGCTCAGTCATAGGTTCCCAAAGTAAAGACCTCTATCCCTCACATGTCCAACCTCCAAATAATGGATATTCCGCATCCATTGCACATGATAATCTACTATCTCCACCAAAACCTTCGTCAGTCACTTCCAAATCATCGTCAGGTAGAAATATGTTCGAAGGTATTTGACTGTCTCATAGGTCTTCATTGTCAAGATCCAAATCCCTTGATGGTGCAGGTTCTCAGTAAAATCATCATCGTGTGAAACCCGTACCTCCGATGCATCATCACCATGTAATCCGATAAGCCTATATTGTTCGACCCGAAGACCCTGCCTGTAGCTTGCCATATAAATAGACATGTTGCTACCTTTTGGTCCAAGCCATTGTGTTAGCATCATCAAGGGCATATATGCTACGTTGCCAAGGACTTGGCCCACGTAATCTAGCATATTCATCCATGAGATCCTTGACCTCATTCTCAACCACATCGCTCCTTATTGGTTGTCTATGTAAACAAGAAGAAAACATCAAAAACATCAGAGGCATTAGTATTATAATGAAAACACTAAAATAAAGAAACCTAGCTCTTTAAGGCTTTATTCTAAATCATATATACATGTAATTTATTTATATTTTATTTTGATTATAAATTATATATATATATATATATATATATTATTATTATTTATTTATTTATTATATATTATTAATTATTTGACACATACAAATGGAAGAAAACACAAAAATTTAACAATAAAATTGCTAACAACAAATTGACGATAAAAAAGTCGTCAGCAACAAATTGACGATAAAAATCATCGACAACAAATTGACAAAAAAATCATCGACAACAAATTGACGATAAAAATCATCAACAACAAATTGACGATAAAAATCATTGGCAACAAATTGATGATAAAAATCATCAAAAATTGCTAATAACAAATTGACAAAAAACTACAACCTAAAACCAAGCAACCTACTAGACACTCAAAATGAAACCAAAACACCCAAACACAAAAAATGAAATGTGGGTCCCCAATTTTGGGACGAGTTGCGTGACAGTAACAACAAGAACTCAAAATCTAGAATGCCCTCCAAAACCCTAATGATGTTGCCTTGTTGATGATCAGGATCTAGAGGATCCACTACGAGCCATTGCTTGAAATTCTAGGGCTTAGTCTATTTATGATGAGTATTTGGGACCCTTTTGGTGTACAACTAGATAATATGGAACAATGTAAACTTGCATTAGTCAACCTAGGTGTAAAATTGATTAAGAGTAGATGCTCCTACATTAGTCAACCTAGATGCAAAAATCATGAGCCTCTTCTCATTGATATCAATTCAAAATTGGAGCTTTTTGTAAGTGAGCTAACTCTGCCTTGCTTATCCAAGGAAATTTTTATATCGTTTATGCCTAATTTTCTTACCCATTATTTCACCTAGAATTTTATCAATTTGATCAAGTCACTTCTTAGGTAGTTGATTCCTCCAATCTGTGCTTGTTCCAACCAATTTAGGAGCTTTAGCAATAGTATTATCTCCAACATATGGGTGCAAGTTTGATACATTAAAAATGGATGAGATATCTATCCCCTTAGGGAGCTCAATCTCATAGGCATTATCAAAAAACTTTTTGATTATCTTGCATGGTCCAATTTTCTTCATCTTGAGCTTGTTATAAGTACCTTTAGGAAATATTTCCTTTCTCAAGAACACCATAACCAAATATCCAACTTGATATGACTTCACCCTCCTTTTTTGATTTACTTTCTACTTATACTATTGATTGCTTTGATTGATCCTCCTCTTGATATCATCATGCAACTCCTTGAAGTGCTCTATGAGGTCCTCTACTATAACATTTGTCCTCTCAACTACAACCTTGACTAGATCAGTCACTCCTTTGGGTGACCTTCCATAGACTATTTGGAATGGTGATTTTCCTATGGACCTATTGATGGAATCATTGTATGCAAACTTAGCTTATGCAAGTACAAGATCCCATTGCTTTGGCTTATCACCAACTAAGCTTCTCAAAAAATTACCAAGGCTTCTATTAACCACTTTAGTCTATCCATTAGTCTATGGATGATAAGCAAAACTAAAATCTAGTCTAGTTCCTAACCTTTTCCATAGCATTTTCCAAAAGTGTCCCATGGATTTGACATCCATGTTAGCAGTAATGCTTCTTGGAAATCTATGTAAGCAATAATGCTCCTTGGAAATCCATGTAATCTAACAATTTCTTGGAAGAATAACCTAGCCACATTGTTGGCATCAACGGTCTTCTTGCATGGGATAAAATGAGCCATTTTTAAAAATCTATCTACAACCACAAATATGCTATCATGGCCTCTTTGGGTTCTTGGTAAACCCAATACAAAATCTATGCTTATGTCCTCCCAAGGTCCATTGGGAATAGGCAATGGAGTATATAAACCAATATTCTGCCTAGTGCCCTTTGCAAGTTGGCATGTTCTACACTTGGCCATAAAATTTTCTGCATCCTTAGCTAAACTAGGCCAAAAGTATTTCTCTCTTAGCTGAGCAATGGTTTTGTCTCTCCTAAAATGACCTCCTAGACCTCCACCATGGTTCTCTCTAATCATATTATCCCTCATAGATCCTTGAGGAATGCATAATTACCTATCCTTGAACAAGAATCCATCTTGAAGGAAGAAGTCATTCCACACCCTGTGCTCAAATTCATTGTATTCTTACCATGCCTTACCAAAGTCTAGATCATCCTTGTACTGGTTCTTCATATCATCTAGTCCTATGCATTCAACATGCATTATCTTGAGCAATAGCACCCTTCTACTTAAATCATCTATAATATGGTTGCTCTTTCCTAATTTGTACTTCAAAGTAAAGGTATAGCTTGCCAAGTATTCTACCCACTTGGTCTACCTAATGCTCAACTTGCTTTGACTATTCAAGTATTGCAAAGCTTGATGATCAGTATACAAGACAAATTCTCTAGGAAACAAATAATGCCTCCAATATTTTAGAGCTTGTACTATAGCATAAAGTTCTTGCTCATAGATAAAATATTTTTGTTGAGCCTCATTCAGTTTTTGACTAAAATATGCAATAGGCCTACCTTCTTGGCTCAACACTGCACCAATAGCCTTTCCACTGGCATCATAGTCTACTTGAAATTTTTTTTAAAATTAGGACTCCTTAGTATGGGCTACTCTATCATCTTCTTCTTCAAAAATTGGAAGCTTCTTTCAACCTCTTGAGTCCACACAAAGATTCATTTCTTTATGCATGAGGTCAATGGTGCACAAATTGCACTAAAATCCCTAATGAATTTCTTGTAGAAGCTTGCCATACCATGGAATATCCTTACCTCAGTTACACTCTTTGGGCTTGGCCAATTCTTAATGGTAGCAAATTTGGCTAGATCCATCTTAAGCCCATCCTTGGATATCACAAATCCAAGATAGATCAACTTTGACTTGAGGAATGAACACTTCTTCAAGTTTATCAAGAGCTTCTCTTGCTGTAACTTTTCCAAGACTACTCTTACATGCTTGATATGCTCTTCTTTGTTCTTGTTGTAGATCAGAATATCATCTAGGTAAACTACAACAAACTTTCCCAAAAATAGTTTCAACACTTTTATCATCAATATCATGAAAGTGTTGGGTGCATTGGTAAGCCCAAATGGCATAACCAACCACTCATACAGACCATCCTTTATTTAAAAGGTTGTTTTCCACTCATCCCCTTCTCTTATTCTGATTTTATGGTAACCACTCTTCAAATCAATCTTAGAAAAGAATCTAGATCCACACAAATTATCTAGAAAATCATCCATTCTTGGGATGGAAATTTACTTGATAGTGATCTTGTTGATGGCTCTGGAATCAATACACATCCTCCATTCACCATATTTATTTGGTGTCAAGACAATAGGTACTACACATGGGCTTAGGATTTCTCTAATAAAGCCCCTCTCAAGAAACTCCTTGAATTGCTTGTTCAACTCCATAGTTCTCATAGGATCCATCCTATGAGGTACCTTATTGGGAAGACTAGCACCAAGAATCAAATCCATCTGGTGGGAGATCTTCCTCATGGGTGGAAAACTAGGTGGCATGTCATCATCAACCACAACATCAGGATAATCCTTCAATATTGTTGCAACTTTAGCAGGCACTATCTCATCCCTTTGCTCCTCTCTAGGAAATAATGCATAGCACACTATTTACCCCTTTGTCTCCTCTAGGAACTCCTTTTCTCCAAGTAGTATTAGACCACAACTATCTTTAGTTGCTTTAGGCTTGTGGGATCTCAATCTCCACTTCTTGCCTCCCTTCTCAACTATGATAGTATTCAATCAACCATCATGCAGTGCTTTTCTATCATACTACTAAGGTCTACCCAACAAAAAATGGCATGCATCCATAGGAATCACATCACACCATGCTTCATCATAGTATTTCCCAATAAAAAACTTTACCTTTCATCTCTTATCCATGGTGACTTGGTGGTCTTTTTATAGCCATGAAAATTTGTATGGATTTGCATAATCCATAATATTTATATTAAGCTTCTCAACCATATAGGTTGATACCAAATTGTCAGTGCTACCTCCATCCATAATCACCTTACAAATTTTTCCTCTTGATAAGCATTTAGTCCTAAAAATACTCTTTCTCTACCAGGGTTCTCCATCATCTTTTCTTGATGTTAGTGCTCTCCTAACCATCAATTTCTCACTATCTCCTATAGTGGTGTGATACTCAAAT
Source organism: Wollemia nobilis (assembly GCA_028583015.1). NCBI lineage: Eukaryota > Viridiplantae > Streptophyta > Pinopsida > Araucariales > Araucariaceae > Wollemia > Wollemia nobilis. The sequence goes on along the minus strand of JAQPPZ010017049.1, from coordinate 5,824,947 downwards.
CCATCAACACTCTCTACCTCCTCTCCCTCAACCACATTAGCTCTATTTTTAGCTCTCTTGTTGGATTTTGGAGGCTCTTTGCATTCTATGGATTTATGGCCTTGAGCCCCATAGTTAAAGTAGGTTCCTTTGAACCACTGAGTCTTCTCCTGACCCCTTGTAACATTCCCCCTACCTCTGTTAGGTTGGAATCTACCTCTTTGAGGTCTGCTTGAGCTTGCAGCCTCCTCATCCTTCTTGACTACATGATCCTTACCCCCTTGGGATTTTGCCTTACCTCTACCTCTAGAGGACTATGCACAAAATTTCTATTGAGCTTCTCCTCAACTCTCACAACATATTGATATGCATCCTCCATGCTCTTAATATGCAACATACTGATTTCATCTTGAATAGAAATTTTGAGACCATTTACATACCTTGAAACTATGACTACAGTAGGCTCTGGTTGTCCAACTTGAATGGAAAGCCTTTGGAAAGCTTTAGTGTACTCTTTTACACTTGAATCCTTTTGCCTCAGGTTCTGCATCTTCTTGAAAAGAGTCAATTCATAATATTTTGGTAGGAACTGCTTCTTCAGTTGCCTCACCATTTTGTTCCATGACTTAATCTTACTTTTCCCATCAACAAGTCTCTTTTTCTACACTTGATCAAACCATAAAGAGGCATGACCTTTTAGCTTGGTCATAACAAGCTTAACTCTTTTGGAATCTTCAATGCCTTCCAACTCAAAGTATTTCTCTAACTCAGAGATCCAATCTACCAGCTCTTTTGGCTCAAGGCTTCTAGAATAACATGGGAGTTCAACTCTTGGCTTTGCACTCAACTTTGCAATAGCCCTAATTAGTTGATTAGCAGGTCTATCTTCATCATCGGAGGATGAAGTAATTTCTTTTGAATCAAGGGTTTCAGAGTCCTCAATAAGATCTCTCCTTCTTCTACCACATTCAATAACCTCAAGTATTGCTTAGATGTCTTATAGTGCTTGCAATACAACTACATTTGTTGGGACTAATCCTACAACACGGGAATCAAATCTTGCCCCAATGCAAACTTGCCTTGGATGACATATACCCCTACCTCTCCTTGCTTTTGGAACCTTAGGCACCTCTGGGTTGTCAACCATGCTCCCCTTGGATAGATATATGCACTCAACACACTATCTTCCACTCACAGGTCTGCACAACTCCTTCATGATATTCAGGATACTATCACTGCTCACAGTCAATATCTCCCCTCTAGACTATCATTGCCTTTTCTCTAGTAGAAAATTTAGGTGATAAGTAGCCAAAATTAATAAAAAAATAAACATAATGGATGTCATACAATTTGATGTAGTCAAGAAGCATGTCAGCTTAGATAATATCTAACCCAACAAGATGCATGCTTAAAATACAAGAATATTCCTCAAAGAACTCAAAGAAGCTTCTAGCAAACTACATTGTTATTCCTTGTAGATAATAATACATGCTTTGCCTCTTCATAGGTTGATAATCATTCAAAATATAGAGTAAGAGAAAAAAACCAAATTACGACATTCTCTGCCTAGTTCTAGCCCTAAAACCTTAGACAAATCAATTTACAATTGATTTATACAATATCAATTTATAATTGATTTATACAATATCGATAATTACAGTAATAGAAATTCAGTTTCTTGGTTCAATACAACCTTTAAATCTCTTTTGCAACCCTAGTTTGCAACCTTTGTTATCTCCCCAAGTCTTTGATATTGCTCTTGAAGCTCAACTTTACCCTCTTTTTTTCTTTATTCTTCTTTGAGACCTCAAAATTGAGAATACCCTCCAAAATCCTAACGATGTTGTCTTGTCGATGATTAGGATCTTGAGGATCCACTATGATTTGTTGATCAAAATTCTATGGATTAGTCTATTTGCAATGATTATTTGGGCCCCTCTAGGTCTACAATTGGATAATCTGAACCATTGTGAAATTTCCACCTATCGGTCTATGAAGAGTTTCAAGCTTAGAAAAAAATAATGGACCCACCTATGTGGAATATGACCACTGTAGCATGCACATCGTTTACAAGGAAATTTTAATACAATGCAAAGGAAGAAAAATATAAATGTCGATGACTAAATATTAGAGGATATATAGTAGAAAATAATTGCTGATGATTAATATTGATTTAGGAGACTCTATGAATTATAAAAAAATAGAATTTTGACTAGAAGCGCCTAAGAAAAACTAAGTAAAATACTAAGATAGATTAAAATAAAATCTAGGAGATATAAAATGACTCTATGGAGAATATTAGGGAAATATGAGGAAAAATGATTAAGAGTAGATGCTCTTGCATCACAATAGGTTCAAATGAAATCATAAAATAAATAAAGTTGTTTGTTTTTGTATTTGTTATACCATATACTTAAAGTATATTTTTTAAATGGATTTTTAAGACTGATTCATGAAACTTTAAAGTTTAAGTCAAGGGAAGAGTTATGGCATTCAACCTGTTTTGATGGATAACGTTTTCTCTATTAATAAGATTTTGAATGAGGTTTAAAATATGTTTAGAGTTAGGGAAAGCATTTTTTTAATAAGTTATATAAGACTTCTATGAGGGACCACTCCTATAAAAATACCAAAATATTATAACTTATTACCATTTAGCTTTTGTAAATAATTTTTAGGATTCCAAAATGATGAACATTCCTACTGCCTTATTCTGGTCCATGGACTATACTATTACTTCCACTCGTTCTAATAAAGAAGAGGCTAAACCTTGTCATCAAGGTATTTTTAAAGTCCTGTACAAGTTCCTCCTAAATTTCCCAAAAGGTAATATCTCTGCCCCTAAGTCTAAGGAAGAAAACTCTTCCTCAACCCCAAGTCCGAAAGCTACCAGATCTAAAATAAAATACAAGAATGATAAATCCCTTTCTGAGTTCACTACTAGAAAAAAGGTCGTAGTTCCCAAAGGCTGAAACACAAAGAAATTGCCAAAACTCCTCCATCCACTTCTGTTAAAACTCTGAAGGAAATGTCCAACTCTCCTGACCTTGTCGAAAGGTACCTACACAAATTGGCTGTCCATGCAACATATGCCACCATTGACCATCTTGAGACTGCTCACTTGGCCATCGAGAAGGTGATCTCAACAATCAAAGAAGAATGCCATGCACTAAGTCTTTTGTTATTCTGTGACAATTTTGAAAACATTCTAGTTATATCAGGTAATGAGGTATCCTTAGATACCAAGACTGATGTCAAAGATGCTATCAACAATGAAGATGTTATGGAGATTGCTAAGGAAGCTTGCACCACTGTTCAAAAGGATAACACTAAGGAAGTTCCAAAAATGGATGCAAAAGATACCATCTTGGAAGGTGTCGCTTCGTCTCTCATGTAGATGGACCTCCCCCTCGATGATTGACAACTTTTCCTCTAGTTTTGGGTTCCTGTGTGGTGAAGGATTGTTCCTTTTTGGGCTTTGCTAGTTTTTCGCCTATTTCTCTTTGTTCCTTTTTGTCAGAGGTTGCAACCTTCTCTCTGATGGCTTTCGCCTACTTTTTGTTCCTTTTAGTTTGAGGATGTAGATTTTAGTTCCTACAAGCAGCTCTATGTTTCCATTTTCTTTGTTCCTTTCTATTTTTTTTATGTACAAGGCATTGGGGTGCCTTTCAAATGCCCCATTTTCAATAAAATTAATTTACCAAAAAAAAACCATATCCAACATGCCTTTTTATCACAAATTATTTTTGATTTTTTTTCTATCAATTATATTTGTCAATTTTCTCAAAGTGCTATGTTTCCACAATAAGCTCCTTGGTATCATTTTGATTAAGAGATAAAATCTTACTTGGATAGTTTCCTTTTAAAATTTAAATTTTACCAAGATGAAGATCAACACCACGATTGGCTATATTATTTGCCATCCAATTTTCTTCTCTATAAACATGCTCACATTTCCAAGAGATTACCTCTAATAATAGATGATGAGCATCAAAAATAATATTATTTGCTACCTAGTCTCAATTTTCTTCTCTATAAATATGCTCACATTTTCAAGAGATTACCTCCAATAATAGATGATGAGCATCAACAATAATAGTATTTGTATCCAATCCCTATGTCCTTTTATGTTGATAGCATTAACAATAATTTGTGAATTCCCTTCAATGGAAATATATTTCAATCCTTTTCCTATTATCATTTTAATCGATATAAAAATTTTCCTAGTCTCTATATAGTTGTTAGTTGAAGTTCCATATGATTTTGAGTAAGTGAGAATAATTTTTTTCATTATTTGAAAACACCACCTCCATCAACCTTTCTCGAATTTCCTTTAGAAGCACTATCAAAATAAATTTTGATAAAAACCCAATTTTTGGATATTTCTATTTTACCCTAAATCAAAGTACATCCTTTGTTTTGATACTATTATCACAGATGATATTCATGCATGTTTATATCCTATAACCAAGTTGTTACCACCTATTTTTCTATACTTGAGACTTACTATGATGAGCACCATGTCCATAAGTTGTATGCTTTTGGGAGAATATTAATCATTTTTATTGTTATTTTAGATCTTAGAAAGAAATAAAACAAAAATTCTATTCTATGTTTATACTAAAATACTCATTACTTTATGAATTAAAGCTCAAATTATTAAACAAATACTTATCTCCACTTTAGCTTTTATGATATTGATTCAGGTTCTAAATTTTAAATTCTTGGTATTGATTTTTAGAGTATAAGATAATGCCTTTAGGGAAAGAGTCCTATATTGCTAAGTAGAGTTTGCTATATATTTAGTTTGTAAATATAAACGTAAGTGTATAATTTAAGGGAATTATATATATTAAGCTAATGTATAATAAGGATTATTGTAAATAGATTTTGTATAATCCCTATTATTGATAATTTAGTGGATGTTTGATTGAAGTTATTGCTCACTTGTAGTTGATGTTTATAAATTCAATAGAAGTCATAAATATTTTTCATTTACAAAGCCTCATAACTAAAGCATTTATAAATACCATGTAAGACATATACATGAGCAATATTGAATCACCTATCAATTTATTTTCCAGGTTGTCACATTTAGTACAACCATATGTACATATTATTTTATGGTACCTATCATTTAACATACAACTCTATTTAAAATTTAAGAGTATTATATCAAGTATTTAATATCATAGTAAAAATATGGATATGATCTTCTTGGGGTGGGAGATCACTGTTCGATTTTTCTGCCCCTTTTCTTTCTGATTTGTGGGGTTTTCTTCTGGTGCCTATGTTCTAGGATGTCCCTAGGTTTTTTTGGGATGTCCCTGGGTTTTGTTCTAGTTTTATGGCCCTCCTTTATCCTCCTCCTTGGCTGGATGGCATTGGATCTGATCTCCTTGGGTTGGGAGATCTCTGTTTCACTTGTCTGCCCCTTTCCATGCCTTCTAGTAGGGTTTTCATTTTGTTGCATATGAACTGGGATGTCCCTAGGATTTTTTGGGTTGTTTTTGGTTTTTCCTAGGACATCCTTTGGGTTTTCTAAGTTCTTTCAGGAATCCTTTTTCATATTTTCTTGCAAGGTCCTATATGGTGCTAAGGATCAGAGGTTCTTCTGGTGTAGTGCATGGTGGATGGGGTTTTTGGCTTCATAAGAAACTCTTCATGATTTATTTTGGATTGGAAGGGGCATTGTGCTTATTATTATGGTGTTGCTCTTTGGGTTTCCATATGCAGGTTTGATGGTGGGTTCTCAACTTTTTGTGGCTTGGGGGAGGCCTCTATGCTGATTGCTATTGTGTTCCTACGGGTCATCCTATTTTGGATCCCTGAAGCTACTTGTTGGTGGCATTGGTGGTTTTCCTTGGGCCTCCCCACCTTTTCCCTTGGCTCTCATTTCTACACTGTTGGTTCCTTTGTCTCCCTTGGATTTTGAGTAGTTTTCCTTACTACAATAGGATTTCATGGCCTCTGGAGTCCCCTGGTTGCTATTCTACTTGCAAGCCTAGTCAAGATGCTGATCCCTATTGTTGCTACCTTCTACTGCATCCCTGTGCTTCCTCAGGTAGGAATTTTTTGAGTTTCTCGCTTTAGTTTCAATTTTGAATTTCAAATTTTTGTTTTGGGCGGGATTGCCCTGTTTCAATATTTTCTGGGCAGGGTTGCCCTTGTTCTTTTCTTCCTTGCACGTGTTGGGATTTTTACACGTGTTTTTTGGCTATCCTGGGTGGGGTGGCACTGTCCTAGGCTTCATTGTAAAAGATCAAAGAAAAAAGGAAGGGAAAAAAATTATATTTTATTTTTAAATTTTATCCTTTAAGGCTATCCTTTAGCCTTTCCTCAGAGGTTGTCCTTTAGCCTTTTCTGAAAGGCTGTCCTTTGTTTTTCCTCTGGATTTTGGAGTCCTTTCTTGTGGCCTTCCTTTGGATTTTTAGTCTTATTTCTTGTTGTAATCAGGTTTTGGGATCCTTGATAAAAACCCATTTTTAATTTAATTTAACCTATAAAAACAAATGTGTAGGAGATTAATAACCACCTTGTTTTTTTTTTTATTAGGTAGAAGGAGTTTCGAAAGGTTCCTCAAATATTTTACAAAGCAAAGAAGGGGTTTTGAAAGAGTCCCTAAACCTTATACACTAGAAGAAAATATTTCCCTCTTGTACCAAGAGCCAAAGAAGGATTTTCTTGAGGGGGCATCCTTAGATCCAAGCTTCTATGAAAATCCAGCAAGCTCTTCCCCAACACCATGATCCTAGAGAACATCAATAAGATCTTCCTTGGATCCATTAATACTAGATCCACAAACCCATATATTACCTACTATATCTTCCCCATATCCACAAACCCAATGATTTACTTTCTCCCAATAGGGGGAAGCAAAACTAAAACAAATCCAAAAGTCACGTATCCAACAAGTAGGATAACTCTAGGACCATTGAGCACCCAAAGACTCTCTAGCAACTAAATTCTTGCTCACATCAACATTTAAAATTTGAAACTTGTTCTTGTTGAACACAATAGCCTTAGGAGGCAATTCCTGCAAGAAAATATTAGGACCCATGAATTTAGGATCCATAATCTTAGACAAAGTAGTTCCAATACTAATAGCTAGATCCTAAATAATGGAATTCCCACTTACATCAATATTTAAAATTTGAAACTTTTTCCCACCCAACCCAAAGGTTGTAGGAGGAATTACCTATAGAAATATCATAAGACCCTAAAACTCTAGATCCATATTCATAGGTATAACAACTCCAAGACTAACAACTATATCTCTAGCAGTCGAAATCCTGCTTACATCAACATTTAAAATTTAATTCTTTATCCCTCTTAGCACCAAGGCCATGAAAGGGATTTCTTGCAAGAAACTAATAGAACTGACTAAAAAAGGATCCATGTTCTCATGCAAAATATCTCTAGGACTAGCAACAAGATCACTCAAAGTCAAAATCCTACTTTTAGTTGATGCATAGTAAATTTTGAAATTAAATGAAATGAGACCACAAATTTCATTTATGTGATTTTTTTATTTTAATGAGGAAATTCATCAAGAAAAAAATCTAGGTTTTTTATCCACAATATAATTTTATCTAAGTCATAAAAATAGGCTACACATGTGTATACAATCAATAACAAACTTTGAAAAGAAATCCGTAAAGATATTTGAGATTTATGTTGGCTGAAATGATATGTAACTTAACAAAGATATTCTAGGTGTCATGTCAATGGGTAAAGAGTAGGAAAGTAGGGCTCGTAAGACTATTTCAAGCAACGAATATCATGTTCAGTGACATGTAATTTTAAAATCAATAATTTCATGCAAAATGAACTCACTTTAGATTTTCTAGCTAACTCAAGTCATGTAATTCTATATTGAAACCCAATTGAGAAAAATAAAAGCAAATAGCATTCAATTTAACTTACTCGTATGCTCAAATAAATAAATATCTATTATCTAATTTTTTTTCAATAAGTATTCTATAGGATGATAGCAAATAATAAGCTAAATTTGAGAAAACCAACAACAAATCTAAACTAATGCTTGTGGAAAAATATAGACATATGAATTGGGTAGGCTATTCAATACAATTTTTTTAGTGGATCGTGTCCATTTAGGTGGTTGAAAAGAAAAGTATTAAAATTATTGTAGGAATGTGGAACTAGAAATAACAATTTCAAATGAAATCATACAACAAAGAAATTTGTTTTGTTGTATTTTTTATAACATATAGTTAAAGTAGGCTAAGTAGGTATAAGTGGAATTACAAAGAAAAAAAATAAAAACACTAAGGGATATTTTTTAAAAGGAGTTTTAAGATTGATTCAAGAAACTTTAAAGTTTAATTCAAAGGAAGAGTTATGAAATTCTACCTCTTTTGATTGATAAGGTTTTATCTATTAATAAAATCTTCTATGGGTTTTGAACTATGTTGAGAGTTAGGGAAAGTGTTTTTTTTTCTATAAATAATTTCTATGCAAGTTCTATGAGGGGTCACTCCCATAAAAATACCAAAATATTATATTTATTGTTGGGTCAATTAAACCATATCCAAAATGCCTTTTTATCAAAAATATATATTTTTTCTATCAAATATATTGTTCAACTTTCTCAAAGTGCTATGTTTCACAATCAACTCCTTGACATCATTTTTATTAAGAGATAAAATCTTAGTTGCCTTCTAAAATTTAAATTTTACCAATATGAAGGTCAACACTATGATTGGATAAATTATCTGCTACTCAATTTATTTTTCTATAAATATGCTCACATTTCCAAGATATTGCCTCCAATAATATATGATGAGCATCAACAATAATATTATATTCTATCTAATCCCCACATCATTTTTTGTTGATAACATTAACAATAATTTGTGAATCCCCCTCAATTGAAATATGTTTCCATCATTTTCTATTACAATTTTAATCACTATAAGAAGTGCCCTAGTCTATACATAGTTATTAGTTGAAGTTTTATATGATTATAAGTGAGAAGAAATTTTCCTTCATTATTTAAAAACACCACCTCCATCAACCTTTCTCAAATTTCATTTAGAATCACTATCAAAATAATTTTTGATAAACCCAATTTTTGCACATTTCTATTTTACCCTAAATCAAAGTACATCCTTTGTTTTAATGATATTATCATAAATGACTCTTCCATGTATGTTCAAATGTTATTTTTTATTAGTAGAAAGGGTTTTGAAAGGGTCCCTAAACCTTTTACAAATTGAATAAGGGAGAAAACCCACTGGATAAAAAACCAAAATAGGCAAGAGAAAAAGAGAAACAAACACTACCAAACATAAATAGTTCATGTGGAACAAACCCAAGCACATGAACAACAACAAATAAAAACAAACTTAGAAAGGAGAATCCCTCCACCATTTATGTCATGTTGTTAGGGAATTTTTTTTTTGATTTTCCAAATATCTATCATGATAGTATTTTTCAAAGGTAAGGCAACCTTCCACAAGGGCTTATGGAGTAAGCTATAGTTGGAAAAACTAAAAGAGGTGATGCCTCTTGATGGAATGCAATTCTTCAAGTTACCCATATTACAAGAAGCAAATATCATCAACATGATTGGTCATCTTGAGGTGCTATGGAAAATCTATCTGCCACACATGGAGGGTCTCTTCTCTGAAACCTATGTCGGCCAACCAATCGGCTACCTTGTTTCCTTATCTATAAACATGCTAGATAATGATATTGGAATACTTACTTATAAGTCTTTTGCATTCACCAATGATGTTACAAAAGTTCCACTATGGGGATTGGGTGGCTTTGAGGAAATTGATTATGAATAATAAGTCTCCTTCAATAATGATATTTTCAATATTGAAACCATCTAGAATAAGTAATCCTTGGTAAAGAGCTCTTGCTTCAACCATTTTATTTATTTCAAAGTCAATGTTTTCAGCATAGGCAAATATAATTATTCCATGATCAATTCTGACTATGCCTCCATTGATTGCTCCTCTAGGATTTTCTTTAGCCACCCCATCAAAATTAAACTTGATCCACTCTATAGGGGGAGAGGTCCACCTGATACTAGATATATCAACAATAGAATTAACTATGCCAACTGACAGGTTAGTGAGTTTAAAGTGAGCAAAAATTTAAGACTCAAGATCAATTTTAGAGGCATCAGTAGTTGAGATGAGTTGGGAATTCTCAGTAGCAAATGTGGTAATTCATAGGATAATAGAGGTTGGGTCTTTAGCGATCCCATTAAAAATCCTGTTATTTTTCTCAAGCTAAATTTTCTATAGGTAGTGGTGTAAGCAAGAGGTCCAAAGAAAACTGAGTTGAGGATTGGTAAAGGGCTCGATCCATTGCTGGAATAGGAGAGTAAGCAATGAAATATGGGCCCAAGTAATATTAACAAGCTCAAACAAGGAATTCAGGATTGACAACGATATGGGGTATTCCTAGAAAAGGTGGAAATTTGATTTCCAGAAATACCCTTTAATGTATGTGAGTTACATGTGGAGCTTTAGCGAAATATTTCATTGTTCCACTCTCCACCATTTTAGTCCCAAAATATGAGCATGATCACAAAATAATTCATCCCCCTTTTCTTAGGTTCACCTACTTTCAGATTAGGTATTCCAACCTACTTAACAAAGGAACACAAAAAATGGGCAAGAGACCATAAGTTAGTGACCACGAAACATCACCTCAAAACAAGGGAACAACCCAAAATACAAAACTTTAAAAATACAAACCAAAATCTAACTTAATGCAAACTAACAAGAATGCAACACAAAACCAATAGTTAAGGACAAAGCATGAAAATAGAAAACCAAAACCAAAACATGAAAACCAAAACTATATACAAATGTACAATATGGTACAGGATGGTGCAAAGTTTGAGCTATCACTTCCCTGGATCCCAAACATGATTAGCACATTTCAAAAGACATATAACATGATACGCATGCCAAGTTTTGTAGAAATCCAACCAAAGTAAGATTAGGCCAAACCATATAACAATTCTCATCTTGCCTCTCTCACCCCACCAATTTGATTTAGTTCTATTAACAATCCCATAGGTGAGCTTCAAATCATTAAATTGATTAGACAATAATTGATCTTCAATTCTTATCTTGTCTATTCTTTAATATGTCAATTTCACAATTCAATTCATGATTTAGAACTAGGCTTTCCTTTTCAAATATGAGATCTTGCAAACAAGAGCCTATTTCTAAAAATTTCAAAGCCAAATCATTTTTCATGTTTGTAGGCCAATCAAACTTATGCAAAAATTTACAAGCATCTAGGATATCTACTAAATGAGAATCATTATAAGTTTTTATCCTAGATTCAATAATTAATTGATTATGAACTTGATTTAACACTTCAAGCACATCAACTTCTTTTTCATTCACCAAAGCAATCTTATTAGAGGTGTGAGTAGAAATCAATTCTAGTTCTTTATTAACCTCCAATGGCATTTCATCATAAATAACATTTGAATCCAATGAGTGATTATACAAATTTTCACCTGAAGCTTGGATGCTTGGACACAAAAGGTTAGATTCTACCTTTTGTATATTTTCATTTACCAAAACTTGGTGAGTCATTGTGATTTCTTCTTCTACCTCATGGTCTTTATCTTCTTCATCATCTTGTAGTCTTTCATCTTCATTGATTACCTGTTCATCAAACATACCAAAATTAGGCACCCAATCAAATATGTGACCATCCTTTTCAAACATTACATCTTGTTGGTCAAGGTGCATGTCAAATAACACATCACCATGATCAATCACTTGAGTTGCTTCAAATAGATCAACCTCTTTGTCATTTGGTTCCAATTCCTTGTTAACCACCAATGGTATTTCTTCCTTTGAATCTTCAAGATAATCATGTGAATTTGTACCCAAATTTTTAGTATCCCAAAATGAAAGAGAAGATTTTACCTCTTCCTCATCCAAAATAGATGAGTCATAAGAAACATTTACCATTTCTTCCCTTTCTATTTCAACAAGATCTTCAATAAATTCATATTCAACATGATCTAATTTGGGAACCTTCTCTATTCTTGCAAATGCAATATCTTCATGTGAAATGGTGATTTTAGCATCCTGCATGTCAATAGAAATCTCATCGATAGGGGTGTGAAAAGTAGATGATTCTTCATATCTTCCCCAACCATTGTAAAAATTGTCATCTAAATTCATGGGATGAAACTCTATTGTATTTGTGACATGATATTTTGATTCATCTATCAATTCTTTTTCTTCTTTATCCTTGGTAGTAGAATCATTATCATTTTCCAACACTTGATGAGATTCCAACCCTTCTTCCAAAACATTCTCAAATTGTACAGGACTTGTAATATCCTCATGCGAGAAAGCAATTGTATTATCCTGCATATCAATTGACACAAAAGTTTCATTAGAAGGTTTGGAGTGAGTGTATTCTTCCCACTTCTTCCAAGAATCATAGTAATCATCTTCCAAAATCAAGTGGTGATGCTCAACTACTTCTTCAACATCTTCCAATTCATCAACGTGTTTCTCATCAAATTCACCTTCACCTTCCTTAGATGGTTCAATGATTTCCAAAAGTGGGCTACTCTTTGTATTCAAGTTTGCAAGATCACAATCCACATTTGTAACCCATGATTCAATTTTATCACAATTTGGAGGGTGAGGATTTTCTTGACCATCAGTTTCAAGAATCTCATCCAAAGTGTCTTCCAAGAACAAGTGGTGAAATTCTATTATGTCTTCAAATTCATTTATTGATTCTCTTTCAACTTCACTTTCAACCACTTTATTCAATTCTATGGAAGGTCTTGTCCTATCACATATCTCAAAGCTAGTTAGATCTAGGACACCTCCATTATCTGAATACTCATGCATTTCTAGAGATGGACCCATCTCTACACAATCCTCATTGGTGGATATTGGCTTGGCAACTTGCACCTCCTCTTGGATGATATCTAAGGTGGTTATAACATTTGGATATTCAAATTCATCCCCTTGATCTTTCACCTTAGGCATCATTGGAGTGGAGGGTGCTATATTAGATGGTTGGTGTATGTTGGCATCAATAACTCTAAAATAACAATATCTCATGGGAACATGTTGTGCCTCCACTTGCCATTGTTCTACCATTATTGTGACCTCATAGACTCTATGCAAAGATGGGTCATCAAGATTTTCCCTTAAAAATGTAGCAAGTACGGGGGGTATGGCTCCCATGTATACTTGAATAGCTTCCTCTTCTGTTATGTCATAATGTTCCAACACTTCATTGCACAACCCATGGAACCTATTATTGAATTGACTCATGGATTCATTAGGTTCTTTGCAGATAGAGGTAAACTGATTTTTTAACACAACTAGGTCAACTTGATTTCCAAAATGGTCAAGAAATGTTGCTTCTAGTTGAGCCCAAGAAGTCTTAACCTCTAAAGGTAATTGGCCATACCAACCCATTGCTATGTCATCCAATATGTAAGAGAATAACCTACAAGCAACATCCTCATGGAAAATTTGCCATTGAAATAATATGCTCTTGTAGATATGCAATTTTTGTATGTATCCTAATGTCTCATTTTGACTAAACTATGGTGGAAACTCCAATACAGTTTTAGGAATTTGATGGGGTATTCTAGGTATTTTTAAAAGACTATAATAGTCCCCTAATAGAGATACCATTCCTTTTAAAGATACCATTTTGCTCTTATTTCATCAAATTTCACCATTAGTGAAACTCAAAGAATAACTTCAGAACCAATTTTGTTAGTCAAATAAAAATATCTTGCAAAGAAGCATGAAATGACTAACAAATCTCAAATGTTTAACATATGGATCATCATGTTAACATCATCCCAAAATATATGCATCAATTAAACCATGACATTGAAGAACATTCTCAAATTTGCAAAAAGGTTAGTATTAACACATCATCAAATAGAGAATGTTAGAATCAATGAAAGTAATCATATGGAAACAAAACCTCGTTAGTCAAGACCAATGTCTTTGAATAAATATTTCAAGTAACATGAACAATTTAGCATCTAAATAGCAATAAAATAAATCAATTCATGCCCTCCTAGCTCCCAAAGTGTTGAGTGCTAAAGGAGGCCAAAGATGCTAGTCAAACGGACTTGAAATATTTAGCAATTCAAAGCTCTCAAAGTTACACCAATATCACATTATTCATTGCATGAACAATTCAAAAGCATTTAAAACAACAATGAACAATTTAGCATAAATAAAATAACACCAATTCAGGCCCTCCTTCTAGCACCAAAATGTTGAGTGGTAATTTTACCCAATTGCAAAACCACACTCACCCTTAGGATTTTGATCACAAAACCCTCTCTTGCAAAGAAGTTAGAAACAAAACAACTTCTCCAAGGTTCCGCTATGTAAGCATTGCACATGTGTATTAGTAATCTCAATGAAGATATATCAAATAAGTGCTAGGAATACCTTAGTGATTGCAAGTAACTGTTAACAAGGGGCATGTGTTGGTTTATTTTATCATGCTATACTAATGATTGTTCATAAAACTTAAAGAAAAATAAATGTGAATTGGCCCTCATATGACCACGATGTAAAGCCTTGATTCCTTTTATCTTGAAATATTTTTAGGTAGATTTTATCTTCTTTTGATTAAGTAGATTTTAAACAAGTTTTATCTTGCATTAAACCCTACTTTGAACATGAAAATGAAGATTAAAATCTATCTATGAATGTGAATATAAAATGATGAATAGATTCATTAAATGTAGCTTCTATCATGAAGATAAATATAGCCTTTGATATAATTAATAAATTATCCCTCTTTGATGAAATTAATTTTCATAAAGAGACGACAATTTATTGCTTTAAAATAATGGCCTTAAAATGTCATTATAAATTATCCCTCTTTAATGAAATCATAATTTTCATAAAGAAGAAATAATTTAATGCTTTAAAACAATAACCTTTGATGTAATGTATAAATTACCTCTCTTTAATGAAATCAGAATTTTCATAAAGAGAGGTGAATTTATTGCTCCAAAAATGATAGCTTATGGAATGCCATAAGCTATCATTTTTGTAGAAAGAAATTCTGCAAAAATTACATTGAAAATAAGAAGGAGAAAGAGCATATTGAACGGTGAAACTCACAACATGACTGTTCTCTCTAGTTTCAAGGCCTCTAAAATTCAAAATTTTGAAGGCGGGAAAGACCAAATTCAAAATTCTTGAAGGAAGGAAGCTAATGCTGTTGATGCCTCTCCTATTTTTTTCCTCAATCCTTCTTCCTTTGAGCCTTTGGTGAACTTTTCTCTAGTTTCAGAGAAACCTACTCAAGTTTCCTTCTCAGGCCCTTTGTCAGGAACCTCTATTCCCATAGGCAGTTCTGGTGTCTCCTCAGGGAGAAAGGCTTCTGTAAATCTGTTACCTTCCTCTACTAGTGGGCCTCTTTCTGCCTCTAAGTGTGTTCTCTCCCATTGGGCTGATGGCGTTCCTCCTAGCTGGGTTGAAGGGGTTTCTAAAACTTATTTTTCCAAAATACTGTGTCCCCTTCTCCCTCCTTGGATGCTTCCATTCCTCCTTTTGAGGTTTTAGGTAACAAGGTCATTATCCCTACCAGTGTTTCTGAACAATTCATTGCTGAGGAATTTGTTTCCCTCGTTGGAAAATTTGTGGGTGGCAACCCTAGCTTCGACGTCATTAGGCACTGGGCTGCCCCGATATGGAAGGTTAAAGGTTCCCTCCATATTTTTGGCCTTTCCAAGGGGGTTTTTGGTATCAGGCTTAATGCCAAAGAAGACGCTGACTTTATCCTTTCTGGAGGGCCTTGGTTCCTTAGAACTAAAAGTATTTTCTTGAGAAAATGGTCACCTGATTTTGACCCTAAAACCCAAAGTATAAACTTTTCTCCTATTTGGGTCAGGATTCCCAAACTCCCTTGGCACCTTTGGCAAGAATCTGTCTTCAAATCTATTGTTTCCATGATTGGTGACCTCCTTCTCATTGACAAGGTCACTCTTTCAAGGTTAAGAATGCATGATGCCCTCTTGTGTATCAATGCTAACCTTGCTTCTACCTTACCTACCTTTGTAGAGCTGGAGTGCGGGTCTAGCCTCTTTAAACAGACCATTGAATATGAAATAAGCCTCCTTTTTGTATTCACTATCAAACTCAAGGCCACTTGCATGCTCAGTGCTCTTTGTTCCTTAAATAGACATCCCTTGCTGATGATTTACCTACTTCCAATAGAGACAAAGGAAAGGAAGTCTTGACTCTGCTAAAAAAAGTTAATAGACGTTTCCTTCCTTCCAAAGGAGTTGTCTAAATACCGGTCAAAGATAAAAAAAAAAAGATATTGCAGGAAACATCTCCTCCGTCAATCTTCCAAGCAATAAAGAGGACCAAACTTCTCTTCCAATTGCAAATGCCAATGAGGTTAGTCTTTTTACTCTGCTTAGTCAATTCTAAATTCTTGGTGATTTAAATCTTGAGGATGACCACGTTACAAATACTATTGAGAATATTAATCCTCAATACAAATATACTCCTAATAGTCCATCCCTTTCTTTGGAAGGCCAGTTTGACCATGAACCTTCTCATGCTAAGAGTTCCTTCTAGGATGCTTTCAATCCAAACCAGCCTCTGGTTGATGATATTTCTATTCCTGCCTCCTTCTTGGAACCTTCTAGTCCTGTTGTGCAAAAGTTTAATCCTAAAATCACCAGGAGTCTTAAGAAATCTCCTATTGACTGTGGCATGGAAAAAAAGAGAGGAAGAGCCTCTAATTCTGACCATTGGAAACAAGGAACCAATGAAGATATTGCTAATGGTGTCCAAAAGACTCTTTTTCTATAGGCATCATTTCTAAGGAAGACCCAAAGTGTACAAAACCTCCCCAACCATCTGGAAAGGGAGGCAAGAAAGTTACAAAATCTTCTAAATGAAGATCCTCTCATGGAATGTGAGAGGACTTAATGGTTTATCCAAATAGAGAATAACTAAATCATTAAGGAAAGAAATAAGACCCACAAATTTTGTTATCTAAGAAACCAAAATCAGTGATTCTCTTGACAAATAGATAAGTAATCAGATTTGGAAACACTGTGAATATCTTGCTTGCAAAGCTAATGGGGCTTTTGGTGGCCGCCTATGTCTTTGGAATCATAATATAGTAGAAGGAAACATTATTCATTCCTATGATGAAATGATGAGCATTATTATTTTTGACAAAGACAACAATTCTCCTTGGGTCCTTACCAACATTTATGCTCCAAACTCCATCACTGGTAGGACCCATTTATAGAACAACCTTACTAATGTCCATAGAGCCTTTGAAAATATTCCTTAGATTCTCATTGGTGACTTCAATACTCCCTTATTTCCTTTTGACAAGAAAGGGGGAGTTGGTTATTATTCCAAAAGTATGGAGGACTTCCAAGAATTCATAAGCAAACAAAATCTAATGGATGTCAATCTCAAAGGAAATCAGTTTACCTGGTCAAACAGAAGATGTGGTGCCCAATTAATTTAGGTTAAACTTGATAGAGTTCTTTTTTCTCAAGAAGCTACCAACATTTGGGGGGATGCAAATCTTCAATCCCTACTCAAAATTGGTTTTTATCACAGTCCTATTCTCCTTGATACAAATATTCGTAGCTATTCAAAACCCCCTTTAGGTTTGAATCTATGTGGATGCTTCATCTTGATTGAGAGAAAGGATCAAACAATGGTGGCAATATAACTTCCAAGGATATCCTTCCTTTGTGTTGGCACAAAAAATTAAAAACCTCAAGGAGAATTTAAAAATTTGGAATAGAGATGTCTTCGACAACCTCTTCCAGAACAAACAAGACATCATTAACAGGCTTGACATAATAGAAAAAGAAAGGCAAGAAAAAGGTGACTGTTTTGGGGACATCAGAGAAACTAAAAGGAACTTATTAGCTCAATATCATAATATCCTTCAGTGCAAAGAGATCTTTTGGAGAAAAAAATCTCATGATATTTGGCTAAAAAAAGGAGACTCCAATAAAAAGTTCTTTCATGTCTCAACATTGAGACATCGCAGTCACAACATGATTAAAGAAATTTGCAGGCAAGATGGCAAAATGGAGAATGATATTAAAGAAATCAGGTCAGAAGGTCATATTTACTTTTCAAAACTTCTACAAGAGGAACAACAACCCAACTCCAGAGCTGTTAAATATTTCTTTCTTCAATTCATTCCCAAACTAATTACTGATGACATCAACAACAAATTAAATGCAGTACTCTCTGATGAGGAAATAAAAGATGCCCTTTTTCAATGAAACTTGGCAAATTTCTTTGACCTAATGGGTTTCCTCCTAGATTCTTTCAAGCCTTTTGGGATATTGTCAGTAATGATGTGTGTAAAACCATCAGAGAAATCCAAGGCTCTAAGACTGTTCCCAGAGTCTTTAACTCCATGTTCATCGCTCTCATACCAAAAATCCCCAATGCTACTAGCTTTAATGACTTTCGACCTATAAGACTTTGTAATGTCATTTACAAAATTTTAACCAAGGTGATTGCCATTCATATGATAGAAGTCATGCCTATTATTATAAATCAATACCAAGGTAGCTCTGTTAGAGGTAGATCCATTTTTAGTGTATTATTATTAGTTATTACATTATTAGGGTAGCGTATCTAAGTTAGAACGTATTTCATTATTGGTTTGATGTTGTTGATTAGATCCTATTCCTATGAACTAATCCTGGCATATTATGTACTATTTAATTATCATTTTATTAATGAAATGTGTTGGTCTTTCTGACATGGTATCAGAGCAGGACCTGCTTGAGACCTGCTCGAGAACATTTTTCAAGAGGAGATAGGCATAGACATAGGCACGTTTCTTGAGGCAAGGTTGGACCTGCTCGGGCATGCATCCTGAGGCATCGAAACTAGACCTACACTTAGAACGAAGATGACTGGTCTTTCTAGATTGGCTTGATCGGGCATAGATCCTGAGATTTGATGACTGCGGTTGACTAGACACAGATCTCAAGGTCGATTCGAACTGGATCCGACTCGACATATTTCTTGAGGTTAGATTGACTGACACTGGACCGATGCTAGATCTGACTGGACATGAGCACGAATCTTGAGGTAAATCTAGATTGGTTTTGACTCAACACATTTCTCGAGGTTAGACCGACACCTGGACTGATGCATGGTAGATGACTAGATCGATGCTGACTGGACCGATGTTGACTGGCAGAACTGCCACGTGGATTGATGTGGCAACTTTACCTAGACGCTGGACTAGACTGGACCACCACGTGGACTGACGTGGCTGCCATGTGACCCGATGCGGACCTGATCCCTGTCACGTGGTGTGGAAAAATGGGTGTCGTGATTGCCCGAAGGCAATCACGTATAAAGGGGGGAATCTTCCCTTTTATTCCCCCCTCATGCACCCCGTGGGAGCAATGTGGGACTAAAGTACCATAATTTTTTTTGCTCCCCGTGAGGGTCGCAAGGGAGGAAAGGGAAAATATTCCCTTCTCCCTCTCATCGGGCATGCTAGCCCAGCTGGCAGGAGCGCCAGGCTAGCGCCCGTGAGGTCGGGGGATCCAATCCCATCGACAACAGCATAAAGGTAACATTTTTATTTTGAAAAAGCATTTCATTTTTTTTAATGCTTAAAGTTTTTTTTTAATTAAATATTAATTTCTTAATTTTATAAATTAAGTTAAGAATTTTTTTTTAAACTTTATCATTAAAATTATTATTTTTTTCTTTCAAAATAATTATTGTTTCAATACCTTTGAACGTTTCCTCCCACTTTATTTTGCAATCTCAAGGGGGGATACCTTTAAAAAAAACAAAGGAAGATAAATCTTGTCAAAGCATTCAAACAAGGCATAAAATAATCAAATGTCCAAACCTGTTTTTTAGGCTTCATACATAGCAAATTTTTTTGTTTGAAGTACTTCACATAGGGGGGATTTTTTGACATATTGTGCTAATCTGCCTACGAGGCAAGCTTTGTAAGAGCCTTTTGAGGCTTCTTTGTTGCATTTTTTTTGCACTAAAGTGGGGGATTGCATTTTTTTTCCTCCATCTCCTCTCTTGCAATAAGGGGGGATACATTATAATTTTGCAAAAAAAAGGGGGAAGACTTATAAGGGTGCATTTTCGGCAGTGACCGACACCTTAGTCAAATTATTTTGCAAAATTTTATTGTAAAAGGTGCATTTTTAGCAGAGATCGACACCTTAAGAATGGGTAGATCAAAGAAAAAGATAGCCCTAAAAAATGATGTTGCTAAATCAGTTAAAGACCCATACTTTCCACCAGATATGGATGGATTGGATTTTTATGAGGAGGGCACATTCCTCACACTAAAAAATGGTTTAGTAGCTCTCCTCGATGATTCTGAGTCTTGTATAGACCTTCAGACAAATGGTGCTCAAGTTCCTATTGGCGTTCTAAGGGGCATATACCTGGTATTTGTTGCACTTGACCGTGCCCAATGTAAATTGGAAATAAATAAGGAAAGTGAGGTCCTAAAGGTGAATGCTTGTTGTGACACAAGTGACCTTCAGCCCATTGTGGCGAATGCTTGTTGTGACACGAGTGACCTTCAGCCCATTGTGGCATATGCTTATTGTGATACATGCAACCTCATACCTTCTATGGTAGATATCAGTTGTAGCACAGGTGATCTCATTTTAGTAGCAGATTTTGCTTGTGACAGTAGTAACTTAAAAACTAAACCTCCTCAAAAAGAGCTCCATACTCTCATCAATAGCGACAAATACAATATTGTTAAAAGCATTGATGAAGATGATGAAATTGGGTGTTTTGAAAAGCACACCAAAGGATTTGGTTCCAAAATGATGAAGAAAATGGGATTCAATGGTGAGAGATTAGGTAAACAAGAACAAGGCATTAAAACTCCTATAATACTAAATGTCGAGGCAAAGAATGAAGGCCTTGGCTATACTGGACATGCCAGTACCAGTAATTCTATGTTTGTAAAACCTAAATCTCCTACAAATCCTAAAAAGCATTGTTGCAATCACTGTGGAAAGATAGGACATGTTGTAGCTAAGTGTTGGAAATTACATCCTTGTGATTCATGTGGATGTACGAATCACTCTTCTTCAAGTTGTTGGTACAAACTAAAAATGGCCAACAAGGTTCATATAGATTGTGGATGGACAGATTTCACACAATGGACCATGATGAAAGAAATGTTGTATGGCTTCTACCAAAAAGGTAAAACCTATGGTAGACCCCGAGGCAAATCTAGTGACAGACCTAGTGGCAGTACGAGAGATAATGACCCAGAGACAGACCTAAAGACAGACCCAGAGATAAAGTTCCAGAGGTAGATCTACAGGTAGATCTAGAGGCGATAATCTAGAGGCAAATTCATAGGCATATCCCGAGATAGACCTAGAGGTACAATTCTAGAGGTATGCTTAGAGCCAGAGCCAGAGCCATGAGCCAGATCCAGAGCCGAAGACAAAGCACGAGCCACCATTATTTCATTTCTCTTATTCTTCTTCTTCACTGTATTGGGGTAGTTATATACTTTACCCAAATATTGTTGTATGGGGGATAATAGCATAGCTAGTAGTTATATTATTACCCAAATAATGTAATAAGGGGGGATGTTAGCATATTATTATTAGTTATTACATTATTAGGGCAGCGTATCTAAGTTGTTAGAACATATTTCATTATTGGGTTGATGTTGTTGATTAGATCCTATTCCTACGGACTAATCTTGGCGTATTATGTACTATTTAATTATCATTTTATTAATGCAATGTGTTGGTCTTTCTGACATCCATCTTATATGACATTATTTCTGTTCATGAAGCCTTCATTCTAGTTCCCTCAATAAAAAGGTAGCCTTTATCCTTAAGGTTGATATGAAGAAAGCCTATGATATAATGAGTTGGGATTTTCTTATTGTCGTCCTTCACAAGTTTGGGTTTCACTCTGATTGGATTTCCCTAGTCAAAGGATGCATCTCCTCTGCTTGGTTCTCTATTCTTATCAATGGTTCTTCCCCTGGATACTTTCAAAATAGTATAGGTCTAAGACAAGGAGATCCTTTATCCCCCTCCTTTTCATCATTGTAGCTGAGGCTCTTGGCAGGTCTATTTTGGCAACTAAAGAGGTAGGACTAATTTTTGGTATTCAAGTTACTTCACAATGTAATCCTATCACCCATCAACAGTTTGTTGATGATACTCTCTTGTCCACATTTACCTCTGTCCATGAAGCTAATATTATCAAACGTATTCTTATCCTTTATGAATAAGCTGCTTGCCAAAGAATCAATTTCTGAAGAGCAAATTGTTTTTCCTTAATACTCCCTTGAGAAGGCAATAGTTGATTGCCAACATTCTTCATTGCTCTATCAGCAATCTACCTTCTTCATACCTTGGAATATCTCTTTTCATTGGAAATGTTAAGGAAAACCTGTGGGACAATGTCATTGAAAGACTTCAAAAAATGTTGACCACCTGGAGAGGAAACCTCCTTTCCCAAGTTGGAAAAATTACTTTGACCATGGCTTGTCTTCAAAGCATTCCTATTTATTTCTTATCCTTATTCAAAGTTCCAGTTTCTATCTACAATAAAATGGAAAGAATTCAAAAAAAACTTCCTCTGGTCAGATACTGACAATGAAAATTTACCTTGGATGACATCTACCCCTACCTCTCCTTCCTTTTGGAACCTTAGGCACCTATGGGTTATCAAAAATTTCCCCCTTGGATAGATATATGCACTCAACACACTATCTTTCACTCACAAGTATGCACAACTCCTTCACAATATTCAAGAGACTATCATTGATCACAGTCAATATCTCCCCTCTAGACTATCGTTGCCTTTTACCTAGTAGCAAATTTAGGTGATAAGTAGCCAAACTTAATAAACAAATAAACATAATGGTAGTGATACAATTTGATGTAGTCAAGAAGCATGTCAACTTAGATAATATCTAACCCAACAAGATGCATGCTAAAAATACAAGAATATTCCTCAAAGAACTCAAATAAGATTTCAGCAAACTACATTGTTATTCCTTGTAGATAATAATAAATGCTTTGCCTCTTCATAGGTTGATAATCATTCAAAACATAGAGTAAGAGAAAACAAAATAAAATTACGACCTTCTCTACCTAGTTCTAGCCCTAAAACCTTAGACAAATAAATTTACAATTGATTTATACAAATATCAATTGACAATTGATTTATACAATATCAATTTATAAATTATTTGTACAATATCAATAGTTACAGTAATAAAAATTTAGTTTCTTGGTTCAATACAACCTTTAAATCTCTTTTGCAACCCTAGTTTGCAACCTTTGTTATCTCCCCAAGTATCTGATCTTGCTCTTGAAGCTCAACTTTGCCCTCTTTTTTTCTCTATTCTTCTTTGAGACCTCAAAATTGAGAATGCCCTCCAAAATCCTAATGATGTTGTCTTGTTGACGATTAGGATCTTGAGGATCCACTATGATTCGTTGATCAAAATTCTATGGCTTATTCTATTCGCAATGAGTATTTGGGACCCTCTAGGTGTACAACTGGATAATATGAACCATTGTGAACTTTCCACCTATCGATCTATGAAGAGTTTCAATCTTAGAAAAAATAATGGACCCACCTATGTGGAATATGACCATTGTAGCATGCACATCATTTACAAGGAAAATTTAATACAATGCAAAGGAAAAAATATAAAATTCAATGACTAAATATTAAAGGATATATAGTAGAAAATAGTTGTTGATGATTAAGGTTGACTTAGGAGACTATATGAAATATAAGAAAATAGAATTTTGACTAGAAGCGACTTAGAAAAACTAAGAAAAATACTAAGGTAGATTAAAATAAAATATAAGAGATCTAAAAGGACTCTATGGGGAATATTAGGGAAATATAAGCAAAAATGATTAAGAGTAGATGCTCTTGCATCATAATAGGTTCAAATGAAATCATAAAATAAAGAAAGTTATTTTTTTGTATTTGTTATACCATATACTTAAAGTAGGCTAAATAGGTATAAGTGGAATTACAAAGAATAAAAATAATAATACTGAGGAATCTTTTTTAAATGGAGTTTTAATACTGATTCAAGAAACTTTAAAGTTTAAGTCAAGGGAAGAGTTATGGCATTTAACCTCTTTTGATGGATAAGATTTTCTCTATTAATGATATTTTGAATGAGGTTTAAAATATGTTTAGAGTTAGGGAAAACATTTTTTGAATAAGTTATATATGACTTCTATGAGGGACCACTCTTATAAAAATACCAAAATATTATATTTTGTTAGGTCAATTAAACCATATCGAACATGCCTTTTTATCACAAATTATTTTTGATTTTTTTCTATCAATTATATTTGTCAAATTTTTCAAAGTGCTATGTTTCCACAATAAGATCCTTGACATCATTTTTATTAAGAGATAAAATATCATTTGGATAGTTGGCTTCCAAAATTTAAATTTTACCAAGATGAAGATCAACAACACGATTGGCTAAATTACTTGCCATCCAATTTTCTTCTCTATAAATATGCTCACATTTCCAAGAGATTACCTCTAATAATAGATGATGAGCATAAAATAGAATATTATTTGTTACCCAATCTCAATTTTCTTCTCTATAAATATGCTCACATTTTCAAGAGATTGCCTCTAATAATAGATGATGAGCATCAACAATAATAGTATTTTTATCCAATCCCTATGTCCTTTTCTGTTGATAGCATTAACAATAATTCATGAATTCCCATAAATGGAAATATGTTTCCATAATTTTTCTATTATCATTTGAATAGATATAAAATGTTCCCTAGTCTCTATATAGTTGTTAGTTGAAGTTTCATATGATTTTGAGTAAGTGAGAAGAATGTTTTTCATTATTTGAAAACACCACCTCCATTAGCCTTTCTCAAATTTCCTTTAGAAGCACTATCAAAATAAATTTTGATAAAAACCCAATTTTTGGATATTTCTATTTTACCCTAAATCAAAGTACATCCTTTGTTTTGATACTATTATCACAGATGAATTTCATGCATGTTTATATCCTATAACCAAGTTTTTACCACCTTTTTTTTTATAATTGAGACTTTCTATGATGAGCACCATGTCCATAAGTTGTATGCTTTTAGGAGAATATTAATCAATTTTATTGTTATTTGAGATATTAGAAAGAAATAAAACAAAACTTATATTCTATGTTTATACTAAACTATTCATTACTTTATGAATTAAAGCTCAAGTTCTTAAACAAATACTTATCTACAATTTAGCTTTTATGATATTAATTCAGGTTCTAAATTTTAAATTCTTGGTATTGATTTTTAGAGTATAAGATAATGCCTTTAGGGAAAGATTCCTATATTGCTAAGTAGAGTTTGCTATATATTTAGTTTGTAAATATAAATGTAAGTGTATTATGTAAGGGAATTACATATATTGAGCTAATGTATAATAAGGATTATTGTAAGTAGATTTTGTATAATCCCTATTATTGATAATTTAGTGGATGTTTGATTGAAGTTATTGCTCACTTGTAGTTGATGTTTATAAATTCAATAGAAGTCATCACTCTTTTTCATTTACAAAGTCTCATAACTAAAGCATTTATAAATACCATGTAAGACATATACATGAGAAATATTGAAGCACATATCGATATATTTTCCAAATTATCACATTTAGTACAACCATATGTACATATTATTTTATGGTACCTATTATTTAACATACAACTCTATTTAAAATTTAAGAGTATTATATCAAGTATTTAATATCATAGTAAAAATGTGTAGGAGATTAATAACCACCTTGTTTTTTTTGACTAGGTAGAAGGGGTTTCGAAAGGTTCCTTGAACCTTTTACAAATCAAAGAAGGGGTTTTGAAAGAGTCCCAAAACCTTATACACTAGAAGAAAATATATCCCTCTTATACCAAGATCCAAGGAAGTATTTTCTTGAGGGGGCATCCTTGGATCCAAGCTTCTATGAAAAATCATCAAGCTCTTCCCCAACACCATGATCCTAGATAACATCAGTGAGATCTTCCCTGGATCCATGAATCATATATGCACAAACCCATGGATTACCTACTATATCTTCCCTAGATCCATGAACCCAATGATTTCCTTTCTCCAAATAGGGGGAAGCAAAACCACAACAAATTCGAAAGTCATGTATTCAATAGGTTGGATAACTCTAGGACCATTGAGCACCCAAAGACTCGCTAGTAGCTAAATTATTGCTCACCTCAAAATTTAACATTTGAAACTTGTTATTGCTAAACACAATATCATTAGGAGGTAATGCCTGCATGAATTTAGGATCCACAATCTCAGACAAAGTAGTTACAAGATCAATAACTAGATCCTAAATAATGGAATTCCCACTTACATCAATATTTAAAATTTAAACCTTTTTTCCACCCAACCCAAAGGTTGCAGGAGGGATTACCTATAGAAACATCACAAGACCCTCAAACTCTAGATCCATATTCACAGATATAACAACTCCAAGACCAACAACTATATCTGTAGTAGTTGAAATTCTGCTTACATCAACATTTAGAATGTAATTCTTTATCCCTCTTATCACCAAGGTCGTGAAAGGGATTTCTTGCAAGAACCTAATAGGACCGACTAACACATGATCCATGTTCTCATGCAAAATATCTCTAGGACCAACAACAAGATCACTTAGAGTCAAAATCCTACTTTTAGTTGATACATAATAAATTTTGAAATTAAATGAAATGAGACCACAACTTTCATTTATGTGATTTTTTTATTTTATTGAGGAAATTCTTCAAGAAAGAAATCTAGGTTTTTGATCCACATTATAATTTTATCTAAATCATGCAAATAGGCTACACATGTGTATACAATCTATAACAAAATTTGAAAAAAAATTTGTAAAGATATTTTAGATTTATGTTGGCTGAAATGATATGTAACTTAACAAAGATATTCTAGGTGTCATGTCAATGGGTAAAGAGTAGGAAAGTAGGGCTCGTAAAAATATTTCAAGCAACGAATATCATGTTCAGTGACATGTAATTTTAAAATCAATAATTTCATGCAAATGAACTCACTTTGGATTTTCTAGCTAACTCAAGTCATGTAATTCTATATTGAAACACAAATGAGAAAAATAAAATCAAATAACATTCAATTTAACTTAATCGTATGCTCAAATAAATAAATATCTATTATCTAATTTTTGTTCAATAAGTATTCTATAGGATGATAGCAAATAATAAGGTCAATTTGAGAAAACCAACAATAAATCTAAACTAATGCTTGTGTAAAAATATAGACATATGAATTGTGTAGGCTAATGATTAATAAATTCAATACAATTTTTTTAGTGGATCATCTCCATTCAGGTGGTTGGAAAGAAAAGTATTAAAATTATTGTAGGAATGTGGAACTAGAAACAACAATTTCAAATGAAATTACACAACAAAGAAATTTTATTTTTGTATTTGGTATACCATATAGTTAAAGTTGGCTAAGTAGGTATAAGTGGAATTACAAATATAAAATAATAATAACACTAAAGGATATTTTTTAAAAGAAGTTTTAAGACTAATTCAAGAAAATTTAAAGTTTAAGTCAAAGGAAGAGTTATGGCATTCTACCTCTTTTGATGGATAAGGTTTTATCTATTAATAAAATCTTCTATGAGGTTTGAACTATGTTGAGAGTTAGGGAAAGCATTTTTTATTTCTATAAATAATTTCTATGCAACTTTTATAATGGGTCACTCCCATAACAATACCAAAATATTATATTTACTGTTGGGTCAATTAAACCATATCCAAAATGCCTTTTTATCAAAAATATATATTTTTTCTATAAAATAGATTCTTCAAATTTCTAAAAGTGCTATGTTTCCACAATCAAATCCTTGACATCATTTTTAATAAGAGATAAAATCTTAGTTGCCTTCTAAAATTTAATTTTTACCAATATGAAGGTCAACACTGTGATTGGATAAATTACTGCTGCTCAGTTTTTTTTCTATAAATATGCTCACATTTACAAGAGATTGCATCCAATAATAGATGATGAGCATAAACAATAATATTATTTTATATCCAGTCCCCACATTATTTTTTGATAGCATTAACAATAATTTGTGAATCCCCCTTAATTGAAATATGTTTCCATCATTTTCTATTGCAATTTTAATCACTATAAGAAGTGCCCTAGTCTCTACATAGTTGTTAGTTGAAATTTTATATGATTCTAAGTGAGAAGAAATTTTCATTCATTATTTGAAAAACACCACCTCCATCAACCTTTCTCAAATTTCCTTTAGAAGCACTATCAAAATAAAGTTTGATAAACCCAAATTTTGCACATTTCTATTTTACCCTAAATCAAATTAAGTCCTTTGTTTTAATGATATTATCACAAATGACTCTTCTATGTATGTTCAAATGTTATTTTTTATTAGTAGAAAGGGTTTTGAAAGGGTCCCTGAACCTTTTACAAATTGAATAAGGGAGAAAATCCACTGGTCAAAAAACCAAAACAGGCAAGAGAAAAAGAGCAACAAACACCACCAAACATAAACAACTCAGGTAGAACAAACCCAAGCACATGAACAACAACAAACAAAAATAAACTCAAAAGGGAGAATCACTCCACCATTTTCATCATGTTATTAGGGAAAAAACATTTTGATTTTCAAAATCTCTGTCATGATAGTATTGTTCAAATGCAAGGCAACCTTCCATGAGGGCTTATGGAGTAAGTTGTGGTTGGCAAAACTGAAAGAGGTGATGCCTCTTGATGGAATGCAATTCTTCAAGTTACCCAAATTACAAGAAGCAAATATCATCAACATGATTGGTCATCTTGAGGTGCTGCAAAAAATCTATCTGCCACACATGGAGGATCTCTTCTCTGACACCTGTGTTGGCCAACCAGTTGAGTACCTTGTTTTCTTCTCTATAAACATATTGGATAATGATATTGGAATACTTGCTTATAAGTCTTCTACATTCACCAATGATGTTGCACAAATTCCACTATGGGGATTGGGTGGCTTTGAGGCAATTGATGATGAATAATGAGTCTCCTTCAATAATGATATTTTTAACATTGAAACCATCTAGAGCTCTTGCTTAAACCATATTATTTGTTTCAAAGCCAATGTTTTCAGCATATGCAAAGATAATTCTTCCATGATCAATTCTGACTATGCCTCCACTACTTGTTGCTCTAGGATTTTATTTAGCCACCACATCAAAATTAAACTTGATCCACTCTACAGGGGGAGGGGTCCACCTGATACTAGACCTATCAACAATAGAATTAGTTGTGCCAACTGACAGGTTAGTGAGTTTAAAGTGAGCAAACAATAAAAAATCAAGACCATATTTGGAGGTATCAGTAGATGAGACGAGTTGGGCATTCTCAGTAGCAAAGGTGGTAATTTGTAGGACAACAGAGCTTGGGTCTTTAGAAATCCCATTGAAAATCCTATTGTTTTGCTCAAGCTAAATTTACCACAAGTAGTGGTGTAAGCAAGAGGTCCAAAGAAAACTAAGTTGGGGATTGGTAAAGGGCTTGGGCCATTGCTGGAATAGGAGAGTAAGCAATGAAGGATGGGCCCAAGTAATATTAACAAGATCAAACATGGAATTAAGGATTGATAGTGATATGAGGCATTCCAAGAAAATGTGGAAAGTTGATACACAGTTTGATTTGTAGAGATGACAACAATTAGGAATGTACAAGCCTATGGTAATTAGGTTGTCCATGGTTAGGATTCTATTTTGGGAAGCAAGCCATGAGAAAAGCCAATTTTAGGTATTAAGTATTTAAGCCAAATAGACTTAGCTAAGACCCAGGATGCAGTAGGTTGATCTTGGGAATAATATGCAGATTTAACAATGAAAATGCCTTTCTCAGATTCAAAAAGGGGAATTCAATCTCTTATTATTTGGGATAACACAAATTCTTAAGATATTTTGAATAATTTTGGCTACTTCATTAATCTGATGGTTGGAGTTGTTCGTAGGAAGGATTTTCCACTACTAAAAATTGGAAATTTGGGTAATAAAATTGATAACTCTATTGCCAAATATATGATTAGTAATAGGTTTAATAATAACTAGACTTGGCTCATTTATGAGGGGTTGATCCCTCAACCAAGCATCTTACCAAAACCTTATAACTCTACCACACCCAAGACTCCATATCAGACCTTTCTTGATGATGTCCCTGGTTTGGATGATTGAATTCTAGAAGTAGGACCCATTGGGAAGGGGTTGCTCATCCATGAAAGAAGATCGTTGGAGATATATGTCTATCCATGTAGCTTTCTCATCATTGATGATTCTCCAAGATTTTTTGGCCATGAGAGCCAAGTTCATATTATGGAATTTCCTAAAGCCTAATTCACCCTATTATTTTTTAGAACAAACTCTATCCCACACTATCAATGGAAACCTATTGTGGTTCTCATTTTTGGACCTAAGAAATATTTTTTGGATTTGCTCAATTTTTTACCCTATGGAAGGAACCTTGAAAATTAACATGAAAAACATAGGTATACTTTGCAAATAGGCCTGAACCAAAGTGGATTTGGTTGCTTGACTCATCATTGATTTTTTCCATCGTACCAGCTTCATGGTAACATGCTCAATGACCATATTCTACATGTTTACAAAATATTTCCCATGGAAAAGCGGGAGGCCAAGGTAGGTGGAAGGTAACTTGGATATGGTACAACCAATAATCCTTGTGATTTTTATTTTCCTATGGATAAGAGTGTTCATAAAGAAAATTCTACTTTTCTCAAAATTGACTTTCTATCTTGTAGCCTCTTAATAGACGTTAAGAATAGTTTTTATTATTTTGGCTTTAGGGATTGAAGATAAAATGGTAAGAATGGTATCATCCATGAATTGTTGATGAGTGGCCAACCTAGAAACAAAAGAAGGTTTAATTCCTGATAGAAGGCCCAGGGAGCAAGCTTCATTAAGGGATCTACCAAGGGATTCAACCATGATGATGAAGAGGAAAGGCAAGAGAGGGTCACCTTATATAACACCTATAAAACTCTTGAAATACCCAACAGGTGAACCATTGACAATAACAAAGAACCAGAAAAAGGAAACACATTCTTTAATAAGAGCTATCCAATCCTCATGAAACCCAAATTTGGCTAAAACAGCAAAGAGAAAATCCTAGGAAATTCTATCAAAGGATTTGTTCATATCAAGCTTCAGGAATAGGCCAGGTTTTTTTTTTTTGCTATTGAATGCATAAGTTTATGAATAGTAATTATGCCATCTGTTATGAATCTACCTTTAACGAGCTACCTTGGCAGTGATCAATGATGGAAGGAAGAATGTCCTTAAGCCTATTAGCCATGACCTTGTTTATGAGATTATAAATTACATTACAAGGATAATGGTTCTATAATCAAATATTGAGTTTGCAGACTTGAGATTTAGGGATGAGGGCCAAGAAAGTGTAATTGACATCCCTTGGTAGTAGCTTAGTTTGTTGAAATTCTTGCACAAATTTCGTAACATCTTGACCAAAAATATCCTAAAGGTGTTGGAAAAAATGAGGAAAACCATCAGGTCCTAGAGATTTATCATGTTCAAATGTTATAACTAAGTTCTTACCATCTATTTTTCCATATTTGAGACTTCCTATGATGAGCATCATATCTATAAGTTGTATGCTTTTGGGAGGATATTAGTCAATTTTGTTGTTATTTTAGATCTTTGAAAGAAATAAAACAAATCTTCTATTATATGTTTATATTAAAATATTAAGTAGTTTATGAATTAAATCTCAAGTTATTATATAAAATTTGTCTCCACTTTAGCTTTTATGATATTAGTTCAAGTTTTAAAATTTAAATTCTTGGTATTGCTTGCTAGAGTATAACATAGTGCCTTTAGGGAAAGAGTTCCATCTTGCTAAGTAGATTTTGCTATTTATTTTATTTATAAATAGAAACATAAGTGTATAATGTAAGGTAATTTCATGTAGATTGAGCTAATGTATAATAGGAATTATTGTAATTTTTTTTTGATTGGTGGAAAAGAAGGGATTTTGGAAGGGTCCTTGAACATTTTACATGCTGAAGAAACTAAAAAAATAGAAGTGAAATAGTCTCCCAAGAACAAGAATTACAACAAAATTTGGAGGAAATCTCCTGAAACTAAACAAAATAAAGAAGAGCTTGAAAACAGGGCAAACACTAAACATACGAAAAATACCAAAATAGAGGTATAATTTTCCTTGGGGCACCTACCAGGATAAGAGAATAAGTATAGATTTGACTTAGAAAAGACAAAATATAAGCACACTCCACCTGGTTAAAGAGAGGATGTATCAACCGTCGAGTCGGCATTGAGCAAGACTTGAGGAAATTTGTGCTTCCAAATGGTGAGGCCATTTTGTGCGATCCCCATGTTGGAAAAGGTGTCAGTTACCTAGTTATCTTCATGATAAACATGTTGAATAAAAAATCTGTTGAATCATTGCATGAGATGTTTTGATTCATCAACTAAGTTTTGGGTCTTCCAACTAGTGGAGAGCTCATTTTTCATCTACTTAATTAGGATTAAAGAATCCCCTTCGATGACCAAATTGAGGTAAGTGAAATTAACAAACAGGTTGAGGCCTTGATAGAGAGCTCTTGCCTCAAAAATATTATTTGTTTGAAATATAATATTCTCAACAAAAAATAAAAATATTTTACTACTATGATCACATAAAAGGCCTCCAACTCTCGCTCTTCCAGGATTTCCTTTGGCAAACCCATTGAAGTTGAACTTGATCCATCCTAGGGGAGGCAATTTCCAACTGATTTGAGAAATGTAAAACAAAGTTCTAGTAGGCCATCAAGGAGGAGAAAGAAACTTGAGTGATGCTAATATATTAGAATCCAAATGTGATGGAGGATCAAACAAAGGTAGGACCAGAATGTTTTTAGAGGTAAAATCTAACCCTCTATTACCAACATAGTGATGGACTCTGGAAATGCCATGAAAGGCACACAAATTCCTTTCTCTCCAAATAACCCAAAGGTAGTGGGGAAGAATGAAAGACCAAAGGGTTTTCAGGCTGTAACAAGAGAAAGGAGAGGGCCACTGAAGGCAGAGATCAAGAATAGACTTAGGGTGGGTCTAGGCAACATGGAAAGTATAAAGAATGAAATGAAGAATATAAAGAGAAAATGGGTATTCCAAGAAAAGGTGATGAACATATTCTAACTCATACTTGCAAAGATAACAATAATTAGGAATAATTAGACCCCTGGCTTGCAGATTTTCTAGAGTTAGGATTCTATTTTGGACCACCAACCAATAAAAGATAACTATTTTAGGTGTAATATGTTTAATCCATACCTTATTTGTTAGAAACCAACTATCTGAAGGATCTTCATTTACAAAGTATGCCAACTTAACCAAGAAGAACCCCTTCTGGTTTTCTTTCCAAACCACTTTATCTTCAATTGAGGCCATCGAGATAACACACACCTTTAAGATGTTATTTAGAGATTCAACAACCATACTTTGAACCCTATTTAGATCTTGAAGTGGAACATAATTCTACACTCATATTTAACCATTGCTATGAATGAAGTCATAGAATTTTGGTCCAAAATACTAATTAGTGATGTGTTTAATTGGAGATAAATTTGAATATTGAATCAAAGGGGTCTCTCAAATACAACAATCATTTTAAAAGTTAAATTTTTTATCGTTTTGGATCTGCCATCCTATCCCTACCATCACAATGTGCTTGGATTTCAAAATGGAGTTCCAAATGGTTGATCCAATAGGAAACTCATGATCTAAGAGGAAATTACTCTAGTGAAGATACTTATTTCACAAGATGTCAAACCAAGTTGAGGCTTTCTCAAACATTAGATGCCAACCTTGCTTAGCTAACAAGGCTAAGTTCATATAATTTATTCATCTTAGACCCAAACCACTCTAGGTTTTCTTTGAATAAACCCTTTCCTAGGCCACTAAATGGAATCTGCATTTATCCTTAGAGCCTGTCCATAGGAAATTTATTTATATTTGTTCAATTTATGACACACAAAAGAGAGAAATTTAAAGTGGATAGAAAATATATGGGTATGCTTTGAAGGTAGGCTTGAATGAGGGTAATTTTACTAGTCTGGCTCAGTAAGGCTCCCTTTCAACTATTGATATTTTTCTACATTCTTTCTATAACAGTATTCCATAGGTTCTCTTTGGCACAACTAATAATTATGGGAAGGCCCAAATACATAGAAGGGAGGTTGGAGATGGAGCACCCCAGGGTTTTTGTAATATTTAATTATCTCCTAATAGGAGTGTTGAGTAAATAAAGAAAAATCTTGTGAAAGTTTATTTTCTAATCAATGGTTTGTTCATATATATTAAGAATGGAATTGATGATTTTGGCCTGGGGGATAGAAGAGAGGTTGGCTAGAATAGTGTTATCCATAATTTTTTGATGGCACATAGGGATGGAGGTGGAAGCAAATTTAATACCTAAGAAGGATCCATTAGAGCACACTACCTATATAGACCTTACCAAGGCTTTAGATAGAATTATAAAGAGAAGAGGAGAAAGAGGACCACCTTGGTGAAGATCACAAAAGCTTTGAAAATATCCAGTTGCAAAACCATTAACAAGCACAAAGAATATTGAAAAGGAGATGCATTATTTAACCCACTTAAACCACCACTCATGAAATTAAAATTTAATAAGAATAGATATGAGGAAGTCCCATGAAACATGGTCAAATACTTTGTTCATGTCAAGCTTTAAGAAGAATCCCACTCTTTTACTTTTATGGATTGAATGAAGGAGTTAATGGATAGTAATGATACAGTCAGTGATCTTACTTTGACTAAAATAATTTGGTAAGAGTCAATATTAGAGGGAAGAATACAACTTAAACAAGTAGCAATAGCCCTGGGGAGGATTTTATATAGGATGTTATATAGAATGATGGGATTGTAGTCTGAGAGGAAATTTCCAATAGTAGACTTAGGGACAAGCGCAAGGAAAGTAGAATTTACATCACTAGGAATGAAGTTGGAAAGTTGAATTTTCTATATGGATTTATAAATATCAGGCCTAATGATGTCCCAAAAGGTTTGGAATAAGTAGGGTGGAAAATTATCTAGGCCAGGAGCCTTGTCTCCCTTCATTGAGAAAACAACTTCTTTTATTTCTTCATTGGAGAAGGGTTTGAGAAGCCAAGCATTAATATCATCTAAAACAAGGGAGGGAATGTTTGAGAGGAGCTTACTCAAAATAATAGGGGTCAATGAGGACCTTGTTAAAAAAGGAGCTCAAAATTACGGACTGCCTCAGATCTAATTTAAAAAATATCACTAGTAATCAAACCATTGACTTTGGTCAGATCTCTTATTTTGTTGAAGCTTTGGTGGAAGAGAGTAGAAGCATGAAAAAAATTAATTAGTATTTGAGTCTCCTAATTTCAACCAAGTGGATCTTGAATTTTTGTGCCAGAAGGTTTCTTCCATGGCTAGAATTTTGTGAAATATTGAAAGGAGTTGCCTTTCAAGGTTGCTGATAGCAGTTCCATTCTAGATGGAAGCTTCGACCTGGAGAAGTTGATTTTGGATGTTTTATTTTTTGGTGAAGATATTTTCAAAAAAATTCCTTTTCCAAAATTTTAGGTTTTTTTTTTTTTATGTACCTAATTTTTTTGACCACCTAGGAAATAAGGGATCCTAAAAATTCCTTTCTCCACCATAAAAAATAAGATGCTCAATATTAGGATGTTGAAGCCACATGAGTTCAAATATAAAGAAATTTTTTAGAGAGGTGGATTGTAGACCTTCAAACACGAGCTGATTGTGGTTAGATCCAATTTTGAGAAGTGATCATAGAGTAGCATCACCATAGTTATGGCCTCTTGTGAAATAAAGAATCTATCAAGTTCGAGTTGTATCAATTGATTTCCAATCCTTCTATTACTCCATGTGAACGTAGTACCTCTTAATTTAATATCCATGAGCTCATTATTGTTGATAAAAATTGAGAATTCTTGAATGTTGTAAGGTAAAATAGGGGCTTCTACCAACTTATTAGACATGAATAGGGGAGAATTAAAGTTTCCAACCAAAATCTAGGCTTCACTAGAGAAGATATTTTACATTTGATTGAGAGTGTTCCACAAAGCTACTCTCTCTGAAGGATTATTAGGAGCATATCGAAAGAAACCATTTAAGCTTTGTGTCTTTATAGAAAAAAATTATATTTGTAATTTTATTGGACGCAAAAATAAATCTCCCTTAAAATTTTTTGGGATCCCAAAGACATAAGAGTCCTCCAAAATATCCACAAGCTGGACTAGCCAAGAATTCACCATTCCAGATATATTTGGAAACTTTTTCGACATTTATTTCTTCAATTTTAGTTTCTTGGAGAAGGAATATAGTAGGTTTAATATCCTTTCTCGTGGAAGCAACCAATATTTGTTTGGAATGGTTGTTGAGGCCTCTTACATTCTATAAAATGATCTTTATTTAGTGGTTTTATTTGAGAACTTTTTCCCCTACCTTGTGATTGGAAGGGTTTGGTTTTATTCATAGCATCTTCTAGGACTTTAGAGAGATAAGGCTCTTGTAAATGATGGCTTAAAGTGGTACAGGATCCATTGGATATGTCTTCTTATGATTCCTTATACCTAAGATCTTAGGAGTTTGGATGCTCTTTTTCTTACCACTACCAATGTTAGTAGAAAACTTCTTATGGTTTTAGGATATGGCTTTGAGGAATTGAAGAGGGATTTTAAGGATCTAGAAGTGGGATAAACCCCTATATTGGATAAAAATGAGGAAGGGAGAGAAGGGGTTGGAGAGGTGCATCCAATTCCTTGGATGGGGAGGCAAAGCTAACATGCTTGAGAATAGAAGGGGAAGCTTCATCCTTGGATGGGGAAGTGTAACCACCAAAAAGGCTCACACCTAGGCTAACTATTGCAATTGATAAAAGATACACAAATAGGCATGCATAAATTGACAACAAGAAATGAAATGAATACAAGGAATCCTTTATTAATTTCAATGGAGTCAAATTATAGATTCATCCCTCTTAGGGATACCCATTTGATACATCAATTACAATAGCGTCTAATCCCTCTCAAGGGTAGATGTGAATCAAATGCCTTCTAGGGTGACACAAACTGCTCTAGGGTGTCGATGACCCTCTTCTCCATGATTAGAGGCATTTGTTGCCTTGCATCCCAAAACCCTATTAGTCCTACGTGCAATAAACAACAAGAAACAATTAGCAA
Organism: Wollemia nobilis; assembly: GCA_028583015.1. Lineage (NCBI taxonomy): Eukaryota > Viridiplantae > Streptophyta > Pinopsida > Araucariales > Araucariaceae > Wollemia > Wollemia nobilis. Next base: position 5,787,616 of record JAQPPZ010017049.1, on the reverse strand, counting down.
CAAAGGAGGCCTCTCTTGATGAGGCTTTTAGGAGATACTTGCACAAAAAGATGTAATGATTAGCAATAATCAAGAAAGTGCAAGAAACATATTAAACCTATATTAATCATGAAATAATATCCTACAATATGTAAAGGAAAAGCAATTGCATCTACCTAATGGCCTAATTATGAAATTGAGAGCATGGAAGCATGAAATAAGCCATTAGTAGCATAATTATAGAAATGAAAGTAAATGACTAAAAAGCCTAATTATACTGGTCAGAGTCTCTAAAATGCTAATTAATCCATTAATGTGACTAATATAACCTAGATAAATAATATACAAAAGGAAAAACAAAGGGAATCTATCCTTATTTGCTCACCACGGGTCTGATGCATGGGTGGCACTATTCACCATGGCTGATAGCCGTGATGGAGCTCTGAGTAAACTTGCCCTCAAAATTAGGGCTTTCTCTCTGATCCACCTTGTCAAATTGATGTCCAAGGGTCACCTCTATGTCCTCTGATAGGTTTGGTGGTTGAATTGTTCAGATTGTGCACCAATTGCATGAATTTGTGTTTCTTGGCTCTCCTAGGCTCCTAGGGCTTCCATGGCAATTTGATCTCCAATTGGGTAGCAAAAGTATCCCTCTCAATGCATGTAGTTGGCTATGCAATTCGACAGGGCTTCACTACTCAATTGACTATGCTTCTCTCTAGACTTATCCCCAATTCGGAGGGGGATCTTATAGCATTGGCCCAGGGCTAGGGGTGGCTTCCTCATGAAGCCAAGATCAAGATTGGGTAGTTGAGCTTGTTGGATGGAAGGATCCAGAACCTTCCTCGCTCAAACCGCTCCAATATGCAACCAATTGGTCATTGCAACCAATTTTGGGTCGGATGAAGGCTAACTGATTCTGAGTGTTGACCATGGCTGACATGCGTGGTGAGCATTGCTAACCATGGGTGTCAGCAGCGGCTAGCACTGACTAGGCAAAGGTGCCCAAATGAGTGGTAAAAACCACTGCTATACCTTGGATCTATCCAAAGGTCTTCCATATGGTCTTCTAGCATGTCCCATATGAGTAGTCACCTCGGCATGACACGTTTTAGGTGTCTACAGATGCCCCTTTTGAGATGCATTGTGATTTTGAACAACGTTGAGCAAAACTAGACCTCCTAAAATGATGTCATAGGTTGGATGATGATCATTGGTCTGATCAACATTAGATGCCCCGAGTCCAGCAAAAGGATGCGCATCCTCGAATCATTGCTTCCAACTAGGTGAAAGGCTTAAATTTGAAAAATTTTGCACTCATCATCAGACATTCGGATAGCATCAATGCCAAGTAGGCTTTCATGCCTATCAATCCGAAATGAAGAGAGTTACAAACTAACTATCATATTTGCTATTTTCCCCAAGCAAAGGGGTAAGCTTATGATAGTCTTTAGCAATGATTCACAAGGATGAACACAATTTTGACAAGATCAAGGGATCTACTATTGACTTTGATTATGATTTGATATTATGACTACCCCCTCAAGCGATGAGTCGATGAGGGTAATGACAATTAAATGAAGCGACGAGGTCACTTGACCACTATGAATGATCTTGAACAAATTAAGATTTAGCATTTGAATACTTGGCAAGGCCTAATCAGCTATGATTACACCATTTAGAGTAATTGCATATTCCTATCCCATGGAGCGGTCCAGCCATGAAGGCCTTCTTAGGGAATCAAAATGATAGCAATGTCCATTAGGCTTGTAGTGAATCATAATATCGATGATATGCTAAAAAGTGTCATAGGAGAATTACGATGAATATCTCGTTCTCGTGGAGCAGTCTGGTTGTGTAGGCCTTCTTAGGGATTGAAATGAAACATAACAATTTAGAAATGATGAATTTACCCCAAATGTCCTTATGGTAATTTACTCATCTTGTCGGATTGCATGGATCGCAAGTCGTTGCAACCACCAAGTGTATAGGGTAAATAATTGAATATGAGGTGCATTTGGCTTTTGATTTATTTGATTTTTTTTGTTAATTTTGAATTTTTTAACTTATCTGGTCTGATTAACATCTTTGATTTGACCTTTTAAGGCTCTCCATGATGGGAATTTGGAGCAATTAATGTATTTTTCTAACCACGCTTGTTAGAAGTGGGCCAATTCCTTAGATGTCAACCATGAGCCGCACCAAAATTGAAAATTATAAAAGGTTTTTTACTTTGTAAAATTTTCATTATTTACCTAATAATGATAGTAAAATTGAGAGCTCTAGGAGGTAAAAACTGAATTCTGACATGGAATGCTACCGAAAACCTGACACAATTCCAATTTTCCACATCGATGGCCGATCAGCCGGAAGCTTCGACTAGTGGAGGAGCCGGTGCTTCTAAGGTAACTCATAAATTAAGACCATGCAATTACATTACCAGATTAAAATTAACCACATTAATTAATGGGTTAATGAACTCATTAAACTATTGGTAATGAACCACACCCTAGCTAGGTTTAGCATAGGTTAGATTAGAGGGTGGGTTAGATTAATTTTTTTTAGGGTTTTTGGGGTTAATTATGGGGAGGTTATGACCCTTAAAAGGTCATACTCCCTAGCTATGGGTGGTAGATGCGGGCCCCAATTGGAAAATTGGGGACCATGGCTATCAGCCATGGTGGGATTTAAATCCCAATGGTCAAATTTTTGACCGTTGCGTTGACCGCTGGTTGAACCCGTGATGCGCAAAATTTAGAAAAATTTTCAAAATTTTTAATTTTATTTTATTTTTCTAGGCACTTAATGCCATTTATTGCATTTTTGGAAGTGCTTTTGTGATGTTTTTGAAATTTGTGATCATGTTTTTACATGTTTTTGTATTTTTATGCATTTTTTAATTTGTTTCGACTTTTTAGAATTATTTTTCATTATTTTTCTTGTTTATTATTTTTGTTACTCAAACTTTGACTAATAGAGCGAGGGAGACCGATCTCCTTCATGACCTTCATGGTGATCTCACTGATGGGGAGTGAGAGTGGTTCACTACTATGGGGTTTGGTTACATCTTGAACCTCCCCACCATCCGGATTGATCAAGGATACTTGACTGCCTTGGCCCATCGTTGGGATGCATGGACCAACACATTTCACCTATCGATGGGTGAGATGACTGTTACTTTGGAGGATGTCTACCACATCTTCCATCTACCCATTGATGGTGAGCCCATCACCTCTTCTCCTACCATGGCCAGGAAGGTCGTATTTGATGCCATATTTGGTGATCGAAGAATTGAGGCCCAGGACCGTAATGCCCATGGAGGCATCCATGTCGAGGAGTGGTTCGAGGCCTGATTCTTCTCATAGTGGGAGGCTGTATTTATGCTCTTGATTATTTAGATAGTCCTCCTAGATTCTTTAGGTGTGAGGTTCCCTTGGAACCTCCTGGCTTAGACCAGAGAGGTTATGGTGAGCTCGACTACGAGATCCTCTCATTCTATCATGGGGGAGCACCCTGCTAGCATAGCTCTACCATGAGTTGTATCAGATCACACATCGAAGTAGAGTCAACATCAACTGCAGCATCCTCCTCTAGGTATGGGGTTGGTAGCACATCCTGATTGAGCACCCTGTAGACTTACCCCTATCGATCATTGACATTGATGATGAGAGTCAGTGCTATGCCACTTGCTGGCCTTAGGAGTGAGAGGGCTTTAGGAGTAGGTCTCATGTAGGAGACCTAGAGCATTATATTTCTAGATTTGCATAGCTCCATCCTGAGCACATATGATGGTGATCATACATGGACTATCTAGCATGGACACATGCGGATAGGGACCTACACCGAGCATGTAGAGATAGATGGATCTTCGATCGGAAGGTCGACATACGTGAGTACCACTTCTATTCTCATATCCTGAGGTAGTTTGGGATCCGATAGGATGTCCCAGAGATGTCGACTATCTATAGATGCTTGGTCCTCGAGAGGGACCTGACATGGCCCTAGGTGACTCCCCTGGGGGATGAGGATGATGACTTTCAGGAGTCAGGCTAGGTGGACGTAGGCACTACTCCTGACTATGATGGATGGTGGGTAGACTTCTAGTGGCATGGAGAGGGTCCACTAGGCCGACCAGCTGGTGGATTCATAGTAGAGGGCATAGAGGTGGACCCTCATGGGCGTAGGACCCACTAGAGGATAGAGGGTGCATGGGGCACCGGGGCCACTATAGAGGAGGGCCCATAGGTGGAGGTAGAGGAGGAGGTATTAGAGGAGGGTGAGGCACCTCTGGATAGTGATATTGGGTAGTTGAGAGCCCAGATTGCCGACCTCTAGAGCTAGGTTGGGAGACTATAGACTCAGATTCTACATAGGGATACTACCATCACCACTATAGAGGTGAAGCTCACTCATGGTCAGTGGTAGTGGTAGGGCTATGAGGAGGAGAGGGCAGCTCTCCATGCACAGGCTACCACTGTAGACACTAGGATCACATAGCTCACAAGCGAGCGAGATCTAGCATAGGCATAGCTGAGTGTCATGACTACTGAGAGAGACTTACTAAGGGTAGTGATGGGGGGCCCTCATCTACATAGGCTATCATGGCACCTCCTACAACACCATCTTATTTACTTCTAGTAGGTCGTGACCCCATGGTAGAGATCAGGAGGCTTCATTCCCTCGTGGAGGAGGGTAATGAGCGAGATACAATATGTGCAACTCGCATCTCCCAGCTGGAGGGCTACATCAGGCTGATAGGTGGGGAGGTACTAGAGGATACCCACACTATAGGGACTCAGAGGACTAGATCTAGGACTAGGGAGACAGGGTAGTCATCTACTAGCTCGAGCCATAGGATACACATGACTGAGAGGACTCACAAGTTTTTGAGTACTCATGGTACTAGCTCACATAGGATTCATAGGTATGGCAGAGGTAATGAAGGTGCCTCACAGACTAGGGGTCCAGGTCATGTGTAGTATAGATCTCAAAGATTTTGCTTTATGTACTAGTTTTGAGTGTAAGGTCAAGGACCTACATAGTTGTAGCCTACGGGCATTTTGATATACCCTGATACTATGTACTCTTGACACACATATATATATATATGATATGATAGTTCATCTCATTATATGTGTACTTTATTTTTGGTATTTTATGTTTATGTTATGCACATGGATGCAATGCAGATATTTGATTTATTGCTATATGATGTGATGTATGGATGACATGCACTAGCTATATGATGTGGATGCAGTGATATACATGTGTAGATGGACTACTTTATGATGCTATGTATACGAATGCAATGTTTGATGTTTAATGCAATTTTGATCTGCTTCACTTGTATGCATTTACTTTATGTTGCTTATGACATGATTCATGCCATGTTTGTATTGCATGTATATTTGATGATATTGTAAATGGACATGTATGTTTTAATCACTTAAAACACAATGTATGCAATATGATATGAGGTTTTAACAATCTAATGGATGACACCACAGAATGTATAACAAGCATGGATTGTAGTTGCTTTATCTCTTTGTGAAAGATAGTACACCCATATGTGAGATGCAATGATGTATGTTTTCTGTTCATAAGCTTTTGTAAATTAAAAGAATATGTATAATATAATCAGTGGCCATCTAAATATCATTTTTGACATCCATCCGGTATCTAATTATATAGTACAAATAATTCTAATAAACAAACTCTCATAAAAGAAATTGATGTTTGATGATTGCATTTGAAAATTTGATTGTTGCTATTTGGGAATTTTTGAGGTTTACCATGAGACTCAAACACCCTAGTTGACTGATCAAAAGTTGTATACTAACCACACTAGACTTCTGAAACATAAGGTTTTCGCTAGGATAGGCCCTAACTATTCATTATCCCTATGTGTGCAAGTGAGTATATTTGATAAGGCACAAGCATACCCCGATGTCAGATGGGATTCTTTCAGCCCATTGCTAAGATCGAGGGTCCACAAATGTCTTACCCAATCCTAGGTTTAGATTTTAGTTGGACTAGACCACTAGGCGATACAAGACACCTGAAGCTAGCTCTTCCACATTCAAACATTGGTCTGCACATAAGCGAAATGCTAATGCATCAGACATATCATCATGCATAAGGTACATTAGTGCTAACAATTCTAGGGATTCAAGCTCACCCCCTTCTTTTCTTCAATTTTTTGGGATACTTGCTCATATAAAGTGATAAAAATCACTATTTATTTTTGTACTATAGTGATAAAAATCACTATTTATTTTGTACTTTCTCTTTTTTCTTGAGCAAGGGATTTGATACTGATTTTACTTTCTTTGTACAATTTTATCTTCATTTGATCTGAATTTTTGGGATTTACATTTGATAATTTGCTTCAAAAACTTCCTTTGGGGATTTTACTTTGGGAAACTATTTCTGGGATATCGATTGAGGATATCGATCTTATGATATCAATATGGGATATCAATCTGGGATGTCGATCTATGATATCGATCTAGGGTATCAATCTGGAGGATTGATCTGGGATATCACTTTGGGATATTGCTCATTTTAACGTAAGCAAGGGATTCTGGGTAGGGAGTAAACTTGTCCTTTTTCCAATTGCCAACATTTCCCATACCGTCCACATAGGGGGATAAGCAAGAATAAATATTTTCACCTCAGGATACTTGGTCCTGCTTCATGGCTTTCATCTTCCCCTAGTCCTTATTAGGATTGTTTAATTTTTTGATTAGTGATAGGATTTATGATATGCTAAGGGCTATACTAACTAGACCTCAACTACAAAAGCAAAGCAAGCTTTCTATCAACTCTTGAGAAGACCTCTAGGTATGGTTGAATGACCTAAAAACCCTAGTATATTCTTCATAGCAACAATATGGGTTGTGTTGAAAAACACAATTACTCACAAGGGTGATAAATGGATGAAAAAGATAGTGCATAGATGCATGATTGAGATACAAACGTGGTGTCATTTGTAAGATTGTAAACACAATTTGTTCTAATGCAAGTGCGATGGATGAATATGCCTAATGCAATGCAATGAAATGCAAAATGAAATGCAATGCAATGATGCAAATGAAATGCAAATGTTTTTTATTTTTGATATTTTTTCAAATTTTTTATGGATTTTAACATTTTGGTTTGACCAAAGAGCTAACATACGCCTTTGGAGCCTTTTGGGATTGACCAAGTGGTTTTGAGAAAACCCTTGGAGCCTTTTGGGATTGACCAAGTAGTTTTGAGAAACCCTTGGAGCCTTTTGGGATTGACCAAGTGGTTTTGAGAAACCCTTGGAGCCTTTTCTGGGTGACCAAAGGGCTTATAGATGCCTTTGGAGCCTTTTCTAAATGACCAAAGGGCTTACAGATGCCTTTGGAGCCTTTTCTGGTTCTTAGGCATAGAATGCTTTAATATGAAGGATATTGAGAGGTTCAGGCTCTTCAACTCCTCCAAGTGATGTCAAGTGATATGTCCTAGGTCCAATATTCTTCGAGATCATATAAGGACCCAACCAGTTAGCTATGAATTTGTCTCACATTTTTGGTGGTAAATTAGAGTTCTGTTGGTTCTCTTTCAGCACAAGATCACCAACCTCAAAGTCTCTCAGATGGACTTTGCTATTGTAAGCTCATTTTAAGTGCTCTTGATAAACGTGGAGGTGCTCGAGGGCATTCACATGATGTTCATCAAGTAGCATCAATTGATCTAGGTGAGCTTGTCATGTAGTGTCATCATCAATGAACTCTTTCAATGCGACGTGCAACATTGGAATTTCCAACTCTAGGGGCATAATGGCCTCCAGCCATATACTAGTGAAAATGGAGTTGCCCTAGTGGGTGTCCGAATGCTAGTCCTGTAAGCCCATAATGCAAGGGGTAGCTGGATATGCCAATATTTGTGGTGCTCTTGTACCATATTTTTCAAGATGGAGACCACTATCTTATTTGAAGCTTCAGCCTACCCATTTGCTTGTGGATAATATGGAGTCACAAAACTGTGTTTGATTCTATACTTAGATGTCAAAGCTCTCACAGTTTTGTTCTTAAATGATGTTCCATTATCCGAAACTATCTTGGATGGTATCCCAAAATGACTAATGATATTGGTGAGTATAAACTCAACAATACGTGCTCTAGTTGTCATTGTTAAGGGAATAGCTTCCACCCACTTAGTGAAATACTCAGTAGCCATAATAATAAAAGTATGTCGGCCCGATGATGGAGGAGAGATCTTACCTATGAGATCGAGTCCCCACTGAGAAAATGGCCAAGCCACTTGAATGGGTTGTAAGGCCTGTGATGGTAGGTGCGTAAGATTAGCATGATGCTAGCATTTAACACATTTCTTGATATACACATTGCAATCCTTCTCCATAGTGGGCCAATAATAACCCATTCAAAGGATGCACTTGATGATAGCCATGCCATTGAAATGGCCATCACACGTACCATCGTGAGCTTCTAAAATTTCCCAAGATGACTCTTGGGGCTCAAGACAATGAAGGAGAACTCCATCGTAGCTTCTACGGTACAGGATGTCTGCTAACAAGACATACTTTGTCACTTTCTATTTGAATGTGCATTTTGTGACATGCAACAATCCCTGAGGGATTATACCAAGTTTAAGGAAGTCATATATCTATGATGTCCAGTTATGATAAGCTTCGGCCTCGACTGACAAGACAACATGCTCCCCCTATGGTTCTACATTTGCAAATGCAGACTAGGAAACAACCCTATGGTGAATGGTAGTACCACTCCCTGTCGGATCCTACGAGATCAAAGACCCCCAGGATGCTCTCTTCAGAAAGTCTCTGGCTCTGTAGAACCACTCATGGTTTGGTTCTACATGAATCATGTTGATTGACTCTTTGTTATCCAATGCTTCGCATTACATAGTAGAATGTGACAATATTTTTACATGGATGGTAGTAAAATCGGTAGATAGATTCTGAGGGATTAGAGATCCCAAAGATGCCATTGTGTCTACAAATCTATTGGATGAATGAGGGATTGCCTCGATGTCATACCATTCCAGTCGAGCTAGATATGTGTCAACAAGATCCTTGTAAGCTTTCAATATCAGACATCGACATTGAAATAGTCCCTTAACTTGGTTCACAATGAGAAGGGAGTCACCAAAGATATTTAGCCTTTTTATCTTCATGGCGACAGCTATTTGGAGACCCAAAATTAGGGCTTCATATTCAGCATTGTTGTTAGTGCAAGGAAAGTCCAACTTGAATGACAAGGGCATTGGAGCTCCTTGTGGCGTGAACAACACTATTCCTGCACCACCCCCTTGCTCACACTTCGAACCATCGAAGAACAAGGTCATATCGGCTTTGTTGTCCAGTTCTTCGGGTTTGGGTGCTTCTGATAAGGCAAAGACTACATCATCAGGAAGCTCTATGGTGAGGGGCCTACTATTTTTGAGAGGCGCCTCAACCAATTGATCTGCTATGACTTGTCCCTTAATGGACTTTTGGCTTATGAATTCCAAATCAAATTCTGTCAGTAGCATGATCCACTTCATAGTACGTGTATTATGATATGTCTTGCTCATCATATACTACAAAGGATTTTGTTTGGATATGACATATGTCGTATGACTCAACATATAGTGTCACAATTTCTTTGTAGCGAACACTACTGCTAAACACAACTTTTCCACATATGCATATCCGAGCTCATAGCTCACCAAGGTTCGACTAATATAATATATGGCCTGTTCTTTGTCTTGCACATTCTTTTGGGCTAACATGGTTCCCAGTGCAAAGTCGATTGTCGATATATATAGCAAAAATGGCACATCTGGCCTTGGTGGAGCTAGCACTGGTGGCATCACCAGGTATTGCTTTATCTCAGCAAAGGCTACTTGATAGTCCTCATCCCAATTGAATGGGACCCCCTTGTGTAGCAGTCGATTCATGGGTCGACATTTATCCGATAATTGAGTGATAAATCACTTTATGGATGCTACTTTGCCCTGAAGGCTTCTTAATTCTTTGATGTTCATGGGAGGACGCATTTCCAAAATAGCCTTGACCTTTTCTGGGTCAACTTCGATGCCTCATTTTGAAATGATGAATCCTAAGAGCTTTCCTGAAGTTATACCAAACATGCACTTCTTAGGATTCAACCTGACATTATGCTCTATCAGGCGATCGAAGACCTTCCTTAAGACCTTCGCATGCTCAGAATGCAATAATGACTTTGCCAATAAGTCATCAATATAATATTCTAATATTTTATGCATATAGTCATGAAAGATATATGTCATAGCCCATTGATATGTGGCACCAACATTTTTAAGGCTGAATGGCATAACTTTATAGAAAAATGTTCCCCATGGCATTATAAACATGGTTTTATGCTGGTCTTCGAGCTTAATCTAAATTTGATTGTAACCAAAAAAATTATCCATTAAGGAGAGCATCTCATGACCTACAATTGCATCTACAAGAGCATCGATATTCAGCAATAGAAATGAATCCTTTGGTGTTGCCTTATTCAGGTCTCTAAAATCCATACAAATACGGATCCTTCCATCAGGTTTTCCTATAGGTACCATATTGGATACCCATTCTGGATAGTCGATGGAGATTACAAACTCTACATCCAATAACTTTTGCAACTCGTCCTTAACCATTAAGGCTATTGTTGGATGCATCTTCCTAAGTTTTTGCTTGATTGGCTTCTTTGATAGATCTAGCGAAAGGTTATGAGTAACCAATTTTGGATCTAGACCCAATATATCCTTGTAAGTCCAAGAAAAGAGAGCATGTCTCTCTCTAGTAGAGGGATGAGGTTGGCATGCTCATCAAGAGTCAAAATTTCTCCAAATTTAACCTTCCTTGGATTGGTGGGATCATTACTGATATCCACTTCGAAGGTTTCCTCTACTAACATATGGGATCCCTCCTCAAGTTGATGAGGCGTAGGGATCAAGTGGATGTCATCTGCTGGGTTTATAGGTTCCGCATTGGAAGCATCCTCAGCATGATAGACATCATGTGCACAGCCTAGTGCAAAATGGAAAGGTTGCAACATTTCTTCATTAGGGAAGAAATATTCAGGCTCTAGAGGTGAATCAACATGATCCCAATCGATAGCATCTACATTTAAATGCAATAGTTTGGATGGATCGACTAGATTGTGGAGTGGAGTGGTCAAATCAATGGAGATCATGTTGATGGAATGGATTATGTCTCTAGGACCACGTGCAAGTGACTCATCATTAACAAAACTACCATCCCTAAGATGTGGTTCTAGGGGTATGGGGATCTCCAGATCCGGTCTATGAATAGATTGTTGGATGGGATCACTGGGCTCAAGGAGCTCCATATACGTTGGTGGATCAGGAAACACCATATGATAAATCATATTAAGATTCGGTGGTCTCCCTCTAAGAAGAGGATGGATATTAATCTCTCTACACAAATCCTCCATAGTGTAAGGTGCATTATGATAGCGTAAGTAGGGAGGTCCTAAATAGGCTCTCTCCATCTCATCCTCATCATCACTATCATAATAGAGACCTTCACCACTACCAACTAGAATTAGGATATTTGGAAGATGGGGTCCCATGTACGCCCACACCCGATAACTATTGTTGCTCATGAAGGATTGATCATCTTCGATGATTGTTTCCTCTAGAAATAGATGACGTAAGTTACGAGGGCCTAGATAGGCTACCTCAGTCTCATCCTCATATAGCTCATTGTTTGAGGACTCATTATCATCATCACTCTCATATATGCAACTTGGTCCACCTATCTCATAGATGGATTCTACTGTATCCTCATCAGAATGATCTTCTAACTCAGAATTTATCACTAAATTATCATTATGAACCTACATGCCTGTATCATCGACTACCTCATAGATTTTTTGGCCCAAGTTTTCTCTTGGTAAATCATCTGGACCGACGTCCACCAAGATATCCTCGTGATATGTCTCGGGTGGTGCTATGGTGATGTAAGACACCATCCAGTTATCCCTCTAGAATGTAGAAGGATTAGGGTGATAAGGATTGAAGTCAACCTCACCCCCCAGACTGAGGTACATGTGGTCTAGAGATACTGCAAGGAGTTTAGCCTATCCTCCACTATAGAATCCCAACCTAAACCTATCAGTAGGTAATTGATATTATGGTTCTATAGGCCTCTTACGCCCTTACTCGAATAGTCCGAGATCATAACCATGCCAATGGTAACACTCAAAGTATCACATGGCATAGTCTAGGTTAGATAGATAATGAATATTTATAGTGAATGGTTCATTATCATCCTCATCCATGGGTATGGGAGATGCAACTTGGTCTAACCCTCCATAGATGAAGTTGGTTTGGTTAGGTGGTACCCCCAATGGTTCCACCATCCCTATAGGAAGGTGATGGGCTCATGGTCAGCCCATGTCATGTGCAGTCTCGATAATCGGTGTGAATATCACATTCTACACAATGTATTCCCCTAACCTAGGATTAACCAAATGGATGGTCACCTATGATGCAGATGACCCTACTGAAGACACAGGCGAAGCAGGTTGAGGTGCCTCTTCGACTCCTCCTTGAACTTCCTCTACTTCCATGGGAGTAGGGGTTTCAATGATAACTGACTTGGGCTTTTGCTTTATCTTCTTTTCACCCACCTTTTCTTTCAACTTCCTATCATCCCATTGTATCGTGGATGCAGTCGGTCTAATAGAAGTAGTTGTTGTGTGCTCTGATCATTTTGATATGGATATTGTGGGTCTAGCACACACTTCTTTGATTATACCTCCTAGATATTTGATTGGTGATGCTGGTCGCACATCCAGGTGCATTGAGGGGAGCACAAATTCCCCCAACAAATCTGCTAGATTCATGTATTTAAAGGGTTCTTCATCCGAAGGCACCATGTGAACCTGTCCCTCATGAATGTATTTGATACACTGGTGTAAAATAGAAGGGATGCAATACATTTCTCTAATCCAAGGCCTACCTAGAAGTATATTATACTGCATAGCACCTTCGATTATGTGACACATCATCGGGATGGTCTTCAGTCCCACCTGGATAGGTAAAACTATAGTACCGACCATCGAGCATAATGCATCATTGAACGCTCTCAACGTGAAGGTGGAAGGGATGATATGCATCTTGGGTAACTTCAAGTGAGTTAACACCTTGGTAGTTATGATATTGATCGATGACCCCATGTCGATCAAAACCCACTTGAATGGTTTGTGATTCACACAAGCGATAATATGCAACGGTGGGTCTGCTATAATAGTGGAAACCATCTTGATTTCATGGTCATGAAATTGAATGACCGGCTCCTGACACTATTGCACGTGCCCCATGAAGTGTGTAAATGCTTCGGGATCTTGAGGCTACACCTCTATGGACCTTAAAATATCCATAAGCATCTCCCTGTGCTTAGGAGACTACTGAATAAGCTCATAGATCGACAACTTTGTTGGAGTTATCTGTAGGTTTTGAATCAACCTACTTTTGATGGTCACCACCGGTCTAGTTGGTGGGTCGGGCACATATTGGGCTGGCCTTGGAGGAGGCATAACTTGGACCCTAATAGGTATTGGAGGTTGATTCGGTCATTCATACCTCATGTTCCTCATGACAATATTGACCATGCCAATGAACCCATGGGTTGGTGGTTCGATGCACACTTGGTTGACCTGGCCAACATTATTCCTCGGTGCCTCATGATTAGGTAAAGGATTTTTGTAAATCCCCATATTTTTATTATTAGGTGCTTGCGGGTTGTCGATGAGAAGCGTACCTCTCTCGATCATATTTTGCACAAGATGTTTGAAGGACCAACATACCTCGATGTCATGGCCCTTCATTCTATGGAATATGCAATACTGATCATATTTATAGCCTTTAGGCTTAGGTTGATTAGGATCCATCATCTTGACTTTGGGTAAGTGAATAGCCTTCGCCTCGCATAACTGATGAAAAATTAAAGTCAATGACTCTGATAACTGAGTGAATATGTGAGGTGGGCATTGCTCCTTATTTTTACCCTTGTAATTGTTGTTGCACTTGTTCATATTGCATAGGCAGAGGTTGGGCTTGATAATTTTGCTTTTGCTACCCTTTTTCTCCCTTTTGAAGGTTCAACACTACCTGATTAACATGGGCCAGCTTGGCCTGATGTCTCTCAGTACTTTTCTTGTGCCCCTCCTTCTTATTCCTAAGCTTCAAGTTACCCTCCTATAACTTGATGTCCTCAATCACCTTGGCTTGCACCAAAGCCTCTTCGAATGTCTGGTATTGCTGCAACTATAGCAATAACAAAATGTGCTTGGCATAATTCTTCATGAACATTCATGTTAATTCAGAGGATAGGATGGAGAATGGTAGCTTTGCCATCATCTTCCTCCATCACTTTCCATAATCCATCATTGGCTCATCATCATGTTGTGTTAGAGCAGCTAGGTCGGATAAGTTTACCTTCTTCTTGATGTCGAAGGAGAAGCATTCAAGAAATGCATCAGCTAGTTGTTTGAAACTAGTGATGTTGTGCCTCTTTAGTTGGTTGAACCACTCTCGAGCTGGGCCTGAGAGGGTCATGATGAAGGTGCATAGGAGCAAAGCATCATTGCTCTCAATATGAAAGCACATATCTAGGAAACTAGTCACGTGCTCCTGTGCATCTTCCTCTCCTTGAAACTTTTCTAGTCTAGGCATCTTGAAATGCTCAGGATATGTTGGAATAGGCACTGACGTGCATAGAGGTTCATTATGAATTTTTTTCAAGGTAGGCTTCTGATAAGCCATTCCTTGCTTCTCTATGGCTTGAACCTTCTCTACTAAGGTCTTGTAGGCTTGCGAGGAAAGAAACTCCTCCTCTCAAGATTGTCTTGGAGGTGGCTTCGGAGGTAGGTTCTTCCTCGGTCAAGGTGGGGGACTAGGCTCACCCTCCTCCTCGAATTAGGAGATTTTAGGATACTCTTGTTCTAATTCCTCTCCCACTTCATTCTCATACTACCTATGCTCATGTTGTTCGGATGTCGAACGTCGATCTCTATGTTGAGTTGTATGGCGAGTATGTGTGTCTATGTTCTCATGGTGTAACTCGGGCTGTGAAGCCACTCGTCTATGGATACATTCCCTTATCTCATTGTGAGGATGTAAAATGGTGCTATCCAATTGATCCTCCCTCTCTACATGCTCCTTCTGATCAAGGATGTGTTGTTCATGCATGCACTATTCATATAATTTTTGTCTGATGAACCTCTGCCTCTGAGTATTCTCATTTTTGAGGTACTCTTTCTCTACATGAACATCCTCCAATTGATCTTGGAGAATATATCATATCTTCTCTAACATCATTCTATGAGCCCTATCAAGATGATCGACCATCTGAGGCCTTGGAGGGGTGCACTTTATTCGAGTGACTTTATGAGTATGTCCTCTAATGGACTAATTTACCACACTCTTGCCTCAATTTGTAAATATGACATTCATGTCAGGTTGTCTCCTATACTCAGTGCCCGCATGCGATGCAGGAGCATGCATGTCTCGAGAATGCTTGGAGCACTCTCCAGGTTCTCGGGTGGTCCTAATGGTGCTTTTGCTACACATGCTCATAGGACGAGAGGGTGCAGGCATAGGCTTATATCCTAAATGCCCTAGGACCTTGTCTAGACCATCCAATTGTTTGCTATGCCATGGCTCATGAGGTGGCATACCATTTGCTCCCACTTTGGAAATGTCTATGGTGAACTTGGTAGGTTCACCCCTATGGGGAGTCTGTGTGGGCCTATGCTCAGAAGCAGCCCTCTCTACTTACCCCTGAATGGGTGGATCTTGAACCTGTCTATACTCGGATGGTGGAGGTCATGAACCTCCCTTAGCTATAGGTCGAAGGGGTACCAGTCTGGATCCCTCGATGACATATTCTTTGGTAGAACCCATGGATCCATGTGGAATGTGGTCACGGTATATGCTATCGTATGTGGAACCCCCATGCTGGGAAGTCCCATGCTCTGATCTGTGCCTAGAGGGATGTCTAGTACTTCCTCTAATTGGGGTGTTCTCAATGGAATCCCCTCGTGTAGAATTATCCCCTCTAATGCTCGTTGAATGATGTCTAGGAGGATTCTATAATTGAGGGTATTCTACATCGTGTTGTGCACTAGGTGGAGCTTGAGCCTCGATCTCGGGTCTATGCCCGGGTCGACCGCTCCGTGTACGCACCATTGTGTATCCTATGTCTAGATTTAACTTTTATTAACACACAAAGAATACAATGATGATTATCTCTTTTACAATTTTAAAATGAGTCCTAGACTATTTGATGTGTTTTCAATTTGTTGTATCAGTAAAGTAACTCTTGTCATGTTTTGCAAAGCATTGATGATTTTCTCAATTGTTTAATGGCTTTCACCTGTATGCTCATAGCTCGACAACCTGGCTATGAACTCCAGGTCACGTAATCCCCCCAAAGTGCGGCAATGAAAGTCCACACCCGAGCAGGGAGCACAGGTCCTCCCAGATCCTCACCCATTTTCACCTAGTCAGCATCATACCCTCCAAAGAGAAGTACATGCAAATTTTCTAGGCTACGAAAGGTTCTTGGATCCGGTATTGGTCTAGAACATAGGGTACGTGGGAGTTGGGCCAATGGATGGAAATCACCTCCACCATCATTGAAACCCTACTAGTGGTTGGATGTGACTTCCAACTCACTAGCGTTTACTTTGGAATGTGGTGTGTGTGTGTTATTTTTAATTTGCATAAAGGAAAGATGCATAATACAACACTCACATGATCATTTCCTACATGATATGCATAAAAAGAACATTTGATATTTAGAAAGTATGCATGCTACATCTACATGATATTTAGACAATGCAACTTTATGATGTAAATGGCCTCTGATTTGGCCTCAAGCATGCAAATCCAACATACAAGGATACTTCTAGCATGCTGTATTCTAGGGTAGACTGCAATCAAAGGTCCACTGTTCCTAGTAGTGCCTAATGAAACCCTAAAGAAAAAAACCTAATGGACCTAATTCATTTCACCCTTATTTTATGGTTATCCTATTTAGTTTACATTTTTAGGTTCTAGAAAAACATAGAGACAGAAAATAGAAATAGATGATAGTTGAAGGGCCTACCTCAGATCCTCATATGATTGAGCTTTAAATTCCTACTATCTACTATGTCTGTTGCTAACCGTGGGTCTGATGCACGACTGCCACTGTAGCCCACGCCTGTCAACCATGGGCCAACTTTTTGACCATGGCTGTCAACCGTAGGGAGCACCTACCATAAAAACACCAAACACAGTCAATAAATTATGGCAAAAATATGGAGTTCCACCATGATCACCTACTGTAACCACCAAAAAGGCTCACACCTAGTCTAACTATTGCAATTGATAAAAGATACACAAATAGGCATGCATAAATTGACAACAAGAAATGAAATGAATACAAGGAATCCTTTATTAATTTCAATGGAGTCAAATTACAGATTCGTCCCTCTTAGGGATACCCATTTGATACATCAATTACAATAGCATCTAATCCCTCTCAAGGGTAGATGTGAATCAAATGCCTTCTAGGGTGACACGAACTGCTCTAGGGTGTCGATGACCCTCTTCTCCATGATTAGAGGCATTTGTTGCCTTGCATCCCAAAACCTTGTTAGTCCTACGTGCAATAAACAACAAGAAACAATTAGCAACAAAGGAGGCCTCTCTTGATGAGGCTTTTAGGAGATACTTGCACAAAAAGATGTAATGATTAGCAATAATCAAGAAAGTGCAAGAAACATATTAAACCTATATTAATCATGAAATAATATCCTACAATATGTAAAGGAAAAGCAATTGCATCTACCTAATGGCCTAATTATGAAATTGAGAGCATGGAAGCATGAAATAAGCCATTAGTAGCATAATTGTAGAAATGAAAGAAAATGACTAAAAAGCCTAATTATACTGGTCAGAGTCTCTAAAATGCTAATTAATCCATTAATGAGACTAATATAACCTAGCTAAACAATCTACAAAAGGAAAAACAAAGGGATCTATCCTTATTTGCTCACCGTGGGTCTGATGCACGGGTGGCACTGTTCACCATGGCTAACAGCCATGGTGGAGCTCTGAGTAAGCTTGCCCTCCAAATTAGGGCTTTCTCTCCGATCCACCTTGTCAAATTGATGTCCAAGGGTCACCTCTATGTCCTCTGATAGGTTTGGTGGTTGAATTGATCTGATGGTGCACGAATTGCACGAATTGATGTTTCTTGGCTCTCCTAGGCTCCTAGGGCTTCCATGGCAATTTGATCTCCAATTGGGTAGCAAAAGTATCCCTCTCAATGCATGTAGTTGGCTATGCAATTCGATAGGGCTTCGCTGCTCAATTGATAAACGTTTCTCTCAACTTATCCCCAATTTAGAGGGGGATCTTATAGCATTGGCCCAGGGCTAGGGGTGGCTTCCTCATGAAGCCAAGATCAATATTGGGTAGTTGAGCTTGTTGGATGGAAGGATCCAAAACCTTCCTCACTCAAACCACTCCAATCTGCAACCAATTGGCCATTGCAACCGATTTTGGGTCGGATGAAGGCTAACTAATTTTGAGTGCTGACCATGGCTGACATGCACGGTGAGCACTGCTAACCATGGGTGTCAGCAGTGGCTAGCACTGACTAGGCAAAGGTGCCCAAATGAGTGGTAAAAACCACTGCTATACCTTGGATCTATCCAAAGGTCTTCCATATGGTCTTCTAGCATGTCCCATATGAGTAGTCGCCTCGGCATGATGCATTTTAGGTGTCTATAGGAAGATTCACCACTAGACTTGGAAGAAGAAGAGAAACCAAGAAGTGAAAGAGAGCTAGAGGAAAGGGAAAAAAGACCAGTTGCAAGGAATGAAGGATATGGAAGAAGAGTTTCAGAGCTAGATTTGGGAAATAGGGTGAAATATAGATTTGCAGAAGAAACAAGAACCTTAGAATAAAGACATTGAAAAGGGTTATTGGCCAAGAAAGGACATACCTTGGAAGATGAAGTTGGGTCACTATTAAGAAGAATTTGTTTGCTTTTGGAGATCTTTGTAGGAGAATTAATAGAAGGGGACTTCTAAGGCATATTTTGCTTTACTACAACAACTGAAGGAGTTTTGGGGGCAACCCACCAATTTATTCTAGGGTTTTTATAGGAGCATCCATATTTTACCTAATGAGAGGACACTAGGATTTAAGATGACCTTACTTCTAGCATTATGTGCAGAAGTATGGCTTATTTTCATATTCAATGATTCAAATTTTGTTGAAAGAGCCAAAGACTAATTTAATCAATGTCGGTAGCTCAATCTCCAAATTGGTTTTAATGCACATGCAAGCATAAACTATTTTGTAATTTGATTTTTTAGCTAGGTCAAAACCAATGAGATCACCAATATTCTGAGCTATACCCTCATATTCATACCAAAAATGGAGAGGCAATCCTATAAATCTAACCCAAATGACAACGTAATTTATGCTTTGAGTTTCAGGGTCAAAATTTGGGGCCCAATTCTTTAGAAATAAACTACATCTATCAAAAACCATGGTCCACCTACAAGAATGTGACTATAGTCCCTTGGATTATTCAACCTAATTAGGAAGAAACCCCTAAGGAGGGCAATTAGCTCCATGTTACCCTAAGGAGACCACTTTATTGCCATCCATTTTTTCATGGATTCTATGTTCGAGCGAGAACCAAAAAATTTACCCACAAGCGAGTGTGATTCTAACATGACTCAAGATATGATAAGCTAAATAGGAATATTTAGAATACCTTTATTGGAAACCCAAGGCTTTGAGGCATAAGAAGAAATTAAAATTTTAAGTTTTTTATAGTCTCTACAAAGGAGATCGATGATGACTTTAGGGCATGAAGAGGTGGGCCTGGCTTAGGCAGGGATCTCCCCCTGACACCCGTAATATCTAGACCTAAAATTGGATCATCCTGGGATAAGGGCCCAAGAATACCTCCATTGCCATCACTATATTCAGTCATCCTACCAAAAAAAGTTTCAAAATATGCACCATTGCTATTGTCTCCTCCATACCACACCATCACACCTCCTTAGCTTTTGAATAACATTATCCAATTTGGTGGATGTTTGATTGAATTTATTACTCACTTGTGGTTGATGTTTGTAAATTCAATAGAGGTAATCACCCTCTCATTTACAAAGTCTCATAACTAAAGCATATATAAATACCATGTAAGGCACATACATGAGCAATATTGAAGCACCTATCAATTTCATAGAGGTAATCACTCTCTTACTTATAAAGTATCATAACTAAAGCATATATAAATACCATGTAAGGCACATACATGAGAAATATTGAAGCACTTATCATTTTGTTTTTGCAAATTGTCACCTTTAGTACAACCATATGCACATATAATTTTTCTAGTACCCATTATTTATCATACAAATCTATTTAAGATTTAAGAGTATTATATCAAGTATTTAACGTCATACTATACATATGTAAAATATTAATAACCACCTTGTTGATATGTAGTAAATTTTAAATTTAAATGAAATGAGACCATAGCTTCCATTTATGTGATTTTTTATTTTATTGAGGAACTCCATCAAGAAAGCAATCTAGGTTTTTTATCCATAATATACTTTCATCTAAATCATATAAATAGTCTACAAATATGTATACAACATAAAACAAACTTTTAAAAGAAATCTCTAATGGTTTTTTACATGTATGTTAGCTGATATGATATGTAACTTATCAAAGATATTCTAGGTGTCATGTTGGTGAAAAAAAGAGGAGGAAAGTAGGGCCCATGATATTATTCCATGCAAATGCCATGTTCAATGGCATGTAATTTTAAAATCAACAATTTCATGCAAAATAAACACACTTTGAAATTTCTAGTGAATTCAAGTCATGTAATTATATATTGAAACCCAAATGAGAAAAAAAAATCAATGACCATTCAATTTAACTTACTCAGAGGATCAAATAAACAAATATTTATTGTCTAATTTTGTTCAATAAGTATTCTATAGAATTATGGTAAAAAGTAAGGTGAAGTTAAGAAATCCAACAATACATCTAAACTAATACTTGTGAAAAAATATAGACATGAATTGGGTAGACTAAGAAAAAATAAATTCAATACAATTTTTTAGTGGATAGTATCCATTAAGGTGGTTGAGAAAAAAAGTATTAAAATTATTGTAGGAATGTGCCACTAGAGGCAATAGGTTCAAATGAAATCATAAAACAAAAAATTTTCTTTGTTGTATTTGCTATACCATATATTTAAAACAACATGAGTAGATATAAGTGAAATTACAAAGAAAAAAATACCAAGGGATATTTTTTAAATGGAGTTTCAAGACCTATTCAAGAAACTTTAAAGATTAAGTCAAGGGAAGAGTTATGAAATTCTACCTCTTTTTATGGATTAAGGTTTTATCTATTAATAAGATCTTGTATGAGGTTTAAACTATATTGAGACTTAATAGTTGTAAGCTTACTGTAGTCGTAAGGGCTTTGGCCTCTCTTTAGGAGGTCCAAGGTTCAAACCCCACTCAATACGAGGGGACTGGGATCCCTCATAAAACCTGTTTGAAATCATTGAAAAACTATATTGAGAGTTAGGAAAAGTGTTTTTTAAAACTAAGTTATTTGCGACTTCTACGAGGGGCCATTTTTATAAAAGTACCAAAATATTATATTTGTTCTTAGATAAATTAAATCATATCCAACATGTATTTTTAACATAAATATTTTTTAAATTTATTTTTCTATCAAATATATTCTTTAAATTTATTGAAGTGCTATGCTTCCACAATTAGCTCCTTGACATCATTTTGATTAAAATATAAAATTCCACTTGGCTAGTTTCCTTCTAAAATTTGAATTTTATCAAGATGAACATCAACACAATGATTGGCTAAATTATATGCTACCCAATTTTATTCTCTATAAATATTTTCACGTTTCTAAGAGATTACCTCTAATAATATATGCTGAACATTAAAAATAATATTGTTTTTATCTAATCTCCACATCCATTTTTGTTGATAGTATTAAATATAATTTATGAATAAAATGAAATATATTTCCATCCTTTTTTATTGTAATTTTAATCTCTAAAAGAAGTGCCCTAGTCTCTACATATTTTTTTTGATTAGGTAAATAAGGGGTTTTGAAAGGATTCCCAAACCTTTTACATAAGGGGTTTTGAAAGGGTCCCTGAACCTAAGATCTAATAATACAAGCATCCAAAGAGATTCCATAGAAAAACACAAGGAGGTTTGATCCACCCAAGGGAATTAGTTGGAGTTCCATATGATTTTGAGTAAGTGAGAAGAAATTTTCCTTCAATATTGAAAAAACATCACCTCCATCAGCGTTTGTCAAATTTACTTTAGAAACACTATCAAAATTAATTTTGATAAACCTAATTTTTGGACTACATTTTTACCCTAGATCAAAGTACATCCTTTGTTTTAATGTTATTATCACAGATGAGTCTTCCATATATTTTCAAATCCTATAACCAAGTTGTTACCACATTTTTCCATATTTGAGACTTCCTATGATGAGCACCATATCCATAAGTTGTATATTTTTAGGAGAATATTAGTTTATTTTTTTGTTATTTCATATCTTTGAAATAAATGAAATAAAAATTCTATTGTATGTTTATATTAAAATATTAATAGTTTATGAATTAAAGCTCAATTTCTTAAAAAAATACTCATATCTTACTGGTATGACCTTAATTACTTGATTCTTGATGTTTTTTTAGTAGGGTATTTAAAATTTACTAATTATAATTTTACGATAAATTAGTTCTATAATGATTCCATTAAAAATTATTATAAAGTAGCAAGGATACCTTTCTATTTTTTCTTCTTTTCTTGTAGGGATGAGAAATTCATGTTCATGTAGTTGTCATTCCTCTTGCATTGTTTTAGTTATTTCCAAGACAAGATCTAAGAATTTCAAAAAATAAGATAAATTATTTATTTATTTTAATTGATTTTATTTTGGGTCCAAATAGATTTTCCATTAAGGAATCACATATTCATTATAAAGGGTTCTTTCTTATATAAAGAATTTTATATTAATTAGTGAATTAAAATAATATCATAATCTAAAGTTATTATAATTAATAATAAATAGTTATTTTATTTTTCTTATATAATAAAATTTTTAATTATTTTAACTACATATTATGTATTAGCATAGTAACTTAATGTAAAAAATTTGAATAATATTATCGAATATGTTCAGAATTCTTAACAAGATTTTATCGAAGATTGAACATATTCAAAAGTTGTTTCTTTGGTCTGGGTCTAATGAGAAGAAACAATTTCACTTAGTTGGTTGGGAGCAAGTCTACAAATATAAAAAATATGGTGGCTTATGTCACCATAACATTAGGCAGATGAATAAGGCTCTCATTTCCAAATAGGGATGAAAGTTGGAAAATCAAATTGAAACTAGTTGGATCAACATTGTGTTGGCCAATATTTGAGACAAGAGAATTTTTTGCTTAATGATCCTCTGTCAACTTTAGGTTCAGCTTGCAAAATTCAAAGGTGCTAGTCTCCAAAGGTTGTAGGTGGAGGTTGGGTGATGGACTCAAGATTGATTTCTAAAAATATATTTGGATGATGGACCAGCCCCTTGCACAAATTACAAATCTAGCATTTTTGGAGCCTAGGAATAGATTGGTATTTGGGTCTAAGGTGACTAACTTTATCGAGGTGGTCAATGGTTTAAATATTTAAAAATTGTTAGACTAGTCTATTCTTAACAATGTTAAACTTGAAGCTTGGATTATAATTGCTAATAAGTTGAAGTTTTAGGTCATTAAAAAAAGAAATTAAGAGGATGATATATTTTGGGCAGGGGAAAATAATGGATCCTTTTTTGTCAAGTTTGCCTACAATCTATTGGTTGTTAGGACTCCTCTATGGGTCCCACTTTTCAAAGTATGGCTTAAGGGTCTAACACCAAAGGTGAATATATTTTTCTGGTTGGCAAATCAGAATAAAATTTTAACCATTGAAAATATTAAAAAAAGATGTTGGTTGATGCCAAACATATACTGCCTGTACGGTGCTAATGAAGAATAGACAAGCCATATATTCTTTCAATGCTTATTCTCTATGGAATTTCTCACTCTATTTTTAATTTTTTGGGACTAAGTTGGGTGGTTCCAAGTTTTCTTGTTGATGTTTGTGCTCAATGATCATCTCATTTTACTCTCTAAGGCTGAAATATTTTTTGAAATTTTGTTTGCCACATCTTTTTTAGTGGGTGTAGAAGGAGAGGAATAGTAAATTTAAACAAAATTCAAAAGATATCATGCCTCTGTTTGTGCCAGAGCCTTGGATTTCAAACTGGAGAGTGTATCCTCTCTAGCTTTGGAGGGGGGTAGATTTGAGGAGGCTGAGCTTGAAAGGAAAATTAGATTTCAACAAAGCAATAGGGTTGCTAGTATTTCTAGTCCTAATCCCCAGGCCCTTGTGAGGTGGGAATCTAATTCTTTGGGTTGGGTTAAACTAAAATTCCATGGAGCTTCAAAGGGTAATATCAATAATGTTGGTGCTTTGGTGGGGTGCTTAGGGATGATAGAGGTGGGCTTCTACTAGCATATGCTGAATTCTTAGATATCTAGACTTACCATTTTGCAAAGACCAAAGACCTTTACCAAGGTCTCCTACTTGTGGAGAAGATGGGATACCAAAAAGTTTGCATTGAAGGAGACTCATTTAATATTAGAATCTTGGTCAAAGGTGATTTAGTCCTAGGTTAGAACATTGAGATTGCGATTATGGAATCTAGGTATATTCTTCAGGCTAAAGAGGATAGGAAGATAAAGCATATCTTTAGAGAAGGAAATTACCACACTAAATTTATGGTAAACCTTGGTATAAGTCTTAATTGTTTTTTTATTTTAAGAGATAATTTTCTTTAAGGTCTTCTTCAATTGGATTTAGCGATGCATGCTTCTTGATGCTCTGTAAGCTTTTATTATTTTTAAAGAAAGGTTTTGTGGTACAACCATGTGGGAGTGTTGGTTTGCTGGGGGGATCACCAACACTATTCTAATTTTATTTCTTGTATCAAGTTGTAACTAGTTCACTTGGTGATGGGTGGCTAGTTTCAGTGCTTTATAGCTATTCTTGTCTCTGTATTGATGGTCTTAGGACAATTTTTGTAGGGCTTATCCTATTGCAAAAGGTTCGAGGACCATTTAAAAACCCCTTCTATATCTAATAAAAATAAAATATTATTATGATGTAGACAAATACAAGGGTAAGTTAATGTATACATGTGTCTTCCTTAAAACCCTTCTTGAAGTTTAAAATTTAAAATGTAAAATAAATAATTAAAATAGGCTACTCAAATACTATTAACATGTAAAATTGAGTATTTCATAGCTTATGTTATATAAAATGAAGATATTACAACCCAAAGCTAATAATAATGAATTAAATCAAATAAAAATATTATCTTTTTAAATAAAATATATTTATAAAATATTAAAGGAGGGATGTGGGGGCATTAGCATTATTTCTTAGAGCACTTCACATCATTGTGAAAGATTTAAAAGCTATTTGTTAATATTTTTATGACAATGGCATCAATGTTTTTGTTTGAAGCACATTATAGTGATGCTAAAATGTTAATATAATATATGTGATATGTACACTAAAATGGTAAAATGTTAGTGTAAATATACTCTATGAAATAACATTTTTTAATATAAAAGATAAATATGTTCATATAATAGATGTGACAAAATACCTGTAAAAATAAAAATATAGTAAAAATATGAACAACTTGAAAGTATTTTACATTAATATAAAACCATAGAAAAACTTTGTTTTTTTTAATAAGCTATGTGTGGCTTCTATCCGGGCCACTCCCATTACAAAAAAAAACATTACATTGCTCTCATTACATTTCTAACAAGTTAATCAAAACATATCCAACTTTATCTTTCGATCAAAGATATTCTTCATTTACCTTTATATCAAATATATTCTCCATATTCTTCATACTGCTAAGTTTCCACAATCAACTCCTTTTATATCAGATGCCTTCCAAAATTTAAATTATGCTAATGGCTAAAATATTTGTTGTCCAAATTCTATATCTATAAATATATTGTCTATAACACACAATTTCTTAATACCTTTTTTTAGGGTTATTATCCATTCCCCTAATATTCCAATATATTATTTTCATTGTTATTTTTTGATTTCATTTGTGGGTTTAGCCCCACTTCTTGTTAGCACTTGTCATATTTGCTTTTGTTTTTCCATATCAATTATCCCTCTAGGTTTCTTTTTCTCTTTATTTTTTCTTCTTGGGTTTTCCTCTCTCTTTTTCATTCTCAACAATAGTTTTATCTTCATCAATCTATTTAATCTTATCACATTGCTCATAGTAAGACTTATCATATTTAGGTTTACCTTGTTCTGAAGGATCTGAAGTGCAAGGAATAACCTCAAAAGTACAATCTTCTTTAGGTTGCCCTAGAAATCCTAAAGTGCAAGGATGCTCTTCTGTAGCAATTACCTTTTTTATTCTACTCTAAAAAACCTAGATTTGTATGGGTTTCCTCCGTCCTCTTTTATTTATTATGTTTCTCTTGAAACCTTGAAGTGCAAGAAATGACATCTTCATCCTTTTCACTCTTATTACTTGGAGATGATTCTATATTACTTGAGTAAAATGAAGATAATTAACCTGGAATAAACTTGAACTCTTTTCTTGTATTTATTTTAGGATTTCTTCCTAGATCATCTTTTGCACCTTTAATTCCTTATAAACTTGCTAAATGGTACTGTAGATATGATTTTTTTACCTCTTCTTTTATAGTGGAATATACTTGATTTGATATAGATTCTATTATTGAATGATTTTCTTGGTTTGTCTTGAATTTTATCTCATGGTTAGAATTTTTTGTCTCTTTCTTCATATATTTCACTTTGTAAACTCTTGCCATGTTTCCAATATCATAATAATTATGGCAATAGAATGTGATATTTTCATAATCTAGTTGATCTGATTATCTTGATTTAGATTTTATCTTAATGTATTATGACAAAGGTTTTGAAATATCTATAGCAATGCATATTCAAGTATATATAACATGCTTTCAATCCTTAGTATTTAGTATTTCCTTGATGCATTCCCCTAGGGTATTTTCAATATTCTTCAGAACATCCTTATTTATAAGCTGATATGGAAGTCTAAAAGCCTAACCCATACTAGAATCTTCTTAATAGTTTATGTCTCAATATAATGGTCTCAAATAAAGTGCATATCTTCCTCTAAACCATGGGCCACCAACCATTAGTTTATCCCTAATTTTAAATTGGAAAATATGACGAGAACAAAACCTTTAGGAAGAAAATCATAGAGTAATTTGAATTTAATTACCACCTCCACTTGATCCAATTTTGAATCTCCAAAAACCCTGACTATGATATATGGAACTTACATATTAACTCTCTACTTTTAAGAACAATTATATCATGCTCAATCATCTCATCCTTGACACTCACTTCTAGTGTAACATCTACTATCTAGATCGAACTTATCACATATTATCTCTTCTACCTATCTTCAACTTGGGCCTCCATACTTCCAACTAGGGCATCCTGACTTCGCATTAGGGATTTCAAATATAAATTTCCTTCCATACTAGCTAATGGAGATTGCTCTTGATTTACACTCCCTCTTGGGTTACACTTTCTCTTGGCTTGAATTAGCTCTTGTCTCTTCTTTTAATCGATGTTCCTTTGCTTTACTAAATATTTAGAAATAATGTTCCATGTATTTGTGGCAAGGGTTGAAGTATCGATGCACTATGAATGAACCCACTGCTCTTTTGTTATGATTGAATCTTGATTTGCACTCCCTCTTAAATCACACTTCCTCTAGATTCACACTAGATTTTCTTCAACTAAATCATACTTTGATTTCTACTTCCTACTCACACTTCCTCCTTACTCTTAGATTATTCTCACACTTACTTCTAGCTACACTCACTCTTGGCTCATGCTTACACTCACTTTTGACTACATTCTCTCCCAAATCATGCTCACACTTTCTATTATGCTCACTTCTAGCTTGTGCTTGCACTTGCTACTGAACTCACTCCTAGATTGCACTCTCACACTCACTACTGCACTCACTCTTAGCTCATTCTTACACTTTCTACTACACTCACTCTTATCTCATGCTCACACTCATTGTTTCACTCACTCTCAGCTTACACTTGCACTCACTGTTGCACTCACTCCCTATTCATAATTATAACTATTAAGATCTATATTTTTTTCAATGAGTTTACACATGTTTTTATGAGGGGTCATGGTCCATTCATACTGAGTGGGGTTTGAATCTTGGACCTCTAAAAGAGAAGCCAAATACCTTACCACTGTAGTAAGTTTGTAGCTAAGATCTATGTTGTATAGAAAAATAAAATTTATTTAATATGTAGTAAGAAAATAATTTAAATATTTTTTAATGTATAAATTATATTGCATGGATTATTTGATAATATGAAATATTTTGCTCGAATGAATTTTTTCCTTTACCTAATATACATATGATTGTTTTTTTATTGGGTAAATGAAGGGGTTTTGAAAGGGTCCTTGAGCCATTTACAAGAAGGAAGCATTATCTTCCAAAGAACAAATCAAAAGACAACAAAGAAAAAGTTATTCCACACTATGGGACTATGACCATATATACCCAATTACATCAAATATCATAGAAAGGTAGAGGGAAGAGAAAAAGAGGAAAATAGAGAACTCAAATAACTCAAATATCCTCAATCCTCTAGAACCAACCCATAAAAAGGACCATAAAACTAATCAGCTCACAACTGTCCTACCCTATGGAGACAACAAAAAACCACCAACAAAATGTAGCAACACCCAATGAGTTAGATAACTACAAGAAGAGCAAACACAGACAAGGAATACCTTAATATTTTGAATCCTCGATACCACCAGAAAAATTTACCACCTCAAGGACTTTTGGATACCACTAATACCATTCTATCATAGCTTTGACCTCCTTCGCACAAGCTATGGCCACTTTAAGAGTGCTTGTCAGGGATCTCATGAATTATTTCATCATTTCTCTTCCAAAATTTGGGGTTTTTGGTGGATCCTGGGAGCAGTTGATTTTAGCCTTCTTTTCCCCTGAAGATCCAAGAGAGAGCTTTTCCTAATTTCTAAAAATCTAGAGCCTTCCAAGTTAAACTCCTCGATATATAGGAAAATATTATCTACTTTTTTTGAAAGATGCTTAGAGCTTTTGGTCTTCTCGTCACTTTCATTAGTTCCACTGGGATTTACAGATGCATCACCTTGACCCTTTAGCATCTCCAAATCCTTTCCATACAGTGTGGACTCAATAGGATTTGGATCAATGTTCGAGGGCTAAGAATTTATAGAGTCATTCTTGAAAGTAGGGGAATCCTCCAATATACAGAAATAAACATGGTAATCCACCAAAGAAAACTTTGCTTTCCCCAAACTATCACATTTTTTTGATGTGGTCAAAAAGCATCTTAATCAAATCTTGATGGTAATATACACATGATAATTACATTATAATTTTTATAATTATTTATTAAAATATAATTCAAAGTAAATTAATTATAAATTAAATAAGTAGTTAGAAAAAAAAGGCCCTCTTATTAGAGAGGTAAAGTTATGAAACAACAATGTTTGGACTAAGTTGTGGTTATTTTATTTTTAGATAAGTGAATTTTAAATAAAACTAATTTTCAAATGATTTAATGTACTAAGTACATTTAAAAGCAATAAATATTTAAATTAATATAAATATTCCTTATAAATTATTAGTAGGGTTGCTAGCCCATATTTTATAGTAGTACCATAAGACCATCGCTCTTATTGAGTATTGTTTTTTCTCTAAAGCATCATATAATTCTAGTGAACGTTGTACTACAACATACCTTGGATAGGGTGGAATTATTATTGAGGAACAAAACCCTCAAAAGGGATTTTTCTCTTGGAATAAAATTCACAAAACCAAAACCCTACTAAAAAATAGAATAAGATAGAGAGTAGGTGATGGAAGGAATATAACATTTTGGAATGACATCTAGATCAGGAATACTCAAATGATTGAAGATACAAACTCAACCATTTTAGAACCTATAACATCTCAACACTTTGGCATTTGGGTTGCAGACTTCATTGTTGAAGAGGAGGAAGGGAAAAAATGGAAGACTATCCATCTAAATGGACTAGATTCCAGAAGAGAACAAGCATTGAGGGAGCTAAATAAGATGCTGAGATCCCAAGTCATTAACCTTGATAGGGTGGATGATTCAATGATTTGGAAGGTTCATAAAGGGAGGCTTTACACTATTAAATCAACCTACTATCTTCTTGAAGGAGATGGTTGGGGGTGGTTACCTATCTCTAAAGTATGGCTCAAGAATCTAACTCCCAAAATCAATTTCTTTTACTAGCTTGTAGTACTAAACAAGGTCCTCACCATAGATAATCTTCTCAAAAGAGGAATGATGATACCAAATAGATGCTACTTATGTGAAGAGAATTGGGAGAATATCCACCACTTGTTTATTGAATGCCATTTTTCTTGGGAGGTCTTCAATATGATCCTAAGAAAATTTGGTGTTTCATGGGTTCCCTTGAATAGTCTCACTGACTTATGCATCTAATGGGAACTGCCATTTCAAAGTAAAAGGCTCAAAACACTATGGAATTTTAGCCTTCTCCATTTTATTTGAGGGATATGGAAGGAAAGAAACAATCAGACCTTCAAATATCATAAAAGATATCCTAAATCAGTTGAGGTTAGAGTCAGTAATGCAATGACAAAAAATGTACAAGTGATAAATTTTAAAGACTCCTAGGAAAATGATAGTGAAAGAATGGTTGCTTCCCAATGGGGATTAGTAGGGGTGACAAACTCCTTAGGACCTCCCACACAACTCACTCAATCTCAAACTAAATGGAAGGCTCCTTTGTTGGGCTGGGTAAAATTGAATTTTGATGAGACTATGAAAGGCAACCCAGGGAAGGCTAGAGTTGGGGGGGTGATTAGGGATGATAAAGGTGGCATCTTACTTGCTTATGATAAAAAATTGGAAGTTCAAATCAACCACTTTATGAATGAAAGGCCCTATATAAAGGTATCCTTCTTGATAGATTGAACATAAAAAATGTACTCATAGAAGAGAATTCACTAAATATCATCAATTGCACTAAAGGCATCCTTGAGGAGAGTTGGAATATTGAAGACATGATTGGAGTGGCAAAGCAAAAAGTTCAACTCTTAGATAATTCATAGGTGAATCACATCTATAGGAAGGATAACTAGGTTATGGACCTAATTGCTAATATGGATGTTAACTAGGAAAAATTAAGAATTTGGGACAAGGATTTTTCCCATGAGCTATTGAGCATTGCAAATGAGGAGAAATAGGATGAAGTTAGGGTGAATACCAATACGTAATACTAGGGTTGGAAGAAATAATTTTTTTTGGGGCCGATGTTGGTAGCATCATCAATAATGACAATTTCATCCAATCATGCATACATTCATTCTATTCAAATATACCTTAAGGAGTAGTCAAAAAATCCATTTCTTAGAACAATATTTCTATTTTATGTTTTTAATACAAACTCTTTTTTTTTTTAGATTTAATATTGTCATCCAATAAATTTAAAGGAGTATGTTAACTAATCGTATGCCTACTAGTTCCAAGGAGATCTTGTTTGTGCGTGATTACACTCACAAGTGTCCAATTGGTAGCATTCATTGGACATGATGCATGCAAAACTCAATATCAACCTCAAGGTGAATTATGGTATGTATCAAATGCAATCCATATTCACTTCTCTTTTTAATAATAACCACCTAACCACGCCTGTGCACAAAGAACCAGCTCTCAATGAGGAACGACAAGCAGATCCTAGATAGGTTATCATTTCTCAATCTTGGTGGTAAAAGATGAAGGGGACATTTTGAAACTAGATTTTTGGCCTTTCAAAGGTTTTTCATTTAGTGTGTTTACTAAGTAATGGTGTCTGTGTAAGGCTGCATGTTTTGTATCTAATTTCACAACCTTAGTTTTAATTCAGTAGGACTAGTCTTGGGAGCTTAATGTTAGATATTTCTTTTAGTTTGTAAAAGGGTTGGGGCCCTTTCAAAAACCCCTTCACAAAATTTATAAAAAATATATATTCAAGGACATTAGTACCATGTTTTGACATAGAAAGTAACATATTGTTATCTGTATGTAGATCAGTTTAAGTATTAATGCTCAAGTTCTTAAATGGATTTTCACTTCCAGTTTAGTTTTTATGATACTAATTGGCATTTCCAATTTTAAATTCTTGGTATTATTTGATAGAATAAGATAATTCCTAAAAGGTAAGAGTATCATCTAGCTATTTCAAGTTTTTTATTTATTTAATTTGTAAATGTAAATAGATAATGTACGGAAATTTAATGTAGATTGAGCTAATGCATAATAGGGATTATTATAAATTATATTTGGATAAAAATATTCAATTTGGTGGAATTTTTATTGAAGTTATTGCTCACATGTGGTTTATGTTTGTAAACTTAATACAAGTCATCACTTTTTATCATTTATAAATATCAATCAAGGTACAAAAATATGTAACATCTAGGCACCTAGGAATTACTTTTGGAAATCATCACATTTAATATAGCCATATGCACATGTAATTTTTTCATATTTTAACATATAGCTCAATTTAAGCTTTAAGAGTATTATAGTAGAATTTTGAAATCATAGTGAAAATGTATAGGAGGTCACAAACCATATTGTTGAAACACAAAATTTATAAATATAAATGAAATGAGGCCATGAATTTTATTTTTGTGATTTTTTTATTAAATGAATAATAGATAATTGTTTATATAAAGGGGGAAAACTGCCCTACCACATAGAATTCTCGGCTAGAACCGCTAGGAGCAAAGGTGATCACAGGGGTGTGTTAAATTCTCTACACTTGAGGGCTTGGGGATTGAAGGGTTTACCAAGAATGGTTTTAGGACTTGCACCAAGTATAAGGATGGAATGTTTGATGTGTATATTGAGCAAGCATCTATGTTTGGATTTTATAAAATCTAAGCTATGGAAAATGAAATAACAATGCAATACAAACAATGATGCAAGAATACAAGAAGCTAACCCTAGGATGATTCTTGATTTTCAACAAGGAATAAACCCTAAATTGCAATAAAATAAATATTTTTCTTTTTTAGAAAGGGTTTAAGGGAATGCACAAATAGATTTAACCCTAGAATACAAACTATGTACTTTTTCTTTTTCACATGCCTAAAAATATAACCAAATATCTTCCCTTTATTTATGATCTAGGTTTGGAATAGAAATGAATAGAAAGTAAACAACAAACAACATAAGAATTTTATTTAGGACACTTAATTTATTTGGTGGTTGAACTTAGCTTTTAAATTGCATCTAGATATATCCAACAACTTTACTACCTACAAAACAACTTCACAACTACAAAATAACTTCACAAAATTCTAAGAAAATTGATCAGCATTTGGGGGCATGCTTAGGCCACTGTGTGACTGAGCTTGGAGGTGCAACAAGTCAAGCCCCCATGTTACTTTTAGTTTACCATTCATAAAAAAGAAGTGATTTTTGACCTTTTTAGAAATGAACAAGACAAGATGCAATGAAATGAAACAATGCAAAAAATAGAATGCAAACAACAATATTATGACCTAGACAGAGCATGCAAACACAAATCAAGGGTTTGGGAGTGAAAATTTTCCCCCAAACCTAAGGAATCTAAAATTGCACCTTGTAAGGAGTGGCTATACTTCAAATATATTGAAATCATACCTTATACAGATGAGATGTGATTTTGCAGCAGAAGTGCAAGAGCAGTTGATAAATATAAAATGAAACACAAAATGCAGAATTAATAAAATGCAAGAAGAAACCTAGTAGTAACAAAAGAATAATAAAGAGGATGAAGACCTCCAAAAATAGTAGACTCCACCTCAAGGCTCCAACACTTATCCACCAAGAACAACAAACCAAATAAGAACAATAGAAGAGCACTAGAATATACTTGATCTTGTTAGGATAATTTTTTAGAAAGCCAAAAATCACTTAACATTTCTAGAAAAAATGTCACTTAGGCGGAAAAAATTCAAACCCTCAATTTATAAGAGGTTTGGAGAGCAAAAGGGTGGGAAAATGTGAAGAACACAAGCTTATATTGAGATGGGGGTGAATAGTATAAGATCACTTTTAACTTTTCTTTCCCAAATAGTAATATCCAATATAATCAATGGCAATATCAATAGCAATAACCAAAGCAATGCAAAAATAATCACACACAATAGAGACACCAATTTAACATGGTTCACCCAATGTGGACTACTCCACAAAGAAAATATTTCACTAAAATTTTCTCAATCAATCTCTTGGGAATCCTTTCAATTTTACAATGTTTATGGACCTCTGTTTAAAGGAGAAACGAATCCCCTAATCAAGTTCATGTATCTCTATCCACATGAGAATTTCTTTCTCCTTAGATTTGATTGGTGATCTTCTAAAAGAACTATTTCCCCTACTGCTATGGCTAATGGATCTCTATCCATTGAAGACACCTATCCTCACTGCCCTAGATAATGGATAGCTATCCATCAAAGACTATTGTCATCTATACTCTGTCACCTTAAAATATCTATCACTAATCTGTAATAAACCCAGTCCTTTAGTCTAGCACAAATTTTCTCAATATCTATCTCTGGTTTGGCACAAACTTGTCTCCAAATCTACATCAAAATCTGTCCTTGAATATGTACTAAACACAGTACTTCAGTATAGCACAATTTTTTCCTCAATATCTATCCTCTCATATTGCACTAAACACAATCCTTTGGTCTAGCACAAGTCTGTCCTCAATCTATGTCCTCAAGCCTTAATACAAAGCTTGACTCAATCTCAAATCAACTCTACTAGATCTGCACCAAATATTAACTCAAGGTTTGAACAAATCAATCAATCAACTCTGCTCTCAAGTCTTCTCAAAGAATTATCTCAAATATGCCTTGTAATCTTTCACAAAATCTCACACTAATCTATCCACGAGTCCTCTCTAGAACTTTTCCAAATCTGCTTTACAAGTGCTCACTAGAACTTGTCCAAATATGCTCAATAATTCCTCACTAGGACTTATTCAAATTTTCTCTCAATCTGTATTGTAAGCTTCCAAAAAATCTCACACAAATCTATCCACAAGTCTTCTCAAATACTTACATCAAATCTGCTCAACAAGTTCACACTAGAACTTGTCCAATATCATAGAAACATAAAGAGAATTGTTAGAGAAATAATATGCTTCTCATTCAACACAATGCTCAATTACTTTCAATCACTCTTTTAGAAATATATAGAGAATTGTTAGAGACTCAATATGATTCACATTCACCTCAATGGTCAATTACTTTCACTCACCTTTTTGAAACATACAGAGAATTGTTAGAGACTCAATATGCTTCACATTCATAAAATCTCAATCACTTCCAATCTCTCTCTCATCACAAAAACATATAGAGAATTGTTATAGACTCAATATTTTTCACACTCATAAAAACTCAACCACTTTCTCAAATCAATTTAGAATATAGAAAAAAAATTTTCATAGAACTTGAGCTATCACTTCACACATCCACTTGACTAGACTCAACCAACTCTACTCAATTAATCACTCAATGAAATAACCCTTTCTCACAAACCCTAGTCCAAGCATATGAATATTCACTCAAAATATTTTCAACAATGCTTATCAACCAATCTCACATAACAATGATACTCATGTTCTTTCCAAACCTAAATTCAAGTTCTTCACTCAATCAATCACTTCAAGAACAATGCTTATAAACCAATCTCACATAACAATGATACTCATGATATTTGCAAACCCTAGTTCAAGTTATTCACTCAACCATTCACTTCAAAAACAATGCTTATAAAACAATGTTCATAGAATTCACTTCACAATAGCTCAACAACTCAATAAGGAAACCAAGCAAGTCCTTTTCACTTCAAAGTTATTTTCCAAAAAACCAATCAATCAACTCAACCAAGGAAGAATATGCCCATACCTTTTTCT
Source organism: Wollemia nobilis (assembly GCA_028583015.1). Classification (NCBI taxonomy): domain Eukaryota; kingdom Viridiplantae; phylum Streptophyta; class Pinopsida; order Araucariales; family Araucariaceae; genus Wollemia; species Wollemia nobilis. The sequence goes on along the minus strand of JAQPPZ010017049.1, from coordinate 5,751,385 downwards.
TTTATGAAGAATGATCTTCAACACCTATATCAAATATCACCACTTTATTTGCCAAGTACAAGGGTTAGATGATAAGAATTATCACCCTAACACTTTTCATAATTTACCTTAATCACAAAGATAATTATTGCTCCATCTCAACAATAAATTTCAACATCATAAATTTAATAAAAAATCCCCTTTAAAATATAACACAACTTCTACTTATAACTCCTTTCTCAATATTACATTTAAATTAAATAATTCATTTTATTACTAAATGCAATAAATCAATTTCTCTTTCCTAAGGTACAAACAATGTTACCCTAGCAACATTCACTATTTACCACTTAGGTAAATAAAACAATTTATTTACACCTTATCCCTCCACACAACTTTAGCAAAAACAATAATTAAAAATAAAATTATAAAAACCTTTTTTTGCTCTCTCCATGAATTGTGGGATTTGAACTTGCACCATTGCTGCTGCATCGCCTCGGTCGTGTCTTCCACATCATGTGATCCAAGTGCTCACCTTGCTCCACTAAGGCACAATATACGCCTTATGACTTCGCTACCCTTTAGAGGCTTTTGGCTCCTTTCTCCACCACATATCCTTGCTCCACATAGCACTTTAAAGGTGCTTCTTCAAATGAAATTCGCACCAGTCTTGCACCGAATATTGCAGATGATAAATCAAATGAATTTTCCAATGCTTTGGCTAAGGTATAAATACCTTGTGTCATCATTCCATACACATTGGCGGAGGTGAGTTTATGGAGGTCGACGCTAAGGTTTTTGCATTTAAATATTTTAATTTATAAATCATTTAAATTCTTTAGAATTTAAATTTTATAAATTAATATTTAAATATCTTAGCTTTATAAAAAGCCTTCTTAGGTTATAATCAAAACCATTTATTTTTGCCCATTATGGTTTTTAATAAAACCTTTTATTTACCCACTATGATTTTAATAAAAAAACTTCATTTTTTCCACCATGGTTTTAATAAAAAACCTTTTATTTTGACAACCATGGTTTTAATAAAAACCTTCGTTTTGCTTCACATAATATTAAAAAGAATATTATGAAGCCATTTTTCATCAACCTATGACATTACTTATTTTGACCTTTTGACATCACCGATGGTTCACTTCTTGGCATCGATGACAACTTCATGCCTTGACAACAATGACAACTCCATGGACTCAAAATGTCCAAAAATCTCTCCCTTTGTCATTGATGGCAACCCAATAACTTTTTACCACTTCTTTGACCTTTCTATTTTCTTCCTCCTAGAAAACTGCTCCTCTTGAATGAATGCTTTCTTTCAAAAATAGTTTTCTCTCCCTTACTCTAATCTCTTCCCCTTTGAAATCAATGGCATAGGGTCACCTTTGGGGCTCGGGGCTAAGAATGAGTCTCTTAGCTTAGCCCCTACCCCACCTCTTCTTGAGGTGGTTAATTTTGGTATGCAAGTATTTCTACTCCTAGCGAGCATTGGTATTTACCTTTATCTACTTTCCTTCTCATCTGATCCTTTTGATCCCTTTGACTATTCCTATCCATGTCCATATTCCTGTTATTGTTCATATCCAAATTCCTATTCTTTTTTCTGTTCATGTTCTTGATTATATCCATATTCTTGTTCCTATTTCTGTTCCTGTTCTTGTTCTTGTTCATATTCATGCTTGGTTCTGGAATATTTGCTCTACACAACTTTGTTGTGTGTCCATCATTATTGCACTTATAACACTTAATGTTATTATTCTTTGGAGGTCCAAATATCTTAGGATTTCTCTTGGTGAAGCCATATCCTTTTTTTTCATGAACCCTGCAATTCATTACCTTATGATCAAACCGATTGCATGAGTAGCAATACCCATGGAAAAATTGGTTGTTCCTGAAGTTCCCATATTCTTGTCTTTCATGTGTCTTGCACTGTGAAGCCATGTGCCCAAATCTATGATAGGAGAAGAAAAATCCATTGAAGAAACCTTGCCTTGACCCCATTGGTATTTTAATCTTATATTTATCATCCTCTTGTATTTGATATTTTAATTCTAAGTTCTCCTTTTTCAACTCAACAAGTTTCTTAAGAGTAGCTTCCTCCTTTACTTTGTATTTTCTTTGATCTTCAATTTCTTCTATCGTCCAAAGTGAAGTTTCTTATTGATACCTATTTTGACTATCCTTGTTATCCTTTTCAAAAATATCCTTTAGGACTTAAATTCTGAGAGTATCATATTTATATTCACCACTACTGAACCATTGCAATAACTTGTATCATGATTGAGTTGACCAAAAACAAAACATTCTTCACCTTATTATGGATAGTGATATGCATGGTGAGATGTCTTCCTACATCTGGTACAAAACTTGATCTATCTTGTTATTTCTCCACTACTTTATTTATTTCTTGAATCTATTTCCATTCTTCCTCCCAAAACAACAACATTGAATTAATATTCCTTTTATTTCAAGACCATGTGTGTTCTTTTCTTCTTGTGTCTGATGTTTCTAATTTTTCCTTTCTTTGCCATTTGTGTTCTTGTAAGATCTTCCTTCAAGTTGTTAATCCCTTTTCGAATGAACCAACTCTGGTACCAATTGAAGAACACAAACTTATATTGAGAGGGGGGTGAACAATATAAGACCTATTTTTAATTTTCTTTTCCAAATAATATTATCCAATATAATCAATGGCAAAATTAATAGCAATAACTAAAGCAATGCACAAATAATCACACATAATATAGACACCAATTTAACATGGTTCACCCAATGTGGGCTACTCCACGGAGAAAATATTTCACTAAAATTTTCTCAATCAATATCTTGGGAATCCTTTCCATTTTACAATTTTTATGGACCTCTATCCAAAGGAGACACCAATCCCCTAATCAAGTTTGTGGATCTCTATTGACAAGATAACTCCTTTTTCCTTAGCTATGACTGGTGATCTAGAAGAATTGTTGCCTCACTACTTGTTGGAAATTTGAGTGATTTTATGTTTTCATTGATGTCACATGGATCATATTGAGTTTTGGTGACCAAAGCATTTCATAAATGAGAATTCATGATATTTTGGAGAGCATGGATATATACAGGATTTTTGTGAAAACTAATGCAGGCAAAATAAAAGGTTTTATTTAAAACTATGGATGGCAGATTTGAAATGGGTTTTTCTTAAAACCCAGGTTGGATTTTTGTTTCATCGAAAAAGGTGCCCCGGTGATGGAGATATTTAATTTTAAATATTTAAGTTTAAATTTTAAATTATTTAAAATTTAAATTTAAAATTAAAATTAAAATTTAATTTATAGCGCTGACGTCAAAGAAAGAAAAATGCATAAAACTAATATTTAAATTATAGCACCAACGTCAAAGGAAAGGAGGAGGACATATATATATATATATATATATATATATATATATATATATATATATATATATATATATATATATATATATATATATATATTTATATATGCCCAATTTTTTGATTTATTTCCTTAAACGCTCGATTTGATATTTGGATTCGAATGGTAAAAGAGCCTGTGCATTGTGTGTCGAAGTGTGTGTGAAAAGGGTTTTAAAAGGCTTACAATTTTTGCGTTCATTGAAGATACTATTATGGAGTAAGGCCAAATGTATAGGTCTCCTTGGCCTAGTGGTTCATGCCCTGTGTGTGAAGTAGGAAGTCCTGCGTTCGATTCTTGCCAGAGGTGTTTTGCTATGTTGAAACGTGTGAAGCGCATTTTGTTTTCAAAGGGCACAGATATTCACGGCATAAGGTTTTGTTGTGTGCTCATTTTGAGCACATGACATTGTGTGGCAAAATGGTAGGTTGGATGTGGTTAAGGCGCTGAGCAAGAAGGTCATGAGATCGAATTTCGTCAGCGACAAAGGCAAGTTAATAATTTTTAATATATTTTATTTTTCTAAAGTTGTCCTAGGAGGAATAAGGGTTATGATGCATGTTTAAAAAAGGAGAGATTTTTGGTGATTTATTTTTTAGAAGTATATCATATTATACATCGTTGGAAATCTTATTACGAGGGCTATTTTATTAAATTACTTAGAGGGAGAAATAAGGTGTGTGTAAAGAGATATTTCTGACTTTGTAAAGAGGTTCAAAAGTGAAGGTTGCTTTGTTCTTTTTCAAAAGAGATTAATTTATTTTTGAAGTGACATCATGTATGTTATTGAGTAGGAGTAATAAGGTGTTATTTGGATGTTATTGTTGTGTTATTAATAAATATATCTAACCCTTGTTGAAATTTGAAAAATAAAGTGTGTTGAGTGAGACAGATTTTGTGGACAACCAAAAGGGTTCTTCATATTCATAAAAGGTATGGGCACATTCTTCTATTGATTTTTTATGGTGCTTGATTTATGAAATATCATTGGAGAGAAAAGGATTAATTGTGGTTTCCTTTTTGAAAGCAGTTGGTTGAATGCTTCAAAGTTTTTTGGGTTGAGAGTTTCTACTAAATCTTGTTTTATAAGCATTGTTGTTGAAGACATTAGTTGTGTGAAAAACTCGAGATAGGGTTTGAGAAGAACATGAGTATCATTGTTATGTGAAGAATATTTTATTATCATTGTTGTTAAAGCCCATTGGTTATGCAAATAACTTGAAATTGACAATAACATGAGTATCATTATTATGTGAGATTTGTTGTTGAGCATTGTTGGAAACATTTTAGTTGGTTGATACATGCTTGGACTAGGGTTTGTAAGAAAGAGTTGTTCCTTGTGGTAGTTGGTAGAGAAGAGTTGTTTGAGCCTAGTCAAGTGATTGTGTGAAGTGGTTGTTCAAGTTCCATGAAATAAACTATTCTATATTATGGATTTTAGTTGAGATTGAGATTTGAGGATAGAACATATTGAGTCTCTAACAATTCTTTTTATGCTTCTATAAGATTGATTTAAGTTGATATTGAGATTTGAGGATAGAACATATTGAGTCTCTAACAATTCTCTTTATGCTTATATAATATTGATTTGAGTTGATATTGGAATTTGAGTATAGAACATATTGAGTCTCTAAAAATTCTCTTTATGCTTCTATGAAATTGAATTATTGAGCAAGTTCTTGGTGAGTTTGCTAGAGCAGATTTGAGCAAGTTCTTGGTGAGCTTGCTAGTGCAGATTTGGGCAAGTTCTTGGTGAGCTTGCTAGTGCAGATTTAGACAAGTTATTGGTGAGATTTCTTGAGCATATTTGGACAAGTTTTGTGTGAGCTTATTGAACAGATTTGAACAAGTTCTGTGTGAGCTTGTTGAGAAGATTTGAAAAGTTTTGTGTGAGCTTGTTGAGAAGATTTGGATAAGTTCTGTGTGAGCTTGTTCAGCAGATTTGACAAGTTCTGTGTGACCTTGTTGAGTAGATTTAGATAAGTTATGTGTGATCTTGTTGAGTAGGTTCTGAGTGAGCCTATTGAGAAGGTTTTGAGTGAGCCTATTGATAGAGCTTTGGAGGTGACAAAGTATAGAGGATAGAGTCTTAGTGGATAGAGATCTAGCAACCAACACAATTAAAGACAAATATGAGTGAGGAGTCTTCAAGTAGAGAGAGATCCACTAGTCAGTGCAACATAAAGACAAAGTCTTCTAGAATATCATGAGTATAAGTTTGAAGGTGATACCGAGGCAGATAAGACTATCACAAAATTGGTTGAGATCAATGCAAGGGCAATGAATTGTATTCTAAGTGGGCTACATGAGAAATTTTTTGCAAAGGTCATGGTATGTAATTCAACAAATTAAATATGGACCAAGTTGCAAAATAACAGTGAGGGAGATTCCAAGGTAAAGTTGGCAAAACTACAAACTCATAGAAAAATATTTTAGGAATTGAAAATGGAAGATTCTGAAGATATTGCACAATTTTTACTTCGAGTTGATGAGATTGCTAAAACTATGAGAGGTCTAGGATTTGAGATGAAAGAATAAAATGTTACTCAAAAGGTTTTGAGATCACTTCCCATGAAGTATGATGAAAAGGTTTCAACAATAGAAGAAATAATGGATATCAACAAGCTAACAATGGAAGAACTACAAGGAACACTCACAACTTATGAGATGAGGAGAAGTAAGCATTAGGTTCCAATTAAAATAAATTGCATTCAAGGCTTCAAAGAAAAATAAAGGAAAATTTCCAGAGATAGATAGATATTCAGATAATGATGAGGAATCTAACTTCATCAAAAGGAAAAAGGACTTAAAAAATTATAGGGATATGAAGAAAGTCAGATGCTACAAGTGTGGTGATTTTGGTCACTATGCATACAAGTGTCCACATGAAGAAAACAATGATGATGAAAAACAAGGTCACAAAAGAAAAGAAGATGGAAAGCATAAGCATGACAAAGATGACAGATACAAGCAAATCAAGTATGAGAAGAAGAAAAGTTTTCATAAGATAAAGAAAACCTTCTATATTGAAGAAGCAAGTGATAGCTCAGATCACAGTGATAGAGACAATTCAAATTATGAAAAGGAAGAACATCTATTCCTAGGAATAGAAGGTGAAAGAGAATAGTGCTTTGTGTGTGGTCAAAGAGATCACAGATCAGGATATTGCAATGGCTTCAGTGATAGTGAAGATGAGATGACACATCAAGGAAATGCGTATGGTCAAAGAAATATTGAGAGTTTTTTTGCTATAGAAGATTATAATGATCTTAGTGATAATGAAGATGAAGAAGGGTTTTTCTATGGGATAAAATAAATAGAAGAAGAACATTCACTCCAAATAGAAGAAATCCCACTTTTGGAAATAGAAAAAGAAGAAGTTAAACAAGAGAATATTATGAGAAATACAGATGTCTCAGTTGATCTAAAGGAAGACTTCAATGATATCCATGAGCAACTACAAGAGGTTAAGGAGAATCTAAAAGAATTGAGATGTTAGCTACTTGAGAAGTTTGATACATCACATGACTCAAAAGGTCAAGATATTTTCACTAAGAAGGAAATATGTATTTTAGAGACAACAAATATGGATGCCAATTTGCTATTTGACACAAATAAATAGAAAGAAGAGGAAGGTTCCAAAGAACCAAAGGTCTCATATTTCAGGTATGTGGAATCACACTCAAAAGGAAAGAAAGTTCTAAAAGATGAAAGCAAGGAAGCACCTAAGATTTATGAAGAAAGTTCCAAAGTTCCTATGGCTCCAAACATCCAGTTTGGATCTTGTTTTGAGATAGGTGAATCAAGTTCAAAAGGAAAAGAAATTCTTGAAGAAGAAAGCAAGGAAGAAATTAAGGAAGAGGATTTAGATGCTACAAAGAACATTCAAGGATACAATGCACAAGTCAAATATGATTACAAGGATAATGATCAAGAAAGGTATGAGGAACCAAGGCATGAACAAAGGGCTTTTCAAGGACATTGTTTTTCTTGTAATGGATTTGGACACAGGGCTATACACTACAGGATCCATGGATCAAAGAAGTTTGATTTTTCTAGAAGAAACTTCAAAGGAAGAAGGTATGGTTTTTAGGGACATTGCTTCTTATGCAATAGGATTGGTCATAGAGCTTCTCAATGCAAATAAAATGAGCAACATGGTTTTGGTTTTAGAGCTACACAAATCAGAATTCATGGTCATAATGGTCATGAAAATAGAACTTCACAATATAGGGTTCAAGAAAGGAATGGATATGGAAATTATTTCAAGAAAGAATTCAGGATATGGGCACCATCCAAAGGCTACAATATCAAGTGTTTTAATTACAATAACTTTGGACATATTGCAAAATGGTGTAGGACTCAATTCCAAACAAGTTCAAGACAAGAAGGTCAAGCGTTTCAAGGCAAGAAGGTCAAATAGGTTCAAGACAAGAAGATCAAGTAATTCATCAAGAGAAGGATATCAGAAAAATATGGAAGGAAGTTGATAGAGGAAAGAAACAATGTAATATGGGAGTAAATGTACTCCCACCCCAAAATTAATCACCTCAATAGAGAAGGTGGTGAGGGGGCTAAGCTTAAGAGTCATATCTTTTAGCCCCATAGGTGTCCCTTTTGCCATTGATGTCAAAGGGGGAGAGATTTGAGTAAGGGGGAGAGCATTGAGTTAGGGGAGCCTCCAAAGAGACATTGAGTTAGGGGGAGCAGCCTCCATAGAGAGTATTGAGTCAGGGGAGCAGCTTTGATTCTCAGAGATGGTTTTTGCAGTGATTGTGGTGATTTACAATAGAGGTGTTGCCATCAATGACAAAGGGGGAGATTGTTGGAAATTTGAGTGATTTTATGTTGTCTGTCACATGGATCATTGATGTCACATGGATCACATTGAGTTTTGGTGGCCAAAGCATTTCATAAATGAGCATTTATGATATTTTGGAGAGCATGGATATATACAGGGTTTTTGTGAAAACCAAGGTAGGCAAAATAAAAGGTTTTATTTAAAACCATGGATGGCAGATTTGAAATGGGTTTTTCTTAAAACCCAGGTTGGATTTTCGTTTCATCAAAAAAGGTGCCCCGGTGATGGAGATATTTAATTTTAAATATTTAAGTTTAAATTTTAAATTATTTAAAATTTAAATTTAAAATTAAAATTAAAATTTAATTTATAGCGTCGACGTCAAAGAAAGGAAAAGGCATAAAACTAATATTTAAATTATAGCACCGATGTCAAAGGAAAGGAGGAGGACACACACATATATATATATATATATATATATATATATATATATATATATATGCCCAAAGTTTTGATTTATTTCCCTAAGCGCTCGATTTGATATTTGGATTCGAATGGTAAAAGAGCCTACGCATCGTGTGTCGAAGTGTGTGTGAAAAGGGTTTTAAAAGGCTTACGATTTTCATGTTCATTGAAGAGACTATTGTGGAGTAAAGCCAAACATATAGGCCTCCTTGGCCTAGTGGTTCATGCACTGTGTGTGAAGCAGGAGGTCCTGCGTTCGATTCTTGCCGGAGGTGTTTTGTTGTGTTGAAACACGTGAAGCATGTTTTGTTTTCGAAGGGCACAGATATTCGTGGCATAAGGTTTTGTTGTGTGCTCCTTTTGAGCACGTGAGGGCATGTGGCCCAATGGCAGGTTGGCTGTGGTTAAGGCACTAAGCAAGGAAGGTCACGAGATCGAATCCCATCAGTGACAGAGGCAAGTTAATAATTTTTAGATATATTTTATTTTTCTAAAGTTGCCCTAGGAGGAATAAGGGTTATGATGCATGTTTAAAAAAGGAGATATTTTTGGTGATTTATTTTTTAGAAGTATATCATATTATATATCGTTGGAAATATTATTCCAAGGGCTATTTGATTAACTTGCTTAGAGGGAGAAATAAGGTGTGTGTAAAGAGATATTTCTGATTTTGTAAAGAGGTTCAAAAGTGAAGGTTGCTTTGTTCTTTTTCAAAAGAGATTAATTCATTTATGAAGTGACATGGTGTATGTTATTGAGTAGGAGTAATAAGGTGTTATTTGGATGTTATTGTTGTGTTATTAATCAAGATCTCTAACCCTTGTTGAAAGTTGAAAAAGAAAGTGTGTTGAGTGAGATAGATTTTGTGGACAACCAAAAGGCTTCTTCATCTTCATAAAAGGTATGGGCACATTCTCCTATTGATTTTTTATGGTGGTTGATTTCTGAAATATCATTGGAGAGAAAAGGATTAATTGTGGTTTCCTTTTCAAAAGTAGTTGGTTGAATGCTTCAAGGTTTTATGGGTTGAGAGTTGCTATTAAACCTTGTTTTATAAGCATTGTTGTTGAAGCCATTAGTTGTGTGAAAAACCTGAGATAGGGTTTGATAAGAACATGAGTATCATTTTTATGTGAAGAATGTTTTATTAGCATTGTTGTTGAAGCCCATTGGTTATGCAAAGAACTTGAACTTGAGAAGAACATGAGTATCATTGTTATGTGAGATTTGTGGTTGAGCATTGTTGGAAACATTTGAGTTGGTTGATACATGCTTGGACTAGGGTTTGTAAGAAAGAGTTATTCCTTGTGGTAGTTGGTTGAGAAGAGTTGTTTGAGCCTAGTCAAGTGATTGTGTGAAGTGGTTGTTCAAGTTCCATGAAACAAACTATTCTATATTCTATATTTGAGTTGAGATTGAGATTTGAGGATAGAACATATTGAGTCTCTAACAATTCTCTTTATGCTTCTATAAGATTTATTTGAGTTGAGATTGAGATTTGAGGATAGAACATATTGAGTCTCTAACAATTCTCTTTATGCTTCTATAATATTGATTTGAGTTGAGATTGGGATTTGAGTATAGAACATATTGAGTCTCTAACAATTCTCTTTATGCTTCTATGAGATTGAATTATTGAGCAAGTTCTTGGTGAGCTTGCTAGAGTATATTTGAGCAAGTTCTTGGTGAGCTTGCTAGTGTAGATTTGGGCAAGTTCTTGGTGATCTTGCTAGTGCATATTTGGGCAAGTTCTTGGTGAGCTTGCTAGAGCAGATTTGGACAAGTTTTGTGTGAGCTTGTTGAGCAGATTTGGACAAGTTCTATGTGAGCTTGTTGAGCATATTTGGACAAGTTCTGTGTGAGCTTGTTGAGAAGATTTGGACAAGTTCTATGTGAGCTTGTTGAGCATATTTGGACAAGTTCTGTGTGAGCTTGTTGAGTAGATTTGGACAAGTTATGTGTGAGCTTGTTGAGCAGGTTCTGAGTGAGCCTATTGAGTAGGTTGTGAGTGAGCCTATTGATAGAGATTTGGAGGTGATAGAGTCTCAGTGGATAGAGATCCAATATCCAGCACAATTGAAGATAGATCTGAGTGAGGAGTCTTCAAGTGGAGAGAGATCCACCAATCAGTGTAGTAGAGAGACAAAGTCTTCTAGAAGATCACTAGCCAGAGTAGAAGGGGAAAGAGTTCTCCTATGGAAGAGATCCATGAACTTGAGATTAGGGGATCAACATCTCCTTTGGACAGAGATCCATAAACATTGTAATTGGGAAGGATTCCCAAAGAGATTGATTGAGAAAGTTTTAGTAAAATATTTTCTCCATGGAGTAGCCCACATTGGGTGAACCACGTAAACTGTGGTGTCTCTATTGTGTATGGTGTTTTGTGCATTGCTTGATTACTACTATTGATATTGTTGTCTATACACTGCATAATATTGAATTGAAAAGAAAAGTAAAAAGTGGTCTTATACTGTTCACCCCCCCTCTCAGTATAAGCTTGTGTTCTTCACTACTCTGGCTAATGGATCTTTATCCACTAAAGACACCTGTCCTCACTGCCCTGGCTAATGGATCTCTATCCATTGGAGACTATCATCCTATATACTCTATCACCTCAAAATATCTATCTCAAATCTATACTAAGATCAGTCCTTCGATCTAGCACAAATTTACTCAATCTCTGTCTCTGGTCTGGCACAAACCTGTCCTCAAATTTGCACCAAAATCTATCCTCGAATCTATACTAAACATAGTACTTTGATCTAGCACAAATTTATCCTCAATATCTATCCTCTGATCTTACACTAAACATAGTCCTTCGGTCTAGCACAAATCTATCCTCAATCTCTATCCTCAAGCCTTAACACAAAGCTTGACTCAATCTCAAATCAACTCTGCTAGATCTGCCCCAAAACTTAACCCAAGGTTTGAAAAAATCAATCAATCAACTCTACTCTCAAGTCTTCTCAAAGACTTATCTCAAATATGCCTTGTAAGCTTCCATAAAAGCTCACACTAATCTATCCACAAGTCCTCTCTAGAACTTGTCCAAATATTCTCTACAAGTCCTCACTAGAACTTGTCCAAATTTTCTCAATAAGTCCTCACTAGGACTTATCCAAATCTGCTCTCAATCTATATTGTAAGCTTCCACAAAAGCTCACACAAATATGTCCACAAGTCTTCTCAAAGACTTGCCTCAAATCTGCTCAACAATTCCACACTAGAACTTGTCCAATATCATAGAAACATAAAGAGAATTGTTAGAGACTCAATATGCTTCACATTCATCACAATGCTTAATTACTTTCAATCACTCTTTTAGAAACATATAGATAATTGTTAGAGACTCAATATGCTTCACATTCACCTCAATGCTCAATCACTTTCAATCACTCTTTTGAAACATACAAAGAATTGTTAGAGACTCAATATGCTTCACATTCACAAACTCTCAATCACTTCCAATCTCTCTCTCATCACAGAAACATATAGAGAATTGTTAGAGACTCAATATGTTTCACACTCATCAATACTCAACCACTTTCTCAAATCAATTCAGAATATAGAATAATTTGTTTCATAGAACTTGAGCTATCACTTCACACATCCACTTGACTAGGCTCAACCAACTCTACTCAACCAATCACTCAATGAAATAATCCTTTCTCACAAACCCTAGTCCAACCATATGAACACTCACTCAAAATATTTCCAACAATGCTTATCAACCAATCTCACATAACAATGATACTCATGTTCTTTTCAAACCCTAGTTCAAGTTCTTCACTCAATCAATGGCTTCAAAAACAATGCTTATCAAATCAGTCTCACATCAACAAGATACTCATATCGCAAAACCATCTTCAAGTACTTAACTCAAAACACACTCAAGACAATGCTTATAAAACAATCTTCACATATAGCTCAACAACTCAATAAGGAAACCTAATCAAGTCCTTTTCACTCCAAAGTTGTTTTCCAGAAAACTAATCAATCAACTCAACCAAGGAAGAATATGCCCATACCTTTTTCTTTTATGGAGAATGATCTTCAACACCTATCTCAAATATCACCACTTTATTTGCCAAGTACAAGGGTTAGATGATAAGAATTATCACCCTAACACTTTTCATAATTTACCTTAATCACAAAGATAAATTAAAATCCAAATACACCTTATTGCTCCATCTCAAAAATAAATTTCAACATCATAAATTTCATCAAAAATCCCCTTTAAAATATAACACAACTTCTACTTATAACTCCTTTCTCAATATTGCATTTAAATTAAATAATTCATTTTATTACTAAATGGAATAAATCAATTTCTCTTTCCTAAGGTACAAACAATGTTACCCTAGCAACATTCACTATTTACCACTTAGGTAAATAAAACAATTTATTTACACCTTATCCCTCCACACAAATTTGGCAAAAGTAATAATTAAAAATAAAATTATAAAAACCTTTTTCTGCCCTCTTTGCGAATTGTGTGATTCGAACTTGCACCACTTCCACTACAGCACCTTGGCCGTGGCTTCCACGCCGTGTGAGCCAAGTGCTCACCTTGCTCCACTAAGGTGCAATATATGCCTTATGCCTTCGCTGCCCTTTAGAGCCTTTTGGCTCCTTTCTCCACCATGTCTCCTTGCTCCACGTAGCACTTTGAAGGTGCTTCTCCAAACGAAATTCGCACAAGTCTTGCACCGAATATTGTGGAGGATGTTTCAAATGAATTTTCCAATGCTTTGGCTAAGGTATAAATACCTTGTGCCATCATTCCATGCACGTCGACGGAGGTGAGTTTATGGAGGTCGACGCTAAGGTTTTTAAATTTAAATATTTTAATTTATAAATAATTTAAATTCTTTAGAATTTAAATTTTATAAATTAATATTTAAATCTCTTAGCTTTATAAAAAGCCTTCTTAGGTTTTAATCAAAACCTTTTATTTTTGCCCATTATGGTTTTTAATAAAACCTTTTATTTGCCCACTATGGTTTTAATAAAAACCTTTATTTTTTCCACCATGGTTTTAATAAAAAAACCTTTTATTTTGACCACCATGGTTTTAATAAAAACCTTTGTTTTGCTTCACATAATATTAAAAAGAATATTATGAAGCCCTTTTTCATCAACCTCTGACATTGCTTATTTTGACCTTTTGACATCACCGGTGGTTCACTTCTTGGCATCAATGACAACTTCATGCCTTGACATCAATGACAACTCCATGGACTCAAAATGTCCAACAATCTCCCCCTTTGTCATTGATGGCAACCCAATAACTTTTTACCACTTCCTTGACCTTTCCATTTTGCTCCTCTTGGAAAACTACTCCCCCTGACTAAATGCTTTCTTTCAAATATAGTTTTCTCTCCCTTACTCTAATCTCTCTCCCTTACTCTAATCTCTCCCCCTTTGACATCAATGGAAAAGGGTCACCTTTGGGGCTCGGGGCTAAGAATGAGTCTCTTAGCTTAGCCCCTCCCCCACCTCCTCTTGAGGTGGTTAATTCTGGGGTGGGAGTATTTCTACTCCCAATAAGCACTAGTATTTACCTTTATCTGCTTTCCTTCTCATCTGATCCTTCTGATCCCTTTGACTATTCCTATCCATTTCCATGTTCCTATTCCTATTCATATCCATATTCCTATTCCTATTCCTATTCCTATTCCTATTCTTATTCCTATTCCTATTCTGTTCTTATTTATATCCATATTCATGTTCCTGTTCTTATTCCTATTCCTATTCATATTCATGCTTGGTTCTGGAATGTCTGCTCTACACCACTTTGTTGTGTGTCCATCATTATTGCACTTATAACACTTAATGTTATTATTCCTTGGAGGTGAAAATATCTTAGTATTTCTCCTAGTGAAGCCATATCCTTTTCTATCATGAACCCTGTAATTCATTGCCTTGTGACCAAATTGATTACATGAGTAGCAATACCCATGGAAAAGTTGGCTATTCTTGAAGTTCCCATATTCTTGTCTTTCATGTGTCCTACACTATGAAGCCATGTGCCCAAATCTATGACATGAGAAGCATCGTCCATTGAAGAAACCTTACCTTGACCCCATTGGTCTCTTAGTCTCTTCTTCCCTGTCCTGTTTCTTGTTCCATCTATCCCTTATTTGTGCATTGTTCCTTTCCTTGTTAAATTTTCTATTGTCCAACTTATCCTTAGAAGTCTCACTCTCTATTTTACTTACTTATTTTGATGCTTCTTCTTCTCTGGTGCTTGATCTTGACTCTCCTTTTTTTGCTTCCTGTTTCCCTTGTTCTTCTTCAAAACTAAGTCCTGTTTTGGTGACTGATGATCTTTGTGCATTGATAATCCTTTCCAAAGTCTTTGATTTTTTCTCAAACTTGTGTAGCTTGTCCTTAGAGCCTTTTACTTCCATCCTTAGTGAAACTATCTCATGTTCTAATTTTTCACACTCTAGATCTTTTGTCTTTAATTCTTCAACCATACCTTCTTATATTTTCCTTGCCTCTTCAACCTTAATTTTGAAGTTAGTGAGTTCTTGTAGAAACTTTGCTTTTGCTTTCTCATCTTCTTGGGCTTGAACCCTTAATCCTGAGTTCTCCCTTTTTAATTCTTCAAGATCAACATTAAGTCTTTTACATTCTTGCTCTTTTACCTTTGATTGTTCAACCATATCTTTTTCAACTCTCCTTGCCTTTTCAACCTTATCTTTCAAGTCAGAGAGATCTTGTAGAAAATTTGTCTTATATTTCTCATCCTCTTGTATTTGAGGCTTTAATTCTAAGTTCTCCCTTTTCAACTCAACAAGTTCCTTAAGAGTAGCTTCCTCCTTTTCTCTTTCTAATTTTTTTTCTTTGATCTTCAATTTCTTCTATTCTCCAAAGTAGAGTTTCTTCTTTATACCTATTTTGACTATCCTTGTTATCTTTTTTTGAACCATCCTTTAGGAATTTAATTTTAAGAGTATCATCTTCATCTTCACCGCTACTAAACCCATTGCAATAACTTGCATCATGATCGAGTTGACCACAAACAAAATATTCTTCACCTTATTATGGAAAATAAGTTGCATGGTGACCTGTCTTCCTACATCTGGTACAAAAATTTATCAATCTAGTTATCTCTCCATTGCTTGATTCATCTCTTGAATCTATTTCCATTCTTCCTCCCAAAACAACAACATTGAATTCATATTCCTTTTATTTCATGACCATGTGTGTTCTTTTCTTCTTGTGTCTCATGGTTCTACTTTTGCCTTTCTTTGCCATTTGTGTTCTTGTAAGATCTTCCTTCAAGCTATTAAACCCTTTTTGAAGGAACCAACTCTGATACCAATTGAAGAACACAAGCTTATACTAAGAGGGGGGTGAATAGTATAAGACCACTTTTTACTTTTCTTTCCAAAATAGTATTATCCAATATAATCAATGGCAATATCAATAGCAATAACCAAAGCAATGCACAAATCATCACACATAATAGAGACACCAATTTAACATGGTTCACCCAATGTGGGCTACTCCATGGAGAAAATATTTCACTAAAATTTTCTCAATCAATATCTTGGGAATCCTTTCCCTATTACAATGTTTATGGACCTTTGTCCAAAGGAGACACCAATCCCCTAATCAAGTTTATGGATCTCTATCCACAGGAGAACTCCTTTCTCCTTAGCTCTGACTGGTGATATTCTAGAAGAACTATTACCCCCACTACTCTGGCTAATGGATCTCTATCCACTGAAGACACATATCCTCACTACCCTAGCTAATGGATCTCTATCCACTGGAGACTATCATCCTCTATACTCTATCACCTCCAAATATCTGTCTCAAATCTATACTAAACACATTCCTTTTGTCTAGCACAAATATGCTCAATCTCTATCTCTGGTCTGGCATAAACCTATCCTCAAATTTGCACCAAACTCTATCCTCAAATCTGTACTAAACACAGTCCTTCGATCTAGCACAAATCTATCCTCAATATCTATCCTCTGATCTTGCACTAAACACAGTCCTTTGGTCTAGCACAAATCTATACTCAATCTCTATCCTCAAGCCTTAACACAAAGCTTGACTCAATCTCAAATCAAATCTACTAGATCTGCCCCAAACCTTAACTCAAGGTTTGAACAAATCAATCAACCAACTCTACTCTCAAGTCTTCTCAAAGACTTATCTCAAATCTGCCTTGTAAGCTTCCACAAAATCTCACACTAATCTATCCACAAGTCCTCTCTATAAATTGTCCAAATATGCTCTACAAGTCCTCACTAGAACTTGTCCAAATATTCTCAATAAGTCCTCACTAGGACTTATCCAAATCTGCTCTCAATCTGTATTGTAAGCTTCCACAAAATCTCACACAAATCTGTCCACAAGTCTTCTCAAAGACTTACCTCAAATCTGCTCAATAAGTCCACACTAGAACTTGTCCAATCTCATAGAAACATAAAGAGAATTGTTAGAGACTCAATATGCTTCTCATTCATCACAATGCTCAATTACTTTCAATCACCTTTTAGAAACATATAGAGAATTGTTAGAGACTCAATATGCTTCACATTCACCTCAATGCTCAATCACTTTCAATCACTCTTTTGAAACATACATAGAATTGTTAGAGACTCAATATGCTTCACATTCACAAACTCTCAATCACTTCCAATCTCTCTTTTATCACAGAAACATATAGAGAATTGTTAGAGACTCAATATGTTTCACACTCATCAACACTCAACCTCTTTCTCAAATCAATTCAGAATATAGAATAATTTGTTTCATAGAACTTGAGCTATCACTTCACACATCCACTTGACTAGGCTCAACCAACTCTACTCAACCAATCACTCAATGAAATAATCATTTCTCACAAACCCTAGTCCAAGCATATGAACACTCACTCAAAATATTTCCAACAATGCTTATCAACCAATCTCACATAACAATGATACTCATGTTCTTTCCAAACCCTATTTCAAGTTCTTCACTCAATCAATGGCTTCAACAACAATGCTTATCAAACAAGGTTTTATCAACAACGATCTTCATGACCTTTGAAAACCCTGAGTTCAATTACTTCACTCAAACACACTCAACAATGCTTATAAAACAATATTCACTTCACAATAGCTCAACAACTCAATAAGGAAACCTAATCAAGTCCTTTTCACTCCAAAGTTGTTTTCTAGAAAACCAATCAATCAACTCAACCAAGGAAGAATATGCCCATACCTTTTTCTTTTATGGAGAATGATATTCAACACCTATCTCAAATATCACCACTTTATTTGCCAAGTACAAGGGTTAGATGATAAGAATTATCACCCTAACACTTTTCACAATTTACCTTAATCACAAAGATAAATTAAAATCCAAATGCACCTTATTGCTCTATCTCAACAATAAATTTCAACATCATAAATTTCATCAAAAATCCCCTTTAAAATATAACACAACTTCTACTTATAACTCCTTTCTCAATATTGCATTTAAATTAAATAATTCATTTTATTACTAAATGTAATAAATCAATTTCTCTTTCCTTATGTACAAATAATGTTTTTTTATTAGTAACGAGTTTTATAAGGGACCCAAAACCTTATAAACAAGCTGCAAGGAGGATCCCGTGAAGGTTCAACTCCCTACAGAACAAGCCAAAATTGGACCATTCGTAGAGTCCATAAACTAAAATAGTCTAAAATATTACACACATACCACCCATGGGCACAAACAGAAACTAAAAAAAATATTTTGAAGGCTGATTGTATTGTTGGTGTCCCACCACATTTGCAATAGTTATCTAATTATGGGCCTTCATGGCATCAAGCTCCACATCAGTGTCCAAATTCTTCACAAAACTGATAAAATTATCATCTTCCTCTACGTGGTTATCATCTTGGCATGAGGTGATAGTCCCTAAGTGAATAATTTCACTCATGTGAAAAGAATCACGTGTCCATGGATGCCTTCCTTTAGTATGTTATCCATGCATGACATCTATCCTTTTTTTGTGAGTGTCAATATGCCACCTTAGCATTGCATTGTGATCGGGTCCCTTGATGCACTTCATATTATGGGCCAATGTGGTCCTTGATATCATGGCATTAATCAATATTGGTAGCTACAAGTTCACTATAGGAATCAATGATACATTAGGGAAGATTCCCCTACCACATCAAAAAATATTGAACAGTTAACCAAAAAATACCATTGTATCTATCGCCCGATTGCCTTCTCTATACACATGTTGAATACACCTATTGCTAATCGCCCTTAGTTGGATAATTAAATCTTCAATTTTTGGTCCCACATTCCAAGGAGGATTTGAGACACCTTTCAAATAGTTTATGGTGTTTAAGGAGTCTCCTTCGACTATCAGGTACTGGATATTGAGATCGATTGCCATTTGGATGCCTTAAAAAGCTGCCTGAACCTCTGCAAATTTACTAGACTGGACTCCAATTTTTTTTGCATAAGCCAAAATGAATTGACCTATGCCATCTTGGATCACTCCTCCACAACTCGCATCACCAGGATTACATTTTGATGCACCATTAAAAATTAGCTTGAACCACTAAGGGGGGAATCCATGATACATGGGATCTGTCCACAACAACCTAAGGATGACCAAAAACCTCAAAATATAGATTAGAAAAACGTGCCACTTGAATCTCAAATAGGGATGAAGGACAATTATTCGAAGGAATGATATTAGCATTTTCTAAGGCAAACATGACAGTTCTCAAAGAAACTGACTCCGGGTCAAGGTACAAATAATGTTACCCTATCAACATTCACTATTTACCACTTAGGTAAATAAAACAATTTATTTACACCTTATCCCTCCACACAACTTTGGCAAAAGCACTAATTAAAGATAAAATTATAAAAAAAAAATTTCTCCTCTTCACGAATTGTGGGATTCGAACTTGCACCACTGCCGTTGCAGCACCTTGGTCATGACTTTCACTCCGTGTGAGCCAAGAGCTCACCTTGCTCCACTAAGGTGCAATATATGCCTTATGCATTCGCTACCCTTAAGAGTCTTTTGGCTCCTTTCTCCAACATGTCTCCTTGCTCCACGTAGCACTTCAAAGGTGCTTCTCCAAACAAAATTTGCATGAGTATTTTACCAAATATTGTAGAGGATAAATCAAATGAATTTTCCAATGCTTTTGCTAAGGTATAAATACCTTGTGCCATCGTTCCATGCACGTCGGTGGAGGTGAGTTTATGGAGGTCGACGCTAAGGTTTTTGCATTTAAATATTTTAATTTATAAATCATTTAAATTATTTAGAATTTAAATTTTATAAATTAATATTGAAATCTCTTAGCTTTATAAAAATCCTTCTTAGGTTATAATCAAAACCTTTTACGTTTGCCCATTATGGTTTTTAATAAAACCTTTTATTTGCCCACTATGGTTTTAATAAAAAATATTTATTTTTTCCACCATGGTTTTAATAAAAAACTTTTTATTTTGGCCACCATGGTTTAAATAAAAACCTTTGTTTTGCTTCACATAATATTTAAAAAAATATTATGAAGCCCTTTTTCATCAACCTCTGACATTACTTATTTTGACCTTTTGACATCATTGGTGGTTCGCTTCTTGGCATCAATGACAACTTCATTCCTTGACATCAATGACAACTCCATGGACTCAAAATTTCCAACAAAATAAAAAGGTAAACCTAAGGGAGGGTCGATGTTCGAAAGGTTGTCAAAAATTGGGTTTTCTAAGTGAAAACCCTAACTTGTTGAAATCGCATCCCATAAAGGGTGACCACTATTTTGGAAAAAAATAGGGGAAGAGGAAGAGAGAGGGAGAAGAGAGTCCCAAACTCATATTTTTATAAGTTTGAGAGTTTATCTAAGGCTCTAGAAAAAATGACTCGGGTGGGTTAATTTTCCATGTCTACAATTTCCATATAAATCACCAAGGGGTTTGGAGCAACTTATGGGGAATTGAGTTCTACTAGGGTTTGCACATAATGTCACCATAGTTACATGCAAAAGCCTCAATAATATGGACTGAATGTAAATTATAGGGCTTAGGTTTGGATTTCTTCATATCCAACACTATTAAAAAAAACTATGGGTAATTTCTATTTTTTGTATCTTATCATATAATCGTCATAGTTTAAAATTGCTTTCTTTCTATCTATGGCTACTGGTGAGGATCCTTCGGGAGCCCTCCCTTTACCCCATTTTCCAAGCAATCCTCTACAAACACAGTTAGGGAAGACAAGAAGCTGAGGATGAATATTTAAGTAGTAATACCTTAAAATCCATCTTCTCTATTGCAATTAAGAAGCCAATGGATACAGAATTATTGTCCAGAGTTAATGGTTATCTTCCCCAAGCTTCCCACCATCCCAAAATTGTTATTGAACAAAGTTTAATGGCTAAAAATATTTTTTACAAGAGTAACAATGATCTAATATATAATTTTATTGACA
This sequence comes from Wollemia nobilis, assembly GCA_028583015.1. Classification (NCBI taxonomy): domain Eukaryota; kingdom Viridiplantae; phylum Streptophyta; class Pinopsida; order Araucariales; family Araucariaceae; genus Wollemia; species Wollemia nobilis. Next base: position 5,730,249 of record JAQPPZ010017049.1, on the reverse strand, counting down.
TGAGATCATCTCTAGAGCTTATGACCTCATGGATTTGAGATAACTAGGAGCCTTTAGGGGATATTTCAATATTCTTCATTAGTAATGGATATTATATATTGAGTTTATCTTAAAAATAAAACAGGTACAAATATTTTGAATTAGGGTAGAGAAGCTATGGAAAAACAATTCTTTTATGGAGACTTGGAAGCTAGGATTTGACCTAAGAATGAAATCCATTGTAGTGGTTGTTCATAGGTTAATTGAAATTCATTAGTCAAATTTTATTCTCCTTCAAGAGATAACATTGAAAATAGGTGATGGATAAAATACCCAAGATAATATGGAGACAGACAAAGCATATGGTTGTAACATATGAGGGTGCTTTAGGGGGTATAGTAACTTTGTGAAATCCTTTAAATTGAAAAACTATTGATCATGTTACAAGTAGGGGGTTTCTTACATATCTCTTCAAGAGTAAGAGTTCAAGAGAACTTTTATTTATTTCAAATTTCTATGGTTCAATTTTTTTGGGGGAGCAATGCCTCCAATAGGGATTTTTACAAGCAAGTAGGATACGAAAGGAAGAGGTGAATTGGCTAGTGGCTGGTGACTTTAATGCTAAGATTTTAACTAGGTATCAGGAAGGGGGAATACCATATTTATATAAAGGGGATAAATTTATGATCTCTAGAGTAAATTAGCTCAATTTGATTGATTTCTAGTGTGTAGGGCCTTCTCATACATGGACAAAAAAACAAGCAGGGTTGAAAATAGGAAGGTAAAGTTGGATAGATTCTAGTTTTCCAAAGAGGCTTTTCTAAGATGGTCACTCAGGCTAGAAATTCTTAATCTTACAAAAAAAAAACACTTTCCAATTATTTTTTTAATAGGTTAAAAATTTGGGGGCATACCAAGGCCACCCTTCCTATGAATTAAAATTGGTTCTTTGTTAGGAAAGCCCAATGCATTTTCCATTGTGGTGTTTCTATTAAGACCACTTTCCAATTCTCTTGGAATGGAATATGGACCATAAATATTTCTATAAATTATTTTGATTTGAGAATTTCTAGCTGGAAAAGGAGGATATTAGGAATAAAATACCACATTGGTAGGAGGAGGGGCACCTTGCTCATGGAACATCATTGTTTGGAATATTTAAACAACTCTAATATGTCAAAGCTCAACTAAAAATTTGGAAAAGAAATAATAAATCATATTTTTAGATTCAGAGAGTTCCTTTGGTTACAAGTATGGAGTAGCTAGCCACACTCTGTTGGATTGAAACAAACATAGAAGATTTGAAACAAGATGAACTGGTCAAAAAAGGGTTAGAGAGTATAGATAAAGAAGAGATCTATTGGGAAAAAAGAGCCAAAAAAAATTGTTGTTGGAGGGGACCAAAATACTAAGTCCTTCCATCACTCAACCTCAACAAGAGGACACTCAAACACACTTCCTAGCCTAAAAGGCCTTCATGGTAATGTGATGGAAACTATCCCAAGTATGCAACAAGCTAAAAATTTCTACTTTGAAAATATTTTCTCTACTTCTTCCTATCATAATCTTGTAACTCAACAAGAAATAATTGTATCCCATAGAATATTATAGCTAGAAATAACTATTCCCTCTTTAGAACTATGGATTTGGAAGAGGTGAGACACATAGTTTTCAACATGAGAACTAGTAAGTCCCCATGCCTTGATGGGTTCTTGATTGAATATTATTTAGAATTTTTGGGATGACATAGGCGAAGATACAACCAGGTAAGTGGAATAATATCATGCAAATAAAATCATATTATGAGATATGAACCATACTATTCTTAATTTAATTACTAATGTGGGAGAGGCTTCCAACCTTGTTGACTTTTGCATGATTGCAATTTGAAATGTAGTCTACAATATCATTACCAAATTTATGGTTGAAAGGCTTAAGAAGGTATTGGATAATATTATCTCTCTAGAGTAAGGAGGATTTATGGAGGGTTGACAAATTGTCAATGGAGTAATCTTGGCACAATAAGTAGTTCACACATTACATCAAAAAGGTCGAATAGGTATGCTTATAAAATTAGAAATGTCTAAGGCATATGCTAGAGTCCCTTGGTAGTTTTTGGATCGAATGTTAGAGAAATTTGAATTCTCTCAAGGCTAGGGAGAGTGGATCATGAGTTATGTCTCTTCGACCTTATTTTTAGTCCTCATCAATGGTATTCCATCAGTTCCATTTTAGACCTCGAGGTGAATTCAACAAGGAGATACTATATTCCCATAATTATTTATTATTCATGTTGAAGGATTGGATAAATTTCTTCAAAGGGATAAGCAATAAGGAGTTATATTAGAAGAGCAAGTGGGAGTGATGAATCTAACCCATTTACAATTTGTGGATGATACAAGGTTTCTTGGGGAAGCCAATGTCAAGGAGGTAAGAACACTCAAAGCTGCCTTAAATATTTATTTGGAAGCCATAAACCAAGAAGTGAATGCAATCAAGTCTGAGGTAATGTTCTTTACTATAAAAAATGGGATCCAATATTATATTCTAAACATCTTAGGTTTATCTCAAGGCTCCCTCCCATTGAAATACCTAGGAATTTCACTCCATTATAAGAAATTGAAGGAGGCATAATAAAAAATACTAGTGGACATAATTAATGGAAAGGTAAATCATTGGATGTATCGTTAGATTTATTTTGGAGGAAAAGTGACTCTTCTTCAATCAGTGATTCAAGAAATGCTAATTTATAAGTTCTCTATCCTTGCGGGTCCTATTGAAATCCTAACGGAGCTGGACTAGCTTATGCAAAAATTCCTTTGGGATGGTCCAAGGATGGATAAGTGATGGGCTCTAGTAAGTTGGGACAAAATTTTCCAGCCTAAAGCAAGCGAAGGATTAGGAATTTGAAAAGAAACATTGAATAATAAAGCTATAGTATAAGCTTTATTGGAGTTGGATCTCTAATAAGAAAGCATTTTTTAGAAAAGTTATTACTAGTAAGTATTATGGTGAAATTCCCCATGATGAAGCAGATCACATTCCTATGAGTGGCCAAGGTTCTATTGTTTGGAAAGTGTTGACATTGGGAGAAAAAATGATAAAACCAAGACTATTATGAAAAGTGGATAGAGGGGATAAAGAAAGTTTTTGAATTGATTATTGGGACCAATACCCCCTTAATATCAAAATTTCTAGAGCTAAATTCCCTTCAATAGATATTGGAGGCTAGAGGTTGGATTAAGACAACATGCTATCTACATACAAAGTAAATTGAGACCTTATCTCTTATGCAAATAAAGCAGTGGGAAGAGCAGGTAGTCTTGATCTCTCAGAAGGTGTTGCCACTTTTAGATAGGACATTAGAACTATGATACCTTACAGGAAAGGAGGAAGAGAATAAGATAACTTAGGGTCATGGGAATTTAGGCATATATACAGTCTGAGATGGTTATGATGAATTGCTCTCTCCATATCTAGTGTGGTTAGATGTTCCATGGGATAGAGTATGGTTGGCAAAGGGTTGGCTAAAATCAATTTCTTTTCCTGATAGGTTATGCATCAAATCTTACTTACTTATGATAACTTATAAAAGAGGGGCTATCATGGTCCCTATAAATGTATCATGTGTAATACCTAGGAAGAGACTATTGATCATTTTCTCTTCCATTGTCATTTTTCCCCGAAGTTATGGAACCAATGGGTTGATCTCTTCAAGGCCTATCTCAATCAACAATTAACACATACTAATATATGGGAGAATAAGAAATGAATAAGGTTAAAAAATAAATTAGCTTATTTGGTTTTGTATTTGGGTCTAATCTTTATTTAGTGGTACATATTACTAGAAAGAAATGCCAAGAGGAATACACTCTTATAGAGCTAGTTTTACAAAAAATAGTAAACAAGATGACAAAAATAGTAAGATCTAATGTGGGGGAGCAAGAATATCAGCAAGAAGAGAACATTACCATGAGGCAGACTCATGGGGATTGGGTACCCCCGCCCCTAGGCTAGGAAAAAATCAACATAGATGGATAAGCCAAGAATAAATTGGGGCAATGTACATTGGTTTCCTTAGAAGAGACTACAAGGGGAAGGTTCTTCATTGGGAATTGGAAGTCCTAGGAATAGTAATAAATAATAAAGTAGAGGATTTAGAAATTATACAAGGCTCTCTCAATGATTAGGAGAATGGATTTTATTAGATAATAGTGGAGTTCAACTCTCAATTTTTGGTGGGGTTGCTAGATGAGATTAGGAATTTCAGACCGAGTGCATAGCTAATCAAGAACATGGTGAGTTATATTGAATACATTTGTAAATAATTTGAGTATGCCATTCTAGTTTATGTAGGTGGAGGAAATAATGTAGCAACTGAATTTTTGGTTAAAAAGTGAGTGAACATCTTGCTAGATACTGGTTGAACTCTAATCAGAACATGGATACTGTAGATTGGATGGAGGTGAACAAACAAGTTTTATTACTAGCCAATAGTGATTTAGGTAATGAAGTGTGTGGGACCAAGGTGTTAGAAGCAACACACCACAATAATAATAAAATTTTGATCTTTTATAAAAAAAATTAATTATTTGAGGGGACCCTTATGAATTTTATGGTTTGTAATCCAAGTTTTGTTTGCGTTAAGATTTTAAAATTGCCTACACTATGGTGTCAAAAATGCTTGTCTGGAACATTGATTTGAATTGAATTTTTGGAATATTTATGCATAAATGACATTATTTCAGATTAAATGTCTTAGGAAATTTAATTTTCAATGGTTTTCCTAAAGTCTAAAGTATTAAAATCAATTTTTAGGGTTCTTTGAATTTTGTCACTTTGCCCTAATTTTCTTCAAATTTGAAATCATCATAACTTTTGATAGAAGGATTTGTTTGAGGTGATTCAAATTCTAGATGAAACATATTGAGCTCATATTTTCAATGGTACTAGACTTTCAAAGTTTTAGATGTGAATTCTTTCTAGAAATAGCAATTCCTTAATGCAACCAATGATCTTCTAAATGCAATATCTCTTGATACATAGTGAATTTATGAATTATATTAGTATATTTATATACCCATTTGGATCATTTAGATACATAAAAAGTTTTATCAAAATCTATGAACTTTAAATTTTGTATCATATTTTTTACACCTCACAAAAATATTCACTAGGAATGATAATTTATTTCTAAATATTTAAAAAATTATTTCTAGGTAATGAGGATCCTTCACGAGCCATTAGAATGTAAGATACATGAGGTCGAAGGACTTTTAAATCAATAAACAATGCCAAAAGAAAAAATTCTCTAAGTATGAGAGAGGGTAGAAAAATGGGAAGCCATTGCACTCAAGTGAAGTCATGAAAGTCCACCACTCAAAAAAGTAGAAGAAATATTGGGTGGAAAAATGGGTTGCCATCACACTCCAGTAGTATCCTAAAAACTTACCTGATGGATTTGAAGAAAATAATATTTTGGCTAAGTAAGAGCTTGGGTGGAAAAATGGGATTCATTGCACTTTGAGAGCATCCCAAAAGCCCACCACAAATAAATAGAAAATTTGGCTAAGTGAGAGCTTGGGCAGAAAAATGAGCTTTGGAAAAAGGAAATGATATCCTAAAACCCCACCACTTAAAAATATTGGAAGTAAGGGTGGAGAAATGGGTTGCCATCACATCCTGATGGAGTCTTAAAACCCTGCCCACTCTCAACAACGAAATAAAACCTAAAATTCCAATATTAGAGGAAATAAAAATTTGCTGAGGAAGAACATTGTCAAAGATTTTGAACATTTGTGGAAGAAATAGCCTCCCGAAATCTCATCACTAAGATGTACAAAAATGCTAAGTCTAAAACTGGGTAAAAAAATGGGATTCATTGCACTTTAGGAGCATCCTGAAACCACACCCAACCTTTTGGTAAAAAATTTGGACATTACTGAAGGAAGTGAGCATATCGAAAGTCCACCCAATCCTATTGGTGGAGATCTTGGATGTTGGTGAAGGAAATGAAGTCCCAAAAGTCCGCCCAACTGATAAACCTTGAAAAAAATTAATATTAAGATGGGCTAAGTTTTATGCTTGGCGAAAAATAAGGTTGTTAACACACTCCAAATGCATCCCAAAACTCTGTCCATTATCAAAAAAGAAATGAAACCCAACCATTGAGAAATTAAAATAATTTCCTAAGTAAATAATGTGGGTGGAAATATGGCATATTGTCGGAAGAAAGTGAGTCCTGAAACCCTGCCCAAACTTGTGGGTAGAAATAAGGGATATTGTCAAAATAAAGTGAGTCCCAAAATATCACCCACTTAGAGAAACAAGAAAATAATTCTTGAAAAATCTAAAAATGAAGTCTGGCATGAGCAATGATGTAATCCTGGGAAATATTGATTTTAAAACCTAAAAAAATAAGAAATATATATATATATATTTGTTGCAACATTAGAAAATATTAAAAAATTAAATATTAAAAATTAAAAAGTTGAAACCTTAAAAAAATTAAAATAATTATATTAATAATAATATTAATGTTCTATGTACTTTGTTGCATTGTTGAATTTGCATCATCAGGAATGAGTGAGCTGAGGTTTAGCGGGTGCGATGAGAGTGAGGGTTTGAATTTTTTGGGCAAGAATCTTAGCCAAGGTGGTAGAGGTAGAGTAGGTACAAAAGGGGCAAGTGGGAACCTCAAGCATGGATCAAGTGAGGATCCAGAGGAAGGTGGTTAGGCTATGGCAGATTTGGAGGCGGGCATCATGCGGGGGCTCGACCCTCCTCAGAAAGACCCCAAAAAAAAATATACAAAGGACAATGTGGGGCCCAAGAAGTGGTTGTCTTTTGTTGAGACTCTTAGAGGAAAAATAAAGGAGGTTCTCTCTCTTTCGCCCCTAGTTCCAATAAATAATAAAATTTCAGCCCCGACAAGTTCCATGAGCCATTTTATTTCAATGGAAGAATTCTCCCTGGTAGGCAAGTTTTTGGGAGGTAGGCCGGACATGGAGACTATCAAGGCTTGGGCGATGGGTAAATGGTGACCGGTAGGTAGCTTGGAGTTGGTAGCTCTAACTCGAGGGTTCTTCATTATCCATTTTAACAATATGGAGGATGCTAACCACATTTTAACATGAGGTCCTTGGTTTTTGGGCAAAAAGAGCCTTTTTCTCAGACGATGGGGTGAAGATTTTGACCTTGAAAAGCAAAATATTAACATTGCCCCTATTTGGGTTTATCTCTTGAGTCTACTTGCCCAGTTCTTCAATGAATATTGGTTGTAGGGCATAACTAGAACTATAGGGGACCTGATATCCATTGACCATGCGACCTTGGCTAGGACAAGGATGACTCATGCATGAATCTACGTAAATGCTAATTTGGATAATGAATTGCCAAGGTTTGTGGAGCTAGAGTATGGAGAATACTATCGAAAAAAACTGGTAGAATACGAGAACAAATCGACATTCTGTGCATAATGCAAAAATCAAGGACATCTATGCAATCAGTGCCCTAACCTGGAAATGAATAGAGAAAAGCAGAAGCAGGGAATGCTAGACAGAGGAAATTTGAGGAGTTTCCCTGGTAGAGGTGATTTCAATCAGGCAAACTATGTCTACCAAAAAAATAAAAGAGAGGGTGCAGGGTCCCAACAAGACAAAGGAAAACAATAGGTTGTTGGCAACCAAAATACTCAGGTAAGTTCCAATCCTCTAGTTTCAAATAAATTTTCAATTCTATCCAATATGGGAGTAGGAGGATTATCAAAAGACATGGAAGCCCAAAACCTTCAGGCTAACCTTTTTGACTCTCTAGAATCCCCATCCAAGTCAGGATCCTCAAACCCTAATGCTAAAATTATTGTAAGCCCCGTGGGCATCACAAAGCCAAACCCTAATGCCCGATCTCTAGAATCCCCATCCAAGTCGGGATCCTTAAACCCCAATGTTGAAAATACTTCAAGCCCAGTGGGCATCCCAAAGCCAAACCCTAATGTTGAAGAACTTAGGAAGAAATTTGAGGCATTGGAAAATAAAAAATCTCATCTCCCTAACATCATCACTAGGAGCCAGGTGAATCCTACTAAGGGGTCATCCCATAGACCAGGGGAATACAAGAAAAAAGGAGAAGATTTGGATGTAGGGGTGGAGATATGTGAAACTCTTCAGACTAAGGAATATGGCAGTCCGGTTCTGCAACAAATTGCCTCCCCCAGTTTAGTCCTAAACAAACCAAGAGCACTGTGAAGTCTCCTATAGATTTTGGCAGTGAAAAAATAAGAGGGAGAATATCAAATGTTGAGCATCAAAAAATTAAAATTGATAATGACATTGCCAATGGAAAATAGAGAACCTTGTTTCAATAGGTTATTTCGGGTTCTAAAGACAACAAATTAGGAAAACCCCCTCAAGGGAGGGGGAGAGGAAGAAATCCCAAACAATATAAATGAAGTTCCTCTCATGGAACGTGAGAGGCCTCAATGGCCTGCCCAAACACAGGGAAGTCAGTGCAATAAGAAATCAAGTGAATCCAACTATTATCATGTTGCAAGAAACAAAAATTGATGAGATTCAGTCAAAAAAAGTAGCAAAAAAAATCTGGAATCAAGGGGAGATGGTTTGCAAATCATCCAGAGGAGCGTCTGGAGGCCTTATGACTTTGTGGGATCCTTGGATAGTAGAAGGCACCATTATTCAGAAATATGATAGGGTTCTTAGTGTTTTATTTAAGGAAATAAATAGCAACAGGTCATGGATCCTTTCAAATATTTATGCCCCAACTTCAATTCAAGGGAGAGCTCTACTGTGGGAGTACTTAGGCAATCTGAGTGAAATCTTCCATAATGTCCCCTAGATTCTGGATGGGGATTTTAACACTCCTCTTTACCCTTCAGACAAAATGGGTGGAAATGGACCACCTATCAGGAGCATGGATGAGTTCAATGACTTTGTGAACTCCAACATGTTTATGGATGTAAAACTTAGAGGAGCAAATTATACCTGGAGCAATCGACGGATAGGGTGTCATCTCATTCAAGAAAGGCTTGACATGTTTTTTCTATCAAAGGAGGCTACAACTTCGTTCGGTGATTCTACCCTACAAGCCCTTCCTAAAATTACCTCTGATCATAATCCCATTTTTTTGGAGATCCCTAACTCTCTGTCCTTCAAGAAACCTTTCAGATTTCAATCTATGTGGATCAAACATTCCAGTTTCAGAGATAACTTAATTCAATGGTGGCAGCAACCTATCAGGGGTAGTGCAACTTTTAAACTTGCTGGAAAATTAAAGTTTGTTAAGGAAAAGCTTCGAACTTGGAACAAAGAGGTCTTTGGGAACCTCTTTGAAAATAAAAAATAGGTTGTTGAAATTTTGAAGATAATTGATCAGAGGATTCAACATGGTGATGTTGATGAAACTACTAGGCAAGAGGAATGGATAAAACTAGCAGAGTTTCATAACATTTTGGCCTATGAGGAAATCTATTGGAGGCAAAAATCAAGGGCTCTTTGGTTGAAATATGGAGATTCAAATTCCAAGTTTTTTCACGTCACCATGCTTAGAAATAGAAGCAATAACAAGATAAAATTAAAAAAGTAGATGGTTCTATTACTCAGGACTTAACAAAAATAAAAAAGGAGGCAGTAACTTATTTCAATTCTATCCTTGGTCAGGAATCGTAGTGCAATGAGGAGGCCAAATATATTCTCTTGCAATCCATTCCTAGCATAATAAATGAGGATATAAACCTTAAGCTTCTAGCTCCCTTTTCTGATGAGGAAATTAAGGAAGCCTTGTTTAGCATGGAGCCAGACAAAGCCCCGGGACCCGATGGCTTTCCCCCTCATTTCTATCAAGATTTTTGGGACATCGTAAGTGAGGATGTAATTTCTACTATCAGAGAATTCCAAGCAAGCAATCATATCCCAAAAGGTCTCAAATCTACTTTTATTTCTCTAATTCCTAAGAAGCAAACCCCTAAATCTATGGCTGACTTCAGGCCAATCAGTCTATGCAATGTTTCTTACAAGATCCTAACTAAAGCCATTGCAAATAGAATGAGAGATGTTCTACCCCACATCATAGATCCATGCCAGGGAAGCTCTGTCTAGGGTAGGTCAATATTGGATGGAGTTATCACAGTTCATGAAGCTCTGCACTCTGCTCATAAGACTAACAGGTCTATTTTTTGCCCTCAAGCTTGATATGAACAAAGCATTTGATAGGCTAAATTGGGACTTTCTGATTGTTGTCCTCCTTAAGTTTGGTTTTCACCACCAATGGGTTAATTTGATCAAATAATGCATTTCTAAAGCATGGTTCTCGATTCTGGTTAATGGAACAACTACTAGTTACTTTCAAAGTCATAGAGGAATTTGGCAAGGGGACCCTATCAGCCCCATGTTATTCATCATTGTGGCAAAATATTTAGGTAGAACCATAAAAAATGCTTGCAGTTCAAGGCTAATATCAGGAATCAAGGCAACATCTCTCACTAGGGCTATTTCTCACCAACAATTCATCGATGATACCCTTCTATTGACTAAGGCGTCGGTGGTTGAGGCCAAAAGAATTAAATACATCCTACAACTCTATGAGGACATTGCTGGTCAGAAAGTTAATTTTAGTAAAAGCAAGTTATATTTCTTGAACACCCCCATTCAGAGGTAAGGAAGGATTGCAAAAATTTTAGGGTGTGATATAGCAAACCTCCCCACTTCGTATCTTGGTCTCCCTCTTTTCATTGGTTCTCCGAGAGAGTCAATGTGGGACAGGGTTATTGAAAGAATTCAAAAAAAACTTGTTGGATGGAAAGGTCATATTCTATCTCAAGTAGGAAAGATGACCCTCACTAAGGCCTCTCTTTAGAGCATTCTAGTCTATTTCCTCTCCATTTTCAAAGCCCCTGTGAAGGTTTTCCATAAAATTGAGAAACTCCAAAAATAATTTTTATGGACTGGATCAGAGGAGAAAAAAATGATACACCTTGTAGGATGGACCAAAGTGTGCAGACCCAGGGAAAATGGGGGCTTAGGTCTGAGGAGAATTGCTCATATGAATTTAGCTTTACTAGCTAAGCAGGCGTGGCACCTCATTTCTGGTGAAGAAAATGAATGGACAACTATCATCAAATGAAAGTATCTTCAAAATATGGAATTTCTAAGTGACTCAGTTCCAATCAGAGGTTCTACTTTTTGGAAAGCAATTCTCAATTGTAAGGAAATCATCAAAAAAGGTTTAAGATGGGTTTTAGGCAATGGTGAGAGGATAAATTACTAGAATGATAGGTGGGCTAAGGATGAACCACTAACGCAATATCCTAACTTAGCCCGAATTAGAGATATCATAGAAGAACTCATTGGCAAAAAAGTCTTCGATTATATGGTTGAGGACAGAGGCAGAATGAAGTGGAAACAAATAAGGATTCAAGGATTTCAAGAGAAATCAAATGATCTTTGTAACATTCTCGGGAAACATTTTATCCCCATGAGACCCAAGGAAGATCAAGTGACCTGGGCTCCTACGGAAAATGGGTAGTTCACTGTTAAATCAGCTTACAAGCTTCTGCTTGATGACGAGGATTTTGTCCTCCAAAAGGACTTAGTTTGGATAAAAAATTTAATTCCAAAAATTGCAGTCTTTTCATGGCTAGTTATCCAAGGAAGAATTCTAACCATTGATAATATGATGCATAAAGGTATTTGTATCACTAATCGCTATTATCTATGTAGGGCTAATTGGGAGACCATTTATCACATTTTCCTTGAGTGCCCTTTTTCCTTGACTATCCTAAGTGGGGTTTTTTAGGCCTTCAATATTTCTTGGGTTAAACCAACCACCGTACTTGATTTTTTCATCCAGTGGCCTTGCCCCTTTTCAAGCCAAAGACTTAGATACATGTGGAAAATTTGTCTCAATCACTATCTTTGGCAGGTGTGGTTAGAAAGGAACCATAGAGTCTTTAATGAGTCTATCCATGATCATCAAACTATCATTGCCAGGATCCTATCCTTTGCCAATGAGAATGTGAACCTTATCCCTTTTGATAGTCATAAACCTCATCTGTAGGAGACCATGATTGCTCAATATTTAAGCTTAACCTTGTTAGATGAGTCTGTGCCTAGGGTAGTCAACCCTAGAGCCAATGTTAAGTGGTCCCCACCTCCTACGGGTTGGTTTAAGCTTAATTTTGATGGAGCGACTAAGGAAAATCCTGGCAGAGTAGGTGTTGGTAGCATTGTATGAGATCATAATGGGAATATGATGCTTGCATTTTTTGAATATTTGGGAACAAGGACGAACAATGAAGCTGAAGCTAGAGCTATGTGGAGAGGCCTTCAAATGACTCAAGACTTAGAAGGCAATTTGATCATAGAAGGAGACTCTATGCATGTTATAAATCTCCTCAATAATTGGAAAACACCTCCTTGGAGGATTAAAATAATTTTTGAAGAGGCTAGGATCCTTTTCCAGGGAAGACAAGACAGAAAAGCCCAACATGTCTTTCGAGAAGCTAACAAAGTTGCTGATAAGCTAGCCAATTTGGGTGTCGATGGTGATGGACTTTTCAAATGGGAACATGATGTCCCGAGCGAAGTAGAGGAGCTTATTCAACAAGAATGCCAAGAATGATAGTCAAATTTACCAATAGGGAAGGCACTGTAAGTTTGAAGGCTATGAGTATTCCCGTATCTTTTTTGAAATGGACTCACAATAAAAATTATCTGAGTTATCAGTCTTGGTGGATGTTGCTTGGAAATACCACAAAGACTAATGGGGACAGTCACATGTCAGATAACATGGCTCCTAGTCATCTTAGTAATTTGAGGTTGGTTGATAATCACAGGGTAGGAAAGAAACGACAATATAAGACTTCGAACCAGAGCCACATGGACCACCAGATAGCCACCACCATAAATCTAGCCAACAGGTTCACTTCTCCAAGGTTGATTGGCCAAGACGGGATGTGGTCCCAAAGCATGTCATATACGGAAGAAAGCAATTACCAAAGAATTATTAAGAGTAACTATCAATACAGAGCTTGTGGGAGTTTTTTTCAGTACTCTGCTATGTGTGTCTGCAACTTTTTATTTCTCCATTGTTTCAAGGAAGGGATCTGTGTCTGTTTCTTTTTTTGTAATTATGATGCAGGTGTGTTTTCTTGGGGTATACCCAAAATTTTGTATGGGAAGTTTCTTTTTGATAATAGGCTATGTGCCTTACCAGATGTAATGGCTTTGGCGACATGTAGATTTTACATATATAGGATCCTTAGTAAGGACATGTTCATCAACAACCTTGGGCTGATTTTTGTAAAAGGTTTTGGGTCAACTTGTAAAACCCGGTATTAATGCTATAGTATCTTATCTACCAAAAAAATAATGTTAATGTTCTAACCTTTGCCCTTTTTAATTTTTTGTAGAAATTTGTTGGTGGCCGCATTAAATATTGCACACATCATGGTGGACATGGAAATTCAATGCAAACTGAGTGAGTGTTGTCGTGCTGAGATGGAATATGCGGGAAGTCAACAATCCACCCAAATTTTATAGATCAAGAATTAATGAGACATGGTTGCAAGTGGCAAGAAAAATAAATGCATATGCAAATGGTTGGGAAAGTAAATATGCTTGCAACTGGATGAAAAGTGAAAACTTTTGTACGTAATCACCGTTGATGGAGATAAGATCATATTTATTTCTTCATAATTTATGGTAAGATATTTAGGCCGATATTTTATAGTAGTTTGGATTGACTGTAACTCTGTTAAAATATGTTTTTCTATTTTGTAAAAGCCCTATAGCGGTATTTTAGATTATTTTTGTTGAATTAGAAGCTTGATATTTTTGAAAAGATCGAGGAATGTCTTGAGTCTATATACTCCCATTGAATGCAATCTAAGGATGTAAAAAATTGGAAATAAAGACTTCTAGCAATTTTCAGCAAATTTTGTTTGAATGCTTAATTTTGTACTTGAGGTTGGTGTGACATTATCTTTTGAAATAGCATGGCCAAGAGCCTAATATTTTTTTAGACCGTGATAAGTTCATTTTATTTTGTTTTCATCTCACTTAGGATTTATTTGATTTGATTGTAGATTTGCAAATTATTGAAATCATGCTATGTTGTTGGTTTTATTCTATTTGTTGTACTTTAAAAAATTATAAACAAAGGATTCATCTCTATCTCATACCTACTCTATTCTTACTATGCTAGCTAGACTACTGGTAAGAAACACCAAGTGAGGTTGGGACCCCTGCATTTGTAGTTACCTTTATTTAGATTGGCAAGTCTCAAATTGTCTCTGTCCCATGCTCAAAGTGGAAGGTGATCTTAGAAAGTTGGACACCTTCCTCATTTGATTTATTTCATTGTAAAGCTAAGAAGTATAGTTAAAATTGATAGTTACAATCTACATTTGGATTATATATTCTCTCTTTTTTGCTCTACCTTACTCATTTTTATTTTGAAATGATTCATTTTTATGCTTCTTAAAATTATTTATTTATTTAATCTACTAAAATTCGAAGACCTAGATCAAAAAAACTGTAAATTTGATCATGAACAACAAAAACCACTACCAAACACCAATAAAAAATGGTTGAACCCATTGCAGGTAAAATATATAGTCCACTGAAAACTATTTTGAAAGTGGAAAAGAGTAAAAACATTCAACCCAACTCTATAACTTACACCTTGGGTAATCAACAAGACCCTAAAGTGAGGGAGAATTTATTACCATTAAATTATTATTCGTGTTTTTTATGTTTACTCTTCACAGGGTGTGCATGAAAGACCAATCAAAATTAAAATTGGTGCTAGAAGGAGGGCCAAACATAGTTTATTCAGTGTTTGTCGTGGTGTGTTTAACTAAATTCAAAATACAATTTTATGCTATACTTTGTCTTTTGTGACCTTTGCAATTTTATCCGTAAGTTGGTTGCTTGAACTTGCAACTTTGTGGTTGCAATTCATTTTTAAAAAGATATTTTATAAATCTAGATTCTACCTTTAGAATAACAAAGTCCCATCCAAGGGCTGCAAAGTTCCTTGTGTTTGAGTTAGAAACCCATAGGAGAAGCAATATTAGAAGAGACAAATCTTTATCCAATATAGCATTGTCACCATTAGTGTTTCCTCCAACCGTGACTCATAATATTACAATTAATTCAATAGTCATGGCCAATTGATTGGGCTCCATTACCTTGAATATTCCTAGTATTGCACATGACTTACCTATAAATCCTAAGAAGTACCTCCCTATATACAAGCATTATGGAATCATAACAACTAAAGAGCACATGGTTGCCTTAAAGAATGCTCTTAAATTATTAAATGTCCTTCATGAAGATGTTGCTTGTAGACTTTTTCCTTTTACCCTACAAGAAGCCACATACGATTAGTTCTTGAATTTGACCAACGACTCTATAACCTACTAGGATGAATTAGAAACTGCTTCCATTTTTCAATTTGGTCAAGTAATTGATCCTAATGTGTTGTACCAATAATTCTTCAGTATTAAGAAAGGAACCAGTGAAACCGTTAGGTATTTCAATGTGATATTTCAAAATTCTTATGGTAGAATGACTAGTCATTACACACCAAGTGCAAATCTAGTGTTGGAAATATACAAAAATTCCTTGGATTCAGTGATCTCTATTTTCCTCATGAGGCAAACCAATGTTACAATTCTAGCAGGAGATTATAAGGAATATACATTTCTTGAAAGATAGTTGGGTCCTCAAAATTTGAATAGTCTTATGATACCCTATGTTACACAAAATACACCTATTTTAAAACTCGTTTTGCATTAGATGTTAAATCCAATGTGTCAAGCTTTTCCTAAAGAAACTCCATTACCCTTGATAAACATTGAGAATGTGCAAAATATAGAGAAGGGATTTGATAAGGCCAAAGTGGAAGATATGTCTACATTGGTCCAAATACTAGAAAATGACTTCCTAAGTTTAAGAGACAAGTATCTAGGGAAGAAAGCTCAAACTGCTTTCCTTACCAACCGAATAGATTCCCTAGAATTTTGTATGAAGCCAATAACGATTACAACAAAGGTAAGTGACTTGAAGTAAACATATGTGACATAGATTTACCCAATTGGTGTAGGATTCATGGAATAGCCCAACACGAAGAATTATATTATTTGGAATTTTGTAATTCTTTTGAAGCTTTGTCTAGTGAGTTGATTTTTTATGAGAATTAAAGAAACACTGATGGTTCTAGTCCATCTAGACTTAGTGTTGTTATGGTTATGGATTCATTCAATTTCCTAGATGAGTTAGAAAATATTGCAAAAGTGTGTATGTATGAGGTATATACTTTTCAATAGTTCCAGAGGTATAGTTACAATCTCAAGAACATAAATCTAGAGTTGAACACTACTTCAACTCCTCCTAACAAAACTAATGGTATTCCTATAGATCCTACTCCTAATAATAATCCTCCCCAACCAAAGGGTAATGAAAATAATATTCAATATCAAACTGGTGTATTACCTAAGAAAGGATATAACATCATTGAGGATATGAAGAAAATTAAGGCTAACTTCAACCTCCATGAGCTTGCTCACAAACTCTAATAGAAAGACAACTTGATTAAAATATATTTTGTACTTGTGGTTAAAACTCAAGAAAAAGGGAAGAAAATGACAAATGTAAATATGGCCATATACAAATAAAATATTGAAGTTCCACCTTTTATGTTGATAGTTTGCATGTTTGGAAAAAAATTACATAACTATCTAGTAGATTCTGTTGCTTCAGCTAATGTTATGCCTATGGCTATTTGCCAAAAATTAGTATTGACTCCTATAAATTTTTAGAGGAGAGTCATTTAATTAGATAAAATTGAGGTCAAGGTGATTTGTGAAATTCAAGGTATGAATATACAATTTGCCTCTGAATCTAGAGCGTAACATAGCATCAATATTCAAGTGGTGGATATTCTTGTAGGATATGGGATGCTTTTGAGTAGATACTGGTCAAAATATTTGAATGGGTATTTGTCAACATATTTTGTGCACATGTGGTTGCCTTGGAAGGGTGTATCCAACCAACTCAGAATAGATAGAGCCCAAATATAAACACATGATAACTGAATACAATATAAAAAATGAAGTTGTTAATTTAATTAAAGTAGATATCAATGTTTACAATCTAACAACTACAATGGAGAAGGTGAGATCAATTAAAGCTCTAACAAATCACAATGATATCATTTGGATATTACACATTGATGGGATTAATTCTAAGCAAGGCTTAGGTACAAGAGTGAATTTTGGAAATTCTACTAGTGGAATAGAAACTAAAACCTTTAACATTGGAATAATAGAGCAACCACAAAATATTTAAGTTATTAAGAACTATGACCCACAAATAAAACATGATCTCACTAAGTTGTTACATAGGTATAAATATGTGGTGGTATGGTCCTATAAAAACCCTAAGATATTTGATCTTGGGGGGTTTACACATACAATCCATTTGAGAAAATTTTATAAACCCTTCAGACATAAACAAAGGCATGTTAATATTCTGATTTTGAAGGAGGCAAAAAAATTGTACGTGCATTGGATTGATAGAATAAGACACAAGAAAGATCTAAGAACTTCACCATTTGCTTTACTGTATGGAAATAAACCAATAATTCCAATTTTAATTAAGGTGCTTACTTATATGTTTGTTTTAGATTATTTTAATGATCATGTAGATGTAGAAGCTCATGTTTAGACTTGCCTAATTTGTAGGATGAAAGGCTTCAAGTCTTAGAACATTTTAGTTGGCATCAAGAGACAATTAAGCATTGGTTTGATAAAAGAGCAAAATTGAAGGTCTTAAGACTTGCAAAACTAGTGCTTCTGTGGAACAAAGCCCATGAAAAGAAAGGTAGTAATGCATTTCATATACAGGACCTGTAAGGTAATTTTCTAAAGTTACTTGTGAATGGTCAATATCTAAAAAATTTCTCAATTGTTCCATCAACTACATTGTTTGAGTAATTGTAGGGACCTTTGTACATATGTATATATGTAACAACCCCAAATTTTACCACATTATATATATATATATATATATATATATATATATATATATATATATATATATATATATATATATATATTCATCTTTCATGAGGCAAGGTTCATAATCATGAACTAAGATAGAATCATTCCTTTTGGATTATAAATTATCAAGGCAAATAGCATCAAGAGATATTAATACTTGATCAGAGTCACCCTTGAGTAAAAGTGATCAACTTCTATAAAACCCTCATACCACTTGGATATGAGAACGCTGGCCAAGCATTAGATGTCATCCCTCTTAAAAGGGAAATCACCCTTAACCATACCGTCCACCAAGATTAGTATATAGGTGAATGCCTTGAAGATGGAAACCCATCATAATAAAATAACCTCATAAATGGTTATTATTAGATCTTAGATCCAACCCACAAGTCTTCTAAATCAATCAATCAAATCTACTCTCAAGTCTTCTCAAAGACTTATCTCAAATCTGCTTTGCAATCTTCCACAAAATCTCACACTAATCTATCCACAATTCCTCTCTAGAACTTGTCCAAATCTGCTCTACAAGTCCTCACTATAAATTGACCAAATTTTCTTAATAAGTCCTCACTATAGCTTATCCAAATCTACTCTCAATCTGTATTGTAAGCTTCCAAAAAAGCTCACACAAATCTATCCACAAGTCTTCTCAAAGACTTACCTCAAATATGCTCAAAAGGTCCACACTAGAACTTGTCCAATATCATATAAACATAAAGAGAATTGTTAGAGAATCAATATGATTCTCTTTCAGCACAATTCTCAATTACTTTCAATCACTCTTTTAGAAATAAACAGAGAATTTTTAGAGACTTAATATGCTTCACATTCACCTCAATGCTCAATTACTTTCAATCATATTTTTGAAACATACAAATAATTGTTAGAGACTCAATATGCTTCACATTCACAAAATCTCAATCACTTCCAATATCTCTCTCATCACAGAAACATATAGAGAATTTTTAGAGACTCAATATGTTTCACACTCATAAACAATCAACCACTTTCTCAAATCAATTCATAATATAGAATAATTTATTTTATATAACTTGAGCTATCACTTCACACATCCACTTGACTAGACTCAACCAACTCTACTCAATTAATCACTCAATGAAATAATCCTTTCTCACAAACCCTAGTACAAGCATATGAATACTAACTCAAAATATTTCCAACAATTCTTATCAACCAATATCACATAACAATGATATTCACGTTCTTTCCAAACCTAAATTCAATTTCTTCATTCAATCAATCACTTCAAAAACAATGCTTATAAACCAATCTCACATAACAATGATACTCATGATATTTGCAAACCCTAGTTCAAGTTCTTCACTCAACCATTCACTTCAACAACAATGCTTATAAAACAATGTGCATAGCATTCACTTCACAATAGCTCAACAACTCAATAAGGAAACCAATCAAGTCCTTTTCACTCCAAAGTTGTTTTCTAGAAAACCAATCAATAAACTCAACCAAGGAAGAATATGCCCATACCTTTTTCTTTTATGGAGAATGATCTTCAACACCTGTCTCAAATATCACCACTTTATTTGTGAAGTACAAGGGTTAGATGATAAGAATTATCACCCTAAAACTTTTTATAATTTACCTTAATCACAAAGATAAATTAAAATCCAAATACACCTTATTGCTCCATCTCAACAATAAATTTCAACATAAATTTCATCAAAAATCCCGTTTAAAATATAACACAACTTCTACTTATAACTCCTTTCTCAATATTACATTTAAATTAAATAACTCATTTTATTACTAAATGCAATAAATCAATTTATCTTTCCTAAGGTACAAACAATGTTACCCTAGCAACATTCACTATTTACCACTTAGGTAAATAAAACAATTTATTTACACCTTATACCTCCACACAACTTTAGAAAAAAAAATAATTAAAAATAAAATTATAAAAATATTTTTCTGCCCTCTCCGTGAATTACGGGATTCGAACTTGCACCATTGCCGCTGCATCACCTTGGCCGTGGCTTCCACGCCATGTGAGCCAAGTGCTCACCTTGCTCCACTAAGGTACAATATACACCTTATGCCTTCGTTGCCATTTAGAACATTTTGGCTCTTTTCTCCATCATGTCTCCTTGCTCCATATAACACTTTAAAGATGCTTCTCTAAAAAAAATTTGCACGATTCTTGCACCAAATATTATGGAGGATAAATCGAATGAATTTTCCAATGCTTTGGCTAAGGTATAAATACCTTGTGTCATCATTCCATGCACATTGGCGGAGGTGAGTTTATGGAGGTTGGCGCTAAGGTTTTTGCATTTAAATATTTTAATTTATAAATCATTTAAATTATTTAGAATTTAAATTTTATAAATTAATATTTAAATATCTTAGCTTTATAAAAATCCTTCTTAGGTTATAATTAAAATATTTTATTTTTGCCCATCATGGTTTTTAATAAAACATTTTATTTAACCACCATGGTTTTAATAAAAAACATTTATTTTGTCCACCATGGTTTTAATAAAAAAACCTTTTATTTTGACCACCATGGTTTTAATAAAAACCTTTGTTTTGCTTCACATTATATTAAAAAGAATATTATGAAGTTCTTTTTCATCAACCTATGACATTACTTATTTTGACCTTTTGACATCACCAGTGGTTCACTTATTGGCATCAATGACAACTTCATGCCTTGACAACAATGACAACTCCATGGACTCAAAATTTCCAACAATATCTCCCTTTGTCATTGATGGCAACCCAATAACTTTTTACCACTTCTTTGACTTTCTATTTTGCCCCTCCTGGAAAACTGCTCATCTTGACTGAATGCTTTCTTTCAAACATAGTTTTCTCCCCCTTAATCTAATCTCTCCCCATTTGAAATCAATGGCAGAGTCACCTTTGGGGCTCGGGGCTAAGAATGAGTCTCTTAGCTTAGCCCCTCCCCCACCTCCTCTTGAGGTGGTTAATTCTAGGGTGGGAGTATTTATACTCCTAGCAAGCATTGGTCTTTACCTTTATCTACTTTCCTTCTCATCTGATCCTTCAGATCCCTTTGACTATTCCTATCCATGTTCATATTCCTGTTCATGTTCATATCCAAATTCCTATTCTTGGTCATGTTCATGTTCTTGATTATATCCATATTCCTATTCCTATTCTTGTTCCTGTTCCTGTTCATATTCATGCTTGGTTCTGGAATGTTTGCTCTACACCACTTTGCTGTGTGTCCATCATTATTGCACTTATAACACTTAATGTTATTATTCCTTGGAGGTCCAAATGTCTTAGGATTTCTCTTGGTGAAGCCATATCCCTTTCTATCATGAACCCTGCAATTCATTACCTTGTGATCAAACTGATTGCATGAGTAGCAATACCCATGGAAAATCTAGTTGTTCCTAAAGTTCCTATATTCATGTCTTTCATGTGTCCTACACTGTGAAGCCATGTGCCCAAATATATGATAGAAGAAGCAAAATCTATTGAATAAACCTTGCTTTGACCCCATTGGTCTTTTATATTTCTCATCCTCTTGTATTTGATATTTTAATTCTAAGTTCTCCCTTTTCAACTCAACAAGTTCCTTAAGAGTAGCTTCCTCCTTTACTTTTTATTTTCTTTGATCTTCAATTTCTTCTATAGTCCAAAGTGGAGTTTCTTCTTGATACCTATTTTTACTATCCATGTTATCCTTTTCAGAAACATCCTTTAGGACTTCAATTCTGAGAGTATCTTCTTTATCTTCACCACTACTGAACCCATTGCAATAACTTGTATCAAGATCAAGTTGACCACAAACAAAACATTCTTCACCTTCTTGTGGATAGTGAGCTGCATGGTGACCTATCTTCCTACATCTGGTACAAACTTTATCTATCTGGTTATTTCTCCACTGCTTGATTTATATCTTGAATCTATTTCCATTCTTCCTCCTAAAACAACAACATTGAATTCATCTTCCTTTTATTTCAAGACCACGTGTGTTATTTTCTTCTTGTATCTGATGTTTCTAGTTTTGCCTTTGCCATTTGTGTTCTTGTAATATCTTCCTTCAAGTTGTTAATCCCTTTCCAAATGAACCAAATCTGGTACCAATTGAAGAACACAAGCTTATATTGAGAGGGGGGGTGAACAATATAATACAAATTTTTACTTTTATTTCCCAAATAGTATCATCCAATATAATCAATGGAAAAATTAATAGCAATAACCAAAGAAATGCACAAATCATCACACATAATAAAGACACCAATTTAACGTGGTTCACCCAATGTGGGCTACTCCATAGAGAAAATATTTCACTAAAATTTTCTCAATCAATATCTTGGGAATCCTTTCCATTTTACAATGTTTATGGACCTCTGTCCAAAGGAGACACCAATCCCTTAATCAAGTTTGTGGATATCTATCCACAAGAGAACTCCTTTCTCCTTAGCTTTGACTGGTGATCTTTTAGAAGAACTGTTGCCCTCACTGCTTTTTGGAAATTTGAGTGATTGTATGTTGTCATTAATGTCACATGTATCATTAATATCACATGGATCACATTGAGTTTTGGTGGCTAAAGTATTTCATAAATGAGCATTTATGATATTTTTGAGAGCATGGATATATATAGGGTTTTTGTGAAAACCAAGACAAACAAAATAAAAGGTTTTATTTAAAACCATTGATGGCAAACTTGAAATGGATTTTTCTCAAAACTCAGGTTGGCTTTTTGTTTCATCGAAAAAGGTGCCCCGGTGATGGAGATATTTAATTTTAAATATTTAAGTTTAAATTATAAATTATTTAAAATTAAAATTTAAAATTAAAATTAAAATTTAATTTATAGCACTGACGTCAAAGAAAGGAAAAGGCATAAAACTAATATTTAAATTATAGCTTCGAAATCAAAGGAAAGGAGGAGGACACACACACACACACACACACACACACACACACACATATATATATATATGCCCAAAGTTTCAATTTATTTCCCTAAGCGCTCGATTTGATATTTGGATTCGAATGGTAAAAGAGCCTACACATCATGTGTCGAAGTGTGTGTCAAAATATTTTTAAAAGGCTTACGATTTTTGCATTTTTTGAAGAGACTATTGTGGAATAAGTCCAAATGTATAGGTATCCTTGACCTAGTGGATCATGTACTGTGTGTGAAGCAGGAGGTCCTGCATTCGATTCTTGCCATAAATGTTTTGCTATGTTGAAATGTGTGAATCGTGTTTTGTTTTCGAAGGACACAGATATTCGCAGCATAATGTTTTGTTGTGTGCTCCTTTTGAGCGTGTAAGGGCATGTGGCCCAATGAAAATTTGGCTATGGTTAAGGTGTTAAGCAATAAGGTCACAATATCGAATCCCATTAAGCAATAAGGTCACAATATCGAATCCCATCAGTGATAGAGGCAAGTTAATAATTTTTAATATATTTTATTTTTCTAAAGTTGCCCTAGGAGGAATAAGGGTTATGATGCATGTTTAGAAAAGGAGAGATTTTTGGTTATTTATTTTTTAGAAGTATATAATATTATATATAATTGGAAAGCTTATTCTAAGGGCTATTTGATAAATTTTCTTAGAGGGAGAAATAAGTTGTGTGCAAAGATATATTTTTGACTTTGTAAAGAGGTTCAAAAGTGAATGTTGCTTTGTTATTTTTCAAAAGAGATTAATTCATTTATGAAGTGACATGGTTTATGTTATTGAGTAGGATTAATAAGGTGTTATTTGGATGTTATTGTTGTGTTATTAATCAATATCTCTAACCCTTTTTGAAAGTTGAAAAAGAAAGTGTGTTGAGTGAGCCTATTTATAGAGCTTTGGAGGTGATAGAGTATAGAGGACAGAGTCTCAGTGGATAGAGATCCATCAGCCAACACAATTGAAGATAGATATAAGTGAGGAGTCTTCAAGTGGAGAGAGATCCACTAGTAAGTGTAGCAGAGAGATAGAGTCTTCTAGAAGATCACTAGCCAGAGTAGAAGGGGAAAAATTTATCCTATGGAAGAGATCCACGAACTTGAGATTAGGGGATCAACGTCTCCTTTGGACAGAGATCCATAAACATTGTAATTTGGAAGGATTCTCAAATAAATTTATTAATAAAGTTTTAGTAAAATATTTTCTCCGTGGAGTAGCCCACATTGGTTGAACCACATAAACTATGGTGTCTCTATTGTGTATGGTGTTTTATGCATTGCTTGATTACTACTATTGATACTACTATCTATACACTGCATAATATTGAATTGAAAAGAAAAGTAAAAAGTGGTCTTATAATTTTCATCCCCCCTCTAAGTATAATATTGTGTTATTCAATTAATATCAGAGCGGGTTCCTTCGAAAAGGCTCTCAACTTGAGGGAAGATTCTAAAAGAACAAATATGGCTTCACAAAATGGATCATCTACAAATAAGGCTCAACTCTTTGACGATAACAATTATGATTTCTAGAGCATGAGAATGAAGAACTACTTGATATCACAATGATATGAGGTATGACAGATGGTTGTAAAAGAGTATAAGGTTGAAGGTGATCCTGAGGTGGATAAGACTATCAGGAAATTGGTTGAGATCAATGCAAGGGCAATGAATTGTATTCTAAGAGGGCTACGTGAGACATATTTTACAAAGGTCATGGTATGTAATTCAGCAAATGAAATTTGGACCAAATTTTGGAATACCTATGAAGGAGATTCCAAGGTAAATTTGGCAAAACTACAAACTCATAGAAAAATATTTGAGGAATTGAAAATGGAAGATTTCGAAAGATATTGCATAGTTTTTATTTCGAGTTGATGAGATTGTTAACACCATGAGAAGTCTAGGATTTGAGATGAAAGACTTAGATGTTACTCAAAAGGTTTTGATATCACTTCCCATGAAGTATGATGAAAATGTTTCAACAATAGAATAAATAATGGATATCAACAATCTAACAATGGAAGAACTACAAGGAACACTCACAACTTATGAGATGAGGATAAGTAAGCATCAGGTTCCAATAAAAGAAATTGCATTCAAGGCTTCAAAGAAAAAGAAAGGGAAAGTTCCAGAGAGAGATAGAGATTCAGATAATAATGAGGAATCTAACTTCATCAAAAGAAATAGACTTAAGAAATTATAGGGATATGAAGAAATTCAGATGCTACAAGTGTGGTGATTTTGGTTACTATGCATACAAGTGTCCACATGAAGAAAATAGTGATGATGAAAAAAAAAGTCATAGAATAAAAGAAGATGGAAAGCATAAGCATGAAAAAGATGACAGATACAAGCAAAGCAAGTATGAGAAGAAAAAAAATTTCATAAGACAAATAAAACCTTCTAAATTGAATAAGCAAGTGATAGCTCAGATCACAATGATAGAGACAAGTCAAATTATGAAAGGAAGAACATCTATTCATAGGAATAGAAGGTGAAAGAGAATAGTGCTTTGTGTGTGGTCAAAGAGATCACAGATCAGGATATTGCAATGGCTTCAGTGATAGTGAAAATGAGATGACACATCAAGGAAACATGTATGGTCAAAGAAATCTTGAGAGTTTGTTTGCTATAGAAGATTATAATGATCTTCATGACAATGAATATGAAGAAGGGTTTTTATATGGGATAAAAGAAATAGAAGAAGAACATTCACTCCAAACAGAAGAAATCCCACTTTTGGAAATAGAAAAAGAAGAAGTTAAACAAGAGAATATTGTGAGAAGTACAGATACCTTAGTTGATCTAAAGGAAGACTTCAATGATACCCATGAGCAACTACAAGAGGTTAAGGAGAATCTAAAAGAATTGAGATATTCCCTACTTGAGAAGTTTGATCCATCACATGACTCAAAAGGTCAAGATATTTTCACTAAGAAGGAAAAATGTATTTTAGAGATAACAAAGATGGATGTCAATTTGCTATTTGACACAAATAAAGAGAAAGAAGAGGAAGGTTCCAAAGCACCAAAGGTCTCATATTTCAGGTCTAGGAAATCACACTCAAAAGGAAAGAAAGTTGTAAAATATGAAAGCAAGGAAGCACCTAAGATTTATGAAGAAAGTTCTAAAGTTCCTATGGCTCCAAACATCCAGTTTGGATCTTGTTTTGAGATATGTGAATCAAGTTCAAAAGAAAAATAAATTCTTGAAGAAGAAACCAAGGAAGAAATTAAGGAAGAGGATTTATGTGCTACAAAGAACATTCAAGGATACAATGAACAAGCCAAATATGATTACAAGGATAATGATCAAGAAAGGTATGAGGAACCAAGGCATGAACAAAGGGATTTTCAAGGACATTGTTTTTCTTGTAATGGACTTGGACACAGGGCTATATATTGCAGGATCCATGGATCAAAGAAGTTTGATTTTGCTAGAATAAACTTCAAATGAAGAAGGTATGGTTTTCAGGTACATTGCTTCTTATACAATAGGATTGGTCATAGAGATTCTCAGTGCAAATAAAATGAGCAACATGTTTTGTTTTTAGAGCTACACAAATCAGAATTCATGGTCATAATGGTCATGAAAACAAAACTTCACAATACAAGGTTCAAGAAAGGAATGGATATGGAAATTATTTCAAGAAAGAATTCAGGATATGGGCACCATCCAAAGGCTACAATATAAAGTGTTTTAATTACAATAACTTTGGACATATTGCAAAATGGTGTAGGACTCAATTCCAAGAAAAATCAAGACAAGAAGGTCAAACAGGTTCAAGACAAGAAGATCAAGTAACTCATCAAGAGAAGGATATCAGAAAAATATGGAAGGAAGTTGACAGAGGAAAGAAACAATGTAATATGGGAGTAAATGTACTCCCACACCAAAATTAATCACCTCAATAGAGAAGGTGGTGAGGGGGATAATCTTAAGAGTCGTATATTTTAGCCCCATAGGTGTCCCTTTTGCCATTGATGTCAAAGGGGGAGATATTTGAGTAAGGGAGAGAGCATTGAGTTAGGGGATCAGCCTCCATAGAGTGTATTGAGTCAGGGGGAGCATCGTTGATTCTCAAAAATGGTTTTTGCAGTGATTGTGGTGATTTACAATAGAGGTTTTGCCATCAATGAAAAAGGTGGTGATTGTTGGAAATTTGAGTGATTTTATATTTTCATTGATGTCACATGGATCACATTGAGTTTTGGTGGCCAAAGCATTTCATAAATGAGCATTTATGATATTTTGGAGAGCATGGATATATACAGGGTTTTTATGAAAACCAAGGTAGGCAAAATAAAAGGTTTTATTTAAAAATATGGATGGTAAATTTGAAATGGATTTTTCTTAAAATTTAGGTTGGATTTTTGTTTCATCGAAAAAGGTGCCCTGGTGATGGAGATATTTAATTTTAAATATTTAAGTTTAAATTTTAAATTATTTAAAATTAAAATTAAAATTTAATTTATAGCGCCGATGTCAAAGAAAGGAAAAGGCATAAAACTAATGTTTAAATTATAGCGCTAACGTCAAAGGAAAGGATGAGGATATATATATATATATATATATGCCCAAATTTTCAATTTATTTCCCTAAGCACTCAATTTGATATTTGGAATCGAATGGTAAAAGAGCCTGTGCATCGTGTGTCGAAGTGTGTGTGAAAAGGGTTTTAAATGGCTTACGATTTTTACATTCATTAAAGAGACTATTGTGTAGTAAGGGCAAACGTATAGGCCTCCTTGGCCTAGTGGTTCATGTGCTATGTGTGAAGCAGGAGGTCTTGCATTCAATTCTTGCTAGAGGTGTTTTACTGTGTTGAAATGCATGAAGCATGTTTTGTTTTCGAAGGGCACAGATATTCGTGACATAAGGTTTTGTTGTGTGCTCCTTTTGAGCATGTGAGGGCATGTGGCCCAATGAAAGTTTGGCTATGGTTAAGGCACTAAGCAAGAAGGTCATGAGATCGAATCCCATCAGCGACAGAGGCAAGTTAATAATTTTTAATATATTTTATTTTTCTAAAGTTGCCCTAGGAGGAATAAGGGTTGTGATGCATGTTTAAAAAAGGAGAGATTTTTGGTGATTTATTTTTTAGAAGTATATCATATTATATATTGTTGGAAAGCTTATTCCAAGGGCTATTTTATTAACTTGCTTAGAGAGATAAATAAGGTGTGTGTAAAGAAATATTTTTTACTTTGTAAAGAGGTTCAAAAGTGAAGGTTTCTTTGTTATTTTTCAAAAGAGATTAATTCATTTATGAAGTGACATGGTGTATGTTATTGAGTAGGAGTAATAAGGTGTTATTTGGATGTTATTGTTGTGTTATTAATCAAGATCTCTAACCCTTATTGAAAGTTGAAAAAGAAAGTGTGTTGAGTGAGACAAATTTTATGGACAACCAAAATGCTTCTTCATCTTCATAAAAGGTATGGGCACATTCTCCTATTGATTTTTTATGGTGGTTGATTCCTAAAATATCATTTGAGATAAAATAATTAATTGTGGTTTCATTTTTAAAAGTAGTTTGTTGAATACTTCAAGGTTTTATGGGTTGAGAGTTGTTATTAAATCTTGTTTTATAAGCATTGTTGTTGAAGCCATTAGTTGTGTGAAAAACTTGAGATAGGGTTTGATAAGAACATGAGTATCATTATTTTGTGAAGAATGTTTTATTAGCATTGTTTTTAAATCCCATTGGTTATGCAAAGAACTTGAACTTGATAAGAACATGAGTATCATTGTTATGTGAGATTTGTGGTTGAGCATTATTGGAAACATTTGAGTTGGTTGATACATGCTTGGACTAGGGTTTATAAGAAAGAGTTTTTCCTTGTGGTAGTTGGTTGAGAAGATTTGTTTGAGCCTGGTCAAGTGATTGCGTGAAGGGGTTTTTCAAGTTCCATGAAACAAACTATTATATATTCTGTATTTAGATTGAGATTGATATTTGAGGATAGAAAATATTGAGTCTCTAAAAATTCTCTTTATGCTTCTATAATATTGATTTGAGTTGAGATTGAGATTTGAGGATAGAACATATTGAGTCTCTAAAAAATCTCTTTATGCTTCTATAAGATTGATTTGAGTTCAGATTTGGATTTGAGTATAGAACATATTGAGTCTCTAACAATTCTCTTTATGCTTCTATGAGATTGAATTATTGAGCAAGTTCTTGGTGAGCTTGCTAGAGAAAAAATGAGCAACTTATTGGTTAGCTTGCTAGTGCATATTTGGGCAAGTTCTTGGTGAGATTGCTAGTGCAGATTTGGGAAAGTTCTTGGTGAGCTTGCTTGAGCAGATTTGGACAAGTTATGTGTGAGCTTGTTGAGAATATTTGGATAATTTTTATGTGAGATTATTGAGTAGATTTTACAAGTTCTATGTGTGCTTGTTGAGCAGATTTGGACAAGTTTAGTATGATCTTGTTGAGCATATTTGACAAGTTCTGTGTGAACTTGTTAAGTAGATTTGGACAAGTTCTGTGTGAACTTGTTGAGCAGGTTCTGATTGATCCTATTGAGTAGGTTCTAATTGAGCCTATTGATAGATATTTGGAGGTGACATAGTACATAGGATAGAGTCTCAATGGATAGAGATATAGTAGCTAGCACAATTAAATACATATCTGAGTGAGGAGTCTTCAAGTGTAGATAGATCCACCAGTCAATGCAGTAAAGAGACATAGTCTTCTAGAAGATCACTAGCTAGAGTAGAAGGGGAAAAAGTTCTCTTGTGGAAGAGATCCATGAACTTGAGATTAGGGGATCAGCATCTCCATTGGACAGAGATCCATAAACATTGTAATTTGGAAGGATTCCCAAAGAAATTTATTGAGAAAGTTTTAGTAAAATATTTTCTCCATGAAGTAGCCCACATTGGGTGAACCACGTAAACTGTGGTGTCTCTATTGTGTATGGTGCTTTGTGCATTGCTTGATTACTGTTATTGATACTATTTTCTATACATTGCATAATATTGAATTTAAAAGAAAAGTAAAAAGTGGTCTTATATTGTTCACCCCCCCTCTTAGTATAAGCTTGTGTTCTTTACTTCTATGGCTAATGGATCTCTATCCACTGAAGAAACCTATCCTCACTACCTAGGCTAATGGATCTCTATCCACTAAAGACTATCATACTCTATACTCTGTCACCTTAAAATTTGTATCATTAATCTATACTAAACTTAGTCCTTCGATCTAGCATAAATCTACTTAATCTCTATCTCTGGTTTGGCACAAACCTGTCCTTAAATTTGCATCAAAATTTATACTCAAATATGTACTAAACACAGTCCTTCGGTCTAGAACAAATATGTCCTCAATATTTGTCCTTTGATCTTGCACTAAACATAGTTTTTCAATCTAGCACAAGTCTATCCTCAATCTTTGTCCTCAAGCCTTAACACAAAGCTTGACTCAATCTCAAATCAACTCTGCTAGATCTGCCCCAAACCTTAACTCAAGGTTTGAACAAATAAATCAATCAAATATGCTCTCAAGTATTCTCAAAGAATTATCTCAAATTTGCCTTGTAAGCTTCCACAAAAGCTCACACTAATCTGTCCACAAGTTCTCTCTAGAACTTATTCAAATATGCTCTACAAGTCCTCACTAGAACTTGTCCAAATTTGCTCAATAAGTCCTCACTAGGACTTATCTAAATATGCTCTCAATCTATATTGTAAGCTTCCACAAAAACTCACACAAATTTGTACACAAGTCTTCTCAAAGACTTGCCTCAAATCTGCTCAACAAGTCCACACTAGAACTTGTCCAATATCATAGAAACATAAAGATAATTTTTAGAGACTCAATATTTTTCTCATTCACCAAAATGCTCAATTACTTTCAATCACTCTTTCAGAAACATACAGAGAATTATTAGAGACTCAATATGCTTCACATTCACCTCAATGCTCAATTACTTTCAATCACATTTTTGAAACATACAAAGAGTTGTTAGAGACTCAATATGATTCACATTCACAAACTCTCAATCACTTCCAATCTCTCTCTCATCACAAAAATATATAGAAAATTGTTAGATACTCAATATGTTTCACATTCATCAACACTCAACCACTTTCTCAAATTAATTCAAAATATAGAATAATTTGTTTCATAGAACTTGAGCTATCACTTCACACATCCACTTGACTAGACTCAACCAACTCTACTCAATTAATAATTCAATGAAATAATCCTTTCTCAAAAACCCTAGTCCAAGCATATGAATACTCACTCAAAATATTTCCAACAATGCTTATCAACAAATCTCACATAACAAGGATACTCATGTTCTTACCAAACCTAAATTCAAGTTCTTCATTCAATCAATCAGTTCAACAACAATGCTTATAAATCAATCTCACATAACAATGATACTCATGATATTTTCATACCCTAGTTCATGTTCTTCACTCAACCATTCACTTCAACAACAATGCTTATAAAACAATGTGCATAGCATTCACTTCACAATAGCTCAACAACTCAATAAGGAAACCAATAAAGTCCTTTTCACTCCAAAGTTGTTTTTCGAAAAACTAATCAATCAAGTCAACCAAGGAAGAATATACCCATACCTTTTTATTTTATTGATAATGATCTTCAATACCTATCTCAAATATCACCACTTGATTTGCCAAGTACAAGGGTTATATGATAAGAATTATTGCCCTAACACTTTTCATAATTTACCTTAATCACAAAGATAAATTAAAATCCAAATACACCTTATTGCTTCATATCAACAATAAATTTCAACATCATAAATTTCATCAAAAATTCCATTTAAAATATAACACAACTTCTACGTATAACTCCTTTCTCAATATTGCATTTAAATTAAATAATTTATTTTATTACTAAATGCAACAAATCAATTTCTCTTTCCTAAGGTACCAACAATGTTACCCTAGCAACATTCACTATTTACCACTTAGGTAAATAAAACAATTTATTTACACATTATTCCTGCACACAACTTTGGCAAAAAAAATAATTATAAATAAAATTATAAAAACCTTTTTATGCCCTCTTCACAAATTGCGGGATTCGAACTTGCACCACTGCCACTATAGCACCTTGGTTGTGGCTTCCATGCCATGTGAGCCAAGATCTCACCTTGCTCCACTAAGGTACAATATACACATTATGCCTTTGCTTCCCTTTAGAGCCTTTTGGCTCCTTTCTCCACCACGTCTCCTTGCTCCACGTAGCGCTCCGAAGGTGCTTCTCCAAACAAAATTCACACTAGTATTGCACCAAATATTGCAGAGGATAAATCAAATGAATTTTGAAATGCTTTGGCTAAGGTATAAATACCTTGTGCCATCATTCCATTCATGTCAGCGGATGTGAGTTTATGGAGGTCGACGCTAAGGTTTTTGCATTTAAATATTGTTAATTTATAAATTATTTAAATTATTTAGAATTTAAATTTTATAAATTAATATTTAAGTCTCTTACCTTTATAAAAAGCCTTCTTAGGTTATAATCAAAACCTTTTATTTTTTCCCATTATGGTTTTTAATAAAACCTTTTATTTGCCCACTATGGTTTTAATAAAAAACCTTTATTTTTTCCACCATGGTTTTAATAAAAAACCTTTTATTTTGACCACCATGGTTTTAATAAAAACCTTTGTTTTGCTTCACATAATATTAAAAAGAATATTATGAAGCCCTTTTTCATCAACCTCTAACATTGCTTATTTTGACCTTTTGACATCATTGGTGGTTCACTTCTTGGCATCAATGACAACTTCATGCCTTGACATCAATGACAACTCCATGGACTCAAAATATCCAACAATCTCCCTCTTTGTCATTGATGGTAACCAAATAATTTTTTACCACTTCTTTGACCTTTCCATTTTGCTCCTCCTGACTGAATGCTTTCTTTTCCTATCCAAATATCCAACAATATCCCCCTTAATATAATATCTACACCTTTGAAATCAATGGCAAAGGGTCACCTTTGGGACTCGGGGCTAAGAATGAGTCTCTTAGCTTAGCCCCTCCCCCACCTCCTCTTGAGGTGGTTAATTCTAGGGTGGGAGTATTTCTGCTCCTAGCAAGCACTGGTATTTACCTTTATCTACTTTCCTTATCATCTGATCCTTCTGATCCCTTTGACTGTTCCTATCCATTTCCATATTCCTGTTCCTATTCATATCCATATTCCTATTCCTATTCCTATTCCTATTCATGTTCTTATTTATATCCATATTCATGTTCTTGTTCTTGTTCCTACTCCTGTTCATATTTATGATTGGTTCTGGAATATCTGCTCTACACCACTCTGTTGTGTGTCCATCATTATTGTACTTATAACACTTAACGTTATTATTCCTTGGAGGTCCAAATATCTTAAGATTTCTCCTGGTGAATCCATATCCCTTTCTATCATGAACCCTACAATTCATTGCCTTGTGACCAAATTGATTGCATGAGTAGAAATACCCATGGAAAAGCTGACTGTTCCTGAAGTTCCCATATTTCTATCTTTCACATGTCATACACTGTGAAGCCATGTGCCCAAATCTATGACATGAGAAGAAACATACATTGAAGAAACATTGCCTTGACCCCATTGGTCTTTTAGTCTCTTCTTCCCTATCCTTTTTTTTGTTCCATCTGTCCCTTATTTGTGCATTTTCCCTTTCCTTGTTAAAATTTCTATTGTCCAACTTATCCTTAGAAGTCTCACTCTCTCTTTTACTTACTTATTTAGATGCTTTTTATTTTCTAGTGTTTGAGCTTGAATCTCCTTTTTTTGCTTCTTGTTTCCCTTGTTCTTCTTCAGAACTAATTCCTGTTTTGGTGACTGATGACCTTTGTGCATTGATAATCCTATCCAAAGTTTTTGAATTTTCCTCAAACTTGTGTAGCTTTTCATTATAACCTTTAATTCTAGTGAAACTATCTCATGCTCTAATATTTCACACTCTAGATATTTTCTCTTTAATTTTTTTGCCATACCTTCTTCAATTTTTCTTGCCTCTTCAATGTTGATTTTGAAGTTGGTGAGTTCTTGTAGAAAATTTGCTTTTGCTTTCTCATCTTCTTGAGCTTGAACCCTTAATACTGAGTTCTCCTTTTTTAATTCTCTGAGATCAACACTAAGTCTTTTAAATTCTTGCTCTTTTACCTTTAATTGTTCAGTCATATCCTTTTCAACTCTCCTTGCCTTTTCAACCTTAACTTTCAAGTTAGAGAGATCTTGTAGAAGCTTTATATTTTATTTATCATCGTCTTGTATTTGAGATTTTAATTCTAATTTCTCCCTTTTCAACTCAACAAGTTCCTTAAGAGTAGCTTCCTCCATTCCTTTTTATTTTCTTTGATATTCAATTTCTTCTATCGTCCAAAGTGGAGTTTCTTCTTGATACCTATTTTGACTGTCCTTGTTATGAATTTTTGAAACATCCTTTAGGACTTTAGGACTTCAATTATGAGAGTATCATATTTATCTTCATCGCTACTGAGCCCATTGCAATAACTTGTATCATGACCTAGTTGACCATAAAAAAACATTCTTCACCTTCTTGTGGACAATGAGTTGCATGGTGACCTATCTTCCTACATATAGTACAAAACTTTATCAATCTGGTTATTTCTCCACTGCTTGGTTCATCTCTTGAATCTATTTCCATTCTTCCTCCCAAAAAAACAACATTGAATTCATCTTCCTTTTATTTCATGACCATGCCTGTTCTTTTCTTCTTGTGTCTCATGGTTCTACTTTTGCCTTTATTTACCATTTGTGTTCTTGTAATATCTTCCTTCAAGCTATTAAACCCTTTTCGAAGGAACTAGCTCTGATACCAATTTAATAACATAAGCTTATACTGAGAGGGGGAGTGAACAATATAATATCACTTTTTACTTTTATTTCACAAAAAATATTATCCAATATAATCAAGAAATATCAATAGCAATAACTAAAGCAATGCACAAATCATCACACACAATAGAGACACTAATTTAACATGGTTCACCCAATGTGGGCTACTCCATAGAGAAAATATTTCACTAAAATTTTCTCAATCAATATCTTGGGAATCCTTTCCCTATTACAATGTTTATGGACCTTTATCCAAAGGAGACACCAATCCCCTAATCAAGTTTGTGGATCTCTATTGATGCAGGAGCATCTAGTTGTGTAAGAGTGATCTTGTATCACCCGAAAAAAAATTGTAATTGTTTAATTTTGTAAAACTATTTTAACTTGCAGGAGATTTTTGAAGGTCTTAGAGGTCGAATTTGAGAATTTTTGGCTAGACATGAGCCTTAGCACAAAGAGCCAAGGTTCGTTACACTTAGTTCGTTTCATGCCATTTCTGAAAACATGCTGTAGTAGTCAATTGGGTCAACGAGTGCGAAGTTATGACCTCGACAAGTTGCCCCCAAAATTCAAATTTGAATTTTAATGGTTTTAGGTGGGAAAAAGGGAAAACAGGGTATTTGAGGGAATTTTCAAAATTGTAAAGGGGTATTTTCTCTTGTATCCTTATTTTTGGCATGAAAGTAATGAAAGGTTTGATTCTCTGACTTCAAAGAAAAATACCTGTGTATCATTTGTTTGGTGTTGCTTGTGTAACATGATCTCCACAAAGTGGTATCAGAGTGGGAGTTCTTGAGTGTGTAAATAGATCATCGGATGTGAGGCAGTTTACACTAGGATCCATGGTTAAGGTTTGTGAGAGATGTGAGCAGAATTCCTCCACAAAGAAACCATGGTGGTGGGAGAAATATGGTGCCAAAGGAATATTTCAAAGCTCACTGACCAAAAGGGAGATAATGCTTACCGCCCCCATGATCAGAACAATGGTTACCAAAGAGGAAGAGGAAGGTCTAGATGAGGATTTGGAAGAGAAGGATTTTGTGGAACCTGTTTCCACTATGGCGAATATGGAAATCGAGCATACGAGTGTCCAAAACACTAAGAGAGGACAAATAGGAGGCCTGGAGGTAATGCCTAAGCTATGGTCATTGATGAAGGTGTTGAATCTAAGTACTCTAAAGAAGTAGAAATAGGAGAAGTGCTAATCACAAGGAGAGCATTGCTAAATGAGGAGAGAGACCCAGATCAGAGGAAGAGCTTATTTCGCACAAGGTGTAAATGTGTAGGTAAGATTTGTAATATTATCATAGACAATGGTAGCACATATAACCTAGTTTCAGAAGGAATGGTTACCAAATTATAATTAGAGAAGAAGAGACACCCGCATCCATATCAGATTGCATGGTTATATAAGGACCATAGGGCTTTGGTCAGTGAGCAATGCTTGGTAAAATTTAATATTGGGAATTACTGTGATGAGGTTCTATGTGACATCCTACCTATGGATGCTTGCCATTTGTTGTTGGGAAGGCCATGGCAGTTTGATCGATGTGCAGTGCATGATGGTCATGCCAACACTTAATATTTGACAAAGAATGGAGTGTGCCATAAGCTGAAGCTCTTAAAGGATGTGGATGAAAAGGTATGTAGCAGTGCCCGAATATTTTTAGTTGAAGGGAGAAGGTTTTTGGATGGTTTGAAGCATGGGCATATGTGCTATGCATTAATTCCTAGAGTTAGAGAAGAAGAATACAAAGATACCCCAGTAGAAGTCTTAGGTTTGTTAGAAGAATTTCTAGATATTATATCAGATAATGTGCCTGAGGGTTTACCACCAGTGAGGAAGATCAGTCACAATATAGATTTGGTACCAAGATCTAGTTTACCCAATAAGGCAACCCATGGAATGACTCCTATAGAGTGTGAAGAGCTAAACAGAAAAGTCCAAGAGTTGCTAAAAAAGGGACTGATTCGGGAGAGCTTGAGCCCATGTGCAGTACCTACAGTACTAGCACCAAAGAAATATGGAGAGTGGAGAATGTGTACAAACTCTTGAGCTATTAACAAGATCATCATAAAATACAGATTTCCATTGCCAAGGATGGATGACATTATGGAATATTTGAGTGGAGCCAAGTACTTCACAAAGATTGACCTGAAGAGTGGGTACCATTAGATTCATGTCAGAGAAGGAGATAAGTGGAAGACAACGTTCAAGACTAGAGAGGGTTTGTATGAGTGGTTGGTCATGCCATTTGGCCTAACCAATGCACCAAGCACATTCATGCAGCTAATAAATGAGGTATTGAAGGATTTTTTAGGAAAATTTATCATTGTCTATTTGGATGACATTTTAATATTTAGCAGGATCCTGGAAGAGCACCTAATGCATATCAGAAGGGTTTTTGAGAAGCTGAGGGAGGAGCAATTTTTGATTAATTTGAAGAAGTGTAGTTTTGTGAAGAAGGAGTTAGTGTATATGGGACTTGTCATCTCAGCCGAAGGTCTAAAAATGGACCCAGAAAATATGAGGGCTATCATTAAATGGCCTACTCCAAGAAGCATAACTAAGGTAAGATCATTTCATGGTCTAGCAAGTTTTTACAAAAAATTCATTAGAAATTTCAGCAGTATTTGTGCACCCCTTACAGAAACAATGAGAGGGGATAAGAAATAATTTAAGTGGACCTTAGGAGCAGATAAGAGCTTTGATATGTTGAAGAAGAAGGTCACAGAGCAACCTATTTTGGAACTTCTAGATTTTAATAAGGTATTTAAGGTAGATTGTGATGCTAGTGGTAGTGCCATAAGAGCTATATTGAGTCAAGAAGGTAAACCTGTTGCTTATTTTAGTGAGAAAATCAATGATGCTAGGAATAAGTATTTAGTTTATGATCAAGAGTTTTATGCTATAGTTTAGGCTCTAAAGAAGTGGAGGCATTATTTGTTGCCAAAAGAGTTTGTTCTATATACTAATCATCAGGCCTTACAGTATATTAATAGCCAAGGGAAGCTAAATCAAAGGCACTTGAAGTGGATTGAGTTTATATAGATTTATACCTTTGTGTTGAAGCACAGGAGCAGAAAGTCAAATAGAGTTGTAGATGCCTCACGTAGAAGGTAATGTTTGTTGATAGAAGTGAAGGTGGAAGTTGTAGGGTTTGATGAACTTAAGGGTTTGTACCCTGAAGATCCTAATTTTTTAGAGGCTTGGAGGGCTTGCTTAGCACCTGTTACTTTGGATAGGACTAAGTGGTTGGATTTTTTGATCCAAGATGGAATGTTTTTTAGAGGAAATCAATTATGCATTCCAAGGAGTTCAATGAAGGAGAATATAGTCAAGGAGAAACACACTGGAGGGTTGGATGGACACTTTGGTCAGGATAAGACCATTACCCTTGTTAGTGAGAAATACTATTGGCCACAGTTGTAGCAAGATGTGAAGATATTTGTGCAAAGTTGTAGAGTATGCCAGATGGTGAAGGGTGTGAGACAGAACACTAGATTATATTAGCTATTACCTATACCAGAGAGACCATGGGAGGACATCAACATAGATTTTGTTATTGGCCTACCAAGGACATAGAGGGGAAATGACTCCATATATGTGGTGGTTGACAGGTTTTCAAATATGGCACACTTTATTCCCTATCAGAAAACTAATGATGTAGTTCATGTTGTAAGTTTATTTTTCAAAGAGGTAGTATGACTTCATGGTCTACCAAAGAGTATAGTTTCTGACAGAGATACCAAGTTTGTTGGGTATTTCTGGAGAACCTTGTGGAAGAAATTGAAGATAGATTTGAAATTCAGTTATGCATATCACCCACAGACTGATGGAAAAATAGAGGTGGTGAATAGAAGTTTGGGTAATCTATTGAGATGCTTGGTAGGAGATAAGCCTAAGGGATGAGATTTAGTTTTGCCATAGGTGGAATTTACATACAACAATTCTGTCAACGGGAGTACTAACAAATCTCCATTCCAGATAATATATGGGAGTAGTCCAAGAAATGCTTATGAGTTGAGGAAGATGGATATAGGGGAAAAGTGTAGTGCTGAGGCTAAGGACTTTGCAGAGCATTTGAAGAGCTTGCATGAAGAAGTGAAGAATCATATTACTAAGATGAATACTCAATATAAGACAAGGGTAGACCAGACGCGACAGTTTAAGGAATTTTAAGTGGGAGATGAAGTTATGGTCCATCTGAGAAAAGAAAGGTTTCTTGCAAAAACCTATAACAAGCTGAAAATGAAGAAGTTTGGACCATGAAAAATCATAGAAAAATAGGATTCAGGCAATGCATATGAAGTGGAATTTCCAAGTGGGCTTAACATATCACCTATTTTTAACATTTTAGATTTGTAGAATACCATGAAGGAGACAATGGTGAGGGACCAATAGCAAAATTATGGAATATTCCAACATCTCCTCTAGATATGAAAGATATAGAAGAGATCCTGGATACACGCATTGGCAAAAGTACCAGAAATAGGCAGTATGCAGAATATATGGTTAAGTGGAAAGGCAGACCTGTTGAAGATTCATCTTGATTATCGAAGGCTAAGGTTGAACGCCTTGGTTTTCTTCCAACAATAAAGAAGTGAAGGTCACTTCTCAAAATTACCCTGGGTGTCTAATGTAGGAGCATCTAGTGGTGTAAGAGTGATCTTGCATCACCCGAAAAAAATTGTAATTGTTTAATTTTGTAAAACTAGTAAAACAAGTTTAACTTGCAAGAGATTTTTAAAGGTCTTAGAGGTTGAATTTGAGAATTTTTGGTCAAGGTTTGCCCCGCTTATCTCTTTTCATGAAATTTTCAAAAACATGTTGTAATAGTCAATTGGGTCAACAAGTGCGAAGTTATGACCTCGACAAGTTGCCCCCAAAATTCAAATTTGAATTTTAATGGTTTTAGGTGGGAAAAAGGGAAAACAGGGTATTTGAGGGAATTTTTGAAATTGTAAAGGGGTCTTTTCTCTTGTATCCTTATTTTTGGCATGAAAGTAATGAAATTTTTTATTCTCTAACTTGTTCAAAGGAAAAATACCTGTGTATAATTTGATTGGTGTTGCTTGTGTAACATGATCTCCACCATTTATCCATAGGATAACTCATTTCTCCTTAGATTTGATTGGTGATCTTCTAGAAGAACTATTATCTCCATTGCTTTGGCTAATGGATATCTATCCATTGAAGACACCTAGCATAACTATCCTGGATAATGGATCTCTATCCACTAGAGACTATCGTCCTCTATACTCTAACACCTTCAAATATCTATCACTAATATTTACTAAACTTAGTTCTTTGGTCTAGCACAAATCTCTCAATCTCTGTCTCTGGTCTAGCACAAAACTATCCTCAAATATACACCAAACTCTATCCTCAAATCTATACTAAACATAATCCTTCAATCTAGCATAAATATATCCTCAATCTCTATCCTCTGATCTTGCACTAAACATAGTCCTTCGATCTAGCACAAGTCTATCCTCAATCTCTATCCTCAAGCCTTAACACAAAGCTTGACTCAATCTCAAATCAACTCTATTGGATCTACCCCAAACCTTAACTCAATGTTTGAACAAATCAATTGATCAAATCTATTCTCAAGTCTTCTCAAAGACATCTCAAATTGTCCTTGTAAGCTTCCACAAAATCTCACACTAATATGTCCACAAGTCCTATCTAGAACTTGTTCAAATATGCTCTACAAGTCCTCACTAGAACTTATCCAAAATTTCTCAATAAGTCATCACTAGGAATTATCCAAATCTATTATCAAGTATTGTAAGCTTCCACAAAATATCATACAAATATGTCCACAAGTCTTCTCAAAGACTTACCTCAAATCTGCTCAACAAGTCCACACTAGAACTTGTCCAATATCATAGAAACATAAAGAGAATTGTTAGAGACTCAATATGTTTCTCATTCAACACAATGCTCAATTGCTTTCAGTCAATCATTCAGAAAAATATAAAGAATTGTTAGAGATTCAAAATGCTTCACATTCACCTCAATGCTCAATTACTTTCAATCATATTTTTGAAACATACATAGAATTGTTAGAGACTCAATATTCTTCACATTCACAAACTTTCAATAACTTCCAATCTCTCTCTCATCACAAAAACATATAGAGAATTGTTAGAGACTCAATATATTTCACACTCATCAACACTCAACTACTTTCTCAAAACAATTCAGAATATAGAATAATTTTTTTCATAGAACTTGAGCTATCACTTCACACATCCACTTGACTAGACTCAAACAAATCTACTCAACCAATCACTCAATGAAATAATCCTTTCTAACAAACCCTAGTACAAGAATATGAATACTCAATCAAAATATTTCCAACAACGCTTATCAACCAATATCACATAACAATGATACTCATGTTCTTTCCAAACCTAAATTCAAGTTCTTCATTCAATCAATCACTTCAACAACAATGCTTATAAACCAATATCACATAACAATGATACTCATGATATTTTCAAATCTTAGTTCAAGTTCTTCACTCAACCATTCAATTCAACAACAATGCTTATAAAACAATGTGCATAGCATTCACTTCACAGTAGACAACTCAATAAGAAAACCAATAAAATCCTTTTCACTCCAAAGTTGTTTTCTAGAAAACCAATAAATCAACTCAACCAAGGAAGAATATGCTCATACCTTTTTATTTTATGGAGAATGATCTTCAACACCTGTCTCAAATATCACCACTTTATTTGCCAAGTACAAGGGTTAGATGATAAGAATTATCACCCTAACACTTTTCACAATTTACCTTAATCACAAAGATAAATTAAAATCCAAATACACCTTATTGCTCCATCTCAACAATAAATTTCAACATCATAAATTTCATCAAAAATCCCCTTTA
Organism: Wollemia nobilis; assembly: GCA_028583015.1. Taxonomy (NCBI): domain Eukaryota; kingdom Viridiplantae; phylum Streptophyta; class Pinopsida; order Araucariales; family Araucariaceae; genus Wollemia; species Wollemia nobilis. The sequence goes on along the minus strand of JAQPPZ010017049.1, from coordinate 5,688,487 downwards.
AAATATAACACAACTTCTACTTATAACTCCTTTCTCAATATTGCATTTAAATTAAATAATTCATTTTATTACTAAATGCAATAAATCAAATTCTCTTTACTAAGGTACAAATAATGTTTTTTTTATTAGTAACAGGTTTTATAAGGGACCCAAAACCTTATAAACAAGCTGCAAGGAGGATCCCGTGAAGGCTCAACTCCCTCTAGAACAAGCCAAAATTGGACCATTCGTAGATTCCATAAACTAAAACAGTCTAAACTATTACAAACATACCACCCATGGGCACAAAAAGAAACTAGAAACAACATTTGGAAGGCTAAGTGTATCGTTGGTATCCACCACATTTGCAATAGTTCTATGATTATGGGCCTTCATGACATCAAGCTCCACATCGGTGTCCAAAGTCTTCACAAAACTAATAAAATTATCATCTCCCTCTGTGTGGTTATCATCTTGGCATGAGGTGATAGTCCCTAAGTGAATAATTTCACTCATGTGAAAAGAATCACGTGTCCATGGATGCCTTCCTTCAATATGTTGTCCATGCACGACATCTGTCCTTTTTTTGTGAGTGTCAATATGCCACCTTGGCATTGCAGTGTGATAGGGTCCCTTGATGCACTTTGTATTATGGGCCAATGCGGTCCTTGATAACATGGCATTAATCAACAATGGTAGCTACAAGTTCACTACAGGAATAAGTGATACATTGGGGAAGATTCCCCTACCACATCAAAAAATATTGAACAATTAACCCAAATTTTACCATTGTATCTACTGCCCGATTGCCTTCTCTATACACATGTTGAATACACCTATTGGTAATTGCCCTTAGCTGGACAATGGACTCTTCAATGGTTGGTCCCACATTCCAAGGAGGATTCGAGATCCCTTTCAAATAGTTTATGGTGTTTAATGAGTCTCCTTCGACTATCAGGTACTAGATATTGAGATCGATGGCCATTTGGATGCCTCAGAAAGCTGCCCGAGCCTCTGCAAATTTATTAGATTGGACTCCAATTTTTTTTTCATAAGCCAAAATGAGTCAACCTATGTCATCCTGGATCACTCCTCCATAACTCGCATCCACATGATTACCTTTTTATGCACCATAAAAATATAGCTTGAACCACTAAGGGGGGGGAATCCATGATACAAAGGATATGTCCACAACAACCTAGGGATGACCAAAAACCTCAAAATATAGATTAGAAAAATGTGCCACTTGAATCTCAAACGAGGATGAAGGACAATTATTCGAAGGAATGATATTAGCATTTTCTAAGGCAAACATGACAGTTCTCAAAGAAAATGACTCTGGATTAAGGTACAAATAATGTTGTCCTAGCAACATTCACTATTTACCACTTAGGTAAATAAAATAATTTATTTACACCTTATCCCTACACACAACTTTGGCAAAAGCAATAATTAAAAATAAAATTATAAAAAACTTTTTTTTCCCTCTTCATGAATTACGGGATTCGAACTTGCACCACTGCCGCTGCAGCACCTTGGTCGTGGCTTTCATGTCATGTGAGCCAAGCGCTCACCTTGCTCCACTAAGGTGCAATATACGCCTTATGCCTTTGTTGCCCTTAAAAGCCTTTTGGCTCCTTTCTCCACCATGTCTTCTTGCTCCACATAGCACTTCAAAGGCGCTTCTCCAAAAACAATTTGCACGAGTCTTGCACCAAATATTGCAGAGGATAAATCGAATGAATTTTCCAATGCTTTTGCTAAGGTATAAATACCTTGTGCCATCATTCCATGCACATCAGTGGAGGTGAGTTTATGGAGGTCGACGCTAAGGTTTTTGCATTTAAATATTTTAATTTATAAATCATTTAAATTCTTTAGAATTTAAATTTTATAAATTAATATTTAAATCTCTTAGCTTTATAAATAGCCTTCCTAGGTTATAATCAAAACCTTTTACTTTTGCCCATTATGATTTTTATTAAAACATTTTATTTGCCCACTATGGTTTTAATAAAAAACCTTTATTTTGTCCACCATGTTTTTAATAAAAAAACTTTTTATTTTAGCCACCATGGTTTAAATAAAACCTTTGTTTTTCTTCACATCATATTAAAAAGAATATTATGAAGCCCTTTTTCATCAACCTCTAACATTACTTATTTTGACCTTTTGAAATCACCGGTGGTTCACTTCTTGACATCAATGACAACTTCATTCCTTGATATCAATGACAACTCCATGGACTCAAAATGTCCAACAAAATGAAAAGGTAAACCTAAGGGAGGGTCGATGTTCGAAAGGTCGTCAAAAATTAGGTTTTCTAAGTGAAAACCCTAACTTGTTGAAATCGCATCCCACAAAGGGTGACCATGATTTTGGAAAAACTAGGGGAAGAGGAAGAGAGAGGGAGAAGAGAGGCCCAAACTCATATTTTTATAAGTTTGAGAGTTTATCTAAGGCTCTAGAAAATATGACTCACTTGAGTGGGTTAATTTTCCATGTCTACAGTTTCCATATAAATCACCAAGGGGTTTGGAGCAACTTGTGGGGAATTTATTTCTACTAGGGTTTGACATAATGTCACCATAATTACATGAAAAAGCCTCAATAATATGGAATGAATGTGAATTATAGGGATTAGGTTTGGGTTTCTTCATATCCAACACTATTAAAAAAAACTATAGGTAATTTCTATTTTTTGTATCTTATCACATAATCATCACAATTTAAAATTGCTTTCATTCTATGCATGGCTACTAGTGAGGACCCTTAGGGAGCCCTCCCTTTACCCCATTTTCCCAAGCAATCCTCTGCAAACACAGTGAGGGAAGACAAGAAGATGAGGATGAATATTTAAGAAGTAATACCTTAAAATCCATTTTCTCTATTTCAAACAAGAAGCCAATGGATACAAAATTATTGTCCAGAGTTAATGGTTATCTTCCCCAACCTTCCCACCATCTCAAAATTGTTATTGAACAAATTTTGATGTCTAAAAATATTTTTTACAAGAGTAACCATGATCTAATATATAATTTTATTAACAAAGATCATCTCTAGGGCTTATGACCTCATGGATTTGAAATAACTATGAGCCTTTAAGGGATATTTCAATATTCTTCATTAGTAATGGATATTATATAGTGAGTTTATCTTAATAATAAAATAGGGACAAATATTTTGAATTAGGATAGCGAAGCTATGGAAATTCAAGTCTTTTTATGGAGACCTGGAAGCTAGGATTTGACCTAAGAATGAATCAATTGTAGTGGTTGTTTGGGTTTGATTATATGCTTTACCAATGGAATATTGGTGCAAACTAGTTTTTGAAAGATTAGATAAATTCTTGGGACATTATATGGAAGTATTTAGAGATATGATGATGGGAGATTCAACCATTTATGCCTAAATTTGTGTTGAGATGGATCTTATTCACCCACTACCAAAATAAAATAGAAATAGATATGGGGGATTTAACCTAGATTCACAAATAGACTATGAAACAATTCCCTTTTGATGTAGGATTTATTTTAAACATGGATATCTTATTTGGTTGTGCCCTAAGAAAATCCAAAAGGAGCCCATCCCATCAAAGGTTTATGGCAATGATGAGATGCTTGAGAAGAATGTATAATATTAACCCACAAAATCAAGCCTAAATAAAATAGAAGACGGTTTTGACGCACCTAAGAGAAATACAAATCAAAAGAAGGTGGTACGATCAAATTAGATAGAAGAGATAAACCTAAATAGGTATGAAATTCTTAATAACCTAATGGACATGGAAAATGGGATAACTATAATGGGGAACAATAAGGGGAAAATTTTCCCTCTAATAATTTATAAGTAATCCAGTAGATGACAACTAAACCAATGTTGGAAACCAATATTCAACCCATCCCAAACTATTGCCATAACAAGTTTAGAGAACCTCAACCTTGCTATGGTCTTGGTTGATAGGGATGTATCAATAAAATATAGAGATAAATACAGAGGGAAGACCACTCTTAGAATTTAGAAAGTAGAGAAACGATTAATTAACTCCCAATCCAAGAGTGTGGGATGATAATCAAATTGGGATCAATTGGCAATGGAGGGTGACCAGCTAGTAAACTAGGGAAAAAGTAAAGTAGATTTATACTTATTGGGTTCCAAATTCCCAATGATTTCACAATAATGGAATATTAGAGGCTTAAATAATAGGTCTCATCAAATTGTTGTTCATAGGTTAATTGAAATTCATTAGTCAAATTTTATTCTCCTTCAAGAGATAACATTGAAAATAGGTGATGGATAAAATACCCAAGATAATATGGAGATAGAAAAAGAATATGGTTGTAACATCTAAGGGTGCTTTAGGGGGTATAGTAACTTTGTTAAATTCTTTAAATTGAAAAACTACTGATCATGCTACAAGTAGGGGGTTTCTTACATCTCTCTTCAAGAGTAAGAGTTCAAAAGAACTTTTATTTATTTCAAATTTATGGTTCTATTTTTTGGGGGGGAGCAACGCCTCCAATAGGTATTTTTACAAGCAAGTAGGATAGGAAAGGAAGAGGTGAATTGGATAGTGGTTGGTGACTTTAATGCTAAGATTTTAGCTAGGGATCAGGAAGGGGGCATCCCATATTTGTATAAAGCGAATACATTTATGATCTCTAGAGTAAATTAGCTCAATTTGATTGATGTCTAGTGTTTAGGGACTTCTCATACATGGAAAAAAAAAAAAGCAGGGTTGAAAATAAGAAGGTAAAGTTGGATAGATTCTTGGTGTCCAAAGAGGCTTTTTTAAGATGGTCACTCAGGCTAGAAATTCTTAATCTTACAAAAACAAACCACTTTCCAATTATTTTTTTAATAGGTTAAAAATTTGGGGGCATATCGAGGCCACCCTTCCCATGAATTAAACTTGGTTCTTCATTAGGAAAGCCCAATGCATTTTCCATTGTGGTGTTTCTATTAGGACCACTTTCCAATTCTCTTGGAATTGAATATGGACCATAAATATTTCTATAAATTATTTTGATTTGAGAATTTCTAGCTGGAAAAGGAGGAGATTAGGAATAAAATACTAGATTGGTAGGAGGAGGGACACCTTGCTCATGGGACATCATTGTTTGGAATATTTAAACAACTCTAATATGTTAAAGCTCAACTAAAAATTTGGAAAAGAAATAATAAATCATATTTTTAGATTCAGAGAGTTCCTTTGGTTACAAGGATGGAGGAGCTAGCCACACTCTGTTGGATTAAAACAAGCATAGAATATTTGAAACAAGATGAACTGGTAAAAATAGGGTTAGAGAGTATAGATAAATAAGAGATCTATTGGAAACAAAGAGCCAAAAAAAAATTATTGTTGGAGGGGACAAAAATACTAAGTTCTTCCACCACTCAACCTCAACAAGAAGACACTCAAACACACTACCTAGCCTAAAATACCTTCATGGTAATGTGATGGACACTATCCCAAGTATGCAACAAGCTATAAATTTCTACTTAGAAAATATTTTCTCTACTTCTTCCTATCCTAATATTGTAACTCAACAAGAAATAATTGTATCCCATAGAATATAATACCTAGAAATAACTAGTCCCTCTTTAGAACTATGGATTTGGAATAGGTGAGACACATAGTTTTCAACATGATAACCAGTAAGTCCCTAGGCCTTGATGGGTTCTTGATTGAATATTATTTAGAATTTTTGGGATGACATAGGAGAAGATTCAACAAGGGAAGTGGAAGAATATCATGCAAATAAAAGCATATTATGAGATATGAACCATACTCTTCTTCCTTTAATTACTAATGTGGGAGAGGCTTCCAACCTTGCAGACTTTTGCATGATTGCAATTTGCAATGTAGTCTAAAACATCATTACCAAATTTATGGTTGAAAGGCTCAAGAAGGTACTGGATAATATTATCTCCCTAGAGTAAAGAGTATTTATGGAGGGTTGACAAATTTTCAATGGAGTAATCTTGGCAAAATAAGTAGTTCACACATTACATCAAAAAGGTTGAATAGGTATGCTTATAAAATTAGACATGTCTAAGGCCTATGATAGAGTCCCTTGGTAGTTTTTGGATCAAATTTTAGAGAAATTTGGTTTCTCTCAAGGCTAGAGAGAGTGGATCATGAGTTATGTATCTTAGACCTTCTTCTTAGTCCTCATCAATGGTATTCCATTGGTTCCATTTTAGACCTCGAAGGGAATTCAAAAAGGAGATAATATATTCCCATACCTATTTATTATTCATGTTGAAGGATTGGATAAATTTCTTCAAAGGAATAAGCAATAAGGAGTTATATTAGAAGTGCAAGTGGGAGTGATGAATCTAACCCATTTACAATTTGTGGATGATACAAGGTTGCTTGGGGAAGCCAATGTCAAGGAGGTAAGAACACTCAAAGCTGCCTTAAATATTTACTTGGAAGCCATATACTAGGAAGTGAATGCAATCAAGTCCGAGGTAATGTTATTTACTATAAAAAATGGGATCCAATATTATATTATAAACATCTTAGGTTTCTCTCAAGGCTCCCTCCCATTGAAATACCTAGGAATTTCACTCCATTATAAGAAATTGAAGGTGGCATAATAAAAAATACTAGTGGACATAATTAATGGAAAGGTAAATCATTGGACACATCGTTAGATTTATTTTGGAGGAAAAGTGACTCTTCTTCAATCAGTGATTGAAGAAATTCCAATTTATAAGTTCTCTATCCTTGCGGGTCCTATTGAAATCCTAAGGAAGCTGGACTAGCTTATGCAAAAATTCCTTTGGGATGGTCCAAGGATGGATAAGTGATGGGCTCTAGTAAGTTGGGAACAAATTTTCTAGCCTAAAGCAAGCGAAGGATTAGGAATTTTAAAAGCAACATTGAATAACCAAGCTCTAGTAGAAGCTTTATTGGAGTTGGATCTCTAATAAGAAAGCATTGTTTAGCAAAGTTATTACTAGTAAGTATTTGGGTGAAATTCCCCATGATGAAGAATATCACATTCCTTTGAGTGGCCAAGGTTCTATTGTTTGGAAAGTATTGAAATTAGGAGAAAAAATGATAAAACCAATACTATTATAAAAAGTGGATAGAGGGGATAAAGAAAGTTTTTGAATTGATTATTGGGACCAATACCCCATTAATATCAAAATTTCTAGAGCTACATCCCATTCAATAGATCTTGGAGGCTAGAGGTTGGATAAGACAACATGTTATCTACATACAAAGCAAATTGGGACTTTATCTCTTATGCAAATAAAGCAGTGGGAAGAGTGGCTAGTCCTGATATCTCAGAAGGTGTTGCCACTTTTAGAGAGGACATTAGAACAATGATACCTTATAGGAAAGGAGGAATATAATAAGATAACTTAGGGTCATGGTAATTTAGGTATATATATAGTCTGGGATGGTTATGATGAAATTCTCTTTCCATCTCTAGTGTGGTTAGATGTTCCATGGGATAGAGTATGGTTGGCAAAGGGTTGGCTAAAATCAATTTCTTTTCTTGATAGGTTATGCATCGAAGCTTAATTAATTATGATAAATTATAAAAGAGGGGCTCTCATGGTCCATCTAAATGTATCATGTGTAATACCTAGGAAGAGACAATAGATCATTTGCTCTTCCAGTGTGATTTTCCCTGAAGTTATGGAACCAATGGGTTGATCTCTTCAAGGCCTATCTCAATCAACAATTAACACATACTAATATATGGGAGAATAAAAAATGGGATTCATTGCACTTTAGGAGCATCCCGAAACCACACCCAACATTTTGGTAAAAAATTTGGACATTAGTGAAGGAAGTGAGCATCCTGAAAGTCCACCCAATCCTATTGGTGGAGATCTTGGATGTTGGTGAAGTAAATGAAGTCCAAAAAGTCCGACCAACCGATAAACCTTGAAAAAAATTAAGATTAAGATGGGCTAAGTATTATGCTTGGTGAAAAATAAGGTTGTTAACACACTCCAAATGCATCCCAAAACTCTGTCCATTATCAAAAAAGAAAAGAAACCCAACCATTGAGAAATTAAAAGAATTTCCTAAGGAAAGAATGTGGGTGGAAATATGGGATATTGTCGAAATAAAGTGAGTCCTAAAACCTTTCCCAAACTTGTGGCTAGAAATAAGGTATATTGTCAAAAGAAAGTGAGTCCCAAAATCCCACCCACTTAGAGAAACAAGAAAATAATTCTTGAAAAATCTAAAAATGAAGTCTGGCATGAGCAATGATGTAATCCTAGGAAAGCTTGATTTTAAAACCTAAAAAACTAATATATATATATATATATATATATATATATATATATATATATATATTTGTTGCAACCTTAGAAAAAATTAAAAAAATAAAAATTAAAAATTAAAAGGTTGAAACCTTAGAAATTTTAAAATAATTAAATTAATAATAATGTTAATGTTCTAACCTTTGCCCTTTTTAATTTTTTGTAGAAATTTTTTTGGTGGCCGCATTAAATATTGCAGACATCATGGTGGACATGGAACTTCAATGCAAACTGAGTGAGTGTAGCCGTGCTGAGATGGAAGATGCGGGAAGTCAACGATCCACCCAAATTTCATAGATCAAGAATTAATGAGACATGGTTGCAAGTGGAAAGGAAAATAAATGCATCTGCAAATGGTTGGGAAAGTAAATATGCTTGCAACTGGATGAAAAGTGAAAACTTCTGCATGTAATCACCTTTGATGGAGATAAGATAATATTTATTTCTTCATAATTTATGGTAAGATATTTAGGCCGATATTTTATAGTAGTTTGGGTTGACTGCAACTCTATTAAAATATGTTTTTCTATTTTGTAGAAGCCCTATAGTGGGATTTTAAATTATTTTTGCTTGATTGGGAGCTTGATATTTTTGAAAATATCAAGGCATGTCTTGAGTCTATATACTCCCATTGAATGTAATCTAAGGATGCAAAAACTTGGAAATAAATACTTCTAGCAATTTTTAGCAAATTTTGTTTGAATGCTTTATTTTGTACCTGAGGTTGGTGTGACATTGTCTTCTGAAACAACATGGCCAAGAGCCTAATATTTTTTTAGACCGTGATAAGTTTATTTTATTTTGTTTTCATCTCACTTAGGATTTATTTAATTTGATTGTAGATCTGAAAATTATTGAAATCATGTTATGTTGTTGGTTTTATTCTATTTTTTATGCTTTAAAAAATTATAAACATATGATTCATCTCTATCTCATACCTTCTTTATTCTTACTACGCTAGCTAGACTACTGGTAAGAAACACCAAGTGAGGCTGGGACCCCTACATTTGTAGTTACATTTATTTAGATTGGCAAGTCTCAAATTGTCTTTATCCCATGCTCAAAGTGGAAGGTGATCTTAGAAATTTGGACACCTTCCTCATTTGATTTATTTTATTGTAAAGCTAAGAAGTATAGTTAAAATTAATAGTTACAATCTACAGTTGGATTAGATATTTTCTCTTTTTTTCTCTACCTTACTCCTTATTTATATTTTGAAATGATTCATTTTTATGCTTCTTAAAATTCTTTATTTTTTTAATCTACTAAAATTCGATGAGCTAGATCAAACAAACTGTAAATTTAATCATGAACAACAAAAACCACCACCAAACACCAATAAACAAAGGTTGAACCCATTGTAGGTAAAATAGATAGTCCACTGAAAACTATTTTGAAAGTGGAAAAGAGTGAAAACATTCAACCCAACTCTATAACTTACACCTTGGGTAACCAACAAGACCCTAAAGTGAGGGAGAATTTATTCCCATTAAATTATTATTCATGTTTTTTTATGTTTAATCTTCACAAGGTGTGCATGAAAGACCAATCAACATTAAAATTGGTGCTTGAAGGAGGGCTAAACATAGTTTATTCAGTGTTTGTCATGGTGTGTTTAACTAAATTCAAAATAAAATTTTATACTATATTTTTTCTTTTGTGATCTTCGTAATTTTATCTGTAAGTTGGTTGCTTGAACTTACGACTTTGTGGTTGCAATTCATTTTCAAATAGATATTTTATAAAGTTGGATTCTACCTTTAGAATAACCAGGTCCCACCCAAGGGTTGCAGAGTTCCTTGTGTTTGAGTTAGAAACTCATAGGAGAAGCAATCTTAGAAGAGACAAATATTTATCCAATATAGCATTATCACCACTAGTGGTTCCTCTAATGATGACTCATAATATTACAATTAATCCAATAATCATGGCCAATTGATTGGACTCCATTACCTTGAATATTCCTAGTTTTGCACATGACTTACCTAGAAATCCTAAGAAGTACCTCCCTATATACAAGCATGATGGAATCATAAAAACTGAAGAGCACATGGTTACCTTCAAAAATGCTCTTAAATTGTTAAATGTCCTTCATGAAGATGTTTCTTGTAGACTTTTTCCTTTTACCCTACAAGAAGCCACATACGATTGGTTCTTGAATTTGACCAATGACTCTATCACCAACTAGGATGAATTAGAAACTGCTTTCATTTCTCAATTTGGTCAAGTAATTGATCCTAGTGTGTTGTACCAACAATTCTCTAGTATTAAGAAAGGAACCAATGAAACCGTTAGGTCTTTCAATGTGATATTTCAAAAGGCTTATGGTAGAATGACTAGTCATTACACACCAGGTGCAAATCTAGAGTTGGAAATCTACAAAAATACCTTGGATTCAGTGTTCTCTATTTTCCTCATGAGGGAAACCAATGTTACAATTATAGCAGGAGATTATAAGGAAGATCTATTTATTGAAAGATAGTTGGGTCCTAAAAATTTGAATAGTCTTATGATACCCTATGTTACACAAAATACACCTTTTTTAAATCAAATTTTGCATTAGATGTTAACTCCAATGTGTCAAGTTTTTCCTAAAGAAACTCCATTGCCCTTGATACACATTGAGCATGTGCAAAATATAGAGAAGGAATTTGATAAGTCCAGAGTGGAATATGTGTCTAAGTTGGTCCAAATACTGGAAAATGACTTCTTGAGTTTAAGAGACAAGTATCTAAGGAAGAAAGCTCAAACGAGTTTCCTTACCAACCAAATAGATTCCCTAGACTTTTGTATGAAGCCAATAACGATTACAAAAAAGATAAGGGACCTGAAGTAAACATATGTGACATAGATTTACCCAATTGTTGTAGGATTCATAGAATAGCCCAACATGAAGAATTAGATTATTTAGAATTTTGAAATGCTTTTGAACCTTTTTCTAGTGAGTTGATTTTTTATGAGAATTAAAGAAACACTAATGGTTCTAGTCCACCCAGACTTAGTGTTGTTATGGTTATGGATTCATTCAATTTCCTATATGAGTTATAAAATATTGCAAAAGTGCCTATGTATGAGGTATAGACTTTTCAATAGTTCCAGAGGGATAGTTACAATCTCAAGAACAAAAATCTAGAGCCCAACACTACTTCAACTCCTCCTAACAAAACTTATGGTATTCCTCTAGATCCTACTCCTAATAATAATCCTCCCCCACCAAAGGGTAATGAAAATAATATTCAATATCAAACTGGTGTAGTACCTGAGAAAGGGTATAACATCATTGAGGATATGAAGAAAATTAAGGCTAACATTACCCTCCATGAGCTTGCTCACAAACTCAAATAGAAAGACAACTTGATTAAAACATATTTTGGACCTATGGTTAAAACTCAAGAAAAAGGGAAGAAAATGAAAAATGTAAATATGGCCATATACAAATAAAATATTGAAGTTCCACCTTATATATTGATAGTTTGCATATTTGGAAAAAAACTACATTACTATCTAGTAGATTCTGGTGCTTCAACTAATGTTATGCCTCTGGCTATTTGCCAACAATTAGTATTGACTCCTATAAATTTTTAGAGGAGAGTCATGCAATTAGATAAAATTGAGGTCAAGGTGATTGGTGAAACTCAAGGTATGAATATACAGGTGGCCTCTGAACCTAGAGAGTAACATAACATCAATATTCAAGTGGTGGATATTCTTGTAGGATATGGGATGCTTTTGTGTAGAGACTGGTCAAAATATTTGAATGGGTATTTGTCAACATATTTTTTGCACATGTTGTTACCTTGGAAAGGTGTAGCCAACCAACTCAAAATAGAGAGAGCCCAAATATAAACACATGATAACTGAATACAATATAAAAAATGAAGTTGTTAATTTTATTAAAGTAGATATCAATGTTTACAATCTAACAACTACAATGGAGAAGGTGAGATCAATTAAAGCTCTAACCAATCACAATGATATCATTTGGATATTACACATTGATGGGATTAATTCTAAGCAAGGCTTAGGTACAAGAGTGAATTTTGGAAATTCTACTAGTGGAATAGAAACTAAAACCTTTAACATTGGAATAATAGAGCAACCACAAAATATTTAAGTTATTAAGAACTATGACCCACAAATAAAACATGATATCACTAAGTTGTTACATAGGTCTAAATATGTGGTGGTCTAGTCCTATAAAGACCCTAAGATATTTGATCTTGGGGGGTTTACACATACAATGCCTTTGAGGAAATTTTATAAACCCTTCAGACAGAAACAAAGGCATGTTAACATTCTGATTTTGAAGGAGGCAAAAAAATTGTACGTGCATTGGATTGATAGAATAAGACACAAGCAAGCTCTAAGAACTTCACCATTTGCTATACTGTATGGAACTAAACCAATAGTTCCAATTTTAATTAAGGTGCTTACTTATATGTTTGTTTTATATTATTTTAATGATCATGTAGATGTAGAAGCTCATGTTTAGACTTGCCTAATTTGTAGGATGAAAGGCTTCAGGTCTTGGAGCATTTTAGTTGGCATCAAGAGACAATCAAGCGTTGGTTTGATAAAAGAGCAAAATTGAAGGTCTTAAGACTTGCAAAACTAGTGCTTCTGTGGAACAAAGCCCATGAAAAGAAAGGTAGTAATGCATTTCATATACAGGACCTATAAGGTAATTTTCTAAAGTTACTTGTGAATGGTCAATATCTAAAAAATTATTTCTCAATTGTTCCATCAACCACATTGTTTGAGTAATTGTAGGGAATTTTGTACATATGTATATATGTAACAACCCCAATTTTTACCACATTATATATATATATATATATATATATATATATATATATATATATATATATATATATATATTCATATTTCATGAGGCAAGGGTCATAATCATGAACTAAGATAGAATCATTCCTTTTGGATTATAAATTATCAAGGCAAATAGCATCAAGAGATATTAAGACTTGATCGGAGTCACCCTTGAGTAGAAGTGATCAAATTCTACAAAACCCTCATACCACTTGGATATGAGAATTTTGGATAAGTGTTAGATTTTATCCCTCTTAAAAGGTAAATCACCCTTAACCATATTTTCCACCAAGACCAGTATATAGGTGAATGCCTCAAAGATGGAAACCCATCAAAATAAAATAACCTCATCAATGGTTATTCTTAATAACCCATGAATGCCTCGAAGATGGAAACGCATCAAAATAAAATATGTGTTACTGAGATAAAAATACCTTAATGATATAATGATGACTTAGAGAAGGGAATTAGGAAAATTTTCTAATTGCATCATGAATTTGATAAGGAACGGTTGTATTCCTTGCCATGTATAATGAATTGAAAGGGACCCATAGTGGCCCTTCTATATCTATAATATTTGACATCTTAAGTTTATGAATATGAGGCAAGGGTCATATTCATGAACTAAGATATTTGAATATGGAAACCCATGAATTGATATATACATATTCATCTTTCATGAGGCAAGGGTCATAATCATGAACTAAGATAGAATCATTCCTTTTGAGTTATCAAGGTAAATAGCATCAAGAGATATTAAGACTTGATCAGAGTCACTCTTGAGTAGAAGTGATCAGCTTCTACGAAACCCTCATACCACTTGGATATGAGAACGTTGGCCAAGCATTAGATTTCATCCCTCTTAAAAGGGAAATCACCCTTAACCATATTGTCCACCAAGACCAGTATATAGGTGAATGCCTTGAATATGGAAACCCATCATAATGAAATAACCTCAACAATGGTTATTCCTAGATCTTAGATCCAACCCACATCTTCCCGATGGGGTTACTAAGATAACAAAATCACTATACATGATCAACTCATAGAATCCTTGGAATGTCATCTTAAGTGTGATTATATATCCTTATACCTCTTAAGGCTTATTTGTTCATCCTTTTATTTAGGCATCCTTTTTTTTATATACAGGAATCAATTAAGTTCATTGCAAAAGGGTATTATTTAACCATCATGGGAGTACCTACTCCTCATGTGCATTTAGCAATTCTCAATTTGCTACATAATGTAAGGTCTTACTTTTTTCCTTCTTTTTGGTTCCATACAACCATTGAATACATCAAGTGCTAGTTGTTGAAAGGTAAAGCTAGCTAACTACATCATTCATAATTACCCATTACATCCAAAAATAATTTGACATAATCGTATATCATTAATTCATCAACATATTAAAGTTAAGCATACATTCCTTGCATCATAGTACACATTGACATAATCTAAGAATTGCATAATTGTTTCATCAAGCATTTAACCATCTCATCCACTTAAATCATTTTTATTTTGAAGTAAAAGCAACATGCACAAGAATTAACACATCAAACCACAAATAGAGTGACACATTTTTTATCCTGGGAACCCTCATGGGGAATAAACCCAACCTCCAAAATATGTACTTTCCTCATATTCATAAACTTAAGATGTCAAATATTATAGATATAGAAGGGCCACTATGGGTCCCTTTCAATCAATTATGCATGGCAAGGAATACAACCATTCCTTATCAAATTAATGATGCAATTAGGGAATTTTCCTAATTCCCTTCTCTAAGTCATCATTATATCATTAAGGTATTTCCCATACCAATAAGGAATCCATCTGTCCCTTTTAAACTCATGATGCAATTAAGGAATCTATTGATTCTAAGCCATCCTAAGAATTTTCATATATTTATGATAATCATCGAAATCTTATTTTGGAGAAGTTGTATCGATGTTAGAGAGAACCATATAAGTTCCCTCAAGAATGAATTCCAAATTCATTCTACATAATTGACACAAAGTCAATCCATGAATTAAAGTCCCATACCTTTAATTCATTAATAAACCATTCTTCCTAAATTAATAATTTAAGCTAATAATTTAAATTATCTATCATTTCATAATTATATCCTGTTGTAACAACCCAATATAACCACCTTTCTCCTTAATATTAGGTTAATAAAAGTAAACCCTTAGAGGTTTAGCATGGGTAATATAAAGCTCATTATACTAAAGTTATTTCCTTTGATTATATAAAAACCAATGAGGGTCTAATTCCCCATTGAGTACAACATATTAATCTATTCAATTGATTCTCAATTGCTATCAAATTTTCTTCCTAAATTTGATCCAAGATTCATTTCATTACTTTTCGAATCCTATAAATTCTCTTCCCAAATGTGAGCTAAATATGCATCAAATATCCTACACAATTTTTATATTTCAATCCAAGGTTAGCTCTCAAATCAATTCATTTCCATAACTGGATCCCAATATGCATTCAATTATTTCATCCTCTATTATAAAGTTTACAAGAATGCATTTGTAAACTATTATCAATTTTTTTCAAAATTTGATCCAACATAATATCTAATTATCTTTCTAATTTGGTTATCAAAATTCAATCCAAATATTATTTCTCTTATCTCCAAATGATACCAAATTTGCCTCCAATATTTGCTTTAATACTATTCAATTAATCTCTCAAAAGAGGGAAACCCCATTAATTCCCATAAATCAACTAGCATCAAGGTCTATCTCTAAATAATTTATTTTTCTAATCCCAATCAACATGAATGCCATTCCTTTGATTATCAGGGATGTTTGGAAGAGTCCCATACCTCTTCCTGGATGGACACCAAGATCATCCATTCTTCTAGTGGATTCCATTCATTAAAAATTTCATAATAAATCATAGTATTTATTTTACATACAAAATCTATAATTTCACTAAAATCATTACTTCCATTTACTTCTCACATTTAACATAGAAAATCACATATAATATCTATAACTTCATTTAATATCATTTGATTTCTAAATTTAATAATAACGCCCAATAACATTTGATTTTTATATAAAATCATTTAACTCTAAAATTGAAAAACTAATATTTACAAAACAAATCTTATAAAGGGAGAATTAATGAATCTAAATTCATACTTCATAAGTTCATTCAGTTAAATATAAGAAAACAGAATGATACCTAATCATTTTCCCAAATATTTCAACGATGTACAATCTATAGAGTTTTTCCACAAGTCTCATAGTGTTCAAATAGAATACTCATAAGGAAATATTTGGTTTTGACAGCTAGCAATACCATTTCAAGATATTCAATTTTAAAATTGTCATATTCTAAAGCCATCCTTTTAATTTATCTGAGACCCTATATTTTATTGCATTTGAACATCACTTTATCTATGGTTATATGCTTAATCAAAACCTAACACGCATCAAGGATTATCCTTCAAATGATATAAAAGTTCTAATTTAAAATAACCAATATTATTGGGTTTCTTTACTATACAAAATCAATCAATGCTATGAAGATAAACTATTGTATACACAAAAAGAATTATATAATTTGCTTTATCTTCATGGATCATATTTATTGGAATTTAATGAATCAACAAAAGCCATTCCAAACTAATTTAAAACATGTTATAAGTCTTCATAAACAAATATAGGATCATTATAAATTCTTGTTGATACAATCTGTTTGAACATAATGTATATCACACACACCCATATTTTAATACATTGAACTTGAATCCCTACAGGTAATGTTTCTCAACTTATAATAAGATTATATTAATCCTATTCATAGGTCTTTTAGTATTAAATCTCTAAAATATTATATCACACCATAAAGTAATTGAACATTGCTATACTATATGCACTCTAAACCCAATGAGGATTTAAACTCTTCACACTAATCACCACGCGTCAATGAAGATACATTGATAGATAGTCAAGGTTTTAGTTTAATTGTTTGGCCACTTCAATAGGCAGCGAAGACGATCGAAGGTGACTCGACTGCACATTGGAACCAGGAAAAAATACATAATCAATGAGGTTTACAAGTCATGTGGGAATTATGATGTCACTCAAAATTTTTAAGGCTTAATTCATTTGATAAGGGTGTACATCATAACAAACATGATAGCTGACCAACGGTGGTATGAGTTGGATTAAGGATCCAAACAAGATGTTTGGCATTTAGATACCGATGTTGGGTGTCTTCGAACAACAAGAGCTATCTCTTCAAGGAGGGAGGATGTAGACTAATTTCCATTTTATAAAATATAAGAGTAGCCCTAAGACTCATCACAACATTCTCTGGTAATGAGGCAGATGGATTACTGGTTCCAACATAGATATTTCTCTTGCCTAAAGGATATAAGTTAAGCAAATTTGGGGTGATTGTGCAATTTCATTGAGGTTACAACCATAGCTATATGGGAAACAATCTAACATCACACAACCTGGTCACAATGACTTCACACAAGGCATTACCAATATTTTAATATGGGTTTCGAAAACCACATTGTTTCATAATCAACATTATGGAATTAGATGCCCAATCGGGTTATATAAAAGCCAATAAGATAAGGTACTAGTAACACAATATGTTAATTAAAAAGCACTCTATAAAATTAACACGAATTTCCTTACGTAGAGAAAATAAAAGCAATGCATGCGTCATTTTAAAGGAAGGGATGGCCTTTTTAGCTCAAGCATCCAAGATAAAATGTAGGCCATAGAAATAGTGGTTTTACCAATACATGACTGAAATCGTAAGC
Organism: Wollemia nobilis; assembly: GCA_028583015.1. NCBI lineage: Eukaryota > Viridiplantae > Streptophyta > Pinopsida > Araucariales > Araucariaceae > Wollemia > Wollemia nobilis. The sequence continues at coordinate 5,670,585 of JAQPPZ010017049.1, read as the reverse complement.
TAAGCCATTCTATGTATCGACATGCACAAGAACACAAGTAACCATAAATTGTAGGTCCATTTACTTTCATATTCGAATTTTATTAACAAGAACAAAACTAATCAATGTTCAACATAATTTACCCAGAACACACATTGAAAGAGAGTCAACCAATTAAAGTAAAATATACAAACATGTATGATTTCATTTTACTTTATATTGGGCAAACATTAAGATAGATTATAGTGGCCAGACCCAACCTGGAATTCTCCAACAGTTGAATGCTTCCCTTGTGCTTCCCTCTTCTTTCTCCTCTAGCCTAATATTCTCACATAACATAACATAGCCCCTTTTTCTCAATTTTAATGGCAATTTATAGCTCTCTTTCTTTTTGACAAGAAATATGCTTCTAAATATATATATATATATATATATTTTTTATTTTTATTTTTTTTTTTATCTTCTTTTTCTCACCCCAAGTTAAAGCTTCCTTTAATATATATATATATATTTATTTTTATATCTATATATATATATTTTTATATATATATTATATATATTTAATGGAAAGGGAATCCATAGAGATAAGAGCAAAATCTTATCCACTATTTCAACCTTCCCAAAGTAGCCATGCATGTGTAGGAAAAATTGATCATTTAAATCTACAAGGTAGTTTTTTTTTCATGTTTTGGTCCAATCAAAATTGAGCAAGTTCATAAAAAACAAACTACCTAATTTCCTTCTAAAATAGGGTCAACTAGATCAAATAAACATGCTCAAAAAATAAATCCCTTTAAAAATTGCTCAATTTAAAGATTTCACAAAATCATAATAAATTGCATGATATTATTTTCAATTTTTTTCTAGAATAATTTGTAAAATGCAAAACATTATTAATATGCATTTTCAAAGTAAAATTCAATTAAACCAATCTCATGCAAATTAATCATGAAATCAAATATAAATCACACAAAAGACATACAAGCACTCGATGCATGTGCCCAGTATCCCCCATCACTATTTTTCCTTTGATTGGGTGGGAATTTTAGAGTAGTACTCAAGTAACACCACCATAAGGGAGGTAACTAGTGATGATAGGAATATGAGCTTTACCTATTGAGTTTTCATAGTCATCATTTCCCTTCTCATCTCTTGGTGGTCAGTCTTCCACCTATGAGAATAAATGTTCCTGCAATCAAGCAATGCTGAGAAGTATAAACTCATTATATCATTGCTTGCAGAAGATTACAATATATATAGGCTTCAAAAAAACCAATTCGGGCTCAACATTGTTGGAGTAACATTATTTTACATAAATGAAATCTGCTAATATGAGCTATACCTTAACATAGAAAAGTCGAACTAAAACCCTATATGCTCTCAACAACTTCTAGAATAATAAATAATTTGAGCTATGTAGAGAAAATACATTCAATGTCCAACATTCTCCCCCTTAAAGTTGAGAGGGCTGACAAGACAATCTCTCAACTTTATATACTAAGCTTTAGCAACTCCTTTGGTGAATATGTCCGCTATGTTGTCCAAAGTGTTGCAATGTTGTAGCTCAACCACTTGTTTCTCCACCATGTCTCTAATGAAGTGATACTTCATATCGAAGTGCTTTGACCTACTATGGTGGATAGGATTATATGCCAATTTAATGGCACTCATATTATCACAATATAATATGGTAGGATCATTTTATATTTCACCTATTTCTTCAAGTACTTTTTTCAACCATAAGGCTTGGGTACTAGCATTTGTGATTGCTATGTACTCAACCTCAGTAGATGATAGTGCTACAATAGTTTGTTTTTTATAACTCCAAGTAATTAGTCCTGACCCAAGACTAAAACAATTCCTTGAAGTAGATTTCCTATCATTTATATTTTTGTCCCAATCATTATCACTAAATCCAACTAATTTTACATCATAATTTTTGTGGTAATGGATCCCATAATCCATTGTACCCTTTACATATCTCAAAATTCTTTTAGTTACTTGTAGATGAAGTTCAGATGGATCATCCATATACCTTGATACTAGAGAAACAACATATTGAATATCTGGCCATGTGTTGGTGAGGAACATTAGACTCCCAACCATGCTCTTGTAAGTGGTCTTGTCAACTTTTGGTGCTCCATATTCTTTGCTTAATTGTATCCCATGACCTATTGGAGTTGCAACAGACTTGCATTGCTCCATAGAAAATTTATTTATCATGTCATGAGCATATTTATATTGACATATGAAGATCTCATTTCCTATTTTATGTACCTCCATTCCTAGGAAATAATGCATCAAACCTAGATCCTTCATTAAAAATCTTTCATAATGGAGTGTTTGAACTCCTAATTCATTTTATCACTACTACCCATGAATATTAAAGCATCCACATATAAGCACACAATGATAATGTCTTTACGTTGTTTCATGTAGTAGAGAGTAGATTCACTTTTTCTCCTAGTGAATCCATACTTTTGAAAGTAGCCATCAATGTGTGAGTACCATGCCCATGGTGCTTGCTTTAGGCCATACAATAATTTATTCAATTTGTAGAAAAGTTTATCCTTACCTTGTTCTTCAAAGCCTTAGGGTTTTTGCACAAAAATATCTTCATTCAAGTACCCATTGAGCTCTTAAAATCCATGTGTTGAATTTTCCACCCTTTGTGGGCAACCAAATAAATCACTAGTCTAATGGTCTCTTGTCTAGAAATAGGAGCAAAGGTTTCCTCATAGTCAATCCCATACTTTTGAGTAAACCCTTTTTCTACTAGCCTTGCCTTATGTATTTCAATGCTCCCATTAGAATTTTTTTTTTATATATAAGATACTATAGCATTAATACCGGCTTTTACAGGTTGACCCAAAACCTTTTACAAAAATAATCCCAAGGCTATTGATGAGGATGTCCTTACTATGGATACTATATATGTAAAATATACATGCCGCCAAAGCCATTACATATGGTAAGGCACATAGCCTGTTATAAAAAAAAAACTTCCCATACAAAATTTTGGGTATACCCCAAGAAAACACACCTACATCATAATTACAAAAAAAGAAACAGACACAGATTCCTTCCTTGAAACAGTGGAGAAATAAAAAGTTGTAGATACACATAGCAAAGTACTAAAAAAAACTCCCACAAGCTCTATATTGACAGTTACTCTTAATTATTCTTTGGTAATTGCTTTATTCCGTATATGATATGCTTTGGGACCACATCCCATCTTGGCCAATCATCCTTGGAGAAATGAACTTGCTGGCTAGATTTATGGCAGTGGTTATCAGCATTGAACTTGGTCTTATAGAATCATTTACATCCAACATATTTCTTGCCCTTAGAAAGCTCCACTAGATCCCAACTATCATTATTTTTTATAGATGTCATTTCCTCTTTCATGTCTTGTTGCCATACATCATAAGTATATGCTTTTTCATGACTATATGGCTCTAGATCTACACTAGTCATTAAACCATAGTTTACATCTCCCTTAGCTTCTTGGGAGTCTTCATCACCATATATGTGTAAATTTTCAAGTCTTTTCAAGACTTCATTCATCTCACTAGCTTGGCTTCTAGTGTATCTTCTTTAAAAATTCTTGTCCATCATTTGATAGGAGGTATGGTACTGAAGTGTTATCTTACCTCTTGATGGTGAATCTAATTCCATTGGCATTGGAGAAGAACTTGATGATATTTGTGGAGAAAAAAAATGGAGTAGCACTTGTTGTACTTGGAGTAGAACTCTTCTTTGGACTTGGAGCTCTTCCATGGTTGTTCTTGTTAATGGGTTGCACTTGATAAGAGATTGCATCTTGAGATCCATCATAAAAACATTTTTTGATGACCCCATACTCCCCCTTCATCAAAAATTATATTTCTTGAGATTACAAATTTATGTGTTTTTGGATTGTAGAGCCTATATACCATTGAATACTCACAATACCCAATGAAAATACATGCTTGAATTTTGGGATCAAGTTCCTTTCTTATCTCATCAGGAATGTGTGCATATGCAAGACAACCAAAAAATTTGAAGTGTTTTACATTTGGATTTTTGCCATACCATCCCTCATATGAAGTTATCCCATCTAAACTAGAAGTGAGACTCCTATTCAAAATGTAAACACTTGTCCTAAAAGCATCAGCCCAATACATGTTACTTAGTTTCTTTATTTGAAGCATGGATCTAGCCATTTCTACAATAGTGTGGTTCTTCCTTTTAGCCACACTTTTTTTTTGTGGGTTGTAGGCAGCAGTTAGTTGCCTTTTGATCCCATAATATTGACAATATTTGAGAAATACATTTGAACAAAACTCCCCTTCTCCATCAATATTTAATATTTTTACAACATACTCACTTTGATTCCCTACATTATTTTTGAAATCCTTGAAACATTCAAAAGCTTCATATTTAGTTTTCAAAAAATAAATCCAACACATTCTATAGAAATCATCAATGAAAGTGAGAAAGTAATAATTGTTACCCAAAATTTTGGTATGCATTGGACCACAAATGTTCGAATGTACCAATTATAGTGGATGACTTGATCTCCATGCTTGACCTCTTGTAAACTTTATTCTTGAGTACTTTCCCAAAACACATCCTTCACACACCTCCTTATGCTCTTCAACTCTTGGTAAACCACACACCATAGCTTGAGAAGTCAACAATTTCAAGCTTGCAAAATTAAGATGACCAAATCTCAAGTGTCAAAGCACACTTGGATTTTCTATGGCTACACTAGCAAGTTGAGAACCTTCTTTTCAACCAAACTTAAGAGGAAACAACCTATTCTTTATCATAGGTACTTGTGTCACAACTCTATTACAATTGTTTTTGTCAAAAATTACACATTTTCCATCTTCAAAAACAATCATATAGTTATTTTCCATGATTTTTCCAACACTAAGCAAATTATGTTGGAGTTTGGGGGTGTAATAGATGTTGTTTACCTTCTTTGTGCCTTATTTTTTTGGAACCTCCATGGCTCCCATACCTTCAACTTGTAGTGCCTTGTCATCTCCCAATTTGATCTTTGACTTGTAGGTAGAATCCATTGTAGCAAATAGCTCTTCTTTACCACTCATATGATTGGAGAAACCAATATCCAAAATCCAAGTTTCATTGAGATTTTGATCTAATTTTCCATAGGTGAGGAACAAATTTGAAGTTCCTTCCTCTTCTCCATAGTTTCCATATTGACCTCTCCCTTCTTGAGAAGTCTTGGACCAACAATATTTAGCAAAGTGACCAAGCTTACCACAGTTAAAACAAGCTTTCTTTGATTTGTCACCTCCTCTTCCTCTGGATGAGCAAGGTGCAACCAAAGTATTTTCATTGTTGTCAACACAGTTAGGTTGATTAGTTTATGCAATGGATAGTAGTTGATTGATGAGCAAGGTGCAGCCAAAGTATTGTCATTGTTGTCAACATAGTTAGGTTGATTAGTTGATGCAATGGATAGGAGTTGATTGATGAGCAAGGTGCAGCCAAAGTATTGTCATTGTTGTCAACATAGACAGAGGATCGGTTGATGCAATGGACAGGAGTGCAGAGATCATTAGATAGATCGGTTATTGAAGTGAACAAGAGTTTAGAGTAGTCAAAGCATGTACAGTGAATTTCCAAGAAGACAGAAGTGGCCCAGATGCAAAAGCTCAAAGAAAAAGACAAGTAAGAAAACTGTCACGATATCACGACATGTTTTCTATCGCGATTTCAAGACATATCAAAGGAGAGAGAAACTGCTGGCATAACTATCACGATTTCGTGACATATAGGAGGAGAGAGAAAATGCTAGCAAAACTGTCATGATTTCGTGACATGTTTCATTTTCACGATCCAAAGCGAAGAGAAAGAGGAGAGAGAAAAAGATGTGATTTCGCAACATGTTGGAGGCAAAGAAGCCAAGTGGAAAAACTGTCACGATTTTGTGACATGTTGGCAGAGAAGGAAGCAAGTGGAAAAACTGTCATGATTTCGTGACATGTTTGGAGAGAAGGCGTAGGCAAAGGAAAACTGTCATGATTTCGCGACATGTTTGGAAAGAAGGTGCAAGCAAAGAAAACTGTCGCGATTTCACAACATGTTCGGGGAGAAGGATCTTGCAAAGAAAAGTGTCATGATTTCACGACAATCTGCAAAAGAGGCAGTACGGATGAAAATGTGTCATGATTTCATGACATGTTTGAGAGAAAGAGCTTGTAAGGAAAAGGGTCACGATTTCATGACAATTTGCAAGAGGAAGCGCTAAGGAGAAAAAGTGTTGCGATTTCACAACATGTCGGGTTTTTGCGATCCGATGTCAAAAGAAAGTGCTAAGGAGAAAAAGTGTCACGATTTCGCGACATATTGTAGGAGAGAGAAGGCAAGATAAAAAGTGTTGCAATTTTGTGACATATTGCATAAGGAAGAGCTCGAGAGAAAAAGTGTCGCAATATCATGACATGTTGCGTTTTCGTGACCTGAAGAGAAGAGAAGAGCTAAGGAGAAAAGATGTCACAATTTCGTGACATGTCGCATTTTCACGACAGCAGCAGAGAGGAAGGCTCCGAAGGATGAAGTGTCATGATTTCGCGATAGAAGCAAAATGAAAGAGCAAGGAAGCAGAAGCATCGTGATTTCACGACAAAGTCAAGGAGGAAGTGCAAGGCAGCGAAAGTGTCATGATTTTGTGACATGTTTCGATTTCGCTGAGGCATGCAGAGAAGAATGTACGATAGTGAGAAGTGTCACGATTTTGCGACATGTCATATTTTTGCTGGTGCATGCAAAGAGAAGTGTACGGCAGTGAAAGGTGTTGTGATTTCACGACATGTCATGTTTTGCTGGTGCTTGTAGAGAAGAGTGTACGGAAGAGAAAGATGTCACAATTTCATGACATGTCATGGTTTCGCTAGTGCAATCAGAGAAAAGTGCAAAGAAGTGAAAGTGTCATGATTTCATGACATGTTCCATTTTTGTGGGCAAGAGATAGAGAAGCGGTCAAGGCAGCGAAAGTGTCATGATTTCGTGACATGTCTTGTTTTCACGGTCAAATGCCAAGAAAAGTCAAAGGGGCAAAAATGTCACGATTTTACGACAGGACGCATTGACGTGATGGAAGAAGAAGAACCCAACTGAAGTAAAGTTAACTAGAGTTAGAACTACAGTTGTAGGGGGTGTTGCAAAGTAAGTCATGCAGGAAATATAAAGAATAGTTAACTGGAGTCAGAACTATAGTTACAGGGGGCAGTTAAAGAATAAATTATACAGCTAAAATTAGAACAGTGCTTTAAAGACAAAACGGTTGTTACAGGGCTGTGACACAGTGAAACTATCAAAGTGATGGCCATACTGAGAATACCAAATAAAGAGACGAACCTATTAATAGGGTGCATGTAAGAACAGTGTCAGAAAGGAGTTATTTATATGAATGGTTGTTAAGAGGCTGCATGAGGGATTATGGCAGTTACAGAAGACCTAGGGTTTCAAAATAAAAAATATTGTTTTAAAATGGCAGTTGCATGGCAAATAAAGATAGCCACTCATAATTGAAATATGTGTAGCCATAAAGAGGGAAGGTGCCACTGATAAGAATGGAAGAGCATCGAAATACACATATAAGGCTGTCAGAGCACAGAGAAGGCTGTCAAAGTCGTAAGCACGCAGAGAAGGCTATCAGAGCGCAGTAAACCATAAAGTGGTAAGAGTGATCCGTTAGGTCTAGAATTGGGTGGGTAGAGACAGTGAAAAAAGCTGAGATGAGATAGAGCACTAGAGACATAAGAGAAGTGAGAAAAGAGTGCTGCAAAATCGTAGGACAATGCTGTGGGCTGTTACAAAACAGGAAGTATGCTGTAAGAAGTATAGAGCTGTGAGAGCTGCAAGTGTAAGCCATAATAAAGGGCTATAAGTGTGCAGTAAGGAGAGATAAAAAATAGTGTATGCTTTGTGGATAGGAAGTTGAGATTAAGAGTAAAAAATAGAATATATTAAGTCTCTAACAATTCTCCTTATGCTTCCATGAGATTGATTTGAGTTAAGATAGACCAGTGAGGGTCTTGTAACACAGAAGGCATTTTTATGTCAAACAAGATTTAAAATAGAAATCCAAGTTGGTGCTTGGAATCAGGGGTTGGTGCTCCTAGTTGGTGCTGGTAAATTAGGGGTTGGTGCTCCTTCCAGTGGATGCTGGTAAATTGATTGTAAAGTTGGTGCTTTGTAATGGCTAGATTTGGATGGGAGTCCAAGTAGTCTATGTTTGAGGAGTAGCCAAAACTGGTGAACCTCATTACATCTTGTGTTATGTGATGCTCTCTTGTGGTACTTGATGTTTCTGGTTTTAAGCATTCATTTTTTTTGGCTTTAAGAGTTAAAGTTTTAAGTTTTAAATAGCTGCACTGATTCACCCCCCCACTCTTAGTGCCATTGTAAGACTAACACCTCTTCCTTGGTTGCCACCTCTTCCTTGGTTTCCACCTCTTGATATACCTATTCCTCTTCCTTTACCTCTCATTTGGCCTATTCCTTTTCCTCTTTATTGTACTCTTCCTTGTGCATTGCCATGAGTCTCACCTTCCTTGGATGCGAATGCTTTGTCATCACCTCCAAAGCTTGATGATGTAGAACATTGGAGTCTCTCTTCATGGGACATCAAAGAACCAATTAGTGCATAAAATGTTAGAGTAGATAAATCTTTAGATTCCTCAATAATAATAGCAATATAATTCCATTTATGAAGAAGTGTTCTCAACACTTTCTTCACAACCACTTCAGTTTTGACATCTTCTCTAAGTGTCTCCATTTTGTTTACAATTGCTTTAACTCTAACACAATAATAATCTAATATTTTATCATCTTGCAATTTGATATTTTCAAAATCTCTCTTCAAGGTTTGAAGCCTCACTTGCTTCACTTGAGTGCTTCCTTTATAGCTATCTTACAAGGCTTTCCATGCTTCATGGGATGTTAAACAAGAAGCAATCTTTGGAAAGATGATTTTCTCCAAAGCTTCTTGGAGATGGTAGAGGGCAAAATAATTATTCTTTTGGGCATCCTTCTTACTAGCTTTATCAGCTGCACTCAAGGTAGTCCAATTTGTAGGTTCACTGTAGCCTTCTTCTACAATATCCCACAATCCTTTGCCAGTGAGTAAGGTCTTCATTTTGATAGACCAATAATCATAATCTAGCCCATTGAAATCATGAATAGATAGATTATTATTGGCTGCCATTGCTCTCTATCTGTCCTTACACCAATAAACAACAATTCTCACAGAAGCAAACAACTCAATTTAGGTTATGATAAAAACTTTTCTATTTTTATAGATTGCAATAAATAGTATTTTTTCAACAACATACAATAGTTATACAACAATTTATACAAAAATTAAAACACCAACTAGATCTCATAGTATAAACACAGTCACAACAGTCCTCACTACAGTCTTTACAAATTACAACTTGACAATACTCCTCTCTTCTTGTTTTTTTTTAAAGAAATAGAAGCAGGTAAAAAACAATTCAATAGTTTTTGTTACCTATTTTCTATAAAAAACAAAACAAATATCTCTTTTTTTTTTCAATTTTTCTTGTCCAAAAGTCACCAAATCATCCATGTAGGATGATCACACAACTTTCATCCTCATAGAGCGCAGATTACTTATCACTCGACATAGTGCAGTTCCTCCTTCACACAATGCGGGACCTCTCAGAGTCTGTTTTTGATGATACGTCCTCCACATTTGCAACTTAACAGCAAACAACGTAGCCCAATGGTATAGACAATCAAAAAATAGTGTTACGTCAATCAAAAATAGCATAGCCAATACTTGAGAAACAAAATCAGTATTACATCTCTGCCAATGGTAATTTATATGATGTCTTTATCCTTGCTCAAATGTATATTAAAAACAATGTTACGTCTCTGTGTTACATCTCCTTTGTGCATCTCAAATAAAAGAAACTCATGCAAATTGATAGAGCTAAGCATAACGTAGATCCCGTTCTACCGCAGATCATGTTCTACCATGTAGTATTCTTCAATGTCTCTTTTAATATGTCTATTCATGGTCAACACGCAACTAAAAAAAACATTTGTTCCTCAAGTAGAACTCTTCGATGGCTTCAACTTCGCAGTATTCTCAAACATGCATATCACTTCAGGACGTCATAAATTGGTTTGAACATGCATTCACGTATTGGTTCACAAGTAAAAGCACATCCTCCACACTCAAGTAAATAGATCACAAAAAGACGTCGATGACCTTTTCGTAAGCCTCCACACACTGCAACTAAGATTTTTCATGGCTTCAACATGTTCATGCTTCAACATGCTTCAATCCGAGATCGGATGGTGCCAATGAACAACAATAGATTACTTTGTTTTTTTTCTTCCACATAAAGTGGACTCCTCCCTACAGTGCACAACATCTATAATATAATCTTGTACTCCACAATACATGTTTTATGACTATTGCAAATGTAAAACTATCACTACACTACAAGATACTTCCACAATATTCTCGTTCCTCCAACGAAATTGGTGTAGGCTTTCTCACAAGAAATAGTTGCACAATATTCAACACAACATCTCTTTTTGGTTTTACACACAAACACAATGAACACATTGTAACACAGTGAGCACTTTTGTTTGATTCACGCAGGTTCTTCAATGTTGCAGCAAATGACCATGTCTACACAACATGGCCTCCTCCTCTTCAACGTGTAGATCTGAACTCACAAGTGATGGGAAGACTTTTTTTTTACATTTCTCCTGATGCTCTGATACCAAAATGAGAAGTATAAACTCATTATATCATTTCTTGCAGAATATTACAATATATGGGCTTCAGAAAATCAATTCAGACTCAACATTGCTGGAGAAACATTATTTTACGTAAATTAAATCTGCTAATATGAGCTAGACCTTAACATAGAAAAGTCAAACTAAAATCGTATATGCTCTCAAAAAATTCTAGAATAACAACTAATCTTAGCTACATAGGGAAAATACATTCAATTTACAACAAATGCATCATCATTTTCTATTGACAAATACAATGCAAATATATTAAGCATTAAAACCAGCTATCATTACACAAATAACATCTTAAAAATAGTCCTCCAAGGTGGGATGTGACATACTCCCACCTTAGATTAAACATAGTCCTCTGTGTTTTCCTATATTATTACATAACAAACAATAAAATATATATTTTGGCATAGTTTCCACTTTGCATAAGTGGTCCATAGTTCAACCTGTATTATTACATAACATCGTTAAATAAATAAGGAAAGTGCATTTTCATATATTCCACTTTTTCCTAAGTGGAATTATTTTTAGAATATTGGTCCCATTGGAACTTACACTAATCAATATTACACTTCCTCATAGTATTGGATTGAAACTCTAGAATATTAGTTGATTCTATTGTAATGACTAAGGGATTCACCATCATTCATGAGTAAAAGAGTGGCTTGCCCTTCAAAATTTGGACTTTCGATGGCAACGTGGATTTTGTGATTCATTACAATTTTACTTGTTCATGCATGTTGTAGGTATTTTTTGCATAGTATTGTCCTTTACATGTAAAGCATCCCTCTCGAGGACCTACATGTTTCTTCCCCTTTTCCTACACAATGTTGATGATTCTTGTAACTTATTAGTCTCAGTTTTTTGGAGTCCCTTCCTGAAGCAAACTTCCTTATTTTTTTATTTTTTTCTTGCTCCCACTTCATAAAACCAAAAATCTTTCTCTTCCTTAAAATTTCTAGCCCTATCCTCAAGTGCTTATCATGTTATTCTCTATTACGAGAATAAATCAAAATTTCATCCAATAATATCAACTCAAATTGATCCAACTACTTTTTGAACACACTATTCATCAAATTCATGAAAGCTATAGGTGCATTAGTCAATACAAATGGTAGGATTGTAAATTCATAGTGATCATATCTAGTCTTGAATGTGGTTTTATGTGTGTATTATTATCATATTATTAGTTGATGATATCCAGATTTTAGATCAATATTTGTGAAAATGGTGGCATATTTTAGTTGATCAAATAAATCTTCTATCCTTGGTAATAGATATCTATTCTTGATATTTCCTTGTTTAGCATTCTATAATCTATGTATAGCCTTAATGAACCATATTTCACAAATAAAATAGGTGCTCCCCAAGGCGATACACTTGGTTTTCTCAACCCTTTTTCTAGAAACTCTTGAAGTTGCACTTTCAATTCCTACATCTCAATGGGGTTCATTCTATAAGGAGTTATATGGATAGGCTCAGTACCTAGCATCAATTATATGGTGAAATCAAATTCAAATTTAGGCGGTAATCTACGTATCCCATCAACAAAAACATCATGAAATTCCTGCAACAGTGGAAATTTTTCAATAATTTCTTCCTTTGGAATTTCCTCTTTTTCCTTGAGTTTAACCACATAAACCAAACATCATTTTCTAATAGTTTTCTTTAGTTGCATTACTGAAATTAGCATTGGTTGAAATTCTCTTGGTTCACTATACATCCTTTACCTTTCTTTGTATTCATTGGTAAACTCAATCCATCTCTCTTGGAAATTTACCAAGGCTTCATTCCTAGGACAAATTTGTATATTTTCATCTCATTATTCTAATTATAGCACGACACATATTTAAGGAGTATCACAAACTATTCATAATATTCCTCCACAGATCTTGATTCTTGTTGAAATGCGAAGAATTTCTTAAATTTATTCAAATAAAATTGCTTTGTAAGGAATCTATCCTTAAAAGCTTCCACAAAAACTTCTCACTTCAACCTATTAGGTGAGATATTATGTTCATCTTTATAAACATTCCACCAATCAATTCCTATTCCTCCCAGATGAGAAAGAACAAATTTCATTTTAGTTTTAGAGGAGTAGTTTCTTAAGGAGAAATGAAGTTCTAGTTCATCTAACCATGACGTAGCTGCATCTTCTCCTCCTTTTCTTGTGAACTTAGTCACTTTAATATGCTTTGTCATTGCCCATTTCTTTCTTCATGCGGGCCTTGTTTTCACACTCTTCAAGATATTTATCCTCTCTAATCTCAACATCTTGATTTTCCATCTCATGATTGTTGTTGTGGTGATGTTGTAAACTTATAGCTTGCAAAATCTATTGAATGGAAATCGAGACAATAAGATTCTCCATATATTTATCTAAATTTCCAAAAATTTATCCTATCTATCTGGTTTTAGGATAATCAATACTAGCTTGTTGCAAGGTTCCTTTATTATTACTTCTCAAGATTGTCACCATGTTTACTTAGAGTAAAAATTTGTATTAATTCTCACTAATTTTCGTAGTTGAAATTCTAGAAAACTAGATTTCATCATAATTTCTCAAGTAATCTATTACTACTAGCTTCATTCCTTAGTTCAGTCTACTAACTCTGTTGTTGTTCATACACACTTGAGAATAATGAGTAAGTCAAAAGACATAGATGTCAAGAAATTTTCCAAAAGAGTCTAGGGTACACCGCTTAAAACCCATAGAAAGAGGGTTCACTTAACTCTTTCACTTTCGAATGATTGTGGATCTATTCATGGGGGATAGGAACTCAGACATCAGTAATCTCAAGTACTAACTTTGTCCTTACCAAGTGTTCATCATTTAGAGTTATGGAACTTATGTTTGAGTTGTTTTGTTTTATGCCCAAATATTTTGCTAACCTAGATCTAGCTAGAATCTACTAGTTAGCATAGGCTCTGATACCAACTGTAACAACCCCAATTGTTACCATAATATATATATACATATTCATCTTTCATGAGGCAAGGGTCATAATCATGAACTAAGATAGAATCATTCCTTTTGGATTTTAAGTTATCAAGATAAATAGCATCAAGAGATATTAAGACTTGATCAGAGTCACTCTTGAGTAGAAGTGATGAGCTTCTATGAAACCCTCATACCACTTGGATATGAGAACGTTGGCCAAACATTATATTTCATCCCTATTAAAAGGAAAATCACCTTTAACCATATTGTCCACCAATACCAGTATATAGGTGAATGCCTTGAATATAGAAACCCATCATAATGAAATAACCTCAAAAATGGTTATTCCTAGATATTAGATCCAACCCACATCTTCCCAATCGGGTTACTAAAATAACAAAATCACTATACATTATCAACTCATAGAATCCTTGGAATGTCATCTTAAGTGTGGTTATATAACATTACGCCTCTTAAGGCTTATTTTTCCACCCCTTTTATTTAGGTATCCCTTTTGTTATATACATAAATCAATTAAGTTCATTGCAAAATGGCATTATTTAACCATCATGGGAGTACCTACTCCTCATGTACATTTATTTATCAATTTAGAATGTAAGGTCTTACTTGGTTTACAACTCAAGTGCTAGTTGTTGAAAGGTAAAGCTAGCTAACTACATCATTCATAATTACCTAATACAGAATAATTGACATAATCGTATATCATTAATTCATCAACATATTAAAGTTAAGCATACATTCCTTGCATCAGAGTACACATTGACATAATCTGATAATCACATAATTGTTTCATCAAGCATTTAAACATCGCATCCACTTAAATCATTTTCATTTTGAAGTAAAAGCAACATGCACAATAATTAACACATCAAACCACAAATAGAGTGACACATTATTTATCTTGGGAACCCTCATGGGGAATAAACCCAACCTACAAAATATGTACTTACCTCATATTCATAAACTTAAGATGTCAAATATTATAGATATAGAAGGGCCACTATGGGTCCCTTTCAATTCATTATACATGGCAAGGAATACAACCGTTCCTTATCAAATTCATGATGCAATTAAAAAATTTCCTAATTCCCTTCTCTAAGTAATTATTGTGTAATTAAGGTATTTCCCATACCAATAAGGAATCCATATATCCCTTTTAAACTCATGATGCAATTAAGGAATCTATTAATTCTAAGCCATCCTTAGCATTTTCATATTTTTATGATAATCATCAAAATATTCTTTTGGAGAAGTGGTATCGATGTTAGAGAGAACCATAAAAGTTCCCTCAAGAATGAATTCCAAATTCATTCTACATAATTGACACAAATTCAATCCATGAATTAAATTCCCATACCTTTAATTCATTAATAAATCATTCTTCCTAAATTAATAATTTAAGCTAATAATTTAAAATATCTATCATTTCATAATTATATCCTCTTGTAACAACCCATGCCAGCCACCTTTCTCCTTAGTATTAGGTTAATAAAAGTAAACCCTTAGAGGTTTAGCATGGGTAATATAAATCTCATTATACTAAAGCTATTTCCTTTGATTATATACAAACCAATAGGGGTCCAATTCCCCATTGAATACAACATATTAATCTATTCAATTGATTATCAATTGCTATCAAATTTACTTTCTAAATTTGATCTAAGATTCATTTAATTACTTTCCAAATCCTATCAATTATCTTCCCAAATGTGAACTAAAGATGCATCAAATATCCTACAAAATTATTATATTTTAATCCAAGGTTAGCTCTCAAATCAATTCATTTCCATAACTGGATCCCAATATGCATTCAATTTGTTCATCCTCTATTATAAAGTTTACAAGAATGCATGTGTAAACTGTTATCAAATTTTTCCCAAGATTTGATCCAACATAATATCTAATTATCTTTCTAATTTGGTTATCAGAATTCAATCCAAATATTATTTCTCTTATCTCCAAATGATACCAAATTTACCTCTAAGATTTGATTTAATACTATTCAATTAATATCTCAAAAGAGGGAAAGCCCATAAATTCCCATAAATCATCTAGCATCAAGGTCTATATCTAAATAATTTACTTTTCTAATCCCAATCAACATGAATGTCATTCCTTTTATTGTCAGGGACGTTTGGAAGAGTCCCATACCTCTTCCTGGATGGACACCAAGATCATCTATTATTCTAGTGGATTCTATTCATTAAAAATTTCATAATAAATCATAGTATGTATTTTACATACAAAATCTATTATTTCACTAAAATCATTACTTCCATTTACTTCTCACATTTAACATAGAAAATCATGTATAAGATCTATAATTTCATTTAATATCATTTGATTTCTAAATTTAATAAGAACGCCCAATAACATTTGATTTTTATATAAAATCATATAACTCTAAAATTGAAAAACTAATATTTACAAAAAAAATGTTATAAAGGGATAATTAATGAATCTAAATTCATACTTCATAAGTTCATTCAGTTAAATATAAGAAAACCAAATGATAGCTAATCATTTTCCCAAATATTTCAATGATGTACAATCTATAGAGTTTTATCACAAGTCTCATAGTGTTCAATTAGAATACTCATGAGGAAATATTTGGTTTTGATAGCTAGAAATACCATTTCAAGATATTCAATTTTAAAATTGTCATATTCTAAAGCCATCCTTTTAATTTATTTGAGACCCTATACTTTCTTGCATTTGAACATCACTTTATCTATGGTTATATGCTTAATCAAAACCTAACACACATCAAGGATTATCCTTAAAATGCTAGATACGTTCTAATTTAAAATAACCAATATTATTGGGTTTCTTTACTATATAAAATAAATCAATGCTATGAAGATAAACTATTGTATACACAAAAAGAATTATATAATTTGCTTTATCTTCATGGATCATATTTATTGGAATTTAATGAATCAACAAAAGCCATTCCAAACTAATTTAAAACATGTTATAAGTCTTCATAAACAAAGATAGGATCATTATAAATTCCTGTTGATACAATCTGTTTGAACATAATGTATATCACACCTTCTTGTGGTGATTTTTCGACGAATTGTGGGTTCACCAGGAAACTTTTGATGGCAGTTTCCACACCTAGGTTGAGAATGAGGTTTAATATGTTCATTTTTGGATCACTCATACAAACACCTAAGGTTGGCCTTTGAAATGCAACTAACCTATCTATGATGCAATTTTTTTTTTACTTTTTTGATGAAAACAACAGACATGAATAGAAATGACAAATGCAATTGCTAATTATATGCTTAAAAGAAATTCAAAACATACCTGAATCGAGATGTCTGATGAAGATTCTGATTTTTTGATGTAGAGTAGGATCACTGCTATTTTGGCAGAATCATTGTTGTTCCAAGAAAAATCGCTCAACAATTTGCTGAAATTGCAAGCGATTTCACTACAATTTTGTAGCAACAAAACACAAGACACAAAATGGTTTTCTAGCACAAATATGATTCAAACTTTGATATGTTTCCTATTTAAGCATTCCTTTTCAACTAAATGAAATATAGAAAAGGTTTGTAATAGATGTAAGTACAAGAGTCTAAATGTTCATGAATTTTATGTAAGCAAAATGCAGATTTAAATTAAAAATTGATTAACATGATGGTGAATACCCGAGATGCATTGCTGAATTAATGAAAATATAATTAAATAACTAAATAAAATGGAAGAAAAGGAAGAAGAACAAACATAATAAAGGTTTTTACCCCTAGATGATCTATGAGCAAAATCATTGCCAAGTCAACAGGATCGTTGCTATTTTCTACGAAATCGCACACCTACTCCGCCTGCTCACAACACGATTATGTCGATTGTTCTACGATTTCACCGTTTGCTATGCGATTTTGACTGCAACCTGCAAGTGAAAATTTTCTAAAGAGGGTAATGGGACAATGATGGATTTTAGGCAAATATGGGCAAATTGAAGACGAGAATATTATACTAATGGCTTCTCAATTCTGCTATCTGCTCAGGGGATCACTTAGCATGCTTTGCAATCAGGGAGTCAGCCCCAAAAAATGAATTAGAGGGGGGATTAAATAGGATTAGGGGAAAATCTGGGAAATCATGAGGTTAGGCCAAAATAAGGAGGGAGTTGGGATCCCTCCTATGTTTGCCCCCTACCTAATCTCGCCAGAATCCATCGTTACAACCTCTTTCCAAACTCAGAAACGCGGTTTGAAACGGATTTTTGGCATTTTGTAAACTTGGGAAAATTTTGTTTTTGAGCAAAATCGCTTGACGATTTTGCTAGCCGCTCAAGCAATTTTGCTAAAAGTCAGGTGATTTTGCCCAACGGTCAAAACAACATTGGTTTGAGGGCATAAAAATTGAGGCAAATGGATTTTTGCTAATTTTGAATGATTTTCGGGTAGACTTAGGTAAATTTGATGTTTTTATCAATTTTAATGTTTTTACCGAGTTAATCAATTTAAGTGCATCAAATTTAAGGTGCTACATTTTGCCCCCTCTTTAGCGACTTTTTGAAAAAGTCGTTAAAGATGAAATGACATGTTTTTCGAGGTAGAGAAAAAAAAATTGTATGCATTTTTAGTTCATTGTTTTAACTTTGTTATTTTGACGTCTTATTATGCTGCCCCATTCGATTTTTGCATTAATTTGACAAATTAATGAAAATTCAAAAAAAAAGGAAATTTTCAGGTTGACTTAAATAGAGAAACAAAATAAGAAATTTCATTTTCATTTTTACTATTCACTTTCTAGAGAGAAAAAGAGCTCTGAGTGCACGATGGCAGGATTGACACATAGAGCGGATCTAGTGCACGGAGGAGAGAGGGTAAGCATTAATTTAAGTTTTTTTTAACTTTTTAATGCAATTTTCATGCTTTTTATGATTTTATTTGAATTTTAATTTGGACTTTAAATTCGGGTATGCCGTAATTTTCGGTGCGAGGCGAAATCACCTCTGTTTTGGCGAAATCACCTCGAGATCGCAAAATCGCACAGGGTTTGGCAAAATCGCTACAGAAAAATGTAGCGATTTAGGACTTCCAAAGCGATTTTGACGAATCGAGGGTGATTTCGCCAAAAATAGGAACGATTTCATCAAAATCGAAATGATTTTGACAACTTGAATGCGATTTTGGGTTTTAATGTAATTTTGGTAATTAACTTTAAATTTTTGACTTTTGTGTGTGTAGTTGGGCAGTTTGAAGAGCCGAGAGTGGCGTTATGATGGTTTCTAAGAGGACCTAGGAAACCTGTCTGATGGTGATAGTGTGACCTTGGATGCGGTGGGACTGCATCATGTGGCTGAGATGCCACAAATTCCTATCGACCTCACTTTGCTTACAACTTTGGTAGAGAGGTGGTATCCTAGTTCATCCACCTTCTGACTGTCGACTGGGGAGATGGCTCCCACCCTAGAGGACATCTAGAGGATCTTGCGGATCCCCATTCAGGGCCAATAGGTTATAGGGTCAGATCACCGGGCTCGGGTGCTTCAGAGATTATCTGGGGATCCTCAAATGAGGTTGGAGTTAGGTGGGGTCTTTGTTACTACTCTAAGATAGATACCCAAGATTTATCCTCTGACATCGATATTGTCAGGAGTAGTTGGTGGCTTGTTGTTGTGCCACCAAAGCAGTTGTATATTGCCTTGGCTACTTGCATGGGTAGTGGTCGATATGAGGGACCACCGAATTCGATTTGCATGGGGTCCTTTTTGCTTGTGTCACTTGTATATGACACTATACAAGATTATCTACAAGGAGGGGGTGGCTCTGGTGCTTACCTCTTTTTTACATGTCTAGTGCTAGGAGCACATCATAGTATGGAGTCCTGAGGGGCTATCGGTAGCAGTAGTAGAGGCAAGGAGACCCCGAGTTTACTACTGGGCATATCGGGTAGGAGGAGTTTGAAGGATTAGCCTGGATGATGCCAGGAAGATTTTTGATGAGCTGACAAGGGATGCCATCACCTGGAGACCATGGAGGGGCCACCCAGGATGGGCTGAGGATAGGGTAGAGCTAGCTCATGTCAGATGAGCTATTTGGTTGTGGATGCATGATGGGGAGATGGAGCCCCATCGAGCGGACCAGGTGCTTTGATAGTTTGGCTTACAGTAGGGGATCCCTACTATTAGATATTTTTACTATGCTCGGACCACCAGGGATCCAACCTCTATCAGTGGTGCACCTGACATGAGGCACTTCCTAGATATAGCTCTAGATGATGCCCCTATTGTTACAGTCGCTGGAGATGATGCAAGGGTTACAGTGGACTACATGGCATGGTATGCCTCAGTCTACCCTTCAATACTGACAGCACAGAGGGGGCCAATGCACAGGGATGTGGAGCGGGTGCTCTGACATCACAGAGAATCTAGTGAGCAGGCTAGTGCAGAGTCTACAGCTCGAGGAAAAGGTGCAAGGACTAGGGATGGTCACTTGCATGGCAGATGGAGGATGCCAGATCCTCATAATATAGGACTGTGGGGCCATGGTGGGCCTTCACTAATACCATTGAGGGTCCCACAAACCTGGGGGAGAGATGAGATGGAGGTACCCTCTCCTTAGGAGCCTAGACCAGATTCCCCTAGGAAGGGGATAGCCATGGAGGAGGAGGGTGAGAGCAGTGTGATGGCTACTCTTCGGGTAGAGAATGCCATGCTACGAGAGACTAATACCTCCCAGAGGATGTGCATTGAGATGCTAGAGGTAGAGTTAGCCAAGGCGAGGGCACAAGCACATAGAGGAGTGGGAGGGATAGCGGATATGCTCTCTAGGGCTTCTGGGCGAGCTACTTTCTACCAGGAGATGTACTTTGCGACCGTCCTAGAGGGATAGAGAGTACCTCTCCCAGTGATGTACGATGATCTACCAACTTGGGCAAGTCGGAGATCCCAGTCTTCCACTCGAGAGACTACTGCGGCTCAGGCTCCTCCACCTCCTGGAGGTGACGATGCACAAAGCACTAGGGGTGTTGGACAGTCGTGAGGATTGGACTTTTGATGATGTATTTTTGGATGACTAAGTATGTCGATGATGGCTATTGTGGCATACCAATATACTATTGTATATATATACTTTTTCGATGATATATATAGATTTTGATCTTTTGCCTTATGTGTCAATGTGTTTGATGATTAATTTTGCATTTTGATTTTAAAGAGTTGTATTTTAAATTTGATAAAATGATTTGATGTAAAATTGCATTAAGATGTGTAAAATGGTTTTGTTGTTTCTGAAAATAGGAAATGTGAATTTAGCAATAAACCTCGAAGGATGTGGCGCTATTATGTGACTTTTGTGGAGATCTAAGCTCGTTAAGTCACGTTGATCTTGTTATGAGGTGTATTTTGATATTGCTAAATGAAATGGTTGGGTGCTTAAGAAAATTCTTAAGGCTTTTTGATAGGATGAGATGTATTGATTGTTGATCAAAAATATGTAAGTTTGGGCATACAAACGTCGAACGATGGCTTTTTCTAAGCAAGGAATCACTAATTACTTAGGAATAATACTATCATCGCAAAAAGTCATCATGAAAATGCAGGATAAAAAATATTTTTGTAAAATGCAAAATTAATGTTGTGTAAATCATTGTATCACATATGCAAAAGGTTTTATAGATGCTTACGATGAATTTTTGGGCATGAAAAATTAGAAGGATGGTTTTCACTAGGTAAGGAATTCCTAATCGCTTAGGAATAATACCATCATCGCAATAAAACCAAAATGCAATGCAGGATGAATATGTAACTTTAGATATAATATTTTTGAGTTATTTGGAATATTTTGTTAACATGACAAATTTATGAAGATGGTTTTCGCTAGGCAAGGAATCCCTAATTGCTTAGGAATAATACCATCATTGCGAAAAAGATATATATTTTTTTGAATTTTTGTAATTTTAAGTTTGATATGTAGAAATTTAATAAAATATCAACGCAATATTTTAATTTATCTCAAAAAAAATAAATTCAAATTTATCTAGAACCCTTGTGTGTGAAGTGCATTTATTTCCATTTTGATGCTATCATAATGATACAAAATCTCTCAAATAGCAAATGTGTGTGCCTTTTGTAAAGTTCGTTTACTAATTTTAAGTAGATAAATGATGGAGCAAACTTAATGAAACCAATGTGTGTGCAAGTGAAATGTTCTTTAACCATGATTTTGTGCATGCATTAGGAATGAACTGCTATGTGAGTCAAATTACCATAAATCTAGCTAATCCACAAGCGGACATTGGTATGTACAAAAGAAGGTCGCTAATGTGACAGACATGTCGCCATGCGAAAAGGAATTACCCAATGTCAAGCAAGTTGGGCACAAATCACCTGTTATGGGGCTTACCTTCATGATTTTTGACTAAATGAGAAATTCCAGGGATTCAAGTTCTGTATTCCTTCTTTTCTTCACTTTCATGGGGTAGGGATTTTGTTCATTTTGTTTTGAACAAGGGGATTTTATTACTTTTCTTTTTATCTTTTCATTCTCTTTTTTATTTTTCTTTCTTTCTTTTTCTTTTGATTTTTGAATTTTTCTTTTCTTGATTTTTCTTTTGGGATACTTGCTTATCTTAGATGTGGAGCAAGGGATTTTTATTTGGGTAGGATGGAATCTTGTCCTTTTGCCAATTTCTCATTCATTCTAGATCATGCACATGAGAGGATAGCAGGGAAAATTTTTCGCTTAAAGCATTAAAACTCACTATGCAGTACCATTATTCGAAGATTGCAATAAATCATCTTTAATGTGTAACGTGTGGGTCTTGGTTCCAAAAAGTAGCAACATCATTCATAAACAAAAAATTTATTTAGTGAAAATAGTGTTCTTTGATATAAGAGAGATTTATAATAAAAATAACAGATATAAAAAATTATTTAATTTTACGAATTTCTAAGTGCGTGGTTCAAGATAACTTCTGAATTTAATCCTAGATAAAGGAAAATATTACTTGCTATTTTAGCAAAATTTGATTAAATATTTTGGGAATATTTTTGTATTTTTCTTATTTTGTAATTTGTTTGGCTATTTTGAGGAACATTTTTGAAAGTGCATGATAAACCTATTTACAAATATGTACAAAGATGAAGATTTGGATCTATGCATAATATCGTTTGAGGTGCATAATATTCATGGGTTCCTTGAGATCTTTTCCTTCCAAGGTAGCCAATCTATATGCACCTGACCCAAATTTAGCAGTGATGATAAATGGTCCCAGCTAGTTGGGCTAGAATTTTCCTTTAAGGTCTTTTCTTGCATTAGTATTCCTCTAATTTTATTTTAAAACTAAATCTCCAATTTCAAATGATCTGTTATGAACTTTTTTTAGCATATGATCTTTTAAGTTTGTCTTGGTAAGCACGAAGGTGCTCTAAAGCATGAATGCATTTTTCATCCAGAAGTTCTAGCCGATCGAGTCTCGCTAGCACGATATTCATCTCCTACTTCAACATCTTGAAGTAAAAGTGATAGGGATGGAACTTCTAATTGAAAGGGAAAAATTGCTTCAGCACCATATACCAAGACAAAAGGTGTAGCACCAATGGGAGTACGAACGCTAGTTCGATAAGCCCACAAAGCAGGATATAATTGGATGTGCCAATCATGACCTATTTTATTAACCATTATTTTTAAGATTTTGATTAAGGTTTTGTTAGATGCTTCGGCTTGGCCATTTCCTTGTGGATAGTAAGGAGTGGACCATCTATGTTGGATTTTATACTTTTGACACAATTTCTTAATATATTTATTTTTAAAACATGTTCCATTATAAAAAATAAGATTAGATGGAATTCCAAATCTACAGATGATTTGATTAAATATGAATTTTGAGACTTGGATTCCTGTGCAAGAAGCTAAAGGCATAGCTTCGACCCACTTTGTAAAATATTCAGTTGCAGTTATGATGAACTTGTGACCATCAAATGAAACAGGGTTGATTTTACCAATAATGTCTAAACCCCATTTAGAGAAAGGCCAAGGGGATGCTATGGTTTGGAGTTCTTGGGCAGGAGCATGGACAAGGTTAGAATACCTTTGGCATTTGTCACATTGATACACATAATCATTTGCGTCTTTCTCCATTGAAGGCCAGAAATAACCTATTCTAAGAAGTTTTCTAGAAATAGCACTTCCACTAAAATGTCCTCCATAAGACCCATCATGAGCTTCACTTAGGGCTTTCTTAGACTCTTCAGAATTTAGACACCTTAATAATATACCTTCGAAGGATATCCTATAAAGGGTATTACCAATTATTACAAAGCGAACAACTCGCTTGCATAACAATCTACGTTGGTTTCTATCAAATCCTTTAGGGAAGGTTCCATTTTGTAAGAAATTAAAAATGTCTATGTACCACGGTTCTGGGGTAACTTCATTAATCAAAAAAACATCTAATGGTTCCATACATGACTTAGTAGAAGTAGGTTCCTAGAGTTTTTTGATGATAATAGTAGCATATTCATCGTCCAACTCCAAAGGCAACAAAGAAGCCACCGCAGCCATAGCATCGACAACACGGTTACTAGTTCTAGGAACAACTTCTAAAGTTACTTTATTAAACAATGATATAAGTTTTAACACATATTCCTTATAAGGATGAAGTTTCTCATCTCATGTTTGATAAAATTCATTAATTTTATTTATGACGAGCTGAGAATCTCCAAAAACTAATAATTTTTTTACCTTTAGTGCTAAAGCGGCTCGTAATCCAAGGATTAGAGCTTCATATTATGTAGTGTTATTAGTACAAGCAAATTGTAATTTAAAGGATAAAGGGATTAGGTGATTTTGAGGAGATTTTAATATAATACCTACACCTACTCCACTCATACATCTAGCTCCATCAAAAAATAATGTCCAAGTTTTCGAGTGATCCTCTTCCAAGTTGAGGCATTCATCAAGAAATTCGATGCTCATAGGCTGAGTAGATTCCACAGGAGCAACAACTAATTGATCTGCTATAACTTGGCCTTTTATATATTTTTGGCCGATAAATATGAGTTCAAAATCACTAAGAGCAAGAACCCATTTAGCTATGCATCCTGACAGATATGGTCTACTCATTAAATATCTTAATGGATACATATGTCGTTTGACTTAACATATAATGGTGCAATTTTTGCGTTGAAAATACTACTGCTAAACATAATTTTTCCAATGGAGTATACCTTGTCTCATAATTTATTAAAGTCCTACTTATATAATATGTTGCTCGTTCTTTCTTTTCTTTATCAATTTGAGCTAACATAGCTCCAAGTGCAAGTTTTGAAGCCAAAATATACAAAATAAAAGGTTGGTCTGGTTTAGGCGGAACAAGCACTGGAGGATTAAGAAGGTATTGCTTAATGTTGTCAAAAGCTTCTTGACACTCTTTATCCCACTGAAAGGATACATTCTTCTTAAGAAATTTAAGGAAAGGTTCTGTCCTATCCACCAACTTATCTATGAAGCGACGAATAGCTTGTAATTTTCCTTGCAAACTTCTTAATTCTGATATATTCTTAGGAGATGGCATATCATGAATAGCTTTAATTTTTAGAGGGTCTATTTCTATACCTATTATAGAAATGATAACTCCTAATAACTTTCCATATTTCACCCCAAATACACATTTATCTGGATTTAAGCGTATTAGATACTTTCTTAGTCTATCAAATACTTTCCTTAAATCTCTAATGTGATCATCTTCTTCATTGGATCTAGCTATGATGTCATCAACATAATCATGTAGAATATCATACATCATATCATGAAAGATATATGTCATGGCTCTTTGATATGTTGCTCCAACATTCTTTAAACCAAAAGGTATAACTTTCCAACAGAAAGTTCCCCAAGGTGTGATGAAAGCCATTTTTGCTTGGTCTTCAGGAGCAATTCTGATTTGGTTGTATCCTGAAAAACCATCCATAAGAGATAACATTCCACTCCCAGCTGTAAATTCTATGATTTGATCCATATTAGGGAGAGGAAAATCATCTTTAGGGCATGCCACATTAATATCTCTAAAGTCTGTGCAAACCCTAATTTTTGTGGCTTCTTTCTTAGTGACTAGAACAACATTAGAAATCCATTCTGCATAATCAATTGCTTGTATGAAAATGACGTTTAAGAGCTTTTCTAATTCACCTTTGACTAATAGTGCAACTTTAGGATGCATCATTCTTAATTTTTGCTTTACTGATTTAACATCAGGGTGCACTACTAGATGATGCATGACTATAGAAGGATCTAATCCAGGCATATCTATATATGTCCATGCAAAGACATCTGAATATTCTATGAGAAATTCTATGTATAATATTTGTTTTTCTTCACTCAATTCGGATCCAGTTTTGACCATATGAGGATTTTCTTCTGTACCAATGTTAACTTTTAGAAAATTGTCTACAAAAATGTTCAAGTCTCTTTCAAAATTTGGTGGTGTAGGAGATACACCCATTTCTTGTAATTCTTCCAAAGTGCATTTAGCTAATTCCTCTTGAGGATTACATTATTCTATATGGGCTATGCATGGCATGGATCTATCAAAGAAATATTGGTTTTGAAAAATTTCTTCTAAAGACACATCATGATATATGTCCCCTTCTAAACATTCATCCATAGAAGCAATCATGTCCGGATATACTAATGTTAACATGTTACATGTATGCACTTTTCTAGACATTGCTTTTAATTCTATGTATTCTTGATATGTCATGAGATTGTCATCATCCTTGTATAGAAATGGCTCGGTTTTTGTGGGGATGAGTCCAAGACCACATCGGGCTGGCCATTCAATAACTTCTAAAGGTTATCTTATACCCTTTTGATAAGGTCCTAAACCTTTACCTCTATATCCCAAATTGCACATTATTTCTTTTGGTATTACATATTTATCAGAAAAATAGCATTTGGAAAATTCATTTTGATCAATTGAAATTTGTAATATTGAATACTTTCCAAAATCATATCCTGCAGATATAAATATAGAGCTCCCAATATGACAAATTCTCCCTTTCTTAGGTACTCCAAAAGTGTGAGGAGATGAGGAAGACTCAAATAATATCTTAGAATCTTGCGTAGCTAGATTAACTTCTTCAATTGGTGCTAAAATTGAGGATAAATCCGCTAATCCTTCATCTGAAACTGCATATGAGGTAGATGGCTTATGTTCTTTATCATTTTCCTTAGATGTTGAAAATTTAAACTCTGTAGGGTCTATAGGTAATTCAGTCACTACAGGTTTAGGAAAAGGATTAGATATTCCTTTAGAAGGGGATGGTTCTTTTATTTTTATTGATACTTTATCACATGCTTTAGGTGATGGTGATTTAGAATGTGATTTAGGCTTATAGTGCTTTATGGGTGTATTTGGATTCTAAGGGATAGAAGTCATGGCTAGACAAAATGGAACTCCTATGGGTTCTGCCAGAGCACACATGTCAAAAGGTCTAGGGTCTCCATGGATGATAACCAATTGATTTTTAAATTCAAATTTTACACATTGATGTAATGTGGAAGGAACTGCTCTCATTGCATTGATCCAAGGTCGACCCAAAATAATGTTGTATGATGCAAATTAGGGTACAACAAACACAGTCGTATCCAAAATCTGTGGACCAACTTGCAATGGGATTTTCATTACTCCACACGTTTCTTGAGTCTCATCATTAAATGCCTTAATAAGCATCTCATTTTTTTGGATGTCTTCTTTCTTAAACCCAAATATTTGAAAAAAATCATAAGTGCATATATTCAATGAAGATCCATTGTCTATTAGAACTCTTTTAACTCCTACATCTCCAATCATTGTTGTAATATATAAAGGATTATCTCCAAACATACTTTGAGGAGGTATTTCCTTATCTTTGAAATCTATGAAGTTTACTTCATTTAAAGTTACAACATTTACTATAGCATTTGGTTCAATATCTTCTGGAACCATCATTTTTTTTAGAGTTTTCATTAATTCATCTCTATGAGTGGGAGAAGTTCTCAAAAGGTCTAGAAGAGAAATTCTCGTTGTAATGGTAGATAATTGTTCATTAATATCATAGGGTGTTCTCTGTTGCGAACCAAACGCATTATTTCCTTTGTTAGGAGTTTTTAGAATAAATGGGTTTGCTTTATCACTTTGGTCTTGTGAATTCTGGTTTTGGGTCTGTTGCCTTGTAACCACTCCTATAGTCCCCACAAAATTGCTATGAGGTCTTGCATTTTGTGCTTGTTCATTTGAGAGCCACTGTTGTGACGATGGTCTAGTGGTCACTCTTCTTGGAAATGGTTCTTCTGGAACCATATGATTTGTAATAGGAGTGATTGCTTCAGATTCATCTTTTGAACTATTTGAATTATTTGAAGTGATATCCATTTCACTTTCATCATCACTTCCTTCACTATTCCCTTCATTACTCTCTACAGTTGTTATTTGACAATCTCTTAAGGGTCTGATAGTCATCTGAGATGTCGTAGTAGCATATGGCTTTTGTAAATTTTGATGAGGCATAAAACCACTAATAGTTCCCACATATCTAGTTGTATGGGGAACATTATGTTGTTCTACTTGATTTATAGCTTCTTTACCATGTTTTGGTAAAGGATGTTGAAAAATATCCAGATTTTGATTTGCATTCTATTTTTGGGGTTGTTTTTGAGCATCATTTTGGACATTTCTAGGAGGAAATTTCTCTACCTCCATATATCCTTTATCAATTAAATCTTGAATCATATGCTTTAACCTTTTACATGAATTTTTTGAATTTCCATCAACTCTATGAAAATTACAGTGCAAATCAGCTCTAAACCCTGCTATAGTTGTATCGAGTTGTCTTATTTCAGGCAACCGAATTAAGCCTTGTTCTAATAACTGAGGTAAAATCATATGTAATGGTTGATTTAATCTAGTAAACTCTCTTGGAGGTTTATCAGGAGCTTTTAGTATGAACTTCTTCACAACTTCAGTAAGGTTGATATTCTGATTATTCCTACTATCGGTAACTCCATCACCGACTACTTGCTTGTTCTTGTACTGATTTTTAGAATTCTTATCTTCATATTTCTTTTTATATTGACCTCTTCTAATAAGGGCACTCTCTACCCTTCTCCCTAGGTCAATAGCTTGGTCAAAATATGTTATAGTAGCCATGGAAATTTCATAGGACAATTGTTCTTGCAAATTATTTATGAATATGTCTAGCATTTCTCTTTGTGGTAATGCAAAATGCAACTTGCTTAAAATTTGTCTCCACTTAGGAATTCTGCAAAACTTCCATTTTTACCTTGCTTAATATTGTACAAATATTTAATAGTCACATGCCTCTCTATGTAGGCACTAAATTGATGTACAAACATCTTAGCTGTTTCTTCAAAATTCCTTAAGGAGTTGTTAGGAATTTGATAGTACCATTCCAAGGCTATGCCTCCTAAACTTTTAGGAAACATCTTAAGCATTAGTAAATCATCATGTGAGACATCATGACATGCTATTCTAAACATGCGTAAATGCTCGATGGGATCTTCAGTTCCATTATATATAGTGAAAACTGGCATAGGGAAATGCTTAGGGTAAGGTTGAGCTATTATGATGGGATTCAAGGGTTGACTACACATCTCTTGATAGTTGTATGAGGGATGATAAGGATCTATTTGGTCTAAGCGGGAAGCCAATTGCTTTACCATTTATTCCAACCCTTGATTTCCACCAAACTGGTTTGGTTGCATCGTATCATTATATCCTTGATAATAATTAGGTGCAACTATATTAGGATTTCCCATTGAGACAGTGTTATGCAAAGTATTTCTTGGTGGAACTATATTTTGATAATTACTCTTTTGCACTTATTTGCCCTTCCATTGTTTATTAAGGGCTTAGTAAAGTATAGAAAAAAGGTCTATTTCTTAGCATTTGTTCTAACATTATTAATAGGAATCTTAGAGGCTTGAGTTGTTTGTTTTCGAGGCCTCTGATTTATATGTATCATATTTTGTCTTGGTGTTTTGTATTGATACTCACTAGATTCTATGTAATGTAAGGGGTTGGTATGCATTTTAAGTGCAGTTATAAAAGCATCTGCTAGGTTTCCTTTTCCTTGCTTCTCTACTTCTATTGCTTGATCAAGATTATCTATATTATCTCTCATAAAAGATATAAAATTTTCAACGGATTCAAACTTAAGATTGCCTTTAGAATTTAATTTAGGTTGATTAAGTTCTACATCCTCACTGTCATTGTCATGATCTAAAGAAACATATTCTTCTTCAGACCGAGTTTCTTCATTATTATTTTGTTCTTGATATGGTTCTCGTTCTTGCTCTTGTTTTTGATCTTCTATTTCATTCTCAGTTTCTTTACCATTCCTTAATTTAGGCATTTTGAATTAAGTTGATTTCATATATATATATATATATATATGTGCTAGGTTTTGGGGTATATATATTATTTATATATACCTAACTAATTAAATTAAATTACTATTTTTAGATTGATTTGTTTTTTTTTGTTTATCTAGGACACGTAGAGCAAGCAATTAAACACACAAATAATCACACACTAGGTAATAGTAGATTTTAATCTTCTTGAAATAATTTATGTATATCATTAATGGGCTCCAATTGATTAGGTGTCATGTAATTCTCTTCTTCAAATGTGAAGTCTTGTAGGAACCTTATGAATTGTGCTAAGGTAATGCAATCTACTTCTAGGTTAGACCTATAAAAATATAGCTCATGAAAATACTCTCTATATAATACAGCTCTAGGGACGGTATTAAGCCTTCTCTTATCATATAGGATTATTTCTTGACTTTCTATGTGAGCTAAAAACTTATGTGTCGCTACGTCGTCATCTAGGTAGGTTTCAAAGGAGTAGAAATTAGGTGAAATCAAGGCTCTCTTATTAGTCAACCACCTTTCAC
Organism: Wollemia nobilis; assembly: GCA_028583015.1. NCBI lineage: Eukaryota > Viridiplantae > Streptophyta > Pinopsida > Araucariales > Araucariaceae > Wollemia > Wollemia nobilis. The sequence goes on along the minus strand of JAQPPZ010017049.1, from coordinate 5,639,920 downwards.
AAGATCTTTGAAGGTCAAAATAGGCAGGTTCTCTATAAGGATCTAGGATTCTAGCCAAGTCTATCCTACGGATTTGTTTAAGTTCTTCTTGTCTACTTTTAATAACGTCTAGTCTTCTATCTAATTCAATCCAGGACTCTCCATATGTTATATTTTCACTTTCATTAAAGTATGAGACTTCTTGAATTGCTAATATTGTAGTAACATTAAGACGAATAGCTCTCCTATAATTATAATCTACCATATAAAATGCAAATGCAATTTAACTATTGTTTTTTTGTTTTGATTTTGGTTTTTGTTTTGATTTTGATTTTAATATTTAATTTAAGAATCAGAAGATAATCTAATGTTTCACATTGGGTTCACCAAAGAATGTAGGCCTAAAATTTTTGCACTCCTTTCCTCTAGGTTGATGGATCCGCACCTCAAATGGGAATGGAAAATAATAGAGCTACACCTCGAAAGAGAGGCACTTGATCGTGCCTTCTTGTGGTGATTTTTTGACGAATTATGGGTTCACCAGGAAACTTTTGATGGAAGTTTCTGCACCTAGGTTGAGAATGAGGTTTAATATATTCATTTTTGGATCACACATACAAACACCTAAGGTTGGCCTTTGAAATGCATCTAACCTTTCTATCATGCAATTTTTTTTTTTTTGATGAAAACAACAGACAGGAATAGAAATGACAAATGCAGTTGCTAATTATATGCTTAAAATAAATTCAAAACATATATGAATTGAGATGTCTAATGAAGATTCTGATTTTTTAATGCAGATTTGGATCGCTGCTATTTTTGCAGAATCGTTGTTGTTCCAGGAAAAATCGGTTTCATTGCAATTTTTTAGCAACAAAACACAAGACACAAAATGGTTTTCTGGCACAAATATGATTCAAACTTTGATATGTTTCCTATTTAAGCATTCCTTTTTCAACTAAATGAAAGATAGAAAATGTTTGTAATAGATGTAAGTACAAGAGTCTAAATGTTCATGAATTTTATGTAAGAAAAATGCATATTTAAATTAAAAATTGATTAACATGATGGTGAATACCCGAGATGCATTGCTGAATTAATGAAAATATAATTAAATAACTAAATAAAATGGAAGAGAAGGAAGAAGAACAAACAGAATAAATGTTTTTGCCCCCATATGATCTGTGAGCAAAATCACTACCAAGTCAGCATGATCGTTGCTATTTTTTACGAAATCGTACACCTACTCTGTCTGCTCGGAGCACGATTCTATCGATTGTTCTGTGATTTCGTCGTTTGTTGTGCGATTTTGACTAAAACCTACAAGTGAGAATTTTCTAGAGACGGTAATGGGACAATGATGGATTTTAGGCAAATACAGGTAAATTGAAGATGGAAAGATTATACTAATGGCTTCTCAATTCTGCTATCTGCTCAAGGGATCACTTAGCACACTTTGCAATCAGGGAGTCAGTCCCAAAAAATGAATTAGAGGGGGGATTAAATAAGATTAGGGGGAGGTTAAGCCAAAATAGGGAGGGATTTGGGATCCCTTCTGTGTTTACCTCCTGCCTAATCTCGCCAGAATCCGTCATTACAACCTCTTTCCAAACTCAGAAACATGATTTGAAATGGATTTTTGGCATGTTACAAACTTGGGAAAATTTTATTTTTAAGCAAAATTGCTTGACGATTTTGCTAGCTGCTCAACCAATGTTTTTGAAAGTCAGGAAATTTTGCCCAACAGTCAAACAACATTGGTTTGAAGGCACAAAAAATCGAGGTAAATAGATTTTTGCTAATTTTGAATGATTTTCGCATAGACTTAGGTAAATTTGATGTTTTTATCAATTTTAATGTTTTTACTGAGTTAATCAGTTTAAGTGTGTCAAATTTAAGGTGCTACACACACCCATATTTTAATACATTGAACTTGAATCCCTACAGGTAATGTTTCTCATCTTATAATAAAGTTATATTAATCCTATTCATAGGTCTTTTAGTATTAAATATCTAAAATATTATATCACACCATAAAGTAATTGAACATTGCTATACTATATGCACTCTAAACCCAATGAGGATTTAAAATCTTCACACTAATCACCACACATCAATGAAGAGATATTGATAGAAATTCAAGGTTTCAGTTTAATTATTTGACCACTTCAATAGGCAACGAAGACGACCGAAGGTGACTCGACTGCGCACTGGAACCAGGAAAAAATATGTAATCAATGAGGTTTACAAGTCATGTGGGAATTACGACATCACTCAAAATATTTTAAGGCTTAATTCATTTGATAAGGGTGTATATCATAGCAAACACGATAGCTAACCAATGGTGGTATGAGTTGGATTAAGGATCCAAACAAGATGTTTAGAATTTAGATACTGGCATTGGGTGTCTTTGAATAGTAAGAGCTATCTCTTCAAGGAGGGAGGACGCAGACTAATTTCCATTTTATAAAATATAAGAGTAGCCCTAAGACTCGTCACAACATTCTCTGACAATGAGGCAAATGGATTACTGGTTCCAACATAGATATTTCTCTTGCCTAAAGGATATAAGTTAAGCAAATTTAGGTTGACTATGCAATTTCACTGAGGTTACAACTATAGCTATATGGGAAATAATATAACATTACACAACCTAGTCACAATTACTTCACACAAGGTATTACCAATATTTTAATATGGGTTTTTAAAACCACATTGTTTCATAATCGAAATCACAGAATTTTATGCCCAATCAAATTATATAAAAGCTAATGAGACAAGGTACTAGTTACACAATATATTAATTAAAAAGCACTCTATAAAATTAACATGACTTTCCTTACCTAGAGAAAATAAAAGCAATGTATGTGTCATTTTAAAGGAAGGGATGGCCTTTTCAGCTCAAGCATCCAAGATAAAACGTAGGCCATAGAAATAGTGGTTTTACAAATACATGACTAAAATCATAAGCTAAGCCATTCTATGTATTGGCATACACAAGAACACAGGTAACCATAAATCATAGGTCCATTTACTTTCATATTAAAATTTTATTAACAAGAATAAAACTAATCAATGTTCAACATAATTTACCTAGAAAACGCATTGAAAGAGAGTCAACTAATTAAAGTAAAATATACAAACATGTATGATTTCATTTTACTTTATACTAGGTAAACATTAAGATAGATTATAGTGGCCAGACCCAACCTATAATTCTCCAGCAGTTGAATGCTTCCCTTGTGCTTCCCTCTTCTTTCTCCTCTAGCCTAATCTTCTCACATCACATAACATAGCCCATTTTCCTCAATTTTAATAATAATTTATAGATCTTTTTATTTTTGACAAGAAAAATGCTTCTAAATATATATTTTATTTATATATATATTTTTGCTTTCTTTCTTTTAGAAAAGATGCTTCTAAATATATATATTTTATTTATTTATTTTTATCTTCTTTTTCTCACCCCAAGTTAAAGCTTCCTTTAATATATATTTTAATGGAAAGGGAATCCATAGAGATAAGAGCAAAATCTTATCCACTATTTCAACCTTCCCAAAGTAGCCATGCATGTGTAGGAAAAATTGATCATTTAAATCTACAAGGTAGTTTTTTTTCATTTTTTGGTCCAATCAAAATTGAGCAAGTTCATAAAAAAACAAACTACCTAATTTCCTTCTAAAATAGGGTCAACTAGATCAAATAAGCATGCTCAAAAAATAAATCCTAAAAATTGCTCAATTTAAAGATTTCACAAAATCATAATAAATTGCATGATATTTTCTAGAATAATTTGTAAAATGCAAAAACATTATTAATGTGCATTTTCAAAGTAAGATTTAATTAAACCAATCTCATGCAAATTAATCATAAAATTAAATATAAATCACACACAAATGACATACAAGCACTTGATGTATGTGCCTAGTATTCCCAATCACCATTTTTTCTTTGATTGGGCGGGAACTTTTAGAGTAATACTCAAGTAACACCGCCATCAAGGAGGTAACTAGTGATGATAGGAATATGAGTTTTACCTGTTGAGTTGTCATAGTCATCATTTCTCCTCATATCTTGGTGGTTAGTCTTCCACCTATGAGAATAAATGTTTCGTTGGTCATCAAATCCACACAGGAAAGGACTTTCGGTGGGTTTGCGCACCCTGGACCTGCGACCAACATTGAAAGGCCGAAGGGAAGAGATGCCCCTCATGCCAATCTCTAGAGAAGGCCGGATCCTATACTAATCTACTTTTGGGGTTTGAGATAAGAGTGTAGGAAAGAGATAAAAGGAGTTTGGGTTAGAGAAAGAAATAAAAATGGGTAAGGGTTAGATATTGATGATTCAAGGTGGGGAAGAACAGGAAGCACGATCACTCACTAATAACTCGAATAGTAGCAAAGAACACCAAGAATAGTCGAAAGAAACGCAGTTTCGACCTTCCTATGTATCCTCTAGACGGGTTCGCAGGGTTCTCCTCTCTCTCTCATTGGAATTTAGGGTTCAAAGTAACAACGATTAAGATGATGGAATAATAGAAACCTCGATCCACCAGGAAACATAAAAGAAAGCAACAAATACATTTTTTCTCTCCTATGTATCCTTCAGGGAAAATTTTAGGGTACAATCCCCAATCACACACTGGATTCAAGATTTAGAGTCTTAGTATACGAATGCAGACAGACAAAAGAATTAAGCACAGAAGGCAGCATAAAAGAGAGAAATGGAGCACAAAAATCTTTAGTATTAGACGCAGGACATCAAGTTACAGCAACTTTCTAGCAGAAAGTTCCCCTCCTTTTTACATTGCAAAGCCTGGGTTTTTATAGAGGACCTGACCCTCTGAGTCATTATTACAAAAATGGCAGAGTACATATTCGGGCTCTGAGAAATTGGCTCCTCGCAGCTGCTACGACTGAGTTTTCAAATCGGTTACCAAAACTAGCAACTATGACCGGGTCAACCATGGAAACATTCATTTAATGCACCGCCCGAGTGTCCCTAGCTTCTGGATGCTATGCTTGAGTGATCGCTATGCCCGTCGGGTTTTACTCTGAGGACTGTTACGTCCCTTTCGTTTGCCAAGAATGGTTAGCGAACTTATCGGGCAAGAAAGGGGGTACTTGTAAGGGGCCTTCGATCACTTTGGGAAGCTACTCGCCTTGGAACGTGGGCCCAAAAAGTGCTTCGCTACATATCCGCCTCACTGAAGCCTTAGGTCGAAGTATATTCTCCTTCTTTTGTTCTTCGCAAAATAATACTTCGTTGAAACTTCTTTGGGGATGTTGATTGCCGATCGGGTTTCATATTTGAAATGGGGCTCTGTCCTTTGCTGGCGAAACTGCTTCGGCTAGAAAATGTTTCGGCCCGACTCCTCAAAACTATAGTTCGGGGCATATCCTCCCGAAGTGCTTCTCTGTCATTTTGCTTTGGGCACCACTGCTTCGGGTGAAAACTGGCCAAAGTAGGTGTCAAAAATACTTCAGGCCCGAAGTAATTTCCTTGCCTTGACTGATTTGGATTATGCTCTCCCCCTCGGCGAAGTCGCTAGGATGCTACTTCGCAAAAATTCTGCCCAAAGCGGCTGCTAAAAATGCTTCGGGTGCGAAGCTTTATCTTTGTATTTTCCTCAGAAAAATTACTTTGCAAGGTTTTCGACCGAAGTGGTGTTTTGAAGTGCTTTGTGCCCAAAGCTCTTTTCACGTCCTCTTCCTTTTCTTTCGACGAAGCAATTTTCCTTGGCCTGTTTGGTAGCGAAGCTCTTTCTTCTTCATTCTATGATAGGGAGAGTCAAAATTACTGTAACAAAAAATAAAAGAAAACTTTCAACAAGGAAATACTATACAAAATTCTACTATTTTCTACCCCTTGTATAATGTGGCAAAAAGTGTCAACATTCTTGGCGGATCGCGAGGTGATGAGCTCGTCTCGGTGGAAGAACCCTTTAGCCCTGATCCATTGGGCTACAGAGTCACTGGTCTTCCCCAGACCCTGCTTCTGTGTCCTGTCCCTCCTCTTGTTCTTCTTCTTCCTCTTCCTCCTCTGACACGACTTCTGGTTGAGGTGATGGTTTGAGGCGATTGCGGATGTGCTTCATTGTTTTTCGGACATGAGTCCAGGCACTCTTTTGGAATGGTTCTTGATCTTGTAGTGCCTTAACCAAAATGCAAAATCGATCAATTTGCCCAATGTCAGCATGTTTGGCCCTAATGAATAAATCATTTAGGCATGCGACCATCTTGCAGTATCTCAAAATGAAGTCGATCACCTGCCCCTCTGAGATCGGCTCTGCTCACCCGTCTATCTCTGAGACATCGCCCTCGAACTGGAGCCAGACTGGCTTGAGGTCGTCTTTGGTCAGAAGGTTCCTATCATTGTCTATGAAAACCCAAGGAGGAAAGGTCCTAAAAATAATTCATTGAGGCATGCTGCTCATTGTCAAAGATGTCCTGGAGGCTTCTTGCCTTCTAAGCTTTTCGCACCTTGGAGAAGAAGGCACAAACTATGGCCTGAGCTGTGGACCAATCCCTAGCTGTCTGGGTCATCGCAATGACCTGCAAGTCTTGATATTTCGTATTTTGGAAGTTGAAGGCTAACTTGAGTCGGTGCCTGGCTTTTTGTGTGACTTCATCAATGATTGGCCCTCCTTCGGCAATAGCGTGCTGGGCTTTGGTGATGAAGGTTAGTATTATGAGGGCACTAGAACATCGAGACCTAAAATTCTTGACCAAGTGGGCATGAATCTCCTTGATTTTGCTCCTATCAAACACTGTCAGGTCTTCCTTCTCATGTAGCTAGGCTTTCATTTGAGTAATTTGGTCTTCCAGCTCTTTGGCCTTTAGATCGCTCTCGATCTGGTTCTACACTTGGCTCTCAGCTATAGACTGGAGCTATTGAACCTGTTGTTTTAGGGCACGTGCTTCCTTTTTCATGGCTCTACGTTGCTCCTCGGCCTTTGCCAACTTGGAGCGGATCCTCGCCAAATCTTCCTCCAGCTTAACATTGGCGGCCTCAGCCTCAATCCTGTGCTAGTTGGCGATAACTGCATGAGCCCTAAAGGTCTCAATTCGGACATGCATGGATGCCAACTCATTATCTACATTTAGGTGCACCAGGTCCTTAGGTGTTTCCTAGTAATCATAGTCCACTGGAGTCATTTCATCAAGGGTTTTCTGCACCTTAGGGACCTTCTTGATCTTGTGCATCTTGTTGGCTTTCAAATCAAACACGGCACATTTTTCAACTTGAGCCATCGCTCGCCCTCTTTTCTTTCTCGCCTCCCTCCAAATTTTGTCAGTGTTCTGTCGAGCTTGGAGCAGCTTCTCGGCAAGGGGACGTTCCTTTATCAGAGACATATCTGATTCAAACAAGGCCGGGTCACCAGCCAAAGGAGTGAACAAATATAAAGAGTGGATGGGGGATGTCTTGCCAGAAGGCCCGACGGTGGATGTAGCGGGTATTTCAGCAATGGCGGCCATATCATGCGAGATGAGGGATTGGGTGGTGGGGCTCAGTGTTGAAGCGATACCTCTACTCCTGCTAAAAACCAAGGGAATGGTAGCATGAGTAGGTGAAGTGATATCAGTGGATTTATCCCGATCGAGATTGTGGGATGGACTTGGACTAGTCATGGGCGAGGTGTGATGGGGCGATGGGCTACATATGGGAGACTAGTGAGAACCTTCGAATGTGGCCATAGGGGGTGTGGGTGAGTCTTGAGAAAGGGGCAGAGAACGCGTACCTGAGTGCCCTCCTGGCATTGGGGTAGTGGTGGCTTTCGGTGTAGCCGCATCTTGTCCTTCCTCTACTTCGGTGTCTCCAGCTTCCATGGTTTCTTCCTCAACGTCTCCTTCGGATTGGAGGAACCCCTCCACATTGATGGCATTGATATCCAGGATGGTTGCAGAGCTTGGTGGAGTGGCACTCTCAATGATTGCTTCAGATGGACCCAATGTAGGTTGCCTAGTGGAAGGGCTTGAGAACCCTGTGCGAAGGCGCTTTGGATGGCCTGGAGGCACTTGCACTGATTTTGTCCTCTTTCTCTTTGTCCTCACCAGTGGTTATTCAGACTCTTTGGAGCTCATTTCTTGGCCTCCCATAGGTACTGGAGGTGGCCTCTGTGGCATGGCTTTGGTCCTCTTTCCTTTCTTTGGCTCCGAAGTAGTTTCCTTTCTCTTTGGGCTTTCGCCCAAACCTGGGATAGCTGGAGGAATGAGGTTGACGAAGGATAGAGGCTTCCATGTCCATAAATTGGCCTCATAGACTACTATGAAGTCTTTGTCAGATGACAAAAGACCGTAAGAATTTGTCTTCCGGCGATGGACCCTCATTATCCACCACTCTCTTAATTGGGCCACGTCCCAATATTTCGTTGCTTCCTTTAAATCATCCTTTGCCTTCTTCCAGAAAGTAGATTTGGGGCTCGAGAGAGGATGCCAAACTAGGTCGTATGCGACCTCCATTAGGTAGAACTCATGCTAAGGAGGTAGCATTTCTCTCCAAATGCCACTCCAGATACCTCCCGCTAGGATTGTTCCTCTGCTCCATAATTTCAGGATAGGGGTAAGCATGGAAGTTCTTAAATCGTAGATGGTCCCTCATTACCCCCAAGGGGTCATAGAGCCATTGCTGAGGAAGCTAGACTAGGCCAAATTTGGTGAGCTTCTACTCCAAGAAAACATTTTGTTTGAGGGCAAACACCTCGATAACTCCCATCTTGAAAGGGAAATCGCAGGTGTGAGCCCATTTTCGTCCATGGCCATAAATGGCATTTTTTGCATCACTCTGTCGAGCGGCTTCCAATGTGAACTGGTATTTGGAGGGATAGACTGGCAGTAGAAAAGGCCTCCCTGTGAAGCCGAATATGTGAGTTACAAGCCCCTGTGTTAGCTGAAAAATGTCTCCCCTCCTTTCTTGTACCACTTTGTCCCTTAAGAGGAGGGGGACTCGAGGGGAAGACCCCATTAGCATATGCATTGCGGGTCCCAAAAATTGTTGGTTAAAAGAATAATAGGACTCCATCTTCAATAGGAGAGGTGTCCACTGGTATACAGGCAAAGGATTTCCATCCTCGCCGCTCGCTGTAATAGCAATATAAGGGAAACTTCTATGTACATGATAGAAAAATAACCAAACAAGGAGAGAACAGGGCAAGAAGTACTTATTTGTTCTAGGATTCTTCATGCTTACGAGCCGTGTATGTAGGGTCCTGGCCACCCATTATACCCAGTTAAAAAATACTGGGTTGGTGTTCGGCCTCGAAGCATCAAGGGCATAAAATTCCCCTCTGGAGATACACTCGGCCAAAGACACCTGCCATGGGTGCACCGCAGTGTCGGTAGACAGGCCTACCACCCATGCAATGATAGAGAAGATGTCGACATTTTTGAAGGCCTCCAAGGGTAGGGGCATCTGGGGCAATTTGCCCAAAGGAAGCCCGCTCTTGAGGCTCTGTTGCAAGAAATTTATTATGTAGTTGGAGGACGTGAATCTCTCCATTTATTTGCTAAGAATAACGTTGCGAAATGTGTACCCCTTAGGAGGGCCTTGCTGTGGCGTAAAGGCTGCCTGGACATATTCCTTCAAAATGGAGAAAATTTTGTGCCTGGAGGCGTCTACCACTTTCCTAGAGGAGGGCTGATAGTTCTGTGCGATGGCATCAATAAAATTAGGGCAGTGATGTGTGAGGGGCATCATATACCAGTATATCTGGGAGTAGTAAGCAGCAGCTCTTTTGCTGTCTATCGAGAGCCTGCTTTTCATGAACTCGATGGTGCTCTTGAGTTCAGCCACGCTCCTCGATAGTTGGTGTCTTTGATCCTATACCACCTGTCAACTGGTGGTTCTTCAGGCTACTCATCCCCAGAATCCTCCATTTCTCTCATGATTTGTTTCTTGGGGCGATGGCTAACATCAACTCTCTTCGGCCCTTTTTCATGGCATTTTGCTTTTGGCTACTCGGGGGCCGTCACTTATGGTTTCTTCCCCTTTTCTTTAGAGTTATTCTTCCCCATAGTGTTAGGGATGATGTAGAAAACAATGTGGAGGGTTTCGGGATCAAAAAATTCGAAGCACAAGATAGGGGAGCTTGAAGGCTAGTATCAAAGTTTGCATGAATTATTGGGCAAATAGCTTCGTTACTGCTAGAGTCTATGTTATATAGCCATAGAATTCAACCACAAGTATTTATGGCACTTGCCATAATTAAATTTGCCTTGCTTCGTCCAATTCGCCACATGGTAGAGTTGTACATAGGGCTGTGTGTTGTGATGATTGTGGCTCGCTTTGGAAGCGTGACCCTCTGCCACTTTGTACCCGAGCATGAACTTTTTCCCTAACCGAATCCCTAAAGGATGTACCCACCACATTTTCATTTAACTCGCCCACTTTGGATGCTTTTGCAGGCGGCTATTGGCACGTTCCCCTAGGCACATTTTAAATGCTCCCACATTTTTTGTTGTCGGGTTGGTGAAACCGAAGTCAGAGTTGAAGTGCTTCGGGGTGAACCCTTGGTGTGAGCTATTTCTTTTATGCTTCGTGCCCAAAGGGACCTCCTCCGTAGGAGAAGGTTTTCAAAGTGGTTCACTGATTCTCCTTCGAAAATTGCTTCGCACGGACTCCTCTTGGTGAAGTACTTCTCGGGCCTTGGTCCAATTTTTTTTTTTTTTTGGAGCAATATTTACACTATTCACAAGCTTGCGGCATAATGGGCATGCCGCCACCACGGACTCAACTTCAGATGATTATCCAGTGAGCCTGTAGTGACCCAACCAGATCAAGTTGAACTTTAGATGACCTTCGAAGTTCAGATCATTTCTATTCGAAGTTGTCCATGCTGCGAACAGGAAGCAACGTAGTCGATTTTCATTTTTGCCAATGCTCGAATTGTTGGCAAAGAAGTTCGCCACTCGAAAGTATTCTTGGGGCATCGGTGTTAGGGATAGCCAAAACCAGTACCAGAACCAATGCCAAAATTTTGTAGATTCTTCCAAATGAATGCCAGGTACAAGTTCTTCCATCCTACTGTCATGGTAACAAGGTTCCTCCAATGAAGAGTAGTCCTCCAGGAACTCTTCGGGCTCATCCTCTGAATCGAACAGGCTTAATGAGCTTTGGCTGAACTCTTGCATGCCATCTCTCGGGACACAAAAAGGGTGCAAAAATTTGCCCTCTTTGTTCTCGGGTTCTACCACTCGAATCTGCTTCTCCCCTCGGTTCACCTCTTGATGGAGATTGCGAACAACCATGTTGTTCATTAGGTGGGCTGTGCTCGCATATCCCCATTGTTGGGCTAGTATGAGGTCTGCCTCCTGAGCTCCAAATGACTGCATCTCAGGTCTCGACTTAGTGTGAGGAATACCCCATGAAGAATACTACATTGGCCGAGCAGGAGCCGTAATTATCGAGGGAAGCGACGGAGTTTCTCTCCATTGCCACTTTCCCAATAGGAGCAGAAGCTGTTTCGCTCGTATTACCTCTTCAAATATTTGAGAGAACCTTTGTTCCCCTGATTGCAGTAGAATGAGGCTTATGTTTGGGTGGAAGGCCCAAACATAGAAGATATGGGCTTGGGTGGGCGTCGGTTGGATCTCCTGTGGGATTCTCTTCCAAATTCTATAGAATCAGACATTGAAGTCCGTGATACCTTTTGAAGGTGCCCTCTTGATGGTGGAGAGGTATGCAAAGAGGTGGAAGGGGTCCTGAGAGCCATCGAACATTTCGATCAATGCCCCCACTAAGTCATCCCATGAGCAGATGCTTTTGGGCCTGAGCAATCTGTACCACCGTAGCGCCCTTCCTTCCAGTGATAAAACAAGAAGTCTGATCATGACATCTTCATGGATAATGTCATGAAGGGTTGCTAAATCGACAATATCTTCAAGGTGCTCTCTGGCCATTCCCTCGGTGTCGCTGTATGTTGACAATGCTTTCAAAGCACTTTTGGGGATCTCATGGTAGCTTTGGATATTAAGGGGGCCTGGATCGTTCTAGCTAGGAAAGCTTCTCCTAGCCATTACAATAGCAGCCTGTGGAAACCGTAGTTGTCGTCATTGAGTTGGAGTCGTTAGGTGAACATTATTTCTCCGCTTATGAGGTCAAGGCTACTCACCGAACCTTGATTCCTCTGGGATATCTCCTTTCAGATTTGAAAGGCACCTACGAACAGGAAATTTGGATCTTCAGTTCAACTGAGTTGCCAGGTGATTTTATCAGATGAAGACAGGCCAGAGATTCACCGAACTTGGACCTTCTTAAGACACGGGGATTCCTGGTTACGAAAACCAGGTTTAGGCATTGGTCTTTATGACTTTAGAGATTCTTCAGGTAAAAAAGAGTCACCAGATGCTAAGAGCCTCTTAGTAATGAGAGCATCGATTCCCACTACTACTCAGAAGATGAGACTGACCGGATCTCATCGGGAACTTTGTTAGAACTATTGGCTTCGATGAAGATGGCTAGAAATTTTCTCAAATATGGGACTTTGTGTCCCACCGAGCGTGCCAAAAACTGTTGGTCATCAAATCCACATAGGAAAGGACTTTCGGTGGGTTTGCGCACCCTGGACCTATGACCAACATTGAAAGGCCGAAGGGAAGAGATGCCCCTCGTGCCAATCTCCGGAGAAGGCCGGATCCTATACTAATCTACTTTTGGGGTTTGAGATAAGAGTGCAGGAAAGAGATAAAAGGAGTTTGGGTTAGAGAAAGAAATAAAAAGGGGTAAGGGTTAGAGATTGATGATTCAATGTGGGGAAGAATAGGAAGCATGATCACTCACTAATAACTCAAATAGCAGCAAAGAACACCAAGAATAGCCGAAAGAAACGCAGTGCTGACCTTCCTATGTATCCTCTTGACGGGTTGATAGGGTTCTCCTCTCTCTCTCACTGGAATTCAGGGTTCATAGTAATAGCGATTAAGACGAGGGAATAACAGAAACCTCGATCCACCAGGCAGCATAAAAGAAAGCAACAAATATGTTTTTTCTCTCCTATGTATCCTTCAGGGCGAATTTTAGGGTACAGTCCCCAATCACACACTGGATTTAGAATTCAGAGTCTCAGTATACGAATGCAGACAGACAAAAGAATTAAGAACATAATGCAACATAAAAGAGAGAAATGGAGCACAAAAATCTTTAGTATTAGACGCAGGACATCAAGTTACAACAACTTTCTAGCATAAAGTTCCCCCCCCTTTTTACATTGCAAAGCCTGGGTTTTTATAGAGGACCCGACCCTCTGAGTCATTATTACAAAAATGGTGGAGTACATCTTTGGGCTCTGAGAAATCGGCTCCTCGTAGCTGCTGCAACTAAGTTTTCAAATCGGTTATCGAAACTGGAAACTGTGATCGGGTCAACCATGGAAACATTCATTTAATGCGTCGCCCGAGTGTCCCTGGCTTCTGGATGTTGTGCTTGAGTGATCACTATGCCCACCGAGTTTTACTCTGAGGACTGTTACGTCCATTTCGTTTGCCAAGAATGGTCAACGAACTTATCAAGCAAGAAAGGGGGTACTTGTAAGGGGCCTTCAATCACCTTGGGAAGCTTCCCGCCTTGGAACGTGGGACCAAAAAGTGCTTCGCTACATATCTGCCTCGCTGAAGCCTTGTGCCGAAGTAGATTCTCCTTCTTTTGTTCTTCGCAAAATAATACTTCGTTGAAACTTCTTCGGGGATGTTGATTACCGATCGGGTTTCATCTTTGAAATGGGGTTCTGTCCTTTGCTGGCGAAACTGCTTTGACTGGAAAATGTTTCGGCCCGACTCCTCAAAACTGTAGTTCGGGGCATATCCTCCCGAAGCGCTTCTCTGTCATTTTGCTTCGGGCACCACTACTTCGGGCGAAAACTGGCCGAAGTAGGTGTCGGAAATACTTTGGGCCCGAAGTAATTTCCTTGCCTTGGCTGTTTTGGATTATGCTCTCCCCCTCGGCGAAGTTGCTAGGATGCTGCTTCACAAAACTTTCGCCCGAAGCGGCTGCTGAAAATGCTTCGGGTGCAAAGCATTATCTTTGTATTTTCCTTGACAAAATTACTTTGCAAGGTTTTCGCCCGAAGTGGTGTTTTGAAGCGCTTCGGGCCCGAAGCTCTTTTCACGTCCTCTTCCTTTTCTTTCGGCGAAGCAATTTTCCTTGGCCTATTTGGTAGCGAAGCTATTTCTTCTTCATTCTATGATAGGGAGAGTCAAAATTGCTGTAACAAAAAATAAAAGAAAACTTACAACAAGGAAATACTATACAAAATACCCCTTGTATAATGTGGCAAAAAGTGTCAACAGTTCCTGCAACATCATTTTATTTTGAAAAATACAATGCAAATATATTAAGAATTAAAACCAACTATCATTACACAAATAAAATCTTAAAAATAGTCTTCCAAGGTGGGATGTGACAATATATTAGTGTGAAAATAACAGAATCAGTGTGTGTTTAGTTTGTTTTATCGATATTAAGCTTATCCTGATTTTATTTATTTATTTTTCTTTCCTCTTTTGGTTCTTGGTCTTGGTTTTGCAATTTAAAGAAGGGTGATTTTGATGAGAGGTTGTTTTAAGTAGGGAAAGAGTGGTAATGCTTGTTATTTGGAATGATAGTAGAGAGATAATTTAGATTTTGTACCTTTGCCTATTGCAATCATTTTAATTGTAAAGGAAACTGTTATGTTGTTTGGCTAGAGAACTCCTAGGGAATCCAAGAAAAGTTAGTCATAAGGGGAAAATTTTGATCCACAAAGATCATTTTAATAACTCCAAAGAGGCTATTGGTGCTCAAGCTAAAATGGTTAGTTGATAGGCTATTTGGTTAATAAAACTTCTAGAGTAGGTTTTTTACCTTAGCTTATGTTCACCTAGGTAATTTATTTTATTTTTATTTAGTTATTCCATGTATTTTACCCACCCACTTATGTGTGGATATTTTATTTATATTATTTAGATATTCTGAGATGTTACATATTTATTTCTTAGATATTATGGGGATATTTTTAGGTTTGACTATTCCTAGGTGTAATAGGGATACTTTTAAGTATATTTGGAGGGTTGAAATTCTTTTTTCCTAAAGCAGTTACAGATCTATGGACCATATCACATATTCCTTTTGGATGGCAGATATTATCCTTAGCATGATCCTACAGCTATGGTTGATCATCCTTGCCTTTATAAGCAAGGCACCTTCATTGTAATTGTGGAGAAGTTCATTATTCAGGTATAATGTATGATATTGTTGCTCATTATTTTGCATATCCATTTGTAAGTTTATGCTATCAATTTGCTTTCAAATTCTTGTTTTGGTTGAATTTGATGTTTTATTAACACTTGAGATCCTTGCAGCTTGGAATTATCTGATTATCATTTCTTCCATGACATCAAAGCAATAGGTGTTGTAGTCATCCATTTGTGTGTTGTGCAATTGTTTCTCTTGCAGGTTCGAAGATTGGTGTGGAAGCTTTAGTTTTTGTGATCGGGTCCTTGGTGGAGTTTTTGTCCAATTTTTATCTCTCCTTATATTTTTAGATCATCACCAACCTTCTAAAATTTCTTCTACCCATACTGAAATAGCCTCATTCCCTTGGATCTGTCCTAAGCATTTCCTTTTTTGGCAGGGTCACCAACCCAGCCCATTTTTTATATTTTGTATGTATCTCATAATAGAAATGGACTTTTTCCACAAATTTTTTTGGAGATCTGTAGATGTATTCATATGAGTTGTGCCCAAAATTTCAGCTCATTTGGATATGTATTCTTCAAGACATATTGATTTTATAAAAACTTGCACTGTTTTAGTAATCTGCATATATCTTCATCAAAGCTTCAATTTTTTTTCAGATTTGTTTACAGAATATATAAAATCATATAATAGACCTTCCCATAAAATTTCATATCATTTGGAGTTGTATTCTGACTGTTAAAACAATTTTACTTTTTTAGTAAACTCATCCTTTCAGGAGAAATATTATGAGTTGCTCAGCAAAATTTTTTCCAAGCTTGTAAAATCATGTTTTTGATATGTCTGTAAAATTTCAGATTTTTTGGATCTATATTTAGACATTTATAATTATTTTATGACTGCACTCTTAATATTGCATTGTAAAAAAGGTTTTTGCACTTGAATCAGTATATGGACTATTGTTATAAAGTCCCATCTTCCTTAATTTGTTGTTGTTCCACTTAATTTGGAACTTTGTGATAAGATTACTTGGTGTTCAGTATTGGTGTTTAGCATTAAAATCCCCAGCAATAATCCAGTCTAAATCTTCCCTTGAGGACCTCATGTTATGTACAGCTTTCCATTGGAGCCTCTGGCCATCAAGGTTTTGAGCCCCATAAAAATTTGTGATTAAAACATGTTCAGTTGTGACATTATTCCTAAAAAGAGATGTGAGAACACCCCTACAAGCTATATGTTCTATTTCAGTCCATTCCAGAGGGTTCCAAAGAGTAACAATCCCCCCTGAGGCACCTTGGGCAGCCACATCCATATGACCAGAGCCCCTCCAGATTCTATTAATTGTTTTACACATAAGATCTAAAGACATTTTTGTCTCCTGGATAAGAAAAAAGTTTGTTTTACATTTTCCTAAGAGTCTTTGAACAACAAATTGATGGGTTCTACTGTTTAAACCCCTAACATTCCAAGATTGAATAATCATTGAAAACCTTGAGAGCAGTAAGAATCAATTGTCCTCAATGATCCTCCAATGATCAGCTTGTCTCCTTGAACTGCTAGCAGGTCCTTATTTGATTTTTTGCTCGCTCCTTGAGAGTTGTTATTTTTGGATCTCTTTTCCACCTGAGTTATCCCTAGGGCTGGCCTTTCTCTATTCTTTTTTGCAATTCCCATGCTGACATCCTTAATTACTGGCTACGCTTGGGAGTGCACTATCAATGCCCCTGCATTCTCTGACTGCGGTAACTCAGTGGACTCAATCACCTATTCTAAGACAGGGGTAGATGAAGGAGAAGCATGAGTGTGGATGTTATTGTCTTCAATATTCCCATCCACTCCTTCCATGACTTGATCCTCTTGATCCACTAGTGTCTTAAAAATTTCATATCTATTGGCTGGCTTGATTTGTGATTGCTCCTTACCATTTTTCTTTTGCTTTCTCCTTCTTTTGGGCTGTTCAAAACCATTTTTTTGAACATCATTACCATGAGGAGTATTGAATGGTTATTTGGCAAGAGTAGACTTACCCTCTCTAGGGCGATTTGGCATTCCAAGCGGGGCCTCCATTTTTGTGTTCAAAATATTTGGACAAAACCGGGCCAAATGCCCATGTTTGTGGCAAACTCTGCATCTGAAGGGCAGAGCCTCATAATCTAGTTGTTGGATCCAAGATAGTCCTACCAGTTCAAGTTCCACCTCTACCGGTAGAGGCTGGCTAATATCCATTTCCACGCAAATTCTTGCAAAGACAGCTGTGTTACCTTCTATGGTGTCCTTGGAGACGCCCAGATGTCTACCGAGGGAGTTATCGATCATTTCCAGAACCTGATCACCCCAAAACTCCATTGGAAGAGCGTACAACCAGATCCAAACCGGGATATTCGTGGGTTCAATACGAGGATCGAAACCCACTCTCCAGGGTTGAACAAATAACCCTGTCAGACTGTGGTTCCTCTTTTCTGATTCAAACACCCTGTTTCTATTGACTAGAGAAGAAAAACTAACAATGAAATACCCATTGCTAATAAACCATAAGGAGTACTCACCATGAGGCTCCCAGTTTTTTCTGACCCAGGTATGCAAGAAATTCAGGGTAGGTCGAATACCCATGAATTTATAGATCAGATCATGGTTAGCTCTGTATATGATTGTGTCTTCGACCATCTTTGGTTCGATGACAATCTTGGGTCTTGAGGCGGATTGTGGAAGGCATCCATTAACTCGATGTGCTGTTGAGCTCTTGCCAGCGTTCTTGAAGAGCGTATGAAGAGTATTTCTCTAAGCTTCGTCATTGGAAGATGAAGAATTTTCTTTTAGCAATTTAGTGTAAGAGCTCTTTCTCCCAGAGAGAGGGTCTGGCGGAGACCCCATTGGGCCCTCCTGGGGCAGCAGATGTTCCTTCAGATCCACAGTAACCAGAAAAACACTACGACAACCCACCTGATGCCCTGGATTTTCCTTCGCTCCACAAACCCTAGAACATCGCCTATCGCCTACTCAAAAATTTTCTCGCCAGTTCGCCAGAGCTCCCAATATTGATGAGTATATTCAATTTTAAAATTTATTACAATCATATTTATAATAATTGTAAAATAAATATTATTAAAATTTATGTTTTATAAGCTATTAAAATATATATTATTGAAAAGGTACACTATTAAAATAAAAGTATATTGATATTTACACTAGTATATTTCAAGAATATAAAATATATTTTAGTTATTGATTTAAATATTTTATTAAAATATTAATTTTTGAATAATGGTAAAAAGCAAGGTTTTGAAGGGTTGAGAACCTTTTACATCATAGGAGGCAAAGAAAGAGAAAAATATTTCTATTTGTAATGGTCTATATTATTATTTTAAAAAAAAATTCCTCATCACTTATTTATTATAATTAAGCTTATAATAATTGTAAAACAAATATTATAGATATGTCGAATGGCATTTGATGTAATGGCAGTTGCCTAGTTATTATCATCCATGTGGTTGTGAGGTCGATTCCTCTTATGTTTGCTCGAACGAGCGCTGATATTTGTAAATATTTGTAAACGATGTTCAATATATAAAATATTATAGATATTTACATTAGGATGATAGGTAGGGCAAAATATTTCTAATTGTAATGGTCTATTTTATTATTTTTAAAAAAGTTCCCTCATCACTTATTTATTATCATTTAATATTAAAAATTTATTATAATTATACTTATAATAATTATAAAACAAATTATTATTAAAATATATATTATTAAAAATATACACTTTTTAATTGCTATTGGATGGTAGTTTTGGTTTAATTTATGCTTCTTTTGTCCTTGGAAGCGGGCTTGTGATTTATTGACCTTATTTTTCTCTGCCTCCTCTAATGTATAAGGTTTTGGGACCTTTCAAAACCTTGTTTTTCACCATTAATAAAAAATAAAAGTATATTGATATTTAAAAAACCCCCGACTAGCTTAAGGGGTTCACCCGGATGGGACAAGCCCCATGGAACATAAATTCCTGGCCCCCACGGGATATGGGGAATATTTTTCCTTAACAAAGGTTCTAGGTAAGTCATTGGAAAGTTCCTCCAATCCTATTAAAATATATATTATTAAAAATATACACTTTTTAATTGCTATTAGATGGTAGTTATGGTTTAATTTCTGCTTCTTTTGTCCTTGGAAGCGGGCTTGTGATTTATTGACCTTATTTTTCTCTGCCTCCTCTAACGCATAAGGTTTTGGGACCTTTCAAAACCTTGTTTTTCACCATTAATAAAAAATAAAAGTATATTGATATTTAAAAAACCCTCGACTAGCTTAAGGGGTTCACCCAGATGGGACAAGCCCCGTGGAACATAAATTCCTAGCCCCCATGGGATATGGGGAATATTTTTCCTTAAAAAAGGTTTTATCCGCACTAGGTAAGTCATTGACAAGTTCCTCCAATCCTCTAAAAGAGGTCTAGGGTTCAAGCCTGACGACCTGCATCGAATACAAACCCCCTTGACTAGATTGGAATGAAAAGTCCTGGCACCCAAGAGATATGGGGAATGATTCTTCTTAACAAAGGTTTTAGTCCCAGAGGGACAACACAATGGTTCATTCTTTGGCTCTTCTTTGTGAGGTTCAAGGTTCAAACCGTGGTGTGAGTGAGTATGTGAGGGGGTGGGTGTGTGTTAAATTCCCTATTGATAAGCATAGCTCTCAGCTCTATGAGGGGTCATGGTTGGGAAGAGATTGATCAACCCTATGCGTTGGTCATAGGGGTTTATCATACTAACAAAAAAAAAACTAGTACATTTTAAGAATATAAAATATTTTTTAGTTATTGATTTAATTTTTTTAATTAAAATATTATTTTTTGAATAATGGTGAAAAAGCAGGGTTTTGAAGGGTCCCAAAACATTTTACATTAGAGGAGGCAAAGAAAGAGAAGGCAAAACAAGCACAGACCAACCTCCAAGTCCAAAATAATATAAACCAAACCTAACAACCACCCAAGAGAACAAAAGAGAAAAATAACATCATGAAACAACATAGATCAGGCCACCACCCAGTAGGGCATAAAGAAGAATTTTGGTTTCAAATTTCTTTGAGGCACCAAAGATATTGCTCCATTTTTACATAATAGTGGAAGGGTAAAAAATACATCAAGATGTAGATGATAAAACCCCAAACCCAAAGAGCAAGGATGAGGGCAATACACCAAGCATACTCCCTAAGAATGGAAACCACGAGGGAGCAAAAGGACAAACCCCTAAAAAAGATCCCCTAGAAAGAGTATTACTACAACACAAAGGAGACCTTATCCAAGCAGAAAGACAATAAAAAGGCCTACTAAATAGGTAGGCCCAATGCTTCCAAAGCAACAATTATTATTAATCATGGAGGGAAACTATCTTCCCAAATTTTGAATTGATAACATCAGCAACCTAGTTACCTCCCCTATAAATATGCCCAATTTTAACTTCTAACATACCTTCCAAAATATTTGAGGTGTCCTTAATAATATACATGATGAAAAAATCGTCAGTCCTTCCAGCCTGTAAATCCTGAATGATGTTCAAAGAGCCACCTTGTAAGAGAAGTCTTCTGATGCCCCTCTCAAAAACCTAATGAAAACCTAAGAAAAGCTCCATAGCTTCAGCTAGGTGGTTGTTTTAAATACCATAATATTTTATGCATGCCCAAATTACCTCACTATTATCATTTTTTACAACACACCATCCACCAGCCCTCTTAAGGTTACCTTTGGTAGCCCCATAAAATTTCAAAATGACCCACCCTTTAATTGGTTTATGCCATCTAGTAGCCAATATTTTTGAACATTGGATATAGAAGCATAAGACCCTAGATTCAATTTCTAACTATCAACATTATGTATCTCCACAACTTTCTCCTTACAACAATAAAGACAACTAGTTTATTCTCAATAGCAACTTTAATCCTTCTAAATATAAAGGATTCATCCCTAGCAATATCCTTGAAATTTTTATTGTTCCTCTCCCACTAGATATCCCATAAAAATAAGGAAGAACCATGTCCCACACCCTAGTGAGGTTGTGACTAATGAAGGGGGATTTCCACTGAGTAAAAAGTTATTTGAAAGTTCAAGGTAATGTTCACTTGATATAAAAAGAATTTGGTAAAGCATTGAGCACCTTATTTGAGAAATCAAAATGGATGAAAATATTATCCATATATTCAACATCCTTAGAACACAAAAGACAAATATTGGGAAGATGAAAGCCTTTCTTACATAAATTTTCAACAATCATTTTTTTTTTGCAAACACAACCAAAAAAAATATAATCTTGGTGATCAAATGAGGATACCAAACCCTTTCCATTGGAAAATATCCTCCCTTGGACAATGTTTGGGCCTTATATGCTGTATCGCTCCAAATTTTTCGCATCCCTACCTTCAGGCTATAGGATCCGCGCCCGGAAGGAGGATGGGAAAAGGATGGTGCAGTACCTCAGACTGAGAGGACTTTGCGAAGGTCATGCCTCTCAAGGGAGGTATATTTTGGTGATTTTTCGACGGATGGTGGGTTCACCAAGAAACATTTGGCGACAGTTTCCACGCCTAGGTTTTGGAATGTGTTTTGATGTGTTCGTTTTAATCTTAAGCATTCAAGTCCTAGGTTTGGCTGAATGAATCTAAATTAAACTACATGAAAATGCAACTTTCATGAACATAGCAAACAGATTTGAAAGCAAAAAATAGAGAATTTTACAGAATGACAATGAAGAATACCTGATCCGGATGTCTGAAGAAGATTCTGACATTTGAAGCAGTCTGGATCGCCTGTAATCTGACAGAATCGCCTGCAATATGACAAAATCATCTGAAACTGACAGAATCGTCTGAGATCTGACAAATTCGTCAGAGACCTGCAAAACAGAAAACAAATGCAAAATACAAGAAATTCTACTATGCTAACAGAGGCAAATTACACCAAATAATAAAATGAATACTGAGCAATAGTTTAAAATAGCAATCCTAGCCAATTTCTATATTTTAACAACAAATCATGAACTTAATGTGCAATCTAAGCTAAATGGGTGAACTCCAAATGCAAAATAATATAAACACTGAGTAAATGATCTAATTTGCAGCATAAAATGACAAAGAAAAGGTTGATAAGAGCAAAATCCAGGCACTGATTGCCTCGATGTGGACTGCAGTCGAGATCGTCTAGCATCAGTACGAAATCGTCTCGCATTTGACGGGATCGCCTCCGATCTGAACAGGTTCGTCGGTGACAATGGATGCTGGCTCCGGCTGAAAATCAGTGATGTACCTACAACAAAATTGTTATGGGACTAGTGCAAAAGCAAGATTAGGATGTTTTGATGCAGAGGGAATCACTTTGCAGAAAATTTCAGCCAAGGGTTGGGGAGGGAAAATCCTAGAGGTTAAATAGGCTTAGGGGGAGTAGTTAGGAGGTTGGAGATCATCCCAATTTGGGAGATCTCCAACGGGGGAGGGTCCCAACGACACAGACACGCTTCTGCCCAGATTGGAGACCCGTTGGAATAGATTCCAACTATGCAAATTTAGTTTTGCGATAAGATCGTCTGGACGTCCTAGTCCGGACGAAATCGTCAAATTTGGGACGATATCGTCTGATCGGCGACGATATCGTCAAACGGTCAAAACAACCTCTAAAAATGGCGCGGAAAAGGGGGAAATGGATTTCTCGACGGTTAACGGGCGGTTTGGGAGGTTAAATTTGAATTTAAATTTATTTACTAAGGTGAATGTAAATTTTATAATTTTACTGCACCAATTTTAGGGTGCTACATTTTGCCCCCTCTTTAGCGAATTTTCCGAAGAAAATGCATTAAAGATGAGTTCTTCTCGATCTACGAGAAAGCAAAAAATTATTCCCATTTTTAGGCGACGATTCTTGGTCGAATCGTACGACAGCTTACTATGGTGCCCCCTCCGGTGTTTTTACCCAAATCGAACGTTTGAGGTAAAAACACGAAAAAGCAAAATTATTTTTGAATTATTTTGAATAAAATTAAGAAAAATAGGGTAAAACCCTAATTCATTGTTACTGTTCATTTTTACTGTTTTTAGAGCTCTGAAGCAAAATGGTGGAGACAACGCACAGATCGACAGAAGTCCGGCGCGGTCTACGGGTAAGAGTCTAAACTTAGTTTAGAATGCTTTAATTTGATTTTTACATGCTTTTTAGGTAGATTTTAGATGAATTTTGAGCATCGCGGCCGTTTTTGGGCCGTCGACGTCGTCGGGACGAAATCGTCCCGATTTCGACGAAATCGTTTCAATTTCGGCAATTTCGCCCGAGATGATTATGCTCAAATTTGGGACGATATCGTCCAATAGTGGGCGATATCATCAATTGTACAAAATTGAATTTTTAATTTGCATTATTGATTACTTGAATTATTGATTAGTGATTTTTTATTGTTTATGTTGCTTATGTTGCAGAGAGGATTGCTAAAAAGCAGAGAATGGAAATATGGAGGATTGAGAGATGACTTGGCCGCTCTGACACAGGCAGAGCGAGATCTACTGGCACAGGCCGACTTACTGCATGTGGCAGAGATGCCACAAGTATCCACAGACATGGGGCTTCTAACAGCCCTAGCAGAGAGATGGTATTCGGGTTCTTCCTGTTTTCGATTATCGATAGGGGAGATGGCTCCCACACTAGAGGACGTATAGAGGATTCTGAGAATCCCCATACAAGGACAGATGATCACTCCTACGGCAAATCAGGGCCACGCTATGGGACAACTATGTGGTGACCCGAGCTTCGCCCTGGAGAAGGGCGAAGTGAATATCAAGGCACTACGCTAGATGCCTGGGGCATCCAGAATCACACAAGTACTAGATGGAGTGGTTGGTGGAATTCTGCTATGCCACCAGAGCGGATGCAGGGTACCATGGATGCTCGTAGATGTGATCTACGATATGCGAGACCATGGGTACAAGTTTTGCTGGGGCAGCTTTGTTCTATGTCGGTTGTACAGGATCTTGTATGGGGTCGTGTACAAGGGCGGGCAATGTATGGTGATGACATCGCTCCTATAGGTTTGGTGCTGGGAGCACATTGTAGTGCAGAGGCCGGTAGGGCTTCCACTGACAGGGATTGACGAGGAGAGGCCCCGAGTCTTCTACTGGTGGCTCCAGAGAGGGTCATAGCGACGGATCGACCTGCCAATGTCCCAGAGACTACTAGATGATTTGGTCCCAGACAAGATCACCTGGAGACCATGAAGAGGGCACCCAGGGTGGGCCGAGGATGGACAGGAGCTGGCTCACATCAGGCGAGTCTGCTGGCTATGGATGGAGAGAGGAGAGGTGGAGCTCCACCGCTATGACCAAGTTTTGAGACAGTTCGGTTTGCAGCAGGGGGTCCCATCTTTGAGGGATTACGAGTTTTCCCAGACTATCTGGGATAACACCACGGTTAGCAGGGCTCCTGACATGCAGCGCTTCTGAAGCCAGGACACAGACGATGCCCCCATCCAGCCAGTGGATGGGGACGACGCATGAGTAGCCGATGGCTACGATGCCTGGTACGCAGGCATCCGCCCTCCTCGGATGACGAGGGCACAGGGTCCGATCCATGTAGTTGTGCGTCGGATAGGGAGGCAGTGCCAGGCAGCGATAGAGGTGGCCCAAGGTCACGACGGGAGGGAGCAGAGGAGGCCACAGGCATAGGAGAGGCCGTGGCAGCGGGAGAGGAGGGAGGAGAGACCCCCATCTCCACAAATAGAGAGACCACCATCGCCCAATAAGGGCAAGGGTGTAGACACTGGGGAGAGCAGTAAGACAGCGACTCTCTGAGCTGAGGTTGCCCACTTGTGAGCTCAGGTGCAGACACTACAAGATGAGGCTACACGGCTCAGAGCTCGGGGCGGAGGAGTGAGCACTCAGGATTTAGCATGTGCTATCATCCAGATCACTTTCTATCAGGCTCTATACTACCAGGCGATGCCAGTGGAGCAGAGGGTGCCATTACCAGCACACATTACAGAGCCTATCATGATGGGGTCATCTAGGAAATCATCACGATCGACATCCAGGACTCACGGCACCACACGGATTGCGATGGGGCCACCTCCTCCACCTCAGGGGGGGAGGAGATGAGGCTGAGAGCTCGAGGGGCTCTCGAGACACTACACAGAGGGTATTTGATTGAGGGGATTGAGTATGCCAAGATGTGGATTGTGGCATACTAATCCATTTTTGATATGATGTACATATATATTTGTGACATATATATATAGATGAGATATTTTTGATCATATGACTTATATTGTGTTATGTATTTTTATGATGCTTTTAGATGTTTTAATTGATTGATTTAATAATTCATTGAGGATTCATGTAATTATGTCATTGGAAATATTATAATTTGAATGTCATGTTATAACATTATAAATGAAATAATCTGATGTAACAAAGTGGTTGTTTGTGATGCAATGTGATAAAAATAAAAAGACTTCTAACAGTAATTTCAAAGGACATTATCGCTATTATAGACCATTTCATGGAGTCGTTGCTCACTCGGTCATCAAGATAATCCCATTTATAGAAATATTTTTAAAAAGGAAAAGAGTGCTTAAGAGACCGTCTTAAGAATTTAGTGCAATAGTGCAAATGATGATGATGATGATGATTGGTTTTGTTTTCAGATTTTCATGAAAAATATTATGCATGAAATATTGTTTAAAATGATTTTTGCTAGGCATAAATCCCTAAGTGTGATAAAATTTGTGAATAATTCCTTAGGAATTATACCATCATTGCAAAGTTAAAGGTTGACATAATGACATGAGATAGTGATAACGTGTTTGCTTTTGAAAAGCAAAATTTGTGTAAAATGAAGTCATATGGTTTTCATGATTTTGAAGAAATGGGGAATAAAAATTGTTACAATGGTTTGCGCTAGGCATAGAATATGTAGGTATAGACTTATACCATCATCGCAAAAATCCAAAAAAATAGTTTTATTACATGGTTGATTTTTGATGAACAGAAAAGATGAAAATGAGGACTTGCGCTAGGCATAAAATTCCAATTTTGGTTTTGAAACTATACCATCGTCGCGAAAGTCAACCAGATATATATGATTTGATTTGTGTAATTTGGAAGAAATTTTTGATTTTTCTAATTCTATAGTTGTCTTTGTGAAAAATAATTGTACTTGATTATTCCAAACAAGTTGCAAAAATAATATTTCAAAGTATTTTGAAGACAAAAGTTAGATTTATAAGGAATCCCATGTGCATATGTGCATTCATTTCTGATCTTGATTTATCATAATGATACACAAAATCTCTCAAATACAAATGTGTGTGCAATTGCATTGTTCATTTACCAGTTTTGAGCAAGATACTATGATACAAGTGATTTGAAGAAACCAAATAAGTGTGCATTAACCATGATGTAGATGCATATAACCATATTAGACTACTATGTAGGTCGGATTATCAAGAGCTAGTTAATCCATAAGCAGACATAGGTCTGTAAAAAAGAAGGTCACTAATGTGACAGACATATCACCACGCTAGGAGTTACCCAAGGCCAAGCAGAGTTGGGCACAAACCACCTGTTATGGGGCTTACCTCACAGTTTTCGAATAATTGAGAATTCCAGGGATTCAAACTCATCAACCCTTCTTTTATTTTCAAAGGGTAGGGAAAGGGATTTTATTGCTTTCTCGCTTTCTTTTGAACTTTGCTTATTTTTCTTTTTGTATTTCTTTTGCTTGATAATGCTTGGAACATTGTTGTAATGATAAAAGAACATTTTTCTTTTCTTGAACTTTTTTTTTTTTTCTTTGCTAGGGATACTTGCTCGGATTAGCTGTAGAGCAAGGGATTTTTATTCTGGGTAGGGGTGAGCTTGTCCTTTTGCCAATTCTCAAAGATTCTAGACCATGTGCATGATAGGATAGCAGGGGAAACTTTTCACTCAAGAAATCGGTTCTACTATGTAGCAAAACATGGAAATTACAAATATAATCATTTTATTGTGGAAAGATGTGCTTGGTTTAAGTAAATAACAAGATCAATTCTCTATGCTCAAACTTTATTTAATTAAATTTTGTGAACTTTGATATAAGAGAGATTAGTAATCATGCCAAATAAAATCAAGATATTTATTGTTGTGAGTGTGCAAGTGAGGGATTCAAAATAAATGCTAATTTATCCAAAATAAGTTGAAATATATAACTGCAATAATTGTAAGAAAATATATATAAATGATTTGTGAGAAAGTTTTTGAGAATGTTGACTCTCTCTTTCTTCTGTATATTGTTTTGGTTTCGAAAGAGTCAAGCATATTGTTGTTTTTATATTTTTGAGCAAAAAATTTAACAACTGCCTTAAACAAATGCAGTAGATAGTTTTTGAAGATTTTTGGAGATTTATGAATGTTTTTGGTGTTTTTGAATAAATTGAAAGAAATACAAGAAGGTAATTTTGAACAAATAAATGACCAATTTTATGCATAGTAACGTTTAAGATGCAAAATATTCATGGGTTCTTTAAGTTCTTTACCATCTAAGGTAGATAATTTATATGCTCCTGATTCAAATTTTGCAGTAATAATGTATGGTCCAATCCAGTTGGGCTCAAATTTACCTTTAAGTTCTTTGGTTGCATTTGTATTTTTTTGATTTTCTTTTAAAACAAGGTCACCAATCTCAAAGGATCGATGACGAACTTTCTTAGCATATGATTTTTTAAGCTTGTTTTGGTAAGCACGGAGATGCTCCAAAGCATTGATGCATTTTTCATCGAGGAGTTCCAGTGGTCGAGTCGCGCGACACGATATTCATCTCCTACTTCGGTATCTTGAAGTAGCAGAGCCAAAGAAGGAACTTCCAATTCAAATGGAAAAACTGCTTGACACCATATACCAAAACAAATGGTGAAGTGCCCGTCGGGGTTCGAACACTAGTCGATAAGCCCACAAGGCTGGATATAATTGAATATGCCAGTCACGGCCAGTTTTATTGACTAATATTTTGAGAATTTTTATTAAAGTTTTGTTAGAAGCTTTTGCTTGACCATTACCCTGAGGATAATAGGGAGTGGACCAGCGATGTTGAATCTTATATTTTTGACATAATTTTTTAACATCTTTATTTTTGAAAGGAGTTCCATTGTCAGAGATGAGGTTGGCAGGAATTCCGAACCTGCAAATAATTTGATTAAAAATAAATTTAGAAACTTGTGTGCCAGTGCAGGAAGCTAAAGGCATAGCTTCGACCCACTTCGTGAAATACTCAGTGGCAGTTATGATGAACTTGTGTCCATCATAAGACACAGGATTGATTTTGCCAATAATATCCAAGCCCCATTTAGAAAAGGGCCAAGGAGATGAAATAGCCTGCAACTCTTGTGCAGGTGCATGGACAAGGTCAGCATTTTTTTGACACTTTTCGCAATGGCGCACATACTCATGTGCATCTGTTTCCATGGTAGGCCAAAAGTATCCTATCCGAAGGAGATTTTTAGCAATGGCACTACCACTAAAGTGTCCTCCACAAGATCCATCGTGGGCTTCACTCAAGGCTGATTTAGACTCTTCTAAGTTTAAACATCTTAATAGGATACCTTCAAAAGATCTCCTATATAAAGTATTGCCAATTATTACAAATCGACTTGCTCGTCGACGTAATAACCGACGCTGGTTTCTATTAGAATTAGCAGGGAAAGTCTCATTTTGGAGAAAATCACATATGTCTGTATACCAAGGTTCAAGAGTAGTTTCATTGATTAGAAACACATCCAAAGGCTCTAAGCATGACTTATTTGAAGCGGGTTCTTGGAGTCGACGAATAATGATAGTGGCATATTCATCGTCTAACTCCAAGGGCAGAAGAGATGCAGCTGTAGCCATAGCATCAGCTGCACGGTTGCTAGTTCGAGGAATAGCTTCCAAGGTGACTTGATCAAATAAAGACATTAGTTGTAAAACATAGGCCTTATATGGGCACAGTTTATCATCTCGAGTTTGATAAACTTCATTAATTTGATTTATAACCAATTGGGAATCACCAAAAACTAAGAGATTTTTAATTTTGAGTGCTAGAGCAGCTCGTAATCCAAGGATTAGAGCCTCATACTCAACAGTATTGTTGGTGCAAGAAAAGGTCGGTTTGAAGGACGAGAGGAATAAGATGTTTTTGCGGAGATATTAAAATAATACCCGCACCAGCCCCACTCATGCATCGGGCTCCATCAAAGTATAAGGACCATTGTTCAGGATGGTCTGCCTCTAATTGAAGGCATTCATTTGGAAACTCGATGATGAGGGGATGAGTAGACTCTAAGGGTGCAACAGCTAATTGATCTGCTATGATTTGACCCTTAACAGACTTCTGTCCTATGAATGTGAGATCAAACTCGCTTAGAGCAAGAACCCACTTGGCGGTGCGACCCGATAAATAAGGTCGACTCATGAGATACCTTAAGGGATCATATTTGGCAATGACATATGTTTTTTGGCTAAGCATATAATGTCGTAATTTTTGCATAGCAAAAATGACTGCTAGACATAGCTTCTCTAATGTTGTGTAGCGAGTTTCATAACTGATGAAGGTTCGGCTAATGTAATAATTAGCACGTTCTCATTTTCCATCATCAAGTTGAGCTAACATAGCTCCTAAGGCATAATCTGAAGCTAAAATATATAGGAGAAATGGGCGATCGGATTTAGGCGATGAAAGCACCGACGGATTAAGGAGGTACTATTTGAGAAGTTCAAAAGCTTCTCTACATTTTGTGTCCCAATTAAAGGGGACATCCTTCTTAAGGAGTTTAAGAAAGGGACTAGTTTTATCCGCCAGCTTATCGATGAAGCGACGGATGGCTTGAAGCTTACCTTGTAAACTTCGTAATTCCAATATATTAGTAGGTGCGGGCATATCGGTGATGGCCGCAATTTTGAGAGGGTCAATTTTGATACCACGTAAAGAAACTAAAACCCCTAATAGTTTTCCGGACTTAACTCCGAATATGCATTTTGCTAGATTTAATCGAATGAGATATTCTCGTAATCGATTAAAAACTTTCCTTAAATCATCTAAATGATGATCTTCAATAAGAGAGCGAGCTATGATATCATCTACATAATCATGTAGGATATCATGCATCATATCATGAAAAATGTAGGTCATAGCTCGTTGATAAGTTGCATCGGCGTTCTTTAAGCCAAATGGCATCACTTTCCAACAAAAGGTACCCCAGGGGGTAATAAAGGTTGTTTTAGCCTGATCTTCAAGAGCTATCCTGATCTGATTATAACCGGAGAATCCGTCCATTAAGGACATCATCCCACTTCTGGCAGTGAAGTCAATAATTTGATCCATGTTTGGAAGAGGAAAGTCATCTTTAGGGCATGCAGCATTGATATCTCTAAAATCGGTGCAAACTCTAACTTTGGTAGCTTCTTTCTTGGTGACTGGAACTACATTTGAGATCCATTCAAGCATAATCAATAGCTTGTATAAAGATAACATTCAGGAGTTTTTCTAACTCCCCTTTGACTAGCAGAGCCACTTTGGGATGCATTTTTCTAAGTTTTTTTTAAACCGGTTTAGCATCCGGATGGACCACTAGATGATGCATGACTACGAAAGGGTCTAGACCTGGCATATCTTCGTATGTCCAAGCGAAGACATCTTCATACTCTTTAAGGAATGCAATGTATTGTTCTTGTTTTTCTTGACTTAGTTTTGCTCCAATATTGATTATGTGAGGATTGTCCTCAGTTCCAATGTTAATTTTAATGACATTTTCTACCTCCATGTGTAGATCTCTTTCAAAGTTAGGTGGGGCGGGTGACACGCCCAATTCTTGTAATTCTTGTAATGTTAATTTAGATAATTCATTCCGAGGGTCGGTGGCCTCAATTTGGGCTATAGTTGGTATAGAACCATCAAAATAAAATCCGTTGTGTAGCATCTCTTCAACAGAGACATCATGGAAGATATCTCCTTCCAATTCTTCATCGGGGTCAGCAATCATTTCAGGGTATGCTATGGATAGCATGTTGCATGAAAATGATTGATTATTAAGAGGCAAATCAACATGCCTATCCAAATAATCTTGATAGCATATGAGATGATCATCATCCTCAAAAGGAAAGGGTTGAACCTTACTAGGAAATAGGCCCACACCACAGCGGGCAGGCCACGGTTCTACCTCGAAAGGTTCTTTCATGCCATTTTGGAAAGGTCCCAAGCCTTTCCCTTTATATCCAATTTTAAGCATCATGGGTTTAGCTTTAATATAATCATTGGTAAAATAGCACCGAGCGTATCCCTCATGATGAGTTTTGATATTCCGAGGGATTCTTCCCCAGTAATATCCTTTATAAATGAAGGCACAACTCCCAACTTGGTAAGTACTTCCCAGAGGTTGTGGGAGGCCTAAAGTACGAGGAGATGGCGGTAATTTATTTAAAAGGTTTGAATCTTGCATGAAAGCATTCATTTTTTCTGATATTAAGGTTGTAGATAAATCTGGTAAAAGTTCATCAAAAAGGGCATAAGATGTAGAAGGCTTATTACCTATGTCTTGAGATGTGGAAGGGATGATAGATGTGTCTAGAGGTTTTGAATTTGTAGGGGTAGTAGTTGAAGGATTGGTTGTAGATTTAAAATCTTTTTGAGGTTCTAGAATAATTTGTTTAGAGGGTTGTTGATCTATATAGGAGGATGAAGTTAATGGAGGAGGACTAGGTGAAGTTATGGGTTTGTGTTTCATAGTTTTAGATGAAAAAGAAGAACTAGGATGTGTGGATGAAAAAGCTGGGCAAAATTGCACTCCAACTGGTTCTGCCAAAGCACACATATCAAAAGGTCTAGGGTCACCATGAATAGTGACCAATTGATTTTTAAACTCAAATTTAACACATTGGTGTAAAGTTGATGGGACCACTCGCATGGCGTTGATCCAAGGGCGACCCAAAAGTATATTGTACGATGCTGGGCAATGTACAATGAACACGATTGTTTCTAGGGTTCTAGGACCAACTTGCAATGGGAGGGTAATAACTCCACATGTTTCTTGTGTTTCGTCATTAAAAGCTTTGATGATCATATCAGTTTTCTTCATTTCATCACTTCTAAAGCCAAATCGTTGGTAGAAGTCAAAGGTGCAAATGTTTAGAGATGAGCCATTATCAATCAAAACTCTTTTGACGACTACATCTCCAATTAAAGCGAGTAATGTATAAGGGATTGTCCTTATGTAAAGCTGTGTTGTGGGATATCTTTATCTCGGAAGTCAATACAATCAATCTCTCGAGTGATGATAGTATTGGCCATAGCTTCAGGTTGAATTTTTTGAGGTACCATCATTTGGCTCAATGTAAGCATCAACTCATCCCTATGGGTGGGAGAGGATCTTAATAAATCTAAAAGGGAAATTCTGGCCGTAGTGTTAGACAATTGCTCATTAATGCTGTAAGGGGGTTTAGATTGGATATTAGGAGCATGATTCCCTTTATGGGGGTTTTTCAGGACGAATGGAGCTGATCCATCATTCTGGTTTGGTTCTTGTTGAGAGTTTTGAGCTTGTTTTCGAGTAACAACTCCAATGGTACCTACAATGTTATAGTGAAGACATTGAACTGGTCTCGGTTGAGCATTAATGGCTTGTTCATTTGAAAGGAATATATTAGAAGAAGGTCGAGTAGTGACTCTTCTAGGAAATGGTTCTTCTGGAACCATATCATCTGTGATAGGTTGAATAGGATCTGATTCGTTTTCAGAACTATTATGTTGGTTTGAAGTAATGTCTACTTCACTTTCACTATCTGACTCTATATCACTAGAATCAGAAGTTTGAAAATTATGTAAGGTCCTGGTCGTAACCAAGGATAAGGTCGTGTCAAATATTTGAGGATCCTGAACAGGTAATTATCTGATAATGGTTCCTACATATTGGGTAGGAGGGGGAACATTATGATGTTCGATTTGATTGGCTACCTCTTTACCATGTCTTGGTAAAGGGTGTTGAAATATGTCTAGAGTTTGATTGGCATTTTGATTTTGATTTTGGGGAACAGTATTTTGAGTATTATTAGGAGGGTTTTGTTTAGGTTGGAAGGCTTGCACTTCCATTTCATTATTGTCAATCAAATCTTGTATTTTATGTTTCAACCTTTTATAGGCGTTGGTAGAATGTCCAGGTCCTCTATGGAAATCATAGTGCAAATCAGCTCTATATCCGGGTATAGTTGGGTCAGGTTCCCGGATGGCTGGCAATTGGATTAAACCTCTTTCGAGCAGTTGAGGTAAAATAGTTGACAAAGGTTGGTTTAATCTAGTGAACTCTTGAGGAGGCTTATCAGGAGGTTTCAATATGAATTTTTTTGTTGTCTTCGTTGCATTGATATTAGCAACATTTCTGCTGTCAGTGACTCCGTCACCAAAAACTTGTTTGTTTTTATATTGATTTCTAGATGTTTTCTCGTCATCCTTCTTCCTAAGTTGGCCTATCCTAATGAGGGCATATTCTACTCTTCGAGATAAATATATAGCTTTATCGAAGGTAGTCAAAGTAGCTGTTGATAGCTCATAAGAAAGTTGTTCTTGTAAATTGTTGATGAAAATGTCCAACATTTCCCTATAGGGTAGCACAAAGTGCAGTTTTCCTGTCAATTGCCTCCATCTAGCTAAGAAATCGGCAAAGCATTCATCCTTATCTTATTTTAGATTGTATAGGTCTTTAATAGTTACATGCCTCTCGATGTAGGCACTAAATTTATGGACAAATGATTCATCTATTTCTTCAAAGTTTCTCAAAGAGTGAGTGGGCAATTGGTAGTACCACTCTAATGCCATTCCACCTAAACATTTGGGGAACATTTTTAGTAATAGCAAGTCGTCATGCGATATGTCGTGACATGCTATCCTAAACATGCGAAGATGCTCTATGGGATCTTCGGTTCCTTTATATATATGCTGAACAGGCATGGGAAAATGTTTAGGATATGGTTGAGCTACAACTATGGGATACAAAGGTTGACTACAGATCTCTCGATAATTATACGAGGGACGGTAGGGATCTATTTGGTCCATACGTGAAGCCAATTGTTTCACCATAGCTTCCAAATTACTAGTTTGCCCCCCATATTGGTTTGGTAGGGCATTGCCATAAGTGTTATGGGCATATGATGGAGGAACATGCAGGTTAGATGCCATGTTACTATTGTGTAAAGTATTGGTAGGAAAAGTATTATGGAGGGATTTTGAAGTTGGATGATGTTGTATTTCGGATTGTTGAAAATTTGTATTTGGCTTTGTTTTAGGTTTCTATTTATTTAAAGCATTTTGTTCAATATTTTGGCGAAACAAAGTAGTGAAGGGAATTTTCTTTTGTGCGGGAGTGATTTTAGGTTGAGTAACAGGTTCCTTAGGAGGTTGGGTAACCTGTTGTTTTGACATGCTTTGGGCTATAGTGACCATATCCGTATTGGATGGTCCACCCTTGTCACTTTCTTGATCAATGAAAGACAAGGGATTAGTCTGCATATTGCATATATATTCCATGGCTGTTTGAGTTTTACTAATTTGCCCTTTATCAAAGCGAATTGCCACATTAAGGTCATCAATGTTTTCCATGAGAAATCTCTTGAAATGCTCTGCATTGTCAAAGGCAATAGCTCCATTTGGAGCTACTCTAGGGGATGAGGATCCATCCTCTTTAACATTTGCTTCTTGTTCCTTATCTTCACCTAAGTCTTCATCTGATTGACCTAGAGTTTCTCCTTCCGGATTTGTATCTCCAAGAAGGACATTTGGATTTTGAGTTGTATCTTGTAACCAATCTTCTCCTTCCCCTAAATTTTCTTTACCATTCCTAAGTTTAGGCATGGTGCTAAGTTTTGATTTCAACAAATATATATATATGCAACAAATTAAGAGGTATATATTTACTATATACCTACTACAATATTTGAAAATGAAATGTTTAAGTTTTTGCTAAGTTTTTTTATTTTTAATTTTTTCTTTAATTTTTTTTTTTGAAACAATATAATAAAGACAGCAAATAACACAATAAATGCACAAAATAATAAGACTGAAAGTAAATGAGCTAGTTTTCTATGAATAACTTATGAATATCATTAATAGGTTCGAGTTGTTTAGGAGTCATGAAATGTTATTCTTCAAATTGAAAGTTTTCTTTTAAAAATTTGATGAAAAGGGCTATGGTAATATTATCTATCTCAGATGCTGGTTGATAGAAGTAAAGCTCGTGGCAATACTCTCGATATAACACAGCACGAGGAACTCTATTCCATCTTTCCCTATCTGTAAGAACAACCTCTTGGTCTTCTACAAGGCCTAGGAATTGGTGCACAATAGCTGCATTCTTGAGGTATTCCTCGAAGGTGAACAACTCTAAAGAGACTAAAGCTCTCCTATAGGCTAACCATCTATGGTAGGCTCTCTGAAGTTCATGATAAAAAACTAATTGATGAGGATCCAGGATTCTATCCAAGACTAGCCTCTTAATTTGCTTAAGTTGTGTGGACCTAGATGAAATGAGACTAAGTCTCCTATCAAGTTCGTTCCACAGGAATTGATTTCTACTTGTTTCAGGGATATTAAGGACAAAATTAACTTCTATAGCTACCAATTTATTTTCTACGTTTATAGTAACTGCTAACTTCTTTTTAGGAGCTACCATCTAAACATGACTTTAAACCTTAAATGTTTTAAAATGCATCTAAGTTTTAGTTGTTCTAATTTTTTTTGTTTTTGTTTTTGTTTTTGTTTTCAAAAGGTTATGATGCATTCACGTCGGGTTCACCAAAATGTATCGCTCCAAATTTTTCGCATCCCTACCTTCAGGCTATAGGATCCGTGCCTAGAAGGAGGATGGGAAAAGGATGGTGCGGTACCTCGGACTGAGAGGACTTTGCGAAGGTCCCGCCTCTCAAGGGAGGTGTATTTTGGTGATTTTTCGATGGATGGTGGGTTCACCAGGAAACATTTGGCGGCAGTTTCCACGCCTAGGTTTTGGAATGTGTTTTGATGTGTTCATTTTAATCTTAAGCATTCAAGTCCTAGGTTTGGCCGAATGAATCTAAATTAAACTACATGAAAATGCAACTTTCATGAACACAACAAACATATTTGAAAGCAGAAAACAGATAATTTTACAGAATGACAATGAAGAATACCTGATCTGCATGTCTGAAGAAGAATCTGACGTTTGAAGCAGTCTGGATCGCCTGTAATCTGATAGAATCGCCTGTAATCTGACAGAATCGTCTGAAACTAACAGAATCGTTTGAGATCTGACGAATTCGTCAGACGAATTCGTCAGAGACCTGCAAAACAGAAAACAGATGCAAAATACAAGAAATTCTACTGTGCTAACAGAGGAAAATTACACCAAATAATAAAATGAATACTGAGCAATAGTTTAAAATAGCAATCCTAGCCAATTTCTATATTTTAACAACAAATCATGAACTTAATGTGCAATCTAAGCTAAATGGGTGAACTCCAAATGCAAAATAATATAAACACTGAGTAAATGATCTAATTTGCAGCATAAAATGACAAAGAAAAGGTTGAGAAAATCAAACTCCAGGCACTGATTGCCTCGATGTGGACTGCAGTCGAGATTGTCTCGCATCAATACGAAATCGTCTCGCATTTGACGGGATCGCCTCCGATCTGAACAGGTTCGTCGGTGACGATGGATGCTGGATTCGACTAAAAATCAGTGATGTACCTACAACAAAATTGCTATGGGACTAGTGCAAAAGCAAGATTAGGATGTTTTGATGCAGAGGGAATCACTTTGCAAAAAATTTCAGCCAGGGGTTGGGGAGGGAAAATCCTAGAGGTTAAATAGGCTTAGGGGGAGTAGTTAGGAGGTTGGAGATCATCCCAATTTGGGAGATCTCCAACGAGGGAGGGTCCCAACGATGCAGACACGCTTCTGCCCAGATTGGAGACCCGTTGGAACAGATTCCAACTATGCAAATTCAGTTTTGTGACAAGATCGTCTGGACGTCCTAGTCCAGACGAAATCGTCAAATCTGGGATGATATCGTCTGATCGGCGATGATATCGTCAAACGGTCAAAACAACCTCTAAAAATGGTGTGAAAAAAGGGGGAAACAGATTTATCGGTGGTTAACGGGCGGTTTGGGAGGTTAAATTTGAATTTAAATTTATTTACTAAGGTGAATGTAAATTTTATAATTTTACTGCGCCAATTTTAGGGTGCTACATATGCAATATTTATAGAAAAATGCCTTAGAATAATGAGTCCACAGAAGGAAATCCTTGTCATTTTGCCAAGGAAGAAAGTATTATTGCAACAACATGTTCAAATTTGATAAACTATAAAGGATTCAAAGATCAACTATATGTAAATTCATATGCTTCCAAATCCTCTTGCCATTAGTGATGATTATATAATCAATTACTTTTTATCCATATTTTAGTGATAGGATCCTTCAACTAAAATAACTTAAGACTAAGAAAGAGAGGTAAAGGAAAAATCCAAGTATCCTCCCAAAATAACACATCCTTTCTATTCCAAATATGCCATCGCATCCCCTCCGTAACCAAACTTATGATCCTTAGCAAACCATTCCAAATCACAAAGCCCCTAGGAGGAGCAACACTTCTAAGAAAATGAATGTGATTTTCTAGATACTTACCTCTCATAATATATTTCCATCATTGATCTTCCTCAACACATAATATCTAGGCAATTTTTACAATCAATGCCTTATTGAACAACAACAAATTTCTAATCCTAATACCACCTTATTTCTTAGAAGAGAAAATCTTATCCTAAAATATAAGGGATACCCTTTGTTTATCCTCCTAACTTTTAAGGTCATTCTAAAAAGAGACATATAATAGATGAGAATTATTTGAAGGGTAGCTTGAAGCAATTGCAACTTACTTTCTTGGCTAAGGAGATTACCCTTCCACCTAGGTAACTTACATTTAATCCTATCCAACATAGGATACCGCAACTCCTCCTTCATCCTACTAGTGAATAATGGTATACCT
Source organism: Wollemia nobilis (assembly GCA_028583015.1). Lineage (NCBI taxonomy): Eukaryota > Viridiplantae > Streptophyta > Pinopsida > Araucariales > Araucariaceae > Wollemia > Wollemia nobilis. The sequence continues at coordinate 5,601,726 of JAQPPZ010017049.1, read as the reverse complement.
AGATATAAAGGGAGGTTAGCAATGGCACAACCAAAAATCCTTGCAATTCTATGTTGAAGCTTCCCCCTAGTATTCACAATTGTTTTTACTTTTATTGAAGTTAATTTATTGGTTGGAAGCTTTCTCATACACCTACAAAATATTCATAAATTCCATAGCTTCTCTCACAATAGCCTCACCAAGAAGTATAGTGCCATCTACAAACTATTGATAAGAAATTTCCTCTGCAATACCAACATGCCTAATACCCTTAATCTTAGAGGACAAGGTAGCATCAAGAATAAATCTTCCTAAAGATTCAACCATAAAAATGAAAAGAAATGGATAAAATGGATCACCTTGCCTAATACCTCTTTGACCCAAAAAAAACCACTCAAAATCCCATTGATGATGATAGAAAATTTAGTAGAGGAAATAGAAAATATAATCTATTTATTTCATAGATCCCCAAATCCAAATTGCAACACCTTTTCAAGGAACTCCTAGGAGACCCTTTCATAAGCCTTATGCATATCAAGTTTAAGAAGCATTCCAACCAATCCACTTTTGGACATAAAATGTAAAGTCTCATGAATCGTAATGATCCCATCCACAATCTGCCTACCATGAACAAAACCATCTTGAAGAAGAGAAATCAAGAAGGGGATAAACCTTTTCAACCTATTAGCAAGTGTATTAGTAAGAAAATTATATAGGGTATTGCATAATCTGATAGTTTTGAAATCCCTTAGAGAAGAGACACCATGTTTCTTCAAAACTAAAATAATAAAGGTAGTATTACATACCTATAGCAAAGAGGAAGAATATTGAAATTATCTTAAGGTTTCTAAAATATCCAAACTAAGAAGGTACCAAAACATCTAAAAAAAAATATTAGGGAATCCATCTGGCCCAAAAACTTTATTCTTATTCATACTAAATATGCCAATATTGATCTCATCATTAGAAAAAAGGGTATTCAAAGCATTATTCATATCAGCCATCACCACCTGGGGAATGTTTCTAAGAATTTCCTCCAAAGCATCCCCATCTTCCTCCCTATCTCTAGAAAATAAATCATAAAAGAAGGATATTGTGGCAATAGCAATTTATTTCTTATATTTAAGGCATTCACCAGATTCTAATGTAATTTCTCTTATTTTATTAGCACTCCTATATTTCAAGGTTAAGAGGTGGAAAAACTTGGTATTTTATCCCCTTTCTTAAGCCACGTAGCTCAAGATTTTTACCTCCAAAAAGACTCCTCACTGGAAAGAATATTATGAAATTATGCAAGAGTAATTCTATCTTTGGTGGCCAACTCCTTTGACCAACCTTCACTTTGGTCTTTTTCCTCAATTTCCTACAATTCTTGAAAGATTTTTTTATTCCTATGGAAGAGGTTCCTAAAACCACTCGATTCCACCTCTTCAAGTTAGCTTTGATGATTTTTAGCTTCTTAGCTAGTTTAAACATCTTAGGGCTATAAACATCCAAATTCCACAAAGCCTTAATCAAGCTTTCAAGATCTGAATGAGAAAGCCACATTGTCTCAAACCTAAAAGGATAACCTTTTGTATGTTTCTCCTCCATAAATTCTAATAGTAACAAGTTGTAGTCAGAAGCAATTCTCAGTAAAGTCCTCAAAGAGCCATCCTAAACCATGGTGAGCCAAATCACCAAAGCAAGGGCCCTATCAATCCTAGATTGAATTAAACCCCTCCCATTATTCTATTGGACCAAGTGAATTTAGAACCTTGCAAATAAATATCTGCTAGTCCCATGGAGGTCAAGAACTTACCAAACTTCTCCATGCTATCCAAAAAAATAATCGAGCCTTAAAGTTTATCACAAGGGAGTATAATGGAATTAAAGTCACTAGCAAGAAGCCATGGAAGGTTAAATGAAGAACCAAGGAATTTTTAGTTAACCTAGAGTTTTCTTCTATCCACATCAATATTGGGAGCATACACATTAGTAGAAATCCAAGAAAAAATAGTCTTTTTAAAGCCAAATGAAAAATAAGAGAACCTATCAAACAAATGAATGAGATTTCTCTCCACATAATCAAGATTCCAAAGCATCCACAACCCTCTATAAGAACCACGAGCAGCCCTAATCACACCTTCGCACCCCTTCCAAAAAAACCTTCATAATCTATCAAAATCCTCATCGCCCATCTTAGTTTCTTGTATGAAAATAATATCAGGATTGAAACTTTTTTCTAAAATTATTTAGCACTCTTTGTTTAGTCGAGGCATGTCGACCTCAAATATTCCATGAGATAATATTTATTACTTCAAGGATTGTGTGAGCCTTCCCTTCGCTCAAAGGTAATGTAGGCTGGAGTTGTTATCCACATCTTGAACCATTTTATTTAAGAGCACTTCAATTTTTTTATCTTCTTGGCCTTCCCACTACTTAGATTCATTATTTTTTGGGTGTTTCTAATGGGCTGCATAAAGCCAATCATTTCCTTCTTGCTTGATTCTACTAATTTAGGAAGGAGTTAGTGTTGTTGATGTATCTTCTTTAGTTTCATATTTTACCTATTTAAAACTTCTTGAAAGTCATATTCCTTCGAGGAAGACCACACTTCCTCTGATTTCCTATCTAATTCATTTGTAGAAATATCTTTTGCTTCTACATCCCAAAGAGACTCCATGTTAACTTCATATTTTTCCTTATCATTAGTGTTAACAACCCTCTCATTATACAAAATAGGGGCAAATGCTCCCAAAAATATCTCAACATGAGCCTCCTGAAGGGGGACCAAAGTAACCTAAGCAGAAGGTAATTGATCCCCTTGATGATCTAGGATTTCAACTCCCTTATCAAGAATAGCATCCAACCCAATATCAAGACTAGAAGGCAACAAATTTCCTAATACAATAAATTTATTTGGATTCACCTCTTGATAGGATGCTAGATCCTATCTTATAAATTGCAATAAATAATTGGAATTTATATTAAAATTTATAGAAAACATTGAATCACGATTTAGAAAGAATCACTTTTGCACTGGAGAGGAATGTCCTTCCAATGGATTTAAACTGAATATATATTATTTTTCTTCAATGATTCTTTCTTACAAAATAACTATTCCTATTTTATATCTATCTAGGATTATTGTGAAAGGACACAATGGTCCAATTGGAAATAAATATAATTAATTAATTAATTAATTAATTAAGTGATTAGGGGTTAGGATATTGAATCCTAACATGCCACCCTCCTTAAAAGAAGCTTTGTCCTCAAAGCTTGAAAGTGAGAAAATTATTGTTGGGATGGATGAAGCACTTCCAAGTAGCATTTGCTCAAGTTATTGCACTAGTTTAATGTCACATTTTCGTAAGCAAGGATATCTTGAATGTTGAAGCTTTGGTGGAGGATTGGTAGGAATAAGAGTAGGATCATAACGATGGTGGGGGGAAACCCTTTTGGTGCATGAAATATTCTAGAATGGTGTGTTAGAAGTTGTAATTTTGGTACCTCTTTTTGTTCCTCATCGATGGCTTGAATAGAAAATAGGTGGGCAACCATTCCCTTACCTCATTTGTGAATAATTTTCTCCATTCAGTGAGAACTTATTATTTAGGAAGGGCCTAATCGTAATCCTTTAAGAGTTTATGTTTGATTCTTTATTGTGAATTTCATCCATAATCCCTCAAAATCCCTTTGGATTGTCTCGATTGTTCATAACCATTGCACTCCTAAGACAATATCACATCCTCTTTATGGAAGTGCATACACATCATTTTTCATGTTGTAATAACCCATGGTGAGCTTAATATTCTAGATTTTTCCTTTATAGGTGATCCTGCCCCATTACCAATCATGACCTAAAAACTATTACAGGGTTGTATATAGCAATTTTCTTATTTTGCCATATGTGGATCGATGAAATTATGGGTACTTCCAGAGTCAAGAAGCATAATGAGGTTTTATCATTTGAAGGAACTTGGAACTTTGATAGTTTGTGGAGAAGAAAAACTAGTGAGGGCATTAAAAGAAATTTCGAGTGGACCTTTAGCTCTACAATTGGGTGTATTCATCACTACTTCTACTTCTATCTTATTTTCTTTTTCTATTGAACTACAAGGATTAGTTGCATCCAGAATATATAATATTTGTGTAGCGCATTTATGATTTGGTACAAATTTCTCATAGTAATGATAACAAAGGCCTTTTGCTCATCGTTCCTTCATTTACTCAATGATGAGCACCAGATATGCTCATATTTTTGTATATGTACTAACGGTTTTTGCGCGACAATATATCATGAGTTGTATATTTTTATGAAACATTATGTATTTATTTAATGAAATCATGTGTATTATCTAATCCATGCGTGAAGTGTGTTTTGTGTAGTTATTCCCCTGATTTTGTCATCTTTTGCTCAGTCGAGGTCCTACATGGACCTGGCATGGTTCCACTCAATCAGATTAAGGCATACTAAGGTAGGCACCTTACTGAGGTAGGCGCCTTACTAAGGTAGGCACCTTACTGAGGTAGGCACCTTACTGAGGTAGGCACCTTACTGAGGTAGGTGCCTTATTGAGGTAGGCACCTTACTGAGGTAGGTGCCTTACTGAGGTAGGTGCCTTACTCAAGTAGGCGCCTTACTCAAGCAGGTGCCCAGATTATGCGTGTTGACCAAACGGCTAGAGAAGGACCCCGTTGACCACCATTCCACGTCATCTATGGGAAACCATTGATGAACGAGCTATCCCAGCTAGAGTGGATGAACACGTAACCACTCACGAAGTAGAACCATAATGAAGCAAAAATCATCCGATTGCTAGGAAATGATGCAAGAGCTAATTATCATGCATCGATTATAGTAACTGAACTATCCTAGTTTAGACTATAACCGGGATGCCTGTTGTAATAGAACTACAATAGGAAGTCTTGTGTGTGGTATATAAACACATGGACTTCTCTATAGTAGAGGAGGCATTTTTTAGAACATTATCACATGTAATATTTTCTGCACTATTAATAAAATCTTGAGCATTCTTTCATCTACGTATTGTCTTCGTGATTCATTGGGTGGGATCTATTGGAGCTCGGGCCCACTCCAAGCCAGTATTCCTCCCCTGCTTCTTAGTTACTTTCATAGATTTAATTATGTATGGTAGTATGTTCATTTCTTAGATTAAATTTAATTATTTTAGAGTTGTGTTCTTTTTACGTAAAGTGTGTTATTGCTTTCAGTGTGGTGTGTTTACTTCTACGTATTTTATTTATGTATAAGTTTTATTGGTGTGGATGAATCAACCACTATTTTACAAACACCCCCAATGATAGTTGAATGGATTCATCTCAAAAGTGGTAGTGTGAGTAGTCTCAACCGTGGCACTTCAAAAGTCTATGAGCTCCCTGGTTTGACAATTTAAATGCGAGTGTTGTGACATATTTAGGACAAATTTAACTAGTGTTTGGCACCCAATATTTTGGCACCATTTCTAGGGAAGCATCACTAGTAGACTGATTACATTACCCCTTAAAACCTTCTACTTGACCTTGTATGAGTCCACCAAGAAAAAGAGGACCCGACGATCATTTTATAAGACAGAGTCCATCAAAAAAGTTTGAGTCAGCCAAAGACCTAGAGTTTGAATTAGATTCTCCCAACTCATCACCAATAGTCCACTAGAGTGAGCATCCTCACTTTGTGCAAAGTGCCTCCTCGTCTCATCGACCTAGGAAAGAATAGATCATCCTGAACCCATTGTTTAAAAGAACACCCTCGGAGGAAGCCCTATTATGGAAAGTCATAGAGGATCAGACCGTAACACCAACTGACTTAGAGGCTCTAATACAAAAAGTTTTGAATGATCGAAAGGCCATAGAAGCTGCATTAGAGACCACATTTCCTAAAAAAATGGCCGAAGAAGTCTCATCTGGATTTAGCTTCCCGATAGAGGAAGGAGTAGGGGAAACCAAGATGAAGAATATATCCCTTGCCCATATCCCTACCTTTAGGGGATACCCAACCGAAGACCCTGACCTATTTTTGTTTAAATTTGATGTGTTGTGTAGGTCTATCGACTATAAATCAGATGCTTAAAAGTTGAAACTCTTTCCATCGACATTAGATGACTCAGCTCTATGATGGTTTATCGGGTTGGGGAACAAGTAGATCACCACATGGGAAGAGATGAGGAAGCTCTTTCTAGAGTAGTACCAAGACTTTGGTAGAGCATGAGATTCTAGGGAGGAAGTCCTCAACATGACATAGAAGGAGGATGAGTCCCTGGAAGAATACTAGGAGAGGTTCAATTTCAACCTGTAGTGATCTCCTCATGCAAAGCTAGGAGATAAGTCCCTCAAAAGTATTTTTTTGAGAGGACTCAACAATGAGTCACTGGAAGCGCTAAACATGATTTTGGGAGGAGACGTTTACCAGCATGCCATGGAAGACATCCGATAATTATGTCAGAACTACTCATGGAGGAGAGGTAAGCCCACCTCTAGAATAGTGAAGGTGATCACATCGGTCACAAAAATAGAGATAGGCAACATGTTGGAAGATTTAAAGAGTGAAATGCTATCCTCTCTAGCACTATAGTTGGATACGCTCTTGCTGGAGAAGAAGAAACAAGAGAATGATGCAACATTGACCTATTTTTACCCAAAATGTAGAGGAAAGCATGCTAGGAATGCATGCCCAGAGAACAAGGTCAGAGTATGCATGGTTTGCCAATAGAATCACAAAACTTGACTGTGCCCATAGCTGCCCAATACCAAGGAGGATGTTGACGTAAGAGAAGCCTATTTCATGGGCAATCAAAGAAATTGGTAGCAACCCCCTATGGGGAATATGCCCATGGGGATGCCACCCTATGGAGGAGGACCATATATGCCACAAGGGCAGCCACAACCACCCAATATGGGATGGTGGGGACCACCACCTTGGATGAACATACCTCCAGGAGCTGCATTTCCCAATCAACAACCATGGATGCCATATCATCACTCTAGGCAGTAGTGGAGGAACCACGTTCCATGGAACTCCACTCCACAAAACATGGCACAGGTTCCACCTCAACAAGGCTTACCAGCCCTACCTATGGTGAGACCTACGTAGTTACCAGCACAACCGATGGTGAACCCAAATAATAAGGTAAACCAGCCAACATACCAAGTAGAGGGAGAGATGTATCCGATGTATCATATTAGTTGTAATCCCATTCAACTTAGATCAGGAAAGTAGCTAGGAGTAGAGGCACCTCCCCTGGTAGAAGAGGAGGAAGATGTAGGAGATTCCCCTCTTATAGAAGAGGTGGAGGAAGAGAAAGTTGTTGAGAAAATAGAGGCTCCATTTCCTAAATGGTTGTAGGAATAGAGGAAGCCGACACAACCAAAATTTGATATCCTCTCTAGCTTGAGGAATCTCATAGTCACTATTCCACTTTTTCAAGCTATCCAAGATGTGCCCATATACACCAAAGTGATAAAAGAGTTATGTCTGAGGAAATCGGGATGTAAGGTGGCACAAACCATCAATGTCATAGGAAAGTTAGCTGACTTGATGATGGGGAATGCATATCATCCCAAATATGTAGACCTAGGTAGCCCAATGCTAATGGTAAAAATAGGAGGGCATTCACTAGTGAACACCTTAGTTGACTTGGGTGCAGCCATCAATGTAATGCCATAGGAGACCATGCAGAAGTTGGAGCTCACAAACCTGAAACCCACCAAGATGGTGTTACAATTGGTCGATCGATCAATAGTAGCACTAGAAGGAATGCTCGAGGATGTCATTGTGATAGTTGATGCATGGGAATATCCAATAGATTTCCTGGTGCTACAATCTAAAATAGGATTGGGTGGTTACCCACTCATCTTAGGGAGGCCATGGTTAGCTATGATTGATACCTATATCAGCTACCATGATGGACTAATGACCATTTTGAATGGGTAGAATATCAAGAGATTGACAATCTCTCCTCTTGCATAGTCCATGGACACGCTGGGAGAACCCACATCAGACAATCAAGAGGATAGTTCATTATCTATGCTCCAACTGGTGATGGCATTAATAGAGTTGGAGGAAGAAGCCGATGAAGATGACATCATCATGAGATTCCTTCAAGGGGAATCCTCCCTCTCAGTTCTTGAGTCACCGTTGGTCGGTGCTCAGGACCACCACACCAAGAAAATTGACATTGAGCCTGGTAGAACATTGAACGTCAGTAGTGGGTTGACCTCCACACAACTGATAGAGTTGAAGGAGCTCCTAACCAGACACCAACAAGCATTCACCTGGGATTATTCGGATATGAAGGGAATCAGCCCGAAGATTTGCACTCACCGAATTTACCTTGAAGAATAGGCAACTCTAGTCAGATAACCATAGAGAAGGATGAACCCGACCATGAAAGAAATCGTCAAAGTCGAGTTACAGAAGCTCTTGTCTGCAGGGTTCATCTACCCAATATCCGATAGTGAATGGGTGTCACCACTCGTGGTGGTCCCCAAGAAGAATGGGAAATGGAGGATCTATGTTGATTATAGATCACTGAATAAAGTGACTAAGAAGGATCACTTCCCACTTCCCTTCATTGATCAGGTATTGGACACACTATCTAGGAGGAAATACTTCTCCTTTTTGGATGGATTCAATGGGTACAATCAGATTCAGATCAGAGAGGAAGACCAGGACAAAACAATGTTCACCTATCCATGGGGAACGTTTGCTTACAGAGTGCTACCCTTCAGGTTATGCAACGCACCAACCACCTTCCAGAGGGTGGTGCTGAGCATATTTTTAGATATGATGGGGGAGGTAGTTGAGGTATATATGGATGACTTCACCATTTACGGAGAAACATTTGAAGAAGCGATGATGAACTTGGAATGTGTGCTCTAGAGATGCGAAGAGAACAACTTATCCCTCAACAATGAAAAATGCTTTATGATGATGCGTGAGGGCATAGTGCTGGGACATCATCTCTTGATAGAGGGAATTAAAGTGGATCAAAAGAAAATAGAAGTTATTAAAGACTTACCCAACCCAAAAATGTAGAGGGAAGTGAGGAGTTTTCTCGGCTCTGCTAGGTACTACAGGTGATTCATCACCGATTTTAGCAAGATCACCAAACCGCTGCACACCCTACTAATGAAGGATGTAGAATTCATCTGGATGGAGGACTACGAGCAAGCATTTCAGATGTTGAAGGAGAAGCTGATTTCTACCCTAGTTTTATGGGGCCCAAATTGGGCTGTCCCATTTCATATATATTGTGATGCATCCAATAATGCAATTGGAGTAGTCCTCGAGAAGAAGGATGGCAAAGAATTCTACACCATTTATTATGTCAGCAAGAACTTAGCAGGGGTTGAGCTCAATTACATGATAATAGAGAAATAATTTCTCGTAGTGGTGCATACCATCAACAAATTCTGCCACTACATCACTGGGTACAAGGTGTTCATTCACACGGACCATGCGGCCATCAGGTACCTAATGAGTAAACCAACGATCAGTGGTAGGATCATCAGGTGGCTTTTTCTACTATAGGAATTTAACATTACCATAGTTGACAAGCCTAGGAAGGACAATATAGTCATGAACTTCCTATCTAGACTAATTCTAGCAGATCATGCAGTGGTAGAGGACCAGTTCTCGGATGAACATTTGTTCATCATCAACGAACAGACATCATGGTATGCAGACATCACCAATTATCTAGCCATCGGTAGAATGTCCCCTACTCTTTCATATCGAGAGAAGCAAGGGGTGATTGAAAAGAGTACTTCCTTTCAATGGATTGATGGCCTCCTATTCAAAATAGGGCCCGACCAGATCGTGAGGAGGTGCATAGCAGAGCATGAGTTTTTGGAGATACTCAAAGCCTATCACAATGAGCCATGTGGAGGGCACTTCTCAGGGAGAAGGACTACATATAAGGTGTTACAGACTAGGTATTTTTGGCCCACTCTATTCAAATATGCAACCACATACGCTAGTAGGTGTGATGAATGCCAAAGAATGGGTAGGCCGACCCATAGGGATGAAATACCCCTTCAACCTCACGTACACATCGAGCCCTTCGATAAATGGGGCATGGATTTCATGGGACCCATCAACCCACCTTCAATCGAGGAGGAGATATATTCTAGTCTGCATAGACTACATTACTAAATGGGTCAAAGTCCAGGTATTGAGAGACTCCAAGGAGGGGATGATAGCCGAATTCTTATTTGCCCATATTTTTATGAGGTTTGGGGTGCCTAGGGAAATTACAATGGACCAAGGGCCCCAATTTACCTCTAGGCTAATTGAGGAGTTGATGGAGCAGTACAGGGTTCGGCACAATAGGACTACCCCCTACCATCCGTAGGTGAATGGGTAGGTGGAGGTAACCAATAGGGAAATAGAGAACATCTTGATGAAAACCATGCAACAACACAAGAAGGATTGGGCTGCAAGATTACCGGAGGTAGTATGGGCGTATAATACAATGTGGAAATCGACCATAGGCTTTACACCCTTCCGACTGGTATATGGAAAGGATGCAATGATGCCCATCGAATTCGAGGTTAAGACACTCAAAACGGTGGTAGAACTAGACCTAAGCCTGGATGAAGCATAGAGGGAATGAATTCGGTAGCTGAACTAGCTGGACAAATTTTGAATGGATGCCCTACAAAGAACAAAAATCATGCAGAGGTAAAGGAAGCAGTGGCATGACCGCCACATTAAAACGAAATAGTTCAAAGAAGGAGACTGGGTACTATTGTATGATTCCAGGTTCCAGGAGTGGAAGGGAAAATTGATGCAAATATGGATGGGACCGTACGAGGTGGTGGAAATAATAAGAAATGGTGTTGTGCGAGTCAAGATAATTGATGATAGCAACACCATTCTAACAGCCAATGGCCACCAGTTGCATCCATACCACACGTCCGAAAGCTTGCTGGTGGAGTCTAGAATAGGCATGGGGGAGACCCCATCCAAGTAAATTTTTCTAGAGTTCTCAACAACATGGTGGACATAGAGGTGTCCACCAAAAATAAGTTAGTATAGTTTCCCATTTTTTAGCTTACGGTGTGTTTTGCAGGAACAACGCCCACATGCAAGTTATAGGCATCCTGAGAGCCAGGGCCTAACAGGCATGAATTGTATTTAACTACATTTTTTTTTTTTTTTATTTTTGTAGGGAAATGGCCTGATTGCTCGAATAATAGGCATCTTGGGGAACAAGGCCTAGACCGGCTCAACATCCATGAACCTACATGATAGGAAGATAGTGCTGATCCAGGCATGGAGTGGGCACCAATTCCTTGCAAAGGAAAAATTATGCACCCTCATGCCTGGATGAAGTGGATGCTGATGTAGTATGAGGAGAATTTTAGGAGGCTTGATCAACCTCACATCAATAGACACGTCAACCATTGCTGACTTTTCAATGATGAAGGAATGACGAGAAGGGAGGCCTTACTCTAGAAGGAAGGTGCCTTACTCTGGCACCTTACTTAGAAGGGAGGCACCTTACTCTGGTGCCTTAATCTGAAAGGGAGGCATACTGACCTTACTAAGGAGGTGCCACTCTGGGGATTACTGAAAGGAGAGTGCACTTACTTTGGGGCCTTACTAAGGAGGTGCACCTAGCACAGGAGGCGCCTTACTCTTTAAAGGAGGCACCTTACTTTATAAGGGAGGCATTATGGTGCCTTACTTAAGGTTAGGTGCTTACTTAGTAGCTTATAAGGAGGCTTATAGGTTAAAGGCCTTACTAAGGTAGGCACCTTATAAAGTAGGTGCCTTACTAAGGTAGGTGCCTTACTCTGGTGCCTTACTCAGGCACCTTACTCAAGCAGGCACCTCGATTGACTCAAAAGCACATGTGCAACTTGGTAGTACGTGGAGCAACCAAAGCCAACACCATCATCTCACATGATGGAAATCTGAAAGCACCCAAAAATATTTTGAAATCATTGGGTAGGATCTCTGCACGTCCCAAGGCCAACCATCGAGGAGATATGCATCCCAACTTGAACCAATAGGATCCACCACATTTTTAGTGTAGGACCTCGAGCGAACTAGAAATGCAGTACCCAAGGTGATGTAATCAACACATGGGAAAAATATTATCGAGTACCAATTCGGCATACTCCATGTAGCATGAAATGACCAATCAGGTATGCACATGATTTTCCTTAGATATATACGTAATTTTTCATATGATATGCTTCTCTAAAAATAATGTCGATGCAAGAATTGAATTCACCCCTCATGCCTAATACGTCATGCTAAAAATTAATTTGGGTGGCGTACCCTACCAACCCCAATGCGGAAACAATTTCTAGAGTTAGGCACCTAAGTTTATAAAAAGGTGCCTTACTGAGAGTAGAGCATCAAACTAGTCGAAATTAGTAGGGAATTCACCATGGGAGGATGATCGAAGAATCATGCACTCAAAAAGCATGAGCCTAGTGGCATTGAGGGGATTAGGGGAGAAGTCCACAACCGGTTCAAAGTAGTCGGGTGGATGAATTACTATCTCCTGGTCAGCCAAGACTAGGATGTAGAGGTAGCAAAGGAGTTTGCTACCATTGTGAGTAGAGGAGTTTCTCGGTTGCATGGACTGGTGATTCTAGTCACCCTAGAGCACATTGCTCATGTCATCGACCTCCCCCTCACTAGGGAATGTACATATAAAGATGACATGGCAAAGTAGTGCATAGAATTGTTGCTCGGATAGGGGAACATCCCATGCGACCAAGGGGGCTCCCAAAGTAGAGACTCTTGATGCACCTGAGGAAGCTCTTTGAGTAGGTTGCGAGATACTTCACATGCACTAGGAAGTATTCACACCTGAATGTGAACCATATGCAGTTCTTGAACCACCTGGTGCATGGGTAAGAAATTAACATCTCATTCTATCTAGAAAATGCCCTATAGGATGAGGCATCATGATATCAGAGAGGGTGGTCTCTGCCCTAGCCCACCATGGGATAATTATAGCCTTGATACACCATGTAGAGGAGCATAGGGGAAGCTCATCGGTGGTTGGGCTGAACACTCTAGTGTGCAAGAGCAGGTGGCGGCTGAAGTAGAGCAAGAGGTTGAATTACGAGGAGCGGCCAAAGAAGTTAGGGCTGAACCTTTTGATGCATCGAAGTAGGCAGCAAAAAAAGTAGGACATGATGTCGAATTAGGGGGAATTTCTAAAGGGGAACACCCCTAATTTTCACTAGATGCTATGGAGGAAGGGTAGAGTTCTCTACCCAATTATATGGAGGATAGGCCGAAATCCTCTAGCCTCAAACCCATAGTATGATGGATAGAGTGCATACATGGTCAGAGATGACTGCAGTGCCTAATCCTCTTGAGTGAGGAAGAAGAGGAAGATGTAGAGCTTGGCTTCATGACCCAAACCCTATGGAATTTGGCTACTCATAGTCTGCAAGACCCGTAATCCTTAATGAGCCTACAATAATAGTCTAAGGTGTCGATGGAAGAGGACCACGTTGGGAAGAGTGAGAAATTCATGATGTAGGTATTATTTGAAGAATATAAGGAGATGTCTATGAGAAGAATCTAGAGGTAGGAGGCCACCATCACCCAATTTTAGCAATTGATCCAGTAGCTCAGGGTAGAGAACCAGTAGTTGTAGGTCAGGGTGATCGAAAGGTGGGATACCTCTACCCAAATTGATTGGGCAATTGAGGTGCCCATAAACTCTCCAACCTCACTAGAGAGAGTAGTCTCATCCGGGGTAGTCAGGTCAGATGCCTAAAATGAAGAATTAGAGGTAGGAGAAGGTTCATGCACCTTTGATAGAGTAATTGTAGAGGAATAAGGGAATTCTATTTTTCAAATAGAAACCCCTGTTATCAACATTGATGATGATGAGGAGCCTTCAGGGTAGAGCCAAGGAAAAAACCTAAACTCGAGGCCAAGAAGGACTCTCTAGAGTTCTAGGGACCTAAAATTGAGGGACCGCTACCCGAAGAACTAGAGGAGCAGGAACCATGCGACCAGGAAATAGGGGAAATAACCATGGGGGACCTCAGATCAGAAGGGTAGATCCCTGGATCCTCTAATAGGGAGGTAGCCTCCATGGGAAAGGAAGATCTCCCCATGTAGGCCACTACAATACCAGATAGGAGAAAGGGGAAGGCACCTCAAACAATGCATAAGAGGGCCAAAAGAAAGGCTAGAGTGACATTTTCCGAACCGAACCCCCACTCGGATGAAGAATGGGAAGAAGGCATGGAGGCCTTCACTGAATAGAAAGAAAATTTCAAAAAAATCTGAGAGGAGTTCGAGGTGGCAAAGGTAGCTAGGAAAGCTACCAAAAAGGCCAAAAGAGGGCCTAGCATCTATGTGAACCCTGCTACGGATGATCAATTTTGGGAGATCTATGGTTCATCATAGGGTCGGCCCTCCAAGATGAGGAAATGACTGGAAAGATAGGGGGTATATGGACCAGAGGCAGAGGCAGCAATGATCATAGAAGAAAATTCTGGCCTCACCCCTGAAGAACTTTGGTTGTACAAGGCCAGCGTGGTTGTTCGAAAGAGGGATGACTCTGACATTCCCTTCGGAGAGTTACGCCCTCAACTCGTTGACTTGTGGTAGGAAGCAGAGGTAGCCTTCTAGAAGGGAGAAATGACTATGGTAGCAGCACCTAGCATAGGTGCTGGGCCAAGCATGATAGGGAGGCATAGCTAGTGTAATAAGAAGCTGGTGTAGAATGAAGGCCAACCTAGCACCATCGAAAGCCAATGTAGCTAGAGGTCAGCATAGCCTAAGAATGCCCTACAACAAACTAGTGCCCCTTAGTAGAAATAGAAGCCTTAGAGTGAAGGGAAAGCCAAGGCCACTAGTAAGAAAAAGAAATAGGGAGAAGTGGCCTATGTGAAGGAGGTGATTACCGGTTTTAGGTGCCATGAGGGCGTGGCACATATTAGGCATGGGGGGATGATGAGCACCAGATATGCTCATATTTTTGTATATGTACTAATGGTTTTTGTGCGGAAATATATCATGAGTTGTATATTTTTATGAAACATTATGTATTTATTTAATGAAATCATGTGTATTATCTAATCCATGTGTGAAGTGTGTTTTGTGTAGTTATTTCCCTGATTTTGTCATCTTTTGCTCAGTCGAGGTCCTACATGGACTTGACATGGTTTCGCTCAAACATATTAAGGCATACTGAAGTAGGCACCTTACTAAGGTAGGCACCTTACTCAAGTAGGCACCTTACTCAAGCAGGCACCCAGATTATGCGTGTTGACCAAATGGCTGGAGAAGGACCCCATTGACCATCGTTCCACGTCATCTATGGGAAACCACTGAATGAATGAGTTATCCCAGCTAGAGTGGATGAACACGTAACCACTCACGAAGCAGAACCGTAATGAAGCAAAAATCATCCGATTGCTAGGAAATGATGCAGAGCTGATTATCGCGCATCGGTTGTAGTAATCGAACTATCCCAGTTTAGACTGTAACTAGGATGCCTATTGTAACAGAACTACAACAGGAAGTCCTGTGTGTGGTATATAAACACATGGACTTCTCTGTAGTAGAGGAGGCATTTTTTAAGAAGAACATTATCGCATGTAATATTTTTTGCACTGTTAATAAAAGCTTGAGCATTCTTTCATCTGCGTATTGTCTTCGTGATTCGTTGGGCGGGATCTGCTGGAGCTCGGGCCCACTCCAAGCCAGTATTCCTCCCCTGCTTCTTAGTTACTTTCATAGATTTAATTATGTATGGTAGTATGTTCATTTCTTAGATTAAATTTAATTATTTTAAGAGTTGTGTTCTTTTTACGTAAAGTGTGTTATTGCTTTCAGTGTGGTGTGTTTACTTCTACGTATTTTATTTATGTGTAAGTTTTATTGGTGTGGACGAATCAACCACTGTTTTACAAACACCCCCAATGATAGTTGAACGGATTCATCTCAAAAGTGGTAGTGTGAGTAGTCTCAACCGTGGCACTTCAAAAGTCTATGAGCTCCCTGGTTTGACAATTTAAATGCGAGTGTTGTGACATATTTAGGACAAATTTAACCAGTGTTTGGCACCCAACACTCAAAGCTAAGATGTTTAATTGGTAAGGTTGGGTTAGGTTTGGGGGTCGTGTAAGTGATTAGTGATTTTTTAGTAGGTGTAGTGTTGGGTGCAGTGTAAGTGATTTGTGATTTCCCCATAGGTGGTTTTCCTAATCGATGTTGAGCATTGAGTTTGTATTTTTCTAACTTGACTAATCCAATGGTCCGCATCATGGTACTGGGATTGTACATTTTTACCTCTAATTGAATTTCTTCTTTTAATCCACTGATAAAAAAAAATTTAGAAAAATGAGGCATCTAGCCCTGTTGTGTGATTGGCTAATTGCTCAAATTGATCTTGGTATTCATGCATCGAAGTGGTTTGACATAGTTTGGTAAAGGCTCTAGTGAAAATTTCAAATTTACTAGGGCCAAATCGTACCAATAGATTTTTTGTAAATTCTAGCCAAGTAGGAGTACCATTAGTTTTTCATACCACTGGTACCATTGGGTGGCATTATTTTCAAGGTGGAAATATACAATAAGAATTTTTTGTACCTTAGGGATCTAGTAGAGGGATAAGTATTATTTTACTCGATAAATCTAGTTAGTGGGGTCACCTCCTTCAAATTTAGGAAAATCCAACTAAGTAGTTCTTTGAAGGATGGATGTTTGTGGCCCCTTAAGTGGTGTTAGTGTGTCAGTCCTCTATTGGGTTGGCCAACTTGAACTAGTTCTATATTTTGAGTTATCGTATCAATAGAGTGATTGAAGGTGTCCATTTTCAAGTCCATTGCTGACATTCTTTGTTCAAATTCTTGCCTCGTAGCTAAATTTTCTTGAGAAATTTGGTCCTTAAATTGGTGAAGCTCATGGTATATTTTTTTGAGAGTAATATCTTGTGATCTCCATTCGTCGGCCATCGAGGATTTTTTGTAGAATTTAAGTCTTCACAAAAATAAAATTTGTTTTTATTTTTTTTTTAAATTGTCAGCAAAAATTTAAATCAAATTTTGTGTTTTGTTTTAAATTTTTAGCAAAAATTTAAATCAAATTTTATTTTTTGTTTTAAATTTTTAGTAAAAATTGAATTTAATTGCCTTCAAAAATTTGGTTTTAAGAAAATTAATATATTGGTGCCCCTCAACGGTCACCAAGTTTGCTTTTTTTTTAATTTCTCCAAATTCAAAATTTAATATGGCTACTAACATGCGGAGAGTGTGGGAGACACAAGGCGGGGACAGGATGACACTCGAATGAGAAGGACAAACTTCTATGAGGCAGATACAAACATGAAATGATAGTTAAGAATAGAGGACATGAGAAGAGTGTGGGAGACACGAGGCGAGGATAGGTTGATACCTGACTGACAGGGATAGATTTTCCATGAGGTGGATATGAAAAATGGGGTACACAGATATGAAGACGAGTCAACATGGGCACATGGAGAGCATAAGGTGGGGTACACAAAAGGTGGATGCAAGGATATGTGACCAGCATATGCTGGTCACAATTAACCTTGGGTGTTGTTTACTTTATAAACTATAATTTACCATTTTCACATGCGATGTGGGACTAAAGTCTCAAAATTTTTAATTAATTTGCTTTGCAATACCTTAGGTGGAAGATGGTATTGGAGTGTCACACGTGCCTTGTACGTGTTGTACCCACCATGTGACATGCTTTAATGGTGAATGGTTTTAGGATTTAAAGGCATCGTGATTGGTAAAAAATATTTCACATTAATATGGAAATTATATTATAGTTTGATTGAACTATATTCATGCGCACCCTAACATCAATAATAGTCACACGCAGTAAGCATCAATAATATTCAGATGCAGTAATTTATTCATGCGCAGTGGATTCCTAAGAGGTGTAGAATTAATAAATTTTAAGCTTTTCAACTACATCGTCGAATGTTGGTAAATTAAAGGTTTTAATGGAGGATTATGTATTGTGCTTCATCATCATGCACAATGAATAGAAGGAGAATACATTGAACAGAATGAGAACACGTTGTATTACTAGTGAATGACTAATAAAATAGTGTCTAGAATCACACTCTGATACCAGATGATAGGATGCTAGATCCTATCTTATAAATTGCAATAAATAATTAGAATTTATATTAAAATTTGCACAGAAACATTGAATCATAGTTTAGAAAGAATCACTTTTGCACTAGAGAGGAATGTCCTTCCAATGGATTTAAATTGAATATATATTCTTTTTCTTCAATGATTGTTTCTTACAAAATAGCTATTCCTATTTTATATCTATCTAGGGTTATTGTGAAAGGACACAATGGTCCAATTGGAAATAAACATGAATGATTAATTAATTAATTAAGTGATTAGGGGTTAGGATATTGAATCCTAACACCTCTACACCATTGGAATGCCCACCAACTTTTAGAAAAACCCCATCAACTTTAGAGCAGTATTCTTTTTTCTTTCTCTAGATCTGGACCTCCTATTTTTTAGGATGTTTCTTCTTGGGACACTTAGTCCATAAATGATCAACTCTTTTATAGTCAATGCAAAGACATAGAGATTTCATATTCTATATCCTAGATCCAAATTATAGAATTTAAAACCAACTTAATAGAAGGAAGAGGCTTAGAGAGATCAATGTCAACACAAAACCTGGCAAAAACCATCCTTGTTTTTGCTCGAGTGGCTAGAACCACTACAATCAAGTTGGCCATTGATTTAGAAATATCCTTAAGGATGTCATCATCCCAAAAGACCATAGGTAACCCAAGTAGACACACCTAAAGGGGTGCCCTATTCACATTCTTGGTGGATATATTGAAGTCCATAGATCATTTCGTCAAAAAGAGGTATTTTCAACCAAATAACCATGGTCCCTTTATAACTACAACCGATATGTCTTCTAAGTTCTTAAAATTAAATAGCATAAAACCTTTGGGAAATGCCACCACTTCCAAATCCCCTTTGGTCTCCATTTTTGAGTAGTCCATTTTCTAAGAGAGTCCAAATCTGGTAAGACCCTAATAAAATTCACAACCAAGGAGTTTGCTCATTCCACTATTGTTAAGTGAAGAATAGGTTGAAAAATTTGTAAATAAGGAATATCATCCTCTAGCTCTAGAACTAGATCAAAGTGAATCTTAAAAATAGGGTTAGTTAGGTTTGAGGTGTAGACCAATTGGTTCATCCAAACCCCATAAGGGGGCGAAGGTCCAAGGTTCAAATATTGGGCCTCATCGGATTGAACGCTTGTCCCTTTCCTAGTGCTTTTAGTGGCGTAAAAGGTTTAAAATGTTTATGACATGGTGGTTATAGGGGTGGACTGAACGAAGATCTGTGTGGTGGCTTCCAGGGCAGACAACGCAGAATACTATGGTGGCCATAAAAATTTGGACAACCTTCCCGGATTCATGGCGGCTACCAATTCCACCATATAAATTAAAAAAAACAATAGGGTTAGTTCCTAATAACACTCAAGACCAAGAATGTTTGAATTACCCATAGAGGGAGTAGAAGATATCAGAGCTTTTGGACCTCTCAACTTCTAGGTCAAATACATCAAAACCTAGATAGAGTCACAAGGGCCCACCTGCCATGTCCCATTTCCATTAGTACCTACCTCACTTTGCACATCTTCCACGCTGCCCCTACCTCCTGAGCCCCTACACCCCCTTCATCCATAAAAAAAATATTTGAAATTGATGCCATATCATGTATAAAAACTAGGTCCAGATACCTCGATGACACTATTCTCCCAGTGATACAAATATACCAACCTCATAAATCTTCCAATGGTGCAGATCTCCCATTGACATTGATGTACTTGCTTCACAACTCTCCCAATGACATAGATATTCCAATGGTGTAGGTATCTCAAAGGTGTGGATGTAACAACCTCGTAAGTCTCCCAACAACATAGATATCCCATTGACGTAGATGTACTTAACTCACAACTCTTCCCCTCCATAGTTACAACTTTGAAAATCCTAACTTTTCATAGTTGTAGCTTCAAAAACCCTAGCTCCAAAAAAATCTCCATAGTTGTAGCTTTGAAATCTCTCCACAATTACAACTTTGAAAACCCTAGCTCTAAAAATCCTAGCTCCTAAAAAACCTCCATAATAGCTCTCCACAATTACCACTTTGAAAGCTCTCCACAGTTGTATCTTTGAAAACCCTAGCTCTAAAAAACCTCCATAGTCATATCTCCAAAAACCCTAGCTCTTGTTATTGATTTAATTAATAAATAAAATTTATAATATTAATCAAATTTTTAAAATTAATATTTTACATAAATTTGAACTCTTTGATGAATAATGAATATTGCTTTTAATTGAGCAAATATAGTTTATTTTTTATAATTTTGAATGAGAACCTAAAGTAGTGATATGGATTATAAAGAGAGAAAATGTTAAATAAATATTTGTTTTATTGTGTTTTAAGAAATGCTAAATGTTATCGTTGCAATCTTACTATAGTGGTAAGGGATTTGGCTTCTCTTTGAGAGGCCCAAGGTTCAAACCCCACTCAGTATGAGGGGATCAAGATCCCTTATAAAAACCTATGTAAACTCATTGAATAAAGAAATGCTAAATGTTAAATGTTTTACAAGAATGTTATAGCTTTATTTTTCATAGTATATAATTTGTTGATTAAATTATTATCTTGCAACAATTTTTAAGTGACAACTATTGGTGTATAATATGAAATAATTACTTATAAATTATTAAATAAAAATAAATAAAGAATTTAAGTATTCAAAAATTCAATACATATTCTCATATCCTTAAATAATAAAAAATATGTAATGATTTTTTTGTTTGATTAAAATAAGGGGTTTTAAAAGGGTCCTTGAGCCTATACAAAAATAGAATATATCCGAATAGGATAATACAAGACAAAATCCCAAGAATGAAGGGGAAAAGAGTAGCAAGAAAACATAAAATAGAGGAAGTCCCATAGAGAAAAAAATGAGATCCCTAAAACTAGAGTAGAAATAAAATTATGAAAAAGAGGGGGGACAAAGGAATATTAGGCACGAAGGAATAACACTACCTAAGCTATTCAACATCAACAGGAGTAGGGGAGTCTGCCATATCCTCAGGGATATCTTTACCAAACTTCTTGAATTTATAGAGGATGGTGGCTTGTTGTACAAGAGTAATGCTTATGTTTGCTGCTCTAATTAGGGCTCATAGAAAATCATCTAGACCCTAGATATAGCCCTTCCTACTAACAAAGGAAATGCAAGATTAATAGAGGGAGCACTTTGAAGGTATGAGTGAACAACTATGGGAGCCAACTCCTACGAAGGGGTTTGTAGAGGTATATTACCGAAATTAGCCTTTTTATTCGAAGGAGGAGACTTCACCACTTCATCTGAAAGCTAATCAGGCTCAATGTGAACAAGGGATTTCTTTCTCTTCCTATATTTGGACTTAATGCAAATAAACTATTTTTTTATCTCTAAATTGGATTTGGGAGTAGCATATTCTATATTAGGTTTGAGGTCAAGAACATGACTAGCCTTATGGAGGGAAGTCCCCAACTCATATTCAAAAAACACCTTTGGAATAGGATTCTTCAAAAGGGTAGGCCTAGACTGAGGAGATTTTTATTTAGAGTCATTGATAGGGCTGTTTGGAACAATTTTCAAAACTACCATCCGATCTTATCTCTGAAGGACATGCCTATACATGATTAAATATAAATCTTGGTGGATAGATAAGGACAAGGAACCTTTTTAGATATTGTTAATTGACTTCTCCATCGATCTAAAGAGGTATTATGGGATGTTGATGCTTCTCTTCCCAAAAATATGGTTAAGAAAAGCCAAATAAAAACTCCTTATGATGTTTTTTTCCCCATCCGTAGTAAAGTAATTGATAATGGGCACCATCACCTTATCCTAGGGCTTAGGGAGGGATTATATTACAAATTATCCTTTGTATTTACTAAGGCTCTCTCCTTTGTTCTTGAACAACTATAATTCACCTGTTAGTGAGTGTTTTTTCTCTTTGGACAATTTCTCCATTATCCAAACATAATGGGAACAAAGATAACAAAGCAAAAAATTGGGAAAAATGGTAGAACATGGTTGATGGGGATGTGAAAAAAATTTATAGGAAAAAAAATTGATTTGGAATAGTTCAAAAAGATTTTAATAAATATATTATATTGTCCAGGATAATTAACTCGCTTAGCATGAAGGCAGTTGATGCCATGTTGAGAAATCCTCCTTGACATAAACACCCAATTATGGGATGAGACACAAGGATGACACCTTAGATGATGACCTTTGAGAGGGCAAGTAGTAAAGTCAATACTTCACTTTGGTGCTTAATGATAGGAGATGTTGTAGGTGACGTGGTGAAAAATCATTAAGGAGTTAACGATTTGAGATTGGAACCCCTAATAAATACCTTTTATCAAGATATTATTTTGAGGATAGTGACACCCACATGTCAATTATATAGAAATAATATCATTGCTAATCATATCAAATGATGGATTAGCCAAGATTAGGCAATGATTATATTTCCAAAGCATGAAAATTGGAGAGAATAATTGAAAAGCATTGAGAGAAAGGCTAAGATCCCACAAAGGCACACACAAGGAGAGAGAGTATTGAAATATGACCAATTACGAGCTAACCTAGGGGGTGAAAGGTCAACAATATTTAAAATGGATGCTCAAATAGGGGTATCTACATGGTTGGATTATGGAACATGATGACAGTAGGGAAAAAATGAAGGATAAGAAAAATAAGGTGGTGAAACCAACAACTACCTTAGACT
Source organism: Wollemia nobilis (assembly GCA_028583015.1). Lineage (NCBI taxonomy): Eukaryota > Viridiplantae > Streptophyta > Pinopsida > Araucariales > Araucariaceae > Wollemia > Wollemia nobilis. The sequence goes on along the minus strand of JAQPPZ010017049.1, from coordinate 5,578,924 downwards.
TATTGAGGCAAAAAGATCTCACAAGGATACATTAGAGAGGGGGTCTTATGGGTAAGGTCTCAAATCTAGGATTAATCTAAGAGAATTCTATTATGGGAGCAATGGTACAAAAGGGATTAGAGGAAGTTATAATTCTAGGATGAAAGGTCTCCCTAGATGAGGCCCACGTTGGCCATAGAATCCATAGCACAATTTCCTTCATGGTAATCATGTTGGATGATAACATTGTCAAACTTTCACAAGGCCTTTTTTTTATTCTTCTATGATATTATCAATGCTCTAGGTGTGAGTTTGTGAACCTTTTAGCATGTTGATAATGTTCATATATTTACCTTCAATGATGATATTGTTTGAGGGGGTATTTTCTAGGAGGTTTAGACCTTGAAAGAGATCCCTAGCTTCAACAAAGTGACTCATTTGGACTCTAAGGTTCTTTGCAAAGGCAAAAACAATTTGTTCTTGATAATTTTTTAGAATGCCACGTTCCCCTACCTGACCAGAGATACCATTAGAAGCTCCATCAAAGTTTAGCTTGATCTAACCTAGAGGAGGTGGCACCCACTTAATTTTGGATTTGTCCATACTATTTGGATTAGGGGGCCCTAGCGAGGGAGATTGGAAATTAAGAGAATCCATTAACCTGATATCCAAAGGATTGTCTTTGGTACCTGAAAGGGAAACCAACAAATATTTTTCTTTGATAACTTCTAAGATTTTTATTTTGATTGAAATATGGTCTTTGGATTCATCCTTAAAGATTCTATTGTTTCTTTCTTTCCAAACTCCCTAGAGGAATGGGGAAGATAGAAGGTCCACCAAGATTTCAATCTCTAATTATAAAAGAGAAAGGACCACTAGAGATAAAGCTATTTGATGTTATTTGGTTGGACCCAAGAAAAACCAAAGGAGTTGAGAATAAAATGGAGAACATCCTGGGAAAAGGGGCAACCGAGGAAAAAGTGGTGGGTAGATTTAGCATTATATTTGCATAGATAATACCTATTTGGAATAATGATACCTTTTGATTGGAGGTTATCAATGGTTAAAATATTGTTTTTATCAATCAACTAAAAAAAGAAAAAAATCTTAGAAGTAAGGTGCTTGAGCCAATTTTGATTGGCAAGAAACCACTTATCCCTTTCATCTTCTAAAAAATATTATGCAATTTTGATAGAGAAAAAACCTTTGTCACATGGACTCCACACAAGAGAATATTGTTTTCTAGAATTAGGGATGAAGTGGGTTTTTTGGATCTTGGAGATGTTTTTTCTTGCTTACACTCTCTCTCATTAAGATTGTCCACTGGGATAACTTTTCAACATTTTCTTCCTTGGTTTGATTAAATAAAGTTGATGACTTGTTTCCTGAATAAATGACTGTTATAGGCTTCATGATGATGAGCTTGGGATTCAAAATAAGAGGAGATTCTATGATCTAGAAGTCCTTCTAGAAGTTGACTTTATTAACCTTGCCTAATTTCCATATGATCCCATTCTAGAGGAGATCTCTAGTTTTGAGGAGATAATTCCAAAAAGTAGATCCAATGAGGGGAGAGGGTTCCTCCAAGAGAATATTACCTTGCTAGAGGTACTTTGTGTTGATGATGTCAATACAAACAGATTTATCCATGTTTAGAAATATCCAACCTTGTTTAGCTATAAGGGTCATGTTCATATGCTTGAGCTTCCTAGATAACTAGAGGGAAGCTTAGAGATAGCACATATAATAATATTGGCAATTTTCAATTGTCTTCTATGGGGTGTTTAGGAAGAAGATCTTACTTCTACATAAATTGAATTTTTTCCTAGCCATTTTTTAGTAGAGAGTGATGATGGCTTTAATGGATTTCACTTGGGGAATTGAGGATAAGGTGGTGAGAATGTTTTTATCCATAAATTATTTATGGGTAATGGGATTGAGGGTCGAGGCTGGTTGAATCCCTGAAATGGTTCCCTAAACACACGTTGCTTTTAAGGACCTTCCAATAACCTCTACAAGAATTATGAAGAGGAAGAGTGAAAGAGGATCCCTTTGAATTAGGCCTCTAGAACATCTAAAATAGCTTGCTACCAAAACATTAACACTAACCAAGAACCTTGCTGAAGTGATGCATTCTTTGATAAGATTTATCCAATCATGATGGAATCCAAACCTAGATAGAATATGTAATCATGGGTATAAGATTATGAATTTATTTTTTATTTTCTCAATGTTAGAATAAAAACTAATTTAGATATTATCAAATTTTTAATAATTTATATGTGGCTTCTATTAGGGGTCGCTTCCATCAAAAATAAAAATATTACATTTGCTGCAACATACCTTTTTATCACAAATTTTCAATTATTTTTCTCATAAATATTTTTTTCAACTTCCTCGAAGTGCTATGTTTCCATAATCAGGTCCTTGATATTATTTTCATTGAGAGATAAAATTTCACTTGGCTAGTTGCCTTCTAAAATTTAAATTTCACTAGGATGAAGATCAACACCACAATTCACTAATTTATCTGGTACCCAATTTCCTTCTCTATAAGTATGCTCACACTTCCAAGAGATTGTCTATAGTAATAGATGATGAACATCAACAAGAATATTATTTTTTATGCAATCTCCACAGATATGTTTGTTAATAGCATTGATGATAATTTGTGAATTCCCCTCAATTGAAATATATTTCCATCACTTTTCTACTACAATTTTAATCCTTGTAAGAAGTGCCCTAGCCTCTACATTGTTGTTAATTGAAGTTCCTTATGATTATGAATAAGTGAGGAGAATATTTCCTTCACTATTTTTAAAAACACCACCTCCACCAACTTTTCTTGGATTTCCTTTAGAAGCACCATCAAAATTAATTTTGATAAACCCAATTTTTTGACATTTCCATTTTATCGTAGATCGAAGTAGATCCTTTTTTTCCATTATCATAGATGACTCTTCTATGTATGTTCAAATTTTGTAGCCAAGTCATTAGCACCTCTTTTTATGCAAGAGAGGCAATAATACGGTTCCAAACTTGGGAATGATTATGAGATTTAATTTTAATTTTTTTTTATTCCTTTCAAGCCATAAATTTCAACAAATAATGGTAGGGCCAATCCTCCAAAGAATACATAATGCTTTAGCTTTGAAATAATTAAACCAATATTTCATCAATTATTTTAATGTTGATGGAGCTACCCAATATAATTTCAAATTAAAAAAAAAACAAACAGTGTGAGCAAATGGAAAATGAAGAATTAAATGATATGATGTTTCTAAATCCTTCTCACACAAGGCACATCTAAAGAATCCATAATATTCTCTTTTTTGTAGATTCTTCTGTATGAATCTTACTTTTAACTACTAACCAAAGAAATTTTGATGCCTTAGGGAGACCTTCTTAAAACATCTTTTGAAGTTCATGTGCAATTTATTTGAGTTCCTCTCCTTCATCCAGGTTACTAAAATAAATCCATGATCTGGAGTTGTTGCTCATAATAATATAGTCTTTGACCTTTGGATCTTTACATATTAATCATGCTTAAGCTAATGGTTTCTATTTTGATTCAAAGATAAGAGGATAAGGATTCAACCAAGAATTAGATAAAAAATTTGCATAACTCCCCTCATTGACTGACCATATAATATATTTCTTTATCAATTGCAAACTCTCTGATATAAAATTCCATGTTGACGATCCTTTGGATAGATTTATTTCCCTAAATAATTTCATTGCATTGAGAGAACCTATATACTTTTGAATTAATGTTTTTTTGCAATTCTATCCTTGATTTCTAAATAATCTCCACCAAATATTTGCTCCTAATGCCAAAATTATAAGTCCATAATTTTGCAAGCCTGCTTCTCCAATATTCTTTCTTTACAATCTCTATCCCACTTATAAAGAGGAAACTTGAATTTTTCCTCACAACCTTTCCATAGAAAGTCTCTTTGAATTTTATCAATTTATCATGCTATACCTGTTGGCAATCTTGAAAGTGACATCATATAAATAGGAATGGATTGCAATGTAGTATTTATGAGTTGTAGCCTTCTTGCCATGGTTAAGAACTTAACTTTCCAACATACCAAGAAAGCTTTCATTCTATATAAAAAAGAGATCCAAAGTTACTCTTAATTTCCTTTAATAGATAAAGGAATACACAAGTAGATTAATGGAAATTTTTTAATTTTAAACCCTAAAATATTTGCAAAAATTTGTTGTAAATCTAGGGTAGTATTATTGATTTTTTTTAGATTTTGCAAGTATTTACGAACTATCCAATAACGTTCTCACAACCTGATAATATTGATTTAAACTCCATGAACTCACTCATTGAGGGATTGTTAAGAATACCGGATAAATAGTATTCAAAACCAAGGTAAATAGACATGCAATACATTACACAAGATTGAAGAGAATCTCGAGAACCAATTGATTATTCCATGGGATCAAATTTGCATAAATAGCAAAGTTGATCACTGTGAGCCATTGGATTACAACAACTCAATAGATCTCAACTAAACATAACTAGGAGTTTACCAACCTCATGCAAGAGTGGTAACTCCAAAATATCCTAGTGGAACTTAAGATATACTCTAACACCCCCCCTTAAGTGATACTAGGGGTAAGTGGAACAACAATAAAATAAATAAACAAGTGGCATATCCACAGAAATGAGTCCCGACAACAAGGCCTGATAAGGTACCCATGTACAATATATCTAGGAGATCTTATTTTGGATAGATGGTGAAAAAACACATGGGAAAAACCATCTTCCAAAAAAAGGTAGAATAAGAAAAAGAAGAAGAAAGAAGGATGGAGAGGAAGATGTCCTCGTCAACACCCCCTATGACAGCTTCCTTACCCCAAGTCCTTCACGCAACTGATGGTAGCACGGGGAAGCAAAGGGTTTGGTGAAGATGTCTACAATTTGATTCTGGGTTGAAATGTACTCCAAGCTAAGATCCCCATCCTGAATGTGTTGTCGAATGAAGTGCATGTGGATCTCAATATGCTTGGTACGCTGATGCTCAACAAGATTGCGAGAAATATGAATTGTACTCTGGTTGTCACACCAAAGTACTATAGGTTGATCATGGAAGAAACCAAACTCTATTAATATCTGATGAAGCCAAAGAGCCTCCTGAGTGGCTAAAATAACTGCCCTATACTTTGCCTCTATAGATGATAATGCAATGGCCTATTGCTTTTTGCATGACCAAGAAATAGGAGAAGAACCAAGACAAAAAATATAGCCAGAGGTGGAACATCTATCATCAACTGAACCTGCCCAATCTGAATCAGTGTATCCCACCAGCTCTGTAGAACCTCTGCCATAGAATAAACCAAAATGTGTAGTACCTTGTAGATAGTGAAGAATCCGCTTGGCTGCCTGCCCATGACTATCATGAGGGGATTGAGAAAATTGAGATATCAAACCAACAACATAGGAAATGTCAGGGTGAGTATGAGTGAGATACAATAGACTTCCTACTAATTGTCTATACAGTGTAGCATCACAAAGAGGTGAAGTGCAAGAGGAAGTCAAAGTGACCCTAGACTGGAAAGGCGTAGGTGAAGGCTTGCAATCAGCCATCCAAAACCGTTGAAGAAGATCTAGAGTATACTTTTTTTGACATAATGAGACCCCTGAATCTATTTGAGTGATCTAAAATCCAAGGAAATAATGAGCCAATCCCAAATCAACCATCTCAAATCTCTCAGAAAGGGAGCATTGAATAGTCTGAATGTGAGAAGTGGAACTACTAGTGAGAAGTAAATCATCAACATAGAGAACAAGAATGGTGATGTCCTTTCATTTCTCCAAATATAGACTGTAGCATCAAACTCACAATGAGTAAATCCTGTGGAGAGAAGAAAAGAATCCATTTTTTCATACCAAGCTCGAGGAGCTTGTTTGAGACCATAGAGTGACTTTTTTAGTCTACAAACAAGGGAAGAATCTTGAATAAATCTAGCGGGATGCTCCATATATATCTCTTCCTTCAAGTCACCATGCAAGAAGGCACTCTTCACATCCATCTAAAAAATAGGCCATTTTTGTGATGCAACAAGTGCAAGTACAAGCCTAATAGAATCCATCTTGGCAACAGGGGCAAAGGTCTCAATGTAATCAATACCCTCAATCTATGAAAACCCTTAGCCACCAAGCAAAATTTGTACTTGTCAATGAATCCATTTGTTGCATACTTAGCTCAGTACACCCATTTACAATGAACCAACTTTCTTCCCTTAGGAAGAGGAACAAGATCCCAAGTGTGATTCTTCATCAAAGAAGAATACTCATTTGTCATTGCATCATCCCACTCTTTTATCCCATTAGCTTGCAAAAAGGATTGTGGATCACTAGAAACTGACTGACAAACAAGGCTAGTACCCAAGGAATGAGTAAGTCTAGAAGGTGGAAGATCTTGGATGTAAGGTGTTGCTTCCTCAATAGTTGTGCGGGCCCATTTTGGCATAGTTGGAGGAGCAATGATAGGTGAGGCAGGAATTACATCATTTGGTGGAGGATCTTCAACAATATGTTCTTCATCAAATTGTGATTCAAAAAAGGAAGATTCATTGGAATCAAACTGATGTGAAGAAGATGGATGAGGATTAATTGTTGGGAGGCTTTCATCAAATTGAACATTCCTGTGAAAAAATACCTCATGAGTAGTAGGATCAAGGAGCCTATAGGCTTTCATATCCTCACAATAGCCAACAAAGATAAGTTTCTTGCTCTTTTTGTCTAAAGCTTTTATTTTCTTCTTTGGAATGTGGGCCCAAGTAGTGCTCCCAAAAACTTGAAAAAATGAGACATTAGGTTTGGATCTAGACCATGCCTCCTCTGGAGTCAAATGTTGAAGAGCTTTGTGGGGTGTGTGATTTTGAATGAAATTTGCACAGTTAATTGCCTCAACCCAAAAAATTGTTGAAATATCCCTTGAGTGGAGCATACAATTAGCCATTTATTTTAAGGATCTATTCTTTCTTTCTGCCACACCATTTTGTTGAGGATTATGTGGTACAAAATGTTGATGAATAATTCCATGAGTAGAAAGGAAGTGTGAAAACTCATTACTGAAGTACTCTCCCCCATTATCTGTATGAAGCTTTTTGATTTTACAAGATGCCTGATTTTCAACCAAGGATTTAAATATTTTAAAGTGAGAGAAGACATCACTTTTGTACTTGAGAAAATATACCCAAGTACATCTTGAAAAATCATCTATGAATGTCAAAGCATATTTAGCTCCTTTGAAAGAGGGATGTGGGAAGGCCATCAAATCACTGTGCACAAGTTCCAAAGGTGAGGAGGCTCTTTGGGATTTACTTTGGGGAAAAGGATCTTGGTGTTGCTTTCCAAGAGCACAACCATGACAAACACCATCAACAGAAGAGACTTTGGGTAAACCAAGTACCATATCATGAGTACTCAACTCTTTTAAGTATTGATAATTTAGATGACCAAATATTTCATGCCAAAGTTTGCTCTCAAGATCTGCATGAGCAACAAAATAGGAAGCTATAGTAGTGTCATTGAAACCTTCAAAGTGATACAATATGGCATTATGATCAATATCTCCTTTAGCTATAAGGGAATGTGGCTCTTGCAAGCTTCTAATCTCAACTCCTGTGGGTGTGAACAAAACTATTTTTCCCATCCCAGATTGGCAAATTTGGTAGATAGAAAGAAGATTTGTAGTTATATCTAGAACATAAAGAACATCATTGATGCAACCACCATCTAAGAGTATGTCACCTTTGCCTTTGATAGGAATGAAGGATGAATCCCCAACTTCAATGTTGAAAGTGGAACTTGAGGAAAGAGAAGCAAATGACTTTTTTGAGGAAGTCATATGATGAGTAGCCCCTGAATCTAGAACCCAATGATTGGAATAAGACTTTATAGATCTTCCTTGGACATTTAAAGCCTTTCCATTTTATTTTTTGACATCAATTTTATGATCCTTCATTGCTACTTCTAAATCTTGTAACCTCTTCCAACATTTGTTCATTGAATGACCATGTTTTTTACAGTAGGTACATTGCACATTTTCTTGTTCTCTTCTTTTAAATTTGCCTTTGTATTTTGAATTTGATGCTACAAATGCTTTTGAAGAAGTATTGGAGAACTCAAAATTGGAAAGTTTCATTTCTTCTCTAGTAAGCCTATCACAAAATTCTTCTAGTGTGGGCATTGTGAAATTTGTGCCAAGAGCATCCATTGTAGAGAGAAAAGTAGAGGTAAATATTTGAAAAGGCCCTCTTAGTTTTGCCAATATAAGGTATATGCATTCATCATATTTCTTGGATTTTCCACTTGCTTTGAGTTGAGTTAAGAGCTCCTTAAATTTGGTGAGAAAGTCAACAATGGTGTTGAAATCATCAGGTGACAATGTTGTTAATTCTGCCTCAAGTTGCATAGATTTTATGTGGTCAACTTTGCCAAATAATGTTTTTAGTTTGTCCCAACTCTCAAAAGGAGTTTTACAATCATTTATGTGAAACCACAAACTCTCACTAACATTCATGCTTATTAGGCCCATGGCTTCATACATTTTTCCTTTGTGAACAAATATTTCATATTCTTTTTGAAATTCTGGTTGTTTCTCTTCAAAGAGATGTGACAGCCCTCTATGTGCAATTAAGTTGAGCATTATTGGCTTCCATATATGGTAATTGTGTGGAGTTAGAGGTTCAATTTATGGTGTTTGTGTAGAATTAATCTTTTTTCCAAAAAGAATGAGCAACAAATAAAAAGTGCAATCAATGAGCACCATAGACCCCCCACAAAACAATTTTATTAGAATGATTACAAGGTCACTTTCTCTTCCAGTAAGTAAAGCCTTTATAAATTAGGCTTACCCAAATGTACTAAGAGCTCTTTTACAAAGTTTTGCTAAAAAAAAAGACAAGAAGACAATACATGTGTGCACATCGAAAAATCATCACAGATTTTTTAAACAACAGTAAAACATTCTTTGCTGCAATTATAAAATATACTTCTTGCTGCAATTATAAAATATACTTCTTGACTTGAAATGGGTTGTTACACTGTGCTTCTGACTGGTCCCGACTGCTCCAAGATATGAACATAGTTTGAGAGATTCTGCTACTCTCAAAGGATGCTACTGCTCTTGATAAAAATGTTGCTACCGTTTTATGCTCGTTTCATCGCCAGATTTCTATAGGGCCGCAGGCAAATGCTTCACCCTCTCGATGCTGCCATAGTAAATATGGTAAAAGTGGAGATAGAGGCCCCCAACGAATTGACCCCACCTGGTGAGCAGCTGATGATTTGAGCAGGGAGTTTATTTTGATCTTTATTTCCAATGAGCCACGGTGGAAGCCGATTCTGAACGTTGCCAGGAGATTTCACCAGCAACGAATTATTGAAGATCAGAGAATTTGTGGTACCCAAGTTGCTCATCAATGCGCTACTCCAGATTGCACTGGCCATCGATGTGCTGTTCCAAGAGACGTTCAATATTTTTTCTTATAAATATGTTGAGCAATTTTGTAAGAAGAACGTGCATGCCATCACAACTGTTTGGTCAGAACAGTGTCATTTCTAGGCACAGAAAATCTCAAGCTCACTGTACGGTGATACTGGGAGGCATCGAACTCCTTGACGTATTACTTTGCACATGCCAAGGAAAATTTGGTGCAACGGTTAAAAGAATCCATCCGAATAGGATTTGTTCTATTGGTTGTACAACTTGGTCTACGTATCAAACATAGACAAGCACCAAAGTCCCAAGGAAGAAGAACGGATTTGTGTTCATAAAAAAAACTTGCAGGTAATCTCTGAATATTCACAATTTTTTGGTTTGTTGTATAGCTCTGTGCATTAGAGCGGAAGCAACGTCACAGCATAAAGTACGTTGATCAGGCAGGAGACGGCCATTATGAGCATCTTCGGCTTCCTCTTCTAGATCACAAAACTTTGCAAAATTGACGACAACAAATATTGCTGCAAATGAGGTGCGATCATTCTGCAAAAAAATAGTGAGGATAAAAAAACACCAAATTACGAGACACGATCTCTCTGCAAAAAAATGATGATTAAGAAAAAAATAATCTGAGTCGTTTCTTCGGCAAAAGAAAATGAACAGCGATGCGTCTTTTGCGTCATGGTGGAAGAAAGATTTGTGGCAGCAACAAATCTAGAGATACGAAGCCATTCAGATAGTAAACTTATCATCCTTCTGTAAAAAAATTAATGAAGACAAAACACCGTGAATTGGCCTTACTGGCGATCTTTCTCCCGCAAAAAATTGCTGGATAGAAATGGTGGCAAGTATCCAAAAAAAAGTTGGCACTCCTTGTCTGCCCAAAAAATGTCAGAAAAAATGACGATCCTTCGAAGAAAGATTAAAAAATTTGAACCAGTTCTGAAAAAAAACTTCAGATCTCTCGAATGTAAGCAACATTCTACCCTCGCTCTAATACCATGTTAAGAATACTGGATAAACAATATTCAAACCCAAGGTAAATATATATGCAACATATTACACAATATTGAAAAGAAGCTTAAAAACTGATGGTTTATTCCATGGGATCAACTTTGCATAAATAGCAAAGCTGATCACTCTGAGCCATTGGATTACAACAACTCAATAGATCTCAACCAAACATAATTGGGAGGTTACCAACCTCATGCAAGATTGGTAACTCCAAAATATCATAGTGGAACTTAAGATATACTCTAACAGGGATGGCCCAAAAGAAAAGTATAATGAAAAATTGGAGATATGATTTGGAGGGGACCATTTTTTTCAACTTGAATACCTTTGATTTTTCTTTCTATTTTTACCTTTGAAAAGGCTCTCCCTAATGCTTTTGTCAAAATAATGAATAGATAAGAAGAAAGTGGATCACCTTGATGAAGTCCACAAGATGAATTGAAGTAATCACTAGGAGAACCTAGAATGTCCTTCAACTTGTTTGCCATAATTTATGAAATGATCTTATAAACCATATTACAAAGGATTATTGGATGAGAATTATCAAAATATTTTGTGTCACCTTTCTTGAGAACCAAGCTAATAAAATGAGCATTGATCTCACTTATTATAACCTTCCTTTTTTGGGCATCTTCAACCGCAAATAACATATTACTCTTCAATAAATCCTAAATTTTTTGAAAGAAAATTGTAGGAAATCCATCAAGACCAAGTGCCTTGTTAGGATGGAAAGAGAAAACTACTTCATTGAGCTCCTTCTTGAATATCTTCTTCATCAAGCATGCATTTTGTCCTTGAGTAATAATTGATGGAAGATTTTGTAGAATTTTTTCTTATGCCTCCTTATTTTTCCTAGAATCTAACAAAATATTTTTGAAATAATTAATTTCTTCCTTCCTTATATCTTCTTTGTCTTCAATATTTCTTCCATATAAAGTTAAAATATTTTTGATATGACAAACAACTATTTTGTTTGTTGTAGCATTTTTTTTTTGTATTTCTATATCCTTCCTTGATCCATTTTTCTCTAGATTTTTGGAACCAATATGAATCCTCCTTTTTCAATGCATTAAGATAATCAAAAAGTAATTTTTTTTCTTTCACATAGGAATCCTAATCCATTCCATTAATTTCTACTATCTCTTGTGAAATTTTTAATTTAGAATCAATTTATTTATTTCTTTAAAAATGTTACCAAAATATTTGGAATTCCAAATATTCATGTGATCCTTTAAATATTTCATCTTTTGAATAAATGTGTACATACATGATCCTTCAAATTTTAATTCATCCCACCATAACATAACCATATGGAAAAAATCAGGGTCTTGGAGCCACATAGACTGGAAGATGGCTTTGGATGACCATTATTAGGTAACTCAAAAGTTAAAATAATGGTTTTGTGATATAATCCTTCTCACAATAAATTTTTTCAAGAGATTGTATACTTTGTTTGCATCCATTTATTGGATAACAAAAATCAATCCAGTCTTTCTGCTATATGATTTTTTCCAACGAGTCTATTATCCCATGTATATTGAAATATTGAAAGACTAACATCCCAAAGGTTATTTGAATTGATAAATGAAGCAAAATATTGCATTTATTTAGACCATCCTAAAATACCACCCTTCTTTTCCAAAGGAGAGAACAATTTAAAATCATCCCCAAGAATCCATAGATCACAAGTATCATCATTGTATTTGACAAAAAAATGCTAAGATCCTTCCAATATAATTCACGAGGAGTAATTGTAATTTTAGCATATACATTTATAACCCCAACTTTGACGTTTTTTCCTCTTTCCTTCAAAATAATCTAGCAATCCAATTACTTTTTGCTTCTAATAATTTCCCATCCTATTTGTATTTATCCTATATTATTGCAATACCAGTTGAAGTGCCCCTGCTAAACAATCACCCATCTTCCAAATATTCTTAAAAGCATCCTTACCTTCATCACTACTTAATTTTGATTCTTGTATTAAAATAAAATCAATACTATAACATTCTATTAATTTCTTAATTACTATTTTTTTAGAGGTTTTATTCATACCCCTAATATTCCGTGAAATCATTTTTTTTGCCTGATAAAAAGGGGTTGTACTCGGGTCCACCACCCTTAACAAATTATATCTCTCTTATTTAGAGCTTGAGAGTTTATAAAAAGATGCACTTCTCATCTCAATTGAGATGCTATAGTTAGAAACCTACATCATTTTACATAAAATGCCTGAATTCTTAATTTTCATTTTCTGGATCTTTTCAAATATCTGTATGAATACAATTACTCTAGAATTTAGCATATTTCTTGAAATTTTCCTATAGCAGCCTTCACAATGCCAAAATTTCAGCTCTACTATTTATGCCTTGCATATTAGTAGAGTAACATTTCCAAAACATTGCACTAGCATAGTCTGCTTTACCAAATATGGATTGCTAGTTTTCTTCCTGAAACACAAGTGCAACCACAAAAATTATAATAAATAGTCTAAATGAACACACATTATTGTTTTAAAATAAAACAAATATTACCAATGGAAAACATTAAAGTAAAACTTAATCATTAATTGATTTAAGCAATCAACAATTTTTATCAGCTTCAGTTAAACTTTCTACTTCCTCTAACCATGGAAAGGAGATGTTAACTTCATGATCCTCAATCAAAACCCCTCTATTGGCTAGCTTATCTACATATTTATTTCCTTCCCTTAATATATGTGTAAACCTGATTTCTTCAAACTCTTTAGCAAGATCTTGAATTTCCACAATTATCTCTTATATGTTCCATGGAGCCTTTGCTTTCCTCAAAATTGCATTTATTACTATGAGAGAATCACCTTCCATCTAAACTCTATTCCATTTTATTTGTTTACATATTTTTAACCCTTCTAAATTTGCCCAAGCTTCAGCTTCATTATTTGTCTTAAATCCACAATTGAAAGCATAATGAGACAAAATATCTCCTCTATTATTTCTAATTATTCCTCCTCCTCCTATTGGTCCTAGGTTTCCTTTAGATGCTCAATAAAAATTCAATTTAACCCACTCCACATCTGGTGGTTTCCACTTTATATTCTTTACCTTATTTTTGCTTCTCTTTTTTTTGGGTAGGTTAATAATTTTCATTAAAAGGGCATTTGAAATGCGCCCCAATGCCTTAGAACAACACAAAAGAAAGGGATACGGGGAGTAAAAAAATGCATCCTTAGAGGAACAGAAAAAATGCAAAGACTAACAGAAATGAGACCAAAAGGTGAGGAAACCCCAAAGGGTCAACAACAATAGTAGGGAAGGCAATTACTCCATGGTAGGTGCTTCAGTATTTTCCTGTTCATATTTCTTGGTTTCATCCTTGGGAACTTCCTTTAAAAGTTCCTTTGCAATTTCAACAATTTCATCCTCCTTTGCTTCGGATTTGCCAGCAACAACAAGACTCATAGGGGCCTCCTCATCGAAGGTGTCACAGAAAAATAACAAATTACGCATATTTCTTTAATCCTTCAATTGCGATATGGCTTTCCCAATAGCAGCCTAGGCGGTCTCCAGATGGGCAATTGTAGCAGACGTGGTTTAGATGACTAATTCCTGCATATTTTTTCAACGGGGTCGTTGGGGTCATCCTCATCCTCTTCCTTGACCTTCTCAGGGCTCTGAGAATATTTTTTCTTTAGCCACTAGGAACTCCTTATGAGATTAAATTCTACCTTAACCTTTTTATTAGCACTGAGAGCCCTAGAATTTTACTTCCTTGCCCTTTCTTTTGGCACCTCTCACCTTAGAGGTAGGTGTGGAGGAAGTGTCATCCTCTGTGTTTTCCTGAGTGGTAATATTTCCTTTAGGAAATTTCTATAGTAGAAAAGCATAAAGGACCTTGAACAGGCCCTGGTGAGAAGGCCAAGCTTCCTCCTTCTTGGCATGGGTTGAAGTTATAGTATAATCCATAGAAAAATACAAGAATTATTGAATATTGAGAAATTTTGCATCTCTAAAATGATTCACAAATGAAAGGTGGAAACTATAGAGTTGTGACTCAGGATCATCTACAGTAATGTATTGCATGACTGACTTAATTTTACTTCTTGATTTCTTCTCTTGTATCCAAAATCATAATTCCATTTAATGACTTGACTCCATCTACCAAGACTCTCTGCTTCCAAATTATGGATTGGGTGAGTCGATAGGGTTGGTTTAGACTCCTCTATGGCTAAACATATCTTCTTTTTCATCACCTCTAAACTGCTTTTATTTCCTTTAAATATTCTTCTATTCCTTTCTAGCCATATAGTCCAAAGTAATGTATCTTTTGATATATTCCATATTATCTGTAAAGCCTCACTTTTATAAGTGCTCTGACATTGCTTTAACCAATCTTCAATTCTACTATTTATCACCATGCATTTACCAAACATATTAAGTTTCCATTGCCATAGATTCGAGACTATTGAGCGTTGTCCCAAGAGATGGTAAATACTCTCCTCCTTATTATAAAAAAATATTTAGAGGGGCCATGAAAACCCCTTTTCATAAGGTTATCCCAGGATAACATTCTTCTATGACCTACTAGCCAAACAAATATTTTGACTTTAGGAATGCTTGGGCTATCTCAAATATCTCTCTGAATTCTAGTGATATTATTATTATGTTGGTGTTGAACATAATATCCACTTATTATTGTGTATTCTCTTGAGCTATTCAAATCCCAAATCAATTTATCCTCAGCATCCCTCAAAATAATTATAGTTTTTGTATTTCTACTCAATTGCCTCCTAGAATCAATGTCTTGTATACTTGTAAAAAAATATTCTTTCCATTTATATCTTCCTTCTCGATCCTTGTACAAAATTTTTGAAACCCTATCACCGTATTTGTCTTGAAGCAATATCATCCAAGGTTTCAAAAATGGATCTAAATTGAGTGGTTTTTTATCACACCAAGTATCCATCCAAATAGAATTTTTTTCTCCAGTTACCACCACCCATTTTAAACCTTTAAAAATAATATCAATAGATTTTTTTAAACCATTCCAAAGAGTAGAACCATTTGGAAGAGAGAATGCAGTAAATATTAAACTTGGGTCATTGGGATCAACATACTTAGAAGAATTCTTACCCATTGTCTTTGACTCTTTTTGTACAATCTCTAGATAACTTTTCCCCTAAGAGCTAAGTTTGCATCTATAAGAGATATTAAACCAAGACCTCTCCTAGTTTTATCATCATACAACTTGCTCCATTTCACCAAATAAAATTTCATTTTGTCATGTAAACTTGACCATAAAAAGGATCGCATAATAAAGATTAAAGTTTTTTCAACTGATTTTGGCATAGACTACAAAGACATATAATATGTTGGAATGGCTTGTAAGACTGACTTTATTTAAGTTCCTACTCAAAACGTCTACCATAATAAATAACAAATAAGGAGATAGAGGATCTCCTTGTATAAGGCCTCTCTTGGCTTTAAAAGATTTTATCACTAACCCATTGACCAAAACTGAATAAGAAACTGTAGAGACACAAGCTTTAATCCATCTAGCCCATTTCTTCTCAAAACCAAACTTATCTAATACTGTAAAATAAAAATCTATTTAACCCTATCATAGGCTTTACTCATATCAAGTTTTAAGATTATAGCTTTCTCTTTTCTTGAAGCTACTGAATGTATAACTTCATGAGCTACTATGATCCCATCCAAAAAAATTCTCCCTTTCACAAAACCTCCTTGCTCTTCTGAAATGATTTTGTCTAACAATGGCCTTAATCTATTCACCATAACTTTGGAAATAATCTTATTAGCCATATTACATAGGCTTATGGGTATCAAATAATTCATCATTCTTCTTTTTTGGACTTAGGGTAAGATAAGTTGCATTTATTTTATAAGAAATGTATTATTTTACCCTAGATTGTTCCACTACCACCAATAAAGAATCCTTCACTATATCCTAATTATGTTGGTAAAAAGCTACAGAGAGCCCATCTAGACCAGGGGATTTATCCTTATTAAAAGAGAAAAGAGTTAAATGAACTTCTTCTAGAGTAATAGGCTCCATCAGTTTCCTATTGTCTTCATTTGTTATAACTGAAGGAACATCTTGATGAAGTTTATCATTAAGAACTTTGGTCTCCTCTAAACCTAAAATATTCTGATAAAATGATAGCCTATTTTATAATTTTACTTTGATCTTCAATCCAAACCCCTTCTATTGATTTATTTCTACCAATTTTAGAAGAATATCTCTGTACTATAGCCATCCTATGAAAAAAATTTGTACTTTTATCTCCTTCTTTTAACCAAGTATGTCTTGATTTTAATATTCAGAATTTCTCTTCCTTACTCAAAATATTATGATATTTATTAAGAAACTCCCTTTCCTCTAAGCTTGTACTATTTTCATAACCTTTTTGGAATTTTGAAAGTTTATCTTTTAGTTCTTCTTTCTTCTCAATACATATTTCCAAGGGTGTTCTTGTTCCATTCTTTTAATCTAGATGCCATAGATTTAATTTGGTTTGGAAGAGCATACAACCCACCATTACCTAAATAATTCCATGTCTAAGCTATCATATCAAAAAATTGAGGATGGTCTTCCCACATCTGCTCATATTTAAAATATGATATTTTTTTGAATTCACTAACCACCATTTTAACTCTTATTGGCCAGTGATATGAACCAATCCTTGTTAAGGTATTAATTTTAGCACAATTTCCTTCATCTAGCCAATGATATGAGAGAATGCATCTATCTAATTTTTTTGCTATTAGGTTTTGGCCTCTCATGTTGTTGGTCCAAGTATAGTTGTATTCTTCAAACTCAACTTCCCATAGATTGTTGTTTTGAATAAAAGTTGAGAAATCTTTCATACTTTGGGTCAATTTCCTAATTCCTCCAAATTTTTCATTCATATTGGTAATGACATTAAAATATCCAATTATCATGAAATGGATTTCTTGGTCATTACTTCTCATAAAGGCCTCAATACCTCTCCAAACTTCTAATCTACCTGATTGAGTTGTAGGACCATACACATTGATAAGGATGAAGTGAATATCAACAAAGTGGCAAGTGACTAAAGATGTTATCCAATACCTAATTTTATGAATGGTTACACAAGAGGTTCTAGAAGGATTCCAACAAGTTAGAATTCCCCCTGCTACTCCTTCAAAATTCATAGTATCCCATTCACATCTTGCCCAAACTGCTTTCATAGTTTTTTAAACTTCTTCTTTTGTCATTTTAATTTCCTAGATATAGAGAATATCGGGTTTATTACTTAAACATAGGTACCTAATACACCTATGCTTTGAGGGAGTATTAGCACCCCTTATATTCCATGAGATGATAATCATGTCTCATTAGGGGCTTTTGGACCCTCTTGCATATTACCAATATCATTTTGTTGTTTGGTAAAGAGAATTTCAACCAACTTAGTTTGTTTTCCTTTCTCTATGTTAGCTCTTGCTTCCCTGGATCTTGCTTGATAATTTGAGGGTTTTCCTCTTTTTTTCTGGGCTATATCAGGAGTAAGTCTTATTATTCTATTCCTTAATATTCTTTCACCATTTTGTTTTTCAACATATTTATCCTCTCCTGAGTCTATTATAGAAGCTTTTGATTTATCTTGCTCATTTTCTGGTATTTCCTTATTAATGGCAAAGGTCTTAACTTATAAAACTGCATTTTATTTACCAATTATTTTCTCCTAAATGGTGCATGGTACTTCAAGAGAGTCTTCAAAATCTTATGAAACACATTCCTTGGATTCATCGAGAATGTTCTTTCTTAAATTAGGATCATATTGAATAGACAATTCCTTGCTAATATGTTGAAATTGTTGTCATGTGTCCTTTAAGTTTTGATCTACTTTTTCTTCATAGGCTAAAGCCTCAAAAGAATTGAAATTTCTTCCAGTGTCCTTTCTTATTGGTCTCCACTGTTCATTTTATTTTATTTTTCTAGATCTATTTTTTGAAAGTTGAAAACCATCTTTATCCATAACCATTTGTGAATTTCTCTTTTCTACAAATGATTTTGCTGGGCTCTTCTTAGGGCATGATCTCCAAATATGCACCTCATGACATCTTCTACATATAAAATATATATTTTCATAATCTATATTTTGGGTCCACATCTTATCCCCATACTTAAGAATGATTGATTCTGGTAAAGCTTTACTTATATCAATCATGATCAATATTCGAGCATAAATAGCCAAAATTCCATCCTTTGTTTTATCTAAGATCTCAATGAATTATCCTAGAGTGTTTTCTATTACCTTGAAGGTATCTATTTCTAAAAATTAAATGGGCAATTCAAACATCCTAACCCATACTGGTACTAGGGATAGATTTACATTTTTAGGTGAAATACCTTCATACCAGCGGGTAAGGAGGATCCCTGCTCTTCCCATAAACCAAGGACCCCCTTTTAGGATTCTTTATTTTTATTTCCTAGAATAAAAAATGGCTAGGAATAAAAATGATAGAATCACTTATGGAGACTTCTAACTCTTATCAATCCATTTTCTCAAGGTTGAAGCCCCTGGCCAATACCCATTAAATTTACCAAAAATTGCCCTATCTTAGAGCAATGAGGATCTCTTTGAGGTGTGCTCACTAACCTCTACCACTAGGGATGATTTTAAGGATTTACCTATAAATTGATCCATATAAAAGAAACTAAAAATTAAAATCTAATGAAGTTTATCTGAAATTTCTATAACAAATATAATATTTGATAAAAACTTTATAAAATTTTCCTGCACAATTTCTAAGATAAATAAAGGGAAAAAATAACTTAGCTGAAATTTCTTTGTCCAGATAGAATGTATTGCCTCTCTAAAGTCCTATCTCTTAATTGCTCTTCCCATTGTTCGAACCCTAGTTGGCAAATATTTACAATTTCATTTTTTGTGACTTGAAAAATTGTCACTACCCTTGTTTTGAATGGTTGAATTCAGAGGGTTGTACCTCCCTCAATATTACTTGGATTTTTGCATAAGACCACTTATTTTAAATCTATTCAAATTATGCACAAGTTGGTCCAATAATAAGCTAAATCGAATAACTCTTCATGAAGATATGGCTCCTAAAAGATGAGATATTTTTTAGGAAAAAACCCTAATCCTTCACACTTTGTAATTTTGTTTTTCACGATTTGAAAAATTGTCACTGCTCTTGTTCCGAATGGTTGAACTCATAGGGTTGTATCTCCCTCAATATTGCTTGGATTTTTTTCCATGAAATCATTTTCATCATCAACACTTTTTATTTTTATTAGTGGGCTTAGCCCCACTTCTTGTTAACACTTGTGATATTTTTATTTGGCTTTCCAAATCAATATCCTTTTGAATTTATTTTTCTCTTTGTTCCTACTTTGATGGCATTCCTCTCCTTCCATTCTCACTTACACCCATCTTTGTCAATATCTTTCTTTTTTTTTATATTTTTCATAATGAGACTTATCTTTTAAAGATTTATGTTGCCCTAAAGAATCAAAAGTGCAAGGAATAGCCTCATTAGCATTTTATTTTTTATGTTACCCTAAAAACTCTAAACTTGTAACAACACAAGTCTAACTCACCTGATTATACAACTTAGTCTAGCATACTGGTTCCACAAGGTAAAATTTTTGCTGGACTTATTGACTAGGCATGACCTAAGGTAAATTTTTTTGAGTTAAATGGTTTTTATGATCACCCAACATTTTATTAGTACGAGGTATAATCAACCGTATTGGGATTTTTGGTTGCTGCAAATGACTCCCAAAGTGGATGAGATTGGCCAAATCTCATAAAAGGTATCATTTTGTGGATCTATCTTCTCATCCTCATGTTCTAGTATGAGAGCACAATTTCATGGCTAGGGTTATCCTCTAGGGTCCATAACACCTAGAGGGTGGATGCATACTCTCTCCATCCCTTAGCATGAGGAACCTAGACTTAATTTTAGCCTTTCTATTCTGAATTGAGCATGCAAGGGTGTAGTGTAATATGCCTAGTGTCTAGTTGAGTGTCAACTTCATTGGAGTCAACTAGGGCCATACCATTACTCTGGCTCTAGATCTAGTATAACTTGTCAATTTATGATTAATGATGAGTTATACCATACCAACCATCATGGATTAGTATTGCTTTGGAGTCTTGCTATGTTTCTTCTCATCATAAGCTGAACAAGGACCCATCACCATACTACTCGTGCAATGACCTAGAGGTGATGTCCCATACCATCACTCATCACTTGTTCTAACAAGGTCACTTGTTTTGACCTATTTTGTCAAAAAGCGGTCATTATCAAATTTAAGTGGTTACCAACTTTCACCATCGATATTGGGTGTTTAAGGTTTTAGCCAATCACCTTGCTCAAGATTTAGGTTCAAGGCTTCATATGAAGGATTCACAACTTAACTCATATTTATCTAACCCTAGTTCAATAATTGCCCTTATATCTATTTTAATCATTTAAAGCATAATTCACTAGATTTTTATAAAATTATATCCTAATCTATAATTAAATAAATTAATGTTATTTAACTCTAAAAATGAAGTAACCATTGAGTAAATTAACCAAGCTATGAAAATTAAGTAAAGTATCCAACCTATCTAAAACTGTAATCAACGAAGTTATCAAATAAAGTTACAATTCTTCTAAATTAAAAATAAAGAGCCTACAATCCTATTATTTATCATTAAATTTATTTCTATCAATAAATATACTCATGAAAAAAGTACGGAACTAAAGTAATCCTTTTTTTTTTAATATAAGAATTAATGAATGAATTCTAACACATATATTTATATTTATATATTTTGAAATATACAAACCAATGAATGAATCTTAATATATATTTATATATATTTTGTTCCTTTCCACATGTAAAACAGATAATTCATACAACATTTTAATCTCATTACATCATTCATATTACGCATGTAATTCAAATAAAATAATATTATTTTCTGTAGTCCTACATTCTCTCTCTGAGGAGCAGTCTCAAAACTATTATTTCATTAAAATAAATCATGTTCTTTATTTAACACATGAGAGCTTTCTAATCATGCCTTTTTATATAGCACATGAAAGTATCTAATATAAATATACCTTTAACCGAAATAACATCACTCTTAGCATTTAGCTTAGCCATAATAATAAAGAAACATCCCTAAATTCAATAACTTTATAAAAAGAATCCGAAAGTTTGAATACAATAATTTCATCTAAGCTTCCTCTTAAGGGGTTCTCGTAACCTCTATATTTATCCTACCTTAAACTATACAATGTAATATCATTCCCATACATATATTTAATAATCATTTACTCGATGTATATCCAAAAATCAATATTCTTTCTTTTATAGTGAAAAATGAAAGCACATTGAAAGTCACAAGCTTAGAAGATAGAAAAAGGTTATAGTTTTCAATAAAACCATAAGTATATATAGCAAGAGACACATGAAATTATGTCACCATAGAAAGACGTTTATCTATTATGCATTAGGGAAAATGACTTATGTTACACTTATAAAATCTTCCATTCAATATTTCAGAGGCCAAAGTAGTGAATGAGGTATTTCAACAAAACCTCAGCACGTGGGATAGACACAGCTAAAATTATTCACACATTGTCAAATAAATACTATGTTGATTAATATATAGGGAGAGCTTAACTATAGACTCTTTAATTTTATTTATTAAATAAAATAGGTTATTCATTCCTTCAACTGAAAGATAACAAATAAAAGAAATGTCACACATTAATAAAATCTATTTTCATAATATAAAATCCTATATTATATTTTACATAACTTATGTCTAATAATAAATATATATTGTGATTATAAATTTTCACTTTAAGTTTTCTACTTCTAATAGAGCATGACATTAAGAGAAACAAAATATCATTAAACAAACAAAGAAAGCATGGTTTTTACATCATAATGAAGGAATACATCCTTAGGTGAATAGATAAAAAAATCCAATTAATTAAACTTCTCATAAATATGTTGACACTTAAAAATACGTTCCTTCCTAAAAAAGTTTTGGAGAAATGAAATGCATTTATTACATTGAAAAGGCTCTTAAATTAAAACTTATACTATCCTCAGTCGATAAAAAAAATTGAACTCATTTAATTCAACTCGGATGGCATCGCACAACAAGGAAATACAAGGCAAAAAATATAGGAAATAATCATTGTATGCAAGTGACAAGGACCCAATAAAGTTATTTTTCAGCGGCATGTAATGAGTGAGCCTCGAATTAGGAATTAAAATCCCTCAAAAGGTCCAGGCCACTCTTAATACAATATTAATTGAATATTTAGTTTTCAAGGTGAACATGACAATACAAATATGCAAACAAACACTCTACATAGTGGGATGGAACTAAACAGGAACTCCATCAGATATGCTCATATGAGGATTACTCCAGTAAATTAGCAGAGCATAAGATTCATCCAAGAGCTCCTCCCTCGTGATCAACATCCAAGGAAAAATATAGCATTATATTGAGATCAGACGGCTCCAAGGAGATGTAGATGAATGCAATGAAGATACTTCCTAAATGCAATATTATGTTTCCATAATGTTGTTAACTTTGAATGTAATTCGTAAAATACTAAATGTAATTCATAAAACATTAAATAACATAAAGGTGACATAATATGAGAGCATATATCTTCAAATAAATTAGATGACTACTTCTACTAATAGCCAACCCTATGTAAAACCAATTTTAACCATTGGAAAGCATGTAGAACAACATAGTGACTACTTCTACTATCAGACAAAATACAACATCCAAATAGACAATACTACTCAAGTGAAAAAGATAATTTTTAGTTACTCTTTATATAGAAAACAACACAGTGCAAGTTTATCATTAAATAATTAAAAATAGACTCTCAATATATTTCAAACGCATATCAACATCGCTCATCAAATTACTAAAAGAAAATAACATGTAGAAAACCAGTAGGACAAAGATCTAACTTGAAACTTTTCTTGTCCAGAGTGTTGCTAACTCTAATATACTTCCAAAACTCTCTTCTCAAATCCGCAAGATGAGTGTGTCTTTAAAATTCAATATTTCCTTTTATATAAAGCACGGAGAAGATTTATTAGACAGGTGGACTTTTCATGCATTTTTCTATCTCAATTGTTTTCCAGGTGGTGGCTGAATTTTGATCTTTAGAACAAGCAAAATATATATATATATATATATATATATATATATATATATGCACTCATAATGTTAAGACAATATGCATTCCTATAGAAATACATTTATCATTTATTTAATATTATTAACATATAACAATATGCATATAAAAATATATTTATTCTTTATTTAAATTAATTACTATATTTTAATATTTATGTTAATTAATTTGCAAACAATAATATATAAAACAAAGCATTTAGCAATCATTTTAAATTACAATTTAGTTTATACCTTCAATTCTTCTTCTCAAACTGGAAACTTGATGTTTCCATCTTCTAAAAGAGAATAGCTCCCATGCTTTGACACTTTTCTTGCCATAGAAGGTTTAAATTGTTCATTTATTTAGAAGCACGGAATATATAGGAAACAATCCAAAAAATAATACATACACACAATGCAAATCATGCACCTATATGAATACAAATAGATGATCTTCCAAGAGCCATTTGGTAGGTGTATCATCGGTAGGGATTTTTTCATCCTTGCCAATGTGAATACCCCACCATAGTGATATTTCACACCACCATCATTTCCCATCTTCCCTCTTAGGATTGACCTTTATATTCCCATTGAAAGAGTGTACTTGGTCTTGCAATCATAAAAGCCATCAGCAATACCATATTCTAGGAGCAAAAAGAAAAGTACAATATATCAATCCATATTTACATAAATTAAATAATAGGTGTGCTAGGAGGTTGTTACAAAACTACACAGATGATCCTCCATAGTCGTTACTTTCTTACTTTGGCTTATAAACCCTAAATTTTCTTGGATATCCTCCATAAAATATTCTTTATTGTACTACTCTTGAAGCCCTAAAGTGCAAGGAATACACTCCGTACTACTTTTATTTTTATTGTAAGGAGAATATTTTATATTACTTGAGGAAAATAAAGGTGATTTACTTAGATTAAGCTTGATAAAATATTCCCTTATTTCTAAACTGGATAAAATAATGAAGAAAAAAGAAGAAACGTCATGGAGTAATTTGAATTCAATACCCACTTCCACTTGATTCAATTTTAAATCTCAAACAAAATTGGCCAATATCCATGGAACTTACATATTAATCCTCTAGTTTTAAGAAACATTATATCATGTTGAATCATCTTATCCTTGGTAATCACTTCTAGTGTAGTATTTGTTACTTGGATAGGGTTTGCCATAGATTCAGTATTCCTCTTATTGTTAGCTAGAGAATCCATACTTCCAACTAGGCCATTCTTACTATTAGTAAGGATTTTAAAAAATGATATTCTTTCTATGTTACCTAGATTTTCTTCAAATTAATCCTTTAAATTATCCTAATATCTAGAACAAGAAGTGGAACTTATTCCTTGATCGTGCTTTGCTTTCTAGTTCCTACTTCCTGCTCATACTTTCTCCTCACTCCTAGCTTACAATGTTGGCTTTTAAAGCATTACTACCATAATATGTCACAAGTTATCTCACAATATCACACAAGTCCCAATATAAAATAGCCATAATAATAGAGATCAAATAATGATAATATGATGAGTAGAATAATATGAGCAAATGAATATTTATATCAAGGCTTATAATAAATTAAATAATATTTATTTACATACTAAAATATGAATGCAAATATATTGATTCATTCATATACTATGCATGAAGAACAACTTACAATATTAATGGCTCAAAATGTATACAAGCATTATTTCTCCTCTTTTGGTTAAAACTTTGAATTGTTACTACTTGATTCTTATTTGAACTTACTTTCTTATAAAGAATTATCTCCATAATATAGCAATAGTAATGTGACTCTTTGGATACTTGAATATTTCTCTCGTATGACTCTTGGTTTCTTATATTGCCACTTGTGTATAAAATCAACACTTGAGTCTACAACACTTGGGCATATCTACAAGACTCTTGGACTCCTAATCTTGGATACTTGTGCACATCCTCACATTATATATTTACACTCTTGCATACAATACGCTTGTGTGTATTCTCTCTTACATGACACTTGTGCATTTCCTGCACATTCACACTTACATAAAAGGAGAAATAGACTTAACCCTAATCTATTATTTACAAATGTACCATGAGGGTACATTAGCATGTACCAAATAATTTAATATTCTCCAACACCCCCTTGTATTATATTATTTAGTTATTGATAATTGAAGACTTTAGTATTCAATATTGGTCCTTTTCTTTGTCTTTAATCTTTAAGCAATCTTGAATTATTCACGAACCTCGGATTTTCTTGAATCTACTTCATCATATTGAACTTTGGGTTCACCCAATGCTTACGTTTGTAGGAAAACTTTGGACTATGCTAGATCCAATTTCCTGTATCCTATATTTTTGAACACTTAGGTAATTTATCATCATTTTCATATTGAGATAAACATTCAATAATCTCTTGAGAAAAATAATTGAATCTAAGGTATATATTCCATTTTTAATTGAACCTGTAGCTTCTGTTATGTTTAGATTCTTGATGATGCATTTGCTATGTTATATTTATATATTTGAATTCAAATGATCTTTGTTTTTTAACCAATTGAGTGATAGATAAGATTGGTTGATAGTCCAAGAAAATATAGAACATTCTCTAGTAAAAAATATAAAAAAAGAATGGTAGGCATTACTCTACCAGTTCCTAGAACTTGATATCTTTTATCATTTGCAATATTTAAAGAGATAATAACCTCGACTTCTAAAGACTAAAATTAATGCAAGTTTTAATTCATATGATGACTAGCTCCTAAATCTATATACTAAAAAAAAATTATATTTGAACTTTTTCATCTAACTCAAGTGATACTATCTTACATCTTTGAAAAGAGTTTTGAAGAACTCTTTTATGATGTTGCCCATTGTATTAAAAAAATTATCTTTGATATAAATATTTTTTTTGAACTTTTTTTTTCATAAAGTATGGTTTTATATTTTGGTAATATCTCCTGTTGAAAAATTCCTCTTTTTAATTTATCCATGTTGTAATTCAAATATGATGTTTGCAAATTTTATCCCTATGAAGTAGAAAAACTTATAACACCCTAGTTCAAAAAAATAACTCAAATAATAATTCCTGTATGAAATTTTCAAATTTTTGTTTTCTAATTCTTTGATGTTGAAAATATTTTAACTTCAAAATCATAAATTTGTAGAATTTCAAAAATCATATAACCTATATTTATTTTTCATTTTTCTAAAAAAAATAAATTTTCTACCTTTTAAAAACTTCAAAAATAGTAATCAAACTGATTAACTAATGTAGAAACATTATTACTCCAAATATTTAAAGATTAAAAAAATAAACCCACCCTTATTACTCCTAAATTATAATTAAATCCTACTTATAACGCCTTTAAAAAAATAAACTCTATTTAAGCTTATAAGCACCTTATTACTCCAATTAAATCTAATGAATAATAATTTCACTTATAACTTTATGCTTGCTTAGTAGTGAACCGTGCTCATCTAATTCAATGGTGAGTTGTGTGTTGCTTACTTCAACAAAAAATATTGCTCTGCTCTCTAGCAAATCGAGCTCTACTTAACCTATTCATGCTCACCTTTGGATATGTTTTCTTTGTTAAAGAAATATGAGCTTGGACATTTCAACTGCTTGTGAATATGAACTCAATGTTTCAATTATCCACGTACCTTTGCATGGATAATTGA
The DNA here is from genome assembly GCA_028583015.1 of Wollemia nobilis. Taxonomy (NCBI): domain Eukaryota; kingdom Viridiplantae; phylum Streptophyta; class Pinopsida; order Araucariales; family Araucariaceae; genus Wollemia; species Wollemia nobilis. The sequence continues at coordinate 5,551,576 of JAQPPZ010017049.1, read as the reverse complement.
TTAAAAAATAAATAATTAATTAGTTATATCTAATATTATATGTTACAATGGCATAGGTCATGATTTGTTTTATATTGAACTTGAACGACCCTTCCTTAGACTCTTCACTTCCTTTTTGGGATCTTCGACTCTAATTGTTGTTGGGCTCTTTGGCTTTGACTATTGGGCTCTTTGAATTTAATTTTTGTTGGTATATTTGGATATAATTTTTGTTTCTTGGATGAACATTTCACTTTTCTACATATTGGATGATCTACCACGATTATCCTTTTCCTTAGGCCTTGGTTCCTTTGATGCTGGTTACTCAATCATTCTCTTTCTTAGCCACTGGTTCCTTCAATATTCCTTAATCATCCTCTTTCTTAGGCATTGGTTGTTCCTTATTCATCCTCTTTCTTAGATGTTTTGTGATCCTTACTCATTCTCTTCCTTAGACAATTTATGCTTATTGGTCCCTTCTAGTTTATTTATGGTTCCTCCTGGGTGCAATTTGCATGTAGGTTGCAACTTAGATACTAGTTTCCTATTGGTTCCAACTTAGGTGTTATTTGCCTCTATATTCATCACAGATATTTGCATGTTTATCATGGTTCTCTTGGTAGGTTCCATAATTGCTAGTGTTAATTCATTGGTTACCTTCTCCTTAACTCATTCACTATTATCCTAACCTTTCATCTTGCTACATCATGTTGTCTATTTGAGATTTTATATTGGAACAACATTGAATATGATAATGCAAATGTGTTGTAGTCTTCAAAAATGATTCTATTTATTGAATGGATTCTACAACAACTTTTGGCTTTGCAATATCTTGAATACAACTTTATTTTACTTTTCCTTTATTTATATTTATCATATGCTTACTATGTGGTTGAATGGATATTTTATTATCACCTTCTTGAAGTGGTTGAATGGCTATTATGTTATCACCTTCTTGAAGTGGTTGAATGGTGGTTGAATGGAAATTCTTCAACCGCCTTCTTGATGTGTTCAAATGGACTTATTCTTCAGCAATATGGGCCTTTTATTTTTCTATGTAGACCTCTTTCTTCTTGCTCTTTTATATGATCTCTTAGATTTTTTTTTTACTATATGGGCCTTTTAGGCCTCTTTCTTCTTGCTTTTCTATATGGGCCTCTTATTATTTATATAAGCTTCTTCTTCTTTAATGGAGGATTCTTGAATCTTAATAGGCTTCTTTGGCCTTTTCTTCAAATAGATTTCTTTTGACTATGTCAAGGTCAATATGACCTAATTTTTCTTCTCTTCTCTTTTATGCTTTCTTCTATCTTTCTTAAGAAGCTTTGAATGTTTCTCAATCTAATACTACTTTAGCTATTCTTCTCTTCTATGCTTTTTGCTTTCTTATCTCTGCACTTAGAAGCTAAAATTCTTCTCAAACTTTTGTAGTTTTATCTTTGCTTTCTTTATCTTTATACTTAGAAGCTAAAACTCTTCTCTATATTTTATAGGAAGCTTCTCAAAATTTTGTAGCTTAGTCTTTGTGCACTTTTTGAGAGCTCAAAAAATGTTCACCAATAAAGCAAATAATAATGTAAAAATTAATAATGAACACATGCATGTAATTGAAACACGATAAAAATAGTAAAATAATGAGTCGGGTCCTTTTTATTAATGATAACTTATCTTTATAAAAACATATTACAATCACATCCCCTCGAGGGAGTCCACAAGTGCGATACAATCAATAGAAAATATAAGGGTTTTATTCTCCTCTAAATTATCCTAGTACACTTTGAAAGGTTCTCTTGCAGTCACAATTCATATTGGGGTGGGTTTTCTATGACCACCACTTCTGATTGGATGTGAATCTTGGAGTCTTTATCACCATAGAATCCTATTATCTGCACACAAAGAAACATGAAATGTATCAAAAGCATATGTAGGGCCCACCGAGGTTGGACCCATATTAAAGATGATAAATGCTAAAATAGAAAGAAAGCAGATGCATGAAATAAATATAAACTAAATGCAAAAATTAAAAAATTGCTTTTCTATGCTAATTTGAAAAACAAATTAGAGAAAGCAAGTATTTGACCAAGACCGTCTCAGGTCGAGATGACCTTATCTATAGACTATCTCGGGTAAAGACGATCATTGTCCTAGGAATGTATCTTTTCAAGACTAAGTTAAGGTAGTTTATGAGATACCTCGGGGTGTGTTATCAATAGATTGTTGCATTGTGGAAGTGAATTTATGGGTTGGATCAGTTACTGGTGTGAAGATGCTTGATTATGAAAAGAATAATAATGTGGCTTTCAATCCTTTACAGTGATCCAACAGCATGGTCTCAACAATAGGAGGGCTTGGAGGATCATAAATGGTAGCACTTCATTACATGAAGGCTTGAGCTTGAGGTATAATTTTGGTAGCACTTCATTGCTCAAAACTTTAATTTTTGGATTCTTTCAACTAAGGGGTGAATACCAATTTATAGACTTTTCGTATGGAAGCTAAAAATGTTAAAATTATCCTGCATGAAAAAGCAGAGGTAGTTAGCATTAAGAAAAATGAATGCTTATCTTTGAAATCTCATATGATTGATAATGGTATGTGTTTTTCTAATTTTGGTCCCTATGGGGTGATTAATGCCTTTTGTGATATCATGTACAGGGTTAACTAGTATTTTTGGCTACCAGTTATGCGTCCTTTTATTTTTAAACTTACTTTTTGGCAATCATCTTGGATCAAGAAGGCCACGGTTTGGAGGCCATCTTGGGTCAAGAAAATGATGGTTTTATGGGGAATTATGCTCATTTAAGTTGTGAAAACCATTATTTTAGCCTTGAAGCTGTATAATATGGGTTATGTAGTCTAAAAGGAGTCCATTCAGGTAGTCTCCTCAAAATGATGTATTTTAGGTGTCTACAAATACCCCTTTTTGGGATGCTTTGTGTGACAACACAATGCAAAGCAAAAATAGAGAACCTAAAATGGTCGATTTGATGGTTAATGATATTCATTAAACAAATCAACATAAGATGCCCCAATCATGGAAATAGCATATGTTTTTGAATCATTACTTTTGATGCATTGAAGAACTTGATTTTTGTTATTTTGTAACCTTTTGGTCATAGGGTAGACAAGACCTAGTCTACCGACGATGACCTTAGGTATACCAAACATGTAGTTTCAACTATCCATTATCATTTTGTTTAAATTTGTTTTTGCTTGTTTTTAACCCCAAGAAAGGAGGTTGTATGATTGTCTCTGGCAATGATTCTTGAACAAACACAATTTACATTTTTGAGTGTTTTATTATTGATCTAATTTTGAATTTTGTAGTTATATGACTACCCCCCAAGTGACGAGTTGATAGAGGAGATAAAAAATTATGAAAGAGACAAGTCGCTTGACCAAGATAATTGGATTTGGATTTTACCAAGTGAATGCAAAATTTAAAGGACTTTTGAACCCATAACAACCTTGATTTTCATCTTGTTTGACTTGTAATTTTTTGGATTATATATATATATATATAATTTTTGGAAATTTTAGTGAAAACCATGACTGTCTCACCTTGAGACGATCGTGTTGTGCCATGCAACCATCTCAGACACCTACTCTTTTGGAAAAATATAAATATCATATTAGAAAATTTTGATGTCATTTTCACCATTCCCAGCGAGAGAAGAGAGATATGAGGAGGAGGAGAGTTGAATTTTTTGATATGAAGCGTTAATAAAAAGTATATCAAACTTTACCATGGACCCTGGGACTTCTTCAAGTGAAGGAGACAGAGCAAGGAGGGTAAGTACCTCATTCTCACTTTTTATCAATTTTAAGGATAAAATGAACCTCATTAAATAAAATGGTTAAGGAACAACTCATTAAAAATGTAAGGAAATGAACCTTATATTAGAGTAGCTTAGTTGATATATTTAATCGTTTTACCTCTTGTTTTTTTTTGGTTTTTTGGTTTTGCAAATTTTAAATTGTACAAAATATGTATTTTGTTTTTGAATTTGGGGGTCGTCTCAAGGTGAGACAGTCCCTCTTTTATTTTAAATTTCTTTGTTTTATGATCGTTGGGTCCAATGATCAAATTTTTGATCATTATGGAGGTTGTCTTGACCTGAGATGACCTCACCTAGGGGTCATCTCGGGCTGAGATGACCTCTATGAATTTTAAAATGTTTTTTTTAATTTTTATTTGTTTTTGCTTGTGTTGATTGATTTTGTGAAATTTTTAATTTATTTTTAGCTTCTTAGAGCATGGCATAGGTTTACCCACATATTTAAGAGAGCACATGATGATCTCTTTAATGATTATTGGGAGTGGCTTAAGGCCCTTGGCCTTATGCATATTACTATATTGGAGTTAGTGTATGTGAACTAGTTCTATCTGACAACCTTAGTAGACTGATGATATAGTCAAACAAATACATTCCACCTTTTGACTAATAAAATGACCATCACTCTAGAGGACGTCTATAGAATTATTCGCATTCTAATAGAGGGAGATCTCATTATGTCATCGCCCACTAGTGAGCAAGTGAGAGTACTGCAGAGAGTATACCAATAACACTAGCAGCTTGTAGAGCACAATATGCAAAGTGGTGGGGTGAGGTTGGAGGTTGGTTACGATCCATAGCTCTTGATGTGTATGCATGTAGTGCTTATGTCACTCATGTCTAATTTGATGATACCTGATTTTTTAGGTGCGAGGTTTCCACAAAATCTCCTTGATACTATTCAAGATTTGGTGGAGTGCTCAATGTAGCAGTTATGGATTATGGCTTGGGGGACTACCCTGCTAACATAGTTCTATGAGTAATTATTTGAGATTCAACATCATGGTTGATGTGGATTAGGGTAAAGCTTCCTTTTATAGATCTAGGGTTGGGAGCACATTTGGGTGGATAGACCAAATGGGCTACCATGGGTGACATAGAGGTAGATGGTTGATAGGAATATTTCCTATTCTATTCATTGGAGATGGCATCAGGAGCAGGATAAAAGTCACCCCTACTTAGGTATGATTGTTCACTACATTGACTCCCTAGAGAGGTTGAGATCAAAGCACATGATAAGGTGAGATGTGATCGATGGTTGATCGATCGACACAATCATGAGTACTTCTAGTACTCATGTGTGACCCACCAGCTAGGGTTTTGTCATGATATATCACATGATACAATTATTTATAGGTTGTGGATAGATAAGGTAGAGCTATCTTAGACCTGATTCAAGCCATTAGATGATGAGGCATATAATCCCCTGGTTGATCCAGACACAAAGAACCTAGGGACTACCCTAGATTATGATGCTTTGCGAGTGACTTAATTATAGTAGGGAGGCAAATTAGATGGTGGTCATGCTAGGGCAGTTGGTGAGGAGGGGGTAGGTGCAGTGGTGGACCATTCATAGTGGTGAGTGCATCATCATACTAAGGAGGAGTGGGTTGAGATCTCTAGGATAGGTACAGATGAGGAGAGAGCAAGGATGAGGAGGATCTTGGGAGTAGTTAGCTACTTCTAGGGAGCAAATTTGCATCATCTAGGCTTAGTTGGCAGAGTGGGATACAACCCATACTATAGAGCAAAGCCAATGGAATAGTGATAGATAGTAATGGAGGGGTTTTACAATGGAAAGGGATACCCTTCATGCTCAAGTGGAGAGCTTGAAGTATAAGGCTATGAGGTTGATAGTAGAGTGAGATGCTCTGCGGGTTCAGGTGGTAAGTGTTATAGCAGAGCAGGATGATCTACGGATCTGGTTGTTAGGGGTCATAGCAGAGCATGATACTTTATAGGTGTAGTTGGTAGGGATGATAATTGGATTACCTTTATGGGATGTAGCTATACTGCAGTCAGATATGGTAGAGCTACAAGGTAGAGTGTCCCATTTTTAGTCATGATATTAGTTAGATCGGGACTACATTACCATATTGGAGGATGAGTTGGATTTATGAGGTGGTGCCCTATCTTATCATTCTTCAATAGGGGGATCCCACTATAGTAGATGTAGCAAGGAATATAGTGATTCATCAGTGACACCATAGGTTCCAAAATTCTCATATTCAAGTGCATCTCACAAGGTAGGGGCTAGAGGATCTAGGCAACCTCATAGAGATGAGGTTGATGGTAATGGCGAGAGTGGTGGTTTAGGACATCAGGGATCATTCTTATGTGATATATTTTTATCTTATCATTTTTTTGTGTGAGATCTAAGGACTCATCTTTGTATCCTAAGGGCATTTTGTACCTGATGTACTATTTCCATGATATATATATGATATTTTCTATTATGTTTATCATGTTGTTTAATGCTTATGTTATTTCATGTATGGATGCACTTATGGATGCAATGATGGATGATTGATGTATGCCTAGACATTGTAGTATGTATGCATAGATGTATAATTACTGAGTGTTTTTGATATTAGAGAGCTAGAATGTATACCTAGATGTATGCATGTATGTTATGTACTAATGACATGATGATGGAAAATTTGTTTTTCATATTTATGTGTTGAAACATTATGAATGAATTTAAGATACAAAAATAAATTAAGTGTAAGCACCATAAAATGTGTAAGAGTCATCAATAAAAATTTTAACCTTTTCAAAATCATACATTTGAATATGAACTATACGAAACATAATGTAATGTAACAAAATGTGAATGATGGATGTGAGATAGTGAGATGTTACAATGGAACAACAAGGCTTTTCATGAGACTCAAACACCCTAGTTGACCATTCAAAAGTTGTATACTGACTATACATGACTCTAAAAGATAAAATCTGCTAGGAAGACCCATATATTCAATATCCCTGTGTGTGCATAGTGATGTTCATTACCATGAATTTGTATGTTGTTGGACTATATTAATAGGTAATACAAGCCATCAAAAGCTAGCTCATCCATGAACTGATATTGGTATATACAAAATAAGGTTGCTAATGTGATAGATGTGTCACCTCACGTAAGGCTACTCCACTACCAGGTTAGCATCGATAGCCCATTTTTGGTGATAAGAATCACCCCATGGTTTTCAAAAACTAAGAAATTTCAACCCCTTATTTTCTTCTAATTTCTTTATTTTTTTGTCTTATGGGATATTTGCTCATTTTTGTGGAAGAGCAAGGAATGATTTTTTTTAGGGATATTTGCTCATTTTGTGGAAGAGCAAGAAATTTTTATTGCTTTGGATAGGGGGGAGCTTATCCTTTTGTCAATTATCAACATTCTAGACCATTCACATAATAGAATGAGCAAGGGAACCCTTTTTCTTAAGGGGCCAAGACTATGTTGTAATCTTATATTCCCTGGTGCAAACTCGTATTTAAAATGTGAAATTATTTTGGGATTTTGAGATATGCAAGGTACAATCAAAGCAAGACCCTACCTTTAAAAATTAGGATAGCTTTATAAAAAATCTGAAAAGAAAACTATGAATGGTTGAATGACCAAAAAACCCTATTGAACACCCTATAACAATTTACTAGGTGAGGGGAAAAACACAAACACCAAGGTAAAATGCATATGGAAATGATTTGTTGCATGTGTGTATTTTCCTTATGACCTTTTGAAAACTACGAGACAAGAATAAAATTGTTAGTGGCCATATGAAAATCATTTTTTATGGTCATACAGTATCTACCCTATCTGACGAGGACCCCTTAATAATCAAAAGATCACAACAAAAAGTGCAAATGATGACAAGAGAAAATAGGTGTCTCCTATAGAGTGGTATCCATAAAACTAGAATAGAGTGGAGTGGTGTCCATAGAAATAGAGCAGAGGTGATTGGTGCCTCCTGTGGAGTAGTATCCACAAAATTAGAATAGAGTGAAGTGGTGTCCACAAAACCAAAACAGAGTGGAGTGGTGTCCATAGAACCAGAGAATATGGGATTGGTGTCTCCTATGGAGTGGTTTCCACAAAACCAGAGTAGAGGGGATTGGTATCTCCTTTGGATTGGTGTCCACAAAACTAGAGCAGAGGGGATTGGTGCCTCCTATGGAGTGGTGTCTACAAACCAGTTGAGGGGATTGGTGTCCATGAACTTGAGAGAGGATTGGTGTCTCTTGTGGATTGGTTTCCATGAACATTGTAATAGGGGATTGGTGTCTCTGTGGGTTGGTTCCCATGAAATTTTTTGAGAAATTTATAAGCAATATTTCTTCATGGATGTAGCCCATATTGGGTGAACCACGTTAAATCTGTGTCTCTTATGTGTGTGGTGATTTGTGCATTATTTCATTACTACATTGATATTATTGTTGTTATCATTTGGAAATAAAAGTAAAATTTTTATCTTATACTGTTCAGCCCCCTCTCAGTATAAGGTTGTGTTCTTCACTTGCAAATATTTTTGCAGAGTAAGGTCCTAAGCAAGAGAGGAATATTGCATAATGAACACCAACTAGTAGTGACGAATGAAAGCCTACACTATATTTAGGAGTTCTAAAATAAATAATTGTCCCTCCTAGATAGACTTGATAGTTTGAGCTAGTTTGTGGTATCTAATACGAAGGAAAAATTCTTTGGACACTTTATCACCCCAAATGAGCCAGTGTAGTTTGGCCTTGAGTTGGACACCCCAAGTTGCATAGGTATCCACCACATATTGTTGATGCCTCAACTTGGCTACCTCTATTTGGAGAGAGGCAAAGCAAGGTTGGGCTTCAAGGGCCACTATAGCTTTCCTAAGTCTATAAGAAGTGGTTGCATAGGACCACAAGTGAAATAGGGTCAATTGGTGATTGTATGTGTGTAAAAAATGCATGGTGTATTCAATAATAGTGTTCCAACACTCTATCCAATCGTTTATAGAATGAGGATGACGTGCTAAATTTTGCATATGGAAAATGTGGGCTAGAGAGGGTGCGTGGCAGAGTAATGACGTATTAAAATAAAATTGGCTATTTAAAATATTCATCCCACTATCTGGCCATTCACTGTAAAACCATATGGGAATTGGTCCAAGAGAATAACCTTGGGAGAGGTTCCACTAGGATACCATTTCTTACATTTAACAAAAAATAATATCAGTAGACATAGGAGTATATAGAAGGTTTTCAATCCTTATATATGTTGTAACATCTAAAGGAAAAATCATGTTTATATATTATAATATATGCTAAATTGTATATTTATAATATTTTCACTAATTTAATGAAAGAAAATGTGTCTAAATTTTATAAATTCTTTTCAATTATTTTCTTATATGTCCTTAATAGGTTGATTCTCATATATTTCCTTCACTAGTTAATTTAAAATTTACTTGTTATAGTTCTATGATATATTAGTTCTACTATAATTCCACTAAAAGTAATTATAATGTAGCAAAGGGTACCTCCTTAGTTTTTATTCCTTTTTCTATAGGTATTATAAATTCATCTTCATGTAGTTGTTATTACTCTTATGTTCTAGTTGTTCTCAAGACAATATTCACAAATGTCAAAAGATGGATTAAGATTAATTTTTTATTATTGTTTTTTAATTTATTTTATTTTGGGTTTCAAATAGATTTTCCATTACGAATTCAATATATATTTATTTAGTGAACCTCTTATTCTTTGAAAATTTTTATTTTTTATTTTCTATTTAAAATGAAGTCATAGATTTAAGTTATTCTAATTTAATAATGAATAGTTTTTTTTTCCTGTAATACAATACAATATTTTCAATTATTGTAACTACACATTATATACCATTGTAATAAATCCCTGTAAAAAATGTTAGGAATTTATTATATCATTTAATATAGTTGAAGTTAGGTATTTGAGAGTTGCACCCAAATAGGTGGTTGATAATTTGTTATCCAAACCAACCACCTCATCTTCATTATATATTTATATTTATTATTATTGAAACTCTATCCAAGACCTTGCTAGTCTAACATGTGGCATTAGAGCTCTCATTGTTCTTGGAGCATGTGAACAAAAATATTGTGTTTGTGAGATGCTATGAAGAAGAAGAAGGTGTTGTTTAGGAATGTGTTGCTTCACCAATACATTTTTTTTGTTTAAAATATTTGTCACAACTATAAATAATGTTGCTTTTAAATATTGAATACATTAAGAATCCAAGGGATCCATATACAATATGAAAGGAGAAAACCATATTGGAATTACATTAAGCAAGAAGCAAATTTAAATGCATAAAAAAGAGAAATTTTGTCTAAATATTAGGCTATCTAGAAGAAATGTGTATGAAGAACAATTTTATATTTTTCTAGGAGGCACCATCACTTTGTTTACATTTGTTCTTGCAATAAATATGTCATTACATAAAAAAATATTAGGAGTTTTGCCAAAATGTGGACTACTGTTTAATAGAAAAAAAAAAATCTTTTATTTCTCATTTGAATATCAATATCGTGGTGATAGTGAAGAGGTTGTACATACTTGTTGTCCAAGAAGAACCATATAAAGAAATTAATTTAAATAATAAGCCATCTGGAGCATTGCACTAGATAGAATATTTGTATCTTGCTTCCCTTGTTCATGTCATATATGCACAAGAGTGAAGTAAGATTAATTTTACATGATTGCTACCCTCTAAATATTATACTATTATAAAATTGGGTTGTCTAGAGAAGAGTTGTATGGAGAAGAGTTATCATCTGGAGCTATCATATAGAGCTATTGTATGGATCCACCATCTAGAGTTTTCATCTAGAGCTATTACCTAGAGCTATTATTTAGAGCTATCATATAGAGCTATCATCTAGAGTTGCCATCTAGAGAAGGGTTATAATCTAGATAGAAACTACCATTTGGAGATACCATATATAGCTATCATTTGGAGAAAAGTTATCATCTTGAGTTATCATTTAGACAAAAGCTATCATCGAGAGAAGAGCTTCCATTAGGAGCTAATACTATTAAAATATATTTATGCTATAACATAACTTGCCATCTAGAAAAGTTGTCTAGTTATCATCATAAAATATTACCATCTGAGATGACTTTAATATTGTTGTCCCAAAAATGATCGTGTCAAGTGAAGTTTGATCCTATTGCATTTTGACAACGTTGCCTGGAAATAAGACCATCTAAATATGCATAAGGTTCATCTATTATGAAGTTTTTTAACAAAGGCATGGGCCATCTAAAATTTAACTTCCAATGAAGTGTTGTTGGTTGAAGGCTTATGCTACAAATTTATTAAAAAATATTTATTACCTATAGTTTCCTAGATGTGTTATAATTATTACATGTCACTGCAAGATTATAGTCTAGCATGGATTGTCAAATAATTGAATTAGATTTTGTACAATTTGGATCTTTATTATTTTCATATCAATACTCAAGTCCTCCATCATCATTTTTATTTTACATTTACTTTTTATTGTTTTTTTTTGAAGTAGTTTTAATGTTTATCAAGGGGTAATTTACTTTGATGAAAGTTGGCATATCTTTGGCTTCTTCCTTTCTAGTTTTATAAAAATTATTCTTGTTTTCCCATTTTTAAGAGGTGAAAATGATGGATTTTGTTTTATCATCTTGAATTTCATGGAAAATTTACTTTTAGGAATTTGACCTTGTAATTTTTGTAGCACTATTTACTTTTATTCTATTCAAAAATAGGTAAGCCTAGGGTTGATTTTAATAATTCTTCCATAGTTATAAGAGATTATTGAATTTATTTAATATCATTTTCTTTATTTCCAATAAGGGTAGCATATTCAATTGCAAATAGTGTATTAGTATTAATCTTAAAAGTTATAGGTGGCATTTGAAATTTAGCATTTTGGTACTCATAGTCATATTGCATTTCTATAATCACTTGGTTCAAGATTGAAACATGATGTGACACCAATTAGATTTCTTATAATAATATCTCTATATTATTTAGAAGGGTTATCAAACCATTTTTTAATTTATGAGGTGAAGGATACAAGACCAATTTGATTTTTTACTCTATCATTTTTGCAATCATATATATCTTCTTGGATGACCATGTTATCATAATATTCTTTATTGTCATTCCCTTTAGTTTTTTGTAGTATTATTTTTGGGAATAGTGAATCAAATTTTCAACCTTCCTCTTCCACCCACATTAATTTCCTTGATATGATTTTAAGGGTCATCTTAGTTTTTTGAGTTGTTTTGATTTTAGTCATATCAATTATTTTCAAATAGGTTTCAAAACATGTGATTATAATACATATTAAATTCCACTACAATGAGTAATATCATAAGCAATGGTCAAAATTATTGTATACTTACCCACAAGGATTAGTTTACTTTGAGTTCACCAAGATATTTATCCTAGATTTGGAAAATCCTAGGGTGACACTACACCCTATAAGTTATTGAAGTATGTGTAATTTAATATTAATACACCAAGTCCAAAAGTGTGAAAGAGTGCTTATGAGTATTATTGATGTAGCCTATGGGCAAGTGTGTATGTAATACTACGAGTGTTTTTGATGTAAGCCTTTGAGCAACACATATGTAAGCATTTGACCATCATTTATTTTAGCCTACAAGAATCTTCATGTAAGCCTAAGGGCATCGTTCATGTTTTCACCCTTAGTGATATTGTTTAGTCCACCTATATGGATAACCTTGATTAAAGGGTGTAATATATTTATTATAGTGTAATTTAACCTTTAGGTCCAATTATGTTGGCTTGATTTTAACATCTAATTGGGGATTCAGTATCACTATAAATACCCTAAATAATAATTCCATTGTCTTTATATGTGATATGTAAAATATTGTAGGGTACCTACGTGCACCCACTCCTTATTCCTCTTGTGTCATTTATCCTCTCCCTTTGCCTCTCTCACTATTTTATTTATCAATGATATCTTCAAATTGCTATTAAATATTTTCTAATTATGATCATGGTTAATGTATGTTTTGAAATATTTCTAGAAAATATTATGAATTTCAACTTGGTATTAGACCAGATAATGAAGGTACTTCACCTAGATATAGAAAATATCTATCATTCTTCAACTAAAATAGAAGAAACCTTCAAGGTAATAAGGGGAATATATTTTTTTGGGTCTTGTCAAATGTTTACATTTTTTAGTTTTTGAAGTTTGAAAATTAGGGTGACAAGCTCTTTTTATCTTAATTCTTAATTTTTCTCTATCATTTTGCCTTGTGCATATATTATCTTTTTAGTTATATACCTCTTTTCTCTTATTAAGTATGCACAAACCTCCATTGTGTTAAAACTAAACATGACATTGATACTAAATGAAGAGAGCTAAAAATAACAAGGAGCGGCTACATAAAGATGCAAACACAAAACAAGAGAATAATAAGGGAAAAACCCTCCTTGGGGGATGTCCAAAAATTCTACTTTTTTCCATTAGAAATCTCAAATAAATTCTACATCACATATTCTACAAGGCAAACCCTAGCATCCACTACTTCCAACTCACATGTGCATGCAAGGTCTCATCCTTACATACATATTGACACCTCATCATTGGACATTGACCCATATTACAAATGTGTGATTGCATAGGCATTTAATGTCAACATTCCCCTCTTAATGACATATTTGTAATTATATAGTACAAACAATTTACACAACCCTTCATGGGCACAAGCTAAAAACTAGTCCTTCCAAAGACAAGTACCCTTAACCCGATTACTACTAGTCTCTAGACCTATAACTTACACTAGTTATATCTATTAATTCCAATACCTAGCCACCCTACAAGATACCTACAACCTTATAAAGAAATTAGCTTCACTTGTTATCCTCAGTCATATACCGCAAAGGTAACAAAAAGCCCAAAAAACCACTTTTAAAACATTACAAATATTACTAGAGCTAACTCTGAGAACATTACACTAGTAAACCACCACTAGCATCCACACCAGTCTCTTTTGGGCACAACTACACTAGTTACAATAGCATTAATAGCCCTACAAGCTACACCAATTACAATAGCCAATAATCCAACTACACCAATTACAATAGCTTCTTCATGTACAAGCTACACCAATTAATACTTACTCCAAACTTGTGGTACAACCAATAAACCATATCAAATATTCTTTAGAAACTTTGTAAAACATAAATTTAAGGTTTCAGATCTACACAACACACTAAAATAGGAATAATACTAGCTACAAAATGAAACCTCATGCATGGACACCTCTACAACTTGCATAATAAAACCACTAGAATAGGCATTTCCAACCTTAAACTCTAGCACCTATTCAAAAAATAAATATTTGAATACATATAATCCATAGTGCTACCACTAAATCTCACTAGGTTTTGTTAATATCAAAGCTCTCCAAATTTATCGTTTTCAAAATATAGTGCCATTATCGAAGCTCACCATTCTTGATTCTTCAGAGTAAATTTTTTTATGCAATATATCTAAGAGGGCATCTCCTATATTGATGTGGGAGATAGCATACATACCCTCCCTAACCATCAAGAAGACAATCACTTGCATTAAGAACTAAAATCAAGCTATGGCATATTTATTATTATGGATATTTGATCACCAAATGTCTTTGGTTTAAAATCTAAGAACTTCATTTTTTGTAGCATCTATAAGAGGTATGGTATTAGTATTTGCATCATATCCTCCCTTTTAGCTCCAAATAATATGTGTGGTGCAATGGTAGATATACTTGTGATGATAAATATTTTTGTTCAAATATTTTGAAGGGCCCTTTATGGAAATGAATCAAGGCATCACCATACACCCATAGGTCTTGAAGCCATGGTTTTGAAAATTTAAGATCAATTTTCCTCCATCCAAATCCAACCAAGTGGTATGGCATAGTGGTTGGGGCACTCATTTTATACCAATAGGTGAGGGGTTTGAGTCCTATAAAAATCCTTTTTTTCTTTTTATATTTTCCTCACTCAAGACAAGGCTTTTTTTAAAAAGGTGGATTGTCATTCAATATCAAAGTATGCATGTGGAGCATTGGTTGAATTACCCATTTTTTGGGTAAGGTCTTAGCTTTGATCCCCATTGTCCATGAACCCCTATATAAATATGTGTTTCTCCAATCACATCAATTAACTTTTCATTGTATTATTTTCTAATTAAGAGTAGGTATTGTCTAGTCAATGTCAAACAAGTGTCAGAAGTAGATTATGGTAAGTGGCAATATCTAATTTAGTGGATTTTATTTTCTAATATTTGGCAATTTGATTTTTTTATTTCTATGCTTATATGTCAAATTTTTTAAAGGCCATAACTTTTACATACATAAGAATTTGGAGCCCATTTCTTTCTCTAAATCACATTATTTTTCAGCTTTACATGGTGGTGACATCAATTTATAGCCTATTATAGTTTTATGTGGAATTTTTGTATGAAATAGATTCTCTATTATATGTTAATATCCTTAATAGGAAAACTATAGCACCTAGTTAGTTTGAGTGGAAAATTTACTCAAAAGTTAGATTAATGTTAGAAATATATTGAATATTTTCCATGTTATTCTGATGGGGTTAACTCTAAAAGATATTGGACACTCTCCATGTATCCTCATTGGGGTTTGAGGTTGGATCAAGCCCTAAGTAGGGGTGGTGACCCCTGAAAATAGAATATCTAGGGGCAGCAGGCCTCGATAGAAGTTTTAGGGTTTCTTAAGCTATTTTTAGACTCATATGGGTTGTTTAGGGTTAAATATTTAAAACCATGGTTTTTTGTCCATGGTATTGTAAAATGTGTTCTTGTGTTGTTATTTAATTGCACTTGCATTAGGGTTTAAAGAGATATGAACAATAGTGTATTGGAGATGGTTAAGCTTATATAATAAGGAGATATTACTATGTTCGGTTTTTCTTGTAAGGGTTTTTATGTGAAATACTATGTTATGTGTGTATATGTTATCTTCTTTTTATTTGATTATGTATTTATTGTTTTTCTAGATTTAGTTTATCGGGGCCTTTTTCTCTTCAATTGGTGTAGAACCTAGTTAGATTTAGTAGAAATTTTACTCAAAAGTTAGATTAATTGGTTTATCTTTAATGATAAAATAAAATAAGGTCTCTGTGATCATAAAATTGGTAATAATAAAGAGGAAACCCTTGGTATTTTCTTCATGTTAGTTGAGCCAGATGTAATTTTCTACATTAGAGAGAAGATCGGTCCTATTTAGGTATGGACCATATTAAAGGATTACTATAGAAAAGTAAGTTCTAGTGAAGTTAACATAATAGAAATAGAATTTTTCAATATCAAAATTTTAAATTTTGATAATGTCAAAGATAATATACTTCACTTTAAATCCCTAAAATTTGACTATCTACAACAAGAGGTAACGTAAACCGTGAAGAGTATGTAAAATTTATTAATTCTAATGTTACTCCTTTTTATACAATTGGATTTGTTTTTTATGTACACACTATGACTATCAAGGAGCCATAACCTACTTCTCTTGAAGAAATTTTCAAGCTTGTTGTCCTTTATGAATTTGAAATGAAGAATTATGGAGCTATTTCTCAAATATAGGCTCATCCAAAGAAATTCAAATAAATGAAATATAAGGCTTAGTTATCTAAGGAAAATTATAATATTTTAAATAATTCAAACACATGTGAGTATTCTAAAAGGATAGGACATTCCATAAAAAATTACATGGTAATATTGAAGAAGATTAAGACAAAATTCTTGAGATACAAATACAAGCTTTATGATCATGAAGAAAAAGATAAAGTTGGCAAAGTAGAAATCCACTAGATAATCCATTATGTAGGGGGGGTGTTACCTCTAATGTATATTCATCTTAGTCCCTTAACTCAAATTATGGGGTGTTTAAGTATGTGTAATCTAATCTTATTAGTCCAAGGATAAAAGTGTAAAATAATACTTTTGAACGGTACTGAAATATCCTATGGGTAAGTGTATATTTAAGCTTATTGGTGTTATTTATATGATCCTTTGAGAATAACTTATGTAAGCCTTCATACATAAATTATGTAAGACTATGGCCATCTTCATTTATGCTTAAAGTCACCCTTCATGTATTCACCCTTAGTGATATTGAATAATCCACCTCTATGGATGACCTTGATTAAAGGGTGTAACATATTTATTAAATTGTAGTTTAACTTTCAAGGCAAGTTATGTCTACTCGAGGTTAACATCTAATTGGAGATTTGATATAACTAAATACCCCTGAATGACTGATCTATTGTATTAGTGTGTGATATATAAAATGTTATAGGGTATTTATCAAAATATATTTATTATTCCTCCTATGTTTTTTACCCTCTAATTTCTCTTTATTTCATTTATCAATGCTATCTTCAAATTGCTCTTACGTATTAATTTATTATGATTATGGTGAATGTATGTTTCATAATTTTTCTAAAAAATATTGTGAATGGCAACTTAAGTAAATGTAATATTCACACAATCCCAATAATTGCAAAAAATATAGGGAAGACTATACCAAAATAAAATATATGTGTAACCCTAGGAAGATGATACAAGAGTAGATACAAAGACATGACATAGGTTATATATTTTTTGAAATATATAAATACATAGAATATGATAAAGTAAATAAATAGGATCAAGCAAGAGAGGTAAGGAGATAAGGATGTATGGATAGAGTAAGTAGGTGATATTGGATCTCTATGTATGTATGTATATATATGTATATATATTAATAGAGAGAGAGAGAATAATCAATTACTCCTTAATGCTTTAATATTCTTTGATAACGATCCATCAGATGTTTATTATTGAGATCCACATTGAATTTGAAGTAAGTGTAACCTATTGAAAAGAAGAAATAGTATGTATTTATATAGGATAAGTATAAGGAATCATTATAGTTCCTAATAGATTATTATTAACCAAGGTAGACATTTAGCCAATTTTGGTAGATATCCTAGTTTGTAGAAGTAGAAAAAAAAATAAAAATAAACATCTATGTATAAGATAGGGATAGGAAGGGACTCTAATATGATTAAAATTCCAACTTACCTCAATTATGACCCACAACTATCCACAAGACCTTATTGTGAATCAAAATTCAAATATATTATAATCCTATAACTTGCATTTTTTTTCTATAATATACACCTATGTTGTACAAATATTGTTGTTATTGTTATGCCTAATGTATCCATATACATGTTAATTACTAGTTACAATATAGAAATTTAAATATAGGTTTATTTATTAGATTATGTCTCAAGCCCTCAAGTACATTGGCATCCATGAATGACCACTTAACTATGATATCTACACATCTATGTATAAATTTTCTATAGTATGTTATCATATCTTGTACACTCAAGACCTCTATTTATAATTTATAGAATAAAATATAGAGATATATAGACTCTTGGAAACTTTTAAAAATAACTTATTTCAATATCCCACCTCCATCCACAAAAGCTCTTTTTAAATTAGAATTTAAATATATTTGATATATTACCTTGCAATTTTATTTTCACTAGTATAGGCCTCGGTTGCTCTAACATGGTTCCAATAATGATCCTTGAAGAATCCACACATGCATGTGAAATATCAGTTACAATCTATAAATATCAATTTATATGCTTCTATTAAATTTATTTTTAGATCTCAAGTTCATTGACTCATAAGGGACCATTTAGCTATGTTTTTCATTAGTAGATCTATTTTTGCCATAAGTTTTTATATCTATGAATAATTTTTTCTATAGCATCCTATGATTCATTGTAAATTATGTACATATCTTTACTTTTTATAGGATTACAGGCTTAGAATCATCAAAAATTTACATGGCTCTATATTAAATCCCTCCGTACAAATCCTGTTTTAGAAAAATGACATATGATGTTAGGAATAATTATTTATTTGTGTCAAATCCTAAGAAATGAACAATTGGTTGTTTTTGAAGCACTAACAATACTCTTGAGAACCTGTTTAATCCCATCAAACACCTCTAAGGGTAAGATAATTTGGAAAGCAAATCAAAATAGTGATTTTAGTGTTAAATCAGCCTACTACATGTCTAAAACATAATATTCTAACAACTTCCCTTCCAATCAAATCTGGAGTAAACATCTAACCCCAAAAATCTCTACATTTTTTTGGTTAGTTATTCAACACAAAATTCTTACTCTTGATAATCTACAAATAGAGGTATGGTTCTCCCTAACCACTGTTATTTGTGCTTATCCAATTTAGAAACTATCAACCATCTATTTCTGGAGTGTCCCTTCTCTACTTTAATTCTTCACTCCCTCTTCTCTTCTTTTAATATTGTTGTGGCTCTTCCAAATTCTATTCTTAATATTTGCATCCAATTGCCTTCTCCTTTCAAGCATAGATGTCTCAAAGTATTTTGGTCATATTTGTTACCTCATACCCTATGGTACATTTGGAAAGAAAGAAATGCAAGAGCTTTTACTAAAATGTCACAAGATCATGTCTCTGTATTTTCTCTTATTCTTGCTTCAACATCTAAAAATGTCAAGGTATAGAATACTTCTAACTCATATCTTTCCAACCTAGAGTCCAACTTCATGATAAAATTTGGTTTGATGTCTCTTGGATAATTTTTGACCCTGAGTTCATTTGATAGATCCAAGATAGAATGGCAATGGGATGGATTAAATAAAAATTTTATAGCATAGCAAAGTAAAATCCAGGCAAAGTTGGAGCTAGGGGAATTTTTAGAGACCACAATGGTAAAATTATATTTGCCTTTGTAGAAAATCTTGGCCCTCATACCAATAATTTTGCAGAGCAACATTTCAGGACCTCACCCTCTTCAAAGATATTCCTTGTCTCAAATTGGTGATGGAGGGAGACTCATTAATCATAATCAATCAATTAAAAGCTAACAGACCATCGGGTTGGAATACTCATAACTTGATTGATAAAACTAAACTTGTTCTCCAATGTTTCAACGGAGTAAACATCAACCATGTGTATCGTGAAGGGAACAAGGTCGTAGACATTTTAGCCAGTACTGGGGTTGAGCAAAATGGGTTGTCTATTTGGTGCCATGAATTTTTCATCTTTTATTCAAAAATGAGTCCATCCAACAGGTATCATTCCTATAGCACCAGAGGTTTTCAATGATCTAAATATTGCTACTGAGCAAAAGAAACCCTTTTTTGACAACTCCATGTAGGTGTGAGCTTCTGATGGTCATGTTTACTCTATTTTATTTCATATTTTTCAGGCACTATGTTTTCAGTTTCCTTGGTCTAGTATTTATGTTATAATTTCATCTCCATTGTGATATGTTTTAATTTTTTTTCCTTAGCCTGTTCCTTTTTGGTCTTGTTTTTATCATCCTTGATTTTTTGTTTTCTATCATGAATCCATCTCCTTAGTGTTTTGTATCAAGTTGTCTTCTTAAGGTTGTTTATTTTTTATATCTAATTTTGTAAAATGTTTGGGGTCCCTTTCAACACCCCTTATTATCAATCAAAAAAATATATTTAGGTTTAACTCATTGAAAATTTTTATTTATTTGGGTTTAGCAATGTTTTTAATTAATATGTTTAGTTTTTATTTAATAGGTTTAGTGTATTTTTTATCTTAACATGTGCATTTCATTACATTCCTTTGGTATTCATATTTATGTAATCATATTAGGTAAGATATCTTAATATTCTATTAGAGTTCTATCTGCCTTGTTGACTTTGCCTCACTAGAATTAGAAACTATCCCTTCATTTTTGAAATCCACTTTGATTTCCACATTGTTAAGCATTCCTTCAAGGAATGATGATAGTATTTGTTGGGTTTTAAATTATTCTATTAGTGTGTTTTCTCCTTCTAATATGTCTACCTTTATATTCTCCAATACATTGTCTTATTTTGGTAAGTCTTTTTCTTTTTTTTCTATTCTAAATATATATTCAATATTTGGTATGTACAACCTCTAATGGAGTTCTCATTCCTCCATTTCAGAATTTTTCTTTTCTTATCTATTTTCTTACTTTGACATCATAGCATCATCATCCATGAATAATAAATATTTTATAAATATTGCAAATTATATTTTGGAACTTAAGACATAAAAGCAATGGTATAGGCAAAATCATATCTTATTTTACATTCTTTAGATTCTTCTAACTTTTTCTTAGCATGATGAAATGTGTATATAGGTCCTAAGCTTTAATAAAAAATTAAATGCATATAAGTTGATTAGTTACACTAATATGCATCTAAAATAAGTGACATGGAGCAAGATATGGGTTGTAAATATCATGTACATGTATCACAAATACAAACTTGCAAACAACATATTACTTTTTTTATATTTTAATAATCTATACACCAAGTATGATAACCTTTAGAATACCTAAGCCTAATTTTAGTATTAAAAAATTCATGTATATATAGGAATTACACACATTGTGTATTTCAACCTTCAGCAAAGTTTTTGAATCTATAGGAAAAAGGATAACATAACAAATTTTATAATTCAAATTTCATGGAATTGTTGGAGGAGTGAATAGAATAGCATATACCAAGGAATGAGTATTTTTTTTATAGGTAGAAATAAGGGGTTTTGAAAGGGTCCCCGAACCATTTTACAAAGAGGGAAAAAGAAAAAATATCCTCCTAGAGGCAACCCAGGAGACGATCTCCTCAGAACCATCTCCTAGCATGAACAAAAACTGAAATTGTTTCCCGCGCAGGGGAAACCACTAAATTTTTAAAAAAGTCCCATGTAGGGGAAACCATCGAAACTGAAATTTTTTCCTCCGTAGGGGAAACCATTGAATTTGAATTTTTTTCAACGTAGGGAAAACCACCAAATTTGAAGTTTTTTCCTATGCAAGGGAAACCACTAAATTTAAATATTTTCCCACGCAAGGGAAACCACTAAATTTGAATATTTTTCCCATGTAGGGGAAACCATATAAATTGAAAATATTTTCCATGTAGGGGAAATTAGTGAATTTGGAACTATTTCCCGCGTAGGGGAAACCACTGAATTTGGAATTATTTCTCTCACTTGGGGAACATTTG
This sequence comes from Wollemia nobilis, assembly GCA_028583015.1. NCBI lineage: Eukaryota > Viridiplantae > Streptophyta > Pinopsida > Araucariales > Araucariaceae > Wollemia > Wollemia nobilis. The sequence goes on along the minus strand of JAQPPZ010017049.1, from coordinate 5,529,655 downwards.
AAAAAGAAAATACTTCCCGCGTAGGAGAAACTGTTGAAAAACCACATAGCACAGGAAACGGTGAAAAACTACGAGGTTAGAAGAAAAATGAACCAAATATATAATACCACCAAAACCTCAAAACAAGTTGGACATAGGACTACGAAACCACCTAGCTTCTATGACCATGGTACTTAGCACATCTAGCACCAAAAATGAGGAATCAGACAGAAGAAAAATAGAACCAAGAGAATCAACAAAATAACCATCCAAATGGTCCTCATTTGAGCTTGCTTTGCCTTAGATTTTTCTTCAAAGAAGAGAGTAGCTCATAATCCATGAGGGAGTCTTATTTTACAATATCACCATCGATATTATCAAGATTGAAAATAGGGCCCAAGGTAGAAACAATTGGGGTTTTATATTGGGATTTCTCCTTGTCAAACTAGGTCTTATATAGGGACATCTCTTTGTCCTGGGTCTTCTCCTTACTTTCCTTACCAATCTAGGTCTTCTCATTGTCCTAGGACTTCTCTTTTATGTTTAGAGGTTAGGCTTCTTTTTGGTCCTTCTTTTGGAAAATTTGAGCCCTTTTCTAGGCTAAGTTGTCAAAGGGTTGGACCTCCCAATAGGACATCACTTTATTGGTCGAAGATAAATTAACAACCTTATCAGGCTCTTTGTGTTGCCCTAACTCAATCAAGGAGAGGCATTGAGCATAGAGTGTCAGCTTGATTTTGTACTCGATATATTTTATTCTACTACCAAAAAATGAAAGAAACTCAAGAGAATATGGTAGTTCTAATTCAAGGTTGACATTTATACACATTCTTTCATAAATATTTCAAGACATGGATTTATTTGTAGGATAAAAGACTACAAGATATATGATATCCCTAGCAATACCACGAAGAACATCCTCATGCCAGAACTAAATTGGCAATCTAGGAAGCCTAACCCAAATCAGGGTGAAGTTGATGCTTTACATCTCGAGGTCAAAGTTAAGATACCATATTTGAAGAAAGATATTTCATTTGCCAAAGAACCAGGGACCACCCAAAAGGATTCACCTTGAATCTTTGATGTTGTTTAGCTTGATGAAGAAAAATCCTCTAGGGAGGGCTACAAGTTCCATATGCCCACAAGGCTTCCATTTAGCAAAATCCCACTTTCTAATAGAATCAATGTTGGGATGAGAACCCACAAATTTGTTGATGAGAGAAAAGGAATTCTAAGGAACTACCAAGTAAGTAATATTGAAAGGGACTTTTACTTTACCTTGGTTGGGAAGCAACTCAAAGGAGATACCTCCAAGAGGGGCTACAGAGGAGCAAACTTTATCGATAAAATATAGACAAAGGGGAGGATCAGGAAGACCCACCCTAATGCCCTTGTAATATGATGTAACAACAAGTCCAATAATAGATCCAATGCCATCCAACCCTAGCGGTTGACCATCAGTGTTTCTAGGTCCAGATTCGCTAGCACAACCTTCGTAGGAGGTCCCACTTGGATGAGAACCATTAATCAGAAGCTCAAGATTTTCAACAAACCCCAAATCTAGTGATTGATCATTAGCACCGCTAGATCCAGATCCACTAGCCCAATCCTCACATGAGATCCCACTTGGACTATATTCATAAAATAGAAGCTCAAGGATTTTAGCAAACCCCAACCCTAGCGATTGACCATTAGTGATGCTAGATCTAGATTCGCTAGCACAGCCCTCATAATAGACCCCATCGAGGCCAGATCCATCAATCATAAGATCAAGTATTTTAATCGTCGAAGGGATTGGATGAGTAGATCTAAGGGCCAAGATACCAGGGAGGATGAGACATCTACAAGTATTTCATAAGGGATTCCATGTCATACAGGTTTCCTCCTTCAACAACATACTTAAAATTTCTCCATATTCTCCTGCCAACCCTTAGGGAGGATGGTCCTTGACTTAGGGGGAGCACCTCTTCTGCTCGAGAACCTACATCTTCCTATGTAAATAAGTCTTTAAATTTAATCCTAGAAATAATTTAATTATGGAGTGAACAAGACATCACATAACAAGGAGTATGCATTACAATTGTACAACTTAGTCTTCATTTTTTAATCCAATTAAAAAGTGTTTACTAGTTTCATGATCTTTTCTATATCATATTTTTACTTTAGATTAACATGGATTACCGTAACTTTGTGGGAGTTAGAGCTAAAAGCATGGGTTTTCCATATACTAGTTAAAAACATAGAAATTATAATCAATGAGCAAAAAATAATCAAAATTCAAATCTATAAGAATTAAAATAATTTTAGATAGGTTCTTCACAATCCCATTATATTTCATCAATAGATACGATCAAGAAAAAAAAGTTAGAAAAAATATCAGCTACCAACCTTTTATAAATATTTTATGGACTATAATTTCTTTCATAAATTCATTCCTAAGTAAAATAATTAGAGGGTATTTTCATTATAAATTAGAATGTGATAGACAAAAATGTATTTTATTTTAAAACTGTAGTGTTGAATTTTAAATAAATTTTGAAAATTAAAAAAAAAATCATGTTAATTAGAAAAAAGCAATCCATTCTAAAAATAATTACTAAAAGATAAAAATGCCTAGTCTTTGAGCTAGGAGAAAGTGTAAGCTAGAAGCAAGTGAGGGTAGGAAATAAATTTGATCAAAAGTAAGCCTCACTGGGTATCATAGAAGAAAAGTTGTATTTGAAAGCTTTAATTCTAAGACAAGATGCCTTAGTTGGAAGTGTTGATGCCCAAGTGGAGATAAGAGGAAGAGTGAATGTAAGGAATGTTTGATCTAGGGAGAAAAAGTTACACCAAAAGTGATTACCAAGAATGACATGATTGAGCATGACATAATTATTCATAAAAGTAGTGTTAATATGTAGGTTTCATGGATACTGGCTAGGGCTTTTAGGGATTCAAAATTGGATCAAGTTCTATGAATTTTCTTCATATTGATTTTTCCTCGTCATATTTTTTGGTTCAAAAATTAGGAATAGAGTAATGGGTGGTGGACCATTGTTTTAGGGGAGAGATGCCATTTATTTAGAACCATGGAATGAGAATTTTTCAGTTGAGACAAAAACTATGAAAAAGCTTCTAGTGTGGGTTAAGCTTTTTGGACTTCCATACCAACTCGATATTCTGAATAATATTAGAAATACCATAGGGGAATTTATAAAGGATGGGTCAACTATGAAGGAGTTAAATCATGCTATATGTACCTTGATATGTGTTGCTATTGATATTTCAATACCTTTGTTGTAATATATTAAGTTTGAATCAAGAGAATGGGGTCAATAAAAAGATTATGAAAATATTACATTTGGATGTTATAATTATTATGAGCCTAGACATATATCAAGATATTACAATTTGAAAATGATGAAGAGAGAAAATTTTGGTCATGAGATAAATTTCAAGATGAATCAAGGATATTATAATGTAGTATATGTTGGATTAGATCAAGGATATTCTACTCCAAAATAAGAGGTAAACTAATCCTCTCTATAGCATCACATAGAACATACCACTATAGTCCACTCAGAACAACCATTCAAAGAAACAAAATAAGGATACAAAGAATGAGAAAGTACAATGTGCAAGTATAAATTTAGAAAGAAATAAAGGTATAAAGAAAGGCATGGAGAAAAAATTTAAATAGAGGAGGCATAATAGGTCAAGTTTATTTCAACTAAATCATATTTATTTTCCTCAAGTATTATAAAACCATCTTCTCGTAATAGAAGTCAAATTAATGTAGATATTATCCCTTACATTTAGGGTTTCAAAAGCAACATAATAAATAAATTAGGATGGATAAAATCCATAGCAATTTAAGGATTTTAGGGTAGTACAATAAGGTAATTGATACGGAGGATTGTCCTTACACTTTGGTTTTTTAGGGAAACGTAAATAAGAAAGCATATTTGATATTTTTCCTTGAACTTTAAATCACTCAAAGCAAGACAAACTTATAGATGATAAGTCTTACTATGAACAGTCTAAAAATATTGAAGAAATTAATGAAGCTAAAAGCATTGGTGGAAATGAAAAAAATGAGGAATATCTAATAAGAAAAAGTAAAAATATAAGGAAACTCACAGCTAAATTGATACGGGAATATAAAAATACATATTACTAGTGTTAATGAGAACAAGGGCTAAGCCTATAAATAAAAACAAAAAGTGATGATGAAAATTATATCTTGGAATATTAGAGTCAAGGACCTCCAAAAAAAAAAAAAGTATTAGGGAATTGGTAGGTTGTTATATGTTTTCTCTCTTAGATTATTTTGGACTCTCTTAGTTTATCTTATATCATTGTAATTATGCAAAAATAAATCTACAATCTAAGGTTTTCTATATATTGAATAATTTTTTTGAATTTCTTATTAGAGGATGGTGGCTACATTTTAAACATATGAGTGTTGATATATTTTTGAATATATTCTTCACAATCCCATTAATTTTCATCCATACTACACTTGTGTAAATTTTAGTTGAAGTTAGAAATATATTATTCTTTATGAAAAAAAATCGTAAAACTATCAAAAATTGGATTTTGAGAATAATCTTAATAGAATGAAAATTTTGAAAAGTACAACTTAAGAAATTGAATCCTATTTTTTTTCTTGAAACCTTAAGGATGAGTTTTTAAGAAATTAAGAAAATTATGCTAATTAGAGTAGCAAAAATATATATTGAATAAAATTAATTGTTGTAATTTTAAGTATGTAGGTATTGGTCTATTCCTATAGATTGTTTGCAAACCCATTATGTTTAATCAATAGATGATAAATTTTTGAAATATTACAGAATTCATGCTACAAAATAAAAGTCTTTAGAACTTATGAAATAGGTCATGCAATTAATTCAATAATTCCTAAAGCTTATATTGCTTAATTATAAATTGGATTTCCATATGACACTAAAAAATTTAAATCAAGTTAAGCTATGTAATTTCAAACTATGATGAAAAATTACAATGTTTTTAGCTACCCATTGAAATTAATTCAAAAAACTATAAGCATTCATTATATTGAATGTATCTAACTTCATTTCATAAGAATAGTGGTATATTTTAAAAAATTATAAATTAGATTAGATATTTATAGCACTATTTCTATTAGACACAAGCATATGTCAAACTTGAGATGTCTACCTTAATATTTTTAAACCTATACATATAAGATAGACACCTCAAATTTTATATCTCTCGACATTAACTAGGTATATAAACTATATATTTTTGAGCTAGTTATTCTTATGTTCATCCAATTGGTAATACATGAACTCATATGTATTGTTAGTGAACTTTTTTCATCATATTACCAAATTTTGACAAAATACTTTAGTATCAAGGATATATCCTTATCTAACTCTATTTACCCTCATGTAATTAACATGTTCAAAAGAAATGTTAGATAATAAAATTTGATATAATAAATATGGTAGAAAAAGTTTTATGTCATATATTACAATATTAATAGTTGCATTAAATAATAATAAAAAAAAATAATAGTATTAAAAAAAAATGATTGATTCACACATTCTCCTTAACATTTGAATGTAAGGATCTTATAAAAAAAAATTAAAAATACTAAAATATGATTTTAAAAACTTACTTAAATATAAATACATACATAAAATTAATTTCATTTAATATTTTATTAATTCATAAATAAATTAATATATTTTATATCATTTTTAAAAACTTAATCATATTAAATATAACATGTTAAACTATTAAATTTCAATAAGGACATCACAATGATAACAAAGAACCAAAGCCTGCAATATGATTTTTTTTCAACCTTTTAAAAAATATTAAACTATTAAATTAAATTATCACAATGACAACAAAGAACCAAAGCCTATAATATGTTTTTTTTTTTTTTCAACTTTTAAAAAAATATTAAACTATTAATTAAATTATATTTATAAAACACAATTTTTTTATTCTTTAACATTATGATTAAATTTTATTAATTTAAATATTACAGTTGCTTAGTAGTAATAAACAGTTAGTTTCTAGAGCTATTGGATTGGTAATTTTTTTCGTTTATTTAGAAAAGTTTTAGGTTCAAACTTAAAGGTATGTATGTTTACAAAAATAGTAATTTGGTACTAATTTCAAGAGACTGGTGGTCCTCCTCATGCTAGTTTAACAACAACAATGAAATAACTAATGTTGAGAACAGTTCTAAAATTTAAATTCTACTTGATAATAAAATAAAACTTTATTTAATAATAAAATAAAACTATGCATGTAATCATAAAAATAAAACAGCTGCATATATTGTGAAGTAAAGATAATAACAAATAAAAGGCAGGTTGTCCTCCAAGCTTCAATGGCTAATGCTGATGATGGTGTGGCCATCCTTTCGAAAGATTTTTTCAACACGTGGCGACCTGGCTTTCAACAGTCTTTTGTTATCATCCTTCATCCATGCTATTGTCATTGAAAGTTGCCTGATGGCCTCTCTCTTCTCCTCACAAAGACGAATCTCTTCTTCTTTATGTTCCTTCTCTAATAATTTGTGCTTAGCCATTAGATCGAGATTCCTCTTTTTCTCTTGGGCAAGCTGCTTTTTGAGAGTCCATATCTTGTGTTGGGAGGAAAAACATTCTTCATCACATGTTATTTTTTCTGGATTGCTTCCGTCACCTTTACCACTGCTTAGCAAATCCGTGCATAAATAACTCCTGGCAGACGACAGCTCAGAATTGTCCTCCTCCACATCATTATCATCGCACCAGGTGCATCTCTTTAATAGTGTTTTGGAACGTTGAGTTAGATTATAAGCATCAACTCCATTGTTATCAAGCATTACTGAAAGAGAATCGTAGCGTTCTACTAAAGATCGGTATGATTTGGAAAACTCCTCTATTAATGTCAACAGCTGAGGTCGTCTGTTGAAGTACATTTCAGCTCGGTGAGCAAGACTATCTGTTTCGTTTGTTTCCTTTATCAATTTGAGCATGCCATCTATCTTCTCCCCTACATCTGCTAAATCCAAATCCGTCAGCACATTGTACTTGTTGGCTAATCAACTATACTCTACCAGTGTGACAATTCAAAAGAATTTACTAATCAACTATACTCTACCAGCGTGACGATGCAAAAGAATTTACTATCAAATCCTTCTAAAGATCATTAGTGTAACAGTCTAATTACCTTTAGACAGAAGCCACTGCGAGCGTATGCCCATGTTGCCTTTAGTCCTTCCACCCGAGCTAGAAGAAAATAAATAATCTCTCATAGGAAGCCTCAAACCCATCCTATGGTGCAATGATATCTATTATCAGTAATGATTGCATTTTTAGAAATAAATAGTATAAATTAGTTAAAAATAAATAGTTTATATGAATATAAATTGATTAGAAAAGCAGAGGACCAATTACCTTACATACTCTAACTTTTACTTGCATGTATTTTTTTTTTATAGTATCAAATATCTTTTAGAAGAATTATGCGAACGCACAGGATCTGACACACAACTTAAATTTTTATTGATTTATAGCAAGCATATCTCTCATTCATCACTTTACTAAAGTCTTCATCAAATGTTGAAGTAACTCGAATATCTCCATTCATCACTCTGTTAAATGATTTAATTCTCTTCTTTTGCCGGCAATCATCCCACAAATAAAAGAGGTTAACCAAGCTAAATAATTTCGTTTATTTTGATTATTTTAAAAATAAAACATAGTTTGAATTTAAATTATTTTACCGCAAAATGGCTTACGAAAGTAATAAATGCTGTTAAACTGGTCATGATTTCAGGAACTTTGAACTTAATAAACTACGTTCATATATCTGGTTTGCATAAGAAGTATATGAACTACAATAAAAGTCATTTCCTTTCAGCCTGCAGACTTAAAGTTTCTAAGAAGAACACAACAGGCAACAGGCACCAGAAGAGGACGAAAAAATATGAATGATAATGCTCGAGGACATATCTGTTTATCATTCGGGAGAGTTCTATGATACAGACTCTTATGCCATTAACAATACGACTGATAATTGAATTTCTCAACCGATAAGACATATGGAGTATTTTACCTGCAAATAAATTATAATAAGAAAATAGTGAGCAGTTGTTACCTTATTTTTTTGAAATCTTCGACTATAATGGCTGAAACTGTGGTTGTAACTACTAATCCCAGGAATACCGTTGAACCAATAAAATAAGCTAACTTTCCTAATAGAGTTAACGGTAACCTCAATTCCACTTTCTACAAAGGAATTCGTCTTTTGCAGAGTCGTGCTTTTTATTGGGATCAAGTATTTGTAACGTCTGTTTTTTATTTCTCGCTTTCTGGATGGTCGTGCTTCAGAGCAAGATAAATTTAAACATTTCATTTCGACATGATCGATAAAGTTTATATGGCAAACTCCACCTGTTGGTAGCCCTATAATCTTAGCCGACGCGCAAAGAATATTGTTGTGTGATATTCGACACAAAAGGCAGCCCCTAACAAAAACAATAGGTTTATTTTAGCAGTTATGTGAAGGTTTGCTTTTCCAAAAAAAAAAACATAAATTATGAAATACAGAGATAGATAGCTGCAAAAGCTTAAGTTGGTAACTGTAAAATTATTATTATATATATGTTTTTTTTTATTGGAACCAACAATTATATTCAACAAAATTAAGAGAGGTTACAATAAGAAGGGAGTTGAAAAAATCAGCTTTCGGCGCAAGGCCACTTAAGCGATCCATACTGTAAAGAGTGCAAGGTCACCTAAGCGATCGATACTGCAAAGAGTGAAAGGCCACCCAAACAATCAATACTGCAAACACGAGGTATGAGACCAAAAACAAAACCAACCTTTAAAAGGACGAATGAACAACAAAACTAGGCAAATGGTCGAGCCCTAATGTGGACGCCTGAGGTTGGAAAACGTCGCCCCCTCAACCTGCTACGCCAAAACAAAGGGACCTTGAGGCAGAGAGAGGTTAGGTGATATGCTGAAACAAAGGGACCTTGAGGCAGAGGGAGGTTAGACGAAACGCTGTTAATAGTGCATAGAGCCTCGTTCCAGTACTTAATAAGATTTATCAAATGCACCAACTCATGAGTCTACTTGGAAGCCTACGAATGGATCTGAATAGTTACAACAAAAAACACCTTAATATTTTCATGCATAGAAAACTAAATAGAAATTGAATCTCTAGAATAGACAACAGCATTCCTAACTTTCCAAAGTTGAAACAAAATAATAGCATGAAATAAATTCCATAGAGCAACAATATAAGTAGGCCAACAACTATTATCTCCAAAAAGATCATTTGCCATCTAAATAATTCAGGATGAAAGGGCTTGAACAATGAGTGAATCCAAGACCAAGCATGAGGGCAAAACTAGAACAGATGTTTAAAAGTCTCAAAATGACCACAAGCCGAACACTTAAGATTAGGAAGATCAACCCTTGTAATTCTCCCTCCCATAGGAAGCCCTTGATAAATAAGAGACATGAGAAAAAAGGTAATCTTGGGTTCAAGGTTAAACTTCCAAATACGGTTCAAACGAGCAATCCAAGTATAAGAGGTAGAGTGAGTCTGTCATATCTCATTAAGTTTGTCAACACTAGAGGAAACAAGACTAAGAAGCTGATAAAGCAAGGAAGAAGAGTAGTTCTTGAAAGGAGTATCCACATTCCAACATCAATCCCTCCACCAGGAACTTGGGGGTTGAAGGTCGAGCTTATGAAGCATGACATCAGGCATAAGCTCTTGAATCTTAAGAATAGAAGGAAGATCTGAATTTTGAAGATTAAATTTATGTTTGAGATCAAGTTAAGGAATCCAGTCTCGAGAGTGCACTAAATCTCCAATAAAATAGATGCCCTTACAAAATATCCTCAAATCTTTAATCCCTAGCATATCAGCAAGAATAATTGAAGAGTTATATGAGAATTAAAAAAATACCATTACGAAAACTATCACCAATCAATGAAGATGAGATTTCACTGCCTCAAAAGCTCAACAAATACTTTTAACAACGAAGGAACCCTGAATATTAACTAAAGTAGAAGTAATGATGAGAGTATGAAGGTCAATATTAGCCCAATATTTACGTCCATAAGGTAGCCTTGAAGAAATACAATGGTGAACCAAAACCTTCTAGGATTCTAGGCCTTCAATAGCTTTAACCACCCACTTAGCACATAAACAAATGTTTTACCTGTAAATATCAATTATGCCCATCCCGCCCTTGTTAGCAGGCGTGCAACAGATATCCCAAGTAACTCAAAAAAATGCTTTACCTATAAATATCAATGATGCCCATCCCGCCCTTGTCAGTAGGCGTGCAATAGATATCCCAAGCAACTCAATAGAAACCATTTGAATTCTTCCCCTTGGCCCAAAGAAAATCCCTAAGGAGTTTGACCAACTTATTATAAGAATTCATAGAAGGGGCCTAACAGGAGGAGTAATAAACATGGGTGGCAGCAAGAATCTTTGTGCAAACCTGAAACTTGCCAGTACAAGAAAGGGGATGCGAGGCCCAACAGGAAATCTTCTTTTCAATTCTATCAATGACATATTGCCAGAGTTTTAAAAATTATTATAATTTTAAATAATATAACATTTTAAAAATAACATTATAAAATATTGGATAAATATTGTTTTTCCTTCTCTTTATAAAAATATTTTATCTTTAACACTCTAAAGTAAGAATTTTTCTTTGAATTGATTTATTTGTTAAAAGGTTTCTTGGATAGATTATCTTTTTTACTTCCACATCAACTAATTAATAAAAAAGTTTTGAAGAATATTTAGAGTGTGTTAGGGAAATTAATCCATGTTGTATATACCTAGATATGTATTGCTATTGATATTTCAAAATCCTTCTCACAATACATTAATATTAAATCTGAATCAAGAGAATGAAATCAACAAGTGGTTTACAAAAATATTGCATTCTATGCCACAAATATTATGAGACTTGACATATGGAAAGAGATTACAAAGTAAAAATATTAAAGAAAGGGATGAAATTATGGTCATGAGACTAGATTAGATTGAGAATATTCCATTCTTGAGTAAGAGTCAAAGAAATTCTATCTACAACATCAAATGAAAAAATCATTATAGTTCACTCGGATGAGTCATTAGAAGAAACAAAGAAGAATACAAGGGATGAGAAAGTGTTAAAAAAAATTAGAAACAAATAGAAGCAATTCATCCACCCAAATCTTATATATAAAGCATAAAAAAGATGAAAGAAAGAAATGAGATACATATATTGGTGGGAACTCATAGGTACCATAAATAATCATTGTATTATCCATAGATAAGAATCACTAGACTTTGATGATCATTTTGGGGTATTTATACTAATATCAAAAATACCAATAACTTGAACTAAGGGATGAAAGAGAGAAGATATTAGTGATAATAATGTATTTCCCCATAATGGATGCTCTACTGGACCTCAATAGTTGAGACAGATGCTTTAGAATCCCCCTCATCATCTAGAAGATGTCCACCCATATTTAGAAACTCAGTTTTAGTCCTTTGTAATTTTAGCAAGTAGTTCTTCATCAAATATCCTTCCCTTTTATAGTATCTATAAATGGTCTTTGACTTCTTTAAAGACTTAGCATAGCCCTTGGGACCTTGGTTCTTAACCTCATTAGGTTTGAATTCCTTTGCATGAGATTTTTTTTGTGAAGTGCAACCACAATTTTTCATTGCCACTTGAAAATAAACTAGGAGAGAAAAAATTTAATCAATAGTAAGTTTGAGATTCCAAGAACATAGGAATCATATAAACCATGAGGTTTATCATTTGAAAAGAGATATTAGCAAGGGTAATCTTCATGCATTTTGTATCATATTTCTTTTTACCTCTAGAAGATGTAGCATTTGCTCTTAATGCCATAAATATCAAAATATAGTCCTCAATGTTATCATACTCAGACAATTTGAGAGAAAGCTATATTCCAAATGACTTACTTCAATAGTATTAAATTTTCCAAATAACTTATGTAATTTTGATCATACATTAATTGGTTCACTCTCCTCCTCGATGTGGAAAAACAACTTTGATTCAATCAGCTTTGAAGGAAGATTCACCCTAAACCTTAGAAGAAGAATAAGAGGCTTCAAATAAACTTTTTACATGGTGAAGCAATGCTACTTCATACCCACTTTGATACCATGTTGGAATTCATAATATTTTTAAAAAATGAATAGAGGTAGTTCATCTACTCAAATATTATACAGAAAGCACAAAAGGATGAAATAAAGTAAAAGAGACATAGATATTGGTGGGCACCCATAGGCACCATCAATAATCAATGTATTATCTATATTTAGGAATGGCTACACTCTAATAATCAAATGATAGAGTGGTGAGGGTATTTGTATCAATATCAAAAATCCCAATTATGTAAATGAATTTAACCTAAGCAGATATAACAAAAGGGATTTAAGGTTAATTACATAAGGTGGGTTTAACCATAACAAGACTAACCATGATCTATAAATATTACATTATAAAAATATTACAATAAATTAAATACATTGTACAATGATTTTTCTTAGGTGTTATCCAATATTACTTCATACAATCACCCTTGGCCATGAATCATATTACAATTTCAAGTACAATGTGCAAGTTCAATTTTAGAAGGAATTAAAGATGTGGAGGAAAATTTTAAAAAAAATGTGGAATAAGTCAAGTTTATTCTAGGTAAATCATATTTATTTTTCTCAAGTAGTATAAATCCTCTTCTTTCAGTAAAAATGAGAGTAGTGTAGATGTTATCTATTTCAAGAGAAGAATATTAAAGAAATGAGAATGGATGATATTTGTAGCAATTGAAGGATTTTGAGGTAGTATGATAACATAATTACTATAGTGGAACAGCCTTGTAGTATATGGTTTACATAACATCATATTTTTGTTAGATTTTACAACAGTTTCTAGAACAAATTATCCAGTATTACCAAAAAACAAAATTACATGAATCAATATGCATAGTATATGGGGGCATCTATGAACACCAAATAATATCACTATCAAACAATATAATTATACTCCAACTAATTAATAAAATTATTGGTATGATATGGTATTTATACCCAAATATACATTACTTTAAGGTCAAGGTTAAGCAATCAACCTTTAGGATTAAAATAGTAAAATATTATATAGATATCCTTTTAAAGGTTTACAAAGGCTCAAATAACTTATATGTACAATATAAATAAAATGTAATTCATGGCCTCAAGAGAAGCTTAACTACCACATGGCCCAACATTCTTCTTAAGTTGAATGAGAGACAAAGAAATATTCTTATTTGCCATCCCCTCCTAATGAATACTCTCCCACACCAAGAAGTTCCTACAAGCATACAAAAGTAACCATGGGCATGATCTTGGTCAAGATAATTATTATATACTCTGCTAAATATACAAAAATAGGATCAAGCATCACATATGCATGAAGTCATTACACAAGATGCATCCAAATATTAATGTGCTTAGTCTACTAATGAAACAAAATATTACAAATAATCTAGATGTGATATATTTATCACATTGAAGAGTGACCAAAAAATTCTAAGGAAATTCAATAACCTACAAAATCATGATCATATACAAAATATGCTTAGATACCACATTGGCAACATGATATATAATTTTTTAGAAGACTGATATATGATGGATTAGTGTCTAAAATTTAAGAAATAAGGCTAGATATCAAATAGAACATTAATCCTATGATGGATGGACACTCATCCAAATCACCCAACTACCTCCCTATCAAATTTCAAGTCAATCGAAGCTATAGTTGAGAAGTTATGGCCCCGAAAATTTCATTGGATGCTCCTGCATCATTACGCAAAACGTTGTTAATAGTGCATAGAGCCTCATTCCAATACTTAATAAGATTTATCAAATGCACCAACTCATGAGTCAACTTGGAAGCCTACGAATGGATCTGAATAGTAACAACAAAAAACACCTTAATATTTTCATGCATAGAAAACTAACTAGAAATTGAATCTCTAGAATAGACAATAGCATTCCTAGCTTTCCAAAGTTGAAACAAAATAATAGCATGAAATAAATTCCACAGAGCAGCAATATAAGTAGGCCAACAACTATTATCTCCAAAAAATATCATTTGCCATCTAAATAATTTAGGATGAAAGGGCTTGGACAATGAGTAAATCCAAGACCAGCCAAACTAAGCATGAGGGCAAAACTAGAACAAATGTTTAAAACTCTCAAAATGACCACAAGCCGAACACTTAAGATTAGGAAGATCAACCCTTGTAAGTCTCCCTCCCATAGGAAGCCCTTGATAAATAAGAGACCTGAGAAAAAATGTAATCTTGGGTTTAAGGTTAAACTTCCAAATACGGTTCAAATGAGCAATCCAAGTATAAGAGGTAGAGTGAGTCTGTCATATCTCATTACGTTTGTCAACACTAGAGGAAACAAGACTAAGAAGCTGATAAAGGAAGGAAGAAGAGTAGTTCTTGAAAGGAGTATCCACATTCCAACATCAATTCCTCCACCAGGAACTTGGGGGTTGAAGGTCGAGCTTATGAAGCATGACATCAGGCATAAGCTCTTGAATCTTAAGAATAGAAGGATGATCTGAATTTTGAAGATTAAATTTATGTTTGAGATCAAGTTAAGGAATCCAGTCTCGAGAGTGCACTAAATATCCAATAAAACAGATGCCCTTACGAAATATCCTCAAAGCTTTAATCCCTAGCATATCAACAAGAAGAATTGAAGATTTATATCAAAATTAAAAAAAGACCATTACAAAAACCATCACCAATCAGTGAAGATGAGGTTTCACTACCTCAAAAGCTCACCAAATACTTTTAACAACAAAGGAACCCTGAATATTAACTAGAGCAAAAGTAATGATGAGAGTATGAAGGTCAATATTAGCCCAATATTTACGTCCATAAGGTAGCCTTGAAAAAATACAATGGTGAACCAAAACCTTCCAGGATTCTAGGCCTTCAATAGCTTTAACCACCCACTTAGCACACAAAAAAAAAATTACCTGTAAATATCAATTATGCCCATCTCGCCCTTGTTAGCAGGCGTGCAACAAATATCCCAAGCAACTCAAAAAAATGCTTTACCTATAAATATCAATGATGCCCATCCCACCCTTTTCAGTAGGCATGTAATAGATATCCCAAGCAACTCGATAGAAACCATGTGAATTCTTCCCCTTGGCCCAAAGAAAATCCCTAAGGAATTTGACCAACTTATTATAAGAATTCATAGAAGGGGCCTAACAGGAGGAGTAATAAACATGGGTGGCAGCAAGAATCTTTGTGCAAACCTAAAACTTGCCAGCACAAGAAAGGGGACGCGAGGCCCAACAGGAAATCTTCTTTTCAATTCTATCAATGACATATTGCCAGAGTTTTAAAAAATTATTATAATTTTAAATAATATAAAATTTTAAAAATAACATTATAATATATTGGATAAATATTGTTTTTCCTTCTCTTTATAAAAATATTTTATCTTTAACACTCTAAAGTAAGAATTTTTCTGTTGAATTGATTTTATTTGTTAAAAGGTTTCTTGGATAGATTATCTTTTTTACTTCCACATCAACTAATTAATAAAAAAGTTTTGAAGAATATTTAGAGTGTGTTAGGGAAATTAATCCATGTTGTATATACCTAGATATGTATTGCTATTGATATTTCAAAATCCTTCTCACAATACATTAATATTAAATCTGAATCAAGAGAATGGAATCAACAAGTGGTTTACAAAAATATTGCATTCTATGCCACAAATATTATGAGACTTGACATATGGAAAGAGATTACAAAGTAAAAATATTGAAGAAAGGGATGAAATTATGGTCATGAGACTAGATTAGATTGAGAATATTCCATTCTTGAGTAAGAGTCAAAGAAAGTCTATCTACAACATCAAATGAAAAAACCATTATAGTTCACTCGTATGAGTCATTAGAAGAAACAAAGAAGAATACAAGGGATGAGAAAGTGTTAAAAAAAATTAGAAACAAATAGAAGCCATTCATCCACCCAAATCTTATATATAAAGCATAAAAAAGATGAAAGAAAGAAATGAGATACATAGATTGGTGGGAACTCAAAGGTACCATAAATAATC
Source organism: Wollemia nobilis (assembly GCA_028583015.1). NCBI lineage: Eukaryota > Viridiplantae > Streptophyta > Pinopsida > Araucariales > Araucariaceae > Wollemia > Wollemia nobilis. Next base: position 5,513,506 of record JAQPPZ010017049.1, on the reverse strand, counting down.
ATTGTATTATCCATAGATAAGAATCACTAGACTTTGATGATCATTTTGGGGTATTTATACTAATATCAAAAATACCAATAACTTGAACTAAGGGATGAAAGAGAGAAGATATTAGTGATAATAATGTATTTCCCCATTATGGATGCTCTACTAGACCTCAATTGTTGAGACACATGCTTTAGAATTCCCCTCATCATCTGGAAGATGTCCACCCATATTTAGAAACTTAGTTTTAGTCATTTGTAATTTTAGCAAGTAGTACATCATCAAATATCCTTCCCTTTTATAGTATCTATAAATGGTCTTTGACTTCTTTAAAGACTTAGCCTAGCCCTTGGGACCTTGGTTCTTAACCTCATTAGGTTTGAATTCCTTTGAATGAGATTGTTTTTGTGAAGTGCAACCACAATTTTTCATTGCCACTTGAAAATAAACTAGGAGAGAAAAAATTTAATCAATAGTAAGTTTGAGATTCCAAGAACATAGGAATCATATAAACCATGAGGTTTATCATTTGAAAAGAGATATTAGCAAGGGTAATCTTCATGCATTTTGTATCATCTTTCTTTTTACCTCTAGAAGATGTAGCATTTTCTCTTAATGCCATAAATATCAAAATATAGTCCTCAATGTTATCATACTTAGCCAATTTGAGAGAAATCTATATTCCAAATGACTTACTTCAATAGTATTAAATTTTCCAAATAACTTATGTAATTTTGATCATACATTAATTGGTTCACTCTCCTCCTCGATGTGGAAAAACAACTTTAATTCAATCAGCTTTGAAGGAAGATTCACCCTAAACCTTAGAAGAAGAATAAGAGGCTTCAAATAAAATTTTTACATGGTGAAGCAATGCTACTTCATACCCACTTTGATACCATGTTGGAATTCATAATATTTTTAAAAAATGAATAGAAGTAGTTCATCTACTCAAATATTATATAGAAAGCACAAAAGGATGAAAGAAAGTAAAAGAGACATAGAGATTGGTGGGCACCCATAGGCACCATCAATAATCAATGTATTATCTATATTTAGGAATGGCTACACTCTAATAATCAAATGATAGAGTGGTGAGGGTATTTGTATCAATATCAAAAATCCCAATTATGTAAATGAATTTAACCTAAGCAGATATAACAAAAGGGATTTAAGGTTAATTACATAAGGTGGGTTTAACCATAACAAGACTAACCATGATCTATAAATATTACATTATAAAAATATTACAATAAATTAAATACATTGTACAATGATTTTTCTTAGGTCTTATCCAATATTACTTCATACAATCACCCTTGGCCACGAATCATATTACAATTTCAAGTACAATGTGCAAGTTCAATTTTAGAAGGAATTAAAGATGTGGAGGAAAAAAAAAAAAATGTGGAATAAGTCAAGTTTATTCTAGGTAAATCATATTTATTTTTCTCAAGTAGTATAAATCCTCTTCTTTCAGTAAAAATGAGAGTAGTGTAGATGTTATCTATTTCAAGAGAAGAATATTAAAGAAATGAGAATGGATGAAATTTTTAGCAATTGAAGGATTTTGAGGTAGTATGATAACATAATTACTACAGTAGAATAGCCTTGTAGTATATGGTTTACATTACACCATATTTTTGTTACATTACACCATATTGATAGAAGGAAGATCTGAATTTTGAAGATTAAATTTATGTTTGAGATCAAGTTAAGGAATCCAGTCTCGAGAGTGCACTCAATCTCTAATAAAACAGATGCCCTTACGAAATATCCTCAAAGCTTTAATCCCTAGCATATCAGCAAGAAGAATTGAAGAGTTATATGAGAATTAAAAAAAGACCATTACGAAAACCATCACCAATCAGTGAAGATGAGGTTTCACTACCTCAAAAGCTCACCAAATACTTTTAACAACAAAGGAACCCTAAATATTAACTAGAGCAGAAGTAATGATGAGAGTATGAAGTTCAATATTAGCCCAATATTTACGTCCATAAGGTAGCCTTGAAGAAATACAATGGTGAACCAAAACCTTCCAGGATTCTAGGCCTTCAATAGCTTTAACCACCCACTTAGCACACAAAAAAATGTTTTACCTGTAAGTACCAATTATACCCATCCCGCCCTTGTCAGCAGGAATGCAATAGATATCCCAAGAAACTCAAAAAAATGCTTTACCTATAAATGTCAATTATGCCCATCCCGTCCTTGTCAGTAGGCATGCAACAGATATCCCAAGCAACTCGATAGAAACCATGTGAATTCTTCCCCTTGGCCCAAAGAAAATCCCTAAGGAGTTTGACCAACTTATTATAAGAATTCATAGAAGGGGCCTAACAGGAGGAGTAATAAACATGGGTGGCAGAAAGAATCTTTGTGCAAACCTGAAACTTGCCAAAGACAAGAAAGGGGACGCGAGGCCCAACAGGAAATCTTCTTTTCAATTCTATCAATGACATATTGCCAGAGTTTTAAAAAATTATTATAAATTTAAATAATATAACATTTTAAAAATAACATTATAAAATATTGGATAAATATTGTTTTTCCTTCTCTTTATAAAAATATTTTATCTTTAACACTCTAAAGTAAGAATTTTTCTATTGAATTGATTTTATTTGTTAACAGGTTTCTTGGATAGATTATATTTTTTACTTCCACATCAACTAATTAATAAAAAAAAATTGAAGACTATTTAGAGTGTGTTAGGGAAATTAATACATGTTGTATATACCTAGATATGTATTGCTATTGATATTTCAAAATCATTTTCACAATACATTAATATTAAATCTGAATCAAGAGAATAGAATCAACAAGTGGTTTACAAAAATATTGCGTTCTATGCCACAAATATTATGAAACTTGACATATGGAAAGAGATTACAAAGTAAAAATATTGAAGAAAGGGATGAAATTATGGTCATGAGACTAGATTAGATTGAGAATATTCCATTCTTGAGTAAGAGTCAAAGAAAGTCTATCTTGATAGAAAAATAAATGAGTTTTGAAGGGACGATGGCGGGAGCAACAGCAGGAGCGGCAGCTGGAGCGCAGTTTGGAGCAGAAGCGGAGGCAGGGCCGGGATCGGATCCAAAATAGAGCGCTGGATCCTAGGCGGGCCCGGATCTAGGGGGTTCAGGTACGTCCGAGCCCTGGCCGGGCCCAGGCGGATCCGCGATGGGGTCGGACGGGGGTCTCGAGCAGTGCGGTGGGTTTGGTGGGGTCGAGATTCTGGGCCCGCGCCCCCTGCCTGGCCTTGTCACGTCGGATGGCCTTGGGAAGGCAATCCCCGATCCGGGGCTAGGGCGGGCCCCGGGAGGACATAAACCCTCCTACCAACAGGTTTTGGCGGGCTCCAGGACCCCTGCTCGGGCCCTGGGTGTTGGGCTTTCCCTCCAAGGCACACACATTTCCATCCAGGAGGAGGTTTACACAACCCTGGTTTTTGATTCTTCGTCCTCCTTGGTTGGGAAGTTCCTGGGTGGGCGCCCAGACATGGAGACGATCCGCAAATGGGCGGCCACCAAATGGAAGGTCTCCGGCCATATCCAACTGGTTGCCCTGTCCAGAGGCTTTTTCATTATCAAACTCAACAACAACGAGGATGCTGAGAAGATCCCGTCTGGCGGGCCCTGGTTCTTGGGTCGCAAGAGCCTTTTTCTCAGGCATTATGGTGCAGATTTTCACCCCAACTCCCAAAGCATCAACTTTGCCCCGATATGGGTTCGCCTCCCGGACCTCCCCTTCCATCTGTGGCGAGAAGACGTTCTAAAGCTCATCGCCCAGTCGGTTGGAGACTTGGTGGCCTTTGATCCTGCGACCAAGGCTGGCTCTCGCATGGTGCACGCCAGGTTCTGTGCCAATGCCAACCTCGAATCTGAGCTCCCCTCCTCGATGACCATCTCTTCTGGATCCTTCTTCTGGCGCCAAACCCTTATTTACGAAAATAAACCTGCCTTTTGCACCTCCTGCAGCTCTCAAGGCCACCTCCCTCACCAATGCCCGGCTTCCAGGAAGGCGAAAGGCCCTAATCCCAAACCCCCGCCCAGCTCTGGTCGGGCCCCTTCCCAGGACCCATCTCGTCCCAACCCTAGCACTCCCCTCAAGGAGGTTTCCCCTTCGGGCCCCCAGGCCCTCGAGCCTAGTTCGGAGGGCGCCCCTTCCAGCGACCCCTCCGGGGACCCGATCCCAGATCCCCCCCGCATCCCATTCTGGCTCCTTCGCAAGCCCCGGCTGCTACCGGGACCCAACCCTCCCCCCCACCCCCTTCCTGACCCCGGCCCCCAGGCATCCTTCCCGAAACCTACCCCCTTGGTGTGTGGGTCTGAGCGATCTAATGATGAGACCGAAGGCAGCTCTCCATCCGAGTCCGACGAAGTCAGCCCCAAAATGACCCGGAGCAGGTCCTTTGCCATAGATTTTGGCAGCAAATCTAAACGAGGGCGGCCCACCCTGTGCGAACAATGGTCAAGGTTCACTGAGGATGACATTGCTAACGGTTCCCAGACTACGCTACCTGACGTTGGCACGAGCTTTCGCAAGGCGGACGACGCCCGATCCAAACCCCCCGCCCAGGCTGGAAAGGGGGGCAGGCGACCCCCCAAGGGTGCCAAATGAAGCTAATCTCCTGGAACATCAGGGGACTCAATGGGGTCCCCAAGAAAAGGATCCTCGATCAACTCCGTAGGGACCACCGCCCGTCCTTCATCCTCCTCCAAGAGACCAAGATAGATGACGCCGCTGCCCGAAGAATAGCCCATGCTACCTGGCGCAACTGCGAACTTCTCTCCACCCCCGCGGCTGGCTCAGCCGGGGGCCTCATGTGCATGTGGGACCCTCGATCCTACGAGGGAAGGCTCATTTCTTCGTCGCCCAGGATTATGAACATTCTGGTCCACTGCCTCAACTCAAAGCGATCGTGGATCCTGTCCAACGTCTACGCCCCCAACAGTCCCGTTGAGAAAGCAAGGCTCTGGCAGGAAATCAGCTCGATGAGAGAAGCCTTCGCTCCCCTGCCCTGGATCCTGTCCGGGGATTTCAATAGCCCCCTATTTTCCTCTAACAAATGCGGGGGCTCGGAGGTCAGAACCAAAAGCATGGACGACTTTGGGGCCTTTACCGCCCACAACGAGCTCATGGATGTCAGCTTGAAGGGAGCCCGGTTCACGTGGTCCAACAAGAGAGCGGGACCCAACCACATCCAGGTAAGGTTGGATAGAGTGTTCTTGTCTAAGGAAGCCCTCCCCATTTTTGTCGATGCCTCCCTCCTGGCCCTCCCCAAAATCGGGTCCGATCACAGCCCCCTCCTCCTCGAGACTGATCATCGCCCCCAGGAGACCCTTCCGGTTTGAGTCCATGTGGCTTCACCACCCCGACCTCCGGGCCCAGGTCAGCCACTGGTGGGCTCCCCCTGTCCCTGGCCGCCCCGCCGAACAAGTCTTCCACAAGCTGAGACGCCTCAAGGAGCACCTCAAGACTTGGAACAAAGAGGTGTTCGATAACATCTTTGAAAGCAAGGAGGCTATCAAAAATAAACTCGAAGAGATTGAGTCCAGATTCCAAGCTGGCTCTCATGAGCCCGAACTCGTGGAAGAGGAACGCACCGCCCTCAGCGAGTACCACAATATCCTAGCTAGGGAAGAAACCTTTTGGAGGCAGAAGTCGCGTGCTCTGTGGATCCAAGATGGCGATGCAAACACCAAGTTCTTTCATGCCTCGACCCTCCGAAATAGGGGTTCCAACAGAATTGCCGAGCTGGTTGATAGCAATGGTAGTATCATCAACAAGGAAGAGGACATCCAAGCCGAGGCAGTCCACTTCTTCCAAGAGCTCCTGGGCGATGGACCTCCTATGTCCTCGGAGGCGGCCGAATCCCTTCTGGATCACATCCCGACGTCCGTCCCGGCCATGGCTAATGCAAAGCTGGTTCAGGCCCTGTCTGACTCAGAAATCCATGCTGCCACCTTTTCCATGAAGGCTGAAGCGGCCCCGGGCCCGGACGGGTTTCCTCCCCGCTTCTTCCAGTATTTCTGGGACATCGTGGGCCATGATGTGTGCGCTGCCATCCGGGACCTGCAGTTTGCCAGATCCATCCCCAGAGGCATCAACACCACCTTCATAGCCCTGATCCCGAAGACTCAGGCGGCAAGATCCCTGTCAGACTTTCGCCCCATCAGCTTGTGCAATGTCCTCTATAAAATCCTGACTAAAGCCATGACAACCCGCCTCAAAGACATTCTTCCCCTGATCATTTCCCCCTGCTAGGGAAGCTCCATCAAAGGCAAGTTGATTATATACGGGGTCATAATCATGCATGAGGCCATCCACTCAGCTGTCCTATCCATAAAGGCCCATTTCCCGCTCAAGCTTGATATGAACAAGGCTTTTGATAGGGTCGATTGGAGCTTCCCGTCCAAGGTCCTCCTCAAATTTGGGTTTCACCCCTCCCGGGTCCATCTCATCAACAAGTGCGTGTCCTCCCCCTGGTTCTCAATCCTTGTCAATGGGTCCCCGACCGGGTTCTTCCCTAGTTCCAGAGGTCTCCGCCAAGGTGATCCCCTATCCCCGATTCTCTTCATTATCCTGGCCGAGGCCCTGGGTCGAACCATTTCGAACGCTGTTTCTCGCGGTCTCATCTCGGGCATCAAGCCGACGCAGGACCTCCCCCCCGTGTCCCATCAGCAGTTTGTGGACGACACCATTCTTGCCTCCTCGGCCTCGATCCCTCAAGCCAAGGCCCTCAAGAGCATCCTTACTCTGTATGAGGAGGCAGCTGGGCAAAAAATCAACCTACGAAAAAGCAAGATTTACTTCATCAACACCCCCGTGGCTAGGCAAATCAAAATCGGGCGGATCCTGGGCTGCTCCCCCGGCTCCCTCCCTTCCTCCTACCTCGGGCTTCCACTGTTCACAGGGGCGTCTTCTAAGGTGCTATGGAATGGGGTGATTGAGCGGATTCAAAGAAAACTCACCCCCTGGAAAGGCCACCTTCTCTCTCAGGCCGGCAGAGCCACTCTCTTGGCGTCTGTACTCCAAAGCATTCCGATATACTTCATGTCGGTCTTCAGAATTTCGGCCTCCATTGCTACTCTCATTGAGCAAATTCAGAAACGATTTCTCTGGTCGGGAGGCGATGACAAGAAAAGGATTCCCCTGGTCTCTCGGCCCCCGGTCTCGCCGCCCCAAAGATGAGGGAGGGATCGGGCTCGGACGGGTGGTGCCCATGAATAAGGCCCTTCCGTCCAAACATGCCTCGGAAGGTTCATACCAATACCCCTGACGAATGGGTTTGCATTGTGCGTAGGAAGTACTGCCACAATCACCCCTTCCTTGGGGATACCCAGCCCCACGATGGTTCTGCCTTTTGGAAGGCCCTGCTCTCCACCAGAGATATTGTTCAACAAGGGACCAGATGGATCCTTGGAGACGGTGCCAAGATTGACTTCTGGGAGGACAGATGGATCCTCGACGAGGCCCTGAGCTCGGACAGAGAACTCCTTCTTCTCAAACCTGGGCTAGCGGACCGTGGGCCCAGAGTGTCTGACTACATGACCCAGTGTCAAGGGCGGATCACCTGGAAACCCATCCTGAACCCCAGGTTCCCGCTTCAAGCTGCCAGACTTCAGCGCATCCTTAGTGCGACAGTCATCCCTTCTTTTGGAGACAGTGATAGATGCGTGTGGCATGGCTCTCCCAACGGCATTTTTTTAGTCAAGTCTGCTTACCATATTCAGAGAACCCCGAGAGCGACCACCTTCCCGACCCAGATGGTCTGGGCCAAGAAATTGATCCCCAAAATTAGCCATTTCGTGTGGGCGGCCGTCCAAAACAAAATCCTCACGATCGAGAATCTGATCAAGCGAGGCTTCCAAATCCCCAACAGATGCTTCCTCTGCCATGCCGCTTGGGAGTCAACCAACCACCTTTTCTTAAACTGTGCCTTCTCTTCCGAAGTTCTGGGCCTCATCCTCTCCCATTTCTTCGTTCAGTGGGCGGCCCCCAATTCCATTTCTGACCTCCTGTCTCAGTGGCCCACCCCCTTTGCCCATCCCTTTCTTCGCTTCCTCTAGAAGGCCTGCCTTCCCCACTTGCTCTGGAAAATTTGGCTTGAGCGTAACAGGTGAGCCTTTTCCTCCCCGGCCTGCTCCCCCCAATGGGTAGCAACCAAAGCAGTCTCCTTTGCCTCCGAGAATTCCCGTTTCATTCCCCTTTCTACGGTACCCAGGCGATCGAGCGAAGCCTCCCTTCTCTCCTCCCTCGGCTTCCAGATCTCCCCCCTGCTTCCCCTCTCGCCCCTTCCCGACGATCCCTAATCAGGTGGACTCCCCCCCCCAGGTGGCTCAAGCTCAATTTCGACGATGCTTCCAAAGGCAACCCTGGGCCCTCTGGGGCTGGCGGGGTTATCAGAGATGGTTTCGAGAATCTGGTCACTGCCTTCGTGGTCCCGCTGGGCAGGCAAACTAACAACTTTGCCGAAGCTGCCGGCCTGCTCAGTGGCCTGTCGGCTCTCAGGGGCTCCTCCCCAAAAATTATTATTGAAGGCGATTCCCAAGTCATCATCAGAGGCGCCAGCAAGCCCGAGTCCTGTTCTTGGCGATTCCAAAATTCCATCCGGGAGGCCCTCTTCCTTCTCCAGGGCTTCCCCGATCACACCTTCCAGCATGTTCTCAGAGAAGGCAACAGGGCTGCTGACTTCATGGCAAATCTAGGCATTACCGTTGGAGAACTCACCACCTGGACCTCGCACTTCCCTATAGGCCTAGTCCAAATTGCGTTGCAGGACCATCCCGACCATGTTGTTTTCTCGGGCGTCTAGTCTTCCCCGTGGCAGGGCGACGAAGTCCCCCCGGCATGTGCATCTGCTGACCAGTGCTTCTCGCCCCCGTGTCAACCCGTCGGCTCGCCACCCTGTCCGCGAGAGGATCACCCCAGCCCTCCTCGTGGCGGCCCGCGCCCCTTGCCTTGTCAGCTGCCCATGCTGTCGCAGCCTGGCAGCCCCACTCTTTTGTGCATGGTGGACCTCCCCGTCATTCCCGCTTTGATCTCTGTGCCGCCTGATTCCCGTGCCATGCCAACCCGATCGAGGTCAAGTCCAATGCGGCCCTCTCCCGACGTTCCTCCGCTCAGCGTCTGCCAACTGGCGCTTTGGCAATGGGCCTTTCCCATCCTCGCGTGTCAGCATCCTGGTGCGCCCCCTCAGCCCCCTCCCCGTCGTGTCGATCCCAGCCATGTGTGCTACTTTCCAAAGCTGGCAGCGCTTCCCCTTCTCAAGCCCTCGCACGGCCTTTATATTCCCCTCGCCGTCCCATCCCGCCGTCGCATTCTCCTTCCCCTGTTCTTTCTTCCCCGGTCTGGCACTCTCTGGCCCCCTTTGTCCCCACCTTGCCAGCTCGTCCCCCATGGCGTCCAAAGCTATTTTTCTGGAGCCCCCTGTCCTTGAATTGAGCGGTCCTGCTCGCTTATTCTCCGACGCTAAGAAATTCATGCCATTTTTTAGCAAATTCGTTGGCCATGACGACGAGATCACCCAGGGGTTCCTGGAGACGTGGAACGATGGGGAAGTTACAGTCAAGGGTTTACACTTCAAAGTCTCCAAGGACTTCCTCACAGAGGTCACCGGCCTCCACCACGAAGAGAAAGGCCGTGTTGTCAGGCGAGACAAACACAACTGGGAAGAGGAGCTCTCCCGCTTCCCAGACCACCAGTGGGACAAAGCCAACCTACTCCGCTCCCACCTCCCGACGTCGTTCGACGAAGCCATCGTCCCGGTAATGCAATATATTACCTGTGACGATCCTGAGCAATGGCTGTATAGCTTCCATCTAAGTTATTTTAACCACCTCCGAGGAGCTACTCTCATCAGCACCCCGCGCTTCCTCTTCTACTCCTTGGGTCTGACCATTGAGCGTGCTCGCAAGAACCATTCCCGACCCATGCACCAGGGGCTCATGGCCGTCCTCTATAGACATGCCCCGCCAACCAACCCCAACCGCACAGCATTCCCCCCTCTCTTCTCGTCCCGCCCCCGAACCGGCGTTTCTCCCCCTGGTTCCCCTGTCGCCAAAGGCTCCCCCGCTCCTGTCGATTCTGCTTCCCTGAAGCGTCGTAGGCCTACACGCAAGTGCAGGGCGTCGAGCACAGGCCCTGACAGGGCCCTTCCTCCAAGTTCAGGGCGCAAAAGGGCCTCCCCCGGGCCCACCTGGGCTGCGAAAAGCTCCAAGAATGTCAAACCAGAGAACCCGGAGCCCACTGTGATCAGCTCCGAGTCAGATGATGCTTTGTAGAAGCTGGCACTCCACGGCCTCCTGGATACTACAGAACCCAAGCGGTCGAGCGAAGCTTCCCTTCTCTCCTCCCTTGGCTTCCAGATCACCCCCCTGCTTCCCCTCCCGCCCCTTCCCGCCGCTCCCTGATTAGATGGACTCCCCCCCCCGACTGGCTCAACCTCAATTTTGACGATGCTTCCAAAGGCAACCCCGGGCCCTCTAGGGCTGGCGGGGTTATCAAAGACGGTTTCGAGAATCTGGTCACTGCCTTCGCATTCCCGCTGGGCAGGCAAACTAACAACTTTGTCGAAGCTATCGGCCTGCTCAGTGGCCTGTCGGCTCTTAGGGGCTCCTCCTCAAAAATTATTATTGAAGGCGACTCCCAAGTCATTATCAGAGGTGCCAAAAAGCCCGAGTCCTGTTCCTGGTGATTCCAAAACTCCATCCGGGAGGCCCTCTTCCTGCTCCAAGGCTTCCCCGATCACAATTTCTAGCATGTTCTCAGAGAATGCAACAGGGCTGCTGACTTCATGGCTAATCTAGGCATCACTTTTGGAGAATTCACCACCTGGACCTCGCACTTCCCTATAGGCCTAATCCAAATTACGATGCAGGACCACCTCGATCATGATGTTCTCTTGGGTGTCTAGTCTTCCCAGTGGCTGGGCGGTGAAGTCCCCCTGGCATGTGCATCCGCTGTCTAGTGCTTCTTGACCCCGTGTTGACCCGTCGACTTGCCACCCTGTCCGCATGAGGACCGCCCAGGTCCTCCCCGCAGCGGCCCACACCCCCTGCCTTGTCAGCTGCCCATGCTGGCCAGCTGGCAGCCCCATTTTTTTGTGCATGGTGGACCTCCCCGTCATTCCTGCTTTGATATCTGTGCCGCCTGATTCCCATGCCATGCCAACCTATTCGAGGTCAACTCCGATGCGGCTCACTCCTGACGCTCCTCCGCTCAGCATCTGCCAACTGGCGCTTTGGCAATGGGCCTTTCCCATCCTCGTGTGTTAGTATCTTGGTGCGCCCCCTTAGCCCCCTCCCCGTCGTGTCGATCCCAGCCATGTGTGCTACTTTCCAAAGCTGGCGGCGCTCTCCCTTCTCAAGCCATCGCACGGCCTTTATATTCCCCTCCCTGTCCCATCCCACTGTCGCATTCCCCCTCCCCTACTCTTTCTTCCCCGGTCTGGCATTTTCTGCCCCCTCTGTCCCCACCTTACCAGCTCATCCCCCATGGCGTCCAAAGCTATTTTTTTGGAGCCCCCTGTCCTCGAGTTGAGCGGCCCTGCTCGCTTATTCTCCGATGCCAAGAAATTTATGCCATTTTTTAGCAAATTCATCGGCCATGACGACGAGATCACCCAGGGGTTCTTGGAGTCGTGGAATGATGGGGAAGTTACAGTCAAGGGTTTGCACTTCAAAATCTCTAAGGACTTCCTCACAGAGGTCATCGGCCTCCACCATGAGGAGAAAGGCCATGTCGTCAGATGGGATAAACACAACTGGGAAGAGGAGCTCTCTCGCTTCCCAGACCACCAGTGGGACAAAGCCAACTTACTTCGCTCTCACCTCCCGACATCGTTCGACGAAGCCATTGTCCCGGTAATGCAATATATTACCTGTGACGATCTCGAGCAGTGGCTGTTTAGCTTCCATCTCAGTTATTTTAACCACCTCCGTGGAGCTATCCTCATCAGCACCCCCCGCTTCCTCCTCTACTCTTTAGGTCTGACCATTGAGTGTGCTCGCAAGAACCATTCCTAACCCTTACACCAGGGGCTCATGGCTGTTCTCTACAGACATGCCCTAGCCAACCAGCCCCAGCTGCACAAAGATTACCCCCCTCTCTTATGTCCTACCCCCCGAAACTGGCGTTTCTCCCCCTGGTTCCCCTGTCGCCAAAGGCTCCCCCACTCCTATCAATTTTTCTTCCCTGAAGCATCGTAGGCCTACACGCAAGTGCAGGGTGTTGAGCACAGGCCCTGACAGGGCCCTTCCTCCCAGTTCAGGGCGCAAAAAGGCCTCCCTCGGACCCATCTGGACTACAGAAAGCCCCAAGAATGCCAAACCAGAGAACTCGGAGCCCACTATGATTAGCTCTGAGTCAGATGATGCGTTGTAGAAGCTGGCACTCCATGGCCTCCTGGATACTACGGTCAGTGCTCTCAACACAGCTGCCCAAGCTGTGTCTCATGCCGCCAAGGCGTTGTCCGAGCTCCGTCGCAAGCTGGAGGAAAGCATTGTCAAGGGCCAGCGGCAGACTGAGCGGGCCGAGGACGGATCAGGGCCCAGTTAGCTTGGCCCCTGGCATTCACCATTTTCAATGTGTCTTGTTTTTGGGTTTGTTTTTTTGGAGATTCTCGGCTATGAATTTTATTCGGGAACTTTTGTTTTCTGTAGTTTCCAGGGCCCCAAGACGGGGATGTTATTTCTGTTTTATGTTTCCATGGCCCCGAGATGGGGACGTTATTTTTGGTTTTAAAGTTTCACTGCTTCGGCCACTACTGTAATTAAGGTTTTGGGATCCTATTTAAAAAACCCGCTATAAATATACTGTTACCTATCTAAAAAAAAAAAATTTATCTACAACATCAAATGAAAAAACCATTATAGTTCACTCGGATGAGTCATTAGAAGAAAAAAAGAAGAATACAAGGGATGAGAAAGAATTAAAAAAAAAATAGAAACAAATAGAAGCCATTCATCCACCCAAATCTTATATATAAAGCATAAAAAATATGAAAGAAATAAATGAGATACATAAATTGGTAGGAACTCATAGGTACCATAAATAATCATTGTGTTATCCATAGATAAGAATCACTAGACTTTGATGATCATTTTTGGGTATTTATCCTAATATCAAAAATACCAATAACTTGAACTAAGGGATGAAAGAGAGAAGATATTAGTGATAATAATGTATTTCCCCATAATGGATGCTCTACTGGGCCTCAATAGTTGAGACAGATGCTTTAGAATCCCCCTCATCATCTAGAATATGTGCACCCATATTTAGAAACTTAGCTTTAGTCCTTTGTAATTTTAGAAAGTAGTTCCTCATCAAATATTCTTCCCTTTTGTAGTATCTATAAATGGTCTTTGACTTCTTTAAAGACTTAGCCTAGCCCTTGGGAACTTGGTTCTTAACCTCATTAGGTTTGAATTCCTTTGCATGAGATTTATTTTGTGAAGTGCAACCACAATTTCTCATTGCCCCTTGAAAATAAAGTAGGAGAGAAAAAATTTAATCAATAGTAAGTTTGAGATTCCAAGAACATAGGAATCATATAAACCATGAGGTTTATCATTTGAAAAGAGATATTAGCAAGGGTAATATTCATGCATTTTTTATCATCTTTATTTTTACCTCTAGAAGATGTAGCATTTGCTCTTAATGCCATAAATATCAAAATATAGTCCTCAATGTTATCATACTTAGCCAATTTGAGAGAAAGCTATAATTCCAAATGACTTACTTCAATAGTATTAAATTTTCCAAATAAATTATGTAATTTTGATCATACATTAATTGGTTCACTCTCCTCCTCGATGTGGAAAAAAAACTTTGATTCAATCAGCTTTGAAGGAAGATTCACCCTAAACCTTAGAAGAAGAATAAGAGGCTTCAAATAAACTTTTTACATGGTGAAGCAATGCTACTTCATACCCACTTTGATACCATGTTGGAATTCATAATATTTTTAAAAAATGAATAGAGGTAGTTCATTTACTCAAATATTATACAGAAAGCACAAAAGGATGAAAGAAAGTAAAATAGACATAGATATTGGTGGGCACCCATAGGCACCATCAATAATCAATGTATTATCTATATTTAGGAATGGCTACACTCTAATAATCAAATGATAGAGTGGTGAGGGTATTTGTATCAATATCAAAAATCCCAATTATGTAAATGAATTTAACCTAAGCAGATATAGCAAAAGGGATTTAAGGTTAATTACATAAGGTGGGTTTAACCATAACAAGACTAACCATGATCTATAAATATTACATTATAAAAATATTACAATAAATTAAATACATTGTACAATGATTTTTTGTAGGTGTTATCCAATATTACTTCATACAATCACCCTTGGCCATGAATCATATTACAATTTCAAGTACAATGTGCAAGTTCAATTTTAGAAGGAATTAAAGATGTGGCGGAAAATTAAAAAAAAAATGTGGAATAAGTCAAGTTTATTCTAGGTAAACCATATTTATTTTTCTCAAGTAGTATAAATCCTCTTCTTTCAGTAAAAACGAGAGTAGTGTAGATGTTATCTATTTCAAGAGAAGAATATTAAAGAAATGAGAATGTATGATATTTGTAGCAATTGAAGGATTTTGAGGTAGTATGATAACATAATTACTATAGTGGAACAACCTTGTAGTATATGGTTTACATAACACCATATTTTTGTTAGATTTTACAACAGTTTCTAGAACAAATTATCCAGTATTACCAAAAAACAAAATTACATGAATCAATATGCATAGTATATGGGGGCATCTATGGACACCAAATAATATCACTATCAAACAATATAATTATACTCCAACTAATTAATAAAATTATTGGTATGATATGGTATTTATACCCAAATATACATTACTTTAAGGTCAAGGTTAAGCAATCAACCTTTAGGATTAAAATAGTAAAATATTATATAGATATCCTTTTAAATGTTTACAAAGGCTCAAAGAACTTATATGTACAATATAAATAAAATGTAATTCATGGCCTCAAGAGAAGCTTAACTACCACATGTTCCAATATTCTTCTTAAGTTGAATGAGAGACACAAAGAAATATTCTTATTTGCCATCCCCTCCTAATGAATACTCTCCCACACCAAGAAGTTCCTGCAAGCATACAAAAGTAACCATGGGCATGATCTTGGTCAAGATAATTATTATATACTCTGCTAAAGATACAAAAATAGGATCAAGCATCACATATGCATGAAGTCATTACACAAGATGCATCCAAATCTTAATGTGCTTAGTCTACTAATGAAACAAAATATTGCAAATAAGCTAGATGTGATATATTTATCACATTGAAGAGCGACCAAAAAAGTCTAAGGAAAGTCAATCACCTACAAAATCATGATCATATACAAAATATGCTTAGATACCACATTGGCAACATGATATGTAATTTTTTAGAAGACTGATATATGATGGATTAGTATCTAAAATATAAGAAAAAATGTTAGATATCAAATAGAACATTAATCCTATGATGGATGGACACTCATCCAAATCACCCAACTACCTCCCTGTCAAATTTCACGTCAATCGGAGCTACGGTTGAGAAGTTATGGCCCCAGAAATTTCGTTGGATGCTCTTGCATCATTAGGCAAAACATTGTTAATAGTGCATAGAGCCTCGTTCTAGTACTTAATAAGATTTATCAAATGCACCAACTCATGAGTCAACTTGGAAGCCTACGAATGGATCTAAATAGTAACAACAAAAAACACCTTAATATTTTCATGCATAGAAAACTAACTAGAAATTGAATCTCTAGAATAGACAGCAGCATTCCTAGCTTTCCAAAGTTGAAACAAAGTAATAGCATGAAATAAATTCCACAGAGCAGCAATATAAGTAGGCCAAAAACTATTATCTCC
The DNA here is from genome assembly GCA_028583015.1 of Wollemia nobilis. NCBI lineage: Eukaryota > Viridiplantae > Streptophyta > Pinopsida > Araucariales > Araucariaceae > Wollemia > Wollemia nobilis. Next base: position 5,497,602 of record JAQPPZ010017049.1, on the reverse strand, counting down.
ATAAAATATCATTTGCCATATAAATAATTCAGGATAAAAGGGCTTGGACAATGAGTGAATCCAAGACTAGCCAAACTAACCATGAGGGCAAAACTAGAACAAATATTTAAAACTCTCAAAATGACCACAAGCCGAACACTTAATATTAGGAAGATCAACCCTTGTAAGTCTCCCTCCCATAGGAAGCCCTTGATAAATAAGAGACCTGAGAAAAAAAGTAATCTTGGGTTTAAGGTTAAACTTCCAAATACGGTTCAAACGAGCAATCCAAGTATAAGAGGTAGAGTGAGTTTGTCATAGCTCATTACGTTTGTCAACACTAGAGGAAACAAGACTAAGAAGTTGATAAATCAACGAAGAAGAGTTGTTCTTGAAAGGAGTATCCACATTCCAACATCAATCCCTCAACCAAGCACTTTGGGGTTGAAGGTCGAGCTTATGAAGCATGACATCAGGCATAAGCTCTTGAATCTTAAGAAAATAAGGAAGATCTAAATTTTGAATATTAAATTTATGTTTGAGATCAAGTTAAGGAATCCAGTCTCGAGAGTGCACTAAATCTCTAATAAAATAGATGCCCTTATGAAACATCTTCAAAGCTTTAATCCCTAGCATATCAGCAAGAATAATTGAAGAGTTATATGAGAATTAAAAAAAGACCATTACGAAAACCATCACCAATCAGTGAATATGAGGTTTCACCGCCTCAAAAGCTCACCAAATACTTTTAACAACAAAGGAACCCTGAATATTAACTAGAGCAGAAGTAATGATGAGAGTATGAAGGTCAATATTAGCATAATATTTATGTCCATAAGGTAGCCTTGAAGAAATACAATGTTGAACCAAAACCTTCTAGGATTCTAGGCCTTCAATAGCTTTAAACACCCACTTAGCACACAAAAAAATGTTTTACCTGTAAATATCAATTATGCCCATGCCGCCCTTGTCAGTAGGCGTGCAACAGATATCCCAAGCAACTCAAAAAAATGCTTTACCTATAAATATCAATTATGCCCATCCCGCCCTTGTCAGTAGGCATGCAATAGATATCCCATGCAACTCGATAGAAACCATGTGAATTCTTCCCCTTGGCCCAAAGAAAATCCCTAAGGAGTTTGACCAACTTATTATAAGAATTCATAGAAGGGGCCTAACAGGAGGAGTAATAAACATGGGTGGCAGCAAGATTCTTTGTGCAAACCTGAAACTTGCCAGCATAAGAAAGGGGACGCGAGGCCCAACATGAAATCTTCTTTTCAATTCTATCAATGACATATTGCCAGAGTTTTAAAAAAATATTATAATTTTAAATAATATAACATTTTAAAAATAACATTATAAAATATTGGATAAATATTGTTTTTCCTTCTCTTTATAAAAATAATTTATCTTTAACACTCTAAAGTAAGAATTTTTTTGTAGAATTGATTTTATTTGTTAAAAGTTTTCTTGGATAGATTATATTTTTAACTTCCACATCAACTAATTAATAAAAAAGTTTTGAAGAATATTTAGAGTGTGTTAGGGAAATTAATCCATGTTGTATATACCTAGATATGTATTGCTATTGATATTTCAAAATCCTTCTCACAATACATTAATATTAAATCTGAATCAAGAGAATGGAATCAACAAGTGGTTTACAAAAATATTGCCTTCTATGCCAAAAATATTATGAGACTTGACATATGGAAAGAGATTACAAAGTAAAAATATTGAAGAAAGGGATGAAATTATGGTCATGAGACTAGATTATATTGAGAATATTCCATTTTTGAGTAAGAGTCAAAGAAATTCTATCTACAACATCAAATTAAAAAACCATTATAGTTCACTCGGATGAGTCATTAGAAGAAACAAAGAAGAATACAAGGGATGAGAAAGTGTTAAAAAAAAATTAGAAACAAATAGAAGCCATTCATCCACCCAAATATTATATATAAAGCATAAAAAATATGAAAGAAATAAATGAGATACATAGATTGGTGGGAACTCATAGGTACCATAAATAATCATTGTGTTATCCATAGATAAGAATCACTAGACTTTGATGATCATTTTGGGGTATTTATACTAATATCAAAAATACCAATAACTTGAACTAAGGGATGAAAGAGAGAAGATATTAGTTATAATAATGTATTTCCCCATAATGGATGCTCTACTGGACCTCAATAGTTGAGACAGATGCTTTAGAATCCCCCTCATCATCTAGAAGATGTCCACCCATATTTAGAAACTTAGTTTTAGTCCCTTGTAATTTTAGCAAGTAGTTCTTCATCAAATATCCTTCCCTTTTATAGTATCTATAAATGGTCTTTGACTTCTTTAAAGACTTAGCCTAGCCCTTGGGACCTTGGTTCTTAACCTCATTAGGTTTGAATTCCTTTGCATGAGATTTTTTTTGTGAAGTGCAACCACAATTTCTCATTGCCACTTGAAAATAAACTAGGAGAGAAAAAATTTAATCAATAGTAAGTTTGAGATTCCAAGAACATAGGAATCATATAAACCATGAGGTTTATCATTTGAAAAGAGATATTAGCAAGGGTAATCTTCATGCATTTTGTATCATCTTTCATTTTACCTCTAGAAGATGTAGCATTTGCTCTTAATGCCATAAATATCAAAATATAGTCCTCAATGTTATCATACTTAGCCAATTTGAGAGAAAGCTATAATTCCAAATGACTTACTTCAATAGTATTAAATTTTCCAAATAACTTATGTAATTTTGATCATACATTAATTGGTTCACTCTCCTCCTCGATGTGGAAAAACAACTTTGATTCAATCATCTTTGAAGGAAGATTCACCCTAAACCTTAGAAGAAGAATAAGAGGCTTCAAATAAACTTTTTACATGGTGAAGCAATGCTACTTCATACCCACTTTGATACCATGTTGAAATTCATAATATTTTTAAAAAATGAATAGAGGTAGTTCATCTACTCAAATATTATACAGAAAGCACAAAAGGATGAAATAAAGTAAAAGAGACATAGAGATTGGTGGGCACTCATAGGCACCATCAATAATCAATGTATTATATATATTTAGGAATGGCTACACTCTAATAATCAAATGATAGAGTGGTGAGGGTATTTGTATCAATATCAAAAATCCCAATTATGTAAATGAATTTAACCTAAGCAGATATAACAAAAGGGATTTAAGGTTAATTACATAAGGTGGGTTTAACCATAACAACCCTAACCATGATCTATAAATATTACATTATAAAAATATTACAATAAATTAAATACATTGTACAATGATTTTTCATAGGTCTTATCCAATATTACTTCATACAATCACCCTTGGCCATGAATCATATTACAATTTCAAGTACAATGTGCAAGTTCAATTTTAGAAGGAATTAAAGATGTGGAGGAAAATTTAAAAAAAAATGTGGAATAAGTCAGGTTTATTCTAGGTAAACCATATTTATTTTTCTCAAGTAGTATAAATCCTCTTCTTTCAGTAAATATGAGAGTAGTGTAGATGTTATCTATTTCAAGAGAAAAATATTAAAGAAATGAGAATGGATGATATTTGTAGCAATTGAAGGATTTTGAGGTAGTATGATAACATAATTACTATAGTGGAATAGCCTTGTAGTATATGGTTTACGTAACACCATATTTTTGTTAGATTTTACAACAGTTTCTAGAACAAATTATCCAGTATTACCAAAAAACAAAATTACATGAATCAATATGCATAGTATATGGGGGCATCTATGGAAACCAAATAATATCACTATCAAACAATATAATTATACTCCAACTAATTAATAAAATTATTGGTATGATATGGTATTTATACCCAAATATACATTACTTTAAGGTCAAGGTTAAGCAATCAACCTTTAGGATTAAAATAGTAAAATATTATATAGATATCCTTTTAAAGGTTTACAAAGGCTCAAAGAACTTATATGTACAATATAAATAAAATGTAATTCATGGCCTCAAGAGAAGCTTAACTACCACATGTTCCAACATTCTTCTTAAGTTGAATGAGAGACATAAAGAAATATTCTTATTTGCCATCCCCTCCTAATGAATACTCTCCCACACCAAGAAGTTCCTGCAAGCATACAAAAGTAACCATGGGCATGATCTTGGTCAAGATAATTATTATATACTCTGCTAAAGATACAAAAATAGGATCAAGCATCACATATGCATGAAGTCATTACACAAGATGCATCCAAATCTTAATGTGCTTAGTCTATGAATGAAACAAAATATTGCAAATAAGCTAGATGTGATATATTTATCACATTGAAGAGTGACCAAAAAAGTCTAAGGAAAGTCAATCACCTACAAAATCATGATCATATACAAAATATGCTTAGATACCACATTGGCAACATGATATGTAATTTTTTAGAAGACTGATATATGATGGATTAGTGTCTAAAATTTAAGAAATAAGGTTAGATATCAAATATAACATTAATCCTATGATGGATGGACACTCATCCAAATCACCCAACTACCTCCCTGTAAAATTTCACGTCAATCGGAGCTACGGTTGAGAAGTTATGGCCCCGACAATTTTGTTGGATGCTCCTGCATCATTAGGAAAAATGTTGTTAATAGTGCATAGAGCATCATTCTAGTAATTAATAAGATTTATCAAATGCACCAACTCATGAGTCTACTTGGAAGCCTACGAATGGATCTGAATAGTTACAACAAAAAACACCTTAATATTTTCATGCATAGAAAACTAACTAGAAATTGAATCTCTATAATAGACAGCAACATTCCTAGCTTTACAAAGTTGAAACAAAGTAATAGCATGAAATAAATTCCATAGAGCAGCAATATAAGTAGGCTAGAAACTATTATCTCCAAAAAATATCATTTGCCATCTAAATAATTCAGGATGAAAGGGCTTGGACAATGAGTGAATCCAAGACCAACCAAACTAAGCATGAGGGCAAAACTACAACAAATGTTTAAAACTCTCAAAATGACCACAAACTGAACACTTAATATTAGGAAGATCAACCCTTGTAAGTCTCCATCACATAGGAAGCCCTTGATAAATAAGAGACCTGAGAAAAATGGTAATCTTGGGTTTAAGGTTAAACTTCCAAATACGGTTCAAACGAGCAATCCAAGTATAAGAGGTAGAGTGAGTCTTTCATATCTCATTAAGTTTGTCAACACCAGGGGAAACAAGACTAAGAAGTTGATAAAGCAATGAAGAAGAGTAGTTCTTGAAAGGAGTATCCACATTCCAACATCAATCCCTCCACTAGGCACTTGGGGGTTGAAGACCGAGCTTATGAAGCATGACATCAGGCATAAGCTCTTGAATCTTAAGAATAGAAGGAAGATCTAAATTTTGAAGATTAAATTTATGTTTGAGATCAAGTTAAGGAATCCAGTCTCAAGAGTGCATTCAATCTCTAATAAAACAGATGCCCTTACGAAATATCCTCAAAGCTTTAATCCCTACCATATCAGCGAGAAGAATTGAAGAGTTATATGAGAATTAAAAAAATACCATTACAAAAACCATCACCAATCAGTGAAGATGAGGTTTCACTACCTCAAAAGCTCACCAAATACTTTTAACAACAAAGGAACCCTAAATATTAACTAGAGCAGAAGTAATGATGAGAGTATGAAGTTCAATATTAGCCCAATATTTATGTCCATAAGGTAGCCTTGAAAAAATACAATGGTGAACCAAAACCTTCCAGGATTCTAGGCCTTCAATAGCTTTAACCACCCACTTAGCACACAAAAAAATGTTTTACTTGTAAATATCAATTATGCCCATGCCGCCCTTGTCAGCAGGCGTGCAACAGATATCCCAAGCAACTCAAAAAAATTCTTTACCTATAAATATCAATGATGCCCATCCCACCCTTGTCAGTAGGCATGCAATAGATATCCGAAGCAACTCGATAGAAACCATTTGAATTCTTCTCCTTGGCCCAAAGAAAATCCCTAAGGAGTTTGACCAACTTATTATAAGAATTCATAGAAGGGGCCTAACAGGAGGAGTAATAAACATGGGTGGCAGCAAGAATCTTTGTGCAAACCTGAAACTTGCCAGCACAAGAAAGGGGATGTGAGGCCCAATAGGAAATCTTCTTTTCAATTCTATCAATGACATATTGCCAGAGTTTTAAAAAATTATTATAATTTTAAATAATATAACATTTTAAAAATAACATTATAAAATATTGGATAAATATTGTTTTTCCTTCTCTTTATAAAAATATTTTATCTTTAACACTCTAAAGTAAGAATTTTTCTATTGAATTGATTTTATTTGTTAAAAGGTTTCTTGGATAGATTATCTTTTTTACTTCCACATCAACTAATTAATAAAAAAGTTTTGAAGAATATTTAGAGTGTGTTAGGGAAATTAATCCATGTTGTATATACCTAGATATGTATTGCTATTGATATTTCAAAATCCTTATCACAATACATTAATATTAAATCTGAATCAAGAGAATGGAATCAACAAGTGGTTTACAAAAATATTGCATTCTATGTCAAAAATATTATGAGACTTGACATATGGAAAGAGATTACAAAGTAAAAATATTGAAGAAAGGGATGAAATTATGGTCATGAGGCTAGATTAGAATGAGAATATTTCATTCTTGAGTAAGATTCAAACAAAGTCTATCTACAACATCAAATGAAAAAACCATTATAGTTCACTTGGATGAGTCATTAGAAGAAACAAAGAAGAATACAAGGGATGAGAAAGTGTTAAAAAAAAATTAGAAACAAATAGAAGCCATTCATCCACCCAAATCTTATATATAAAGCATAAAAAATATGAAAGAAATAAATGAGATACATAGATTGGTGGGAACTCATATGTACCATAAATAATCATTGTGTTATCCATAGATAAGAATCACTAGACTTTGATGATCATTTTGGGGTATTTATACTAATATCAAAAATACCAATAACTTGAACTAAGGGATGAAAGAGAGAAGATATTAGTGATAATAATGTATTTCCCCATAATGGATGCTCTACTGGACCTCAATAGTTGAGATAGATGCTTTAGAATCCCCCTCATCATCTAGAAGATGTCCACCCATATTTAGAAACTTAGTTTTAGTCCTTTGTAATTTTAGCAAGTAGTTCTTCATCAAATATCCTTCCCTTTTATAGTATCTATAAATGGTCTTTGACTTCTTTAAAGACTTAGCCTAGCCCTTTGGACCTTGGTTATTAACCTCATTAGGTTTGAATTCCTTTGCATGAGATTTTTTTTGTGAAGTGCAACCACAATTTCTCATTGCCACTTGAAAATAAACTAGGAGAGAAAAATTTTAATCAATAGTAAGTTTGATATTCCAAGAACATAGGAATCATATAAACCATGAGGTTTATCATTTGAAAAGAGATATTAGCAAGGGTAATCTTCATGCATTTTGTATCATCTTTCTTTTTACCTCTAGAATATGTAGCATTTGCTCTTAATGCCATAAATATCAAAATATAGTCCTGAATGTTATCATATTTAGCCAATTTGAGAGAAAGCTATAATTCCAAATGACTTACTTCAATAGTATTAGATTTTCCAAATAACTTATGTAATTTTGATCATACATTAATTGGTTCACTCTCCTCCTCGATGTGGAAAAACAACTTTGATTCAATCAGCTTTGAAGGAAGATTCACCCTAAACCTTAGAAGAAGAATAAGAGGCTTCAAATAAAATTTTTACATGGTGAAGCAATGCTACTTCATACCCACTTTGATACCATGTTGGAATTCATAATATTTTTAAAAAATAAATAGAGGTAGTTCATCTACTCAAATATTATACAGAAAGCACAAAAGGATGAAAGAAAGTAAAAGAGACATAGAGATTGGTGGGCACCCATAGGCACCATCAATAATCAATGTATTATCTATATTTAGGAATGACTACACTCTAATAATCAAATTATAGAGTGGTGAGGGTATTTGTATCAATATCAAAAATCCCAATTATGTAAATGAATTTAACCTAAGCAGATATAACAAAAGGGATTTAAGGTTAATTACATAAGGTGGGTTTAACCATAATAAGACTAACCATGATCTATAAATATTACATTATAAAAATATTACAATAAATTAAATACATTGTACAATGATTTTTCTTAGGTCTTATCCAATATTACTTCATACAATCACCCTTGGCCATGAATCATATTACAATTTCAAGTACAATGTGCAAGTTCAATTTTAGAAGGAATTAAAGATGTGGAGGAAAATTTAAAAAAAAATGTGGAATAAGTCAAGTTTATTCTAGGTAAATCATATTTATTTTTCTCAAGTAGTATAAATCCTCTTCTTTCAGTAAAAATGAGAGTAGTGTGGATGTTATCTATTTCAAGAGAAGAATATTAAAGAAATGAGAATGGATGATATTTGTAGCAATTGAAGGATTTTGAGGTAGTATGATAACATAATTACTATAGTGGAACAACCTTGTAGTATATGGTTTACATAACACCATATTTTTGTTAGATTTTACAACAGTTTCTAGAACAAATTATCCAGTATTACCAAAAAACAAAATTACATGAATCAATATGCATAGTATATGGGGGAATCTATGGACACCAAATAATATCACTATCAAACAATATAATTATACTCCAACTAATTAATAAAATTATTGGTATGATATGGTATTTATACCCAAATATACATTACTTTAAGGTCAAGGTTAAGCAATCAACCTTTAGGATTAAAATAGTAAAATATTATATAGATATCCTTTTAAAGGTTTACAAAGGCTCAAAGAACTTATATGTACAATATAAATAAAATGTAATTCATGGCCTCAAGAGAAGCTTAACTACCACATGTTCCAACATTCTTCTTAAGTTGAATGAGAGACATAAAGAAATATTCTTATTTGCCATCCCCTCCTAATGAATACTCTCCCACACCAAGAAGTTCCTGCAAGCATACAAAAGTAACCATGGGCATGATCTTGGTCAAGATAATTATTATATACTCTGCTAAAGATACAAAAATAGGATCAAGCATCACATATGCATGAATTCATTACACAAGATGCATCCAAATCTTAATGTTCTTAGTCTACTAATGAAACAAAATATTGCAAATAAGCTAGATGTGATATATTTATCACATTGAAGTGTGACCAAAAAAGTCTAATGAAAGTCAATCACCTACAAAATCATGATCATATACAAAATATGCTTAGATACCACATTGGCAACATGATATGTAATTTTTTAGAAGACTGATATATGATGGATTAGTGTCTAAAATTTAAGAAATAAGGTTAGATATCAAATAGAACATTAATCCTATGATGGATGGACACTCATCCAAATCACCGACCCAATCAATATATAAAAATTATGTTATAATTAGAGGGGAAACAAATGAGTAATAAATACCCATCCAATAAATCCCTTGGATGTACCTGATAATCCTCTTGGTCATTTTCTAGTGACACTCTTAAGGGCCTTCATGTACTTGGAATAATTGTTAATAACAAAAGCTATATTAGGTCAAGTATGAGTGAGATAAAGAAATCTAGCCATAAAATACTGATATAAAGTAGCATTCACAAAAGGAGTCATACAATTAGCTCGAAGATTTAGTCTTGAATAATGATGGATTTTTAAGCCTTAATGTTAATATAAAACTCAAAGGACAAATACCACATGATCAAATATAATATAGCCACAATACAGTAAGATCAAGATAATGATGTAATTAGTAGAATAATATGAAAAAAATAATATGTATATCAAGGCTTATATTATATACAATAAAATTCATTAATAAACAACAATATGAATGTAAATAGCTTGAATCATACATGTACAAAGCATGTAACACAACTTACAATATTAATTGCTCAAAATGTATATAATCTTTATTACTCCTCTTTCTCTTACAAATATGATCCTTGATGCTTGATGCTATACTTTATTCTTGATACATGATACATGATTCATCTCTATGAAGTACTATATAGCCATAGTAGAATGACTCTTTGGATACTTGACTATTCCTTTCCATATGCCAAGTCTCATGACTCTTGGCTTATCTACTTGACAATTTCATACTTGATGAACACATGACTCTATATTGTATGCACACCTAGACATGACTCTTGACCTTCACTTTGCACACTCTAACCTAAGACACTTGTGCACATATTTACATTACATATTTGATCTCTTACATACAAGACACTTGTGCACATATACTCAACTCACACTTGCACACTTACTCACATGACACTTGTGCATTTCCTGCACATACGTACATTAACATGTACCAAATAATGTAATATACTCCAACAAATAAAAAGGACTCCAAGAAGACTTGCAACGTCCTTCCTAAAATGTTGAAGATGATCCAATGTATACTTGAGTTATAAAATGGTGATGCTAAAATTTATTTATCCAATTTGAGTCCCCTAAAATTAGTGCATAAACCCTAATTCTATCATCTCAAATGTGGAATGAATTCATGACTTCAAGTCCTAAATCAAGATAATATAGATATTGGTAATGAGAAGATCATCAATATAAATAATAATCACCAAAGTCTCTCTATTATGATGTTTGATACCCACATCATATATAGTTCACATTTTAAAAATTCATAATTTAGGAAAAATAGTAAATCTTTGCATACCAAGTGTGAGGTGCTTGCTTGAGTATATATAAGGAACTATTCAATTAATAGACTAGAGAAGTGGGGCCCTTAAACTAAAAACTAAGTGATTATTACATGTAGATCTCTTACTAAACCTTGGAATGTAGGAAGGTACACTTTACATCCATATGATGTACCTTCTATCCATATGAGTTTTCTATAGATAAATTCATCCAGACTAAATCCATCTTAGCAATCGAAGTAAACAACTTCAAATAATCAATCCCTCTTGTTGAAAAAATCATTTAGGATAAGGTATACCTTGTGCTTCTTCTCCTAACCATCTAATGTGTACATAGTCCTATAGACTCATTTGCATCCAATCACATTCTTCCCTTTTAGAAGAGGAATAAGCTTCCATGTCTTGTTCTTCATCAAATCCACATACATTGTAAGCATAACATCTTCCTACTTTGGTTATTCCTTAGCCTAAGAATATGTAAGAGGGTCTTGAGAATGAGAAACCGTAGAGATAAACCCATGATAAGAATACATTTGGTGTTTCTCTAGAGATATTTTAACCCACTTAGTTGTTGGATGAACTAATGAAGAATCATGCGTCTTTATGGCAAAGTAATTAAAAGATAAAATTGAAGAATCCAACTCAAAAGCATTACTCACCTTATTATGTAAAGCTAAAGCACTCTGAACTAATGTATCCTATGCAACATGCCCTAAATCTAGAAATGCAAGTGGTACTACATGTGAAGGGCTCAAATATATAGTAAATGGGCCTCCACTTGAATATGAAGATAGAGAATATACTCTAACAGGAATAGAGCCTACCAAAATATTTGAAGAAATAATTAAGTCTAAGTCAGTCAAAGATTTAGAAGAGTCTCTCACCAAAAGCTTAGGTGGTGGACTAGAAGGGACATTTTGGAAGAAACTCATAAAAAATGTGATGTGGACATTATGATACCTAGGCTTATGTTTATTAGGCTTAGTTTATTTTATCATTTTCTAAAGCTTAAGTCCTAAGTCTAGGTTTGATTTAATAATATATTATTCCAACTTGTAAATATTGACACATTTGAATGGCATAAATAATTGGGTAAGATTTTTTCTTCTTTTGAGAGTTAGCAAGATCAAGTGGTTAGCATATTTTTCTTAACTATAGCTTTTGGTTAAGCATCTTCCAAAATTAGTGTTAGAATAAATAATTATTCTCTTAAGTTCTACTAGGATAGACTTACTTGAGTTACCACTCTTCCATGAGTCAGGTGAACTCTCAATTTAGACTAGTTCATATTTGATAAGTTGTTGTAATCCAACGACTCTCAATGATCAACTTTGCTATTTATACAAAGTTGATCCATGGAATAAATCAATCAGTTCTATTCTTATCTTCAAATATTGTAATGATTTGTAGTTCTACTCTTGGGAAATTCTATCATGGTACCAGAGCATGTTAGATTCTGCTAGGCATTCACTCTTGAAGGCAGTTCCACAAACTGGTTTATTATATTTTATCTTTTGTCCTTTTTATAAAAAAAAAAGGAGAGGCTTTTCATATCTCTTGTAGACTGCTCATAATACATTTGCAAATCTACAATTTTTTTTGAAAAATCTATTTATGGTACTATCTAGAATTATTTTACCATATTTGTTTTACCATATTATGCAAAGACAGAATCTCCTTATTTTCAAAATTTCTTACAATTTGCTATTTTTTAATATATAGGAACAATTAATTGAATTTTTTTTTGCCTAATTGCTAATGCAATATAGGTAAATCATATATTACTTTGTTCCTACTCTTTTTTTATTTTTCTCCATAGATGAAACTTCATAAAACGTTGGTCCAACTCCCTTGACAAACGTGCTCTTGATGTGTCTCATTACTTTCGTGGTCCAAATCTCTTGTCGAACGTGCTCGTGTTGCATTTTGTACCTTTCATGGAGAACGTAAGATTAGTGGGCTTTTATTGTATCTCAATGAGCATATTATTGCATGTGAATTTTACTTCCTTCGAGGAAAAAATTTAACTTGTGATTTTTTTTGGAAGAAAGTAGTGATATTCGCGTCTAATATTTCATTGAACATTTGGTAAATTTGTTTTAAATTGTGGATATATTTATATCACCCTTAAAACATGGTAAGTTCTACTCAAAACTTTGCCAACATTTTAATCCTGGTGTGCAGCGTTTACCTTCTCATTGTCCCTTCCAATGGGCATATCCAATGAGTCTTGGCACTTTCTACTAGGCGAATGCATAGAGATAGATTTTGAATCTTCCCATATTTAGTTCTCTCCAAGCTTCATAAATCGAGCCATTCTCTGGCACTTCATGGAGGTAGATTTAAAACCTATATATTCACCATTGTGAATATTATATTTTCATCTACTCTGATAATGCTTGACGAGCTCCTTCCCTGCGAATAATGCTTTGATGTGAATCCACTTTGATGTAGGGACAATTGGAAGGTTATGAACAAGTTTTGTAAGCATGAAAGAGAGATTTTTCTTGCCGCATCTGTCCTTTCATTTCACTGCAACCAGTTGAATGCTTGCCATATTTCTTCCTGAGTACATTGCTCTTGGTTTCTCGCATCTCCAGCTTCGTTCTACATCGAGTTCAACCCTGCTGGTCCATTCTTCTTGTGGCGATGTCTTAGCCTTTGCTGACGTATACCGCAACCCAAAATAGCCAAAGGTAATATTTTTCTTTATAATTTTTTTTTGGCTTGTATTAACATGTTAATGCAGTTGGATGTGTAGTGAGGATAGTCAAATCTCTGTCATGCTCTTTGGAGCCTTTCGAGCCAAAGAACCACTTGTTCACATTTTTTTTTATATCATTCAAAGTTGTATATATAGTGACGAAAGTCACAGGTCACATCGTTCTCTCTTGAATAGCTACTCGAAGTTTTGTATGAAGATCATATCACTGGATTCATAGTAATTTTTTAACATTGATCCTTTTGTGGCTAGTCCTATATAGATATCTGCTGATTGTATTCAATTTTTTTCTAAAAAAGAGTTGCTATTCCAATATATTGTAACACCCTATTAGAATACTACTGTCATTATTTTCTTGTTTAAAGTACCTATTTTTGGCCACTAAACAAAGTGACAAGTCAATTTGTAACCTCATAAATACAAATATTTTTTTGGGGGGGGGTTTCTTGAGGTGCAAATTCTTGCACCTATTCTAAAGCCTTCAAGGGGGTTGATTTTGCTGGTCCTTGCATCCCATTTTTGGTCCTTGGCTTTGTTCACACATTCCTTTTTTTTTTGTTGCATTCCTTTAGGTAAGCAAATATAGGAGGAAAATTTGGTGGTGAAGACTAAGTAAGGCATTTTTTTACCACTTGAAATAGTTGCTTACATCTCATTTCAGCATCTTCAAAAAATATAATTCATCCTCAAGCAAGAAACTTTAAATGTTTTTCAAATAAAGCACTTAAAATTATTAATCACCTATGTTCCACGTATTGATCTTCTCTTTTACTTATAGTTTCCCTCATGTTAGGGCAGGTAATTGAGAAAGATTCAGTATAAAGGTCTGGCTGATTTTTACTGCTTCATAAAGCCTAAGTTCCACGTATCTTTCCTCCTCATTTACTTATAGTTTCCCTCAAGTAAGGGTGGGTAATTTGAGGAGATTGGTATATAGGTCCGACTTCTGCTGCCTTCTTAAAAATAGGTGTTTTTGCTAGAGATTAATTCTATTCTATTAAGAATTTCTTGAAGTTAAAGGGGGGGATTATTGGTTCACTTCAATTTTATTTGGCAAAATGAATACAATTGATCCACTCACCCCTCATAACTATCATACATGGAAGCCAAAAATATTAAATTTCATTTCTCAAAAAGGGCTCACACACTTTCTAGAAGAGGAGCAACCTGAATTTGAAAAGGAATATGAAAAATTTGTTCATAAAGGGAAGATGTATGAAACAATGGGTATTATAAGAACAAATGTATATGAAAACTTATGGTTTCACATTTCTAAATGTAAAACCCCATTTTAAAGTTGGGAAAAACTAAAGAACTTATTTGGTAAAGTGGATAAAATAAGGTCAATGCAGCTAGAGGCAGAGTTAATAGCATTATCTCCTAAAGACTTTAGCAATATTGTTGACTTTCTCACCAAATTTAAAGAAGTCCTCACTCAACTAAAAGGCAGTGGCAAGGATAAAATAGAAGAAGAATACATCTTTATTATTCTTTCTAAGTTAAATGGAGCATTTCAAATTTTTGCTAGCACTTTTTTTTCTACAAAATATGCACTTGGTACAAGTTTTAAAATGCCCTCTTTAGAGGAGTTTTGTGATAGGCTAACTAGAGAGGAAACAAAACTTACAAAATATGAGATCTCTCCCTCTTCCTCAAAAGCCTTAGTAGCATCAACCTCTACTAAAGAAAAATTCAAAAATAAATAAAGAAGTCCCATAACTTGTACTCACTACAAAAAGAATGGTCATTCTGTGAACAAATGTTGGAAAAGACTACAACAACTAGAGGCAGCAATGAAGGATCACAATATAGACACTAAGAAACAGATAGGAAAAGCCTTAAATATTCAAGGCAGAGCTATAAAAACTTCATCAAAATATTGGGTTCTAGATTCAGGAGCAACTCATCACATGACTTCCTTAGATGAGTCATTCACTTCAATCTCCTCAAGTTCAACATGTAGCATAGAATTTGGTGACTCATCCTTCATCCCAGTCAAAGGAAAATATGACATATCCATTGATGGTGGTTATATCAAAAATGTTCTCTATGTCCCAAACATAGCTACAAATCTCCTCTCCATCTATCAAATTTGTACTTCTAAAAAAGGCAAAATAGTTCTCTTCTCACCAAATGGAGTTGAGATAAGAGACTTTCAAGAACCAAACACTCTCATAGAAAAAGGAGATATTGATCACAACACTCACCTATTTCACTTCAAAGGATTCAAAAATTTAGAAGGGGCCTCCTGTTTTATTGCACATGGAGATCTTGAAAGCAAAATTTGGCATGAAAGGTTTGGACATCTCAGTTATAACTACCTAAAGGAATTAAACACCCATGAAATGGTAACAGGGTTGCCAAAAATCTCTTCCATTGATGGAGTATGTCCTGGTTGTGCTCTTGGAAAGCAACATCAAGATCCTTTCCACCCAAGTGGTTCTCAAAAAACCTCATCCCCTCTAGAGTTAATCCATAGTGACTTGATGGTCTTCCCAGAACCTTCTTTCAAAGGAGCAAAATATGCTTTAACCTTCATTGATGATTTTTCTAGAAGAACTTGGGTCTACTTTCTAAAATACAAAAGTGATGTTCTATCCCACTTCAAAATATTCAAGGCCTTAGTTTAAAATCAAGCCACTTGCAAAATCAAAAAAAATTGTACAGATAATGGGGGGAATACTTCAGTAATGAGTTCTCAATTTTCCTCTCTAGTCATGGCATAATTCATCAACACTCAGTCTCCCATAATCCGTAGCAAAATGGCATTGCAGAAAGGAAAAATAGAACTTTAAAGGAAATGGTAAACTTTATGCTTCACTCAAGAGATCTTCGACCAATTTTTTATGCTGAGGTAATTAACTGTGCAAACTATATTCAAAACCGCACACCTCACAAAGCTCTTGACCATTTGACTCTCGAGGAAGCATGGACTGGATCAAAACCTGATGTCTCTTTCTTCAAAAATTTTGGGTGTACTTCTTGGGCACATATCCCAAAGAAGAAAAGGAAGGCTCTAGATAAGAAGAGCAAACAACTCATCTTTGTTGGTTATTGTGAGGAAATGAAAGCATACAGGCTTCTTGATCCCACAACTCATGAGGTATTTTTTCATAGAAATGTTCAATTTGATGAAACATTCCCTAATAAATATCCTCAACCATCCTCTTCCAACATTGATTCTCTTGAGCCATCTCCAATGTTAGAGCCTCAATACAATGAAGAGCCCATTTTAGAGATAAATGATCAAAATGACCAAGATGAGGATCCTATACTCCAAACTCCAACTCAAAGTCCTTCCACTCCAATTACTCCTTCCACAATGCCAAAATGGGCCTACACCATTGTTGAAGAAGCCACTCCGTACATCCAAAATCTTTCATAATCCATATTAGGCAACTCCATAGGCTCTTGTCTTATCTATCAATCCATATCGACATATCCTCAATCCTTCAAAGAAGATATTGGTATTAAAGAATGGGATTATTCCATGGAGAATGAATTCTCTTTCTTAATCAAGAACAAAACTTAGGATTTAGTTCCTCTACCTAAAGGAAGGAAGTTAGTTCACTGTAAATGGATTTACATAACTAAATATGGACCTAATGGAGAAATTGACAAACACAAAGCTCGCTTAGTAGCCAAAGGTTTCTCACAAATTGAAGGGATTGATTATTCTAAAATGTTTGCACCAGTTGCCAAAATGGATTTTGTTAGACTGGTACTTGCACTAGTTGCTTCCCAAAAATGGCCTATTTTTTAGATGGATGTAAAAAGTGCTTTCTTAAATGGGGACTTAAAGGAGGAGATATTCATGGAACAACTTGCTAGATTCACTTAAAACTCCTCCCTTGTTTGTAGGCTAAGGAAGTCACTCTATGGCCTCAAACAAGCTCCTAGAGCTTGGTATGAAAAAATGGACTCCTTCCTTCTTTCCTCAGGTTTTTCTCATTGTGAGTCTAATGCCACAGTCTACATTTGGAGAGATGAAGAAAAAATCACCATACTTGTTCTCTATGTTGATGATCTACTACTCACTGGTAGTGACATCACTCACATTTAGACTATCAAAGACTCCATTTCTAAAAAATTTGAAATGGTTGATCTGGGTTTAGCTCATTACTTCCTTGGAATTCAAATCAATCAAACAGATAAAGGAATTTCATTGTGTCAACAAAAATACACTCTAGACCTTCTTCAAAGGTTTAATATGACTGATTGCAAGCCCTCTTCTACACCTTTTCAGTCTGGAGTCACTCTAAGTACTTCCTACACATCCCTTCTATGTGATGCAACCCTATACCAATATCTTGTAGGAAGTCTATTATACTTCACTTATACTCACCCAGATATATCATATGTTTTTGGCTTGATATCTAGATTCTCACATCAATATCATTTTAGCCATTGGAAAGTAGCAAAGAGAATCTTATGCTACTTGCAAGGAACTAATCAATTTGGGCTATTATATAAAGTAAAATCCATGGATATCATTGGTTACACAGATTCTGATTGGACAGGTTCAGTAGAAGATATGTTCAACTTTTGGCTATCTTTTGTCTTGGTTCTTCACCAATTGCTTGGTCATGCAAAAAACAAGCAGTAGCATTGTCATTTATAGAGGCAAAATACAGGGTAGTAGTTTTAGCAAGTTAGGAATCTCTTTGGCTTCATCAGATACTAAGAGAATTTGGTTTTTTCCATGACAAAAATTTTACTCTTTGGTGTGATAATCAGAGCACAATTCATATTGCCTTCAATCCATTTGAGCATCAACGTACCAAGCACATTGAAATTCACATGCACTTCTTTCGATAGCATATTCATAGAGGGGAAATTCACTTGGACTATATTCCCACAAAAAATCAAATTGTAGACATCTTCATAAAATCCTTTCCTTCTCCGTGATACATTCAGTTGCGAGAGAAACTTGGGGTAAGGCATATACACTAGAAGATACAAAAGAGGTTTTCACCTCTCCTTTCTTCTTATTGTTTTTCTTATTTGGAAGATGGTTTTTCTCATGTGGTTTTTTCACCATATCTCTTATATGTAATAACTTTGTACATGAGTACCTCATCAGGCTTAGTTTTTGGGACTCATTTCTTTTTTTGTTCAATGAGGACAATCTTCGCCATCCGAAGACATACCTCTTCTTTTTTTTTTGGATAGATGGTTTTTTTGCATGTGGTTTTTTTTACCATCTCTCCTATATGTAATAATATTGTACATGAGTACCTCATCAGGCCCAGTTTTTGGGACTCATTCCTTTTTGTTCAATGAGGACAATCTTCGCCATCCAAAGACATGCCTCTTTTTTTTCTCTTTTGATAGATGGTTTTTTCCCATGTGGTTTTTACCATCTCTTCATAAGAATATTATACATGAGTACCTCATTAGGCCCTATTTTTGGGACTCATTTGTTATATTCACCCATAGTATCACTTAAGGTGGGGTGTTAGAATAAATAATTATTCTCTTAAGTTCTACTAGGATAGACTTACTTGAGTTACCACTCTTCCATGAGTCAGGTGAAATCTTAGTTTAGACTAGTTCATATTTGATGTGTTGTTGTAATCCAATGACTCTCAATCATCAACTTTGGTATTTATACAAAGTTGATCCATGAAATAAATAAATCAGTTCTATTCGTATCTTCAAATCTTGTAATGCTTTTTAATTCTACTCTTGGGAAATTCTATCAATTAGGATATTATGGTTGTAAAGATTCTTATTTAAGCATACTTTTGAAATGTAAACATTAGATTCTCTTTAATTCTAATTCATTGGTATCAGAGCCTTGGATCAGTCATGGGTACGAAAGACTACCTAGTTTATATTTGGCTTAGTTTGGGACTATATTTGCATATACAAATCTTGAGAAGCTCACTTTAGTGCTAGGCATATACATATAAGTCTTAGCAAATTGGTCACAAAATTTTAATTTTAAGTCCCACAATTGATCTTCTCTCTGTTTAGAGGAGTTGGATTACCTCCATGCATCATTTTGAGAGGTTTTGAGGGTTAGTTTTGCTCTAGTTTAGAGTATAAAATCTCCTAAAGGACAAAATTAATATTAATATTATTTTATTTTTTGTCTTAATATAGGCATAAATTACCCTAATTGAGGTAATTCGGGTGCGTCTTACCAAATTAGTGTCACCATTGGTGGTCATCAGATATCTTGATTACTGCTACCAATCTCCTACCAACAACGATAACCAGACAACATTTCCAACACACCAACCAACGGCTAACAAGACCAACACTCGATCGACTATCCACTGTCGATGAATATTTTAACTGTTGTCATCCTTCATTCTGATGGCCCTTGACTTCAACTCCTTGATGGCCACTTGAGCGTGCAATCTCAATTTTTAGTTCTTGACATTATTCCCTATATAGTGGATCACAAATGTTTTCATCCACCTGTATATCCCCTTTCCTCTTCTTAGCAATGTCCAAACCAGCTTCTAGTCAATCAATCTAATCAACAGGTGCAAAAAAACTATTTTAGGTGGTGTTGTAGGTTTTTCTAATGGTTTCAAACAATCTACGACATTTCAAAAAATTATTCACAGTGATATCCTATGTTTTACGATGGTATTTTAAAATTTAATGTTGTAATAATCCCACATCTGTGGGAATAATATTATTTTACCTTTTTAAAAGGCTTTTATCATAGGTAAATCATCAACCAACTCACTAGCTGGCATGGCCCCATGATCTATTATTGTCTATGCTTCGTGTGTTAGTAGCAAATTGGTTGTCTCCTCTACTCGAGTCGGATTTTCATAGGGCATTTTTTTTTAAAGCAAAAAACCCCTTGC
Source organism: Wollemia nobilis (assembly GCA_028583015.1). NCBI lineage: Eukaryota > Viridiplantae > Streptophyta > Pinopsida > Araucariales > Araucariaceae > Wollemia > Wollemia nobilis. Next base: position 5,477,380 of record JAQPPZ010017049.1, on the reverse strand, counting down.
AGATCCGCCTTGGTCTGAGAGACCATGAACAGGGAGTTCTACACCATCAAAGTCACTCGAGAGTCGCACCCGACCCTGCCTCGCACCAACATTATCAACTGGATTTTGGATACCCAATTCAACTTTTTGGTAGGGTGGAGATTTGAACCTGAGACCTCCCTTGGAGGATTGCCCTCTCCTCTCCAACTCACCTACAACACCTGGGTGATTTTCATTGGGCATTGCTTATGCCTTATGATTAGCAATTTATCACTTGCTAATTTCAAAAACACTTTTGGTTATTTTATTTTACTTTGTGTAAGACCTTTAATCCCACATGCAAGGCATGGGAGCAATTCTATACCTTCAAAAGGTGAAAGGCACAAAGTTAAGGATAGCCAACCACTAGGGTTGGTTAGGTAAGTTTGTGTTGTTCCTATGATCATTGCATAGTCATTATTGTTGATAGATCTTGTTGAAAATAATCTGCATTGACCATGTTGACGCTTTGTTGTATTGATTCTACATTTTGCATTGAATTGGTACTTGTTGGCCAAATATTTTTTATTTGGAATTATTTTTCTCAATTCTTAAGAAAAATCACTCAATTTTTCTTCCCTACACAACTATATATATATATATATATATATATGCACCTCTAGCTTTGTAATCTGTGCATTTACTCTGTAGATGCCAGAATTTTCTTTTGCTTTGGGCATAGGAGTCAGCTTGAAAAGAAGAAATTTCATTGTAATTGGTAAATTTGTAAGCCTTCAAATATCTTGTTTCGATCTTTAAAAGGTAGTTGCTTGATAGGATAATAGTTGCAATTATTTTTTATCTACTATTGTATTAGCCTAGGAGAGGTTATTCTTTTGGCTTACATTAGATCTCAAATGATTTATAATTTAGTGGATCAAATGGTTGCAATATCAGTAGTAGTTAGTCTTTTAGCTGACAAAGTGAATGATATTGTCACTGAACGTCTTCCTGATGTAAAGGCCACTAAATATTCTAAGGCCCATACAAAATGTGAAGTTAAGTTATATGATGGGTCTAGGAACCCCGATGTGTTAAATAGCTAGATCATGGATATGGAAACCTGGTTTGCATATACATAAGTTCCTATCAATGATCAAGTTCCTTTTTCTAAACTCAAATTGAGTGGGTTAGCTAAACTAGTCATCATGGATAGATAAAATGACCAAAATCCCATTTCCATTTGGGAAGAATTGGTACAATCATTGAACGATTCATTCTATACTTATAATTATGCAATATAATTGAGATCTAAATGGTTTATATTGCACCAAGCTTACAATATGTTTGTGCAATATTATCTCTTCATTCAACAGGTTACACATTTTTCTTTGCGTAAAAGACCCTGTAGATAAATTGATTGTAAAATTTACAAGTGGCCTTCAAGAGCACTTGTATAGGGAGCTCAAATATACTCCCTTGGAAAAAATAGATGTGGTCTTCAACCATGCATAGCTTGTCTAATAGAAGTTCACAGCTCGATCATAGGGAGCTTCTTGATATTCAAATCAGCAATAGTCTTCGAATACCAAGATGCCTTCAAATTCTTCTCCTTATTTTTCTTATTCTTCTCCTTCTTCTTCCTCCTACTCTCCTACCTCTTATAATTCAAGTAAATATTGTAATCATTTTAAGATACATGGACACTTAAAATCTGAGTGTTTTAGGAAATAGAAGAACTTGTAAAATCGCCAACGAAGGAACCCCAAAAGAGTCTCCTTGAGGTTATGGGAGAAGGAAGAAAATATGTTAAGTTATGGGGTAAACTGAACAATGTTACCTTGATGAATCATAAAGGTGGCCATGATAGTTTGTTTGTCACAAAATCCCACCTCATTCATGACTTCTTTGTGAATTTTATTATTGGAAATGGATCGCAAACAAATTTGATTGCAAAATGTATTGTCGATAGGCTCAAATTACCTATAGAACCACATACCCATCCATATCCATTGGGATGGAAGGATATGGGTTCTAACTCCTACATCATAAACACTTGTATTATGTCCTTCACTTTTGGGCCTCATTATGTGGATAGAGTCACCTATGATGTGACTCCCATGGACTATTGTGGTCTTATTCTTGGCTAGCCCTATCAATTTGATAAAAGGACTATATATGATACATACAATCAAACCTACACTTTGCATCACAAGAATAAGCAATTTTTTATTCATAACCAGCCATAGACCATACTTATACCTTACTCTTATCCATCGCATAAGATAGCATTAGTCTTCAATCGACCTCAAGACACACTTGCTTCCTCTGCACCACCTCCTCTCAAGGAGGTGACTTCATCATCTTTTGCCACTCCACCTCCTTCCAAGAATACAAGTTCATCATCTATTTTTGATCTTATTGTTCTTCCTCCTGTTTTAGAGTGGCCTTCTTCATTGTCATATTCACCATTTCTTGGTGTATTGTAGACTTAATTGACTCCACATTAGCCTACTAGTGCTTCATCCATGCCTCATCAAGATCCTACATAGATTGGTGATAAATATGTACCATAACATTGTATTCTAGCATCCGCAACTCATGGCCTCAATGACCTTGTTCAACATCTCAGTCATCTTTTTTTTAGCATGCAGTATCTCAACCTCTCACCTCTATTGTAAAATCATTGGAGTCCAATGCTTCTATGGTGGAGAGGGATGATGTGGACATCATTAGACCTAGGCTTATGTTTATTAGGCTTAGTTTATTTTATCATTTTCTAAAGCTTAAGTCCTAAGTCTAGGTGTGATTTAATAATATCTTATTCCAACTTGTAAATGTCGATACATTTGGATGGCATAAGTCATTGGGTAAGATTTGTTCTTCTTTTGAGAGTTAGCAAGATCACGTTGTTAGCATATTTAGCTTAACTATAGTTTTTGGTTAAGCATATTCCTAAATTAGGATATTATGGTTGTAATAATGCTTATTTAAGAATACTTTTGAAATGTAAATTTTAGATTATATTTAATTCTAATTCAAAATGACATCTCTTTGAATCAAAACCTCAATCCTCTAAATATCATAAATACCATATGCCTTTAGGGTATTTTAATACCCAAGAAAATGCATCTACAAATCTTTGGTGCTAGCATATTCTAAATATATTTGGGTATGTAAGTCCATGTTAACTATCCAAAGATATAGAGTTGAGACACATTAGGCTTCTCCCTTATCAACCTCTAAAGAAGTGTCATGCCTAGAACAACATTAGTGGGAACATTGATTATAAAGTATGTCATACAAGTGATGACCTCACCCTAAAACATGTGCTCCATCCCCTTCATATGAATCATATATCATGCCATATCCATTATTGTCCTATTATTTCTTTTAGCTTCATGTTTTTGCTTAGGAGTATAGTGAATAGTCCTTTGATATACCATGAAGAGTTAAAAAATAATAAATTGAATTGCTTATGTACTCACCTCCGTCATATGAACTAAGACATTTTTTCTATCCAATTGATTTTCTACAAGAGCTTTGGAATCTTGGAATATCTCAAAGACTTCATTGTTAGTGTGGATTGTATAAAACATATCTAGAGAATTTTTCAATAAAAAGAAGAAAGTACCTATTTTTATAAATGGATGGTGTACCCATAGGTCCACAAACATCACTAAGCATGATCTTCAAGGTGTGGTTAGCCCATATGATAGTCCCTTTTAGAAATTTCTCCCTATGGTGCTTCCAAAGAATACATCTCTCGCATGCACCACTTGGGGAAAAAGAGACAAAACACAATGGTCATCTGATGATGACTCATGTATCTCAAGGATTCATAACTAAGATACGCATGCCTATGGTGTCATCTCTAAATATTAATATCTACATGTGTAATGATAGCCATAAAATATTTCTTTCTAGGAGAAGAAATAGGATTCAACATTTCTACCAATGTATACATTTGGTCTAACTCCATAATAATAATAAGCAATAGTGTTAAATCCATTGTTTATATCCTTAGCTACCCATTGATCAAGTCAAAAATTTTCTTTCTATTTCAATTTAATAATGTGATTAAAAAATTAATATATTAAGGAAAATATGAGGAACATGATGCACCTCATCAAGAGAAGAAGATTCAAGGTTGATCTCTCAACATCCTTCAACCTACAAAGAAGAGTTATCTCCAAGAATAACATGCTTATATGAATGCATTTTTTATCCCCTTATAGAATATGTTTGTGCTTCATCACATGCCTTTTTTCCCTTGAATTTGTAATCTAATCATTAAAAAAAGTACATTTCTAATATGTTGAAAAAAAATTACATGTGCTTGTGAGGTCTCTCGATCAAATTTATCATCACCTTGTGCATATAAAAGAGTAACATTAACACCCCCTTTTTTGTTGCTTCCTCAAGCTTCATGATATTATTTTCTACTTTATATCCTTCCTTATTGTAATACTCACATGTTGGCTTTTTGAAAGGATTCTTAGGATTATTTTAATTCTATTTTGGTTTCTTATCACTTTTAGTTTTGGCAATAGCTTCCTTTGGATGGACTTGATTGATGACATAATTACACTTATACCTTTGTCTTCTAGCCTGATGATCCATGAAGTACTTGAATACCTCATAAATTGGTGGTGCAAATGAATTAGGGAAGTAGACTCAAATTATCTCAAACACAAATACTATTTGATATACATTTAAAACATTGTTTAAGACTATATTGAGCAATTCAATGATCTTATCCTCATCCATAAATTGTTTACCTTCTCTAGTTATCTTGGGTACTTTTTTGTAGTATAAATATCTTCTTGTATTTGCTTGAAACAACTAATGTACTCATAAATAGTATCAAAAGATTCCATAGTTAAAGGAGAAAGCCTAGAATATATCCTACTAATCTATGTAGAATCATTGCAATCACATAATCCCTAAAATTTATCAAGCAACTCCTTGGGATTCGTGGTGCTACTAAAATGGGTGTCATAGATCTTGTCAACATAAATAGACATAAAAATAATACCCTCATACTTATTTTCCTTATAAACCTGCTTTCTTTCTTCATAATTAGTAGCCAAAGGTTCCTTATTCACCTATTTGAATAACCCCTTACTCTGAAGTAAAGCTTTGATCTTAAGTTTTTAGAAAGCATAATTTGGATGATTCAACAAGGGAACATGCTAATCCATAACTATCCTACTATAATATAAAATATTACATGTAGTTACGACAATAAATAATGCCACCAATGTATAGGTATCAAAAACACAAGAAAATTGAAAAACATAGACTCAAAATACTTTTATATAAAAAAGTTATGGTACCCAAAATTTTGGCCCCAAAATCACATAAAAAGACTTCAAAACCTTTGAATATTTTTAAATAATACTTGCAATGAATGAGAGGATACCACATATTGTTGGATAAGTAGCAAAAGGAATTATGATTATGTTGACTACACAATGTATCGATGAATCAAATGATACCATTTGTCATGATTAAGGAACTACCATCTATGCATAGACTTTGCAGGCCACTAGACATGGTAGCAATGAAGTAGACTACAATATTGATCATGATCTAATTTGAATTGCAATCTATGAACCATATTGCACCACTTGTTACATTATTATTTGTACTAAACCTTGTGCTTCACCAACTCTACTACTAATTTTACAACTATACAATTACTAAGTTTGATTAGTTGGTAGAATATGATTGGTTGAACCCATGTTTAGAGGTGCTAAGTAGTGTATAGCCTATAGCATTGGCCATTGTATAACCTTCCACATCAATAATTGTATAGCCTACCATGTTAACTACCATGTCATCCACCATATTATTTGATATACCACCTACTATGTCAAATGTATTGACTACCTCATAAACTACATGGATTACCACATCACCTTCCATATCAACTATAAAACTTGTACAATTTTCCACATCATCAATGCCATGTCATCGAGTTCCACATCATTAGATTTTATGTTAATAGTTATGATAGGCAAATAGTGATGTCATCAGGTGCCATATCACATGTAATGCAATATCATCTAATTTTGGCATACCCTCCTTTGTAATAAAAGGTTTTGCAAGGGGATAATGTTCAAACCTTCGACCTAATATAAGGCCTAAAGCCTTAAAAAAATATCTACTAGCCACCAAGGAAGATATGCCTTCAATGATATAGATCACATACCTTATTTTTATATATTTAACATTCTTCAAACCCCTTGCAAGGTGCCCAAGATCGTGATGCCAACATGCTTCATGACATATGCATAGACACATCATATTTTTATCATACCTTTTTCTCCAAGGAATATATAGAATATTCCTTGGTTTGATTTTCAAATTAAAAAAAAAAAAAATTGAAGAGAAAGAACTAAAAATTTCAACATAAAAAAATCACCTAGAGGAAATTTTTAAAAAAATGCTAAATTGGAAACCCCCAAAAAATTTTATAAAGAATCTAGAAGTATTGATGACTCATTTTTATCTATCACACTTTTTCCTATACAACATTTTTGTTGAACACAACGAATCAGGACATTGTCTCATGTCAATGCAACAAAAACATTGTCAAACCATTTTAACAACTATGTGACATGGCTTAAAGGTATTTTTATTGGATTTTTAAGCCTTACTATCATAGAATGACATAGGTCCCAATATAAAAATGCCACAAAAGGTCAAAATATAAATAATGAAGAGTAGAATAATATATGAGCAAATTAATATGTATATCAAGGCCTATATAATACTAAAAATAACATTCACTTATAAAATAAAATATGAATGTTAATGGCCTAAACCATTCATGAACTATGCATAAAGAAAACTTACAATATTAATTGTCCAAAATTTGTATATAAGCTTTATTCCTTTTCTTTCGATTACAACTTAGTAATATAATATTCAAATTGCATTTTAATGGAGTGTTATCTCTATAGTATACCCATAATAATGTGACTCTTCAAGAACTTGACTATTTCTCTCCATATGACAAGTCCCATGACCTTTAGCTTATCATATTGCCACTGTTGAGCAAGGTGTAGCAACAGTATTGTCATTGTTGTCAACATAGTCAGACAGATCGGTTGATGTAATGGACAAGAGTTAAGAGGTTCTTCATAGTATGTACAGTGATTTTCCAAAAGATCGAAGTGGCCCATATGTTAAAAATTAAAAGAAAATCACAAGGAAGAAAACTATCGCGATATCGCGACATGTTGAGCAAAAAAGAAAAACTGTCACGATATCACGACATGTTGAGCAAAAAAGAAAAATTGTCGCGATATCGCGACATGTTGAGCAAGAAAGAAAAATTGTCATGATATCGCGACATGTTGAGCAAGAAATAAAAACTGTCGCGATATCGCGACATGTTGATAAGAAAGAAAAATTGTCATGATATCGCGACATGTTGAGCAAGAAAGAAAAATTGTCACGATATCGCGACATGTTGAGAAGAAAGAAAAATTGTCATGATTTCATGACATGTTCAAAGAGAAAGTGCAAGCAAGAAAACATTTTGCGATTTCATGACATGTTCAAAGAGAAAGCGCAAGCAAGAAAAACTGTCATGATTTCGTGACATGTTCAAAGAGAAAGCGCAAGCAAGAAAAACTATCACGATTTCGTGACATGTTCGAAGAGAAAGTGCAAGCAGGAAAAACTATCGCGATTTCGCGACATGTTGGAAGAGAAAAATGCAAGTAGAAAAAGTGTCATGATTTCATGACATATTGCAAGAGAGATAGTACGGAAGAAAAAGTGTCACGATTTCACGACATGTTGGAAGAGAAAAAGGCAAGTAGAAAAAGTGTCATGATTTTGCAACATATTGCAAGAGAGAGTCCAAAAGAAAAAGTGTCACGATTTCGTGACATATTGCAAGAGAGATTGTATAGAAGAAAAAGTGTCACGATTTCGTGACATATTGTAAGAGAGAGAGTCCGAGAGAAAAAGTGTCGCAATATCATGACATGTCACATTTTCATGACCCGAAGGCAAGAGAAAGAGCAAAGGAGAAAAAGTGTCGCGATATCGCGACATGTCGCATTTTCGCGACTAAAGGAGGAGAGAGAAAGTAAGAAGGCAGAAGTGTCACGATATCATGACAAAAGTAAAGAGGAATATTAATGAGGCGAAAGTGTCATGATATCGTGACATGTGTTTTCACGGGTACAAGCCAACAAAAGAAGCAAGGAGGCAAAAGTGTCGCGATATCGTGACATGTGTTTTTGCGAGAAAATTTTGAGAAGAGGACAAAGAGGCAGAAGTGTCATGATTTCGTGACAGGTCACTTTGGCACGAGCTAAGAAGAGAACCCAGCCAAAATAAGATATGTGACAGTTAACTGAAGCTATACAGCAATTACAGGTGACGTTGCAGAAGAAAATCATGCAACTAAAATAAGAAGAGTTAACTAAAGTCGATACGACAGTTACAAGTGTAGTTACAAAGAAAAATCATGCAACTAAAATAAGAACATTGAACTGAAGTTAGAACGACAGTTACAGGGCCAGCTACGAAGTAAAATCATCGAGCAGTGGTTAAACTGAAACTCATCAGTCAAATACCAAACAAAGATCTATAACTATTAATAGGCTGCATGAGAGAATATTGTGTGATAAAGGAGTTATATATAGAAGTTTCTATTAATAAGTTGCATGCGAAAATATGGAAGTTAAAAATAGAGTCAGAACTTTGTTATAAAAGGAGGTCTGCATGGAGAATTATAGTTCTAAAAAAGTGTGCAAGTGCTATGAAAAGAGGGTTGGAAGAGTGTCGTAAGAGAGCGTTAAGTAGAGCTGTGAAAGCTGTAAGAGTGCAGTAAGAAGCGCAGCAAGAGGGTTGTAAGAGGGCCATAAAAGTGTAGTAAGCAGAGTCGTAAGTGTGTGTGGTGTTTTGGTGAATAGCGAGAGAGGTTGGGTTAGAAATAGACCAGTCAGGGTCTTGTAAAAGTGAAGGCAATTATATGTCAATCTTCTAGTTTTAGAATTGAAATCCAAGTTGGTACTTGGCATCAGGGGTTGGTGCTCCTTCTAGTTGGTGCTGGTAAATCAGGGGTTGGTCCTCCTTCCAGTTGGTGTTGGTAAATCAAGGGTTGGTGCTTCTTTTTGTTGGTGTAGATAAATCAGGGGTTGGTGCTCCTTTCTGTTCGTGCAGATAAATTAGGGGTTGGTGCTCCTTTCTATTGGTGCAGATAAATCAGGGGTTGGTGCTCCTTCCAGTGGGTGCTAGTAAATTGATTATAAATTTGGCATTTTGCAAAGGCTAGATTTGGACGGGAGTCCAAGAAGTCATTTTTGAGGAGTAGCCAAATTAGTGAACCTCGTTACATTGTGTGTTGTGGAATGCTCTCTTATTATACTTGCTTTATCTGATTTTAAGTTTTCATTGTTTTGGCGTTAAGAGTTGTAGATTTGAATTTAAATAGCTACACTAATTCACCCCCCCTCTCAGTGTCATTGTGAGACTAACAATTGGTATCAGAGCCAGTTTCCCTTGTCAGGCTAAATCAGCTAGGGTTGATCTTGGATTAGTATGCAATGGGTAAGAAGAATAGATCTTTCTCCAATAAGGCATCTCAGTTAGTTTCAGTTCCTATGGAGGAGAAAATTGAACCAGAAAAGATAGAATAAGTGAATTCTAAAGTATGTGATGAAAACCTTGAGCCTGAAGTAGATCTAGAAGGTGAGTTGATCGCTGCACTTGAAGAGTTGAATATAGAAAGGAAAAATAATAGAATATTGTCCAAGAAGTTGGAAGAATATGGGGATAAGATCGAAGATCTCTTCTTACAAATTCATAAAGCCAAGAAAATAGAAGAAGCCTTGAAGTCACACCTGGATGATAAAGTTGATGTATGTAGCAAATGTGAAGAGGAATCTAACAAAGTTTTTAGTGATCTAAAACTGCAATTAGAAGATTCCAAAAGGATTGAAGAAACTCTTTGGTCACATATCAATGAGAAAGAGATTGTTTGCTGCAAAAAAGAAGAGGAGATTGTTTTATTAAGGAAACAACTAGAAGAGGCCAATACAAATCTCAAATTTGAGAAGAGCACAGAGTTGCTAGATAAAATGATAAGGCAACAAAGAAGCCCCATGTGTAAGGTTAGTCTTGGATGTGAAGCTGAACAACCTTCATCTTCTAAATTTGCAAAAAAAGAAGAAGTCCACTGCTGAAGGATCAAAGCAAGAAAAGCTTGAAGCTGAATCTTTAAAAGGAAGAAAATCTCAAAGGAGATCTACAGCAAAGCAACCACAACAAAAGAGGTTCTATCACTCTCACTCTATTCATAATAATGCTTTTAACGGCCATTATTTTAGATGCAACCATTATGGTCACAAGGCAATGTATTGTGGATTGAATAATAGATCAAAGAGTTATGCTGGTAGAAATACATCTATTATTCCGGTTGAACACCATGTGCAATGTTTTAAATGTAATGGTCATGGGCACATAGCAAGGTCTTGTCCAAGAACTTTTGTATCTAATCTAAGGCAAGACAGTATATTTCATCAGATGCAAAGAATGCAACACAGACAGGGAAGAAATCATGTGCATCAAAGAAAGGAAAATAATCATCCATCAAGGATGTACAAGAGACAACCACCCAAGAGAAATTTTCAAGTTCACAAAAAGGTTCAAAATAGGGATGTAGTTGAAAACCTTCAACCTAAGTTCAAGAAATATTGGAGAAATAAAGAAGAGAGAAAATCGTGTCTCCTTGGACTGAAGGAGATTACTCCTTTATTGCACTAAGCAGCTCCAGGTAGCACATCCTTAGGGGGAGCAATGTTAAAGTTTTATTTTAATGCTCCTATGTATTTGTGTGGTTATCTAAGGATGAAAGGAAAGTAGTCGGGGAGTTGTCGTAAAGTTGTCAAAGTGTGTTTCAGTTCATATAGTTGTTTGTGGTAGTACTGTGAAGGGTGGTGATTAAATTGAGAGTTGTCACCATTGGTAGTATTGCTATATGTTAGTGTTGTACTTTTTATGGTTCTTACTGCCATTATTCAAAGTTACAGAAAATAACAGTTCTGATAATTTGGTTTAGTGAAAGAGATGCTAAAAAATTCACAATGGAATATTGTAAGCTAGTTAGCACTCCCATGACGACAGGTTGCAAGTTGAGCATGTGTAGATGACAAAAAGAGTACCAATGGAGGTGCATTCTATCTTGGAGACAGGTTGGTCGCATGGAATAGTAAGAAATAAGAGTCAGTCTCCTTATACATAGCAGAGGCAGAATATATTGCAGTGACAACGTGTTGTACATAGGTATTATGGATGAAACAAACCCTAAAATATCTTGGTATTAACTTCAGTGAGCCAATTTCAATTAAGTGTGATAACACCAGTGCCATTAAAATCTCAAAGAATCTGGTTATGCATTCTCGCACAAAACATATTGATATCCGGTATCACTTTCTGAAGGAGAAAGTTGCGAAAGGTGAGGTTAAGTTGGATTTTGTCCCAACTACAGAGCAAGTAGCAGATATCTTCATAAAATCGCTACCCAAGGAAATTTTTGAGTACCTTCACAATAAATTGGGAGTGGTCATGCTTACCAAGAACTGACTAGCTATCGAGACCACATTCTCAGGGGGAGCATTTATATATTTGATTATAATTTTGCTCATGTTTGTAATTTTTTCTAACTATAATAATTTGTGCCTAAGAATGTTGTGCATGGACTCAGGGGGAGTCTGTAGCAGCCCTTTGGTATTATTGTCAAAGGGGGAGAAGAATTACAAGAAATTGCACATGTGTTGCCAACAATTCCAAAGGGAGAGATCGTTGAGCAAGGTGCAGCAACAGTATTGTCATTGTTGTCAACATAGTCAGACAGATCGGTTGATGCAGTGGATAGGAGTTAAGATGTTATTCAGAGTATGTACAGTGATTTTCCAAAAGATCGAAGTGGCCCATACGCTAAAAATCAAAAGAAAATCACAAGGAAGAAAACTGTCGCGATATCGTGACATGTTGAGCAAGAAAGAAAACAGTTGCGATGTCATGACATGTTGAGCAAGAAAGAAAAACTATCGCGATATCGCAACATGTTGAGCAAGAAATAAAAATTGTCGCGATATCGCGACATGTTGAGTAAGAAAGAAAAACTGTCACGATATCGCGACATGTTGAGCAAGAAATAAAAACTGTCGCGATATCGCGACATGTTGAGCAAGAAAGAAAAATTGTCGCGATATCACGACATGTTGAGAAGAAAGAAAAATCGTCACGATTTCATGACATGTTTGAAGAGAAAGTGCAAGAAAGAAAAACTATCACGATTTTACGACATGTTCAAAGAGAAAGTGCAAGCAAGAAAAACTATCACGATTTCATGACATGTTCGAAGAGAAAGCGCAAGCAAGAAAAACTGTCACGATTTTGCGACATGTTCGAAGAGAAAGTGCAAGCAGGAAAAACTGTCACGATTTCGCGACATGTTGGAAGAGAAAAATGCAAGTAGAAAAAGTGTCACGATTTTGCGACATATTGCAAGAGAGATAGTACGGAAGAAAAAGTGTCACGATTTCGCGACATGTTGGAAGAGAAAAAGGCAAGTAGAAAAAGTGTCACGATTTTGCGACATATTGCAAGAGAGAGTCCAAAAGAAAAAGTGTCACGATTTCGTGACATATTTCAAGAGAGATTGTACAAAAGAAAAAGTGTCACGATTTCATGATATATTGCAAGAGAGAGAGTCCGAGAGAAAAAGTGTCGCAATATCATGACATGTCACGTTTTCGTGACTCGAAGGCAAGAGAAAGAGCAAAGGAGAAAAAGTGTCATGATATCATGACATGTCACATTTTCATGACTAAAGGAGGAGAGAGAAAGTAAGAAGGCAGAAGTGTCATGATATCACGACAAAAGTAAAGAGGAAGAGTAAGGAGGTGAAAGTGTCGCGATATCATGAAATGTTGTGTTTTTGCAGGTACAAGCCAACAAAAGAAGCAAGGAGGTGAAAGTGTCGTGATATCGTGACATGTGTTTTTGCGGGCAAAATTTGAGAAGAGGACAAAGAGGCAGAAGTGTCACAATTTTGCGACAGGTCACTTTGGCGTGAGCTAAGAAGAGAACCCAGCCAAAATAAGATATGTGATAGTTAACTGAAGTTATATAGCGATTACAGGGGTCGTTGTAGAAGAAAATCATGCAGCTAAAATAAGAAGAGTTAACTAAAGTCAGTATGACAGTTACAAGTGCAGTTATAGAGAAAAATCATGCAGCTAAAATAAGAACAGTGAACTAAATTCAGAACGACAGTTATAGGGCCAGTTACAGAGTAAAATCATCGAGCGATGGTTAAACTGAAAGTCATTAGTCGAAGACCAAACAAAGAGCCGTAACTATTAATAGGTTGTATGAGATAATACTGTGTGATAAAGGAGTTACATATAGAAGTTTCTATTAATAAGTTGCATGAAAAAATATGGAAGTTAAAAATAGAGTCAGAACTTTGTTATAAAAGGAGATCTGCGTGGAGAATTATAGTGCTGAAAAAGTGTGCAAGTGCTGTGAAAAGAGGGTTGGAAGAGTGTTGTAAGAGAGTGTTAAGCAGAGCCATGAGAGCCGTGAGAGCCATAAGAGTGCAGTAAGAAGTGTAGCAAGAGGGTTGTAATAGGGCCGTAAAAGTGCAGTAAGCAGAGCCGTGAGAGCCGTGAGAGCCATAAGAGTGCAGTAAGAAGTGTAGCAAGAGGGCTGTAAGAGGTCCATAAAAGTGTAGTAAGCAGAGCCGTAAGTGTGTGTGGTGTTTTGGTGAATAGCGAGAGAGGTTGGGTTAGCAATAGACCAGTCAGGGTCTTGTAAAAGTGAAGGCATTTATATGTCAATCTTCTAGTTTTATAATTGAAGTCTAATTTGGTGCTTGGCATCAGGGGTTGGTGCTCCTTCCAGTTGGTGCTAGTAAATCATGGGTTGGTGCTCCTTGCGGTTGGTGCTGGTAAATCAAGGGTTGGTGCTCCTTTCTGTTGGTGCAGATAAATCAGGGGTTGGTGCTCCTTTCTGTTGGTGCAGATAAATCAGGGGTTGGTGCTCCTTTCGTTGGTGCAGATAAATCATGGGTTGGTGCTCCTTCCAGTGGATGCTGGTAAATTGATTGTAAAATTGGTATTTTGCAAAGGCTAGATTTGGATGGGAGTCCAAGCAGTCATTTTTGAGAAGTAGCCAAATTGGTGAACCTCGTTGCATCATGTTTTGTGGAATGCTCTCTTGTTATACTTGCTTTATCTAAATTTAAGTTTTCAATGTTTTGGTGTTAAGAGTTGTAGATTTGAATTTAAATAGCTACACTAATTCAACCCCCCCCTCTCAGTGTCATTGTGAGACTAACAACCACTTCTCTACTAGACTCTTCACTTTCTTCTTACATTGACACTTGACTCTATGATACTTGCACACATCTACATGACTCTTACACTTCTACATGCACTATATAATTGTGCACATCCTCACATTACATATTTTCACTCTTACATACATGACACTTGTGCACATTCTCTCAATATACACTTGCACTCTAACTTACATGACACTTGTGTATTTTCTGCACATTGCACTCTTACATGATACTTGTGCATTTCCTACACATTGACACTTACATAGAAAAGGGGAAATATAAATTATTCACCTAAACTATAGACTCAACCCTAATCTATTACATACATACAATTATACCGTGAAGGTACCATGGGGGTATATTATCATGTACTAAATAATGTAATATACATCAACACCCCCTATATTACATATTTGGTTATTGAGGACTTTAGTCTTCAATATTGGTTTTCATCTTTGTCTTCAATCTTCAAGTGACCTTGCATTTTTCATGAACCTCTACTTCCTAGAATCTTCTTCAACTTCTTTGAGTTCTGCTTTAAGTTTTTTTTTATCCTCATTCTTTGATTCTTTAGACTTTGTATATGATTCACAAATTGTTTGAAGTTCTTCTTTGATCTTTGGTTCATGTGCTTCTTTCTTCATTACCTCTAGGATAAATTTGGACCATATGTGATTCGTTTCCCTATTTTTGTTTTCAATCTTTTAATTTTTAATTTTGCCCTACATGTTAGAAATAAAACACTTTGCTCTATTGTTATAAATTTCTTCAGATTTAAGATTTTGAAGAAATTATTCTAATATGAATAATAGCATCCTTTCAAATATTGCATAATATTTACTTTTGTACCAAAAAAATACTGGAGAATGAGATATTCTTCCATAGAATTTACATGGATAGAGATTCCAGCAATTTGCTTCTTCATGTCCAATTCTATTGTAATAATTACATTTTAACTTAACACAATGCCCTTTCTTTGATTTATGTTTCCTTGCTAGTACATCGAGTTCTTTTTTTTCTTAAGAAAACAATGTAAACATTTATCAACAACTACGATCATTCTTGCTTTATTTTCTTTATAAATAAGTTGCATATTTTGAACTCTATGGTACTCAAAGTAGTTGCAGATCTTGTTATATTTTCAATTTGTGATTTTGTATCAATAAGATCTAGCTTTGAATTCTCAAGTGTACTTCTATACCATGTTGATGTTTTCTTTTTCACATCTAGTAGATTTTTAGTATTAAATTTTAATTTGTTTACCATATTTTCATTATCTTCATTGAATGCATTTCTAATTATCTCTTCCATGATATGAATCAATTATGTGATTTATTTCCTTCTAATTAGTAAACCTTACATCTCCCAAATTAAGAAAATAACTCAAATTTGAATTTTTCTAATCTTTGATGTAGAAAAACTTTTAACTCCCTAATATATTAAATTTTCAAAATTTTAATTTTTCAATAATATTAAATATTTAAATTTCTCAAATCTTTAAAAACCTTCAAATCACAAAATCCCTATGTAGAGGGGGAAAACTACCCTATCGCATATGATTCTCAACTAGATCCGCTAGGAGCCAAGGTGACCGCAGGGGTGTGTAAGATTCTCTAAACTCGAGGGCTTGGGGATCAAAGGGTTCACAAGGAATGGTTTTAGGACTCAATCCAAGTTTGGGGTGGAAATGCTTGATGTATATTTTAAGTAAACACCTATGTCTAGCCTTTATAATATCTAAGCTATGGAAACTGAAAGAACAATGCGAGCAAACCGAAATGTAGGCAAACAAGGACTAACCCTAGAATAATTCTTGATTTTTAATGATGACTAAACCCTAACTTGCAATAAAATAAATCTTTTTTTCTTTTTAGCAAGGTTTTAAGAGAATGCATAAACAAAATGTAAACTATATGCTTCTTCTCCTTCAAATGCCAAGAACTATAACCAAAATATTTTTATTTTCTTTATGACCTAGAATTGGAACAAATATGGATAGAAATTAAATAACAAACAACCAAAGAAATTAACTTAGGGTAATTATCTGATCTAGCAGTTGATCCTAGCTTTAACTTACATCCAAAATATCCAAACAGCTTCAAACCTACAAAACAACTTCATAAAACCCTATAAAAACTTATCGGCGTTTGGGTGCCTACTTAGGCCATTATATGACTAAGCTTGGAGGTGCAACAGTCAAGTCCCTTTGGTCATTTTAGCTGATCATTCAAAAATAAAAGTGATTGTTGACCCAAGTGCAGCAAACAGTATTGTCATTGTTGTCAACACAGTCAGACAGATTTATTGATGCAATGGACAAGATTTTATTGAACAGCAAGGTGCAACCAAAGTACAATGGATAGGAGTTCAGTGTTGAGCAAGGTGTTGCGAAGGATTGTCATTGTTGTCCATATTGTTGTCAACACGATCGGACATATTTATTGATGCAATGGACAAGAGTTTATTGAACAAAGAAGGTGCAGCCAAAGTACAATGGATAGGAGTTTAGTGTTGAGCAAGGTGTTGCAGGAGGATTGTCATTGTTGTCAATACAGTCAATTAGTTCTAATGATGCAATGGATAGGAAGTTCAGAAGTCACTCAGATGCAGAGGATAAAGTTCAAAATTTAGTCAGATCATGAGTCCTTAAATGATAGATGCACAAAAATAGAAAACATAATTCAGAATGAGAAGTCTTCAGAACCTGAGATGTCAAGAAGCGGAAAGGTTTTTTGTGAAAACCAAGGCAGTCAAAATAAAAAGTTTTATTTAAAATCATGGATAATATATTTGAAATGGGTTTTTCTTAAAACCCAAGTTGGCTCTTCGTTTCATTGAAAAAGATGCCTCGGTGATGAAGATATTTAATTTTAAATATTTAGTTTAAATTTTAAAGGTTCTTTGTGAAAACCAAGGCAGTCAAAATAAAAAGTTTTATTTAAAACCATGGATAACAGATTTGAAATGGGTTTTTCTTAAAACCCAAGTTGGCTCTTCGTTTCGTTGAAAAAGATGCCCCGGTGATGAAGATATTTAATTTTAAATATTTAGTTTAAATTTTATTTTATTTAAAATTTAAATTAAAATATTAAATTAAATTAAAAGGGCCGACGTGTTGCTATTTCGAGGCAATAAGCTACAGGAAGGTGATGAAGGTGGTAGAAGGTTTTGAGGCCGACAAAGTTAAATCTGGGTCGACGGATTTTAGGGTTTGGCAGCCGACAATTTCTAGGGTTTTGCAGCCGACATTCTTAGGGTTTCTCAGCCGACGTTCTTCTAGGGTTTGTTCCTGAAATTTCTTCTATAAAAGGAGGGCTTCTTCGAGTTTGAAAAATGGGGTGTTAAGATAAAGTGCAAATGCGAGCATAGTGTTTGTGAAAGTGAAGTTTGTGTTGAGCAGATATCAAGTCGTTTTGATTTAGAATGAGAGCGAAGTGATAGTTCTTTGGAGTTGCAGTAAGGTGTGCGTTGCGATGAAATAATGTGCGAAGAGCGAGTAGAGTGACTTATGCGAAGATAAGAGCGCGATGTGCAGAAGTTGTGTTCTAAGTCTGAAGTGACAGTGCGTAGTTTACAGAAGTTATTGATCATCTGAATGCAGCAGAGAGTGCAAAGAAGTACGAGAGAAGAGGTGGAATAGTGCGACTCATTTTGCGCAGAAGCAACGAATGCGTAAAAACAACGAGACCATGAAAATTGAGGTGAAAGTTTTATTCCGTAATTTTTATTACTGTCTTCCAAGTTGTTGCTTGGATTAAGGGGTTGGTGCCTCTTTCCAGTAGGTGCTGGTAAAATAGGATTTGGTGCTCCATTCTGTTGAAGCAGATAAAGTTAAGGGGTTGGTGCTCCTTCCAGTTGGTGTTGGTAAAGGATTATGTAAAGTTGTAGCTTTGCATTGACTGGATTTGGATGGTAGTCCAAGCAGTATTTTTGAGGAGTAGCCACACTGGTGAACCTCGTTAAAATGTTGTGTTATGTGTGATGCTTTCTTGATGCATTTAGTATCTCTTTTATCTGCTTTAAACTGCTGCTGGTTTTAAAATCATATGTTTTAGAAATTTTAAAGAACACACTAATTCACCCCCCCTCTCAAGTATCATTGTGATTACAACAATTGGTATCAGAGCCAGGTTCCCAATTTTGGCTAAATCAGTCAGGGTTGATCTTGGATTAGTACACAATGGCTAAGAAGAATAGATCCTCATCCAAAAAGGCATCCCAGCCAGTTTCAGTTCCTGTGGTTGAGAAAATTTAACCAGAAATGGTAGGAGTGAATACTGAAGTAGATGATGAAAACCTTAATGCTGAAGTAGACTGGGAAGGTGAGTTGATCTCTGATCTTGAAGATTTGAGTATAGAAAATAAAAAGAACAAAAGAATGTCCAAGAAGTTAGAAGAATATGGGGATGAGATTGAAGATCTCTTCCTACAAGTTCAAAAGGCCAAGAAATCAGAAGAAGCCTTGAAGACACACCTGGATAATAAGAATGATGTATACAGGACAAGTGAAGAGGAATATAAAAAGGTTATTGTTGATCTAAAGCTACAAGTAGAACAGAACAAAAGGATTGAAAATATTCTTAGGTCTCAGATCAATGAGAAAGAGACTGTATGCTTGCCAACAAGAAGAAGAGATTGTTTCATTGAAGAAACAACTAAAAGAGGCCAATATAAATCTCAAATTTGAGAAGAGCACAGAGTTGCTAGATACAATGATAAATCAACAAAGAAGCTCCACAACTAAGTTTGGTCTTGGATATGAAGTTGAACAACCTTCATCCTCCAAATATGCGAGATAAGAAGAAGTCCTCGGTTGAAGGATTGAAACAAGAAAAATCCGAAGTTGAATCCTCAAAAGGAATAAAATATCAAAGAAGATCTACAACAAAGCAACCACAGCAAAAGAGGTTCTCTCACTCTCACTCTTTTAATAATAATGCTTTTTATGGCTATTGTTCTAAATGCAACCACTTTGGTCACAAGGCAATTTATTGTGGACCGAACAATAGATCAAAGAGTTATGCTGATAACAATACTTCTATTTTTTTGAATGAACACCCTGTGCAATGTTTTAAATGTAATGGCCATGGGCACATAGCAAGGTTTTGTTCAAGCACTTCTGTATCCAATCTAAGGCAATACCATAGATTTCATCATACACATAGAATGCAATACAGACAGGGAATAAAACATGTGCAATGTTTTAAATGCAATGGTCAAGGGCACATAGCAAGGTTCCGTCCAAGCACTTCTATATCTAATCTAAGGCAAAACCCTAGATTTCATCAGACACAAAGAGGACAACACCGACAAGGAACATATCATGTGCATAAAAGAAAAGAAAATAATCATCCATCAATAATGCACAAGAGACAACCCCACAAGAGAAATGTTCAAGTTCACAAACAGGAGCAAAATAGGGATGTTGTTGAAAAACCCAAGCCCAAGTTCAGTAAAGTCTAGAGAAAGACAGAAGAAAGGAAATTGTGTCTCCTTGGACTGAAGGAGGCTACTCTGCCATTGCTCTAAGCAACTCTAGGTGGCACATCCTCAGGAGGAGAAATATTAAAGTTTTATTTTAATGCTCCTATGTATTTTTCTAGGTATCTGAGGATGAAAGGTAAGCAGTCGGGTTAATGTTGTATAGTTGTTAAAAGTGTGTTTTTCAGTTTATATAGTGGTTTGTGGAAATGCCGTGAAGTGTGGTGTTTAATTTGAGATCTGTCACCATTGGTAGTTTTGAGATATGTCACTCATTGTATCGTTGATGATTCTTAATACCACTTGTTCAAAATTACGAATCATAATAGTCCAGATGATTTTCTCAATGAAAGAATGCTTGCCCTAGTCTGTGTATTTGTGTTTTGAGCAGCATGTATTTGTTTTTACTCTTTGATGTGAAGATTGCCGGATCTTTCATGACACCTTGGTGAATATATTTAATTCACGATGAAGTTTTGTTTTAACTATTGATTTAATGCCAGTCCAAGGATAAGAAGCTTGAGGCTGAGTAAGGTGCACTACGGTTGGCCATAAAGTGTTTGAAAAAATGTCTTCTTCCGACATGCATAGTTGAAAGTAAGAGTTGGCAGTAAAATTGCAGTGTTGGACAAAAATTGGTACGAGATGTGAGTCACTTGTCAATTCCGGTGACAAAAGTGAAATCAGCATGTTGAATGGGAAGATTGAAGAAAAAGTTTTTTAATGAGCAGCCAGATGATTTCTAGCCTGGTGATGAATATGTTTGGTACTTGCACAGAGTTGAAAGTGGATTGAGGTAGCCTGTTGGATTCTCACTACAGAGAGAGACAAACAGTTGTCATTGGGTTCAAGCTTGTTGAGAATATATCCAAGATGCATGGTGAAGTTGTATGCGGATGTTGTCGGCATTGCGTAACAAAAAGCTAGCTATATAAGATTATTTTATGCCTTCAATAACAGTAGACAAGTTTGAGTTTGCAAAGCAACAGAGGGTAATTGCATAGAAGACAGTGGTTCAGTCATGTTCTTACACATGTTATATTGGTGAAGTTGACGGTGATGGTGTCATTCACTTGGTTATTGTCGCTATTCACATTGTTGATTTTATTGATGCCTATTATGCTTATCATGATGTTGTCAATCGGTGAAATGAAGTGGTCTTGGACTCGGGGGGAGCATTTGTGTATTTGTTTTTCTTCTTGTTCATGCTTGGAATATTTGCTAATTGTAATAATTTGTGTCTAAGAATGTTGTGCATAGACTCGGGGGAGTCTGCAGCTGACCCTTTGGTATTATTGTCAAAAGGGGAGAATATTTACAGGAAAATTGCACATGTGTTGCCAACAATTCCAAAGGGGGATATTGTTGAGCAAAGTGCAGCAAACAGTATTGTCATTGTTGTCAACACAGTCAGACAGATTTATTGATGCAATGGACAACAGTTTATTGAAAAGCAAGGTGCAACCAAAGTACAATGGATAGGAGTTCAGTGTTGAGCAAGGTGTTGCAGGAGGATTGTCATTGTTGTCTATATTGTTGTCAACACAGTCAGACATATTTATTGATGCAATGGACAAGAGTTTATTGAACAGCAAGGTGCAGCCAAAGTACAATGGATAGGAGTTCAGTGTTGAGCAAGGTGTTGTAGGAGGATTGTCATTGTTGTCAATACGATCGATTAGTTCTAATGATGCAATGGACAAGCGGTTCGGAAGTCACTCGGATGCAGAGGATAAAGTTCAAAAGTTAGTCAGATCATGAGTCCTTAAATGATAGATGCACGGAAACAAAAAACATAATTCAGAATGAGAAGAAGAAGTCTTCAGAACCTGAGATGTCAAGAAGCAGAAAGGTTTTTTGTGAAAACCAAGGCAGTCAAAATAAAAATTTTTATTTAAAATCATGGATAACATATTTGAAATGGGTTTTTCTTAAAACCCAAGTTGGCTCTTCGTTTCATTGAAAAAGATGCCCTGGTGATGAAGATATTTAATTTTAAATATTTAGTTTAAATTTTAAAGGTTCTTTGTGAAAACCAAGGTAGTCAAAATAAAAAGTTTTATTTAAAACCATGGATAACAGATTTGAAATGGGTTTTTCTTAAAACCCAAGTTGGCTCTTCGTTTCGTTGAAAAAGATGCCCCGGTGATGAATATATTTAATTTTAAATATTTAGTTTAAATTTTATTTTATTTAAAATTTAAATTAAAATATTAAATTAAATTAAAGGGGCCGACGTGTTGCTATTTCGAGGCAATAAGCTACAGGAAGGTGATGAAGGTGGTAGAAGGTTTTGAGGCCGACAAAGTTAGACATGGAAATAAATGATTGGTGGTTGGTGATGTAGACAACTATGGGCAAAGAACGATGAACACAAAAGGGGTGGTTGGTTTAGAAGAAATGAATGATTGGTTTAGAAGAAAGGGGTGCTGCAAAAATGGTGTTATTATAGATATTTTAAAGTTTTAAATTCAAAATGAGGCATTAGGGACTTTAATACCTCTTAGGCCAGGGTGCCCCCTCAAGTTTTAGAAGGAATGCAAAACTCCTGAGGAAACTCAAAAAAAGGCTGATGTTGAAGAAAAGAGAGCAACAAACAGAGGCAACAAAGTAAAACACAAATAAGAGAAATAAAAAAATAGGGGTATAAGAAGAGGAGAGTGATGCAGGAGCCTATCTTTAGAGGATTTTTTTTAAAGGATTTTTAAAGTAATTTTTTTATTACTCAAAATGGAATTCTTTGACGCAAAATATAATTTGTCAAAAATGGTAATTACTAAAAAAAGCAAATTTTGATGAAAAAATAATTTTTTGAAAATAGTAATTGCTTAAAAGGGCATTTTTTGATGGAAAAATAAATTTTCCAAAAATAGTAATTTTTTTATTTTTAGGGTTTTAAGTTTTAGGGTTTTCTTTTAGGGCTTCAAGCTTTAGGGTTTCTTTGGGGATATATATTCCCTTGGTATTGCATTGTAAAAGGGGAAGTGAATCCAGGAATGAGAAAAAAAATTATTTATTGGTTTATTTCAATGTATTATAGTTTTTATGTGAATTGAGAGTTTTTATGATTATTTCTATTTATTGTAGTTTTTATGTAAATGGAGGGTTTTACATATTATTTTCATTTATCGTAGTTTTTATGTAATGGGAGGTATTATATTTTGACCTCTTGCAGCTGGATTTACATCATTTGGTATCAGAGCAAGTTGGATCTTGCTGGGGAGAAAAGAGAAGAAAATAAAAGAGAAAAGGAGAGGAGAGCAAAGGGGCTCTAAAAAAAAAATGGCACTCTATGCAGTGCTTGCAAAAGGTTTGTAAAACCTTAGAGATAGAAATTGGCACTATGTGTAAGTGCTTGCAGGAGGTTTTTTTTAATGTAAAAGCCTCAAATAAAGAGATTGGCACTTTATGTAGTGTTTGTAGAAGTTTTGTAAAACCTTGGAGAAAAAAATTGGCACTCTGTGTAAGTGCTTGCAGGAGGTTTTTATATGTAAAACCTCAGAGAAAGGAATTGGCACTTTGTGTAGTACTTGTAGAAGGTTTGTAAAACCTTAGAGAAATAAATTGGCACTCTATGTAGTGCTTGTAGGAGGTTTTTTTCATTAAAAACCTTAGAGGAAAGAATTGGCACTTTGTGTAGTGCTTGCAGGAGGTTTGCTATTTTAAAACCTCGAAGGATAAATTGGCACTATGTGTAGTGCTTGTAGGATTTTTGCTATTTTAAAACCTCGAAGGAATAAATTGGCACTATGTGTAGTGCTTGTAGGAGGTTTGAGATATAAAACCTTAGAATAAGATTGGTACTTTGAGGAGTACTTGCATATGTGTGGCACTCTATGGAGAGCAATTATGAGTTTGATCAAAGGAACTCGCAGGAGCAGAGTTCTTTTCAACCAAAGGAGAATGATGCAGGAGCCTATCTTTAGAGGGTTTTTTAAAAGGAGTTTTAAAGTAATTTTTTTATTACTCAAAATGGAATTCTTTGACGCAAAATATAATTTGTCGAAAATGGTAATTACTAAAAAAGGTAAATTTTGATGAAAAAATAATTTGTCGAAAATAGTAATTACTTAAAAAGGTATTTTTTGGTGGAAAAATAAATTTGTTGAAAATAGTCATTTTTTATTTTTAGGGTTTTCTTTTAGGGCTTCAAGATTTAAGGTTTATCTGGGGACATATATTCCCTTGGTATTGCATTGTAAAAGGGGAAGTGAATCCAGGAATGAGAAAAAATGATTTATTGGTTTATTTCAATGTATTGTAGTTTTTATGTGAATGGAGGGTTTTTATGATTATTTTCATTTATTGTAGTTTTTATGTAAATGGAGGGTTTTACATATTATTTTTATTTATCATAGTTTTTATGTAATGGGAGGTATTATGTTTTGACCTCTTGCACCTATATTTACATTAGAGAGGGTGAAAATGAATTCATTTTCACCACAAAAGGAGAGGAAGAAGAGCTATGGAGAAAAACAAAAAATAGTTCTTCCCACACACTATTCAGCCATTGTGGTGGGTGAGGCTAGTGCAACAATGAAGCAAGCATGAGTAAGGACTAAAAACCTTCCTCTAGACTAGGCTAGATTAGGTTTTTAGTACCTTTTTAAGCATTTTTGTCTTTTTAGAAGAATTTGTCATGCACGACCCTAGCATGATTTTAGGGGCCAACCATGATTTTGGTTGGTTCATCATGGCAATCAAAATTGTACCTCAAAATTACAAGGTATGACTTCATATATCTTTGTGTTGCAAGTATAGGGTACAAATTCAAAAGAAGAGAGAAAAAGATGAAATTGATCCCAAGGAGAACGAGGCATGATTTCAACCAAGAGGAAAACAAAGAAGAGAGGAAACAAGTGGAGAGGAAAAGAAAGACAAGAGAAGCAGGCTTAGGTATTGAAATGTTTCTCTATGTTATTGTTGTTATTATTTTATTATATATATATATATATATATATATATATATATATATATATATATATAATCGATAAGAAATTTGTGATGTTTTGGTTGTAGCATGATGTACTAGAGAGCCGAGAGTGGCGATCGAGTTCCTTGGATGTGGAACTACAGGGTCTCTCACAGGTAGAGAGGGGTACTCTAGAGACAGTGGGGCTATAGCACCTAGCAAATATGCCCTGGGTGGAGGCAAACAAAGTGCTACTTATAATGTTGGTATAGAGATATGGTACCTGGAGTCATCTACCTTCTGGCTATCAATGAGGGAGATGAAAACCACACTTGAATATGTGTGGTGCATCTTGCACATCCCCGTCAGGGGAAGATTAGTTTATAGGGCACAAGAGTAGTAGGCCACATTATAAATGTTATCAAGGGGCTAGGCCCATTAGTTCCAAGAGATTCAAATCCCTATTGATGAGTTGGTGAGGTGTTATGGTATTGATGATCTGACAATCGTTCTCTATGGAGTAGTGACAAGATTCCTAGTGTGCCACATGAGTAGGCAACATCTACCATGGGCACTAGCAAGAGTAGTGGTCGACATGTGAGATCAACAAGTGTGATTTGCATGGGGTCCATATGTGTTGGCTCATTTGTAAATAATATTGTACAATATTATGTATAAATGACATACAAGATTGGTCTACATGACCTTGCTCTAAGAGTGGTGTTGGGAGCACATAGTAGTCTCGAGACCATATGCACTGTCAAGGCCATTATCCAACCTAGAGCAACCAATAACATATATGTGGTCTAGCAGCTTCGATCGAATCCAAAGCACATATGTTAGAATCTTGCCACTAGGGAGGTAGGTGATAGATGAGTTATGGGACCACATGATCATATGGTAACCTTGGCATCTACACTCTGGTTAGATATAGGATGTGAAGGAGCTGACAAGGATCAAAAGTATTAGGTGGGTCTCTATAGAGAGGGGGGAGTTGGAGCTTTTCAGGTTTGATCGAGTCTAGTGGTAGTTTGGTATCTTTCAATAGATACCAAACCTAGGTGACTACTGGTACAGGAAAGTGTGGAGTGGTAGAACCCTGAAGGTTCTAGAAAATATTTAATAATTTAATAAATAAAATAATATATAAAGAATCACTTTTAGGGTTGAATCACTGTTGCATTGATAGGGGGTCCCTCCAATGGGTTAAAATATATATATGTTTTATATTATTCGTAGATGATTGATTACACCTTAGTGACTTGTCTTATATACCTATTTTAGGGTTGTGAGTGAAAGGACACAATGCTAAGCCTAAAACCCTAATATTATAATAACTAATTTATAATTAATTATTATATTACTTAATATACCAACGTTAGAATATGAAATGTATATTATTATTAATAATAATTAGGGTTAGGATATAGGATTCTAAAAATACACCCCTCTTAATAATAAATTTGTCCTCAAAGCAAGAATGGAGGAAAGTTTACAAAAAAATTTCGCAAAAAGTTGTCGCAAAAATTGTCTACAAAAATCGTCACAAAAATTGCTAAAAGTTGTCGTCAAAAAAAGAGGTAAAAAACATCGCAAATTTTGGTGTCAAAAGTTACTCATAAATATTGTCATAAAATTTGACAATAAGTGTTTTGCAAAAAATTGACTCTTCAATAGGGTACCTTAGAACATCAGGTTTCATTCACAGAGAGCAATTGTTATTACGCTTTCACTCTTCCTGTGATATCGGTAGTACTCCTTCGTTGCAAGCTATTTCAATCTCTATTTGACGATATTATTGTGATATTCGTGACTATGCTGGTAGTGCTTCGAGAAATCTGAGTTGCTGGCTAGGTGAGGTTGATTAACAATGCACTTTATTATGCATTCAAGGCTTCTTTGTTGCTACTTTACTATCCAAGAGATGTTCAATTGTAAATGACTATGCAATATATGTCTTGACAATGTCTTTATTATGACGTGCATCATGCTAGCTAATGTGTGACATGGGTGAATGTAACAATAAGACATCAAAAAATGGCTAGCCATATTTTGACATGAATTTGAAAAATCTAAATGACTTTTTATCATTGCATGATCCATGATTATTTCCTATTGCCAAGTGGTAATGCTAGCAGTGAGCTTCTTTGGGCATGATCTTCAAGGAATGAGGCCCAGTTGGTGTTGGATGTTATGGCAACGTAATCAATAGCCTTCAAATCAGCTTAACTTGTGTGCTTGGATTTTAATGAATTCTTTTGCTTTCACCAAATTTTAGTTTTTATGCCTTTCTACCTTAAATGTTTGACATTTATGCACTTGTAATTCATCTGACCTATTGCACTGTGAAAACCATGTGCTTCGAATTGCTATTATTTAACTTGATTTTCTATTCAAATGGCATTCAATGAGTGCTTGAGAGTTGCAATTGCTTCATACTCCTATGAATCCTTTTTTAAGCTTTGAAACAGCATTCTCTCTAACAACATATGCTTGGAAAAACCTTGCTTCAAAATCTTTTCTTTGATGCTAATTATGCCAACTTAATTTTAGAGTGTTTTTTCTCTATGAGAATTGAAGAGGAACCCTAATTGATGTAATCACAATGAATCCTTCACATGAATCAATGGGATTCATTAACAATATCTGGATGGTTTTTTATTGTATGCATTACTCACATTAATTTGCTCTATGGTGGACATATGATGGCTTTTTTTAATGCTTAATGCCTTACTGTTTGTTGTGCATTCTACCTAGTTGCTTCTTGACATGACCTTGGTTTTCTAGGTGAAGCCTGAGATATTTTACGATGCTATCTGAGCATGTAGTAGAGAAGAAGTGTGTCAAGTTTCTCTGGTCAAAAGCTTCTACAAATAAGAGAGGGAAATGAAGCCTTCATCCTATAATTGGCCACAACTAGAATCCCAAAACACTTATTTACCAAATTTTATGATCATCTTGATAGTCCTCATCACATCGCGTTCCTTAGAATGGAGGAACTTAATGCACGATAATAGCTCAATTTTATATCTCGAGAAAATGCTAATGCAGGATCAAATTAATAAAATTTGAAGAGATGCTTTGTATGAAAATGCAGCTACCAGATCATCAAAATAAGAAGTAGCAACATAATGTGTGATGTATTCTTTGTATACATTCATTCTTTGGACTCAAAGGTAGTTAATATTTAGAATGGATGAATTCCCTAGTACTGTAGAAATCAATGGCAACAATGATCATAGGAGTGTTTTATCATGTTTATGTTTCCCTTGCAAAGAGGGAAAATTGTGTATTTTGTCCAACCATCGCAAAATACATGTATAGTGAAATATGCGTTTCTTGTGGTAAGGCATGCGCACAGCATCTTCTCCAAAACCAAAGACCTCCAAGAAATTTGGACAAGTGAGAGCACCATTGAACATGAGTGGAGTGTGTGTGGTGTAAATTTAGTGCTCTCTTGTAAGGTTTTTGGCATGTTGCTTTTTCCATTCAGTATTCCAGTAGCAATTTTTTTACATTTGTGAGTCCATCTTTGAAGCCCAACAATTTATTGAGAGTGACATCATATTTTGTAGATATTTTCTTGTATTCGTTGTTTTTAGTTTCAACGTTCTCAGTTTCAATGTTGAAGCATTTGGAGATTGTGAAACAACAGATATTAAACAACGTTGAAGCATTATATATTGGATTTTATCTCAATTATCACCGTCCATATCTAGGAATATCTATCATGCCCATATTGGCCATTATCATTACTTAAAATTTTCATCCCCAAGATAATAAAATAGTGAGTCTCTCTTTTCAGAAGTCCTTTAAGGCACTTTTTCATCATTGGAAGTGTTGCATGTAGAGAAAAAAATAGAATGTGATATTTGAAGAGGTTGGATTTGATTTGGAATATCTGGAGATACTAGGGGACTTAAAACATTTTCTCATGATCTCATTGGTGAAAGCATATTTATTCTTCGTATTCTAATATGTTGATGTCACAATTTTATGAGTGTTTCCAAGGTGAAAGAACAATTTTACCAACCACAAGGTAGGAATAATTTTATGAAGGCAGCATCAAATGAATCCATTAAAATAACCTCCTCCATCTCTATTAAAAAATTTAGCATCCTATCACAATGATAAAAAATTATCCACCATGCCATTTTTCAAAATAAAATCAAAATATCAAACTACATCTAGAGATCGTGGATTCTACTCCCATCCATGTTGTTATTGTGTTCTATCAGTATCTTATTTTCTACTGAATGCATGATGAGGGAAATTTATTATCCAAGATATGCAAGGTGGAGACCACCACATGCTATCCAAATTCCACACTACCAGCCACATTACTGGGATCTATCAAATGGAAATAGTTGGCTGGTGTGCACTGTCAACACATAGTGATCCCATTTCTAATAGTGAAATTGCAATGGACCATAGAATGAACCTAGACACTACATTTAGAAAATCCACAGTGGGGTGCTCTCATTGATGATAACTCTCTTGGCCATTGGTTTTAATTGCCACCAAATTTCTTGTAGACACAATGATACTGACTTCAGGAACATTAATCATATCGTAGGGCTCTACATCGGTTGGCTCCATTTGAACCATATGGTACATTGGATGGCTTGGATTACCAATGAAGCTTGACATGTTGTATTCTAATCTAATGACTACTGATACATTTCTATTCACCATGATTAATGAGAATAACAGGTGACTACTATTGTTTCTTCAGAGGACAACTGAAACATAGACACCGGATTCCAAACACATGTGGTGATCAAATTTATGGATGTATGCGATGATAAATAAAAAACTCAATAAAATTTTAAGCACCTTAAAATTGTGTCATATATGAGTGCAGATTGTAGGTTACAACACAAAATTGCACTTCCCAATGTGTTCTGGCTCCTTATTTATCGAGTAATCCTAAAATATTTGTTGTTGTGCATACAGTATATGGAACCAGCAATGTCGTCAAAAATATTTAAAGTAAATATTTATAATGCATTGTTGATATATGGATTGTATTATGGTGTGAGAGGAGGAATTTTGTTTAGAGGAGGTGGTCATGGGGGTGGCCTCGAAGGAGATAGGAAATAATCTCTCAATTTAAGCAAGACGAGTAAGATGCCCTTTGTATCTCTCATTTTGAATTGACAAGGGTGTGCAGTTCTAGAATTTTATCCTGCTTGATTAGGTAAAACCTTCCTAGTTCCACCAAACTATGCATGGGACAAACAATATTTCTCATAGAACCCTTTGGAGTGCTGCTAGCAAGCTTCTAAAGAGAAATATCTTGCATGATTTTTTGAATTTGATTTTGATTTATTTGCAGATTTTAAAAATGTTTTTGCAGTAGTACATGAATCCCAAGAAAAATGTATACCCAGTTTCCAAACTACCTATAATTATTTATTGCATTAAAAATTTTTTAGGGTTTGTATTATTTTCTTCTTTCTTGAAAAGGGCAATGGGTACCACTTAGGATTCCATGGTTGCGGGCTCTTTCGAAGGAAAAACATTTTTAGGGTTAGGGGCAACTTCTTCATTTGCAACTTCCTTAATAGTTTGGGTTTCTTTATTTTCCTCTGCTTCCACTTTCATTAGATACTCAAACTTACTACAAATATTTTCAAAATGTTGCCACTTTGCTTCCCACATGGCTGGGTCCCACATGGCTCTGATACGAAATGATAGAACCCTGAAGGTTCTAGAAAATATTTAATAATTTAATAAATAAAATCACATAAAAATAATCACTTTTAGGGTTAAATCACTATTGCATTGATAGGGGGGTCCCTCCAATGGGTTAAAATATATATTTTTTATATTATTCATGGATGATTGATTACACCTTAGTGACTTGTCTTATATACCTATTCTAGGGTTGTGAGTGAAAGGACACGATGCTAAGCCTAAACCCTAATATTATAATATAATAATTAATTTATAATTAATTATTATATTATTTACTATACTAACCTTAGTATATGAAATGTATATTATTATTATTAATTAGGGTTAGGATATAGGATCCTAACATGGAGGGACCCATCAAGAGTTATAAGGGACCCTGATGTGTGGAGGTCGGCAGAAGAGGATCTATATCACCCATTGTATGTGGATCCAAGGGTAAACAACATTGAGATGGCCCTCATATACAAGATATGGTACAAGGACATTATACCCTCGATGATCTCTCCACTAGTGCTAGTGTAGAGGTGCCAGGTTATGGGCCAATGGGTGTAGCTAGCACTTTGAGAGGAGACCCAACACACCATAGAGAAATAGTAGTAGATCCAAGATACCCCATGGTAGGCACTAATATAGGTTCAAGTATAGATGGTGGTAGTGGCCACCATCGCTCTTGGGAGAAAAAATGGAAGAGCATCCAGAGACACCCCATGATAGCCAAACTTGGACCTAGTAGGATAGTCAAGGAGGCCTCCACATTGATGGTAGAAAGGTCGAGTGGTATCATGGATCAGGATGACCCAATGAGGTAGATATAGGTGATGGAAGCCCAAATAGCGATCATGCAAGGGGGTATGGACCTACTTCAAGAGGATAGGTCCAAGGGGATAGAGGGGTTATAGAGTACCTTGAGTATGGCACTCATAGAGTAAGATATGGAAAGGGCTAAGGTATACCACCTCAAGGGAGAGGTGATCCAGCTAGACCAAGAGCGATAATAGGCTCAAGAGGAGGGGATGGATACCATAATCAATATCCAATAGAGCGAGGGGATCAGCTTGCTATAGATAGATCTATATATAATGGGGGAGAGGCTAGAGGTATGCATCCTTGGGGAGGGTCGAGTGTGTTGGGCTTGGACTGTGGCACACAAATCAAATCAACATATGTACCCTTTCTTTTTTCTTGAGTAATATTATGTTGCTTTATTTAAAATGTGTGTACTTATGTGTGTTTGATATTTATGTGTTATTACATTGAATTATGCTTGAATGGATGAACAAATACTAACTTATGAATACATGAATAGACTAAAATAATGCAATGCATGATGGGATGAATCTAGCTAAGGCATGAAATGCATGTATGGATGAAGGAATGAAATAGAAAGATGATGGAAAATAAGAGAAGAAAAAAATATAAAAATATGGCTGTAGTTGAAATTGCACCTCACAAATATGGACCGTGAATTCAACGTAGAGTGAAGTTACAACCTGGAGAGACAGAGCACGATTTTAGAAAAGAGGAGAGAAAAGAAAAAAATAAGATAAATATGAAAAGAAGAAGATGGATAAGATCAACAAATAAAAAAGGTGCTTGGAATAAGGTGCTTGAATCAACATAGACTGCAAAAGATCAGTGTTATTAAACAAACATAGACCAAGTAAAAAAAAAAGATTGGAGCGGAACCCTGGAAGGATTTATGCTCGTAAATGATCAAATGGAGGCTACCCCTTTCTTGTGGCCATGAAGCTATCCCATAAGGGAGTTGTGATCATAAAAATAATGTCAAGTGTGGAGTGATACACATTATGGGTATAGTGCTCACTGATGATCAAAAATGAAGAGATGCCCACTAGAATGTATGCTCACAAATGGTTAAATGGAGTCTTCCCCTCACTCATGACCATAAAGCTATCCTTTATTGGGTGAAATATGAGATTGATTTTCCAAGGCAAGTACTAATCGATAGGGTTGTGGTGTGTGCAAAATATGAATGAGCAAATTAAATGCATCTAAACAATGTGAGTGTGTGTGCATGTATGAGAAGAATACAAAAGAAAGAAGTAAAAGATAGTGTGTGAATGTGTGTGTGTCCTTAGTGAAATTTTGAGAGCAAGAGGTGTGTGTGATATAATCAGTGGTTATATGAACACCATAAATGATATTCATGTGATATCTACCCTATCCCAAGAGGACCCCTTAATAGGTGAAATATCAAGAAGGAAAATGTGTGAGCAAAAGCAAAAGTAGATAGAATAAGGAACGTGCATCCTTTGTCTTGGGGAGGAGAAGAAAATGGTGAAAACTTGCAAGGGAAAAAGGACATACAAGATATGAATAACTATATCCCTTGACTTGGGAAAATTTGATCATCAGTTTACAATTTCAAGGTCAAGGAATTTACAAGAAAAGGGAAATAAGAGAATATATGATAAAATGCAATGATAAGAATGCATGGAAATGAGCCCTAAGTTGGGGATTCACTAGGCATCAGAGCCCTAGTATCATTGCAATGCATGTGAGCTAATACTTAACTAAATTTCATCACTTGCCATGCTCACAAAATCCCCAAAAATCTATATGATCAAGCATTCATGCAAGTAGGATCAAACAACAATGTAATTATATGATAAGAAAAATGCAAGTGGAATAGAATGTCATGCAAAAACCATGCAAAATATGATAAGCAATCATGTAGTATGAGATAGCAAACAAAATGCATTATGAAAACTAAGCTAAATGTATTATGAGAAAATGAATATGCTAAAGCATGCATAGTATAAATTTTAGATGCATTATGTTCATTAGTTCTTTAAGGTCTTTATCATATAATGAAGCTAAATTATAGGCCCCTAAGCCAAACTTGATCATTATGACAAAGGGGCCTAGCCAATTGGGCTAGAACTTGCCTTTCAAATTAGAATGAGCATTGGTGTTCTTTTGTTTTTCCTTGAGGACAAGAACTCCAACCTCAAAAGAATGATTACAAACTTTCTTAGAATAATATTGATTGAGCCTATTTTGATAGGCTTGAAGATGCTCTATGGCATTAATGCACTTTTCATCCAATGGCTCTAATTGGTACAAACTATTAAAATGCTACTCATCATCAATTGAGGCATCTTGGAACAAGATGTGCAATGAAGGGACCTCTAACTTGAATGAAAATACTTCCTTAATCCCATAGACCAAGACATACATAGAAGCACCTGTAGTGGTTTATACATTGGTACGATAGGCCCACAAGGTAGGATAAAGTTGGATATGCCAGTCATGACCGATCTTAATAGCCAAATTATTGAGTATCTTGACTAAAGACTTATTGGATGCTTCGGCTTGACCATTATCTTGAGGGTAATACATAATTGACCACCTGTGATGAATCTTGTATTTAGCACAAATTTTATGGATATCCTTGTTCTTGAAAGGAGTTCCATTTTTAGAAAAAATCGTCAAAGGATCCCAAAACTATAGAGGATCTAGTTGAAGATGATCTTGAAGACCTCAGTTCCATTCACCATGGCCAGGGGTATGGCTTCGACCCATTTAGTGAAGTACTTTATCATTGTTATGGTAAACGTGTTACCATCATATGACATTGGGTTAATATTCCCTATGAATCCAATACCCACATGGAAAATGGCCAAGGAGAAGAAATAACCTAAAGGTTTTGACAAGGAGCATGAATAAGGTTGTCATGGCATTTATACTTATCACAGCATCGAACATGGTCACATGCATATTTCTCCATCGAAGGCCAATAATACCCCATATAAAGAAGTTTCTTGGAAATGACATTGCCACTAAAATTGCCTCCACATGATCCTTCATGAGCTCCATTAGGATCTAGCTAAGATTCATCAAAGTTAAAACATCATAGAATGATACCTTCAAAAGAACATCAATATAAAGTATTACCAATTATAATGAATTGACATGCTCTTTTGCACAAAATATTATGTTGATTGTGATATAAACCATCAAGAATTAAACCATACTTAAATAAATTAGTATGCCATGGCTCACATAGGGAAGCTTCGATGGTAAAAACATCTAACGGGACAAGACTAGAACTAAGTGATGCAGGCTACTAGAATTGTTTAATGATAATCAACACTTGATCATCTTCCAACTCCAAGGGAAACAAGGTTGCAGTAGGAGCCATGGAATCCACATGGTAGTTGGAGGATGTAGGGATAAACTAAGGTCACTTGATCAAACACAAATAAAAGCTTAGTGATAATCTATTTGTAAGGTTTTAGCTTATCATCCCAAGTGTGACAAACATCGTTATGATTGACCACAAGTTGAGAATCATCAAAAACTAAAAGAACTCTAACCTTCAAGGCTAAGGTTGATCTAAGACCAAGGATCAAGGCTTTGTACTCTACAATATTATTCATGCAGGATAAACAAAGCTTGAAGGAAAGAGAAATGAGTTATTTTTTTAGGGTAACTAGAATGATTCTAGCACCAACACCCTTTAAGCATCAGGCTCTATCAAAAAATAAAGTCTAGGACTCTAGCTCTTCAGATTCTACACTAAGGCACTCATTAGGGAACTCAACAACTAAGGGATAGGTTGACTTTAAGGGTACACAGGCTAGCTGATCAGGATTCACCTAATCCCTGATAGTCTTCTGACCTATGAAAGTTAGGTCAAACTCACTAAGGGCTAAGATCCACTTAGCAGCTTGACCTAAAATATGGCGTTTAGACATTAAGTAGCACAAAGTATCAAAATTTGCAACAACCAATATCTTATGGTTGAGCATATAATGTCTTAATTTTTGGGAAGCAAACACCATAGCAAGGCAAAGCTTCTCTAAGGGGGTATACTAGGTTTTATAGCTAACCAAGGTCCTACTAATGTAATAGATGGCTCACTCTTTGTTTTGATCATCATTTTGAGCCAACAAGGCTCCCAAGGAATGAGTTGTGATTGCTATGTAAAGTATCAAATGCTTATTCGATCTAGGGGGAACTAAGATAGGCAAGGAAGTGAGATGCCTTTTGATCTCATCAAAAGCTTTCTAACACTCAAAATCACACTATAACACTACATATTTCTTAAGAACCTTAAGAAAGGGCTAACACTTATTGACTAACTGAGCTATGAACCAATGAATAGCTTAAATATTACCTTGCAAGCTGTTCAATTTGATCAGGGTGCAAGAAGGAGGTATATCAATTATAATCACTATCTTAGAGGGGTCTACTTCAATTCCTTGCCTAGACATGATGAAACCTAACAACCTATTAGATGTGACTCCAAACACACACTTGGAGGGCTTAAGACAAATCTTGAATTGTCAAAGCCTTTCAAATATTCATCTTAGATCATGAACATGATTCTTTCGATGTATGGAATGACCCAAAATATCATCCACATAGTCCTCTAGAATTTCATGTCTCATATAATGAAAAATATAAGTCATAGCCCTTTGATATGTGGCACCAACATTATTCAAGCCAAAAAGCATAACTTTATAACAGAAGGTACCCCATGGAGTAATTAAAGTTATCTTGGTATGGTCCTCAAGGGTAACTATAATTTTATTGTATCCCAAAAAACCATCCATGAGGGAAAGCATTCCATATTTGGTAGTGAAATTGAAAAATGCTAAAAATATCATACACATGCAATGAAATAAAGAACAAACTAGAGAGAAAAATATCATACCCAGGAGGTCATCTCTATGCGGGATGGTCTTTCCTATTGGCCATCTCTTAGAGAGATGATTGTACCTATGGTCCATATCTAAGAGAGATAGCCACTAAGTTGCGAGTGATTTTCTTATGGTCGATGTGAGGCAACATCAGGTTTTGATCCATGGATTGGTTGATGAATTGGTGCGTTCATGAAGAATAACTTAGGGATGGAATCTAACATTGAAGTAAGGATGTTGGATGGTATAAGAAGTACAAATTCAATATTCAACCTTCCAGATATTCTAATGGTATGCTTGGAATCTTCATGGTTAAATTTTGATTACACTTCATTGCTTTGAGAATGAGCTCTTTGATTCTTCAGTTTGATAGCAATTCGTTGCATCAAAAATTTATTGATAAAATTATGAAGGCTAGGTGCCATTATATAGACTTCCAAATGGGATTCCAAGCTTGCAATGGAAGCCAAGAAGTGGTTAGGATCAAGAAGAGTAATTTCCCATTCTTGAAAACCTTCATGCAACTGACTTCGTTATATTGTTGCTCTTAGCTAGCACGTGTAATCGTTTGAACCATGGCACAAGATTTTGGGTCTCATTGCTTCTGGTGTGACCATATCAGGGTGAGATAGTTATGATTTCAAGCCATCTTGGGGTAATACAATCTCAATTATGGATCATATCAAGGTAATATGGTCTCTAGAAGCCATCCTCTAGTGGGATCGTCTTGGCTACAAAGGGAAATTTCTTCATGTTTGAGTGGTGAAAACCATTGTTGAGCCCTAGGGCTGCCCAAGGTGGGTCATATGGCTTGAAAAGGTGTCCATATAAGGTAGTCTCCTCAACATGACATGTTTTAGGTGTCTACAAATGCCCCTTTTTGGGATGTGTTGTGTGAAAGCATAGCACGGAGCAAAAATAGATGACCTATAGTGAAATTGAGGGTTGATGGTGCTCATTGATTTGATCAATGTTAGATGCTCCAATCATGGAAAGAGAAAATATTTTTTAATCATCGCTTCCAATACTTTGGTGGACTTGAGTTTAGGTAAACATTTCAATTGAGAGTAGATTCAAATAATTTTTTATCATACCTAATCTTGGCAGACAGAAGATATTCCAGCATTTGGGGTTTTAGACCTACCAATTTTTTTGTTGACATTTATTTTTTCTTTTGCCCCAAAAAATAGGGAAGTGTATGATAGTTGTTGGCAATGATTTTTGAATGAATGAAATTTGTATGATAGAGTGTTTGATTATTGACTTTGATTATGAATTTTGTGATGTATGACTACCCCCTCAAGCAAATGAGTCGATAGAGGAGATGGAAGGTGATGAAAGCAATGAATCGCTTGACTAAGATGACTTATTTTGGGTTTTGTAGATCTTTTGCAAAAGTGGAAGGGGGAAAATATTGTTAAAAATATGATTTTGACCATAATTGGTGATTGTTTTTTTCAAGTGGTCATATGGTATTTTTCTCATCCTATCGAATTGCATAGATAATTAGTCGTTGCAATTGCTAGGTGTATAGGGTAAATCACTACATACGAGGATCACTTGAGGCTAAGTGGAAGAATTAAATGTACACCTTTATCCCTTGGAGTAGTCCAGCAACATGGCTTTCTTAGGGAATTGAAATGATAGCACTTCGATTATGTCATGATTCCTTTTGAAATGAATTTGACTAAAGGAATTGGGGTACCTTTGAAGATTTTTGCTTCTCTCTTTTATTTTCTACAATTTTTGTAATTTTTCTAATTTTTGTAATTTTTGCAATTTTTGGGGTCATCCCAGGGTAGGACAGTCGCATTGAATGTGACAATCTGACCCAAATATTATTGAATAGAATTGAAAATATAAAATAATTTTTTGAATTTTTTTGATGTCATTTTTACTATTGCGATTGGAGGAAAAGGGAGGTGAGGAGGAGGACAAATTCTGAAGTGAAGTGCTTTGAAATTGCCTACCCAAATCTAGCATGGACCAACCCAGGACCTCGACAAGCGGAGGAGGTGAAACGAGGAAGGTAGGCACTTTGTTGTCTCCTTTTTTATTTTGCCATTTAAAGCAAACCTCACTAATTAATGCAGGTAATGAACCTCACTTAAAAATTTAAGGTAATGAATCACACCTTAGATTAGGATGTAGTGTAGGTTTTTTGCTTCTACTTTATTGCTTGATTTTTTATTTTTATTTTTTGATGCATGATTTTAGATCACGTTTTTGCTAATTTTGAGGTCATCCTTTGGTGAGACGGTTCTCCTTTTATGGGTTGGGGGCTACCTTGGGGTGGGACGGTCAGGTTTGAATCCCCAATAGTTAAAAATTTGATCATTATGGGAGTCATCTCGATCCAAGATGATCGCATGGAGAGACGGTCTCAACCCGATATGACCTCATGGAGAGACTGTCTCGGGCCGAGATGGCCTCATTAGGAGTGAATAATTGGCATTGTTTTATGTATTTTTTATTTTAATCTAATTGCCACATTATTTTCCTATTTGTTCAGCTTATTAGGGCACATCATAGGTTTTTTATAGTATTCAAGATTGCATGAGGGTGCCTTACTGATACCTAATTGGGAATGGCTTGAGGCCATTAGCCTTAAGCAGGTGATGTGATTAGAGGTAGTGACGGTAGATCAAGCTTATCTGACTGCATTGGTCAAATGATGGGATAGTTATACCAATACCCTCCACCTATCAACTGGAGAGATGACAGGCACTCTAGAGGATTTTTATAGGATCCTTCATGTGCCAATTAAGGGACACCCCATCAGTTCGACACATGCCATTCAATAGGATAAAGTGTTGTAGAGGATATTTAGTGATGATTGGGAGGTGGATCGATAGGTCTTAGGTAGCAGTGGGATACTAGTGGAGTAATGGTATAGTGTTGAGGTCATAACTAGGAGACATGTGATGCTGATGTCACTCATCTCCAATATTCTATTATCAGATTCATCAGGAGTGAGGTTAATATGGAACCTGCTGGAGATGGTCTAGGAGTTAGTTGACTGCACTATTCAAGAGCTATCGATTATGGCCTAGGGGAGTACCTTACTGGTACATATATATGATTAGTTATATTAGATTTAACATTAGGGTAGACATGGATTGGGTTGTAACTTCTTGCTTTATATCTCGATGTGGGAGCACATTCAGGTGAACAGGCTAGAGGGGCTTCCATGGGCACTAGGAACACATATGGTATATAGGGGAATTGGTTTGGTGGCTTGGTGGGAGTAGGAGTAGGAGGTGGATCAATGTTAGAGTCGATACCATTCAGGTAGGATTTCCCACTATACAATGTCACTAGAGAGAATGAGATTGGGATAGGTGATATGGTAGTCGTATTAGGACTACCCACCATGGATAGAGATAGTATAGCAACTGGGGCATTTGATGCATAGGTGATGGGTGGTTGGATGTCATGGTAAAGAGTGAGAGTACTTCCATTATTCTTGCATTACTTGATATTTTAGGGTTCACCAAGGTGTACTCAAGGAGCCTATCATTTGTATCTATTGAGGGGCAGAGACTTAGCTTGAGTGGCCTCAGGTGTAGCCATTGGGGGATGAGGCAAATCAGCCACTAGATGATCCAGGTATGGAGGATATAGGTACCACTACAAAATATGACACATGGTGGGTCACTCATGACTCAACTATGATAGGGATGTGGATCTATGGGTAGGTCGATTGGGGCTGCAATAGACGAGGGTGTGATAGACAAGTTAGGCAAGGTAGATTGGTGAGTGCATCATTGAATAGAGGGGGAGTAGGACTAGATTCTAAAGGGAGTTGTAGATCCATTGAATGAGGGTAGGGATGATGAGGATCCATAGGATGATGATGGTTGATTCAGAGAGTAGGTGCAGTCTCTATAGGTATAGTTGTCAAAGTGATATACTACCATTGTTGTACTACAGAGCTAGTTTGCCAAAGAGAGGCAGAGGGGTAGGGGATTCTTTAAGGAGAAGGCCCTTCTAACTGCATAATTGTAGAGCTCCCAGGAGGTAGTGGATAGGGTAATGATCAATCAGGATAGGATGACTATAGATTGGGATTCTCTAAAGGCACAAGTGGTGGCATTTAGTACAACTCAAGGATATGTAGGGGTAGGTAGCTCGGATGTAGTTGATGTGGTCACACTACAGTCATAGGTAGCTCAATATTCCTCTCATCATAGGTCATATTGAGCACACTTTATTAGATTAGAGGATGAGGTAGAGTGATGTGGAGGCATACTATCTTCATGATCATCATTAGGAACATCACATCAAAGTTGATGTACTGAGTTAGAGAAGTCATTAGTGAGGCTGTGTGTTCCACTATTTTGAGATCCTCCTCATAGGTCAGAGGCTAGTGGGTCTTATTAGTCTCATAAAAGTGGGGCTAAGGGTGGAGATGAGAGCAGTGGTCCAAGGCTAGACTAACTTGTCTATGTATACTTCTATTTTTTAGAGTGTGAGTTCTGAGGACCTACTCTATTGTAGCCTACAAGAATTTTTATATCATGATGTACCAGATTGATCACATATATATATATATATATATGATATTTTATGGTGGCCTATCATACATTTATTTCAAGTTTTTATTTTATGTATGTATGTGATGATAGATGTTTAGCCTATATTACGTGATGTATGGATGTATTACCTAATGTTAGATGCATGATTAGATTTGTTTATTCAATTTATGAATGTAAATTCATGTTTTTGATATGACAAATCTAATGTGTATGATATGCACTAATTTTTGTATGAATGTTCTAATGCATATTGTGTATGTATGTTTTAATTGCTTAAAACATAATGAATGAATCTAAATGTGTTTAAAAAACTAATGGTATACACCACAAAATGTATAAAAGTCATACATTTAGATGTGATGTGTGAGATGAAATCTTTGGGATGTGGGAATTTTCCCTATGATATTTTACAAACTAAAATGTGTGCATAAAATAGTCAGTGGTCATCTAAATATCATTGTTGATATTCATATGGTATCTATCCTACATTACAAGTATCCCTTAATAAGCAAAATCTCATAAGAAAAATTGTAAATGATGATGAGATAGTTAGGTGCTATGAGGGAATTTTAATATTTTCCATGAGACTCAAACACCCTAGTTGACTAGTCAAAAGTTTGTATACTAGCTAGACAAGACTCTTAAAGATACAAGTATGTTATGAAGACCCAAATATTTAATATCCCTATGTGTGCAAAGTGAATGTATTAGATGATGCATATAACTATCTCATTGTCAGGCAGGTTTCATGCAACCTATTATTGTAATGAGGATCACCCTATGGTCATCTCATTTAGAGTTTGGATGTAATTGGACTAGACTACTAGGCAATACAAGCCACCAAAAGCTAGCTCATACACAATTCGATATTGCTCTATATAAAAGATCGCTAATGTGATAGACATATCACCACATGTAAGGCTACTCCATTGCCAAGTGTGTTTCATCCAACCCATTTTTGTAATGAAGATTACCCCATGGATTTTGAATAACTAAGGATTTGAGGGATTCAATCACATTACCCTCTTCTTTTATTTTGATTTCTTGGGATACTTTCTCTTTTTTTTTTTTCTTAGAGGTGAAAACCACTCTTGTTAGGAGCAAGGTATTTTATACGTGGTGAAAACTACTATTTATTTTTTTGGAACTTACTCATTTTGTGGAAGAGAAAGGGGGTTGCTTGGGTAAGGGGGAGC
The DNA here is from genome assembly GCA_028583015.1 of Wollemia nobilis. NCBI lineage: Eukaryota > Viridiplantae > Streptophyta > Pinopsida > Araucariales > Araucariaceae > Wollemia > Wollemia nobilis. The sequence continues at coordinate 5,435,543 of JAQPPZ010017049.1, read as the reverse complement.
TTATTCTTTTTTCAATTCTTAGCATTCTAAACCATGTGTATAATAGGATGAACAAGGAAAACCTTTCACTCTAGGTGGCAATGACTACGTTGTAGCATCATCCTTCCTTGTATAAACTTGGATTTTAAATGTTGGCAATTTTGGGTTTGAGATCCTAGCTCCTTGTCTATGAGTTGTCATTGATGTCAAAAGGAAATGGCATTAATGTTAAGAGGATGTGTTGGCTTCAAAGGTGAAAGATTCCAAGAGAATCTTCTTAAGAGAATCCGGAGAGATTCCATTGGATAAGGTTTTTGGATAGGGTTTTTATTAAAACCAAGTTAAATGGTTTTTATTAAAACCAATGGAGGTTCTCTTTATTATTTAATTATTATTTAAAACCCTTCAAGGTTTTAATTAATTAATTATTTAATTAATTAAGGGAGAAATTATTTTTAATTTATTAAAAATACTTAAAGGTTTTTAAACCTTTTTTATTCTTAATTTATTAAAATTAATTAAGGGTTTTTAAACCCTTTAGAAAGCAATTTCGATTAAATTCGAAATTACGTTTCTCTGTCGTCGACGTGTTCTAAAGTCCACGATTGGACTATAAATATGGGAAGGATCCTAAGGTTTAACTCCTCTTGAGAATTTTGAATGCATTAATTTTTGGCCGCGATCGATGCTCTGTTGACGCCGCGGAAGAAGAGAGCTCGCGTTTGAAAAACTTACGAAGTGCTTGTTCGTTGAAGTGGTAGGAAGTCTGTCTTAGACTTCGTTAGCCCCTTGTGGGCTAGTGGCAGCATAGGCTGCATTTGGGCTTTGCGTAGGCGGAGGTCTGCATTTCGATTCCCGCGGAGGGAGCTGTGCATGGATTAAGTCACGTTTTTGTTAAAACGTATTTTGTGCCACATTTTTTGGATTCGTCAAAGGCAGCCATTCCGCGATTTTCGGATTCGTCAAGGGCAGCCATTCCACGATTTTTGGATTCTTCAAGGGCAGCCATTCTAAGGTGTGATTAATTTCTTGATATAATTTTTGGCATTGTTTAGCATTGTTTAAAAGACATAGGAGAAATAAGGGGATATTTCTTTGGTTGTATTTTTGAGATTAGTCTTTTGCTATGCTAAAGTTTAAAATGGAGATATAAGGTGTAAGTTTTGGTTGTTGTGTTTTTGACTTCTTTGGTGGTTGTTTTCAAAAGAAGAGAAGCTAAAAGGTGTACTAAGGAAAGTTTTTATATATGCTCATTTATCTTGGTTCTAACCCTAACTTGGTTGGAAGTTTGAGGGTTGTGTGTGGTGACAGCTTTAAGGATCAAGTTTCTTCTACTCCAATAAGGTATGGGCACATTCTTCTTATGAGTATGATTGGTGTATGTTTTCTGAAATAAGGTTGGAGTGAAAAGGTTTTCAACTAGGTTTTCTTTGATTGGGTGTAAATCCTATTTTCTGGTTTGTTGAAGACTACTTATGCATTGTTATCCTTAAGGAGAGTTTTTGATGAATGCATAATTTCTGGTTTGAGATAGTGGAAGCTTTGTGCACTAGGGTTTGTATTTGTGAGTCAAGCTACTTGCATTGAGTTGGTGGAACCCTTGGTTGGTTGTTTTGAGTTTGATGGTTGAGTTGCTTCCATAGAGGTTGTTTGATCAAGTTATTGCTTTACTTGATTCATGATATTGGGCTTACTCCATTGAGTTGATTTGAGCAAGTTATTCTTTGCATTTGGTGATATTGTGTTGGTGGCTGTTTTGTTCAAATATCTTTGGAGGGAAAAGGATTTCTACTTGTTTCCTTTTCTTGTGATGATTGGTTGAATGCTTCAAGGTTAATGTTGAGTTGAATGATGTTGGTTAAACCTTGTCTATAAGCATTGTTGTTAAAGCCCTAATTGGTTGAGAAAAGATATTGGTTGTGGAAAGAACATGAGTAGCATTGTTATATGAGATATTGCATGTTTGGCAATTGTTGGGTTGTGTTTCATGTTCTTGAGAAAAGCATACTACATCTATCTTATTCTTTTGAGATTGAGATTGAGTTGAGATTGATATTGGGAGTTAAGTATAGATCATATTGAGTCTCTAACAATTCTCTTTATGTTTCTATGAGATTTGAGATTGAGTTGAAGATTGATATTGAGAGTTAAATATAGAACATATTGAGTCTCTAACAATTCTCTTTATGTTTCTATGAGATTTGAGATTGAGATTGGGAGTTAAGTATAGAACATATTGAGTCTCTAACAATTCTCTTTATGCTTCTATGAGGTTGATGAATCACATTGGGTCTCTAACAATTCTCTTTGTGGGTTCATGCTAAGCAAGTTTTTTCTTGGTGAACTTGTGAGCTGTTTTGGACAAGTTCCGTTGGGGACTTGTGAGCAGGTTTTGAACAGGTTCCGTTGGGGACTTGTGAGCAGGTTTTGGACAGGTTTCGATGGGGACTTGTGAGCAGATTTGGACAGGTCCTAGCAGAGGACTTGTGAGTTGAGATTGATAGTTCTATCAGAGAACTTGAGGACAGAGGTACATTGGTTCTATCAGAGAACCTGAGGACAGATTTGGCAAGTCTTTGAGAAGGCTTGTGGATAGAGGATTGATTTGTTCAAGAGTTGGACAGATCTGACAGACAGAGGAAGACTTGTACTAGACCGACTGACTATGTTTGGTACAGGTTGCTGAGCTGTTGTGGACGTGATCATAGAAGGCAGAGGTCTCTTAGGCTAAGCATTGAGGATAGGAGGTCTTCGGTGGAAAGGAGTTCCACATGCTGGCAAGAGGTAGAGACAGTTGATCTTCTAAGGGATCATATCCAGAGCAGAGGGGAAGGTATCTCCTTTGAGCAGAGGCTCATAAATTTAGATTGGGGGAAGGTTTCTCCTTTGGGCAGAGGCTCATAAATTTATATTGGGGGAAGGTATCTCCTTTGAGCAGAGGCTCATAAATTCAGATTGGGGGAAGGTATCTCCTTTGAGCCGAGGCTCATAAACATTGTAATTGGGAAGGTTTCCCAAAGAACTTTGAGATAACTTTTAGAGAAAAGTTTTGTGGACGTAGCCCAGCCATTCTGGGTGAACCACGTTAAAATTGGTGTCACTTTGTGGATGATTTTGTGCATTGCTTTGATATTGCTTTGGGTATATTGCTTTACTATTTTGAAGTATAAAGGAAAAAGTAAAAAGAGGTCTTATACTGTTCACCCCCCTCTCAATATAAGCTTGTGTTCTTCAATTGGTATCAGAGCGGGTGCCTTCGAAAAGTTTAACAACTTGAAGGAAAAGCTAGTAAAGAACACAATGGATCATTCAAGTGGCAATGCAACACCTATTCTTGATGGGTCAGATTTTGGTCTTTGGAGTGCAAGGATGAAGGTTCATCTAATGGCACTTGGGAATGAGGTATGGGAAGTGATTGAAGATGAGTACACTATTCCTATACATGGTCCTAATACTAAAGAAGAAAGGCTCCTACATCACAACAATTCAAAAGCAATGAATGCAATCCTGAAAGGCTTACGTAAAGCAAGATCTCACCAAAGTGATTCACTGCAAGACAACTAGTGAAATGTGGAAACAGTTGAAGGTGGTTCATACAGGTGATACAAATGTCGGAAAGGCCAAGTTGAGACACTTCAAAGGTATGTTTGAACAACTCAAGATGAATGATGATGAAAATATTAGTGACTACATGCTTCGTATGGATGAGGTTGTTAACTCCATGAAAGACTTAGGTCTTGAGCTTGCTGAAAATGATGTTTGTGATAAGATTTTAAGATCTCTTCCTAATAGATTTAGTGAAAATATTTCTGCTATTGAGGAAGCTAAAGATTTGGATAAATTGAAAAAGGATGAGCTCCATAGTATACTTGCAGCATTTGAGTTAAGAACTCAAGTGAAGGTTGATGTCAAGAAAGAGGCAGCTTTCAAGGCTACAAAAGAATCCAAGGGTAAACAACTTCAAGATAGTGATGAGTCTTCTAGTGATGAAGAGGCATATTACAGCAAGAAAGGCAAGTTCTCTAGAAAGCACAAAAGTATGAAAAATGTAAGATGTTTCAATTGTGGAAAGTTTGGTCATTATGCTACTGACTGTACTGTTTCCAAGAATGAAAGTGATGAAGATAAACAGGATTCTAAGAGCAAGGATTCTGAAAAGTACAAGCATCACAGGAAAAACAAATATGAGCATAACAATCAAGGAAAGAGGTATTCTCACAAGCACAAGAAGAGTTTCTACCTAGACAAAGCAAGTAAGTGTTCTAGTAGTGATAGTGAAAGTTCTTCAAGTGATAATGAAAATGAGATGTTGTTCATATCATAAAAAGAGGAAGAACCGAAACATAGATTCATTATCATGAAATGTCTTAGATGTGGAAATTTTGGTCACCTTGAGGATGATTGCACAAATAATGATTTGGTTTCTAGTATGTATGAGGATGCTTCAGAAAACTATAAGGAAGATGCATGTATGGTTTTTGAAAAGGGTAGCACCTCTAGTGATAAGAAATCTGAAAATGGCTTTGATGATTCAAAAGGAAATCAAATAAAGGATCTTGAGAGTGAACTTATTAGTGCTCTTAGTGCTTTGAAAAAGGAAAGAAAGAAGAATGCTAGACTCAAGGATAAGTTAGATGAATGTTGTATGGAGAGAGATGATCTTATTGAAAATCTTGATTTCTCTATAGCTAAGACACAAGAACTCAAGGATGAGTTAGAGTCTAAGGTTCTTGAGTATAGTGAGTTAGAACAGAAAATGGCTTCTTTGAAAGAGGAAACTAAAGAGTACAAGGATAAGCTTTACAGGTTTCAAGATAGCTCCAAAAAGGTTAAGTCACTCATCAAAGGTCAAAGAAAGACAACAGATAAAATAGGCCTTGGTTTTGTTAAGTCACACAAGGAACAAGTTGAAGAGTCTAGTAAGAGACTCCAAAAGGAAGAGAGTTCTGATGAGGAAAGTATTTCAGATCATGAGTCCTTGAATGATAGATGCACAAAAATAGAAAACAGAATTCAGAATGAGAAGAAGAAGAAGTTTTCAGGACCCAAGAGGTCAAATAAAGGAAAGTTTCAAGGCAGATGTTTTGCTTGTCACAGGTTTGGTCACATGGCTTCACATTGCATGGCTCAAGTGAAGAAGGTAAATGACAGTTTCAGAAGTGCTAGTTACTTTCAAGGGTATTGCTACTCTTGTCAACAGTTTGGGCACAAGGCACTTTATTGCAAGGCAAATAACAGGAACAGATTTGGTCGAAAGGTTTGGGAAAGGTTTGGGAAAGGTTTGGTCAGAACAGGTTGGCCAAAACAGGTTTGGTCAGAACTGGTGGATTCAAAGATCAGGTTTACCATAGAGAAATAACATTGTTACTTGTTATAAGTGCAACAATAAAGGTCACATAGCTAGACAGTGTAGAGCTGAAATTCCAGAATACAGGAACAGGAACAGTGGCATGATCAGGTCCAAGGATCAAGGCATGGACAAGAACAGGGATGAGAACAAGAACAAGAACAGTGACAAGAATAGGAATATGGACAAAGAGTTCAAGAGAAGGCCCAGCAAGGAAGTTATAGACGCTGATGATGATCAGTGCCTAATGGGAGTTTTACTCCCACCCTAGAATTAATCACCTCATCAGGAGGTGGGGGAGGGACTAAGCTAAGAGGCTCATTCTTAGTCCCGAGCCCCAAAGGTGACCCTTTGCCATTGATGACAAAGGGGGAGAGATTTGAGTAAGGGGGAGAGCCTCAAGACAGGGGGAGCTATTTATGTTGAGTTTTTTGTTGTTGAGAAGCATGGTTTGCCATCAATGACAAAGGGGGAGATTGTTGGCAATTTTGGGTTTGAGATCCTAGCTCCTTGTCTATGAGTTGTCATTGATGTCAAAAGGAAATGGCATTAATGTTAAGAGGATGTGTTGGCTTCAAAGGTGAAATATTCCAAGAGAATATTCTTAAGAGAATCCAGAGAGATTCCATTGGATAAGGTTTTTGGATAGGGTTTTTATTAAAACCAAGTTAAATGGTTTTTATTAAAACCAATGGAGGTTCTCTTTATTATTTAATTATTATTTAAAACCCTTCAAGGTTTTAATTAATTAATTATTTAATTAATTAAGGGAGAAATTATTTTTAATTTATTAAAAATATTTAAAGGTTTTTAAACCTTTTTTATTCTTAATTTATTAAAATTAATTAAGGGTTTTTAAACCCTTTAGAAAGCAATTTCGATTAAATTCGAAATTACGTTTCTCTACCGCCGACGTGTTCTAAAGTCCACGATTGGACTATAAATATGGGAAGGATCCTAAGGTTTAACTCCTCTTGAGAATTTTGAATGCATTAATTTTTGGTTGCGATCGATGCTCTGTTGACGCCGCGGAAGAAGAGAGCTCGCGTTTGAAAAACTTACGAAGTGCTTGTTCGTTGAAGTGGTAGGAAGTCTGTCTTAGACTTCGTTAGCCCCTTGTGGGCTAGTGGCAGCATAGGCTGCGTTTGGGCTTTGCGTAGGCGGAGGTCTACGTTTCGATTCCCGCAGAGGGAGTTGTGCATGGATTAAGTCACGTTTTTGTTAAAACGTATTTTGTGCCACGTTTTTTGGATTCATCAAAGGCAGCCATTCCACGATTTTCGGATTCGTCAAGGGCAGCCATTCCACGATTTTTGGATTCTTCAAGGGCAGCCATTCTAAGGTGTGATTAATTTCTTGATATAATTTTTGGCATTGTTTAGCATTGTTTAAAAGACATAGGAGAAATAAGGGGATATTTCTTTGGTTGTATTTTTGAGATTAGTCTTTTGCTATGCTAAAGTTTAAAATGGAGATATAAGGTGTAAGTTTTGGTTGTTGTGTTTTTGACTTCTTTGGTGGTTGTTTTCAAAAGAAGAGAAGCTAAAAGGTGTACTAAGGAAAGTTTTTATATATGCTCATTTATCTTGGTTCTAACCCTAACTTGGTTGGAAGTTTGAGGGTTGTGTGTGGTGACAGATTTAAGGGTCAAGTTTCTTCTACTCCAATAAGGTATGGGCACATTCTTCTTATGAGTATGATTGGTGTATGTTTTCTGAAATAAGGTTGGAGTGAAAAGGTTTTCAACTAGGTTTTCTTTGATTGGGTGTAAATCCTATTTTCTGGTTTGTTGAAGACTACTTATGCATTGTTATCCTTAAGGAGAGTTTTTTGATGAATGCATAATTTTTGGTTTGAGATAGTGGAAGCTTTGTGCACTAGGGTTTGTATTTGTGAGTCAAGCTACTTGCATTGAGTTGGTGGAACCCTTGGTTGGTTGTTTTGAGTTTGATGGTTGAGTTGCTTCCATAGAGGTTGTTTGATCAAGTTATTGCTTTACTTGATTCATGATATTGGGCTTACTCCATTGAGTTGATTTGAGCAAGTTATTCTTTGCATTTGGTGATATTGTGTTGGTGGTTGTTTTGTTCAAATATCTTTGGAGGGAAAAGGATTTCTACTTGTTTCCTTTTCTTGTGATGATTGGTTGAATGCTTCAAGGTTAATGTTGAGTTGAATGATGTTGGTTAAACCTTGTCTATAAGCATTGTTGTTAAAGCCCTAATTGGTTGAGAAAAGATATTGGTTGTGGAAAGAACATGAGTAGCATTGTTATATGAGATATTGCATGTTTGGCAATTGTTGGGTTGTGTTTCATGTTCTTGAGAAAAGCATACTACATCTATCTTATTCTTTTGAGATTGAGATTGAGTTGAGATTGATATTGGGAGTCAAGTATAGATCATATTGAGTCTCTAACAATTCTCTTTATGTTTCTATGAGATTTGAGATTGAGTTGAAGATTGATATTGAGAGTTAAATATAGAACATATTGAGTCTCTAACAATTCTCTTTATGTTTCTATGAGATTTGAGATTGAGATTGGGAGTTAAGTATAGAACATATTGAGTCTCTAACAATTCTCTTTATGCTTCTATGAGGTTGATGAATCACATTGGGTCTCTAACAATTCTCTTTGTGGGTTCATGCTAAGCAAGTTTTTTCTTGGTGAACTTGTGAGCTGTTTTGGACAGGTTCCGTTGGGGACTTGTGAGCAGGTTTTGAACAGGTTCCGTTGGGGACTTGTGAGCAGGTTTTGGACAGGTTTCGGTGGGGACTTGTGAGCAGATTTGGACAGGTCCTAGCAGAGGACTTGTGAGCTGAGATTGATAGTTCTATCAGAGAACTTGAGGACAGAGGTACATTGGTTCTATCAGAGAACCTGAGGACAGATTTGGCAAGTCTTTGAGAAGGCTTGTGGATAGAGGATTGATTTGTTCAAGAGTTGGACAGATCTGACAGACAGAGGAAGACTTGTACTAGACCGACTGACTGTGTTTGGTATAGGTTGCTGAGCTGCTGTGGACGTGATCATAGAAGGCAGAGGTCTCTTAGGCTAAGCATTGAGGACAGGAGGTCTTCGATGGAAAGGAGTTCCACATGCTGGCAAGAGGTAGAGACAGTTGATCTTCTAAGGGATCATATCCAGAGCAGAGGGGAAGGTATCTCCTTTGAGCAGAGGCTCATAAATTCAGATTGGGGGAAGGTTTCTCCTTTGGGCAGAGGCTCATAAATTTAGATTGGGGGAAGGTATCTCCTTTGAGCAGAGGCTCATAAATTCAGATTGGGGGAAGGTATCTCCTTTGAGCCGAGGCTCATAAACATTGTAATTGGGAAGGTTTCCCAAAGAACTTTGAGATAACTTTTAGAGAAAAGTTTTGTGGACGTAGCCCAGCCATTCCGGGTGAACCACGTTAAAATTGGTGTCACTTTGTGGATGATTTTGTGCATTGCTTTGATATTGCTTTGGGTATATTGCTTTACTATTTTGAAGTATAAAGGAAAAAGTAAAAAGAGGTCTTATACTGTTCACCCCCCCCCTCTCAGTATAAGCTTGTGTTCTTCATTAAATGTGTAAAATTGTGTCAATATTTTAAGATATACAAGGTACTATCAAAGCAAGACCCTACCTCCTAAAATTCAAGATAGCTTTTTACAAAATCTAAAAGGAAAACTATAAATGATTGAATGACTAAAAACCCTAGTGACCACCCTATAGCAACTTATTGGTTGTGTTGAGAAACATAATTACTCACAAAGGGGAATGTGGATGGTGGTGATATGTGGGATGTAGAGGATTTATTTATGATCATGTACAAGCTAGAAGGTATGCGTAAAATATTCAATGGACTTCTAAACATAATTGCTGATATTCATTCGATATTTACCCTATCTTATGAAGACCCCTTAATAAGAAAAATGTCATAAAGAAAACTACAAATTATGATGATGGATAAGGTTGATTTAAGACTCATGATTGGCATACAAACATGGTGTTATTTGTAAGAATGCAAACACAACTTGTCTTAGTGCAAGTGCAATGGATGAATATGTCTAATGCAACTAATCAATGAATGAAAAAAAATGTATAGTGATGTAATGTAAATGTTTTTTTTTGTATTTTTGATGTTTTGTATTATTTTGTGTTTTTATGTTTTCCAATTTTTTTTGAAATTTTTGAGGAATTTTTTTATTTTTTGTGTGGTGGAAGGTGTGATACCTTAAGCACCCCTAGAGTGTGTGGTGATCGGTGAATGTGGGGAAGGTGTGATACCTTTAGAATCCTAAAATTTCTTTAACTATTGTGATGTGGCTGATGGGAATGGTGGAAGACCTTGAGCACCCCTAGTATGCACTATAGTTGATGAGATATGATTGGCTTGGTTGGGAGGAGTGATAAAAATTGATCCTCCTGTTGTGGCAAGGAATTTTATGCAATGTCAATCTCTTGATGAGCTGAAGTGAGTGAATTTTTGGAGCTCATTTCTCTCTATCGTGTCTTGCACAAGATTCTTAAATGAGTAGTAAGTTTTAATATGATTCCCATTCTAATGATGATAGGTAAAATATAGATCTTCCCTAAATTTTTTGCTTTTTGGTTGATTCAGATTTGGTTGTTGAACCTCAAGCAGATTTATGGACTTTACCTCACATATTTGATGAAATAGCGATGCTAATGACTCATGCAATGGCATGTACTGGTGAGGAGGGTGATGCTAGTGGTTTTTTGGTTTTTTTGAGGTGAGGGGAATAGGTTTTCTATGGGAAAAGCTTCCCTATCAATACAATATTGGACCATATTTTTAAATGCAATGCAATAATTAATGTCTTAGCCCCATTTTTTATTATAAAGGTAAAAGTGATCCTCCCTATAATTCTTAGGCTTGGGCCTGTTAGGATCAAGAGGACGTATTTTAGGTAAAATAATTGCCTTTGCCTATTGCAACTTGTGAAATATTGTTAACATGGGTTTGGATAGATGAGTCCAAGTACGGGGTTGGCATTATGAGCAACATGGACAAGGTAGATGATTTTGAGGTGAATTTGATTTTTTTTGAGGTTGTTGATAAGCAGGTTGATGATGGCTCAACTGTAGCTCAATGTTTGTGAGTCGATCCATGATTTGTTGTAGAATATTGTGTTGTGACTCATTTGAAGCTCAATGTTAGCTATCCCAACCAAGATGTGTTGGAATCCAGGTTGAGGTAGTTGGTAGCAATCGATCGGTGATTGAGGGGGTTGTAACATTGGAGAAAAACCATATGGATCCTTAGAATTTTGGTCTTCTATGACCTTGTTGATAATTTTAAATAATACTTGCAATGAATGAGAGGATACCACATATTGTTGTATAAGTGTCAAAAGTAATTATGATTATGTTGACTACACAATGTATCGATGAATCAAATGATACCATTTGTCATGAATAAGGAACTACCATCTATGCATAGACTGTGTAGGCCACTAGATATGGTAGCAATGAAGTAGACTACAATATTGATCATGATATAATTTGAATTGCAATCTATGGACCATATTGCACCACTTGTTGCATTATTATTTGTACTAAACCTTGTGCTTCACCAACTCTACTACTAATTTTACAACTATACAATTACTAAGTTTGATTATTTGGTATAAAATGATTGGTTGAACCCATGTTTAGAGGTGCTAAGTGGTGTATAGCCTATAGCATTAGCCACTGTATAATCTTCCACATCAATCATTGTATAGCCTACCATGTTAACTACCATGCCATCCACCATATTATTTGACATACCACCTACTATGTCAAATGTATTGACTACCTCATAAACTACATAGATTACCACATCACCTTCCATATCAATTATAAAAATTTTACAATTTTCCACATCATCAATGCCATGTCATCGAGTTCCACATCATTAGATTTTATGTTAATAGTTATGATAGGCAAATAGTGATGTCATCAGGTGCCATATCACATGTAATGCAATATCATCTAATTTTGGCATACCCTCCTTTGTAATAAAAGGTTTTGCAATGGGATAATGTTCAAACCTTCGACCTAAAATAAGGCCTAAAGCCTTAAAAAAATATCTACTATCCACCAAGGAAGATGTGCCTTCAATGATATAGATCACATACCTTATTTTTATGTATTTAACATTCTTCAAATCCCTTGCAAGGTGCCCAAGATCATGATGCCAACATGCTTCATGACATATGCATAGACACATCATATTTTTATCATACCTTTTTCTCCAAGGAATATATAGAATATTCCTTGGTTTGATTTTCAAATTAAAAAAAAAAAAATTAAATTTTGAAGAGAAAGAACTAAAACTTTCAACATAAAAAAAGCACCTAGAGGAAATTTTTTAAAAAATGCTAAATTGGAAACCCCCCAAAAAATTTATAAAGAATCTAGAAGTATTGATGATTCATTTGTATCTATCACACTTTTTCCTACACAACATTTTTGTTGAACACAACGAATCAGGACATTGTCTCATGTCAATGCAACAAAAACATTGTCAAACCATTTTAACAACTATGTGACATGGCTTAAAGGTATTTTTATTGGATTTTTAAGCCATACTATCACAGAATGACATAGGTCCCAATATAAAAATGCCATAATGTTAAAGGTCAAAATATCAATAATGAAGAGTAGAATAATATATGAGCAAATTAATATGTATATCAAGGCCTATATAATACTAAAAATAACATTCACTTATAAAATCAAATATGAATGTTAATGGCCTAAACCATTCATGAACTATGCATAAAGAAAAATTACAATTTTAATTGCCCAAACTTTGTGTATAAGCTTTATTCCTTTTCTTCCAATTACAACTTAGTAATATAATTTTCAAATTACATTTTAATGGAGTATTATCTCTATAGGATACCCATAATAATGTGACTCTACAAGAACTTGACTATTTCTCTCCATATGACAAGTCCCATGACCTTTGGCTTATCATCTTGCCACTTGTCTACTAGACTCTTCACTTTCTTCTTACATTGACACTTGACTCTATGATACTTGCACACATCTACATGAATCTTACACTTCTACATGCACTCTTAATATAAGATACTTGTGCACATCCCCACATTACATATTTTTACTCTTACATACATGACACTTGTGCATATTCTCTTAATCTACACTTGCAATCTAACTTACATGACACTTGTGTATTTTCTGCACAATGCACTCTTACATGACAGTTGTGCATTTCCTACACATTGACACTTACATAGAAAAGAGGAAATATAAATTATTCACCTAAACTATAGACTCAACCCTAATCTATTACATATTTATAATTATACCATGAAGGTACCATGGGGGTACATTATCATGTACTAAATAATGTAATATAGCTCAACACCCCCTATATTAAATATTTGGTTATTGAGGACTTTAGTCTTCAATCTTGGTTTTCATCTTTGTCTTCAATCTTCAGGTGACCTTGCATTGTTCATGAGCCTCTACTTCCTGGAATCTTCTTTAGCTTCCTTGAGTCCTGCTTTAAGTTTTTCTTTATCCTCATTCTTTGATTCTTTAGACTTTGTATATGATTCACAAATTGTTTGAACTTCTTCTTTGATCTTTGGTTCATGTGCTTCTTTCTTCATTACCTCTAAGATAAATTTGGACCATATGTGATCCGTTTCCTTATTTTTGTTTTTCAATATTTTAATTTTTAATGTTGCCCTACATGTTAGAAATAAAACACTTTGCTATATTGTTATAAATTTCTTCAGATCTAAGATTTTGAAGAAATTATTCTAATATGAATAATAACATCCTTTCAAATATTGCATAATATTTAATTTTGTACCAAAAACTTACTAGATAATGAGATATTCTTCCATAGAATTTACATGGATAGAGATTCCAGCAATTTGCTTCTTCATGTCCAATTCTATTGCAATAATTACATTTTAACTTAACGCAATGCCCTTTCTTTGATTTATGTTTCCTTGCTAGTACATCGAGTTCTTTTTTTTTCTTAAGAAAACAACGTAAACATTTATGCACAACTACGATCATTCTTGCTTTATTTTCTTTATAAATAAGTTGCATATTTTTGAACTCTATGGTACTCAAAGTAGTTGCAGATCTTGTTATATTTTCGATTTGTGATTTTGTATCAATAAGATCTAGCTTTGAATTCTCAAGTGTACTTATATACCATTTTGTTGTTTTCTTTTTCACATATAGTAGATTTTTAGTATTAAATTTTAATTTGTTTACCATCTCTTCATTATCTTCATTGAATGCATTTCTAATTATCTCTTCCATGATATGAATCAATTATGTGATTTATTTCCTTCTAATTAGTAAACCTTACATCTCCCAAATTAAGAAAATAACTCAAATTTGAATTTTATAAATTTGAATTTTTCTAATCTTTGATGTAGAAAACCTTTTAACTCCCTAATATATTAAATTTTTAAAATTTTATTTTTTCAATAATTTTAAATATTTAAATTTCTCAAATATTTAAAAAACTTCAAATCACAAAATCCCTATGTAGAGGGGGAAAACTACCCTATCGCGTATGATTCTCATCTAGATCCGCTAGGAGCCAAGGTGACTGCAGGGTTGTGTAATATTCTCTAAACTCGGGGGCTTGGGGATCAAAGAGTTCACAAAGAATGGTTTTAGGACTCAATCCATGTTTAGGGTGGAAATGTTTGATGTATTTTTTAAGTAAACACCTATGTCTAGCCTTTTTAATATCTAAGCTATGGAAACTGAAAGAATAATGCGAGCAAACCGAAATGCAGGCAAACAAGGACTAACCCTAGAATGATTCTTGATTTTTAATGATGACTAAACCCTAACTTGCAATAAAATAAATATTTTTTCTTTTTAGCAAGGTTTTAAGAGAATGCATAAACAAAATGTAAACTATATGCTTCTTCTCCTTCAAATTCCAAGAACTATAACCAAAATATTTTTATTTTATTTATGACCTAGAATTGGAACAAAGATGGATAGAAATTAAATAACAAGCAACCTAAGAAATTAACTTAGGGTAATTATCTGATCTAGCGGTTGATCCTAGATTTAACTTACATCCAAAATATCCAAATAGCTTCAAACCTGCAAAACAACTTCTTAAAAACCTATAAAAATTTATTGACATTTGGGGGCCTACTTAGGCCATTATATGACTAAGTTTGGGGGTGCAGCAGTCAAGCCCCCTTGGTCATTTTAGCTGATCGTTCAAAAATAAAAGTGATTTTTGACCCTTTTGGAGATGAACAAGCAAGGATGCAATGAAATGAATCAACGCAAAAAAAATGCAAACAGGAGTGTTATGACCTAAATGAAGCATGTATACACACATTGAGGGTTTGGGAGTGAAATTTTGCCCTCAATCCTAATGAAACCAAAATCATGTCCCATAAGGGGTGACCACGATTTTGGATCTATCGAAATCATGCCCTATAACAATTGGGCTTGATTTTGCAACAAAAATGCAAAGCATCTAATTAATGTGAAATGAGATACAAAAATGCACAATTAATAATCTAAGAATGATAAAATGCAATAATGAACCTGTGGTAGCAAAAGAAAATACAAATGGTTGAATACCTCCACAAAATGGTAGACTCCTCAAGTCTCCACACTTATCAACTAAGGACATCAAATTAACAGTAGAGCAATAGAAGGACACTAGAAGACACTTCATATTGATAACTTTACACTTCTAAAATCACTTGGAACTTCAAAAAAATTTAACACTTCTCTTGAAAACCACTTAGGGGAAAACAAGGATCTAAACCCTCTATTTTTAAGAGGTCTAGAGATAAAAGTAGGAAGAAAATAAATGAGAAAACCTAAGGGAGGGTCGACATCCTAGAGGTCAACTCAAAAGTAGGGTTTTCTAAGAAAAAATCCTAACTTTTTGAAATCGTGCCCCTTAAGGAGAGACCATGATTTCAACAAAACTAGGAAAAAAAGGAGAAAGGAAGGAAAGAGATGCCCACAATTGTGTTTTGACAAGTTTGAGGGCCCTCTCAGGGGCTCTAATAATATTGACACACCTAGGTGGGTTAATTTTCCATGTCTACATTTTTCCCCCTCTTTGATGCATTTAATGCCTAATAAATGTGTCAAAGAAAGATGTAGACAACTATGGGCAAATAACGATGAACACAAAAGGGGTGGTTGGTTTAGAAGAATGGAATGGTTGGTTTTGAAGAAAGGGGTGGGGCAAAAATGGTGTTATTATGGATATTTTAAAGTTTTACATGCAAAATGAGGCATTAGGGACTTTAATACCTCTTAGGCCAAGGTGACCCATCAAGTTTTAGAAGGAATGCAAAACTACTAAGGAAACTCAAAAAAATGCTGATGTTGAAGAAAAGAGAGCAACAGATAGAGGAAAAAAAGTAAAACACAAATAAGGGAGATAAAAAATGGGGGTATAAGAAGAGGAGAGGATGAAAATGAATTCAATTTCACCACACAAGTAGAGGAAGAAGAGCTATGGAGAAAAATAACAAATAGTTCTTCCCACACACTGTTCAGCCATTGTGATGGGTGAGGCTAGTGCAATAACGAAGCAAGCATGAGTAATGACTAAAAACCTTCCTCTAGACTAGGCTAGATTAGGTTTTTAGTACCTTTTTAAGCATTTTTGTCTTTTTAGAAGAATTCGTCATGCACGACCCTAGCATGATTTTAGGGGCCAACCATGATTTTGGTTGGTTCATCATGGCAGTCAAAATTGTACCTCAAAATTACAAGGTATGACTTCATATATCTATGCCTTGCAAGCATAGGGTAAAAATTCAAAATAAGAGAGAAAAATATGAAATTGATCCCAAGGAGAACGAGGCATGATTTCAACCAAGAGGAAAACAAAGAAGAGAGGAAACAAGTGGAGAGAAAAAAAAAGGAAAAAAAAAGACAAGATAAGCAGGCTTAGGTATTGAAATGTTGCTCTATGTTATTGTTGTTATTATTTTATTATATATATATATATATAACTGATTACAAATTTGTGATGTTTTGGTTGTAGCATGATGTACTAGAGAGCCGAGAGTGGCGATCGACTTCCTTGGAGGTGGAACTATAGGGTCTCTCACAGGTAGAGATGGGTACTCTAGAGACAGTGGGGCTATAGTACCTAGAAAATATGCCCTGGATGGAGGCAAACAAAGTGCTACTTATAATTTTGGTAGAGAGATATGGTACCTGGAGTCATCTACCTTCTGGCTATCAATGAGGGAGATGAAAACCACACTTGAATATGTGTGGTGCATCTTGCACATCCCCATCAGGGGAAGATTAGTTTATAGGTCACAAGAGCAAGCCACATTATAAGGGTTATCAAGGGGCTAGGCCCATTAGGTCCAAGAGATTTAAATCCCTATTGATGAGTTGGTGAGGTGTTATGGTATTGATGCTCTAACAATCATTCTCTAGGGAGTAGTGACAAGATTCCTAGTGTGCCACATGAGTAGGCAACATCTACCATGGGCATTAGCAAGGGTAGTGGTCGACATGTGAGATCAACAAGTGTGATTTGCATGGGGTCCATATGTGTTGGCTCATTTGTAAATAATATTGTACAATATTATGTATAAATGACATACAATATTGGTCTACATGACCTTTCTCTAAGTGTGGTGTTGGGAGCACATAGCAGTCTCGAGACCATATGCACTTTCAAGGCCATTATCCAAACTAGAGCAACCAATAACATATATGTGGTCCAGCAGCTTCAATCGAATCCAAAGCACATATGTTAGAATCCTGCCACTAGGGAGGTAGGTGATAGACGAGTTATGGGACCACATGATCATATGGTAACCTTGGCATCTACACTCTAGTTGGATAGAGGATGTGAAGGAGTTGGCAAGGATCAAAAGGATTAGATGGGTCTCTATAGAGAAGGGGGAGTAGGAGCTTTTTAGGTTTGACCAATTCTAGTGGTAGTTTGGTATCTTCCAATAGATACCAAACTTGGGTGACTACTAGTACAGGTAGGTGTGGAGTGGTAGAACCCTGAAGATTCTAGAAAATATTTAATAATTTAATAAAAAAATAACATATAAAGAATCACTTTTAGGGTTGAATCACTGTTGCATTGATAGGGGGTACCTACAATGGGTTAAAATATATATGTTTTATATTATTCATAGATGATTGATTACACCTTAGTGACTTGTCTTATAGACCTATTCTAGGGTTGTGAGTGAAAGGACACGATGCTAAGCCTAAAACCTTAATATTATAATAATTAATTTATAATTAATTATTATATTACTTAATATACCAACCTTAGAATATGAAATGTATATTATTATTAATAATAATTAGGGTTAGGATATAGGATTCTAAAAATCCACCCCTCTTAATAATAAATTTGTCCTCAAAGCAATAATGGAGGAAAGTTTACAAAAATTTATCGCAAAAAGTCGTCGCAACAATTGGAGGCAAAAATCATCACAAAAATTGCTAAAAATTGTCATCAAAAAATGAGGTAAAAAACATCGCAGAATTTGGTGTCAAAAGTTACTCGTAAATATTGTCGTAAAATTTGACAATAAATGTTGTGCAAAAAATTGACTCTTCAATAGGGTACCTTAGAACATCAGGTTTCATTCATAGAGAGCAATTGTTATTACGCTTATTTTTGTTGGTGGTTGCTTCTTCTTTTATGATCATGCATGTAGGTAATTTTCACTCTTCCTGTGATAGTGTTAGTACTCCTTCATTGCAAGATATTTCAATCTCTATTTTATGATAGTATTGTGATATCCGTGACTATGTTGGTAGTGCTTCGAGAAATATGAGTTGCTAGCTAGGTGAGGTTGATTAATCAATGCACTTTATTGTGCATTCAAGGCTTCTTTATTGCTACTTTACTATCCAAGAGATGTTCAATTGTAAATGACTATGCAATATATGTCTTGACAATGTCTTTATTACGACGTGCATCATCCTAGCTAATGTGTGACATGGGTGAATGTAACAATAAGACGTAAAAAAATGGCTAGCCATATTTTGACAAGAATTTGAAAACTCTAAATGACTTTTTATCATTGCATGATCCATGATTATTTCCTATTTCTAAGTGGCAATGCTAGCAGTGAGCTTCTCTGGGCATGATCTTCAATGAATGAGGCCCAGTTCGTGTTGGATGTTGTGGCAACGTGATCAAAAGCCTTCAAATCAGCTTAACTTGTGTGCTTGGGTTTTAATGAATTATTTTGCTTTCACCAATTTTTAGTTTTGATGCCTTTCTACCTTGGATGTTCGAAATTTATGCACTTGTAATTCATCTGATCTATTGCACTATAAAAACCATGTGCTCTAAATTGTTATTATTTAACTTTATTTTCTCTTCAAATGGCATTCAATGAGTGCTTGAGAGTTGCAATTGCTTCATCCTCCTATAAATCCTTTTTTAAGCTTTGAAACAACATTCTCTCTAACAACATGCGCTTGGCAAAACCTTGCTTCAAAATCTTTTCTTTGATGCTAATTCTACCAACTTAATTTTAGAGTGTTTTTTCTCTGTGAGAATTGAAGAGGAACCCTAATTTATGTAATCACAATGACTCCTTCACATGAATCAATGGGCTTCATTAACAATATTTGGATGGTTTTTTATTGTATGCATTACTCACATTAATTTACTCCATGGTGGACATATGATGGCTTTTGTCAATGCTTAATGCCTTATTGTTTGTTGTGCATTCTACCTAGTTGCTTCTTGACATGACCTTGGTTTTCTAGGTGAAGCCTGAGATATTTTACGGTGATGTCTGATTATGTAGTAAAGAATAAGTGTTTCAAGTGCCTCTGGTCAAAAGCTTCTGCAAATAAGAGATGGAAATGAAGCCTTCGTCCTATAATTGGCCACAACTAGAATCCCAAAAGACTTATTTACCAAATTTGATGATCATCTTGATAGTCCTCATCGCATCGCATTCCTCAGAATGGAGGAACTTAATGCACGATAATAGCTCAATTTTATATCCTGAGAAAATGCCAATGCAATATCAAATTAATAAAATTTGAAAGAGATGCTTTTGAGGAAAATGCAGCTACCAGATCATCAGAATAAGTAGCAATAGAATTTGTGATGTCTTCTTTGTATACATTCATTATTTGTACTCAAAGGTAGTTCACATTTAGAATGGATGAATGCCCTGGTACTATAGAAATCAATGGCAACAATGATCATAGGAGTGTTTACCCGTGTTTATGTTTCCTTGCAAAGAGGGCAAAATGTGCATTTTTTCCAACCATCACAAAATACATGCATAGTGGAATATGTGTTTCTTGTGGCAAGGCATGCGCACAACCTCTTCTCCAAAAACAAAGACCTCCAAGAAATTCGGACAAGTGAGAGCACCATTGAACATGAGTGGAGTGTGTGTGGTGTAAATTTAGTGCTCTCTTGTAAGGTTTTTGGCATGTTGCTTTTTCCATTCAGTATTCCAGTAGCAATTTTTTTACATTTGTGAGTCCATATTTTATGCCCAACAATTTATTGAGAGTGACATCATATTTTGCAGATATTTTCTTGTATTCGTTGGTTGTAGTTTTAACGTTCTCAATTTCATTGTTGAAGCACTTGGATATTGTGAAACAACAGATATTAAACAACGTTGAAGCATTATATATTGGATTTTATCTCAATTATCACCGTACATATCTAGGAATATCTATCATGCCTATATTGGTCATTATCATTACTTAAAATTTTCATCCCCAAGATAATCAAACAGTGAGTCTCTCTTTTCAGAAGTCCTTTAAGGCACTTTTTCATCATTGGAAGTGTTGCATGTAGAGAAAAAAAATAGAATGTGATATTTGAAGAGGTTGGATTTGATTTGGAATATCTACAGATACTGGGGGACTTAAAACATTTTCTCATGATCTCATTGGTGAAAGCATATTTATTCTTCATATTCTAATACGTTGATGTCACAATTTTATGAGTGTTTCCAAAGTGAAAGAACAATTTTACCAACCACAAGGTAGGAACAATTTCATGAAGGCAGCATCAAATGAATCCATTGAAATAACCTCCTCCATATCTATTAAAAACTTTAGCATCCTATCACAATGATAAAAAATTATCCACCATACTATTTTTCAAAATAAAATCAAAATATCAAACTGCATCTAGAGATCGCGGATTCTACTCCCATCCACATTGTTATTGTGTTCTATCAGTATCTTATTTGCTACTGAATGCATGATGAGGGAAATTGATCATCCATTATCTACAAGGTGGAGAGCATCGCATGCTATCCAAATTCCACACTACCAGCCACATTACTAGGATATATCAAATGGAAATAGTTGGCTGGTATGCACTGTCAACACAGTAATCCTGTTTCTAATAGTGAAATTGCAATGGACCATAGAATGAACCTATACACTACATTTAGAAACTCCATAGATCCATAGATCCATAGATTGATTATTTTGAAATGTTTGCACCAATTACCAAAATGGATTTTGTTATACTGGCACTTGCACTAGCTGCCTCCCAAAAATGGCCTATTTTTTGTATGGATGTAAAAAGTGCTTTCTTACATGGGGACTTAAAGGAGGAGATATTTATGGAACAACCTACTAGATTCACTTAAGATTCTTCCCTTGTTTGTAGGTTAAGGAAGTCACTCTATGGCCTCAAACAAGCTCCTAGAGCTTGGTATGAAAAAATGGACTCCTTCCTTATTTCCTCAGGTTTTTCTCATTGTGAGTCTGATGCCACAGTCTACATTTGGAGAGATGAAGAAAAAATCACCATACTTATTCTCTATGTTGATGATCTACTACTCACTAGTAGTGACATCACTCACATTCAGACTATCAAAGACTCTCTTTCTAAAAAAATTGAAATGGTTGATCTGGGTTTAGCTCATTACTTCCTTGGAATTCAAATTAATCAAACAGATAAAGGAATTTCATTGTGTCAACAAAAATACACTCTAGACCTTCTTCAAAGGTTTAATATGACTGATTGCAAGCCCTCTTCTACACCTTTTCATTTTGGAGTCACTCTAAGTACTTTCTACACATCCCTTCTATATGATGCAACCCTATACCGATAGCTTGTAGGAAGTTTGTTATACCTCACTTATACTCACCCAGATATATCATATGTTGTTGGCTTGATATCTAGATTCTCACATCAATCTCATTTTAGCCATTGGCAAGTAGCAAAAATAATCCTATGCTACTTGCAAGGAACTACTCAATTTGGGCTATTATATGAAGTAAAATCCATGGATATCATTGGTTACACAGATTTTGATTGGGCAGGTTCAGTAGAAGACATATGTTCAACTTTTGGCTGTCTTTTGTCTTGGTTCTTCACCAATTGCTTGGTCATGCAAAAAAGCAGTAGCATTGTCATCTACAGAGGAAAAATACAGGGCAGTAGTTTTAGTAAGTTAGGAATCTCTTTGGCTTCATCAGATACTAAGAGAATTTGGTTTTTTCCATGACAAAACTTTTACTCTTTGGTGTGATAATCAGAGCATAATTCATATTGCCTTCAATCCATTTGAGCATCAACGTACCAAGCACATTGAAATTCACATGCACTTATTTCGGTAGCATATTCATAGAGGGGAAATTCACTTGGACTATATTCCTATAAAAAATCAAATTGCATACATCTTCACCAAATCCTTTCCTTCTCTGCGATACATTCAGTTGTGAGAGAAACTTGGGGTAAGGCAGATGCACTATAAGATACAAAAGAAGTTTTCACCTCTCCTTTCTTCTTATTGTTTTTCTTATTTGGAAGATGGTTTTTCTCATGTGGTTTTTTCACCATCTCTCTTATATGTAATAACATTGTACATGAGTACCTCATCAGGCCTAGTTGTCGGGACTCATTTCTTTTTTGTTCAATGAGGACAATCTTCACCATCCAAAGACATGCCTCTTTTTTTTTTTTTTGATAGATGGTTTTTTCCCATGTGGTTTTTTTTACCATCTCTCCTATATGTAATAACATTGTACATGAGTACCTCATCAGGCCCAGTTGTTGGGACTCATTCCTTCTTGTTCAATGAGGACAATCTTTGTCATCCGAAGACATGCCTCTTTTTTTTTCTTTTTGATAGATGGTTTTTTACCATGTTGTTTTTACCATCTCTTCATAAGAATATTATACATGAGTACCTCATTAGGCCCTATTTTCAAGACTCGTTTGTTACATTCACCCGTAGTATCACTTAAGGTGGGGTGTTAGAATAAATAATTATTCTCTTAAGTTCTACTAGGATAGACTTACTTGAGTTACCACTATTCCATGAGTCAGGTGAACTCTTAGTTTAGACTAGTTCAGATTTTATGAGTTGCAATCCAACGACTCTCAATCATCAACTTTGGTATTTATACAAAGTTGATCCATGGAATAAATAAATCAGTTTTATTCGTATCTTCAAATCTTGTAATGCTTTTTAGTTCTACTCTTGGGAAATTCTATCAATTAGGATAATATGGTCGTAATGATTCTTATTTAAGCATACTTTTGAAATATAAACATTAGATTCTCTTTAATTATAATTCATTGGTATCAGAGCCTTGGATCATTCATGGGTAGGAGAGACTACCTAGTTTATATTTGGCTTAGTTTGGGACTGTATTTGCATATACAAATCTTGAGAAGCTCACTTTAGTGCTAGGCATATACATATAAGTCTTAGCAAATTGGTAACAAAATTTTAATTTTAAGTCCCACAATTGGTCTTCTCTCTGTTTAGAGGAGTTGAATTACCTCCATGCATCATTTTGAGAGGTTTTGAGGGTTAGTTTTGCTCTAGTTTAGAGGATAAAATCTCCCAAAGGATAAAATTAATATTAATATTATTTTATTTTTTATAGTCTTAATATAGGCATAAATTACCCTAATTAAGGTAATTCGGGTGCGTCTTACCAAATCAGTTTCACCATTGGTGGTCATCAGATATCTTGATTACTGCTACCAATATCCTACCAACAATGATAACCAGACGACATTTCCAACACACCAACCAATGGCTAGCAAGACCAACACTCGATCGACTATCTACTGTCGATGACTTTTCTAACTGTTGTTAGCCTTCATTCTGATGGCCCTTGACTTCAACTCCTTGATGGCCACTTGATCGTGCAATCTTAATTTTTAGTGCTTGATATTATTCCCTATATAGCGGATCACAAATGTTTTCATCCACTTGTATATCCCCTTTCTTCTTCTTAAAAATGTCCAAACCAGCTTCTAGTCGATCAATCTAATCAACAGGTGGAAAAAAACTATTTTAGGTGGTGTTGTAGGTTTTGCTAATGGTTTCAAACAATCTATGACATTTCAAAAAAATATTCACAGTGATATCCTGTGTTTTACGGTGGTATTTTAAAATTTAATGTTGTAATAATCCCACATCTATGGGAATAAGAATATTTTACCTTTTTAAAAGGCTTTTATCATAGGTAAATCATCAACCAACTCACTCGCTGGCATGGCCCCATGATCTATTATTGTCTATGCTCCATGTGTTAGTAGAAAATTGGTTGTCTCCTTTGCTCGCATCGGATTTTCATTGGGCATTGCTTATGCCTTATGATTAGCAATTTATCACTTGCTAGATTTCAAAAACACTTTTGGTTATTTTATTTTACTTTGTGTAGGACCTTTAATCCCACATGCAAGGTGTGGGAGCAATTCTATACCTTCAAAAGGTGAAAGGCACAAAGTGAAGGATAGCCAACCACTAGGGTTGGTTAGGTAAGTTTGTGTTGTTGCTATGATCATTGCATAGTCATTATTGTTGATAGATCTTGTTGAAAATAATCTGCATTGACCACATTGACCCTTTGTCGCATTGATTCTACATTGTGCATTGAATTGGTACTTGTTGGCCAAAAAATTTTTATTTGGAATTATTTTGCTCAATTCTTAAGAAAAATCACTCAATTTTTCTACCCTACACAACTATATATATATATTTGCACCTCTAGCTTTGTAATCTGTGCATTTGCTTGGTAGATGCCAGAATTTTCTTTTGCTTTGGGCATAGGAGTCAGCTTGAAAAGAAGAAATTTCATTGTAATTTATAAATTTGTAAGCCTTCAAATATCTTGTTTCAATCTTTTAAAGGTAGTTGCTTGATAGGATAATAGTTACAATTCTTTTTTATCTACTATTGTATTAGCCTAGGAGAGGCTATTCATTTGGCTTACATTAGATCTCAAATGATTTATAATTTAGTGGATCAAATGGTTGCAATATCAGTAGCAGTTAGTCTTTTAGTTGACAAAGTGAATTATATTGCCACTCAAAGTCTTCCTGATGTAAAAGCCACTAAATATTCTAAGGCCTATACAAAATATGAAGTTAATATATATGATGGTTCTAGAAACCTTGATGTGTTAAATAGCTAGGTTATGGATATGGAAACATGGTTTGCATATACATAAGTTCCTATCAATGATCAAGTTCCTTTTTCTAAACTCAAGTTGAGTGGCTTAGCTAAACTAGTCATCATGGATAGACAAAATGACCAAAATCCCATTTCCATTTGGGAAGAATTGGTACAATCATTGAAGGATTCATTCTATCCTTCTAATTATGCAATATAATTGAGAGTAAAATGGTTTATATTGCACCAAGATTACAATATGTTTGTGCAATATTATCTCTTCATTCAACAGGTTACACATTTTTCTTTGCATAAAAAACCCTACAGATAAATTGATTATAAAATTTACAAGTGGCCTTCAAGAGCACTTGTATAGGGAGCTCAAATATACTCCCTTGGAAACAATAGATGTGGCCTTCAACCATGCATAGCTGGTCTAAGAGAAGTTCATAGCTCGATCATAGGGAGCTTCTTGATATTCAAATCAGCAATAGTCTTCGAATACCAAGATGCCTTCAAATTCTTCTCCTTATTTTTCTTATTCTTCTCCTTCTTCTTCCTCCTCCTCTCCTACTTTTTATAATGCAAGGAAATATTGTAATCATTGTAAGAGACATGGACACTTAGAATCTGAGTGTTTTAGGAAACAGAAGAACTTGTAAAATCTCCAACGAAGGAACCCCAAAAGGGTCCCCTTGAGGTTATGGGAGAAGGAAGAGAATATGTTGAGTTATGGGGTAAATTGAACAATGTTACCTTGATGAATCATAAAGGTGGCCATGATAGTTTGTTTGTCACAAAATCCCACCTCACTCATGACTTCTTTGTGAATTGTATTATTGACAATGGATCGCAAACAAATTTTATTGCACAATTTGTTGTCGATAGGCTCAAATTACCTATGGAACCACATCCCCATCCATATCCATTGGGATGGAAGGATATGGGTTCTAACTCATACATCACAAACACTTGCATTATGTCCTTCACTTTTGGGCCTCATTATGTGGATAGAGTCACCTATGATGTGACTCCCATGGACTATTGTGGTCTTATTCTTGGCTAGCCCTATCAATTTGATAAAAGGGCTATATATGATGCATACAATCAAACCTACACTTTGCATCATAAGAATAAGCAATTTCTTATTCATAACCAGCCATAGACCACACTTATACCTTACTCTTATCCATCACATAAGATAGCATTAGTCTTCAATCGACCTCAGGACACACTTGCTTCCTCTACACCACCTCCTCTCAAGGAGGTGAATTCACTCTAATAATCAAATGATAGAGTGGTGAGGGTATTTGTATCAATATCAAAAATCCCAATTGTGTAAATGAATTTAACCTAAGCAGATATAACAAAAGGGATTTAAGGCTAATTACATAAGGTGGGTTTAACCATAACAAGACTAACCATGATCTATAAATATTACATTATAAAAATATTACAATAAATTAAATACATTGTACAATGATTTTTCTTAGGTCTTATCCAATATTACTTCATACAATCACCCTTGGCCATGAATCATATTACAATTTCAAGTACAATGTGCAAGTTCAATTTTAGAAGGAATTAAATATGTGGAGGAAAATTTAAAAAAAATGTGGAATAAATCAAGTTTATTCTAGGTAAACCATATTTATTTTTCTCAAGTAGTATAAATCCTCTTCTTTCAGTAAATATGAGAGTAGTGTAGATGTTATCTATTTCAAGAGAAGAATATTAAAGAAATGAGAATGGATGATATTTGTAGCAATTGAAGGATTTTGAGGTAGTATGATAACATAATTACTATAGTGGAACAGCCTTGTAGTATATGGTTTACATAACACCATATTTTTGTTAGATTTTACAATAGTTTCTAGAACAAATTATCCAGTATTACCAAAAAACAAAATTACATGAATCAATATGCATAGTATATGGGGGCATCTATGGACACCAAATAATATCACTATCAAACAATATAATTATACTCCAACTAATTAATAAAATTATTGGTATGATATGGTATTTATACCCAAATATACATTACTTTAAGGTCAAGGTTAAGCAATCAACCTTTAGGATTAAAATAGTAAAATATTATATAGATATCCTTTTAAAGGTTTACAAAGGCTCAAAGAACTTATATGTACAATATAAATAAAATGTAATTCATGGCCTCAAGAGAAGCTTAACTACCACATGTTCCAACATTCTTCTTAAGTTGAATGAGAGACATAAAGAAATATTCTTATTTGTCATCCCCTCCTAATGAATACTCTCCCACACCAAGAAGTTCCTGCAAGCATACAAAAGTAACCATGGGCATGATCTTGGTCAAGATAATTATTATATACTCTACTAAAGATACAAAAATAGGATCAAGCATCACATATGCATGAATTCATTACACAAGATGCATCCAAATCTTAATGTGCTTAGTCTACTAATGAAACAAAATATTGCAAATAAGCTAGATGTGATATATTTATCACATTGAAGAGTGACCAAAAAAGTCTAAGGAAAGTCAATCACCTACAAAATCATGATCATATACAAAATATGCTTAGATACCACATTGGCAACATGATAGGTAATTTTTTAGAAGACTGATATATGATGGATTAGTGTCTAAAATTTAAGAAATAATGTTAGATATCAAATAGAACATTAATCCTATGATGGATGGACACTCATCCAAATCACCCAACTACCTCCCTGTCAAATTTCACGTCAATCGGAGCTACGGTTGAGAAGTTATGGCCCCGAAAATTTTGTTGGATGCTCCTGCATCATTAGGCAAAATGTTGTTAATAGTGCATAGAGCCTCGTTCCAGTACTTAATAAGATTTATCAAATGCACCAACTCATGAGTCTACTTGGAATCCTATGAATGGATCTGAATAGTTACAACAAAAAATACCTTAATATTTTCATGCATAGAAAACTAACTAGAAATTGAATCTCTAGAATAGACAGCAACATTCCTAGCTTTCCAAAGTTGAAACAAAGTAATAGCATGAAATAAATTCCACAGAGTAGCAATATAAGTAGGACAACAACTATTATCTCCAAAAAATATCATTTGCCATCTAAATAATTCAGGATGAAAGGGCTTGGACAATGAGTGAATCCAAGACTAGCCAAACTAAGCATGACGGCAAAACTAGAACAGATGTTTAAAACTCTCAAAATGACCACAAGCCAAACACTTAAGATTAGGAAGATCAACCCTTGTAAGTCTCCCTCCCATAGGAAGCCCTTGATAAATAAGAGACATGAGAAAAAATGTAATCTTGGGTTTAAGGTTAAACTTCCAAATACGGTTCAAACGAGCAATCCAAGCATAAGAGGTAGAGTGAGTCTGTCATATCTCATTACGTTTGTCAACACTAGAGGAAACAAGACTAAGAAGCTGATAAAGCAAGAAAGAAGAGCAGTTCTTGAAAGGAGTATCCACATTCCAACATCAATCCCTCCACCAGGCACTTGGGGGTTGAAGGTCGAGCTTATGAAGCATGACATCAGGCATAAGCTCTTGAATCTTAAGAATAGAAGGAAGATCTAAATTTTGAAGATTAAATTTATGTTTGAGATCAAGTTAAGGAATCCAGTCTTGAGAGTGCACTAAATATCTAATAAAATAGATGCCCTTACGAAATATCCTCAAATCTTTAATCCCTAGCATATCAGCAAGAAGAATTGAAGAGTTATATGAGAATTAAAAAAATACCATTACGAAAACCATCACCAATCAGTGAAGATGAGGTTTCATTGCCTCAAAAGCTCACCAAATACTTTTAACAACAAAGGAACCCTGAATATTAACTAGAGCAGAAGTAATTATGAGAGTATGAAGGTCAATATTAGCCCAATATTTACGTCCATAAGGTAGCCTTGAAGAAATACAATGGTGAACCAAAACCTTCTAGGATTCTAGGCCTTCAATAGCTTTAACCACCCACTTAGCACACAAAAAAATGTTTTACCTACAAATATCAATTATGCCCATCCCGCCCTTGTCAGCAGGCATGCAACATATATCCCAAGCAACTCAAAAAAATGCTTTACCTATAAATATCAATGATGCCCATCCTGCCCTTATCAGTAGGCATGCAATAGATATCCCAAGCAACTCGATAAAAACCATGTGAATTCTTCCCCTTGGCCCAAAGAAAATCCCTAAGGAGTTTGACCAACTTATTATAAGAATTCATAGAAGGGGCCTAACAGGAGGAGTAATAAACATGGGTGGCAGCAAGAATCTTTGTGCAAACCTGAAACTTGCCAGCACAAGAAAGGGGACGCGAGGCCCAACAGGAAATATTCTTTTCAATTCTATCAATGACATATTGCCAAAGTTTTAAAAAATTATTATAATTTTAAATAATATAACATTTTAAAAATAACATTATAAAATATTGGATAAATATTTTTTTTCCTTCTCTTTATAAAAATATTTTATCTTTAACACTCTAAAGTAAGATTTTTTCTATTGAATTGATTTTATTTGTTAAAAGTTTTCTTAGATAGATTATTTTTTTTACTTCCACATCAACTAATTAATAAAAAAGTTTTGAAGAATATTTAGAGTGTGTTAGGGAAATTAATCCATATTATATATACCTATATATGTACTGCTATTGATATTTCAAAATCCTTCTCACAATACATTAATATTAAATCTGAATCAAGAGAATGGAATCAACAAGTGGTTTACAAAAATATTGCATTCTATGCCACAAATATTATGAGACTTGACATATGGAAAGAGATTACAAAGTAAAATTATTGAAGAAAGGGATGAAATTATGGTCATGAGACTATATTAGATTGAGAATATTCCATTCTTGAGTAAGATTCAAAGAAAGTCTATCTACAACATCAAATGAAAAAACCATTATAGTTCACTCGGATGAGTCATTAGAAGAAACAAAGAAGAATACAAGGGATGAGAAAGTGTTAAAAAAAATTAGAAACAAATAGAAGCCATTCATCCACACAAATATTATATATAAAGCATAAAAAATATGAAAGAAATAAATGAGATACATAGATTGGTAGGAACTCATAGGTACCATAAATAATCATTGTGTTATCCATAGATAAGAATCACTAGACTTTGATGATCATTTTGGGGTATTTATCCTAATATCAAAAATACCAATAACTTGAACTAAGGGATGAAAGAGAGAAGATATTAGTGATAATAATGTATTTCCCCATAATGGATGCTCTACTGGACCTCAATAGTTGATACAGATGCTTTATAATCCCCCTCATCATCTAGAAGGTGTCCACCCATATTTAGAAACTTAGTTTTAGTCCTTTGTAATTTTAGCAAGTAGTTCTTCATCAAATATCCTTCCCTTTTATAGTATCTATAAATGGTCTTTGACTTCTTTAAAGACTTAGCCTAGCCCTTGGGACCTTGGTTCTTAACCTCATTAGGTTTGAATTCCTTTTCATGAGATTTATTTTGTGAAGTGCAACCACAATTTCTCATTGCCCCTTGAAAATAAACTAGGAGAGAAAAAATTTAATCAATAGTAAGTTTGAGATTCCAAGAACATAGGAATCATATAAACCATGAGGTTTATCATTTGAAAAGAGATATTAGCAAGGGTAATATTCATGCATTTTGTATCATCTTTATTTTTACCTCTAGAAGATGTAGCATTTGCTCTTAATGCCATAAATATCAAAATATAGTCCTCAATGTTATCATACTTAGCCAATTTGAGAGAAAGCTATAATTCCAAATGACTTACTTCAATAGTATTAAATTTTCCAAATAACTTATGTAATTTTGATCATACATTAATTGGTTCACTCTCCTCCTCGATGTGGAAAAACAACTTTGATTCAATCAGATTTGAAGGAAGATTCACCCTAAACCTTAGAAGAAGAATAAGAGGCTTCAAATAAACTTTTTACATGGTGAAGCAATGCTACTTCATACCCACTTTGATACCATTTTGGAATTCATAATATTTTTAAAAAATGAATAGAGGTAGTTCATCTACTCAAATATTATACAGAAAGCACAAAAGGATGAAAGAAAGTAAAAGAGACATAGAGATTGGTGGGCACCCATAGGCACCATAAATAATCAATGTATTATCTATATTTAGGAATGGCTACACTATAATAATCAAATGATAGAGGGGTGAGGGTATTTGTATCAATATCAAAAATCCCAATTATGTAAATGAATTTAACCTATGCAAATATAACAAAAGGGATTTAAGGTTAATTACATAAGGTGGGTTTAACCATAACAAGACTAACCATGATCTATAAATATTACATTATAAAAATATTACAATAAATTAAATACATTGTACAATGATTTTTCTTAGGTCTTATCCAATATTACTTCATACAATCACCCTTGGCCATGAATCATATTACAATTTCAAGTACAATGTGCAAGTTCAATTTTAGAAGGAATTAAATATGTGGAGGAAAATTTTAAAAAAAATGTGGAATAAGTCAAGTGTATTCTAGGTAAATAATATTTATTTTTCTCAAGTAGTATAAATCCTCTTCTTTTAGTAAATATGAGAGTAGTGTAGATGTTATCTATTTCAAGAGAAGAGTATTAAAGAAATGAGAATGGATGATATTTGTAGCAATTGAAGGATTTTGAGGTAGTATGATAACATAATTACTATAGTGGAACAGCCTTGTAGTATATGGTTTACATAACACCATATTTTTGTTAGATTTTACAACAGTTTCTAGAACAAATTATCCAGTATTACCAAAAAACAAAATTACATGAATCAATATGCATAGTATATGGGGGCATCTATGGACACCAAATAATATCACTATCAAACAATATAATTATACTCCAACTAATTAATAAAATTATTGGTATGATATGGTATTTATACCCAAATATACATTACTTTAAGGTCAAGGTTAAGCAATCAACCTTTAGGATTAAAATAGTAAAATATTATATAGATATCCTTTTAAAGGTTTACAAAGGCTCAAAGAACTTATATGTACAATATAAATAAAATGTAATTCATGGCCTCAAGAGAAGCTTAACTACCACATGTTCCAACATTCTTCTTAAGTTGAATGAGAGACATAAAGAAATATTCTTATTTGCCATCCCATCCTAATGAATACTCTCCCACACCAAGAAGTTCTTGCAAGCATACCAAAGTAACCATGGGCATGATCTTGGTCAAGATAATTATTATATACTCTACTAAAGATACAAAAATAGGATCAAGCATCACATATGCATGAAGTCATTACACAAGATGCATCCAAATCTTAATGTGCTTAGTCTACTAATGAAACAAAATATTGCAAATAAGCTAGATGTGATATATTTATCACATTGAAGAGTGACCAAAAAAGTCTAAGGAAATTCAATCACCTACAAATAAGCCTTAATGTTAATATAAAACTCAAAGGACAAATACCACATGATCAAATATAATATAGCCACAATACAGTAAGATCAAGATAATGATGTAATTAGTAGAATAATATGAAAAAAATAATATGTATATCAAGGCTTATATTATATAAAATAAAATTCATTAATAAATAACAATATGAATGTAAATAGCTTAAATCATACATGTACAAAGCATGTAACACAACTTACAATATTAATTGCTCAAAATGTATCTAATATTTATTACTCCTCTTTCTCTTACAAATATGATCCGTGATGCTTGATGCTATACTTTATTCTTGATACATGATACATGATTCATCTCTATGAAGTACTATATAGCCGAAGTACTATATAGCCATAGTAGAATGACTCTTTGAATACTTGACTATTCCTTTCCATATGCCAAGTCTCATGACTCTTGGCTTATCTACTTGACACTTGCATACTTGATGAACACATGACTCTATATTGTATGCACACCTAGACATGACTCTTGACCTTCACTTTGCACACTCTAACCTAAGACACTTGTGCACATATTTACATTACATATTTGATCTCTTACATACAAGACACTTGTGCACATATACTCAACTCACACTTGCACACTTACTCACATGACACTTGTGCATTTCCTACACATACACACTTACATAGAAAGGGGAAATAATACTCACACTCTAAACTATGACTCAACCCTAATCTAATATTTACATATGTACCATGAAGGTACCATGGGGGTAAATTAACATGTACCAAATAATGTAATATACTCCAACAAATAAAAAGTACTCCAAGAAGACTTGCAACCTCCTTCCTAAAATGTTGAAGATGATCCAATGTATACTTGAGTTATAAAATGGTGATGCTAAAATTTATTTATCCAATTTGAGTCCCCTAAAATTAGTGCATAAACCCTAATTCTATCATATCAAATGTGGAATGAATTCATGACTTCATGTCCTAAATCAAGATAAGATAGATATTGGTAATGAGAAGATCGTCAATATAAATAATAATCACCAAAGTCTCTCTATTATGATGTTTGATACCCAAATCATGTATAGTTCACATTTTCAAAATTCACAATTTAGGAAAAAATAGTAAATCTTTGCATACCAAGTGTGAGGTGCTTGCTTGATTATATATAAGGAACTAGTCAATTAATAGACTAGAGAAGTGGGGCCCTTAAACTAAAAACTAAGTGATTATTACATGTAGATATCTTACTAAACCTTGGAATGTAGGAAAGTGCACTTTACATCCATATGATGTACCTTCTATCCATATGAGTTTTCTATAGCTAAATTCATCTAGACTAAATCCATCCTAGCAATCGAAGTAAACAACTTCAAATAATCAATCCCTCTTGTTGAAAAAATCATTTAGTATAAGGTATACCTTGTGCTTCTTCTCCTAACCATCTAATGTGTACATAGTCCTATAGACTCATTTGCATCCAATCACATTCTTCCCTTTTAGAAGAGGAATAAGCTTCCATGTCTTGTTCTTCATCAAATCCACATACATTGTAAGCATAACATCTTCCTACTTTGGTTATCCCTTAGCCTAAGAATATGTAAGAGGGTCTTGAGAATGAGAAACCTTAGAGATAAACCCATGATAAGAATACATTTGGTGTTTCTCTAGAGATATTTTAACCCACTTAGTTGTTGGATGAACTAATGAAGAATCATGTGTCTTTATGGCAAAGTAAATAAAAGATAAAATTGAAGAATCCAACTCAAAAGCATTACTCACCTTATTATGTAAAGCTAAAGCACTCTGAACTAATGTATCCTATGCAACATGCCCTAAATCTAGAAATGCAAGTGGTACTACATGTGAAGGGCTCAAATATATAGTAAATGGGCCTTCACTTGAATATGAAGATAGAGAATATGCTCTAATAGGAATAGAGCCTACCAAAATATTTGAAGAAATAATTAAGTCTAAGTCATTCAAAGATTTAGAAGAGTCTCTCACCAAAAGCTTAGGTGGTGGACTAGAAGGGACATTTTGGAAGAAACTCATAAAAAATGTGATGTCGACATTATGATACCTAGGCTTATGTTTATTAGGCTTAGTTTATTTTATCATTTTCTAAAGCTTAAGTCCTAAGTCTAGGTTTGATTTAATAATATATTATTCCAACTTGTAAATATTGACACATTTGAATGGCATAAATAATTGGGTAAGATTTTTTCTTCTTTTGAGAGTTAGCAAGATCAAGTGGTTAGCATATTTTGCTTAACTATAGCTTTTGGTTAAGCATCTTCCAAAATTAGTGTTAGAATAAATAATTATTCTCTTAAGTTCTACTAAGATAGACTTACTTGAGTTACCACTCTTCCATGAGTCAGGTGAACTCTCAATTTAGACTAGTTCATATTTGATAAGTTGTTGTAATCCAATGACTCTCAATGATCAAATTTGCTATTTATACAAAGTTGATCCATGGAATAAATCAATCAGTTCTATTCGTATCTTCAAATATTGTAATGATTTGTAGTTCTACTCTTTGTAAATTCTATCATGGTACTAGAGCATGATAGATTTTTCTAGGCATTCACTCTTGAAGGCAGTTCCACAAACTGGTTCATTATATTTTATCTTTTGTCCTTTTTATAAAAAAAAAAGGGAGAGGCTTTTCATATCTCTTGTAGACTGCTCATAATACATTTGCAAATATACAATTTGTTTTTGAAAAATCTGTTTATGGTACTATCTAGAATTATTTTACCATATTTGTTTTACCATATTATGCAAAGACAGAATCTCCTTATTTTCAAAAGCTCTTACAATTTGCTATTTTTTAATATATAGGAACAATTAATTGAATTTGTTTTGCCTAATTGCTAATGCAATATAGGTAAATCATATATTACTTTGTTCCTACTCTTTTTTTATTTTTCTCCATAGATGAAACTTCATAAAACGCTGGTCCAACTCCCTTGACAAACGTGCTCTTGATGTGTCTCATTACTTTCGTTGTCCAAATCTCTTGTCAAACGTGCTCTTGTTGCGTTTTTTACCTTTCATGGAGAACGTAATATTAGTGGGCTTTTATTGTATCTCAATGAGCATATTATTGCACGTGAAGTTTACTTCCTTCGAGGAAAAAATTTAACTTGTGATTTTTTTTGGAAGAAAGCAGTGATATTCTAATATTTCATGGAACATTTGTTAAATTTGTTTTAAATTATGGATATATTTATATCACCCTTAAAACGTGGTAAGTTCTACTCAAAACTTTGCCAACATTTTAATCCTGGTGTGCAGCATTTACCTTCTCATTGTCCCTTCCAATGGGCATATCCAATGAGTCTTGGCACTTTCTACTAGGTGAATGCATAGAGATAGATTTCGAATCTTCCCATATTTAGTTCTCTCCAAGCTTCACAAATCAAGCCATTCTCTGGCACTTCATGGATGCAGATTTAAAACTTATATATTCACCATTGTGAATATTATATTTTCATCTACTCTGATAATGCTTGACGAGATCCTCCCTTATGAATAATGCTTTGATGTGAATCCACTCTGATGTAAGAACCATTGGAAGGTTACGAACAAGTTTTGTAAGAGAGATTTTTCTTGTTGCATATATCCTCTCATTTCACTACAACCAGTTGAAGGCTTGCCATATTTCTTCCTGAGTACATTGTTCTTGGTTTCTCACATCTCCAGCTTCGTTCTGCATCGAGTTCAACCCTGTTGGTCCATTCCTCTTGTGGTGATGTCAGCATTTTCTGACGTATACCGCAACCCAAAATAGCCAAAGGTAATATTTTTCTTTATAATTTTTTTTTGGCTTGTATTAACATGTTAACGTAGTTGGATGTGCAGTGAGGATAGTCAAATCTTCGTCGTGCTCTTTGGAGCCTTTTGAGCCAAAGAACCACTTGTTCACATTTTTTTTATATCATTCAAAGATGTATATATAGTGACGAAATTCACAGGCCACATCGTTCTCTCTTGAATAGCTACTCGAATTTTTGTATGAAGATCATATCACTGGCTTCATAGTAATTTTTTAACATTGATCCTTTTGTGGCTAGTCCTATATAGATATCTGCTGATTGTATTCAATTTTTTTCTAAAAAAGAGTTGCTATTCCAATATATTGTAACACCCTCTTAAAATACTATTGTCATTATTTGCTTGTTTAAGTGCCTATTTTTGGCCACTAAACAAAGTGACAAGTCAATTTGTAACCTCATAAATACAAATATTTTTCTGGGGGGGTTTCTTGAGGTGAAAATTCTTGCACCTATTCTAAAGCCTTCAAAGGGGTTGATTTTGTTGGTCCTTGCATCCCATTTTTGGTCCTTTGCTTTGTTCACACATTCCTTTTTTTTTATGTATTCCTTTAGGTAAGCAAATATTGGAGGAAATTTGGTGGTGAAGACTAAGTAAGGCATTTTTTTACCACTTGAAATAGTTGCTTACATCTCATTTCAGCATCTTCAAAAAATATAATTCATCCTCATCAAGAAAATTTAATTTTTTTTTCAAATAAAGCACTTAAAATTATTAATAACCTATGTTCCACGTATTGATCTTCTCTTTTACTTATAGTTTCCCTCACGTTAGGGTGGGTAATTGATAAATATTCAGTATAAAGGTCTAGCTAATTTTTATAGCTTCATAAAGCCTAAGTTCCATGTATCTTTCATCCTCATTTACTTATATTTTCCCTCAAGTAAGGGTGGGTAATTTGAGGAGATTGGTATATAGGTCCGGCTTCTGCTGCCTTCTTAAAAATAGGTGTTTATGCTAGATATTAATTCTATTCTATTAAGAAGTTATTGAAGTTAAAGGAGGGATTATTGGTTCACTTAAATTTTATTTGGCAAAATAAATACAATTGATCCACTCACCCCTCATAATTATTATAACTATCTAAAGGAATTAAACACGCATGAAATGGTAACAGGGTTGCCAAAAATCTCTTCCATTGATGGAGTATGTCCTGGTTGTGCTCTTGGAAAGCAACATCAAGATCCTTTCCACCCAAGTGGTTCTCAAAAAACCTCATCCCCTCTAGAGTTAATCCATAGTGACTTGATGGTCTTCCCGAACCTTCTTTCAAAGGAGCAAAATATGCTTTAACCTTCATTGATGATTTTTCTAGAAGAACTTGGGTCTACTTTCTAAAATACAAAAGTGATGTTCTATCCCACTTCAAAATATTCAAGGCCTTAGTTGAAAATCAAGCCACTTGCAAAATCAAACAAATTCGTACAGATAATGGGGGGAATACTTCAGTAATGAGTTCTCAATTTTCCTCTCTAGTCATGGCATAATTCATCAACACTCAGTATCCCATAATCCGTAGCAAAATGGCATTGCAGAAAGGAAAAATAGAACTTTAAAGGAAATGGTAAACTTTATGCTTCACTCAAGAGATCTTCGACCAATTTTTTATGCTGAGGCAATTAACTGTGCAAACTATATTCAAAACCACACACCTCACAAAGCTCTTGACCATTTGACTCTCAAGGAAGCATGGACTGGATCAAAACCTGATGTCTCTTTCTTCAAAAAATTTGGGTGTACTTCTTGGGCACATATCCCAAAGAAGAAAATGAATGATCTAGATAAGAAGAGCAAACAACTCATATTTGTTGGTTATTGTGAGGAAATGAAAGCATACATGCTTCTTGATCCCACAACTCGTGAGGTCTTTTTTCATAGAAATGTTCAATTTGATGAAACATTACCTAATAAATATCCTCAACCATCCTCTTACAAAATTGATTCTCTTGAGCCATCGCCAAGGTTAGAGCCTCAATACAATGAAGAGCCCATTTTAGAGATAAATGATCAAAATGACCAAGATGAGGATCCTATACTCCAAACTCCAACTCAAAGTCCTTCTACTCCAATTACTCCTTCCACAATGCCAAAATAGGCCTACATAATTGTTGAAGAAGCCACTCTGTACATCCAAAATATTTCATAATCCAGATTAGGCAACTCCATAGGCTCTTGTCTTATCTG
Organism: Wollemia nobilis; assembly: GCA_028583015.1. Lineage (NCBI taxonomy): Eukaryota > Viridiplantae > Streptophyta > Pinopsida > Araucariales > Araucariaceae > Wollemia > Wollemia nobilis. The sequence continues at coordinate 5,397,381 of JAQPPZ010017049.1, read as the reverse complement.
TCAATCCATATCGACATATCCTCAATACTTCAAAGAAGATATTGGTATTAAATAATGGGATTATTCCATGGAGAATGAATTCTCTTTCTTAATCAAGAACAAAACTTAGGATTTAGTTCCTCTACCTAAAGGAACGAAGTTAGTTCATTGTAAATGGATTTACATAACTAAATATAGACCTAATGGAGAAATTGACAAACACAAATCTCACTTAGTAGCCAAAGGTTTCTCACAAATTGAAGAGATTGATTATTCTGAAATGTTTGCACCATTTACCAAAATGGATTTTGTTAGACTGGTACTTGCACTAGCTGCCTCCCAAAAATGGCCTATTTGTTAGATAGATGTAAAAAGTGCTTTCTTACATGGGGACTTAAAGGAGGAGATATTTATGGAACAACCTGCTAGATTCACTTAAGACTCCTCCCTTGTTTGTAGCCTAAGGAAGTCACTCTATGGCCTCAAACAAGCTCCTAGAGCTTGGTATGAAAAAATGGACTCCTTCCTTCTATTCTTAGGTTTTTCTCATTGTGAGTCTGATGCCACAGTCTACATTTGGAGAGATGAAGAAAAAATCACCATACTTGTTCTCTATGTTGATGATCTACTACTCACTAGTAGTGACATCGCTCACATTTAGACTATCAAAGACTCCCTTTCTAAAAAATTTGAAATGGTTGATCTGGGTTTAGCTCATTACTTCCTTGGAAGTCAAATCAATCAAACAGATAAAGTAATTTCATTGTGTCAACAAAAATACACTCTAGACCTTCTTCAAAGGTTTAATATGATTGATTGCAAGCCCTCTTCTACACCTTTTCAGTCTGGAGTCACTCTAAGTACTTCCTACACATCCCTTCAATGTGATGCAACCCTATACCAATAGCTTGTAGGAAGTCTATTATACCTCACTTATACTCACCCAGATATATCATATGTTTTTTTCTTGATATCTTGATTCTCACATCAATCTCATTTTAGCCATTGGCAAGTAGCAAAGAGAATCCTATGCTACTTGCAAGGAACTAATCAATTTGGGCTATTATATAAAGTAAAATCCATGGATATCATTGGTTACACAGATTCTTATTGGACAAGTTCAGTAGAAGATATGTTCAACTTTTGGCTATGTATTTTGTCTTGGTTCTTCACTAATTTCTTGGTCATGCAAAAAACAAGCAGTAGCATTGTCATCTATAGAGGCAAAATACAGGGCAGTAGTTTTAGCAAGTTAGGAATCTCTTTGGCTTCATCATATACTAAGAGAATTTGGTTTTTTCCATGACAAAACTTTTACTCTTTGGTGTGATAATCAGAGCACAATTCATATTGCCTTCAATCCATTTGAGCATCAACGTACCAAACACATTGAAATTCACATGCACTTCTTTCGGTAGCATATTCATAGAGGGGAAATTCACTTGGACTATATTCCCACAAAAAATCAAATTGCAGACATCTTCATAAAATCATTTCCTTCTCCACGATACATTCAGTTGCGAGAGAAACTTGGGGTAAGGCATATGCACTAGAAGATACAAAAGAGGTTTTCACCTCTCCTTTCTTCTTATTGTTTTTCTTATTTGGAAGATGGTTTTTCTCATGTGGTTTTTTCACCATCTCTCTTATATGTAATAACTTTGTACATGAGTACCTCATCAGGCCTAGTTGTCAGGACTCATTTCTTTTTTGTTCAATGAGGACAATCTTCGCCATCCGAAGATATACCTCTTTTTTTTTTTGGATAGATGGTTTTTTCCCATGTGGTTTTTTTTACCGTCTCTCCTATATGTAATAGCATTGTACATGAGTACCTCATCAAGCCCAGTTGTTGGGACTCATTCCTTTTTTTTCAATGAGGACAATCTTCATCATTCGAAGACATGCCTCTTTTTTTTTCTTTTTGATAAATGGTTTTTTTCCATGTGGTTTTTACCATCTCTTCATAAGAATATTATACATGAGTACCTCATTAGGCCCTATTTTTGGGACTTATTTGTTACATTCACCCCTAGTATCACTTAAGGTGGGGTGTTAGAATAAATAATTATTCTCTTAAGTTCTACTAGGATAGACTTACTTGAGTTATCACTCTTCCATGAGTCAGGTGAACTCTTAGTTTAGACTAGTTCATATTTGATGAGTTGTAATCCAACGACTCTCAATCGTCAACTTTGGTATTTATACAAAGTTGATCCATGAAATAAATAAATCAGTTCTATTCATATCTTCAAATCTTATAATGCTTTTTAGTTCTACTCTTGGGAAATTCTATCAATTAGGATATTATGGTCGTAATGATTCTTATTTAAGCATACTTTTGAAATATAAACATTATATTCTCTTTAATTTTAATTCATTGGTATCAGAGCCTTGGATCAGTCATGGGTAGGAGAGACTACCTAGTTTATATTTGGCTTAGTTTGGGACTGTATTTGCATATACAAATCTTGAGAAGCTCACTTTAGTGCTAGGCATATACATATAAGTCTTAGCAAATTGGTAACAAAATTTTAATTTTAAGTCCCACAATTGGTCTTCTCTCTGTTTAGAGGAGTTGAATTACCTCTATGCATCATTTTGAGAGGTTTTGAGGGTTATTTTTGCTCTAGTTTAGAGGATAAAATCTCCCAAAGGATAAAATTAATATTAATATTATTTTATTTTTTGTCTTAATATAGGCATAAATTATCCTAATTGAGGTAATTTGGGTGCGTCTTACCAAATCAGTGTCACCATTGGTGGTCATCAGATATCCTGATTACTGCTACCAATATCCTACCAATAACGATAACCAGACGACATTTCCAACACACCAACCAACGGCTAGCAAGACCAACACTCGATCGACTATCCACTGTCGATGAATATTCTAACTGTTGTCAGCCTTCATTTTGATGGCCCTTGACTTCAACTCCTTGATGGCCACTTGAGCGTGCAATCTCAATTTTTAGTTCTTGACATTATTCCCTATATAGCGGATCACAAATGTTTTCATCCACCTGTATATCCCCTCTCCTCTTCTTAGCAATGTCCAAACCAGCTTCTAGTCGATCAATCTAATCAACGGGTGCAAAAAAACTATTTTAGGTGGTGTTGTAGGTTTTTCTAATGGTTTCAAACAATCTATGACATTTCAAAAAAATATTCACAGTGATATCCTGTGTTTTACGATGGTATTTTAAAATTTAATGTTGTAATAATCCCACATCTATGGGAATAATAATATTTTACCTTTTTAAAAGGCTTTTATCATAGGTAAATCATCAGCCAACTCACTAGCTGGCATGGCCCCATGATCTATTATTGTCTATGCTCCATGTGTTAGTAGCAAATTGGTTGTCTCCTCTGCTCAAGTCAGATTTTCATAGGGCATTTTTTTTTAAAGCGAAAAACCCCTTGCGGAGCCACCTTGGTCTGAGATACCATGAACAGGGAGTTCTACATCGTCAAAGTCACCCGGGAGTCACACCCGACCCTGCTCGCACCAACATTATCAATTGGATTTTGGATACCCAATTCAACTTTTTGGTAGGGTGGAGATTTGAACTCGAGACCTCCCTTGGAGGATTGCCCTCTCCTCTCCAACTCACCTACAACACCTAGGTGATTTTCATTGGGCATTGCTTATGCCTTATGATTAGCAATTTATCACTTGCTAGATTTCAAAAACACTTTTGGTTATTTTATTTTACTTTGTGTAGGACCTTTAATCCCACATGCAAGGCATCAGAGCAATTCTATACCTTCAAAAGGTGAAAGGCACAAATTTAAGGATAGCCAACCACTAGGGTTGGTTAGGTATGTTTGTGTTGTTCCTATGATCATTGCATAGTCATTATTGTTGATAGATCTTGTTGAAAATAATTTGCATTGACCACATTGACCCTTTGTTGCATTGATTCTACATTTTGCATTGAATTGGTACTTGTTGGCCAAATATTTTTTATTTGGAATTATTTTGCTGAATTCTTAAGAAAAATCACTCAATTTTTCTACCCTACACAACTATATATATATATATATATATATATATATATATATATATATATATATATATATATATATATATATTTGCACCTCTAGCTTTGTAATCTGTGCATTTACTCTGTAGATGCCAAAATTTTCTTTTGCTTTGGGCATAGTAGTCAGCTTGAAAAGAAGGAATTTCATTGTAATTGGTAAATTTGTAAGCCTTCAAATATCTTGTTTTGATCTTTTAAAGGTAGTTTCTTGATAGGATCATAGTTGCAATTCTTTTTTATCCACTTTTGTATTAGCCTAGGAGAGGCTATTCTTTTGGCTTACACTAGATATCAAATGACTTATAATTTAGTGGATCAAATGGTTGCAATATCAGTAGTAGTTAGTCTTTTAGCTGACAAAGTGAATGATATTGTCACTCAAAGTCTTCCTGATGTAAAAGCCACTAAATATGCTAAGGCCCATACAAAATGTGAAGTTAAGCTATATGATGGTTCTAGGAACCCTGATGTGTTAAATAGCTAGATCATGGATATGGAAACCTGGTTTGCATATACATAAGTTCCTATCAATGATCAAGTTCCTTTTTCTAAACTCAAATTGAGTGGGTTAGCTAAACTAGTCATCATGGATAGATAAAATTACCAAAATCCCATTTCCAATTGGGAAGAATTGGTACAATCATTAAACGATTCATTCTATACTTATAATTATGCAATATAATTGAGAGTTAAATGGTTTATATTGCACCAAGCTTACAATATGTTTGTGCAATATTATCTCTTCATTCAACAAGTTACACATTTTTCTTTGCGTAAAAGACCCTGCAGATAAATTGATTGTAAAATTTACAAGTGGCCTTCAAGAGCACTTGTATAGGGAGCTCAAATATACTCCCTTGAAAAAAATAGATGTGGTCTTCAACCATGCATAGCTGGTCTAAGAGAAGTTCACAGCTCGATCATAGGGAGCTTCTTGATAATCAAATCAGCAATAGTCTTCGAATACCAAGATGCCTTCAAATTCTTCTCCTTCTTCTTTTTCTTATTCTTCTCCTTCTTCTTCCTCCTACTCTCCTACCTCTTATAATTCAAGTAAATATTGTAATCATTTTAAGATACATGGACACTTAAAATCTGAGTGTTTTAGGAAATAGAAGAACTTGTAAAATATCCAACGAAGGAACCCCAAAAGGGTCCCCTTGAGGTTATGGGATAAGGAAGAGAATATGTTAAGTTATGGGGTAAACTGAACAATGTTACCTTGATGAATCATAAATGTGGCCATGATAGTTTATTTGTCACAAAATCCCACCTCATTCATGACTTCTTTGTGAATTGTATTATTGAAAATGGATCGCAAACAAATTTGATTGCACAATCTATTGTCAATAGGCTCAAATTACCTATAGAACCACATCCCCATCCATATCCATTGGGATGGAAGGATATGGGTTCTAACTCCTACATCATAAACACTTGCATTATGTCATTCACTTTTGGGCCTCATTATATGGATAGATTCACTTATGATGTGACTCCCATGGACTATTGTGGTCTTATTCTTGGCTAGCCCTATCAATTTGATAAAAGGGCTATATATGATGCATACAATCAAACCTACACTTTGCATCATAAGAATGAAAAAAAAAATTATTCATAACCAGCAATAGACCACACTTATACCTTACTCTTATCCATCACATAAGATAGCATTAGTCTTCAATCGACCTCAGGACACACTTGCTTCCTCTGCACCACCTCCTCTCAAGGAGGTGACTTCATCATCTTTTGCCACTCCACCTCCTCCCAAGAATACAAGTTCATCATCTATTGTTGATCTTATTGTTCTTCCTCCTGTTTTAGAGTGGCCTTCTTCATTGTCATATTCACCATTTCTTGGTGTACTGTAGACTTAATTGAATCCACAGTAGCCTACTAGTGCTTCATCCATGCCTCATCAAGATCCTACATATATTGGTGATAAATATGTACCATAACATTGTATTCTAGCATCCGCAACTCATGGCCTCAATGACCTTGTTCAACATCTCAGTCATCTTTTTTTTTAGCATACAGTATCTCAACCTCTCACCTCTATTGTACAAGCATTGGAATCCAATGCTTCTATGGTGGAGAGGGATGATGTGGACATCATTATACCTAGGCTTATGTTTATTAGGCTTAGTTTATTTTATCATTTTCTAAAGCTTAAGTCCTAAGTCTAGGTGTGATTTAATAATATCTTATTCCAATTTGTAAATGTCGATACATTTGGATGGCATAAGTCATTGGGTAAGATTTGTTCTTCTTTTGAGAGTTAGCAAGATCAAGTGGTTAGCATATTTTACTTAACTATAGATTTTAGTTAAGCATATTCCTAAATTAGGATATTATGGTTGTAATAATGCTTATTTAAGAATACTTTTGAAATGTAAATTTTAGATTATATTTAATTCTAATTCAAAATGACATCTCTCTGAATCAAAACCTCAATCCTCTAAATATCATAAAGACCATATGCCTTTAGGGTATTTTAATACCCAAGAAAATGCATCTACAAATCTTTGGTGCTAGCATATTCTAAATATATTTGGGTATGTAAGTCCATGTTAACTATCCAAAGATATAGAGTTGAGACACATTAGGCTTCTCCCTTATCAACCTCTAAAGAGGTGTCATGCCTAGAACAACATTAGTGGGAACATTGATTATAAAGTATGTCATACAAGTGATGACCTCACCCTAAAACGTGTGCTCCATCCCCTTCGTATGAATCATACATCATGCCATATCCATTATTGTCCTATTATTTCTTTTAGCTTCATGTTTTTGCTTAGGAGATAGTTAATAGTCCTTTGATATACCATGAAGAGTTAAAAAATAATAAATTGAATTGCTTATGTACTCACCTCCGTCATATGAACTAAGACATTTTTTCTATCCAATTGATTTTCTATAAGAGCTTTGGAATCCTGGAATATCTCAAAGACTTCATTGTTAGTGTGGATTGTATAAAACATATCTAGAGAATTTTTCAATAAAAATAAGAAAGTACCTATTTTTATAAATGGATGGTGTACCCATAGGTCCACAAACATCACTAAGCATGATCTTCAAGGTGTGGTTAGCCCATATGATAGTCCCTTTTAGAAATTTCTCCCTATGGTGCTTCCAAAGAATACATCTCTCGCATGCACCACTTGGGGGAAAAAGAGACAAAACACAATGGTCATCTGATGATGACTCATGTATCTCAAGGATTCATAACTAAGATACGCATGCCTATGGTGTCATCTCTAAATATTAATATCTACATGTGTAATGATAGCCATAAAATATTTCTTTCTAGGAGAAGAAATAGGATTCAACCTTTCATACCAATGTATACATTTGGTCCAACTCCATAATAATAAGAAGCAATAGTGCTAAATCCATTGTTTATATCCTTAGCTACCCATTGATCAAGTCAAAAAAATTCTTTCTATTTCAAATTAATAATGTGATTAAAAAATTAATAAATTAAGGAAAATATGAGGAACATGATGCACCTCATCAAGAGAAGAAGATTCAATGTTGATCTCTCAACATCCTTCAACCTATAAAGAAGAGTTATCTCCAATAATAACATGCTTATATGAATACATTTTTTATCCCCTTATAGAAGATGTTTGTGCTTCATCACATGCCTTTTTTCCCTTGAATTTGTAATCTATTCATTAAAAAAAGTGGATTTCTAATATGTTGAAAAAAAAATTACATGTGCTTGTGAGGTCTCTCGATCAAATTTATCATCACATTGTGCATATAAAAAAATAACATTAACACCCCATTTTTTGTTGCTTCCTCAAGATTCATGATATTAATTTCTACTTTATATCCTTCCTTATTGTAATACTCACATGTTGGCTTTTTGAAAGGATTCTTAGGATTATTTTAATTCTATTTTGGTTTCTTATCACTTTTAGTTTTGGCAATAGCTTCCTTTGGATGGACTTGATTGATGACATAATTACACTTATACCTTTGTCTTCTAGCCTGATGATCCATGAAGTACTTGAATACCTCATAAATTGGTGGTGCAAATTAATTAGGGAAGTAGACTCAAATTATCTCAAACACAAATACTATTTGATATACATTTAAAACATTATTTAAGACTATAATGAGCAATTCAATGATCTTCTCCTCATCCATAAATTGTTTACCTTCTCTAGTTATCTTGGGTACTTTTTTGTAGTATAAATATCTTCTTGTATTTGCTTGAAACAACTAATGTACTCATAAATAGTATCAAAAGATTCCATAGTTAAAGGAGAAATCCTAGAATATATCCTACTAATCTATGTAGAATCATTGCAATCACATAATCCCTAAAATTTGTCAAGCAACTCCTTGGGATTCATGGTGCTACTAAAATGGGTGTCATAGATCTTGTCAACATAAATAGATATAAAAAAAATACCCTCATACTTATTTTCCTTATAAACCTGCTTTCTTTCTTCATAATTAGTAGCCAAAGGTTCCTTATTCACCTATTTGATTAACCCCTTACTCTGAAGTAAAGCTTTGATCTTAAGTTTTTAGAAAGCATAATTTGGATGATTCAACAAGAGAACATGCTAATCCATAACTATCCTACTATAATATAAAATATTACATGTAGTTACGACAATAAATAATGCCACCAATGTATAGGTATCAAAAACACAAGCAATTTGAAAAACATAGACTCAAAATAATTTTATATAAAAAAGTTATGGTACCCAAAAGTTTGGCCCCAAAATCACATAAAAAGACTTCAAAACCTTTGAATATTTTTAAATAATACTTGCAATAAATGAGAGGATACCACATATTGTTGTATAAGTGGCAAAAGGAATTATGATTATGTTGACTACACAATGTATCGATGAATCAAATGATACCATTTTTCATGATTAAGGAACTACCATCTATGCATAGACTGTGTAGGCCATTAGATATGGTAGGAATGAAGTAAACTACAATATTGATCATGATCTAATTTGAATTGCAATCTATGAACCATATTGCACCACTTGTTACACTATTATTTGTACTAAACCTTGTGCTTCACCAACTCTACTACTAATTTTACGACTATACAGTTACTAAGTTTGATTAGTTGGTAGAATATGATTGGTTGAACCCATGTTTAGAGGTGCTAAGTGGTGTATAGCCTATAGCATTGGCCATTGTATAACCTTCCACATCAATAATTGTATAGCCTACCATGTTAACTACCATGTCATCCACCATATTATTTGATATACCACCTACTATGTCAAATGTATTGACTACCTCATAAACTACATGGATTACCACATCACCTTCCATATCAACTATAAAACTTGTACAATTTTCCACATCATCAATGCCATGTCATCGAGTTCCACATCATTAGATTTTATGTTAATAGTTATGATAAGCAAATAGTGATGTCATCAGGTGCCATATCACATGTAATGCAATATCATCTAATTTTGGCATACCCTCATTTGTAATAAAAGGTTTTGCAAGGGGATAATGTTCAAACATTCAACCTAATATAAAGCCTAAATCCTTAAAAAAATATCTACTAGCCACCAAGGAAGATGTGCCTTCAATGATATAGATCACATACCTTATTTTTATATATTTAACATTCTTCAAACCCCTTGCAAGGTGCCCAAGATCGTGATGCCAACATGTTTCATGAAATATGCATAGACACATCATATTTTTATCATACCTTTTTCTCCAAGGAATATATAGAATATTCCTTGTTTTGATTTTCAAATTAAAAAAAAAAAAAAATTGAAGAGAAAGAACTAAAAATTTCAACATAAAAAAATCACCTAGAGGAAATTTTTAAAAAAATGCTAAATTGGAAACCCCCCAAAAATTTTATAAAGAATCTAGAAGTATTGATGACTCATTTGTATCTATCATAGTTTTTCCTATACAACATTTTTGTTGAACACAACGAATCAGGACATTGTCTCATGTCAATGCAACAAAAACATTGTCAAACCATTTTAACAACTATGTGACATGGCTTAGAGGTATTTTTATTGGATTTTTAAGCCTTACTATCACATAATGACATAGGTCCCAATATAAAAATGCCACAATGTTAAAGGTCAAAATATCAATAATGAAGAGTAGAATAATATATCAGCAAATTAATATGTCTATCAAGGCCTATATAATACTAAAAATAAAATTCACTTATAAAATCAAATATGAATGTTAATGGCATAAACCATTCATGAACTATGCATAAAGAAAACTTACAATATTAATTGCCCAAAATTTGTATATAATCTTTATTCCTTTTCTTTCGATTACAACTTAGTAATATAATATTCAAATTACATTTTAATGGAGTATTATCTCTATAGTATACCCATAATAATGTGACTCTTCAAGAACTTGACTATTTCTCTCCATATGACAAGTCCCATGACCTTTGGCTTATCATCTTGCCACTTTTCTACTAGACTCTTCACTTTATTCTTACATTGACACTTGACTCTATGATACTTGCACACATCTACATGACTCTTACACTTCTACATGCACTCTATACTTGTGCACATCCTCACATTACATATTTTCACTCTTACATACATGACACTTGTGCACATTCTCTCAATCTACACTTGCACTCTAACTTACATGACACTTGTGTATTTTCTGCACATTGCACTCTTACATGATACTTGTGCATTTCCTACACATTGACACTTACATAGAAAGGGGAAATATAAATTATTCACCTAAACTATAGACTCAACCCTAATCTATTACATACATACAATTATACCGTGAAGGTACCATGGGGGTACATTATCATGTACTAAATAATGTAATATACCTCAACACCCCCTATATTACATTATTTGGTTATTGAAGACTTTAGTCTTCAATATTGGTTTTCATCTTTGTCTTCAATCTTCAAGTGACCTTGCATTGTTCATGAACCTCTACTTCCTGGAATCTTCTTCAGCTTCTTTGAGTTTTGCTTTAATTTTTTCTTTATCCTCATTCTTTTATTCTTTAGACTTTGTATATGATTCACAAATTTTTTGAACTTCTTCTTTGATCTTTGGTTCATGTGCTTCTTTCTTCATTACCTCTACGATAAATTTGGACCATATGTGATTCGTTTCCCTATTTTTGTTTTTCAATCTTTTAATTTTTAATTTTGCCCTGCATGTTAGAAATAAAACACTTTGCTCTATTGTTATAAATTTCTTCATATTTAAGATTTTGAAGAAATTATTCTAATATGAATAATATGAATAATAGAAATTATTCCAAAAAAATACTGGAGAATGAGATATTCTTCCATAGAATTTACATGGATAGAGATTCTAGCAATTTGCTTCTTCATGTCCAATTCTATTGCAATAATTACATTTTAACTTAATGCAATGCCCTTTCTTTGATTTATGTTTCCTTGCTAGTACATCGAGTTCTTTTTTTTTCGTAAGAAAACAACGTAAACATTTATGCACAACTACGATCATTCTTGCTTTATTTTCTTTATAAATAAGTTGCATATTTTTGAACTCTATGGTACTCAAAGTAGTTGTAGATCTTGTTATATTTTCAATTTGTGATTTTGTATCAATAAGATCTAGCTTTGAATTCTCAAGTGTACTTCTATACCATGTTGATGTTTTCTTTTTCACATCTAGCAGATTTTTAGTATTAAATTTTAATTTGTTTACCATCTCTTCATTATCTTCATTGAATGCATTTCTAATTATCTCTTCCATGATATGAATCAATTATGTGATTTATTTCCTTCTAATTAGTAAACCTTACATCTCCCAAATTAATAAAATAACTCAAATTTGAATTTTTTAAATTTGAATTTTTCTAATCTTTGATGTAGAAAAACTTTTAACTCCCTAATATATTAAATTTTCAAAATTTTAATTTTTCAATAATTTTAAATATTTAAATTTCTCAAATCTTTAAAAAACATCAAATCACAAAATCTCTATGTAGAGGGGGAAAACTACCCTATCGCATATGATTCTTAGCTAGATCCGCTAGGATCCAAGGTGACCGCAGGGGTGTGTAATATTCTCTAAACTTGGGGGCTTGGGGATCGAAGGGTTCACAAGGAATGGCTTTAGGACTCAATCCAAGTTTGGGGTGGAAATTTTTGATGTATATTTTAAGTAAACACCTATGTCTAGCCTTTATAATAACTAAGCTATGGAAATTGAAAGAACAATGTGAGCAAACCAAAATGTAGGCAAACAAGGACTAACCCTAGAATGATTCTTGATTTTTAATGATGACTAAACCCTAACTTGCAATAAAATAAATATTTTTTTCTTTTTAGAAAGGTTTTAAGAGAATGCATAAAGAAAATGTAAACTATATTCTTCTTCTCCTTCAAATGCCAAGAACTATAACCAAAATATTTTTATTTTATTTATGACCTAGAATTAGAACAGAGATGGATAGAAATTAAATAACAAATAACCTAAGAAATTAACTTAGGGTAATTATCTGATCTAGCGGTTGATCCCAGCTTTAACTTACGTCCAAAATATCCAAACAGCTTCAAACCTACAAAACAACTTCATAAAACCCTATAAAAATTTATCGACGTTTGGGGGCCTACTTAGGCCATTATATGACTAAGCTTGGAGGTGCAGCAGTCAAGCCCCTTTGGTCATTTTAGCTGATTGTTCAAAAATAAAAGTGATTGTTGACCCATTTGGAGATGAACAAGCAAGGATGCAATGAAATGAATCAAAGCAAAAAAAAATGCAAACAGTAGTGTTATGACTTAAATGAAGCATGCATACACACATTGAGGGTTTGGGAGTGAAATTTTGCCCTCAATCTTAATGAAATCAAAATCATGTCCCATAAGGGGTGACCACGATTTTGGATCTACCGAAATCATGCCCTATACAAATTGGGCTTGATTTTGCAACAAAAATGCAAAACATCTAATTAATGTGAAATGAGATACAAAAATGAACAATTAATAATCTAAGAATGATAAAATGCAATAATGAACCTAGTGGTAGCAAAAGAAAATACAAATGGTTGAAGACCTCCATAAAATGGTGGACTCCTCAAGTCTCAACACTTATCAACTAAGGACATCAAATTAACAGTAGAGCAATAGAAGGACACTAGAAGACACTTCATATTGATCACTTTACACTTCTAAAATCACTTGGAACTTCAAAATATTTTAACACTTCTCTTGAAAACCACTTAGGGGAAAACAAGGATCTAAACCCTCTATTTGTAAGAGGTCTAGAGATAAAATTAGGAAGAAAAGAAATGAGAAAACCTAAGGGAGGGTCGACATCCTAGAGTTAAACTCAAAAGTAAGGTTTTTTAAGAAAAAACCCTAACTTGTTGAAATCGTGCCCCTTAAGGAGTGACCGCGATTTCAACAAAACTAGGAAAAAAAGGAGAAAGGAGGGAAAGAGAGGCCCAAAATTGTGTTTTGACAAGTTTGAGGGCCCTCTTAGGGGCTCTAATAATATTGACTCACTTATGTGGTTTAATTTTCCATGTCTACATTTTACCCCCTCTTTGATGCATTTAATGCCTAATAAATGTGTTAAATAAAGATGTAGACAACTATGGGCAAAGAACGACGAACACAAAAGGGGTGGTTGGTTTAGAAGAAATGAATGATTGGTTTAGAAGAAAGGGGTGGTGCAAAAATGGTGTTATTATGGATATTTTAAAGTTTTACATGCAAAACGAGGCATTAGGGACTTTAATACCTCTTAGGCCAGGGTGCCCCCTCAAGTTTTAGAAGGAATGCAAAACTCCTGAGGAAACTCAAAAAAAGGTTGATGTTGAAGAAAAGAGAGCAACAAACAGAGGAAACAAAGTAAAACACAAATAAGAGAGATAAAAAATAGGGGTATAAGAAGAGGAGAGTGATGCAGGAGCCTATCTTTAGAGGTTTTTTTTAAAAGGAGTTTTAAAGTAATTTTTTTATTACTCAAAATGGAATTCTTTGATGCAAAATATAATTTGTCAAAAATGATAATTACTAAAAAAGGCAAATTTTGATGAAAAAATAATTTTTCAAAAATAGTAATTACTTAAAAAGGCATTTTTTGGTGGAAAAATAAATTTGCCAAAAATAGTCATTTTTTTATTTTTAGGGTTTTCTTTTAGGGCTTCAAGCTTTAGGGTTTCTTTGGGGATATATATTCCCTTGGTATTGCATTGTAAAAGGGGAAGTGAATCCAGGAATGAGAAAAAAAAATATTTATTGGTTTATTTCAATGTATTATAGTTTTTATGTGAATGGAGGGTTTTTATGATTATTTCTATTTATTGTAGTTTTTATGTAAATGGAGGGTTTTACATATTATTTTCATTTATCATAGTTTTTATGTAATGGGAGGTATTATGTTTTGACCTCTTGCAGCTGGATTTACATCATTTGGTATTAGAGCAAGTTGGATCTTGTTGGGGAGAAAAGAGAAGAAAAGAAAAGAGAAAATGAGAGGAGAGCGAAGGGGCTCTAAAAAATGGCACTCTATGCAGTGCTTGCAGAAGGTTTGTAAAACCTTGGAGATAGAAATTGGCACTCTTTGTAAGTGCTTGCAGGAGGTTTTTTTTTATGTAAAAGCCTTAAATAAAGAGATTGGTACTTTGTATAGTGCTTGTAGAAGGTTTGTAAAACCTTAGAGAAAGAAATTGGCACTCTGTGTAAGTGCTTGCAGGAGGTTTTTATATATAAAACCTCAGAGAAAGGAATTGGCACTTTGTGTAGTACTTGCATAAGGTTTGTAAAACCTTAGAGAAATAAATTAGCACTCTGTGTAGTGCTTGCAGGAGGTTTTTTCATTAAAAATCTTAGAGGAAAGAATTGGCACTTTGTGTAGTGCTTGCAGGAGGTTTGTTATTTTAAAACCTCGAAGGAATAAATTGGCACTATGTGTAGTGCTTGCAGGAGGTTTGAGATATAAAACCTTAGAAGGATATTAGTACTTTGAGGAGTACTTACAGATGTGTGGCACTCTATGGAGAGCAATTATGAGTTTGATCAAAGGAACTCACAAGAGCAGAGTTCTTTTCAACCAAAGGAGAATGATGTAGGAGCCTATCTTTAGAGGGTTTTTTAAAAGGAGTTTTAAAGTAATTTTTAAAATTACTCAAAATAGAATTCTTTGACGCAAAATATAATTTTTCGAAAATGATAATTACTAAAAAGGCAAATTTTGACGAAAAAATAATTTTTCGAAAATAGTAATTACTTAAAAAAGTAATTTTTGGTGGAAAAATAAATTTGTTGAAAATAGTCATTTTTTATTTTTAGGGTTTTCTTTTAGGGCTTCAAGCTTTAAGGTTTCTTTGGGGATATATATTCCCTTGGTATTGTATTGTAAAAGGGGAAGTGAATCCAAGAATGAGAAAAAAAATGATTTATTGGTTTATTTCAATGTATTGTAGTTTTTATGTGAATGGAGAGTTTTTATGATTATTTCTATTTATTGCAATTTTTATGTAAATGGAGGATTTTACATATTATTTTTACTTATCGCAGTTTTTATGTAATGGGAGGTATTATGTTTTGACCTCTTGCACCTAGATTTACATTAGAGAGGGTGAAAATGAATTCATTTTCACCACACAAGGAGAGGAAGAAGAGCTATGGAGAAAAACAACAAATAGTTCTTCCCACACACTGTTCAGCCATTGTGATGGGTGAGGCTAGTACAAAAATGAAGCAAGCATGAGTAAGGACTAAAATCCTTCCTCTAGACTAGGCTAGATTAGGTTTTTAGTACCTTTTTAAGCATTTTTGTCTTTTTAGAAGAATTCGTCATGCACGACCCTAGCATGATTTTAGGGGCCAACCATGATTTTGGTTGGTTCATCATGGCAATCAAAATTGTACCTCAAAATTACAAGGTATGACTTCATATATCTATGCCATGCAAGTATAGGGTACAAATTCAAAAGAAGAGAGAAAAATATGAAATTGATCCCAAGGAGAACGAGGCATGATTTCAACCAAGAGGAAAACAAAGAAGAGAGGAAACAAGTGGATAGGAAAAAAAAAGGAAAAGAAAGACAAGAGAAGCAGGCTTAGGTATTGAAATGTTGCTCTATGTTATTGTTGTTATTATTTTTATTATATATATATATATATATATATATATATATATATATATATATATATATATATATATATATATATATATATATATATATAAATAAGCGATTAAAAATTTGTGATGTTTTGGTTGTAGCATGATGTACTGGAGAGCCGAGAGTGGTGATCGAGTTCCTTGGAGGTGGAACTACAGGGTCTCTCATAGGTAGAGAGGGGTAATCTAGAGACAGTGGGGCTATAGCACCTAGCAAATATGCCCTGGGTGTAGGCAAACAAAGTGCTACTTATAATGTTGGTAGAGAGATATGGTACCTGGAGTCATCTACCTTATGGCTATTAATGAGGGAGATGAAAACCATACTTGAATATGTGTGGTGCATCTTGCACATCCCCATCAGGGGAAGATTAGTTTATAGGGCACAAGAGCAGCATGCCACATTATAAAGGTTATCAAGGGGCTAGGCCCATTAGGTCCAAGAGAGTCAAATCCCTATTGATGAGTTGGTGAGGTGTTATGGTATTGATGCTCTTACAGTCGTTCTCTATGGAGTAGTGACAAGATTCCTAGTGTGCCACATGAGTAGGCAACATCTACCATGGGTACTAGCAAGGTAGTGATCGACATGTGAGATCAACAAGTGTGATTTGCATGGGGTCCATATGTGTTGGCTCATTTGTACATAATATTGTACAATATTATGTATAAATGATATACAAGATTGGTCTACATGACCTTGCTCTAAGTGTGGTGTTAGGAGCACATAGCAGTCTTGAGACCATATGCACTGTCAGGGCCATTATCCAACCTAGAGCAACCAATAACATATATGTGGTCCAGCAGCTTCGATCGAATCCAAAGCACATATGTTAGAATCCTGCCACTAGGGAGGTAGGTGATAGACGAGTTATGGGACCACATGATCATATGGTAACCTTGGAATCTACACTCTGGTTGGATAGAGGATGTGAAGGAGCTGGCAAGGATCAAAAGGATTAGGTGGGTCTCTATAGAGAGGGGGGAGTTGGAGCTTTTCAGGTTTGATCGATTCTAGTGGTAGTTTGGTATCTTCCAATAGATACCAAACCTGGGTGACTATTGGTATAGGCAGGTGTGGAGTGGTAGAACCTTGAAGGTTCTAGAAAATATTTAATAATTTAATAAATAAAATAACATAAAAAGAATCACTTTTAGGGTTGAATCATTGTTGCATTGATAGGGGGTCCCTCCAATGCGTATATATATATATATATATATATATATATATATATATATATATATATATATATATATATATATATATATGTTTTATATTATTCGTAGATGATTGATTACACCTTAGTGACTTGTCTTATATACCTATTTTAGGGTTGTGAGTGAAATGACACGATGCTAAGCCTAAAACCCTAATATTATAATAACTAATTTATAATTAATTATTATATTACTTAATATACCAACCTTAGAATATGAAATGTATATTATTATTAATAATAATTAGGGTTAGGATATAGGATTCTAAAAATACACCCCTCTTAATAATAAATTTTTCCTCAAAGCAAGAATGGAGGAAAGTTTACAAAAAATTTCCACAAAAAGTTGTCGAAACAATTGTCTGCAAAAATCATCACAAAAATTGCTAAAAGTTGTCATCAAAAAATGAGGTAAAAAACATCGCAAAATTTGGTGTCAAAAGTTACTCGTAAATATTGTCGTAAAATTTGAAAATAAGTGTTTTGCAAAAAATTGACTCTTCAATAGGGTACCTTAGAACATCAGGTTTCATTCATAGAGAGCAATTGTTATTACGCTTATTTTTGTTGGTGGTTGCTTCTTCTTTTATGGTCATGCTATGTAGGTAATTTTCACTCTTCCTATGATAGCGGTAGTACTCCTTCGTTGGAAGTTATTTCAATCTCTATTTGACGATATTATTGTGATATCCATGACTACGTTGGTAGTGCTTCGAGAAATTTGAGTTGCTGGCTAGGTGAGGTTGATTAAAAATGCACTTTATTGTGCATTCAAGGCTTCTTTGTTGCTACTTTACTATCCAAGAGATGTTCAATTGTAAATGACTATGCAATATATGTCTTGACAATGTCTTTATTATGACGTGCATCATGGTAGCTAATGTGTGACATGGGTGAATGTAACAATAAGACATCAAAAAATGGCTAGCCATATTTTGACATGAATTTGAAAAATCTAAATGACTTTTTTATCATTGCATGATCCATGATTATTTCCTATTTCCAAGTGGTAATGCTAGCAATGAGCTTCTTTGGGCATGATCTTCGAGGAATGAGGCCCAGTTGGTGTTGGATGTTGTGGCAACGTAATCAAAAGCCTTCAAATCAGCTTAACTTGTGTGCTTAGGTTTTAATGAATTCTTTTGCTTTCACCAAATTTTAGTTTTGATGCCTTTCTACCTTGGATGTTTGACATTTATGCACTTGTAATTCATCTGACCTACTACATTGTGAAAACCATGTGCTCCGAATTGTTATTCTTTAAATTGATTTTCTCTTCAAGTGGCATTCAATGAGTGCTTGAAAGTTGCAATTGCTTCATCCTCCTATAAATCATTTTTTAAGCTTTGAAATAGCATTCTCTCTAACAACATACGGTTGGAAAAACCTTTCTTCAAAATCTTTTCTTTGATGCTAATTCTACCAACTTAATTTTAGAGTGTTATTTCTCTGTGAGAATTGAAGAGGAACCCTAATTTATGTAATCACAATGAATCCTTCACATGAATCAATGGGCTTCATTAACAATATTTGGATGGTTTTTTATTGTATGCATTACTCACATTAATTTGCTCTATGGTGGACATATGATGGCATTTTTTAATGCTTAATGCCTTACTGTTTGTTGTGCATTCTACCCAGTTGCTTCTTGACATGACCTTGGTTTGCTAGGTGAAGCCTGAGATATTTTACAATGTTGTCTGAGCATGTAGTAGAGAAGAAGTGTGTCAAGTGCCTCTGGTTAAAAGATTCTACAAATAAGAGGGAAATGAAGCCTTCATCCTATAATTGGCCATAACTGGAATCCCAAAAGACTTATTTACCAAATTTTATGATCATCTTGATAGTCCTCATTACATCGCTTTCCTCAGAATGGAAGAACTTAATGCATGATAATAGCTCAATTTTATATCCCAAGAAAATGCTAATGCAGGATCAAATTAATAAAATTTGAAAGAGATACTTTGTATGAAAATGCAGCTACCAGATCATCAGAATAATAAGTAGCAACATAATGTGTGATGTATTCTTTGTATACATTCATTATTTGGACTCAAAGGTAGTTAACATTTAGAATGTATGAATTCCATAGTACTATAGAAATCAATGGCAGCAATGATCATAGGAGTGTTTTACCGTGTTTATGTTTCCCTTGAAAAGAGGGAAAAATGTGCATTTTATCCAACCATCACAAAATACATGTATAGTGAAATATGTGTTTCTTGTGGTAAGGCATGCGCACAGCCTCTTCTCCAAAACCAAAGACCTCCAAGCAATTTGGACAAGTGAGAGCACCATTGAACATGAGTGGAGTGTGTGTGGTGTAAATTTAGTGCTCTCTTGAAAGGTTTTTGGCATGTTGCTTTTTCCATTCAATATTCCAGTAGCAATTTTTTTACATTTGTGAGTCCATCTTTGAAGCCCAAAAATTTATTGAGAGTGACATCATATTTTGCAGATATTATCTTGTATTCGTTGGTTGTAGTTTCAACGTTCTCAGTTTCAATGTTGAAGCATTTGGAGATTGTGAAAAAATAGATATCAAACAACGTTGAAGCATTATATATTGGATTTTATCTCAATTATCACCATCCATATCTAAGAATATCTATCGTGCCCATATTTGCCATTATCATTACTTAAAATTTTCATCACCAAGATAATAAAACAGTGAGTCTCTCTTTTCAGAAGTCCTTTAAGGCACTTTTTCATCATTGGAAGTGTTGCATGTAGAGAAAAAATAGAATGTGATATTTGAAGTGGTTGGATTTGATTTGGAATATCTGGAGATATTGGGGGACTTAAAACATTTTCTCATGATCTCATTGGTGAACGCATATTTATTCTTCATATTCTAATACGTTGATGTCACAATTTTATGAGTGTTTCCAAGGTGAAAGAACAATTTTACCAACCACGAGGTAGGAATAATTTCATGAAGGCAGCATCAAATGAATCCATTAAAATAACATCCTCCATCTCTATTAAAAAATTTAGCATCCTATCACAATGATTAAAAATTATCCACCATGCCGTTTTTCAAAATAAAATGAAAATATCAAACTGCATCTAGAGATCATGGATTCTACTCCCATCCACGTGGTTATTGTGTTCTATCAGAATCTTATTTGCTACTGAATGCATGATGAGGGAAATTGATCATCCAGTATCTGCAAGGTGGAGACCGTCGCATTCTATCCAAAGTCCACACTACCAGCCACATTACTGGGAAATATCAAATGGAAATAGTTAGCTGGTGTGCACTATCAACACACAGTGATCTCGTTTCTAACAGTGAAATTGCAATGGACCATTTAATGAACCCAGAAACTGCATTTAGAATATCCATAGTGGGGTGCTCTCATTGATGATAACTCTCTTGTCCATTGGTTTGAATTGCCACCAAATTTCCTACAAATACAATGATACTGACTTCAGGAACATTAATCATATCGCAAGGCTCTACACCGATTGGCTCCATTTGAACCAGATGGTACACTGGAAGGATTGGATTTCCAATGAATATTGACACATTGTATACTAATATGATGACTACTGATACATTTCCATTCACCATGATCAATGAGAATAACAGGTGACTACTAGTGTTTCTTCTGAGGACAACTGAAACACAGACATCGAATTCCAAACACATGTGGTGATCAAATTTATGGAGGTATGTGATGATGAATAAAAAATGCAATAAAATTTTAAGCACCTTAAAAATTGTGTCATAGATAAGTGCAGATTGTAGGTTACAACATAAAATTGCACTTCCCAATGTGTTATGGCTCCTTATTTATCGAGTGATCCTAAAATATTTGTTGTTGTGCATAGAGTATATGGAACCAGAAATGTCATTAAAAATATTTAAAGTAACTATTTATAATGCATTTTTGATATCTGGATTGTATTATGGTGTGAGAGGAGGAATTTTGTTTAGATAAGGTGGCCATGGGGGTGGCCTCGAAGGAGATAGGAAATAATCTCTCAATTTAAGCAAGGCGAATAGGATGCCCTTTGTATCTCTCATTTTGAATTGACAAGGGTGTATAGTTCTAGAAATTGGTCCTGCTTGATTAGGTAAAACCTTCCCAGTTCCACCAGACTGTGCATGGGACAAACAATATTTCTCATAGAACCCTTTGGAGTGCTGCTAGCAAGCTTCTAAAGAGAAATATCTTGCATGACTTTCTGAATTTGATTTTTATTTATTTGCAGATTTTAAAAATGATTTTGCAGTGGTACACAAATCCCAAGAAAAATGTGCATTCTCACCATACCCAGTTGCCAAACTACCTGTAATTATTTCTTGCATTAAATTTTTTTTAGGGTTTGTATTATTTTCTTCTTTCTTTAAAAAGGTAATGGGTACCACTTAGGATTCCATGGCTACGGGATCTTTCGAAGGAAAAATATTTTTAGGGTTAGGGGCAACTTCTTCATTTGCAACTTCCTTAATAGTTTGGGTTTCTTTATTTTCCTCTGCTTCCACTTTCATTAGATACTCAAACTTACTACAAATATTGTCAAAATGTTGCCACTTTGCTTCCCACATGCTTGTGTCCCACATGGCTCTGATACGAAATGATAGAACCCTGAAGGTTCTAGAAAATATTTAATAATTTAATAAATAAAATAACATAAAAAGAATCAATTTTAGGGTTAAATCACTATTGCATTGATAGGGGGGTCCTTCCAATGGGTTAATATTTTTTTTTTTTATTATTCATAGATGATTTATTACACCTTAATGACTTATCTTATATACCTATTCTAGGGTTGTGAGTGAAAAGACACGATGCTAAGCCTAACCCTAATATTATAATATAATAATTAATTATTATATTATTTACTATACTAACCTTAGTATATGAAATGTACATTATTATTAATAATTAGGGTTAGGATATAGGATCCTAACATGGAGGGACCCATAAGGAGTTATAAGGGACCCTGATGTGAGGAGGTGGGAAGAGGAGGATCTAGATCACCCATTGTATTTGGATCCAAAGGTAAACAACATTGAGATGGCCCTCATATACAATAGATGGTACAAGGACATTATACCCTCAAGGATCTCTCCACCAGTGCTAGTGTAGAGGTGCCAAGTTATGGGCCAATGGGTGTAGCTAGCACTTTGGGAGGAGACCCAACACACCATAGATAAATAGTAGTAGAGCCAAGATACCCCATGGTAGGCACTAACATAGGTTCAAGTATAGATGATGGTAGTGGCCACCATCGTTGTTGGTACCAAAAATGGATGAGAAGCCAGAGACACCCCACAATAGCCAAACTTAGACCTTGTAGGATAGTCAAGGAGGCCTCCACATTGATGGTAGTAAGGTCGACTGGGATCATAGATCAGGATGACCCAATGAGGGAGATATGGGTGATGTAAGCCCAAATAGTGATCATGCAAGGGGGTATGGACCTACTTCAAGAGGATAGGTCCAAGGGGATAGAGGGGTTATAGAGTACCTTGAGTATGGCACTCATAGAGTGAGATATGAAAAAGGCTAAGGTATACCACCTCAAGGGAGAGGTTATCCAGCTAGACCACGAGTGATAATAGGCTCGAGTGGAGGGGATGGATACCATGATCAATATCCAATAGAGCAAGGGGATCTGCTTGCTATAGATAGATCTATAGGTTATGGGGGAGAGGTTAGAGGTATCTATGCAAAGGGAGACCTACCAAACTTTGTATTTTTAGGTTATTCTAGCAAATAAAAGGGTACCTCCACTATCATCCCTTCAGATACAGGGTCGATCATGGTCTAGATCATGAACTATTTTATAATCTATGAACATACCCCTATGAGGTCCACCTTCAATGGGTGAAGCAGTGAAGATAGACTCTTGAAGCTAGGGTTAGGATCAGGGTGACATGCCAATTTTGAGTGTGGTATGCATCCCTGGGGAGGGTCGAGTGTGTTGGGCTTGGACTGTGGCACACCAATCAAATAAACATATGTACCCTTTCTTTTTTCTTGAGTAATATTATGTTGCTTTATTTAAAATGTGTGTACTTATGTGTGTTTGAGATTTATGTGTTATTATGTTGAATTATGCTTGAATGGATGAACAAAGACTAACTTATGAATACATGAATACATGCATGAACAAAGACTAAAATAATGCAATGCATGATGGGATGAATCTAGCTAAGTCATGAAATGCATGTATGGATGAAGGAATGAAATAGAAATATGATGGAAAAGAAGAGAAGAAAAGAAGATAAAAACATGGCTCTAGTTGAAATTGCACCTCACAAGTATGGACCGTGAATTCGATGTAGAGTGAAGTTGCAACCTGGAGAGACAGGGCACGATTTTAGAAAAGAGGAAAGAAAAGAAAAAAAGAAGAGAAATATGAAAATAAGAATATGGATAAGATCAACAAATAAAAAAGTTCTTGGAATAAGGTGCTTGAATCAAGATAGACCACAAAAGATCAGTGTGATTAAACAAGAATAGACCAAGTGAAAAGAAAATATTGGAGCGAAACCCTGGAAGGATTTATGCTTGTATTAGATCAAATTGAGGCTACCCCTTTCTTGTGGCCATGAAGCTATCCCATAATGGAGTTGTGCTCATAAAAATAATTTCAAGTGTGGAGTGATACACGTTATGGGGATAGTGCTCATTGATGATAAAAAATGAAGAGATACCCACTAGAATGCATGCTCAAAAATGGTTAAATGGATGCTTCCCCTCACTCATGACCATAAAGCTATCCTTTATTGGGAAAAATATGAGATTTATTTTCAAAGGCAAGTACTACTCGATAGGGTTGTGGTGTGTGCAAAATATGAATGAGTAAATTAAATGCATCTAAACAATGTGAGTGTGTGTGCATGTATGAGAAGAATACAAAAGAAAGAAGCAAAAGATAGTGTGTGAATATGTGTGTGTGTGTCCTTAGTGAAATTTTGAGAGCAAGAGGTGTGTATGATATAATCAGTGGTCATATAAACACCATAAATGATATTCATGCGATATCTACCCTATCCCAAGAGGACCCCTTAATAGGTGAAATATCAAGAAGGAAAATGTGTGAGCAAAAGCAAAAGCAGATAGAATAAGGAACGTACATCCTTTGTCTTGGGGAGGAGAATAAAATGGTGAAAAATTTGCAAGGGAAAAAGAACATACAAGATATGAATAACTGTATCCCTCGACTTGGGAAAATTTGATCATCATTTTATAATTTCAAGGTCAAGAAATTTACAAGAAGAGGGAAATAAGAGAATACATGATAAAATGTAATGATAAGAATGCATGGAAATGGGCTGTAAGTTGGGTATTCGCTAGGCATTAGAGCCTAGTATCATTGCAATGCATGTGAACTAATACCTAACTAAATTTCATCACTTGCCATGCTCACAAAATCCCCAAAAATCTATATGATCAAGTAGTCATGCAAGTAGGATCAAGCAACAATGTAATTATATGATAAGAAAAATGCAAGTGGAATAGAATGTCATGCAAAATATGATAAGCAATCATGTAGCATGAGATAGCAAACAAAATGCATTATGAAAAGTAAGATAAATGTAATATGATAAAATGAATATGCAAAAGCATGCATAGTATATTTTTATATGCATTATCTTCATTAGTTCTTTAAGGTCTTTATCATATAATGAAGCTAAATGATAGGCCCCTAAGCCAAACTTGGTAATTATGACAAAGGGGCCTAGCCAATTGGGCTAGAACTTGTCTTTCAAATTAGAATGAGCATTGGTGTTCTTTTGGTTTTCTTTGAGGACAAGATCTCCAACCTCAAAAGAATGATTACAAACTTTCTTATAATAATATTGATTGAGCCTATTTTGATAGGCTTGAAGATGCTCTATGGCATTAATGCACTTTTCATCTAGTGGCTCTAATTGGTACAAAATATTAAAATGATACTCATCATCGATTGAGGCATCCTGGAACAAGATGTGCAACGAAGGGACCTCTAACTTGAATGAAAATACTTCCTTAATCCCATAGACCAAGACATACATAGAAGCACCTGTAGTGGTTTTTACATTGGTACGATAGGCCCAGAAGGTAGGATAAAGTTGGATATGCCAGTCATGACCGATCTTAATAACCAACTTCTTGAGTATCTTGACTAAAGACTTATTGGATGCTTCGGCTTGACCTTTGATGAATTTTGTATTTAGCACAAATTTTATGGATATCCTTGTTCTTGAAAGGAGTTCCATTTTTAGAAATAATCATCTAAGGATCCCAAACCTATAGAGGATCTAGTTTAAGATGATCTTGAAGACCTCAGTTTCATTCACCATGGCCAGGGGCATGGATTCAACCCATTTAGTGAAGTACTTTATCATTGTTGTGGTAAACTTGTTACCATCATATGACATTGGGTTAATATTCCCTATGATAGCCAATACCCACATGGAAAATGGCCAAGGAGAATAGATAACCTAAAGGTTTTGACAAGGAGCATGAACAAGGTTTTCATGGCATTGATACTTATCGCAGCATCGAACATGGTCACATGCATATTTCTCCATCGAAGGCCAATAATACCCCATATAAAGAAGTTTCTTGGGAATGGCATTTCCACTAAAATTGCCTCCACGTGATCCTCCATGAGCCTCATTAAGATCCAGCTAGGCTTCATCGAAGTTAAAACATCATAGAATGATACCTTCGAAAGAACATCAATATAAATTATTACCAATTGTAACAAATTGACACGTTCTTTTGCAAAAAATATTATGTTTATTGTGATATAAACCATTAGTAATTGAACCATACTTAAGGAAATTAGTATGCCATGGCTCACATATGGAAGCTTTGATGGTCAAAACATCTAACAAGACAAGACTAGAACTAAGCGATGCAGGCTCCTAGAATTTTTTAATGATAATCAACACTTGATCATCTTCCAAATCCAAGGGAAACAAGGATGCAGTAAGATCCATGGCATCCACATGGTAGTTGAAGGATGTAGGGATAAACTCTAAGGTCACTCGATCAAACACAAATAAAAGCTTAGTGATAATCTATTTGTAAGGTTTTAGCTTATCATCCCAAGTGTGATAAACATCGTTAATATGATTGACCACAAGTTGAGAATCATCAAAAACTAAAATGACTATAACCATCAAGGCTAAGGTTGATCTAAGACCAAAGATCAAGGCTTTGTACTCTACAGTATTGTTCTTGCAGGATATACAAAGTTTGAAGGAAAGGGAAATGAGCTATTTTTGTAGGGTAACTAGAATGATTCCAGCACCAACAGCCTTTAAGCATCAGGCTTTATCAAAAAATAAATTCTAGGACTCTAGATCTTCAGCTTCTACACTAAGGCACTCATTAGGGAACTCAGCAACTAAGGGATGGGTTGACTCTAAGGGTACAAAGGCTAGCTGATCATGATTCACCTAATCCTTGATAGTCTTCTAACCTATGAAAGTTAGGTCAAACTCATTAAGTTCTAAGATCCACTTAGCAGATTGACCTAAAATATGGGGTTTAGAAATTAAGTAGCACAAAGGATCAAAATTTACAACAACCAATATCTTATGGTTGAGCATATAATTTCTTAATTTTTGGGAAGCAAACACCATAGTAAGGCAAAGCTTCTCTAAGGGGGTATACTAGGTTTTATATCTAACCAAGGTCCCACTAATGTAGTAGATGGCTCACTGTTTGTTTTGATCATCATTTTGAGCCAACAAGGCTCCCAAGGAATGAGTTGTGATTGCTATGTAAAGTATCAAATGCTTATTCGATCTAGGGGAACTAAGACAAGGAAGTGAGATGCCTTTTGATCTCATCAAAAGCTTTCTAACACTCAAAATCGCACTGTAACACTACATATTTCTTAAGAAGCTTAAGAAATGGCTAACACTTATCGACTAACTGATCTATGAACCAACGAATAGCTTAAATATTACCTTGCAAGCTATGAAATTCTATCAGGGTGCAAGAAGGAGGTATGTCAATTATAATCACTATCTTAGAGGGGTCTACTTCAATGCCTCGCCTAGACATGATGAAACCTAACAACCTATTAGATGTGACTCCAAACACACACTTGGAGGGCTTAAGACAAATCCTGAATTGTCAAAGCCTTTCAAAGATTCATCTTATATCATGAACATGATTCTTTCGATGTATGGAATGACCTAAAATATCATCCACATAGTCCTCTAGAATTTCATGTCTCATATAATGAAAAATATAAGTCATAGCCCTTTGATATGTGGCACCAACATTATTCAAGCCAAAAAGCATAACTTTATAATAGAAGGTACCCCATGGAGTAATTAAAGTTATCTTGGTATGGTCCTCAAGGGTAACTATAATTTGATTGTATCCCAAAAAACCATACATGAGGGAAAGCATTCCATATTTGGTAGTGAAATTGAAAAATGCTAAAAATATCATACACATGCAATGAAATAAAGAACAAACTAGATAGCAAACTATGTAACCATAATGACAAAACAAGATATGAAATAATGGTACCTTTTTTATTAATATCAATTTTATCCTTCAAAAGGGTTACAATGGGATCCCATTGAGGGATTTTCTACCAATTTGATACAAATATTTACAATAAGAAAAAGTAATCCAGGTGTATCTCGCAGGATCTTTCTTGCACCCACAAATTGATTATTGACAGGTTCTTGGGACTATCATGATGTAGGATAATGAGGTGTGAATCTTTATGCCATTTCTTCCTTGTAAAGACCTGTAATCTACACACAAGAATATCTAAAGAGCATCAAAAGCATATGAAGAGCCTTTCAAGATAAGGCCCATAATAATGGAAAATAAAGTGATAAATAAAGTGAAATACAACAAATACATGCATGAAAATGAAATCAAACTATGCTAAACAATAATTAAAATGTTGCTAGAATCTAATAAAAGAAAGAAAATAGAGAACAGATCTCTGCCCAGGAGGTCATCTCTGTTTGGGATGGTCTTTCATGTTGGCCATATCTTGGAGATATGATTGTACCTATGGGCCATCTCTAAGAGAGATAGCCACTAAGTTGCGAATGATTTTCTTATGGTCGATGTGAGGCAACATCAGGTTTTGATCCATGGATTGTTCGATGAATTGGTGTGTTCATGAAGAATAACTTAGGGACGGAATTTGACATCGAAGTAAGGATTTTGGATGGTATAAGAAGTACAAATTCAATATTCAACCTTCTAGATATTCTATTGGTATGCTTGGAATCTTCATGGTTAAATTTTGATAGCACTTCATTGTTTTGAGAATGAGCTCTTTGATTCTTTAGTTTGACAGCAATTCGTTGCATCAAAAATTTATTGATAAAAGTATGAAGGCTAGATGCCATTATATAGACTTCCAAATGGGAGTCCAAGATTTCAAGGGAATCCAAGAAGTGGTTAGGATCAAGAAGAGTAATTTCCTATTCTTGAAAACCTTCATTCAACTGACTTTGTTGTATTGTTGCTCTTAGGTAGCATGTGTAATCGTTTGTACCATGGCACGGGATTTTGGGTCTCGTTGCTTCTGGTGTGACCATCTCAGGGTGAGACAGTCATGATTTCAAGCCATCTTGGGGTAATACAATCTCAATTATGAATCATCTCAAGGTAATATGGTCTCTGGAAGCCATACTCTAGTGGGATCATCTTGGCTATAAAGGGAAATTTCTTCATGTTTGAGTGGTGAAACCCATTGTTGAGCCCTAGGGCTGCCCAAGATGGGTCATATGGCTTGAAAAGGTGTCCATATAAGGTAGTATCCTCAACATGAAATTTTTTAGGTGTCTACAAATGCCCTTTTTTTGGAGGTGTTGTGTGAAAGCATAGCATGGAGCAAAAATAGATGACCTATAGTCAAATTGAGGGTTGATGGTGCTCATTGATCTGATCAATGTTAGATGCTCCAATCATGGAAAGAGCATACATTTTTAATCATTGCTTTCAATACTTTGGTGGACTTGAGTTTAGGTAAACCTTTCAGTTGAGAGTATATTCAAACAATTTTTTAGCATACCTAATCTTGGAAGACAGAAGATATTCCAACATTTCGAGTTTCAGACCTACCAATTTTTTTGTTGACATTTATTTTTGCTTTTGCCCCAAAAAATAGGGAAGTGTATGATAGTTGTTGGCAATGATTTTTGAATTAATGAGATTTGTATGATTGAGTGTTTGATTATTGACTTTGATTATAAATTTTGTGATGTATGACTACCCCCTCAAGCAATGAGTCGATAGAGGATATGGAAGGTGATGAAAGCAATCAGTCGCTTGACTAAGATGACTTATTTTAGGTTTTGTAGATCTTTTGAAAAAGTGGAAGGGGTAAAATATTGTTAAAAATATGATTTTGACCATAATTGGTGATTGTTTTTGTTCAAATGGTCGTATGGTATTTTTCTCATCCTATCGAATTGCATAGATAATTAGTCGTTGCAATTGCCAAGTGTATAGGGTAAATCACTACATACGAGGATCACTTGAGGTTGAGTGAAAGAAATTAATGTACACCTTTATCTCTTGGAGCAATCCAGCAACATGGATTTCTTATGGAATTGAAATGATAGCACTTCGATTCTTTCATGATTCCTTTTGAAATGAATTCGACTAAAGGAATTGGGGTAACTTTGAAGCTTTTTGGTTCTCTATTTTATTTTCTACAATTTTTATAATTTTTGTAATTTTTGCAATTTTTGGTGTCATCCTAGGGTAGGATGGTCGCATTGAATGTGACAGTCTGACCCAAATATGATTGAACAAAATTGAAAATATAAAAGTAATTTTTTGAACTTTTTTGATGTCATTTTTACTATTACGATTGGAGGAAAAGGGAGGTGAGGAGGAGGAGGACAAATTCTGAATTGAAGTGCTTTTAAATTGCCTACCCAAATCTAGCATGGACTAACCCAGGACCTCGACAAGTGGAGGAGGTGAAACGGGGAAGGTAGGCACTTTGTTGTCTCCTTTTTTATTTTGCCATTTAAAGCAAACCTCACTAATTAATGCAGGTAATGAACCTCACTTAAAAATTTAAGGTAATGAGTCACACCTTAGATTAGGATGTAGAGTAGGTTTTTTGCTTCTACTTTATGGCTTGATTTTTTATTTTTATTTTTTGATGCATGATTTTAGATCACATTTTTACTAATTTTGAGGTCATCCTTTGGTGATACGGTTCCCCTTTTATGGGTTGGGGGCTACCTCGGGGTGGGACGGTCAGGTTTGAATCCCTAATAGTTAAAAATTTGATTGTTATGGGAGTCATATCAATACAATAATATCGCATGGAGAGACATTCTAAACTTGATATGACCTCATGGAGAGACAGTCTCGAGCCGAGATGGCCTCATTGGGAGTGAATAATTGGCATTGTTTTATGTATTTTTTTATTTTAATCTAATTGCCAGATTATTTTCATATTTGTTCATCTTATTAGGGCGCGTCATAGGTTTTTTATAGTATTCATGATTACACAAGGGTGCATTACTAATACCTAATTGGGAATGGCTTGAGGCCATTAGCCTTAAGCAAGTGATGTGATTAGAGGTAGTGATGGTGGATCAACCTTATATGACTGCATTGGTCAACCGATGGGATAGTTAGACCAATACCCTCCACCTCTCAACTGGAGAGATGACAGTCACTCTAGAGGATGTTTATAGGATCCTTCATGTGCTAATTAAGGGACACCCCATCAGTTCGACACATGCCAGTCAGTAGGATAGAGTGTTGTAGAGGATATTTAGTGATGAGTGGGAGGTGGCTCGATAGGGCTTAGGTATCAGTGGGATACTAGTGGAGTTGTGGTATAGTTTTGAGGTCCTAACTAGGAGACATGTGATGCTAATGTCACTCATGTCCAATATTCTGTTGTCAGATTCATCAAGAGTGAGGTTCCTATGGAACCTGCTTGAGATGGTCTAGGAGTTAGTTGACTACACTATTCAAGAGCTACCTATTATGGCCTAGGAGAGCACCTTACTGGTACATCTATATGATTAGTTATATTAGATTCAACATTAGGGTAGACATGGATTGGTTTGTAACTTCTTGCTTTAGATATGGGTGTGGAAGCATATTTAGGTGAACAGGATAGAGGGGCTTCCATGGGCACCAAGAACACATATGGTAGATAGGAGAATTGGTTATGTGGCTTGGTGGGAGTAGGAGTAGAATGTGGGTCAGGGTCAAATTCAATACCATTCAGGTAGGATTTCCCACTATATAATGTCACTAGAGATAATGATATTGGGATAGGTGATATGGTAGTCATATTAGGACTACCCACCATGGATAGAGATAGTATAGCAACTAGGGAATTTGAGGCATAGGTAATGGGTGGTTGTATGACATGGTAAAGAGTGAGAGTACTTCCATTATTCTTGCATTACTTGATATTTTAGGATTCACCAAGGTGTACTCAAGGAGCCTATAATTTGTCTCTATCTAGGGGCAGAGACTTAGCTTGAGTGGCCTCAAGTGTAGCCATTGGGGGATGAGGCAGATCAACCACTAGTTGATCCAGGTGTGGAGGATCCAGGTACCACTACAAAATATGACACATGGTGGATCAATCATGACTCAACTATGATAAGGAGGTGGACCTATGGGTAGGCCGATTGGAGCTGTAATAGAGGGTGTGATAGACAAGGTAGGTGAGGGAGAGAGGTGAGTGCATCATCGAATAGAGGGGGAGTAGGACTATATTCTAAAGGGAGTGGAAGATCCACTGAATGAGGGTAGGTATGATGAGGATCCATAGGATGAGGATAGTTGATTTAGAGAGTAGGTGTAGTCTCTATAGGTACAGTTGGCAAAGTGATATACTACCATTGTTGTACTACAGAGCTAGTTGAACAAAGAGAGGCAGACGGGTAGGGGATTCTCTGAGGAGAAGGCCCTTCTAACTGCACAACTATAGAGCTTCCAGGAGGTAGTGGATAGGGTGATGATCAAGAAGGATAGGGTGACTATAGAGCGGTATGCTATAAAGGCACAAGTGGTAGCATTAACCGCAACTCAGGGATAGGTAGGGGTAGGTAGCTAGGCTGCAGTTGATGTGGTCACACTATAGTCATAGGTAGCTCAATATTCTTATCATCATAGGTCATATTGAGCACACATTATTATATTATAGGGTGAGGTAGATGATGTGGAGGCATACTATCTTCATGATCATCATCAGGAGCATCACATCAAAGTTGATGTACTACGTTAGGAAAGTCATCAGTGAGGCTGTGTGTTCCACTATTTTGAGATCCTCCTCATAG
This sequence comes from Wollemia nobilis, assembly GCA_028583015.1. Lineage (NCBI taxonomy): Eukaryota > Viridiplantae > Streptophyta > Pinopsida > Araucariales > Araucariaceae > Wollemia > Wollemia nobilis. Next base: position 5,364,737 of record JAQPPZ010017049.1, on the reverse strand, counting down.
GTTAGAGGCTAGTGGGTCTTCTTAGCCTCATCAAAGTGGGGCTGAGGGTGGATATGAGAGTAGTGGTCTAGGGCCAGCCTAAATTGTCTATTTATACTTCTATTTTTTAGAGTGTGAGGTCTAAGGACCTACTCTATTGTAGCCTACAAGAATTTTTATATCATGATGTACCAGATTGATCACATATATATATGATATTTTTATGGTGGCCTATCATGTATTTATTTCATGTTTTTATTTTATGTATGTATGTGATGATAGATGTTTAGCCTAGATTATGTGATGTATGGATGTATTACCTAATGTTAGATACATTATTAGATTTTTTTATTTGATTTATGAATGTAAATTCATGTTTTTGATATGACAAATCTAATGTGTATGAGATGCACTAATTTTTGTATGGATGTTCTAATGCAAATTGTGGATGTATGTTTTAATTGCTTAAAACATAATGAATGAATCTAAATGTGTTTAACAAACTAATGGTATACACCATAAAATGTATAAAAGTCATACATTTGGATGTGAATGTGTGAGATGAAATCTTTGTGATGTGGGAGTTTTCCCTATATATTTTATAAACTAAAATGTGTGCATAAAATAGTCAGTGGTCATATAAATATCATTGCTGATATTCATATGGTATCTATCCTACCTTACAAGTATCCCTTAATAAGCAAAATATCATAACAAAAACTACAAATGATGATGAGATAGTTAGGTACTATGAGGGAATTTTAATATTTTCCATGAGACTCAAACACCCTAGTTGACTAGTCAAAATTTTGTATACTAGCTACACAAGACTCTTAAAGATACAAGTATGTTATGAAGACCCAAATATTTAATATCCCTATGCATGAAAAGTGAATGTATTAGATGATGTATATAACTATCTCATTGTCAGGCGGGTTTCATGCAACCCATTATTGTAATGAGGATCACCCTATGTTCATCTCATCCTGATTTCGGACGTAGTTGGACTAGACTACTAGGCAATACAAGCCACCAAAAGCTAGCTCATCCACAATTCGATATTGCTCTATATAAAAGATTGCTAATGTGATAGACATATCACCACATGTAGGCTACTCCATTGCCAAGTGGGTTTCATCCAACCCATTTTTGTAATGGAGATTACCCCATGGCTTTTTAATAACTAAGAATTTGAGGGATTCAATCATATTACCCTCTTCTTTTATTTTGATTTCTTAGGATACTTGCTCTTATTGTTTTTGCTTAGTGGTGAAAACCACTCTTGTTAGGAGCAAGGTATTTTATATGTGGTGAAAACCACTATTTCTTTTTTTGCAACTTACTCATTTTGTGGAAGAGCAAGGGGGTTGCTTGGGTAAGGGGGAGCTTGTCCTTTTGTCAATTCTTAGCATTCTAAACCATGTGTATAATAGGATGAGCAAGGAAAACCTTTTACTCTAGGTGGCAAGGACTACATTGTAGCATCATCCTTGTCCAAACTTGGATTTTAAATGTGTAAAATTTTGTCAAGATTTTGAGATATACAAGGTACTATCAAAGCAAGACCCTGCCTCCTAAAATTCAAGATAGCTTTTTGCAAAATATAAAAGGAAAACTAGGAATGATTGAATGTCTAAAAACCCTAGTGAACACCCTATAGCAACTTATTGGTTGCGTTGAGAAACATAATTACTCACAAAGGGGAATGTGGATGGTGGTGATATGTGGGATGTGGAGGCTTTCTTTATGATCATGTACAAGCTAGAAGGTATGCATAAAATATTCAATGGACTTCTAAACATAATTGCTGATATTCATTTGGTATCTACCATATCTTATGAAGACCCCTTAATAAGCAAAAGCTCATAAATAAAACTGCAAATGATGACGATGGATAAGGTTGATTTAAGACTCATGAATGGCATACAAACATGGTGTTATTCGTAAGAATGCAAACACAACTTGTCTTAGTGCAAGTGCAATGGATGAATATGTCTAATGCAACTAATAAATGAATGCAAAAAAATGTATAGTGATGTAATGTAAATGTTTTTTTTGTATTTTTGATGTTTTGTATTATTTTGTGTTTTTATGTTTTCCAATTTTTTTGGAAATTTTTGAGGAATTTTTTTATTTTTTGTGTGGTGGAAGGTGTGATACCTTAAGCACCCCTAGAGTGTGTGGTGATCGATGAATGTGGGGAAGGTGTGATACATTTAGAATCCTAAAATTTATTTAACTGTTGTGATTTGGCTGATGGGAACGGTAAAAGACCTTGAGCACCCCTAGTATGCACTATGGTTTATTAGATATGATTGGCTTGGTTGGGAGGAGTGATAAAAATTTATCCTCCTATTGTGGCAATGAATTTTATGTAATATCAATCTCTTGATGAGTTGAGGTGAGTGAACTTTTGGAGATCATTTCTCTCTATCATTTCTTGCACAAGATTCTTGAATGAGTAGTAAGTTTTAATATGATTACCATTCTGATTATGATAGGGACAATATAGATCTTCCCTAAAGTTTTTGCTTTTTGGTTGATTCAGATTTGGTTGTTGAACCTCAAGAAGATTTATAGACTTTGTCTCACACATTCGATGAAAGGGCGATGCTAATAACTCATGCAATGGCATGTACTGTCAAGGAGGGTGATGTTAGTGGTTTGTTGGTTTTGTTGAGGTGAGGGGAGTAGGTTTTCTATGGGAAAATATTCCCTATCAATACGATCTTAGACCATATTTTTAAATGCAATGCAATCATTAATGTCTTAGCCCCTTTTTTTATTATAAAGGCAAAAGTGATTCTCCCTATAATTCTTAGGCTTGGGCCTGTTGGGATCAAGAGGACATATTTCAGGTAAAATAATTGCCTTTTCCTCTTGCAACTTGTGAAATATTTTTAACATGGGTTTGGATAGAGGAGTCCAAGTACGGTGTTGGCATTATGAGCAACATAGACAAGGTGGATGATTTTGAGGTGAATTCAAAGGTTTTTGAGGCTATTGATAAGCAGGTTGATGATGGCTCAACTGTAGCTCAATGTTTATGAGTCGATCCATGATTTGTTGTAGAACATTGTGTTGATGACTCATTTGAAGCTCAATGTTAGCTATCCCAACCAATATGTGTTGGAATCCAGGTTGAGGTAGCTAGTAGCAATCGATCAGTGATTGAGGGGGTTGTAACATTGGACAAAATCTAGATGGATCCTTAGAATTTTGTTCTTTTATGACCATGTTGATAATTCCAAGAAAACCTTCATTTGGATGAGGTATGTATACCTCATTAACTTGTCTAGGGTGCTCTTGACAAGAATCATGTCCCCATGTTTAGGTAACGAACCATGAATAGTACCGATAGGTAGAAACTTGATAGGAGGGCAACCTAGATCTCTGAATGACTCGATGATAGTTGTGAACGCAAAATTCCATACAAGGTATTCAGTGAGACTAGGGTTATCCAAATGGACCGTGTCTTGCAATGAAAATAATTGGGATAATGGAGGTGTGGTTTGAGGTGGTTCATCCATCACAATAGATAATTCTCCTTCCTCCATGAGAGTTGGAATTTCTACTATAGAAATTATGTAAATGGATGGTGGATTTTCCTTCATAGGTGTATTCAACTTTTCTTTGCTCGGAATACCCGATGATGAAGAAGGGATGTAAAAATAAATTGATGGTAATAGTAGAGATGGAAGAGGTGGTGATGATTTAGTGGATGGTTGTAATGGTGGAGCTAGACTTTTGATGGTGTCATTTGGTTGGATGTCCAGGTGAGTGGATGCCAAGGTAGACTCTTGTAGATAATCAACCATATTACAACTTGAAGGGTTGCGGATCTGCATGGACTACATGGACTTGACCTTCATGTGTGTGCTTGATATGCCAATGCAATATGGATGGGATGGATCTCTTATGATGAAAGCTTGGGAAGTTTAGCCAGCTCTCAAATGACAAAAAGCCTAAAGAAATTTAAGTCAGCTGTCTCTAATTGGGCTTATAACAATTAAAGGCAACAGAAGTAGGAACTCCTTATTTTAGAACATCAGATTGCTGCTTCTTATGAGATAGTGAATGAGGTTGGTCTTTTCGAGGAATCCAAATCAACCATCAAAACATTGGAAGGAAAAAAGAGCAATATCTTGCTAGCTCAAGAAGCCCAATGGAGGCTCAAAAGTAGAGCTGTATGGCTGGATTTAGGGGATGAAAACACCAAATTCTTTCAAAATTATGCTAATCATAGGAAAAATATTAATATCATATGGGAAATGCCCAATGGAGAGGGGTCAAAAGCTAGATCCTTCAAAGACCTCACAGCTCTTGGCATAAATCATTTCAAGCACTTTTTCAAAGATCCCAAAAGCGTAAACTTGGCTGAGATCTTAAAACATACAACCTTCTTTCCAAGTTTTGCAGATGAAGCTACTAATGAAATGATTCTTGAGAAAGTGTCATTGGAGGAATTAAAATAAGTGCTTTCATCCTTTCAGAAGGACAAAATTCCTAGGCCAGATGGTTGGGGGGTTGAATTCTTCTTGGGCCTCTTTGACTTAATTAGGGAAGACCTGATTAGAGTTATTGAAGAAACTAAAGCTTTAGGGAAGATCCTAGTGGATTTCAACTCAACCTTCATCACTTTGATTCCAAAGAAGGACTCTCCTACTTATTTTGATGACTTCAAACCTATTTCCTTGTGCAACTGCCTCTATAAAATTATTGCCAAAATAATTGCCTTGAGGTTAAAAAGAGTCTTTTCTGATTCCATCTCCAGTGAGCAATTTGGGTTTCTAAATGGGAGGCAAATCCATGACGCTGTTGGAGTGGCCCAAGAAGGGCTGCATACTATTAAAAAAAAAAGACTTCCTACTGTGGTTGTAAAATTGGATCTTTCCAAAGCTTTTTATAGGGTTAATTGGATGTATCTGAGGATCATGCTTCTTCACATTGGGTTCAACCTTCGTGTTGTGAATTGGATCATGGGATGTGTGACCTCAGTATCATTCGTTGTACTTATAAATGGTTCTACTTCTAATTTCTTTTCCTTAGAGTGTGGCATTAGGCAAGGTTGTCCCTTATCTCCCTTTTTATTTCTTTTGGTGGCTGAAGGTTTGAGCAGGGCTATCAAAGAAGCTAAGCGAACAGGGCAGATTAAAGGAATTCAAATGAGCACATCTTTCTCTTTAACACATCTCCTATTTGTAGATGATGTTATTTTGTTTACTTTTGGTTCTTTTAGGGACATAAGCAAGCTTAATGATATTCTAAGGAGCTATTGCCTTGCCACCGGTATGGAAATCAATATGGGAAAGTCTACAATGTCATGTTTTGGCCTGGTGGAAGAGGAGGAAAATAATTTTCAGAGAATTTTTTCTTTTCCTAAGACTGATTTCCAATCAGGGATAAAATATTTGGGGTTTTGTTTGAAGCCCAATAACTATGGCATGAGATATTGGGATTGGTTGGTGGAAAAGATAGATAAAAGGATTTCTATGTGGTGTAATAGGTGGTTATCAATTGGAGGCAGATTAACTCTTGTCAAATCAGTCCTGGAGGTAATCCCCGTCTATTGGCATGGCATGGCTTTCATCCCAGTAGGGGTACTAGAAAAAATCAGAAAAAGGTGCTTCAAATTTCTGTGGAATGGAAAAAGGGACAAAGTAGCCATTGTTTTAGCCAATTGGAAATCAATAGCAAAACCTAAGGCCAAGGGAGGTTGGGATATTAAAAATATCCATATTTTTGGTAAAGCACTGGCTGCAAAAAGCTTATGGAGGCTGCTCACTCAAGAAAACCTATGGAGCAAATTCATCAAGGCAAAATATATCAAACCTCTTTCTATGGAAGAGTGGATTAGGAAACCTGACAATTCCATCAGAACGGTGTCTAACTTTTGGAAAGCTGCTATTCAGGCCTTTCCATTTTTGGGGAATTGGTTGGCTTGGAATATTGGGAATGGTGAAAAAGTGAGAATTGGGGAAGATCCTTGGGTTGGTTGTGGCAATGAGCATAGACTTTCTGAGGACCTATTACTTTCTCTCCATAATGCAAGTTTTTATTCTCTCTCTCAGGTGGCAGACCAAGACACTACTACCATTTGGAAGCAAGGTTGGATGAGTGTGCAACATCTAGGTCTTGAAGGCAGGAAGGTTGAGTCATTGCAAGCTTATGTTAGGGCACTTCTCATCAGTCATACTAGGATCAGACCAACAGTAGATGATGAGCTGGTCTAGATAAAAAATACTAAGAGGGGTGTTTATACTGCTAGGATGGGATATAAAGACTTGTTTGCACAAGATAGGTAGGGGGACAATATGTGGTGGTGGAAAGCGATTTGGAAGGTAAAGACGCCTTTAAAAACCAAAATTTTTTTATGGTTGGCCCTCAACAACAAAATTTTAACGTGGGATGTTTTAATGAAGAGGGGGTTTCAAGGTCCTGGAAGGTGTACACTCTGTCATAAGGAGCCTGAAACTATCAACCATTTATTGGTTGATTGTATTTTCACTAAGTGTGTATGGCAAGATATTGAGGTGATAACTGGAAGCACAGGTACTTGGCAAGGAGACACATTGGAACATTGTTTATAGCAGTGGTTTGATTCTAAAGATCTGAAGTCCTTCAGGGCCCTCCCTTTTGCGATGGCATGGGGTGTTTGGATAGCAAGAAACTTAGATATTTTCCAAGCCTCTTCTTGACCAGCCTTTCAAATTGCTACTCAGATCTGTTCTTTCATTGCTGATCTGGTAAAACCTACTATGCAAAAAGGCCCAAGAAAAATGAAAGCTACCAATGTCATCAAAACAACTCCTTGGGGTTTTTTTGATGGTGCTTGTCAAGGCACCCCTCTTGTGTGTGGGGGGGGAATCCTCTTTCTTAAGGATTCTCATTTCATTCAGTTTAAGGCTAGACTTGGAGGGGGCACAAATAACTATGCCAAATTAATTGCCTTAAAGTTACTCTTGAAAACTGCACTGGACTACCATGTTCAACAACTCCAAGTTTTAGGTGACTCCCTGTTGGTCATCATCTGGATGAAGAAAATGTTTAGAATGGAGAACTTAACTTTGCAACCAATTTTTCAATAGGTAAACATATTGGTAGATGTCGTAAATCCCATATCCTATACTCATATCTACAGAGAACTCAACTCTGGGGCGGATGCTTTGTCAAAGGAAGGTCTGCAGCTGGCGCATGGAAGATGGGAGCTGACGGAAATAAAGGATGGTGTGCTTATCAAAGAAACATCGATTTCTTTGCTCGATAAATTAAAAAAAAAAAAATCAAATCTGGGAGGCAGATTTCGTTTTTCTTCCTTTCTGGTTTTCTTATGTAGACAAAGTAGCTGAGCATTATTGACACCTCTGTGTAGAGGTATTATGGGAAACATTTAACTCTTAGCCTTCCTTGATGGTACTAAGAAAATTTAGGTGGGGACAGACTGTGTGTTTCCTGCCTGATTATTACAGCTAGCCTTTGGCAACTTCCCATTGTAATCTCTTTTTCTGAAAAAAAAAAAATCGGGAGGCAGATTTCGCTTTTCTTCCTTTCTGGTTTTCACTTGTAGACAAAGTAGCTGAGCATTATAGACACCTCTGTGTAGAGGTCTTATGGGAAAATTTTTAACTCTTAGCCCTTCCTTGATGGTACTAAGAAAATTTAGGTGGGGACAGACTGTGTGTTTCCTTCCTGATTATTACAGGTTGCCTTGGGCAACTTCACAATGTAATCTCTTTTTCTGGTGAAATAGAAATTATGATTTTTTTCGAGAAAAAAAATATATCTCATCCAAGGCATTTTAAGTAGTATATTGTACTACCTTACACCCTCTAATACATGGCACAATGTAGGCAGTCTTGAGCCCAACTTGAATAGGTAGGACTATTGTGCCAATAGTGGAGCATAAAACATCATTAAATGCTTGTAGGATGAATGTGGAAGTTGTGATGTGTGAAGGTGTAAGGTTGAGATGTTGCAGTATAGTCATGGTGATGATACTGATAGATGAACCTATATTAATTAAGACTTGCTTAGATGGAATCCAACTCACACTAGCGATGATGTGTAGTGGAGGATTGATTCTATCAGTGGGAGTTGACTTGATCTCATGATTGTGAAAGGTAATTACAATCTCCTTGCAGTGTTAGATAGGATTTTACTATGGCAAGGGTTGTGACATTTGAAGAACATTGGTTGGAGAAATAGTTGGCGTCGCTCAATCAAGATATCTCTTGTACCTTGTCATAATATTTATCATTCCAACAAATACCGTATCAGGTGGGGCCATATGGACTTTGTTGACTTGTCTTATTTGGTTTCCTTATCCTCATGCTTAGGTAAGGGATCTTTGAATATATCCATTTTTTGGTTATTAGACGCAATAGGATTATCAATTTATAATTTATTTTTATTGAGCATGGAGATGACTCTTAGGCAAGGTGATAACCTTCACCTCGCACAATCGATTAAATATTGACACCAAATATTTAGGTAATGGCATATAGTTGTGAGGTGGGTGACATGGTCAGTTTTGTACCTAATTTTATTGAGGTTAGTTGTTATATTGTGTAGGAGGGGGTTGAGCTTGATAATTAGGTTATTGGGACATTGTTTATTTTTTAGGTCTAGGAACACTTAAGACAACTTGGTTGACTAAAGCTAGTTTTTGTTGTATGTTGTTGTCTCTGGGGTTCTTATTTCATTCTCTCTTTCAAATTTTTATGTCCCCCTCTTGGAATTTTATGTCCTCTATGACTTTGGTCTATGCCAAAGCCTCATCAAATGTCGGTTATTTTTGTAATTGTAAGAAGAGTGATATCTACTTCGAACAACTTCTAGTGAACATTCGATTTAGTTTCATTACAAGTAGGGTGAAGGGTAACTTTGACATCACTTTTATCCACCTATTGTCATAGTTTGTGATTGGCTTATCATTGAATTATCATCGTTTAAACAAGTTAGTCAGATGGGCTTTCTTATTAATGCCAAATGAAAAGCGCTCAAGGAAGGTGTTTACAAGTTGCTCAAAACTATAGATATTGTGCCTTGGTAAATGGTTGTACCACTTTAAGGCAGGGCCAAAAATTTTTATCAAGAAGGTCCTAAGCAACAAGGTATCATCATATTGAAGCTAGAAATAAAGGTTCATGAAACTAGTCATGTATTCCTGTGCATCCTCATCCCCTTTAAATTTATCCAATTTAGGTATTAGGATATGGAGGATATGGGACTGAAGGATGGATTGGTTTATTTCACAGTTGACATAATGTTGGCTTTTGATAACTTGTTCCTTTTTTCTCTAATGATTTATGCACTCTGTGAGCACTTTTTAGGCTTGAGATGATTTTATCTCATCTTCCTGTATTAGTATTGGAGGAGGTAGAGGTGGAATATTTATGTTGAAGCAATTTGGTTGAACATAATCATCAACCATGTCTTCATAGAGTAATTTAGGATATCCTTTTTCCTAATACTATGACTCTAAATCTTCATAGGCCTCATAGTTTGGTCGATGATTTTGTAGTTGATTCTATTGAGACCTATGGTGCTAGATGAGAACATGAGGAGGGTGATTTTTATTTCATCTAGGAGGCGTATCATCGTGTGGCACAATGCATATTTGATGGGGTTTTTTCCTATAGGTACTAGGTGTGATTACCTCCTTATTTATTTCTTTTTTCAATCTTTCTTGATGCAACCTTTTTTGGTGCACCCTTTGATGCTCTACTCGACTTCTTCCTAGGTGTTCTTGATTATTTTGTAACCTATCCAACCATAGTTGGTTTATGGTTTTCCTAGGTAGTGGATAAAATGTGTGATGCTTGTGATCCCTTGCATCAATACAAATGGACTTCACTTATTTTATGGGTCCAATAGGGTTGGCTACCCATATCCATGATCGAGGGAAGCCACATTGACCTGGTGTTTTGGCTTGAATGTGGCCTCTACATATTGGGAGGGCATAGAGGTACAATGTGCTTGCATGGAATACTCTCCATGGTGAAAACATGATGACCTAGGTCTTCCTCTTCTTCATATTCAATATAGATATGAGTGGATGAGGCCATACTATTAGGACGGCGACGGTCATACCTATCTAATTGAGCAAATTTTTAGCTTATCCATGGATGATCAAGCAAATTACCTCACTCATCTATGCTAGGTAATGGTTCATAGTCCTATTCCTACTTAGATTGATGGATAGATCAATTTGGGATGCAAATTCATGACACTCCCCTACTAGGCCTCTCACTATGTGGGTTATGTCTAATAGTAGCACGGGATCATCTTCGACCAAGAAGCTCATCTTATTGATCATATTGAGGACTCATAGTTGCATCCTAGATAGGAATACCCTAAAGGTCAAATTCCCTAGGGGTGATATTAGCATTGTGACGAACACCAAGATGCCATGGTGTGATGACCATGTCCTTGAGGCTGAATTAGAGATGTTTTGTGCCTCCTTGCAAATTTTTAGCAGCATCATCTTGTGAATCATCTCGAATGCATGTGGTTACCATGATCTTTATTACGTAAATAGTAAAGAAATAAACAAAGTATACAATGTGATTATCTCTTTTAATTTTTCTTTGTGAACCCCTATATTTTTTAGTGCATTTTAATGTTGAAAAGTCCCTATCTCCTATGAAACTAAGGGTAAAAATAGAAGACTACTAAAAGGTAGTTCAAGTACACCCCCTTGTCGATGGATGTGATACAAACAGCAAAAAGTGGCTTCCTATTGGATATTGACTCAAGGTAACCTTAAGGGAATAAATTACCCCTTTAAAGGGGTCACATTGTCTAATGTCCTGGTACCGATGAAGCCTCACTTTCCCTTAACCCTCATGTTTAAGGCATGGACAATAATGATAGCTACATCCACTAATTATTTTAAAGAGTCCCATGGTAAAATATCTCTACTAACATTCCCACTCTATGCACACCCAAGAGTAGGGGACCTTTCGATGATGAAGTCTAAAAATTCACTCACTTTGGGCCACTAAGTTTCTAGGGTGCGATCCAACAAATGAAGATGAAGCCCATCGTCACTAGTCTCGATCAATGGTTGGTGATGAAATATAACTCGTTGATATTTAAATGAATTGTGGTGTGTGGGGTTCCTTTTATTTTATGCAAAAGAAATTAAAAGCAAGAAGCATTCCATGATTTTTCACTAATGCATATAAAATAATGTTTGATTTTAGGAAATCCTAAAATAATCATAACTTCTAATGTGAAGAACCCTATGATATTAGCCTTTTAATAAGCAATAAGCAATTAGACCATAACATTATTCAAATACCATCTATCTCTACAAGAGATGATTGTAAACAGAGGTCATCTGACATAGATATGGTCAAAAACAGGGACCGTCTGGGATAGGGATGGCCACAAATAGGGGTCATCTAATCCAGGGATGATCACAGATAGATTATTTTAAAGACTTGAATCCTTCTAAAATTATTTCACTTAAGCATGATAAAATCTACTTTTATTTACTAAAAATAGAGAAAGAAAGTTAGAATGGCTTACAATTATAGCCTACATCTGATGTAAATATTGTCCTTTGGCATTTCTTTTTTCTACTCTGAGGCCATCTCTGAGAGGGATGGTTGTGCCTACTAACCATATATACAGGGGACAGTTGCACCTATTGGCTATCTCTATAAGGGATGGTGATACCTGTAATTCAAAAGTGCCAAAAATAATAGCAATTAGCAATGAAATTATGAAATGTGGACTAGGTCCAACCATGATCACCACTAAAAATGCTAAAAATATTGTACACCTATGCAATGAAATAAAGAATAAACTAGATAGCAAAATATGTAACCATAATAAAAAAATAAGATATGAAATAATGGTGTCCTTTTTATTAATATCAATTCTATCCTTCAAAAGGGTTATAATAGGATCTCATTGAGGGATTTGCTACCAATTTGATACAAAGATATACAATAAGAAAAAGTAATCCAGGTGTATCACGAAAGATCTTTCTTGCACCCACAAACTGATTATTGATAGGTTCTTGGGACTATCATGATGTAGGATAATGAGGTGTGAATCTTTATGCCATTTCTTCCTTGTAAAAACTTGTAATCTGCACACAAGAAGATCTAAAGAGAATTGAAATCATATGAAGAGCCTTTCAAGATAAGGCTCATAATAATGGTAAATAAGGTGATAGAGAAAGTAAAATATGATAAATACATGCATGAAAATAAAATCAAACTAGGCTAAACATTAATTAAAATATTGCTAGAATCTAATAAAAGAAAGAAAATAGGGAATAGATCTCTGCCTAGAAGGTCATCTCTATGCGGGACAGTCTTGCTTGTTGGTCGTCTCTTGGAGAAATTATCATACCTATGGGTCATATCTGAAAGATATGACCACTAAGCTGAGTTATTTTCTTGTGGTCGATGCGAGGTGGCATCGAGTTTTGATCTGTGGATTGGTCAATGAATTGGTGCATTCATGAATAATGATTTAGGGTGAAATATAAAATCAAAGCAAGGATGTTGGATAGTACAAGAAGTACAAATTTAATATTAAACCTTCTATATGTTCCATTGGTATGCTTGGAAGCTTCATGGTTGAATTTTGATAGCACTTCATTGCTTTGAGAATGAGCTCTTTAATTCTTTAGTTCAACAGCACTTCGTTACATCAAAAATTCCTTGATAAATGTATGAAGGCTAGATGCCATTATATAGACTTCCAAATGGGAGTCCAATATTGCAATAAAAGCCAAGAAGTAGTTATAATCAAGAATATTAATTGCTCATTCTTGAAAACCATCATGCAACTAACTTCGTTATACTATTGCTCTTAGCTGGCACGTGTAACCGTTTGAACCATGGCATGGTATTTTGGTCTCGTTTCTTTTGTAATGATCATATTGAGGTGAGATAGTCATGACTATGGCCCATCTTGGGGTAAGACGATCTTTACTAGTGGCTATCTTAGGATAATATGGTCTTTGGAAACCATCCTCTAGTGGGACGGTCTTGGCTACAAAGGAAAATTCCTTCATGTTTGAGTGGTGAAAACCATTGTTGAGCCCTAGGGCTACCCAAGGTGGGTCATATGGCCTAAAAATGTTTCCATATAAGGTAGTATCCTCAACATGATGTGTTTGAGGTTTCTACATAAATATATGATCATATATATATTATGAAGAGGAAAATCATTCTTGGTACATGTTAAGTTAATGTCCCTATAGTTGGTACATATTCTTATTTTTTTTACCTTCTTAGCCATAGGAACAATGTTGGAGATCAAATCAGAATAGTTGATAGCTTTTATGAAACCAACATCAAGGATTATTTGGAGATCCTCCTTGACTAAAATGGCAACCTTAGGATGCATCTTACTAAGTTTTTGCTTAACAGGCTTAACACTAAGATTTACTACCAGATTATGCATAACAAGGGAGGGATCAAGCCCTAGCATGTCGACATACGACCAACCAAAAATATCATGAAATTGCTTCAAAAAATTGGTCAATTGCTCCTGCTCATCCGTGGACAAGGCTTTACCTAGCTTAAGGGTTCTAGGTTTCTCCTTAAAACCTATGTTAATATCTATGGTCTCCTCCATAATAATATGAGACTCATCCTCATAAGAAGGTGGCATGGGGATCACTCCTAGTTTCTCAAGGTCCTTAGGAGATATAGAATCAAAATCCTCTTGATAACTAGAAGAATCAACATGCTCAACATAAGGGACTAACCCATAAAAGAAGAAGTTACAGAGGATATCCTCATGATCCATGTCACAAAGAGTATCCCCTTTAGTATATTCCCTTGGGGTTATAACTAACTTAGAATGCATCAAAGTTACCACATTGTAAAATAGAATATCAGTGGTATAAGGTACTACATACAAGGTACTACATAAAACAAGGTACCTAAGATATTAGGTCTAATCCTAAGGGAGAGATATATAATACCATAGGCCTCTTGGGACTCGTTTTTGAAAGATTTTTTCAATTGGTTATATGGGATTTAATAGGTCCCACACGTATTAAATCATCACCACATAGTGGTATTACAACAAATATTGGTTATTATCCATGCATCGCTTGGTAATATTTGAACCTTGGTCTCCTTAAATATTAATAAATCTAATAGATTGAGCTAATACCACTTGATCATTGTTGAAATCTTTGATGATAACACCAGATTTAATTAAATATTCCTCTTTTAATCCAAAATTCTATAAATTTTGATAAGTGCATAGATTGAGGGAGGAACCATTATCTATCAATATTTTCTTAATAAATATTTCTCCAATAAATGTAGTGATGTAGAGGGAAGAATACCCTTGCAAGTTTGAGGAAGGAATATCATCATTTGAAAATGTAATGTGATGTATCCCAAGGGAACCTAAAACATCAATTATATAGCTATGGGAGATCTCCTAATGGATAGATTGTTGAATTAGAAGCTTCAACAAGGCTTACCTATGAATAGGAGAAGTTTGCAAAAGCTTCAAGAGGGAGATCTTGGTTGGGGTAGTAGCTAACTATTTTTGAATGTTGAAGGAGACTTTAGGTTGTGGCTTCAACACTAAAGGTGGTTTTTCTACCCTTGTGCTCCTTTTTTGGGAACTCTTTAAAACTAAGGATGATTTTGAAGGTTGGTTGGATGTAGAACTAATCTCCTATTGAGATCATTGAATCGGTTGAGCCTAAGTTTGTTGTCTTGTGGTGTTCGTTATCATATAAACCATATTATTGTAGGGAGGGGGCACATTATGATATGACACTTGATTAGCTATTTTTTTCCCATTATAAGGTAGGGGGTCTTGGAATATCCCAATATCTTGATTAGTTGTGGGTTCTTATTGTGTAGGAGGTTGATTATTTATTGGAGGATTAGGTTAAGGACCCTCTATATCAAGGCAACCTACATCAATTAAGTATTGAACCACATATTTTAACCTCTTACATGATTTTATCATGTGTCCCTTAATTATATGATATTCATAATTTTGACTAGGCTTATACCAATTAGTCGTGGTATCAGGTTGTTGTATGGGAGGTAACTCAATCATATTTGCTTCTAGAAGTTGCTTTAGGACCACCATCATAGGTGTGTTGAGTCTTGTAAAATTTCTTTGTGGGGTTTTTTGAGGTTGGCTAAGCATAATCTTTTGCAAGTTGTTATAAACACTATTGACAGGTCTACTATCTGTTACCCCATCACCAACTACATGCTTGTTCTTATACTAGGCTTTAGTGATCCTATATTCTTCTTTCTTTGGCTTAATTTGACTTCTTTGAATAAGGGCTTTCCCTACCCTTATTGCCATATCTATTGCTTGGTGAAAAGAAGTGATAGTTATTGTTTCTAATTCATATGATATTTACTCTTATAAATTTCCAATAAATATTTATAACATGTCTCAAGGAGGTAAATTATATCTCAATTGTCCAACTAGACTCCTCCAATGAGATAGAAATTCTGAAAAACTTTCATCTTTACCTTGTTTCAACATATAAACATCTTTCATAGTCATATTTGTTTCAACATAAGCTTCAAATTGTAGAAAAAGCAATTTCATTATCTCTTCAAAATTCCTCAAATAATTATTAGGCAGTTGATAATACCATTCCAATGCCATACCACCAAGGCTCTTAGGGAACATATTTAGTAACAATATATCATCATATATAATATCATGGCATGTTGTCCTAAACATCCTTAAATGTTCAATCGGGTCCTCTATTCCCTTATAAATATGTAAAATAAACATTGAAAAATGCTTAGGGTAGGGCCTAAAAGCGATAACAAGGTATAAGGGCTGATTGCACATTTCCTTATAACTATAGGTGAAACTTGGAGGTTGAATCATATCCACTCTTGATACCAGTTGTTTCACCACATTTATTAAGCTTTGCATGTCGAGATTATTGTTTTTCAACACCCCTAGGTTCCCTAAGGGAGAGTTATAGATAGGTTGTTGAAAGGGAACTTGCCCAGTGTTGGATACATTAACACTATTGTCGTATGGCTTATGATATGTGGTATCTTACTATGGAGGATAAGTAATTTCTAGTGGAACAGAAGCATGAATGTTGAGATAAAAAAATGAAGAATAAATTGAGCATGATCTTGATATGTACTACTAGTTGGAGGAACTTATGGAATTCTTCCAACATTTGTGGTTACAATAGTAACATACATTGGTTTATGAAATAAATTAATATGATTTGAAGATTCAATCAATGAATTAGTATGAATGTTTTGAGGAGAAATGGTTTGATGATGGGAAGTCCTAGCTTCCTCAAGTTGGTCATATTCTAACATAGTCTTATTCAATGCATCCCTGTGAAGCTTGAAGAAATTCTAGATATGATCAAATGATTTGAAGGTAAGGTGTCTATTGTACCCCTTAGTTCCATCAAGGTCATTACTAGCTTCATAATTTTCTTCCTCTTCTAGATTAGGATTTTCCCTATCAATATGGTCATCTTCTTGAATAATCTCCCTAGATTGTAAAAGCCTTAACTTACTCCTAAGGGTGGGAGCCATTATGAGAAAGAGAAAGGATAGAGAAGAGAAGGAAAACTAAAAGCTAGAAAAAACACAATATATTTTTAAGATGTTCTTAATGTTTTCTAATTCTAAGAAAATAAAAATAGTGGTCTTGTTTAAAGTTTTTCAATAGGAAAGACAAAAGGAAAAGTCTTCCTAATTTAGCCACTAAGAAATGTTTTCACATCGGGTTCACAAAATATGTAGAGGCAAAAAACTACCCTGTTGCATATGATTCTCAACTGGATATGCTTTGGGAGCCAAGGTGACCATGGGCGTGTGTTATATTCTCTACACTCGAGATCTTGGGGATAGAAGGGTTCACCAAGAATGGTTTTAGGACTTGCTTCAAGTCTAGGGTAGAAATATTTGATGTATATTTTATGCAAACACCTATGTATGGCCTTTCTAATATCTAGGCTATGGAAAATGAAATAACAATGCAAGAAAAAAAAATGTAGTCAAACAAGGACTAACCCTAGAATGATTCTTGATTTTCAATGATGACTAAACCCTAACTTACAATAAAATAAATCCTTTTTATTTTTAGCAATAAGAAAATGCATAAATAGAACTAACTCTAGAATGCAAACTATATGATTCTTCTCCTTCCAAGTCCAATAACTATAACCAAAACATTTTCCATTTATTTATGACCAAGGTTTGGAACAAATATGGACAGAAAGAAAATATTAAATAGCCTAAGAAATTAACTTAGGGCACTTATCTAATCTGGTAATTGATCCTAGCTTTAACTTGCATCAAAAATGTCCAAACACCTTCAAACCTATAAAATAGCTTCACAAAACTCTAGAAACATTTATTAGTGTTTAGGGGTCTACTTAGGTTGTTATATGACTAGTATTGGAGGCACAGTAGTCAAGCCCCCTTGGTCCTTTTAGTTGATTGTTCAAAAATAAAAGTGATTCTGACCCTTTTGGAGATGAACAAGCAAGGATGCAATGAAATGAAATATCATAAAAAAAAATAGAATGCAAACAATAGTTTTATGATCTAAATGAAGCATGTAAACACATATTGAGGGTTTGGAAGTGAAAATTTACCCTCAATATTGAAAAAATAAAATCATACCCCATAAGGCGTGATCACAATTTTAAATCTACAAAAATCATGCCCTATACGGATCGAGCATGATTTATTAGCAAAAGTGCAAATCATCTAATTAATGTGAAATGAGATAAAAAATACACAATTAATGATCTAAGAATGATAAAATACAATAATGAACCTGGTGGTAGCAAAAGAACAAACAAAAATGTGAAGACTTCCACAAAATGGTAGACTCCTCCTTAAGGCTCTCCACTTATCCAATAAGAATAGCAAATCAAGATAAAAGTAGTAGAAGAACACCAAAAGATACTTGATCTTGATCACTTAGCACTTCTAAAATCACTTGGAACTTGAAAAGCTTCTAACACTTAAAACTTCTCTTGAAAACCACTTAGGGGAAAAAGAGAATCCAAACCCTCTATTTATAAGAGGTTTGGAGAGCAAAAGGGTAGGAAAATGAAAATGAAAACCTAAGGGAGGGTTGACGTCCTAGAGGTTTTCTCAAAAGTTGGATTTTCTAATAAAAAATCCTAACTTACCGAAATTGTTCCCCATAAGGAGCAATCGTGATTTCAAAAAAACTAGGAAAAAAAGTGAAAGGAGGGGAAAAGAGGCCTAAAATTGTGTTTTGACAAGTTTGAGGGCCCTCTTAGGGGCTCTAGGAATATTGACTCACTTAGGTGGGTCAATTTTCCATGTATATATTTTGCCCCCTCTTTGATGCATTTATGGCCTAATAAATGCGTTAAAGAAATATGTAGACACCTATGGGTAAGGAATGATGAACACAAAAGGGGTGGTGCAAAAATAATGTTATTCTAGACATTTTAAAGTTTTGCATGCAAAACAAGGCATTAGGGACTTTAATGCCTCTCAGGATGAGGTGCCCCCTTGAGTTTTAAAAGGAATGCAAAATTCCTAAGGAAACTCAAAAAAAGGTTGACACAAAAGAAAAGAGAGCAACAAACAGAGGAAATAGATAAAAACACAAACAAGAGAGTGAGAGAGAAAAATTAGGGGTATAATAAGAAGGGAGGGTGAAAATGTATTCATTTTCACCGCACGAGGAGAGGAAGAAGGAATTTGAAGAAAAAGAACAAATGGTGCTTCCCACACACATTTAGCCATTATGAGGGATGAGGTTGGTGTAGCAATGGAGTGAGCATGGGTAAGGACTAAAATCCTTCCTCTAGACTAGGCTAGATTAGGTTTTTAGTACCTTTTTTAAGTGTTTTTATCTATTTAGAAGAATTCATCGTGCACGACCCTAGTGCAATTTTGGGGGCCAACCGTAATTTTGGCTGGTTCACTATTACAACCAAAGTCATGCCCCAAAATTACAGGGCATGACTTCATGAATTAATGCCTCACAAGCATAGGGCATGAATTCAAAAGAAAATAGAAAAATACAAAATCATGCCCAAGGAGAATGGGGCACAAATTCGACCAATAGGAAACAAGCAGAGAGAAAAAAAATAGAAAAGAAAGAAAGAAAGACAAGAAATCTTAGGTGTTGAAATATTGCTCTATGTTGTTGTTTTTATTATTTATATATATATATACATATATATTTATATATATAACTAATTAAAAATTTGTGATTTTTTGGCTACAACATGATGTACTGGAGAGTTGAGAGTGGCAATCGATTTCCTTGAGGGTGGAACTATAGGATCTCTCATAGGTAGAGAGGGACACTCTAGAGGTAGTGGGGCTGCAACATCTGGTAGAGATACCTTGGGTGGAGGTAGACAGAGCACTACTTATGGTGCTAGCAGAGATATGGTACCTAAAGTCATCTACCTTTTGGCTACTGATGGGGGAGATGATAGTCATAGTTGAGGAAGTGTGGCACATCTTGCACATCCCCATCAGATGGAGAGCAATTTATAGGGCACAAGGGCAATAGGCCAAGTTGTAGAGGTTATTAATGGAATGGTTCCATTAGTTTTGAGAGAGTTGAGTCCCTATCAATGAGTTGGTGGGGCACTATGGTACCGATTTTTGATGACCATGCTTTGTGGAGTGACGATGGGATTCCTAGTGTACCATATGAATAGGCAACACTTTTAATGGGAACTAGAGAGGATAGTGGCAAACATGCAATATCAGTAGCTACAATTTGCATGGGGCCCATATGTGTTCCCTTATCTATACATGATATTATACATTATTGTCTATAAATGATATACAGGATTGGTATGCATGACCTTGATCTAGGTGTAGTTTTAGAAGCACATTGTAGTCCAAAGACCATATGCATTATTAGGGCCATTACCCAACCCAAAATTACTAGTAACATCTAGGCATTCTAGGATATTTAAGTAGGTATAGAGGACATATGTCAAGGTCCTAATACTATGGAGGTAGGTGATAGACGAGTTACAAGACCACATGATCATATGGTGACCTTGGCATCTACACCCTAGTTGGATGGAGGATGCAGAGGAGCTACAAAATATTAGGATAATTAGGTGGGTCTCTACAAAGATAGGGGAGTTGGAGCTCTTCAAATTTGATTAGGTTCAATGGTAGTTAGATATCTTCTAGGAGATACCATACCTCGATGACTAATGGTATAGGTAGGTGTAGAGGGACCCATCAGGAGTTGAAGGGGACCCTCATGTGAGGAGGTGGGCAAAGGAGGACCTGGATAAACCACTATATGTGGATCTAGGAGTCGAAAACATTGAAGTGGCCCTCATATATAGGAAATAGTATAGGGGTATTATACCCCTAAGGATATCCCCATCAGTGCCAGTGTAGAGGTGTCAGTTTATGGGCTAGTGGGTGTAGCTAGCACTTTTAAAGGTGACCCAACACACTAGAGAGCGACAATAGTAGGGCTATGATACCCCATGGTAGGAACAGGCATAGGTCCAGGTAGGTATGGTGGTAGTGGCCACCATCACTCCTAGGAATAGGGAGGCAGAGCAACCAAAGATACCTCCATGATGGCTAAAGCATGCCAAGTAGGATAGCCAGGAAGGACTCCACATCAATGATAGTAGGGCCTAGTGATATTATGGGTTAAGAGGACCCATCGAGGGAGATATAGGTATTGCAGTCTTGGATAATGACCATGCAAAGGGAGATGAACCTACTTTAAGAGGATAGGTCCAAGAGGATAGAGGGGTTCTAAAGTGCCTTGAGTACAACACACATAGAGTGAGACATGATGAGGGTTGATGCAGACCACCTCAGGAGAGAGGTTAGTCAACTACACTAGGAGTGATAGTAGGCTCAAGCAAAGGGGATGGTTATCATGACCAACAGCTAATAGGGTGAGAGGATTCACCTACTATAGGTAGAGATATAGAGTATGAGGGAGAGGTTGGAGGTGTTTGTATAGAGGGAGACCTTCTACTAGACTCCATACTTTTAGGTTGTTCCAATGTACTAGAGGGTTCCTCCATCATCATCCCTTTTAGACACAGGATCAGTCATTATCCAGATCATGGACTATTTCATGATTTATGAACGTGCCCCCACTAGGACCACCTCTAGTGAGTAGAGTAGAGTTGACGAGTGTTACCTTTTGAGGATATATGTAGGGAGATAGATCTAACACAAGTCTTGATAATATGAAATAAGTGAGTCCACAATATGAATGAAATATATTATAAATAGAAAGTGGTAAAAATATAATGCAGTATGGAGGATAAGGTCACTCCATTAATATAAGCTAAAGAACTACATTGTGCTCCATACAAGAGCTCTACCACAAATTACTCTCTACAAAAATACTCTTGATATCTATATTCTTTACCTCACTAATCTATCCTTATAAGGCCCTTTAT
The DNA here is from genome assembly GCA_028583015.1 of Wollemia nobilis. Taxonomy (NCBI): domain Eukaryota; kingdom Viridiplantae; phylum Streptophyta; class Pinopsida; order Araucariales; family Araucariaceae; genus Wollemia; species Wollemia nobilis. The sequence continues at coordinate 5,343,340 of JAQPPZ010017049.1, read as the reverse complement.
ATAGGAAAAGAGATTCCTTGTCCAACACTCTACCTAGTTGTACAAGTGGACACCTTGCACATTGACACTTGTGCATTTATTATATTTCTTGAAGTAGCTAACTTCCCCCTAAATTAATCTCTACTCTAACTATTTACCATAGGTTTTACATTTACATGATCCAAATGATGTAATATATTCTAAATCTAACACCCCCCATGTATTACATTATTTGGGTATTGAAGATTTCAATATTCAATATGGATCTTCTTTGTCTTGAACATTGTATTCTTCTTCTCTATCTTCTGTAACCTATTCAAGAAAGTAGTTAGTATCTTCATAACTTGTTCTTGTTGAAAGAGATTTCACTTCATAATTATCTGTAGATTCTTCTAGTTCTTCAATTTTTTCTATCCTTTGAGCTAGGTGTCCTTTCTGATTCTATTTTTGATACTCCAATTGGGGATAATTGGTTGGATGTTGAGTTCATTGTTGGTTTTGATATTATCATGGTTGAAATATGCTTCCATTATTCACATAATTTCCTTGATTCTAAATTCTTGGGATGCAATCTGCAATAGTTAGTGCTATGACCTTTTCTTTTGCATATCTGATAACATATTCGTCCTCTCGATGATGAAGTAATATTTCCCTATGAATTGTCTTTTGATGTCATTGTAGTATTAGTCACTTCATATTTAACTATATTCTCTACCTCATATTCTTGTAGAATATTGATTAAATAATAAAAAAATAGCTTTACTTAGGACTTGTAAAGATGTAACTAAATGTTTATATCTAACTGGAAGTGCTCTCATGGTTACTTGAGTAAGGTGTTCATATTTGATATCTTATCCTAAGGTTAAAAATTTCCCTTTAATATCTACTACTTTCCTTAGGAATAGTTCTATTCTTTCACCACTATTCATTTTTAGATAATGAAGTTGAGTTTGAAGATGTAGGATAGTGGCTTTATTTTTCCCTTCAAATATTTTTTCTAAGATTTTCCATGCTTCAGTAGATGTCTTTGCTGAACTGATATAAGGTTGTATTTCATCAGTGATAGCAAAGGTTATTATCATTAGAGCCTTTGAATATTTTTCATCAAACTTCTAAATTTTAGTATCATCTATCGTTGGCCTTTTTTCTGTTCCTTGAGTTATCTCCCAAAGTTTTTCATATACTAAAATTACTTTTACCTTATTTTTCTAAGAGAAATAGTTTGGTCCCTTGAGTAACTTGGATTCTGCAAGAAATAATTTGTTTGATGCCATGATGATTCAAGGTTATGTAGGCTTCCTTATATCTCCCTAGTTACAAGATGTGAATTGATAGAAACCTTAAGTACTTGATAATTTTTTTGATGAATGCTATTATTATCAAGTTTTGTAGAATGCCTTATGAATCCCTAGTGCTTTTAGATATTCTGGATAAAGTGCTTCTTGAGAATAGTAGTTCAATTTTGAGCTGATTTTGTAATATTTTTGTAGACACCAAATCCTATCCACTTGTCCACCATCCCCCTTTCCCGCAATTCCATGTCTTTTCTACCATCCAATGGCCCACTTTAGCCCTTTCCCATCATTTTTCGACCCCTATTTGACTCATTTGTATTTATTTTATATTATTTATATTTAAATATAATATTTTATATTATATTTTAATATATTTATTATAAAATATATATTTATAAGCCAAATTAACCTCAGTCGTCCAATCCAATATAATCTCAGTCGTTCATCTTCCTTAATATGTGTCACACTCAAAGTTTAATAGCAGCCTTTGGATCCACTTTAATATTACCCACACGATCAAAAGTGTTAAGATAAAACCCTAAGAAAACCCTAGGCTTGATAATAAATAGGAGCATTCTCAATTCTCAACCCTTAGAAAAACTTGAATGTTGGAGCTCTAATTTTCTTGTGAGATCTAACCTTACTAAGAGTTAGTTTCTTGTGAGTAGATTGTGCCCTAGCCTATACTTCCCCAAAACCCTAGCTTGCCCTAGGCTAGGGTTTTGTAGCTCTAATTTGCTTGTGATATCTGAACTTGCTGAGAGTTAGTTTCTTGTGAGTATATTATGCCCTAGCCTATCCTTCCCAAAAACCCTAGCTTGCCTTAGGATTTTTGGATTCTAGCCAACTTTGCAGCCCATTTTTGCCATCGCCATTGTTGTCCATCCCCTGAGCCCTTTGCATACCCTTGGTCTAATTATATAGATCTAACCTTAATCCACAGGTGCAGCCGAGCATCTGCCTCATCCCATAGGTGTAGCTAAGTACCTACTACATTCTATAGGTGTAGCACAGTGTCTGTCATCCCCTCAACCACACACTAGAATCCATCGCATAAGATCATCAAGTGTCACCAGGGCACCTTGCCATCAATCCACAACAAAGCAATATAATAGCAAAGTAAGTATTTTGTGCATTTTATTATTTGGTGTTATTTATATTCTACATGTTTTATTCACTCAGATCTAGGGTTTTTAGTTTACATTTTTGAGGGTTCACACTGTGGAACCCTCATTGTGTTTGCTAATGGCTTTATGTTTGTAATGTGTGTAGGATCAGGTAGCATTCATCAAGGATTTTTTAGTAGCTGCTAAAGCTAGAGTGGCCCGATTATAGATAACTAGAATCCCACTCACCCTATTGGAAGTAAGATACATTGAAGACACTACTTGTTTTGTAGCTAGGGTTTTGGAGAACCCTAGCACTTGTAATTGTTGTATCAAAATAATTTCGTTGAACAGATCAATTGTAACAAAGGATTTTCTTATCTCCCCCCATTTATTGAATAAAATCATATTTTGTGCAATCTCTTGTTCATTTGGATTATTTTATTTTCATATTTTTTTTAGTGTCGTATTTTTGCTTCACAGTTTTACAAGAGGAAAAAATCAACTTCTATTACACCTTATTGCTCCTATTGAACTTAAGCACTTTCTAATTAGATAAGGTTATGTTGGTTGGATTTCTTTTGTCCCCTTTAATATGATTTGAGACAAGCATGCTAATGTATTTCCAACTCTTGATTTTTCCTAATATACCTCCTTTATGGCTTTTGATGTTTAGTATTTCTAAAGTCCAATCAATTTATTTGATGTAGTATTCCTTATGACTCCCTAATTTGGAATATTAGAAAACAATGTAATATTTGCAATAATATGATTTTAATTTCCAAGTTGAAATTCCTTATTCGTCCTTTATTATTTACAAATATAAATATTTTGCAATATGCTTGCTTGATATATTACTAATGCTTAGTGAATGAATTACAATAGTAAATATAATTGCCCTTACAAGTCTTATATTTCTTAATTTATAGCAAGCAATAAATAGTCTTCGATTTACCTTAGTATTCCTTTGCCTTTGATGTTGTGAGGTGGAATATTTGAGTGCTTTGATATGACAATCATTGCTTTCTTAGACTGGCATTGAATTCTCCCTTATGTAGCACTTTGACCTATGATGAATTCTCCTCTATGTAGTGCTTATATTCTCTGTAGCTGACAATGATATGAATTTGAGAATGCTTGGTCTTATCTTCACCTCCAATGATGCACTTTCTTCTCTACGAATAGTATGTTGATATGCTAGTTTCAATGACATTTCCCTTACATGAACAATGTGTTGAATTGTTGATTGAATAAGGCACTTCCTTCCATGAATGAGATGTGGATTATTGATCGAATGTGGCACTATATTTATTGGTCTTTATGATAGCATCTTTAATGCTAGTTCTCTCTTCTTTGAATGGTGCATAGGCTTAAATTAGCCTTCTTTTATGAATATGCTTCACACCATTCAAGGCTAGTCTTCTCCTTTGACCTCTAGTGCTTTCCTTATTCAATATGGATGCTTTAAATAAGAATACTTCCTTGTGAATTTCAAACAAGTGTCACTTGAGTGTTACTTTGTTAGGCATTGATATTCCAACATATGCAATGATAAGTTTGGTGGTAACCTCCCAAAGACTTGTAACTCCTCCTAGGTGTTGGAATATTTTTGAACATTTGAATTCTTAGAGCTCTTGTGCCAAGTGGAACTCATAGCTTATGCATATAAGAATTTCTTCTAATGCTCCAATGATACCCTCTCTTTTACCTATATCTTAAAAATGTGCATTAGCTTGCTATGTTTCTTGAAATGCAAGCAATCTCTCTTTACTGTTCACTCACTATTTTGAAGAGGATTATAGATGGCACTAGCTATATTGCCTCTTGGTTCTATGGTGCTCCTCAAATATGGTCCTATGGTGGCTTCTTGTGCTCTTCAATGGTAGACATTCTCTCCAAGTAGAAACCTTGGGTATAGCACTTCTTCCTACACTTGTAATATGTTGCTTGTTCATTTTTGCAACAACTGATTGCTTAGCCTTTTGCTTGGCTTTGATAATGCTTCTTCTATGCTATCTATATGTCTTTTATAACAGATGATTTCTAGCCTTTTTTTATCTTTCATGGCACTTTTCCTTACGTAGATAGTTTCCTTCTATATGTTTCCCTTCTACGTAAACTTTGGATGGTAATGGGTTCTTATTATGAATCCAATGTTGCAGGTGATACGCTCTCTTCTAGGGCTTGGATTGGACATGGAGAAATGGTGTTTTTAAACACATTTATTCTTAGACATGTGAGCTCTTAGGTGGCTCCTTCCCCTTGCTTGAATTTTGCCCTTCAACTTGTAAATATGATAGTTGTGTTGCTCCCTATAAATATTATGATTTTTGTACTTTCAGAGGAACAAAAGGGGTGCTCTACAATAGTTAGATTTGCACCAATATGAAGGAGCTTTTTATGAAATCCTTCTCACCTCTTTTAATCTTCTTCCTTGGATATTTTAATGATATTTGATCTGTAGCACCCTAAAAATGAATAACATTAATCAAACCTAAGTTAATAAATATTTGAAAAATAAAATTTAACTATCCTCAACTTGCTTCAATTTTCATACCCATTACAATTTTGTTTTAGCCCTCGTGCAAAATCGATAGATTTTGCACAAAATCAAATCACCTGATTTTATCCAAAACCAAAAATTGTCTGCCTTAAAAATGCAAAAAACTTAGTTGTAACCTCTTTATCTCTAGGTAGGAAAATTTATGGTGGTTTCAAGATTGGTTCGATCAATTTCATCCAGACTAGAGGAGGTTGTAACCCCCCTTCAATTTTAGCCCAACCCCTGAATTGATATCTTCCTATTTAATCTAGGCTCCTCACATCGGATTCCCCCTAGAAAATCCACATATTTTCATATTTTTATTTTGCCATTTTTTTTGTGTTTTTGCAGGTTCAAGTTGTGCATCATTCAGATTCTTGTGATATCATATCGCCTGATTTCGATATCGTTTCGCCTAATTTTGACAAAACTGCCCGATTTTATCTACATCACACATCCGTGTTGTTTAGTTTTCTGGGGGTATCCAGACCTTAGTTTTTGCATTCTATATTCTCATTACTTCTATTTAGGATCATATTTAGATCATCTTACATTCATTATACTTGATATTCTAGCTTGCATATTCCCATTTCATCATTTTTTTGCAAATATTCACGTGTTTAACATAGAGTCATATTCAATAAGTCATCTGTTGTATTTTCAAATTCATTATTTTCTATAATTTATTTTAGTAGATGCATATTATTTGGTGAAAATATTATTTTTTGTATCAAAGTTGTCAAACTGCAACTTTCCCTAATCGGGTAGATTTCTGCATAATCGGACCACCCGATTAGTAGATCGGATCACACAATCTTGCTTAATTTTGATCGATTTTGCCTATAAAAAAGAATTAGAAACTACATCAGACTTTCAAATATGGGTAAGAATTTAAATTTCTTTTATATAACTGCATAGTTCATCTTAAAATTATTTTATGTTGTTTTCTATCTTCATATAAATCATAATTGCATATAGATTAATGCAGTTGCATATTGGCCAAAACTAGGTGTATGCATGATTTGATAAAAAGAACACATCAAAACAAATCCCAAAACCTAGGCATGGAAACTGCCACAAAATATTTCCTGGTGAACCCACCCAATTCGTCGAAAAATCACCAAAGAAGACATGATCTCAAGTGTCTCTCTTCGAGGTGTAGACCTATCATTCCCACATTCCCCTTCGAGGCATGGATCCATTAGCCTGAAGGAAAGGAGTGTGCAAATTTTAGACCTACATTATTTGGTGAACCTGACGTGAAAATATTAGGCATCTTTCTAATTATTAAAACACACAAAAAAGCATAAAAATTACAAAATATAAAACAAAATAAAATTAAGATCATTAGTATAAATCACATAATTTTTGTATTCCATAGATGGTAGATTACAACATAATAATAACTTGTTCAAATTGATGTTAGTACATTATTTTCAACTCAAGAAATTTCTTCACTAGGTAGTGTGCCATACCCTGAGATTTGGAGAAGATTAGAAATTATAAGGATTAAAGAACCTGAACTTAAGAGAATCATAAGGTTTGATTTGTCAAGAATCCTGGATCCCGATAGTGCACCTTTTTAATTTGAACTTCAAAGATCATGTGATAGGTGGCTAGCGGATAAGAGGGTTGTCATTTCTACAAGTCTTTACTCCTTTGAAGATTATCTTGAGAATGCAATAACGGTACATAAATTTTTATCACATGTGGAAAATCAAGAAGTTGGCTTAGATGATAAGACAAGATTCAATAGAGTTCCTAGGGTTGTGTTCTATCAATAATATTGCCATGAATTTTACTTTTATATGTCAAAATGTGAAGTTGATTGCATAAATATAGCTCATTTCATAAAATTCTTAAAGGTCAAATTTCAGTTTGAAGAACACTATATGATACTTGAGTAATTGGAACCTGTTAATGATATCTATAGGCTTTTCCAATAAAATTAAAGTATAATATCTATAATATTATATTTTTTATTTTGTTTGTTGTATTGTTTGAAATCCAAAAAAAAACTACAAAAATCCAAAAACATAATATAATATATTAGTTAGGTATATATATAACATATATACCCCAAGAATTTAAGCACATATATATAGTTATATATATTTGCAAGATAAAATATTTTAAGAAAAATGCCTAAATTAAGAAGTGGTAAACAAGTAGAACATGATCATATGGGAGAACAAGATCAAGAAAATCCTAAAGATGTAGTTCAAATTGAAGATTATGTATCATCAGAGTCAGATGAGGAAAACCATGATAAAGAAGAAGAAGTTTTCTATCATAAGCCTCAAGTAGATGAAGAAGGCAATCTTAAATTTACCTCCACACAACATTTCACTGAGTTTTTAAAGGACAATATAGATGTCATTAACCATGTTATACAGACAAATATCAACTCTCTATGGGGGATTATTCAATGGAGGCTTCCATAGAGGCTGCTCTTTGATTGAATGGGAACCCATTAACATATATGAAAAAAATTGAGCTGGTACATTTCAAAATGTAAATCATAATTTGAATTAGAATATAGCACAACCACCACCAGTAATAAATTCAAATTCCAAACAAAAACAACCATCTTCTGCTTCACCAAAAATAGCACAAAGAATTAAGAAGATGCACCATCTTAGTCAAAATCAGCAAAAGGTTCAACAAAAAAAAATTCCCTATCAACTTCATAATACTCCTCCCAGTAACACTCTACATAATAGTGTTTCATTTGGGAATAATTATGCAACAACACCAAATTATTATCAAAGACACAACAATATGGTGCAACAAAATCAATTCGATGGACAACAACCAGGACTTGAAGCCATGGTTAAATAGTTAGCTTCAAGACTAGATCAGATAGATCCCTACCATCCCTATTATAGTTATAGAGATATGTGTAGCCAACCCTTGGATCCTATTTTGGTTGCTCAACCATATCCAAAGCATTTTCCTATGTCTGTCCTACCGATATATAAAGGAACCGAAGATCCTATTGAGCATCTTCACATATTTAGGACAGCATGTCATGATATCTCTCATGATGACTTGTTGTTACTAAATATGTTCCCTAAAAGTCTCGGAGGTATGGCTCTAGAGTGGTATTATCAGTTACCCACTAATTCTTTAAGGAATTTTGAAGAGACAACATAAATGTTTGTCCATCAATTCAGTGCTTACATAGAGAGGCATGTGACTATTAAAGATTTGTATAATTTGAAGCAAGGATAAAGATGAAAGTTTTGTTGAATTATTGACTAAGTGGAGAAACTCTTAGGCAATTTACATTTTGCTTTACCTCACCATTAAATGTTGGATATATTCATTGGTAATTTACAAGAACAACTATCTTATGAAATTTCTACTACTACAGTAAACTCCTTTGATCAAGCCATTGATTTAGCAAGAAGATTAGAAGAATCCCTTATTATAAGAGGTCAATTTAAGAAGAAATATGAAGATAAAGCTTCTAAAAATCAATATAATAATAAAAAATTAGTGGGTGACGAAGTTACTGATAGCGAGAATACTCCAATTGTCAATGTTGTAGAAACATTTAAGAAGTTTTTATTAAAATTTCTTGATAAGCCACCAAGAGAATTCACGAGATTAAATCAACCTTTAACAATGATCTTACCTCAATTATTGGAACAAGGCTTGATACGGTTGCCTAAAATAACCAGACACTACTGCAACTGGATATAGGGCTGACTTACATTGTAATTTCCATCAAGTAGATGGACATTCTACAAAATTTTGTAAAAGGTTACAGCATGTGATACAAAACTTGATTGACAAAGAAAAAATGGAAGTTCAACAATTTCCTGCAAACAATAATACTCAAAATAATACCCAAAAACAAACAGATCAAAATGCAAATCAAAACCTATATATCTTTCAACATATCTTACCTAAGCATGGTAAAGAAGTAGTAAACCAAGTATATCATCATAATGTTCCTCATCCAACTAGATATGTGGGAACCATTAGTATATTTTTACCAAATTAATATTTGCAAACATCTTATATACCTACTTTTTCAATGGCCACAACTAGACCAATACAACATTCTCATTCATCCTCGAAAGATACTAAAAGCAATACATAAAGTGACACAAAAAGTGAAACAAGGAGTGAACTAGAGATTGCTTCAAATAGTTATGAGTATGAATCAGACCAAGTCATTCCTATTACAGATTTATCAGTTCTAGAAGAACCATTTCCAAGAAGAATAACTACTAGACCATCATCTCAACAATGGCTTTCAAATGAGCAAGCAAAAAATGCTAGACCCTGTTTTGGTAATCCTCGACATAACAACATTGTGGGTACCATTGGGGTTGTCACAAGACAACAAGCACAAGTTCAAAATTCTCAACCACAAAGTCAAAATGAGAAATCAGCTCCTTTTGTACTAAGAACTCCCACTAAGGGAAATAATGTACTAGGTTCACAACAAAGATCTCCATATGATATTAATGAACAATTAGCTACCATCATAGTGAGAATTTCTCTTTTGGACCTTTTAAGAACTTACTCCATACAAATGGAAGAATTTATGAGAACTTTGAGCAAGATGATGGTACCTAAAGATATTGAACCTAATGCTATGGTGAATGTTGTGACTTTGGATGAAGCAAATTTCATAGATTTTCATGATAAAGATATCCCTCCTCAAAGCATGTATAGAGATAATCCTTTATACATTACAGCATTGATTGGATATGTAGGAGTCAAAATAATTCTAATTGATAATGGATCTTCTTTAAATATCTACACGTATTATTTCTTTCAAATATTTGGATTTAAAAAAGAAGATATGAAAAGTAAATGATTATTAAAGCATTTAATGATTAAACTCAAGAAACATGTGGAGTAATGACGATCCCATTGCAATTTGGCCCAATAATTTTGGATACGACTGTGTTTTTTGTACCTTATTTTGCATCATACAACATTCTTCTAGGTTGATCTTGGATCAATGTAATGAGAGCAGTACCTTCCACATTACATCAATGTGTCAAATTTGAGTTCAAAAATTAATTAGTTACCATCCATGGTGATCCCAGGACATTTGATATTTGTGGTATGGCAGAGCCTATAGGGATTTCGTTCTATCCTTCTATATCTTCTACTCACCCTAGTCCACCCCATAATCAAGACCTTCTAAATCTAAATCATCATCACCTTCTAAACCGATATCATTAAAAACATGTTCTAAATCACCAACATCAATAAATTATAAGTTATTATCATCTTCTGAGCCCATATCTAATCCATTTTCTAAATTCACATTATCATATTCACCTCCTGATTCTACATTGCTTAAATTCATAGCATATAAAAAACCAGTTAAGGAAGATAGTCCATCTACTTCATATGCTCTTTCAGATGAAGTATTACCAGACTTATCTTCAGTACTTGCAACTACAGAAGAAGTTAATTTTGCTACCCAAGATTCCTTGGTATTATATAATTTACCTCCATCTCCTAAAACCTTGGGCTTACCAAAGAAGGGAAGCATATGCCATAGTGGGAGTTGTGCCTTTGTGTATGCGAGGTATGATTGGGGTAAAATTATAGTTGTAAAAGTTACAATTTATTGGTATGGATTTGCTAAGTGTTATTTTTCTGATGGATATATAAAATCAAAACCAATTATGTGTAATATGGGTTATAGAGGTAAAGGTTTAGGACCTCATGAAAATGGTATAAAATAACCTTTGCAAGTTGAAGAACGACCTTCCGGTGTGGTCTTGGCTATATTCCCACAAAAATAGAACCATTCCCATATGAATATGATGATCACCTTATAACATATCAAGAATATATGGAACAAAGAGAGCTATTTAAAATATATACTTGCAATATGTTAATTGTAGCTTATCCATAAATGATTGTGTCCCCGAATGAATGTTTAAAAGGTGATATATTTCATGATATATCTCTTGATAAAGTTTTAAGGAATAAATTCTTATTTGATGGATCTATGCCATGTATAGCTCATGTTGAAGCAACTACTCCTCAAGAATAACTAGCCAAATGCACATTAGAAGAGTTACAAGAAATGGTTTTATCACCCGCACCACCCAACTTTGAAAGAGACATAAATATTTTTGTTGGAGATACTTTAAAAGTTAATATTGGAACAGAAGAGAACCCTCGCCTAGTCAAAATTGGATCAAAATTAAGTGAAGAAAAACAAAATTTATATATTGAATTTCTCACATAATATGTTGATGTTTTCACTTGGACGTATGCAGATATGCCAGGCCTAGATTCTTCTATAGTTATGCACCATTTAGTAGTGTGCCCTGATGCTAAACTTGTAAAGAAAAAACTTAGAAAAATACATCCTAAAGTAGCACTACTAGTCAAAACTGAGTTAGAAAAGCTTTTTAATGTAGTTTTTATACAATCTATTAACTATGTTGAGTGGATATCAAATGTTGTTCCAGTAACTAAGAAAGAAACTACTAATATTAGGGTTTGCATCGATTTTAGAGATAGAAACATTGCATGCCCTAAGGATGATTTTTACCTCCCTAATATGGATCAGATCATAGATTTCATAGTCGAGAGTGGGATGTTATCCCTCATGGACAATTTTTTGGGATACAACCAAATCAAAATAGCTCCTGAAGACCAATCTAAGATAGCCTTTATTACCCCTTGGGGGACATTTTTTTGGAAAGTAATGTCCTTTGGTTTAAAAAATATAGGTGCAACTCATCAGAAAGCCATGACATATATTTTTCATGATATGATATATGATATTTTGCATGATTATGTAGATGATATCATAGCTCGTTCAGCAAAAGAAGATGATCACATTAATGATTTAAGAAAAGTGTTCGATAGACTAAGAATATCTAATACGATTAAATCCTGATAAATGTGTGTTTGGAGTTAAATCAAGAAAATTATTGGGGGTTATTGTTTCTATGCATGGTATAGAAGTAGATCCTCTCAAAATTAAATCTATCCTTGATATGCCACCTCCTAAAAACATATCAAAGTTAAGAATTTTACAAGGAAAACTTCAATCTATCCATCGCTTCATTGATAAATTGGCAGATCAAACAAGACCTTTTCTTAAATTACTTAAGAAGAATATTCCTTTCAATTGGGTTAAAGAATGTCAAGAAGCTTTTATGAGTATTAAACAATATCTTCTTTCTCCTCCAGTGCTTGTTCCTCCTAGACTAGATCATCCATTTATTTTATATATTTCTGCTTTGGAACTTGCACTAGGAGCTATGTTGGCTCAAATTGATGATGAAAATAAAGAACAAGCCAAATATTACAAAAGCAAAACCTTAATAAGTTATGAAACCCGATATACTCCATTAGAAAATATTTGTTTAGCAGTTGTGTTTTCTACATAAAAGTTGTGTCTTTACATGCTTAGATAGAAAACATATGTCATTGCTAAGTCTAATCCATTAAGGTACTTGATAAGTAGACCTTATTTGTCAGGATGCATAGCTAAGTGGGTTCTTGCTCTTATTGATTTTGAACTCACATTTATCGGCCAAAAGTATATTAAAGTCCAATTTATAGCTGATTAGTTAGTTGTTGCACCTTTAGAGTCTACTCATCATATGAACATTGAATTTCTTGATGAGTTCCTTGATCTAGAAGAAGATCATTCTGAGACATGGTCTTTTTATTTTTATGGATCTAGATGCATAAGTGGTGTAGGTACCATTATCATATTGAAATCTCCCTAAAGGCACCTTATACCTTTAAATTTTAAGTTACAATTTGCTTGCACTAATAATACTATAGAGTATGAAGCTCTAATCCTTGGGTTACGAGCTGCTTTAGCTTTAAAAATTAAAGTTTTGTTAGTTTTCAGAGATTCTCAGTTTGTGATAAATAAAATCAACGAATTTTATCAAACACAAGATGAGAAAATTCTTCCTTATAAATAATATGTCCTTAAGCTTATATCATTGTTTGAAAAAGAAACTTTAGAATCTATTCCTATAACTAGCAACCATGATGTCGATCCTATGATCGTGGCTGCTTCTTTGTTGCCTTTGGAGTTGGATGATGAGTATGCTACTATCATTATTCACCAACTCCAATAACCCACTTCTTCTAAGTCATGTTTATAACCATTAGATATATTTTTTATTGATGAAATTACCCCAGAGTCTTGGTATACATGTATCTTTAATTTTCTCTAGAAAGGGATTTTCCTTGAAGGACTAGATAGAAACCAACATAGGTTATTACGTAAGCGAGTTGTTCGCTTCGTAATTGTTGGTAATACCTTATATAGAAGATATTTTTAAGGTTTAAGATATCTCAACCTAGAAGAGTCTAATAAAGCCTTAAGTGAATCCCATGATGGGTCCTGTGGAGGACATTTTTTTAGTGGAAGTGTCATTGCTAAAAAGCTCCTTAGAATGGGATATTTTTGGCCTTCCATGAAAAATATGCTAATTATTATGTGCATCATTGTGATAAGTGTTAAAAGTATGTTGACCTCATCCATGCTCCTGCTCATGAAATTCAAGCCATATCCTCTCCTTGGCCCTTATCTAAATGGGGTTTAGATATCATTGGTAAAATCAATCTTGTTTCTTTTGATGGTCATAAATTCATAATAACAGCAACAAAATATTTTACAAAGTGGGTTGCAGCTATACCTTTAGCTTCTTACATAGGATTTCAAGTTTATAAATTCATTTTCAATCAAATAATTTGTAGATTTGGAATTCCATCTAATCTCATCTCTTATAATGGAAGATTTTTTAAGAACAAATATGTTAAGAAATTATGCCAAAAATATAAAATACAACATAGATGGTCCACTCCTTATTATCCACAAGGTAATGGAAAAGCTAAAGCATCTAATAAAACCTTAATAAAAATCCTAAAAATATTATTTAATAAGTCTGGCCGTGACTGGCATATACAATTATATCCTGCCTTGTGGGCTTATCGAACTAGTGTTCCTACTCCTACAGGTGTTTCACCTTTTGTCTTGGTTTATGGTGTCGAAGCAGTTTTTCCATTTGAATTAGAAGTTCCTTCTTTAGCTCTTCTGCTTCAAGATGCTGAAGTAGAAGATGAATATCATGCTAGTAGATTTAGTCAGTTGGAACTTCTATACGAAAAGTGCATCCATGCTTTGGAGCATCTTCATGCCTACCAAGACAAACTTAAAAGATCATATGCAAAGAAATTTCACAGTCGATCCTTTGAAGTCAGTGATTTAGTCTTAAAAAAATTAAAAAAATACTAATGCAAGAAAATATCTAAAAGAAAAATTTCAACCTAATTGGCTTGTGCCATATGTCATCACTGCTAAATTTGGATTAGGTGCATATATATTGGCTTCCTTGGATGGGAAATATCTCAGGGAACCCAAGAATATCATGCATTTAAAAATATATTACGCATAAAATCAAAAGTTTCAAAGGTCCGAGGTGTAGACCAATTGGTTCATCCAAACCCCATAAGGGGGGCGGAGGTCCAAGGTTCAAATCTCGGGCCTCACCAGATTGAATGCTTGTCCCTTTCTTGGTGCTTTCAATGATGTAAAAGGTTTAAAATGATTGTGGCATGGTGGTTTTAGGGGCGGACTACATGAAGATCTGTGTGGCGGCTTCCGGGGCGGACAGTGCAGAATACTCTGGTGGCCATAAAAAGTTGGACAGCCTGCCCAGATTCGTGGTGGCTACCGATTCCACCATGTAAATACAAAAAAAAAAATCAAAAGTTCCATCTTTGTACATAATTGTAAATAAATTTCTTCATCATTTGCAACCCTCATATTATCAAAATAACAAAAAAATCAAAAAATATGACAATTTCCAAAAATATTTCCAAATTGTTAAGTTATTTATTTTGCATCAGTGTGTGTTATCTTCCAAAAATCCAAGTTATATTTTATTGTATTTCAAATAAATTCAAAAGTTATCTTGAACCATGCACTTAATTTACATCTTTCATAATTTTTATTTTGTTGCTTTGATTATAAATCTCTCTTGTATCGAAAAGCACTATTACTTCACTAAATAAATTTTGAATTTTGGGAAATGATCTTGCTACTTCTTGAACCAAGAACACATTCTCACATCTTAAAAATGATTTGTTGCAAATTCGAAAAGGATACTACATAGTAGTCTTAGTTCCTTAAGAGAAATTTTTCCCTTGCTATCCTATTATGCGCATGGTCTAGAATACTAAGAATTGGCAAAATGACAAGCTCCCACCCCACCTGAATAAAAATACCTTGCCCTACGTCTAATCTGGCAAGTATCCCAAATGAAAGAAAAAGAAAAAGAAAAGAAATAAAATCCTCTTGTTAAAAATGGAAAAGAAAACGCTATTCTAAAAGATAAAAGAAAATAAGGGGGTAGTGAGCTTGAATCCCTAGAATTCCTTAGTTATTTGAAAGCCATGAGGTATTGTTGAGCAAAGTGCAGTAAACAGTATTGTCATTGTTGTCAACACAGTCAGACTGATTTATTGATGCAATGGACAAGATTTTATTGAACAACAAGGTGCAGCCAAAGTACAATGGATAGGAGTTCAGTGTTGAGCAAGGTGTTGCAGGAGGATTGTCATTGTTGTCAATACAGTCAATTAGATCTAATGATGCAATGGACAGGTAGTTCAGAAGTCACTCAGATGCAGAGGATAAAGTTTAAAATTTAGTCAGATCATGAGTCCTTAAATGATATATGCACAGAAATAGAAAACATAATTCAGAATGAGAAGAAGAAGTCTTCAGATCCTGAGATGTCAAGAAGCGGAAAGGTTTTTTGTGAAAACCAAGGCAGTCAGAATAAAAAGTTTTATTTAAAACCATGGATAACATATTTGAAATGGTTTTTTCTTAAAACCCAAGTTGGCTCTTCGTTTCGTTGAAAAAGATGCCCCGGTGATAAAGATATTTAATTTTAAATATTTAGTTTAAATTTTAAAGGTTTTTTGTGAAAACCAAGGCAGTCAAAATAAAAGGTTTTATTTAAAACCATGGATAACATATTTGAAATGGGTTTTTCTTAAAACCCAAGTTGGCTCTTCGTTTCATTGAAAAAGATGCCCCGGTGATGAAGATATTTAAATATTTAGTTTAAATTTTATTTTATTTAAAATTTAAATTAAAATATTAAATTAAATTAAAAGGGCCGACATGTTACTATTTCGCGGCAATAAGCTACAGGAAAGTGACGAAGGTGGAAGAAGTGTTTGAGACCGACAAAGTTAAATCTGGGCCGACGGATTTTAGGGTTTGGCAGCTGACAAATTCTAGGGTTTCTCAATCGACGTTCTTTTAGGGTTTGTTCCTAAAACTTCTTCTATAAAAGTAAGGGTACTTCGAGTTTGAAAAGTGGGGTGTAAAGATAAAGTGCGAATGCAAGCATAGTGTTTGTGAAAGTGAAGTTCATGTTGAGCAGAGAGCAGAATGTGAAATGACACAGAGTGTGCAAAGCGTGTGCGCAGAGAAAGTAGAGTGTGCAGAGAAGCGCGAAGGGCAAAGTTGATTGCAAAGTCTGGCTGTAGCAGTGCAGCAAACTATGTGAAGTGATTATGCAAGAGAGAGCAGAGTGCACAGATATTGCAAAGGTGATGTAAACCAGTTAGAGTCTTGCAATAACAAAGGTATATGTCAAACATTTTTTATTCAATATTGAAGTCCAGTTGGTGCTGGCAAATTAAGGGGTTGGTGCCTCTTTCCAGTTGGTGCTGGTAAACAATTTGTCCAGTTGGTGCTGGAAAATTAAGGGGTTGGTGCCTCTTTCCAGTAGGTGCTGGTAAAATAGGAGTTGGTGCTCCATTCTATTGAAGTAGATAAAGTTAAGGGGTTGGTGCTCCTTCCAGTTGGTGCTCCATTCTATTGAAGTAGATAAAGTTAAGGGGTTGGTGCTCCTTCCAGTTGGTGCTGGTAAAGGATTATGTAAAGTTGTAGCTTTGCATTGACTAGATTTGGATGGTAGTCCAAGCAGTATTTTTGAGGAGTAGCCACATTGGTGAACCTCATTAAAATGTTGTGTTATGTGTGATGCTTTCTTGATGCATTTAGTATCTCTTTTATCTGCTTTAAACTGTTGTTGGTTTTATAATCTAATTGTTTTAGAAGTTTTTAAAGAACACACTGATTCACCCCCCCTCTCAGTGTCATTGTGATTGTAACAATTGGTATCAGAGCCAAGTTCCCATTTTAGGCTTAATCAGTCTGGGTTGATCTTGGATTATTACACAAATGGCAAAGAAAGGCAAAAGTGGAACCATGAGACACAAGAAGAAAAGAACACACAGGGTCATGAAAGAAAATGAAGATGAATCAAACAGTGGAGAAAAGGCCAAGAGACAACTCGATCATGATGCAAGTTCTCTAGGTACAAAATTTTTTATTTGCGGTCAACTCGGTCATAATGAATGTCAGTGCCATGGTTCTAATAGCAATGAAGTTGAAGATGATCCATTCAAAATTGGTAAAGAAACAGATTTAGAACAAGAATATGATGAAGAAGAAAGTGATGCAGAAGCAAATTGGGAACAGAAACTAATTTCAGCTCTGGTTAAAAAGGTTGAGGATGCAGAAGATATAATCACCAGTTTGAAAGTACAGACAGAAGATTACAAGAAAATTTCTAAAAATCTCGAAATGCAGTTAACCATGAAATCAGAGTATTGCAGTAAGCTAGAAGAAGAGATAGACGGTCTAAGAATACAGACAGAAGAGATGAATAAGAAAGTTAATGTATGTAGCAAACATGAAGAATATTCCAACAAAATAGTTAGCAATCTGAAGCTGCAAATAGAAGAGTTCAAAAGGATTGAAGAAACTCTTAGGTCTTAGATCAATGAGAAAGAGACTATTTGTTGCAAGCAAGAAGAAAAGATTATCTCTTTGAAGAAACAACTGGAAGAGGCCAATGCAAATCTTAAATTCGAGAAGAGCACAGAATTGCTAGATAAAATGATAAATTATCAGAGAAGCTCCACGGATAAGCATGGTCTTGGGTATGAAGCTGAAAAACCTCCATCGTCCAAATATGCAGAGAAAAAGGAGCTCACCGTTGAAGGATCAAAGCATAAAAAGTCTGAAGCTGAAAAACCTTCATCATCCAACTCTACGAGAGAAGAAAAATTTCACTATTGAAGGGTTGGAGCAAGAAAAGGTTAAAGTCGTATCTTCAAAAGAAAGAAAATATCAAAGGAGATTTACAAGAAAGCAGCCACAACAAAAGAGGTTCTACCACTCTCACTTTTTTCATGCTAACACTTTTAATGGCTATTGTTTCGGATGTAACCGGTATGGTCACAAGGCAACTTATTGTGGATTAAATAATAAATCAAAGAGTTATGCTAGTCAAAATACATCTGCATATCTGAGTGAACACTTTGTACAATGTTTTCAATGCAATGGTCATGGGCACATAGCAAGGTTTTTTCCAAGAACTTCTGTATCAAATCTAAGGCAAAACAGTAGATTTCATAAGACGCAAAGAACACAACACAGACATGGAATAAATCAGGTTCATAGAAGAAAGGAAAATAATCATTCATCATGTATGCATAAGAGACAACCACACCAGAGAGATATTCGAGTTCACACAATGATGCAAAATAGGGACGCAGGTGAAAAATCCAAGCCCAAGGTCAAGAAAGTCTGGAGAAATAAAGAAGAGAGGAAATCGTGTCTCCTTGAACTAAAGGAGACTGCTCTTCTACTGCACTAAGCAACTCCAGGTAACACATCCTCAAGGGGAGCATTTTGAAAAAGGTTTTTTTTATTGCTCTTATATTTTTTTTGGATTAACCTGAGGATGAAATGCAAGTAGTAAGGAGGAGTTGCACTATAGTTGTTTAAATTTATTTCAGTTCATATGGTTGTTTGTGGAAATGCCATGAAGGCTGGAGATTAAATGGAGAGTCGCCACCATTTCTAGTATTGCTGTATGTCATTCCTGTACTGTTGATGGTTCTTACTATAACTATTCAAAGCCATGAAATGTAACAGTTCAGATAATTTGATTAGTGAAATAATGATTGCCACAGCTGTGTATTTGTGTGAAGATTGTCAGATCTTTCATGACACCTTGGTGAATATATTTAATTCACAGACAGTTTTGTTTTAAATATTTATTTAATGCCAATCCAAGGATAAGAAGCTTGATGCTGAGTAAGGTGCACTACGGTTGGCCATAAAGTGTTTGAAAAAATGTCTTCTTCCGACATGCATAGTTGAAAGTAAGAGTTGGCGATGAAATTGTAGTCCTTGGACAAAAATTGGTACAGAAGTGAGTCACTTGTCAATTCTGATGACAAAAGTGAAATCAGCATGTTGAATGGGAAGATTGAAGAAAAAGTTTTTTAATGAGCAGCCAGATTATTTCTAGCCTGGTGATGAATAGTTGAGTTGCTTTCATAGTGGTTGTTTTTATCAAGTTAATGCTTTTCTTGATACATGATTTGGGCTTACTCCATTGAGTTTGATTTGAGCAAGTTATTCTTTGCCTTGGTGATTTATGTTGGTGGCTGTCTTTTTCAAATACCTTTGGAAGGAAAAGGATGTCTACTAGTTTCCTTTTCATCTAGTGATTGGTTGAATGCTTCAAGGTTAATCTTGAGTTGAATGATGTTGGTTAAACCTTGTCTATAAGCATTGTTGCTAAAGCCCTAATTGGTTGAGAAAAGATGTTGGTTGTGCTGTGGTACAGTGTTTGGTACTTGCACAGAGTTGAAAGTGGATTGAGGTAGCCTGCTGGATTCTCACTGTAGAGAGAGACAAATAGTTGTCATTAGGTTCAAGCTTGTTGAGAATATATCCAAGATGCATGGTGAAGTTGTATGCAGATGTTGCTGGCATTGCAGAACAAAAAGTTGGCTATATAAGATTATTGTATGCCTTCACTAAAAGTGGACAAGTTTGAGTTTGCAAGGTAACAGAGGGTAGTTGCACAGAAGACAGTGGTTCAGTCATGTTCTTACACATGTTATATTGGTGAAGTTGACGGTGATGGTGTCATTCACTGGTTATTGCTGCTATTCACATTTTTGATTTTATTGATGCCTATTATGCTTATCATGATGTTGTCAATCAGTGAAATGAAGTGGTCTTGGACTCAGGGGGAGCATTTGTGTATTTGTTTTTCTTCTTGTTCATGATTGGAATATTTGCTAATTGTAATAATTTGTGTCTAAGAATATTGTGCATAGACTCAGGGGGAGTCTGCAGCAACCCTTTGGTATTATTGTCAAAGGGGGAGAAGATTTACAAGAAAATTGCACATGTGTTGCCAACAATTCCAAAGGGGGAGATTGTTGAGCAAAGTGTAGCAAACAGTATTGTCATTGTTGTCAACACAGTCAGATAGATTTATTGATGCAATGGACAAGAGTTTATTGAACAACAAGGTGCAGCCAAAGTACAATGGATAGGAGTTTAGTGTTGAGTAAGGTGTTGCAGGAGGATTGTCATTGTTGTCAATACAGTCAGTTAGATCTAATGATGCAATGGAAAGGTAGTTTAGAATTCACTCAGATGCAGAGGATAAAGTTTAAAATTTAGTCAGATCATGAGTCCTTAAATGATAGATGCACAGAAATAGAAAACATAATTCAGAATGAGAAGAAGTCTTCAGATCCTGAGATGTCAAGAAGCGGAAAGGTTTTTTGTGAAAACCAAGGTAGTCAGAATAAAATTTTTTATTTAAAACCATGGATAACAGATTTGAAATGGGTTTTTCTTAAAACCCAAGTTGGCTCTTCGTTTCGTTGAAAAAGATGCCCCGATGATAAAGATATTTAATTTTAAATATTTAGTTTAAATTTTAAAGGTTTTTTGTGAAAACCAAGGCAGTCAAAATAAAAGGTTTTATTTAAAACCATGGATAACAGATTTGAAATGGGTTTTTCTTAAAACCCAAGTTGGCTCTTTGTTTCATTGAAAAAGATGCCCCGATGATGAAGATATTTAAATATTTAGTTTAAATTTTATTTTATTTAAAATTTAAATTAAAATATTAAATTAAATTAAAAGGGCCGACATGTTACTATTTCGCGGCAATAAGCTACAGGAAAGTGACGAAGGTGGAAGAAGTGTTTGAGACCGACAAAGTTAAATCTGGGCCGACGGATTTTAGGGTTTGGCAGCTGACAAATTCTAGGGTTTCTCAACCGACGTTCTTTTAGGGTTTGTTCCTAAAACTTCTTCTATAAAAGCAAGGGTACTTCAAGTTTGAAAAGTGGGGTGTAAAGATAAAGTGCGAATGCGAGCATAGTGTTTGTGAAAGTGAAGTTCGTGTTGAGCAGAGAGCAGAATGTGAAACGACACCGAGTGTGCGAAGCGTGTGCAGAGAAAGCAGAGTGTGCGAGAGAAGCGCGAAGGGCAAAGTTGATTGCAAAGTCTGGTCGTAGCAGTGCAGACAAACTATGTGAAGTGATTGTGCAAGAGAGATCAGAGTGCACAGATATTGCAAAGGTGATGTAAACCAGTTAGAGTCTTGCAATAACAAAGGTATATGTCAAACATTTTTTATTCAATATTGAAGTCCAGTTGGTGCTGGAAAATTAAGGGGTTGGTGCCTCTTTCCAGTTGGTGCTGGTAAAAAATTTGTCCAGTTGGTGCTGGCAAATTAAGGGGTTGGTGCCTCTTTCCAATAGGTGCTAGTAAAATAGGAGTTGGTGCTCCATTCTGTTGAAGCAGATAAAGTTAAGGGGTTGGTGCTCCTTCCAGTTGGTGCTGGTAAAGGATTATGTAAAGTTGTAGCTTTGCATTGACTGGATTTGGATGGTAGTCCAAGCAGTTTTTTTGAGGAGTAGCCACATTGGTGAACCTCGTTAAAATGTTGTGTTATGTGTGATGCTTTCTTGATGCATTTAGTATCTCTTTTATCTGCTTTAAACTGTTGTTGGTTTTATAATCTAATTGTTTTAGAAGTTTTTAAAGAACACACTGATTCACCCCCCCTCTCAGTGTCATTGTGATTGTAACAGTAAGCCCCATAACAGGTGGTTTGTGCCCAACCCGCTTGACCTTGGGTAATCCCTTTTCATATGGTGACATGTTTGTCATATTAGCGACCTTCTTTTGTATAGACCAATGTCCACTTGTGGATTAGCTAGCTTTTGGTAACTTGACTTACATAGTAGTTTGGTACAATGGCATGCACAAAATCATGGTTAATGAACATTTCACTTGCACACACATTGGTTCATAAAAGTTTGCTTGTATCAATACCTTACTCAAAATCAGTAAATTAATTTCACAAAGCACACACATTTTGATCCTTGATATGTTTTGTATCATTATGTCGAATCAAGATGGATAATGCACTCACTTAGCACACACACTGGTTCTTGATAAATTTGATTTTGTCTTTGAAATTAGTTAAAAGATTTCTTTGAAATTTTTTAGATAGTATTTCTATCCTTATTCATTAATCACATAAAAAAATTCAAAATTTCCAAAAAAAAAAAAATATAGCTCACTCCAAAAGAACTTGTAAACAAGATTATTTATCATACATTGCATTTTGACTTCGCGATGATGGTATAATTCCTAGTAACTGTCTCCTCAAATTTCACACTAGGAATTATATGCCTAGCGCAAGTCATCTTTCTCAATTTTTAAGTTTTAATCATTTCATATAGCACAAATGATTTGTCATACATTAATTTGCATCTTTAACAAACATCCAAAATAATTTATCATACATTGCACTTTGACTTCGCGATGATGGTATAATTACTAGGAATTATTCTTCTCAAATTTCACACTAGGAATTCTATGCCTAGTGCAAGTCATTTTTCTCAATTTTAAAGTCTAAACCATCCCATATTTATTAATCTTCTTAAATATGTGATACAAATGATTTTTTTTATATCAACTTATGTCTTCAAAATAAATAGTTTCACATTATCATATATTGCATTTTGACTTCACGATGATGGTATAATTCCTAGGAATTATTCTACTCAAATTTCACACTAGGGATTCTACACCTAGCGCAAGTCATCTTTCCCAAATTTTCATGCTTAAACCACATTATTTTCACAAACAATAAACATCATCAAAATATTTCTTAAAAATTAGAATCTTCTCAAGAACAAAAGTCAAACATCTTCTTTTATCAATAAAAGCCTCAAGATTATACTTGAGCATCACAAAAACATTTCTATTATTAGTAATACAAAATTCCTCACAACAAGATTCGGTTCATGACCTAGCAAGCACCAATCACCACCAAAGGTCATTTAACAGCAAAACATCCTCCGAGAAACATTGTTAATCCATTTATTTCATTATTTTACAAAAACATCTTTTTCAAAAACATCTTTCAAAAACACATTTACAAAAACTCAAGTCAATTTTCATTTTAAGCATGATCAAAACACTTAAATTAAAAGCATGATTATGAGAAATTTAAACATCATAAAAATTCAATCAAATGCAATCAAACCATATAAAATCACATAATACAAGAAGATAAATATATATATAAAAAATTTGATTTTTTCACCGAACCTGGAATTTGGTGCAAAAAATCGAAGGGGGTATCACATCTAAAATAATTTAACAATAAAACTTGAAATCATCAACAAAATGTGCAATAAATTTTTGCTTTCTCGTAAAGCATGTCGTACTTTTCTTTAACGCACTTTCTTTTGAAAATGCGCTAAAGAGGAGGAAAAATGTAGTACCCTAAAAATAACACACATTAATCAAACCTAAGTTAATAAAAATTTGAAAAGTTAAATTTAACTATCCTCAACTTGCTACCTTGATTTTCGTACCCGTTACAAGTTTGTTTTAGCCCTTGTGCAAAATCGGCAAATTTTGCACAAAATCGGGTCACTCAATTTTGTCCAAAACCAAAAAATGCATGCCTTAGCAAGTCAACAAAACTTAGTTGTAACCTCTTTTTCTTTACCCGAGCAACTGAACGACGGTTACGGGATAGGTTTGACCGATTTCATCCATAATAGAGGAGGTTGTAACCCCCCTTCAAGTTTAGACTAACCCCTTAGTTGATCTCTTCCTATTTAATCTAGGCTCCTCGCCTCAAATTCCCCCTGGAACATTTGCATATTTTTGTCTTGTTATTCTACCTTTTCTTCTATGTTTTTACAGGTTCAAGTTGTGCATCGATCAAATTTATATGATATCGTATCGCCTGATTTTGATATCGTTTCACCCAATTTTGTCTACATCACACATTCATATTGTTTAGCTATCTGCGAACATACAGACCTCAGTGTTTGCATTCTATATTCTCATCACTTCTATTTAGGATCATATTTAGATCATCTTACATTCATTATACTTGATATTCTAGCTTGCATATTCCCATTTCATCATTTTTTTGCAAATATTCACGTGTTTAACGTAGAGTCATATTCAATAAGTCATTTGTTGTATTTTCAAATTCATTATTTTCTACAATTTAGTTCAGTAGATGCATATTATTTGGTGAAAATGCTATTTTTTGTATCAAAGTTTTCAAACTGTAGCTTTCTGCCCTAATCTGGTAGATTTATGCATAATCGAACAACCCGATAAGCAGATTGAATCACCCGATCTTGCTGGATTTTAACCGATTTTACCTATAACAAAGAATCAGAAACTACATCAAACTTTTGGATATAGGTAAGAATTTAAATTTCTTTTATAGCACTGCATAGTTTATCTTAAACTTATTTTTTGTTGTTTGCTATCTTCATAAAAATCATAATTGCATATATATTAATGCAGTTTCATATTGGCAAAAACTAGGTGTATGCGTGATTTGATAAAAATAACACATCAAAACAAATCCCAAAACATAGGCATGGAAACTACCACAAAATATTTCCTAGTGAACCCACCCAATTCGTTGAAAAATCACCAAAGAAGACACGATCTCAAGTGTCTCTCTCCGAGGTGTAGACCTATCATTCCCACATTCCCCTTCGAGACGTGGATCCATTAGCCTTAAGGAAAGGAGTGTGTGAATTTTAGACCTACATGATCCAAGCTAATGAGTTTTTAAAGTATCTATGCTTTGAAATCCTTATATTTTCCTTGAATATTGAGACTCACCAAGTCTCGATTTGAGCATTCCTTCAAGGATATTAATGGTGGCTTTCTTCTTCATATTTTGCTTGTAATGGTGGCTTCCTTTGGCCATGCAATGCTGCAAATTTTTTTCCTAGTTTTGTGCTTTTAGTAACACAAACTAATTTCTTGAGAGTAACTAGTCAAAGATAAACTAGTATAGTGTTATAATAGACTAATAATGCACTTTTTAATGAAAATAAACTCTCTGAATAAATTCTAATGCAATTAATAATCTTCTACTATTTTCACTAAAATTAATATTGTACAATGTAATCTTCTTGCTATCTAGATAGATAATAGGTAGATGATAGTTTTCTTTCTTTCAAAATATTCCAACTCCTATTAATGTTCAAATATATCTTAAAATGAATTTTCCTTTTTTCACTTTTTGGAATACTATAATATAATCCCTTCTTCTTGCAAATTTAATCCAAATATGGTGCTTAATGGATTTAATAATGAACCCTAATTTAATTTAAACTGATTGTACCCAAGTTGCTTACCTTTAATGGCTTCTGAAGTAGATGTAGATCTTGGTGTTTTTTTTTCACCAAGGCATTTCCTTGTAGTATATGAATTCATAGCTTCTTGTTGGTTGTCCAGAATAGCTTCTTGCTTCACCAAACTAAGGTCTTGAACTTTTTGTCTTGAGCCTTAGGTTTGGTTGCTTGATCCTTTTAGTGATCTTCTATCTTTTGCTATAATTTTAGAGAACTTCTTTCTCTGAACTTGTGTCTTTTTTCTATGATAGGTAATCTCCAAGTCTCCTAGATTTTATAGGATTCTTCTATCTGAATCTTCCTTCAACATTCTTGTCAAAAGTTACCTTCAAATAGGATATTTTTCTTCTCAAGATTTGAATGTCTTGAGGTCTTTACTAGTTTCTTCTTCTAGATTTGGCATTCCTTACCAAATTCTTCTTCTCTTGGGCTTGTTGTTGGATGGCGATAATTGTACCAAGTCCTTCACTATCAGGAGCTTTTTCTTGATAGTGAATTTCTCCAATGAGTTATCCTAGGAAATTATTTGATAAATATTCTATGAGTTCTATAGTAAGGCTCTCCAAGACTTCTTTTTTCGCTTGAGACCTCTCCAAGATCTTCTATCTAGCAGCTTCTTTGGTATTCCAACTAAGAACTTTTCTCCAAAATTTTGTTTCTGGAAGTGTTGGTGATGAGATCTTATTTGATCTCTAATTTATCTGCTTCTGGATTCTGGAATAGGACTACGTTGGTCCTTTATATTTCTTCTACAATGTGTAGGATTTAATGGAGATCACCAATCTCCTATTTATTGGACTCTTATTTGGAGTCTTTCTTCTGAATTAGGAACTTTATCTTCTAAGTCAGGAATTTGTTTATGGAATTTTCTTTAGAAATTTTTCTTTGGATTTTTCTTTTGAGTTAGGAATTTATCTTCTGAATCGGGAATTTTTCTCTAAAATTTTCTTTAGAAATAAGGCTTCTATGGCCTCCTTCTTCTAGTTTTATTTGGTATTTTATTTTTCTAGGATTCTCTGACCTATTCTTCTTCTAGGATTATCTAGCCTATTCCTTCCAAGATTCTTTATCCTTTTCTTCTTCTAGTCTTCTCTAGCCTATTCTTATTCTAGGATTCTCTAGCCTATTCTTCTTCTAGGCTTCTCTGACCTATTATTCTTCTAGGCTTCTTTAGCCTATTCTTCTTTTGTACTCTGCAAGTATTAATATTGAATGGAGATTACCAATCTCCTATCTCTTCTTATGACTCAACTTTTGGAGTCTCTTCTTCCTTTAGTTTGCTATAAGGCTATTATGATATTTTTATTTACTTCTACAATTTGTAATATTGCAACTCTTGTAATGAGACCTTTCTCGAGGTCTTTGAAATTTTAAATCTTCTCCTTGTTGCTACAAGTACTGGAATGATTCTTGAATATGTTCTTCCTAACTCTCTTGTAGGAAGCTTCCCAAATTTTTTTGAATATCCTTTTCTTGCAATAAGCTATTAGAAACTGGAAGGGAAGGACTTATAAATCTGGATATACTAATCTTCAGTAGTTTATTTTTCAAACTAGTGGCTTGAATGTTGAGTCTTAGTCTTCACAAGTTTTTCTCCAACTCTGTGGAAAGACTCTAGTCAAATATAATCTCGATATTTTTTCCAATTGATATTTAATCCTCACTTTTCTAATCTTGTTGACTCTCCTTATTCCTCTTGATATATTGGACTTCTCTTATGACAGATGTAGGTCCTCCTATTCCTATATTGATTCACTATGGCTCTGATACCACTATTAGCTTTTGAGAATATTTGCAAGGAGAGATATCTAACACAGGTCTTGATAATAGGAAATAAGTGAGTCTCCAATATAAATGAAATATAATATAAATATAAAGTGGTAAAAATACAATGTAGTATGGAGGATAAGGTCACTCCACTAATATAATCTAAAGAACTACATTGTTCTCCATACAGGAGCTCTACCACAAACTAATATCTAAAATAATGCTCTTGATATCTATATGATCTGCCTCACTAATCTATCACTATGAGGCCCTTTATATAGTAAAAAGGATTCCTTGGTGAACACTCTACCTAGTTGTATAAATGGACACCTTGCATATTACAACATGCACATTGACACTTGTGCATTTATTACATTGCTTGAAGTAGCTAACTTCCCCCTAAAGTAATCTCTACTCTAACTATGTACCATAGGTGGTACTTTTACATGACCCAAATGATGTAATATATTCTAACTCTAACAACAAGCTCCTAAAGCTAGGGTTAGGATCAAGATGACATGCTAATTTTTATTATGGTATGCATCCCTAGGGAGGGTGGAGTGTGTCAATATTGGACTGTGGTTCAACAACCAAACCAAAATGTGTACCCTTTCTTTTTCTTGAGTAATATCATGTTGCTTTATTTAAAATGTGTGTACTTATGTATGTTTAAGATTTATGTCTTATTATGTTCAATTATGCATAAATGGATGAACAAAAATTAACTTATGAATGCATGAATGAATTAAATTAATGCAATGGATGATAGGATGAATATAGCTAAGGCATGAAATGCATGGATGGATGAAGGAATGAAAGAAAAATATGATGGAAGAAAGAAGAGAAGAAAAATGAGAGAAAAACATAGCTCTAGCTGAAATCACACCTCACAAATATGGATTGTGAATTTGGCATAGATAAAAGTCACATCCTGTAGAGACAAGGCACAATTTCAAAAAAGAGGAAAGAAAAGAAAAAAGGAATATGGAGAAGAAGAAGAAGAAGAATATGAAGAAGATCAAAAAAGATAAAGGTGCTTGGAATAGGGGGTTTGAATCAACGTACACTACAAAATATTAGTGTGATTAAACAAGTATATACCAAGCAAAAAGAAAAACATGGAGTAAAACCTTGGAAGGATTTATGCTCGTAAATGATTGAATGGAGGTTTCCCCTTGCTTGTGGCCATGAATCTATCCTATAAGGGTGTTGTGATTGTAAAAATAAAATGGTCAAGTGTGGAGCGATACCTGCTATGGGTATAGAGCTCATTGATGGCTAGAGATGAAGAGATACCTACTAGGATGTATGCTCATAAATGGTCGAATGGAGGTTTTCTCTCACTCATAACCATGAAGCTATCCTTTATGGGGTTAAATATGAGATTGATTTGCCAAGGTGAGTACTATCTGATAGGGGTGTGGTGTGTGCAAAATATGAATGAACAAAGTAAAATACATCAAAACAATATGAGTGTGTTTGCATGTGTGAGAAGAAGACATAAGCAAGAAGCAAAAATTGTGTGTGTGCATCCTTAGTGAAATTTTGAGATTCAAGAGGTATGCATGAGATAGTCAGTGATCGTATGAACACCATAAACAGTATTCATGCAATATCTACCCTATCCAGGAGGACCCTTAACAGGTTAAATATCAATAAGGAAAATGTGTGAGCAAAAGCAAAAGCAAAAGCAGATACAAAAAGGAACATACATCCTTTATCTTGGGGAGGAGAAGAAAATGGTGAAAATTGCAAAGGATAAAGGATATACAAGAGATAAATAAATATATTCCTTGACTTGGAGAAATTTTATGATCATTTTATACTTTCAAGGTCAAGTAATATACAAGAAGAGGGAAAAAAAATAATACATGAGCAAATGCAAGAATAAGAATAGATGGAAATGGGTCCTAGGTTGGGGATTATCTAGACATCAGAGCCCTAGTATGAGTGAAATGCATGTAAGCTAAGATCTAACTAGGTTTCTTCACTTTCCATGCTCATGAAGATCCCAAAAATATATATGATTAAGTAGTCATGTAAGTAGGATCAAAAAATAATGCAATTATATGACAAGCAAAATGCAAGCGAAACAGAATGTCAGGCAAAAATCATGCAAAATATGAGAGGAAACCATGTATTATGAGCAAGAAAACCAAATGAAATATTAAAACTAAGCTAAATGCAATATGAGAAAATGAATATTTAAAATCATGCATAGTATCTTTTAAGATGCATTATGTTCATTGGCTCTTTAAGATATTTATCGTATAATGAAGCTAAATGATAGGCCCCTGAGCCAAACTTGGTCATTGTGACAAAGGGGCTTAGCCAATTGGATTGGAACTTTCCTTTTAGATTGGAACAAGCATTTGTGTTCTTTTGGTTTTCCTTGAGGACAAGGTACCTAACCTCAAAGATCGATTGCAAAATTTCTTAGAATAAGATCGCTTGAGCCTATTTTGATAGGCTTCAAGATGCTCTAAGGCATGAATGTATTTTTCATCCAGTAGCTTCAATTGGTGCAAACGATCAAAATTATACTCATCATCGTTCAATGCATATTGAACAAGATGCACAATGAAGGTACCTTTAACTCGAACAAAAATACTACATCAATCCCATAGACAAAGACATACAGATAAGCACCTGTAGAGGTTCGTACACTAGTACGATAGACCCACAAGGCAGGATAAAGTTAGATATGCTAGTCATGACCAATATTATTAGCCAATATCTTTTGAATATTTACTAAAGACTTATTGGATGCTTTGGCTTGACCAATACCCTAAGGGTAATACAGAGTTGACTACCTATGTTGAATCTTGTATTTAGCACAAATTTTATGGACATCCTTGTTTTTGAAAGGAGTGTTATTTTCAAAAATAATCATTGAAGGAATACCAAACCTACAAATAATTTGGTTTAAGATGAACTTGGAGACATGAATTCTAGTTATCATGGGTAGGGACATGGCTTCAACCCATTTAGTGAAGTACTCTATCGTTTTTATGATAAAATTATGACCATCATGTTGGAAATATGAGCAAGTTTTGTTGTCATTTATGTCAAGAGGTTGATGTCCAAGTTTTGTCATCATTAATATCATCAGGTGGTTTTTCCAAAAGGCAAGGAAGAGGTTAAAATAAATAGGATATAATATTTATTTTAAATATTATATGCCTAAAGCGGCCTAAAATATTAAAGACCCAAGGAAGAAGAAGGAGGTTTAAAAAGAAATCCCAAGGAAGGAGAAGCAGGTTTAAAAGGAAATAATAATATTATAATATTTAATATTATAATATTCTGGGCTAAAGGTTGAAGTGAAGAAAAATGAGGTCCAAGGAGTCTTTAAAATATAAATCCTCAAAAGACCCATTTGGCAGATTGTAAAGGTTATTATTTAATTTATTTAAATTAAAATATTTTAACCATAGGTTAAAATTTTAATTTAAATAAATATTAAAGGTGCCATAAGTCTAAGTTTGAAATTCGAATTAAAATTTGAATTGGAAGCGCCGACGTGTTGGAGTGCATAGCAAAAGGTATAAAAGGGGGAAATATTTTTTATTTCAAATTATCCATGCAATTTGTATGCCCAAGAGTAAAATAAATTTGTGCATTGTATTAAGAGAAGAAAGAGGATTTGCATGTGTTAATATTAAAAGGGAAGACTGCGTGATAAGACCAAGTGGAGCACTCAATTAACTCACCAAGTGCTTGGTAGCGCAAGCAATGATCGATGGCTGGTTAAGGCGTTTGTGTAAGGCAAGGTCAAGGGTTCAATTCATGTCCCCTTTCATTTTGAGTGCAACAAGGTTTTGTTTTAATTTTGAAAGGTATGGAGAGCAAGGGGTAAAAGGTGCATCGTGTACCTTTGGTTTCATCTTGGGCATGTGGCCCAATGGTAGCCAAGCCTTAGGGCTTAGGCATCACGATGATGGTTGGTCATGGGTTCGAGTCAAGCGCAATCATGAGGGCACTAATTTTGACATGGGCCATTGTATAAGGTAAGCACTTGATTTGTTTTTGCCAAGGTGTGAATAGCACTAGGGGGCCATGTGATAGTTGTGAAGGTGCTTTGATTAATTTTTGCTAAGGTGAAATATAGGGAGTCATAAGGGTGTTTAATATTTTAATTTTTAATTAGCATTAAAAATAAATATTGGAGATATAAGGTGTTTGAAAGGAAATTAATTGTGTTGAATATTATTGTGTGAAGATTGGAGTTTAAAGTGTTATCAAAGGAGTTTTTTATTGTTTATGAATTGAATATTATTTTTTGTGAAGTTTGGAGATTATAAGGTGTACTTGAGAGCTAATATTTTTGTATGGTGAATTAATTATTGGGGAGAATAATTTTGTGGAGATTTTGAGATAGGTTGTTGTTTTCTAACCTTGAAATTGGCAAAGAGATTTTTTTTTTTTTTTTTTTGTAAAAAAAAGTAATCTTTAATTTTGGGGTTTTGGGTGTTAAACTTAAAAGATATTTTGATTGTGATTAAGATAGGTTTTGAAGATATATCTCCATAAAAAAAAAGGTATGGGCACATCTTCCTTATGAGTGAAATAGTGTTTGATTGAATGTTGTGAAATGAAAAGGTGGATTGAAATGGATTGTTTGATAAGAATTGTTGGAAATGTTTGAGTGAGTTTTCATGTGCATGATTGGTGAATGTTTGTTAGAAAATTTGAGAACTATCTTGAGCTAGGGTTTGTGAAAGATCATGAGTATCATTGTTATGTGAAGTTGAGAACTATCTTGAGCTATGGTTTGTGAAAGATCATGAGTATCATTGTTATGTGAAATATAGAACTATCTTGAGCTAGGGTTTGTGAAAGAACATGAGTATCATTGTTATGTGAATTTGGAATCATCTTGAGTCAAGGTTTGAGTTCCATAGTGTGAGTTGTTGGAAGTATAGTGAAACACTTGGTTAGGGTTTTAAAGCAAGTTATGTTTCATTGAGTGAATGGTTTAGTGAAGTTGGATGAGCATTATTGATTGAATGCATTGGAGTGATAGTTCAAGAGTTGTAAAACAAATTATTCTTTATTCTAAATTGATTTGAAAGTGAGTTTGAAAGTGATAGAGTGATTTTTGAGTGTGAAACATATTGAGTCTCTAATCATTCTCCATATGTTTCTATGGTTAAACAATATTCTGAGTGAAAAAAATTGTTTGTGGTATTGAAGAGGTTTTCTGAAAGGGATTAAGTTGAGTTTTTGTATGCAATTTTTGCAATTGATTTTGAATAAGCTTTTGTGAAAGCTAGTGGACATATTTGAGCAAGTCCTAGAGGGGACTTAAGGATAGAGTTAAGCAAGCTTTTGTGAAAGCTTGTGAGACAAATCTGAGTAAGTCCTAGAGAGGACTTAAGGATAGAGTTGAGTAAGCTTTTGTGAAAGCTTAAGGATAGAGTTGAGTAAGCTTTTGTGAAAGCTTAAGGATAGATTTGTGTGAGCTTTTGTGGAAGCTTACAAACAGATTTGAGGTAATTCTTGTTGAAGACTTGTTGAGCAGATTGAGCAAGTTCTTGAGAGGACTTGTTGGACATATTTGAGGTAAGTCTTGGTCAAGAATTTTTTAGCAGATTGGAAGCAATTTCTTGAGAGGACTTGTGGATAGATTTGAGGCAATTCTTTGAAAATACTTGAGAGCAGAATTGATTGATTGATTTGTTCAAGATTTGTGGTAAGGCTTGGGGCAGATCTGAGCAGAGTTGATTTGTGATTGGATCAAGCTTTGTGTTAAGACTTGAGGACATATTTGAGCACAGATTATGGTGTAGATTTATGCCATAGTAGAGATATATTTTGGTGTAGATTTGAGGGTATATTTGTGCTAGACCAGAGATAGACTTATGAGCAAATTTGTGTTAGACCGAAGGATAGTGTTTAGTGCAAATTTGAGACAAAGATTGAGTAGAGCTGAGAGTAAGCTTTGGAGGTGATATAGTAGAGGACAATAGTCTCTAGTGGATAGAGATCCATTAGCCAAGGTAGTGAGGACAGAGGTCTTCTGAGTGAGGATAGAGGTCTTCAGTGGAGAGAGATCCACAAGCCAGTGTAGCGAAGGTAGTAGTCTTCTAGAGGATCACCAACCAGAGCAAAGGAGAAAGAGTTCTCCTATGGATAGAGATCCACGAACCAACAAAGGGGAAGGAGTTCTTCTATGGATAGAGATCCATGAACTTGATTATGGGATTGGTGTCTCCTTTGGACAGAGGTCCATAAATATTGTAATAGGGAAGGATTCCCAAGAGATTTGTTGAGAAAATTTTAGTGAAATATTTTCTCCATGGAGTAGCCCACATTGGGTGAACCACGTAAAATTGGTGTCTCTATTGTGTGTGATGATTTATGCATTGCTTTTATTACTTTTTTTGATATTGCCATTTATTATATTGGATAATATTGTTTGGGAAAGAAAAGTAAAAAGTGGTCTTATACTGTTCACCCCTCGCTCTCAGTATAAGCTTGTGTTCTTTACATCAGATGATGTTGGGTTAATCTTCCCTATGATTTCCAATCCCCACATGGAAAATGACCAAGGAGAAGAAATAACTTAAAGGTTTTGAGAAGAATCATGAACAAGGTTGTCATGGCATTGACACTTGTCATAGAATTGAATATGATCACATGCATATTTCTCCATGGAAGGTCAATAATATCCCATACAAAGGAGTTTCTTAGAAATGTTATTGCTACTAAAATGGCCTCCACATGATCCTTCATGAGCCTCACTAAGAGCTATTTAGGCTTCATCAGAGTTAATACATCATATAAGGATACCTTCAAAAGAACGTCGATATAAAGTATTGCTAATTATAATGAATCGACATGCTCTTTTACATAAAATCTTACACTAATTACAAGATAAAGCATTAGGAATCAAACCATCCTTAAGGAAATTAAATATGTTGGTATACCATGTCTCACATGGGGAAGCTTTGATGATCAGAACATCTAACTGGACAAGACTAGAACTAGGTGATGTGGGCTCCCAAATTTATCTAATGATAATTGATGCTTGATCATCTTCCAACTCTAATGGAAACAAGGATGCAGTAGCTACCATGGCATCCACATGGTGGTTGGAG
This sequence comes from Wollemia nobilis, assembly GCA_028583015.1. Lineage (NCBI taxonomy): Eukaryota > Viridiplantae > Streptophyta > Pinopsida > Araucariales > Araucariaceae > Wollemia > Wollemia nobilis. Next base: position 5,308,971 of record JAQPPZ010017049.1, on the reverse strand, counting down.
GACCTAGGAATAGACTCTATGGTAACTCGATCAAATGCAGACAAAATCTTGGTGATAATCTCTTTGTAAGGTTTTGGCTTATCATCCCGAGTTTGATAAAAATTGTTAATATAACTAACCACAAGTTGAGAGCCACCAAAAACTAAAAGGACTCTAACCTTCAAGGTTAAGGTTTCTGTAAGACTAAGGATCAAGGCTTCATACTCTATAGTATTTTTCATGTTGGAGAAATAAATCTTGAAGGAAAGGGGAATGAGTTGTGTTTGTGGGGTAACTAGAATTATTCTAGAACAAGTGCCCTTTAAGCATCGAGCTCCATCAAAAAATAAATTCTAGGACTCTAGATCTTCAGCTTCTACACTAAGGCATTCATCAAGCAACTCAACAACTAAGGGATGGTTTGACTCTAAGGGAGCAAACACTAGCTAATCAGCAATACCTGACCCTTGATAGCCTTATGACCTATGAATTTTAGGTCAAAATCACTAAGGGCTAATATCTACTTAGCAGCTTGACCTAAAATGTGGGGTTTATACTTTAAATAGTGCAAAGGATCAAACTTCATAACAACCAATATCTTATGGTTGAGCATGTAGTGTCTTAAATTTTGGGAAGCAAACACCACAATAAGGCAAAGATTTTCTAAGGGGTATACCAAGTTTTATAATTACAACTCAAAATAATCTTTGAAAACTTATATCTCCATTTGATTTATTTCAAAAATACATTTTGAATAAAATTCCCACCAAGAAAACCTTATTATGCGGTGAAAATAAGTAACATATTGACATCACCTAGCTGGTGAATATCTTGCCATGTTTTTCAAGTGTTTCTTCCAACACTCAAATCTTTCTTCCTCACTTTCTTGTGTAACACTTTAGATGTCCACTTGGAAGCAACATTGTGTTGCATTTGGTAGTCTTCTATGTCAATTACTAAAGGTTCTAGGACATCTATGTTAGACTCCTTGGCTACTATGTTGAATATTGAACATTGAGCATTCAATTTCTAAGTTTTTATAGGATGTTGAGCACTGGATTAAATATTCTAATCACTTTGTGTTATGGTAGCATTGTGTTTTATCTCTACTAAACCATTGTACGTAATTTCTAGTATAGAAGTACACTTATGTACTCTTAATGATGCTTATGAGATTGCATTACTCTATGTTTCATTTTAGAGACTCTTAGAGCCTTGGTACCATTGGTCTCACCTCTTTCATATTGTCTTCCAACATTTTGTTAGCTCAAATATCCTTTTATAACTTTGTTAATGATACTCTTTTAATATTTTGATGTTCTATTAATGATATTCTATTGATATTGTTTTGTTCTAATCACAAAGCATCTACTTTATTCCACTTGTGCCTAAGTAGTACTTTGACTATGTTGCTAACATCTGGATTCTACTCTTAGTCTATTGACGCATTGATATAGCTCTATTATATTAGAGCTTAGAATATTTCCTTTATATCTAGTGCCTTGAATAAGGTCTTATAGTCTTTTTATTCTCTTAAGAAAAAACACTTCTTCAATGCTTCTTACTTTCAATGGTAGCACCTCTGCTAGTACTTTTTCTAAGTTCTTTTCTAGAACTTGAATCATCTAAAAAGTAGAACCTTTTATTAGCGCTTAACTGTGTTCTTTGTTAGCACTTGATTTCTCTATTCTTCTATATGAAATATAGCACCTTTTCTAGTGCTTAATTTTTAACAGTGGTTTGTTATTCAACTAACTTCATTATTGCAGGCTTCTTTTTCAATATTGGCCTCTCTAGTATGGCCTATAGTTTAGAATACTTTGGTGGAGTATTCTCCTTGATAAATACTACTCCACTATCTCTACTGGTTAATGATGAGTGTCATCAAATCTTCATCATTTAATCATTATGTGTCAATCCAGGGTGGTGTCCAAGGCTATATACGAAAGCAGGGGTTAACAGACTAATTTTTAGTTCATTTAGATCATGGATTTATTCATGGAATAGTTAGATATTGGGGTGTTTGGGGTCTCCTTTCTTACTCCTAAAAACTAAAACTAAACTCCTACTTATCCTTGCAGAATTGAAATTCACACTGTTGCAGAAAAATAAAACTAAACTATTGCAAAGCTGAAAATAGCAAAATTTAATTGACAGGAAATTACTAAATTGAAATTGCAGCATTAACATTCAAACTGGTAAATAATGAAACTTTCTAAAATTGCATAAAACAATGTCACTTTCTGAAATGGAAATAACATTCAAAAACTGATAAATAAAGTTGCACAATTTGTAACAAATTAGGCTGACAAGAAATTATGGAAATATTACAAATTCTGAAACAAATTAGAAATAGAAAGTACTATGTTAAATTCTACCCTAGATGAGTTACCTACCATGCATTCAAATGCCACATTATCCTAATCACTAACCATGCAAAAACTGTCAGATCTCTGCTGACCTGCTACAACCAGAAATAGCAAAATTCTGTCAGGTAAAAACCCTCCTCTGGACCTAGAAGTGGCCCTTGCTTCCTGAACCAAAAGAGGGCAAATAAACTTGCTCTAAACTATTAAGTCTTCACACTCAACTCAGAAGCAAACATGAATGTCAAATATTGCACCTTTATTTCATTCTCAACAACATGACAATAGTGCAGGGGAAGATCTGCAGGCTACTGTGCTGTTGCAATACATAGTTACAACACTTAAAATAGTTCTAACTCTTATCACTTATTTCCTATATTCTTCTATATGCTCAACCAAATGGGAGCATTTTATTTATACAAGTAGGGTACAACATTGATAAGGTTTTGTGCTGCCATGTAGGAATGTTACAACTATTACAGGACTGTTTCCCAAAATGCAGGGATTAGGTCTATTATCTCTTATCCATTCCATCTGTTGGGCTTCATCCATTGAGGGACAGGTGTTGGAAAAGATAGGGATATCCCTAAAATAGTTGCAACCACCGTTTACCACCCTCTATTGCAATTAAAGGTACTTTTGACCCAAACTATTGCTTCTGCGCTTATTCTGGAGCTGCTCCAGAATATCAGGCAGCAGAACAGAGTTTATATTAATTCATGCTCTAGAAGTGCATGAGAATAGTTGTGATGATGGAAATAGTCTCCATAAGTGCCCAGAAGACTGATTCCATATTTTGCATGAGTTGGAGTGGACAAATTCCAAGCCATGTTGTATATGTACAACTGGCTGGAATTTGTATGGAAAAGTTCCTATTTTCTGCATAGTCAAACTATTGACAAAGTTTTGGCACCTTTTGGTTATTTAAAATGGTTTAAATGATGGGGAAATCTTATGAAAGAAGCACAAAACCAAATAGATAGCAACACCTTAATATTACAACATTAACTTAATGCAAAATATACTAAATAATACAGCTAAAATAGACTATAAAATATAGAAAAATAGTCAAAATAGGATATATGCACTTTAACATTTACAACATGTAAACATCAATACATAATGCATTCTATCACTATAATTAGCATCAAAACATAACATAAGGTGTTCAAAAGTGTTTATAAGTTATCAAAACTAGTCCATGGATGAGGCATTTGTAGGCCTCATCATTTTCCCCCCAACCTATTTTAATGCATGTCCTCATGCATTCTGTGCAACCACAATAGCATAGAGATCTACATCCAGATTTCATTCTTCATAACTCAGCTTTGGTCCTGGAACCTTATAATATCCTCTGATTGCTTGTATTTTCTTGAGCCATTCCTGGAACTGCTCATCTGATTGGGGATCACTATCAAAGAAATAAGGAACTAGAGTTATCACATTTGGCAGCCTATACCTCAAACCTACCCAATGATCCTGCAGCTTGTGGATAACCTATACTATGCCTTCTGCTCTCCTTCTGGACCATAATAAATTGTTAGGTGAGATAGGTTCCCTCTTCTGAAGTGATATTGATAATTCTCCCCACCTACTTTTACAAGCTGAGAGAGCATTACCAAAATGTTGATTATAGAAGACCTAAAAATTCTTGATACAATCAGTAAGATTGCTCTTATATACTTCTCTGATTTTCTGTTCTCTCATCATAGTAAAATGTTGATTGATGGACTCCCTGTAATTAGTATGGGTTCTTCTGATCAGTAACTCAGTTGTTAACTCCATTTCCTTGCTTGCCTTTTTCTCCTCCTCCCAATAAATATGATTTTGTACTAAAGATATAAAGGCTCTCAGTTGAATATCTCCTGTAAATATGTGTGGCAAGAAGGTTCCATTTTTAGGTAAGAAGAAGTTATGCAAAAATAGTTCACAAAGCAGATTCCTCTATTTCTCTGGACTATGCAAATATGTTTCCACAAATTCTTCAATAGTGTCCAGTTTATATGGAAGTTTGGAAATAATTCTCATTAATTGCCAGCGGAGGTATTTTTCCTTTAATATTAGAGTATAAAACCTTGCAGGCCTTCTGCACTGAACTAAGTACTTTGTAATTTGGCACATATCTTGTATTTGTTCTTGTAACTTAGTTATATCTGTAGTTTGGGCTTCTAGCTTCTGCTTCAAAGGTTTTAAGGCTAAAATTTGTGCCTCCATCTGTTGACACTGCAACATCCAATGTGCTATGTCCTCATTATATTTTGTCATTGTAACTATTTGTGGGGGCCTTATAACTGATTGTATTTTTGGAGGCAAGTCCACTTGTATACCAACTTCTGATGTGTTAACAGTGAATAGATCTACTTGCACTCCAATTTCTATTGTTTCAACTTGAGGTGATTCAGTTGTAATTAATTCAATAGATAGTTGAGGAGATTGTATATTTACCTATTCTTGCACTTCCTCCTATTCATTGGCCTCCTCAGCTGCTTGTATTGTTTGTGCCCCCTGCTATGAATTTTTAGAATGTTCTATAGAGGCTTCTGAATCTATCATGCTGACATCCTACTGGAAAATTTGGGTTGTTGTTTCTTCTATTTCCACTCCTCTGATGGGTGATTCTTCCTCAGGTAAGGCCAATTCTCTATGATCTTCTACTAATTCTAATAGAATTCTGGCCAATTCATCCTCAGAACCAGTTTCTGTAGACTATTGCTCTAGAGTGGACAACCGAGCCCTTAGTTTATTCACCTCTTCCTACAAATTAGCAATAAGCTTATCTTTCTCTATGTGAGAGGCTTCATGTTGTTCAATCCAACCCATTTGTGTCTTAATGACACTTCTAGCAGCATGTAACTAGGTTTTTATATCAGGCTCTTCCTCTTTTCTTATTGATTCTTTGCCAGAATCAGAATCTTCAGAGTCTGAATAGTCAACAAGTGAGACTATAGGTATTTCTGTATCTGTGACTGTTGTCTCTACCTCCAATTCTTCTATGTCCATATATACTTCCTCTGATCTCTCTTCTGTAAATTGTTCTACAAGAACTTCCTGCCCCTGCTCTGTATTTAACTACTGAAACAGTGGTGTAGCTTCTTCATCCATTATTTCTTCTGTTACTTTTTGTTTTTGAAGTCTGGAAGACCTTCGTAACCCCACAGGAGCTTGTTTAACCTTTTTAGGTAACTCCAAAACAAATTCTGATGATTCTAGAGTAGAACCTGCTTTAGGCATTTCTTTCCCTATTTGCCTTTCTTTACTTGAACTACCAGACTGCTCGACAGGTTGTGTTCGACAAATAGTTACATTCTCAAAAAATGTAACTTTCCTTCTTTTTCCCATGGGACCAGACTTGGACCATTTTTCCCTTTGTTTCCTAGTCCTAGAGGATGGAGGTCCTTGTGGTGAGGAGGGGATTCCCTTGTCAGAGGATTCAGTTTCAATTTTAGGTTCAGATCTTGTAATTTTTGCTTCATCTTCAGATTCACCTTTTGCCTCTCCTTCAGATTCAGGGCTTTCACTCTCTAATTCATTCCAGGCAGAAAAGAACCATTCAAAACTCCTAGGGTTTCCTCTGAAGTGATGCTTGCAGATGAGCTTGATGAGCCCATGGTGTTTGGGAGTGCCCCTTCCTTGTTGGTATTTTCTAGCCATATTGCTCAATTCTTGATGAAGATATAAGGGCAAATTTATCTTGACCTCCGGGTTTGAATGACCATGTCGTAGATGATTCAGAATTCTGATATGATGTCCAGATAGAATAGGAAATTGTCCATCATAGGTTAAAAACCTAATAACCCACACAACTACTTCATTCCAGGGAGGTGGTAGACTAGACCGTTTAACCCCTTTACAAATATTTTTGCTCATTAAAAATTCAATTGGCTTGTCCCCTTCTTCTCTAAATTGATTGACAATTTCTACCAGGGCATTCTTTCTAGTTTTTACAATTTGGACCCCTTGCAAAGGCATTTCAATAATAGAACTAAGAATTTTTGGAGTTACCTGGATGGTCATGCCGCTAATATGGACTTGGTTGTTTCTGAATGTTCGGGTGAATTCGACTGCCAACCCTTCAGAGTGTCCATCAAATTTTTGTAGAAATGACATAAACCCTTCCTCCGTGAAGATACGTAGTGATTCAGGATCTCCCTGTAGGCAATCTACATTTTTTGGCTCAATCTGATTCTTCTTACCCCCCATTTTTATTTTTCTATGTTCTATCTCTTCTTAGTGCCAAAACAACAACGTTGTGCCTGAGTCTGGATCAAATTATTTGTAGTTGTAGGGCAAAAATGGCTTCTGGGCTACGAAATTAAAATTTTATAGTGCTAGAAAAATGCTTCGAAATGTGTTGAAGCGTTTGAAAAATTAAATTTCTCCTTTATGTATCACGTGGCAGATTTCTATTTCTCTGAGGGAACGTGATCCACTGCATTTGATTAAATGATTACGATGCATTGACGTGGCAGTCATCTGTTGGCCGTGTCATGTACCACGTACAGAGCTTTCCTTTTTCTGAAGTCCTTGTGAAGTGTGCCAAATATTTTTGCTTATCGCAAAATGTACGATGATTCCCAACACCTCCGTTCCCATCGTTGTGTTGGAAACCTGCATCTTAAAATTTGTGCCATAATTTTTCCTTACTTCAAACAATAGGAATTATAATGCCACATGTCATTTCATTTTTATCTTTATTCATTCCAAAGTTTTTTCTTCAAGGTTTGAACAATTTTTATTTCGAAGCACACCCCTTTTTATGTTGAAGCCACTTTTGTTAAAACAATAGTTTTTCATTCTAGAGCTTCCATCATTTCGAAGCTGAACATAAATCTTATTCCGGAGCATTATCATGTTGAAGCATTTGAAGGTAAAAATTTCCTGCTGTTTTCACAACTTCCATTGACTAGATGGATAATTTTTTTTTAAATAACCTTATGTATGCCTCATATACTAACTAAGGATATTATGCACTACATACTTGATATCAACAATGTTCTAAAATGAGAAAGGCACATACCTAATATAACCATTTATCTACAATTGTACAGTGGTTGTTTTTGCTGATTCTCTGTTGGCTGCTCTACTGACTAAGACAGGTGCAATCTGAAAATAGGTGAAATAGAGGTGAGAATGAATAGGAATGGTAAATTGAAGTGAAACAATGGTGAGAATGAATGGAATGGTGAAATCAATGGTGAGAATGAATGGAATGGTGGTGGGTCCATGAGGCAAACATGCCAAAAAACTAGTTTTCATGTAAGCCCAATTCAGATGCGCCTCAAAGAGGTTTTCACATTCTGAATTATTATTATTTTATATATATTTTTTTTATTTTTTTATTTTTTTATATATTTTGGTTCATGTCACTTGATTGAGTCCATCTTGGAAGAAGTGGTTTCTTCCAATACCGATACATCCAAGTTTCCTACTTGCTTGAGAAACTCCTCCTTGGTTAACGGTTTGTGATATATCCGAAGACGATGACCGTTAACCACCATTTTCCTTCTTGAATCATCTATTGGTGAAAGACGTACAACTCCATTTGCAAACACTTCCTCAATCTGATATGGTCCAAGCCACCTAGTCTACAATTTTCTAGGATAGTCTTCATAACGTGAGTCAAACAACAAAGCCTAGTCGCCTTGCTGAAACTTCCTTTGTTGAATGTGACTATCATGCCATAATTTTTGTTGTGCTTGGATCAGCTCAGTCTGGTGCAATGCATCCCTCCGTAGCTCATCCAATGCATTGAGCTATAGAATCTGGTCCGTCTGTGCCTGTGACAAATCAATACCAACTTCTAAAGTAGTTCGAAGAGTTAGTAATTCAAACTCAATAGGCAAAAGAGGCTTTTTGCCATAAACCAATTCATAGGGAGTAAATCCAGTAGTGGATTTCCAAGTGGTGTTATAAGCCCAAATTGCTTCAGTAAATTCTCCACCCAATTCCTCCTATGGGCTGCTACAGTTTTGGTTAAGATCCTCTCTAATTCCCTATTTGTCACTTCAACTTGGCCATTGGCTTGCGGATGGTAAGGTGAGGATTTTCGGTGTTTGATTTCATACAGATTTGTAAAGGCTTCAACAAATTTTGAGGTAAACTGAGGTCCCTGATCAGTGGTGATAGAATGTGGGGCTCCAAATCATAGAAATATTTGTGAATACAGGAAATCAACAACTTTCTCTTCTCGGGCATGCTTAAAAGCATGGGCTTCTACCCACTTGGTTACATAATCAGTACATACCAAGATATGCACTTTCCCTTGGGAAGGTGGATCAATGGGTCCTACAAAATCTAGCCCCCACCTTTCAAATGGTTCTGTACCTAATTGAGGTTGTAAAGGCATTTCACTAGTAAAAGTAGGCTTACCCATCCTTTGGCATGCATCACAATTTTTGACATACCTTTTGACATCTTTGTGCAAGGATGGCCAGTAGTAACAAGTACCCAAAATATTTCGAATGGTACTTTTCACTGAATAATGCCCTCCTGATGGTTCATCATGACATGCCCGCAGGATGTCATATACCTCATCCTTGCGAACACACCTGCGCAAAACATGGTCAGGACTGCATTTAAACAATAAACCTCCTATCCATTCAAAAGAAGAACTTTGCTTGATCAACTATTTCTTTTGTTTAGGAGTAAAGTGAAGAGGAATCTTCCCTGTAGCTAAATAATTAGCTATATCTGCAAACCATGGAGATTGTACAGAAATAACAAACAATTTCTCATCAGGAAATGCATCCTCAACCAATTCCTCCATATCTGCATTTGACAATCTTGACAAGAAATCTGCCACTACATTAGACTTCCCTGGTTTATTGACTATAGTAATATCAAATTCCTGCAATAGTATTAACCAACGAATAATTCATGCACTAACCAAGGGTTTATTCATCAAATACTTTATAGCAGCATGGTCTGTGTGGATGAATACGGGATATCCTGTGATATAGTGTCAAAATTTGTTAATAGCATACACCACAACTAAAAATTCCTTCTCGGTTGTGGTATAATTCTTTTCAGCTCCAATCAAATTTTTACTAATGTAGTATATGGCATAGTGTTGTCCATCTTCAATCTGCCCTAATGCAGCTCCAATAGCAGTATTGGAAGCATCAGTTTGAATATGGAAGGGTAACTCCCAATTAGGACCTCTCAATACAGGTGGAGTTGTTAACTTTTCCTTTAAAACTTCAAAGGACTAGTTGACACCCAATAGACCAAACAAATTCAGAATCCTTTGTTAACAATGCGAACATTGGATTAGCAATGGTACTGAAATTAGCAATAAATCTATGATAAAAGCCAATATGTCCTAAGAAACTACGGACATCAGTTTGAGTTTTTGGAGGAGGAAGGTTCTTGATGACCTCTACCTTTTTAGGATCAACTTTAATTCCATAAGCAAAAATATGATGTCCAAGAACAATTCCTTCTTCCATCATCAAGAAACATTTATCAGGATTCAGAGACAAATGATATGTTTCACAACGTATTAAAACTTTTTCAAGTTGTTCTAAAGTATATTCAAATGTATCTCCAAACACTGTGAAGTCATCCATATAAATCTCTACACTTTCATTTGTTAGATCAGAAAAGATAGCCAAAATAACTCTCTGAAATGTTGTTGGTGCATTGCACAAACCGAAGGGTAATACTCTGTAAGCAAATGTTCCCCAAGGACATGTGAAAGTTGTCTTTTCCTGGTCTTCTGGTGCAACCTGGATCTGATTATAACCACTAAAACCATCAAGGAAATAGAAAAATTTCTTACCAGCAAGGGTGTCCAACACTTGGTCTATAAATGGTAATGGAAAGTGATCTTTATGTGTGACCTTATTCAATTCCCTGTAGTCCACACATACTCTCATCTTCCCATTTTTCTTTGGAACAATGACCAATGGTGAAACCCACCTACTATCTGAAATTGGATAAATGAATCCTACATCCAATAGTTTTTTGATTTCTTCCTTAACAATATCCTTCAGAGCGGGATTCAGACGCCTTTGTGGTTGTCTTACTGGTTTGACATCTTCAGTGTATATCCTATGTGTACACACATCAGGGTGAATGCCAGTCATGTCCTTATAACTCCAAGCAAAATCTTGAACATGTCTCTATAAAACAACAAATAATTTGGCTTCTTGCTCATTAGTCAACCAACTATTAATGTTCAAAAATTTTCTTGGTTGTATCTCAATCTGCTTAATCCCTGGATAAATAGAGTTGACAACCTCATATTTACTGATTAAAGCATTTAAGGGACAATGATGTGGCTGCAGAGTATGAAATACTCTTGATTCTGGTGTAAATGTGATACCTGATGGGATCATTTGCATAGGATAGATGAAAGAAGTCAGAAGATGATGATGCCATCCATGTGGCAATGTGAAGGAGCTTTCTTGTAGTGGAATAGATGATAGATGTTCAACAGTTTGTTCTTCATATTTCCATAACAAATGATGGACAAGAATTTGATCATCCCTAAGGCCTTCTTCTTGCAATGTTTTCACCAAAATTGTTTCATGTTCAAAGATTTCTCTTTCTGGTGAATTAAGTTCTTCAATATGTTCTTTTACTACAATGGTGGCCAAGGTGACAATAGTTTCCTGTTCTTCATCAGACTCAGGATACCATATCTGTCCAAAAAATTTGGCTGAAGGTTGGGTTGGTGGATACAAGGAAATATTTTTTAGGTCTACACCATTTGAAATGGTCATCTCACCTGACCTGCAGTCTATAAATGCAGCTACAGTGGCAAGCCAAGGTCATCCTAGAATAATAGGATAGCCATTAGCTGAGTTTCTAGGCTGCAACACTAAGAAATCTATAGGGTATTCCCAAGAAGACACTTCAATGGCAACATCCTCCAGAATTCCTTCCGGTTTAGCCACTGACCTATCTGCCATTTCCAAAACTGTGGTAGTAGGACTAAGGTTATTGAGCTACAATTTTTGCATGGTTTCCTTAGTCATCACGTTGATTGCAGCTCCTAAATCGATAAGTACATTTGGAATTTGAACTAACCCAATAGTAATTGTAACTACTGGACTCCCTGGATCACCATATTTAGGGGGTACTAGTTTTCCAGAAAGTAGGTCAGCCAACTTACCTTCTACTTGTACAGTCTTAGGAAAGGCTTTCTTCTTCCTGCCAGGTTTCCTAATACACAGCTCCTGAATGGTTTTCCTAATCAGAGGTACATCCTTTATTTCCTGCAACAAAGGGAGTGAGATAGACATTTTCCTCAATTCTATGATTAATTCTGATTCAGGAGCAGTGATAGTGTGGTCAAACCTTTCAGGATATGGTAGGTCTGCCGAGGCAGGTTCAATTTTTCCTTGTAAACTTTCTGTTTTTTCCTCTTTTTGCTCTGTTTGTGGTTTTTTTGGACTTGAAAATTCTTGCTTTCCATCAATTTCTTCAATAGTGGGTGGTGCAGGGTCAGGTAAAACCTTCCCTGAATGTAACTGGATGTTACTACAGTCAAGGACATGGACTGCAATAGTCTCTTTAGACTCAGCTCCATAAATAGGGGTTGCTTGTCTGTTGTTATTGGGGTTAGCCATAGGCTGAGCTGGAAGTGGAGGTTGCTTAACTGGCTGTGTTTGTTGTGGTTGAACTCTTCCCTAAAAATTTTGATTAGGGGTTGGCAGCAAGTGTTGATTTGGTGATTGATACCTCTGCTGCCCTTGATAGGATGGGTATTGTGGCCCCCATATTTGCCCTGACTGATTTGGTACCCAAGATGGATTAACTGAATGCCATGGCTGATTCCAACTAGAATGTGACCAATCTTGAGGGGCTGCCCAAGATTGATTCCAAGTTTGGGGAGGAGGTTCGGTATACGCCCATGGCATATTCCAAGGATTCTGTCCCCAATTTGAAGAAAAGCGAGGGGTATTTTGGTTTTGTATGAAGTTGCCTCCTGGCCTTTGCCCAATAGCATGAAGTTCTTCAACTTGGGTTTCTAAAACACTCCGAAGATGGGGCAAAAGGTGACATTTATCAGTTTTATGCTCCTTTGAGCAAATGCCACAAATTGCTGAAATTGAAGTCTTGTCCAAAGGATAATCTTGCAGAGCATGCTTATTTCTGCACCTAGGACAATAGATAGACAGGGGTGGTGAAGAATTGGCTCTTGTATTCCTTTCTCCTAAAGCAGTGTTTAGTTGAACAAGTATATCAGTTTTCATATTAGCCATTTCCTCCATCAAATATTTTATATCAGTATTACCAGGATTCCTTTTCCTTCTTCTTTGCCTAGTGCGGGAATAATTTCTGCACAACTCTACAATATCATTAATATCAAGCTGGTTTATATCTCCTTTTCCCATTAAGTCTAATACTTCTCTAGAATCATCCTGCAAACCTCTCAGAAATATAGTTTTTAATAAGTCAGTTTCCATAGGACCACATCTCTTTTGGATAAAGGTAAATCTATCAAGATAATCCTCTAAGTTTTCATCCTCTTCTTGTCTTATCCGAAATAACTCATCCTTCCTATTTCTCACTCTACAATACTCCTGATACTTATCCAAAAATGCAGTTTCCATTTGATCCCAAGTGCGGATTGAATCTGGTTCAAGGCTCATAAACCATCGTAAGGCTGCATCTTTGAGTGTAGAGGGAAATAACTTCAGTTTCTAGTTATCATTGACATAGTCATAAGTCTGACACAGGACCTTGAATTCAAATAGAAATTGATCAAGATCTTCAGAAACAACTCCCCTAAATATTGGCAATACTGAGGGTGAAATTGTTTTCATAGGAGCATTCTGAGTAGGATTCAGATGAATAGGGTATTCAAAAGTTCTAACAGGAGGATTGTCAGCATCATGACCAACAATATCCCTATCATGTTCTCCTTGTTCTCCCATAGGTGCTTCCTCAACTTTAATTTGTTCAACTGGTTCAGATGGATCAGCCCTATGGGTATGTCTAGAAGCAAGTGCCTCTAAGAGCTCTTCTTGCAAAGATCCTACAATTTTAGTTGATGAAGAAGATGATTCTCTTTTAAGTCTTTCAGGAAGTTCATACATAGGTAGATCTTCACCTGATCATGAAGAACGCCTTGGTGGAAAAGAGCTAGTTCTGATAAACCTTCCTCTTTCATCTCTTGGCCTATGCATTCATGCCTATTTACTAAATAAACTAAACCTCAGGTTTCCAAAAACTATTTCCTAAAATAGGATAATTTTTGGACTGCTAGACCTCTCCTAACAACACCTAAGTGTCCTTGACAATGGTGCCAAAAATGATGAGTGTCATCAAATCTTCATCATTTAATCATTATGTGTCAATCCAGGGCGGTGTCCAAGGCTATATACGAAAGCAGGGGTTAATAGACTAATTTTTAGTTCATTTAGATCATGGCTTTATTCATGGAACAGTTAGAGATTGGGGTGTTTGGGGTCTCCTTTCTTACTCCTAAAAACTAAAACTAAACTCCTACTTATCCTTGCAGAATTGAAATTCACACTGTTGCAGAAAAATAAAACTAAACTATTGCAAAGCTGAAAATAGCAGAATTTAATTGATAGGAAATTACTAAATTGAAATTGCAGCATTAACATTCAAACTGGTAAATAATGAAACTTTCTGAAATTGTAGAAAATAATGTCACTTTCTGAAATGGAAATAACATTCAAAAACTGATAAATAAAGTTGCACAATTTGTAACAAATTAGGCTGACAAGAAATTATGGAAATATTGCAAATTCTAAAACAAATTAGAAATAGAAATTATTATGTTAAATTCTACCCTAGATGAGTTACCTACCATGCATTCAAATGCCACATTATCCTAATCACTAACCATGCAAAAACTATCAGATCTCTGCTGACCTGTTGTAGCTAGAAATAGCAAAATTCTGTCAGGTAAAAACCCTCCTCTGGACCTGGAAGTGGCCCTTGCTTCCTAAACCAAAAGAGGGCAAATAAACTTGCTCTAAACTATTAAGTCTTCACACTCAACTCAGAAGCAAACATGAATGTCAAATATTGCACCTTTATTTCATTCTCAGCAGCATGACAACAGTGCAGGGGAAGATCTGCAGGCTACTGTGCTGCTGCAATACATAGTTACAACACTTAAAATAGTTCTAACTCTTATCACTTATTTCCTATATTCTTCTATATGCTCAACCAAATGGGAGCATTTTATTTATACAAGTAGGGTACAACATTGATAAGGTTTTGTGCTGCCATGTAGGAATGTTACAACTATTACATGATTGTTTCCCATAATGCAGGGATTAGGTCTATTATCTCTTATCCATTCCATCTGTTGGGCTTCATCCATTGAGGGACAGGTGTTGGAAAATATAGGGATATCCCTAAAATAGCTGCAACCACCGTTTACCACCCTCTATTGCAATTAAAGGCGCTTTTGACCCAAACTATTGCTTCTGCGCTTATTTCGGAGCTGCTCCGAAATATCAGTAAGCAGAACAGAGTTTATATTAATTCATGCTCCAGAAGTGCATGAGAATAGTTGTGATGATGGAAATAGTCTCCATAAGTGCCCAGAAGACTGATTCCATATTTTGCATGAGTTGGAGTGGACAAATTCCAAGCCATGTTGTATATGTACAATTGGCTGGAATTTGTATGGAAAAGTTCCTATTTTCTGCACAGTCAAACTGTTGACAAAGTTTTGGCACCTTTTGGTTATTTAAAATGGTTTAAACGGTGGGGAAAGCTTATGAAAGAAGCACAAAACCAAATAGATAGTAGCACCTTAATATTACAACATTAACTTAATGCAAAATATACTAAATAATACAACTGAAACAGACTATAAAATATAGAAAAATAGTCAAAATAGGATATATGCACTTTAACATTTACAACATGTAAACATCAATACATAATGCATTCTATCACTATAATTAGCATCAAAACATAACATAAGGTGTTCAAAAGTGTTTATAAGTTATCAAAACTAGTCCATGGATGAGGCATTTGCAGGCCTCATCAGTTAAAATACTACACTTTCTCTTGGTCTATGATGCTCTTCACTAACCTTAGAAGCTAAAATGCTTCTCTATCTTTGTAGGAAGCTATGATGCTTCTCAATATTTGGTAGCCATAATACTCCTTCCATCTATCTATAATATTCTACAACTTTAATGTTTTAGGTCACACCTAATAACCAAATATGATTCTCCTCATTTATAGAGAACCTAATATCAATGTTAGGGTAACTCTAAATGTCCCTAAATGACCAACTTTTCTCCTGAGATGGTTCTTCCTCTATCAAATGTCCAAATTTTTCTTAAGTAGGCTTTTTCCTATCAATATAGTTGAGTCCTAGTTTTCCTTCAACCAAGTGGAAATACCCTAGCATCCAAAATAAGGTGACTATTCCTTGTCCCCTCAATATCTACTCAATTAGACCTTTAAAAATAGAGTCCAAGTTTGCACTACCTTCAAAGTGGACAAACTCTAAATTAACTTTATCAAAAATGGATAAAGTTAAATATTTATAATGGTGGATAATAAAATAATTCTATCAAAAATGGATAAATTTGAGTGGTGGCTTTGATACCACTGTTGGATTTGTAAGCCTTACTACCATAATATAACATAGGTCCCAATATAAAATAGCCACAATATTAAAGGTCAAAATATCAATAATGAATAATAGAATAATATATCAACAAATTAATATGTATAGCAAGGCCTATGTAATACTAAAAATAGCATTTACTTATATAATCAAATATAAATGTTAATGGCCTAAACCATTCATGAACTATGCATGAATAAAACTTACAATATTAATTGCTTAAAATCTGTATACAAGCTTTATTATTTTTCTTCCACTTACAACTTAGTAATATAATATTTGAATTACATTCTTATGGAGTGTTATCTCCATAATATAAGCATAGTAATGTGACTCTTCAATTAATGTGGCTAATATTCATGTACTCTAGTTGAGCATGGTATTGTTTTCCTTTACCTTGTGGACTTGTGGGGTGTCTTGATCACCGTGGATTAGTGTGGGTTATATCTTAGACTCTAGTGGCTTTATTTCATCATGCTTACTTGGCTCTTTGTTCCACCTCAGATCTTATCCCCATGGAATATTTTTTACCTCTTTGAGCCTTGGTATTTTTGGTAGTTTTCTCACCATTTTTCAAGTATGGTTTTCCCTAGAAATATCAATGACAATGTTTCATGAGTTGATGGGATTGGAAACTACCACTCTCTCCTATGACACTCGTGGGAAAATTTTGGCACCTTTATTGATTCATTATTGTGCACAAACTTGAGGGTGCCACCTGACTTCGCTGCGAAGTTAGGTGGT
Source organism: Wollemia nobilis (assembly GCA_028583015.1). Lineage (NCBI taxonomy): Eukaryota > Viridiplantae > Streptophyta > Pinopsida > Araucariales > Araucariaceae > Wollemia > Wollemia nobilis. Next base: position 5,292,303 of record JAQPPZ010017049.1, on the reverse strand, counting down.
CCCAACACTTAGCCAATTTTTGGCTACTCTTCACATTGATGTCACCCAGGTGCACATGAAATTAGGAGCATAGCCTGACTTCGCTGCAAACTCGGGTGGCTCCATACTTAGGAATTTTTTAGGCATGGCTCTTTTGATATCGCTCGGGTGAGCTAAAATGGGCAAGCGCAACCCAACTACACTGCATAGTCGGGCGAATAGCAGCATATTTGCCCACTCAGATAAATAGCTAAAAACATGGAAAAGAAGATGGAGAAAATGAAACTGATGGTAGAAGAGTAGAAGGGACATGGTGAAGAAAGGGAGAGAAGAAAGAGAGAAGGCAAAGTAGAATCCTTAAAAAATTTCAAGACATGGCAGCCCATGCAAAATGTGACAACATTCTTGGTGGCTCACAGGGTGTCAAGCTCGCCTCGATGCAACAAACCAGACCTTAATCTCTTGGGCGCAAAGGAACTCCCTTCCCCTACATCCTACTACTACTGTTGAGCTCCCTTCTTGGGTAGTTATTCTTCTTTGGGTTCACTCTCAATAGTATCTTCTTTAGAACCTTCCTCTTATTCTCTTTCTGAGCCTGATTTCTCAGCACCACCATCGCCTTCCTATTTAGCAGGCTGGTCCCGCTCATGGACGTGCTGGTAGGCAGCTTTGGCTTGATCCCAAATTGTTGCCTAGAAGGGTTCTAAGTCACTGATATCCTTCAGTGCTCCTTTGAATATTGTGAACATATGCACATCAATGGTGTCATACCTCTCTCCCAGCTCTTGGAGGCATGTATTGATCTTACAAAATTTGGACATCATTTGGGTCACATGTGCCTCTTAGACTAGGTCATTCCAACCATCAATCTCAGATGTGTCTACCTAAAAATCTAGTCAGTATTGCTTTACTTGCTCTAGAGGTAGAAACTCTCCATCCTTGACAAAGCTCAAAAATTCGAGCATAGAGAGAGTCTTGAAGGGGTTAAGAAAATGTTCTTTTCATGGGTCAACACATCCAGGCAGCCCTGATCTTCTTAGATTTTTCAAAATAGTTTTGCAAGGTAACCCTTGCATCTACCTAGTCTAGGGCAATTCGTGACATCGATGGAAATTGAAGGCCTTTGCATGCAAACTCCTCAAGTTTTATCACCAAGTCTAGCCACTACCTCGCTTGGCATTCGGGGTCCTCTACCCGAGGCTTTCCCTAGATAGAAACTTCTTGTATTCTTGATGCAAAATCTAGGATGGACAGGGACCTGACAACATTAGTCTTGTAGTCCTACAGCAAACTAGCTCACATATTCTTGATATTATCCCTCGAAAATGCGGCCGTCTGGGATGTTTTCTCCTCCAATTGTGACTGAGTCTTTTGTAGTAGATTCTACAACTGGGCAACATGCTCTAGTGCTACATTTTTCTCTTTTGATAGTTGCATAGCTATCTTCTTATGTGTTGTTGCCTCCTGCTGGGACGTAGCAAGCTGGTCCTTTAATTTTTTAATCTCCTCCTGGGCAGACTCCAGCTGCGTAGTGGCCTTGGACAGATTCTCCTCTAGCTACCTTGAATTATTTTGAAGCTGAAACAGCTTCTCCTGGGCCTTGAGCCGCTTGACAAGGAGATTATCAGTATTTCAATGAATACCATTAATTTTGTATTCCTTGCTTATATCGTCGAAACTCTTCTCCTTGATCCAGTGCTCATAGTGTACCTCAGTCATTTCGTGGAGGGGCTTCTTGACTTTTGGGATCAACTTCTTTTTTTGAAGCACCCTTTTGTCCAAGTCAAACTTGGTGCACTTCACAGGTATGGCAATCTCCTCGGCTCTTCTTTTCTTTATGCCCTAAAGGAAAGAGGCAGAAGTCCCTATGGCCTTTGTGGCTAGAGATTGGTCATCTGTAACTTGCAGTTATTCCTCCATTAGGTCCAGCTCTACCAACATAGGGTATGTCAAGGTCAAATCCTGCTACGACATCCTCCCTAAAAATAATGACATAGGAGATATTCCAAAAGATAAGGTTGCTTTTGAGAGCGACCAAGACCTAGGGGAAGCGGGCAGCTACGAAGTATGTGGAGATGGGGTTCTAATTGTGGCATCAGCAGTGAGTGAGTGGTGTGATGATGTGGATACAGCTTCAGTGCTAGCCATGGGTGAGAGACATAGGGTTTAATCCAAGGTTTGAAAAACATTAGGGTACTGGGCAAAACATCCAAAAGAGTGGGGGCTATCGAGGGACTAGGTGATAGGTGATATAGATGAGGTGGCTATGGCATGACCTAATTTAGAAGAGGAGGGCATGATAGTAGGGCTAGCTGGGATTTGTGATACAGGAAAAGAGGACATACCTACATGCTCCACCTGAGCCGGTGCTTGGATGACGCCTACTGCCCAGACTTTTGCTTCTTTTTCTAGACTATCTAGGAGAGAGAATACTTCTATTGCAACCACTCCTATTTGTGGTGCTGACACTATCTGTTGTGCAGCCTCCTTTTTTGGCCGCTTTATTTTGGCCTTCTCACACATTTTTCTTTTCTTTTTTTTCAGAGCGACTATTTGTTCAGCAGAGGCAAATATGGATGGTGCGTCAGGTACCGAGGTGCCCACGATAAATTTGTACTTGGGTCTTGTCAGAGGGGTCCCCGCTACTACTGCCTCATCGGTTGACCTTTATGGCTCCTTATCTATTTGAGGTGACTTTTCAGGCATTGAAGACAACATTGGGCCCACCTGACTGCCTTTTGGTGCCTTGCTGTCGAATGACTTTCTAATGGGAAAATGCTAAGGAGGGGGCTTCCTTTTGTATCTTTTCTTAGCGCCTAGGGAAACACAATATCGAAATGCAAACGACTCCCACTTGCCGGTATATTTATCGTATAAGGCCAAAAACTCATCATCTATGGCCAACATATTTTTCTTTTATTTATCGTGTCATGTGCAACACCTCATCTTCTAGCATATAAAAAACATGAGGCAGAAACACTTAACGAAGGTAGCATACAAAATAAATACAATCAATGGAGCCAAGTATATTTTGTATTCAAAAGCAAATGCACAACTACAAAAGTCTCCTAGCAATATATCTCCCATCCACCCTTATACAATGATATGGCGTAGCTATTTATAGCACAATTTTCCCCTCGATTACAACTTTGGGCACAAAATCCCAGACCTGACAAAAGTTGCAAAAGTTGACAAAAGCAAAAAAAAGTGACTAATGTTGACCTCTGTGGATATGGAATGTACTTACAGAAAGGTCCACCTAAAAACTTAGCAACAATGTGGCAATCTGGTAAATGAAACCTCGAGTCAGTTTGAATGAGGGAAAATGCGGTACACTATGTCAGTTCACGCTCGCACACCTTTTGTCACATATTTGACTAAAATATCAAGGATGGACACCTATCAAAATTTGATGGAGGGGGAAGAAATCACCTTTAAGTTTATCTTTATATCCTGCCTGACTTCGCACAAAATTGAAGTGCAGTCGGGCGGCGTAGGGTGGAAGTAGCACAGTCGGGAGGGCCTTTGTGTCTTAGAAATTTCTTGGCAGCGTTATCTCATCTTCCGCCCGAATGCGCACAAACTGGTGAGTGCAGCCCAACTTCACTACAAATTCGGGCAACTCAACACTTAGGAAAATTTTTGATGTCTTCAAAGCAAGCCCATCCTACTGCACACAAACTTGAGGGCACCGCCCGACTTCGCTACAAAGTCGGGCGGTCCCAACACTTAGCCATTTTTTGGCTACTCTTCACATTGACGTCGCCTAGGTGCGCATGAAATTAGGAGTGCAGCCTGACTTCACTATGAAGTCTTGTAGATCCATACTTAGGAATTTTTTGGGCACGGCTCTGTTGATATCGCTTGGGTGCGCTAAAATGGGCAAGCGAAGCTTGACTACACTGTGTAGTCGGGTGAACAGCAACACTTAGAATATTTTTGGGCATATTTGCCCACTTAGAGAAATAGCTAAAAAATGGAAAAGAAGATGGAGAAAATGAAACTGATGGCAGAAGAGTAGAAGGGACATGGTGAAGAAAGGGAGAGAAGAAAGAGGGAAGGCAAAGCAGCATCCTTACAAAATTTCAAGACATGGCACCCCATGCAAAATGTGACAACATTCTTGGTGGCTCACGGGGTGTCGAGCTCGCCTCGATGCAATGAACCAGGCCTTTATCCCTTGGGCACAGAGGAACTCCCTTCCCCTACATCCTATTGTTGTTTTTGCTACTGAGCTCCCTTCTTGGGTAGTTTTTCTTCTTCGGGTTAACTCTTAGTAGTCTCTTCTTTAGCACCTTTATCTTATTCCCTTTCTAATCCTGATTGCTCAGCACCACCATTGCCTTCCTATTTAGTAGGCTGGTCCCACTTGTGGACGTGCTCATAGGCAGCTTTGGCCTGATCCCAAGATGCTACCTGGAAGGGCTCTAAGTCACTGATATCCTTCAGTGCTCCTTTGAATGCTGCGACCATATGCACATCAATGGTGTCATACCTCTCTCCCAGCTCCTGGAGGCATGTATTGATCTTACAAAATTTGGACATCATTTGGGTCACATGTGCCTCTTGGACTATGTCAGTCCAACCATCAATCTTGGATGTGTATACCTCAAAATCCAGTCAGTCTTACTTTACTTGCTCTAGAGGCAAAAACTCTCCATCCTTGACAAAGATCGAAAATCTGAGTGCAGAAAGAGTGTTGAAGGGGTCAGGAAGATGTTCTTTTCATGGGTCAACACATCCAGCATCTTCATGGCAGCCCTGATATTCTTAGATTTTTCAAAATATTTTTGCAAGGTAACCCTTGCATCTACCCAGTCTAGAGCAATTCATGACATTGATGGAAATCGAAGGCCCTTGCACGCAAACTCCTCAAGTTTTATTGCCAAGTCTAGCCACTGCCTCACTTCGCATTCGGCCTCCTCTACCGCAAGCTTTCCTTGGGTAGAAACTTCTTTTATTCTTGATCCAAAATCTAGGATGGACAAGGACCTGACAACATTAGTCCTGTAGTCCTACAGCAAACTAGATCATATATCCTTGATCTTGTCCCTCAAAAAGGCGGTCTCCTGGGATTTTTTCTCCTCCAGTTGTGACTGAGTCTTTTGCAGTAGATTCTACAACTAGGCAACATGCTCTAGTGCTGCCTTTTTCTCTTCTGATAGCTGCTCAACTATCTTCTTCTATGTTGCTACCTCTTGCTGGGACGTAGCAAGATGGTCCTTTAATTTTTCAATCTCCTCCTATGCAGACTCCAGCTGCATGGTGGCCTTGGTCAGATTCTCCTCTAGCTACCTTGAATTATTTTGAAGCTGAAACAGCTTCTCCTAGGCCTCGAGCCGCTTGACAAGGAGATTATCAATATTTCAATGAATACCATTAATTTTGTATTCCTCGCTTATATCATCAAAAATATTCTCCTTGATCTGGTGCTCATAGTCTACCTCAATCATTTCCTAGAGGGGCTTCTTAACTTTTGGTATCAACTTCTTTTTTTGAAGCACCCTTTTGTCCAAGTCAAACTTGGTGCGCTTCACAGGTATAGCAATCTCCTCAGCTCTTATTTTCTTTATGCCCTGAAGGAAAGAGGTAGAACTCCTTGTGGCATTTGTGGCTAGAGATTGGTCATTTGTAACTTGTAGTTGTTCCTCCATTAGGTCCAGCTCTGCCAATGTAGGGTATGTTGAGGCCAAATCCTGCTATGATATCCTCCCTAAAAATAATGAGGCAGGAGATATTCCAGAAGATAAGGTTGCTTTTGAGGGTGACCGAGAACTAGGGGAAGTGAGCATCTGTGAAGGATGTGGGGATGGGGTTATAAATGTGGCATCAGTGATGGGTGAGTTGTACGGTGATGTGGATACAACTTCAGTGCTGGCCACGGGTGAGAGACCTAGGGTTTAATCCAGGGTTTGAAAAACATTAGGGTATTATGCAAAATTTCCAAAAGAATGGGGGCTATGGAGGTACTGGATGATAGGCGATATGGATGAGGTGGCTATGGCATGCCCTAATGCAAAAGAGGAGGGCATGACAGTAGGGCTGGCTAGGATTTGTGATACAGGGGAAGAGGATGTACCTGCATGCTTTGCCTAAGCCAGTGCTTGGATGACGTATGCTACCCAGACTTCTACTTATTTTTCTAGACTATCTAGAAGAGAGATTACTTTTGTTGCAACCACTCCTATCTATGGGGCTGCCACTATCTATTGTGCAACCTCCTTTTTTGGCCACTTTATTTTATCTTTCTCACTCCTTTTTATTTTCTTTTATTTCAAAGCGACTGTTTTTTTGGTAGAGGCAGAGACGGTTGGTGTGTCAGGTACCGAGGTGCCCATGGTAAACTTGTACTTGGGTATTGTCAGAGGGGTGCCCACTACTGCTGCCTCATCGGTTGACCTTTTTGGATCATTCTCTATTTGAGGTAACTTTTTGGGCACTAAAGACAACATTGGCCCCACCTGATTGCCTTTTGGTGCCTTGTTGCTGGATGACTTTCTAATGGGAAAATTGTAAGGAGGGGGCTTCCTTTTATATCTTTTCTTAGTGCCTAGGGAAATGCAATATTGAAATGTGAATGACTCCCCCTTGCTGACATATTTATCGTATAAGGCCAAAAACTCATCATCTATGGCCAGCATCTTTTTCTCTGATTTATCGTGTCACATGCAACACCTCATCTTCCAGAATTCAATTATTTTTTCCTTTTCCTAGTTGAGGAGCGTCACATTTGTGAGGAACCTTCTGAAACCATCTGAGTCCAACTTGTGATCATCATTATGCTCAGGATCGTAATCCACCTCTACACAGTAAAATTCATGCCATGGCGGCCACGACTGCATTCGTTCAACCACTTTAGGTCTACCCCTGTCTTATTGCACCTCTCTTCCATGATCTCTACTCGTGAGTAAACATGCACGAACTTTCCTCTTACCCCACTCGGGTCGTATTTCCAGCACTATGGTAACTATATCAGGCCTAAGTTGAGGAGGATCTACTTCAGGTAGACATGTTGCCCAATTTTGTGGACCTCAATGTTTCCCTAGATAAAAGGATATTTGAAAATATAGCCCTTATTTTTCCCTTGGCTGAATTTCTCTTCAACACAGTCCATCTGTCATGCTGCCTCCAGGCCGAAATGGTACTCAGTACAAAAATAGGGTAGTAGGAATGACTTCCCTTTGAACCCATATATTCTTATGATGATGCCCTAGATTAATCAGAAAGTGTCCCCAAATTTGCTCCTCATCAGGTACTTCATCATAACATGGGGAGGGCAAGTCACCTTGCCATTGAAAAGTGTCAGGGTCATACCCAAAAATTTGAAATTAAAATCATAATCGGACCCCCTTCTATACAGCAGCTCCATCCACTCATATACAGGCAGCGATGCGCCTTTCTCATCCACTTTCTTAATCCTAGGGATCTTTATCTGATAATGTACATGATACAAGCACAACCATACAAGAAATGAGCAGTGCCTAAATTTAGTTGTCTGCTTCTATTGTATCTTGACTAGACTTGAATGAATGGCGTACACTACCCAGTCTGCCCAATCAAAAAATATCGGGTGCCTTCCACTTATCTGGGTAGTGGGTTCATAGAACTCCGCATGCAAGATACACTCTATGAGTGCCAGCTGGTATGGGTGCACTACTGCATCTATGTCATATCCAAGAACCCATGCAAGGATAATGTAGATATACTTATTCTCAAATTTTTCTAGGGGCATAGGACTAGAAGGCCAGCTTGTAGTTAGCAGTGGGTACTTCAGCTCTGAATTTATAAATTCTTGCATCCTTCTGCCCTAGCTGAACCTTCTCGTCTGCTCTTCCAAATTAATCTTTATAATGTTAGAATTTGGCTCGTATTCGAGCCCCAGGGTGAAATTTGGTTGTACGATATCCTTAAAGAGAGTAAATAGCACCCTTCCTTGGCAATTGTAGACCTATCGGGTGGCTGGTTTGTAATACATCGCAATTGACTCGACCAGCTCTGGGCAGTGGTGAACGGGAGGGCACAAAAACTAGTAAAGATTTGACTTGTAGGTAACCCTGAGGTGGTATGAGGATGAGACCTTTCCTACCCACTTCATGATATTGGGGTGCAGCTTTGTGAGACTGATGGAGTACTCACCATCCCTGTATTCAGCCAGGCGGTTTATGGGCGGTGGTAGAGGACCTTATCTTTTAGCTCACCTCACCCTGTACTTTCCCCTTTGTTCTTGTGATGCCTCACTTTCATGAGCACTAGAGTCCGTATGTTCCTCAGCTTCCTGCTCTGAATCGATGGATTGCGCCTGCATGGGAACCTTCCCCTTATCTACTCTTGGCCTCTCACTCATGGTGCTGGAGATAGAAAATATAGTTGTTACTGAGTTTAATTTTGCACTTCCTCCTTTTCACTGCACAGCTCAGATTTACACTGGTAATTCTTGTTCTCTGAGTAAGTAAGGGCCTTTTTCTAAGAATGGGAAAAACAACATTAATGGCATGAGGTGGGATTTAAAGTTATTTGTTCGAAGTGGATGAAAAGTGTCATTATTCCTCAGCGGTCGTACGTGGGATCTTCTATTGAAAAGCATAACTTGTACGTCATTGGCCCCTTGTGCGCTCTCATTTATGACATACACTTTGAAATTCATGCAATCATTCTTTAAAACCTTCAAACTCTGTGCTTTTAATGACATCACCACCGCCATCTAGGCACACACCTCAAGGCACTAAACTGAGGGAGCGTGCTACTTTTTGAACTTCCCTGACTGAGTGTGCTCAAAAAATGAGCACAACCTGACTTCGTGCTATGAAAGGTGCACTTTCGGGAGGCCAACACTTAGAAAAAAATTTCATACACCTTACTTCCAGGATGCACCCATCAGAGTGTGCAAAATTTTGTGTGTAGCCTGACTGCGCTGGGAAAATTTGTATAGTCGGGTGGGGACACTTAGCCAATTTTTCATCTTTTTTCTTTGTTCTCGTTTGGTTGTGCTCAAGAAAGGGTGTGCAGCCCGACTTCATTGCGAAGTCAGGTGGCATCCCCAGCACTTACAAAATTTTTTGAGCTCTTTCTCGCTTGCTCTTGACCCTAAACCTCCCGACGTCGCACAAAATTAAGGGCGAAGTCGAGTGATTTTCTTGCTTTGGCCTCTCTTTAACTGCCATGCACTTGCTTATTTTCTGGAACACTTGGCTTTATTTTGGATTAAAAGTGAAAAACTAAATGACTGAATGCAATATTGACATTCTAAAATAAATTGAACTACAAGAAATAAAAATATGTACAAGGTAGGACCTTTGACAATCTTCAACGGTGATAGGCTTTCAGATGAAATTCATTAACAGGGATTAGGAGGAGATGACCCTCCATGTCTCTTAGCACAAATGCATTGAATTGGTTTACTCAGGTGATTTTGTAGGGGCCTTCCCAGAAGGCATTGAACTTGTCATTATTTCTTGGCTTTGCCTTGAGTGAATCTCATTTGAGCACTAAGTCTCCGATTTTGAAAACTCGGGTAGTGGTTCCCTTTGCAAACTAGCTTTGAGTCATTTTGGCATGCTTAGTAAAGGCCTGATATGTCTTTTCCCTTTCATCTTCCAGCTGTAATAGCTAACAAAGTCGGGCATCCATGGGGTCCCTATCACCTTTCTCATATTCTAACAACCAGAGTGCAGGCATTTCTATGTGGGTGACCAGGATAGCCTTCTTGTCGTATACAAGTGCGTAAGGGGATGTCTTGATGGATTTTTTCAAAGATATATGGTTCGACCATAATTCTCAGTCTAGAAGCAGGTACCACGACCTCTTATTCATTTCCATAGTCTTCTTTATGATTTTTAAGAGATTTTTATTGGTGGACTTGGCCAGGCCGTTTCCCTGTAGATAGTAATTTGAATACATCTTGTGGTAAATGCCATACTTGCTAGTAAACTCAATGAGTATCATGCTTACAAATCCTGGACCATTATCTATGATGATTATCTCTAGAATACCAAAAAAAGTAATGAGGCTCTCAAGGAATCCAATGACCATCTCTTGGTCAGCATACTTTGTAGGCACTGCCTTAGCCCATCGAGTAAAGTAATCTGTGGATGTTAGGATGAACTTATGCCCCACTGAAGATTTGGATGTTATTGTCTCGATGAATTCCATGCCCCACTACTAAAATGGAGTCTTGGCTTGAATTTGCTAAAGGAGCAAAGGTGCTTTCCTATTTCTACAGGTGAACCTTTGGCATTTTTTTACACTTTATACAAATTGTATGCACGTCTATGAAGAGGGTGGGCCAATAATAGCCTACTCTAATAATTTTTAAGGTCGTAGGCCTTCCTGAATGATGTCCTCTGGGAATTCTAGAGTGGAACTCTCTAAGGACCTTTGGCTTGTCCGATTCCTTGATGCACCGCAATAGGATGTCGCTAATATTTCTAAAATACACCCCTTAGGGTGCAATACATACTTCAAGACATTCAGCCTAAAACTCCTTCTTTGTGAGGCATTGAGATGATCTAAACATCTCCCTATGTTGAAGTACCACACTAGATCATTTGTCCAATCATTCTCCTCTAATAAGGAGTTGGAAAGGTTGGCCTCTCTTACTAGGTTTTCCCACTAGAAAATAGAGATTTCAGCTGCAGAACTCCGAGCCAATTCTTGGCATAGATCCCAACCTTAGATTAACTTTATTGGCCATACCTCTATGTCAAAATCTTGTATCTTTGCAATCCATCTTGCCCTCTTATGACCTAGCTCCCCTTGGATGATGAAATTTCTTATGTCTGGGTGTATCACAAAGACAGTTATCCAGATCTAGGAGATAAAGTGCTTGAACTTTCTTGGGGATCTCATAACCGCATGCACTTGTCACTCAATAAAATTGTATATTTCTTCATGCGGCTGAATCACCTGGCTTAGAAATGCTATGGGGATCTCCTCGCCATCATCTCACTTATGAGTTAGAATTTCAACATAGCTTTCGGGCTCTCCCATCGCGTACAGGATGAAATCCTTGGAGTAGTCTAGATTTATTAACATTGGAGCCTGGGCAATCTTGGCCTTGATCTCTTTAAATACTTTCTTCCTCTCATCAGTCCAGATAAATTTAGCATATTTCTTTAGGAGCTCAGCCATGGGCTTAATTACTTATGCAAAGTTAGGCACAAACTTCCTTACGAAGTTGATCTGGCCAAAAAATTATTACAGCCCCTTTTTATCGACTGGGATGGACAAGCAATGAAGAGCCTCCACTCTGTCGGGATCAACTACAAGGCCCTCTTTAGAAATAACATGGCCCAACATTTTACCTTCCTTCACCATGAAGACTGACTTCTTTGGGTTTATGGAAATATCAAATTCATGACATCTCTCAAATACTTGTTGCAAGTGGGAGGCATGGTCCTCTCTCCTGTGTGAAAACATAGTCATGTGATCCAAGTAGAAGACAATGATCTTGTTGAGCAGCTCTCAAAACGCCAAGTCCATAGCCCTTTGGAATGTAGCCCTGGCATTGGAAATACCAAAGGGCATACACTGATACGCAAACGTTCCCCATTTGGTGGTGAATGCCATCTTGTGCAGTCTTTATCTTTCACCCAGATTTGGTTATAGTCGAAAAAACCATCTAAGAGAGAAAATATTTGAGCTCCTATGACCACGTGAAGGAGTTGATCAATTTGAGAGAGCGGGTAATGATCCTTCAGTGAAGCCTGCTTGAGGTTTTTGAAATCCATGCAGAGACGGATGTCTCCATTATTTTTCCTTATTGGGATCATATTTGCAACCCAATAAGAATGTTTGATGGGATAGATGATTTTGGCCTCCAGCATCTTCAAGAGCTCTGCTTTCATCATGGCTTCAATTTTTAGGTTCACCGCCCTTTGCTTCTACCTGAAGGACTTTGCATTATCTTCTAGTTCTATGGTATCCTAGATCATCTTTGTCATACCCCTTCAGGTCTTGGTAGCACCAGGATACAATATCTGGGTACTCTTTACATAGAGATCGTATCTGCTCTAACTCCTCATCAGTGCAATCTGTCCTGACCTTAATCACCTTTTCAGGTTCCAATTCTAGGTCCATGTACTACTTGGGGTCTACTTTGATCCTGTGGGATATGGCTCTATAATTCTAATAAAAGAGGCTCTCCAAGGTAATCAATATTTTTGGGACATGATTATTATTTAACTGTATGAACCCCTCATACTGCTCATCATCAGGGTCTCTACATTCTATTTTACTAGCTTCATTTATCAAAAATGTGATGATATCCTCGTCACAGTAGAACACCAGCTAATGGGTGTCCTTGTTAGGCATAGAATGCCTGTAAATGGTATGAACTAACTTTGGCTTCTGGACAGTGTCATTATCCAGGATGTACCTAGCTCCAATAGATGTCATAATGTCAACATGCTTGTTCTTTTCATGAGATATGGCTTTGATATTCAAAGAGTCAAATGACTCCATCAGATCCCAGATATGGTTACGGTACACCTTGAGGTAGTGCTTCTTAGAGGTGCACTTATTGGTGATCTGGTTGCACACCAACTCAAAGTCGCCAAATATCTGCAAATATTTTATCCCAAGCCTCTCTGCCTTTCTCAAGCCTAAGCATAGGACTTCATACTCTATTGCATTATTAGTGCAACTCCAGGCCAGCCTATAATAATAATCCTTTTGAATGCCAGATGGTGAGACTAGAAGGACACCAACACTTATGCCATTCTTGCATCGGGTACCATCAAAGTACAACTTTCATAGCTTTTCTAGGGCAGGTCCAACATCCTTCTTTGAAGACTGGTCAAGTCTTTCAGGCTGGGTGACGAAGTAGCAACCTTGTTCGGTCTCAATCATGGCATTTAAGTCCAATAAGGAGAACTCATCCTCCACTTGCAATAGTTCTAGGGTCTCTCCCACCAAGTCTACCTCTACCAATTCCTCAGTCGTCAAATGAACCATGTCATTTTGTTGTTCTTCCCTGGGTATCTTTTTGACCAAAAAAATGGAAGGCTTATCATTATAAATCTTCAATCTCCTTCCTTTGAAAGGCACCTCCATATGTGAATAATCCAGTGACAACTATCCACCCAACTTTGCAGTGAACTCCCTAGAGAGACACATGCCAAAGTAGGGTTCCAAGTCCACCACTACAACTTCTTGGATAACCACAATGTTGAGTGCTTTATGTAGCTAGATTGGGATATCCTTGATGACTTCGACTATCTTCATAAGAGTGTCGTCTACCTGTAACACACCTTGGATGCTCCTTGTGTATTCCATACCAATATCTTCGTAGATAGCCCTTGGCATGCCAGTAGTGGAGGCACTAGAGTACACCATGCAATTATGTACTATGTGGCCTTCCATTAGTAAATATAGATAAAAAGGTAGTGGCCTATTTTTCCCAATAGCAGAAACTATCAAGGGTTGAGCTAACATAGCGGGCTGCATTGGCTTTCCATATTTCATATTCTTCAAGGATTCCTGCAATAGTTCTACCTATCCTGGGAGAAGAATAGCATCATACATGCTTATTTTTGCTAAAGTTTTCTTGAGCTCGTCGACTATATTGTAAGTCAAAGTGTCATCTCTCTCTGTCTCTTTTATTGTATCATACCTGGTTTGGTATTGTTGCATGGGTTCAACCCTTTGTCTCTTCATCAATGATGGGTACCTCAGATTTTCTTAAGCTTGTTCTTTTGTTTCATCTAGAGGTTGTGCCGCTGGAGCCTTGAACACGGGATCCTTGAGCACTGGGAGCTTTTCTTTGGTTGTAGGAGGCAAAGTTGGCTTATCAAGAGCTGGTATAGCAGGTTGTGTCCTATTCCTTCTTTAATATACCTTCAATGGATTCATATAGGTCATGGTGGCCTCAATCGGCCTTTTGCCCTCCTTGGTCAAGAGGGACACAATATCTTCTTTAGGGACTACAAAGTTACCTTCATCGTCACAGATCATGTATGCTTCATCTTCCATGGCGTTGTCCGTAAGGGCCTGAATATAATGCTGATGCAACATGAAACCCTCCTATCCATGTGGATCATTGTAAGTAGAGCACTAGTTGATGTGGTCATAAGTGTCTGGTTGAGCATTTTTGGCAGCATTCCTTGTCGAAGGTCTTTGTGCTTGAGTAGTTTGATCTTTTGTCAACGCAGGAGGAGGATATGGCCTCCTAGGAAGAAATTCCATATGGGCTTGCTTCTTCTTCATGATCCTCATATCATTGGATATTGTATGGTAACCAAAGGCAAGAGCCTACACTTCCTAAAGGATCTTATTTCGAATATCATTATCAGCAGGAGTCGGTCGGGCTGGCGGAGGCAATGTGGCTAATGGTGGGGTAGCAAAATATGCCAAATATTGAGGGGGATCTGGGAGTGATGGATATTGTAGAGGTGGTGGATTAGGATAATGGATTTGGGGTGGACCATATAGGTTTATAACTGGCATTAGGTTCCATGGCTGATGGGGGTACTGATTGGATGATGATGATGTCCCACCAGACATGGATGGATATTGTGACTGAGGGAAGTCAGGATAAATGGGAGGTTGCATTCTATGAGGAAGTTTACCTATAGAAATTAATTTTAATTCTACTTGTTGATAAGCCTCATACAAGGTAGTAAAAGTGTTGACCTAGGCTATCCTAAGAATTAGATAAATGTCTGAATTAAAAGACCTCAAGTAATAGTGAGCAACTTGTCCTGTAGAAGGACGCAGCTCAGGGGGTACTCTTTTCTAGGACCTCATAAACCTCACATTGAAGTCTGATATCTCCTCTTGTAGATGGTATTGGATACTTTGAAACTAGTACAATATTGAGGAGGGATTAGCGAACTCATTTCATCCCTTCACTAGTCTACCTATTAGTTGGGGCCATCCTATGATAGCTCCCTCCAGAAAGGATCTCCACCAGTAGAGAAGCTCTCCTCTCAAAGAGCACTAATAGTCGGGTCTTAAAAATCTCATTGGTGATAGAGTGCAGTGCAACCAAGGCCAGAATGTCTTTGGATGTGCTTGTACGTTGTCTTCCTGAAGCCATCATACGTAGGAATGGATTTCAAGGCAATGAGAGGAACAACTTCTTGTCCAACAAGAGCCAAGGGCCCTGTGGAATCAACGGCTAGGAAGAGATAATCATAATTTTGCTAATTTTTTGCAGCCATGTCTTCTTCCTCTTCTTCAAGCTAATCAATGGTATAATCAGTATTAATGTTGTCCAAAGTTGTAGATTGTTCTTCAAATTTGGCCTCTTCAACTTCTTTAATTTTAGCTTTAGCTTCAGCTTCGTGCTCAAACCTATCATCTTGGTGAGCTTGGTAGTCATCCAGCCTTACGCGCTCTCCCAGAGTGTTGATCTCAATTTCATAGAGATCAAGTTATTGTCCTGGATTTCTTGCTCTCCACCTTCTTGTATGCATGAAGGTGCTTTTGATATTGGACTAGTCTCATGGACTCAGAGAATATTCAGGTATAGCAGAGTCATCAGATGTTTTTATTTGATAGCAATGAAGCGAACACTGATCCTTTGATTCTATTTTGGGGTGGGAAACTCCTGTGTCCCACCACACATGCCAAAGAAATTTTTGGTTACGAATATGCCACTAGGATAGGATTTTAATCTATATGTGCCCTATATTCGCCTAGTAGATTGAAAGGCTGAAAGAAAGGAATGCCTTCCGTGCCAACCTCCGGAGGAGGCCGGCTTCCTATGTTTTCTCAATTTGGGTTTATAGCTCAGAGTGTATGAAAGAGATTACAAATTACTGAAAGAAACATAAATGTGTTTGTTTCGAGTTGGGAAGATAAGTAGCATGAAAACTAATCAATCACCACTACTAACAGCAATATAGACAAAATATGTAACAGAAACCATTAACATAACTTTATCCTATGTATCCCTCACTTTAAGCATTCCAGGTACACTTAATTGCCAATACCGATATCCAGATAAGCAGAATTAAAGTAATCATAAATATAAGCAACATGAGGCAGAAATACTTAACAAAGGTAACATACAAAATAAAGACAATCAATGGAGCCAAGTATATTTTGTATTCAAAAGTAAACGCATAGCTACAGAATTCTCCTAGCAATATACCTTCCATCCACCCTTATACAATGATATGGCATAGCTATTTATAGTGCAATTTCCCCCCTGATTACAACTTTGGGCACAAAATCCTAGACCTGATAAAATCTGCAAAAGTTGAAAAAAGAGACAAAAAGCAGCTGATGTTGACCTCTACAGGTATGGAATGTACTTGTAGAAATGTCAACCTAAAAACTTGGCAGCTACATGGAAATCTGGTAGATGAAACCTCGAGTCAGTTTGAATGAGGGCAGATGTAGTATAATATGTTAGTTCACGCTCGCACACCTTCTGTCATATATTTGACTCGAATCTCGAGGATGGAAACCTGTCAGCATCTGATGGAGGGGGAAGAAATTGCCTTTAAGCTCATATTTATATCCCGCTTGACTTCACATAAAACTAGACCATATTCAGGTGGCGTAGGGTGGAAGCAGCACAGTCGAGAGGGCCTTCGTGCCTTAGAAATTTCTTGGTAGCGTTATCTCATCTTCTGCCTGAGTGCTCACAAACTGGTGATCGCAGCCTGACTTCGGTGTGAAGTCGGGTGGCTCAACACTTAGGAAAATTTTTTATGTCTTCAAAGTGAGCCCGCCCTACTATGCACAAACTTGAGGGTGCCGCCTGACTTCACTGTGAAGTCGGGCGGTCCCAACACTTAGCCAGTTTTTGGCTACTCTTCACATTGATGTCGCCCAAGTGTGCATGAAATTAGGAGCACAGCCTGACTTCGCTGTGAAGTTGAGTGACTCCATACTTAGGAATTTTCTAGGCATGGCTCTGTTGATATCGCCCGGGTGCACCAAAATGGGCAAGTGCAGCCCAACTATGCTGCGTAGTCAGGAAAACAGTAGCACTTAGAATATTTTTTGGTATATTTGCCCACTTAGAGAAACAACTAAAAACATGGAAAAGAATATGGAGAAAACGAAATTGATGGCAAAAGAGTAGAAGTTACATGGTGAAGAAAGGGAGAGAAGAAAGAGGGAAGGCAAAGCAGCATCCTTACAAAATTTCAAGACATGGCACCCCGTGCAAAATGTGACAACATCTACCATTTTTGGTTGGTTTGCTTATGTGCTTGACCGAGGTACTTTTAGCACTATAGATATGTTTTTATTCGATCAAAATTCTCTTTTATTTTTGATTAGGTCAGGTGATTTAATCGGCCAACCAATATTTTTTTACCAATGGTCAATCGGTTATAATCCCCTTTTAGTCGACCAAATGATGGTATTTTTTCATCGTGCTAAATTCTATCGACTTATCTGTTATTGTCGTCAACCAAATGCCATTTTGTGGATGATCATTTTTTGATCAATCATTCTTTATTGTTTGCAAAAATACCTTTTGCTCAGTTCATAGAACTTTTTTTTTCAGAAATGATTATTTGCTAGTCGGTCGTTTGATGACTTGCATTATTTTTATTTGGAGGGTGACCAATTTTGATGCTAACAACATTATTTTGGAAATGAATGACTTAGGCATTTGAAGGTGTTGGTTAAAATATTAATCCATGAGATTGTTTTGAGATAATTAATCACTTAAAATTTGACTCATTCATCAACATATCACAAAACATGGACCTCTTTTAAGACCTTCAAAATTTTAAAATTATGGGTACATTCATGTTGTATCAATTTTGGCTACAACATAGGCTCTGACTAGGACAGATGGTGAAAACATGAGGTATTTGAGAACTCTAGACTCTCTAGTTATTAACAAGACTTCAATGAAAGGACTAGGACCTTTATTTGCTAGATGATTATTACAAAAGTAAAAGCAACAAAATCAAGCATTCAAATAGTCTAAAGAGAACAACCCTCAACCAAGTAAAATCAGAGGCTCTGGTTTTAAAGCCAGGTGAACTTTCACTCTTAAAGGTTAGTTGTCTAGCAATATCTTCAAGGTGGTTTTTAGACAAAATCAATCAGAAATTACTATCACATCAAGCTTGGGCTCAAAGTGTGTGCTTGTGTATTCTTTTATTATTTTCTCAGATCAGATAGAATTTTTATCAGCTTGGAAGGAGTTAGGCTTATTAATGATTTCACTCTTTTAAATATATTCACCTTGTCATTGCTCCACTACCAGTCAAGCATTTATAGCTTTGGTGGAGGTGACCTTGATCCCTTTGGACCTGCTCTACTACCATTCAGGCATCTATAGCCCCGATAGAGGTTATCCAGATAGCCCTAAGCACTTGCTCAATTTGCATTATTGAGATTTTTCTTCTTTAGGAAGAATTTTGATAAATTGCAAAGTATTTTAGAGTGTGCTTTCTAGGTTGAGGATCTATAAGGCTATAGTATTGAGTGTATTTGTTTTTAGCCTAACTACCTTACCAAGGTTGACTAGATTCTCTGACTCTGGAATTACTTTTGAGGTCATGATAATGTATGGCTTTGGCTTGATGTGTCAGCACTTCCAACTTTCATCTGTTATATTCCAAGCCTCATAAGATGCTTACTAAACTCCTTGCTTCTTGAGTTGTCAGATCATATGTATTCAATTCCATATCTCTTCTCTTAATTGACTAAGGGTAGATCTCACACACATAAAGCAAAAACATGACAGGGAGACTTTAGAAAAAAACTCTAAGACTTATTGATAGCAAAATAAAACAACATAAAGAAAAATAAATTGAAAGGCTCACAAAAGAGACACACATTTTGTTTTTTTAGTTTCCATTTTTTATTTTGGTTTGGTCCCCAACAGGGGTGATATAACTTCAGATGTTGGCCATTTATTGGGATTTTCATGAGATCACCCTCTAAGGTTTGCAACCTGTAAGTATTTGGGCCAATGATCTGAATTATTTGGTAAGGGCCTACCCACCTGGGTTCAAGCTTACCTTTTTCTCCATGTTTTTCATTTTTGGGGTCCCAATATAATTATGTCTCCTTCAAAGAATGAAGTTCCTTTGGCTTTCTTGTTAAAGAGTTGCATGGTTTTCTGGGTTTGTTCAAACATCTTATCTAGTGCATTTCTTCTTTCTTCCTGTAAATGTGCAATTTGATCTAATCTTCTCTGTAAGGCATCGAGGTTTTCATGATCTTGTAGTAACAAGGACAGGGCTATTCTTTCTGTACGAGGAGGTAGCAAGGATTTTTCTCCAAATACCATTTCATATGGAGTTTTACCTATGTTTCTCTTAATAGACAATCTATCTACCCATAAGGCAAATTTTAACTCACTGTCCCATCCCTTTTTATTTTTTCCCAATGATATTTTAATTCTGGTAATCAAATTTTTATTTGATGATTCGACTAGACCATTGCCTTGAGGATAATAGTTAGTTGAATGAGAAAGTTCAATTCCATATTTTGCACATAACTCTATCATTTCAAAAGAGATAAAGTACTTTCCATTGTCTGTTACCAACTTCTTTGGGGCTCCAAATCTGGTTAAGATATTTTCCTCTAAGAAATTAATGACTACCTTAGTTGTTGAATTTCTCAGAGGAGTTGCTTCCACCCATTTAGTAAAATAATCTGTTGCTGTGATGATCCATTTGTGTCTACCTGAGGAGTTTGGATTTATTTCTCCAATAAGGTCAATTCCCCATTGTGTGAAAGGTGCTTCTATGATTATTGGCTGGAGAGGCATTGCTGCTAACTTTTTCTTCCCTGCAAACACTTGATAGTTATGGCAGCCCCTCACATATTGATGAACATATTTGAATAAGGAAGGCCAATAATAACCTACTCTCATGATCTTATTTGTAGTTGCTTTTGGGGCAAAGTGACCTCCATAAAATCCATCATGAAACTCTTCTATCACTTCTAATGTCTCTTTTTCAAACAAGCACAACAATAATACCCCATCTGGATGTTTCCAATAGAGTTTACCTTCTTGGGTGTAATACTTCTGAGCCTGCTGTTTGATTGACCTCATTTTATTTGCAGATATACCTCTGGGAAAGGATAGGGTTTGTAGATACAATAGGATATCATCATACCATTTGCATTCAACATTATCTGTTCTTCTGATATCATGCATGTCATCAACTATGGCAATGTTCTGCATGTCTTCCCCTTCTTTGTTAGCTAGATATTTAGCTAAACCTTACCCTCTGATTATTTTCACAACTTTAAATTCTACATCATACTATAGCAATTTGACCATCCACCTAGCAGGACTACCTATTGGTTCAGGTTGGGTGAAAACATCTTTTATAGTAGTGAATGGGATACAACATATAATCTTGTTTGAACCAAAGATACCTTTAAAATGTTCTAGTGCTTGAATCACAACATATGCTTGTTTCTCAATCATTTTAAATCTTAACTGAGCTCCTTTGAGTCTTGTACTCATGAAGGCTATGGGTCTCTCATTCTCTTCATCATCCTTTTGGGAAAGGACTACAGCAATGGTATGTTTAGAAGCGAATGAATATATGTTAAAACTCTTTGAGTAATCAGGATAGTTCAATACTAGGGCAGTAGTGATAGAATCTTTAATTTTTTTAAAAGCTTCAAGATTCTCCTCTGTCCATTTGATGTCAGCATTCTTTTTAATCATGTTATTGATGGGTTGAGCTATTTCAATAAAATTTGGCACAAACCTTCTTACAAAATTAATTTTACCAAAGAATGATCTGACTCCTTTCAAATTTTTAGGGGGAGGTATCTTGGCAATAGCTTCTACTCTTGATGGATCAATGTTAATTCCTTTTTTAGATACTATGTGACCTAAAAGTTTTCCTTGTGTTTCTCCGAATATACATTTCTTTGGATTCAAGGATATTCCATATTCTTTGCATCTAGCAAAAACTATGGCTAAATGTTCAAAATGATCTTCAAGGTTTTTTGAAAACATTGTTATGTCATCTAAATAGACAACTATCTTGAACATTAGTCCTTTAAAGGTAAATTCCATGGCCCTTTGGAATGTTTCTCCTACATTCATTAATCCAAATGGTATTCTCAGATATTCAAAGGTACCCCAAGGGGTAGTGAAAGTAGTTTTATATCTATCTTCAGGATTTACTTGAATCTGATTGTATCCTGAGAATCCATCCAATAATGACATTCTGGATGAACCTACTACAACTTGTAGTAATTGTTCCATGTTGGGTAAGGGATAATTATCCTTAAGTGAACTTTTATTCAAATTTCAAAAATCAACACAAAGTCTGATCTCTCCATTTTTCTTCCTTACTGGTACTAAGTTTGCTATCCAGGAAGAAAACCTTACTTTTCTGACTATTTTGGCATCCAATAATTTCTGAACTTCCTTTTGCATAACTGGATGCAATGTGGGATTGAATTTCCTCTATTTTTGCCTAAAAGGTTTAGCATCTTCCTTGAGGGGAATGATGTGAGTCATGACATCAGTTTTAAATGTTTTCAGGTCTTCATAACTCTAGGCAAAAGATTCTTTATTTTTCTTCAGAAAGCTAATGTACTATTCTTTTTCTTCTTTTGGTAAAGCCTTATCAATTTTAACCAATCTAGGCTCCTCTTTTGTTCCAATATTTACATCATCAGCTTCTATCTCTTTGAGGAGTGGTTTGTAGGCTTTATCAAAATCATCGAATAAGCTTTCTAAAGAAACTAACCCCTTAGGGATTCTATTGGTTTTGAGTTGAATTACTTCAACTAGCTCTCCAATTATATTTTTCAATTTTTCTTCATCCTCCTCCTCACATATAACATCAGAGTACATATTCTGGAGGGTCATGAAATCTCTAATATCCACATCATCTTGAAACACTTGCAGGTATACAACATTATCAAGCATAGAAGGTTTGTATACAGAGATAGTTGGAAACCTATCCATATATTCAGTGTCAATTTTTGGATAATCTGCACCTGAAGCATTGATTGCCAATAGGTCTGCAATATGATTATGTTCTCTGGGAATGTAAGAGATGTTAAACGCTAAGAATTTATCAATTTCAGCTAAGACTACAGATTTATATTATTTTAATCTAGGATGTTTGGTTTGATACTTACCTTTGACCTATTGGATAATCAGTTCAGCATCCCTAATAATAGTCAAGAAATTTATGCCTAGTTCTTTGGCTTTTCTCAGGCCTAACAGTAAAGCTTCATACTCAACAACATTATTGGTGCATGGGAATTCCAATCTGTAAGGGATTCCTAGATAGTTTCCCTTAATATCTGTTAAATTTACACCAGCACCTACTCTCGTTTGAGACTTAGCCCCATCAAAGGACATGGTCCACATTTCTTGGGTAAGAACTCTATCAGATTCTGCATCTATTAGTTCTCTGGTTTCAGGATCCATATCTTTTGCATCAAGGACTTCTACTAGGAAGGGATTATGCCAAACTGAGTATACTCCTATTTCTTTCTCTTCTATAGAATTAACCAAATTAACCATGGTGTCATCTGGTCTTACTAGTTCTATTGAGTATTTGTTAAATGGTTCTCTCCTTAAGGTCACATTTTCTTTTCCTAAAATAGGGATTATGGCATAAGACCAATCTAATTGTATGGAACCACCCAACTATTCTACCCAATGTCTACTTAATAGTAATGAGAAGAAAGGGTCTACATCAACTACTACAATGTCCATCACTATACCCTTCTTGGGATGTTGATCTAAGAAGACTAATAGGCCAGTGATAATTCCTACATAGGGTATCTACCTACTATCCATTACTAACATAGGTGGAGACTCCCTGGTACAAATCAGTCCTAGTTGGTCTGCTATCTATTTGGGCATGATGTTATGGGATGCACCACTATCTAGCATGCAGTTGTGAATGACATACCTTTCTCCTTCATCTGAGTTATATCTGAGGGACACATAAAATGGTCTAACATATGAGGGTGTTCTAGTCTCATGATTAGAAGGCTTGATTGTATTACAAGACTATGTTCCTTTTTGTTCGATTAATCCAAAAGCTTTACACACCTGTTCTCTGTATTTCTGAATATTCATTAACTCACCAAAGGTAATGTTAACCTTCTATTTACTTAGTTCAGAACCAACATCAAATTCCATCTTCTTAACATCTAGCATTTTGGTACATTCCTCATGTGGTAATTGTTCATTTATTTCTACATTGTCAGGAATAGTTTTATTTTGATTTTTTTTTATTTTTTCTTTTTGTACATTATTATTTACAACAGGCTGTCCTCTAGTCTCCTTGCTTGAGATTTTATCAATTTTATTAGGAACAATCCTATTTCTCATATTTAGGGCATTTGCTTCTAACTCTTCCACCTCTTGAGTTGTTGGGATTACCTTCCCTTGTTTCATTTTATCATACCTAGTTTCTTGTCCTCTTTGTAGGATTTTTGTGTTTTCTACAACTAGGATTTTAGGATGGTGATTTGAAGCATATGAATCCATATCTTCCTCAAACAACCTTTCTCTAGACTCATCTTCAAGAGTCCAACATGCATTAATTCTGATGTCCTCTTCTGATTCCTCTTCTAAGTCTATAGGATGATGGATACCTAGATAGATACCACAACAATCTGGATTATGAGGAGCATCATAGGCTGAATAGTAATAGGGAAAGTTCTCTACCAAATTGATAGTAGGTATAGGATTGGGAACTGAGTCTTGGTCCTTCTCCATTTCTCTCTTCTTCCAACCATTCCCATTATTTCTATTTCTTTCATCAGAATGGTTGTTACCCTAGTTCCTATTAAAATTCCTCCTGAATGGTGGCCTGTTCTCTCCTTGTTGTCTATCGACTTGAGGTTGAGAAGACTCACCATTGCTCTCTTTATTTCTCTCTATCCTAGCTAATCTATTATTCATTGTATTGAACATTTCTATCATTTGATTAGCCAATTTCTCCATGGGGTCTTGTTCAGTTCTCTTCTGTAAGTTGAATCCTACCTTCTTAGGTTTCCTATCAGGATGATTATCTTCTAGAGAGTATGGTTTCATTTTTCCACTATCTAACATATTCCTTTCAATTTCTATGGCTTTCTCCATGCACTCATCTATGGTAGTAACCTGTTCTTGTCTTAACTCGTAGTTAAACTCTCCTAGGAAGGCATTTTTATAAAAATAGATTGATTGTATATTGTTTGGTCATAGATCAATGGGAATTTTATTCCTAGCTTTAGAAAACCTTCTATTAAAATCACTTACTGACTCATTTTCTTTCTTTTTCATTGTTTCTAGGTCAGTTAGCAATGACTGTTCATTTTTTCTTTCGCCAAACTTCTTTAGAAAGATAGTTTCCATTTTAGCAAAATTTGCAATATCATTATCAGGAAGGGTGTTAAACCATTCTCTAGCATCCTTCTCTAAAGTTTGAAGGAATAGTCTCAACACTACATCTTCATGTTCTACTTCTAGACTATCCAAAGCATACAAGAAGCTTTTAATGTGATCCTCTCTAGTAACTGCATTGTTTCCTTGAAATTTAGGTAAATACTTATGAGCTTTACTAGGAAGATCATGTAACGATGTCAATAATTGAAAAGGCCTATATCTATTGGTTCTCCATAATTGAACATTAGGTGGTGGATTGGCCATGTTAACTACTTGAGGTGTTTGGATTGGATTGATAGGAATCATAGTAGGAGGTGTAGTATTTATTCCACTAGGAATAGTAGGAGGTGTTTCAAATATATTCTCTACTGTAATAATATCTGTATCAGAACCTTTTGAAGATGAATTAGAAGGATTAGTTCTGAAAAATACCTCTAGATCTAAGAATTTTAGATACAACTCTTGAGCGGTTCTTCTCGTTCATGCTAGCACATTCTGCTCCTCCTTTTATTCTTTTTAATATTTTTGGATTTGATCAGTCAGAGTCGCCAGCACAATGTGTGTAGAAGGAATAAATGTCTAGTTGAGATTGCTCAACTAATATCACTCTCAATCACTCAGGGTATAATATTTTTCAAGAATCAAGAATCAAGAATCAAGAAAATCAAGAAGTCTAAGAAAATCAAGAAAATGATTATAACCGCTTGTTTCTTAAAAAGAAAATTGGAAACTATGAGCATATGAAGAAAATAGATTTGAAAATGATTTCAAACATGAAAACTGGACACTCTAGTTTTCTTTAGGCTGACTATTGCCAATAAATATTTATCGTTAGGTTCCAAACTATAATGAAAATTACAAATTCGTTCCCCAATAATGGTGCCAATAAACTATTGTGGATTTTTCCTGCATCCTTGGGATAAGTTGTCATGCTACAGGAAAACCTACTACCAATGAGCAATTACAGGCTCTGGTCGACCTACCTCTTTAACCTAGGAATAGAGTTCTTCAATATTTTCTAAATAGACCAGGTATGGTAAGGATACCCTTGAGGTGAACTTAAAGTTTTTAATATTTTATGTTCATGCTCTTCTAGATTTATGGTGGTGAATTAAATATTTTATAAATTTGACCAAGCTAAAACAATAACAGTTCAATTATACCTTATGTATGACTAGTGCCTTAATCCTTTGGGCTATTGTAGCAAGATTTAATAACAATTTAATGAAAATAGAAAGAACAGGGAAAGAGATAATTGGTGCAATTACATTCATTCGAATATCATAATAAATATAATAGTTGACCAATGAAAGAAATGTTCACTATGCATTCAAATAATGTAACTCATAATGAAGACACACACAAAACTGAATACAAAGATGTAATAGGAAAGAAGCCTATAATTGTATTAATATTTGAAAGATGATTACATGAAGAGTTGGCATGGAACTGCCATTGAACTCTTAGAAATATTAATACAATAAAGATCCTCATTCGAATATCGTAACAAGGACCTTTCACTCTTCCATTCGAATATCACAATAGTTGAGTCTCTAGACCTCTGGCTCAATAGTCTAGAAATAATCTCAGCTTCTCGGGCACTTTCCTATCAAAACCTGCATAGTAATGGGAAGAATAAGGGGTGGAAAAGAAGAAGAAAGACAAAGGGAATACAATAACAAAGAATGGGCACTCGAGTATACCTCTTAGAAAAAATATGCTATGTCAAAAGCTCGATCATTATTCTAGCTGTAGATGTCCTTCTTATAGTTGTGGTGGCTCTGTAACTACCTAAACTACTTTCATCTAAATTGTCCACTTGGTGCCATCTCCTACCTTGTCATCGGTCGGGTGTTGTACAACCTATTATTAGCTATCCCAAAAATAATATTTATTCTTAATAGGTTGAAGTTTTGCCTTAGTCATCCTCCACTTGGTCCTCGTTGTTTATGGCTTTATTTGTTTGTTCTAAAGTGAGCTCTTGAGTACCTTCTTGTATATTTGTTATTATGGCTTGATGCTTTGCCACTACATGCCTTGATCTCTTTGACTGAGAAGATTACTAGAATTTAGATGTATTATCTTAGATTCGAGGTTTTCTTCAACTGCACGAGGGCCTACCTCACGTTCTAGGAAGCAAGGGTTCATTACAAAAACCTGATGTATCAGGCCCTCTGCAATAGTGGTGAAGAACAAAGAATTGGAAGTACACAAATTAAGGAAACCACCAACAACATGGTACTTCCATAACTATACTCCATCGAGGTGATAATACTTTAACTATACTCCATCGGGGCATGAGAGCTTTCTAAAGATGACCTTCCATTTTGTACCTCTTGCTTCTTCTACAACTAGTGACCCGAGTCCTCTTGAACCACATACCTCTCTCTCTGTAACTCATCGATAGCGCACTTCGATCCATCTCTAAAATATCACTTGGACTTTAGAATGGGTGTCTTTCTATATAAAGGATGAGTTGATGCAAATTATTCCATCAGCTGACGACAAGTGGCTAGGTCCTATTGATCTAAAAATAATTTAGTTTACTTCAAACTAATGATTTTACCTTAATCCGATCTTTCGTTTGCATCATTTGATTTACAGATTATCCTTCGCTTGTTTAGCACATGAGGATTCACATCCCTTTACTGTCTTCATTCGTGTAGTATGAAGAGCTCAATGATTCTAACTTGGCCAGACCTATCCATTAATTGGTTTACTTCTTTTATCTCACCACCTCACTCTTTGTTAGTGAATCGACCTATCATGGTTTGTTTCCCTCTTTGATGAATTTGCATAATCTTGATGCAAGAATTTGGAGTAGAGTCTGCACTCGTGCAACCTCTTAATTGGCCTTTAGTTGCATTAGTCATGGTCACTTTTGATGTAATGCTGACTTTCCTCAGGCTGGTGATCTCTCAGATGCATGTGCTATCGATCGATTGATATGTGTCATTCGGTACCATATTGCGTAGGTACTCATGATCACTGATCATTGTCCAAACAATTGATTTTTTATTTACTTCAATTTTGAAAGTCTTTGGTTGATCTTTCTGGTGATATGATCGACACTTTATTTGGTTGAGACTTGATCTAAATTTGGAGTGTTTTCATCTCCCTTCGATTGGTTAGTTCTTACTGATTGTGTATTTTTGGTCGCTCATCTTTACTCCTTGATCGAGTGGTTTAGAGTACGCTTGCATGTGCTACATTAAAAATCTTATGCTAACTTTTATCGAGGAGGTTAGTTTAATAATAACCTTCAATTAACTATAGTGCATGCAAATTTAAATGTTGGTGTACCTTGATTTTCATTGAATTTACCTTTATCTAGCTCGATCGATCTCCACCGTTGGTTTCATTCGATCGGTAATATTTTGATGGCTATGATCTGTTTGGTTGATGATATTTAGTATTCATCCCTTTTTCTTGAAAATATTTCAATGGCTCTACTTAAACCACATCATCACTTCGATCGACCGATCCACGTAACTCTTCAATCGACCAATGTCACTCTTCAACCGAATGACTTTGATTATTGCTTCATTAGCTTGAGTTCGGTCGAAGGGTTTCATAATTGATGAGTCAAATGTTTTTGATCATGATTTGATTTTTGGTTGGCTTTACCATTGATCCTTATTGGGCTTCGATCGATTGACCTTTTGACCGTTGATGAACTTTTTGACCGATGACCTTTAGGCCACATGTTCGGTCGATTGCTTCTTCCTTTCGATCGAGCATATTTTTATTCTGACTTTGACTTTTGAACTTTTGACTGATTTATTACTCGCTTCAACCGAATGATAGCATATGCAAAAATTTTGACTAGACGAGTTGACTATTTTTGGTCGCTACCATTTTTGGTTGGTTTGCTTCTGTGATTGGTCAATGGACTTTTAGCACGGTATACTATATGCTTTTTGACCGATCAAAATTCTCTTTTATTTTTTATTTGGTCGGGTGATTTAGTCGGTCAGTCGATACTTTCTTACCGGCAGTCGATTGGTTATGATTCCCTTTTAGTTGGTCGAATGATGGTCTTTTGTCATCGCATTGAATTTTGTTGGCTTATCTATTATTATCGTTGGTCGAATGCCATTTTGCGGATGATCATTTTTCAGCAGATCAATCTTTATTGTCGATCAAAATACCTTTTGCTCAGTTCTTAGCACTTTTTAGTTTTTGACAATGATTATCTGCTAGTCGATCGATTGATGACTTGCATTATTTTTATTTTGAGGGTGACCAATTTTAGTGTTGATAGCGTTATTGTGGAAATGAAATATTTAAGCATTTGAAGATTTTGGTTAAAATATTAATCCGTGATACTATTTTGAGACAATTAATCAATTAAAATTTGACTCATTCATCAGTATATCACAAAACATGGACTTCTTCTGAGACCTTCAAATTTTAAAATTATGGGTACATTCATGTATTAATTTTTTCCACAATAGGACCTAATAGGAACCTTACCTTCAAATATTTTGAACATATGTGGAGATTTTACAAGTATTACAAGCATACCTTGGATATGGCTCTTAAAGAGGAATCCCTACTCTAGGATGTTAGAACATCTCAGCATCAATTATCCCTCCTCGAGATATTCATAATAACTCCTTGAGTGAATATTTGAATCATGGTAATCATGTCCATCATCCAACTTATGCCACTACTATAACCACCAATGTTGGAGGGAATCCACAAGACCCTCCAACTAGTAGTGTCACTGAAGATTATATTCAATTTCCTCCTCAATCCACTTATCTCAAAAAATTTGCTTTTGTTCCACCAATTATTAATTATCCTCCCTAGAAATATGCCACATATCACAATAGTATCAATAGTTCCATCTTGGGCCAAGTATCCCTTTAACAACCTCCCATAGATGATCTATAAATATTACATGGAAATGATCCAGAGGTGTAGAGCTTGACAAATATGGTAAAATAGTTAGTTTCAAAAGTGGATATGATTCAACCTTCTAGTTTCACTTACAGTTATAAAGAGATGTGCAATCAACCATTGGATCCCATTATTGTTGCAAGACCTTATCCTAAGCACTTTCCTATGCCAAATTTACCTATATATATAAGGGAATAGAAGATTTGATAGAGCATTTAAGAAGATTTAGAACAACATGCCATGATCTCATATATGATGACATGGTGTTACTAAAAACATTCTCTAAAATTCTTGGTGGCATGGCATTGGAATGGTACTATTGATTACCTAATTATTCCTTGAGAAATTTTGAAGAAACAACAAAATTATTTGTTCAACAGTTTGGTGTCTATGTTGAGAAGAATGTGACCATAAAATATGTTTATAATTTGAAACAAGGTAAAGAAGAAAGTTTTTCAAAATTTCTATATCGTTGGAGAATTCTAGTTGGATTCTTAAGATATATTTTACCTCCTCGAGACATGCTTGAGATATTTATTAAAAATTTACAAGGATAGTTATCCTTGTCACTAGAGACAACTACTATCACATCCTTTGAACAGATAGTTGAGTTAGCAAAGAAAGTAGAACAGGATCTTATCAGAAGATGACAACTCAAAGTAAAATAATAAAAACTACTAAGCCACAATACAATAATAAGCATATGGTAGGTGATGGTGTAACAGATAGTAGGCATGTTAATAACATTGCTAACACTTACAAACGATAATACTTCAAAAACCCCCACAAAGAAATTTCACAAAGATAAACATGTCTATGGAAGTAGTTTTGTAACAACTTTTGGAAGCCAACATGATTGAGTTTCCCCCAATAAGATAACCAGATACTACAGTTAATTGGTACAATGCAGGTCAGCATTATGCATATCCCAAATTGGAAGGACATTGAACAAATTCTTGTAAGAAGTTAAAACATGTGGTTCAAGATTTGATTGATGGAGGACATCTTGATGTAGGAAGTTCTCAATATTCAAATTGTCAACAAGGGTCCACGGTCAACCAAAATGTACTTAAGTAAGGATAGTAGGCAACTAATAAAGTATCTTATAAGAGTGTACCACATCCTTATGGTAATATGGTTGGTATGATAGCAATGACTTCAGGACAGCATGTGCAGAACCGATAAATCCAACGGTCTCAACAGGAGATGAGTTTTTAGCAAATATTTCTCTCTTGTAACTTTTGTAAACTTCTCCTACTCATGGAGAAGCTTTACTAGATGTTCTAAAATAGCAATATGTTCCCTCAGATATTTTCTCTAGTGATATGGCCAATATTATAAGTTCTCTTGGGATACATCATATCTTATTCTCGGATGCCGATATATCTTCCTCAGACTTGTAAAAATATTCTTCCCTTTACATCATCACATTTATTGGGGATAATTTTATCAATAGAGTTATGATTGATAATGAATATTCCCTTAATTTATGCACATATCATTTTTTTAAGTTTATATTAAAAGAAGAAGATTTAACTAAATCTAGTGACATCATTAAAATATTCAACGAGTCTCAAGAAGCTTGAGGTACCATATCTCTTTCCCTTAAGGTTGGACATAAGATTTTAGATACTTTGTTCTATGTGGTATCTTTCCCTTCATCTTTTAATATTCTTCTTGGACATCCTTGGATATATACAATGAAGGTTGTCCCTTCCAATTTTCATCAATGTTTAAAATTTTAATTTAAAAATCAATTTGTTACTATTTTGGATGATCCTCATCCATTTGAATATTGCTCACTAGATGATCTAGATCAATTTCATTTATTATATTCCTCACCTAACATAACTAAGCAATTTGAAAATTTTAATGTAAGAGAGGAATCAATAACCAAAATCTCATCATGGGATTAAGACAATCCTTCTCATCATGAGCCTCTTCTAGATGAATCTCATCAAGGTTTAGAGTGGAGTGTTGAGGATGAGGGATCACCCTCTCCTCCTTTGTTGACCTCAATCCTAGAGTAGTATGCCAAATATGAGTATGTCCTTAGAATGATATCTCCTTTGATGGGTCTCTCCCTTGCACAGTGCAAGTTGAGTCTTCTATTTCTCAAGTGGACTTTTATTCTATGTCTCCCGAGGACCTTGAGCAACTAGGAGTGATTCCTACCCTACCTCCTCTTAAGGATGATTTGTTCATTCTCATCGAGGAGACCATAGATGTGAACATAGGTTCTAATAAAACCTCTAGAATCCTTAAGCTAGGTAAAGTCTTATCCATGGATGAGCAAGAGAAATTGACCAATTTGTTAAAATAATTTCAAGATATTTTTGCTTGGTCATATTTTGACATGTCAAGGCTTGATCCCTCCTTTGTTATGCATCATTTGGTAGCTAAGCCTAGTGTTAAGCCTTTTAAATAGAAACTTAGGAAGATGCATTCTAAGGTCACCCTTTTACTCAAGGAGGAGCTCCAAAAACTCCTTGACATCAATTTTATAAAAGCCATAAACTATTCTGATTGGATCTCCAATATCATTCTTGTAGCTAAGAAAGAAGGAACGATCTGAGTATGTACTAACTTTTAGGACATTAACTTAGCATGTCCCAAGGATTATTTTCTCTTGCCCAACATAGATGAGATCATATATTTCAACACCAAATATGGAATACTTTCGCTCATGGATGGTTTCTCAGGATACATTAGATCTTGATTACCCCTGAAGATCAGGCCAAGACATCATTCATCATTCCATGGGGTACCTTCTATTGAAAATTCATATCTTTTGGCTTAAAAAATATAAGAGCTATCTATCAGTGGGTCATGACTTATATTTTCTATGACATGATGTATGATATTCTCCAGGATTATGTGGACGATCTCTTAGGTCGCTCCATAGAACAAAAGTATCATGTCCATGATTTAAGACGTATTTTTGAAAGGCTTAGGTATTTCAAAGTTTGTCTTAAACCCACTAAATGTGTGTTTGGATTCACATCTAGAAAGTTGTTAGGATTCATAGTTTCTAGGTGAGGCATTGAGGTGGACCCCACTAAGATAGCGGCTATCATTGACATACCTCCTCCCCATACCTTGACCAAACTATGTAGCTTGCAAGGTAAGCTTCGGGCTATTTGTTAGTTTATTTCCTAGTTAGTCGATAAGTGTTAGCCCTTTATTAAGCTTCTTAAGAAATATATGGTCTTCCAGTGGGATTCTGAGTGTTAGAAAGCTTTTGATTCTCTCAAGCAGTATCTCACTTCCCCACCTATATTAGTTCCCCCTATGCCTGGTAGGTATTTGATACTTTACATAGCAATAACTACTTATGCTTAGGGAGCCATGTTGGCCCAACATGATGATCAAAAAAAAAGTGAGCTTTTGATTATATCAGTAGAACTTTGGTTAGGTATGAAACCAGGTACACTCCCTTAGATAAGCTTTACCTTGCCATCTTCTCATAATTTAAGACACTACATACTCAGCCATAAGATATTGGTAGTTGTAAAGTTTGACCCCTTACGCTATTTGATGTCTAAGTACCACATTTTTAGGTTGAGCCACTAAGTGGGTGTTGGCCCTTAGTGATTTTGACCTAAATTTCATAGGCTAGAAGGCTATTAAGGGTTAGGTGATCATTGACCATTTAGCCTCTACTCCCTTAGAAGTTTCTCATCCTTTAGTTGTTGAGTTTCCTAATGAGTGCTTCAAATTTGAGGTTGAAGAGTCTAAGTCTTGGACTTTGTTTTTTTATGGAGCCTGATGCATGAAGGGTATTGGTGATGGAGTCATTCCAATCACACCATAAAAACAACTCATCCCCTTGTACTTCAAACTTTTATTCTCTTGCACAAACAATACTGCAAAGTACGAAGCTTTGATCCTTAGCCTTAGAGTATCCTAGCTTTAAATGTTAGAGTCCTCTCGATCTTTGGTGACTCAACTTGTGGTCAATCATATTAATGATGTTTATCAAACTCAAGATGATAAAATTAAGCCCTACAAGGATATTATCACCAAGCTTTTTTCCTTGTTTTATCGAGTAACTATAGAGTCTATCCCTAGATCCTCAAACCACCATGTGGATGCCATGGTCACTATTGCATCCTTGTTTCCTTTAGATTTGTAAGATGATCAAGCATTGATTAGCATTAGACAACTCTGGGAACCCGCATTGCTTGGTTCTTGTCTTGTTTTTTTAGATTGTTTGACCATCAAATATTCCTCATTTGAGCCATGGTATACCAACATATTTAATTTCCTTAAGGATGGTTTGATACCTGATGGCTTATATCACAATCAGCGTAAGTGTTTGTGCAGAAGAGCATGTTGATTCATCATAATTAGCAATACTTTGTATTGATATTCTTTTTAATGTATCCTTTTACAATGTCTTAACTTTTATGGAGCCTGACTTGCTCTTAGTGAGGCTCATGAAGGTTCATGTGGAGGTCATTTCAGTGGTAATTCTATTGCTAAAAAGGTCCTTCATATGGGGAACTATTGGCCTTCCATGGAGAAAGATGCATGTGACTATGTGTGATGTTGTGACAAGTGTCAATGACATGACCATCTTGTCCATGCTCCTCAATATCTTTAGGTTATCTCCTTAGCCATTTTATATGTGGGGATTGGACATTATAGGGAAGGTTAACCCAATTTCATATTATGGTCATAAGTTTATCATTATAGTTACAGAGTACTTCACTAAATGGGTCTAAAGTGATACCCTTGGTTACAGTGACTGGAGCCCAGGTTTCTAAGTTCATCTTTAACCAGATTCTTTGTAGGTTTGGGATTCCTTCGATGATTATCTTTGATAATGGTACTCCTTTCAAGAATAAGAATGTACATAATCTCTATGCTAAGTACAATATTCAGCACAAGTGGTCAACTCCTTACTACCCTCAGGGTAATGGATAAGTCGAAGCATCCAATAAGTCCTTGATCAGGATCTTGAAAAATTTGGTTAATAATATCGATTGTGACTAGCATATATAGCTTTATCCTACCTTGTGTGCATATTACACTAGCATGTGTACTCCCATAGGTGCCTCACTATATGTCTTGGTATATAGGTCTGAGTTAGTGTTTTCTTTTTAGTTCAAACTTCTCTCATTGTGCATTTTGTTGCAATATGCCTCGATCGATGATGAGTTTCATGTTGAGTGTTTGCACCAATTGGAGTTGCTAGATGAAAAGTGCATTCATACCTTAGAGAATTTGTGAGCCTATCAGGATAGTCTTCGGTGTTATTACTTTAAGAAAGTTTGCAATTATTCTTTTGAGGTTGGGGACCTTGTCCTCAAAGAAAACCAAAAGAACACTAATGCTTGTGCTAATCTTTGAGGTAAGTATTAGCCCAACCAGTTAGGTTCCTTTGTCATAATGGCTAGGTTTGGCTTAGATGCCTATATTTTAGCTTCTCTGGATGGTAAAGAACTTAAAGAACCAATTAATATAATGCATCTCAAGATATATTATGCGTAATTCATCATTTTTCATCGCATGTTGTATTTAGCTTAGATCATATTGTATTTAGTTTGCTTGCTCATATTGCATGGTTTCTTGTCATATTTTACATTGTTGCATGACATTCTATTTCTCTTACATTTTTGCTTGTCATAATTACATGACTGCTTGATCATATATACTTTTGGGGATTTCACGATAATGGCAAGTGATGACACCTAGTTAGGTCATAGCTCACATGCATTACACTCTCACTAGGGCTCTGATGTCTAGTGAAACCCCAACCTAGGGCCCATGCATTTTCATCCCTTATTCTCTTATTTTCTTCCTTTGCTCTTTTCTTCTCTTTGTCCTTCTTGTATTCCTTGACCTTGAAAGTTCTTTTCAAATGACCATCAATTCTTCCTAAAGTCAAGGAATACAATCCTCTTGTAGTATATCCTTATCCTTTGCATGATTCTTCTTTCTCCTCTA
This sequence comes from Wollemia nobilis, assembly GCA_028583015.1. NCBI lineage: Eukaryota > Viridiplantae > Streptophyta > Pinopsida > Araucariales > Araucariaceae > Wollemia > Wollemia nobilis. Next base: position 5,257,172 of record JAQPPZ010017049.1, on the reverse strand, counting down.
CTTTCTTTGTTCAAACAAATATATACATTATTTTCTCTTCTTTGTTTGCACACTTCCTCCCTCTTAACTTTTCAATAATTGAAACTTCAAGTAGGAGGTACAAATGCACAGTATTTTTCTCTTCTTTTCTTCTTCTTATTTCTTCTAGCACATGCACACACTCACATGGTGTTATTCTTAGATTGTTTGGTTCATACATACTCTTACACACCCCTATCGAGTGGTACTTACTAATTTATCATTCAGATCAGTAGTAACATTATACCCCTATCGGGTTACAATATTGACTCGGTAGGCACTACACCCCATTACAGGATAAGCTACATGGCTATTTTATTAGGCCACACCATACATCCTAGTGGGTAATCACCCCACAATAATCACTAACGAGCAACCACCCATAGCGGGTCACACTCCATAATTTGGTCATTCTAGCGAGCAACCACCCATAATGGTTCATGCTCCATAATTTAATCATGTGTGCATCCTAGCGAGTGCTACACCCATAGCAGGTTTTCACTTCATATTTGGACAATATCTTTGAGCATAACATCCTTCATCTAGAGTTTCGACCAACTTTCCTCACTTTCTATCTCATTGACCTTTTGTGAAGATGTTCTTGTGCTTCTTCTTCTTCTTCTTCTTCTTCCCTTATCTTCCCTTCTTCTTTATTTACCTTTCTTCTATGCATCCTTGCATTTTATATTATATATATATTGCATTTCATTCTAGTTGCATCAGATTCATGTTGTACCCGGTAATCCTTGCCATGTTTGCTTGTCATGATTTCTTGTGTTTTTGTGTTTCAATTTCTTTCCTTGTTTTTTTCAAGTTTCTTAAGAAATTTTCACTCCTTCTAAAACTTGAGGGGGTATCCTAGCCTTAGAGGCATTAATGGTAGTAATGTCTCACCTTATATACAAAATTCTAGAGTATCCATTATGATACCCCTTTTGCACCACCCCTTTTTTGTGTTTGTTGCCTTCTAGCCCATAGGAGTCTACATATTTCTTTGACACATTTACTTGGCCTTAAATGGATCAAATAGGGAATAAAATATAGACACGCAAAATTGACCCACTAAGGTGAGTTATTTTCCCTAGATCCCTTTCTTTCTCCTTGTAAAAGAAGAGTTATATTTGAGCCAACGTTTCCATTGCCAAATATTCTTTCCTCTCAAATATTATATCATTGGATCAGGATTAGAAAGAGCTTTCCAACGGTATATGATTTGTCCCACTTTGACTCTATTTAGTCCTCCAAAATGCATTAAAATTGCACAGGGGTCTTGCTATCGCAAAATCACGGTCCACTTTTGAGGGGTGCAATTTCGCATTTTTAAGTTTTTCTAGTTGTTATGAAATCGCGGTTGGCCCTTGCAAGGCACGATTTTGCATTTCTAGGGTTTTCTCTTAAGGAAACCCTAATTTTCAAAGTTGATGTTATTTTATGTCGGCTTGTCTTGGTTTTTCCTACCCATTCCTCTTTTAAATCTGCTATAAAAGGAGGGTTTGAAGTATTCTTTTCCAAAAGTAATAGAAGTAATCTAATCAATCACACCTAAGCAATATAATCCAAGTTTAATTTCTTGAGGTATTATCTTCATAAAGTAAGCTAACTCGTAAGTTAACAAGTTCTCATTATTTAAGTGTGAAAGCTAGTCTATTGAAGCTCTGTTTTCTACTGCATTGGATTATATGTCATAGGTCTTGGTGGATAAGTGTTGAATCTCTGAGAGATCAACTATTTGGAGGTGTTAACCCTTTTGCCTACTTTTTCGCTATCTTCTAGGTTTTTTCACTTATATACATCTGCATTTTAATTAGTTTTTATTGCGCATCTGTTAATTCGTGTTTTTTGGATTTTTCTCTTCGTTTCTGGAAATCATGCTCGATCATTTTAGGGTGCAATTTTTTTGGTCTGCAAAATAATGATCACTCCATGTGGGTCATGATTTCACATAGACCATATTTTGATATGACCTACCATCCCCAAACTCTATATCTATGTTATATGCTACATTTAGACCATACTAGTGCATTTTGTGCTCTAATTTATCAATATGTTCTATTGCATTTCATTGTGCATGTCCATATTTCAAAGGTCAACTTTCACTTCTATTTTTAAAGGTCAGCTAAAAGGACCTAGGGGGCTTGACTCTTACACCTCTAAGAATTGTTATACAGTGGCCTAACCAGGCCCCCTAATGCTAATCATATTTTTTAAGTGTTTGCCAAGTTATTTTACAGGAATAGAGATCATTGGATATAGTTGAATAAAATATTAAAAGCTTGAATCAACCACCAGATAAGATATGTGTCGTATTTAATCTTTAGGTTTTTTTTTGAGTGTTTGTCATTTTTGTTTAGAAAACCTAGATCTAAAAGAAAGATATTAGATCAATTTCTAGGTCTTTAAAAAATAAAAGGCATATAGTATGCACTTAGGGTTTTAAAAGTGTTCGTGCATATTCTTTTGAACCCTTTATCAAAAGGATTTCATTTTGCAGCCCTAGGTTAGAAATAATTCAAATAAATAATCATTCTAGGGTTATCTCTTGTTTTCTTGCATTTCGTATTTCTGCATTATCCTTTATCTTTCATAGATTAGGTCTAGAAAGGCCAAACATAGGTAATTGTCTTGAAACTAAATTTATCAAAATATTCTCCCCCAGAATTGGAGTGAGTCCTAAAATCATTCATGGTGAACCCTTCTCCCCCTTTTTTTTTACACCAAGGTATAGATAATAACATACCCCCATGGTCACCTTGGTTTCCTTGTAGATCCAGTCGAGAATCGTACGTGGTAGGGCAATTTTCCCCCTCTACATTATCTAATAAAAAAAATGTGACTCTTCAAGTACTTGACTATTGCTCTCCATATGACAAGTCCCATGACCTTTGGCTTATCATATTTCCACTTGCATCCTAGACTCTTCACTTTCTTCTTACATGGATACTTGACTCTATGATACTTACATCTACATGACTCTTACACTTCTACATGCACTCCTAATCTAAGACACTTGTGCACATCCTCATATTACATATTTGCACTTTTACATACATGACACTTGTGCACATTCTCTCAATCTACACTTGCACTCTAACTTACATGACACTTGTGCATTTCCTGCACATTGCACTCTTACATGACACTTGTGCATTTCCTTCACATTGATACTTACATAAAAAGAGGAAATGTAAATGAATCACCTAAACTATATACACAATCCTAATATATTACATATTTATGATTGTACCATGAAGGTACCATGGGGGTATATTAGCATGTATCGAATAATGTGATATACCTCAACAATTTCCATGCTTGGAAGCCTACCATTCACTTATTTGGAAATAAGGGTCTATCAAAAGATGTTCATACTCTTATATTCTTCTTTGATAGTGTCCAATTATTATGTCCTTTTATCTCTGATGCTATTGGACACAAAAATCTAAAAAAGAAGACAATGCATTTTTTTTTAAATATTGTAAAAGACTAATTAGTTTTTTAGAAAATCTCAAAAAACTTAATTATAAACCTAGGGCATTCATTTAGTAAAAAATTAATTTTTTTAACAAGGATTTAGTTCCAATGAGAGGAACAAAAGAACCTATTGATGAGTATATCGCTTAGATAAAATATGTTGAATCTAGTGAGATCCTTGTGATTCAAGTCCATATAGGGTTTTGTCAAGAAACCTTTCTTCTAATTCCATCATCAACTTTAAAAAATATTCTTAGCATTTCACAATACAATTGCACTTGGGTGATGCCATAAAAGCTAATTTATTGACAATGATTCACATCTACTTTGATACCATATTAGATTTCACAAAAAAATCTAGAAATGAATAGAATTAGCACTTTACCTATTATTACTAAAAACATGCATACAAAGCAATGCACATATTACATAGAGGTGGTTATGGACACCAAACAATATCACTATAAAATAATAAAATTACACTCCAACCAATTAAAAATGGTTGTTATGATGGGGTATTTATAACCAAATACAAGTTACCTTTAGGTCAAGGTTAAGTAAGCAACCTTTAGAATTAAAATAATAAAATATTACAAAAGTAATTTATATGTACAATACAATTCAAAATTTGGCTATGGCCTTAAGAGAAGCTTAATCATCACATACTCCAATACGTTTGAGATTATTTCTTCTAGTTTAGAGGAAAAAAACCTTTATATGACAAGTCACACTTTGAAAAATATAAAAAAACTAAATAAATTGATTAAGATGAAAGAGTTGGTGGGAATGAAAAAGGAGAGGAAGACCCAAAAGCACAATCAAATAAAAAAGGAAACTCAAAGGGTTATTGATATAGAAAACAAAAGAAGCAAATGTTAACAAGAAGTGGGGCTAAGCCCACAAATTAAAAAAAAAAAAGTGATAATGAAAATTACATCTTGGAATATTAGGGGCATGAATAACACCCCTAAAATGGTGAGGTATTAATAAATATAGAGGTCGTTGTAACAAGCATATTTATGGAGAAGAAAACAAGGTAGTCAATATTCTAGCCATTTATGACATTGATCTTTGTCTTGGCAAAATTCAAATTTTAGAAGGTAAATTAACTGAGTCAAATTTTATAGCTTGAAGAAAATATATGGAGTTAATTGCAAAAACAAATTAATTTGAAGAAGATGTACAATATCTTTGGTAGAAAAAAAAATGAAGAACAACTTTAATAAAAAGGTAAGTTGGATTTTATTTAATTAACTTGGTAGCAATGTAATGAGAAGGAAGATGTGATGTCAATTTCAAATAGGAGAAGATGGGGGAGGTTACTTTTGATTTAGATAAATCACTTTTAATCTTTTCAAGTTTAAAAAAAAAAGCATCTTCTTGAAATAAAATAAGACTATAATAGAGGTTGTTCCTTGTATTTTTTGGCTTGCATGGACATATAAAAGAGAAAGCAATATGAAAATATACATCACATTTTGCATTGCATGAGAAAGTAAGTACTATGGAGGTTACTCCTTGTATTCTTGGGTTTCCAAGGCAACAAAAATGTTATCTCCAAGGTCTTACACCTCAAGTTCACTATGATAATATAATTTTATAAATGATAAGTTGAATTATAAATAGTTTATAAAATGGAAGAGATTGATGAGGGAGAAAATATTGGAAAATTTAAAAAAAAATGAGGAGAATACCCTCAAAGCAATAATAAGAGAAAATAAAATTCAAAGGGATATTGAATTGGAAATAATAAAAATAAACACCACAAGTGCTAACAAGAAGAGGGGTGAATCCCATAATTAAAAATAAAACTTCTAATAAGGATGGTATCTTACAAAATTGAAGGGTATAAATATCAACTTAAAAAGATGTTATTAGAAAATTAATAGATCATTATAGTCATAGATTTTATTTTAATAGAATAAACAAAAATGGGTAGCAAGGAATGCAAAGAGACATTTAAAATTATTTGGAGGATGGGAGATCTAACAATTTTTGTAATGTGATTGTATCACATTAGTATGGCATAATTGTAAATTGGATCGATACTTTCTAGAAGTAAGAAGTGTTTGGGTTGTTGGTCTACTTTTAGAAAAATAATGATATGAAAATAGGAGTCACAAATGTATATGCCCCAAATATAGTCACTACTCAAGATATATGTTAGAACGATCTTAATATCTTCATGTCAAATTGAATGATGAATTGTAATATTTAGTTTTTTAAGGGGACTTCAATAAAGTTCTACTTCCTTTTAAAAAAGGGTAATACTCTTGGTTGGTTTAGATCAATGGAAGGTTCTGCTCCCTTTGTTAATAAAGTGTTCTTTGGTATGTTGTTCCTTCAACATTTTGTTATACATTTGTAATAAGCATATTGAGTATTCTCATGTGGAAGAAACATTAGATAGATTTTTTATATTCAATAATTGGCTACAAACAAAATATACAATCTCTTTAGAGATTTGTTGCAAGTAGGATTAGATCATAAACCAATTTTCATGCCCTATTTTATTACCCTTGCTTGCAAATGGATGCTTACATTAGACCTTTATGATAGATAGATGTTTATCTATTTAAAATTAATAATATGAAGTTGTATTAGATATTAGACAAATATTATTTGATCTATTTTATATGGTTGAAGTATTATTTCAAGTTAGATATTCTTATTTTGGACCATTAAATTATACATATTATGATACGAAAAAATCTCATATGAATTTATTGTGTTTGCAAGGTAAATGATTTAAATAATACCACCTAAATATGTTATATATTCTAAATTTAACTGTGAATAAGCACCATATATTATGTTAAAAGCTTACGTGTATTGAACATGTTTTCATAATACTCTAACAAGAATAACTTACATAAAATGGAACTTTTGGAATTGTGAAGGACTTCTTCATGGTGTTCCCCTCTCCTTCCTCACCTCATGACTAGGGGTAGTTTATGAGCTTAATATCTAGGGTTTAATAGATTAGTTAGAGAACACCTATATTTCTCCTAATATTTCCTTGACAAATTTTAACCTTATTCAAATCCTACTTAGCTACAAATGCATCACATAATGCAACAAATAAGACCTAATAACTAAAATGATTCTTGATTTTATGATAAATTAAAGATGATTTTTCTTTCAAGATCAAGGGTTCAAGAGAGATGTAGCAAATAAGCTTAATTTAAACTACATGTAATTTTGCTTTCAATTATGGTCTGACTAATTATTAGTCTATCCCCTAAATGATTAATTATAACTAGTTTCTTTTGCTTTATTTTATCCTTAGTAATTGAACAAAAATATAAAAATAGAGATAGGTTTTGCATAAAATAGTATACAGTTATAAGATCTAAATACTAAAAAGCACAAGATTGGGTTAGAAAGAGCTAGTTTTCTACCATGGAGGTAGAAGCATTGTAATTTTATGAAATTTTTTTCTTGTAGAAGCACTATTGGTTTTGTAGAAGTATCATCAATGGTACTATTTTTTAATGGTGCTTTCATTCACCTATAAATAGAAATAGGATAGATTGATGGTAGAGAATTCTAGCTAAGCTATAGAAGAGTATGTGGATCCCTTGACTAGCATCAAACCCATATTTAGATGTGAGATTGTAAAGGTAAAATGACCTAAATAGTGTCTATGTGCTTAGTGGTGAAAGCACCACTAGGTGCAAAAATTACCCCCAAGCCCTAATTTATCAAATTCATGTATTTTAAATAGGGAGCATGAATCTAGATTACCAAATTCATTCCCTATATAGGCGAGGCATGAATTTGGTTTAAATATCCCTTCCAGGCCTCAAAACAATGAAAAATAGAGTGCAAAACAGCAAAAAATAGACTTGCAAAGCAACTAGTATAAATGCAAAACCTAATGAGCTAATTGGGAAAGTAACAAGAAATGAAGAAGTGGAAAATGGTTGATCTCTCCAATCATCAAGACTCCTCCACTCAATTCCCAAGGGTAGCAAAGACCAAAGCACAAAATAGTAAAATAATAGCTTGCAACAGAAGGGTGCTTGTTAGCATGAGCAATGAGCGATTCAAAAATTAGAATCTCCAGAGAATTCATTGGGGTAAAACTTGGTGGAAAATGTGGGATTCAATCCTTTATTTATAAGAGGATTTGAGGTAAAAATGAGTGGGAAAATGAAATTTCATCATGAGCAAGGGCCGACCCCAAAACGGGTTGACAAGGAGAGGGGTTTTAATGAGAAAAATCCCTAGAATGTCAAATTTGCACCCCGCCATTATAGGGCATGAATTTGGCAAGCCAAATTCACAACCCTTATGGACTGGGTGCAAATTTGGTAAAGCTAATAAAATATGGAAAAGGGAGAAGGCAAAAGGATCCCAAGTTTACACTTAGTAAATTTGGGTGGCTGACTAGAAATCTAAGGAAGAATTGGCTCATTTCGATGGGTTAATTTTTTTGTGTCTACACTATGACTACAACTAAAAAAAGAGAGTGATAGCATCACTAAACCTATAATTTAACAATGCTTTCACTTATGTATGTATTAGAATTATGTTCTTGGGATGAATTAATAAATTTTATTAAAGTTACTATGAGGGTTCCCAACTAGGAGGTGCAAGGACCTTGATAGATGCAGTATAACAGACATATTATTTGTGCAAAAGCTAGTGATAATAAGGAGACACGATTACAACTAGGTGTAAGTATGATGATCAAAAAGAATATTAGTAAGCTATTACTGGATTAAAGAGTTGTAAAATAATGATAATGATAAAATTAAGAAACAGGAAGAGAGCACAACCCAAGCACACTTGTAGATTCAAGATGCCAAGGTTGATTTCCCCTTGTGTAGAGGAACTTTGGTGAGATTGCATGTTGCTTGAGGATGCTTGAAAGCTTGAGGGATTGAAGGATTGAATACTTGAATGTTTTGAGATATTGGGATTGAGTGCTTGAATACTTGAATGCATTGAACACTTAAGGTCCATAAATTTTCATAGGTGATGATAAAATTTGTATCTTCCATAAAGACAAAGAGTAAAATAGTTTTTAACATCTATGAGGCCATAGCTCATATGATATGATCCTCACGGAGGATGTTTTTTACCCAATATATGGTTATCCAACCATACTCTAGTTACTAAAGTATGGTGTATAACCCTACCTCGTACGATTCAAACCTTGAACCTCTATTCAAAGTTCCAAAGTCTCCACCATTAGGCTACTCAAGTTGTACATACTTTTTCCACCAACACAACCAACTTTCACATCTTCAGTACTGCAAAAAATATTATGTCAATGTTGATGACATGATTCATAAAGAAGTAAGTTTTTCATTGTTGAATCCAACTTATAATGATAAATATATCAATAATTATCTACAATTTGAGCATGTTGTGGCTCTTAAAAGATGGAGAAATGGAAGAAATGGATGAAAATACTCCCATGTTAATCATGAGATCTTGAAATTGCCCAAAAATTGTTTCTTTATTCATCCAAAGCATCTAGAATGAATTTCTTTACATATTTACATACAAATGTTGTTCAAGTTAATCGAACACAAAATCTAGTATGATGCCTTTGTTGTGCTACCACATATGTGGGAAAGCATAATATTAATGAAGAAATGCACTAAAGGGCTTGAATCTTGTTGAAGACACTACAAGAACAAGTTAGAAGCTATAAAATTATGAAATATAGTAGAATCTCTAATACTAATAATTGGTATAAATGGGCCTAAAAATGTGGCATAAATTACTACTCTTCAACTCAACTAGTAAGGCTAGATGAGCTATGTTTCAAAATTTTCATCATAATAGGGCACAACCAGGTACTTCTTCAAAGCAATAAAAATCAAAGAACATGCAAATGAATGAAAAGCTCTATGTATGGATAATGTAAATATAAATGACAATAAAATACAAAACCCTCATGTCATAAAGTTGACAAAACCTTCAAATTCTAGGCTACAAGTTACACATGCTAAGAAATTACTTGCAATAGGAACTAACTATTAAGACCTAATCTAAGAAGCCTATAGGAACTATATTACAAATTCAAAAGTAGTAAACTATGCTATGTTGAAAGTTGTAATCTAACATTTTATAAAATATTATTATGTAAGCCTATAGACAATCATTATGCAATGTATTTATTTATTATTTTTGTAAGCCTAAGAGCCTATAGTTAACCTTGTCATGGTTAAACTAATTGTAATTAACCTTAAGCATTTACTTTATGTCAAATTAGGTTAATGATATTATATCAGCTTAAGTTAATGATATTATTGGAGCGTAGGTATTGGTATAAATACTCCCAACCACTCGATCCATTATGTCAAAGTTATGATTTTTATCTATAGAGTGATTATTTTATGCTCAAGGATGCCCATCATTTGTGTCTATCACTTTTATTTTTCCATCATTTTCCTTTTTGTATAATATTTGATTAAATGGATAGCTTTTGTTTGTTACTATGAATTGGTGTGAAATCCAACATGGTATGGAGCAGCAATGCTTGGTCATGCAAAACATTCGTTCAAAGCCCCCAATTCTTCTTCCAAATTTTAGGGCAAATTGCATCTCAAAACTTCATGTGTTTTTGGCATAAGGGGTAGACAGGATATTTTATTCCACTTTATTTTATTCATTTTTCCAAAGATATTGGAGAATTTGTGTCTATTTTATTTCTTACTTCATTGTCATTGAGGTAGTTTTATCCCTCTTTATGCATATACAATTCAGTGTGGAAATGGTATGGTAATCATTTTTAAAAGGGATAATTATCAGGAACCAAACCTTCCTTCTTTACAAAGTTTTTCCATTCCCACCAAGGTAAGAGGAGTGTGCTCCTTACTTATCAAGAGCTATGGTGCCTTAGAAGAAAAATAGGAGGATACTAAATTTGTTATTTCTCAATTTTGAAATCTACGCTTGCACTCTCTTTTGGTTTGAATTTGTGGCACTCTTTTTTGGTGATAAAGACTATGATGCCCTTATTTAAGGAGAGGACATGCATGTCCACTTGTTCTAATATTTTATGGTATTTCATATTAGTTATGGTGACTATATTCTAACCTAAGGAGATTCTTATGCGAATGCAAGGGCATCTTCGCATAAGAAATCTTCCATATGATGAGAGGGATTCAGTTGAGTCTTCCTCAAGTACAAATGGTCACTAAAGCGTTCATTATGGGGAGAAGATGTTATTGTCACTAATATTTCCTTGGCCCCTTAGTTTAAATTTTAAGGGGGTGTTGAAAGTTATAATTTGATTTCATGGCCAAGTATGACACTATATGATATATTCTTGCGTAAGCCTACAAGAAATCATTATGCAATGTATTTATGTAACAACCCAGGTCTACTCACCTGATTTTCAAAATATAAATTCATTTTTTTTCTAAACACATCGTAAATATCACACATTTTTGCATATATACCCAGCTTGATATTAGTACATTGGCATAGAGAATTGCACTTCAATATCATTTACCACTACATATCGTATCTTAAGTGCTCGGTATTGGCCAACTTCTCGCGATCGATTGCCATTTATAAGATATTTACTCCTTTCTCGAGTTTTCTTTGATCTTGGAATGGGGTTGCCTTTCTAGGGCCCGTAACACCTAGAATAGGTGGACACAATAATTTCCCATCTCAAAGCATGGTCGACTAGGATTCACAACCCTACTCTTGTCCATAAGGGTCCAATGACCTATAAAATCTTAAGATTCATGCTTTGGGTTAGTGTAGTTATGCTAGTACCTAATCATTGACCTGCAGCTAAGGTTTAACCGGGGTCCGCCATCATATGGCTTCTGGACCAGATGTCTCAGACCTAGTTCCAATTAATGGTAATGCTGTCCATACCATCTATCATTGGACCTTCCAACCTCATGGACCAACTATCTGGCCATGAGACATGTTGGTAATTCCAACACCGAAGTAGGTTTGTGAGCATCCTCACATACTACTCGTATGCTATCCTAGAACGATGTCCCATTCCGCTGCCCTTTACTCTCAATAGTGTAGGACCTCTATCCTTTTTCAATTGCTGGAGAACGGATAGCATCGATTCACAATAGTCACCACTGTGAACTATTGGAGTTGGGTGAAGTGTACATCCTACTCGACGTCACTAATTGCTTCAAATATCCATCCCTCTTAATGGTCTTTAGAGATATCTTCCTTCTCGTTGGTTGAGTTGTTGGGTTTTAGGTGTTTTAAAGTATTCCTTAATACGAAATGATTGAGCTATTTACAAGTAGATTTTTTTCAACATAGATGAAAAGATTATTTCTACCACGATCATTAAACACATAATCTAATATTTATGTTTAATCAAATTATACAAAGATCTAAAAGAAGCTTCAAGAAAGATCCAAACTAAGCATAAGAAAATTCAAACCATATTTATTAAAATCTTACTTCTATCTTGATTTTGGAACTATCTTATTAAAAGAATTAGAAGCTATCATATTAATATAAGATTCTGCAAGTTTAGTAAAGTAACTTCTATTCATGAATTCTATTAACTTTTCTTTGTAGGTCATTCTCGTTCAATAGCTTGTTTTTGTTTAATCATAATATTCATGTCAAAGCTTCCCTATTTTATACCGTTTACTTTAACATCTAAGGCTCTTATATTATTATTGCCCAAGCCCATAAAATAATCTACAAAAGTATATTATTTAGTTTTTGCCATCACGGCCTCATTACATCTCTTTGACGTAATTATACTGACAGTCATTGCTCTTTCCCAGACATAAGCGGCTAACCATAATTTCAATTAGTTTGATAAACATTAATAAGGTTTATTACCAAACAATAAAAACCATAGTATTTATTTATATATTTTAAAAATAAATAAAGAACTTGACTTACTTCTTTACCCCGACGTATTGTCGTGCTTATATATATTGATTAAATACGTAAATAACTTAGATTTTTAGGCTTAACTAAATTTCGTTCGTCACTATTGACAAGGTATGATTACTGTAAAATTTTAATTCTCCATATAACTCTGTGTGACTTCTCTTGTTCATCTATTGAGGTCGGGTATTAAGGTATGGCACATACCATTTAGTCAAGTAAAATTTGAGCATCGGATGACAACATCACCCAAATATATGGTTAAACATAACAGTCTTCTAATCCAAGGATATAGATTTGCTTTTATCAAATCCACATTCACTATTACTCAACCAACTCGAAATTAGAGATATTCCTGTTCGAATGCCTACGTTCAAGAGAAGACGTCATCATAAATTTATGGTTTATCTTATTGGAGACCTGATAAATGGAAATCAAGGTTAGTCTACTGTTCAACTGTAGCGCCTGAATTTTGTGGAACCGAGCCAAGAAATACGACATTACATAAATGGTCAAAACTTCTTTTCTAGATTTTCCCTACTTCACAAGATATTTAATGTTGGAATAAAAGAATATTACGTTGATGTTGTCATCCTAAGACTTGATGCCCTAATACAGAGTTAAATTATTAAACTATAGGAGCCTAGTTCACTCTATGTTTTATAAAACTCTAGTTTACTCACCCATAAAACGGAATTTGCACAGCCGGATAACACATTGGTTCGAAAAACATCACCCATTCATAACGATGAATTATATATGTTGTAGCAGAGGATTTACTATTAAAAAAAGTTATTCTAATACAAAGAATAATCTCAAACGATGTCAAAGCATAATTCGAATATTTTTTTGAGATTCATCTTCAAGCAACATACTACATTATCAACATAACAGTAATTTTAATATTTTATGGTCTTTGGTCGCTTCGGACAACATTTCGCTCTGCTAGTATACATAATTAATTTATGAATAAAGAAAAATATTTTTTTTAAGCTCCTTTCATGCTAAAATTCTCGCCTACTATTGGTCTATCATTTTCCAATCTGATTGGTTTCTTTGACACCAACACCTTACAAGCAGGGAATAGTGGGTTGAAACCTTGTTAAGGGTCAGCATGGCTCCATGCAAACTAAATGAAAGCAACATCCACACACACTAAATGAAAATCCTAATTTCTTATATAGGCAGCATCATATCTTCTTACTATACCATATAGTTTATCATTTATTTTATCCTATGCTTGCACCACAATAAACTCAGATAAAATAGATTTGCACAGTGTAACAGCAAAGCTCACACATAGACTTAGATTAGATATTCACAAAAGAAATGTAATCCTAACCTTAAATTATAGAAGAAACGAATTTGAAGATGCTTTTAAGCTTTTACTAAACTCGTAAACTTACTCCCCTTCAGAACGTAGGTCTGTTGGATGAAAAATATACCTCCTTTGCTTTCTTGCCTTCTCTTAATAAGCATTGCAATCTTATTTTAACAAGACCCGTAGGTTTAATATGTTATGTAAGAGCTTGCCGAGTGTCTATCTGAAGACACGTCTATAAATTATATTTCACAATTGATTTTCATTTTGATATATATTATTGTTTATATACATTTTATTTTATTATATATTATATTATATAAACCATGGACTATGCATATTATAATTTTATGTATATTACATTTATATATATATATATATATTGTTTATTTTCTTTCTTTATTTTATTATTTTTTAATATATTTTTTTAATATTATAATTATTAAATACTTATAATATTTAAATACGACCACACTCAATGTTTAGAATCAGCATATGCAATATGCAACTGCAAGCAAACATGCATTCTCAAGCAGGATGCTTCTATATATTTTTTTCTTTTTTAGTGGGCTTCCATGTACCCATGAGTCATGGTGCTCAAGGCACAAACATCATATCTTACCTCACCTGACATTTCCAACCACTGTCTCTGCCAGGGGTGGGTATTTGCCTCATCTGGTTCGTCTGCTACAAAGTGAAACCTGCTCTTGCAACCACAGATACTTAGAGCAGCATCACATTCTTCCAAAGAAAAGAAAACAAAAAATAATCAAGTAATGGGGATGTTACAATTTATTTTTTCTTTATTAAGGGCCCACGATTAACTTTGTCATGTTAAATCCTAACTTGTAATTAACCAGATGATTCTTGTGCCATTTTGTGTGGATTTTGAAACGCTTTGAAATGAGTGGTCATTCAAAAGAATCCAAATAGTATTGAGGGACATATGAACATGTGAAGACAATTATTTAAAACTAGGATAGCGTCAAAGAATTTTTTGAAAAAAATATCTCATATTTTAGGAACCAAATATTTATGAAGGGTTTTCCATTTTAGATGATTCTTGAGCAATTTTATGCAAAATTTGAAGATCTTTAAATGAGTGGTCATATGAAGAAATCCAAGCAATATTGAGGGATATATGAGCCTGTGAAGTTAGCCATCCAAAACAAGGGTAGTGACAATTTTTCAAGTTGTAAAAAATGAAATTGCAGATATCTATCAACCAGGGTTTGGATGATGAGAGGAGCAATGGAGGGATAGGGCATCAGTGAGGCAAGACATTTTATCTGAGCATAGAATTTTTCAACTAAGTTTTTTTTTTCCATTCTTTATCTTAGACATTTTGCATGCAGATTATTATAGATTTTTTATCAAATATTACAATCACTATAGGATATTCTGGTTTCAATAGATTTTGAGTTATAGTTTCCTTCCCATGGACCGATTTATAGGTAAATTATTATATTCATCCCTATTAATAGAGGTTAGTGAGGGCCTCACAGAGAGGTGATCCTCTTATCTTAGAGATACAATAATTTATGGTAAATTTTATAGGTCTTGACCAGGGGCTTTGGCCTTGAGAAAATGGATTGATAGGAGTTGGAAGTCTCTAGGAGTGAGTCTATCCTTTCTTTCTAAATATTTATTCCTAGCCATTTTTTGTTCCATGGAGGAAAGATATAGAAATCTAAAATGAGGTCCTTGGTTTATAGGAAGAGTAGGACTCTTTATTACCTACTGGTGTGAAGGCTTTGCACCTAAAAATGTAAATATAACCCTAGTACCAATATGGGTTATGATGTATTACCCATTGGAATTTAGGAAATGGATACCTTCAAGGCAATAGGCAACACTCTAGGAGAATTCCTTGAGATTTTAGAAACTACAAAAGATCGATTCTTGGCTATTTATGCTTGGATATTGGTCATGATTAATATAAGTAAATCTTTACCATAATCAATCATTATAAAGTATGGGCGTAAGTTGTGGACCCAAACCATAGATTACAAAAACATATCTTTTAGATGTAGAAAATATCATGAGATGAGGCATATTGAGATATCATGCCCAAAGAAGAGCCAGTAGAAACATATGTAAAAAACTGCAATAAAAACTTACAAATGGACATGGATAAAGATGGTTTTCAACTTCCAAAAAATAGGTCTAGACAATGAAAGTAAATAAATAGTGGAGATCAGTAAGGAAGGATATTGAAATAAATACCAATTATTTTGAGGCTTTAGCCTATGAACAAAAAAAATAGATCAGAGCTTAGAGGACATAGTACAACAGGTTCAAAATATTAATAAGGAACCGTATATTCAACATGATCTTAATCTAGGCAAGAACATTCTTGATGAACCTAAGGAATGTGTCTCATGAGAGTTTGAAGACTCTATTGAAGTACCATGCACCATTCAAGAGAAGAAAACTAGTAGAGAAAATATAGTGTTAGATGTTAATACCTCTACCATTAATAAGGAAATACCAAAAAATGAGTAGGACAAGTCAAAAGCTTTTGTAGTAGAGCCAAGAGAAGATAAATCTAATGAAAAATAAAGTTGTGAAAAAATATTAAGGAATAGAATAATAAGACCTACTCTTGATACAAGCAATGCAAAAAGAGGAAAACCCTCAAATTATCAAGCGAGATCTAAGGAAGCAAGAGCAAACATAGAGAAAGGAACACAAACTAAGTTGGTTGAACCTCTTTACCAAACAAAAAATGATATTGGTAAATTATAGGCGGGGCCAATAGCCCCTAATGAGACATGATTATCGTCTCATGGAATATAAGGGGTTCTAATGAAGCATATGTGTATCAAGGACCTTTGTTTAAGTAATAAGCCCGATATTCTTTGTATCCATGAAACTAAAATGATAAAGGAAGAAGTTTTCAAAACTATCAAAGTAGTACGAACGAGATGTGAATGGGATGTTGTGGATTCTAAAGGAGTGACAAGGGAAATTTTAACATATTGGAATCCAATTAGAACCTCCTATGTAACCATTCATAAAATCGAGCATTGGATAGCCTCTTTAGTCTCATGCTACTTTGCAGATATTTGTTTCATCCTTACCAATATCAACGGACCTACAACTCAGTTAGATATATTAGAATTAAGGAATGGGATTAAAGCATTTATGAGAAGTAAAGACCAAGAAACTTGCTTTATGCTCATAGGATATTTTAATGCCATAACTAAGCTGGATGAAAATTTTAGGGGAATTAAGAAATTAACCCAAAGCATGAGAGTTTTCTCAACTTTTATTCAAAGCAATAATCAAAGGGAGGTTGAGTTTGAAGAATACAACTATACATGGACCAACAACGGGAGAGGCCAAAACCTAATAGAAAAAAAATAAGATAGATGCATTCTCTCAAATCATTGGCTAGATGAAGGAACTTGTGGTAAAATTAATACCTTGACAAGGATTGGTTCAGATCACTGGCCAATAAGAGTTAAAACTGGTGGTAAGTGAATTCAAAAAATATCATATCTTAAATATAAACAAATGTGGGAAGACCATCCTCAATTTGTTGAGATGATATCACATATGTGGAATTTTTAAGGAAACGATGGGTTGTATACACTTCCAAAATAAATTAAATCAATGACATCTAGATTAAAAGAATGGAGCAAGAACACTTTCGAAAACTTTTTTAAGAAAGAACTAAAAGATAAACTTTAAAAATTCTAAAAAGGTGATCATAATAATCCATACTCTGAGGAAAGGGAATTTCTTAGTGAATATCATAATATTTTGAGTAAGAGAAATTTTGGAGATTAAAATCAAGACAGACTTGGTTAAAAGGAGATAGAAATACAAAGTTTTCTCATAAATTAGAAATAATACAAAGATCAACATCCAAAGTTAGTAGAATTAAATCAATAGAAGGGGTTTGGATTGAGCATTGGATAGCCTCTTTAGTCTCATGCTACTTTGCAGATATTTGTTTCATCCTTACCAATGTCAACGGACCTACAACTCAGTTAGATATATTAGAATTAAGGAATGGGATTAAAGCCTTTATGAGAAGTAAAGACCAAAAAACTTGTTTTATGCTCATAGGAGATTTTAATGCCATAACTAAGCTGGATGAAAATTTTAGGGGAATTAAGAAATTAACCCAAAGCATGAGAGTTTTCTCAACTTTTATTCAAAGCAATAATCAAAGGGAGGTTGAGTTTGAAGAAGACAACTATACATGGACCAACAACAGGAGAGGCCAAAACCTAATAGAAAAAAAATAAGATAGATGCATCCTCTCAAATCATTGGCTAGATGAAGGAACTTATGGTAAAATTAATACCTTGACAAGGATTGGTTCAGATCACTGGCCAATAAGAGTTAAACTAGTGGTAAGTGAATTCAAAAAAGATCATATCTTAAATATAAACAAATGTGGGAAGACCATCCTCAATTTGTTGAGATGATAGCACATATGTGGAATTTTTAAAGAAATTATGGGTTGTATACACTTCCAAAATAAATTAAATCAATGACATCTAGATTAAAGAATGGAGCAAGAACACTTTCGGAAACTTTTTTAAGAAAGAACTAAAAGATAAACTTTAAAAATTCTAAAAAGGTGATCATAATAATCCATACTCTGAGGAAAGGGAATTTCTTAGTGAATATCATAATATTTTGAGTAAGAGAAATTTTGGAGATTAAAATCAAGACAGACTTGGTTAAAAGGAGATAGAAATACAAAGTTTTCTCATAAATTAGAAATAATACAAAAATCAACATCCAAAGTTGGTAGAATTAAATCAATAGAAGGGGTTTGGATTGAGCATTGGATAGCCTCTTTAGTCTCATGCTACTTTGCAGATATTTGTTTCATCCTTACCAATGTCAACGGACCTACAACTCAGTTAGATATATTAGAATTAAGGAATGGGATTAAAGCCTTTATGAGAAGTAAAGACCAAGAAACCTGTTTTATGCTCATAGGAGATTTTAATGCCATAACTAAGCTGGATGAAAATTTTAGGGGAATTAAGAAATTAACCCAAAGCATAAGAGTTTTCTCAACTTTTATTCAAAGCAATAATCAAAGGGAGGTTGAGTTTGAAGAAGACAACTATACATGGACCAACAATAGGAGAGGCCAAAACCTAATAGAAAAAAAAATAGATAGATGCATTCTCTCAAATCATTGGCTAGATGAAGGAACTTGTGGTAAAATTAATACCTTGACAAGGATTGGTTCAAATCACTGGCCAATAAGAGTTAAACTGGTGGTAAGTGAATTCAAAAAATATCATATCTTAAATATAAACAAATGTGGGAAGACCATCCTCAATTTTTTGAGATGATAGCACATATGTGGAATTTTTAAGGAAACGATGGGTTGTATACACTTCCAAAATAAATTAAATCAATGACATCTAGATTAAAAGAATGGAGCAAGAACACTTTTGGAAACTTTTTTAAGAAAGAACTAAAAGATAAACTTTAAAAATTCTAAAAAGGTGATCATAATAATCCATACTCTGAGGAAAGGGAATTTCTTAGTGAATATCATAATATTTTGAGTAAGAGAAATTTTGGAGATTAAAATCAAGACAGACTTGGTTAAAAGGAGATAGAAATACAAAGTTTTCTCATAAATTAGAAATAATACAAAGATCAACATCCAAATTTAGTAGAATTAAATCAATGGAAGGGGTTTGGATTGAAGACCAAAGTGAAATTAAAAAGGAGGTAAGGTTTTTTTTCTAGAATATTCTAGGATCAGAGGAATTTGAAGTTCTTAATGATAAACTTCTTCAAGAAGTACCTTCAATTATTATAGATGAAGACAATAGGAAACTAATAGAGC
This sequence comes from Wollemia nobilis, assembly GCA_028583015.1. NCBI lineage: Eukaryota > Viridiplantae > Streptophyta > Pinopsida > Araucariales > Araucariaceae > Wollemia > Wollemia nobilis. Next base: position 5,237,670 of record JAQPPZ010017049.1, on the reverse strand, counting down.
CTATTACTCTAGAAGAATTCATTTAGTTCTTTTCTCTTTTGATAAGGATACATATTCTATCAACATAATTGGGATTTAGTTAAGGATTCTTTATTGGTGACAGTAAAACAATCTAGGGTAAAGCAATTCATGCCATATAAAATAAATGCAACATATCTTACCCTATTTTCAAAAAAGAAGGTTGTAGAATTGTTTTATTTATTTAGGCCCATAAGCCTATATAATATGGCATATAAGATTATCTCCAAAGTGATGGTGAATCGGTTAAGACCACTATTAAACAAAATTACTTTAGAAGAGCAAGAAGGATTTATGAAAGGGAGACAGATTCTGGATGAGATCATAGGAGCTCATGAAGTTATGCATTCAGCAGCTTCAAGAAAAAAGAGAGCAATGATCTTAAAACTTGATGAGTAAAGCCTATGATAGGGTTAAATGAGATTTTCTTTTTGCAATATTAAAAAAGTTTGGATTTGGAAAGAAATGGGTCAAATGGATTAAAGCTTGTGTCTCTACATTTTCATATTCAATGTTGGTCAATGAGTTAGTAACAAAATCTTTTAAAGCCAAGAGAGGTCTTAGACAATAAGATCCTTTAACCCCACATCTATTTATTATCATGGTAGAGGTATTGGGTAGGAACTTGAAGAAGGCTAACAAAGATGGGCTAATAAGTGGACTTAAGGTTAGTAATAACATTGACAACATCACCCATCAACGGTTTGTAGATGATACAACCCTTTTTGGGAGGGCAAGGATAAACAAGGCCAAAGCTTGGAATACAAAAGAGCGTCAGGGCACAAAGTTAATAGGACAAAATCCAAAATTTACTTCCTAAACATCCCAGCTAGAATCAAAGTAGAGATATGCAGGTTACTTCAAATGGAGGAGGCAAATTTGCCAGCAACTTATCTAGGGATGCCCTTATTTGAGGGGAGAATGAGGATAGAATTATGGAATCCAGTTATAAGTAAATTTTAGAATAAACTACCAACATGGAAAGGTAGATGGTTATCATTAGCAAGAAGAGTGTAGCTAATTAAATCAATCTTACAAGCCATTCCAACATATTATATGTCCTTGTATACTATGCCAAAATCTATAGAAAAAAGTTTAATCTATATTATGTTGTCTTTTTTGTGGTCAGGATTACATGATAAAAAGAAATTTCCTTTGGTGAAATGGAGCAAGGTGTGTGATGATAAAACTAAGGGAGGTCTTGGTTTAAGAGTTCTTATGGATGCAAACTTAGCTCTTAGGGGAAAAGTAATTTGGAGATTGTACAAAGAGAGTCAAAGACAATGGGCAAGAATTCTTCTAAGTAAATATGTTGAGCCCAATGACCCAAGCTTAATATTTACTGCAATCTCACTACCAAATGGTTCTGCACTATGGAATGGTTTAAAAAATCAATTGATTTAGTGATTAAAGGTCTAATATGGGTGGTGGGAACTGGAGAAAATTTTTCTATTTGGATGGTACTTGATAAAAAACCACTCAATCTAGATCCAATTTTTAAACCATGGATGAGATTACTTCAAGACAAATATGGTGATAGGGTTTCAAAGATAATGTGCAAGGATCAAGAAGGAAGATACAAATGGAAAGAAGATTTATTTACAAGTATACTAGGCATTAATGCTAGGAGATAGTTGAGTAGAAAGATAAAAAGAATGATTATTTCGAGGGGAGCCGAGGATAAGTTGATTTGGGAGTTGAATAGCTCACGAGAATACACAATAAGAAGTGGATATAATGTAAAGCACCAATAAAATAGGAATATTGCAAGAATATGGAGAGATATTTGGGATAGCCCGAGCATTCCTAAAGTCAAAATATTTGTTTGGCTAGTAGTTCATAGAAGAATTTTATCCTGAGATAACCTTATGAAAAGTGGTTTTCATGGCCCCTCACAATGTGTTCTTTGTAAAAAGAGGAGAGTATAGACCATCTCTTGGGACACTACTCAATAGTTTAGAAACTATGGCAATGGATTCTTAATATGTTTGGTAAATGCATGGTGATGAATGGCAAAATTGAAGAATGGTTAAAGCAATGGCAAAGCACTTTTAAAAGTGAGGCTTTACATACAATCTGGGATATATCAAAAGATACAATACTTTGGGTTGTATGGCTAGAAAGGAATAGAAAAATATTTAAAGGAAAGGAAAGCAGTTTAGAGGTAATGAAAAGGAATATTTGTTTAGCCATAGAGGAGTCTAAACCAACCCTATCAACTCACCCAATCCTTAATCTAAAAGTAAAGAGCCTTGATAGATGGAGTCAAGTCATCAAATGGAATTATGATGTTGGGTACAAGAGAAACAAAAATAAGGCAAAGAATATAAAGTGAAAATAACTAGATGTTGAGTTGGTCAAATTGAATTTTGATGGAGCATCTAAAGGAAATCCAAGATCAACAAGAGGAAGAATAATTAGAAATAATAGAGGAGATATTTTGTCTCATTATGCTTTCAATAGTGGATTTAAGACAAATAATGAAGTTGAAGCTTGGGAAGCTTTGGAAGGGTTAAAAATATGCAAAAAATGAATTGGAATAGAGTATGGATGGAAGGTGATTCACTAATAGTAATAAATGCAATTTTGAGGAAAGCAAAGGCTCCATGGAACATACAAGAGATATGTGGAAATACATGACCTTGCTATAGAGTTTGAAGAAATCAAGTTTACACATACGTTAAGGGAAGGAAACAAATGTGCAAATAGGCTAGCCAATAAAGGGGTTTTAATTGAGGATCGTGAAGTTAAATTCTCTTTTCCATGGTTAGAGGAAGTAGTAAGTTTAGCTGAAGCTGACAAGAAAATGTTGACTACCTAAATCAAATAATAATTAAGATTTACTTTAATGTTTTCCATTGGTAATATTTGCTTTATTTTATAACATTAATGTGTTTTCATATAAACTATTTATTACAATTTTTGTGGTTGCACTTATGCTACAAGAAGGAAACTAGCAATCCAAATCTAGTAAAGCGGACTATGATAGTGTAATGTTTCAAAAATATTATTCTACTAAGATGCAATGCATAGACAATAGAGGTGGAGTTTTGGTTTTGTGAAGGTTGTTGTAGAAAAATATCAAGAAGAAGGATGTTGAATTCTAAAATATTTGTATTCACACAAAAAATTGAACTAAAAAATGAAAATCAAGAATTCAAACATTTTATGAAAAATAATGTAGGTATCTAGCTATAACATCTCAATTGAGATGAGAATTGAATTTGTTTGTAAACTCTCAAGCTTTAAATGAGAGAGTTGTAATTTGTCTAAGGTGGCGGACCCAAGTACAACCCCTTGTTCTCAAAAAAAAAATGTTAGCTTAGATTAATGATATTATACAATTAGTATTATTGGCTTTTAGATATTGATATAAATACCCCAACCACCTAATCCATTTTATTGAAATATTATAATTCTTATCTTAAAAATAATATAGTGATTATTGATATTCAAAAGCACTCATTACAAATCTATTGATTTTTATTTTTGTCCTTCCTCCTTTTGTATAAAATTTAAATAATTAAAATGTTTTTGTTCATTACTAAAAATTAGCATGAGATCGAACATGTTACACTCTTAGCTTTTATACAATTATATACAGTTCAAGACTCCAAGTAAAATGAAACAAGGAGCAATTCAAGAAAATAGTTGCAAAACTATTCACCTTGCTTCTCTAGAATCAAATGGCAATATGAACTGATAATCCAATACGCCAATTGTTGGTAATCAACTAACGTTGGAAGTGTGGAAGGCCTATTTGGCGAATATTGGAGTTTGGAGTTGGTGGAAGCATGGGCACCTGGCATCACTCTATATTCTGGGCTTTGACACAGGCACCACACCCATATTGCATTGGCATCACTAGAGATGGTGTCAGGCACACTTGTTGGTGCCACCTTGAGCATGGCACTAAATTGTTGTGTGAGATGTCCAAGTGGGCGCCAAGATGTATAAGCTTGCCTTTGCACGGGATTCATGATAAGCTTGATATCATGGTTGACTTGGGCTCAACTGACTTTTACTTCGCTTGAATCAATAAGCCACAGCTTCAATTTTATTCGATGTTTGTAGCTTTAAAAGTGTAATTCTTTGTATTTTGTTTGGATTTTTTATTTCTATTAATATTGAGTTTGGGTATGTGGGGTTAATTTTCTGTGTGGGGTTGATTTTTTTTTGCTTCCTAAACTGTTAATGTAACAATACAAATTTAATAACATATTCCATAATTGAAATTTCATATTCCATAATTAAAATTTCATTTTACATTGCTAAAAACAACCTATAATATTTTCAAACCAAGTTGAACGCAAGCCAAAATACATACACTTTACATATCAACATATCTCTAGGATTCCATTTTAAAGATAATGACAAGAAAATTTGAGTCTAGACGCTCAGAGAGAGGAGATAATATTATTGTTCCAAGAGGGAACGGAATATTTGCTGCTCTTGTGCTGCAAATTTTGATGGATAAATCGTGCAATACAGATGGCATTCACTAAGAGCAAAAAGACACTTAGATTCAACCAAATGGCCTCCTTTAGTAGTCTATTATTTTGCTAGATGGAGACTATTGACAGACTCCAATAAGAAGTCCAAGTGTACAAATCATTACATGGAGGACTCGCTTGCAGCAATCAGTCAACAGATCGATGCACATGAGTGCTAGAGGAACAAACCAAGAAGCGCTTCCTCACACATTTGTTACTGTCTTCTTGCAAATAGGAGTCATATCTCTTCTCCAACAAGGTTCCATGCTTGCAGATTCTTGACCAGATGACATTGTCGGTACTTAATACTTTTTATTGGGATAGACAGGCATCCAAAGCTTCATAGCACTTAACTCTCACCATTGGTAGCCAGATGCTGTTCTCTAATATTTTTGTCTCATCTCTTATTATATAGCAGTTGCTTAATATTTCTTTGCTATTTCAGATTGGATATCAATGAGAGTCCCACTCCAGTTCTGACTACAGTCAACTCTGAAAAGTGACACAGCAAATCTCTCTTTTTCAATTTTCCCTTTCTTAATATCTTTCCCTGGTTTTACTCCCTTTAACCAAGGTTTTACAAGCAAAGGGAAGCTCCCATCTATTCAAACTTTTGCAGTATAAATTTTCAAAATATGCGTAATTCCATTAAAAGCAAAGCCATCTGCTACTAAACAACATGCAACAACTCTTTTGTTATAAAGACACTTTCAGCATGATCACAGAGTTGATGGTGTACTATAGTGATTATTTTATTTTTTGAATGTCTTTTGCTATGTCTTAACAAGTCATAATTCATCCCAATTGCAACAAAACCAGGAACAAAAATTATGTAATATTCTGAGCACTCAGAAGACACAAATCAATTACAAACGTTGTGTACAAATGATACCATCACTAGAATAATGCCATAACATGTTAAATAGTTCATCAACCTAAAAGATCCATCCCAAAACTTTATCCCAATAGAAGACAAATCAATATAATGCTGAGCTTTAAGAAAATCATAAATTAATTAATATTTTTTTTAAATCAACTAGATGTATTCCCAAAAGCAAGAAGAAAATGAATGATCCAAACTTCTGGCTTGCACCTCTATGTGGTGCACAAGACTCGACACTTCTCTGTAGTACCAGAAAGATTTCTCAAACATAACCCACTTGAGAAGCGACAACCATTTTAACACATTGAACAAAGCAATAACAGTATACATGTACGTAAAAGGAAGCAATTGATAGACTATCACAGTCGAGTCTCATACTCGAATTGAAATTCTATGGTGACAATAGAGCACATACGGCTAGAAGCAAGTTCCAATGTCGGTCATACCTCTGCCCACATGTTTAGTGGAGAAGCAAAATTAGGGCTGTAAGATATGTCATATCTATCCTGCAAGTCAATAGAATGTTGAGAACACATGAATGTGTAAAATAAAACTAAAATTTCCCTTTAATAACAAAAGGCAGTCCAAGGAGAGAGAAGGCCCACGATCTTACCATAAAGCCTGCGTCCAAAGGTCTATCATGAAACCATATGGTACAAATGGGGTATCATCAGAAAGGGCATCATCAAAAGGTGCAAAAACTAGTGAAGCACAAACTCTAATAGAAGCTTCATTAATTCCATTGCAAACCTGAGGAAAATGTATAACCGATTTACCTACATATGCAGATACAGAATAAATTAGTAATTACTATGTAGTATGTACCATATGGACAACAAGAAGGGCATTGTGAAGACCTGAAGACCTACAATAAGTACGTCTTTGAACCATGGTGCCATTGAAAGGAGGGTGTTGGCCTCCAAACTTCACATATTTCATTATCTAGAATCATTTTTGCAAGAACAAAGATATTATTTAATACACATTTTTTAATTTGAAAATTTCAAATTTGATTAATTTTGGGTTCGCATTAATCGAATAACAAAGAAAATTTTGGTAAAAGGTAGAAATTACTTAGCTGTCTACTGCAGCTTGCCTTTTAATGGCATGTCATTCTTTATATGCTTTTAATGTCAAGAGTCAAAAAAACTCACATCTTCATTTTCCACAGAATGGGCTTGTGCTATACATATTTGTCATCTCCAAAGTTCAGCTCCAGTTAAAACTAAGCACCATATACATGAATTTGCCGAATTAGAACAGTTCATATCAAAATCAAAGTTCATTCAAAATCACATGTCCATTATCAAGTTGATTGTAGTGTACCAACACTCAAAAGCTCATGAGCAGCCCCTTAAGCTAAGGAAAGTAAATGATGCCAAGGCCTGGCGAAGAACATAGAACAATAAGAACCTCGTTAACATTAAACTCATTTGGTTTAGAAATGAAAAAAATCCCACAAAATTTGGAAGCTTCTCATACAACTGCCGACAGCATAGCAACCCAGTTTACTTGCTGGTAAGGTTATATTTTGCGACATATCAACGGATGACTCGTGCATCAAACTTAACCTGCCTATCTCATAATCGTAATAAACAACAGTCAGACCTTTCAGTTGCAAAATGTATAAATATGATTAAGATGATAGACATGTAATTTATCTAAAAGAGCTAACAATACAATGCGAATCTGTTATAAGCTTGGTTTTAACAAATTGTGCCATTTGCCGCCTCTAGCATAGCAGCAATATCCATCCAAAATTAAATTTTTAAAATACTATTATAAAGAATATTTATTAAATTTTTGGACGAGGGAAAAAATCACTTTATAGGAGACAAGATAATTAGTTAAGTTACAAATATTTCTTTACTAAAATATTATAAAATTTGGACCGAGTAAATGAAATTTTTCTCGATTTGTTTTTCAACGAAAATGACTAATATGCCTAGGAGAACAGAACACGCTAGGCATGGCTAAATATATATTTTAGAGTGCGAACTTCATCCAATAAATGACTTTTACGGTTCCAAAACATTGCCATATCCCTAAAGATGGCCAATAATTTGCTGCAAATAAGAAGGCCAAACTGTAAAACCAAGGCAAACAGATTTAAAATAAACAGTATGTTAAATTTGTTCTCATGTTTTTTTCCTTTGCAGAAGATTGAAAGCGACTAGAAAATTGAGGTAGTGGGCTTTTTCAAAAAATAATATTTTTTATTAAGTGATATTAGTTTAATTGATTAGATATCGCAATATTTTAAAAAGAATGATTTTTAAATCTTATTAAAAGACATAAATGATATTACACCTTATTATAATATAAAGATAAAAATTAATATAATGAAACTTCAAATCATAACCTCATAAAATACACCATCATAGCAACAGATAGATTCCCAAACCACAGGTCATCCCCTTCCCCGAGAAGAGAAATATTATAAAAGCTTGACGAAACAATTAAACAGGAATCCAAATAGATTAATACCAATGACTCAAAACTTGTAACTAAATCTCCCTACGTTGTTGATGACATATGAACATTTGTACATTCTATACCTGTGTCCTTGGCAATCTTAGGTTGGAAGCATGACATGATATTCTTCTCGATTGCTCAATAACTTAACAGCCACCATTGTTGCAGGAACAACAAGCATTGCGCATAAAGATCCTGCCAGAATTGACTCTAAGAAAGATGTCATTTTTGTCCAACCTCTACAAAATGCACTCGTCTCTTCCAATTCAGAAGAATCAACTGAACTTTCCGCTAAATCAGCTTGGGCTAACTTGCAATTTTTCTTTGTATCATCCATAAACGGAGTTCTTTCATCTGGCTCAGATGGGAGAGTGGTCTGGTAGTCTTCTTCATTATCTGATACGTGTGAAGTACGTGACAAAGAATCACTTCTCTGCAGACTTTCTGACCATACAGAGCTGTTGTGCAAACTTCCCTCTTGTGAATTACTCCTATCCGAAAATCCATCAGCAACACTCTCCAACTTGTCAAGCAGTACTCTCCCTTTCATCGCAACAGCCAATCTTCCATTGCTTTCTCCCCTCAATTCATCATAGGTACCATCTGCACGGCCTGTAAATTATGTTCTAGACTGTATTTTCCTGCTTGTACTCTTAGGACAAGACCTACCAAATGTTCTTGGTTTGCTCGATGCATTTATACTGTCCGTTCCCATCATACACCGTGCTTTCTGAGGAAAGCGAGGCACAGAAACAAAGCAAGCAATAATTTAACACCTGAACATAGTACTTGGAGATAAAAAATCCTTAAATACTTAAAATGCCTGAAGTGAGCATAAGCTTCCTCAAAAAGCGCAAGATCAAACATCAGAGATTCTAAAACATACGCCATAACAATGAAATACAGGGTCTATAGCTGTTAATTCACATAGCAAATAAAATTTGCCATACCTTAGGTTCTTTGGTGTCTTCTTCGTCCACATTCAAAGGGTGAGGAGACTGAGTAGACTCATGGAAAAAAACAAAGTGTGCATTCTCATTTTCAGAATCCTCTTTATAGTAGTGCTTCTTTTTAAGGCGGTCTTTCCTATTGGTTGATACATCTGCATCTTCTCTTTGCCCAAGCATGTGTGACCTGGTTTTTCTCCGCCCTACACGATATCCAAGTGAGTACCTTCTTCCAGATGGCTCTTCATCCCCGTGACATCCAACACGCACTTCCGTATCATCCTCAGACACTATGCCATTTTGCAATGAAATATTTCTATCATCTTCCTCATCAAAGAAGTGTGATCTTTGAGCAAAATACTCGGAGGGTGCGCTATCTCTCCTTCTGTGGCTCAGCAAAGAAGAGGGTGTATACCCACTTGCCATTGAATTCGACATTTGAGAAAGCATTGAAAAGGATAAATCTCTCCTTTCCCTTGAATGGGAACCCTCATCAATAGAGCCAGAATATTAGCCTCGGCTTCCTTGCATATGATAGGAGCTTCTGGCTCCGGTAACAGAATCCAATACTGAAGGAGTTTGGTATCTGGCATTCAAACTTCGAAATGAAGAGACGGGGGAATTAATGTAGGAATCCATGTCTTGTGCAAAGTCACTATCGCTATCATAGCTTACATCTATACCCTTCTCGGAAGCTATAGCCCTAGCAAGCTTAAGAGTTTTTAAAGCTTCTTTTCTATAGCATTCGGTCAGACCTACATCTCTCCAGATTTACAACAGTATTAGGAATTTCTGAACTTACAATATCAGAATTCACAGACTTGAACAAAGTATTGATCATCTGCACGGCCTGGAGGCGTAGCTGCCAAATCCCACTGTCAAGAATTTCAGTTGTTGCCTTAAGGAGAGACCTCCCATAAGCTTCAAGAATTAGACTATTACGCTTGGCTAGAGCACAAACCAACTTCATGTGAGCAACAGTTTGCGTTCCTTTCTCCTCCAATGCCCCTGTCACTCTAGACACACCTTGTTTACAATGTCCTCTGGTGCGGCTTTCCATGCCTCTGACTCCACCAAAGCTTGCATACAAATTGCTGCTCCCTCTGCCACTGACTGCACATTCCCCAACAGAACTTCAAGCAGGAGATTTGACAAACCCCGGATAGCGTCCTGTGCCTGCCTTGCAGGTAACCTGGGGTCGATCGTATACCTTCCCAGAGCCGACACCACCTTTGCACACGCCTCTTGCAGGGAGCCCAGTGAGAGTGAGGGTGAGGGACCCTCCGAGGACATCACCTTCACCAGATTGCTCATTATCCCACTTATGTGAGGGATTATGATCTTCCCATGCTCTCGTGCAATCGCTTCGTATGATTGAATCGCATATTGTCTAGAAACCTGGGCGTCTTGAAGGTGAGTTAAAAAGTCCCCCACGGCCTCCCTGTCTAACCCTTGGACATAGCTGTTTAGAGATGGTCTTCTGCTGCCTAGCTCTGCCTCTTGTTTCACCTCCAACTGCGGACCACTGTCTTGTTCCATTGCTTTCTTTTTCTTTTCTGCACAGCTAGCTACCTATCTCTACCTCTGTCTCTTGTGTGGATGATGTTTTTTTAAGGCGGTCTTGGTTTGAAAAACTATCATCAGGGGTTTTACTTATCTGGTTTTGACCTCACCAGCATAATCAATTGAATTTTGGGTATCCATGTATCTTTGATAAAATGGAGATTCGAACAAAAACTTTTTTAAAGGATTGTCCTACCCTCTCTAACTCACCTAAAACAAGTGAATAGATGATAATAATTTTGATAAAGAATCCTAATCCCACAACTAAAAGGCCTGAGAGGGCTTGCTCAGCTAAGTCCTTATTTATACCCAAAGTGATCAAACCCTTGAAAGCGCAAAGGCCGTAGTTAAGGCCTAATCAACGGGTCACCTGCATATACTTACTGCGAAACGCGAACGATCGGAAGATGGGCAAACAGACACGCCTATAACATTAAGACGCGCATTAAATTTCCGTTCAGACGCGCATTAAATTTCCGTTCAGCTCATCCTTTACAACTTTCATTTGGGTTAGCAATTTTTCAACTTTTTTATTTTACTGTTTTCAAATAACTCTGTCATAAACCCGTTTCCAAGTGTTTCTTTATATTTACCACGGATTATTTCAAATAATACTTATTTAGTTACAGGAGTCTGGGGTATTCTCAGCCCCCCGCAGAATCCAATCAAAAACAGCAGAATTACAATGGCGAAAAACGCATAAGGAATAGAAGAGAACAACGAGGCAAGGGAATGACCATTGGCCTCCATACCTGATGGCTCCACCCGCAAATTCAGACAATGAAATGAAGACAGTAATCATTGTTGTTCTTATTGCTATTACCTGCAGATCGGTCGGGGAATCAGTCCAAACCATGACTGAAGAAAGCAGAGGATTAAGAAGCGAAGCAGCTGAGGGTTTTGGGGGGTGTAATGTAAGATTCATGGAGCATTAACTAACCTGCCTATATGTTTGGTTACCTGTCCGAAATTATCTTCTTCTTTCGTCTTTAGTCTTTCGTCATGTTTGAATTGTGAATTGTTTATTTTGCCTCCACATTTCAAATGAAAGAGTTGAGCTTGCCTTGCCATTTCTACCGTTGGTAATTTGAGGGAGGGAAACTTTCCTCTTGCCGTTACCTCAACGGGAGTGGGGCTTCCAACTTCCAAGGCGAGTTAGCTCAAATTTGAAATCGAAATAGCCTCGTCATAGTTGGACTACTTAGTTTGACTTTGGGGATTGGGGATCAATCATCGTGGTCTACGTCTATTTTATTTTATTAACACCAAATACACCATTCAATTCTTGCTCAAACATGGACCACTAAGCAAGCTTGGCATGGAAGCCTAGCATTGATAAATTTTTAAATAAAAATGGCCAAGCACTCACTCGAAATTTCATGACCATCTCTTGTATAAATTATGCTTAGTTTATAAGGCATATGGCTTCCATTTGTTTAAGAGTGGTTCGTTGGTTACAATTGAAGAGGTTTAAGGGAAAAATGAGGTTAATATCATTTTTATTGTAATTTATACGAAATAAAATTATAAATCAGTAAAGTTAGAGTAATTTTTTTTTTATTTTATATTTCCACTCCGTGATTCATGATAATCATCGCTTTAGTCCTTTTCCTATACGAAACCACAACTTTTCGTCGCCTACTAGTTAATATGGACTACGTCTTAGTGTCGTGCACCTACAGCAAATAAACTAGCCAAAACAGACATACATACAACCAAAGCAAAACATGCAAGGGTTAGCCTGCTTAACAAAGCAACAAAGCATTCTCACAAGGTCGGCCAACATCATGCACTTTATATAATGTACAACACTTGCATTAATATCCGAGTGGTTACATCTTTGGCACAACGGTCTTATAAAATTCAACACAGACGGATACACCTATCCGTTGGCCCCAGGCATGCTCCAACAAACGCCTACTCCTTCACATGCCAACGCACCCTATCTTCGGGCACCTCTTGGCCTTACAACTCTAGGCAACAAGGTCAAGATGGTAAGATCTCTTTGATGGCACAACACCAACTATCGCCCGACACATCGAGGTTGACCCCAACAGTAACCTGCTTTTGGTTGTCCACCAAACGCCTAAGTCCCAGGCACTTTCTCCTAGCTTTACATGGCACTTCACAGGCACACGATAACCTAAAACCCCTTGGCAACATAGACTTAAAATTTCAGCATTTTTTATCGACTCACTGAACTCATGGCACGATGGCCACCCAACACAACATGATAGCGTAGCACGCCAAGGCATGCCCCAACAAAAAACCTGTGCTCATTGCTTACCAAAATTCCAAGCGCTTATTTAGCCACTGAATGGCCTTCTAGGCTAGTGATGGCAAGAATCCCTCGATGGTAAAACTTAACCGATTGACTGGCCCAACCCGCCAAGGTCGGCCCTAGCAACTCCCGCTCCTTCACCTACTAGATGTCAAGGCACATTGTTGGACTTACAGCTCTAGTGAATAAGCTCGTAACGACATGAAACCCCTCCCCTTGACTACACAACCAATCCATCCACTTCATGGCACTTGAACTCCGCTAGCAGACGAACGTCTTTCTTTTCGGTCTAGCAAATTATTCGGTATGTGCCCAACTCGCATCGCCTACAACTTATAGACCTACTTCCCTTGCTTTGGCTATGGTGAACCTTTGCCACAGCCCACACTAAACTCAACAACAATCGAACCATACTCAAACGGAAGGCAATAAATCGCACAACGACGACAACAAGGAAGCGACTTGGACATGGGCAAGACTCGAGAGGTAAGTCCTACCAACCTAGCATACTTGGCAACTGAACAAGATGTCAGCATGATGCACCAAGGCGGGCCACACAACCTTACATAATGCCCAAGCAAAAGGGAACCTAGTGAAAAGTAGGTCCAACGGACGTCCCTGGCTAACACACAATCGACGGCTCACAACAAAACAGATTGTCGGCTGCCCACACACTGACTTAGCATGACAACGAATATCTTCTTGTAATTTGCTTAGCAACTCTAGATAGGCATTCACTCCTATCACCTGCACCCTTAGGCACTTTCCTTCCTTGCTCGTCGACAAACATCCCACCCACGACACACTTGCACGTTGGGGAAACTCGACAGTATAACAACGTACTAAGGCAACAACATAAGCATAAGCTTGGCAGCTTGCTTGTCAACTTTGAATGGACAACAATGGTAAGGAGGCACGGTGAGCGCTGACAGAGGACCCAACTGATGAGTACCCACATATTCTCCCCCACTTAAAGTGGCAATGCCCTCGACGCCATTGGCAGGTACTCCCCACCAAACAAGTCCCTCTGATTCTTCTACATAGGTCCCTTTGAATCTTCATCTTCATATGTGGCCAAAAGAGCACACACTCACGCAAGGGTTAGGGTGATCAATCCTTTCCCACACGATGGTGGCTTATATTCTCAAGCACCTCAACCAGGCTCAGAGCAAACTCAAGGCAAAAGACCTTACTGTCAACATGCCAAGACCGATCCCTATAGAACTCCTATGCCAGTTGTCCACCAGATACCCAAATCCTAGTCACTATCTTCCTATCTCTTTACAGCATGATCGTGGGCTTACCACTTTGTCTCTTGCTTACCAAAACATCAAGTGCCCCCTTTTCTTAGGGTGCCCTCCTAGGCTCACAACACAAAGCAAGTTCTTCATTACAACATGACACTCTTCAATGGTGCTAACTCAACCAACACAAAACAAGACTCAGACTTGAGAATTGGCAATACAATTATGGAAGTGCCCAACACTTGGACAACACAAGTTCCAATTGCAAAATGGCCCTACAGGCATGACACAAGTCATGTTAGTTTCATACGTTATCCAAGGACATCCATTAGATCTACTTTGCGCCAAGTTACCTTTTGCTTGGGCATTACATAAGGTTGTGTGACCCGGCTTGGCGCATCGTATCGACGTATTGTTTAGTTATCGAGTATTCTAAGTTGGTAGAACTTACCTATCAAGTCTTGCCCAAGTCCAAGTCGTTTCCTTGCTATCGTCATCATATAGCTTTTTTCCTTTCATTTGAGTATGGTTTGGTTGCTATTGAGTTTAGTGTGGGTTGTAGCAAAGGTTCGCCATAGGCAAAGCAAGGGAAGCAGGTCTATAAGTTGCAGGTGGTGCAAGTTGGGCACGTATCGAATAACCTGCTAAACAAAAAAGAGAGACGTTCGTCTATCGACGAAGTTCAAGTATCATGCAATGGATGGGTTGGTTGTGCCATTAAGGGATTTTATGTCACCACGAGCTTGCTCACTAGAGCTGTAAGTCTAGCAATGTGCCTTGGCATCTGTCAGGTGAAGGAGCAGGAGTTTTGCCAAGGTTGATCTTGGTAGGTTGGGTCAATCAATCGGTTAAGTATTGTCACTGAGGAGTTCTTGCCATTACGAGCCTATGGCTAGGTTGTGAGCCTAAGAGGGTGTTCCATGGCTAGGCAAGCGCTTGGACTTCTAGTAATCAATGAGTGTAGGTTTTCTGTTAGGGTATGCCTTGTTGTGTTGTGTTGTCATGTTGTATTGGGTGGCCATAAGTGTTGAAAGTGTAAGTTTGTGTTGTTAAGGGATTTTGGGTTACCGCGTGCCTACAGATTGTTGTATAAATCCAAGAGAAAGCACTTGGGACTTAGGCATCTGATGGACAACCGAAAGCAGGTTATTGTTAGGGCCAACCTTTGTATTCTAGGCAGTCAGTTGGTGTCATGTTGTCAAGGAGATCTTGTCACCGCGACCTTGTTGCCTAGAGTTTTAAGGCCAAGAGGTGCTCGAAGATAGGGTGTGTTGCCATGCAAAGGAGTAGGCATCTATCTGTGCCGAGTTTTGTAAGGCCTCATATTTTTACATAGAATTATCCAATTCAAATGATTCTTATGCCATTTTGTGCATAGTTTGAAGAGCTTTGAAATGAGTGGTCACACAAAAGAATCCAAGTAATATTGAAGGAAGATATAACCATGTGAAGGTAGTCGTCTAGAACAAAGGCAACGTTAGGGTAATTATTTTAAAAGAATATCTCATCTTTCAGGAGCCATATCTTTACGAAGGGTTTATCCAATTCACACGATTCTTAGACCAATTTGTTTGAAATTTAAAGAGCTTTAAAATGAATGGTCATATGATGGAATTCGAGCAATATTAAGAAATTTACGACCTTATGAAGTTAGCCATCCGAAACAAGGGCAATAATGATTTTTCAAGTTGTGAGAAACAAAATTTTAGATATTTGTCAACTAGGGTTCGGATGATGGGAGGAGCAATGGAGGGCTAGGGCATTAGCGAGGTGGGACATTATGTCTTGGCATAGATTTTTTCAACTAAGTTTCACTTATCCCTTCATTTTCTTAAAAGTTCTACATGTAGATTATCGTAGGTTTATTTTCAAATAATTTAATCACTATAGGATATACTAGTAAATTTCACTAGATATCGAGTTATAGTTTCCTTCCCATCAACCAATTTACAACTAAATCCTTAGAATAATTCCTAGTAGTAGAGGTTGGGAAGGACCTCACAAAGTAGCATTCCTTGTTTCTCAAAGATAATACAGTCATTGGTAAATTTAATGGATCTTGTCAAGGGGCTTTTACTCTAAGAAAATGGATTGATAGGAGAAAATGACCAAGCACTCACTCAAAATTTTATGACCATCTCTTGAAATCAATAAACCTTTACCAAAATCAATCATTCTTAAGTATGGGGGTAAGTTGTGGAACCAAACTATGGATTATAAAAATATATCTTTCAAATGTAGAAGATGTCATGAGGTAAGGCATATTGAGAGATCATGCCCTAAGAAGAGTCCAACAAAAACATATATAGAAAATTGCAAGAGAAACTTACAAATGGATATGGATGAGGATGGTTTTCAACTTCCAAAAAATAGGTCCAGACAAATGAAAGTAAATAAACAATGGAGACCAATAAGGATATTGGAAGAAATACCAATTCTTTTGAGGCTTTAGCCTATGAAAAAAAGGTAGATTAGAGCTTAGAGGACATGGTACAACAAGATCAAAATATTAACAAGGAGCCTTCTACTTAGTATGATCTCCATTTAGGGATGAACATTGTTGTTGAACCTAAGGAATGTGCCTCAATAGATTTTGAAGACTCTCTTCATGCACCATTAAGGGGAAGAAAAGTGGTAGAGAAAACATAGTGTTAGATTTAATACCTCTACCATTATCAAGGAAATACCAAAAAATGAATAGGATAAGTCAAAAGCCTCCTTAGTAGAACCGAAAGAGGATAAATTTAATGAAAAGGAAATTTGTGAAATAATATTGAGGAATAGAATAGTAAGACCTACTTTCGATATTGGCAAGGCAAATAGAGTAAAACCTTCAAATTATCAAGCGAGAACTAGGGAAGCAAGAGGAAACATAGAGAAAGGTACACAATCTAAGTTGCTTGAAATTCTCTTTACCATACAATAATATGATATTGGTAATTCATAGGTAGGGCCAGTAGCCCCTAATGAGATATAATTACCATCTTATGGAATATAAGGGGTGTTAATGCTCCCTCAAAGCAAAGGTGTATTAGGAAGTAATAATCCTAGTATTCTTTGTATCTTGGAAACTAAAATAACAAAGGAAGAAGTTTTTAAAACTATGAAAGTGCTATCAGCAAGATGTGAATGGGATGCTACAAATTCAAAAGAAGCGATAGGGGGAATTCTAACATGTTGAAATCTAGTTAAAACCTCCTATAAACTATTTATAATACTAGGCATTGGATAACCTCATTAGTCACATGTTACTTTATAGATATTCATTTCATCCTTATTAACATCTATGGATCTACAACTCAGTTACGTAGATCAAAAGTATAGAGTGGGGTTTAAACCTTCATGAGAAGTAAAGACCAAGAAACCCAATTCATGATATAGGATATTTTAATGCCAGAACCAAGCTAGATGAAAATTTTTGAGGAATTAGGAAAATAACCCAAAGTATAAGAGATTTCTTAGCTTTTATTCAAAATAATAATCTATGGGAGGTTGAGTTTAAAGAGGACAACTATACATGGACCAACAACAAGACATGCTAAAACTTAATAGCAAAAAATATAAATCCATACTCTTACGTTATTGGCTAGATGAAGGGACTTGTGCTAAATTAATACCTTGACAAGGACTGGTTCAAAACACTAGCCAATAGAAGTTAATATTGTGGCAAGTGAATTAAAAAAAAAGTATATTTTAAATATGAGAAGATGTGATAGTTGCAAGCTTACTACAATGGTAAAGGCTTTGGCCTCTCTTTGAGAGGCCCAAGTTTCAAACCCTACTCAGTATGAGGGTACTGGGACCTCTCATAAAAACATGTGTAAACTCATTAAGAAAAAATTGAGTTGCAAGCTTACTGCAGTAGTAAGGGCTTTGGCATCTCTTTGAGAGGTCCAATATTCAAACCCCTCTCAGTATGAGGGGACCAGTACCCCTCATAAAAACCTATGTAAACTCATTGAAATAGCTATAAGCTTATTGTAGTGGTAAGGTATTTGACCTCTCTTTGAGAGGTCCAAGGTTCAAACCCCATTTAGTATGAGGGGACAGGGACCCCTCATAAAAATTTATGTAAACTCATAAAACTAATTGAAAAAAATATGAGTAAATATGAGAATACCATCCTCAATTTGTTGATATGATAGCATAGACATGAATTTTATAGAAAATGATGGGTTGTATACACTTCCAAAACATATTAAATCAATGATATCTATATTAAAAGAATGGAACAAAAACACTTTCAAAAATATTTTTGAGAAGAAATAACTAAAAGAGAAAATTTCAAAATTCTAAAAAGGTGAGCACAATAATCTAAATTCATAGGAGAGGAAGTTTCTTAGTGAATATCATAATACTTTGAGTAAGGAAGAGAAATTTTGGAGATTAAAATCAAGACAAACATGGTTAAAAGAAAGATTAAAACACAAAAAAAAATCATAGGATGACAATGGTACAAAGAGTGTCACCTGACGTATTATCTTATGCATGCTCATATTCGGTTGGCATTGTGACTTTGAAGTTTTTTTACAATTATTTATCATAATATCTTCCACTTTTTCCTTTGTTGGTTTCCTCTACTTTTGCTTTTGCTTTTATGGTTTGTCCATGAATTTAATAAAGGAAAGTGAGCCAAGAAATAAAATCTCTAAGATTTTGGTGAGGATTTTCTTTTTTGAATTAGATTAGGGTTTGGTCACCTTTGAAGCCCTATCATGGCAATGGTGGTAGGGGATATCTCTGATGGGGGAGCCAAAATCGCTCAGCCCAAATACTCAAAATTATCATTCATTAAACTTGGAAAAATTTACAAACATGGCAAACTCTGCCAAACAAACTCCTTTATTCAGAAAGGTAGTTTATTTCTTTTATTTTACATTACAACATTTCCAACTTTGGAAGAAAAACAATCTAAAACAGGTCCAAAATGGCCCTCTTGCCTTCACGTCTGCAACTCTGTCTTAGCCGTTTCCAACCCTTCTGCATGCCTTTGCTTCCCCCTTTTAAACTTTTTGGCGTGACTCTCCGTTTCCCTATTCTGACCCTTCATTTCATCTCTCGTGCCTCTTTGTTGTTCTGGCTTTTGAAACATTCTGACTCTTGGTCTTTGTCTGCTTTCCCTGCACCTTGGTGCCACGTGCTTGTCCAATGCTGCCATTGTAGACTCTATCCGCCTGTCAACCAATGATGACGCTCGATATACCTACCGCTCGATAATTTCCTCTGTAATGGTCCTTGTAACCGCCTGCATTTTCTTTCATTTTGTTTGGTCACGATATCGCGACATGTCGCGATATCGCGACATTTTTGCTTTACTGCCTTCCTGCCCCTTTTTGAGTCGCGAAAATGCGACATGTCGCGATATCGCGACACTTTTGCTTTTCGGCCTTCTTGCCCTTTGCGAGTCGCAAAAATGCGACATGTTGCGATATCACAACACTTTTCTCTCCTACGCCTCCTCTCACCTTTTGGTCACGATAATGCGACATGTCGCGATATCGTGACACTTTTCTCTCCTGCACCTTCCCTCGCCTTTTGGTCATGAAAATGCGACATGTCGCGATATTGCGACATCTTTCCTTTTCGGCTCCTCTTTCTCCTTTTCGATCGTGAAATCATGACATGTCACGATATCGCGACATCTTTCCTTTTTGCCTCCTCCTCGCCTTTCGGGTCATGAAATCGTGACATGTTGCGATATCGCGACAACTTTGCTCTCTACTTTCTCTCTCTATTTCGGGTCGTGAAATCGCGACATGTCATGATATCACGACAGCTTGCCTTCCTTGCTTTCTTTCTGCTCCTTCGATCATGATTTCGTGACATGTTGCGATATCTTGACAGTTTCCTTGCTTTCTTTCTGCTCCTTCAGTCGCGGTTTCGTGACATGTCATGATATCGCAACAGTTTCCTTCCTTGCTTTCTTTCTGCTCCTTCGATCGCGATTTCGTGACATGTCGTGAAATCATGACATTTTCTTCTCTGGATTTCCTGTCTTCTTTCTGTCGTGATTTCATGACATGTCGCGATATCGTGACATTTTTGCTCTGCGCTTTCTCTCTCCTTCCTGAGTCGCGAAAATGCAACATGTCACGATATGACATTTTTGCTCCGCACTTTCTCTCTCCTTCCTGAGTCGCGAAAATGCGACATGTCACGATATCGCGACACTTTTCTCTCTTGAGCCTTCTCTCGAATTTTGGTCGCGATAATGCGACATGTCACGATATCGTGACACTTTTTCTCTCTTGAGCCTTCTCTCGGCTTTTGGTCGCGATAATGCGACATGTCACGATATCGTGACACTTTTCTCTCTTGAGCCTTCTCTCGGCTTTTGGTCGTAAAAATGCGACATGTCGTGATATCGCGACACTTTTTCTTCTTTGCCGACATGTCGCGATATCGTGACACTTTTTCTCCTTGCGATATTTTTGCTTTCTATTGGATGCTCCTACATCAGACAACCGGGGTGGATTGAGAAGTGACCTTCACTTTTGTACTATTTTGTCACCTTCTTTTTCAACATCTCAAAACTTGCAAAATCTTTAGCCTCAGCACTGCTCTTTTCTCCTTTATCCATCGTTCTCAATGGTGATTTACCAGTACTCCTGTTGACAGTCCTATCCAGAGAAACTGGGACCGTACAAGCTCTCCAAGCTTTAGCAAAATCTGGGTCTTTAGGGTACAAACCCTTAAGTTCTTCAAACCCCACAACTTCCACTCTCATTGTCATCATCGAACTCTTTTCATCCATCTCCTTCAATGGCCTCAACTTGTGACGCACTCCATATTTCGTCAGAGAGTAAGTATTCACATGCCTCTCATGCACCGCACGTCTGTCAAATTGCCATGGCCTTCCCAACAACACATGGCAAGCATCCATAGGCAAAACATCACATAGGACCTCATCCTGGTATCTCCCAATATTGAACTTGACTAAGGACTATTCACTGACCAATGCCCTATGGTCCTTTTGCAACCACACAATCTGGTATGGATGCGGGTGTCTCCTCCTCTCTAGCTATAACTTAGTAACCATTTCTTCAGAGACCAAGTTATTAGTACTACCATTATCTATAATAACATTACAGACCTTACCTGAACATTTGCACCTTGTGCGAAACAGGCTCTTCCTCTGGTCTGGTTCTTTCTCCTCATTCAACAAGGTTCTCCTTATGACCATAACTTCTCCTCTCTCTGCCTCTTTAGAATGTTTTGATTCATCCTCTCTGGGTATTGGGGACACTCATATGCCCAATGTCCCTCTTCCCCACAATGGAAATAGGTTCCACAAAATCCTCCTCTTCCATATCTACCTCTTCCTCTTTGGTAGTTGTTCTGACCACGAGATCTGTAATCATTATCGCCCTTCTGATCTTGACTACTGCTAGCTTCTTCTTTCTTCTCATCTTGTCCTCCATCTATTCTTCCACCAGTTCTTTCTCCATGACCTCTTCCTTTCCGCTTACCCTCAAACCTTCTGTTCAGCTTCTCTTCAACTTTTAGAGCAAACTGGTAAGCATCCTCAATGGTGCTAATCCTAACCAGACTCAACTCTTCTTGAATACTGGTTCTCAATCCATTGATGTAACAGGCTACCTTCTCCTTGTTAGCCTCGGAATGGCCAGTTCTAATTGAGATCTTGTAAAACTTCTCTGTATATTCTTTGACAGATCTGCTTGATTGTCTCAAACTCTGCATTTTTCTCAACAAATCTAATTCGTAATCTACAGGCATAAACTGCCTCTTCAACTTCTCTACCATTCGATCCCATCAGGTTATCTTTTCCTTTTCGCTTCTATTTCTTTTTAGCTGCACTTCTTTCCACCATATGCAAGCATGGCCTTTCAAGTTCATTTTTGCAAACTTGATCTGATCTGGATCTACAACCTCCTCATACTCAAAAAATTCCTCCATATCATTGATCCAATCAATCAACTCCTCTGGATTGAGATTCCCAGAATACGTGGAGACATCAAACTTTGTCTTCTTCCCGATCCGAGATATGGCCTTAACCAATTTGGCTTATGTAGGATCCATTGCTTCTTCTTCTTTTGATGGATTATCAACCTCCCAAGCTTCATCTTCACTATGATATTCTCTTCTTGGTTCAACCCCTCTTCGTAACTCCTCTTGCAGGGCTTGCACTTGCATCTACAAAGCTCTGAAATCTTCTTCAGGTACCACGTTTCTCCCACCACCACGGTTTCTTCATGGAGGAATTCTTCCTCACTCTCTTCTCACAATCCTTAACCACAGATCCTGACATAAACTGCCTCATGTTCAACGATCTATTTACACACTTAGGCACTCCCACTCTTCCACAGATCTTGGTGCAAACTGCCTCACTTTCGACGATCTGCTCACACACTCAAGAACTCCTGCTCTGATACCACCTGATGGGGGAGCCAAAATCGCTCAGCCCAAATACTCAAAATTCTCATTCATTAAACTTGGAAAAATTTACAAAAATGGTAGACTCTACCAAACAAACTCCTTTATTCAGAAAGGTAGTTTATTTCTTTTATTTTACATTATAGCATTTCCAACTCTGGAAGAAAAACAGCCTAAAACAGGTCCAGAATGGCCCTCTTGCCTTCACGTCTGCAACTTTGTCTTAGCCGTTTCCAACCCTTTTGCATGCCTTTGCTTCCCCCTTTTAAAATTTCTGGCGTGACTCTCCGTTTCCCTTTTCTGACCCTTCGTTTCATCTCTCGTGCCTCTTTGTTGTTCTGGCTTTTGAAACATTCTGACTCTTGGTCTTTGTCTGCTTTCCCTGCACCTTGGTGCCACGTGCTTGTCCAGTGCTGCCACTGTAGACTCTATCCGCCTGTCAACCAATGATGACGCTCGATATACCTATCGCTCGATAATTTCCTCTGTAATGGTCCTTGTAACCGCCTGCCTTTTCTTTCATTTTGTTTGGTCACGAAAACGCGACATGTTGTGATATCGTGACATTTTTGCTTTACTGCCTTCCTGCCCCTTTTCGAGTCGTGAAAATGCGACATGTCACGATATCGCGACACTTTTGTTTTTCCGCCTTCCTGCCCTTTGTGAGTCGCAAAAATGCAACATGTCGCGATATCGCGACACTTTTTCTCTCCTGCGCCTCCTCTCGCCTTTTGGTCGTGATAATGCGACATGTCATGATATCGCGACACTTTTCTCTCCTGCACCTTCCCTCGCCTTTTGGTCACAAAAATGCGACATGTCGCGATATCGCGACACTTTTTCTCCCTTGCGCTTTCTCTCGTCCTTTGGTCACGATAATGCGACATGTCACGATATCGTGACATCTTTCCTTTCTGGCTCCTCTTTCTCCTTTTCGATCATGAAATTGTGACATGTCGTGATATCGCAACATCTTTCCTTTCTACCTCCTCCTCGCCTTTCGGGTCACGAAATCGTGACATGTCGCGATATCATGACAGCTTTGCTCTATGCTTTCTCTCTCTGTTTTAGGTCACAAAATTGTGACAGTTTCCTTCCTTGCTTTCTTTCTGCTCCTTCGGTCACGATTTTGTGACATGTCACGATATCTTGCTTTCTTTTTTCTCCTTAGGTCGCGGTTTCGTGACATGTCGTGATATCGTGACAGTTTCCTTCCTTGCTTTCTTTTTGCTCCTTCGATTGTGATTTCGCGACATGTCACGAAATTGTGACATTTTCTTCTCTGGCTTTCCTGTCTTCTTTCGGTCACGATTTCGCAACATGTCATGATATCATGACATTTTTGCTCCGCACTTTCTCTCTCCTTCCTGAGTCACGAAAATGCGACATGTCGTGATATCGCAACACTTTTCTCTCTTAAGCCTTCTCTCGGCTTTTGGTCGCGATAATGCGACATGTCACGATATCGCGACACTTTTTCTCTCTTGAGCCTTCTCTCGGCTTTTGGTCATGATAATGCGACATGTCACGATATCGCGACACTTTTCTCTCTTGAGCCTTCTCTCGGCTTTTGGTCGCGAAAATGCGACATGTCGCGATATCGCGACACTTTTTCTTCTTTGTCGACATGTCGCGATATCGCGACACTTTTTCTCCTTGCGGTATTTTTGCTTTCCGTTGGATGCTCCTGCATCAATATCTTACCCCCAAACCCTCCTTTCTAGGATGTTACCATAACTACTTCCATACTCAAGAATGTTGACCATAGCTCAATTTCTTGTTCTCACTATCTCCTCAATTCAACCAGTCAAAACTAGAAAATATGACCAAAGCTTTGAAGGCAAGGAAGCCACAATAGTATCAACCAAATAATAAATGCTCCTTTATTCCTAATTTGGATGATGATCTAGTGGTGGAGATTCCTCTAGACTATATTCAAAGCCCGATCCTCACCCTAACTAAGAGAGCTCTTACTTGCAAATTTATGGGTATTTGGCCTAGCCCAAAAACCATTTAAATATGGATCACCTCTTCTTGAAGATCTAAAGTATCTAGCTATAAATTCATGGTGGCAGGGGGAGGGTATTTCATAGTTTTTTCTCCTCCATAGAGGAAAGATATGTAGTATTTCAAGGAGGTCCTGTTTCCTTGGATCAAGCCCTCTCTACATGACCCCCTGGTAAGTTAGTTTTGATCTACAAGTAGAAGAACCATAAGAAGTCTCAATTTGGGTAAGACTACCATTTCTACCCCTAAATTTATGGAACAAACCGACTCTTGAGATGATAGATAACTCTATTGACACATTTGTAGACTGGGCTCCTCCAAAGGCCAATAATGCAACTTGTGATAGGCTGTGTTCAAGTCAATATAAAAAAAGGCTTCCTAAAAATATAGGTATCAAAATTTTGGACTACATCCATACCCAACCACTATATTTTGAGCACATTCACTTTAAATGTATTACCTGTCATCAATATGGTCATTTCTCAAGGAACTGTACCACAAAGGTACAACTAGAGACAAAGGAAGAAGATCAAGACTTCCAAATAGTAAGAAGAAAATAATAGAGAAGATATAGAAGTAGAAGGAGGCCTCAACCATAGCCAGAAAGACTAACAATTTCTCTATTTTATCCCAAAATGAGGAAGAGAAACATCTAGGGCCATCTAGAAAAGGGAAGATCCATCATATCCTGAATTAGAAGATGAAGTGAAGGAAAATCGGGCTACCAAAGAAAACCTTTAATAAGAGGAGACTAAAGAAGTAGATAATACCCAGTTAGCAACAAAAATAATTCTAGGAGGCACCCCAACCACCAGATCTTCTACTAGAAGGAGGAAATCTAATTAAGAGGTAAGAACAAAATAAACAAATATAGAGATTCAAAAGAAAGCACAAACAACCTTAACTTTAGCAAGGCTAAAAATCCACTTAATAAATGAAGGTTCTATCATGGAATGGAAGGGGATTGGGTAGTCCCATAAAAAAAACTACCTAAGTCAATTAATATCCTAACAAAATCCAATGGTTATCTACATTCAAGAAACTAAATTGACAAAGCAGTTAGCAAGAACATAATGGAAAAATATATGGAGATCCTCAAACCTAGAAGCAATAGATTCATCAAGTGCTTCAAGGGGGCTTCTCCTTGCATGGGATCCATAAGACTATATATACTAATAAAACAAGACACTCAAATTGGATAACAAATTCTTTCTCCTTTCCATAGGGACAGAGTTGGACCATAGTCAATGTTTATGGACAAAATAACTTTATCTTAAACAAGAGGCTTGGAAAAGTCTCCAATACTGGATTTATCAGGAAAGACCCCAAATTTAATTATATCACAGGACTTGAATGTGACTTTGTCCCAATGGGAGAAAAAAAAGACATTCCCTCAAAAGACACTTCTAAGGACCTGGTTATGCAAATTATAATTGAGCAAAAACTTCATAACATAATCCCAAAAAAATATATGGACAAAAAAAAGAGTTGGGGTTAAATTCATTGTAAAAAGATTAGATAGATTCTTGATATAAGAAGATATACTATTTAGGTATCCACTTGTATCAAGTAGTATAATTTAAAGTTCAATCTCAAATCATAAGCCTATTTATTTGGATATGGGTGATAATGCTTTTGGAAAAAGGAAGATTATTTTCAAATACAATCCATAATAGATGGAGCATGAGGAATTTGTACCTTTAATAGAAAGTATTTGGAAGCAACATGTTTGTGCAAACAGTTCCCAAGAGGTATGGAAAATGAAAAATTTAAATCTCAAGATAGGTCAAAATAAGACTAAGACTAAAGTTCAAAATAGGTCAAGTATATTGCTACAATAGATGGAGGAAATAGAGCAAGAGATAGGCGATCAACCTCCAACTCCTTAAGAGGAATAGAAGACTTTGGTTGAACCAAAAAATGGATCAAGCTTTCATAGAAGAAGAGGCACATTTGAGACTTCAATCAAGAATGATTTGGCTCAAGAAAGCATAAAAAAACATACATTACTTTCATCTAAAAACAATGCAACACTGCCAACAAAATACAATAAAAAAAATTCATAAAATTGAAGAAATTTATTCTGATCAAGTAGTCATAAAGTAACTAGCAAGAGATCATTACTCGATCCTTTTTACAAAGACAATAGTAAATCAGTAGGTTCAGACCACTCTTCTAAACAACATTCCTCATTTGTTAAAAATAGAGAAAGAGAAGATCTCTCTTCAGCAGTAACCAAAGAAGAGTTGGAAGAAGTTATAAGTTTACTACCTAAGGATAAAGCTCCATGACCAAATGGCTTTACCAACAATTTGTATTAGCAATTTTGTGAATTTATAGGAGATGAACTGTTGTTAATGATAGAAGAGATAAGGATAAGAGGTAAGCTGTCTAGGACAATCAACTCCACTTTCTTAGATTTAATTCCAAAAGAAAAAAATGTAGTTACTTTTGATAGATTCAGACCTATATATTTGTGCAATTGCTCTTATAAAATAATGACTAAAATAATAGCAAATTGAATTGAAAGTAAGATTAATGATTTAATAGAGCCAGAACAAGGGGGTTTTATTCTAGTGAAACAAATATATGATAACATTATAATGATTCATAAAGCTCTACACTAAAGTGCCAAGTCCAAAAATAAAAAAATCCATTAAACTTGATATGGCTAATGCCTTTAATAGAGTAGAATTGGATTTTTAACATAGGTGTTAGCCAAATTTGAATTTCCAATTCAAATGATAGAATAGATAAGATCTTGCATAGAGGGACCTTGGATAGCCCCTCTAATTAATGGGAACCTGCTAACTTCTTTAAAACCATTAGAGGATTAAGGCAAGGGTGTCCTCTCTCCCCTTACCTTTATATCCTTCTAGGTAAAACTTTAGGGAGGATACTAACCAAATTGAGAATAAGAAAATAAATCTTGGGAATTACAACAACTACAAGATATAGAACAATCACTCATGCTCAATTTGTAGATAACCCTATTTTATTGGGGGAAGCCACAAAAATGAATTTCAGGTTGATCAAAGAAGTTTTAGATTACTTTTCTTCAACTATAAGGGCAAATATAAACACCCCAAACAATAGATTTTACACTATAAATACTTCAACAATAGAATATAGAGGTTTCTATTAGATTTTAGAATTTCACAAAGATTGTGATACCTTTAACTATGGGCTTCCATAAAAAAATAGGAAACTGGAATGTAATTCTAGAAAATATGTCAAGGATAATACAACAATATAACAATGGTTGGTTGAGTTTGGTGGAAGAATTATTTTAATCAAATCAATATTAACAAGCCTTCCCATATATCAATTGTTGGTGTATCATACACCCTTATATCTTGTAGAAGTTAGATGCAATGTTAAGAATATTTCTATGGCAAGGGGGAAGGCAATTAGATAGGAAATAGTTTCATTTGTTCAATTGTTACCAGGCCAAAGGAGCAAGGAGGTCTAGAAATTAGAAAAATAACAAATATTAGCAAGGCACTAAGTGCTAAGCTGCTTTGGAATTTCTCACTCCACTAGACTCTCCATGGAAGCAAATCTTAAAATGCAAACATTTGAATAACTCAAATGGGATCTAACTCATAAGAAGCGTGAAAAGTATAGAAGGATTCTCCTCAAATTGGAAACATATTATGTAAACTAAAGATATTATATTAAATCATACCTCTTGGCTTCTAGAGGATGGTAAAAAAATTAATATATGGGATGATCTAGTCTTGGGAGGACCTCCAATCACTAAGAATTATTTCCCATAAAAAAAATCAAACCTACAGTAGTTGGGTGTTAACTCTCTTGCAAGCTTAATTAAATGGGTGAGAGATCCACCCCTACCACATCTTTATCAAGACTAATGGAGATAACTACACATCCAAACTGAAGAGATTAAACTTTCTCCCTAAATTCTATATCAGCTTATATGAGGCTTTATTAGTGGGTCAAGTGTTTACACAGTTAAAAAAGGCGTGTTATTACAACAATAGGGTCATAAGAACTCAACCATAACTAAGGTATGGAATTACAAGGTTCCACCCAAACTTCAAGCCTTTCTTTGGTTGGTGCTCCAAAACAAGTTTCTTACTAGAGACAACCTCATTAAGAGGAATATCATGGAGCCTCATATTTTCCATAGGTATCTTAAGAATAATAAAACAATATCACATCTATTATTTTAGTGTATAAAAGTAGTTAATGTCTAGATTAAAATGACCTAGCATCTAGGATCAACATTATCAAGAACCTTCAAATAAAAAAACTGCCTAACTGATTAGGGCTAAATATACAAATTGGGACTGAAGGATGAGCACCTTATCAAGCAGATATGGTATTTAGTGTCAATATTCATAATTTGGCACACATGGAAGGACAAAAACAAGATATTTTTTTATGACAAAAGAATCAATTTTCAAGTGTTAACCAATAGAGTGTTAAGGGAGATAGTCTTGAACACAAAAGCTATATATCATAAACAACAAGATATTAAGAGATTAAGAAAAAAGAGATACAATTGTTACACCAAATGGATCTCAAAAATCTCCTAAATTCTAGGCCACATGTTAGAACAATCAAACCTTTGAAGACAAAGTTTCTTGCACTTCTTCTAAATTCAACCTAGGCCATGCAATGACTGATGTCGTGATACTAGTGGCACCACACTATGAAATGCTTCAATTCAAAATCAATTTGGAGATAATAACCAATAATGTTGTAGAATTGATAGACTATGAAATGGGACAAAAATTGGCTTAGGAGCACATATGCGACTTCATGTGTATGGTGATTTGAGACTTGTGATATCTACCCTCTATAAGGGGAAGGATTTCTCATAAATACAACTACAAATAGTTTAGATAAGACTAAGAGAAATGGAGCACATATGATAGGAAACATATGATAATTTTGGAGCCTTTGGATATTCTAAAGCTTTTGAAGATTTTGATGCCTTTGGACAACCTTGGAACATTGCGAGATTTTTGAGCTTTTGGTGTTTCAAGTTTTCTTGATGATTATGGTACCCTTTGCATCTCTGGCACCTTTGGTATATAGTTGCACTTTTTGGAGTTTTTAAATTTGCTTTGTTGCATGTTCCCCCTTTTAGATAGTAATCTTGTGACATCCAAGTTGCTTGTTGGATAATTGTTCTTTGCAAATTTGAATATCAATATATGACTCATTTTCTTTTACAAAATGGTATAAAGATCAACATCCAAAATTAGTAGAAGGGGTTTGGATTGAAGACCAGAGCAAAATAAAAAATGAGGTAAGGTTTTTTACTAGAATATTCTAGGATTAGAGGAGATTGAAGTTCTTAACGATGAACTACTATAAAAGTACCTTCAATTATAACAAATGAAGACAATAGAAAATTGATGGAGCCTATTACTCTAGAAGAAGTTCATTCAATTGTTTTCTCTTTTGATAAGGATAGATTCTAGGTTCGGATGGGATCTCAGTAGCATTCTATCAACATAACTAGGAAAGAGTGAAGGATTCTTCATTGGTGGTAGTGCAATGATCTAAAGTAAAACAATACATACCTTATAAAATATATACAATATAACTTTCCCTGATTCCAAAAAGAAGGATGTAGAATTGTTTGATTCATTTAGGCCCATAAGCCTATGTAATATGGCATATAAGATAATATCCAAAATGATGGAAAATAAGTTAAGACCATTGTTAGAAAAAAAATATTTTAGAAGAGCAAGGAGGATTTGTGAAAGGGAGATAGATTCTGGACAAGATCATATTAGCTCATGAAGTAATGCATTCAATAGTCTCAAGAAAAGAGAGCAACGATCTAAAAACTTGATATGAATAAAGTTTATGATAGTGTTAAATGGAATTTTCTTTTTACAGTTGGATTTGGGAAAAAATGGATCAGATGGTTTAAATATTATGTCTCTACAATACCATATTCAATGTTAGTCAATGAGCTAGTAACAAAAGTATTTAAAGCCAACAAGGATCTTAGATAGGGAGATTCTCTATCAATATAACTATTCATTATTATGGTAGAGGTATTGGGAAGTAACTTGAATAAGGCATACAAATATGGGCTAATAAGTAAACTTAAGGCTAGTAATAACATCGACAACATCACCCATCAACAATTTGTAGATGATAAAACCCTTTTTAGGAGGGTAGGGATAAATGGTGCCAAAGCTTTGAATAACTTGTTAAAGGAATATGAAAGAGCATGAAGGCAAAGATCTAATAGGACAAGATCCAAAATTTACTTTGTAAACACTCCAACTAGAAATAAAGCAAGGATATGCATGTTACTTCAAATGGAGGAGGTAATTTTCCAGCAACATATCTAGGGATGCTCTTATTTGAGGAGAGAATGAGGATATAATTATGGAATATAGTTATAAGTGAAGTTCAAAATAAACTATCAACATGGAAAAGTAGGTGGTTATAATTAGCAGGATAAGTGAAGGTAACTAAATCTATCTTATAGGCCACTCCAACATATTGCATATCCTTATATATTATGACAAAATAAGTAGAAATTTTTTAATCTATATTATGCAATCATTTTTGTGGTCATGATTACATGATAAAAATAATTTTTCTTTGGTGAAATAGATCAACATGTATGATGATAAAACTAGGGGGGTATCAATTTAATATTCTTACAGATGCAAACTTAGCTCTTAGGGAAAAATTAATTTGAAAATTGTATAGAGAGAGTCAAAGGCAACGGGCAAGAATTCTTCTAAGTATGTTGAGCCCAATGACCCAAGCTTAATATTTATTGAATTATCACTACTAGATGGTTTTGCACTTTGGAATAGTTAAAAAAATCAATTGATCTAGTGACTAAAGGTCTAATATGGGTGGTGGAAACTAGAGAAAAAAAATTTATTGGACGAATTCTTGGTGTGATAAAAAACCACTCAATCTAGATCCAATTTTGAAACCATGGATGATATTACTTCAAGAAAAATATAGTGGTAGTGTTTCAAATATTATGTACAAGGATTAGAAAGAAAGATACAAATGCAAAGAAGACTTTTTTACAAGTATACCAGACATTGTTGCTAGGATGTAGTTAAGCAGAAAAATAACAACGATGATTATTTTGAGGGGAGCAAAGGATAAGTTGATTCAGGAGTTGAATACCTTAGGAGAATACACAACAAGAAGTGGGTATAATGTAAAGCACCAACAAAATAGGAATACTGCAAGAATATGGAGAGATATTTGGGATAGCCCAAGCATTCCAAAAGTCAAAATATTTGTATGGCTAGTAGGTCATAGGAAAATATTATCTTGGGATAACCTAATGAAAAGGGGTTTCATGACCCCTCAAAATGTGTTCTATGTAAAAAATAAAAATATAGTATAGACCATATCTTAGGACACTATTTAGTAGTCTAGAAACTATGGCAATGGATTCTTAATATGTTTGGTAAATGCATGGTGATGAATGAAATAATTAAATAATGGTTAAAGCAATGACAAAGCACTTTTAAAAGTGAGGCATTACAAACAATCTAGGATATATCAAAAGATACAATACTTTGGATTGTATGGTTGGAAAGGAACAAAATAATATTTAAAGGAAAGGAAAGCAATTTAGAGGTAATAAAAAGGAAGAATTGTTTAGCCATAGAGGAGTCTAATCCAACCCTATCAATGTTAACTTTTGATGCTTAAAACTTAAAGCAAAATAACCACAATATCTAAAATAAAGTTACTATATGAAATATAAGATAATGGAAAACTTCTAATCATATAAAACTCATAAATAACTTCTACAACAAATCAAAATTTCCATTAACAAATGCTCACGAAAATAGTATCTTGATATAGAATAAAGATCTCAAATACACCATACTTCCACACACTCTCACTCTACATTGTGTCTCTCAAACACACACATAGACATATATATAATGGGATGTGACTCTTCATATAGAGTAATCTTGGCCTTCACTCTTATTAAGAATCTTCACTTTCCTACTCTAAGGACATAGATGCACATGGACTAGTATTCACATTTACATTATTAAATACTTTGCACACTCTAATAATACTTGTGTATTTATTACATTACATAAATTAAATACTCACACTCTATTCTAAGACACACTTTTAATCTAAAGATATACCTAAGGTGATACATTAGCATGTACTAAATAATGTAATATACTCTAACACCCCCCTTATATTACATTATTTGGTTATTGAAGACTTTAGTCTTCAATATGGTCTTCGTCTTCTATCTTCAGTTCTATCTCTTTAAGATCAATATCTGGATCTATCTTGTAAATGTCTTCTTCAATCTTCATCTTGCCTCTCTTGATCTTATTTATTTTATTTGTCTTTAAATTTTACTTTTTTCTAGGTTCTTCAATATAGTCTATCATTAGATAGCCTTGTTCAGCAAGAGATTTGATTACTTCTCTAGTCCACTTTTGTTTTTCTTGCTTTTTGAATAACCTTCTTTCCTACTCTTCAAACATTTCATTCTTAAATCCATTGTTAGTAGTTGCTTCTAAAATAAGCTTCTAAAACAAACAATCTAATCTAAATATTAGTTCCCTTTCAAATCTATTACAATACTCCTCTTTGTAATAGCATAAAATAGATGAATGAGTTTTTCCTCAACAATATTTACATGGATGGAAATTCCAAAAGTTTGCTTTCTCATTGTTGGGTGATATTTTTGCCCAATTGCAAAACTATACTCACAATCAAGATTTTGCTCGGATATCCTCTCTTGCAAGGAAATATTTGTAATTTCCCCAAGGTTCTTTTAATGTGTTAAACTTGATTGCAATGCTTAGTAAGATGTGAAATGCTAAAATTAATTGGATACCTTAGTGTTGCATATACCTGTTAACAAGGGGCCTGTTTTTGTATTGATTTGATTTGCAATGATTTTTGTTGTTCATGGAATTTTTGAAAATGTGAAATTATTGATCAACTATCTACTTTGAAATTTGATAAATATTTGATTTCAATCTTTGAAAATTTGATTTTGATTGATTTTATCTCAAATTGTTAATCAAATTTTA
The DNA here is from genome assembly GCA_028583015.1 of Wollemia nobilis. Classification (NCBI taxonomy): domain Eukaryota; kingdom Viridiplantae; phylum Streptophyta; class Pinopsida; order Araucariales; family Araucariaceae; genus Wollemia; species Wollemia nobilis. Next base: position 5,204,315 of record JAQPPZ010017049.1, on the reverse strand, counting down.
TCTTCTTTTGTTAACCAAATTTTATCTTCTTTTGTTAACAAAATTTAATCTTCGTTTGTTAACCAAATTTTATCTTTCCTTTTTTTTTTAACATGGTGGAATCGGTAGCCGCCACGAATCCGGGCATACTGTCCAGTTTTTATGGTCGCCATAGTATTCTGCGATGTCTGCCTCGAAATTTGCCACACAGATCTTCACGCAGTCCGCCCCTATAACCGCCATGCCAAAATCATTTTAAACCTTTTACGCCGCTGAAAGCACCAGGAAAGGGACAAGCGTTCAGTCCGACAAGGCCCGAGATTTGAACCTTGGACCTCCGCCCCATTATGGGGTTTGGATGAACCAATTGGTCTACACCTCGGACCTAAATTTTATCTTTGTTTGTTAACCAATTTTATCTTATTTTATTAACCAATTTTATCTTCTTTTGTTAACCAAATTTTATCTTCCTTTGTTAACCAATTTTATTCTTTTGTTAAGAATTTGCTTGAGAATAAAAATAGAAATGACTAAAATCTAACTTTGCAATGTAGGAACTTGGAATATCATATTAATTATTCATTTTAATGAAAAGTTGGATTTTATTGAAATTTCCATTTTCATAAAATGAAATTAATTTGATTATTTGAAAAATGTGCAAAGTTTAAAATTTTGAATTTTCGTTAAAAATGTGAATTTGTGTAAAATGAGAATTTGAAATTTAATTTTGGAATTGCCATATTTCTTTTTTTGGGGGTTTTAATTTTTTATTATTTTTTGTATTTTGTATTTGATGAACTTAAAAAATATATAAAAGGGCTAGGGTTAGAGAAAAATAAAATAAGAGAACAAGTTGTCGTAACTTTTTAAAACTTCATCCCAAATCTGCATAAACCAATATTTTGCACTAAACCAACATTAATTTGACTTGTCTTCATGCAGTCCAAATTTAATGTGATGAAATATTCAACGGAATAACACAATATATTAGGAAAAATAAACAAATTTACCATCCGCATGCATAAAACTTATTGAAATTTCCCATATATTGCCAACATGAAATATTTTAAATGAATACACTTGTAGAATACCATACTTAAATTGATTGCAATGGGTGAAATCTGGTGCAGTCTAGCAACAAGGGAGGAGATGCTTCTTCAAAAACCAATTTCCAACATGCATTCTTTGCCAAAACTCTCCGACCCTCTTTCGATCAGCTTCAATGGATATTTAAAATTTTCTCAAAATTAAACTCTTTGTTTCCTTTTTTCGCTCGTTGAATTTTGTAATGTTCTTTTCAACAAGTTCATTTTGTCTTCTTTATTTTCCCCATTCGTAACTGCCACCCCCTCCTTGCTTTTCTTCTTCTCATTATGATTAACTTGTTGATGATTTCTTCAAGAAAATCATTACAATGTCAACAACAAGATTCAAATATTCAATTGTATACTGACAACATTAATCTTCCTCAAATATCATTGAAATCACATTCCTATTTTATCTCTTGGCAGATTACAACAAAACAAATATGTGCATTTTCATTTAATTAATATGATGTTGTTACTATATATTATGCAAGTGACTATTCTTGATGGCCATTCATAACACCACCTCTTGCTAATCCCACTTCAAATCGTTCCATTTCTATTCATGACATCAAAAGAAATAAATTTGTACCCTATCATTATAATGTATAAATATTATGAGTGCACCGAAGTCATATATTGTATTTGGGTGTTTCATTTTTTTATTGTATATTCTTCTGTGTGCGTCTTCTAAGGATACACAACCAGACCTCTCTGCACAGGATATCCATACATTTTAAGAAGACCATTGTGGATAGTAAAACAATATTATATCCCTTCCATATGCACTCATGATGCACAGTAGCATCCCCACACTTTAATTTTGTAAGTTTAGATATAACTTTTTTAGAAATGCTGACTGAGAGTGTATGAGATTTATCTTGATCACTAAGTAGATAACCATGATTTTGTAACTCTAGTTCTATATGCGACCCTTGATGAAAGCAATATTGAAAAGTCTTCATTAGACTTTGAATAATCTACTGATATGTCACAAAAGTACTTCCTCTGATCACTCCTCTCCAACATAGCATCAAAAAAATGAGAATACAAACCATAATACAAAAAGGCCTTCATCAAATCTATTCATGCAAGAAGGCATGTTATGCTGCACCTCTATTTTTGAATTCGTTATGATCACATGCTTTAGTTTCTTGATCACAATCATCGAAAAATCTCATATAATAGATTTTGCAAGACAATAGGGGCATATACGACCACAAATTCACTAGAGTTTATGTTTAAGCAAACCATCGATCGTTGCTTCCATGTTCAAGATATTGATAATTTGTAGATAAAAAAAACACCTCCATAAATTTGGTAAAGTCAAGAAGTATCCTGCCACTGGCCTTGAGATTTTCATCACTCACATCTATTGGCAAAAATGACATTATTTGTACCCCAGCATACACCTTCCAAAATCAAGTGTTGGCTTAAGAACACGATGGAAATAGGAACATGAAGCCTGACCCTAGCAATTTCATCAAATAGACTATGCAATGAGTGGCATTCAACAACATCATGGGGAGCGTGTTTGAGAGGAGGCTAGATTTGTTCGGTGAGAGTGAGGAAATGCTCCTGATGATGAACTCAACCTCCAAATCCTCGAGCGGTGTGCCCAACCAGTACTTTCTTTCTATGTGATGATATTATCATGTAAAATTAGATCAACAAGGCACCGATGACCAGACGTCCTCTCAAATAGAGTTTGTCATATTTCTATTTCTCATGCACATGTCCAACGATGCTATTCCAAGCTTCAAAATTGCTCCATGACACCGCTAAAGCTGTTTGATTTGCTGCCAAAAGGTATTAAAAATATAATGCTACCATCGAATCTCCCATCTGCTTGATCTTCGCTCTCCCTTATGGTCAATATATTTGATGTCCTTCTACCATGAATGATATACATCCAACCTCATGTTCCAAATATTACTTTATGAAGCTCAATTATCTGCTCTACAGTAATAATCCCTCGCGTGTTCAACTTGTAAGAAGACTTGTCGAAACAACTCTAGTCCCACATGCAGCTTGGAATGACATCGTGTGAGGTTTATAAACAAAAGCATGCACTATTCTTATTGACTTAGCTAAGCCCATGATAGGCTCTTTGGTATTTGTGCTCCCATGTTGATCATGCTCCTTCTCAGACTTCGTGCCTCCACATTAACCGCACTCTGGTGCTGCGTCTGTTGGTTGGTCGGGTCGAGGGTTTACCTCAAAAATTGTGCCACCTGTGTTGGACCGCGCTCCTCAAAAATCATGTCATTATTTATATTTAGAAACCTGCCAACATAAACACAAAATGTTAATTCAAAATTAACTTTAAACAAACCCATAATGTAAAAAGAAAATTTAGAGTGCAATGAGAATAATATAAAAAATGATGATATTTTATTTTATTTTATTCATTTTTTATTTTTTTATTAACTTTTCTTTTATTTATTTCTTATTATTTTTCTAATGTTTTTTATTAATGCATGATAATATGGTATTTGAAACATAGAGTGATCTTCCTAGTAAAAATCATGAGAATGAACACATAAAATCACAAAAAAATATTCAATGATGAAGCTATGAAAAAATAAAAACTTTGGAATTTTATTGACCTCTTCAGGCCATCTTGCCCTAAAAATACATCTAAATATTATGAAATTTACCTTTGCAATCAACCCTACAAAATTGTTTGGTAAAAAAAATAACCATCAAAACCATTCAAAGCAAACAAAAAGTCATACTAAAATCAAAAGTTCAAGTGGGTCCCCAAAATTGGGGTGTGTTGTGTGACAACCACAACACTCATGACCAGTCTTATTGTAATAAGTACATCTTGAAGATATATTTACTTATTTGTTACTCATTTTTGAAATTTCAAGTTCATATGTTTTCTTAACAAAACAATATAACCATTTGTGTATGACTTGACCTACTTTGTCTTTGCTCTTTCTATATATATGTCATAGATGATAAAGATCTTCAGTATATTTAGAAATTTCTATGGTAACAAAATCTAATGATGTGTCTTTTTGATTGTTTTGAAATCCTACTAAACCTTTCATTGTATCTTTAAACAATTTTGGTTACTTAAATTCATGAAGCAGTTCTTCATTATCTTTATCAAACACATTCTTAACTATTTCATCCATAGTCCTTTAACTTTGTATTTTTGAAGTAGAATTCCTTATAGCTCCCTAGGATTTTGAATGTAAGATAGCTTTGATAAAATACTTAGCTTTCTAAGTTCTCCTTTGAGTTGAATTCCTTTTGTCTCCCTAATTATGAATGAAAGGCTAAAGACAATTTTGATGCAATTTCAATTTTGATAAAATTCTCTACTTTCAAAAAATTTAAGTTGGATTCCTTATGTCTCGTTAATTTTGAATGAGAGACTAATGTCAATGCAATTTTCCAACTTTCCAAAAACTCTATGTTATATTCCTTATATCTCCCAAATTTCAATAATATGGTTTCTAAATTTCACAAACCTAATTTGATGTTGAATTCCTTATAACTCCAAATTTATAAATTCTGTAAAATGTATTTGCAAAAACATTATTTCAAATTTTATGTACTTTTGGCCTTCACATGGAGTACTCTTCATATAGAGTACTCTTGGCCTTCACTCTTCTTGAGACTCTTTACTTTCCTACTTTAAGGACACGTGTGCACATTGACTAATATGCACATTTACATTATTAAATACTTTGCACACTCTAATAATACTTATGCATTTATTACATTGCATAAATTAAATACCCACACTCTATTATAAGACACACTTCTGATCTAAATATGTAACCAAGATGGTACATTGGCATGTACTAAATAATGTAATATACTCTAACAATAAATTCACCCAATCCCTAATCTTTAAGCAGAGAGCCTTGATAGATGGAGTCAAGTCATCAAATGGAATTATGATGTTCGGTATAGGAGAAATAGAAGGAAGGCAAATAATTTTAAGTAGAAACCATTGAAAGTGGAGTTGGTCATATTGAATTTTCATAGAACATCTAAAGGAAATCCAGGACTAGCAACAAGAGGAGGAATAATTAAAAATAATAGGGGTGAGATTTTATCACATTATGCTTTCAATAGTGGATTTAAGACAAATAATAAAGTTGAAGCTTGGGAGATTTTGGAAGGGTTAAAAATATATAGACAAATGAAATGGAACAAAGTATGGATGTAAGGCAATTTATTAATATTAATAAATGTAATTTTTAGGAAATCAAATGCTCCATGGAACATACAAAAGATCATTGTGGAAATAAAAGACCTTGTTGTAGATTTTGAAGAAATTAGGTTTACACATACATTAAGGAAAGGGAAAAAATGCATAGATAGGCTATCCAATAGAGGGGTTTTAATAGAGGATCATGAAGTTAAATTCTCTTTTTCATGGTTAGAGGAAGTAGTAAGTTTAGTTGAAGTTGACAAGAAAATGTTGACTGCCTAAATCAAATAATGATTAAGATTTACTTTAATGTTTTCCATTATTAATATTTGTTGTATTTTATAACATTAATGTGTTTTCATATAAATTATTTATTACAATTCTTGTGGTTGCACTTATGCTTGAGGAAGGAAACTAACAATCTAGATATGGTAAAATAGACTATGATAGCATGAAGTTTTGGAAATATTAATCTACTAAGATGCATGTATAGATAATAGAGGTGGAATTTTGATATTGTGAAGGCTATTGTAGAATAATTTCAAGAAGAAAGATATCGAATATTGGAATAATTATATTCACAAAGAAAATAAAAATCAAGAATTGAGTCCTTTTTATGAAAAATATGTAGGTATCAGGCTATAACAACTCGATTGAGATGAGAATTGAATCTATTTGTAAACTATCAAGCTCTAAAGGAGAGAGTTGTAATTTTTCAAGGGAAGGGGACTTGAGTACAACCCCTTTTTCTCAAGCAAAAAACAAATTATGCTTAGTTTATTCATATTAAATAATTTAAATATCATATTAACAGTAAATTGTTTTTAAGAGAGAAAAAATCCTTAAGTAAATATAAAAAATATTTAACTATAGGTGAAGATCACAATAGTCAATTGCTAGTGATAAGAAAACTTGTAACATATAGTTCCATCACTTAATCGTTAAGCCCAACACTAGGCCTTAAATAATTTATGTAAGGTTTAATTATATATTGATTAATTTTTTTTTAATTTAACGAAAAATCCCTTGTGGGGCTGCCTTGGTCTGAGAAACCACAACCAAGGGGTTCTACACCATCAAAATCACCCGGGAGTCACGCCCGGTCCTGACCGCACCAACATTAGTATATATTGATTATATTTATGCATTTAAGGTTAATTTATAAAAATAAAATCTTTTTTTTATTAAGTGTAATATATTGCATAGTTTAAGTAGTGGGCTAAATTGAGTACAACTTGAATGGCCTAATAATGAATCCTTGGGCACTTCAAAGAGGATGTCCAAGGTTTAAATCTAAAGTGGGGTACGATATGTACATCTTCTAGACAAATAATGAAACATACATCTCCTCCCATGTATAATGGACCTAGAGGAGTAGGTGGTATGATATATGTACTGCTTATTAATATAATAAATTAGATTTTTTTAACATCCATGAGGTCAAAATCAACCTATGTGATTGGAACTATACAAAGAAGAGTGGATACCAATCCCAAAATTTGATCCAAGTATTTTTATTTCTATAACATTGATCTTTTGCTATTGATTTTCATGATGAATTTGCTACTTTTTCCTTTTGAAATAAATCTTGTAATGAATTAACTATTAGCATATCAACATAACTAGCTCAAATATCACTATATGCCTGATATTCCAAAATGAAATGCTTCTATGTCTCAACTACCCCTAATGTACCAAAGGTTCATATCCTCTTCTCCCATTTCTCCTTTGGTTTCTTCCATATGCCTGTTTCACATCTAATTTAGCGTGAGTTGGTCCCTAGTTGGACCATAAGCATCTTTGAACTCCAAAAAGGACATAATGGTAAGACTTTTGAATTCCAAATAGGAGGGTTTGAACCCAATGAGGTAGAGTTGTACACCACACTTTGATAATCAAACTTTTGTTGGATAAACACATATTGGATACACAACATCTTCTATGAGGGTTGTTTTATATGGTCTATAGTCTCATGGGCATTAAAAACTACTTTAGCCTTTCATTTTTACCTTTTATTGATGTTTTCCCCTATATAGGCCTTTCAGTGGTGATTATATATAGGTTAAATTCAACAAGATAATGTTCTTTCTTTCTTCCTAACTTTATTTCCACATAGTTACTTTGAATTTTTCTTTAAAAAAATGACTTTACGACTTTGTTACTATTTGGGTATTTGTCTAAGTTGAGATTCCATTTATTCATCCACTTGTTTGCTTCATCCATGTTTTCTTTCTTTCCTCAATATCTTCTATTACAACATTAGGTCATTTTTTTGGTTTTACTAGATATCCTAGAAGATGAGCCATAGTAATTGCCTCTATAAGGAAGGTACATGTTTCTACTAAAAGAATTGCATATGGAATTGACTCTTTTATTTTAAATTTGGTTGTAGTTAGGAGTTTTTGAATCCCCTCTACTTACATCCATTTTGAGTTTGATGTGCTACTAGCCCACACTTCACAATAATACAACATCATTGTACCACTAGTAGCCCAGATAAAACTTGTAGTTTTCTAGTCCCATAATTCAACCTCTATGCTTCTAGTTTGCAATGTAAAAATATGTTCTTCATCCTCCTAATGTTATATTTATTCTCCATGTTTTTCGATTGAGTTTATTATTGAAGTCTATTCCAAGATATATACTCTATTACTTCTTCCAAAACATCCCTTTCACAATTAACATTTAACTGATTCTTCTTCTTTTGATTGGAGAAGATCATGATTTTGGTTTTGTTGGTATTTACATGCATACCTACCTCCTTGCAAAAGTGCTTTAAGACCTTTATGTTCTCTCTTAAACCATGCGTTAACCTTGCAATCAAAATGAAATCATCTACAAAAGAAGCATCACCACATATCTTCCTAAATGAACACCATCCTCTCCACTCAAATCTAGCCATTCTTTTAATTTTCCAAATAAGATAGAGAATATTAACCTCCTTCTTTAACCCCTTATCACTTCTAAAGAATTCTAAAAGGCCTTCGAGTGTTGTTATTTTAGCTTGAAATTCTTCATAGAGTCTATGAAATATTGCTTTATGGTTTTATATTATACCTAAATCTTTCATTCTAGTCCAAATTTTACTTGGACCTTAGAAGTTACTTGACTTATTATCAAAGTTTCATATTTAAATAAAAATTATTATCATTCTAATATTTTTCATAAAAATACAAGTTGGATATAATTTAGTTGACCTCTAATATTTTTTCATTTGTATAGGAGGGTATATATATATATATATATAATATATATATATATATATATATATATATATATATATATATATATATATATATATATATATATATATATATATATATATATATATATAAGTAATTATATTTTCCAAATAACTTGCATATATTAAATAAGTTTTCTTAAAACTTGCTTTATGAATTTACCATACATAGATTTATAAGGTAGATTTTATTATTTTATTTTATAACTAAGGTATTTCTTTAGGAGTTTATCGTCGACTATTTTTAAATGAGTTTACATAGGTTTTTATGAGGGGTCTTGGTCCCCTCATACTGAGTGGGGTTTGAAACTTGGACCTATCAAAGACAGGCCAAAGTCCTTACCACTGTAGTAAGCTTACAACTAAATTATTGTCTACTATTTTAATAAGAATAATCATAATATTTTATTTTAAGGTATCATAAATCCTTTTACAAAATATTAAAAATTACATAATATTGATAATGGATTTTTAATACTCATTGAAAAATAATTGATTTTGTAAGTAAAATTATAAAATGACATAAGATCAATCAATTAAATTCCTTGAATTTCAAGGAGGATATCCATGTTTAAATCTTGCTAAGTGATACATGCATAATTGCCAAGTTGTAATACCACTTTATGGTTAAGTTGCAATATGGACAAGACCCATTTCAATCCCTTATAACCAATTAAAAAATAAAAATTAAATATATTTGCCCATGAGGTTTAAAGCAATTGGTTAGAAGTTAAGATTTTTACATCTTAAACCAAGGTTTAAATCTCACATATGAAACTTAATATGTTGAAGGTGTATCAGGAGGGAGCCTCACCTTTTATTATTTTAGAAAATGAACAAGTGTTGCAAGTATGAGTAGGAAACAAGTATAAACAAGAAGTGGAGCGGACGTAAGTGGGTCAACTTAAGTGTTGTAGTCTGATTGGTCAGAAAATGTGTGGCATAGATTCAAGCAGGTGACTTCAAGAACTCCTATTTGATTGGCTAAAAATATGTGGCACAAATTGGAGTGAGTGAACTTGAGCAGCACATATTGATTGGTCGAAATTTAAACGACTCTATTTTCTAAAGTCCTATTACCACGTCAACTTCTAGCACGATCACATTTCACATAGTCACCATTCGACATTCAATGTGGGAAAAGAATATTTGGCATCTTTGATTTATTAATAAAGTTGTAAAGTTTTATTAAAAGTTGAAAAGAATCCAAATTGTTGATTTATTCTACCAACTCATATTCTCTTTCCTTGAGAATAGGGCACAAGATTATTCTCATCATTTCTTAAAATTAGAAGTTGTTAAGTGGTTGCCACTTGGGCACACGATGATTAGTCTAAAGTCCTATTTTATTATATGTTTATATATATTAGAATAAGTCATTAGCATGTGTGTTTGTGTTGATTAGTCAAAGTTTCATCTTGTTATGAAATTCTATTTATTTAGGAAATTGTTAGTACGTAGTTAGGATTGAAAGTTAGGATTTAGATTTGATAAGCTAGAAGGAACAAAGTGTGATATAAAAAAGGCTTCCTTGAACATTAATGTATAAATTACAATAGGGAGGCCATTGAAAAGGTCCTCGCCTCCTCGCTTTTCCTCACTACTCTCTCTTCTCTATGAATTACTCTGTAATGGAAGTTGAATTAGTCGCACTATAGATTTCCAACAATGTACACAATCAAATTCCAACAATAAAATAGTATTATTTTTCCACATCTATTTTGCAATGTTATTCTGTATTTTGTAATGTTTTATTTCCGTCTGTAGTACTTTTATTTTCTTGCAATCAATGAGTAATTAATAGTTAGAATATGTTAGATGAAATAAGTAGTTTTTGAAGTAAAAAAGCGTAGAGAAGAGAAAAATACTGACCTTTTTGAAGGTAGGGCCCACTTCTAGAAGACCAGTCCCTGTTCTCTCGCTCCTGCAATAGAATAGGATTAGATTAGAATAAATAGGATTAGTATAAATTAATCTTCATAATTTATTTCAAAAGTAAAATAGTTAAAATATTATTAGCTACACGTGGATCCACACACATTCATTCATTTAGTTAATTTCACATCTATTAAGTTAATTGCATATTAAAATTAAAAAATTAAAATATTCTATCTTTTCTGTAACCTTATCTTAAGGAAACGAATCAAGTGAACCGATTATTGTCTTGGAAAAATCTATACGAGATTATCTGTTCTTTAAATAATTTTGACCTGGATTGATAATTAAATGATTAGCCCTCAAAGCTAGATATTTTTGGCATTGTTGTCAGGGAGAGCAGTGCCATTACATTAATCTGCAAGTTGTTGGACCATGTAAGGAAGGAAGCTTACCTATATGTGGAGGGTGGCACAAGTAGTGATTAATGTACATATAGAGTTATGTGTGGAGGGTGGCGCAAGCAGTGATCAAAACACATGCACAACAAGCATCCTCCACCTTAGGTGGACCAGGTTCCAATTTTCTTAAAATCAATTTTTATTATTTTCCTAGAATTTAGTCATTTATTTTTCAGCATTTATTTTCTAGCATTTACTTTCCAAAATTTATTTTCAAGCATTTACTTTTCAACAATTTTCTTTTTTAGCAAATTATTTTCCTACTGAGTGTGGTTGTTGCTAGTTTAAATCTAAGACTCTTTGGCCTGTAGAAATCCAATGTAGTATAGGAAGTAGGTGTGACTGAGTGACACAGCCACAATGAAAACATCCCTTAGAAGCAAAATGGTAACAACAACACTTTTTCTTATTGTCCTGAGATCACCTGGCCAATCCATTTGATTTCAGCCATAGTAAGATTTGCTCTAGAATAGTTTTACTTTTTCTTATTGTCCTGAGATCACCTGGCCAATCCATTTGATTTCAGCCACAGTAAGATTTGCTCTAGAATAGTTTTACTTTTTCTTATTGTCCTGAGATCACCTGGCCAATCCATTTGATTTTAGCCACAGTAAGACTTGCTTTAGAATAATTTTACTTCTTATTATATTGAGATCACCTAGCCAATCCATTTGATTTCATTATAATAAGATTTTATTTAATTTTCCCTTATGGATCTGAGATCACTTGGCCAATCCGTTTGATTTCAATAAGTAAGACCTATTTTAAAGATAATTTTACTTTTTCTTATTATGTTGACAGTATCTGACCAATCTGTTTAGTTTTAGTATAGTAGGAACTATTTAGAAAAGAAAACACAGAACCAAAAACAAAAAAAAATAATAATATATAGAGAAGTATAAGTTGCTAGATGGTGGAAAATAGTAAACATTCTACGTCCATTGACCTTAGAAAATTACTGATAGAGCAATAAGTTAACCTTATTTTTGAAAAACAACATCAAACATCTAGGGAAGAGTGGGAATGCTTGTGTAAACATCTTGATACCATAAAAATAGACCAGACAAATTGAGTTAAATCCAAAGGATAAACATTGCCCAAATTCTAGGGCTAGACTATCACTCACCCTACCTTGAACTTATTAGGAGTTGTGAATGATGGTTAGGGAATAGGAGAGCAATAGTAAACTCAGTAACCTACCCATGGGATCAGTATTTCGAATATTTCCTTACCATCCACAATTTCATAGAAAAAATAGAGGATAGGGAAGTAAACCTTGAATATAGTCGAAGATATCATAGGGCCCCAAGAGTAGTACTCTTTAGAGAACTGCATCAAGACTTGTGTTACGAAATACAGTTCGAGAGCCCTAATCCAATTGTAAAACAAACTTTTATTGTTCAATTGATTACTATGGTAACAAAATACTTTGGATTTAATGAAGAGCACTATATGAATCCAAAACAACTTGAACCTATCAATGATATTCATAGGTTATTTAGGGAATATTAGAATTTTGTTTCAAAAATTTTATGCACAGACCCAGAGACTCAAAGGGTAGATTTATTAAAATTAGTAAACCAAAAGCAGATTGCCAAGAAAACCATAGTAAGAAATCTGAAACTTATGAGTTAAAAGAGAATAAAACTACATCTTTAGATTCTACAACAACTAAGAAAATTGAAATTCTAGAACAAGATCCCAAAACATATTTGCTACCCAAACCAGAGTTTGATGATCATATCGATCTCTAATCTATCTTTACCGACCCTATACCTGGTCCAATTCTTGAAATTCGATATTCAATCATGGCTGATCAGGCTAGTGAACAAGGGGAAGTAAATAGAAACCAAAGGTAACAAACAATAGATCAAGGGTAGGTAGGAAAAAAAAGAAGGGGTGGACAGAGAAAGACTTTTGCCTTTCCAATACCTTCTTTCGAAGATAGGCTAACAAGAGAGTTGAAACCATTTTTGTTGCTGTTTTACCTACTTTCCATGGGAAACCACATGAAGATCCCTATGATTTTCTTTCTAAATTTAAAGTGGTGCACCAGGCTTACTTTTACACCAAATATGAGCAAAAACTAAGACTATTCCCTTCTACACTTAAGGATGCAGCCTTAAGATGGTTCATGGATCTAGGGAAAATATTTTTAATCGATGGATGGAGAACAAGGATTAAAAGACATATTCCTTTAAAGATACCAAGACTATTATAGGGTTCAAGATAAGAAAGCATAATTGTTTCATATGAATCAAAAATATGATGAATCCCTTGAGGACTATCTCGAGAGATTTTGGTTTGTGGGATATAAGGTAAACATCGAGTTGGATGAGGAATTTTAGAAAGAACTTCTTCTAAAAGGACTTAAGGAATATGTATTGTACATACTAAATCTTATGGTGAAAGGAGATATCCATCAGATGGCATTAGGATAGATCATAAGTCTTTGTAAAAATTACTCAAGGAATAAACCATTAAGAAGTAATAAATACCCATCATCAAGAGGAGTAACACGAGCTAAAATTGGTAATATGCTAGAAAATCTTAAAACCGATTTATTAAGCACATTGACATCATTCCTTGACCTCATGGATACGAAACAAAAGGACCAAAACATTGAAGATATATATTGTCATAGATGCAGAAAGAGACATAATATGAGGGAATACCCTTTGAATGTTACAAATATTTCCAACATTTTTGCATGTTGCAAGATCTATGACAAAAACCATAATACTAAAAATTGCAAATATATCTCAGTTGTCAAAACTGCTATCAAAGAGCCTGAGGTCGAAGAGGTAGAAGATTTCTACTTTATAGCTCAAAGAAGGAATGGTCCATTTAATGGTCCATCCAATTGGTCAAACTCTAACTATTCCAACCAAAAAAGACCCAATTATTGGTCAAATACTCCAAGTTGGTCAAATTGGAATAAGTATAATCAAGATTGGAATATGCCTCCTTGGGCACAATTCATGCCCAATTCATATGGAAATTCATGTCCATGGATGGCAGGACAAAATAAAAATGCATCTAGTTGGAATGGCCAATACAATCAAATAGGACCTAGCTGGCCTCAAGGACAACCCCAATAACAAAAGTTTCAAAATCAATTTAGGGGGAAAGGACCTTAAAACTAGCATCAAAATAGACTCCTTCCAACTCTAAATAATAATCCTCCTAAACAACCACCTTTACCAGCTCAACCTGTACCTAATCCCAATAATAATAAAATACTCAATAGGTCTATGAAACAAACGAGGTATGTTCAATATCTATAATACCCTGTCAACAAATTCAATTAAGATTTGGAAAAGTATTGGAATATCGTAGAGAAACCCTCACAGAGCTTGAAGAACCTACCAAAAACTTGAGCAAAGAAAAAGGACAAGATGATAAATGTGAGGAAGGAATATAAATTCCCCCAGAAGAAGTGTTGGATCAACAGAAAGAAGTTCAAATTTCTCAAAAAGAAATAAGAGCTCCATTTACTGAAAGACTAGTTATACCTAAAGAACTATCTAAACCACCTTTCGATTTTCTTCAAGAATTAAAAAATGTCTCTATTACAATTCCTCTTTTACAAGCTATTAAAGACATTCCCATCTAATCCAAATTGGTAAAAAATATAACAAGTTCACAAAAGAGAAAGAAGAATGAGCCTAAGACTATTCAAGTTATTGGGTAACTATATAAAATCATGACTGGTGAGAAATTTTTACCAAAGTATACAAACCTTGGAGTACCTATACTCATAGTTCACATTGGTAGGACAACCTTGTATAATATCTTAGTAGACTTGGGGCTGCCATAAACATCATGACAAAGAAAACAACAAAATCTTTAGGGGTACACATGATTCAACCAACCTCTACACTGCTTCAACTTGCAGATAGATCTACCATTTTTTTTTATTTGTGGAAAACATCCCAAAAGGGATGCCACTTTTGGGTAAGACCCAAGGAGGCAGGGGTATCCATTCCGCCAAAAACACCCAAGACTCGGACCTGGCCTACCACCTTTGACATACTCAAGGAGCAAACAAACACACAAAACCAATTTAAAAATAAGTAAATAAATAAGTAAATAACAATAAAAATAATAAAATAAAATAAAAAACATGCTCCTTGAGTGTGTCAAAAACAAAAGCACAACCAAACACACACATAATAAGATAAAAGAAACCACAACATGAACCACATAGAAAAACACAAGAACCACATAACAAAACACAAACAAGACAAAAACAACATAACACTACAAAGACATAACCCAAAAAAACATGAAAAATAAACACAACCAAAACCTAAAATATTAAAAAAATAAAATAAAAATAAAAATAAAAAACAACCAACAACATACAATAAACAAAAACAAAAAACATAGAAAACACTCACACAAAAAAACATGAATTAACACAAACAAAGAGAAACACAAGAACAAGAACGACAAAAACACAAGAACAATAACAAAAAACATAAAAAAAAACACAAAACAACAAAAACACACGAACAAAAAAACAACACAAAGAACACAAAAACAACACAAAGAACACAAAAACAAAACAAAACAAAAGAACACACACCTTAAAAAACTAAACAAAAAAACAAAAAAGAAAAAAGAAAAAAATTGAACATAACAATGACCTATCTAGACCAGAAGACTATTAAGGCAAGAAACAACAAAGGAAACAAAAGAAAGAAAAGAGTGAGCTAGGGAACTAAAAAAATCTGAATGAACCAAAGAGAAGCAAAAAAAAACAAGAAGAAACTAGGTACCTTCAGAACTGGAGCCATCCAAAGAAATGATAGAAAGAAGAGCTTCCCTAATTTGCGAAGCCCACCATCTAGGAGGGTGGCCATAACAAGTAATATCACCTTTGTCCAAAGCCCAATTAGCTAAAGCATCAACACTCTTGTTTTGATCTCTAACCACATGATTGTAATCAAATTTCAAAAATCCCATCTGGATTAATTGAATCTTCTCAATAATTCTTTTTATTCTCCAATCAACCTTATGATTCTTGGAAGGAGTCTTCAAAATATTAATCATAAGTTGAGAGTCAGACTCAACTAACACCTTTTCCCATCCAACCTTAGTAGCCTCATGAAGGCCTCTAAGGATACCATACCCCTCAACAAGGTTATTGGAAATAATACCCAAATTCTTAGCAAAAGTAAAAACCAGGGAGCCATCTGAAGTCTACCAATTCCTCCCACACTGGCTTTTCCAGGGTTCCCTCTAGAGGCTCCATCAGTATTTACTTTTCCAAAATCCTTAGGATGAGGTTGCCAATTTCTTGTCCTATCCATCTTACTAATACTCACATTCCCTTTAAGTTGGTTTCCCTTAGAATATTTAATCTTCAATCTTTGCATCACTTGATCCCATCTTTGGTGGGAGTTTTGGGGGTGATTAAGGAGTTGATGGACTAATTCAACTAATTTGGCTATGGTATTTTGCCAAATATAGTGAATATCCTTCCTATCTTGATTAAAAATTCAGTTGTTCCTTTCAATCCAAATATTCCAAAGAAGAATGGTAGAACCCATCCAAACTAACTGCCTAATAAAATGATCAACACCCTCTTGATTAGCCCAATCCCTCCAAAGCTATTCAAAATTAAAAAAATTGGACCACTGTAAGCCAAGTAAAGTGGCCATTCTCCTCCATAGCTCAGAGGCTAAAGTACACTCAATAAAAATATGGTTGAGAGTTTCTACATTCTCTTCACACATCTCACATCTAAAAGGGCCATGAAAACCACGCTTCATAAGTTGCTCACCAGTAAGCACCCTACGATGCAATAAAAGCCAATTAAAGAACCTCACCTTAGGCCAAATATTTTGAGCCCACAATTGAGAAAATATTTCAGAAGAATGGTTGGGATTATTATGGCATAAGGTCAAATAACCTTGAGCAACTGAATACTCACCCTTAGTAGTGTTTTTCCATCCAAAATAATCTTTTTCATGGGACCAAGAGAGAGATCTCATATGAAGGATGCCTTGGATATCTTGTCTTTGCCTTTTTAGGATTTGAATAGGCCAGTCCTCAATAGGGATCCAATATCTACCAACCTTTGAATTACCAGTATGGTACCGACAGTAATTAGCCACCTTTATCCAGTTAGCTCGGTGAAGCTCCTCCATCCAAGGCCTCCAATCGAGAAACTAAGTTATCAAAGGCTTGTGACCATCCCAAGAATCTATCCAAATATTTTTCTGTTGACCATTATGAATGATCCAAAATAATGTTTTCTTTATCAAATCCTCACTAGTATTAAGAACTGCTAAAATGGGAGAACCTTTGGTAGGAAGTTGATAGTGAACAAGGTCTTCAAGACTTTTGTTCTCAGCATATTTAGCACGAAGATTATTGGTCCAAAGAGCATTGGGGTTATGCAACATCCTCCAATATAATTTAGTAGCTAAAGCTTTGTTGTTATTAATAGAAGACCAAAATCCTAACCCCCCTTTATTCTTAGGAAGACATAAAGTGTCCCATTTCACCAAGGCCCATTTTCTTTTCTCCTTAGTACCACTCCAAAGGAAACGATGACTGATTTGATCCAGTTCTCGAAGAACAACCTTTGGAATATTCAACACGAAAGATACATAAATAGGAATAACTTGAAGGACTGATTTTACCAAGGTGATTCTACCCCCATAAGAAAGCCACCTGTTGGTCCACTTTCCAATTTTCTTCTTGACTTTGTCCAACAACCAATTCCAATATTTATTTTTTTGCCTTTGAATATTTATGGGAATACCTAAATAAGTGATTGGAAGGGAGGTCTTCTTATATCTTAATTTATCCAAGACCATGGATTCATGTCTAGTAGAGCAGTGAAAGAAAATAAATTTAGATTTGTTTTCATTGATCAACTGCCCAGTTGCCTTAGAAAAACATCTAATAATTTGCTTAATATTAGAAGCTTCCTTAACTGTAGCTTTACCTAAAAGAGTAGAGTCATCCACAAATTGAAGATGAGAGATAGGTCTAGCTCCATGAGCAATGGTAACTCCCTCAAGGGTTTTGTTTTCCCTCTTTTTGTTTATAGTCCTACCCAAGCATTCAACAAGAATGATGAATAAATAAGGGGAAAGCGTATCACCTTGCCTAATACCTCTGGAATCTAGGAACGACTGAGAAGGCCTGCCATTGATAAGAAATAAGTAGGAAATTGAAGAGATACATCCCATAATCCAATCCATCCAATCCTTAGAGAAACCAAATTGCCTCAAAACTTTGATAAGGAAGTGCCAATCCACTCTGTCATAAGCTTTGGATAAGTCTAACCGAATGAACATGGAAGGAGATTTTTGCATATCCATGGAATGGATGGCTTCTTGAGCAAGAACTATCTCATCTACTATTTTACGCCCTTCCACATAACCCCCTTGCTCTGGGGAAATAATATTATGCAAAAGAGGCTTCAACCTTTCTGCCATGATTTTAGTAATAATTTTGAGAAGAACATTACATAAAGCAATAGGTCTAAAAGTTGAGATATGATCAACCTCTTGAGCTTTTGGAACAAGAGTAATATAATTTTTATTGATAACCTTAAAATTTTCTTTGGCTTTCCTGGATTCTTCCACCACCTCTAATAAATCAACATGAAGGATATCCCAGAACTCTTGGTAGAACTCAATGGGAAAACCATCAGGACCCGGGGTTTTCCCTTTTTGCATTTTAAAAACTACCTGTTGAAGCTCATTGATAGTAACAGGAGCAATAAAAATAGAGTTCTCCTCATAAGTGATAAGAGAAGGGATTGCTTGAAGAACATTTTGTTGAGAAGTCGAGTCAAGAGGAGTAGCATAAAAAATATTAGAAAAGTAATCAACAACAATAGAGTTCATGCCATCCCAAGTATAAACAACTTCTCCATAATCTGATTTCAAGGAAGAAATAAAGTTGTGAGATCTTTGAGCTAGAAGAGATTTGTGGAAGAAATTTGTGTTTCAATATCCTTCTTTGAGCCATTGAATTCTAGATTTTTGCTTCCATAATATTTCTTCTCTTTTTTCCCATTCCTCTAACTGAGTTGTGAGTTTAATTTCATCTGTACTTCTCTTCTCTATGAGGCCATCTAAATGGATTTTCTTATTCAAAATTTCAAGATGAGCAATAACTTCATGTTTTTTTTTATGAACATCCCCAAACTCTTTCTAGTTCCAAGTCTTGATATTGGATTTAATGTATTACAATATTTTGGCAAAACAAAACATCTTAGTCCCATGCCTAGGTTTACCTTCCTTCCACCATTGTTGCACACGAGGTCTAAAGAAAATGTCTCTAAGCCACATTAATTGAAAATGAAAAGGAGAGAAACTCACATTGGTTTTCCACATTTCCACCATGACTGGCCAATGACCTGAACCAATATTATTAAGAGTCTTCACTTTAGGAATGTGACCATGGATTAAGAAATTTTTCAGAGAGCAAAAACCTATCCAATATCTCCATTATACAAGCTAAGCCTTGCCTTCTGTTAGACCAAGTCATAAGGCCATTATCTGGTTGGATGTCCACAAGATGGAGGTTTGCAATATATTCACTCATAAGGTTAGTGCTTTTATCCAAATTTCTATTTCCCCCCTTTTCTCATCCAAAGAGAGGATGGTATTGAGATCTCCTCCGATCAAGATCCAAGCTTCAGGAAAATGAGAGATAATATGAGGTATATCCTTCCACACTCTTCTTTTTTCCTCCAAAGAAGTCAGAGCATAAACAATAATGCAAAGCATAATTTGTTTGGAATGTCTACTTTGAATAGCTATAACCAACAGACCCTAACTGCCAACCATATGGTGAATAACTACCTCTTTTGGGTCCCAAAGACAAGCAATGCCACCAGAAGTCCCCTAGGAACTAAGGGAAACCACTTTTCCAGCTGGCCAAATTTTACTGGCAATTGAGTCCATATCCTCCATTGACATCTTTGTTTCTTGAAGGAAAACAAATTTTACATGGGAGCTATAGAAGGAATCTCTTCTTCGGCTTTAAATTTAGTATGCTAGAGCTTCATGAAAAGCCCCGCCCTTCCAAAAAACCAAGGACCCCCTTGAAAAATTTTCTCTCTATCTTCATTATTAGCAAATAAAAAAAGAAAATAACCATTTGGATAAATAGAGATTTGTAACTCACCTTTAGTTTTCTAGCTTTTTATAGCCCAAAATTTGAAAGCAGATAGACTCGGACGAAACCCCACTAACCAACAAATTAGTCCTCTTTTTTCCAAATCTTTAATTCCAGTCTGAATGTTACCCATATCAAGCTTAAAAATAGGAGTTCCATCAACTTCTTTAAGACATCCTAACTCCATTTTCTTGAGATCAATATTAGGCATTCTTAGAGGTTTATGGGAAGCCCTAATATTGATATTAGCATTGGGCTGAGGCTGTCCACCACGAAGAGCATCTCTAAAATTTATTTTTGGGGCTGAGTTTTCAAAATTCTTATCTTTGATAGGGGTTTTCATAGTAGAATTATTTTGTGGGTGCACCTTAGCACCAGATTCACTTGAGATGTGAGCCATTTTTTGATCAACTAGAAACTTGTTTCGTGATCTCTTTAATCCTTGTCCTAGACATCGTGGAAAGGTATGGTTTTCACTTTCATTTTGTGCAACAAATTGGAAGTTGTTGTCACTCAAGTTCATAGTACGATCTATTGAAAGATAAATTTATAACCCATATTGGATCCCCTGTGACATTTATTGCTAACATATTGAGCATAAACCACAAAAATATTGGCTGCTAGGGCCTGAAGGCCCTAAAAACCAACCTTTAGAGCTGCTTGCCCTCAACCCAGATGAAAACCTCGTGTAGCAGCTTGCTAAAAATCTCGTTCACACATAGGGATGCGCTAGGATCTATGTTTCTCCAAATGATATTAAAATTAGTGGAGACATTCTAGGGTTTTTTAGGCATCTACCCTCAAAATTTTATCTCAATCCGAGTCTGAATGAGTGAGATAATGCCGAAACAAGTTTGATAGTTTGGGCAGTCCTGCGAAAAACGTCCCTCCTCTAAAGTGAATTTTTTTATTCCATAGATATACCATTAAACCAGAAAAGAAACTATAAGATATTATAATTTTTGTAAGCTCATGGAATACCCTGTAGACTTTATAGTCTTACAGCCAAAGAGAAAGTTTGGGGGGCACCCCCTGATATTGGGAAGACCATGGCTTGCAACAACTGATGCTTATATTAGTTGTAGATCTAGGAATATGACTATTTCAAATGGTAAGTATACTAAAAATCTTAGCTTATTTTCTAAATCAATAAAAGACAATAATTTTTCAAACCAATTGTGGTATGATTCTCCTGAAGACTTAGACGATCTACAAAATTTATCAATCAATATTCTAGGAGAATGTTTTCAACAAGAAATTGAATGGCCCTTAGCTTCACCTTTTGATGAGGAACAAGATGTTAATGAAGTTACCCTCATCTGATGGCCCCTTACAATTATCAAATAGATACTCTCAAGCATGAAATAATGAGTATAGATAGTAATTATAAACAAATAGATATTACATCTAGAAAAGCTTTAAATATAAGCAATGGACTTACAAACATTCAGAAATCACAGTTGATAGAAACATTTAAAAATCATTGGACAACATTCACATGGAATTATGAGGACATGAAGGGGATACATCCGAGTATTTTTACCCACTGTATTTTCATTCAAGAAGGTTGTCACCCAATAATACAACCTCAAAGGAGATTAAATCCAACTATGAAAGATATAGTTCAAGAAGAATTTTTCAAGCTCTCAAACACGTGATTTATATACCCTATCTCTGATAGTCAATGGGTTTCACCATTGGTAATAGTTATTAAAAATAACGGTAAATGGAGAATCTATGTAGACTACAGGGAACTAAATAAAGTGACAAAGAAGGACTATTTTCCATTGCCTTTCATTGATCAAGTCCTTGACACCCTAGCTAGTAAGAAATACTTCTATTTATTGGATGGATTTAGTGGATACAACCAAGTCTCAATAGCTGAAGAAGATCAAGAGAAGACCACTTTTACATGTCCCATAGGAACTTATGCTTATAGAGTATTACCTTTTGGACTATGCAATGCACCTGCTACATTCCAAAGAGTTGTCCTTGCTATTTTTTCTGATATGATTAATGAATGCATAGAAGTTTATATGGATGACTTTACAGTCTATGGTGACACCTTTGAATAATCTCTAGCAAGTTTACAAAAAGTCCTAACTAGATGTGCAGAGCAAAACCTTTCTCTAAGTCATGAAAAGTGTTTCATGATGATGATGAGGGGTATTGTTTTAGGACATCTCATATCTGAAGAAGGTGTTAAGGTAGATCCTACAAAAATATAAGTTATTCAGTCCCTTCAACCTCCAAAAACTTAGACAGAGGTAAGAAGCTTTTTAGGGCATGCAGGGTACTACCAAAGATTCATTAAGGATTTCAGCAAAACTTCTTCTCCTATGCTTAAAATCTTAACTAAAGATAGTGAATTTGAATGGACTGAAGCATGTCAAAGAGATTTTGAGATCATAAAAGAAAAATTGATTACTGCTTCGATCTTAAGAGGGCCAAACTAGAATTTACCCTTTCATATCCATTGTGATGCCTCAACATATGCAATAGGAGCAATACTTCAACAAATAGAAAATAAAATGCCTTATACTATCTATTATGTAAGTAAGAATTTACATGGGGTTAAACTAAATTATACAATCACTAAGAAGGAATTCTTGGTTGTAGTTCATGCCATTAATAAATTTAAACATTACATAATAGGGTATGAAGTATTTATTCACACTGATCACTCTGCCATTAAGTATTTAATGAAAAAAGCCACAGTAGGAGGTAGGGTGGTTAGATGGCTTATTTTTCTTCAAGAATTTAATGTTACAATCATAGATAAAGCAGGAAAATACAATGTCATTGCAGATCATCTATCTCGTATGCAAATACTTGATGATGATGAATTAGTTCCTGATAGTTTTCCAGATGAACATCTATTTGCTCTTTCTATTTTCACTCCATGGTATGTTGATATAGTAAATTATCTGGTAACGGGAAAGATGCCTCAAAATTTCACACCTTATGAGCAAAGAAATTTAATACATCAGAGCGGCCCTTACACATGGATTAATGGGATTTTATTCAAGTCTTGCCTAGACCATGTAGTTAGGAGATGTGTGCATGAAGAAGACATGTATGATATCATTAGAGCAACACATGAAGAACCTTGTGGAGGTCATTATGTAGCCCAAAGAACAACTAGTAAAATATTCCAAACTAGATACTTTTGGCCCACTATAAATAAGGATGTTCACCAATTTGTTGATAGATGTGATCTTAAGAGGTCCAAACTAGAATATACCCTTCATCCAATGTGCCCAAATCGTATGCCCGTGTAATGTGGTTCACTACAATGGAGATGCCCTTAGTACCTCAAGTTATGTTTGAGCCATTTGAGAAGTGGGGAATTGAATTTGTTGGACCTATAGATCCTCTGAGTGCAAATAATAAACATATACTTGTGTGCACAGATTATGTTACAAAATGGGTAGAGGTAGAAGCTATGCCATGAGCACAAGCTGAACTTGTTGCTGATTTTCTCTATTCACACATTATGTTGTGCTTTGGAGCACCTAGAGAACTAGTCTCAGATCAAGGAACTCAATTTCTCTCTAAATTAATAGAACATTTCACCATAATCTATCAAATTAAACACATAAAAACTTCACCATATCATCCTCAAGCCAATGGACAAGTGGAAGTAACCAATCGAGAGCTTGAAAAGATAATAACTAAAATTGTGGCCACTAGTAGAACAGATTGGGCAGAAATATTGAAAGAAGTTGTATGGGCCTATAACACAACTTGGAAGACTACCACTGGTTTAACACCTTATGAGATGACTTATGGTAAGCAAGCCATCATGCCCATCGAGTTTGAAATTGAGACTCTTCACACAACTGTTCAACTTGATATAAACTTAGATCGAGCACAAAGGGCTAGGTTGGAGAAGTTAATTTATTCTTGATGAAAGGAGACTTGAGGCACTTCATAGAACTAAATTAACACAACAACAAAGGAAGAAATGGTATGATAAACACATTGTACCTAGAATGTTTCAACTAGGAGACTGGGATTTGCTATTTGACTCCCACTTCAATGATTTTCAAGGGAAGTTAAGGACAAGATGGCTTGGGCCCTATGAAATTGAAGAGATATTCAGAAACAATACAATAAAACTCAAGCCTATTGATGACTCAACCAAAAAATTGCTAGTTAATGGACATAGGCTTAAATTATATAAAAAACCACATTCTAAAGAAGAGTTCATGCACCATCTTAAGCAACAAACTGATTTGCAATGTATATCTAAACTGCAAATCACTACTATTGAATAAATACTTCTCTTTAATAAGCAACAAATACACTACCTATTAAATAAGTTATTGCTTTATATCTAAAATATACATATGTATAAAATATATTCATATAAATAATATATATAAGAAAAGAATTATGCTTCTTTTTGTTTCATAAAAGAGTTCCAATGTTTGCATCACTTTCACTTTATTCTCCATCAAAATTTTTAGTCTCAATGTTGTTTCAAAAAGATCCTAAAAAGGTATTTCTTTATTTGTATCATCTTGTGAGTTACAAGAAAGCTACTGCCACATATTGCATAACACTTTTGTTTGCTAAATCAAAATCTAGATGTTTTCAATTACTCAGCCACCACTAGTGTTTTGAGCAAATCTTCATTAAAAATTAAATAATCTTTGGATGTTATAAATTGCTCCTAATCAATCAAGTTTCCTCTTGGACTACGCACTTTATAATAAATAAAACATTGTGAAGTTTGGAAAGACTAACCATGAGTTACTATTGCCATAAGAGTGAACGATTTCCCCTGCTTATCCAAATTTTGTGCATGGTCTAGAAAGCTAATGAATTGGCAAAAGGACAAGCTCCCCCTTCACCCTTGAAAAAAAAGGAGAGAAAAAAAGAAGAAAAATTCCTTGCTCTCTCTCTAAACAAGCAAGTATTCCAAAAAGTATCTTCTTGCTTCTTAAAAATGAGCAAGAACCCAAAAAAGCAATAAAAAAATCCCTTGCTCTCTCTCTAAACAAGCAAGTATCCCAAAAATTATCTTCTTGCTTCCTCTTAAATAAGCAAGAATCCCAAAAAGTAATCAAAATCCCTTGCTTCCTCTCAAAATAAGCAAGTATCCCAAATAAAGTTAAATAAAAGAAGGGTGAAGAGCTTGAATCCCTGGAATTCTTAGTATTTTGAAAACCATGGGGTGATCCTCATTACAACAATGGGTTGAATGAAACCCACCTAGAAATAAGGTATCCTTACACAATAGCGCTAAGTCTAGACAAGACCTATGGATGCTCATAGATAAGCTAGCTTGTTGGCATAAGTGACCATTGGTCTACTCAATCCTTACTCATGATGAGGAATAAACATTCACTGCACACACAGTTGGTCCTCGAGAGGCTTGAAAACATTAGGACACCCTTAGCATCATACTGATTTGTGAGACAAATAGATGAATTTGTTCAAAGTCTCTAGGATGTTTGAGTCTTTGTAAAACAACCCTAGAATGTTGTAAGCAAGCAAGAGTCATGAGCTAATTCCTAAGTACTATGGTTTATCCCATCCTACAAAAGTGTGGTTTGTATTTTCCAAGAACCCTAATATCCTGTTGAAATCATCCTATGATAAAAGATCCATTTTTGATGACTGATATTCATCCCACATGGAACTCCTTATGAAATTAGAAGAAGAAAATCTTCCAAATAAAAAAATATAAAAAATAAAATGAAAAAATAATAATATATATAAATGATAAAAATATATAAAAATAATAAGTAAATAAAATATATCTATATAATGATAATTTATATAATATTTATAATAATACATCAATATATATTTACCCCCATACCATTTAAAATAATATATCTATAAAATCCCTATAAATATTAGCATTTTTAAATAAAATATTCCCCTATATTTTGTTTTGGCTATATAGCCAAAATTACAGTTTGGGGGGAGATATAAGATTAATACATTAAGTCCATAATATTGTTTGGGGGAAGAAAAACTTTGCAATAAAATAAAATTTCCTTAATAATAATATAGTTTTCCGTAGCAAATGTTTCGGTAGCAAGCTTTCCATAGATTTACATTTGAAAAATTCTAAGTAGTTTGGAGGGAAAATTAAATTTGAAGGAAGCATCATTTTTGGTGGGAAAACCTAAAGTCTAAGCGTTGGACATCAAATGAATTTTAAATTTGTTTTAATTTTAATTTTTATTTTTGGGCCCCTTTGTTTTAATTTTAAAAGCTATACATTGGACTTTAAAAATTTTTAAATTCGTCGAATGATGTGAAACCATGCACCAGACTCCAAATTATTTTAAATCCGTCGAATTATGCTTTGGACTCAAAATTTCTTTAAATCTGTCATAATCATAAAACCTCCGGACTTCAAATTGTTTTTCGATGGAAGAAGTTGAAACAATAAATAATAATTGTTTTAATTAAATGGGCGAGAGGACATTATTTTGAACGACATTATTTATCCCCTATTATAAAGTTTTGATAAGGCGCATGGATGATGTTAAAATCCAAAAAATAATCTGCCTTGAAGACGATTGTAGGAGTGATGTGTCGGGCACAAGCCATTTTCAATTGGCTAAGACAATGAAATATTAAATCTCACGCCACCACAAAATTGTCAAGCAATAATATAAGGGCACCATGCCATCACACCATGGCCATGTGGGCATTGATAACCATATCACAAGGGTTAGGATAGCCATGTTTTAATCCAAACTACGACTTTGGAGATTCATAACCCGTAGATAAAATATATGAAGGGGGTAAATGGTAAAATAATCGATAAAAAGTCAAATCCAAGAATAAATTAAGGGCATTCCTAAACCATCGATTAAAATGCATCGATTGATAGGATGTACCGCCACCATGACTGGATAATGCAATTACAACGCATGGCAAACAGTGAGGAAAATCTCAAACATTGCTCCCCATCATTGATTAAAATCGATGATGGAGGCTTGATCTTAAAATTTTAACCTAGGGTAAAAACCCTAGATCCTACGTCAAGGCCATGATGTGGCATAATAGGAGAAAAAGAATGCCATGTGAAGACATAGCATGGTAAATCGTGATGACACAGTGGGAAATTAGTCGTTGGTAATAAAACGTGGACCTCTATTCATCAAATCGGCGGTAATAAAACCTTCATGGAAAAGGAAGGTGCCTTAATCGATGATGCCACACCTATGCACCCAATGAGAAGAGAAGTCGTGGATGAAAGCTACGAATCGTCGATTAAGCAAGAAATCTAGGGCTAGAAATACGACACATGTTGATGATGCTACATGCGTAGAAGGGTTAATAGTAGCGTAGGATCCTCATCGTCAGATTGGAAGTAATACAACGGTGGAGACTTAATAAGTAATTAGAAGCTAAATTAGGGAGAAAAAACCCTAATCCACCATCTTGTGCCCAATTTTTTCCATAGACGACGAAAACAGGTGAGAGAGACATGCAGCTATAGAACGACGATGAAGCTCAAGTTGCAGACAACGAATAGAGTAGAGACTGAGATAGAAGCAAGAAATGATACCGATTGCAAGGTAAACTCTACCAATTTTTTAAAGAATTTTGCTTAAAGGAAATGGTTTGGGGCTTATGAATTTTTTTTAGATATTGCATGTAGAAATCGAGGGGAACTTCTATCTGAAAATGTGTTGAGCCATAAGAGAGAAGGGAATTCATAAATTCTTCCCAAAAATCCTTCAAATAACCATGTTTCTGAGGGAAATTCAGAAACCCTCTAATTGTTTCTGCGAAAGTATAAAATATATATATATGATAATAAAATTAAAAAGGAAAATCTATTTGTTTCTAAAATTTGGAAGGATAAAATTTTGAAAGGTTCTCTGGTTTTCACTTAGGAATTTTTGAATTTTTCCTT
The DNA here is from genome assembly GCA_028583015.1 of Wollemia nobilis. NCBI lineage: Eukaryota > Viridiplantae > Streptophyta > Pinopsida > Araucariales > Araucariaceae > Wollemia > Wollemia nobilis. The sequence goes on along the minus strand of JAQPPZ010017049.1, from coordinate 5,176,450 downwards.
GAATTTTCTAAAAAAAATAAAATCCTATGTTTTCAATAGAAGAATTCATTTTAAGTCCTTGAAATATTCAAAAAATCTCTTTCATGCTTTGTATGCAAATATGTTCAAAAGGTTCTCATTTTGAATTTCCCTTACATTTTTCTGCAAATTTCCTAAAGGGTTTTTGAAATGTCTAACTACCAAAAATACTCCGAATTTCCCTTACATTTTTTTGCAAAAATTCTAAAAGGTTTTCAAAATGTCTAAATTTGGGAAAATTATCAAAATTCCCTTGCTTTTCTTCTGAGAATTCTTTGAAGGGTTTTATATTTCAAAATTTCCCTATGTTTTTTTATAGACATTTATTTTGAAGGGTTTTATGTTTCGAAATTTCCTATGTTTTTCTATAGACATTTATTTTGAAGGGTTTTATATTTCGAAATTTCTTATGTTTTTCTGCAAACATTTATTTTGAAGGGTTTTATATTTTAAAATTTCCTATGTTTTTCTACAAACATTTATTTTGAAGGGTTTCACATTTCAAAATTTCTGTGTTTTTTTGCAAATATTTTAGGGTTTCAAAATTCCTAAATTCTAGAAATATTTTGGAACTTCCTTACTCTGCAAATGTTTTGAAGGGTTTCCAAAAGCTCTATAAAAATCTTGAAGTTTCTCGAAGTTTCCTTTGTTTTCTTCTAAAAATAAATTTACGTATACATTACTCTATGGAAATTCTGAAGGCTTCATGATTCTTTAGGAAATACATATATCTATAAAAGTGAAAATTTTCTATTTTTAAAGAAATAAAAAAATTCTCTATTTTTAGGAAAAATAAAATTTCGAATATTTCATGATTTTTCTAGAAAATATATATCTATCTATTTCAATTTTTTTAGGAAAATAAAACTGCAATTATTTCATGGTTTCCTTGTTGAAAAAAAAGAAAAAAAAAGGAATTGAAATTCTGTTTTTATACAATGCATTCATTCTATTTTTATGATGCAGGGTTCCTTCTACTATGCCCTACTGCTAAAAACATTACTTCCCTTAAAACTTTCATTATGCCTAGGGCTACGTTTCACAAGAAAAGTGAACCTTCATCTATTGAAACTCAAAACCCAAGTGATGCAGTGAAAAAGTTGTTTCAGGATGCCCGATGGTGGACTGCCTTGACAAAATATCAAGGCCATGACCTGGGAGTTGCAAAATAGTTCATTCTGAACTGTGATCATGCTTCCATGAAAACCCATGTCAGGGAAGTCCAAATAGAAGTTTCTCCCAGTTTAATTGTAGAAGTCTTAAGTTTGTTAGATATGGGCCAAAGATACTTCAAAACTACCTACAGGGGGTGAATAAGTTGGTTGAAATATTTGGGGAAGGGTGTTCAGTCATCAAGGATAGGAAAGGTTGGATAAAGGGGATAACTACCTCCTCTCTACCAATAAAATGGTAGGAGACAGTTACAATTATTATGAAATTTTTTACCCTTGAGGGCAGGTTGTCTATCTATGGTGGATACCATATAAAGATGCTCCTAAATTTAAAATTTCCCAAGAAGGAAGATGATATAATTAACTTACCTTATTATCAGTTCAATTATTTGAAAGCCACCATCCATCGAGTGCAACCAATAAATGAGTATGAAACCCCTACACTACATCTTATCTCCTATCATGGCTTAATCAAGTTATTAGTCTTACACCAAGCTACTAAGAAAAATATTTCATGGGATACCTTGGTTGAGGGGGCTAATGCTTCTCTGATAGTTGAACCTAGTGAGTTTGAACCAGTTCAGGAATCTGAGTCTGATGACATAAGTTCAGAGGAATATTTTCCTGCTCGAAAGTGACCCACCACCTCCAAATCAGCCACAACCTCCAAATCTGTCAAAAAATCAAAGTATGAGAAATTTTTTTCCAGAGTCATCTCCTATAACAAAATCACCTTAGGAAACACCTAGGCCCACTTTACACTCACCTGTTATAGGGCCATCCAATGATATTGAATTTCTTAAAACCCATCAGACTTTTCTGCATATCAAAATGGATCGGATCACAACACTAGTTGAAAAACATGCTTCAATGGTGACCAAATCCCTTGCCATCTAGAGTGAAATCCTTAGGAAACTGATGGAGAGAAAGGTGGTGAAATCAATTGATTCAGTCGTCACACCGGTGATTGTCAATCCATCTCCTCAGAAGAGTGGTACAACTGGTAGGAAACCATAGAAGTCAATCAACTTTGCCAAGATTATTGACTTCTCCAAAGTGTTGGAAGAGGATAGCTCAACACCACAATCCGAACTACCTCAACCAAGTCAACCATCAACTTTGGAACCATCCAAAGATATAGGGATATGGCCAAAAAATTTAGCGCTTAAGGTAGGTATACCCATTAATATTGATGAAATCATCAATCGAGCTACAAAGATAGCAGGTCCACCTCCAAATACATAGGAAGCACAGGGTGAGTCTCACAGTAGTGGATCCAGGGATGTAGAGTATGTCAAAACCATAACTATAGATATCCCAATAGATCCAACATCAAGAGGGGCACAGGTACAAAAGGTAAAGGAAGAGAGAAATATCCTAGCCAGACCACCGCCTATATGGGTCTCATCTCATCTTAGGGCTAAAACTGGTTTGGACATTCATAGGATTATTGGAAGATGATAGGGATAGAAAAAATAAATTTATTTTTATATATTTGGCTCACAAACTTCGTCATTATTATTATTTTTATTTTATGACTTTTATAATATTTGGATATATGTATAGGCATGTATGTATGTGTGAGTTGTTTCAGACATTGCAGTTGCAAGAATGATTTGTTTAATATATGTGTATATTTTGATCATTGCATAAATCTTTGTTTTTCTAAATTGCAAACAAATAGTACAGTTCTACAGTATTCTGATTATGCATGAATTGTTTTATCTTAAATTAGATGTTGATTATCTTAATGCTCTGCAATACGTTTTAGGATGCATGTGATTAAAAATGTACACAATGTTGTGGATTAATATCTTCTTATTATTGATTTATTAGATGAATTTTGAAAGAAAGGTTATCATAAAATATTTTGTTACAATGTTGTTTTAACAACTGGTATGAATTCAAAACTGTGATGATTTTCAGAAATAGATTTTTGCCTGTGCAAAGTTATTTGAAAATTTAAATTCTTATTTTAGTAGAACTATTTTATTATCATTTACAACATTCAAAAAATAAGGATTGTATTTATTGTTGCAATATTCAAAAAGATGAAATTATTTTGTGAAATCATACTATTATGTGAATTATCCATTCAGTTGAACTATTACAGTTTTTTAGAATGATTACTGTTTGCAAGGATTTAGTAAATAAAGAAAATGATATATATGGTTTTGAATCTCTGAATTTACATGCATGAGGACATGCATCATCTTCAGTTTGGGGGAATGATGAGTGTCATAATGTTACAATATATGTATCTGATTTACTTATGTATTCCTTTGTAAATGGATGGATATGAATGATTTTTATTATTATTTCACTTTAATATTGTCATTTATGCATCATAGTGATTAATGATTATAAAATTTATTTACACGTATATTTTACATGAATTTTGTGCAAGTTACTGTGTTGTTAGGTAAATATGTATGGAGTTGGGTAAAGTCCATAGGTTGCTAAACCAGAAGGTTGATGTACGTAGCAGGGTTGGATGTATGACACACTTACAAGCACTATGGATGAAGTACCACAGTGAGGTGCAACCAATGCATCTACAAAAAAGAGTGTTATGGAAGAGCTGAGTCAAAGTTGACTAAATCCTATTGCCACATCAACTTCCAACACGATCACATTTCACACAGTCACCCATTTGACTGTCAATGTGGGCAAAGAATATTTGGCATCTTTGATTTATTAATAAAGTTGTAAAGTTTTATTAAAATTTGGAAAGAATCCAAACTATTGATTTATTTCGCCAACTCATATTCTCTTTCCTTGAGAATAGGGCACAATATTATTCTCGTCATTTCTTAAAATTAGAAGTTGTTAAGTGGTTGCCACTTGGGCACACGATGATTAGTCTAAAGTCCTATTTTGTTATAAAGTTGTATTTGATTAGAATAAGTCATTAGCACATGTGTTTGTGCTGATTAGTCAAAGTTTCATCTTGTTATGAAATTCTATTTATTTAGGAAATTGTTAGTACATAGTTAGGATTTAGATTTGATTAGTTGGAAGAAACAAAGTGTGATACGAAAAAGGCTTCCTTGAATATTAATGTATAAATTACAATAGGGAGGCCATTGAAAAGGTCCTCGCCTCCTCACTTTTCCTCACTACTCTCTCTTCTCCATGAATTACTCTATAATGAAAGTTGAATAAGTCACACTGTAGATTTCTAGCAATGTACATGATCAAATTCCAACAATAAAATAGTATTATTTTTCCACATCTCTTTTGCAATGTTATTTTATATTTTGTAATGTTTTATTTTTGTCTGTAGTACTTTTATTTTCCTACAATCAATGAGTAATTAATAGTTAGAATAGGTTAGATGAAATAAGTAGTTTCTGAAGTAAAATAGCGTAGAGGAGAAGAGAAAAATACTGACCTTTTTGAAGGTAGGGCCCACTTCTAGAAGACCAGTCCCTGTTCTCCCGCTCCTGCATTAGAATATGATTATATTAGAATAAATAGGATTAGTATAAATTAATCTGCATCATTTATTTCAAAAGTAAAATAGTTAAAACATCATTAGTTGCACGTGGATCCACACACATTCATTCATTTAGTTAATTTCACATCTATTAAGTTAATTGCATATTAAAAAGAAAAACATTTAAAATATTCTATCTTTTTTGTAACCTGATCTTAAGAAAACAAATCAAGTGAACTGATTATTGTCTTGGAAAAATCTATACGGGATTGTCTGTTCTTTAAATCATTTTGACTTGGATTGATAATTAAATGATTAGCCCTCAAAGCTAGACACACATTACATTTCACAAATTGCATTTCACACATTGCATTCACACACTCATTGTGCACTATCATCTCCACACATTTTATTTCATATTAGGGGTCATTTATTCAGTTCAGATAATATATGGTCCAATAAATTTTTGTTGCCTTAATCATGGGCACCTTAAAATCATCACCCATTTCATTGCACCATTATGTAAAGTCAAATTATCATTTGCAAAACACATTTTCATAATCCCTAGGTGTTTTTAGTCACTCAACTACTCCTAGTGTTTCTAGCAACCTCTAATGCATGTCGAGTTTTCTCTAGGACAAAGACATATTTTCACTAAGAAAATATTGAGTTATGGGAATTGACTCTACCACTCTTGAACCAAACACAATCACACATCTTAAAAATATATTTTATCAAAGAAGGATAATACCATGATTGGGTTGAACCTCAAAGTGAAAAGGGTATTCCTTGTTTGTCCCATTATGCACATAGTCCAAACAAAAGAATGAGTAGTAAGGATAGGGTAAAATTATCATCACACTTTGGTTGAGAATCTAAATCCCTAAATCCTCTTATACATCACACACCATAGATCCTCAAGTTTTAAGGATAGAACTACATTTTTAGTCAGATGGTTAGGTAGTTTGAATCCCTAAAGCTTAGAGATCAGATTACTGGACTATGGATCTAACCTCCATTGGGGCTATAGATTCCTGACTAGTAGTGGAGTACGCTTATACGTGGTGACACGTCTCTCTTGAAGGGATATCTAATCACACATATGAACATGATCGCTTCTTGGTATTCTTCATGATAGGTGTCATATCAATTTACTCAAGATGGGTTAATGAACTCACTTGCACATACATTGGTTCTTGATTGCCTTAATTCAATATCATACTCATGATTTGAAAAATGAATTCATTGCACATACAATTGATATTAGAGAAATTAGACAAAATTTAGTGAGTTTGTTTGATATCACTAGTATGTCCGAGTCTCTACAAAACAATCAGTTTTCCATATCAACATTCATATCATTAGATGAGTCTTCCATTTCATATGACATAATGTTGGTACCATTGATCAAACAACAATGTTATAAATGGTCAAGAAAAATCTAAACTACGAATGATTCTTAGAGCATTAATTCATTTGTATTTATACACATTATCATCCATCACACATATACACATGCATTCAAACAAAAGCATCCACACAAAAGTATAACACAAAAGTAAAATCTATGTCTATACATATATATAAATATCGGATATACAATAAATTCCCAAAGGCTATATACAATGGAGTGCCAAGGCTCATATACAAAAAGTTCATCTAAGCACTATCTATTTACCATAGGTAGACCCCTAAGATCTTGAAGGAGCTCTAGATATAGAGCCACTATGCCTAGACTCACTATGCCTAATAGTCCTAGATATGGAGGAAGAAGGTTGATTTGGTAGCCCAATGTTGTTTTGCATAAGCAGATCCTCCAACTCCTAGATATATCCTCCTCAAGATCGAAGGTGTAGTATATCCTACCTCTGATGATGATCCCTCTACTCTAGATCTACCTAGAGCCTCATGATCCTATCCTCACCTCCACTTGGAGCTATTCGTACCCCTAGCTCTACCCATAGCTAAGTTATCTCTGTATCTCGCTCCACCACCATCTACTAGAGTTGATATCACTCAGCATTGAGTCTTACCCACTCCTTCTCACCTTGACTTAGAGGTCTCTTAGGAATCTCCTCTAGGTCATCTTGGTTGCCATCATCACCTCCAATATTTGGAGGCTACTCTACTACATCTCTCACCTATATTCTTCAACTTCTAGATTGTTGAAATCTCTAATGATGGGGAGTCTCCTTCACCTCAACCTCTACCTCATCATCATTCTTGCTATCCTCATCCATCGCCTGACTAGGTACCCATGGTGGTTGTGCAGTGAACCATACATCATACTCAGTAGTAGTCCCTGCATAATCCACATCGAGGAGATCTATCTCCTCATCATCCTCATAGGTCACCCACCATGCCTCCACACAAAGTAGGCTCATCTCATCGTGATGATGCTTGTATATCACTAGTACCTCATGTATTCCTTGTTGTAGCCTAAAATACCATAGTACCTATGAGAATTGGATTAGTTCCACCTCACTCCCATGCTTTCCAACCATTCATCTAGCTTGTTTAACTCTCCATAGTTACTCCCAATTAGTACCTCACCATGGTCTCCAATGCACTTGATCATGAATCAGCTCTACACATAGATCTCTATACTCTTGGCCATTGTGGGTAGGATGACTTGATAAAACCTCCTCAAATACCCATCATATCAATACATAGGGTTGCTACCCATACCATGCCTCGCTAGGAAAGCCCACTGGTCAAGCCACACCGAATTGCTCCCAGCTCCAACACTATAGCAATACAATACAACCTAGCCCCTTCCACCTCCACCTCCTCACCTCGTACAACTCTAGGTACATCTAAGCTAGCAGAGCAGGCACCCATACATATACTCGAGGCTCACATATCATATCGTACTCTAGACTAATCATGTTTCCTGGGAACCAATAGCTAGTGCTATTAGGTGCCACTATGTTGGCCAACAAGAACATGACCAAGGTGGGTAATGCCTCCAACTCCTTCTTGGCATACATGGCCAAGTACATGATCCCTCCACCCTTCACACTCACATTCCTCCATCAATCTCAAAATATCTAGATCATCTCATACCCCTTATCGTGTCCAACCTGGACATGTAATTCCTCCATTGGCACTCGAAGAATGTGACATCCTCGAGTGTCACTATCACCTCACCGATCGAGAGTTGAAAAGTCCCCCTATCTAGATCCCATATATTTTCCATTATAGAGATATACCCCTCGTACACCCTCACCACATCAATACGAGAAGCTCTAGCCAGCCCCATGATCTCCAACCACTTCTAATGCTCCTCCCGTAACACCTTTCTCACCCTTGGTATGAGGGGCAATAACCAATGTCGAGCCTCCAAGGTCCTCAAATATAGCACAACACAAACATCAATGCAAACACATTAATGCCACATTCATTTTTAAAAACAAAATTGCACATGTCCAAACAAGAGTGCCAAGGGCGCTTACCTCAACCATATGCATCTCTGCTCTTGCTAATGCATCTACTCCCTTCCTCAATGATGCCAATTGGCATGTTTTCCAATAGCATGGAATCACCCCAAAATTGGGGTAACTAAATTTGATTTTGAGTTCCCACATTGGGATACATCATTCACATAATTCATCATACATCTACATTTGGAAAAAAAATCCCTTTTCTATTGGGAAAAAAATAGAATTCATTTACATAATTCATCACACATCTACATTTGGCAAAAATCCCATTTCTGTTGGGGCAAAAATAGAATTTATTTACATCCACACTTGGCAAAAATCCCTTCTTTTTTTGGGCAAAAATAGAATCAACCACTTGCATTATACATAAACCCTTTTCTCCATTGGGAAAAAATAACATCAATTTACATCATTCATATCATCCACATTTACATCATTCATATCATCCATATTTACATCATACACTTGCACTTACACCATTCACCTGCATCATTACCCATAATTTTGTCAATTGGCTTGTGAGACTCATTTTTCACTCATTCACCAATTGAGGGGGTAAGCTACACCAACAAATTATTTGTCTTCAAGATCTTCTTTGTGCTCCAAGGAAAGAAAGCTGCTTCACCACATCAAACCAAGTGTCTTGTATTTTTGCACCGCATTGTGTTCCATGCAACACAATATAAAAAGGGGCATCTGTAGACACTAAAATATAGCCACTTGTCATCCATTCGTATCCTCAAATCATAACCATTATATATATATATGTATTTATTTAATATATATATATTAATATTTTATATTAATATTTATATATATTTAATAAATATATGTATTTATGTGAATAAATCCTAGCCATCCAACATGACTTAATCTCAACCATCCATCCATCTTAATCCATGTCACATACTCAAGTTTAATCTCAACCCTTCTTCATGTTTTAATCTTGACCATTCGTTGGTGTCATTGAAATCCTAACATGATCAAGGGTAGATTATAAAAGATGATTCATTTTTATGAGTCAAGGTCCAGATTTTTGAGATTACAAGCACCCAAGCACTCTATCCACTCACAAACCCTAGCCACTTCACTACCATCTTCCTCCCTCATTGTTTCCATCACACCTTTTATTTTTTCCACAACAAAATCCTTGCAAACCAAATCTGGTTCTGCATCACTCTCATCCACCCTCGAATGCGTCTTAGAGTTCACAGAACACTACTGAGCATTTTTGAAATATTGTTGGGTATTTGTAGTCATCCTCAAATACCTTTGGGTGTTTCTCGTAGCTTATTTGTAGTTCATAATCCCTCGAATGCTTTCAGGCATTTGCACGACTTTTGAATATAGAAATAGAAGCATAGATCAAAATCATAACTATTTTCTTGATAAGGTAAGATATTATGTTGCATTACTTTACATTTTTGCATTTAGTTTACAGTTTAATATTACAACATGAGGTTTTGTAGATTTTTACTATTTAGAAGGCCACACACAGTGGATTCCTCGCACGTGCTATTAATCCTTTTATGTTGTATTCTATTTGTAGGTGCAGGAACCATATTTTTGGAAGTTTTTGCAGCTAGGATGGTCCCATAGGGATACACAAGCCCACTTACACACTTTTTGGAGCAAAAGACAATGCAAAAGACACCATATATTCACTTGTGAATAAGGGTTTCTAAACCCTAGATTTGTAATCATTGTATCAATACAACATCATATTGTAACATTGGAGATGAAGACCCCCCCATAATAATATTAATAATATTGCATCTAGTTATGCAATAAGTTTTTGTGTTGATTTTGTTATCTATTGCTTTGGTGTTATCATTTTTCACTTTACACTATCCTTCCCCTATGCATAGAAGAGAGTAGAATTAACAACACACTTTTGTATTGCTTCATCAACATTCTTCAACGTAAATATGAAAAAAATCTACTTTGTGTCCTTCCTTACAAAAATTACATGTTGTCCTTTGAATGACTTCTTGGACTTCTTTTTAGAACTATTTTGGCTTCTTGTCATTTTGAGCTTTGGCCATTTCTTTTGGATAAACCTTATTAATAAAAAATGATCCTCATGCCTTCATATTTAAGCTTGATAATGGAAAAGGTAATTGAACACATCATCAATTGATGGTAGGAAAAAAATGAAAAGTAGATATGAAGCAACTCAAACACAATTACAACTATCCCATATTTCTTAAAATTTTTGTTGAAAATAATGTTGAAATGTTCAATATTTTTCTCATTCTCCACAACCTATTATTCTTCTCCTATTATATTTGGAACTCCTATGGTAATTTGGATGTCATATTCTAAGTTATTGAACCTACTAATGTATTTGTCAATAGTATCAAAATATCCCATATTCAAAGTAACAATCTCTATCTCTAACCTACTAATTTATGTAAAATCAATGTGATCACAATTCACAATCCTTAAAATATGCAAAGCAAATTTTTAGAGCTTGTGGTGCTACTAACATGAGTATCATATATTTGGTCAACATGTAAAGCTATCACACCAAGAGCCTCATCCTTCTTATCCTTACACAACTACTTCATATATTTAGAATTAGTCTCCTTGCTCCCAAGTAAAGCTTCAATCTTGATTTTTCAAGTGACATAGTTTAGACCATTTAGCAAGGTTGCATGTTGATCCATAAGTTTATTGCCAATATACAAAATCCTACATGTAATTATGACAAAAAATAATACTATCAATTCTTACTGTAAAAAAAGAGACAATTTGATAAAAATGGGCTCAAAATACTTTTTTATGTAAAGGTTTTGACCTCTAAAAATTATGCCTAAAATCATATAAAATACCTCTAAAAGTTTTGAAAACTTGAAAAAAATTGTACTTGTAGTAAATTGCAGGCCACTACAATTTTTTTCATGAGTGGCTAAGGGTATGCTAGCTATGAGCTAACTAGATAGCATATCGATGAATGAGGTGATACCATTTGTCATGATCTAAAATATGGGGCTATCAATTAGGTTCTAACTATGAAGACCTATAGCACCCTAAAATTGGCACAGTAAACCTTAGCAAATAATTAAAATTACCTTAGTAATAATTCAAATTCAAATTTTAACCCCAAAACCGCTCCCAAACCGCCTGCTACCCGTTTCCTCATTTTTTGTGCCATTTTTAGAGTTTGTTTCATCCGTTGGACGATATCGTCTCCGATCAGACGATATCGCCTCAGATCGAACGATTTCGTCTGGAGCAGAACGTCCAGCCGATTTCGTCCCAAAACTAATTTTTCATAATTAGCTTCTGTTTCAATGGCGTCTCTAATCTGGGCGAAGCGTGTCTACGCCGTTAGAGACCTCCCCCATTGGAGATCTCCCAAAATGGGATGATCTCCAACCTCCCAACCTCCCTCCTAAGCCTATTTAATCTTAGGCCCTCCCCTTGACATCCCCCTGGCTGAAATTTCCCGTAACACGAGTTCTACATGCATTAGACCATCTTAAATCACCATTTGTTTTCATATTTTTCTAAGTTTGTTTGCAGGAACTTTGTTATTCTTCAACCGGAGCAAGCTCAGATCGTCGCAGACGATCCTGTCCAATTCGAGATGATTTCATACCAATCCGAGATGATTTCGACTGCAGTCAACATTGGGGGCAATTACTGCCCAGAGTTTGCATTTTTCTCTTCTCATCTGCTGTTTTATTCTGCATCTAGTCAGTTTATTATTATTTTTTGCTATTCTGCATCTTGGAGTTCACCCATATAGCTTTAATGCATAATAAAATCATAAATTGTCATTAAATCATTGTAATGCACTCGTGTTTTTGTTTGTTATTATTATTTTAACATTATTACTTGTCATTCTACATCATTGCCCTCTGTTGGCATAGCTGCATTTTCTGTATTTTGTATCTATTTCTCTGATTGCAGGTCTCTGACGAATTTGTCTGACGAATTCGTCAGATCTCAAATGATCCTGTCAGATCGGAGACGATTCTATCAAATTCCAGACGATCTTGACTGCTTCAAAAATCAGAACCTCCATCAGACATCCGAAACCAGGTATGGATTTCTTCACTTAATTATTCTCTGTGTTTTCTGTCTAAATCTATTTTCTGTCTTCATTTAATTTGCATTTTCATAATAGAACAATTTAGATTCATCTGGCCAAACCTAGGAATTTGAATGATTAAATGTAAAATTGAACACATCAAACACATTCCCAACCTAGGCGTGGAAACTGCCACTAAACGTTTCCTGGTGAACCCCACCATCCGTCGAAAAATCACCCTTATACCCCTCCCCCGAGAGGCGGGACCTTCAAAGGGCCTCTCAGTCCGAGGTATTGTCCCATCCTTTTCCCATCCTCCTTCCGGGCGCGGATCCTTTAGCCTGAAGGTAAGGGTGCAAAAAATTTGGAGCGATACATTTTGGTGAACCCGACGTGAAACTAAAACCTTTTGAAAAAAAAACAAAAAACAAAAAAAACATAGATGCATTTCAAATCATTAGAAAACTACTAAGTTGCATATCATGTCTAGATGGTAGCTCCTAAGAAAAGACTAGTTGTCACTATAAATGTTGAAAACCAATTAGCAGCCATAGAAGTTAATTCTGTGCTTAGTGTGCCTGAAACAGATAGAAATCAACTTTTGTGGAAAGAACTTGATAGGAGACTAGGTATCATTTCATCTAGATCAATACAACTTAAACAAATCAAGAGGTTTGCCCTAGATAGGATCCTGGATCCTCATCAACTCATTTTTTATCATGAACTTCAGAGAGCCTGCCATAGGTGGTTAGCCTATAGGAGAGCTCTTGTGTCTTCAGAATTGTTCACCTTCGAGGAATACCTCGAGAACGCAGCTGTTATACACCAATTCCTAGGTCATGTAGAAGATCAAGAGGTCATTCTTATGGATAGGGAAATATGGAATAGAGTTCCTAGAGCTGTGTTATATCGAGAGTATTGCCACGAACTTTATTTCTACCAACCAGAGTCTGAGACAGATAATATCACTATAGCACTTTTTGTCAAATTTTTGAAAGAAAATTTTCAATTTGAAGAAGAACACTTCATGACTCCTGAAGAACTCGAGCCCATTAATGATATTTATAAATTGTTTATAGAAGACTAGATCATTGCTTTCATTATTATTATCTCTTGCATTTAGTTTGTTGTTTGTTATCTTTATAATATTGTTACAAAAACAAAAAAAAAAAAAAACAAGAAAAACCAAAACATAACAAAACTAAAACATTTTATTTTTTATTACTATAGTAGGTATATAATTAAAATATATACCTCTTAAGCTTGTTGCATATATATAATATATATATATATATACAAGTATATATATATTTGCTGAAATCTAAATTTAAGCACAATGCCTAGACTTAGGAATGGTAAACAAACTGAAGAAGAAGAAGAAGATTGGTTAGGAGACAAAACAAAAAACCCAAATGTCCTTCCCCGAGGATTCAATTTCGGAAGGAGAAACTCTAGACCAGCCGAGAAGATGAGCTGGCTGAAGAAAATGAACAACAAGAAAATCTTAAAGAGGAAGGATCCTCATCCCCTAGAATGGCTCCAGATGGAACTATTGCTTTTGATAACTTAGATCATTTCTGGAAATTTTTCAATAATAACATTGGTGCTCTTAATATGGCAGTTCGTATTGATAGAGGACAAATTAGTGACACTCAAGCAGCCATGGAAGATATGTTTAACATACACACTAATCCCTTGTCCTTTGTTGATCAAGAAAGTGATAAGGCTGGCCCATCCAATAGAGATATGGTCACTATGATTCAGAACATGCAAAAACAACAGGTTACCCAACCCCCTAAGGAACCTGTTATTGAGCCTAAAATCATTCCCACACAAAAGAAACCTTCATTCACCTGCTTTATTTCGCCAAACTATTGATCAATATGCTTCAAATCGACAAAAACCTAAAATGAAGCCAAACACCAATTTTCAACAATCCGGGATACAACATAATACAACTTCAAAACTTCTTCATAACACCCTTCCTACCAACAATTTACACAATAGCAATATAGCCTCTAATCTTCATGTCCCTCCATCATATGCTCACAAATCCCATATTAATACCCTACCGAATCAATATGGTGGGCAAACCAATAATCTGGAAGCCATGGTGAAACAGTTAGCTTCGCGTATGGACCAGATAGATCCCTACCGTCCCTCGTACAATTATCGAGAGATGTGTAGTCAACCTTTGGATCCCATAGTTGTAGCACAACCATACCCTAAACACTTTCCCATGCCCGTCCCGCCTATATATAAAGGAACTGAAGATCCCATAGAGCATCTTCGCATGTTTAGGATAGCATGTCATGATATATCACATGATGACTTGCTATTACTAAAAATGTTCCCAAAAAGTTTAGGAGGAATGGCATTGGAGTGGTACTATCAATTGCCCACTCATTCTTTGAGAAATTTTGAAGAAACAACTGAATCTTTTGTCCATCAATTTAGTGCCTACATCGAGAGGCATGTCACCATTAAAGATTTATACAACTTAAAACAAGACAAAGATGAATGTTTTGCTGATTTCTTAGCTAGATGGAGGCAGTTGATAGGAAAACTGCACTTTGTGCTACCTTATAGGGAAATGTTGGATATTTTTATCAATAATTTGCAAGAACAAATATCCTATGAGTTAACAATTGCTACTTTAACCACCTTCGATCAAGCTATAGACTTAGCTCGAAGAGTGGAAGATGCTCTCATTAGGAGAGGTCACCTCAAAAAGAAAGATGATGAGAAAACATCCAGAAATCAGTATAAAAACAAACAAGTTGTAGGTGACGGAGTCACTGATAGTAGAAACATTGCTAATATCAATACAACGAAGACAACAAAAAAATTTATATTAAAACCTCCTGATAAACCTCCTCGAGAATTTACTAGACTCAATCAACCATTATCAACTATTTTACCCCAATTACTCGAAAGAGGTTTGATTCAATTACCAGCTATCCGGGAACCTGATCCAACTATACCCGGATACAGAGCTGATTTACATTGTGATTTTCATAGAGGACCTGGACATGCTACAAACTCTTGCAAAATATTGAAACATAAAATACAAGATCTGATTGATAATAATGAAATGGAGGTGCAAGCCTTCCAACCTAAACAAAATGCTCCTAATAACGCTCAAAATACCATTCCCCAAAATCAGAATCAAAATGCTAATCAATCATTAGATATATTTCAACATCCTTTACCAAAACATGGTAAAGAAGTGGCTAATCAAATCGAACATCATAATGTTCCCCCTCCTACCCGATATGTAGGGACTATTAGCGGACAGTTATCTATTCAGGATCCTCAAATATTTGGCACAACTTTATCCATGGTCACGACCCGACCCCTACATAATATTCAAACTCCCGATCCTAGTGATGTAGAATCGGATACTGAAAGTGAAGTAGACATCACCTCAAATCAATCGAATAGTTCTAAAAATGAATCAGATCCTATTCAACCTATCAGAGATGCTATGGTTCCAGAAGAACCATTTCCTAGAAGAGTTACTACTCGACCCTCTTCTAATCAGTTCCTTCCTAATGAACAAGCCATAAACGCTCAACCAAGACCAGTTCAGCGTCTTCAATATAACATTGTAGGTACCATCGGAGTTGTTACCAGACAACAGGCTCAAAACTCTCAACAGGATCAAACTCAGAATGATGGATCAGCTCCATTTGTTTTGAAAAATCCCAATAAAGGGAATCATATGTCTAATGTTCAACCTAAGCCTCCTTACAATATTAATGAACAATTATCCAATACTACAACCAGAATTTCCCTTTTGGACTTGTTAAGATCTTCTCCTATCCATAGGGATGAATTAATGCTCACATTAAGCCAAATGATGGTACCTCAAAATATTCAACCCGAAGCCATGTCCAATACTATTATCACTCGAGAGGTCGATTGTATTGACTTCCGGGATAAAGACATCCCACAACATAGTTTACATAAGGATAACCCCTTATATATTACTGCCCTAATTGGAGATGTAGCTGTTAAATGAGTCTTGATTGATAATGGTTCATCTTTAAACATATGCACTTTTGACTTCTACCAAATATTTGGCTTTAGAAGTGATGAAATGAAAAAAATGGATATGATTATCAAAGCTTTCAATGACGAGACACAAGAAACGTGTGGAGTCATTACTATACCCTTGCAAGTTGGTCCTCGAACCCTAGATACAACCGTGTTTATTGTACATTGCCCAACATCGTACAATATACTTTTGGGTCACCCTTGGATCAATGCGATGCGAGCGGTTCCCTCCACTTTACATCGAGTGTGTTAAATTTGAATTTAAAAATCAGTTGGTCACTATCCATGGTGACCCTAGACCCTTTGATATGTGTGCTTTGGCAGAACCTGTTGGAGTGCAATTTTGCCCCGCTCTGTCATCCACACATCCTAATTCTTATTTTTCATCTAAACGTGTGAAACACACACCCATAACATCATCTACCCCATCATCTACACCTATACATTTACCTCAACCATCTTCTGAACAAACCACACTAGAACCTCAACAGGATCTTAAATCCACAACCAATCCTTCATGTTCCATCCCTATAATTTCAAAACCTATAGACCCATTTATTAACACCTCCACATTATCTACATCTATCATACCTTCCACATCTAAAGATATAGGGAATGATCCTTCTACATCTTATGCTCTTTCTGATGAGCTTTTACCGGATTTATCTAAAATTTTAATATCAAAAAAAACAAATGCTTTTATGCAAGATTCACTTCTTTTAAATAACTTGCCACCATCTCCTCGTACTTTGGGCCTCCCACAACCTATGGGAAGTACTTACCAAGTCGGGAGTTGTGCTTTTATTTATAAAGGATATGATTGGGGAAGAATACCCCGAAACATCAAGACGCATTGTGATAGATATGCTCGATGCTATTTTGCTAATGAATATATTAAAGCTAAACCTATAATGCTTAAAATGGGATATAAAGGGAAAGGCTTGGGACCTTTCCAAAATGGTATGAAAGAACCTATCGAGGTAGAACCATGGCCCGCCCGATGTGGTGTGGGCCTGTTTCCTAGTAAGGGTCAACCCTTCCCTTTTGAAGGTAATGATCAACTCATATGTTATCAAGATTATCTAGATAAACAAGATTCTTTGTGTCCAAAGAATAATCCCTTTACATGCAATATGCTATCCATAGCTTACCCTGAATTGATTGCTGAATCCGACGATGAGTTGGAGGGAGATATCTTCCATGATGTCTCCGTTGAAGAGTTGTTACACAATGGTTTTTATTTTGATGGTTCTATACCAACTATAGCCCAGCTTGAGGCCACGACTCCTCACGATGAATTATCCAACTTAACCTTAAAATAATTACAAGAATTGGGCGTCTCACCCGCCCCACCTAATTTTGAAAGAGATCTACACATGGAAGTAGAAAACGTCATTAAAGTTAACATTGGAACTGAGGATAATCCTCACATAATCAATATTGGATCAGAATTAAGTCAAGAAAAACAAAATGAATACATTGCATTTCTTAAAGATTATGAAGATGTCTTTGCTTGGACATATGAAGACATGCCGAGTCTGGACCCTTCTGTAGTCATGCATCATCTAGTAGTCCATCCGGATGCTAAATCGGTTAAACAAAAACTTAGAAAAATGCATCCCAAAGTGGCCTTGCTAGTCAAAGGGGAGTTAGAAAAACTCCTGAATGTTGTTTTTATACAAGCTATTGATTATGCTGAATGGATCTCGAATGTAGTTCCAGTCACCAAGAAAGAAGCTACCAAAGTTAGGGTTTGCACAGACTTTAGAGATATTAACGTCGCATGCCCTAAAGATGATTTTCCTCTTCCAAACATGGATCAAATCATTGACTTTACCGTCGGGAGTGGAATGATGTCCCTAATGGATGGATTTTCTGGCTATAATCAGATCAGGATAGCTCCTGAAGATCAGGCTAAAACAACCTTTATTACCCCTTGGGGTACCTTTTGTTGGAAAGTGATGCCATTTGGTTTAAAGAATGCAGGTGCAACATATCAACGAGCTATGACTTATATTTTTCATGACATGATGCATGATATCCTACATGATTATGTAGATGATATTATAGCTCGCTCTATTAATGAAGATGATCATTTAGATGATTTAAGAAAAGTATTTAATCGGTTAAGAGAATACCTTATTCGATTAAATCCAGCTAAATGTATATTCGGAGTCAAGTCCGGTAAACTATTAGGGGTTTTAGTTTCTTTACGTGGTATCAAAATCGACCCTCTCAAGATTGCGGCTATCACTGATATGCCCGCACCTACCAATATCTCTGAGTTACGAAGTTTACAAGGTAAGCTTCAAGCCATCCGTCGCTTCATCGATAAGCTGGCGGACAAAACCGGTCCCTTTCTTAAGCTCCTTAAGAAAGATGTCCCTTTTAATTGGGACGACGAATGTAAGGAAGCTTTTGAACTTCTCAAACAATACCTCCTTAACCCACCTGTGCTTTCACCGCCTAAATCTGATCGTCCTTTTATCTTGTACATTTTTGCTTCTGATTCTGCCTTAGGAGCTATGTTAGCTCAGCTTGATAATGAGAAAAGAGAGCGTGCTAATTATTACATTAGCAGAACCCTCATCAGTTATGAAACCCGCTACACAACATTAGAAAAATTATGTCTAGCAGTCGTATTCTCTACACAGAAACTATGACATTATATGCTCAGTCAAAAAATGTATGTCATTGCTAAATATGATCCCTTGCGGTATCTCATGAGTCGACCTTATTTATCGGGTCGCACAGCCAAGTGGGTTCTTGCTCTAAGCGAGTTTGAACTCACGTTCATAGGACAAAAGTCTATTAAGGGTCAAATCATAGCAGATCAATTAGCTTCTGCACCCTTAGAGTCTACCCATCCCCTCATCATTGAGTTTCCTGATGAATGCCTTCAATTAGAGGCAGACCATATTGAACAATGGTCCTTATACTTTGATGGAGCCCGATGCATGAGTGGGGCTGGTGCGGGTATTATTTTAATATCTCCACAAAAACACATTATACCTTTGTCCTTTAAATTAACATTTGCTTGCACCAATAATACTGCTGAATACGAAGCTCTAATCCTTGGATTACGAGCTGCCTTGGCGCTAAAAATTAAACACCTGCTAGTTTTTGGTGATTCTCAACTTGTTATAAACCAAATTAATGAAGTTTATCAGACCAGAGATGATAAATTGTGCCCATATAAAGCATATGTTTTGCAATTGTTATCCTTGTTTGATAAAGTCACTTTGGAAGCTATTCCACGAACTAGCAACCGTGCAGCTGATGCTATGGCCGCAGCTGCATCGCTTCTGCCCTTGGAGTTAGATGACGAATATGCCACCATCATTATTCGTCGACTCTAGGAACCCGCTTCAAATAAGTCATGCTTAGAACCTTTGGATGTGTTTCTAATCAATGAAACTACTCCTGAACCTTGGTATACGGATATATTTGATTTTCTTCAAAATGGGACTTTCCCTGCCAATTCTAATAGAAACCAGTGTCGGTTATTACGTAGACGAGCAAGTCGATTTGTAATAATTGGCAATACTTTATATAGGAGATCTTTTGAAGGTATCCTATTGAGATGTTTGAATCTAGAAGAATCCAAATCAGCTTTAAGTGAAGCCCACGATGGATCTTGTGGAGGACACTTCAGTGGTAGTGTCATTGCTAAAAAGCTCCTTAGGATAGGCTACTTTTGGCCTACCATGGAAAATGATGCACATGATTATGTGCGCCATTGCGACAAGTGCCAGAAACATGCTGACCTTGTCCATGCGCCTGCACAAGAGCTGTAGGCTATTTCATCTCCTTGGCCCTTTTCAAAATGGGGCTTAGACATTATTGGTAAAATTAATCCTGTGTCATCTGATGGACACAAATTCATCATAACCGCCACTGAGTATTTCACGAAGTGGGTTGAAGCTATGCCTTTAGCTTCCTGCACTGGAACACAAGTCTCTAAATTTATTTTTAATCAAATTATTTGTAGGTTCGGAATTCCTGCAAATCTCATCTCAGACAATGGAACTTGTTTCAAAAATAAAGATGTTAAGAAGTTATGCCAAAAATATAAGATTCAACATCGCTGGTCCACTCCCTATTATCCTCAGGGTAATGGTCAAGCAGAAGCATCTAACAAAACCTTAATCAAAATTCTTAAAATATTGGTCAATAAATCTGGCCATGACTGGCACATTCAATTATATCCAGCTTTGTGGGCCTATCGAACTAGTGTTCGAACTCCCACAGGTACTTCACCTTTTGTCTTGGTTTATGGCGCTGAAGCTGTTTTTCCCTTTGAATTAGAAGTTCCTTCTTTGGCTCTACTACTTCAAGATACCGAAGTAGGAGATGAATATCGAGTTGGCAGACTCGATCAGCTGGAACTCCTAGATGAAAAGTGCATCAATGCTTTGGAGCATCTTCGTGCCTACCAAAACAAGCTTAAAAGATCATATGCCAAGAAAGTTCGTCATCGATCCTTTGAGGTCGACGACCTTGTTTTAAAAGAAAATAAAAAAAATACTAATGCAACTAAAGACCTTAAAGGTAAATTTGAGCCCAACTGGCTTGGACCATATATTATCACTGCTAAATTTGAATCAGGAGCATACAAATTAGCTACCTTAGATGGTAAATATTTAAAAGAACCTATGAATATTATGCATCTTAAGCGATATTATGCATAAAATTTGGTCATTTCATCATTTGTACATATTTTGCATGTTGTCTCATTTTAAAAATATATATAAAACTATTTAAACAAAAACAAACAAAATAATAAAAAGTAAAAACAACAATATTATTGACTCTTTTGAAACCAAAAAAAATAATAAAGAAGAAAGAGAGAGTCAAGATCATCAAACTCCTCAAAAATATTTGTTGTATATATTTCTTCTTCAAGTATTGCAGTTATATTTTCAAATTATTTTTGGATAAATTAGCATTTATTTGGAATCCCTCACTATCACAAACACAAAAATAAATATCTTGATTTTATCTGGCATGATTACTAATCTCTCTTATATCAAAGTCCACAAAATTTAATTAAATAAAGTTTGAGCATAGAGAATTGATCTTGTTATTTACTTAAACCAAGCACATCCTTCCACAATAAAATGATTATATTTGTAATGTCCATGCTATGCTACATAGTAGAAGTGGTTTCTTGAGCGAAAAGTTTCCCCTGCTATCCTATCATGCACATGGTCTAGAATCTTTGAGAATTGGCAAAAGGACAAGCTCACCCCTACCCAGAATAAAAATCCCTTGCTCTACAACTAATCCGAGCAAGTATCCCTAGCATAGGAAGCAAAAGAAAAAGAAAAATCAAACAAAATTATGAGCAAAAGAAGCATTATTCCAGTATCATTTTGTACTATCTCAGCTCTATTTCAGCATTATCTCAAATACAAAAGCAAAAATACAAAAAGAGAAAAGAAAGAGAAAAGCAAAAGCAAAAAGCAATAAAATCCCTTTCCCTACCCATTGAAAAGAAAAGAAGGGTTGATGAGTTTGAATCCCTGGAATTCTCAATTATTCGAAAACTGTGAGGTAAGCCCCATAACAGGTGGTTTGTGCCCAACCCGCTTGGCCTTGGGTAACTCCTAGCGTGGTGATATGTCTGTCACATTAGCGACCTTCTTTTGTATAGACCTATGTCTGCTTATGGATTAGCTAGCTCTTGATAACCCGACCTACATAGTAGTCTGGTATGGTTATATGCATCTAAATCATGGTTAATGAACACTTATTTGGTTCATTCAAATCACTTGTATCAAATTATCTTGCTCAAAACTGGTAAATGAACAATGCAATTGCACACACATTTGTATTTGAGAGATTTTGTGTATCATTATGATAAATCAAGATTGGTAATGAACTCACATACGCACATGGGATTCCTTATAAATCTAACTTTTGTCTTTAAGATACTTTGAAATATTTTTGCAAATTGTTTGGAATAAATTCATTTTCTTCTTTGAAGAACAGTTGTTTAGTATAAAGACAACTACATGCATTATCAAAAATCAAAATCATTTTCAAAAACATGCAATCAAGTTACATTTATATATAACTTTTGACTTTCGCGACGATGGTATAGTTCCAAAACCAAAATTGGAATTTTATGACTAGCGCAAGTCCTCATCTTCATATTTTCTGACTATTTTCAAAAATTAAAAATCAACCATGCAATAAAACTATTATATTATTTTCTTCTTTGGATTTCGCGATGATGGTATAAGTCTATACCTAAATATTCTATGCCTAGCGCAAACCATTGTACCAATTTTATTTTCCATTTATTTAAAATCATAAAAACATATGACTTAAATCATTATGTTACACAATTATGCTTTAAAACAAACAAACACTTATTCTATTTCATGTCATTATGTCAAACTTCAAATTTTGCAATGATGGTATAATTCCTAGGGAATTATCCAAAAATTTTATCACACTTAGGAATTTATGCCTAGCAAAATCATTTTAAAATATTTCATGCATAATATTTTCATGGAAATCTGAAAACAAATCATCATCATCATCATCATTTGCATCATCACAACAAAGTCTTAAGACAGTCTCTTAAGCACTCTTTTACTTTTAGCAATATTTCTATACTGGGATTAGCTTGACGACCGAGTGAGCGGTGACTCCATGAAATGGTCTATAATAGCGACAATGTCCTTTGAAATTATTGTTAAAAGTCCCCTTTTATTTTTATCAAATTATCCCACAAACAACCAATTTGTTTACATCAGATTATTTCATTTAAATTTTAAAAGCATGACATTCAAACCATAATATTTCCAAATGACATAATTACATGAATCATCAAATTAATCACACCAAAACATTAAAGCATCATACAAATACATAAGACAAGTCATATGATCAAAAATATCTCATCTATATATATATCAACAACATCTACATCATCTCAAAACTAGATTGGTATGCCACAATCTGTACCTCGGCATACTCAATCCTCTATCAAAAATAATAATAAGCACTATGTATCAATCTGTGCAGTGCAATCTATAGCAGCTAGCCTCGAGAACCCCTCGAGCTCTCAGCCTCATCTCCTCCCCCACCCTGAGGTGGACGAGGTGGCCCCATCGTAGTCCGTGTGGTGCTATGAGTCCTGGACTCTGATCGTGATGATGTCCTCGATGACCTCATCATGATAGGCTCCGCAATATGGGCCGACAACGGTAACCTCTACCCCTCTGGCACCATATGGTGGTATAGTGTCTGATAGAATGTGACCTGGGCAATAGCCCGTGCTAGGTCCCGAGTGCTCGCCCCTCCGCTCCATGCTCTGAGGCATGCAACCTCATCTCTGAGCTATGTAGCCTCAGCTCGATGGCATGTAGCCTCATCCTGTAGAGTCTGCACCTGTGCCTAGAGATGGACAGTCTCCACCCGAAGAGTAGCCATCTCACTACTCTCTCCTATGTCCACACCCTTGCCCTTATCGAGCGATGGTGGCCTCTCTCTCCATGGAGAAGGGGGTCTCTCCTCCCTCCTCTCCCATTGTCATGGCCTCTACTGAGCCTGTGGCCTCCTCTGCTCTCTCCCATCATGACCCTGTGCCACCTCCATGGCCGCTTGGCATCGCCTCCCCATCCGATGCACAACTACATGAATCGGACCCCGAGCCCTCATCATCCGAGGAGGGCGGATGCCTGTGTACCAGGCATCATAGCCGTCGGCTACCCCAGCATCATCCCCATCCACTGGCTGAATGGGGGCATCATCTACATCCTGACTCTAGAAGCACTGCATATCTGGAGCCCCGCTAACTGTAGTGTTATCCCGAATGGTCCAAGAAAACTCGTAGTCTCTAAGAGATGGGATCCCTTGTTGTAGATCGAACTACCTCAAAACTCGGTCATAGCGATGGAGCTCCACCTCTCCCCTCTCCATCCTCAGCCAACAGGTTTGCCTAATGCGAGCCAGCTCCTGTCCATCCTCGGCCCACCCTGGATGATCTCTCCAAGGCCTCCAGGTGATCTGGTCGAGACAAGGTCATCAAGTAGTCTCCGGGACATTGGCAGATCTATCCGCCACTGTGACCCTCTTCGAAGCCACCAGTAGAAAGCTCGGGGCCTCTCCCCATCAATCCCTATTAGTGGGAGCCCTACCGGCCTCCACACCATGATGTGCTCCCAACACCAAACCTGTAGTAGTGATGTCATAACCAGACATCGACCGCCCTTGTATACGACCCCATGCAGGATCCTATACAATCGACATAGTACAAAACTCCCCCAAGAAAACCTATACCCATGGTCTCTCATATCGTAGACCACATCTATCAGTAGCCATGGTACTCTGCATCCACTCTGATGGCATAGCAGCAGACCACCTACAACCCCAGCCAAAACTCGTGTCAGTCTAGATGCCCCAGGCATCTGGCGTAGCGACTCGATGTTCACTCTGCCCTTCTCCAGGGTGAAGCTCGGATCTCCGCACGTCGCATCATCACGTGGCCCCGATTGGCCATGAGATTTATTAGCCATCCTTGTATGGGGATCCTCAAAATCCTCCATACATCCTCCAGTGTGGGAGTCATCTCCCCGTCGGTAACCGAAAATAGGAAGAACCCGGATACCACCTCTCTGCTAGGGCTATCAATAGCCCCATATCTATAGAAACCTGTGGCATATCTGCCACATGCTACAAGCCGACTTGAGCCAACTGATCTCGCTCTACCTGAGATAGCATGGCCAAGTCATCCCTTAGCCCGTCGTATTTCCATTCTCTGCTCTTTAATAATCCTCTCTGCAACATAAACAACAAAACAATAAAAATCATTAATAAAATAGTGATTAAAAATGCAAGTAACACAAGTTCAATTTGAGCAAATTCGTCTCCAATTTTGCAAGCCGAAATCGTCCCTTATTTGACGAAATCGTCCCCATTTCGTCGATTTCGCCCTTGGACGAAATCGGCGATATCGAGACGATTTCGACGAAATCGAGACGATTTCGTCCCGACGACGTCGACGGCCCAAAAATGGCCGCGATGCTCAAAAATCATTTAAAATTAATCTAAAAACCATAACAAAATCAAAATTAAAGCATTCTACATTAAGTTTGGACCCTTACCCGTAGCCCACGTCGGACCTCTGTCGATCTGTGCGCTGTCTCGACCATTTTGTTTGCAAGAGCTCCAAAAACCAGAAAATGAACAGTAACAATGAATTAGGGTTTTTCCCTATTTTTCTTAATTTTATTCAAAAACACTTAACAACATTTTAAAAATTTTGCTTTTCGCGTTTTTACCTCAAACGTTCGATTTGGGTAAAAACACGGAGGGGGCACCATAGTAAGCTGTCGTACGATTCGACCAAGAATCGTCGCCTAAAAATGGGAATAATTTTTGCTTTCTCGTAAATCGAGAAGAACTCATCTTTAACGCATTTTCTTCAAAAAATTCGCTAAAGAGGGGGCAAAATGTAGCACCCTAAAATTGGCACAGTAAACCTTAGCAAATAATTAAAATTACCTTAGTAATAATTCAAATTCAAATTTTAACCCCAAAACCGCTCCCAAACCGCCTGCTACCCGTTTCCTCGTTTTCCGTGCCATTTTTAGAGTTTGTTTCATCCGTTGGACGATATCGTCTCCGATCAGACGATATCGCCTCAAATCGGACGATTTCGTCTGGAGTAGAACGTCCAGCCGATTTCGTCCCAAAACTAATTTTTCATAATTAGCTTCTGTTTCAATGGCGTCTCTAATCTGGGCAAAAGCGTGTCTACGCCGTTAGAGACCTCCCCCATTGGAGATCTCCCAAAATGGGATGATCTCCAACCTCCCAACCTCCCTCCTAAGCCTATTTAATCTTAGGCCCTCCCCTTGACATCCCCCTGGCTGAAATTTCCTGTAACACGAGTTCTACATGCATTAGACCATCTTAAATCACCATTTGTTTTCATATTTTTCTAAGTTTGTTTGCAGGAACTTTGTTATTCTTCAGCCGGAGCAAGCTCAGATCGTCGCAGATGATCCTGTCCAATTCGAGACGATTTCGTACCAATCCGAGACGATTTCGACTGTAGTCAACATTGGGGGCAATTACTGCCCAGAGTTTGCATTTTTCTCTTCTCATCTGCTGTTTTATTCTGCATCTAGTCGATTTATTATTATTTTTTGCTATTCTCGCATCTTGGAGTTCACCCATATAGCTTTAATGCATAATAAAATCATAAATTGTCATTAAATCATTGTAATGCACTCGTGTTTTTGTTTGTTATTATTATTTTAACATTATTACTCGTCATTCTACATCATTGCCCTCTGTTGGCATAGCTGCATTTTCTGTATTTTGTATCTATTTCTCTGATTGCAGGTCTCTGACGAATTCGTCTGACAAATTCGTCAGATCTCAGACGATCCTGTCAGATCGGAGACGATTCCATCAAATTCTAGACGATCTTGACTGCTTCAAAAATTAGAACCTCCATCAGACATCCGAAACCAGGTATGGATTTCTTCACTTAATTATTCTCTGTGTTTTCTGTCTAAATCTATTTTCTGTCTTCATTTAATTTGCATTTTCATAATAGAACAATTTAGATTCATCTGGCCAAACCTAGGAATTTGAATGATTAAAGGTAAAATTGAACACATCAAACACATTCCCAACCTAGGCGTGGAAACTGCCACTAAACGTTTCCTGGTGAACCCCACCATCCGTCGAAAATTCACCCTTATACACCTCCCCCGAGAGGCGGGACCTTCAAAGGGCCTCTCAGCTGAGGTATTGTCCCATCCTTTTCCCATCCTCCTTCCGGGCGCGTATCCTTTAGCCTGAAGGTAAGGGTACGAAAAATTTGGAGCGATACAAGACCTTTGGGTAATGTACCAATGAACTAAAATGTACAGCTCATGATGCTTTAATTTGCTCCATAATAAATGAACCATGTTGTACCACTTATTATGTTATGATGCTCTCCAAAATGTATGCTTTTTCAAGTCTATTGTTGACTATGCAACTATACAATCATTCAATTTGATGAGTTGATGGAATGTGCTTGGTCGAACCCTTTTTATACTTGTTATGGGAATATGTTTTCCATGTCATCCCCTACCATATCATTTCCTACCATGTCATCACTCATATCATTCTATGTCAGTCATGTGCCACATCACCTACCATGTCATCATTTGCCATGTTAACATTAGGTACTATATTGTTATGTCATTAGATTTCATGTAATTAGGTGCCATGTCAACATTAGTATGAAAAATGATGTGACATCATAAATTAGTATCAAATCATCAATTTTGTGATATGGAAATCAAAATGAAGCTAGATGATCCATTATGCAAAATTATTATATAGTACAAAATAGAGAATCAAAGGAGTTATAGGGTTTACAACCAATTGCAACAATATGCTATATAAGGACAACCACCTATAACAACATAGATACAAATAAAATAGTGTCATGCTAGAGACAATAACAACCTCAACAACATAACCAATGCATCCTAACTACTAACAAGCCAAATCCTAACATGGGTATACTATACCTCACGTGAATACAAGGCAAGAAATATCTTAGGCTTAAGGATAAGCCTAAGGTACAATGATATCCTCATCACTCCTTTTAACCATAGAAGGATTGGACCCTAATGATCTCAACAAATATAGAAAGTCACAAGCCATCTAATGGTGAGAGATCCAATGAGCCTAATATGTAATTTGACTGCAATAGGCAATACGATATGAGGTGGAAGAACTTTACCATGTGTGTTGAGTCTTTGTGTCAAAAACTCTATTTGTATCAAGTGAAAGCTAGAAGTCAAGTACCACATTTATTGGGGGGCTAATAATAGGCTCAGTATCCAAAGTAGAATCTTGATATTACTTATGAAGTTCCACATTAAAAATGTCATGAATGCTAAGGTGTACTAGAAGATCCAAGCAAAAGGTATTATTGGATACTTTCTAAATGATGGTATACAACCCATAGCAAAGAGGTTTGATCTTACAATGTGATTTCTATACAAAAAATTGCCAGTCCAAATGAAGACATACTCTATCTTCAACCTAAAATGGATGAGGAACATGATGTCTATCCATTGCTCTCTTCTAATTTTGTTGAGTCTTCTACAAGATCTATGTCACCTTGGTCTGAAGGCTCTATAAATGCTAAGTCTTGCTCCTTCTCCATGTGTGTAGTGGCTGATAGGGAAAGACTATAGGAAACTCATACAAAGCTAGTGGATGAAATATGAGACAAAAATCAAAGGGTGAGTGTGTCATGGAACTATGGACTACTCAATTATAGGCATGCTCAATGGGTGTGAGGCTCAAATCCCACTTCACTAGAGAAGAGTGATGATAAATTCTTAAAATTTGCACATCTGATTAAGGTTGGAAATCCATGGAGAAGTTGAGGGAAAATTCCATAATATTTCACAAGGATCTCCAAAAGTGCCCCATAAATCATGGATCTCTATCAAATATAATGCTAGTAGAAATACTGAAGGAGCACCATACTATATTGAAGAATAGTTGTGCTAAGTTTGGTGCAGTGTTGGTCTTTTAGCAAGGAAGAAACCTAGCCATTTTGCTAAATCGATCCACAATCATAAAAACAGTCATTATACCAGATTATCATAGGGAAACCACTTACCAAGTCCATCGAGATGTTTTCCCAAGGACATGAAGGAATGGGTAAAGGAACACTTAGGCCCAACTTCCTATTTGCTAATTTTTAGTGACAACAAATGACACACTATCTCAAAAATCACAGTACATCCCTCTACATGTGAGGCCAATAAAAGAACCACTATAGATGGTGAAGTGTATTATTTCTCAAAGTGTCCTCCATAAAGTGTTGAGTAGGCTTCTTTGAGAAAAGAAACCATATGCTCTTGTGGGACACAAATCTTATCCAACTCATACAAAAGTCCCTCCATATAAAAATCTTGAAAAGGAGTTAGGTTAGAGGAGGAAGGGTGTACAAGGGGATGATGAAATTTCCTAAAATTAGGATCAAGAGCATAAAGTGTAGGCCAATTCTAAAATCCAACATGTGATGTGGTTACAATTATCAAATCTTGAGCTATTGATGGACAACTCCAACAATCTACCACTATGTTGCTTGCTCCCTTTTTATATTTGATTACCAAATGGAACTATTGAAAGTATGTGGTCCATTTCAAATGTTAAGCTTCCTCAATATTGTTTTGTGATTAGAGAAACTTAAGAGGCATATGATATATATGGACAATTGTTTCCTTACCCAAAATATAATACCTCCGATACTTGATTGCTTATACCAACACACACAACTCTTTATTGTATGTGGAGTAGTTCCTCTTGGTAGCTAAAAATATTTCAGAATGATGTGCCACTGGGAGCTCATTTTGCTTCAACACTAATCCTAGTTTAAATTATGATGCATCTATTTCTATCTCAAATGTTTGAGATATATCTAGAAGAACAAGGATAGGGGCGGTACATAGTTTATGTTTCAAGGAATGAAAGGCACGAATATGGTCCTTAGTCCAATGAAACTGTACATTGGCTTTAGTGAGATAGTGCAAGGGTGCTGCTATGGTAGAGTAGCCAGGTATGAACTTACAATACAAATTTGCAAGTCCAAGAAAAATTCTATGTTTGGTGACTAAGAATGAAATTGGTCAATTTTGAAGGACTTATACCTTAGAAAGATCTACATGAATGTCATGCTGATTGATTATAAAGCCAATATAGGAGATAGATGTTTGAACAAATAAACATTATGGAAGGTTGGCAAAGAGTTGGTTCTTCTAAAGGGTGTGGAGAACTTGATCTATATTTTCTAGATGTACGTCCCAAGTAGATGAATATAAAAGTATGTCATCCAAGTATATGATAACGAACTTGTCTAGGCTATCCCTGAATACTTCTTTCATTGACCTCATAAAGGTTGTAGGAGCATTCGTGATTCCAAAGGGCATGACCAACCACTAAAAAAACCCAAATTTGGTCTTGAATGTTGTTTTCCAAAGGGAATTTGTTCTACTTGAACCATGACTTGATGGTAACCACTCTTAAGATCAATCTTGGAGAAAAATTTGGCTCCATATAATTGATCCAATAAATCATCAATCCATGGGAGAGGATATCTATTTTTTATTATGTTTTTTCAAGGTATGGAAATCAATATAGTCTCCAAGTTGTGATCTTTATATCTCCTTTTTTATTGTAACCTATTTTATTTTTATTGAATATAATTATTGGTTCTAATAAAAAAAGACAGTCTCCAAGAATCATCTTTCTTGAGCACCAAAATAATGAGAGAAGCACAAGGAGAAGTACTTGGCTTGATGAATCCTTTGGAAAATAAATCATGAATTTATTTCTTGATCTCATATATTTGTAGCACTGACTGTCTATACATAAATTCATTTGGGAGAGATGCACCCGAAATGATTTCTATGCTATAATTGATATCCCTCTCAGGAGGAAGAGTGGTGGGTTCCTTAAACATAAACTCATGTGATTGTAAAATTCTTTAAAGTGAAGCTTGTTTGGTGTGGATATTAGGAGGTGCTTGATCTTCATAATGTGTGGGTCTTATGAAGATAAGATCCAATTCATGTGCCTGATTTACTGCCTTGCGAGATTACCTATAACTTAGCACTAAATTTGTTGTTGGTTTAGTGCATTCCACCAAGTATGTTTTGTTGTGCAACTCCAAGGTGTATGTGTTATTTTTAGCATGATATACAACATTCCTATCAAATTGATAGGGTTTTCCAAGCAACAATCCACAATAATCCATATCAGTTACATCACATGTCACCTTATCCATAAATTTATCACCAAAAGAGAAAGACATAGTGCATGTGTGTGTGATGTTGGAAGTTGACCCAATATACTTCCACTCAAGTGCAAGGGGGTGAGGATATGGTCTCAAAGGAAGATTTAATCTTTTGACAACAGACCTCACAATTAGATTTTTTTGTGAGCCATTATCGATTATACAATCTACAAATAAGTCATGTGTAAGGTGGGCTCGAGTGACAAACAAATTATCATGACCCCCTTTTGCAGAAATGTGTGACATAAGGGTAACTTTGTTGAGTTTACCCTTCAATGCAGGATATTCATCTTCTTTCCTTGTAGTCACAATGGGACCATATTTTGGGTCCTCATATATTGAATTTACAAGTAGGGATTTCTTCTTCATATATTTGAATTTATAGCATTTCAACTTTCTATGACCAAGTTTTTTACAAAAATCATAATACAATGATTAAGAATTTTGAGAAGAATAAGAAGAATGGGATTTATATGGAGGGGGAGGAGTAGAATAAGGAGAAGAATAAGAAGTGTGAGAGAATTTATTCACCCTTTGTTGATGTTGACTCAATCCCTTGGAAGTGCTTTCCTATGAAGAAGATCAAGATTTGAAAGATGCACCAATTTTCTCCTTTGCTAAAATGGCATGTTTGAATGTCACATCCAAAGTAGTGAAGGGAGTGAATTTCACTTCCCTAAATATTTGATATTGCAACCCACTAGTAAATTTATCAATTAGCTCATATTCTAAATATTTGACTCCAAGAAGAACCCTTAACCTGTTAAATTAAAAATATAGTCTGGGACTGACATAGTATATGCTTACCTCAAACTACCATTTTGTCTTGAGATAACTTTGGTAATTAGGTGGGCATAAGATGTTCTTCAAGGCTTGGAAAAGTTCCTTCCAAGTCATGATGGGGTGTTGACATTGTTGTCTTTCTATGATCAATACTTTTGCTAAACCTTTGAGTTTTATTTTAGAAAGACAACTTGTTCATCCTCAAGGATTTTTGCATAGGAGACCAAGCCTTCATATACAAAATCCAACTAGACAAGACATTTGAATTCCATGATTTGTCATAAGATTTGATCTCACACTTTGCCTTATTGTAAAATTTATTATTATATATCTTAACATCAATAGGAGTCAACTATACTATGATGTCCTTTACTCATCAATTCTCCTACTACATTGGTGATATTTACCACTTGTACTATGAGATCAGAAGCCATTTAAAATCTTGTATATGAAGGCTAGGAGGGTACTAAATTGGTTGCAATGAATGTCTAGGTAGCTTATTAGGAATGATTTTGAGGGACTCCTAATACAACAATTGGCCTATATTACAAAATTTTTGCCTTCCAAATTACAAAAAGTGTAATTATAGTGCTTTGCAAAATTACATCAATTTATGCAATAAAATTTTACCCTTAAATTTGAAGTGGTAAAAGAAAAATGAGCACTAAATTTGAAAAATTTGACCCTTAATTTACAAATTTTTTATTTGAGGAGGCAAAAATAAATTCACCTTGCTACAAAAAAAATTTTTTTTGGTCGATGTTGGTTGGTCAACTACACCAAAGTCAATGGTTTGCACAACAGTCTTTATGAAAGTCAACGGTCTACATCAAAGTCAACACCATGGGTTAGTGACCAAAAACTAGCACTTTTCACCTCTAGCTGCACACATGGGTGTTGAGGTTTCCTGACCATTGACTAGTGGTCACTATGCTATGCGGTCTCCAATGCTCTTAAAGCATGTTTGGGCTATCCCACAAGTAATGTGGGACTAAAGAGCACACAAAAAATTTAAATGCTACCTACACAAAACCTTTCCTATCAAAACTATGAATACTTCTTACTACCATGTGTCCATGAGAGATAGGGCTATGGATTCCCACTGAGAGGTTATGGTATTACCACATGTCAAGTTGAGGTTGGAAAAATATAAGGGTTTTATTTCCTATGATATGATGAACTATTTTTAAACCTTAAAATCATGTTTAATTTTTTTGCTCATCGTTGACGCATTTTTGTGATCTAAGTTATGATCTTCTGCTATGTCACCACCTCCTTATGGATGACCTACCTATGAAGTAGGGTGCCTATGTATTTGGGCACCTTTAAGGTAGAGGTATTTGTAGGCATCAGGCCACTTGTGCTACGATGAGTTCTTGTGATACTGAGGTGATTGGAGGGCATTGAGAACCTATGATATGTTGGGGTGCTTGCAAGGAGAGACATCTCCAAATGGCTAAGAAAATGCCAAACAACATCAAGAGGGAAAAATAGGGATATGGAGGTAGGAGGCAAGGGTAACTTACACCTTTGTTGGTTGAACATGAAGGTTAATCGATTAAGGAGGCCAATTGGACAAGCAGGGGGGAGGGGGATCGATAAGAAGAAATCAAAGGCAAACAAACTTCAAAATTGAACCTCCAAGACCTCCAAGGAATGTTGAATTGTAGAATCCAATTCTTTCCACCACCAAATATTATGCACCCTTCATTTGGCTAGTTCTTCTCCTAGTAAGGAGTGTCAGGCCTTTCTCATGACCTCAAATTGACTAATATCTTGTGCAATTGAGTCCTCCTGTCAATTTCAATCAGCTTTGAGATCCTCTCAAACCAGAGGCTCTTTTCTTGAATGACAACATGATCTTCAAAAATTTCTTGTCTTCCTCAGGGTAAGTCTAGTTATCCACAATGCCATAGGACCTAGGTTACCATTTGATGATCCTTTTAGGGGTACCTGGTGTAGGGGTAATTGAGAATCCTCTATCACCTCTTGAGCTTCACAAAAATATTGCTATGAATTGGTTCAAACTAATCCAATGCAACACCTAGCCAAGAAATGTGTGCTCTAGTTGGTAATGATCCAAACTAAGCACCTAAGCAACAAATGAAGTTGGCAACCTTGCCACACCTTCTTGCTAACTCTCTTGTAGCTTTGATACCAATGATATGGAAATCAAAGTGAAGCTATATTATCCATTATGTAGAATGCTTATATAGTACAAAATAGAGAATCAAAAGAGTTACAGGGGTTACAACCAACTACAACAATATGTTATGCAAGGACAAACACCTATAACAACATGGATGCAAACAAAATAGTGTCATTCTAAAGACAAGAACAACCTCAACAACATAACCAATGCATCATAACTACTAACAAGAAAAATACTAATGTGGGTATACTATGCCTCATGTGAATACAAGACAAGAAATATCTCAGGCTTAAGGATAAGCCTAACTTACAATGATATCCTCATAATTTTGCCACATCATAATTGCTTGCATAATCATAGTCAATTCTAACATCATCATAATTTATCAAAAGAATGGGTAGGTGAGGTTGAACCTTGGACTTCCAAGGCCTAAAATTCTAAGGTGGTCTCCTTTATTCACCTTGGTGTAGGTGCTATTTGAAATAAAAATGGCCACAAGAAACTTACAAACATTCCATTTTTTAAATGCCTTAAACCAATATTTCCTCTTGCATGTGCATGACACATGTACACATCACAATGAATTTTACACATCCTGCTCAACACTTTGAGTATTCCACTATGCAATATTAGATTATTCTAAAATTTCAAAATTAAATTTTTAAAAAATGGAGAAAATTATGAAAATTTTCAACACAAGAAATAGGCACCTAGAGGCAAAATGAAGAAAAGTATTGAAATAGGACCCCCCTAAAATTTTACAAAAGAATATAGAAACATTGATAATTCATTTACATCTATCAAGTTTTTTCCTGTATAACCTTTTGTCAAACATAAACAATCATGACATCCTCTCATGTTGATGCAAAAAAATTGTCAGACTATGTTAACAACTTTGTTAAGTGGCCTGGAGGTCTTTACCATGCACAAAAGCTTTCCCATGACTTCTATAGCACTAGGGGCCTATAAAAAAATGTGCAATCCCCTTTTTTCTTATTTTTTGATGGACACGTAGTCTATCCTCTCATTAATGTTGCTATTGGACACAAAATGATAAAAGTTAAAAAGGAAATAGATTTTAAAAAAATCATAAAGGAAAGTGAGGTTTTGAAAGGACCTCAAGAAGCTTAATTCGGAAACTACGACATCCATCTAGTTAGAAATTAAAAACTAAATGAAATAATTGAGCTTCAAAATATGAACAAAGCATCTTGTCGATGAATATTTATCCTAGAGAAAACCTGTTGAATCCAGTGAGACCCTCATGATCCAAGTCCACACAGGATTTTTATGATAAAACCCTTTTTATAAACTATCAATGACTCTCAAAAGTCTTTTGGATATCCAAACACTATTTCCCTCACAAGAAGTCATAGAAGCTAATTTATTAAGGACAAGCAATTGAGTAAAAAGGAGATTCACACTCGCTCTAACGCCATGTTGGATTTTACAGTAGTCTCCAAAAATGAATAGAATCAACACATTACTTAATATTGCTAAAAAATAAATATACAGAAAGCAATATACACAATTTAAGGGGGTATCCATGGACACCAAATAATATCACTATAGGAAAATAGAATACACTCCAACTAATAACAAATAATTGGGAGAATGGGGTATTTTTATCTCTAGGTCAAGGTTGAGGAATTGGACTTTAGGTTAAATAATACAATATTACAAAATACCTTTTACAAGGTTTAAAATGGCCCAAAGGGCTTATAGATACAATATAATACAAAGTTTGTGGTGGCCTCAAGTTAAGCCTAACCACCAAAAATTTCAAAAATTGTATATATTTGAACATGTATTTCCATGAATATTTTGAAACTTTTGTTGCAATCCATTAGGATTGAACCTAAATTAAGAAAAATATATCAAGTGGATTTTGAAGTATTACATTCTAATGTCATAAACATTATGTGACAAGAAATTTCAAAGTGAAAATGATGGAGAAATAGAGGGAATGTTTTGGGTATATGGTACAAACTTCATTATGAAACAAGGATATCATGCCATAGTACAAATTGATTCAAATTAAGGATTTCCCTCTACCAAGAAAGTGGAAAAGAAAGCCCCTATGGATCATAAAATGACAAAGGCTATTATAATTTACTTTTTTTTATTAGATAATAGAAGAGGTTTTGAAAGGGATCCCAAACCTTATCACAAAAATAATCTAAGAGAGATCAGGGCCAAAC
Source organism: Wollemia nobilis (assembly GCA_028583015.1). NCBI lineage: Eukaryota > Viridiplantae > Streptophyta > Pinopsida > Araucariales > Araucariaceae > Wollemia > Wollemia nobilis. The sequence continues at coordinate 5,140,305 of JAQPPZ010017049.1, read as the reverse complement.
CCCAAGACTAAAACAAGAGAAAATAAACTAAAATAGGCATCCACCCAAAAGATAAGTGGACCACCCATAATAGCAAAAAAAAATCATAAATTTTGTAGGCTAATATTGAGCTTACAATAAATCTTGCAAGAAATATTATTGGATTACAATCCACATAAAACAGGACAAGGAACCCACCAGAAGTAGACGATACCAAAAAAGGAGAATTATAGCCTTAGAGCCTATTTGGGAACCAAATATCCCTTTTGTTGCTGAGCCTATTATAGTTTACTTAGATCAACCATTAGAAGAACAAATAACACAAGGGATGAGAAAATACAATATACAAGTTCAAAGTTGGGAGTTAAAGGTGTGAAGAAAGACGGGGAAGCAAATTTTAAATCAATGGAAGTGAAAGAGATCAAGGTTAATCCAAGTGAATCATATTCATTTTCCTTAAGTATAATAAAATTCTCTCCTTGCAACATAATTGAAAATAGTATAGAGTGTATATCTTGCATTTTAGAGTATCAAGAACATCATTACAAAAAAGTTTATGGAGGGATTTTATAAAAATCTAGGGTTGTTAGGGAACTATAAGAAAGTGTTTACCATGGTGGATCACTTTTACAATTTAGGAACTTCAAAAAAACATCTAGTGTCTTGAGAGAAACATAAGAAAGTAATTACTATGGAGGATAATATTTGTACTTTAGTGATTTCAAAACAATATAAAGAAAAGTGTTTGTGAGGGTATACCTTTCATATTAGATTATCTAGGGAAATATTATTCTTTAGAAGATAAATATCATTATGAAAAATAAGAAAAAATATAAGATATTGGTGAAGAAGAGAGTTTTTATGAAAATGAAAAAGGAGAGGAAGACACTCAAAGCCCATAAATATTGTAGGTGATAACAAGTGGGGCTAAGCCCATAAATAAAAATAAAAAGTTATGATGAAAAATATGTGGAATATTAGTAATATGAATAAGACCCCCTAAAAATTAACTATTAAGGAGTTAATACGTTATTATAGTCCAGAGTTTAATTTAATACAAGAAATAAAAGTAAGTAGTGAGGAAGGTAAGGATGCATTAAAAAATATCTTAAAGATAGAGGATTGTATAGTAGTTTCTTCTATAGTAGCTTCCAAAGGTATTACAACAATATGGATAAATAGAATTAGGTTGGACAAGTGCTAAAAGCAAAAAATAATTGGGTTGTTGGTCTATTTTTCAAGAAAGAGGACAACAACAAAGTTAAGGTTATAAATGTATATTCTCTAACTATAGTTACTTCTCATAAAAGATGTTGGAAGGACCTTAACATATTTTTATCAAATACAATGATGATTCATAATTATCATCTATGGATTCTCAAGGTACTTAAACACAATTATAATATCTTTAGAAAAATATGGTACTATTGGATGTCTAAATTAATGTAAGATTTTGATTTATTTATTAATGCAATTGGCATTTGGGATGCTATCATTTTAATCTTTTAATATACATGAGATAATAAACACATACGAAAAATTCATATAACAAAAGTATTGGATATATTTTTGTTATCCAAAAGATGGATATAAATAGAGTATACAATCTTTGGACATTTAATCACAAGTAGGATTATATCATAAACCCATTCTATTGATATGTGGTAGTCATCCAAGCCATTTTGCTTTTAGCCTATGTGGCTTCAAGACCTTGATTTATTTTAGATGGTTATGTTATAATGAGATATTTGAAGGATCATGTATGTAAGATTTTGTTCAAAATATGAAATATCTAAAGGGGAAAATGACATTTTGTAATGCCAAATATTTTGGTAACCTATTTAAAGAAAAGGAGGAAATTAAATTCAAGCTAAAATAATTTACAAGAGTTTGTAGAAATCAATGGAATAGAATAGGATACTTATGTGTAAGAAAAAAAGTACTTTATGATTTCATAATACATTGAAAACAAAGAGTCATATTGATTCTAAAAAATTAGGGAGATATGGATCAAGGAAGGAGATGAAAATACCAATAATCTATGTTACAACTTAAATATATTTTTCTTTTCATTGTATACAAAATATTTCAAATCTCACATGGAATAAATATTGAAGAAAAATAAGATATTAACATGGAAGCAATTAATTATTTCAAAGAGATTTTGTTGGGTGTTGGGTAAGTTTATAATAGATCCAATGTAGCCATGTCAACCATCTTTATTATTATTAGCTTTGGCCTTGGCCCTTGAGAATTAGGGTTAGGGTTAGTGTTGAATTAGTCTATAAATAGTAAGGGTTATGTTGTAGTTAGAATCATGTTTCATATTTAAATATTAGTCACCTATATCACTTATATGAGACTTCATACTCTGCAAGTGGCTAAGAGACTTTTTCTTCTCTAATTGGCTAGGATATGTATTGATTTGAATATGGAATCCGATTACTTACATTTTTTATTTCTACCATTGAATATGAATTTATTGTTCTTAGTGGATGTTTATTACCCTGCATTATTGAATTGCTACTACCATTATTGTAGTTTTGAAAGTTATTTCATGACAAGTGGTATCAAAGTTGGCTCCCTATAGTGATGCAAAGTTTTTAGGATCCCATCCTAACATTATTTTATAATTCTCATTGCTTATGTAATGATCCACTTCCAATGTGGGGGATCTCATCTATAATTTTATTTTATAATATTTTGTAATGTATGTGGCAAGTAAGGCACCTAGCTAAGTGGGGCCATTTCATGTAGCCGTTATCAAGATTATAACTAATATTTGGTAGAATATTCTAGCTCTAGTGGAATTTTGCATATAAGAGAACTCTTGAGCTTAGGGTTAGGGTTGCATGAAATATTTTCTTTATGATGCAGGAGCCTATATTTCAGAGGGCATAAATTTTGATCTAACCGTTGGATTGGCTTGAAATTTTACGAGGAGTTAGATAAAGAGGTGGGATTCCTTCATCTAGTGCCCCAAAAATGGGTGTAGTGTTTTTTGAAAATTTGGAAGAAAAAATATTTGGAATAACTTCTTATTTATGCATGGGTAGGTGTTGATATTTTCTAGGAGGCTTAATATAGATTATATGAATGTGCATATCAATTTTGAGGGCTATCCAAGTTTTTTGGGTGATTTAGGTTTTGGCACTAAAGACAAAATAGCCTAAGAAAAAAATAATTTATTATTTTTAGGGCTTAAGATTTAGGGTTTATTTTGGGATATATATTCCCTTGGTATCGCATTGTAAAGGGGTGAAATCCAGGAATGAGAAAGAAAACATTTATTAGATTATTTCCATCTATTGTAAATTTTGTGTGATTAGGAATTTTATCTTTTGCTTTGTTTCTTTTTGTTACAATATTATGTGATTGGAGGTTATTGTTCTAAGATCTTGTAGATATATTTACACCACTTTAAAAGCTATGAAGCCATGTACAAATGTATCTATTTGCAAGTGAATTAAATATTGAAGGAGGTTGACCCCTCAAAGAGGCCTACGATTCAATGGTTATTGTGAGAGTGTTTATTTTTGTATTTACTTTTCGCATTGTAATATTGCATGAGTTTATGCTTAATTTCAATATTTTATGTGAGTTTGCTAATTTTTAATATTAGGTTCCTAACAAGTGGTATCAGAGAGCTTTCTAGGATCGAGTTCTCCTACGACTGCAATAATTATTGCCCATCCATTCCTCCTATTAGGTATAATTTTTGTGTGTTTTTTTTTATTTTTGTTCTCCTTTATTTAAAAAGAAAAAAATCCACAAAAACCAAAAAAAACAAAAAAATACAGTTTTTTTATAGTAGTTGAGTAAGAGCTATTGTTATTGGCTATTGTCAAGGATTTTAAAATATTGTGAAGGAGCTATTGTTATTGGCTAAGCTAGATATTCCATAAAGAATTTAGTAAAGTGAGGAATTATTAGGCTCCAATACCTAGGCCTCAGATAAAATTCATGCACAAAATTGAAATCCCACACATCTTTGGGTGTATTGGGAAACCATTTAGGCTTAAACAAAATTTTATCCAATAGGAAGCTTTTCAGCTCTGTATTATCATAGTCCATGGGATACAACATCCCAGATGATTACCCTCTCATACTATCCAAGAGAAATGTAGTATGCTCAAGGGTATGTGTGGAATCTTCCTTGGGTAGTGTCCTAATATATTGGTACAAGCACAATTGTTCATCATTGCGGTATAACAGAGGGCCTATGGGTATTACATACTCCTCTGCCTAGCATCCCCTAGTTCTATAAAAAATTCATCCTACAAAAATAAAACCCTTTTGTTTTGCTAAAACTGCATTTATAACCCATAAAAGTGAGCATACAGAGGACTTCCCTATCACTAAAAAACAAATTTTCACATGCACCAAACAGTCAGGACAAAGTCTATAAGTGTTTGTGAGAGTACAAAATATTTTAGTATCATCTAGTTCAATGGTAGTAATAGTTGAGTCAATGATGGTAATAGTCAGTTTGTTAGTGGCAGTAACAATCATCTGTATCGATCAGATTTTATAGGTTATTAGTGTCAGTAACTGCACAAAATAGAGAATCCCAAGGTTAGGGAAGTGAAAAGTACCAATAACTATAGTACAAGTGATAGGGAAAGGGATAAAATAGTGACACGAGGGTCAGTAGACAGAATGCACAGGGCAGAGATAACCATTTTGAGCTCATTGTGCCCAAAATTTGTGTTGTGGGATATGGCTCATTGTGATCATATTTTTGAGCTGATTATTTTGATATATAACACCCAAGAACTTTTTTGGACTCCTTACTAAAAATAGTAACCCCTAAAACCACACTTCTATTTTTAGTAATTCAGTAAAAGAGGTTTAAGACTATCCAACATGTCTGCTGACACTCGTGGACATCAAAAAGAGATAGATCAAACCACCTCATTGTTGGAATCCCTAAAAATCTCCATTGATAGCATGCACATAGAAAATCAAGCCATGAGAGAAGAGATTCAAAATTTTAGAGATGATTACGATACCTCCAGAACCCGCCTAGAAGAACAACTTGTAGATGTTGAATCCAAATTGCAAGGTGGTCCAAGCAAGTCTGAGTACCATACTAAATAATCACAATATGATCGAGGTAAAGGAAGGGCAACAAATGACTCTCACCCTCACTATGATCATGATCCTACATTTAAGATGCCTAAATTAGAATTTTCTAAGTTCAATGGGAGGGTTGTAGATGGGTAGTTATGTCGTGTTGCTTATTTTTTTTAAACTCCATGATATCCCTAGATATTATCGAGTTTAAATGACTTCCTTCAACTTGGAATCTAAAGCTTTACAATGGTACCAATGGTTGAAAAATACTAGCCCTGATCCTTCTTGGGAAGACTTTGAGTCTCAATTAATAATTCGCTTTGGCCTTAGTGAGTATGATGATTTTACAAGAGCATTGACAAAGTTGAAATAAACTTTGATAGTTTAAGATTACCAAATACAATTTGAGAAATTGGCCAATAAAACTAAGGGATTGAATGAAGGGTTATTTATGAGTTATTTCGTTATCATTGTGAGGGATGACCTCCAAGTTTAGGTCACGATGTTTGAACCATAATCCATAATGTAGGCTATCAAGTTGGCTCTTTTGACCGAATCCAAATTTTTAGCTCAGATGTCGATATCTAAATTTCTACATGCTAGACCCTCCTTCCCTTCTAGACTCCCAAATTAAAATGAAAAAAAAACCTACTGCACATAAATGTCTGACTATCACAGAAATGGATGTACAATGCACCCAAGGATTGTGCTACAATTGTGATGAAAAGTTTACTTGTGAGCATAGGTGCACCCAAAATAAGCTGTTCCTCATAGATGCTTGTTGGTTGAATATCCAACACCAAAATGGGGGTGAACCAGTGCTAACATCGAATCACCACCATAGGGTGGTCGATCTTCGCAGAAGCCTGATTTCTGGGTGGAAGTCCTAGCTCCCTATGCCTAAAATAAAAAAGAGAGGAAAATGGGGGTAGGAAAGAGATGAAATAAAGGAGGCCATAGCCAGAACTCACAAGGATGGGATATCACTGCATCAAGACATATGCTCACCCAACCCCACTGGTAGAAACATATGTGTACCACCTAATAGATCAACTAATTAGGCCCTCACTTAATAATTCAATGCAACAAGTCGAAAGGTGAATTCTAGAAATGATAAATAGGTGCATGAAATCTAGGATTCAAAATTAGAGCACTCCTACCCTACCAACTTTAGTAGAAATAAACCCCCAACCGATAATAGTGCAAATTCTAAAACTATTAAGCAAAACCCATGAAATCTAGATAGTAGAATTAAATGAGATATACTTAGATAGCAAAGCAAAAATAAGCACATTAACATCAAACATATAGATGTGAAGACCATATTAGAGACCAAACAGTGATATCCTTGTATTTACAAAATATGAAATATTACATATGAATTGTAATGGCCAAAGAGCCACACTTTGGAATGGCTAGCATTCTACTATTTATAGAAATTTTACAATAAATTCAAATTACAAGCATTAATGGTGTTAGGCAAAAATATATTATTGAATTAGATAGCCACTCAGATGGTATTCTGCTCCTTGGTATAACAACAATCTTCTGAAAGGGGGGTAGGTGCTTTTGTGTCAATATGAGCCTTTGATTCTTCTGTCATTTATGCATAATTATTTAATTTTGATCTACTCTACCCCTTCGATAAATCAATGGTACTTCAATTAGGTTATGAATGACTGGGTTTAATTACCTTGGGAGTTGCATAGTTCAATTCAACACCTTCATGCATGAATTACTGGTACTGGGTAGCTGGATCCATAAATACCTTCCTTTTGAAATTTTAGATGGTGGTAGGAGTCTAGGTATTGGGTGGTTGCTTTACTTGCTTTGTTAGATAACAATATTTCACCCATGGAGGTCTTATGAAGAAGGATAGGCATTTAACCAAAGTTCTACCCAACTAATACCCAAAAGTTCCACCCAACAATGGACGAGGATTTTATTTCTCCTCGAGGATGAGGTTTTATGATATTTATACCCTCATTGGCCAACCAAAGTTTTTTCCTGACGAGCGAGAAAGTTTTTTGAATACCACCACCTGAAGGTAGAGCCTAAATGTTCAATCGCTCTATTCTCCACCATGCCCTTTTGAATAATCCTTAGCTTTATGATATACTTGTGAAACTAAACTCATTTGGCTATCTTGAAATTTTCACCCACCTGCTACTTGTTGACATCCACTACTACTGCTACCTTTATCTTTCGCCCAACCATTTATGCTTCAAAATTTAGGTACATTGAAGAGCACCATATTGTAAATAAGAGTGGGTGAAGCAATGCAAAATTACACCCAGAATGCTGATGAGCCTAACACTAGTGACCAAAATGATGATGAAACAAAACCAATAGAGGAACCATACCAACCGAAGGAAGAAAGCTAAGAAGAACCATGGGATGAATTGTTCATGCTCTTGCTGGAATTACTACTCCCTAAACCATAAAATTTGTGGGTTATTTCAAAGGCCTACGTCTTACCATCTTGATTGATTCTGGAAGTACACACAACTTTATTGATCTCCACATTACCAAGTAGGCAAATTGTTACATATATACATGTAATTTATTTGAGTTTATGGTAGCCAATGGTGGGACCTTACCTTGTAAAGGTAAATGTCATAATGTTAAAGTAAAAATTGAGGACTATGAGCTCAAATAAGATATATTTGTGCTTCAACTAGGGGGATGTGATATCATATTGGGAGCTCAATGGTTGGGCACATTTGAAACCATCTCATGGAACTTTATTGAGCTTTGGATGTAATTTTCACAAAATGGACAGTCCCACACTCTCCATGGCTCAAAAGCAGGGCCTTCATAGATTATCAGTTCAAGCCATATGGAGAAGTTGTTAAAAAAATCATCTTGGGGGGTCATAGATCAAATATTTCTGATCCAACCTCACCCTTCCGAGGAGGATTTCGTTCCCATAGATTTGCAACTTATTTTGGCCAAGCATGATTCTATTTTTACTAAACCACCAGAATTACTACCTCATCGCTTCCATGACCATGATATTCCATTGTTATCTAGAAATGCACCATCCAATATTAAACAATATCGGTATCCTCATTTCTTAAGTCAAAAATCAAGAAGTTAGTACAAGAATTGTTAAAAATCATCGGCTATGATTATGACATCACTTATAAGAAGAGCAAGTAGAACATTGTGGCTGATGCTCTATCACCAATTTGAGGCTCACAATATGCTATGCATTATTTCATAATCCTTTCCATAATGTATCAATTACTTACGACATGAGGTACTTCAGGATTTAGGCTTGCAAAATTTGATTGCCTCTCTACACACTAACTCTACTTCATGTCATAGCTACACCAATGACCATGATGTGCATTACCACCAATGCCTTATTATTACCCACACATCATCCCTACAAGAAATTATCATGAGGGAACTGCATGCCACCCCATTAGTCGACCACTCAGGCTTCCTCAAAATATATGAATGGCTTAAGCACAATTTTTTCCTAGAAGGGCATGAAAAAAGGATATTCAAAATTTTGTGATAGCTTGTGATACCTATCAATTGATGAAAGGTGAAATGGTGCATTCTCCAAGCACCCTCCAACCCTTTCCCATTCCTGACCAAGTTTGGACTGATATTTCCATGGATTTTATTAAAGTTTCACATAAGTTTAGAGGTAATTTTATTATTTTCATGGTCGTGGATCATCTTTCGAAGTATGCCCACTTTTGTTCCCTCTCTCATCCTTACACAACCTGCACTGTTACCCAAATTTTCCTTGATTCTATATTTTGCCTTCATGGTATGCCCATATCCATCGTGTCTAATCATGATCCAACCTTTACTAGTCACTTCTAGCAAGAATTGTTTAAGTTACAGGGAACTTAGCTCAAAATAAATTTAGCTTATCATGTGCAAACATATAGCTAGTCGAATATTGTCAACAAATGTTTAGAGACCTACCTTTGTTGCTTTACCTCTGATAATCCTACTAAAAGGGTGAAGTGGTTTCCTTTGGCCGAATGGTGGTACAATACTTCCTATCACACAACAACCAAGGTTACCCATTTTGAGGTAGTTTATGGGTGCCCTCCACTCATGCATTCCTCCTACATTTCGGGTAGCTCTAGGGTCCATGCAATCGATACTACTCTCAGTCAGCATGCTGATGTCCTCCATCAACTAGAGATGAATTTGGATGCAGTCCAGAACTAGATGTAGCAACAGGTTGACCAACACCATTCTGAGCACAACTTTGATGTGGGTTGTATGGTTTTCCTTCGCTTGTATCCATACAAATAGTTGTCCCTACAATTTCATCGATGCCAAAAACTTACTATAAAATACTATGGATCCTACAAGGTTTTACAGTGCATTGGTTCCACAACATACAAATTGGCCCTTCCACCTCCATCCAAGATCCATCTTATTTTTCATGTTTCCTCTCTCAAAAATGTGGTGGGCACTTAGGTACAGGTTCAATCTACACTCCCAGAATTAGATGAAGAAGGTTCTATCTTACTCAAGCCCGAACAGTTGTTGGATCATTGAAACTGCACTCTCCAAAATCACACCATTACTAAGGTCCTTGTTCAATGATGTGGACTCCAGCTAGAAGATGCTACATGGGAGTCTCTTCATCAGCTCCAGCACTAGTTTCCTCATCTTCAACTATGAGGATAAAACTTTTTAAAGGGGAAGGACATGTTAGGATCCCATACTAACATTTTTTTGTGCTTTTCATTACTTATGTAATGACCCACTTCCAACGTGGGATATCCCATATATAATGTTATTTTGCAATATTTTGTAATGTATGTGGTAAGTAAGGCACCTAGCCAAGTGGGGCCATTTCATGTAATCATTATCAATATTGTAACCAACATTTGGTATAAAATTCTAGCTCGAGTGGCATTTTGCATGTAAGTCAACTCTTGCACTTAGGGTTAGGGTTGCATGAAGTATTTTCTTTAAAATATATGAATCCATGTACGAAAGTATATTTTTTCAAGTGAATGAAATATTGGAGGTTGCCTCCTCGAAGAGGCTTGCGATTCAATTCTTATTCTGAGAGTTTTTATTTTTGCATTTACTTTTTGCATTGTAATATTGCATGAGTTTCTGCTTAATTTCAATATTTTGTGTGGGTTTTCTTATTTTTAATAGTATATTCCTAAAAAAAGTATGATATAAGGGCATATGAACTATTCAAAAACCTCTATCAAACAATTCTACTTGTCTCCTAATTTTTGTTAATTTTGTTGGCTTAGTCTTCCATTGTAGTTTTCTTTTATAATATTATCAGTCCACCATTGTTAATTCTATTTTGTGGAACTGATTAAAATTAATGTATTAGATATGCCAAGATACTTATAGGAGACCTATCTCATTATGATAGTCTCTTCAAGATGATTTAATTAAGGGTTATTTCTCAAAATACTTTCTCATAAGTGTTTCAAAGGATTCTTTTAGGTTTTACATTTTCCTTGAGTGTATAAACGATCTTGTTACTCATACTAGTTGGTTACAAATAAATGGTCAATTACAACACATTGATCATTTAGAGGATTGTGCATGAGTAGAGAGAAGTGCCAACCCAAAATTCCTAGTAAGCATCGCAACACTCCAAAAATCAATATTTTTTACCAATGTATTTTTTTTTTCTTAAACACCATGTCTTTGCCTTCTCTCAACACCATTTACCCTTCCTCTCCTGCTCCCAATAACCCTTCTCCTATCACTTCCCTAATACACCTCTAGTTGGTAATCATATTATTGATACTATTTAGTCCAGTCTATATACCTATCTTGAGAAATAAAAAATAGTGGTTAATTCCATTGGAGTATCCAAAAATAAAATCAAGATTGCCTTAGCAAACATCCAAAACTTTCTAAATATGACCCCTATTACACATTTACTTGACCATGAGTTTAAACAATTCATTAGGCAAGAACCAACAATCATGTAATAGATAACAAATTCGAGGATACAAGCATCCATCAAAATATTCCATCTAGTGACAAGCCCCTAGTTTCCTATAGCATTCAAAATATTCCATCTAGTGACAAGCCCCTAGTTTTCTATAGCATCCACACAACTCCCTATGCTACCAAAGGTACTCTTCTAGGTATGTGTGGTTATATCTTAGGCTTTAATTTTGAACCTGAACCCTCTACATGAGTCTTATAATCTAATTTACTAGCCTTATGATGTTCTTGTTCTAAACATCAACATCCCTACCTTTAAGGGTGTTGATCCACGTGGGTGGTTGGTCAAGATGGATAGATCATTTTTCTACCCCATATTCCTGAAGAAAGTCATGTCAAATTAGTTACTATTAAGTTGGGAATCCATGCTCATCGTTTAACTTTGGTCAATTAATATAATTATTGAATGGTTGTAATGGAGATTCAATAATATGGTGCCTCTCTTTTTTGGAATAAGTTCAAAATATTATTCCTCTAAAGGTTTGACAAAGGATATTCCACATCATATATGGTTTATTTGATGTAAATTGAGCAAACATGATTGATTAAGGAGTATTGCACAAGGTTCATAAGAATTCTTACCTACACCTACCAATTGGATCTAGAAATGGTGGTATTAGTATTTTACCATTGTATTAGGGATGAAATTCATTGGGAACTTGACATGATTGATCCCTGTACTCTCAAGTATGCTCAACGTATAGATTTGATAACATAACAAAAGCTTCAAGCTCCTTATCCCCAATATTTGCATGATTTCAACCCTTGGCAAAATTACTTTAATAATCACAATAATGAGCACCCCTAAGGATTATTCTATTTCAAATATCATTTACACCATCCCCAAGATCATGACTATGAAGAACATTGTAACTTTCAAGTGGAAGGTGAAGAAACAATCACATCAAAAGATAAAGATTCATTATAGCAGAAGAAACCAACTAAAGTAGGAAATGCTAAACATAAGAATGATACCTTGGATTCCTTACGGGGATTCAAATTCCAAGGATTTATAAAATAACAACATTTCAATGTGTTGATTGATTTGTATAGCACACATAATTTTGTTGACAGTAAGACACCAAAGTATTTGGGCTCATATATCAATTATTTAAACAAGAATAAATTTTAAATAATGATTGCAAATGGGGGTATTGCTTAGTGTGTGGGTTGAACGACTAAGTTTAACATCTATATGGGGGATTATACTTGGCCTAACAATCTCTTTGCCCTAAATCTATGTAGTGCAAATTTCATCTTGGGAGTACAATGGCTATTTCAACTTGGTGATGTTACTATTAATCTATAAAACTCTATGTCAAATGGGTAGAGAATGTAAAGGTTATTTATCTATAAAGAATTCAACCCCCTCCCTCTAAAGTTGTTATCTCCCACAACATCAAAAAGATATTGGAGAATGTGGTCATGGATTCTCGACCAGGTCAATTACATGGAAATTTAGTCTTTAGATCTGTTTATTCCAACTCTTCCTTTAGAATTGTAAAATATTATGGATTGCTATGTAGATGTTTTTGGTGATCCCATTGGTATCGCCTTAAGTTCACACACGATCATGTCATCCATCTATATTTGGGAAGTCATACTACTAATGTGTATCCTTACTACCATCGTTAACCCTAAAAGTCTAAACTTGATAAGCTAGTCTAGGAAACATTAGAGCAAGGAATCATCCATTCAAGCATAATTCCTTATTCCTCTTTGATGGTTATAGTGTGGTGCAAATATAATTCTTGTTGCATATGCTCTAATTTTTTATCTTTGAATAAGATCACATCAAATATAAGTTTATGATCCCTATTATATATGATTTATTGGATGTATTGCATGGTGCTAAATACTTTACAGAACTAAATTGGACTTGCATTTTGGGTTTCATAAAATTAGGATTAGAGGAGAGGATATCCCTAAGGATACTTTTTGTGCACATGAGGATCATTATGAGTTCCTAGTCATGCGTTTTAGTGTAACTAATACTCCTTTAACTTTCTAAAGTATCATGATTTTTTCTTTCATCCTTTTATTTATAATTTTATCATAGTCTTATTTGATGATATGTTAATTCATAACAACTCCTAAGAATATCACTTACTTAACGTGGACCAAGTTCTTCACCTATAATAGAAGGAAAAAGTCTTTGTGAAAAGGTCTAAATGTTACTTTAGGGTCCATGATGCAGATTACTTGGGACACATGGTATCTCTAGAAGGAGTCAAGGTAGATCCTAACAAGATCAAATTCATGAAATACTAGCCCTTACTCAAATACCTTAAGAAACTCTATGGATTTTTAGATCTCACATGCTACTACAAGAAATTTATCCATAACCATGGTAAGATTGTTGCTCCTCTCACTGCTCTTACTAAGAAGGATGCTTTTGTTTGATTTGAAGTAGCTTCCCAAGCCTCATAGGCTCTAATGTAGGATTCCAAAGCCTCATAGGCTCTAATGTAGGCTATGTGTACCACCCCTAATTTTAGCAAACCCTTTGTCATTGAGTGTGATGCTTTAGGTGAAGTTGTTTTTGATGTAAGATGGACATCTATTGGCATTTGAAATTAAGCAAATCTATAGCAATAATATTGGAAGGTCCACTTATGAAAAGGAAATATTAGCTAGTCTGCATGACATAGAGCAATGGAAACTTTATTTATTGATGTGTTTCTTTATAATCAAGTTCAACCATAGTATCCTTAAGCATTTTCTAGACTGCCATATCTCATATCCTAAATAAAATAAATGGTTGACCAAGCTCTTGGGGTATGGATTTGTCATTGAACATAATAAAGGAAATGAAAATGTGGTGTTTTATGCTTTGTCTTGTAAGTATGAAATATTATTGTTGTTAGTGCCATATCTAGTTTCTTCCACAATGGATTTTACAACTTTTAGGAGGACTAGATTTCTGATCTAAGGACTGCTCAAATCATTTAGAAAGTGGAGTCTATTTCCTCCTTACCTTCCTCATTCTCATATGTTTATGGGATTATCTACAAGATGGATTATAATGATATTCCTTAATCCTTGAGTAGCAAGAGTAGTGTCTTCCAAGAATTGCATGCATCTTCTTTGGCTAGAAATTCTAGATTCTTGAAAACATACCAGTGGGTGACAAAATCATTTTTTGGAAAGGATTAGAAGCTAATGTCAAGGCCTTTATGATTGAATGCAATGCATATCGATGTAACAAGAGGAAATTTTTTAAATGTATTAGTTTAATACAACCCTTTACTATTCCTAACCATCAATGGGAGCACATATCCTTGGATTTTATTAAGGGACTTCCCAAATATAAGGAAAAAATAATGATATTTTTGATAGTGGATTGCCTTTTCAATAATGCTCATTTCCATGCACTATAGGATCCCTATTCAACCAACAAGATTGCTAAGGTATTCCTTGATTATGTTTTTAAAATGCATGGTATGCCCAAGTCCATTATTAGTAATCATATCCCCATCTTCACTAGTATTTTTTGGAAGAAATTATTTTATCTTAGTGGTACTTAGTTGAATATATCCTCTTCTTATCATCATCTACTAGATGGCTATATGAATTTTGTAAATAAATGTTTGGGTACTTACCTTAATTTTTTTGCTCAAGGTAAGTAGTATCAATTGGTTCAATGGCTCTCTTTAGCTAAATGGTAGTACAATAATTATTACTATTCTTGCCTCAAGATGTCTCCATTTGAGGCCTTGTATGGTAAGAAACCTCCATCAGTGCTAGACTATGTTCTAGGATCCTCTAAGGTGGCTCAAGTGGATTATTTTTTAGAACAACAATGGCTTATGCTTTAACTTTTTAAATATAATTTAACCTAGGCCTAAAATTGCATGACACAATAGTAGGATTTGTGTCATTCTAAATGGAAATTAGTTATCGATGATATGGTTTTTTATTCTCCAGCCCTATAAGCAATTGTCCTTGAATACCAAATCTAGTTAGAAGTTAGATCCTTTATTTATGGTCTCTACAAGGTGGTTCATCACATAAGTGAAGTGGTATATCAATTGAAGCTTCCACTATCTTTCCACATCCATCATGTCTATGTGGGAAGATAGTGGAAGCTTCAATTGATATACCACTTTATTGATGTGACATACCACCTTGTAGAGACCATAAATAAAGGATCCAACTTCTAACTAGATTTGGTCTTCAAGGACAATTCATGTTACTTGTATCAAACAAGTTGACGACTAGAAGATGCAATCCTAGATGGAGATTTCGATACTCAATAAAGAAGGTTGATTCAATCTCCATCTAAAAGTAGTACTATAGTCTAGATTTTATCTTCTATAGTCTCTCCAAATTTATAATTTTCTCATCAAGTGGCAATATCTTCTAGAAGAAGATGCTATAGGGGGAGGAATGTATGCTTGAATGTAACCACATTTATTATTTTCTTTTTTATTCGCTCAAGCCCCATGTAAAGGTAGTCAATCCTTGACCATTAGGGGTAGGGTTAATGTTGATTTACTCTATAAATAATAAGATTTATGTTGTAGTTATAATCATCTTTTTGATTTGAATCTTAGCACCTCTATTGTGCATATGATATTTTACCTCTTCAAGTGGCTAATATACTTCACCCTCTCTAAGTGACTAGGATTTGTATAATTTGAATCTAGAATCTAATTACATGCTTTTTTTTTTATTTTTGGTATTGAATTTAAATTTATTGTTCTCAGTAAATATTTTAGCTGTGCATTATTGAATTTCTGTGACCATCACTATATTTATCGAAGTTGTTTCATTACAAATTTAATGATGTTTAAGTAATAATTTGTAAAATATTCCATCAATTATCATGCAAGGGAAAAATGAAATCTTAACAAGGAAGATCTCTATAGAGGAGCTACATGAGAAAATTTTATCTTTCCACTCTAACAAGGCACTTATCCTTGATGGACTTTCTATAGTTTTCTTTCAAAAAATTGAAATTTATTGAAGAGTGATATGTTGGTTGCATTTGAAGAGGCCAAGAAAAGGAAGGCTACAATAAGTGATATCAATTCCACCTTTATTACATTAGTTCCTAAACAAACGAGACAAAATATTTTGATAATTTTCATCTAATAAGCTTTTGCAGTATGATTTATATGACCATTTTGAAAATTATGACAATCAGAATTGAAAAGCATTATAGGTTTTTTTATCTAAAAAAAACTAAGGTGGTTGTGTTTATGGTAAACAAATTCTTCATGGTATAATAATTGCATACAATTTATGTATTTTCTTTATTCTAGGAAAAATTCAAGGATGCTTATGATATTAGATATGAGTAAAGCATATGATAGGGTTCATTAGAGTTTTCTACATGATTTTATCAAAATAATAGTTTTAATCAAGGGTAAAATGAATGGATTAGATATTGTTGTAGCACTCCAAAATATTTTATTTTGATCAAAGGATCCCTTGCTAGATAATTTGAGTCATTCCATGGACTCTACCAAGCTTATCCAATATATTCTTATCTATTTATTATTCTTGTGGAGAAATCAGGGAGAGATTTCTCAAAGGAAAAAATGGAAGGAAAAGTCAAAGGTATTTAGTTTGAAATAAATGGCCCTTCTGAATCTCATCTCTAATTTATTTATGATACTTTTATTTTGGGTCATCTCTTATTCAATGAGACCATGGAGTTTAAATAATTTTTATCATGCTATGATAAGGTAAGGTTGTTAGAAAACTACAAAATCAAGGATACAATGGATTATTATGGATATTTAAGGGTTTAAAATTAGAAAATTTATGCCAAATATGCCAACAATGGGTAATGTATTTGAACTTCAACTTGTGGGTGGATAATACTTTAGTGCAAATAAGCTATTCATATTTATGTGTGTGTTAGTTTTAAAACTAAGTCCACCTAAGTGGATGAGTTGTGCCCTCAAGACCTCAACCAAGATTGGAAGACCTAGAAAAAGCTTTTGGATCAACCTCTAGAGAAGGTTGGTTTTTATGGTACTAGATAGACTAACAATGTCTTAAGACTAAAATAAGGAATGGAAATAGTTAGAATCTAGACATGGAATATGGATAGAATTCAACCACAACAAGAGATATAAGAGAATGAGAGTATCGTTTCCTTAACTAAACTAAATTTTCTAACAAACCAAACATCATCCAATATTACAAAAAATTAATCAAATAAACACATACATGGTCAAACAATATAGGAATTGAATAAACAGTAATCTAGGGAGATATCTAGATAACAAAATAAATTTAACAAAATACACCATTCATATCATTTAAAAAAAAAATCTTAGCAATGAAATTAGCATACATACATGTTTTACAATGTTCTTAGACAAAGGCCAAACAACACTTCAATTTTCATTAAGAGGCATATAACATTCAATAATACAACTTATACAATTATAAAAGCTAAAGATTCGGTGGTCAAAATGGGTTACATTTAAGTATACATATATTTTCATTGCATTCGGTTAGCTTGGAAGGATTATGTGGAGGTTCTCCTATAGGTCTGTTAGGGTGACTACAAGGAGTGATTGTTGCTTTCAACTCATTTGAGCTTAACCTCTTATGGTGTTTGCTACTAATGTGTATAGACCAAATTTCTCTCAAGCAACTAGTGTACATGCTATACCATTATATCCTAAGCATATTTTGATAGGTCTTCTTTATTCTACTTATTTTTGTTGCATTGAGTTAGTTGTGCCAAGATAGGTGTATGATGGAGAAGCCTATGACCATTGAGATATCTGACAATGATGATGCTAGGTGGTTGGCTGACATGCATAAATTTTACTAATTAGAATAGGTCCAAGAACCCTTTTTGTGAGGCCAAAGTTTTGATAGGCTTGTTGGGTGTCAAAGAGTCTAGTTTTATTTGTTTCAAACTCCATTCCTTAGCTAAATTTTTGAGTTTGGAAATTGTATCTTAATGCTAAAATTGCTTACTTTTTAGATGATGTAAACTTTGAAATGAGTTTGATCCTTATGCACTGTCAGGTGTTGGAGACGAGTCTTGAAATTGAGCACTTTTATACTAGGTTGTAAGACTTAGAAATATTTTTTTTTGACCTTGGTTTCTTTCTATACCAATATTTTTATGCATCTTATGATGATACTACCTCTTGAAAATTCTGGTAGTTCTTTCATATTTATGATGGCTTTACAATCCTTATACTACCACAAAATATCATAGGTTAACTTGAAAATATCACACAGGTCCCAATATAAAATAGCCATAATATAATAAGGTCAAGATAATAATAATATGAGTAGAATAATATGAGAAAATTAATATGTATATCAAGGCTTATAATAAATCAAATAACATTCATTTATATGTAGAAATATGAATGTAAATAGCTTGAATCATTCATTTACTATGCATGAAGAATAACTTACAATATAGCCATAGTAATGTGACTCTTCACATACTTGACTATTGCTCTCCATATGCCAAGTCTCATGACTCTTGGCTTATCTACTTGTCACTTGCATACTTGATGAACACTTGACTCTATAATACTTGCACACCTTTACATAACTCTTACACTTCTACTTGCACTCTCTAATCTAGGATACTTGTGCACATATTTACATTACATATTTGCACTCTTACATAAAAGACACTTGTGCACATTTACTCAACCTACACTTGCACTCTAACTTACATGACACTTGTGCATTTCCTACACATTATAACTTTACACGACCCTTGTGTATTTCCTACACATTCACACTTACATAAAGACAAAAATACAACTCACACTCTAAAATATGACTCAACGCTAGCCTATTATTTATAAATGTACCATGAAGGTACCATGGGGGTACATTAGCATGTACCGTATAATGTAATATTATCCAACAACTTAGCCATATTTTACATCCAAGAAGGGGTTGCCTTGATGTTGGATGTTGAAATTTTTTTTGCATTGGATGACGTCAACTTTTGAAAAGTCTGATTGCTTGCAAGTTCAATATTCATACTTAACATTTTTGCTTCGTTGATAACATCAACTTCTTCAAAAGTCTAGCCAATTTGATGTGTAAGATGCCCATACCTTAGTCAAAATTCAATATGGCCATATGATAAGTGCTATATATTAGAATTTTGCTATTGCTATGCTTGCATTAGCTCTTTAGAATGTTTGGCCCCTTGCTCCTATGTGCTAAGTTTCTATATCTTAGTTAAATTTTCACTCTAAAACTTCTGCATATTGTTGGGCTACCTACTTTAGCCAAAAAATTTGAACCTAGATAGGCACTTATTGGATATTGAGTTGATATCTATTTTTCTTCACCAGTATTCTACCTTTTCTTTGTAGCTAGATCTTCATAAGTGGCCTGGTTTGATCTTCAACTTGTGCCTAAAAGATGCTTTGAGTCCAACTGATGTGTTGATACCTTAGCAAAACAATGAGAACTTGAGAAAAATCATGATCCAACTTATTTGAAAGGATTGTGGATGTGGGTGATGAAATATACATATATTATTGATGACTTCTGGGTGTTTTTGGTTGCAAAAATAGAGAACCTAGTAAGCCTTATGTATGGAGTAATGGAAATAATGAGAGGAGGGAAAGTTAGAAGATAAGTTAATGGTAGATAGAGGTATGGGGGTAGGAAAGGCTTAAAATGATGTGAAATAAAAAAAATATAGAATAGGAAATGTTGTCGGTGAGAATGATGAGGGTGTGCTTGAGCATCTACTATATGTTAATGATAAAGCTAGCCAAAATACCCTTGCTTAGCTTATAGGTCATTTAGACAAAAAACCTACCATAATCCTCAATATTCAGGGTTGGGGAACTACAAGAAGCTAACAAGTCATGAAAGCTATAGAAATAATAGGTTGATAATGATGGAGAGATATACAAGAAAATATGGTGCAAAGACAAAAAGAAAAGGGAAATACGAGAAAAGAAAGAGACAAGAAAAGATGAGGAGATACCCTATTGCACATACCTATAGCAAAATTGAGTCCATCATGAGCATAATCTACCATCGCTCATAACTACTTCAGATATTTACTGAAGAACACAAGCTTATACTGAGAGGGGGGTGAAAAGTATAAGACCACTTTTAACTTTATCTATCAATACAACTTTCAAACCATTAACATGCGAAATAAAGATAGCAGTAATAACAATAGTAAAAACAATGCACAAAATGCAATCCACAAAGAGACACAACAATTTACGTGGTTCACCCAAGGTGGGCTACTCCACGGATAAAACTTTTCTTCTAAAAGTTGTATCAAAGTCCTCTGGGAATCCTTCCCGATTACAATGTTTATGAGCCTCAACTCAAAGGAGACACCTTCCCCTAATTCTGCTTTGGTTGGTGATCCTCTAGAAGACCTCTACCTCCTCTACCCTTAGCAAGTGGAATTTTGTCCATAGAAGACACTTGTCTTCCCTGCTCTGGCTGGAGATCTCTGTCCTCAATTCTGTCACAACAAAGCTGGTCCTCTTCTCTGCACCAAACACAGTCCTTCGGTCTGGCACAATACTTTTCCTCTTCTTCTATTCTTTTTCTGCACTTGGTTGAAACCAATATTTTATTGTTTGCGCAAATACTACAGTCCTCGATCAGAAACACAGTAGCATAGATTTCACGTATTCTGTGCATACACAGCAATACAGTCTTCACAAAATACAGCAGCACTATCTTTGCAAATATAGCAGCACTTCCTTTTCACTTTTTGTCTAAGTCACGATAGCACTGTCTTCGCAACCTCTGTCTAAACACAGCAGATGCTCAGGCTTCTACTTATGCACTTCTGTGATCGATCTTCTCCCTGCACTCTCTCTGTGCAATTCGCACTTCGAACGCACACTTGATCGATGCCCAAACTATCAAAACATCCCTCCTTTTATAGAGTAAGATCCATGGTCATTACATCCAAACTTGGTTGGTTGTTATACTTCTTCTGCATCGACTGCAAAACCCTGTGTTGCGTCGGCCCAGATTTTAACTTTGTCGGCTCAAAGTTAACTCTGTCCTCAACCGCCTCCCTGTAGCTTCTGGCGTGAAACTTCAACATGTCGTGATATCGTGACACCTTTGCCTACCGTACACCTTCTATAGCTTTTTGTAGCGATATCACGATGCTTTTTCTTTTGTCTGCTTCCCATGGCACTTTTGTCATGAAATCGTGACACTTTTGCCTTTCGCTGATGTCATCTCACTTATGTCATGAAATCATGATGCTTTAGACTTCAAAGCCTTCTTCTCTACTTTTGTCGCGAAATCGTGACACCTTTGCCTCTTGCTGACGTCATCTGCAACTTTGTCATGAAATCGTGACACTTCTTGCTTCTTCAACATTTTCTTGGTTTGCACTAGCAAAAATGGAACATGTCATGAAATTGTGATGCTTTCGCTGCCTTAAGCTCTTTTCTGCCAACTGCTCCCGAAACTGGAACATGTCGCGAAATCACGATGCTTTCATTGCCTTAAGCACTTTTCTGCCATATGCCCGTGAAACTGGAACATGTCACGAAATCATGACACTTTTGCCAACTGTAGGCTACCAACTTAATTTGTCGCAAAATCGTGACACTTTCTGCATCCGTACAACTTATTTGAAACCTGTCACGAAATCACGACGCTTTTGCCAACTGCAAGCTGCCAACTCAACCTATCGTGAAATCGTGACACTTTCTGCAACTCAACCCTGCCTACTCAACTTGTCGCGAAATCATGACACTTCCTACAATTCAACGCTACCAACTCAACTTGTCATGAAATCGTGACACTTTCTGCAACTCAACCCTGCCAACTCAACTTGTCACGAAATCGTGACACTTCCTGCAACTCAACGCTACCAACTCAACTTGTCACGAAATCGTGACACTTTCTGCAACTCAACGCTGCCAACTCAACTTGTCGTGAAATCGTGATAGTTTTGCCTAAACTTTCTCTCTCCTAAAACATGTCACGAAATCACGACAGTTTTTCCAGCCGCCTACAAAATTTTACTAACTTATATTTTTCTTGATCTTTTGCAACTGGATTTTCTAGGAGACTTACTGACCAGCTGAAACCTTCATCAAAACACATACTTAGACATAAAAATAGATTGCTCCAAGAACTCCTTGACATCAAAGACAACAACTACCAAGAGCTTCTTGACATCAATGACAACAACTAAACTTAGGCAAATGCAATGTACTCAAGGTACCCAAAATTGCCAACAATCTCCCCCTTTGTCATTGATGGCAACCCTTTACTAAAAACACATCTTCAAGAGCCAAAACTGAAATCAATCTCTTGAAGTTTTGCTCCCCTTGACTTGAAGCTTTCCTCTTCACTTGAAACTCTCCCCCTTACTCATATCTCTCCCCCTTACTCAAAACTCTCCCCCTTTGTCATCAATGGCAAAGGGTCACCTTTGGGGCTTGGGACTAAGAATGAGCCTCTTAGCTTAGTCCCTCCCCCACCTCCTATTGAGGTGAATTAAAACTAGGGTGGGAGTACAACTCCCAATTTCTCCCTTAGATACTCAAATGTATCTCTTGGAAGAGGTTTTGTGAAAATATCTGCAATTTGTTCTTTAGTAGACACATATTCTACCTTGAACTGCTTATCTTGCACTTTCTCCCTTAGAAAGTGATACTTGATGGAAATATGCTTTGTCCTTGAGTGCATTACCGAATTTTTGGAAATACTTATGGCACTAGTATTATCACAAAATATGGAGATGGGTTGTTCATGCTTGACTTTGAAATCCTCCAAGGTGGTTTTCATCCATAGAACTTGAGTACACCCAACCATTGCTATTATATATTCAGCTTCTACTATAGATAAAGAAACCGAAGGTTGTTTCTTACTTAGCCAAGAAACCAAACTCTTTCCTAGAAAGATTGCTCCACCACTGGTGCTTTTCCTGTCATCATTACTGCCTACCCAATTTGCATCTGTATAGGCTATGAGAGTAAAATCATCACCTTTGGGATACCAAAGCCTGAAGTCCATAGTTCCCTTCAGATATCTGAATATCCTTTTAACTGCTATAACATGAGAATATTTTGGAGCAGCCTGGAATCTGGCACTAACCCAACAGACCTACATGATATCGAGTCCGGTAGCTGTAACATATAACAAACTGCCTATCATCGATCTGTACAATTTTTGATTTGTCACTGGAGATTCATCATTTTTACTCATCGTGCATCCTGTAGTCATTGGAGTACATACAGGTTTGTTGTCTATCATCTCGAATTTTTTTAACATCTCTCTGATATATTTTCCTTGAGAAGGAAATATACGGTCTTTTGATTGAGCAATCTGAAGACCCAAAAAGAATGATAACTCACCAATCATAGACATCTCAAATTCCTTTTGCATGGTGTTAGCAAAATCTTTGCACATCTGGGTATTATTTCCCCCGAAAATGATATCATCAACATAGACAACTACAATCAACATATCATTACCTTTATATTTTATATACAAATTGCTATCTGCCACACCTTTCCTGAAACCTTGCTTATGAAGGTACCTGTCTAGTCTTGAATACCAAGCCCTAGGTGCTTGCTTTAACCCATACAAAGCCTTTTTCAATTTGCACACATAGTCCGATTGGTTTGAGAGAGACACGCCTTCTGGTTGTTCTACGTAGACTTCTTCATCCAAAACTCCATTTAAAAAGGCTGATTTCACATCCATTTGGTACACTTTGAATGCTTTGAAACTTGAAAGAGCCAAAAACATTCTGATGGCTTCGAGACGAGCAACAGGAGCAAACGTCTCTTCGAAATCAACACCTTCTACTTGGGCATAACCTTTGCAAACCAACCTGGCTTTGTTTCTGACAATCTTTCCATCCTCATTGAGTTTATTTCTGAAAATCCATTTTGTGCCAATGACATTCTTGTTCCTAGGTCTTGGAACTAAATCCCAAGTTTTACTTTTCTCTATTTGATTTAGCTCTTCATCCATTGCTTTTACCCAAAATTTATCTGCACATGCTTCACTGAAATCTCTTGGCTCAATCTGAGATAATAAAGAAATATTTGTAGAATCGTGTGTCGGAATGATTCTTCTTCTAGTTTTTCTGCTGTTTGGATCACCAATGATCAAATATTTGGGATGATGTTTCTAAACATATCGTGATGGTGTTTTGGGAAGCAACTGTTGTTTTTCCTCTTCTTCATCTGAAATCTCTCTGAATTCTTCTTGACATATTTCATCACTGATTTCCTTGATAGGTTCTCTTATTCCTGTCTTTTCATCAATTATTACATTTATGCTTTCTACGATTGTATGCGTTCTTTTGTTGAAGCATCTGTACGCCTTGCTTCTGTTGGAATAGCCAAGAAAAATTCCTTCATCACACCTAGGATCAAACTTACCCAGGTTCTGATCTTCCCTTCTGATAAAGCACTTACTCCCAAACACTTTGAAATGTTTGACTGTAGTTGGTCTTCCTTTCCACAACTCATAAGGAGTTTTATGATGATTTACTCTAAGTTGGGCCCTGGTGATAATGTATACTTGCTGTACTTGATCGCCTCTTTCCATAATCCATCTAAAAGTTTTGACTCATTCAACATTGCTCTAGCCATATTTTCAATAGTTCTATTTTTTCTTTCAACTACTCCATTTTGTTGAGGAGTTCTTGCTCGCTGAATATTCTCTCTTGATTCCCTGATGCTCACAGTATTTCACAAATTCATTAGAGGTAAACTCTCCTCCTCTGTCTGATCTTAAACATTTGATTCTCTTTTCAGACTCATTTTCGATCATTTCTTTGAAAGCTTTAAATTTTTCAAAGGCTTCAGATTTTTCTTTGAGAAAAGTCACCCAAGTCATTCTAGAATAATCATCTATAAACAACATGAAGTAGCTTTCTCCCTGAATGCTCTGAGTTCTGGTGGGGCCGCATAAATCAGTATGAATGAGATCTAATGGTTTTGAAGAAGTATACCCTTTTGATTTAAAACTGATTCTAGTCTATTTTCCATGTTGACAAGGACCGCAAATGGTGTTATGAGGTCTTTTTATTTTGGGCAAGTCTCTAACTGCTTTCTTGTTACTAATGTTGACAAGATTATCAAAGCTCAAATGCCCCAATATTTTATGCCATAACCAACTCTCATCTTCTTGAGTTAGGAAACACTTTTCCTTTTTTATTTCACTAAGCATGTAAAGATTGTTTGGAGTCCTTGTAGCACTTGCAATGAGTTTTCCATTTTTTTCTTTACGAATCTCACATCGATCCAAAAAGAAAGATACTATGTGTCCTTGATCACAAAGTTGACTCACACTTAGAAGATTATGTCTTAAACCTTCTACAAAAAGCACATTTTCAGTTTTAGATTTTCCATCCAAGCTAAGAGTCCCTTTACCACGATTTTAGCAGACCTGTTATCTCCAAAACTAACTGTTCCTCTGTTTGTGTTTTTTAAAAACATAAACTTATCTTTTTCACCAGTCATATGTTTTGAACAACCACTATCAAGATACCATTTCTCAGTTTTGTCTTGAGCATGAAAAGCAGTTTGAACTATCATTGACTTAGACCTAATCTCATTTCTCTCTTTAGCAGACTTAAGGTTAGGTCTATCCAAACTGCACATCCTTGCTATATGCCCAACATTCTTGCAATTGTAACATATGACATTTTTATCCAAAAGAGGTGCAAAAAATTTGACATTTTCCTTACTCTGGCTATTCATGGATTTAATGCAATATATAGCTTTGTGACCAAATTTCTTGCAAGAAAAATAGTAGCCATGGAAGGTATTATGTAACCTGTTTTGATACCTTTGATGATTGTTCTTTTTGTGCCCAACTAGAATCCAACGTTCATCAGGCTGAAGATTGATCTTGTTGTCTCTTCTTCCTGTCATGATGCTTGAGAATAGAACTTATCTTTTTCACCCTTTTCTAAAACTGTATGTTCTTCTGATAGATCCTTCTCCAAGCTATTAGGCTATATCTAGAGAAACCTGTCTCGATACCAATTGAAGAACACAAGCTTATACTGAGAGGGGGGTGAATAGTATAAGACCACTTTTAACTTTATCTATCAATACAGATTTCAAACCATTAACATGCAAAATAAAGATAGAAATAATAACAGTAGTAAAACAATGCACAAAATGCAATCCACAAAGAGACACACAATTTACGTGGTTCACCCAAGGTGGGCTACTCCACGAGATAAAACTTTTCTTCTAAAAGTTGTATCAAAGTCCTTTGGGAATCCTTCCCGATTACAATGTTTATGAGCCTCAACTCAAAGGAGACACCTTCCCCTAATTCTGCTTTGGTCGGTGATCCTCTAGAAGACCTCTACCTCCTTCGCCCTTAGCAAGTGGAATTCTATCCACAGAAGACACCTGTATTCCCTACTCTGGCTGGAGATCTCTCTCCTCAATTTTGTCATAGCAAAGCTGGTCCTCTTCTCTGCACCAAACACAGTCCTTCGATCTAGCACAATACTGTTCCTCTTCCTCTGTTCTTTTTTTGCACTTGGTTGAAACCAATATTTTACTGTCTATGCAAATACTATAGTCCTCGATCAGAAACATAGTAGCACAAATTTCACGTATTCTGTGCATACACAGCAATACAGTCTTCGCAAAATACAACAACACTATCTTTGCAAATACAACAACACTTCCTTTTCACTTTTTGTGTAAGTCACGATAGCACTGTCTTCGCAACCTCTGTCTAAAACATAGCAGATGCTCAAGCTTCTACTTATGCACTTCTATGATCGATCTTCTCCCCGCACTCTCTCTGCATAATTCGCATTTTGAACGCACACTTGATCGATGCCCAAACTATCAAAACATCCCTCCTTTTATAGAGTAAGATCCATGGTCATTACATCCAAACTTAGTCGGCTGTTATACTTCCACTGCGTCGACTGCAAAACCCTATGCTACGTCGGCCCAAATTTTAACTTTGTCGGCTCAAATTTAACTCTATCCTCAACCGCCTCCCTATAGCTTCTGGTGCGAAACTTCAACATGTCGTGATATCACGACACCTTTGCCTACCGTACACCTTCTATAGCTTGCTATAGCGATATCGCGACGCTTTTGCTTTTGTCTACTTCCCTTGGCACTTCTGTCGTGAAATCATGACACTTTTGCCTTTCACTGACGTCATCTCACTTCTGTCATGAAATCATGACGCTTTAGACTTCAAAGCCTTCTTCTCCGCTTCTGTCGTGAAATCGTGACACCTTTGCCTCTTGCTGACGTCATCTACAACTCTGTCGTGAAATCGTGACACTTCTTGCTTCTTCAACCTTTTCTTGGTTTGCACTAGCGAAAATGGAACATGTTGCGAAATCACGACGCTTTCGCTGCCTTAAGCTCTTTTCTGCCAACTGCTCACGAAACTGGAACATGTCGCGAAATCGTGATGCTTTCGCTGCCTTAAGCACTTTTCTGCCATATGCCCGCAAAACTGGAACATGTCACGAAATCACGATGCTTTTGCCAACTGCAGGCTGCCAACTTAATCTATCGCAAAATCGTGACACTTTCTGCATCCGTACAACTTCTTTGAAACCTGTCGTGAAATCACGACGCTTTTGCCAACTGCAAGCTGCCAACTCAACCTGTCGTGAAATCATGACACTTTCTGCAACTCAACCCTGCCTACTCAACTTGTCACAAAATTGTGACACTTCCTGCAATTCAACACTGCCAACTCAACTTGTCGCGAAATCGTGACACTTTCTGCAACTCAACCCTGCCAACTCAACTTGTTGCGAAATCGTGACACTTCCTGCAACTCAACGCTGCCAACTCAACTTGTCATGAAATCGCGACACTTTCTGCAACTCAATGCTGCCAACTCAACTTGTCGCAAAATCATGACAGTTTTGCCTGAACTTTCTCTCTCCTAAAACATGTCGTGAAATCACGACAGTTTTTCTAGCCGCCTGCAAACTTTTACTAACTTATCTTTTTCTTGATCTTTTGCAACTGGATTTTCTAGGAGACTTACTGACCAGCTGAAACCTTCATCAAAACACATACTTAGACATAAAAATAGATTGCTCCAAGAACTCCTTGACATCAAAGACAACAACTACCAAGAGCTTCTTGACATCAATGACAACAACTAAACTTAGGCAAATGCAATGTACTCAAGGTACCCAAAATTGCCAACATTTACAAGTAGTCTTAGGTAAATTCTTACCCATGCAAACTACATTAGGTAAATATTTTAAGTTCTCAAGATTTTTTTTATTTTTATTGCTTTCTTTTTCGCAAAGCTATGTAGGTATTTTTCTTCAGGATTGTAGACAACTGAGCAATGAGTTGGTGCTTTAGAAGTATAAATAACTACTCAATATTAGGGCCTTAGTAGAAAATAAGACTTCATGCATAGCTTTGGTCTTGCATTTCTCTTTATAGCCTTCATGGATGAGGATGACAACTAGAGTAGTAATTAAACTATACCTTGTTAGAGCTAGCACTACTTTAATGGATTTTTCTTCTTGTATGAATATTTTATGTCCAACATCTCCCTTATGATAAGCCAATTTCTTATTACCACCATAGACTTTTACTTTATTAAGGTATATTCTTACTTTTATGATTTAATTATTAGGGCATATGGCTAGGGGCCTAGCATGTTGCATGCCTTGTATCTCCTTATTGGCTAATGCCACTTGTCACTTCTCATTTTTTGCAACATCAGTCTATTAATATTGAGGCATTATGTTGTGTCTTTTATTAGCTTTGTCCTTCTCATAATATTTGCTTTTTCATTATGGTATTTAGGTATCATAATGCAAGCTTCATTTATCTTTTCGTGTAATTTCCACGCAACTACTTATTCAGTTAGAACACTCACAATTGCTAGTATTGAAAACCTTTAGTCAACCTATCCATTGGGCTATGGAGTCATGAAGTAGATATATGACAAGAAGAATTTGAAAACCATTGGAGAAGTAGAGTGAAGAATGAATGAGAGTGAGGCTAGAATTATTGGAAGTAGTGAAATGAGCAGAGATAAGAACATTATTAGAATGTGAAGGGTGGTGGAAGGATATGGAAAGAAGAGGAGAGATAAGAGAAGTAACACCTAAATAATGGATGTCCTTGGATTCTCTTGGTTTCACCCAACATTATACTTTAGTACTTGCTTCACCTTTATAACTTCTTGTAATTTTTGAATTGACTTAAAATAGCAACAAGACAAAAAAGATGAAGCATATCCCTCCTAATAGAGGGACTTGTGAATTTTTGCTCTTTTTTGTCCATGCTTTGTCTTGACAGATTCAATACATTAAAGGTCCTATAAATAGTCACACTTTCTTGACTAGATTACTGATAATTCAACATTTACATGCTTTTCAAGCTTACCAACCTCTCTAGTTGTCCATGTTATTTTATTTTTTGTTTGTCTTTGGACTTCACTATTTCTGCATAGTTTTGGTGTTCTTGAGAAAATGTGAAACTCAATTTCTAAAATATTGTGGCAGTCTTTGCTAGACTTCATTGTAGAGCTAAGAATGTTGAGGAATATTACATTATTTGGTTCATGAGAATGTACTCCCATGGTACCTTCATGATACAATTGTAAATATGTAATATATTAGGTTCAAGTCTATAGTTTAGGTGTATGATTTATATTTATCCTTTTATGTAAGTTTCAATGTGTAGGAAATGCACAAGTGTCATGTAAGAGTGTAATGTGCAAAAAATGCACAAGTGTCATGTAAGTTAGAGTGCAAATATAGATTGAGAGAATGTGCACAAGTATCATGTATGTAAGTATACAAATATGTAATGTGAGGATGTGCACAAGTATCTTAGGTTAGGAATGCATGTAGAAGCATAAAAGTCATGTAGATATGTCATAGAGTTAAGTGTGCATGCAAAAGGAAAGTGAAGAGTCTAGTATGCAAGTGGCAATATGATAAGCCAAAGGTCATGGAACTTGTCATATGGAGATCAATAATCAAGTACTTGAAGAGTCACATTACTATGGATATATTATGGAGATGATGCACCATAAGAATGTAATGCAATTTAAATATCCTATTAGCTGATTGTAAAGAGATCCAATTTGCAATAAAGCTTGTATACAAATTTGACCAATTGATATTGTAAATTTTCTTCATGCATAGTTATGAATGATTTAGGCCATTTAAATTCATATATTATATAAGTGAATGTTATTTTTAGTATTATATAGGCCTTGATATACATATTAATTTTCTCATATATTATTCTACTCATTATATTATTATTTTGACCTTTAATATTTTGGCTATTTTATATTGGGACTTGTGATATTTTGTGGTAGTAAGGATTAAAAATCCAACAATGGTATTAGAGCTACCACCCGACTTTGTCCATTTTGATAGAGTTATTTTATTAGCCACCATCATCAATATTTAACTTTTTCCATTTTTGATAAAGTTAATTTAGAGTCTATCCACTTTGAAGGTAGTGCAAACTTGGACTCTATTTTTAAAGGTTTTATTGATTAGAAATTAAAGGGACAAGGATAAGTCACCCTAATTTTGGATGCTAGGGTATTTTCACTTGGTTGAAGGAAAACTAGTGAAAACTAGGACTCAACTATATTGATAGACAGGGACAACTTAGAGGAGAAGTTGGACAGTGATTGATTGGAATACAACTTAGAAGATAGTTGAATATTTGAGGACATTCAAAGTCACCTTGACATTGATATTGGCTTCTCTAGCAAGGAGGAGAATCATACTAAGTTCTTAGGTGCAACCTAAGACATTGAAGATTTCAGATAGAAAGAGAAACAACATTCCTAAAAATATTGAGAAAGAGACTAAGAAACATTCAAGCTTCCTATAGATATTTTTTGAGGAAGGTGCAGTGACAGTATTGTCATTGTTGTCAACACAGTCAGATAGATCGGTTGATGCAGTGGACAGGAGTTCAGAGGTTAATCAGAGTATGTACAGTGAAGTTAAAAGCTCATGAGGATGTTTTTGATGTTTGGGTGAAGTTGTTACAGGTTGTCCAAGAAGACCGAAGTGGCCCATATGCAAAAGAGAAGCGAAAAAGCAAAGAGGAAAAAGTGTCGCGATATCGTGACATGTTGCATTTTCGTGGCCAAAAGAGAAGAGAAAATGCAAGGAGAAAAAGTGTCGCGATATCGCGACATGTTGCATTTTCGCGGCCAAAGAGAAGAGAAAATGCAAGGAGAAAAAGTGTCGCGATATCGCGACATGTTGCATTTTCGCGGCCGAAAGAGAAGAGAAAATGCAAGGAGAAAAAGTGTCGCGATATCGCGACATGTTGCATTTTCGAGGCCAAAGCTAAGAGAAAGAGCAAGGAGAAAAAGTGTCGCGATATCGCGACATGTTGTATTTTCGCGGGCCAAAGCTAAGAGAAAGAGCAAGGAGAAAAAGTGTCACGATATCGCGACATGTATTTTTGCGGGCCAAAGCTAAGAGAAAGAGCAAGGAGAAAAAGTGTCGCGATATCGTGACATGTATTTTTGCGGGCCAAAGCAAAGAGAAAGAGCAAGGAGAAAAAGTGTCGCGATATCGTGACATGTAGTATTTTGTGACTCAAAAAGAGAAGAGGAAGAGAAAAAAGTGTCGCGATATCGTGACATGTCATTTTTGTGACTCAAAAAGAGAAAGAGAGAGAGAAAAAAAAGTGTCGTGATATCGCGACATGTCGCATTTTCGTGACTCAAAAAGGCTAGCAGAGAAAGTAAAAAAGTGTCGCGATATCGTGACATGTCGCATTTTTGTGACTCAAAAAGGCGAGAGAGAGAAAGAAAAGTGTCACGATATCGCGACATGTCACTTTTTTGTGACTCAAGAAGGGCAGGAGAGAGTAACAAAAGTGTCGTGATATCGCGACATGTCACATTTTCTGACTCAAGAAGGGCAAACAGGTAGAGGAACAAAAGTGTCGTGATATCGCGACATGTCGCATTTTTGTGACTCAAGAAGGAGAGAGTAACAAAAGTGTCACGATATCGTGACATGTCGCATTTTCATGACTCGAAAAGGCAGTGCGAGAAACAAAAGTGTCACGATATCGCGACATGAAGACCAGGATGGTGAAACTGAAGACTGCATAGTGACGTGGACCCATAAGGAATATTTAATGATTTTAAATCATTTAAGATGGTCGTTACATGTGGAAAGAAATGGATGCATGCCCATGTGGAGAAAATGAATAGTCGAAGAAGGAGAAAATGAATAGTCATGGAAGGAGAAAATGAACAGTGTTAAAATAGAAAATGAATAGTCATGCAGGGAGAAAAAGAATAGACATGCAAAGAGAAAATGAACAGTCATGCAAGGAGAAGATGAATAGTCATGACCGAGAAGACGAACAGTCATGGTAGGAGAATATGGTGTTAATTCTTTGCATGTAACGTGTTTGATGAAATGCCTACTCTATATATACAAAAGGAGTTACATAAAGAAGGCGTTACAATTGACAAGTGGCGTATGAGAATATGAAAGGAGTTACAACTGGAGTTACAAAGAGAAAGGATGGTTATAAAAGGAGTGTTGCTTGGAGAATTTATGTGGTGAATTTATCTTGCGAAGTGCATGAGAGGAGCGCGAGAGGCGAGCAAGAAGGGTGTGTGTTGTGTGAGCGATGTTGAGTAAGCAATAGACCAGTCAGGGTCTTGTAAAAGTGAAGGCATTTTTATGTCAATCTTCTACTTTCAAAATTGAAGTCCAAGTTGGTGCTTGGCATCAGGGGTTGGTGCTCCTTCCAGTTGGTGTTGGTAAATCGGGGTTGGTGCTCCTTTGTTGGTGCTAGATAAATCGGGGGTTGGTGCTCCTTTTGTTGGTGTTGGTAAATCAGGGGTTGGTGCTCCTTTCTGTTGGTGTAGATAAATTAGGGGTTGGTGCTCCTTCCAGTTGGTGCTGGATAAATCAGGGGTTGGTGCCTTTTTGTTGGTGTAGATAAATTGGGGTTGGTGCTCCTTTTGTTGGTGCGGATAAATCAGGGGTTGGTGCTCCTTTTGTTGGTGTAGATAAATCAGGGGTTGGTGCTCCTTTCTGTTGGTGCAGATAAATCAGGGGTTGGTGCTCCTTCCAGTGGGTGTTGGTAAATTGATTGTAAAGTTGTTGCTTTGCAAAGGCTGGATTTGGATGGGAGTCCAAACAGTCAATTTTTGAGGAGTAGCCAAATCGGTGAACCTCGATACATCTTGTGTTGTGTGATGCTCTCTTGTTATATTTGCTTTATTTGGTTTTAAGTTTTCATTGTTTTGGCTTTAAGAGTTGAAGATTTAAGTTTTAAAGAGCTACACTGATTCACCCCCCTCTCAGTGTCATTGTGAGACTAACAATTGGTATCAGAGCCAAGTTTCCTTGTCAGGCTAAATCAGCTAGGGTTGATCTTGGATTAGTATGCAATGGGTAAGAAGAATAGATCCTCCTCCAATAAGGCATCTCAGTCAGTTTCGGTTCTGTGGAAGAGAAAATTGAACTAGAAAAGATAGAAGAAGTGAATTCTGAAGTATGTGATGAAAACCTTGAGCTTGAAGTAGATCTAGAAGGTGAGTTGATCGCTGCACTTGAAGAGTTGAATATAGAAAGGAAAAAGAACAGAAGACTTGTCCAAGAAGTTGGAAGAATATGGGGATAAGATTGAAGATCTCTTCTTACAAATTCATAAAGCCAAGAAAATAGAAGAAGCCTTGAAGTCACACCTGGATGATAAAGTCGATGTATGTAGCAAACGTGAAGAGGAATCTAACAAAGTTTTTAGTGATCTAAAGCTGCAAGTAGAAGAGTCCAAAAGGATTGAAGAAACTCTCAGGTCACGGATCAATGAGAAAGAGATTGTTTGCTGCAAACAAGAAGAGGAGATTGTTTTATTGAGGAAACAACTAGAAGAGGCCAATACAAATCTCAAATTTGAGAAGAGCACAGAGTTGCTAGATAAAATGATAAGGCAACAAAGAAGCCCCATGTGTAAGCTTGGTCTTGGATGTGAAGTTGAACAACCTTCATCTTCTAAATCTATAGAGAAGAAGAAGTCCACTATTGAAGGATCAAAGCAAGAAAAGCTTGAAGTTGAATCTTCAAAAGGAAGAAAATCTCAAAGGAGATCTACAACAAAGCAACCACAACAAAAGAGGTTCTATCACTCTCACTTTATTCATAATAATGCTTTTAA
Organism: Wollemia nobilis; assembly: GCA_028583015.1. NCBI lineage: Eukaryota > Viridiplantae > Streptophyta > Pinopsida > Araucariales > Araucariaceae > Wollemia > Wollemia nobilis. The sequence goes on along the minus strand of JAQPPZ010017049.1, from coordinate 5,106,142 downwards.
TGGCTATTGTTTTAGATGCAACCATTATGGTCACAAGGCAATTTATTGTGGATTGAATAATAGATCAAAGAGTTATGTCTGGTAGAAATACATCTGTTATTTCGGTTGAACACCATGTGCAATGTTTTAAATGTAATGGTCATGGGCACATAGCAAGGTTTTGTCCAAGAACTTTTGTATCTAATCTAAGGCAAGACAGTAGATTTCATCAGACACAAAGAATGCAACACAGACAGGGAAGAAATCATGTGCATCAAAGAAAGGAAAATAATCATCCATCAAGGATGCACAAGAGACAACCACCCAAGAGAAATGTTCAAGTTCACGAAAAGGTTCAAAATAGGGATGCAGTTGAAAAACTCAAGCCCAAGTTCAAGAAAGGTTGGAGAAAGAAAGAAGAGAGGAAATCGTGTCTCCTTGGACTGAAGGAGACTACTCCTCTATTGCACTAAGTAGCTCCGGGTAGCACATCCTCAGGGGGAGCAATCTTAAAGTTTTATTTTAATGCTCCTATGTTGTTTGGTTATCTGAGGATGAAAGGCAAGTAGTCAGGGGGAGTTGTCGTATAGTTGTCAAAATGTGTTTCAGTTCATGTAGATGTTTGTGGAGATAGTGTCAAACTGATGTGCTTCAACAGAACAACATGGTGAACAACTAGGTTTTTGATGCAGCAGCTGATAGGCGTTATCTGAGATAGAACATGCAGCACAGGTCGACGTGTCATGGAAGCATAAGCTGGCAGGTGCTGGTTTTGAAGCCTGTAACATTCCCAATCTACAGATAAAATAGAATCCATGTTGTGAGTATGTCTCAATTCATCTACCAATATCGAGGGAGGACTATGGTAAAGCTCTTCATGATCGTTATGAAAATTACTGCCAACGTGTAGGTGGAAGGCGTGAGGTTCTTAACCAAAAATACAACACATCGTTTGGTATAAGAGAGCATCAATTTTCTCTAAAGAAGTAGTCGTTATCAAAGAGATGCCAAAGTCAAAGCAAACAGTGGCACTAGCACCCAGTTGGTCAAGAGTGCCAAGTGGCACATGCAAGGCAGAGACGTTGAGAGAATAGCGCCCAGGTGGTGAAGCGCCAAGGAGGACAAGATGCCTATGCACCTAAGAAAGTCTTGCATTATTTGAGAAATGCGAGATATTGCCCGAGGAATCCCTTGATCGCAATGAGGAGAAATGCTCCCTGGAATCACGTGAAGAACGTTCGCCTAAGACATTGAGTAGCCCTGACATATGCCCTAGCAAGAAGCAAAATACTGAGTGTTGATGACTGCACGTAGATTGAGGCTCCAACGCTAGATGTAACGGTCCACTGTCAATACCTGCGTAGGCGATGAAAACATTCATGGCAGCCGTTAGAAACCAGAGACATTGAGCTGCACAACGGATGCGAGGCAAAGTCGTCAATCACGGAGGAGGTGGCAGTCAAAAGGCTGAAGAAATTATGCGCAGGCTGCCTGGAGAGTCGATCACTTTTGATTTGGGAGTAACTTTTGCACAGTTGAGAGTTGAGTGTTGATCATACTATACTAAATAAGTAAAAGCAAGGTACAACAAGAATTATAATATGATGAGCAGAGATTAGAGTTCTTATCCAAGAAGACTTTATGACAGAAAGAGTACCAGTGGAGGTGCATTCTATCTTGGAGACAGGTTGGTCACGTGGAACAGTAAGAAACAAGAGTCAGTCTCCTTATCCACAATAGAGGCAGAATATATTGCAGCGACAACGTGTTGTACGTAGGAGAAAGTTGCGGAAGGTGAGGTTAAGTTGGATTTTGTTCCAACAACAGAGCAAGTAGCGGATATCTTCACAAAACCGTTGCCCAAGGAAGTCTTTGAGTACCTTCACAATAAATTGGGAGTGGTCACGCTTCCCAAGAATTGACTAGCTATCGGGACCACATTCTCAGGGGGAGCATTTGTGTATTTGTTTATCTTTTTGCTCATGTTTGTGATTTTTGCTAAGTGTAATAATTTTTGTCTGAGAATGTTGTGCATGGACTCAGGGGGAGTTTACAACAGCCCTTTTGGTATTGTTGTCAAAGGGGGAGAAGAGTTACAGGAAATTGCTCAAGAGTTACAGGAAATTGCACGTGTGTTGCCAACAATTCCAAAGGGGGAGATTGTTGAGCAAGGTGCAGCGACAATATTGTCATTGTTGTCAACACAGTCAAATAGATCGGTTGATGCAGTGGACAGGAGTTCAGAGGTTACTCAGAGTATGTACAGTGAAGTTAAATGCTCATGAGGATGTTTTTGATGTTTGGGTGAAGTTGTTACAGGTTGTCCAAGAAGACCGAAGTGGCCCATATGCAAAAGAGAAGCGAAAAAGCAAAGAGGAAAAAGTGTCACGATATCGCGACATGTTGCATTTTCATGGCCAAAAGAGAAGAGAAAATGCAAGGAGAAAAAGTGTCGCGATATCGCGACATGTTGCATTTTCGCGGCCAAAAGAGAAGAGAAAATGCAAGGAGAAAAAGTGTCGCGATATCGCGACATGTTGCATTTTTGCGGCTAGAAGAGAAGAGAAAATGCAAGGAGAAAAAGTGTCACGATATCGTGACATGTTGTATTTTCGAGGGCAAAAGATAAGAGAAAATGCAAGGAGAAAAAGTGTCGCGATATCGCGACATGTTGTATTTTCGTGGCCAAAGCTAAGAGAAAGAGCAAGGAGAAAAAGTGTCACGATATCGCGACATGTTGTATTTTCGCGGGCCAAAGCTAAGAGAAAGAGCAAGGAGAAAAAGTGTCACGATATCATGACATGTATTTTCATGGGCCAAAGCTAAGAGAAAGAGCAAGGAGAAAAAGTGTCGCGATATCGCGACATGTTGTATTTTCGTGGGCCGAAGCAAAGAGAAAGAGCAAGGAGAAAAAGTGTCGCGATATCGCGACATGTCGTATTTTCGTGACTCAAAAAGGGCAGCCGCAGAGAAAGAAAAAGTGTCACGATATCGTGACATGTCGCATTTTTGTGACTCAAAAAGGGCAGCCAAGCAGAGAAAGAAAAGTGTCACGATATCGCGACATGTCGCATTTTCATGACTCAAGAAGGAGAGAGAAAGAGAGTAAGAAAAGTGTCACGATATCATGACATGTCACATTTTCGCGACTCGAAAAGGTTGGGCAAGAAGAGAAACAAAAGTGTCACGATATCGCGACATGTCGCAATTTTTGTGACTCAAGAAGGGCAGGTGGAGAGTAACAAAAGTGTCACGATATCGCGACATGTCGCATTTTCGTGACTCAAAAAGGCAGGCAGGAGTAACAAAAGTGTCACGATATCGCGACATGTCACATTTTTGTGACTCGAAAAGGTTGGCAGAGAGAAACAAAAGTGTCACGATATCGCGACATGAAAGACCAGGATGGTGAAACTAAAGATTGCATAGTGACATGGACCCATAAGGAATCTTTAATGATTTGAAATCATTTAAGATGGTCGTTACACGTGGAAAGAAATGGATGCATGCCCATGTGGAGAAAATGAATAGTCATGGAAGGAGAAAATGAATAGTCATTAAAATAGAAAATGAACAGTCGTGGAAGGAGAAAATGAACAGTCGTTAAAATAGAAAATGAAAAATGCAGAGAGAAAAAGAATAGACATGCAAAGAGAAAATGAACAGTCATGCAAGGAGAAGACGAATAGTCATGACCGAGAAGATGAACAGTCATGGTAGGAGAATATGGTGTCAATTCTTTGCATGTAACGTGTTTGATGAAATGCCTACTCTATATATACAAAAGGAGTTACATAAAGAAGGCGTTACAATTGACAAGTGGCGTATGAGAATATGAAAGGAGTTACAACTGGAGTTACAAAGAGAAAGGATGGTTATAAAAGGAGTGTTGCTTGGAGAATTTATGTGGTGATTTTATCTTGCGAAGTGCGTGAGAGGAGCACGAGAGGAGCAGAGAGGCGAGCGAGAAGGGTGTGTGTTGCGTGAGCGATGTTGAGTAAGCAATAGACCAGTCAGGGTCTTGTAAAAGTGAAGGCATTTTTATGTCAATCTTCTAGTTCAGAATTGAAGTCCAAGTTGGTGCTTGGCATCAGGGGTTGGTGCTCCTTCAGTTGGTGTTGGTAAATGGGGTTGGTGCTCCTTTCTGTTGGTGTTGGTAAATCAGGGGTTGGTGCTCCTTTCTATTGGTGCAGATAAATTAGGGGTTGGTGCTCCTTTCTATTGGTGCAGATAAATCAGGGGTTGGTGCTCCTTCCAGTTGGTGTTGGTAAATTAGGGGTTGGTGCTCCTTTCTGTTGGTGTAGATAAATCAGGGGTTGGTGCTCCTTTCTGTTGGTGCAGATAAATCAGGGGTTGGTGCTCCTTTTTGTTGGTGCAGATAAATCAGGGGTTGGTGCTCCTTTCTATTGGTGCAGATAAATCAGGGGTTGGTGCTCCTTCCAGTGGGTCTTGGTAAATTGATTGTAAAGTTGTTGCTTTGCAAAGGCTAGATTTGGATGGGAGTCCAAATAGTCAATTTTTGAGGAGTAGCCAAATCGGTGAACCTCGGTACATCTTGTGTTGTGTGATGCTCTCTTGTTATATTTGCTTTATTTGGTTTTAAGTTTTCATTGTTTCGGCTTTAAGAGTTGAAGATTTAAGTTTTAAAGAGCCACACTGATTCACCCCCCTCTCTCAGTGCCATTGTGAGACTAACAATATTAAGCAATAGATTGATAAACATTGATGAAGGGCTACTCCACCCAACACTCACACAATACTCAAATCACAAAAAAATTCAGAAGAAACACAACATCTGATATTATTTCAATGAAATGGAATTTATAAAAAAAAATTACAAAGTTGCAAATTGCAGAATCAGAGTTACAATGCTATGACCACAAGGCCGATTTTAACACAAAGAAAATCGACTCGAAATCTGCAAGCTGGAGCTACGATCCATCTTCCCCGTGCTGCCTCTTGGTGATCCCTCTTCCCCCTTTAATAACTCCCATAGAACATTCTAGAAAGCGTAACTCCCCTTTTCCCGCCCAAGAAGATATTCATCTAAAATTTGAATTTTTCATTTTCCTCCCAAAAAGATATTCAAATTTGAATTTTGGTGGCACAACTTCCCGGGACCGTAACTTTTGACTCGGGTGTCCGATTGGCTATTATAATATATCATTGGAAAGCTTATGAAGAGATCTACAATACCTCAATAATCTAAAGGTCATTGAGGTAAATTTTCATCCTTCTTCGGGGCTTCTAAGGTCTTCAAATTTTATTTTTAAACCTTATTGGAGATATTTCTCGGGATGAAAACTTTAATATCTCTCAAACCGTTCAGGATATTGGGGTGATTCTTTCACCACCGGATACATTTTTCAATCTCACTCCTTGGGGTAAATTTTCAAATCCATATGTGTCCATTTAGGCTAACTTACTAAAAATAGTCGATGACTATTTTTCGCCTTTTTGGACTTCTGACTGACTTATACCTCCCAAGTGTCATCATGGACTCGAAAACCACTAAAGAAACTTACAACCAAAAGAGAAAATGCAATTTCTTTATTTTTGGTGATGCAAGATTGCCCTTACACCATTGGATGCTCCTGCATCAGACACCCAGGGTAAATTGAGAAGTGACCTTCACTTCTCTAGTGTTGGAGGAAAACCAAGATGGTCAACCTCTGCCTTAGAAAGCCATGAGGAATCTTCAACTGGCCTTCCTTTCCACTTAACTAGGTATTCTTCATACTGCTTGTTTCTTGTACTTCTTCCCAGATGACTATCCAAGATTTCTTCTATCTCTTCTTTCTCTAGAGTAGATGTTGGAATGTTCCATCGTTCTTCTACTAGTCCATCCTCATTGTCCCCTTCATGATACTCTGTCAAGTCAAAAATGTTAAACATAGGTGATATGTTAATTTCACTTGGAAATTCCACCTCATATGCATTTCCTGAATCATGTTTCTTTATGATCCTGCATGGTCCAAACTTCTTCATTTTCAACTTGTTATATGTCTTAACAGGAAATATTTCTTTTCTCAGGTGAACCATAACTTCATCTCCAACCTAGAATTCCTTGAACCTCCACTTCTGGTCTACCTTTGCCTTGTACTGAGTATTCATCTTATTAATATGCTTCCTTACCTCTTCATGCAAGTTCTTCAAGTGCTCTACAAAGTCCTCAGCTTTGGCACTACTCTTTTCTCCTTTGTCCATCTACCTCAACTCAGAAGCATTCCTTGGGCTGCTCCCATATACAATCTGGAATGGGGATTTACCAGTACTCCTATTGATAGAATTGTTGTAAGAAAATTCCTCCTGTGGTAAAATCAAATCCCATCCCTTGGGCTTATCTCCTACTAAGCATCTCAACAGGTTGCCCAAACTCCTATTCACCACCTCTGTTTGTCCATCAGTCTGTGGATGGTGTGCAGAACTGAACTTCAAATCTATCTTCAGCTTCTTCCATAAGGTCCTCCAAAAATAACCAATAAATTTGGTATCTCTATCTGAAACTATACTCTTTGGTAGACCATGTAGTCGTACCACCTCTCTGAAAAATAACTCTGCAATGTGCACTGCATCACTAGTTTTATGGCAAGGAATGAAATGTGCCATCTTAGAAAACTTGTCAACCACCACAAATATTGAGTCATGTCCTCTCTGTGTCCTTGGTAAGCCAAGAACAAAATCCATGCTAATATCTTCCCATGGTTTCTCTGGTACAGGTAATGGTTGATATAGCTCGATGTTCTATCTTACACCTTTGGCCATCTAGCATACTCTACAAATCTGTACAAACTTCTTCACATCCTACTGTAACTATGGCCAATAATAGTTCTCACTAACAAGAGCAATGGTCTTATCCCGACCAAAGTGTCCAACCAATCCTCCACTATGCTTCTCCTTGATCAGGTTCTCTCTCATGGAACTCCTTGGAATGCACAACTGGTTTCTTCTAAACAACATCCCATCTTGGATTAAGAAATCCAACCATTTCGTTCTATCCAAAGTAACAGGTTCCAAGCAGGCTCTCCAAGCTTCTACAAAATCTGGATCTTCAGGGTACAAACTCTTGAGTTCATCAAACCCAACAACCTCCACCTTCATCTCTATCAACAAATTTTACCTTCTACTTAAGGCATCTGCAACTCTGTTTGACTTTCCACTCCTGTGCTTCAACACAAAAGTATAACTCTGCAAAAACTCAACCCATTTTAAGTGCCTTTGATTTAACTTTCCTTGACTATTAATATACTGCAAGGCTTGATGATCAGTATATAAAACAAACTCTTTTGGCAACAAATAGTGTCTCCATTTCTTCAAAGCTTGAACTATGGCATAAAACTCCTGATCATAGATATAATACTTTTTCCTGGCATCATTAAGCTTCTCACTAAAATAGGCAATGGGCTTACCTTCTTGACTCAAAACAACTCCTATGGCACTACCACTAGCATCACAATCTACTTGAAATACCTTATTGAAATCTGGAAGTGCCAAAATAAGTTGCTCTATGACTTTCTTCTTCAACATATCAAAACTCTTGGCTGCTCCTGTAGTCCACTTAAACTCCTTTCTATCCCCTCTCATTGTCTTCGTTAGGGGTGTACAAATACTACTAAAATTCTTAATAAACTTTCTGTAAAAACTTGCTAGACCATGGAATGATCTTACCTCTGTAATACTCCTCGGTGTAGGCCATTCAATGATAGCCTTCACTTTTTTTGGGTCCATTTTAAGACCTTCAGCTGAGATAACAAATCCCAGATACACCAACTCTTTCTTCACAAAACTGCATTTCTTCAGATTAATCAACAATTTCTCCTCCCTTAGCTTCTCAAAAACTCTTCGAATATGCATCAGGTGCTCCTCCAATGTCTTACTAAAAATCAAAATGTCATCCAAATAAACAATAACAAATTTTCCCAAAAATTCTTTCAATACCTCATTCATGAGTCGCATAAATGTGCTTGGTGCATTGGTTAGCCCAAATGGCATGACTAACCACTCGTACAAGCCCTCTTTAGTCTTGAAGGTTGTCTTCCACTCATCTCCTTCTCTGATACGGATCTGATGATACCCACTCTTCAGGTCAATCTTCGTGAAGTACTTGGCTCCACTCAAACAATCCATAAGGTCATCCATCCTTGGCAATGGAAATCTGTATTTGATTGTAATCTTGTTAATGGCTCGAGAGTCTGTACACATTCTCCATTCTCCATATTTCTTTGGTGCTAGTACTACAGGTACTGCACATGGACTCAAACTCTCTCGAATCAATCCTTTCTTCAATAGCTCTTGAACTTGTCTGTTCAGCTCCTCATTCTCCATAGGAGTCATTCTATGGGCTGCCTTATTTGGTAAACTGGCTCCTGGTATCAAATCCATCTGGTGACTAATCTTCCTCACTAGTGGTAATCCTTCAGGTACATTATCTGATACAATATCTTCAAATTCTCCCAATAGATCTGAGACTTCTATTGGTATATCTTTACATTCCTCTTTATTAACTCTAGGAATCAATGCATAGCACATATGCTCGTGCTTCATACCATCCAAAAACTTTCTACCATCAACTAAACAAATTCTTGCACTACTACATACCTTTTCGTCCACCTCCTTCAGGGGCTTCAACTTGTGGTGAACTCCATCCTTTGTCAGGGAATAAGTGTTGGCATGTCCATCATGTACTGCACATCGATCAAATTGCCATGGCCTCCCCAATAGCACATGACAAGCATCCATAGGCAGGATGTCACACAATACCTCATCATGGTAATTCCCAATTTTGAACTTCACTAAACATTGCTCATTGACCAAAGCTCTATGGTCCTTCTACAGCCATGCAATCCGATATGGATGTGGATGTCTCCTTCTCTCCAACTGTAATTTATTAACCATCCCCTCTGAAACTAGATTATCAGTGCTACCATTATCAATGATAACATTACAAACTTTACCTTCACATTTGCACCTTGTGCGAAATAAAATCTTCCTCTGAACTAGATCTTTCTCCTCATTTAGCAAGGCTCTCCTTGTGACAAGAACTTCTCCTCCTTCTGCCTCTTCAGAATGGTCAGATTCAACATCTTCATCTTCATCTACATAGGCAGCTCGTGCATTACCTTTAGGTCTCTTATTCGTCCTTCCTTGATGTTGTGGACACTCGTATGCTCGATGTCCTTCTTCTCCACATTGGAAATAGGTTCCACGAAATCCTCCTCTTCCAGGTCCTCGTCCAAACCTTCCTCTTCCTCTTTGGTCACCATTATTTTGCTCATGAGGGTGGTAGGCATTATCCCCTTTCTGGTTTTGATTGCTTCTAACTTCTTCATTCTTCTTTTGGTCTTCATTTCATCCTCCATATGGTCTTCCACCAGTCCTTCCACCATGACCTCTTTCCCTCTACTTGCTTTCAAATCTTCTATTCAGCTTCTCTTCTACCTTCAGGGCAAACTGATAAGCATCTTCTATGGTAGTCATTCTGACCAAACTTAGCTCATCTTGAATACTTGGCTTCAATCCATTTATATAATGGGCTACCTTCTCCTTGTTAGCCTCAGAATGGCCTGTTCTGATCATGACCTTGTAGAACTCCTCTGTATACTCTTTGACAGATTTACCTGCCTACCTCAAACCTTGCATTTTCTTCAGCAGATCTAACTCGTAATCAACTGGAATGAACTGTCTCTTCAACTTTTCCACCATCCGATCCCATCTTGTTATTCTTTCTTTTCCTCTTCTATTTCTATCTAGTTGTACTTCCCTCCACCAGATATTAGCATGACCCTTCAGCTTGGTCTTCACAAATTTGACCCTCTCAGGATCTTCCACTTCCTCATACTCAAAGTACTCCTCCATATCATTGATCCAATCGATCAACTCTTCTGGGTTAAGATTCCTAGAATATGTAGAAACATCAATCTTCGACCTTTTTCCAATCTTGGAGATGGCCTTAAATAATCTAGCTTGCGCAGGATCTATGACCTCCTATTCTTCTTCGACCTGAGATTCTTCTTCTTCGACATCATCTTCACTTTCCTCTTCTCTTCTTGGCTCAAACCCTCTACGTAGCTCCTCTTGCAGTGCTTGAACTTGTCTCTGTAGGGCTCTAAAACCCTCTCCTGTAACCACAGTATTTCTTCGTGGAGGCATTCTGATCACTTTTCTCACAACCTCAACCCTAGGTCCTGGTGCAAACTACCTCACGTTCGGTGATCTGTTTACACACTCAGGAACTCCCGCTCTGATACCACTTGGTGAAGGGCTACTCCACCCAACACTCACACAATACTCAAATCACAAAAAAATTTAGAAGAAACACAACATCTGATATTATTTCAATGAAATGGAATTTAAAAAATTACAAAGCTACGAATTGCAGAATTAGAGTTACAATGCTACGACCACAAGGCCGATTTTAACACAAAGCAAAATCGACTCAAAATCTGCAAGCTGGAGCTACGATCCGTCTTCCCCGTGCTGCCTCTTGGTGATCCCTCTTCCCCCTTTAATAACTCCCATAGAACATTCTAGAAAGCGTAACTCCCCTTTTCCCGCCCAAGAAGATATTCATCTAAAATTTGAATTTTTCATTTTCCACCCAAAAAGATATTCAAATTTGAATTTCGGTGGCACAACTTCCCGAGACCGTAACTTTTGACTCGGAGGTCCGATTGGCTATTGTAAGATATCGTTGGAAAGCTTGCGAAGAGATCTACAATGCCTCAATTACCTAAAGGTCATTGAGGTCAATTTTCATCCTTCTTCGGGGCCTCTAAGGTCTTCAAATTTTATTTTTAAACCTTATTGGAGAGATTTCTCGAGATGAAAACTTTAATATCTCTCAAACCGTTCAGGCTATTGGGGTGATTCTTTCACCACCGGATATATTTTTCAATCCCGCTCCTTGGGGTAAATTTTCAAACCCATATGTGTCCATTTAGGCCAACTTACTAAAAATAGTCGATGACTATTTTTCACCTTTTTGGACTTCTGACTGACTTATACCTCCCAAGTGTCATCATGGACCTGAAAACCACTAAAGAAACTTACAACCAAAAGAGAAAATGCAATTTCTTTATTTTTGGTGATGCAAGATTGCCCTTACACCACTGGATGCTCCTACATAAAATATTCAAACCTCCTATAGAGATACAAAAGTAGAGCATAACAAGTAAGCATAAAGAAATAGTTTAGAGAAGAAACAATACAAAGAGAAGAAGCAGAAAGTAGTAAGCTTAGAAAGAAGAAGCAAAAATTAGTAAGCATATAGAGAATAAAAATAAGAAAGAAGTAATCATAGAGAAAAGCAAGGAGAATAGTGTGGAGCCATCATCCCCATAGGAGAAGTGACCAAGCTTAATGAGACTAACCTAAGTGACCAAGCATAAGAGGATAAAACCCAAGTTACCTTGTAGAAAGATAAAGTTCAAGCGACCTTGTAAAAGGATAAAGTTTAAGAAACATTGTCAAAATTGAAAGCCCAAGTGGTATTGTAAAAGGATAAATCCCAAGTGGCCTTATAAAAGGATAAATCCTAAGCAGCCTTGTAAAAGGATAAAGTCTAAGAAACCTTGTAGAAAATAAAACCCCAAGCAACATTATAAAAGGATAAAAACCAAGTGGCCTTGTAAAGAGATAAATCCTAAATATCCTTGTAAAGAGAATAGAGCCTAAGAGGTTGAGTAAAAATATACAGATCTTGATTTAGCTATCATATAGGAAGAAAACAACAAAGAGATAAATGCAAGCAATTAGAAGACAAAGCCAACGTTATAGATAGTGGCCCAAACAACCAAAATTGAAAGAAGTCCTAAGAGGCCAATGTTGAAGATAGCGGCCCAAGCAGCCAACATTGAAAGAAGAACTAAACGACTAGCCTTGAAGATAGTAGTCCAAGTAGCCAATATTGAAAGGAGGCCTGAGAGACCAAATTTGAAGATAACAATTAATGGAGGTTTAAGAAGCAATAAAGCAGCCCAAGCAAATTATTGAAAATAGAGGCCTAAGAGGCTAACCTTGAAAAATAAGTTTGAGCAATATAAAGAGAGAACAAGGTCTAAAAAATCAAAGCCTACACACAAAGAACATACTTAGAACTTAGTCAAGGAAGAAAATAGAAATCTAAAGTTCAATAGTGTTCGAATAACAAAGTAGAAGCATTTGAGCAATATTTAAAAATATGTTCTTCTAGAGGAAAGATATCTAGCTACTAACAGAGGAGGCTTACCTAACCATTATTCATAGTAGAGGAGAGATTCAACCATTACAAAGGGAGACATTCTACCATTGCTCATAGGGAGACATTCTACCACTATTCAAAGGGAGACATTCTATCACTTCTCGTAGGGAGACGTGCTCATAGGAAGACATCCGATCATTACACGTAGAAGGGAAATGCATAGAGAGATGCTTCTTATAGTAAGATATTCAAAATTATTGTCACCAATAAAAGAGAATACAATACGTCATTTACTCGAGATCACAATGACTTAATCATCGATTAGCTAGGTAACATCTTGAAATGTTATATTCCATTTTGGCTCACATTAATATTCTGGAGGGAAATAAATTTGAGTTCATATTTTTGAAGAGCAAGATGGAGTAATAAGGGTTAGGCATCAATATTCATTTTTTATTTTTGAAGATATTTAGTGATAAGCTATACAATATAAATATTAAAAATTTTAAAGCTTTTTACATATTAAAATATTAAAGTCTAATTGGAGTTAAAAGCTTTTTATTTTTTTGAAGTTTTTAAGAATGGACTTTTTTAATTAAAAATTATTTAAAGTTTTTTTAAAGAGTGAATATTTTTAAGTTCTAAAGATTTAGAAGTTTTTAAAATTTTGAAAGGTTTTTGAAAATTTAAAACTTACACATATAATATTAGGGATTTAAAAGGTATTCTGCATATAAGGATTAGAAAAATAAAATTTGCAAAACTTTATACGTAAGTTATTTTTTAATTTAAGAGATATAAGGATTCCTACTTTGAAGGAAATTAATCATAGAATTAATTCATATCATGGAAGAAATTATTAAAAATGCATTCAATTAAGATAGTGAATAAATGGTGAAAAAGCTAAAGTTTTATTCTCAAATCTTAATAGATGATTTTGATAGAAAGAAGCAAATATCAATTTTTTTAAAAGAAAACCTATATTTATTTCTCAAGGATGCAAAAGATGAAAATTTCACAACACTTATAAGTTATCTTCATGATTTTTTTTAGAACATGGTGGAATTCACAAAACACCATTATATTTTCCTCATAAGAATGCTTAATGATGTATTTGTCATTACTAATATTTGATATATTTTAAGAAAAAGGTCAAGAAAAGAAAGATGGCAATAATGACACTTACAACTTGAATGAAGCTTATGTTAGCTTCAATGAGGAATCATTGAAATCAAGAATGTATTATTGTGATGATTTACTAACTCAATATTTAGAAGGCACATAATCAGGTACATCACAATTAAATATGAATAAGATAAGAGGAAAAAATAATAATAGAGGAAATCACACAAGGAAAGCTAATAGAAAACCACGATCCAAAGCCAAAGAAGAATCATATACTAAATATTCAAATAAATAATTGCAAGAGGTATATTGAAGGCAAATCTCAAGCAAAGGTTTATGGACAATGCAAGGTGAATTGAAGATTGAAGACAAATACAAAGACCAAGATTAAAGACTAAGTCTTCAATAACCAAATAATGTAATAAATGGGGGTGTTGAGGAATATTACATTATTTGGTACATGCTAATGTATCCCCATGGTAACTTCATGGTACACTTGTAAATATGTAATATATTAAGAGTTGAGTCTATAGTTTAGGTGTATTATTTATATTTACCCTTTTATGTAAGTGCCAATGTGTAGGAAATGCACAAGTGTCATGTAAGAGGGCAAAGTGCAAGAAATGCACAAGTGTCATGTAAGTTAGAGTGTAAGTGTAGATTGAGAGAATGTGCATAAGTGTCATATATGTAAGTGTGCAAATATGTAATGTGAGGATGTGCACAAGTGTCTTAGATTAGGAGTGCATGTAGAGGTGTAAGAGTCATGTAGATGTGTCATATATTTAAGTGTGCATGCAAAAAGAAAGTTAAGAGTCTCAAGTGGCAAGATGATAAGCCAAAGGTCATGGGACTTATCATATGGATAGCAATAGTCAATTACTTGAAAAGTCATGTTTGTTTTTGGTAGATAAGATACTATAGCATTAATACCGGGTTTTACAGGTTGACCCAAAATCTTTTACAAAAATCAACCCAGGGTTGTTGATGAACATGTCCTTACTAAGGATCCTATATATGTAAAATCTACATGCCACCAAAGCCATTACATCCGGTAAGGCACATAACTTGTTATAAAAAATAAACTTCCCATACAACATTTTGGGTATACCCCGAGAAAATACACCTACATCATAATTACAAAAAAAGAAACATACACATATCCCTTCCTTAAAATAGTGGAGAAACAAAAAGCTGCAAACACACATAGCAGAGTACTGAATAAAACTCCCACAAGCTCTGTATTGAAAGTTACTCTTAATAATTCTTTGGTAATTGCTTTCTTCTATATATGATTGGGACCACATCCCATCTTGGCCAATCAGCCTTGGAGAAGTTAACCTACTGGCTAGATTTATGGCGGTGGATATCTGGTGGTCCATGTGGCTCTGGTTTGAAGTATTATATTGTCGTTTCTTTCCTACCCTATGATTATCAACTAAACTCAAATTACTAAGATGACTAGGAGCTATGTTATCTGACATGTGATTGTCCCCATTAGTATTTGTGGTATTTCTAAGCAGCATCCACAAATACTGATAGCTCGGATCATTTTTATTATGAGTCCATTTCAAAAAAGAGACAGGAATACTCATAGCCTTCGAACTTACAGTGCCTTCCCTGTTGGTAAATTTGACTATCATTCTTGGCATTCTTGTTGAATAAGCTCCTCTACTTTGCTCGAGATACCATGTTCCCATTTGAAAAGTTCATCACCATCGACACCCAAATTGGCCAGCTTATCAGCAACTTTGTTAGCTTCTCGAAAGACATGTTGGGCTTTTCTATCCTGTCTTCCCTAGAAAAGGATCCTAGCATCTTCAACAATTGTTTTAATCCTCCAAGGAGGTGTTTTCCAATTATTGAGGAGATTTATAACATGCATAGATTCTCCTTGTACGATCAAATTTCCTTCTAAGTCTTGAGTCATTTGAAGGCCTCTCCACATAGCTCTAGCTTTAGCTTCATTTTTTGTCCTTGTTCCCAAGTATTCAAAAAAATGCAAGCATCATATTCCCATTATGATCTCACACAATAACACCAGTACCTGCTCTACCAAGATTGTCCTTAGTCACTCCATAAAAATTAATCTTAAACCAACCCGTAGGAGGTGGGGACCACTTAACATTGACTTTAGGGTTGACTACCCTAGGCACAGAATCATCTAACAAGGTTAAGCTTAAATATTGAGCAATCACGGTCTCCTGTAGATGAGGTTTATGACTATCAAAAGGGATAAGGTTCACATTCTCATTGGCAAAGGATAGGATCCTGGCAATGATAGTTTGATGATCATGGATAGACTCATTAAAGACTCTATGGTTCCTTTCTAACCACACCTACCAAAGATAGTGATTGAGATAAATTTTCCACATGTATCTAAGTATTTGGCTTGAAAAGGGGTAAGGCCACTAGATGAACAAATATAGTGGCTGGTTTAACCCAAGAAATATTGAAGGCCTAAAAAACCCCACTTAGGATAGTCAAGGAAAAAGGGCACTCAAGGAAAATGTGATAAATGGTCTCCCAATTAGCCCTGCATAGATAACAATGATTAGTGATACAAATACCTTTACGCATCATATTATCAATGGTTAGAATTCTTCCTTGGATAACCAGCCATGAAAAGACTACAATTTTTGGAATTAAAATTTTTATCCAAACTAAGTCCTTTTGGAGGACAAAATCCTCATCATCAAGCAGAAGCTTGTAAGCTGATTTAATAGTGAACTGCCCATTTTTTGTAGGAGCCCAGGTCACTTGATCTTCCTTGGGTCTCATGGGGATAAAATATTACCTAAGAATGTTACAAAGATCATTTGATTCTACTTGAAATCCTTGAATCCTTATTTGTTTCCACTTCATTCTGCCTTTGTCCTCAACCATATAATCAAAGACTTTTATACCAATGATTTCTTCCATGATATATATGATTCGGGCTAAGTTAAGATATTGCATCAGTGGTTCGTCCTTAGCCCACCTGTCATTCCAATAATTTATCCTCTCACCATTGCCTAAAACCCATCTTAAACCTTTTTTGATGATTTCCTTACAATTGAGAATTGCTTTCCAAAAAGCAGAACCTCTGATTGGAACTGAGTCACTTAGAAATTCCATATTTTGAAGATACTTTCATTTGATGATAGTTGTCCATTCATTTTCTTCACTAGAAATGAGGCACCATGCCTACTTAGCTAGTAAAGCTAAATTCATATGAGCAATTCTCCTCAGACCTAAGCCCCCATTTTCCCTAGGTCTGCACACTTTGGTCCATCCTACAAGGTGTATCCTTTTTTCTCCTCTGATCCAGTCCATAAAAATTCTTTTTGGAGTTTCTCAATTTTCTGGAAAACCTTCATAGGGGCTTTGAAAACGGAGAGGAAATAGATTGGAATGCTCTGAAGAGAGGCCTTAGTGAGGGTCAGCTTTCCTGCTTGAGATAGAAGATGACCTTTCCATCTAGCAAGTTTTTTTTGAATTCTTTCAATAACCCTGTCCCACATTGACTCTCTCAGAAAACCAATGAAAAGAAGGAGACTAAGATACAAAGTTGGGAGGTTTGCTATATCACACCCTAAAATTTCTACAATTCTTCCTTGCCTCTGAATGGGGGTGTTCAAGAAATATAACTTGCTTTTACTAAAATTAACTTTCTGACCAGCAACATCCTCATAGAGTTGTAGGATGTATTTAATTATTTTGGCCTCAACCACCGATGACTTAGTCAAAATAAGGGTATAATCGATGAATTATTGGTGAGAAACAACCCTAGTAAGAGATGTTGCCTTGATTCTTGATATTAGCCTTGAACTGCAAGCATTTTTTATGGTTCTGCCTAAAGTTTCTACCACAATGATGAATAACATGGGGCTAATAGGGTCCCCCTGCCGAATTCCTCTACGACTTTGAAAGTAACCAGAAGTTGTTCCATTAACCAGAATTGAGAACCATGCTTTAGAAATGCATACTTTGATTGAAGAGTCATATTACTATGACTATATTATGGAGACAATACTCCATAAGAATGTAATACAATCTAAATATCCTATTATTTGATTATAAAAAGATCCAATTTGGAATAAATTTTGTATATAAATTTGAGCAATTAATATTATAATTTTTCTTCATGCATAGTTATGAATGATTTAGGCCATTTATATTCATGTTTTGTTATATAAGTGAATGCTATTTTTAGTATTATATAGGCCTTGATATACATATTAATTTGATCATATATTATTCTACTCATTATATTTTTATTTTTACATTTAATATTATGGCTATTTTATATTGGGACCTATGATATTTTGTGGTAGTAAGGCTTAAAAATCCAACAAAGAAGAGTGCATACATTATCAATGGAGGAACAAATTTAACGATTATTGGGATGGTTTTAGCTAACACCTAGATGGTTTTATCTAACACCAATATGGTTTTAGATAATACCAAGATTGCTATTGAGCTACCATCAATTAAAATACCTACATTAGCTAACATTGAGAAGGCTAAGATTGATGATCCTTTACCTCCAATGCTTTAGCAGCTCCCTTTGGTGCAAGAATCTTCAGACCCACTTGTACTTTCTATTTAGGCCTATTCCTTATGCATACTTCCATCATTATTATAGCACCAGAAGTTTGGGAAAAATATGTTCCTCATAAGTGATGAAATGTTGAAGTTATGCTTCTTTATATAGGCTCTTCATCCTAGAGAATCTATTACCTAGATTGTTATGTCAATCCTCTTTTTCCTTAACTTTAGCCTTGCCAATTTCCAAGAAAAAATATTTCTCAATGTGATTGAATCAAAAATCCATCTAATTTTTTTCCACATGTGATTTGTCTAGTGTGGATTCCAAAATTTCTACTTCTACCATTTAACTTTATTCTTGGCTAAGTGTCTTCTTATCTAGCTACATTCAAATTCTATTTATTGGCTAGTTTATTTACACAAAATTGTGATATTTACCCTCATGCCTAGTGATAGTAAGCTATTAATTAATCCTTGGAACCGACAATGGCTTGACCATATAATGCCAAATTTGAAATTGCTTCTCTAGTATATTTCTTGGGGCACATAGCTTATCCCACTAAATTGTTTTTGTGGGATTAAATTTGAGCTCAGAGCAAATCTTGAACTTATTTGAGAAATGGCATTGGATATTGGAACTAGCAACTTTTCTTGAACCTATTAGTTGTTTTTCATATTTGTTATGTGCATTGATCCATGTGCCAAATTGCCTATCCATAATTGAAGAGTTTTGAAGTACATTGGGATATTCATCTTGGGATATAGCCTAGAACATTATTTGATTGAGATCCATTTTAGTGATATTTGTGCTAGAATTGTTAGGTTTGCTTGTTAGGGTATGTGATCAGCCAAGTGTTGTGAAAATTCATAGCTGATTTCAATATTATACCTATTTTTAAGTTTGATGAAAATTATACACCAAGAATTAAAAAAAAAGGATTGTTACAGATTAAATTTTGCTTAGCTTTTGGCTAATCAATTATTTCCACCTTAGCTAGCTCTATGACTTTTTCAACCAAATATATATGTTCTTATCTTTGAATATGATATGGTTTGATTTTTTTTATCATAAATCCAAATTATTTTTTGAGTGTAATGAAATAACATATGAGCATGTTCCTACACTAGGTGTTCTATTTGTGTTAAGAACTCCTTAGATAGACTCATTCTGAATATTGGTGGCATATTGATGACCACCACGCCTTGAATTGTTGCTAAGCTTGGAAATATATACATCAATATTGAGAAAATTTCTATAATCCCCATTTTTTATACTAGATTTCCACCAAACTATAATATTGTTGGATTTTTAAGCCTTACTACCACAAAATATCATAGGTCCCAATATAAAATAGCCACAATATTAAAGGTTAAAATAATAATATAAGAGTAGAATAATATATGAGCAAATTAATATGTATATCAAGGCCTATATAATAAAGCAAATAACATTCATTTATATAATCAAATATGAATGTAAATGGCCTATGTCATTCATGAACTATGCATGAAGAAAACTTACAATATTAATTGCTCAAAAACTGTATACAAGCTTTATTCCTTTTCTTCTTGTTATAACTCTATAATATGATATTCTGATTATCTCTCTCTCTATCTCTCTCTAATGGATTATTGTATCCATAATATAGCTATAGTAATGTGAATCTTCAATAATTTGACTATTGCTCTCCACATGATAATTACCATGAACTTTGGCTTATCATATTGCCACTTCCATACTAGACTCTTCACTTTCTTTTTGCATGCACACTTAACTCTATGACATATCTACATGAATTTTACACTTATACATGCATTCCTAATCTAATAAACTTGTGCACATCCTCAAATTACATATTTGTATACTTACATACATGACACTTGTGCATATTCTCTCAATCTACACTTACACTCTAACTTACATGACACTTATGCATTTCCTACACATTACACTCTTACATGACACTTGTGCATTTCCTACACATTGACACTTACATGAAATGGGAAATATAAATGACACACCTAAAGTATAGACTTATCCTAATCTATTACATATTACATTTGCACCATGAAGATACCATGGAGGTATATTAGCATTTACAAATAATGTAATAT
This sequence comes from Wollemia nobilis, assembly GCA_028583015.1. Classification (NCBI taxonomy): domain Eukaryota; kingdom Viridiplantae; phylum Streptophyta; class Pinopsida; order Araucariales; family Araucariaceae; genus Wollemia; species Wollemia nobilis. The sequence goes on along the minus strand of JAQPPZ010017049.1, from coordinate 5,086,215 downwards.
TCCTCAAGAAATATTCTAGAACTAGCTCTATTGTATTGCATACCCATAACATCATAGATCACCTAGGGTATGATGGTGACATTAGATTCTAGATTAATTATGCAATTATATAGAACCTAGCATTTTAAACACACAAATACATAATAGGGTGAATAATTACCTTTACTAATAGATGATTGCATGTGTGCTATTTGGGAATCAACCACTAAGTTGTGTAGAGCTATTTTGATCAAGTTTACTTGTTTGAAAACCAACATAGTTCCCTCTAAATATTTTGTTTATTTTAAAGTGTTTCTTCTATGAACAACCTCTAAGTTGATTGCCTTTTGAATTAATCATTGATAGACTTCCACCATTATTTTCCCTTGCTTTCTTGTTATAGCTGGGTAATATAACTTTTGATAAGCCTGTTTTCTTTGGTAATGTAAGCATAATGATTCTTGCCAACACCATTTTGTAAATAATTCCATCCTGTTGCTATCCCAAGTGTTGCTTTTGTAAACACTAAATATTATTTGGCTCGTCTTCTTTCAATTTATTTTCTTTCTCTACATATGCTTCATCCCTTCAATTTGCTAAGTGTAGCACCCTAAAATTGGCGCAGTAAAACTTAGTAAATAATTAAAATTACTTTAGTAATAATTCAAATTCAAATTTCAACCCCAAAACCGCTCTCAAACCGCCTGCTACCTTTTTCCTCATTTTCCATGCCATTTTTAGAGTTTGTTTAGTCCATTGGACAATATCGTCTCCTATCAGATGATATCGCCTCAGATTGGACGATTTCTTCTAGAGCAGAACATCCAGACAATTTCGTCCCAAAACTGATTTTTCATAATTAGCTTCTATTTCAACAACTTCTCTAACTTGGGTAGAGACCCGTCTGCATCGTTAGAGTCTCCCCCCGTTGGAGATCTCCCAAAATGGGATGATCTCCAACCTCCCAACCTCTTTCCTATGCCTATTTAATCTTAGGCCCTCCCCTTGACATTCCCCTGGCTGAATTTTTTTGCACTTCAAGTTTCACATGCATTAGTATATTCTAGACTATTGTTTGCCTTTGTCCCTTCTCGAGTTTTCTTGTAGGAACTTTTGTTATTCTTCAGTCGGAGCAAGCTCAGATCGTCGCAGATGATCCTGTCCAATTCGAGACGATTTCGTACCAATCCGAGACGATTTCGACTATAGTCAACATTGGGGGCAATCAGTGCCCAAAGTTTGCATTTTCTTTGCTCTTTTCTGCTGCATTATTCTGCATTTAGTTAATTCTATGGTTATTCCTTATTACTCTGCATTTTGGAGTTCACCCATATAGTTTTAATGCATGATAAAAATCATAGTTTGTTATTAAGTCATTGAAATACACTCATATTTTGTTTATAATTATCTGTCTAATATTATTGATATCATTCTACATCATTGCCCTCTGTTTGTATTGCTGCATTTTCTGTATTTTGTATCTGCTTCTCTGATTGCAGGTCTCTGACGAATTCGTCAAATCTCAGACGATCCTGTCAGATCGAAGATGATCCTATCAAAATTCTAGACGATCCTGACTGCTTCAAAATCAGAACCTCCATCAGACATCCGGATCAGGTATGTCTCTTTAATCTAGCTTATTCTCTCTATTTTCTATTCAAATCTATTTTTTGTATTCATTTAATTTGCATTTTCATATAGAATAACTTAGATTCATCTGGCAAAACCTAGGACTTGGATGTTTAAAGCTAAAATTTAACACATTAAACTCATTCCCAACCTAGGCGTGGAAACTGCCACTAAACGTTTCCTGGTGAACCCCACCATCCGTAAAAAAATCACCTTAATACCCCTCCCTCGAGAGGCGAGACCTTCAAAGGGCCTCTTAGTCCGATGTACCGTCCCATCCTTTTCCCATCCTCATTCTAGGCGTGGATCATTTAGCCTGAAGGTAAGGATGCAAAAATTTTGGAGCGATACATTTTGGTGAACCTGACGTGAGACACAATATATCGCTCCAAATTTTTCACATCCTTACCTTCAGGCTAAAGGATCCACGCCTAGAAGGAGGATGGGAAAAGGATGGGACGGTACCTCGGACTGAGAGGCCCTTTGAAGGTCCCGCCTCTCGGGGGAGGGGTATTAAGGTGATTTTTTTACGGATGGTGGGGTTCACCAAGAAACGTTTAGTGGTAGTTTCCACGCCTAGGTTGGGAATGAGTTTAATGTGTTCAATTTTAGCTTTAAACATCCAAGTCCTAGGTTTGGCTAGATGAATCTAAGTTATTCTATATGAAAATACAAATTAAATGAATATAGAAAATAGATTTGAACAAAAAATAGTGAGAATAAGCTAGATTAAAGAGACATAACTGATCTGGATGTCTGATGGAGGTTTTTATTTTTTGAAGCAGTCAGGATCGTCTGGAATTTGACAGGATCATCTCCGATATGACAGGATCGTCTGATATCTGACGAATTCATCAGAGACCTGCAATCAGAGAAACAGATACAAAATACAGAAAATGCAGCTATATAAACAGAGGGCAATGATGTAGAATGACAACAACAATATTAGACGGATAATTATAAACAAAATATGAGTGTATTTCAATGACTTAATAACAAACTATGATTTTATTATGCATTAAAACTATATGGATGAACTGCAAAATGCAGAGTAATAAGGAATAACCATAGAATTAACTAAATGCAGAATAATGCAGTAGAAAAGAGTGGAGAAAACGCAAACTCTAGGCACTGATTGCCCCCAATGTTGACTGCAGTCAAAATCATCTCGGATTGGTACGAAATCGTCTTGAATTGGATAGGATCGTCTGTGACGATCTGAGCTTGCTCCGACTGAAGAATAACAAAAGTTACTGCAAGAAAACTCAAGAAGGGACAAAGGCAAACAATAGTCTAGAATATACTAATGCATGTGAAACTTGAAGTGTAGAAAAATTCAGCCCGAGGAATGTCAAGGGGAGGGCCTAAGATTAAATAGGCATAGGAAAGAGGTTTGGAGGTTGGAGATCATCCCATTTTGGGAGATCTCCAATGGGGGGAGACTCTAACGGTGCAGACGCGTCTCTGACCGAGTTAGAGAAGCTGTTGAAACATAAGCTAATTATGAAAAATTAGTTTTGGGACAAAATCGTCTGGAGGTTCTACTCCAGACTAAATCGTTCGATCTGAGGTGATATCGTCTGATCGAAGACGATATCGTCTGATCGTAGACGATATCGTCCAATGGACGAAACAAACTCTAAAAATGGTGTAGAAAATGAGGAAACGGGTAGCAAGCGGTTTGGGAGCGATTTTGGGGTTGAAATTTGAATTTGAATTATTACTAAAGTAATTTTAATTATTTACTAAGTTTTACTGCGCCAATTTTAGGGTGCTACATTTTGCCCCCTCTTTAGCGAATTTTCCGAAGAAAATGCGTTAAATATGAGTTCTTCTCGATTTATGAGAAAGAAAAAATTATTCCCATTTTTAGGCGATGATTCTTGGTCGAATCGTACGACAGCTTACTATGATGCCCCCTCCGTGTTTTTACCCAAATCGAACATTTGAGGTAAAAATGCGAAAAAGCAAAAAATTAAAATGTTTTTAATTGTTTTTGAATAAAATTAAAAAAATAGGGAAAAACCCTAATTCATTATTACTGTTCATTTTCATTTTCTGGTTTATGGAGCTCTGCAAACAAAATGGTCGAGACAGCGCACAAATCGACAGAGGTCCAGCGCGGGCTACGGGTAAGGGTCTAAACTTAGTTTAGAATGCTTGAATTTTGATTTTCTATGCTTTTTAGATTTAAATTTTGATGATTTTTGAGCATCACGGCAGTTTTTGGGCCGTCAACATCATCGGGATGAAATCATCTCGATTTCGTCGAAATTGTCTCGATTTCGTCGAAATCGTCTCGATTTCGTCGATTTCGTCCAAGGGCAAAATTAGCAAAATGGGGACGATTTCGTCAAAAAGGGATGATTTCGGCTTGCAAAATCGAAGACAAATTTGCTCAAATTTTGGACGATATCGTCCAATAGTGGACAATATCATCATTGATGAAATTAAACTTGCTTTACTTGCAATTTTAATCATTGTTTTATTAATGATTTTTATTGTTTTGTTGTTTATGTTGCAAAGAGGATTACTAAAGAGCAGAGAATGGAAATACGACGGGCTGAGGGATGACTTGGCCGCTCTATCTCAGGTAGAGCGAGATCAGTTGGCACAAGTCGGCTTGCAACATGTGGCAGAGATGCCACAGGTTTCTACAGATATGGGGCTATTGATAGCCCTAGTAGAGAGGTGGTATCCGGGTTCTTCCTATTTTTGGTTACCGATAGGGGAGATGACTCCCACACTAGAGGATGTATGGAGGATTTTGAGGATCCCCATACAAGGACGATTGATAACTCCCATGGCCAATCAGGGCCACACGATGATGCGACTGTGTAGAGATACGAGCTTTGTGTTGGAGAAGGGCGGAGTGAACATCAAGTCGCTATGCCAGATGCCTGGGGCATCTAGACTGACATAGGTTTTGGTTGGGATTGTAGGTGGTCTGCTGCTATGCCATCAAAGTGGATGCAGAGTACCATGGCTACTGATAGATGTGGTCTATGACATGAGAGACCATGGATATAGGTTTGCTTGGGGGAGTTATGTACTATGTCGATTGTATAGGATCCTGCATGGGGTTGTATACAAGGGTGGCCGATGTCTGGTCATGACATCACTACTGTAGGTTTGGTTCATGGATCACATCATGATGCGAAGGCCAGTAGGACTTCCACTGATAGGGATTAATGGGGAGAGGCCCCGAGACTTCTACTGGTGGCTTCAGAGAGGGTCACAATGGTGGATAGATCTGCTAATGTCTCGGAGACTACTTGACGACCTTGTCTTCGACCAGATCACCTGGAGGCCTTGGAGAGATCATCCAGGGTGGGCAAAGGATGGACATGAGTTGGCTCACATTAGGCAAACCTGCTAGCTAAGGATGGAGATGGGAGAGGTGGAGCTCCATCGCTATGACCAAGTTTTGAGGCAGTTCGGTCTACAGCAGGAAATCCCATCTCTCAGAGACTATGAGTTTTCTCGGACTATCCGAGATAACACTACAATGAGAAGGGCTCCAGATATGCAGTGCTTCTAGAGTCAGGACGTAGATGATGCCCCCATTCAGCCAGTGGATGGGGATGACGTAGGAGTAGCTGACAACTACGATGCCTGGTACACAGGCATCCCCCCTCCTCGGATGATGAGGGCTTAAGGTTCGATTCATGTAGTTGTGTATCGAATAGGGATGTGGTGCCAAGCGGCAATTGAGGTGGCATAGGGTCATGAATGGAGAGAGTAGAGGAGACCATAGGCTCAGTAGAGGCCACAGTAGTAGAAGAGGAGGGAGGAGAGGCCCCCTTCTCCATGGAGAGAGAGGCCACCATCGCCTGATAAGGGCAAGGGTGTGGACATTAGAGAGAGTAGTGAGATGGCTACTCTCTGGGCAGAGACTATTCATCTTCAGGCACAGGTGCAGACTCTACAGGATGAGGCTACATGCCACCAAGCTGAGGCTACACAGCTCAGAGATGAGGTTGCACACCTCAGAGCATAAAGCGAAGGAGCGAGCACTCAGGAGCTGGCATGGTCGATTGCTCAGATCGCGTTCTATCAGGGTATCTACTTCTAGATGGTGCCAGAGGACCAGAGGGTACAACTGCTAGCTGGCATTGTGGATTCGATCAGGGCTGGGTCATCGAGGACTTCATCTCGATCGACGACTAGGACTTGCAGTACCACACATACTACGATGGGGCCACCTCATCCACCTCAGGGCAGGGGAGGAGATGAGGTTGAGAGCTCGAGGGGTTCTCAAGGCTAGGCTACTTGATGCAGGAGCATCCGGAGGCAAAGCTGGCAATCTTGCATCAACCAAAATGTTTTTTTTTCTAAGTGTCAAAACTGTCGCGATATCGCGACGCTTTTTGGTGAACAGGGTGCAAAATGCGAAACTGTCGCGATATCGCGACATTTCTGAGGCAAGGAGGTCAAGACGCCAAATGGTCACGAAATCACGACATTTCTGAGGCAAAGAGGTCAAGGCGCCAAACGGTCGCGAAATCGTGACATTTTTGAAGGAAGGCAGCTTCAGTGCCAAACGGTCGCGAAATCGCGACAATTTCGGAGGAACGCAGCTTCAGCGCCGAACGGTCGCGAAATCGTGACACTTTCGAAAGCAAGATTTGAAAGCACAGGGACATCTTTGGCAAAAAGGTTCTAAGGCACAAGAATGGTCACGAAATCGTGACACCTTCGAAGGCAAGCTTAAAGGACGTCGCGAAATCGCGACACCTTCAAAGATAAAGTTTAAAAGACGTCGCGAAATCGCGACACTTCTGGGAGGCAAGACTTGGAAGCATAAAGACATCGCAACACCTTCGAAGGCAGAGCTCAAAGATGTCACGAAATCGTGACATATCCGGAGGCAAGGTTCCACAATGCAAAGATGTCACGAAATCGTGACACTTCCGAGCCAAGGACGTACGGAATGCAAAGATGTCACGAAATCATGACATATCCGGGGGCAAGGTTCCACAATGCAAAGATGTCGCGAAATCGCGACACTTCCGAGCCAAGACGTACGGAATGCAAAGATGTCACGAAATCGCGACATGTCGCGGTTTCGCGGCCCAAGGGAGGAAAGCGAGTAAGAAAGGCCTAGACGTCGCGATTTCGTGACGTGTAGCGGAATCGCGGCCCCAAGGAGGAGAGAGAAGCCTAACGTCAAAACGTCGCGATATCGCGACCAAAGAGGAGAGAGAAAGTGTTGGGGCAAAAACGTCGCGATATCGCGACAGGGCGCTCACGACGTTGACCAGCCGACGACTGCAGGGACCAGTGCAGAGGGACACGTGGCGTGAAGTTACAGGTGGCCCGAGAGTATGAAGCGGTTACAGGAAGCATGGCAACAGGACACGTGGCATCAACTGCAAACGGCCATGGCGCATTCTTATGAATGATTGACTTGGCAGTGGATCGACAGGAGGCTGCAGGGCATACCGCCACTACAGGCTATGATGTTTCGATGCATCTGACAGCATTTGCCGACGGGACAGAGCATTCGTGCGGGCGGCATGGGGAGTCCCGCATTCAAAGTAATGATGGTCCGAAGGAGGTCGTGGCCGGGGAGATAAAAAAGGCCGCGATACATTGTAAAAGGAGTCTGGGCCATTTATTTTTGGGGGATATAGCTGTGTATTGGAAAAAAAGGACCTCTGTTTTTAATGAAGCTTGTTGGAATTTTGCCTGTGCATTGTTAATTTCTGCATTCTTGCTGTGTGTTGTGCGTAGCTCGATATCAAGTGGTATCAGAGCCGGTTGGTTCTGAGAGTGCAAACCGATCGCCGAACAGAGAGGCAGTTTGCGCCAGGACTGTGGTTGTGGGTTACGAAGAAGGAGCAAGATGCCTCCGCGTAGAGATCATGGTGGTTTGAGGCATAGGCGAGCAAGAAGGGAGGAGGTCGATTTGAGAGCCCTGCAGAGGCAAGTTGAGGCTCTACAAGAGGAAATAAGAAGAGGAGTCGAGCCGAGAAGGGAAGAACCCAGCGAAGATGAAGTGTGGGAAGAAGAAGTTCTGTCCGATGAAGAGGCCTTGGACCCAGCAGAGGCTAGGCTGTACAGGGCTATCTCCCAGATTGGGAAGAAGCCAAAATTTGACGTCTCGACTTACTCTGGAAACCTCAACCCTGAGGAATTAATAGACTGGATCAACGACATGGAGGAGTACTTCGAATACGAAGAGATCGCAGATCCAAATCGGATCAGATTCGCAAAAACCAAGCTGAAGGGGCATGCTAGCATCTGGTGGAAAGGAGTGCAGTTAGAAAGGAACAAGAGGGGAAAGGAAAGGATCACCAGATGGGATAGGATGGTAGAGAAACTAAAGAGGCAGTTCATCCCTGCAGATTATGAGCTGGATTTGTTGAAGAAAATGCAGAGTCTTCGACAGGCTAGTAAGTCTGTCAAGGAATATACAGAGGAGTTCTATCAGATTTCAATCAGAACCGGCCATTCGGAGGCGAATAAGGAGAAGGTCGCACGTTACATAAATGGATTGCGAACCAGCATTCAAGAAGAGTTGGGGCTGGTTAGAATGAGCACAGTAGAGGATGCATATCAATTTGCATTAAAAGTGGAGGAGAAACTGAATAGGAGGTTTGATGGTAAGCAGAGAGGGAAGGATAGGGGTGGAAGAGCTGGTGGAAGAGGCAGTGGTGGAAGATACAAAGATTTTGGAAAAGCTACGGAAGCTAGCAGCAGCCAGAAACAAAAAGAAGTGAAGGAGGAGGATGACCAACGCCCACGCAATCAGAGCAACAACTACCCAAGAGGAAGAGGTAGGTCTGGGCGAGGGTTTGGAAGAGGTGTCTTTAGAGGAACCTGCTTCAACTACGGTGAAGAAGGACACAGGGCATACAACTGCCCACAACATCAAGAGAGGCCAAATCGAAGACCAGAGGGTCAGGCCCGAGCTGCTATAGTAGACGAAGGTGTAGAGTCTGAGCATTCAGAGGAGGCAGAAAGAGGGGAAGCCATGATTATCAGAAGAGTCTTGCTGAATGAAGAGGAAAAGGCAGACCAAAGGAACAGCCTGTTTCGAACAAGATGCAAGTGCGCAGGCAAGGTCTGTAATATCATCATTGATAATGGAAGCACTGACAATTTGGTTTCAGAGGAAATGGTTTCCAAGCTACGGTTGGAAAGGAGAAAACACCCGCACCCTTATCGGATTGCATGGCTGCAAAAGGACCATCGGGCACTAGTAAGCGAGCAATGTCTGGTGAAGTTCAATATTGGAACTTATCGAGATGAGGTTTTATGTGACATCTTACCTATGGATGCATGTCACTTGCTGCTTGGGAGACCTTGGCAGTTTGACCGAAGTGCTGTCCATGATGGCCGAGCCAACACATATTCTCTGTCAAAGAATGGAGTTCGCCATAAGTTAAAACCCCTGAAAGAGGCGGATGAGAAAGTATGCAGCAGTGCACGAGTCTGTCTAGTTGATGGCAGAAGATTCTTGGAAGGCCTGAAGCCGGATCATGTGTGTTATGCTATAATCCCCAGGGTTAGGGAAGAGGGATGCAAGGAGATTCCAGTGGAAGTCATGGGGCTGTTAGAGGAATTCCCTGATATCATTTCTGACAATGTTCCTGAAGGTTTACCACCTGTTAGGAAGATCAGTCATCACATAGACTTGGTGCCTGGATCGAGCTTGCCAAACAAGGCTGCACATCGAATGACGCCTGTGGAGACTGAGGAATTAAATCGGCAAGTTCAAGATCTGTTGAAGAAGGGGCTGATTAGGGAGAGTCTTAGTCCTTGTGCTGTACCAGCAGTATTAGCACCCAAGAAGGATGGAGAATGGAGGATGTGCACCGACTCTCGGGCAATCAACAAGATCACCATTAAATACAGGTTTTCGCTGCCAAGGATGGATGATATCATGGACTGCTTGAGTGGAGCTGAGTACTTCACAAAAATTGATTTGAAAAGTGGATACCATCAGATCCGCATTAGAGAAGGGGATGAGTGGAAGACAGCCTTCAAAACCAGAGAAGGGCTGTATGAGTGGTCGGTTATGCCATTTGGATTAACCAATGCACCTAGTACCTTTATGAGGTTAATGAATGAAGTTCTGAAGGAATTTCTGGGCAAATTTGTTATTGTTTACTTGGATGATATACTGATTTTTAGCAGAACCTTAGAGGAGCACCTGATGCACATCAGGAAGGTTTTTGAGAAACTACGGGAGGAGCAGTTACTGATCAATCTAAAGAAGTGCAACTTTGTGAAGAAGGAGTTGGTATACCTGGGATTTGTCATATCAGCAAATGGTCTCAAGATGGACCCCAAAAAGGTGAAGGCTATCTTAGAATGGCCTGTCCCAAGGAGTGTGACCGAGGTTAGATCATTTCATGGTCTGGCCAGTTTCTACAAAAAATTTATTAGAAACTTCAGCAGTATTTGTGCATCTCTTACTGAGACAATGAAGGGAAACAAGAAGGAATTCCAGTGGACAGTTGGAGCAGATAAAAGCTTTGCTATGCTGAAGAAGAAGGTCACTGAGCAACCCATTTTAGCACTTCCGGATTTCAATAAGGTGTTTCAGGTAGACTGCGATGCGAGTGGCGAGTGCGATAGGAGCCGTCTTGAGCCAAGAAGGTAGGCCCGTAGCTTATTTCAGCTGAGAAGCTCAATGATGCCAGGAGAAAGTATTCGGTATATGATCAAGAGTTCTACGCCATAGTTCAAGCACTCAAGAAATGGAGGCACTATCTGTTGCCGAAAGAGTTTGTTCTCTATACCGACCATCAAGCGCTGCAGTTTATTAACAGTCAGGGAAAATTGAATCAGAGACACCTAAAATGGGTAGAGTTCCTGCAGAGCTATACCTTTGTGCTGAAGCATCGAAGTGGAAGATCCAATAGGGTGGCAGATGCACTGAGTAGAAGGCAATGTCTGATGCTAGAAATGAGAGTAGAGGTTGTTGGGTTTGCTGAACTCAAGAACCTATATCCTGCAGACCCCGATTTCGTAGAAGCCTGGAAAGCCTGCACTGCGCCTGTTGCGTTGGACAGGACTAAATGGTTGGATTACCTGATTCAAGATGGAATGTTGTTTAGGGGGAACCAGTTGTGCATTCCGAAGAGCTCAATGAGAGAGAACCTCATTAAAGAGAAGCACAGTGGGGGTTTAGCTGGACACTTTGGTCGTGACAAGACCATCTCATTGGTTAGTGAAAACTATTACTGGCCACAATTGCAGCAGGATGTGGCAAAGTTTGTGCAGAGTTGCAGGATTTGCCAGATGGCAAAGGGTGTGAGGCAGCCTACTGGTTTGTATCAACCGCTACCTATACCTGAGCGGCCGTGGGAAGATATTAGTATGGATTTTGTGCTCGGTTTACCCAGGACGCAGAGGGGGCATGATTCCATCTTTGTGGTAGTGGACAGATTTTCGAAAATGGCACATTTTATCCCGTGCCAGAAGACTAGCGACGCGGTCCATGTAGTTGGTTTGTTCTTTAAGGAGGTGGTACGCCTTCATGGGCTGCCAAGAAGCATTGTGTCGGACAGAGATACCAAGTTTGTAGGTTATTTCTGGAAGACCCTCTGGAAGAAATTAAAGACGGAGTTAAAGTTCAGTTCTGCTTACCACCCGCAAACAGATGGCCAAACAGAGGTGGTTAATCGGAGTTTGGGCAACCTACTACGATGCTTGGTAGGGGACAAGCCCAAGGGATGGGATCTGGTGCTACCGCAAGCTGAGTTTGCGTATAACAGCTCGGTCAATCGGAGTACCAATAAGTCACCATTCCAGATTATCTATGGGAGCAGCCCACGAAATGCTTCAGAGTTAAGAAGGCTGGAGACAAGGGAGAAATGCAGTGCTGAGGCAGAAGACTTTGCCGAACACTTGAAAGGAGTGCATGAGGAAGTGACAAGACACATTGCCAAGATGAATGCTCAATATAAGACGAGGGCGGATCAAAAATGCAGAGCTAAGGAGTTCCAAGTAGGAGATTCTGTCATGGTCCATCTGCGGAAGGAACGGTTCCCTCGCCAAGACATACAACAAACTCAAAATGAAGAAATTTGGGCCATGCAAAATCATTGGCAAACGGGATTCGGGTAATGCCTACGAGGTGGAGTTACCAAGTGAACTTAACATCTCCCCCGTGTTTAACATCTCAGATTTGGTTGAGTATCATGAAGGAGAAAGCAGTGAGGTACCCAATCCAGATTTGTGGAGCATTCCGGCAGTCACCCTAGTTGCGGACGAGATAGAAGAAATTCTGGATACGCGTGAGGGTCGCAGTACTCGAAACAGGAGTTATTCTGAGTATTTAATCAAATGGAAGGGCCGACCCATAGAAGATGCGACTTGGCTATCCAAGGCGGAGGTTGATCGTTTGGGTCTACCTCAGTCAAATCAGAAGTGAGGTCACTTCTCAAACCCACCCCGGGTGTCTGATGCAGGAGCATCCGGAGGCAAAGCTGGCAATCTTGCATCAACCAAAATGTTTTTTTTCTCTAAGTGTCAAAACTGTCGCGATATCGCGACGCTTTTTGGTGAACAGGGTGCAAAATGCGAAACTATCGCGATATCGCGACATTTCTGAGGCAAGGAGGTCAAGACGCCAAATGGTCACGAAATCATGACATTTCTGAGGCAAAGAGGTCAAGGCGCCAAACGGTCACGAAATCGCGACATTTTTGAAGGAAGGCAGCTTCAGTGCCAAACGGTCGCGAAATCGTGACAATTCCGGAGGAACGCAGCTTCAGCGCCGAACGGTCGCGAAATCGCGACACTTTCGGAAGCAAGATTTGAAAGCACAGGGACATCTTTGGCAAAAAGGTTCTAAGGCACAAGAATGGTCACGAAATCGTGACACCTTCGAAGGCAAGCTTAAAGGACGTCGCGAAATCGTGACACCTTCAAAGATAAAGTTTAAAAGACGTCACGAAATCGTGACACTTCTGGGAGGCAAGACTTGGAAGCATAAAGACATCGCAACACCTTCGAAGGCAGAGCTCAAAGATGTCGCGAAATCGTGACATATCCGGAGGCAAGGTTCCACAATGCAAAGATGTCATGAAATCGCGACACTTCCGAGCCAAGGACGTACGGAATGCAAAGATGTCACGAAATCGTGACATATCCGGGGGCAAGGTTCCACAATGCAAAGATGTCGCGAAATCGTGACACTTTCGAGCCAAGACGTACGGAATGCAAAGATGTCACGAAATCGTGACATGTCGCGGTTTCGCGGCCCAAGGGAGGAAAGCGAGTAAGAAAGGCCTAGACGTCGCGATTTCGCGACGTGTAGCGGAATCGCGGCCCCAAGGAGGAGAGAGAAGCCTAACGTCAAAACGTCGTGATATCGCGACCAAAGAGGAGAGAGAAAGTGTTGGGGCAAAAACGTCGCGATATCACGACAGGGCGCTCACGACGTTGACCAGCCGATGACTGTAGGGACCAGTGCAGAAGGACACGTGGCGTGAAGTTACAGGTGGCCCGAGAGTATGAAGCGGTTACAGGAAGCATGGCAACAGGACACGTGGCATCAACTGCAAATGGCCATGGCGCATTCTTATGAATGATTGACTTGGCAGTGGATCGACAGGCGGCTGCAGGGCATACCGCCACTACAGGCTATGATGTTTCGATGCATCTGACAGCATTTGCCGACGGGACAGAGCATTCGTGCGGGCGGCATGGGGAGTCCCGCATTCAAAGTAATGATGGTCCGAAGAGGGTCGGGCCGGGAGATAAAAAAGGCCGCGATACATTGTAAATGGAGGCTGGGCCATTTATTTTTGGGGGGATATAGCTGTGTATTGAAAAAAAAGGACCTCTGTTTTTAATGAAGCTTGCTGGAATTTTGCCTGTGCATTGTTAATTTCTGCATTCTTGCTGTGTGTTGTGCGTAGCTCGATATCACTACTGCACTATATAGACTGATTATATGATTTGAGAGGATTGAGTATGCCAAGATGTAGATTGTGGCATACCAATCTAGTTTTGATATGATGTACATATATTTTTGAGATATATATATATATATATGATATTTTTGATCATATGACTTATCTTATGTGTTTGTATGATGCTTTATTGTTGTGGTGTGATTGATTTGATGATTCATGTAATTATGTCGATTGGAAATATTATGGTTTGAATGTCATGCTTTTAAAATTTAAATGAAATAATCTGATGTAAACAATTGGTTGATGTGATAATTTGATAAAAATAAAAGGGGACTTTTAACAATAATTTCAAAGGACATTGTCACTATTATAGACCATTTCATGGAGTCGTCACTCACTTGGTCGTCAAGCTAATCCCATTATAGAAATATTGTTAAAATTAAAAGAGTGCTTAAGAGACTATCTTAAGACTTTGTTGTGATGATGCAAATGATGATGATGATGATGATTTGTTTTCAGATTTCCATAAAAATATTATGCATGAAATATTTTAAAATGACTTTTGCTAGGCATAAATTCCTAAGTGTGATAATTTTTTTGGATAATTCCCTAGGAATTATACCATCATTGCAAAATTGAAGTTTGACATAATGACATGAAAATAGAGTAAGTGTTTGTTTTGTTTTAAAGCATAATTGTGTAACATAATGATTTAAGTCATATGTTTTTATGATTTTGAATAAATGGAAAATAAAATTGGTACAATGGTTTGCGCTAGGCATAGAATATTTAGGTATAGACTTATACCATCATCACGAAATCCAAAGAATAAAATAATATAATAGTTTTATTGCATGGTTGATTTTTAATTTTTGAAATAGTCAAAAAATATGAAGATGAGGACTTGCGCTAGGCATAAAATTCCAATTTTGGTTTTGGAACTATACCATCGTCGCGAAAGTCAAAAGTTATATATAAATGTAACTTTATTGCATGTTTTGAAAATGATTTTGATTTTTGATAATGCATATAGTTGTCTTTATACTAAACAACTGTTCTTTAAAGAGGAAAATGAATTTATTCCAAACAATTTGCAAAAAATATTTCAAAGTATTTTAAAGACAAAAGTTAGATTTATAAGGAATCCCATGTGTGTAGGTGAGTTCATTACCAATCTTGATTTATCATAATGATACACAAAATCTCTCAAATACAAAAGGTGTGTGCAATTGCATTGTTCATTTACCAGTTTTGAGCAAGATAATTTGATACAAGTGATTTGAATGAACCAAATAAGTGTTCATTAACCATGATTTAGATGCATATAACCATACCAGACTACTATGTAGGTCGGGTTATCAAGAGCTAGCTAATACATAAGCAGACATAGGTCTGTATAAAATAAGGTCGCTAATGTGACAGACATATCGCCACATTAGGGATTACCCAAGGGCACAAACAACTTGTTATGGGGCTTACCTCACAGTTTTTGAATAATTGAGAATTCCAGGGATTCAAGCTCATCAACCCTTATTTTATTTTCAATGGGTAGGGAAAGGGATTTTATTGCTTTTGCTTTTGCTTGTTTCTTTTTCTTTGCTTTTGCTTTTCTTTTTCTCTTTTTTTTTTTTTTGTATTTTTGTATTTTGGCTTGATATTTGAGATAATGCTGAAATAACTTGTTTCTTTTTCTCTTTTTCTTGAACTTTGCTTTTCTTCCTATGCTAGGGATACTTGCTCGGATTAGCTATAGAGCAAGGGATTTTTATTCTGGGTAGGGGTGAACTTGTCCTTTTGCCAATTCTCAAAACTTCTAGACCATGTGCATGATAGGATAGCAAGGGAGACTTTTCGCTCAGGAAACCACTTCTACTATGTAGCATAGCATGGAAATTACAAATGTAATCATTTTATTGTGAAAAGATATGCTTGGTTTAAGTAAATACCAAGATCAATTCTCTATGCTCAAACTTTATTTAATTAAATTTTGTGGACTTTGATATAAGAGAGATTAGTGATCGTGCCAGATAAAATCAAGATATTTATTTTTGTGTTTGTGATAGTGGGGGATTCCAAATAAATGCTAATTTATCCAAAATAATTTGAAAACATAACTGCAATACTTGAAGAAGAAATATATACAACAAATATTTTTGAGGAGTTTAATAATTTTGACTCTCTTTTTTCTTTATATTTTTTTTTTGGGTTTCAAAAGAGTCAATAATATTGCTATTTTGACTTTTTATTTTTTTCATTTGTTTTTGCATAAACAATTATATATATATTTTTAAAATGAGACAACCTGCAAAATATGTACAAATGATGAAATGACCAAATTTTATGTGTAATATCGCTTAAGATGCATAATATTCAGAGGTTATTTTAAATCTTTACCATCTAAGGTAGCTAATTTGTATGCTCCCGATTCAAATTTAGCGAGTGATAATATATGGTCCAAGCCAGTTGGGCTCAAATTTACCTTTAAGGTCTTTAGTTGCATTAGTATTTTTTTATTTTCTTTTAAAAAAAGGTCACCGACCTCAAAGGATCGATGACGAACTTTCTTGGCATATGATCTTTTAAGCTTGTTTTGGTAGGCACGAAGATGCTCCAAAGCATTGATGCACTTTTCAACTAGGAGTTCCAGCTGACTAAGTCTGCCAGCTCGATATTCATATCCTACTTCAGTATATTGAAGTATTAGAGCCAAATAAGGAACTTCTAATTCAAAGGGACAAATAGCTTCAACGCCATAAACCAAGACAAAAGGTGAAGTACCTGTGGGAGTTCGAACACTAGTTCGATAGGCCCACAAAGCTGGATATAATTGAATGTGCCAATCGCGGCGCATTTATTGACCAATATTTTGAGAATTTTGATTAAGTTTTTGTTAGATGCTTCGCTTGGCCATTACCCCGAGGATAATAGGGAGTGGACCAGCGATGTTGAATCTTATATTTCCGGCATAATTTCTTGACATCTTTATTTTTGAAACAAGTTCCATTGCTCGAGATGAGATTTGCAAGAATTTTGAACCTACAAATGATTTGATTAAAAATAAATTTAGAGACTTGTGTTCTAGTGCAGGAAGCTAAAGGCATAGCTTCAACCCACTTCGTGAAATACTCAGTGGTGGTTATGATGAATTTGTGTCCATCAGATGACACAGGATCCTCAAATATTTGGCACAACCTTATCCATGGTCATGACCAAACCCCTACATAATATTCAAACTCTCGATCCTAGTGATGTAGAATCAGATACTGAAAGTGAAGTAGACATCACCTCAAACCAATCAAATAGTTCTAAAAATGAATCAGATCATATTCAACCCATCACAGATGCTATGGTTCCAGAAGAACCATTTCCTAGAAGAGTTACTACTTGAACCTCTTCTAATCGGTTCCTTCCTAATGAACAAGCCATAAACGCTTAACCAAGACCAGTTCAGCGTCTTCAATATAACATTGTGGGTACCATCGGAGTTGTTACCAGACAACAGGCTCAAAACTCTCAACAAGATCAAACTCAGAATGATGGATTAGCTCCATTTATTTTGAAAAATCCCAATAAAGGGAATCATATTTCTAATGTTCAACCAAAAACTTCTTACAATATTAATGAACAATTATCCAATACTACAGCTAGAATTTCTCTTTTGGACTTGTTAAGATCTTCTCCTACCCATAGAGATGAATTAATGCTCACATTAAGCCAAATGATGGTACCTCAAAATATTCAATCCGAAGCCATGTCCAATACTATCATCACTCAAGAAGTTGATTGTATTGACTTTCAGGATAAAAATATACCACAACATAGTTTACATAAGGATAATCCCTTATATATTACTGCTCTAATTGGAGATGTAGTTGTTAAAAGAGTCTTGATTGATAATGGTTCATCTCTAAACATTTGCACTTTTGACTTCTACCAAATATTTGGCTTTAGAAGTGATGAAATGAAGAAAACTGACATGATTATCAAAGCTTTCAATGACGAGACACAAGAAACGTGTGGAGTCATTACCTTACCCTTGCAAGTTGGTCCTAGAACCCTAGATACAACCGTATTTATTGTACATTGCCCAACATCATACAATATACTTTTAGGTCGCCCTTGGATCAATGTGATGCAAGTGGTTCCTCCACTTTACATCAATGTGTTAAATTTGAATTTAAAAATTAGTTGGTCACTATCCATGGTGACCCTAGACCCTTTGATATGTGTGCTTTGGCAGAACCTGTTGAGTGCAATTTTGCCCCGCTCTGTCATCCACACATCCTAATTCTTATTTTTCATCTAAACATGTGAAAAACACACACATAACATCATCTACTCCATCAACTACACCTATACATTTAACTCAACCATCTTCTGAACAAACCACACTAAAACCTCAAAAAGGTCTTCACTCCACAACCAATCCTTCATGTTCTATCCCTATAATTTCAAAACCTATAGACCCATTTATTGACACCTCCACATTATCAACATCTATCATACCTTCCACATCTAAAGATATAGGGAATGATCCTTCTACATCTTATGCTCTTTCTGATGAACTTTAATCAAATTTATCCATAATCTTAATATAAAAAAAAACAAATGCTTTTATGCAAGATTCAATTCTTTTAAACAACTTGCCATCATCTCCTTGTACTTTGGGCCTCCCACAACCTATGGGAAGTACTTACCAAGTCGGGAGTTATGCTTTTATTTATAAAGGATATGACTGGGGAAGAATACCCAGGAATATCAAAACTCATCATGAGGGATATGCCCGATGTTATTTTGCTAATGAATATATTAAAGCTAAGCCCATAATGCTTAAAATGGGATATAAATGGAAAGGCTTGGGACCTTTCCAAAATGGTATGAAAGAACCTATTGAGGTAGAGCCATGGCCCGCCCGATGTGGTGTGGGCCTATTTCCTAGTAAGGGTCAACCCTTCCCTTTTGAAGATGATGATCAACTCATATTTTATCAATATTATCTAGATAAACAAGATTCTTTGTGTTCAAAGAATAATCCCTTTACCTACAATATGCTATCCATAGCTTACCCTGAACTGATTGCTAAATCCGATGAGGAGTTGGAAGGGGATATTTTCCATGATGTCTCTGTTGAAGAGTTGTTACACAATGGTTTTTATTTTGATGGTTCTATACCAACTATAGCCCAAATTGAGGCCACCACTCATCAAGACAAATTATTCAACTTAACCTTAAAATAATTACAAATATTGGGCGTTTCACCCGCCCCACCTAATTTTGAAAGAGATCTACACATGGAAGTAGAAAACGTCCTTAAAGTTAACATTGGAACTGAGGATAATCCTCACATAATCAATATTGGATCAGCATTAAGTCAAGAAAAACAAGATGAATACATTGCATTCCTTAAAGAATATGAAGATGTCTTCGCTTGGACATATGAAGATATGCCAGGTTTGGACCCTTCTGTAGTCATGCATCATCTAGTAGTCCATCCGGATGCTAAACCTATTAAACAGAAACTTAGAAAAATGCATCCCAAAGTGGCCCTGCTAGTCAAAGGAGAGTTAGAAAAACTCCTGAATGTTATTTTCATACAAGCTATTGATTATGCTGAATGGATCTCGAATGTAGTTCCAGTCACCAAGAAAGAAACTACCAAAGTTAGGGTTTGCATAGACTTTAGAGATATTAACGTTGCATGCCCTAAAGATGATTTTCCTCTTGCAAACATGGACCAAATCATTGACTTTACCATCGAGAGTGGAATGATGTCCCTAATGGATGGATTTTTTGGCTATAATCAGATCAGGATAGCTCCTGAAGATCAGGCTAAAACAACCTTTATTACCCCTTGGGGTACCTTTTATTGGAAAGTGATGCCATTTGGTTTAAAGAATGCAAGCGCAACATATCAACGAGCTATGACTTATATATTTCATGATATGATGCATGATATCCTACATGATTACGTAGATGATATTATAGCTCGCTCTATTAAAGAAGATGATCATTTAGATGATTTGAGAAAAGTATTTAATCGGTTAATAGAATACCTTATTCGATTAAATCCAACCAAATGCATATTTGGAGTTAAGTCCGGTAAACTATTAGGGGTTTTAGTTTCTTTACATGGTATAGAAATTGATCCTCTCAAGCTTGCGGCTATCACTAATATGCCTGCACCTACCAATATATCTGAGTTACAAAGTTTAAAAGGTAAACTTCAAGCCATCCGTTGCTTCATCAATAAGCTGGCGGACAAAACCACTCCCTTTCTTAAGCTCCTTAAGAAGGATGTCCCTTTTAATTGGGATGATGAATGTAAGGAAGCTTTTGAAATTCTCAAACAATACCTCCTTAACCCACCTGTGCTTTCACAGCCTAGACCTGATCGCCCGTTTCTCCCGTATATTTTAGCTTCAATTTTGCTTTAGGAGCTATGTTAGCTTAGCTTGATGATGAGAAGAAAGAACGTGCTAATTATTACATTAGCCAAAATTTAATCAGTTATGAAACTCGTTATACCTCATTAGAAAAACTATGTCTAGCAGTTGTATTTTTTACACAAAAATTATGCCATTATATGCTTAGTCAAAAAACATATGTCATTGCTAAATATGATCCCTTGCGGTATCTCATGAGTCGACCTTATTTATCGGGTCGCACAACCAAGTGGGTTCTTGCTCTAAGCGAGTTTGAACTCACATTCATAGGATAGAAGTTTGTTAAGGGTCAAATCATAGCAGATCAGTTAGCTGCTGCACCCTTAGAGTCTACCCATCCCCTCGTCATTGAGTTTCCTGATGAATGCCTTCAATTAGAGGTAGACCATATTGAACAATGGTCCTTATACTTTGATGGAGCCCGATGCATGAGTGGGGCTAGTGCGGGTATTATTTTAATATCCTTGCAAAAACATCTTATACCTTTGTCCTTAAAATTAACATTTGCTTGCACCAATAATACTGCCGAATATGAGGCTCTAATCCATGGATTACGAGCTGCCTTGGCATTAAAAATAAAAAATATGCTAGTTTTTGGTGACTCCCAACTTGTCATAAATCAAATTAATGAAGTTTATCAGACCAGAGATGATAAATTGTGTCCATATAAAGCATATGTTTTGCAATTGTTATCCTTGTTTGATAAAGTTACTTTGGAAGCTATTCTGCAAACTAGCAACCGTGTGGCTGACGCTATGGCCGTAGCTACATCTCTTCTGCCCTTGGAGTTAGATGACGAATACGCCACCATCATTATTCATCGACTCCAAGAACCTGCTTCAAATAAGTCATGTTTAGAACCTTTGGGTGTGTTTCTAATCAATGAAACTACTCCTGACCCTTGGTATACAGATATAGTTGATTTTCTTCAAAATGGGACTTTCCCTGCCAATTCTAATAGAAACCAACGTCGGTTATTACGTAGACGAGCAAGTCGATTTGTAATAATTGGAAATACTTTATATAGGAGATATTTTGAAGGTATCCTATTGAGATGTTTGAATCTAGAAGAATCCAAATCAGCTTTAAGTGAATTCCATGATGGATCTTGTGGAGGACACTTTAGTGGTAGTGTCATTGCTAAAAAGCTCCTTAGGATAGGCTACTTTTGGCCTACCATGGAAAATGATGCACATGATTATGTGCACCATTGCGACAAGTGCCAAAAACATGCTAACCTTGTCCATGCACCTGCACAAGAGCTGTAGGCTATTTCATCTCCTTGGCCTTTTTAAAAATGGGTCGTAGACATTATTGGAAAAATTAATCCTGTGTCATCTGATGGACACAAATTCATCATAACCATCACTGAGTATTTCACAAAGTGGGTTGAAGCTATGCCTTTAGCTTCCTGCACTAGAACACAAGTCTCTAAATTTATTTTTAATCAAATCATTTGTAGGTTCGGAATTCTTGCAAATCTCATCTCAGACAATGGAACTTGTTTCAAAAATAAAGATGTTAAGAAATTATGCCAAAAATATAAGATTCAACATCGTTGGTCCACTCCCTATTATCCTCAGGGTAATGGCCAAGTAGAAGCATCTAACAAAACCTTAATCAAAATTCTCAAAATATTGGTCAATAAATCTGGCCGCGACTGGCCAATTCAATTATATCCAGCTTTGTGGGCCTTCGAACTAGTGTTTGAACTCCCACTGGAACTTCACCTTTTGTCTTGGTTTATGGCGCTGAAGCCATTTTTCCTTTTGAATTAGAAGTTCCTTCTTTGGCTCTACTACTTCAAGATACCAAAGTAGGAGATGAATATCGAGCTGGCAGACTCAGTCAGCTGGAACTCCTAGATGAAAAGTGCATCAATGCTTTGGAGCATCTTCGTTCCGACCAAAACAAGCTTAAAAGATCATATGCCAAGAAAGTTTGTCATCGATCCTTTGAGGTCGGTGACCTTGTTTTATAAGAAAATCAAAAAAATACTAATGCAACTAAAGACCTTAAAGGTAAATTTTAGCCCAACTGGCTTGGACCATATATTATCACTGCTAAATTTGAATCAGGAGCATACAAATTAGCTACCTTAGATGGTAAAGATTTAAAATAACCTCTGAATATTATGCATCTTAAGCGATATTACGCATAAAATTTGGTCATTTCATCATTTGTACATATTTTGCATGTTGTCTCATTTTAAAAATATATATAAAACTATTTACGCAAAAACAAATGAAAAAATAAGAAGTCAAAACAACAATATTATTGACTCTTTTGAAACCCAAAAAAATATATATAAAGAAGAAAGAGAGAGTCAATATTATCAAACTTCTCAAAAATATTTGTTGTATATATTTCTTCTTCAAGTATTGCAGTTATATTTTCAAATTATTTTGGATAAATTAGCATTTATTTGGAATCCCCCACTATCACAAACACAAAAATAAATATCTTGATTTTATCTGGCATGATTACTAATCTCTCTTATATCAAAGTCCACAAAATTTAATTAAATAAAGTTTGAGCATAGAGAATTGATCTTGGTATTTACTTAAACCAAGCATATCTTTTCACAATAAAATGATTACATTTGTAATTTCCATGCTATGCTACATAGTAGAAGTGGTTTCCTGAGCGAAAAGTTTCCCCTCGCTATCCTATCATGCACATGGTCTAGAATTTTTGAAAATTGGCAAAAGGACAAGTTCACCCCTACCCAGAATAAAAATCCCTTGCTCTACAGCTAATCCGAGCAAGTATCCCTAGTATAGGAAGAAAAGCAAAGTTCAAGAAAAAGAGAAAAATAAACAAGTTATTTTAGCATTATCTCAAATATCAAGCCAAAATACAAAAAAAAAAAAAAAGAGAAAAAGAAAAGCAAAAGCAAAGAAAAAGAAACAAGAAAAAGCAAAAGCAATAAAATCTCTTTCACTACCCATTGAAAATAAAATAAGGGTTGATGAGCTTGAATCCCTGGAATTCTCAATTATTCGAAAATTGTGAGGTAAGCCCCATAACAGGTGGTTTGTGCCCAACCCGCTTGGCCTTGGGTAATCCCTAACGTGGTGATATGTCTGTCACATTAGCGACCTTATTTTGTACATACCTATGTTTGCTCATGGATTTGCTCTTGCTAACCCGACCTACATAGTAGTCTGGTATGGTTATATGCATCTAAATCATAGTTAATGAACACTTATTTGGTTCATTCAAATCACTTGTATCAAATTATCTTGCTCAAAACTAGTAAATGAACAATGCAATTGCACACACATTTTGTATTTGAGAGATTTTGTGTATCATTATGATAAATCAAGATTGGTAATGAACTCACCTACGCACATGGGATTCCTTATAAATCTAACTTTTGTCTTTAAAATACTTTGAAATACTTTTGCAAATTGTTTGGAATAAATTCATTTTCCTCTTTAAAGAACAGTTGTTTAGTATAAAGACAACTATATGGATTATCAAAAATCAAAATCATTTTCAAAACATGCAATAAAGTTACATTTATATATAACTTTTGACTTTTGCGACGATGGTATAGTTCCAAAACTAAAATTGGAATTTTATGCCTAGCGCAAGTCCTCATCTTCATATTTTTTGACTATTTTCAAAAATTAAAGATCAACCATGCAATAAAACTATTATATTATTTTATTCTTTGGATTTCGCGATGATGGTATAAGTCTATACCTAAATATTCTATGCCTAGCACAAACCATTGTACCAATTTTATTTTCCATTTATTCAAAATCATAAAAACATATGACTTAAATCATTATGTTACACAATTATGCTTTAAAACAAAACAAACACTTACTCTATTTTCATGTCATTATGTCAAACTTCAATTTTGCAATGATGGTATAATTCCTAGGGAATTATCCAGAAATTTTATCACACTTAGGAATTTATGCCTAGCAAAAGTCATTTTAAAATATTTTATGCATAATATTTTCATGGAAATCTAAAAACAAATCATCATCATCATCATCATTTACATCATCACACCAAAGTCTTAAGATAGTCTCTTAAGCACTCTTTTACTTTTAACAATATTTCTATACTGGGATTAGCTTGATGACCGAGTGAGCGGCGACTCCATAAAATGGTCTATAATAGTGACAATGTCCATTGAAATTATTGTTCAAAGTCCCCTTTTATTTTTATCAAATTATCATATCACAAACAACTAATAGTTTACATCAGATTATTTCATTTAAATTTTAAAAGCATGAAATTCAAACCATAATATTTCCAACCGACATAATTACATGAATCATCAAATCAATCACACCACAACAATAAAGCATCATACAAACACATAAGACAAGTCATATGATCAAAAATATCATATATATATATATATATATATATATATATATATATATATATATATCTCAACAATATATGTACATCATATCAAAACTAGATTGGTATGCCACAATCTACATCTTGGCATACTCAATCCTCTCAAATCATATAATCAGTCTGTACAATGTAGTAGCCTAGCCTCAAGAATCCCTCGAGATCTCAGCCTCATCTCCTCCCTAGCCCTAAGGTGGACGAGGTGGCCCCATCGTAGTATGTGTGGTACTACGAGTCCTAGTCATCGATCAGGATAAATTCCTCGATGACCCAACCCTGATCAGATATGCAATGCCGATTGGCAGCTATACCCTCTGGACCTTTGGCACCATCTAGAAGTAGATACCCTAATAGAACATGATTTGAGCAATTGACCGTGCCAGCTCTTGGGTGCTCACTCCTCCGCTCTATGCTCTGAGGCGTGCAACCTCATCTTTGAGCTGTGTAGCCTCAGCTCGGTGGCATGCAGCCTCATCCTATAAAGTCTACACCTATGCATGGAGATGGACAGTCTCAACTCGAAGAGTAGCCATCTCACTACTCTCTCCTATGTCCACACCCTTGCCCTTATTGAGCGATGGTGGCCTCTCTCTCTGTGGAGAAGGTGGTCTATCCTCCCTCCTCTCCCGTTGTTGTGGCCTTTGTTGATCCTGTGGTCTCCTATGTTCTCTCCCACCATGACCCTATGTAGCCTCAATGGCCGCTTGGTGCCACATCCCCATCTGACGCACAACTGTGTGAATCGGACCCTGAGCCCTCATCATCCGAGGGCAGATGCCTGTGTACCAGGCATCGTAGCCGTCGGCTACCCCTACATTGTCCCCATCCACTAGCTGAATGGAGGCATCATCTACATCCTAACTCCAGAAGTGCTGCATATCTGGAGCCTTGCTAACTATAGTGTTATCCTAGACGGTTCGAGAAAACTCAGTCTCTGAGAGATGAGATCCCCTGTTGTAGACCAAACTGCCTCAAAAATTGATCATAGCGATGGAGCTCCACCTCTCCCATCTCCATCCTCAATGTGAGACAGCTCCTGTCTATCCTCGGCCCACCCTGGATGATCTCTCTAAGGCCTCCAGGTGATCTGGTCAGAGACAAGGTCGTCAAGTAGTCTCCAGGACATTGGCAGATCTATCTATCGTTGTGACCCTCTTTGAAGCTACCAATAGAAAGCTTGGGGCCTCTCCCCATCAATCTCTGTTAGTGGGAGCCCTACCGGCCTCCAAACCATGATGTGCTCCCAACACCAAACCTACAGTAGTGATGTCATGACCAAACATCAGTTGCCCTTGTATACGACCCCATGCAGGATCCTATACAATCGGCATAGTACATAACTCCCCCAAGCAAACCTGTATCTATGGTCTCTCATGTCGTAGACCACATCTGTCAATAGCCATGGTACTCTGCATCCACTTTGTTGGCATAGCAGCAAACCACCTACAACCCCAACCAAAACCTGTGTCATTCTAGATGCCCCAGGCATCTGGCGTAGTGACTCGATGTTCACTCTACTCTTCTCTAGGACGAAGCTTAGATCTCTACATAGTCGCATCATCGTGTGGCCCTGATTGGCCATGGGAGTTATCAATTGTCCTTGTATGGAGATCCTCAAAATCCTCCATACATCCTATAGTGTGGGAGTCATCTCCCCTGTCAATAACCAAAAATAGGAAGAACCTGGATACCACCTCTCTGCTAGGGCTGTCAATAGCCCCATATCTGTAGAAACCTGTGGCATCTCTACCACATGCTGTAAGCCAACTTGTGCCAACTGATCTCACTCTGCCTGAGATAGAGTGGCCAAGTCATCCCTCAGCCCGTCGTATTTCCATTCTCTGCTCTTTAGTAATCCTCTCTGCAACATAAACAACAAAACAATAAAAATCATTAATAAAATAGTGATTAAAAAACCAAGTAAAGCAAGTTCAATTTCATCAATGATGATATCGTCCACTATTGGATGATATCGTCCAAAATTTGAGCAAATTCGTCTTCAATTTTGCAAGCCAAAATCATCCCTTTTTTGATGAAATCGTCCCCATTTTGCCAATTTCGCCCCTAGACGAAATCGACGATATCGAGACGATTTCGTCTCGACGACGTCGATGGCCCAAAAATGATCGTGATGCTCAAAAATCATCAAAATTTAATCTAAAAAGCATAGAAAATCAAAATTCAAGCATTCTAAACTAAGTTTAGACCCTTACCCGTAGCTCGCGCCGGACCTCTGTCGATCTGTGCGCTGTCTCGACCATTTTGTTTGTAGAGCTCCACAAACCAGAAAATGAAAATGAACAGTAACAATGAATTAGGGTTTTTCCCTATTTTTTTAATTTTATTCAAAAATAATTAAAAACATTTTAATTTTTTGCTTTTCCATGTTTTTACCTCAAATGTTCGATTTGGGTAAAAACACGGAGGGGGCATCATAGTAAGTTGTCGTACGATTCGACTAAGAATCATCGCCTAAAAATGGGAATAATTTTTGCTTTCTCGTAAATTGAGAAGAACTCATCTTTAACGCATTTTCTTCGAAAAATTCGCTAAAGAGGGGGTAAAATGTAGCACCCTAAAATTGGCGCAATAAAACTTAGTAAATAATTAAAATTACTTTAGTAATAATTCAAATTCAAATTTCAATCCCAAAATCGCTCCCAAACCGCCTGCTACCCATTTCCTTGTTTTCCATGCCATTTTTAGAGTTTGTTTCATTCGTTGGACGATATCGTCTCCGATCAGATGATATCGCCTCAGATCAGACGATTTTTTCTGGAGCAGAACGTCCAGACGATTTTGCCCCAAAACTGATTTTTCATAATTAGCTTCTGTTTCAACAACTTCTCTAACTTGGGCAGAGACGCGTCTGCATCGTTAGAGTCTCACCCCGTTGGAGATCTCCCAAAATGGGATGATATCCAACCTCCCAACCTCTTTCCTATGCCTATTTAATCTTAGGCCCTCCCCTTGACATTCCCCTGGCTGAATTTTTCTGCACTTCAAGTTTCACATGCATTAGTATATTCTAGACTATTGTTTGCCTTTGTCCCTTCTCGAGTTTTCTTGCAGGAACTTTTGTTATTCTTCAGCCGAAGCAAGCTCAGATCATCGCAGATGATCCTGTCCAATTCGAGATGATTTCGTACCAATTCAAGATGATTTCAACTGCAGTTAACATTGGGGGCAATCAATGCCCAGAGTTTGCGTTTTCTCCACTCTTTTCTACTGCATTATTCTGCATTTAGTTAATTCTATGGTTATTCCTTATTACTCTGCATTTTGGAGTTCACCCATATAGTTTTAATGCATGATAAAAATCATAGTTTGTTATTAAGTCATTGAAATACACTCATATTTTGTTTATAATTATCCGTCTAATATTATTGATATCATTCTACATCATTGCCCTCTGTTTGTATTGCTACATTTTATGTATTTTGTATTTGCTTCTCTGATTGCAGGTCTCTGACGAATTCATCAGATCTCAGATGATCCTAACTGCCTCAAAATTAGAACCTCCATCAGATATCCGGATCAGGTATGTCTCTTTAATCTAGCTTATTCTCTCTATTTTCTGTTCAAATATATTTTTTGTATTCATTTAATTTGCATTTTCATATAGAATAACTTAGATTCATCTGGCCAAACCTAGGACTTGGATGTTTAAAGCTAAAATTGAACACATTAAACTCATTCCCAACCTAGGCATGGAAACTGCCACTAAACGTTTCCTGGTGAACCCCACCATCCATCGAAAAATCACCTTAATACCCCTCCCCCGAGAGGCGATACCTTCAAAGGGCCTCTCAGTATGAGGTACCATCCCATCCTCCTTTCGGGCGCGGATCCTTTAGCCTGAAGGTAAGGATGCAAAAAATTTGGAGTGATACACTAAGTATATGCTAGTTAAATATGATGATAGAGTCTTATGTATAGATTGGTTGGATACGTTGTGGAGTGTTTTTAGTTATAAATAAATGATTTGGGTCCACTATAATGACTACAAAATCATTTTATTTACACATTTCCATTGAGTGGAACTATGATTAACAATATTGATATATTCTATCATTGTGATGGTTGTCAAATTTTAAGTTTCCAAGCTTGACCAGATTGGATTATGCTTCTTGCTTTTGATCTTTGGCCATTTGAAAATATTATTTGCTTATCCCTCGTATGTGCATAACTTGCTCTTCTAAGGCAAACTCCCTTTGATAATATGTGTCAATCCAAATTTGGTTCTTTGCTAATCCATCACATGTAGTCCCATGATTAAGCTCTGAATCATGACTCTTAATTCTTGAACTATTTGGGATTCTAAAGTGATGATAGTGGATTCTATATTTGGTATAGCAAGAAGTGAGGGATATATCCCAATAAACTCATAAAAATATGGGGAAGGTATTGCCATATATGCGACCTATGGATTTGTCTGATGAATTTGAGGGATCCCTAACATAGTGGTTTTGGGTGATAGTTTCCCAACAAATATGAGCATGTTTTCTACCTGATAACCAATTGAAAGATTTATCGAAAGTAATTCTCATTGGACTATTGGATTAGGGTACTCAAATATAGGCTTATAGAATGAAGGTAGTATATATATGCTTGAGTATGTGAAGGCCTCATTCATTGGGGAATTCTTTCTAGGTCCTTCTAAATATGATATTGAAATTAGTGATATTTTCCTGAGGAAACCTTTATATAGAAGAAAATGGAGTGAGAAATAGAAATGGATCTCCTAGGTCATCATGTTCTAATATGAGGGGTTCAACTAGGTCTACCTAGGTCCTTATACTATTATCCTCCAAGGAGTGATACCATTGTACCACCTTACCTTAGAAATATAGCATGAGAAGTTTGACCATTACATATTCAAATGGAATATTATATAAGGTAGCCAAAGTAACAACTTATTGACAATGCTCATAAGTAATTTTTCACTACCATTATAAATAGGTAAAGTATTTAGTGCAAATTAGATAATATCATGATTATCTAGGAGATTAAGAGGTTTGACACTATTCTAAGCCAAACAAATTTTCCCTACCATTGTTGGAATGATATGATATAGTGCTTACAAAGACATCTAATTAGTATTTATTTAACTCCCTTGGATTTATGGTCCCATCACAATTGATTCTAAGCCTTTTCACCAATATAGTTGTTGAATTTTTTGGTTCTTGAACTAATATAGTCACTAGGTGAACATTAATTCTCCACTTATGAGGTCAAGACTACTCACCAAAAAATTTAGTCCTCTGAGAAATGGAAAGGTTTGCTTCAATTATCTTAATGGAATTTTTTTATGAGGGAATTGATGATTGGGTTCTATATGATATTTTATTTCTCAGTGGAGTCACTAGGTGATTTATTATTTTATCTATTAGAGTAGAATTTTACTAAGATTCTATTTAATCAGAGTGGTGGGTTTTGTGTCCCATCGAGTGTGCCAAAAAATCTTGGTTTGAAATTCACCTAAGTGGATGAGATGTGCCCTCAAGACCTTGAACAAGGTTGAAAGACCTAAAAATATATTATGGATCAGCCTTTAGAGTAGGTTGGTTCCCATAGTACTAGCTAAGCTAGCAATGGTGTTAAGACTAAAGGAATGGAAATAGCTATAATTAAAATATAGACATGATTCAACCACAACAAGAGACATAAGAGTATGAGTGTCTCATTACCTTAACTAGAATAAATACTAACTAACCATCCATCATCCAATATTACAGAGCATTAATCAAATAAAAATATACACGTCTAAGCATTCCAATAATTGAACAAACAATAATCCAAGGATATATCCAAATAATAGAATAACTTTAACTAAATACACCATTCATCCAATTTTAATAGAAATGCTTAATAATGAAATTAATATACATACATTTTCTACAAAATTCTTATACAAAGGCCAAAAAACACTTCAATTTTCATTAAGAGGTATATAGCATTTAATTATACAACTTATGCAATTGTAAAAGCTAAAGAGCAAATGGTTGAAATGGGTTACATTTAAGTATATATAGATTTTAATTGCATTCAATTAGCTTGGAATGAGTATGTGGAGGTTCTCTTATAGTTTTTAGGGTGAGTGTAGGGAGTGGGTATTGCTTTCAACTCATTCAATATTAGCCACTTATGGCATGTGTTGATGTATCTAACCCAAATTTCTCTCAAGTAGTTGGTGCACATGCTATACCATTAGATCATGAGCATCTTCTAACAAGTTTGCTTTCTTCCACTCCTTACTATTGCATTAAGCTAGTTGTGCTGGGATAGGTGTGTCATGGAGAAACCTTTGACCATTGATATCTTTGATAGTGATGATGCTAGGAATTTGGTCACCACTCATGAATTTTACTGATTAGAATAGGTCCAGGTACCCTTTTGTGAATATAAATGTTTGATAACCTTGCCAGGTGTTTGAGAGTTCAACTTTATTTGTGTTGGATTCCATGCATTAGCTAAATTTTGAGTCTGGAAATTATATCTTAATGCCAAAATTGCTTGCTTTATATATGATGCCATCTTTGAAATGATTTTGGTCCTTAGATCTTTAGTTAGTTTATTTTCTAAAATATGCTCTACTGGTTTCCAAAGATGACTCTTGAAATTGAGCACTTTTATACCAAGCTGCAAGACTTAGAAATATTTTTTATCTAGCCTTAGTTTCTCTCTGTGTCAAAATTTTTAAGCATCTTATGTTGATATTAGCTCTTGAAAAATCCAACAGTTCTGTGATACTTAGTCATATTTTGCATTTAAAAAGGAGCTACCTTGATATTGAATGTCAAAAATTTATTTGCATTGGATATGTCAGCTTTTGAAAAGTATGATTTCTTGCAAGTTTAGTATTCATACTTTACCAAATTTTAGGTTTGGCATTATGAATGTTGGATATCAGATATTTTTGCTTCTTTGATGACATCAGTTGATCCAAAATTTTGGCCACTTTGATGTATCAGATGTCCATGCCTTAGTCAAAATTTGAATCTGGCCATATGATAAGTTATAGATACTAGAATTTTGCTATTTCTATGCTTGTATTACCTCTTCATAAAGTTTATCCCCTTGCTCTTGTGTGCCAGGTTTCTATTCTTTAGTCATATTTTCACTCTGGCACTTTTGCATATTGTCAGGCTACCTACCTTAGCCAAAACATTTGAACCTAGCTAGGCACTTATTAAATATTGATCTGATCTCTATTTTTCTCAACTGGTCTTCTACATTTTATTTGTAGCTATATCTTCATAAGTGGCTTGATAGTATCTTCAAATTATACTCAAAAGATGCTTTGAGTTTAACTACTATGCCAATGCCTTAGAAAAATGATAAGAACTTGAGCAAAATCATAACCTAGATCATTTGCAAGGATTATGGATGTGGGTGATGAAATCTACCTACCTCACCTACCACTTAAGATAGGTAAGGAAAATAACATATCCCAAATGAGCACTAAAAAATAAAGAACCTATGATTGGAACCTTTGAACTATGGGATGCAAGTGGAATTACAAATGATTATAGTTCTACAATAATTTTGAAAAAGTATTATTCCTTTGATCACATATAGAGATATTTATAAAATTAGCACTAAATAAAAGGAAAGTACGGGGAATAGACCTCATGACCTCTCACTCAAAAGGATTTTAAAATACATGCATTGACCAAAGTAGTGTCTTTATAATATGGAATGGATGATGCCATACATGTTAGATTTTGATGTAGTATGCAATGGGAGATAGCATTCACAAGATGCAAAATAATATGAGAGAAATTAAATCTATGAGATGACTAAAATATGCTATAAATAGAAATGAAAAAAATGTATACAATGTAGCTATGGAGGAAATGGACACTCCATGAACAAAGCTACTGGACTACATTGCACCCATCACCAATATATGATTATCTACACAACACTATGCTACTACCTATAAATATGCTCTAAGATTATCTATATCATACTTGTTACAATGAGGCCCTTTTTATATAGGAAGATAAGTTCCTTGGCCAACACTCTACCTAGTTGTGCAAGGAACACCTTGCACATATACAACTTGCACATTGACACTTGTGCATTTATTACATTGTATGAAGTAACTAGATAACTTCCCCCTAAAGTAATCTATTTTTTCAAGTATATACCTAGGAAGGCACATTTACATGACCCAAATGATGTAATATAATCTATTTCTAACACCCCCTGTATTACAGTATTTGGGTATTGAAGACTTTAGTCTTCAATGTGGATCTCCTTCTTGATCTTGAGATTTAGATTCTTCTTATATATTTTCTATAACCTGTTCAAGCAAGTAGTTACTAACTTCATAACCTATCATTCTTACTGAAATAGATTTGACTTCATAATTGTCTATAGATTCTCCTAGTTCTTCAATTTCTTCTATCCTCTATGCTAGATGTCCTTTTTGATTTTTTTCGATACTCCAATTGGGGATAATTCATTGGATTCTAAGATTGTTGTTGATGAGTATTTTGATATTTTCATGGCTAAAATTGGTTTCCATTGTTCATATGATTTTCTTGATTTTTATTTTTGGGATTGAATCTGCAATAGCTGGTACTATGGCCTTTTATCTTGCATATCTAACAATACATGTTGTACCATGGTTTTTGTATTTTTGATGAAGAAGCAATATTTCCTTGTGGATTATCTTTAGATGCCAATGCAATGTTAGTCATTTCATATTTAACTGTATTTTCCACCTCATATTCCTTGATGGGGACACGAAAATAAATTTACCCCAAATTCTCAATTTTCTCATTCATCAAGGAGCCAAAATTGCTCTCAAAAATTCTCTTTCATTAACTTGGAATAAATTTACAAAACTGGCAGCAATCTGCCAAATAAACTCCTTTTAACCCGAAAGGTAGTTTATTTTCCTTTTCTTTCTATTACAGCATCTTCCCCCAGGAAGAATTTTCTAGTACATTACAACACAACTAACTCTAGAAGAAAAATAGCCTAACAGGTCCAGAATGGCCCTCTTGCCTTCACGTCTACCTCACTGTCTCAACAGTTCTCCGACGTTTGCAACACTGTCTCGACAATTTTTTTTGACCCTGGAAGAAAACAGCTCAGACAGGTCCAAAATGGGCCTCTTGCCTTCATGTCTGTAACTCTGTCTCAGCCATTTCCAACCCCTTGTGCATGCCATCACTTCCCCTTTTAAAGTCTCTGGCGTGACCCTTCGTCTCCCTTTTTTGACACTTCGGTTCATTTCCCGTGCCTCTACATTGGCTTTCTTTCTGACTCTTGATCTTCATCTACTTTCATTGCACCTTGGTGCCACATTCTTGTCCAATGCTGCCAATGTAGACTCTATCTACCTGTCAATCCATGATGACGTTCGGTATACCTACCACTCGATCATTTCCTCTGTAACGCCCCTGTAATCGCCTATCTTTTCTTTCCTTTTGTTTGGTCGCAAAAACATGGCATGTCGCGATATCACGACATTTTTGGATTCCCTGCATTTCTGCCCTCTTCGAGTCATGAAATTGTGACATGTCGCGATATCATGACACTTTTGGCTTCCCTGCCTTCCTGCCCTCTTCGAGTTGCGAAAATGCGACATGTCGCGATATCGCGACACTTTTGCTTTCCTGCCTTCCTGCCTTTCTTGAGTCATGAAAATGCGACATGTCACGATATAGCGACACTTTTGCTTTTTGGCCTTCCTGCCTTTCTTGAGTCACGAATATGCTACACTTTTCTCTCTTGCGCTTCCCATCGTCTTCTGGTCATGAAAATGTGACATGTCGCGATATCGTGACACCTTTTCTCCTTAGTGCCTTCTTTCGTCCTTTTGTCATGAAAATGCGACATGTCGCGATATCGCGACACCTTTTCTCCTTAGCACCTTCTTTCGTACTTTTGTCATGAAAATGTGACATGTCGTGATATCATGACACTTCTCCTCCCTTGCGCCTTCTTTCATCCTTTTGTCATGAAAATGCGACATGTCGCGATATCACGACACTTCTCCTCCCTTGCACCTTCTTTCATCCTTTTGTCGCAAAAATGCGACATGTCGCGATATCGCGACACTTCTTCTCCTTTGCATCTTCTCTCGTCCATTGGGTCACGATAATGTGACATGTCACGATATCATGACATATTTCCTCCTTTGCACCTTCTCTCGTCCTTTGGTTGTGATAATGCAACATGTCACGATATCATGACACTTTTCTCTCTTGAGCCTTCTCTCGGCTTTTGGTCGCGATAATGCAACATGTCGCAATATCGTGACATTTTCCTCTCTTGTTCTTTTTTCTCCTTTTCGGTCGCAAAATCATGATATGTCACGATATCGTGACATCTTTCCTTTTTTCCTCCTCTTCACCTCTCGGGTCATGAAATCGCCGCATGTCATGATATCACGATAGCTTCCTTCCTTGCTTTCTTTTTGCTCCTTCGGTCGCGATTTCGTGACATGTCATGAAATCATGACATTTTCTCCTCTGGCCCTTTCGGTCGCAATTTCGTGAAATGTCACAAAATCATGACATTTTTTATTTGCGCCTTCTCTATCCTTCTTGAGTCGTGATAATGCGACATGTCGCAATATCGTGACACTTTTCTCTATTGTGATATCACGACATCAAGGAAAACACTTAGACATTTTTTTGTTGAGGCAAGATTGCTCTGCTGCCATCGGATGCTCCTGCATCAGACAACCAGGGTCGATTGGGAAGTGACCTTCACTTATGTACTGTTTTGTCACCTTCTTTTTCAACATCTCAGTACTTGCAAAATCTTCAGCCTTAGCACTACTCTTCTTTCCTTTACCCATCATTCTCAACTCAGAAGAATTCCTTGGACTACTTCTCTTCACAACTCCTCTTGTAGGGATTGCACTTGCCTCTGCAAAGCTCTAAAATCTTTCTTCAGATACCACATTTCTCCCACCACCATAGTTTCTTCATGGAGGCATTCTTCCTCACTCTCTCTCACAAACTTTAACCATAGATTCTGGTGTAAACTGCCTCACGTTTGGTGATCTGTTTACACACTCAGGAACCCTACGCTCTTCCACA
This sequence comes from Wollemia nobilis, assembly GCA_028583015.1. NCBI lineage: Eukaryota > Viridiplantae > Streptophyta > Pinopsida > Araucariales > Araucariaceae > Wollemia > Wollemia nobilis. Next base: position 5,050,830 of record JAQPPZ010017049.1, on the reverse strand, counting down.
AATCCTGGTGCAAACTTCCCCACTATCGATGATCTTTTCACACACTCAGGAACCTCTACTCTTCCATAGATCCTGATGCAAACTGCCTCATGTTCAGTGATCTATTTACATGCTCAAGAACTCTTCCACTCTTCCACAGATCCTGGTGCAAACTGCCTCACTTTCGGTGATCTGTTTACACACTCAGGAACTTCCCACTCTGATACCACTTGATGGGGACACGAAAATAAATTTACCCCAAACTCTAAATTTTCTCATTCATCAAGGAGCCAAAATTGCTCTCAAAAATTCTCTTTCATTAACTTGGAATAAATTTACAAAATTGGCAGCAATCTGCCAAATAAACTCCTTTTAACTTGAAAGGTAGTTTATTTTCCTTTTCTTTCTATTACAGCATCTTCCCCCAGGAAGAATTTTCTAGTACATTACAGCACAGCTAACTCTAGAAGAAAAATAGCCTAACAGGTCCAGAATGGCCCTCTTGCCTTCACGTCTACCTCATTGTCTCAACAGTTCTCCAACGTCTACAACACTGTCTTGACAATTTTTTTTACCCTAGAAGAAAATAGCTCGAACAGGTCCAGAATGGCCCTCTTGCCTTCACGTCTGCAACTCTGTCTCAGTCGTTTCCAACCCCTTGTGCATGCCATCGCTTCCCCTTTTAAAGTCTCTGGTGTGACTCTCTGTCTCCCTTTTTTGACGCTTCGGTTCATTTCTCATGCCTCTGCATTGGCTTGGCTTTCGAAACGTCTTTCTTTCTGACTCTTGATCTTCGTCTGCTTTCACTGCACCTTGGTGCCATGTGCTTGTCCAATGCTACCAATGTAGAATCTGTTCGCCTGTCAATCCATGATGACATTCGGTATACCTACCGCTCGATCATTTCCTCTATAATGCCCTTGTAATCGCCTGCCTTTTCTTTCCTTTTGTTTGGTCATGAAAACATGACATGTCATGATATCGCGACATTTTTGACTTCCCTGCCTTCCTGCCCTCTTTGAGTCATGAAAATGCGACATGTAGCGATATCGCAACACTTTTGGCTTCCCTGCCTTCCTACCCTCTTCGAGTTGCGAAAATGCGACATGTCGCGATATCGCGACACTTTTACTTTCCTACCTTCCTGCCTTTCTCTAGTCATGAAAATGTGACATGTTGCGATATCATGACACTTTTGCTTTTCGGCCTTCCTGCCTTTCTCGAGTCGTGAAAATGTGACACTTTTCTCTCTTGCACTTCCCATCATCTTCAGGTTGCAAAAATGTGACATGTCATGATATCGCAACACCTTTTCTCCTTAGCACCTTCTTTCATCCTTTTGTCACGAAAATGAGACATGTCACGATATCGCGACACCTTTTCTCCTTAGCACATTCTTTCGTCCTTTTGTCATGAAAATGTGACATGTCGTGATATCGTGACACTTCTCCTCCCTTGCACCTTCTTTCATCCTTTTGTCGTGAAAATGCGACATGTCACGATATCGTGACACTTCTCCTTCCTTGCGCCTTCTTTCATCCTTTTATCACAAAAATGCGACATGTCGTGATATTGCGACACTTCTCCTTTGCGTCTTCTCTCGTCCATGGGTCACAAGAATGTGACATGTCATGATATCACGACATCTTTCTTCCTTTGCACCTTCTATCGTCCTTTGGTCATGATAATGCGACATGTCGCGATATCTTGACACTTTTCTCTCTTGAGCCTTCTCTCGGATTTTGGTCGTGATAATGTGATATGTCGTGATATCTCGACATTTTCCTCTCTTGTTCTTCTTTCTCCTTTTTGATCACAAAATCATGATATGTCATGATATCATGACATCTTTCCTTTCTGCCTCGTCTTTGCCTCTCGGGTTACGAAATCGCACATGTCGCGATATCACGACAACTTCCTTGCTTTCTTTCTGCTCCTTCGGTTGCAATTTCGTGACATGTCATGAAATCATGACATTTTCTCCTCTGGACATTCTTGTCTTCTTTCGGTCATGATTTCATGACATGTCGCGAAATCATGAAATTTTTGCTCCGTGCCTTCTCTCTCCTTCCTGAGTCATGATAATGCGACATGTCGCGATATCGCAACACTTTTCTCTGTCGCAATATCGCGACATCAAGGCAAACACTTAAACATTTTTTTATTGAGGAAATATTGCTCCGTTGCCATCGGATGCTCTTGCATCAGACAACCAGGGTGGATTGGGAAGTGACCTTCACTTCTCTACTATTTTGTGACCTTCTTTTTCAACATCTCAGTACTTGCAAAATCTTCAGCCTCAGCACTGCTCTTCTCTCCTTTATCCATCATTCTCAACTCATAAGCATTCCTTGGACTACTTCTCTTCACAACTCCTCTTGTAGGGCTTGCACTTGCCTCTGCAAAGCTCTAAAATATTTCTTCAGGTACCACATTTCTCCCACCACCATGGTTTCTTCGTGGAGGCATTCTTCCTCACTCTCTCTCACAAACTTTTATTGTAGATTTTTGTGTAAACTACCTCATGTCTGGCGATCTGTTTACACACTCAAGAACTCTACGCTCTTCCATAGATCCTAGTGCAAACTGCCTCACTGTCGACGATCTGTTCACACACTCAGGAACCTCCACTCTTCCACAGATCCTAATGCAAACTGCCTCACGTTCGATGATCTATTTACACAGTCAAGAACTCTTCTACTATTCCACAGATCTTGGTGCAAACTGCCTCACGTTCGATGATCTGTTTACACGCTCAAGAACTTCCCGCTTTGATACCACTTGATGGGGACACGAAAATAAATTTACCCCAAATTCTAAATTTTCTCAATTCATCAAGGAGCCAAAAATTGCTCTCAAAAATTCTCTTTCATTAACTTGGAATATATTTACAAAACTGGCAGCAATCTGCCAAATAAACTCCTTTTAACTTGAAAAGTAGTTTATTTTCCTTTTCTTTCTATTACAGCATCTTCCCCCAGGAAGAATTTTCTAGTACATTACAGCACAGCTAACTCTAGAAGAAAAATAGCCTAACAAGTCCAGAATGGTCCTCTTGCCTTCACGTCTACCTCACTATCTCAACAGTTCTCCAACGTCTGCAACACTGTCTTGGCAGTTTTTTTTGACCTTGGAAGAAAACAGCTCGGACAGGTCTAGAATGGCCCTCTTGCCTTCATGCCTGTAACTCTGTCTCAGTCATTTCCAACACCTTGTGCATGCCATCACTTCCCCTTTTAAAGTCTCTGGCGTGACTCTTCATCTCCCTTTTTTGACTCTTCGGTTCATTTCTCGTGCCTCTACATTGACTTGGCTTTCAAAATGTCTTTCTTTTCGACTCTTGATCTTCGTATGCTTTCACTGTACCTTGGTGCCACATGCTTGTCCAATGCTGCCAATGTAGACTCTGTCCACCTGTCAATCCATGATGATGTTCGATATACCTACCGCTCAATCATTTCCTCTGTAACGCCCCTATAACTACCTACCTTTTCTTTCCTTCTGTTTGGTTACAAAAATGCGACATGTCGTGATATCACGACATTTTTGGCTTCCCTGCCTTCCTGCCCTCTTTGAGTCATGAAAATGCGACATGTCGTGATATCGTGACACTTTCGGCTTCCTTGCCTTCCTGCCCTCTTTGAGTCGCAAAAATGCAACATGTCATGATATCATGACACTTTTGCTTTCTTGCCTTCCTGCCTTTCTTGAGTCGTGAAAATGTGACATGTCACGATATCGTGACACTTTTGCTTTTTAGCCTTCCTGCCTTTCCTGAGTCATGCAAATGCGACACTTTTCTCTCTTGCGCTTCCCATCGTCTTCTTGTCACAAAATGTGACATGTCACGATATCGTGACACCTTTTCTCCTTAGCGCCTTCATTCGTCCTTTTGTCATGAAAATGTGACATGTCACAATATCGTGACACCTTTTCTCCTTAGCACCTTCTTTCGTCCTTTTGTCATGAAAATGCGACATGTCACGATATCACGACACTTCTCCTCCCTTGCGCCTTCTTTTGTCCTTTTGTCACGATAATGCGACATGTCTTGATATCAAGACACTTCTCCCTTGCACCTTCTTTCATTCTTTTGTCGTGAAAATGCGACATGTCGCGATATCGTGACACTTCTTCTCCTTTGTGTCTTCTTTCGTCCATGGGTTGCAAAAATGTGACATGTCACGATATTGTGACATCTTTTCTCCTTTGCACCTTCTCTCGTCCTTTGGTCACGATAATGCGACATGTCACGATATCATGACACTTTTCTCTCTTGAGCCTTCTCTCAGATTTTGGTTGCGATAATGCGACATGTCATGATATCGTGACATTTTCCTCTCTTGTTCTTCTTTCTCCTTTTCGTTGTGAAATTGCGATATCGTGACATATTTCCTTTCTTCCTCCTCTTCACCTCTCGGGTCGCAAAATCGTGACATGTCGCGATATTGCGACAGCTTCCTTCCTTGCTTTCTTTCTACTCCTTCGGTCGTGATTTCACGACATGTCACGAAATCATGACATTTTCTCCTCTGGCACTTTTGGTATTCTTTCAGTCATGATTTCGTGACATGTCATGAAATCGTGACATTTTTGCTCCATGCCCTCTCTCTCCTTCCTAAGTCGCGATAATGCGACATGTCACGATATCGCGACACTTTTTTCGTCGTGATATCGCGACATCAAGGCAAACACTTAGACATTTTTTTGTTGAGGCAATATTGCTCTGTTGCCATCGGATGCTCTTGCATCATTCCTAAATAATATTGACCAGGTCATCAAAAGAGGTATCTTTACTTAGGACTTGTAAATATGTTACCAAATACTTATAGCTGTCTAGAAGTGCTCTCATGGTTACTTGAGTAAGAAGTTCATTCTTAACTGTTTCTCCTAAGGTCAATAATTTCCCTTTAATATCTTCTACCTTTCTTAGGAATAGTTCTATGATTTCTCCACTATTCATCTTTAATGAGTTGATTTTGAAGATGAAGAAAAATTACCTTATTCTTTCCTTCAAATATTTTCTCTAGGTTGTTTTATGCATCTAAAGACGTTTTTGCTGAACTGATATAGGGTTGTATCTCATCAGTGATAGCAAAGGTTATTATCATTAGAGACTTTGAATAATTTTCCTCAAAATTTAGGATTTCAGTATCACCAACGGTAGGTCTATGTATTTTCCCTTTGACAATATCCCAAATTTTTTCATATACCAAGATTGCTTTCACTTTGTTCTTCCAGGAGAAATAATTAGGATCCTTGAGTAGTTGAGATTTTGCTAGGAAGAATTTGTTTTATGCCATTTAAATTCTCTAATATCAATCCTTAAATTTTGTGGACTTCCTTATGTCTTCCTAATAACTTTAAAATTATATACACCTAATGGGATTTTAGGTTTTTTCAAAAGCTTATATCTTCCCAATGGATTTAGAACTTGATAATATTTAGTAGATGCTGATATTATCAAGTTTTGTAGAATGCCTTATGACTCCCTAGTGATTTTGGAGTATGATATAGTGCTCTTGTAAAATGTAGTTCAAATTTTGGTTGATTTTGTAAAGTTTTGTAAATCCCAAAATCAACTTCTATTATCCCTTATTGCTCCTATTGAACTAAGCACTTTTCCCAAATTTAAAGAGGTTTTAATGTTGGATTTATTTTGTCCCTTTTGAGAAAATTTGAGACAAGAATATTATAAATTTCCAACCCTAGAAAAAACCTTAATAACTTCTTTTAATATCCCTTAGGATTTGATTTTAGTGTTTATAATTTTTAATAACATAATTTGGTGTTGTAACCCTTATAGCTCCCAAATATAGAAAATAATAACACAATAATATTTGCAAATGTTTAAAAATTAATTTCTAGTAGAAATCCTTATTTCTCCTATGGTTAATGTTGCAAATATTATATTAATTTAATAAATTATTACCTTTGATGCTTTGTTTTCAATATAGTTAATTTCTTCCAAGTTTAACCTTGGTTTATCAACCTTATAACTCCCTTAAATGAAAGCACATTAAAGTAGGGAATAAATCTCACCTTGCAATATTAAAATACATGTTGTTTTTGGATGTGAGATGGATGCAATGTGAGTGTCTTTACCTTGACTATTCCCTCCAATGGAAAGCTTGGATTTAATCTTCAAATATGATCTGCCTTTGACTTATTTTGACTAGAACATTTAAGGCTCTTCCACGTTGCTTCCATGCTGCAACTCAACCCTATGTATGAAGACTGCGAAGTGCTAAATGTGAATGCTTCTAAATGTTGTTGAATTTTATGTTATTCCTGGTCCAAGATGACTTTAATAGGTGGCAAATATTTTTATGAGTGACAAGTGTCACAACGGTTACATTCAACGCTTCAAAGATGTTCTTGGATGTCTATTACAAGTGTAATGTATAAAGAATTTTTACTCCTTCATAGTGTGTTGTCTATAAGGCTTTCTTCTGTAATGTCTATGGCTGAATGTAATTCCTCTTCCACGTCGAATATGGGTTCCAAAGAGATGTTGTAAGACTTTTTCTCATATGTGTGAAATTCCAATGTACCTTTGAGGGTGTTTAGGATTTCTTTTGGAGAATGAAAAGTGGCACTTGCATACGCTAGTATTATCAATGCCTTCTTGTAAGCTTTTAAATATACTTTTCCACCTTCTTCCTTATTGTATCTCGATGGTGCTAAGATGGTTCCAGCCAAGCAATGCTTATGGTGGAAATTTGGAGGAGCTTTGGTGGAGCTTTGATGTCTTTTGAATGGCAGCGCATTGGTGGAGACTTCTTGATTCTCCTATGGTAGTATTGAATGCTCCTTGATTGGACGTACGATTCCAATTTTCTTGCTTTCATTTCCCTTGGTTATGCACTATTGGATTTGTCTCCTTTAGTGAGCAATGTGACACCTTTCTTATGATTTATAGATTACCTATTATGGCTATACAACTTGTGCATGATGTGAGCCCTTTTTAGAGGCTTCTTTATGTTGGTATTCGACTGTGCTCTTCTTTAGAATGTTATTCCTTTATGTCACCTTTAAATATGCCCTCTTTTCTACATAGAACAAATTAGAGAAGTGCAATACAATGTAACAATATTTGTAAATAAGATGCCTTTATTGCACCCTTTCTTGCACTCCTTTTTGTAGGTCTGATTTTATGGTTTTGTGGTAGAATTTTTGAATGCAATATAGGGGTTTTGAGGTTATCTCTTTGATCATACACCTTCCCCTTTTTTCTTGGATACTTTGATAACAAATCCAAGCTTTAATAGAAGTAGATAGAAGCTCCTGATTTGATGTAATTTTCTGCATTTTTATCCTTGCAACTAACCCTGTAATGCTTTGGATTTGAGACTCACAAAGTCTAAATATTTGAAGCTTCTATTTTTGTTTTTGGTTTGTTATCTTCTTCTCCAAATTTTGGAGGATTCTGATCCATTTTTGGTGGCTTCTCTTGGCCACTATGTGTTGCATATTTTGTGCATTAATAGTGTCTTTAGAAACTTTGTCAAATTTTAATTTTGTGTCCTTTTCAAGAACACAAACAATAATATTTTTGAGAGCAATATAATAGTGCAAATGAATATAATAATATTTCACTTTTAATGCACTAAAAATTTCACCTTATCACTCCAATCAACTCTCAAAATAATGCATTTAATCAATTTACTGTAACTAATCAAGAATACTTTGAAATGAACCTCACATAATTTTTCTACAATTTTACTATAATTAATATTGTAGGACTTAGTCTTCTTTTTCTTTTCCAAAGTAGATGATAGTTAGTTTATAGATATAGTTCTGAAATCTAATCAATGCCTAACTAATGTGCAAATGAACCTTCAAAGGAAATTTTCTCTTTTTGCACTTTTGAATACTGTAATCTAATTTCCTTCTTGCAACTATAATCCAAACAAGGTGCTCCAATAAATCTTATAAGTAATCCAACTAATGAATCTACTTGCACCAATAGTTGCTTACCTTTTTCTACAAGATTATGTAGCTTCTGTATAGAATGTAGATCTTGTAGAGGATCTTGGTGTTTAAAATCACCAAGTTGCTACTTTGAGTAATATCTTACAGCTCTTTGTACTTGTCCTAAACAACTCCTTCTTCACCAAAATATTGGTCTTGAAATTTCTTTCATGAGCTTAGGATTTGGTGGTTTTTTCTCCTCTTGTAGTCTCCTTTTTTTGTTGTAGATTTTTAGAAGTCTTTATATTAGAAAATATTGCATTCTTGTTGTGAGATGTAATCTTCAAATATTCTTAGATTTGGTCTTCTATCTTCAAGTCTTCTTGCCAAATTCTAACTTCAAGCAGGATCTTCTTCTTTCTGAGACTTGGCACTCTTTGCCAAATTCTTCTTCTCTTGGGATTGTTTTCGGATGGCAATAATTGTCCCAAGTCCTTCACTATCAATGGATTCTCCTTGGGAGTGGACTTTTCCAATGAATTCTCCTTTGATAATTTCTTCAGTAAGGCTCTCCAAGCCTGGATGCTCGTTGAGACCTCCCTAAGGTCTTTGATCTTGCAGCTACTTTTGGTCTTCCTTGAGACATTTTTCTTCAACCTTCTACTCTTAGAAGTATTGGTGATGAGATCTTCTTCTGGATATCTTATTTTGCTACTTCTGGATTCAAGTAGGACTCTCCTAGTCCTTCTTCTTCAAAGACTATAAGTTATTCAATCAAATCTTTCTCTGATCTCTTTACCTTCAATTTTTCTTTAGGTGCTGTAAAGATTCTGAAAAAGACACTCTTCCTAACTTTCTTGTAGAAATTTTCTCAATTCACTAAACCTCCTTTCCCTGCAACAAAGTATTAGTAGTAAAATATTAATTTTCTTCTGAATCAGATACTCTCTTATGGAGTCTTCTTCAGGATCAAGGCTTATGTGGCCTTTTTTTAGTATCAAGGTTTTTGTGGCCTTTTTTAGTATCAAGGCTTATGTGGCCTTTTTTTTTCTGTATCAATGCTTCTATGGCCTTTTCTTCAATATCAAGGCTTCTATGTCCTTTTATTCCATATCAAGGCTTTTGTGGCCTTTTTTTCAATATTAAGAATTTTGTGGCTTTTTCTTCAATATCAAGGCTTTTGTGGTATTTTCTTCTGGATCAAGGCTTCTATTACCTTTTTTCTGAAGCAAGGCTTATGTGGAATATTCTTCTTCTAGGATTTACAAATCTTCAATGGAGATCACCAATCTTCTATCTCCTCCTATGACTCAACTTCTAGAGTCTCTTATTCCTTGAGTTTGCTATAGGGCTACTATGGTCTTTTCTTTACTTCTGCAATTTGTAGGATTGCAGCTCTTGTAATGAGATATTTCTTGAGGTCTTTGAAAACTTTAGTCTTCTACCTTGTTAGAGACTAGAACGAAAGAACTTATAAATCTAGAGATAATAATCTTCACTAGTTGATTTGTCAATCTAGTGGATTGAATGTTGAGTCCTAGTCTTCACGAGTTTTTCTTGCAACTCTGTGGAAAGACTCTAGCCAAATGTAATCTCAGTATTTCTAGAACTAATATTTATTTTAGTCCTCACTTTTGGCTCTCCCTAATTTTACCACCTAGATTCTTCTGAGATTTTTCGACAATGGCTAGTCCAATAGTGCATCAAGTTGACAAAAAACTCAAGCTCAATAATAATGGTGGTTTTCCTATTGATCTGCTATGATTAGATCTATTGTGGCTCTGATACCACTGTTATATTTTGATGTAGTATGCAATGGGAGATAACATTCACAAGATATAGAATAATATGAAAGAAAGTAAATTTGTTATATGACTAAAATATGCTATAAATAAAAATGATGGAATTGAATACAATGTAGCTATGGAGGAAAAGGACACTCCATGAACAAATATATTGGACTACATTGCACCCATCACCAATATATGGTGATCTATACATCACTATGATACTACCTATGAATATGCTCTAAGCTTCTCTATGTCCTAATTTTTACAATGAGGCCCTTTTTATATAGGAAGATAAGTTCATTGGCCAACACTCTACCTAGTTGTGTAAGGGACACCTTGCACATATACAACTTTCACATTAACACTTGTGCATTTATTACATTGCATGAACTAGATAATTTCCCTCTAAAGTAATCTAATGTCCCAAGTATGTACCTAGGAAGGTACATTTACATGACCCAAATGATGTAATATAATTTATTTCTAACAATACAAAGCAAACAATATAGGTGCTAGAGATTGGTCAACATGCTTTTATAAGACAATAATATGTAGCAATTTTAACTAGGAATCTTCCAAAGGCCTTAAAATTACTAGGCTATCCACTATGGTGAGGTTGCTATATGGAGTCTAAGTAGTAATATGCTTTTAATATCTTTTCAACCAATATACATGAACATAGAAAATAATACATGCAAATAAATAATACATGATCTCTTGAGGAGGCTTTTAAGAAAAAATTGGGCTTAGCGGGCTTTGCATGTAGGACCTATTCCAGAATGGGTAGCATACCAATCATCATTCCAATGGGTATATTGATATTAGAAAGGTAAGGATTGATAAAATAGAAGAAAATTTAGGGTAAGGTACATATGCTTATACCCTATGGTGTAAACTCAGCTACAAGAGACCAACAAAATGGACTCCAATCACATAACACAAATGCAATATAATGGAAGAAACCTGCAAATCGATATTCTTCTCATTCCTAAATTCACACCCCTTCTACAAAATATTACAACCTATCATATAGCAATCGAAAACCAAAGAAACCCTAAAGAAACCCTAAAACATATTTTTTCTAAAAACTGCTAAAAATATATCTTTTTTTCTAAAAACTGTTAAAAATAGAAATGAGTCAGATTGCTCCCAAATTTGGTGCACACATCCCTCTTACAATAGCGAACCTTAATTTAAAATATTAGGCCTCAACTGAAGTTATAACAAAAGATAATAAAATCATGGAGGAAGCGGAGGAGGAGCAAAAATGGTAGGCAAGAATTTTGAACCAACGAAAGGAGAAGATCTAGAGGCAGGGCAGAATGTTGTAGCTAGAAAGGAAAAGGATTCACTGTCAGCTCAATTTGAAAAGGATAAAGGTATAGATCCTCCAGAAAAACCCTCAGACAAAGGGTCCCACTGGGGTTCGAGAGCTAGCAACAAGGGCCCAACCTTTTTGGAAATGCTGAAAGGGAAAAAGAAGGAGCTAGTCAGTGAACTACCACCCCTAATACCAAACAATAATAGGTTAACTATGCCAGTGGATATTATGGAAATATTCTTGGATATGGAGGCATCATCCTTAGTTGGCAAGTTTTTGGGAGGAAGGCCGGACATTGAGACTATTCGCTCATGGGCCGCAACAAAGTGGAAAACTTTAGGAAGCTTAGAAATTGTAGCCATGTCAAGAGGTTTTTTTATGATAAGACTCAAAAACAAATATGATGCAGAGCGCATCTTGATAGGAGGACCCTGGTTTCTAAGAAGGCATAGCCTCTTTCTGAGGAAATGGGGGGAGGATTTCAACCCTGAGAAGCAGAACATTAATATAGCACCCATTTGGGTTCGCTTACCAAACCTCTCAACCTAGTTTTTTAATGAGTACTGGCTTAGTGGCATAGCAAATACGATAGGAGAGCTCAGGGCAATAGACCATTCAACCCGAGAAAGGACTAGACTGATGCATGCCAGGATCTATGTAAATGCAAACTTGGATTCTGATCTACCTTCTCAGGTGGAACTAGCATATGGAGAGTTTCTAAGGATTCAACCTATGGAGTATGAGAACAAGATGATATTTTGTAGCATGTGCAAAACCCAGGGCCACCTTCAAGCCCAATGTCTGATAATAACTGCAAACAAGGAATCCACGAGCAAAGGTTTTCTAGATAAAGCTAATGGGAGAGGGATCCCAAAGTTTCAAGGACTGCATCTTAACTTGGAAGGATACAGACAAGTTAAGAATAACCAGGCTAACCAAGCCAACACAGAACTGGCAAAAATCTAGGAGAAATGAAAGCAACATAATGAGGGAGGAAAAAATCATAAGGTATGTAATAAAGATCCCAGTTTGAACATGTTTGATATCCTAGAAAATATATAAGTTGAAAAAGAAAACATTAAGGATGATACCATCAGTGTCAATTTTACTAAAACTCTAGACTCCCCATCCAAATCGGGACCATCCACATCTATGACAAAAAGCCCCAAAATCTATGCTCAAAATGAAGAAAAATTTCCAGGTCATTTTAGTTTAAACATGGAAAAAATAGAGTCAAGAGTCGAAGTTGTGGAAACAAGAGCCAGGAATGTAGCTCCTAATTTGGTAGTGGAGCAAATTATCCCTTATCATACGAGCCCAACGATAAAATGTTCCTTGAAGGAAAGCCCCCTGTTTAGAAACCAGATAGGAGAGGTGAACCAAAACAAGGCTGAGGATGAAGAGGGAATCAAAAACCCCCAAAATGAGGAAGAAGGTTCAAGCCCTAGACTATCATAGTATATGCCCCCTCATTTCAGTCCAAAATAGACTAGAAGCACTACCAAGCCTCCGATAGATTATGGAAGTGAAAGAAAGAAAGGGAGAATATCTACAGTAGAGCACTATAGAATGACAATCAATGAAGAAATTACAAACGAAAAGCAAAGAACATTGTTACAGCAAGCTATTCCTGGCTAGGATAATAGTAAAATTGACAAACCCCCTTTGGATCAGGGAAGGGGGCGGGGAAAAAATATCAAACAATCTAAATGAAGGTTCTCTCATGGAATGTGAGAGGCCTAAACGGCCCACCAAAACAAAGTATGGTGAAGTCTATAAGGAAGGATTGGAATCCTACTATTATTTTTCTTCAAGAAACCAAAATAGATGCGACACAATCAACACTTATAGCTAGAAGGATTTGGAAGCAAGGGGAAGTGTTCTTTCAACAAGTGAGAGGAGCATCTGGGGGCCTCATGATCTTATGGGATCCTATTAAAATAGAAGGAATTATTATTTAGGCAAATGAAAGAGTCTTAAGCGTATTATTTCATGATTTTGATACTAATAAGAATTGGATTATGTCAAATGTTTATGCCCCCACCTCTATCCAAGGGCGGTCTAAACTATGGGAGTTTTTGGGGCATTTGAGCCAAGCTTTTAAAGACATTCCTTGGGTGATTGGGGGAGATTTCAATACCCCCCTTTACCCATATGATAAGAAGGGAGGATCTGGGTTACCCTCAAGGAGTATGGAGGACTTCAATGAATTCATTAACACAAATGAATTGATGGATGTAAGACTAAAAGGAGCCAAATTTACATGGAGTAACAAGAGGATAGGAAGTCATCTGATTCAAGAAAGGTTGGACAAGTTTTTTTTATCCAAGGAAGCTACAACAATGTTTGGTGATTCAACGCTACAAGCCCTTTCTAAATGTTCTTCAGACCATAATCGTATTCTATGGGAGGCATTTCAGGCTAACTCCTTTAAAAAGCCATTCATATTTTTGTCAATGTGGGTTAAACATCCGGACTTCAAGAAACGAATAGAGGAATGGTGGCAGCAGCCTATCCAGGGAAGTGCTTCCTTCAAACTATCTCAAAAACATAAGATGGTGAAAAACAACCTTAGAATATGGAATAAAGAAGTCTTTGGAAATATTTTTGATAATAAGAGAGCAATGGGGAAAAAACTAAGAATAATAGAAAGCAAAATCCAAAATGGAACCTATGATGAGGCGACAAGGACTGAAGAGAAGGAAACCCTTTGTGAGTTTTATAATATTTTAGCTTGTGAAGAGATGTATTGGAGGTAGAAATCAAGGGCATTATGGCTAAAGGAAGGGGACTCTAATTCAAAAAATTTCCATGTTACCACATTGAGCAATAGAAGCAACAATAATATTAGAAATTTAACTAAGGTGGATGGATCCTCAACTCAAAACATTCGGGAGATCGAGGACGAGCCTATTAATTTTTTCAGTTCATTATTGGGTGAAGAACGGGCCTGTAATGCCCAAGCAAAGGACTCTCTCCTTCAATTCATTCCACAACTCATTGATGAAATGATTAACGAGTCTCTTATAGTAGCTTTTTCAGACGAAGAGATCAAGAAGGCTTTGTTTAACATGGATCCTAAAAAATCTCCTGGTCCGAATGGGTTTTCATCGCGGTTTTTCCAAGTTTGTTGGGATATTTTTGGAGCAAAAGTTATTGCTACAATCAAGTAGTTCCAAAGTTCAAATCATATTCCAATGGGTTTTAATTCAACTTTCATTACTTTGATCCCTAAAGGCCCCAACCCCAAGACTATGGTTGACTTTAGGCCGATTAGCCTGTGTAATATATCCTATAAAATTTTGTCCAAATTTTTAGCCAACCGTTTGAAGAAAGTTCTACCGGTTATCATTGATCCAAGTCAAGGAAGTTCTAGTACAAGGAAGATCAATCTTAGATGGAGTTATTACTATTCATGAGGCTCTTCATACAGCCACTCAGACCAAAAAAGTAGTCATGGCTTTAAAGTTAGACATGAACAAAGCTTATGACAGGATAAATTGGGAATTCCTAGAGGCAGTTTTATTAAAATTTGGCTTCAACATGAAATGGGTCAAGTTAATAAGAGAGTGTATTTCTAAGCCTTGTTTTTCAATTTTGGTTAATGGGTCTATTGCAGGTTTTTTTCAAAGCAAATGTGGTCTAATACAAGGAGATCCCATAAGTCCTATGTTGTTCATCATTGTAGCTGAGGCCTTGGGAAGAACCATTAAGGCAGCAGTGGTAGCTGGACTCATATTAGGTATCAAGGCCACATCACTAACTACCTCGGTGACACATCAGCAATTTGTTGATGATACATTGCTACTGACTTTGGCTTCTATGGTTGAGGCAAGAAAGATTAAAAATATTCTCATAATGTATGAAGAAGCAGCTAGACACAAAGTGTATTTTGATAAGAGCAAACTTTATTTCATCAATACCCCCATTCCTAGGAAAAACAGCATAGCAAGGATCATGGAATGTCATATTGCATCCCTTCCCACCTCCTATTTAGGTCTTCCCCTGTTTACGGGGAAACCTAAAGGATCAATGTGGAACATAGTTCTAGAGAGGATCCAAAAAAAGCTAGCAGGTTGGAAAGGACATTTGTTATCTCAAGCAAGGAAAGCAGTTTTAACTATGGCTTCACTTCAAAGTATACCCATTTACTTCCTATCAGTCTTCAGAGCTCCCAGCAAGGTGTATCACAAAATTGAGCAGCTTCAAAAAAAAATTCTCTGGTCAAGGACTGAGAATAAGAAAAGAATCCATTTAGTAGGTTGGAACAAGGTTTGCAAACCTAAAGCTAATGGGGGGTTAGGATTGAGGAGAGTTGCTCATCTTAATATAGCTCTGTTAGCCAAAAAAGCGTGGTGGTTATTGACTAAGGTCGATAATGAATGGACTACCATAGTTAGGAGGAAATACCTCCAAGGTGTGAACTTCCTTAATGATAACTTAGCAAGCAAGGGGTCTACTTTTTGGAAGGCAATCCTCATGAGTAGGGATCTTGTCAAGAAAGGTCTTAGATGGATTCTAGGAAATGGGCAAACAATAGACTTTTGGAAGGATCGGTGGGTGAGAGTTGAGGAGTTATCCCAGAATCTTTGTTTGGCTAGGATTCAAGAGCATATGGAGCAGCATATTGGGAAGAAGATTGCAAATTATATGTTGGCAGGATATAAATATCAACAGGTGGAAACACATCAGAGTACAGGGTTTTGAAACGGAGTTAGAAGAGCTTTATAACATTTTAACTCAGCAAATTATTCCCTCTGGAGAGGATGAAGATCACATTGTTTGGGATGATACTGAAAGTGGTGACTTCACTGTTAAGTCTGCCTATAATTTTCTTCTCAATGTGGAAGGTCAACAATTTCAACCGAGTTTGGTTTGGATAAAAGGCTTAATTCCTAAAATATCATTTTTTTCATGGCTGGTGATTCAAGGAAAAATCATCACTATGGACAATATGTTATCCAAAGGTATGGTTATTGCTAACCGTTGCTACATGTGCAGGGCAAGATGGGAGACTACCCAATACTTGTTTTTGGAGTGTCCGATAGCAGAGTCCATCCTAGATGAACTTTTCCAAGCCTTTAGGATCTCATGGGTTAAGCCTGCTCTTATATCCAAAGTGTTCCATAAATGGCCTCAACCCTTTGTTAGCGTAAAACTTAAGTACCTATGGAAAATATGTTGGCATCATTTTCTCTTGCAGATTTGGCTAGAAAGGAACCATAGATCCTTTAAGGATACCATTCACAACCCAAAAACCATCCTCAACAGGATTATTGTCTTTGCGAAAGAAAACCTTAGCACCTTAGTGGATGAGAACCACTCAATTCTTCCCCAAGAAAAACAATTAGCTCGGGCCTTAGGTATTGAGGACAAACCTTCCATTCCTTTGCCCAATCCCAGAAATGGGATTTTTTGGGAGCTACCCCCCAAGGTTGGTTTAAACTAAATTTTTATGGTGCAACCAAGGAGAACCTGGGAAGAGCTAGAGCTAGAGGAATAATCAGGGATCATCAAGGAAATCTAGTCAAGGCCTTCGCTGAACCATTGGGAATCAGAACTAATAACAAAGCAGAAGCTAGTGACCTTTGGAGAGGGTTGCAAGTAGCCCAAGCAACTCAAGGTAACTTGATGATTGAAGGTGATTCTATGAACATCATCACCCTGTTAACCAATGGCAAAAAACCTCCATGGAGAATCGAGGGAGTCATCCATGAAGTGAGGATCCTTTTTGTGGCAAGACAGAACAGGAGGGCTCGTCACGTGTACCGTGAGGCCAATAGGTCAGCTGAAAAATTAGCCAACATAGGTGTTGATGTTGGTAGTTTTATGACATGGACACAAGGTGTGCCACGTGAAGTGGAAAACATTATTAGTCATGAAAAGAAACCTACCCGTTAAGGAGAAATATGAATGGGTGTTCTTTCCCCATGGAGCTGGTAATAACTATGGGGTTTCCCTCTAAATCATACCAAATTGGAAATGAAGGTAACAAGGTGTAAGCCTTGGAAGATTTCGATAGAGAATAGGAAATGCGCAAGCAATAGGTTTCACAAGTGCAAAGTTCTAAACTTCAATTCCTGTCAATGTAAGTAATGTTTACAGTTATTTTTAGACATGGGTGTGCTTTGTTAGTAAGGTGTTGTAGGGGATTCAACACAATTTATGGTAAGAAAGTTTCAAGGATTACTAGGATCTACAATCTCGGTAGAAGGCTGGATATTGTAATAGGTTTTGGGTTAACCTGCAAAACTCGGTAATTAATGAAGACTTTTATTTACCAAAAAAAAAACAAAAGATAATAAAATTCTAACATGCAAAAAAAAACCAAAAAACTCGGGAACCTATTATGAAAGCTAATTTTGGGACACTAGATGTCGGAGTTAGGTCCCGAAAACATGATTTTTGGAAGGTGATGCAAATAAAATATTGGCCTCATGCAGAACACGCATGTGGAACCACCTATTAAATTTCAAGGCAAACGAACATACGGTTCACAAGTTATGGCTCCGACAAGGTGCATCATTCTCCTCTAGTGAAAAAAAATTCAGCTCCTACGAGTTCAGTTGAATTAAAATATTGTAGCTTCTAGTTATCAATTTTCTTTAGCTCTGACTTTGAAACCCAAGTGTTATCTAACTATGGTAATCCTTCCCACTGAACCAGGAATCTATTGTAGCTCTCATGTCTTTTGGTGATCACCTTCTTATCAAGCACCTGTGCAACTCTGTCTTTTTTCTTCTTAGGCATATGTCATGCCCAATTTACTGTCTCTTGTAATTCACCATCCTTGGTAGTACCAAGATACTAAAATAAATCAAAAACATTAAAAATAGGTGAAATATCAAATTCATCAGGCAACTCCACTTTATAGGCATTATCATTGATCTTCTTCAAAATCTTGCATGGCCCAATTTTCTTAAGTTTTAGTTTGTTATACATCCCCTTAGGAAATATTTCTTTCCTAAGATGAACCATGACCATATCACCCTCTTCAAACACTTTCACCCTTCTGTGTGCATCAGCAGACTCTTTGTAGTGAGCATTACTACTCTACAATTTTTCCCTTACGGACTCTTGCACTTTCTAGATGTGCTCAACAAATGCTTTTGCATCATCACTAACTTGTTCCCCAATTTGTAACTCAACCAAATCTAATACACCTCTAGTATTTTGACCATAAATAATTTGAAAAGGAGATTTACCTATCGACCTGTTCACTGAACTATTATATGCAAATTTGGCTTGCAACAAGGCTAAATCCCATTGTTTTGGTTTTTCTCCAACTATGCACCGTAAGAGTTTTCCCAAGATTATGTTCACTACCTTAGTTTACCCATTGATCTGTGGGTGGTAAGCACTACTGAACTGCAACCTGGTGTTCAACTTTTTCCACAACGTCCTCTAAAAGTGACTTAAGAACTTATTTTCCCGATCAGAAGTAATAGTCTATGGAACACCATTCAATCACACAATCTCATCAAAGAATAATACTACAGTTCTAGTTGCATCATTATTTTTTTGGCAAGAAATGAAATGCACCATTTTTGAAAATTTGTCTACCACAACAAATATTGAATCCTTACCCCTTTGTGTCTTGGGCAACCCCAACAAGAAATTTATACTTAGATCGGTCCATGGTCCTGTAGGAACTGGAAGTGGCATATACAACCCTGTATTTTGTGCATGGCCCTTAGCCATCTGACATACTCTACATCTAGAGACAAAACTAATTATGTCTCTCTTCATTTTTGACCAATAGTACTTCTCCTCTACAAGAGTGGTAGTTTTGGCTTCTCCAAAATGACCAGCCAAACCCCCACTATGTAATTCCCTCAAGATGTTCTCTCTCAGAGAGACATTGGGAATGCATAATCGATTACCCTTAAACAAGTAATCATTAACAAGTAATCATTATGTAAAAAATACTCTTCAAAAATAGTATGGGACTCACTCTCTACCACACTTTTACACTGTTACACAATATTCCCAAAATCTACATTAGATTCATACATATATTTAATCCCCTCAAATCCTACCACTTCATTCTCCATAGTGGTCAACAACATGACTCTCCTACTCAATGCATCAACAACCTTATTTTGTTTACCCGACTTGTGCTTTAGGACAAATGTATACTGTTGCAAAAATGAAACCCATTTGGCATGCCTATTATTTAACTTTTTTTGAGAGTTGACATACCTCAATGCTTCATGATCAGTAAACAACACAAACTCCTTTGAGAAGAAGTAGTGCCTCCAATGTTGCAATGCTTGCATAATTACATAAAATTCCACATCATATGTAGAATAATTATTTCTTGCATCATTCAACTTCTCACTTAAAAATGATACAGGTTGGCCCTCTTGACTTAAGACACCACCAATTCCAACAAATGAGGCATCACAATCAACCTCAAAAACCTTACTGAAATTTGGTAACACTAGAACAGGGTCTTTCGACACCTTCTTATTCAAGAGTTCAAAACTCTTTTTTGTTGCCATAGTCCATATAAACTCTTTCCCCTTCATGCAATCAGTTATAGGGGTAGCTATACTACTGAAGTTCCTGATGAACTTTCTGTAAAAGGTAGCTAGGCCATGAAAGCTCCTTACTTTTGCTATAGTTCATGGAAGAGGCCATTCCAGAATCGCCTTCACTTTCTCGGCATCCATCCTCGTGCCATCTCTTGAGATTACAAATCCTAAAAACACTAAACTATCCTAAAGAAATCTACATTTCTTTAGATTGAAATACAATTTCTCCTTCCTAAGCATGTATAACACTAATTTCAATTGTAACAAATGCTCCTCTTAACTTTTACTATAAATAAAAATATCATCAAAATAAACAACCATAAACTTACCATTATATTCCCACAGTACTATGTTCATCAACCGCATAAATGTAATGGGTGCATTAGAAAACCCAAATGGCATCACCATCCACTCGTACAACCCATATTTTATCTTAAAAGTTGTCTTCCATTCATCCCCTTCTCTAATTCTGATCTGGTAGTAGCCACTCCATAGATCAATTTTACGAAAGTATATAGCTCCAGCAAATCCATCCATCATGTCATCCACTCTCAGCATAGGATACCGATATTTTATTATGATCTTGTTTATGGCTCTACTATCCACACACATCCTCCAGTCACCATCTTTCTTTGGGGTCAACAATGTTGGACTCGCACATGGACTCATACTCTCCCTAACTGATCCTTTTTTTATCAACTTTGTCACCTGCCTACTCAACTCTGCATTATGTGTTGGGTTCAACCGATAAGCTGCTTGATTTGGGAGCGCTGATCCTGGAATCAAATCTATGTGATGCTAGAAATCCCTCTTTGGTGGTATCCCATTCGGTAACTCCTTTGGTGTGAAATATTTATATTCAATTAGCAACTTAGCTGTTGTAGGCATAACCACTTCCTCTGTTTCTAGCTTCCTAGTTGTTAAGGCATAACATAAGCTAGCATCCTTGATCTTTGCAAGGAACTCCTTCATCGTCAACAAGCTCTCACTCGACCCATCCTCCTTTAGAGGTACAAGAACTACCTTTACACCATCCTTCCATAATGTGTAAGTATTCTTTATCCCATTATGGTTAGTATCCCTGTCGTACTGCCAAGGTCTTCCTAATAGAATGTGACATGCATCCATAGGGATCACATCACACACACTTCATCCTTGTAAATTCTCCCAATTGAAAATTTAATTAGACACCTATGATCTACTATTTCCTCATTCCCCTTCTTAACCCATGAGATGTGATATGGATAAGGATGCTTTTTGCATTCCAGGTTCATTTTATTAACCATGATATTTGACACCATATTCTCATAGCTACCACCATCAATGACAATGTTACATACCTTCCCTCCTGATGTACACATTGTTCAAAAGATGTTCATTCACAGCCCAGAATTATCACCATCTATGGTCTACCCCTTCGCTTTGCTCTGCACCTTCTATTTCTTAGGAATAATCAGCGTTCTCCTTATCATAAGTGTTTCCCCCATGTCAACAACAACTTCATCCTCATAATGATCTTCCATCTCAACTTGATTGACCCTTCCTTGTCCTCCTTGATCCCTTTATTAGACATAACATTAAGGACACTCAAATGCTTTGTGCCCCTCTTCACCACATCCATAATAGGTATACGACCTTCTTGGATCATTCCCATTTCATCCACCACCGTAACCTCTACCTCATTGGTATCCTCTTCCTCTCAGATTTTGCCCATATTCTTCTTGTTTAGAAGGTATTGAGGATTCTCCCTTGAGAAAATTAGATCCACTTCGACCCCAACCTGAAGAGGGTGGGAATCTCTTCTTGCATCTTCTATTAACCCTTTTCAATTTCTCTTGTACCTTGAGGGCCATTTGATATGCATCCTCCATTGTAAGAGTGTGATGCATGCTCATCTCATCTTGGACATCAAAACTTAGGCCATTTACATACCTGGCAGCCCGTTGGTCCTCCGTCTCATTGTGCTCCACTCGAACGGATAGCTTGTAGAATTCATTAGTATAGTCTTCAATACTTTGATCCTTCTGTTGAAGATTCTAAAATCTATGAAATAAGGTTTGGGAGTAGTCTACAGGTATAAATTTTTCCTGTAACTTCTTCTTCATATTTATCCAATCCCTGATCTTTTCCTTTCCATTCCTCTATCATGTAGTCTGTAAATGATCCCATAAAATAAATGCATGTCCCTTCAAATTTGTGCATGTGAGCTTAACCTTCTTCTCTTCAGCAAGGTTACTCCATTCAAAATATTTTTCTAAGCTATTGATCCAATCAATCAACTCCTCTAGTTTCAACCCACCAGCATACTCGAGAACCTTGATCTTGATCCCATATCGATTCCCCTTAAACCCCTCTAAAGCTCTTATCAGTTGATTTTCAAAACCATGCCCTTATTCCTCTGGGCCCTCTAGTTTTGCTTCTATATGGACCTCAGATCCACGTTCCTCAGGTACATTTTCATCATCAGATCCTTGATTTGCATGTGCCCTGGGATGTCTCTCTCCCATGCGATTAATTACACCAGTCAGTCATGCTATTTATGCATTCAGATCCTTGATCTGCCTATTTATCTGGGCATATCTTCTATGCGGCATCTTCCCTTCACTAGCGAGATCACACCCGCTCTGATACCAAATGGTGTAAACTCAGCTACAAGAGATCAACAAAATGGACTCCAATCACATAACACAAATGCAATATAATGGAAGAAACCTACAAATTGATATTCTTCTCATTCCTAAATTCACACCCCTTCTCCAAAAGATTACAATCCATCATATAGCAACCGAAAACCAAAGAAACCCTAAAACGTCTTTTTTTCTAAAAACTACTAAAAATAGATCTTTTTTTCTAAAAATTGCTAAAAATAGAAATGAGTCGGATTGCGCCCAAATTTTGTGCACACATCTCTCTTACAATAACGAACCTTAATTTAAAATATTAGACCTCAAATTAAGGTATAACAAACCCAAAAAACCCGGGAACCTATTCTAAAAGCTAATTTTGGGACACTAGATGTCGGAGTTAGGTCCCAAAAACATGATTTTTGGAGGGTGAGGTGAATCAAAGATTAGCCTCATGCATAACATGCATGCGGAACCACCTGTTAAATTTCAAGGCAAACGGGCGTACGGTTCACAAGTTATGGCTCCGGCAAGGTGCATCACCCTATGTAATGCATGTCCTTAAAAAAATGCTTAAAGTGAATCAAACCTATGACATGTTTTGAGTGAAAGCAATTTTTCTAGACATCAAAGCAATAGTTGTGGATATATGAAGACACATCAAAAAACCAATAAAATTATTGTTTTCTCTCTTGCAAAGAAGGCATTATAAATCAATGTACAATTTTGACCTCAAAATTTGAATTTTAAAAGAGATTTTCCTCCAAAGAGGGGAAGAGAGGATTGTCCTTTGCTTCTTTTTGTTGTTGATTAAGGGGATTTTTCCTTTGTAACTAAGTGTTGTTGCTTTTAATATGCTTTGAAACCATGTTGGAATTCATAGTATTTTTCAAAAACAATATTAAACTTACATTCACCTTAATCATATGTAAAATAATAGAGAACAAAAATAAAGAGAGCAAATAGAAAAAATAGAGAGACAAATATAGACAAAATATGAATAGGTGGATGCTCGTAGGCACCCCCATGATATCACATATCACAAATTGATGTGATGGATTAATCATTAGGGGGTGTTTAGAGTGATTCCTAATCCCCAATTAATTACTAGCCATAAGCTAACATAACTTGACCTAGATGTTAAAGTATACGATATTAAACCCTTTAATTGAGGTTAACCATATAGGTGGTTTAACCAATATCATTATGGGTGAATGCATAAATTATGCCTGTAGGTCTGCAAAAACAAGTGCCCATAGGATTACTAAAACACTATTGTCCTTATCCTAATAAGATCAAATTATAAATATTTCAACAATTTGATAGGTTAGAAAGATAATTTCTTAACCATGGTTGGAAGACTACAACTCATAAATACTATATTGCAATCCATTCCTATATATGATGTCACTTTCAAGATTGGCACCAGGTATATCATTCAAATTAAATAAAATTAAAAGATATTTTCTTTAGAAAGGATGTGAGAAAACTATTAGGTTTTCCCTTTGTAAGTGCAATAAGGTTTGCAAAAGAAAGAATAGTGAAGGGACATGCTTGTAATTGTAGATTTATAAGTTTAGCCTTAGAGGTAAAAATATGATGGAAATTATTCAAATATCAAGGAAGGAGTTGGGAAAAATATTGCTTTAAATTATATAGGTTCTCTTGGTGCAATGGAATTATTTATAAAATTAACCTTACCAAAAGGATCATCAACATGGAACTTCATATTAAATAGTTTAAATTTGATCAAGAAATGTAGTAGATGGTTTGTCAATGAGGTGAATTGTACAACTTTTGGTCCAATGCTTGGTTGAATCCTTATCCTCTCATTTCTAATTCAAAATGGAAAGCATTACCTTAGGTATCTATATCTTGTAAATGTCCAAAGGCCAAATATTATACTAATGTGAGCAACAACTCCAAGTCATGGATATCTATTAGTAATATGGTTGAAGGAGAAAAACTCAAAAAAATAGCATATCAACTTCAAAAAATGGTTTAAGATTTTTCTTTGCCCATTTTTATATGGAAGGATGAGTTGGTTTAGAATTTATCCAAATATGGTGGATACTTGGTCAAGTTGGGATATAAGAATTTAGAGCAATCAAGTAATTTCCCTTGGAAGAATGTTTGGCCACCATAGGCCCTCCCTAAGGCCTCAACATTCCTCTTGTTAGAAGTCCAAAGCAAAATTCTTACAAGATATAGTTTACAAATAAGAGGATATCATGGATATTTCAAATGTGCCTTGTGTAAGGTGGGTCTAGAAACATCAAAAAATTTACTTCTTTGTCCCTTGCTTACACCATATAGGGTTGATTTAAAAAAAATATGAGAATATATTGGGTAGTTCCATAAATATTGAAAGAGTTGAATGTTGGATTAATTATTTAAAATCTAAAACATTATGTATTTTATGTAGGATTGGTTTTACCATTATTCATTGGAATTTATGGCTTGAAAGGAATATTATATATTTTAAAAATAAATTTCAAAATAATGCTTAGGTTTGAAATTGTATTATTTCCTCTCTCATAGAATGTCTATAACATGGTGCTCATCATGGCAAGTCTCAAATATAGAAAAATATATGCTAGCCTCTTAGTTACATGATTTGGATAAACATGTAAGGGTCATCTAAGACAATGGAGTTAACACAAAGGATTTGCTTCAACTTATGTTAAAATAAAACTATCCAAAATATTTAAATTTATCAAAATCAATTTGATGGTGCTTGTAAATGATATATAAGAAATGTTGGTGGAGGTGGAATTTTTTGAAATAATAAAGGCAAAATTCTCCTCACTTAATATCATATGTAAATTCAACTAACAACTATGCAAAGGCTAGGACACTTCTTATAAAGATCAAAAGTGCAATTGGAAAAGGATGGAAATAAATTTTAATTAAGGGGGATTTTTATATAGCTCATGAAGTTATGCATTTAACAACTTCAATAAAATATAAAGCAATTATCTTAAAAATTGATATTAGTAAGGCCTATGATAGGGTTAAATGGGGTTTTCTTTTTGCAGTATCAGAAAATTTTAGATTTGGGAAGAAATGGGTCAGATGGATTAAAGCTTGTGTCTCTATTGTTTCATATTCAGTGTTGGTCAATGGGTTAGTAACAAAATCATGTAAATCCAAGAGAGACCTTAGACAAGGAGATCCTATTTTGCCATATTTTTTCATTATTATGGTAGAGATTTGGTGTAAGAACTTGAAGAAGGCTTACAAATATGGGCTTATAAGTGGACTTAAGACTAGTAATAATATTGACAACATCACCCATCAATAATTTGTAGATGATACAACCTTTTTTGGGATGGCAATATGAAATGAGGCCAAATATTTGAATAAATTATTAAATAAATATGAAAGAGCGTCAAGGTGGACACCTTTAACCCTTGAATAGATTAGTAATTCCATTAGAAAATTTATTTCCCTAGATGACTCAACAAGATGAAACTATGTAAAACCGTATATGTGTAGAGACTGATGTGAGCAAAGTTTTTTAAGAATGTCAATAGCACAAGAGGAAGTCTATCTCTGTTGTTTCCACAAGGTGATATTTAGGGTTACAATCAATATTTGCAATTTTTTTTCTAAGTTGGAGAGATAAGTGCTTGGAAAATTAAAAATATAAAAAAAATAAAAAGGGTTTCAAGCTGGTGAGCAAATATTTTTTTGATGATCAATGATGATAATAACATCAATGAGTGAAGTGACAAGTGATGGCAATGCAACTATTTATGGTAATGGTGGTAGTGGAGGTAGATCTGTGACTTCGAATAGTATCGAGGTAATCATGGGCTCCAGTGTGTGTGTTAGGAGTGAACCTATGATTCCATATGGAGGTGGGCGTCCCTTAGAGCAAGGTGGAGGGAGTAATCTAACTTTAGTTGTTGACATGTCATAATATCAAAATGGATATAGGCATGTTTCCTCCTCCCGCTCCTTTGCAATATTTTTCAAAAATATAGTTTCTTCTAGGCCTTCCCCTTGCCCCAAGGTCAATCTATGTCCTCAAGGTGCCCTCCAAATTCCATCAAAGCTTGTTTCCTCCCTCGTGGACCAGGATTATCATTCTCTTGTGGGTAAATTTTTAGGTCCTCATCCTAACATGGATTCGATCCATAAATGGGCCATTACCCATTGGCACCCTCAAGTATCCATGGTCCTGGTTGCCTTTCCTAGGAGGTTTTTTCTCATTTGTTTGAATAACCTCATTGATTCAAGTAGAATAATATCAGGCGAACCATGGTTCTATTATCGAAGAGGGTTTTTATCAAGAAATTGAGTGTAAATTTTGATCTAGAGACTTAGAATATCAACCTAGCTTTTATATGGGTTTGCTTTTTAGATCTTCCTCTCCATTTTTGGGATGAGGACATTTTACGGGGGATTGCCTGGGACATTGGTGAGTTTATTGATCTTGATCCATATACCAAATCCAAGATCCACATGGTACACACTCACATGTGCATTAATGATAACCTTTATTCCTCTCTTCCTTCTTCAATCAAGCTAATTTTAGATGAGATCTCCAAGACTTAGATCATAGAATATGAGAACAAGCTAGCCTTATATTCTAAGTGCTCCAAGTAAGGTCACCTTAGCTCTCAGTGTTGGATTTCTAAGGTTTCTAAGGTGTCTTCCACAAAAAAACATTAAGAGAAATATTCTAGTAGCAACAATGTTCCCACAATCGATCTAAATCTTCTTCTTTTGTAGGCTGCAAACCTCCTCCTTCTAGTATTGAAGCTATTTCAAAACAGGATTATTTGAACGATCTAATCAAATATTTACCATCCATTACAAAAAAAAAATTGGATAGATTCTATGAAAGCTTCATCCTCTATAAGTCAAGCTCTCCAAGATGTTCGTCAAGTCGACATATCTTCCTCCTTTAAGGTATGCCCTTCAGCTTCTATTTCTAATCCTTTTTCTTCTCTATTTTTTCTTGAGGTTTCTCCTTCTGTTGAGAATTTTGCTCCTCAAATCCCTCCTCCATAGATCCCTCCTTCCCCTAAAGGCCTTCTTAGCCCTTCCCCATGTAAAAATCTTCCTAGCAATATTTTTTCTTGAGCCTCCCTTTCACCAAAAATAAAAAAGGCTCTATGTTGATGTTGGTTCAGAGAAGAAATGAGGTCTTCCTTCCTCTTAGCTCATAAAAAAATAGAGAATTTTTTAAGGAAATTACCAATGGAACTCAAATCACTTTTAGTCTCTCCTCTAAGCCAAACCTTCTTTTAGATCCACTTGAACATGATACTCAATCCAAATTCCCCTCTTCACAAGGAAGAGGAAAAAGGTCTTATTCCAAAATCTCAAAATAAAGATCCTCTCATGGAATATGAGAGGTCTCAATGGATATAACAAACAAAATTTGGTTAATTCCATGAGAAATGACCTTAAACCAACCATTTCCCTCTTGCAAGAATCTAAACTAGATACCCAAAAATACATATGAAAAAACTATGAATTCCTCATAATCCCTACCAATGGAGCCTCTAAAGGGTTTGTTGAGCAAGGTGCAGCAAAAGAATTGCAAAAGTATTGTCATTGTTGTCAACACAGACAGATTGATGTAGTTGATGCAGTTTAGAGGTCAGTCAGATCAAGTGCAGTGAATTTCAAGGAAAACAGAGGTGACCCAAATTCAGAAATTGGCAGAAAAAGACAAGGAAGAAAACTGTCGCGATATCGCGAAATGTTTTCTGTCGCGATTTCACAACAAAACAGAGGAGAGAGAAAATGCAAGAAAAATTGTTACGATTTCGCGACATTGTCGAGGAGAGAGAAAATGCAGGAAAATTTGTCGCGATTTCGCGACATTGCCGAGGAGAGAGAAAATGCAGGAAAATTTGTCGCGATTTCGCGACATTGCCGAGGAGAGAGAAAATGCAGGAAAATTTGTCGCGATTTCGCGACATTGCCGAGGAGAGAGAAAATGCAAGAAAATTTGTCGCGATTTCGCGACATTACCGAGGAGAGAGAAAGTGCATGCCAAAATTGTCGCAATTTCGCGACATTACCGAGGAGAGAGAAAGTGAAAGGCAAATTGTCGCGATTTCGTGACATGCTGGCAGAGAAGGAAGCAAGGTGAAAAGATGGCGCGATTTCATGACATAAATGGAGGAAAGGAGCTTGCAACGAAAAGTGTCACGATATCGCAACATGTCGGGTTTTCGTGACCCGAATAGGAGAGAGAATGCTCAGCAACAAAGGTGTAGCGATTTCGTTGCATGTTAAAATGAATGACAACAAAGGTGTAGCGATTTTGCTACAAGTGAAAAGGCACAAACAAGAAGGTGTAGCGATTTCGCTGCATGACAAAATGTATGGAAACAAAGGTGTAGCGATTTCGCTACCAGTCAAAATTGCAAAACTAAAAGATGTAGCAAGTCGAAAGCACAAGGCACAAAGTTGTCGCGATTTCGCTACTGCATAAAGCAAATATTGTACGAAGCAGAGAACATCGTGATTTCACGACATGTTCCATTTTCGCGGTTGCTGGCAAAGAAGAGTGTACGGAAGCGGAAAGTGTTGCCATTTTGCGACAAAGCTGAGGATGACGTCAGCAAAATTGAAAATGTCACGATTTCGTGACAGAGTGCAAGGAAAGCTGCTGGAAGCCGGAAGTGTCGCGATTTCATGACAAGAATGATGATGACGTCAGCAAAAGCTGAAAGTGTCACGATATCGTGACAAGGTGCAAGGAAAGCTGCTGGAAGTCGGAAGCGTCGCGATTTCGCGACAACATTGAGGATGACGTCAACAAAAGCTGAAAGTGTCACGATTTTGCGACAAGTTGCGAGAGAAGCCTCAGGAAGCCGAAAGCGTCACGATTTCACGACATCATTAAGGATGACGTCATCAAATGTTCAAAGTGTCGCGATTTCATGACATGAACAGAGGGAAAGCTTTCAAAAGCCAAAATGGTCGCGATTTCGCAACAGCAAGGGCATGAAGGGTACGGCTACAAAAAGTGTCGCGATATCGCGATAGGTAACAGTTGGCAGGTAAAATCCGAAGGAGCATGCAAGGTGACACGTGTCGAAAAATCATACAAAAAAATCATGCAGCCAGTTACGTAAAAAGTAACTGAAGTTCAGATCGGCGATTACGCATTGATGGTGTTGGACATGCACTAGAATAGCTGTATATGCTTGATTGAAAAAGCATTCGATGCATCACATATGCAGTTTCGAAAAAGCATTCGAAAAGCCGTATTTGAAGAATTTGAACAGTCGAATATGAAGGATCAGAAAAGATTTCGAAAATATGTATTCGTAGCATTCAAAATAGTTGTATTGCAAGGAATCAAATCGCTGTATTATAGGGTTTTGAATAGTCATATTGCATGGATTCAACAGTCGTATTGCAGGGTTTTGAACAGTCGTATTGCATGGATTCAACAATCGTATTGCAGGGTTTCGAACAGTCGTAGTGCATGGAATCGAGCAGCCGTATTGCATGGATTCGAACAGTCAAAGTATGTAATTCGACTACATGCAGGATTGAAAGGTTATAAAAGAATAGTCGTACAGAGAAGATGTTGCTCTGTAAGAGGGAAATTGCTATAAAAAGAGGGTTAGAAAAGAGTCAAGAGAAAAATTAGCAGAGCCGTAAGAGTGTGCAGAGTTGGGTTAATTGCAGACCAGTCAGGGTTGTGCATGAAGTGAAGACATTCTTATGTCATTTTAATTTGAATAGAATTGCAGTCCAAGTTGGTGCTTGGTACTAGGGGTTGGTGCTCCATCTGTTGCAGCAAAAAATTAAGGGGTTGGTGCTCCTTCCAGTTGATGCTGGTAAAGTATTTGTAAAATTGATATTTTGCAAAGACTGGATTTGGATTGGAGTCCAAGCAGTCATTTTTGAGGAGTAGCCAAATTGGTGAACCTCGGTATATTGAGTGTTGTGGTGTGCTCTCTTGTTCAATTTGTTTTTCTAGTTTTCAAGTTCTCTTTATTTCATATTAAATGTTGTAGATATTAAAATTAATAGCTACACTGATTCACCCCCCCCTCTCAGTGTCATTGTGTGAATATCAAGGTTGTTATGTTTGTGGGATCCAAATTTTGTTGAGTACTCCTATCTATGATAGAAAAATACATGATCTTATTATTTAGTAAGGACTATCATTTCATATGGGTTTTAATAAATATTTATGCTCTAAACTCCCCATATAGGAGATTTCATCTTTGGAACAATCTTAATCAGATGAGAGAGGTTTTTTCCAATGAGGTTTGGATGCTAGTTGGAGATTTTAATTATTCCTTATTCCCCAGTAATAATAAATGAGGCTCTAAAATAAAAATTAATTCCTATGAGGATTTGCTTCATTTATGGATGAGAATTAACTCATGGATATCCAACTCAAAGGTCTAAAATTCACCTAGAGCAATTGTAGAAAGGGTGACTAGCTTATTCAAATAAGGCTTGACAAATTCCTAATATCCATTTATGAAATCTACCCCTTTGGAAATTCTATCCTTCATTATCTACCCTAAATGGGTTCTGATCACAACTCCCTTCTCCTTGATTGTTTGTTCCATACCTCCTCATTCAAATCCCCTTTCATATTTGAGGTTATGTGGCTTTAGGATCCATATCTCAAGGCACTCATTGCAAATTGGTGGTCTTACAATTTTTCTGGGTCCCTAACCTCTCAGATCAATAATAAGTTCCATTTTGTGAAAGCACAACTCAAGAAGGGGAACATAAATATTTTTGGCAATATTTTTTCTAGAAAATAGAATATCCAATCCCAGCTCACAAACATTGAGCTTCTTGTCCAATAGGGAGAACAAAAATATTATTAAGGCTGAAAGGAATGTCTGAATACCACAATATTCTTAAAAGTGAAATAGTTTTTTGGAAGCAAAAGTCCAGAGTTACCTGGTTGAAATAGGGAGACTCTAATACTAAATTTTTCCATGCCACAATGATGAGGCACAAGGGCTCTAACAAGGTTAGGGAACTCACCAGAGCTGATTGGACCGTTATTTTAGAAATTACAAATATCAGAGATGAGGTAGTGGCTTTCTTTGAAGATCTGCTTGGACCCAATTTAGAGTGCAATACGCAAAGATCAGATACCCTCATAAACAATATCCCTAGGTTGGTATCCTAGGAGCATAACAATTATTTGCTTAAACCATTTTTTGTTGAGAAAATTTGTAATGCAATTTTTTCAATGCAAGGTGGGAAGGCTCCAGGCCCGGATGGTTTTCCCCTAATTTTCTTTCAAAAATATTGGAATATTATGGGGCTTGGCATAATTTCAGCTATCCAACAAATGCAGAAAACTAAGAACATTCCTAATGTAAACTCCACCTTTTGGCCCTCATCCCTAAGTCCAATAATGCCAATTCCTTATCTAATTTCTGCCCAATCAATTTGTGCAATATTTTTTATAAAATTCTCACCAAAGTGACTACCATAAGATTGAAACCTATTCTCCCTTTCATCATTGATTCCTATAAAGGTAGTTCTATTCCAATGAGGCTAATTACTGATGGCATAATTACAATACATGAGATTATACATTCTATTTTTAAAAGTGATAAATCTAGCCTTTTCCTCAAATTAAACATGAACAAGGCTTACACCGAATCCCATCAGAACTCCCTAGTTAAGCATGCTTGGGTCATAGTAGTACTACGATGGGTGACCCCTTGGGAAGTCTCAGTGTTACACCCTTTTCTTTCTTTAAATATTGAGCTTCACCAGACTGAATGCTTGTCCCTCTCCTGGTGCTTTTAGCGATGTAAAAGGTTTAAAATGATCATGGCATGGTGGTTATAGGGGTGGACTGCATAGAGATCTATGTGGAAAATTTTAGAATGGACAACGTAGAATACTGTGGTAGCCATAAAAATTTGGATAGCCTACCCATATTTGTGGCGGCTACCGATTCCACCATGTAAAATAAAACAAAAAACATGAACAAGGATTTTGATAGAGTGTCTTAAATTTTCCTCTTCTCTTTCTTGTTTAGATTTGGTTTCCATCCTAATTGGATCAACCTATTCAAGGCATGCATCTAAGTAGCTAACTTATCTATCTTAGTCAATGACTCTGTTGTTGGTTATTTCCAAAGCACCAAAGGTCTGAAACAAGGTGACCATTTTTCCTCTTTTCTTTTTATCATTGTGGTAGAATCCCTAGGGAGAACTCGATGGTCTTCCTGTTCTAAAGGAAAAAAAATTGGCATTAAACCTGCCTCATATCTCATACCCATATCCCACCAACAATTTGTGGATGATACTATTTTGGCCACTCATACCTTTATTCCCCAAGCCAAAATCATCAAGTCCATTCTTATTTCCTTTGAGTCTGCTACTGGCCAAAAAGTTAACTTCTTCAAAAGTAAACTGTATTTTCTCAATACACCCCCAGATGACAAACCAATATAACTAATATCCTTGGTTGTACCATTGTTGACCTTCCTACTACCTACCTAGGTTTTCCATTTTTTGTTGGTTTTGCCAAAAAATATCTTTGGTTTCCACTCATTGAGAGAATTCATAAAAAATTGGTAGGATGGAAAGGAGGGCTCCTTAGTTAGGTGGAAAAAGCCACCTTAGTCAAAGCCACTCTCCAGAGCATCCCTGGTTTCTTTTTATTATTCTTTCATATTTTGATTGAAGTTTATAACAAGATTGAATAGATCCAAAGGAATTTTCTATGGTCAGGCTCATATTACAAACATAGCCTGGTCCAATGCAACCAAATGGTCAGGCTCATATTACAAACATAGATTCCATTTGGTTGCATTAGACCAGGTTTGTTCCAAGAAAGAATATGGTGGTATCAAGCTTAGGAAGGCTAGATAGATGAACCTAGACCTCATTTCCAAGAAAGGATGGTGGATCCTTTAAAATAAAAATTCATTGTGGTTTGATATCATCAAGGCTAAATACCTTTGGCATCAGCCAAATTTTTTGGATGATCTTTCAACTATTCAAGGTTTTACCACCTGGAATTTCATCTTGTGTACAAGGGATATCATCAACAAAGGAATCCATTGGAAACTTTGCTGTGGCTAGAAGATACGATTTTGGGAGGACAAATGGTTGGGTAACAACCCTCTTCAAAATCATCTTGATCTTATCTACCTCAAACCTATGATTGACATGTTGTTTGATACACAGGTGTGTAATTTCATTGATGCTGGCAAGAAGCATTATAAAACCATTCCTCATGGTAATCTGAATGAAGACCAAAAAATAGCTAATCTTATTTTGTCTAATATGTTGCATCTCTATGTTATTCCCAACTATTTCATTGAAGATAAGCTCCTATGGGCACCCAGTTAAAATGATATTTTCTCTGTCAAAACTACCTATTATCTTAATGAAAATCTCAGTCATCCATGGTTCCCTTCTAAGATCATTTGGAATAATAACCTCATTCCCAAAGTTTATTTCTTCTTTTGGCTTGCTATTCAAGACAAAATCCTCTCCATTCCAAATCTCTAGATTCAAGGGCTCCCCATTCCTAACTACTTTTACCTTTGCAAACAAAAGTGCAAATCCACCTAATATATTTTCCTCTCCTCTTCTTTCTCCCTCAAATTTATTTACTCCTTATTTTTCTCTATGGGTATTGTCTGGGTTCCTCCCTTTTTTTGAATGACCTCTATTTATAGTGGCCTAATCCTTTTAAAAGTTTTCAAGTCAAAACTTTTTGGATCTTCTATCCTCCCCATTTCTTATGGTAAGTTTGGCATGAACAAAATTCTAGAGCCTTCAATAACTCCATCCATGATTCCAACTATGTTCTTTCCAGAGTTATCCACACGATAGCTAAAATTATCTCTATTATTTAGGGCACTGGGTGGTCAGAGTTCCCAAGTGAAGCTTAGTTAGACAATTTTACCCAACTCCTTGTAATATTTCCTCTTCCTCTTTTGTGGTTGATCACTCCATTATCAAGTGGTCTCCTCCACCTTTGATATGGATCAAGTAGGAGGTGTCTTTTGAGATCATATAGGGAATATATTGTTGGCCTTTGAGGAAAATATTGGCATCCAAACTAACCATTTTGCTGAAGCTCGAGCTCTCTTCCAAGGTCTGTCTCTCTTATCCATAATAAATTGCCCTAACCTTTTATCGAAGGTGACTCTAAAAATTATTAGAATAATTATATGCACCCAATAAACATCCTAGAACATCTTCAGTTTAATATTTGAGGCAATTTTTTTCTGATATCTTCCCCTAATATTACTGTCCAACATGTCTTTAGGGAAGGAAACCAAGCTACTGACTTTCTAGCTAACCTGGGGGTTTATTTGCCTAACCTCAACATTTGGAATGAAATTTATCCTCCCCATGGTCGATGACAATCCCACACCTGTATCTCTTTTGTGAGTTTTCCTAGGATTCAAGTTTCTTGGGTAGCCACATCTTCTCCATGTTATGGAAATCCTCCTCAGATTGGATAGCATTTTTAGGACACATCATTGGAGGTTTCATCGATTCGTGGAATTTTTCTAAGTTCACAGGATCTATTTTCAACATACACTTTCATGTGTGGCTTCAATTTGAAAAATGAATTTTCAAGGTATGTGGAGCTTGTGGCTCAACATGGAGAATATCTTTGTGAGCCATACATAGATACATTGTACTGCACCATCTTCAATGAACACCTCCTACAGGTTTTTTGTTGTGTGATGGATGATAAAATAGAGCCATTTTTTATTTTATCTAGACACATGAACGGGCTTTGCGTGAGCTTTTTGAGGCTTCCTCTTTTATCCCTGCAAGGGTTTCTCTTTCTATTTTTATATTTCTTCTTATCTATTTTGAAGAAGGTGCTTAATTTTTATTTTAGATGGTTGAGAGCATTTTTTTCTAACTAGAACTTTTCTATAAAGGTTATGGGATCCTTTCAAAACCCCCCTTACCAATCAAAAAAGAAAAAATTGAATAGTACAAAATCCAAAATTTACTTCCTAAACACCCCGAAGTAGGGATATGTAAGTTACTTCAAACGGAGGAGGCAAATTTACCAACAACTTATCTAGGGATGCCCTTATTTGAGGGGAGAATGAAAATAAAATTAAGGAACCCAGTTATAATTAAAGTTTAAAATAAGCTACTAGTATGGAAAGGTAGATGTTTATCATTAACAAGAAGAGTGCAACTAATTAAATCAGTCTTACATGTCATCCAACTTATTATATGTCCTTTTATACTATGCCAAAATCAATAGTAAAAAGTTTAATCTTTATTATGCGATCAATTTTATGGTCAAGATTACATGATAAAAGAAAATTTTCTTTGGTGAAATGGAGCAAGGTGTGTGATGATAAAACTAGGGAAGGTCTCGGTTTAAGAGTTCTTACGAATGCAAACTTAACTCTTAGGGGAAAAGTAATTTGGAATTTTTACAAAGAGAGTGAAAGACAATGGGAAAAAAATCTTCTAAGTATGTTGAGCCCAATGACCAAAGCATAGTATTTAATGCATTCTCTCTACCAAATGGTTTTACACTATGTAACATTTTAAAAAAATCAATTGATCTAGTGGTTAAAGGTTTAATATGGGTGGTGGGAACTAGAGAAAAAACTCCATCTGGATGGATACTTGGTTTGATAAAAAAAACTCTCAATATAGATCCAATTTTAAATCCATGGATGATATTACTTCCAGATAAATATGATGATAGGGTTTCAAATGTTTTGTACAAGTATTAGGAAGGAAGATACAAATGGAAAGAATATTTTTTTACAAGTATACAAGACATTGATGCTAGGAGGAAATTGAGTAGAAAGATATCAAAAATGATTATTCTAATGGGATCCAAGGATAAGTTGATTTGGGAGTTGAATAGTTTAGAAGATTACACAAGAAGAAGTGGATATAATATATGACACCATCAAAATAGGAATATCACAAGAATATGGAGAGATATTTGGGATAGCCTGAGCATTCCTAAAGTCAAAATGTTTGTTTGGCTAGTTGGTCATAAAAGAATTTTATCTTAGGATAACCTTATGAAAAGGGATTTTCATGGCCCCTCAAAATGTGTTATTTTTAAAATAATAAAGGAGAGTATAGACCATCTCTTGGGACACTTCTCAATAGTCTAGAAACTATGGCAATGGATTCTTAATATGTTTGGTAAATGCATGGTGGTGAATGGAAGAATTGAAGAATGGTTAGAGTAATGGTAGAGAGCTTTTAAAAGTGATGCTTTACAGACAATACGGGATATATCAAAAGATACAATAATTTGGACTATATGGCTAGAAAAGAATAAAATATTATTTAAAGGAAAGGAATGTATTTTAGAGGTAATGAAAAGAAAAAAAAAATAGCCATAGAGGAGTCTAAACCAATCCCATCAATTCACTAAATCCCTAATTTAGAAGCAGAGAGCCTTCATAGATGGAGTCAAGTCATCAAATGGAATTATGATGTTTGGGATAGGAGAAACAAAAATAAGGTAAGGAATATAAAGTGGAAATCACTAGATGTGGAACTGGTCAAATTTAATTTTTTTGAAACATTTAAAGAAAATTGAGGACCAGTAGGAGGAGGAATAATTAGAAACAATAGGGGAGAGATATTGTCTCATTACGCGTTCAATAGTGGATTTAAGACAAAGAATAAAGTTGAAGCTCAAGTGACTTTGGAAGGGTTAAAAATATGCAAACAAATGAAATGGAATAAAGTATGGATGGAAAGTGATTCACTCAGAGTAATAAATGCAATTTTGAGGAAAGCAAAGGCTCCATGGAACATACAAAAGATACTTGTGGAAATTCAAGACCTTGTTATAGAGTTTGAATAAATTATTTTTACACATACATTAAGGGAAGGAAACAAATGTGCAGATAGGCTATCCAATAGAGGGGTTTTAATTGAGGATCATGAAGTTAAATTCTCCTTTTCTTGGTTAGAGGAAGTAGTAAGTTTAGTTGAAGCTGACAAGAAAATGTTGACTGCCTTAATAAAATAATGATTAAGATTTACTTTAATGTTTTCCATTGGTAATATCTACTTTATTTTATAACATTAATGTGATTTCATATAAACTATGTATTATAATTTTTGTGGTTGCACTTGTGCTTCAAGAAGGAAACTAGTAATCCAGATCTGGTAAAGCATGCTATGATAGTGTGTTGTTTTGGAAATATTACTCTACTAAGATGCAATGCATATATATCAGAGGTGAAATTTTGGTATTGTGAAGGTTGCTATAGGAAAATGTCAAGAAATATGTTGAATTCTGAAATATTTGTATTCACATAAAAATTTGAAAAAGTTCTAGAAAATGAAAATAAAAAAATTAAGACATTTTATGTAAAAATATGTAGGTTTCTAGCTATAGCAACTCAATTGATATGAGAATTGAATATGTTTATAAACTCTTATGCTATAAAGAAGAGAGTTGTGATTTGTCAAGGATGGGGTACCTGAGTACAACCCCTTGTTCTCCAACAAAAAAAAGGGATTTAAATTTTATCATTAATGTTATCATTAATAATAGATGTGGGGATTTGAACAATAACATTATTGATGATGTTTATCAATTATTCTTGTAGACAATCTCTTGGAAATGTGAGCATATCTATAGATAAGAAAACTATGTAGTAGATAATTTATCCAATTGTAGTTTTGATTTTTGGCTCAATAAAATTAAAATTTTAGAAGGCAACTAGCTGAGTGAGATTTTATCTTAATGAAAATGGAGTCAAGTAGTTGATTGTAATAACATAGAATTTTGAGAAGGATGAAGAAAATTTTTAATAGAAAAGGGAATGCATTGATAAAATGGCAAGTTGGATATGGCTTAATTAGCTAGTAAAAATGTAATATTTTATAATTTGATAGAAGTGTCCCCTAATACACATAGCTTATTAAAAAAATAAATAAACTAAATTTTATTTTTATTTTATGGTTTAAAGATATTATTTATATCAATTTAATTTTATATTTTTCAAAATAAAATCTATTAATCATAGAAATATTTGTTTGTCACAATGTTATCCTACTCTAGTGTATTATTACTCTCTCGTGAGGCATGTTGAGATACTCAGGCATCTAGAATATTCATTAAAACCTTATATACAAAAAATTCAATGCCATTAATAATAATAATAATAATAATAAATTAAATTATATCAAATGGAATGAGCTCAACTTGTTAAATACGTTGAATTTTCTAGAAGAGACTTAAGTTCAAATCTTGCTAGGCAATGCATGCATAATTGCTAAAATAATGCTATATTATAGTGATCATGTAATACGACTGGAACTCATGTGAATCCATATAACAAATTATAATAGTTAAATTAAAGATAAATCAAACAAAATATAATAATCATGACAATATTAGATATTTTCAAACACTAAATAATAATAAGAATCAAGATGACGTTAGGGGTGGAAGCAAGGAAAAAGCCTCATTTTATTTTTTGGATTTTTTACTTTAATATTCAAAGAAATTTAAAGAATGGAGCACTCTTATGTGGATAAGCCAAATATTAATAATGACAAATAATTTAATAAAGCCTTAATTGGAAATAAAGATGCTCTTTTTTAGAAAACTAATCTTTTGTTGTTCAAGGATAAAGAAATAAAATATTTATGGCAAACCCCATTGAGGTGGTAAATGATTCATCAAAAGTGATTATCAAGGATGAGATGATCAAGCACAATATGTTGGGTCTTAAAGATAGAGGGTTAATTTGTAAATTCAATAGTTATTGGTCAAGTTTTCAAACATTTAAAATAGGTTAAAAGTGAATGGATGTAAAATTTACAATATTTTTATGACTTGTCTTAGAAATATTTTTCTCATAATCTATTTTAATTTGAAAGTTAGAGACAAAGAAATGATGCAATCCATGATTTATGGAAAATATTAGATTATATTCAAAACTAATAGAGAGATTTTTTAATAAATATAAGTATTGAAAGGGGTTTCAATGTACATAAGGATACATGGACTATTGTATGAGCTTATAAACATGGGGGTTTCAAGATATATTAGTAATATATTAAGGAAAATTAATGAAGTGGCACTGCTTCCAATGGAGCAAAATCTAACAACATAGTATCAATACATGTTGTTATGGATCTTTTAAAAACTTGTTCAAAATATTGTTCTATAAAATATGAATCAAGAAAGTGATGCTACATACACCATGATACTAGATACATGACAAGAGATTGCAACTATTATGGTTGAGAAAATTTTTAAAGAATATGATCACAAAACAAACTCATAGTTGAAGCAATAAGATCATATATTAACAAAGAATGACTCAAAGAAAGGATTTTGGACTCCTAAAAATGTGCTTAGAAAGTAATTCCTACCGCATTATATAACAAAGGTCATCATGGTTAAACTAGAGTAAAATTTAGGAGGAACCAACAAGGATACTTGGATGAACAATTGAATATGAAAGATTGTATTTAGAAGATTCTAGTACTATGAACAATATTTTATAAGCACTTTTTAAAGGTGAAAAGAGGAAGAGGATAAATTGAAGTAAATATAATCATTATTGTACTCTTAAAACAATGAATAATCATCTTCATGTAATAAAAGTATAACAAAAAATAAATTAGTGTTGAGGTTGTTTCTACCATTATCATTGGGTATAGAGTCTTCAAAATTAGGATTAGTCTGCCTTAAAATTATAAAATTATGGGTCACATTGGTTTGTTGTTGGGACAAAAAGCTTTAAAATACCTACTAATCCATATTAGAAGGTAGCTTTAGGTCACTTAACATCTCTATATCCAATGCAGGATTCTCATATTGGCTTTTGAAGAGTCTCTTTTTGATTAACTATACTTTTTAGTTTGTTCAATAGGCCTTCTAATTAAATAACTTTGTTTGGTACAACACTACCTTTTGCTTTGAATTTATCCTATTTAAATATTTTACTTATCACTATAATATGAGGAGTTGTATTTTATAAAGAAATATGGAAAATCCAACACTTCGAAATTATCTATGCAAGAAATGAAGAAAGAAGCATAATAATTGATAAGTGTCATATTTTCCATATTTTAAAAGCAATTTGAAAGGGCAAAAGAAATTTAATTTAAAAGGTTAGGGCACCTACCCTAACCTATTTTTCAAAGGGTATCTCAATAGCTTTGTCTTTTTCAGACATGGGGGGGGGGGGGGGGGGGTTTTTTACAACATGGGCTCTCATTTTTAAGAGCTCGATTCGAGTGGGTGGGTTTGGGTTAATAGCTTTAATATTAACTTACTAGTTGCCGTGATTTTTGAGCATATCTTTCCCAAATTGGCTCAAACATTACACCTAGTTATGTTTATTGTGGTGCATAAAATATAGATATCTCAATTTTCTAAATCTACATTTGAACATTCATGATCTATATACAATTTCACAAGTATACATTTCTACTTCACCTTAAATTGAACTTCCATATCTAATTTGGAATTGACTTTAACCACTTGAGCCCATCCCATTTAAAAACCTTCCACACAACACTTTTTCAAGTGGATTTTTGAATATTTTTGAGGGTTGGTTTGAATAAATTTAAGCATATTTATTGATATTAAGCCTTGTAAAAAAAGTAAAATGGTTCAATATTGATTTCATTTCAAAATTAAGGAACCCCCCTAATGTCAGTCAATATTTCTCCCCTCAACCGATTACCTCCTTCACATGCTCTCCTTTGAGGAAAAAGCTTTCATGGGTGTAGGGTTCAAACCTACAGTCCTTAGGGTATGATCCTAATGAGTTGTCTAATTACAAAGAAGTGTGCTTTGAGAGAGAGTTAGTTTACAATAGGTCAAGGGAGAGGGCCTTTTGTTTTCTTTGTCTTACCATAGGATCCATAGCTCTTAAAAGTGGCTCACTGCAATTACGAATAGAAGGGGATAGAGAGTGTTCCTACTTTGAAAAATATAAGTGAGTGTGACTCTTAAGATATAAATTGAGTGTGGTTAGTAAGGTTTTTTTGTGCTTGAAGGCCTTCTTCTCTATTAAATAAATGGGGGGGTTTTTTAAAGAGGTATACCCCTTCTTTTATAATGTAATAAAAATCTATGCCCTTTCAAAGAAATTAAAAACCCTTTTTAAAACATGGGCATGGGGAATAGGAAGTTGTTATAATGAAAGGAGTCCTGAAGAGTGTTAGGAATTATAATGAAAGGAGTCCTGAAGAGTGTAAAACTGATGTTTGAGCCCTTTTAAACATGGGGACTCACCTCACCTCACTTTTGTTATATAATCGAGGGGAGAGGGAGTCAATTCTCTTATATATGTATTAACAACTTTAAAGAGCAAAGCTCCAGGATTTTTTAAAAGGGCCCTCTCCCCCACCCCCACCCCACCTCCAAATTTAAAAGATCCTTTTAAATGTAATATCCATTTATATGTGGGCCCTCTTCTTCTTTCTTTATTTCTTCCATAGGTAATTTCAAAGCATTGTGAGTGGCCTTGCACTCCTATAGTCTTATTTGTAAATTAGGTATCTTTTTTAGTTGCTTGATTATAGTTATCCTATTAGTTACTCCTAGCTACTTTACTTATTCCATGGATATTTTAGATAATTTTTGAAGTGTTTCAATGCACCTTTCTCTCACAACATGCTTATTATCCACTTGCTAAATTATGGTGTCAGTCTAGTTCAAGAGGTCTTTTTATTAGCCAATGAAATCAAAGTAGGATTTAGCATATATCTTGTCCAACAAGGACTTGACATGTTCCATAGCTAAAGACTATACTTCCACAATTTTTGTTGTCTTTCTCAATTCTTCATTAGTTTTCTTTAATTTGATAATTTTTGTTATCTTTATCTTGCATAATTTCTTGTAGATGATCTAGTTGAAGCTTTATATTTTGCTTTAATTTCTTAAATTGCTATTTCAATTGATCTTGATCTTGTGCCAATATCCTTTTAAATATTCCATTTATTTCACCAACTCACCTCACTTTTCCACTTGCCCTTTCATATATTCCATCTATATTTGCAATTCATATTTCTTTGTCACTTCTCCTTTTAGGGCCTCAATATCCTATTGAAGTTATGCTACTTGCAAGGCTATATTTCACTAGTTTTTCAACACATATGCATTATCTAGGGTTTGATTTTTATTACTTTTAGCATTGATGATAATTTGTGCATGTATGATGTCTCCTACTTGTTTTAACTAACTTATTAGTTACATAATTTGAATTGAATTCATTCTTTACATAACTAGTGTGGATAGATTGGTAATGAATTTAGTTGGATATTCGTAGGCTACCTAGATATTTAAGGAGAGATTTTTACATCATTAACCTTTTTCCACCATTTGTTAGCTATAACCATAGGATTACAAGCACCTTGAAAGCTAAAGCCTTAAGGTGGTGATATCATGTTTCATTTGATTCTTAGCCTCTCTCATCATCTAGCCATTTCAGTAAAGTATTTTCTTTGAAAATTTTATAAAAATGACATCTTCATCATTTTGAGTAGCTATAGGATTGATGTATCCAAAGTTGATATTAGACATAGTAACATAGTAGGTGGTGCATAATAGGAGGTGATTAATGGGAAAAATGTTAGCAATGAGGATTCATGGATGGAAACATGTGGTAAGGTGGTAGAAAGTGATGAGATGAGAGGGAAATTGGCAGGACTTGAGGAATATGCTACTAACAAGTTACATCATTTGAACAATTATGAATGGTGGAGTATACTAAAAAATGAGTGGTACATGATATAGATATGGGTATTTTGAATATAGTAGTTATTACCTAATAATGGACAAAGGCATACCTCTAGGGTACCATATAACTATGCTTATATGTGGTGATATAGGTGCAATAGAAGAGGTGAGGGGGATAAAAATGGGAATAGAAGTGTCAGAAGGAGAAAATACAATGAGAGGGGAGAGTGGGGTGGATCAGGGAGGAGTTTAGTGATGTAAGTGAGTGAGTGTGGAAGAAAGTTTAGCCTATGAGGTAATAACCCTATTACCATAGCCTCATCCCTAGCTAGTGAAGTAATTGCTTCTTGCATAGTGCCTTCTCCAACTATTTCTTCTTCTT
The DNA here is from genome assembly GCA_028583015.1 of Wollemia nobilis. Classification (NCBI taxonomy): domain Eukaryota; kingdom Viridiplantae; phylum Streptophyta; class Pinopsida; order Araucariales; family Araucariaceae; genus Wollemia; species Wollemia nobilis. The sequence goes on along the minus strand of JAQPPZ010017049.1, from coordinate 5,007,616 downwards.
ATTCTCTTCCTTATATGACTTGAGATGTTAGAGTAACCACTCTGACATCCTTAGCCACTATCTTTTCTAAAATTAACATACTTGGACTGAATTCCTATTGAACCATCTCCCTCATGGTGTTGCTTATTAGTTCCAATATTGATGAAGTGGTTGTTATGAGTATGATGGAGGGGGTAGGTTGGGTATTAGTATCTACTCAGGGCATTTTTTCTTTCTTCTTTTTGTGCCTTCTATTCTAGGCCCTAGAAAACTTTTCTTCAAATTACCCTGGTAGTATCAAGTCTTGTAAGGTATTAGTCTTGTATCACATCTTCCTCCATGGTAAAAATTTCTCTTGTGTATAGCCTTTATTCAAAAGGTTTTGTATTATTTGATAATTAATCTTGACATTAAGGTCAAAATATATATTTAACCTCATGTTATCATAGAATAAAAACCACAAAGGAGGGTTTCTTTGGCATTATTTTCAATTCATACTCGTATCCATATGGGCCATATAGTTTAGAAATGGATGTGGAAATCCTAAAATACTATCATCCCCAAAAATTTTAGCCTCTTACTGATGGATACTTGCATCCTCCTATCATTAGTGTGGTCATCATAGTTCAATGTCTAGACTTGTAAAAAGTGGTTTTCTTTAGCCTTTGAAGAACTTGGTCTACCTGCATCACATAATCCATATTAAAAATATAATTGGGTGTCAACGTGGGTTGCTCATGGGATATTCTTGAAAATCCATAGACCTTGAAGAAATATTTGTATTTTCCAAGGTAGAAGTCTCCATTTGGTACATATTTTAACTTGATAATACTTCATTATTCATATGACAATCTAGATACTTGCTCCTTCAATGCTTGCATAATTGGATGGTATAGATGTCATAAAAGTCATAACACAATTTGCGTTCTACCTTATAAGGTATGTCTATGCAATCATGAATTAGCAACAACTTACCATCATTTTCCACTTGATCTAGCTATAGATTTGGCAATGAATGCTTCTTCTAATCCAAAATTTGGCAATGGTATGTTGTTGGACTCTCATCCAGGATACCCAAGTTAAAATCATGAGGAGGGAGGCCCTATTTTTATCCCTAGGGATGATAATCCCTATTTTTCCCTCGGTTGTACTTCATATTACTTCCAAAAAAGAAATTCCTCAACTATATTTCTATGTAACCAACAATGAATTTGGTGCAATCCAACATCTAGGAGTGCTTGGATAATATTCCACTATGTGCAACATCATTACATTCTCTTCCCTAACTATCTCATATCTCCAAGGATAGTATTAATGCTATATAGGACCATTTGCACATCCTTCTTGAATTACTCAATTTTGAGGGGTAGCTCAAACACATATTGTCAGGTTCATCAAATAAATAAATAAATATTTAAAATTTGATAATTTGTTTATATTTGAATAAGTTTGTTGGATTTAATTTAATTCACCCTTTTTAAGTTTGGGTGCCATAATAAGCAACTATTGAATATTATTATGTTATATTTTTATCAAAATATATCATCTTATTATTTATATAATATTATATTAAAAATTTATATATATGCTTATTGAATTTAATGGTAAATTTCATTGTCATTATTTTTAACAAGAAATTATTTTTAATTTATCTTTATATAATAACTCAAATACAGTATCTTAGGCTCAATCCCTTGTGCATCTCGAGATTTTTTGCCTAGGTCACCAAAAATTTCCTCCATTTACTATATCAAATGTGTTGTAATAATCCATTTGTGCTTGGGGATTTCTTGTGACCTAGTGTGATAGATTATCCTCTGCATGCATCATATGTACATTTAATCATCAATCACAAAAATATATTTTTCATCCTAAGTCTAGTAATGGATGATATACGTATCCTTATTATATTTCTCCATTCATTGTTCTATATTTTTTGGAAAATCCACGCCTGGGGCTTCATTATCATTGCAAGCCTAGATGTCCATATACAATTAATGCTCTACAAATGAGTCCATGGTCCTATTATAAAGCACTATATTTCCTCTTTCCTCACTTGGGTAGGTATGCATTTTTATTTTTGCTCAATCACTTTGCAATATAGGTCATTGACTATTTATTTCATTGACTTCATTTTCTTTTACTTCTTTTGTTTATTTAATGGGTTGTTGCATACTAGATAGCCTTGCTTCAAGTTATTCCTAGGTCATGGTTATTAAAGGAATTATTTTAGTTGTTTTAGTCACTATACTACTATTGTATGTCACATTGATATCCATTTTTGGTTTGGGAGATTTTTTTGTTTTCATCCAAAACTTTGTTGTCATAAGAAAAATTACAATTCATAAAAAATGGCCTCCTATTGAGTTTGTGATTCACTATTTTTTAAATTGGCAATTTGTAATGTTTTTCCTTGGGTAATTTCCTTACTTAGAATGTGTCAATTTGTACATAAAGTTATTTGGTTATTCGTGAATCTTTTTTTTGGGCAAGCTTTTGCTTTAGGCTTGCTTGATTTTCTCTTGATCAAGGTGAATTAGAACCTAAGGATTTACTTTTTATAGTAGGGTTTAAAAAGGGTTTGATTTTGGGGCTTAATTTCTTCTTCATGTAAGGACCAAATTAGTGTGGTTTCAAGAGATATTGGAGACTAGCCTAGTCAAAGTGGAGGTAGTATGGTCCATGGATGGGGCCTTGTTGATTTCTAACCTCATGCCCTAGGTTTTTATTTTTGAATTATTATGGTGTTTAGCCCCTACTTTAGTGTTCACTATGGTCTAACTATTTTTACTTTTTGTTTTGAAGGGTTCTAAGGATTGACATTTGTTTATATGGGGACTTTGAGTATGAAAATGGATTAGAACTTGATGCATTAGGGTTAAAAATCCCCTTACTCTCCCCTTACATGTGCACTTCAACCAACATCTATGCACATTTATGGTGGTAAATAGAAATTTTCCACTTCATCTTTCACAATTCATTCTCCTTTTTTGCCTTTGACCTCCTTGAAGTTCATTTTGAAAAATTAAGTTTGTAATCCACGATACCCAATCTAGCCATTGGTCATTTCAATCCTATAAAAGTTGTGATTTGCTAGTTGGCTAGGCATGGATGCATCTCTTTATGAATGAAAATTGATGATTTGTAACTTTTATTTTTGGTGATTTTCCATCTTCATGACAAGGGTCCTTTTGCTCTAAAAAAAGAAATTTATGATTTATAAATTTATAAATTGGTGATTTTTCAATTTCAATGTTACAAATTTTGCCTCTATAAAAAAATGGTGAGTAGCAATTTTACATTTTGGCAAATCACAATTTTAGGACTTGGAGGTATTTAAAAAAATTTATAACAATTTCAAGAAAGTTATAAAATAAGAGAGATGCACTTAGGTGGTTTTTGTAAGGTTTTCACCTAGACAAAAAGAGAAAATTTTACTTTTTTTTGTTTTTCTTATTATTGTCCTTTTATGTTATATAATTTTGTGTATATATTTTTAAAGGTAAGATAGAAATGGGAAACTTAGAAAAGTAAATAGGAATAAGTAAATATGTACATATTTATAAGAGCCTTCTTGTTCTAGGCTTAAAGAGGTCTCAATTGCTTCCCATTAACTAAAATAGGTTGTGACCTTCCATCTAGTGTCACTAGCATGTAAGCAATTATACCCTTAACTCTATCAATTTGTTATAGCCTACTCCTGAGTGAGTTAAACTTTATGTGCTTACCTAGTTTTGCCCTATCTTCATCACACTTAAGAACCATATCTTCTTCCTTAAATTCCATATTTATTGATCTCTTTTCAAACCCTCTTAAGAGCCATTTGATATTGGATAATTTTTTTGAAGGCCTTTTCCCCATGTTTTTTTGGTGATAAGAATGCATTCAATTTGGCTTGTATTGTAGTGATGGCAATGTCATCTAGCTCTAACTACTCATAAAATTGGAGGAAAGGGAACTTGATAATCATTAACAATATTGTATCCTTACCAAAAATAAGTTTATATTATGATGTGGTAATGGAGGCCTTTGGAGTTACCCTATCTCCCCATAAAGCTTTCTTTAACTTAGCGTGTCATTTTATTTACAATTTTATAATTATCCCTTTCAAAATCCCAATAATATTTTTGCATGTAGATTTTTCTAAATTATTCTCTTCTAGATTGTAATTAGAGGAGGTCTTTAGGATGGATCCATATTCAAGTGAAACCTACATTAGATTAATCTTGATGAACTGTACAATATTATCTATGACCACCTTAGTTATCAAATTTGTCCAATTTTTTAGAAAATTTTTGAAATTCATTGAATTTAAAACCCTAGCAAATAAGTTTAGCGAATAAACCCTAAATTTGGCAAGAAAAAAATTGGGTGGAAAACAGGTAGGGGAATGCATGCGGAAGGGGAAAGTGCATGCGAAAAATTTTCGTATGTGTTTTCAACTCGAAAAGAAAAAAATTGGGTGGAAAGCAGGCGGGGGAATACATGTGGAAGGGCAAAATGCATGCGAGAAATTTTTGTATGTGTTTTCAACCCTAAATTCAATAGGAAAAAAATTGGGCAAAGCATGCGGGAAAGAGAAAATGCATGCTGGAATTTTTTGTATGTGTTTTCCCCTTTAAATTTGATTTTTTCCTCTTTATATTTGATTTTTAGAAACATTTACAACATCTAAAAATCTACGGCTGCAAGTTATTGTTTTTATATGAATTTTCTCATATTTTTGCTTTATATATTTTAAATAAAAAATAAAATTAAATAAGATATTTTTTACATTTAATTTTAATGTTTATAAATATATTTTTGATACATTTAAGTAAAATTTTTATATTAAAAATGTAGAATGTATAAATATATTTTGATACATTTAAGTAAACGTTTTATATTAAAAATGTAGAATGTATAAATATATTTTTGATACATTTAAGAAAAAAATTTATATTAAAAATGTAGAATGCAGGTTTACATTCTTTTAATACATTTAAAAATATATATATTTAAATGTTGAAAGTAAAATTAAATGGCATTTTTTTATTTTCAGAAAAAACTATTTAAAATGACACCATTAAAATCTACTGTAGAAGCTTGGAAATATATGACAAGGGAATTATTAATGTTTGTTTCAAGTCTCCGTTTGAGTTTCTTAGTTACTAATTTATTTACATAACATTGAAAGGATATATGTACATTTATAATATATCAAATTTTATGTCGAATTTTATTTCAAATTTTTAAACATGTCGAATTTCTTTCGAACTTCAAGAGTGTCGAACTCGAATACGAATTTGAACTTGATAACTAAGATGACAACTATTGAAGGTCTCCCATACCTTATGATAGAATTTTCTAATAATTAGATGACTACCTCTTGGTTTATAGATTTGACTAGGATTGCCTTAGTAGATTTAGTGAAATAGTCTATAGTGGTCAGAATCCAACTATGTCTTGTAGTAGATAATGGGTTGACTTTAAAAATAAATTCTAAACCTCCACTAGTAAAAGGGATCCATCACAACTATGTGCTTTAAGGGAACATCTACTTTTCTTCTTTAGGTAATGAACATGCAACATACTTTGCACTATTTTACCCATTGAAAACTATAAGAAAGTATGATGGGCCAATAGTAGCCTACACTAAATATTTTATTTGTTGTGGTTTAGGATGAATAATGGCCACCTTTGTCATGGTATTCCTTTAGTAGGTGATTCACTCTTTCCTCTATAATGTATCTTAAATATACACAATCATATCCCTTGTGAAAAAGTATATCATTAATTCATGTATACAAAATGACATTTTGTCTAAGTCTAGCCCTTTCTTTGAGCATAAAATTTCTTGGTACTTGATATGTTAAAATATATCTTCTTATATCACTCATCCATAATATATGTTCATCCAAGTTGACCTCTTCCACAAGTGCCATTTATTTACTAGGGTGGGACATAGCTAGATTTTTACAAAGAGCTTGTCTCCTTACTACTTTGGTTGGCTCGATATCTACATTAAATTCTTGGAATTCATTCATCTTGTCAACCCTCTTTTCTTCCATTTCTCTATGTAGTACTATGGACCTAATGTTAATAAGGACCACAATTATTGTTGTTTTCTTTTAGACAAATAATACCTAAATTTTCTTAGGATTTTTTCATTATAAACACCTTCTTTCTATACATGTATATTATTCTCTATAGTTGTGGAGTGTTTGAATCATAAATGATATTGGGTGTTTTTATTTATCATGTTTTTGAGTCAACTACAATAGATACATTGGTTCCAAACACACAACTTAAAATCTACAAATAATAGTTTATTCAATATAGGTGCCTTCAGGTCAAAGGGTCCAACCCATTGGTCAAAGTGCTCTCTTGGGAGGGTAGATACCATGGTTTGAATCCCTCAGGCCTTATTGAACTAGAGGGCGTGTCATGCCAACGCTTTTGGCTATGTTAAAACATTTACTCGACATAACTAGAGGTTATAGTGGTAGTAAGGAGCAGGATTCAAACCCATGAAGAGGTGATGAAAAATGTAATGAGTTATCGATTCCTCTAGTATATGCAAAAAATGGTACCTTCATAATCACATATTTAATCTCTTGGAAGGATTCCTTATCTTCTTATATCCAAGTAAAGGTGGCATCTTTCTTTCACATCTTAGTGATAGACCTAACCAATTGCACAAATTTTGTGATCTACTTGGACACAAACTAAATTTTACATAAGAAGGACATAATCCTTTTAATTGATTAAGGCAATAACAACTCATGTATTGCCTTGATATGATCTATATCTATTACAAGCCCTTGTTTTGATACCACATGCTCTAAAATTTTCCCTCTTATACAAAGAAAATATATTTCTTGGGGTTCAAGGAAATTCCATATATTTTTCTTCTCTTAAAAACCATGAAGAAGATAGTCAAGTCATCAAAATATATAATAATAATCTCATCAATTAGTCCAATTAATACAATATCCTTTGTCCTCTAAGAGATAGGCCTAGCATTGGATAGCCTAAAATATATTCTTTGATAATAAAATGCTTTTCATTTTTCATACATACTATCTTATGTTGGTTGTCATCCTTGACATATGTTTAATTATAACATGGGAAACTATCAAGTAATGATAGCATATGATACCCTATCACCTCTTATGTTATCTAGTTCATTGATGGCAATGGTTAATGGTATTTTTAGGGATTCTTTGTTTAGGTTATTGAAGTCTATACACAATCAAATACCTCTATTATTCTTGTGCATGGGGACCAAGTTGGCTACCTAGATAAAATGCTTAATGTGGAAAATAATTTATACTTATAGCAATTTAAGGAGTTCCTTCTTTATCACTACTTCGATCTCTAGATTAATAAGTCTTTTGATGGAACAACCTGACTCTAAGATCAAGGTCAAATTGTATGTTTACTTTGACTCCTATCATAAACCGAGAGGTCTTCATACCCCCAAGCAATAATGTCATCCTATTTGGAACATATCTCCTTGAACATGCGAATGTCTTTTTTTATGCATTATTCACCTATCAATAAGTTTTTACATCTAGCAATCTCAATGGATCGATAGGATGAGGGTCTTGCCTTGATGCTATATTTCTTACCATTATTATTATGATTGGATAAACTCTCTAATATGATAAATCCCTTAGGTAACTAATTTATCTTAAACTAAATAATTTCATATTTAATTTTATCCCCATACACATTCTTTTCTTTAGCATATTGAGATTATTTGACTAGTAGTTTGATGATTTGTTCATCATTTTTTAACACTTGCCAGTGATTAGAATTGTTAGGGACTATAGGATTTAAGAGCACATTTAAATATTTTGGTCTATTCCATATATCTATAACTAGGTCAAATCTCATAGTTGGGGAGGCATGTTCATCTACTTCCATGTTTACTTCCCTAGGGATAACCATAATTTTATAAGTATTGAAGTTCTCTAGCAAGTACCATACTTAATGCTTGTATGATTTTGAGTTGTTCAATCCTTATGATTTCTTTGGATTTTCAAGCTATATTTATAGGAAATCCCTCCATATATCATTACTAAAATTATTCTTGTAATCATTTTAGGCCTTGGGGGTGCTTGTGACCTAGTGAGATAGATCACCTTCTATACATCATTTTTATAATTTCATCACTGGTTATAGAAATGTATCCTCCCAATATTGTACTGACATGCTTGCTTTTGTCATATATTTTGGTACAATTTTTTACTATCATTCATATCAATTCTTCTCTTTTAAGGGTATTTTTTTCTCTATCAAGAGTGAATTGCACCCTAGTGATTTATTTGATCCTTTTTTTACAAAACCCCCCTCAAGGTCTGATATTGAGGGTAATTTTTTTTATACACGAGATGAATATTTAGTTGTCTCATGGGTATAAGTTTGTGATAAGGAGGTCGATAAAGTTAATGAGGCCCTAAAGGTAGGGCCCTATCAAACCTTACCTACAGTCATACCCTTAACCATGGGTCTCAAATATGGCCTTTGGATAATATGTCTATTACACCATGTCATTGCTAAGATTTGTTTTCTCCTCAAAACCCTACTTTATCCCTATTAAGAATGGGTTAGACTTTAAGCTTGATCATGTCTTCTATTTCAGACTTTTTTAGCTATAATTTTTATTAAATGTGATTAAAATGGGACAAGTTAAGGTTTATAAATCTTTCCCTCCCATGCACACTGATCAACTTTGTATATGTATTTATAATCAATAAATTGTAATTTATAATTTCTATAGGGTGGCTTGATCCTTTCACCCTATCCAAGATACTTCATTTTCTTTAGAGTTCAAAATATGTGATTCCTATTTTCTTTTGGTGATTCACCCTTTTGACTTGGCCATTTTTTTTTACCTTTAAAAGTGTGATGCACATTTAAAAAATGGAAGATTGCCTTATCTCTTTGCCTCCCTAATTTGGCAAATTAAAATTTTGATATTGGTGAATCTGATTGTTGTGACTTAGATTTTTTTAAACCTAATTGGCCTGAAATTTGGTCATAAAAAAAATGATGAAATAAGAAGGATTTGTTGAACATTTTTCAAGGTTTTCACCTAGACTAAGAAAGGGAATTTTTCTTTTACCTTTTCATTTTTTGTATTTTTTACTTTTCTATTTCTTTTGAATTTTTCTTTTGAAAAGAAATATAGAGATGGGAATTTCAAAAAAATGAGGTGAGTAAACAAACTAATGTAGATATATTTACAATATCTATTTTCCTTCCAAGTTGAGAGGGATCTCAAGTGTTGCCCATTCATTGAAATAGAAAACAACCTACCTTCCAAATTCATTAGCTTGTTGATCTAATATGGTCCATTTCACATGAGTTAAACTTCTCATGCTTTCCCAACTTTACTCTATCTCTACCCCACTTAACAACTATGTATCCTTCCTTGTCAACCTCTTATTAAACCACCTTTTTATAACCAATTGATGCTAGTTAAACCTTCCAAAAGCTTTATCTCTATCTTCCTCAAAGTATAACAAGGTATTTAATTTAGGTTGCATTAGATGGATGTCTATATCATCCAAATCTAACTTTTAGAAAAGAGAAAAAGGATATCAAGGATCACTTACAATATTGCTTCCTTACCAAAAACAAGTTTTTTATGGTGAGGTTCTAATAGAAGCTTTTGAAAAAAATATCTATTATAAGTCCTTTTTTAAGCTTATTGTACCAATATTTTTTGGGATTTGGAAATTTTCCTCTTTGATATCCTAATAATATTCTTATTTTTAGACAATCAAACCATTTGATTATGTGTAAAAATTGGAGGAATTTTTTAAAATGAAACTATACCCAAGTGCAAACTACAGTAATTATACCCTAGTGAAAACTATAACATTGTCTATAATCACTACGAAAGGGGTTCCATAATTTATAATGATATCTTACTAGAATTGGATAATTATCTCTTGTTTTTCTATTTTTATTGGAATTACCTTGGTTCATTTGGTAAAAAAATCTATCATAGATAAATTCCAACCATGCTTATGTTTAGTTTTGCAATATTTTCTAGAACCATTCCAAAACACACATTCACCAAAAACATATGCTAAAAATAAGATAATGTGATTTATAAAATAACAACAATAAATGATAGAAAATAAACAAATAAATATGATAAGAAGAAGTATAAGGTAGGTGCCCATGGGCAGTATATCATCTTTTATTTACACTTATAATACAAATGGATCCTCATTGAGGGGTATTTATAGTGATACTAAATCCCAAATGAGAGGTTAACCTTAGGCTAACATAAAATTAATCTTGAGGTTAACCTTGTACTAAAATAAAAATAAATTACCCTTTTAAGTTGGTTTATCCATGAATGTGGATTAACCAATATAACTAAAGGTTAAATATGAAAGGGGTCCATAGGATTACACAAACATGTCTATAGGCTTATATAAAATATGCTTGTAGGCTTATATAGAAAGATATGCATAGGATTACATGAAGATGCCTATGGGTTTACATAAAAATTTCTCATAGGCTTACATCACGAGAACTCATAGGTACTTTATCATTGTTGGCCTTGTTCTAATAAGGTTAGATTGCAAATATTTCAACACTCCATAATAATCTAAATAGGGCCAAGGAGATAATACATTAGATATGATACATCTTCCCCCATAATGAATATTTGTATGGGCCACTTGATCCTATTATATTCTTTTTTTTTAAGGTACATAAACTGGATCAACCTCTCTTGAACTTGAAGTCATATCTCTACCTATTGGATCAATATGTTAAGGTTCCCATGATAAGACCTTAAATATGCACTATGGTAACTACAAATTTATCCTCCAATATCAACAGAAGGCAACTAAATAATGAAGCAATAATTAGGTATATCAATAATCAAGCCTAATGGTTATGAAGGGCCTATAGACATAACCCATACCTTGTACTGATAATCCAAAACCTTCTCTTGTAACCCAAAATATTACCAATAACCACACTAAAGGATTGTTGGTGTTAGATCAAACATATATTATGAGAAAAGAGAATAATTATACATGATCTTTATATGAATAACTCATACTTCTAAGTAATATTTTTGTTTGAACTAACCAAGTGCTATAATTTTACCCATTAAGGTAGGTAAAATACCCTAAGGAATCCATCTTGCACAAAAACCTTAAACAAAACTATAACAGGTCTATAAACTAATGTCACCACTACATAGAGCTTAAAAAATCATGTAATCTAAAATATAAGGGTTCCAAATGCTTCTATATGCAAAATTTATGACCTCAAAAATATTTGGTTGAATTAGCACTCAAGTTCGAAAAATCAAATGTCAAACCTTATAATTTTTTTAGTAAATTAGCTATTGTGATGTGTAACCAATGGATTTATTTCTACATATATGAATCAATGTTTGACACTTGGTTTGATATGATTGGTTGATTGACTTCATATATATATATATATATATATATATATATATATATATATGGTGTGTGTGTGTGTGTGTGTGTGTGTGTGTGTGTGTGTGTGTATAAAAAATTTATTAAATGGTTCTGGAGTCGACAAGGCTCAAACCTAAGACCTTGCCCAACATAGCAAACAACCTTACCAATGCACCATCCATGCAATTTGAAACCAAAGGAGAATTATATGACTCACATGCCTTGCTTAAATCCTAAAGGGGATAAAATATAGTGACATCAAGGCTCGACCTCAAAACCTACCATCCACAAGTTAGCGAACCAATCACTAAGCCATCAATACTACTAGCTAGAAGAATAGATAAAAACACTTTTAGCCATATTTATTAAGAGTTATTGCCTCTTAAAATAAATTATATCTATTATTTTTAACCACTAACCTCCAAGAAACAACCAAACATAATCACTACTATGCTATGTTGTCATAACTAATGAAAATAGGAGATTCTTTATTTGAAATTATTTTGAATAGACTTACCAAAGTTATAGGGATTCAACCCCATTATATCCTTGGAACTAGATGACCAGACTACTATCATACCACTCCCTTAGTAGGTACACATGAGTCCTAGCATCTTCAAAATATGAGATTTGTAAAAATGTGAGGGATCAAGATTCAATCTGCTCCCTTCCAACCTAGAGGTGCTTATCCTAGCCATCACATTGATAATGTTGGCATGTTATAAATACACTAGATCATGCAATTGAGAAATTTTAGGCCATGTAAAAAGAGCAAATACAAAGGTTTCATGCAAAGGGTTCCAAACCAATAACACCAAAATATTCAAATTTTAAATTTTAAATTTCAAAGAGGAAATGGCCTGAATGCTTTCTTGAACCATTGGTGCAACAAATTATCCTTTTTGTAGATGAGTGAAGCTGCTTTTGATATTGATATGATGCCATATGATTTTTAAATATTTTCTAGAACCATTCCAAAATATGCATTCACCACATTCATATGCTAAAAAGAAGATAATACAATTCAGAAGATAATAATAATAAACAATAAAAACAAATGAAGGGAGACAACAAGAAGTATAGAGTGGGTGTCCATGGGTACCTCAATATATCATATTTTATTCACACTTAATATAAAAATGGATCCTCATTTAGGGGTATTTATAGTGATACCAAATCCCCAATAAGAGGTTGACATCAAGCCAACATAAAAATAACTTTAACATTATACAATAAAATAATAATAAAGTATCCTTTTAAGTGAGGTTATCTATAAAGGTGGATTAACCAATAGCATTAAGGGATAAATCTAAAATATATCCATAGGCTTACATAAATATTACCATAGGCTTAAATAGCACTTTCCCATAAGCTTACCTAGCACTTTTCCATAGGCTTACATCAAGGGCACCCATAGGTACTTCATAACTAATGACCTTGGCCTAGAACTACATCAGATGGCCATTACATTCTGAGTGACCAACAATCACTACCACTTTCACGTTTTCTTTCTTTCACTTTCTACTATTCCTACTGCTTTATTCATTTCTACTTTTATTCTTACTCATTTTTCTTTTTATAACCCTTCTTTTGTTGGACTTCCCTCACCATCTACCAATAGGGCCCATGGTACTTCTGGAAGCACCCCACCTCCAACCATAACCTTTATTTCTATAACCACCCTAATCACTTCATTATCATCACCCATCATCCAATTCATTACCTCATAACCCCTGTTTACCTACATAGTGAGCACATCTCCTTTGCAACTAGTCCTTCCATTAGCTAAAACATTGGCTCAACTAGCATAAGGGACAACCCCTCTATGTCATAATTCACTCCCATCTCCACATAACTTGGTCTACCCACTATGTCATACAATTCATATCACCTACCATCACAAGCCTATCAACTATTGTTAATAGGCAATGATATCACCTACACAAAATTTTATGACCAATCCTACAAAAGCAACTCCAAATACTTATACAACCAGAAGGTCCAACGAGGCCTTCATGTCAAATAATGGCAATGATCCTAAGGAGCTATATGTCTATAATGAATTTGATTTCCTCTAATATGAGGAGAAGAGAGTTAAGAAAGAGTCTAAATAGTTAAAATAAAATACCTTTTGGGCAAAATTTACAATGAAATCATGGTTGACATCTAGAGACAATAATATATTCATTACAAAAGCAATACAAAACAACCCTTCTAAAACTACAACATCCACTACTAACTTGATTGCTATGCTATCTAAGCTAGATCTGAGTACAAAAATTATGTATCATAGCTCATTTTTTAGTTATCAATTGGCATGACCATGCAATTTGGCCAATTAGTGATGAAGTATGATGCATTAAAGATAAAAAAGGAAAAATTAGAAGTAACAATGACCTAGCTAAAGGTTAAAAAGAACAACTCTAGTAGGATAACAAAGTATTAATAAAATAAGTCATACAAAACAAATTTAATTAAAAATAGGTTGAATACCTCAAGTTTTAGCTTTTTGAGATTGAAAAGAAAAGGTAGTAGTTGGAGGATTTCTCACAATGAATTGTATAGGTGCAAGACTAGTTAATAAAGAAAAATAAAAAGTAAAAATTCAAAGTGGAGAACCAAATAAAGTAGCTTTAAAAATCCCAATAAGTGAGAGATCAAAATATTTATGAGCTTCACAAAGAGATAGCAAGACTAAAAGAGGGAAAAATAGTAGATCCATGGAAATCCTTTGAGGTTAAAACAGTTAATTCCCTATAGGACCATAAAATCTAAGATGACAAGTATAGATGGGTACTTTGAGAGTGTAGCCAATGAAAAAAGCAACATAAGTCAAGTGGCTAAAATCATAAAGCAAGTTAAAGAACAATTGGCTGTAAAAAAGAGGTACCAAGAGGTGCTCAAACTTCTAGCTATAATGTTCACATCATAAGCATAGTAGTTAGGGATATATCATAAACTCATAGTCAATAAGTATTGGTATAAAATTTGCCTAGTCTATGGATAAGGGTTGTGCCCTAGACTTTAGCCAATGGTTTGATTGGATGAATTGTATTTCTCTCGATTCAACCTTCAAATAAGTTTGGATTCTTAGAGTGCTTATAAGTAAAACAAGGGTTTTAAGATAATGGTAAAGAGATAGAAAGGTTGAGAAGAAAGGTTTAGAGATATAAGCTAAAAGTGGATGGGATATTGTAACAACATTGGACATTACTATATAACAAGCTAACACAATTAATTTAAAGATACTTAATAGACCATCCATTGTTAGATGCAATTAAAAATTTATTCAAATTTAATTATTTGCTCTAATAATTCCAAAGACTCAAATGAATAGTAATTCAACAATGATCCAAATAGCAGAATTCACTTTAACAGAATAGACTAAACATAAAAGTGTAACATAAATGACTTAAAGTAGATATGCATTCATAAAAACTTTTAATCATACAATAATGGATGTCAAAAAAATATCACTTCTTATTAATTGGTAGCAATATTAAAAGCAAGTATCCAAGAAAATACTACAGAACTGACCCTTTGACTAGAGGTGTCATGACTTATTTATAAGTTGTATTTTGAAACTTACAACAAAATATTTATAATTAGTTGCAAAATTGTTACAAAAATATCCTGGCAAAGAAAACTTAATATGTTGTATGACCATTTTAGATTTTGTCCTATGTTTGTATTTAAATTTTTCTGTAATATCCTCCTTTGATCTATAATTAACTGTTACAAGTGGACGAACTGTTGCAACCGATTTATCAAAGTTGTTGATTTTGAGCTTCCATGTTGTTAATAAAAACAACTAGAGGGTATTGTGGTGGTTGTAATTTTGAAAGATATGTTTTGTGAGTGTCTATTTTGAATTAAATCTCATCACTTTGCTTGTAGAGCTTCTTAGAAAAAAATTGGGTCTCTTGAATGTTTTGATGATGTCACTTCAAGGACTCCAACTTTGTTCATTTTGATTTTGTGCATTGACTCTCTTTGTGTGATCTTGGATCTTAGCTTGGATATGCTAACATCATTTTCAAAGGTCCCTTGAATTTTTGCACTTTGACTTCTTACATCCCAAATTTGTGCAAAGACTACTCCAATTTTATGCATCTTATTCTCTTTGCACGATCTTGAGCTTTGATATGGAGGTGCTTATATCATCACCAAAAGAGACCCAACATTGTGACTCTCAATTTTATTCATCATGGATTTGTGCAACTAACCTTGGGTGTTTTTTCTTGCATGAATTTGGGCCATTTTTTCCTTTTCTTAATGTCACTTATTAAAATTTTCTGAATTTTTTCATCCTAGCTTTGTGCATCTACCTTTCTTATGTGATGTTGTGCTTGGGTTTGGGGATGCTGATATCACTATAGAGGAACATCCAACTTTATTTATTTTGATCTTGAACACTTTGGTTTTGAGCATCCTAATTTTTTTCATTATGCACATTTTTAGGCTTTTGCAATTTCACATTAACATCATAGCCAAAAAGGAACTAGTTTAATTCTTCATGGCTTTGTGCAACCTCTTCAGTATTCAAATCGCTTAGTCAAATTTTTGAATAAAAGGGCTTGGCTCCTTACTTTGCAAATGAGGTCATGAATTTTTCCTACATTATTGGCACCTCCTACAGGGATTTTTCTCATATAAATTAAGAACTCATAGGGCCTAATTCCATCGGGTACATAGTCAAAAGGATTGTGAAATGGAAAGTGGATTGAGTTAGTGTGATGGGAAGTTATTTTGTAAGTGAGAGATGTGTGGGTGGGTGATTTTGTGTGAAAAAGTGAAAAACATGGATTACTTATAATACGTAATGGAATGGTTTGTGAATTGAATATTGTGATGGAGTAAAAATAGACCATACCTTTTTTTGAAGCTTCTAGGTGGCTTATTCTCTTGTGGACACCTTGTTCTTTATCTTTATTTTTATGGTGCAAAGGTGTCATGTTTTGACTATTCATCACTTTGGTGATATTTCTTGCATGCCAAGTGTCCCTTAACCATATTATGCTCCAATAGCTTCACTTGGGGGTATTTTTTCCATAGTGACTCTTTCTCCTTGATTCCCTTCATCAATCAAAATGTTTTCTACTCTCTAGAGGACTTGATAGACTAATGTCCAAGGTTTGCGAGGAAGGATTCTTAAGTCTCGTGACTTTATCATGTATTCTTCTTAGCTAGTAGGTTTTCCCATAGGAAAGGTCTTGATATATTTGGTCATCTCCTAAATCTTAGCTTCTATTGTGGCTACCCTATTTAAGAACTCAAGAACTTGTACTTTAACAATAGGATCTTACCATTGGTTTATCTTGCTTTCATCATTTGTTATTTATTCTATCTAGGTCTAGAGATATTCTTTAGTTCAAAGTCTATATTTTCTATCCTAGAAGCCTAAAAATAACACTTCTTGGGCTTCTTTTGTTGGATCCATCATTGTTGTACCCACTTGTATTTTTCATTATGATTTGAGATACAACCATTGTTGCATTCCATTGGCGATTTGGCATAATTTTCATAGTTGATTCAAATCTTCTTCCAAGTAGATTCATTAGGCTTTCAAATTATACTAGTTTATCTTCCAATTTTTTTTTAGCCTACATGAATTCTCCCTTTACTACTTTTGTGATTTATGTGCTAAATTTCAGGTAGCTTACAATTGGTTAAGCTTCTAGGGCATACTAAAGGATTTTGTTCCAACTATTCCTCCTTAGTTATTTTAATGTTTTCTTAGAGAAGCAAGAGGTTGTAGCTTGTTATTTTTCTCTGTAGACACCTAAAACACATATTTTTTAGGAGAATACCTATATGGACTCCTTTAAGGCCATATGACCCACCTTGGGTAACCCTAGGGATCAACACTAGTTTTCACCAATCAAATAAGGAGGAATTTTACTTTACAGCCAGGACTATCCCACCAAGGTACGGCCTCCAAAGACTGTCTTATCACGAGATGATATCTAGTCAGGGTTGTATCACCTTGATATGGTCATGCCTAAAATAAATTAAAACCACTGTTAAAGCGGTTACACAAACCAACTTGTTAGAAATAGACTATATTAAATCATTTGGATCATGTAAATGTACCTTTCTTGGTACATACTTAGGACATTAGATTACTTTAGGAGGAAGTTATCTAGTTACTTCATGCAATGTAATAACTACACAAGTGTCAAAGTGCAAGTTGTCCCTTGCACATCTAGGTAGAGTGTTGGCCAAGGAACCTATTTTCTATATAAATAGCCATAGACATAGAGTAAGATAGAGCAGTAGGAAGTAGTGTAGACCAGTGTGGTATGATGTAGTAGTGTGATGTAATGTGATGGGGTGTAATATGCTCAATTTCTATTCTAGAGCAATAGCTATATTCATTGAGTGTTCATTTTCTCCATAGCTACTTTTGTAAACATCTCCATCATTTCTATTTATAGTATATTTTTAGTCATCTCGTAGATTTTATTTATTTTATATTATTCTACATTATGTGATTTCTATCTCCCATTACATATTGCATCAAAATCTAACAGTGGTATCATAGCCATGGTAGGTCAATAGTAAAACCACCATTATCATTGATCCTAAGTTTTTGACAACCTGACTTACCATTGGACCAGTCACTATCAAAAATTCTTAGAAGAGTCTAGGTTGTAGAATTAAGGAGAGCCACAAGTAAGGGCTGAAATAAATCTTAGTTTTTGGAATAGTGATATTGCATATGGCTAGTCTTTCCATATAATTTCAAAGGAAAATTTGTGAATACTAGGACTTAACACTTGATCCACTAGTTTTATGAATCAACTAGTGAAGCTCACCTAAGATATCTGGAGAAATTAACCTGAAAGTTCTCTTATTGTAGGGAATTAATTCTCAGATGATTGGGACACCTCCTACAATAGAAATCTAGGATATTTCAACTTTGTTACCCGAAGGTCAGAGTACCTTCATAGTTCAAATATTAGTTGTTGAAAGAGAAGAACACTACAGAAGAGACTTCTAGAGAAGAATTATGGTGAAGTTGGAAGACAGGAGATATCCATTGCTAGATTGGAAACTTCATAATAATAAAAGGTCATAGAAGCATTTATCCAAAAGAAAGGGCTATAGAAGCCTTGGTATTGAATAAAATGCCATAAAAGCCTTGAATAAAATGCCACAGAAGCCTTGATCCTAAAGAAGACTCCAGAAGAGAGTATCTAATTCAAAAGCAAATTTTAGTACTAATATTTTGTTGCAAGAACAAGGATATTTAGTGAGTTGGTAAATCTTCCTACAAAAATGTTAGGAAGAGTATCTTCTTTATAATCAATCCAAAACCTAAATTAAAAGATATCAGGAGAAGATCTCATTGATTAAGAAGGACTACGAGAGTTCTACTTGAATATAGAGGTTGCATAATCAGAGATCTAGGAGAAGATATCACCAACAACACTTCCAAAATAATAAGGTTGAAGATAAGGTCTCAAGGAATACCATAATAAGCTACAAGGCCTTGGAGAGGCCTCTACGAGCATCCAGTAAAAGGATTAGAGAGCCTTGCTAAAGAAATCATCAAAGGAATTCTAAGTAAAACTCATTGGAGAAATTTACTATTGGATATAGTGAAATATTTGGGACAATTATCACCATTCAAAAACAAGCCCAAGAAGAATAATTTTGAAAATAGTTCCAAATCTTAGAAGACCTCAAGATATTCAGAATCTTGAGAAGAAGATCCTATTTTAAGTTAGAATTCGACAAGAAGCTTGAAGGAAGATTCAGACAGAAGAAGCCTACCAAATCTAGGATATTTGGATATTGCCTCTCATAGAAAGAAGAAACCACTTTAGAATCAAATATCTCTTCTAATCTATAGCAAAAGGAGACTACAAGAGGAGAACAAGCCACCAAAATCCTAGGCTCATGAAAGAGAGTTGGAGATCATCTTTTGGTGAAGACGAAGTTGTTCAAGGTAACCTATAGAGAGCTCCAAGATCTTACCTATTGTAGCAACTTGGTGATCTTAGACACCAACATCTACATCCTCTACAGAAGTGGAAAAAAAGGCTTTTAAAAAATAAGGTAAGCAACTATTGGTGCAAGTAAATTCATTAAGTGGATTTCTTATAAGATTTGTTTAAGCACCTTGATTGGAGTAAAGTTGCAAAAATGAGATTTGAATTAAGAGTCTTTAAATGTGCAAAAATAAAGGATTCTTTAAGGTTCATTTTGTTACATTCCAAACATAGCCTGCGTCGGCTATGTTTTCCAAGCGTTTAAAATTTAGTATATATTGATTCACAATAGTTTATTTGAAATTATCATTTTTATTTTCGAACTTCATCTGCGTTATCCGCATTAGCCTATACGGCGAGGGTGTGCCCACCTCAAGTGGCATTTAATTATTTTTTAGTCTTCCGCTACAAATTCTTATTGTTATATTATTTTTATCATTCTGTTTCGGAAATATCTCTCTGTACTTCTCATTGTGCAAAAGGATAGTTATATCCTTCCAAGTGGTATCAGTCTAGATGATTCCGGGAGCGCCTGCGTACTCGAGCAAGCTATTTTACAGTCACCTAATGCATTTCATTTAATTTTCCATCCCCGTCGTTCGCATCTCCGTCACCGTTCATTCGCATTTCCGTCACTGTTCGTCGCATTTCCGTCACCTTCCGTTCAAAATATCATCCCAAAAAACACAAGCAACGGCGGCCAGGGTCTCAGATCTTCCTTCGCAGTCAATTCCGAACGCCAGATCGTTAAATCATCCGCAGTCCAGCACAAACCTTCGCGAGCTTCGTCAACCAATCGTAAATCGCGATTAATTTTTTAAAACCGAGAAAGCTAAGGTTGTCAATTAATTTTTATTCGTTGACGTCAGTTACTTTTAGCCGTTGCGTTGGGTTCAGTTTTATTTATCCCACATCGGGTATACACGGTGCAAAACATGGTTTAAATCACATTCGCCACACCTTCTACGGTGTGACTTCGGTCACACAATAGGAGCTCCTTTGCGTTGTCTACGTCGTACCGTGTTGTCGTGTCGTCCTTACGGTTCGGTCCCCTCTTGCTGTCCTGTTCACGTCGTGTCGTTCTTATTGTCGCGTCATGTCAGTCCTTGCCGAGTGTCGAGTGTCCGCGCTGTCCGCGTGGCTGTCCGTCGTGTCCTCTAGCCGCGTCGTGTCGAGAGTCCTGTTCTCCGCGTCTTGTCCACGTGTCCTAGTCCCGGGTCGTAGGTCCTTTGTCCATTTCGTTGTGTCGTGCCCTCGCGTCCACGTCGTCTTGTCCTTAGGTCGAGTCCGTCTCGCTGGTTGGTTTTCGTGTTCGTTGGGTCGTGTCGTGTCTCATCGTGTCACGTTGTCGCTGTCACGTGTGTCCTTGTCTAGTCGGATCACGTCTTGTGGTGTCCTAGACACGCCTTGTCCTTGTCTAGTCGGGTCGTGTCCGTTGAGTCTCGTGTCTTAAGATTCGTGTCTTGTCAAGCACTTATCTGAAGTTGTCCTCAAGGAGCCCACAACATCCAATTCCGTGCCGTAGTTGGAGTGGCAGTTAAGGCGAAAAAACAACAAATTTTTTTTTTTTGCCAAAAGATAACCCAATTTTGCAGAAATTGAAGCTCAAGGATTACTAAGCAAGAAATTTTGAGCAGTGCATGAGTAGAAGTTGGATCAAAGGTCCTGACGGTCGATTATCAAGCTCGAAAACGACCAATAACAACGCAAGAAGACCTAATCGAAGCCTAGGTACAAAAAATTCTCCTTCTCCTTTCAAAATTGGTAGTTATAATCCACATCATCCACTGGTAGACCCTATGGCTACTAACCCTCCCCCAACTCACGAAAACATCACACAAGGAAACTCAAGTAACTCAGCCATTTCCAACGATGAATCTCTTCGACTCTTACTAGAGGGTATGAACGAAATTAGTCTCAACCTAAAATCCCTAGTGCGAGCACAAAACCAGCTTAATCCCAATACTAATCCCCAATATCACTCCCATGCCCAAAGGAATGAAGACAATGTCGATCAAAATGATGATTGGGAACAACAAATAGGCACTTCGGATAATTCCAGGGATCGCTATCATAGACAGTGGTATAACCAAGATCAAGAAAGGGATACGGGTTATCACCAACCGAGAGGCCCTAATAATTTTCCACGCATTGATATGCCCACTTTTGAGGGTCATGATCCTCGTGGTTGGATAGCCAAAATGGAAGGCATTCTCGACTTATATCAAATTAAGGAAATTGATAAAGTCCCTTTCGCCGCATCAAAATTAGGCACTGAGGCCTACCAATGGTTCGTATGGCTTAAACGAGAGAAAGGAGCTACTATTAACTCGGAGAAAATTCACTACCTCTTTTTTAGAAAGATTTGACGAAGGAGCTACATCATCATACACAGTAAGACTCGTTATCTCTTAAACAAGAAGGATCGGTTAGCGAATTCGTTTCGAAGTTTACCAGCTTACTACCATACACTTTAGACCTCAGTCCCGACACAGTGGTAGGAGCTTTTCGCAATGGATTGAAAGAAAATATTCGAGTGGAGGTAGACATGCACAATCCAACCTTGCTGAACGATTGTATAAGAATAGCTAAGCTGGCCGAAAAGAGAAATCAATTGTCTGCACGGCGTGACACTTATAGTCGTCCTTCGTATCGCAACAATTCCTTTCGTAGAAATGATCAACCATCAAGATACTTTTGTTATAAATGTCGCACTCATCACCCCAAGGAACAAGCATGTGCCCAAAAACAAAACTTTCATATTGAAGGTGATCACTATGAAGGAGAAGAGGAAGAACCTTACCAACCAGAAGAACCTATGCCAGAAGAACTACCAAGTACTCTAGAAGAAAAAGAAGAGGATACAATGGCGATCTCCGTGCATGCCCTCATGGGTTTAACCGCCCACCATACCATCAAGGTACCAGGATTTCTCCGCCAGAAAAAGGTGAATGTGCTAATTGATTCTCGGTAGTACCCACAATTTTATCGACATCAAAAAAGCAAAAGCTTTGAATTTATTCATTAACTCTTCCAACAAAGACAAATTCCAGGTTCTAGTGGCCAACGGGGTGAACGCACAATGTGTTGGTCGCACATCTCAAGTTTCCATAAATATGGGAACTTATACCTGGTTTGGATCCCTTTTCGTCATGAATTTGGGGAACTCTGATGTCATTTTGGGAGTTGAATGGTTGGAAACATTAGACACGGTTAGCTTCAACTTCAAAAAATTATTTGTGGAATGGAAGGAAAACGGACGAGTCATTCGCTTACAAGGCATTACTACTCCTCCATCACAAATGGTGAGCTCTCATAGTATGGAGAAGATGTTAAAAAAGGGTGGATATGGGTTTATAGCTCAAATTAATTGTTTGGAAAAACAATCTCAAGCAACTTCGGATATTACTGCTCCAGAGTTACAAGACATCATAACACATTACGAAGAGGTTTTCCAAGAACCTAAAGGATTACCACCTAAACGATCTCATGACCATGCCATCCATTTGATTCCAGGGAGTGTCCCACCTAACAATCGTCCTTACCGCTATCCTCAACCACAAAAGACAGAAATCGAACAGATCGTTCAGGATTTGTTGGATCACTGGAGTCATTCGTCACAAAGACTAGTCCTTATTCCTCACCCGTCGTTCGGCTAGACGAAAAGATAACTCTTGGCGTATGTGTCCTGACTTTCGTTCTCTCAATAAACTCACTATCAAGGACAAATTTCCCATACCCGTCATAGATGACCTACTAGATGAGTTGCATGGTGCAAAATTTTTTACAAAATTAGACCTTCGCTCCGGATTTCACCAAATCCGTGTCGAGAAGAAGATATTCCTAAAACTGCTTTTCGTACTCATGAAGGTCATTACGAATTTTTGGTCATGCCTTTTGGTCTCACCAATGCACCATCCACATTCCAAAGTCTCATGAACCAAGTGTTTCGCCCACTCCTCCGTAAGTTTGTGTTAGTCTTTTTTGATGATATTCTCATATACAACAAAACATGGACGGATCATTTACATCATGTGGATAAGGCCCTTCACATTTTACACAAAGAAAAGTTATTTGTCAAACGTTCCAAATGTTCATTTGGTGTTCAAGAAGTCGAGTATCTTGGTCATATAGTTTCACACGAGGGCGTCAAAGTGGATCCCAATAAGATTAAGGCAATTCAAGAGTGGCCTTTACCTAAAACCATCAAGAAACTTCGTGGTTTTTTGGGTCTCACGGGCTACTATCGCAAGTTTGTACAAAATTATGGTAAGATTGCAGCACCTCTCACCGCACTCACAAAGAAGGATGCTTTTCGTTGGTCGACGGAGGCTTCTCAAGCCTTCAGAGCTCTTAAGAAGGCCATGTGTACAACTCCAGTATTAGCAACTCCCAATTTTCACAAACCATTTATTATCGAATGTGATGCATCAAGAACAGGAATTGGGGCTATACTAATGCAAGAAGGTCATCCATTGGCATTTGAAAGTAAACAACTTTTCGAGAAAATTTTGGGAAGATCAACATACGAAAAAGAAATGTTGGCTATTCTTCACGCAGTAGAAAAATGGAGACACTACCTAATCAGTAGCCGCTTCATTATAAAAATAGATCATAGTAGCCTCAAACATTTTCTTGAGCAAAGGTTTTCATATCCGAAACAAAATAAGTGGTTAACCAAACTGTTGGGCTATGATTTTGTTATCGAATACAAGAAAGGGAAGGAAAATATAGCCATCGATGCGCTGTCCAGGAAATATGAAGATGAAGTAGTCATTAACGCTATTTCAGGTCCTTGCTCCCAATGGGTGAATCAATTACAAGATGAATGGTTGTCCAATAGCGAAACTGCTCAGATACTTCAAGAATTATCTATAGGGTCCTCTAAACACCCTTTGTTCTCTTATGAAGATAAAATCCTCCGAAAGAAGAACCGCATTTACATTCCACACAATTCAGAACTCAAATCGAAGATCCTCGATGAATCACACGCTTCTCCATCAACAGGACATTCAAGATTTTTGAAGACATATTTAAGGGTCAAACAATCATTTTGTTGGAAAGGATTAAAAGCAGAAGTCAAACAATGGGTAGCAGAATGTGAAGTTTGCCAGCGCAATAAAGGAGAAACAGTCAAATCACCAGGATTGTTACAACCATTACCCATCCCTGAACGAAAGTGGGAACATATATCCATGGATTTTATTGAAGGTCTTCCAAAGTCAGAAGGCAGGACAGTAATCTTCGTCGTCGTAGACCGGTTATCCAAATACGCTCACTTTCAGGCTTTACAACATCCATTTTCCGCAAGCAAGGTGGCAAAGGTATTTATGGATTCAATTTTCAAATTACATGGTATGCCAAAAAATATTGTAAGTGATAGAGATCCCATCTTCACTAGTAACTTTTGGCGGGAATTATTTCGACTTAGTGGTACCAAATTGAACATGTCTTCAGCCTACCATCCACAGACAGATGGTCAAACAGAAGTAGTTAACAAATGTTTGGGTACGTACTTAAGATGTTTCGCTCAAGATAAACAATACCAATGGAGCCATTGGTTAGCATTGGCGGAATGGTGGTACAACACTTCTTACCATTACTCAATTAAGATGTCTCCATTTGAAGCATTGTATGGCACCAAACCTCCAACAATCGCAGATTACGTACATGGATCATCCAAAGTAGCCAAAGTGGATGATTGGTTCCAACAAAGGCAGTCTACACTCACCATCCTCAAAGAGAATTTAGTCCAAGCACAAAATCGTATGAAACAACAACAAGACTTGCACCGATCAGAGAGAACTTTTAATATAGGTGATTGGGTGTTCCTAAAGTTGCAACCTTACAAACAATCCTCGTTAAGGATAAAGTCCAGCCAAAAGTTGGCTCCACGATTCTATGGTCCCTACAAAATTGTGCGCCGCATTGGAGAAGTAGCCTATCAATTAGAGCTACCTACATCATCACGAATACACCCGGTATTTCATGTTTCATGTCTCAAAAAAGTAATTGGTCAGAAAGTACAAAGTCAATCAGAATTACCAGTGCTTGATGAGGAAGGACGCATACATCTCCAACCCGAAGATATACTACAACATAGAATCCGAAGACTGAGATCACGTCAGATTCAAGAATTTCTCATTAAATGGCAAGATTTACCAGAGGAGGATGCCACATGGGAACCTGAAAGTATCTTCCAGACATTTCCAGCTTTGAGGACAAAGCTTTCCGAGGAGGGGAGTCATGTTACATTCCAAACATAGCCTACGTCGGCTATGTTTTCCAAGCGTTTAAAATTTACTATATATTGATTCACAATAGTTTATTTGAAATTATCATTTTTATTTTTCAATCTTCATCTGCGTTATTCGCATTAGCCTATACGGCGAGGGTGTGCCCACCTCAAGTGGCATTTAATTATTTTTAGTCTTCCGCTACAAATTCTTATTGTTATATTATTTTTATCATTCTGTTCGAAAATCTCTCTCTGTACTTCTCATTGTGCAGAAGGATAGTTATATCCTTCCACATTTGCAATTTAGGAGTTGATTATATTTAAGAGTCTCAAACTACCTATCATCTACTTTGGAGAGAAAAATAAGATTAGCTCATATTACCTTGCTTATAAATAAATTTCAAAATAATTCTTGAAGATTTATTTTAGATTATTCTTGATTAGTTATAGTAAATTGATTAAGTGCATTATTTTTTAGAGTTGATTGGAGTGATAAGGTGAAATTTTTAGTGTAGTAGAAGTAAAATATTATTAGATTTATTTGCACTATTATATTGCTCTCAAATATTATTGTTTGTGTTCATTAGAAGGGCACACAAATAGAATTTGTCAAAGTGTCTAAATACACTATTAGTGCACTGAGATATGCAACTTTGAAGTGGCCTAAGGAAGACACAAAATCAGCTCAATCCTCCAAGCATTGGAGAAGAAAGTAACCACCATAAGAGCATAAAAAGAAGCCTTGAATGATACTTGGTGAGTCTCAAGTTCAAAGCACAATAAATAGTGCAGAAAAATAGCTTCTATCATGTGGTTACAAGCTTGGATTCATTTATAAAATATCCAAGAAAATAGGGGAAGGTGTCTAATCAAGAGACAACCTCAAAACCCCTATATTGCACTCAATATTCTACCTCAAAACTAGAAATTCATATTTACAAAGAGGAGTGCAAAAGAAGGTGCAACAAGGATATCTTGTATAAAAACTATTTTACATTATATTGCACTATTCTAATCTGATTATACAAGGAGATAAGGCAGGTTTAAAGGTACCTCAAAGGCACTACACTTGTTGGAAAAACCATCCAGAAGTAGTCATATGCTAGCATCCATCCAAGCCTAGCTCAAGGAGCCATTCAAAGGGCTCATTCTCCTCACATCCTAGACAGCCGAACCTACAAGATACATGTACAATAGCAAGGGAGAAACAATGTCATTCAAGAGCAATAGCATATACGGAAGGAGGATGAAAATCAAATACAAAGAAAAAAAGTTGAAGCACCATTGGAGTGTTACTTACTCCATATACGCTCACTGAAAGTCATGCTCAAGGCCTCCATACTGTTGCTCCATATCCTAGTAAAAAAATGTGTAGGTGAACAAAAGAAAAGGTGTGGATTTACGAAGCTAAAAATGTCTCCATAGGGTCCGTTCGAACCAAAAATAGATACTACGTTCATGCAGAGAAGAAAGTGACACTTTTCACCAAATGAAAACCCTAATGACTGAATCAAGAGAGCGCTCATCTTCAAGGAGGAGTTACATGAATAGACTAGTGCATTGAGTGTATGGGATACACTTGTCAAAGAGGAAGACCAAGCATTTTGCTAAAGAATGTAACATCTTATGTTACAAGAAGGTAAACAAACATTTCGTTGGCACCAAACTCTCCTCAAGCGCTCAAAGAGAAATGATCATCGACGACCAAATTCAAAATAGCATTCTTGATAGTTGAGTTTATGATCTCACTATCTGCGTGAAAAGGGTCAATTTGCATCCTTCCAAGAAGGTGTTAGAGCCCTTAATTCTCAAGGAAATTGAATTCAAGGGAAGGGCCTAAAAGACGGTATATTTGGAATACATTAAACTCCAAAGTTCTTCCATTGGAGGATACAGTCACAACATCCATGGCGTCTACATAAATTCTACAATCCAAGATTATCTAAAATCAGTGTCGAACATTACTTGGAGAAAGGTAAAATTATTTCCATTTATATGTGCTTTCTTTCCTTGGAGTTATAAGGTTTAAATCAAAGGAATTTATTTAATTGAAAGTCATACATCAAAGGGAATACTTTATCAAATTGACAAAATATTTGCAATATAAAACCTAGGAGTAATAAGGGTTTCTACTTGGATAAATATTGAATATTTACAAATATTATTGTGATCTAATTTATCCAAATATTAGGGAGTCATAAGGGCTACTACATCAAATAAATTAATTGGAAAATTAGATACACTTAACCTAATTCCCAAAGGGTTATTTATAAAGAGAGTTTTTCATAGGTTGGATATTCAAAATATTATTGTCTCAATACTTTCAAAAGGAGATAAAAGATCCAACATTATAACCTCTTTAAAATTTAGGAATAATGCTTAGTTCAATAGGAGCAATAAGGGATAATAGGAATTGATTTTGGTATTCTACAAAACTTTACAAAATCAATAAAATATTGAACTATAATTCTACAAAAGCACTATATCTTATCCATAGCATACTAGGGAGTCATAAGGTATTCTACAAAACTTGGTAATATCAACATCTATCATATATTATCAAGTTACAAAATATAATCTTTCCTCATAACCTAAAAATCCTTAGGAGTAAATACTCACATTACTTGGGAGACATAAGGTAGTCTACAAAATAAGGATTAATAAAGGTTTTATCAAATCAAGCTTATATTCATTCAATATCCTAATCAGGGGATCATAAGAATGTCTACTTTCAATGCAAACTCCAACAAGGATAATTGTTTCAACAAAGAAAAATTCAGTGCTATAAAACTTGGGATCATGAATCAGCTCATGAAATCTAAAATAATGATAGATCTAACTTCAAAAGTAATCCATAGTGAAGCTCTAGAAGATAATTTTGATACTATGGAATACTATCTTCAAGCCTATCTCAATGAAGCTATTGACAATGGAAAAAGTGACATTACACTTTCCTTAGATCTTGTGAGCATTTTATATATGGCATTGCTCACCTATAAATTCTACAAGAATGAAAATGTAGAACAAAGAGGATTGATAGAACTACTCAAAAAGAAGATCAAACTTAATGAGGCATATCTAGAAAATTTTTTCCAATCCTCATGCAACATTGACATTTTAGGATCTACTAATTCAAGATCTTATCATGATAATATGAGTGGTTGTTCAAAAACTTCTGTATAGATTGAAGATAAGAAAGAGGGACCCACTCTACAAGAATTGAGTAGTAGCACGACCACCTATGAAAGCACAAAGGCTAGATCCAAAGGCAAATCTAAATAAGAAGAAGATAAAGATGAATCCAAAGAAGGAGGAATACAATGCAAGGTCAATTGAAAGGAGAACCTACAACTTCAGCCTATTTTTGTATCATCTAAATACTGAAGCATCTAAAGAAGAATCAAAGCCATCAATAGAAGAAGATCCACATTGAAGACTAAAGTCTTCAATATCCAAATAATGTAATATAGGGGGTGTTAGAAATAGACTATATTACATCATTTGGATAATGTAAATGTACACTTTTATGGTACATACTTAGGACATTAGATTACTTTAGGGAGTTATCTAGTTACTTCATGCAATGTAATAATTGCACAAGTGTCAAAGTGCAAGTTGTATATGTGTAAGTTGTCCCTTGCACATCTAGGTAGAGTGTTGGCCAAGGAACCTATTTCTTATATAAAGGGCCATAGGTATATAACATGGATATGAGTTTAGAGGGTGAGTACAATAGGAAGTAGTGTAGACCAGTGTGGTATGATGTAGCAGTGTGATGTAATGTGATGGGGTGTAATATGCTCAATGCCCATTCTTGAGCAGTAGCTATATTCATGGAGTGTTCATTTCCTCCATAGCTACTTTTGTAAACATACCTCATCATTTCTATTTATAGTATATTTTTAGTCATCTCTTAGATTTACTTTATTTCATATTATTTTGCATCTTGTGATTGCTATCTCCCATTACATGTTGCATCAAAAGCTAAAACAACTGAGCATAACAAAATACACAGTCAGTTGTGATAAAGATTCAAGATGGGTAGCTACCTTTCTTGGATCTAATCGTTTCTTGGCTTCTCATGCAAGCTTCGACTCCCTTTTGAAAGTCTATATAATGGCACCCAACCTTCACACAAGGATGAAGGAGTTTTAATTTTCAAGCAATGAAGTGCTACCGAATTTCAACCACAAAGCTTCCAACCCTTTTTGCATTATTTTTTCCATAGAAAGTATGCCAATGGATTGTTTTAAAGGTTGAAGATTGCATCCATGCTCTTTGTGAAATCTAACATCCTTGTTTTGGTGTTGAATTCTACCCTTAAGTTGTTCCCCATAAACACACCAATTCATCGACCAATCCACAGATTGAACCCAATGTCACCTCGCATCAACCATAAGAGAATCACTCATAGATTAGTGGTTTTCTCTCTCATAGATGGCCCATAGGTACAATCATCTCTCAAAGACAGCCCGTAGGTACGATCATCCTGCATAGAGACGGCCTCCCAGGCAGAGATTTATTTCCTGTTTTCTTTTTTTTTTAATCTTTAGCAGCATTTCTAGTTACTGTTTAGCATAGATAGGTTTCATTTTCACACATGCATTCATCTTATTTCAGCTTATTTATCATTTTCTTTGTCATTAATATAGGCTTTATCTTGAAAGGCTCTACATATATTTTTTAATAATTTTGTGTGTAGATCATAGGTATCTACGAGGAAGCAATAGCATAAAGATTCACATATCAGCATCATTCGTTGTGATAGTCTCAATAACCTATTCCAGATCAGTTTGTGAATGCAAAAATATCCTGCATAGTACATCTAAATTATTTCATTTGTAATTCATTGTATCAATATTGGTAGCAATCCCTTAAAGGGGATCATATTTGTAACATTCTTGGAAAATAACAAGATATTATTAATAAAAAGGGCATCGTTTGTCATTTTCTTTACTTTGTTCTTTATCCTTATGGTTGCATATTGATTTGCTACATTTCAATTTTGCATTTCTTTTCATGGATGTATGGTCTTTTTCAGCATTTTTATTCTCTTTCCAACTGTTGTTGCAAGTCTTAAAGTTGTTATGTTAGAACTTTGCTCATTTCTTCTATTTCTTGCACCTATTGATGACTTGGGAGTTGTATAATGATTTTCTTCCATTTTTTATTTTCATTTTCCAAGGATTTTCTGACATTTTGCTCCTCTTTAATTATTATTTCTAAGTCTTTAACTTTCTCCTCTAGTTGCTTACATATGTCTCTTAGCTTATCCTCTTGCAAATAGATAGTGCTAACATGAGCCTATGCACTAAGAAGAGAGTATTCTAATGGTAGTTGGCATATATCTATTATTTCCATCTCCACCTGATAATCATCTGTTGTCATTTCCACTTCTATTTTATCCACCCTTGATATAGCCATGACTCTTAGCTATCGGTAAGTGATTGGATCGACTATATTCAATAGCCAAGGGAGAGCTTGTTCTTCTAATTGCCTTGGTATTTTGTTCCTCCACCATTCTTAAGCATTTTTGCTCATCTTCTTAAGCCTATTGATGGTAGTTGTGGATGGATGATCAAGCGGTGGTAGCATTAAAAATATGGACTATAGGAGGGGAAAGGGAGATGGAGATATTTTGTGAATAGTTGATGCAATAGTGCTTACAAGGGTTTTTATTTATGGAGTGGATGTAGTTGGAGGGGTTTCGAATATAGTGTTATTTTGGATTATTGGTCTTGATGGAGAATTCTATGGTGATGGAGAAAGGAATGGAAAATCAATGGAGATTAGAGGATTATATGAAGTAGTAATATGATTTATAGAGATTATACCTATCTCTATCATTTGAGACAACTCTTCTACTAGCTTGGTCACTACTCCAATTTCTATGGGTGGCCCTTGGGTCTTATGTTTCTTATGAGCTCTTACCTACAACTCCATGAGAGGGTTGGCCTTTATTTTACTTATTACTTCTTCTTTTGTAGGATTTGAGTGATTGGAAGGAGGTGTCTCTAGTAACTGTTGCAAGTATGACCTTATACTCATATTGAATCCCTCATTATTATCAATCAGTTGACCTGGTATTTGTGTTTTTCCTGCTAGCACCTATTTTTCTTAAGGGTTTTGTTGTTCTATTGGCCCTAGAATGAACTTGAGCATTGGCCTAAGTGGGAACTTTGATGTGTTTCTCTAAATCCTTTTCTATTTTTCTTCTAGAGTAGGGGATATAGGAAAAGGTGCTCCTAGTGCTAGATTTTGAGGTTGTTACTATGCCTATATGAGCTCTTGTGGACTAGTGGTTGTTTTCTCCATATCTCTAGTATATCTCATTTCCCTATGATCTAATAACCCTTTAGATATACTTCATGTTGTAGTTCCATTGGAATGAATGTTACAACCTGATGGTTTGGCCTTGACGACTCTTTTGTGGTCACCTACTTTTCTATACCCATCACATCATTGTTATCAGCTAGTCACTCTTCTAGCATTCATGCAATTTTTGCAATATGATTCTCCTTAGAAGTTACTTATTCCACTTCAACTTCATCTTCTAGAACTAGAGGCTCTTCTTCTTGCACTTCTTCCCCTTGGTTGTTAACAATGATAGCCTCAGTTTACTCTTCTAGAATCTTCCATGTTTCTACATTTTTATCATATTTCTAGAAAAATATTTTGTCCATTGATAATGGGTACCTAGAATTTTAAGTGTCTCATTCACACATAAACATCCACCATTCAATAATCTTAGCTTCATCCTAGCCAATTTTATTAGCCATAGTATTTAATTTATCTTGAGTCAGCATGTGATCCTGATATCTTTCTAGATCATAACCACATTCTGGCTCGTAAAAATATCTGCAAGGAGGTAATTCTTGTAGTTTGTTGATTTTCCAATTGAGCTTGTTATTCTCAAAATTATTCCTTAGCTACTCAATGTTAGGTTGATTGACCTTTTTGAACACTGGTGGCTTACCTTTGTTCAATATGGCTATCTTTTCCTTGAATTTATCTTTAGAATCATGCTTCCATTTATGAGGTATTATTTGTAACCCTAGTATATTGAGTTTGCTATAGATAAATTTCCCTTCTCCTCTCATTTTTATTGTGATTGGTTCAAAAGTGAAGGGATATTCATAGGTATCTCTTTTATTTATGCCTATGCTAAATTCTATGTTTATGGTGTTAGTCTATCGACAATATCCCATGTCAAATACTCGATCTATTACATAGTACAATAACAAAAAAGGTTTCCCCACAAAACCATATAACCTTACCATTGTTCCCTCTATTAAAAAATACCAATCCTCTTCTTCCATTTGGGGAGTCTACAATGTCATAATTATTGTTCGAGATAATTAAAGTATTTTTCCATAAATGAGCTTCAATGCTAGTCCCATAAATTCTTTGCTGAAGTGATAATAGGACTTAAAAGCCCTAACCAAAGTGGTCTATTCTACTACTACTATTTTTTTTATCCCTAGTCATTTACTCTATTCATGCCTATCAATGGCATACTCTCTATGGTGTTATACAAGAATAGCTAAGCTAGGTGTGAAGAATATCAAAAGGTTTCATATGGAAAATTTTGTAGTTGTGTGAGTTTCTCATGCATTCTTTCACACAAAAATCTAGCCCAGTCAAAGAAACAAGGATTGTTGGACTTGTTTGAGTAGGACTCATCATAATAATGTGGATTGAAGATAGCATATGCTAGGGAAATTTGGTAGTTATGAACTTCCTTGTTAGTGGGCAGGCCAAAAATTATAGCAAGCATCAAAAACATCTCTGATAATTTGGACTCTAAAATATGAATTGGGGTTTTAGGGAGTTTATTAACTAATGGGGGATTGTATAGCTATTGATTTAGCCAATTCTTAAAAAAATTATTCCCTTATTTATGCCTCCTAAGGTTGTAGTACTTCCTTTATTCCTCAATAGTAAAATACTTAGGTGGGCATCTGGGCTTAGCTCCTATGACAAAGGCTTCAGGGAAAAGGTTACGGGTGAGTTGAAATAATACTTGTCATTTGTATTTATGGATCATCCTTAATTGTGGGTTATAGAATTGGGAAACTGCTAGCACTAATTTGGGGCAGGGATGAATATATTTATATATAAGAGGATAGAAAAGAGTGCCAATAAAATGCACCTTAATTGTTTGGTGATACCTCTTTTGCTCATTGTTCAAGTACTTCTTAAAGTTGCTTTTATTTCAACTTCAAGGTAATTTTTGTATCCCCAATTTTGCATGTACGGTATTGGAGTACCTTCTTTTCTTTCTATGTCTTTTGAGCATAGTAAGGGCTTTCATATTGTTGGTCATTGTTAGTCAATTTGTGCTTGTATATTCCCTCATCTATCACTTCTATGAATCACTCTAGTCATTGGTTATGTATCTCTTGTTCAATATAGTTTATCAGCTCAACTTTTCTTCCTTAGCAATTTTATGGGGTAGAATTTTTGTTAAAGTGTTCACTTTATAGGTACTATACTAGTTGTTGTGTAGTTATTAAGGTAGTTGAACTTCATGTTTATTTTTCCTTGATGATCATATTTCATGTTCTATAAGTTCATGTACAAGATCTTACATGTCAGTAAAATTTTTTCTATTATGAACCTTTGACAAATGAACACATGAGGATACAAAATTGACGTCGGTTAATTTTAGTCTTGGTCAATCGGCTTGGAGTTATTTTCAAAATTGTTGCAGCTTATTAATTTTTTACATCTCTATGTACATATGATACAAAATATGGCGGCACCCTAAACAAAGTGCTTTAAGTGGTGGTTTTTAATCGGTATCGACAAAATCTAGCCATTATCGTCTGATAACTCATACACATTGTGCTCTTGTTTTGAAGTGATAAGATATGGTCCAAACTAGAACGAATAAATTTTTTGATGATTCCTTGGTTTTGATATATCCTCATCCCATTTGAGAACAAGATCACCAAATATTAATCCCAAAGCATCATTTTCTTTTAGAACCATAATTTCATCATGATCGAATGGCTTTGGAAATTGTCATAGGCTTTTTCTCTTTGTTCCTCTAATAGTAGTAGTTGTGTTATTCAAGCCTTTGTCACTTCCATATCAAGGAGATATTACTAGACCATTAACTTCAATGTGGGCAACTCAATATGTAATGGTGTTGGTCAGTAATATGCACCTAATAGAAGGATTATGTACCTTGCAAACTAGACCAACATTGAGATGCCATAGGATGTTGAAACCCTATAACCAATATTCAAAGAAGATCGCTTCCTAATGACTTGTTTTGATAGAGTTTAGGAAAAACATTAAAGGAAAAAAAACTAAGCTAACAAAATTGAATCAAAATGTATGGATTAGTTACATCAAGATATATGCAATTTAGGAGCAAAAACGCATTCACACATACAGATCATCTAACAGACCAGTTGATACATTTCAATTTTCATCCTTTTAAAATCTAATATATGCTTGTAAATTCTAAAATTGATAAATCAATAGTCAAAATCCATATTGCATAATTAAAACTAATTCATTTACCAATTTTAGCAGAAAATCACAAACATGAAAATACATACATGCATGAAATGGTTGGAAGGCCAAACAATGCTCTACTTATATTAATATGTTTCTTGTCTTACATACAAATTGTAATGGCTCAGATCCAACCCTTTGAATTGGTTACATTTTCTATCCTTTAGCCTAGGAATGGGTCCTCCTCTTCTTCCATCGGGCAGCTTCATTAATGCATAAATGTACCACTCGAGCGACAAGTAATCATCTTCCTGATATCTCACTGCATTTGATGAGACCCTTCAAGGGAAAAAATATGCCATCGGATGGTCTTAATTAATTGCATTCCCTTTCCTAGGTTCTATCTCTGTCGATGCTATTGTACTCCTTACACTTATAGCTTTGGTTGTGGTGGTTAATCATTAATTTTACCTGTAACCCATCTTATTTTGACTACATCATATTGATAGGAAATACTATTCTCAGGTTCCAACATGGAGCTTCGATGAACCTCCTGAATGATATAATAGTCATCATTAAATGTGCATGATGATTTTCTAGAGATAGGCCCACAATCTAGTACCAGATCTGACCATTCGTCATATTTCTTTATCAAGTACCAGCCTCAAGAAAGATGTTTTGGATCCTTCATGGATGACAGCTCACATTTCACTCTTGTCCTTCAAGTTAGGTGGTATTTTGAGATACTTTCACCCTCGGGGATATTTGAAAAAGCCACCCAGGCTAGGGTCGGCATTTCTAAATGATTCCACCCTAAAGGTTCTTTGCTCAACCCTTCCTCATCATCCAAACTCCTACCCTGGCTAGGGTAGGGTTTTCATAGGACTCCCTTCGATTTGCACTCACCTACCCATCGGATCTTGCCACCTCATCTTGGGAAGTATTTTAGTTAGGGTGGATTATATTTCCATGGGTAAAACTTTCACCCTTTGCATAACCCACCCAACTCATGACTTTGCTTCTTAGCTGGGACAAGTATCTAAGGGTGTTGAATTATCCACCCCATATTCCTAGCAAATTTTGGGGCCCTTTTACTTGTAAAAGAGGAAGAATCTAGATCTTAGGCTTAATAAAAATTTTAAAACCAAAATTTGAGTCAAAACTGACCCTAATGCCTATCCATTGGGCTGCAGAGTTATCAAAATAAGTAACCACAAAACTAGATCAGGTCTACAAGGGCCTAGAAACCAATTGCAATAGAAGAGTCTTCTTGTTGCTATTCTTGCCCTCTAGAAGACTCAGCCTAAGATATTGGTTTTGCTAGGATTTGAATATTCATATCATTGCAAATGCACTCCTAGACTTTGGGTGTTGGAAGGGATGCATTCTTAATCTTATCACTGACATCTTCTAGTCAGCTCAAGATTTTGTGGGAGATATTCGAGTAGTGTCCTACCACTTCCTCTGGCTTGGCATGAAGGTCTAAGAACCTCAATATAACATCCATCATCGTGTCAACCGCCACAAGCTCATAAAGTGCATTGATCTCACTATGATCTTGCTTCATAGATTCAAAATAGTTGGTGAGGTCCTACTCCATATGAAATTATTTATTACTCTCCTAGAATCTTGGAGAGTTGAGCTTCCTAAACTCTACACTGATGGAATTCATTTTCTCTACTTCCTTTTTCAATACCACCTAAATTTCCTTGTTCTCATAGTAGAGGTCCAGGACTAGGATCACCTGGTCCATAAGATGTCTAATGTGATCCTTTTCCTCTTCTAAATAGGTCATCAAAGTAGGATCCGCTCTTCTGAACAAAGTCTTTATTGCTAATGCTTAAGGACCCATGTCATGAACAACTCTTCCTCTGTTGACTGCCTCTACCTCCGCCCACTTGGAAATTGTCAGTACCTCTACTAGCCTTAATGTAAAGACAAGGAGCACTTTTATCATAGCCTCTTTTGCCTTATTCAGGTAAAACTTCTTGACATCCCCTATTTAGGCTTTTGCAATTGTTAACCTGTGAGGCATATTCTTCTCTCTTTCAAGCTCACTTAGAGCATTATCTAGGGTGCTTTGTAGTTGCTATGATTTTGCTTGAGCCTCAGCATCTTGTTTTATGATTGATTCTTGAGCATCCTAAAGATTTTTTTTCCATACCCTGATCTCTTCATCCTTTTCTTGTAATACCTTCTGGGATATGGCCTTATTCAAACCTTCCTAGAGTTGCTTCACCTAGATTTCCAAGGCTTGTTGCCCTGTATTTTCCTTCCTAAGTTGTTCCTAAATATTACTGATCTTTTTCTTGGCTTGTTTCAAATTCCTCTTCTCCTTGCTACTCTGCCAAAACAATGTATCAGCTTGTACATGTAGACTTCTAAGAGTCTTTACTTTGGGTATTTTCAAAACATCCTTAGAAGTTATCTAAATATCCTAATTCTTCTATTCCATCTTGATGAGAGCCTTGTTGACTTTTGGTATAGTTTTCACCTCATGAAGTATTCCCTCTATAGGATTCAGCTTCATGCACATTGTGCAAACTGTTGATATGTGCTCTTCTACCAATTTCTCTCACTGTTGATCCTCCCATTTTCTCTGATTGTCTTGGGTCTTCCTTACCATACAGTAACCCTCTCGTAAGTCTTTCTTTATAACCTATACAATAACTAGAGTGGTCAAGAAGGAGGGCAAAGGGGTTACAGGATACAAGGATTAGGCACAATTCTAGAATGAGCTCACAAACTTGCTTGGTTGTCTCAGGTCAGGTACTGAGGGGGATGGATTGGTGAGCTGATTCTGATATGGTTTATTTTGGAAAGATCTATATAAGGGGTCCTATTCTAGTAGAGATTGCAACAATGGGGGAGTCTCAATGGAGGGATTAGCAAGAGGGGGTGGTAGAAAATACAATGATTTATTAAGTAATAAATGTTGGGGATGAAGGGGACACATCATTCTAGCTATGGCAGGTATCATCTTAGTGAACTAAGTTTGATACATGGTGGAGGAATCCTCTATCATTTGTAGTTATGGGGTCTTCTGAGGAGATGATGTATGTGAGTCCACCTCCTCCACTACAATGTGCTCTTGAGCCACCTTTGGTACCTCCCTTGGGGCCAGATGTTGCTTTTGGATCTTTCCTAGGGTTGCCATTCCTTCTATCTTTGGTACCTTTAGAACCAACTTCTTTCCTTCACCTATCGCTTATTGCAATTGAGTTACATCAGGTGTCGGGGGACCCTTTCACTTCTTGTTGTGCTGGCCCTTTTGGGTTGGGGTGACTAAAGATTTTTGGATTTTTGCCCCACTAGATCTGGATGACCTGGTCACCCTTATTTCTATCAAGGGTTCTATGGGTGGTGCCTTTTCCCCAATCATTCTCACCCCGAATGAGCTTACCAATACCCAACAATTACTTTGAACTTCTTTCTCTTCGTTAGCATCCTCTAAATATATTTGGCCTAGCCTAAGACTAGGGGTATCCTCCTTTTTTGTAACCTTAGGGGTGAGGTCTTCTACCTCCTTGTCCTTCTTCTATGGTGTATCGTAGTTGTTGTACTTAACAAAAAATTTCTCATCACTCCTTCTTGGGTATGCTTTCTTGGTATCATTTTGTTTGCATCACATGATCCACCATTACTCAACTTTATGTTTTGTCCATTTTCTCTTTTTGATTATATCTTGAAATAAATATTCTCTTATCAGTTGATAGGAGTATTTTTTAGGATTGAATACCTTTGTATATGGGTAGTCGTCCCTCCACACTGATCGGTTGTGCATGTCAAATTTTGTGAAGGTAATCACCTGATCCTTTATCATATTTGTGTAGTTCAGCATCGCTTTTTTACCTTCATTTTCATGGTGCTTGAACTAACATGGTCTATTATTGTGTGCAAGCAGAGCTTGCAAAATATGATCAGGATCATAGTGCCACCTAGATGGCACCTAAGGAAGATCTAGAGCAGATAGCTTCTCATATAATTGGTAAAAAAGAGCCCAATTCTTCTTGGGTAGAAGGATGGGCTTGAGAAATATTACTTGTGGAAAAATTATTCTTTTCTTGGCCCCATTCCCTCATTTCTCTTCAATATACCAAATTTGCTGACACACCTCCATGCCAAAGACCCAGTCTATGACATAGAAAGGGAGCAAGTAGAGGAAGTCTCAGAAGCCATACAACCTAATGCATATTCCTTCCTACATGAAGTAGTAATCCCTAATATCTTGAGAGCTGGTCCTCAAAAAATGCTCTGCTTTCTCAGAGAGGTATGGGAAATATTGATAGATTTGCATAAGAGCGGGTCCCAAGAACTGCTTGTTGAACTCCATGTACAAACTGCTCTACCTAAGTGCATGCATCCACTCCACCATTGGGCACTTTCCCCCTTTCATTATTCTCTTGAATTTTCACAGTGTTTATCATGGGGCATATGATGAAGTAATAGCCAGGCTAGATGTGAGGCATACTAAAATTCCCTACTCGCTTTGCTTTGATATTCAATTAGCTATTTTCACATATTTTGAGCCAAAAATCCTACCCAGTTAAACATAATAGTCTTATACGCCCAGGATACAGTGTTGCCCATTGCCATTTGATATGGTTGCACCTCTTCATCTAATGGAATGCCTAATAGGGTGGTCAAAAAAGATAAAATAGGTCGGTCTTCTTCTCTGAACTTTGCCAATGGTCAGGGATTTTCCATATAGTCTTCTGGTAACTCACCAAGAACCTGAGCTACACATTACTTAGGACCTTATTTGAGAAACTACTTCTACTACTCATCTTCATCTACATCAATCATCCTCAATCTGGTAGTTCCCTCAAGTTCCTAGAGCATGGCAACTTTGGAAAAAAAAGTTTCTCAAACGACACTAGCATTGATAGCGAACAACACTCGCCCTTCAACATTCTGAATTGCACCAGTAGTCAGGTCATAGAATCTCGCCACCACATGCACTAGCTCCATGCAGGGATAAATAGGAAATAGCATGAAAAGGCTTAGATGACTTCTTCAAACCACAATAGCTAGGACATAATTGGATTGGTTCACCACCAAGACTGTTGTAGCTTACCTTGTGATCTTGGTTTTACCTTTGATTATCATTTTAGTGTCCCTAAGATCCTCGTAAGAGTCCTCCAAATTTTTCTCCA
Source organism: Wollemia nobilis (assembly GCA_028583015.1). Classification (NCBI taxonomy): domain Eukaryota; kingdom Viridiplantae; phylum Streptophyta; class Pinopsida; order Araucariales; family Araucariaceae; genus Wollemia; species Wollemia nobilis. The sequence continues at coordinate 4,967,331 of JAQPPZ010017049.1, read as the reverse complement.
CTTTTGATTTCCCCATTTTAGAGATTTTCCCTAAGAAACTATGGAGCTCTTAGTAGGTGAAAAGCTTTAACACTTACAATTCTAAATCAAGCCTTACTGTCACTCCTAGTTCACACTAGAGATTTAGATAAGGTTAGAATAAAATGTTTAATATCTTCACCTTCTAATTTATAGCACGTGATTGAGGTTGCATGCATAGTTGCGACAGGATCATTGAGGATATTTTGCTCAAACCAAAGCAAATATCTCAGGATATAACTTTTTTTGATAGTTAGCATTCACCAATTTTCTTTAGGGAGCAAACAAATGCCCAATTAAGGAGCAATGTGTTCCACCTACATCAATTTTAGGAAGCACAAATTGGATGTCCTTCTAAATTAGGGCTTTCTTGAAGATTGTTCCATCAGATTCTGCTATCGCCTCATTGGTCATGTGTAATTAAGGATCAAGATGTACCGTGCATGTCAACCAACTACCTACCTAGAAGAATGTGCTTACTCTTAGTATTGCCTCCAATGTCCATGTTGACGTGTGTGCCTAAAGTTCATACATTTAGCTAACCTTCACCTACCTAATTGTTTTTTTGTTAACGATCTTGGGATGCAAACTAGCTTGTCCATTTGGTGATGATTGGGGCTTTTACTATGGTTGTCATGATTACAAATACTTCCATGCTTTGCATTAATGACACCAGTATTTTATTGGAGCATAGGGTCTATCAAGCCTATGTGCCCCCTCAACAGAGTGAAACAATTGTCCTCCAGCACTAGCATGTGCAAGTTTTTTTGATAAAGACTCCAAGTTTTTTGGATAGTGGGTCATGACTTAATTATCCACCCAATTTGGTACACGAACGGAGTTTTACCAAGACTTGTATCCTTCACTTGTTGCACATACTTTCACCCCATCCTACTATCAACCTTTGTTAGGGCAAGATTTTTGAGTTTCACCTCATCTCTAAACTTTTCTTTTCTCCACTTGAAGTGGGCAGATTTTTTAACTAGATGGATTATATGGTTTCTTTATGACTTTTTGCCCTACCAGACCCTTTTAGTCTCTATCCTTTCTTTTTAATTTGCCTTAATGACCATCCACCACTATGGTTGCAACTTGGCTGAGATCAAGATTTTACAGACCAGGCGTAAGGTTGGATCAAGTCTACCAGGCTAAAAATACAAAACTGCTGAAATACTTTTAAAACAAAACATAGGGACATATACGTAATATTATTTACATATGTACACTTTTAAGCATAGCTGATATCAAGCATAGTGCTTGAGGTGTTGACCATTTATAGGAATTGGTAGTAGTCTCCCTTCCAAATATTGTAGCTGGTATGCATTTGAATGCTTGCAACTCTGGATAAGATATGGGCATGACCAGAATGAATCAAATTTATCATGGGCCCCTAATTTTACCTGCTTAACGTCTCATTTTAGGACTAGGTCCCATTCACAGAATGGTCTGGGTGTGGATTTCTTGTCAAACCAGTGCTTTATTATGCTTTGGTGATGACATTGGTTATCATATGCCCTGTGATGCTCTTACTCCAATTGGAATAGTTGGGCTAACCTTTTTTCAATGGCAGGGAAATTCTTTGCCTCCATCTCACTCATGAACCTTAGGGCGAGGAGTTCTATATTAATTGGAATAATTACCTCTCTCCCATATACCAATGCATAAGGGTATTTCTTCAATGCCTTTCTCCCATGCATGACTATCCTCTTCCATGAATGCAATTAAGTGCTTAGTAGCAAAGTGAGCCAGATGCTGACAAAGAGTCCTTCCTCTTACCAATTTTTTTTGTTTGATTTCCACATCAAATCCTTGAATATTTGAAGTCCAGCCAGCCCTTCCTTCACCCAATTATCCTTGTATGATAAAGCTTCTGACATCCGAATGCACTACATACATAGATTTTTCTTTGAGACAAAAAATACCTGAGTTTCTTGAGGGACTTCATGATGGCATATATTTATATTTAAATAAAATTATATCTCTTTAGTTTGTTGTAAGGTCTGACTGAGGAAAGCGACTAGCCTTTCATTATCGTCTTCCCCCTTTTGAGTAAGCACTACGGAATAACCTTATTTTGTCCCAAATGCATATAGAATGAAATATTTAGAGTAATCTGAGTTGATTAAAATTGGGGCTCTTAAGATTACCTCTTTTATACCTTTGAAAGCCTCCTATCGAGCTTCTATCTATTCAAAGTCTGCATTATTTTTAAGTATTTTGGTCATGGGCTTGATTATCTAAGCAAAGTTGGAAATAAATTTTCACACAAAATTGATCTACCTGAAGAAGGATTAAAGTCCTTTCTTATTCATGGGAAGGAGAAATTCCAATATGGCTTTTACCTTTTCAATATCAATGGCAAGCCCTTGTTTTGACACAATGTGTCCTAATAGCTTACCTTATTGAACAACAAACACTAATTTCTTTGGATTCAATGATATTTCAAATTCTCTACATTTCTCAAAAACCTGAGCAAGGTGTTTCACATTCTCCTCCTTGTGGGAGAACACTATCATATCATCTAAGTAGATAACAATCACTTTATTGAACAGTTCACCAAACACTATATCCATTGCTCTTTGGAAAGTAGAACCTGCATTAGATAATCTGAAAGGCATGCGTTGATAGGCGAAGGTTCCACATTTAGTAGTAAAGACTGTTTTGTACTGATCCTCGTCTCGGACCCAAATATGGTTAAATCCTGAGAAACCATCTAACTAAGAAAATATCTCTACTCTTACCACCATGTACAGTATTTGGTCAATTTGAGGTAAAGGGTGGTGATCCTTCAGAGATACTTTGTTTAAGTTGTAAAAGTCAACACAGAGTCTGATATCCCCATTCTTTTTTTGATCGAGACCAGATTCACCACCCAAGTTGAGTGCTTAATGGGATAAATTATTTTTGTAGCAAGCAATTTTAGGAGCTCTTGTTTCATCAAAGCTTAAATATTTGGGTTAATTGGCCTCTATTTTTATCTAAATAGCTATGAATTTGGCTCCAGATCAATAGTATGTTGAATGGTATTCTTGTCATAGACCTTTAGGTCATCATATGTCCAGGCTATAATATCATCATACTTCCTACATAGTTCCTAGATTGAATTTAATTCTTCTTCAGAGCAGTCTGTACTCACTTTCAAACACTTTACTGGAGCTAATGATATTTCCTTAGATCCTCCAACATCAATTTTGATCATGTGCCTTACTGGACAATCATTATTATCAAATAAACTTTCTAAAGTGATCATTCCTTTTGGGATGTGATTGTTTTTCAGCTACAATAATCCTTCCTCTTCCTCTTGATCTTCATCTTTCACATGTTCAACAAAAAAATTAATCTCCTGGATTAAAAAAACCACTATCTATTCATCATTTTTGAACACTTGTCAAAATATATCTTTATCTGGTACTGAAGGCCAAAATATCAACCTTACTGCCTTAGGTTTATATATAATATTTGATAGAGGGTAATAATTATCTCCAATGGCTACCAGGGTGTTAACATGAGTATTTTGGTCTTTTGGGATAGCTTTGATATTCAGAGCTTCAAAAGCTTCCAGTAGATACGATACTCGGTTTTTGTATGCCTTAAGATAGCGTTGCTTACTCACGCACTTCTCAATAACCTGATTGACTACCAGCTTAGAGTCACCAAATATTTATAGTTGCTTAACTCCCAACTTCTTAGCCTTTCTTAATCCATTATATTGCATTGTTAGTGTAGCTAGGTTAACCTATAAGAGAAGTCATTTTGATCCCCTACTAGTGAAATCAGTACCACTCCTACTCCTACACCATTCTTACATCTGGCCCCATCAAAATACAGCTTCCACAAGTGGTCTAATGCATGCGTAGAATTCTTTTCTAGCTTCTTAGCATCCAAATTTTGAATATTTTAGGTACCAATTCCTATTTCTATCATGGCATTAAAATATTTGAAGGAAAAATGATCCTCAGATAGAATTTCTTCTAGGTTTTCTTCCATTAGATCTTCCTCCTTGGTGACAATACCTATGATTTTTGCCTACTGATCTTCCTCCTCCAACTTTTTTTTTTTTGGTAAGTTAATATTTTTATTAAAAGGGGGCATTTGAAAGGCGCCCCAAAACCTTGTACAATAGTAGAACATAAAGGAAAATCCTCGGAGGAACTAGAAGGAGGAACAAAAACTAAGAGACAATTAGCCAACACCACTAAAAAGGACTAAAACCTCGAAGAGGAAGGAACAAAAAGTGACAGGCATTCAGCCAGCAGAACCAAAAAGGACAAACTCCTCCAAGATAAAGGAACAAAAAAACAAGAAGGAAACAAAGTGTGAGCCATCCACAGGAGGACCAATGGGTATGCTCAGAGGGGTAAGTCAGTCTACATTAGTGACGCAACAACACCCTCCAGCATGGCATCCTTCACATCATCCTTTGGAGTTTCCTTTGGGTTTTCCTTTGGGGATTTGATGCAGGCTTAATTCGCAATCTCCACAACATCCTCATTCTTAGCATCAACCTTGACATTAGAAGGTACCTCTGCAACATAAATGGTTGGAATATCCTCAAAGAATCACAAAAAAATAGAAGGTTGAGCGCTTGACGTTGTTCCTTGAGCTTAAAAATTGCCTTCCTAATAGCTATATGGGCAGATTCCATATGATCAATGGTAACAAAAGTTGCATGGACAAAAATCTTATGGAGGTACTTTTCAACAATATCAAGGGAATTGGAGAGATCCTTCACGGGCTTCATAGAAGTGGAAGGAGGGGTTTCAGCAACTTTCTTGTATTTGAGTCTCTGGGAACAGCGAACCGGCATTTTTTCAACCTTGATCTTATTTTTGATATTGGAACCAGAATGAGGTCTATCACTCTTGTCCTTTCTCTTAGGTCTAGAGGCTTTAGGGTTGGGCATCGAAGAAGAGTTTTCTTCCTCAGAGTCTGGGGCGGGGATATTTCCTTTGGGAAACTTCAGAAGGAACCTATAAAGGATTCTAAAAAGTCCTTGGTGATAGGGCAATCCCTCTTCCTTTTTGGTACAGGTGGAGATTATTGCGTAATCCATGGACCAATAAAGTACGGTTGGAATGTTCACCAACTTCTCTATATGAAATGAAGAGGGATTTTCTAAGAAAATTTTTACCCTTCTACCTTTTAAATGTATCTCCATGTGATAATAATCCAAATACAGGTATCCTTCCAATTTGGCGATAAAATCCCTTAACAAACACATCCTAAAGTATGGCTCTAGATCCACCATGACAATCTCTTGCATCACAATAACTTGAGGCAACCTGTGTAACACCATGGGAACATCCTTGATCACTCCTATAGTTTTTACTGAAGTGTCATATAGCTGCAAGAATCTAGGATAGTTTCTTGTATACTCCATTCCCATGATATCACACACCGCTTTAGGCATCACTGTGGTAGCAGCACCTAAGTCTATCATGCAATTGTGTACAACCCATCCTTTCATTTCTAGGGACAGATAAAATACAGAGGATCTATTCTTAACTACCACCATAATAAGAGTATCTTGAACCAAATTCTTCTCATAGGGTGACTTGTTTTGAGATTTTATTATATAAAATGTCACCTGAAGCAAGTCAATCTATCCTAGGATCATTAGGGCATCATACATGTTGACTTTTGAAGGGGTCCTTTTTAGTTCTTCAAATATATTGAAAGAAGGGGCCATAGGCTATCTTTCTTTGTATATATGGTAATATTCATATCTACTTCAATATTCTTGGGTAGCTTTTGTTTGCTACCTCTTTATCATGGAAGGGTATTTCAATTTATCCTTGGCCTCCTCCTATGTCTGCATTGCCTTATGTTGATTTGCATTGGGTGTACTTTTCATTTTTTGAACAAGTAATCTCTGGGCGGGAGTTATTTGAGGGACTTTCCTCCTAGCCTCTTTCTTTTCCTTCTTGTTATTAGGTACCTTGATGGTATTGAGTTCTTATAGGCTTACTAGTAGTGGTTTCTTTCCAGACCTGGTTAGGACGAAGATTTGCTCATCCGAAGACATCATGAAATTGTGCTCACATTATCAAATTATATTAACATGACCCTTTTGTGCTCACTCCATCCTTTCCACCACTACCTTTTGCACATAGTACTAGTGCATCATGCATGTATTTTTTGCATGGGGATCATTGCATGTAGAGCACCAATAATCTAACTGGGATGCAAAAGAAGAGGAGGGGTCTCCCTCTTCATTTGTGAGAATAGTATTTGTCCTTTTAGGGTATTTACTAGTAGAAGCAACTTGATCCCTAGATACATAGAAGAATATTCTAGGTTAAAAATTTATTTCCACCTCTCTTCTTTTCATAAGAGTCATCTCATTGTTGAGATTATTCATAGATTTTTGGAAATCCATGTTAAGATTTTTGACAAAGTTTTACAGGTCTAAAAGGATGGTCATTTAAGGATCTAGTGCAGGGAGTGTTGGCACCACATGAGGGGATGGAAGAGCTAGTAACATGGGTATTTTTGGGAGAGCGGGTGTTGCTTGAGTAGTAGGCCATTATGGGATATTTACTAGGGGAGCACTCACGGGATAAAGTTGTGGTGAAGACACAGGCTATAGCTGATTTTGAGCTAGCTCAAGAAAAATAGCATAGTAGGCTTAGGAGGCAGTCGACCAACGACTATCAAAAGCTTTTCAACTTTTATGGCTTATTGAAATATCTTGGGAAAGGTTAGGACATTGACTTACCTTATCATCAAACTCACATTTGAACTAAATGCTCTTAGATAATAATACATAGTCTATTCATTGGTTGACCTAAGAACCTTGGGGATCCTATGCCAGGAACGACTAAATCTGATATTAAAATCACTTATATCTTCCTGAGGATGTTTCTATATAGCAATGAACTGAGTAAGGGAAGAGAAGGGATCAACCTGCTCATTGAACTCAAAAACCAATATTCCTGCCAAGTCTACCTAGTAAATGATACTTCCATCAGGGAGGGTTCTATACCAGTATAACATCTTACCTTTCAAGGAGATAACCAACAACCTAATCATGACATCCTCCTCAACAATATTGTGGATAGTAGCTAGGGTTGCTACATCCTGGCAGTGTTCAAATGTAGTCTTTCTAGTGCCATCATATGTGGGTAATGCTTTTAGGGATGTGGGAGGAATGGTATTCTGATTAGCAAGGGGACCTATATTGTTCCAAGTGGGGTACCCTAGATTATGGTTTTGGTTTTGATTTTGGGCCATAACTTCGGTAGGGGTAATTGGATCCTCAAAATCAGAATTAGAAGGGTGTTGATCCCTTGATGGTGTGCAGAATGATATAGGCTCAGGGAACACTAGCAGTTGTCACCTCAGGAAATTCAGCTCAAAGAACTCAATAGGGTCCTTAAACAAATTAACTTTATGCCTTGTAATCATGAAATATTTCTACTGCAATACTTTTCGGGTTTATGGTTCAACAAAATCGTTATAAATAGAGTATATTACATCATTTGGGTCATGTAAATGTACCTTCCTTGGTACATACTTAGGACATTAGGTTACTTTAGGGGGAAGTTATCTAATTACTTAGAACATTAGGTTACTTTAGGGGGAAGTGTCAATGTGCAAGGTGCCCACTTGTACAACTAGGTAGAGTGTTGGCCAAGGAACTTATCTTCCTATATAAAGGCCATAGATGTACAAGATAGAAATCAAAGTTAGTATACTGAAGTCATTCAATGGTAGGTATGTAGTAGTGTAGTGTGTATGAGCTATAAGATCAAAGCTCATTCATAGAGTAGAAGCTTATATCATGGAGTTTCCATTTCCTCCATAGCTACTATTGTAATATTTTTCATCGTTTCTATTTATAGCATATTTTAGTCATCATACAGATTTACTTTATTTCTTATTATTCTATATCTTGTGATTGCTATCTCCCATTGTATGTGGTATCAAAAGCTAATAGCCGCTAGGTGATTACTGGATAAATGAGTGGAGTAGAGAATCACCTAACTTTATACTACTCAAACTGTGAGACTTTTCGATCCCATCGGGCATGCCAAAAATTATTGGTTGGTAATCTGCACCTAATGGAAGGATTGTACACCTTGCAAACTAGACCAACATTGAGAGGCCACAAGATGTTGAAACCCTATAACCAATCTTTGGAGAAGGTTGGTTCCTGATGACTTGCTAACTATTTGGATGGAGTTTAGAGAAAATAAGAAAGCAAACAAAACTAAGCTACAAAGATTGAATCAAAATGGGTGGATTAGTCACATCAATATATATGCAAGATGAGAGAAAAAATGCATTCATAGATACATATCATCTAACAGACTAGTCGATACATTTCAATTTTCATCCTTTTAACATCCAACATATGCTTATAAATTCTAGAATTGATAAATCAATAGTCAAAATCCAGATTGCAGAATAACAACTAATTCATTTACCAATTTTAGTAAAAAAGCACAAACATGAAAATACATACATGCATGAAATGATTGGAAGGCCAGACAATGCTTTGCTTATATTAATACGTTTCTTGTCTTATATACAAATTGTAATGGCTCAGATTTGACCCTTTGAATCAGTTACATTTTCTATCTTATAGCCAAGGAATAGGTCTTCCTCTTCTTCCATCGTATGGATTCATTAATGCACAATGTACCACTCGAGTGGCGGGTAATGATCTTCATGATATCTCGTTGATCATCTTCATGATATCTCATTGTATTTGATGAGACCCTTCAAGGGATAAAATATACCATTAGATGGTCTTCATTAATTGCATTCCCTTTTCTAGGTTCTATCTCCATCAGTGTTGTTGTACTCCTTGCACTTATAGCCCTGGTTGTGGTGGTTGATCATTAATTTTACCTGTAACCTGCCTTCTTTTGATTGCATTGTATTGGCAGGAAACAATATTCTTGGGTTCCAATGTGGAGCTTTGGTGGACCTCCTGAATGATATAATAGTTAGTATTAAATGTGCATGATGATATCCTAGGGATAGGCTTGCAATCTAGTACCAGCTCTAACCATTCATCGCATTTCTTTATGAAGTACCAACCTCGGGCGGGATGATTTGGAGCCTTCGTGGATGATATCTCACCCTTCATTTTTTTCTTTCTAGTTGGGTGGCATTTTGGGATACTTACACCATCGAGGACCTTTGAAAAAGCCACCTAGGCTAGGGCAGGTGTTTTTGAACAATTCTACCCTAAAGGTTCTTTAAACCACCTGCCCAAGTTGGGGTGTGGGTTTTGGGATGGCTCCGCCCTTCCTCGTTGTCCAAACTCAAGCACTGGCTAAGACAGGTTTTTCTTGGTACTCCCTTCGATTTGCGCTTACCCACCCATCGAATTTTGCTGCCTCAACTTGGGTAGTGTTTTAGTTAGGGTGTATTATATTTCATGAGTAAAAATTCCACCTTTTTACATAACCCGCCCAACTCATGACTTTGCTTCTTAGCTGGGGAGGGTATCTAAGGGTGTTGAATTATCCACCCCACAAATGGGAGGATAACCTTATTTTCATATACTAACGAATAAGGAAAAGTTTTTAATACATTTTTCACTGTAATTTAGTTTTCCCATAATGCTTGGTCGAGCAACAAGAGCCAATTTTTCTTATTTTTTCCAATGGTACTTTTAATAATCCTCAACATATTCTTATTGGTTGATTTAGCCAACCCATTCCTCTGATGATATTAATTAGATGATTTTTTCAAATAGATAGCATATCTGCTGGTAAATTTAATGAATTTTTCCCCTATAAAAACCTATAATCGATCACCAAAGCATCTGAGATGCCAAATCTGGTGATTAATTTTTCTAAGAAGTTTATTACTGTATCTTGATTGGATGATTTTGTGGCTATTGCTTCAATCCATTGAGTGAAGTAATATGTTATTAAAATATAGTTATGGCCTACAAAAAAAATTGAATTTATGACCCTAATGAAATCTAACCCCCACTATTGAAAAGGCTCCTCTCCTATGATCGATTGTAGTGGCAATGCCGAATTTTTATTTCTTCCAATGAATTGTTGAAATTTATCATAAGCTCTAGCTAATTTGAATTAATTTGTGAAGATGGTAGGCCAATAATATATAGCTCAAATAATTTTGGTGGAAGTTATTTATCCTAAATAATTTCCTCTAGACAATCCTAAGTGAAACTCTTCTAACACCTTCTCAACTTGTTTTGATTTTATGCACAAAAGGAGAATTCCATCAAAATTATTTCTATATAATCCTTTAAATAATAAGATATACTTCAAGACATACAATCTATATCTACACCTTTGTGAAGCATTCAAACTTCTAGGGTACCTTCCTATTTGAAAATAGTTTATCAGTTTATCCACACAATCAGGCTCTTCTAAGTGTTGGTCAATTTTTGATCTCCTTCAATGTTGTCTTGTATGCACATGTTATAGTCTTGCTCTAAAGTGGTGGCCAATTGTTGACATAAGGATTTGCCTCTAACTAATTTAGTAGAACATATCTCAATGTCAAATTCTTGTATTTTAATGATCCATCCAACTCTTTTTTCTCCTAGTTCTCCCTTAAGGATGAAATTTCTAACATATGGATGTACTACATAAACTATATTTTTACTTTGTGATAGATAATGCGTAAAACTTTTTAATGATTTCATTATAGTGAACACCTACTTTTCTATAAAATTATAGTTCTTTTGATAATCATGAAATGTTTAGCTTAAGAAAAATACTAGATGTTCCTCTTGTTTATCGTCCTTCTGAGTCAGAACTACAGCATAACTGTCTTCAGACTCATATGCATATAAGATGAAATATTTATTGAAATCTGAGTTGATCAAGACCGAAGCTTTTTTAATGGCCTGTTTGATCTTATCAAATTCCCTTTTCTTCTTGGAAATCAATTCAACTGCTACATCTTTATTTAGGAGGTCTATCATGGGTTTAACTATTTGTACAAAGTCGAACATGAATTTTTGGACAAAATTGATCTACCCAAAAAATTATAGTAGGGCCTTCTTACTAAGGGAAAGTGGAAGAGCTAAAATAGCTTGAAGCCTTTCTAGATCAATGGTTATTCCTTGTTTGGAGATAAAATATCTCAAAATTTTCCCCTCATGCACGAAAAAAATTAGTTTCTTTGATTTATATGATATTCCAAACTCACGACACCTCTAAAAAAAACCATCTCTAGATGCTCTAGGTTTTGTTGCTTGTTATGGAAGAAAAATTTCATATCATCTACATAAATTATAATGATCTTTTTAATAAACTCACCAAAAGCAAAGTCCATTGCACACTAAAAAGTAGCCTTGGCATTGGATAAGCCAAATGGCATCTTTTGGTAAACAAATGTCTGACATTTGGTGGTGAATGTTGTTTTGTGTTGATCTTCATCGTTGACCCATATTTGATTATATCCTAAAAAATTATTTTATAAGTAAAAAATATTTATGCTCCTGCTATATTTTGTAAGATATGATCAATCTGTGGCAAAGGATAATGATCTTTCAATGATGCTTTATTTAAATTCTAAAAATCAACACAAAGGTAGATATCTTCATTCTTCTTCCTTACTAGCACCAAGTTGGCCACCCATGTAGAATGTTTGATCAAGTATATGATTTTGGCATTCAACAATTTAAGGAGCTCCTGCTTCATTACCACTTCTATTTTTAGAATTAACTAGCCTTTGTTTTTGCCTAAATGGCTTGGCTTCAAGTGTTAGCTCAATAGTATGTTGAATTATCTCCTTGTCATAAACCCAAAGGTCATCATAGCTCCATGCTATTATGTCTTGGTACTATTTAAACAATTACTTGAATTGATCTACAGTTTCTATGGAGTAGTGAATTTTGACCTTCAGACTTTTACCTATTTCAATTTGGACATGTTTGTAAGTCTAGTATTCTATCTTCATTCTATACCCTCTATTTCAATCATTGTTGTCAAACAGGCTTTCTAAAGTGATTAGTCCTTTTGGGATGTCATTGTTCTTCAATTGAATGATTTCTTCTTGGTCAACTTCTTGTAGCATCTCTTATTGAGTTGAGTAGATTGCCTCTCTTGTCAAGAAGTTAATGATTTACTGATCATCTTCAAATACCTACTAGAATATTTCTTTATCTAGGATTGTTGGCCTAAAAATCATCTTTACTTTATTCCTCCTTTGACCATAATCCATGGCAAGCATGTAATTTGCTCCTTGAGAAGCTAGTGCATCAACTAACTCATTCTACTCTTGAGGAATAGCTTTTATATTCAATGCTTCGAAGCCTTTCATCATATCCCATACTTTAATTTGGTATGCTCTTAGGTAATGATGTTTATTGTTACATTTCTCTATCACTTGGTTGACCATGATCTCAGAGTCACCATAATGAGAGTAATTTAATGCCCATTATTTTTGCTTGCATTAAGCCAATATCAAGACTTTATATTTGGTAGTATTATTAGTGCACCTCCATGTTAACCTATAGGATAAACTCTTGGTTCTATTTGAAGGAGATACTAGCACTATCCTGACTTTGACTCCATTCTTGCATCTAGCCCCATCAAGTAAAACTTCTATAGCTCCATTTTTTGAAGTTCTTGATTTGTCATAGCTGAGACCCCTTTATGTTTTGGCTCTGTGATGCAATATGTGCCAATTATAATTTTGATCAAGGCATTATAGTTCCTCAAAGAGAACTCATATTTGGTTTGTAACTCTTCCATAATATCTTCCAAGGGGTCTATCTCTTCAATAATTGTATTGATACATTCCTCTTCTTCTATCTTCTCAATGTGATAAGATGTTGGTTTCTCAAGGATGATTTTAATTTTTCTACCCTTATGTGGGATTATCATATGAGAATAATCTAGGTACATATAACCTCCTAATTTTGCTATAAATTCCTAGGAAAGGCAAAGACCAAAATATAGCTCAAGGTCCACAAATACCACTTCCTTGTTGGAACAAATAATCCAATTTTGGTATTATATTGTAAATTCATATAAGTATAAAGGTGAATAATAAAATTAGGCATCTAGGCATTAAATATAAATTAAATAGATAATTATTTAATTTATATTTAATATACCTAGGTTAGACTAATATATATTAAGGTATATAAATAAAATAAATATATACATATTTATTTTATTCTAGTCAACTCAAGGTCAAAAGTGACATGGCATGAGACTTGAGTGTGGTGGCATGTGTGGGGCACATAATGGCATGTGGCATGAATGGTGGCATGTGGTATAGGTTTAATGGCACACACAAAGGTTTAGATGAGGACATGTGGCCTCAACTGTGAGTGGTGGCATAGAAGTGGATTTTCATGAGACACTTGTATCATACACCCCACGTTGTGGAGTTTTTTCTCCATGTCTATCTAGGAGGATAGTCTAAATTATATGTTTGGGGTAACTCCTTGGTTCTCAAAATATTTTGATCATTTTGAAAATTCTTGAGGGGTCGATTGTGAGAAAAGGGCATGCATATTTTGCTGAAAATAATACAAATAAGAGATACGTCTTGGCTATGGTTTTCCTTTCAGTGGGTTTCCACATAAAATTGATGCATTGTATATGGTTTTCTTATCTTGATCTTATCTTCTAATTTTTAAGTTTAATTTTTAGATTTATGTTATTTACGCTCATGAAATACATTTTTCATGCATATTAATAATTTTGTCTATTAAGTTGATTTTAACTGCTACTTTTGGGGATTTATTTTCTTCCTCCCCCTTCATCTGGTATCAGAGCTTAAGTTTAATCCCTAGAGCTTAGGGTTAATTCTTAGGGATTGCACAGAGTTTTTTATTATTATTTTTTTAAATAGTAATTTTTTTCTTAGAATTTGTTAAAACTTAGTTTTTTGGAACCAGCTTGATTTGTACATCCTCTATCTAAAGACACAATTTCAAATTTTGACAATTAGAGATTAAAATTATTAAAAAGTGACAATGACCTTGTTTTATTTTTTTGCTTTAAAAAATTAAATCTTCATCCTTTTTCAAAAAAAATCAAAACATTATTGTCTCCTCCATGTTGTTTTTTAAGACTAATTTTGTAGGTTTTAATGGTATATTTCGATAGTTACGAGCAAAAATGTGATTAAACCCTTTAAAACCCTGGTTGCATTTTTTAATTTTATTTTTTTATACTCATTGTTTTTAAAATATAATTGCACATCCTGAATAGGCTGATCGTGATCTATTCAATAAAATTTAAAAAAAAAAAGTTTTTTACAACTTTCATTTTTAGTACAAATCTTGAGGTTGTACAACTTGTGTACGGGCCTGTAACGACATGGAGGAGACAATAATGTGATTAAACCCTTTAAAACCCTAACTGTATTTTTTAATTTTATTTTTTTATACCGATTGTTTTTAAAATATAATTGTAGATCCTGAATAGGCTGATCGAGATCTATTCAATAAAATTTTAAAAAAAAAATCTAACAACTTTCATTTTTTGTACAAATCTCGAGGTTGTACAACCTGTGTACGGACCTGTAAGGACCTATATGATCTAGTTTGGTGTAAAATATCTGCTAAAATTTGTCTTTACTATTTTTTAATTTTGACTTCATAATCTTTAAAAAAAAAAACTGATTTTCATTTTTTTTTATCATTTTTAAAATATATAAAAATAATAAATTTTTTACAGCACTTTCTCATAACCTAGATCTATTCTCAATTTTTGTTTTTTATTTTTAAATCATTTTAATAAAAAAATTGATTTAAATCATTTTTATTATTTATTTTTTATTTTTTAAATCATTTTAAAAATAAAAATAAAAAAATTAATTTTTTAGTAGCACTCGATCATAACCCAGATATGTTGTCTAGACTATTTTTTAGTAGTAGATCTACTTTCATTCTTTGTTGGTATTTAAAAAATAATAAAAATAATAATAAAAAATAATAATAATTTTTTAATGTTTAAAAGATATTTTTTTGGTCATAAATTCCTATTAAAATTGTTTGTAATTTTAATCTTAAATCTAAGGAATTTTTTTTGACATTCATTTAAGAGCACTTTGTGTTTCATAGCTTTTTTTTTAAACAAGAAAGGAAATGTTTTTTTATAGAAAAATGTAGAAGGTGGAACAGTGCAATGGTATAGTTCAAACCAAGCATTAAATTATTAAAAAATAGTAGCTTTTCAAATCCATCAAATGGCCCTTATGATAAGATACAAATATTTTTAAATAAATTAACAAATCTCTAGTTTTTGCTCCACTTGTCTTAAAAGTTTCTTATATGTATTTTATGGTTGATGTGGATAACTCTGGGTAAATTGCTTCTACTACTAAAGGTTTTGGCCCTCAGGGGGAGTAGATGCATCTAATTTTTTATGAATGTTTTTACATGTTTGTTGGATTAAAATAAATTACTCTGTGGAGTAACAAATTAATTGTTATAAAATATTGTAGTCTTTTTTAAGATGTCATATGCCTTTCTATCTATTAGAAAAATACTTGGCACCTTCCACGGTTAGCTTAAGTAGGTTTTGTTATATATATTTTTAACTCTATTTTTAATTTTAAAGTACAAAAGGATTCATTTGCATCACATGGGTATGTACTATAAGGGCCTTGATGGACCCCAATCTCAAGTGCCCGGCATGCCCATATCCATATGTTGGGATGCACCCTGAACACATTGAATACTATCCAAGCACTGGTATCAATTGGTGAATCCAAATTTGGGGAGATTGCATGCATCTCCATGATATAGATATTATTATTTTTTCTCACACCATTCTGTGTTAATATTTTGCCCATTGGTGGACATTTGTATGGTGCTCGTCTTTGTTGTTATCTATGATAGAATTTTAAAAGCATTCTCAAATTTTTTTTATATATGTTATGTATTGGGTTGTTGAATGATCTTTTAGATTGCTCTTTTTTCTAGAAGATAATATTTTCAAAAAAATGCAATTTGATGGTGTTTATGTCATCCATTTTTTTTGTCATCAATAAATGGATTTTATCCATACAAGATATCAGTTTTGATAATTAGTTGTTAGATTGATTTATTTTCTCACTTTTTTTGGGGATAGCAAGTTGTTTAGGCATATAGTTTGAGTGTTTTCAATTTTCTGTTGCAGTAGTTAAGTTGCCTTAATGTATTGTTTTTAATAAAAAAAAAAAATCTTCATGTACTAACCTCTCATCTCATCTCAAGGTTTTATTGACATAGACTCTTTCTTTAAATAATAAAACTTTGCATTGAAAGCTTAATATTAAACACATGCCCATATTCAACCCAACAAAATGGGGTTGTTGAGAGGAAAAGTAGGTCCATTGCAAATATGGCAAGGACTTTCCTCCAAAATTTACTTAATTTCTTATGGGCTGAATGTTGTGTATATTATGAGGAAACTTTTGCTTCAGTTGCTAAAATGCCTACAATTAGATTAGTAATAGCATTAACTACTACTTTTAATTGAAAAAAAATATCAATTAGATGTAAAGAGTGCATTTCTAAATGGCAACTTAGATGTTGACTCTTATATGGAGCAACCTCAAGGCTTTGAGAACCTAGGCTTGCAAATCTACCAACAATCCCATAAGATTACGATTTCTCAATCTACATATATATTGGAAATCTTGCAAAGGTTTAAAAGGAAAAATTGTAAATGTGTATTTACTCCTATGGTTTCTAACCACTTTGAAACTAATAAAGACTCTAAGCTTGTAGATAAACATTAATACAAGCAACTTATAAGTAGTTTACTCTATCTTACTATTTTCTAGGCCTGATATTGCTTATGTTGTTAATGTAATGACTAGATGCATAAGCCTTATGATGTTCATCTTAATGTTATTTATGTAATACTTAAATATCTAAGTGGAACTCTTAATTTAGATTTAGAATATCTAAGTAATTCTCATGTAAATTTATTTGGCTATTGTGATGGGATAATTAAACTCATATATTACCCCACAAATGAGAACATTTATGATATATTCAAAAAACTATTAGTAGAATCTAAATTTTCTTACTCTAGAAATAAACTAGGCCTAAAAGAATTGCCCTCAAGGTGGAGTATTGCATAAAATTGTGTGATGTCAATTGTTTTATTATTTTAATTTTTTTAAAAGGTTTTGTGAATTCCATGTTGATGGATGTTTTTCTTCCATGTTGATGGAATATGTGTGTCACTTATTTATCCATGTTGATGGAATATGTGTGCCACTTATTTATCCATGTTGATGGATGTTTTTCTTCCATGTTGATGGAATATGTGTGCCTCTTATTTATCCATGTTGATGAAAACCTTATTTACATACTATATATATATATATATGATTACTAACTCTATGTCATGTTTTTCTTTTGTAGATCCATGTTGATGGATGGTGCCTTACCTATTGTCACACAACTTGGAGTCTCTATTATGCCATTGTTGAAGAAGTCTTTGCCAAAATGTATGCTCCTTTGTAAATTGGTTTTGTAAAATTGTATTATAACCCCAAAATTAGATTAAGGAGGAGTGTTGGAACAAATAATCCAATTTTAGGATTATATTGTAAATTCACCTAAGTATAAAGGTGAATAATAAAATTAGGCATCTAGGCTTAAATATAAATTAAATAGATAAGTATTTAATTTATATTTAATATACCTAGGTTAGACTAATATATATTAAGGTATATAAATAAAATAAATATATACATATTTATTTTATTCTAGTCAACTCAAGGTCAAAAGTGACATGGCATGATACTTGAGTGTGGTGGCATGTGTGGGGCACATAATGGCATGTGGTCTGAGTGGTGGTATGTGGAATAGATTTAGTGGCACACACAAAGGTTTGGATGAGGACATGTGGCCTCAACTTTGAGTGGTGGCATAGAGGTGGAGTTTCATGAGACACTTGTCTCATACACTCCACGTTGTGGAGTTTTTTCTCCATGTCTATCTTCCAAGATGATAGCCTAAATTATATATTTGGGCTAACTCTTTACTTCTCAAAAAAAAATTATCATTCTAGAAATTCTTGAGGGGTTGACTATGAGAAAAGGGCATGTATATTTTGTTGAAAATAATACAAAGAGGAGATACATTTTGGCTATGGTTTTTCCTTTACTAGGTTTCCATGTAAAATTGGTGTGTTGCATATGGTTTGCTTATATTGATCTTATCTTCTGATTTTTAATTTTAATTTTTAGATTTATGTTATTTACGCTCATGAAATACATTTTTCATGCTTATTAATAATTTTGGTTAGTAAGTTGATTTTGACCGTTGCATTTGGGGGATTTTATTTTCTTCCTCCCCCTTCATTCCTGAATCACAATAATCTCTGGTGCTTTATGCAGCATCATTAAAATATCTTTGATAACTCTCAATGTTTTGATAGGAGTACCATATAATTTATAAAACTTTAGGATATGATAGAGTGTACTCCATACCCATAGCTTCACATATTGCCTTAGACATCACAATAGTCGTAGCTTTAATTTTTATCATACAATTATGTACAACCTATTCTCCCATCCTTAGGGACATGTAAAAAGGAGACAGCCTATTATTTTTGACCCCTCGGGTTATTAAATCCTAAGCAATATTATACTATGAATTTTACTTGTCTCCTAATTTGGTCATTTTTAATGAAGCTCTAATAAAATCAATTTTTCCATGGATCATCAGGGTGTCATACATACTTGCTTTAGAAGGAGTCTTCTTGAGTTCATCAATAATGTTGAAACTAGATGTCTCTATCTGTTTCTTTTCTCCTTTCCTTATGGTTCATCAAAACTCCTCCTATATTCTTGAGTGGCTTCTATCCTCTACCTCATTATTATAGAAGCGTATTTGAGTTTATCTTGGGCTTGCTCTTTTGACATGGACTAGGATAAATCTTTCAATTTTGGATGGGCTTGCTCTTTTGACATGGAAGTCTCTTTTACCTTTTTTTGTTTCAATTTTGATTGCTCCTTTTGTAACTCTGAACTAGGATAAATATTTCTTGGCTATGGATGAGATGGACCTTTTTGGTATCATGCAATCTCTGCTCTTTGGGTTTTTAATATTGAGCTAGGAATCAAAATGGCTCTAAATTTTATGGGTCCACCTATAGTGGTTTTTTTCTACACCTGGTTAACATTGATATACACTCCTCTTCCAAAGGATCCTAAGTGATCATAACCTGCTCTAGTTTCCATAGCATATTAATTTGACATTTTTGTGTTTTCTCAAATTTTTTCACCAATGGTCAACTAAGCTTAATGTTGATACATAATACAAGTGTTAGCATTATGAGGGTTAGTACACACTATGCACCGAGGATGACCTTCTGGATCTAATACTATTAATTATATTTCATGATCATGATAACTATTACTAACCTTTGTTGTGGTAATAATGATAGAAGCTTTATGATCTTTGATAACATAGGGGAACCTTATTGGTTGGTATCTTTATGCTTCCCTTCTTTCAATAGCTTTTACCTTATTATTCAATATCTTCAAGGTAGACAATAACTCTATTATTATCAAATATTCCTTTGGCTCCAACGTTGGTAAGGCTGGAAAAGTAGGTATCAAGAGCAATGCTTTAGGGATAGTAATAGGATAAAGTAAAGGGAGATGTGTAATTGTAATAGGAGTTATAGGAGTATCCTTCTGTTGGGTTGGATAAACTATCTCTAGAAAATATGACATCACAACTCTAGGAGGTAACCTTCCTATAGAGATTAGTGTATTCTCAACAGTGACAACTGCTTGGTAAACTTGGGAAAAAGTCATTACATTAGATTGTTGTGTTTGCAATCCTAGGTCAAGATCTAATGCTCTAATATAGTAGATATATGTCAGTGGGCCAAGAGATCTAATGTATTAAGGAATTTTTTTCCAGGTTCTATTAAAACCTAATATTAAAATCTATGATGATTTCTTAAGGGTGTCATTGAATGACAATAAACTGGATGAGGAATAAAAAAAGATCCACTAATTCATTGAATTCTTTGACAAAATACCTTGCCAAATTAGACCATAAGAAAATACTTCCATATTCTAAGCTTCAATACCAATGTAGTATATTTCCTCTGAAATATAAGGTGAGAAGCCTAACCATAATATCTTCCTCTCATATGTTATGAATTGTAGCCAATGAGACCAAATCTTGGCAATGTTCATAGGTGGTCTTGCTTGTACCATCATAGGTAGGCAAGGCTTTGAGCGCTACTTGAGGAATATCATTTACATGTGCTAGACCTAATGGCCTAGTGGTGTTCTATTCAAGAAAATTTTGAGAGACCTAGTATTGGTTGTAAGCCATGGCTTCAAAATCAGACGTTCCTAAATATTCAAAAGAGCTAGAGAATATGGAGTCTACACTTTTTTATAAGGACTCTTGAGGTAGAGACTTAGCTTACCTCGATTTGAATAAAGGAAATTCTAGAAATGCTGATAAATTCTCTAGTTTCATAGCTATGAAACTTGTTAGCATACAAAAAAAAGTAAAATACACGAACTATAATATGATAGGTTACTGGGTTTTATATTTTTCTCTTAAATCAGTAGAGTCACTAGGTGAAAATAATTTCAATGCTCTTTTATGACAAAATATCACCAAGATTCTTGTCTAAATCAAATAGGTGAGCGAATTATCATAATTCATCCCATCGGTCATGCTAGAAAATAAATTATTGGTGCAAAATCTACCTAGTCTATAGATTAGGGTTGTGCCCTAAACTTTAGCCAATGGTTTTATTGGATGAGTAAGATTTATCTCAATTCAATATTCAAAGAAGGTCAGCTCCTTAGAGTGCTTATAAGTAAAATAAGGATTTTAATCTAAGGGTAAAGAGATAGAAATGTTGAGAAGGGTTTCAGGGTTATGCATAGCGACGAATATTCGCCAATTGGGCTAATATTTTCATTTTCAAAAATTCAAATTTGCTATTTTGGGGGACTCGAATGTCGGCCCTTTCACCCAAATTTTTTGAATTTTTTTTTTAGGTGTCGATTCACCGAGCATTGATAATAGTATATTGGATTATTTTAAAAATTAGCCAGCAATCCCACCTAAATAGAGGACCCTTTTTCGCCATAAAATTTTAAAATTTCTAAATTATCCTGCCCAATTCGCCAAGTATACCACTATATATAATTAACATCCTAATGATAATTTTTCATTTTTGGTCCCTCTTCTACACTAAACGGATATCCTGATCTAGTTCTGCACCAGATTGGACATATTTCTGTAAGAGACCGGACCCAGTTTTGCAATGGATTGGACCTAGTTCTGCACCGGATTGGACCCATTTTTGCATCAAATCGGACTACATTCTGCACCAGGTCGATACCGGATCGTATTCTACACCAGGTCAATACCGGACCGCATTCTGCACCAAGTCGATACTAGATCCCATTTTGCACAAGGTCGATATCGGACCCCATTTTGCAATAGGTCGACTTTCGAACCCCATTTTGTACAAGGCCTTCCTTCGGATCCTGTTTTGTACAAGGCCATTTTTTAGACCTGTTCTACACCAGAATAGACTATCGAATCGCGTTCTGCACTAGGTTCTCTATTTCTCTTAAGACATTCTGAATATAAGTTGAAGTAGTTGTAGTAATAAGATTTGTTTTTCTATCAGCTAATTGCAAGTTTTTCTTCTGCTATTTTTCTATCATTTATTGAAAATATGTCAATGCTCTCTTTCCCATGTTTTTCTCTATTTTGCCATGTTCTGCATGTTGTCTTCTGCACCAGACCGATATCTAGATCCTGTTCTACATCCTGACCATTATCCGAACCCTATTCTGCACCAGAATAGATTGTCGGACCACGTTCTACACTAGGTTCTCTGTTTCTCTTAAGACATTCTGAATATAAGTTGAAGTAGTTGTAGAAAATATGTCAATGCTCAGTTTCAATTATTTTTCTCTATTTTGCCCTATTTTGCATGTTGTCTTCTATTTTTTTGTCCTTCTATTAAAACTCTTTGATTCTCTATTTCTATTCAGATATACTTTTCTATTATAATATTATAAATAGGTAAATACTTTAGTAAATGCTTTTCTGTACTATAATATGATATTGTTCCATATATGTATCTCTAATTATTTTTTGCATACAAAACTTTTTTTTTTGAATTTAATTTGAATTTGTATATTGAAATTTTTTGTGCTCTTATCAGTTACAAGTGTTATCACCAGAAAACACAGTAATGGAATACACTGACAAAATCATAATAAAACATAGCAGGAAACAAGTATGTATTTTCTAGCAACCGACCATCTGTTTATTCTAGTTACAATATTATCTTGAGGCCTAAGAGAAGTAACATCTCTTTAACATTTTATTACTTTTCTAAAATGAAAAACACTTTCTTTACAAGAAAAATGTCACCCATCGATGATGGAAAGAAGGGGGCCAAATCTTCTACTGAAAAGAGTATCCTCAAATATTTTAGCCATACGCCGAAATCAAACAAGCCATCGACATCCGTACAAATTCGAGGTACAAATGATTTTTGACTTCTAAATAGTTAGTTGTATATTTTGTAATTATTTTCAATACTGCTTTCTTCCTCAAACAGTTAGTTCTTAGTATGTGCTCAACGATATGAATCTTTTTTCTGTCTGTAAGTTAGTTTTTTAAAATCCAAAAATGATAAAGAATATTATTGTATGTTACTATGCAGAATACCCTATTGACCCTGATAAGCCTTCACTTGAAGATATTCCTCACCAAGAGATGCCTTCTAATGAAAATTCTCTTAACAATGACATCCAACAATCACTTGAAGATATTCCTCACCAAGATATGCAAGTTGAAAATGAAAGCGATAAATCAAATACACTACAAACTTCTTATGAATCTTCAAGAAAAAATTCTAAAAAGAGAAAGATATAATCTAACTAGGTTATTGGAAGGTCATTTAAGAATGAATGGGCAAAAAAATTTCCCTGGATTGAGTCGGTCTTGACTGCAGACAACCAAGTCAATAAAAAAGAATGTAGATGCAAAATTTGTAGTTGGAAACTAGGTAAGGATCATAGGCTGCAAAATAAAAAAGATACAATAGAAAAACATGTTGGCAAAGTATATGTAAAAGTTATAGGAAGTGATGGTAAAATTAAAAAATATGTTAGGTGGAAGGATGCATCAGAATGTATGCATGTCAGATATGCAATAGATTATGAGAATCACTTAAAGCAACAACAATCCCTTGTTGAGAAATGTGGAATGATTGAAACCCAATTTCATAAAATGAAGAAGACCATTTTAGCTTCAAAAAGTTTGCAGTTTGTTGTTGTATTTAGTATTCTCAAAAAGGGTAGACCCATGTCCGATTTTATTGATTATAAGCACCTGTATGAACTAGCTGATGTGCAAAACCTTCCTAGTTCCCATTGGTCAGATCGAAGTGGTTGGGAAATGGTAAAATATCTATCTTTAGTTGAGAAGGAGGACCTGAGGGAGAAAGTAAAACTTTCCAGATTCATTTCACTTTCTATTGATGAGGTGACGGTTGTGGACAACACATCCTGGATTTGCATGCATGTGTACACATTTCAAAATCATGTAAGGCAACCTAGTTTGCTAGGATTACATAAGATGGTGGAAAGTTCAAATGCAAAAAACATCTATAATGTTGTTTTGACTAGTTTAAAGGAAATTGTGGGAATGAATGATATAGACATAGCCACAAAGTTAATTTGCATTGGAGTTGATGGTGTTGCTATAATGCAAGGGCACAAGAATGGCCTATGTGTTTGACTCCAAACCTCAGTTGCCCCATATATGATACCCATTCATTGCATGGCTCATAGAGTGAATCTTGCATATAAAATCGTGAGCACTTTTGAAAAATGTTGCTAGAGTGGAAGACCTTATTCGTGAAATACATTCTTATTTTTCTTGCAGTCCAAAAAGGTTTGCAGAGTTTCAATAGTTTGCACTAGGAGTTACAGAAGGAAAAAAATTGTTGAAATATGTGGATACAAGGTGGATTTCATTGTATCAACTTGCACACAGAGTTTTTATAGAATATCAATCTTTAATAGGGTTTATGTATGCAAATAGTAGGGTAGTTGATAAGGCAAATGATATGTTGTTCCGTTTGACTAACTTGGAAACTCTTTTAACATTATGTGGTATTCTTCCAATGTTACAAGAAATGAACAGATTGACTAAACTTGCACAAGAGAGATCCATCTATATCATTGATTTCATGAGGATGAGAAAGCAAATATGTATGATTATTGATAGGTTATATGTGTCCAAACCAGATTTTACAGATCCCTTATTTGAAAGTTGGAAAACATTGACAAACGTGAATGATGCAAAAAGCTTTTTGAAGTTTGACATCAATGATAATATTTGTATTAATGTTCGTGGAAAGATGATACCTCTATATTGTTATGAAAGGTAATCAAGTATAGTTACTGACGATGTTGAAAAAGTTTGTGTAACACACAATAGATACGAAGTTGTTTTACACAATACTAAGAAAAAATTGTTCAACATAGCAAAATCATTGACAAATGAGATAAGAGATCGGTTTCAAAGACATGAGTTGCTTGAGGCCATGGGTGTTGTTAACCCTTTGTTTTGGGGTTCTTGCAATGATCACAATTCTACACAAGAGTTGTTTATTAAATATATGGGCATCCTTATTGAGCATTTCAGTAAAAGTGTGGAAGTCAATGGTGTTGAAATAAAAGGTATTCTCAACAAAGATCTTTTAAGACAATAGTCACAACATTTTGGAAGAACAATGGTTCAACAAGCATCACTTTTGAGTAACATCCATGAGACTGGTTCCATTGCATGTTTGTGGCAAAAGTTGTATCCAAGTAGTATCTTACAAGATACGATTAGTGAATACTTTTGTTTATATGAATTATGTCAAACAATGATTTTGGGATCTATGGAAGATGAGAGGGTTTTTAGTGCACTATATTTTGTTAAATCTAAGCTCCACAATAGGCTGGACAAAAATCTAGAAAATTGTTTAAGAATTTATGTGTCATCGTATCAGCTGGACAAATTTCCATATGATAGAGCATTGGCATACTGGAATTCAATTGTAGATAGAAGGGGTATCATGAATACGACCGATAAGGAGGATAATGATGCTTTTAGTGATCAAATGGTGGCTTCACATATTGATTCTGGACAAGTTGAGAAGTGTTCATTTCAGCTACCTGAATTTTGATTTTTCTAGTATATCACAACAATGTAAAATTTGACTTTCTTTGTTATCAGATTTCACAATATTGTTTTGAAATGCGCTATGCTTAATATTGATTCTGGACAAGTTGAGAACTGTTCATTCTAGATTTCACAATGTTTCTTCATAAATTGTATGTTTTACATCACATTATGCTTTTAAAAATTGTACATTTTATATCACATTGTGCTTTTAAATATTGTATGTTTTATATCATAGTGTTTCAACTACCTTCCTTGATAAATCATTGTCTTATATTTTATATCACAGTATTGGTATTGTATTGTTAATGTATGAATATTGATCAACAAAAATATTCTTTTGTTGTTTGAGATGAAGATAGTAAATAATATTGGTGAGTAATACTAGAAAAGCAACACAAAATTATAAATGCAAACAACCTTTGAATGATTGAAGACACAAAATTAGAAAATATAGTTTTCATTAATTCGATTAGAAATATATTACATTGTACAAAATTGTTGACTGTAGTCAACTTGAAAATATTTTTACATTGTTAAATATCTTATTTCGGGATAGCTACCTCAGTTTCACTTGCAACGGCCTTTTCTTTTCCTTTATCTCCTTCCTTGACACCCTGTTCTGGCAGTGCACCAAGTCTGACTAGATTTTCTTGTACTTTCACAATACTCCCCAACAATGCGCTTTCTTGTTGGTTTGGATCTTCGAGTATTGTTGGAAGTGTTTCTTTTGCTTTCTGGTGTTGTAGTACGACGTTTGAATCTTCATTGAGCTTATCCCTGATATATTTTCTCAAACGATTATTATCCACCACTTTTAATTGCATTCTTTTCTTCATTTCCATTGCATTTTGCAAAAATATTTTTGCCGCATTGATATTAACATGCATGTTGTTAACTTGCCTTTTTAAGTTTTCAAAATTTGACTACAAAAATAAAATGAAAACATCATTCAAAATAGTTATATAAAAAATTATTACTTGTTTTAATGAAATATAAAAAATAAACTGCAAAAGCAAATTGAAACATAAATAAACATTTTCTTACCTCAGCCACATCCCTAGCAGACTCAACAAGTGCAATTTTTTCCTTATCGAAAGCCCATTGGTTATAAAAATCTTGGGCTTCAGCATTAATATTCTCTAATCTACTAATGATAATATTTAAAACATCATCATCATACGTAATTTTTGAATTGACTGTTCCTGTTGTGGCCTGATTTAGGAGGCCGCTAAGCTTTTCTGGTTCATACTGAACCAAAGAAAAAATTGAATCTCTTTTTGTGTAATTCTTATATCGAGCATTTATTTGCTTTATTAGGACCTTGGCCCGATATTCCCAATCCTTCATTTCTTGAAAATATTTAAGCACAATCTGTTTCATGGTTGCTTCCATATTTTCAACCATTAAGACATTTTCATCAAAATTAACAATGTCATCCTTAGTTTGAGGAAGAGGGTCATTTCCTTCAGGAGCTGGGAATGATGTCTGCTCAACTATAGGGGCTTCCATTTGTTGTGCTTCACCCAGTGGATCTTGAAGCACATCCATTGCCTTAAAGCCTAAAATGTTGCCCTACAACAGAAAATCATCATCAAGTTGGATATTATCCAATCCAACGGATGAAACTTTTGGTGCCTGTGAAGAAGTGTGGAATGTAAAATATGAGAACCCAAGCCCAGAACTTGGTGCTATCGATCACGATCTCTATGA
Organism: Wollemia nobilis; assembly: GCA_028583015.1. Taxonomy (NCBI): domain Eukaryota; kingdom Viridiplantae; phylum Streptophyta; class Pinopsida; order Araucariales; family Araucariaceae; genus Wollemia; species Wollemia nobilis. Next base: position 4,940,447 of record JAQPPZ010017049.1, on the reverse strand, counting down.
AAAAATTTTTTCCACCTCCAACCCACGTTTGGCCTCTCATCTGTGTAGGTTGTGCTTGTCATTGTTGTTGTGGATGCGGATGTTGCGGTGGAACCTATTGTTGTGGTGGATGCGGTTGTTGTGGTGGAAACTATGGGTGTGGTGGAAGCGGTGCCACCATATGGCCTCTCATTCTCATCGGTTGTCATTGAGAGGTGGTTGAAAACATAAAAAAGTTTTGTTAGCATTATTCAAAAAATCAAATAGAAAAAACCTTAATTCAAAGTAAATACACATTGTTTTACCTGAAGATGATGAAATCTGTTGAATTTGGGTATCGATGGGGGGGTGGCCACACTAGATTCAGCCTGCACATTTTGTGCATACCTAGGCGTACGAGAACCACCAGGAGAAGGAGCTTGCCTCGAACATTTTGGTGGCCTCTATAATGGTGATATTTTTGATCCAGTGTCTTCAGAATCACCAGTTTGCTCTGGCTTGTGACCCCTATTGGTAGCATCCTATTTATTCCTTATGGTGGCTGCCCTACCCTACATTTAGATGAAAAGAAAAATTTAAAAAATGAAAACATGCTAAAATATAAAATACTATTTGATTGTCAAATATTGATTGACTGATTACCTTCAATTCCTCTGGTGTCAAGGCAATGGCTTGTAGTGTTGCATGCACTACAATAGGAACAAGAGTATCTTGCAAATTATGAAAACTTTCAAAATACAGTTTTAAAATATAATTAACAATGGCCACAATGGGTTGTGTGTTGCTGGTTTGTAATTGCACCGCATGCAACTCGGCCCTGATGCGATCTGCAATATAGGTGCACCAATCGAACCTCTCATGATGCTCACAATGAATAACATAGGCTAGTGCCCAAAATAGAATTTTTGATCTTCCAAGCAGAATCAGTCTTGCCTGGAAGAACTCAATAATGGCCTTCAGAGTTGGATGCTTAACATCGGTGATTGTTAACCCTCTTTTTGACTTGGTGACGAAAGCTGCAAAAAAATTAGATAACAATTTACAAATTTGAAATTTTTAGCATTAATAGATTCTAAGACACAAGAATTATACCTACCAAATATTCTATGCTGAGTTGGTACGTTTTGTCGAGGTAGCCTTTCTCATCTACAGAGAGTTGGCACTTCATTGACACTGGAGGACAATCATCGAAAGGAAGATCTGTCAATCTCTTAATATCTACAATTGTGATGGTGAACGACATATTTCTATTCCATATTTTCATTTTGACTATGGCCTTGTCATGGTCATAACCACCAAATAATATGTTGCAGGAGGACTTTATCAATTTTGAAATGTGGCATTGATACCAAGGTTGTCAAACCTGCATCATCTAACCATGATAAGTCCATACCTGGGGTTATTAACAAATCTAAAATTAAAGTGCAAGAAATGTTCTTGAACTTTGGAATAGAGGTGGAAGCGATAACCATTGCTAGAAATTGGAAACTTGGAAACAGGAGAAACATGAGAAATTGGTTGCTCGATAATGGTTCGCTCTAGTTGGGTGCAGTCATAGAAATGAACCCAAAAAATGATAGTTGATGCCCTTTTATAGATAGAATGGATGGAGTCGACACATGGCAGCATTGTATTGGACATGCAGTATGGGTGACCGATTGTGTGACACGTGGCAGGTGGTCAACGATGGACCACTTTTCCAATAGACCCCTTATCGGGTTTCGAACCATAAACTGCATCAGGCCTAATATTATACCATATTTTTCTTAATATACAATACCAAATCCTATACTGCATCAGACCCGACATCGAACCATATTCTGATACTAGACCCTATACCACATCAAGCTTGATATCGAAATTGATACTGCATCATGCCCGATATCGAACCATATTCTTCATTAGGCCTGATACTAGACCATTTTCTACAATAGGCCATATTCCAAACCATATTCTGAATCAGATTTGATATCAGACCATATTCTACATCAAGTCTGGAATCGGACCATGTTTTGCATCAGGCTCGATACCAGACTACATTTTGTATGATGCTAGACCATATTCAGCATCAGATCAAATTCAAACCTTATTTTGCATTAGGTCAGATTATATTCTACACTCAGTATGATATCAGATATTGTTTTGCACCTGACCTGATCTCAAATCACGTTTTTGCACTCTGATCCCAGATTACGTTTTGCACCCGACCTGATCCCGAATCGTGTTTTACACTCAACCTGATTTGAACCTTATTATGCATCAATCCGAACTATATTTTACACCCAACCTAATCTAAACCTTATTCTGCATTAGGTCAGACCATATTTTTCTCTCGACCTGATCCGAACCATATTTTGCGTCAGGTTGAACCATATTTTGCATCCGAACCTTGTTTTCTACTCGATCTAGCCAAAACTATCAAATTCACCATTTTTTCCAATTTTTTTCAAAAACTAAGGTAATTCGCCATTTTATTTTACTTGATGTTGGCTAGGATTCACCACAGATTTGAAATGGATTCACCTATTTTTTACAATTACATTTCAGGTTTGACTCCTTATGCATAACCTTAAAGGGTTTAAAGATATAAGCTAAAAGTGGATAGGATAAAGTGTGACATCATTGGACATTACTGTATAACAAGCTAATAAAATTAGTTTAAAGGATACTTAGGAGACCAATCATCATCATATGTAATTACAAATTCATTCAACTTCAATTATCTGCTCCAATCATTCCAAAGACTTAAATGAATAGTAATCCAAAAATTATCCAAATAGCAGAATTCGCTTTAATAGAATAGACTAAACATAAAAGTGTAACATAAATAACTTAAAGTAGAAATGCATTCAAAAAATCCTATAATAACACAACAATGGAGGTCAAACATACATCACTTCTCATTAATTGGTAGTAATATTACACAAGTATCTAGGCAAATACTACAAAGCCAACCCTTCAACCAGAGGTGTCACGACTTATTTATAAGTTGTATTTAGAAACTTACAATAGAAGATTTATAACTGGTTACAAAATTATTATGAAATAGCCTAGAAGAGAAAACTCAAGATGCTAATGTAGTTGTTTTAGATTTTGTCTTACGTTTAAATTTGAATTTTTGTGTAATCTACTCCATTGATCTATAACTGCCTATTGCAAGTGGTCAAACTATTGTAATTTATTTGTTAGAGCTATCACTTTTGAGATTTCATGTCACTAACTAGAACAACTAGAGTGCACTATGGTGGTTGTAGGTTTGAAAGAGACATTTTGTGAATGATTATTTTGAAGTCGGGCTCATCACTTTGCTTATAAAGCTTCTTGGAACAAAACTAGGGCTTGTGAATGTTTTGATGATGTCACTTCAAGATGGACTTCAACTTTGTTCATTTTGATTTTGTTCATTGACACTCCTTGTGTGATCTTGGATCTTAGCTTGGAGATGTTGATGTCATCATCAAAATACCCTGAACTTTGTGCACTTTGACTTCTTACATCCTGACTTTGTGCAAAGGTTGCTTTGATTTTATGCATCTTATTCCTTTTGCATGATCTTGAGCTTTGGTATGAAGGTGCTTACATCATCACCAAAAGAGTCTCGACCTTGTGCCTCTTGATTTTATTCATTGCAGATTTGTGCAATCGACCTTGGGTATTTTTTCTTGCATCACTTTATGCTTTTTTTTTTCTTTTGTTGACGTCACTTAGTAAAAGTGCCCATTTTTGTGCATCCTAGCTTTGTGTATCTACCTTTCTTACATGATGTTAGGCTTGGGTTTAGGGATGTTGACATCACTACTAAGGAATGCTTGGATTTATTCATTTGTATCTTGAGCACTCTAGCTTTGAGCATTTTTGTTTTGTTTATTATATGTATTTTTTGGATTTTGTAATATCGTGCTGAATAGTCGAAAAAGGGTTGGTTTTATTTATCATGGCTATGTGCAACCATTTTTTTTAATAAAAATGCTTAGCTCCTTACTTTGCAAATGAGATCATGAATTTGACCTACAATAAGTTAATTATTAATGCCCTGAGAGACCTGCAACCCTACAAAGATAGGTTAGCCTCTCTAAAATCTTTGATGTAGGAAATGGTGAAAGAAATTCAGGAGCTCGTCAATACTAGATTACTCTATATTTTTACCCTTAGAGGAAAATCCTTAATGATGACATCATTTGATCAATTATTAAATAATTTAAGGACAAAATCTAAGTTAGAGATGTAGTCAAATAATTTAAGAAACTAAAACCATTGTTTTCCAAGTAGGAGATTATGGGTAAGCAAGTCTGATTATCCAATAACCTATATGAGGACTTGGAAAAAGAGATGTGGAGGACTTTATAAACATCCAATTTCTAAGAAATGAGTAATGGAAAATTTTCTAGGGCTATTTCCATAAATAGGAAATAAAGACTACACTTTTATTATTTTGCAATAGGGATTCCAATTATGAAGACCCGATTCCCAAGGATAAAGCTAGAAACTAGGATCTCTCACCAATTAATATTGGTGCCCTATGAAGTCACCATAAATGCAGTGACAAATAAGTACCTTGGTAAAAATACATTTAAAAGGATACAAAATAGTAGAATCAATCAACCAAAACCTTCTAACACCCCTTAAATTTTGTTGGATAGCCTACCCAGATTCATGGCAGCTACCAATTCCACCATGTAAATTAAAAAAAAAAAACATCCTTTAAATTTTGCTAAGTCAAAGATAAGGACCGGTTTGCTCCATGAAGATTAATTTGTTCCAAGAGTGGCCTATTAACAAGATGAAATGATTTTATTGTAGGAGAGAAGTTCTAAGGAAACATTGGTGAAGTTCTAGAAAACTAGAACAACTCACTCACTTCCTAGAGTGAGTCACTCATGGAACAACGGAGGGGTATAAAGATAAGCATAAATATTGAGGAAGATATTTGGAAAGTGATATTTTGGCTTGTAGTGTCATAACTCATTTTGGAAGCCTTCTAATACTTTTAGAGGTATAATTAGAGGCATGTAACATTTGGAGATGCATTATTTTGTTAGAGATGCTCCACATCTTTACTTTTATGAAGAGTAATTGTTTCTCACCCCAGGTAACTCAAGGGTAAGATTTTCCTACATAGGAGCCATGGGATCCATGGTAAACATATTTTGGACTTGAGAAGTTCAAAGTTACACTTTATGATACCCATATTATCCTCTTGTAATTCATGAGTTAAATGAGAAATTGATGTCTTTCATACTTCATTAGTGGCATTGCCCTCATAGATTGTGAAATATGTAATGATTGTGGTGGCACAACCCTTTTACCCATCTTATTATTCCTCCCATAATTTTAAATTAGTTGAATGGAAATGCATTGTTGTTGTTCAAATTTCTCATGTTTTATTAATTGCACACTCTCCTTGCTATGGTTTTCGTTGTATTTACTTTTAATCTCTTACACCCTAAACTTCACAATTTACTTTCATACATTCTAATTTTTGTATTTACTTTCCATATTTTAATTTTTTACATTTAATTTCATTCAATTAGATCATATTAGTTTATAATTTAGCAAGGATAGTGGGAAGTCATCATAAATCCATAGGTTGGAAAAGGCCCTAAATCCTTCCATCCAACTTTGTTGAAAATGGAATTATGGGCATGTAAGAAGTAAGACATTTTCACAATCCAACACCCATATATATTTAAAACTTGAATGAATAGCATCCTAAATGCTATTTAAAATAAAAAATTAAGCAAATTTATCTATTGATTTAGATGGTATGGGAGTACCATCCTTTTCTAAATAATATAAAATTGTGTTGAAGTCATCCATTAATAATCCATAGATCACAATTACAAATCATCATTAAATTTAATATAAATATGCTTAGATCCTTCTAGCATCTACCATGAGAAGTAACTATGCTTGAAGCATACATATTCATAACTCCAACTTTGATATTTTTCTCTTTCTTGTATAAAAGATCAACAACTCAATTACTTTATACTTTTAGCAATTATGCATCCCATTTGCATTTGTCTCATATTGTTGCAATATCTCCATAAACTTCTATAGCAAAATCCGCTAGATAATACCTTTGAAAGCATCATTATATTCCTCGCTACTTTTCTTTTTTTGTATCAAAATAAACTAAGGATGATAATAACCTATTTATTTCGTAATAATTGTTTTTTTAGGGACTTTATTCACACCTCTAATATTTCAATATAACATTTTTAATGGGTTATATGGTATTGAAATGCGCTTTGTCCATATTACATCACAACCACATCATGGCATTATGACTTGGTAATTATGTATATATTGCTCGAAAAGATTCTAAATTAGGAATTTTTATTGAAAGTTGAGGAATTTAATGATTAAGATCATGTTATTTGGCTGCAAATATACAATATTCATTATCACTTTTTAGAGTTATTTATGAGTGTAGCCCCACTCCTTGTCAACACATGATTTTTATTTTTATTTTTCAGATCGATACCCCTTATATGAGTTTCCTTTTCTCTTTGTTCTTGATTTAAATATCTTCCTCTCCATTTTCCATTCCCTCCAATTCTTTCATATTCATTAATCTCTTTGATTTTTTAAACTATTCCTAATGAGACATCATCTATAGGTTTATATTTTCCTAGAGAATCTAAAGTTCAAGGAATATCCTTAAAAACACTTTCTTCTTTATGTTGCCCTAGAAACTCTAAAATCCAAGGATGATCCTTCATAGCAATTATTTTTTATGCTTACTAAAATCCCTTGTCATGGATATCCTCCATACTCATTTCTATATGATTTTGTTCCTAAAACCCTAAAGTACAAGGGATAATTCCAACACAAGATTCATTTTTATTGCAAGAGGACTTTATACTACTTGAGAAAATTGAAGACAGTTTACTTGGATAAAACTTAACCTATTCTATCTCCTTTGTTTTAAAATTTGACTTAATGTCTTCCTTTGCATAATTAATTCCTTCTAAATTTAAACTTCTACACTATACTTTCTTATGTTTCTTCTCATGGTTAACTGAGTGAACTATGGCCTTCACCATCTAATGGTGAAAAGAGGTTTTTTTGCTATTTTTTGGGAGTGGAATATCCTTTATTTAATTTAGCTTCTACAATGTGATCTCTTTGCTTCATCTTGAATTTTATCATTTGACCAAAATTTTCTCTCTTTCTCCATCAATTGTAATTTTCAATCTCTTCTCATGGGTCTATTCTAATAACATTTGCAATATTGAAATGCAATATTTTCATCATCCACTTGTTTATTTCATTATCTTTATTTAGATTTAATCTTAGGGATTGTGGTAAACATTTTGAATTATCCTTGGTAACACATACCTAGCTATATATAACATGATTTCACTGCTTAGTACTTGGTCCCTCCTAGAAGAAATTGTCTAGAGCATTTCAAATATTCTTTAAAACGTCATTATTGATAAGATGATTCAAAAGTCCAAAAGTCCTAATTGATATTGGAAGACTTTCAAAAGTTTCTATCTCCCCAAAAAAATATCATTTCATCCATGGAACTTGCATAATAACCCTCTGCTTTAGGAAATTTTATACCATGATCAATTATCTCATCCTTGATGATCTCTTATGATGTAATTGTTAAACTGAGGAATTATCCTATCTTTGAAATTAGGTTTTGTGCCCCTACACTGAGTTTCAACAAGGTTGGATGGGATTGTCAATGGTTTCTAAAGACCTCCAAATTTAGGTTGGCTCCTTGTTGTCCTCATATAAAATATTTATACTAATATAATTTAAATTGAATGTAAAGTTAAGTCCAAAAAGGAAAAATGCATGAAAAGTAAAATGTAGAAAATAAAATTCTTTGAAAGTTTAGAGTGTGAGAAATTAAAAGAAAATATGGCTTTTACACTGTAAGGAGGATATCATGTGATTAGTCAACACATAAGAAGTAAATAACATTAATATTCACCCATTCCTTTGATTACAAAATTGATAAGTTAGTGACAAGGTGGGCTAGAAGGGCCATGGTCCAACTATAACATACTTAGTAAACCAATAGGGTAGTTCCATTGATGGAATGCTTGAGGAATTGTCAATTTCTTACAAACTTATGAGTACAAAGCAAAACATGGGTTTCACAAATTTTATCTATAAACTCTCATGGCCAAAATATGAATACAATTAGGGCCTTAGACACCTATTTATAGTAAAAAGTTGCCCCTAGTTACCTAAGATGGAAAACTATTACCCTTGGTCATGGTAAAGATTTGGGGGCAACTTTAGTAAATTGTTATACCTCCAAATGATACATGCTTCTAATCATACCTCTAATAGGGTTAAAAGGCTTCCAAAATAACTTGGTGTGCCACTACATGCCAAAAAATTGCTTTTCATAAGATTTGACATGAGTTCCATTCCATATTTTACCCTTGCAATTATTTCAATGATTCACTTGGGTTTTACAATAAAATCACTCATATTTGCAAGTATATAAACAAATTTGTTGGGTGAATTGTTCCTTTAAGCTAATCGACCCCCTTAAGAAAGCAAATCAACTTTTAGAGTGAATTAATATAAATTTATAGACAAATTAGTTCTTGTTCATAATTAGCCAAATTTGAAGGATTTTGGGATGTTTTCTACTACCTAATCTCCGTCACTGCATTCTCCTCTAGAATTGGTGAAATTTACAAAGGTAGTGCTAAGGTGCTACATTAATGGTGACTTCATGAAATACCAAACTCAATTGGAATTATATCCTAGATCATGTCTTTATCTTTGGATACAAAGTCTACAAAATTGGGACCTATGCTACAAAAGCATAAAATTTGTTGTTTCTCCTTTAGTTGGTCTTTGGTGGTAGCAATCCCAGTGGCTTATGTCACTTACTATCATCTAGAAATTGTACTACCTTGAGGCCTTCTACCTCCCCCATCAAGTATTCAAATGTATTTTTAAATAATTTTTCCTTATTGGAAGCTAGCACCTTTCACTTGATGTGAATTGATTTTAGCCTCTAATATGTTATAGTTGCATTTTCTTAGTCAGATTGGTCTTTCTTTTTCTCAATCATAGTGCTAATGATATCATCATCTAGGAGGTGCTTTCTTTCATTGAAAATGTTAGGAATTCTAATAGTAATCAACCCTTGGATCCCCTTATCCATTTATTGAACTCGGGTTATTAAGGATGCCAAGTTATTCTTTTAGGTTTGAAGGTTTCTATAGACATCCAATATTTTTCTTAACTTCTTGACCAATTTCTTACAATCTATTCCATGTTGTTGTACTTGCACTATGCTCATTGATACAAGAAGTTTTAGGACGTATGATGTTCCTCCCTTGCATATAGTTGTGCTTCTACATGCTCAATGGTTTTGTCTACCTTTTCTAGGTTTTCTTCTATAAAGGGGGTTGATTAGAAGTATTCATATGCATTCTCCATATCCTCCTTGATATATTCCCAAAAGGTTCTAACCCTCTAAATTTCTTATGCCAGCTTTGGGTGTACAACTCTCTTTAGGTTTTGAGGCTATCAATTCCTTGAATTATTGGTATTGTTATTCAAGGATTTTTAGGATTTAGTTTTGTTCTTTAATCAAGTGTTGCATTAGTTCTTCAATCTCAACAAGTTGGGTTTCAAGGTCCTTGACTTGATTCTTTAACTGATCCTTTATGGAGATATTTTTCTTCAACTCTTTATTATCCTATTGGATTTGGTCCTTTTGTGCCTTAAATAATTTCAATTATGCCTCTAACTCTTTATGTTTAATTTGTGTTGCTTCATCCTCAATTGTTAGTCATTCATATTTTATTATTGTGACCAAAGTGATATGGTTAGCCAATCAAACTATTTGGTATAGGTCCATCTTGTCTAGATCCAACTAGGACACCCTAGCAACTAAGTCAATAGGATTTGAAGCTACCTTTGTGGGGTAGATTACTACTACCTTGACGAAGTACACCTTGTTCCCCTTTTTCAACAGTTTCAAATGGAAGAGCACTAAATCCTTGGAGGTCCTTTCATTGAGTTGTACTTCTTATTCCATATCTTCTCCTTAGTGGAAAGAATTTCTAACACCTTGATGATATTAGTTTCTCCAGCCTTATAGATATAGTTTATCCCAAGCTCTTTAATCACACCTATTAATGGGAGAGCTATTATAGATTCAACTCCTTGGTAGGAGTAGTGGGCATCATCATATATAGGAAAAATTATCATGCTTAATATGGTAGGCAAGTGTAGGTAGACAATATAAAAAGAGGAGAAAATTGAGTGGTGATAACAAGGAATGGAGTGGAAGGGCCAAGAGTGGGATTTAAAGCTATTTGTACTAAGGATACAAAGAGGGATGACACTGTGTGTTGGACTAGTAGGTGTGAGGCAATGGTTGGATGAGTGGAGATGGGGATAATGTGATGGGAGTGGTTCATACGATGATTGTAATTTTTGGAGGTGAGGTTCCTCTTAGGTAAATATGAGGTAGGGTACCTCTTGGAGAAATAGGTGTTGCACTGGTGGATGGTAAGATAAGTGTAACAAAATAATAGGAAGGAGAAGAAGTAGGAATAAAGGAAAAAAATAGATGAGGGTAGAAAAGGGAGCAAAAATGGAAGAAGAAGAAGAAGGGATAAAGAGAGAAAGGAGAGATATGGGTGGTGACAAGATAGTAGGAGTGGTTGTAATTGTGACCATTAGACTAGTCATTTACAACTCAAGAGGGAAGCCTCCTTTATGGATTTCCCCTTATCAAGTTAGATTTTCCACCTTTGTTATTGCTACAGCCACCTCACCAAACATAGACCTATACCTTTCAAACCCCTTTTTCCTCTATTATCATATTCTTAACTACCAAACCATTACTTGTTCGCATTCACTCCCTAATTGTACTCACTTCTTGCTCAAAATGTTAAGGTTCATCCATGAGATAGAAACCTTGATTTATAGTGTGAACCTCTTCCTCCCCACCCCCAATATTCTTTTTATTTGCTAATATATCCATTTATAAATAATTGTAATATATATATATATATATATATATATATATATATATATATATATTACATTTAAACATACAACCTTACTAAATAATTAAATAAACTAAGTAAAAACATAAAATAAGATCGTTTAAGATAAAAATATAAACATTATTATAATATGTAAAGATCAAAAAGTGACAAGTTAAAGAAGATTGACAACTTAATAGTTTAATAGCTTTATTATCCATATATGTATATAAACTTAAGTGAAGTAGAATAAAGTATATCAATATTCATTAACTATAAGAGACAACATAAAAAGGATCAATAGTACTAAGGTTATAAATATATTTAGTATCATTTACTAGTTTTAGTTCTATTATTTTAAAATTTTAATTTCATATAATCATAAATGTAAATAAGGTAAAATAGTTTTTAATGTCTATGAGACCATAGGTCATATGAGACAACCCTCATAGAAGATGTTGTTTTTCCAATTTATGGTTATCCAACCATACTCTGGTTATCGAACTTCATATATAACCCTACCCATTATAGGATTCAAACCTTAAAACTCTATTCAAAGTTCCAAATTCTATTCATAAAAGTTAAGTAATAATTATATTAGTTTATGTTTTAGTTCTTGAAAACCAAAATCTAACAAATAAAAGGAGTATCTCCAATATATATTAGTTAGATAAATATTGGATTTTAAATATTGTAGATGGCATTGAGATAATTTGAATTTTATAATATTATAATGTCATAGTCATCTAGAGCTAAGACGAGTAAGTTAAACTATCAAAGTAATCGAAATAAGAAAGGCACATCAAATGGGAGGTTGGCCACTCCTTTGGTTATGCCATTGTGCTTGCATTACAAGTGTAAGGCCAGTTGGTATATCAAAAGGATTATAAGCTATTATACTTGTAAGGGTAGTTAAATTAGAGAATAAAGTCCTTAAGGATATTCATAAATAATATACCTTAACAAAAATGTGGCAATAATATACGAATTTTTTTAAAAGAATGGTTGTAAGCAAGTTGGTTATAGTTGATTGAATATCAAGTTTAGTCAATTGTTTTAATATTATGAGGTAGGGTGGATATGTCCCTTTGAAGGGTCTCATTCTTCATTAGGAGTGGTGATCTAGACTTATGACATAAAACTTACCTAAAACATAAAACATACAGTAAGGAAATAAAAATTATAAACATATATGAGACTAATAAAAAAGCAATTACAAGATTTTCTACTATAGAAGAAGAGGTATTAAAGTGGAAAAATATTCCAACATAGGAATATACTATTAGTGGAACAAAATTCCAACATAGGAATATACCATTGGAAATAAATAGCTTGTATGGGAACAATATCACATAAACTGGTTAAAAAGCAAGAGGGCCAACTACCCCCCACACATATATCGTAAATCGATGTTAATAGGGATGAGAGTCCCACATAAATAGGACCAAGGGCTTCCACATTTAAGCTTGTTACTCCATTGACAAAGAGTTTGGCAAGTGTTGGGGCTCATAAACCACTAAGTCCCACAACCAGGTCAATGTGGGATTATTAACAGAATACACTAAGTAGAAGAGGTATTAAAGTGGAACGAAACAGGTCAATATGGGATTATTAACACACGCACACACTACATTAACTAAGTAGAAGAGGTATTCACACACACTACATTGAATAAGTAGAAGAGGTATTAAAGTGGAATGAAATAGGTCAAATATGAGATTATTAACAGATGCACACACTACACTAAGTAGAAGAGGTATTAAAGTGGAACAAAATTCCAACATGAAAAAAAACAAGTCAATATGGGATTATTAAAGTGAAATGAAATTCCAACATAGGAATGTGTATTAAAGTGGAACGAAACAGGTCAATATAGGATTATTAACACATGCACACACTAAACTAAGTAGAAGAGGTATTAAAATGGAACGAAATTCCAACATAGGAATATGCCTTTGAAAATAAATTCCAACAAAGGAATATACCATTGAAAATAAATTCCAACAGAGGAAAATGCCACTAGAAATAAATAGCTTGTATGGGAACATCATCACATAAACTGGTTAGAAAGCAAGAGGGCCAACTACCTCCTAGACACATGTTGTGACTCGATGTTAATAGGGGTGAGGAGTCCCACTTGATGTTAATAGAGGTGAAGAGTCCCACATAAGGAAGACCAAGGACTTCCACCTTTAAACTTGCTACCCGATTGGAAAAGAGTTTGGCAAGTGTTGGGGCTCATAAACCACTTAGGTCCTACAACCAGGTCAATATGGGATTATTATTAATACACGCACAAACTACACTAATTAAGTAGAAGAGGTATTAAAATGGAATGAAACAAGTCAATGTGGGATTATTAACAAATTACACTAAGTAGAAGAGGTATTAAAATGGAACGAAATGGGTCAATGTGGGATTATTAACACACACTACACTAAGTATAAGAAGTAGAAGAAGAGATATTAAAATGGAACGAAACGGGTCAATGTGGGATTATTAACACATGCACACACTACACTAAGTAGAAGAGGTATTAAAGTGGAACAAAATGGGTCAATGTGGGATTATTAACACACACACACACTACACTAAGTAGAAGAGGTATTAAAGTGGAATGAAACGGGTCAATGTGGGATTATTAACACATGCACACACTACACTTCTACTACACTAAGTAGAAGAGGTATTAAAGTGGAACAAAATTCCAACATAGGAATATACCACTAGAAATAAACAGTTTGTATACAGGTCAACGTGGGATTATTAACACACACGCACACTACACTAAATAGAAGAGGTATTAAAGTGGAACAAAATTTCAACATAAGAATATACCACTAGAAATAAAAAAATTTGTATAAGAATAACATCACATAAACCGGTTAGAAAGCAAGAGGGCCAACTACCCCGACACACATGTCGACTCGATGTTAATAGGGATGAGGAGTCCCACATAAATGGGACCAAGGGCTTCCACCTTTAAGCCTGCTACCCCATTGACAAAGATTTTGGCAAGTGTTGGGGCTCATAAACCACTTAGGTCCCACAACCAGGTCAATGTGGGATTATTAACACACACACACACTACAAAGTAGTTTTTAATGTGCACAAGACCATAGGCCATATTGAACAATCCTGGCAAAGGATGTGTTTATCCAACCATGCTTCACTCAATTTGATACCTATCATTATACCAAGGTGTACAATCCTACCTACTTTCAAATTTGAACCTCCAACCTCTAGTTTGGATTTTTAAAGCCTTCATCATTAAACCACTCAACATTATTAGTTAAGAGATTGCATGGGGATGCATAAATGATTAAACATTAACATTGAAAGTGAAAAAAGCAACAAAGCAAATATATATATATATATATATATATATATATATATATATATATTTATTTATTTATTTATTTATTTATTTATTTATTTATTGATTTTATTTTATAAGCAAAGCATTAAAATAACATATCAAATAATTATACATAATATTATGATGTATACATTAAATAATAAATAATGTATAACAAATAGTTGCAAGCTTACTGTGGTAAGGGCTTTGGTCTCTCTTTGAGAGGTCCAAAGTTCAAACCCCACCTAGTATGAGGGGACCAGAACCCCTCATAAAAAATATGTGTAAACTCATTAAATTTTTACCAAATGGTATTAGCTCAACTAGTTAGATTCCTCAATATTGAAGGGAGGAGAACTAAGTTTGAATCTTGCAAAGCTATACATGGATAATATCCAAGTTTTTTTGTAATGTAACCACAGGTGGGGTTGTTTCAATCCCATATAACCAATTAAAAAAAAATTATAGCAAACAATGTTGAGTTATTATGGATGAAATATGCAATTTATTAATTAAAATATATTAATTTGAAGTTTTGAAGCCTTAGATGTTAGACCCACTCAACATTATTAGTTAAAATATTGCATAGGGATGCATGAATGATTTAACATTGAAAGTAAAAAACAAAAAAATAATATATATATATATATATATATCAAACGATCTTGCTGTATTTTTGCATAAGACTAAAATGGTAGTAAATAGATCAAGATGCAAATAAAAAAATTACAAACTTAGATAGCAAGGATGAAGATAAAACACCAAGAATATTCCTTGAGAATGGTAACCACCATGGAGCAAAAGGGCCAGCCCCCAAAAAAAGACCCCCCAAAGAGAGTATCACTATAACACAACTGAGATCTCGTCCAAGCATAAAGGCAATAAAAAGACCTACTGGATAGATAGGCCCAATGCTTCCAAAGTAACAATTATCATTAACCGCGAAGGGAAATTGTCTTCCCAAATTTTGAATTGGCCACTATCCACCCCCAAATTGGCCATAACATCAGCAATCTGGTTACCTTCTCTATAAATATGCTTAATTTTAACTTCTAACATACCTTACAGAATCTTTGATGTGTCCTTAATAATATTTAGGATGAAACAATTGTCAGTCTTTCCAACCTATAGATCTTGAATGATGTTCAAGGAGTCACCTTGAATGAGAATTCTTTTGAAGCCCCTCTCAAAAACCTGGTGAACACTCGAGAAAAGAGCCTTAGCTTCAACTAGGTGGTTGGTTTGAATACCATAATATTCAGTGTAAGCCCAAATGACCTCACCATTATCATTTCTAACAATACTTCCTCCACCAGCCCTCTAGAGATTACCTTTGGTAGCCCCATCAAAGTTTAGAATGACCCACTCTTTAGCTGGTTTATGCCATCTAGTAGCCAATACTTTTTTAATATTGGATACAGAAGTAGAATTCTCTAGATTCAGATTCCAACTAACAACATCTTTCTCCACAACTTCCTCCCTACCATTTCCAACATCAAATACAATCAGGTTATTTTCAATAGCAACTTTAATCCTTCTAAAGACAAAGGATTCATCCCTAGTAATATCCTTGAAAATTATTTTGTTCCTCTCCCACCAAATACCCCATAAAAATAAGGAAGAACTAGATCCCACACCCTAGTGAGGTTGTGACTGATGAAGAGGGATTTCCACTGAGTGAAAATTTCCTTGAAAGTTTGAGGCAATATCCATTTGATGGAAAAATAATCCAATAAAGCATTGAACACCTTATTTTAGAAATCACAATGGACAAAAATATGATCCACAGATTCAACATCCTTAGAACACAAGAGACAAATATTGGGAAGATGGAATCATTTCTTACATAAATTATCAATAGTCAAAATTTTATTTTTCAAATATAGCCACAAAAATACAATCTTGGGGATCAAATGAGGATACCAAACCCTTTCTTCTAAAAATGATCCTCCCCTAGAAAATGATTGGGCCTCATATGTAGTCTTGACATAAAAAATGCCTTTAGAAGAATGATTCCATAGAAGGAAGTCCTTGTCATTCTGTTGAGGAAGAAAGTATTGTTGTAGCAACATGTTCAAACTTGCCAAAATCTAAAGGATCTGAAGATCAATTGTATATAAAGTCATATGCTTCCAAATCCTCTTGCCATTAGTGATGATTATGTAATCAATTACTTTTTCTTCATATTTCAGTGACGAAGGAGCCTTAAAATCATAAAACTTGGGACTAAGAAAGAGAGGTTAAGGAAGAATCCAAGTATCCCCCCAAAATAACACATCCTTACCATTCCCAATCTACCATCACATATCCTTTGTAACCAAACTTCTGACCCCCAGCAAAACATTCCATATCACAGAGCCTCTAGGAGAAGCAGCACTTCTAAAAAAAGGAATGTGATTTTCCAAATACTTACCTCTCATAATATATTTCCACAAATGGTCCTCCTCAATACAATATCCAGGTTGTTTTTGCAATCAACATCTTATTAAACAATAATTTTTTTATCCCAAGACCACCTTCTTTCCTAGAAGAGCAAACCCTATCCCAAGATACAAGGGACACCCTCTGTTTATCCTCCATCCTAGCCCATAGAAATATCCTAAAGATCTGGTTAATTATCCTCCTTACTTTGAAGGGTATTCTAAAAAGATATATGTAATAGACGGGAATATTTTTGATGGTGGCTTGAAGCAATTGCAACTTACCTGCTTGGCTTAGGATATTACCTTTCCACCCAGCTAACTTATGTTGAATCCTATCTAACACAGGAGAACACAACTAACTTACCTTTATAATTGGTTAAGATATATTATACAACTCATATTCATATGAATAAAATTATCAATTATAAATTTATTTTATTAGATTATAAAGTTATCTCAATACTATAATTTTTTTTTTTTGCCTAAGGTTTGGAGCAAATGATGAAAAATAATTATTATTTTTCAAAGGGAATAAGCCCATGTCCCACCTCTTTAATTGTTTACTTTGAGTGAGGGGGACCTGGAGGGGCTCAGGATTAAAACTGCCAACCTGAAGCTGGTAAACACCTTGGATGAAAAATAATAGATTTCACATAATATACATAGATCCAAACCCTTGTATGAATCTTAAAATGTTATTAAATGATTTGAACTATTGGCAATTTTGCACTTTGCCATATTGGATATTTTGCTGGAACATTTTGATGTATTTTAATGCAATATGATGATGCAATTTTGTCTATCTACGATGACTTTTATTTCATCTATTCCTTGTTTATTTACATATTTGTATTGGTGTTATAAGTATTTTTTTGTAAAATTTCATTCGGAATTTTAGTTCGCTCTGTTATGAGTATATTAAGAATGAAAGCATCTTTCGAGCCTATGAAAATAAAAATGAACAATGAATGATTGAAGAACACAAGCTTATACTAAGAGGGGGGTGAACAGTATAAGACCACTTTTTACTTTTCTTTTCCAAACAGTATTAATCAATATAATCAATGGCAATATCAATAGCAATAACTAAAGCAATGCACAAATCATCACACAATAGAGACACCACAATTTACGTGGTTCACCCAATGTGGGCTACTCCACGGAGAAAATATTTTACTAATATTTTCTCAATAAATATCTTGGGAATCCTTTCCCTATTACAATTTTTATGGACATCTAACCAAAGGAGATGCTAATCCCCTAAATCTAGTTTATGGATATTTATCCATAGGAGAACTCCTCATCTGCTTTGGATGGTGTTCCTCTAGAAGACTGCCTCCACTACACTGACTGGTGGATCTCTCTCCACTTGAAGACTCTTGTCCTCACTTAGAATACTTGTCCTCAATGTCCTGGCTGATGGATCTCTATCCATTGGAGACTCTCTCCTCTTTACTCTGTCACCTCCAAAGCTCTGTCTCAATTTTGTACTAAACACAGTCCAGTTGGTCTAGCACAGCTTTGCTCAATCTCTTGCACTAAACACAGTCCAGTCGGTCTAGCACAATTCTTATCAATAAGCTCACTCAAATCTACACTAAACATAGTCCATTCGGTCTAGCACAAATCTACTCAACTCTTGCACTAAATATAGTCCAGTCGGTCTAGCACAAGTCCACTCAAATCTGCACTAAACATAATCCAGTAATTCTAGCACAAATCTGCTCAATAGGTCCACTCAGAACCTACTCAAATCTGCTCAACAGGTCCACTCAGAACCTACACAACTCTGCTCAACAGGTCCACTCAAAACCTGCTCAAATATGCTTAACAGGTCCACACAAAACCTGCACAACTCTGCTCAACAGGTCCACTCAGAACTTGTCCAAATATTCTGAATAGGTCCACACAGAACCTACACAACTCTACTCAATAGGTCCACTCAAAACATGACCAAATCTGCTCAATAGGTCCACACAAAACCTGTCCAAATCTACTCAATAAGCTCACATAGAACTTATTCAAATATGCTCAATAAGTCCTCTCTAGGACTTGCTCAAATCTATATTGTAAGCTTCCATAAAAGCTCACACAAAATCAGTCCACAAGTCTTCTCAAAGACTTACCTCAAATATGCTTAACAAGTCCACACAGAACTTGTCCAATTTCATAGAAACATAAAGATAATTTTTAGAGACTCAATATTTTCTTTACTCAATGATAAATCACTTTCTCAACTCAATCTCATAGAAGCATAAATATAATTGTTAGAGACTCAATATGTTCTATACTCAAAGCTCAATCACTTTCTTAACTCAATCTCATAAAACCATAAAGAGAATTGATAGAGACTCAATATGTTCTATTCTCAAAACTCAATCACTTTCTTAACTCAATATCATAGAATCATAAAGAGAATTGTTAGAGACTCAATATGTTCTATTCTCAAAACTCAATCTCAACTCAAATCATAATATAGTATAGTTTTTTTTATGGAACTTGATGAATAACTTCATACATCCACTTGACTAGGCTTAATCAAATCTACTCAACCAATCTCTTCAAGAAACAACTCTTTCTTTCAAACCCTAGTCCAAGCATGTATACTTCCACTCAAAATATTTCCAACAATGCTCAACAACAAATCTCACATAACAATGATACTCATATTTTTTTCTAACTCAAGTTCAAGTTCTTTGCATAACAACTCACTTCAACAACCATGCTTATAAAACATTCTTCACATAACAATGATACTCATGATCTTTTCAAATCTTAACTCAGGTTTTTCACACAGCCAATGGCTTCAACAACAATGCTTATAAAACAAGGTTTTAATCACAACTCTCAATTCAGAAAACCTTGAAGCATTAACTCAAAACACTCCACTCAACCAATGGTCTCAACAACAATGCTTATCAAATAAGGTTTAATCACAACTCTCAATTTAGAAAACCTTGAAGCATTAACTCAAACACTTTCGAAAAGGAAACCTTGATCAAATACTTTTCACTCCAAACTTAATTTTCAAGACAGCAATCAATCAACTCAACCAAGAAGGAATTTGCCCATACATTTTGTTTGACAAGTAGTTGGTCTCACAAATCTGCCACACTCACAATTACTTCTTTGCCAATCTCAATAAGGGTTAGAGGATAATTTTCTTCAACAAAAAATATCACAAAAATAATATCAAAATTACACCTTATCACTCCAACTTAAATAATAATCAATATCCTCACAATAGTCACAAAAATCCTTAATTCAAAATAACATACTACCCACAAAGTCTTAATCTTCTAATATTCCACAATAGCAATTTAAGACTTTTAAAAATAAAAATAGAATTCTCCTTATAAATCCTAAAGGTAATTCTCAACTACCACAACTTTATTACAAAGCAACCTTTCCAAACTCAACCACTAAACAACCTTATACCTCCAACTTAGGCATTTAATTAAAAATAAAATAAAAAATATTACCTTTGACTTGGAGGGAATCGAACCCTCAACATTGCCCCCTATGAGCGCCTTAACCGTGACCAAATTCTTTGTACTAGCCAAGTGCTCATTGAGATTAATGAAGCACCACGTGCTTCTTAATCTCCACTCTCTCTTTTCGCCTTGGCAAAATAACGTGCACCGTAGGCGATTCACTCAACACACCTCACGATGCACCTATCGTGATTCGAACACGAAATCCCTTGCAAGCCAACGCTTTTATGCTTTCCAAAATGCCACTAGACCACGTTGTCTTATGCAACTTCAAAAATCGAAGCTTCCTCCCTTCAACACTTTGTTGTCATGTTTTTCACATACACTCATGAGCTCTTTCTTTCGCAAGCCAATCTTTTCACTTTAGAGCAAGGATAATAAATTTGAACTTTAGGCATAGTATTTATATGCTTCTTCCACTACTTTGAAAATGTCGATGTTTTCCTTGTTGTCTTCTATGACGTTGGTGGAGATCATAAAGGCTTCGAATGCCTTTGGTCTTAAATCCAACCTTTGGGTTTATTAAAATATCTTTAGATTTTATAAAACCTACTTTTGCCTTATAAAACATTATAATAAGAATTATAAATATTTTATTTGGGTTTTCACCATGGCACATTTAATATTATAATAACCACTATTACAATATTATACCTTTGATAAAGTACCTTTAATATTTATTTATAAAATTTAAATTCAAACTGAATTTAAATAATTTATAAAATAAATATTATAACTCCTTTTTAGCTTCTGTCTTTTCCACTGTTTCACTTGATCTTTGGCCTTCTTAATGGATATCAAATGACCATTTTTATCCCCTTTGTTTCCTACTAAAATATTTGGTATTAATTATGACTTCATCTGGTGACATCACTGACAACTTTGACTTAGGGACTCAAAATGTCCAACAATGATTCGGAGGAGAATTTTAAGAAGTTTATTATCTTGGAGATGCCAACGTGTTCACCCCAGACAAGGGACGAATGCCCCATTCACCCCATTTTTAGGTGAATGAAACGGTAAATATTTTGAAAAAAAAACTCAAGGAGAAGCAAAAAGAAGCGCGGCTGAACACATTTGTGTTCATCCCAACTGAGGGACGAACGTCCCGTTTGCCCCTCCTTTGGGCAAATGTGCTTCAACATCCGAACACAATTGTGTTCACCCGAAAGCAAAGCAACATTCTATTCACCCCAGTTGAGGGGTGAACATCTTGTTCACCCCTCCCATAGGCGAACACATTTTTGAGAAACGATCCTGAGCGCTTAAAGGAGGATGAGGCAAAACAGATTTTATAAAAAAGGTAAACATAAGATTGGGCGAAATGGATCACAGTCAAAGCTTTCGAGGGCGCCATATTTATACACATTAAAAAATGGTGGAAATGAGTAACTTGAATCATGGATCTCGAGTAGAAAAGAAGCTATGCGAGAAGAGCAGGAGAATTTTCATGATTTCCAAGGCGTAAAGACGTTTCCAAAGCATTCAATGTTTTCCAAATTATCTATGCACTAACGCCCGAGTTGGTTTCTTGGGAATTATTCCCTGAAAGATGGATCGTTGTCTCTAAAGGAGATATTTTCAATGATTTCGAGGAGGAATTTTCTCATTTTTGTTTATGATCCATGATCATTTTGCTCTCTTGTGCATTAAATGAAATAGGCGAAAACCTCTATAAATACTAATGGAATTTCTATTGTAAAAAAGAGGGTGGGATATTTTGTGAGAATACTCTCCAAGTTCTCTGCATTAATACAAGGCATCAGGCTTCTAATTTACAAGTAATCTTGTGTGCAATTTCTTTTTGTACTGGGAACTTCTATTTTACATTCATCTTTCTTGTTTGCTGTTAAATTTAAATTCTGCATTTGGATTTAAATATTACTAGTAAGGGAGTGTGAATGTTAAAGTGTTATTCTGGGGGTTATTACTGCAAAGTTACAAGTAAATTTTGCTGCATTTTCCTCTGTTAAATGCTATTTCATGCTTGGGTGAATTTCCTACTGTTAGTCTACCCTGAATCCTGCACTTTGGATTGTGGCCATATTTCCCATTTCTTTTCATATTTTTCCAATTTCTTTCCTGCATCCCTAGTCTTCTACTAGTGTAGGATTTAGTTTGGGAACCAACCCTCTCTGGATATTGGCACGAGGGATATTTCTTTCCTTCGGCCTTTCAATGTTGGTCGTATCTAGGGTGCACAAATGCAGTGTTTGTTGATTGGGTAGATATTTGACCAACATTTTTTAGCACGCCTGGTGGGACCTCAAAGTTTCCACTTCCAACAGTATTAAGGTTTGATGTTTACCTTTGTGTTGTAACATTAGAACATCTTGCAACTTGACTATACTCATAAATCTTCGAATGTGAGAGTAGCAAAAGTTGTGTCTCATGAATACAAGATCGAAGGCCAAAAATCCAGATCATCAAATCGAGTTCTACAAACTTGATATTCAAATATTGAGGGAACATCCTCAATTAGCTACTTTTTGGCGTACATCCTTGTTACCCCATATATCCCACATACCATATGTTACATCCTCACAGTTAGCGGGTGTATGTTCCGCTCCTGTAAGCCCAGTAAGTACTACCACAAGTTTCCCACAACCTCTGCCCCATACAACCATATGAATCAAAATCCTCTGCCAAGGCAGTTCTTAGCATGGAATAGCTCAGGAGCTTTGAATCTACAAGCACAGAATCTGGTCCCACAAGCTGTTTTGAAAGCTTTGCCGACCTATGATGGTACCGGTAAAACTGCATATGAACATATTCAATATGTGGCTTCTTTGACAACCATCCATGACATAACAAATGAAGATGTAATGATAAAATTGTTGGTATTGTCGATGAGAGGGAAATTGCTTTATTGGTACCGATCATTGCAACCTAGTACCATTACATCATGGGATCAACTCGCAAAGTTGTTGATTAAAAATTTTAATGAAAAAGTTGATCCATACTCTTTGTTGCACTAGTTTATGATGATTCAAAGACATCTGCAAGAAGAGATAGTTGAATTCAATGTTAGGTTCGCACGAAGATGGTAAAGAGTTCCTGATGGATTACAGCCCACACATGAGCAAGTTGTGTTCTACTATCTTAGGGTATTTAGCACCAAAATTGGTATGGTTATATGGTAGGCCAATGTGACTACATTTATAGACTTGTATACGCAAGCTCAAAAGGTCGAATCTAATTTGATTGTTGTAGGTATGTTTCCCCCGAAGATGACTATACCCATTGTACCTGATCTTCCATAGTATTTGTATTCAAGCACATTTTTGCAATCCATGCCTTCCATGTACTCGGTTCCCTCATGGAGTTCTAGCCCACCTCATGTTGCTCTGATCCCTATCTCACAATGTCCAGCCTTAGGCTTTTCTCAATTGCCAACTCAATCAGTTCTCTAGTTGCCAGCGCCTGTGACTTTCCCAACATTGCCAGCACCCCTGACTCCCTTGTTGTTACCTACACCACAAGCACCCTTACCTTTGCCAGCGCCCACTCCACCATCTAATCCTGACCCCCTCATGACATTGTTGCAGGAAGTAAAGTCCAATAACGTAGCCTTAAGGACAATATCTAATGAGCTTACCACAGTAAGGAAGAAGCAAGCGAAGGTCGAGTTCTGATCTAGGAGATTTCAGACCCCACCTATTACAAGAGAACAAGCTTCTACCAGTAGAGGACCTGAGAAGAGTACAATAGTGCTATCAAATGAGGAGACTAGTGCAACGAAAAAGGCGTATTGGTGCTCGACATGTAACAATCCTCATGGAAAAAAAACCTGCATGGTGCATATGAATTATGTGCAAATGCTAGCAGAAAGTTTGACTGGCGAACAAGTTAATATGATTAGAGAAGCTAAACACAATTTCATGATGCCATCCTTGGAGCAAGTTTTGATCCTTACGAGGTTCAAAAAGAAGCCAATAACTGTAGATCCGACTGAGCTTGAACCTTTGAAGGTGCTAGCAGAACCAAAGGTACAAGATGAAAAGCGGCCACCTCCAATGAAAGTTCCTGGTGTGAGAACTAAGGAGCAAGAGTCTGTCAAATTGAGAGACTTATTGCCTAAGCAGGCTCAAGAGAAAGTACAAAATAAGGATTTAGTTTCGTAATCTATAGCAGCTGCTCAAACGCATGGTGAAACAAAAGAGCAAGCCAAGTAGTGACTTAAGTACCCATCATTAATGAAGAGGTAAAGAGTAGAAGCTACTCAATAGTATCGAGATAAATATGAACGAGCTCCAGAAGAGAAGGTTTTGGCTGATCCAAGTTACAACATTGTAGAGGAAATGAAGGCTTCTCCATGTATATTTGAACTTTTATGTTATTCAAATATAAAGCAATGGTCTTGTATCCAGTATCTACAACTTGTATGAAACAATGTAGATTTTGATTGGGTTTATCTATAAAAAATTCTCCAAGTTACTTTTTGCAATATTTTTTTGTAGTCCTTGAGTTAATGTAAGCTTTTACATATTTCATTTAATTGAGTGTAGACACCTAAAACATGTCATGTTTAGGAAGACTACTCACATGGGCATATTCATAGATCATGTGACTAAACCTTGGGACCTTCCAAGTATCAAAAGTGGTTTTCACCACTTATTTGGGGCAATCTTAGCCCATCCAAGCCTGGCCGCTATGAACCAAAGTGGCTAGATCCTAGCCTCTTCAACTTAGAGTGGCCAAACCTTAGCCGTTGTAGCTTAGAGTGGCCAAAACTTAGTTTTTGCAGATGATAACAGCTAAACCCTAAAAAGCAATTTACCATCAAATTGACCCATAACGGGTAGAAGTGGTAGTCTGCATGCAATAAGACCGAGTGGGGACAACTTTGCATTCCTCCTCATAGCCAGTATACATGAAATACTCAAGTCTAGATTTATACATCAGTTAACTAGACCTCAATGGTAGACAAAGACTTAAATTATCATGCTAACAAACAGTTTGTATGCAGGATTCGGCCTTAGGATTTTAGACCTAAACCTAATACCTCAACACATTATAAGGAGTAAACCTAAAAGCACTAGAGGACCTTTCTTTGATCAATGAGGAATTATTGAGATACTTAGAGAGAGCTTTCAAAGACTTGGAGAGCTTTTTCTCGTAGCAAAGCCTTGTCGAATTGGAGAGCAAATTGGAGCACCTTTTAGGAGTAATGAAGTGTTAACTGATTTAGGATTTTTATCTATAGGATATTCAACACATCGGACAAGAAACGACAATAATTTCAACATCAGTAATAAGCTTGGATTCATAGCCTTGGAGCAATAGAGATAGATTTTCATCTTAGCGGCCACTGTCTCATACAGTGGCCCACCGGTCTAATATAGGGTTCTTTGCACTAGTTTCTTTCATTTAGCTTGTTACATATTTTTACACCATTAGCATAGATTTGGTTTATCGCATTTACTAGCATTAATTTCTATTTTCATGGAGCATATTTCTATTTATCATTAGGGTTATTGCTAACAACATCATCTAGGGAGACAATCTCAGATAGCTGAGCATTTGTTGTTATTTTCATACTTGCAAGATTACAGGTAAATTTGATAGGTTATCAACATACGAAAGCAACAGGATCCCTCTAGGAACCAGACTTGGAGGAGGAGGCATATGTAAGCCCTCATACAATTATGTGTGCGTCATTAGGAATCCTACGAAAGTGCATCAGCCCTTGCTAGGGGATATCAGAAATCTGCTGCCTTACTTTATAAAATTTGTATCAAAATAAGGGAATCCCTTAGAGGGATCTATATGTAATCGAACTTGATAAAAAACAATAAAAGGCATTATCTATTCATTTTCTTTGTATCTCGATTGTATCTTTCATTTAATGCATGATTAAATATGAATAAGATAAATAATATTCGCAAATAGGAGTAGTGGACGGTATGTCGCTTCCCCGGGGGCAAAACAAAAGAGCAAGCTAGGGAGCGACTTAAGTACCCATCATTGACGAAGAGGCAAAGGTAGAAGCTACTCAACAGTATTAGGATAAATATGAATGAGCTCCAAAAGAGAAGGTTTTGGCTGCTCCAAGTTACAACATTTTAGAGGAAATGAAGGCTTCTCCATGTACGTTTAAACTTTTATGTTATTCAAATATAAAGCAATGGTCTTGTATCTAGTATCTACAACTTGTATGAAACAATGTAGATTTTGATTGGATTTATTTATAAAAAATTCTCCAAGTTGATTTTTGCAATGTTTTTTTTTAGTCCTTGAGTTATTGTAAGATTTTACATATTTCATTTAATTGAGAAGTGGATATCACCTATTTTGTCTTTAGACCATGAATCACTAGACGGGACAATGATAACGATTATTATTCGATCTTTTTACAGTTCCTTATCCTACAATATCAATTAGATACTATCTGGATAATTTGGATTCTAATTCACTTCACTAAATGGTAAGAACCATATTAGGAGCATTGATGGCATCAAATTTTGAACCTTTGTAGCCATTAAACTATGTGTAGTAATGGGATACACGTAAAAATACTCTAGATTTATATACCAGTTCTTCACAAAGTACTCAGGCTTTAAGAGTTAGCTTGTATGATGTGCTATAGTTGCCAAGACAAATTGATTTGTTGCAAGAATCTTTGAAGATTGCTAAAGATCAAAAACAAAATTCTTCTCAAACGGTCCTAGCGTAAGCGTTACCCACTTCTATGACAGGAAAAAATAGGCCTCCCCCATTTTATTTATCACTAAGAATGGAAGGGTGGATTGTACACAACTGTATGATCAACTCTAGAGTTGCAACTACTATCATGCCAAAGGTAGTATGTGAAGTGATGGGGATGGAATATACGAGAAGTAGCCCAGGAGTGTTGCAATTGTATGGGACTCCGATCAAGACAGTGGGGGTTATCAAAGACATCCCTATTATCCTTCATACTATACCATAAATCACGGTCATCCAGGAAGTGGTAGTAGTTGATTTGGAGCCATACTTTAGCATGTGCCTCTCAAGGGAGTTCACGGCTAAGCTGGGAGGATACCTTTCCTTGGACTATTCTCATTTGGAGATACCATTCAAATGAAAATAGATTTCTATCCATAATGAAAAGCCTTCACCTTTTCATATAGAAAAGCTGGAAGAAGAAGAACAATCCTCACATGCAATGAACATGATGACTGAAGAACTAGAAGAAGTTGACTTGGTGGGAGAAGCATTGGGCGAGCTGCTCCTGGAAGATAAATTTTTACTCACAGATTTTAATGCAATGATCGGGACAAATATTGGTTGTTATTCAATAACTAAGCCTGAACAAACTGAAGAGGAAGTCCCTAATTCTCAAGGTTCTGACACAGATCAACTATGGAAGTTGTTTTTTGATGGTCCCAAATGTAAAAATAGTGCAGGAGCTGGTGTCATATTGATCTCTTTCGAAGGTATACAAAAGACTTATTCTTATAGGTTGACTTGGAGTTGTACATACAATGCAACTGAATATGAAGCATTGTGCCTTGGATTGAAAAAGGCAAAAAAATTGGGCATTAAGCAGTTACATATTTTTGGTGACTCTAAGCTTATTGTTAATCAGACCACTAATATATATGTGTCAAAGTAGCATTACCTGAAAGCTTATCACAATAGGATCTGGTATTTGTTTGAAGCTTTCACATCTTTGAACATTTAGGCAATTCCTCGAGAGTAGAACAAACATGCAGATATTTTAGCTTCTCTTGGTGCAAACTATTCTCCCATGGAGCAAGTAGTTCGAAAGCCCAATATTGTTAGGGTGATCTATAGACCTTCAATTCTAGACAAGAATATCTATTGGCAAGTATTCAATAATGATGAAAAAATAGTCAATTTTCTACTCAGAGAAGCTGCTAGCGTGGATGACAGAGTACTTGCTGAAGAAGAGAAAGAAGGGATGATTCAATTAAAGAATAACCACATTCCTCGAGGTTTGATCTCGTTGGAAAGTTTATTTGATTAAAATAATAGAGCTGATAAGCACAAGATTAAAGTGTATGCCAAGGAGTACAAGAAATTGTAGTTGGAACCTAAAAATTTTATCAAAATCAGGATTGATTGTGTGTCGGATGAAATTTAAGGTATTAAAAACCTGTGCTACGAGTACCCTGACATTGTGGCATGGAGTTACAAAAATTTGAAGGGATATGACAAGAATGTGATCCAGCATACCATATAATTGTAGGAGGAGGTAAAGCCTTTTTTGCAGAAGCAACGCCCTGTCAATCCTAAAATCAAAGTGCTCATGAAAGCATAATTGCTTAAGATATTGGAAGCAAATATAATATATTCAATCAAGCACTCAACATGGGTGGCAAACCTCGTCCCAATGAGAAAGAAGAATGGAGATATTTGGTTGTGTATTTATTTTTGCAACCTGAATTAGGCATTGCTTAAAGATCATTATCCCCTACCCCAGATTGATCAAATTCTTCATGTGGTCACCGGCGCTCAGATATTCTCACTATTATATGGCTTCTCCGGATATAATCAAATCTGGGTGAAGGACGAGGACCAATATAAAACAACATTCACCACCAAGTGGGGTACCTTTTCCTACTAGTGGATGCCCTTTGGGCTCTTGAATGCTGGTGCTACCTTTCAGAGAGCCATGGACGTCACCTTCGATGAGTTATTGAATAGAAAAATTGTAATATATCTTGATGATATGACTATGTTTTTGCATCGCATAGAAGATCATGTTTCTCATCTAAGGCAGGTGTTTGAGAAGTGTCATGAGTTCAAAATTTCCATAAATCCAAAGAAGTTGATATTTATCGTCAAAGAAGGGAAATTGTTGATTCATGTGATCTCACAAGAAGGATTAGCGATAGATCTTGCAAGAGCCGAAGCGCTCATGAAATTGCCATTGCCTACTAATAAGAAAGACCTACAATCTTTCTTCAGTCAAATTAACTTCATCCACAAGTTTATTGTCGATTTCAACTAGGTTGTGAAGCCCATGACTGAGATTTTGAAAAAGAATGTTGAGTTTAAGTGGATGGAAGTCAGGAGATGAGCTTTTTAGAAAATCAAAGAAAGAATCACCCAAGCTCCAGTTTTAATTAATCCTGACTATTCAAAGGACTTCATTCTTTATGCAGTAGGTGAGCATGAAAGCTATGCCATAGTGTTGACTCAGAAACAAGAATATGGAGAAGAAAGGCCAATCACTTTCTTGAGCCAAGTTATTGCACCACATTAGGAGAAGTATAACTTCATTGATAAGCAGGTTTATGTCGTGATGAAATCATTGAAAAAGTTTTGACACTTTGTTTCTCAAAGCAAGACTGTTGTTTATGTTATTCATCCTGATGTCTGAAACTTTATACTACAAGGAGAACTAGGCGATAAGAGAGCAGGGTGGGTATCTAAAATTCAAGAATACGATGTGGAGATCCGACCGACAAAGCTAGTTCGTGGACACGCCTTATGCCAAGAGTTAGCTAAGAGTGTTATCGCTGAGACGTTGGATGCGATTCACAAGAAGGACATAGGAGAAACAATTTGCACAAATCATGTTGCAAGTGATCGTGACTGGACAGAAGACTTGGTTGACTATTTTACTTCTGGGAGATGTCCAACTCACCTCAAAGTTTCGCAGCATCGAAGGTTTAGACTGTAAGTGCTCAAGTATGTATTATTGCCTAATGGGTTATATCATAAAAACATCGACATAATTCTTCTCAGGTGTGTAAAAGAGTCAAAGAAAGAGAATATTTTGGAGGAATTTCATTCTGGATTATCTGGAGGTCACTGTGCAGGCAGGCCCATGGATTTAAAAATTATCCGAGCGGGTTATTATTGGTCCACTCTGTTCACCGATGCTCATAAAATAAGTCAACGGTATGATAGTTGTCAACGATATATGGGCAGAAATTAGGAAAGGAGCTTTGCCTCTACGTCCAATCCAAGTGGAAGCACCTTTCCAGTAGTGGGGTCTTGATTTCATTGGAATT
Source organism: Wollemia nobilis (assembly GCA_028583015.1). Classification (NCBI taxonomy): domain Eukaryota; kingdom Viridiplantae; phylum Streptophyta; class Pinopsida; order Araucariales; family Araucariaceae; genus Wollemia; species Wollemia nobilis. Next base: position 4,910,237 of record JAQPPZ010017049.1, on the reverse strand, counting down.
ATTGATCCACATTCTTTCGTGGAACACAAGTATATCCTGATGGTGATCGATTATTTCACCATATGGGCAAAGGCTATTCCCACTAAGAAGGCCGATCAAGCTACTGTTATCTCCTTTCTAGAGGGGCTCATTACTCATTTTGGCATACCATATTCTATTGTAACTGACAATGGCACTCCATTCATTGGGGCTAAAATTATAGAGTTTTCTAGCAAATACGACATTTATTTGAAGACATCATCCAATTATTACCCATAAGGGAATGGGTTGGTCGAATCCACTAACAAGAATTTGCTACGAATCTTAAAAAGGATGATGGGCAGTAACAAAATAAGTTGGCATTTATTTTTGAATCAAGCGCTTTGGGCAGACTGTATCTCAGTGAAGAAATTTATTAAAACCTCCCCTTATGCCTTAGTTTATGGAAAAGAGACTTTCCTTCCCACTCATATTGAGCTGCCAGTACTTCAGACATTGCAGTTGTTCCAGGATGAAGATGAAGAATATGATCCTATGAGTGCAAGGTTTACGATTGATGCAGTTAGAGGAATATAGGGAGTGAGCTTACCAAGTATTTGTCGAGCATGCTAGAGAAATGAGGAAGTGGTTTGGAAAGAAAACGACCGACCGCAGTTTTTAGGTAGGAGATCTGGTTTTAAAATGGAATGAAAAGAAGGCTAAGTTGGGCAACCATCATAAGTTTGATGCTATCTGGGAGGGCCCTTTCCAAATTTTCGTAGTGAATTCAGCAAATGCTTACCACCTTCGTGATCTAGAAGGATATGATCTCCCTATTCCAGTGAATGGTCTTCATTTGAAGGCCTATATTCAATCGTGAGTTTCTGGTAAGGCACCACTTTGTATATATGTAAATATTATTTTTAATGTGTGTTATTGTTATTTGATCATTGATGCTAAAATATTAAAAAGAAAAAGAAAAAAAAAGTACAAAGGGAATTCGCCCCAAAAGTAGGCGAAAGGGCTTTTCGCCCTAAGAATGAATTTACTAAGAATGGCAGAAAAGTAAAATATTTCCCTAAGGAACGCCTTCGCCTAAGAAACGTCCTCATTGGCTATGGCAACACGTAGTTTTGGGGAAAGATAATAAACAATGCATTATGTGCAAAATGTGTTCGCCCTTGGTGACCTGAAACTTGGCCATTTGTTTTCTAGAGGGAGCAGATTTAATTCACCATGCGGACATCACGTTCGATGACAGGAACATTCGATTGAAATAGTGTTCGCCCTAAGAGAGGGGTGAACGGGTCGTTCGCCCCTGCTATGGGCGAACGCATCAAGAAAGGCGACAAAGTTTGTTTTTGCATAAGTCTAAAATTAAAAGCGCGTGCTTTTGTGTTTGAAGTTTTCTTATTTGTAAAAGCGCTTTCGAAAAAAGGAAAAAATCATAAACCTTATATAAAGGAAAAACAAAGAGGAAGAAATGAAAGAAAAGAAAAAAAGCAGCCTTAAGTTATTTTTAGAAGAAAATTTGATTTTTTGGGTATATGTGAAAAAGCGAAAGCAGACAAAGTTTTCTTTAAAAAGGCCATTCGCCATGGGTTTTCAAGCAGATCGAAGGTGCCCAAATTAAGTAAAGCATGACGTTTTGACCTCAATTTTGAAGTCGTCAGGGAAGGATGAAATTGCTTTGCGCCCGAAGTGATTTTACCATAAGTAATTGCAGCGGTTTTGAAAGCACGTTGTGTAATGAAAAGCACCCTTGGGTACGTGTCAACAATCGAAGGGTGAGAGTATAGGTGAAAGAGCATTAAATTGAAAACGTGCATTGTGCCAAATTTTTATTTCCAAGGAGCGATGAAAATTAAGTGATTGGTTGTTAAGCGACCAATTTAGTTTTCCTAGTAAGCTTCAGGTGCCAAGGCACAATTTACAATGAAACTGCGTGGCGAGCGGGGCACACTTTTTTAGGAGGATCCGATAGCGAATCAAAGAAGAAGTCATTGAGATTTTGGGAATGGTGCTAGGCTAGCAATTCGATACCCCTTTCTCTCCTAAAAGTTCTTGCAATCAATTTCGTATTTACTACAGCAGAGGTCAGATGGCTCTATAAAAACCATGAGGTAAAAGCCATAGTTTATCTTCTGTTTGTAAAAAAATTTACCGTTGTATTCGTGATTGTAGCTATAGAATATTTTAGAGTCTGCTCAAAGCATTTGTTAGAGAGAAGGATAATGGGGAAACGTAGCAAGGAGTCCAAGGACGTCGCAGAGGCTATAGAGCCTAAGAAATCAAGAAAAAAGGAGGGAGGCTCTAGAGCTAAAAGGGCTCAAAAAAATGATTATGTGGACTTAGACCCATACGAGGATACCATGGTAGAAATTGGAGACTGCCTTATCATGCACAAATGAATCAAAAGATTAAGATAAGAGGTAGAAGCAATGGTGAGTCAAGGAGTGTCATCAAACAGCTGGCTGACAATGCCATATCATTTGCAGCTATCCTGGTACTTGTGTTCGCCTGTTCATCCGTGCCCTGAGCTGGTGTAGCTTATTGCCCAGTTCTATGACCTGTTCACTAGGGCTATCAGAAATGCCAGGAGGAAGATTATATTTACCATTACTTCGGATGAAATTTTGGAGGCCTTCGCTTGTGGGTTGAACCCCCCTATTATACAATTAATAAAAAGTTACATATCGATGAGCAAGGGGACAGGTATGTCTCCACAGTGACAATGCACCAATTTATGAAGATGCAACTTATTAAAGAGCCATAGATGGGACAACTTCCTAACTTGCCAAAACCGCTCTCAGAATTTAAAAGTCAAGATATATACTCTATGTTGTCTTGGGTCGCTGGGTTACCTTCAGATGAAACTGTGCATAGATGGCAGGTGGCTGTTTCACAGTGTATTTGTATAGATGAGTTTTATTCTCCCTCTGCCATGAGGCAAGGCGGCAATCCCATTTTATTTGATTGGGCTGACTACATTTCTCGAAGGATAAACTTTCAGTTGGAAAAAATACAAACCGAGGAGTCTAAGTCATTTTTGCATACATCATTTTTAGTATGGTTTTTATTTTTCCAATTGTAGCAACGCTTCTTCTTCATTGTAGTGATGCAACTGGGCGAAAAGAATGAGCCCTTGTCGGTTTATATGTGAACTCCCATTTTGACAAGGAGGGATTCGATGTACAACTTTAATAGTTTGTTTTTGGGGCTGATGATAGAGTTGCTCTGCGATACCTATGAAAGAGTTCCATGAAATTTGAGGGACGCAATCATCACGTATGAGAAGGGCAACATTTTCCTGCTTACCCAAGGCATAGTCGTGCAAATTTTTGGGTTTTACGGGTAAGCCATTTTTGTTACCATATTTTGCCACGGAGCATATGTTTGCTATGGAGGTTGTGCACCAGACTGATCATGTGAACGATATATATGGAGCTGGGCACGGAAAGAAGACCACATGCAACATGTCATTCAAATTCGACAACATAGAAGTGAGCCAAGTTGGGAAGAATAGGCTCTTGACGGTGGTGTTGTAGGATTTAGGCTTAATCGAACTGCCATAGCGCTGACGATATGATCCTTTGGGCAAGTTCTTAGCTATTGTGAAGGCTAATTCATTTCATTGTTGTCCTCGACCTGATATCCAGAAGAGGAGAAACAATTTTGATGGGCCAGACATGAATTGGCATATTGAAAAAATGACGACCCTCCCGCCATGGCATGATTATTATGAGTAGGAGGCAGAGTATAATCTCACTAAAAATAAGACCCAAATTCCTCCATCGAGTTTATTTAGTTCTTTCAAGGAGGCCGAACCTAATTGGACCGAAGAGAAAATAATGAATTGGTGGATTATGCGAATTCATCACGGGAAGCCAACGACTCCTTACAGGTTGAAATTGGATGAACAATTTTCAGATACGTAAGACAAATTTGTAGATTCGTATCAAACCATCACCTTCACCAGTATCTTGTTGCAAAGCTTTTAGCATTCTGATAGTGGCAAAGGCGAAACTAAACAGGAGCGCCCAACAATTGAAGATGAGACCCCAGAGGAAGAAGAGCAACAATATGTTTTTAAAAGGTCTCAACAAACAAAGTGGCAAGTAGAGGAGATGCCCATGCTCGAAAGGTAAAATTTACCAAAGGTGCCACCATTTCCAAAGGTGGCGAAAAGGCCAAGGACCAGCACGGTTACGATTTCTGCCATTAAGGCCCCTGCAGTTTTGGTCACTGCAGTTTCTATAGCAACAATTGTAACTTTTCCTATGGTTACTAATGTGTCGGCTACTATTATAAATCCTTCACTCGTGCAAGAGCTCCCAACCAAAGTTACCAAGATCTTTTCAATGGCTCAGCATTGGTAGAATATCAGCAGTCTAAAAGCTCTCATGTCGAAGTAATGAATGAAGAAGAGATTCTAGACATTGGAGAAAGGGTGAAAGTGCAAGAAGAAGAAGCAGTTTCGCAGCCACCTCCATCATCGCAACACATGGCGCTTATGCCCGAAGGTACGTCTCTTCTTCCCTCTTCTTCTATGGAGCAAGTAGTGATTTTTGTCTCACTTCCATCTGTTCCACTTTCATCGTCCACGATCTCCGTTTCTCTGCCCTTTGATATGGCCTCCACATCCGTTTCATTTCTATCTTCTTCCCCCCTGAAATCACTGTTGCTCCTTCCTCTATTCTCGTTCCTTCATCTTTCGTTTCTTTCAATTTGTATGCATCAAGGCTGAATCCCTTTTCACATCCATCTCTTTATATTCCTGCCCCCACTGCTATTGAGGCTCTAAGTACATAAGCTCCTCCCAGAGTAAGCGTAACTGTAGCTGAACCCGCTTCCTCTACCAAAACTACCATTTTTGTTCCACCTACTATTTTTGTTCCACCTCTTTTAACCATGTCATCAGCTCCTATTAGGCCTAGTCGCTCAAACATTTTGGTTCCTTTCACCCCATTTTTGGAGATGTAGATAGTTCTTTATGTATAGGTGGCCTGTAAGTAGCCCGAAATAGAGAAGATCAATTGGGCACACCTGAGCTCTTCGTAGTGGTTGAAGAGTATGCAGTGCAAAGAGGTCTTGGTTCTAGCTTGATCGGTTAAAAAATTTGTTATTGATCCCATCGCAAAGGAGGCTCATATTACCATAATTACGTCGTTGATTCAGAAGCCCCAAGGAGAGTTGTTGTCGAGCGATATCATTTTCGATACTATAATAGAAGACCTTATGCGGATAGATCCTATGGAAAATATGGGTAACATTCAAGTAGATATGAGCTCAGTGTACCTACATGGTGAGCATTTTAAGGAGAAATATTTTGAAAACCAGAACAAAGTAATTGAGCTCAAAAATACCCTGGCAAAAAGTAGAGCCCAAGAGGAGAAGACGACTACTGAGAATGACTATTTGCACCAGCAGGTCAAATTTCATTTGAAGGAGTGTGATACCGCCAGGATTGAAATGCATAAGCTTCAACAGCAGCTCGAAGAGATGAAGAAGTAGTTAGCTGAGAAAGTGGAACAAGCCACAGGATTTTTGCACGATAACGTCAAGGGAACCCACCTTCGCTCTGCACAAAATTGTGAAAAGCTGGTCGCGCAAGCTGTTAAGGTGCTACAATATTTGTGGGAGGTACATATATAGATTCAACTGGGGTAACAATTAATTGATACCACGGAGCAGATGTTGTCACCCTATATGGAGATGGTTGTAAAGATACAAACTTTAACTAACACCAATTTGTACATTCGCCCCCTCAGCGAGATGGATTACGCCTGGTCCAAGGTGAAAATAACACCGCATAGTTACTTCCAATGAATGGACCTGTTAAGGGAGGGGCGAGCCATCCTCAACACCATCGAACGTGAGCACAATATTTCCATGACTCATTTTGAGAACATCGATGAGTTGGGATTTCCGACCTTTTTGGATAATTGGGGAGAACGTCTTCCCATGGAACAATTGGAAGAGCTCTAGAAAAAGTTCATCGAAGATACTTTCAAAATTGATGCCTAGGAAGAGCCTCTCACAGAAGCACATGTGTTGCCCTTGATGCAGAAGTATACGTGCTTGGAACTATCATTATATGATTTGGCTCAATGAGCGAAGTGCCTTAGTTTGATGGATGTTCAGAATCTTCACTTCATTTATGAGTCACTCAGCATTCCATGCTTGTTCACCACTCATGCTTGGAAAGAGGTGGTCACCACCTATGAGGTCATTACTGAAACCATCACAGAGCAGGAGGAGCAGGCAGCAGTAGAACATGCAGCAACGAAGAAGGCAATAGAGGAAGCAGAGCAAGCCGAGGTGTTAAAGGTAGCGGTCGAAGCGGAAGAGAAGGAGCGCGTAGAGGAAGAGGCTCGTCAAAATACATCTACAACATCAGCGAAGGCACCAGCCAAAGACTCTGTTGTCCAATGAATAAAGGTATGGGGTCATTGCATCCATGCGAGCTGGATACCCCGTGAGTCGTTAGAAATATTGGCAATTTTGTACTTTGCCACATTAGAGATTTTGCAGGAATATTTTGATGTATTTTGATGCAATATGATGATGCAGTTTTGTCTATCTATGGTAGCTTTGATTTCATCTATTTCTTGTTTATTTACATATTTGTATTGGTGTTATAAGTGTTTTTTTGTAAAACTTCATTCAAAATTTTAGTTCGCTTTGTTATGAGTATGTTAAGAATGAAAACATCTTTCGGGCCTATGAAAATAAAAATGAACAATGAATGATTCAGAGGAAAATTTTAAGAAGTTTATTATCTTGGAGATGCCAACGCGTTCACCCCAGACAAGGGACGAATGCCCCAGGTTCGATCGAACGAAACGACAAAGTGTTTGAAAAATAAACTCAAGGAGAAGCAAAAAGAATCGTGACTGGACACATTCACATTCGCCCCAGCTGAGGGGCGAACGTACCATTCGCCCCTCCTTTGGGCAAATGCACTTCAACATCCGAACACAATTGTGTTCGCCCGAAAGCAAAGCAACATTCTGTTTGCCCCAGTTGAGGGGCGAACATCTTGTTCTCCCCTCCCATAGGCAAACACATTTTTGAGAAATGACCCTGAGCGCTTAAAGGAGGATGAGATGAAATAAATTTTATAAAAAATGTGAACATAATATTGGGTAAAATGAATCACAGTCAAAGCTTTCGAGGGTGTCATATTTATACACATTAAATAATGGTGGAAATGAGTAACTCGAATCATGGATCCCGAGTAGAAAAGAATTTGTGGGAGAAGAGCAGGAGACTTTTGATGATTTCCAAGGCGTAAAAATGTTTCTAAAGCATTTAATGTTTTCCAAATTATCTATGCACTAACGCCCGAGTTTTTGGTTTCTTGGGAATTATTCCCTGAAAGATGGATCGTTGTCTCTAAAGAAGATATTTTCAATGATTTCGAGGAGGAATTTTCTCATTTTTGTTTCTGATCCATGATCATTTTGCTCTCTTGTGCATTAAATGAAAGAGGCGAAAACCTCTATAAATACTAATGGAATTTCTCTTGTAAAAAAAAGGGTGGGACATTTTGCGAGAATACTCTCCAAGTTCTCTTCATTAATACAAGGCATCGGGATTCTAAATTTGCAAGTAATCTTGTGTGCAATTTCTTTCTATACTGGGCACTTCTATTTTACATTCATCTTTCTTGTTTGTTGTTAAAATTAAATTCTGCATTTGGATTTAAATATTGCTAGTAAGGGAGTGAATGTTGGAGTGTTATTCTGGGGGTTATTACTGCAAAGTTAAAAGTAAATTCCGCTGCATTTTCCTCTGTTAAATGCTATTTCATGCTTGGGTGAATTTCCTACTGTTAGTCTACCTCGAATCTTGCACTTCAGCTTGTGGCCATATTTCCCATTTCTTTTCGCATTTTTCCAATTTTTTTCCTGCATCCCTAGTCTTCTACCAGTGTAGGATTTAGTTTGGGAACCAGCCCTCTCTGAATATTGGCACGAGGGACATTTATTTCCTCCGGCATTTCAATGTTGGTCGTATCTAGGGCGCACAAACGCAGTGTTTGTTGATTGGGCAGATATTTGACCAACATGAACATAATGAATTAAATTTCTCAAATTTTAAGAAGAAGAAAAAGCTTGTGTTTTGTGAAACAATATAATTTATAATTGTCAAGATGGTGTAATACCATTAAGTGGTCAAAATGTAATATGGGTAAACTCATTTTCATTCCATTTAAAAGAGTATAATTATTTATTTTATATCATTTTATTTGAATGTTAAGCTTATCCCAATTATCTTAAGTGTTTTGAGATGCAAATATTGTATTGAGTTAACTAGATTCAAAATATTTCAAAATTTGTTGGTAAAGGTTGTATAAGGGATGAGTATTCCCATACACATTGAAATTTGGGTGTCAAACTCTAGCCTAATTCTTTATCTCAACATACATCTTATACTCATTAAACTATGTGACAAATAACCTCTAAATTATATACATTAATTATTGATGATTGATAGGAATTACTAAAATTTTATGTTTAATAGGTTATTTTATTTGTTAGCATTCTAATTTTATAATAAAACTAGAATTAATTAATTATATTCATTAAAAGGTCAACTATATATATGGAAGACCATCCTGTGGATGCATGTTGTCTCGAAGAGATGTTTTACCAAAGGTCAAGAGGGTCCCCAGTTTTTCTTTCGATGGTTTGTGGTGGCTTTCCCTTCCTGGGAGAGCATCATGTGGATGTGCGCTCTCTCGAAGAGTTGTTTTACTAGGGGCTAAGAGAGCACCAAGTTTTTCCTTCGATGGTCTACAATGACTTTTAATTCCTAGAAGAGCATCTTGTGGATGCATGCTCTCTTAGAGAGATATTTACTAAGGGCTAGGAGAGCCTCCAAATTTTCCTTCAATGATCTATGGTGGCTTTCCCTTCCTGGGAGAGCAATCTATGGATGCGTGCTCTCTTGAAGAGCTATTTTATCAGGGGCCAGGAGGACCCCCAATTTTTCCTTCAGTGGTCTACGATGAATTTCCCTTCTTGGGAGATCATCCTATGGACACGTGCTCTCTCTAAGAGTTATTTTACGAAGGGCTAGGAGGATCCTCAGTTTTTCCTTTGGCAGACTGTAATAGCTTTCCCTTCTTGGGAGAGCATCATGTGGATGTGTGCTCTCTCGAAGAGCTATTTTACCAGGGCTCAAGAGGAACCCCAATATTTCCTTTGGTGGTCTGCAATAGCTTTCCCTTCTTGGGAGAGCATCCTATGGACACGTGCTCTCTTAGAGAGTTATTTTACCAGGGGCTAGAAGGGTCCCTAATTTTTTCTTTGGTTGTCTACAACTTTTCCTTCTTAGGAGAGTTTCCTGTGGATGCATGCTCTCTCGGAGAGTTGTTTTACCAAGGGCCAGGAGGATCCCTAGTTTTTCCTTCAATGATGTATGGTGGCTTTTCCTTCTTGGAAGGGCATCATGTGGATGCGTGCTCTCATGGAGAGCTATTTTACCAAGGGCTAGGAGGACCCCTAGTTTTTTCTTCGATGGTTTGCCATGACTTTCCCTTCTTGGGAGAGCATAATGTATGCATGCTCTCTTGGAGAGCTATTTTACTAGGGGCCAAGAGGACCCCAAGTTTTTCCTTCAACTATCGGTGGTGACTTTACCTTCCTAAGAGATCATCCTATGGACACATGCTCCCTCAGAGAGCTATTTTACCAAGGTCCAAGAGGGCAACAACTTTCCCTTTCTGAGAGAGCATCCTGTGGACGCGTGTTCTCTTAGAGAGCTATTTTACCAAGGACCAAGAGGGCACCCAGTTTTACTTTTGATGGTATACAATGAATTTCCCTTCTTGGAAGAGCATCTTGTGGAAACTTGCTCTCTCGAAAAGTTGTTTTACCAAGGGCCAGGTGGGCCCCCTATTTTTTATTTGATGATCTATGGTGACTTTCCTTTCCTGGGAGAGCATCATGTGGGCATGCGCTCTCTTAGAGAGCTTGTTTTACCAGGGGCCAGGAGGACACCCTGTCTTCATCTGATGGTATGCAACTGCCTTCTTGGGAGAGCATCCTGTGGACCCGTGTCGATGTATTTTTGGGTCTATAGTGCTCTAGGATGCTTCTTTGCCCTCGGGTCTTGAGAATTTTTCCTTATTTGATCGATCTTGGAGAGATCCCTTGAGAAAGAGTTTTTTTCAAATTTTTGAAATGACAGTTTGAGCAGAAGCCTTGGTGGAAGTTTTTCATTTTTGAATTTCTTGTTTGAGTGACACCCTTGCTTGGGTGGGAAACTTCAAATTTAAATCCTTTGTGGACCTTGTCTCAGTTTAGTTTCTTGTTCTTTTGGCAGCCCCTCTTTGTGGGATTTCTCACTTTGTAAAAGGTTTGGGGACCCTTTCAAAACCCCTTCTTCCAACCAATCAAAAAAAATTCAAGTGTATATTAAAAATAATAAGTACAATAATAAATATTATTCCATACATGCAATAATGGGTTGGTAGTATTTACCTTGTGATTTAAATAGCCTTAAGGGAAAATTAATTGCACTTAGATCGCAACTAAGACTTCTAAAAGATAAGTGGAGATGAATAGACACTACTCAAACATTTTGTTTTTATACTTTATAAAAAGCTATATGTAGACCACATTTTTCTTTGTGGGAGAATAAAAAGTTTAATATTTGGATAATGTATAGTAATTTTTAAAATGTATTTAGCTCTAAATTATGAATTATATGAATTTTTTTTTTTTTAATAAATTAAATTATATATTTATTTTATACTAAAATTTGTTAAAAATAATATTGTTTTAAATTTTGGAATATTTTTTTGGTATTAGTTATAAATTATATGTTAATTTAATAGTAGCAAGCTTACTACAATGGGGTCTAAGATTCAAACCCCACTTAGTATGAGGGGACCATGATCCCTCATAAAAACCTATGTAAACTCATTGAAAAAAATTATATATCAAGTTATTGTAGATCATCATATAGTTAACTACACAATTTTATGTATTAATTTTTCTTTAAATAGGTATTCTATAGATTATTGTTGAAAAACAATGTAAAAACATTTGATGATATGCCAATCTAGCTTAAAATGAATAAAAATAAAATCATCCTTTATTTATTTCATTTGTTTATTTTGTTGAATCAATTGTACTTATGTACTATATGGAGGTAAAGAATAAAAGACCTATAAAAATTTGAAATAATGTGGAAATAAAGAATATGTAATTGCTAAGAGTTTAAGTCGATGTCTATATTTGTTTAAGTATATAATTTCCCACAAATTGCTTATAATTTTAAGTTATGTCTCTTCAATTTATATACATTTTGAAATTAAGTGAGCAACATGAGACATTGTCTAATACTTCTTTTATCTATGAAACATGATAACTCCATATAAATTATTTTTTGTATATGGCTTAAGTAATTATAGTTAATATTTCCCAAGTGTAAGAAATGAGCCAAAGATAAAACATACTTGATATGCACTTATAATCAATGTTCTCAAATTAGACCAAAAATAGAGCACACCCAATACCTACTTGTATCATATAAGTGGGTATGTGTATGAAACATGTTTATTATTGCACCCATAACAAACTTGGTTCAAAATATCGCATTTGGTATGTTCATCACCATGTGAATATGTAATCATGTCAAAAACTCAATCACCATGTGAAAATGTAATCATGTCAAAAGCTCAATAATTTTTAAAATAATAATTATAAGACTATCATAATAGAGGTGAAGTTTTGTATTGTGAAGGCTGCTATAGGAAAATGTCAAGAAGGATGCTAAATTTCAAAATATTTGTATTCATACAAAAAATTGAAAAGATCCACAAAATGAAAATCAAGAATTCAAACAACTTTTGTAAAATGATATAGGTTTCTAGCTATAGTATCTCAATTGAGATGAAAAGTGTATCTATTTGTAAACTCTCATGCTCTAAAGAAGAGAGTCGTAATTTTTCAAGGGTGGGGACTCAAGTACAACCCCTTATTATCCAACCAAAAAATAATAATTATAAGACTATCTATAATTGATGTAAATAGGTTGAAGGCAATGGAAGTATAACTTTTCTATGACCCTTACCCTTGTATCCAAAATTTTGGTGAGTTAAAACTTGATAGTAAGTTCTATTAGATTTTTTTTTGCTAGAGAAAAAGGGGTTGTACTTGGGTCCCCCTTGACAAATCACAACTCTCTCCTTTAAAGATTGAGAGTTTACAAACAAATTCAATTATCATATCAATTGAGTTTCTATAGCTAGATATCTACATCTTTTTCATAAAAAATTTGCATTCTTAATTTTTATTTTTTACATCTTCTTTAATTTTTTTTGTAAATACAAATATTCCATAATTCAACATTCTTCTTGACATTTTTCTGTAGCAGCCTTCACAATACCAAAACTCCACCTCTATTAACATAATGATATTTCAAAAACTTTGTCCTAACATAGTCCCATTTACCAACTTTGGATTGTTAGTTTCCTTTCTAAAGCATAAGTGCAACAACAAGAATTGTAATCAATAACTTAGTAGTCTCAAAAAGTTGAAAGTTCACGTTTAAATCTTATTAAGGGATTTATGAATAATAACTAAACTATGGGGTCATTATATAATACACGTGGAATTCATTTTAATTCTTCTATTATGATAAATTTATACGCACTAATATTTTAATATAAATATTTTTATATTTTTTAATTTTTTATACATAAGGGAGTTGGTTACATCCACACTATTTTTAGTAACTACCAAGTGTAGGGTTCAAACCACATGGGTTGCTCCCAACAAGCCTATACCACTTTGTTATTGTTGACCCGACGTGAGGGGGACCACCTATAGCTCGAGATTTGTACCGTCGTCATCAGTATGGGACCACCTATAGCTCGAGATTTGTACCGTCGTCATCAGTATAGCACGCACTCAGAGGATTTAGATCAGACTACTACCTTTGCAATAGGTATGAAGGTTTGAACCTAGGTCTCTTCTTGGTAAGTGTCTAGCCAGACAAACAATTACCAATCCACCTAGCCCTTAAGGGCAAAATTAATAAATTATATGAGATATTTTCATATTAACTAGATTATTTGTTTCCTATACACACAAGTTTAGTTTTTTTAAAATATATTATTGTCTTAATTGTTAAATATTATTAAATGTATTGTCTAAGTAAATAAAAATCCTCTAGTATTGTCGTGGCTTATTAAATCATTTCCATTGCTCTAGTAAATGCAATACAACATACAACTAGCTTTTGTATTAGTAATTTAATTTTTAATGGTCTCTAACATGTCTTAAACACATTAAATATCAACTTAAGAAGTAAATTGAAGCTTAAATATAATTTTAAAGAATTTAATGGACTTGCATGATGATAAATATATAAATATTTGGCTTTGAAAAGATAGAATTTCTTGTTTATCCATGGTTAAATTATCTTTTTTGGTGTTTGTATGTTTGGAAGTTGAGATAAAAAAAGACATGACGTAAATGCTTAGATAAACGTAGTTTAGATACCATTTTTATTTTGAAGTAATTTACAATAAAATATTTATAAATCCTTTAATATTTACCTCAATTTTGAATTTTATGTGATGCTAGCCCACACTTTACATTTATACAACATCATTAGTACCATTAACAACCCAAATAAAATCCGTAAAGTTTTCAATATTATACGATTCAACTGCTCTACTTTATTTTATAATCTAAAAAGTGTTCTCGATTGTCTTAACATATTCTACATTCTATATGTTTCCCAATTTGGTTTCATATTGAATTCTATCCCAATATAATTATCTTTTATTACTTATTCCAAAAATAAACCTTTAAATAAATTATTTCTTTTCTTTTGATTGGAGAAGATCATGATCTTGGTTTTGTTGGTATTTGCTTGCATGTCTCCGTCCTTGCAAAAGTGCTCTAATGTCTTTAATTGCTTTCTCGAACCCTATGTTGAACCTACAATCAGAATGAGATCATTTACATATAAAAGAAGCCTCACCACATATCTTCCCACATGAACATTTTCCCCTCTACTTAGATTTAATAATTATTCTAATTTGTTAATATATAAACTAAATAATATTTTATCATGGACCTCCTCTTAGGGTCTATGCATTGCTACTCTATACTTTCTTGGTATGACTAAGTCTTCTATTCTAGTCCATAGTTTAGTTCTAGGCACTATATCATTTTTTTTTTTAAGTCCACAAATCAACAATAGGTTTCTTCTCTTTAATTCCATATTCTTTAATGACATGTCTCAAAGTGATGATATGGTCTATTGTTAATGTTTTGGTTTGAAGCCTACTTGTCCTTTTGCCCTCCTCCTTTTTTCTTCTATCCACTTACTGATTCTACTCTCAAGCATGCTTCCAAACAACTTTGCTAAGAGGGGATTAAGCATAATGGTTTAATAAATCGAGGAATTGTCTATGCCTCCACTCTTGAAGAGAGATATTGTTAGACTTGTCCAATCCCTTGTAAATCTATGTTGAACAATGTTGTTGGATATCCTCTTGATATGTGGTGCTAAGTCCTCTACTCCCCATTTTAAATATTCTGCTAGTAGTCCATCTACATCACAATCCTTATATGTTCCTATATTTTTAATACTTTTCTTGACTTCTCTTAAGGTAAATGAATTTGTTGTTGTGATGATTACACGAGGGGCCTCTTCTTCTTATTTTTTAATTAGTTAGACGAGATTGAAACGTGTCCCACCTATATTAGATCAACAATTTAGCAATTATGCATGTATCGTTTGGCAAGATTCAAACCTAGGTCTTCTGCTTGAAAGTTATGGAATATGATTGGTTGAGCTAATGCCATTTGATGAGGGGCGTCTTCTTCTTGCTTCCATTCATACATCCATTTTGCATATTTTAACCATTGAATTTTTGTAATGGTATTTCCTTTCCTTTATTTATTTTGTTGAAGTTATTTTTAGAATAACTTTGGGTCATTATTCCTTGAATAAATTAATTGTTCTCTTCTTGCAGTCATACTCCTTTTTTTCTTTCTTTATCCATTTATACATGCTTGTTTTCCTCGTCTTTACCTAATTATTTCATAGTTATCCTTGAATCTTAATATTCTTCATCGTCACATGTATTTGTTAGAAAGCTATCTTTTTATTTCTTCCTAAGTTTGGACCTTTTACACCCTTTTAATATTTGTTAACTCAAAAATCTCAATGACTTGTTCTCTTAATTCTTTTTACTCTCTTTGCAAACTCTATTTTACTGATTCCTTGAAAACTAAACGATTCTCTTAGATTATGAGGAACTTTCCCTCTATTGAAGATGACTCATTAGACTACAATTTTTCTATTTGTTAATTTATTTCTTGTCATGATAGTTTTATACACACTGAGATGTGATATAATTTTAGTTCTATTGGGAAGTCTTCAATCTATATGTTTCTTATCTTCTCTATCAAACTTTATGAGCAAATGACATAATCGATGTTATGAAACTTTATTCTCAATAACATAAATCATTCACCAATATATAGAAATATCAAATTAATCATTCATAAGTAATATCCATAATAACAACCCACACAATGAGACAAAGATAGATAATATCCTTATGGTAGGAAAACACCATCCATACTCCTTAAGGAAGAAACAACTCCATAATATCTCACAATATGGGAGCATCACTTAGAAAGGACAAAGTCTCGTAAGCCACTTCATGGACAAAGATGATTACAAGTAATACTTCATATAAATAATCTCCAAGATGATTATAATGACAATATCCTTTCTTTATATACCCATCTTATAAACCATCATCCCACTCATTATTATAATATAATGTAATAATATAATCAACTTTGGGTTATGCGTGGTCTATGCCAACAATCCATAATACCCTTATACAATATAATATTATACCCCACTATACTTATTCCCAAGTACCATAACAATTAACAACACTTATCTTATTATAAGGATACTTTTCAAATTTCTTTCACCCATTCATACTATTGTAAATGATTAATTCGATTATACTACATTAAGTTAATAGTTCATCAAAATGATAACAATCTCTTTGTCTTCCCAACATCTTATTCATTACTATTTTTTTTGCTAACCATAATGGATTTGCTATCTTTATCCTCCTTATTACTTAGCATTCTAGTTTGCTTACTTGTTATCCTTACATTGAAATCTTATATTAAAATTCTTTTCAGTTTAGAGTATAATAAGATACTTTTATTTCAGTCTACATATGGATATGGTAATATGTAAAACAAAATAATAAACTCCTTTTCTAAATCTTTATTTTTAATGTTAGTGGCGTCTTGCATTATTGATGAGACTCCGGTTCAACCTCCTTATTACTTGGCTTACTAGTTTGCTTACTTGTTATCCTTGCATTATAATTGTCTCTGTTTTGAGTATGATAAGTTACTTTTCTTTCAATCTACATATAAATCCGGTAAATCTGGTAATGAGACCCGGTTCAACCTTTTCTTTCAATCTACATATAAATCTGGTAATGAAACCTGAATTCAACCCCACAACGAACTTATATAAAAAATATTGATTAAAAAAAAAATCTTGATTTCTATATTATTTTACTCTAAATGTATTTGTTTTTTTTTTTGGTAAATAAAAGTCTTCATTAATTACGGGGTTTTGCAGGTTAACCCAAAACCTATTACAATATCCAGCCTTCTACTAAGATTGTAGATCCTAGTCATCTTTGAAACTTTCTTACCAGAAATTGTGTTGAATCCCCTACAACACCTTACTAACAAAGCACACCCATACCTAAACATAACTGTAAACATTACTTACATTGACAGGAATTGAAGTTTGGAACTTTGCACTTGTGAAACCTGTTGCTTGCCCATTTCCTATTCTTTGTCGGAATCTTCCAAGGCTTACACCCTGTTACCTTCATTTCCAATTTGTTATGATTTAAAGGGAAACCTCATAGTTATTACCAGCTTCATGGAGAAAGAACACTCATTCATCTTTCTCCTTAACGGGTAGGTTTCTTTTCATGACTAATAATGTTTTCCACTTCACGTGGCACACCTTATGTCCATGTCACCAAACTACCAACATCAACACCTATGTTGGCTAATTTGTCAGTGACCTGTTGGCTTCACGGTACACGTGACCAGCCCTCCTGTTCTGTCTTGCCGCAAAAAGGATCCTCACTTCATGGATGACTCCCTCGATTCTCCATGGAGTATTTTTGCCATTGGTTAACAGGTTGATGATGTTCATAGAATCACCTTCAATTATCAAGTTACCTTGAGTTGCTTGGGCTACTTGCAACCCTCTCCAAAGGGCTCTAGCTTCTGCTTCGTTATTAGTTACGATTCCCAATGGTTCGAGTGAAGGCCTTGACCAGATTTCCTTGATGATCCCCGATTATTCCTCCAGCTCGAGCTCTTCCCAAGTTCTCCTTGGTTGCACCATCAAAATTTAGTTTAAACCAACCCAGGGGTGGCTCCCAAGAAATCTCATTTTTGGGATTGGGCAATGGAATGGAAGGTTTGTCCTCAATACCTAAGGCCCGAGCTAATTGTTTTTCTTGGGGAAGAATTGAGTGGTTCTCATCCACTAAGGTGCTAAGGTTTTTTTTATCAAAATAAATATTGCTAAATGTATTTGTTTATTATTACTCCAAACTTTCTTTATCAAAATAAAGATTGCTTTATAATAAAAAAAATACTAATCATAGGGAAAGTCAACCAATTTGTAAAGATTTAAAAATAAATTCGATTGATAGAATTGAATCCAACTTAACTAATTGCGGAATTGAGCCCGAGTGGGGAGAATAGACAGGGCAAGGATTTCATTTCATAATGATAACACGATGCCGCCCAAGTTGGGCTGGAGTCGGTTTTGGTTTTCGGTAGTTTGAAAAGAAAGGATGTTTTACGGCAGCTTTATTTATTTTTGTCATAGGACGGGAAAATCTCCCTGGCGTTCCCGGCAATTTTCTTGAAACAAACTTTTCTTGTTTACATCTGAATTAATGGTCACATTGCCCTTAAAAACCAGACACGACCCGAAAACGTAGGTCGTGAAACATAAAAAAATCATATTAGTAACGACTTGTTGCGTTAACCAAAATACATGTAAAGAGGCGAACACAATTATTCGAGGCTTGGTTTAAACTAAAAATGATAAACGGCATCGGTAATGATCGTTGTAATTGACAACTACACTGAAACACATCGAGTGGAAGCGAGCAGAGCGCCAGCTGGAAGAGTGGCGAGATTTCATTGTAAAGAGCGTAGTAGGCAGTTATGCAAGAGGTAGCGTTAGCGTCATATGACCGTCTTCTCCTTGTCCGGCACGGCGGTACTCAATTCGTGCTAATTATCGTGCTCGCATCGAGGTTGCCAAGCGTGGGAGATAGACCAGCCAAAGAAATAAAATTTTATTCAAAATTAAAATTAAAATAATGGCGGCAGGAGCATGTGCATCAAATCCCCCTCCGCATCGGGATGTTGACATGCGCACAAATTGCAATAGATTGGATGCTGGCACAGAATGCGGACTCCCCATTCGTCTCCCATGGGTCCAACCGGTGCGCCATGATCGCAACATCCATCCATGCATGCCATGCTCTCTATCTGATTATGTCAAAATGGATGACGCCGTACGGCTTTCTTTCTTCGTTTCATTTCGCGTGCATTTTGTTTCATGACATGTAAATGTCATTTCATTTGAGGGACGGTGGGAGACTCTTGAAGAAGAGCCATGACAGCTGCCGTGAACGGTGAGAGCTTCAGGCCTGGGCAGCAAAGATCATTTAGCCTCTACAATGGCGAAAGTCCTGGAGCTCATCCTTTGACATATTGCTTCTACTTTCACCTGCACAAAGGTTTCACGGTGCAATTCGCCGACCTTGTATTTCTATCTGTATTTGAGGTACATTCTTATTAACTCCCTAACGCCCACTTATGTTATATTGAAGGTCTGAAACGGTGCGTTTAACCTCCGCATTGTTCATATAATAGTGGTTCCCTGAACCGACGCCTTTGGTTATTGTTTACAGATGTTTCATTTTCAAATACCAATGGTTGTAAAAAAAAAAACAATTTTATTCATCACCTTGAAAGCTTCCTTATTATTTTACATAGTTCTGTTGGAAATTTAGGCCACAACGGCAGCCAATTCGATGTAAGGTTTGACAAGTTGTTTGTATAGTATAGTATTTATATCTTCATCCGGATCGATTGCACATATACGCATAATTGGGACCCCTTTCGTCCGTCTTTGTGTATCTTTGTAGTAGAAGATTCTTGGCGCTATCAGCTTCGGGTGCATTTGACTTTTCGGACTTCGCAAGACGGTCAAGTTATGATCGACTATAGCTAAGACATCGTAAAGAAATTCAACCGATGCCGAAGAATTCTAGGTTTTGTTCGCATCCATTACAGAGTCTCGAAAGCCATTTTCCTTCTTAGTCTTCTCATTTGCGAGCTAATTGTACAGTAATAATTTGAATTTCAAATCTTATAACTTTCGAAATGGTCTGTTTCATACGTTTGAAATTCGTTATTTCTCTGAAGTCTTGTTAGATCCATTCACATTTTATTATTTTTTTTTTTTTGACATTTTATTATTTGTTTATTCTTATAAACATGTGATAATGGTCTGTGTAGCTTGTGATGGAACCTTCACAGCAGCACTCTAAATTGAACCGGGCAAAATGCAATTGCGGGCTAAACTTGTACTTCACTGCTTAGAAATTGTGGCGAATGCGGCAGAGGCCAATGCGAGGATTGCTTCCGCTTATGTATAGGGTTGGTTGTGAGTTGTGAGGATTTGATGGCTGTGTCGAGAGGGAAGGATGGAAAGTTTGGGTTTGATTGTGGCAAGTATGTGAGGTACACTGATGAGCAGGTGCAGGCACTCGAAAGACTCTATCACGAATGCCCGAAGCCTAATTCATTTCGTCGACAGCAGCTTCTCCGGGAATGCCCGATCCTTTCTAACATTGAACCCAAGCAAATTAAGGTCTGGTTCCAAAATAGAAGGTACTAGAAAATTTCCTTTCTCTTTTTCCTGATTAACTTAGCTACGACAGATATCCTTAATGACATTTAGTATGACTTTTTAAATCGTAACCATATTTCCACCAACGAGAATAGATTCTCGTCCAAGATTAAAGGGTCTCTTGTTTCGGATGAATGGGGATACAGATGTCGCGAGAAGCAGCGCAAAGAATCTACGCGTCTCCTTGCACTGAACGAGAAACTGACGGCAATGAACAAGGTTCTCGTCAAACAAAATGATAATCTCTCCAAACAGGCATTTCACTTTGTCCATCAGAATATGGGCTTGCGCCGACAGCTCAAACAGTTGAAAGAGCAAGGTGTTAATTTGGACGGAAACAAGGTATTCTTCAACATTCAATATTTCTCGTGCGCTAAATTGGTGCAGCTTCAAAATTTGTAATGGACATATGCTTGGTCTGACATTGCTTGCCCTTCGAAAACATCTAGAATGTAGAATCTTGCTTTGCATTTGTATTTGCGTTGTATTGGCCGACCTACCAAGCATGAGGTCACCTACTACTTGGCATCGTGATTCTGAAAAAAAATAGTAACGATATCCGAATTAATTAGGAGTATCCGACATTTAATACAAAATACTCATAATAATCTTTAATCTAGTCCTTACCTTCGAGTAACTTCTTTAGATGTTCTTCCGAGTCCATAACTACTACACCGAAGTTAATGGATGAGTAGACTCGTAGCCTTTGGCTCATCGCTTCCACGAAACCGTACAATTTACCAACCAAGATTTAGTTGCCGTCTACTCAAATTTCCAAACAATTTGGTCACATGGTGCCTATTCTCGCAACATATCCTGCAGCGAAAACGAATGATGGAAACGATGACAAAAGTCTACATAACAGCACCACCACGTACGTTAAGAAGTTGATGGCCAATTGTATATACGACTATGCACAGGATAATTAAAATTAGAAAAACGATTTTCTCAGGCTTATATGTTACTAGGAATGGAAATAGGTGACTTTTACAAGTCAGAGATGGAAGCCTTCGTATTCCAAGCAGATGGCAGTGCTGGAACACCTTGAAGTTGCATAGGAGTGTTCATGACTGATTGTAAATGTGAAAGAGAGCTCCCACGCCATATTTGCTGTTGCGGTTTTCCTTCATCATCATTATCAACTACTAAAAACTAATCTTCATCATCATCACTATGGTGTGTGTTTTTCTTCGGGCTTTTATGCAGGGAGTTTTGGCTACAGTAGATACGTGTACAGACTCTAAATTTACATGCGGGTTAAACAAGCGTCCTGCGCCACAGCCACCAATGGAGGATCTCAACCCTGCATGGTATGTGAAGCATGATATTTAAGTAAGAATAATCCACAGGAATGTACTTGACACTAGCAATATGATAAACAATATAAAAGAGAGGTCTGCTTAATATAACTTTCTTCTTTTTCATTAATTTTGCAGTTTACTTTTCCGTATTAGCAACTTTACTAATTTTTAGCTTTATAAATGCAGGCTTTTGACTATTGCAGAAGAAACTCTCTCAGATTTTCTAGCAAAGGCCACTGGCCCTGGTCTAGATTGGATTCAAATACCTGGGATGAAGGTTAGTTTTCTTAATTGTGCAACATGTGAAGGTATTTCTATATCATCTAAGAAACTCTCAGAAACGATCTCAATATCACCCGTTGGTGCTTCTAATTGGCCAGCCTGGTCCGGATTCCATTGGAGTCGTGGCAGTAGGTCACGGTTGCGATGGAGTAGCTGCTCGAGCATGCGGCCTTGTAGGGATGGATTCCAGCAGGGTATGCCTCTCTTTTTTTTATCCTTTTTTTTATTAGTTTTATTTTTGCTTTGTTGAAAGAGTAAGATTTTTTGAAACATACTCTAGAAACCTTATTTTTCTCTCCTCTCTCATTTTCTGTATAAATCAGGTAGCACAATTTTGCATATGACACAGAATATAAAAAGAAAGCTACAGGGATGTCGTTAATTACTACAAGAAATTCCTTCAGTTATATGGATTATTTTGGGCATTGTTTTTCCTCCGTTGTATGTACTTTATTTACCTAAGATGACAAGCTTTGCTGGGTATATTTTTAATTTGGAATATTTGAAACATAAAGAACAGAATAATTGATGTGATGATAAAACTAAAACAGAACTGACAAACTCTAATGTGCCATTACAAGCAGTTCATGTTTAATTAGAAAACATTTGAGGTTTCTTGAAATTCTTGCCACAATCAGAACAAGTATCTAATGACTAGGTTCGTCAAGAAACAAATGGTGGGGACTTAATAGTCAACTAAGTTTCCTAACTTCAAAAAAATCAAATAAGCTGATAAGTGTTGAGGGAAGGGACATAAAGCATGAAGCTGTTCCAGGATTATTCTATCAGAGTCTTGTATTTACCTAGACATGGCATCGGATCCTAATGGCTAACTAATGTTAGTCTTCAATCGATGGGGCAGGACTAGCACAATGTACTATTGCACATGGAAAATCTATTAAAGCTTGGTGGGGCAGGAATAGCACAATGTACAATTGCACGTGGAAAATCTATTAAAGCTCGGTAGATGTTCTTATGTCCTCTGTAGAAGTTCTCAGATTCTCAGTACTAGCTAATTTATTCGTTGCTCAAATATGCTGAATCAGAAAATATTTATTCAGCTTGGTAATATGATATTACTAGCTTAGCAGAATTTCATCAAAAATGTTAAATGTCTAAATTTTGACAATTTTCTACCTTACATCGACAAATTTTTTTGAGAATAATTTGGGCAAATAGCACTCAATGGCAAAGAGAGAAAAAATAAGAAAAAAGCTAAAACGCGCTAAAACTAAAACTTGCACTATTTATGTAATTCATAACCATGTCTACTTACCCAGGTGTTGTAGGTGAGTTGGAGAGGAGAGGGCAATCCTTCAAGGGAGGTCTCAGGTTCGAATCTCCACCCTACCAAAAAGTTGAATTGGGTACCCAAAATCCAATTGATAATGTTGGTGCGAGCAGGGCCGGGCGCGACTCCCAAGTGACTTTGACGGTGTAGAACCCTTGGTCGTGGTCTCTCAGACCAAGGTGGTCCGGCAAGGGGTTTTTCGCTTTAAAAAAAAAAAATAATAACCATGTCTACTTGACTTCCTCCAAGATCGACAAGAACTAAAGGTTGAATAAAAACAACCTAAGAAAAAAGTTAAAGCAATCGCTTTGGGCAACTCATTCGTAGATGCATTTGTAATTCTCCCTTATTCTTGTATGAATTATGAAGTTCTTTATACATAATACATATTTATATTTATATTCAACATAAAATTTATTTAAAAAGTATTAATATTTATTTATTTACGTTACAAACTTAATGGCAAAATTAGTAGCTGATTTTCTTGATGACCATTTTTTTTCCCCTTAAAATCCTTCTTGAACCTGAACATGAACCTAAACCAGGTAAATTAGCTAATATCTAGTAGAGTAACTAATTTCTATCTTTATTGAAATAGCTAGGATTATGATATTGAACTAAAACACAAAAAAAGCTGGACATATTGAAAGTGATTTATGGAAGAAATGAAACTATTCCTCCGCAACAAGAAAGATTATATTTAGTATGCAGGACATAGGAAAAGATCTACTGGATGCCTTTTGTAGGCAATAGTTAATGAACAATCACAACGATTAAAAGCAAGATTACACAAGGCTAGGGGACGGGGGGGCAGGGGATGACAAGCCGATTTTAGGAAATGGTTGGAGGATGACTAGGGGATGGCAAGTATAATAGTATTAAATTTTTTAGAAATTTAGAATAATTTACACAACAAAAATGAAAAATACTAAATACTAATAGTTTACAACAAAAATAGTTTGCAACAAAAATATTTAGAACTTAGAAGCCATTAGAATAATTTAAATTTTACAACAAATATAAAAAATACTAATAGTCTCATTACAACAAAAAGAGTTTACATTTACAAAAAAAATCTCTTGTGGTGTGAATCCAAGTGATATCTTTGAGAGGTATTTGCTCTTGTTCATTCCACCGAACTTCCTTTCCTTTTCTTTCTGGCTCTTGGCTTTTGTCGGTTTTGGCAGCGACCCCCAACTTGTCTTTGTTTGACTGCGAATGTGTTAGCAAAATTACCCTTTTGTGCATAGATATTTTTTGTAAATTTTACGAAACCCTTAAACTTCCACCGCTCCAACATCTTTGGCTAGGGTGTGCTTCGTCTGGTTCGGCAATTTGTCTTGTGCAAAGGTGTCTTTTGTCGGCCAAGTCATTGTCTGTTACTTGCAACTCTGCAAACACTTTGTAGCGTGTCTGCTTTGAACCTCTTTTGCAATCTTGTCTGCATTGTGCATCATCTTCCCCTTACGCCCCAATTTATACTCTTCGCCATATGCAATTGCTGCCCATGCAAATCGTTGCCCAGCTGCCACTGCATGCTTGAACTGCCGCATGCTCACCACCTTGTCACCCTGCATGCATTTGTCGTCCTCTTTCTATTTTTGTCTTTCTTTTTATTTTCTTTTTAAATTATTTTCCAACTTATTTACAATATGTACAACATGGACCCTTGCCACATCTCACCTCCGCATGGTGATTCCAATGCGAATTTCCAGCATGTCTATTGATGACGCATCCTCTTGCCTGTGACGGCGACTCCCTTCACTCATTGATCGTTCGTCATCATACATTGCTTGTGTCTGTTGTCTACTCCGATGGTTGCCTCGGATTCAGGGTATTTCTGTTTGTTGTTCTTCCAAACGACTATTTCTTGAAACATTCCCGGATCTCCTTATTATTTGCCAGTTCGACATTTCTTCCCCTTGTTGACGACGTTGCACCTCTTCTCCAACACGTGGGCCTCCTTCCATTCTGTCATCTTCATTACTGTGTTGGATATCTTCATGTTGGCCTTCATCATGCTAATGACTGCCTGTTCTGCCATCATGTTGATGGCTGCCGTCATTGTCTCCTTCATGTTGACCATTTTCCTTGCTCTCATTTTGTTGGTTTGTTATTCTGTCATCTTCTTGATGACAAATTGTTGTTCTTCCAACAGCCTGACAACCCCTTCTGAGATTGTCATTATTTTGGTTGCACTCCAGTCTTTCTCTTCAGTTATGCGAACATTCTCCTCGACTATTTGGTGTTGCTCTTCTTGCACCTCATTCTTTGGTGTTAACAACAATGTTTGCCACCTTTCTCTTTCGGCTCTTGGACTTTTGTCGTCCAAGGGATTCCACATCCTCTCCACTTCTTGTTGCGTGAACTTGTCTTTACTTTGTACTCCTTGATTAGCCAGTCTTGCACTAATCCTCACTGGTTGCTTTGCAGTTTGTGTTTGATTTCGTCGTCGTTGTCCTTGCAACCTTGAATCTGTCATTCACCTCCTTGTTTGTCACGCTTGCTTCTTCTTATCGACCCAAAATTTGCTTTAGGCAACAACGCCAAATGTAGACAGCGATGAGAATTCCCTGAGATGAGGGAATGACAGTTAATGGAAGGAGAAGTGGCAATGTTCAAGCAAAGACTTCATCTGTGATGGCATGAATCTAATGATGGTAGGACAACTTAGATGACAGGGATTTGACAGTGGCTAGTATGATGATCAATCTTCAGACAACAACTCTCCATGATGGCATCTAGTGTGACGACACTTAGCATGACGACATCCAACATGACAACACTCAGCATGACGACATCCAACATGACAACACTCAGTATAACGACATCCAACATGACAGTACTCAGTATGAAGGCATGACGACACTTAGCATGACGACATGACAATTCTTCTTGATGTTGATAGTTGGGTTGACGGTGTCAATCTTGTATGTCGACAACCAATGTCGACTTTAGCTCCCCTATGGTGTCGACTACTGGATGTCTGCGACTTCCAACTATTCATTTGAAGACGCCTTGAATCTGATCTCTATCTAAGCGATTCTACCTGCAACACTTACAACATGGAAACAAGATTCTAACATAATATTAACATCATTCATATACAAAATTTTGGCAAGAAGTGAATGATTTTGCATTACCAATGGCATGTTGTACAATTACAGTCTGTGATTGTAAACAATGCTACACCCAGCCTTACACTGTTATAGTTTGGCACCTCTCTCGTACCAAGCCTTGCTTATCGATAGAATGTCCCTAGACTGAATTGTAAGGGGTCTATTTATTTCCTAGCCCCGGTAGTTAACAAAACCACTTCAGGGTGACGTTACAAAAACTACCAGAACTTCCTATATTAAACAACCGTAATCAAATCAATAATTAACATAATTTGTTAATCCTTTACAATGGGGGCTGTATTTGCATTTCATTTGAATTTCCTTTACATTTCATTTTATTGCAAAATGTGTAGACCTTTTTACAAACACTTTTACTTTTTCTTAGTGTTGTTGTCTACAACAATTGATGTGATGATTGACACAAAAATGTGCGCAACAATAGTCGTTGTAGTGACTGTGCAAAAATTGATGCAAAAAAGAACTTGCAGACGAAAGAGGTGTAGTCAAAAGTATTTGTAAAGGAGACAGTCACGGACAGACAAAAGACTATAGATAGAAACAACAATGCATGAGCAGTTTTGTCACCATAATTGCAACATGTGGCCCCCTCTAGAGGAGGGAAGCCCTTGGATAGAGGAGAAAGGAGAACTTGATTGGTGGGATACGTTCTTGGCAACAAAAAGCAAGTAAACGTGTGAGAGGATGTGTGTGAAGAGGATGTGATTGAAGATGTACAAGTCGATAAGGACATTTGCACAAGTGAAGTGGAACATGCAAACGTGGAATCTCATGCAGAAGAGGCAGGGCATGGTGGAGAAGGTCGTATAGATGAGTACGAGCAGGTGGTGACTTCGACAACACATGTGTAGGGGAGACTACCCAAAGGTGTGGGGGATGGGAGTCGAGCACAACAACCATTGCGAGGGAGTGCGTTCGAGAGACCAGAACCAAAGCTTGTGTATATACAAAGGTTGCATAGTAGTAGTGTGGGGATGGGCCGACATCTATTTGAGCAAAATTTTGGGCAATTTAAGCCCTCAAAAGCAAATTTGTCGAACGAGAAAGAGTTCGATGAACAACAACAACAAACTCCACATCAAACACTAAGAATCAAACATACTCAACAATGGTTGTTGCGACGAGCAAGTAGAGGTGCCTGGAGTTCATGGGAGACGGGAAGGAGCATCCGAAAATGCATATTGACATTCGTATGATGATATGGACGACGAATGGGGTCATGGATGAAGATTCGTGGTTGTGTTTTTTTCATACTTGTTGCGAGGGATGGCAACAAATTAGTGCTTGAAATGCATGATCCCTTCACTTCATGGGTTAATTTGAAGAAAGACTTCTAGAAGGAGTTTAAATGGCTTCGAGACGATATGGAGATCATTAGGGAGACTTATGCTACAAAGTAGATAAAGGATGAGAACATTAAGTCCTATACTCGTCGTCTAAAGGAGCTCATCGATAAGATGGAAAACAAACCAGCTGATTGGCTTTAGAGGAGGTGGTTCATGGATCGACTTTGTAATGACCCTGATGTAGCCACATTGGGATCTTTATTTTGATTGGCTCGAACCTTAGGTTAGGATAGTAGGCCCTTGAGCATTAGGGTTTGTTTTGTTACTTATACCATAAATAGGATACATGTGATGTACTTGAATCATCATTCATTTGACCAACTTCTATCATCTCTGGTGCGCATAAAAGAATTCACCCTCTCTAAGTAGCTAGGAGACTCTGCTCTCTCTAAGTGGCTTGGATTGTTTTTGAGACTTAATATTAAATCTTTGATAATTTATTGTATTTGCTGTTGTGGAATTTGATTCAGTTGCAAATATTCTTTTGTATGTTGTTCCCATTGCTATTATCTCAATCTTATTGTTGCATTGTTGTTTTCTATAAGTTGTTTGTTACAAGTGGTATCAAAACTTCAATTTTGGCGCGCTATGGTGGTGGAAAAGGGCAACAAAGGGGTGAGCGAGCCTATTTTAGAACCTCTTTTAGTTGGATTTGCATTTGCTAATTGGGTAATTTTTGACCAATTGTTTTGCTACCAATCTTCTGACACAATTATCTTCTATAATATTGTGATTAAGGTAAAAACATTTACGTTCCCCAAACTCGAAAGAAAGAATATTAGGCCCCTTGTTGGATACTGGTCTCATTTTGATCCTCTCGTTCAAGATCTATCTCCAGTAACCCTTTTTTGGGTAATTTTGAGGTCTACTTGAGCCTCACTATTCAACTAGTGTATGCTTGATACTTTGGCTTCCATAAGCCGGGAATAAATCAATGGGTGCCTACAGAGAATAGATCTGACTGATGATGATTGTATGAGCCAAAAGAAGTGTCATCCAAGGAATCAAGGCAATCACTAGAACGTCCCAGAAGGCATCAACTTCAAACCTCATGTATGATCATCCATTGCCTTATTGAGTTCCTCTTCCACCCTTCTTGTAGAATACTCTAAGTCATTCAATCCTTCCCTTCTAAGCCTGGATCTAGAGGTTTGCTAGTACCTTCAGACAATGGCAAGAAATTTGCACAGTAGGATTGATTAAAATAGGGCTGGTTAAACCGCTTGCACCTAGTTTTTCATGCACATTGAGAGGCAGTGAATTTTTTTCTCAATGTATTGGAGTGTGGTAGGACCTTGACCTTCCAAAAACAAATGTGCACTAGAAGGCGAATTCTAGCAGGTCTCCCCTGAGCAGAATAAAGAGTGGTAAAAGGGAGCTAAGATACCCGAGGACAACCCAATGCTTGTTGGGCATTTCTAGCGTTAGGATCTTCCAAAGGATGACTTTTGGGCAGGATCTAGGGCACTTCCAAAGGATGACTTTTGGGCATGATCTCAGTTACTCCCGTTTTGCCCAAACATATACTAACCTTTCATGGGAACTTATAAAGGTATGGTTGGTGTTGAATGATATTTTACCCTTGATTTGGATTCCATAGCTAGTGGCGTCGATTGTTTGCTTGACTAGCTTCATGATGTTCTCGTCCCTTGAAATGATTTAACGATTTTTTATGAAGAAGACCCTCACAGATGGATTTCCCAAATGGATTGCCTAATATGCTTTCATAGAGTTCCTGAACAAGGCATGGTTACTCTGGCTGCCTCTAAGTTGGCTACCCATGCTCATCAATGGCTTCTTTGGGAATTGTGGAAATGTTATCCTTGGAGCTCAATGGTTATCTTTGTATGTACCATAGTTATGAAACTTGGCAAAACTTAGCGAGTTTCGTCGAGTTAGAGTCTGAGTTGGCCTCTTTGGTTTTTTTTTGTTGGGTTCTTGTCAAGTTTTTCTAAGATTTTTGTCGAGTCTGGAGTGGGCCTTGTCGAGTTTGAGTCGAGTCCAAGTTTCTCAAGTATGGTATGTACAATGGATAGAAAATGGGAAGGTCATCCATTTCCAGGGTTTGCAACACTGGCATGAGAAGCACCTTCAGAATATGAACTTGAAAGTAGAACTAGTGTTGAAATTCAACAAGCGCAATATCTAGCCACAAAAGCTGCAGACCCTATGGCTTGGGTTGCTTCAGGTAGATGAGGTCTTGGAGAACGACATGGTAAGACTAAGGAGATTGGATGTGGTGCAATGTCCTAACATGATGAATGGTTTGATGATGAAGCCATATAAAGTTGGCATGTAGGTAAACTTTATAAACCATGAACCATTGGAGGATTCAACCTTTGACAGACTGCTAGACACACGCAATCAGTCCTCGGGTCCTTTGAAAGGATCACAATTTGGGAAGTTGTTGGATGCAACTATTCAAATGGTGCGTAGTGTAGAAATAACTTCAAAGATAGTGAAGAAGATATAGCAAAGCACTTGGCATGGTTGAATGAGCAAGAAGTTGCAATGCACAAAATCGGTGAAGTGCAGCAATAGGGCTTGGTTATCAAGTAGGAAGAGTTGGAGATGGGATACCCTAGTTAGAGGAGGCTACACTTCATGTCATGTATCCTAACATGGAGGAAGCTTAGGATGCACCATGTTGTGATTGTTGTGATGGAAGCATGCATCTATTGACAGAGCAGGCTGGATGTGAGATATCGTCTAAAATGAAAATTTTGAGGTGTGTGATGGATGAATTGCACAACATGAGTATTCACAAAGAACCTAGTCTATTGATGACAATTGGTCACATGCAACAAACTATGTGCAAGGAGAGAGAGCAACTGCGGAGAAAAGAGTTGAACATTCTTATCGGGGGGGATATGTAGACAACGTGCACATAGGTTGCAATAGTTGCACAAGACTATGCATATCTGCGCAAACCCAGACAAGGGAAGAAGTATAGAGAGAATTGTTGGAGGAGGTGTGTGGACAGAGAAGTTGTGGAGCATGCTATGAATCGTGCAATAGAAGTTGAATTGCTAGAAGAAGAGAGGTTGTTGTAGTGGTTCAAAGACTTCTGGCAGCAGTTGACAAAGTGTGCGTGACTTGTCATGTGACAGTGAAAGAGTCTGCAACTTATGCGGCTATATATGCAACAATGTGATGCCCAAAAACAATATTACATTGACTAGCTCGAATGTGATGAGGAAGACTAGATCAACAACTTAAGCTCAGGGTCAAGTAGGCTCGTGTGTGAGAGGAGCCCATGGTGTTAGCTCAACAATTATTATAACCATTTGAGGTCGTTACTTGGCATGCGGAATTTTTATTGATGTGACACTTCATGGATGACCTTTTTGGTGTATGTTGACGACACAGTTGAAGCCTATTCAATGGATGGAGGGATAGCGCACATAAGAATCGATAAGGTGGAGTCATAGCTGAGAAGTGTTTTGATATATGATAATAAGGATGATAGACTCAATTGTCTGGTGAAAAGGCGTCTAGGTCAAGGACGTTTAGGCATCGACCATCTAGCCCATGGCCTAGTTCCTTAGACGAGAAGGAAGCAAGTCCAAGTTGAGATGGCAAACGAGAGGAATGGATGTGAGTTGCATGGTCGGTGGGAAAGGCGAGCTTCTCTAAAAGGACAATGAGGACGCATTCAACTGAGTTGGAGTCCTAGCTGACAGTGAGGAACGAGACAATTTTTGGAAAAGATGAAAGATGGAAAAATAGCTAAATGTCAGCTTGATTGATGACATATTGGTCCCTTGGGTTGTTTGCTTGTCAATCTGAGGCTATTTGGAGAAGGTGCAACGACAGATGGGTTGTTTGAGTTATATCTCTCTCAAGGGTCGTTTGCCTGTCAGTCTTAGGTTGTTTGTAGGTGTGATAGCGGACAAGCCATATAAGCCGCTTTTCTCCCAAGTGTCGTTTGGCCATTTGGCCAACTAGATGACTACTCAGGCCATTTGAGAGGGTCGTGAGGCCCCCAAATCAGTCGTTGGTCGACTAGTTGTTTGGAGAGAGTTCATATCGGTAGATTAGTGGCTATTGGCCTAGGTCGTTTAGCTGATGAACCCCTCCCCTTCCTCATCCCTCTTTCCACTAAGGAGGTGGACATCCAATCGGGCCATCTGGTAGACAAACTTCTCTTGTTGAACACCCCCTTCCCCCACTAATTGTTTGGCCATGCCGTCTTGCCTCTTGAATGAACAGTGGGTTCTAGGTAACGGTCTCGGGCATTATTTGGCATATGCACGCTAAGTGTTCCCTTTTATCCTTGAGGTTTTAAAAAGGTATTTTGAATTGAATTTGATTCATATCTATTTGCACAAGAGAAGAGAGAACCAGATCAAGCCATCAAGAGAAGTAGAGCCGAGTGTCGAAGGGAGTAGGTTAGGGTACAAACTAGGGTTTTACCAGAGCGAAACTAGATATTTCCAAGGGAGAAAATTAGCCACAACAATCCAAAAGCAAATTCAATTTTGGAAGTAGAGCTAGGGCATGTGACAATCAAAGAAGTAGAGAGGGTTTTGTAGAAAACCCCTATGGATAAAAATCCCAAGTGCTATGAGAATTTGAAGAATGGAGATGTGCAATCAAAGTTGAAGTGAGGACAAATGAAGCACTATTCAAATTGAACAAAATGCTAGTTGTTTTAGAAAGGAATACAACTGTTTGGGCGTAGAGTGAGTAGGTTTGGAGAAATTTCACTAGATCCTTTGAAATAGAAAAACAACCATTCAAGCCATTTGAAGGGGAAAAGGAAGTGTGTTGGTTGTTGGAAGGAATAGAAGAAGTTGCTAAACAAATTATGGAGGTGATCCAAGGGGAAGAAAACATTGTTTTGACCGTCTAAATGCAAATTGCCCATACGAAGAAGTATTAAGTTGTCCTGTGAATGGAGAAAATATCTGCTTCACAAGGGAAATTGGTTGTCTGCAAAATCAGAGCTGTTTGAGGACTTGTTGTGGTCGTTTGAGGGCCAGCCTTGGTTGTCTGAACTTTGAAGCACAACCTTGTCTATCTAGCTTACATGAACAATTGTTTGTGTTGCCTTGGACAAAAGTGTGTTTGTCTAGGTGGAGAGAGGAAGCGACCAATGACAGTAGGTCATCAAGAAGGCTTTTTGGGTCTATAAAGAGAAGATGGGGAGTGTCAGGCCATTGAGGGAGAGTTTGGATAATAATTGGCCATTTGGTTAATCTCAGAGGTCGATTAGGAGTAGCCTTCAGTTGTCTAAGACCACATCATGTCTGTTTGAGACTACGACAAGGCCGTTTAGGGCAGCAAAAAACCCAATTGACTAGTGTTGAGCATAGGATGCACGAGATGAGTTGTCTTGAGTGCGGAGAGGGTCGTCTGACCCAAAAAGGAGGTTGTCTACCTAGAGGATGAAGGCATCTTACGACACTTTATCGTCTAGTGTTGACTGGGAGTCATCCAAACCATTGAAAAGGTCATCTAAGATGGTTTGAAGACCGTTGGGAGAGTGGAGAAGGCTGTCCATAAGGTGAAGTTGTTTGGAGAGAGTGGGTGATCGTTCATAAGTGAGATAAAGGGAACAAGATGTTTGAGGGGAAACCCTAGCCATTCGGGAAGAAGAGTTGACAATTTGGGAAGTTTTCCCAGTGTGCTCTAACCATGTTGGAGAGAGGACAAGGCAACAAAGAATGGTTTGTGTGGTTTCACTAGTTAGGGCATGTTGTGAGGAAGAGTTGTGTGTTTGTATTGATTGAGGTTTCAACACTATAAGCGTATGGTTACAACGTAGTTGTCATAGATCCGATGGGATGCAAAGGACCTAGAGCATTATCGCAATATTTATTTCCCACTGCCATAGGAGATCATTTGACCACGCAATGGAGAGAAGAAATTCACTGGCTATAAGTCAAGCAACCTACGGGAAGGGAAATGCATCAAAGACATCAGATTGCAAAAACAAAGTGAGATCAAGATTTGAGACTTCAAGAAGTGGCTTCTAGATTTGGTCCATAGCAGAGCAATCTAGTGGTGCGATACGGAGTAAAGATGCGAAAAGGTGTGCATGTAGTGAAGACTAGAGAAGGCATGCACGAAGTTACGTACGAAGTTGTATGCACATGGGCAATAAAGTGTAGAAGAGAGGAAGACGAAAAACGTTTTCACCATAAGCATCATTTGAAGTCAAGGAAGTGGGGAGATAGCTCCGTGTCGCATATACCACAATCCCTTGAGAGAAACTAGTGGAGGATGAGTGAGGGCTGCAAAGGCAAGGGAAAGGAGAATCCCTCATCTCCAATAAAAGGGAAGGGCAAAGGAAAGATGCAAATCCTTTTGGTTGAAATAACTTGGATGTTGCCAACAAGGGAGGTTTCTAGGAGATGGAGTGAGAAGCTAAACATGCATCCCTTGAAGTGGACATTTTGGGAGACTTTTGTTTATTATATAATGTGGGTGCTGAACTTTGATAAGTATTTCTTCAATCCCTATCGACTGCAAATGCTGGACAGGTACGACGCGAATAAGAGGCGAAGCAAGATCGGGGTTGAAGATTTCGAGGTGCGGATAACTTTTGATGCAAGCAATTTTCTCATTGTTTATGTTGCCTAGGCCAAACAATTGCCAAGTCTACAAGGAGGAAGTTAGACAACATAAGTTGAATGAATTCTTCAATACATTGTGATTTCTAGGCAATGATAAAGAAGTGACCAAACGCATGACACATTGGAGGCAAGGGCTAAAGATGCAGTACTTGAGCATGGGTTAATTGAAGTTGTCATGTGCATAGGGATGTCATGACTGTTTGACGAACAACAAGCCTCAGAGATGCCGATGTGGCTTGTGTTGTACATGCAACGAATCATGGACATTACCAAGTATGATTGAGTTTCATATTTGGCAGAGCGGATACATAACTTCATGATGTGGGTGAGGAAGAACTTCTCAATGGAATTTCATGCCATTTCCCTTCTTTTGGATGCCATACTCATGGAGAGGGTTCCCTTGGTTGGATTGGGAATGTTGATAGGAATTACTAAGGGAACCATGTCAATTTTTCTCTGGACCAGCAATGTGCCAATTCAACATATGTGCATTCTGGGGAGAACGACGAGGAAGAAGAGGAAGATGGTAGCGGCATTAATAGTTGTAGAGACTGTTGAGAAGATGGAGGACGATGATACACTGATGTCGTTGCTAAAGAGTCAAAGAGTGTGAGCAGTGATGACAAAGAAGCAAAGCAAGAGGCGGTGGAGGAACAACCTCAAAAGTAATAATTGAAGGTCATACCTACTTTAAATCCATATACACAACATGAAGACTACATTGGAAGTGATGGAAAGTCACAACCACCTCAACTGTCTGCAGACGAGAGCAGTTTGCAGTAGAAGGGGTAGCTTGCACAGAAGGCTTAGCAGGTGAATCAGATAGCATCGAAGAAGCAAATCGGTACAACATTTGGTATTGCATTAATGACTATGCGAGCAGTTGTGTAAGGAGTAATAGTGGTGCACACTTGTGTGACTGTGCAAGTTGGTGCAATTGTGCAAGAAGGGGCTATGTAGGAAATGTAGCTAGTTGGCATTTAAATTTTGTAGGAGAATGATGTGGTGCTGCCGCAAGGAGAGACCATCATGACATAATGGATTAGACTAAACGTGATGGGGAGAAAATGGACAAAGTGGCACAAGAAATAGTTGCTATTGACATTGCCTTAGAAGCCATGGATATTGTTCCTAAGATAACCATGGGTGAAACGAAGCCTAAAGTTGAGTTGGTGATAGTCAAAATGGGTGTAAAAGCTGAAGTGAGGGTTCAAATTGAGTAGGCTACCACAACTAGTATAGGAGTAGGGAAATGGATAGTAGCAAAACTTATAGACTTGAAGGATGATGAGGGTTTGGAAACCCCATGGTGGGAGCATGATGAAGAGGCAACACGACACATGTTCCCCTATTTTCATGGAGATGACAATGGGTGTGCCAATGCAGGTAGAAAAAGGAGTGTTGATATTTTCAGAAAGGAACTAGCACGTGTAATGGAGATTGGTGGGCCAAATAACTAGTCAGTGAATGAAGATCTTTGTTTGAAAGGACTCAAGGAATGACTGCTTCAAAGGGATAAGTGGAAAGGGAAAATAGTTGAAGGGGATCTTGAGAAGGATGATGATGATGTTGGAATTCACAATATTTTCCACAAACATTCCAAAACATGCATTCACCACAATCATATGCAAAAAATAGAGGAGCAAAATAAAGAGATTGAATAGATGAAATTATAGAGCAAGAATCAATTAAGAGGAATAAGGGTTGGGTGCCCGTAGGCTCCCCTATGATCTCACATCAGAAAATAATACAATGGATTTGTCATTGACGCACAATATGTAGAAAATGGCACACCATTTTTTGAAGGAAATTGGCACTCAAACTTTGGTGCCAATAAATAATTTAAATTCGATTTTTCTAATTTTCCCTCCAAAAACAGGATTTTTTTTGTTTTGTTTTGCTTTTATCACCCAAATGAAGAGGATTTTCTGTGTAATTGAGTGATGCAACAACGATTTTTACTCTGATACCAGGTGAAAATTCACAATATTTTCTAGAAACATTTTGAAACATACATTCACCATAATCATATACAATAAAATAGAGGAGCGAAAGAAAGAGAGCATATAGATGACATCATAGTAAGAGAATCAAATAAGAGGAATAGGGTGTGGGTGCTTGTAGGCATCCTCATGATTTCACATCACAAACTGATACAATGGATCAATCATTGGGAGGCATTTATAGTGATACGTAATCCTAATTAAATGTTAACCTCAAACCGACATAACCTTGAAGGTTAAATTACAATATATTAAATGTATTGAACATTTTAATCAAGGTTAACCATAGAGGTAGTTTAACCAATATCACTAAGGGTGAAGACATCAAAACTACCTGTCGGCTTACATAAAGATGCCTGTAGGCTTACATAGAAGAATGCCCATAGGATTACATAGCACTTACATGTAAGCTACATCAAGAGTGCCCATAGGCACTTCATCACTATCGGCCTTAACCTAATAAGGTTAGGTGATAGGTATTCCAAAAAATGATTTTAGCTCTGCAAACACAAGTGGCAAAGGCATATGAATCTCATCATTTGAGGAGAGTAATCAGAAGCTTGAGAGGAATAACTAGGAGTTGAGTATGCATGTTCACCACCATGGCATTCATCGGTCACGGTATGCAAACTATGCCAAAAAGTTAGGGGAGTGATCAGTTAACAATACAACTTTTGTGTTTGGGTGTAGATCTTGTTAAAATTTTTGTGCCTTCTCCTATACAATAGTTGGTTCCATATATGGTGTAGCTACACGATCCTTAGGTAGTGCAAACATCGTCGACAAGGATGTCGTCCAGTTTAGAGGGGAGGACAAATGTAGGCGGTAGTTCGGATGTGGCGTCGTCACATGTGTAACCAAGAGGATGAGTCAAATGCATACACATAATGAGTACACCCAACGATATTTTGATTGTATAAAGTTTGATTTCATCACGTTGCATGGAGTTGCACAACAATATGTTATGTTTCATGTTTGTGTTTAGTTATGTATGAGGTAGTTGTTCTTAGAGAGTAGGTTGCTCAATTGGGTAACTACCAAAATTGCTATTTGGAGACCCATGCATTCATTGTTTGGGTATCGTACCTCATGTGTGTGTGGATAATATTTATAGGGTTGTATTGATCATGTTGCATATAACAATGGAAGTGTTGTGCCATTGATGTATTGTGCTATTCTGTTTGTAGTCACAAACTATGTATCTAGATAAAGTTTGACTTCCTTAACATTAACTCTCTTAGAGATGCTTACAAATATGTCACTGAAATTGAGAATTCCTTGCCAAAGCTCATGATAAAGAAGTCTAGTGGAACCCTAGTATGTAGCAAAAGGACTCCAATGGTGCTCAATTCAACGTTGAGAAGCAACCTAAATGTTACAATAAGTAGTGAGACTGTCAAAAGTGGCCCTCATCTTCAACACCATAGAAACTACAATTTGACATGACTTCAGTCATATTGGATAAATGGTAGCACTTTCACACATTCACTACACGATTAAAATGATTGATTTTGTGTTAGATGAACTTTCTTGCTCTACATGCAGATTCCACTTGCATTGCCACACAAAAGGAAGGTTGTTCTTAATGTTGAGCCCAACATTTAAAATATTTTCACAATTCAAACTTTACATTTTTCTCTAACCCTAAAAAAGAGGAGTGCTTCATCCATTCTTAGATATGGTTCAAGAGCAGCCTCTCTGTTCATTGCAAACATTGATAACCAAAATAATATCATCTTTGCAGGCATCCAATATTGATCAGCTTGATAGCCTTTGTAGTGCTTGATCGGCTTGATAGGTTAGGTGGGCTTTATGTCCCTACTTGATTCGCATAATATGAGGATTTGAAATAGTAGGTTGTTGGCTTAGTCTAACTTGTGATTGACTAGTGTTAACTTGTAGATTGGACCCAACTTACTAATTTTGGATGGTCTGCTAGGTCGGCACACTTGTTGGTTGGCTAGTTGATGCTTGATGTTGTTGGTTTTGGAATTGGATTGACATAGGCTATGACGTAATAAGGCTCACCAAAATAGGTTGTGGATTAATGGTTTTTGTCTTGGTTTGCATCACAAGTGGCATATTGCACAAGGGATTTGTTATTATGGTATGCATGAAGGATTGGTGGTGGTCCAGGTTTGGGTAGCGTATATGGTTGTTTGATGAGGACGTCAACTAGCCTAGGTATTAGCTTAGGCACATATATTATTATATTATTGCACCTAGTTTGTTTGATTTTATTACCCCTATGTAGCCATGTGAGATTTCACATGAAAACTCACGTTGGATTTTTTGTTTGTTTGTTTAGGTGGTTAGGAGTAGTTTCATCCTCTCCTTCTCTAGTTTATTTGTTGGCTTATGGGCTTCTTGTTAGCCTTGTTGCAACCACCTTTTCATTTCTATCCGCATGATTGTAACTATGGCATACAATATGCCTATATATATGTTCTTATTAATGCAATAATCAGCTTTTGGCCTAGCATCTTCAAGCTCGTTTTGGATTGGCTCTTGAAAGCCATATCACTGGTATCAGAGCATGATATTTGGGCTTGGGGTTATTTTTGGCCTCTAGTTTGCTCATGTTGTTGCTTCATGTTCATGCGCAACATTTTAAAAGATCGTTGTCTTTTGCATGAGATATGTTGTAGTTTTATTGCACCTTGCTCATGCTAATGTTGTATGATGGTCAAGAAAGTTATTAGGGATTTGGACACTACTACTGTTCATTTTTTCTGCCGCCTCGGACGATCACCTGCAAGACCGCTGAAAACTGAAGGCGACAGCCCAAAAACTGACCGTTGGGCGCACGAGTAGCTTCTTAACAATCTGCTAATCATGAGTTTGAATTCCTTTAAATACTTTGATTTGCTTTTGTTAAAAGCAGTTCTATTTGATGTTCGTTTTGTTGATAGT
Organism: Wollemia nobilis; assembly: GCA_028583015.1. NCBI lineage: Eukaryota > Viridiplantae > Streptophyta > Pinopsida > Araucariales > Araucariaceae > Wollemia > Wollemia nobilis. The sequence continues at coordinate 4,871,379 of JAQPPZ010017049.1, read as the reverse complement.
AGCCGCAATCCAACGTCGCAAAACGTTGGCAAGCAATCTTTGTTTTGATGTCCTCTGTCTGTTGAGATCTCTTCAAGAGACGGCGATGTTAATTCTCTAAGGCCCTATCGTCTTCAAGACAAAGGCGGTATAAGGATGTATTCGAGCCATTTTTGAATTGTCCATTTTTTTGGTTGATTGAGCAGGTAAACAAATTTTGCACCTGACGTGCATGGATTAGCCGATTGTGTGACTGTGGATATCGTATTTGTTCCAAGTCGAACAACGGAACAAACCTACCAATTACCCTCCAACCATGGTTATCTTCACGTCAATCCAATAGGCAATGAGTAAGCTGTTGGCGATTTATCATTGATGGAGTTTTCACAGCCTTCTTCGAAGCCACATCACTAAGAACAGGAAGATGCTCCACGGTTGACATCTTTGTCACGACAAACAACTTCGGTGAAACATTTCGATGGAACAAGCTTTTGTGAGACGATCTATTTTGGCATATTTTGAGCACTGGCGGATTATCTTCAAACACCCAGACGTTGCACTTTGATCATTGCTTTGGAGTCCAAAACGACCTTTTATGGCTTGTGTTCGTTGTTTTACAATGGCCATTTATGGAGAGCGATAGACATTCATAGACCCTTGTTACCTGCATCCACATTTTTGCTTGACCTCACGCTGTCCTTGGTGTCAGGCTCTAGTTTCATCAACAACAACTCAACGAACAAACCTTCCCCACCTGGCCTGCACTCTCTCCGGTTGAAGATTTGTTGAAACTTAAAACTCAGGCGCCAAATACAGATCGTGTGGGCCGACCGTTGGAAAGTGGGAGCGAGAGCGCGTTTTAGTCCCACATTGCTTGTGGGGAGGCAAGTGGGGCACTTTAAAAGGCAATAGGAGGCATAGGTTAAATCGACCACCAATGATGGTCATTGAGCCTTGCACGTGCAATGTTGCTTGGAGGCACCAGTTTGGGGGACAGTCTTTACCGCCACGTGGCGGGCCCTTTCGGGCGTTGACTTTCGACGGATTGCTTAGGGCTGTTGATTGTTCAGCCGTGACCGTTGTTGTTGACTGTTGACTGCCAGAAAATTCTTTTTTTTTCTGCCAAAGATCATTTTGTCGTCAATTTGGACCGTTGGAGTTTGAATTTTGTTGCCAAATTTGCAATTCAGATTCAAATTTTTGCTGCCAAGGAAGGTGAAATTTTCTTTTACCATTTCAAGGAGATAAAACTTTCTTTTTGCCATTTTAAGGGGTGAAATTTGTAAACATAGTGCTATTTTTTTACCTTTTCATTCAAATTTCATATTTGAAAGGTAAAAAGCCTTGTAATTTTATCCAAAAATTGTTGTAAAATTGCATTGGAAAAGCACTAAAAATTACCCCTATTGTAAGGCAAATTTTGTATCTCCTAGTCTAGGCAATTGTTGCATTTAAGAACCCTTCAAATTGTTCCTAATAGGTGCCTAGAAATCAATTTGCAACCACTTTTAGTGCCCTTTAGTTTGGCTTACACCAGATTCCAAAATGGCTTTTGATTTAACTAGAAAAAATGACAAATCTCGCTCATGTAGTGGGAGAGTTGATAAATAGAGTACAGGACATTACAGTGCAAATTGCTCTTAGTGATGTAAAAAATATAACAATGAATTTTGGAATAAGGAAAAATGTGAAGTAAATATTTATGATGGATCTAAGAATCCCCAATGTCCTATCTAGTTGGATCTTAGATATGGAGACTTGGTTCTTTTATTTAGAAACTCCTGCCGACGAACAGTTTTCCTTCGCTAAACTTAATATCATGGGTTTGGCGAAAGTCTTGATCATGGAGAGGCAACAAAGCCAAAATCCAATCAAGACTTGGAATGACCTTATACCCACCTAATTACCAAAATGATCTCAAAATCAAATGGTATAGACTGAGGCAAACTCACAACATGTTGGTCCAAGATTACATCTTTGAGTTCAACAGGTTAAGGATTCTTCTCGGAGTAAAAGATCCAGCAGAGGCACTAATAATCAAATTTTCTAGTGGTTTGCAAGAATAGGTATTTAGGGAGTTGAAGTTCACTCCCTTGGCTACTTTGGATGTTGCATTTAATCATGCACTTCGAGCGGAGGAGAAAGTGGCTGCTCAATATGTACACACTTTCAAGGCACCAAATCAGTAGCATTCGTATTAGGCGAAGACACCTTCTTCTTCTTTCTCTCCTTCTTCTTCCTCTTCTCCTTCTTTCAATGGCAAGAAATTTTGTAATCATTGTAAAAGAAGAGGTCATGTGGAATCAAATTGTTTTAGGAAGAAGAAAAATCTCATTGTACAACCACAAAATGAGGACCCACAAGATGGTCCCATTAGGGTTTTAGGAGAGGATAGAGCATATGATGAGCTTAGGGGAAAGCTAAATAATGTAACCCTAATGTCTCATCCCTTGATTGAGGGTACCCATGACAATTTGTTCATCATGAGGGCCCACTTGACTCACAATTTTTCTATGCATTGTATCCTCGACAATGGATCGCAAAAGAATTTAATTGCAAAGTCCGTTGTTGATAGGTTGCAACTGCTTGTGGAACCTCATCCTCATCCCTACTCACTAGGATGGAAGGATAAGAGTTCCACCTCCTACATCAAAGAAACATGCACGGTGTCCTTTGCTTTTGGTCCACATTTTGTGGATAGAGTCACATGCGATGTGACTCCAATGGATTGTTGTGGTATGCTTTTGGGTAAGCCCTATCAGTATGACAAGAGGGTTGAATATAATGCTTTTCAAAACACATACACATTGCATCACGAGAATAAGACTTTTCTTATTCAAAGTATTAAGTATAACACACTTTTGATGCGCCCCATTTAGACACAGAAGATTGCATTAATCTTCAGTAGACCACAAGAGACACGACACTAGATACACCATCTCCTCCTCCTCCTCCTGAGGAGTCTACTTCTTCATCACCGACTCCTCCTCCTCCTCCTGCTCCTGTTTTGCAGAAGACTCAGCAGCCTTAGCAGTAGGTTATTGGTCCTCATCGACTTCCTCTTCCTTCTAGGGTTGGCGACAAAGTTGTGACCAAATGTGGCATTCTAGCATAGGCACCGATGGGCATCATCGACCTTGTCCAGACCTATGATGATGTGGCACCTCAGCCTCCGATCCGTCCAGTCAGCAGGATATGTCTTCAGCGTTTGGTGTCTCACACTCCCACTTTTGTTGTAAAAGCATTGGAGTCCAATGCTTCTATTGTGGGGAGGTATGATGAGGACATCAACTAGCCTAGGTATTAGCTTAGGCACATATATTATTATATTATTGCACCTAGGTTGTTTGATTTTATTACCCCTTTGTAGGCATGTGAGATTTCACATGAAAACTCATGTTGGATTGTTTGTTTGTTTGTTTAGATGGTTAGGAGTAGTTTCAACCTCTCCTTCTCTAATTAGCTATTTGTTGGCTTCTAGTTTGTTGGATTATGGGCTTCTTGTTAGCCTTGTTGCAACCACATTTTAATTGCTATCCGCATGATTTTAAATATGGCATACAATATGCCTATATATATGTTCTTATGAATGCAATAATCAAATTTTGGCTTAGCATCTTCAAGCTCATTTTGGATTGGCTCTTGAAAGCCACATCATTGTTGGTGCTACTTGGCCATTGGATTGCCTTGCACTAGAGGGGTTGGGAATACTGGTGATCGAAATGAGTGAGAGAGATCTGGCCTTGCTTCAATTGGAGTCACCATTGATTGTTTTTCTTTGAAGGATATTTTATCGATTCTTATGACTCTTGTATCCAAATGACCGTTGTAGGTTTCTTTCCTTTGGTGCTTTTTCTCTGGTACACAAGAAGTTTTACTGGCTGAATTTCTTTACCAAATTGTTGAGCTTTTGACCTTATACTCATGTTTTTGTCTGATTTTGATTGCACTTCTAGAAAATGGAAAACTGGCTAGAAAAACTTTGGAAAACAAAATTTAAGGGAAAAGAGCAAATCACTCCTTTTGAGGAGCAAATCACTCTTTTTGGTTTTGGGTGAATCGCCCTTTTCCTACATGAGCAAAATTTTCTTCTTGTTGGAAAAAAGGAGGGAATCACACTTGTTAGGGTGAATTGCCTTTTTGCTATAGAAGTGAATAACAATCCTCATCCTTAGGCAAAATTTTCTCCTTTTAAAAGGGGAGGAGTGAATTGCCCTTTTTTCAGGGAGCAAATCACAATTTCTTAAGTTTAACAAAACTCAGACATTTTAATAATCTGGAAAACTGATTTTGTTAGAATTGAGTGAGTCATAATTTTGGTTCAAAGGTGCATTAATTAGTAGGTTCAAGTGCGAATCACCATTCGGAAAGAGTGAACCGCTCTTTTTGAACTTGGAAGAATTTTGCATTGAAAGGACGAATTGCAAAGTGAATCACTGTCTTGAAAGAGCAAATCGCCTTTTGAACTTAATGAAATTTTGAAAGGACAAATTTCCTTTTTAAACGTGCAAGGATTCATTGAAAATTTGTTTGCAATCTTTATTGGGAATGCTGAGTTTTACAACGGAGTCTCCATTACATGAAGCACTTGTAGATCAAAGTGCAAAGTGAACAATTCTGAAGCTGTAGCAAGTAGATCTGATGAAACAATTTTCGGTTCTGACTGATTTGATGTTACAAGCAAACTTTCTAACAAATCTGATGAAATTCTAAGCTGATTTGTGTAGATATAAAAACTTAGATACAAATGGACTAGGCTTGATTCTCGTAAAAATCATGCCCTTGGTTCCACTAGGCATGTTAGAATTTGTTGAACTTGCTTAAAGGTATGCGTCTAGGAGGTTGCGTTTCAAAAATTGGAAGGAAAGGATGTATCCTTTTTGACCTCCATATTCAGGTTGACTACCCAATAATCTAGATAAACTAAACCAATCTAAATGCATGAAACTAATCTGGAAGGAAAGAGGGTGCGATAAGAAAAGTAAATGCAATAAAGTAAAATACGACCATAACCGTAGTAGGATTAGTGTTGATGAATTAGCACATCTAGAGTGAATCAAATAACATTAGATTGATCCAATCTGTAAATATCCACAATAATAGAAGAAAGGACTAACAAAAGGTAAGAGGGCAGTGCCATAAACACTATTCATCCACAAATTAAAAAGCTCAAATGACACAATCAACTGATAAGTGTCATGCATAGTCCTTCAATTAATGTCAAAATGATCTCTCAAGTACATTTAGGTCTCACAAAGTGTAGCTCTGATTATCACAAATGACTAAATATGTTTACAATGGATCCCCTAGCTCCTATTAATAGCAAATTCTTTCTAAGAGTAATTTGAAGTAAATCCTTTTTTACTCCTAGTAAATTCTCTAGTTTAATGGTGGTGTTAGAAAAATTGATGTATCACTAAGTTTACATGTCTCCAAACTGACCCTAAATGCCTTTAGCAGTCTTCTAACTCTTCATTGGCACTATATGAGGATAAAATGTCGCTTTCTATGCCGTTTTATTGGATCTCATGCCATCCTAGCTTGACCTCAAGCCTTGAAGAGCAATTTGCTCTATTGAAAGAGCGATTGACACTTTCATAAATTGCAATTTGCTCTTTTGGTTTGATCGAATAGATTCTTCGAATTGTTGTACTTTGGGCACTTAGCCAAAATGTTGAAAATTTGGCCAAACTTTGTTGTCCACATTTTGTCTTTTGGGGTTATAAAATTCCTTTTCCATTGTCTTCCTTGGCCACTCCTTTGTTAGAGTTCGTTGATAGTAGCCAAGCTATATTACATATAGGCAAGCAAATTGATATGTCTACATAATTAGTAAATATGTTTTGTTATTTTATGTTATTTTGTAGTTCGTATGCAAAGTGTTTGATGATATGCGTGTATGTATAATTAACAATGTTATATAGTCATAATGTAATAATGTATGTGATAATGTGTATTGTGTAAGGCTAAGTTATGTATGGTTAAGTCATAAGTGACTCATGAAGTGAAATGTAAATGTGAGTCAAATGAATGTCAAATGTAATTTAGGAAAATGATGAGGTGTCGGGTAGTTGGAGGATGCAACTACGTTTTAATTGTATAAATAAGACCCTTCCCTCATTCATTCATATGGTGATGGTTGGAATGGAAGAGCCAAAGTGTGTGGCTGGCATGTGGATGTTGTTGGGTGGTTGGTTGGTGTTTGGTGTGGTTGTGGTTGGCATGGAAGGAGAGGCTGACCGGGTATGTTGGGTATTGTGTATGTAAGGTGAATGTTGTACGTATTTTACCGTACAGGCTATTGTTAATACAAGATCTGCTCATATTCATTTATCATCTGCTATTGCTATTGTATGTTTCTTGTATGTATTGTCATTGGTAATTGCTGCAAGAAGGTAGATTTGTAGGTTTATTTAAGTATAAATGGAATTGTGTTTAAGTATGTTAAATATTTCTACAATTTGATGTCGTTGCTTGTATGAAATTGGAATTTTTATTTCTACATTCTGGTGCCATTGCCTGTAAAAGTTTGGGTCAAGCCTAGTGACATGGAGTTGTGAGAGACAAGTCACTTGGGAAGGTGCACAATGATAGCGATCGAATGCAACCAAAGAAGTAGATGAAGACGCAGACTTATTTGTTGACGCTGATGAAGGGTTGTACAATAGGATGCATACGACAGGTGCACAAGAGGAAGGAGCATATGGCAGGTTATCGTACAAATCACGTGTAGGATATGTCGTACAAGGCAGTGGTGTGTACGGTACATTGTCGTATAGATGGAAGAGTGGTTACGATAGATGTCGTACAAGTAGTCGTGCACACTGTTGTACAAGTAGAGGGTGTGTATGGCAGCCATTGTACAAACAGTGGTGCACACTGTCGTACAAGCTGAAGGTGCTTACAGTAGTTGCTATACAAGTTGAGGATAAAAATGGTAGATGTTGTATAGGTAAGGTATAGCCAAATTTGTCGAAAGGTGTTGGTGAGGAATTGAATGTTGATGAAGACTATATGGCGTCGGAGAAATTACAAGTGGAGATACTGAAAGGCAAGAGGAACTAGAGTCCAACATCGGTGCAAATGGAAGATGGTGTGACCAATAGTGTGCGATATGGGAGTCCTACACTAGAGCAACTACAGGTTGGTATGCTCAATGGTGAGAAGGATAGGAATTTGACATTGGTGCAATTGCAAGATGGCACGTTTCATGGTGCATGGAACAAGAGTCTAGCACAAGAACAATTGCAGGGTGGTGTGCCCAATGATGTGCATGGTGAAGGAGAGATACACAAACAACCACTACCAATGTTAAGTCAACCTATCACAACAAAGGCCAATTTGGGCATATTGTGTAAGTGTCCAATGTTTCATGGAGGAGCAATAGAAGACCTAGTTAGGCATTGGGAAATTTGCCTCATGATGTGGAGAGCAATTGCAAAGAATATTGATGCATATTGGAGGAGGTTATTCTCTGTGATATTTTGTGGAGTCGCAATGGAGTGGTACATGAGATTGCCAAAGGGCGAGTACTAGACATGGGAAGAGTTGTGTGATGCATTTGTGAAAGAATTTTGGTTATTCCACAATGACAATGCGGTCATTGCTAAAATTTATAGAATGAAACAAGGTGAGAAAGAGCCTATTTGTTCATACAACCAAAGGTTGAGTGGTTTGTTCACCCATCTAGAGGAAGACCCATCAGACGCATTGAAGAGGAGGTGGTTCATAGAGGGACTTCTTCCTACGTATCGGAAGAAGATCAGGGTGGTCCCTCCGACATCATATCAAGAGGCATTGGAGCAAGCCTTGAATTTGGAAAGTGATGCAAAGACATCATTAAAGTGTTGGGGTCATGTTAATATAGATGAGAGTGATCCTAAAGATGACAGTGATTCTGATGTTGAGAGTGACTTTGACGATGAAAGCGATGATTTTGGGCATGAGAATACTTCATCGTTCAAGTGGTGGGGTTGAGATGTAAGTGAAGGACATGACTTCGAAGAGATGAATGATGAATTTGAGGACAAGTGTGACTCGGAGAGTGCAAGATCATCGTTACAGATGTATGCAACACAAAGGGAGATTGTACCACGGGGGGATGCTACTGGTAGTGCGGTCTATGAAACCCGCTAGAGAACTAAAAGATGCATAATTGTGTATGATACTAAGGGTGGACCCATGGTGCAATGTTGGCAATGCCATTTGTGGGGGCATTTCGCACATGAATGTCAAAGTGTTGCAAGTCGAGATGAACCAGTGATGCATACAAAGTTCGAAGCACCAGCGAAGAGTCACAACCCTAGCCAAGAAGAAGAGGAGGTGAACTTGATTGCAATTGAAGAGGTAAACTTGATGAACCTAATTGTAATTGAGGTAAATTTGATTTCAATCGAAGAGGCAGAAATCCAATAAGTAGTTGAACCTGCATAGAAAAAAGTTATAGAATTGTCAAGGCCGTACAATGAGTTGTTGTACAAAGTGTCGTATGAAGGTTGTCGACGAAGATTTCCATACAGGGAGTGCAGACGAGAGGAGTGTTGTCGAGGAGTGCCATATAGGGAGTGTCGTCAAGAAGTGTTGACAAGTGGTGCCATTGAGGAATGCGAATGAGATTTGCTTTACAAGTGATTGTTGTCGTACATGTGAGTCCTATCATACAAATGATGGCCGTACAAGTGAGTCCTGTAGTAAAAGTGATTGTTGCCATATAAATGATGGTTGTAAAAGCGTTGTCGATGAGTGTTGTCGTACAAGTGGTGTCGATGTGGAGCACCATACAAGCACTGTTGAGAAGGTGTCGTACAAGGACCTACCATACAAGGAGGCGTTGTACAAGGAGAGGGATGTTTGTCAAGAGCTGAGGTTGGGCCATCAGAGGCTATGAAGTAGTCATCTAGAGCAAGGGAGAAGTAATTCGTAGTCGAAGGGAACTTGTTTAAATGGGTTCGCCATTGAGGTTTCAGGGCGTTTCCCTTTGACCTCGTAAGGGGCATTGCCCCTTGACCTTGCAAGGGGGATCTTGCCCCCTTGACCCCCGATACAGGTGGTGATAGGCGTTGCCTGTCACATTGGTTATCTTGTTCATGTTGATCAAGTAGATGATACATTTGATTGTAGAATGTGAAGTGAGCAATCGGAGAACAAGGTGTTGCGGGCAAAAGGTTAAAGTGATGCAAGTTGCAAAATATAGTTGGAATAGGAGAAAGCAGGAGCGAGACAAGAGATTCGAATACGTTGTTCAGTGCTTCAATCCCCAGTGTTCAGCTCATGTGTCGTCGAGGAAGTCGACAAGTTTAGAGCAAGGGATAGATGTAGGCAGGCAAATTGATATGTCTACTTAATTAGTAAATAAGTTTTGCCATTTTGTGTTATTTTGTAGTTTGTACGCAAAGTGTTTGATGAAATGTGTGTATGTATAATTAATAATGTTATAAAATCATAATGTAAATGTTAAATTATGTACAGTTAATTCATAAAGTGACTCACAAAATGAAATGTAAGTGTGAGTCAAATGTAATTTAACAAAATGATGAGGTGTTGGGTAGTTGGAGGATGCAACTACTTTTTAGTTGTATAAATAAGACCCTTCCCTCATTCATTTGGGTTGGAATGTAAGGGCCGAAGTGTGTGGCTGGCCGAAGAATGTGGATGTTGTCGGGTGGCTGGCTGGTGTTTGGTGTGGTTGTGGTTGGCATGGAAGGAGAGGCTGACCAGGTATGTTGGGTATTGTGTATGTAAGGTGAATGTCATATGTATTTTACCATATAGGCTATTGTTAATGCAATATCTGCTCATATGCATTTATATTTGTTATTGCTATTGTATGTGTTTCTTGTATGTATTGTCATTGCTAATTGCTACAAAAGGTATATTTGTAGTTTTATTTAATTATAAATGGAATTGTGTTTATGTTAAATTTTATTTCTACACTATAATCTTCGATGTGACTGTGAGCAATTGAGTGTCATCAATCATCATACGTATGAAAGAGAATGCACAAATTGCAAATCCAAATTTCCATAGACTTTAGGAGTTTGAACACAATCACTATAAACGATGCTTTCCAGATCCCATTCATTGACTAAATTTTGGAGGAGGTAGCTAGACATGAAATTTATTCTGTGCTAGATGGATTCTTTCGTTACAACAAAATTAGTATTGTTGAGGAAGATAGGTTGAAGACCACTTTCATTGTGGAGGATGGAAATTATGAATAATACAAAATGCCTTGTGGTTTGTGCAATGCACCTACCACATTCCAATACATTAATTCTATACATTTTTGAATAGATGTCGATGGGAAGTTTAAGGTTTTCCTCTTTGAATGGATGCTCTATTGAAAGGACCACTTGAAAGCACTAGAATAACACGAGGCTTTGCATGAATGCTCATCTCTCTTTGAATGCAAAGAAGTGTAAATTGCTAGTGCCTTCAAGAAGATGTTAGGCCATGGCATTTATTAGACGTGACTAAAGACGAATCCAAAAGCATTATAGTATGGAAGAATCATATGATGCCAACTTTTAAAAATTCTTCTAGGGCATGTGGGTTACTACTAGAGGTTCATCAGCAATTTTGTGTAGACATCCCACATGTTGGACGTGCTTACAGTGTTTCATTGAAATGGATGGAGGAATCCCAAAAGGATTTTGAGTAGTTGAAAGCTAGACTATTTAGTGTAGCCATTTCCATGTTTGGAAATCAGGACAAGGAGATTCATGTCCACGTTGACGCACGCCATACTTTGCAAATGGGTCTGGATTGGTATAGGAGATTCATGGGCTGGACAAGCCCATATATTCTACTTGTCAACTACAATCACATGTAGGGAAGATTTACAACACAGCAAAATGCTAATCTCTAGGGATGGTGCATGAGATGCAAAAATTTCGACACTATCTACTCGCAAAGCCATTCACTTTTTATGTTGATTACCAAGTCCTTTTGTACTTGATCAACAAGTCAATCATCCATAGGGGAGATAGTAGGTGGCTTGTTATGTTGTAAGAGTTCATATTCCATGTAGTTATAAGACAAGGGAAAAAGCATGTGATCATAGACTAGCTATCATGGATATGCTTGGGAAAGCCTGAAGGAGTGTTGGACGAGTTTCTAGATGCTCATTTGTTTGGAACCACCACACTGCCACCTTGGTATGAGAACATTGGGACATACTTATCCATGAGAGACCTACCAAGGGAGTAGTTGGTAATTGAGTAATGGAGGATAGTCATGAAGTCGGATCCATTTGAGTTGATTAGGGGATTATTGTACAAAACAAGACATGACATGATATTGCGTCGATGCGTAATGGAAGAATAAGGGCATAATGCATTGCAGGCACATGAAGTGGCAAGACTCATGGGATCTATCTTGACAACAAGAAAGTTACTCTTGGTTAGACTGTGGTGGCCTACCCTATTTAGTAACGCGAAAGAATTTGTTACTACATGCAATTCTTGTCAAAGGACGAGGAAGCCATTGCAACGAGACTTCATGGCTTTGCATCTATCACAATTGCTCAAACTACTCGAGAGATGGGGATTATACTTTGTTGGACCCTTGAAGACTAGCAAAGAGGAAATGCATGTACATTGTGGTTGCAAATGAGTACTTGATGAAGTGGGTTGATGTAAGGGCATTACCTAACAAATTTGTGGAGGGTACAACACGGTTAGCGTTTGAACAAATCATCACAAACTTTGGCATACCCTTTAGATTACAAGTGATTACAGAGGTCACTTTGTGAATGAAGTGATCTAGAAACTGATGATAGAGTTTTGGATTTTTTAATTCATTGTCTATCTGTCGAACACGGAAATTAAGTGTAATTTGTGTCTGTGACTGCAATTCAACAAATGGATGGGGAGTTTTCTACTCTTCCCAACCTTTGGATCTTGGGCTAGTTCCCTTCTACCTTCTATCTAATGCTGAAAATAAATAATGAAAACTGATTTAAAACATGCAAAAACCAATAAGAAAAATAATGCAAGAAAAGCACATCTAATTTGCTTCTATTTGAGAGTAAGGATGCAAAAGATGAAATGCAAAGTACGGCCGATATCATAGTGAGGTTTAAAGTTGGTGCAATCAACAACTCCAATAGATACCAAATAACTTCCAAATAACTTCACTGTGATGAGATCTCCAAAGTAATCATTCATATCACAAAGAAAAATGACTAATAGAGGGAAGAAGAGCAGTGCTACTAGTTCCACATATCCATAAATTAAAGGTTAAACACATGAATGTTAAGCACAATTCTTTGTTTATTGATTTCAAAATGTCGAGTACAATAATCTCCAAAGAGTAGCTCTGGTATGCTAGGTATCCAAAAGACCTTTACAATGAACATTTAGCTCTTATTTATACTTGAGCTTGTAGCCATGAAATGGAATACACACAATGTACCTTGGTAAAAATTACGAGGTGGTTATATCACCCTTATTCTATTTACTAAAAATAGACAAAGAGCATGGTGCTCTGGTTGTGGGTTGCTCTGTGAGTGGGGTGCTCGTGTGAGCAAGTCACTCTGGCAAGTGAGACGCTCTAGTGAGTGAGTCGCTTTGGTGAGCGGGTTGCTCCAAAAAGAGGGGCACTTATGGAACGAGGTCGATTTGAAGAGCAAGGTGCCTAGGGAGTGAGGTTGCTCAAGGAGCAGGGTGTTTTGGAGAGAAGGGGTGCTCAACAAGCGGGTCGCTTTGTTGAGTGGGGCTCCCTCTTCTAAACATAGCCAATTCTTGTTGATTTTTGCCTTGCTCTATCTTTTGCCTTAGCTTGTGCAACGAACCTCCATTCGGGGAGCAAGGTTGCTTGGATGTAATGTCCCCCCCTGTTCTTATATTTTTAATATTTGGGACACTATACTTTGAAGACTGATGAAGCTCCAAGTGTGAATCCTGTGTGAATTCACCAACAGAGAACTGGGGTTTCGTCCAGCTCCAAAAATTTGAGGGGTTTCATCCTCAGCCACACCGTTGGGGTTTCCATCCCTTCGGAGAAGAAGTCTCAGCCACTGGCCTCAAACTCTAGAGGAAATAACTAAAATCCAGAATATAACGAAATGAGACCAAGCCACCGAATAAATAGACTTCTCCACAACAAACTCCTTTTGCACGCTCAATGTGGGATAAATCATGAAACATAACTCTTTTTTAAGTCCCACATCCCCTTTTTATAAAATAAGGTTTTAAACTATATAAAGTATTTAAATAATTTTACTTTATATAATTAAACCTTCGCACATTAAAAACTTGGCCTTCTGATTATCCGATCCGTAAACTGAGGATAGATACGGACACCCATTTCGATGAAGAATATCATTGCACCGTCCGTTTTGCTCGAAACCCTAAAAACTAACTTACTAAAAATAGTAAGTCAAGGCTCTGTCCATCCGATTCAACATATGAGAGTGGATTCGAATACCCATTTCGCTCAATTATCGACTCCCAGAACTCCGGTTAGGCTCCCCTGCAATCTGCCCTAGCCTACGGGAACCCGTGAGTAGGCTAAATTGTTATGCACACTGACTGCCTAGAAAAAGGGGACATTACAGTCCGCCCTTCCCAAAGATTGCTTGTCCTCAAGCAATATTCATACATACTCCAGTCAAGTGTCTACATCCTAGCTAAGGTCCATCAAATCCTTGGATCCCATAACAATCTCAGAAAGTAACTACCACGCCGACGCTGCGCTACTCTGATCATCACTGTCCCTCTGACATGGTTAAACTGTTGAAGTCTCAACTGCAATAGCATGATGAAATCTCTCCCCAACCTGGCACTAGTCCGCCTATCTAAACTGAGATGAAATATCATGTGCCACGTCATATCCAAGAAATCATCATCATAAACCACTGCAAATACAATGTTGGAAGTGCCTCCATAGTCATCACCTGACCAGCTCAACTCAGCGTTCACACTCTTGGAATAACCCAGATAATCCCATGTAGCCCAATCTACTGCAGTCAACAAAATATCCTTTGGAAAGATGACGTCCCTCATCATACTCAACCAAGTAGGGTGTAAATTTATCTATGAGACTCCTGAAAGACCATCCATACTCCACTCCTGCAACTCCATAAGAAGCTCAACCTCATAATCAAAACTGGTATGCCCATAATGTCTGAACTCTGTGCCAAGAAACATCTGATGCATAGGTGACTCAACCAGGCCTACCTGCTCATTGATTAAACTGACCCCCTGAGAGAACATGGTGTTCAAATAAGTAGGATACTCCATATAATGCCAACCAAACTGCTGACCAACCTCCATCAAGTAAATGATATGGCTGCCCAAAAAGCGAACAACGGCATATCTCTCATACCCATGATCAACTATCACCCATATAATGCTCCTACCATCGCCCTCGATGCTCATCAATGCAAGCATACGATCTTGGGTAAGAGAACTCAATCCTCGATCATCCTGATTAGGCTGGAAAATGCTCATGAAATCACTCTCAGACTCATGTCGAAATAGACACCCTGTCTCAAACAATGTATCCTCATGATCTATCACAGGAAAAGAATCAACACTCTTCATCTCAAAAAGAGGATTATCAAAAGATGTATCATGATCCACCTCATACAGCGGATTGTCAGTCCATGAGAAATTATTATCACTCTCGTGCTTATCACAGCCAATCCATTGATCCGAAATTGTGTAATCTGATCTCATGGGACAATGTGTTAAGTTATAGTCCTCCTGAATGCAATCTAGTTCCACAACAATCCGCCCAATCTCCCTGGATCTCTCCTGATTCAGTTGTTCAGTGGATTCTAAAACAGAATTGAGTTTCAACTCTGTCTCATGCAATGAAAGATGAGCCTCCGACAAAGAGCTTCTAGTCTGCTCAAGCTCTTCAGTTAGCTGACTAACTTCTTCTTCTTTGCTCCTGTATGCACTAGGGGTCTCTTCAACAAGCTTGGCATAGTGATCTTTGTCTGCAAGAGTGCTCATGAAGTCTGACTTCATAGTTTCTAAGGCTGCCTTCAAATTTTGTAAATCAACACTAGACTCATCATGCATTGAATTTTCATGGCTGTCCTGGTGAGATGAAATATCATCATAAGCTGATTTAAAATCAGCAACAACCTCAACTGTGTTATGATTTGAAAAACCATGCTTGTCTTCATCAGAAGGGGCTGCCACGTAACCTATAACAACACCATCATGTGTATCATGCATAACTGATTCCATATTCCGCTCACTCTGCAAATCTCCGAAGAAGATATAGCTATCCGGTGCATGCATCATAATGGGTTCAGTGTGAATATCCAACCCAAGTTCTTCTGAATCGTCACCATTAAAATGTGATGGGTGAATATCATCATGAGCTGATTGGGAATCTACGCCACTATCAACTGGCTTCTCCAACTTTTCTGGGACAGCAGGCTCTTCATTGTGTTTCTAAATTTTATCTTCTCAAGAAGGTTCATTTTTTCATTTCCATTGGGTTGTTGCCTCATACGTATATCAATATAATCTTCATTAGACATAAGGGCACGAAAATCATCATCATGAGCCCTCCACTCTTGCTGGAACTGATCAAATAATTCAATGATTGTAGGCTCAACCTTTACCTTAGGAAGAATTGTAGGTAGAGAAATTTGCATCATTGCAGTTAATTGACTGATGGATTTTTGTATCTCACTATGAGTCCTATCCCAATCACGCTGTCTCCTAGACCAATCATTATAAGACTCCATGAATCTGAAATTTACTTAGGCTTCCAAAGGCTGGCAGAATAAGCTGAGCTCTGAATTAACAATACCCAAAACTCTTAAAGCCCAAATCAACCAAATGGGTATTCAAATCACCAATACCCAGAAACTGGAAACCCTAGATTTGAAACGACAACCAAACCCTAACTTCCAAGTCTGAAAAATACTCATGGCTGCTACAATTTTTTTTTCACACAATACTGAAATCATTTCTAAAATTTTCATCAAACCCTGAACAGGCTAGTAGGAAAAACCAGCTCTGATACCACTGTAATGTCCCCCCCTGTTCTGATATTTTTAATATTTGGGACACTATACTTTGAAGACTGATGAAGTTCCAAGTGTGAATCCTATGTGAATTCACCAACAGAGAACTGGGGTTTTGTCCAGCTCCAAAAATCTGAGGGGTTTCGTCCTCAACCACACCGTTGGGGTTTCCGTCCCTTCGAAGAAGAAGTCTCAGCCACTGGCCTCAAACTCTAGAGGAAATAACTAAAATCTAGAATATAACGAAATGAGACCAAGCCACCGAATAAATAGACTTCTCCACAACAAACTCCTTTTGCACGCTCAATGTGGGATAAATCATGAAACATAACTCTTTTTTAAGTCCCACGTCCCCTTTTTATAAAATAAGGTTTTAAACTATATAAAGTAATTAAATAATTCCACTTTATATAATTAAACCCTTGCACATTAAAAACTCAGCCTTCTGATTATCCAATCCGCAAACTAAGGATAGATACGGACACCCATTTCAATGAAGAATATCACTGCACCGTCCGTTTTGCTCGAAACCCTAAAAACTAACTTACTAAAAATAGTAAGTCAAGGCTCTGTCCATCCGATTCAACATCTGAGAGTGGATTCGAATACCCATTTCGCTCAATTATCGACTCCCAGAACTCCAGTTAGGCTCCCCTGCAATCTGCCCTAGCCTACGGGAACCCGTGAGTAGGCTAAATTGTTATGCACACTGACTGCCTTTTAAGTCCCACGTCCCCTTTTTATAAAATAAGGTTTTAACCTATATAAAGTATTTAAATAATTTTACTTTATATAATTAAACCTTCGCACATTAAAAACTTGGCCTTCTGATTATCCGATCCGCAAATTGAGGATTGATACAGACACCCATTTCGATGAAGAATATCACTACACCGTCTGTTTTGCTCGAAACCCTAAAAAACTAACTTACTAAAAATAGTAAGTCAAGGCTTTGTCCATCCGATTCAACATCTAAGAGTGGATTCGAATACCCATTTCGCTCAATTATCAACTCCCAGAACTCCAGTTAGGCTCCCCTGCAATCTGCCCTAGCCTACAGGAACCCGTGAGTAGGCTAAATTGTTATGCACACCGACTGCCTAGAAAAAGGGGACATTACATTGGAGAGTGGGTCGCTTTGGAGAGCAAGTTACTTGGAGAGTGGGTCACTCTAGAGAGTGGGGTGCTCAGAGAGCAAGGGTGCTTAGCTAGTGGGTCTCTCTAGTAAGTGGGGCTCCCTCTTCCAAACACTTAGCCAATCTTGTTGATTTCTACCTTGCTTTGTCTTTTGCCCCAACTTGTGTGAAGGACCTTCGTTTTGAGAGCAAGGTTGCTTGGACAATGGGTCACTTTGGAGAGTAGGGTGCTTGGAGAGCGAGGTCGTTGGGAGAGCAAGTCGTTCTGGAGAGTGGGGCACTTAGAGAGTGGGGGCACTCAGTGAGCGGGTTGCTCCAATGAGTGGGGTTCCCTCTTCCAAACACTTGCCTAATTCTTGTTGACTGCCCTGCTCTGTCTTCAGCTTCAGCTTGTATGACAGACCTTTCGTTCGGAGCATGATGGTACTAGCAATTGTGGTGACTCGGGGGGATGTCAATCTTGATTGATGGAAGATCCCAGTTTGTGCCTTATTCTTGGGTGTAGAGTCAAAATTGTGGTAGTCACGCAATAGAACTAATGCTTTTGGAGGGAAGAGTGTTAATGCTTGCAATAACCTGCGGACTGACAAGGGTAAGAATACTAGTGTTATGTTGGCAACCTTCAGAGTAAGGATGCACTTATTAGAGGTAAGATGTGTGCAACAAAAAATGTGAAGTGGCTTTGAGAAGCGGAAACGCAAGGAATAAGGGGGGAAGAGAGAATAGTGGTAGTAGAAGAACAAAGGTGATGAAGGTGAAGTGATCATGAGGTAGATAGTGGAAGAAAGGGATGAGAAAAAATGGGGATCTAAGTGCCTCTTGCAAGATTTCTCGCTCGTGAAGTTTTTTTTTTTTTTTCTTGTTTCTTAATAAGTATCTAAGGCTTTTCTTTATATGGAAAGGGAACAACCTTAAATAGGGAAACAAAAGTTCTATTATTTTTTTGGGTGGAAAAATTAGAAAAGGATCAATGAAGAAGGGGTATTAAACATCCCAATTTGGGATTTTTGTTTGAATAGGACAATTTGTTTTTTGGTGCTCCCAAACTCATTTTTTTCTAGATAGGTTGGGCACTTTGTATGAGTGGGGCGTTGAGTGAACAGGGCACTCTGCTTCATTGTGCCCCCTAAAGAACTTTTTTGCCTTGAAGATGGTTGCTCTGAAGGGCTAAACCCTTGTGCTGGCAAAACAAACTTCCAAGAGTCCTCTGCTAAGAACAAAACCATTGATGAGTTGTTTTTGCATGTACTCAAATGGGTCTTTCGTGGAATTTGAATCCATTGAGAGGATTTATGGCATCAAAAATACTTCTCAAAACCCTCGGGCTGTGGAAAATTCCAGCACAAACATTTTTTTTTGAATTTGCAACCATGGATTGTATGTTTCCCCCTTGTGTTCAAATGGGTCTTTTGTGGAATCATTATCCATTGAGCAGATTGATGGTAGTGAAAAAAAAACTTCTCGAACCCCTTGGGTTGTGGAAAACTGCAGCACAAATGCTGTTTTTGAAATCTGCAACTGTGCGTTGTATTTTTTCCCTCATGCTCAAATGGGTCTTTTGTGGAATCTAAATTCATGGAGCAAATTGATGGCAATGGAAGAAAGCCTCCTGAATGAAGCTGGGACCCTTGCATAATGAAAATTAAAAAGTGAATTCGGGGGGAACAAGGATCAGAAATGGATTGAAAGAGGGAATACATCGAAGGTCTGAATCTGGGATTTTTGTTTGAATAGTTTCTTTTTTTCCTCTTCTTTTTGGAGGAAAGTGGGCCCCATGATCTAGGTGCTGGATGCCTTGGGAGCGAGGTGCTTTGAAGTGGGGCATTTCACTGGAGCAAGGCTCTCCATAGTGGGGTGCCTATGAGCGAGGCACTCTAGTGTGGGCCACTTATAGATTTGATTTTTTTGTTTACTTCTTCGTTGAATTGGACCAATCACTTATCTTGGATTCATTGGTGACTATTCTCGTTGGACGGGCCCCTTCTATTGACGAGCTCCAAAAAATAATTACCTTCCCTCTTGACACCGTCGTTTCAACTCAACATCTTCCAACACCTATGCAAACAAAGTATGTTAGATGGCATTAACAACTTACTGCCAAGAAGTCTTCTCTGAGTTGGAACTTCGTAGATGCTCTCTAGCAAACAATATACCCCCCATCTAAAGAGTGTGTAGATCCCAAAACAAAAATTAAAGTCTTGAAGTGAAGGATGCATTTGCCCATTTGATCTCTCCCTGGTCTAAAGCTCGATACCAGATGTATAGAGAAGAATATTCCCTTTTAGCCTCGAATTGGTTGGCAACAAGGGTGGATGCATGAACTCCTATCATTGTTTCCTTACTCCCTATCTTGTGTGGGCTTTGTATTTGAAGCTAGTCTGGGCTTTTGGTTCCATGTGATTAAATAACAAATTGTTATTTAGCCGTAGCAATCACTGTTGATGTCATTTTTCAACCACTATTATTCTCCATAGCGTTGAATCGTTGGAATGTGGGCCTTACCCTAGCCTTACTCCCCAAAATCGTGGGAAACCAGATCATTCTTAGAATAATCTCCCTATTTCTTAGCATGGTTCCCTCACATGAACTCTCCCAGGCACTCTTGGAACTTGTAGATGTATCTATATCTATTGCTCAGGCAATGTCTGTATCCAGCGTAGAACTGCATGTTTAATATTTTGGAGGAAAATCTATTTCCATTTCTGCTATAGGCTCTTCCTCTTCTAATGAAAACATGCATGTCATATACTTTGCTTCAGCCTATGAATCCTCATTCTCCAAATCCTTCTTGTCCACTTGAAGTTCTCTCTTCGGTACATGATGTTCCACTGATTTGGTAGCCTTCTTCTAGGATTTCTTCTTTGAGTAAGGGAAACACTTCCACCAATGGGGGCTTGTTTGATGACTCTTGCAGTCTTTTTGGTTTTCCTCCCTTCTGTGTCATTTCAATAGTGCCTAGTATAACGGTCTTGTGTTCTAGTTGTGGATTTGCCTCCACTTCTATAGATTCTTTAGGACAAACACTTCACACTGCCCTTCATATTCAGATTTGTTTTTCACTATCTCAAGCCCTATCATTGGTGAAGGGGCGCATGATTCTCAATGCTTAGGCGGGGAATCTCCTGTAGGAATTAACGAACCATCAAAGTGGTTACTATACGTGACAAACTTTGGGAAAATGTACAATTTTTTCCCAAAGGATGTTTTGGGTATCAAATGGACTTGCATTGCATCAATTTGAGGTACAAACACTTGACTCATTGTTGGTTGGTTCATCATGGGTTGATAAGTCATTGGTTGACTGAATACGGTGGGCTGATTCACCATATAGTTTTGTGCTTGATCAGTCATTTGAAAATTTTCTTGTTGGGGTACCGACCAGTTCCTTTGATTGGTCATATGAAAATCTCCCTGTCAAGTGAATAACATGTTTCCTTCATTGAGTTCATATTCCTATTTATACAATGATTGAAAGAGTTGAAACCATATGCTTGAGTTCGTTTAGTTGCATTTGCAATTCTTGTTGTCCTTGAGGGCTTAGTTGACACTAGGGATTTTGGGGAAATAGTGGATATTGGGACAACTATTGTAGGAAAGGGTGTTGGATCTACGAGGTGGGTGTTTGGGTTGGGTATGTTACCCTTGTTGAACAAATGTTGTAAGCTTTGTTGGTGAATGAACGGGTATGGTTGAGGTACCTGCCCATATTGTACAGGTTGGCCATATTGTCCCTGTTCATGTGACACTTGGTAGGTGGTCCTATAGGGACATAAGCGGGTTGTTGAAGGATTTGATGATTTGGTAACCAAGACATCCTTGACATTGTTTGGGTGTTTTGATATTCATGAACAAAAGGGAAGAAACCTCTAAAATCACATTGAAGAACGAGAATGAAAAACGAGGCACACTGGTCAAAGCAAGAAACAAATGGAAAAATTTGGCAAATGGGAGCGGGGCATTTTGTCGAATAGGGTGCTCTAGTGAAAAAGTCACACTGGTGAGCGGGTCATTATCTAATTTTCATTGTCCAATGCAACTCGTAGGGTGTTTGTCATAAGGTTGATGATGTCTAATTTCGAGGGAAGGTGACTTGATCCCTAGAGCACCATAGAGATGTCATACAACAAAAGGACACTATCTGAGCTTTATCTAGTCATGTGAAAGGTCATTACTATTATTCACACTATGGTTGCTATTAGAAATTTTGTTGTCAAGTCCAAGCGATCTGTTTGATGGTAGGAAGAGGGCTTCTAGGTGGTGGGGTTTATCATTTGCCTTAGGAAAATTGTTTGCACAATGTCAAAAGCTATTTTAGAAACGAAGGAATGGGAGGAAACCCAACCCTATGTCATATGGCAAGGTGTACAAGTTGTTGGAGTCAAGGGAGTCATTTGAGCACACACTTTAGCCATGTGAGCCATTTTGCTGGCCATCCAACACTACAACTAGGCCGTCTGATGCAAGGAGAATGTTGTCTGCACCAAGCAAAGGTTGTTTATAGTCAACAGTAGGCTGTCCATGGCATGAATTAAACCATGGAGAAGCAACACGAAGAAAAAGGTAGTTTTGTTGGTGTGATGACATAGGGAGTGTCTGCAATGGCATGACTTTTGTTTGCCTGAGGGTCGATATCGTCTAGAGTTGTTATTGTGTGTTTGCCACGTGCTAGACTATATACATTGAGAACACCAATATCCTTTCTAGAGAGGAAAATGTTGTTAAGCATAAGGTACGAAAGGCCATAAAAATGGAAAAACACAATGATAATCTGAACAAGGAAAAAGGGATAAAACTCAGTGACTCTTGGAATCCCATTATTCACCAAATCAAGATGAAGCAACAATCATTGTATTCCCATTAATATTTAAGATCCTTTATATTAATTAAAATAATAACATATGAAAACAAAAAACAAAATAAAGATGAATATTATCAAATCTCTTGTAAGATTTGACACATATTCTACATCTATCAGTTTACACATATTCTTTAAGAAAGGTTGGGAACCTCTAATCTCTTAGGCAATCTTCTAAATGAAAACACTTGAGGATGGATTCCGAACGCGGGTTCAAAACATTGGGAACTTCACAACAAATAGCAGTGATTCCAGAATCTATATTTATCAACAACTCACACCCTAGAAGTCTAAAATCATATATATCAAGGTTCATCACCATTAGATTAGGTGATGAAGAGTTTTTTTCACTATTGTGCATAGCAAATTATAGACATAATGACTAAATCACTTGGTCTTGACAAATTTGTCAATTTTTGGAAAAGGTTTTAGTCCTTGGAGGGGGGTAATGTATTGAAATATAATTAGAGTGGGGGCTTCATGTTAAGTTAATAAAGTGATTTAGCTGCAAGCTTACTGCAGTGGTAAGGGCTTTGGCTTCTCTTTGAGAGGTTCAAGGTTCAAACCCCACTTAGTATGAGGGGACCATGACCCCTCATAAAAACATGTGTAAACTCATTGAAAAAAAGTTAATAAAGTGATTTAACAATGTATATAAAATAAGTTCAATAAAAAGTCTTTGTATACCTTGATTCCCTGCTTCACATCATTATATGAGGTGTTATAAAAAAACTCTTAGTACTAACAATAGTAAAGTATTATAAAGTTATAAGTTATTAACTAGTTTATCATCATTATTCATTTTGATGAAAAAAAAAAGCCATAAATAGGGAATAATTAATAGTAAACTATAAACTTTTTAACAAAATCGACACTATTAAACAAAACAGTGTGGTGCCCCAAAAGCACCACAGGAAAGCAGTGTGTGCAAATTATAAAATAATAATGAAGTTGAATATGACAAACATTAACCTTCAAAATCCCACAATGTACCAGAAAAAAGGAATTGAGTTCAAACTAAAATGAATATTTTTTCTTAAATTGGTTGTATGGTGTTGAAACTTAATTATTTCAACAAACCTGTTTACTATAAAGTGGTATATCAACAGACTGTATTATCATCTGCTGCATTATCATGGGAGTGTCCATAACAATGTGGGGATTTGACTATGGTTGCACTCATAAATGGCATCCCACTTACCTTTGCTCTTCAATGTCTTGGACAAACTAACATGGGCACTGGTTATAATAAATTTTGGAGAATTAGTAAGATCTATCACATTAATCTACAATTTTGGGCTATATATCAATTGAATATCTTCTTCTTACGTTGGTCCAATAGACATTGTTGCTCTGTAAGGATGAGTTTAAAGGTGAAAGAAGGTTGTCTTCATTTGACTTGATACTATGGTTGATAGTATTGTTCCTCATTTTATACCATAACTTTGCCTTAGTGAACCTGTTAAGCAGTTGATTTGTCTCCGACTTTATAAATTCTTGTATTTTTATTTTATTTCATTGCACGCCTTCATTTGTTTACTATATGATTTATATTTATTGTAATGATGGTTTGTATCTTTTCACTGTTATATCTTGACATTCATTCTAGTTTGAAACATGAAGAGCATACTTGAAAGGGACAAATCTGTTGGGAATTAAAACATAAAACTGAAGAAGATCTTGCAAATAACTTGATTATAACTTATCGAAGAATCATTGGATATCTAATTGAAGACACAATTGACATCGCTAGTGATACCAATAAATCTTGGCCCTACCCTTATTAGAGTGGTCATGCCATCCGGTTGGTGTTAACTTATCTAGTGGGTCACTGATACACATTCCAACAAAACTTAACAGATTATTCGCAAAAGCACATACTAATAATAATTAATTTGACAGTAACCACAAAGTTGAGTATATAAGCAAGAGTAAACATATTCCAACAACTCCCTTAAGCTTTATTCGTGGACTCTTGGAAAAATAACCTTCTGACATCCACAATTAAGCTTTACATTAGGGAGCTAACTCAAAGCATCATCTTAAATACACAATCTTATTGCTTCAATTAGCCACGCGTGTTAAGCATGAGTTGCTTCTATTGCACATTAGGAGCTCATTGCTTCTATGCACTACATGCCTAAGCCATTGCAATCTCAAGTGCATTGTGATGATTCATTCCACTTGGTCTATTTCTAACAAAGCCACATTGTGCTTTGGCCTACTTTGGGATATGTCCAGTCGAAGCTCCCTTGTGGCATTCCAATTGAAGAATCTCCACATTTGCACTCTTAATGCTAATAGAAGTCCACTGCCACTTTACCTAATTAGGGTTTCTCCCAATAATACACCTTGTTAACAACCTATACTTATACACGAGACACACATCTCTCTTCCATGCTAGACATTGTAGTCATATGGGTACACAAACCTGAATATTGTATTCACAATATTCTAGACTATTGCCTAAGGCCCTGACCCATTTCAAATCCATATCTCGATGTCTCACAACAAGCCGAATTGTTTCCTATGATATGTAAAGATTGAATCTATAACTCAAACCCCTCACAACATGCTAAACTACTGCTCATCATATCTATCTCCATATCTCAATCCTGTCATATCATGTCATCCATCATGGTCTGAGATATAAACTCTGCAATCATACTTAAATCTTTTGTCACAACCAAAGTGTGCATCCTCTAACCCAAGTGCCACCAAAATTGTATGAAGAGTTAATACATCACAAATGAACAACATAGACCAAAAACAACATATTCTCTATCAATGATGCCTAAAATCCACCGTATCTGCCATTATGTGATCTTTCTCATCATTAGAATGCCCTATAATCTACTCCTACAAGCAAGCAACAACTTTCTCTACCAAAAGGATCCCATGACATAACCTCCCAAGAATGTAAGGTAATCATATCAAAGTACAATAAAAGTACAATCTCATAATCAAATTATTGGATTTATTCACTCCAACTAGTCATATACAATATTAGTCTCAATGATAAATACAAATAAGATAAAAAAAATATTTATATTGATGTCCATGGATGGACCAAAGTAGGCCAATCAAAGATGATGAAAAGAGCTGTTACAATGCACTATGGTAACCAAAAAAGTACTGCAAAAATAAGCTAAACTTGATAAGATATGATAATTCTATTAATGTCCACAGATGGCCAAAGTAGGCCAATGGGACTTACTGAAAAGAGCTGTTACAAATTACAATGCACTGTAGTAAAACCACAAAGTACAACGTAAATAAGCTAAACTCAAGTAAAGAATCTAGTGTAAACTATTGTTGGCACTAGTTCTGACTTGCCACCTCAGCAAAAGAAATAGTCAAAAATAAAATCTATGCGTGGAAGTCAAGTATGGATATCATAAAGTCTTGTTATATGTTTGAATAAATTTGTAACGTTGTAATATTGCATGTAATAATGTAATGATGAGATAAGTAGTAGTCATGTGCAAATGAGTTAGTTGTCATGTAGTTAGGAGGGGAAATGAAATGAAATGCAAGTCAAATGTATTGTGAGGATGGTGAGGTGTCGGGGTTGGTAGTAGCCAATAACTACCTTCCCCCTAGTTTAAATAGACCCCCTCATTCAATTGTGGGTAGATTCTGCACAATGTCAGGGAGAGTATGTTGGTACATTGGAGATATTGCACAGGAGTAGATATTGTATATGTTGAGAGTAGTATGTTGTTGGGAAAAGTTGTATGTTGTGTGATTATATAGGCTCTTATGTAATGCAATATTTTATTAATATCTATTCATCATTTAGCTATTGTTTTGTGTATTTGGTTTGTATTTGTTTATATTGATTGTTACCGCAGTAGATATAAAATCCAAAAACTTGCTTTGTTGTATTCTGTTCGCTGTATGTTGTTCGTATAGGGTCGTCTGGGCTATGCCAGGCCCTCCCATGCAAGCTTGGGCTAACAAACTTGAAGGTAAATCGTCTGGGCAAGTGCTAGGCCGTCTGGGCAAGTGCTAAGCCGTTTGAGGAACTATGCTAGGACGTCTAACTAGGCCATTTAGGCTGCATCTTGAGAGTTGATGAGTAGTTAACTTGTCATTCATAATTGTTCCTGCACATTTGGCGTCGTTGCCATTTGAAGTTCGAACCAATACCGTATGGAGCTTAGAGACAAGAGAGGTGGATTATAGATAACTTACTGTGAGGATGTGGGAGATGTGGATGCGGAAAGAGCGAGAGACCAACCGACATGAAGGAGTTTGAGGATTACACAACCAGAACAAGAAGAATGTGGACGTGTTGAGCACGAGGACGACTTGCATGTTGGAGACGAAGAATTGCATGAAGGTAGAACATTGTTAGAGTCTAGTGAGGAGATACAAGTGCCAAAAGTGGAATGGGTTTGAAACCCTTGAGCAGAGCGAAGTTCAAATGAAAATTCTGGAAGGTGGCAAACGTTGTTTTTAACAATGGAGGATGGAGCACAAGTGGAAGCGTAGTGAGCAAACAAGGTTCATGTTGAGGAGAACATTCATGCGAGTGGTAAAGAAAGCACCAACGTGGATCATGCACAACACAAGACGGAGCAACTGGTGATGCCATCCAAGTGCGGGGGAGAGTGCTTAGAGGTGCAGAGGACGAGAGTCAAGCACAAAGGAAACCGTTAGAGAGAGTGTTCGATAAACCAAATCTAACACTTGTATATTCGCGAAGATCGTCGGCCAAAGGTTGTTTGTGGAAGACCTGTTGAGAAACAAAGGTTTGTTGAGTGGAAACGAATTTCCACCTATATGGCTAATATTGCTACAGTGGCCGACAAGCATAAATGCCCGAAGTTTATGGGATATGGGAAGGAAGATCCAAAATGCCATTTCGGAACGTGCAAGACGATATGGAAAGCAAATGCATAGATGATGAAGATACATGGTTAAGATCATTTCGAGCAACATTGCATTGAATAGCGATGGATTGGCATTTAAAAAGAGAAACACCCTTCACAAATTGGGACGTGTTAGACAAAATTCAGCAAGGAATTTAGATTGCTTTGCAATGACATGGAAATTATTGGCAAAATTTATTTGATGAAGCAAAAGAAAGATGAAAACATCAAGTCATACAATCGTCATTTGAAGGAACTCATTGACAAAATGGAGGCAAAGCTTATAGATGGATTGCAAAAATTATGGTTCTTGAATGGATTGTTGTCGTGGTACAAGAAGAAAATGAATGTAGTTCAACCAACTACCTATCAAGAAGCTTTCGATAGAGCATTGAATCTAAAAAGCAAGTTGAAGACAATTGTAGTTGGTGGAGGAAGTGTTAGTCATGATCAAGATGACGATTTTGATAGTGATCGTGATGACTTGAGTGCAACAATCTAGGCCATGCGGAAGGATTGTGTAATGTCCCCATTTTGGCTTGTCGGCAGTGTGGATGCACTCAGGTGTTGTTTGGACATTGCAGGGATGCTGATTGCTTTTAGATGCCAGTTTCCGGAAGTCATTATGTGCTTTGATGATGGACTTACTATTTTTAGTAAGTCAGTGGCTAGGGTTTCTGACCGTGCAGACAGTGGATTGGTGTTCTATGCAGAATTGGGTATCCAGATGTATCTTCAGTTGTCAGTTTTGAGTCCGTTTGGACACTGGAGCAGGAGACTTACTATTTTTAGTAAGTCAGTTAGGGTTGGCATTTTGGGAAACGGGAAAGGTACGTTTGTCATCTACGGCGAAAAGGGTATCCGTTTCTACCATTTGATTGGTGATTGGATGTTGGGAGCCTGATTATTTTTAATGCCCGAAGTTAATTAATATTATATTTAAATGTAATATTTAAATATATTAAAGTTGGGCTTATATTTTTGATTAAAAGGGGCCTTGTGAGTACTCGTTTTAAAGGGGAAGAAATAAAGATTTGATTGGAAAGATTATTTTATCATTTTTAATTACTTTTGTCACCTTGGGAAGTGGGACGCTCATTTTGGCTCTTAAGTTATGAAATTAATGTATTTCTTTTATCCCACATTCATCAAACATGAGGATCGCCCAACTTGAAGAAAGAATAAAAGGGCGTTGAGGAGGCATAAGGAGACATCTTTTGGCTATTGAATTCTCTTTGTCTTGAGGAGAGCTTGCAGGTTTGCAGGAGCTTCCAATTTCCAGCTTTGCTTGTGACGAAAACCACAGCAGAGGACGCCATTGCCGGGAGTGAAAGACCTCCTCACTTTGGCAGTTGCATTCTCAATCTATGGGAATGACTTGAGCAGATTGGGATACAGATTTTCAGTGTTTTTGTGACTTGGTGATGAGTTGAAGACCATTTTCAGAAGACATTACTTGCAGCTCCTTTCCACCACAGTGCCGCACCATTTGGGGGTGCAAAGACCTCGATTCTTCAGTGAATACTTGCTTGCTTTGGAGAGCATTACCTTGGGAGGTTTCCTATAGCCCTACTGTACCATTACCAAGAGATTTGAGTGAACATTGAAGCAGATTTTGGTTAATATGATGTTGGTCGTACAGTACCAAGCTGAACGTATGCTTTGAGGAAGGATGTGAGGTTTAGAACTTTGTATTTCAAAAGTTATGAGCAAAAACTTGGATTTTCTGTAGCTGATATGTGTTTCCAGCTTTATATCAGTCATCAATAAATTCGGGTATTTTCATTCCCAGCTCTATTCCTTCATTGGGTTTGTAGTTAATGTTGGTATCTTGCTTGTATCCGAAATTCATAGCGTTTGGAATAGTGGTTTGTAAGTTATGGATCATTTACAGTCTGTTGCACTATCTTTTCTGAGTATGCATGACAAGTGTTTGTCAAAATGACTTATTGAAAATCTTAAGTGAATGAGATCCTTTGAAGGTAGGGGTTTGTATATTGAATGATTATATGTATTTCACACCAACAAAACTCAGAATATTCCAAATCAACAAATATTAAAGTGCAAACACAAACAATTACATAAGGGGAGCAGTTTTACAGTTGTCTCAGTTGGGGTGGGACACTACATTGGTATCAGAGCAGGTTCAGCACTGCTCGCCTGTTTGGGTATCCACTTTGCTGCTACAATGTCAAATTTTCTACCTACAATTACAGAGTTGCATGATCAGTTTGTTCAAGAATGGACCAATGCCAGTACGAAATTCAAAGAATTAATGTCACTTTGGGATTATGTGGACATGAGAATGAGGCAACAACCGAATGGTGATGAGAAAATGAACCTTCTTGAAAAGATGAATAGAGAATTAACTCTCATTGATGATAGGGTTGAAAATTCAGAGGTTATTGAAGAAGGATGCAAATCAAGGATTGCAGATGATGGTGTAAAAAATACTTCATCACATGAAATGTGTTCATATGTACCACCGAAATTCCCTATGGTCATGCATGCACATAATAATGATGACATTGATCACAAGATTCATGATATGGAAGCTGATTTGGACTCGGACACGGATACAGGAAATGGTGGTGGAACTGCAGTTTTAGGATTGCATACACCTAGCAATGATGGTGTTGAGCACGGAGGCGATGACTTGACAGCAGATGCAGATTCAGATTTTGACATACCATTTGGAGTCTCTACAGCTGTTAGTGGACATGTAGTCACTACGGGTTTGGCTACCGGTGTTGTCCGTTCAGTAGAGTCGGATGTGTATGTTGCTTATGATGGTGTTGTCACAGATTCCAGAGCAACTTTTCCTGATGATTCTGTTACTTATTCTCAGCTTGTGCATGGAATTGTTTTTGAGCGTCAGGTTAGTCATGGTGATATTGGGATTGACAGGTATACTGCAGGTGATGATACATTTGTTGATTCAGAGCATGATGGTACAGGTGGTGTTGGATTTGGTCTTCAAACCAAATCTATGGTGGATAATGCACAAATTAATCTACCTATGGATGATTCACAGTGTGTTTTTACAGGGGGAGTTCATCCTGAGGATCATGGTTATTGTGACGGTATTGAGCAGCATGGTTCCCTTACATCGGCCGACACTTATGAGCGCAGTCCTGGCATTGGCATTGGGTTAGTGGATCGTCTCATTGTACCATGGGATCCTGGTGTGTTGACACCTGGTGGTGACCTTGCACCAGAGGGAGATGTTTCTCCTTCTAGTGATATTGCTGCCCCAGATTCACAGCGTGGGTTAGGCACAGAGGGCAGTATTAGAGATGAGCACCCGGTCAGTACAGTTGAGATTGACTTGTTTTCAAAGCAGTGTCGGGTAGTTGTTGCGCTGGTTGACCGCCAGATTGAGGATTCATGCACATGTTCTTGTTCTAGCCCATTAGTGCATGACGATGCTTTTCATGACACAGTTGACGGAGACCCCAGTTCAGAGCTAGAGTCAGTTATTGTTGAGGGTGAGTCTCTACATGTTGAGAGCGGTCATAGTTTTCTTGATGGGCATGCTGATTTAGGTGATAAGTCAGCAGAGTATGCAGTTGAGGACTCTGAGGTTGAGCCGGATTCAGTTTTCACTTCAGTTCATGAGACTGGAGAGTGCAGTGTGAACAGAGGATCTGACTCTGTTCTTCTTACTGGAGGTGACAGTTTAGGGATACAGATGTGTGATATCGACTGTGAGCATAGTTATGATGCAGCGCATAGTTGGAGAGATCATCTGCAGGTCTCAGAGGAGATGATTGCTCAGGCTTTGTCACATCTTGATCGTGCTCATTCATTTGTGGAGGGCCTCCGTCATTCAGCTCAACTCAGGGAGAGAAAGGGAGAATTGATTGATGACCCATCTATTGCTAGCATGCAGACTCTTACGCATGCTTTGGAGAAAATCAAGTCTGATTATTTACAGTTATTATCAGATCGGGACGTGGCTGTCGAGTTCACTCGGAGGACTTTTCAGAGATTAGCAGAGAGAGCAGGAATTGGATGAGATGAGTTTGCAATTGTCTTTAGCTCACTACTCTCTTGATCAGGCGAGGGCTCAGTTACCTGTTGTAGCTACTACACAACATTCGGAGTGGGTGACAGAGAGCACTGTGATTCGACAGTTGGTGGAGGATATGCATGAGATTGGGTGTGATGAGGAGTTACATAGCATTGGCAGAGTTTCCCCTTCCACTCAGCAGGATCAGCATGAGCATGGTGTGGATGATGGTGTTTCCCCTGGCATTCAGTTGTAGTTGATTCCATGACTCTTTCCTCATGTGACGATGATGATGGCGAGGTTGGTGAGATTTTGATGGATTGCATTGTGTGTTATGCTCACCAGTTCACTTTCAGCCCATATATTAATGAGTGGATTTCATTTTTGTTGACACATGGTCATGGAACGAAATATTGTGACGGTGGGTTGTTTCCTTCTTTTGAGTATGAGGTGTTTCCTTCTCCAGAAGGAAAGATGGTTTTATACAGGGATGGTGGACTGTTTCAGCGGGACAACGCTTTTTCAGAGATTGAGTTTGGGATTAGCAGCTTTACACCTGCATGTATATTTTTCCAGCAGGATTCTTCAGACAGTTATGATGTTTATATGTTGGATTATGGTCTACTCCTTGGTGTGAGGTACGATAGTGATCAGTTACACATCTGGGATCCAGGGAGTTATCAGTGGTGTTTGTTCTGTCCCACTGAGTCGGCAGTTGCTGTGACTGCTAGGCTCTACTTTTGCCCATGGGATCCGGGAGGTATGTATCCACGGGGGACAGTGGTCGGTAGAGGTTGCGCTATGATGTTACTTCCGTTAGCTGGTTGGTGGCAGGAGTTAGTTCAGATTTTCAGATGGGACTCTGCTGCTAGGTTGCAGATCGACAACCATTGGACTCCAGTCTTATCTCTTTGGGTTGATTGGAGAGAGATTCTAGTCAGGGCACGAATACCTTGGTTATCGAGAGATGATGGAGAGTTAATTATGGCTTTTCTTCAGCATACCGTCCTTGTTAGGCTCTTCTGTTCACGCAGAGATCTCATTTTAGACTGGGTTGATTCTTTTGACACATGGAGTTATGGTATCATCATGGTGTCTTTGGACTTTGATGGCAGATGTATCCCTAGGAGAAATTTTTTCAGGATGGATAATGCTGATTTCCATATTTACCAGTTGAGGGAGTCTGATCGGCATTCTTGTTGGACCATTGTGGTGAGATCAGCAGAGCGTTGTGATACCTTGATGAACAGATTGTTTTCTTGGATGCCCTTGATCAGTTTGGACAGTGTCATTGTAGGGATGGATCATGTCGAGTTGGTTATCCTTGAGCCCCCTCAGGATTTTGAGCACATTCTAGACAGGCACACTGGTTCCGATTTTGCGGATGAGCTTAATTTTGATATACAGGAGTGGGATGTGCAGTTTGAGCAGATGGAATTTACTGTTGTGATCAGAGTGGTGCAGCGTCAGCGTGGTAGATCTGACATGACAGTAATCTGGGACCCAGGGATCACATGGTATTCATTCTTGAGAATGATGTGTGATGAGTTTGGATTGCTTGAGGACAAGCAATCTCGAGGAGGGAGGACTGTAATGTCCCCATTTTGGCTTGTCGGCAGTGTGGATGCACTCAGGTGTTGTTTGGACATTGCAGGGATGCTGATTGCTTTTAGATGCCAGTTTTTGAAAGTCATTATGTGCTTTGATGATGGACTTACTATTTTTAGTAAGTCAGTGGCTAGGGTTTCTGACCGTGTAGACAGTGGATTGGTGTTCTATGCAGAATTGGGTATCCAGATGTATCTTCAGTTGTCAGTTTTGAGTCCGTTTGGACACTGGAGCAGGAGACTTACTATTTTTAGTAAGTCAGTTAGGGTTGGCATTTTGGGAAACGGGAAAGGTACGTTTGTCATCTACGGCGAAAAGGGTATCCGTTTCTACCATTTGATTGGTGATTGGATGTTGGGAGCCTGATTATTTTTAATGCCCGAAGTTAATTAATATTATATTTAAATGTAATATTTAAATATATTAAAGTTGGGCTTATATTTTTGATTAAAAGGGGCCTTGTGAGTACTCGTTTTAAAGGGGAAGAAATAAAGATTTGATTGGAAAGATTATTTTATCATTTTTAATTACTTTTGTCACCTTGGGAAGTGGGACGCTCATTTTGGCTCTTAAGTTATGAAATTAATGTATTTCTTTTATCCCACATTCATCAAACATGAGGATCGCCCAACTTGAAGAAAGAATAAAAGGGCGTTGAGGAGGCATAAGGAGACATCTTTTGGCTATTGAATTCTCTTTGTCTTGAGGAGAGCTTGCGGGTTTGCAGGAGCTTCCAATTTCCAGCTTTGCTTGTGACGAAAACCACAGCAGAGGACGCCATTGCCGGGAGTGAAAGACCTCCTCACTTTGGCAGTTGCATTCTCAATCTATGGGAATGACTTGAGCAGATTGGGATACAGATTTTCAGTGTTTTTGTGACTTGGTGATGAGTTGAAGACCATTTTCAGAAGACATTACTTGCAGCTCCTTTCCACCACAGTGCCGCACCATTTGGGGGTGCAAAGACCTCGATTCTTCAGTGAATACTTGCTTGCTTTGGAGAGCATTACCTTGGGAGGTTTCCTATAGCCCTACTGTACCATTACCAAGAGATTTGAGTGAACATTGAAGCAGATTTTGGTTAATATGATGTTGGTCGTACAGTACCAAGCTGAACGTATGCTTTGAGGAAGGATGTGAGGTTTAGAACTTTGT
The DNA here is from genome assembly GCA_028583015.1 of Wollemia nobilis. NCBI lineage: Eukaryota > Viridiplantae > Streptophyta > Pinopsida > Araucariales > Araucariaceae > Wollemia > Wollemia nobilis. The sequence continues at coordinate 4,837,763 of JAQPPZ010017049.1, read as the reverse complement.
ATTTCAAAAGTTATGAGCAAAAACTTGGATTTTCTGTAGCTGATATGTGTTTCCAGCTTTATATCAGTCATCAATAAATTCGGGTATTTTCATTCCCAGCTCTATTCCTTCATTGGGTTTGTAGTTAATGTTGGTATCTTGCTTGTATCCGAAATTCATAGCGTTTGGAATAGTGGTTTGTAAGTTATGGATCATTTACAGTCTGCTGCACTATCTTTTCTGAGTATGCATGACAAGTGTTTGTCAGAATGACTTATTGAAAATCTTAAGTGAATGAGATCCTTTGAAGGTAGGGGTTTGTATATTGAATGATTATATGTATTTCACACCAACAAAACTCAGAATATTCCAAATCAACAAATATTAAAGTGCAAACACAAACAATTACATAAGGGGAGCAGTTTTACAGTTGTCTTAGTTGGGGTGGGACACGTTCTTGAATGGATTGTTGTCGTGGTACAAGAAGAAGATGAATGTAGTTCAACCAACTACCTATCAAGAAGCTTTTGATAGAGCATTGAATCTAAAAAGCAAGATGAAGACAATTGTAGTTGGTGGAGGAAGTGTTAGTCATGATCAAGACGACGATTTTGATAGTGATCATGATGACTTGAGTGCAAAAATCTAGGCCATGCGGAAGGATTAGGAACATATGATCAAAGATGTCAAGGCAAAAAAGGAGAAAAAGAACATATGGTGCTCTGATTGTAAATCAGATTGTAAATCAGGACACACCAATGTCACCTATTCAAAGAAAGTGTTTTGTAGCGTTTGTGAAGTTGTGGGACATGCTATTTCAAATTGTCCGTTTAATTTAATATGTCAACATAGCAGACATTGCTAATACAAAAGGAGGTCAAAGAAGACAAGTTGAGTACTACAAAAAGTGGACAAGCAGTGACAAGTGGCAAATACTAGAACCACCAAGGGAGATGACAATCACAAGTAGGGAATCAGTACACAAGAGGAGAGATTTGGTTGTAGTATGATTTGGATAGGAGGCCAATCATTTATAGTCAAAGATGTCAAGAGCAAGTACACTTTGCATGTAATTGTCAGAATGCTTCAATAGGAGGGGCCAATGGAAACAATACCGCAATGATGTGCAGATTGTGTGGATCAAGTAATCCTAAGGAGGCAAATTGCCCAAAGAAGACGAATACGAGCAACTCATAGAATGCCAAAATTATTGACAGTGAGGAGCCTCCACAAGACCAACAATAGACGGAGAAACATGTACTAACAATAACCTAGGCACAAGCAAAGAAGATGGAGTAGTACCTGAATCCTTCCAAGGAGAAGGAGAGATGGCAGGAAGCATGTGTCTAGATTGAAGGAAAGACAAGAAATTGCTCTAGGAGAAGAAGTTGAAGGAACCTATCACAACCGAAGAAGATGCCATGTGCACAAACGAGTTGGTTGCACAAGGATTGAATACAAGTGTTGAAGTGAAAATATCCAATTTATTATGTGCAGTCCCAAAGCTGTATGCAATGGTAGGAGAGATGATGTGGACAAGAAGAGTGGAGGAACCGCAACACCAAATGAAAAGAACACAAATACAAAGGGATCTGTACATTGACTCGACAGTCTTGATGATAAATGTCGGGAAGAAACTAGCACTGATCCACATTGAGTTGTTGAACCATAAGTTGACACAAGTGATCGTGGATGGTGGTTTAAGTGTAAAATATAAAATGTACTACCCGAAAAGATGTGAAAGGATTTGGTGGCACCTTTTTTGTGGTCTCCCAACTTTCGGTTTTATGGCATAGACCAATACAAAATAGAGATGGAGTATTGACTACACAAAAAGTAAAGATTGTTGATCATGGACTTTGTGGTGATCGCTATGCAAAAACCGGCCTATAATGTGTTGTTGGGATGTGGGTGGCTACTCATGGTGAAGGTAAACCACAAGTAGGAGAAGGATCACTTGACATTTAGAAAAGGCTAGCACAAGTACGTGATTAATCTAAAGAATTTGTTTCTAAGTGGGGAATTGGCGACATTCGATGAGTCTGGGAGTTCATCATCGTAGGATGAAAATTGACATAAACCAAATGGAGCGCTAGAGTTGGAAGAGTGCACAAAAGACAAGGTTCGGCCAAATAGCAGACTTTTACATTGGCATACGGAAGACTATGAAGTTTTTCAGCCAACTTGTATGTGTATCAATGAAGAGAAAGAAATCCAAGTTGAAAAATCACGGAGCATATATGAGATTGGTGAATGCAGTCAAAATATTAAGGCTATAGCCAAAATCGAAGAAAAAAAGTGAACCTTTTCACAGAATTTTGCATAGTATTGGTGATGCATAGATTGATGAAAAGCCAACACACCCATTTGTTGTGGTGAAAGTGGCAACAAAGCCTGACACCATACAATATGAAAAACCAAAGACGGTGTAGGTAAATCTTGGCAAAAAAGATGAAGAAAAGATGATCCATTGCAGGGATGAGTGGGATCCAGTTTTGAAAGCAACAACTTTTGAAATATTTATGTAGTATAAGGTCTTTGCATGGACTTATAAGGATTTGAAAGGAATTCCACTAGAACTATGTGTGAATCGGATTACGTTGGTTCCTGGTGCACAGGTAGTGAAAAGAAGGCCATACAAAATGAACCTGAAGTACACAACCTTAGTCAATGTAGAAATCGAAAAGATGTTGGATGTTGGGATAATTTTCAAGGTGACGATAAGCGAGTGGGTGTCACCAATTGTGATCATCTTGAAGAAATAAAGTAATCAGATCTGCATCTGTGTCAATTTCAGGAGTTCCAATGCAATGACTATTAAAGATCCCTTCCCTATACCATTTACTAATTCAATTTTGGCAGACACGAGATTTATTCATTTTTGGATGGATTCTCGGGCTACAATCAAATCAGTATCACTGAGGAAGATAGGTTGGAGACCACATTTTTAGTGGAGAATGGCATTTATGCATATAACCATATGCCTTTCAATTTATGCAATACCCCTACCATATTTTAGCGAATAATTCTATGTATTTTGAACATATGTTGATGGGCAAGTTCAAAGTATTCTTGGATGATTGGTTGTTGTATGGGAAGAAGGATGAGTATTTAAAGGCATTGGAGGAATGCATGAGGTTGTGTATGAATGCTGGATTGTCCTTGTAACCCGAAGAAGTGCAAGTTGTTGTTACCATATGGAAAATTACGTGGGCATCTCGTGTGTAAAGAGGGTTTGAAGACCAATCTTGATAAGATACAAGTCGTGATGATAATGGAGCCATATGACATAAGTTCATTGAAGTCCTTTTTGGGACATGTTGGGTATTAGTTGAAGTCCATTTTGGGACATGTTGGGTATTATTGGTGCTTTGTCAAACATTTCGCACAAGTTTCACACCCTCTATATGTATTGAAGTGTAAGATTATTCCTTTTTGATGGACAAAGGAGCATCAAAAGGCCTTTGAGGTGCTGAAGGGAGGAGTGTCAGATGAATTTTTGAACACTCATTTGTTTTCAATTACAGTGCTACCGTCGTGGTACCAGTGTGTGGGTGAATACTTGTCGATGGGAAGGAATTAATGGTAACAGAGAAGATCATTGTGAAATTAGCACCATTTTAGTTAATAGTTGGGTTGTTGTACGAGATCAAACATGGAGTGTTGCGGAGATGTGTAATGGATGAGGAAGTGAATGCAACGTTGAAGGAAGCCTAAGAGGAGCTAGCAGGAGGGCATATGGGACTAGATGCGATAACGAGGAAGTTTCTTTGGCAAGGTTGTGGTGGCCCAACCCCTATTGTGACGCGGAGTTTGTGATTGCATGCGATATGTGCTAGAGAGATGGGAAACCAATAAGGAGGGACTTCATGCCATTACACCCGTCACAACTACAAGAGTTGTTTGAGAGATGGGGTTTCAATTTTGTTGGACAATTGAAGACCAGCAGAAGAAGATGTAGATACATTGAAGGGATTTGCATGACAATTCTGCAAAGAGCATTGCCTGTTTCTTGTACGAGCAAGTGATTACAAGATTCGGCATACCTCTTTTCATCAATGAGATTATTCAGAAGCTGACCATAGAGTTTAATATCTTGCATTCGCTATCTAGTCCGTATTACTCCAGAGCGAATGGGCAACCAGAAGCAACAAAGAAGGTCTTAGTCTCGATAATGTGGAAGACATGTGGAATCGAAGATGTTGGTTGAGAGGAGAGATTGCCAACAATCCTATGGGTGTACATGAGAACATTTAAGCCAACAACAAACCACACTCTGCTCCAGTTGATGTACGATCATGAAGCAGTTGGGCTAGTGGAGTTTTTGGTATTGAGTTTGAGAGTGGCAGTACGGAATCATCTAGGTGATCAAGAGAGCTTGCAAGAGAGGCTAACGACAGTCATCAAGCTAGACAAGAAGAGAATGATGGCTCAATGGGCTACAGAGGTTGCCCAACATTGTAGAAAGTTGTGGCATGACAAGCTCCAATGGAAGATAGATTTGAAGCCAAGTGACTTAGTCTTGAAGTATAATGACAAGAGAGAAATCAAGCTAGGTAAGTTGAAGACCTTATGGATTGGACCCTTCCATGTGGACGAAGTAATGATCAATGGTGCAGTAGGATTGAAGAAACTAAATGGGACTTTGTGTCTAGAGACAATTAACAGTTTGAAGTTGAAGCTATATCTGATCATGGGCTGAACCATCAAAGGAAGAACCATCTCTATAAGATGGCAGAGCATTGTCCTTCTCCAAGGAAGAATCCTCATATCACAATGTGGTTTGACAGGAGAGAGCCTTTCTTCCCATTAAAGTAGAGTTCTTCAAAACATCGTCCAATATGTCATCACAAACAACATACTTAGATTTCTGACTATTCATCCTTGGATATCTGAATATTCATCCCACTAAAGGCATCAATTAATTCCTGATAAAGAGATTCTAAATCAGATGAACATTTATCCAATAATGACATAGATTTTGATTTTTCATCAAGAATCCCATCACTATTTCCACATGAATAGACAAAATCAGTTAAACAAACTGTGTAACAAGAGTGATTAAATCTTTCTTTTGATTCTTCATTCTTTAATCATGTGCATGGTTTCTCCTATTTTTCAAACTCATTTTTATCATTTGTGACTTCTTGTTAATATAGACCAATTTTATTTTTTAATGAGTTGTATGGGATTGAAATGGCCCCATCCATATTACATCATCACCACATAGTGGTATTACAACAAAGCCTGGATATTATCCATGTATCGTTTTAGCAAGATTCGAACTTGGGTCTCCTCCTTGAAATGTTGAGGAATTTAACCGGTTGAGCTAATGCCACTTGATATTAACATAGACCAAATTGTAACATAATTCATTGAGGAATAAGAACATCAAGAGATTATCAACAACAGTGTTAATAGAATTATACATTTCTGTACAAATTTCATCTTCGATTGAGTTTGGAAAAAGGAGACTTTTAACTTAATTCATCAAAGTTTATTTACAAGGAGATGAGCTAAATTTGCAATTCCTTCACAAGATTAACCTTTTCTTGTAATTGTGTTCTCACAGGACTACCCATCTAATCCAACAGAACACCTCCAACTACAGAATTATGTCTACGAGGGTTTCAGTAATTTTTCAAAAATATGACATTCCCTACCACACTTAAAAACGCTAAGTGAGATAAGTATAGACCAAAAGAACATAAATTTCGTTTCCAACACAATAAATGGTACAAGAATAGCTTTATTTGGATTTGAAGATATGCTAATTTGTTTGAACTCGCACTTGAGAGTTCATAAATTCACAATGAACTTTCATGACGTTATTATGCTCTATATTGCTTGGATCTTCCTTTATTATAACGTGTTCTTTACAGTATTGAATTCCAAAAGCAATGGTGTAAAAAATCACGTTGGTCCAGCACCTCTGAACAAAGCTACTGATTTTTCATTGAAATTTCCAACTGATAACCAAAAAATCAGATCCTTAAGGTAAAGTTGCCTGACCATAACTGCCATGATACTGCTCAGATTCCTTAACATGACCACCCATTTTTATAATACTCAGAATGCTCAAGATGATGGTGCAAAAAATCATTTTGAGTGTGATTTCCTTGCTGAATGTTGAACTCTTTGTAAAACTGACGTTTTTCATAATAAAAATAGTGCAGAAAATTTTCTTCAACCCCCAAGAGACATCCACAAATCAGATCCAATACCCTCCAATGATCAAGAACCAGTGCCCACATTTCAATCTGCAAACATATGTGAGTGATTCAAATTCCAAATCCTAGTTGAGAGGAGATTTAGTCTTTTTCAAAAACCCCAGGGTCCACCACACCTTTTCCTGAAGATAAGTCCTGAAAAGTCCTTGTTGACAAAATATTGGGAAAAAGAAAATCTAGAAACTACTAACTTCTGATGGCTTATCTGCAGAAGTACTTTTGAAGCACACTTTTTCAATCCCAGATCAAGGAATTAGGGGGTTCAAGCCCTAACATTGCTTCCATGTTAGATTTTGACATGATCTAGTTTAAATTGGGGAGTGTACTTGGAAGGGCAAGTCTCCAAAGAAAGGTGGTGTTCAGAAACACCTTAAAAATGGTGTATGCCAAATAAACATATAAAGAAGCCAAAGAAGATCACATGCATAGCATTACCATCAGTTGCTTAAGAGAACTGTTGAAGAGTTGATGGATGTCCAAGTTGAAGATGCTTAATTGATATCGATAGCAAGGATTGGCCTAATCTATATATGTACACTAGTATCTCTTGATCCCTTTCTTATTAGATTAATTATATCCTTTGGTAAGGGTAACTTATCCCAATAAAACTGAATAGACCTTCTAATAAATGCCCATAGTAATATAACAATGCAATAGTATCCACAAAATTGGGGGCATAAAAAAAGATTATACATGTTTCAACATTGATAGGAGTTTCTTTATGTACTAAATCTATTTGAACATCGCAGAATATCACAGAATATCTACAAAAGGTTTGGTATTCATTTTCAGTCTTGTCTTCTTACAGTATTTCTAGTAATTTGGAATCAATTATGCATATGCTTTTTTCTCTTGTATATTTGATATTTTAGAATGTTGGCCTAGTTTTCAGTAGAAATAAGGGAAATATTTCATGCCTACAAGCTATGGCTGACCAAATTTATCTTAGTGTTTGTCTTTTAACGAAATGAACACCTTACACTCACTTTTCAATTGCTGTCCTTTCAAGTCTATTCATGTGGTTCCCAGAAATGATGGACTTCTTTATTTGCAATGACAGGGCTGAATGGGCTGTAAAGTTAACCTTGGCCTCCTATAATATGCCCTATAAAATTGTCAACCCTATTTTCATTTTAATTTATGGTGAAATTGTTGCAAAAAATTAACATCTATGATCATAAGTTTGTTCAGGTTGCAGATGTTTTGAAAGATCGCCCTGCATGGTTTCGTGATTGTCGTCGAATGGAACTGCTTGGTGTTTTGACAACTGGTGGTGGTGCAACCGTAGAGTTGTTGTACACACAAGTAAGTCAGAGGTTTATATCTAGGATATTAGAAAATAAAACATGATTTGCATACATTTGGAATCTACTAGTTTCCTAGATTTGTTGGGCCTTAAAAGCATAATTGCTTTATGAGGAATCATGTTTCATCGTGTCTGCACTTGACATGTTTGTCACTATTGCCTTTTATAAATGATGTATTACGTTTCTGCATTTCTATTTAATTTCTTATCAATCACAGATGTGGTGACATTTATGTTGTAGATGTATTCTCCAACCACTCTTACGCTGGCTCGAGATTTCTGCACACTGCGATATACATCAGTACTCGAGGACAGAAATTTGGTGGTAAAATGTTCTTTTCTTGTTATTAAGTATATGTGATATTTTTGTATTTAATTTTCATCTTTTTCCCACATGTACTGCTATTTCTCTTGTGTTCATACATGTCTTATCTTTCTGACTTATTTATCTAATTATATTAAAACCAGTTGTTTATTTAGACAGACACCAAGAATTGTAGATTTTTTGACCATGAATTAGCTTACCTAGGCCCTTTAATGATATAATTATATTTTAATCTTTGAATCAGGTTTGTGAGCGTTCACTGAACCTGGGCATGGTACCACCAAGGGAAGGTTTTGTCAGGGCGGAGATGCTTTCAAGTGGATATCTCATAAGGCCTTGTGGAGGAGTTGGATCAATTGTTTACATTGTGGATCACATGGACTTTGAGGTTTCTGATTTATTAGTTTATTTATTTATTTTTTTTTTTCCATCATTGAGGCTGAACAAGAATTCTCATAAAAATTTATTTTAACTCTATTAATAGTACTAAAAGTATTCCTAGTGTTCTTTTGCTATGTCATCTCAGGTTCAACAAAGGGAAAAAATTGATCATTATGTAACATCTTGTTGCAGTTTAGCATGCAATAAGTTAGGAGAAAGGCATTGATATAATATCTTGTTACTTGTCATGTTTGCTGATCAAAACCTTGATTCCATCAACGGGATTAGTGTTTTCCCATTCTAAGAAATTTTGCATTTAGTGTGGAATATGGTACAGATTTTGAATATCACAATCAATGCTAAGATGTTGTGGGAAATGGCTATTGGTCACCTATTTCTATTTTAGTTATATGTTCTAGGAGTATGCATATCTGTTTGGATTGACCCAAAATTGGGACGTCCTCTACATTCTCATGTTTGTCTGACCTCCCAAATGTATGGAAATGTCCTTCTAGTACTCTATATGGACATGAGAGAGAGAGAGAGAGATATGGGTGGTCAAAGGACAAGTGCCATTTATTAAACAAAAACTGAGGTATACTTTTACCAATGGTTAAACCATGCCAAATGCCAAAACCTGTTGTACACTGTATTTATTTCAGAACTTATTTTGCCACCTTGCAATGATCAATCTATGGTTCACTTGAGAACTTGGACTTGTAGCTAACAACAAAAAATAAGATCAAAGTTTCGTGGCCATAAGAGATATCAACTGCTTACCAACTTTCAAAAAGGGTGACTTGTCAACCTTTGAGTCATTATTGCCTGAAAACTTCAATCTATCCTATAGTAGATATCTATTTACTATCATCGATTAGAAATTGGCATAGTTAAACCATCATTGGCTTGCCAGAATTCTTCTGATAGGAAATAATCAGGACATCTAAATCTGTCATGTGAAAGGTGAAGCACAGATCAAATCAATCTTGTTCAATAATGTCAATCTTATTGCTTGTGATGATTTAAGTTGCCCACATGTACAATAAGAATATTATATTCAATACTTCGACATGTAGATTTGGATTAGAAGGGCTCCTCTTGGAGATAAATCTAATGAGATGAAAATCAAATTTTATGTACCAAGCTCATGAAGCTTGCTTCAACTCATAAAGAGTCTTCAAAAGCCTATGTACGAGGTGTTCCTTTCTTGCCATTCAACATTTACGTCTGATCCACATATAGTTCTTGTTACTTCCATTATGAAACATACCCTTCATACCTATCCAACAAAGCTTCCACCTAAATTGCAATGCAGTGGATAAACCCACTTGATTGTTATTATCTTGCTTATCAAAGATCTCTTTATAGCCTATTCCTTCTTATGAAAACCTCTTAGCCATCACCCTAGCTTTGTGTATATCAAAGGAAGAATCATACTTGTACTTTTCTTATGTTTACACACATTTTTACCCAATGGGCTTCCTTTCTAAGGGCAATTCACCAAAAATCCAAAGTTATTTCCTCAATGAGCAATCTTACTCCACTTACATAGCCTTTTCTCATTCATGCTTCTCCTTTTCTTTATGATGTGAGTTAGGCTCGCACAATCTTAGCCATGAAAGCAAGGTGTTGATTATCATAAAAATTTAGAGAGTCATCTATTTACTTTACCTTTTAGGCTCTTTCAATTAAAGTGCTTTCTCGGACCTCACCTTTGTTTTGCTTCTTTTGTAATGGGAGCATGGCACTTGAGTCCATTCTTCTTTGGAGCAAGTTGCTGATAAGATCTGTCAACAACCTCTATAAGAGGCATTTCAGGATTGAAATCATCCCTATCATCATTTTGTGTCTGGACATATATCCTGCCTTCAACGTGAGGCATCTCTATGTCCATATTGCCCTGAACCTCCTTTTCTGCATGGTATTTGTATTAATCAGGCATGTAGAATTTGAAATAGGCTGACAAATGCTATCATCTCATCCACAAACACATTCGTACTGCCTTTTACATTTAGAGACTTAAATCAGCCTAAATGCACTGCAGTCATTGCTATATCTATGATACATCAACTGTATATGACAAAATTCCAATTTACTTTGCTTTTCTTGAAAAATTACAATACCAACACTAGAATCAAAGACTCGAAAATGACTTAGCTTTCTCTTTTGGATGTCCATGTTTCCTCAGGTTGGATGCGTTCAAGCAACTTAGAACTCCTATTTGGTAGATACACTGCAGTATGAACAATAGTTGGAAAATTTGCAACTCGTGACAAACTTGGCACCCCAATTTTGGAGATTTTATTGACAACTTGGCAAAAAAAAAACCAAGATTTTTTTGCAATAAAAAATTAAAAAAAGCATTTTAAAGAACAGTTGGAACGCCGTAAAGCTGATTTTATATTAGATATTCATAAAAATGAGTACAATTAGAGTTCATGATCATCAAATCCAACCAAATGCATCATACAAATGCAAAAATTCAAAATATAAAGTAGTTAAACTGCTTTTTGTTTTCCCCTTCTCCCCCTTTTACTAGATGGTTGGCCTTGGCTATGATAAATGGTTGAATTGAAGGCTTCTCAAGTATGAGATCATCATGGTATATCTCTTCCACTCCTCTCAAATGTTGAGGATCATTACTGTCGGAGGCGGTTCCATGGATCTCACCCAAAGAATCCATCTGTTTTTCCAAACGGAAAGAAGAAAGAAATGAGAAATGAGTAAATAATCTATAATGTCCTAGGGCCTAGCAGACATACTTGAGGAACAACAAACAAAAATTTGAAAAAAACAAACAATAACAAAACCCTGTAGTTTGCTCCAAAAAAATTACGTTTGAAAATCTTCAATTTGATCTCCAAAAGCGGTTTACATTTAGTGTTTGACCTTTGATAATTTTTTGTTCACAGCAAGAAAGAAGAAAAAATGCAAAAAGGAGGCCAAATGGCCATTTAAAAATAATTATACAAGTTTTCTAAGTTTCTTGCAAGAAAACGGCAAGCAAATGTGCAAAATATCGTTGCGAGACAATGATTTTCTCGGCGTCAAGAAAATAAAAAAAAAGTTGCTGCCTGCAATTTCTTTCAAGTTTCACAAAAATCGTGGAAAAACCGGCGATATTCTAACAAATGTATGAACTGCTTTGGACCAATACGTTGAACTCCTCCATTCAACATAGTTCTCACCATTGATAACACTTTTGTTTTGCCTCTCCATCACAACATTTTGTTGAGGTATATACAGGTTTGTCAATTTCCTATGCATCTATTTGCAAAAATTAGCAAACATCATAGAAGCAAATTCAGCCCATTGTTAGCCCAAAATTCTTAATCCCCTGTTGGTTTCATTTTCAATAACACCCTTAATGTTAAAAATAACCAATGCTTCTGGTTTCTTATTTAAAAAAAAAATCATCCCTTGGATTCCATATCTCTAATTAAAGATCTGCATGGCCGTATTTTTCCTCAGGATATTATTCTTTTCTCTTTTGATGTTGAGAGCCTCTATCCCAGCATCCCCACCTCTCAAGGATCGGCAGCCCTTCGTCATTTTTTGAGGAACGAATTTGATCCGACCAAGACAAATTTTGTGGTAAGGTTTGCAGAGATAGTGTTAACACAACACTACTTGGAATTCAAAGGGAAAACATATAGGCAGATAAGAGGAACAACCATGGGAAGTAATTTTGTTGTGGTTTATGCTTGTTTATTTCTCTGTCATCTAGAGGAACAGGTATTTAATAATGTTGTTGTGGAAAATCTTTTATTTTATAACATATACATTGATTATGCCATTGGAGTTTTGCATGGCCCTAAGGAGGATCTTAATGGTCTTCTTGCTGCCTACAGTTCCTTCTATGACAGTATTAAAATTACTTTATTTATTTTTGATTGTGAAGTAACACTTATGGATATTGTGTTTTTTAAGGGGCTTGATTTTGCTCAGACTGGAATTCTTTGCACCAAATTATTTCAGAAGCAGATGAATGCCTATCAATACATCCCTGCTTCCTCCCATCATCCAGTTCATCAGAAAAAGGCCTTTATCATGAGTGAACTCAACAGATTTTTGGTTAGAGAAAGCTCCAGGGATGGATTTATTTCTGTTAAAAATAAATTTTTTAACAGACTCAGAGCTAGGGAATATCAAATTAATTTTCTCTTGCCTTTGTTTGAGAAAGTTAAATTTGATGGCAGGCATTCACTTTTGGCCAAAGTTTTGGAGCAAGCGGCATGCAGACATGGATCCAAAATAAAAACAATTCCTCTTATTTTGAAGTTGGACAACTGCAATTTTGTTAGGCACAAATATTATTTCTCCAATGTTTGAAAAATGAAGAAAAGATAGAGAGCTCAAGCACATTGCTCGAGGCATCATTTGTTGGAGGAACCAAAAACCTCTTCGAACTTATATGTGTAAAAATAAAATTGTTTGAGGGACTCTTTCCCACCTTGTATTTTCACATTTTTTAATGTGTTTCTTCTCTTTTCTGGGTGCGTGTTGTTTTTGGGGGTTGAGCTTGGGACTTCTCTTCTTTTCACCATTTTGGTCTATAAACCTGCGGTTTGTATTAATGCTTGGGTGTTTTTATCCCACATGAATTACTCTTTAGCTTATAAAGAGAGGTTGTACCTCTTTGAAACTCACTTCGTTGATGAGACCTGTAGGTCAAAACGCGTTTGGAGTTTTGTAGATGTATCACTTCTTTTTGATGGAATAAAAATTCAATCAAATGTTTTTTTTCCTTTCCTAACTCGTCTCTTTCTTTAAGTTTATAATCCCTCATTTTTTTCCTTCTGTTTTCTAATACGTTTTTGCTGCCGGTATTATGCTCTTCACTTGTACGTAATGTGATCTGGTGAATCAAAAAGCTTGTAGCACTAGGAGTATGCTCTTCACTTGCACATCCATGATCTGGTGAATCAAAAAATAGTTTACGTTTTTAGAGTACTGCTTTGCCATGTTTCTTTTTCATAAATGAACCCTCCTAAAACTATTTTGGAGCGTGCACAAACAATTCTCAAATGGATACATGTGGTACCATTGATGAGGATTACTACTTTGGGAAAGAAGAAAAGTGCCTTGAAGAAGAGAAAGGCACAAGGAGATCAGGTGATGAGACGAGTGCTATAGCTGAAGGAAGCGAGGAATCCGATGGAGTTGAGGAGCAATTGCCAAAGGTTAAAGAGCTAGTCAAAAAGGAGAAAAGGCAAAGAAGGTTGGAGCAGTAATGGCAACAAATGGGAGCGCAACTGTAGCAACAATAGCCCCGACATTAGCGACAACTATAGCAATAGTAGCTAGAGAGTCAAGGATCCCCATAGCTGGCCACATTAAGGGAGACAAATGGTGGCAATGTTAAGAAGGTGGTAAGGGGTTAGCATAGTAAGAAGCGTGGAATGTTGCAGGAGGCAGTGCAAAGGGAAAGTTCTAGCACAACCAGGAAGTCAGGTTGTGCAAAGAGACACTATAGGTACCAAAGGAGTGGCTTCAAGTAAGGCTGCCAAGAGTTGCGCAAGATGTGCAGTGTGCAGAGAAGGCAACACAACAGCCAGAGGGAAGAACTGCACAGAAACATGTGTAATAAATGATAATAGTTGTAGATGTCGATGAGGAAGTTCAAACTACAGTTGATGCGGATGGAGCATCAACACCATTGGACAAAGCACCAGGAGATTTTGTTGGTGATGTTTTGGTATAGGTGGACAATGTTAATACACTTGAAAGTTACAACACAACACTGCTGAGACAATATGCAAATGTTGTGGATTGATGTGGATCGTCTCCGTTGTATGAGGGACCATTGATAGAGTTCACATCTACAACAACATAGGCTACAACACCAATTTCAATTGTGCCAAAGGAGAGAGAGAAGGGGAAGCAAACTTCATTAAGATATAGTTGGTGGCATAAGGGCTAGAGTAGCCAACCGCATGAGGAAGGAATGAGAGAAGAAAGGAGATGGTGGAAATAACGAAGAAAAATACTGATGTAGGAGTAAATATTTAGGAAGGGAAAGCAACCAGACAGAAGATCAACTTGACAAGTCATGGTGGGGAAGATGTGGAGACTACCACCGAAGATGACATAGATATGGGATTGGCAGAGGAGACAAGTAAGCATTTCATCATCACAATGCCAAATTTAAGGAGACCACTAGTTCTTGGGAAAAATATCAATGAACAGGTTGACACATTCTTTGAGAAAGTGACTGGATTGTTTGATAGAGTTTGTAGTGAGCTTAGAGGTAGATATGTTGGAGACTAACAACTATGGCAATTGAGAATGGAGAAATAGTTGAGCAAACTGGTGCAGGGCTCGTGATGATGAGCGTATGAAAACGTTTGCAAAAATGTACCAATTGCAGCCATGGGAGCTAGGAGCTAGTAGTAGTAGTGTCAATTTGATGCTAGGAATCAAGAATCTGCCAGAAGGAACTCAAACATTCTATAGACGTCCACCATGAGTATATGTTGATGAAGGAAATATGGTGCCCTCTCCTGAACTTCTAGGTGTCAAGTATGTGAAGCTTGCATCTGAGTTGGTAAAGTCATATGCTAGAATGAACATTTTGGCATATCTCATTTAGTGGTTAGTACCAAGATTAGAGACATTCCAACAAACAGTTTGTAACCTGAAGCTGAAGGAGGAAGAGTTGGCTAACCAAGTGTAGAGGGTGGAAAGACGACTTCAGCAAGTGCAAAAGGATGCCGAAGCAAAACTAGCTGAGTTGAGGAGATGGAGGCTATGAGGCAAGGTGCAGGAACAATAGGATCAATTGATTGGTTAGTTGAAGTCAGAATGTGCAGTGAGGGAGCAAACTCTAGAAGCGAAGATGATGGAGATTGCTTACCGGGATCAATTGATTGCTGAGTGTGATGAGCAACTGGCAGTAGCTGCGAGGAAGTTGAAGCAACAAGAAGGAAGGTGGAGTTGAAGGCTAGGCTGGCTAAATGCAAGCAAAAGTCACATCATTATGGTTTCCAGTGGGCTCATTACTAGGCCTATGCAAAGTGGTTGAAGGGAGAAACCGATGTCTTAAAGCTGTAGATCCAGGAGCTTGGAGGAGTACCTATTTCTTCACCTCAATCTCAAAAGAGCCAAAGTCCCCAGGAGCAACGATAGCCATCAACAAGGATGTCGAACAATGTAGAAAGGAGGGCAGATGTAGGGACTAGTTTTGACATGCCACCTTAACAGAGAAAATAGACAAGTCATAAATAGAAATAAGTGCGTTGGAAGTCAAAGTACGTGCACAATGTAATTTTGATGTAATAGTTTTTGTTTTGTAATTTGAATAAAGTCGCACATTGTAATAATGCATGTAATAATGAGTTGAGTTATGTGCGAATGTAGTCATGCAAGGGTAGTTATCACCCAGTTAGGAGATGAGGTGTCAGGGTGGTAGTTGCTTGTAACTACTAGCCTGATAGATTAAATAGTACCCTCGTCATTCATTTGGAGGATACACACACACTCACTGGAGATGGTAGATGTGAGAGGTACTGGGTATTGTAGACACATCAACACATGTATGAGATAGTATATATATTCGCACAAGCATTGTATTGTTTATGCTCAAAGAAGATATTCTGCAAAGGATATGTAAGAAAATGTTGTACGTATTTCACTGTATGGGCTATTGTTAATGCAAGATCTACTCATATTCATTCATTATATTTTATTGCCATTGTGTGTTCTTTGTATATATTGTTACTAATGATTGTTGCAGTAGAGTAGATTTGATTTGTTAGTTGTATTCTTTCCAAGTCTATCACATAGGGCTATTCATCCTAGTGTTAAGTCATCCAAGGCAATTGCCAAACTATATAGTGAGTTGCCAAGCCATGCAGTGAAGGTGACAGGCCGTACAGTGAAGTTGTCAGGCAATACAGTGAATTTGCCAAGCCATAAAGTGAGTTGCCAATCCATACAGTGAAGTCATCATGTTGTACAGTGAAGGTGACAGGTCTTTCAATGAAGGTGCTAGGACATACAATGGAGAGCCCAGGCTGTCAAGACTCAAGATAGGTCATCTAGTGAGTATTAGTAGTCTGGAAAAGGGTAGGCCATCCTATTTGCAAACTGGACCATTTGAAGTAGTGAAAAAAGTAGTCAGGGTCAAGGATATGATATAGACCGTATAGTCTCATTATTACAAACTTGAATTTAATTTGAATTGTTCCTCCAAGGGTAGAATGCAACCATCTTGGTACAAGCTTAGGCAAGGTTGTTTGTAACTGAACATGTTGATTGAGGACCTTCTTCAAACAGGAGACATGAAAAACTGGGTGGATCTTGGAGGTGGATGGAAGGTCCAATTTATAAGCCATTGATCCAATGCAATGCAAAATGCGATAAGGCCCATAGAATTTGGGAGCTAACTTGTGGCGGCCTTTTATCTTTAGGAATGTTTTCTTATAGGGCTGCAAACGTAAAAGCACCACATCACCTTGAACGAAGGACCACCTGGAGTGGTGTTGACCAACTTGTTTCTCCATTCAATTTTGGGCCATTGTGAAGTTGTCCTTAAGAACTTGAATAATTCTCTCACGAGTGGAGAGAGAGTAATCCACAACTTGTAGCTTAGAGCTACCTGGAATGTAGGAAAGGAGTGAGGGTGGTGATTGACCGTACACTGCTTCATAAGGTGTCATCTTTGTCGGCATATGATATGTGGTGTTGTACCACCATGCTGCTAGGGGCAACCATTTGGCCCAATGAGTTTGTTTCTTGGAGGCAAAGCAACATAAGTAGGTTTCGAGTCACGTGTTGACAATTTCTGTTTGGCCACTGGTTTGTGAATGATATGCCGACCTCATGTTAAGGTGTGTTCCTTGGATCTCAAAGATTTCCCTCCTAAAGTTTCTAGTGGATGTTGGATCCCAATCGCATACTATAGAAGTTGGCATTCCGTGGAGGCAGAAGATTCGATCAAGGAAGGTTTGGATGATAGTGGAGGCTTTATATGGGTGGGAAAGTGGACAAAAGTGGGCATACTTGGAGAGACGGTCCACCACCAAAAAATGACTGATTTTCCTCTAGACTTGGGCAATCCTTCAATAAAATCCATGGATATATTTGTCCAAACTCTCATTGGAATTAGTAGGGGTTGCAACAACCTTGGGGTCTTGACTATTTCTCCCTTGCGATGCTGATAGGTGTCGCATTCTTCAACAAAACATTTGATATGTTGTTTTATCCTTGTACAAAAGAAATTCCGATGAACTCATTCATAGGTCTTGAGAAATTTAGAATGCCCAGATGGAGAAGCTTGAAGTTCCTACAAGAGTTGAGCATGGATATCTGAATTAGAAATTAACATAATACACCCTTTGTAGCGTAAATAATTTCCATACCAGGAGTAATCATGTTTGTTGCTTGGATCGGAAGTGATCTGCTAAAGGAGCTTCTAAAATGAAACATCTAGGTGCCATTCTATTGAATTTCCTACACCCAAATGGATATTGTCAAGGATAAAGGACATAATGATGACAAAGCTTCAAATTTGTGGGAGAAAGAGTTTGCAATTGCATTATCCTTACCTTTCTTATATATAATCTTGTAATCATAGCCTAATAGTTTGGTGATCCACTTTTGTTGTTTCGAAGAGGACACACTTTGCTTCAAGAAGTATTTAAGGCTATGATGATCAGTATTAATATGAAAGTACCAATCCACAAGAAATAGATATGATAGGGATTTCTATTATTGTATTGTTTGTTACAATAGAATTTTTAGGATTGTAAGGATAAGTTAGGAGTTTTATGATTTGGTTTTCTCAGCACCAACTGATTACTAGATTGTAAATCATTATAAATTGGAACTCAGAAATGCAAATATTCTGTTACATTCTTTTAGCCACTTATTTCCTGTTTAAAGTCTCTTATGAGGCCCAAGTATTCCCATATAGTTCTTATCCCAATGGTTTCTTTCTTCATTCCTCCATGCCCATATCCCTTGTATACACAACTGAATTTGGCTTACTTGATGGTCTGAAAAAAGCAAAGGAAATAGCAGGGTCGACAATGGCCTCTACCTGTCATGGTCTCTGATTTCACAATTGTCCCTATGAAAAAGTGCTGCACACTCCAAGATTGGTGTTGGACATGTAAAAGAGTTCTCAAAAACTATAGTTTTAAGGATCTTAGAATTGTTGAACTTTCTATATTTGCTCTTTGTAGAGGGGGAAAACTACCCTACCGCATACGATTCTCGATTGGATCCACTGGGAGCCGAGGTGACCGTAGGGGTATGATATAACTCTACACTCGATGGAGAGGGAGAAGGGTTCATCAGGAACGGTTTTAGGACTCGCTCCAAGTCCGGGGTGGAATGTGTTTGAATGTGTCAATTAAGCATGCACCTATGTTTGGCCTTTCTACAACTATACTATAAAAATGAAAAGCAATGCAAGACACACAAGATGCAGAAAGACAATAACTAACCTTGGTATGATTCTTTGTTTGAATGATCACTAACCCTAAGTTGCAAGAGATAAAATTCCTTTTCTTTAAGCAAGGGTTCAAGTAAAATGCACAAACAAGGCTAAACCCTAATATGCAAACTAAATGAGCTTTTCCAAAAATAATCAAATGTATTTCTTTTTCTTTTCCTTTTGTTAATGTTAAAACAGAAATAACAGAAAACACCACAACAGACAGCCTAAAGATTTACTGAGAGCACTTATCTATTCCGATGTTTGATCCAAGCTTTATCTTGCGGCCAAGAATGTCCCACAACTTCAATCCTGCAAAATAACTTCACAAAACTCTCGAAAAAATGATCAGCGTTAGGGGACCTGCTTAAGCCGCTATATAACTGTGTTTGGAGGCGCAACAGTCAAGCCCCCTAGGTCCTTTTAGCTGACCTTTAGAACACAAAAACAAAAGTTGACCTTTCTGGAAAATGAACAAACGAAATATAATGAAACAGAACAGTACGACGAACAGAATGCAAATAATTCTATTATGTTCTAAATGTAAAATGAAATGCAAGTCTAGGGTTTGGAGGTGAACTTCTGCCCCCAGGATTGATGCAGACAAAATCGCGCCCTGTACGAGGCTGTTGTGATTTCGCTGCTAACGAAATTGCGCCCTGTAATTACAGGGCACGATTTCGCAATAGAAAGTAAAAGCAATAGATCAATGCAAATGAACTAATGAGAAATGCAAAATTAACAGTGTATGAATGCAAATTAACGAAAACAACCTGGTGGTAGCGAAAAAGCAGTCAAAAGGATGAAGACATCCAAGATAGTAGACTCCTCCTTAGGGCTCCAACACTTATCCACCAAGGACAGCAACACACAATCAAAGCAACAGAATAAAACTCCACAAAGATTAAAAAGCTTCAACAAATCACTTGGCACTTTAGCAATTAGAATCAACACTTTTTCAGCTTAGAACCTTTCTCTTCTAACTTCTTCTTGCTTTTAGGATTCTTTGTGTGACACTTCTAAAAAAAGGAAGCCTTAAACCCTCTATTTATAAAGGATTTGAAACAAGGATGGGCGGGAAAACCTAAGGGGAACCGAGGTCAAAGAAGTCGGTAAAAAAAAAAGAAGCCTCAAACCCTCTATTTATAAAGGATTTGAAACAAGGATGGGCGGGAAAACCTAAGGGGAACCGAGGTCAAAGAAGTCGGTAAAAAAAAAAGGGTTTTCTTAAGAAAAAGCCCAAACATGACAAAATAGCGCCCCACAAGTACCGACCGCGATTTCGTCTGAACTAGAAAAAAAGAGGGAAACGAAGGGGGAGAGAGGCCCAAACTTGCTTTGGGCAAGTTGGAGGGTCTCTCGAAGGATCTAGGGAAAATGACTCACTCGAGTGGGTCAATTTTCCGTGTCTATGCTAAAACACTTTTTTAAAATAATAATAATAATAACAACAACAACAATAATAATTTTTTAATTGAATATATGTGGTTGAAACAGGCCCCACTTTTTGTGGTATTAAAAAAAACCATATTATTATGGGCTGACTTATTGCAAGAATGTGCATGTACAGATTTGAACTTGGGTCATCACACTCATACAATTACATCTTATTTACTGTTGCTCCAAAATATCTTTGTATCCATGCATTCCTGCTATTTATCGATTCCATTGATGCTTTGGCTACAAACAAAGATTGATTCCTGTTAGGGAGCTTGAATCTGTTTTCTATTATCTTGATAACATTGATTTCAATGTTTTTAGTCTTTTATTAACTATATGCTGTTTTTCTGATGGACTTATACCCTGCCTCCATTAGATCTATTAATGATATGGTCCTTTTATTTTATAAATAGAAACCCTGTGACCATTACTATTACTCTGTTGCAGCCAATTATCAGCTGTTTTAAGGGTTCTAACGATGGAGAAATTTTTAAAATTCATTTGCTGGATGCTTTTTTTTGAGTTTATGCTTGGCAATATGAGTATGTTCAACCCTCATAGCCAAATGACACAACTTGATTTGTACTCTGTAAGATACGAAAAGGTTTATTTATTGGATGCAGTTTTTGTTTTAAATTATGTATATAGCAATATAAGTATGTTCAACTCTCACGACCAAATGGCACAATTTGCTCTACTCTGTAGGATGCCTAAAGGTTCTCTATGGGTAGATAGCTTACATTGTACATATACCTATAGATGCCTGCAAAGAACACTTCTGCATGTATCATATTTACATGTCTGTTTATTTATTCAATCTTAATATCTTAATACTTATGTATGCTTCACTATAAGCAATATTCCATAAAGCATCCTTTTGCAAGTGATTGTTTCTTTTCTTATTTGGGGTGATGCTCGTAATTGCTGGGTTAATGTGCCTGCCACTTACTATGACAAATTGTAGTACACAGCATTCTATTTTGTTGTTAGCTTTGTGAGACAAAATAATATGCCTTTTTAATCTCAATCAAATGCATACACTGTGCAATTGAAGGGCCTGACTGTTGTTTATTGCTATTCTGTGATAGGCAGGACAAGCTCCTGAGGTGTTAAGGCCTATGTACGAGTCATCTGTTGGTATGGCACAAAAGATAACTATTGCTGTGAGTATAAATATTCATATAAATCTCAAGTAAAATGATGTATATGCAGTGGGGCTATTTTAAGAAAAGCTTCATTTATAGGTGTTTTTATTTTTAAAGCAAATGAGTTTAACATTAATGAGGTCTGTTGTGTTCTTTATATGTACTTCTGTAGGCCTTACACCATCTACGTTCCTTGGTACAAGAAGCTGCTGGTGAGGTTGTGACTGGTGGTACGCTACAGCCAACTTCATTGCGGGAACTGAGCCTTCGAATTGCTAGGTAGAAAGTGTAATTAGATTAAAAAAAAAAAATTCTATGGTATCCTTTCTCTAGGAGTAGTCACTAGATCTTAGTATGCCATCTCTGATGTTGATGCAGAAGTTTCAATGATGCCATAAATAGTTTTCCTGAGGATGGATGGTTTTCAGTTGCTAGTGATGGGATGGATGATGTCAGTATTACACTAAATTCAACTTGGAATTATAGAACAGTTGGTCTTAAGAGCACAGCCTCGAATAAACTGTGTTCTGCTAGTGGTGGGGGTGTTCTCTGTGCAAAGGCTTCAATGCTTTTACAGGTATTATGTTCTTGCTTGCCGGCTGGTTTGATATTAATCTTCAAAATTTGTATCCATATCAACAGCATATTTTACTTTTTGACTTTATATATTCTTGCTGTAGAATGTTCCTCCTGCAGTATTGGTACGTTTTCTTCGCGAGCATCGGTCAGAGTGGGCAGATTGGGTGGATTGTGATCTTGATGCAAATTGTTCAACTAGCTGGCAAACTCATTTACATGGTGCTTCAGTTTTAGGTGGATCTGAACTTGGGAGACGACAAATACCTATTCCTCTAGCTCATTCTGTGGAGCATGAAGAGGTGAGACCACCCCTCCCCTCTTCACACACTCAAAAAAAGAAAAAAGAAAAAAAAAGAAAAATTGTACCACTATGATGATCAACTCAAAGTAATCATGTTTTTAAAATTTAAATACATTTGTGGGAAGTACATATATTTTGAAAAATCTGTCATTTGCAAAAATTATTCCAGATAATGGAGTTAGTGAAGTTTGAAGGTTACCCTCGAGATGGTGCTCTGGTGTCAAAGGAGATGTACTTACTGCAGGTCTTCACAATGCCAATCTTTACCCTCCAAGCAGCACATCCTAGTTGGTAATAGGTTTTATTTTCTATCTGCATGTGCACTAAACTCGCTTATACTTTTCCTCAGGTTTGCAATGGGATTGATGAAACTGCTATAGGTGATTGTGCACAACTAGTGTTTGCACCTGTTGATGGTGCCCTTTCTGATGATACACCGTTATTGCCATCAGGTTTTCGTGCCATACCTTTGGACACAGGTTTTATGGTAAGGTCTTGGACTATCCATACCTTTGTGCTCCCTTTTGTTGCTGAAGGAAAAATTCCATGTAGATTGTAGTTTTATTTTCCTGATCATCTGTTCTTAATATATTATCAACCTTGCAGGATGCATATGACATGTCTTCCAACCTTAATTTATCTTCCACACTTGAAGGTGGCTCAAACATGGACAGGGTTATGAGTAAGACTGGAGTTGCTTATAACCATATGCGCTCTATTGTCACTATAGCATTTCAATTTGGGTATAAGACCCATAACTGTGATAGTGTTTCAGTTGCTGCTCGCAAGTACATGCATACTGTTATTGCTTCTGTTCAACGTGTTGCAATGGCTATTGCTCCTAGAGTGGGCTCAACGCTGGGTATAAGGAATCTTTCTGGTACCACAGAAGTGTTGACCCTTGTAAAGCAAATAGTTGCAAGCTACAGGTGTGTGTCATTTATATTAATCTTGCTTCTGGGGATGCGTCAAGTTCACTTTTTTTTTTTTAAATTTGTTCTCAATTCTTTTTTAAATTTTTAGTGTTCTGTAAATTTGTTGTGTTTTAGGATAAAAATTGGGATGGATCTTTTAGAGGAACAGCCTTCCAATAATGACGAACTCTTCAAGATGTTGTGGCATCATTCTAATGCCATTATCTGTTGTACATGCAAGGTTTGTATTTGAATTGTCGACTTTTGTCGGTACTTAGCATAAGCATATATGTTTTTTTTCCCGTAATATTTATTTATTTTTTAAGTTAGGATTGGGATAGAGTGGGATTTGTTAAAATATAGCCCAAACATAGAAAAGATAAAATGGTTACTTTATACAGCAGCATCTCTATGGTGATGCTGAACGTGACTACACAGCAGAAAATTTGCAACATTTTACTCATTAATAGGCTGCCTTTTTTTGATTAAATTGGTTATATGGGATTGAAACGGACCCTACCATATTATATCTATTTCTTCGAATCACCTCATTGTATTACAATTTACAACAAACCGTATTACCATGGGCTGGCTTATCATGAGAGCATCCATCACAATGTGCAGCTTTGAACTTGGATTGCACTCATACAATTGCATCCCATCTACCCTTGTTCCACAATGCCTTGGACTTAAGTAATAGGATGGCTTTGGTTTCATTGGAGTTCTATATTACATCTATTTCTTTGAATCACCTCATTGTATTACATTTTACAATAAACCATATTACCATGGGCTGGCTTATCATGAGAGTGTCCATCACAACGGGCAGCTTTGAACTCGGGTTGCACTCATACAATTGCATCCCATCTACCTTTGTTCCACAATGCCTTAGACTTAAGTAATAGGATGGCTTTGGTTTCATTGGAGTTCTGTATATTTTTATAATGTATATTGCACCTTTTTTTATTATTATTATTATGGGAATGTCATTTTGCTTGCAAAGCCTGAGAGGAAAGAAGTGCAAATGGGCAAAAAATAATATTGAGAAAGGATGACTTGGAAAAGACAGATGTAGTTAATAATAGTTCACACAGTCAACTATGACTAAACTGGTCAATAGACTGGGAAGTACATCAGATACAATGTAGAGCAGGATTTATTGAGAAATATCCAATCTTAATAGCAAAGAAATAGTATCAAGGTAAAGGCCAAAGTGTTTTTTAGGTCATGGCCAAGCTAGCATGCTTCATGGGCATATAAGAGTCCCATGTATTATTTGGAAGAAAAGTTGTCACATTACCTCATATCATTAGACCAGTTGTATACCTGTTTATATTTCAATCCTTTGTCAAAGCTCATGGTAAAAGGAGCCTTGCCAATCCATCTCAACCTAACTTATCTAACAAAAGGCAAGACAAAAGTTTTTGAAAACAGTGGCTGGCCACTAGTAGTCAAAATTATGTTTTGTGAAACTTTGGATGCCCGCCATATGATGGACAAGTATTAAATGGTTTGAAGCTTCCTAAAACTTATTTCTGGTGAATAATTTGAAAGCAAGGAACCTTGTACGATAATTCAGAAAGGCCTTCGAAGGTCAAAGAGAAGAGATTTGTCTCTTATTGGTCTAAATCAAGGTTAGCATGGTGATATAGGTGTGTTTCTAATGTTGTTTTTCGGGGGGGAGAATTAGTGAGATACTTTCAAATTTATGTGCATGGGGATGGGGATGTGACAAATTGCAAAGTATGTTGAAGTAATAAAATACATAGGAAAATTAATAATAAATATAAAAAATTAAAGAAATAAATTTAAAATTTAATAATATCAGGAACATCTCAAGATTAAGGATTCGACATTCACATAATTTATAAAAATTTAAAAATAACAAGGAACACTAGATGTCAAGATGTTGAATTCCAGTTAGAAACTATGAGTACCCATGTACCAGCTGTGGTAAAGTGTGTGCACCTAGAGGATTGGGTATGCAAATACGGTAACTATGGTGTAAAGTCAATATACCTGTAGAATTCAAGAAGATGGTAACGCAATAGGGAGCAGGGTATTCTTGGTTGGTTCAGTTGTGTGCATAGGTCTATTGACTGGATGTATTTGTTGTGTACAAATCCTCAACAAATGATGATCTATGGATCTGGGTTACTGTAGGAGTCTGTGTTCAAAATCTCCACACATTCATTTAAGGAATAGACAACTTAAGAAGGAAGGTCATTTGGTTGATCTCACCCTTTTTTCTTCTCTCTTGGTAAATGTTATATACTACACCCATTATTTACTAATGTTTGCGGTACAAATTAACTCTCATATCTGAAAAGGGCAGGGAACAATTCTTTCCTTTCAGAAGAATAATAATATCATCTCTACTCTTGGACTCAGCTAAGCAGCTAAACCCAACATTTCTTAGACTAATAGTTTAGTGAAGTTCACTCTAGTCTCTAGTTAAGGGTTTTTAATATTTTTTTTCAGAACTAGAGTGCTTTGTAACAGCTTTTTTATGTTGAGTCCTATTGACCTCTTACAAATTAACTCTCATATCTGAAAAGACCAGGGAATAATACTTCCCTCTTGGAATAATAATAATCTCATCTCTGCTCTTGGACTAAGCTAAGCAGCGACACTCAAAAATTCTTAGACCAATAGGTTATTTAAGTTCTGGGAACTACAGTGCTTTGTAACAGCTTTTTTATGTCGAGTCCCATTGACCTACTTTAGTCATTTGAAGGTATTAACAGAATTATCTTATTTTAAAAGTGGAATGCTAGAAAGAAAGAAATAAAGCAAGCAAGAAAGAAAAAATATCAGATTGGTGTTTTGGAGTGATTGTAGGAGGTTAATAGGACTCAAATAGTAAACTTGATTACCATAGCATGGGAGAAGCCAGAAATGGTGCTCAAAGTTAAAAATACAGAAATATTACAAACTTTGACCCACAATGGGTGGAACATGTTACTCCATGCAGTGGCATCATGTGACATTATCACAGAGAGTTGTGGTATATAGCTTTGCAAATGTGTGCCCAATCATAATACTACTTTAATTGTTTGGCACTAGGCAGATCGTTGCTTTATGAGTGGGACGAATAGTATGTTGAGATCAGCAGGGAGGAAAACCACTATAAATGACTGCATTAAATAACAATGCAATGGGATAAACTAGAGTATTGCTCCCATATTTTTAGGATTTATCTTGAAACCCTTCATAACCAGCTTCTATGTTGGTGCACAACTTGTGAATTGCTCTCTTGATATCTTCTTGGCAAAAGAAATAACAAGGATTCATTTGAGGGGTTGATGATATTTGACATTGCTGAAAGTAATCAGATGTTGCCCACTAATGATTGTCAAGGGGGTGGCCATTTGACAAGGGAAGAGGCCATGGAGACTCAAGAGCTGACACCGACACCAATTATGAATCAGGAAGAGATAGAACCCACCTAACTTGGAAAGCATAGGTTTCAAGTGCATGGTTAGTTTTGGGAGGACTTGGAACATTGGCCGCTGAGATGTGTTTGTTGCTACATGGAGGGGAATGTCCTGACTATGCATGAAGAAGTTGAAAGATGTAAGGTTGGAGGACACAAGACTGAATATGGCAAAGTGATGGAAAGGAGGGTTCTGGAGGGAAGAACTCCACCTGGAGTTTAAAGATTGCGACCAATGATAGATTATTGTCAGAACTAGAGGCCACGAAAAGGATCGATTGGATCAAAAGCGACAAATGAAGAGGTTGATGCCAAGACATCAAAGACTGAAGAAGGAATGAATGTTGGGGTTGAAGCTGGAAACCACCAGAGTAAAGGCAAAAATTTTAGAAATTTTAATGAAGTATTAAAAACTTTAAAAATTTCAAGGAGGAAGAGTTGAGCCGTCAAGGTAATGCTTTAGTCCAACAAGGCGTTGACAACAGTGCAAGCATCAAAAGTTGAAGACATCGAAGATGATTAGGCATAACTACCCCAACGACAATAACGACCATAACTGTCATTTAAAAATTCAAAAGGAAATAAGAGGTTGGTATAAAAAGAGAAAAGAACATCTTAAAAAAAAATTATTTGGCACAAAGAGGAGCAGATGGAGCAGAAAAAATAGGACATTACTGATCTCGAGGTGAAATTGAGCACTATTGAGAAGAAGTTTACTGGAGCATTATAATAATTGGATAATTTGTAGGTCTAGTTGGATGAAGTTGAGCATGAGTTGATTATGTATAATGATTTTGCAAAAAGAATGCGGAAAAAATATCTAGAAGGCCAACAGTTGAAAGCATTGTTGTCTCAACATCAGATTTAGGTACCCATTGGTTCTGCTACACAACAAACTGCCCGCATGGAGAGTACAGTGGTACAGTCTAGGAGGACGCTGACAGATTTAAAGGAGGGGACAGATGTAGGCTGCCAAATAGATCAACAACATCAGTTGAACATGGTGCCATCTTAGTGAATAACAACTACATCTTGTTTTGTACATAAGAATTTTTGTCAAGTTTTATTAGTATGTTGATTAATGGCTTGTAGCGAGCAATGATCAGGTGTTGCCACTTTGCACATAAAGTTGTGAACGTGAATAAGATAATGAGTTGAGTTTATAGTTTGTTTACAATCAGTTGGTAGTTCGGTATGAGAGGGTGATCGTTGGAAGTTGTAGCTGTCTACCCCCTTTTTCATTTTTGTAAATATCCCATATGTGAGTAGTAGAATGGTTGATTGCCATTGTGTATTGTCATGTGCTATTGATATTGAAGATGAGAGAGCATCTCGTAGTGTTGTGACAAAGATCATATTGTTGTAAGTGATGAATATTTCAATTGCATGTAATGAAATGGTTATGCTCCTAAATTGCTATTGTGCTTTAGTCCTTGTTACTTGTTCTGCTTGATCTATTTGCTCTTATTATTTGGGAATAAAATCTAATAATACAGAGCAATTGGAGAACAATGTTATACTAGCAGTGATTTGCAAGGTATCTAGTTGCAGAAGATGTCGACAATAGGAAGAAGCAAAAGTGCAACAAGTGTTTCATATAGTGCCTCTACCTCATTTGAATAAGTTGGTTTGTTTATGGGGATGTTGACAAGTCTAAAGGAGGGGATAGTTTTAAGCAGCCGAGTTGGTGCATGAATATAAGAATTCATGAATGAGTTGGCATGTGAATACATGGGCATCCACATGAGCATGAGTACTGACATAATCATGAAAGTCATAAGCACATGAACTATTGAAAGGAGTCGTGTTGTATGAAATCTTGTAGAGTTTATCATATATGTTGTTGTATGTGTACTCATGGTGACGTGTTTGTAATAAATATCATGTAATGGTGTTATGGGATCTATCTAATGTTTCATGTATACAGCTAGTTAGGTGGTGGTTGGGTAGTGCCAAGTGCCAACTATCTATTGATTCTAGTAATAATGTAATACCTAGAGGTATGCCATCTACCTTGGTCAAGAAATGATGTTGGTCGAGGCATGCTTGTTCTATGTGTGGTCTATGTGGTTTGACAAAACCATAGCATATTTCAGATGATTCGATTATAAAATATACATGCTATGTATTTATTGTATGTGAATGCTTCCCATTTTGCATCTTTGTTATATTATATATAACAAAAGTATATTATATAAGAGAAAGTTGGCATGTAGATGAACGAATCCTATAAAATATTTTTTTTGTGGCTGAACAAAAACCCATATAGTTCAATGTCAATCAACGACAAATGTACCCATTGTCTGGTTAGATGTATTTGGAGTTAAAATGTGTTCAAAGGTATCAATGCAGTGACTTCCTCTAGATCAAGAAAGTTTGTAGGTTGTTTTAGCTTTGTAGAACATTAACAAGAGGCAAAATTTGATAGAATAAGGCATTGCACGGAGGGGCAAGGAGCAGTCATACATAGAACCACAACAGGACCAACACTCCCTAGAGGTGGTAGTTGATGGAAAGGTGTTCTTCATTTGAGATTTTTGCATCTCATTACATCCCCTTACACTTATCAGGAAGAGAGACCCATGTTTGTTAAGAAATTTGTGTATATAGAAATCCAAGTGATCTTGAAAAAACCCATTATGTATGTGTCTCGATACAAATTTTGAGATGCAAAGGGGACTCTTGGTTGGAGATCATTCAAAGTCAATTCAGATTGTGAACTTGTGCCAAGAATCTATGGTGTTTAGATGGGAGAAGAATCTTGGACTACAAAGACTCAAAACCTCTAGAACATAAAAAGTATTGGATGTCAGCACAAAATTCTATGTTCTTGGAAGGTGTGATATGGGGGGCAATGTCTCAATAGTTGCAGCAACCTAAAATGTGCTCAGTAAAAATTTTGGACATGAGCATAGTCCTATGTGCCTATAATAGGATTGAGCACATATGGCATGAGGTTCAACATTACAATGGCTGGAATTAGTGATGCATAGTATTATTTTCTTTGTAGATTGTATTTACATAAGAACCAATACTTTTTCATTCAAAGGGATTTCACACATTGACATGTATCCCTCTCTATGAGACATGTAGGCATCTATTCCATCTTCTAGTAGCAAAACATGAAGGATGACATTGAGAAGTTTGAGTCTAGCTATTGTATTTGATAGCAAAACAAAGTGAAGATTACCATGGATAAGGTTTCATCCCAAAAGCCATCCCAAATTAGAAAGTTGAAAGTGATTTCCATGGATTTCATTCTATATCTAGCACTCGTAAGATAAATACGTCACCTTTGTTCTATGAGACATGTACGCTTCTATTCCATCTTCTACTAGCAAAACATGAAGGATGATATTGAGAAGTTTGAGTCTAGATACTATATTTGATAGCAAAACAAAGTGAAGAATACCATGGACAAGGATTCATCCAAAATGCCATCCCAAATTAGAAAGTCGAATGTGATTTCTATGGACTTCATTCTACGACTAGTACTCATAAGTTGAAGACCTCACCTTTGCTGTGGCAGATTGGTTAATGGAAAATGCTTTTTTAATTCCTTTACATGTTTTGGATTTGAACACAAATGTTGTTTATATGTTTGGTCAAACACATTTAGTTGCATGGGGTCCATTAATGTATAACATAGGGAGCCTACAATTTTTAGTGCTGTTTGGTGGGAGATATTTAGGGGGTCATATCTAACATGAGTATTCTCTACCATCAATTAGATGGGTATATAAAAGTAGTGAACAATTACCTAAGTCTACATGAGGACATACATAGTAGACAAACAAATTAAATGAGAAAAATAGATGGATTTAACAAACTTATTTTACTTAGCCACAAAGATGTCCTCCTTTAAGGCACAACATGGATATGGGCCTCAATCACCTAAGGAAAAACTAATTCAAAACGATAAAGTTCTTGAAGTAATGGATGGTATGTAGAAGATACAAGATATACTAGCCTTCTTGAGGGATAACTTATCAATGAATACGAATAAGATGAAGCAACAAGTATACCAATACGAGATTGGATACTGGTTTGAGATTGGGGATATGATTTATGTTGGTCGACAACCATATAAGATGTTAAAGGACAAGAAGAAGCCATAGCCATATTATTTAGGCTGTACAAGTTAAAGGCAAAGTCTGGAGAGTTTGTCGTATGCTTTGGACATCCCAAACAAGGGAAAATCAAACTATGTATTTCATTTTTCATATTTAAAGAAGAGAGTTGGGTGAAGACAGTTCAAGCAAAGCTTTCTATGATTGATGAAGGCAAGCTTGTTTTCAAACATAAAGGGTCATTGCGGATGAGTGGAAGCAACTTCCCGCTAGGGAAATTATGATGCTGAAGGTCAAGCGGAAGAGGCTATTTGAAAGGGATGAAACCTTGGAGAATGAAAATTTTTGTAGAAATCTTAATATTTGAAGAATCTTTTATTTACAAAAAAAAAAAAAAAAAACTAGCTACATGGGATTAAAATGGTCCCCACCTGCACATTGTGACCATATTATCATGGTATTTTAAGAAACCATATTGTGGTGGCAATTATATATATATATTGCCTAGCAAGGTTTGAACTTGGGTCTCCTCTTTGAGAGCCCAAGTTTTTAACCATTTGATCTCATGCCATTTGATAAAATGGTAAGGTTCATCTATGGCATTTGAATATTGTTTTATATTGTAAATCTCCTCACTCCTCACCACATGCCCCAAACCCTTTGGGCATATTTGAAGCATATTTGAGCAAGAGAAAATCTGATAAACTTTGTGTGACTAGTGGATTTTAAAAAGTCATTTTTCTCACATATAGTTTTTCTTAAGTTGAACTCTTTTCTATGTTGGCTAGAGCTAATATCTATGATACATAATTTAGAAAACGTAACTCAATTTTGAGTGTCCCACTTCCTTTTTGGTTGTCCATCTGAATACTACTTGAGGATGAGCTTTCTTGACCTCAGAGACTAACCTAGCTTTGGGGATAAAGTTCTTTAAAGAGTGAGGGCATTTGTCTACCTAGATGCAACATGTTAATATTAGTGTGTCAATGCCCTATTTGATTATTAGCTCATTATGTTTGTGTTGGCCCTGACTTTTAGTTGGTAGGAAGTTATTTAAGATTAATATTAGTAGTTTAATTACATAGATAGGGTTCTCCCATTTGCTTTGAATTGGTAAATATTCTACATTATATGTTTTTTTTACCTGTCCATTAGATAAATGAGAGACTTTATTGTGGCAACATTTGCTCATGTTAATAGGTTCAGATTTCTGGGTGCAATTCACACTTGCATGTATTGGCACATGCACTTCCATTTCAATAACATGCTATTGTTGAATCTACAGGAAAAAATTGTAAAGGAGACAAGTGATACTTTCTACATGATGGAATAAGAAAGTAAAGATCTTTTCTATGAAATTAGGTGTAGATAAATCGCTTAATGTCATATTATCAATAAGAGGTGCATAGTCTTTTTAAAAAATTGAAATTTAAAGGACTATTAGAAGCTCAAGGACGAAGGCCTAATAAAACCTTATTATTTGTGCTTAGATTTTACAATATATCAAAGGAAAAACCCAATGGAGAACCTATTTAGCATGTGGTCACTTGTCACATTTTTCCCACTTTTACATGCTTGGTGTTTAGTTGTCACATATTTTTCTAAAATTTTGCACCATTTCATAAGTATTTTGCTTTCTCGGCATCTCAACATTTCCTTGAATTCAGCACCATATATTTGTGAAAACATATCTTCACATAAGAGCTCTAAGGAGTTATTGTCACCTGTATTTTTCCATATGACAATGGAAGGGGTTTTCTGATGATATGAGTACAATTTTAGGAGGTTGTTATACATTTTGTAATCAGGTGGCAAATCTTTAATCATAATCTGTCATATTCACTAGTAAAAATTACTTAAACTTTCATAAAGGGTTTTTCAGTGAAAAAACATACTTGAGGGATGCACACTTTGAAAGCAGAACAGTGGAATGTTTTGAAAGGAGTCAACTTCTGAGAAATAAATGTTTGAGTCTTGTAAATAGTGCATAGGAGGACTTCTGTCTTGAGTCGGTCTAAATGATTTATTCTTTTCCTTGATGATTATTTTATGGATGGGTTGGATTTGTCTTCCAGCTCAAGGAAGACACATTGACTAAATTTGTTGATTTCAAAAAATTAGAAGAAAATCCAGTGAGAAGACATTGAGGACAAATAATAGAGGTCAATAATTTTTAAATAAATTCAGTGACTTGATTAAGAAACATGATATGTGGAGAAAATACACTAATGCCTACACTAAACGAAATAAAGCTGCTAAGGAGATTAATAGCACCTTGTCCAAAATGGCTAGACATTGTTACATTTTAAGAATCTTGATTCTAGGCACTGGAGAAAGGGAGTAGTCTACTTTTGAAATAGGTCTCCAACTTCATCACCTGTGAGTATTATATGTTTCGAGACTTCAAATTAATCCAAACCCACGCCAAAGCACTTGCGAACTTTTTGATCCACATGCTTTGCTTTGATTCCTAAAAGCATATAAAGAAATTGGATGCTTGGGCCATTAAATGCGTGATCATTGGCAGTTTAGGTAAGAAAAAGGAGTATAAAATGTTTGATCGGTATATAAATAAGTTCACTACAGGTCAAGATGTGGTTTTTGATGAGATAGAGTCCATGGATGCCTTATAGACTGATCAAAAACTATGGTTATAAAAAGATTGGAGAAAGAAAAGCTGGAAGAGAAGGTTTGATTAATTATGTTTTAATTGCCATACAAATGATTCACGACAAGAATCTTTATATTAATAACAAAGTTGGGGAGGTTGCTTGGTGGATGAGTTGATTGACCTTTGGAGTATAACTTGGATAGTTGTCAAAATGATCAAAATTTTGTGAGTAAAAATAACCTGATTAGTTCATAAATTTGTTTTACATAAGGCAATTTAAGATGTTTATTTTAGGAGAGTGCGAGTAGGGAGCAAGCCTCACATTTAGATTTCTTGCTCCAAATCTTTGGATAAATTCAAACAATGAAGGATCCTCATGAGGAAAATCTAGAGCAAGGAAAGAAACCCATTTAGGGAAGCCCTAATTGGACGGAAGGATGCCCTACCTAGAAGTAACAATGCACCAATTAGAAAAGAAGGAAAAACAAATAAATGGTAATCCCTATCTAGGTAACAAATGCTTCACCAAAAATTGGTTCATCCAAACCCCATAAGGGGGGCGGAGGTCCAAGGTTCAAATCTCGGGCCTCGCCGGACTGAACGCTTGTCCCTTTCCTGGTGCTTTCAACGGCGTAAAAGGTTTAAAATGATTGTGGCATGGTGGTTATAGGGGCGGACTGCGCGAAGATCTGTGTGGCGGCTTTTGGGGCGGATGCCCGGATTCGTGGCGTCTACCGATTCCACCATGTAAATTCAAAAAAAAAAAAAAAAAAAAAAAAACAAATGCTTCACCAAAAGTGATTTTTGAGGATGAGATGATCGAGCATGATATAATGGTTCTTTAATGCAGAGGGTTAATATGCAAGTTTAATGGATAGTGGCCAACTTATTTGGAGATTCAAAAGTGGATTAAATTGAAGTGGGGATTGAGTCCACATTATTCCATGAATATCTTTATGAAACAAATTTTCTCATAATCTTCAATTTAGAAATCACGGATTAATAATTGGTGATAACCTATGGTCGAGGGGGAGAGATGGCTTGTATTTAAGGCCATGGAGTGAGAAATTCCTGTGGAAACAAAATATCCCAAGAGGCTTCCACTATGGGTCAAGATTTTTAGACTTCCATATCAACTTATCAAGGAGGAGGTTTTGATGAATATTAGTAATACTCTAGGGGAATTTATCAAGGTGGGGCCAACTACTGACGAGTGAAGACATGCTCTATATACCAAGATATGTGCTACAGTGCTGCTATGGATATCTCAAAACCTTTACCAAAATCTGCTAAGATTAAATTTGAATCAAGAGAATGGGATGAATACATGGATTATGAAAAAATTGCATTTTGATGCTGCAAATGTTATGAGGCTGGACACATGGAAAGGTATTGCAAAATGAAAACTATTGAGAAAGAGAGGAAAACTCTTGGTCATGAGAGAAAATCAAATATGAAGCAAGGAGATCATATCATAAAGGAAATTGACTTAGATCAAGGATTTTCCACTCCCCAAAATGTGGCAAAGAAATATCGTTTACCTAATCATATTTCAAATAGCTTCATGTTCCATTTAGAGCAAACATTAGAAGAAACTAAGAAGGATGCAAGGGATGAGGATTTGCAATATGTATGTTCAATCTCAAAAAGAAATAAAGGTGCGAAGGAAGATGTGGAGGCAAATTTTAAAACAATGGTGGAAGAGGTCAAGTTTAATCTATATAAATCATCTCCATTTTTGTCAAGTAATGGAAAATCATCTCCTTGTGATAAAAATGAAATTACTATAGAGTTTGTCCCTTGCAGGGTTTCAAGGGCGGCATAATAAAGAAAGTGATATGGAGGATATCCATTGCAATTTAGAGTTTTTGGGGCAGCATAGAAAAGTAAGTTCTATGGAGGATCGCTCTTGCAATTTAGGTCTTATAGGGCATCATAAAGAAGAATGTGTTTTCAAGGCTATCCCTAGCACTCCAGGTTTTCCAAGGAAGAATAAAGCTATAGATGATAAGTGAAATTATGAACAATCTAGAAAAATGAAAGAGATTAATGGGGATGAAAGTGTTGGTGGGATCCTATTTTTTATCCTATGAGAAACGTGATAAATCCTAGGATCCCTTTGTTGCACTAAGGATGCTCAAATGTTCGGAGAGCAAGGACGCTTGGAAAGCGGGTCACTTTGAAGAGTGAGGTGCTCGGAGAGCAAGACGCTTCGGTGAGCGGCGCTTTAAGGAGTGGAAAATGCTCAAAGTGAAGTGTCTATGAAGTCTGTCTTTCAACCTTCATATTTTGATACTAATTGCGTGACAGAGCTTGTTCTAGAAGCAATGGTAGTAGTCAGTTACTATAGATGGATTAAAAACATAGAATTGATGAAAGTGATTTACTAAAGGACTTGTCAAAAATTTGAGACTTCATACAAAGAAAAATAACTAAAATTCTTTGGCAAGATCTTAGTGAGAAAATGAGATCTTACAAATGTGAGATCAAGCCATCATCTACAAAGAGTAAAATCATCTCTAAGAGAAGATCTCAATATAAGAAAACTATATCATGATTTGATTTAGACTAAGTTCTCATTACCTTGCAATTAAAAGAGG
The DNA here is from genome assembly GCA_028583015.1 of Wollemia nobilis. Taxonomy (NCBI): domain Eukaryota; kingdom Viridiplantae; phylum Streptophyta; class Pinopsida; order Araucariales; family Araucariaceae; genus Wollemia; species Wollemia nobilis. Next base: position 4,802,005 of record JAQPPZ010017049.1, on the reverse strand, counting down.
ATGATAGAAAAAAAAAATAATCGAGAAGAGTGTCTTTGTTTACTCAGCAAGCAAGAAGAAGTTGAGGATGAGAAACGTGATGTTACATTGCCTTGCATACCAACATTTAAGATAAAAGTGCTTGTTGGGACATAATCACTCAAGCAGATTATACAAGTTATTAAGCTTATTATCTACAAGAGTGGGTTGATATCATAAGAATGTGTTTGAACATCACAAATGAACATAGACAAAACCTTTGTGGATTAATATTGTGACAATATTGAAGTTAACTGCAGCTGAGCTCCAGAACAGAAAGGAAAAAGCTTGTTAATGCAATCTATTTTTCTCTTTTCTATTCTGTCCTATATCCTATAGGATCTACTGTGGATAAAATTAGAAAAAATTAAGTTGTTCATTCATAAGGGGAATATGGTGGAAGGTTTATTTCTCTAACAGTATCATGGAGAATTGTATGGTAGTGCTTGACTAGGGTTGCATTTCATACTAATCATATAATACTGTTTTTTTTTTTTAGGCTTTAGCAGTATGTGCATCGTTAAAGGTGATTCAAGAACATAAACTGGCTGCATAATTTCCTTTAGCTCATGTCCTAGATAATTGGAAATAAGCTTATTCACCCAGCAGAATGGTGAGAAAGATAGCTTTTTTTAACACTATTATGCTTTTCAGAATCAATACAAATGATTTGAAACTGCAACTCAAAATGACATTTACAAACATTATGTAAGGGACTTGCATGGGATTGCACTAACCTTTGCTTTAATTGCTTATCGCATATTAAGATAATAGCCTTATTTTATGCATTAGTTGTTCTATAAGAATAGTGTTATTTCTCAAATTTCATTGGCATATTTAGACTATCAAGAAATTCTTTGGCACAAGTTTAAGTTCATGACAGGATTCAGTACCATGATGTTTGAACCTATTAAAGCACTAGGTCGTATGACTGGGACACAATGTACTTTCAAAGGAATCATGAATCTAATTATCACTATTTTTCAGAAAATTTGCATTTTGATGGTTAAGCAGTTTTAAGTGACTTTAATTTCTGAGTCTGCCTATGTGTGGGCTAGCCATCAATAGAGTGTTGGGTATTCTTGATATGATGAATCCTAAAGTTATTTGTGGTGGAGGGGAAAAAAATATGTTGACATCACTTGTTTCCCTTCTTCAGAAGGCACTTTTGCCGCTACCAAGAGAAGGTAACAAATTCCATGGATAGAAAATAGGATCATATCGGTATGGCACTATGCTTTCTTTACAAATTGAAAAGCTTAACAGATTTTTTCAAATACTTGTACATTGTCTGTTGGGGTACTGAAACAAGGATGTCATTTTGAAGAGTATTGTAATACATAAAAACAATATAGCATGTTTTATTTCTATAATTATTATAATGACTATAAAGATCTCGGTACCATGTTTGCATGGAAACAGAGATACGGAATTGCTACTTAGAAATATCTTGCTTTCATACACAGTAGTTCTTGGGATAATTAACTAATTATCTTGATTAGTTTGAGACAGTTCTTATCAATAAATCAGTTATCTAGGTTTAAAGGTTTTAGAGGATCAAATGAAAATTGCTTATTATACATAAAATCTTTAAGATCTGGCCATATTTTAGCTTGTATATAGTGGAAATCTCTATTGAAATTTGTGATACAGTGCATTGCTACTATATGCTTTGATAAAACCTATTTTGCTTTTGATCGACACCACAGGGCCCAAGATGTGGTGGTGCAGAGGACAATTCCCCTGAACCAGCTTGAGGTGTCAAGTGAGTTATGACATAGAGTGGCGCTATGGAATAAGGCACCAATGACTTGACTGCTATGTGAAGGAAGGAAGACGTGGATGCTTTGTGAGCAAAGACTTGACTGTGGCACTAAGAAATGGTTGGCTGTGCACTAAGGTGTTAATGCCAAGCACAACTAGCAGACATTGAGCGAGAGACTACTTAGAGTAGGTGCAAGGATAAGACTCCACATGGATGAAACTTATAGCAATAATACATGAAGTGTTAAGCTTGGCGCTAACAGAACTGCAGATGAGGTGCGATGGTAGAATACACTAAGCACAATACAATTATGACAGAGTCCATACTCCTAGAAGTGAACACAAACAAAACACATATCTATGAAACGTATAATTGTTATGTTACAAAAGAATATTAAAATGGACCTCTGTGTAAGAGATATAGAGAAAGATGCCCTGAGGCATAAGCTAAATCCCTAGGAAGGTGTATGAAAGGACACAGGATAGATCTTTGTATAGAGATGTGGAGACACAGGCCTTATTCTTGAGAGGGAATGTGATGGCACCATTTGTATCCTTGTGTAGAGATGTGTTGGTGTAGATCACGACTATGGCATGAAAATGCAACCGTTGGTCCACTGGTGAAATGTGAATTGGTGTTGACTATTCATTCCCTACTTCTCCTCTTTCTACCTTCTTCCTACTTTGTGCTATGTCCATAGCAATCCTTTATGCACGAGGACATAACAAAATTGGAAGGGACAATGTTGGAGGATGGAACAATTCATCTTCCAACTGCAACTGATGGTTACAAGATCAACTGTAGCCAGTAGTCACAAGGCTTTGGTGTTATCCAACAACCTCTTAGATCAAGGTGGCAAAAACATGACAAATACAGAAAATTTGGCACCATCTTTGCAAACGTTGATGAGTCAAAAACTTAAATTGCAATTTTGAAGGTTTTTGGTGCCTTTTCGCCCTAAGAACATAGGATAATAGAGCTAGTTAGAGAGCACATCTTGTAGTTTCCAAAAGTGGTCATATGTGTGGATAGGGTCATTGTCGAGGAAGTTATGGCCTTCAGAAGTGGAACCTAATGAAATCTGGTGTTGGCACTAATGATGAAAGATAATGCTAGTGTTGGCACTGATGCTGGTGCTGATGCCAACACATGATGATGGCATCAATGCTAGCAGCTAGCACTAGCACCAATGCTAGATGTTATCAACACTATTAATTGGTGTTGGCTCCAATGCTTGATGGTGGTGCTGATATTGGTAGCTAGTGTTGGTGCCAACACTGAAGGATGACTTGACTGGTAGCTGGTGCTGGTGCCAACAATGGATGATGGAGTTGATACTGACAGTTCGTGTTGGCAGCAATGCCGAAGGATGCTGACAAATGCCTCCAATGTATGCACAAGGCTACCACTCATGCTCCAAACACTCACCCTTTCTTGGGAAGCGATGGTCCCTATCGCTCTTACTAATACTAATGTGTTGAGAAGCCTTCTATGCAAGAAGTTGGCAATGGATGAAGTTGAGGCCTATGTGAGCAATAGGCCAAATAGATCTGAGGTCTCTTCTTCCGATGCACCCAAAATGAATGTTTGGATGTCTGGGATAATGAATGTCGAGATCGAATCTAGATGAACATTAAACCACAGTTCTAACTTAATAGAGTGGTGCTCTCTCCTTCCAACATGTTTGTGATGAATTTCAAAACATTTGGGATAGATAGGCAACAAAGGCATGTCATGGTTGAATTTTTTCCCATCACCCTCTATGTTGGGGAGGCCTGGTGAGCACAATCCCATATTTTGTTGACGATACAGAGCACAAACATCTGATCTACTCTTGTATGCTAGTGTTGGCACCATTGCTAGCATGTCGTGATAGAAGACACAACACGAAGCTGATGTTGGTGCCACAAGTGGAGTTGGCACCATGAACAGATGTGGCGCCAAAGGTGATTATGGCTTTACCCATCGACGATAGAGATTGTGATGGGTGCTAGAGCCTACAAGTTGGTGTCATTTTGGCCTCTCAATCTATGAGGACTTTGGGCAACTCCTCTTTTGCTCAGATTAGCTTTTACATAGAAAAACATACAATTTGTTGGTTATTTGATTTTTCATATTACTATTAGTAATATTCATACTCGTTATATTGTTGAAATTTGTGATTGTTCAATGTACATTTTTTTGAAGGAAAACCCAGCAGTGAAACTGGTTGTGGCTTTGCTTGCAGTCATTACCAGAATTCATATTTGCAAATGAGGCAGGTCTAGATATGTTAGAAACTACATCTGGATGTTTACAAGATCTGCGGTGGGATCAGACTTTAGATGAAAGTGAAAAAAAAGGTGCTTATTCAGATATCACAAAAGCAATGCAGCAAGTAAGAATATACATATTTTTGAACCCTGTTTTAAGAATCTGTTTTTATGAATTTTGCATATGGAATGGTTATGCATAGCATATGATTTAAAATAACTGAGTTTTGCTTGCAGGGATTTGTTTATCTTCCAGCTGGAATTCGCCTTTCAAGTTTGGGCCGACCTGTTGCTTATGAAAGAGCTATAGCATGGAATATACTAGATGGCAATGAAAGCACGACATGTGTTGCTTTTATGTTCATCAATTGGTCATTTTGATTTGGTTCTCTGGAACAGAGTTACACAGCTGTTCTCTGCCGACTACTTTACATAAACATATTGCTAGGATGTTATCATTTTCTGGATGAGTAAATTGGTTTTTGATATTAAAAAATTCTGTCAAACAGTGATATTTGAAATACTTACAAACTCAGCATATTGTAATACATCATTGAGCTTTTGGTGTTGTGTTTACTATTCACAGTTTTGGACATATACATTTGGGTTGATATTTGTGTCTTTTTTCACAGAAATGATTTTCATTGCTGGTAGCGCCAATTATCATGGAACAATATTGAACCCATTGAAATATTGACTTGTGACTTGAATTCTGTGTGAAAGCCAATTCAGACACCTTTGGCATCCATCCTGATTATATTCTTGTCTCCTCTGAAGATATACATGAATAGACCACTAGACTATCCACTGACCAACTGTAGGTTGGTGTAAAGATTTTTTTGTCATTTTCCTACCTCATTTTTGCAACCAAATATCAACTTTATGAGATCAACCACATAATCATTTGATCTGTGTCTACATGGTACTAAATTAAAGATTCAGAAATTCCTTTCTATGGAATTTTCACCCCATTATTTATGTTCACTAGACTTCATAATGCTCCACATATTTGAGGTCAAACTTCCATGCATATCTCCACGATGCAAGCATTCACTGATGTGATCATTTCATCACTCTATTTTAGCCCATGTAATATTTTGCATTCTGCTCATTCTATGCATTTGCTTTGGGAGTACTTTAAAGTTGAAAGCTCAGCTAAGTCATATTCCAGAAAGAGAAGGGTCAGGGGCCGTCATGTTCTAAAACCCTTTTCTGGAGGACTGAGCGTGTCACAGGCCTATAAAGTTATAAGAAAATTATCCAATAATCATTTTACCATATGCATGATAACTTTGGATTTTAACTGGTGAGCCTGAGCTTCATTTTGAGATGGATTTTAGTTTAAGCAGAACCTTAAAGTGGTGTTTCAAAGATATTCTACCGTACAAATTAACAATGTGTATTAAAATTTCTTTTTGTATTTGTTTTTTGTGTGATATTTTGTATTACACAATAATTTTCACATGCATGAATATACATTCATATGATATCTATTTGCTTTTTGTGTAATATATTCGGTATTACACAATGATTTTCACAAGGATGAATATACCAATGAATGTATGTATAATTGTAGGGAAAGATGTACTATAAGAAGGGATTGCCTTTGTTCTGCAACATAGTTTTGACGGTGAGACTGTAAACAACAATTTTTTTTTTTGTCTTTTTAAAACAAATTTATGCTTTTAAAGAATTACAACTTGCGGATGACATTACGTTTTGATTGAAGTTCAAAGAAAGCTTTTCAAAATAGTTCCAATCATATGTAAACTTTTATACAGTATCATTCCAATATTTTCCGAACACATCACCATTCAACTCATAAATACATGGAAATGATATTAATCATTAAGTTCATAAATAGATGGCATAGAGATATATTTTATATGCTCTTCTTAAAATTTTCATAGATTTTATTCAAATTTGTTAGTCTTAACAATAGGTGTGTCCATAAAAATTAGTCATTACTTAAGATTATCCCATTAATAGGCCTTCCTCCCTAAAACTAGATGGAGCTTCTGAATTGCAATAAATCACAATTTATATGGCCTTTTGTTTTGTTAATTATAAACATATTAATATCATCTAAAATTTTATCTGTATATATGTATAGGATAAAATGAAAGTGTATATGTGAATCACATGGTTCTGTAGAGTTGCACAACATTTTTACATTAGAGGCATACATTAACTGTTGACAATTTTGTTTTTGATAGAGCAGACTGATCCACAAAGATAATTAACATCTAAAGGGAATCTGCCCAACAGATTATGTTGTTGATTGCACTAAAGCAAACATTGTTGGCTTTTTTTTTTGTTTTTTTTGTGGGGGGGGGGCGAGGGAGACAAATGACAAATAAAACTAAAATTATCCTGCATAATCTCCCATAATTTTTTGAGGTTCTACTCATCTAAATTATATATACCCTCTCCTCCAAAAAGGATTCTAACTTACTACATTTACTACAATCAATTAAAACCATATCACATAATCTCTTTTACTCTTTTGGGGTCTACTCCAATCTAAGTTTGTTCAACCAAAACCATTCAAACATCAACCCCCAGACTCTCACTAACAAACAATGACCCTTGATTGAGAACTATCACTTTACTTGGAACTCAGGAATAGTTGTTATGGTATTTGCATATAAACACATTAGCATTTCATTTGTCTATTTAATAAGCCATGCTCTGTTTTCTTTCCATTCACATCTGTTATCACCTTGAAAATCACTCTGCCATGATTGGTCTCTAAGGAAGAAACATCATTCAAACAAGTGTGATGGGTCCTCATTTCATTACCATAGAAATCTTGGCAGGTATGTTCATAAGTATGCTTATGCCAACCCACTTTCAAATCATCTAAAAAAGTCCTTTTAGAACAAAAGCCATTGCCTTTGGCCTTCTTATCTATGTCCGTAGCACGGTGGTGGTATTTCACAGTTAAAGGAACAAAGAAGGAATGATGTGAATTAGCAAAATAATTCATCATGTAATGTGAGTAACACTCAGATGGTCTCAGGTCATTCAAGACGACCTACAACACAATCAACTTTCTCCTTGACGGCCTTGCACAACACAAGAAGCTAGACGACCTTGTTTGCAGTTCAAACAGTCTTGGATTTACTTCAAATGGCTTGTGTCTTGGTCAAACGGCCTTGACTTTGCATGAGACGGCCTAGAATAAGGTGGAAACACTTTGGCTATTCATGTACAATAGATAGAATAAGGTGGAAATAGATGGTCTCAGGTCATTCAAGACGAGCTACAACACAATCAACTTTCACCTTGACGGCCTTGCACAACACAACAAGCTAGACGACCTTGTTTGCAGTTCAAACAGTCTTGGATTTACTTCAAATGGCTTGTGTCTTGGTCAAACGACCTTGACTTTGCATGAGACGGCCTAGAATAAGGTGGAAACACTTTGGCTATTCATGTACAATAGATAGAATAAGGTGGAAATAGTTTGGATAATCTGTCTACGACAATGATAATCAACAACAATCATATGCACAATGATTACATAGTTTGCATAACAATGTATGAATGACTGTTATTATTAGCAAGAATACATGTTTGGTATACAATGCAGTTATCTTCTATATCCTCTATACTCTCTTGTTTGTACGCCCTTTGCATATGCATGTACTTATGTACCCTTTCAAATGAATGAGGGTCCTATTTATACATATTGGGAGGTAGTTACTCCCTCAACTACCTACTTGACACCTCATCATCTATGACATTACATTTGTCGTGCATTTTCATTTCATTTTATTACTAACTACATGATTTATTAATTATACGTACTTTATCATATGTATAGCGAAATGAACAATTAACACAACTGCTACATTTAAAATTGCATGCACATGTACTTGATTTTTTTTTTTGTTCGGTTACATAGGAGAGTTGGTCACAACCACATTATTTTTAGTAACTGACAAGTGCAAGGTTCAAACCACAGGGTTGCTTCCACCAAACCTATTCCACTTTGTTATTGTTGACCCGATGTGAAGTCATCGGTCGTTTGGGATTCGTACCGTCATCGTCGGTCTGGCGCACACTTAGAGGATTCAGATCAGACTACTACCTTTGCAAACAGGCTGCCCTCGAGGTTTGAACTTGGGTGTCTTCTTGGTAAATGCCTGGCCAGACAAGCACTTACCAATCCACATAGCCCTCGGGTGATATGTACTTGATTTCTAATGCATGCACTACATATGTATGATGTGGCACTTGGGATGGCATCATGTCATAAATAGAGCCTACATTTGCCCTTCCCTCTAGATTGGTTGACATCCTCATCGATTATTGTTGCTACCCTTGAGGGCTCTCACTTTGTTGTGGATGAGGCATTGGTTTAAGTACTCCACTGAACTCTTGAATTTGTAGTGTCAACATAAAAAAAATCATATTATTTACATTTTTAGTAGTATAAGGAGCATGTAGAATATATTGTGGGATGACTTGTTAAAGAAGATTCGACTTGATAGCTTGCTAGGGACGCTTACAACACAGTTGCTTTATTAAGAAGGTTGTAATGACCATTAAATAATGGTATTATAATAGAATGTTTGTATAAGAGTATAAAAAGAATATTGTGATAGGGACAGGTCATGGTAAAAACTAACATTTAATGGTAAAAAAATATGTCATTGTCACATTAAATTGTCTTTGTCCTAAGGAGATATGTTGCAAATAATAAAATCTCTAGAAATCTAAGATAGTCAAAGGTACTTTTGGAAGTATTATGTAATTATAGGAAAAGTCCAAAGAGAAAATTTCTAGAAACATGTGATATTTGGACTATCTCTTGTACTTATAAAATATTATTGGAAAGGTTCAAAAAGAAAATCTCTAAAAATATATGATATTTTGAGTATCTCATATAAATAAAAATATCCTAGGAAGAGTCCAAGAACGATATCTAAAATTTCTTGATATTGCAGAAAGAGTTCAAAAAGCTCTTTAAAAAGTGTTATATGTCCATCTAGAGTTCTCTGTACATGTAATATCTAACTCCCATGAGCCTCTAAATAAGGACAGCCCCCTTATGGAAGGCAAGTTGAGAAAGTGTGCGCTCAAGGAATTAATAGAGTCTAGTTTGTGAGTGAGAGCTAGCAAGCCAAGCTAGCTAGAGAAGATTGTCTCTTTGTCTAAGGTGTGACTAAGATTATTAGAGTGAGCAACCTTCCACTACCCAATGTGTGTATGAGGTTGCAAAGTGGGAAGGAGAGTATGAAAGAGGTGCTAGTTCCACTAGCACTAATTGCCCTATCATCTTCTAGACAGGTTCCACAACTAACAAAAATGATAAGCTCATCTTCCTCTACTTCTACAGGTGAAGTAGATCTAATTAAATAGCTGGGACAACTTGCATTCAATTTGTTGTAAGGAAAGCACATAGGAACTCAACAAGCCCAATCTGGAGATAAAGGTGTTACAAAGAATTTGTTTGAGGTAGTTTGCTATGAGTGCAAAGAGAAAAGGCATTACAAGACATTGTCCTAATAAGGCAACTACTTTAAGAACAAAAAGTAATGAGAAGGAAAAAGCTCTACTTAACATTGTCAATCTTGTTCAAGATAATGAAGAAGTTGATGTTATGGCAATGAAGCGAGCTTGTAATAAGACTCCCAATGAAGGAAAGGAAGCCAAAAAGAAGAAAGAAGAGCCCAAAAGAAGAGAAGTAGACTACAAGTTCAAGTTTTTTCAATCTCAGTAGGCCAGGTATCATACTCAATCATGGAGGATTTGTCAAAGCAAATTACCAACATCACGAATAAAAAGCTACTAATTTATCATCTAAAAGCTGAAGGGAGTTGCATAGCGAAATTAAACAAACAAGGAAAGTCAAAATCACTATGTCCAATGCAGAGGATGATCCATATGCTCCACAAGTTGAAGTCTTATGCAAAGATATTTCTATTCCTAATGTCATGGTAGATGGTAGAGCCACTATTAATATAATGATAGAATCTACTTTGAAGACACTAGGACTAGAGACAGATCATCAATCTAGCTTAAAGTTGAGATCCTTAAATAAAGAAAAAATAAAGCCAATAGTAGTAGTCTTTGATATAATAGTTTTAGTCATGAAAGTCACTTGTGTTGTAGATTTTCAAGTCATGAAATATTGTTCATAAGCCTATCCAATATTGTTAGGAAGACGATGGTTAAGAAAATCCCATGCTCATAATTACTAGCATGAAGGGTACATGACCATTGATCAGGGTCCCAAATGAGTGAATATAAATGTGATATCTTAACCTCATACATTGAGGACACCAAAAACAAAGGAAGAAAGTGAGTGGACAACCTTAGATTATGCTAGTACAAGCAAGGTGGATACTAAATATGGAGAAAACAACATAGATGCATCAGTGGCTAACATCCTTCCTGATGCTCTAGTAGATCACCCACGTCAGTTTTCTAAGAAAGAAGCGGAGAACCCACTATTACTCTTCGAAGATGCAATAGAATATCATAGAAAATATTTAATTCTAGCTCTTTCACATATTCATTTGTTCACCTTTGTTCAGTTCATTATTGGGTGAAGAACGGGCCTGTAATGCCCAAGCAAAGGACTCTCTCCTTCAATTCATTCCACAACTCATTGATGAAACGATTAACGAGTCTCTTACAACAGCTTTTTTTAGACGAAGAGATCAAGGAGGCTTTGTTTAACATGGATCCTGACAAAGCTCCTGGGCCGGATGGGTTTTCACCGCGGTTTTTCCAAGTTTGTTGGGATATTGTTGGAGTAGAAGTTATTGCTGCAATCAAGGAGTTCCAAAGTTCAAATCATATTCCAAGGGGTTTCAATTCAACTTTCATTGCTTTGATCCCTAAAGGCCCCAACCCCAAGACTATGGCTGACTTTAGGCCGGTTAGCCTGTGTAATATATCCTATAAAATTTTGTCCAAAGTTTTAGCCAACCGTTTGAAGAAAGTTCTACCGATTATCATTGATCCAAGTCAAGGAAGTTCTGTAAAAGGAAGATCAATCTTAGATGGAGTTATTACTGTTCATGAGGCTCTTCATACAGCCGCTCAGACCAAAAAAGCAGTCATGGCTTTAAAGTTAGACATGAACAAAGCTTATGACAGGATAAATTGGGAATTCTTGGAGGCAGTTTTATTAAAATTTGGCTTCAACATGAAATGGGTCAAGTTAATAATAGAGTGTATTTCTAAGCCTTGTTTTTCAGTTTTGGTTAATGGGTCTACTACAGGTTTTTTCAAAGCAAATGTGGTCTAAGACAAGGAGATCCCATAAGTCCTATGTTGTTCATCATCGTAGCTGAGGCCTTGGGAAGAACCATTAAGGCAGTAGCGGTAGCTGGACTCATATCTGGTATCAAGGTCACGTCGCTAACTACCCCGATGACACATCGAAAATTTGTTGATGATACATTGCTACTGACTTTGGCTTCTGTGGTTGAGGCAAGAAGGATTAAAAACATTCTCATAATGTATGAAGAAGTGACTGGATAGAAAGTGAATTTTGATAAGAGCAAACTTTATTTCATCAATACCCCCATTCCTAGGCAAAACAACATAGCAAGGATCATGGAATATCAGATTTCATCCCTTCTCACCTCCTATTTAGGTCTTCCCCTATTTACGGGGAAACCTGAAGGATCAATGTGGAACATAGTTTTGGAGAGGATCCAAAAAAAGCTAGCAGGTTGGAAAGGACATCTGTTATCTCAAGCGAGCAAAGCAGTTTTAACTATGGCTTCACTTCAAAGTATACCCGTTTACTTCCTATCAGTGTTCAGAGCTCCTAGCAAGGGGTATCACAAAATTGAGCAGCTTCAAATTTTTTTTCTCTGGTCAGGGACTGAGGATAAGAAAAGGATCCATTTAGTAGGTTGGAACAAGGTTTGCAAACCTAAAGCTGATGGGGGATTAGGATTGAGGAGAGTTGCTCATATCAATACAACTCTATTAGCCAAACAAGCGTGGTGGTTATTGACTAAGGTCGATAATGAATGGACTGCCATAGTTAGGAGGAAATACCTCCAAGGTGTGAACTTCCTTAATGACAACTTAACAAGCAGGGGGTATGCTTTTTGGAAGGCAATCCTAACGAGCAAGGATCTTGTCAAGAAAGATCTTAGATAGATTCTAGGAAATGGGCAAACAATAGACTTTTGGAAGGATCGGTGGGTGAGAGATGAGGAGTTATCCCAGAATCCTCGTTTGGCTAGGATTCAAGAGCACATGGAGCAGCATATTTGGTAGAAGGTTGCAAATTATATGTGGTAGGATATAAATATCAACAGGTGGAAACACATCAGAGTACAGGGTTTTGAAGCGGAGTCTGAAGAGCTTTATAACATTTTAACTCAACAAATTATTCCCTCTGGAGAGGATGAAGATCACATTGTTTGGGCTAAGACTGAAAGTGGTGACTTCACAGTTAAGTCTGCCTATAATTTGCTTCTCAATGTGGAAGGTCAACAATTTCAACCGAGTTTGGTTTGGATCAAAGGCTTAATTCCTAAAATATCCTTTTTTTCATGGCTGGTGATTGAAGGAAAAATCCTCACTATGGACAATATGTTATCCAAAGGTATGGTTATTGCTAACCGTTGCTACATGTGCAAGGCAGGATGGGAGACAACCCAACACTTGTTTCTGGAGTGTCCGGTAGCGGAGTCCATCCTGGATGAACTTTTCCAAGCCTTTAGGATCTCGTGGGTTAAGCCTACTCTTATATCCGAAGTGTTCCATCAATGGCCTCAACCCTTTGTTAGCCTAAAACTTAAGTACCTATGGAAAATCTGTTGGCATCATTTTCTCTGGCAAATTTGGCTAGAAAGGAACCATAGAGCCTTTAAGGATACCATTCACAACCCAAAATCCATCCTCAACAGGATTATTGTCTTTGCGAAAGAAAACCTTAGCACCTTAGTGGATGAGAACCACTCAATTCCTCCCCAAGAAAAACAATTAGCTCGGGCCTTAGGTATTGAGGACAAACCTTCCATTCCTTTGCCCAATCCCAGAAATGGAATTTCTTGGGAGCCACCCCCCAAGGTTGGTTTAAACTAAATTTTGATGGTGCAACCAAGGAGAACCTGGGAAGATCTGGAGCTGGAGGAATAATCAGGGACCATCAAGGAAATCTGGTCAAGGCCTTCGTTGAACCATTGGGAATCAGAACTAATAATGAAGCAAAAGCTAGAGCCCTTTGGAGAGGGTTGCAAGTAGCCCAAGCAACTCAAGGTAACTTGATGATTGAAGGTGATTCGATGAACATCATCAACCTATTAACCAATGGCAAAAAACCTCCATGGAGAATCGAGGGAGTCATCCATGAAGTGAGGATCCTTTTTGCGGCAAGACAGAACAGGAGGGCTTGTCACGTGTACCGTGAGGCCAACAGATTAGCTGACAAATTAGCCAACATAGGTGTTGATGTTGGTAGTTTGGTGACATGGACACAAGGTGTGCCACGTGAAGTGGAAAACATTATTAGTCATGAAAAGAAACCCACCCGTTAAGGAGAAAGATGAATGGGTGTTCTTTCCCTATGGAGCTGGTAATAACTATGGGGTTTCACTCTAAATCATACCAAATTGGAAATGAAGGTAACAGGGTGTAAGCCTTGGAGGATTCCGATAGAGAATAGGAAATGGGCAAGCAACAGGTTTCACAAGTGCAAAGTTCTAAACTTCAATTTCTTGTCAATGTAAGTAATGTTTACAGTTATGTTTAGGTATGGATGTGCCTTGTTAGTAAGGTGTTGTAGGGGATTCAACACAAGTTCTGGTAAGAAATTGTCAAGGATGAATAGGATCTACAATCTCAGCAGAAGGCTAGATATTGTAATAGGTTTTGGATTAACCTGCAAAACCCGGTAATTAATGAAGACTTTTATTTACCAAAAAAATAAAAAAAATAAAGTGTAACACTTATATCTGGTGAGGCATCAGATAGAGTTGATCGATGATGTTAAATCCGTGAAGCAAATGCCATATCGCATGAATCCAAATTTTGTCAAGTCTATTAAGGAAGAGATAGACAAGTTGTTGGATGTAGGCTTCATTTTTTAGTAGACAACATAGAATGGGTGTCTCCAATCATCATTGTAAGGAAGAAGAATGGGAAACTAAGGATCTGCATTGATTATTGGAAGTTGAATAAGGCTAAAAATAAAGACCACTATCTGGTCTCCTTCTTAGATTAGATTTTGGATGAAGTTGCAGGACAAAGTGCTATACTTTGTGGATGACTATAGTGGCTACAATCAAGCTCACATTATAGAAAAAGATCAGCTAAAGACAACCTTCACCACTCTATGGGCACCTTTGCCTATCAAGTGATGTCATTCAAGCTATGCAATGCACCTAGAAATTTCTAGTGGTTGATGAATAAGGCATTTAAACCTTATATTGGAACTTTTATCAAAGTATTTCTAGATGATTTTTGTATTTTTGGAAGTAAGGTAGATCATCTAGCTTCTCTTGAAAAGGCATTTCAATGGTTGGTTGAGGTGAAGGCCTCACTTAATCTTGAAAATTGCATATTTGGATGCACCAAAGGTGTCTTGTTGGGTCATGTGGTCTCCCAACAAGGGAATGCAATTGATCCTAAAAAGGTTTCCAAGATGAAGAAGCTATCATTTTCTGCAACAAGAGTAAGTTATGACCATTCTTGGGCCATGTGGGATCTTACAAGAGGTTCATAAAGAATTTCTCATGAGTTACGTTGTCATTAACAAAATTATTTAATAAGGATATCTCCTATGAACCAAGAACATAAGTTAAGGCTACATTTAAGGAACTAAAGAAGGACCTAATCACTGCTCTAGTATTGAAGAATCAATACTGGAGTAAACCATTTATTGTCTACACAAATGCATTAGACATAGCACTTGGGAGCACATTGAATCAATAGGATGATAATGAGTATGATCATCCTATTTACTTTGGAAATAGATAGATGATCAGTGTGAATGTGAATTATATAGTTATAGAGAGGAAGCACTAGCTATCATATTTGTTCTCAATAAGTTTAGGAACTATATTTTTGGGCAAAATTTCATTGTTGTCACAAACCATGTTGCCCTCAATATTTTCAATAAGCCCAATCCATCAGGAAGGATAGCTATATGGACTCTCCTTTTGCAAGAATTTGATATTGTTGATCAACCGAGTAAGAAGCATATCAATGCAAATGCTCTTTCAAGAGCATATGAGGGAGTTGGATCTAAATGTGATGATGATGAGTCTTCTAATACAATGTTACTAGTAGTAGAATCCATTCTAAAGGAAAATATAAATATTTGGTGATACTTATCTAAAGTTAGGTTTTCAGTTGGTGCAACACCAATAATGAAAAGGAGGATTGCTCAATCCAGTCAACTCTATTCAATAATACAAGAAATTTTGTATTTATTAGAGCTAGTTATAAAGTATCAAACAATAGTTGGATTAGAGCAAGGAAAGTAGCTGATTGTAGAGTCCTATGATGGTGTGTATGGAGGACACTTCTCTAGGAAGCTTATAGCAAGAAGGATTTTAGATGCAAGATATCACTTGCCAACCCTCTTCAAATATTAAATGGAGTATTGTAAAATATTAAATGTGTGTCAATCCTTCAATAATCATAGAATAGGAGCTTCCCCCTTATGTCTGGATTTACTCCTAGGCCCTTTGGGAAGAAGAAAATTGACATTGTTGAACATTTCTTGTGACAAAATGAAGGAACATATACATCATTGTTGTAATAGATTATCTGACTAAGTGGGTTGAAGCTTGAAAAGTGAATGTGAGACAAAAAAGAAGTTGCATAAGTCATCTATGAATGAATTATTGGTAGGTTTATCTGCATATTGGGGATTGTCTCTTATCAAGGAACCCATTTCCTAAACAAAGTGGTGGAATCCTTGATGGCTTGCTTCACGATTAAGAAAAGGAACACAACTGATATAAACCACGCATCAATTGGCAAGTGGAATGAATGAATCACATGCTATACCAAATCCTTATAGAGGATGCAACTTTGCAAGTCGACACATTTGACAAAAGAATCCATGCAACATTGTGGGCTTGTAGTCCATAATCAAGTCAATCATAGGGTATTCCCCATTCTAGTTTATGTATGGTATTGATCCTATTCTTCCCATTGAATATTATGTTCTAACCATATGGATGACGATACGAGATAGGAAGAGTGAAAGGGAATCCATATAGGGCTAGGTGATACAACTACACCAGTTGGATGAAATTCAGTAGGCTGAGCAGGGCCACATTGCAAAGAAGATGACTAAAAAAAAGAGTATTGGAACAAAAAGAGAAAGTGGTCCCCTTTCAAAGTCAATAACTTGGTGATGGTATACAATGCCTAACAAAAAAAAAAAAGAAAGCACAAAATTTTCTACCAACATATATAGACCCTTATTAGACACTAGTCATGCATGACAATATGATCTATAAGATTGAGGAGTTAGATGGAAGGCCTATCAATAAATGAGTGCACCATGATAAACTCGATATTTCATTCTCCAGAATAGATAAGGCCTACTCTAAGGATGGAGTAGAAATAAGAAAGGTGTGACATAATTTTTTTAATATTATTTGCATGTATAGTGGTCATAAGGAGCATATAGAATATATTGTGGGATGGCTTGTTAAAGAATATTACAACTTGATAGCTTGGTTGAGGTGCTTGTGGCATAGTAACTTCATCAAGAAGGTTGCAACAATGTTAAATAATGGTATTATAATATAATATTTGTACATAAGGAGTATAAAATAATATTGTAATAGGGGTAGGTCATGGTAAAAAGTAATAATAAATAGTAAAATTAAAAGTGTCATTGTCATGGTAAATTGTCTTTGTCGTAAGGAGATATGTTGTAAATAATAAAATCTCTAGAAATCCAAGATAGTCAAAGGTACTTTTAGAAGTATTATGTAATTATAGGAAAATTCCAAAAGAGAAATCTCTAGAAACATGTGATATTTGGATAATCTCATGTAATTAAAATATATCATAGGAAAAATACAAAAGGAAAATCTCTAAAAACATGTGATATTTTAACTATCTCATGTAATTAAAAATATCCTAGGAAAAGTCCAAGAAAAATATCTAAAATATCTTGATATTATGAGAAAGAGTCCAAAAAGGAGCTCTCTAGAAAGTGTTGCCATGTATCCATGTAGAGTTATCTATAAATGTAATATCTAGCTCCCATTAACCTATAAATATGAGAGACCCTTTATGGGAGGCAAGTTGAGCAAGTGTGAGCTCAAGGAAGTAATAAAGAGTCTAGTGTGTGAATGAGAGCTAGCATGACAAGTTGGCTATAGAAGATTATTTCTTTGTCTAAGGTGTGGTCAAGATTATTAGAGTGAGGATGTGGAGCATAGTCATTGGACAAGTCCATAGGAGGTCAAGGTACAATAGGGGGCCATGTTCACTCACATGGTAGTCTAGTAAGCCTTTTATATAATTTTGTACTTTGTGTTTCTAATAAAGTTTATTCTATTTTTGTTGTGCCATATATCATGTTGCCATCAATTACTATTTTCCATGTTCTAACATTTTATTGTGAATGAGAGTTCTATGCTAGCATACCATCCAAACACAAATTGTGTTTCAATGCAATAACCATAGTAAGAGGAGGGCTTGGGGAAATGATGTGTGCATGCCATAGTTTGATAGTAGCTTCAAGGATTGAATCCCTCTCTTCAACCACTTTGTATAGGCTTGGTAATGAGTTGATGGAAACACTTCAATGATTTGCATTATTAGTTTGAAGATGTTTATATATAATTGCCTTACCTAGTATAGCATAATAAACCATAACAAAATAGAAACTACCTTTAACCACTAGTGGACTCATGGACCTTGTGTTGAGTGGTTACAACACTCAATTTACAATGATATTGGACTACGACAGAAATAGTTCCTAACATGCCCTCCATATTACATCATAGTTTAGAGTTTCTTGGAGAGAAAATCTTGAAATACTTTAACATGCGCAAGTGACTTGGTGAATATGTTTGTACATTGTTCCTAAGTAGGAAAAAAATTGAGTTGAATATTGTGTTAAACATGTTCGTGTATGAAGTGACACTAAACTTCAATGTGTTTGGTGTGTTCATGGACTAGTAGATTATGAACAAGTTTCAATACACTTTGATTATTATAGTACATGGTGGTTGTTGGTTTAGTTTGTAGTACACCCATACTTGCTAGCATACATTTCAACCATATTATCTCATAGACAACTCTTCCTATAGCATGCTATTCTACTTCTATGAAATATCGAGAAATTGTTTGTTTTTTTTTACTTTTATATGATATAGGTCTAGATCCTAGAAACAATACATATCCAAAAATGGATTTGTGATCATCAACGCGTCCTATATAGTCTACATCAGTGTATCTAGTTAAGAGTTGATTGCTCTTTTTAAATTCTAGACCATAATCAATGATACTATGGACACATATTAATATCATTTTTGTTGCATTCCAATGAGAAATTTTTAGTTCTTGCATGAATCATGAGAGGTAACTTACTGTAAAGTTGATATTTGACCTAATGTATGTTAGGTAAATGAGAATTCCAACCAAATATTGATAGAGAGTTGTATTCACTAGTGGAGATGAGTCAGACCATGAGTGTTGTAGCCTTGGTTCCATAGTATTCGTCATGGGCTTACAATCATTCATGTGATACTTCTCAAGTAGTGTATTGGAATATTTGATTTGTGAGACAAATAGTAGCAACACGTATTCCACACCTCTAGTCTTAGATAATAGTATAATAGTCCAATAATGGTCATGTCAAATGAGATTTTCAAGTTATCCTTTGTTGTAAGAATCATATTCTCAAAACTTCTTATGATGACCAAATCATCCATTTATACAATTATGATCACAACTTCCCTCCTTTTTGCTTATAGTACAAATTTGGATCATATGGATTTTTCTTGATACAACATATTCAAAATGTTCATCTATTTTTATATACCAAGATTGAGTAGTTTATTTAAAACCATAGAGAGATTTGATCAATTTACATACCTTTGTGTCTTGTCTAGGTGTAATGAATCCCTCTGTTTGATTCATGTAGACTTCTTATTTTAAGTCACCATTGAGGAAGTCACTTTTCATGTCTATAAAAAGGAGATTTTAGGAACCTGAGTGAAGTCTTGTTACAGACCTGCACATTCTAGAAGAGAAGGCCATAATAAGCCTTGTAGCAGATTCAAGAAGAGACTTCAAAGAAGAGTCCATGAGAGATAGGATATTGGTGATATCCTTTGCTAATTGAAGACTTATTTTAGAAGAAGCTAAAGAGACCCATCAAAGGTCTCACTGAAGAACTTCCAATCTTGGATCCTCCATCATTGTTGAGCTAGAGCAAAGATCATCCTAATGGTCTTTATTTTTGTTGTATGTACAAATTTTTCTTTATAGTCGATGTCTTCTTTTTACGCATAGCCCTTGGCTACAAGTCATACATTGTATTTATCAATACTACCATTTGATTTATATTTGATATTAAAAATCCATTTGCATCAATTGACTTCTTCCTTGGTGGAAGATCAACAAGATCCCAAGTCTTGTTCTTCATTAATGCTTAATATTTAGTATCCATAGCATTCTTTGAAGAATCATACTAAATATCCTCCTGCACTATGAATGGTTTAAAATTTTGTACAAGAGTACTCATTAGGGTTATATTTACCTCATCATGAGCCATGCTATGTAATCTTGGTCTATGGTAGAAGTGTCTAGAAATCCATCTATCCCTAATTATCTTAATGTGCTAATGTACCACTTGGGTATTTTCATGTGTAATGTGGTAGAGCATATTGATCCACATCTCCATCATTATCTTCATAATTATTGTCCCTAGAAACTTTCTCATTAGCATCTTCTTCATCTTCATCACTTTGAAGTTTTACTATAACAAGTTGAATGAATATTCTCATGCAGAGAATGAGTGTGACTTAAATTTATCATAGAAAATGACATCATATCTAATATACAATATTTTGGTAGCTGGATCAAATAATATATAGGCTTTTTATTCATCATTGTAACCTAATACAATGTATTAATGAGACTTCTCATCCAATTTTTGTCTCTTTTCCTTTGGATGTGCATATATGCTATACAACCAAAAACACAAAGATGGGAGATTGATGGATTATGTTTGGTCCATACATATTATAGAGTGATGTGATCAAGTGATGTAGTGGGGGCATGAATGAGCAAGTAAGATGCAGTATGTACTAATTTTTTCCAAAAAGAGGGTGCAGGTTAAGAATGTTTCAACATGCAAAGAACCATTTCCATGATACTTCTATTTCTATGTTCAACAATATCATTCTACTACAATGTAAGCAATTGCCAATGAATCCCATGTTTCTTTAGGAAAGCTAAAAACTCATTATTGGTAAAACCCATCCTCAATTTGAGTGGAGTAAAAAGATTTTATGACCTATGAATATCTCAACTTGAGCCTTAAACTATTTGAATTAGAAAAAGAATTCATTCTTATTCTATAAAAGAATACCCATATTTTGAGAGTATGATCATCAACAAAAATCTAAAAATATTTAGATCCATTATAGCTTGGTTTTTATGGGTCCATAAATATTGGTATGAACCAGATCGAGAGGCTCTTTGGCTCAATATTCTGAAGAATCAAACAGATATCAATGTTGCTTTCCAACTCAGTAAAAAGGGTAAACTTGAGTAGATTTATTCAAGGAAGACCTATGACCATGTGCTTATTTTGAAGTGCAATAAGATGGCCATATTGTCAATGGAACAATGATATTAGAGTTGATAATTAATGGCAGATTATCATGATGAACTATATGAATTTCAAACATTACCTATTTCTTTAACATATGTAATAATCATGGAATTTCTAGCTTCATCATGAATGAGACATAACTTAGAGCCCTATCATTTTCTAAAGTCAACCTTCAAATTATGATTGAGTAATTGGTTGATGGAGAGAAAACTATTAGTGAGTCTTGGAACATACAAGACTTCTGTTATCTTGCATGTGTGTAATACAAGTCATAATTTGACATCACCTATGCCTTTGATGTCATAGTATGTGTCATCACCCAGAGAGACCTTTCCCATATGATTAAAACAATCTAGAGTTTGAAACTAGTCTTTTCAACCTATGTTTGGTTGCTCTAGAATCAACATACCAAACATAATTAAGGTGACTTAGTTGATTATGAGGAGCATATACATGCTCTTATTCTCTTGAGTGGTCATATTATTCTTCTCCTAAATACTCATCTTTGGAAACATTACCATGTTATTGATGTTTCTTCTTCCGATTTGAACTTTTCTTATCCTTTGATGACTTCTTCTACTGTGAATGCTTTTCTTGAGAAGAGGATCCATTATTACCATAAATTTCACACATATTTTGTGTATGAGTATTGTTTCTTTGATGTTGGAAGTGGTTTTGAGGTCTTGTACCTCTTTTGATTAGTTGCTTCCCCTTTTTATTTGAAAGGAGGATATGATATCAATCTCATGATGTATGAGAGGCCTCTACTTTTTGAAGTAGATCCATTAATTTTTCAAATGTTGGTGTTTGCTTAGTGACATTCAAAGTTGTCACAAACACATCATATTGTAAATAAATATATCTCAAAATAATAGAAACAAGTGTGTCATCAAACATTGTTTCCCCAAAATCTTGTGGTGATGCACATAGCTCTACAACTTGCCTCAATAATGATTTGAGTTTTCTTTATTTTTTATTTTTAAGTAATAAAGTTGGATTTGAAAGAATAATATTTGATTCTTATTCTTTACCTCTAATATTATCTAGAGCTTGTTCCATGTGTCTTTTGTTGTGGTTGAGTCATGAATGTATAGTTAAACTTCATTAGAGACACTAGACATGATGATCAACTGATCCTTTCTATCTGCTTTATTAGATTTTATCTTATTTTTATCATCTATGTCAGGATGGGTAATGGACATATTTACAACTTTCCACACTTCCTCAAACTCAAGTTAAGTTTTGAGTTTAGTTTTCCAAGCATAGTAATTATTCCATCATAATAGCTAGAAATTGGGTAATAGGAACTTTGGTGAACCACTAGCCTTCTTAAACCTTCATAAAATTGGAAAATTTCAATTCCACTAGATTGACCTCAAAAAAAAATTTCCAACAAGTATATATAAGCACATACTCATTAATTGGTTAATGCCTTGAATTACGACAAATTAGTAGTGTCTTGTGGAGCAAAGAAATAGGTAAAGGGGATTGAGATTTTTTCTAGCCAAAATATTTAGGGAATATTCTCAAAATACTCTAGTGCAATAAAATATTATATGAATATCCTTATTTTTCACCTATAACCAATGAAAATAAAGAACAAAAAATAGGATTCAATGAGCCCTCTCATGTTTCATGTGGGATAATTAAAAATAAATTGATTGACTAGTCATTGGTGGCCAGGGCTAGAGGCATGGGTTACATGCTCTAGAAGTTCAACAAGCACCTCACCTATGGTGAAGCTGTGGTAGAATAATATATTAATAAATTTTTAGACCATATTTGCTTATTCATATGAGAATGCTCATTTTTATTTTGCTAGGGAATTTTATCAAGTTGGTATGATTAGACGGTGCCAAGACTTGCATTGGAAATTTTTCCACACTTAACCACAAAAGAAACAAAAGTGGAGAACTAGAATATAGTCATTTCCCATGTGATACACACTAGGAACATGCCAGAAAACTACCAACTAGGTATTAAAGAGCTGACTGCCTAGTGCTACCTTCAACAGTTCATTGATTGCAACGAGATGAATTTCAACTAGGTGATTGAATAAGTGGTGTGGGCTACTCCTCACTATGCCAAGGTGGCTCACTACCCAATCATGAAAAAAATGAATTTTAGATAATACAAGAATAACTTCATAAGAGACCTATTCCTTGTATTTTAAAATATGTTTGGCAATGGAATTACCATCGAGTAGATGCCATGCGAGTTTTGGATGGAGCAAACCTCTTGGGTTACGATAAGATTTGTGGTCTAGGTGGGGTACTCTGCTATCCTTCCATGTGATGTGCATGAGTATATGGATAAATGCACTCTATTTAAAGTGATTTAAGATAACTAGATGGATGAAGTGCTCACCAACAATCTGTGACTTGAGACCACCAAAGTGGATAAGTGTAGAGAGGGAAAACTGCCCTACTACGTACAATTTCCAAAATCTGGATTCGTAAGAGAGAAAGCCTTTGGGGTGAAATGTGAAGGTATGTTGTTATCTACACTTGGTGCTAGTGGGGAAGGGTTCACTAGGAATAGTTTAAGGACTCGCTCCAAGTCCTATAGTTTTCAAGAATGTTTGATGTATGAGATTTGAGAAAAACACCTAGATTTGGCCTTTCTAGATCTATGCTATAAAAGATAAAGGATAATGCAAAAATACAAAATGCAAGAATACAAGAGCTAACCCTAGAATTATTCTTTCTTTGAATTCTTCTCTAACCTAGGGTTCTAAACAAATAAACTTTAAGAAAGGGCTCAAGAAATAATGCACAAACAAGATTAACCCTAAATGCACACTATATGTTGTTTATCATTCAAATGCCTAGAAATTAATTAGATGTATTTTAATAAAATAATATCTAGGGTTTTGTAATAGAAATAAAAGCATACAAAAAATATCCTAAATAATAATGAGAACACTTATCTTATATGGTGATTTATCCTTGCTTTTATCTCTTTTATCCAATGCTATCAATAATTCTTGTTCCTACAAGATAACTTGAAAACACTTGAAAATGTGATTAGTGTTAGGGGTCCTACTTAGGCCGTTGTATAATAATACTTGGAGGTGCAACAGTAAAACCCCCTAGGTCCTTTTAGCTGACCTTTGATAATTAAAAGCAAAAATTGACCTTTGGAGGAAAACAAACATAATACAATATAGCAGAAAAGAATGATGAAATCATAGAAACAGAATACACCACTATGCTCTAAATGCAATCTAGAATGCAATGATGAAAACTGGAACAACAGATTACCCCTAGATTTAGCTCAGGAAAAATTGCACACCATAAAAGGCAATTGCAACAACGTAATACAAAATTGTGCCCCGTAGTAGATCAGGTGTGATTTCATAGAAGTGATACAAAACATCTCAAATTGAAGCAAAATAATGAAACTAAGATGTAGTGAATAAAATTAAACATGCAATAAAATGCTTTCACCTATCATAGAGTGAGGAAGCAAGCAGAAAGGTTTGAGATCTCCTAGGTAGTCAATCTCTCCTTAGGGCTTCAACAAAAATCCACCAAGAGCGAGCAATAGCAATCCAATGCAGTGAACAATCAATCAAACTCCACACTTCTAAGTTTCTTGTGAAATAATAAGAAGAAGGATGCAGACCGAATAAAACACTTTACGAGAAATCAAATATTAGTGAGAAATAAATCATCAATCCTTAGAATGTCGATTATGTGAGCATGTGTAATGTTATGTGTGAAAAGTGAATTCAAACCCTCCTTATATAGTGGATTTGAAGGCAAAAAGAGCGAGAAAACCAAGGAGGACCGACGTAAAACATACCAACCCAAAAAAATTAGGGTTTCAACTTGTCAAACCCTAAAAAGGTGAAATCATACCCCGTTAGGGCCGACCGCGATTTCATAATGCGAAGTCACACCCCATCAAGGATCGGGTGTGATTTCACATAAAGAGGAAAAAAAGGCAAAAAATAGGGGAAGGAGCCTTACCCTTTCCCTAGGCAAGTCTAAGGGGTCCCCCAGAGGGCTCAGAGAATATTGCCCACTAAAGTGGGTCAATTTTCCATGTCTATATTTTGCCCCTCTTTGATGCATTTATGACCTAATAAATGTGTCAAAGAAAAGGTGTAAACACTCGCAAACAAAAAACCACAAGCAAAAATGGGGTGGATGGTTTAGAAGAAAGGGATGGTGCAAAAATTGTGTTATTCCTAATGTTTTGCACACAAATTGAGGCATTAGGGACATTAATACCTCTAAGGTCAGGGTGCTCCCTCGAGTTTTATGAAGGACATGTTCCTCATAGAAAACTTAAAAATGCAGACTCAGAAGAAGAAAAAGCGAGAAGAAAAAAACAAAAAAAGAGAAAAAGTACACAAAAATAGGGTTAAAAGTGAAAAGGGGGCAAAACCCTAATTCATTTTAACCACATGAGAAAGCAGAAAAGGAGCTCTAGAGAAATGAGAGAGATGGTGCTACCGATACACCGTTCAGCGATCGTGAGGGGCAAAGTCAACACGAAAGCAGAGCGAGCATAGGTAGGGTCGAAAACCACACTTGCAATTTGAAAATTTCAAAGTTTTTTTGCAATTTTTGGGCTGTTTTCTACCAAAAGTAGTAGTTTTGTCGCGTATGACCCGGGCACGATCTTACAGTCCAGTTGTGAATTTTCCTTGGGTAGCAGTGGTGAAATCACACATGGTGAAGACAACCAAGCATGATTTCATAAAATTACACTTCACAAACTTGAGGCACGACTTCGCTTCAGCAAAATCACACTCCTGGGAAAACCAGACACAATTTTACCAAAAAGAAAAAAAGAAGAAAAATAACAAAGAAGAAAGAAAGAAAGAAAGAAAGAAAAAAGGAAGAAAGAATGGAAAGCAAGCAAACAACTTAGGAGATGTTAAATTTAATTATGCAATGATTAATATTTTTGATTTAATTAATTAATTAATGTTAAATTTTTTAAATTTTTTAATTAAATTTACTAATGGAAAAATTTTCATTTTGTTGTTATTGCAGCTTAGGGTACTCAAGAGTCATGAGTGGAGAGCCAACTCCCTAGAGGTGGAGCTAGAGGCACTTGAATAGGTAGAGAGGGACACACTGGAGATGGTGGGGCTAGACCACCTGGCTAGACTACCTTGGGTAGAGGCAGATAGGGCTCTACTGATAACACTAGTAGAGATATGGTACGGAGTCATCTACCTTCCGATTACCCATGGGAGAGATGACCGTCACACTGGAGGATGTGTGGTGCATCTTACGCATCCCTATTAGAGGGAAAAAAGTTTATAGAGCATGAGGGAGACCAACAACCTTACAATTATTTTTGAGAGGTTGGACCCACCAAGTGAATGAGAGCACCATAGTCATAGATGACTTGGTGGAGCGGTATGGGATGGACCCATTGATGACCGTGCTCTAAGAGGTAGTTGTGAGCATGTTGATGTGCCACACTAATAGGCGATATCTACCATGGGTGATGGCAGCTATAGTGGTAAACATGTAGTACCAAAGGGTTAGGTTTGCATGGGATACATATGTGCTGACCCACTTATACAGTATGTTGTACAATGTCATGTGCAAGCAACATACATGTACATTATACATGACTTTGATCTAGCTATAGAGTTGGAAGCACATAGCGGTATGGAGATTAGATGCACTGCTAGAACCATTTCCTAGTTTGGAGTGACCAATAACATAAATACCTAGAGCAATCAACGAGGACCTACGTCAGGTATCTGCCACTAGCAAGGTAGATAGTAGATGAGCTAAGGGAGGCCAAGATAGTATGGCAACCCTGGCGTCTATACCTAGGATGAATTGAGGATATGATAGAGATGGCGAGGATTATGAGGATCAAGTGGCTGATGACAGAGAAGGGGGAGCTAGAGGTATTTCTATTTGATCGATTCCTGAGGTAGTTTGGGATCTTGCAAGGCATCCCAAACTTGGGGATCACTGGTACTAGAGTCTACCGAGACCTAGCAAGGGTAGCAGGTGGACCTGACCTAACTGGGTAGGCCGAGGAGGACTTAGATGATCCTCCTTACATGGATCCTAGGGTGGATGATGCAAGAGTGGCCTTCAACTACCAATGGTGGTATAGAGGAGTCATGCCCCATAGGGTCTCTCTACTAGTTTTGATATAGAGGTACTAGGTGATGGGCCCAGGTATACAAAAATATTTTTAGGAGGTAGCTCGCAGGTCCACAAAGAGGGCTTAACAGGGACTAGTATCTTTAAGACAGAGGTAAGCTTAGGTTCAGATTGAGCTAGTGATGAAGGACACCAGTGCTGCAAGGACCAAGGAGGTAGGGGTATCTAGATTTACCCCCATAGAGGATAGGGTACTACCAAGTGGAGGATTAGGAGAGGCCTCCACATAAGCAACAAATAGCCAAGGTTAGGCTTTGAGATGAGGGGATTCGATAGAGGAGGTAGAGGCACTACGAGCATAGGTGGTGACTATCTAGAGGTAGGTGGACATGCTCCAAGAGGACAAGTCCAAGAGGATCGAGGGATTACGAGGCTTGTTGAGCACCATAGAGAGGGAGAGGGATGTAGCTCATATAAATGCCAATCATCTTAAAGGAGAGGTGAGCCATATAGACATAGAGTGCTAGAGGGTTCGAGAAGAGGGGATGGCTATCATTAGGAGTAGCTAGGCTAGTGATGGGATCCACCTTCTATAAGTGAAACTATAGAGGGTAGGGGAGAGGTTGGAGGTGGCCATTAAATGGGCTACCTTTTATGAGATTATGTACTACTAGGTAGTACTAATAGAGCATAGAGCGACACTTCCTTCATCTCTTCGATCATCTAGTAGGTCATGATATCGATCATGAAAATTCTTAGCATCACCATTCATGGGTATGTGGCTGCCTGGACCACCTCCTCCTTTGGGTGGAGCAGAGGAGACATGCTCTCAGAGCTAGGCTAGGGATCGAGATGACATGCCAATTTTTATTGTGGCATGCACCCCTAGGGATTGGTTGAGTGTACCAAGATTGGACTATGGTACACCAACCAGACACTAATGTATCTCTCTTTTTCATCGAGTAATACATAGCTGCTTATTTTTATATTTTGTGAATGTGTGCATGTGATTCAATTTTTATTTAGATGTTCTTTAATTTGATGTTTTATGCATGCAATCTATCTTAATGCAAGACTATATGAAATGCATGGATGAAGTGGATGGAAGAAAGAAAACATGAGATAAAGACAAAGAAATAACACCAATCAACATGAAGAAGAAGAGAGAGAAGATGAAGAGGAATACAAAGAAGAAGATAAAGAAGAAGATAATCCAAAGGTCAACCATATGAAATAGAGAAGGATGGGTGAAACATAGTATTGAAATCAGCATAGGTTGCAAGGGACCAATGTGATTAAATACTATGAATCGTACCAGGAAAGAGGGAGCTAAACCTACTATGGGTATAGTACTCATCGTAAAGGATGAGGTGTTGGAGTTTGATCCACTATGGGTGGTTGCTCGCTTATTGACTATTGTGGGATGATTACCCACTAGGATGTATGTCGAGGCCTATTGAAAATGGCCAAGGAGCTTATCCTATAATGGGGTGTTGAGCCCACTGAGTCAAAAGGGAGTATAACCCAATAGAATATCATATTCAATAAGATACTTACTAGGATGTATGGCTATCCCATGTGGGGTGTAATATATAAGGATAAAATATAGTAGGTGAGTGCTACCCCCGATAGGGGTTTAAAACTGAACACAAGTGAGTGTGTGCAAATGTGTAGAGAAGACACCTTAAAGAAAATAAAACATACGTATTTCCTTGTCAAAAGCAAAGGAAGCCAAAGAAAAAAATAAGGCAACAAAAAAGCGACAAGGAAATATTAATGAACTATCATCCTTGATCTAAGAGATACTCTCACTATTTCCAAGATCAAGAAAAATACTTGAAGAAGCAAACAAAAGCAAGAAAGAAGACTAAAGAAGAAAGCCCTAGGTGGGGATCTTACTAGGCATAATAACCCTAGAGAGAGTGCAATGCATGTGAGCTATGACCTAACTAGGTATCATCACATGCCATTGTTGCAAGATCCTCAAAAATCTATATGATCAAGTAGTCATGAACAAGCAATCATGCAAAATATGACATTCAAGCATGCAAGTTGTATTAAATGTCAGGCAAGCAAGTGCAAAAAGGATGACAAGCAACAATGCAATATGAACAAGCAGATGGATGCAACAGAAATGCTAATGCACAACTAAATTATAATTAATTGATTCGATGCAATTTTTCATTTTATTATTATTTTATTTTTTTCTTTTTTATTAAGTATTAGTTAATTGATTAATTTAAGCAAGTAGAATGAAAGTCGACACAAAATCTAAGTGTATCGCCTTTCTTAAAAAAAGAATAGGTGTACCATGGACTGTTTTATCAAAGAAATCTCTAAAAGGTAAGCCTTCTCGATAATTAAAATTATGGAGAGGCTCCTTCATAGCTCTTTATTTGGTAGCCATAGCATGATAATCAATGCACTCTCAAACATAACCATTCTTTTTAACATAAGGAGGAGCAATTCCTAACTTCACAAGGTCACTATAGGACAATGAAGTAGGGTCCCCTTTTAAAATAGAAGGCTTACTTTTATAGCACACAAAATCAATCATATTACAAAACAAGACATCAGAAGAATAAGGGGGACCATCATCCTCATAACCCATTCCCGACTTTTGATAATCCATATATTCAACATAAGTCATAAGATGATCATCATTGTCAAATGGTAAAGGTTGGTCTTTACTAGGTATAAAACCTATGCCACATCTCCCAGGCTAGATCTCGACATCCAAAGGCTCTTGAATGCCCTTATGTTGTGGCCTCAAACCTTTACCTACATATCCCATACTAGATAGGATCTATTTAGAAAGTGGGTAATCATTGGAAAGGTAACAATGAGCAAAATAATGCTCAACAAGAGAGGGGTTGCTACCATGTATATTTTCTTCAAAGGTAGTTCCTGCGAAGACAAAGGTACACGTGCCAATGTGTACAACATCACATTTATTATGGGGTAAACCCATGGTTCTTGGTGATGGTGGTAGCTTGGCTAGATCCAAAAGAGGTTCTTGAAGAAACTGATTATCATGATCCTGAGATGAAAAATTTGAGATATGTTCCTCACTCATTTTTAAATTTTGAAATTTCTTTGATATTTGAGATGAGGAATGTAGAGAAACCATTAAAGAAATTGAGGGACATAGGTTGAACTTAGATTGAGCTTGCTCTACATTTGAACAAAATTCAAATGGTCGAGGGTTGCCTAGAATGGTGATAACTTGATTCTTAAACTCAAACTTGAGACACTGATGAAGAGTATAAGGGATGACCTTCATTGCATGAATCGAAGGACATACGAGGAGAATATTAAAATATGCATGAAAATATACCACATAAAACAAATTATCCAATATTTTAGGCCCAAGCTTGAGAGGAAGGGATATGACACCACAAGCTTCTTGGGACTCATTGTTGAAAGATTTTATAATGATATCGAATTTTGTTAAGTCTTCCTCTTTTAATCCAAATTTTTGAAAGAATTGATATGTACACAAATTGAGGGAAGAACCATTATCAATCAAAATTATTTTTATAAAAGTACCCCCAATAAGTGTGGTGATATAAAGTGAAGAATCTTCTTGTAAGTTTGAGGAAGGTTTATCATTAATTGAGAATGATATTTGATGTATCCCAAGAGAACCTATGAAATCAACTATAGCATTGGGAAAAATATCTGAGGGAACTGATTGTTGACTTAAAAATTCTATCAAAGCATCTCTATGGTTGGGAGAATTTTGGAGGTGTTCTAAAACTGATATCTTTGCTGGAGTACTAGCAAATTGCTTCTAAATATTGAATGAGACCTTAGGTTGTGGTCTCAATACAATAGGTGGAATCCCTGTATTTGTAAATTTCTTGATTATTTTTCAAAATTGAACCAGGTTGTAATACAAAATTTTATCCTTGCTGAGGATGTTGAGTTTGAGCTTGCCTTCTTGTAGTTATCCCAACCATGCCAACCATATTACCATAGGGAGGAGACTCATTCTGATGAGCCACCTGATTTGCTATATGTTGGTTATGTTTTGGTAATGGATCTTTAAATATTCCCATATCTTGATTGGTAGTCATATTTTGTTGGATAGGTACTTGACTATTCACTACTTGAGAATTACTTAAGTCAATACGTCCTGCATCAATCAAATATTGAACTACATGTTTCAACTTCTTGCAAGAATTTGTCCAATGTCCTTCCACTCTATGATATGCACAATGTTGACCTGCCTTATACCAATGAGTTGTAGTATCTGGTTATCTAATATGAGGTAACTCAATTGCCTTAGCTTCTAAAAGTTATTTTAAAACTGCTTCCATAAACATATTAAGCCTTGTAAAATTCCTTTGTGGAGGTTTTTGAAGTACTATCTTTTGTAGGTTGTTAGTAACATTGTTAACATGCCTACTATCCATTCCATTATCACCTCCTATGTGTTTATTCTTGTGTTGAGACTTAGTAGGTTTCTCTTCTTTGACTTTGAGTTGGCCTCTTCTGATGAGAGACTATTCTACTTTTCTTGCTATATCAATTGCTTTATCAAAATATGTAATGGTAGTAGTATCTAATGCATAAGATAATTATTCTTGTAAATTACCAATAAATATCTCAAGCATGTCTTTAGGAGGTAAAGTATATCTCAAACGTCCAACTAAACTTCTCCAACGAGCCAAATTTTTTGAAAAGCTTTCTTCTTTATTTTGTTTTAAATTATAGACATATTTCATTATCACCTCTTTCTCAATGTAAGCACCAAATTGCTAAACAAATAATTTTGTTCTCTCTTCAAAACTCTTTAATAAATAATTTGGCAACCGATAGTACCACTCTAATGCCATGCCACCAAGAATTTTAGAAAATGTTTTAAGTAGCAACATATCATCATAAATGATATCATGACAAGCTATTCTAAATCTTCTTAAATGCTCATTTGGATCTTATGTCCCCTTATAAATGGGTAAAATTGGCATAGGAAAATGCTTAGGATAAGGTCTAGTAGCAAAAATAGAATCCAATGGTTGATTACACATTTCCTTATAACTATAAGTAAAATGGAAGGTTGAATCATCTCAACTTTTGAAACCAATTGCTTTAACATATTTGTTAAATTTTGCACTTATGGATTTTTGTTATGCATGGTTTTGCTTTACCATATTTGTTAAATTCTACACTTTTGGATTACAGTTATGCATGGTTCTCATATTTCCTAAATATGGAACATATGCATTTTGAGGGACCAATACCTGATTCAGATTGAAGGCATGGATATTATTGTTATATGTGTCTCCTTGTGAAATTGGACAACTAACATTTGGTAGAATAGAAGAAAAGGTGTTGATATTAGAAGTATTGGTGCAAAATTTTCCTTTGGTTATGTTTGCGCCCAAGACTTTGCCAACATTGAATGATCGGGTTTAAAATAGAGATTACCTAGTTCAATATCCAGAGAAGGTTGGTTCCTTGCTTTGTTATAGGGAAAAGGGAAAGAGTAAAATGCATAAAGGAAGGGAAATATAGCTATTGCTAGAATTTCAAAGAGGTACAGGTTAGATAACATCAAGAAAACACATACAATTTTTATAGACAAGCATTCTTTAAACCATCAAAATAATAATAACCAGTTCTCTGGTGCAGATTTAAACAACCGTAAACCTATTGGAATTGTTTAATTTTAGAGCTAGTGAAACTTTAAAGCACAAAAATATAGAAATATAACTAAAGTGATTTGCATTCAATGTAGTTTCTATATAATTCAACAATTCATACATACTTGATCAAACACCATTGAGCTAGAAACCAGAATAAGGAGAATTTTATTGCTTTCAGAAGTCTGTATACATTACCTTGTAAATATCCAAGATCTGACCCTTTTTTTTTGATAGATAAGATACTATAGCATTAATACCGGGTTTTACAGGTTGACCCAAAACCTTTTACAAAAATCAGCCCAGGGCTGTTGATGAACATGTCCTTACAAAGGATCATATATATGTAAAATCTACATCACCAAAGCCATTACATCTGGTAAGGCACATAGAATATTATCAAAAATAAACTTCCCATACAAAATTTTGGGTATACCTCAAGAAAACACACCTGCATCATAATTACAAAACAAGAAACAAACACAGATCCCTTCATTGAAACAATGGAGAAACAAAAATCTACAGACACACATAGCAAAGTACTGAAAAAAACTCCCACAAGCTCTATATTGACAGTTACTCTTAATAATTATTTGGTAATTGCTTTCTTTCGTATATGACATGCTTTGGTATCACATCCCGTCTTGGCCAATTAGCCTTGGAGAAGTGAACCTGCTGGCTATATTTATGGCGGTGGCTATCTGGTGGTCCACGTGGCTCTGGTTTGAAGTCTTATATTATCATTTCTTTCCTGCCCTATGATTATCAACCAACCTCAAATTACTAAGATGACTAGGAGCCATGTTATCTGACATGTGACTATCCCCATTAGTCTTTGTGGTATTTCCAAGAAGCATCCACCAAGACTGATAGCTCAAATAATTTTTATTGTGAGTCCATTTCAAAAAAGAGATGGGAATACTCATAGCCTTAGAACTTACAGTGCCTTCCCTGTTGGTAAATTTGACTATCATTCTTGGCATTCTTGTTGAATAAGCTCCTCTACTTCACTCGGGATACTGTGTTCCCATTTGAAAAGTTTGTCATCATTGACACCCAAATTGGCCAGCTTATCAACAACTTTGTTAGCTTCCCGAAAGACATGTTGGGCTTTTCTGTCCTATCTTACCTTAGAGTCGCTCATCCTATATATATACATCTTCTAATAACATAAAAACTAAAACTTGTTACAACAATATGCCAGTTGGCTCATTCTGGTAAATTGGCGGTTAAAGAAGAATGGAGTAGTGGGGTCTTCAACAACAAACGGTTGAGATTTTCTTGTTACTACACATCCACATCAATCTTCTTGGAGACGTCATGGCCCAAATATCCTCCACTTCTTCATTTCTAGCTCTCGGTCCTTGGCTAGTGAAAATAGGATCGATCATGAAATCATGACTCTTTTCTACCTTCTACTCTTTTGGGTCCTTGGCCAGTGAAAATAGGACCGATCATAAAATCGTGACTCTTTTCTACCTTCTACGCTTTTTGGGTCCTCGACCAGCGAAAATAGGACCGGTCATAAAATCATGACTCTTTTTTACCTTCTACGCTTTTTGGGTCCTCGACTAGCGAAAATAGGACCGATCATGAAATCATGACTCTTTTCTACCTTCTACTCTTTTTGGGTCCTCGACCAGTGAAAATAGGACCGATCATGAAATCATGACTCTTTTCTGCCTTCTACGCTTTTTGGGTCCTCGGCCAGTGAAAATAGGACCGGTCATGAAATCGTGACTCTTTTCTACCTTCTACTCTTTTTGGGTCCTTGACCAGTGAAAATAGGATCGATCATGAAATCATGACTCTTTTTTGCCTTCTGCTCTTTTTGGGTCCTCGACCAGCGAAAATAGGATCGATCATGAAATCGTGACTCTTTTCCATACTTAGAAAATTTTGAGAAGAAATCTCCTCTCTCCCCTTGGTGTAGTCATTTTGACCTACATTATTGGTGCCTCCTAGGGAATTCTGCTAGCAGAATGTTAGAATCCAAAGCCTTTATCCATTGGGAAATAGAGTAAAAAGAACAAAAAGAAAGAAAGGGGAGAGATATAGAGCAAAATTTTATTTCTTCTTCAATGCAACTATTCTTCTAGGGTGTCTTCTTCAGTTGATTTCCCCACTTCTGTTGCTGCCTGACTGCTCGTTGAGGCTTTTTTGGCCTTCTTTTGTTTTTCTATCTTCTGGACAACTTCATTATAAGTGATGCAGGCCTTGTTCCAAGTCTCTTCATCTGGGTCAGAAGTTTCCATGAATGTTAGATATAAATACTCCAACTCTTCGACCTTGTCATAGGATAAAACTTTCGACCTCATGAATAACTCATGCAGGCAAGAGTTGATCTGGGTAAGATCTTGAGCCATGCTAAATATTTGATCTTCTTGGACTGGCTCTTCCCAGCTATCTATTTTTGATTCATATTCTATAAAAGCTTTCCAGGAAGCTTTAAGCCCATATTCTTCTAATATATTTGAATTTTCATCCCAAAAGCTTGGCAGACCACAATTCTCTGCTATACTCAAATGTTTCAAAATTCCCTTAGCTTCTACTTTGAGTTCTTGAATTATCTTAGCACTTTCTATCACAAGTTTGTACCTTCTAAAGAAACTCTTAGTAACTATTTTTGCTTGGGACCATGCTTCATCTTGGGCTCTATTGCTAACCCTTTCCTGCATGCTTTCAGCCAGAACTTGTATCTTCGTTGTTGTAGATAGTCTTGCTTGCAAGAAGGTAATAGATGTAGTGAACTCATCTTCCACCTGGCTTAGTGTTTCCTTGATCTTGGCCAGGTATAATAATGTAGGCCTTGCTTTCAAGCCTATTTTTTGTATATCTTTGAACATTTCCTTTCTGACTGCCTTGGCCTTTTCTTTGGATAACCCACCTGTTTTGCCCATGCCTTCTTGGATTTGTCTCTGAAGGTCTTCCACCTATTTATTCAAAACCTAAATTTGTTCAACGACCTTCTTCGCTTCTTCCTTATATGGTACTACTTCATTGAATATTTCTTCCCACTTCTTAGCCTCATTCTTTAGAGCCTTTTCGATAGTTTTTTGCTCACTCAAGGCTGCCTCCAAATGTTTTCTTACCTCTTCAGCTCTGAGGTATTTCTCTTTGTAATATTCAACATTTAAGTATATGGTCCCCATGTGAGCTTGGGCCTTTCCCCATTCATCTTCCATAGGTAGCTGAGTGATGTCTTCAGTGATTATCTCAGCTTGGTAATCTTCTAGAGTCATTTCCCCTTCACTTTTGTACCAAGGGTGTCATCTTCATTGTTGAGCATTGCATATTGATGGGATCTAGAGCTATTCCCTCTTTGGTATAGGCTATATTCTTGGAAACTTGGGCACAATAGGGACTTCCACTAGTCTGAGGTATTCTAGTTAGCTTTCTTCATCTTCTTGAGCTTGGAGATGGTGGGGTGACTTTCAGAGGAGGAAGTGAGGATGGATTGGAAGTTAGGGAAATTGATAGCATGAGGGAAAGGAATGGTGACTATTGTGGCATCCACATTTGATGGCCCTATGAGTGGGTCTATGGGAGAAGTTGAGGATGCTTTTGGATTGGATTGGGTTTATGGGGGTGATGATGTCGAAGGTGGGGGCTGTTGGTTGGAAGGAGAAGAAACATCATTTTTAGGAGTAGAATGGGAAGGGGGTTTCTTTGGGATTGAGAAGAGGATGAAGAAAGATCGATAGAAATCATACTTGATAGTGCTGATAGCTTTTGTGGATTTATACCTTCAGTACTTGGTGGCTCCTTAGTAGGGATTGATCCTTTGGTAGGAGCTGTCCCTTCGACGGGAGTTACCCCTTTAGTAGGAGTTGCCCCTTCGGTTGATTTATCTAAATCTTGGGTGCTGACATTATGTTGTTTAGGGGGTTGTTCCATGTTTCCTTCTACATATTTTTCTATGTTTTCTTGTATATCTTCTTGTACATCCTTTTGTACATCCCCTATTTTAGAGTTTGCATGTGTCTCTTCTTGCCTGCTCTTCTTCTGCTTCCTTGATGCTACTGATTATGATCTCCTTTTTCTAGAGATGAGAAGATGATCATCATCAGAATCTGTATCTGAATTTGAGGGGGAATGTATCTATGATTTGATTTCTTAGGAACTTCTTGTTGCTCTGTGGCAATTCCCTTCCCTTTATCTTGACTTGCCTTCTCCTTTTTAGTGGTAGGGGGATTCTCCTTTTGGGGGCCATTGCTACCTAGTGGAACCTTGTCTACAAGAGTCTCAGACCATGTAGCTTGGAATTGGTCATATCTGGTAAAAAATTCATGGTCAGGATTTATTCCCCACTTAGAGCTCATATCAATCTGCACCCTCATCATCCACTAGGCTAGAATTTTTGTTGATGTCCACTTTGATCCCTTCTTGGACATTCTCTTTATAAATTTTTCTTCTAACACATGTTTTGGGTTATCTTTGGGATTCCAATCCATCACATGTTCATAGAAATCATGCCATGGGGGCAATGGCTGCATCTGCTCCACATGCCATTCTAGTGCTTCACTTTCTTTATTATTCCTACCCTATTTGTCAATTTCTCTTTTAGATAGATGAAATTGTTTGAAGGGAGTTTTGTTTAGAGAAGCCTACCTTTCTGCAAACCTATCAAGGGGATCATATTTCCACCTCTATGGTAATTCTACTAACTTTAGGCTCTTCAGGGCTCGAGTGATTCACTCATGATCCCCTTTCTTAGATACAACTACCCCTTCAAACTAGAAAGGCATAAGGCACATACCAATTTTACCAATCCCCATGCCAAACTTGCTATTGATGTATTCAATCTACCTTACATACTCCAAGGCAAACAATCATTCAGTGACATAGTACGGGAGTAAGAAAGGTTTCCCCATGAAACCATATAGTCTGATGACCACCCCCTATGTTAAGATGAACCAGTCACCTTCTTCTGCATGAGGGTGTTGTAAAATATCTCACACTTTCTAGGGAAGTCTATGTACTTCACCATACATAATTTGCAAAGTAGGGCCCAAGAATTCCATGTTGAAATAGTAGTATGATTCGATCTTTGAAAGCACCGTTGTCCATTCATATATAGGTAAAATTTTTCCCTCTTTATCTTTATCAATTTTGGATATAAAAGGAAGTCATTTTGATTGAAAGAAGAAGAAAATCCATACCAGATATGATGAAAACCTAAAAGCCACCTGAGAACCCTTCTGTATCCTGGACAAGCCTTCGTGTAATTGCTGAGATAGGTAAGATGGCCAATCAAAGAAAATTGGCATAGTGCACTCATCTATGATGGTAATATCATAGAACTTAGGGTTTGAAATGCATTGCACTACTACAATATACCACCCATACACTTGTGCATCTGACTCTAATCCCACCACCATAGCTAACATGGAGAACAACTCTTTGCTTTTGAATTTTGATAGAGGAATAGGTGTTTCTGGTAGAGCTTCTCCGATAGGGGGTTCTAACAAGTGCGATTACAGAAACAACTTAATATTATGAGTGGGGGTATAATATTTGGCCTACCCAACTAGGTCAAGTGGTATGGGTTGCATGATAGGATTTCTATTGGTGTTGAAGGTACACTTGATTACATTGAGATCTAGGGTAAAAATAACCTCCCCCTTGTAATTCCTAACTATCCTCTTCTTTGCATCATAAAATTATGCCATGGCTCTAATTAGCTCAGGGTAGGGGTGGACGAGAGTGCATACATACCAGGAAAGTAAAGAGTGGAAAGAAAAAGTACTTGGGGTTGATGGAGTCACACCTTTTGCCACTCTGGCTTCCACAACTTTTCAAATCTTCTCTGGATTTTTCCAGGTGATGATTGTATCTGTTATGTAGGCATCTGGGTCTATAAAACCACCTTTCTTGTCTCCCACCTTATGCATTTTTGTAACAGCTGAAGAAGATCCCACCATGGTTGCTCATCGTGGTTTCACTACATGAATTCTCTAGAGGTATTTTGAGCAAAACCAGAAGCTCTGAGTGAATTCGGAGAATACCTTTTGCAGGGAAAATATTTGAGAAAGTAAGGATGTGAGAAAAGGGCTTCCATGATGTAAATAAATGTGCATGCATGCGTTAAGGTGCCATGCAGTAATTATGATAGGTGGTGCATGTTCTACGAATAATTTTGAATATTGTTGGGTGTCTTGTTTCATGTGCCACCTTCTTGAAACCAACCACTATGTATCATCATCTTCTTAGGGCCAATAATTCCACACCTATTCTTCAAATAACTTCATGTCACCTTTTGTTGGACCAATAAATTTGCACGGTGGTACTTTGAATGGAGCATGGTTAAAATTTCAAAAATTGACTTTCCCACCAAAAGCGAAAAGTGTCATTTATTTGACTTTGACCTTTGAGCATCAAAGTGTCATGAAATCATGACCATTTTCCTTGAAGTGGCCTCTAAGTGCCAAAGTGTCACGAAATCATGACCATTTTTCTTGAAGTGGCCTCTGAACGCTAAAGTGTCATGAAATCATGACCATTTTCCTTGAAGTGGCCTTTGAGTGCCAAAGTGTCACGAAATTGTGACCATTTTCCTTGAAGTGGCCTAAGTGCCAAAGTGTCATGAAATCATGACCATTTTCTTGAAGTGGCCTCTGAGTGCCAAAGTGTCATGAAATCATGACCATTTTCCTTGGAGTGGCCTCTGAGCGCCAAAGTGTCATGAAATCATGACCATTTTTCTTGAAGTGGCCTCTAAACACCAAAGTGTCATGAAATCATGACCCTTCTTTTCAAGGTGTGAAATTAGAAAAAATATCATATATACATATAATACAAGGGGGGGGAAAGCCTGTAGCTTACTTGAAATATAGCTTTAGGTGAAAGCCATTAACAAGGATAGGTTGCACCTGCCCCTGTTCATATTCTATGGAAGGAGTTCTGTTGTTTTTCTATGGTTATCTCAAAAGGTCCTTCCTAGAAAGCATCAAATTTTTGATGGTTCTCGGGTTTTGCTTTTTCTCATTCCACCTTAGAACCAGGTCTCCCACCTTAAATTTTCTATGGGTAGCCTTTTTGTCAAACCATTTCTTTGTGTCTCCCATGTATTTTTGATAGTGATTGTAAGCTTGTTCTTTCTGTTCTTCTAGCTGTAGGAGTTGTATCAACCTATTCTCCATTGGTTTTGCTTCTTCTACACTGGTTTGATTGAGCAACTTTAGAGTGGGTATCTCTATGTGTATAGGGAGGACAACTTCCTTACCATAGACCAATGAGTAAGGTGATGTGTTGATAGATTTCTTGATTGTAATCCTATCAGCCCATAATGCTTGATTTATCAGAGAGTGCCAACTCCTCTTATTGTCTTTCAGAATTCGCTTTAGAATTCTGAGTAGGTTCTTATTTGTTGATTCTGCTAAGCCATTTCCTTGGGGATAGTAATTCGAAGAAGTCTTCAAATAGATCCCATATTTACTAGAAAAATCAATCATTTTAGCACCTATGAAAGATGTGCCATTGTTTGTGACCAATGCATCAGGGATACCGAACCTCGTTATTAAGCTTTCAATGAATTCTATCACAACTTCCTGATCAACTTTCTTAGTAGGCACTACTTCAACCCACTTTGTGAAGTAATCAGTGGCAGTCAAAATATATTTATGCCCAGTAGATGAGTTAGGTTCTATTACCCCAATGAAATCCAGGCCCCATTTCTGGAAGGGTTCTTCAACCTGAATAGGTTTTAAAGGCATTGAAGCATTTCTATTCCTCCCAATATATCTCTAGTATTCTTCATAATTTCTAGTTACTTTGAATACATCTGAGAAAATAGATGGCCAATAGCAATCGATTCTGATTATTTTCAAAGTTGTAGTCCTTCTTGAGTAATGTCCACTTGATGGACCTCCATGAAACTCCTCCAAAATCTTCTACTTCTGATCATATTTTATGCATCAAAGTAATACACCATCCAAATTTTTTTGTATAATCCTTCAGGTAGTAAGGTATACTTCAAATCTTGGATCTTGTATCTTCTTCTTTGTGAAGCATTTAAACCTACTAGACATTTTCTAGTCTAAAAATATTTGATCAAATCATCAGCCTAGTCTATACTTTGAGGTTGATCATCTTCTAGAATTGGTTCTTGCACTTGGCAAGCTACATACTCTATTGAGGCTTGTTTGGCGAGTTCTTGACATAATGCTCTACCTCTCACTAGCTTGGTTAGGTGAATCTCGACATCGTATTCTTGTATCTTTGATACCCAACTAACTCTTTTCTCACCAAGCTCTCCCTGTATGATGAAGTTCCTAACATCAGGGTGAACTACATACACAATGGTCCTACTCTATGAAAGGAAATGTCTAAAATTTTTCAATGATTTCATGATTGCATAAACTTGTTTTTTGATGAAGTTGTATTTTTCTTCGTGTTCTTGCATGGTCTGACTTAGGAAGGCTATGGGCCTTTCTTCATTATCTATCCCTTTCTGAGTAAGTACTGTAGTGTAACTCTCTTGTTCACCTACAACATACAGGATGAAACCTCTGGAGTAATCTGGATTCACTAGGATAGGTGCTTGGGCTATCTATTCCTTTATACTTTTGAAA
The DNA here is from genome assembly GCA_028583015.1 of Wollemia nobilis. Lineage (NCBI taxonomy): Eukaryota > Viridiplantae > Streptophyta > Pinopsida > Araucariales > Araucariaceae > Wollemia > Wollemia nobilis. Next base: position 4,760,853 of record JAQPPZ010017049.1, on the reverse strand, counting down.
GATTTCTTTCGTAAGTCTATCCATTTGAATTCAACATCTTTCTTTAATAGCTTAGTCATGGGCTTGATAATTTGTGCAAAGTATGCTATGAACTTGCGTACAAAGTTGATCTACCCAAAGAAGGATTGTAGGCCCTTCTTGTTCAAAGGTAAAGGGAGTTCCAATAATGCTTTTACTTTGTTAGGGTCTATAGCCAATTTGACTTTAGAAATGACATGACCAAGAAAAATTCCTTCTTCAACAACAAATATGGACTTCTTCAGATTCAAAGAGATATCAAACTCTCTACATTTCTCAAAAACTCTTCTGAGGTGTTCAATGTGATCTTCTTTGTGATGAGAGAACATTGTCATATCATCTAAGTATATTACTATGATCTTATTGATGAGTTCTCCAAAAGCCACATCCATTACCCTTTGAAAAGTTGCTCCAGCATTTGATAATCCAAAAGGTATCCTTTGGTAAGTGAATGTTCCCCATTTGGTAGTGAATGTGGTTTTGTATTGGTCTTCATCTTTGACCCACACCTGGTTGTAACTAGAAAACCCATCCAATAATGAGAATCTATCCACTCCTGCTATAGTATGCAGAGTCTGGTCAATTTGTGGAAGAGGGTAATGATCCTTCAATGAAGCTTTATTGAGATTTTGGAAGTCTACACATAGCCTAATGTCTCCATTCTTTTTCCTTATGGAAACCAGGTTAGCTACCCAAGTAGAATGTTTGATAGGGTAGACAATTTTGGCCTTGAGTAGCTTCAGCAGTTCTTGCTTCATCAGAGCTTCAATTTTTGGGTTCATCGGCCTCTATTTTTTCCTGAAGGGTTTTGCACCCTCTTCGAGTTCAATGGTATGTTGTATGGTTTCTTTCGAGTATACTTTAAGATCACCATAAGTCCAAGCTATGATATCAAGGAATTCTTTGCATAGTCTTTGAATTTGATTCAACTCTTCTTCTGTACAGTTTACTCCTACTTTGATAAAATTTTCTGGTTCCAACTGAACCTCTTTATACTTGTGTTTATCAACCTTCATCTTGTGATCGGTTGACCTATCATTGTTTTCAAATAGGATTTCAAGAGTAATCAATCCTTTTGGGATATGATTATTTTTTAATTGGATCATACCTTCATCCTCTTCATCTTTCTGCACTCTATCACTTGAACAGTTCATTTCGTGGATCAGGAAATCTACTATCTGTTGATCACTCTCAAATACCTACCAAAAGGTGTCTTTGTCTGGCACAGAAGGTCTATATATAAGTCTTACCATCTTAGATTTTTGAATGACATTGCTTATGGGGTAGAAATTTGCACCTACTGATGCCAATAGGTCAACATGAGTATTCTTTTCTCTAGGGATTGCTTTGATGTTTAGAGCTTCAAAAGCTTCGAGCAGATCCCATACTTTATTTTTGTAAGCTTTGAGATAGTGTTGCTTACTAACACATTTTTCTGTGACTTGGTTGACAATCAGTTTTGAATCTCCATAAATTTGTAGTTGCCTGATTCCAAGTCTCTCAACTTTCTTAAGGCCTAGGCAAAGAGCCTCATATTCAACTGCATTGTTAGTGCAACTCCAAGTTAATCGATAGGAGAAAACATTTTCCTCACCTATTGGGGAGATTAAGACTATGCCTACTCTAGCTCCATTCTTGCATCTGGCACCATCAAAGAAAAGTTTCCACATTTGGTTGGCAGATGGGTCTACTTCGTGTGAAGGGGTGGGATTACTTTTCTCAGGTTTCATGATTGAATAACTTCCAAGGTCTATTTCAATCATAGCATTGAAGTCTTGGAGGGAGAACTGATCTTCTTCTTGTAGTACATTCAAGGCTTCTTCCATTAAGTTTAAGTCTTCCACATCTTCAATCATTATGTTCACTGTAGTTGCATGTTTTTCTTCCTCTTCAATTTTTTTGATGTGGAAGGTAGATGGTTTTTCATTGAATATCTTCACTCTTTTCCCCTTGAATGGGATTTCTAAGTGTGAGTAATCCATAGATAGGTATCCCCCTATATTGGCTGTGAATTATCTAGATAGACACATACCAAAATAAGGTTCCAAATCCACTACAATGACCTCTTGTATAATCGTAAGTTGAGGCATTCTATGTAAAACTATAGGAATATCTTTTATCACCCCCATGATTTTGATCAGAGTTCCATCTAACTACAAAACACCTAGGCTACTTCTGGTGTATTCCATCCCCATGATGTCACACACAACTTTGGGTATTACAGTAGTTGTAGCCCCTGAGTCTATCATACAATTATGTACCACCCATCCTTCCATATGAAGAGACAAATAGAAGGGAGGAGGTCTATTTTTTCTGTAGCAGACATCAAACTGGCTTGTGCAGAACTCAACTGAGTGGGAGTCTTACTCTTGTTTTTTATGGACCTTAGGGATTCTTGTAATAAGTTGATTTGTCCTAGAAATTGCAAGGCATCATACATAGTTTCTTTAGAAGGAGTCTTTTTCATCTCTTCTACTATGTTGAAAGGGAGGGGATCAATACTTTTCTCTTTTTCTTTTGCAAAAGTGTCATACTTGTTTCTATACCCCTGAGTGGCATCTATCCTTTGATGCTTGGTCAATGAGGGATATCTCAACTTATCTCTTGCCTGTTCCTATGTCTCGACTTCTTTCTGTAGGGGGCTTCTTTGTGTATCTCCACTTCTTTCTGACCTGAGCTTTGGGGAACCTTCTCATAGGGGACTCTTCTCTCAACTTGGTTTCTCATAGGTGAAGGCACTTTTAAGGGATTAAGCTCTTGGGGTCTACCTGCAAGGGCTTCTTTCCTGATCTAGTCAGAATGACCACTTGCTCTATCGAAGGCATCATGAGATTGTGATTTTCCTCCCTAATCATGTTTACTTACCCTTTAAGAGTCTTTTATGCTCTTTCAATGACTATCTTATGGACATAGTGTTGATGGATCATACATGAGTTTTCACCATGTGGATCATTACATGTAGAACACCAGAAGTCTGATTCTATTGATGATTTGGTAGGTTCACCATCTTCATTAGCGTAAACCACATTTGATCTCTCCTGATTTCTACCACTTGTGGAAGCTTGGTCTCTCGTTACTTATGGAAATATCCTTGGTTAGAAACTTCTCTCTACTTCTCTTCTTTCCATCGAGGTCATCTTATTGGTCAAAGTTTTCATGGCTGATTGCAGGTCTAGTAAAGCTACAAGTTGAGGATCAGGAGTTGGTGAAACTATTGATATAGGAATTGTAGGAATGATGGGTAATATTGGAGGAGCAAGGGGTGCTTGTATTACTAGAATAGAGGGTTTTCTGGTCCATTTAGGGAGATCTATATTGGATGTAGAAGTAGGACTTGGGAAACTAGTATTCGATACTTGTGGAAGGTCTGGAAAGATAGGCATAACCATATTTGGAGGGAACCTTCCGATAGCAATGAGATATTTCTCTGCTTTTTGAGCTTCTTGGAATATTTTTGGGAAGGTAAACACTTGAGACTGTCTGATAGCCATGCTTATATCTGAGTTAAAAGCTCTTAGATAATAATACATTGATTGCTCATTTGTTGGTCTCAATCCATCAGGCACTCTCTTCCAAGTATGGTTGAACCGGATATTGAAATCGACTATTTCTTCTTGAGGATGCTTCTGAATAATGGTGAACTGATTTAGCAAAGAAAATGGATCAGCATGTTCATTGAACTCTTCTACCATTTTATCGATGAGCTGGGCCCAGGTGGCTATGGTCTGATTAGGAAGGGCTCTATACCAGTAGAGCATTTTCCCTTTTAAGGAGATGACTAACAACCTTATCATTACATCTTCCTCTATGATGTTGTGTATCGGTGCCAATGCGGCTACATCTTGGTAGTGTTCATAAGCCATTTTTCCTATGCCATCATACTAGGGTAGTGCTTTTAAAGCCACTATAGGGATATGATGTTGAGCTACCATATTTAGGGGACCTAAATGATTCCATGTAGGATAGGGTAGATTTGGTTGATTTACAACCATTATAGTGTCGATTGATATCGTAGTAGTGTGAGTAGCTGTGTTTAACAATCCACTAGTAGCAGTACTAGGGAGAGCTATAGGGGAAGGATTTGTAGATCCTGTAGTGATGGTAGAAGAAGAATTTGATCGAGAAATGAGTACAGGATTGGCTCTGAGGCTACCAAGGTGTAATTCAAAGAACTCGATGGGTTCTTCAAAATTTTTTGCTTTAGATCTGGTTTTCATATATCTTGGTATTCAACCAGAAAATAGATAAGGTTTTTCTTGGGTTTTATTTTTTGAATGGAGTCGCCAGGTGATTTATAAAAAATGCACAGGACAAAGATAACCACCAAAACTTTGGTCTGTATAGATAGTGGGATTGTGTCCCATCGGGTATGCCAAAAACTGTTGGTGCAAAATCTACCTTTGGTTACGTTTGCACCCAAGACTTTGCCAACATTGAATGACCAGGTTTAAAATAGAGATTACCCGATTCAATCTCCAGAGAAGGTTGGTTCCTTGCTTTGTTATAGGAAAATGGAAAAGAGTAAAGTGCATAAAGAAAGGGAAATATAGCTATTTCTAGAAACGTCAAAGGGGTACAAGTTAGACAACAACAAGGAAATACATACAATTTTTATAGATAAGCATTCTTTAAACCATCAAAATAAGAACAACTAGTTCTCTGGTGCAGATTTAAACAATCATAAACCTACTAGAATTGTTAACTTTAGAACTAGTGAAAATTTAAAGTATAGAAATACAAAACTTCAACATAGCTTATATAGAATTTAACAATTCATACATACTTGATCAAACACCATTGAGCTAGAAACTAGAATGAGGAGTATTTTATTGCTTTCAAAAGTCTGTATACATTGCCTTGTAAACATCCAAGAGTCGACCCTTAGTTAGAGTCACTCATCCTATATATATACATATTCTAATAACAGAAAAACTAAAACTTGTTACAACAATATGCCAGTTGGCTCATTCTGGTAAATTGGCGATTAAAGAGGTATGGAGTAGTGGGGTCTTCAACAACAAACGGTTGAGATTTTCTTGTTATCACACATTTGCATCAATCTTCTTGGAGACATCATGGCCCAACTATCCTCCACTTCTTAATTTTTGGCTCTTGGTCATTGGCTAGCAAAAATAGGATCGATCACAAAATTGTGACTCTTTTTTGTCTTCTACACTTTTTGGATCCTCAACCAGCAAAAATAGGATCGATCATGAAATCATGACTCTTTTTTGCCTTTTATGATTTTTGGGTCCTTAGAAAGTGAAAATAGGATCGATCATGAAATCATGACTCTTTTCTACCTTCTACGCTTTTTGGGTCCTCGACCAGCGAAAATAGGACCGATTGTGAAATCATGGCTCTTTTTTGCCTTATGTAGTTTTTGGGTCCTTGGCTAGTGAAAATAGGACTGATCATAAAATCACGACTCTTTTATGAATTCTACACTTTTTGGGTCCTTGGACAGAAAAAATAGGACCGATCATGAAATCGTGACTCTTTTTTGCCTTTTGCGCTTTTTGGGTCCTTGACCAACAAAAACAGGACCGATCACAAAATCATGACTCTTTTCTACCTTCTGCACTTTTTGGGTCATTGGCTAGAAAAAATAGGACCGATTGCAAAATCATGACTCTTTTATACCTTCTATGCTTTTTGGGTCCTCGACCAACAAAAACAAGACTAGTCGAGAAATCGTGAATCTTTTCTGCCTTCTGTGCTTTTTGGGTCCTTGGCCAGCAAAAATAGGTTTGATCGTGAAATCACAACTATTTTCCATACTTAATTTTTTTTTGATAAGGAGTCTCTTTTCTCACCTTGGTGTAGTCATTTTGACCTACAAGAATATTGAGGAAGAAATTAAAAACACTTTTGATTAACACTGCTAATTGGAGGAGCTTGCATATTCCTTCCAATATTGGTGGTTGTAGTAGTATTAACAATTGAGTTCAAATTATCAAGATGCACTGATTTAGGCAAGGGGTTTTCTTGGTTAAGCATAGGGGAGATTATTAGAGGGGGTGGAGGAGTCTCATCTCTTTCGAGGTGAGCTTCTCACTCTATACCTCATAATATCCTATCCTTATTAGCTTTCATAAAGCCCCAAATATGCTCAAATGATGAAAAGATAAAAATACCATTAGGTCCCTCATAAGGATCAAAAATCATCTTAGTATCCATGTTGTCTTGTTCTTCTGGATCTATGTCAGTATCCTATCTATCAATCTGATCAAATTCCAAAGGAATAAAATTATACTCAAGATGCTTTGGCTGACTTCTAAGGATAGGAGCCATTAGAAAAGTGAAAGGATAGAAGAGAAAGCTAACAAAAAAAACAAAAATATTTTTAAAGATGTTATTAAGGTTCTTCAATCACAAAAAAAAAATTAATGATCTTGCTTAAAAAATGTTTTAAAAGAAAGGAGGTGTTCACGTCGGGTTCACCAAAGATGTAGAGGGGAAAAACTGCCCTATCGTGTACAATTCCCAAAAGCTAGATCCACAAGAGATAAAGCCTTTGAGGTGAACTACGAGGGTATGTTGTTATCTGCACTTGGTGCTAGGGGGTAAGGTTTCACCAGGAATGGTTTAATAACTTGATCCAAATCCTCTAGTTTTTGAGAATGTTTGATGTATGAGATTCGATACAAACACCTAGATTTGACCTTTCTAGATCTATGCTATAAATGATAAAGGATAATGTAGAAATACAAAATGTAGGAATACAAAAGCTAACCCTAGAATGATTCTTCCTTTGAATGCTTCTCTAACCTAGGGTTCTAAACAAACAACCTTTAAGCAAGGGATCAAAAAATAATGCACAAATAGGATTAACCCTAAATGCACACTATATGATGTTTATCATTCAAATGCCTAGAAATTAATTAGATGTATTTAATAAAATCAGATCTAGGGTTTTATAAAAAAAATAAAGAATAAAAAAAATAGCCTAAAGACTAATAAGAACACTTATATTATCTAATGATTTATCCTTGCTTTTATCTCTTTTATCCAATGCTATCAATAATTCTTATTCCTGCAATATAAATTGATAAATACTTGAAAATGTGATTAGCGTTAGGGGGCCTACTTAGGACACTATATAATAGTATTTTGAGGCATAGAAGTGAATCCCCCTAGGTACTTTTAACTGACCTTTGATAATTAAAAGCATAAATTGACCTTTGGAGGAAAATAAACATAATACAATATAGCAGAAAAGAATGATGAAATCACAGAAATAGAATACACCACTATGCTCTAAATGCAATCTAGAATGCAATGATGAAAACTGGAACAACATATTACCCCCAGATTTAGCTTAGGTAAAATCATTCCCTGTAACAAATGACTGTGATAATGTAATGCAAAATCATGCCCCGTAGCATATTGGGCATGATTTTGCAGAAGTGAGATGAAACGTCTCAGATTGAAGTAAAATAATAAAACTAAGATGCAACGAATGAAATCAAACATGCAATAGAATGCTTTCACATAGAAGAGAGTGAGGAAGCAAGTAGAAAGATTTGAGATCTCCCAGGTAGTCAATCTCTTCTTAGGTATTCAACAATAATCCACCAAGAGCGAGCAGTAGCAACCCAATGAAGCAAATAATCAATCAAACTCCACACTTCTAAGTTGCTTGCGAAAGAAGAAGGATGGAGACCGAATAAAATACTTTGTGAGAAATAAAATGTTAGCAAGAAATAAATAAATCCTTAGAATTCTGATTATGTGAGTGTGTGTAATGTCTTGTGTGAAAAATGAAATCAAACCCTCATTATATAGCAGATTTGAAGGCAAAAAGAGTAGGAAAACCAAGGAGGGCCAACGTAAAATATGTAAGTCCCAAAAAATTAGGGTTTTAACTTGTCAAACCCTAAAAAGGTGAAATATTGCCCCATTAAGACCGATCGTTATTTTGCAATGCAAAGTCGCACCCCATAAAGGACCGGGCACGATTTTGCATAAAGAGGGAAAAAAGGTAAAAAAGAGGAGCCTTACCCTTGCCCTAGGCAAGTCTAAGGGGTCCCCCAAAGGGCTCAGGGAATATTTCCCACTGAAGTGGGTCAATTTTCCATGTCTACAATAAGTATGAGAATGATACCAATAGAGCATTATTTACCACTTTTTTTTAGCACTACATAGTGATGATGTATGTGCTAAAATTGATGAAGACCTAACTCAAGCATAGCAAATTTACAAACCTTATCATCGACAAAGTCAAATAATTATCCAAGCCTTGTCATGGTCATTATTTGAAGGCCAGTTGTAGCGATTTTTCAATATAGTCTTATGTTTGTGTTTGCATACGTACCTCAATAAGAAAACATAGCTATTCATAGAGTGCTTTGGATTCCCTCCATGTAAAATCAAGAGGAAGATCTATTGCTCTTTCTCATAAAGGTATTGAGTCACAATGGATCAAAAGGAGAGTTGGATCTTCCTTTGATCTCCTTTTTTGGTATCATTGATGACAAATATTTTATGATTTACATTATTGATTTCAATATATTTATATACAATTACCTTGCCCAATATAGCATAACAAATCATAACTACCTTTTACCATTAGTAGAATTATGGACCTTGTGTTGAGTGGTTACAACCACTCAACTTACAATGCTGCTTAAATATGATGGTAATAGTCCCTAACACAAGCCTATTGGAAGCTATAATGATGTGAATTTTGCTCAAATTCAACTAGCTTAACCTTAAGTTCAACCTCTCTTTTTTCCACTTCAAATTCCTTCCTTACAACATTTGTAAGATTATAATCATGCTCTATGATCAACTAGTCCTAGTAAGTAATTTTCATATTTGCTTTAAGGTCTTGTTCTCTCACCACACACTCTGATTTTAGTTGACCGGTCAATTGATATTGCTGTTCTTTCACTTGCATTGTATTCTCTAGTTTCATCTTTAGCTCCACTAGTTCTACTTCATCTTCTTGTTACACCTGTCAAGGTTATTCTTTTACCAATTACAATTGGTAGGCTTGCTCTTATTTCTTCAATGTCAAGTTGTCAACCATTTATTGAAATGTATGGAGATATTATACAAATCACTAGATTAGATATGCCAAGAAAATTATTTTGGCATATGATTTTACCAACTCTAGCATTGTCTTAATTATATTGACACAAACATTCTTGAAATTTATCCATGACTCCTTTTCCAATGTGTAGTCTTGGTGGATGTCAATACAACCCTAGAATTCCTTCTAGTAGCTACCTCACTTCAACATTGATTTAATGTTTTTTCTACTAGCACCAAGCTCCCATAACTACATGTGATAGATTTCTATAAATTTGTATAGATAAAAAAACACCATTAAAAAAAATGAAGTATTGTTTTATTTTGTAAAATGAGTCATTGAATACAATAAGCCCCTTTGTAGGGTGCTTCACAATAAAAATGCCCAAATGGGGTGATCCCATTTCACAATGAAATATGGTGTTTGATTCTTATTCATGCTACAATCAATGTTGGAGGTGGGTTTGTTGTGACCACCATGATGGATTTGAGCTTTTAAATATTGAACATGAGTCACGATTTGAGTAGCACAATGTTAGCATTACCTTATTCATTTTTCTTGGTGAAGTGATGCTACCTTTATAGTCCTTTGGGATTTTGGGAGGAAAAATATAGGTGACAAGCCAAGGCTACCAAGTGGTAGGGATTGGACAACCACCTATCCTAGGTAATTGTAGTGAGTCACCTAGAGTGTCCCACTTAGGTGGAGTGGTGGCATATGGGTAGGTGGAAGTGGAGTGATGTGTGGAGTGAGGTGTGAGATGTGGCAAGTGGAGGGGTAGTGGTGGCTAGGATACATGTCAAATGGGGAGTTAGGGTATCCTAGGGGGATTTTATAGATTTAATAAATCTAGAAAATAGGATAATGTTTAGGAATTTATACACCTAAGTTTAGACATTGACATAATTTTATTATGCATGATTGTGGGATGAATGTGGGTTTTAAAAATGCCTAGGTTTTGGTGTCTACAAACGTCTCTTTTTATACCACATTGAGCAAAGTCCAATGTGATGCAAAAATAAGAGACACTTGGCTTTAGTGGATGAAGAAAATGATTTTTTTTTGTTGCCCCAACAGAAGGATTGAATGACTTTTTGAAAACTTTGGTTTTGGCTTACCCCCTCAATTTATGAATGGGTGAAGAATGCAACCCATTGAGGAGGTGGCTTCCCATATAAAATGTAAATCCTACAATCACACAAAAAAAAGACCAAAAATTAGGTTTCTTAAACAAAAACATAAAAAGGAATATAGGGAACAAAGATCATGATCGCCAATTTGTATACATAAAAAAGAACACCTTTACAAAAAAAGAAGCATTGTATTATTTTGTAAAATTAGTTTTTAAATAAAATAAGACCCTTTTTAGGATGCTTCACAATAAAAATACCCAAATAGGGTGATCCCATTTCATAATTAAATATGGTGTTTGATTCTTCTTCATGCTACAATCAATGTTGGAGGTGGGTTTGTCGTAACCACCATGATGGATTTGAGATTTTGAATATTGAACATGAGTCATGATTTGAGCAGCACAATATTAGAATTCCATTCCTCCTTTTTCTTGGTGAAGTGATGATACCTTTATAGGACTTTGGGGGTTTTGGAGGGAAAATATGATGGCAATCTAGGGCTAACAAGTGACAAGGACTGGACAGCCACCTATCCTGGGCAATTGTAGTGAGTCACCTGGAGTGTCCCACTTAGGTGGAGTGGTGGCATGTGGGTAGGTGGAAGTGGAGTGATGTGTAGAATGAGGTGTGAGATGTGGAAAGTGGAGGGGTAGTGGTGGATAGGAAACATGTCAAATGGGAAGATAGGGTATCCTAGGGGGATTTTCCAGATTTAATAAAATCTGGAAAATAGCATAATGTGTAGGAATTTATACACCTAAGTTTAGACTTAGGCATATAATTTTATTATGCAATATTGTGGAATGAATGTGGGTTTTGCAAATGTCTAGGTTTTGTTTTTCTAAAAATACCCCTTTTTGTACCATGTTGAGCAAATCCCAATGTGGTGCAAAAATAAAAGACACCTAGCTTTATTGGATGAAGAAATTGTTTTTTTTTTGTTTCTCCAGCAGAAGGATTGAATGATACCAATTAAGGAGGTGGCTACCCATACAAAGTGTAAATCTTGCAATAACACAAAAGAGACCAAAAATTAGGTTTCTTAAATAGAAATATAAAAAGGAATATGGGGAATAAAGACCGTGATCACCAATTTGTATACATAAAAAATAACACCATTACAAAAAATGAAGCATTATTTTATTTCATAAAATAAGTTTTTGAATACAATAACCCCCTTTGTAGGGTGCTTCACAACAACATTTCCCAAAGGGGGTGATCCCATTTTACAATAAAATATGATGTTTGATTCTTCTTCATGCTACAATCAATGTTAGAGGTAGGTTTGTCATGACCACCATGATGGATTTGAGCTTTCAAATCTTGAACATGAGTCACGATTTGAGAAACACAACACTAAAATTACCTTCCTCAATTTTCTTGGTGAAGTGATATTGCATTTATAGTACTTTGGGGGTTTTGAAGGGAAAATATAGGTGGCAAGCCAGGGCTATCAAGTGGTAGGCACTGGACAACCAACTATCCTTGGCATTTGTAGTGAGTCACCTAGAGTGTCCCACTTAGGTGGAGTGGTGGCACGTGGGTAGGTGGAAGTGGAGTGATGTGTGAAGTGAGGTAAGAGATGAGGTAATTTGAGGGGTAGTTGTGGCTAGGAAACATATCAAATGGGGAGATAGGGTATCCTAGGGGGATTTTCTAGATTTAACAAAATATAGAAAATAGGATAATATGCAGGAATTTATACACCTAAGTTTAGAGTTAGGCATATAATTTATTATGCAGGATTGTGGGGTGAATGTGGGTTTTGCAAATGCCCAGGTTTTGGTGTCTACAAAATTTATTTATTTTCTCTTTATCTTGGGGTCAATTCATCAACTTGTAAAATTCTACTTCCATACTCAATTGCCATAGTTTCCAGTCACCAACACAGCCAAATTAAAACTCATTTTGGACTTTATATAAAAATCCACTTATTTTCTCAAAAAATGCATCAACCTATTCATATATTTGTTCACCATGAACTAGAGACTATCTTAGATTAGAAACTTGAATAAAAAAAACTCACTTGTTTCACCATGTTCTAGCTCATTCTCTATGTCATCCTCAGTGGTCGTCTCTTCAATATCTTCTCCATCTTGATCTTTCAGGTTTATTTTCTTCTTGTTCAATTTTCCTTCCTAACTTTTTGGTTCTAATTACTCTACATCAACTTGTTTCTCAATAGTATCTACCATCTTACCCTTTTTAGAATCTTCCTCAAGTAGTTGACTATATTTGATACATAAGTAACACTCGAAAGCAAGACACAAGGAATAAGCACTAATAAAAAATGAGATGCATTCAAACCAAAAATATATTTATAGGCATGTCTACCTTTACAAAAGTGGTATTTAATGCACCCAATCTATGTGAGCATTAAATGTTGTACAATATGATCCATGTGAAAGGGATAATATTATAGAATATAATATTAATCCCTATCATTCCTCCCTAGTGTAGAAGCATTGGTCTCCAATGCATTGAAAAGAGAAGAAAAATTATGAGCCATATCAGTGTGAGCCTGATGCAGAAGCTGGTATAAACTGATGAAAGGCAACTACTAAGGATGGACTACCAATGAATGGATGATTACAAGGTTGAAAATACAGGATCTTGAGGAGTGGTTACTAGATTTGGAGCTACAGTAGAATTTGGAACTGGAGTAGGAGGAGGAAGAATCAGAGTAGCATTATGAAATGTTGTAGGTGACACATAGATAGGTGCCTGTACAATAGGAACAAATGCTAGGACAAACTAAATTGCAGGAACCAGGGTAGGTACCATAGGCACAAATGTTGGTATAAACTGAATTATAGGAACCCATGCTGGTATAAACTAAACTGGTGGAGATGTAGCAGGAATATGTGTGTGATGAACCTAGGGCTGAGTTGTGAATAGTGCTCATGCTTGAGTGTCCTCTTGCTGATGTGTGCTAAAAATTAAGGCAATATTTCGTTCTTGATGCAAATTAGTGTGAGCCTGCTATGAAGTGAATTGAACACTTCGAATAAGGAAAGTGTGGTTGTCATGTTGAAGGGTGTAGGTATTGTTATAGGCATCATATTGATCTCTCTTGTCATATTGATAAGTTTTTCCTAACAAAAACCCACAACAATCCATAGGAGCTACATCACATTTAACAATGTCTACATACTTAGGCCCAAAGGAAAAATATAAAGTGCATGTTTGTGTGATCCAAAAAGTAGTATTACTATCCTTCCAACCAAGGGAGTATGGAAAAGGATGAGGATGGGTGGAAAGATACAACTTATCAACAATGGACTGCATAATCAAGTTCTTCTACAAGCCATTATCGATGATACAATCAACTAAAAAATGAGGTGTTAAATGAGCACGAGTAACATACAGGTTCTCACAATATTTGATAAGAGTGTGATGGTTAAGTAAGGTGACCTTTTTTAGTCAACCTTCTAACTCATAATAAACACAATATTCCCTAGAAGTCTCGATGGGATTTTGGAGAGTCCCCTCCTCAAAAATTGACTCCTCAAATGTTCCATCGTAGATACTTGGACAAAAAATTATTTTTGCTAAAATTTCTTTAATTAGGGAAATTCTAATTTGTCATGTCCACTTATTTTACAATAGTTACAAAATTGTTGTATGTGAGAAGAATATGAAGCATGAGGTGCAGAAGAAATGGATTTAGTAGGAGTAGGAAGAGAAGAAGAAGTATAAGAAGGGGAAGAAGACTGTTGTTGAGGTTGACGTGGCGATGATGTGAAACCTTTGAAAGAGTGTGTAGCCCTTGTGTAGTGTGCTAATATCTTCTCCTCGGTGAGATGTGCATGTTTGAAGGTATCATCCAATGTAGTGCAAGTAGTATATTTGATATCCCTATAAAAGTGGGTGAGAAGACCACTTTTAAACTTGGCAATCAAGATAACATCAAAATCTAAAATTCCAAGTAAGACTCAAAGGCGGTTAAAGTGACAAACAAAGTCCTATATAGATTCTCTCTTACCTGACGAAGGTGTAGCCATTAGTTCATTAATTCCTCCTCATAATTTTATGGATAAAATGAGGCCTTAAAAACTCATATCATCTCTTCCCATTTACAAATTTGGTGATTGAATATGAGGACTTTGGTGATGTTGGAAATATTGAGCTTTGTGAATGACACATTTTCTTCATCAGGAGTTTGTGTATAATTGAACTAAGTCTCCATGTCTAGGATCCAACTATTGAGTACATTAGGGTCTCAAGAGCCTTCATATATTTTTACTTCACACCTTGGACGATAAGGATGGGGAGAACATTATAGTTTTTGCAACTTGGCCACTATCTCTACCAATTTTTCATCGTGGTTTGTAGTGATTTCTGCTAATTTTTCAACAATGGCCATGTTTGTAGCCATGGGTTTACTAGGAGTGGCCAAAGATTTACTAGATATTAGTTCAGGTAGCAAAAAGTGGTTTCAACTTGAATGGGTCTTCTCTCTTCGATTGGCCAAGGGTAGATTTCAAGGTAATTAATTAGGTGAGACTTAATGGGAGAGAAACCACTTTACAAAGTATGAATTAACACCATGTCATATATCCAATGATAGCACAATCACCACAAGATGCCAATGGTCAACACAATGTCATGCAATGATCATCATAATCACTATTCACAAAATATGCTCTGACAGTTAAATCAACTCTAACCCTTATGTTGGCCTGTGATCGAACACCCCACAATACAAGAAACCATTAGAAAAAAATCAACCTATGTTACAAGCCTATAGGGATCGATGAGTGACACAAACTATGATGATAAGTGAGTGACACAAACAACAATGATCAACGAGTGACATGATTAAGCAACATGATCGAGGACAACAAGGACTAAGTGATGTGACACAAAAAACAAGGGTTTTTGGTGTGAATGGTGATTATTTAGACCAAACATAATATGAATGATGAGGACTTGATGAGGAATCAGATCAAATAGGATGTGAAATACAACATGAAGGGACCCGAGGACCAAATGATGACTAGCAAGATAGACTATCGATGAGATGAAATACATGGTAGAACAACCAACTACAATGCTATGACCAAGGTGTTTGTGAGGACCAATGGAGGGGAAACATAGCCAACGGATGCTGGCTACCAATAAATATGTGAGTTGGGTGTTAAAAGCAAGTGACGTCTCCCTCGTCTAGTAGATGTGGGATAATCCACAAAATAAAATTTAAAGAACTTGATTCTACTGATCGATGTCAGGGACAACAACATCATTAGTGAATACAAACCCATCGAAAAGCTTTAATTCATTGCCAAAAAAATAATGAATCTCGTAAACGTTAGGAAATAAATAATTTGAACACCAGAATTATTATTGATTCATCAAAAAATGCAGATGACATTGGAATACCATGAAGGACTACGTTGTTGATGTGGATTGATGTTGATTAGTTCAATAAGGATATCACGTGATATATTGTCACCCAAAATGACTTTGAATGAGTCGAAATTTGCTGAGTGTGTTAGAAATTATTAGATACGCATGAAAGGTAGCACTGCATAGTAGATCATCAACTACCGATAAAAAATGGTAGATTTGTACCCTCAACTCTGATGCTTGATGGCTGCACTATGTTAAAAAGGCCTCTAAGAAGTTAGCAATTACTTCCTCACCCTCACCAAAAATTGATATTGATGCTCGATGGAATTTGTGAAAATGATGGAAGGATTTTTTGACTTTGCAAAGCACGTTTGGTCGATGATCTAGATGAGGGAACCCAGTAGGTGATCAATCTGTGCAGGATCACAAAATAATCATAGTGATGTTTATGTGGAGTGTACTGGTGGACTACTGAACAAGGTGACACCACCAGAGAGGGAAGCTAGTTCCAAGGATGTGGAGGCTTCTACATAAACGTGAGTGATCAATAATATCATAAGGAAGTGACATCGAGAGCCATCAAATATCCACATTGAATCACCAAAAATGGTGTTTCCAACTGGATCTATTGATTTTTACAATGATATTCCAATGCATTTATCTCCATTACACCACAAGAAGACTCAAAGCTCATCATCTCCAAACTATAAACACAACGAATGAAGCCAAAAAGATACGAGCTTACCAAACTACATCAAGTTGTCAAGGGATGACAAATCCAAGTGTGATAACTTGGATCAAGAGCTGAGGATTGGGTTCAGAGGGATCCTATCTAGCTGAAGGTTGATGATCAGAGAGTTCCTCCAAGCCAAGACCTGTTGGTGGTTTTCTCATTCCTCTTTTAAACCAGACTGGCCTCAAGGAAGAGGATACTCACCTACCCAACACTCAGCTCTGATACCACTAATACAAAAGTAACACTCGAGAGCAAGATGCGAGGAATAAGCACAAATGAAAACCAAGATGCATTCAAACTAGAAAATATATTTATAGGCATGTCTGCCTTTACAAAAGCAAAATTTAATGCACCCAATCCGTGTGATAATTAAAATTTATACAATATGATCCATGTGAAAGGGATAATATTATAGAATATAATATTAATCCCTATCAAAATTGGCCTTTTTGCCACCATATATGCTCTAATGTGGGTTATTTTTCCTTCTCTCCTCTACTTACAACACTAATAAAATCGATTTTATGGTTTGGATTGTCATAGATTAAATATCTATTAGTGGTCCCTCATCCAATGAAGCTGAACTACACCTCTTTACTTCCTAAAAATTATTGTGGTGGTGTTGTGGTATAGCTTTCTTTAGCTTATTCGCATTTATCATCATTATGAAATCACCCTCAGTCTCCTCCATGTATCACATGTGCTTACTCCTATGACAATGATCACCATCACATAAACTAAAGTTTATACATCCCCATCTACATCTATAATCATTGGTATCTTCTACACATACTTTTATGTAGTTATGAATCCTTTTGGTTGTTACACTACTACACACCAAAATCTTGGTGCAACAACTTCTAATTGTTTTGTCTAATATCATCCCTTGGTAGCCTCAATTGAATCCACTCTTCTAATACCTACAATGTTTCTTGTAATACCTCCTTTTATAGTCTATCCTTCTAATTGTATGGGAGTGTCTAATGGTATTGAAGCACAATTCAATTCATGTAGTTTACAGTGTTGAACCACCATAATTCTTTGGGTATTTTTATCAATAATAATAACCATGGTGATGTCTTATGAAGGTCTTAAAGGTGGAATTACTTTGATACTTTATCCCACTGACTAATACTATTATTGTGACTATTGTTATGGTGGTCGTTGTTGCTATAGTTGCTCTTCCAAGTGCTACCACTACTACTCCAACTATTTATATCTCTTATCCTTAGCACTAGGTAATTTTTCCTTTGCTCCATTAGAGTTTGCACTCTCCTAAGTTAGTGCATAAATATATCCTCCTTCATCCTCTTCTAAAGACTTGAATGAAAAATAATTTGCTACCTTTCACTTCTTTGTTGTTGCTTTCTTTCCCATTACTACCTTTCTTATTAGTCCAATCTTCATGAATGGGGCAACATGGGCCCAAAAAAAATAGTAGGCACTAATTGTGGTATTATATGTAGAGTATTTAGTCCTAGAAACAAAATATTTTTATAAACTATAGCATCTAGAAGTAATACGATGGAATTGAATGCCATTGAAGTTTTTCATATACAAAAAAAATTGTATGCACCCAATCATACTTTTCTCTAGATATTACTCCTTTCATGTATGTGATGAACCAAGTGGGCATATCTGAGGCTCTTTGTTCATAAAAAAACTTGGGACATGATTACATTCATTGTGCACCATAATTCATCCAACTTTAGGTGTTGTATCTTTAGTCTATTATTTTCATGCTCGATCAACTTTACAACTTTTGTTGGACTAAAGTTGGTGACTATCAAAAAAGTTCTTCAACCAATATGGTTTCACTCCCTCCACTAATTTTATTATAAGGAGTCCAAATACCATCTAAAAAATATTTTAGGAGAATGATACCCACACCTTCTTATCACCAAGTATCACTCTACTTTACTTTTTCTCTACATCATAAGTTTGCAACATCTCCAATAGGTACGGATTGAAGAAATATTTATTGAAATAGAGAACCTACAAAATAAATTGAACCCCAATATTATAAAATACATTCTTCAACTAGTGGTATTATGGATGCTCCAACCACCACTTCCTATAAAATTCACCTACAAGCATCATCTAGGTAATTTCTTCTAAGGGAATTTTCATGTGCTTCTTCCTCATACTTTTATGTTGTGGTGAAGTTGTTGGTTCCTTTCCTTTAGTTGACCTATATTTTTGTATGTTGATCCTTGACTACATCCTCCATGTTATCACATTACCCCTCATCTAGTGTCCATTTTGGGCTCCTTCTCTCTTCCACATGCATATTATTTTTGGCTTTTCAACAAGGTAGCTTCAACACCTCCTTCATGGTTATGAGGTCTTTATAGCAACATAGCTTTCATCAATCTTGGAGGATGTCTTTGTAACATAACTCTTTATATATTTTAAATAGTCCTTGACCTTTTCTATATTTCTTTTGTAGTTTTCTTTCTTGGTTTTAAAATGTTAATCCTTTGACAATTTTTAATTCTAGCTACCCCAATTAATGAGGCTCTAAAATGCCTTATTTGGTACCTTATTTTAGCCTCTTTTGGTGTGACTTAACTATGGATTAGACTATATATTTACATAAGTATCACATTTAAGCATAGTAATTAGGGGAATATAATACTAAGTTGAATATAGTGCATTTATGTACTTTTTAGGGATAGAAATGCTAATTTTGGTGTTTAATCAATAACTATTATTGCTTGGGGAAGCATGGAAGAATTTTTTAAGTTTGAAGACAAAATTAGAGCACCATAGGTGTTGAAAAGTGACCAACACTAGAGGCACAAAATAGTGACCAATATCGAAGAAGCTGCCTTAAGCTAATATCAAAGGAGTTGCATTAGGTCGACATTAGAGGAGCCACATTAAACCAACATCAGAAGATAACTTTATTAATGTGGCATTGGATGTGATCATTAGTGATTAGACACTTTTTTAGTGTAACACTAGACATGATGATGACAGTGAACAATTAGATGCGATGACATCAACATGTAAAGTAATATGATCACCAGATATATCAATAATAGTAGTCAACAAGATAAACAACATATAGGTGTTATGGTGATGGTTTTTTAAGCATAACCATGGCGCCTACAATAAACACAAACTACCTATTTTTAAAATCTACCAAAGAGAAAGAAATCAAACAACTAGGTAGATCAATTAATTTTGGGATGCCTACATCGGGATGGTTTAATAGATTTTTATAGCTAATTTGGTCACCTATTGAACTATTTTATTTGTTTATTTCTTGACCATCCACCCTTGTAACTCAAACATCTATTATTCTCTACTTAGTATTAATATGTATATGTGTAGAAATGAAAACACTATTGACTATTGATTGATTAATTATTCTATGTTTTTTAATGTTTAACTTATGAAGACTCTTTGGAAAGACCTCTATTGTTAACATTATAGCTTGATTATTACATGGAGCAATTTGGCTAAGATATGAGTCTTTGTTATGCATTCTGTTTTTATAGTAAATAAAATAAGTTCCGGATTTTATTTCTCAATTCTGAGCTAGTTTTGCTTTCCACATTGCCTTGGAACATGGGCCTACTCCACAATGAAATGGAAAGTCTTTTTTTTATCTAGGTATGTTATTATATTTTTAGTTATTTTACAAATAATTTTCTGAGAAGAAAAATCATTAACATAGGATTAAATTTTGATTTGTGTTTATAATTTGTATTTGCGTGTGTTAATTCAATTATGTAATTGTTTGTATTTTTTTTAAAGTGAAAAACCCCTTGTGAGGCCGCCTTGGTCTAAGAGACTATGAACAGGGGGTTCTACACCATCAAAGTCACTTGGGATTCGCACCTGACCCTGCCCACACCAAAATTATTAATTGAATTTTGGATACCCAATTCAGCTTTTTTGTAGGGTGGAGATTTGAACCTGGGACCTCCCTTGGAGGATTGCCCTCTCCTCTCCAACTCACCTACAACACATGGGTGTAATTGTTTGTATTTAAGATTTCATATATTTGATCCATTTATGAATCTATAATTGTGTGTTTTATTAGCTTTGTAATTGAGAATTATTTGATTATGTAAGCATGTTTTTATTTAATTTTGCAAGGATCAGTGTGAATTTAGTGATATCAACATGGTTTACCTTCTAGATCATGTGTTATTTCCTTCTGTTTACCTTCTACATGTGTGTTTAGGAACCTCATACTAAAAACCTACAAAATAAAACCCTCCTAGAACATATAGCCTATGTATACCACCTCATATTTGACATGAAATAGAGTGATTGTAATTCAAACACCACTTTTTAGCACTATTTCTAGGGAACATGACATTGCTAAGAAATGATTGAACCATCTAATATCATCATCTCTTTGTTATATATTTTATCTAGTTAATTGTTGAGACTTATGGTACACCAAATATCCCTTATTGACTATATTTTATTTTAAATTAATCCATGTATCATGAATGAATTATTATCCTAGGACTATGAAGACATGATTAAAGAATTTGGAAGTTAGAGTACTAGATCACATTTCCCTAATTCTTGACTTAAATTGGCTTTAGTTGATTTGTTGGTACCTCTATTTATATCCTTTTTTATTAAAAGGTGAAAGCACAAGATTGAGAATATTAATCCTTTAGAGGAGACCATTGGATCATGTTAGACCTAATCCATTGATCTATGAAACTAAGTGATCCTATTTTTGTTCTAATTCAATGGAAGAATAATTGGCTAAAACCTAGCAAGAGATAGTGACATTGAGAGGTAGTAGGTACTACGAATTTAAGATTTCTAAATTTTTAAAAAATATTAACTAGGATATGATGCATGAATAGACCTATGAACCAAAGAGGTAGATTTATTATCCAAAACCCTTGATAAACCACAAGTACTTTGAAATTATGCTCGAAGGTTGTATCGAATAGTCCATTACCTATAACTATGGTCCTAAGTGATTAACTACAAATAAGAAAATAGGAAGCAAGTACAAGTAGACCAACATAATAATTCTTAGGGTTTTAAATATATCCTAAACTAGAAAACTCTTTAGAAAAATCTAGTAGCCTCCCACCTACCCCAAACTATTCATATCTCTTAAAGAGTTTAAGAAAACTTATGTCTATTGGGAACACATTAACATGAGGGATAGGCATGATGAGAATAACATAAGGTATAGATAAAGTAATACACAATATTTGGGGGAAGCTATAAATGATACTAATATATTCACATACCCTATTATATTGGACCCCTAAATACAAGCTCTTATGAAAAATATCTCCCCATCAATATTGCCAAATTTTAGGAGGACTACTTTGGAGGATATAGATCAGTTTATCTTTGAGTTCAAAATCCTATGTGAAATGTATGATTATGGAAATGATAAAAAAAAACTTAAACTATTCCCCTTCATACTTAAGGCTTTGAAGATGCATTGGTTTATGAGGTTGGCACCCATATCAATACACATATGGAAAGAAATGAAAAAAAGCCTTTTTAGATAAATATCAAGAATATTATTGTGTTAAGAATAAAAAAGAAGAATTATTTAGAATGAAATAAAATGATGATGAAACTTTAGAATATTATTTAGATTAGTTTTTATTCATTTATAGGTGGTGTGGAGATGGGATAGACCACAAATTAAACAAGTTAATTTTCCTATAGGTATTACATGATGAGTCAAGAGATGCTTTGAATATCATGGGAAAGTATGACATGAAAAAGTTAGAATTTTTTGATATTATGAAACTTTGTGGGAATTATTCTTGCATAAGGGGAGGAGCTAGCAAGTTACAATCAAGATCTACATAGATATAATAAAAATACTCCATTTTATATATTAGTTTGGGTTCCAACCCTTAACACTTATTGATGCATCTCTCCCTATGCAACCCGTAGAGTACTCACCTAATAGATAAAAATAAGTAGTAAATATAGCATGGTTTATGAAATAGATTCAAAAAATCTAACAATAGGCCCATGAACTCTTAGAAAAGATAAATCATAAGTACAAGCAATGCCATGACTAGCATTGGGTCCCATATCAATTCAAGGTTGGAGATAAGGTAAGGTTACATATTTACAAAGAGAGAGTTATATGATCCCATACGAAGACTAGACATATTTGCTATGGAATATACACCATCACAAAAAATATGGGAGGATATTCCTTTGAATTGAATCTTCCATATTATCTTGGTTTTCATCCAATATTCAATGTTAAATTTTGTAGACCTTCTCATCCACATTTCTTGGGAACTTCAATAGTAGAAGAATAGTTGGACATTGAATAACTCAATATATAGTTTAGTACCAATAGAGGAGGACCAAATTGTTACACATGGACTAGGACCACTAGAAGAAAATCCACTTAGATGTACATAGTGTTGAAGGTAGGACATCTTGGTCATGAAGGGGAATGGATAACAAAAAAATGGATAAAGAAATAATTTCCACACCTAATGATAAAATGGGAATGATTTATTTCCAAGGGAGATGAATGATCCAAGCATATGACCTTTTCATAGGATGGCTTTATACACAAAAATATCGAAAAAACTATTTTTTTGATCCTAACCACATTGTTAGGGGAATAAATTGTGCTTGGGACTCTATTTTAATCCATTCAAGAAGCATTGGAAATATTAGAAAGAGAACAAAAATATCGATAGTCAAATATATTTTTGACAAGTTACTAAAAAATTTATGGAAAAATGCTCCAAAGGGCCTAAAAATGCAAAACAAAATACTTAATAATTTTTTTTTTTAATTTTTGTAACCAAAATGCATTTCTAGATATGTTGACACATCAAAAAAAGATAAAACAAAAAAGGAAAAGTTTTTTTTATTTTGTATGCACATTATGGAAGGTAGCCACCACATTTCCATATGGGTAACTTTTTAACTCATGAAATTTGGACCACCATATTTCTATATAGGTGACCTATATTCAATACGATAGAGTTCCAATATACCAATTATTGTAGGAAGATAGATGCACCCTTGAATGTAAAAATCATGAGTAATATATGCAATGTTATACCCTCATATATCTTCTAAAGATTACTTACATTGTAATTTGTTTGGGCAAAAAAGTTATTCTATTATTTTGATTATATATATCTATCTTATGATTTGTTATAATCTTTTATTTTTTAAACTGCAATCTTTCATGATCTTCCTAACTCAGTTTTTTAAATTTTGAATGAATGGTATTAGAGTTGTCTATATTTTAAGTTTCTATCTATAGGCACAAGATCAAGATATTAAAATTTTAAAAATCATATACAAGACCACTCTGATCACCTCTATTGTCTTTCCAAACAATCTTAGGTGAGAACTAGAATGAATAATACCAAAGATAATAATTTCAAGAAGATTTTGAATTAAGCCCTCATAAAATAAAGGAATGAGATAATGGATCAATTTTAGAAAAATGTTTAATAGATCCCTACTATAGATTCTACAACCTCCTTCACACAACCTCTCACTAACCTAACACCATTTAGTGCTCCCACACCTTTTAAGGTGTAGGTGAATTTTGATATTCCTACTTTAGAAGGAAAAATATTGTTGATGTCATATAAATTTGGTTAGACCAATTATATTCATATTTTTTTATAAATAAATTCATTGACAGTGAGAAAAATACTTTTGCACTTTTAAAAGCTTTGTTACCTATTCAAAATTGGTGGGAAGCATATTATAATATGGTTGCAAAAGAGAATAAAAATGAAGTAATGTTAATATAGAATAATCTAATGGAGGTCATAAAGAAATAATATTATCTTGTGGGGTCCTATGAAGACCAATACCTACAATGGAAACAATTGTATAATGGTAAATACCAATCGATTCAAGATTATTGTCATGGCCCATTTCCTTGGATCATTTCCAAAATATTAGTAGTTAATTAATGGGATGATTTATTGATCAAAAAAAGGGGAATAGACCTTGAAGAATACTATAAATTTCAATTAGGGATTTTGGTAAAGTTTAGAGAAGGATTTATTATCTTTCAAAATAGATAATTTAAAGTAATTTAAATAGAAGGTAAATGAAGCTTTGGTGAAAGAAGAAATAGAAAATAAATTTTCACCAAAATTTACTACAAAGTAGTAAATTGTGTGTAAGTAACCTAATTATGTAACAATTAGGTACTCACAAGTTTACCCAATTTTAATTGGACTAAAAAGAATTCTAGAATTTTCAAACAATATATGAATTTTCCTATTTTCTACATGGTCCATTATCATTAATGGAAATTACATGGATATTCTTTCCTTTGCACCTAACCTATTCTCTAATAATAGGTTGGAAATTATCTCTAGAAAACAAGACCACCTAATTTTGGTGGACTCCTTCTACTCTTTGAATTTTCCCTCCACAAGAAATGTCTTATTTGAATAAGGGTATATTTTAATATTAAAATAATAAGGCCATTATTTGGCTCATGAGTGGAGAAGTTTCCTATATGTAGAGGACCTCTTGTGAAGAAATGAGGAGGGAAATATTGGGGGCTTAGGGAGTATGCTCTCCACTTCGATGGATCAAAAACCAAAAATATTTTGGGAGAGTACTAAAGATAGACTATAGGCTTTTGGCCAAAATGAGAACCTTGCAAGATTCATAGAAGATGTAGGTAGAAGAGCAGCAAGAAGCAAGGAGTCCTTTGTGGGATTTTGAGGTTGGAGCTACCTTCCTATAGTGTGTTTATGAATGCTTTACATTTGAAAACCTTGCTCTTTCTCATTTAATTATAGTTAATAAAATTATTAGTGAGCAGTACTTATCTCCTATTACTTGTTTGTTCAAGTTATTAGGAACCTAATATTCCTTTTAATTAATTGATTATAGCTATGTTATTAGTAAAGTGTTCCATGATGAATTAACTTGTTTGTTAAAGTTACTAGGAACCTAATATTCCTCTAAATAATTTGATTATAGTTATGATGGATTAAAAATAGATTTTGGTAGGTTATAATATAACTACCAAATCATAATCTGTTCATGTTAGTTAAAAAATATCTAAAGTCTAAAATTAGATGTTAAGAGCTAAATAAAACTAATCAGTCCCCACGAGGAGCTAATCGGGTTGAACCAGAAGTGCCTTATCTATTTATAGGCAAGCCCAGTCATGGTATTTCAAGGTACATTGTTGAAGGAGGGGGTATCATAGAATCATTAAAGATACAAACCCTATAGTGTTCTTTCATTGGTAAAATGTTGATTGTGACAAAACGACCCTCATGGCTCCCTATACTCACATATCAAGAAGATCCTAAGGTATAATTTAACCATCTAGAGTTGTTTTCCAGAGACTTATGACTATATTATTAGTTCTAGGAGTATGCCATAATAAAGAAATTACACTAGGATATATGGAAAATAATTATAAACACATCTCATGATGTTTTTATTGATTAATTAATC
This sequence comes from Wollemia nobilis, assembly GCA_028583015.1. Lineage (NCBI taxonomy): Eukaryota > Viridiplantae > Streptophyta > Pinopsida > Araucariales > Araucariaceae > Wollemia > Wollemia nobilis. The sequence continues at coordinate 4,735,133 of JAQPPZ010017049.1, read as the reverse complement.
GATGTTACAAGTCACTCAAGTATGGTTATTAGCATCCTTATTTACATCTAAATCGATGGGGCTCTGAATCTACTATGGTGTAGACCAAAAATAGAGGAAGAGTGCCATCTATACAACATCTCTACTTTTGTCGACTGTTGCCTAATTTATGGAGAGCTTCAATCCCCTATGGTGTAATCCTGGTGTCGATTTATGACTGATGTAAATTTAATTTATAACCCTAATTCCGCTGTATGTCCTAATTGGGTCTTCAACATTTGATATACGTTCAAATAACCTATCATTCACTGATGTCCTATCTACATGCTTAGCTCTATTTAATCCTAACCAGGCTCCCACAACTATGGTTTTTGCCATCGTTGATGACCATGTGGACTATAATCTTGAGGGTCGATTAAAAATTCTCCTTCATATATCATTTAGGTAATTTATATTGGAATTTTAGAAACCTCTTACGTAGCCTTGAGATCCTAAAAGTGGAACCTTGAGAAAGCAGGTCTTACTCTATTTTTTTGATACCTGTCCTTACTGAAGAATCACCTGCATGTTTGTATTATAACCCTACAAATACAACTCCATCTGCAAACAACCAACATCATCGTTTGAAGCTCCATGATCATTATTGCACTAGGGATTGAGTGGTGGTAAATTTCATTAATATCTGATTAAGAGTATTATTTTGAGTGGTGAATATGCACTTGGGGGGTGTAGAAGAGAAGCGATGTCTTCCAAAAACATCCCACATAGATCACATGGAACTAGTGGAGGGCTTAGAAAGGGATATCAATTTCCATGATGTGTGTCCATGAATCGATGGACGAAGTGATCTAAATACCGATGGATAGCGATATATCTTGACACACATATTTCAAGTAATGGATTGTGATTAGGTATGCTCCAGTATTAGTATTCAATAATCCTCTTGTAACAGACATATAGGTGGAGCTTCATTGTCCACATTGATTGGCTAAAGTTGTATGGTTGATATTTGTGTTATTTAAAAGTCTCTTATTCAATATTGATACTAAAGCACGTGGAGACTAACAAGCTCTAGAATTGTAGAATTTTCCAGTAACGACAAATGACCTTTATTCAAAATATAATTTTGATTCAATTTTTGGGTAAAGATAGGTAAATCCTCCAAAGAATTACACTTTAGAGATATACGGATTTAGTATTACCTTATTATTATACCTCCTTGACCTTGATTATGTTATATTTTTACAAATAAAGGATCATGTAAAATAAAATTTATAAGGGTTGAAGCTTAATTCTTTAGAAGTTTTCAAGTAAAAGTATATATTTGTAGATGGGTGATTAATTTTATAATATCATTTGGGTTTTTATATGATCTAATATGTATAAATAATATTTAAAATAAATAAAACATTAAAGGCAACCAAGGTTAGATGTTTTTCTGCAAATAAAATATACAAGATGTACAAAAATAAAATTATTTTTAGATTAAAGAATGATCGTCTAATAAATTAAAGGTATGGGACTTTAATTCATTGAACGAGGGATTGATTGTAAATCAATCATGAAGAATGAATTTGGAATTCATTCTCGAAGGAACCTAAGGTGTTTCCTTTGATGTCGATAAGACTTCTCCAAAATATGATTTCGATGATCATCATGAACATATGTAAGATTTTATAAATTATTAAGATGGCTTAGAGAAAGGAATTGGAAAATTCCTTAATTGCATCATGAATTATAAAGGAACAGATGAATTCTTTATTTGTATGAGAATTTTTTTAATGATGGCTTAGATAAAAGAATTAGAAAATTCTTTAATTGCATCATGATATCTAAAAGGGATAGATGGGTTCCTTAAAATGTATAATTGATTGAAATGGATCCGTAGATGCCCTTCTATACTTGTATTATTTTTCATCTTATGTTTATGAATGATAGGAACAAACATATTTTGGAGGTTGGATTTATTCCCCATGAGGGTTTCCAAGATAAATCTGTGTTACTACATTTGTGGTTTGATTTGTTATTTTTGATGAATGTTGCATTTACTTAGTTAAATTATTGATAAATTAAATGATAAATTCTATAAATAGTGAGATATTAATTGCTTGATGTATTGAATATGCAATCCTTTACTTTATTATGACAATGATTAATGTTTGTTAATTATTTTTTAGTTTGAATTAAAGTTTTGATGCAAGGAATGTATGCTTTTATCTAATATGTTGTTGATTTAATGAATCACAACTATGAAATTTACATTCTAAAATGTTATTTGAAATGTGAATGATGTAATCAGCTAGATTTACTTATCAGTGATTAGTATTTGATATATTCAATTGTTGGTTAGATTCAAAAAATTGATGTAATGAATATACACCTTGATCAAATGGTTATCTCATGATATTTATTTTCAATGAGATGTTTATAATGTAATGAGTTCTACACTCTAATGGTTAATTGAATTATGTTGTATCATAAACAATCATGGATGGATTATCCAAAAATACTAAAATAATAAAATGATAACTATTATGAGTAATCCGCGTTGGAGCCCACCAATGAAAAATGAGACTTGGGTTGTAGACCATCAAACCTTACATTCTGAGTTGATATTTGAATGTACATGAGGAGTAGGTGCTCCAATTATGGTGAAGAATAAATTTTGGTAATGAACTTAATTGATCCAAAAATGAAAAAGGATCAAGTAAATCCTGAGAGGTATAAGGGAAAGTAATCGTTCTTAAGATGTCTATTCCAAGTATTGTGTAAGTTTAATCATATGTAGTGATTTTGTTATCTTAGTAGCCCCATTGAGGAGATGTGGCTAGGAACTAAGATTTATGATTAACCATTGGTGTGGTTACATCATCTATGATGGTTCTCCATTGGTGTGGTTCTCCATCTTCAAGGCATTCACCTACTTACTAATCTTGGTGGATAGTATGGGAAGAGTGATTCCCTTTGGTAAGGTATGAAAACATAATGCTTTGGTGAGCATGTATACACCTAAAGTGTTTCATGTGTAGGGGACTACTCATATGGGTATCCTAATAGACCATATGAATGATATTGGACTATTCCAAGATAGAGTAGTGGTTCTAACCACTCAATTTGGGCAGATTTGGCCTACTCAGCCTTAGCTATGACTAACACCCATGGCTAATAGAGCTAGATACACCTTAGAGCCATGGCTAGCCCTGAAACTATTTTGAATTCCTAAGCCAAGATAAATGTAGTTACAATGACCATGGCAATAGATTTCAAGTGGTTTTGAGTGAGGATGCATCTAGAACCTTCCACCCAACTGTTCCAACCTCATAGTTCTTGATATTGGCTTCTCCATGAATCTAGGCTAAGGACTTGAGAAGGCTATAAGATCCCCCTTAAAATTGAGGAAAATTATGTAGAAGATCTTTGAATTGAACGCAGTGAAGATCTGCCAAATTGTGGAGTCATTTGCAAACCCTTGAGGAGTGCTTACTTGCTACCAATTTAGAAATCATAATTACACTCAAAGCTATGGAGAATTCAAGAGTATAAGGAGATAAATCATCCAAATTAAGCCTCTTCCACAACCAATTCATAGAATTCACATCACAAATCCATGCAAGAACATAAAGGTGACCCTTGATCATCAATTCCACAAAGGAAATTGAAGATCCAAGCCCTGATTATAAGAGCAAGAGAATTTTCACCTCGGCCATTACTGTCAGCCATGGCTAAGAGTGCCAGTTGTGCTTCAAACTCACGATGAGGGTTTGATCTCTGATTTCCTTTGTTTTAGCCATATATTTCCTCTTTCAAACATGTATTTAGGTAGATTTGACTTATATTAGCTTTCCTTTATGCATTTGTATGGTTAAATTTAGGAATTAGAGGTAGATTTGCTTCTATTTTCCTTGCATTTGTTAATATAGACTAGTTTCATTGAATTTGATGCATTTCAAGTTCTAATGGTTAATTAGGTTGTTTAATTGCTATATTTCTTGCATTTCTTTACAAGTTTACATGCTTTCTTGCTATATTTTTCCTTGTTTATGCAATTACCTATCAAGAGCCTCATCAAGAGAGACCTCCTTTGCTATTAACCCCTTTTATGTTGTTTCTTGAATGTAGGTTTACAAGATTTGAGCATTTCAAGGTGTTCTTGGCAACATATTCCTTCAATCGCATGAGAAGAAGGCTATCTTTGGCCTTGAGTAGTTCGTGTCCATTCTAGAGAGTCTATGGATTGCACCAATCCCCATTTTAATGCCTCAAAATATTGTATCAACTGTATCAAGGATTTGGTTATTTATAAGAGGGATGCATTTGTAATATGGATTTGGTAAATATTTAATAAAAGAAACCTTAATTTCTTGTTAAATTCATTATTGTCCATATTTGGATGCTTTAATGCTTGATTTTAACTGATGCACTAGTTAGGTGTATGCTTTTTAGATTGGTATAGATGGTGATAACGCAAAAAACCTCACAAATTATACGATAACTGATGCATTCTTGACTATTTTTTGTTGCAGGTGGTAGCCATGCTTGTCATCCACAATGCATAGTCTCCATCATGCTTGATAGCCATGATGAGCAGCAAAGCAAAAAAATAGACAAGAAGCAGACTATATCTCCATAGAACGAGGATTCTAGGTAACTCTAATCCTCTGTGTTTTTTGATTATAACTATTTTTTTTGTCTACATTAGATAATTACATCACATAGAGAAACAATAAATATAAATTCATGAAAAATCATATGATGTCTATTAGCTGCGGCTGAAAACTGTAGCTAACATTGTTAGCTGCACTTGTTAAATGTGGCTAAGTTCTTGGCCTGCAATTCCATCTCATGGTAAACACTGTTACATGTGGTTCTATCCTACGACTGATAATCAAAAACTATTTATAGAGTTTTCTTGTTGTGGCCCAATAAGAGGTCAATTAGAGCATTTAAGTTGCATTCTCTAAACAACATTTAGATAATTAGATGCATCTTTCTTAAATTTGAAATGTCTCTATCATTAGGCATGTAAGAAAGAGCATGTATGCTTGGTGTTGCATTTTCCTTTTCATGCAAAGCTAAAATGAACACACACACCACACAATATTTAAATTCTGGTGAGTTGGAAGTCATATCCAACCACTAGTAGAGTTCAATGATGGTGGTAGTTATTTTCATTCATTGGCTCAACTCCCATGAACCCTATTATTTTGGCCAATACCAACTCCAAGATCTATCCTAACCATGCAAAATAGTGCACATTCCTCTTTGAAGGGGTGTATCACTACCCACGGGGTGCTGGGTGAGTATCGGTAGGACCTGTACTCCCTACCCAAGTTTGGATTTCATCTCCACATTTCAGGGGGTTTATGTGATCATGAATTTCATTGCTGGTTATCAATTTGTGAGCATACAAGTGAAAACCTTAAACTATTTGAGCATTACATCAATAATTTCAAACACGATGAGAGTAGTTTAGATTTTCAAAAAATTTCAAACACATCAAAATAGTATAGGGCTCATAAAGCAACTTTTAAAAGAGATAATTATTCTTGTTTGCTTTAAAATCTAGATACAATATAATACACATCATGGTTGTCACATGGAGAGACCAATCTCGATGAAAAACCAAGGTTGACATCGAAGATCCACCTAATGTATAACACAATGCATCGAACCCTCAATCACAAGATCCTCTTGAATGACGTTCAACGAGCATTAGAGGGGATAACTCTACATGTGGGGGTTCTCATCAAAATACCCCACCTAGAGGAGGTAATGTACACTCCTTGTGAGATGAATATGAGTATGGAAGATCCCAACATGGGGTATTAAAGCATGAGAGCATATATCTTGATCATACACCTCGTGGACCTACTAGATCTGTTGAAGAGTACATCATGGAGGAAGGAACTATAACCTAGTTTGTTCCCATCCATACTCGAGCTAGAGGTGGTTCAAGGTCTGTGCTAGTTTAAAATAGATAAGTAGAAAACCCATCTATTAAGGGGTAGGAAGAGAGGGCTACTTCAAATCATAGACCCACACAGACTCTAAACAATAATAAACTTGGTAATTTCACATTTGATATATAAAGTTAGAGTCAATGGTATGCCACCACATGAGCCATGGTGTACTAGACAACTTGATGGTTTGGATAGAGTCCTAGGGTAGTTAGGATATAAACCCTCAGTGGCACACTCTCATTTTGTGAGCTATCATAGTGAGAGCACATGTAGGACTATCAAAGAACTATGAGAATTCTCTAAGCATTCTTGTAGTATACTTGCCCCGTCAACCCACACAGGCATAGATCACAGACAACACTAGAATAAAAATGCCATCTATATAGATAAAGGCAAGAGCATGTCAAATAAGTCTGTTGGGGGCCATACCAACAAAGCTACACAAATAGAAAAAATCCACCAGATACCACATATGGCCGATCTTATAGATTGATCACAAAAATTGGTGTTAGAATAAAGGTAGTAGATCTTACAAGATCAATTGGAAGATGTACGTGAAGAGCGTGAGTGGCTTGAAAATGAGGATACTCAAAGACAGAGGTTGCTAATGTAACATATTTTTGAGTAATGAATGCATGAGCAACACATCCTTGATCAAAAGGAGCGTGCTGAGAGAGAGGATTGATTGGCTCATGTCAATTTACCTCCTTGGAGTGAATATAGAGATCATGCTCATAGATGAGCTACTTCATAGCCCGAATTATACCCTAAACACATTGAAACTCATACTTGCCACACAGTCTAAAATACGATACAATGCCAAGTGCTTGAACATCATGGGCGTACATAGTACAAGAAAGTAGCAAGAGACAAGCAAGAGCAAGAATATCCTAAGATCTCCTTAGTGGAAAAGGAGGATGAGCCTAGTCCTCCACATCAACCAAAGAAGAATTTACCTCCAAAAACTCCTCAACAAACTCTCAAAGAAGAGGAAATTATATCTTTGAAGGCCTACAAGGTCTTGGCAGACAAGGTTAGAGAAATAGAGAAACAAGGGATGGCTTATCAAAAGCCAACCTTGAACAAAATATACAATGAGCCTTTATGACCTTTAGTGCCCATTCCAGCATATATCGATCACTTCAAGATGCTAAAGTTGGAGAAATTTCAAGGAGAGGAAGATGATTAGGAACATGTCACAAGATTTATGGATATGTACTTTTATATAGAAAGTAATGATGCCATATTGCTGAGAACCTTCATCACAATCCTTTTAGGTCCTGCCTAAGAGTGGTTCAATCAACTTAAGAGGCACAATGTAACTAGCTTTGAACAATTGGACAATACGTTTCTTGAACGCTTCTCCTTCGATATCAAGAAGAAGGTAAACCTGTCTGATCTAGCTACTCTAATGCAACATGATGATGAGCCAATTATGGACTATGGGAAAATATGGATAAAGTTGATGGTAAAGTTGCCATTTTCCATTCTCACCATAGAACTGACTTGAATGTTTACAAAGAGTTATATGAAGCACATCTTGCTACTACTATAGTTGCAACTGTATCAAACATTTGAGGAGGCCTTAGTGCAAGCCAAGGTAATTAAGGAGATCAAGTTATAGGAGGGTAACTTGAAGCTCTGGAACAAGAAGGATTAGAACAAGAAGAACACCCACAATCAGAATCACCCGACCAAGCTGACCCATGTGAACCAAGTGGTGTTAAACCTTTAGAAAGGGGATAAGGGGCAACAACAAAATTATTAGGCCCAACCTCCTCTTGTGTGATACGACCAGTGTAACAATAACAAGAAGGTTAAGAATAAAGAGGAACGTCCTCCTCACCAGATCACACCATTATCAGAGATAATGACATCAATATTCCATCAACTATCTAAGGCTAAGGCTATTAACTTATCATAGATAAATTGCAATACCCTAACCAATCCAAACCAAAAGGGTATAGGAACAATATGTATTACCATTAACATAGAATTAAAGGACATGACATCGAAGGATGTTATAGTTTCAAACATGTGGTGCAAAAAATGATAAAAAAGGTGAGATAATTGTGGACAACCCCTAGGATTTGAACAATCAAAATATGAGGATCTTCAAGAACCTCTTACCGAATCATGAGCCATCGAGTAACAATGCTGGTCATGTGAATCAAGTGCGGTTGGAACCACCAACTCAAGGATTCATTGACATGCTCAATGTTGTCACAAGACAAGGGAGGTATGAGTGACCAAATCCACATCTAGCTCCAATTAGAGTGCAAGATATGCCTTCTCAAAGGCCAGTGTAAAATATGCTAGGCCCATAAACAAGATCGATGGTGACCATCAGGAGTAGGCTAGTTCAAAGCCTACAGATAACTCCAGTAAAGTTGTCAATATATTAACTAATACAATAGTCTCCTAAGCATAGGGAGATACTCATGGAAATCCTAAGTTCTATTGAAGTTAAGTCCCAGGCCCCCAAAGTATTTAGGAACTTTGTGGGACATGTGAAACAATGTAGTGAGATGGTGATTCAATTTCATGATCACAAGATTAAAATGGTCTCTACTGCTATATCGGACCCATCACTACATATAATTGTGTGTGTTAACCACACACCATTTAAATAGGTTTTTATTGACACAAGGTCATCAATCAACATTATTACTACCAAGGCATTGACATATCTGAAGTTGCCAAAATCACACATTGTACCTTCTACCTTCACTTTGAGAGCATTTAACGATGCACTATTCTCAATGGTAGGTACTATAGTTATTTTGATTCAGGTTGGACTAAAGACCATCCCTATGATGTGTCATGTAATAGAAGGTGCTATGCAATATAAAATCCTCCTGGGGAGGCCTTGGATTAGAGAAATACGTTGCGTTCCCTCAATTTTACATCAATGTATTAAATATATACATAAGGGATAAGTTCACATGGTTCCTTCCAATGAGAAGCCATTCAAATAGTGAACCTAGAATATTTACTTGGAGATTTCATTCTCCCCTCAATGCACCTGGCTATACAACCGATATCACCCATTAAACATCTAGAAGGTAAACTCAAATAAGTGTGTGTAGGACCTTCCACGGTAGCACCACAACTATCAGAGCATACAACAATAGCTTCCACAAAGTCTATGACATCCGTGATGCTTAGGAATGACAAGAAGCTTAAGGTAGTTATGGGCAAAAAAGAGCTAAATCAAGCACCCAAAGTAGCAATTATTGAGGTTCCTAATCCCATGGATTAAGGGGATGCTCAGAATCAAGTCAAGGAGGCACCTCAACCTACCTCAGCTACTTATTCAGTAGGGTCATCTACATTGTAGGTGACCATCCATTTGGTTAATCCTGATCTAGCAAAGTATATAGTGTAGAACATGACATTCACACATTTTACAAAAACTACACAGGACATAGGCTGACCTCACACCCATCACTTTCCCATAGGGATGGTGGTACCACTAGGGGTGCCACCCAACCAAAAAAAAATAATCTATGGAGGGCTTTACCAACTGGTAAATCGCACACCCATAGATGAATATAATTATGAAACATTCTCGATGAATGTTCATTATTTGTCTAACGTTGAGTTTACCTTGTGCTACTTTGAACGTTACCATTGGCATGGTTAAGGTCTAGGCTTATTCGATTAAGGGCAATGAACTCCCTATGAACCATAATATAATTTGCCAACTGATAGGTTCAGGTTAGGATACCATATCAAAGGATAGGATGAGCTCTTAGCAACATCTCTCGATCATCTGAACCTCATTTTGGGGGATGATGTGGATTGGAATCCTTAACACCCTAACCCTTCCTAGATATGAAGGGGTAATAGGCTAGTTACATACATCTCTATAGAGAAACCTAAGATCTATCATGATAAAATCATGGTAGAGATTAATCTAGTAGACATTACAAGAGTTGACTTAGATATTGAAAGTTGTGAAGCTACCGATGACACTAGTATGCAGATCTAGAATCTGGGTATAACAATAGAAACCAAATTAGAAGTTTCTTCTAAGGAAGTTCAAGCATAGTCCATTATCAAAAGTGATGGACCAAAAGGTGATTCTAGAATATATGATGATGAGTAGTCCTCAAACAATGAATAATATGAGGATGGAACTGAGTTGGATTACTTAGGCCCTCTAAATTTATGTCATCTATTACCCATGGAGATAGTGGGAAAAAATGAGGGATCCTTCATTGATGATAGTAGCTATGAAGAGTGGGCCTACCTTGGGCCTCATATTGCTAATAACCTAATTCTAGTAGGCAAGGGTGAAGGACTCATATATGATAGTGATGATGAGGATGAGACCGAGAGAGTATATCTTGGGTCTCACTATTTATGACATTGTCATGAGCTGGTTAACATCAATGAGATGTATTAGAGAGTCTATCTTGTCCTGTACCTCAAAGGGAGACCACCCAATTTAGATGTGATTTATCATATAGTCTTCCATAATACACTAACATACATACAACTCCTTAAGCCAAGTAATCCCACTTTCTAGTCTGTTCATAGACCAAATTCGGATATCCCCATACTTCCAAAGTCACATCTTGGGTATGCGAATAGCACAAATAAGGTAGAATTGCACACACATGGTCCTAGATATCTAATCAATTCTATCAATATGATATCCATTTATCTGACTACCTCATTTCACAATCCATTTGATCCCTCCAAACCATTATGTCTTAATTTAGACACTATTTATTGGGATCATACTGATTCATCACTAGAGCCTAAGACTTATTTTCTAATGAAAAAATGTTGAAACATTTTCATTTTGTGCTAGGCTATGCACATGATGTTTATTAGGCTAAGGGAAATTCTGATGTAGGACCTTTAAAACCAGCTGATGACATCCACTTGATTCCCATGCGTCACCATATTGAGGAGGGATCACATATGTTAGTAGATGAAACCTTCAATATGGATATCGGTGATGATCCCACTAATCCTAAAAAGGTTAAATTTGGAGAGATTCTATATCCTGATGAGTGTGCCAACCTCATCCATCTGCTAAAAGAGATACCTAATATCTTTTCTTGGACATACAAAGATATTCCAAGACTAGATCCAAAAATGGTTACTCATAACCTTTCGCTAGACCCCTCTAAAAGGCCTATCAAGCAGAAGCTCAAGAAGATGCATCCAACCATTGCTTTAATGGTTAAATATGAGTTGCATAAGTTGTTGGATGTAGAGTTTATTATCTCCATAAACTATCCAGAATGGGTATCAAACATGGTACCTATAGGAAAACCTGATGGAAGGATCCGTATCTGTACAAATTTCAGAGATCTCAACAAGACAACACCAAAGGATTTACTCATGTTGCCCAAAATTGATGATCTTGTAGATGCAACTACAAGTCATGATATGCTCTCCATTATGGATGGTTTTTTCATTATAATAAAATTTAGATAAAAGTTAAATACCATCACAAAATCATGTTGACAATGCCATGGGAAATATTATGTTATAAAGTTATGACATTCAGCCATAAAAATACTAGTGCCACATATTAGTGAGCCATGACATACATTTTCCATGACTACATGCACAAAATATTAGAATATTATATTGATGACTTATTGGCAAAGTCATTACTACATTTAGAGCATGTTGAGGTCCTGAGTAAGGTCTTCGATCATATGATAGAGCATAATGTTAGGTTGAATCCCAAGAAGTGTGTATTTGGTGTAACTTCAAGAAAAATCTTGGGATTCATCGTTTCTAAATGAGGGATCAAATTTGACCCAATGAAGGTCAAGGCCATACTAGAAATGCATCCTCCCACAAATATCAAAGAGCTAAGAAGCCTACAAGGTAAAGTAGAATCTATAAAGTGATTCATCGATCAATTATCGAACAAATACCAACCCATGAATTAGTTTCTACGCGAGGGGTTCCCATTCAATTGGGATGAGGACTATCAAGCAACCTTTGCTAAAATTAAGCAATACTTGGCAATGCCACCAGTGCTAGCTCCACCAAGACCAGATGTGCCTTTCCTATTTGTATATATCAGCTACTAAATTTGCATTGGAAACCATGTTGACCCAAAATAATGTGTAATATGAAGAGCAAGTGATATATTACATCAGTCACACATTGATGAGTTATGAGCTAGGATATGCATACGTGGAGAAGTTGTGTTTGGCAGTGGTGTTTGCAATGAAGAAGTTGCATCATTACATGCTAAGTCATACGATGTATGTGATATCTAAAAAAATCCTTTGCAGTATATGATGAGTAATAAATATCATAATACATGTACTACAAAGTGGATCATGCTACTGATAGAATTCATTTTGGAATTCATAAGCCAAAAGTCCATCAATGGACAGGTCATAGTTGATAAACTAGAAAAGGCACCTCTCAAAGATAGTAGGCCTATTATCATAGAGCTTCCTGATGATGTAGTCTTTGCATTATTAGAATGACAAGATATTTTTGATGATGTAGTCTTTGTGTTATTGGAATATCCCAAACCTAAAGAACCAGATAACAAAGTTGACATGACTTTGTTCTTTGATGGTTTGATGTGTGAGCAAGGGGGTGGTGCAGGAATTATATTCTTCATGCCACAAGGTGCTCCAATGCCCTTTTTATTTAAGCTAGAATTTTCATGTACCAATAACAATGCTAAATACGAGGCCCTAATCTTGGGCTTCCAAACAACTATCACCATGAATAATAAAAGGTTAAACATATTTGGTGATTCCCTTCTCATAGTCAATCAGGTTAAGGGAATTTTTCAATGTAGGTATCCTATCCTGAAATATTATAAGGATCTTGCTGACACTTATCTATTCCAACTAGAGTGGTACAACATTGAGGCGATCCCTTGTATGTCAAAAATATTCACAGACACTATGACATATTTGGGATATTTAATCCCTCAAAATCCATCTATCAATTTTACTACCATTCATGTAAAGATGCTATCACATATCGTGATGTAGCATGAAGCTTTCGATAACAAGGAATCAAGACTATGGGGAATGACACCACAATTCACCACAAGGTTGTATCCTAGTATGCATTCATGCATAGTGAACTGCAAGGGGAAAAAGTCATCTTGTCAGTCGATGTAGAAGCTTATTAGGATTGGATGTCATAGTTACATGACTTACTTAATCTTGGTTTAATCCCACAAGGATTGTTGCATGCCATGAGGTACATATTTAGATAGAAAACAACAAAGTATGTCTTTCTAGGAGACATATTGTACCATCAAAGCTATTATGGAGTTCTCCTTCGTTGTCTTGAGCCCCAAAAGTTAGCTTGGGAAATTTCACAGGCTCATGACAGTACATGTGATGGTAATTTCAGTGGCATGACCATCGTCAAACACATCCTTTGAATGGGTTATTATTGGACCACTATGGAGAAGGATTGCATCGTGTATGTTAAGAAATGCGTTAAATGTTAACATCATGCTAATATTACACACTTACCATTGTAGGCCTTATAGCCCATTCAGGTAGCTTGGCCATTTGCTTAGTGGGGTTTGGATCTAATCAATAATATATCTCCCCCATCATTGGGCTAGCATACATTTATTATAACAACTATTGAGTACTTTACAAAGTGGGTGGAAGCAATCCCTTTGACAATGATAACTAGAGTACGTATTGCATAGTTCATACTTCACAATATCATTAGTCATTTTAGGATACCATCTAAGATAATCTTGGATAATGGAATGTCATTCAAGAATAAAACTGTAAGGCCTTTAACATCCAAGTACAATATACAACATAGTTTTCCGACTCCATACTATTTGTAGGCAAAGTAGCAAGCTAAAGATTCAAACAAGACTATGGTAGCCATCTTAAAAAATATGGTACAAGAGAACCACAAAGATTGGTAAATCCAACTATCCTTTGCATTATGGTCTTACAAGACTAGCATACAAATGCCCACTAGGAAAACCCTATTTTTGCTAGTATATGGCACTAAGGAAATTATACCCTTAGAGTTGGAGATTCCAATGTTGTGGGTCTCATTGAAAGAGTTTATCAATGGTGATATTGTGTGGCAAGTTCACCTTGATAAACTGATGCTTCTTGATGAACGTCGCATGAATGCCCTTGAGAATCTTCATGTTTATCAAGAATGCCTAAAACAAGATTATAATAATAAGGTCCATCTGAGGGACTTTAAAGTTGGTGATCTTGTGCTGAAGGTGAACCAATATAACTCAAACTTGCCACCACACTTATGAGACAAATTTATGGCTAAATGGTTAGTTCCATATATAATCTCTGAGAAGATAGGACCTGGAACATATTGCCTAACATCGCTTGAAGGTGTTGAAGAGCTTGAACCTCTCAAAATTATTTATCTTAAGGCGTTCCACACATAATAAATTATAATAATTTAAAAACATAGAAAATTTCAAAATCCATAAAAATCAAAAAGTAATAAAACCTAAAAACATTGCAAAACTTCAAAACTTCAAAAACATTTGCATCATGCATTTCACTTTGCACTTGCATTCATTTAATTGCATTGCATTAGGTATTTTTATACATCGCACCTTGCATTAGGATAGGTTGTGTTTGCAATCTTACAAATGGAACCATGTTTGTATTTCAATTATGCATCTATGCATCATCATATTCCATCACCCTTGTGAGTAATTGTGTTCATCAACGCAACACCTCATGTTGCTATGAAGAATATACTAGGGTTTTCTGGTCATTCAACCATACCTAGTGGTCTTCTCAGATTTAGTAGAAAGCTTGCTTTACTTTTGTAGATGAGGTCTAGTTTTGATAGCACTTAGCATATCAGAATCCCATAACTAATCAACATATTAACAATCCTAAGTAGAGTAAGGAAAGATGAACACTATGAAGTGGTCCTAGTCATTTTAAGTGAAAGTTTTTCTTACTTGCTCATTTGTGAGGTGCAATGGTCTAGAGTAGTGGTCATTGGCAAAAGGAAAAGTTCCCCCCTACCCAAGAAATCCCTTGCCTACAAAAAGGAGCAAAATCCTAGAGTCAAATCAAATCCCTTGCTCAAAATAAAAGAAAAACAAAATACAAAATAAACAATGATTTTAATCACTATATATATGAGAAAGTATCCCAATGAAATTGAAGAAAATAAGGGGGTGAAGAGCTTGAATCCCTAGAATGGTCAATACTCAAAAATCATAGAGTGATCCCCAATATAGTAATGGGGTGAATGAATCCCACCTGACATTGGGGTAGGTCTAAGCAATTTAAAAATGAGCTAGCTTTAGGTGCCCTGTATTGCCTAGTGGTCTAGTCCAATTGAGTCCAAACCTAGGATCAGGTGAACATGTGGTGATTCTCATTACAGAAATGGGCTGAATGAATCCCATGTGGCAATGAGGTAGTCTTATGTTTCATATAATATATTCATTTGCACACACAAGGATAATGAATAGCTTTGTATTTCACAGTAAAAACTTTATCTTACAGAAGTCTAGTATAGTCAATATACAACTTTTGATAAGTCAAATAGGGTGTTTGAGTCTCATGGAAAACCTCAAAAATTCCCAAATAGCAACAAATAACATCAAGCCATCAAACATCAATTCATTTTTATGATATTTTTTTATTAAAGGGTGTTCACAACATAGGTTAGATACTAGATGAATATTAGCAATGATATTTAGATAGCCATTGACTATTTTGTGCATATCTTTTAATTTACAAAAGCTCATGAAGAGAAACAATATATCATCTCATCTCACATATGGATGTCTAATTGGTTAATTTTTATGATAAGATTTATCAATTACATTCATTATTGTTATATATTCTGTGGTGTCATCCATTATATTATTAAACTCATATTGCATTCATTCCTTATGTTTTAAGTGATTAAAGCATACAGGGTCATTTACATTAGATTATATCATGTAGATAATGCATTACATACATTGCATTCATCATATAATAACATCATAAATTAAATGCATACAAGTAAATCAAATTAAATATGCATTTAACATCTAACATTGCATCCATATGCATACATCATAGTAGTCCATCTACACATCTATATAACAATATCTAGTCATACATCCATCATCTAGCTAGTGCATGCCATCCATACATCACATCATATAGCATCAAATTAACATAACTTATAATCATTGCATCCATATGCATCTCATAAACATAACAATAAATAAATGTACACATATAATGAGTCTCATAAATTTGGATCATATATATATGTGTGTCAAAAAGAGTACGTAGGCATGTGTCCAAAATAACCGTAGGCTACAACTATGTAGGTAATCAGACCTTACACTCAAAAATGATATAATATTCTCAAAGCATAATCATGAGTGGCCTGCACCCCTAGCCTAAGAGTCTTCCCTACCATATCCTCCCTCTTGGTGAGTTCACCTAGAGCTGGTACCTATGGACCTCTTTGACCTGTGAGACCTATGACTGGGCCGTGCTGATGATTACCCTATATCCCATGTCCTGGTCTACTATCTCCTTGTATTAGTATTCCTCTCTGGCACCTCACCCATGAGAAGTCTAATATCTCCCTCTAGGAGAGTGATGCGGGCCACATCTAAGGAGTGTTGTGTATTACCCTCATGGACAATGGCACATAATATTTGAATCTCTACATCCACATCTAAACCTGCTAGTCTTGGTATAGTTGGAATGATAGGAACAACCTGAGAAGTCAAGGGAACTCCCCTCATATATCAAAGGAAGTCCCACTCTATGGTCATAATATCTAGTTGAGACCTAAGAAGATCATGTTGTCCAATGACCTTCTCTATCTCTATCTCAATAGTGGCAATCTATGCTTGGATATCTACCCTCTTCTCCTCATAGCTTTGCCACTATGCCTATCCCTCTGCAAGCTGATCTTGAGCTACCCTCAACTATGCCTATAGAGTCATGATGGAGGTGTCTCTCTCTAGGATTTGGGTCATCATCATTTGTAGCCATAACTCCAAGCTAGCCACCTAGACCCGTAGTTGTGACACCTCATCATATGGCTCCTCCTTGACCTCTTCCTTTACCTAAAGCTACTCCTCTACTATAGCCTAGCCCCATCCACCCTCTATCCTCTGGCAAACCCATCACCCCTCAGGATCCTCAACTACTACCTCTACAACTGCTCTAGCTCTAGCTCTGCCTAGTGGGTTGCCACTCCACCATAACCTAGTAGTCCACCAAGCATCATACTCTGCTGTGGTCCTAGCATTTGTGAGCCTTGAGTCCGAGAAGACATCATCCTCATCCCTTAGTGGAGTCATCTAAGGCCAGGACAAGTTTCTCTTTACCTTAAGGTGATGATAAATGACTGGCTCATTTGAGATGTCCTAGAATATCCTAAACTACCTAACAACGTGTGATTAGTTGAAGAACTCATGTATCTCAAGCTTACACTTAAGAAGCCATATATCACATCATGTCTACCTCAAATAGTAGTTTTCCTCCTTCCACATAGGAAAATCCATGTAAGGACACCATAGAACATATTTTGGAAATATTTTAGTTAGTTGATCCATGTAGTACTAGAGGTCCCCCATGCGAGACCTGCTCTTGAAGCCCTCAGCCTCCCTAGGGCAGCATCCAACATAGCACTAGCACTCCTTGTTGATGTATCCAATCTATAGTGGTAGTCCTCCAGGATGATCAATGGTGATATGTTGCCATACCCATATATGGAGTAGTATACTATAGCCGACTCCCACATAGCTTCATTGTATAATATGGTACAACTCATCGTAGAGCTATGCAAGTAGAGCAATCCCCTAGGATCAAATTAGAGGCTCTTGTGTATAGCTAGCTAGTAGATCCTAAGTTCTAGATAGAATGTTCCAAGGGAACCTCACCCTAGAAGTTTTAGGTAGCATAATCTAAATAATGAGCTACATCAAGATGACTGCTATTCAAGAGAAGACATGCTCACAGTACCAGTACTCAATGTGAACTCCACCATGCTCAGAATCCAGCTGTGCCTCGTCACTCTTGACATAGAATATCCTCTCAAAAATTGTATCCTTCATCAAGGTGGGAAAAGATGTGATGGCCTCACCATCAATGGGGATACAAAAGATGTGATAGACATCCTCCAGGGTCATAGTAATCTCACCTATCGGTAGGTGAAAGGTGTTGGTCTGTGCATCCCAGTGGTGGACCAAAGAAGTCAAGTAGGCCTAATCAACCCGAATGGATAGAAGCTATAACACAGCCAAATTCGATCACCCTAAACCAATCCCACTCAAGATTAGTTAGGCCATCATGGGGCTCATGAAGGATATTCAACTCCCTCGCTCTAGAAGTCAATATTTGAAGACCGATAATAATAAAAATCATTTAAAATTCCAAAAATATCAAAAATGCACTTAAAAACGCAAAAAAAATCATAAAAAAACCTTCAAAAAAGGGAAAACAATCATAAATGCATTCCAAACATTCAAAAAAATTAAAATGTCATTTCAAAATATTCAAAAAAATCAATTAATTCCATTAAAATAGCAAAAAAAAAATGTTTTTTCTAAGGTTGCTCAACCGCGGGTTCGACCCACGGCCGGTGGCAATGGTTAATTTTTTGGCCATTGGAATTTGAAGTGAGCCACTAATGACAGTCGTAGCCCCCAATTTGCTAATTGGGAATCGTGGCTGCCACCTATGACTATGGGAAATACCTTTTTGGGGTCATTTACCATCCCATGCAACCTTGAAACCCAAAAATTAAACCCTCCCAACTAAGCTAACCTAGTCTAAACCTAACTAGGATGAAGTTCGTTACCAATAGTTTAGTGAGTTCATTTTGCTCATTAATTAATTTTGTTCATTTTAAGTTGGTAATGTGTGATTGAGGTTGGAGGGCTACCTTCATAGCATCGGCTCCACCACTGGAAGATGCCTCTAGTTGGTCAGCCATCGGGTTTGGGTGGAAGTTTTGGCAGCATTCTGTGTCAAGTTTTCAACCTCACCTCTTAGAGCTCTCTGATTAGCAGTTGGCAAGTGGAAAATAATGAATTGAAACTTACATATTTTTATTTTATATTTCCAATTTTACCCATAATTGTGGCTAGTAACCATGGGCACAAAATTAGGATTTTTCGACTACAGGTCAGAGCTACAACTAAGGAATTTTCCCAAACTGGCTGCATCTAACAACCGTGTCTAGTAACTAGCAATAATTACCCTCAAAATTTCAACCATGAGGGGTCTCAAAATGCAAAATAAAAAAATATTCAACCAACTAGAAAGTTCAATTTTTTTCAAAAATAACAAAAACATTCACATAATTCAAAATTCAAATGTGCCTCGTATTCAGTTATTTATTCTACACACTTGGTGGTTGTAGCGACTTGCGATCCATGTAATGTGGTAAGATGAATAAATCACCATAAGGACATTTGGGGTAAACTTAGTCATTGATCGAATTGAGATGCTTCAGTCTAGTACATCATTCCACATGCACCTGGAATGGCATTAAAAGAATGTCATACATTTTTGTGGAGAGACAAATGTCTCTTTAACACCATAATTACTAGCATTAAAACTTCACTCTCGAAGAAGGCCACAACGACCAAACTGCTCCATGAGAATGAATATTTATCTCAATTCTTCTATGATATTTTTAGCAGATCATCGAACATAGTGATTCAACATAAGCATAATTGGAATTGTTATCATATTGATTTCCTAAGAATGCCATTCTGGTCGAATTGCTCCATGGGATAGAGATGTACAATTACTTTTAACAGTTAAAATCATGATTGAATTAGGCCTTGCCAAGAAATATCACAGTGCAAAAGTCTTCAATTATTCAAATCAATCATGTTGGTCAAGTGACTCATCACTTCATTAAATGCCCTACCCTCATCAAATCATCTCTTGAGGGGGTAGTCATAATATCAATAATCATAATAAAATTCAATAGAATATCACTCGATCTTGTCAAATTGCATTCATATAACAAATCATTTCCAACAACTATCATAAGCTTACCCTTTGCTAGGGTAAAAAGCAACTATGATATTTAAGCCAGTAGCTCTCCACCTATCAAAATAATTGAAGCACTGACTACCCGATCACCATGGGGCTTACAAACACTTTTTAAATTAAGCCTTCCCTTAGTTGGAAGTAATGATTCTAATATGCACATCCTTTTGTAGGACTGGGCATCTAATGTTGATCAGATCAATAATCATCATTCAACCTACAACATGGTTTTTGGAGGTTTATTTTTGCTCAGCGTTATTCATTCTCACAATGCATCCCAAAAGGGGTATCTATAAACACCTAAAACATGTCATGTGTAGGGAACTACTCATATGAGCATCCTAACAGACCATATGAATGATCTTGGACTATTCCAAGATAGAGTAGTGGTTCTAACCATTCAATTTGGGTAGAGTTGCTCTACTCAGCCTTAGCCATGACTGACACTTGTGGCTAACAGAGCTAGCTATGCCTCAAAGCTGCGACTAGCCCTAAAACTATTTTGAATTCCTGAGCCAAGCCAAATGTAGTTACAATGGCCATGTCAATAGATTTCAAGTGGTTTTGAGTGAGGAAGCATCTAGAACCTTCCTCCCAACTATTCCAACCTCTTGGTTCTTGATCTTGGCTTCTCCATGAAGCTAGGACAAGGAATTGAGAAAGCTATAATACCCCCCTTAAAATTGGGGAAAAATTTGTATAAGAGTTTTTAATTGAACATAGTGAAGCTCTGTCAAATTTTGGAGTCATTTGCAAACCCTTGAGGAGTGCTTACTTGTTGCCAATTTGGAAATCATGATTGCATTCAAAGCTATGGAGGATTCAAGAGTCTAAGAAGATCAATCATCCTAATTGAGCCTCTTCCATAGCCAATTTAGAGAATTCACATCACAAATCCATGCAAGAACACAAAGGTAGCCCTTGATCATTAATTCCATAGAGGAAATTGAAGATCCAAGCCCTGATTACAAGAGCAAGAGAATTTTTACCTCAGCCATGGCTATCAGTGCCAACTGCACTTTAGACCCGCGATGAGGGTTTGATATTTGTTTTCCTTTTTTTTAGCCATATATTTCCTCTTTCAAACATGTATTTAGGTAGATCTAACTTAGATTAGCTTTCCTTTATGCATTTGTACAATTAAATTTAGGAATTAGAGGTGAATTTGCTTCCATTTTCCTTGCATTTGTTAATATAGACTAGTTTCATTGAATTTGATGTATTTCAAGTTTTAATGGTTAATTAGGCTGTTTAATTTTTAGATTTCTTACTTTATTTATAAGATTTTTAGTAATATTTATATTTCTTGCATTTCTTTTTAAGTTTACATACTTTCTTGCTATCTTTTTCATCGTTTATGCAATTACCTATCTTTGATATTAACCCCTTTTATGTTATTTCTTGAATGTAGGTTTATAGGATCTGAGCATTTCAAGGTGTTATTGGCAACATATTTCTCCAATCGCATGAGAAGAAGGCTATCTTTGGCCTTGAGCAGTTCATGTCCATTCTAGAGAATATGTGGATTACACCAATTTCTATTTAGGGGTCTCAAAATATTGTATCAATTGTATCAAGGATTTGGGTATCCCTAAGAGGGATGCATTTGTAATTGGGATTTGGCAAAGATTTAATAAAATAAACCTTAATTTCTTGTTAAATTCATTATTTTCTATATTTTGATGCTTTAATATTTGACGTTAAAGGATGCATTAGTAAGGTGTATGATTTTTATATTGGTACAGAGTGTTCTCATACCCTGGTGGTATGAGGGTTTTGTAGAAGCTGATCACTTCTACTCAAGAGTGACTCTGATCAAGTGTTAATATCTCTTGATGATGATTGCCTTGATAACTTATAATCTAGTTGGAATGAATCTATCTTAGATCATGATTATGACTCTTACTCATGGAAGATAAACAAATGATCATAAATAAATATATTAAAAAAATTATGAATGAGTAGTAGTAACAATTGGAGTTGTTATAATTGCTATCAGATCCCATGCTAACTATTGGATTCTAGTTAGATCTAGGTTAGCAAACTACTTGGGCATGAAATAAAGCATGAGAGAAACTCAAAACATAAGTTCAATAATTCTAAATAATGCATACTTGATAAGGACAAGGTCAGTACTTGAGAATATCGATGTATGAGTTCCTTTCTCCCATGAATAGATCCACAGTCATTCAAAAGTGGAAGAGCTAAGAGAACCCTCATTCCATGGGTTTTAAATATTGTACCTTAGACTCTTTTAGAAAATTACTTGACATCTATATCTTTTGACTTAATTACTCCTTATTTCCAAGTGTGTATGAACAAGAGGAACCTTAAGTCGGTTTAGGTCCATTGAATATCACTTGAACTATGATTGTCAAACTATTATGGACAACTTAAATGGCTATAGCCATGTATAGAAATGAAACCTTATGGGGTACAAGTGTAAAGTAAACCATGTAAGTTAGTTTATAGAAATTGAAAACTAACTATTGGAAATTTAAGATCAAGAGATAAACAAAAAAATATTTTTTTATTCATATTTTTGATCAATGTTACAATACACTCTAGATTTTCCAATCAGATGCTATGGTGTAGAAAATGGCGAAAGAAGTCGTCCAAAAACACCAAAACCTAAAAACCCTGGTATGTTGAAGGAGAACAAGGAAGGTGAAACTTCATATTTAAGCATGGAAATCTTCCAAATATTGCTAGAAATATTTTTGACATGAGAATTAGGGAACTCCACCAAGTAAGCACCAAAATCCCAAGTATCACCACCAGATGTAGCTTCGCCAACCTCCCTAAGTATCCCAAATTCGTAGAAAAGTATACCACTCGACCACCTAGGTGGTGGTTGAATGTAATAAGGTGTGCTAAGCTATTTAAAATAGGAACTGACCACTATGTCATGCATGTGGTATTATTTTCATAAGAAAACTAAGGGATAGACTTGCAATAGTTGTTTGAAAAGTAGAAAACTACATAGATGAAACCAGTGGTAAACCAAACATCGAAGATATAAGCAAGTTAGTCCAAGATGATACAAGATTAACTGTAAATACTTAAGTACTCTACCATGTGATAATAAATTCAATATGGGTACACTATATAATAATGACACCATGCAATAGGTATGCATTATCAACATAATAATAAAATATAAAGGAAAGGATACTTGCATAAGTATGTATGAAACCATCCGATGGAGTCATCGAAGGGTCGATGATGGGATGTTATGCAAGCTAGAAACCATAATGGAAGGACATGTGTGTCATGATAATGTATTCTAAGGCACATCAAAAGAGGTTACTTCCTTGGGAACTGGAGAAGAATCAAATAACTCAAAATGATTGATTCACGAATCTATGGAAATGAATAGACCTCGAAACACTATCAAGAAAATAAAATCAAGGTAATAACTCCAACATCATAGAATGGATAAATGGTGTAGAGTTGTAACTAATTTTTTTATCTTAGATTCAGTTAAAGAATTAACCTATCCATTATTCATGGTAGTGAATATCATACTGCTCATATTAGGGTTTACCCTAATAATATTGATGATCTCGGGAATGAACACCATAGTGTATCTTGTAATTCTCTTCCTTCTGGAAGCCGATTTGTTGGTACACACTCTTTGAGTGATGGCTTCTGATAATATTAGAACTGGAAGTGGTGATCATGTAGAGATAGAAGAAATTTTACCATTAAAGATCATTAGAGCATGATATTTACTAAGAATGATCTTTCAGAATGCCAGGGATAAACTAGATATAAGTGACTAGCAATGGCTGAAAGAAGTTGGATTGGAAGGAGTTGCTTGATTAGAGCTAGTACATGTGGATAGGTGTTATCTGTTGATACTAGTAGAAATATGGAATCCCAGTAGAGGGACAATCTAGTTACCCACTGGAGAAATGACTATTACGTTAGAATATGTATATTGAATATACCAGATATCGGTATAAGGTCACACAGTGATCGTTGCTAATGAAGCAAAAATAGGACATATTTTGGAAAGAGTGTTCGAAGCAGAATGGAGAAGCATAAACACTGATAAGGGTGGTATAGCATATGAACTACACTATGTGCAGGGTAGATTAACACATAGGTATGCTATAATAATGGAGCTTTTATCAGGTATCATTCTACTCGAATCAAGAGGTGCATTATTTCCCTAGAATTTATTGGGGATAGTGCAGTATTTAATTGAGAACTTAGTTGTATATGCATGGGAACCAACATTGTTGGCTCAAACCTATAGAGAGTTGTTCGAGTTGTGAACAACAATGAAAACCAGATTGAGTTGTAGTACCCTATTACAAATCTAGGCATGGGAACACATAGTGGTAGCAATATCCCAAGGGCTACCTTATGATGCACATAAATTTGTGGGGCTAGAAATACCCTATGCATTAAGGTGGTAGAGCGGAAAGGAGTGGACTAGCTATAGACCACTTGAAGGTAATAGAGAGTGATTTTGCTCTATTTGGGAGAATTTGCACTCCTAAGACATTATTTGGAGACCTTGGAGAGAGGGTCCAGTTTGGGTAGAATATGGATTACAACTCACTCATGTAATATGAGCAAGGTGGTTGATCAAACGTACAAGTATGCAATACAAGTATTTTTAGTATACTTGGGTATTGCGATAGTTTGGTATTATGCAACAGATACTGGACCCATCCATGATTTATAAAAGGAAGGAGCAAATAGTAGTGATACCTCCACCAATGGAACCATTAGCCTTAGAACCTGATGAAGCTATATGGACACCAAATGAAGATGATGCTGGTACAACCCCTAACTATGATATTTGGTGGGTTGCATAATGGTGATACCAAGAGGAAGATTCTGGTGAGGAAGAAAATAGTAGAAAAATAGCCAAGGCTATTGAGGAGGAGTGTCCATCTATAAAGGGAGATGAGGAAGAATATCTCAAGATATGTGTACACCAACATGTAGATACAGAAGTAGGACCATCCAATATAGGAGGAGACAAACCCATGAAAAAAGCACAAAACAAAGTGGAAGCGCTGAAGGAATGAATTTGACTGTTAGAGACCCAATAGTTGAAGCTGGTATAAAAATGGGCACAATAAAGGTTTAAGTTGGATACTGAGAGAGAATCTACCATTTCAAAGAAGGAGAGGATCCAAATAGAGTTAGCACAAATTCACTACTGGAGGGAAACAAAAGTAGCATCCTTGCAAGAAAAAATGCATAGTTACGTCAAGCAAGGGATGACTACAGAGCTGCATTCTTGACTTCTTGTTTTGATGCACTCATAAGCTATGGTTTACTCCTCCCATATCAACCAGATATTGGTGAACAACATGAATGTGAGAGTTAAATGCAAGCAACTTGGGCAATAGCCCAAAATAGAACTTAGATCGCTTCTAGGGCAATTTCTCTAGCAAATTCTCAAACTGGAAATGTAGGCATAGCTTAGACTAGTGAAAGGACTAAGGGAAAACACCCTTGAGATCCTTCTATTAGGTATGAATCCACTACTATGTGGATTGTAATGATGTGTAGTATGTATGCCAAGGTATTTGGAAAAATGTAATTAGAAAACATTTAAATTACATACTTTTGTTGTAGAAAATGAAATACTTTGTGTTCATTGTGTGTTCATAGTAAAGGAATTTAATTAGTTTAAATTTCATATTGTGAAATTCAGTAATGTAACCAATGAATGAACATAGAATTTTGTTTGTATATTTTTGTAATCATGAAAAGTGAGCCTAACTAAAGGAAATTAAATGAATTTGAAGGATGGATTGGTGTCCATTATTGGAGAAGGTATGGGACTTCTCCATGATTTTATGATAATGAAAACTAGGAGACATCTAGGTGGATCCTCTGGTGATGGCAAAAAAGTTACCAAAATGAATTTTAGGATAGTGAGTATCCTAGATTGAGATTATGAAATTATGATTTGTCTTTGATGACATCAAATTTTGTCAGGTGAACTCATGGTAAAGGATTGACAAATTATAATGTGATACTCCTTTTTGGGAGTCTTGATAAATTTAATGAGACTTATTATGACTAATATAGTACAAAAGCATAATTTCATGATATCTCTATGAAACTATTTTGTAAACTCTATTATTGTTGTTCTCTAATTTAGCTGATTGTGCAGTAATAGATGGTTGGAAGCTATTAGCTCTGTGATGAGATTGTGTATTGATGATGTTTTCAATACTTATTGTTATGCATAATGACTATTTTACTACTTGAAGAACATGGTACTGATGATATTTTACATTATTGCAGGTCCAGGTACTCTCATGGATGGAAGATATAGGTTACGATCAAGAATGAAATGTTGAAAGTAAAGAAAAATCTGATGACTCATGTTGTAAAGTTGAATGATTAATACTAGTTTTGTAAGGATCATGTACTCACTAAGGTAATTGCTAAAAACATAGAGGACTATGTTTAATTCAAGGGGAGGTGTATGTCACGACCCGTTTCCTTGGATACTTTCCAAATGATTAGTAGTTAATTAGTGGGATGATTTATTGATCAACAAAAGGGCATAGACCCTGAAGAATACTAGAAATTTCAATTAGGAAATTTGGTAAAGTTTAGAGAAGGATTTATTATCTTTCAAAATAGATATTTTAAAGTAATTTAAATAGAAGGTAAAGGAAGCCTTGGTGAAAGAAGAAATATAAAATAATTTTTCACCAAAATTTACTACAATGTAGTAAATTGTGTGTAAGTAACCTAATTATGTGACAATTAGGTACTCACCAAGTTTACCCAATTTTAATTAGACTAAAAAGAATTTTGGAATTTTCAAACAATATATGAATTTTCCTATTTTCTACATGGTCCATTCTCATTAATAGAAATTAGGTGGAGATTCTTTCCTTTGCACCTAACCTATTCTCTAATAATAAGTTATTTGGAAATTATCTCTAGAAAATAAGACCACCTACTTTTGGTGGACTCATTCTACTCTTTGAATTTTCCCTCCACAAGAAATGTATTATTTGAATAAAGGCATATTTTAATATTAAAATAATAAGGCCACTATTTGGCTCATGAGAGGAGAAGTTTCCTATAAGTAGAGGACCTCTTGTGAAGAAAGGAGGAAGGAAATCTTAGGGGCTTAGGGAGTATGCTATCCACTTCGGTGGATCAAAAACCAAAAAGCTTTTGGGAGAGTACTAAAGATAGACTATAGGCTTTTGGACAAAATGAAAACCTTACAAGATTTATAGAAGGTGTAGGTAGAAGAGGAGCAAGAAGCAAGAAGGAGTACTTTGCAGGATTTTGAGGTTGGAGCTACCTTCCTATAATGTGTTTATGAATGCTTTACATTTGAAAAACTTGGTTAGTAAAATTATTATTGAGCAGTAATTTTCTCCTATTACTTTTTTTTCAAGTTATTAGGAACCTAATATTCCTTTTAATTAATTGATTATAACTATGTTATCAGTAAAGTGTTCCATGATGAATTAACTTGTTTGTTAAAGTTAATAGGAACCTAATATTCCTCTAAATAAATTGATTATAATTAGATGGATTAAAACTATATTTTGGTAGGTTATAATATAACTACAAAATCATAATCTGTTCATGGTGGCTACAAAATATCTAAAGTCTAAAATTAGATGTTAAGAGCTAAATGAAACTAATCAGTCCCCACGAGGAGCTAATAGGGCCAAACCAAAAGTTCCCTAGATGTTTATAGGTAAGCCCAGTCATGGTATTTCAAGGTACATCATTGAAGGAGGGGGCATCGTAGAATCATTAAAGATACAAACCCTATAGTGTTCTTTCATTGGAAAAATGTCGATTGTGATGAAACGACCCTCATGGCTCCCTATAATCACATATCAAGAAGAGCCTAAGGTCTAATTCAGCTATATGGAGTGGTTTTATAGAGACCTCTATCTATATTATTAGTTTTGAGAGTATGGCATAATAAAGGAATTAGACGAGGCTATATGGAAAATAATTGCGAACACATCTCATGATATTTTTATTGATTAATTAATCGATGTTACAAGTCATTCAAGTATGGTTATTAGAACCATTATTTATATCTAAATTTTTTGGGGCTCTAAATCTACTATGGTACAAAACAAAAATAGGAGAGTGCTATCTATATAGTGTCTCTATTTTCATCGACTATTGCCTAATTTATGGAGAGTTTCAATCCCCTGTGGTGTAATATTAGTGTCAATTTATGATTGATGTAAATTTAATTTATAACCCTAAATCCTTTGTAAGTCCTAATTGGGCCTTCGATGTCAGATATACATTTGGATAACCTACCATTCATTGATGTCCTATATGTATGCTTAGCTTTGTTTAACCCTGACCAGACTCCCATGATTATGGTTTCTGCCACCATTGAAGACCGTGTGGACTATAATATTGAGGATCATTTAAAACTTCTCCTTTGTATATTGTATGGGTCATTTATATTGGAAGTTTAGAAACCTCTTGTGCAGTCTCAAGATCCTAAAATCATAACCCTAAGAAAGTAGGCCTTACTCTATTTATTTTATACCTATCCTTGTTGACGAGTCACCTGCATGTTTATATTATAACCCTACAAATCCAACACCATCTGCAAACAACTAGCATCATCCTTCAAAGGTCCATGATCATTCGTACGCTGGGGCTTGAGTGGTGGTCAGATTCATTGGTATATGATTAAGAGTATTGTTCTAAGAGGAGAGTCTATGCTTGGGAAGGTGCAAAAGGGAAGTAGTATCTTCAAAAAACATCACACGTAGGTCACATGGAACTAGTGGATGGCTTAGAAAGGGATATCAATTTCCCTGATGTATGTCCAGGAATCGATGGACGAAGTGATATGAACACCGATGGATAGTGATCTCTCTTGACACATGTATTTTGAGTAATGGATTGTGTATGCTCCAGTATTAGTCTTCAATATGTTAGAAAATTAACACACTTGATATTATTGAATGAAATGAGCCTTGCTTAAATAGCAAGTGCTTACAATCTGATCCATTGGATCATAACTAACTAAGCTAATATTAGACACACAAATTATCCTAGTAACAACTTAGGATATAATTTATTATTCTAAAACCCACCTTAAGTGGTGCTAGGATATACTACCCCCCCTTAAGTGATACTAGGAGGCAGTGAAAAATAACAAAACCAATTACAAGTGGCATATCCACAAGTATGAGTCCCAAAAACAAGGCCTGATAAGGTACTCATGTACAATAAATGCATAAGAAAACTCCACTAGAGAGATGAAGAAAAAACCACAAGGGAGAAAAAAAACACCTACTAGAATAGAAGAAGAAGAAGAAGAAGAAGAAGGGAGATGTGCATGGAGGATGGAGAAGAAGGAATATGTCCTCTTCAACCCCCCTTAGAAAAACTTCCATCAAGAAGCCTACAAATGATCCATCAGATGCCTAAAAAAAGTAGAGTAGCCTCATTTCCAAAATGAATGAAATCTCACTCCTAGACTGGTGCTTGTGACATAGATCAAGGCTGAAAAAAAGGTCACTAAAGAAAATCTCCTTGAAACCAAAGTGTTTCACAAAAATAAGAGTGTGAAGATAGTGTGGAAAGAACCACAAGAATCACAAGGAATGTACAAATTGACTCCATAAGCATAAGTATGTGGGTTCCACCTATATGAATACAATGGGTTAATAATAAGGTCCAAAAATTATGGAAAAACAACAAAACAAAGAGAAAAAATGAAGGGTACCAATAGCTATCAAATGTGTCCTTATGGTGATCTCCTCATCCTACCAAAATACATGGGTAACCAACCGCTGCAACCACTAGGTGATATAGAGGAGATGACTAGATACGGGGATCACTTACAAAGCTATGGGAGTGTCGGGTTCAACCGAAAGTGCACTTCATGTTACATATTTTGAGGCCAAAAAACATAGGTTAGACTACCTCAAAATGAAAATTGAACACCACCAATGTGTCCATATTGGAAATTTATTTTTGATGAGTATAAATACCCTTATGATCGGGTGTTAAAAAGATCTCCATTTGTAGAAAAAAACAACAATATTCTTCTTTCCCTTACATTGGAATAATTTGGAATTTCTCTCGTAGGAGAAATATGGGCCATGCTCTCCACTTGGAAAATAAAAAAAAAATGCATGGGCCCACCCCTCTTTAATAAAAATTACATTCCATGTGGTAAAAATAGAGGTTTACAAGAATAACCCCTAAAAAAAATTCACTTGATGGTAATAATTTCTTTTACCACTTAAACATCATGTCTGCTCCTCTCCAACCCAAATAAAAATATTTTGGGGCCCTATTTCATAATATTAATACAATGAGGATTATAATACCACCATAGAAAATAAACACATATGCATATGGCCCAAAAATATAGTGGCTCTTCACATTGCCAAAATAGAAGATGACAACCACTACACAATTATCCATATGAGATCGCTACAGGGCCGTTGTCCACCATAATCTCCATGGCATGATGACACTGCATTGTGCATCAACCACCATGTAGAGATTCAATTTCAGTGATGAAATGGATATCCTTATTAATAGTATTCTCTACATATGGTTAGTTATCTCCATGTAAAAAGAAAAAATATAGCGTAGAATAAATATCACCAAACCGTTAAAGAGCAATGGTGGTGTTCTTCTTGCCTATGGTTATTTTCTTATGGAGGAGATGCACCAGAGTAATAATGGTGGTGCTCCTACTACCTATGGAGATCTTGAAATATTCTACCATAGCCAAAGTGATATGTCCTACGATGAATCACGTCTGCTCCTCTATTGAAAAACATCAATGCCACAGAAAATGAGTATGATCTCTCTCAGTGCTACTGTAACTTCTCCATATCATTCATAATAGACTACTGTAGTGATTAATTTACTGTACCACAATCCTCACAACCTCCATGTGATCCATGCTGGGGGGCACATATGGAAAATTGGCAAGGGCAAAGGTGAGGAATCCATATCCACTAGCCAAAATACTATACAAATGTATGGAAAAAAAACTTAGCATAAGAAAACATAGCTTGATCCTCTCCATCAAAATAGGTGCTGCTACAACTCCCCCGTCTCATTCATCATAGACTATCTCAGGAAAAACCGTAATCCATAGCTATAGCAGCTCCTTACCACCAGGTAATATAATAGCAAACCCTTCATAGGAAAAATCAATATTACGGGTCTACGATCACTAAAAAAACATTTTCAGTCTTCATGTTCTACTTGATTATTTCCAATGTGCCAGTTTACTCCAAATTCTTCACATGTGTACATGACCCTGCCACGTCTACCATTAATATGAGCTCCGAGTATCAAATTGTGCAGCATGATGTGCACTTCGAAGATACATTCATGCAGATTGTGGCTAAAAACATAGAGAGTCATCACTTTAGCCACAACTAAAGAGAAATTTAACAAATAAGACATGGTCACCTCCATATTCAATGGGCACTCAGTTACTGGTGTGCAAGATCAAATACATGTGGATATTAAGTTGGAGATCATATGATTTCTCACTGTCATATGTGCCTCTACACTACTATGAAAGTGGTGAATCAACATCACATGCAACACATGCTCAATGAGCATTCACTATTAGCATAATTTGCCACCCAAAAAATACTCACTTAATGGAGTAGCAATTGTTATTTAAATCATCACAATGAATACAAATCTCACCGTGAGCCTACATGAATCTCTTGGCTACACAAAAAAAAAAGTTTGGATATGCCGCTGTGATGGATTCACCAAGAAATGGAAATTTTAGGTGGCAATGATATTATCGCCCTAGTAGCCAAATACTCCATGTTGTAACTTCTTCCAACAAGGCGGCTTGCATAGAAGTTGAATTGGAATATGGTCAATGGTTGGTGTGCTACATGTTGTTTATGTGCCACGACATACCACTGTCAAACAAGCCTGACAAAATCATAGCATGATCAATGTTCATAATAATTTTGTGCTATTACTGTAGTAGTAAACATCAACTGGTAGGAATCCTTCAATGTGTAGAGAAAAACAATTACCCAGTAATAGTAAAAAAAAATGTCAATAGCAATGACTACGAGTGAAAGGGGTGGAGAGATGCCAAGAGGCACTTTCCATCATTAAAATTTGTAAATTAACTGGCTCTCCATGCAGATTAGATCCAAAAAGATAATGGAAGTTGAAATCCTCAAACAACATGGCGCTGTTCTGCAAATCCTAAAAAACAAAAAAATAATCTCCAATTTTTTTTTAACCATATGGTTTCTGATCCATCAAAATATGGAGAGCATACTCCCTCAGTAAAAAAATATTGGAGAAAAAAATGAAAAAAATGGGGGGGGATTTCCATGAGGGAAATCCTCTCATGAGGAAAAGCTCCTCAGGCTCATAGGGTAGGGAAGGCCTGCTCTAATACCATGTTAGAAAAGTAAAACACTTGATATTTTTGAATGAAAGGAGCCTTGCTTAAATAACAAGTGCTTACAATCTGATCCATTGGATCATAACTAACTGAGCTAATCTCAACCACACAGATTATCCTAGTAACAACTTAGGATATAATTTATTATTCTAACACAATAATCCTCTTGTAACTTGCATATAGGTGGAGCTTCATCATCCACATTGATTGGTTAAATTTTTATGGTTGACATTTGTGTAATTTAAAAGTCTTTTACTCAATCTTGATACTGAAGCACGTGGAGACCGACAAGCTCTAGACTTCTAGACTTGTCTAATAAAGACAAATGATCTTTATTCAAAATAGAATTTGATTCGATTTTGGGGTAAAGGTAGGTAAATCCTACAAATAATTACACTTTAGAGATGTACGAATTTAGTATTACATTATTATTATACCTCCTTGACCTTGATTATGTTCTATGTTTACAAATAAAGGATCGTGTAAAATAATATTTATAAGGGTTGAAGATTTATTATTTAGAAAATTTCAAGTAAAAGTATAGATTTTTAGATGGGTGATTAAGTTTATGATATTACTTAGGTGTTTATATGATATAATATGTGTAAATCATATTTAAAATAAGGAAAATAGTAAAGGCAACCAAGGTTAGATGTTTTACTGCAAATAAAATATACAAGATGTTATATAAAAATAAAATTATTTTTAGATGAAAGAATGATCATCTAATGAATTAAAGGTATAGGACTTTAATTCATTGAATGAGGGATTGATTGTAAATCAATCATGAAGAATGAATTTATAATTCATTCTCGAAGGAACCTAAGGTGTTTCCTTTGATGTCGATAAGACTTCTCCAAAATATGATTTCGATGATCATCATGAACATATGTAAGACTTTATAAATTCTTAAGATGGGCTAGAGAAAAGAAATTGGAAATTTCTTAATTGCATCATGAATTATAAAGGAACATATGGATTCCTTGTTTGTATGAGAATTTTTTTAATGATGGCTTAGAGAAAGGAATTAGGAAATTCTTTAATTACATCATGATCTCTAAAAGGGATAAATGGGTTCCTTAAATTGTATAATTGATTGAAAGGGATCCATAGATGCCCTTCTATACTTGTATTATTTTACATATTAAGTTTATGAATGAGAGGAATAGACATATTTTGGAGGTTGGGTTTATTCCCCATGAGGGTTCCCAGGATAAATATGTGTTACTACATTTGTGGTTTGATTTGTTATTTTCGGTGAATGTTGCATTTAATTAGTTAAATTATTGATAAATTAAATGATAAATATTATAAATTAATGTTAGTGAGATATTAATTGCTTGATGTATAGAATATGCAATCCTTTAGTTCATTATGACAATGCTTAACGTTTTTTAATTATTATTCAATTTGAAGTAAAGTTTTGATGCAAGGAATGTATGTCTTTCTTTATTATGTTGCTGATTTAATGAATCACAAATATGACATTTACATTTATAAATGAATGTTGCATTTACTTAGTTAAATTATTGATAAATTAAATGATAAATGTTATAAATTAATGTTTGTTATTTTCGGTGAATGTTTCATTTACTTAGTTAAATTATTGATAAACTAAATGATAAATGTTATAAATTAATGTTAGTGAGATATTAATTGCTTGATGTATTGAATATGCAATCCTTTAGTTCATTATGACAATGCTTAATGTTTGTTAATTATTATTCAATTTGAAGTAAAGTTTTGATGCAAGGAATGTATGTCTTTCTCTATTATGTTGCTAATTTAATGAATCACAAATATGACATTTACATTTTGAAATATTATTTGAAATGTGAATGACGTAATTAGCTAGATTTAATTATTAGTTATTAATATTTGATATATTCAATTGCTGGTTAGATTCAAAAAATATGATGTAATGAAATATACACCTTGATCAAATGGTTATCTCATGATATTTACTTTCAATGAGATGTTTATAATGTAATGAGTTCTATACTCTAATGGTTAATTGAATTATGTTGTATCATAAACACTCATGGATGGATTATCCAAAAACACTAAATTAATAACTATTATGAGTAATCCAAGTTGGATGTCAGAGTGGGTTGGAGCCCACCAATGACAAATGGGATTTGGATTTTAGACAAAGTCAAACCTTACATTCTAAGTTAATATTTGAATGTACATGAGGAGTAGGTGCTCCCATGATGGTGAAGAATACCTTTTGGTAACAAAATTAATTGATTCATTTATATAACAAAAGGGATGCCATAAATGAAAAATGATCAAGTAAATCCTGAGAGGTATAAGGGAAAGTAATCATGCTTAAGACGTCTATTCCAAATATTGTGTAATTTTAATCAGGTGTAGTGATTCAATTATATTAGTGGTCCCATAGAGGAGATGTGGGTAGGAACTAAGATTGATGATTAACCATTTGTGTGGTTACATCATCTATGATGGTTTTCCATTGGTGTGGTTCTCCATCTTCAAGGCATTCACCTACATACTATTCTTGGTGAATAGTATGGGAAGGATGATTCCCTTTGATAAGGGATGAAAACCTAATGCTTTGGTGAGCGTTCTCATACCCTGGTGGTATGAGGGTTTTGTAGAAGCTGATCACTTCTACTCAAGAGTGACTTTGATCAAGTCTTAATATCTCTTGATGATGATTGCCTTGATAACTTATAGTCCAGTTGGAATGAATCTATCTTAGATCATGATTATGACTCTTACTCTTGGAAGATAAACAAATGATCATAAATAAATATATTAAAAAAAAATTGTGGATGAGTAGTAGTAACAATTGGGGTTGTTACAATTATACTAATGCTTTCCACAACATACAATAAAATATAGGTATTCAATATACCAAAAGGTATTGAACCCTCAAGTACCATGATGGGATATAATGGCACATTTGAGAGATATGTCTCTTAAAATTCAATATATTATAAGAGGCATATAAATTTGCTATCAAATTGGAGCAAAATCACAAAAGCAAAAATAGAAAAAGCAGGAGTAAATAACAAAAACTAGAACACTAGGTACTACGCAAAGAAAGGTAAGAGTGAATCTCCAAATAATTAGGATAAATGGGGTCAACCCCAAATTTAGAATTAATCGTGGAAAAAATAATACTAAGAAATAATACTTCTAAGTCCAATAGTGGAAAATAGTGTGATTATCACAAGAGAAACTAACATTAAATGGATGAGTCTTTAACAATTTAGTCATTGTTTTCTTAGTTGCAACCCTCTACATCCACTTTACCACTACTTCCACATCTACAAGATCCTTAAGAATAAAGGGATGTGAATTGTAGAATCCAAACCAAATGTGACCATTTCCACCACCCATTTTGCACCAAAGGAGTCATAAGAGGAGAAACATCTATTTCACTCAAAAAAATAGTTCAAGGGTAAGCCATTACTTTTTATTATTGATAGAGAAAATTAAAATAATTTAATTTATTCTTAGATAGTTAAGGATTTGATTCTGCTTATCATGTCATACCTGCAACCATAATATGTTGGATGGTTAAAATAGGGGAGATAAATTCATGTCACTCAATAATGTCTCCTCTCTTATGCTATCAAGTCCTTTAAAGATGAAATTTTGTGTGATGTTTTACCCTTGGATATTTGTGAAGTGATTTTGGGAAAACCATTTATGTGGAAAACGCTTTGTGTATATGAGGATAGACCCCAAAGTGTCATCATCATTGAAAAATGTCATTGCTGTAGGATACCAAAGGTATATCATCCCACCTCTATTTCTTTAATTTGTGCTAAATAATGCAAAAATATGATAGATAGAATGAAGAAATTTATTCTATTAATAATCAAGCCATAAAGTAGAAGGAGGGCCATCACTACATCAATTACTAGCCTTCCATAGTAGAAGTAGATAGACTAGATTGTAGTAGAATACAATGACCTATTCAAGTCACCAAGTGGGGTTGCACTTCATTGTGAGGTAAAGCATTCCATAGATTTAGTTCTTGATTCTCATTTTTCTAGTGCACCTATTTATCATAGATCTATCCTTGAAAATGATGAAATTATGAGGAAAATTTAAAAAATTATTAAAAATGGGAAAATTAGACCAAGTGCTTCACCACGTGGAGGTTCAATTGTCTTAGATCCAAATAAATATGGAATATGGATACTTTGTACTAACTATATATCTTTAAATATAATCACGATGAAGAGCCATTTCCCACTCCCTTGGATAGATGAATTTCTAGACTAGCTCTATAGTGCAAAGTTCTTCACCAAAACTAATCTCAAATTTTACTATCATCAAATACCCATAGATCCCACTGATTTATGGAATATTGCATTTTAATCCAAGGAGGATTTATTTGAGTGGTTGGTTATGCTTTTATATTGACCAATATACCTATCACATTCATGAGGATAATGGATGACATCTTTCATTCCTATGCCAACTCATTTGTGGTTGTCTAATTAGATGATATTCTCAATTATAGTAAGACATGGGAGGAACAACTACAACATGCTTGACAGGTAATTTAGATTCTTCAAATATAAAAGCTATATCCTAATGTAGAGAAGTTTCCATATGGTATAATAAAGATTTGGTATTGGGTATGTTGTTGACAAAGAGGGAGTCCATGTTTATCCTAAGAATATTTAGGTAATTAGAGATTGGCCCACCCCAATGACTCTAATAGAGCTTTGCAACTTCTCAGTTCTTTCTAGATTCTATTGAACATTTGTATTAGGGTTCTAACATATTGCTTGTCCACTACATTAAGTGACTAGAGGGGGTACCAAATACAATTTCTATTGGGAATATAGAAAACAAATATCATTTGAGAGGTTGAATGACCAATTGTGTTCAACTCCTATACTTTTCCTACTTGATTTATATCAACATTTTGAGGTAGTGAATGATGTATTATTTGCATCAAGAGTTGTTCTCACATAGCATGGGCATCCATTTTCCAATCACAATAAAATATTCAATAAAGTAGTTCAAAAATATCCCACATATAATAAAGATATCTATGTCATTGTATAAGCATGTACGCAATGAAAGCCCTATACCTTAGGTAAGGAAACCATCATCCATATAGATCATAAACTTCTAGAGTTCATTCTAAGAAAGGGTAAGCTAAGGAATAAAATACATTAAAAGTGGGTCACATATGTATAACAATTTTATTTGATCATCAAGCATAAGAAAGGGAGTGCTAATTCAGTAGCATATTGTTTGAGCTAACCTCCAATGACAATTGAAATCCATATATCAACTCATATATGAATATCTACTTAGATGAAATTATCATTTATAGTAAGAAATTGGAGGAAAATCTATATAACATGTTTGACAAGTACTTAAGATTCTTCGAAGACACAAACTATATCCTAATTTTAGAGAAGTTTCCATTTGGTGTGATGAAGACTTAGTACCTTGGGTATATTGTTGATGAAAAATGGAGTTTAGTTATTAATAAGAAAATTTAGGTAATTAGAGATTGGTCCACCCCAAAGACCCTAATAGGGCTTCATATATTTTTGTATCTTACCACTTTTTATTAAATATTTATATTGGGGTTCTCACCTATTGCTTGGTTGCTAGACCAAATGACCAAAGAAGGTGCCAAATCCATGTTCGACTAGGAAGATACATAATAGAGGGTATTTAAGAGGTAGAAGGACTAATTGTGATTAGCGCCTATAATTTATCTACTTGATCTATATTGAAATTTTGAGATAATGACTAATGCATTAGAGTATGTAGTGGGAGCTTTTTCACACAACACAGGCATCTAATTGTCTATTATAGTAAAATATTCAATGAAGCAGTTCAAAAATACCCCATATGCAATAAAGATATCTATGCCATTATCCAAGTATATAAATAATGAAAGCACTACATCTTGGGTAAGAAAACCATCATCCACATAGATCATAGATCTCTAGATTTTTTTAGACATCAAAAGTGGGATAGCAATTTCATTTGAATGTCAAGCATAAGAAAGGGAGTGTCAATTTAATAGTATATGTTTTAAGCTAACCTCCAATCATAGAAATTGCAACTATTCTTGACTCTTATGAGAATGATACTCTCGATTAGTCTACCTTATATGAAGTAGATTTTGGTTTTGTAAATAAATACCCAAATTTTCATGTGGGTAAGCATATTTATAATTTTATTTACAAGATAACCTCCTCCACCACATAGGATATATTTGTGTGCCAGGTACTAGCACTCAAATATTATTTAGAAAGCACACTTTAGCAAATTCGTAGATCACTTTAGGGTGGGAAAAATATTAGAACTACTTAAGATGCACTTATATTGGCCTAATATGAGGAATGATGTTGAGAGGTATATTAAGTCATGTACATCCTCGACTATTTCCAAACTAATTAATGAGAAGTAGAGACTATATACACCATTTCCAATTCCATCCAAGCCTTGGGAATCTATCTTCATAGATTTACTCTTAGTTTTACTTGCATCTAAGCATGGTAATAATTGTGCTTTTTGTAGTAGTTAATACTTATTCAAAAATAGCTATCATTATTCCTTGTAAGAAATCCATTTTAGTTGAGGATACTACTAACATTAATTTTAGTCACGTGTGACTCAATCTGGATTCTCAAAATATATTATATTTGATAAGAATAGTATATTTCTAAATATTTTTTGGTCCATTATATAAAGAATAATGGACACTAAGTTGACCATGTACAAAGTCTTCCATATTTAGAGTGATAAACATACAAAAGTTATGAATTCACTTTTTTACATCTTCTTCAAATATTCAGTTCCAAGCATCCATGTGCTTGAGATGAGAGGATTACCTATATTTAGCATGGTTAAAATTGATCTATGCATACATATACCAAACACATCCTATTTTATGATATTTTGGGTTCCAACCCTTGGCACCCATTGATATATCTCTCCATATAAAACCTATGGAGTATTCACCTCATGGACAAAACAAGTAGAAAAGGATGTATGGTTTATGGATAAAATTTAGATCAAGAAAAAGGTACATGACCTATTGGAAAAGATAAATCAGAAATACACTTAATGACATGACCAATATTGGGTTCCATATCAATTAAGGTTGAAGATAAGGTATAGTTACATATTTAAAATAAGAGAGACTTACATGGACCTATAGGAAGATCATACCTCTTTGCTGTGGACCATGCATAATTAGAAATAAGTTGGGAGAAAATTCCTGAATTCAATCTTCCATATTACCTTGGTTTGCATCCAATATTTAATGTTAAACTACTTAGGGCCTATCATCCACCTATGTTGGTGAAGTGGAAACTCAAATAACAAATTGGAACAATAAAAGCTAATTTTTTTGTAGACACCTAAAATATGTCATGTTTAGGGGACTACCCATATGGGCACATTCACAAGCCATATGAACCCTCTTGGATCTCTCCAAGAGCAAGCAGTGGTCCTAACCACTCAATCAGGGCAGTTCTAGCCCATTCAGGCTTGGCCGCTCTCAGGTAGAGTGGCCAAGAAGCTTGGCCGTTGAAGACTATAGTGGACAGATCTGGCCACTAGACCTGATAGCGACCAACATCACAAATAGTATGGCCATGAATACGGGCCCAGATCATGTAGTTTGACTACACCTCTACATGGAATTTGGGTGGATTTCGGTGAGGAACTCCCTAAGTTCCTCCTAACTACCCCTTCAATGCAAAATTGTGATTAATGCATTCCCCCGAGAATGGTTAGTCGCATGCAAATTTGGAGTGAAGCTTCTCCAGGAAGCC
This sequence comes from Wollemia nobilis, assembly GCA_028583015.1. NCBI lineage: Eukaryota > Viridiplantae > Streptophyta > Pinopsida > Araucariales > Araucariaceae > Wollemia > Wollemia nobilis. The sequence continues at coordinate 4,694,965 of JAQPPZ010017049.1, read as the reverse complement.
AAGGTCCAAACCCTAAGAGGGAAGTCTACATATAGACCCTCCCACAAGAAGCAAAAGATCCGAGAAGTTTGAGAGTTGAGCAAGTGAAGCCCTGTCGAGATGGAGAGCCAAGATACACCCATAGAGGAGCATCGGAGCACCATCCGGTTGAGCTACGTCCATCATCATGTGATTCAGATTCATCATACCCAATCACCATTCAGTGTATGAGACACGCTAGGTGACCCTTGAACATCAATTCAAGCAAGGATTGATTGCCATAGCCCATAAGACCTGAGGTAACCTTTAAGTTAGAGGTCGTTGTCTTTGACAGTGGCCCATAGTCATAGCCAGGTTTTAAAATGGTCGATTCCTTTGTTCTAAGTAATAGATATTTATTTAGCATTATTTCATTTACATGGCTTTAGCATAGATCTGAATCTTTCATTGCATTTAGATTAATATTTCTGATTTTCATATGCGTATTGCTTACATCTGCTATATTTCAATGCACATTATGCTTATTTATTTGGATTATCGTATTTTCTAATAAGAGCCTCTTCTAGAGAGGTGGCCTGTACTACTTACCATGCTTTGTTGTTTCCATGAATGCAGATACAGGTCTACAAGATCAAATTGAAGCATCAGGAGCACGAGGATCCCTTCAAGAGAAAATCTAGAGAAGGAGGCATCTGTGAGCCCTCATACAGTTTTGTGTGTGGTACTAGGAAGCCTGTGAAAGTGCACCACCCCTTTGCGAGGGGACATTTTATTCACTTGTAATTCATTGTATCAAAATGGGTATCCCTTAGAGGGACCGACATGTAACCGGGTTTCAATATAAATAAAAGGATATTTCTTTGTTATTTCCATGTTATATGCATTTCATGGTCTTTCATCTCATTTTGGTATAATATTGCAAGTAAGAGTATGGGTGCATGCTTCCTAGGGTCGCACAGATGGCGATCATGGTGGGACCCCCACCAGGGTTTTGTTTTTTGGCTAAGTTACTTATGTTTTAGATGCCTTTTTCTATGCAGGTCTAGCCGCTCTAGTCAACAATGACCAGAAGAGCTTAGCCGCTATAGCTGGAAGTGGCTAGAATCAGCTGCTCTGGTCAACAGTGGCCAATAGGAGAGTTGAAATAGAGGTCAACCAATTCATCATCAGGTGAGGAATTGAGGTTGGTACACATTTTTGACTCTCTATGACTTTTTGTCTACATTTATTTTCTAGAAATAGCAAGCAAGAACATAGCTAAGTAGGGAAAGCTGAAGAAAATGAACTGAAAATTGCATTACAAGCTTCTTAGATTTCCTCAGTTTCCTCTAGGTACTGCTAGGAATAGTGGACCTCTACCTGTAAGGTCTGCCCTAGTATCCAGTGTGCTGGACCATTGTATGTTGGTTTGCTTGCATGTGGCCCAATCAGTGGCTACCCATTCACAAAGTAGGAAGTGCATCACATGAAGATCATCTAGATTACATTAGATATGCATCTTTTTGAAGACAAAATGTTCTTTTTAGGCATGTAGTAGATTAAAGCATGTATGTTGGTTGATGCATCATTTTTATGTTTTAAAAGCTAAAAAGAACACCACACACTTGCACGTTCTATCATAACATTGGTAAGGTTGGATTTCATCACCGACCCCCAATTCATACCGATGATATTGGAATTCATCTCCTTCCATCGGCTTGCCCCCTAGAGGTCCTTAGATGGGATAGAGAGCTCTTTTTGAGTTGGTACAAGACATTTGTGTTCAAACTATCTCCCACTACCTCGTAGTGGAAGAGCTAGGCGAACCCCCCACTGGGATTTAAGTGGTGTACCCTAGACTCTTTTGAGAAATCATGTTCGGCACTAGTGTTCTTAGTCTCCACTTTGATCGAGTTCCCTCATTCCAATTCCAAAGCATAGACAAGAAGACAAGATCATCAACACATCCAAATACACCAGATAGTTTAGGGAACACATTAAAAATCCTTAAACAAGATAAACATATGCTTACTTTGTTTGTGTAATTTGGAAACCAATTAACAAGATAACACACAAGTCATAATGGTGAACACACGGAGCAACCACCCTCGGTCCATGACCGAGGGGGAAAGTAGTGCTCCTAATTCTCACAAACACACTAGCATTGAGCCACCCACCCATAATGTCATCGAATGAAGTTAAGCAAGTCTTAGGGGTGACAACTCAACTATTGGGGGACTCCACGAGAAACCCTAATGAGATATCCACTTCCGAATGCTCCAAAAAATAAATATGAGGAGGCCTTAAGGCCCCCCTCATCACATGGGAATGAGGAGTCATCATGGCATCACTCATTACATAGACACACAGAGGCATCATGACCTCCTTCTTCACATCGATGTACGGAGACATCATGACCTCCCTCATCACACAAACATGTAGAGGCTTCAAGGCCTCTATCATCATGCCCACATGAAGAGGCAATGAGACCTCCATCATCCCATAGGAAAGAAAGGGAAGCAAGATCCCAAACATCATATGATACCCATAGAACAAATCAGCCTACTGAGGGGCAAGATGATAGGCCTGCACCAACTCATAGACCTAGGACATCCTCTAGCCTCCTAGAAATATGGGAGAATACCTCTGGATCATAACCTCATTGGTGCCAATGGCACTCCATGGGATCAGCCATGGAGAACTAGACAATTGGATGAGCTAGATCGGTTTCCCCTGAGACTAGCTCTGAGAAGTATTGCTATCGAACATTCTACTTCAAGAAGTTCACATAGTATAGCCACTAGATGCACCAATGAACCTCAAGAGGCTATAAAGTGACCCCATAGTGCATACACTACTTCAGATCATGAGCGTACTCAACCTTTGATGCAATACATAGAGCATGTCACCCTAGCAGACCGAGGAAGACACACAATAGGAACCTCCTCGAGGAACCTCCATATCAGAATTCCTCACATAGAGGTAGAAAGGCATGAACCCTCAATAGCAGGTCATTTGGACCACCTACGTAGGTTGGAAGAAGAGCTACGCATTGAGCGAGAATGCATAGAAAATATCGAACAAGAAGAATGCAGGAAAAGATGCCTGCGCTTACAAGAGCAACTCTTAAAGGAGGAAAGAGCAGAGCGTGAGGAGCTAGTAGAAAGGCTAGCTCGAATGGATGCACGCATAGCTGGTGAAAGGTATCAACATGAGAGATGCACTGATTCTCCCCATGAGAGAGGTGCTAGATATGAGCATATTCACCATGCTCCACAACATCAACATCACACGGGCCTTGAACAAATGCAACTCAACGAGGGCTGGACAAGGGTAGAAGATCAGGAACCACCCCCACCTACACCTCCAAGTGTGGTCATGGGAGGAGAGTATAGATGCCCTGTTGAGGCAAACAATGAAATACCTCCCTTACCACCATGAGCATACCTTCAAGAGCATGAGATTATCGCCTCGAAGGTATACCAAATGCTCATCGAGAGAGTCAAGTCTCTCGAGAAAGACACAAGTGGACAAAAGCCAACATTAGACAAGATACATAATCAACCTTTGTGCCCATCAGTCCCGAGTCCCACATATCCTAGGCACTTTGAGATGCCTAGGTTGGATAAGTTCAAGGGAGAAGGAGACATATAAGAGCACATGACCAACTTCATAAATGCATGCTTCCATCTACACAAAGATGATGCTTTGATATTGAGAACATTCATCATGACATTCTCAGGGGCCACAACCCAATGGTTTAACTAGCTACCCAAGCATAGCATCACCGACTTTGAACAACTGGTAAATGCATTCCTAGAATATTTCTCCTTCGGTGCTAAGAGGAAAGTGAACCTATCCGATCTGGCCAACCTAAAACAATACGATGATGAGCCAGTGATGGACTATGGGGATAGATGGAGAAAATTCATGGTGAAGCTATCATTCCCCATCCCCGTAGAAGAGCTCATTCAGATGTTCATAAAGAGCTGCACCAAGCACATCTCTCTACTATTGTAGTTGCAACAATACAAATCATTCGAAGAAGCCTTGGCTTAGGCCAAGCTAATAGAAGACATTAAGGTCGATGAAGGAGACCTTAAGCTCCGCAACAAGAAAGAGTGGAGTAAAAACAATTAGAACAACAAGAACAAGAAGAACTAGGCCAAGCCTACTCAGGTAAATCAAGTTATATTGGCCACACCATAGGGGGAATGGACAACAACCCTATAATTATCAAGTGCAACCCCCATCGGCTAACTACGATCCCAAGAACAACCAGGGCCAAAATAGGGAACATTGGTCACCTCATTATTTCATGCCTCTGAATGAGTCGATGCAATCGATATTCAACCAATTGAATGAGGTGTAGAGGATAAGATTCCTCGACATACAACTACTGGACCCTAACCAACCCAAGCCAAAGGGATATAGGGAAGACCACCATTGCCCATACCATCGGATACTAGGGCATGACATCAAGAGCTGCATGGGATTTAAGAACATGGTACAAAACATGATTGAGAAAGGAGAGCTCAAAGTTGATAACCCACTAGCTCCTAATAATAGGGATATGGGTATATTCAGGAACCCATTACCCAATCATGAAGCCCCGAGGGATCAGGGTGCATAGGTCAACCAGATTTGAGTTGAGCCACCTATTCAAGGATGCATCAGAATGGTTGAATTAGTCAACGTAGCAACCAGGAGTCAGAGATATGGGCAACCACAACCATCGATGACTCCTATCAACATGTCGGCTGCACCCCGATAGAGATAAGTGCAAAACAATCCTCCAGGTCCCCTAATGAGACCTCTAATAATGGTTCAGAGTAGACTAGAGAAAAATTTACAAATGACTCCAACCAAGTTATCCATCTATGAGCTTATACAATAGTCCCCTAGGCATAGGGAGATGTTAATGGAGATTTTGAGATCCATCGAGCTCCAGCCCCATAATCTAGATGTATTCACACATTTTGTGGGGCAATTGCAATAATGCCAAGAGCCCGTGATTCATTTTTACGATCACGAAATCAAAGAAGTGTCAACTACTATAGCAGATCCACCTCTACACATCATCATGTTTATCAATGATATACCATTCAAGTGGGTTCTGATTGATACCGGCTCATCAATCAACATCATTACCTCCAAAGCTATAGGGAACTTGAAGATACCCAAGTCCAATATCATCCCGACTTCATACACCCTCAGGGATTTTAATGATGCGCTATGCACCATAGTGGGCATGATAATTTTACCTATAAAAGTGGGACATAAGACCATCCCTGTGATGTGTCATGTGTTGGAAGGGGTAATGCAATATAACATCCTTCTAGGGCACCCCTGGATTAGGGACATGCAATGCGTACCCTCGATCCTGCACCAATACGTCAAGTATGTGCATGAGGGATAGGTGCATGTAGTCCCATATGATGAAGAGCCATTTAAGTATGTGCACCAAGTCGACTTACCCAGAGGTTTCGACCTCCCATCAACACACTTGTACATCAGACCATCATCACCAACCATGCATCCTAGAAGCCAGAGTAGATCAATGCGAGGTGACCCATCAACATCGACACCACCTCCTAAAACCAAAGCAATGGGCACTTCTAAAAGGCTTGTGACTAACAAGGCCAAGGATAAATAGAATTTGAAGGCACCCTTAGTGGAGGAAGGACCCCAAGAGCATTCGACTAAAGTAGTAGAAGAAATCTATGTTACCATGGAGGAGGAACATTCCCAAGAGAGAGGCGAGGAGGTACCACAACCTACCTCACCTGCATCATCAACAACATCATCAACCCCCTAGGTGATAGTACATCTAGCCAACATAATGCTAGGAGAGTATCTTGTGCAAAATGTGACCTTCATGCCGATCATTGAGTCTACACAAGATATGGGATGACCAAGAGTCCCAAACTTGCCAATAGGGATGGTGGTACCCTTAGGGATTCCTCCCAACCAGACCAACTTCATATACGTCAGGTTGGACTATGCCCACACTACTCTTGACCTAGAGAATGATGAGGATGAGCCATTCACCATGAGTGTCCATTACTTGTCAAACCTTGAGTTTGCATTGAGATACTTTGAACAGTGTCACTGGCATGGCTATGGCCTAGGCCTATATGAGCAAGGGTGCAAATAACCATGTCAACCATAGTATCAACTACCTACTGATAGGTGGGGCCTAGGATATCACAAATAGGGTCATGATGACTCTTTAGAGGTAGCCTTAGATAGGCTAAACATTGGTTTCAAAGAGAACATTGATTGGAACCCACTTTGACCCCCTAGAAAAAACTTGTGGGGTGACGAATGGGTGTCAACAGTCAATATCGCACCCCTAGAGACATATCACCCTGAGCCTTCCCTCGAAGCAAACCCCTTAGGAGTCATCCTACAGGAGGAAGAGTTGTTGCATAGCTATGAGTGAGAGGATTACATATATGTCCCAAGCATGGATAAAAATGAAACTAGGCTGGCCTACCATGGGCCTCGATATGTGCAAAACCTTGCCTGGATAGGCCACATAGAGAGTGGCTACATCTCATATGAGAGTGAGTACATCTTAGATGAGGAAGGATACACATCAGATGAAAGTGACTATGAGTCAGAGGACTCAATAGAGAGGGCCTACTTGCGGCCAAGACATGCAGGCCACGTCGTTGGGCTAGAGACAAACGTTAATGGTTTCTTCATAAGCGATGATGACTATGAATATGAGACTGAGCTAGCCTATCTAGGGCATTCACAAGAAAGGCATCACCCCATCCTAGGGGTAGAAACAAATGCAAATAGTTTTTGGATAAGCGATGATGACTTCAAAGATGAAATAAAGATGGCTTATCTAGGGCCTCGCCACTTGTGCCTAGTCGACTTGCTTGTTGAGAGAGAAGTGACACTCCATACCATAGATCCTGGCCTTCACTTCTGGGGGAGGCCTCTAAACCTGGATGCCATTTATCGCATGGTCAATCTAGATCCACCAACATTTAGAGAACATCTATTGCCTAATGATCCCATCATTTCATCCATCCATCACCCGGATCCTGAGATCCCGATGCCTCCTGAGCCTCATCGTGAGCATAGACAACCCCCCTCGAGGTAGAGTCACACCTCGGTGGTCCTAGAGATTCTATCCCATCCATCAATATGATCTCCATTGATTTGACCACGCCACTCCATAACCCAGTAGATCCTTCAAAACCACTATGTCTTGACATAGATGCTATCGATTGGGATCGCATCGATTCACCCCTAGAGCCTGAGGATTTCTTCCCTAGTGAAGAAATGCTACAACCATTCCATTTTGCATCAGGTTGTGCACATGATGTCTATCACACTAGTTTGAACCCTGAGTCAGTAGGGACTATAAATCTAGTAGATGACATTCATCTGATCCCCACTCCTCATCAGTTGGAGGAGGGATCACATATGGCTATAGAGGAGACTTTCGAGGTAGACATCAGTGATGATCCATCTCAACCAAAGAAAGTCAAGTTCGAGGAAAGCTTGTCTCTAGAAGAACAGGCCATCATAATTCCCCTACTAAAAGAGAGACCAAATCTCTTTGCTTGGACCTACAAAGATATGTCGGGGTTAGATCCTAAGATGGTTGTTCACAACCTATCGCTAGACCCCGCAAAGAAGCTAGTCAAGCAAAAGCTAAGAAAGATGCATCCAACAATCACTTTGATGGTTAAGAATGAATTGCAAAAATTGTTGGATGTGGTCTTTATTGTCCCCATCGACTATCCAAAGTGGGTATCAAACATGGTGCCCATAGGAAAACTTGATGGAAGAGTCCGTATTTGCACTGATTTCAGGGATCTCAACAAGGCAACGCCAAAGGATTCATTCCCATTGCCCAACATAGATGCTCTTGTAGATGCAACATCAGGTCATGAGATGCTCTCCCTAATGGATGGGTTTTCTGGTTACAATCAGATTCGGATTAAAGCCGAAGACCAGCATAAAACCACATTCACCACTCCATGGGGGACATTCTGTTACAAAGTAATGCCATTCGGCCTTAAAAATGCTGGAGCCACTTATCAACGGGTGATGACATACATTTTCCATGACTACATGCATCAGATCCTGGAAGATTACATAGATGACTTACTGGCCAAGTCATTACTATGTGAAGAGCATGTTGAGACCCTCATAAAGGTCTTCGATCGCCTGATTGAGCACAATGTCAGGTTGAACCCCAAGAAATGCATCTTTGGCATGACTTCTGGAAAACTCTTGGGATTCATCATTTCTAAATGAGGCATCGAGGTGGACCCAACAAAGGTAAAGGCTATCCTGGAAATGGCCCCACCTACAAACATCAAGGAACTAAGAAGCCTACAGGGCAAGGTAGCATCCATAAAATGGTTCATCGCACAATTATCGAATAAATGTCGACCCATGAATCGACTGCTACACAAGGGAGTCCCTTTTTAGTGGGACGAAGAATGTCAGCAAGCCTTTGCTGAGATCAAGGAATACCTAGAAACACCACTAGTTTTAGCTCCACCAAGGCCAGATGTGCCTTTCCTGTTGTATATATCTACTACAGATTTTGCTTTGGGCACCATGTTGGCTCAAAAGAACATGCAAGAAAAAGAGCAAGCAATATATTACATCAGTCGCACATTGGTGAGCTACAAAGTTGGATATGCATATGTAGAGAAACTATGTTTAGCAGTGGTCTTCACAACCAAGAAATTATGCCACTACATGTTGAGTCATACAACATATGTAATATCCAAACAAAATCCTTTGTAGTATATGATGAGCAAGACATATCATAACACACGTACTGCAAAGTGGATCATGCTATTGACAGAGTTTGATCTAGAGTTCATAAGCCAAAAGTCCATCAAGGGACAAGTCATAGCCGATCAACTGGTTGAGGTGCCTCTATAGAATAGTAGGCCCCTCACCATAGAGCTTCCTGATGATGCAGTCTTCGCACTATCAGAGGCACCCGAGCCCAAAGAATTGGGAAATGAAGTTGACATGACTTTGTTCTTTGACGGTTCAAAGTGTGAGCAAGGAGGTGACATAGGGATCATCTTTTTCACACCACAAGGTGCTCCAATGCCCTTGTCATTCAAGTTAGACTTTCCTTGCACTAACAACAACACCGAATATGAGGCCCTAATCTTGGGTCTCCAAACAACCATCTCCATGAAAATCAAAAGGTTAAATATCTTCGGTGACTCCTTACTCATAGTCAACCAAGTCAAAGGATTATTTCAATGTCGAGATCCAGTCTTGAAGGCTTACAAAGAGCTTGTTGACACTTACCTAGCCAGACTTGAGTGGTATGACATCGAGGCTATCCCTCATTCATCAAACAAGTTCATAGACACCATGGCATCTCTAGGGTCCTTGATCCCTTAGAATCCATCTACTGATTTCACTACCATTCATGTAAAGATGCTTTCGCATTCAACGATCCAGCATGAGGCTTTGGATAACAAGGAATCTATTAACATGATTCATATAGAGCCAGACCAAGATTAGTTCTATAAAGCCAAAGACTTCTTAAAGAAGGCACCTTGGGGAGCCTTGATCTCCCTAGGTCCTATGGGGAATGGCACCACTATTCACCACAAGATTGTCTCTCAATCTACATTTGTGCAAATCGAATCACAAGAGACACAAGCCATCTTATCAGTCGAGGTAGTAGCATATCAGGACTGGCTCTCCTAGTTGCAAGATTTCCTAAGACTTGGAAGTGTCCCACAGGGATTGTCACATGTCGAGAAGTGAGCATTCAAGCAGAAAGTGATAAGATATGTCTTTCTAGGAGGTATATTGTATCGTCAAAGTTATGATGGAGTCCTCCTTCACTACTTGGAGCCCCAAGAATCAGCTTGGGCTATTTCTCAAGCTCATGATGGTATGTGCGGTGGCCACTTCAACGGCATGGCCATTGTCAAGCGCATCCTTCGGATGGGTTATTACTGGCCCACCATGGAAAAGGATTGCTGCGAATATGTCAAGAAATGTGTTAAGTGTCAACATCATGCGAACTTGACACACTTGCCATCTCAGGCCTTACAGCCCATCCAGGTGGCTTGGCCCTTTTTGTAGTGGGGGTTCGATCTAATCGAAAAGGTTTCTCCCCCATCATTAGGCCGACACACATTTATCTTAACGACTACAGAATACTTCACCAAGTGGGTGGAAGTGGTCCCCCTGACATCGATGATTGGTCCTCGGATTGCGGAGTTCATGCTCCACAATATCATTTATCATTTTGGGGTACCTTTCAAAATAATATCGGATAATGGACCGTCGTTCAAAAATAAATATGTACAAGCATTAACAACCAAGTACAACATTCAACATAGTTTTGCGACACCATACTATCCATAGGAAAATGGGCAAGCAGAAGCCTCAAACAAGATAATAGTAGCCATTCTAAAGAAGATGGTGAAAGAGAATCACAAGGATTGGCATCTGCAGCTGCCTCTAGCATTATGGGCTTACAGGACTAGCATACGAACACCCACTGGGGCAACGCCTTTTTTACTTGTATATGGCACTGAGGCCATCATGCCCTTAGAGTTAGAACTTCCAACATTGCACATCGCATTGAAAGAGTTCATCAATGATGACACTACATGATAAACTCACCTGGATCAATTGGCCTTACTGGATGAGAGACGCATCAATGCTCTTGAGCATCTTCACATTTACTAGGATTGTCTAACATGAGCATACAATACTAGGGTCCACCTAAGATACTTCAAGGTTGGGGATCTTGTGCTTAAAGAGAACCAACAGAACTCAAACCTATCACCGCATCTACGAGACAAATTTATAGCTAATTGGATAGGGCCCTACATCATATCTGAGAAGATTGGGCCTGGGGCATATCACCTAACAACATTGGAGGGTGTTGAGGAGCCAGAACCTCTCAAAATCATTCACTTAAAAGCATTCCACACATAAAACAACAAACTATCAAAAACATTCGAATAACTATAAAATTTCAAAAATAGTAGAAACCATCAAAATCCAAACAAATCAAAAAACATCAAAATAAAAAATAAGCACAAAAAGCTCCAAAGGCATCTTAAAGCCCTTTGGTCAAATCATCACAAAAATATCCAAAGGCATCTTAAAGCCCTTTGGTCAAATCATCACAAAAAGCTCCAAAGGCATCTTAAAGCCCTTTGGTCAACTCATCACAAAAAGCTCCAAAGGCATCTTAAAGCCCTTTGGTCAAATCATCACAAAAATCAATCTATTATTAGGTTATCTTAAAGTACTTTTTAAAATCTTTTCATCAAAAATCTCCAAAGGCATCTTAAATCCCTTTGGTCAAATCATCACAAAAAGCTCCAAAGGCATCTTAAAGCCCTTTCATAAAAAATCCAAAGGCATAAATTGGAAATAACAAAATTCCAAAGGCATCTTAAAGCCCTTTGGTCAAATCATCACAAAAAGCCCCAAAGGCATCTTAAAGCCCTTTGGTCAAAAGGAAAGCATAAAAATACCAAAAACAACTTAAAAACAAGAAAATTAAAAAAAATCAAAATAATAAAAATGCCAAAAACAACCAAAAGCATCAAAAATACAAAAACATTACATTTGCATTCACATAGTTGCATCATAGGCATTTGCATCCATCACATTCCCATACACAATGCATTCACAGTCTCACGAATGACACCATGTTTGTACATCAACTCTGCATCTCCGAAGACCATCATCATCCATTACCCATGTGTGAAATTGTGTTTTTCAACACAACCCTCTCCTATTGCTATAAGGAATATACTAAGGTTTTCCGGTCACTCAACCATACCTAGTGGTTTTATCAAACTTAGTAGAAGGTTGTCTTTGCTTTTGATAGGTAGAGTTTAGCTTGATAGCGCCTATAGCTCAAAATCCCGTCACTAATAAAAACACTAAAATCCTAGTTGGAACAAGGGAAAGATGAATACTGCAAAGTGGTACTAGGTATCCTAAGGTGAAGAGTTTATCTTGCTCATCCCCCTATGCGACCGGTTCGAAAATGCTGAGAATTGGAAAAAGGACAAGCTTGCCCCTTAACCGAATAAATCCCTTGCTTACAAATGAAGGAGCAATATCCCAGAGTGATATCCCTAAAAGATATCCCAAAGTGAAGTATCAAAGTCACATCAAATAAAGATCAAGTTTTATCAAAGAAATCAAATCAGTATCAAATACCTCGATGAGGCCAGAAATTGCCTCATTCATAGACCATTTTTGGATATTTCATAAACTATTTGATAGACCTTATGCTATGTTTTTGTGCTAATTTTGATGATGGAATGCATTATGTATTACTATTTACATGTTTAAATATTCAGGAGCATAGTATTCTATTTTGACCATTTTCTGCATTTTTTGCACTATTTTAGCTGATTTACCTAGCAAATAAACATTTATTTGAATATGTAATAATGTATGTTGATGTGTATTCCATTATGGGATCATGTTATTTGTTTTCCTTGCCTTCTAACCTGTTCAAATTGCAAAAAGGCACCAAAACCTATTCAAACTGGTATGACTATGCAGAAAATAGAATTTGACCATACAAATTCCAGCCAGCTGTGCATAAACAACATGGCTTGGAATTTGTCAATGCCAACACGTAAAACTTATGGAATTAGTCTTTTGAGGACTTAAGAAGACTACCTAGCTGGTCAAACCCATTATCCTAAGCAATTGATGCATGGATAAGCATCAGAACTGTTACACTGCCTGATATTCTGGAGCAGCTCCGGAATGAGCGGAGTAGGACCAGTTTTGGTCAAAACTATCAACAGAATGGTCAAAAAGGTGGAAAATGGTGAAATGAATATGGATAAAGTTGTATGAGAGGTTTTATCACCCCTTCCAATACATTTCTTCCAATGTATTGCACCTAACAAGTAAAATGGATATGTTGTAGAAGAATAGTTTCCTGCATTTTAGGAAGATAACTTCAACATAGTTGTTGAATCCCTGAAAAGTAGCAACAGAATGAATCAACATATGTAATAGAGTAGTATAAATAACCAAGCTCCCATATTGGTTGAGCATATAGAGATTTGCATAGAAGGATAGGAATATAATAGTTTTTGTAATAAAGCAGTAATTCTACAAGGATTTTTCCTGCATTATTGTAATGTCATGTCATAATCAATAAAAGGTGTAGTTTCTCCATTCAATTTAGTATTTTGAGTGAATGTGTGAGCATTAGGTAGTTTAGAGTAGTCTTCTTGCCTTCTTCTAGATCAGGGAGCAAGGGCCCACTTCTAGGCTCAGGAGAAGGATCAACTTTTGATAGTTTTTATTCATTTCTTGTTGTAGCAGGTTAGCAGAAACCTGACAATTTCCATTTCATTTGTTAATTGTGTTGTTGTAGATGCATGTAGTTTGTGTTGTAGAATGTAATGCATGGATTGAGGATCACTTAGCATAGGCTTTTGAATCTTACAACACTTTTGAAGTATTCCTATTTTAGATTATTTCTAGTTTTGGTATTTCCATTTGTGTTAATTGATTTCTAGTTGTTTCATTTCTGCAACATTTCATTCTAGCCTTTTAATTCTGTTAATGTAATTAGGATTTACTTTATTATTTATTTCATTTTGCAAGCATAAATAGGTTTCATTTTTTTTAAGAGTAATTAGTTTCAATCTTCTGCAATCTTTCCATTTCTGCAATTTTATTTTAGCAAATGTAATTAGGAGTTCAATTCAGCTCATAGGATTAGAGGTGACACCAAAAACCCCCAAAACTGACTAGTTTTATCAATAAAGCCATTTCTTGAGTAGACTGACCTTCAAGCTGCTTACCTCTACTATCGTATACAACCATTGGACACCACCCTGGACTGACAATTATAATGATTAAATGGTGTGATTGATGACACTCATCATTTTTGGCACCATTTTCGGGGAACCAAGGTGTTGTTAGGAGAAGTAAAGCAGGCCAAGAATTGTTATTTTGATACAAGTAACAGTTCTTGGAAACTTGTACTTCAGTTCATTTAGCAAATGAGCATGAATGCATAGGCCAAGAGACGAAAGAGGGAGGTTTATCAGAAGAACTGACTCTTTCCCAGAAAGATGTTCTTCATGATCAGGAGAAGACTTGCCTGTGTATGAAATCCCTGAAAGACTTAAATGAGAATCATCTTCTTCATCAACCAAAATTTTGGGACCTTTGGAAGAAGAACTCTTAGAAGCACTTGCTTCCAGACATCCCTCTGGACCTGGTCCATCTGAACAAATTGTAAAAGTCAAAAGTGAGGGGGACACTATGGCAGAAGAACATGATAGGGATGTTATAGTTCAAGGTGAAAACCCTACTAGGACTTTTGAATATCCTATTCAGCTGAATCCTACTCAGAATGCTCCTATGAAAACAATTTCACCTTCTGTATTGCCAACCTTTAGGGGAATTGTCTCTGAGGATCTTGACCAATTCTTGTTTGAATTTAAGGTTCTGTGTCAGACTTATGACTATGTAAATGATAATCAAAAACTGAAATTGTTTCCATCTACACTTAAATATGCAGCTTTACGCTGGTTTATGAGTCTTGAACCTGATTCAATCCGCACTTGGGAACAAATGGAAACTGTATTCTTGGATAAATATCAGGAATATTGTAGAGTGCGAAATAGAAAGGATGAATTGTTTCAGATTAAACAAGAGGAGGATGAGAATTTAGAGGACTATCTTGATAGATTTACCTTTATCCAAAAGAGATGTGGTCCTGTAGAATCTGATTTGTTAAAGACTATATTCTTAAGAGGTTTGTAGGATGATTCCAGGGAAGTATTATATTTAATGGGAAAAGGAGATGTGAACCAACTTGACATTAATGATATTGTAGAGTTATGTAAAAATTATTCTCGCACTAGGCAAAGAAGAAAGAAGCGAAATTCTAATAATAATGATATCAAAGACTTAATGGAAGAAATGGCTAACATGAAAACTGATATTCTTGTCCAGTTGAATTCCGCATTAGGGGAGAGAAATGCAAAATTTGACTCTACACCACCCTTGGCTATCTATTGCCCAAGATGTAGAAACAAGCATGCTTTACAAGATTATCCCTTAAACAGAACTTCTATCTCAACTATTTGTGGTATTTTTTCAAAGGGACATATAACTGATAAATGCCATCTGCTGCCTCAACTCAAAAATATTTTGGAAACCCAGACTGAAGAACTTAATGTTATTGGACAAAGGCAAGGAGGCAATTTTTCACACTATCAAAATGCCCCTCATTTTCCTATAGGATGGGGATAAAATCCTTGGAATATGCCATGGGGATATGCAGAACCACCCTCACAACCTTGGAATCAATCTTGGACAACTCCTCAAGATTGGTCACACTCTGGATGGACGAATCCACCAGTTAATCCACCTTGGACACAAAATCAACAATATGGGCAAATATGGGGGCAACAATACCCATCATATCAAGGGCAGCAAAGGTATCAAGGACAAACTCAAAACCTGTTGCCTGCTCCTAATAAAAATTTTTAGGGAAGAGTGCAACCACAATAAGCACAACAGGTAAAACAACCTCCACTTCTAGCTCAACCTATGGCTAACCCAAATAATACCAGACAAGCAACCCCTGTTTATGGAGCTGAGTCTAAAGAAACTATTGTAGTTCATGCACTTGATTGTAGTAATATCCAATTGCATTCAGGGAAGGTCTTACCTGACCCTGCTCCACCCACCATTGAAGAAATTTATGGAAAAAAAGAGTCTCCAAGTCCAAAACAAGTGCAAAAAGAAAAAGAAAAACTAAAAAATGTGTAGGTGAAAGATGTACCCCCTATAGGTATGATACCATATCCTGAAAGGTTTGATAATACTATAACTATCCCTGAATCAGAGTTAGTCACAGAACTTAATAAAATGACTATATCCCTTCCTTTTTTGCAAGCAATAAAGGATGTGCCATTAATTAAGAAAACCATTCAAGAGTTGTGTATTCAGAAACCTGGCATAAAGAAGAAGTCTTTCCCTAAAACTATGCAAGTAGAAGGAAAATTGGCTGACCTGTTATCTAGAAAACTTGTTCCTCCAAAATATAGTGATCTAGGAAGTCTAGTTGTTATAATCACTATTGGTCTAGTTCAAATTCCAAATGTATTGATTGATCTTGGTGCTGCAATTAATGTAATGACTAAAGACACAATGCAAAAATTGTAGCTCAATAATCTCAGTCCTACAACTACAGTTTTGGAGATGGTAGATAGGTCAGTTGCCAAACTAGAAGGAATATTGGAAGATATTTCCATTGAAGTTTCTTCTTGGGAATATCCTATAGATTTCCTAGTATTGCAGCCTAGAAATTTAGTTAATGGCTATCCCATCATTCTAGGAAGACCTTGGCTTGCCACTACAGCTACTTTTATAGACTACAGATCTAGGGAAATGACTATTTCAAATGGCATTGATCTTAAAAATATTTCCCTTTATCCACCTGCCCAACCTTCAACCAAATTTTTTGGACAGATATGGTTTCCTGAGTCTGATGAAGAACAGGAAGAAATTGTTTCCACTCTGGCCACAATAATAGTAAAGGAACATATTGAGGAAATCAACTCACAAGAAAGAGAAATATTTGAGGATGAAACTGTCCTAGTTGAGACATTACAAGAAGAAGGACTTAAAGATGATCAAATCATTGTTCATCGCTTGTTGTGGAAGGATGAAGAACATACCTCAGAACATCTGTCATCCATTCCAATACAAGAAAGCTCTTTCATACTACCACATGGATGGCATCAACATCTTCTTACTTCTTTCACATGTCCTATGCAAGGAATGATTCCATCAGGTATTACTTTTGAAATAGAATCCAGAGTATTTCATACTTTGCAACCACATCACTATCCATTAAATTCTTTGATCAGCAAGTATGGAGCAGTCAACTCCATTCATCCAGGGATTAAACAAATAGAAGTACAACCAGGTAAAATTTTGAATATTAATAGTTGGTTGACTGATGAATAGGAAGCAAAGTTATTTGTTGTCCTACAAAAACATGTTCAAGATTTTGCTTGGAGTTATAAGGATATGATTAGAATTCACCTTGATGTGTGTACACATAGGATATACACTGAAGATGTTAAACCTGTGAGACAACCTCAAAGATGTTTGAATCCTGCTCTGAAAGATATTGTCAAGGAAGAAATTGAAAAACTTTTAGATGTAGGGTTCATTTATCCAATTTCAGACAGTCGGTGGGTTTCTCCATTGGTTATTGTTCCAAAGAAAAATGGGAAAATGAGAGTGTGTGTAGACTATAGAGAGTTGAACAAGGTCACACATAAGGACCATTTCCCATTACCTTTCATAGACCAAGTGTTAGATACCCTTGCTGGCAAGAAATTCTTCTATTTTCTTGATGGATTCAGTGGATATAATCAGATACAAGTTGCACCTGAAGACCAAGAGAAAACTACTTTCACATGCCCTTGGGGAACATTTGCTTATAGGGTCTTGCCTTTTGGTTTATGTAATGCTCCAACAACCTTTCAAAGAGCTATTTTGGCAATATTATCTGATTTAACAAATGAAAGTGTGGAAATTTACATGGATGATTTCACAGTATGTGGGGAAACTTTTGATTATACTTTAGAACAACTTGAAAAAGTTTTAACACGTTGTGAAACATACCATTTGTCTTTAAATCCTGAAAAATGTTTTCTAATGATGGAGGAAGGGATTGTCCTTGGTCATCATATTTCCTCTCATGGGATTAAGGTTGATCCCAAGAAGGTGGAAGTCATCAAAGACCTTCCTCCTCCAAAAACTCAAACTGATGTAAGGAGTTTTTTGGGACATATTGGTTTCTACCATAGATTTATTGCAAATTTTAGTACCATAGCTAATCCAATGTTTGCATTATTGACTAAGGATTCTGAATTTACTTGGTCTACTGAATGTCAAAAGTCTTTTGAAGCATTGAAAGAGAAATTAACAACTCCCCCTATGTTGAGAGGACCTAATTGGGAACTGCCATTCCATATTCAGATTGATGCTTCCAATACTGCTATTGGAGCAGCACTAGGTCAAATTGAAAATGGAGAACATTATGCCATTTACTACATTAGTAAAAACTTGACAGGAGCTGAAAAGAACTACACCACTACTGAGAAGGAATTCTTGGTTGTGGTATATGCTATTAATAAATTTTGACACTATATCATAGGATATCAAGTGTTCATCCATACAGATCATGTTGCTATTAAATACTTGATGAATAAACCTCTGGTTAGTGCAAGAATTATTCGTTGGTTAATATTGTTGTAGGAATTTGATATCACCATAGTTAATAAACCAGGGAAGGCTAATGTAGTAGCAGATTTTCTATCAAGATTGCCAAACATAGACATAGGGGAATTGGTTGAAGATGCTTTTCCTGATGAAAAATTATTTGCTATTTCTGTACAATCTCCATGGTTTGCAGATATAGCTAATTACTTAGCTACAGGAAAAATTCCTCTTCACTTCACTCCTAAACAAAATAAATAGTTAATCAAGCAAAGTGCTTCCTTTAAATGGATAGGAGGTCTACTCTTTAAATGCAGTCCTGACCATGTTCTACGTAGGTGCATCCACAAGGATGAAGTGTATGACATTCTTCGTGCATGTCATGATGAACCATCTAGAGGGCACTATTTAGTATAAAGTACAATTCAAAAAATCTTGGGTGTTGGCTACTACTGGCCATCCCTGCATAAGGATGTAAAGAAATATGTCAGACATTGTGATGCATGCCAAAGAATGGGAAAGCCTACCTATACCAGTGAAATGCCATTGCAACCTCAAGTAGGTATAGAACCATTTGAGAGGTGGGGGTTAGACTTTGTAGGACCTATTGACCCACCTTCTCAAGGTAAGGTGCATATTTTGGTATGTACTGATTATGTGACTAAATGGGTAGAAGTGCGAGCTTTTAAGCATGCATGAGAAGAAAAAGTTGTTGATTTTCTGTATTCACAAATTTTTCTACATTTTGGAGCCCCCACACTATCACCACAGATCAGGGACCTCAATTTACATCAAAGGTTGTTGAAGCCTTCACCAAACTATATGAAATCAAGCATAGGAAATCCTCACCTTATCACCCTCAAGCAAATGGTCAAGTTGAAGTAACAAATCAGGAATTAGAAAGAATCTTAACCAAAATAGTAGCTTCCCATAGGAGAAATTGGATGGATAAACTACCTGAAGCAGTTTGGGCTTACAACACTACCTGGAAATCTACCACTGGATTTACACCTTATGAATTGGTTTATGGTAAAAAGCCTCTTTTGCCTATTGAATTTGAATTACTAACACTTTGAACTACTTTGGAAGTTGGTATTGATTTGTCACAGGCACAAGCAGACCAGATTTTGCAACTCAATGCATTGGATGAACTATGAATGGATGCATTGCACCAGACTGAGATGATTCAAGCACAACGAAAGTTGTGGCATGATAGTCACATTCAACAATAGAAATTTTAGCAAGGTGATTGGGCTTTGTTGTTTGACTCTCGTTATGAAGACTTTCTTGGGAAGTTGCAGACTAGGTGGCTTGGACCATATCAGATCGAAGAAGTGTTTGAAAATGGAGTTGTTCACCTTTCACCCATTGATGATTCACGTAGAAAGTTAGTGGTTAATGGGCATCATCTTCGGATATATCATAAACCACTAACTAAGGATGAGTTTCTAAAGCAAGTGGAGCAATTGGATGTACGCATGTTGGAAGGAACCACTTCTTCCACAATCAATTCAGAGAATAAAAAATAAAAAAAAAAAAAAAATGAATAATTTAGAAAGTGAAAACCTCCTAGGAGGCACTTCTGAATTGGCTTGCATGAAAACCAGTTGTTCGACATGTTTGCCTTGTCATATTCACCATCATTGTCCCATATGTTCTCACAATCATTGTTTTCTCTATTCTCAGAACTGCACCTATCTTATTCAGTAGAAGAGCCAGCTGGTAGTCAGCAGAAACAACCATCTGTACAAATGTAGATAAGTGGTTAAATCAGGTATGTGCCCTTTATATTTTAAACATTGTAGATAGTTAGTATGTAGTGTGTAAAGTCACTAATTAGTACATAAAGCATTCATAAGGTTTGATCCAAAAGATATCCATCTGGTCAATGAGAGATAAAACATTTTAGGTTATTTTGAGGGGATGAAGGAAGCAGATAGAGTTGGAGAATTGTAGCTTGAAGGAGCTTCAGAATGATATGATTCTCTGAAATGAGAATATTTTTAGCTTCGGAATGATGGAAGCTCCAGAATGAAACTATTGTTTCTAAACAAAAATAATTTCAGAATGAAAAGGGTTTGTGCTCTAGAATGAGGAAGGATTTTTGACCTTCGAAATAAAATAATGTCACACTTCGGAATGAAAAATAAACTTCGGAATGAGCAGGGGCATAGGACGAAATGTCACGTGGCATAAAAGTGTTTTTAATTTCATCGTTTGGAGTTGGAAATAACAAATGAGGGCACACATTCCAAGCTATGGATTTCAAGGTTGCAATGAGAAAGAGATCATGGGAACCATTGCGTGCTTCACGATATGCGAAATCATTGGCACATGCAACAAGGCACTTTGATAGAAGGAAACTCTACACGTTGTACATGATGAAGCCAACGATTAACTGCCACCTCAATAAGTCGTAACCATTTAATCACAAGCAGTAGAAAAATATAAATCACGTTCCTATAGGGAATAGGAGTCTGCCATGTGACGAGTAAAAGGGGATTTAATTTTTCAAACACTTCGACACGTTTCGAAGCTGGTTCCTATGCTGTGAAAATTAAATTTCATAGCCAAAATATTATAGCCCCTATAGATGCAAATTGTTCAGATCCAAACCTAAAAATAACCTATTCTAGAAGGTTGAGAGAAAATAGAGCATAAGAAATTGAAAATGGGAGGAAAGAAGAATAAAATTGAGCCAAAAAATGTAGACTGTCTATGGGGAGATCTTGAGTCGCTACGTATCTTTATAGAAGGAGGATTGATGCCATTTCTATGTAAATTTGATGGACACTCTAAGGATTGGTGGTAGAATTTGTGCGCACTCTCAGAAACAACCAGGCTCACATTAGCGGCATGGCAATCCAGGTAACACCAAAAATCTTAAGCCACATTACTGAATTACCTCTACAAGGGTTACAAATTTTAAAAACTGGTAAAAATGCCCTAAGTGAAATAGTTAACCAGTTTAAGGAAGAAGGGGATAAACCAATTGAGTTTTTAATGAACAATAATGTCTGCAAAGGGGTTAAAAGAACTAGTTTACAACATCCTTGGGAGAATGTAGTAGTCTGGGTAATCATGTTTCTAACTTGTGATGGGCAATTTGCCATTTTGTCTGGACACCATATTAGAATTTTAAACCATTTGAGGCATGGTGGTTCAAACCTAGAATTCATAGTAAATCTCCCTCTGTATTTATATCAGGAGTTACAAAATATGGCCAAATGATACCAAGCAGGGAGAGGGACTCCTAAACACCATGGGCTCATTAAGCTAATTTGTAAACATCATTTTAGGGGAAACCCTAGAAGTTTTGATAGGTTTTTCTCTACATGGAATGAGTTAGAAGTTGAAAGCCTTGAATATGAAGAAGAGGTAGAGGTTGAAAGCCCTAAATTTGAAGAAGAAGCAAAAATTGAAAATGAACCTAAAATTGAAATTGAATCCTCTAAAAATGAAATTCCCTCTTCACCATAGGGACCTCCATCTTCTAGGACTAGGAAGCAAAGAGAGAAATAATCTAAGGTTGGTCCTGTAGGAAAAATAAGGAAGGTTACATTTTCTGAAAATGTAACTATTTTTCCAACATAGCCCACTAAGCAACTTGGGAGTTCAAGCAGGGAAGAGCAGATGGAGGAGGAAACACCTGAAGTAGACTCTGCTCCAGAATTGTCAAAATTTGTTCCAAAGTCCCCTAAAAATGTCAAACACAAACAATCTATTATTGGGTTGTGAAGGTCCTCTAGACTTCAAAAGTAGAAAGTAATGGAGGAGGTAGTGGATATAGAGGTAGTATCACTGTCCCAGCAAGTGAGTGCAGAATAGGAAAAGATATTGATACATCTGCTAAAGGTATATTGCAGGGAGAAGTGCTTGTAGATGAGAGTGCAAAAATTAGTATAGAAGAAGCATATATAGGCATAGAGGATGTAGAGGTAGGCACAACAATTATAGACATAGATACAACAATGCCTACAATGAATATCTCACTTGTTGATTATTCTGATTCTATTAAGAAGAGTTCATAGTAGAGGAAGGAAAGGAAGATATACAAGAATAGTTGTGTGCTTCTAGAAGTGTCATTAGGACACATATGGGTTGGATTGAACAACATGAAGCCTCTATCAAAGAAAAGGATAAACTTATTGTTGATTTGTAGTAGGAGGTAGATGAATTAAGGGCTAGGTTGTCAACTCTGGAGCAACAACCTACAGAATCTGATTCTGAAGATGAGTTGGCTAGAATTCTATTGGAATTAGTAGAAGAGCATAGGGAGGTAGCTATACCTGAAGAAGAATCACCTATCAGAGGAGTATAAATAGAAGAGATAACAACACAAATCTTCCAGTAGGATGTAAGTATGATAGAACATGAAGATTTAGGGGCTTCTGTAGAACATTCTGATAATTTGCAACAATAGGAAGCACAAATATCACAAGCAGTTGTGGATGCCAATGAACAAGAGGAAGTATAGGAATAGGTAAATGTGCATTCCCCTCAAGTTTCTATTGAATTGACTACATCTGGTTCACCTCAAATTAAAACAATAGAAATTGGGGTGCAAGTAGATTTACCCCTTGTGGACACAACAGAAATTGGAATACAGGTAGATCTACCTCCAAAAATGTAGCAGATAGCTAGGCCCCCACAAATAGTTACACTAACAAAGTATAATGAGGATATAGCACATTGGATGCTTAAGTGTCAAGGAATGGAAGCACAAATTTCATCTTTGAAATCTTTGGAACAAAAATTTGATGCTCAAAATGCAGACATAACTAAGTTACAGGAGCAGATACAGGATATGAGCCAAATTGCAGAGTACTTAGTTCAGTGTAGAAGGCCTACAAGGTTTTATACTTTGATCTTAAAAGAAAAATACCTCCACTGGTAGTTAATGAGGATTATTTCCAATCTTCCTTACAAATTGGACACTATTGAAGAATTTGTAGAGACATATTTGCATAGTCTAGAGGAATAGAAGAATTTACTTTGTGAGTTGTTTCTGCATAACTTCTTCATACCTAAGAATGTAACATTCTTGCCACATATCTTCATAGGAGATATCCAGTTGAGAGCCTTCATATCTACATTGCAAAATCAGATGCATTGGGAGGAGGAGAAAAAGGTAAGCAAAGAAATGGAGTTGAAAGTTGAACTACTAATAAGACCTTCCCATGCCAATTATAGGACCTCCATAAACCAACATTTCACTATGATGAGGGAGCATAGAATCAGAGAAGTTTATATAAGCAATCTTACTGATTGTGTAATGAGTTTTTAGGTCTTTTGTAACCAACATTTTAGTAATGCTCTATCATCTTGTAAGAGCAGGTGGGGAGAGTTGTCAATATCACTTCAGAAAAGGGAACCTATCTCACCCAACAACTTGTTGTGGTCCAGGAGAAGAGCTGAGGGTATAGTGCAGGTCATCCACAAACTAAAATATCATTGGGTAGGTTTGAGATATAGGTTACCAATTGTTATAACTCATGTTCCATATTTCTTTGATAATGATCCCCAACCAGATGAGCAGTTCCAGGAGTGGCTCAAGCAAATGCAGACAATCCGAGGATACTATCAAGTTCTAGGGTGAAAACTGAGTTATGAAGAATAGAATCTGGACATAGATCTTTGTGTTGTTGTGGCTTCACAGAATGCATGAGGACATGCATTACAATAGGTTGGGGGAAAATGATGAGGCCATAAATTGCCTCATTCATAGACCATTTTTGGATATTTCATAAACTATTTGATAGACCTTATGCTATGTTTTTATGCTAATTTTGATGATGGAATGCATTATGTATTACTATTTACATGTTTAAATATTCAAGAGCATAGTATTCTATTTTGACCATTTTCTGCATTTTTTGCACTATTTTAGCTGATTTACTTAGCAAATAAACATTTATTTTGAATATGTAATAATGTATGTTGATATGTATTCCATTATGGGATCATGTTATTTGTTTTCCTTGCCTTCTAACCTATTCAAATTGCAAAAATGTGCCAAAACCTATTCAAACTGGTATGACTGTGCAAAAAATAGAATTTGACCATACAAATTCTAGCCAGTTGTGCATAAATAACATGGCTTGGAATTTGTCAATGCTAACATGTAAAACTTATGGAATTAGTCTTCTGAGGACTTAATAAGACTACCTAGCTAGTCAAACCCATTATCCTAAGCAATTGATGCATGGATAAGCGTCAGAACTATTACACTACCTGATATTTCGGAGCAGCTCTAGAATGAGCGGAGCAGGACCAGTTTTGGTCAAAACTATCAACAGAATGGTCAAAAAGGTGGAAAATGGTGAAATGAAGATGGATACAGCTGTATGAGAGGTTTTATCACCCCTTCCAATGCATTTCTTCCAATGGATTACGCCCAACAAGTAAAATGGATAAGCTACAACAGAACAGTTTCCTGCATTTCAGGAAGACAACTTCAACATAGTTGTTGAATCCCTGAAAAGCAACAACAGAATGAATCCACATATGTAATAGAATAGTATAAATAACAAGCTCCCATGTTGGTTGAGCATATAGATGTTTGCATAGAAGGATAGGGATAGAATTTCATAGTTGTTTCAACTGTAACAGAGCAGTAATTCTACAGGATTTCTCCTGCATTGTTGTAATGTCATGTCATAATCAATAAAAGGTGCAGTTTCTCCATTCAATTAGTATCTTGAGTGAATGTGTGAGCATTAGGTAGTTTAGAGCAGTCTTCTTGCCTTCTTCTGGATCAGGGAGCAAGGGCCCACTTCCAGGCCCAGGAGAAGGATCAACTTTTGACAGGTTTTCTGTTCATTTCTTGTTGTAGCAGGTTAGCAGAAACCTGACAATTTCCATTTCATTTGTTAACTGTGTTGTTTGTAGATGCATGAAATATATGTGTTGTAGATGTAGATGCAAGGTAGATGATCACTTAGCTTAGGCTTTTGAATCTTACAACACTTTTGAAGTTCCCCTATTTTTAGCAGTTACTTCCTAGTTTTTGGTATTTCCATTTGTGTTAATTGATTTCTAGTTGTTTCATTTCTGCAACATTTTATTCCAGCCTTTTAATTATGTTAATGTAATTAGGATTTACTTTCTGTAAAACTGTTATTTCTGTCATTTCCATTTTGCAAGCATAAATAGGTTTCATTTCTGTTATTTCTGATTCTGCAAGAGTAATTAGTTTCAATCTTCTGCAATCTTTCCATTTCTACAATTTTGTTTCAACAAATGTAATTAGGAGTTCAATTCAGCTCATAGGATTAGAGGTGACACCAAAAACCCCAAAACTGACTGATTTCATCAATAAAGCCATTTCCTGAGTAGACTGACCTTCAAGCTGCTTACCCCTGCTATCGCATACAACCATTGGACACCGCCCTGGACTGACAATTATAATGATTAAATGGTGTGATTGATGACACTCATCAATACCTTGCTAAAAAAGAAAGTACAAAATAAACTATGATTTTCATCACTATACTACAAAAATAAACAATGATTCTTATCACTTTACATGAGCAAGTATCCCGAATACAATTAAAAAAAAGAAAGAGGAGCTTGAATCCTTGGAACTATCAGTACAACTATACCTTACACATAATGATATGTCTGATACATTAGCATTTTTCTTTTGTGCAGACCAATGTTTGAATGTGGAAGAGCTAGCCTTAGGTGTCCTGTACCGCCTAGTGGTATAATCCAACTAAGTCCAACTTAGGATTAGGATGAACATTTGAGTATCCCCAATACAGCAATGGACTGAATAAATCTTGCCTAGCACTAGGGTATGCTTATGTTTTATCTAAAGTATTCATTTGCACACACAGGGATAATGAGTATATAGGTTTTCATAGCAGAACCTTATCCTTCAGAAGCTTTTTATGGTTTATATACAATTTTTGATAAAGTAACTAGAGTGTTTGAGTCTCATGGAAAACCTCAAAAACCATACATAGCAACAAATCACCTCATCCCATAATCATACATAGAAATGAGTCATCTCATAATCACACATCCTACATCATCTCATCATGCATTTGAATGTTTAAATAATCAAATATAATGTTAAAAATCATTAGTTACATTCATAATTACTTGTACATTCAGTGGTGTTATCCATCTAGATTATTAAAATTCATGATTAATCATCAATATGTTTTAAGTGATTAAAACATACAAGTTCATCTGCACTAGACTATCATCACATGAATAGTGCATCACCAACATTGCATTCATAATATCAAGACATAAAAATTAAACATGCATAAAATAAATAGACATTAACATCATCCATAACACCATCTGCATCATATCATCTAAATCAGTCACATCATAGAACATAAATCATATAAACTAAACCATCCACAAACATCATAAATAATACACCTACACATGTAGGTAAAAGCATTTAAGCATACATCTATCATATCACATCACATCACAAAGCGCTAAATTACATCACATCATAAACCATGAAAGCATCTAACATGAAAGCATAATACTGCATCACATAAACATAAAAACATAAATTGTAAGTAAATACACATAATGAGTCTCAAAGGCTAGATATCATATGATTATGTGTCAAATAAGTACAAAAATCACCAATAAGGCTAAATATGTAGGTCAGGCGACATTACACCCAAAAATAAGTATAGAGTATCAAGTATGCAATGACATGTCAAGAGTGGCCTGCACCACTAGCATCACAACCACCCTCACCACCCCCTCTAGGAGGTGGTATGGAGCTGGAACCTCTAGTATGCTTTATCTGAGACCTAGTCCTATGACTCGATCTAGCTGATGACTACCCAGAAGTGCTCTATGTATTGTGCTATGAACCTCCTACTATGGGCCTCTCCCAAGGAATAGCACCTAGTCGCCATACCTGTGATATGAGGGTAGCAATGTAGGCAACATCTAAGGCCATTTGAGTGTCATCATCCTCTATGATCTTATGCAGTCATTATACCTCAACCTTAAGATTTGGACCTGTTTCTAGGGCAAACTAACTCCGAGCAGTGTCTCGCTTAGCAGTGACTTGAGAAAGCTATCTCTAGAGATATACTATTGTAACATCCCACTGCTAAACCTAAATCATGAAAATATGTAGCTCAACCACAACCTAGTGCAACTAAGCCCAGAGAGGAGGCTCCTACTCCTCAGGATCTACATTGTCATCCCTTACGAGATCAAATTGCTCCTCGAACACCTGCTCCTATTGCCTTACTTGCTCCCAATCATCGGTTTGAGCCTGCACTCGACACTCATCAAGATAATCTGCCTCAGTCACATCCAAAGTTCATCCCAAATGGCCACCACCATGCCATAATTACATAACCCACTAGAGGGTGTACACCTGTATTAACCTTACATCGACCACTCCAAGATCAACTATGGGAGGATCATCCTCCTCAAGAGGTACTGTAACATGTGATGGTGGAAGGTTATTCTTGAGATAAATATGATGATAGACAACAGGTTTGAGAGGAGCATCCTTTCGAATCCCCAACTACTGAAACACCCTAGAATAATAGAACTCTTGGATACCGACCTTGTGGCCAATCAACCATCAATCATAATGAGTCCTCACTATGAAGTTGACAGGATCATCCCAAGTAGGACACTCATGATAGGGCCTCCATATGATGTCATCAACCTGTAAACCTATAAAGGATACCCTATAGTGAGAAAGCTCCCCTACATAAGGTTGGATCTTGCACTCCTCGAGCACCCTGGGCCACCTGGATACATAACACTATACATATTTACCTAGATCAGTAATATCCATTGGAAGTCATCTGGGGTGGTTGATATTGATGTGCTCCTAGACCTAGACCTAAAGAAGAAAATTATAGGTAATTTTGGGCCGTCATCGGTGCTGGATGCCATATAACTCATCATAGTACTATGCCAATAGTGCACTCCCCTAGGCATGTATGATAGGCTACTCATTGTATAATAGGTCCTGTACCATCGATAAGAGGTTCCATGGGAACCTCAGGCTAGAGAAATCAGGAACAAGGGTGTTGCAGATGACCATAATCAACACAAAATGTAGATGAGTGAAGACCTCCTCATCATACCAGCAAGAAATAGAGATTCCCCCTAAACGAGTATCCCTAGAAGCAATGTCAGCATGCTCACCAAAGAACCTCGCAAACACTGCATGACATGTAGTAGTGGGGGAAGAGACAAGGGGAAATCCATAAAAAGACAACCGAAGAATCTTGTAGACATCCTCTGGTGTGATGGTCATCTCACCAGTGGAAAAATGAAAGGTGTTGGTCTTGGAATCCCATTGATGTGCTAGGGCCATCAGGTATGCCTGATCTAACATAATAATGGGTAGACTAGTAGCAAATTGTAGCCTGTAGGCCTTGAGCTAGGTCCACTCTGTATTACACATCTCTTTGAGAAGGTCATATAGTAGCTTTAGGTATCGAGCTCGAGAAGATAAAATCTAGAAAGTGCAAAAGGAAGCCTAAATTAATGCACTACAGCTACATAAATACAATAAATATGCTAAAATGGTGCAAAAAAAATTGAACTGCTCTAAGGCTACATGAGCTACACATAAATGCACCCTATCATGCAAGAATTTTCATAAAAGACACTCAAATTTTCAAAAAAATCAATTAAATTGGCCTAAAAATTAAAAAAATTGAAATTTAGCCTAAAGTGCCTTGGTCGCTAAAGCCAACAGTGGTCAGGTCCCAATGATCAAAAAGTGACTATTGGAAATTCAAAATGGCCACTGATAGTGATAGCGGCCAGCCTCATAGTAGGCTAGCCACTTTGGGCGGCAACAACCAACAAGCAGCATGTCAGCGATGTCCCTCCTCGACCCAAAATTACAAAAAAATGACATAAAAGGAGAAACTAGAGCAGATCCACCTTCTAAAAGCCTAAATGGAACCTAACTACTAGTGAAATTTGTTACCAACAAGTTTAATGAGGTTATTTTTCTAAATTAGTTAGTTTGGTTCATTTTATGGCAAAAACAAAAGAAATAGGGTTTAGAGAGATACCCGAGAAGCACTGGCTCCTCCGCTTGCCGAAGTCTCACCCTGCTCAGCCATAACATTGCGTCAGTACCATCTTAATCAGAGTGGTCACTTTCACTTTAGAGCTCCAAAAAGGCAAAATGACAAGCTGGTAACAATGACAGCTCAAAACCCTAATTCTCTTTTATTTTTCTCAAGTCACACCTTGGCCGCTATTGACCTCAACGGCCAACACTTCTTAGTCGTTGGACCTAACAGATGCCATGAGCAGTAAATTGGGGATCGCTGGACTTGACAACGAAAAAAAATTAGGAGAAATCATAGAAATTTTTCACCACATAGTGCTTCAAAATAGGGCATAAAGAGCATAATAATCCAAAAACATCATAAAAATAAAAACTAAAAATCAAATAATCAACAAAAACCCAAACGAGCCTTGTACCTAGTCACTTGTTCTATACACTTGGTGATTGCAATGACAAGCAATCCATGCAATTCAACAAGATGAACAAATGACCATAAGGCCACTTGGGGCAAACAAGTTATGGTAGAATTGAGATGGTTCATCTCAAACCCAAAGAAATTCATGATGGCTGGACCACCCCATAGGAGTGAGAATCCTCCTCTTTTCCCCCATAATAACTAGTGCTTCAACACATGCTCAAAAAGAATTGCTAAACTTGATTCCCTAAGAAGGCCATTGAGGTCAGACTGCCCCACGGGATAAAGAGGTGCAATCACCAAATAGGGTTGAGATCACACCTGGATGGGAACTAAGCTATAACAACAATTGCAACCCTCTAAGGGGGTCCAAATCATTCATTTTGGTCGAGCAACTCATCGCTTTATGAATGGTCCTTTCCTCATCGACTCGTCATTTGAGGAGGTAGTCAAGAAGCTTCAATATATCATAGTCAAAGTCAACAAAAGATCATCTCAATCATGTCAGATTCACATTCATCTTATGAATTATTGCCAACAACTATCATAAGCTTACCATTTTCTAGGAAAAAAATCAAATATGACAAGTTCATTTGTAGCTCCCCTCCCTTAAGATCTATAGTAGTATTGACGCTACCTGATCGTCTAATGTGCGAGTGAAAAGTTCCATAAATTTAATCCTTCCATCCCATTGGAAGTAGTGATTCTAGGATTCATGCCCTCCCACATGACTGGGGTATCCTATGTTGGTCAATATCAATGATCATCATGCAAACCTATGATGTGACCCTAGGTGGTCTATTTTTTCTTTGCGTTGTGTTGTCCCACAATGCATCCCAAAAAGGGGCATATGTAGACACCTAAAATGCGTCATGTTTAGGGGACTACACATATGAGCACATTCGCAAGCCATATGAACCCTCTTGGATCTCTCCAAGAGTAAGCAGTGTTCCTAAACACTCAATCAGGGTAGTTTTAGCCCATCCAGACTTGGCCACTCTTAGGCAGAGCGACCAAGAAGCTTGGCCATTGAAGACTACAATGGCCAGATCTAACCGCTAGACCTGATAATGGCCAACATCATAGATAGTCTAGCCATGAATACAGGCCCATATCACACTGTTTGACTGCATATTTGCATGGAATTTGGATGCATTTCAGTGAGGAATGCCCTAAGTTCCTCATAAATTCCCCTTCAATGCAAAATTATGATTAATGCGTTCTCCTGAGAACAATTATTCACATGCAAATTTGGAGTGAAGCTTCTCTAGGAAGCCAAGGTCTAAACCCTAAAAGGGAATTCTACATATAGACCCTCCCACAAGAAGCAAAAGAGCTGAGAAGTTTGAGAGTTTAGCAGTGGAGCCCTATCAAGATGGAGGGCCAAGATATGCCCATAGAGGAGCATTGGAGCACAATCCGGCTGAGCTACATCCATGCATCAGTATTCAGATCCACCATTCCAAATCATTAATCAGTGTAGGAGACACACTAGGTGACCCTTTAATATAAATTCAAGCAAGGATTGATAGCCATAGCCCATAAGACCTAAGGTAACCTTTAAGTTAGAGGGCGCTATCTTTGACAATGGCCCATAGTCATAGCCAGGTTTTAAAATGGTCAATTCCTTTGTTCTAAGCAATAGATCTTTATTTAGCATTGTTTCATTTACATGGCTTTAGCATAGATCTAAATATTTCATTGCATTTAGATTAATATTTCTGATTTTCATATATGTATTGCTTACATCTGCTATATTTCAATGCACATTATGCTTATTTATCCAGATTATCGTATTTGCTAATAAGAGCCTCTTCCGAAGAGGTGGCCCATACTATTTACTGTACTTTGTTGTTTTCATGAATGTAGATACAGGTCTATAGGATTGGATTGAAGAATTAGGAGCATGAGGATCCCTTCAAGAGCACATCTAGAGAAGGAGGCATATGTGAGCCCTCATACAGTTTCATGTGCGATACCAGGAAGCCTATGCAAGCGCACCATCTCTTTGTGAGGGGATATTTTATTCACTTGTAATTCATTGTATCGAAATGGGTATCCCTCAGAGGGACCAACATGTAACCAAGTTTCAATATAAATAAAAGGATATTTCTTTGATTATTTTCATGTTATATGTATTTCATGGTCTTTCATCTTGTTTTGTATAATATTGCAAGTAAGAGTACAGGTGCGCACTTCCAGGGATTGTACAATTTTTATTATTAAGGGGTGTTTAAATAGCACCTTTACAACCATAATATTCCAAAAATGGAAGATGCTAACAATAAGATCAACTTTAAGTTAAGTCACTTAACAAGAAACTATGACTAAGCTAACAAATACTAACCAAAGTCTATGTCATCTATATTTGCTAACATCCTGTGCCAATTTACAATTTGTGAATAGTATTTGTAAATTATTTTCTAACTTAGACTTAGTGTAGACACCCAAAAGTCACACATTGTTGTTTCTACATATCCATAGGTGATTCCAGACATCCCTAGGCTATTGTAGGCTATTGTAGACTATCGTAGTCATGCGTAGTCATGCGTAGTCATGCGTAGTCATACATAGATTGCCATAGTTCGCCATAGCAGTGTGTAGACTCCCATATATAGCTTTTAGGTCCAAAACCCTAATAAGCCTTCAAAATCACATCCCGAGCATTGGGATATCCTTCAACAACCTATTTGCACTCAATTGAGGCCCCCACGGGCTATTAATTGGCAAAAACAATTAACAAGTCAATTCCAAAAATCTAATTTAATGTTGACTTCACTTAAGTCACCTTTTTAGGGTAAATTTGATTAATTAACCTCTAATCCTTAATTAATGCTAATTGCACCCTCCCACATGTGTGAAATTAGGGTTTGTTAGGATATTTCTTTTAATCATGTCCTAAATTGACTTAAGACCTCCTAATCAGGATTAACTCTAATCCATCCTCACACATGTGTGAGGATGAGATATTTCTCATAAGGAATGTGATGTTGCCACATTGCATTTCCTAACCTAACCCTAGTCAGAATTCAACCTAGGTTTAGTCTATCTAACTCCCCCCTGCACCTTGCCATTTCCTATAAATAGTGGGTCCTAAACCCCTAATTACCTCTCTCTCCCAAGTTCAACAAAGCACAGAAACTCTATAGAAATTGATACCAAGTATTCAACAGTCAGTTCTCGAAGCATACAGTCAGATTTCCACAGTACACAGAGGCACACCAGCTGCCTAGGAATCGATCCATCGAAGGGATTTTACAAAAGGGACCTCATAGCTCAAATCACCCCTTGCCCCATGAATCTGGTCCTAGTTCACCCCTCGGGTGGTGAATTGGGTCTACAGTGTCTAGATCAGCCTAGATCTGGTAGGTAAGCTCTATTTTCCTATTTTATGTCCATTCTTGTAGTTTATTTCAGTTTTCCATACATATTATGGTTATTTTGTCTTCATAAATATGGGGCCTAACTAAGGCAAGCCCCTCTATGCACTAACACCCTTTTGTAGGTTATTTAGTAGATCTGAAGAGGAAGAACACCATCAAACAACAACCCTATGGTGGCCCACATACAAAGAAGCCCACCTACATTGAGGGATGATTGAAGACGACATCAAATTGATTGTAACATTATTAGAAAAAGAAATAGAAAAAGGGCATCATGTCCCTATTGTAACCTATATCTTATTTTAATATTAATGGAATACAACCTTTTCGTTTAATGCATTATTATTTTGTGTTAATGGATCAAATATCGATTTCTACCCATTTCATTCTGACATGCTCGATGGGACCCCCACAATGGATAGTGTTAGGTTAATTTTTTTGATAAATCTGATATTATCCTCTATTTTTATGTTTGTAGGTACTAAATCTAACTTCCATAGAGATTTTCAAAGTCTTAGGAACCACTCTAGGCCCTTATAATAGATATTTGGGGTCTCTAGACCTAATTCACCCCCCCCTATGAATCAGATCTCAATTCACCCCTAGGTGGTGAAGTTAGCCAGAGAGCCTCAAAACCCCTAAAATTATAGGGGTGAGTAGCATAAGACCTAATCAGACTATCCATAGCATCATAGTATAGGTATTTCCCATTTTATCCCTCTATTGTTTAAATTTTGAAAGCATGAAGCATACACTAGTTGAATAACAATTTCTAGGTGTAGGTTTCCTTTCTTTTCAAGCTTGTAGGATCATTAGATTTTTCTGAAGTTTCAGAACCTGCAACTTTCCAGCAACTTTCTCAAATTTATTTTTCAAATAAATTTACATTTTCCTTCTTATTTCGTATGTAGTATA
Organism: Wollemia nobilis; assembly: GCA_028583015.1. Taxonomy (NCBI): domain Eukaryota; kingdom Viridiplantae; phylum Streptophyta; class Pinopsida; order Araucariales; family Araucariaceae; genus Wollemia; species Wollemia nobilis. Next base: position 4,660,968 of record JAQPPZ010017049.1, on the reverse strand, counting down.
AGCCTACATTGTTTCCCCCTTCGTTCATAGCATCTATTGCTAAAATAAGTGCACATTCTAAAGTTTAAATTAGGGTTTCCTAATCCCCTCTTCCATGTTATTTCATTCTTGAAAAATTTTGCATTCTAAGATTGAAAATTAGGGTTTCCTAATCCCCTTTATTCCACACACTTGGATTGCATGTTTCCACGCTTTACAAAGATAGATTAATTTGCTTCATAAAGGCATTTAGGGCTAGATTATTTCTTTGCAAAGAATACATTTATCTAATCATTTGCTTTGAAAAGGCATTAGGGTTAGTGTTTCTTTTGAAAAGGCAATTAGTTAGTTTCTTACCTTGCATACACCGTTAGCAAAACACAAACCCACACACACTCACATGGTATTGTAAACAAGTGGTGAGATTGGACTTCATCCCCAATCCATCGCTCGAGACTGGTGTGGATCGAGTTTCACTCTCCATCAGCTCACCCCCTAGACACCTAGCAGCCCCACAGGAGCGGTTTTCTGGATTTCATCATCAGAAAATCCCCCACTTTTGTGATTGGGCCCTAGATTTCATCACCAGTGGTTACCTATGGAGTGGGATAGGATTAGCACCTTCATCCACAAGGCTAGTATAATTAGTGGAATTGGTAACTATCATTCTTGACTAAGCCCATCCGAGGGTGAAGCGAAAGCATGGGGTATGCCGATAGCAGGTCTTAGACAGTACCACCTCTTCTCATGAGAGGATATTATGAACTCACTTCAGCATAGTGGGTTCTCCCCCTTTAGGATATCATTTTACTGCACCTTCCATATAGGTCACCATTTGCACATTGTGATACCATTCTATTCTGTGCATCTTTGGGTGTTGCAAGAGGTTTGATATCGATGACATTCTTGATTTTCTAGAGTATTCACTCCATTACCCATGATTCTACATAGGGAGTATCAACATTACAACACACAAAAATGAACAAAACACTTTTATTTTTTAGCATTTAGAATTGATTCTGGTCTACCATTGTTTGCATGATCATGGACCGGTCTCATCACATTACACTATATATTGTTTTGTCACATACAACATGTCACTTGCTTCACATTTACATTAGACATAGTTGAGTCTGTATCACATAGGGTTTATTTCTAAAACCCTTGTACACATGCCACTATGCCTGTGGTCACTCATAGTAGAGCGCACGAGCAAGCACACTTCATAGAGGAATGCCTCTCACTTCCTCTAGTCAGTCCACTCTTACTCCTTCGATCATGAAGGGGAAGACTATAGATACATCTGATTCATGCATGGAATCTGATGTACAGTTCACACACATGATGCCTCGAGATGAGACATCAACCTTGAGTGAAGTCCTTGCTACTTCACTCATAGAGGATTACCCACTCCTTTCATCCCCATCCTCACCTAATCCATCGACCACGTTCTACGACCATGTGATCTACATAGCTCCAGGACAACCTCATCCATTATTTACCATAGATGAGGAGGTCATACCTACTTCTCCCACCTTTGCACACCCCTTCTTCCAAAATCTATCTCAATCCCTTTTTGAGAGTGACTCATCCCTCCTAAATCGTACCCATCTAGAGGTCACATCATTCACCCCTACCATAGGAATGGTGTCCAACCCATCCTCCTCTACTATAGGAAACTAGAAGCCATCCTTCCAAACTGCACAACAACTTCCTCCCCAATAGGAACCACAAGCATTTCCTCAAACCTCACACCCATACTCTTCATAGGAGTCTCAACCATCACCTTCCCAAGAGCTATTTTTCACCATATCTGAAGGCATCTACCAACCGCCCCTTCAGGAGCAAGATGCACAAACCCAAGAGGGAGTGTACACATACACTTTCCCCTCAACCCAAGCTCCTACCTTGATAGCTTACCCCACCTTTTTGATAGCTTTCCCACCAATCTCCTAGGTATCCAGAGTGTACGATACCCAACCTTTAGAGCCACCTTTGTCTATGATGACTTTTAGGATACCACCACCTCCTCCTTTTCAAGCTCCCACTACCAATATCCATCCTACCTATGGATCGAGACCGATAGCTTATCCACCCACTCATCCAAGCTATTCTATGTAGTTTAGCTTCCCTACTTCCTACCCTCTAGGATAGAGATAGATCCCATCCTTTGATACCTCATCTCGACCACCCCTAGTACCGGTAGCTCCGACACCTACACCATTACCAACTGCACCCAACTTCTTTATACCTCCCCCATCTTGGTCATCACCACCTATGGCCCAACCATTACAACAGGCTCCAACCCAACAAGTACCTATGCCACAACCACATGCTTCCCAATCATAGTACTATTACCCACAACAGACACCTACCCCACAACCTAGTGTGCCCGTAGACACGATAACACATGTCATCCAGTACCCACCTTATCAAGATCAGGCACAACCATACTCTTCACAATACTAGGAAGAGCAACAATACCAGTATCCACCACATCCATAGGGTCAGCCTACCATAGCTCAATCCCCCACTCCTATGACACCCAAACTTCAACTCTTATGAGATGAAGTCAAAATGCTGAACCTATGCACCTCTAGCTATGGGCCACAAAAGCCCTATTATGATGAACTATGCAATGAGCTAGTCCACCCATCAGTTCCCATTCCTCCCTACCCCTATCACTTCGAAATACCAAAATTTGACAAGTATAGAGGTAAGGAAGACCCTAGAGAGCATGTGAGCAATTACCGCTCGTCCTGCTACCAACTTCATAGTAGTAACCCCCTCATGTTGCGTACCTTCTCCCTATCCCTCATCGGGCCAGCATTGGATTGGTACAACATGCTCCCATGCCATAGCCTGTATACCTTTGAGCAGCTGGCCAACTCCTTCCTAGAACACTTTTCCATCAACATCAAGAAAAAGACCACATTTTTTGATGTCTATGCTTTATGATAGGTGGATGATGAACCCATTACTGAGTTCATTTCCATATGGAGAGTGATTATCCATGACCTCACCCATAGCCTCCCCACTACTGAGCTCGTGACACTCTTTTCCAAGAGTTGCCACAAACACATCTCCACATCCCTCCAACTTCACCAAAGCCGCACCTTTGAAGATGCTATTTCACAAGCAAAAGTCATTGAAGATATTAAGGTTCAATCTAGGAAGATTAAGTTGAGAGCCAAATCCAACTATAACCCTAATTTCTACTTCAATAGGACCACACCAAATCAACCTTACCCTCGGCCACCTCAAGCCAACCAAGTCGCAATCGCTACCCTAGCACTAGCACCGACTCCTCCACCCTATACACCATAGCCACAAGCATTCCAAGCTAATGCTCCTACTCCACCTCGACCACAACAATACCGAGGCATGCACCCATAGGTTCCACCATGCAACTTCACACCCTTATCTAAACCATTACCAACTCTATTTCATAGATTGTATGAGGGCAACCATCTCGTCCTACCCGAGATCCACCCATTGGATCCAAATATACCCAAGCCTCATGGATACAATGAGCAACTCTTTTATCCTTTCCATAGACAACATGGCCATAATATCGATTCATGTCACTCCTTCCATGGGCAAGTTCAAGACCTAATCGATAGGGGCACCATCCAGGTAGCAAACCCTCTAGCCCCATAGAATCAAAATTTAGGGATTTTTCAAAACCCTCTACCGGACCATAGAGGACCCAACCCTCCTAGACCTCTAAACAATCCCCCAACACCACCTCACCAAGTGAATAATGTCCAACATGATCCTCCATCATATGGTGTAGTAGGTATGATCAACCTTACTACGAGGAACCAATGGTACCCATCATGCCAGACAACACCTATCGTTTCCCCACCAGCTCAGTTCACATCACCACAAGTACCTCAAATGCCTACTACCATACCACCACCACCTCAAAATGTGATTACCATCCATGGTAGCCTAACCCATCAGTTACATAATACCCACATGGACTATCCATATTTGATCTCCTACAATAGTCTCAACCCCATCATGAGGCATTGAATGACATCCTACGTTCCATTGACTTAGAGACACATGACACAAATACCTTTGTCAATTTTATAGGAAATATCCCATGCTACCTCCAACCCTCAATTAGCTTCCATGACCATGAGATAATAGAACTCATAGGAGAAGGAGCAGATCCCCCTCTCCACATACAAGCCATGATCAATGATATCACCTACAAGTGGGTACTCATTGACATGGGCTCATCCATTAGCATTATATCCATAATAGCTCTACATCACCTGCATATCCCACCAACCCATTTTGCCATGCCTTCCCTTGACCTATGTGCATTCGATGGCTCCATGAGACCTACCATAGGATCCATAGTCTTACCTATCCATGTAGGTATCCATACCATCTCTATCCTCTTTCACATCATCCAAGGAGAAATGCAATACAATATTCTCCTCGGTCACCCATGGATTAGAGACATGTAGTGTGTCCCTTCCACACTACACCATTGCCTTAAGTACATCCACAATGGACTAGTTCACTATGTCCCAACCGATGGAGACCCATTTAAGTTTTGCAATATTGTAGACCTTCCCCCTGCACCATCATTTTCATCCTCCCAACTATTTCTTATGTCTTCTCATCAGTCGGTAGGAGCATCGATATCCTCCCCAACTTCCACCTCAATATCCCAATGTTCATCAAGAGCACAAGCCTCGATGTCTACACCATTAGCACCATCTTCCATGGGACCCAAAACCTCTACCATGCCTTTCTTACACCATCCTTATGGCCTCCACAACCATCCCAACCTATACCATTCCAATTTCCACCCATGGTGTCGCAACCACCATCGCCACCCATTACACAACCTACTACATTACCTCCTCCATCCTTGCCTATGGAAGCCCCTATCCTTCCTATACCACAAACACCTCCTCTTCCCTTTTGACCATGGCCTAGGACATTCTCATCTCCACATAGCTCAGCACCTACATCGATACCTTCCCCTACATAGACCAAACATCCTATTCAAGCTACAACAACCAAATACCATGAATAGGAACAACCGACACCTAATTTAGATGAACAACTTCCACACCCTTCAGCCACTACCATTAGGGAATCCTAATTTTCACCTTCCTCATATAATTTTGATACTCCACCTCAGTCACCAGATCATGCCACACCATGCATATCCATTTTCATGACAAATGGTGGCCCAAGAGACTATAATGTACATGATGCCCATGTATGTGACCCCCTATCCAATCTACCTAAGATTTTGGTCATCCCTCAGCCTCGATGTTGACTATTGGAACCATTGTCCAATTAGGAAGTCCTAAAAACCATACCAATTTTGTTTATGTAGGAGTCGACTCTTCGATCCCCCCACCAACTTCTCCACCACCACAAGCTAGCTCTTGTGATGCAATTACACATCTAGCCAACCCTCATTTCACCTTGCGCTACCTCAAGCATTTCCATTGGCATGGATTCGGGCTTGGCCACTATGAACAAGGGTTACGTACACCCATTAACCCTCGTGTTCGATCACCTATCAAAAAATTGGCCTAGGTTATCACCCAACCACCATCTATATACTAGAATATGAGATCCAAGATTTATCCTTACATCCTCCTCCATGTCCAACACATACCTTGGAGGAGTATATCGATATGGATATACTAGAAGACACTCCTTCACCTAGTTCTACCATTGCAGTCCCCTGTGACTTCTTTCAAGAATCTCCTACATTCGATACCTCCTCATTCTATGATGTTGGTAGATTGGTAGACCATTTTGCTACCTTATCCTTAAATGTAGTACCAATAGAGCCTGATCCAACCCCTCTTGAATCATCGTCAATGCATTTAGCCATGTTCCTACCTATACATAGGCAACTACAGAGAGCGGCTACTCATCCTCGTTCACCTCTAGTTGTTCTATGACCTCCCTTGAGTCTCTTAGGGCATGCACAAACCATTGAGCCCCACTCACCAGAGTCTTCCCCACCTACTTCACCTACAACATCGATCAACATGGTTGAGGTAGACTTGCACTCTCCCCTCCGTTATAACCACCAACGAATTTGAGATGATACCCCAAACCCAAACTTTATAGATCTCACACATATCTCACCCATACCAGTGCCTCGAGACTTCCTTCTTTCACCTCATGTCTTACGGTGGCAAATACCCCTTCCTCATCCACATCATCCCAAGCCCCTCAAGTCCATCACACGAGCATTTACATAGATGATGAATACAAGTTCAGCGAAGCCATCGATGACTTCAACCTCATTCCTGTCCTTAAATAGTTATGTGATGGATCTCGCATGCTCATTGAAGACACTATCGATGTTGATATTGGAGATGATCTTAAAAACCCCCACATCCTCAAACTAGTCACTAGCCTCTCACCCGAGGAGCGCATCACCTTCACAAACTTCCTATGCAAGTACATAAAAGTTTTTGCATGGTCTTACAAAGACATGTCGAGACTTGACCCTATCGTAGTAGTTCATAATATTATACTCGATCCCAATGCCAAACTAGTGAGACAAAAGTTATGATGCATGCATCCAACTATCATATTAATAGTGAAGTCTAAGCTCCAAAAGCTCCTAGATATCGATTTCATTGTACCCATCGACTATCCCGAGTGGGTATCTAGCATGGTCCCTGTACCTAAGCCATCTGGCGAAGTTCGTGTCTGCATAAATTTTTATGATTTAAACAAAGCTTGTCCCAAAGACAACTTCCCTCTACCTAACATTGACTCCCTTGTTGACTCCATCATAGGCCATGAGATGATCTCCCTCATGGATGGATTCTCAGGATATAATCAAATTAGGATCAACCTAGCTGATCAACACAAAACCTCCTTTACAACACCCTGGGGACCTTTTGCTATAAGGTCATGCCCTTTGGCCTCAAAAATTGGGGCAACCTATCAATGTGCCATGACCTACATATTTCATGATTTAATGCATAAAAATATTGAGGATTATGTAGATGATCTTATCGCTAAGTCCAAGAAATGTGTAGACCATCTTGAAGATCTTCATCATATTTTTGATCGATTATTAGAACACAACGTGCGCTTGAACCCAAAGAAGTGCGTGTTTGGTGTTACCTCAGGCAAAATATTAGGATTCATTGTCTCCTAATGAGGCATTGAGGTTGATCCTAGTAAGGTGAAAGCCATCATCGAGATGCCTCCTCCTACCACATTAAAGCAATTACGTAGCCTCCAGGGCAAGATCACTTCTATCCATAGATTTATAGCGCAATTATCAGATAAGTGTCAACCATTCAATCATCTCCTCTAGAAAGGAGTAAACTTCAAATGGGATGATAACTATCAAGAAGCATTTGATGCTATCAAAACCTACCTTATATCACCATCGGTTATGTCACCACCACATCCACAATTACCATTGACTCTATACATTTCAGCCATAGAACTTGCGCTAGGTACACTCCTAGCTCAAAAGAATGCACTCGACAAAGAGCAGGCTATCTACTACATCAGCCACACACTAGTTAGTTATGAAATAAGATATGGATACATGGAAAAACTATGCTTAGTAGTAGTATTCGCTACTCAAAATTTAAGACACTACATGTTAAACCACACAACCTTTGTCATCACCCGAGATAACCCCCTTCGGTACATGATGAACAAGAGCTACCACAACTCATGCACATAGCTAAATGGATCATGCTCTTAACTAAATTTGACCTAGAATTCATATCCCAAAAATCCATCAAAGGGTAGGTCATCACAGACCAACTGGTCGAAGCCCCTTTAACTGACAATCAACCCCTCCTCATCCAGCTTCCAGATGATTCCATATTCCACATAACCAAAGCTAAAGAATATGTAGAACCTAAATTTGTAGCCGACCTCACCCTATTCTTCGATGGTTCCAGATGTCTCCATGTTGGGGGTGCAGGCATTGTCTTCTTCACACCTGAAGGAGAACCACTCCCATTTTCATTCAAACTTGACTTCCCCTGTACCAACAACAATGCAGAATATGAAGCCCTAATCCTAGGACTAAAACAAGCACACTCCATGCACATCAAATGCCTCCACATCATAGGTGATTCACTCCTAATAGTCAATCAAGTGTAGGAACTCTGGCTATGCAATTTTCCAGTCCTCTAGTAGTATAAGAAAATCGCACAACTCTTATCTCAATTTGAGTGGTATGACCTCGAAGCCACTCCATGATCATCAAACCATTTTGTAGACACTATGGCCTCCTTAGGATCCCTCATTTTACAAAACCCAACATCTGACACAACATCCATATCCATCCATACACTCACTAGATCTGCCATATCACCCACACCTCCTATAGATGATGGTGGTGTGTATGTGGTAAACATTGAACCCCATGACCCATGGTTCTCACAAATCAAAGAGTATATCAAACTAGGCTTCCTACCATGTGATTTACCCCATGCTCAATGTCGAACCTTCAAACAAAGAGTGATCCACTACACCTTGTTGGGGGACATCCTCTATCATCGTAGCTATGATGACATGCTCATGCATTGCCTAGAACCACAAGAATCACAATGGGTTGTACAAGAAACCCATGATGGTACTTGTGGTGGCCATTTTAGTGGCATGGCAATCACCAAATGCATCCTTCGTATGGGCTATTATTGGCCCAAAATGGAGCATGATTATTATGAGTATGTGAAGCATTGCATCAAATGCCAACAACATGCGAACCTAACACATCTCCCATCTCAAGCACTTCAACCTATCCAGTCCATGTGGCCTTTCTCCCAATGGGGCCTAGATCTAATTGGATAGATTACACCAACTTCCTCAAGCAATCACAAGTTTATCATCACTACCATAGAGTATTTTACCAAGTGGGTCGAAGCCATCCCATTGGTCCAAACCATAGGAGCTAAAATTGTAACATTCATCACAGATCATATCATATGTCATTTTGGAATTCCCTCCCAAATAATTTTTGATAATGGGAAATCCTTTAAAAACAAAATTGTCTGAGCCTTGTGTGATAGATTTCACATACACCATAGCTTTTCTACCCCATATTACCCTCAAGGTAATGGCTAGGTAGAAGCCATGAACAAAACCATCTGTTCCATCCTCCATAAAACTATAGCAGAATCTCACCATGATTGGCATAATCAAATACCCCTAGCCTTGTGGGCATATCGTATGAGCATCCATACTCCTACTAGGGCAACACCTTTTTCACTTGTATATGGGGTAGAAGCTATCATGCCCCTTGAGCTTGAGATACCTTCCTTAAGGATATCTATGAAGGATTTCATTGATGATGACACTGCTCTTCAAGCTCATCTAGATCAATTAACACTTCTCGATGAACATCGCATTCATGCAATCGAGCACACATGAGTCTATCAAGATCACCTTTACTGTGCCTACAATAGTAAGGTACATCAACATGAGTTTAAAATTGATGACCTGGTTCTCAAGGAAAACTAACAAATCACAAGTCAACCTCACTAGCAGCATGACAAATTTACCCCAAACTGGTTGGGCCCATTCATTGTTACACACAAATACGGTTCAGGAGCATATCATCTGGCCAATATTGAAGGCCTTAATGAACCTAAACCCATCAACATATTGCATCTTCATGCATTCAATGCCTAATATACATAGGCATTCACCATCACAAGTAGTATACATCGCTAGGCACAAGCACACTAGCTACTACACACATCACTAAATATGCACTTTTGTTGTTTTATAATTACATTATACATGCATGTTTATTTACTCTTTGATTGTCATTTATATACTATTGGTATTTGTTTTTCTTTTGTAGGATTTACCATATCCACACTTACACCAATAGTAGCAATACATGATAACACCATGCAGGATACTCCATAACCATAGTCCATACCTATTACACCGACTGACCTAGCCCAACTAGTACTTGTCATTCACCCTAGGTAGATGTCACATTCACCACATTCAGATCATCACACATCACCCCACCACATGGAATCTCACCATCAAGGCTCTTCCTATTCACCCCACTCTAGAGATAGTCAGGTCACCCTATCCTCTTTTGATGAAAATGAGGAATCATCCCATCCCCAAGAATAGGGGTCACCCTCTCATTCACCTAATGATCTTAGAAATCACTATTCACCCATAAATCATCCCCATCACCCCCTAGGAGCCTATCACCCTCCTAATAGAGGATACACCCATCATCCAGCTCATCCATCATGCCTACCCACCCTACTTCCCAATGGTGAGTCCACCTACTCCCAAGCTTTGCAAGCTCATTGCACAAGCTACCCAAGCCACCTCCATGGGCATACCTCCATCCCATGCATACCATCATTTAGGGCCATCCCCTATGCCACCCATACTCTAGACACCACCTTCCCCCCTATGAGGCTTGCCTTCCTAGAAAGCTTTCCAATCACCTAGGCCTTTTCATTCCTCCCCTGCCTCATCGAGACCTCATCCAACTTCCCATGCCTACCAAGCCACACCACATACATCAAGGCCTCGATCACCACCTTCACCAACACTATCACCACAACATCATGAGATACAACATATCTTCTCCCATGTCGAGGCTCTAGAGCTATAGATGAGCCACTACCATTGCCATGTACACCCATGCTAGTCTCCCATGACCCGTACACCTTCACCTTCATATAGATCCACCCTTCGATCTTATACCCAACCTACATTGGACCCTCGACCCATGCACCCATAGGTAGACCGACCTTCATCACCTCCAGTGGAGCCCTATATTTACCCCATGCTGGTTCCATTCACACCATTTTTAGAAATGTTTTACCATCTCATGCATCAGGGCCTCATTGACTTACTCAAGATTTGACCCATAGATCCCTCGCATCCTAAACCATGTAACTATCATGAGAATCAATATTGCATCTATCATCACCAACCAGGTCATGACATTGAAGAGTGTCGAACATTCGAGAACCTGGTGCACAACATGTTGCATGGTGAGCAAACCCCATCACTAGACCATTCTATCCCATTTAGCTAACTTCTCAGTCCTCCATCGCATTACCCCTAGAACCTTACCATCCCATAGCACCCTAATAACACCAACCTGATACATTCATAACATATCTAACTATAGCCCCAACCATAATCCTAGCCGCATCATCACTTCACCATCCCACTCTCGATCGGACCCATGCCACTTCACCCGATAGTAGTTCTAGTAGTGCTTTCCTTCTTCTTCCTACTTCTTCTACTTCTTACAATAGTTGACTCACTTCTTCTCTTCTCTCTCTTGGATTTTGGTAATCCTCTTATCTTGTTGGTTACCAAAGTCTATTTCTTCTCACTTCTTCTATTTGTACATCCTACTCTTACATCTTCCTCTCTTGATGACTATTACACACATTTTTGCAGCTCACAACTTATGCACCTACCACACACACCCCACACGCTGGGGCAACCATGATCATAGCATCACGCTTTTTGTCATCACAACACATTACACTCATCTGTAGATAAATTTTCCAAACTCCATCTATATGTCACACATTTCCTCTTGTAGATATTGCATTCCCCCACTTGCATCATTTACATTTACATCCATTGCACATATCCATATGTTTTTCATTTAAACTTTTAGTTCATGTTTGTACATTCTTCCCCAAAATGCGCCTTCAGTAGGAGTAATAAATGCACTTGTTAGCATCACCACCTGGATGTCCATTCCCCCTTTTTAGGATCAGGGTATACATAGGTGTCGTGTTCGACTTTGACTACTCTTTAGTTCAGTCAATCCAGTGTCACCCATAGCTACCGAGTCTTGTACATTCTTCTTATGGATCTTTAGGCTGGTTCAACTTCTCTCATGGACCATACACAATAGGTTATACATTAAACAATTTTGAGTCTAGGAAAGAGGACATCTTGAGTAGATATCGCCATCTAGCGAATGGTATCCCCTGCTCACCCTATCACTTGCATGGTCAACATACGACCTGGGGATAAACAAAGGGATCAAGCATAAGCAAAAATAAATGATTGGGTAGAAAACAAACGTCATCGCCCATACAAAAAGAGCACCACCAAAAAAAAAAGAAAAGAGCACCACAATAAATAGGTCAACACTAGAAGAGGGGTAGAAAACAAAAGGAAACACCTCTTGATATCACCCATGTTATGCTTATCACCTTTGGTCCTTAGGTTCAACATAACACCATGGGATGATTTCCATCACTAGCAATAGGCTCCAAGAGCCTGCCTACCAGTGGAATAGTCTTACAGGTGGCAACATATCTGTAACATTAGCATCTTGCTTTTGTATAGATCATTATTGCGGATGGATGAGCTAGCTAGTCCGGTAGCATCTACAATGGGTTAATCCTACCTCCCTCAAAATGGATAAATGAACCTTACACATGCACACACATAGGTCCATGATAGATTTTGAACCAGCCCGATTAGTTATAAGTTGCCACAATACTTGTATAGCTAAGGGTCTGAGATTTGATTGTCACAACTATGTTGGTCAAAGCCATTACACATGCCTTACATTATCCAACTTCCCTGAAATCATGGGATGGATCACATCCATACAGGTAAATGCCATGATACAAGTGCTTCCTTGGCACATTTCAGTACGTCCATACATGCATCCATGCATCTATGTCATATACATTTAGTACACATTATAACTATGCATTCATCCTACATGCATTTCAATATCAAATCACATTATTGCATTCACCCTATATGCATTTCAATATCAAATTACATTATTACATTCACCCTACATACATTCACTACAAAATCACATCTGATATTACATCATATCACATTCGAAATACAATCATACATACTATTCTACAAGTTCATTCATACCATAAAATGATAATAGATCTAAACCATTCACACATGTATATCTATTTATCATACATACCTACAAACTATGTTACACTATCTATGCAAACATAACAAGAACACATTTCAAACCATAAAAATGACACATGTATATATCATAACCAAAATCAAAATGTATATATATATATATATCCATACAAAATGCCCAAAGGCTACAATCTGGGACCATGCCCATCATCATCTAGCATCTAAAATGCCCATAGGCTACAATACATAGAAATCCTAACTCCCACCAGGAGTCTCCCCATGTCCCTCATGGTTCACAAATCATATGACAAAACACATCAACAAAACAATCGCATATTTGGATACCCATTTCATCATTTTATGGCAAAAGTTCAAACAAATGCGAAAAACAATACATATTTGGCTCCCAATAGTCAAATATAAGTTCACCCACATACCCATTGTGGCACAAAATTCAAAATGTGATCAATTCATTCAACATACAAAAACAAAACACATTTTTGAATACCCATTTGCCAATTTTATAGTAAAACTTTTGACAAAATTCAAAAATAACTTACAAATCAACACAGAGTTCAAAGTCAACTTTATCGTAAATACACCAAAACTGAAAACACATCAGAAGACATAATTCAAAAATAACAGTCACATTTTTTAACACCCATTTTCCTACTCCGTGATGAAAGTTCAAGCAGATGTGAAAAATAGTCTAAATCAGGCTCTCTATAGCTCATTTTCAATTTCACACTACCCACACTTGGCACGCAAATCAAAGGTAATCCAAACAAAGTCATCAACAAAAACAATCAATATTTTTGGATACCCATTTTGCCCTTCTAAGGTGAAAGTTTCATCGGTTTCCACAAATACTATCTCTAAGGCGGTAAATTTAACAATCATGATTTACTACCTTACACCCAAAAGCAACAAATTTTGAAATCACACCAAACGAAAGCAAAAAAATATAACAGTCACAAAATGGGATACCCATTTCCCACTTTTACAGATAAAATTCAATAACATATCAAAAATAGTACACCGTCGCTTCACAAATACACGGTCAAACTTCACACCTACTCTACCCTTCACCCGATCAAATCAGCACTAAAACAAGTCCAATCCCGAAACATATCATGTTTTTGGGTACCCATTTGGCTTGTTTATCACTATGTGTTCAAATTTTAATTAAAAATTACTAAAATTTTTAAAACGGGATGAAAACCTCCCCCCATCTCATTCACATTTCTCAAGAAAAACAAAACAAAACAAAATAAGGACAAAGAACACTTACCGATGGATCCCCGTGCCTGTTTCCAGCTACCATACATCCCTTCATCATCATCGCCATCTAAGTCATCAACTGCGTTCTCCTCGTGTCATCAAAAGCTCCCACACATCACTTTCCAATCTTTCTCGTCGTCAAAATGAAGCACTTACAAGGAAATTTGACCTTAAATATGCTTTAATCCCGCCTTCGCCCCTCAAGGGGTGAACCTAGATCCAATTCACCCCTCAGGTGGCAATTTAGGTCAAAATTGCCCCTCGGGTGGTGAAATCAGCTAAAACACCCCAAAATCAATCAAATTACCCCCAAAATCCTAGGAAAGTAGACAAATTTCTTCCAAAACCCTAGGAAATCCAAAAGCTTTTTTTTAATTTGTTTTTTTAATCATATTCATCATGCATTGGTATCTTATCAATTGTTGCATCATCAACTCACCACACTTCATTCGCTTCATTGCTGATTCCTCATTTGAGGGGCTATTCATATCCAAATTCAGCTTTGCATGCAACCACAAAATTGAAAATCCAAAAGTACGATTAGCACATTTATCTACAAAATTTTTTGCTGAAGATTATCATACGAAATAATATCAATCACAACCATACATGGGTTATATCACGAGAGTTATGCGTGACAATGGAAAGGTCACCTTGGCATTCATGGAGCATAATGAATGACATGGGCAACTAATCCAGCACAAAATTTGAAGTACTTCACTCTAGCATTCATGGAGCATAATGAATGACACGTTTGAATAATTCAAATGTTAACTAACTCAAATGGTTTGACACTTGTCGCCATGTTCTCATCAATCAATCAACAACAAAAATTTAGATAGGATTTTGTTCTATTCATACTTTTGGACCACACTAATCTAGTCACAAAAGCCAAGCAGTCAAAAGTTACCACTCTCAAGCAACTAGTATGGCATCATAAATGTCATACGAACTCAACAAAATCACATCATTGCATTCACAATCATTCATTTCCATTTTCAGCATTGTTTTTATTTCTTTCCTCTTATCCTTCTTTCCTTATCTTCTTTCCCTTGGAAATCTAGTTAATTTGTATGGTCACGCTTCAAGTGGCTACATACCCTTTGATTGGATTCCATTCCCCTTCTATCCCTTTTCCTTTTGCACAAACCCTTCACATTTTTGTATTAAACTGTGTTCTACATAGTATAGTACAAAAAGGGGTAAAATATAGACACTCAAAAGTCACACATTGTTGTTTCTACACATCCATAGGTGATTCTATATATCCCTAGGCTATTATAGGCTATTTTAGACTATCATAGTCATCCGTAGTCAGGCATAGTTAGGTGTAGTCATGCGTAGTTATACGTAGCTATGCATAGTTATACATAGATTTCCATAATTCGCCATAGCAGTGTGTAGACCCGTATATATATATTTTAGGTCCAAAAACCTAATAAGCCTTTAGAATAACATCCTGAGCACTGGGATATCCTTCAAAAACCTATTTGCATTCAATTGAGGCACCCATGGGCTATTAATTGGCAAAAAAAATTAACAAGTCAATTCCAAAAATCTAATTTAATGTTGACTTCACTTAAGTCACCTTTTTAGGGAAAATTTGATTAATTAACCTCTAATCCTTAATTAATGCTAATTGCACCCTCCCACATGTGTGAAATTAGGGTTTTTTAGGATGTTTCTTTTAATCATGTCCTAAATTGACTTAAGACCTCCTAATCAGGATTAACTCTAATCCATCCTCACACATGTGTGAGGATGAGATATTTCTCATAAGGAATGTGATGTTGCCACATTGCATTTCCTAACCTAACCCTAGACAAAATTCAACTTAGGTTTAGTCCATCTAAATCCCCCTGCACCTTGCCATTTCCTATAAATAGTGAGTCCTAAACCCCTAATTATCTCTCTCTCCCAAGTTCAACAAAGCATAGAAACTCTATAGAAATTGATACCAAGTGTTCACTAGTTAGTTCTTAGAGCATACAATCAGATTTCCATAGTACATAGAGGCACACCAGCTACCTAGGAATCGATCCACCTAAGGGATTTTACAAAGGAGACTTCACAACTCAAATCACCCCCTGCCCCGTGAATCTGGTCCTAGTTCACCCCCCGGGTGGTGAATTGGGTCTACAGTGTCCAGATCAGCCCATATCTGGTAGGTAAGGTCCATTTTCCTATTTTATGTCCATTCTTGTAGTTTATTTTAGTTTTCCATACATATTATTGGTCATTTTGTCTTCATAAATATGAGGCTTGACCAAGATAATCCCCTCTATGCACTGATGTTATTTTGTAGGTTATTTAGAAGATCTAAAGAGGAAGAACACCATAAAAAAAACCCGGTGGTGGCCCACATACAAATAATCCCACCTTCATTGAGGGATTATTGAAGATGACATCATATTTATTGTAACATTGGTAGGAAAAGAAACAAGAAAATGGCATCATGTCCCTATTATAACCTATATCTTCTTTAATATCAATGGAATGTAGTTTCTCCGTTTAATGCATTATTGTTTTGTGTTAATATATCAAGTGTTGATTTCTACCCGTTTCACTTAGGACTTTAGAATTTAGAAAATATTAAACATAACTAAGCCTAAAAACATAAAATTAAGCCTAATACTAAATGATATTCTCATCACACCTTCCCACAATAAAGTATATGACTCCAGTGCTTTTACAATAGAAGTAGAAGGGTGAGTCACCAAACACTAAAAACATATCCCACTGATAGTACAAAGTAAAATCTAAGATGCCACACTATAATAAACCTAGATAAGGTTTATGATACCACTAGATGTTGATGCTAGGGTACAATATTTATTCACAACTCTATTGCCAATCTGTGAAGGAAAGCGATAAAGACCAAAGACCTGCTGCAAAAGTTGTCTAGTCTGCTGCAAAGAAGAGGGTCTCTCAATACGAGGAAGGGGTATAGTATGAGGGGTAGTAGGAAGGGAAGATAGAATAATAGTAGGAATAACTGATGAGGAAAAAGGTATCACCTCATTGCAAGGAGAAGGTGGTACAACTGGTGCTAATGTGTCCTCTAGTCTACTAAATATTTAAGCAATCATTTGTGGCTCTAGTCTACTAAATATTTAAGCAATCATTTGTGGATGATTGGAGTGAAGTGTGGTATTCTTAATGAAATGAATGATAAATGTATTATTTATGTGATTAAAGGTGTATATTTTATTATATACATCATACTGATCCCTCTTATCATATTGATAGGGTTTACCAAGAATTAAACCACAACAGTCCATTGAAGTCACATCATAGGTAACTCGATCTACAAATTGCAGACCAAAAGAAAATGACACCATGTAGGTTTTTGTGATGTAGGAGGTGGAATAATTTTCCTTATATACAAGTGAGTATGGACGAGGATGTGGTTCCATAGGTAGTTGTAACCTATCAATGACATATTTCGAAATCAAATTTTTAATGATCTATTGTCAATAATATAATCCACATAAAAATTTGAGTTAGGTGAGCTTTTGTAACAAACAAGTTGTCACAACCACCTTCATACAAATTATGATTCATGAGGGTAACTGTGTGATCTTGGGAAGTGTGCACCCATACTCTTACTTGTAATATTATACAAAAATGAGATGAAAGACCCTGGAATATAACACAAAAATAATCAAATAAAGATCATTTTATTTATATTGAAACCCGCTTACATGTTAGTCCCTCTGAGGGATACCCATTTTGATATAATGAATTACAGGTGAATAAAATTTCCCCTCGCAAAGGAGTGGTGCACCTACACAGGCTTGCTGATATTTCACATGAAACTATATGAGGGCTCATAGATGCCTCCTTTAAATTTGCTCTTGAAGGGATCCTCGTGCTCCTGATGCTTCAATCTGATCCTATAGACCTGTATCTGCATTCATGGAAATAAAAAAGCACAATAAATAGTACGGGCCACCTCTCCAAAAGAGGCTCTTATTAGCAAATATAATAATCAATTCCACTATAATTATTTTTCCCCAAATGGTCTTATGGCTATTTTTCATCTTAACGAATTGCAAGGATTTCTTATCGTTGCAATCGTCAAGTGTGTAGAGAAAATGACTAGGTATGAGGCTCGTTCAGGTTTTTGTTGATTATTTGATTTTTAGTTTTGATATTTATGATGTTTTTAGGCTAATATGCCTCTTATGCCCTATTTTTTAGCATTCTATGATGACAATTTGTTGCAATTTATTCTTGTTTCTTGGTCGTTGTCGAATGCAGCGGTCCCCAAATTGCTGCTTGTGGCTACTATCAGGTCCAGCGACCACAAATTTTAGGCTATTGAGGTTGGAAGTGGCCATGACATGACATAGGAAAATAAATGAATAAAAGGTAATTAGGGTTTTAGCTGTCATTGTTGTCAATTGTAATTTTGTGCTTTGGTGCTCTGAGGTGAAAGTGACCACTCTGACCGAGATGCTGCTGACGCGATGGTATGGCTGAGCAGGGTGAGTCTTCAACAAGCAGAGGATCTGGTGCTTCTCGGGTATCTCTCTAAACCCTATTTCTTTTGTTGTTATGATAAAAAGAACCAAACTAACTAATTTGGAAAAATAACCTCATAAAACTTGTCAACAACGAACCTCACCAGTAATTAGGCTTAATCATAGGTTTTAGTTAGGTGGATTTTCATTTGAATTTATTTTTCTATATTTGTTTGTGTTTTTGGTCCCGGGAGGGACATCGATGGCATACCACTCGCTAGCCACTGCTACCCAGAGCAGCAAGCTTGCTATGAGGCTAGCCACTATTGTTGTCAATAACCAGTTTGAATTTCCAACAGTCACTTTTGACAGTTGGAAGCTGGTCGATGCCGACTTCAACAGCTAAGGCACTTTAGGCTAAATTTTAATTTTCTTGGTTCTTAGGCCAATTAATAGCTTTTTTTTGAGAATTTGAGTGTCTTTTATGAAAATTTTTGCATGATAGGGTGCATTTATGTGTTGCTCATGTGGCCTTAGAGAAGTTTGATTTTCTTTGCACCGTTATACCATGTTTATAACAGTTATTCAGTTGTAATGTATTTTTTAAGCTTTATTTCACACTTTCTAGATTTTATCTGCTCAGGCCTAGGACCCGAAGGTACTCTATGACCTTATCGAGGAGATGCCTGATATATAGTGGGACTGGATCAAGGCCCATAGGCTATAGTTTTTTTTTGGCCTACCCATGATCATGTCAGATTAGGCATACTTGATAGCCCTGGCATATCAGTGGGATTCTAGGACCAAAACCTTCCATTTTCCCACTGGTGAGATGACCATCACACTAGAGGATGTCTATAGGATTCTTTAGTTGCATTTTATGGAGTTTCCCTTGTCTCCTTCCCCACTACTACATGATGTACAGTGTTTGTGAGGGTCTTTGGTGAGCACGTTGGCATTTCTTCTAAGGATACTCACTCAGGAAAATATTTATTTCCTATTGGTACGATGAGGAGGTATTCATTCATATGCATGCCGTGTTGCTGATGGTCATATACAACACCCTTGTTCCTAATTGCTCTAGCCTGAGGTTCCCATGGAACCTCTTATCAATGGTACAAGACCTATTGGATAGTGAGCAGCCTATCATATATGCCTAGGGGAGCACACTGTTGGCATAGTGCTATGATGAGTTATACCTCATCCAGTGTTGTGGATGGGCCAACATTACCTACAATTTGCTTCTTCAGGTCTAGGGTTGGGAGCATATCAATATCGACCATCCTAGAGGAATTCTAGTGGAGATTGATGATCTAGGTGAATATGTACAGTGCTATGGATCTAGGTGGCCTAGGATTCTTGAGGAGTGTAAGAGTCAGCCTTATGCAAGGGAGCTTTCTTATTATAGGTTATCCTTTATAGGTTTACAAACTAATGACATCATATGGAGGCCCTATCATGAGTGTCCTAATTGGGATGATCCTATCAGCTTCATAGTGAGGACTCACCATGGCTTATGGTTGATTGGATGCAAGGTTGGTATTCGAGAGTTCTATTATTATAGGGTGTTGCAGCAGTTTGGGATCTGACATGATTTTCCTCTCGATCTGGTTGTCTATCATCATATTTACCTTAAGAAGAACCTTCCATCGCCATGTGTTATAATAGCTCTTGAGGAGGATAATTCTTCTATAGTTGACCCTGGAGTAGCTGATATAGGGGTGATAGAGGCGTACACCCTCTGGTGGGGTACATGGTTATGGTAGGGTGGTGGCCATTTGGGATAGAATTTGGATGTGATTAAAGTGGAGGATCCTAATAGGCACCGAGTGTGGGCTCAGACAGATGACTGGGGGTAGGCAGGGTAGTAGGAGCTTGTGGTCAAGGAGAAGGCTATAGAGGAGAAGGTTGATCCCATAGGGGATGATGATGTAGATCCTAAGTAGCAAGAGTCTCTTCTCCAAGATTAGTTGTACCAGGTTGAAACTGAACTACATATTTCCATGATGTAGGTTCAACATTGGGATGCTATCATAGAAGATCTTCATAGACAACTTTCTCAGGTCACTACTGAGTGAGACGTTGCTCGAAGTCAGGCTGCCCCAGCTACAGGTCTAGATATTTAGGATGAGGTGTGATGACTATAGAGGATCATAAAGGGGGATGACACTCATATGGCCTCATATGATACCTACATTTCTACCCTCAGATCATAGGTACAGTGGCTATGTGCTATTCCTTGAGAGAGGCACATAGTAGAAGGTTCAGAGCGTAGTGCACATAGCACTTCTGGATAGTCCTTAGCTAGATCGGGTCACAGGACCAGGTCTCGGATAGAGGGTACTGGAGGTGCTAGCTCCATGATGCCTCCTAGAGGGGGTGGTGAGGGTGGTGGCGATGCTAGTGGTGCAGGCCACTCTTGACATGTTATGGCTTACTTGATACTCTATACTTATTTTTGGGTGTAAGGTCGTCTGACCTACATGTTTAGCCTTATTGGCAATTTTTGTACTTATTTGACACATGATCATATGATATCTAGCCTTTGAGACTCATTATGTGTATTTCCTTATGATTTATGTTTTTATGTTTATGTGATGTAGTTTTATGCTTTCATGTTAGCTACTTTCATGGTTTATGATGTGATGTAATTTAGAACTTTGCGATGTGATGTGATATGATAGATGTATGCTTAAATTATTTTACCTACATGTGCAGGTGTATTATTTATGATGTTTGTGGGTGGTTTAGTTTATATTATTTATGTTCTATGATGTGACTAATTTAGATGATATGATGTAGATGGTGTTATGGATGATATTAATGCATATTTGTTTTATGCATGTTTAATTTTGATGTCTTGATATTATGAATGCAATGTCGGTGATGCACTATTCATGTAATGATAGTCTAGTGCAAATGAACTTGTATGTTTTAATCACTTAAAATATATTGATGATTAATCATGAGTTTTAACAATCTAGTGGATAACACCACAGAATGTACAAGCAATTATGAATGTAACTAATGATTCTTAACATTATATTTGATTATTTAAACATTCAAATACACGATGAGATGATGTAGGATGTGTGATTATGAGATGAATCATTGTTATGTATGATTATGGGATGAGGTGATTTGTTGCTATGTATGGTTTTTGAGGTTTTCCATGAGACTCAAACACTCTAGTTACTTTATCAAAAGTTGTATACAGACCATACAGAGCTTCTGAAGGATAAATTTTTGCTATGAAGACTTATATACTCATTATACAAGTGTGTGCAAATGAATACATTAGATAAAACATAAGAATACCCCAGTGACAGGTGGGATTCATTCAGCCCATTGTTTTATTAGGGATCCTCAAATGTTTATCCTGATCCTAAGTTGGACTTAGTTGGATTAGACCAATATGCGATACATGACACCTAAGGCTAGCTCTTCCACATGCAAACATTGGTCTGTAAAAAAGTGATGTAAATGTAACAGACATATCGCTGTGCGTGAGGTTCAACCATGTTGAGAATTCCAGGGATTCAAATTCTAATCTCCCTTATTTTATTCATATTTATTGGGATACTTGCTCATGATATAGTGATGAAAATCACTGTTTATTTTAATTTTTGATTTCCTTTGTTTTGAGCAAGGGATTTTATGTAGTGATGAGAATCACTATTCACTTTTGTTTTTACATATTTTGTACTTTGAACTATGACTTTGGAATCTTGAATTTTGTTGTGTTAGGAATTTTTGCTTGTTTTTATTGAAGCAAGGGATTTTAGGTAGGTATGAATTTGTCCTTCTGTCAATTCTTAGCATTTCTAAACTGATCGCACAGGGGGATGAGTGAGATAAATTCTTTGCCTTAGGATACCTAGAACCACTTTGAAGTATTCATATTTCCCTTATTCTGACTAGGATTTTAGTATTTTGATTAGTGACGAGATTCTGAGCTATAGGCACTATAGACACCAAAACAACACCAATCCGATTATGTGACTACAAGCACTGACCGAATTGGCATACATACCCCCTAGGGCAGCCTCCAGAGGTTAAACAAGTGGTCCTAACCACTCCCAAATCAGTTTTGGAAGGTCAGAGGTCAGTTTTGCACCTTTTAAGCACTTTGCTCCCTATTCGTCCCACCCTGGGATGATTAGAATCCTATTCGTCCCACCCCGGGATGATTAGCAACAATCGCTCCAGGGTGGGACGATTAGCAGGTTTGACTGGCAAAAAGTCAAACCTTGACAAATGGCAGCCCAGATCCGCCACCTAACTTCACCTTCAAGGCATGCAATTGTGAGGGAACATTTCAAATCAGAGAGAGAGCCTGCCCTGATCATGGAGGCCTCAATCAATGAGCCCCTAATTAGGGAGGAATCTTCTCTCCCCCAAAAAGGCATGGTGAGCCAAGTGGCACCCTCGCATGCGCATTCAAAGGAGACCCTTAGGTCTATAAAAAGGTGAGCCTCCTCACCCCAAAAAGAGAATAGAGCTGGAGCATTTGGAGCAACGAAGTGCTGCCGAACTATACCCCCATTCCTCTTTGTGCTTCCTACATCCCTAATTTCTCTTTTGGAAGAGAGGTTATCGGGTGAACACTAGGAACGCAATCCAGACCCAAAACCCAAGAAATCAGCCATAATCCCACCCCAAACTCATCGACACAACCCCCTAGGAGGTTTTGGACCCATCCCACTTGGATTGGTGTCAAAACTAGGCCCTAAACGGTGGGCGTCCCACCCCCGGCGCCCCTCAAACTGCTGCAGTCCTAATCGCCCCACCCCGGAGTGATTAGAAATTTGTGCATGATTTCTTTACTATTATTTTTGCATTCTCTTTTATTTAATGTACTTATGTTGTTGTCCAAGTTTCATTGCTTTCTGACATGATTTGACCTGGTTTCTGTCATTTTTATGCGTTTACTAACCTACAGGGAGCGCCTTCGGATACAGGATGACCTGGGAAGAATATGCCAAATATGACCTTCTGGGTCATCTCAAAATTCTGTTTTTAGTCTAACCACAAGTTTGCAGGAGTTTTGGAGGCCTCTGGATAGGACATTTGCAAGGTCACTTTTTGCAAGTTTTGTTGCAGTCCCCAACGTCCCACCCCGGAGTGATTAGAAATTTATGCATGATTTCCTTACTATTATTTTTGCAATAGGTCCCTGATGATATCCTAATGCCTCTATTAAAGTTTCATTGCATTCTGACATGATTTGACTGTAGTTTTATCATTTTTATGTGTTAACTAGCTCGTAGGGCGCCCCTGTCACATACAAGAAAATATGGGTAGGATAGGCAGATTATGAGCATCTGGGTAGTCTTAAAATCACATATAATGCCTAACCCATGAGTTTTAGGTGATTTGGATGAGCGTAGGTGGGACATTGGAGCGCTCACCTTGGAGAGGCCCCCGACGGGCAAACGCGCATAACGGGGCCGTCCGACGCCGCTTCGATGCAAAATCAGGTGATACCAACTCTAGATGTTGTCCTTTACATTCATATGTCATTATGTAATCGATTTATCAACCTTATCACTGATATCCCACAAGCGCCCACTGGAGGCCTTGGGGATTGCATGTTTTTCTAGATACGCATATGCTATTAATGATTTGTTGTCTTTCTGTGCGTAGGATCTCACCACCAGGAATACTAGAGGGGCAGAAAGGAATGATGAACACATGGACACAAGTGGCGGCAACCTTTAGCCCGCCCACTTCGAATGTGGGCACGCGGAAGACGTTGGAAGCGTACCGTCCGATCTTGGAAGCGCGGCTTCATCCATGCATCCATTGATGTAACAAATTGTATCACATGTTCTGAGCCCTAGAGGGGGGATGTATTGTAATTATATTAAAAGCAATATCAATAAAAGAGGCCCCGCTTTGTTTGCTTACATCTTGTTTCTACGTCATTTCCTTCATGCATTCGTAGGACTTAGCATCTGTATCTATTTTTGTTTGCATCATATCGGTACGCTATATTTCTGCATTGCTTTCAGTGGTGATCATGGTGGGACCCTATCCCCTACTGTTAGGATCAAGTTTTTGATCCAAATTTTGTGGTTTTTCTTTGCAGGTGTTACTCATTCGGGCACTGGACTGCTACTCGTGCCACCCCGGGATGAATGCATATTCGTCCCACCCTGTGATGAATGCAGACCTGCTATTCATCCCACCCCAGGATGATTAGAACTCTATGCATTTTTTGAGCAGAAACTCAGAGGCATCTGGTTTGGACAGAGAAGAGGTAGGCCTTCTGAACATCCTCTGTGTTTTTCTACTTTCTGTTTCTGCAAATTTCTGCTTTCTTTGCTTTATTTTCAGACACTTGCATAGAAAGGTTAAGTAGTTTGTTTTCCTTTCTTGCAATAAAAAAAAATAAAAATAAAAACATAGAGTAAATTAAATGGAAGGAACTTGATTAGGAATGCATTCTTCTCTGGTTTGCTTGCATGATACTTGCACAAATGGCAAGTCCTCATTATAGGTTTCAGTTCTAGGTAGGTTTTGTGATTTCCTTTTTGCTACTAATTGTCTCTGAAAGATAAAATGTACTTTAAAGCATTGCATTAGTGAAAATCATCTTTTGTTGTATGTTTTCTTTCTTTACACAATTAAAAGGAACCACACACACCACCTAATAAAGTTAACATCAAGGAGTTGGTCTTAATACCCCAACACTTGATCAAGACCAACGGTGGATTTCATCACCACCTTGGCTTGGATTTTGCATACATATACCCTGATCGCGACTGTTGCTAGACGTAAATCCTGATGAAAGCTGACCAAGTGTAGCGGGGGTGATTCCCCGTGCATGAGGATAAGTCTTCTATGGTAGGTGTCAAAAATAGAGTGATCCCCCTTCCGTACCGCCTATGTTCCACTTACTGTTCTGCTCTCGCGTACCAATAGTTTCCCTCACGTAAGGGCGGGTATATTGAGAGGTTCGGTATAATGGCCTGGCAATGGTATATTGAAGGGGCGACCATTTTGGAGATACAAGAGCCCTCATTATGCATGTATAACAAAGTTTTCTTTACAAGATTTACATAACAAAAATCAAACACACTGAACTAGATCTAGGGCACACATTTAATCTGTAAACGAGATAATCATTTCTTTGTTTGTGTGGTCCCCTTTTGTTTGGTATAGCATAAAAATTGTAAAGGAGATAAAAATATACATATCTTTTTAGAAAAACCACCACCATGGTGTATACCCGTAGCCAAGCCCAATCACGGGCAGAAGCTATGGAAAGTATACAAGGAGGCACAAGTCACCTCCGTTATAGCCCCAAGGACTTGGTTATACCACCTTGGCAGCTTGACCCACAACATAGTCCACACTATGCCACTACAGAAAAGGACTATAGAGGCACCCCTTTGAGGGGCACTCCCATTCAACACAGACCCTCTCAGGAGGAGTACACACATGGGAAGGCTCCCTTAGACACTCATTATGAGTGGCCACTATGCGATGAAGCGCTAGAGCAGCATAGGGTTCATAAGGAGGGCCCACATGATTATATCATTCCCCCTCCACCCCTCATTACTGTTAGAACTAATAGGCCAAATCTAGAGCGCAAGGCTCTTCAGATAGGGCGAGCCAACTCTGCCCATCCCTTTCACATGTATGAAAGGGAGCACGAGGAAAACTAGTATATTCCTCAAGAGCAATACACCGCACGGGAGCAATGCGCCTCCGCACCTGCTAATTATCAAGATCACCTATTGAGGCCAGAGCCTCGGGTGAATGCTGCTAACCTCGATAGAGGAAAGTGACCCATAGAGATCTCGGATCACCATGACCGAGATAGATATGTAGGGGAGGCATCTAGGCCTCCTAGACCTAGGACGATGGAACAAATCGACTTGGCATTTGCCAAACATGCCACCCGCCAAGCGCAAATCATGCAGCTTAGGCAAGATCAGCAGTAGTTAGAACAACTGTATCATCTTAACAAAGAGCGCATTCAGTGCCAGACAGATGAGTTGCTCCAGAACACTATGCATGAGAGGATTCCAACCCCTCGCATGCATAGGACAAAAATTTATGAGAGGCACAACCCCTTAGTACGAGACAGGTCTCCATGACCTTATCAAGCGTTGCCTCCAAGACCTCCGAGACCTGAGCGGGAGGCCACCCCTAGAACCAATGATGGGCACCTTCCTCGGGCACCCATCCATGTTTATAGGTCATGCCCAAAAACTCCTCAAGAGGCCTATGAGGAATTTGAGCGAGAAGAAGAGCGGGCTGAAACGCCCTACCAAGGCAGGGGGCGCTATCCGGATACCCCTCCATAGGCCTCAAGTTCCTCGCAATTCACAATGGGAACAAACCAAAGAAGAGGAAATCAAATCCTCTGATGCATACAAAGCACTGCTAGAGCACTTAGAGTCTATGGAGACTAAGACTTCAGGGCCCCAAAAGCCCACCTTACGCCAACTCCGCAGTCACCCTGTGCATCCTTCAGTTCTGGCACCCCCATACCCCGACCACTTCAAAATGCCTCAATTGGCAATTTTTAGAGGGGATGAGGATGCCCAAGAGCACGTAACAAGGTTCCTGAGTCAATGCTTTGGCATTCAGGACAATGATGCATTGCTTCTGAGAACATTTATAACCACGTTCGTAGGCCCTGCCTCGGATTGGTTTACCCAGCTTGCCGAAGCATAGCATCAACAATCTAGACCAGCTAGTGGACGCGTTCCTTGAATGTTTTGCCTTCAACACCAAGAAGAAGGCATCCTTAAGTGACCTAGCTGGCCTTAAGTAGTATGATGATGAGACCATGGCTGCTTATGGGAATCGGTGGAGGACATTGCTTTCAAAGCTACCTTACCTCCCTCCCATGGCCGACATGACTCAAATGTTTTCAAAGAGTTGCTTAAGGTCGATCTCCATGCTATTGCAGCTGCAGCAATATGCCACCCTCGAAGAAGCCCTGGCGCAAGCCAGGATAATTGAGGAGATCAAAATACAAGACGATGAGATTGCTAAGCCACGCAAGAAAGAGTGGCCCAAAAATGCTAAAACTGGGCCCACGCAACCGAAACCCGTCATGGTCAATCAGGTTGCCATAGCTATACCAAAGCCTACACAAATGACACAGCCCCCAAAGGCTAATTATCAGGCAGTTCCTCTTGATAACTATGAAAAGGAAAATCATAAACAAGAGCAAAATCAGCAACGTCGCCCTAGGCGACAATTCACACAATTCACTGAGTCTAGAGACTCCTTGTTTGACCGCTTGTTCATGGAAAACCTGATAAACTTGCCGAAAAGTCGACCCATAGACCCCAACATGCCAAAACCCAAGGGCTATAGGGAAGACTTATATTGTAGATTTCATCGACAGAAAGGACACGAGATCTCCACTTGTTGGAAATTCAAAAACTTAGTGCAGGACTTGATAGACAACAAAATGCTCATGGTAGATAATCCCGTAGCGTTGAGCAACCAACAGATGGAGGTCTTCAAAGACCCCCTGCCTGCCCATGATGCATAGGCAAAGACTTTACAAGTGAATGAGGTAACACAAAACTACCCCATGCAAGGATACGTAGGGATGATAAGCATCGTGACACGAAACAAAAGATACCCAAACACGGCTGCACCCGCTGCAGCTACAGGAGATGTTCCGTCAACGTCACAACCTCCACAACACCCTACGCAACCTCCCCCGCCTAGACCAGTGGCCACGATTCGGACTAAACTTACTCAAAGTTTAAGGACCACGTCGGCTAGGCTCTCCATTTATGAGCTCATCCAACAATCACCGCCCCATCGGGAGGCTCTGATGGAGATACTCAAAGCCATTGAGCTACAACCCCATGAACCCAATTCTTTCAACAATTTCATGGGACATGTGAGACAATGCACAGAACCAGTCATAACCTTCAGGGAAGATGAACTAAAACTGGTGATTGGTGATATGGTGGATCCACCCCTGCACGTCATTGCACGGGTCAACGAGATTCCATTCAAGAGGGTGTTGTTGGACACTGGCTCATCCAACAACATAATCATGACAGCGACATTAAAACACCTTAAGCTACCAGCATCCCACATTGTGGCATCCACTTACACTCTTCGAGCATTCAACGACGCGTTATGCTCGATGGTTGGCACAATTGTCCTGCCCATCCAAGTAGGACAAAAGACCATTCCTACGTTGTGTCACATCCTTGAGGGTGAGATGGCCTACAATATCTTGCTAGGCCGGCCTTGGATCAGGGACATGAAGTGTGTCCCTTCGATAGCCCATCAATGCCTCAAATACACATACGAAGGGCAAGTACATGTAGTCCCAGCAGACTTAGAGCCCTTTAAGTTTTGCAATGCGGTGCAGCTGATGCCACAATCGACCCTCCCATCGACACATTTGGACTTTCAATTGAATCCATCCACACAGGGTCCGATTCCGCCTACATCCTCACTGTTGAGTCCCTCAACTCACCAACCTGGCCCATCTTCATCGTCTGTTCCTTCACCAACGATGCCACCTATGGTGGCCACACCGAAGGACAACGGGAAGAAGCCCCTAGAGGAGGTACCACCATTAGTCTCAACCATCTCTACCGAAGAGGTGCCCAACCGAATGGAAGTCGAGACACCTGGTTCACCCAACATGGAGTGGACTCAGGGAGAACTCCCATTCCCTCCCCCTCAACCACCGATGATTACCATTGAGATGGCCAATACGGGCCTGGGGGAGTACCTAGTGTGGAACATTGTGGCAACACCCACGCTCGAATCCATGCAAGACATGGGGAGACCTCGCCTCCCCATCGGCACTATCATCCCTTTAGGTTACCCACCAAATCAGACCAATTTTGTATATGGGGGCCTCGAGAATGGCATTGAACCCTACCTACAAGAGGAAGAGGACGAAGAGCCATTTGCTGAGAATGTTGACTATCTATCCAACCCGGACTTCGCCTTGAAATACCTAGACCAATGTAATTGGCATGGATATGGATTGGGCAGATACGAACAAGGAATGCACATTCTTTGTCAACCGAGATACCAGATGCCATATGATAAATTAGGAGTAGGGTTCAACCACCCTTTGCCCCTCGACATCTTGGTAGAAACCATGCAAGGCCTAGGTCTAGGCAACAGGGATGGGTTGGCACAAGATCCATATGCCAATCCCAACACAACATACACATTGGGGAATTATCTCCCATTGTTAACAACAAACCTTGTTGACCTCAACAACCCCTCCCCTTTGATCGAGGAAGGGGAAAGTTCAAGAAGTAACCTCCAAGAGGGATATGAACAAGATCAAGGGGGGTCTTCTGAAGATGAGTCAGATTATGAGGTAGCACCTTGGGACCCTTTTGAGTCCGATAGCAATCACTCGCAGGTGACACCCATTGACGACTATCAGGAGAACTTCATGGCAATGTTCCCCTTTAATGTTCCAATCGGGCAATTGCTACCTCCAGAGAATCCAGCCCTCCCGCAGAGAGCGAAACAACCCAGAAGGGACCAAATCAACTTGCTTGAACAAAATGAGCCTCCCATGCCGGCCATAAGGCCAAGTGATCCACCGGAGGAAGAAGATCCAAATATCTTCTTCAACATCGACTACCTACGTGCCAGATTTTAGGTTTTCGTAGAGAGTGAGGATAGTGATCAAGAAATGCCTAGTGGGAGGCTATACCAACCAGAGGGGCACATAGTTGTCGAAGCCAATGAAGGCCTATGGATCTCCGATAGTGACTATGAGGATGAGACTGAGATGGCATATCTCAACCATATGAGGCAACAAGAATACCCCATAGACATCGATGATATGTTTGAACATCTAAATATGGGACCAAGGCATAGGTGGCATTTAAACCAAGTACAGTTAAACCAAGTGCTTCATCCACCACTTCGGGCATACAGGGAGCACCTCCCACCTAGAGACCCTATAGGGCCATCAGTGCCAAGGGCAGACCCTATCCTTCTATCCGCACATAGGGCCGATCCTTTTGTGCCAATACCCATAGAGCCAGATCTAGGGTACAAGGATCACCAAGGATGTCTGAATCAACACCCACGTGGTAATGGAGACCAAATTCATTCCATCAACATGATCTCCATTGATTTAACCACCCCCATCCGCAATCCAGCCGATCCAACATGACCATTGTATCTAGACCTAGATGCCATAGACTGGGATCATGCTGACTCACCACCATCCCCATCGAGTACTGGCCTTGCGGTGAGATGTTCCATTTCACCCCAGGACAGACTCAGGATATCTTCCATGTTGAAGAGGAACCCGACGTTCCCAACGTAGATCTAAATTCAGCAAATGATATCCACCTGATCCCAACTCCACACCAGTTGGAGGATGGATCCCACATGTCAATCGAAGAGATGATTGACGTAGACATCGGTTCTGATCCAATGAATCCACAAATCATCAAGTTGGGGGTAAGTTTATCCCCCGAAGAGCAAGCCGATTACATTGCCCTTCTCAAAGAGAAGAAGGAGGTTTTTGCATGGTCCTACAAAGACATGTCGGGGCTAGACCCGTAGCTAGTCACGCATAATCTAACACTTGATCCGACAGTCAAGCCAATCAAGCAAAAGCTACGTAAGATGCACCCAACAGTGGCCTTAATGGTCAAAGATGAGCTACAAAAGTTGTTGGATGCATAGTTTGTCATCTACGTAGATTACCCACCATGGTTGTCCAACATGGTACCCATCAAAAATCTTGATGGGAGGATTCACATATGCACCAATTTTTGAGATTTAAACAAAGCGAGTCCCAAGGATGATTTCCCCTTGCCTAGCATCGACGCATTGGTAGACGCTACAACAGGCCACGAAATGCTTTCCCTCATGGATGGTTTCTCGGGATACAACCAGATTCGTATCAATCCCGATGATCAACTAAAAATGGCGTTCACGATGCCTTGGGGGACATTTTGTTATAAGGTCATGCCCTTTGGCCTTAAAAATGCTGGTGCCACCTACCAACGCGCTATGACATACATCTTCCATGATCACATGCATAAAACTTTGGAAGATTATATGGATGATTTGTTGGCCAAATCTCTTTTGCACCAAAATCATCTCGATGACTTACGCAAGATCCTTGATCGCCTCATCGAACACAAGGTTAGGCTAAACCCCAAGAAGTGCGTATTTGGCATCACATCTAGAAAACTCTTGGGTTTCATAGTCTCAAAATGAGGCATCGAGGTAGATCCAAATAAAGTCAAGGCAATCCTTGAAATGCTTCCCCCAACCACCATCAGGCAGCTCATAAGCTTGCAGGGTAAGGTCGCATCGATCAAGCGCTTCATAGCATAGTTATCTGACAAGTGCCGACCCATGAATAAATTATTACACAAGGGGGTAGCATTTCATTGGGATGACGAGTGCCAGTCAGCCTTCGATGACATCAAACAATACTTGGCTTCACCGCCAGTATTGGCACCACCTAGACCAGGAGTGTCATTCTATTTATACATCTCAGCTACTGAGGTGGCACTAGGCGCCATGCTAGCCCAAAAAATGAATTACATAAAGAACAAGGCTAATTATTATCTTAGCCGCACCCTGGTCAGTTATGAACTTAACTATGCATACGTTGAGAAGCTATGCTTGGCGGTGGTATTTGCCACCAAAAAGCTATGCCATTACATGCTGAGCAATACGACGTATGTTGTGTCTAAGGAGAATCCATTGTGGTACATGATGAGTCATACTTATCACAGTAGTCGCACGACGAAATGGATCATGTTGTTGATGGAGTTTGACATCGAATTCATTGGACAAAAGTCCATCAAAGGTCAAGTCATCGTCGATCAACTAGCAGAGGCTCCTCTCGAAGATGATCAGCCTCTGACCGTAGAGCTGCCCGATGATGGGGTCTTCCATGTCTCAGAATCGCCAGATTCTGATGAGCCTGAGTCACAAGCCGACATAACCTTATTTTTTGATGGTTCTAAATGTGAGCAAGGGGGTGGCACGGGAATCATGTTTTTCACACCGCAAGGGGCTCCAATGCCTTTATCATTTAAACTTGATTTCCCATGCACCAATAACAATGCTGAATACGAAGCCTTGCTCATAGGTCTTCGGACAACCATCACCATGAACATCAAATGCTTGAATATCTTTGGTGATTCACTGTTAATTGTCAACCAAGTGAAAGGGGTATTCCAATGCAAATGCCCAGTTCTACGAGGCCTACAAAGCCCTTGTGGATAAATTCCTGGCAAATCTTGAATGGTACGACATCGAGGCACTCCCTCGATCATCGAATCATTTTGTGGACACTATGGCCTCCTTGGGGTCACTAATCCCGCAAGACATTTCTGGTGAGATGACAACCATTCAAGTCAAAATGTTATCGCAATCCATGATGGAGCATGCAAGCTCTGACATAACCCCAGGAATCCACCTGATCCAGATTGAACCATCTCAGGATAGGTTCTCTCGAATCCATGATAGTCTGAATCATGCCAACTAGGGGTCTTTGTTCTCTCCAACCCCTCTTAATAGCAACACAATGCTATTTTTACAAGTTCTTTCCCACTCAACTTTTTCTAGGGATGAACTTCAAGAGGGATCGACCGTTCATACCATCGAGGTTTCTGATCAGCAGGATTGGTACACACCCATAAGAGACTATCTCAAGTTAGGTAGCCTCCCACTTGGATTGTCGCACACCACAAAAAGATCATTCAAACAGAAAGTGGCAAAACATGTCTTGCTAGGAGACATTTTATACCGTCGAAGCTACGAAGGGATCCTCCTCCATTGCTTGGACCAGCAGGAGTCCACTTGGGTGATCACCCAAGCGCACGATGGTACATGCGATGGCCACTTCAATGGTATGGCCATCGCAAAGTGCATTCTTTGCATGGGCTATTATTGGCCATATTTAGAGCGAGATTGTTGCGCATATGTGCGAAAGTGCGTGAAGTGTCAACACCATGCTAACTTGACACACGTACCTTCTCAGGCCTTGCAGCCGATCCAATTGGCTTGGCCATTTTTGTAGTGGGGCTTAGATCTCATCGAAAAGATCTCCCTTGCGTCGTCAGGTCGTCACACGTTTATCATAACGGCCACAGAGTACTTCACTAAGTGGGTGGAAGCAATTCCGCTTACCTCTATGACTGGGCCCCACATTGCGGAGTTTATTTTACATAACATCATATGTCATTTTGGTATTCCATCCAAGATCATCTCGAATAATGGGACATCATTTAAGAACAAAGATGTGCGTGCTTTGACAACAAAGTACAAAATTTAGCATAGTTTTTCGACACCTTATTATCCGTAGGAAAATGGGCAAGCAGAGGTGCATCAAACAAAATGCTAGTTGCCATCCTTAAAAATATGGTTTCAGATAGTCATAAGGATTGGCACATCCAAATACCACTTGCCCTATGTGAAATCACGAGGGTACAGAAGCAAAAAGGAAAGCGAATATGCGATGCAAATTGAACCTAGACTTAACGCTAAATCCTACGAATTGAAAGTGCATGAAAAGAGGGAAAGCATGAATGAATCGAAAACTTGAACAAAATATAATAAATAAGACAAATTTTTTTATTGATATTGTTTCAAAACTCAGTTACAATGCGCTTCCCCCCCTTTTCCAAGGGCTAGGAGCGTTAAGTACATGCGTTCTTGTTACATCCATGGATGCCCTTCCTTCTTCCGCGTGCCCACATGTAAAAATGGGCGGACAAAACATCACCGCCACTCATGTGGATGAGTCTTGGCTCCTTGCTGCTCCTCTAAGGTCTAGATCCTACATTCAAAGAAACAAGGAGCGGTCAATAGCACCTACGGATGAAATAAAGCATGCAATCCCCAAGCCTACGATAAGCGAATGAGAAAAATGAATTAAACTATGACTAAAATGAATCCAAATGCTCTAAAAATTTGATAGGGACATCAAGACATCACCAGGAGGGCACTGCAAAAGGAACAGTTGAAAAATTCCTCACCGATTTGAATTCGCTCTGGGGCGGGACAAATTCACCTGCAACAAAATGCCGAAATGGTATTGTCCCAAATGTCCTACCTAGAAAGCTCCAAAAGACCTGAAAACTTGGGGTTAGCTAATTGGGGGCATTTTGGGAAGACCCAGATGGTCAGATTTTCCCAATTTGGCCTCCATCAGTGGGAATTTGATAATGCTACCTGCAAGTTAGTGAAAGCGAACGAAGATAGAAACATGATCAAAATTGCTCAAAACAAGACGACATTTAAACGACAACCTATCTAAGCATCATAGAACTGAATGCAAAAATGAAAGAAATAAAATATGCCATAGATTTCCAATCACTCCGAAGAGGGGCGATTAGGACTGTAGCAGTGTAGGAGGGGGCGCCCATGGGGCAGGCCACCCGTCGTTTAGGGCCTGATTTCGGTACCAATCCACTTGGGATGGGTCCAAAACCTCTTGTGGGGTATTGTCAACAAATTGGGTGGGATATTGTGACCAAATGTCGGGTTTGGTTCCAGATTTGTGCTTCCAATAACCACCCTATGACCTCTTCTCCAAAAGAGATCAAGGATGTGAAAGGCACAACTCAAAGGGGAATAGGTGTGAAAATAAAATGACAACACTTCGTTGCTCCAAAATGCTCCTTCTCTCATTTTTTTTGGGGTGAGGAAACTCACCAATTTATAGACCTGGAGGTCTCTTGAATTGGGCATGCAGAGGCACCACTTGGAAATCATGCCTTCCCAGGGGGAGAGGAGATTCCTCCCTGAATAGGGACTTCATGACTGCCCTTGTAACATCCTCTAATGCTCGAAAATGCTTACCCACACTCCCATGCGATGAAGGAAGTGTTAAGTGGTGGATCTGAGCTGCCATTTGTCAAGATTTGAATTTTTTCCCGTCAAACCTGCAATTCGCCCCACCCTGGAGCGAATTTGGAATTCGTCCCGGGGTGGGGCGAATCCCAGTTTGAATTCGTCCCTGGGTGGGACGGATATTGAGCAAAGTGCCTGAAGGTGCCAAATTGATTTTTGACCTTCCAAAACTGTTGTGAGAGTGGTTAGGACCACTGTTTAACCTCTGGGGGCTGCCCTTGGGGCTGTGTGTGTCAATGCGATCAGTTTTTGTAGTCACATAATCGGATTGGTGCTGTTTTGGTGTCTACAGATGCCCCTTTTTGGGATGCGCTATGCAAGGCGTAGCGCCGAGCAAAAATAGATAACCAAAGCACTAATGATTAGGGTTTCTTAGTAACCTAACCAACTTTTGATGCCCCAAGTATGGAAAGGGCATGCATTCTTGAATCCTTGCTTTTGACGAGCGAAGGAACTCAATTCAAGTGTTAACCTTTTTCGGTGAGGTGTTACTTGATCTTGGACATTGATCAGTCATGAATAGGCAAAGGGCGCAACCTTTTGTCTATGGGAACCTTGAGTTCATGATTCATGAAATGCCAAGTGATTGATCAGTTTGTGATTATTGCTTGTTTACTACCCCAAGCAGGAGCGTGATTGTCTTTGTCAATGATTATTTGAATGCATGCCATTTTCCTTAACTAGGTGTGTATTTGTTGATTGGTGACTAAGTGTGACTACCCCCTCAAGTGACGAATCGATGAGGGAATGACCTTCATGAGAAAAGCGACGAGTCGCTTGACCCAAGATGACTTGTGCAAGGGTGCCTTTAGATGTTTAGCGTTAAATGTGTGTGCAGTTTTCTAACATTTAGACCTATTTTTGGTGGGTGTTAACCCTTTTGGTGACGCTTTTTGGAGCTAAAATTGTCAAAAATCCGTTCTCCCGTGGAGCGGTCCGGCTATGATAGCCTTCTTAGGGAGTAGGATAGTGACAATTTGTGGCCCCAATGCTTGCTTTGGATGCCAAGAATGTCAGGCGCCAAGGCGCCTTCGTTCGGCAATGTTATTGCTATTTTTGGTTGGATTTTGACCCTTTTGGCGACGTCGCTTGGGATGAAATTCTCGAAAATCCATCCTCCCGTGGAGTGGTCCGGCTATGGTAGCCTTCTTAGGGAGGAGGATAGTGAGGATTTGTGACCCCGACGTCTATTTTGCATGCCCGAGATGTCAAGTGCAAAAGCACTTGCATCGGGCAAGTTTATTAGTTGTTTTGGTGCATTTTTGTTCATTTTTTGTTGTTTTTGAAATTTTTGCTCTGAATTCATTCCTGGGTGGGATGAATACCAGTTAAGTATTCATCCTAGGGTGGGACAAGCACTAACTAGAGCGCTCGTCCTAGGGAGGAATGAATATAAGCTCAACAAACCTATTTAAAGGCCAAATCTAGGGTTTGGGCTCATTTGCACTTGAATTTTCTTGCGATTTGGAGCTCTGAAGAGGAGGAGGTTAATTCTGCGAAGCGAAGTGCTGCCAAAATTTTCCTGCCACCATGAGTGCACAAACCGGGTCGAGCGACGGAGCCGAAGCGAGACCGGTAAGTGCTCCTCCTCTTTTATTTGCTGTTGCAAGTTATTTGTTTATTTTTCTTTGTTATTTTGTTTTTCAAATTTAAAATTGAAACCCTAAAACTTAACTGAACACGAACCAAGACTTAGCTTAAAACTGAATGGAAAACGTAGTTTAAACCTTGGTTGGATTTTTATTTTTCTTTTTTTTTTAAATTGTTTTTGAATTTTTGTGAATTTTTGTTGCTTTTGAGCTGTACAGTTTTTTTTTTATGCAATGTTGTATATTCATATTTTTGTTGTACAGTTTTCATGATTTTAATGTTTTTGTGTTGTTTTCTTTTGCAGGTTGTGAAGATCCGGTATCACGTGCCTACTACTTTTGCTGAAGCATGGGAGGCGCTAACTATGGCTGACTGGGAGTGGATTGATGCCCTTGGGCTCAAGCAGGTGACTCGACTGGGGCCTATGGTCGGGGATCGGGCCTATTTGACAGACTTGATCAATCTATGGGATACTCGAACCAACACCTTCCATATACCAATAGGGGAGATGACAATGACCTTGGAGGACATCTATCGAATTCTTTGGATTTTGATAGATGGACTGCCGATCAGGATGATGTCGCATGATCAGCGGACCGCTATATTGATACGATTATTCGGGCATGGGGAGGAGCTGGGTGAAGCTTTGCAGGAGAGGAATCTCCTATGGGCTCAGCTAGCAGAGCAGGATAGCACATTTGTTGCACACCATCGGGGGATGGGGACACCAGTGTTGCACAGGAGAGGGATCTCCTATGGATGTAGCTTGTGCAGCACGATGATGCAGTAGCTTACTATCGTCGGTGGGAGGTAGAGTGGTTGTGGCGAGAGGTAGATTGGTCTTAGCATCGGATGGATATGGAGGGAGAGATTATCTGCCTTGGTGGGCGGTTACCTGAGCCCTTGGATGTGGTTCTTCATGCCAGATGAGGGATAGTGATACTGAGTAGTCAACATCATCTCATCATAGGTGATTGGATGAGGGAGGCGGTAGCAGGCGTGATGCGGGGGCTAGAAGCAACCGCCTTGAGGGGTCCCATAGGACCCACCACACGGGGGTAGTTCTCGTCGCATCGATCCTGCGTGATCATGGTGGCCGATGCCCTAGGCTTGGGGGTTTTTGAGCTTTTGGATTTTGTTGCGGGGTCACATGACCGGCTCTTTGTAGCCTGCGGGCATTTTTGATGATATATATATAGACTTTATTTTGTTTATGTGCATGTGATGATTTGATTTTATGCATGATGATTGATGAATATGGATGTATGCATGTTAAGTTATAGTGATGGATGCATATGTGTTGATGAGTGCAAATGTTTCTAATTTATATGATATGCAAATGGAATGGATGAATTGAATTTGTGATGTTTGGTAGTCGCACCATAGACTGTTTAGAACTTTATGACTTTTTGTCCTGGGCGATCGCTGTTGTAAATGCCTTTTCATGTATACATGTGTTTTTTTTTTTTTGGTATGGTGAGAATAAAATATAGCAAAGTTGGTTTCGAATGTAGTTAAGGTTTTCCGAGACTCAGATGTTTTAACTAACTAGCCATGACTGTACTTTATCTCACAAGACTTTTGAACAAGGTATGAATCGGACTTGTTTTGGACCAAGTTATTTCACATCCCTATGTGTGCAATTGAGTTCATTTATGTGGTGTTTGTCAGGATACCGCCAGTGCCAGATAGGCTGTCAACCAAACCTGTACTGAGGATCACCTAATTAGCTCCACTAACTCCTTTGTTGTATTTAGTCAGATTAATCTATGGTGCTATCATAGGATACCATAAGCTAGCTCATCCACATGCAAACATTGATCTGCACACAAGTTAATGTGACAGATATATCGTCATGCGGGAGGTTTGCCACGAGTGACCGATAGGCTATCAACCAAACCGGTACTGAGGTTTGCCTCATGACCTGTCTGGATGCTGAGAGTTCCAGGGATTCAAGTTCGACTCCCTTCTTTTCTTCAATTGTATTGGGATACTTGCTCTTTTGTAGTGATAAAAATCACTGTTTATTTTTGTATTATTATTATTATTATTTTTTTTTTGAGCAAGGGATTTTGAATAGTGAGTGAGGAGAATCACTATTGTATGTGCTTTGTGATGTATGCACTTTGAGGTGTCAAATTTTGGAGTTTTGACTTTTGCAAATTTTTTTGATGTTTTGCAACTTTTTGAGAACTTGGGATTCTTGGGGAATTGGGTAGGGAGGATGCTTGTCCTTTTGCCAACTCTCAACATTCTTGGGGTCATTCGCATAGGGGGATGAGCAAGATAACCGTTTCGCTTATGGTGACCTGGATTGCTTTGCAGGGTTCATCTTTCGTTCACACAACTTGGGAATTTTGTTATATGTTTTAACTTGTGTTGGGATGCTACGTAACAAGGTGTGATCCAAGTAGAACTCTACCTGCGTAAAATCTGTCTGACTTGGTACAGTACATGGCTAGAAAGCTAATGATGACTGAATGATGAAAATCTCTCGATACATTAGGAAACAACTGACTATGATAGGGGAAAATAACGTGAATGGCGGTTATAGGCGATGAGTTATTGATAAAGTGGAAAAATGTAGAAAAATGATGGTTTTGCCAAGTAATGACAGTCTATGGTGCTTTGACCTTTATGACCACAAATATGCACCGTATGGATGTGATGCTTAATGCAACTATATATTTTTGTATTTTTGAGGGATTGATTTTTGTGAATATGCAGATGAGATGCAAAAGAGCTCTGTACTGTTATGATGATTTTGCGTATGCATGGGAATGAGATGCAACTTTTTGTTATTTTTGATGATTTTATTGTTTTTGAATTTTCTTGTTTTTGACCAAGCGATTGAGGAATCCTTGGGGCCTTTGGGTTGACCAAGTGATTATGGAAATCCTTGGAGCTTTTGGGTTGACCAAGTGATTATGGAAATCCTTGGAGCTTTTGGGTTGACCAAGCGATTATGGAAATCCTTGGAGCTTTTGGGTTGACCAAGCGATTATGGGAATCCTTGGAGCTTTTGGGTTGACCAAGCGATTATGGGAATCCTTGGAGCTTTTTGGGTTGGGCTATGGCTCTTTTAAATATGGAAGGGCCTCAAATGACTGATGTTCAAGGGTTCTAGTTCCTTGATTCCGTCAGGAGAGGCTAGCCGGTATGTTCCAGGTCCTATTTTACTGTCAATGACATAAGGACCTAACCAGTTTGCCATGAACTTGTCCCTTAAATGGGGCGGCAAATTAGAGTTCTGTTGATTCTCTTTCAAGACCAAGTCAC
Source organism: Wollemia nobilis (assembly GCA_028583015.1). Classification (NCBI taxonomy): domain Eukaryota; kingdom Viridiplantae; phylum Streptophyta; class Pinopsida; order Araucariales; family Araucariaceae; genus Wollemia; species Wollemia nobilis. The sequence continues at coordinate 4,620,595 of JAQPPZ010017049.1, read as the reverse complement.
CAACCTGAAAGTCCCTCAGGTGAACTTTCATGTTGTATGCTTTCTTAAGTCGCTCTTGGTAGATACGTAAATGCTCGAGAGCATTAACACGTCATTCATCAAGCAACGTAAGCTGGTCTAACCGGGCCTGCCATGCAGTGTCATCATCGATGAACTCGTGCATTGATATGCGTAGGGAAGGAATCTCCAACTCGAGAGGCATGATAGCCTCAGAGCCATACACGAGCGAAAATGGAGTTGCCCCAATGGGTGTCCGAATGCTAGTGCGATAAGCCCACAGGGCAAGTGGGATCTGAATGTGCCAATCTTTATGACTGTCTGTGACTATCTTTTTGAGGATGGCGACTAGCATTTTGTTCGATGCCTCTGCTTGCCCATTTTCCTACGGATAATAGGGTGTCAAAAAATTATGCTGGATTTTGTACTTTGTGGTCAAAGCATGCACATATTTGTTCTTGAATGACGTCCCATTATCCGAGATTATCTTGGATGGAATACCAAAATGACATATGATGTTATGCAAAATGAACTCCGTAATGCGGGTTCCTATCGTAGAGGTAAGTGGAACTGCTTCCACCCACTTGGTGAAGTACTCTATGGCCGTTACGATGAACGTGTGATGGCCTGACGATGTAGGGGAAATCTTTCCAATTAGGTCTAAGCCCCACTACAAAAATGGCCAAGCCGACTGGATCGACTGCAAGGCCTGGGAAGGTACATGCATCAAATTAGCATGATGTTGACACTTCATGCACTTCCTTACATATGCACAACAATCTCGCTCTAAAGATGGCCAATAATAGCCCATGCAGAGAATGCGCTTGGCGATAGCCATACCACTGAAGTGGCCACCACATGTACCATCGTGCGCTTGGGTGATCGCCCAAGTGGACTCTTGCTGGTCCAAGCACCGAAGGAGGATCCCTTCATAGCTATGATGGTACAAAATGTCTCCTAACAAGACATGCTTTGCCGCTTTCTGCTTGAATGCTCATTTTACGGCATGCATCAATCCAAGTGGGAGGTTACCTAACTTGAGGTAGTCCCTGATGGGTGAATACCAATCCCATTGATCGAAGCCTCGATGGTATGAACAACCAATCCCTCTTGAAGTTCATCCCTAGCGAAAGCTGAGCGGGAAAGAACTTGTAAGAATAGCGTTGTGTTGCTATTAAGGGGAGTAGGGGAGAACAAGGACCCCCAGTTGGCATGCTTCAGACAATCATGGATTCGAGAGAACCTATCCTGAGGTGGTTCAATCTGGATCATGTGGATTCTTGGCGTTAAATCAGAGCTTGCACGCTCCATCATGGATTGCGATAGTGTTTTGACTTGAATGGTTGTCATATCACCAGAAAGGTCTTGCGGGATTAGTGACCCCAAGGAGGCCATAGTGTCCACAAAATGATTCGATGACCGAGGGAGTGCCTCGATGTCGTACCATTCAAGATTTGCCAGGAATTTGTCCACAAGGGCTTTGTAGGCCTACAGAACTGGGCATTTACATTGGAATACCCCTTTGACTTGGTTGACAATTAACAACGAATCACCAAAAATGTTTAATCGCTTGATGTTCATGGTGATTGTTGTCTGAAGACCTATGAGCAAGGCTTCGTATTCTGCATTATTGTTGGTGCACGGGAAGTCTAATTTAAATGACAGAGGCATTGGAGCCCCTTGCGGTGTGAAGAATACAATTCCTGCACCACCACCTTGCTCACATTTAGAACCATCAAAAAATAGGGTTATGTCGGCCTGTGACTCAGGCTCATCAGAATCTGGCGATTTTGAGACATGGAAGACCCCATCATCGGGTAGTTCTATGACTAGAGGCTGATCGTCTTCAAGAGGAGCCTCTGCTAGTTGATCGGCTATGACCTGTCCTTTGATGGATTTTTGTCCAATAAACTCTATGTCAAATTTCGTCAACAACATGATCCATTTCGTCGTGCGGCTACTATGATAAGTACGACTCATCATGTATCGCAATGGATTCTCCTTAGACACAACATACGTAGTGTTGCTCAACATGTAGTGGCATAGCTTTTTGGTAGCAAACACCACTGCCAAGCAGAGTTTCTCAATGTATGCATAGTTAAGTTCATAACTGACCAGGGTGCGGCTAAGATAGTAAGTAGCCTGCTCTTTGTGAAGTTCATTTTTCTGGGCTAGCATGGCGCCCAGTGCCACCTCAGTAGCTGAGATGTATAAGTAGAATGACACTCCTGGTCTAGGTGGTGCCAATACTGGCGGCGAAGCCAAGTATTGTTTAATGTCATCGAAGGTTGATTGGCACTCGTCATCCCAGTGAAATGCTACCCCCTTGTGCAATAATTTGTTCATGGGTCGGCACTTGTCAGATAGCTGCGCTATGAAGCGCTTGATTGACGTGACCTTTCCCTGTAGGCTTCTGAGCTGCTTGATGGTAGTTGGGGGAAGCATTTCAAGGATTGCCTTGACTTTATTGGGGTCCACCTCGATGCCTCGCTTTGAGACTATGAAACCCAAGAGTTTTCTAGATGTGATGCCAAAGACGCACTTCTTGGGATTCAATCTGACTTTATGCTCCATGAGGCGATCGAGGATCTTGCTTAAGTCATCGAGATGATCTGGGCACAAAAGAGATTTGGCCAACAAATCATCCATGTAATCTTCCAAAGTTTTATGCATGTAATCATGGAAGATGTACGTCATGGCACGTTGGTAGGTGGTGCCAACATTTTTAAGGCCAAAAGGCATGACCTTATAACAAAATGTCCCCCAAGGCATTGTGAACGCCATTTTTAGTTGGTCCTCGGGATTGATACGAATCTGATTGTATCCCGAGAAACCATCCATGAGGGATAGCATTTCATGGCCTGCTATAGCGTCTACCAATGCGTCGATGCTAGGCAAGGGAAAATCATCCTTAGGACTCGCTTTGTTTAGATCTCAAAAATCCGTGCATATGCGAATCCTCCCATCAGGATTTTTGATGGGCACCATGTTGGACAACCATGGTGGATAATCCATGCAGATGACAAACTGTGCATCCAACAGCTTCTGCAATTCATCTTTGACCATCAAGGCCACTGTTGGGTGCATCTTGCATAGTTTTTGCTTAACTGGCTTGATTGTCGGATCAAGCGTTAGATTATGCGTGACTAGCTATGGATCTAGCCCCGACATGTCTCTGTATGACCATGCAAAAACCTCCTTCTTCTCTTTGAGAAGGGCAATGTAGTCGGCTTGCTCTTCGGGGGATAAACTTACCCCCAACTTGATAATCTATGGATTCATTGGATCTGAGCCGATGTCTACGTCAGTCGTCTCCTCGATCGACATGTGGGATCCGTCTTCCAACTGGTGTGGAGTCGGGATCAAATGGATATCATTTGCTGAGTTTAAATCTATGTTGGGAACCTCGGGTTCCTCTTCAGCATGGAAGATATCCTGAGTTGGCCCTGGGGTAAAATGAAGCATCTCACCAAAATGCCAGTACTCTGATGGGGATGGAGGTGAATTGACGTGATCCCAGTCTATGGCATCTATGTCTAGATGCAATGACCATGCTGGATCAGCCGGATTGTGGATGGGGGCGGTTAAGTCAATGGAGATCATGTTGATGAAATGATTTTGGTCTCCATTACCATGGGTGTGGTGACTTGAACATCCTAGATGACTCCTGCACTCTGGATCTGGCTCTATAGGGATTGGCACGAATGGATCGGCCCTATGTGCTGATAGGAGGACAGGGTCTACCCTCGGCACTGATATCACTCTAGGGTCTCGGGGTGGAAGGTGCTCTTCGTATACCTGGAGTGGCGGATCCAACACTTGGTCCCACCCCGTTGGGTCTACGTACCACTCATGCCCTGGCACTATGTTCATCTGTTCAAATATGTCATTAATCTCCAAGGGGTATCGATGCTGCATCTACCGCATGTGATTAAGATATGCCATTTCTGTCTCGTCTTCGTAATCACTATCGGAGATCCAAAAGCCCTCGTTGGCTCCGACAACTATTTGAGGCATTACAGGCTCGTCTTGTTCGAGCAAATTAATCTGGCCCCATTGTGGTTGTTCCACTCTCCGTGGGGGGACCTGATTCTCTTGACGCGACACTGGCTCGATTGGAGCCTCTAGGGGGAACATTGTCAAGAGGCTCTCTTGATAGTCATCCATGGGGATCACTTGAGAGTGATTACTATCTGATTCGAAGGGGTCATATGATGCTGGTTCATACTCTGATTCATCCTCCGAAGATCCCTCTTGACACTGTCTATAACCTCCTTGAAAGTGAGTCCCCGAACTTTCGCCTCTCTCTAGCAAAGGGAAAGGGTTATTGAGGTTAACAAGGGTGGTTGTTGACCATGGGAGGTAATCCCCCAACTTATACATTGTGTTAGGGTTGGCATAAGGATCTGATGCCAATCCACCCTTGTTGCCTATCCCTAGGCCTTGCATGTCCTCTACCAAGATGTCTAAGGGCAGGGGGTGATTGAACCCTACTCCTGACTTGTCATAAGGCATTTGGTATCTTGGTTGGCAAAGGACACACACTCCTTGCTCATACCTACCTAACCCATATCCATGCCAATTGCATTGGCCGAGATATCTCAGAGCGAAGTCCGGGTTAGATAGATAGTTGACATCTTCTGCAAAGGGCTCTTCATCTTCGTCCTCTTGCATGCATGGCTCCGTACCATGATCAAGGCCCCCATACACGAAGTTGGTCTGGTTTGGCGGGCAGCCTAAAGGAACAATTGTACCGATGGGGAGGCGAGGTCTCCCCATGTCCTGCATGGACTCTAGTGTGGGCGTTGCTACAACATTCTGCACCAGATACTCCCCCAGGCCCGTATTGGCCATTTCAATAGTGATTGTTGGCGATTGAGGGGGAGGGAACGGAAGCTCTTCCTGAATCCACTCCATGTTGGGTGAATTAGGAGCTTCCACTTCCATTTGACTAGGCATCTCTTCAGTAGAGATGGTTGATACTGTTGGCAGTGCCTCTTCCAGAGGTTGCGCCTCCTCCATGGGTCTCTTCCCTTTGTCCTTCTGTTTGGCCATGATAGGTGGCATCTTTGGTGAAGGACCTGACGCTGAAGATGTACCTAACTGGGGTCTTGGTGGATTTGTCATCGGGGATGCTTGCGGGATCGGACCCTGTCTAGATGGATTTAACTAAAAATCCAAATGCGTCGATGGAAGGGTCGATTGCGGCATCAGCTGCACCGCATTGCAATATTTGAAGGGTTCCAGGTCCATCGGGACTACATGTACTTCCCCTTCAAATGTATACTTCAAACACTGATGAGCTATCGAAGGGACACACTTCATGTCCCTGATCCATGGCCGCCCTAGCAAGATGTTGTAAGCCATCTCACCCTCCAAAATATGGCACAATGTAGGTATCATCTTTTGTCCTACTTGAATAGGTAGGACGATTGTGCCAACTGTCGAGCAGATTGCATCGTTGAATGCTCGTAGTGTATATGTGGAGGCCGTGATATGAGATGCCGACAACTTTAGATGTTTCAATGCCATTGTAGTAATGATGTTACTGGACGAGCCAATGTCTACCAACACCCTCTTATACGGGATCCCATTGACCCACGCGATAACGTGCAGGGGTGGATCCGCCATGTCATCAGCTACCGATTTCACTTCATCCTCTCGAAAGGTGATGACAGGCTCGGTGCATCGTTTTACATGCCCCACAAAGTTGTTGAAGGAATTCGCTTCCTGGGGCTGCAACTCGATGGCTTTCAATATCTCCATTAGAGCCTCCCGATGGGGCGTTGATTGTTGTATAAGCTCATATATGGAGAGCCTAGCCGACGTGGTCCTCAAACTCTGAGTGAGTTTGGTCCGAATCGTGGCCGTGGGTCTAGGCGGAGGAAGTTGCGTAGGGTGTTGTTGAGGTTGTGACGTCGATGGAACCTCTCTTGTGGCTGCCTCGGGAGCAACTCCTGGGTATCTCTTGTTCCTCGTCACTATGCTTATCATTCCTACATACCCTTGCATGGGGCAATTCTGTTGCACCTCATTGACTTGAAGGGGTTTTGCCTGCGCCTCATGGGTAGGCAAGGGGTCTTTGAAGACTCCCATCTGCTGGTTGTTTGGCGCTACGGGGTTGTCCACTGCCAACGTCTTGTTGTCAATTAAGTCTTGTATCAAACCCTTGAACTTCCAACATGCATTGAGGTCATGTCCTCTCCGCCTGTGGAACCTACAATACAAGTCCTCCCGGTATCCCTTAGGCTTCGACGCATTGGGATCTATGGTTTGAATTTTTGGAAGGTTGATCAAGTTCGCCGCTGACAAGCGATCAAATAGGGAGTCCCTAGACTCCGTATAAGGTGTGTACTATCGTCGAGGGTGACGCTGCTGATTTTGCTCCTACTTCTGGTTTTCTCTTTCATAATTATTAGGAGGCACTACCTGATAGTTAGCCTTTTGAGGCTGTGTTTCTTGTGTAGGCTTAGGGACATTTATAGCAACTTGATTTACCATGGCGGGTTTTTGTTGCGTAGTCCCTATTTTTGTGTTCTTGTTCCATTCTTTCTTCTTAGGTTTGGCAATCTCGCCATCCTGTATCTTGATCTCTTCGATAATTTTGGCTTGCGCCAGAGCTTCTTCTAAGGTGGCATATTGCTGCAGCTGCAATAGCACAGAGATCGATCTCAAACAACTTCTTGAGAACATTTGTGTCAGGTCGGACATAGGAGGGAGGTAGGGTAGCTTGGAAAGCAGAGTCCTCCACCGATTCCCGTAGGCCGCCATAGTCTCTTCCTCATACTACCTGAGGCTGGCCAGGTCACTTAGTGATGCCTTCTTCTTGGTGTTGAAGGCGAAGCATTCGAGGAACGCATCCACTAACTGATCCAAGTTACTGATGCTGTGTTTTGGTAATTGCGTGAACCAATCCGAGGTAGGGCCCACGAATGTAGTTATAAAGGTTCTCAACAACAAAGCATCATTGTCCTGAATGCCAAAGCATTGGCTCAGGAACCTCGTCACATGCTCTTGGGCATCCTCCTCACCCTTGAAGATTGCCAACTGAGGCAGCTTAAAGTGTTCAGGGTAAGGGGGTGCAGGCACTGACGGATGCACAGGATGACTGCGGAGTTGGCGTAACATGGGCTTTTGGGGCCCAGAAGCTTTGGTTTCCATAGACTCCAAATGCTCTAGAAGCGCTTTATATGCATCGGAAGACTTAATCTCTTCCTCTTTAGTTTGCTCCCATTGTGGGTTGTGGGAGACTTGAGGCCTATGGAGGGGTGGCCGGATAGCAGCCCCTCCACCTTGATAGGGCATTTCAGCCCGCTCCTCTTCTTGTTCATACTCCTCATAGGCTTCTCGAGGAGTTTTTGGGTGAGACCTATGACCATGGGTGGGTCCCCATGGAGGGAACCCATCATTGTTCCGGGGAGTGGCCTCCCATTCGGGTCTAGGAGGTCTTGGAGGCAGCACTTGGTAGGGTCATGGGGACCTGTCTCGTACCAAGGGATTGCACCTCTCATATGGTTCTTCCCTTTGGGTGCGAGGGGTTGGAAGCCTCTCAGGCACCGTGTTGTGGAGCAGCTCATCTATTTGGCACTGAATGCGCTCCTTGCTAAGGCGGTATAGATGCTCTAGCTACTATTGATCTTGCTCAAGCTGCATAATCTATGCTTGGTGGGTGGCATGTCTGGCGACTGCCAGGTCGATCTATTCTACCATCTTGAGCCTAGGAGGCCTAGATGCCTCTCCTACACATTTGTCTCGGTCGCGGTGACCTGAGATCTCTATAGGTCGCTTCCCCCTATCGAGGTTGGCGGCATTCACTCGAGGCTCTGGCCTCGGAAGATGATTTTGGTAAATAGCAGGTGCGGAAGCGCATTGCTCCCATGTTGTATATTGCTCTTGAGGAAGGTAGGGGTCTTCCTCATTTTCCCTTTCATAAGTGTGAAAGGGGCGGGCGGAGTTGGCTCGCCCTGCTAGAGGAGCCTTGTGCTCCGGATTTGTCCTATTGTTTCTGACAATGAGAGGGGGCAATGGAGGGATGACATACTCCTGTGGCCTCTCCTCATGGACCCTATGTTCTAGCGCTTCATCGTGCGGTGGCCACTCGTATCGAGCTTCTAAGGGAGCTTTCCCATTTATGTCGAGTGCCACGTGTAAGGACTCCTCCTGAAAGGGTCTATGCTGGATGGGAGTGCCCCTCGAAGGGGTGCCCCTATAGTCCCATTCTGAGATGCCACGATGTGGACTCTCTTGTGGGCCCAACCGCCAAGGCAGAATGGCCAAGTCCTTGGGACTATAGCGGAGGTGACTTGTGCCCCCTTGTACACTCTCCGCAGCTTTCGCCCTTGCTTGGGCTTGGCTACGGGTGTACACCATGGTGGTATCTCTCTACAAGCTATGTAGGTTTTTATCTCTTTTATGATTTTTTTTTTTTATGCTACACTAAACAGAAAATATCACACACACACAAGCGATGATTATCTCGTTTAAAGATTGAAAGTGTGTCCTAGACCTGGTTTAGTGTGTTTTGATTTTGTTTTGAAAGCTTTTGTAAAGAACGTTTAAATGCAAAATGATGGCTCTTATGACTCCCATAGATGGTCGCCCCTTCGATATACCATTGCCAGGCCGATATACCAACCTCTCTATATACCCGCCCTTACGTGAGGGAAACTATAGGTACGTGAGAGCAGATGGTACGTGGAACGTAGGCGGTACGAAAGGGGGATCACCCTATTTTTGACACCTACCATAGAAGACTTATCCTCGTGCATTGGGAATCACCCCAGCTACACTCGGTCAGCTTTCATTAGGATTTACGTCTAGCAATAGTAGCGATCGGGGTTTATGAATGCAAAATTCAAGCCAAGGTGGTGATGAAATCCACCGTTGGTCTTGATCAAGGGCTGGGGTTTTACGACCAGCTCCTTGGTGTTTATGTTGCCACGTGGTGTGTGGGGTTCTTTTTATTTTGCAAAATGGAAACAAGCAAGCAGTAAAGGAAAACTTTCCCTAAGCAAGCAAGTAATCCTAAAAACAAAAAAATTGAAGACAAAAATTGACAGGGAAAGTTCAGAATCCTTACCTCTTCTCTGCCCAAATCTGTCGGTTCTGAGTTTCTGCCCGAAAACCGCACAGACAAAAATTCATCCTAGGGAGGAACGAATTACAGGACTGAATTCATCATAGGGTGGGGCGGATTCCCATTCGTCCCTGGGTAGGACGAATTCCAACTCTGTATCCGCCTCAGATGGAACGAACAACAGTCCAATGTCTAAAAACTCGGTACCTACAAGCAAAAACAACCAAGTTTCGATCAGATCCCTGATCTTAAAAAATAGAGGACTAGGTCCCACCGTGATCGCCACTAAAAGCACGAGGATACGGAAGCAAAAAGGAAAGCAAATAAGCGATGCGAATCGAACTTAGAATGAACGCTAAATCCTACAAATTAAAAGTGCTTGAAAAGAGGGAAAGCATGAACGAATCAAAAAATTTGAACAAAAGCCAATAAATAAGACAGCCCTTTTTATTGATATTGTTTCAAGATTCGGTTACAATGCGCTTCCTCCCTTTCCAAGGGGCTAGGAGCGTTAAACATGCGTTCTAGTCACATCCATGTGTGCCATTCCTTCTTCCGCGTGCCCACATGTAAAAATGGGCGGACCAAACATCACCGCCACTCACGTGGATGAGTCTTGGCTCCTTGCTACTCCTCTGAGGTCCAGATCCTACATTCAAAGAAACAAGGAGTGGTCAATAGCACCTACGGATGAAATAAAGCATGCAATCCCCAAGCCTACGATAAGCGAATGAGAAAAATAAATTAAACTATGACTAAAATGAATCCAAATGCTCTAAAAATTTTATAGGGACATCAAGACATCACCAGGAGGGCACTACAAAAGGAACAGTCAAAAAATTCCTCGCCGATTTGAATTCGCTCTGGGGCGGGACGAATTCACCTGCAACAAAATGCCGAAATGGTACTGTCCCAAATGTCCTACCTAGAAAGCTCCAAAAGACCTGCAAACTTGGGGTTAGCTAATTGGGGGAATTTTGGGAAGACCCAGATGGTCAGATTTTCCCAATTTGGCCTCCGTCAATGGGAATTTGATGATGCTACCTGCAAGTTAGTGAAGGCGAACGAAGATAGAAACATGATCAAAATTGCTCAAAACAAGATGAAATTTAAATGACAACCTATCTAAGCATCATAGAATTGAATGCAAAAATGAAAGAAAGCAAATCTGCCATAGATTTCCCATCGCTCCGAAGAGGGGCGATTAGGACTGTAGCAGTGTGGGAGGGGGCGCCCATGGGGCAGGCCGCCCATCGTTTAGGGCCTGATTTTGGTACCAATCCACTTGGGATGGGTCCAAAACCTCTTGTGGGGTATTGTCAAAAAATTGGGTGGGATATTGTGGCCAAATGTCGGGTTTGGTTCCGGATTTGTGCTTCCAATAACCACCCTATGACCTCTTCTCCAAAAGAGATCAAGGATGTGAAAGGCACAACTCAAAGGGGAATAGGTGTGAAAATAAAATGACAGCACTTCGTTGCTCCAAAATGCTCCTTCTCTCCTTTTTTTGGGGTGAGGAAACTCACCAATTTATAGACCTGGAGGTCTCTTGAATTGGGCATGCAGAGGCGCCACTTGGCAATCATGCCTTCCCAGGGGGAGGAGATTCCTCCCTGAATAGGGACTTCATGACTGCCCTTGTAACATCCTCTAACGCTCGAAAATGCTTACCCACACTCCCATGCGATGAAGGAAGCGTTAAGTGGCGGATCTGAGCTGCCATTTGTCAAGATTTGACTTTTTGCCCGTCAAACCTGCAATTCGCCCCACCCTGGAGCGAATTTGGAATTCGTCCCGGGGTGGGGCGAATCCCAGTTTGAATTCGTCCCTGGGTGGGATGGATATTGAGCAAAGTGCCTGAAGGTGCCAAATTGATTTTTGACCTTCCAAAACTACTGTCAGAGTGGTTAGGACCACTGTTTAACCTCTGGGGGCTGCCCTTGGGGTTGTGTGTGTCAATGCGATCAGTGTTTGCAGTCACATAATCGGATTGGTGCTGTTTTGGTGTCTACACTATGGGCTTATCGCACTAGAATTTGGACACCCACTGGGGCAACTCCATTTTTTCTAGTGTATGGCTCCGAGGCAGTCATGCCTCTCGAGTTGGAAATACCCTCTTACACATATCAATGCAAGAGTTCATCGATGATGACACTGCACGATAGACCCAGTTAGACCAACTTACGTTACTCGATGAATGACACATGAATTCTCTCGAGCATTTATGTATCTATCAAGAGCGACTTAAGAAAGCATACAACATGAAGCTTCACTTGAGGGACTTTCAGGTTGGTGACTTCGTCTTAAAAGAGAACCAACAAAATTCTAACTTGTCGCCCCATTTAAGGGATAAGTTCATAGAAAATTGGTTAGGTCCCTATGTAATCGACAGTAAAATAGGACCTAGAACATATTGGATCACCTCTCTTGAAGGAATCAAGGAACTAGAACCTTTGAACATCAGTCATTTGAGGCCATTCAACATTTAGAGAACCATCACCCACTCCAAAAGCTCCAAGGGTTCCCACAATCGCTTGGTCAACCCCAAAATGCCCCAAAGGTATCCATAATCCCTTTGGTCAAAACAAAAGCTCTAAGGGTTCCCACAATTGCTTGGTCAACCCCAAAATGCCCCAAAGGTATCCATAATCCCTTTGGTCAAACCAAAAGCTCCAAGGGTTCCCACAATTGCTTGGTCAACCCCAAAATTCCCCAAAGGTATCCATAATCCCTTTGGTCAAACCAAAAGATCCAAGGGTTCCCACAATCACTTGGTCAACCCCAAAATGCCCCAAAGGTATCCATAATCCCTTTGGTCAAACCAAAAGCTCCAAGGGTTCCGACAATCACTTGGTCAACCCCAAAATGCCCCAAAGGTATCTATAATCCCTTTGGTCAAACCAAAAGCTCCAAGGGTTCCCACAATCGCTTGGTCAACCCCAAACCACCCCAAAGGTATCCATAATCCCTTTGGTCAAACCAAAAGCTCCAAGGGTTCCCACAATCACTTGGTCAACCCAAAAATGCCCCAAAGGTATCCATAATCCCTTTGGTCAAACCAAAAGCTCCAAGGGTTCCTACAATCGCTTGGTCAACCCCAAAATGCCCCAAAGGTATCCATAATCCCTTTGGTCAAACCAAAAGCTCCAAGGGTTCCCACAATCACTTGGTCAACCCCAAAATTCCCCAAAGGTATCCATAATCCCTTTGGTCAAACCAAAATCTCCAAGGGTTCCCACAATCGCTTGGTCAACCAAAAATGCCCCAAAGGTATCTATAATCCCTTTGGTCAAACCAAAAGCTCCAAGGGTTCCCACAACCGCTTGGTCACCCAAAACACCCCAAAGGTATCTATAATCCCTTTGGTCAAAACCTCCAAGGATCCGTAAGAATCACTTGGTCCGCACCCATTCGGGTTAAACCATCCATAAAAAATATTCAAAAACAACAGATAATCAAAAATAACAAAAAAAATTACATCTCACTTTCATACTGATCCATCAAGAATAACGCCCTTCACATTTTTGCCATATCATAGTCGGTTGTCTTCTAATGTCTTTAGGGTTTTTGTCATTCAGCTGTCTTTAGATTTCTAGTCAACTGTTGTACAAAGTCAGACCGATTTTTACAAGGTAGAGTTTTACTTGGATCACGCCTTGTTACATAGCATCCCAACACAAGCTTAAAACACATAAAAATTCCCAAGTTGTGTGAACAAAAGACGAAACCTACAAAGCGGTCTAGGGTACCTTAAGCAAAAATGTTATCCTGCTCATCCCCCTGTGTGAATGGTTCAAGAATGCTAAGAATTGATAGAAGGACAAGCTCTTCCCCATCCAATTCCCCACAATAAATAGTGGTCTTCACCACTATCAAAAATTCCAAACACCCTTGATCCCCAAAGTCGTAAGGATTCGTACTACACACCCTTGAGAAGGATGGGTAGTCATCCCCAAGGCCTAAAAGGATCAATGCCATTCACGAAGCAAAATCCCAAAAGTTCACTATCAAAAATCCCAAACACCTTTGATCCCCAAAGTCGTAAGGATTCGTACTACATGCCCCTGAGAAGGATGGGTAGTCATCCCCAAGGCCTAAAATATCAATGCCATTCCAAAGCAAAATACCAAAAGTTCACCATCAAAATTCCCAAACACCTTTGATCTCCCAAAATTCATAAGGATTCATACTACACGCCCCTGAGAAGGATGGGTAGTCATCCCCAAGGCCTAAAGGATCAATGCCATTCACAAGCCAAAATCCCACAAGCTCAACTTTGAAATCAAAATTCAAAATCTAAATCCTCAAAAGGCAACAATAAAAAATAAAATAAAATAATAGTGGTTATCACCACTACTCAAACCCCTTGCTCAAGAGAAGAAAAAAAAGAGAGAAAAATAAACAGTGATTTTCATCACTATATATGAGAGCAAGTATCTCAACAAATTGAACAACCGAAAGACGCCTGAGCTTGAATCCCTAGAATTCTCAGCATTTGAAAAACCATTTAGGTGATCCTCATTACGGGTTTGGTGGATAGCCTACCTAGCAATGGCGGTATCCTAAACGCATGATGATACGTCTATCACATTAGCTTTGCATGTGTGTAGACCAATGTTTGCATGTGGATGAGCTAGCTTATGGTATCCTAGATTGCATCATAGATTAATCCTACTACATACAACAAAGGAGTTAGTGGAGCTAATTAGGTGATCCTCAATACAGGTTTGGTGGACAGCCTACCTGACACTGGCGGTATCCTTATGAATACCACATAAACGAACTCAATCGCACACACAAGGATGTGAAATAACTTGGTCAAACTCAAGTCTGATTCGTACCTTGTTTGAAAGTCTTGTAAGATAATGTACATTCTTGACTAGTTAGTTAAAGCATCTGAGTCCCAGAAAAACCTTAACTACATTCTAAAACAATTGTTGTACATTTCATTACTTACATCACCATCAAAAAATACAAAACAAAAATTACAAATGCAAAGTTATTCCATAAAACAATCACATAGTACAGAAAGCCAGTAAATCCTATACAGTCTATGGTGCCACCGCCTGTATACCAACAAATCATTCCATCCATTCCATATGCATACATCTATATCATATAGTTAAAATCATCCATAGTCATAATAGCATATGCATACATCAACATAAATAAATGTGCATAAAAGAACAATAAACCATGACAAGGATATAATCAAACCAAAAAGAGTCATGTATATATATCAAGTCAAAATTCCCTCAGGCTATAATAAGTAGGTCCTCTGACCTCACAAAAACCAAAAATTCAAAATCCCCAAAGCCTAGGGAGTCGGCCACCATGATCACGTAGGATCGGTGCGACTGGAACTACCCCCAGTAGTATGGGTCCTATGGGACCTCTCAGGGCAGCTGTTGCTAGCCCTCGCACCCTGCCCACCAACACTACCCTCACCTAGCCGCCTGTGATGAGATGATGCAGACTGCTCAGTCTCACTGCCCCTCGTACGGCATGACGAGCCACCTCCATCAAGCACAAGCAACTGTCCATCGAGGTGGAAAACCTCCATCTCTAACTCTACCCGATACCGACCCCACTCTATATCTCGTTGATGATACATAGCCAATGCACTATCCCGCTATGCCAACTGAGTCCACAGGAGATCCCTCTCCTGCGTTACCTCCACCAAAGAATCTCTATGCTCCTCCTCCCATCTCCATAGGAGACCCTCCAATCACGCTATCTCAACATGAAGCCCAACCTCCACATCCCCTGAGATAGCCTAAGGCATGGGCACCTCCGGGATGGCCTGCTGCTCTGGCACCCACTGCTCTGGGACATCTTGTACATCCGGCTACTCTGGAACCCCCAAATCGTCTCCATCATCGGTGAAGTCATCGACCTCCACCATGTCAACATCATCAAGTGGAGCCCCCCAACCCTCCACCGATGCCTCTGCACCCCCACCTCCTACTACTATCGTATCCATGCCTCCTAGAGGCCCCTCACCCCGCCATCGTCGCATAATCCACCATCGGTCATACTCTGTAGTTACCCCGACATCGTCCACGTTGGGTACATCAATAACTGCATCAGACCCCTCACCCAATGGCTCAATGATAGGCCAGACTAGAGTCCTCTCATCATCGTGATGCCGATAGATCAAGGGATCACCAGGCAATCCTTGGTGCACCCCAAACTACCGTGTCACCTAGACATATGGGAAGTACTCCTGCTCTGTCCCATGTTGCCCAATCAACCACCTACCCTTACACACATGTTGTAGCCACTCTCCAACCTTAGGCCAGGCTGGATAGTCTTAGTATGGCCACCAGAAAACCTGCCCTGGCGTTAGACAAGGGAAGGCATTAGTATAATGACCTACGTCACCTACCCATCACCGACTCTATCCATGCTCCTCTGACCTCCGCCATAAATCGGCATAGCCAATTTCTTGATCCACCATCTCACCTCGGGTGGTCCAAGGCAAACCCTGCGATCGCTCCACAGCTATGTGCTGCCACCCCTAGCACTGCAAGAGATAGCTACACCCGATCCCCTTTCGCTTTCGATAGCGGACCTCGTACAACTCGTCGTACAACTGTGCCAATAAAGTCTGACCCCATCTCATAATAAGTGGAGCTGATGTAGGACACTCCACCAATGTGAAAACCAACTCAAGCAGGTTCCAAGGGAACCTCACACTTGAGGAGTCAGGAAGTAGCATATTGGAAATGAGGGCCATGAGCAAAGCATGCCTCACCCCTAATATGCCCTTCTCCAGCCACCATCGCACCAGAATACCGCCTATCTGGCAGTCAGCCTCTGCCCTCTCCACAACCCTCTCCACCCCCCTCTCCACCATCGGACCAAAACACCGTGTCAATACCATTGTCCATTGGTCACGGTGGGTCATCCGGATAGGCAGCCCATCTATCGAAATCCGTAGAATCCGATACACATCCTCTAGAGTAATAGTCATCTCCCCTATTGGGAGATGAAAAGTGTTGGTACGGGGATCCCACAGATTGATCAGGGCAGTCAAATATGCCCGATCCCCCACCACAGGCTCTAGATGCATCACGTGCTTGAGCCCAAGGGCATCAAGCCACTCCCAATCCACAACTATCAGGGCATCCCGGGCATCAGAGAAAATAGTCGGCTGGCGGTACCGACTCTTCACCACCTGAAACAACAAAATAAAACAAAACAAAAAGGGATATTAAGTACATACTTAATATAAATAGAATCATTAAAATAAAACTGTACAGAAGAACAACAAGCTACAATTTACAATTGTACAGCAAAAGTACAACATAAAAAGTATAGAAAAACAAAGTACAATGAAAGTACAGAAACATTAAAATAAAACTATACAACAACGACAACAGACATGAAAATAACTGTACAATCAACATAAAACAACAAAAATCATATTAGGGTTTCAACCTTAATATGAACCAAACAAAAAAAAATAAAAAAATATTAGGGTTTCAACCTTAATATGGAATAAAAAAATATTAGGGTTTCAACCTTAAAATGGCAAAAACAACATAAAACAAAAATGTTTGGGTTTTAAAACCTAAATACAAACACAAACAAAGTACAGGCAACAGTTGTGTACTAGGGTTTTGACCTTAATATACGAAAATTAACAAAGCAAATAAAGTTCCTATATTAGGTTTTCAACTTGATATACGAATGAAATCAAACCAACACACAAAAAAATTAGGTTTTTAAAACCTTAAAAACAAAATAAATTAAACGAACATTTTATATGTGAGTTTTAAATCAAACATGCATGAATAACAGGCAGAGAGAAGGAACATCATACCGGTCTCACCTCGGCTCCTCCACTCGAAGATCCGGTTCTCGCACTCATGATGTCCACGAAATTTCAACAGCGCTCCACTACGCACACTCGCACTCCTCCTCACTGCTCCAAATCGCCAAGAAAAAAATATTGCAAATGAGCCCAAAACCTAGTTTTGGTCCTTATATAGGCTGTTAGGCCTATAATCGTTCCACCCTAGGATGAGCGCTCTAGTTAGTGCTCATCCCACCCTGGGATGATTACAAAATTGGTATTCGTCCCACCCTGGGATGATTACAGAGCAAGAAATAAAGCAACAAAAACTGCATCCAAAAAATGCACCAAAAACAATAATAAATCTACCGAACAAAGGTGCCTTTGCACCTGACATTCATGGCATGAAAAACCACCGTCGGGGTCACAAATACTCACTATCCTACTCCCTAATAAGGCTAGCATAGCTAGACCGCTCCACGGGAAGGAGGATTTTTGATAATTTCTACCCCAATAGGCATCAAAAAAAGGGTCAAAACCCACCAAAAATAGGTCCGATGGTTGGAAAACTGCAATAAGCGTTCAATGAAAAACAACTAAAGGCACCCTTACAAACGTCATCTTGGGTCAAGTGACTCATCACTTTTCTCATTTTTGGTCATTCCCTCATCGATTCGTCGCTTGAGGGGGTAGTCACACTTAGTCACCAATCAACAAATACACACCCAATCAAGGAAATGGCATGCATTCAAAGAATCATTGACAAAGACAATCACGCTCCTGCTTGGGGCAGCAAACAAGCAATAATCACAAGCTAAACAAACACTTGGCATTCTAGAAGCATGAAGAAAAGGTTCCTCAGAAAAAAGGTTGCGCCCTTTGCCTATTCATGATCGAACAATGTCCAAGATCAAGTACACCTCACTGAAAAAGGTTACACTTGAGTTAAGCTCCTTAGCTCGTCAAAAGCAAGGATTCAAGAATGCATGCCCTTTCCATACTTGGGGCATCAAAAGTTGGTTAGGTTATTGAGAAACCCTAATCATTAAGTGCTTTGGTCATCTATTTTTGCTCAGAACTATGCCACACACAATGCATCCCAAAAAGGGGCATCTGTAGACACCAAAACAACACCAATCCGATTATGTGACTACAAGCATTGACCGAATTGGCATACATACCCCCTAGGGCAGCCTCTAGAGGTTAAAAAGTGGTCCTAACCACTCCCAAATCAGTTTTGGAAGGTCAAAGGTCAGTTTTGCACCTTTTAAGCACTTTGCTCCCTATTCGTCCCACCCTGGGATGATTAGAATCCTATTCGTCCCACCTCGGGATGATTAGCAACAATCACTCCAGGGTGGGACGATTAGCAGGTTTGACTAGAAAAAAGTCAAACCTTGACAAATGGAAGCCCAAATCTGCCACCTAACTTCACCTTCAAGGCATGCAATTGCGAGGAAATGTTTCAAATTAGAGAGAGAGCCTACCCTGATCATGGAGGCCTCATTCAAGGAGCCCCTAAATCAAGGAGGAATCTTCTCTCCCCCAAAAGGGCATGGTGAGCCAAGTGGCACCCTCGCATGCGCATTCAAAGGAGACCCTTAGGTCTATAAAAAGGTGAGCCTCCTCACCCCAAAAAGAGAATAGAGCTGGAGCATTTGGAGCAACGAAGTGTTGCCGAACTATACCCTCATTCCTCTTTGTGCTTCCTACATCCCTAATTTCTCTTTTGGAAGAGAGGTTATCGGGTGAGCACTAGGAACGCAATCCAGACCCAAAACCCAAGCAATCGGCCATAATCCCACCCCAAACTCATCGACACAACCCCCTAGGAGGTTTTTGACCCATCCCACTTGGATTGGTGTCAAAACTAGGCCCTAAACGGTGGGCGTCCCACCCCCGGGCGCCCCTCGAACTATTGTAGTCCTAATCGCCCCACCCCAGAGTGATTAGAAATCTATGCATGATTTATTTACTATTATTTTTGCATTCTCTTTTATTTAATGTACTTATGTTGTTGTCCAAGTTTCATTGCTTTCTGACATGATTTGACCTGGTTTCTATCATTTTTATGCGTTTACTAACCTGTAGGGAGCGCCTTCGGATATAGGATGACCTGGGCAGAATATGCCAAATATGACCTTCTGGGTCATCTCAAAATGTTGTTTTTAGTCTAACCACAAGTTTGCAAGAGTTTTGGAGGCCTCTGGACGGGACATTTGCAAGGTCACTTTTTGCAAGTTTTGCTATAGTCCCCAGCGTCCCACCCCGGAGTGATTAGAAATTTATGCATGATTTCCTTATTTTTATTTTTTCAATAGGTCCCTGATGATATCCTAATGCCTCTATTAAAGTTTCATTGCATTCTGACATGATTTGACTGTAGTTTTATCATTTTTATGTGTTAACTAGCTCATAGGGCGCCCCTGTCACATACAAGAAAATATGGGTATGATAGGTAGATTATGAGCATATGGGTAGTCTTAAAATCACATATAATGCCTAAATAATGAGTTTCAGGTGATTTTGATGAGCGTAGGTGGGACATTGGAGCGCTCACCTTAGAGAGGCCCCCGATGGGCAAACAAGCATAACGGGGTCGTCCAACGTCGCTTCGACGCAAAATCAGGTGATACCAACTCTAGATGTTGTCCTTTACATTCATATGTCATTCTTTAATTGATATATCAACCTTATCACTGATATTCCACAAGCACCCACTGGAGGCCTTGGGGATTGCATGTTTTTCTAGATACGCATATGCTATTAATGATTTGTTGTCTTTCTATGCATAGGATCTCACCACCAAGAATACTAGAGGGGAAGCAAGGAATGAAAAACACATGGACACAAGCGGCGACAACCTTTAGCCCACCCACTTCGAATGTGGGCACGCGAAAGACGCTGGAAGCGTATCGTTCGACCTTGGAAGCGTGGCTTCATCCATGCATCCATTGATGTAACAAATTGTATCACATGTTTTGAGCCCTAGAGGGGGGATGTATTGTAATCGTATTAAAAGTAATATCAATAAAAGAGGCCCCGCTTTGTTTGCTTACATCTTGTTTCTACGTCATTTCCTTCATGCATTCGTAGGACTTAGCATCTGTATCTATTTTTGTTTGCATCATATCGGTACGCTATCTTTATGCGCTGCTTTCAGGCACTATCAAGCTAAACTCTACCTATCAAAAGCAAAGACAACCTTCTACTAAGTTTGATAAAACCACTAGGTATGGTTGAGTGACCAGAAAACCTTAGTATATTCCTTATAGCAATAGGAGAGGGTTGTGTTGAAAAACACAATTTCACACATGGGTAATGGATGATGATGGTATTTGGAGATGCAGGGTTGATGTACAAATGTGGTGTCATTTGTGAGATTGTGAATGCATTGTGTATGGGAATGTAATGGATGCAAATGCCTATATGTGATGCAACTATGTGAATGCAAATGAAATGTTTTTGTATTTTTGATGCTTTTGGTTGTTTTTGGCATTTTGATTATTTTGATTGTTTTTTACTTTTCTTGTTTTTAAGTTGTTTTTGGCATTTTGATGCTTTCCTTTTGACCAAAGGGCTTTAAGATGCCTTTGGGGATTTTTGTGATGATTTGACCAAAGGGCTTTAAGATGCCTTTGGAGATTTTTGTGATGATTTGACCAAAGGGCTTTAAGATGCCTTTGGAGCTTTTTGTGATGAGTTGACCAAAGGGCTTTAATATGCCTTTGGAGCTTTTTGTGATGAGTTGACCAAAGGGATTTAAGATGCCTTTGGAGCTTTTTGTGCTTATTTTTTATTTTGATGTTTTTTGATTTGTTTGGATTTTGATGGTTTCTATTGTTTTTGAACTTTTACAGCTATTCAAATGTTTTTGATAGTTTGTTGTTTTATGTGTGGAATGCTTTTAAGTGAATGATGTTGAGAGGTTCTGGCTCCTCAGCACCTTCTAGTTTTGTTAGGTGATATGCCCTAGGCCCAATCTTCTCAGATATGATGTAGGGCCCTATCCAATTAGCCATAAATTTGTCTCGTAGATGCGATGGTAGGTTTGAGTTCTGCTGGTTCTCTTTAAGCACAAGATCCCCAACCTTAAAGTCTCTTAGGTGGACCCTAGTATTGTATGCTCATGTTAGATGATCCTGGTAAATGCGAAGATGCTCAAGAGCATTGATGCATCTCTCATCCAGTAAGGTCAATTGATCCAGGTGAGCTTGTCCATGCAGTGTCGTCATTGATGAACTCTTTCAATGCGACGCACAATGTTGGAAGTTCTAACTCTAAGGGCATGATGGCCTCAATGCCATATACAAGTGAAAAAGGTGTTGCCCTAGTGGGTGTTCGTATGCTAGTCCTGTAAGCCCATAATGCTAGAGGTAGCTACAGATGCCAATCCTTGTGATTCTCTTTCATCGTCTTCTTCAGAATGGCTACTATTGTCTTGTTTGAGGCTTCTGCTTGCCCATTTGCCTATGGATAGTATGGTGTCACAAAACTATGTTGAATGTTGTACTTGGCTGTTAATGCTCATACATTTTTATTTTTGAATGATGGTCCATTATCCGATATTATTTTGAAAGGTACCCCAAAATGGCAAATGATATTATGGAGCATGAACTCCACAATCCGAGGACCAATTGTCGATGTCAGGGGGATCGCTTCCACCCACTTGGTGAAGTATTCCATAGTCCATTAAGATAAATGTGTGTCGGCCTAATGATGGGGGAGAAACATTTCTGATTAGATCGAACCCCCACTACGAAAAGGGCCAAGCCGCCTGGATGGGATGTAAGGCTTGAGATGGCAAGTGTGTCAAGTTCGCATGATGTTGACACTTAACACATTTCTTGACATATTCGTAGCAATCCTTTTCCATGGTGGGCTAGTAATAACCCATCCGAAGGATGCACTTGACAATGGCCATGCCATTGAAGTGGCCACCACACGTACCATCATGAGCTTGAGAAATAGCCCAAGCTGATTCTTGGGGCTCCAAGCAGTGAAGGAGGACTCCATCATAACTTCGATGATACAATATGCCTCCTAGCAAGACATATCTTGTCACTTTCTACTTGAATGCTCACTTCTCGACATGCGATAGTCCCTGTGGGACACTTCCAAGTCTTAGGAAATCTTGCAACTGGGAGAGCCAGTCCTGATATGCTACTACCTCGATTGATAAGATGACTTGTGTCTCTTGTGATTCGATTTGCACAAACGTAGATTGAGAGATAATCTTGTGGTGAATAGTGGTACCATTCCCCATAGGACCTGGGGAGATCAAGGCTCCCCAAGGTGCCTTCTTTAAGAAGTCTCTGGCTTTATAGAACCAATATTGGTCTGGCTCTATATGAATCATGTTAATAGATTCCTTGTTATCCAAAGCCTCATGTTGGATCGCTGAATGCGAAAGTATTTTTACATGAATGGTAGTGAAATCAGTAGATGGATTCTGAGGGATCAAGGACCCTAGAGATGCCATGGTGTCTGTAAACCTATTTGATGAATGAGGGATAGCCTCGATGTCATACCACTCAAGTCTGGCTAGGTAAGTGTCAACAAGCTCTTTGTAAGCTTTCAGGATTGGATCCCGACATTGAAATAATCCTTTGACTTGGTTGACTATGAGTAAGGAGTCATCGAAGATATTTAACCTTTTGATTTTCATGGAGATGGTTGTTTGGAGACCCAGGATTAGGGCCTCGTATTCGATGTTGTTGTTAGTGCAAGGAAAGTCTAACTTGAATGACAAGGGCATTGGAGCACCTTGTGGCATGAAAAAGATGATCCTTGTACCACCTCCTTGCTCACACTTCGAACCATCAAAGAACAAAGTCATGTCAGCTTCATTTCCTAATTCTTCGGGCTCGGGTGCCTCCGATAGTGTGAATACTACATCATCAGGAAGCTCTATGGTGAGGGGCCTACTATTCTGTAGAGGTGCCTCAGCCAGTTGATCGGCTATGACTTGTCCCTTGATGGACTTTTGGCTTATGAACTCTAGATCGAACTCTGTCAATAGCATGATCCACTTTGCAGTACGTGTGTTATGATATGTCTTGCTCATCATATACTACAAAGGATTTTGTTTGGATATTACATATGTTGTATGACTCAACATGTAGTGGCACAATTTCTTGGTTGCGAAGACCACTGCTAAACATAGTTTCTCTACATATGCATATCCAACTTCGTAGCTCACCAATGTGTGATTGATGTAATATATTGCTTGCTCTTTTTCTTGCATGTTCTTTTGATCTAGCATGGTGCCCAAAGAAAAATCCGTAGTAGATATATACAATAGGAAAGGCACGTCTGGCCTTGGTGGAGCTAAAATTGATGGCATTTCTAGGTATTCCTTGATCTCAAGAAAAGGCTTGCTGACATTCTTCATCCCACTAAAAAGGGACTCCCTTGTGTAGCAGTCGATTCATGGGTCGACATTTGTCCGATAGTTGTGTGATGAACCATTTTATGGATGCTACCTTGCCCTGTAGGCTTCTTAGTTCCTTGATGTTTGTAGGTGGGGCCATTTCTAGGATAGCCTTTACCTTTGTTGGGTCCACCTCGATGCCTCATTTAGAAATGATGAATCCCAAGAGTTTTCCAGAAGTCACGCCAAAGATGCATTTCTTGGGGTTCAACCTGACATTGTGCTCAATCAGGTGATCGAAGACCTTTATGAGGGTCTCAACATGCTCTTCACATAGTAATGACTTGGCCAGTAAGTCATCTATGTAATCTTCCAGGATCTGATGCATGTAGTCATGGAAAATGTATGTCATCACCCATTGATAAGTGGCTCCAGCATTTTTAAGGCCGAATGGCATTACTTTGTAATAGAATGTCCCCCATGGAGTGGTGAATGCGGTTTTATGTTGGTCTTCAACTTTAATCTAAATCTGATTGTAACCAAAAAACCCATCCATTAGGGAGAGCATCTCATGACCTACTATTGCATCTACAAGAGCATCTATGTTGGGCAATGGGAATGAATCCTTTGGCATTGCCTTGTTGAGATCCCTAAAATCAGTGCAAATACGGACTCTTCCATCAGGTTTTCCTATGGGCACCATGTTTGATACCCACTCTGGATAGTCGATGGGGACAATAAAGACCACATCCAATAATTTTTGCAATTCATTCTTAACCATCAAAGCAATTGTTGGATGCATATTTCTTAGCTTTTGCTTGACCGACTTCTTTGTGGGGTCTAGCGATAGGTTGTGAACAACCATCTTAGGATCTAACCCTGACATATCTTTGTAGGTCCAAGCAAAGAGATCTGGTCTCTCTTTCAGTAGGGGAATTATGATGGCCTATTCTTCTAGAGACAAGCTTTCTCTAAACTTGACTTTCTTTGGTTGAGATGGATCATCGCTGATGTCTACCTTGAAAGTCTCCTCTATAGCCATATGTGATCCCTCCTCTAGCTGATGAGGAGTGGGGATCAGATGAATGTCATCTACTAGATTTATAGTCCCTACTGACTCAGGGTCCAAACCAGTGTGATAGACATCATGTGCATAGCCTAATGTAAAATGGAATGGTTGCAACATTTCTTCATTAGGAAAGAAATCCTCAGGCTCTAGGGGTGAATCGACGTGATCCCAATCGATAGCATCTATGTCAAGACATAGTGGTTTTGAAGGATCTACTGGGTTATGGAGTGGAGTGGTCAAATCAATGGAGATCATATTGATGGATGGGATAGAATCTCCAGGACCATATGGGTGCAACTCTACCTCGAGGGGGGTTGTCTATGCTCACGATGAGGCTCAGGGGGCATCGAGATCTCAGGATCTGGGTGATGGATCGATGAAATGATGGGATCATTAGGCAATAGATGTTCTCTAAATGTTGGTGGATCCAGATTGACAATGCGATAAATGGCATCTAGGTTTAGAGGCCTCCCCTAGAAGTGAAGGCCAGGATCTATGGCATGGAGTGCCACTTCTCTCTCAACAAGCAAGTTGACTGGGTGCAAGTGGCGAGGCCCTAGATAAGCCATCTCTATTTCATCTTCGAAGTCATCATCACTTATCTAGAAACTATTTGCATTTGTTTCTACCCCTAGGATGGGGTGATGCCTTTCTTGTGAATGCCCCAGATAGGCCAGCTCAGTCTCATCTTCATAGTCATCATCGCTTATGAAGAAACCATTAACGTTTGTCTCTGGCCCAATGATGTGGCCTGCATGTCTTGGCCACAAGTAGGCCCTCTCTATTGAGTCCTCTGACTCATAGTCACTTTCATCTGATGTGTGTCCTTCCTTATCTGAGATGTACTCACTCTCATCTGAGATGTAGCCACTCTCTGTGTGGCCTATCCAGGTAAGGTTTTGCACATATCGAGGCCCATGGTAGGCCAGCCCGGTTTCATTTTCATCCATGCTTGGGACATAGCTGTAATCCTCTCGCTCATAGCTATGCAACAACTCTTCCTCCCATAGGATGGCTCCTGAGGGGTTTGCTTTGAGGGAAGGCTCAGGGTGATATGTCTCTAGGGGTGCGATATTGACTGTTGACACCCATTCGTCACCCCACAAGTTTTTGCCAGGGGGTCAAAGTGGGTTCCAATCAATGTTCTCTTCGAAACCAATGTTTAGCCTATCTAAGGCTACCTCTAAAGAGTCATCATGACCCTATTTGTGATATCCTAGGCCCCACCTATCAGTAGGTAGTTGATACTATGGTCGACATGGTTGTCTGCACCCCTACTCATATAGGCCTAGGCCATAGCCATGCCAGTGACACTATTCAAAGTATCTCAGTGCAAACTCAGGGTTTGACAAGTAATGGACACTCATGGTGAATGGCTCATCCTCATCATTCTCTAGGTCAGGAGTAGTGTGGGCATAGTCCAACCTAGCGTATATGAAGTTGGTCTGGTTGGGCGAAATCCCTAAGGGTACCACCATCCCTATTGGTAATTTTGGGACTCTTGGTCATCCCATATCTTGTGCAGACTCAATGATCGGCATGAAGGTCACATTTTGCACAAGATACTCTCCTAGCACTATGTTGGCTAGATGTACTATCACCTAGGGGGTTGATGATGCTGTTGATGATGCAGGTGAGGCAGGTTGCGGTACCTCCTCGCCTCTCTCTTGGGAATGTTCCTCCTCCATGGGAATATGGATTTCTTCTACTACTTTGGTTAGATGCTCTTGGGGTCCTTCCTCCACTAAGGGTGCCTTCAACTTCTATTTATCCTTGGCCTTATCAGTCACAAGCCTTTCAGAAGCGCCCATTGCTTTGGTTGTAGGAGGTGGTGCCGATGTGGATGGGTCACCTCGCACTGATCTACTCTGGCTTCTGGGTTGTGTGGTTGGTGATGATGGTCTGATGTATAAGTGCATTGATGGGAGGTCAAAACCTTTGGGTAAGTCAACTTGGTGCACATACTTAAATGGCTCTTCATCATATGGGACTACATGCACCTGTCCCTCATGCACATACTTGACGCATTGGTGCAGGATCGAGGGTACGCACTGCATGTCCCTAATCCAGGGGTGCCCTAGAAGGATGTTATATTGCATTACCCCTTCCAACACATGACACATCATAGGGATGGTCTTATGTCCCACTTTTATAGGTAAAATGATCATGCCCACTATGGTGCATAGCGCATCATTAAAATCCCTAAGGGTGTATGAAGTCGGGATGATATTGGACTTGGGTATCTTCAAGTGCCCTATAGCTTTGGAGGTAATGATGTTGATTGATGAGCCGGTATCAATCAGAACCCACTTGAATGGTATGTCATTGATAAACGTGATGATGTGTAGAGGTGGATCTGCTGTAGTAGTTGACACTTCTTTGATTTTATGATCATAAAAATGAATCACGGGCTCTTGGCATTGTTGCACTTGCCCCACAAAATGTGTGAATGCATCTGGATTCTGGGGTTGGAGCTCGATTGATCTCAAAATCTCCATTAACATCTCCCTATGCCTAGGGGACTATTGTATAAGCTCATAGATGGATAACTTGGCTGGAGTCATTTGTAAATTTTGCTCCAGTCTACTCCGAACCATTACTACAGGTCTCGTTGGGGGACCTGGAGGATTGTTTTGCACCTATCTCTATCGAGGTGCAATCAATATGTTGATAGGAGCCATCGATGGCTATGGTTGCCCATATCTCCGACTCTTGGTTGCTACATTGACTAATTCAACCATTCTGATGCATCCTTGAATAGGTGGCTCAACTCGGATCTGGTTGACCTATGCACCTTGATCCCTTGGGGCTTCATGATTGGGTAATGGGTTCCTGAATATACCCATATCCCTATTGTCAGGAGCCAGTGGGTTATCAACTTTGAGCTCTCCTTTCTCAATCATGTTTTGTACTACATTCTTAAATCCCATGCAACTCTCAATGTCATGCCCTGGTATCCGATGGTATGGGTAATGGTGGTCTTCCCTATATCCCTTTGGCTTGGGTCGGTTAGGGTCTAGTAGTTGTATGTCAGGGAATCTTATCCTCTGTACCTCATTCAATTGGTTGAATATCGACTGCATCGACTCATTCAGAGGCATGAAATAATGAGGTGATCGATGTTCCCTATTTTAGCCCTGGTTGTTCTTGGGATCATAGTTAGCCGATGGGGGTTGCGCTTGATAATTCTGGGGCTATTGTCCATTCCCCCTATGGTGCGGCCAATATAACTTGATTTACCTGAGTAGGCTTGGCCTGCTTCTACTTGTTCTTGTTGTTCTGATTGTTCTTACTCCACTCTTTCTTGTTGTAGAGCTTAAGGTCTCCTTCATCGACCTTAATGTCTTCTATTAGCTTGGCTTGAGCCAAGGCTTCTTTGAATGATTCATATTGTTGCAACTACAATAGTAGAGAGATGTGCTTTGTATAGCTCTTTGTGAATATCTAGATGAGCTCTTCTATGGGGATGGGGAATGATAGCTTCACCATGAATTTTCTCCATCTATCCCCATAGTCCATCACTAGCTCATCATCGTATTGTTTCAGGTTGGCCAGATCGGACAGGTTCACTTTCTTCTTAGCACCAAAGGAGAAACATTCTAGGAATACATTTACCAGTTGTTCAAAGTCAGTGATGCTATGCTTGGGTAATTGGTTAAACCATTGGGTTGCGGCCCCTGAGAATGTCATGATGAATGTTCTCAACATCAAAGCATCATCTTTGTGCAGATGGAAGCATGCATTTATGAAGTTGGTCATGTGCTCTTGCATGTCTCCTTCTCCCTTGAACTTATCCAACCTAGGCATCTCAAAGTGCCTAGGATATGCGGGACTCGAGACTGATGGGCACAAAGGCTGATTATGTATCTTGTCTAATGTTGGATTTTGTCCTCTTGTGTCTTTCTCGAGAGACTTGACTCTCTCGATGAGCATTTGGTATACCTTCGAGGTGATAATCTCATGCTCTTGAAGGTCTACTCATGGTGGTAAGGGAGGTATTTCATTGTTTGCCTCAATCAGGCATCTATACTCTCCTCCCATGACCACACTTGGAGGTGCAGGTGGGGGTGGTTCTTGATCTTCTACCCTTGTCCGACCCTCATTGAGTTGCATTTGTCCGAGGCCCATGTGATGTTGATGTTGTGGAGCATGGTGAATATGCTCATATCTGACACCTCTCTCATGGGGAGAATCAGTGCATCTCTCATGTTGATACCTTTCACTAGCTATGCGTGCATCCATTCGAGCTAGCCTTTCTGCTAGCTCCTCACGCTCCACTCTTTCCTCTTTTAAGAGTTGCTCTTGTAAGCATAGGTATATTTTCCTATGTTCTTCTTGTTCAATATTTTCTACGTATTCTCACTCAATGCGTAGCTCTTCTTCCAACCTACGTAGGTGGTCTGAATGACCCGCTATTGAGGGTTCATGTCTTTCTACCTCTATGTGAGGAATTCTGATATGGAGGTTCCTCAGGGAGGTTCCTGTTGTGTGTCTACCCCGGTCTGCTAGGGTGACATGCTCTATGTATTGCATCAAAGGTTGAGTACGCTCATGATCTGAAGTAGCGTATGCATTGTGGGGTCACTTTGTAGCCTCTCGAGGTTCATTGGTGCATCTAGTGGCTATACTATGTGAACTTCCTGAAGTAGAATGTTTGGTAGCAATACTTCTCGGAGCTGGTCTCGAGGGAAACCGATCCAGCTCATCCAATTGTCTAGTTCTCCATGGCTGATCCCATGGAGTGCCATTGGCACCAATGAGGTTATGATCTAGAGGTATTCTCCCATATTCTAGGAGGCTAGAGGATGTCCTAGGTCTACGAGTTGGTGCAGGCCTGTCATCTTACCCCTTAGTAGGCTGATTTGTTCTATGGGTATCATATGATGTTTGGGATCTTGCTTCCCTTTCTTGTCTATGGGATGATGGAGGCCTCATTGCCTCTTCATGTGGGTATGATGATGGAGGCCTTGAAGCCTCTATATGTTTGTGCGATGAGGGAGGTTGTGATGTCTCCGCACATCGATGTGAAGAAGGAGGTCGTGATGCCTTTGTGTGCCTGTGTAATGAGTGGTGCCATGATGACTCCTCATTCCCATGTGATGAGGGGGGCCTTAAGGCCTCCTCATGTCTATGTGTTGGAGCATCAGGAAGTGGATCTCTCATTGGGGTTTCTCGTGGAGTCCCCCCAATAGTTGAGTTGTCACCCCTAAGACTTGCCAAACTTCATCCGATGGCATTATGGGTGGGCGGCTCAATGCTAGTGTGTCTGTGAGAATTAGGAGCACTACTTTCCCCCTCGATCATGGATCGGGGGTGGTTGCTCCATGTGTTCACCATTCTGACTTGTGCGTTATCTTGTTAATTGGTTTCCAAATTACACAAATAAAGTAAGCATATGTTTATCTTGTTTAAGGATTTTTAATGTGTTCCCTAAACTATCTGGTGTGTTTGGATGTGTTGATGATCTTGTCTTCTTGTCTATGCTTTGGAATTGGAATGAGGGAACTCGATCAAAGTGGAGACTAAGAACACTAGTGTCGAACATGATTTCTCAAAAGAGTCTAGGGTACACCACTTAAATCCCAGTGGGGGGTTCACCTAGCTCTTCCACTATGAGGTAGTGGGAGATAGTTTGAACACAAATGTCTTGTACCAACTTAAAAAGAGCTCTCTATCCCATCTAAGGACCTCTAGGGGGCAAGCCGATGGAAGGAGATGAATTCCAACATCATCGGTATGAATTGGGGGTCGATGATGAAATCCAACCTTACCAATGTTATGATAGAACGTGCAAGTGTGTGGTGTTATTTTTAGCTTTTAAAACATAAAAATGATGCATCAACCAACATACATGCTTTAATCTACTACATGCCTAAAAAGAACATTTAGTCTTCAGAAGGATGCATGTTTAATTTAATCTAGATGATCTTTGTGTAATGCACTTCCTACTTTGTGAATGGGCAACCACTGATTGGGCCACATGCAAGCAAACCAACATACAATGGTCCAACATGTTGGATACTAGGGCAGACCTTACAGGTAGAGGTCCGCTATTCCTAGCAGCACCTAGAGGAAACTAAGGAAATCTAAGAAGCTTGTAATGCAATTTTTATTTCATTTTCTTCAACTTTCCCTACTTAGCTATGTTCTTGCTTGCTGTTTCTAGAAAATAAATGTAGACATAAAGTCATAGAGAATCAAAAATGTGTACCAACCTCAATTCCTCGTCTGATGATGACTTGGTTGACCTCTGTCTCTATTTTCCTATTAGCCACTATTGACCAGAGTGGCTGATTTTGGCCATTGATAGCTATAGCGGCTAAGGTCTTCTGGCCATTGTTGACCAGAGCGGCTAGATCTACATAGAGAAAAATACCTAAAACATTAGAAAATCGGCCAAAAAACAAAACCTTAGTGGGGGTCCCACCGTGATCACCATCTGTGCGACCTCGAGAAGCACGCACCTCTACTCTTACTTGCAATATTATACCAAAATGAAATGAAAGACCATGAAATGCATATAACATAGAAATAACAAAGAAATATCCTTTTATTTATATTGAAACCCGGTTACATGTCGGTCCCTCTAAGGGATACCCATTTCGATACAATGAATTACAGGTGAATAAAATGTCCCCTCGCAAAGGGGTGGTGCACTTGCGCAGGCTTCCTGATACCGCACATAAAACTGTATGAGGGCTCATAGATGCCTCCTTCTCTAGATCTACTCCTAAAGGGATCCTCATGCTCCTGATGCTTCAATCCGATCTTGTAGACCTATATCTACGTTCATGGAAACAACAAAGCATGATAAGTAGAATGGGCAGCCTCCCCAGATGAGGCCTTTTGTTAGCACATGTGATAATATAGATAACTAAGCATGAAATGCATTAAAGCAAAGCTAATATAAGTGATGTGCATATGGAAACCAAGAATATTAATCTAAATATGCTAAAATATTCAGATCTATGCTAAAGATATATACATGAAAGAATAACAAGTGCAGATCTATTACTAAGAACCAAGGAATCGACCAGTCTAAACCTGACTATGACTACGGGCCACTATCAGAGATAGTGGCCTTTGATTTAATGGTTACCTCAGGTCTAATGGGCTATGGTAGTCAATCCCTTGCTCGAATTGATGTTCAAGGGTCACCTAGCGTGTCTCCTACACTGAATGGCGATTGGGTACGATGAATCTGAATCACATTATGTGAATGTGGCTCAATCGGATGGTGCTCCGATGCTCTCTCTATGGGCGTATTTTGGCTCTCCATCTCGACAGGGCTCCACTGCTCAACTCTCAAACTTCTCGGATCCTTTGCTTCTTGTGGGAGAGTCTATATGTAGACTTCCCTCTTAGGGTTTGGACCTTGGCTTCCTGAAAAAGCTTTACTCCAAATCTGCATGCGACTAACTATCTTAGGGGGAACACATTAGTCACAATTCTGCATTGAAGGGGTAGTTAGGAGGGACTCAGGGAGTTCCTCACCAAAATCCACCCAAAATCCATGCATAGGTGCAGTCGGACTACGTGATCTGGGCCCGTATTCATGGCTAGACTATTTGTGATCTTGGCCGCTATCAGATCTAGCGGCCAAGTCTAGCCGTTGTAGTCTCCAGTGGCCAGGGTTTGTGGCCACTCTGCTTGAGAGCGGCCAAGCCTAGAGGGGCTAGAACTGCCCTGCCTGAGTGGTTAGGACCACTATTTGCTCTTGGAGAGATCCAAGAGGGTTCATATGGTCTGAGGATGTGCCCATATGGGTAGTCTCCTAAACATGATGTATTTTAGGTGTCTACAGTAACATTGTTCAATTTACCCTTCAAATGATCATAATCCCTATCTTCTCCTATGATCTCAATGGGATCACCTTGTAGTCCCCCATTTTGATATTGTACAATGTTGTTCCTCTTCCTAAAATAATTAGATTTCACGTGACCTCTTATTTTACAATGATTACAAAATTTATTGTTATAAAAATAAGAAGGAGAAGAGGAATAAGAAGAATAAGAACAAGGAAAGGAAGGATAAGTCCTCTTCATTGAATATTATTGTTGTTGTTGTTGATTTGACACCTTAGAAGCGTTTGAAAATCAATATCCACTTGATTGGCTAGAAAATTTCTCCTTTTCCAACTATGCTTGATTGAGAAAAGTATCCAAAGTGGTGATAGGGCTATATTTCAACTCCCTAAATATGCATTCTTGCAAAAAACTTTTAAAATTGATTATGAGTCCAATAGCAGAATCCTCTACACCATTTAATATTCTCAACTTGTTAAACTAAAAAATATAGTCTTGGATACTCATGTATTTTTGCTTCAAGAAAAGCCATTTGTAGATGAGGTATTTTCCATTATTTGAAGGATAAAATGTATCCTTCAAAGCTTTTACAAGTTCATCCCAATTTGTGATGGGATTTTGATTGTGTTGGCAATCAATTATCAAGACCTTGGCTACACCTAAAAGCTTCAATTTAGAAAAGGGGACTCTATCATCTTCAATCATTTTACTATAAGAAAACCAAGTGTATAAGTATAAGATCCAACTATTTAAGACTTTAGGATCATTTGAACCATCATAAATTTTTACTTCACATTTTGTGCTTATGCGAATGTCACTAATTTTGATGTCACTAGATCCACTTGGAATTGCCATATCATTAACCTTGTCAACAAAAAGACTAAATACAATAGCTAAAGCAATCACTTGCTTCATTAAATCAAAAGCCATTTGTGATTAGGTATAAGCCATAACTTACTAGTGGACTCCTAAAGACCAAAAGGTCTTTAAAATGAGGGGTTAAAATATTTGCAATAAGGGGTTTTAAATTTTGCTTTATGTCCAAGAAATTACAAAAATAATCTTCTCAAAATTTTGTACCTATACCCAAGCAATTTAAAAAATAATTTTTCTTTTCAAATTGACACCAAATTGATAATTTTACCAATTTTTATAAAATAAAAAAGGGTAAATAAAAAAATAGCACCAAAATAATTACTCCTTTCAGCCTAAAAATTCAATACTAACCACAAATTCAAATGGTCTCAAAGTCTATTGATGAAAACTAGCCAACTTGGCTGGCTATTTGTTATTTCTCTCAAAAGTAGCTTTAAATACATTTTAGAAGTGGCATATCCCACATGTGGGATAAATCTCATGATAAATTTTAGTTGTGTGTGGGCTCTCTTGACTGACACAACTTTTTTGGTGTTGTCTAACAATTGCTTCGCTCAAAGATGACACGTGCCATTCCTTTAGGCTACTACCCAGGGTTTGATTGGTTTATAATTTGTGTCATGGTGATAAATTTCATGTCATCAATTGATGTCAATCAGGTGATGCATTGAATAATTTCCGGTGACCTCTTGTTGCCTAAGAAATTAGGGTCTTATGTTGAAGAAGTGTAGGCATCCATCATCAAAAAATAAAGCCAAGGCCCGTAGAAAAATGTAGGTGTCCATTGTTGATAGAGGTAGTCTAGGGTCCATCAAGGACCTATTGGGATTGTCAGATAGTCATAAATAGGAAGGGGGAAGGGGAATTTTATGTCCATTAGGGCGAATCATATGGAAGGGGAGTTTTATTTCTATAATTAGGCAAATCACTAAAATTTTGACAAGGGGGTGTTCATTGGCCAAAAGGAGATGAAAGTCATCCTAAAGCGTTGACATTTGGTCAGTAGCCAAAAGAAGTTGATAATTTCATTGTCTTATTTTTATGATTGGAAAGCGTCAAAACAAGACTAATGTTTTGCTTTTGTTGAAATAAAAAATAATTTTCCAAAAGAGAGTATTTTAATG
This sequence comes from Wollemia nobilis, assembly GCA_028583015.1. Lineage (NCBI taxonomy): Eukaryota > Viridiplantae > Streptophyta > Pinopsida > Araucariales > Araucariaceae > Wollemia > Wollemia nobilis. Next base: position 4,586,474 of record JAQPPZ010017049.1, on the reverse strand, counting down.
GAAAAATAAAAAAACCTTCTTATGCATTAAAGGTTATTTTTAAACTTTATCTCAAGAAATGACTGGACTTAGAGTTTAGCAATAAGAACTTGAAAATAAGGCAAGCACATAGAAATGCTAAATTTTCCTTATTCTAAAATTACTTTCCTATGCAAACTAAGAGATCCTAAGAGCTATTAAGAGCTTCAAAAAGGTGTGCATAAAAATATCACAACAAGAGCAAGATCTGAACTAAGAAAATCTAATCCAACCCATGTTTCATCTCTAGCTCTGATACCAAATCTAATGTGGAAACTCAAACAAAAAATTGGAACAAATATAAGCTAAAGTTTTTATTATTAAGGGGTGTTTAAATAGCACCTTTACAACCATAATCTTCCAAAAATGGAAGATGCTAACAAGAATATCATCTTTAAGCTAATTCACTTAACAAGAAACTATGACTAAGCTAAAAAATACTAACCAAAGACTATGCCATATTTATTGACATCTTATGCCAACCTACAATTTGTGAATAGTATTTGCAAATTATTTCTAAGTTATACTTAGGACTTTAGACTTTAGAAAATATTAAACATAACTAAGCCTAAAAACATAAAAATAAGCCTAAGCCTAAATTATGTCCTCATGAGTTGGACACCTTCATATTAGCATAATAGTTGGACATTAAATAAATAAATCTAAAGAATATATAACTAGTGGAGGAGGATCGAATTATTGACACATGGACTAGGACCTCTAGAAAATAGTCCACTTAGATGTATAAAGTGGCCAATGTAGGACAACTTGATCACCAAGGAAAAGGTCTCATAAAGATAAAATAAAGAAATAATTTCCACACCTAATGACCCAATGGGGACCATTGATTTTCAAGAGGGACGAGTGATCCAAGAAAGTGATCCTTCCATAGCATAGCTTTATGCTAAAAAAATGCCTAGAAAGTTTTTTTGAATCCATACCATATTATAGGAGCATAAATTTCTACTCGGACTCCATTTTGATCCATTAAAGAAATTTTGGAAATATTATAGATAGGATAAAAAGTTCCATAGTCAACTCTACCCTAGAATAGGTATCAATTACTTTGTGGAAAAATACTCTAGAGGCCTTCAAAAATTTAAAAATGACACTTGAAAAACATAGTAATTTTATATTTTTAGATTTTTATATCCAAAATGCATCTCTAGTTATTTTGATACATTAGTAGAAGATAAAACATAAAATAATAAGTCATATACATGTAATTTTAAATTAATATGAATTTTCTAACTCATGGAAGGTGAATCACCACATTTCCATATTGGTGACCTTCTAATTCATAGAAGGTGAACCACTACATTTTTATATGGGTGAACTTTCATATTTTATATAATGTTTCTCCAAAACACCAATTATTGTATAAAGAGATATGCACACCTGATTATAAACAATTGAGAAATTGATATAATATTATAGCCTCACATCTCTTCTAAGAGATTTCCTGCAATGTACTCTATTTTTTAGCAATAAAATTGTTCTATTATTTTTATCTATATTATGATTTTCTATGCTTTCTCATTTTTTAATTGCATTCTTTCATGATTTTCTTAACTTGAAGATTTAAATATTATTTTAGTAGTTTCAAAGTGGATTATATTTGGAGTGTATTTCCATAAACATAAAATCAAGATATTAAATGATTGGGTATAAAAATGAGTCCCTCTAATTACCTCTATTGCCATTCTAAAAAATCTCAAGTGAGAACTAGAATGGAAAATAATTAGATAGTTGATTCTTTCAAGGAGATGCTGAACAAATTCCTTATGAAGTAGGAGAATAAAATGATGGATCAATTTTATCAAATTCTTTAAAGGCTTCCATTTGCAAACTCTTCAATGGATCCCTACTACAAAATATACATTTTTCTTTTCACAACCTCTCACTACCCTAATACCATTCAATGCTCCCACATATTTCAATATGTAGGTGAATTTTTATATTCTTACTTTAGAAGGAAAAATTAATGTTGATGACCTCAAATATTAGTTGGATTAGTTATATTTATATTTATTTATAAATAAATTCACAAGTAGTGTGAAACTCACTTTTGCATACTTGAAAGCTTCATTACCTATTCCAAATTGGTGGGAATAATATTATAATAGGTTTATGAAAGAGAATGAAGTTAGTGTTCAAATAGAATAATTCCATGGAGTCCATTGGGGAAGAATATTATCATGTGGGAGCCTATGCAGACCAATAATTGCAATGGAACCAATTATGTCAAGTTATATACCAATATGTTCAAGATTATATGATGCTTTCTACTCCATGGTAGTAAATATAAGTAATCAAGATACTAAAAGGCATCAAACCCTCAATTACCATAGTGGGATACATTGGTACATTCAATAGGAAATAGACCTCTTTGAATTTGATACATTGGGAGAGACATATAAAATTGCTATTCTATTGGATTAGAAGTACAAAAACCAAAGTAGAAAAGGAAGAGGAGACAACAACAAAAACTAGAATGCTAAGTACTAGCTAAAGAAAGGCAAGAATGACTCTCTAAAGAATAAAATTAAAGGGGGTCAACCCCAAATTTAAAATGAAAGAATCTCAAAAAAACCCTAAGTCCTAGAGTGGAAAATGTCAATGAGGCCCAAGATCACCTCATCTAACAATTGCTCCAAGTTGATTTCTTTTCTTTGTTTGGAATATATGTGTAGTCTAATAATGGATCTTTGTATAGTTTATCATATTTTTGTTGAATGAATAAGTAGGAAGAGGTGAATAACATTTCCTAGTTAGTATTGGGATGCTTTTCATATTTCTTATGGTTACTTTAACTAATATTCTAGGATTGCAGAATAATTGTTTTGTAGTACAAGCTTTGGAGTGTATTCCCAAGCATATTCTAATCCCAAGCATATTCTAAAGCACATTCCTATGCTTCAAAATAATGATGAGTTTTAAGGGATATGTTGAAAATATAAAGGAAGTTAACATGGAGGGATTGCATGGATACTTTATTTTGTTAAGGAAAATGGATTAGAATAGATAAGCAAGGATTCCAATTGATTAGTTGAAGGGAGGTTCTTTCCAACAATAAATTCCCCAATGGATAAATAGATATGTGATCTAGCACTTTTCCTAGAATGGAGTCATGATTATCAAAGACACATGTAATTTTACCCTATCATTTGGATGAATATTTTTTATTAATTTGAAAATTGAGGGTTTTGAAAGGAATTCCCCAACATTTTACAAAAAGCTTTGAAAGGAGAACATCAACTAGAGTTCACACTCTAGCCACCCCAATGCTAAAGTAAATTTGATTAAGATAGAGCCAATTGGATACAACTATCCTGTGATCCAACCCATAGGACCCCTAGCTGACCAAGTGGGGATTAATAGATAAAGACACCCAATACAACAAAGACACATCCACCTTAAATATAAAATTAAAGCTAATCAACAAAACCATCCTAAACCTATGGGTTCCCTATTGCATATCTAAATTCATCCATGCTTATAGTAGGATCCTTAAAAATATAACCCATAAGGTGGTTCACCTCTTTTGTGAAGTCCAAAAAAATCTTAAGAGTTCCTAAAATTAAACATTGTTTGTCCTCCACTAGCTTGATCAGTTGGATGTGATTGCAAGAGCCCATTGCATTAGGAGTAGAGTGAAAATACTCCACAAATTTGGCTTTTTTTCTTTACTTGGGCCTAGTATTTCTAGTTTGAAAGGACCACAGTAATCAAGGAGTCCTTATTAATCTTCTTTTTAGATAGTATTTTGAAGCATCTTTCCATCCCCCATCACACACCTAGAATTTACAAAGATACCCCATGACCTTATACTACTTTTAGTCACCTTGGGGGAGGCTAAGGGGATATCCATCGCATCAGAATTTGAGGAATTCATTTGCAACCTTTTGGAATGGCATATTATCCCTTCTCTCATACCCCTAGAAGACACAAATATTCTCCTAGATATTATATCTATTTCAACCATCTTGGGGAGGTTATGGGGCTCTCATCAAAATCTACTAAATCATTGGAATTCGATAGTAATATCTCCTGAGTAGAATTGATGGCTAGTGGGATAGGTTCAAATTTAATTTTCTTGGTGATTTCCACAACCTCTAAGCCTTTATATTTAGTTGTGTTCAAAAATCATCATTGCTAGACCTTGGTGAATTGGGTCCAAGCCCCTTCCACCATGCACATTAGTCATGGATTTTTGCATCGAGTGAAATACAAATGTCAGGATGTTCATCCATATTTATTTTCTTAGTTGATACCATTTGGATGAATGTTATCTAGGATTAATTATTATATTCCTTAGAATTGACCAATGAATAGCCATGGTTATTGTTTGTTTAAACTACTGTAACAACCATAGGGTAACTATAGGTAGAATCTATTGTAAGAAATAATATTATTTGAATTTTATTCCTAGGAAAGTGGCATTGCCTACTGGTAGGTGTCATAGAACTTAAGACTATTATTATTATAAATAATCACCCTTGGTGAAATTCAAGGGGTTGGAAGATAATTGTTGAATAGAAAGACTGCTGTAGATTGGATATCTAGTACTTTTGCAAACTATAGTAAAAGTATATTTTTTGATATGTGTGTTATTGTTCATTAGAGTAACCTAATTATGATTTAGTTCTACTATTTATTAGATGAGCAACAAGGGCCCACTCTCTTGCTCTGTTTAAGAGGTATTTTCCTACTTTCCTAGTTAGTATGTTATTATTTTTAGTGTGTTGTTAGAGTATTATTTTGTTCTAACCTTTCTTGTACATTTTCATAGCAAGTTAGTTAATATAAAAACAATTAGTTAAATTAAGTGTTGTGATTTAGATTCAATGTTACTTTTATTTATATAGGATTAATGTAATCTATCATTACTTTCCTGCAAGATTTTATTATTTTACGCTTTTTATTTTAATTCTATACTACTTTAAATTTTCATGAATGCTTTTCATTAGAGACTTAGAAACTCGACACCCATAATACCTCTTATAGAATTTAGCACATACAACCATAGGATACCATACCAAGATTGAAAAATTAAAGTGAAATAGAATTAATGATACCCATCACTTTTTGGCACCAATTTTTGGGAGCCAATGTTGCTAAATACCTGGGGAGATATCATTAGGATACTAGTTTACAACATGAAAGAAAAATGAAGCTATAGGGATTTCTAAGTGTGATAGTTCACATGTTTATTTAAAATATTTATTATTTTATATTATATTTAAAAACACTATTCTTTTTAAATGCATAGACCTAGAGACTCAAGGGGTATGTTTATTAGTCAAACCCCTTGACAAGCCACAAGAAAGAGATCACCATACCCAGAGGTTGTATGCCAACAAATTACCCATAGTAATTATGCCTAACAATACATTACACATAAGTGAGGGATAAAGAAGCTTTAGGGACCACATTTGTCAATAGAAATATTATGAAGATTCTTTGAAAATTCTATACAACAATCTAGTAGTTCCCCACATAGCTAGACCTATTTACAATTCCTTAGAAATTTATAACATTTATTGGAAATATTCTAATATGGTAGAAAAGTAATGTAATGTGGATGAAAATCATAATACCAATAGAATCAATGCAAATAGAACCTTAAAATATCCCATCAGGTTGAAGTTGGATGAGGAATGCCCTATAAAAAACATTACCCCATCAGTACTACCAATATTTAGGGTGATTGCATATGATAATCCTGATTAGTTCTTAATTGAATTCAAGGTATTATGTCAAACATACAATTATGGGTGAGATAACTAGAAACTTAAACTATTTATAGTCACATTAAAATATTCGACCATAAGGTGATTTATGGGTTTAAACCCAGACTCAATTCATACATGGGTTGAAATGGAAAAATTTCTTTTGGATAAATACCAAGAATATTATAGGGTCAAGGATCGAAGGGAAGAATTATTTTGAATGAAACAACAAGATGAGGAAAAATTAGAATATTATCTTGATAGATTCCTATTCATCCAAATATGACATGGAGAAGGATTAGACCAAGAATGAAACAAAACCACATTCCTAAGAAAAATACAAGATGAATATTGTGATGCTTTTAATATCATGGGGAGAGGTGACATCAATAAAATTGAAGTTTTAGAAATTATTTGAGCTTTGTAAAAATTACTCCCACATTAGGGCTAAAAAAATTTCTTATAAAGGAAAGTAAAAAATTGGTAATGATGTAGGAGATATAATGGAGGAATTAGAAAATATTAAAACTAACATCTTAGTGCATATTAATACTATATTATAAATAATTCAAGCTATAAATAAAATTAATGAACCACTAGCAATGTATTGTCATAGATACAAAAGAAAACATGCTCTCCATGAATGCCCCCTGATAAAAAAAAGTTAATTCAAAATATTTGTAAAAACGTGCATACCATTGATCAATGCCACTTTTTACCAAAAAGTAATAACACTCTCTCCATGAGTCAACAATCCACAAAAAACTCAATTTTATAAAGCAAATAAACAATTACAACCCTTACTAGTTTACCCCATGATCCCATATGAATTGGATGAACAACCCTTGGAACACACCTTGGATAATGCCATCTCCTTTTACTTGGAACCAAATTTCTTGGCCATCAACATAAGAATGGTTAAAATTTCAATGTAGTCCTCAACCATTGTAACAAAAATGGGTACCCCACCCTCAATAGAATCAATCATACCAGGGACAATGAAGATTCTAAAACCAACAACCTTTGTTACCTAGTCCTATACACCCTTTACAAGGAAATCAACCACAACATGTTAAACAACCTTTGCTTCCTATGCAATCCATAAATAACCCTAATAATAATAGATAAGAAACCCCTATATATACTAATGAGATAGTAGATATAGTTGCACTTAATGCTATCAATTTTGATAACATAGAATTACAATAAGGAAAAGCACTTCCTAATCCAATTGAACCAACAATTTTAGAACCAGATGAGAAAGGCATACCACCCCAAAAATAACATCATCATAAAGAAGAAAGACCTCAACAATATTCTCAAGACTCTTGTAGACCACCATATCTAGAATTTTTAACATCTAAATAAGACAAAACAATAGAACATGATCTTATAAGAAAACTAAAATGACTCAATGTATCAATCCCTTTACTGTAATCTATTAAGAAAATACAATTATTCAAATACACTATCGAGGATTTGTGTGTCAATAAGCTAGGTCAAAATAAAAATATATATCCTCAAACTATCAATGTGGATGAAAAATTAGTTGATCTTTTAGTTGGGAAGATAGTACCACCAAAATATGGTGATCTTGGTAGTCATATCATTACTATATCTATTGGTGCCACTAAAATAACAAATGCATTGATTAACATCAAGGAAGCCACTAATGTAATAATAAAGGATATAATGGATAGGTTGCATATAAAATATCTAAGATAAACTACTACTATATTAGAGATGGTGGATCAATACACCACAAAAATTTAAGGATTAATAGAAAATATTCTTATAATAATTACTTCATGGGAAAACCATGTAGAATTCTTGGTGCTACAACCTTGTACCTTGGTTAGAAGATATCCTTTTATATTCGGAATACCATGGCTTGTGATAATAGCAATATTTATCGACTTGCAATCATGTGATATGACTATCTCCAATGGGATAGACACCAAGAGAATCTCATTATATCCATTGACCAAACCCTTGATGACCTTCTTTGGTAACCTATAGATAGATGAGTCAAAAAAAGAAAATATCTCATCCCTCACCACCATCATTATAAAATAACACATTAAGGAATTAGAGTTTCTAGGGGAAACATTTTTTGAATATGAGATGATTTTGGTAGAAATATCATCTAGATTATGTCCCAAAAATAAACTAGTCATGGTATATTGAATTTTGTTGGAAGATGAAAGTGAAAAATTTGAATATTTCCAATTGTACCTTTTTAGGAGAGTCCATTTAGCATGGTGCATAATTGGTAAATACATATTCTTCCATCAACTAGTTCTTATTAACTAATATTATTCCTAATGGAATTTATTTTAATGAAAATTCTAGAATTTTTAATTCTTTATCACCCCATCACTGATCACTAAATTCACTTATAAGTACATCTATTGGACTTAACTTGCTACACCTAGGCACCAAAAAATTGAAACATAGTATGGAAAGATATTAAACATAAACAATTGGCTCCATGACCATGAAGAGGCTAAACTATTCAACATATTAAGTATACATGTCAAATGTGTTTACATTAGAGTATAGTGATATGAAAGGAATTCACCTTGATATTTGTACCCATAACATTTACATAGATGATTTTAAACCAATTCATCAACCTCAAAGGAGAATAAGTCCTACATTAAAAATATTATCAAAAATGAAATAAAAATTATTAGTTGTAGGATTTATATACCAAATTTTTGATAGCCAATGGGTTTCTCCATTGGTTATAGTCCCTAAAAATAATGACACTTGGTGTGTGTGTCAAATATAATTCCCTTAATAAGGCCACACATAAGGATCACTTTCCACTACCATTTATTGATTAGGTCTTGGACACACTTGGAGAAGAAATATTTTTCTTTCCTAGATGGATTTAGTGGCTATAACCAAATTTAGGTAGCACTTGAGGACCAAGAAAAGATAACTTTCACATGTCCTTGGGGAACATTTGCATACCATGTACTACCCTTCAACCTTTGTAATGCTACTACTATATTTCAAAGATCAATATAAGTTATCTTTATTAATTTTTCTAATGAATGTGTGCTTGTTTACATGGTCAAATTTACTGTCTATGAAGAAGCCTTTGATGAGGCCCTATAAATTTGGATAAAGTGATCGCTAGATGTGAGGCCCACAATTTGTATCTAACTCATGAAAAATGCCTTATGATGATGGATGAAGCCATCATTCTAGGACATCATATTTCACAGGAAGGCATCAAGGTTGACAACCAAAATATTAAGATAATTAAACAACTCCTAATGCAAAAAATACAAATAGATGTTCTTAGCTTCTTAAGTCATGTAAGTTACTATCATCACTTCATATAGGATTTTAGTAAAATTATAGTATTTATTCATATTACTAACAAAAGATGCATATTTCAATTGGACAAACGTATGTCAAATTGCATTTTATACTATTAAAGAAAATCTTATCTCTACACCCATCCTTCAAAGCCCTAATTGATCACTTCCATTCGATATTCACATTGATGTATCCAATACTACATTAGGAGTGGTTTTGGGTAAAGAAGAATAGAGAAATATATATGTGATCTATTATATTAGAAAAATCTATTAGTTTCTAATAAAAACTATACAACCATTGAGAAAGAACTCTTAGAAGTAACATATATCATTAACAAATTTTGCCACTACATCACAGGGCACAAAACATTTTTTCATATCAATCACTCTACCATTAAGTACTTAATGAACAAAACAATAGTTAGTGGTAGGCCATTAGATGGTTTTTATTGCTACAATATTTTGACATTACTATTGTTTATAATCATGGAAGAGATAATGTTGTTGCTAATAATTTTTCTAGATTAGTGCAGGCAAGTGATAGTGATGGAGGATACATTTCTATATGAGAATAATTTTGTAGTATCTGCAAAATCTCCTTGGTTTACTAACATTGCTAATTATTAACAAATAGAAAACATTCCTCCTCACTTCACCCTAACTAAAAATCTCATTTGATTAAGAAAATCTTATTTTATGAATGGACTAAATTTTTTTTGTTTAGATGTGGACATGTTTTTATGTTACATAAGTGTGTAGGGGAAGACAAAGTATTCAAAATTCTTCAATAATGCTATGATGACATATTTGGTGGATATTATTCCTTAAAAATTACTATTCATAAAGTCTTTAGTGTTGGTTATTACTAGCCCTCCCTTCATAAGGATATATATAAATATGTCCAATAGTGTAACTAATACCAGTGGATGCGATGATCAACCACTTCTGATGAGATGTATCTAAATATTCAAGTTGTGCTTGAACCATTCAAGAAGTGTGGGATTTATTTCATTGGGTCCATTGATCCAAAGTCAATGGAAAAAACATATTTTGGTTTATATTGACTATGTTACAAAATGGGTAGGAGTTTGTGCTCTAATCCATGCTTGTGAAGAGAAAGTTGTTGATTTTTATATGAAAATATTTTTTGATGCTTTGAAGCTCCTTGAGATATTTTTTTATACCAAGGACCATAGTTTATATCCAAGTTAATTAAAGTATTCATGAAAGAGTAACAAACTAAGAACCAAAAATCCTCTCCCTACCACCCTCAATCCAATGGACAAGTGGAAGTTACCAATTGTGATTTGGAGAACATCTTGACAAAGATGATAACTTCACATTGACAATATTAGACTAATAGGTTGACTAAAGTAGTATGTCGATATAATACCACATGGAAGTCTACAATAGGTTTTAGCCCATACAAATTTGTGTATGGTAAGGAGCCCATCTCTCCCATTGAATTTGATATTCACACACTGTGTATGGCCTTATAGGTTGGAATTGACCTAATGCATGAAAAAATAGAGAGAATAACATAATTGAACTAATTAATATGAACTTCGACTTGAATATCTCTAGAAGATAAAACTTATTTTATAGTAGCGGTAGAAATGGCATGACCACCATGTTAAGAATAAAAAGTTTTGGATAGATGATTGGGCACTTTTTTTTTATTCTTGCTACTATGAATTCAAAGGTAAACTATGCATACAATGGTTGGTCCCATATCAAAAAGAATAGATTTTTGATAATGGTGCAGTTTGGGTACAACCTATTGATGGTTCAAGATGATGACTTTTGGTGAATGGACATTGACTAGAAGTATACAAAAATTTAGTTACTAAGGATGAATTTGTATCTCATATTAAGTTATAATCAGATTTGTATGTGGTTGGGGAAGCCTCTTCTTCCAACCAAGTCATCAATAGAGCTACTATCCTTAAAAAAAGAGAGAGAAAAGATAATCCTAGTAATTAAAACCTTTGCAAGGGTTTTAATAAGTCAAGTTATGTATGAAAACCAATTTTTGATGTGCATAGCTTATGAATAATTACTTTGTTGTGAAAATCCTTTTAGGATGAAACCAAGGCAAAGAAGGTTAAAAACCAAAAATTGTGGTCTCTTCTTGTTTAAAAAAAATGGTATGTGATTCTACTTATATTTATTGGTTTGTTTTTAGTACTCTTACAACAACAACTTGCACCGAAAATATTTCTAAAGTTGACCAATGGAAAATGAAATCATATTCCAAACAACAAGGTATGCATTGCCTTTTTTTCTTGTTTAATATTAATATAATGACTAAAATTATACATTAACCACTCCTACCCCTAGTCCCATAGGCAAGCAAAACACTTCATAAATTTGGATCAGTGCTTAGGAATGTATTCAATTTTGTTTTTGGTGCCTACAAGTATCAAAAGATTAAATACAGGTTGCTCCAAAGAGGCACAAAAAAATATGTTAGCACCAAGGGATCCAGACAAGCAAGGGAAAATATAACAAGGTTCCAAAAAATAAAAACACATGAGGACATGTTTCTACTTCAAAATGGAGAAAGGACATGTCATGTCACTTGTGAAATACCTAATAAAGATAGATGTGGCAATACACACATGAAACAAACATAGCCACCAATACCTCCAAAGACTTAAGAGTCACATAATGGATACTTGGATAACATGCATATGCCACATGCAAAAGGGAAGCTTCAATGAACACATGGTTCTAGATGGTGATTACTCACTGCATGATGGAAAAAAAATGGTCAATATACATGTGATACATGATATATTATGAGAAGTGCATGTTGCCTTGTTTTCAATAAAAAATATGTAAAATTCAAGTAAAATTAGTAACCACACCACTTGGCCACTTCATATTGGATATCAAAACAAGCACCAACCAAAACTAATTATGAATTTATTGAGGCTACAAAACATGGCCACATTTGCATACATACAATAAAAAATAGTGATGATAATTATTACCACCTATAGCTCTACAACTTTGCACCATCCTTCATCAAAATTGAATCATGAAAATTTGATATTCCATTTTTTTATACATGTATCTGACTAGAATAGGACAAAAGAAAACCTTTGAACTAGAATTGATTTTGGAATTGCTATAATAGCAAGAAATGGAAGACATATTTAAAGCTATGAGATAGTTGGATTTTATTTGGTTTTTCGATGGGTTTGATGCCATCATCATACAATAATTTTCGAATTACCTTCATGAAGGTAAGGAATTGCTTAAGGGTTCCATAATAGAGGTAATAGCTAAAACCCTAAACAAAATTTCTAAGATTCCTTGCATAGGTGAGATATTTTTTGGTTTGTAGCCTCCACATGATGTTTTCAATTTATTTATATAAGAAGGAGGTCCTAACCCAGAGTATGATATGAATGGTTAAAATATATGCAAGGACATCTAGTAGACTAGTTTTCCAGAGCCATGGGATGTAGTGGCCCTTTAGATCATGAATTATTTCACTTGTAGAGGCCAATTCACTTTGGTTTTGAGACATCTAAATTTTTTTATGCATTTGTGACATGGGGCTAGGAGGCCCAAGGTAAGGATAGACCTACCGTATTTCTTGCATTTATATCTACATACAATGTCTAGAAGGGTTTAAGATGAGGTAAGCCCTCTCAAGCACCATGGTCTCATTAAGATTATTTGCAAATAATATTTCCTTCAGTAGGAAGACATGGAAAACCTATGGCATGTATTCCTAGACAATAGATTGCATGAACTTTTGAGGGATAAATAAATGGATAGTAGGGCATCACAATAGGGATATATAATAGGTGATTTCAATAAACAATTGTAAGAACATGATATATTCCCATCATAATCTATGCCTAAAACACCTAGGGGATGGGAAAATGTAGACAACAAAGGAGTAATATGGAAGAATAGATAATTGACATGTAAGAGATGAATCCTACCATGGAGCAAGAAAGAAAAAATAAAAAGAGAAATAATATGGTGGTAGGGGATATTGATGGAAGTGGAACACCACATGAGGTGGTGATGCTAGATGAAGAGGATGATGTAGGGGATGAAACCCTAATTTTGGAGACTACCAAGATAAAAAAACTAAAAAGAATAAAAAAGGATTGAAAGGGGCTAAGAGACTACTATAGAAAAAATAAAACCAACTTTCCTAGATGAAGGAATTGGTTGAACTCAGGGGGTAGTAAAGTCACATGGGAACTCTAGAAACCCTAGTGTCCATAAAGCATGATGACAAGTTAGAGAAAAATAAAACCCCTATGATACCTATCTTCCTTCAGGATATGAGGGATGGGATAGGACCATGTAAAATGAAAATTGTAAATGAAACAAAATATTCAAGGGAAGTGCCAAAAAGTGCTCAAGAAATGTAGTATAGTAGGAGACTAGAAAGCATGATGAAAATACACCATTTATGCAAGCCAAAATTTCCATTTCAAGATAAGACCAAGAGGTACAAACTGATCCTATGGAGGTCCCTATGCTTATACTAATTATTCCCCTAAATATAATTAAATTAGATGTTCATAATGCTACCATTAACTAGTGGGAAAAATATGTACTTACCTAGATCATAGGGTAGAACCCCTCAAATATTTAGAGGATAAAAATGAAAAATTGGAGATAACTCGTTGGGCTACAAACTAGATTAGGATAAACTTGTAAATTTGTAGAATAAATGATGCAGTGTAGGTAGTCAATGAAGGTGTATATTTTTGCAAAATCCATTTCTTAGGTGGTAGTTGATAAGACTATACTTTGGATTGACCCATACTTTGGAGACACCATCAAAATTTTTGGAGGCATATCCAACACCATAGAGTAGAAAAATATGCTCTATGAATTTTTTGTTCATAACTTTTTTGTGGTTGGTGACTATACATTCTTTTCCAATATTTATGTTGGATTTTTTTAGCTTAGAGCCTTCACCTCCATGTTGAAATACCAAATTTATTGAATACATAAGGATTTGGAGTATGCAAGTAAATAATATATGTTAGGATTGTAGATTAGATTTGAGTATCCTAATGCTCTTATAGCCATTAGAAAGCATCTTGAGATGATGACCAAGGAAGATATCAATCACCAATATGTAGTTCACTTGAAATAATGCACTAGGTAGTTTTAGGAATTTTGTGAATCCCACTTTGAGAAAGCTAATATAATTTACAAGATAATATGGGAAGAGATGCCCACTATTCTGAAGAAGAGGGAACCAATTTCACCCAATATTTTTAATTGGTCACATAACTATGCATTGTATATTATCTCCACCATATAGACTCTTGAGTTTAGGTGGATAGGAATGAGATGTAGGTCTCCCATTATCATAATTCCCATGCCCATCATGATGCCATAGAGCTACCAATTCAAATGACATTCTTAGCCTAGGTATATGATATAAAAAAATGCAAAGGATACTATAGTTTAGATGTAAAATTCACCCTTGAGATGGTAGAGGAATCAGATTGTGTACATATTTAGAGTGGTCAATTATATGAGGAGCACTCAAGAAGGGAGGAATGATGAGGCCCAATATTACCTCATATAACATATGCTCCAAGTTTTCTTACCTTTTTTTGGAATATGTGTGTATTCTAATAATAAACATTTGTATAGTTTATCATGATGTTCTTATTGAATAAGTAGGAAGAGATGAATAGAATTTCCTAGTTATTTATAGATAAAAATGAGTATATTTTCCCTCCAAAAATTACACAAGAGTCTTGGAAATGCTTCCCTATTGCTTTCTTGATCTAATTTCCATTACATCATTTTTATCCCTTCAAGTTCTTCGGATATAGAATCATCAATTTTGAGTTGTTGGATGCTCAACTACCACCCTAAGGATCCTAAAAATTGAGTACAAGATCCTTCTAAAATCATTGTTGTAATATTTAGGGTTATTTATGTTGCAACTACCATGATTATACCTTTAATATGTTGGCCACTTTTCTTATATTGTCAAGACCAAGTGATTTTAGGAGGTGATTCTTAATTTCTTTCAATAATGTCCTATTAGTTTATCTCATCTAACATTTTGAGAGCTTATGCATTAGAACTAATGTTTGATATTCTAATATTCCTCCTGCCTATCACTTTGCCATATCTACTTGCGCTTCTTTTTGTTGATAATTTCTTCATTATGCCCCACTTCTCCTAGTATTATTTTCTTTCCAAAGCTCCCCTTTATATTTTGAAATGATGCAAGTTGTTGATCTTCAAATAGATGGTTGTTAAAACTTTTCTTCATCTTCCTGCATCAGACTCTTATAAAATTTCATGGCGAGGATGGAGTTTTATCAAAAGTATTTGTAGAAGTCTTCTCTCTTGTCCTCTTGTTAGACCTTTTAAATGTTCTACCTCTTGAATATTTTTATTTTATTCTCCCTTGAAATTTTCTTGTGATTCATAGTTTGAATTTTGGAGCTTTTCCAAATTTTGACATTCAAAAGCTCTTCTTGTGCCTGATAGATTTTGAGGATATATGCAGTGGGAGAGATCTATCACAGGTCCTAATAAGATACCAAAAATATGAAAGAAAGTATTTCTGCAATATGACTAAAATATACTATAAATAGAAAGTGGTGAAAATACAATGCAATATGGAGGTAATGGTCACTCCATTAATATAAGCTAAAGAACTACATTGTACTCCATACATGAGTTCTACTACTATCTACTACTCTCTACTATAATGCACTTGATATATGATATGTCTCTATGAGGCCCTTTATATAGGAAGATAGATTCCTTGGCCAACACTCTACCTAGTTGTACAAGGGGACACCTTGCACATTACAACTTTCACATTGACACTTGTGCATTTATTACATTGCTTGAAGTAACTAGCTAACTTCCCCCTAAAGTAATATCCTACTCTAACTATGTGCCAAAGGTGGTACATTTACATGACCCAAATGATGTAATATGCTCTAACTCTAACACCCCCTGTATTACATTATTTGGGTATTGAAGATTTCAATCTTCAATATGGATCTTCTTCTTGAGAATGGTCTTGATCAAGTTCTTCTTTAGTTGCTTCAGTCTTCATGTTATAGCTTCTTGTCTTTTCCAATCCTTTATTCTTTGACATCATATGTCTTTTATGAACTAGTGATCTCATGATTTTGCATGTCTTAAGTGGATCAAAATTGACCCATTTTCTCTCCTTTGAACCTCTGTATGACCTATTTTTCTGACCTTCATAAGTATCAAACTTGAGCTCATTGTTAGTAGATGCTTTTGGAATAAGATTTTGAAAGTAACAATCTATTATGTGTAGTAATATTTCTTCATGGCTTTTATAGTACTTGTATTTATAGTAGAAAAATAAAGAAGAGTGATTTTTCCCTTCACAATATTTGCATGGATGGAAATTCCAACAATTGATCTTTTCATGACCATATTGATTGCAATAGGTGCACAATAGAGATGTTTTGACTACTTTGTAGTCTATCTTAGGGATATCATGTTTATCTATATCCTTGACTAGATCCTTAAACCATATGTGCACAATTGAAGCTATTTCATTTTTACTTATTTGTATATTATCTTCTTGATCTCCTTTTTGAATGTGGTCATCAGTTTTATTAGAATAATCTATTTTTCCATAGTTATTTGTTTCAGAACTTATTTCCCATCTTATTGATTCTTCCTTTCCTTTTGCATTTTCCTTATTGTTATCCATTGTATTATCAATCATGCTTTTAATCCATATTGGTATTTTTCTCATTCCACTTCTAAGTGTATTGCTTAATATGCTGGTAGTCATCTTTATAGCTCCTTGGATATAAAGTGCTTTTGATAATTCTTGTATCTTATGAGATAGAATCTTCTAAGTGGTCTACCTTATAACTCCCTAGTTTAGAGTATATGAGCTTGATTTGATAAAACATTTTGTAGCTTAGGTTTTGTAGGCTTCCTTATGTCTCCCTAGTTAAGAGATTTGATAAAATTCTTGTAGAATTTAAGTTTTGTAGAAACCTTATGACTCCCAAATGAATTGAGTACTTGATAAACTTTGAATGAATGCTATTATTATCAAGTTTTGTAGAATACCTTATGTCTCCCTAGTGATTTTGGATATGTTGTATGAGTGATAAAGTGCTTTTTGTGAATAGTAGTTCAATTTTAGGTTGATTTTGTAAAGTTTTGTAAATACCAAAATCAAATTTTATTACTCCTTATTTCTCCTATTGAACTTAAGCACTTTCTAATTTGATGAGGTTCTAATGGTTGGATTTATTTTATCCCTTTAATGTAGTTTTGAGACAAGTATACCAATTAATTTCCAACTCTTGATAATTCTTAATGAACCTCCTTTTATAGCTTTTGATATTTGATATTTAATGTTTCTAAATTCCAATATCCTACTTTGGTGTAGTATTCCTTATAACTCCCTAATTTGGAATATTAGAAAACAATAATATTTACAATAATTTTAATTTTTCTAGGTAGAAATCCTTATTTCTCCTATGTTTTAATTTGCAAATATTAAGCTATAATTCTCTTTCAATTTTTCTTTCAAATATGGTTGATTTTCTTATCATTTCAACTTTATATTATACCCTTATAACTCCTATTAATGAAAGCAAATTAGAATAAGGTAAATCCTTACCTTTATAATATTACAAACTCCTACGTACTCGATGCTGAATTTCAGATGTAGATGACAACAATCTCCTAGCCGTTATGACCAATGTATTCTCCAATGTATGGGTGTAGATGAGATCGATAGTCTTTAATGCTTATCTTGAACTCGGATGATGACTGATTTTCTATCTCTTCTGATTGCAATATTTGGATAGTGGATGCCTCAAGTTTGACCACCTTGACCAAGACCTTTAAATGCTCTTTTTACTATTATCCCTCACTACTATAAATGCACTATGAATGCTGCTTCGAATATGCTTCTTCCTTAGTCTTTGATGCCTCAAATAGGGATAGATTCTTGTAGTGGGTGACAAGTGTCACGATAACTTCTCTTTAATGCCTTGGAGAGTTATAGTCTTGTATGAGTGCTTATATTCCTTGGTGACAAGTGTTATTTTTCTTCTAACACTTCCAACCTCCTCCTGTGTAATGCCTTCTTGGACTTTCTTTCAAATGTGCAAAGGATGAGTACTCATGTGGGAGACGTTAGGGTTTCCTTCAAGGTGACAAGTGTCACCTTCCCTTTTGCATGGGCCTTCTCTTCTCAACGTCTCTCAACGTATTCTTTGCAAGGTTCTTTTATCAACGTATTATGGCCAACTTCTCCTTTGTTGTATGCTTTCGATGGTGCTTGGTGCAAACTGGTTCCAGCTGTAGTAGTGAGCAATGCTTCGGTGGCTATGGGTAATGCTTTGGTGGAGTTTTGAGATACTCCAATGGTGCCCTTGAGTGCTCCTTGTGGATGTACATCTAGCTGGTATAGCCTCTTTTGTGCTTTGTTTTCCTCCTCCTTTCAACCTGCTATGTATTTACCTTTGTAGATAATATTTCTCCTTCCTTGTGTTATGTTGTATTTTCTTGCAGGTACCTTGATATGATTGTCCAAAACCATGGATGATATGAGCTCTTTGAGAGGCTCTTTTACCTTGCTTGGAGGATGCTTTTACATGACCACTTTGAGCTGATTTCCTTTGTGAAGAATGTGCCTTTGTGGCACTTAAACCCTATCCTTCTTCCTACGTAGGACAGATTAGTATGGTGCAAGATAATGTAAATAAACTTGTAAATAGAATACCTTCTTTTTGCACCTCCTTTTGCACTCTATTTTGCTAGTTTTAATGGTGGATTTCTTGTAGGCAAGGGCTGATTTGACGTTGTCTCCTTTGCTAGACAACTCTCTCCTTTGCTTGGTTAATTTGGTAATAAACCCAAGCTAATAACCACGTAGATAGAAGCTTTTGTAGAAGTAATTTCTGCACTAATTTTTTTTATAAATATCCCTTAGTGCACCTCAAATCTGAGACTCACCAAGTCTCGATTTGTAGCTTCTTTTACTGATTTTTGATGATGGCTTTCTTCTCCACTCCTTGGAGGAATCTGATCTGATTTTGGTGGCTTCTTTGGGCCATGAAATGTTGTAGGTTCTATGCACCAAATAGTGTCTCTAGACACTTTGATAATCTGTTGGTTTTGTGCCCTTGATCTTTAACAATCAACAAACACAAACTAACCCTTTTGAGAGTAACTAGTTAAAGATCAACTAGTATAGTGCTAATGGATTAATAATGCACTTTAATGGTAACAATAATATCACCTTATTTCTCCTATAAATAAACTCTCAAAATAATTTCAAATGCACTTAATAATCTCTACAACTTTTAAGAGTAATATGTAAAGAACCCTTAATGAATATTCTACAATTTTCACTACAATCAATATTGTAGGATGTAGTCTTCTTGCTTTCTAGATAGATAATAGGTAGGTGATAATTTTATTTCTTTCAAAAATATCCAACTCCTATTTAATGTGCAAATATATCTTAAAATGAATTCTCCTTTTTGCACTTTCTTGAAGACTATAATATGAGCCCTTTTCTTGCAACTCTAATCTAAATATGATGCTTAATAGAATTTGATAATGAACCCTTATTTGAAGTTCAACTAATTGCACCCTAGTTGCTTACCTTTAATGGCTTCTATAGTAGATGTAGATCTTGGTGTTTTGATTCACCAAGTTGCTACCTTGTAATGGATGAATTCATAGCTTCTTGTTGGCTATCCAAAATAGCTTCTTGCTTCACCAAACTGTGGTCTCGAACCTTCTATCTTGAGCCTAGGGTTTGGTGGCTTGATCCTTCCAGTGATATTCTATTTTCTATTATAGATTTAGAGAACTCTTATCTCTGAACTGTGCCTTCTTGCTGTGAGAGGTAATCTCCAAATATCTTGGATTTGGTAGGCTTCTTCTATCTGAATCTTCCTTCAATATTCTTGTTGAATTCTAACTTCAAATAAGATCTTCTTCTTCTCAATATTTTGAATGTCTTGAGGTCTTCACTAGATTCTTCTTCTAGAATTTGGCACTCTTTGCCAAATTCTTCTTCTCTTGGGCTTGTTGTTGGATGGTGATAATTGTCCCAAGTCCTTCACTATCAGGAGCTTCTCCTTGGTAGTGGATTTCTCCAATGAGTTCTCCTAGGAACTCTTTTGATGATGCTTCTACGAGCTCTACAATAAGGCTCTCCAAGCCTTCTTCTTTTTCCTCCTTGAGACCTCTCCAAGGTCTTCTATCTTGCAACTTCTCTGGTCTTCCAACTGAGACCTTTTCTTCAACCTTCTACTTCTAGAAGTGTTGGTGATGAGATCTTCTTCTCGGATCTCTAAAATCTGTTGCTTCTAGATTCTGGAATGGGACCTTGCTGGTCCTTCTTTTCTTCTACAATTTGTAGGCTTTAATGGAGATCACCAATCTCCTATTTTATGGACTCTTCTCTAGAGTCTTCTTTAGGAACTCTTTTCTGGAGTCTTCTTCAATAAATTTAATTTTGAGTCTTTCTTAATAGACTTTCTTCTGAATTAGGAATTTTCTTTGAAGTCTTCTTCAGAATTAAGGCTTCTATGGCCTTTTCTGCTTTTGCACTCTGTAGGTATTGATCTTGAATGGAGATCACCAATCTCCTATCTCCTCCTTGACTCATCTTCTAGAGTCTCTTCTTCCTTGAGTCTACTATAAGGCTATTGTTACCTTTTCTTTACTTCTGCAATCTGCAGGATTTGCAGCTCTTGTAATGAGACATTTTTTTAAGGTATTTGAAATCTTCAATCTTCTCCTTGTTTCTACAAGTTCTAGAATGATTCTAAGAAGATATTCTTCCTAGCTCTCTTGTAGGAAGCTTCCCAACCTTTTTCTTGAATCTCCTTTTCCTGCAACAAGTTGTTAGAAATTGGAATGAAAGAATTTATAATTTTGGATCAAGGCTTCTATGGCCTTTCTTCTGGATCAAGGCTTCTATGGCCTTTTTTGGATCAAGGCTTCTATGGCCTTTTTGCAATGTGAAGTTTTTCAATCTAGCAATGGAGATCTCCAATCTCCAAACTTCACCAAGACTCTACTCCTGGAGTCTCTTCCACAATGTCTATTTTTTGCAACAAAGAACTTTAGATAATAGTTAGCATGAAAATATCTAGATCTCTTGAGATCAGTAGTCTTCACTAGTTGATCCATCAAACTAGTGGAATGAATGTTGAGTCCTAGTCTTCACGAGTTTTCTTGCAACTCTGTGGAAAGACTCTAGCCAGATGTAATCTCAAAATTTTTGTAACTGAGATTTATTTCAGTCCTCACTTGTGACTCTCCCTATTCCTATATCGATTCATCATGGCTCTGATACCACTATTAGCTTTTGAGGATATATGTAGTGGGAGAGATCTATCATAGGTCCTAATAAGATACCAAAAATATGAAAGAAAGTAATTATGCAATATGACTAAAATATACTATAAATAGAAAGTGGTAAAAATACAATGCAGTATGGAGGTAATGGTCACTCCATTAATATAAGCTAAAGAACTACATTGTACTCCATACAAGAGTTCTACTACTATCTACTACTCTCTACTACAATGCACTTGATATATGATATGTCTCTATGAGGCCCTTTATATAGGAAGATAGATTCCTTGGCCAACACTCTACCTAGTTGTACAAGGGGACACCTTGCACATTACAACTTGCACATTGACACTTGTGCATTTATTACATTGCTTGAAGTAACTAGCTAACTTCCCCCTAAAGTAATCTCCTACTCTAACTATGTACCAAAGGTGGTACATTTACATGACCTAAATGATGTAATATGCTCTAAATCTAACATCACCCATAGAAACTTCTCCACTACTTTCCGCATTTTCAAAACATTAGGCCATGTAGGCCATTGGAATTTTTTCTTTCTTTCATGGTTGAAACTTTTATAAAATGGTGCTAGCCCCTTTATTGATTTTATTTTCCTATTTTGGTCCAATGCTTCTATATCGCTCCAAATTTTTTGCATCCTTACCTTCAGGCTAAAGGATCCGCGCCCGAAAGGAGGATGGGAAAAGGATGGGACAATACCTCGGACTGAGAGGCCTTTGGAAGGTCCCGCCTCTCGGGGGAGGGGTATTAAGGTGATTTTTTGACGGATGGTGGGGTTCACCAGGAAACGTTTAGTGGCAGTTTCCACGCCTAGGTTGGGAATGAGTTTAATGTGTTCAGTTTTAGCTTTAAACATCCAAGTCCTAGGTTTGGCCAGATGAATCTAAGTTATTCTATATGAAAATGCAAATTTAAATACAGAAAATAGATTTAACAAAAAACACAGAGAGCAAACTAAGTGAAGAAATCCATACCTGGTCCCGGATGTCTGATGGAGATTCTAATTTTTGAAGCAGTCCAGATCGTCTGGAATTTGACAGGATCGTCTCTGATCTGACAGGATCATCTGAGATCTGACGAATTCGTCAGAGACCTGCAAACAGAGAAATAGATACAAAATGCCAGAAATACAACTATTCTGATAGAGGCAAATGATGTGAAATAACAATAAGAATGTTAACAAGATAATCCCAAATGGAAATACAAGTAAATTACGATTCTTTAATGACTAATCATGATCTTATTATGCAATTAAACTACATGGGTGAACTCCAAGATGCAAGATAACAGGAAATACTAATAAAACTGACTAAATGCAGAATAAAGTAGCAGCAAAGTATAGGAAAAGCGCAAACTCTAGGCACTGATTGCCCCAATGCAGACTGTAGTCGAAATCATCTCGGATTGATACGAAATCATCTCGAATTGGACAGGATCATCTGCGACGACCTGAGCTTGCTCCGACTGAAGAATAACAAGGTTCCTGCAACAAAATTTGGATAGGACAAGTGCAGATGGTAATCCAGGGTGTTCTAATGCGTGTAAAGGTCAAGTTACAGAAAATCCAGCCAGGGGAAAGTCAAGGGGGGGTCCTAAGGTTTAAATAGACTTAGGAGGGAAGTTGGGAGGTTGGAGATCATCCTAATTTGGAAGATCTCCAATGGGGGAGGTCTCTAACGGTGCAGACGTGCTTCTGCCCGACTTAGAGACGCCGTTGAAACAGAAGCTAATTATGAAAAATCAGTTTTGGGACAAGATCGTCTGGACGTCCTAGTCCAGACGAAATCGTCCGATCTGAGGCGATATCATCTGATCGGCGACGATATCATCCAACGGTCACAACAAATCCTAAAAATGGCATGGGAAACGAGGAAACGGGTTAAACGATGGTTTGGGAGCGGTTTTGGGGGTTGAATTTGAATTTGAATTATTACTAAGGTAATTTTGATTATTGCTAAGTTTTACTGCGCCAATTTTAGGGTGCTACATTTTGCCCCCTCTTTAGCGAATTTTTTGAAGAAAATGCGTTAAAGATGAGTTCTTCTCGATCTACGAGAAAGCAAAAATTATTCCCATTTTTAGGCGATGATTCTTGGTCGAATCGTACGACAACTTACTATGGTGCCCCCTCCGTGTTTTTACCCAAATCGAACGTTTGAGGTAAAAATGCGAAAAAGCAAAATTAAAATGTTTTTAATTGTTTTTTGAATAAAATTAAGAAAAATAGGGAAAAACCCTAATTCATTGTTACTGTTCATTTTTACTATTTTCTAGAGCTCTACAGACAAGATGGTCGAAACAGCGCACAGATCGACAGAGGTCCAGCACGGGCTACGGGTAAGGGTCTAAACTTAGTTTAGAATGCTTGAATTTGATTTTCTATGCTTTTTAGATTAAATTTTGATGATTTTTGAGCATCACGGCCATTTTTGGGCCATCGACATCGTCGGGATGAAATCGTCTCGATTTCATCAAAATCGTCTCGATATCGCCGATTTCGTCCAAGGGCGAAATCGACGAAATGGGGACGATTTCATCAAAAAGGGGACGATTTCGGCTTGCAAAATCGAAGACGAATTTGCTCAAATTTGGGACGATATCATCCAATAGTGGACGATATCATCATTGATGAAATTGAACTTACTTTACTTGCATTTTTAATCACTGTTTTATTAATGATTTTTATTGTTTTGTTGTTTATGTTGCAGAGAGGATTACTAAAGAGCAGAGAATGGAAATACGATGGGCTGAGGGATGACTTGGCCACTCTATCTCAGGTAGAGCGAGATCAGTTGGCACAAGTCAGCTTGCAGCATGTGGCAGAGATGCCACAGGTTTCTACAGATATGGGGCTATTGACAACCCTAGCAGAGAGGTGGTATCCGGGTTCTTCCTATTTTTGGTTATCGATAGGGGAGATGACTCCCACACTAGAGGATGTATGGAGGATTTTGAGGATCCCCATACAAGGACGGTTGATAACTCCCATGGCCAATCAGGGCCACGCGATGATGCGACTATGCGGAGATCCGAGCTTCGCCCTAGAGAAGGGCGGAGTGAACATCGAGTCACTACGCCAGATGCCTGGGGCATCTAGACTGACACAAGTTTTGGCTGGGGTTGTAGGTGGTCTACTGCTATGCCATCAGAGTGGATGCAGAGTACCATGGCTACCGATAGATGTGGTCTACGACATGAGAGACCATGGATACAGGTTTGCTTGGGGGAGTTATGTACTATGCCGATTGTATAGGATCCTGCATGGGGTCGTATACAAGGGCGGCTCGATGTCTGGTTATGACATCACTACTGTAGGTTTGGTGCTGGGAGCACATTGTGGTGCAGAGGCCGGTAGGGCTCCCACTGATAGGGATTGATGGGGAGAGGCCTCGAGCTTTCTACTGGTGGCTCCGAAGAGGGTCACAGCGGTGGATAGATCTGCCAATGTCCCAGAGACTACTTGATGACCTTGTCTCCGACTAGATCACCTGGAGGCCTTGGAGAGATCATCCAGGGTGGGCCGAGGATGGACAGGAGCTGGCTCATGTTAGGTGAGTCTGTTGGCTGAGGATGGAGAGGGGAGAGGTGGAGCTCCACCGCTATGACCGAGTTTTGAGGCAGTTCGGTCTACAGTAGGGGATCCCATCTCTCAGAGACTACGAGTTTTCTCGGACTATCCGGGATAACACTATAGTTAGCGGGGCTCCAGATATGCAGCGCTTCTGGAGTCAGGACGTAGATGATGCCCCCATTCAGCCAATGGATGGGGACGATGCAGGGGTAGCCGACGGCTATGATGCCTGGTACACAGGCATCCGCCCTCCTCGGATGACGAGGGCTCAGGGTCCGATTCATGCAGTTGTGCATCGGATGGGGAGGCGGTGCCAGGCGGCCATTGAGGTGGCATAGGGTCACGAGAGGGAGAGAGCAGAGGAGACCACAGGCTCAGCAGAGGCCATGACAGTGGGAGAGGAGGGAGGAGAGACCCCCTTCTCCATGGAGAGAGAGACCACCATCGCCCGATAAGGGCAAGGGTGTGGACATAGGAGAGAGTAGTGAGATGGCTACTCTCTGGGCAGAGACTGTCCATCTCCAGGCATAGGTGCAGACTTTATAGGATGAGGCTACACGCCATCGAGCTGAGGCTACACAGCTCAGAGATGAGGTTGCACGCCTCAGAGCATGGAGCGGAGGAGCGAGCACTCAGGAGCTGGCACGGTCGATTGCTCAGACCACGTTCTATCAGGGTATCTACTTCTAGATGGTGCCATAGGGCTAGAGGGTACAGCTGCAATTGGCATTGCGGATCCGATCAGGGTTGGGTCATCGAGGACTTCATCTCGATCGACGACTAGGACTCACAGTACCACACATACTATGATGGGGCCACCTCGTCCACCTCAGGGCTGGGGAGGAGATGAGGCTGAGAGCTCGAGGGGTTCTCGAGGCTAGGCTACTACACTGTATAGACTGATTATATGATTTGAGAGGATTGAGTATGCCAAGATGTAGATTGTGGCATACCAATCCAGTTTTGATATGATGTACATATATTGTTGAGATATATATATATATATATATATATATATATATGATATTTTTGATCATATGACTTGTCTTATGTGTTTGTATGATGCTTTATTGTTGTGGTGTGATTGATTGGATGATTCATGTAATTATGTCATTTGGAAATATTATGGTTTGAATGTCATGCTTTTAAAATTTAAATGAAATAATCTGATGTAAACAAATTGGTTTTTTGTGATGTGATAATTTGATAAAAATAAAAGAGGACTTTTAACAATAATTTCAAAGGACATTGTCGCTATTATAGACCATTTCATGGAGTCGCCGCTCACTCGGTCGTCAAGCTAATCCCAGTATAGAAATATTGTTAAAAGTAAAAGAGTGCTTAAGAGACTGTCTTAAGACTTTGGTGTGATGATGCAAATGATGATGATGATGATGATTTGTTTTCAGATTTCCATGAAAATATTATGCATGAAATATTTTAAAATGACTTTTGCTAGGCATAAATTCCTAAGTGTGATAAATTTTTTGGATAATTCCCTAGGAATTATACCATCATTGCAAAATTGAAGTTTGACATAATGACATGAAAATAGAGTAAGTGTTTGTTTTGTTTTAAAGCATAATTGTGTAACATAATGATTTAAGTCATATGTTTTTATGATTTTGAATAAATGGAAAATAAAATTGGTACAATGGTTTGCGCTAGGCATAGAATATTTAGGTATAGACTTATACCATCATCGCGAAATCCAAAGAAGAAAATAATATAATAGTTTTATTGCATGGTTGATTTTTTAATTTTTGAAATAGTCAAAAAATATGAAGATGAGGACTTGCGCTAGGCATAAAATTCCAATTTTGGTTTTGGAACTATACCATCGTCACGAAAGTCAAAAGTTATATATAAATGTAACTTGATTGCATGTTTTTGAAAATGATTTTGATTTTTGATAATGCATGTAGTTGTCTTTATACTAAACAACTGTTCTTTCAAAGAAGAAAATGAATTTATTCCAAACAATTTGCAAAAATATTTCAAAGTATCTTAAAGACAAAAGTTAGATTTATAAGGAATCCCATGTGCGTAGGTGAGTTCATTACCAATCTTGATTTATCATAATGATACACAAAATCTCTCAAATACAAAATGTGTGTGCAATTGCATTGTTCATTTACCAGTTTGAGCAAGATACTATGATACAAGTGATTTGAATGAACCAAATAAGTGTTCGTTAACCATGATTTAGATGCATATAACCATACCAGACTACTATGTAAGTCGGGTTATCAAGAGCTAGCTAATCCATAAGCAGACATAGGTCTGTACAAAAGAAGGTCGCTAATGTGACAGACATATCACCACGCTAGGGATTACCCAAGGCCAAGCGGGTTGGGCACAAACCACTTGTTATGGGGCTTACCTCACAGTTTTCGAATAATTGAGAATTCCAGGGATTCAAGCTCATCAACCCTTCTTTTCTTTTCAATGGGTAGGGAAAGGGATTTTATTGCTTTTGCTTTTGCTTGTTTCTTTTTCTTTGCTTTTGTTTTTTTTTTTTGTATTTTTGTATTTTGGCTTGATATTTGAGATAATGCTGAAATAACTTGTTTCTTTTTCTCTTTTTCTTGAACTTTTCTTTTCTTCCTATACTAGGGATACTTGCTCGGATTAGTTGTAGAGCAAGGGATTTTTATTCGGGTAGGGGTGAACTTGTCCTTTTGCCAATTCTCAAAGATTCTAGACCATGTGCATGATAGGATAGCAGGGGAAACTTTTCGCTCAGGAAACCACTTCTACTATGTAGCATAGCATGGAAATTACAAATGTAATCATTTTATTGTGAAAAGATATGCTTGGTTTAAGTAAATAACAAGATCAATTCTCTATGCTCAAACTTTATTTAATTGAATTTTGTGGACTTTGATATAAGAGAGATTAGTAATCATGCCAGATAAAATCAAGATATTTATTTTTGTGTGTTTGTGATAGTGGGGGATTCCAAATAAATGCTAATTTATCCAAAATAACTTGAAAATATAACTGCAATACTTGAAGAAGAAATATATACAACAAATATTTGTGAAGAGTTTGATAATTTTGACTCTCTCTTTCTTCTTTATTTTTTTTTTGGTTTTGAAAAGAGTCAATAATATTGTTGTTTTTGACTTGTTATTTTTATTCATTTGTTTTTGTGTAAACAGTTTTATATATATTTTTAAAATGAGACAACATGCAAAATATGTACAAATGATGAAATGACCAAATTTTATGCGTAATATCGCTTAAGATGCATAATATTCATAGGTTCTTTTAAATATTTACCATCTAAGGTAGCTAATTTGTATGCTCCTGATTCAAATTTAGCAGTAATAATATATGGTCCAAGCCAGTTGGGCTCAAATTTACCTTTAAGGTCTTTAGTTGCATTAGTATTTTTTTGATTTTCTTTTAAAACAAGGTCGCCGACCTCAAAGGATCGATGACGAACTTTCTTGGCATATGATCTTTTAAGCTTGTTTTGGTAAGCACGAAGATGCTCCAAAGCATTGATGCACTTTTCATCTAGAAGTTCCAACTGACTGAGTCTACCGGCTCGATATTCATCTCCTACTTCGGTATCTTGAAGTAGTAGAGCCAAAGAAGGAACTTCTAATTCAAAAGGAAAAATGGCTTCAATGCCATAAACCAAGACAAAAGGTGAAGTTCCAGTGGGAGTTCGAACACTAGTTCGATAGGCCCACAAAGCTGGATATAATTGAATGTGCCAGTCGCGACCAGATTTATTGACCAATATTTTAAGAATTTTGATTAAGGTTTTGTTAGATGCTTCTGCTTGGCCATTACCCTGAGGATAATAGGGAGTGGACCAGCGATGTTGAATCTTATATTTTTGGCATAATTTCTTGACATCTTTATTTTTGAAACAAGTTCCATTGTCTGAGATGAGATTTGCAAGAATTTCGAACCTACAAATGATTTGATTAAAAATAAATTTAGAGACTTGTGTTCCAGTGCAGGAAGCTAAAGGCATAGCTTCAACCCACTTCGTGAAATACTCAATGGTGGTTATGATGAATTTGTGTCCATCAGATGACACAGGATTAATTTTGCCAATAATGTCTAAGCCCCATTTTGAAAAGGGCCAAGGAGATGAAATAGCTCTGCAGCTCTTGTGCAGGCGCATGGACAAGGTCAGCATGTTTCTGGCACTTGTCGCAATGGCGCACATAATCATGTGCATCCTTTTCCATGGTAGGCCAAAAGTAGCCTATCCTAAGGAGCTTTTTAGCAATGACACTACCACTGAAGTGTCCTCCACAAGATCCATCATGGACTTCACTTAAAGCTGATTTGGATTCTTCTAGATTCAAACATCTCAATAGGATACCTTCAAAAGATCTCCTATATAAAGTATTGCCAATTATTACAAATCGACTTGCTCGTCTACGTAATAACCGATGTTGGTTTCTATTAGAATTGGCAGGGAAAGTCCCATTTTGAAGAAAATCAACTATATCTGTATACCAAGGGTCAGGAGTAGTTTCATTGATTAGAAACACATCCAAAGGTTCTAAATATGACTTATTTGAAGCGGGTTCCTGGAGTCGATGAATAATGATGGTGGCATATTCGTCATCTAACTCCAAGGGCAGAAGAGATGCAACTGCGGCCATAGCGTCAGCCACACGGTTGCTAGTTCATGGAATAGCTTCCAAAGTAACTTTATCAAACAAGGATAACAATTGCAAAACATATGCTTTATATGGGCACAATTTATCATCTCTGGTCTGATAAACTTCATTAATTTGATTTATGACAAGTTGAGAATCACCAAAAACTAGCAGATGTTTGATTTTTAATGCCAAGGCAGCTCGTAATCCAAGGATTAGAGCCTCATATTCGGCAGTATTATTGGTGCAAGCAAATGTTAATTTGAAGGACAAAGGAATGATGTGTTTTTGCGAGGATATTAAAATAATACCCGCACCAGCCCCACTCATGCATCGGGCTCCATCAAAGTATAAGGACCATTGTTCAATATGGTCTGCCTCTAATTGAAGGCATTCATCAGGAAACTCAATGATGAGGGGATGGGTAGACTCTAAGGGTGCAACAGCTAACTGATCTGCTATGATTTGACCCTTAACAGACTTTTGTCCTATGAATGTGAGTTCAAACTCGCTGAGAGCAAGAACCCACTTGGTTGTGCGACCCGATAAATAAGGTCGACTCATAAGATACCGCAAGGGATCATATTTAGCAATGACATATGTTTTTTGACTAAGCATATAATGGCATAATTTTTGCATAGAAAATATGACTGCTAGACATAGTTTTTCTAATGAGGTATAACGAGTTTCATAACTGATTAAAGTTTGGCTAATGTAATAATTAGCACGTTCTTTCTTCTCATCATCAAGCTGAGCTAACATAGCTCCTAAAGCAAAATCTGAAGCTAAAATATACAGGAGAAACGGGCGATCATGTCTAGGCGGTGAAAGCACAGGTGGGTTAAGGAGGTATTGTTTGAGAAGTTCAAAAGCTTCTATACATTCATCGTCCCAGTTAAAAGGGACATCCTTCTTAAGGAGCTTAAGAAAGGGAGTGGTTTTGTCCGCCAGCTTATCGATGAAGCGACGGATGGCTTGAAGCTTACCTTGTAAACTTCGTAACTCAGATATATTGGTAGGTGCGGGCATATCAATGATAGCCACAATCTTGAGAGGGTCGATTTCGATACCACGTAAAGAAACTAAAACCCCTAATAGTTTACCGGACTTAACTCCGAATATGCATTTGGCTGGATTTAATCGAATAAGGTATTCTCTTAACCGATTAAATACTTTTCTCAAATCATCTAAATGATCATCTTCTTTAATAGAGCGAGCTATAATATCATCTACGTAATCATGTAGGATATCATGCATCATATCATGAAAGATATAAGTCATAGCTCGTTGATATGTTGCGCCTGCATTCTTTAAACCAAATGGCATCACTTTCCAACAAAAGGTACCCCAAGGGGTAATAAAGGCTGTTTTAGCTTGATCTTCAGGAGCTATCCTGATCTGATTATAGCCAAAAAATCCATCCATTAGGGACATCATTCCACTCCCGATGGTAAAGTCAATGATTTGGTCCATGTTTGGAAGAGGAAAATCATCTTTAGGGCATGCAACGTTAATATCTCTAAAGTCCGTGCAAACCCTAACTTTGGTAGCTTCTTTCTTGGTGACTGGAACTACATTCGAGATCCATTCAGCATAATCAATAGCTTGTATGAAAATAACATTCAGGAGTTTTTCTAACTCCCCTTTGACTAGCAAGGCCACTTTGGGATGCATTTTTCTAAGTTTCTGTTTAACAGGTTTAGCATCCGGATGGACTACTAGATGATGCATGACTACAGAAGGGTCCAGACTTGGCATATCTTCATATGTCCAAGCGAAGACATCTTCATATTCTTTAAGGAATGCAATGTATTCATCTTGTTTTTCTTGACTTAATGCTGATCCAATATTGATTATGTGAGGATTATCCTCAGTTCCAATGTTAACTTTAATGACGTTTTCTACTTCCATGTGTAGATCTCTTTCAAAATTAGGTGGGGCGGGTGAAACGCCCAATTCTTGTAATTCTTTTAAGGTTAAGTTGGATAATTCGTCTTGATGAGTGGTGGCCTCAAGTTGGGCTATAGTTGGTATAGAACCATCAAAATAAAAACCATTGTGTAACAACTCTTCAACGGAGACATCATGGAAAATATCTCCTTCCAACTCCTCATCGGATTCAACAATCAATTCAGGGTAAGCTATGGATAGCATGTTGCAGGTAAAGGGATTATTCTTTGAACACAAAGAATCTTGTTTATCTAGATAATCTTGATAACATATGAGTTGATCATCATCTTCAAAAGGGAAGGGTTGACCCTTACTAGGAAATAGGCCCACACCACATCGGGCGGGCCATGGCTCTACCTCAATAGGTTCTTTCATACCATTTTGGAAAGGTCCCAAGCCTTTCCCTTTATAGCCCATTTTAAGCATTATGGGTTTAGCTTTAATATATTCATTAGCAAAATAACATCGGGCATATCCCTCATGATGAGTTTTGATATTCCTGGGTATTCTTCCCCAATCATATCCTTTATAAATAAAAGCACAACTCCCGACTTGGTAAGTACTTCCCATAGGTTGTGGGAGGCCCAAAGTACGAGGAGATGGTGGCAAGTTATTTAAAAGAATTGAATCTTGCATAAAAGCATTTGTTTTTTCTGATATTAAGATTGTGGATAAATCCGATAAAAGTTCATCGTAAAGAGCATAAGATGTAGAAGGATCATTCCCTATATCTTTAGATGTGGAAGGTATGATAGATGTTGATAATGTGGAAGTGTCAATAAATGGGTCTATAGGTTTTGAAATTATAGGGATAGAACATGAAGGATTGGTTGTGGATTGAAGATCTTTTTGAGGTTTTAGTGTGGTTTGTTCAGAAGATGGTTGAGTTAAATGTATAGGTGTAGTTGATGGAGTAGATGATGTTATGTGTGTGTTTTTCACATGTTTAGATGAAAAATAAGAATTAGGATGTGTGGATGATAGAGCGGGGCAAAATTGCACTCCAACAGGTTCTGCCAAAGCACACATATCAAAGGGTCTAGGGTCACCATGGATAGTGACCAACTAATTTTTAAATTCAAATTTAACACACTGATGTAAAGTGGAGGGAACCGCTCGCATCGCATTGATCCAAGGGTGACCCAAAAGTATATTGTATGATGTTGGGCAATGTACAATAAACACGGTTGTATCTAGGGTTCTAGGACCAACTTGCAAGGGTAAGGTAATGACTCCACACGTTTCTTGTGTCTCGTCATTGAAAGCTTTGATAATCATGTCAGTTTTCTTCATTTCATCACTTCGAAAGCCAAATATTTGGTAGAAGTCAAAAGTGCAAATGTTTAGAGATGAACCATTATCAATCAAGACTCTTTTAACAGCTACATCTCCAATTAGAGCAGTAATATATAAGGGGTTATCCTTATGTAAACTATGTTGTGGGATATCTTTATCCCGAAAGTCAATACAATCAACTTCTCGAGTGATGATAGTATTGGACATGGCTTCGGGTTGAATATTTTGAGGTACCATCATTTGGCTTAATGTAAGCATTAACTCATCCCTATGGGTAGGAGAAGATCTTAACAAGTCCAAAAGGGAAATTCTGGCTGTAGTATTGGATAATTGTTCATTAATATTGTAAGGAGGTTTTGGTTGAACATTAGACATATGATTCCCTTTATTGGGATTTTTCAAAATAAATGGAGCTGATCCATCATTCTGAGTTTGATCTTGTTGAGAGTTTTGAGCCTGTTGTCTGGTAACGGCTCCGATGGTACCCACAATGTTATATTGAAGACGCTGAACTGGTCTTGGTTGAGCGTTTATGGCTTGTTCATTAGGAAGGAACTGATTAGAAGAGGGTCGCGTAGTAACTCTTCTAGGAAATGGTTCTTCTGGAACCATAGCATCTGTGATGGGTTGAATAGGATCTGATTCATTTTCAGAACTATTCGATTGATTTGAGGTGATGTCTATTTCACTTTCAGTATCTGATTCTACATCACTAGGATCGGGAGTTTGAATATTATGTAGGGGCCTGGTCGTGACCAGGGATAAGGTTGTGCCAAATATTTGAGGATCCTGAATAGATAATTGTCCGCTAATAGTCCCTACATATCGGGTAGGAGGGGGAACATTATGATGTTCGATTTGATTGGCCACTTCTTTACCATGGTTTGGTAAAGGATGTTGAAATATATCCAATGATTGATTAGCATTTTGATTTTGATTTTGGGGAATGGTCTTTTGAGCATTATTAGGAGCATTTTGTTTAGGTTGGAAGGCTTGCACCTCCATTTCATTATTATCAATCAGATCTTGTATTTTATGTTTCAATATTTTACAAGAGTTTGTAGCATGTCCAGGTCCTCTATGAAAATCACAATGTAAATCAGCTCTGTATCCGGGTATAGTTGGATCAGGTTCCCGGATAGCTGGTAATTGAATCAAGCCTCGTGCTAATAATTGAGGAAGAATGGTTGATAAAGGTTGATTCAATCTAGTAAATTCTCGAGGAGGTTTATCAGGAGGTTTTAATATAAATTTTTTTGTTGTCTTCATTGTATTGATATTAGCAATATTTCTACTATCAGTGACTCCATCACCTACAACTTGTTTGTTTTTATACTGATTTCTAGATGTTTTCTCATCATCTTTCTTTTTGAGCTGACCTCTTCTAATGAGAGCATCTTCTACCCTTCGAGCTAAGTCTATAGCTTGATCGAAGGTAGTTAAGGTGGCAGTTGATAACTCATAAGATATTTGTTCTTGTAAATTATTAATAAAAATGTCCAACATTTCCCTATAAGGTAGCACAAAGTGCAGTTTTCCTATCAACTGCCTCCATCTAGCTAAGAAATCAGCAAAACATTCATCTTTGTCTTGTTTTAAGTTGTACAAATCTTTAATGGTGACATGCCTCTCGATGTAGGCACTAAATTGATGGACAAACAATTCAGCTGTTTCTTCAAAATTTCTCAAAGAATGAGTGGGCAATTGATAGTACCACTCTAATGCCATTCCTCCTAAACTTTTCGGGAACATTTTTAGTAATAGCAAGTCATCATGCGATATATCATGACATGCTATCCTAAACATGCGAAGATGCTCTATGGGATCTTCAGTTCCTTTATATATAGGCAGGACGGGCATGGGAAAGTGTTTAGGGTATGGTTGTGCTACAACTATGGGATCCAGAGGTTGACTACATATCTCTCGATAATTGTACGAGGGACGGTAGGGATCTATCTGGTCCATGCGCGAAGCTAACTGTTTCACCATGGCTTCCAGATTATTGGTTTGCCCACCATATTGGTTCGGTAGGGCATTAATATGGGATTTGTGAGCATATGATGGAGGGACATGGAGATTAGATGCTATATTGCTATTGTGTAAATTGTTGGTAGGAAGGGTGTTATGAAGAAATTTTGAAGTTGTATTATGTTGTATGCCCGATTGTTGAAAATTGGTGTTTGGCTTCATTTTAGGTTTTTGTCTACTTGAAGCATATTGATCAATAGTTTGGCGAAGTAAAGCAGTGAAGGAAGGTTTCTTTTGTGTGGGAATGATTTTAGGCTCAATAACAGGTTCCTTAGGGGGTTGGGTAACTTGTTGTTTTGGCATGTTCTGAATCATAGTGACCATATCTCTATTGGATGGTCCAGCTTTATCACTTTCTTGATCAATGAAAGACAAGGGATTAGTGTGTATGTCAAACATATGTTCCATGGCTGCTTGAGTGTCACTAATTTGCCCTTTATCAATACGAACTGCCATATTAAGAGCACCAATGTTATTATTGAAAAATTTCCAGAAATGATCTAAGTTATCAAAAGCAATAGTTCCATCTGGAGCTATTCTAGGGGATGAGGATCCTTCCTCTTTAAGATTTTCTTGTTGTTCATTTTCTTCAGCCAGGTCATCTTCTGGCTGTTCTAGAGTTTCTCCTTCCGGAATTGATTCCTCAGGAAGGACATTTGGGTTTTTTGTTTTGTCTTCTAACCAATCTTCTTCTTCTTGTTCAGTTTGTTTACCATTCCTAAGTTTAGGCATTGTGCTTAAATTTAGATTTCAGCAAATATATATATACTTATATATATATATATATATATATATATATATATATGTGCAACAAGCTTAAGAGGTATATATTTTAATTATATACCTACTATAGTATTTGAAATAAAATGTTTTTGGTTTTTGTTATGTTTTGGTTTTTTCTTGTTTTTGTAACAATATTATAAAGATAACAAACAACACATTAAATGCAAATAATAATAATAATGAAAGCAATGATCTAGTTTTCTATAAACAATTTATAAATATCATTAATGGGCTCGAGTTCTTCAGGGGTCATGAAGTGTTCTTCTTCAAATTGAAAATTTTCTTTCAAGAATTTGATAAAAAGTGCTATAGTGATATTATCTGTCTCAGATTCTGGTTGGTAGAAATAAAGTTCATGGCAATATTCTCGATATAACATAGCCCTAGGAACTCTATTCCATATTTCCCTATCCATAAGAATGACCTCTTGATCTTCTACATGACCTAGGAATTGGTGTATAATAGCTGCGTTCTCGAGGTATTCCTCGAAGGTGAACAATTTTGAAGACACAAGAGCTCTCCTATAAGCTAACCACCTATGGCAAGCTCTCTGAAGTTCATGATAAACAATGAGTTGATGAGGATCCAGGATCCTATCTAGGGCAAACCTCTTGATTTGTCTAAGTTCGATTGATCTAGATGAAATGACACCTAGCCTCCTATCAAGTTCTTTCCACAGAAGTTGGTTTCTATCTGTTTCAGGCACACTAAGCACATAATTAACTTCTATGGCTGCTAATTGGTTTTCAACATTTATAGTAACTGCTAATATTTTCTTAGGAGCTACCATCTAGACATGATATGCAACTTAGTATTTTTCTAATGATTTGAAATGCATCTATGTTTTTGTTTTTTGTTTTTTTTTTCAAAAGGTTTTAGTTTCACGTCGGGTTCACCAAAATGTATCGCTCCAAATTTTTTGCATCCTTACCTTCAGGCTAAAGGATCCACGCCCGAAAGGAGGATGGGAAAAGGATGGGACAATACCTCAGACTGAGAGGCCTTTGGAAGGTCCCGCCTCTCGGGGGAGGGGTATTAAGGTGATTTTTTGATGGATGGTGGGGTTCACCAGGAAACGTTTAGTGGCAGTTTCCACGCCTAGGTTGGGAATGAGTTTAATGTGTTCAATTTTAGCTTTAAACATCCAAGTCCTAGGTTTGGCTAGATGAATCTAAGTTATTCTATATGAAAATGCAAATTTAAATACAGAAAATAGATTTAATAGAAAACACAGAGAGCAAACTAAGTGAAGAAATCCATACCTGGTCCCGGATGTCTGATGGAGATTCTAATTTTTGAAGCAGTCCAGATCATCTGGAATTTGATAGGATCATCTCTGATTTGACAGGATCGTCTGAGATCTGACGAATTCGTCAGAGACCTGCAAATAGAGAAATAGATACAAAATGCCAGAAATACAACTATTCTGATAGAGGCAAATGATGTGAAATAACAATAAGAATGTTAACAAGATAATCCCAAATGGAAATACAAGTAAATTACGATTCTTTAATGACTAATCATGATCTTATTATGCAATTAAACTACATGGGTGAACTCCAAGATGCAAGATAACAGGAAATACTAATAAAACTGACTAAATGCAGAATAAAGTAGCAGCAAAGTATAGGAAAAGCGCAAACTCTGGGCACTGATTGCCCCAATGCAGACTGCAGTCGAAATCATCTCGGATTGATACGAAATCATCTCGAATTGGACAGGATCGTCTGCGATGACCTGAGCTTGCTCCGACTGAAGAATAACAAGGTTCCTGCAACAAAATTTGGATAGGACAAGTGCAGATGGTAATCCAGGGTGTTCTAATGCGTGTAAAGGTCAAGTTACAGAAAATCCAGCCAGGGGAAAGTCAAGGGGGGTCCTAAGGTTTAAATAGACTTAGGAGGGAATATGGGAGGTTGGAGATCATCCTAATTTGGAAGATCTCCAATGGGGGAGGTCTCTAACGGTGCAGACGCGCTTCTGCCCGACTTAGAGACACCGTTGAAACAGAAGCTAATTATGAAAAATTAGTTTTGGGACAAGATCGTCTGGACGTCCTAGTCCAGACGAAATCGTCCGATCTGAGGCGATATCGTCTGATCGACGACGATATCGTCCAACGGTCACAACAAATCCTAAAAATGGCATGGGAAACGAGGAAACGGGTTAAACGATGGTTTGGGAGCGGTTTTGGGGGTTGAATTTGAATTTGAATTATTACTAAGGTAATTTTGATTATTGCTAAGTTTTACTGCGCCAATTTTAGGGTGCTACAACTTCTTTCTTCACCTTCCACTAGATTTTTCTCTATCTCATCCTTGTAGGTAAAAATGATGCCCTTATTCATAAGCCCTTACAAATAAAGCCAACATGCTATTTTGCCAAAATTTTGCTCAAATTATGCCAAGGTAAATGACCCAAAAAGTGACCAAAACATCATAGCAACAAAAAAAATCTAGAAAACGCTCAAATGCATTGATCCAAAACTGGTGGCCAAAGTGCTTTCTAACAAATTTGAAATCATGTAAAGTGGTAAATCATAATTTAAAAAATAAAAGTGTTTAACTCTCAAAAGGCTCCAACAAAGTACAAAACTAGGATCGATCAATTCTAAATTTCCATGAAGATGTCATTACCAAAAAATCTACCAAAGTTCAAACTAAGAAAATCAATATGATGTGATTTTGATATTGTGCAAACCCAAAATGGAACAAAGTTGGGTCTTTCAAGTGTGGCAGTCCATCCATTAATGAATTTGAGATATTTCTCAAGCATGAAGTTGAAACGAAGCAAAAACATAATTTTTAAGTGCTTATGTTACCATAAGCATTACACAAGTCTAAAATTATGCTAAAACACCAAGATGGATTAGAGTCAGGTTTGTAAAGTAAAAGTGCTAAAAAGGTCCAAAAATATGTAAGTCTAGAAAGCATTATCCATAAAGACAAGAAACCATACCTTCTATATGGATTTTATTAGAAAAATCCTCCTAAGGTATGGATTTGGTTTAAAACACATCCAAAATAGTTGAGAGATATTTACATCGCTATAATTCCTAGCATCGACTTGAGTATACCCATGAATGTCCCTTTCATCTTGCTCATCCCTATCAAAAGCTACAACTTCCTAAATCCCCTAAGCCACTTAAGCCAAGGCTATTGGAGCCAAAAGCAACATGTCTAATAAACTATTGTAACAACTGATAAAAATATAGAGGATGATGGTTGAGGATCTAGGGATCTACTAAAGGCACATGAGAACCAAAGTTTATATGAATAAATATGGACCTACCATGTCAGCATGACAACATAGGGCATGAATATGACCTTCACTCCCATGAGCATTTCTTGCCAAGCTATTTTCTGATAGAACTAAAATAAATTTTTTAAATATTACATTGCAAGATTCATGTAAGAAGCTTATTAATAGCTCAATTCACCTTATAATGAGGGCCAAATCGATAGCTCTTGCTTGAATATATGTTGTATGATTACTACTACCAATTAATGAAAAGTAAAACTATTTAGCCTCCATTATGGTTGCATTATCAAATCTTTATAAATGAAATTTGTGTTTTAATACATTTTTGTTGCACTCTATGACTAGTTAATTTTTCTACAACAATTTTTGTTAAATTGGATCACTACTTGGATTATTTTCATATAGCATTTGGAATGCTTAGAATATATAACTAGTTTTTAATGAGCTTAGTAATTCTTATGGCTAGTCTATTAGGTATCATTCAAAATTAGTTCTATAAGACTTATTCAATGTATATTCATTATTGTTATGCTATATTTCATCCACATTTAAGTAATTTTCTAAACTCTTACCCATTTATAATATTTATATTTATCTCTTTAATCTTAAAATATCATTATAATTTTACAAGCATTACAAGGATATGGCCTACTCCAAAGGTTAAACTTGGAAGAAATCTCAATCATCCAATATTGGCTGAAGTTGAGGGTGGACTTTACAAACTAGGTAGATTTTAGACAAATATTTTTGGCATGCTATGTAGGGCTCATTTGTCCCACCCTAAAACATGCATACTATGAAATTCAAAAGGAATTCTCATTATGCTATCTAATGAAATATGGTATGATCAAAGGAATTTTCATCAATTCACTTTATTCACTTAGAGGACTTAAGATTTTGGTGAATAGTCTTGACCTCTTAAGTGGAAAACATATGTTAGCTTAAAAATTCTATTGATTCAAGAACTAAATATATTTGTGGACCCATTGGAAACAAAACCTAGAACTACATAGTGATGGAGATGAACATCATGATTGTTGGATTCAAAATAATTTCATGCATCAAGCCATGGTTGGACAAATTTGCATGAATTGGAATGGTGATAGACCTCTCAACATTATATATCCTCATAATATTATCAAGGATCCTCTAAAGGCCTTATCCATCTATTATTTTAGTGGGAAAACAACTTACGAATACTGTCAAGACATAGTCACTCTAGCTACCACCTACAGTATTACCTTCAAATATGTGATGATTAGACTTCATGCTCGATATTTTCAAGGAAAAGTATTATTATGGTATTTCTCCTTAGAGGATGAAATCATTAAGGCATGAGATGACCTATCTGAGACACTCATAGTCAATTTTAATGACCCAAGAAACCTGTAGTGATGACTCACTACACCCATTTTCTTGGTAAGGAAAAGCAAAAGTTTGAGCCCTGCATAAGCACAAAAGAAACCTCAATAAAAAAGATTCAAAAATCAAAGGGAAGGTCTTGATATTAAATTTTGTATGAAAGTTTAAAATTTTGTTGGTTTTAATCAAAAGACAATGAGCAAAATTTTCAACATGAAGGTACCCAAGACAAAAAATTCCAAAGCTTTGATATCAAGCGGTCTTGATTCTAAGTGAAGAGAATTTTTTTGATGATAAAAGTATTGATGCCTTAGAATTCAAGAGTAATGAGGTGCCCAATATTTTAGGAGTATCATCATTTTTGTAAAAGTATCTCATATCCCTATAAAATGAAAACAATAGCATGAAAGCCATGACATAAGCAACTCAAAGATCCAAAACATTAAATGAGGAGATCTTCTATACCTAGATGATGGGAATTTATAGAAATAGATAGATGGAAATAAATATGATAGCTACTCATCCAAGGGCTCAGGGCCATTTGATATTCATGACTTCAAATCTAGAGAACCTTAGAGGGACCAATAGATCAGATGAGACATGATTCAACATCAAAAGAAAGAGCCACCTTGAAATATCTGCATGAGTTTTGGAGGGAAAAACCTCCCCTTTGTAATCTATAAATAGGAGTAGAATTATCTTGGTAAAGGATTGACAAGTTTACAATTGTATTCTCTTGTAGGGTTTTATTTCATTTCTTTTTGTAAAAAAAATTGACTCTTGAGTGGCTTATGGGTAATTTTGAATCCCCACTTTTGGCACAATATTTGTAATTATTGCATATATAAATGTAATCCTACATAAATTTTTAGCTTAGCCTTCTATGGCACCCTACGAACCCATTTATGTGTGTATGTATGTGTCTTTAATATTTTTACATAATTTCAATTTTATCAATGTATGTGTGTGTGAGGGGCCTATGTCTATTTTTAGACAAGTCATCTATAGTTGGATCTCCTATGGGACCCACCTATTTATACATACCTAAGATTTATGAATCTCATCTATGCTTCATTGTGTCAAGGAGAGGAAGTGTTCACCACTAGCACATAACATTCAAGCATATTTTTACAAGAAGATCTTAGTATATATTTTGGTGCATCACCCTCCTTTTTTCTTTTATTGAGTTATTTCATTTTTTTCTCTTACACCCACTCTTTCCTTTACTGATTCCAAGTTTACCTAAAATATCACATATTAACAAGGAGTTAACTTTGTAAAAACTCTCGGAGACCCCCAATTGATCCAAACCCTATGATCTCAGCCATAACCCTATTATATTGCTCCCCATGAGTTGTAATTTACCTAATAGTGACAATTGAAGATGATAATAAGACCCATTTTTATTGCTCACCCAATTTTACTTCATTCAAAGGTATCCTCATGAGAGTATTACCAATTTTAACATCTAGTTCAAAAGAACCTAGAGAAGGATTCCCCAAGAAATATGACCATCACATTCCCAAGCATATATATACTACATTCATGCTTTTACCCTAGACTTAAGCATTATAATATTGCAATTTAATAAAAATGTATTCCTAAAAATCTTCCAAGTGGCTATCATAGTAGAAAATATGCTATCTTAGCAGGAAATATCCCTCCTAGAACAGTTAGCTTTTGATGCTAGATAGTTATGAGAAATCAACCACAAGCTATAAAATGAGCATGTAATATTGAATCTATGATAATGGCAACATACTAATATGTAAAAATCATAAGAAACTTTCGAAATAACTCATAAAACTGCCATTAATGAAAGATCACAAAAATAGGATCTTCATACAAAATGTGGATATCTCAAGGACTCCATACTTCATACAAGTTCTACATTGTTTCAAACTTGTATTCTACTCTACTCTACTTGATATGGAGTTATTCTCCTACTTGCTCACACTATGGCCAATATATAGTGGGATGTGACTCTTGGTCTTTCATCTTCCTATGACTCTTCAAATTCCTATTCTATGGACTTATGTGCACATGGACTATGATGCATATTTACATTATTGAATACTTTGTACATTCTAATATTACTTATGCATTTATTACATTGCATAAAGTAAATACTCAAACCCTAATCTATGACAAAATCCTAATATAAAGATGTACCTATGGTGGTACATTGGCATGTACTAAATAATGTAATATATTCCAACATGCCTTGTATTACATTATTTGGTTATTGAAGACTTTAGTATTCAATATGATCTTATTTATCCTAATTTTGGAACTTGAGCTCTTATTTTCATCTTTCTTCATTTTTCTACTTGTTTGTATCCTGATCAAGTAAATAATTAATATCTTCATAAAATACTATTTTTTCTAAAAGAGCTTTAACTTCATGTTCATCTGTAGGTTCTTCCAGTTATTGAATTTCTTGGATCTCTCAAACTAAGTGTCCTTTTTGTTTTTCTTATCTATATTGTAGTTGAGGATGATTGTATTTATCTTGAGAAGTATATGGACACTTAAATTGTTGCTGATATGGATTAAATTGATTCTGATATTTTCTTGGTTGGAATGGACTACTTGATTGGCTTCCAAAATTTGTTTGATTTCCTTGATACTGATTTCTTGGATTGAATCTACAATAATTGGTACTATGTCCTTTC
Organism: Wollemia nobilis; assembly: GCA_028583015.1. Lineage (NCBI taxonomy): Eukaryota > Viridiplantae > Streptophyta > Pinopsida > Araucariales > Araucariaceae > Wollemia > Wollemia nobilis. Next base: position 4,543,451 of record JAQPPZ010017049.1, on the reverse strand, counting down.
TTTTTGCATACTTGATAATATCTATTATTCCATTTTGATCTTCCCTTTGAGAATAAAGTAACATTTCCTTTTGGATTATCTTTTGAGACTAAGGTATTGTTAGTCATTTCATCTTATAACAAATTTTCCACCTCATATTCTTGTAGGATATTGAATAACTTGTCAAATGATGCATCTTTACTTAGAATTTGTAAAGATGTGACTATATGCTTGTAGATTTTTGGAAGTTCTATTAGGATTACTTGAACAAGAAATTTATCTTCAACCTTTTCTCCTAGGTTAACAATTTTTCTTTTATATCTACCACTCTTCTTAGAAATAATTCTATACTTTCACCACTATTAAATTTTAGAGAGTGCAATTGAGTTTGAAGGTTCAAGATAGTAGCTTTATTATTTCTTTCAAATATCTTGGCTAAAGTTTTCCAAGATTCTGTAGAAGTTGCTGCTAAACTAATATAGGGTTGTATTGCATCTGTGATTGTAAATTTTATTATCATGAGTGCTTTTTCTTCATATTCAAAATTTTGAATCTCTATAGCATCTATAGTAGGTTTATCTTTTTCTCCTTTAACAATATCTCAAATATTTTCAACTATCAATATTGACTTCACTTTGTTTTTCCATGAAGAGTAACTAGATCCTTTAAGAAGTTGATATTTTATAAGAATGAATTTATTTGTTGTCATGATGATATTTGTAGATTACCTTATATCTCCCTAATCCTTTAATATAATGTGGTCTTGATAAAATTCTTAGCTTTATTAGTTTTCTTTGAGTTGAATCCCTTTTGTCTCCCTAATGTTCAACTACTATTCTTCACCTTATTTCTCCCTATTTGTGAATAGAAAGCTAGAAATTATTTTAACACACTTTCAATTTTGATAAGATTTTCTATTTTCAAGACCTTTAAGTTGGATTCCTTATGTCTCATTAATTTTAGTAAGAGACTAATTACAATGTAGTTTTTCCAACATTTCAATAGCTCTATGTTTTGTTTCTTGTATCTTTCAATTCTCAATAGTATAGTTTATAAATTTCAAGATCTACGTTGGTATTGAACTCCTTAGAACCCCCTAATTAGAAATTTAGAAAATATAGATATTTGAAAATATAGATATTTGAAAATTCAATATTTCAATTTCTATGTAGAATTTCTTATTTCTCAAAATTAAGTTATTTGCAAATATTTCTTATGCTTGAATAAAGTAATTCCAAATGCTTTCCAATTAAGTATTCGTTGCTTCAAAAAGGCTTTAAAATATTTCAATAAAGCATCTAAGGTAATGGTATAACAATGCAATTCCTTATACCTCCATTTATTTAATTAATATTAAAAATACTAAAAAAGACCATACATCCCTAAAATAAAAGATAAAATTGAAATGTAGCTAATCTAAATGTAACCATACAAATAAAGAACAAAGAAAAAGAAAATGATTGGACGGTGCCATTTTATTAATAATACTTTGTTATTTCTAAGAATATTACAAGATCCCTCTTAGGGATTGCTACCAATCTTAATACAATGTAATACAATTGAAACCAATTTGGATGTACTATGTAGGATCTTTTAGAATCCACAAACTGATTGGGGATAGGTTTTTAGGATTGTCGTAATGTATGATGATGATGGATGAATCTTTATGACATTAATTCCTTATAAAGACATGTAATATGCACACAAGAAGATCTAAAGAGAATCAAAAGCATATGAAGAGCCTTTAAAGATAAGGCCCATAATTATAGTAAAAGAAAGCGATAAAGAAACTAAAATACGACAAATACATGCATGAAAATGAAATCTAGCTATTCTAACAATAATTAAAATGCTGCTAAACTTAACAAAAGAAAGAAAATAGGAAACATATCTCTGCCCAGGAGACCATATCTATGCAAGATGGTTGTACTTGTTGGTTGTCTCTTGGAGAGATGATCATACCTATAGGTTGTCTCAGAGAGATATGATTGCTAAATTGTAGATGATTCTCTTGTGATCGATGCAAGGTGACACCAAGTTTGATCTGTAGATTGGTCGACAAATTAGTGTATTCATAGGGAATTACTTAGGGATAGAATTTGACACCAAAGTAAGGATGCTTGGTTGTATGAGGAGCACGGGTGTGATATTCAACCTTTGAAGTGATCCATTGGTATGCTTGGAAGATTCATGGTTAGAATTTAGTAGCATTTCATTCCTTGGAAGTGAAAGCTTTCTTTGATCCTCAATTTAAAAATACTTCGTTGCATGAAAAATTACTATATCATTAATGAAGGCTAGGTGCCATTTTATAGAATTCCAAATGGAAGCCTAATATTGCAAGGGAATCCAAGAAGCAGTTAGATTAAAGAAATATAACTGCCCATTCTTGAATCTTGGCTACAACTAACTGGTATGTCGTTATGCCCAGCTAGCACATGTAACCACTTTAACCATTGCATGGGATTCAAACCTATTTTAGATGTGACCATCTTGAGGTGAGACAACCCTAACTAGGGACCATATCGGGGTAAGATAGTCTCTCGCGACCATCCCTTGGTGGGATGATCTTGGTTGCAAAGGGAAATTCCTCCTTGTTTGAGTGGTAAAAACCACTGTTGAGCCCCATGGTTGTCCAAGGTGGGTCATATGGACTTAAAGGAGTCCATATAGATATTCTCATAAACATGACATGTTTTAAGTGTCTACAAATCTCAAGCATAAAATATTAATCAATTTTCACCTTAGCATTAATATTCCTTATTTTCCTTTACATTTATAAAAAATACAATTTAATTTAAATGCTTTTAGTACCTTTTTTATTACGGAATGTTGTGTATGTGGTCTGCTTCTCCTTGAATTATCTATTCTATAGATTGCACTATAATTAAGGTGTGTTCCTCTTCACTGATTTCAATGCACTATGACACATTTCTTACAATATTTAATACTCCTTTTAGTGCCTTCTAAGATAGTGATTGCCCTTCAAATACTGACTGGTTTCACTAACTTATTTATATGTTGTGCTCCCTTCACCTATATTACACTCTTATATTAAGAAACTTGTATGACTTGTCTTACATGCACCGAAGAAATTTCACTTCCCTTGGAGTTACCTTTTGCATTGTGACACTTGGCAATGAGACTCTTTACTCCACTTATGATTGTATTTAGCCCTTCCAACTGGTGGTTCTCCTATTCCAAGTAACATCTACTTTTTTCTTCATAACAATTCCTATAATCTTCTTTTATTAGTAATGCTCTAGTCCACCTTTACGTAGAATGATTACTTTATTTTGTAACTCTCCCTTAGCTTGATAACAAACTACTTCTCTTCTACACATAGAAGTAACCTAATTCTACTTATCAAATGTTTTTGCTCAATTCTTCTATGCCTTTGTAACAAAAAATGGTGTTAGATTTTCTTTCAACACCTTACAAATTTAGGTATTATCCACTTCTTGTAAATTGTTCTCATTCTTATATGTGGTGGATATTTGACTTCTTGATAGCATTATGGTGGTGCTAATGGCACTTAAGCTTCTCTATTTATGGTGCTATATTGAGACACCTCTAATGATGCTATCCTATGGATATCTTGTTGGCACTTTTCTAGTTGCTATCTCATGATACCTGGGTGGTGCTTCAATGGTTGGCTTGTCTAACTCAACTTTTCACTTGACTTGATACTCCCCAAAGAAGTATGCACTGTATTCTTCACCTGTAGATACTCTAAATACCTAGCCCTGGCTTCTTTTTTGAATGGCAAAACTTTATATTACTTTCCTTATATATTCTACCTTTTATTCAAGTATTATTTGGCCTAATATTGCAATACTTTATTTTTTAGAAAATCAAGGTAATATACCTTGTTCTTTGGATGATATTTCTCTTTGTAAAATCACCTCTTACTAGTCTTAAAAAATGCACTTAGTTGACTCTATAACATGCTTTGAAACTAATGCTTTCTTTCCTTATAACTCCTTTTATGCAATATCTAATTTTATTTATACTGTTAAAACGTGCAAGTTTGAAGATAAACAAGATGCCTCCTTTCTCACCTTGGAGACACTAAACTTTAGAGCTCTATTTTATTGCTCAAATATGGTGCTTAAATAATAACCTTTATAACACCAATGTGGCATACCTTTTGTAGCTAATTATTCTATGACATTTGAAGATATAAACTTGAGATATTTCCTTTTGCTACTCAAATATGGTATTTTCAAAAAACTTAATAATACTTGGATAAAAACTTTAATAACACCAATTTTTAAACCTTATATTGGCCTCCTTTGTAGCAAGCTTTCTTGGTGATTTGGTTCAATTATTTTCTGCTCTATATTTGTAAATTTTTATAGCCCTCCTTTTTACTTGATAGTTGCCTTGATCTTGTCAATTTTGTAGCCTTCATTTTTCCTTCTAATGTTACCCAATTTTCTTGATTTGCTACCTTCTTTTTTTGCCAACTCCTTCAATTTGCTATCCTGTTACTCTTCAAATTATACTACAAAAACAACAATATTATCCTTTCCAATGATAGTCTTCAGTTTCTCAAATTGGTGGTATCTTCTATCTTCTTTCTCCTCCTTAGCTCTTGTCAAATTCTGACTTTAAAATTGGCCTATTTGCTAGCCTCCTCAAGAATATGAATGTCTTGAGATCTAGAATTTTTTCCAAAATTTGGAAAATTTCTTACCACATTATTTTGTCTTTTAGGCTTGTTTTTTGATGGCAATAATTTTCCCAAATTCTTTTTTATTAGGAGCATATCCTTGCTTTTTTCTTCTTTCTTGGGATTGTCAAATCTCCTCCAATGGCCACTTCAACTTTTTTAAATAGGTATTTTTATAGCCTTATTCTTTCTCCTTTCAAGTTTTATTGAGACCTCTTTTCTTGGATCTTCAAATTTTGCAGCTTTTCAAATCTTCTATAGAACTTTTCCTAGTCCTCTATCTTCAATATTCAATCTTCTATCTTCCAAATCTAGTTCTTCAATGGGACATCTTTCTTGGGTCTCCTTATTCTAGAGCTACTTTTTACTTTCTTCAATCTATAGTCTTCAATATTCTATGGAGACCTCCTTATTGGGTCTTCTCAATCTTCTATCTCCAATATCTAAGGGGGACCTTTTACTTGAGTCTCCTCTTTATTCAATATTCAATAAGGAATTCTTCTCTTGAGTCTCTTCTTTCTTCAATTTATATTTTTTCTACAACAAAGAACTAATCCCTACACAAGGAAAGCACATAGACTTTCAGGCAGTCAAAGATAAAATTCTTCTATATCTGTTGTAGGAAGCTTCTCAAATTTTAAAAACTAATTTTGTATAGAAAAAAAAATTAGACAATAGCAAGCAAATCCATACAAATATCTATATCTCTATATGTCAATAAACATCACTACTTATCCTTAAATCTAGTGGAAAAGAGATCTATGTTGAGTCCTAGTATTCACAAGTTTTATTGCAACCCTGTGGAAAGACTCTAGCCAGAAATTAATTCTTAAAATTATGAAAATGAGATCTCCCTATCTCCTCTCAATCTCTCTTGTAGTTCTCCCTATCTCCTATCAATATACCTTGTGCTCTAATACCACTGTTAGCTTTTGATGCTAGATAATTAATAAGAAATCAACCACAAGCTATAAAACGAGCATGCAATATTGAATCTATGATGATGGAAATATACTAAGCATGTAAAACTCATACAAATTTTTTGAAATAACTCATAAAAATTGTTATTAATGAAAGCTCATGAAAATAGGATCTTTATACAAATGTGAAGATCTCAAGGACTTCATACTTCATACAAGTTCTACATTATTTCAAACTTGTATTCTACTCTACTCTACTTGATATGGAGTTATTCTCCTACTTGCTCACACTATGGCTAATATATAGTGGGATGTGACTATTGGCCTTTCATCTTCCTATGACTCTTCACCTTACTATTCTATGGACTTATGTGCACATGGACTATGATGCACATTTACATTATTAAATACTTTGCACATTCTAATATTACTTGTGCATTTATTACATTGCATAAAGTAAATACTCTAACCCTAATTTAAGATAAAATCCTAATCTAAATATGTAGCCATGGTGGTATATTGGCATGTACCAAATAATGTAATATATTCCAACAAGAACTACCATGTAGGATAGCCCTCAAACCCATAAAATGAATTCATAGATCATTTTTCTAAACCTTCATGTATGCCCAAAATGGCCACATACTTGAGAAAATTTTGTCTAAGTCATGAAGTTCTCATTCCACACACTTTGCAGTGTATTTTGGAGTGGATCCACAACAAAGGCCATGAGTTCGCTCAACACTTGGTAAATTTTTGCACTTGGAGTGATTCCGCAAGATTTCTCATATTATTGGCTCTGGAATGGTGACGCATCCTAAATCCGCAAAACTTTTTGGAGAAGGATGACGTCAGCAGAAAATAAGTGCGGATTGGTGACCGCTTGATATTTTGAATACCTTACGAGCGGCTAAGTGTTGGAAGGTCCGATTCTAGAGAATGCATAGAATATTTTTACCTAGAATGGTGACAAGGTGGAATGCTATGAACATAGTAGATGCGGATCCATGATGAAGGATATTTTGACTAACTCTCTTCTAGAATGATGAAAAGCAACGATGTACTTTAAGGTCAGTGCGGATTGGAGGAAGAGTCACTTTACATTGCAATAGGTCCAAAATGATGTTCACAGGCCAAGGCACTTGCTTCGGTCTAGAATGGAATCCATAAAAGTTTTGAAGGAAAGATGACATCATCAAATTTTCATGTGGATTGATGAATGTTTCATGGCCAACGAAGAGGAATAAAGAACAAGAAGCGGATTCGATCTTGCTTAACTTCCAAAGCACTTAAGGTCGGAGTGGCATTCCATAGTTTCTAAGGTAGGAAATATGACATCATCAATTTTTAAGAGCAGAATGGTGTTGAGTTCTCCCTACCATTATACCAAGCTTATATCAGAATAGATCGTAGCCATACGATGAGGGAGATCGATGGTGGAGATTGTGCTCAAGAATCTAAAGTATATAAAAGCATTTCTTCACTAGAGTTGTAATAGTCAGTTGGAGGAGGAAGCTAAAGCATCGAGGGTTTCAAGAAGATAGAACCAAAAATGGTTATAGATCGACGATGGTAGAAGGCTTCCAAGAAGGATCGATGATGTATACGTAATCTCCAATGGCCAGAACTCTAGTTAGCATCAATGATCAACAAGTTGCAGAGGCTTCGAGCTACCATGGTGGTCCACTTGTAGTGGGTTTCCTAGAGGATGTACCAGTAAGAGAATACTAGCAAGAACTCTCTACTGTGCTATCAAATTTTAATCTTTGTAATGTTCCTTGTTATTTTTAATTTTGCAAAACTATAAGTAGAGGTCGAACCCTCATTTTTAAAGGGTCGGCTCTAGTGTGTTTTCTTGTGCTACTATAAATATTCCCAAGGACTAATGAAAGGAGCATTACATTGATCTTCGCCTCAAAGATTGTGTCTTCATATTTGATATCAGAGGTTCAAATTCTTTAGTTGCATTTCTGTGAATACTTAAATGGTTAGTTTGTGCCAAATTAATGGATTACTAGCTATTAGGGTAATTGAAATATGCTTTTGGATTTGATATTTATTGATAGGGAGTACATTTCTATAAAATCTAGATAGTGGTGAATTCTATTATTTGGATTATCATTGTTTGGATATTGAAATTGTTGTCTACAATATTTCTCTACTATTCGTTAATGAATGGAAATACATTTAATTTGAGATAATGTTGATATGAGTAATGTGTCTTTAAGTCAATTTTTTGGAGCTTTTTGTTGTAGTGCAATGTTGTTAGCCTATCCATCCACTATTGTTCACATCTCTCTAACCCTAACCTTTTCTTACCCTAATATCCAAACCCTAAGTGAGCATAATTGTGTCAACATCCTGTTTAAGTTGACAAGGAACCAACCTACTCTGGAGGTTGGATCGAAAACTCTATTTTGGTCCATCCAATATTGAGTGTTGAGTATAGCTATCGGGTGCAAGCCTGGATAGAAAGTAGGAAGATATATAGTCACAGTATTGAGTAAAACTTGATGCAATTCAGTGCCCAATAGTTTTTGGCATGCCTAGTGGGACCAGTTCACAAGGAACACGAAAACCCATCATATGAGTTATTTTTTATCTCAACCTAGAGGAATCAAGATTTGGTGAATTGTCTTGACCTTGTAAGTAGAGAAGAGCAAGTTCACCTAGCGACTCCCTGGTCCTTAAACCCATAAAAAAAATTATCCCTGTAGACCAATGTCCTTTCATGTATACCAGGTCCTTCAAAAGGAATAACCCTGACTCCTATTTTTATTGTGAATTACCTTATAAAGGGTCTATGGTTATCAGAATTTTGAATCAAGACTTCCTCTTAGAAGAGGAGCTTTCTAAAGAAAACCCTATACTTAACCCAGTAGTCCCTCCGATAGGATCTGCACCTAGAAATATGGCACAAAATGTGGCCCCTAATCAACCATTACAGAAATATCCCAGCTGGAATACAGTTGGTCCCTTAATATTAGCCCAAATGAATGCCATCCCCTAGGCTGTATCTAAAGCTATCCCCACCTATGATGGATCTGGGAAGATAACTTATGAGCATTGTCAAGATATTTTGAATCTGGCAACAATTCACAACATAAAAGAGGAGGATATTATTGTAAGAATTCTAGCCCTATCCTTCAGAGGAAAGATATTACATTGGTTTAGAACCCTGGAAGATAACACTATCACTTCATGGCAAGCCTTAGCCGAGCCATTTATAGAATAATTTAATGAATCTACTGATCCTTTCTCCCTACTTAACCAGTTTACATCCATGCAGAAAACTCAACAAGAAACAGTCTCAAATTTTAATTTGAGGTTTAGCAGAACATGGAAGAGGATACCTCCCACAGCTAGACCAGCTACATGTTTGGCATACATGTATTATATCTGAGCTCTTGGATCAGAGCTAGGATTACAAACACAACAATATGGAGTAGAAACCTTCCCCCAAGTTTATAATGCAGCAGTTCATGCTGAGAATATCCTAATTAATGTGGGAAGACTTCCCCCAAAATTGTGCTACCTTATAACACAAAACCACTAGTAGCCAAAGTCAAACTACAAACCCTTCTTACATGGATCCCCTTTCTTTATCATCTCCATCTCCATAAATGAATGCAATCCCTCAGCCAAAGCCAACATCCTCTATAGATCCTTTTCCTCCCCTTCCTTCTCAACCATCTCAGGAGTTTTTTGCTATTCTTGATATACAAAATACTCTAAAAACTCTGAGTAATAGAATTAATTCAATGGAAAAGAGAGACCAAGAAAGGATACAACATAGGAGGTTTCCATATGTGAATAAATATCAGAGACCTGGTCCTAGTAACAACACTAGGGTCAGAGTGAATGCAGCATATGAAGAGTCAAAATGTTCTTCAGATACTACTCTTGCTAATGTTTGGTGTTTAGTATGCAATGATCCCCATGACTCTCAGTATTGTGTTATGTACCAACACCATGTACAACAAGCTATGGATCAAGCTAAAAGAAATCAAAATGGAAGAGTAAACATGTTATGGCAGTCTGATCAAATCATGGTTGGAAAAGAGTTGGATGAAGAAAGCCCAATTGCTATTATGACAAGGTTTGGAAAGAAAGCCTTACAAGTGGATCCCCAAAAAATGGGCCAATTCCAAGTCCCTTCTCAAAAAAGAACTGATTCCCTTCCTCAAAGCAGTGATACTTTCCCCATACCTCAAGCTAAAGGTAATGAGAGGACAGATAGTCTTCCTAGGAGGCTGGATAAGGAAACTGAAAGAGACCAAATAAAATCTAAATATGAGGCTCAAGAAAGGCTCAGATTCCCCTCTATTACCAAAATGTAGAGAGTAGAAGCCACTCAATAGTATAAAAGGAGATATGGTGAGCCAAAAGGAAGGCCTGAAAGACCTTCCCTGACTAAATTTGAGTATAATATTATTGAAGAGATGAAAAGGATTCCATCAAAAGCTAGCCTGTATGACACTCTGTTTATTCCTGGTCAGATCGATCTACTTAAGGCTTCCCTCAACAAGTATCCACAAAATAGATAGGCCACTACAATCCTTAGTATGCCATCAAAAAATAAAGAAATGTCACCTACTATTTTAAATAATAAGCCCCCTCCTTTCTATATATCCCTGAGGATGGAAGGTTGGGTAGTCCAAAATTGTATGATTGATTCAGGAGCATCAACTACAGTTATGCCTAAAGCAATCTATGAAGAAATGGGTATGGAGTATACTCGATCTTGTCCTAGAGTATTACAATTAGATGGGACACCTATTAAGATAGTTGGAGTCATAAAAGATGTATTGATGAGGTTGCATAGAGCCCCTGAGGTGACAATAGTACAAGAAATAGTTGTGGTTGACCTAGAACCCTACTTTGGATTATGCCTTTCAAGGGAGTTTATCGCAAAACTAGGTGGATGTATGTACATGGATTATTCTAGTATGGTAATTCCTTTCAAAGGAAAGAGAATAAGGATAACACCTAAAAAACCAATAGCTTATCACATTGAAAATATTGAGGAAGACATGTGCAATATTAATCCCCTGGAAGAATTTGAGCTGGTGGAAAACATTGAGGAATTGGATATTGAGGATGAGTTGCCTTTCAGAGAGGATTACAATCAATTTGGAACTGGTATGGGAACATATAGTATCTCAACTAAATTAGAGAAGAAAATCCCTACTATATCCAATCAGTACTTGAGAGAAAAGGAAACATGGATCATGCACTTTGATGGTGCTAAATGCAAAAATGGTGTAGGAGCTGGTGTGGTTTTACAGTCCCAATCAGAAGGGACAAAGAATTTTGCCTATAGACTAACATGGTCATGTACTAATAATGTTGTAGAATATGAGGCCTTGTGTCTTGGATTGATTCAAGCAGAAAGCATGGGCATTAATATTTTGAACATATATGGTGATTCTGAGTTAATAGTCCATCAGGTAAGAAATAGGTGTAGCAGTAAGCACCATTACCTAAAAGCTTACAGAAATAGGGTATGGGATCTGATGGAATCCTTTGATGCCCTAAATTTAAATTTTATTCCCAGAGAAAAGAACACTCTAGCCGATTCCTTAGAAATAAAGGGAGCTAACTTCAACCCTTCTGTAGACTATAGGATCAAGAAGGCCAAGGGAATCAAAATGATTTTTAGACCTACAGTACCAGACAAGTAGATTTTTTGGCAGGTTTTTGAAAGTGATGAACAGATAATTGAATTTTTGGTAAGAGAAGCATGTCTCTCTACTATTCAAGAAGAAAATATAGAAGAAATTTATCAACAAGATGTTATTCAACTAAGGAACAACCACATCCCTAGAGGATTGGTCACCCTAGAGAGCTTATTTGACAATGAGGACAGGAAAAAGACCAGAACCATGAAAGTCAGTGAAAAATTTATAAAGAAGTTGAAGTTGGTATTGAAAATAAGCTCAATGTTGGGATTAAATGTTCACCAGAGGAAGCTAAAGACATCAAAGCCTTATGCTTAAAATACCAAGATATTGTGGCTTGGTCATATGAAGACCTCAAGGTATATGACAAGAAGGTTATCCAACATACTATTGAGCTAGAGCCCGATGCGAAGCCTTTTAGGCAGAAGCAAAGGCCCATGAATCCAAGGATCGAGGCCATCATGAGAGAGGAACTCTTAAAGTTATTAAAGGCTAAGATCATATACCCAATAAAACATTCTACCTGGGTAGCTAACTTGGTACCCATAAGAAAAAAGAATGGTGATATACGCTTGTGTGTAGATTTCAGAAATATTAACCAAGCATCCCTCAAAGATCACTATCCCCTCCCATAGATTGATCAAATATTATAGATAGTGGTAGGGGTAGAGAGGTTCTCATTACTGGATGGTTACTCTGGATACAATCAGATTTGGGTGAAATATGAAGATCAGTATAAAATAACATTCACCACAAAATGGGGCACATTTGCCTACCAGAGAATGCCTTTTGGGCTGTCCAATGTGGGAGCCACATTTTAGAGAGCCATGGATTATGCCTTTGGTGCACTAATAAACAAAGTAATTCTGATTTATTTGGATGATATGACTATGTTTTCCCATGATAAGGAAGACCACCTATCACACCTAGAGCAAGTTTTTCAAAAATACAGAGAATTTGGAATTTCACTCAATCCTAAGAAGTCATTCTTTGCGGTTCATGAAGGAAAGCTGCTAGGTCATGTGGTCTCAAAATAAGGTATGGCCATAGATCCAGATAGAATCAGATCCCTTCTTGCTCTCCCTTTGCCTACAAATAAGAAAACCTTACAGTATTTTTTGGGCCAAGTCAATTTTATCAGGAAATTCATTTCTGATTTTGCACAAAAAGTAAGGCCTATATCTGAGCTACTCAAGAAGAATGTTGAGTTCAAGTGGACTGAAGTTAGAAAATAATATTTTGAGATTATCAAGTAGTCCATTGCAACTGCCCTAGTGCTAGTAAATCTAGATTTTAGTAAATATTTTATCCTTTATGTGTATGGAGCTGAAGAAAGTTATGCTTCAGTGCTTACTCAAAAATATAATCAAGGTGAAGAGCATCCTATATTCTTTTGGAGCCAGACACTCCATGATTACCAGGTCAAATATAACTTTATTTAAAGACAAGTGTTTGCTATGATGAAATCACTAAAGAAGTTCAGGCAGTACTTGGTACAGAGTAAGACCCTGGTATATGTGGTTCATCCAGATGTGAGAAGTTTTATCCTTCAGGGTGAACTAGGAGATAAAAGAGTTGGTTGGATTACTAAAATCCAAGAGTATGATGTAGAGATACATCCCACCAAGTTGGTAAGAGGTAGAGCCCTATGTCAAGGTCTAACAGAGGCTGCAGCATTAGCAAAAATGATAGCTTTCCAAATAGAAGATGAAGATCAGGTGGAAGGAGCACAAACAATAGACTCTGATTGGGTTGACCAGATGATCAGGTATTTCCAAATTAGAGTATGCCCCCCAATATAAATGCATCCCAAAGGAGGAGATATAGGTTTCATGCTTTAAAATATGTACTACTACCAGAAGGCCTGTACAAAAGAAATTTGGATGGAGTTCTTCTAAAGTGCTTAAAATATGATCAACAAAATAAGGTCATTGAAGAGTTCCACGGAGGACCAGTTGGTGGACATAGCTCAGGCAGAGTTATAGCTTTGAAAATCATAAGAGTAGGTTATTATTGGCCTACTATATTTACTGATTCTTTCAGGATCACCAGGGCCTATGACAAATGTCAGAGATATGTTGGAAGGACAAGGAATGCTTCATTCCCCCTCAAGCCCATACAAGTTGAAGAACCTTTTCAACAGTGGGGGATGGACTTCATAGGGGTCATCAACCCCAATTCCTCAATAGAGCATAATTTTATCCTAACTACCATAGATTATCTCACCAAATGGGTAGAGGCTATTCCTACTAAGAAATTAGATCAAGAAGTTGTGATCAATTTTATGGAAAATTTGATTTCAAGGTTTGGGGTTCCAGAAGCCTTGGTGAGTGACAATGGCCCAACTTTCATAGGAGCCAAGTATATTGATTTTTCCAACAAGTATGGCATCACTCTTAAGAATACTTCAAATTATTATCCATAGGGTAATGGACTTGCAGAATCTACCAATAAAAACCTGTTAAGGATTTTGAGGAAATCACTTGAAGGAAATAAAAGAAGTTGGCATATATTGCTGGACCAAGCTCTATGGGTAGACAAGATTACTATAAAGAATTCCATTAAGACTTCCCCTTATGCACTAGTATATGGCAAAGAGGCAGTGTTACCCATCCATTTGGAGATTCCAACACTTAAGCTTGTCAATACAGAGGAGGAATCAGAAGAAGATCCGGTAAAAACTAGGCTGACTCACTTACTGCAATTAGAAGAGAATAGAGCTCAGGCATATGATAATTTTCAAAAGCATTCCTCAGACATCAAGGTATGGTTTGATAAGAAAGCCAGATTCAGAAAATTCCAAGTTGGAGACTCAGTTCTTAGATGGAATGTTGATAGAGCAAAGCCAGGCAAGCATGAAAAGTTTGATTCTTTTTGGGATGGTCCTTTCAAAATAGTAGAAGCCAAGGAGTCCAATGTGTTTCAGCTGGAATACCTGGAAGGGAACATACAACCGATTCCAGTGAATGGTTTTCATCTCAAGCTCTACTATGTGTAAAATATGAGCCCACTATAACATATGTATATACATTGTATTATTATTTCCCCTTCTTTTTGCACTTTGTATTTTAGTTTCTTTCTGCACTTTGTAATCAGTCTTCTTTGAAAAATCTTGGAAAAAGAAAAAATTTGCAAAAATGACTAAGTGTTGACAAAGTATCCAACAATGCTCCATTTCGCACTCGAATGTATGTAAATTCTTCTGGAACGACGAGCATTTTTGAATCCGCATCAAAATACACTAATATCCCCACGGATTGGTGCAAATGTTCTTATCCCGCATGAGGAAGAAAGCCAAATATCAAAATAAGCAAAGGCATCTCCAATCTGGGGACCTTTCAAAGCTAAATAATGATGAAGCGAAACCGAGGTGATAATTCATGCATGAAATTTGCTAAGTATCAGCGAAATAAAAAATATCTTCAACCCACTAGGTTTCAAAAAACTAAGGGGAAGCCGAGCAACGATTTCATGACCGTGCCACATGGAGATACAATAAATATCCCTCAATCAATGCTAATGAACTCACACTCAAACCAAAGAGTAGCCAAAGAGGCGCAGTGAGGTGGCAACACAGTTTGAATTTTTGGCCAATGAAAATTTAGAATGCCACCATTGAGCCACCAAGAGGAATGAGTGGAAGTTGGAAAGTGTGCCAGTGGGTAGATCATGCAACAGCCACATTAATGGTGGAAGATACGCACACTCCAAGAAATAAAAGAACCAAAAAGGCACACACAAAGTTCATTTGCTAGCTAATTGCATCCACAAAGCTGGAAAGGGTGAAACGATACTCTAAGGTTTTTTGCTGTGAATTACAGAGAACAAAGTCTTATTACTATCAAAATGGCTTCAGAGGATGTCCAACAGTTTGAAACTCTAGAGAAAAATATGGTGGCATCGTACATCGATAGAGCAGAAGCTGTGGTGGCTACTGAAATGGTCCTCACTGAGAGAACAATGCTCAAAGTGTTAATTATAGATACAAGAAGAAAGTCACTCTGTCTATGGAAGGTAGATGTGTTGTCCTTTCTTATATCTCTTTTTACATCTATGATTCTGTCCATCCCTGTCCAGAGTTAATAGCTGCAATAGTTAAATTTTATGACCCATTGGCCAAAGCAGTAAAAACCTCTAAGGGCAAAACCCTTTTCAGTATCACCACCTCTTTCTATCATAATATTTTTTCCCTAGGGTCCAAACCATCAGTAAGGCCAAAAAAATTTAAGGTGACTGACCAGGCTGGGTTTTACTCCTTGGAGAAGCGAGCCAATGATGGAGAGTCATTTAAGAGATGGGTTTATAAATAGCTTGATACAAAGCCCAAGAAGAAATTACCTGAGGTCCCAATCTCTATTGATGAATTTACAAACCTTGTACTATTTTCTATGTTGGCCTATATGGAGGGTTTAGACTCTGATAGAATGGTATACGACTGGAAAATTACCTTGGCCTATTGTATTTCTAATGAAAGAATGTATGAGAAAGGCGTGGAGGAGAGAGGAACTAGGGTGATTTATTTTGACTGGCCAACTTTTCTTGCACAGAGGATACATGAACAAATGGTAAGTATGAAAAGGGGCTCTAATGCTCCTAGTTTTAGGCATTGCTCAAGTCTAGTGTGGATGTTTTATGCTGCCACTAAAGATAGAATGCCTTGGATTTTGGTCAAGGACAAAACCAATGATGGGGAACCCTTACCGGTTTATTACTGGATAAGTCACTTGAGAAGCAATGAGTCTTATTATAGATTCAACTTGGAATTTCTTGGACTTGCCTTGAAAATAATGTATGGAGAGTGCCCTAGATTACCACCCTTAGCTAAGAAAATTTTGAGAGAAGAGGGTGCTGAGGAAGGAGATTGGTATTTTTTGATCGAGGGCACAATTATTAGATTATATGGTTTCATGGGAAAACCTTTTCTCCTACCCCATTTTGTTACAGAAAGGCTTTTTGCCTTAGAATATCTGAGGCAGGCATAATATATTGATTTGAATTATGGTTCTGGGAGAAAGCAAAAATATTTGCTTACACACCACACTATGGAGGACATTACCATCACTAAGAAGGGGTAGAGTCAGCAAATCAACCAATACCTAGATAGGTTAGGTCTATTTTATATCCCCCAAAGATGGAGTTATGACCTTGATGGTATTTTCACTACAATATGTAGACACCTAAAACATGTTATGTTTAGGAGACTACTCATATGGGAACATTCATAGACCATATGATGAATCTGGGACCTTTCCAAGGGCAAGTAGTGGTCCTAACCACTCAAAATGGTAGTTTTATCCCATTTAGTCTTGGCAACTATAGACTAGAGTGGCCAACTAGCAACTATAGACTACAGCAGCCAGTTGGTAACTGTAGACTAGAGCGACCAGTTGGTAGCTGTAGACTAGAGCGGCCAGTAGATAGCTATAGACTAGAGTGGCCAGCAATATTGGCTGCTATATGCTAGAGCGGGCACATCTAGTCACTATTGGTGACAGTGGCTAGCCCCAAAACATGAACTATCATGAGGGATTACCCAAATCATGTGCAATAATAGCATTTTACATGCATTTCAAAGGGATCTTTACGAGGAAATCCCAGAGTTTCTCTTGACTTCCCCTTCCATGCCAAATAAAGACTAAACCTTCCCTCTAGGATAGTCAGTTAGCATGCAGATCTGGATCTTGAGTTCCCTAGAAAGCCAAGCCCTAGATCTAAACCTAAAAATTGGAATTCTATATATGCAAATTTCTAGTAAGGCAAAAAAAAGAGGGAGAAAAAAGTTCAAATTGTGTGCAGTGGAGCCTTGTCAAAATAGAGAGCCAGGCTACATCCTTTGGAAGAGCATTGGAGCAACGTTCGGCTAAACTATGTTCACATATAGTTATTTAGTTTTATCACTTCTAATCACCAATTAGTGTAGGATACACACTTGGTGACCCTTGAACATCAATTTGAGCAAGGGATCGACTGCCATAGCCCATAAGACTAGAGGTAACATTTAAATCATAGGTTACTATCTTTGATAGTGGCCCATAGTCATAGCTGGGTTGTAAAATGGTTGATTCCTTTATTCTTAGCATTAAATATTTATTTATAATTATTTAATTTACATAGCTTTAGAATAGATCTGAATCTTTCATTGCATTTAGATTAAGGTCCACCCTAGTCTCCAATGTGCTAGGCTTTTGTGTGTAATATTTCTTGCATGTGGCCCAACCAGTGGCCACCCATTCACAAAGTAGGAAGTATATTGCATGGAAAATCATTTAGATTAAATTAAATATGCATATTTCTAAAGACAAATGTTCTTTTTAGGCATGTAGGAAAGTAGACATGAATGTTGGTTGATGCATCACTTTCTATTTCAAAATACATAAAAAGAACCCCACACACTTGCACGTTCTACAAAAATATTGGTAAGGTTGGATTTCATCACCAACCCCCAATTCAGACTGGTGACATTGGAATTCATCTCCTTCCATCGGCTTGCCCCCTAGAGGTCCTTAGATAGAATAGAGGACTCCTTTTTAGTTGGCATTGGTCACTTGTGTTCAAGTTGTCTCCCACTATTGGAATGATTATTGAATCAGAGTGGAAGAGCTAGGAGAACCCCCCACTGGGATTTAAGTGGTGTACCCTAGACTCTTTTGAGAAATCATGCTTGGCACTAGTGTTCCTAGTCACCACTTTGATTGAGTTCCCTCATTCTAAGTCCAAAACATGAACAAGAAAGCAAAAGCAACAACACATCTGAAACACACTAAAACAAGTTCTTAAAATACGTATTTAATCCTTAAAAGAGATAATCATATTGTCTGCTTTGTGTGTTTCTTTATTGTTGGGGTAATCAACCTAACCCTAATTTTTCAAATAAATTTATAACACTTACAACCTTTTTTTAAAGTCAAATTTCACAAGGTCATGGTCAATACATGGGGTAGTCCTCGGTCCAAGACTGAGGTTGCATCCAATGCACCAGAGGGCCCGGACCACCCTAGGGGCAGCACACCTACCCAGAACATATCTGAACAAACTTTAGGTAGTCTCAAGGGAGACAACACCACTCATAGTGGATCTCACCAAGAAACCCTGCTTAGGAGAACCAACACTAGATCTTCTCATGACCTAAACAAGAATACTTCCAGACCCACCACATCTCATTACACTGAGAGTTCAAATCAGCCCAATGAGGGGCGAGATAGAGGGAAGAGAGTTGCCAACCTTGTTGCGCAATTCAAAGTAGACAAGAACCCTCACACAGAGTTGCGGAGTCATAGACCCAACACAACAAACCGATCAAATTAGTCACATGGGTCACATGCAATTCAGAGAGAACAAATGCTCCAAGATCAATTGGAGGAGTTGGATCAAATTTATTCGAGGTCGACTCCTAGAACCATAGCCACAAAACATTCTACATCTGGAAGCTCACAAAGCGTAACTTCTAAATGCACCACTCAACCCAGGGAAGCTTCAAAGCAACCCTATAGTTCACATGTAGCGTCCGACTATAGGGACACTTATCAACATACAGAATACATAGAGCAAGTTACACTAGCTAGCCAAAGTAGAGAAATAGTGGAAACCTCTTCGAGGGACCTACGAATCAGAACTACATGAACAGAATTAGATAGATATGAACCTTCTCTAACAATGCAATCTGACCGCGTGCGATGGTTAGAAAATGCATTGCACAAAGAGCGAGAGCTAGTGGAAGCTCTCGAGCATGACAAACAAAGAGAAAGGATTTTGCACCAACATGAGCAGCATTTAAGAGAACAAGCTGAGTAGCTAGCTCGTATCAACCTACAAGAAAATGGTGATGATCACCAAAGAGATAAACGTGCTGACTCACCAAAAGAAGGGTGCACTAGGCAAGAAGAAATCCCACAACAAAACCACCACTCAAATCATGAACAAAATCAAACTAGTGGGGAAAGGGTAAACATGATAAATCAGGATCAAACACATCCTGAATCCCCTCGTAGGAGGGAAGAGAATAGAACAAGTCAAGTGGATAAAGGGTTACCTCCATTACCACCATGAGTGGGCCTACAAGAAGAGGAACTCCTTGCCTCAAAGGCATTCCAGGAACTCACTAAAAAGATCAAATCCTTTGAGAAGCAAGATACGACTGGGCACCAATCGACACTGAGTAAAATACACAACCAACCATTGTGCCCATCAGTCCCTAGCCCCGCATATCCTAAGCACTTTGAGATGCCTAGGTTAGAAAAATTTAAGGGTGAAGAGGATGCACAAGAGCATGTTACCAACTTCATCAATGCATATTTTCATCTTGAAGACAACGATGCTCTTATGTTAAGAACCTTCATTATGAAATTTTTGGGTGCTACCACTCAATGGTTCAACCAACTGCCCAAGCACAACATATCCAGTTTTGAACAACTAGTGAATGCATTCTTAAAATGTTTCTCTTTTGGTGCTAAGAAGAAGGTGAATCTCTCAGACCTGGCCAACCTAAAGTAGTATGATGACGAGCCAGTCATGGATTATGGGGATAGATGGA
Organism: Wollemia nobilis; assembly: GCA_028583015.1. NCBI lineage: Eukaryota > Viridiplantae > Streptophyta > Pinopsida > Araucariales > Araucariaceae > Wollemia > Wollemia nobilis. The sequence continues at coordinate 4,523,666 of JAQPPZ010017049.1, read as the reverse complement.
GAAAAATCATGGCAAAGTTGTCATTTTCCATCCCGATCAAAGAGCTAATCTGAATGTTCACAAAAAGCTATGCCAAGCACATCTCGTTACTATTGCAACTACAATAGTATGATACATTCAAAGAAGCCTTGGCTCAAGCCAAGCTTATTGAAGATATAAAGCTGGAAGAAGGAGACCTAAAGCTCCATAGCGAGAAATAATGGAATGAGAGCACGCAACATCAACCACAATAGATCGAACCTACGCACGTCAACCAGATTGTGTTAAACATTCCAAAAGTAGCACAGAGCCAACAACAAGAGAACTATCAGGCTCAACCTCCTACTATGCATTACAACCAATGCAACATGAATCAAGGTAGGGGTAAACAGAAACAACCCCCTCACAACTATACGCCATTGCTTGAATCCTTGGCATCAATTTTCAACCACCTTCTCGAGGCCAAGGTTTTAAACTTGCCTAAGGAGTGCATCCTGGATCCTAATTGCCCCAAACCTAAGGGGTATAGGGAAGATCTCTATTGTGTTTATCATCGACAAAATGGCCATGATATCTAGGATTGTGTTGCATTCAAGAATGTAGTGCAAAATATGTTGGATAAGAATGAATTGCAGAACATCGACATATTCAAAAATTCTCCTCCCAATCATGGAGCCAACAACAATCAAGTTGAGTACGTCAATGAGGTGCATATAGCCCCACCTGATGAGGGTTTTATCGGTATGATCAATACTACAACAGGAAGCAAAAGATGCTTTGATCAACCCAACATGCCAAAAAAGTCAACAATGAGTTCAACTCACTTACAAAAGGACCCTGTGATTACCTTTCATAGATAGGAGATTAAGCCAATCTCTGAGGATGAACCCGATCCTCCACTACACATCATAGTAAGCATCAATCAGATTCCATACAAGAGAGTCTTGATTGACACTGGGTCATCTATCAACATCATCACAACTATAGCCTTGAAGCATTTAAATTTACCATCGTCATGCATTACGGACTCAACATTCACATTGAGGGCCTTCAATGATGCTACTTCCCCAATAATTGGCACAATAATCCTACCTATACAGGTTGGGATAAATATGATACCTACATTGTGCCATATCTTGGGGGTGAGAGGTAGTATAACATATTGCTAGGTAGACCATGGATGAGGGATATGGAATGCATACCTTCCATAGTGCACCAAAACCTAAAATTCATACACCAAGGACAAGTGTATGTGATCCCCCATGATCTTGAGCCATTCAAGTATTACAAGAAGGTCGATGAGACACAAGAAAAGGTGCCTTCTCAAGAATTTGTGGCAATGGTCAACAACAAGACAGAGGACCAAGTGACTCTAAAGCAGACAAAACAAGATGTGGTGCAATCAGATGTTGCTTCCCCATTGAAGGGATCAAAACCATTGGCATTAGTCACCCTTGATTCACTTCTCATGTTGCCTCATCAAGAGCAAAAACAAGTGCCCCCCACATCAGATTGGGGATACTCAAGCTGGCATAGTTCAACACTACGAAGTGAAATAGAAACATGAACTAAGTCATAAACATGAGCATGTGGATACCACTATCGAAGTGGATTATCATGAAGCCTCCACATCAACTCAAATGAAGGAAATGGGTAATTTATAGTTACCTGGTGGATCTTTAGCACCCACTCTTTCACCTCCTTCAGTAGAAAATGGTATTTCAAACCAATCGCTAGAAATACACATGAGAGCCTTATCAGTATTGGAGCATATGCAAAATCACCTCTATAATATAGAGGTACAAATGGAGAAACAAAATGAGGCATTGCACTTTATCATGAACCAACTTGAGAGCCTAGAATTATAGAAGCAACCTTCATATGAGGCCAAGCTACCTCCTGTATGACCATAAGAAAAGCCTCAACTAGAGCAAGCACTAGCTCAACCACCCCGACAACCAAGCAAGTATCCCCCATTGCCTGAGCCTGCATTATCGATTTTCAATCGGTTAATTGCCACAAATGCCATCACCCTACCTGAGGTGCAACCTTTAGATCTAAATCATCCAAAACCCTAGATATATGAGGAGGATGAGCATTGTGTATACCATAGACAAAATGGACATGACATCCATGTATGTCAAGGTTTTAGAGCCATAATACACAACATGCTCAACAAAGAGCAACTTCAAATTGTCAACCAACAAGTGACCATAGTCAGCAATCCATATCTTGCATCAAAAAGGCAAGAAGAGCCCCCTGAGCTAGCAAGTGACATACCTAGGGCTCAACCTGGTTCTCATACTAGGCTAAAGTGTGCTAAACACTCAAAACAACAACAATGCACTTGGACTCCTTTAAACGAGCCTATGTCTGATATTTTTCAAAAGCTGCAAGAGGCTAAGGTCATCACCTTACCTGACATAAACCCTTTAGACCCAAATAGAGCTAAACCTAAGGGTTATAGGGAGGACCATTACTGTCTCTATCATCGAATAGAGGGGTATGGCATTTGCAATTGCAAAGGATTCAGGAATGTGGTTTAGAGTCTCATAGATAGTGGGGTTTTTCCCATAGATGGTTCATCCATAGTACCCCAACCTACCAAAATAGAGGCCACATCATCCCAACTGAGATCTCAAGGTCAGTCGTAGCCTCGTAGGCCTAACAAGCCACCTCAATAGGAGGTAACATTTGAAATGACTACTACGACTTTATTTCAAAAGTTGTACAAGGCAAATGCATTTATATTGCCCGAGGTCAAGCAAAGAGAGCCCAAGCATGGGTCCACTAATGAGAGCATCCATTGTATGTACCATCGTATACAGGGGCATGACATCCATGACTGCCACTCATTCTAGAAGGTGGTCCAAGGTCTATTAGAATGAAATGAGCTCCACGCAGATGGTTCACTCATTTCATCTCATCAAGACAGGGGCAACCTATAGAGGTCCGTGCCCCAATTGGGAGAGCTGATTTTTATCACTCTTCCTAAGAAAGATGACTACATTATAGTGGACAACATGCACACTGGGGGTACCTAAGGTATCATACCTTCCCCTTGTAAAACCAACAAAATATCAAAAACATTCATAAATTTCAAAATCACAAAAACAATAGAAAACCATAAAAATAAAAGGCTCCAAAGGCATCTTAAAGCCCTTTGGTCAAAAAAACAAAAAGCTCCAAAGGTATCTTAAAGCCCTTTGGTCAAATTACAAAAGGCTCCAAAGGCATCTTAAAGCCCTTTGGTCAAATCACAAAAGGCTCCAAAGGCATCTTAAAGCCCTTTGGTCAAATCACAAAAGGCTCCAAAGGCATCTTAAAGCCCTTTGGTCAAATAAAATAAAAGCTCCAAAGGCATCTTAAAGCCCTTTGGTCAAATCACAAAAATCTCCAAAGGCATCTTAAAGCCCTTTGGTCAATTCACAAAAAGCCCCAAAGGCATCTTAAAGCCCTTTGGTCAAAATAAAAACATAAAAGCATAAAAACAATTTAAAATCAAAAGTTCAAAAAACATTCATAATAATCAAAACTCAAAAACAATTGAAAGCATCAAAAATACAAAAACATTTACATATTGCATTCGCACCTTGCATCCATCTAGTTGCATTATGCATTAGGCATTTCCATCCATTGCACTTACATCTAGTAGGTTGTGTTCACAATCTTACAAATGACACCATGTTTGTACCTCAATCATGCATCTTCAAAATCCATCATCATCCATCACCCATGTGTGTAACTGTGTTTTTCAACACAACCCCTCCTATTGCTATAAGGAATATACTAGGGTTTTTTGGTCACTCAACCATACCTAGTGGTTTTATCAAACTTTGTAGAAAGTTGTCTTTGCTTTTGATAGGTGAGGTTTAGTTTTGATAGCACCTGGTATATCTCAAAATCCTATCACTAATTAAAACACTAAAATCCTAGTTGGAACAAGGGAAAGATGAACACTACGAAGCGGTACTAGGTATCCTAAGGTGAAAAGTTTATCTTGCTCATCCCCCTGTGCGACCAGCTCAAAAATGCTAAGAATTGGCAAAAGGACAAGTTCATCCCTACCTAAAGAAATCCCTTGCTTTAATCAATATGAGCAAAAATCCTGAACGAAGCAAAATTCAAAATACAAAGAAAAATTCAAAAACAAAGTGAACAGTGATTATCATCACTACATAAATCCCTTGCTCAAAAGAAAAAAAAAAATTCAAAATAAATAGTGGTTTTCATCACTAAATCATGAGCAAGTATCCCAAATAAATATGAAGAAAAGAAGGGAGTATAGAACTTGAATCCCTAGAATTCTCAGCATGATCGAGCCATAAGCACGATGATATGTCTATCACATTGGCATCTCGCTTTTGAACAGACCAATGTTTGCATGTGGAAGAGCTAGCTTTAGGTGTCCTGTACTGCCTAGTGGTTTAATCCAACTGAGTCCAACTTAGGATCAGGATAAACATTTGAGGATCCCCAATACAACAATGGGCTGAATGAATCTCACCTAGCACTGGGGTAGGCTTATGTTCTATCTAATATATTCATTTGCACACACAGGGATAATGAGTATCTAGGTCTTCATAACAATAACTTTATCCTTCAGAAGCTTTGTATGGTCAGTATACAACTTTTGATCGAGTAACTAGGGTGTTTGAGTCTCATGGAAATCCTCAAAAATCCCCTTATAGCAACAAATCATTCCATCAAGGCAAATCATACATATCATATCATCACATTTCACATTTTGAATGCTTAAATGATTAATTCTTATGCTAAGAGTTATTGTTTACATTCATGATTGTTATACATTCTGTGGTGTCGTCCATTAGATTGTTAGACTCATATTACATTCATTCCTTATGTTTTAAAAGTGCTTAAAGCATATAGGTTCATTCACATTAGATCATCAGCATAATGCATAACACATTTCATTTACCATATCATAACAACATGAGTTAGATGCATACAATACACCAAAATTAAACATGCATCCACATATGCATCCATCATCATCATCTAGATCATACCATCTAAACCATACATCCATCATCTAGCTAGCACATGCCATCAGTACATTGCATACATATAGCATAATCAAATCATTATCTAGGCATTGCATTCATCATTGCATCCACAACATAAAATCAAAACAAAAATATTTACTAAACATCAACTGGGGCATTATTGGTATCATACCTCCCCTAATCAACAATCATATAGTTAAGAAATCAACAAAAGCTCCAAAGGTAGCATAAGCCCTTTGGTCAACTCACAAAATGCCCCAAAGGTAGCATAAGCCCTTTGGTCAAATCAAAAATCCCCAAAGGTAGCATAAGCCCTTTGGTCAAAAACAAAAGGCCCCAAAGGTAGCATAAGCCCTTTGGTCAAACCAAAATGCCCCAAAGGGCATAAGCCCTTTGGTCAACCCAAAATGCCCCAAAGGTAGCATAAGCCCTTTGGTCAAACTAAAATGCCCCAAAGGTAGCATAAGCCCTTTGGTCAAACCAAAATGCCCCAAAGGGATAAGCCCTTTGGTAAACAAAATGCCCCAAAGGTAGCATAAGCCCTTTGGTCAACTCAAAATGCCCAAAGGGCATAAGCCCTTTGGTCAAAACAAAAGCCCCAAAGGTAGCATAAGCCCTTTGGTCAAACCAAAATGCCCCAAAGGGATAAGCCCTTTGGTCAAAAACAAAATGCCCCAAAGGTAGCATAAGCCCTTTGGTCAAAAATAAAATGCCCCAAAGGTGGCATAAGCCCTTTGGTCAAACACAAAATGCCCCAAAGGTAGCATAAGCCCTTTGGTCAAAAAAAAATGCCCCAAAGGGCATAAGCCCTTTGGTCAACCCAAAATGCCCCAAAGGCATCACAAGCCCTTTGGTCAAACAAAAATGCCCCAAAGGTAGCATAAGCCCTTTGGTCAAAAACAAAATGCCCCAAAGGTAGCATAAGCCCTTTGGTCAAACCAAAAAAGCCCCAAAGGGCATAAGCCCTTTGGTCAACTCAAAAAACCCCAAAGGTAGCATAAGCCCTTTGGTCAAAAACAAAAATCCCCAAAGGTAGCATAAGCCCTTTGGTCAACTCACAAAATACCCCAAAGGTAGCATAAGCCCTTTGGTCAACTCACAAAATGCCCTAAAGGTAGCATAAGCCCTTTGGTCAACTCACAAAATGCCCCAAAGGTAGCATAAGCCCTTTGGTCAAACCAAAATGCCCCAAAGGTAGCATAAGCCCTTTGGTCAACTAAAAAATGCCCCAAAGGTAGCATAAGCCCTTTGGTCAACTCACAAAATGCCCCAAAGGGCATAAGCCCTTTGGTCAACTCACAAAATGCCCCAAAGGCATCACAAGCCCTTTGGTCACCTCACAAAAAGCCCCAAAGGTAGCATAAGCCCTTTGGTCAGCTCCCAAAAATGCCCCAAAGGCATCTCAAGCCCATGACTTGGGGCATCCAATATTGATCAGATCAATGATCATCACACACCCTACAATATGGCCCTAGGTGGTCTACTTTTTTTGCTCCGCGTTGTGTTTTGCTCACAGTGCATCCCAAAAAGGGGCATCTGTAGACACCTAAAATGTGTCATGTTTAGGAGACTACTCATATGGGCACATCCGCACACCATATGACCAATCTTGGACCTTTCCAAGAACAAGAAGTGGTCCTAACCACTCAAAAAGGACATTCTAGCCCATTTAGGCTAGCAACTGTAGACTAGAGTGGCCAGCTAGCAGTTGTAGACTAGAGTGGAAGAGACAGCAATCTTTGCTCGCTATAGGCTAGAGCGGCCACAGCTAGCCGCTACTGATGACAACGGCTAGCCCTAAAACATGAACTACCATGAGGGATTGCCCAAATCATGGGTGGTAATGGTAGTTTGCATGCATTTCGAAGGGATCTCGATGAGGAACTCCTAGAGTTCCTCTTGACTGCCCCTTCCATGCCAAGTCAAGACTAAACCTTCCCTTTGGGACAGTCAGTTAGCATGCAGATCTGGAGCTTGGCTTCCCTAGGAAGCCAAGCCCTAGATCTAAACCTAAAACCTGGAATTCTATATATGCAGATTTCTAGTAAGGCAAAAAAAGAGGAGAGAGAAAGTTCAAATTGTGTGCAGTGGAGCCCTATCAAAATGGAGAGCCAAGCTACATCCTTTGGAAGAGCATTGGAGCACCGTCCGACTAAACTACGTTCACATACAATTATTTAGTTTTATCATTTCTAATCGCCAATCAGTGTAGGAGACACACTTGGCGACCCTTGAACATCAATTTGAGCAAGGGATCGACTGCCATAGCCCATAAGACCGGAGGTAACCTTTAAATTAGAGGTCGTTGTCTTTGACAACGGCCCATAGTCATAGTTGGGTTGTAAAATGGTTGATTCCTTTGTTCTTAGCATTAGATATTTATTTATCATTATTTCATTTACATAGCTTTAGCATAGATCTGAATATTTCATTGCATTTAGATTAATATTCTTGGTTTCCATATGCATATTGCTTATATCTACTTTGTTTCAATGCATTTCCTATTTATTTATCTAGATTATCATATGTGCTAACAAAAGGGCCTCATCTGGGGAGGTTGCCCATTCTACTTATCGTGCTTTGTTGTTTCCATGAATGCAGGTACAGGTCTACAGGATCGGATCAAAGCATTAGGAGCATAAGGATCCCTCCAAGAGCAGATCTGGAGAAGGAGGCATCTGTAAGCCCTCGTACAATTTCGTGTGCGGGATCGGGAAGCCTGCGAAAGTGCACCACCCCTTTGCAAAGGGGACATTTTATCCACTTGTAATTCATTGTATCGAAATGGGTATCCCTCAGAGGGACCGACATGTAACCGGGTTTCAATATAAATAAAAAGGATCTCTCTTTGTTATTTTTGTGTTATATGCATCTCATGGTCTTTCATTTCATTTTAGTATAATATTGCAAGTAGGGTTGCGATATGTTCCTCCTAGGGTCACACACAATAAATGTAGCCCTAAATGGAGAAAAGACTTATAATTTTGAAAATAGGCCCAGGGCTCATTTTGAACAAGGAAGAACTAATGACGAGACCGCTATTTTGGAGTGGAATGTGTCGAATATGGGTCAACTACCACCATGGTTGGATTTCTATGAGCAGATTGTTGATTATGACCCTGAAAAGAACAAGAGTCACCAGCTTACAGAATCCACCATTAGTGACATTGGAGGAAAAGCCTCAAAGAAAAAGGACCCTCAACTTGAGGAGGATGCTATTGAAGAAGCTGAGGAAGAAGAACAATGGAATGTAGCAAAGATATCATATTGGTGGAGGATGAGGATTGAGATTGGAAAAACTAAGTTCAGGTTTGGAATGAAGATTGATAAGGAATTTTCAAAGATATATAATGAAAATATTGGAACCTAGAGGTAAAAGGACATAAGGGACATAGTGTTGATAGTTTAAAAGTCCCAAAATGGTTCTAAATCTCTCTCTCTACCCACAGATAAAGAATATCTATCAGAAGAGCAAGAAAATCCTTTGACAGTAGCTGAGGTATCAAAAAAATTCATCCTACCATTGAACAAGTGGAGAAGTTTCCTAAGGGAGCTCAAATTCTGAGCAAAATGCAATTTTCTAGTGAAAAGCTATCAGTACTCTAGTTATTGAAGTAGTATCTAGGCCTAAACACTTAGCTTTGGGGGTTCAACGTCTAGAAACAAAAATTGATTGGAAGAAGGATGAGAGTTCCAGGTTTACTCCCCTTCCTTTTACCCTGATAGCATCAGTAAAATTACGTCTTATTTATGAGCAAGTCTTGATTTTTGGAGTTGTACAAGGAGATATATCAGAAGAAAACTCTGAGAGTGAGATGACTTCCTTTCATTTAATTCATAGAAGAACTAAAAGAGCCCTAGAGATAAGGGAAAAGGAAGTTTCAAAGAAGCAGGAATTGGATATGGAGGATATTGCAAAAGAGGTAGCTATTTCTATTGCAGAAATATTGACTCACTAGGAGAAGTAACAAGAAATAGAAGTAGAGCCAGAGCACCCTACACATATAGGTGAAGGTATGTTTTATAATCCTTCTTCTCCTCTACATACTCCTAAATTCCTAAATAATTTTCCCTCCCTTTCTGGTCAAGAAAATGTGACAAAGGTACCTTCTCCCTCTCACAATCCACCCCATGTTTCATTGGTTGTCACTGAAGAACAAGTCACTTATGTTCCCCCATAGTCACCCCAAATCCCAATTCCAACATCTAAGATTACCACTTCATCATCTCCCATAATTTCATCTTCATCATTAACACCACCACCATCAATAGGACACAGCATTCCAAGTACCACCATTCACCCAATTGTTAGTCTTGTGTCAGTTTCTATGAGTTTACCAATAACAACAACAATAGTAGTCACAAAGTCCACTGTTGTTACAGAGACTGCTATGAGTACTCCCATACCCTAATTTTTAGTAGTTTAATATACCATATCATTTTTTGTTTCTTCATCTCCCATGGCTACTATTTTTTCAAGTCCTATCACTTTTCCAAAAGAGCAGGCAACTAGGCAGAGAGAAAATTATTTCTAGGTAGCGAAGTTTTCTAAGCCTTCCAGTAGGATGGTTGTCACAAGAAGAAGTATGTATGTTGATCTAGTGGCTAGGCAAAGGGTATCTAGATATATGACTCCACTTGTAAATAAGCCTAAAAATGAAATGACTATCCAATATTATCGAGTGGAGGAGGTCACAGAAGATATTGATAAGCTTATTGAAGAGGATGAGCTGATTATGGCCAGAGCCCATTTAGACACCTTCTATGTGAAGAATGATATATTTAGAGAGAAGGTGAGCAAACTTGATAAATGAATTGAAAAGTTTTAGAAGTCTCTGAATAATCATAAGGAAGTTGAAAATGCTTTTAAAAAAGAGGTCAAAGGTTGGCAAGAAAAATTTCAAGAGGCCAATAAGCTCAAGGATAAACTAGGAGAGCAAAATAAGTTGAATGAAGAACAAGTGAAAGAAATTCAGAGTTTAAAGTAATAGCTTCAAATAGAGAAGACTAAGACCTCTAGCTTTTCTAAAACTAAACTAAAAAGGATTAGAAAAGAGATGTTCTCCGAAGTCCAAGGAAAATGTTTAGGCCTCTATATTTTGATGCTCTCATGATTGATTTTATTGATGAGGATAGTAACCTACTTCCCAAAATTTAGAGAGACCTAGATCATATCACTAAAGAGTTACAGCCTATGGTGATTCTGACAGAACAAATTTACAGGTTGGTTGATAGCATAATCAGTGATTCTACTAAACCAATTCCTAATAAATAATAGAATCTCGCCATAGTTACTACCAAAATCATGGTTAATACGCACAGGGCACTTCAAAGAGCCTGGATGTTGTTTTCCAAGATTAGAGGTGTGATTAGGGAGGTTTTTGATGTAAAAAAAGAAATAATTGAAGTTGTATTCAAAGGCCTATGGATGGAGGATCACGACTTTCTATCCGTGGAAGAGATCTAGAAAAGCATTGACGAAGATTTTAAGAATGAATCTGGAATTTATTCTCTTGAAGAGCCACTACCCCAAGAGCAATATGTCCAATTAATTGTTAATTTTACCTAAGAGATATCATGGAAGATATAGTGAACAGAGATAATGTTTCTAATTATGAAGACATTGGAGAATTACAATATGTTTATAAGTAGCTCAAAGAAACATCAAACCCCTCTAAAGCAACCTGGAAACATGCTTTACAATCTTTAAAATTGATGATTCAGCTATTTGGTGCTTCTTTTGGAGGAAGGAATCAGAAACCACCTTCTCTAGAAGAAGAAGAAGAAGCAGAAGAAGAAGAAGAAGAAGAAGATATGAAGAAGAGGCTAAGAAAGAGGCCCATGAATAAGAAGAGAAATATGGAGTAGTTACAGGCTCGAAAGGGGCCCACACTTAGTTTATTTTTGCTTTTGTACATATGCATGAGTTTTGAATTTTTGTTTTTTGATCTAACAATTGTAAGAAATAAAAAATAAAGGCATGAAGCCTGCAAAGGCATAGAGAGCAGTAGACTTTGTGTGAAGACATTTTGCAATAAGGTCTTATAAGAGGAGTAGAGTTATACCTAATTTTTGAAGATAATGGCAACAAACCTATATTTTTGGTATAATCACATTATAAGTGGATGATCCATGATGTTTTTGGCATGATTTCTATATGAACCTTTACCCTCTAAGATTTTTTTTGGATTTTTAGAGAGAGGGTAGTGTTTATATGGAAGTTATTCTTTAAAGCATATTTTTGAAGATGAGTATTTTTTGACTCCCAAGGCCTAATGGATAAGACTCTGATTTCGATGTCTTTGCAAGCAAATCCACCTGGGAGGCACCAGAATATATGCCCAAAATGGCCACATACTTGAGAAATTTTTTAAAATTTTGTCTAAGTCATGAAGTTCTCATTCCGCACACTTTGCAGTGTATTTTGGAGTGGATTTGCAACAAAGGCCATGAGTCCACTCAAAACTTGGTAAATTATCAAACTTGGAGTGATTCTGAAATATTTCTTATATTATTGGCTCTGGACTGGTGATGCATTCCAAATCCATAAAATGTTTTGGAGAAGGATGACGTTAGCAAAAAATAAGTGCGGATTGACGACCACTTGATATTTTGAATACCTTATAAGCGGCTAAGTGTTGGAAGGTCCGATTCTAGAGAATGCATAGAACATTTTTGTTCAGAATGGTGACAAGGTAGAATGCTATGAACATAGTAGATGCGGATCCATGATGAAGGATATTTTGACTAACTCTCTTCTAGAATGATAGAAAAGCAACGATGTACTTTAAGGTCAGTGCATATTGGAGGAAGAGTCACTTTGAATTGTAATAGGTCTAGAATGATGTTCATAGCCCAAGGTACTTGCTTTGGTCTAGAATGGAATCTGCAAAAGTTTCAAAGGAAATATGATGTTATCAAATTTTTATGCAGATTGATGAATGTTTCATGACCAACAAAGAGGAACAAAGAAAAATAAGCAGATTCAATCTTGCTTAACTTCCAAAGCACTTAAGGTCAGAGTGGTGTTCTATAGTTTCTAAGGCATAAAATATGACATTATTAGTTTGTAAGAGCAAAATGGTGCTGAGTTCTCCCTGCCATTATACCAAGATTATATTAGAATATATTGTAGCCATACGATGAGGGATATTGATGGTGGATATTGTGCTCAAGAATCTGAAGTATATAAAAGTATTTCTTCACTAGGGTTGTAACAGTCAGTTGGAGGAGGAATTTGAAGCATCGAGGGTTTCAAGAAGATAGAACCAAAAATGGTTACTGTAGATACAAAAACACAACACTACAACTATTGCTTAAAAGAAAACAACAAATGGATATATCAAACCAAAAATGCACAACCATGAAATATATGTATTATATTAATGGGGGGAGCTTATAAGCTCCGTTGTTACAGATCAGGATGATACACAATATTTTGTTGATACAATGTTACAATTATGCAGGGTTCTCCAAAACCCTAATGGCAAATGCTGCAATGTCTTCAATCATGTCTTTGATCCCAATAGGTTGAGTGGGCTTCTTGATATCTGTAACCAGGCCACTCTAGCTTCAATAGCTACTCAATGCTTTTGATGTATTATCAAATATTGCACACAAATAAACCAAGAGAATCAGTAATAACAAATGAGGGCTCCATAGTGTGAGCCCTCAGAAATCACCACTTACAAACCCTAGTTATGGCAATGAAATGTGAACAGAATAAGACAACATGAAATATAATAACACAAATAGTGATTTACCTTGTTGTCTGTTGATGAATAGATCTGTTGCTCCACTGTAGAATGATGGCGAGGTGGAAAGGATGGATGAAGTGCTGGATGGATATGGGGAATGGCTGGAATGATGGGAATCCTACGACAAGCTAGGGTTTTAGATCTATTTTCACAAGTATATTTGATGATGAAAGTCCTCAGAACTCTGCAACCTTCTGCTTCACCAGGATCTCTTAAGGGCATAAAATAGTTGAGTCACCTTCCCAGGGTTTGAGCATTATGAATGCTCTTATTTTATAATCTAGCTTAGGGTTTACTTAGGGTTTTAGCCTTACACTTTTAATCATGTGGCTAAGATTAAATTAGATCCTAAGGCTGAGATTACACTTTAGATGTGGCATGGATTAATGAAGATGGATGGTGGAGATTAGATTAGATCAGACGATTGTGGTTAATTAGGATTATAAATACATATTTTATAATAAATATATTATAATATAATATAAAATATTATATTAAATATAAAATAATATTAAAATAAGCCTAATTGGGTTAGGAAATGGTAGGAAAGAGCTAAAGTGTACCTTTTGAAGGTGGGAAGGGCTTAAGTGGCTAAATGAATGGTGGGAAAAGTGTATGGTGGACAAGTGGATGGTGGGATGGTTAGGATGGAGGATTAATGGCTGTAATTTGGTGTCTACAGTTACAAATCAATGATGATAGAAGGCTTCCAAGAAGTATCAATGATGTATACGCAATATCCAATGGCTAGAACTCTAGTTAGGGTTAACGATCAACAAGTTGTACAGGCTTTGAGCTGCCATGGTGGTCCACTTGCAATGGGTTTCACGAAGGATGTACCAGTAAGAGAATGCCAGCAAGAAATTTCTACTGCGTTGTCAAATTTTAATCTTTGTAATGTTCCTTGTTATTTTTAATTTTACAAAACTATAAGTAGAGGTCGAACCCTCATTTTTAAAGGGTCGGCTCTAGTGTGTTTTCCTGTGCTACTATAAATATTCCCAAGGGCTAATGAAAGGAGCATTACATTAATCTTCACCTCAAAGCTTGTGTCTTCATATTTGATATCAGAGGTTCGAATTCTTTAGTTGCATTTCTATGAATACTTAAATGGTTATTTTGTGCCTAATTAATGGATTACTAGTTGTTAGGGTAATTGAAATCTGCTTCTGGATTTGATCTTTATTGATAGGGAGTATATTTTTGTAAAATCTAGATAGTGGTGAATTTTGTTATTTGGATTATCATTGTTTGGATATTGAAATTTTTGTCTACAATATTTCTCTATTGTTCATTAATTAATGGAGATACATTTAATTTGAGATAATGTTGATCTAAGTAATGTGTCTTTAAGTCAGTTTTTTAGAGCTTTTTGTTGTAGTGCAATGTTGTTAGCCTATACATCCACTATTTTTCACATCTTTCTAACCCTAAACTTTTCTTACTCTAATCTCCAAACCCTAAGTGAGCATAATTGTGTCAACATCCTGTTTAAGTTGACAAGGAACCAACCTACTTTGGAGGTTGGACTAGAAACTCTATTTTGGTCCATCCAATATTGAGTGTTGAGTTGTAGCTATCGGGTGTAAGCTTGAATAGAAAATAGGAAGATAGATAGCTACAGTATTGAGTAAAACTTGATGCAATTTAGTGCTCAGTTGATGCAATTCTACTATACTCTACTTGATATGGAGTGATTCTCCTACTTGATCACACTATGGCCAATATATAGTGGGATGTGACTCTTGGTATTTCATCTTCTTATGACTCTTTACCTTCCTATTATGGACTTATGTGCACATGGACTATGATGCACATTTACATTATTAAATACTTTGCACATTCTAATATTACTTGTGCATTTATTACATTGCATAAAGTAAATACTATAACCCTAATCTAAGATAAAATCCTAATCTAAAGATGTACCCATGGTGGTATATTGGCATGTACCAAATAATGTAATATATTCCAACAAGAACTACCATGTGGAATATCCCTCAAACCCATAAAATGAATTCATAGATCCTTTTTATAAACCTTCCTTCTCCATCACATAGTAGTTTTCCTAAGTTGTATCTATCCTATCCATGTTTGGTAGAGAATACACCTACCATACCCATATTACAATATTGGATAGTGTAAGAATTAAGAGATCTAATATGTACTTGACTAATGAGCTTAAGAATGTGGGAAGGAAGACAATATGATAAGGTATGAATTGAGACATATCCTTGAGATGTGTATTACCTAAATATAAGTGATGTGTAGTAAAGAAACCAATGGAAGAGGTTAAAAGTAAGAGGAATACCCTACTCTGGTTATGTGTAAGTGCTCAATTATCACTAGTTCTCACAATGACAATAATTATTAGTTCTATCAGTCTCACTCCTACCCAAATATAATTAAGGAAATAAGTAACGTCATAGCTCTTATAGTGGATTTGAAGCAATATTTCATAAGAAATCCCCTATAACTTTTATATTTAGTACAAATTAAGAACTTAGCCTCATTTTCTTGTTATCATGTGGTTAGATATCTAGAGATCCATAAAATATGAGGCAAGAAATGAAGTAGAGGATGGAACAACCTAAGGAAGAATATCCAAAACCAACACTATATCCATCAAAAGGATGGTAGGAAAGAGGAAAGCTATAACCATGTGCTAGAATACTAATCCTAAAAATCCTAAATTTGAAAACATGGTAATTAAATCAACAAAAAATAGAGACTTATTGGAACCTATACTACTCTACCATATCCAAGAGATAAAGGATGGAAAGATTTGAATAATATTAGAAACTATTCAAGACATAAGTCCAAATACTAGAGCTATTAAATGAAGCTAAAAACAACATTATAGAAGAAGTAAAAGGTATAAAATGTAATTTATTGGTATCCAAACAATTGAATTTTGTCAAGTTGGCTCTAAAAATATTAGAAGATAGAACCAATTTCTATAATCCAAAAATAACATGTAAGCAACTATTGTTGGACATGGATGAGACCTATTCCTTTCCCTATTATCTATCTGCATACTTTGAGGGTTAAATACTATATAATTTCATGATAGATCTAGGATTTGGTGTCACAGTTTATCCTTAGGTAGTCTAAAATGCCATGGGCTTGAATTACATCTAGTTAGATCTAGGATATTGCATTCTAATGGGATTCAAATTTGGGTAGTTGGATTCATAAAAGAGGTTCTAATATTATTGTATAGATACCCATACCTTATAGTAGTATAGGACATGGTAGTTTTTAATCTATTGTATTGTTTAGGATGTTCTTATCCAAGATAATTTTGGAGCAATTTGGGGGACACTTGTGATGAGCCACATAATTGCTCATTTTTGTACTCTTTTCCCCATAATGTGCGACATATATTTTTGTAGATATAAATATTTTATGGAAATTATATATAATTAACAATTTATTTTGCATAGTTTCTAATATTTGTCTTTAAGTGTAATTTGTGTAGATTTAGTGGAAATTGTTGCATTTTGGCATGTTTTCATCGAGGTCCCACTTGGACTTGGCACTTGAAATTTAATGAAGGAAAAATATCTACGAAATATTGATGAAAAGGTACAAATTTAGGTGCTCAAATTTCTTTTAAGCGCCTCCATTCAACACTTAACTGATAGGCGACTGCTTCCTGTTAGGTACCTACTTCTCGTTAGGCACCTACTTCCCGTTAGGCGATGAAATGTGCCTGCTTCCCATTGTATGGTGAAAGGTGTATGCTTCCTGTTATACGATAGAAGGTGCCTAATTCTTAACTTCTACATATAAAGCACCTACTTCCTGACTTCTTCAAACATAGTGCCTGATTTCCACTAACGCAAAACTTCAGCATGACTCTGTGGTCGGTAGAACAAAGCAAAAATTCAACAACCAACATGAAAGGAATTCCAGCATTGAAAATGAATATGGAATAATTTCAAAGGTGACTCATCACCCATATTATAGCTGATACACAAATTATTTATGTAAATTAGGAAAATAAATATCAAGCATTTTGGAAACATAATACACTGAAATATCATGATATTTTACTCGATTCCTTCAATTAAGCAAATAGTTGTAACAGTGAATCATTTTCTAATTCATCCTAAGAATTGTAATAGGGCTAGCCACATATCTTATAAATATGCAGGCCACCCCTAAAGAAGACCCCCCAAAATTTCTTGTAATTTTCTTCTACTACAATTGTTAATAAATTCTCTAAGCATTTTCCTATAAAACTCTTCTAAAGTGTCCGATGATAATTTTATCATGGGCAAAACCTACTAGAAGTGTGGGCCCACTTACAATAAATTTATTCCCTATTTCTCCTATTTTTTGCATTTATTTGCATAGATTAATTTATTTCTAATTATTTCCCCTATTTTTTGTGATTTCCAACAAGGTAGTCATTTATATTTTAAACATTTTTAGTCCTATTTTCTTAGACTTAGCATGATATTATTGGTTTAAATACAAACTTCAATGAATACCAAATACCCCATAAACCATAATCTAATGGAATCATCTCTAAAGGAGAAATTATAAGCATAGATTTTGCATGACTGCTCATAAGACTACGAGCTACCTTGGGTTGAAAATTAAATGCAGGTAATTAATTAAACCATAGAAAAACTAACCAATGTTTTGCCCAACATTTTGGTGTCATTGTCATGGAGTAGTCATTGTAATTTCTTGTTTTGAAGGAAGCATAGTTACAATAGTTTAGAGTGTTTTATTTAGAAACCTTCATCTAAAACTTTGTATGAGTCCACCTAAGAATAGGGGACCATATGGTTGTTTTGTCAAAAACAAAGAAGTTGTTTCTCAAAATACTTCTTCTTCTGTAGAACTTGAACCTGAAACTAAACTCTCACTATCACAATATCCACCTGTGCATTGGTGTAAACACCCACTATTTGCATAGGATCCTTCTAAAACAATTCAATAGAATCTTAGAGCAGGGTTGAAGATAATTAGAGTTAAATCTGAGGAAGATCTACTAAATTTTGAATGTTGGCAAGTAGTATTAGATAGAACCATCTCAAATACTGACTTATCCATCCTTATGAATGATAAAAGAAATGAACTTGAAGTATTTATAGCTACTTTGAAAGTAGTAGGGGTAGAAACTCTAATAGTGGACAGAATGGCAGAAAATCCAAAGGAAACATCCACTAGTTTTAGTTTTCCAATAGGAGAGGCAGGGGGAGATCACAAGATGAAACACATCTCTCCTACGCACCTTCCAACCTTTAGAGTACTACCAATAGAAGATCTAAAATGTCTCATGTTTAAATTTGATATTTCATGTAGATCTATGGATTACACCACAAATGCTCAGAAATTGAAATTATTCCCTTCCATCCTTGATGATTCAGCTTTGCACTAGTTTATCAGCTTAGGGGATAAATAGATAACTACCTGGGAACAGTTGAAGAAACTTTTCATGGATTAGTATCATGATTTTGGTAGAGCAAGAGATGCAAGAGAGGAAGTCCTAGACATGACAAAAAAGGAAAGGTAATCTATGGAAGAATACTGGGATATTTTTAACTTCAATTTGTAAAGATCACCCCATTCAAAACTAGGAGATAGGTCCCTAAGAAGTATTTTTCTGAAAGAACTAACAAATGAATCCTTGGAAGATTTAAATATGATCTCTGGAGGAGACATATACCAACACCAAATGGATGATATTTGATAGTTGTGTCAAAAATTTTCAATAAGAAAATGTAATTTAACCCTATAAATGTTAAGCAGTCAGCCACTATCACCAAATTAGAAATAGGCAACATGCTAGAAGACCTTAAGAGCAATATGCTATCTTTGACTCTTCAAATGGATACTCTTCTACTTCAGAGAAATAAGTAGGAGAATGAAGCAAAATTGGCCTACTTCTATACTAAATATAGAGGCAAACACCCCAGAAACAAGTGCCTAGAAAACAAAGTTTGAATATGTGTTGTTTATAATAAGGATCATAAAACGAAGTTGTGTCCATATTTAATGAAATCTAAAGAGGAACCTAAAGTAGCAGAGGTATACTTCATGGGTAATAGGAGGAAATTGCAATAGTCTCCTATGGGTAACAATATGCAATCATGAATGTCATCCAACATGGGTTAGTATGGTCAACAACATTGGAATCCATTTCCCCAAGGAGCTAATCCTTACAACCCTTACCCTTGGAACCAATCCCAACAACCTGGGTAGTAGTGGAGAAATTAGAATGCTTGGAATTAGTATCCATAGCATACTACTCCAACTCCACTACAACCAAGTTTGCCTACTCTTCCTACTCCAAGGACTCCTCAGTTACCAGCACAACCAATAACAAACCCAAATAACAAGCAACAACCAACCTATTAGATGGAAAATGAGATGTACCCTATGTATAATATTAAGGTAGATTGTGATCCTATCTAGTTAATATCAGGAAAGAAAGTAGGTGTAGAATTCACTCCTCTTGTAGAAGAAGAGGAACCAATAGAAATAGAGAAAGGGAAATCACACCTTATATAAGAGGTAGAAGAAGAATAAAAACTTGTAAATAACAAAGAGAAGGTTCCACCTTTTCCACATAGGTTGCAGGTTCCCAAGAAACCAATACAAATAGAGTTTGATATCCTCTCTAGTTTAAAAAACTTAACAATCAAAATACCTCTCTTTTAGGCCATCAAAGACATACCTATTTATGGAAATGCCATAAGAGAGTTGTGCCTCAAGAAACCATGGAGGAAAATATCTAAAAAAATAAGTTTGGTAGGTCAGTTAGCTGACCTCATGTTAGGAAATACCTACAACCAAAAGTACACAGATCTAGGAAGCCCTGTGTTGACTATAAAAATAGAAGGCTATGTTTTACCCAACACACTAGTAAATTTGGGGGCTACCATAAATGTCATGTCCCAGGAGACCATGCAAAAACTAAAATTAACTAATCTGAATTCCACTAAAACTATGTTGTAGTTGGCAGACAGATATATAGTACTCCCTAAAGGAATACTGGAAGATATCACTGTTGTAGTAGATACATGGGAGTATCCAACAGATTTCTTAGGACTATAATCTAAATCTAGACTAGGTGGATTTCACGACCCATTACCCTCAAATCCTATCAATAGGACATTAATTGATCTTGGTATCAATTAATGTTCAACAAAAAGGGTCATATACCCTAAAGAAGTTTACAAAATTCTAATTTAGGAATTTTGAAGGAATTTAGGAGAGAAAATAATAAAAATAATTAAGCATGTTTAATGTTTAATAATAAGGTTAATTGCAAATAAATGTCCAATTCTTATTGGACCAAATTAGGCACTAGTATTATTTAATACTAAAAGCCTATCTTACTTCCCTCACGAAATAATTTAGTTTGTGGAGAGAAAGGTGAGATTCTCTCCTCTATTGTTTAATTAGTGATGCTTTGAAGGGATGTGGACCAAAGGGGGACATAAAACAAAACAAAGGGGCCACCTATCTTGTTCTTAGTAGGACCATTTTTCTTTCCTACTTTTGTCTTATACTCCACATGGTATCTTTAGGATGACTAGAATGGTAGATGGGATTATTCCAATTTCAATATTGCAATACCTGTCTATCAAATAGTAGTGGATAGCCACTCCTTTTTATTAAAATAATTAGGTGTCCACAAAGTGGATCCAATTTTTATCGAACTTTAAAAGACTTTAGAATTATTAAAAAATATATAAGAATTATCCCATCCTTTTTGGAATTATCCATTTAGCTTCCCTACATCTATGGAAATAAAAGGGAGATCTCTCCTATTATCATTAATAGTCCTAGCTTTGTATCTATTATGTACCTCAATAGTATTGGTTTTGTATTTGTTCCCATGAAAAGGAAGCACAAAACAAGAGAAGGTCACCTACCTTATCCTTATTTGGAATTCTTGGATTACCCTCTATGTGACATGATAAGTCTTAAGGGACCCAAGACATATTTTAATAATAAAATAATAAGGCCACTATTTGGCCATAAGTGATAAATTTTCCTATAAATAGAGGGAACCTTGGGAAGAAAGGAGTATCGAGGAAATCCTAGAGCTTAGGGAGTATGCTCTCCACTTTGGTGGATTAGAAACCAAAAAGCTTTGGGAGAGTACTAATATTTAGGTATAGGATAGGAAATCTTGGACTTAGGGAGTGTGCTCTCTACCCTATTGGTAGATTAGAAACCAAAAAGTCTTTGGAGAGTAATAAGTCCTAAATTAAAGGCATTTGGCCAATATGAGTGGACTAAAAGAGGTAGACCTGGAAGTGAGCATGGACGGGAGAACAAAAAGGAGGTAGGAGACAAGCTTTGGAGACTAATAGCAAAAGAATCATATTACCCAACTTGGTTTATGAGGTTGGATCTCTTCTTTGTAGAAGTGATGTTACATTTGATTATGTAGGATAAACAAAGTCATGAATAATCATTTTTCTTTTGTATTGAGGAAATATTTAGAAAGTAGACTTTTAAAAGTATTGCAGAAATACTTGGAGGATAGCCTTCTTAATATATAATGAAAATGCTTAGATATTAGTTTTTCTAGAGTAATTTGGAAATACTAAGATAATGGAATTTTTATGGTAATACTTAGATACCAGACTTTTTGACATATCATGGAAATATATCGTTGAGATGCATAGATATTTTACAAAAATATATACTGATGATATGCTTAATTATATTTGAGGGCATACATTGTTTATTTGTTGAAACAAAAAGAAAGCATTGAATAAATAAGTGATGTGGGGGTCCCTCTATATGGAAGAACTAGGAAGGTATTCCTTGTGTACTAACCAACCTAGGGTGAATATTAACCCATGGTAGGTTAAATGGATGGCCACATGGTGGCTAGGAGTTAGAAGTGAGAAGGGGCTTAGGTAACCAATGGGGGCTAAGTGAATAGTGAACAGTGAATCATGAATAGTGAACAATGAACAATGAACAATGAACAGTGAACAATGAACAGTGAATAGTGAACAATGAACAGTGAGCAGTGAACAGTGAATAGTAGTGAATAGCGAACAGTGAATAGTAATTGGTGAATAGTAGATGAATAGCAAAAATATACAACCAGTTGGTAGGGAAAGAGAAATAACACCCTTTTTCTATATTTTAAATGTAATCAAATGCTTGAAAATTTTAGAAGAATATTTAGAGGAAATTATGGGGTTTCTCCATTATATCCAATCATACGATTAATGACCATACGATCACGGTGGGACCCCCTAGGGTTTCATATTTTTAATACTTGCTTTACTAATCTGTTCCTATTTTCTATTTTATTTTGCAGGTTCCAGAAATCGTGAAATTCGTTGTTCCAGCGAACTAGGGTTTCTGAGTTTGCAAAAAATGCAGCAGACGCAGAGGGGCGTACGGAAGTCCAATACGAAACGCAGAGGTGCGTTTCAGCCTGTGCAGACTCCCATGGGCGTTTGAAGTCAGTTTTACAGAAAAGCGTAGGCTTCCAAGTAAGTGCTGTACTTTTTACGTTTTTGGTTTTTCTGCCATATTTTGTTTCTTTTTCAGATCATTACTTTAAAATGAACAAAAACTAAGTAATCTGGAAAAGAACAGTTATTTTTAATTACATTTTTCTTTGCATTGCATTATTGATTGTTGCTTGCATTAAAAAAAAAAAAAAAATTTGCATACCTAGCTGCATATTAGAATAGCTACGAATTATTTGTTTTAATTATCTAAGTAGGACTATTGATTGGATGTCAATAGTACTCCTGCCATTGGGTGATTCCAAGCGAGAGAAGTGGACGAACCTTCCGGTTGCTCCTTTGATATCTGATATCATTGGTAGGCGGGGGTTTTAAACGGTGTACTCCACTTCTTCGAGAGGAAATGACATGTTTTCGGTAGCCTCTTGCTTAGATCATTAGAACTTTTGATTTATAGCCTTGTATGTACACATTAGATAACTAAAACATTTAAAAAAAAAAAAATTCATTGCATTTTCATATTGCATTTAAAACGAGTGATATCTGGATTTCATCACCAGGTATTGCTTGAAGTTTAGTGACGGTGGAATTCATCTCCATCCATTAAACTTCTGCCTTAGACACCATAGGTCACCCCCGAGCAAACTTGCTTGATTTCATCACCAGTAAGAATCTCGTTGTCCTTTCCTAGCCATAGTTTTTACCTTTTTTTGTGAATAATTCAAGATTAGATCACATGCAAAACTCATAAACCGGACACTTAAAATTTACTACAGATTAAGATCGAGAAAATAATTAATTAACCGCAAGGTAAGACACATTGGTTGAAACCTAGGTTGTGACTGTTTTACGATAATTTTTTTAGTGTAAATTTATCATTCTAGTTTTGCATTCTTCTTTTCTGAATTTGTTTAGATTTATTGCTCTATGGTCTTAACAAGGAATCAATCTAAAATGTTAAATCTAAATAATCAAATGGGAAATTCACAGAACATCCCCACCACCAACATGGCCACTTATCCTAGTGAATTTCAGGCAGGTTCGCCTGCAGGACTTTCACGTCCTTCTACCATCTACCACATGGCCATGCCCATGGAGGAAGACAATTCCTCTCATATTGTCCACATTGATATGGCCCAAGTGCAAACTCACTTAAGAGATGGCACTGGCTATGTCCTTGAGCCAATCCAAGATTCCCCTATGCAAGATTCTATTTTTCAGCAGGATATTGCATCAACCATACCTGCTGGTTTCACTCGGGGTCTACACTAACCCTTTTTTTGAGGCTAATGTTGTATCTGCTCAGCCGGCTTCATCTCCAACATCTTCCCAGATGCTCAATTGTCCTCCTTTGGAGACAAATGTAGTGTCTTCCCGACCACCTTCTCCTCCATGTACCTGGGTGTACACCAATTCTCTTTATGAAGTTGGTGGAAACTCTTCTAGCCATAACCAATTTCAACCCTCTTCTTCCCAAACCATTTATGGTTTCACCCTACCTGGGACACAGTCTGTTGTTCCTTCCCAGGTATCGCCTACTTCAGCCACCTTCATTGCTCCTGCTGTGCAGTCCCCTGTGACTACCATGGCGCTGCCCTCCCAACTTCATCTGCCCCTGCTATGCGAGTCTTCCGTGACTACCATGGCGGCCTGCCCTGCACCTTCATCCAATCATCCCACCTCCCTTGGGTTAGAGATTAATAAGGTTAAGGAGTATCTTGACAAATTGATTTTGCAACAACAGCAACAAAATGCTCAACCACCTGTCGTAGCAAATCCTACACCCCAACCAATTTCTACCCGGCCGACTTTTATTAGCTCGGGCCCCACCTAGGTACCCCAATCTTCGGTGGTGTCCATTCCTACCCCACCTTTCTCCCAACCTAGTCCAGTTCATCATCTACCCCAATCACCTTCTTTTCGGTATCATCCATACCAACAACCTGTCCATTCCACACCGCCTAATTCAGGCAATTTCATCCCATCTCATCAATTTTCCACTCTTCCATTACATCATCATAATCATCAAACGAGTCAAAATTTTCATGAAGATTCTCGACTCCATGCTATGCAACAACAGATTGACAACCTTATGCTTAACGTGCCTGGCTCATTTAGTCAGAAACCTACGCTAAGGTCATTGATCAATCAACCAATTCATCCTTCGGTACCTTCACCGCCATATCCGATCGATTTCACATTACCGAAGTTTGACAAATTTCGAGGAACCGAGGATCCTCATGAACATGTGAGCTCATTCATGCATGCTTGCTTTAGAATCCAAAATAATGATGCTCTTATGCTTAGAACTTTTCCTCAGACATTAGGAGGAGATGTTGTACAATGGTATAATCATTTAGCTCACCATAGCATTTATGCTTACGAGCAATTGATTAATCTGTTTTTAGAACGATTCTCCCTGAATGTACAAAAGAGAGTTTCATTGTCCGACTTATACAAGCTCAAGCAACATGACGATGAGGCTGTTTATGACTTTGGAAACCGTTGGAGGGCTATCATTAATAAACTGCCATTCTCCCTACCAATGGAGGAGTTAACCAAAATGTTCACCCGAGTTGTCTAAAACCTATCTCTTGGTTACTCCAATTACAACAATACGGGACTTTTGAAGAGGCTTTGGCCCAAGCAAGTATCATAGAAGACATTAAAGTCCAAGAGGGTGTTTTAAAACCCCGTAGAAAAGAATGGCAACAAAAGGGCCAACAACGAAATAATAATTATGGCCAAAACAAACAAGCACGAGGCTAGTACGACCTCAAATGTTAACCAAGTTAATCAAGTGGTGGCGAGTCAGCCCGTAATGGCTCAACAACAACAAGTAATGCAAAGTCAACCGCAACCAATTGCTTATCATGCGGTACCCGCCCCTACTCAACCGGCTCCCAATCTTTGGGCCAACCATGGAAACTCGACCTTGGCAAAACAATCGTCCCAAGCGACAATTCACACCTTTAGATGAACCATATGCGGTCATATTCAACAAGTTATATAGCACAAATCAGTTAACTTTACTCGAGTTTAAACCTTTAGACCCATCTAGAAGGGGGAAGTATTACAAGGAGTACCTATTTTGTCCTTATCATAGGCAAAATGGGCACGATATCAATAATTGTACAGCTTTCAAACATGTGATCCAAGATCTTATTGAGATTGGAGCCATTAAATTGGATAGCCCCTTAGCCCAACAAAATCAAAATCTTGGTATATTTCAAACACCCCTTCCACATCGGGAGGAAGCTCCAACAACTTCAGGGGGAGTAACTCGGGTAACTCCTCCTAATCAAGTCAACCATGTACAACAATACCAAGGTTTTGTGGGTACTATTAACGTAGTAACCCGGGGTCAAAGGGCGAACCAACCAAATCGAGGCTGAACCACGGCCACCTGTACAAACCCCGAGTCCACCTCGGGTAACGGTGACCCAACGACGTGCTAGTACTTCTCAACAACCGCTAAATCATTCTACTCAACGCCAACGACCCATCATGTCATTGAGTAGCCGGTTAACTACCGGTTTAAAAATGGCTTACGCCAAGTTATCGATCTATGACCTCATTCAACAATCTCCCCCGCATAGAGAGGCATTAATGGAAATCTTAAAGTCAATCGAGCTTCAAACTCAAGATACTAATGCCTTCAACAACTTTGTGGGGAGTATTCAAACATGCATGGAGCCCTCCATCACTTTCTATGATTTTGAAATCAAACCTATGTCAACGAAAAGTATAGATCCTCCACTGCATATCATGGCCAAGATCGATAACAAGCCATTCAAGAGAGTCTTAATTGACACCGGTTCCTCAATCAATATCATTACAACATCGGCGTTGAGTCATCTAAAGCTGTCGCCATCCCTTATCACAAAGTCGACTTTTACTCTTAAAGCATTCAATGATGCTTTATCTTCCACGGTTGGCACGGTTATCTTGCCCATTGAGGTAGGGGCCCGAACTTTGCATACCTTGTTTCACATCTTGGAAGGGACCATGGCATACAATGTATTGCTTGGACGGCCTTGGCTTAGGGAGATGAGATGTGTCCCTTCTATCTTGCATCAATGTCTGAAGTATGTATATGAGGGACGAGTTCATTGTGTACCTGCTGACACGGAACCCTTCAAACATTGCAACTATGTCTCAAATCCTTATGAGATTGTGTTGCCATCCACTCATCTTTTCTTGACCCCATCTATTTCTTCTATACCATCTTCTTCTAAAGCTCCCATTCTTGAGGAGCCACCCATCATATCGCAACCATCTTCCTCTTCCGCTATTCCATCTCATTCACCACTTTCTTCATCAACTAATCTTCCTTCTTCTTCATCAGTGACCACATGCACATGTGGCCATGACCAATCATCTCTTTCCACGTCATTACCCCCTTCTTCTACACCTTCTTCAACATCACCTATTATTCCTCCATCTTCCCAACCATCACCAACTGATGTTTCACAAGTTAGTGAAGCATCAACCCAACCAAATCCTTCCAATTCTTCTATCCCACATTCTTCTATTCCATCATCTAGTCCATCTCCCTCCCAAGTCAAGGTCCATCTCACTGATGCAGGTATTGGTGAGTATGCCATCCAAGATGTCCACATCACACCGTTCAATGTGCAAAGAGTTAAAGATTTTGGTCGTCCACATGACCAACATTTATCCATTGGATCGGTTTATAACATGGGTTCTATGCCAAATTCCATTAATTTTGTATATGGGGGAATAGAGTCATCTTCTAGTCCTACCACCATACTAGAACCTAAGCATCCGAGTCCCTGCCAATATCGAAAGGATGGAGGGTTTTCCCTCTCGCTATTTCCACGAGACATAATTGGCGGCAATTTGGCCTAGGTCGATACGAGCAAGGGGTAACCGAACGCATCGATATGCCATATCGAGAGACCCACGAGCGTTTTGGTCCGGGCTACCAACCACTTCCATCCCTTTCTTCTTTTGAGCGAGCTTTTCAAAGCATTAATCTTAATTCGGAAGAAGAAATCCTCCACCCCGACGAATCCGAAGATGAAGTCTATGAAGAATTTGACGTCATGTCAAATGGTGATGAATCCGAAGAAGAGTCGGCGCCCATTGTTCCCCTCACTAAACAAGGCGAGTTTTATCTCCAATTGTTCCCTCTCCAAGAGGCCATCTTTCGCTTGCTTCTTCCACAAGAGCGAGGTGAACCACCCCCCCGCCACATCCATAAGCCATAATCCAAACTTGTATTATATGTATATACTAAAATAGTGGTTTTCACCACTACCAAAAAAAAAAAAATCAGAAAATTCCAAAAAAAAAAAAAATCAAAATATATAAAAAAAATACTTTATTGCTTTATGTATGTGTGTAATAGTGGTTTTCACCACTACAAAAAAAAAAAAAACTCAAAAAAAAAAAAAAGAAAAACTATGTTGTTTTGCACTTCAGGTCTTCGAGGTCTTCACCGGTTTTCCCTTCCATTCCGCCCATCCTTTCTTCCATAAGTCGACAATGAATTTTGAAGACTTATTCACCTCGCTCCATAATCCATATGATCCGGATAAGCCAATCCCGATCAACCCAAGCCTGATTGACATGGATCGGATTTCATCCCCTCCATCTATTTTAGAGTTCATCCTTTACGAGGAATTGTTAAGGGCTTCCGCCAACTACATTCCTCCTTCACCTCCACATTCACCTTCATCTTCTAAGCCAGAGGTCTTCCGAGCGAGACATAGATGAGAGCAAGGCACGGGAGCTTGATGACATTTTAGATGACATAAATCTGATCCCTACTCCCCATCGGCTTGAGGAAGGTTCCCACATGTCTATTGAAGAAACTATCGATGTAGACCTTAGTCCGAGACCAAGATGGCACCCAAATTGTGAAAGCGGCTAAAAGTCTATCATCGAGAGGAACAAGAGCAAATGATTGCTCTACTCAAGCGGAAGAAGGAGATATTTGCATGGTCTTACAAAGACATGCCGGGGCCTAGACCCTAATTTGGTTGTCCATAACCTCACCTTACAAAAAGATGCTAAACCTGTCAAACAGAAACTTAGGAAAATGCATCCTACCGTGGCCCTCATAGTTAAATCGGAGATTCAGAAACTTTTGGATGTTAAATTTGTCGTCCCGATTGATTATCCTGAGTGGCTTTCTAACATGGTACCCGTTCGCAAGCCTAACGGGGGGATACGTGTTTGCACCGATTTTCGAGATCTAAATAAAGCGTGTCCTAAGGATGACTTTCCTCTTCCAAACATTGATACTCTTGTCGACACCTGTGCTGGTCATGAAATGCTTTCGTTCATGGATGGATTTTCAGGATACAACCAGATTCGAATAAACCTTGAAGATCAACACAAAACAGCATTTACTACACCTTGGGGAACTTTTTGTTACGGGGTGATGCCCTTTGGCCTTAAGAACGCAGGTGCAACCTATCAACGAGCCATGACTTATATTTTCCACGATTATATGCATAAGATTATCGAAGATTATGTGGATGATTTATTGGCAAAATCTAAAACTCGACAAGAGCATTTTGATGTATTGGAAAAAGTTTTTGATAGACTTCTAGAGCATAAAGTAAGGTTGAACCCTAAGAAATGTGTCTTTGGTGTTACCTCAGGCAAACTCCTAGGTTTTATTATCTCTAAACGAGGTATTGAGGTGGACCCAAACAAGGTCAAAGCCATTATGGAAATGTGTCCCCCAACTAATTTGAAGGAGTTGCGTAGTTTGCAAGGAAAGATTAATTCAATCCGTCGCTTTATTGCACAACTTTCTGATAAATGTAGGCCATTTTGCCACCTACTACAAAAGGGGGTACAATTTTCATGGACGAGATGAATGTCGAGAAAGCCTTTGATGACATCAAGCGATACTTAGCATCTCCGCCGGGTCTTAGCTCCGCCTCGTCCAGGGGTCCCTTTCAACCTTTATATCTCAGCAACGGACTTTGCCTTAGGGACAATGCTTGCACAAAAGAATGAACAAAATCGTGAGCAAGCTATCTATTATATTAGTCGAACATTGGTAAGCTATGAAACCCGATATGCTTATGTGGAAAAGTTGTGCTTAGCAGTGGTTTTTGCCACTAAGAAACTTCGTCATTATATGCTTAGCCATACAACATATGTCATAGCTAGAGAAAACCCTCTGCGTTATATGATGTCTCGCACTTATAATAACACTCGTACCGCTAAATGGATAATGTTGCTTACCGAATTCGATCTTGAATTCATTAGCCAAAAATTCGTTAAAGGTCAAGTTATAGCCGATCAACTTGCGGAAGCTCCGCTACCTAGTGATCATCCTTTGATTATTGAGCTCCGAGATGATTCGGTATTTGCTATCATTGAACAAGAAGAGGACATCATTCCGGAGGAAGATGTTGACATCACGCTATTCTTTGATGGCTCTAAGTGCGCGAAAGGTCGAGGTCTTGGAGTTGTGTTTCATACACCTCAAGGGATTCCCATCCCTTTATCATTCAAACTAGACTTCCAATGCACCAATAATACAGCCGAGTATGAAGCCTTAATTTTAGGTCTTCAATCAGCCATAGCTATGAGCATTAAGCGTATTCGGATATTTGGGGATTCTCAACTCGTGGTTAAACAAATTACGAGGAGAATACCAAGCCAAAGAACCTACCATTAAGCTTTATCATGATGTAGCAATGAAGTTGCTCTCTAAGTTTGATTGGTATGAGATCACTAGTTTGCCTCGTTCGACTAATAGATTTGCGGATGCCATGGCCTCTCTTGGATCATTGATTCCAAAGGACTCCCTTGGAGAGGTACGGCCCCTAATCATTTCCACAATCTCTAAGTCTGCAATTGTCCGTGCTGAGTCTAAAGATGAAAAAGATGTTTGCTTTATCCATTCGGATCCATATGAGCCTTGGTCTAGTGAGATAGTAGCCTTCCTCAAGTTTGGAACACTTCCACCTGATTTGTCTCGAACTGCCCGTCGCTGTTTTAAGCAAAAGGCAGCTCGTTTTGTTCTTTTGGGGGATGTGTTGTATAAACGTGGATATGATGGAGTACTCCTCCGCTGTCTAGAAGCAGGTGAAACACATAGAGCTATTGCTTGAAGCCCATGATGGTACTTGTGGTGGTCATTTTAGTGGAATGGCCATTGCGAAGCGTATTTTACGTATGGGGTATTATTGGCCCACTATGGAACAAGATTGTTGCAAATATGTTAAACAATGTAAAAAGTGTCAAGAACACGCTAATTTAATCCATATACCATCACAAGCTTTACAGCCCATCCAAAGCCTTTGGCCCTTCTCACAATGGGGTCTCGATTTAATTGGCAAGATTTCACTTGCCTCTTCGGGACAGCATACTTTCATCATTACGACCCTTGAATACTTCACAAAGTGGGTTGAAGCTATTCCTCTAACCGGTCTGACAGGTCCTAGAATTGTGGAGTTTATACTTCACCATATCATTTGTCGTTTTGGTATTCCCTCTAAAATAATTTCCGATAACGGCAAGTCTTTTAAGAATAAGGATGTTCGAGCTCTTTGCGAAAAGTATAATATCCAACATAGTTTCTCAACTCCTTACTACCCACAAGCCAATGGACAAGCTGAAGCTTCCAATAAGACCATAATTGCTATTCTTAAGAAACTTGTTAAAGAAAATCATAAAGATTGGCATACACAAATCCCCTTGGCATTATGGGCTTACAGAACAAGCATCGAGAACTCCCATTGGGGCAACGCCATTTTCTTTGGTCTATGGAGCTGAAGCAATCATGCCTCTTGAGCTCGAGATCCCTTCCTTGCGAATTTCTTTGCAGGAATTTATCGATGATGATATTGCTAGACAAGCACGTCTTGATCAACTCACACTCATAGATGAAAAATGAATCAATGCTTTAGAGCATTTGCGAGTTTATCAAGACCGATTGAAACGTGCTTACAATGCCAAAGTTCATCTAAGAGAATTTCAAGTAGGGGATCTTGTCCTTAAAGAGAATCAACAAAACACCAATGCATTGCCGCATCTTCGAGATAAATTCGCGGCTAATTGGTTAGGTCCATATATAGTCCTTGAAAGAGTGGGTAATGGAACTTATAGACTTGCCAGTTTAGAGGGAGAGGAAGAACCCGAACCACTTAATATTATACACTTGAGGGCATTCTACGCATAGTTTGAATTTTATATGTACATATATACATGGCTTGTAAAAAAAAAAAAACAAATAAAATAAAAAGAATTTGCATTTCATTGTTAGTTGCATACATCTCATTCAAAAACATTGCATTTCATGTGCATACATCTCATTGAAAACCATAACATTTCATTTTCAGCCATAGTTGCATATCATGTTAGAGACCATTCTATCTTTTGGATATAAAATTTGGTCAAGCAAAAGTCATGTTGCCTTAATCGGGGACACCTTCACAAAATCCATCAAACCGAATTGTCATTCGTACATCCATTTTCCATTTGC
Organism: Wollemia nobilis; assembly: GCA_028583015.1. NCBI lineage: Eukaryota > Viridiplantae > Streptophyta > Pinopsida > Araucariales > Araucariaceae > Wollemia > Wollemia nobilis. The sequence goes on along the minus strand of JAQPPZ010017049.1, from coordinate 4,491,955 downwards.
ACATATTTACATGCCAAAATGTTTTCAGTCACTCGGCCATTTCTAGTGTTTTAAGCAAACTTTGAAATGCATGTCAAAGTTCTCTAGGGCCATATCACAAATTACACTAAATAAAATCTTGAGTATTGGGAAATGATTTCAAAAGCGGTCTTGAACCTATCACATTTTCACATCTTAAAAACATCTTGTGTCAAAGAGAGATAACACCATCCTTGGGTTGTGCCTCGAAGTGAAAAGGGGTAATCCTCGTTTGTCCTATCATGCAAACATAGTCCATAAAACAGTGGTTCTTACCACTATCACAAGCAATTACAAAATATAAATATAAACAGAGTAGTAAGGATAGGGTAAAATTCTCATCATACTTCGGTTGAGAATCCGATTCCCCAAAGCTCTAAGGAAATGAACATTTTTCACACACCATTGATCCCAAATAAGTTGTAAGGATCGTACTACTTGTCCAGTCAGACGGATAGGTAGTCATCCCCAAGGCTTACAAAGGTCAAAAACAACATGGACTATGGAGTTAACCTTCATCGGGGCTATAGACGCTTGGCTGGCGAGTGGAGTATACTCATTGCGTGGCGACATGTCTCTCCTCAAAGAGAGACCTCCGAATGCTCATACGGACAAACTAGCTTCGGGGTCTTCTCCATAAGAGGGTTACCTAATTTATGCAAGATGAGGTTAATGAACACACTTGCACACACACGAGTTTTTGATTGCCTAGAGTCACTACCATGCTTTCGATTTGGTTAATGAACTCACATGCACACACATTTGGTCCTAGTTGAATTAGGCGGTATTAGTAAGTTTGTTTGATACCACTAGCATGTTTGAGTCTTTGTAAAACAGTCTTCCTCCATATTTTCTTCCATATCAACCTCCATATCTTCTTCCATATTCATGTCATTCCATACGTCATTCATTCACAAGCTACCAAGTTCGGTGCCCCCTGATTAAACAATTATGATAAGAGTTGGCTAAATCTAACTATCTAAAAGTATGAGTGCTTCTTAGTGCATATTTCATTTACTTAGTCTCGCATTAATCATCTATAACTTTGCATTCCATTCCATCACATATGCATTAAAACATATAAAAACATGCATCACAAAAACATAGGCATTCACACAAAAGAAAGTAAAACACTAAAAATAAAAGCCATGTATATATATTGTATAAAGATCAAAACGTACGATGAATGCCAAAAGGCTACAATATACAATAGAGCACCAAGGCTCATAAAGAGTGCATCTAAGCACTAAGCTAACCATCAAAAGAGGATCCCCGTGACCTAGTAGGAGCCCTAGACCTAGTGGTGTGCCTAGACTCACTACGCCTAGAGACGAGAGGAGGATGGAGGATCGGGCAACACAATGTGATGCCTAAACAATGTGTCCTCCAGAGCCTCAATATAACGAGTCCTAGACCTAAGTCTAGATATGTCTATCCCGTGTCGTCGCTCTCGCTCCGCTAGCTCTGCCTGGAGTCTCGTCACCCTGTCATCCTGGGGCACCCTAGTCGCTCCATCCAAGTCCGCTTGCATCTGGGCCATCCTCTCCTCCTGAACAGCTATCAGGGCATCCCGCTCTGCAACCTGTTGCTCCAGCCGAGCTATCCTCTCATCTCGGACAGCTAGCATAGCATCGCGCTCTGCTATCTACTGCTGTAGCTGCGGGATCATCCTCGTGCCCGCTAGGGGGTACCTCCCTAGTCTCTCCTACGGCCTCTCCTAGGCCCTCGCCATCATCCTCCTCGTCATCTCCGCTCCCCGGTGCCTACCGTGCCATCTTCCCCTTTCGCCTTCGACTATCAGATCGAAGGCGGGGACCCTCCCTGCGCTTGGGAACCTCTGCGGTTCCCTCGTCCTCTCCAGCTCCAACAGCCACCAATGGTGGCTCCCACCTCGGCTCTGCGGCCATCCATGCTGCATACTCAGCTGTTACCCCGACGTCGTCCACGTCGAGGATCTCCATGTCCTCATCGTCCTCTGTCGCCTCCCTCCACGGCTCGGCACACGACAAATCCCCCTCTGATCTGTGCCTCCGGTAGCGCACTGGCTCACCGGGGACATCCTGTCTCAATCCGACCTGGCGGAGCACTCGAGACATCTGTATGTACTCTGCCTCGCTGTGGCCCCGACCCACTACCCATCTAGCCTGTCGCACCCGTCTCAGATGCTCTCCATCACCGATCCACCTTGCCTCCCGCCAGGGCCTCCAAATGACTTGGGCATCTGTCAAGTCTGCCCATAAACTCCTATACCATTGCCCCGATCTCACGGGGCGGCTCGGCTGTCTCTCCTCCGCCACTAGCCATCTCCTACCATAAGCCTGGCTCATGTCCCAGTAAGCACATGGCAACCCCTCCGGTCGGGCCACTCTGAAGTGCTCCCAGCCCCAACACTGGAGAACCAAACTACAGCCTAGGCCCTTTCGGCCCCGTCTCCGAACCTCATACAACTCCCGGTACACCTGCGCCAATAAAGCGGGCGCCCAGGCATACACTACCCTATTAGTGAGCATCTCGCTCACTACACCCATCAGGTTCCATGGAAACCTACACCGATGCTTGTTCGGGGCCACAATGTTGGCCAATACGAACATCATCCGAGCCTCCACCGCTACCAACTCCTTGGCCGTATACATGGCCAAGTAAGGAATCCCCCCGCTCTCCTTCCGGATCTCCCTCCGGTCATCCCCAAACAACTTGGCCATCTCCGTGGCCCTATCTCGTCCAACCTCCACCCGCGCCCCCTCCACGGGCACCTTGAGGATGCGGTATACATCCTCAAGCGTCACCGTCATCTCTCCAGTCGGGAGCTGGAACGTCCCCCGATCCGGATCCCACCTCTCGGCCAAAGCCGAGAGGTACCCCTCATCTGCCCGAACTACCTCCAACCGGGCTGCCTCCGCTAGCCCTACTGCCTCCAATATCTCCCAGTCTTCCTGGGACAATGACCTCCTCATCCCCGAAATGATAGGGGAGAATCGGTGTCGTGCCTCTAACACCCTAAGCTGCAAAACAACAAAACAAAAATTGGTTACAAATTTTTTTCAAAAAAAAAAAAAAAAAAAACAAATAAAAGTACTTGCTTAAATAAACAAATACCTCGGTGGCTACTGGCGCGTCCGCTCCCATCTCCGCCATAGCTCCCGCGTGCTTCACTCTCCCACACAACCTTTCACTTCACTTCACTTCATTCCACTCCCTCAGACGCACTTCTCTCAAGCTCGAACGCACAAATGAGCGAAATTCTCGCTGAAACTGTTTAAATAGCTGGTTTTGGCGCCCTGAAATGTAGTGGGGCATTTCATGGCGCATTCAGACGTAGTGGGGCATTTCATGATGCATTCAAACACCGACGGGCGTTTCTGCCACCTCCAAATGCATACCGGCGTTTGGTGTCAGTATTGAATAAAAGAACAAAACTTACAAAATTGAAGCTTACCTCCTCCAAATTTCATCAAATTGCATCCATCCATTCTTCTTATCATAATAAAACATTTTGTGAAGGTTACAACAGTTTTGGAAACAAATTTTGTCATTTTGCTCAAAAAGCGCATCATTCATCATTGATTTACAAATTGGGTTAAAAACATTCAAAACCTTCACAAAATTAACAACATTCATCAATTCTTCCGATCTATCGTCAATTTCATTCATTCTTCTTTCATCATGCATATTTTTGCCAAATTAAATTAAAGTAAACCTCGTATCTAGTGGTATATTCTATCACCTTGGCGATTGCGGCGATTTGCATCCATGCAATTCGGTAAGAGGATTAAACCACCATAAGGACACTTACCATTTATCATCATCAATTATTTCATTGTTTGAAAATTGGAAATCAATTTTGGGTATCCTACTTTTCAAGTGACCTCATACCAAGATTAATTTGCTCAACGAGTTGTCATTGATGGCCTAGTTCATGGGGCCTTAAACGTGGACAATCTTCAATATCATCATTATTTTGAGTCTTGCTAGAGATTAAGGCTACCTAGGTTGATTGGTTCCGACCCGAGGAATTATCCATACAGTCACTAGGAGCATCTCTGAAGTTATGGACTCTTTCATATTGCATCTCTGCATATCAATGGCGCCAACAAGGCAATTTCATCAACGGTATGGATTCACCCACAGGAGTTGGGGCATCCGTTATCAATTTTTAACTTTCCTAATAGTAGAATTCATCTTACATGATCATGGAATTTAAAATTTGGCAAAAATCCCTTTCTAACCGTTGGGGCAGAAAACGGTTCATCTTTCACATCACTCATATCGTCTTCAATCATATTATTTTTTGGTTTGTACACCAACCCCTTTTTTGTTGAGACATAAATGGATGGTTCATACACCAACCCCTTTTTCACCGTTGGGGCAAAAACGGTTCATTTTCTTCCGAATTTCTTCCAATTGGCTCGTGAGAACCATTCTCGCTCGCCAATTGAGGGGGTAAGCTGATAAATTTTAAATATTCTTTTATTCTTTGGTCTTCAAAGTTGTGCTTTAGTCTTGAGAGAGAGTTGCGTCGATCCGACTTTTCGGGTGTCCTAAGTTTTTGTCGTTGCATTGTGTCTTCACACAAAGCGGCTCAAAAGGGCATCTGTAGACACCAAAATCCAGCCACTTGCAAGTCATCTATACCTTCCTCTCAGCCACGTGTCGGTCATCCACCTTCCCGCCATTATTTGGCCCAAATCCACACTTTCCCGCCATTATTTGGCCCAATTTCACCTTTCCCGCCATTTTTCATCCCCAAATTTATTTAAATTAATATTTATATATATATAATATTTTAATATTTTAATATATATATTTAAATAATAGTTTAAGTGATTTAATCTGAGCCGATCCATCCTTCATTTAATCTCATCCGTCCATCCATCTTAATCCATTTCACAACCTAGATTTATTCTCTACCCTTGGATCCACTTTAATCTTAGCCACACGTTCAAAGTGTCGTTAAAACCCTAAAGTGTGCCCTAAGAGTGGATTATAAATTGAGTCACTTTGATGGCTCAAACCCTATGTCTTTTGCTACTTCTATCTCTGATTCTAATTCTTCTACTGCTATCTCCTCTATCTCTCTTCTGCTACCCTTTCGTCGCATCCATCGTCGCTTCCATCGTCGCTTTCGCCGCCATCCCTTCTGCAGCATTCTGCAGAATCTCCCATTCTTGTCGCAAGTGCCCGCGGGCGTTTACCCCTTCACCAAGTGCCCACGGGCGTTTACCAAGTGCCCACGGGCGTTTACCAAGTGCCCGCGGGCGTTTACCCACAGCCACAGACTCAGACCGACGTCTGAAACCTTAGATCCAGAAGCACGCGGGCGTTCAGCGAGTGCACCAGGGCGCCTTCCGCAGCCGATTTGACAGCCACATTACTTCCAGGTGTCGCCTGGTCTAGCTGCGTTAACAGAGAACAGGTATAAATTAGTTTAAAGCAAGTAACTTCTTTTCTTTTATTGATCTGTTATTGAATTCCTGCATTTCATTTTTCTAGGGTTTTAGATTGTTTCGAGGGCTCACACGGTGGAGCCCTCTTATTAATTTCTAACTCCTTGATAGTGTTAATGTGTGCGGGTTTTTGATAACGAGATCCGGTTTATTGATGGCGGTGATTAAGGCTGGAGTGGTCCAAGCAAGGGATACAACAAAGCCCACTCACTCTGTTGGGATTGAAGATACATTCTTCGGAAGCGCCACCATTTGTGCCGGCTAGGGTTTCGGAGAACCCTAGCATAACTTGTAATCTTGTATCACGAATAAAGGGTTACGAGCCCAGTTGTATTCAAAAAGGAGTTTTTAAACTCCATCGATTAATAGAAATCGTTTGTTTTGTGCAACTATTCTGTACTCTGTCATTGTGATTTTATTTTTTTTGTTTGGCGTGTATTTTTAATCTACACATAGTATTATGGAAATTGGTATGATTTGGAAGTTAGAACGGATGAGAGGAGATTGAATCCTCTCAAACCATGAAATCTATAATAAATAACCAAGGAAAGAATAGACAAGGATCTATTCTTGGTTTGATGCATAGAAAATGTGAGATAAATACTACCTTAATATGATTAAGGTTCTAAATAAGGGTGGATGGAGAATCCATTCTTGAGGAAGTTATAGGCTTCCTTTTTCATACATTTAGTATGGAAACTTAGAGAAGAGAAGAGTGGATTTGTATTAATTCTTGAGGGAGTTTATAAGGTTCCCTCCTAAGTTGATGAGACTTCTCCAAAATGTGATTCCAATGATTATCATAAACATATGTAAAATATTAACATTCATATGATGACTTTAAGAAAGGGACTAGTAGTTTCCTTAATTTGCATCATTGATTTTAAAGGAACAAGTGGATTCCTTTTTGGTATGAGAAATACCTTAATGTTAAAATGATGACTTAGAGAAAGGAATTGGGTAGCTTCCTTAATTGCATCATAAACATGAGATGGAATAATGGTATTTATTGACTTGTATCTGATTAAAAGGGATCGGTAGATACCCTTCTGTACTTGTAATCTTGGTATCTTAATTTTATGAATATGAGGAAATAATACATTTTGGTGGCTAGGTTTTTCCCATCAGGGTTTTCCCAGGATAAAACATTGTGTCACTCTATTTTGTGGATTGTTGTATTATTTCTTGTGCTTTTACTTCCAAACTAAAAATGATATATGTGGATGAGATGGTTAAATGATATAATGGAATAGTTATGCATGTTTACAATTGAATACTATTAATTCAAAAATTTCATTTATGATGCTAAGAATGTATGCATAATTTCTAACATGTAGATGATTTAATTATATGTGTTTGTGCCATTTACTTTACGAATTAAATTGGTTAAATATTAATGATGAAGATAATTAGTTTTACTTCTTGTATTCAACAGATGCATGAAATTCATAGAAGTTATTCATAATGGTATATAATTTTCGCTTAAGTGGATCTCTAATGTGATGTTTTAGATCTATGGTTATAATGAATATAATCTACCCTAAAAGGGCTCCATTATGTTCCTAAGAGACTTAAAGTTATATTATCATACTTAAGATTGTATTCCATGGATTCTTATCATGATTGTGATACTGTTGTCTTAGAAATCTCTTCTAGATGAGGAGGATCATCTCTAAGACCTATGAATAACCACTAGTAAGGTTATTTCATCTATGATGGTTTTCCATTGGTGTGGTTCTCCATCTTGAAGGCATTCACCTATGTACTGATCTTGGTGGATAGTATATTTATTGGTGATTTCCCTTCTATGGGATGAAACCTTACGCTTGACCAACGTTCTTATACCAATGGGGTATGAGGGTTTCATAGAAGATGATCACTTCTACATTAAGACTCTGATCAAGTCTCAATAGCTCTTGATGTTATATGCCTTGATAAGCTTTGATCCAAATGGAATGAGTCTATCTTAGGTCATGACTATGTCTCTTGCCTCATGGAAAATGTAAGTGTGAAAAAAAAATGGTTGAGTAGTGACAACTAGGGTTGTTATAGTGGATACCCATTAATATTAGGTAGACCTTGGTTGGAAATAGTTTATGCTTACATAAGTTGTAGATATGGTAAAATGACCATTTCAAATGGTCAAAATATAAAGAAACTGATCATACATCCACTTGCTCAATCTATAGATTTTTTGGGAGAACCTGAGGATGAGAATCAAAACATTGATGGTCTATCAATAATCCACCCTATGACGACACTTGAGGAGTTGGAAGATGAAAGTGATGAGGATAATATGATATCTCGCTTTTTCCAAGGATAACCCTCTTGTCCTCCTCCTGAGTTGCCATTAGTGAAAGACCACCATATTCAATAAATAGAAGTCACACATGGTAGAATGTTGAACATAAATAACCAGTTGATAGTTGAACAATAGACCAAAATGAAACAAACATTGGAAAAACATCAAGATGCCTTTGCTTGGGAGTATTCTGACATGAGAGGAATAGCTCCTGAGACCTATATTTATTGGATATATCTGGAATACCATGTTAGACCAGTAATATAATCATAGAGGAGAATGAACCTAACTATGAAAGAAATTTTCAAAGCAGAATTACAAAAACTTCTCATAGTTGGATTCATCTACCCCATTTCAAATAGTGAGTGGGTATCACCATTGGTGGTGGTGCCCAAGAAGAATGGAAAGTGGAGAATTTGTGTTGATTACAGGTTGTTGAATAAATAAACTAAGAAGGACCACTTCCATTTACCCTTTATAGATTAGGTCCTTGACACCTTAGTAGGCAAGAAGTACCTTTCTTTCCTGGATGGGTTTAGTGGATACAATCAGATCCAAATAGGGGAGGAAGATCAAGATAAAACCACCTTCACTTGTCCATGGGGGACATTTGTTTATCGAGTTTTACCATTTGGCCTATGCAATGCACCTACCACCTTTCATAGGGTAGTTCTTAGCATTTTTTAGATATGATTGGAGAGATTGTGGAGGTATACATGGATGATTTTACTGTATATGGTGAAACTTTTGAAATTGCCACAGAAAATCTAGAAAAGACACTTAAACATTGTGAGGAAACTAACTTGTCCTTAAGTAATGAGAAATGCTATATGCTGATGTAGGAAGGGATAGTTTTAGGACATCACCTCTCTACATATGGGATCAAAGTAGATAGAAAGAAAATAGAAGTCATCCAAACCCTGCCTACTCCCAAAACATAAAAGGATATCCACAGTTTCCTAGGATCAATCGGTTACTATAGGAGGTTTATATCAGACTTTAGAAAAACTACTAAACCTCTTACCACATTGTTAACTAAATATGTAGAGTTTGTCTGGACTAAAGAATGTGAACAAGCATTCAACACCTTAAAGGAAAAACTAATTATTGCTCTAGTGCTGAGAGGTCCAAATTGGACCATACCTTTTCACATATATGTTGATGCATCTAACAATGCAATAGGCTCAATACTGGGATAGAAATATGGTGATTATTTTTATGCCATCTATTATGTTAGTAAAAACCTCATAAGTGTTGAACTCAATTATACTATCATAGAGAAGGAATTTCTTGTAGTAATACATGCTCTTAACAAATTTCATCATTATATTATAGGTTACCAGGTATTTGTACACACTGACCACTCAACGATCAGATACTTGACAAACAAACTTGGGATTAGTGGTAGAATTATCATATGGCTATTGCTCTTGCAAGAATTTGATGTGACAATAGTGGACAAGCTAGGAAAGGACAATGTGGTAGCTGATTTCTTATCCAGGTTGACACCTCCAGACTATGCAGCTACAAAAGACCAATTTCTAGATGAGCATTTTTTTGCTCTAAATGATCAGATACCTTGGTACGTAGATATGGCTAATTATTTAGCCACTAGTAAAGTATCCCCTACACTTTTACCTCATGAAAAATAGACTTTAATTGAGAAAAGTGCATATTTTTCATGGATTGATGGGTGTCTATTCAAAATAGGACCTGATCAAATCATGAGAAGATGTGTTGCTGGGAATGAAATAATTGAAATACTAAAGGCTTGCCATGATGAACCTTGTGGTGGCCATTTTGCAGGAAGAAGGACTGCATATAAAGTGTTGCAGGCTGGTTATTACTAGCCTTCACTATTCAAGGATGCAACCAAGCATGTGAGCCAGTGTGATCAATGTCAGAGGATGGGTAGACCTACTCTCAGATATGAGATGCCACTCCAACCACATGTTCACATTGAACCATTTGATAAATGAGGGATGGACTTTGTAGGACCTATTAATCCACAGTCAGGAGGTAAGAGGTATATCCTAGTTTGTACTGACTATGTGACAAAGTGGGTTGAAGTACATGATTTGCATGATTCAAAGGAGAAAATTGTAGTAGATTTCTTGTATTCATCAATTTTTACAAGATTTGGGGTCCCAAGGGAGATCACAATAGATCAAGGACCTCAGTTTACTTCAAGGATGATCCAAGAACTCATGCAACAATACAAAATTAGGCATAACAAAACCACTCCCTACCATCCACAAGCAAATGGGCAAGTTGAGGTGACCAACAGAGAGTTGGAAAATATCCTAAAAAAGATAGTACAACAACATAGGAAGGACTAGGCTACTAGATTACTAGAAGTAGTGTGGGCCTACAGGACCACCTGGAAGACTACTACTGGTTTCACACCATTTTAGTTAGTCTATGGGAAAAGTGCCATGATGCCTATAGATTTTGAAGTCAAAACACTTAGGACTGCTATAGAATTGAATATAGATCTAGATGATGCACAAAAATAAAGAATTCAGAAGCTTAATCAGCTGGATGAATACCGCCTTGAGGCTCTAATAAAAAGAGATCATTCAAAAATAAATGGCCAAGTGGCATGACCGCCACACCAGGCCAAAGTAGCTTAAAGTGGGAGAATGGGCATTACTCTATGATTCTTGGTTCTAGGAAAGGAAGGGTAAGCTCATGCAACATTGGATGGGGCCATATGAAGTGATTAAAGTCATCAACAATGGGGTTGTAAGGATTAGAACAATAGATGGTAGCAACATTACCTTAATAGTCAATGGCCACCACCTACGTCCATACCATGTGTCTGAAGCATACATGATTGAGTCTAGATTAGGCATGGGGGAAACCCTAGTTGATTCTGATTTTATCTTGAGTCAGTAAGATGTGGACCTAGTCCACATAGTCCCAAAGACAATTATTCTTTCAAAGTTTTTTTTTTTAGTTGTATTTTTGTTTTGTAGGAACAATGCCCTTTGTGCAATCCTTAGGCAGCTTGGGAAACCTAGGCCTAATGGGCACAAGATCCATGAACCTGCACATTTCCAAATTTCTAGGAGTAGGAGTAGCTCATCCCTTAGAAGGGGAATACTAAACCTGAACCTACACAAGAGTGTTTGGATTGGTCTCTTTGGACAATAAAACACTCAACTGCTAGTTCAGGGGTAGATGCTGAATTTGTTCCTGTTTTTCAATCAAAAGCACTAAAGGGCTTGATCAACCTAACAACGCATATACAAGGACAAGTTAGCACCCATTGAATAAAATAAAAGTACCATTTTTTTGTATTTTATGGGAAGGCACCTACTTCCCATTATGAGAGAAGGCACCTAATTCCTGTTGTATGGTGGAAGGTGCCTACTTCTCGTTATGAGAGAAGGTGTCTACTTCCCATTGTACGATGGAAGGTGCCTGCTTCCCATTGTATGGTGGAAGGTGCCTACTTACCATTGTATTATGGAAGGTGCCTGCTTTCCATTGTATGGTAGAAGGCGCCTGCTTCCCGTTATACGCTTTATGGTGCCTGACTCCCAGTATGTTACGAAGATGGCACCTACGTCCCATTTTCTGGTAGATCAATGCCTGACTCCTAATTTTTTAGGAGAATGACCGACTTCCAATTTTTGAGAAATTGACACCAAATCTTCTTAGCATATGTAAAAAAAATAGTTGAGTTTGTATAAAGTTTTTTTTATAAGTACGACACCCGATAGTTAGCAAAAAGGTGCCTGCTTCCCATGTTAGGCATAAGCACTTGATTGCTAAGGTGCCTGCTTCCCATGTTAAGTAGAGCACCTGATTTCTAAAGATACTTGCTTCCCATGTTAAGCAAAGCACCCAATTCCTAAGGTGCCTATTTTCAATTTCCAAGGCACCTACATGCCATAATTCAAAAAGAAGCGCATGATTTCCATATGAAAAGGTGCCTAATTTCTATCTACTGTGGTCGTCTTCTACCTTGATAGAATAACACGTCAGCATTGGGATGTGGCCCGAGCCACGTCAGCACCCCACGCACGTGCAAAGTCAAATCTACCATGGATAAAATTAAAAGTTGACATCAACCAACTTTCAAGGAGGGGATGTTTGTCATCCCAAGGAGATATATTTTTCTAATTTTTATTTTAAATTTTGCAAGATTTCTTGAATAAATCACATTGCAGCTACCAAGAACCAATCATGTCGAAGAAAATTCATTGCATGGGAACCATGGCCATTGTTGTCCATTGTGGTTTACCCAATCATCAAATGCCAACCAATAGCGATGCACCATGGATATCTACGCATATGCACCCATGGAACGAATTTAGGTGCATGTTTAAATTTTCTATTTCTTGTCTATATTGTTTTCATGAACATGTGTGTCTATGGAAATGTGTCAGCACAACCCCCCATTATTACCTTAACCACTTGAACAAATCCACTTGGCATGGTGCTATGTGGCATGCCTCTGATTGGTTGATAGTTTATGGTTATCATCTCCACACAATCGGGCACATGCTCGAAGGAAATTTACTATGGATAACCATAATCACTATTGATTACGATAATTAACCACTTGCATGCATGAACGTAGTTGTTTTAAAAAGTTATTTACCAGCTACTGTGAAGGCACCTTCAGAGAGAAGAAAGAAAAATAGAGAAGTGAAGCACAGTAGCAATTCGAAGAGGAATTGGAAGCATCCCTAAGTGAATTATGAACTAAAGGTAAAGCATGGGGGAAATCGAAGAATCATGACCTCAAGAAGAGTGAGCTAATCAACTACTCAAGCATTTTTGTAGAAATCCAAACATAGTTGGACACTGCAGAATGGATGGACTACTATCTACTGGTCAGTTAGGGCTAGGATACGATGGTGGCAAATAAATTTGTGGTATCAATGAGAGATGGGGTCGTGCACATGCGAGGGCTAGAGATCCCAGTCACTGAGGACTACATCACTAGAGTTATGGGCCTCCCTTTGATAGGGGAGCACATGTACAAGGAGGATAACCTTACCCTCTATATGTAGAGATTTTTTGGAGCACCAACCGAGCACCTGATGCACGCTGGCTTGCCAAAATGGCACATTCTCAAGCTCTGGAGGGTAGTTTTTGAGCAGATCACCTACTTCTTCACATGCTCTAGTAGGTACTCTCATATGAAAACCAACCACTTTTATTTTCTCAATCACATCCTACATGGGGATAAAATCAACGTCCCCCATTACCTTGCATGCACCCTGAAATATGAGGCCAAGCGATACTAGGTAGGCACCACCTCTACCCTGGCTCACCATGGCCTAATTTCGGCCTTGGTGTGATATGTAGAGTCACATAGAAATGTGACAATTGAGGAAGCTATGGGCACTAGTGCAATGGTAGGGGCACAAGCAGAGGAGGAGGTGCCAATTCAGAATGAATAGTCAGCCCAAGGGGCAACAGAACATGCAAAAATAACACCTGCATCATAGCCTACAGGAAATACAAGGGAAGCAAGATAGACCTCAACCCCAATTTTTCCAATTTGAGGAGGAAGAAGGACAAGATCTGTCTCCTTCTACACCTCAATTCGAAGATGAGGTAGAGTAGGATTTCATGCCCATTTCCACCAGGATGTGAAGTAGAAGAACAAAAGCATCAAGGGTGGTTTTGAGCTCATCCGATGAGGAGACACCAATCGATGAGCTCAATAGGGAGGAGTACATGGCCCACATTTTATAAGACATTTCTAGTGGGCCAACTCCTCAATAGGAGGTGGCCATGGAAGATGTACCACCAGAAGGCTAGGTGGAGGATTTGCAGCAACAACTATAGGTTTTAAGAGAACAGGCTTCCACTTGGGAAGCCAAATTTAAAGAAGAATAGGCTCTATTTGAGGAGTCCCAAAAGGAGGCTGCATTAAAAATGCATGAATTATATCAAACAATTTGGCAACTATAGAGACAATTACAGTTGCAGGGTAGACCAGGAGGAGTCGAGCAACCAACCAAAGTTGATGCAATAGTGCAGACCGATGGGGCAACAAAAGTACCCCTTGTTGATACAAAAATAGAATAGGGAGATGTTGCTACAATGGAAGTAGAGCAACCCTATTCTACGTCTCCCTCTATAGAGCAGATACTTCAGGAGGATGAAGTTGAGGTTGAGGAACCTCAAAATACAGAACAACCTACAAAGGAAGGAGATGAGGGAGAAAAGGAGATGGAGGTCGAAGAGCCTCAAATTTTAGGCAAGGAGGGAGAGACAGAGCACTCTCCAATTGATGTAGGGGCCAGATAGCCTCAGGAGGAAGAAGTAGTCCCTATTGTGCAGTAATTTTCTACAGAGGAAAAAGAGGCTCGATAGCTTGAATCCCCTATACACTAGGAAACAGTGGTTGCACCAACACACCCTAGGGTACAACAAATCAAGCTAAGATCAAAATAAAAAGCCACAAGGCCATCTCAATGATGACCCAAAACTAGAGCGAGAGTTGTCGAGTTGAAGGCATTGGGCATCGAATCTGATAAGGAATCAGAGCTAGATTTTGATGAGGAATGGGAGGCAACAAAGAATCTGTTTGCTACCCAAAAATAGAAATTTGAGGAGCTTAAGGAGGAAATTAAGGTAGACAAGAAGAATTGGAAGAAGGCCTCCAAGAAAGCCCTTAAGGAATCAGAAAAGGAGGCCAGGGAGCAATCTGGCAGGCCTCATAGGAAAATTCTAGTTGCCCAACCTGAGCAGTTTTGGTACTTGTATGGGTCAAAGGATGGAAAGCCTTCAAGGATGCAAGCATATTTTAAAAGGATGGGATTTCTAGGCCCTGTGCAATAGGAAGATCTGGCATCAAGCAGTAGAACTCCCCTAGTGGCAAAAATAGAGGTCCAAGTTGAACTTGAGCTTGACCCAATAGGGGCAGATTTACCCACAGCTAGGGTTGCTAAGGAATCAAGCATCCCATTTGGTGATAAAGAATCAGTGCCTATGGGTGAAAATTTGCCACTTCACCATGAGTACTGGAAAATGGCTGAGCCTGCATTCTAGAAGGATGCCACCAGTTTCTCTGGTTATTATTTGAACGTTGATAAAGGCAAGGTGGCCTGGACCAGAGAACCACCCAAGAAGAGAGCAGGGCCAAGTGAACCAGTTCGACGTAGCAAACGCCTAGAAGTAGTAGGGTAAGGAGACAACCACTCCCAAGGCACCAAAGGGGTGAAAGCCCTGGGACAAAGAAAAATCCAAGGCCACTAAGAAGAAGAGGACACAGACCAACATGGCTTATTGGGATGAAGTGAATAGAATTGGTAATTACCAGTTCAAAGTGGCATAGGGATGTGCCACCCCTTAAGCATGGGGGGATGATGAGCCATAGAATTGCTCATTTTTTGTACTCTTTTCCCCATAATGTGTGGCATATATTCTTGTAGATATAAATATTTTATGGAAATTATATATATAATTAACAATTTATTTTGCATGTTTTCTAATATTTGTCTTTAAGTGTAATTTGTGTAGATTTAGTGAAAATTGTTGCATTTTGGCATGTTTTCATCGAGGTCCCACTCAAACCTAGCACTTGCAATTTAATGAAGGAAAAACATCTATGGAATATCGGTGAAGAGGTACGAAGTTAGGCACCCAAATTCCTTTGAAGTGCCTAACTTTCGTTCGACACTTAACCGTTAGGTGCCTACTTCCCGTTAGGCACCTGCTTCCCATTGAATAGTGAAAGGTGCCTGCTTCCCATTGTACGATGGAAGGTGCCTGCTTCCCATTGTATGGAAAAAGGTACCTACTTTCCATTATACAATATAAGGTACCTACTTCCTAACTTTTGCATACAAGGCACCTACTTCCCAACTTCTTCAAACATGGTGCCTGATTTCCACTAATGCCAAACTTCAGCACGGCTCTGTGGTCGATAGAACAGAGTGAAACTTTAGCAACTAGCATGAAAGGAATTCTAGCATTGAAACCAAATATGGGATAATATCAAAGGTGACTCATCACCCATCTTCCAACTGATACGTAAATGATTTATGTAAATAGGGCAAATAAATATCAGACGTATTCTGGAAATAGAATACGCTGAAATATCATGATATTTTGCCCGATTCCTTCAATTAAGCAAATAGTTGTAACAACGAATCATTTTTTGATTCGTCCTGAGAATTGTAATAGGGTTGGCCGCATATCTTATAAATATGCAGGCCACCCCTAAAGAAGACCCCCGAACTTTCTTGTAATTTTCTTCTGCTGCAACTGTTAATAAATTCTCTAAGCATTTTCCTGTAAAACTCTTCTAAAGCGTCCGGTGATAATTTTACCATGGGAAGAACCTACTGGAAGCGTGGGCCCACTTACAATAGAGTTCTTCCCTATTTCCCCTATTTTCTACATTTATTTTCATAGATTAATTTATTTCCAGTTATTTCCCCTATTTTCTATGATTTCCAGCAAGGTAGTCATTTAGATTTTAAATGTTTTTAGTCCTATTTTCTTAGACTTAGCATGAGATTATTGGTTTAAATACAAAATTCAATGAATACCAAATACCCCCAAACCATAATCCAAGGGACTCATCTCTGAAGGAGAAATTATAAGCATAGATTTTGCATGACTGCTCACAAGACTACGAGCTACCCTAGGTTGACAATTAAATGGAGGTAATTAATTGAACCATAGAAAAACTAACCAATGTTTTTCCCAAAAATTGGCCTTAAATCACAGTTACGTGACTATCCCTAACACCAAAAATTTGGTTTGGATATACTATGAAAATCTTAAGTTGTACCATATTGAAAGATATGAAGAACAAAAGGTAAATTCAATGGGAGAAGTATTTGAATATGCACATATGGAGGTAGTTTCTTGGCCAAGGAAAAAGAAAAAGTGTATATGGCATGAGTTATTCATGGGTGGCCATGGTCCTGAGATGATGATTTCATAAAATTTTAAAAAGTAGCAAAACCATAAGGCTATATACAAATAATTTCAAGGCTTAAAGAGTTATAGGTGGAAATAAACATGTCCAAAATATGGGAGAAATAAAAAAAAAACTACATGTAGTAGAATAATATGATATTTTAGACCCAAATTTGATGATAAACATGCTCCTAAGAACTTTGTATACATTTATTGTCAATCTAGAACACAAACTGATGCATAAGGAAAAATGTCCAATGACTCATGTGCTAAAAAATAATCACCTATGGTAAGTCCCAATGAACTATGCCAAGAAATCCTTGATACATAATGTTGCATAAGGTCAACCCATTGTTGGGTACTAGCCTAAAAAATCTATGCACCTCAAGAAACGTATAAGAGAGAGAAGCTCAAATTCAACACCATATGGTTAGGTCATTGTAGATTTTGATGAAAAGGGAAAATCTCAACTCCATCGGTGCTAAGAGGCATGCCACAATTTTTTGTAAAATAGATGGCATGTAAAAAAAGCCTATAGCATACATATACAAATAAAAATAAAGGTCATTGGCCAAAAGGGATAACTACACTACAAAAGTGGACCTTGAAAAGAATGCCAAATAACTCACATTCATGATATTTTGAAGACCAAAGCAGATTTTATAAGATGTTGATTAAGCTACATTAGGAATACTTTCTTAAAAGCAATCAAAACCTAGACTAGAGAAGAGAAGGATGAATCTAGTGACAAATCAAAGGACCCTCACCTAGATAGAAGAACCTATATAAGGTGGCCTTTGATCCCTCAAAATTGCATCATTGCTTCCAATTTTTCCAAGGACTATGTTCTTTTGGCATTATTCTAATAGGCTTCTCAGCCTTGATGAGGTATAACAAAAATATATTCACTTATTTGATAGTTCCTCTTATTTTCTTCCTCATGTCCTTCAATTTTTCCATTTCTCAAAAATACCAAAATTGTTCCAAATAAGTAAAGTCAAAAGAGAAAAGGAAAAAGGGAATAAGAGATATAATCTAAAAAGTTGATGAAGTTTACTAGTAGAGATAACCATAGATTGAGAGTAAGCTCTATTTGGTTGAGCCTAATGAGTGTTTACAATTACACATCTTGAGGTAAAATTTAAATACATGTAACTAATAACACTTTCAAACTTGACAAACCAAGATTTCTCTAAATCTATGGAGTGAGAAAATTCCTTGAAGAATCCCTTGGTTAAGAGGAGAGCTTCACCTTTCGTTTGATATTGTTCACAACCAAATAGCAATAATATCGAAAGGAAAATATATATCTCAAATTTTTTTTTTAAATGCAATCGAAGGAGAAAGCCACTGCCATCCAAGTATCATTCCTTCCATCCCTACAATGCCCACATTATTTTTACTCACTATACCTCATTTCGTATTGCATTTCTTATCCCAATACACCCTCCTTCCTCTTGACCACTCCATGCTCTCCTCTATTCATTCCTCATTGTTCTAACACTTTATTTAAACTCATCTGACTCTATAGCCTAATGAATAGGCCAACTAGAGCTAAAATAAAAGGAATACTTGGATCAATGGGAAGGTTGTACGAGAATGACATGAAAGTTAAAAAAACATATGCATGGAGCATACCACATGACACTTCAATACCTTGATGATGAAAGTATACATAATGGATCTAAACAAAGGAGGACACAACTAGAAAAAGGTAATTACACATAGAAAAATAAAAGCATGTAAATGAACCTCTCACACAAGTCATAGATTTTTTGAAAAATATTGATTTAGGAAAGGACATCTATAATTATTATGATAATTATCTGGCATAGTCATCTAGTTGGCTATATAATAGGATATAATAATGAGCTAAAATATGAATTTCCCTATTTAATCGAAAAGCATCCATGCATCCATAATTCCATGCAAGCACTTGCAAAATTGAAGAAGAATTTTTGTGCATCTTCATGAAGAAAATAAAGGTGCAAAGTAATGGAGGGTTCCAGTTTGTGAGTGCCTAGAATATTTACCTAAGGTAATTTTTTTGGGTCTAAAGTAGCTCTTAGCTATGGAAGAATATTCTCAAGGAAGTACAAGTTTTTTAGGGGCTCCCACCCTTTAGGTATATCCATCATATTTTCTTTCTTTTCTTCTTCTCATATTTCCTTCTTATTTTTGCTTCTACATCCTATCTGCTTGTATATCTCTTTATCATCTCTAGCCTCTCTATTTTCCAATGCTCTTTATTTTCTTGCTTCTTATATTTTTATCCTCCCATTACCTATTTTTCAATCCTTACATATCTTAGTGCCTTAATCTTAGTCCCCCTTTAATATCCTATGTTTGCTAGCTTATCTTCTATCTCCTATTCTTTCTTATAGTCCAAAAATCCCAAAAATAATGCTCCATAGGTTCTTTATTTATACAAATATAAATCCTTGGGAGGAACCAAGAATGTAGGTAAAAATGATGCCCTCATCCACAAGCCCTTGCAAATCAAGTCAGATTGCTATTTTCCTAAAGTTTTGCTTAAATTTTTCTAAGGCAAATGACCCAAAAAGTGACCAAAGCATCATAACAGTAGAAACAAGCTAGTAGAGGCTCAAATGTGTCAATTTGAAGCTAAGTTCTAGGGTGGTCAAAGTGATTTCTAATAAATTTAGAACTATGTAAAGTGGTAAAGCATAGTTGTTAAAATACAATTGAATGTCTCAAAAGGCTCTAGCAAAGTGCAAATCTAGCATTGATCAATTCTAGACTTCCATGAAGATTATGTTAACAAAAATAAGAAAACTAGGATGATGTGATTTTGACATTGTACAAACCCATAATGGAAAAAATTTGAATCTTCCAAGTGTGGTGGCCCATTCATTGATAAAGTTGAGGTATTTATCAAGTATGAAGTAGGAAGGAAGCAAAACTAGACTTTGTAGGTGCTTATGTTAGCATAAGCATTATGAAGTTTTGAAATTATGCTAAAATACCAAAATGGAGCAAAGTCAAGCTTGTAAAGTAAAAGCACTAAAATTTTTAAAAAGTATGCAACTCTAGATATCATTGTTCATAAAGACAAGAAACCATACCTTCTACAAGTATGACATCAATAAAACCCCTCATAAGGTCTAGATTTGGTTCAAAATACCTCTAAAATAGTTGAAAGAGCCTGCCATTGCTTAAGTTTTGGCATTGAATCAAGTCTATCCAAGATCATACCTTTCATCCATCTCACCCTTGTCAAAATTTACAACCACCCAAAGCTACTCAGTACTTGAGTTGAGGCTATTGGATCTAAAAGCAACATTTCTGACAAACTATTGTAATTACTAAACAAATTGTAGATGATGATGGTTGAGGATCTATGGATCTCCTGAAGGCACATGAGAACCAAAATTAAGAGGAAGAAATATGGACTTACCATGTGAGCATGACAACATAGGACATGAATATGACCTTTGCTCCCATAAACATTTCTTGCTACTTTATTTTCTAATAGACCTAAAACAAAATTTATAAATCTTAAGTTGCAAGATTCATGTAAGAAGTTTATAAATAGCTCAATTCACCCCATAATGAGGGTCAGTTTTGTAGCACTTGCTTGAATATATGTTGTATGATGACTACTACCAATTAATGAAAATTAAAGCTATTTGTCCTCCATTGTTGTTGTATTATCAAGTTTTTATGAATTAAATTTATGTTTTAATGCGTTTTTGTTTCACTCTATAACTACTTAATTCTGCTACAACAAATTTTGTTAAATTAGATCACTACTTGGATTACTTTTCATATAATATTTAGAATTATTATAATATAACTAGTGTTGAATGAGCTTAGTAATGCTTTCATGGATGGTTGATCTATTAGATATCATTTTAAATTAATTGTGTAAGACTCTTATTTAGTGTATATTGATGCTATGGTATATTCTATCCACCTTTAAGTAATTTTCTAAACCCTTATCACTTTCTAACCTTTATATTTAACTCTTTAGTCTTAAAACCCTATTTTAATTTTACAAGCATTACAAGGAGTTGGCCTACTCTAAAGGTTGAACTTGGGAGAAATCCCAATCATCTAATCTTGGCTAAAATCTAGGATGCACTTTACAGACTAGGTAAATTTTATATCAAGAATCTTTCTTTTCAAAATTTACCTAAGGTAAAAAAAATTGAGTGTAGTAAAAATTCACTATATTTATAGTGAATCACAAGGGCCTTATTTATTATTGAAGGAAAATTTAAAATTGTGCCTTCATCCTTGGGCATGGAGTAAAAATTGAAAGAATCAAAAAAATAATATAGATAATAATTCAAGTAAAATAATATGGAAAATTACAAAGCTAGCAACTTATCTAGCACTTGCTTTATTTCTCACCATTCCTCATCTAAATGTCATTTGATGTCTAAAGTCTCTATAGAATGCTTGTAGATCAAATTGGTCATCACAAGAGAATTTCCTTATTTGATTTGTGATATCATACACTTGAATCTTTAATTCTACCAAAGGTCCAATTGCCTAAGCTAAATAATTTGCTATAGGAGGGTTTGACCATACTTCAAAAAAGGGAACATCCTACTTGTATGTTAGGAACCTACTATTAAAAATAAAAATCACTCACACAAAATACTGTAAAATAATTGAAATACATCAAATAATAGAATAACACTATGCAAAAAGTAATTGCAGAATTGAAACAATCTCACAAATAACTCAAAATCGTAGGCCTCTTCGAGGGGGCAACCTCCTTCAATATTTCATTAACTTGCAAAAATATACATTCGTACATGGCTTCATAGCTTTTAAAGAAAATACTTCATGCAACCCTAACCCTAAGCTCAAGAGTTGGCTTACATGCAAAATGCCACTCGAGCTAGAATCTTCTACCAAACATCGGTTACAATCTTGATAATGGTTACATGAAATGGCCCCACTTGTCTAGGCACCTTACTTGCCACATACATTACAAAATATTACAAAATATCATTATAGATGGGATCCCCACGTTGGAAGTGGGTCATTACATAAGCAAATGAGAATTACAAAATAATGTTAGGATGGGGTCCTAACATGTCCTTCCCCTTCAAAAAGCTTTGTCCTCAAAGTTGGAGATGAGGAAACTAGTGTTGTAGCTACTGGAGAGACTCCCATGTAGCATCTTCTAGTTGTAGACCACACCATTGAACAAGGACCTCAGTAATGGCTCGGTTGCATAGGGTGCGAGTATGATGATCCAACAACTATTCAGGCTCGAGCAAGATAGAACCTTCTTCATCCAATTTAGGAAGTGCAGATTGAACCTGTACCTAAGTGCCCACAACCTTCTTGAGAGAGGAGACATGAAAAATAGGATGGAGCTTGGATGTAGGTGGGAGGGCCAATTTGTAGGTCATGGCACCAATCCATTGTAAAACCTGGTAGGGCCCATAGTATTTGGCAGCAAGTTTTTGGCACCTACGAAGCTGAAGGGATGATTGTTTGTATGATTGTAGGTGAAGGAAAACCATATCACCAACATCAAAACTATGCTCAAAATGATGTTGATCAGCTTGTTGGTGCATCCAATTCTGGGTCGCTTCCAAATTCATCTTTAGTTGATGGAGGACTTCGGCATGTTGGTTGAGTGTAGTGTCATTTGCATGGACCTTAGAACTTCTTGGAATGTAGGAGGAGGGCATGCATGGAGGTCGGCCATAAACTACTTCAAAAGGTGTGACCTTGGTCACCATGTGATAAGAAGTATTATACCACCACTCGACCAAGGGAAGCCACTTCACCCATTGTGTAGGGTGCTCAGAGGTAAAGCAACGAAGGTAGGTCTCCAAATATTTGTTGACAATCTCAGTCTGGCCATCCATTTGTGGATGGTAGGATGAACTCATCTTGAGTTGAGTTCCCTGTAACTTAAACAATTCTTGCCAAAAATTACTAGTGAATGTAGGGTCACGATCAGACACAATGGAGGTAGGCATGCCATGAAGGTGAAAGATAGAGTCAAGGAAAATTTGGGCAATGGTGGAGGTCATGTAAGGATGGGAGAGGGAACAAAAATGAGCATACTTTGAAAGATGATCCACTACCACAAAAATAATTGATTTACATCTAGACTTAGGTAACCCTTCAATAAAGTCCATTGAAATATCTATCCAAACCTGTTCGAGAATCGATAATGGTTGGAGAGTTCCTAGAGAATGCACTGTTTCACCTTTCATCCATTGATAAGTGTCACATGCAACCACAAAATTGTGTATGTCCTTCATACCCTTCCAAGAAAAAGTACGCTTTAGCCTTTCATATGTTTTAAGGAACCCTGAATGGCCTACCATGGGGGAAGCATGCATTTCCTTCATGAGAAGGTCCCTAAGGGAAGATGTGTGAGGAACCACAAGGTATTGATGGTAGCATAAATCTTGTCCATCCCAAGTATAGCCAGGACATGAGGTAGGATCTGTTTGAAGGGAAACAACCATAGTTTGCAAATCTGAATCTTGAAGCACCTCCTCACGGAGAGAATTTATCCATTGAGGAATGGGAGAGGAAATGGCACATAACATATTGTGAGCCTCAAATTGATGAGAGAGGGCATCGACCACAATATTCTCTTTGCCCTTTTTATAGGTAATATCATAATCATAACCCATAAGCTTAGAAACCCACTTCTATTGTTCAAGGGTAGCAACCCATTGCTCTAAGAAATATTTGAGACTTTGATGATCTATTTTAATAGAAAAATGATGCCCAATGAGATAAGGTCGCCAATGAGTGATCACATGCAAAATGGTAAGCATTTCCTTAGCATAAGTGGATTTTCCTAGATTGCGATTGGAAAGCGCTTTACTAGTGAAAGCCAAGGGTCGTCCTTCCTGCATCAATACTACACCAATACCATTTCCTGAAGCATCACTTTCAATTACAAAAGGCTTAGAGAAATCAGGCATTTCTAAGATCGAAGTTGTTGTCATAGCATGCTTCAAATCAAGGAAAGCTTGTTCAGTTGGACCCGACCAAGTAAAGGAATCCTTTTTCAACATGGATGTTAAGGGAGCAACAATTTTTCCATAATTGTAGATAAATTTGCGGTAATAGCTAGTAAGCCCCAAAAATCCATGAAGACCCTTGAGAGTGCGAGGTTTCGACCATTCTTGAACTACTTGAATCTTTCTAGGGTCAACTTTAACACCATATTTGGAGATGATGTGTCCCAAATATTCCACTTTCATCAACCCAAAAGAACACTTAGACCACTTAGCATAAAGTTGATGTTGTGCCAATAGTTGTAAGGTCTGATCCACATGGACGAGGTGCTCTTCCCAAGAGCGACTATAAACCAAAATGTCATCAAAGAAAACCAGAATGAATTTACGAAGAAATGGATGAAAAATGTTGTTCATGAGACTTTGGAATGTGGAAGGTGCATTGGTCAAGCCAAATGGCATTACCAAGAACTCATAATGGCCCTCATGAGTACGAAATATAATTTTGGGAATATCTTCTTCCTTGAGCCGGATCTGATGGTACCCAGAGCGAAGATCTAATTTAGAGAAAAACATAGTCCCATGCAACTCATCCAACAATTCATCCACTACTAGAATAGGAAACTTATCCTTAATGGTGAGCTTATTGAGCTCACAAAAATCAATACATAATCACCATGAACCATCTTTCTTTCTCACTAATAAGATAGGCGAAGAGTATGGGTTATTACTAGGGTGAATGACTCTAACTTTTAATAATTCTTGCACTAACTTCTCGATCTCTGACTTAAGAGCATGAGGGTATCGGTACAGCCTAATGTTAGGTGGTACACTACTAGGGACCAATGGAATAGCATGATCATGTGAGCGATGTAGTGGCAATTCAGTTGGTTCAACAAAAATTGCATTGTGCTTTGTCAAAACAAGTTGCAAATCTTCTAGAATTTGATCCACTATTGTAGTAGGTGGTTGGATGGAAAATATTTGTGCAATGACCCCACAAGATGATTTTTTAACTTCTCCATACGGTTGGAACTGATAATCTAAGGAGGCCCTACTTTTGAACCATGAAAAGTGTATGATTATCCATTTTGTGAAAATTACATCCATAGTTCTACAAAATTCCATGAAATGGTACCCAAAGTGCTCAACCACTGAGCGCCCAACACAATATCACATCCCCTAATTG
Source organism: Wollemia nobilis (assembly GCA_028583015.1). NCBI lineage: Eukaryota > Viridiplantae > Streptophyta > Pinopsida > Araucariales > Araucariaceae > Wollemia > Wollemia nobilis. The sequence goes on along the minus strand of JAQPPZ010017049.1, from coordinate 4,467,127 downwards.
AAGGGTAAACATATCTTGTTTGAGCTCATAATCCCCAATTTTCAATTTGACATTACGACATTTACCTTTGCAAGGTAAGGTCCCCCCATTTGCCACCATGACCTCAAAGGAATTGCATGTGTGGATGTAACAATTGGCCTACTTTGCAATTCGAGGATCAATAAAGTTGTGTGTACTACCTGAATCAATAAGGATTGTAAGGCTTTGGCCCTTGAAGAAACCCACAACTTTCATGGTCTGTGGAGTAGTAATCCCTGCAAGAGCGTGGACCAAAATTTTTGCCTAGGGTTCTTCATGTGTTTCCTCTTCATGTTGAGGTTGTTCTTCGGTTGTGTCTTCTTCATCATCACTATGGTCATTGTTGGTGGGTTCCTCTACATCTATTAGGAACAACTTCTTTTGGGCACACCTATGCCCCCTAACATATTTTTCATCATAATTATAACACAACCCTTGGGCTCATCGAGCATCCATTTCCTTGGTGGTCAAGCATTTTGAAGGGATAGATTTATTTTCTTGATTGCTTGTGAACTTGGGAGGTAAGGAGGGTTTGGTTGGTTGAAATTTAGGTATCCTCCTTTGAGCTACAAATTTAGATTCGGCCAACCGTGTGAGGCTTATGGCCTACATCATTGTCTTTGGATTAAACATCTTAACCTCAGCTTGAAGATCATCCCTTAAGCCACTGATGAAACAACTCATAAAAAACCCTTCATTCAACCCCTTAGTCCTGTTAGCTAATTTTTCAAATTGAGCCTGGTAATCTTGAACTATAGAAGTTTGTCTCAACTTGGTCAATGCTCCTTGGAAATCATCATATGCACTAGGGCCAAAGCGGGTGAGTAGTTGTGATTCAAAATCTTCCCAAGAAGGATCAGTAACTGTTTGTCTAAACCATTGGTACCATTGTAAGGCTTTTGATTCTAGATTGAAAGAAGCCATCTTGACCCAATAATATTGAGGAACATTGTGGAGTTGGAAGAATTGATCAACACGACATAACCATCCCTCTACATATTTCCCATTGAATTTTGGAAAATCTAGTTTAGGCATCTTGAAAGTGGTATCACGATCAAAGTTAAGGTGAAAACTATTCGGGTCCTTATGGGGTCCTTTTCCTCACCCTGACTATTCAGTATCATGATACTCAAAAGCATGTGGATCGGTTTGAAGCTTAGACTCCACTTCTTGAAGTTGTTGTTCTATGTCTGATTTGGCGGTGGTGTAGTCACTTCTTAGGTGGGCAATGTCTACCCGTAATGATTTATTGTCATCGATAAGGGTACTAAGTTGTTTGGAGATGAAATCAAGTTGTGATGTGGCTTGTTCTATCTCTTTTCGGTGTCCACGAGTCCCCTCAACCATTTTGGAGAGATTTGAATGATGACTAGTGACTTACTAAAAATAGAAGTGTGATTTTAAGGGTTACTATTTTTAGTAATAAGTCCAAAAAGTGCTTGGTTAGGTTGAAACACTTATTTTAGGATAGGGACCACTTCGATGGCCACTTGATTTGAGTGCTCAATGAGGAGATATACTGACTTCTTTGACTTTTTGTGATCTCCTAGTTTGGTGCAAGTCGATGTCGAGGTAATTTCTTCAACTTGGACTTAAAAATTCATAGGTGGGTCCTTGAGGGTCTTTGGTGTAGAATAATGAGCTGCTTCTAGTCCCAAAATTTTGGGCCAAATTGACTGACCATTGGGAAGTTATGGCCTTAACAAGAAAAATAAAAAATTACCAATTTTGGGAAATCGATGCAAAATTTGACCAGGAGTTGCCAAGGACAATTTTGTCTGAAATGGAATGTAGAGTTGTCTAGTAAATTTTGGAGTCAATCTGAGCTTTGAGTGAAGAGATATCCTATTTTTTTAACACTATAGATTGGGTTTAAAAGTTGGGTATTGTGTCAACTATCTCTACCTTGTATGTTCTAACTATTGACCACTCCTGTCACTGTCTTGTCTCTATCCCTATCACTTGTACTATTTTTACTGCCATTGTTCAAACATTAACCTTACCACTTGGAATTCCCTATACTTTGTGGTTACTAACACTGTATACTCTGTTTCTATAACTAACAACCCTATTATCAATAACTTTTATTGCTAATATCAACCTGATTATTACTGTGATTGATCTAACTATTACTACCACTAAAATATTTCTATCATAGACACTTGCCAACTTTGTCTAGACTATTTGGTGCATGCAGTTGTTTGTTCTCGTGATAGGGAAGTCTTCTCCGTATGCTCACTTTTGTGGGAAAGAAAATTGTAGGTTCAATAGATAGAAGGCTTTGTTTTTGTAGGTTGAAGATTTTTGTTTGGATAGAACCAAGGTGCGCTAGGCAAGGGAGTATGTAATACCCATAGGCCCTCTGTTATACCGTAGTGATGAACAATAGTGCTCGGACCAATATTTTAGGCCACTACCCAAGGAGGATTCCACACATACCCTTGAGCACACTATCTACCTCTCTGATAGTACGAGAGGGTAATCATCTAGGATGTTGTGTCCCATGGACTATGGATAATACAAGGCCGAAAAGCTTCCTATTGGATAAAATTTTGTTTAAGCCTAGATGGTCTCCCGATACACCCAAAGATGTGTGGGAGCTCAATTCCATGCATGAGTGTTGTCTGAGGCCTAGGTATTGGAGCCTGATCACCCCTCACTTCACTAGATGTTTTATGGGCTATCTAGCTTAGCCAATAATGATAGCTCCTTCATGATATTTTAAAACCCCTAGCATAGGGTTTCTAGCCTACTCAACTACTGTAAAAAAATGATTATATTTTTTGCTTTTTCTGGTTTTTTGCTGATTTTTTTAAATAAAGGAAAATAGAAATGAAAAACATAGGAAAATTATACCTAATAGGTAGAAATGGATGGGCAAGAATTATCGTAATCGTAGTAGAACTCGATCCTAGAAAGTGCTCTGATACCACTTGTTAGGAACCTACTATTAAAATAAAGCTCACTCACACAAAATACTATAAAATAACTGAAATACATCAAATAACAGAATAACACTATGCAAAAAGTAATTGCAGAATTGAAACAATCTCACAAATAACTCAGAATCGTAGGCCTCTTCGAGGGGGCAACCTCCTTCAATATTTCATTCACTTGCAAAAAGATACATTCGTACATGGCTTCATAGCTTTTAAAGAAAATACTTCATGCAACCCTAACCCTAAGCTCAAGAGTTGGCTTACATGCAAAATGCCACTCGAGCTAGAATCTTCTACCAAACATCGATTACAATCTTGATAATGGTTACATGAAATGGCCCCACTTGTCTAGGTGCCTTACTTGCCACATACATTACAAAATATTACAAAATATCATTATAGATGGGATCCCCACGTTGGAAGTGGGTCATTACATAAGCAAATGAGAATTACAAAATAATGTTAGGATGGGGTCCTAATATTGTACTCCATCCTAATATTGTACTACTCATAAAATATAAATATCCTTCCTCTAAATAGAGCTTATCAGCTTCACTCTAAGGAGAGGGAAATCCTTTATACACTAAATATTCAATATGATAATTTAGCTTCCCAATGGTAGAAAACAAGGTAGTTACTTGGGTTCTAAATTATTGCATCACCTGTTCCTTCTAACGGAGGTTAATAACTTTCTACACTATCATATTTCAGTCTTGAATTCTAGTAGAGATAAATGTAGAGTTCAACACTATGGCTAGTTTTACCCAATAATTCTAGTCTCATATAACTTTGTGGATATTTCAATGATGCTCTACTCAATCTTGTGGCTCACCTAAATACTTTGGTCAATAACTACATCAATAAATTTGAATGCTTGGAATATCAACATTGTAGTGTTTAGTGATATCATCCTAGTAAGCATTTGTAACTTACTTTATGAGGCTTCTAACCCCTTGGTATTAATCCATATAGCTTTTCTGCCTTAGCTCCTCCAACTAATTCTAGATAATATCTTTGTCTTGATTAAATTGAGCTTCCTAGCCAGTATGCCTATCTATGAGGCTTTTGACTTGATCCTATTTTTCCCTCAAGATATATTTTAAAATTTTCTCTTTTAGGTGTTTAGAAAACATATTTATCTAATCTTGGAGTGGTTTGGTCTCTTATTGATATTTTCTAAGAGTACTTTTAACATGCTCTAGTTCCTTCTCCTTCTTTGCTAACTTTTGGCTTAATGACTCATATTCATATGCAACCACCTTTTTGGCTTCTCACATGAGTTACACCTTGTCTTGAGCTTGGGTATTATCTAGGTCAAACCCCACTATTTCCACCAAACAATATTGGTTTGTCATTTCTCCTATTTTTGATACCAATGGATCCTTCTATGTGAATAATAATACTTTTTTTGGGGGTAAAGTGGTTAATTACCTAGGTTGTAGTTGGTTTCTACACTAGCTTGGATTGCATTTTTTTATTGTGTTGTGTCACCTATTGTTGAACCATCTAAAAATTCTACCATGTACTCAAGTCTAGTATGGTTACTTTTTATCCTTCTTGCTTTTTCTATGGTGACAAAAATATAGACAATGATTCAAAAAATGAAAGTGTTGAAGGAGGGATAAAAAATGTAGGATCTGATGAGAGTGGAGTAATTTAGAAAGGCCAAATTAATTGAAGTGCCTCCTAACTAGATAAGGATATAGGAATAGTAGGAGAAGGGGTAGCTTCAATGGTTGTAAAGCTAGATTTTTGGGCTATTGGGGTTGAGACAAACTATGGGGCTAGTGTATCATTTATAGGAGGGGATGAAAGGTGAGATAGAGAGGTTTCACTGGTTGTTAACTCTATCTTAGAAGTATCCATTTTATTATTCTTCACTTTAGTAGGTATGGTTTTTGGCTTTGTCTTTCACTTTTATTTTCTTTGGGCATTTGGATGTGAGGTTTCATTTTAGGGAGTGCATTGTGCTAGGGATGGTGGCACTAAAGTCCTTCTCGAAGAAGCAATTACTAGACTTTATTTTAGGATTTTAGATGGAGGTTTCTAAGCCCCTTATTTTTTTTCTCTTATCCTTTCTATATTTTGGAGTGTTTTAGCATTGAATTCCTCTTGATTCCATTGGTCTGACTCTAAGAATTTTTCAACATATAGATGTTCCTCATAAAAATTGTTGAACTTCTCATCCATAGAAATTGCACCAAACTCGTTTTATGTTTCATCCAGCTATTTCCACATTATCCACCAAGAGTTGATCTTTGGATCTTTCTAGTGCCAATCCCTTACATATTTTTTATTATTATCACTATTTTTGTTTTGTGGCTTGGCATCATGCTTAGCTTTGTAAATTCTCTCATAAGATCTCATAGTTTATGGAGGATTGATAATAATTATCAAGGGGTGTGCACTAGTTTCATCTATTGGGTTATTTAGGACCTCTATATTAGGCCTATGCTAATGTTTAAATTTTGGGTCCCTAATTCTCTTAAGATATTTGAAAAACATCCCCTAAAGTTCATAATCCCAATTACTATCCTTAATTTTGATCCCTAGTTCTTTCAGCATGCCATATATGATGGACACAACTTTTTCTTTGCAAAAAATATCCTCCCAAGCTAATATAAGTCTTGTAATAATATGTTTTTACCTTCCTACTCCCAAATTTGTTATTGATCAGGTCTAATTGCCTAAATAACTCAAGCAAAAAATATTTCTAGAACAAATTTAGGAAGAAGGTATAGGCTAAAATAGAAACCATGCATTCTAAAAATGGTACATTCTTTGGAAAAATACCAATCTCCTAGAAGTATATTTTCTACAAATGAGCAATAGGTTTGTGATAAGCACTCAATATGGGAACCTCTCAAGAGTGCAATGGCCAAAGCATAAAAATTCTCTACAAAATAATAATGATAAGAATTGTTTATCAAGGCTCCTATCCAAGAATACATCAATAGAATTTAACATTTTTTATCTTCACACCTTTGATATAAGCCCAAAAATGGCTTTGGGTGCTAAAACAAGATCAAATGCACCAAAAATGATGGATTTTTGAACATGCAAGTGGCTAAAACTTGACCCATCCCTTCAAGTATTTTTTCAATGATAAGCTCAATGAAGTCCAACATCATCCACTCATCCTTAGATGCATGCTTCATTTTGTATAGAACACTCAATTGAGTAGATACCATATTTTTATCATGTTCCAACCCAAATATGAAGGCCAACATTATAAAATCATATTTCATGCTCTCATAAAACATATTTAGAGGTAGAGGACCCTCCAACACTAGTTTTTTTGGGCTCAAGTCCTTGCATTTGATGCATAGGAATTTCATCTTGACTTTGTCTAGGATTCCTTAAAAACATTATACCACTTATTTCATGCTAATGTGATGTTCCATCATTGGTAGGAGCATCATATACTAGATGATATATCCAACAACATCCACCTTAAAATATCTTCTTGAGTTCTAAGGTTGTAACACTTTACACAAGAAAAAAATTAGCTAATAGTAATGATTTACTTTAGGCACTACGTATTGTTCCAAATAACTACTCTAAAACCTTGACCTAAAGCTTGTAGGTTAGGTGGCTCTAAATATTTGCCATACACCTTCCCTCAAAATCATTTTCCTTTTTGAAAATTTTGGCTCTAAGAACTTCATATCTAGGTCTTTTAGTATTTCAATGTTAGAGGTATAAGCTATAAAAGGTACCTCCACAACCTCTAATGAATAAGCCACCTATGGTTTGGATCCATTGGCCTTAGAAGCTATAACATGGATAGATAACCTATTGTTACTTTGATTTCTTATGTGTTGTTTTTGCACCTATGATCTTCAATGGTCTCGTATGCTCAAGAAACTTTCAAGTGCTCTAAATTTGGTAAGGATGAAGTGAAATGGAAAAATAGTCCTTTATAGAATATTTTCTTCTAGCCTTGCACATTCATCATATTTATTCACGTGCCATGAATTTATGACTCCATATTTGGTAGGTTGTGGTGGGAAATTTTCCACCTTGATCTATTAATTCTTCTATCCTATGGAGCCACCTCCAAAGATCCTCACACATTCCAATGATTATTCATTCTTTATTCATTATTGCTCGATATCTTATGTGGGTTCCAAGGATAAGGTGGAGGTTGCCTTGACATTCGATGCACCTATTCATGGATGGTAGAATTGATTCCACCTTACCAAATTTATTGGAGGGAAAAGTGACCACTCTCTTTTCATGACTAGTTAGTTGCAAAGTATATTAATTAGATATCCAAGTTTGGCACTTATTTTGAATAGTTTACCTAAATTTAAATATCATTTGTAGATTAGTTTAATTGGATGACCTTCATTAATTCTTGTCACCATTATAACACCCTTTAAAGTTGTGTGGGTCTTTGGATGATTTAGGAATTAGTGGTTAATATTACTTCTTGGGGTTTTCAAATATTTATGCAAGTTGTTGATTGGGACTATCAAAGACTTGGGTTTTCTTTCTTTTTTTTGAAAGTTTCCTACTGTATTTTTGACCATTGATATTTGAAATATTATAATTATTCCAATAGAGATTTTATATTGGCATAAAATAATCCTAGAAAATTCTTGACATGGAATTTGCCAAAAGTATTTGGAAATTGTGTGAGCTATGGTTTACCCCAACTAGTAAAAGCATTTGGTATAGTTTGAGGAATTTGAATACTCCAAAAGGCTTTAAACCTACACAAAGAAATAAAAACAAATATTATATATATATATATATATATTTACATGACCTTTATTAGGTTGGAACTATGGGTCCATAAAATTTCTCACATGGGTAGTTCCTAGCTACTTGGATAGACTATCAATTTTGTAGAATTTTGAATACCAATTACAAGGAAACATTTCTAAAACCTATAGTTTTTGTATAGAGCTTGACCAAAAACTAGAAAATAGCTTGTGAGTCCTAGACCTAACCAAGATAGGGAAATTAAACCACTTCAAAATAGCTATATGAATGAATGACCAGGTATTTCTAGTGACCAAAAGCTCTAAACCCTTACAATATCCCTAACCAACTTCCTAAACCCTCAAAAACTAGGAAAGACCTATGAAAAATAACAAAAAAGAATGATCCCCTAGCTAGGTATCTTTTAGGAGGATCCATGCACACTAGAGACAAGGGACACCTAGAATTTTTTTAGCCATCCAAGGTAGGTTAGTTATGGTAAAGTAATAGGTAGTCTCCTAAAACCTACAACAACATCACCCACCACTACTCATGAGCAGAGCTCCCTAAAAAAATTGATAGCTAGCATAACAAGAAAACATGATGGAATAAAATGAGTATGTTTAGGTGGCATAAGTATACCAAATATATGTGGCAACTGTAGATGGTGAATGATGTTGATCAAAAGTAGCTAGTAGAATTAAAGCAAAAAGTGACACCCACTCCTTCCCAACATGTTGATGAAGCATGAGCTCTGAGCTAGGCCAAGTTGTGCCTATATTATTAGGCCTATGGTAGGACTTTCTTGTAATCATTAGCTAGGCTACTAGTTTAATATATATATAGTGACATTTACCTCAATATGAGGGTCAACAATTTGAGTGTTTACCTATTGTATATTATGTAATTCTACTATGCAATTTTAATGAATTAGCTTGTCATTTGATCTTTTCTGGCATTGTGTTATCAAATTCTTACATATTATGGATGCTTTGTAGGCCCTAGATATTTCTATAAAAAGCTCTTTGGGAGGTATAGTAGATTGTCTGTTAGGCCTAGGCTATTAGAATATTAGGGATTCTTAGTGTCTAATAGTGTGGTTTTTCTTTTTTCTATAAAATATACTAAGGGTGCTAAGAGTTGTTGGAGTCATGGAGGGCATAATATCAAGCTTAATTCATATTCAACAATACTTTACCTAGTAATTGGTTTGTTGTTCCTATATGTAGTTTATTTGTATTATGTGTTACATGGAATATGACAGTATTGTTAGCAAAATTTCATCCACCTCTAATTCACAAATTTCATCCCTAATCCTCTATTTATTTCCCTAATATTTCCCATATTTTAATTTTATCTTATTATAAGGAATAAACCTTCTCTAAAGGTTGGCTAAGGATATATCCTAAGTCATCTAATATTGGCCTTGTGATCAAATGGTGCACTCCCATCCATTAGGAAAATCATAGACCAAGAGTTTTTGGCATGCCTAGTGGGACTAAACCTTTTAGGTTTGTTTCTACCAATGAATTACTTTTGGGAAAAAGTAGTTTGTCTCACTCACCTTGAGGATCCAAAATTATAGTGAATAGTCTTGACCTCAAAAATAAAGAATACATGTTCAACCGGTGACTTCACTATTAAAAGAACCTAATATTGACAACTTTATTGAAAGAAAAAATTCCAAAGACACGTTCTAGAATCAAACATTAATAAGATCAAAGGCTAGGAAGCTTAAATAACCTATGTAATTTGCTCAACTACCTAATCATAGAGCTTATAGAAAATAAGGTAAATCCCATTGTCCAATTACAACTCTTTATATTCAAAGTTGTGTTACACTACAAGTTTTTCCTAGGAAACCTGCTAAAATTCCCTACCTAAAAAATATAGCCCAAAAATCTATCCAAGGTGGAATAACAATGGTCTCCTCATTTTAGATATCCATAAAATCCCTTAGTTTGCTCTTAAAGCTTTACCAACTTTTGATGGAACTGAGAAAACTACATATGAGCACTACCAAGATGTGGTTGCCCTTGCTTCTATTCAAAATATCCAACATGAGGATGGCGTATGGCTATTATCCATATCCTTTAGAGTAAAAATGATAACTTGGTATAGATCCCTTGAAAAAAATAATATTACTTCATAATATCAATTTGCTAACCCATTCATCTTGGAATTCAACTAGGTAGGAGATCCATTTTAGTAAATAATGTTATTATATGAATACATGTGACATATAATAAACCAAATAATATGTCTACTTCCACTCCTATGAAATCTATTGGTGCTTGGATTGCAATGATCCTAAAAATACAAACACATGTATGGTCTACCAACACCAATATCAATTAGTAGTATCAAAGAAATGAAGAAATAAAAAAAGGCATAGAAGGAAGTGGTCAACATATTATTATATCTAGACCAAGTCATGGTATCCGAGTAATCTAAAGAGGAATATTTTATTCAAATCTTGACTAGGTCCAATAATAAGTCTCTACAAGTGGAGCCACAAAAGTTGCACCCATTCGAAGTCCCTACTCAACCTTACAAAAAGCAAGCGAAAGAGTAGCCAAGGCTCAACTCACCAAGGCTAAAACTAGTAAAGGCAAAAGCCCCACTAGAGAATCCTAAGGAGTAAGTGCCAAGAAGGTTAAGATATACCTCCATGACCAAAAGGAAAAGGCTAAAAAACTGAGAAATATTATAAAATGTTAAAAGAGACTAACCAAAAGGAACAAAAATAGTCAGAAATGACCAACTACTATATTGTTGAACTAAAGAAGACTCCTTCCAAGGCAAGCATGTATGATACATTACTAATACTATGTCAAATAGATCTACTTAGAGTGGTATTAAAAGGTATAATTCCAAAATAAGAAATGTCATTAAACCTAAATTTTTCTCAAGATCAAGTAGTCCTTGGCATGGGTAAGATCCAAACACCCTCATTCTACATATCTTTGTAAATTGAGGGGTGGATAGTACACAACTACATGATTGAATCAAGAGTGTCCACTACTATCATATCAAAGGAAGTATGTAAAGTGTTGGAAATGGAATACACTCGATCAAGCCCTAGAGTTCTACAGTTGGATGGTACCCCAATTTGAATAGTTGGGGTGGACAATGATATACCAATGGTTCTTTACAAGCTACCAAAGGTAACAATTATTCAAGAAGTGGTTGTGTTGATCTTCCAACCTACTTTATCCTTGACCTATCTATAAAATTCACTGCTAATTTGGGAGTTTATCTATCTATATTATTCTTATATGGTCATCCCTTACAAAGGACAAAAGATCAAGATCTATGTGGAAAATCCATCTCCTTTCTACATTGAAAAAAATTTAAGAATAAAGGGTCAACCTACTAAAGGATGATATGGATTATATTGAGATCAACTTGGGAGAAAGTAAAAGGGAGGATTAACACTATATTTAGGAAGTGGCTAAAAAATATCAAATGGAGGATTATTGCTACCCTAAATGAGTGATCAAAGACTTCTAGATAGAGGATAGGTTTTTCTAAATGACTTTATTGCTACAACTATAGAGGGATAATTTTTTATGATGTTGCAAGGATAGGAGGTCAGTGATCATCAACCACTGTGAAGCAAGGGTTCCATAAAATAAGAACAACTAGATTGTTATTATAGGAAGAACCTAGAAATAAGGCTTTTTATGGTATTTGACAATGACAACACACTACTAGACACTAATATAATAGGGATATTTGGTCACAAGACTTCCAAAAGGCTGATCCACTACACTAGGATGAGGAGGAAGCTAGACCTAAGAAATGCAAAATATATAACTCACTAGGTTTAAGAACTTTTTAGGGTGATAAGAAACATGGAAATAATTCATGTGGAATAATTGCATCCAATGGTCGAGTATTGTTATTATCAAGAAACAACAAAATTTTGATGCACGTTGTATAGAAAATAATATTTCAAATTGTAATATAGTGTAAATAAAATATATGTATCTACAGTCCTTACAATAAAATAAGTAGTGTCCCACATGGAATTTTGTACATATGGAACTTTTGAAATGTTTAAAGATATTGGATAAGATATTAGTGGCTACCAGAGTCAAAACACATCTGGCGATTTCAAGATAATAAATTTAAGTAAGCACCAATGTTTCTACAAAGCTCCATTCATAGAAGGTGACTCTTACGATATAATATATGTACAAATGAGTAGTTTTTTTTGATAATATACTTTGAAACCTTCCCAATAAAAAAGGTTTACCAAAATAATTAGATCAAAAGACCCAATGACAAATATCCATGACCCAAATATCATTGATAAAATAAAAAGTACCTAGGATGCGACAAAGCAAAAGGCCCTAAAACTTTCAAGAGAGAATCTAGATTCAGCCACATGGCCCTATTTATTGGTATTATATATTCCTTGATGCATGCATCCTTGTCTAAAATTGGTTAGAGCAGTGGAATATTACTATGATCCTAGAACCAGAGCAATGTGTGATAGTAAAGGCCAGGTAGTTTTCTCTCTTAAACCTAATAATTTAATAGCTGTATTTGTAATAGGGATTCACCATAAAACTATCCCAAAGAGTTTTCTAGTGAAAATCAAAAGGTATATTACAATATTAAACTACTCCCTTGGCTCAACAAGTAATTGTGTGAGTGCATTCCTAAACTTCCTAAAGAACCATTGGAGCTAACTAGTTTCAAATACCTACAAGAGATGTTTTTTATGCTTGTTATTGTTTTTTTTCTATACACTAATTAAATTGTATATGACTACCAAATAGCTATGGAATATGCTATGAATAACCCTTATAACCATTTTTACCTTTTATTGGGCCCAATACCTTAGCTCAACCATGCATGCTCAACTCACAAACCTTTAAAAATATTAATGTGGACTATTTAAGTACCCTTCATACCTAGTTTGGTTGTTTGTGTATCATAAAATAGAGGCTTTCCCAAAGTTAAAAATAAATAAGCAAACTCCAAAAGGAAAATCCTTAACCATAGTAGATTGTACCTTAGTACTCAAGTAAATTCTTATATGGAATTTAATAAGATGTTCCTAGGTCCTTCCCTAATATATATATGGATCAGTTTCTCTATTAACTAATGGAGATTGGTACTTCCTTAAGAGTGACATATTTATTAGAGTATATGGTTTCAATGGGGAGCCTTTCTTGCTTCCCTATTATGTGAGTAACTAGTTTTTTGGGATAGAATTCTATCAACAAGTGGACTATTCCAATGAATATTTTAGGACAAAAATAAATAAAACTACTACATATGATCTACCCTTCAGCTATCAGTTGATTAACTTGAGGTCTTGATAAAAAAATAAATCTTTAAAGGCTAAGATCTAGGAATTCCTCAAGCTAAAGGTAATCCAAATACATGGAGATATGGTGTAGATGGTATCTTTGAGGCTAAAATAAAAAAGGATGAATAAAACACCTCCTACTTTGAAGCATATCAAAAGAACAAAGGTGAAGGTATATTAGAATAAAATAGAGGATGAAGGTTTTAACATAGAAATGAGCAAATGGGATAGGATTCCCTAGAAGGATTTTTATGATATAGCAGAAGAATATGACCCAACAAAAAAACAAAATCCATATTTTTACCAAAGAAACAAAAAATGCAATTAAGAATAAGCAAGAATCAGATGAAAGGAAAATTTAGGAATGGAGGATTTTTAGATGTGAGAGTGATCTACAGAAAAAGGGTTTTGGCCTTGGGTTACACCATAAGTTTTCAAAGCTCTATGAAAAAAACTATGAAAAGTGGGAAAATGATGATAATGAAGGAAATATTAAGCCCCTAGAGAAAAATGATGAGAAATACAACTTGCTAGAGAAAGAAGGGATGAGACTAGAACATGATAATCAAGTTTCATAATAAGCAAATTTAAAAGCAGATAAGGCTACATAATAATTTCCAAGTAGTACTTATCTAGTTGAGATGAATGATAAACAACAATATTCACAAGATGTCACAACAAAAAATCTAAAAGACCAATCCTCTTCAATGTAAAAAATATATGAGCGTAGGAAAATATGCATGATAGGGGTGGATATCATTAAAAATATGTGCTACATAGGGGGTTTCCTGAGAAAAAACTCATCTAAATGCTACTTGGACCTTGGTTGAGGTACATCTAAGGAGAATTCCATCAAAGGATCAATGATATAAGATATTGCCAATTATGACAAATTGAATCACACACTAATTTAGGTTCTTATGTACATTGTAATCCAAACCTTTAGGTAATTTACCATCCTTTAGGAAGGTAAGGATATTCTTGTACCAAGGATTAGGAGGTGGAGAAGCTTCTATAGTAAATACCTCCAAAGGAGATTGACTAGATGATAAGGTTATGGACTGTCTAATATATTGAATGATAATCATGGCTTGATTGTCATCCAAATATAAAGGGATAATGGATGCCAATGTATCCATCACATTAGCATTAAAATTTCTTAAACATGGGATAACATCAATTGTAATTTTAAAAATAGATACCATTAGCATATTGATGATGTCCTTGTATGGCTTTAGATTTTTATCTTTTGCTTGATAGACATTGCTAACCTGGTTAACTACAAGCTGGGAATTTCTAAAAATAGAGAGGGTTTTAACCTCCAAGGACAAAGTTACATGAAGTCCTAGGATAAGGGAATTGTACTCTATAGTATTTCTAGTGTAGGAAAACTATAGATTGAAGTATAGGGGGATTATATACTTTTGAGGAATGACCAAGATGATCCCTACCCCCAATACTTTGATGTATTGAACACCATAAATTTATAGGGTTTGGGAATTAGATTTATCAACATCTAGGGTGAGGACTAACTCCATCAAGGAATTCTATTACTAGAGGATGAATAGATTCTAGAGATGTTGTGGCTAGCTAATCAACAATAACTTATCCTTTTACTAATATTTTGTTGATTATTTTGAGTTCAAATTCACCAAGGGTGATAATCCATTTGGTTTTTCACCTTAAGAGAAGGATTTTTGATATGAGATAGCATAAGGGATTAATCCTTGCAATGACAAAAGTTTTATGTCTATGCAAATAGTATCTAATATTTTGAAAATTAAATGCTACAACAAGGTAAAGTTTTTCTAGAAGAATATAGAAGACTTTATAATTGACCAATATCCTCTTGGTGTAATATATGTATATTTCATTATTCCAATAATTGTGATGTACCAAAATAGAACCTAGGGCATGACTCATTGCTAAAATGTGTAACAACAAGGGTATAAAAGGATTAGGAAGGACAAGTATATGATGAGATAATAGGTAGATTTTAAAGTGTCAAAGGTAGCTTGATAGTTAATATCCCATTTGAAGTTTTCATCCTTCCTCAAGAGCTTAGATAAAGGATAAAACTTGTTATAAAGTTGAGATATGAATCTTCAAATGGATTGGAGCTTACCTTAGGGACTCTATAGTTGGATTATATTTTGATGAAATGGCATGCCAATGATAGCCAATATGTTTTAGGGTTGATTTCAATTCCACAACGAGATATGATGAATACCAATAACTTACCTCATGTTACCTCAAATATACACTTTTAAGGTTTTAAGCATACTTTGTACTCTCTTAACTGATCAAATATGCATCTTATATCTCAAACATGATCTTCTCAATTGAGGTATCTATCAAGAATATCATTGGTATAATACAAATGATGTCATACATCATGTCATAAAATATATATGTCATGGCACTTTGATAGGTAGAACCTATGCTCTTCAAGCCAAATGGAATGACTTGGTAGCAAAAGGTTCCCTAGGGGGTAGTGAAAGCTATTTTAGATTAATCTTTAAGGTGAATTTTATTTTGATTATATCGTAAAAACCCATCCATAAAGGACAACATTCCAAGTGGGAGTCTGCTCCTTGCTGATTGTCAGCTCCAAATTGCATAGGGTCCTATTGGAGGGTGACATTATCTTCAGGCTGAGATAATTTGATGCGGTCTCTAGAGGGGCCTGGAGATTCATGGCCCTTCACATTTGGAAGATTTGACTACTTCACCTGACCTTCACCATGCTCTAGGGATTACAGGTTTCACACTTCTGCTTACCCGGATTTTGAAGAGGACAATGGGACTGGAGGTGCCCTTGGGACCGACACTGGGGGCAAAAAGCTGGTCTATTTTCATAGACAATAGCTTGTTTATGAAGAATAGTACCTCCAGACCGGAGAGTGATGGAAGTTGGGATTTCTGCCTCTAGATCCGTCAAAATGCAAAAATGGGCTTGGACGAACCTTGTTCGAGCTCGGGTGGGGGGGTCAATGGTGACCAACTCCCCAATGGATCATGCAATACCTCTTATAAAATTTTCATGCTATCTGAAGAGGGGAAGACTCGAAAGCCTAACCCATATTGGGGCAATGTTGATGTTCTAGGTGTCAAGATTGAAATCCATGTCCCACTTTCTAAGGAAAAAACTTCTACGACCCAGAAACCATGAGCCACCAGCCAAGATTTTAAAGTAATCCTCCTTATTGTTCATTCTAATAGCAAAAAAACCTCGAGATAGGGCTGCTAGCTCCATATGACCAGAGGTCCTCCATTTTATTGCCGCCCACTTTCGGATGGTCTCCATGTCAGAACGGCCGCCAATGAACTTGCCTATGAGGGTAAATTTTTCAAAATCCATGAAGCTTGAAAGGACTTCCACCGAGATGTCCAGCTCATCCCAACCAAAAACAATCCCTTGGTAGAAAAACTATTTAGGGTTTCTGAAGCCACTACCTGGGCATAAGACTTTTGTGGTCCACCTCCCCATTTTTCTGGTGGGTCCTTACCCCAACTAAAACTGACATCAACCCGATCACCTTCATTAGGTAGGGATTCTTCCATACCTCTAGACTCCTGGTGCCCTCCGACTGCTCTGCTGTGCCCAAGGATCGAATCGTTGCCGCTCCTGAGCTCCCCCGTAGAGGACTTCCCATCCATCGTCATCTACTCTCCACTTGTATCAAAGTTGGGTAGTTTAGAATCCCCAAGAACCTAGCTCTATGGCCAATCATAGTTGTCCCATCCAAGTATACCACATGGCATTAGTCACAAGGGGGTTGAATTATTAATACATCCATAGGTTGGGCATAGGGAAAATGGAGCCTTGTCGGCCTCTACCAACACATAGGACATTTTACCAGCTATGCCTACATATCCAATAGGGTGGAGGCAGTGGAAATGGAACCTGGGTTAGCCACAACCAGCACCTAGGGCATTTACCAACTGCTCTACGCACGCGGATAGGTGATAAAAATTTCTCTTGCTTAGGCTAGAATAGTTAATTGTTGTCATTTTCTTCAAGTTTTGAAATTTTTCCTTTTTTTAGTTTTTGAAGACTACTTCTAAACTAAGAAGGAAAAGAATCAAACTAATTAAAAAGAATTCAAAATAATACACACTGCATAATTTATAAACATCAACAACATTCGATTTCATCACTAACCATCGATCAAGACCAATGATATTGGAATTCACCTCCTTCTATTGGCTTACCCCCTAGACACCGTCGTAGCCTCCATGAGTGGTTTTTTGGACTTCATCATCAATAAATCCCCCACTCTTGAGAATATTTTAGGGTGGGTTAGGTTAGATACCCCTTTGTTCATGGGGTTTAATAATTTGTGGACTTGTAGCTATTGTTATTATCCAAGCCTACCCGAGGGTGAAGTGAAAGTTTAGGTAGACTAGTAGCAGGACTTAGACAACATGACCTCTTTTGGGAGGGCCATTTATCCCCTTAGATCACCATAAGCCACAACCATCCTAAGAATCCACTTCAACTATTGTTGTACCACTTCTCACCAGAGAGGTGGGCATCAACACACCCATTTAGACTACATTCCATCACCATATTTGTAGTTTTAGGAGATTCATCAAACACAAAGAAAACAAAGAAAAATAAAAACATTCAAAAAACCAAAAATAGTCCCAACACATCTCACAAACATATCAACCCAAACATTAGCACACTAATACAAAGAACAAAACTATTGTTTGCTTGATTTTTTTGTGGATAGGGAAATCCATCCTCACAAACTATCATGAC
Source organism: Wollemia nobilis (assembly GCA_028583015.1). Classification (NCBI taxonomy): domain Eukaryota; kingdom Viridiplantae; phylum Streptophyta; class Pinopsida; order Araucariales; family Araucariaceae; genus Wollemia; species Wollemia nobilis. Next base: position 4,449,366 of record JAQPPZ010017049.1, on the reverse strand, counting down.
CCTCCCTTGGCAGACTTTTTATTTTGATAAGTTTATGTTTTGCTATGACTACTTTGTTGATGAAATGAATGGCTATTTCAGATTTGTTATGCAAAACACTAGTATGTTATGGAATATGTAACATGAGGATATTATTGATGGTTGTAGGTTGATTCCATGCTTAGTATTGGGAAACATACATTTTATGTGAGAATATGATGTTGCTAATTAAAGTGCACTTGTGCAAGAACATGTCTCTTTATGGTGGCAAAAAGAACTAACCACCGAGAATGGAATTGCCTTATGGGAAGTGATGTGATGGGTTATTTGTCGGAATAAGGAGGGGGCAACATGGAAAGATGCTCCTCCATGAAGATGCATAAAATGATTTGCATAAGAAAAGAAATATCAAACTTTGGTTGTATTGTGTTTGTTTGTTTGATGATATTCTTTTGGGTGGAATCTCTCTTATTACATAGTATTTATGCTCAGAGGGATAGATGTTTACTTTAGTTGTTCTTTCAAGAAGGAAGCTTTTGAAAGGTCCTTTTTATTGATAATTGTTTGTTGAACTATAAGGTAGATTCAAAATATTATTTATTAGGAAAGAATTTATTTTGGCTGGAAACCTTGTGATGTTTTGTGCCAAATGTGGATTGCTCTTGTTTCTCCCATGTGAAGGGAACTGGGTCGAATTGTCCTTGCAGTGCTCTTGGCAAGTTGTTATAGTTACATAAGGGAGAAACCATTAATTTAAAATAATTTAATATTGAAGCAAGGACTTTGGAAAGATTAAATATAACCTCCAGCTAGAAGTTCTTCGATGTGCTTTGAATGTAAGGCTTCATGCTCAAAGGTTGTTGGAGTAACATCTTCCTCGATGTTCACCGGTAAACCTAGGGAATGGAGAGTGAGGCCGAGAGGGGGATTCCTCTCTTTAAAATAAAACACGAGAATAGAAGGGGGGTTCAGTTCTAGTTGAAAGGAGAAATACTAGAATTTTTGGATGCGTCTACAATAGCGGTGAAGAGTTTGGTGCTTGGAAGGACATCATCGGTACTCAGGTAATTTAGAACCAGTTTTTCTTGGTTGAATGGATTTGCAATGTTGTTCTTCAAGCCTAGAAAAATTTATAGTGTATACTTTGTGATTAGTAGTAATAAATTTTGTTGTGGATTGAAAAAAACTTTGCCTTTAGAATAGCGAACATGACTCCTTCGTATTGCATCTGTGAGAGACTTTATGATTTTTGGGTGCTTGTTATTCCTTAGTTTGTTTGATAGACTAGATTTGGTTTCAAATTTTATGAGTGTTTGTGTTGAATAGCATGGGATTCTAGACTTGAGAGGGTGTTGTTGTGAGTAAACACCTATCTCTCAGACATGTTATCTTTGGCTAGAATAGATACAACCCTATCGAGAGTTGGACGTAGTCAAGTTGAGGCCATGTTGAGTGGTTACCGGGTTGCATGTAAGCCTAGATAAACCAACGGTGGTTTACGTTTGAGTAGGAGCTCTCCTAAAGTTAGGAGCGACCCTTATCTTGTTTGATGCTAGCTAATAATTTTTTTTGAGTGAGTTTTAGAAAGAACTCTTTATTTTTTCTTCCTATTAGAACCAGATTAGAGCGTAGTGTAATCTACTAGATCGGGAAGAGTGAAGTGCAGCTAGAAAAGTGATAGAGAGTGGTTGCTTTAAATCTAAAATTGTAGTCACTTTGGAGATGTTAAACTGGGTGTTTCCATCAATTATGTAGAGGTAGACATGTTGTATCGATATGTTTAAATTTGTGAACAATAACTTGTGATACTTATTAAATGATAAATATTTAGGAGCAAAGTTTTATTGTCTCAGTGTACGTCTCTAAGGAATGTTAACTATTGTGTTGGAAATAAAGAGAAAGAGATTATTCTATAATGGTTTTAGTTGATTGAATGCTTGCTGGTATTGTATGACTCCTCCATTCCTCGAGTGCTCTATATGATTGAGAATAGAGTCTTTGTTTTGCATTATGTATTGAAAAGAATGGGGAAAAAATCTATGTATTGGAAAGATTGATAAGAGTCTTTGTTTTGCATTGTGTAATGAAAAGAATGAGGAAAGAATATTGTTTACATTATGTATTGGAAATATTGAGAATAGAGTCTTTGTTTTGCATTGTGTAATGAAAATAATGGGGAAAGAATCTTGTTTACATTATGTATTGGAAATATTGAGAAAGAGTCTTTGTTTTGTATGGTGTAATGAAAATAATGGGGAAAGAATCTTGCTTTCACTTTGTGTTGGAAAGAATGTGAAATGAATCCTCGTAAATATGCATTAGAAGAAATTATGCTTGTATGAAAATCTTGATGTTTGATTTGGGGAGGCCTTCTCTGATCCCTTGCTAAGGCCAATATCTTCTCGATGGTTAAGTCCAAATGTTGGATGAAGTGATCACTCGACACCGATTTGGAACTGCAAAAGGAAACTGCAGTGACACCTCTAGAACCAACTTGCTGAATATGTACTCAGTTAGAATTGGTTACGTCTATCGAACATTTTGGAAAATGAGGTTATGGTGTTTTACTTGTGAAGGGAACTTAGAAGTTTTAGGATCTTGTTAAAATGAATTGTATGTAACACCATGGTGGTGATGGAAGTACCAGTGACCCTTGTTATGGATTAGTTTGTAATAAGAAATTATTTATGATGGAATTTGATGACTCCAATAGAATATGTTTAATGTTGTTACTTTGAATGATGTTGTTTAGCGAGATCATTGAGTATTTATAATCTTAGTCTCTTACATCATAATTGAGGAATGTTTGGCTATCATAGAGTAAGATGAGAATAATTAATATTGGTTGGATGAATGTGAACTTTCCTTTTATATTGAATGCTATGTTCATTTTTGAAAGGAATTATGTGATCTAGGTTTTCCTTTCTATGGTAATATCTTAGATTTCTCTTTCACTTGGAATAAATTATAGTGGATGGAAAGTATTAACCTTAATCTCTTGCGAAGAACAGGTGTGGTCCGTCATTTGTCCTTGCAGATGACTGGTTTCACCTTGATTCTGAAAAGACATGGAGTGGTGCACTTCTCTTAAGGAATGGGATATCAAATCTGGCTTAAACCTTGTTGAGTGGTCTCTTGCGTTAGTAACCAAATAGAGTTCAGTAGAGACTGTTGACCGAGCGTTCACAATACCAAGATTTAAGGAGGGTAGTAACCTAAGGAGTCAAACACAGGGAGTAGAGTATTGTCACCTAGACCGACGTATGTGAGAAGCAATGAGGAACCAACATTCCTCTTCAATTGACTAAAGAAGGACGAAGCTGGCCATTGAAGGAACATGGCCTATGTCGATGTTGAGCTAGAGACATTCATATAGATGGACTTATGTGAAATGTTGAGCTAAGGACTTTCATGTAGATGGACTTATGTGAAATGGTGAGCTAATGACACTCATGTAGATGGACTTATATGAAGTGATGGAGCCAAGGACATTCACGTAGATAGACTTATGTGAGATATGGACTAGGGGCATATACAAAGATGGACTTTTGTGAAATGTGCTAGATAGCTCGAACTCTCTCAATCGATTGAGTAGAGTTAAACTCGTACTCTATAAGGATGGGTTAGATGCTTAAAGTCTTTTTAGAACCTGGTACGCTTGTATGGGTGGACCCATGCTAAGTAGTAGGGTTAGGTGGACTCCAAGATAGGTCATATATAGTGTATATATATATAAATGATAGGGAAATTTGGATCATAACATTTGGTATCAGAGCATGGTTCGTAGTGGTTAAGGCTCACTGCACAAAAATTAGATTGGTTGTTAAAATGTACCTAGGTGTGGTTAGACCCGCTTGCTTAAGTCTAGCTTAGTCTAGGAATTTAGTTGTTATGGTGAATTGAACCCCATTGTCTCTCCTGTGTGTGGCTAGGGACAATGCCACCAAAGAGAAGGAGGAGAGGTGTTGCCCCATCGATGAGGTAGACACATCAGACCAATGTAGAAGACCAAAACCTAGATGTAGGTTCAAAAAACCCTACTAATGAAGGAGAGGATATCACTAAAATAGTAGCCCAACTTCATGAATAGGTGGAAACCCAGAAGCAGTTGTTGGAAATCATGATGAATCGAGAAACATAAGCTAGAAACTCTAGAATGGAACAGGCAAATGAACCCCTTTTAGAGGTACAATAGGCTAGGGTTCGACTAGAGGTTGAATTGGGCAAGGATATGAAATACTTGAAATCTTCCAAGTTTAATGGAGAAGAAGATGGTGACAAAGCCGAAGCTTGGCTAAAAGAGATAGAAACTTATTGTAACATGAAGAACTATTCCACTAGTACCCAAACATCCTATGCCACTCTACACCTTCAAGGAGTTGGCTTGGATTGGTGGGAAACCTATAGTGATGGACTGGGGCTAGCAGCAGTAGTTGATTTAAATTGGGAAGCATTTGTAGAAGATTTTAAGGATAGATTCCTTATGGAACACTTTTACTCTCAAAAGTTTGAAGAGTTCACTAAACTTTGACAAGGGATTAAGATAGTGGAGGTATATCATCAAATATTTATCAAACTACTAAAATATGTACCTACATACAATGAGAAAATGAAGATCCATAAGTTTATTCTAGGAGTAGATCCTAGAATAGGGTAGGTAGTAGACATGCGAGAACCTGTTACTTTGCAGAAGGCCTATGATTTGGTCAGAAAAGCTGAAACCTATCTCAAACCCTTTTTTGATTATGAAAGGTTGGATGAGCAGGGCAAAGAGGCACTTAGGAAAAGAAATAGTGTAGGATTTGTAAAGTGGGAAGGAGAACAAGCAAATAAAAATCCTTCTAGACAAGATCGAAGGAATGATAAGAAGCAAGGAAAGTATAGAAGGAGGTTCCAAGGGAAGAACTATAATCCCAATAATCACAATAGTGGTAACAATAGACCAACTCAGGGATAGGCTAATCCTCCATCAATAGAGAAAGCAAATGATGGGCAGAAATAGAAAATATATCTAGGACCTAAAATTAGATGTTTTGAATGTGGTGGACCACATTACACCACCAATTATCCATGCAGAGTAGGATTGAATTCTAAGGGAAATGAACCTATGTACAAAGAACCTACATGCAAGGAACCAACTCACAAGATTTATGTAACAATAGGGAAATAGGAACTGGATGGGCAAGCCACTCTATTGTTGATAAGGGGTAATATTTTTGATAGAGATGTTAAAATTTTGATTGATAGTGGTGCTATAGATAGTTTTGTTTCCACTAGTCTAGTTAAATACATACCAGAAAGGCCAAGAATCTTAGCTCATGGGTGGAAGGTGGAGTATGGCTTAGGGTAAACCTACTCTATAAGTTAGTGTTACCCTATGGTAGAGATTGCCTTACCTAGTGGAATGACCATAGGATGTCTTTATGTCACACCTTTGCATACCTTTGATGTTGTCTTAGGTATGGATTGGTTACATGCTCATAGGGTTGTAATCAACTTTTAGGATAGATGGATCGAGTTCATAGAAGTTAGCAGGAAAGTGCAAAGGGTGTACAATTGACAAGGGGATTTCCAACCCTGAATTCTTTTGGCAATGCAACTCAAGAAGGCCATTAAGAAAGGGGGAATGGTATTTGTAGTTAAGTTGAATGAAATAGACAAGGAAGAGAAGGAAGAGGTACTCGAGAAGCATCCACTCCTATAGGAATTTAGGGATGTGTTTCCAAAGGATTTACCTAGGTTACCACCCAAACGAGAGTTTGACTTCACAATTGAGCTTCAACCTAGAACTAAGCCCATACATAGAGCTCCCTATAGAATGAATCCCATAGAAATGCAAGAGCTAAAGGTGCAGCTACAAGGATTGCTAGAGAAGGGATTGATTAAGCCAAGTGTGTCACCATGGGGTGCACTAGTTTTGTTTGTGAAGAAGAATGATGGTTCCTTATGATTGTGTATAGATTACAAGATGTTGAACAAGGCCACCACCAAGAATAGATACCCCCTACCTAGAATTGAAGATCTCTTCGATCAACTTAAGGATGCCACAATATTTTCAAAGATTTATTTAAAATTAGGATACCACCAATTGAGGATTCATGAGGAGGATACTCACAAGACAACCTTTAAAACTCGTTATGGGAATTATGAGTTTGTTGTCTTACCTTTTGGTTTAACAAATGCTCTGACAACATTTATGAACTTGATGAATAGTATCTTCAAAAAACAATTGGACAAATTTGTTTTGGTGTTCTTAGATGATATCTTGATATATTCTCGGAATAAGACAAAGCATGATAGACACCTTAGGATTGTGTTAGAGCTGTTAAGGAAGAATCATTTGTACAAGAATTTATCCAAGTATGAATTTTATGTGTCAAAAGTACAATACTTAGGGCACATTGTTTCAACAGAAGGGATCATGGTAGATCCTAAGAAGATAGAGGCTATTTTGAATTGGCTACCACCCATGACTATGATGGAAGTTTGAAGTTTCATGGGGTTGATTGGATACTATAGGCGATATGTAAAAGACTACACCAAGATTACCTCTCCAATAACTAACCTATAGAGGAAAGGAAAAGAATTCAAGTGGATAGATAGATGTGAAGTAGCTTTTGAACTACTTAAGCAAAATCTTACTATGCCTCCTATACTAAAGATACTCAATCCTCAAGGAAGTTTTTTTATTTGTACAAATGCCTCATTGGAAGGTTTGGGAGGAGTGCTCTCTCAGGAAGGAGCGGTGATAGCCTATGGATCTAGGAAACTGAAATGACATGAGGTCAATTATGCAACCCATGACCTAGAGTTGGCTATGGTAGTGTTTGCTCTCAAGAGTTGGTAATATTATTTGGTAGGGAGACCTTTTGAATTAAGGATAGATCATCAGAGTCTGCAATACATATTTACTCAACCCTTACTCAATGCTAGGTAAAGAAGGTGGATGGAATTCCTTGTAGAATATGATTTTGACATTGGGTATATAAAAGGAAAGGAGAATAAGGTTGTTGATGCTTTAAGTAGAAGGAGACACATGGTTGTGTTGTCTCGTGTCCATGTAGACTTGATGGAGTAGGTCAGGGAGATGCAAAATCAGGATGCATACTGCAACCAAGTACATGAAAATATGGAAAGGAATCTAGATGAAAATAAATATTTTAGCTTCAAAGATGACTTTCTATGCTTCAAAGATAGGGTAGTCATTCCTGAAATCGGTGATCTAAGAAGAATGATCATGAATGAAGTGCATAGATCACCATATTTTGCTCACCTAGGAGGAGCAAATATGAGAGAGAATATGAAGAAAACTTTCTATTGGCCTAGGATGAAGAGGGACATAACTAAATTTATCACTCAATGCCTTGAATGTCAAAAAGTGAAGGCAGAACACAGACATCCTATAGGATTATTGTATCCACATGATGTACCTATGCAAAAATGGCAAGTAATTTTGATGGATTTTATAGTAGGGTTGCCTAAAAATCGGTTCCAACATGATGTAATCTTAGTTGTGGTCGATAGATTGACCAAGGTTGCACATTTTATACCTAAAAGTACTAAGGATGATGTCATAGTTGTGGCTAATAGATTTTCCAAAGAGGTATTTTGACTTCATGGTTTTTTAGAAGTAATCATATCAGATAGAGACTCAAGATTTACATCCAAGTTTTGGTAAGCTTTGCATCATGCCATTGGTACTAGACTGAACATAAGTTCTGCTTATCACCCAAAAACTGATGGATAGACTAAAAGAGTGAACCAAGTGTTGGAAGACATGCTTCACATGTATTGTATGGATCAGAAGACCTGATGGGAAGACTACTTGCATCTAGTAGAGTTTACCTACAATAATGGTCACCATTCAACTCTAGGCATGGCTCCTTTTGAAGCTTTGTATGGTAGGAAATGTAGGACACCATTGTCTTGGAATAATCTAAAATATCAGATTGTGCTTGGTCTAGACATGGTCAAGGAGATGGAGCAATAGCTAAGGATGATCAGAGAATGGTTGAAGGAAGTTATAGATCAATAAAAGAGTTATGCTAATCTTAAGAGATCACCACAAGAGTTTTTAGTAGGTGACAAAGTATTTTTAAGGGTGAGACCAATGAAAAGTGCGATTAAGTCTACAAATCTTGATCCATAATTTGTGGGACCCTTCAAAATTTTAGAGAATATTAATCTTATGGCATATCGACTTGCCTTACCACCTAGTTTATCCAAGATTCATGACACCTTTCATATTTCTTTACTTAGAAAATATGTTGCTAACCCTAATCATGTGTGGGACTTTTCTAATTTATAGATGGTGAATCTAGAGGCTATAGAGGTTCGACCAATAAATATCCTTGAGTTTTGATCCAAATCCATGAGGAAAGGGACTTTGGAACAATGCAAGGTCTAGTGGGACCACTATATTGAGAGAAATGCTACTTGGGAAAAAGTAGCAGACATGCAAAAACACTTTCCATTTTTATTTGAGAATGATATGTAGACATTATTTCATGATTTTAATGTTTTGAACATAGAGGACTATGTTAAGCCTAAGGGGGGTAGTATGTCATGACCCTCCCTTGGTAGAATTTTTATTTTGATAAGTTTATGTTTTTCTATGACTACTTTGTTGATGAAATGAATGGCTATTTCATATTTGATATGCAAAACACTAGTATGTTATGAAATATGTAACATGAGGATATTACTGATGGTTGTAGGTTGATTCCATGCTTAGTATTGGGAAACATACATTTTATGTGAGAATATGATAATTCTAATTAAAGTGCACTTGTGCAAGAATAGGTCTCTTTACGATGGTAAAAAGAACTAACCATCGAGAATGGAATTGCCTTATGGGAAGTGATGTGATGGGTTATTTATTGGAATAAGGAGGGGGCAACACGAAAAGATGCTCCTCCACAAAGATGCATAAAATGATTTTTATAAGAAAAGAAATATCAAACTTTGGTTGTATTGTGTTTGTTTGTTTGATGATATTATTTTGGGTGGAATCTCTCTTATTACATAGTATTTATGCTCATAGGGATAGATGTTTACTTTAGTTGTTCTTTTGAGAAGGAAGCTTTTGAAAGGTTCTTTTTTATTGATAATTGTTTGTTGAACTATAAGGTAGATTCAAAATATTATTTATTAGGAAAGAATTTATTTTGGCTGGAAACCTTGTGATGTTTTGTGTTGAATGTGGATTGCTCTTGTTTATCTCCTATGAAGGGAACTAGGTCGACTTGTCCTTGCAGTGCTCTTGGAAAGTCATTATAGTTACATAAGGGAGAAACCATTAATTTAAAAGAATTTAATATTGAAGCAAGGACTTTGGAAAGATTAAATATAACCTCCAGCTAGAAGTTCTTTGATGTGCTTTGAATGTAAGGCTTCATGCTCGAAGGTTGTTGGAGTAACATCTTCCTCGATGTTCACCAGTAAACTTAGGGAATGGAGAGTGAGGTTGAGAGGGAGATTCCTCTATTTAAAATAAAATATGAGAATAGAAGGGGGGTTTAGTTCTGGTTGAAAGGAGATCCATCTTCAAGAGTGATGAAGAGTTTGGTGCTTGGAAGGATGTCATCGGTACTCAGGTAATTCAAAACTAATTTTTCTTGGTTGAATGGATTTACAATGTTGTTCTTCAAGCCTGGAAAAAGTTACAGTGTATACTCTATGATTAGAAGTAATAAAATTTGTTATGGATCAAAAAACCTTTACCTTTAGAATAGCGAACATGACTCCTTTGTATTGCATCTGTGAGAGACTTTATGATTTGTGGGTGCTCATTATTCCTTAGTTTGTTTGATAGACTAGCTTTGGTTTCAAAGTTTATGAGTGTTTGTGTTGAATAGCATGGGATTATAGACTTGAGAGGGTGTTGTTGTGAGTAAACACCTATCTCTCAGATGTGTTATCTTTGGCTAGAATAGATACAACCCTATCGAGAGTTGGACATAGTCAAGTTGAGGCCATGTTGAGTGGTTATCGGGTTGCATGTAAGCCTAGATAAACTAGTGGCAATTTACGTTTGAGTAGGAGCTCTCCTGAAGTTAGGAGTGACCCTTATCTTGTTCTATGCTAGCTAAACATTTTGTTTGAGTGAGTTTTAGAAATAAATATTTCTTTTTACTTCCTATTAGAACCAGATTAGAGCATAGTGTAATCTACTAGATCGAGAAGAGTGAAGTGCAACTAGAAAAGTGATAGAGAGTGGTTGCTTTAAATCTGAAATTGTAGTCACTTTGGAGATGTTAAACTGGGTGTTTCCATCAGTTATGTAGAGGTAGACATGCTATATCGATATGTTTAAATCTATGAACAATAACTTGTGATACTTATTAAATGATAAACATTTAGGAGCAAAGTTTTATTATCTCAGTGTACGTCTCTAAGGAATGTTAACTACTGTGTTGGAAATAAAGAGAAAGGGATTATTCTAGAATGGTTTTAGTTGATTGAATGCTTGTTGGTATTGTATGACTCCTCCATTCCTTGAGTGCTCTATATGATTGAGAATAGAGTCTTTGTTTTGCATTGTGTATTGAAAAGAATGGGGAAAGAATCTTGTTTACATTATGTATTGGGAAGGTTGAGAATAGAGTCTTTGTTTTGCATTGTGTAATGAAAATAATGGGGAAAGAATCTTGTTTACATTATGTATTGGAAATATTGAGAATAGAGTCTTTGTTTTGCATTGTGTAATGAAAATAATGGGGAAAGAATCTTGTTTACATTATGTATTGGAAAGATTGAGAATAGAGTCTTTGTTTTGCATTGTGTAATGAAAATAATGGGGAAAGAATCTTGTTTACATTATGTATTGGAAATATTTAGAAAGGGTCTTTGTTTTGTATGGTATAATGAAAAGAATGGGGAAAGAATCTTGCTTTCACTTTGTGTTGGAAAGAATGTGAAATGAATCCTCATAAAGATGCATTAGAAGAAATTATGCTTGTATGGAAATCTTGATGTTTGATTTGGGGAGGCTATCTATGATCCCTTTCTAAGGCCAATACCTTCTCGATGGTTAAGTCTGGATGCTGGATGAAGTGATCACTCACCATTGGTTTGGAACTATGAAAGGAAACTACAATGATGCCTCTAGAACCAACTTGTTGAAGATGTACTCAGTTAGAATTGGTTACGTCTATCGAACATTATGGAAAATAAGGTTATGGTGTTTTACTTGTGAAGGGAACTTAGAAGTTCTAGGATCTTGTTAAAATGAATTGTATGTAACGCCATGGTAGTGATGGAAGTCCTAGTGACCCTTGTTATGGATTAGTTTGTAATAAGAAATTATTTATGATGGAATTTGATGACTCTAATAGAATCTGTTTAATGTTGTTACTTTGAATGATGTTGTTTAGCAAGATCATTGAGTATTTATAATCTTAGTCTCTTACATCATAATTGAGGAATGTTTGGCTATCATAGAGTAAGATGAGAATAATTAAGATTGGTTGGATGAATGTGAAATTTTCTTTTATATTGAATGCTATGTTTATTTTCGAAAGGAATTATTTGATCTAGGTTTTCCTTTCTATGGTAATATCTTAGATTTCTCTTTCACTTGGAATAAATTATAGTGGATGGAAAATATTAACCTTAATATCTTGCAAATAATGGGCATGATCCATCATTCAAATTTGGATTGGACTCTGATAGAACTCTTCCAAGTCTTTTTAGGAAGTAGAGTTTTGTCTTTGCAGATGATTGGTTTCACATTGATTCTAAAAAGACTTGGAGTGGTGCACTTCTCTTAAGGAATGGGTTATCAAATATGGCTTAAACCTTGTTGAGTGGTCTCCTACATTAGTAACCAGATAGAGTTTAGTAAAGACTATTAACCGAGCATTCACAATACCAAGATTTAAGGAGGGAAGTAACCTAAGGAGTCAAACCCATGGAGTAGAGTATTGTCACATAGACCGATGTATGTGAGAAGCAATGAGTAACCAAAATTCCTCTTCGATTGACTGAAGAAGGACAAAGTTGGCCATTTAAGGAACATGGTCTATATCGATGATGAGCTAGAGACATTCATATAGATGGACTTATGTGAAATGTTGAGCTAAGGACTTTCATGTAGATGGACTTATGTGAAATGGTGAGCTAATGACACTCATGTAGATGGACTTATATGAAGTGATGGAGCCAAGGAAATTCATGTATATAGACTTATGTGAGATATGGACTAGGGGCATATACAAAGATGGACTTTTGTGAAATGTGCTAGATAGCTCAAACTCTCTCGATCAACTGAGTAGAGTTAAACTCATACTTTGTAAGGATGGGTTAGATGCTTAAAGTCTTTTTAGAACCCAGTGTGCTTGTATGAGTGGACCCGTGCTAAGTAGTAGGGTTAGGTGGACTCCAAGATAGGTCATATATAGTATATATATATATATATATATATATAATGATAGGGAAAATGGGTCATAACACAAACACCGTCACCATCAAACTCCAAAATCCACATTCAATCCATTTTCTCACTTAGTTTATGGTCTTGACTCAATGTCAAGTCCAAGTCCAAGACACAACCCAAGCCATAATGGATAAATTTGATCAGACCTCCCATCCATCCACCACTCCAACTCAGTAGTAGGTAGCCTCATAACCACCCCAAGATAGATTGTATAGATACATCCATCATCCTACCACCAACCCACCTAAGACACATAGCTCAGGTACTACTTTTTGCCATATCCCCACTAGCATTCCTAAATCCACTGTAGGGAACCTTGTGTCCTTGGGCCACATCACCCTCATTGATATTGACACTGCACGTGCCCTCCATGGTGGCTCATTTTCCCCATTGGATTAACTGTGACCATCCCTACTACCACCAAACATTCTAACTCATTCAATATCCCCCATAACCTAAGAGTATAATTATGCTCGTACAACTGATCCTACCAATTCATATTCTAAGTATGGCATGCCCACTGAATACTATCCACTTAAGAGTTCTAATCCCCAATCCAATGCAATCCATATATCCATATTTTTAGATCCAAACCAATACCACTAGGTCTATGTTAACATGGCATCTCATTTTCTTGCATCTACTCCATCTACTTCATCCCATATACCACAACCGCCACCCCAAGTGTCAAATCCCCCACCTTCTACAGTATATCAAGTATTTTTCTTTGCACAAACTCCATCATGGGCCACTTGAACACCTACCATACAGGCTTTGATGCCTCTGTAATGATACCAACAACCATCCACCCAACCACCAAATTATAAGGCCTATGGTCAACTTACCCTCACTCAATAATACCAGCAACCACTGTCATAAAAATACCAGTAGCCTCCGTAATAACAATACCAATAGCCTCTATCACAATAATACTAGTAGCCTCTACCACAATAATACCAATAGCCTTCACTAAAACAATACTAGTAGCCTCCATCGCAATAATACTAGCAGCCTCCATCAAAACGATACTAGCAACCTCCACTGCAACAATACTAGCAACCTCTATTACAATAATACTAGTAAATTTTATCAAAACAATACTAGCAACCCCCTTCACAAAAATACCAATAATTACCACCTTAGTAGTACCACCAAAAACCTCCACCCACACCATAGTACCAATAGTCACCACCTTAGTAGTACCACCAACAACCTTCACCCACAACATAGTACCAATAGTCACCACCTCAACAATACTACCAACAACAACATCTACCCACACCACAACATCAAAATCAACCACCTATCCAATATCAACAACCACCACCTCAACAATACTATTAGAAACAACCTCCATCCACACCACAACATAAAAAAAAACCACCCATCTAATACCAACAACCACCACTACAACAACAACCTCCACCCATGCCTAAACATCAACAACAACCACCCATTCAATACCAACAACCATCACTACAACAACAACATCCACCCACACCACAATACCAATAATAGACACCCATTTAGTACCAAAATCCACCATTGCAACACCAAAATCCACCCACTTCACACTATAAATAACAACCCATTCAACACCAACAAGTCACCCAACACCAATATCAACAACCACCCATTCAACATCAACAACAATACCAACAACCACCCCTTACAAATCAACAAACTTTCACCAAAAAAACATCATTCAAACCCACATACACCCAAAAAAAATCTACTCAACATCACCAATATCCATATTTAGGTTTCCAAGTTGCCACATCTCACTCAACCCTCTTGATCACTCTAGAAATATTTTAATTGTTGGCCGACAAGGTCAATAGTTTGGAATTATAATTTGTGGGCACTAGATATCATAAACCAATGCTCAATCAACTTTAGAACTACCCTATTCATCCTTTAGTACCATCACGAACATATCCTCCCCTATTTGTAATGCTAAATTTTGAAAAATTCAAGGGGAAGGAGGACCCCTAAGAACACATGAGCACATTTATTAATGCATGCTATCTTATCAATGAAATTAATCTCCTCATGCTTCACACATTTTTACTATCCCTCAAGGTATGAGCTTTATATTGGTTCAATAGCATGCCCAAACATAGCCTTCATAACTTCAAACAATTGGCCAGCCTATTTTTGGAATGTTTCGCCCTCATTGTTAAAAATAAAATGACACTGATATTTACAATCTTTGTCAATTTGATGATGATTCTATCTTGGATTATGGTGCTTGATGAAGAGTTATAATAATATAATTATCCTTTTCTCTCTCCATCATGGAGTTGACTCGATTATTCATGAGGAGTTGTTCAAATCCAATATCTCTACTATTACAACTCCAACAATATCATACACTTGAGGAGGATTTAGTGCAAGCCAAGACTATTGAAGACATAAAAATATGAGAGGGAGAAATAAATCTTAAAAAGAAATAATGACCAAACAAGAATTCTAAGGGCACTTCCAACAATCAATCCAAGCCTAATCAAGTTAATCAAGTGGTATTGAGTATCCTAAGCATTCCTAATCAACAACCTCAACAACTACAATAGTTACAATAATAGTGAATTCAACATACACCATAGCAACCAACATAACATGCCACACCACCTCCTACCCAACTACAAAATCCTCCACAACTAGAGAGCCATCCCAAGTACCCTGCTAGGTCGCCACACAATTTCACTCCATGTTTTGAGCCTTACTCGATCATCTTTCAATGGCTTTATTAAGTGTAAGCAATGTCATTGTTGGAGATAATACCAAAGGATATCAATAGGCCTAAACCTAAACCATACAAATAATATCACTACTATGTTAATCATAGGCAAATAATTCATGACATAACAATTGCATGACATTTAAACATCTAGTCCAAGACCTCATCGAGAAGGGGATCATTGCCATAGATAGTCCTCTCGCGCTACCCAATCAAAACCTTGGCATCTACCAAGACCCATTACCATAGCATGGGAAAAACCAACAACTTCATGCACCATCGATGGCCAACACCCCTCAATCAATTTAACCACCTCAACACCATTTCATAGCATCATAAATTTGTGGGGATGATCCACATCATTACTTAAAATGAATGCTAGCTATCCTAAGTGACCAATGTAATAAAGTACCTCCTCCAAAATGCCTTCATAATCTACTTTACCACCACCATAAGTGTAGGCCATACCTCACCCCACACAACTAGTTATATCCCTAAAAAATAACCTCACACAGAGCCTTAGGATGGTGTCATCCAAACTCTCAATTTATGATCTCATTCAACAATCACCCCCACATCACGAGGCATAGATAAATTTTTTGAAATCCATTGACCTCCAAACTCAAGATCCAAATACATTTTTAAACTTTATGGGTAGAATAATAACTTGCATGGAGCCTGCAATCACTGTCTATGATTATGAGATTAAAAATTTATCAATTGAGGCACTAGATCATCCACTGCATATTATAGCTTATATAAACCGCTAGCCTTTCAAATGAGTTTTGGTTGATACTAGCTCCTCGATCAACATGATCATCTCTGTTACACTCCAACACCTCCATCTACCACCTTCACACATAGCCTAATCCACCTTCACTTTATGAGCCTTCAATGATGCATTGTGCTCAACACTTGGGATGGTCATTCTACCTATTCAAGCAGGTGGGAATACTATTTATACTTTATGTCACATCCTTGAAGGAGAATCACAATATAATGTCCTACTTGGGAGGCCATAGATTTAGGATATGTGATGCATCCCCTAAACATTACATCATTACCTCAAATATGTTCATGAGGGCAACATACATTGCATCCCCATTGATGAGGAACCTTTCAAGTACTATCACATGATCTCCAACCTGTACAAGCCTTCCCTACCTTCCACACATCTATACCTTACGTCGACCTTGCTTGAACCAACCCCTCAACCAATGGCATCTCACCTTGACCCATATTTTCCACCACTAATTATCCATCCACCTGCCTATCCTACACCACCTAATTCACATTTACCCCTCATTATACCACACCCATATCACTACATTACCTAGGCCACTTTGTACAATCCCTAGCCTCCACCATCCACTTGCCTCCACTTCCACTCAACACCATTACATTGGGCAACACTTACCCCATCCTAGCCAACCTTTATATTCACAAAGTACCCCTTTTTACCCTCACATCCATCCCACACCTTCCAAAAACACTCAAACACTTTTAAACAACCCCCCACCTTCACCTACACCTTTGCATCCCCCACTTCACTCATGATTTAATCCACTTGTTCACCAACCCCAACCAATCACACCCACATACCTACCTTCTCTATCCATGGTTTCCCCAATAACCACCACCACCACATCTTCCTTCACTTTGGAAGTCTAAAACATTTCCCCCACCACACAACCTAAGATACTACCTCAACCCATTATTGGACAAGTTACCACAACTTCCACCTCTACCTCCACTAGCACCCATTCCATCATAGTGCCCCAAGCTACTTCTTTCTCCATGTAGCTTGAACCACTACCACTGCCAAATTCATCCATTCTAAACACCACTCCATGTTCATCCATAGCATTGTCCTATTTAGAGGAGGATGTTGGAGAAAATCATGAATCCACCTCTCAACCTACGCAAGTCAAAATTCACATGATCAATCTAGGTATAGGCAAGTATCTAGTGTATGACATCACATTCATACCACCAATTATCCAATCAGTTTGGGATTTTGTATGCCCATGCATAGGAACCATTATTCCCATGTGTCTTGCATCCAATTCAACAAACTTTGTGTATGCTAGAGTTGATACCTCCTCCGATGTACCTCCTGATAAAAGATCCAAATCATCATTTTTTGGTGACATTAGTTTCTTATCAAATCCCTCCTTTTATCTAAGATATTTCCAACACTCCCATTGGAGAGGATTTGGCCTTGGTCACTAAATTAGTGAGCTCATCATATCATTTAAACACACTACCAACTCCCTAAACAAAAAATTGGATTAGGGTATGATTATTCAAATGACCTCCTCGAGGAAGATTTTCAACATGTTACCCTCGATCTCAAAGAGGATAGAGATGATGAATACACCAATCCTAAGTGTGTTAATTTACCACTAGAAGTATTTTTCCAAGTTGCCACCATCCACACCATACCATGTGATACCTCAAAATATTAATTAGATGAGCTACTAGAGGTACTTTCGATTAGTTCTAATAGCTCCAAAGAAGTCTCTTCTCCCATAGTCCCCCTAACAAAGTTCCTAGATGAGGATGATATTTACATGCATCTGTTCCCTATTCCACTTCCCATTTTTCCATGCTTCCTCCTATAGAGCATCCAAATGCACCAATGCATCCACCATATCCATTACCACCAATATAGCCAAACCTATGTCTAGCCATGTTGGACCAAGTCTTACCCCGTGAGCATGCCCTTGGGAACCCTACCTCTAATTTACTAAATCCCACCATCCCACAAATAAACATGGTCTTCATTGAACTATTCACACTCCTTTGTAATCCAAGAAATACATCAAATCCCATAAACATCAATACAAGTCTTATTGACTTTGAGAACATTTTTGCCTCATCTTCCCTCATCGATTTTCTTCCATTCAACCAATTGCTCCACGAAGCCAATGTCTACATCTTGCCTTCCTTGTCACCCTTTATGTCTAATATTTATCATATTGACATGAGTGACACTGAGTCACTCATTTACTCATTCCCACTCCTCACTAATTAGAGGAGGTTCCCACATGCTCATTGAGGACACCATTGATGTAGACCTCAATGTCGATATGGACACCCCAAATCATAAAAATTGGAAATAACCTTTCCTTCAAAGAATGAGAACATTTTGTTACTCTTCTCACTGAATAAAAATAAAAAAATTCATGGTATTACAAAGACATGTTAGGCCTTGACCCTAATTTAGTGGTCCACAATATAATCTTGATCCCTGATGCAAAAGCAATAAAGAAAAAACTACAAAAGCTTCATCCTACCATAGCCCATATGGTTAAAGAGGAATTGAAAAAATTGTTAGATGTATTTCATTCAACCCATAAACTACCAAGAATGGGTTTATAATATGGTACCTGTTAGCAAGCCTAATGGGAGGATACATATTTGCATGGATTTTTGTGACCTCAAAAAAGTGTACCCTAAGGATAAATTTCCACTTTTAAACATTGATACGCTCATGGATTCTACCACTAACCATGTGTTGTAATCACAATGACACTGAGAGGGGGGGTGAATCAGTGTGTTATTTAAAAACTTCTAAAACAATTAGATTATAAAACCAGCAGCAGTTTAAAGTAGATAAAAGAGATACTAAATGCATCAATAAAGCATCACACATAACACAACATTTTAACGAGGTTCACCAATGTGGCTACTCCTCAAAAATACTGCTTGGACTACCATCCAAATCCAGTCAATGCAAAGCTACAACTTTACATAATCCTTTACCAACACCAACTGGAAGGAGCACCAACCCCTTAAATTTATCTGCTTCAACATAATGGAGCACCAACTCCTATTTTACCAGCACCTATTGGAAAGAGGCACCAACCCCTTAATTTTCCAGCACCAACTGGACAAATTGTTTACCAGCACCAACTGGAAAGAGGCACCAACCCCTTAATTTGCCAGCACCAACTGGACTTCAATATTAAATAAAAAAATGTTTGACATATACCTTTGTTATTGCAAGACTCTAACTGGTCTACATCACCTTTGCAATCTCTGTGCACTCTGCTCTCTCTTGCACAATCACTTCACACAGTTTGCTGCACTGCTATAGCCAGACTTTGCAATCAACTTTGCCCTTCGTGCTTCTCTGCACACTCTGCTTTCTCTGCACACGCTTCGCACACTCTGTGTCGTTTCACATTCTACTCTCTGCTCAAAACGAACTTCACTTTCACAAAAACTATGCTCGCATTCGCAATTTATCTTTACACCCCACTTTTCAAACTTGAAGTACCCTTGCTTTTATAGAAGTTTTAGGAACAAACCCTAAAAGAACGTCGGTTGAGAAACCCTAGAATTTGTCAGCTGCCAAACCCTAAAATCCGTCGGCCAAAATTTAAATTTGTCAGCCTCAAACACTTCTTCCACCTTCGTCACTTTCCTGTAGCTTATTGCCGTGAAATAGTAACATGTCGGCCCTTTTAATTTAATTTAATATTTTAATTTAAATTTTAAATAAAATAAAATTTAAACTAAATATTTAAAATTAAATATCTTCATCACCGGGGCATATTTTTCAATGAAACGAAGAGCCAACTTGGGTTTTAAGAAAAACCCATTTCAAATATGTTATCCATGGTTTTAAATAAAACTTTTTATTTTTACTGCCTTGGTTTTCACAAAAAACCTTTAAAATTTAAACTAAATATTTAAAATTAAATATCTTTATCACCGGGGCATCTTTTTCAACGAAACGAAGAGCCAACTTGGGTTTTAAGAAAAACCCATTTCAAATCTGTTATCCATGGTTTTAAATAAAATTTTTTATTCTGACTGCCTTGGTTTTCACAAAAAACCTTTTCGCTTCTTGACATCTCAAGTTCTGAAGACTTCTTCTTCTCATTCTGAATTATGTTTTCTGTTTCTGTGCATCTATCATTTAAGGACTCATGATCTGACTAACTTCTAAACTTTATCCTCTCGCATCCGAGTGACTTCTAAACCGCTCGTCCATTGCATCATTAGATCTAACCGATCGTATTGACAACAATGACAATCCTCTTGCAACACCTTGCTCAACACTGAACTCCTATCCATTGTACTTTGGCTGCACCTTGCTGTTCAATAAACTCTTGTCCATTGCATCAATAAATCTGTCTGACTGTGTTGACAACAATGACAATACTATTTGCTGCACTTTGCTCAACAATCTCCCCCTTTGGAATTGTTGGCAACACATGTGCAATTTTCCTATAAATCTTCTCCCCCCTTTGACAATAATACCAAATGGCTGCTGCAGACTCCCCCTGATTCTATGCACAATATTCTTAGACACAAATTATTACAATTAGCAAATATTCCAAGCATGAACAAGAAGAAAAACAAGTACACAAATGCTCCCCCTGAGTCCAAGACCACTTCATTTCACTGATTGACAACATCATGATAAGCATAATAGGCATCAATAAAATCAACAATGTGAATAATAGCAATAACCAGTGAATGATACCATCACCGTAAACTTCACCAATATAACATGTGTAAGAACATGACTGAACCACTGTCTTCTGTGCAACTACCCTTTGTTGCTTTGCAAACTCAAACTTTTCCACTGTTAGTGAAGGCATACAATAATCTTATATAGCCAACTTTTTGTTCTGCAATGCCAGCAACATCTGCATACAACTTCACCATGCATCTTGGATATATTCTCAACAAGCTTGAACCCAATGACAATTTTTTGTCTCTCTCTGCAGTGAGAATCCAGCAGGCTACCTCAATCCACTTTCAACTCTATGCAAGTACCAAACACTGTACCACAACACAACCAACATATTTTTTTTTTTAACCAATTAGGGCTTTAGCAACAATGCTTATAGACAAGGTTTAACCAACATCATTCAACTCAAGATTAACCTTGAAGCATTCAACCAATCACTACATGAAAAGGAAACTAGAAGACATCCTTTTCCTTCCAAAGGTATTTGAACAAGATAGCCACCAACATAAATCATCGAGGCAAAGAATAACTTGCTCAAATCAAACTCAATGGAGTAAGCCCAAATCATGTATCAAGAAAAGCATTAACTTGATCAAAACAACCACTATGAAAGCAACTCAACTATTCATCACCAGGTTGGAAATCATCTGGCTGCTCTTTAAAAAAAACTTTTTCTTCAATCTTCCCATTCAACATGTTGATTTCACTTTTGTCAACAGAATTGACAAGTGACTCACATCTGTACCAATTTTTGTCTAGCACTGCAATTTTACTGCCAACTCTTACTTTCAACTATGCATGTCGAAAGAAGACATTTTTTCAAACACTTTATGGCCAACCGTAGTGCACCTTACTCAACCTCAAGCTTCTTATCCTTGGAATGGCATTAAATCAATAGTTAAAACAAAACTGTCTGTGAATTAAATATATTCACCAAGGTGTCATGAAAGATCTGGCAATCTTCACATCAAAGAGTAAAAACAAATACATGCTACTCGAAACACACATACACAGCTAGGGCAAGCATTCTTTCGTTGAGAAAATTATCTGGACTATTATGATTCGTAATTTTGAATAGTGGTATTAAGAATCATCAACAGTACAACAATGACATATCTCAAAAATACCAATGGTGACAGCTCTCAAATTAAACACCACACTTCACGGCATTTCCACAAACCACTATATAAACTGAAAAATAGACTTTAACAACTATACAACATTAACCCGACTGCTTACCTTTCATCCTCGGATACCTAGACAAATACATAGGAGCATTAAAATAAAACTTTAATATTGCTCCTCCCGAGGATGTGCCACCCGGAGTTGCTTAGAGCAATGGCAGAGTAGCCTCCTTCGATCCAAGGAGACACAATTTCCTTTCTTCTCGTCTTTCTCCGGACTTTCCTGAACTTGGGCTTGGGTTTTTCAACAACATCCCTATTTTGCTCCCGTTCGTGAACTTGAACATTTCTCTTGTGGGGTTGTCTCTTGTGCATTCTTGATGGATGATTATTTTCTTTTCTTTTATGCACATGATATGTTCCTTGTCGGTGTTGTCCTCTTTGTGTCCGATGAAATCTAGGGTTTTGCCTTAGATTAGATATAGAAGTGCTTGGACAGAACCTTGCTATGTGCCCTTGACCGTTGCATTTAAAACATTGCACATGTTTTATTCCCTGTCTGTATTACATTCTATGTGTATGATGAAATCTATGGTATTGCCTTAGATTGGATACATAAGTGCTTGAACAAAACCTTGCTATGTGCCCATGGCCATTACATTTAAAACACTGCACGGGGTGTTCACTCAAAAAAATAGAAGTATTTTTATCAGCATAACTCTTTGATCTATTGTTCAGTCCACAATAAATTGCCTTGTGACCAAAGTGGTTGCATTTAGAACAATAGCCATAAAAAGCATTATTATTAAAAGAGTGAGAGTGAGAGAACCTCTTTTGCTATGGTTGCTTTGATGTAGGTCTTCTTTGATATTTTCTTCCTTTTGAGGATTCAGCTTCAGACTTTTCTTGTTTCAATCCTTCAACCGAGGACTTCTTCTTCTCTGCATATTTGGAGGATGAAGGTTGTTCAGCTTCATATCCAAGACCAAACTTAGTCATGGGGCTTCTTTGTTGATTTATCATTGTATCTAGCAACTCTATGCTCTTCTCAAATTTGAGATTTATATTGGTCTCTTTTAGTTGTTTCTTCAATGAAACAATCTCTTCTTGTTGGAAGCATACAGTCTCTTTCTCATTGATCTGAGACCTAAGAATATTTTCAATCCTTTTGTTCTATTCTACTTGCAGCTTTAGATCAACAATAACCTTTTTATATTCCTCTTCACTTGTGTTGTATACATCATTCTTATTATCCAGGTGTGTCTTCAAGGCTTCTTCTGATTTCTTGGCCTTTTGAACTTGTAGGAAGAGATCTTCAATATCATCCTCATATTCTTCTAACTTCTTGGACATTATTTTGTTCTTTTTATTTTCTATACTCCACTCTTCAAGTGCAGATATCAAATCTCCTTCAAAATCTACTTCAGCCTCAATATTTTCATCACAGACTTCAGGATTCACTTCTTCTACCTTTTTCGGTTCAAATTTCTCTTCTACGAGAACTGAAACTGGTCGGGATGCCTTTTCGGATGAGGATCTATTCTTCTTAGCCATTGTGTACTAATCTAAGATCAACCCTGACTGATTTAGCCAAAATTGGGAACTTGGCTCTGATACCAATTGTTGTAATCACAATGACACTGAGAGGGGGGGTGAATCAGTGTGTTCTTTAAAAACTTCTAAAACAATTAGATTATAAAAATAGCAGCAGTTTAAAGTAGATAAAAGAGATACTAAATGCATCAATAAAGCATCACACATAACACAACATTTTAACGAGGTTCACCAATGTGGCTACTCCTCAAAAATACTGCTTGGACTACCATCCAAATCTAGTCAATGCAAAGCTACAACTTTACATAATCCTTTACCAGAACCAACTGGAAGGAGCACCAACCCCTTAACTTTATCTGCTTCAAAAGAATGGAGCACCAACTCCTATTTTACTAGCACCTACTGGAAAGAGGCACCAACCCCTTAATTTGCTAGCACCAACTGGACAAATTGTTTACCAGCACCAACTGGAAAGAGGCACCAACCCCTTAATTTGCCAGCACCAACTGGACTTCAATATTGAATAAAAAAATGTTTGACATATACCTTTGTTATTACAAGACTCTAAGCTGGTCTACATCACCTTTGCAATCTCCGTGCACTCTGCTCTCTCTTGCACAATCACTTCACACAGTTTGCTGCCTTGCTACAGACCAGACTTTGCAATCAACTTTGCCCTTCGTGCTTCTCTGCACACTCTGCTTTCTCTGCGCACACGCTTTGCACACTCTGTGTCGTTTCACATTCTGCTCTCTGCTCAACACGAACTTCACTTTCACAAAAACTATGCTCGCATTCGCACTTTATCTTTACACCCCACTTTTCAAACTCGAAGTACCCTTGCTTTTATAGAAGTTTTAGGAACAAACCCTAAAAGAACGTCGGTTGAGAAACCCTAGAATTTGTCAGCTGCCAAACCCTAAAATCCATCGGCCCAGATTTAACTTTGTCGGCCTCAAACACTTCTTCCACCTTCGTCACTTTCCTGTAGCTTATTTCCGCGAAATAGTAACATGTCGGCCCTTTTAATTTAATTTAATATTTTAATTTAAATTTTAAATAAAATAAAATTTAAACTAAATATTTAAAATTAAATATCTTCATCACCGGGGCATATTTTTCAACGAAACGAAGAGCCAACTTGGGTTTTAAGAAAAACCCATTTCAAATCTGTTATCCATGGTTTTAAATAAAACTTTTTATTTTGACTGCCTTGGTTTTCACAAAAAACCTTTAAAATTTAAACTAAATATTTAAAATTAAATATCTTTATCATCGGGGCATCTTTTTCAACGAAACGAAGAGCCAAATTGGGTTTTAAGAAAAACCCATTTCAAATCTGTTATCCATGGTTTTAAATAAAACTTTTTATTCTGACTGCCTTGGTTTTCACAAAAAACCTTTTCGCTTCTTGACATCTCAGGTTCTGAAGACTTCTTCTCATTCTGAATTATGTTTTCTGTTTCTGTGCATCTATCATTTAAGGACTCATGATCTGACTAACTTCTGAACTTTATCCTCTGCATCTGAGTGACTTCTAAATTGCCTGTCCATTGCATCATTAGATCTAACTGACTGTATTGACAACAATGACAATCCTCCTGCAACACCTTGCTCAACACTGAACTCCTATCCATTGTACTTTGGCTGCACCTTGCTGTTCAATAAACTCTTGTCCATTGCATCAATAAATCTGTCTGAATGTGTTGACAACAATGATAATACTATTTGCTGCACTTTGCTAAACACCATGAAGTTCTCTACTTGATGGATGGTTTTTCAAGATATAACCAAATCCAAGTTAATCTTGATGACCAAATAAAACAACTTTCACAATATCCTAGGGGATATTTTTCTACAAAGTCATGTCATTCAGCATGAATAACGTAGGTGATACATATCAACACACCATGACTTATATATTACATGATTACATGCATAAAATAGTTGAATATTATGTAAATGACCTCTTGGCAAAATTAAAAACATGTCACGAGCACATTAATATTTTTCATCAAGTTTTCGATTGATTACTTGAGCATAAGGAAAGGCTCAACCCTATGAAGTGTATTTTTGGTGTTACATAAAGAAATTTTTAGGGTTTATAGCCTCTAATAAAGGCATGAAATTTGACCCAAACAAAGTTAATTCAATCATCGAGATGCCTCCTCCTATGAATCTCAAAGAGCTATGCAACTTACAATGAAAAATCCAAGTGATTTATCACTTCATTAGTCAATTATTAGATAAATGCAAGCCTTTCAACCATATATTGAAAAATGGAATTACCTTTACATGGAATAAAGAATATCAATATGATTTTGATGCCATAAAACAATATCTTTCATCCCCACTTGTGTTGACACCATATTTACCAGGTGTTCCATTTTATTTATACATATCCACCACTAATTTTCCCTTGGCACCATGATGGCACAAAATAATGAATCCATCCAATAACAAGCCAATTATAACATTAATCTCACTTTGGTGAGTTATGATATTAAATATGCATATATCAAGAAGCTATACCTAGTTGTTGTATTTGCAACTAAAAATCTTCAACACTACATGATCGACCATACCACCTATGTCATAGCCAAAGAAAACCCACTATGTTATATTATGGATTGCACCTATACAAGCATGAAAACATCCAAATGGATAATTCTTTTGATGGAATTCAATCTTGAATTCATTAGCCAAAAATCCATCAAAGGCTAGGTAATCACAAACCAACTTGTGAACGCTCCATAACCAAATGATCAACTGCTCATAATCAAGCTACCTGACAATTCCATATTCAATATCATAGAGTAAGAAGAGCTTGTTGAACCTAAGGATGAAGCTAATGTTATACTTTTCTTTGATGGTTCCAAATATGAACAAGAGGAAGGTTCTAGAGTTTTTTTCTTCATGCCTCAAGGACCTCCTATACCCCTATCATTTAAACTCAACTTTCCTTACATCAATAAAAATGCATTATGAAGATCTAATCCTAGGCCTATATACTGCTATTGCATTAGGCATCAAATGGATCAGCATATTTGATGACTCCCAACTTATTGTTTATCAAGTCAAGGAGATCTACAAATGTAAATGTCTAGTTTTGAAGCAATACAAAGAAATTTTTGATAAATTGCTTAAGCAAATATTTGGTATAAAATTTATAACACACCTAGGTTGACAAATCATTTTTTAGACACCATGGCATCTCTTGGATCACTCATACCATAAAATCCCATTGATAGCACCACATACGTCAAGATCCTCACACTGTCTCAATTAGCTATTAAATAAAAATCTTCCCAAACTAAAGGTAACATTAATTTTATTCAAACAAATCTATACAATGATGGCTTCTCACAATTAAAGGATTTTATAAATACTAGTACTCTCCTAGTAGATTTATCCCCAATCGCTAAATGCACGTTCAAACAAAAAGCAGCCCATTACACTCTCTTGGGATATATTATTTATTGTCATAGCTATTATGGTGTTCTCCTATATTGTATATAACCTCAAGAGGTAAATTAGGTCATCTATCAAGCCCATGATGGAACTTGTGATGGTCATTTTAGTGGGATGGACATCACAAATCATATTTTGTGCATGGGTTACTATTGGCCCACCATGGAATGTGATTGTTGTTATCTTTTGATTATATATATTTAATGGAAAAACTACCACAAGGTCTAAAATGAGCATGCAATATTTAATATAAGATAATGGTATTATACAAAGCATGTAAAACTCATAAGAAAATTTTGTAACTACTCATAAAACTACCATTAATGAAAGCTCACAAAAATAGTATCTTCATACAAAATATGGAGATCTCAAATACTCCATGCTCCATACAAGTTCTACATTATATCTAACTTGTACTCTACTCTAGTATCCCTTGTCCTATGAAATGACAAGATCATCTATTTTTTATGCTCTCAAAAAGGCCAATATATAATGGGATGTGAATCTTGGCCTTCCATATTCCTATGAATATTCAATTTCCTATTCTATGGACTCATGTGCACATGGACTATGATGCATATTTACATTATTGAATACTTTGTACATTCTAATATTACTTATGCATTTATTACATTGCATAAAGTAAATACTCAAATCCTAATCTAAGACACACTCACAATCTAAAGATGTACCCAAGGTGGTACATTAGCATGTACCAAATAATGTAATATACTCCAACACCCCCTTTATTACATTATTTGGTTAGTATTCAATATGAATCTTCATCCTATAGGTACTTTTCACTATGATCAGTTTTATGTTCTTCTTTGATCTGTAAATGACCCTATAGTGCAATATTTTTCTGCCCTCTCATTTTTCTTCATCTGGATCCTATATTCATCCATCTATTTCCATGGTAGACTGATTTCCTATTTCCTATAGTTTATCTCTCAAAAAATCTACTAGTGTTATTTTGAACTACAATAATATCTTGTGAAATCCCAATTGAGTCTATAACATATATATCATTGTGAATTGATCATATAGCTTCTATCTCATTTTTATTTATAATGAGACACTTATTTACTCCATTTATATATCTAAAATCAACTATCCTTTTGCTCTCTATCAATTTGGCTACTGAAATAATATTTGATGTTAATCCACAAACATACATTACATTATGTTAAAAAATATTTGGAAATGATGTACTAGGTGTTACACACCCATATCCATGTATAATATAGGTTTTTCCATTTACAATTTTCAACCTAAGATTGTTAGTGACTTCAAGGTAATCAAACCATTGTAAATTTCCCATCATGTGATGACTTGCAATAGAATCAATAATCCAAATGTCTTTTCCATTTTGACTTGTAGAATCATTTTTTGGTAGGTGGTAGAAATTATATTATATGGATTTTAACTGGGGCCCAAAACCATAAACATACACATATGACAAAAATTATGTAGAGAAGCACAAACTAGGGTGTCTACACCCTAGCCACTTCAAGAACCATACCAAAGACAAAATAGACCCACACAAGGGTTGTCTAAGATAAAAACAAAGATCTAAAGAGAGAGCCCACACAGGGGCTAACGAGAACATAAAAAAAATCAAATTAGTGCCCACCTAGGGGTTAAAATATTAGTACCAAAATTCCCACACAGGGGAACAAAGCTCAAAAGACAAAACAAACCAACTCTAATCATCGATAATTTTTAGCTATAGAGCTCTTTTGGCCATTTTTCTTGACCAACAGTTTTAGGGAGGTGCTAATGTTATCCATGCCACTAATTATGCTACTAAGGATGGTGTTGTGGACCAAGTTGAATATGGCCACTAAATAAGTAGTTCTATCACTCCCATCGTTAGACTTTTTGAGGCGAACATAATTCTTAGGGTTGATTGTGCATTTCCAAGTTGATAATATTTTAAGGGATATTTTAGTGTCATATGGACAAATTCATGTGACTAACCTTAATATTAGTGAGCAAATCAGTAGACTTGTTATCTTCCTGATATGCATAGCAGGTTGTAGCATTGCAAAAATTCTACATCAAGACCTTAGATTCCTGAATAACAGTGTGCACGTTCCATGAAGTAATTTTGTCATTGATGATAGAGTTTGTAACATTCATGGAATCACATTCAATTTGTAAATTTCCCCTATAATATTTTATAACTTCTAGCCCTCTCCACAATGCACAAGCTTCAACATAGTGGTTAGTTTGGATGCCCAAAAACTTAGCATAGGCCACTATGAGTCATTCATTATGATCCCTGACCAGACCTTTGACACTCGTTGCACCCAAATTTCCTTTAGAAGCACCATCATAGTTAATTTTAAGCCATACTATAGGAGGAGGAGTCCAATGAGCACCAATTCTAGAATAGGGACTAGGAGTAGAGCTAGGACTGTGGGGAATACTGAGGGAATGGAAAAGAGTAGAATCAAATGGTTTGGTGTAAGGGAAAAGCTTAGAATTTTTAATAGAAAAGGTGATGGCTTTGTTGGAAATAGATATAGAGTCCTTGAGGGTGTTTGAAAATATTCTACTATTTCTTTTGAGATAGATATACCACAGGAGATGATGGAGATAAAATTTCCATAAATAAGACAACCTAGAATTTTTGAAAGGCATGGGCCACTAGGAGAAAAAAAGAGCAAGGATTTGGGATGGGTCCAAGAGATGTGAAAGGTGGACATGAGATGATCCATGGCAGAGTGGAAGAAATAACATTCTATAAATATGTGGTTGACAGATTCCCAAGATGCCAAGCAAATATGGTATCTATTAGGAACAACCATCCCTATCTTCATAATATTATCAATAGTGAGGATCTTATTTTGGATGGCCAACCAAGAAAAGACATTAAATTTAGGTATGAGGTGTTTAAGCCAAACCATATTGAAAGGAATGAGAGAATTTTGGGAAGTGAAAGTCAAAAGATGAGAAGATTTGATAGAAAAAATACCAGAGTCAGTTTATTTCCAGAAAGGGGTATCATGAGATATACCAAATGGAATTATAGTTACCCTTAGTAATGTTGATAATTATGTGATAGAATTTGAAATTTTGGGTATCA
Organism: Wollemia nobilis; assembly: GCA_028583015.1. Classification (NCBI taxonomy): domain Eukaryota; kingdom Viridiplantae; phylum Streptophyta; class Pinopsida; order Araucariales; family Araucariaceae; genus Wollemia; species Wollemia nobilis. The sequence continues at coordinate 4,419,480 of JAQPPZ010017049.1, read as the reverse complement.
GAATTTGCAATGTAGAGCTCTTTCCATATTTTGGGTTGGACTGAAGAGTCTATGAAATCAGCCACATTTCTACCTATGAGAGTATCCAAAAAAGGTTGCACCACTAAGATTATGTTGTTCTCACTAAGAATTTGATTGGAGATCGACTTGTCTGACCAAAAATTTATCCTAATTCCTATTCCAAGATGCCATTTGGTCCCCCTTTGAATAAGAGGTCTATTCAGGAGGATTTATTTCCATAAGGTGGACCCAAATTTAGGAATATTTTCATCCATAAAATTCTAGATGTGAGTGTATTTTTTATTTATGATGGAAACCCATTCAATATTGCAATTTGTAAAAACCTTCCAATCATTCTTGGCCAACAATGCCATGTTCATATTATTAATTCTTCTAAGACCCAACCCTCCATGAATTTTGGGTAAGCAAACCTTTTCCTAGCTGACCAGATGAAACTTTTTTTTTACCTCTGAACTTGCCCAAAGGAATCTCTTCTGAATCTGTTCAATTTTGTTATATATAGAAACTGGGGCTTTGAACACTAACATAAAATAAATAAGAATACTTTGAAGATAGGCCATAGTGAGAGTGGTTTTGGTTTCTTAGGATAGGAGGGCCCCTTTCCAACCTACTAATTTTTTATTGATTCATCGATAAAATTTCTCCACATAGGCTCTTTGGGACAACTAGTGAATAAGGAAAGCCCTAAATAGATAGTGGGAAGCTCAGATATGACACACTAAAGAATATGAGTAATCTTGACCTATCTAGATAGGGGTATTGTGAAAGAAAAATTTACTCTTGACATAGTTTATCTTTTGCCCTGCAACCTCTTTGTAGAGATCTAAAATACCTTTAATTGACTTTACTTCCTAAATTGAATCATGGATGGCTAAGATAGTGTCATCTACAAATTGTTGATGAGAAAGGGGTCTCATGTTGGAAACAACTTGAATACCAGATATCGTGTCATCTAAAAATGTAGCTTTGAGAGCTCTTCCAAGGGATTCATCAAGAATAATGAAGAGAATAGATGACATGGGATCCCCCTACCTAAGCCCTATGTTGCTTGGGAAGTAACCTACTACAGACCCATTGAATAACACTGAGAACTAGGGGCTATAAATGTAGCCTTGAATAAGTTTGACCCACTCTCTATGGAAACCAAACTTGAGAAGGAAAACAAGTAGGAACTCTTGATTGATCCTATCAAAAGATTTATTCATATCAATTTTAAGGACCATGGTAGCTTTTTTGTTTTTGGAGATAGAATGGAGGATTTCATGCAAAGTTATGATACCATCAGTTATAGATCTTTCTTTTATCGAACTACCTTGGTAGGGATCTATGATTTGGGGAAGAAATTATTTCACTCTAGATGCCATAGCTTTGGTTAGGATTTTATAAATCACATTACACAAACTAATGGGTCTAAAATTTGCCATAGATTTGCACATAGGCCCTTTAGGAACAAGAGCTATGAAGGTAGAATAAATACCTCTGGGGATGGATTTTGCATGTTGGATTTCAATGATTGCCTTGGACACATCTTGCCCAATAATGTCCCAAAAGGTTTGAAAAAATTGGGGGAGAAACCATAAGGCCTAAGGGCTTTATCAGGGTCCATAGTGAATAAATAATACTTGATCTCATATAAAAAAATAGGCTTGATGAGCGAGGAATTCATTTTTGGAGTGACCAGGGTAGGAATGTGATTGAGTCATTGATTCTTGGCCCGATCAAAATTTTGGGTCTGGGTACCCAAGATATCTTCAAAAAAATAAGAGGCTTCATCTTGAATTTCAAAAATATCCCTGGTAATGGAGCCATCACCTCTGGTCAATTCCTTGATTTTGTTTGAACTTCTATGCTTGAGGGTGGAAGTGTGAAAAAAATTGTATTGGAATCACCCTCCTTGAGCCAAAGGGCTCTAGATTTCTGCCTTCAGAACATCTCTTCTTTGCCCAAAATGTTATGATACTCTTCTAAAATCTATTTCTCCTCAAATATAATTTGGTCACTTAGTTGGCCATTTTGTATTTGTTATTCAATGCTTTTTAGTTTATCCATAATATGCTTTTTACTTTCAAAAATATTGTCGAAAATATCCCTGTTCTAGATTTTGAGGTTTTCCTTGACAACCTTGATTTTATGGGAAAATTTAGTAATTAAATACCCAAAAAAATCCTACTGCCACAAAATAGAGATTTGGTTATGAATATTAGAGTGTTGCGTCCACATGGCTCAAAATATGAAAGGAATCTTGAAATTGGGGCCTTTATCAGGTTCAAACAAAATGGGATAATGATCAGAGCCAACTCTCAAGAGACAAATGAGATTAGCATCACCCATAATAGGAATAGCCTCTTGAGAAATAAAAAATATATTAATCTTAACTTGGATATGATGATCCCCAACTCTCTTGTTGCTCCATGTGTATTTTTCTCCTTTAATTTGAATGTCCATTAATTCACTATTAGTTACAAAATTATGAAAATATTCAATGCTTCTGGATGGAGTGATATTTCCCCCTTGCTTATCTGATGGGAAAAGAGGGGAGTTAAAATCTCCAGCAAGGATCCATGAAATATTTTTGAAAGCATTCATCATGTGTCTCAAGGATACCATAAGGTATTTCTATTGGTTGGATTGTTGGGGGTGTAAATATTAGATAAAACCCATGAATAATTGTTGTCTTTGTAGTGGAATAGAATGCTCAAAACTCTATCTGATGAAAATATTATTCTACCTTAAAATTTATTGGAATCCCATAGACAATTTAATCCCCCTGAAGTGCCTTGATCAGGGCTAAAATTGAAATCACTATTCTTCCAAAAATATTTAGCAATTTTTTGGATTTTATTTTGGTAAATATTTGTTTCTTGCATAATCATGATAGTGGGCTTGTATTCCTTCCTCAAAGTGCATGCAAGTCTCTACTTGATAGCACTATTGAGGCCTCTCACATTCCATGAGAGGATCCTCATTTAGAAATTTTGGAAATTTTTTACCTCCCTTTGACTGTTGTAAGGGAGGTTTGGATCTTTTTTGTTCATCTTTCTCCTGACTAAAAAGATCCTAGAAAAGAGTTTTTTGAATGCCATTGGAGATTTTGTTATCTAGTTCTTCCTTTTTTTGATCATTTAGGGAAGGTATTTCCTTTTTTTCTCACTACCGATATCCATAGAGGCTTTCTTGTAACTTTTGGTGTTGATAGGGCTGAATTCATGTTTGGCTGAGTTAGGGTTACAACTTTCAGATTCAGTATTGACAGGAGTAGGACTACAAATTTTAATATGCTCTTCGGGGGTAGGTGGAGGTTTAGAAATAATATGGGAAGGTCTAGATATATATGGGGAGTGTGTTTCCCCTTAGAAATTAGTGATGGGTACAAGGGGTACAAACTCATGCAATAGGGTTTCACTAATGGGAGTAGACTCAGAATTAAAATTTTTAGCTAATACACCAAATTTGTTAGGGTAATCAAAGGGATAGCTAACCTTAGCTTGGTTGTCCACCAGATCTAAAATTACAACTTGCCTCCCTATAAGCATAGCTAAACTTAGATTATTTTTTTGGTAAGGCCCAACATGGTTCTAATTTCCTTAGAAACTATCGCCTGGATGCACAACATGAGACTTAGAGCTAGCCATTTCTTTAGAGGGTTTGAGATATGGGCACTAAGCTTTGAGGTAACCTTGATTCTGGTACTCAATACAAAAAGTGGGCTTATTCTCATATTCAATATCCTGGCATCTGTGATATGAGCCGTAGACCAGGTTAATAAGGTTCAAAAATTAAGAATCCAAATTTGCATTAAAATAGATTCTTGCATGAATCATGTGAGTCCGAGCTTTAGTAACAGGATTGATAGCTACTAATTCTCCAATGGATTTAGCAATGCCATGCAAAATGTATTTGTACCAGAAATGGATAGGCATATTTGGAATACAAACCCATATAGGAGTGTAGTTAATACTTTGATTTTTTGGGTTGAAATCTTCACCCCACTTCCATAGAAAAAGAATTTTCTAACCATAAAACTAGGATCCACATATGATAATTTGGGAGACATCATCCTCGTTATTAAGGTAGATCAAAAACAAATCTCAAGATAGGGCAACCAGCTCCATGTTACCTAGGGTTCTTCACTTAAAAAAACCCACCACCATATGAAATCCATGTCAAGTCTACCTCCAATAAATTTTTCAACCAGACTGTGGGACTCAAGAAAAAGGTATTCAGTCATGGGCTCATTAGGGATAACTAGGTCTTCATCGTTGGGAAGTAAGGTGTTGATATTACTTTTTTTGGAAATAAATTTCTCCCACCCTTTCATTTTTTAGCAAAGGTGAGCAAGGGGGAAACGATATCTTTGGGGGCCTTGATATATTTGTTCAGAGGGTATTTTCCCTAAAAAGGTTATGTTTTCCCTAAAAATCCCATGCCATCTGGTTCTAAATCAAGATCCACTTTATCGTTGTTGCATGCATTTCCTATCTCTGATGAGTTCTAAGGGGTAGGTCCACCTGTAGATATTTGAAAATTCATATTCCCACCTTCCCCTTGCTCCATTGAAGTAGTTCGATCACCTAAAACTGCTTGTTCGATTTGTGCTTAAAGTGATTTTGCATTTTTTATATGGAATATTGTATGAAATTTGATCTTGAATCCTTTCATAGCATATCTTGTGATGATATGTCCCTCTTTCTAACTTATCCATTATATTAAAAAATTGTTGTATTCCTTATGTCTCCCAATATCTTTAACTTTTAAATTTTAAGTTTAATTTGAGTATATGATCAAATTCTAACTTTCAATTCTTCAAATATTGTAGTATATCTTGTTTTCCTAATGTTTGGAGAATGATCAAACAATAGTCAAATATCTAGGTAGAATTCCTTTTAGTTCCCTAATATTTTGAATGTAAAATAGCTTTGATAAAATAATTAGATTTCTAAGGTATCCTTTGATTTGAATTCCTTTTGTCTCCCTAATGTTCAACTTCTAGTCTTCACCTTATTTCTCCCTATTTATGAATAGAAAAGCTAAAGATAATTTTGATGCAATTTTAATTGATAAAATTCTCTATCTTCAAGAACTTTAAGTTGGATTTCTTATGTCTCATTAATTTGAGCAAGAGGCTAATTCCAATGTAGTTTTCCAACTTTCTATCAACTCTATGTTGTGCTTCTTATATCTTTTGATTTGTCAGAAATATAGTTTCTAAATTTTAAGAACATATGATGGTGATGAATTCCTTATAACTCCCTAATTAGAAATTTATAAAATAAGGATATTTGAAAATTTATTATTTCAATTTCTATGTAGAAGTTTTTATTTCTCTAATTAAAATTATTTGCAAACAATTCTATGCATGAATTTCAAATAAAGTAATTCCAAAAGCTTTCAAATCATTCAACAAATCATATAAGGTTATAGTTAATCAATGCAATTCCTTATACATCCATTCATTTAATTAATCTCAAGCATAATAGATTAACTAAGATTAACCTTACTATTGATATTCCTTATACCTCCTTTACCTTTATGAAAATGCAAATTGATTTGAATATTTTATGTACCTTCTTGAATATGGCACTCTACGTATTTAGTCTACTTCTCCTATGACTTCTTTACTCTACAACTTGCACTCTTTTTTAGGTGCTATCCACTTTTCATATTTCAATGTAAAACAATGTCTTTATTCACTGTATTTAATATTTTTCCTTATGTATGGTTCTCTCTAAGACTTCGAATGTCCTCCTAGTTCTAGCTAGTTTCTCTAACCATTGAATGTGTTGTGCTCTACTTGCAATAAATTCTTATGTCAAGAATATCCTTGTATTACTTTTCCTTCATGCAAAGAAAATATTTTGCTTCCCTTACGTTAGTTGGAGTTCTATCTTCCTCTCTATCCAAAAATAGTGGCTCTTCTCCACTATGGTGGCTCCTCCTTCAAGATGGTGGTGCTTCTGGTTGTACTTGGTACTTCTTAAATTCTTGGTAATGGATCTTCTTTGGTGGTTTCTCTTCCATGGTGGCTCCTCCTTGTTGGATACTCTTCTACAATGGCTCCTCCTTAGCTCTATGCTTGGTGGTTTCTTCTTTGGTGACTCCAATATTCTTAATTTGTGCCAAAAATTTTGTATTTTTTAATAGTATATTACCTCCAATATTTGCTATAAAATATTGGCTTATTTTTCTTTCAAAATATAGTAAGGATTTGACCTTTTATCAATTCTTATATCATACCTAACTTCTCCTTTTTTAGCTATAGATTTTAATCCAATGTGAATGCTATCTTCTTCAACTTTGAAGACATAAACTTGAGACCTTTCCTTTGCTATTTTAGAAACTCGAATATGGTGCTTTTTAGAAACTTAAATAATATCTGGATAAAATACTTTTAGTAACACCAATTTTCAAACCTTATTTGGCCTCCTTCATAGCTAGCTTTCTTGGTGATTTGATTCACCCTTTGTTATCTTGAATTTGTGAATTTTGTAGCTCTCCTTTCTACTCTATTGCTGCCTCAAACTTATCAATTTTGCAGCTCTAATTGTTGCCCAATATTTTTGCCTTTTAGCTTTTGATTTGCTGCCCAAAAATATTATTTTTTTGTGGCTTAAATTATCCTCCTAATTCATTCACTCAAAATCTAAAATTTATAGCTATTAGTGATTCCCTCTTGCTATCCAAAGTTCTACAATTTTTCAGCTTCAAATGCTACCAATTCTTCCTTCACTTTTTTGTCCAAAGCTCTCTCAAATATACCTTGAATTTCTCCAAATTACAGCTCTCTTTTATCTTTATAATGTTACCCAAATTTGCACTTCAAATCTCTTAATTTGCTGCTCTAAAATTATGATTTCTTCTCCTTTATATTGTTGTCCAAACAGAGCATTCAATTCCTCAAAATTGTTGCCTTCTTTTGATGTCAAGCCTTCCTTCAATTAGCTGTTCAAGGAAACTTAAAAATATGCCTAAATCTTCTTTTATTTGTAGCTCTATGTCACCTTCAATTTTGTGTTCTGTGACCTTTCAAATTTTGCTGCAAAATCAGAAATCTTCTCCTTTGTAAATCAGCCTTCAAATCCTTTATGGCTCTCCTTAAAAATATCAAAACTATGGCCTTTTAAGTTCTTATTTCTCCTTCAATCTTCTTATAAAATTATAAATTCAAATTTGGCCTCTTTCTCAAGAATCTGAATGCCTTGAGGTCTTCAAATTTATTTCCAAAATTTAGCAACCTTCTTGCCAAATATTTGTTCCTTTTGAGCTTGTTGTTGTATGGCGATAATTGTCCCAAATTTTTATTTTCAAGAGATTCTCCTGCTTGCAATCTTCTATCTCAAGCTTACTTAAAATATTATCCAATGGCAACTTCTTCAATTTCTTCAATAGGGCTTCTCTAGCCTTCTTCTTCTTTCTCCTTCCAGGTTTTCTTGAGACCTGTTTCCTTGTGTCTTCAAATTTTATAGCTTCTCAAATATTCAATAGGAATTTTCCTAGTCCTCCTCTTTCTTCAATCTTCAATCTTCTATCTTCCAAATATAGAATTTCTTCAATGGGACCTCTTTCTTGGGTCTCCTCCTCAATATTCACTAGAGCTTCTTTCTTCTTTCTTCAATATGCAATTTGTAATTTTTAATATTCTATGAGGACCTCCTTATTCGATCTCCTCAATATTCAATTTTCTATGGGAACCTCCTTATTGGATCTCCTCAGTCTTAAATCTTCAATATTCTATGGGTATGTCCTTATTGGGTCTTATGAATATTCAATGTCTACTTTTTTTCTACAATTAGAAACTATATCTTGCAATAAAACTTAGATAGTAGTGAGCAAATGCATCTAAATATCTAGATCTCTAAAAATCAATAAACTTCACTAGTTATCCTTCAATCTAGTGGAAAGAGATCTATGTTGAGTCTTAGTCTTCACGAGTTTTCTTGCAACCCTATGGAAAGACTCTAGCCAAAAAGCAAATTTGAAAAATCTAAAAATAAGTTCTCCCTATCTCCTCTCAATCTCTCTTATGGATCTACCTATATCCTATCAATCTCTCTTATGGATCTAATACCACTATTATTTTTTGATTCTATATATTTAATGGAAAAACCACCACAAGGTCTAAAATAAGCATGCAATATTAAATATAAGATAATGACATTATACAAAGCATGTAAAAATCATAAGAAACTTTAGTAACTACTCATAAAACTGCCATAAATGAATTCTCATAAAAATAGTATCTTCATGCAAAATGTGAAGATCTCAAATACTCCAAGCTCCATACACATTCTACATTGTATCTACCTTGTACTCTACTCTATGTTAGTCTAACAATGGCACTGAGAGGGGAGGGGGTGAATCAGTGTAGCTATTTAAATTCAAATCTATAACTCTTAAAGCTAAAGCAAGGAGAACTTAAAATAGATAAAGCAAATATAACAAGAGAGCATTCCACAACACATGATTTAACAAGGTTCACCAATTTTGGCTACTCCTCAAAAATAGACTGCTTGGACTCCCATCCAAATCTAGCCTTTGCAAAGCACCCACTTTACAAACAGTTTACCAGCACCCACTAGAAGGAGCACCAACCCCTAATTTATTTGCACCAACAGAAAGGAGCACCAACCCCTGATTTACCAGCACCAACTGGAAGGAGCACCAAACCCTAATTTATCTACACCAACAGAAAGGAGCACCAACCCCTGATTTACCAGCACCAACTGGAAGGAGCACCAACCCCTAATTCCAAGCACCAACTTGGATTTCTATTTTGAATCTTAGATTGACATAAATATGCCTTCACTTTTACAAGACCCTTACTGGTCTATTGCTCATCCAACCTCTCTTTCAATTTAGGAAACACATATTCCTTCTGTGCACTTACTATTGCACTCTCTTAGTAACTCTTTCTTAGCTGCTCTCCCTCAACATTTTAATCTTAGGCTACACACCTTTTTCTATACCCATACAAAGCTCAACCTAAAAAGATCACTCTTACCGCTCTACTTACTGCGCTCTGATAGCATTCTCCACACTCTGATAGCATTCTTTGCTCGCTTACATATCTGACAGCCTTATCTGCTCACTTTTCAATTTTGAGCTACCTTTTTACTTCTGCACGCAACTGCCCTCGCGACACATTTACTCTTTTCGACGGCACTCTTTTCAATTCTGAGCTAAACTTTTTCTTCTGCATGCAACTACCCTTTTATAAAAATATTTTCATCTTGAAACCCTAAGTCTTCTATAACTGCCATTAACCCGCATGCAGCCTATTCATAGCTACTCCTATGAGTAACTCCTTTCTGACACACTATTCTTATATGCAACCTATTAATGGATTTGTCTCTTGTTTCAGACTGATAGTATAACCATTGCTCGATGGTTTCACTGTGACATGTGCCCTGTAACTGCCATTCTTCCTTTAATGCTTTGTTCTTATTTTAGCTTGCATGATTTCTATCTATCACTGCACCTGTAACTGTCGCACTAACTCCAGTTAACTCTTCTTATTTTGGCTGCATGATTTTCCTCTACAACTGCCCCTGTAACTGTTGTTCTACTCCAGTTAACTCTTCTTATTCTGGCTGCATGAATTCTTTTTGTAACTGCCTTTGTTACTATCGTACTGTCTGCAGTTCATTGTGTAGCATTTCTGTAACCACCACACTCTTTTTCACATTTCTTATTATAGCTTACATGATCTCACTGTAACTCCACCTGTAACAGTTTTTATTTTACTGCATGAACTTATTTTGCAACTGTCCCTGTGTATGCTTCTTGGCTTTTACCCACAAAACTATGACATGTCGTGATATCACGACATTTTTGCCCCTTTGACTTTTTCTTGGCAGTTGACCATGAAAACATAACATGTCACGATATCGCGACACTTTCACCTCCTTGATTCATAGTTTAGCTTGCATCCACAAAAACACAACATGTCATGATATCACGAAACTTTTTGCCTCTATACACTCTTCTTGGCTTGCACCAACAAAAACATAACATGTCACAAAATCATGACACTTTCGCTGCCTTGAGCTCTTCTCTGTCTCTTGCCTACGAAAATGGAACATGTCGTGAAATCGTGACACTTTTGCTTCCTTGCACTCTTCTCTGCTTGCACTAGAGAAAACATGACATGTCATAAAATCATGACACCTTTCACTTCCGTACACTCTTCTCTGCAAGCACTAGCAAAAACATGACATGTCATGAAATCGCGACATCTTTCACTTCTGTACACTCTTCTCTGAAAGCACTAGCGAAAACATGACATGTTGTGAAATCACGACACCTTTTTCTCTCTCCTCTTTCTCTTCGCTTTGAACCACAAAAATGAAACATGTCGCAAAATTGTGACACCTTTTTCTTTCGGACTCTCTCTCCTGCATTATGTCGCGATATCATGACACTTTTTCTCCTTAGCGCTTTTCTTCTCATCGGATCACAAAAACCTGACATGTCACGAAATTGTGACACTTTTTCTCCTTAGCACTTCCTCTTGCAAATTGTCGCAAAATCATGACACTTTTCCTTGCAAGCTCTTTCTCTCAAACATGTCATGAAATCGTGACACATTTTCGTTCGTACTGCCTCTCTTATAGATTGTCGCAAAATCGTGACAGTTTTCTTTGCTTGCGCCTTCTCCCCGAACATGTCACGAAATCGCGATAGTTTTCTTTGCTTACGCATTCTCTCCAAACATGTCACGAAATCGTGACAGTTTTCTTTGCTTGTGCCTTCTCTCTAAACATGTCATGAAATCATGATAGTTTTCTTTGCTTGCGCCTTCTCCCCAAACATGTTGCAAAATTGTTACAGTTTTCTTTGCTTGCGGCTTCTCTCCAAACATGTCGCAAAATCACAACAGTTTTCTTTGCCTGCACCTTCTCTCCAAACATGTCATGAAATCATGACAGTTTTCTTGCATGTGCCTTCTCATCAAACATGTCACAAAATCATGACAGTTTTCCCTGCATGCGCTTCTTCTTCGAACATGTCACGAAATCATGACAGTTTTTCCACTTGGCTTTTTCTCTGCCAACATGTCACAAAATCGCGACAGTTTTTCCACTTGGATTTTTCTCTACCAACATGTCGTGAAATCGTGACAGTTTTTCCACTTGGCTTTTTCTCTGCCAACATGTCATGAAATCGTGACAGTTTTTCTTCTTGCCTTCTTTGCTTCCAACATGTCACGAAATCGTGATAGTTTTTCTACTGGCCTTCTTTGCTTCCAACTTGTCATGAAATCATGATAGTTTTTCTTGCGCTTTCTCTCTCTTCCAACATGTTGTGAAATCATGATAGTTTTCCTTGTGCTTTCTCTATCAACCATGTCGTGATATCGTGATAGAAAACATGTCGCGATATCGCGACATGTTTCTTACTTATCTTTTTCTTTGATACTTTGAATCTGGACCACTTTTGTCTTCTTGGAAATTCATTGTACATGCTCTGACTACTCTGAAATCTTGTTCACTTCATCAACCGATCTATCTAATGACCTCTGCACTCCTTTCCATTGCATCAACCGATCCTCTGTCTGTGTTGACAACAATGACAATACTTTGGTTGCACCTTGGTCAACAATGAACTCCTGTCCATTATACTTTGGCTGCACCTTGCTCATAAATTAACTCCTGTTCATTGCACTTTGGCTGCAACTTGCTTATCAATGAACTCTTGTCCATTGCATCAACTGATCAACCTGACTGTGTTGAGTTCTTCCTTCTTGAATTCATCATGAAATCATGACGCTTCTTCTGTTGAAGACTTGCTAACTGTTTCTATCGTGAAATCATGACACTTTCAGCTTTCATACACTTTCTCTACTACCTGTCATGAAATTGCTACATCTTCATCCATTGGCTTCTTCACTTCTGCCTGTCACAAAATTGTGAAACTTTTTGCATTCGTACGCTATCTTTGTAGCCTATCGCAAAATCATGACGCTTCACATTTCAAACTCTTCCCTTTGCTGCATGTTGTGAAATCATGATAGTTCTCTCTTCGAGCTTTTTAGCATGTCGCGAAATCACGACAGTCCTCACCTCGACCTCTGTAGCATGTCACAAAAATGTGACAGTTCTCACTTGGAACTTTGCATCATGTCGCAAAATTGTGACAGTTCTTGAATAACTTTCTCTCTCTTTAATCTAGTCATGAAATCATGACAACTCACACTGCGGACTCTCTCTTCTGCATTATGTCATGAAATCATGACACTTTCTCGTCCGTACAACCTTCCTGGAAATGTGTCATGAAATCGTGACACTTTTCCTTTTCTGCCTTCCTACACTTTTCGAGTCGTGAAAATGCGACATGTCACAAAATCGTGACACTTTCCATCTTGCTCTGCTTCTCTGCCAACATGTCGCGAAATCGCGACAGTTTTGCTAGCTTCTTCTATTTCTTCCAGCATGTCGTGAAATCACTATAGTTTTGACAAAACTTTTTCTCTCCTTAAACATGTCACGAAATCACGACAGTTTTTCCAACCTGCTACAAACTTTTTCTTACTTGTCTTTTTCTTGATCTTTTGCAAAAGGGCTACTGAGAACTTCCTGGAAACTCACTGTCCATGCTCTAAATAATATTCAACAAAACAAATTCCTTGGCATCAAATCAAATTGCTTCAAGAACTTCTTTGACATCAATGACAACTACTATACTTGAGCAAAGGCAATGTACCCAAGGTACCCAAAATTTCCAACAATCTCCCCCTTTGTTATTGATGGCAACCCTTTATTAAAAACATGTCTTAGGAGCTAAAAATGAAACCAACTGTGCTAACAGCTGAGAATCTCTTTTTGAAGTTTTTACTCCCCCTGACTTGAAACTCTCTTCTTCACTCATATCTCTCCCCCTTATTCAAATCTCTCCCGCTTTATCATCAATGGCAAAGGGTCACCATTGGGGCTCGGGACTAAGAATGAGCCTCTTAGATTAGTCCCTCCCCCACCTCCTGATGAGGTGATTAAAACAAGTGTGGGAGTAAAACTCCCATTAGACACTCATCATCATCAGTGTCTACAATTTCCTTGCTAGGCCTTCTCTTGAATTCTTTGTTCGTATTTCTGTTCTTGTCACTATTTTTGTTCTTGTTCTCATTCTTGTTCTTTTCCATGCCTTGATCCACGGACCTGTTCATACCACTTTTCCTGTTCCTGTACCTTGGCAGTTCAGCTCTGCATTGTCTAGCTGTGTGACCTGCATTGTTGCATTTATAACAAGTAACAAAGTTGTTTTTGTTCGACATACTTGTTCTTTGAATCTGCCTATTATGACTAACCGTGTTCATGTAATTAGCCTTGCAAAAAATTGCCTTATTCCTGAACTATTGACAAGAGTAACAATACCCTTGAAAGAAACTAAAACTTCTGAAATTGTTGTTTACCCCCTTCATTTGATCTATGCACTGAGAAGCCGTGTGACCAAACTTGTGACATGTAAAGCATCTACCATGAAATATTCTTCTGTTTGACCTCTTGGGTCTCGAATACTTCTTCTTCGCATTCAGAATTATGTTTTCTATTTCTACGCATTTATCACTCACGGACTCTTTCTCTGAACCACTCTCTTCATCAGAACTCTCTTTTTGAAATATTTTACTAGATTCCCCAACCTGTTCCTTGTGTGGTTTAACAAAACCAAGACCTATTTTATCTATTGTATTTATTTGACCTTTGATAAGATATTTAACCTTTTTGGAGCTTTCTTGAAACTTGTATAGCTTATCCTTGTATTCTTTATTTTCCTCTTTCAAGGAAGCCATTTCCTCTTCTAATTCACTATACTCAAGCACCTTAGATTCTAACTCATTCTTGAGTTCTTGTGTCTTAGCCATAGAGACGTCAAGACTTTCTATAAGTTCATCTCTCTCCATACAACATTCATCTAACTTATCCTTGAGTCTAGCATTCTTCTTTCTTTCCTTTTTCAAAACACTAAGAGCATTAGTAAGTTCACTTTCAAGTTCCTCTATTTGAATGCATTTTGAATTATCAAGGCTTTTTTTAGATTTCTTATCACTAGAGGTGCTACCCTTTTCAAAAACCATACATGCATCTTCCTTATCATTTTCTGAAGCATCCTTATACATACTAGCAACCAATTCATTATTTGTGCAATCATCCTCAAGGTGCCCAAAATTTCCACATCTAAAACATTTCATGATAATGAATCTATGTTTCGGTTCTTCCTCCTTTTCTCGAAATGAACAAGCATCTCATTTTCATCATCACTAGAAGAACTTTCACTATCACCGCTAGAACACTTACTTGCTTTGTCCGGTAGAAGCTCTTCTTGTTCTTGTGTGAATACCTCTTTCCTTGATTGTTGTGCTCATCTTTGTTCTTTCTGTAATACCTGTGCTTTTCAGAATCATTGCTCTTAACATCTTGTATATCTTCATCACTTTCATTCTTGGAAATAGTACAGTCAGTAGCATAATGACCAAACTTTCCACAGTTGAAGCATCTTATATTTTTCTTGCTTTTGTGCTTTCTAGAGAACTTGCCTTTCTTGCTGTAATATGCATCTTCCTCACTAGAAGACTCATCACTCTCTTGAATCTGTTTGCCCTTTGATTTCTTGGTAGCTTTGAAATCTGCCTCTTTCTTGACATTAACTTTCACTTGAGTTCTCAGCTCAAATGCTGCAAGAATACTATGGAGCTCATCCTTTTTCAACTTATCTAAATATTTAGCTTCCTCAATAGCATAAATCTTTTCACTAAATATATTAGGAAGAGATCTTAAAATATTATCACACACATCATTTTTAGCAAGCTCAAGACCTAAGTCTTTCATGGAGTTAACAACCTCATCCATACGAATCATGTAGTCACTAATATTTTCATCATCATTCATCTTGAGTTGTTCAAAAATACCTTTGAAGTGTCTCAAATTGGCCTTTCAGACATTTACATCACCCGTGTGAACCACCTGCAACTGTTTCCACATTTCACTAGTTGTCTTGCAGTGAATCACCTTGGTAAGATCTGCCTTCTATAAACCCTTCAAGATTACATTCATTGCTTTTGAATTGTTGTGATGTAGGAGCCTGGCTTCTTTAGTATAAGGGCCATTTTCAAGAATAGTGTACCCATCTTCAATCACTTCCCAAACCTCATTACCAAGTGCCATTAGATTAACCTTCATTCTTGCACTCTACAGATCGAAATCTGATCCATCAAGAATAGGTGCTGCATTGCCACTTGAATAATCCATTGTGTTCTTAACCAGTTCTTCCTTCTAACTATTAAACCTTTCTGAAGGAACCCGCTCTGATACCAATTGAAGAACACAAGCTTATACTGAGAGGGGGGGGTGAATAGTATAAGACCGCTTTCTACTTTTTCTTTCAATTCAACTTGTAGTTCAAAATTATGCAGTTATAGAAAGCAGTATCAAAAGCAGTAAACAAAGCAATGCACAAAAACACCATTCACAAAAGAGACACAACAATTTACGTGGTTCACCCAATGCGGGCTACTCCACGGATAAAATTTTTCACTAAATTTTATCACCTCAAATTTTGGGAAATATTTCCCGATTACAAAGGTTATGGGCACCAACCCAAAGGAGATACCTTCCCCTAGCTCTACTCTAACTGGTGATCCTCTAGAAGACATATACCTCTGTTGCCCTTAGCAAGTGGAACTCTATCCATATAAGACACTTGTCTTCCCTACTATGGCTGGAGACCTCTGTCCTCAACTCTTTCACCTCCAAAGTTGGTCCTCTTATCTGCACCAAACACAGTCCTTCGGTCTAGCACTAATGTCCTCAAAATTTTCACCTCTGAACAATTACAACACTCAATCAAACATCCACTTATGCACCTCTATGCAAACATAGTAGCACTGTCTTTGCACACTCTGCTCCTTGACGATCGAACTTCTCCCCGCACTCTGCTTCTATGAAAGTCGCACTTCGAACGCACACTTTGATCGATGCCAAATATCTCCAAATAGCCCTCCTTTTATAGCAATACTTTTAAGATCAAAATCATCAAAAACTCATATACAATAACCATAGGGACACATGATAGTCATTTCAAAAAATCATCCGATTGTCCAATGATTGATACATGCAACCATCCAACAATTAGATGACTATAAACATCCACCGTTTAATACCCAGATGGTCAAAAAAATAATTAAAAAAAAAAAACTACTATCAATTTGACCGTTCAAGAATAAAACAACTTAATTCATAATCATCCTAATCCTAGGATGGTCACAAAACATCACAGACATCATGCAAACAAAAACACACAAAATTTTTCCAAAAAAACAAACCCCAAACAACCACATCACAACAAACATTTGTGAGCAAACAAACACACATTGGGATTTGTTTTATCCAAAATATAATTATGAATGGGTAACTTATGCTACATAATAGTCTTGCACTCCCTCCAAATCTAAGTACTCCACCTCTTGAAGCCATCCACTCCAATTCATGAACAAATCGACAAGACCTTCGTGTCACTTTTGCCTTCACACACCTCACTCTCCACTCTTTGCCCATCATTTCTGGTAAAAATTACCACTCGTGCACCCAAACCTACCTTTTATACATTGTAGTACATGATCATCCCATATGGTCATGAATATCAACGATCTTGAATGATCATGGTATTTACAAAAAAACAAAAGAAAAGAAAAAACCACACCACTTGCCAAAACTCATCCATCTAGCCATTTCTAGTCCCAATAAGGTCAATCACCATGTTGTCATCCATTTCATCCTTCACCCACTCATTGCTTAAGGGGTTAGAAAATACCAACAAAATTTTATCCTAAACAAGATCAAATAATCAAACACTCATTTTTTGGACTCAACATCTATCCAAAAACCTTGTCTATGGCTAATCATAGACCCTACTCTATTGGGTTTAAATGCAAAAAATTTAATCAAATCCAAGTGGCTATGTGCTAGGTCGATGTCTGTAAGGGTTTGTATACCTTATGCTATAATCAAGATGGCAATATTGATTGACCACTTATAATTAATTTTAGCATAAGAGAACACTTACCAAATGACTAGTTCATTCACCAAAAACCAAAGCACTCATAAATTTACCAATAACAAGCTTCAAATACACTTGTTGTATCCATCACTGGGGCATCTCACATTGCTCTTGATTCGGGGCAATCAAATGTCAATCCCTTAAGCACAAAATTCATCATTCATCCACACAACTACAAGTGTCATTTATTTTTGCATCACATTTTATTTTCACACAACACGATACAAAAAGGGACATCTATAGACACCAAAATAAAGCATCTTAAATTTTAATTAATCAATTAATTAATATTAAATTAAATACTAATTTACCTAAGTATAAATTAATTAATTAATTAATTAATGGGTTAATTATTACCTAGTTTACCCATCCACTCACCCATATGCATGGTATAATTCATCCTCCTATCCCCCTTTCGTGTTATCCCCATTTCATCTCTAGTTCCACTTCACATCCCTCATTTTTGTCATGCACGAAAAAAGGATTACCCTCTTCCAAAATTGCACACATAGTTCTGATTGCACACCTAGTTCAAATTGTACACCCAATTTAGATTGTACACCTAGTTCAATTTGTACACTTAGTTCACCATGCACATTCAGTTAACTTTGCATATATGTTTGGTGAAGATTCCAAGGATCACATCTATTTTAATTTGCATGCATATTTTGGTGATAACCATGAGGTTTTCACATCTGGTGATAATCACAAGGTAATCTTATATTCCTAAGAAAGCATGCACTCTCTGTGATAACATCAATGCAAAAATAAGACTCCTGGTTACACCACTTAACTGGTTGAGTCACCACCTCATCCATTCCTCCCCAAAAATTCTATAAATGCACCCTCTCCTCCTTCATGGAGCATGAGGATGGTATATGCCCCGAAGAACTATTGAAATATTGATCCCTCTTTGCATCTAAATACCTGATCCATCACATACAACCATCCTTGTACCATGCCATACACAAAATATAGCACTCCACATGCTCAAATATGACTTTTGATAACCACAAGATACCAGATCCCATGATCATCTAACCCTGAATGATCTCAAGTCATGATCATCTAGACCTAGATGGTTGACATCTAGCCTATGTGTAGAATTATGGATACAACATGGTGTAGCCCGACATAACATGATGTAGCACAATACAACCTGATACAACACAACAAAAATAACAATGACAACAAAGGAAGGGGTCATTTAATAATTTCCTCTTACATATCTTCATTATATTTTTGCATTTTGGTTTTAATTCATTTTATATCTGAGCCTCACTTTAGGAGGTCCAATAGGTATTATTGACCGGTTACATTGTTTCCTTCTGTACAAGTATTCAGATCCAAATCATATCTAGATCTAAAAAATCTAATAAATTTGATCCTAATATAGATCCCATGTACATCTAGGTAGTAGTGCTAGTATATCTAAACATCAATCCAAATTTGACCATAGATCCATCAGATCTAGCTCATGGTCATTCAACCTAAGATGGTCATATATTTTAATCATCTAACCCTTAGAAGATCAAAATACACATTCATTGGCACCCCTAATGGTTGGCATCCAAACACTAATCCGGATGATCCAGATGCAAATCTAGTAGACACAAACACATATTTAGACATAGATATATCAAACCCAAAAAACTCAGGTCCAGTGAAGCGGTGGTCATGACAAACCCGCCCATCCAATGTTTTATAAAAAATAAGATATTCACACCATCTTATTTTTTAAAAGGGGCATCGATATCTCAATACATCCATAACTCCATGAGGGTCTATTTGTAATGAAAATGAGTGACAAATTGTAATATCATTGCAAATGTTTCTTTCATACTTTATTTGTTTTATGGTGTATCTTTTTATCATCTATAGGTGGAAATAATATCTAGTGGTTAGTGGTGTGACCAGTAGAGGTTGGTAGGTGAGACTAGTTCTCTCTTTTTTAAATTTAGGGGTAATCCTTCCCACCTTACCTGAAAGTATTATTTTGCTCTCTCAAAGTAGGATTCAAAGAATCCTTAAAACTAGTTATTGCATTCCTACCTATGGACTACATATTGATGCCTAATGTTTCTCACACCCATCAATTCTAGGTGTCTAGAGAAAACTGCTTAAGTATTAGGATACTCATATCCAATTTACAATCCCACCATAGCCTCCCTTCCCACATATCCTATAGCTTCATGGAAATAAAGGCTGTCAACTAAACATACTCAATATAAATATTAGGAAAACTATGTAATATTCTATCACAATGTAGTTATGCATTAAAAACTCATAGAGTAGGTTCTTCTGCTTAGGAGTACTAGACATATAATCTTATAAAATTCTTGGGGTGTTTCCAGGGCATGTGATAATCATGAATATAACCTAAGTTACCTCCATCTAAAGAACTACTCCTATAAATATAGATTGTAAATCCTTGTTGGCTATCAATATTTCAATATTTGTATTGCAATGTCAGACTATTTTAAATGTCACTCATAGCCCAAAAAGGCTTACCTCTAGTTTCTTATTTCTATCCTTCAAGTATTTAAGATACTGTACCTTCTATTCTAGATAGACACACCTCTTTACCCATCCCTAATGGTAACATTATGCTCTTATAATCTTACTAAATTTGGAGGAATGATGACTATAGCATTAGGGGCTACTAAGGGGTCTATTTTTACCTCTTGATATTGATGTTAAATGACTCATTCAACCTATGTCTCCAACCTATCATCATAATCCTTTGTAGTCTCTACTATTTTTCTTGAGCACTTTATATAGCTAGTACTAGTGCTCTTTCCAAGTCTTCTATTTTATTCATAATTACATTTTCCCTTGCATCATCTCTCAAGTACTATATTATGGCCACAATTAAAAGGTTTTTTTTATCCCTAGAGTCTTCTTCATGTCCAAGGTTTTCTAGGGTTTTTGAAGTCCCTGTACATCTCTATTGCACTTTGAGGGCTGCTACCTCTTCCTTCAATTGGTTAAGTAGGGCATCCCTTTCTTGTAACATTCTCTAGACTTCCTTTAATTCTTGTGATTGTGCCTCTAATTTTTCCTCGATTATTAGGTTTCTAACCCTTATCTCTTCCTCGTTGATTATTACTACTTGTGGTAATCCATATTTGTCATCATTCTTTCTCTCCTCTTGTTTTATGGTAGAGCTTATCTCATGTTGATTATCATTTTGTGTCCTTGCACTCTATACCTTCATACTCTATGCTTAGACACTTTGTGTTATTATGCTCTATGTTCTCACACTCTAGATTCCCATGCTCTACCTCTAGTTTCTTAATTTCTCCTACACTCTTAATGTTCCTGATATAGATCCTTATTCCTCTTATACTATCTCAACTCACATCTACTTCTGAGAGATATTTATTATAGAAATCTATTGTGGTTTCTTGGCACTTTCTTGCTTAGCTCTCATCAATACACATAGTCTATTGTTCAAGAACACCCACCATAACTCTCCTCCATCCTCCTATCATAGGATATTATTTTTGTAAATATTTTTTATGAGGACATGATGCCTTAGAGTTCCTGTATCCTCTTGAACTCACTTAGCCAACACATTCAAAGAGGAACACTAAGAGAATGGTAGGTCTATTCTCAATCCCATATTTTTATTCACATATTGTAAATGTGTCAAAATTATCAATTGTTGCCATGAGACTAAAGTAAAATATCTATCATAAGTGAAATATTACATGAACCAGAAGGCCATCGTGTCTAAGGGTTCTAGCAGACTGGTCCTCATAATGTTTTTACATGTATTTTTATTGTTCATTTTATACTCAATTTTAAGGTCTCCTTATTTTGTAAATGATTAAAAAATTTCAAGCAATGAATACCGTAAACTAGAAAATGATTCTCCTACACAAGAAAATCAAGAAACCTCACTCAAGGTTTTAGGTGTTACCTTTATCATGGCATCTTTGAGTGTTGCTTTTCCATATTTGAGGTAGTTAGCAAATTTTTCTATGAGAATGTACTCAAATACATTAAATAACTAGATAAACTCCAGTTAGCCTATGGATTAGAGAATTTTTGCTACTTTTTATTGCAATAATTTTGTCACCACCACTAGTTTGGACCTTTTTCTATTGCCACCCACTCTCAATCAAATATTTCCATCATGCAATACAAGTTTTATCAAATATAGGTTGTAGAGTGGTAAGGTTGAGGGTGGTGGAATTTTTTGTCACTAATACATACATGCAAAAGATAATTATGTTCTTTAGCTTTCATTTGATCCACAATCAATTCCTTTTATGGTTATTTTTCCAATGTCCATTCCTAAGTGGCTAGGTGGCCACGTTAATTACCCTCACTTGACTTTGCATTTGTTGCTAATATCAAGGTAGAACAATATTTTCATTGTTCATTGCATATTGCATGCTTGTTGGCTACCTTTTTTCCCCTCGTACCACAAGAAATAATATTAGGTGATGGTCGTATTCTTCACTTATTATTACCACATGGGAAAAATATCTACTAATTTGTACCTTGTGCAATGTGATTTCCTATGTCTTTTGCCTTAAATATCATTTTATTATTGCTAGTTAACCTATTACCACATTTCCTTCATCCTGCTCATCCTTATTGCACACAATCTTGGCTATAATATTTTTTTTATTTTTTCTACCATTTTGTTCACCTCATCTTGTAGCTCTTTTATTTTTACCGCATATTTATCTATCACTACTATAGTTTTCATAAATGGTTTGACACATTGAAATAACGTGTTCTTCCCCTATTTCTAATCAAAAGCACATTCACATGAGAAGATATCCATAATGTGAGCACCTTTCTACTGCCTATTCTAGACTCATATTCCTATGTTATTATTTCTATAGATTTTTTAGTGCACCTCAACTATGACATGGCTAAAGGAATAAGCATTAAAATATTTTATAATTTAAATTTCAACCACTACCATAATGCTTCCTCAGTCTATAATAATTCTACTATTCCTATGAGAAGATATATGGGATGGACTATGCATAACCTAATCATAATACTGAGATAAAAAAGAAAGAAATGGAATACATACCTTACTGATTTAGAGTGTGACTTTATTTTCTTTTATAAAACTTGAAAGGACTCTATATGATTTAAGTTATCGCTATGAATGTACTAAAATATATACAAATGTTAGAAGGCACACAAGAACATTTATAAATGTAGCACCCTAAAATTGGCACAGTTAAACCATCAGTAAAAGATAAAAAAAAATTGAATTTTAACCTTGAAACCGCCCGTTAACCGCTCACCTCATTTTTCGTGTCATTTTTAGAAGTTGTTTTGACTGTTGGATGATATCGTCACTGATATGATGTTATAATCCCAAATCATAAGAATTCGTCTGGAACAGAACGTCCAGATGATTTCATCCCAAAACCAAATTTTCATAATTAGCTTATGTTTCAACAACCTCTCCAACTCGGGCAAAAGCGTGTCTACGTAGTTGGAGATTCCTACGCTGGAGATCTCCCAGATTGGGATGATACCCAACCTCCTAACCTTTGCCTAATCCTATATAAACTTGGGATTTTCCTATTTTATCCCCCTAGCTGATCATTTCCCTACAAATTTAGTTTTTTTGTTGTGTTAGAACATCCTATCCCCATCATTTGCACTTGTGTTTTCAAGTTTTATTGCAATATCTCACTGTGTTTCAACCAAAGGAAGCTTGAATCATCGTAGGCGATTCAACCACAATTTTGGATGATCCTATTAAGATCGGCGATGATCTCATACGATTGTAGATGATTTTGACTTCAGTTTAGATTGGGGGCAATTAGAGCCCTGAGTTTGTATTCTCTATCTCTTTTTCTTATTTAATTGTGCATTAGGTTAACTCATTTCTATTCTGCATCTTGGAGTTCACCTCATTTAGCATATTTGCATGATAAAATTCTAAATAAATTATTAAAACATTGCATCTCATTTGATTTAATATCTGGATTTATTATTTAAGAATTTATATTCTTATTTCTATCATTTTGTTGTTGGCAATTTTGGGTACCTTGGGTACATTGCCTTTGCTCAAGTATAGTAGTTGTCATTGATGTCAAAGAAGTTCTTGAAGCAATTTGATTTGATGTCAAGGAATTTGTTTTGTTGAAGATTATTCAGAGCATGGACAGTGAGTTTCCAGGAAGTTCTCAGTAGCCCTTTTGCAAAAGATCAAGAAAAAGACAAGTAAGAAAAAGTTTGCAGCAGGCTGGAAAAACTGTCGCGATTTCGTGACATGTTTGAGGAGAGAGAAAGTTCTGGCAAAACTGTCATGATTTCGCGACATGCTGGAAGAAAGAGAAGAAGCTAGCAAAACTGTCACGATTTCGTGACATGTTGGCAGAGAAGCAGAGCAAGATGGAAAGTGTCACGATTTCGTGACATGTCGCATTTTCGCGACTCGAAAAGTGCAGGAAGGCAGAAAAGGAAAAGTGTCACGATTTCGTGACACATTGCCAGGAAGGTTGTACGGACGAGAAAGTGTCACGATTTCGTGACATAATGCAGAAGAGAGAGTCCGCAGTGTGAGTTGTCACGATTTCGCGACTAGATCGAAGAGAGAGAAAGTTATTCAGGAACTGTCATGATTTCGTGACATGATGCAAAGTTCCAAGTGAGAACTGTCATGTTTTTGCGACATGCTATAGAGGTCGAGGTGAGGACTGTCATGATTTCGTGACATGCTGAAAAGCTCGAAGAGAGAACTGTCACGATTTCGTGACATGCAGCAAAGGGAAGAGTTTGAAATGTGAAGCGTCACGATTTCGCGATAGGCTACAAAGATAGCGTACGGATGCAGAAAGTGTCACGATTTCGTGATAGGCAGAAGTGAAGAAGCCAGCGGATGAAGATGTAGCGATTTCATGACAGGCAGTAGAGAAAGTGTACGAAAGCTGAAAGTGTCATGATTTCATGACAGAAATAGTTAGCAAGTCTTCAACAGAAGAAGCGTCACGATTTCGCGATGAATTCAAGAAGGAAGAACTCAAGGCAGCGAAAGTGTCACGATTTCGTGACATGTTCCATTTTCGCTAGTGCAAGCAGAGAAGAAGGCCATGAAGCCAAAAGGGTCACGATTTCATGACAGAGTTGAGGATGACGTCAACAGAAGCAGATGTGTCATGATTTCGTGACAAAAGCAGAGAAGAAGGCAATGAAGACTAAAGTGTCACGATTTCACGACAGGAGTGAAGATGACGTCAGCAAAAGACAGAAGTGTCACGATTTCACGACAAGGACGTAGTCAAGGCAGACAAAGGCAAAAAGTGTCACGATTTCATGACAGCAGGCAAAAGAAGGTGTACGACAGGCAAAGGTGTCGCGATATCGCGACATGTTGTAGTTTCACGGTAGAAGCTACAGGAGAGTTGCAGAGGCGGTTGAAGCCGACAGAGTTAACTTTGAGCCGACGAAGATTAGGGCATGCAACCGATGGAGTTAGGGTTTGCATTTGCTTAACAACCGACTAAGATCAAAGTTTTGATCTTAAAAGTATTGCTATAAAAGGAGGGCTATTTGGAGAGATTTGGCATCGATCGAAGTGTGCGTTCGAAGTGCGACTTTCACAGAAGCAGAGTGCGGGGAGAAGTTCGATCATCGAGGAGCAGAGTGTGCGAAGACAGTGCTGCTGTGTTTGCGTAGAGGTGCATAAGTGGATGTTTGATCGAGTGTTGTAATTGCGTAGAGGTGAAAGTTTTGAGGACATTAGTGCCAGACCGAAGGACTGTGTTTGGTGCAGATAAGAGGACCAGCTTTGGAGGTGAAAGAGTTGAGGACAGAGGTCTCCAGCCAGAGCAGGGAAGACAGGTGTCTTCTGTGGATAGAGTTCCACTTGCTAAGGGCAGCAGAGGCAGAGGTCTTCTAGAGGATCACCAGTTAGAGCAGAGCTAGGGGAAGGTATCTCCTTTGGGTTGGTGCCCATAAACATTGTAATCGGGAAAGGTTTTCCCAGAATTTGAGTTGATAAAATTTAGTGAAAAATTTTATCCGTGGAGTAGCCCGCGTTGGGTGAACCACGTAAATTGTTGTGTCTCTATTGTGAATGGTGTTTTTGTGCATTGCTTTGTTTACTGCTTTTGATACTGCTTTCTATAACTGCATAATATTGAACTGCAAGTTGAATTGAAAGAAAAAGTAGAAAGCGGTCTTATACTGTTCACCCCCCCTCTCAGTATAAGCTTGTGTTCTTCAATTGGTATCAGAGCGGGTTCCTTCGAAAAGGTTTAACAGCTGAAAGGAAGAACTGGTTAAGAACACAATGGATTATTCAAGTGGCAATGCAGCACCTATTCTTGATGGATCAGATTTCGGTCTGTGGAGTGCAAGAATGAAGGTTTATCTAATGGCACTTGGTAATGAGGTTTGGGAAGTGATTGAAGATGGGTACACTATTCCTGAAAATGGCCCTTATACTAAAGAAGATAGGCTCCTACATCACAACAATTCAAAAGCAATGAATGCAATCTTGAAGGGTTTACAGAAGGCAGATCTTACCAAGGTGATTCACTGCAAGACAGCTAGTGAAATGTGGAAACAACTACAGGTGGTTCACACAGGTGATGTAAATGTCCGAAAGGCCAAGTTGAGACACTTCAAAGGTATGTTTGAACAACTCAAGATGAATGATGATGAAAATATTAGTGACTACATGCTTCGTATGGATGAGGTTGTTAACTCCATGAAAGACTTAGGTCTTGAGCTTGCTGAAAATGATGTGTGTGATAAGATTTTAAGATCTCTTCCTAATAGATTTAGTGAAAATATTTTTGCTATTGAGGAAGCTAAAGATTTAGATAAGTTGAAAAAGGATGAGCTCCATAGTATTCTTGCAGCATTTGAGCTGAGAACTCAAGTGAAAGTTGATGTCAAGAAAGAGGCAACTTTCAAAGCTACCAAGAAATCAAAGGGCAAACAGATTCAAGAGAGTGATGAGTCTTCTAGTGAGGAAGAGGCATATTACAACAAGAAAGGCAAGTTCTCTAGAAAGCACAAAAGCAAGAAAAATATAAGATGTTTCAACTGTGGAAAGTTTGGTCATTATGCTACTGACTGTATTGTTTCCAAGAATGAAAGTGATGAAGATATACAGGATGTTAAGAGCAAGGATTCTGAAAAGCACAGGTATTACAGAAAGAACAAAGATGAGCACAACAATCAAGGAAAGAGGTATTCACACAAGAACAAGAAGAGCTTCTACCTAGACAAAGCAAGTAAGTGTTCTAGCAATGATAGTGAAAGTTCTTCTAGTGATGATGAAAATGAGATGTTGTTCATTTCAGAAAAGGAGGAAGAACCGAAACATAGATTCATTATCATGAAATGTTTTAGATGTGGAAATTTTGGGCACCTTGAGGATGATTGCACAAATAATGAATTGGTTGCTAGTATGTATGAGGATGCTTCAGAAAATGATAAGGAAGATGCATGTATGGTTTTTGAAAAGGGTAGCACCTCTAGTGATAAGAAATCTGAAAAAGGCCTTGATAATTCAAAATGCATTCAAATAGAGGAACTTGAAAGTGAACTTACTAATGCTCTTAGTGTTTTGAAAAAGGAAAGAAAGAAGAATGCTAGACTCAAGGATAAGTTAGATGAATGTTGTATGGAGAGAGATGAACTTATAGAAAGTCTTGACGTCTCTATGGCTAAGACACAAGAACTCAAGAATGAGTTAGAATCTAAGGTGCTTGAGTATAGTGAATTAGAACAGAAAATGGCTTCCTTGAAAGAGGAAAATAAAGAGTACAAGGATAAGCTATACAGGTTTCAAGAAAGCTCCAAAAAGGTTAAATCTCTTATCAAAGGTCAAAGAAAGACAACAGATAAAACAGGTCTTGGTTTTGTTAAACCACACAAGGAACAAGTTGGGGAATCTAGTAAAAGATTTCAAAAAGAAGAGAGTTCTGATGAAGAGAGTGGTTCAGAGAAAGAGTCCATGAGTGATAAATGCGCAGAAATAGAAAACAGAATTCTGAATGCGAAGAAGAAGTATTCGGGACCCAAGAGGTCAAACAGAAGAATATTTCATGGTAGATGCTTTACATGTCACAGGTTTGGTCACACGGCTTCTCAGTGCATAGATCAAATGAAGAGGGTAAACAACAATTTCAGAAGTTTTAGTTTCTTTCAAGGGTATTGTTACTCTTGTCAACAGTTCGGGCATAAGGCAATTTTTTGCAAGGCTAATTACATGAACACGGTTAGTCATAACAGGCGGATTCAAAGAACAGGTATGCCGAACAGAAATAACTTTGTTACTTGTTATAAATGCAACAATGCAGGTCACACAGCTAGACAGTGCAGAGCTGAACTGCCAAGGTACAGGAACAGGAAAAGTGGTATGAACAGGTCCGTGGATCAAGGCATGGACAAGAACAAGAATGAGAACAAGAACAAAAATAGTGACAAGAACAAAAATACGGACAAAGAATTCAAGAGAAGGCCTGGCAAGGAAATTGTAGACACTGATGATGATGAGTGTCTAATGGGAGTTTTACTCCCACCCTTGTTTTAATCACCTCATCAAGAGGTGGGGGAGGGACTAAGCTAAGAGGCTCATTCTTAGTCCCGAGCCCCAAAGGTGACCCTTTGCCATTGATGACAAAGGGGGAGAGATTTGAGTAAGGGGGAGAGATATGAGTGAAGAAGAGAGCTTCAAGTCAGGGGGAGTAAAAACTTCAAAAAGAGATTCTCAGCTGTTAGCACAGTTGGTTTCAGTTTTAGCTCCTAAGACGTGTTTTTAATAAAGGGTTGCCATCAATGACAAAGGGGGAGATTGTTGGCAATTTTGGGTACCTTGGGTACATTGCCTTTGCTCAAGTATAGTAGTTGTCATTGATGTCAAAGAAGTTCTTGAAGCAATTTGATTTGATGTCAAGGAATTTGTTTTGTTGAAGATTATTCAGAGCATGGACAGTGAGTTTCCAGGAAGTTCTCAGTAGCCCTTTTGCAAAAGATCAAGAAAAAGACAAGTAAGAAAAAGTTTGCAGCAGGCTGGAAAAACTGTCGCGATTTCGCGACATGTTTGAGGAGAGAGAAAGTTTTGGCAAAACTGTCACGATTTCGCGACATGCTGGAAGAAAGAGAAGAAGCTAGCAAAACTATCACGATTTCACGACATGTTGGCAGAGAAGCAGAGCAAGATGGAAAGTGTCACGATTTCGTGACATGTCGCATTTTCGCGACTCGAAAAGTGTAGGAAGGTAGAAAAGGAAAAGTGTCACGATTTCGTGACACATTGCCAGGAAGGTTGTATGGATGAGAAAGTGTCATGATTTCATGACATAATGCAGAAGAGAGAGTCCGCAGTGTGAGTTGTCATGATTTCGTGACTAGATCGAAGAGAGAGAAAGTTATTCAGGAACTGTCACGATTTCGTGACATGATGCAAAGTTCCAAGTGAGAACTGTCACATTTTTGTGACATGCTGTAGAGGTCGAGGTGAGGACTGTCATGATTTCGTGACATGCTGAAAAGCTCGAAGAGAGAACTGTCATGATTTTGTGACATGCAGCAAAGGGAAGAGTTTGAAATGTGAAGCGTCATGATTTCGTGATAGGCTACAAAGATAGCGTATGGATGCAGAAAGTGTCACGATTTCATGACAGGCAGAAGTGAAGAAGCCAATGGATGAAGATGTAGCGATTTCATGATAGGCAGTAGAGAAAGTGTATGGAAGCTGAAAGTGTCACGATTTCGTGACAGAAATAGTTAGCAAGTCTTCAACAGAAGAAGCATCATGATTTCATGACGAATTGAAGAAGGAAGAGCTCAAGGTGAAAGTGTCACGATTTTGTGACATGTTCCATTTTTGCTAGTGCAAGCAGAGAAGAAGGCCATGAAGCCAAAAGGGTCACGATTTCATGATAGAGTTGAGGATGACGTCAGCAGAAGCAGATGTGTCACGATTTCATGACAAAAGCAGAGAAGAAGGCAATGAAGACTAAAGTGTCACGATTTCATGACAGGAGTGAAGATGACGTCAGCAAAAGATAGAAGTGTCACGATTTCATGACAAGGACGTAGTCAAGGCAGACAAAGGCAAAAAGTGTCACGATTTCACGACAACAGGAAAAAGAAGGTGTACAACAGGCAAAGGTGTCGCGATATCGTGACATGTTGTAGTTTCACGGCAGAAGCTACAGGAGAGTTGCAGAGGCGGTTGAAGCCGACAGAGTTAACTTTGAGCCGACAAAGATTAGGGCATGCAGCCGATGGAGTTAGGGTTTGCATTTGCTTAACAGTCGACTAAGATCAAAGTTTTGATCTTAAAAGTATTGCTATAAAAGGAGGGCTGTTTGGAGAGATTTGGCATCGATCGAAGTGTGCGTTCGAAGTGCGACTTTCGTAGAAGTAGAGTGCGGGGAGAAGTTCGATCGTCGAGGAGCAGAGTGTGCGAAGACAGTGCTGCTGTGTTTGCGTAGAGGTGCATAAGTGGATGTTTGATCGAGTGTTGTAATTGCGTAGAGGTGAAAATTTTGAGGACATTAGTGCCAGACCGAAGGACTGTGTTTGGTGCAGATAAGAGGACCAACTTTGGAGGTGAAAGAGTTGAGGACAGAGGTCTCCAGCCAGAGCAGGGAAGACAGGTGTCTTCTGTGGATAGAGTTCCACTTGCTAAGGGCAGCAGAGGCAGAGGTCTTCTAGAGGATCACCAGTTAGAGCAGAGCTAGGGGAAGGTATCTCCTTTGGGTTGGTGCCCATAAAATTTGTAATCGGGAAAGGTTTTCCCAGATTCTGAGTTGATAAAATTTAGTGAAAATTTTATCCGTGGAGTAGCCCGCGTTGGGTGAACCACGTAAATTGTTGTGTCTCTATTGTGAATGGTGTTTTTGTGCATTGCTTTGTTTACTGCTTTTGATACTGCTTTCTATAACTGCATAATATTGAACTGCAAGTTGAATTGAAAGAAAAAGTAGAAAGCGGTCTTATACTGTTCACCCCCCCCTCTCAGTATAATCTTATTTCTATCATTTTGTATCATTCTTGCAATTGTATTTTTGGTTTTTGGTGTCTATTTTCATGATTGCAAGTTTCTGATGAATTCATCAGGTCGCTGATGATCTTGGCTGATCTCAGATGATCTCCTATGATCTGGATGATTCTGTACAATTACAGATGATCCTGTCATATCCGGGATGATCTGGACTCCTACAAGCTTTAGAATCTTCATCAGACATCAAAAATCAGGTGCACTCTTCTCCATTTTAGATATTTTCTGTATTTAGGATTCATTTATGTTTGTTGTCTTCATATAAACCAGAAATTTCATATAGAATAGCTTAGATTCATTTTGGCCAACCTAGGAATCTGAATGATTGAACATAAAATGAACACATCAAACCCATTCTCAACCTAGGCATGGAAACCGCCACTCAAAGTTTCCTGGTGAACCCCACCATCCATCAAAAATTCACCCTTATACCCCTCCCCGAGAGGCGCGACCTTCAAAGGGCCTCTCCATCCGAGGTATTGTCCCATCCTTCTCGCATCCCCCTTTCGGGCACGGATCCTTTAGCCTGAAGGTAAGGGTGCAAAAAATTTGGGCGATACATTTTGGTGAACCCGACGTGAAACTAAAACACCTTTTGAAAACAATCCAAAAAAAAACACATTATTAAGAACATCTAGAATCATTAGACAACCGTTAAATTTGCATATCATACTTAGATGGTAGATTATAATAGAAGACGAGTTGTCACCATAAATGTTGAAAATCAATTAACGACCATAGAGATTACTTCTGTGCTTAGAGTACCTCAAACAAATAGAGCCCAATCTTTGTGGGATGAACTTGATAGGAGATTGGGTATTATTGAATCCAGATCTGTAGAACTTAGGCAAATTAAGAGGTTTGTCCTAGATAGAATCCTGGATCCTGATCAGGTGACTTTGTATCATGAACTTCAGAGAGCTTGCCATAGGTGGTTAGCAGATAAAAGAGCACTTGTGTCTTCTGAATTATACACCTTTGAGGAATACCTTGAGAACGCAGTTGTAGTACATAAATTTCTATCTCGTATAGAGGATCAAGAAGTCATTCTTACGGATAGAAAGAGATGGAATAGAGTTCCTAGAGCTGTGTTGTATCGAGAGTATTGCCATGAACTTTATTTTTACATGTCAGAGTCTGAAGTAGATCATATTACCATAGCACACTTTGTCAAATTCTTGAAAAACCACTTCCAATTTGAAGAGGAGCATTTCATGACTCCTGATGAACTTGACCCTATCAATGATATCCATAAACTATTCATAGAAAACTAAGTCATTCTTTTTACTATTGTTATTTCTTGCAACTAGCATGTTGTTTGTTATTTTTATTCTCGTAAAATAATAATATAATCAAACAAAACAAAAAAAAAAAACAAAACATTTTCCTTTTAAAGTATTATAGTAGGTATATAGTTAAAATATATACCTCTCAACCCTATCGCATATATATATATATAAGTATATATATTTGCTAAAACCTAAGTTTAGCACAATGCCTAGACTTAGGAATGGAAAACAAACCGAAGAAGATGAAGATTGGTTAGGAAGACCATTAACTGACCAAAATGTCCCTCCTGAGGACCAAGTTTCGGAAGAAGGAACCCTAGACCAGCA
Organism: Wollemia nobilis; assembly: GCA_028583015.1. NCBI lineage: Eukaryota > Viridiplantae > Streptophyta > Pinopsida > Araucariales > Araucariaceae > Wollemia > Wollemia nobilis. The sequence continues at coordinate 4,387,782 of JAQPPZ010017049.1, read as the reverse complement.
AGAAGAAGAGCTTGTTGTAGGAAATGAACAAGAAGAAACTATTAGAGAGGAAGGATCCTCATCCCCTAAAATGTCTCCGGGAGGAGCTATCACTTTTGAAAACATGGAACAATTTTGGAAGTTCATTAACACTAATATTGGTGTTTTTAATAGAGCAGCCCATATGGACAAGGATCGAATTAGTGACACTCAAGCAACTCTAGAAGAAGTATTTCAAACATGCACTAATCCCTTGTCCTTTATTGATCAAGAGAGTGATCAAGTTGGACCATCCAATTTGGATATGGCAGTTGTGATCCAGAACATGCAACAACAACAGGTTACCCAACCATCTAAAGTGCCTGTTAACAAGCCTAGGGTCATTCCCGCACAAAAGAAACCATCATTTACTGCTCTATTTCACCAAGCTCTTGATCAACATACCTCAAATCAACAAAAACCCAAAACAAAACCAAACACCAATTACCAACAATCTGGGGTACAACATAATACTATTACAAATCCCCTTCATAATACTCTTCCTACCAACACTTTGCATAATAGCAATATAGCATCTAATCCTTATGTCACACCATCATACACTCATAGATCCCATACCTATGTCCCACCGAACCAATATGGTGGACAAACTAGTAATCTTGAAACCATGGTGAAACAGCTAGTTTCCCGCATGGACCAGATAGATCCCTACCGTCCCTCGTACAACTATCGAGAGATGTGTAGTCAGCCTTTAGATCCTATAGTCGTAGCACAGCCGTATCCTAAACATTTTCCTATGCCTGTTCTTCCCATATATAAAGGAACCGAAGATCCCATAGAGCATCTTCGTATGTTTAGGATAGCATGTCATGATATATCACATGATGACTTGTTATTACTAAAAATGTTCCCGAAAAGCTTGGGAGGAATGGCATTAGAGTGGTATTATCAATTACCCACTAATTCTTTGAGGAATTTCAAAGAAACTACCGAGTCTTTTGTTCATCAATTTAGTGCCTACATCGAAAGACATGTGACCATTAAAGATTTGTATAACTTAAAACAGGACAAAGATGAATGCTTTGCTGATTTCCTAGCTAGGTGGAGACAGTTGATAGGAAAATTGCACTTTGTGTTACCTTATAGGGAGATGTTGGACATCTTTATTAATAATTTGCAAGAGCAACTATCTTACGAATTATCAATCTGCTACCTTGACCACCTTCGATCGAGGCTATAGACTTAGCCCGAAGAGTGGAAGATGCTCTCATTAGGAGAGGCCAGCTTAAAAAGAAAGACGATGAGAAAACATCCAAAAATCAATATAAGAATAAACAAGTTGTGGGTGATGGAGTCACCGATAGCAAAAATATTGCTAATGTTAATGCTGCAAAGACAATGGAGAAGTTTGTACTGAAACCTCCTGATAGACCTCCTCGAGAATTTACTAGGTTAAATCAACCTTTATCAACTATTCTACCGCAATTATTAGAATGAGGTTTGATTCAATTACCAAATATCCGGGAACCTGATCCAACTATACCCGGATACAGAGCAGATTTACACTGTGACTTCCATAGAGGACCTGGACACACTACCAACTCTTGTAAAATATTAAAACATAAAATACAGGACTTGATTGATAACAATGAGATGGAGGTGCAAGCCTTTCAACCTAAGCAAAATCCTCCTAATAATGTTCAAAAGAACACCCCACAAAACCAGAATCAGAATGCCAATCAGTCATTAGACATCTTTCAACATCCCTTACCAAAACATGGTAAGGAGGTGGCTAATCAAATTGAACATCATAATGTCCCTCCTCCTGCCCGATATGTAGGAACTATTAGTGGGCATTTACCTGCTCATGATCTGGAAATATTTGACACAACTTTATCCATGGTTACAACCAGGCCTCTATATAATATTCAGATACCTGATCTTAGTGATACAGAATACGAGACTGAGAGTGATATGGAAATCACATCAAATCAATCGAATAGTTCTGAAGATGAATCGGATACTATTCACCCTATCACAAGTTATATGGTTCCAGAAGAACCATTTCCAAGAAGAGTCACTACTAGACCATCGTCTCACCGATTACTTTCTAATGAGCTAGCTATAAACGCTAGACCAAGACCCATTCATCATCCGTAGAATAATATTGTGGGTACCATCGAAGTTGTTACTAGACAACAGGCTCAAAATTATCAACAAGATCAAATTCAGAATGGTGGATCAACTCCATTTGTTTTGAAGGTTCCTAATAAAGGGAATCATGCACCTAATGTTCAACCTAAACCTCCTTATAATATTAATGAACAATTATCAAATATTACAACTAGAATTTCCCTCTTGGACCTTTTAAGATCTTCTCCTACACATAGAGATGAATTAATGCTCACATTAAGCCAGATGATGGTACCACAAGACATTCAACTTGAAGCCATGGCCAATACTATAATAACTCGTGAAGTTGATTGTATTGACTTTCGGGATAGAGACATACCTCAACATAGTTTACATAAAGATAACCCCTTGTATATTACTGCTTTAATTGGAGATGTAGCAGTCAAACGAGTTTTGATTGATAATGGTTCATCTTTAAATATCTGCACTTTTGACTTCTACCAAATATTTGGGTTTAGAAGTGATGAAATGAAAAGAACTGATATGATCATAAAATCTTTCAATGACGAAACACAAGAAACATGTGGAGTTATTACCATTCCATTGCAGGTTGGTCCAAGAACCTTGGATACGATTGTGTTTATTGTACATTGCCCTGCATCGTACAATATACTCTTGGGTCATCCTTGGATCAACGCGATGCGAGCTGTTCCCTCAACCTTACATCAATGTGTTAAGTTCGAATTTAAGAATCAGTTGGTTACCATTCATGGTGATCCAAGACCCTTTGATATGTGTGCTTTGGCAGAACCTATTGGAGTTCAATTTTGCCCTGCTCTGTCATCCACACATCCTAATTCTCATTATCCATCTAAACGTGTGAAACTCACACCCACAAAGTCATCTACTTCTTCTCCATCAGTTGCACCTCCACATATAGCTCAACCATCTTCTGAACAAACCACATTAGGACCTAAGAAAGATCCTAATCCCACAACCAATGTCTCTTGTTCTACTCCTATAACTTCCATACCTTTAATAGACCCATCTATCGACTCCTCTACACCGTCTACATCCACCAAATTTATATTTTCCACATCAGAAGACGTAGGGAATGTTCCTTCTACCTCTTATGCTCTTACTGACGAACTCTTACCCGATCTATCTAAAATCCTTATATCAGAAGAAATGAATGCTTCTATGCAAGATTCCCTTATTTTAAATAATTTGCCACCATCTCCTCATACCTTGGGCCTCCCACAGCCTATGGGAAGTATTTACCAAGTCGGGAGTTGTGCCTTTATTTATAAGGGATATGACTAGGGTAGAATACCCAGAAACATCAGAACTCATTATGATGGATATGCTCGATGTTATTTTACTAATGAATATATTAAAGCCAAACCTATAATGCTTAAATTGGGATATAAAGGGAAAGGTTTGGGACCTTTCCAGAATGGTATGAAAGAACCTTTTGAGGTAGAAGCGTGGCCCGCCCGATGTGGTGTGGGCCTATTTCCTAGTAAGGGTCAGCCATTCCCATTTGAGGATGATGACCAACTTATATGTTACCAAGATTATTTAGATGCACGCGATGCCTTGCATTTAATAAATAAGACATTCACATGTAATATGCTATCTATAGCTTATCCTGAGATGATCGCTGAATCCGACGATGAGTTGGAGGGAGATATCTTTCATGATGTCTCCATTGAGGAATTATTACATAATGGATTTTATTTTGATGGCTCTATACCTAGTATAGCCCAGCTTGAGGCCATGACTCCTCAAGACGAATTATCCAAGCTAACCTTGGAAGAATTACAAGAATTGGGCGTTTCACCCGCCCCACCTAATTTTGAGAGAGATCTACACATGGAAGTAGAAAATGTCATAAAAATTAACATTGGAACCGAGGATAACCCCCACATAATCAACATTGGATCAGAATTGAGTCAAGAAAAATAGGATAAATACATTGCATTTCTTAAAGAATATGAAGATGTCTTTGCTTGGACATATGAAGATATGCCAGGATTAGACCCTTCTGTAGTTATGCATCACCTAGTAGTGCACCCGGATGCTAAACCTGTTAAACAGAAACTTAGAAAAATGCATCCTAAAGTGGCCTTACTAGTCAAAGGGGAGTTAGAAAAACTCTTGAATGTTATTTTTATACAAGCCATTGATTATGTTGAATGGATCTCGAATGTAGTTCCAGTAACTAAGAAAGAAACTACTAAGGTTAGGGTTTGTACAGACTTTAGAGATATTAATGTTGCATGCCCTAAAGATGATTTTCCCCTTCCCAATATGGATCAGATCATTGATTTTACTGTTGGGAGTGGAATGATATCCTTAATGGATGGATTTTCTGGTTATAATCAGATCAGGATAGCTCCTGAAGATCAGGCTAAAACAACCTTTATTACCCCTTGGGGGACTTTCTGTTGGAAAGTGATGCCATTCGGGTTGAAGAATGCAGGTGCAACCTATCAACGAGCCATGACTTATATCTTTCATGATATGATGCATGATATACTACACGATTATGTAGATGACATTATAGCTCGTTCTACTAAAGAAGATGACCATTTAGATGACTTGAGAAAAGTATTTGATCGGTTAAGGGAATATCTTATCCGATTGAATCCAGCCAAATGTATATTCGGAGTTAAGTCAGGTAAATTATTGGGGGTTATAGTTTCTTTACGTGGCATCAAAATTGACCCTCTCAAGATTATGGCTATCACTGATATGCCCACACCTACAAATATATCTGAATTACGGAGTCTACAAGGTAAGCTTCAAGCTATCCGTCGCTTCATCGATAAGCTGGCGGATAAAACTGGACCCTTTCTTAAGCTTCTTAAGAAGGATGTCTCTTTCCATTGGGATGACGAATGTCAGGAAGCATTTGAACTCCTCAAACAATATCTTCTTAACCCACCTATACTTTCACCACCTAAACCTGATCGCCCATTTATCTTGTATATTTTTGCTTCAGATTTTGCTTTAGGAGCTATGTTAGCTCAACTTGATGATGAGAAAAGAGAGCGTGCTAATTATTACATTAGCAGAACATTAATTAGTTATGAAACCCGCTACACAACATTAGAGAAGTTATGTCTAGCAGTCATATTTTCTACATAGAAACTATGCCATTATATGCTCAATCAAAAAACATACGTTATTGCTAAATCCGATCCCTTGCGGTATCTCATGAGTCGACCTTATTTATCTGGTCACACAACAAAGTGGGTTCTTGCGCTAAGCGAGTTTGAACTCACGTTTATAGGATAAAAGTCTGTTAAGGGTCAAATCATAGCAGATCAATTAGTTGTTGCACCCTTAGAATCCACCCATCCCCTCGTCATTGAGTTTCCTGACGAATGCCTTAAACTAGAGGTAGATCATTCAGAGCAATGGTCCTTATACTTTGATGGAGCCCGATGCATGAGTGGGGCTGGTGCAGGTATTATTTTGATATCTCCATAGAAACATCTCATACCTCTATCCTTTAAATTAATGTTTGCCTGTACTAATAACACTGCTGAATATGAGGCTCTCATCCTTGGATTACGAGCAGCCCTGGCACTAAAAATTAAAAATCTATTAGTTTTTGATGATTCTCAACTTGTTATAAATCAAATTAATGATGTTTATCAGACTAGAGATGATAAATTGCGCCCATATAAAGCATATGTATTACAATTAATATCTTTATTTGATCAAATTACCTTGGAAGCTATTCCTAGAACTAGCAATCGTGCGGTTGATGCCATGGCCGTAGTTGCATCTCTTTTACCCTTGGAGTTAGATGACGAATATGCTACCATCATTATTCATCGACTCCAGGAACCCACTTCAATTAAATCATGCTTGGAACCTTTGGACGTGTTTCTAATCAATGAAACTACTCCTAAACTTTGGTACACTGATATCCTCAATTTTCTTCAAAATGGGACCTTCCCTGAAGGTTTTAATAGAAACCAACATTGGTTATTACGTAGACGAGCAAGTCGCTTCATCATAATTGGCAATACCTTATATAGGAGATCTTTTGAAGGTATCCTATTGAGATGTTTGAATCTAGAAGAGTCTAGATCAGCTTTGAGTGAAGCCCATGATGGATCTTGTGGGGGACACTTTAGTGGTAGCACCATTGCTAAGAAGCTCCTTAGGATAGGATATTTTTGGCCTACCATGGAGAATGATGCACATGATTACGTGCACCATTGCGACAAGTGCTAGAAACATGCTGACCTTGTCCATGCGCCTGCACAAGAACTACAGGCTATTTCATCTCCTTGGCCCTTTTCAAAATGGGGCTTAGACATCATCGAAAAAATCAATCCTGTGTCATCTGATGGACACAAATTCATCATAACCACCATCGAGTATTTTACGAAGTGGGTTGAAGCTATGCCCTTAGCTTCTTGCACTGGAACTCAAGTTTCCAAATTTATTTTTAATCAAATTATTTGTAGGTTCAGAATTCTTGCAAATCTCATCTCGGATAATGGAACTTGTTTCAAAAATAAATATGTAAAGAAACTATGTCAAAAATATAAAATTCAACATCGTTGGTCCACTCCCTATTATCCTCAGGGTAATGGCCAAGCAGAAGCATCTAATAAAACATTAATTAAAATCCTCAAAATATTGGTCAATAAATCTGGTCGTGATTGGCACATTCAATTATATCCTGCTTTGTGGGCTTATCGAACTAGCATTCGTACTCCCATGGGCACTTCACCTTTTGTTTTGGTTTATGGCGTTGAAGTTGTTTTTCCCTTTGAATTAGAAGTTCCTTCTTTGGCTCTGCTACTTCAAGATACTGAAGTAGGAGATGAATATCATGTTGCAGATTTAGTCAGTTGGAACTCCTAGATGAGAAGCGCATTAATGCTTTGGAGCATCTTCGTGCCTACTAGAACAAGCTCAAACGAGCATATCTCAAGAAAGTTCATCATCGATCCTTTGAGATCGGTGACCTCGTCTTAAAAGAAAATAAAAAAATACTAATGCAACTAAAGACCTTAAAGGTAAATTTGAGCCTAATTGGCTTGGGCCATATATTATCACTACTAAATTTGGATCGGGAGCATACATATTAGCTACCTTAGATGGTAAATATCTTAAAGAACCTATGAACATTATGCATCTTAAGCGCTATTATGCATAAATCTGGTAATTTCGTCACTGTATATATTATACATATTGTCTTATTTTAGTAATTCATATAAAAATTTCAAAAATAGTAATATTATGTATTATCTTAATTCATAAATTAAAATCAAAATATAAAAAAATCAAAATCATCAAAATCCTCAAAAACATCTTCTATTTTTGCACCTGTCAATTCTTGAAGTATTGCAGTTATATTTTCAGTTATTTTGGATAAATTAGCATTTATTTGGAATCCCTCACTTTCACACTCACATGAATAAATATCTTGATCTTATTTGGTATGATTATTAATCTCTCTTATATCGAAGTCCACAATTGAATTAAATAAAGTTTTGAGCATAGAGAACTGATCTTGTTATTTACTTGAACCAAGTACACCTTTTCACATTAAAATGATTTCATTGCAAATTCAAAGCGATGCTACATAGTAGAAGTGGTCTCTTGAGCGAAAAGTCTCCCCTGCTATCCTATCATGCACATGGTCTAGAATCTTTGAGAATTGACAAAAGGACAAGCTCACCCCTACCCAGAATAAAAATCCCTTGCTCTACAGCCAATCCGAGCAAGTATCCCTAGTATAGAAAGAAAAAGAAAAAAAAGAAAGTCAAGAAAAATCATGAGAAAAAGAAGCATTATTTCAGTATCATTTTGTACCATCTCAGCAATATTTCAGCATTATCTCAGTGTCAAGCAAAAATACAAAAAAAAAAGAGAAAAAGAAAAGAAAAAGCAAAAAGCAATAAATCCCTTCCCCTACCCTTTGAAAGAAAAGAAGGGTGAATGAGCTTGAATCCCTGGAATTCTCAATTATTCAAAAACTGTGAGGTAAGCCCCATAACAGGTGGTTTGTGCCCAACCCGCTTGGCCTTGGGTAACTCCTAGCATGGTGATATGTCTGTCACATTAGCGACCTTCTTTTGTATAGACCTATGTCCGCTCATGGATCAGCTAGCTCTTGATGACCCGACTTACATAGTAGTCTGGTACGGTTACATGCATATAAATCATGGTCAACGAACACTCATTTGGTTAATTCAAATTACTTGTATCAAATTATCTTGCTCAAAATTGGTAAATGAACAATACAATTGCACACACATTTGTGTTTGAGAGATTTTGTATCATTATGATAGATCAAGATCGGCAATGAACTCACATATGCACATGGGGTTCCTTATAAATCTAAATTTTGTCTTTGAGATAATTTAAAATATTTATGCAAATCTTCTGGAATAATTTGATTTTCTTACTTGAGAATATTGGCTTAGCGTAAAAACAATTAAATACATTTTTTCAAAAATCCAAAATTTCTTTCAAAGCATGTTCAAAAATCTAGCAATAAAGTCACATTTATATATTTTCGACTTTCGCAACGATGGTATAGTTCCTAAACCTAAATTGGAATTTATGCCTAGTGCAAGTCCTCATTTTTATATTTTTTATCTCAAAATCAAAAATCAACTATGCAATAAAACTATTACATCAATTTCTTCTTTGGATTTCGCGATGATGGTATAAGTCTATACCTAAAATTCTATGCCTAGCGCAAGCCATCGTTCTAATTTTATCTCCCATTTATTTAATCCATAAAAGCATATGGCTTAAATCATTATGTTACACAATTGTGCTTTAAAAAGAACGAAAACTTTTCTATTTCATTTCATTATGTCAACATTCAGTTTTGTGACGATGGTATAATTCCTAGGCAATTGTTCAAATTTCTATCACACTTAGGAATTTTATGCCTAGCAAAAATCATATTTTTAATATTTCATGCATAATATTTTCATGGAAATCTGAAAACAAATCATCACCATCATCATTTTTCATCATCACAACACAAAGTCTTAAGAAAGTCTCTTAAGCACCCTTTTACTTTTAGCAATATTTCTCTCATACCGGGATTAGCTTGATGACCTAGCGAGCGGCGACTCCATGAAATGGTCATGTAACAACGACAATGTCCTTTGAAATTATTGTTAGAAGTCACTTTATTTTTCATCAAATCATACCACAACAACCAATTTGTTTACATCAGATTATTTCATTTAATTTTATAGCATGACATAAAATTATAATATTTTCAATGACATAATTACATGAATAATCAATCAACCTAAAATATTAAAGCATCATAAAACATATGCACAAGTCATATCACAAAAAAATATATATATATATATATATCAAGAAGTCTATACATCATATCAAAATGGATTGGTATGCCACAATCTATACCCTGGCATACTCAATCCTCTCAAAAATATATGGTCTATGTACAATGAGCAGCTAGTCTCGAGAAGCCCTCGAGCTCTCAGCCTCATCTCCTCTCCCACCCTGAGGTGGAGGAGGTGGTCCCATCGAAGTCCATGTTGTATCATGGGTCCTCGACGTCGATCGTGATGATGTCCTCGATGACCCCATCTTGATCGGCTTCGTAATGTTGGCTGGCAGTGGTATCCTCTGCTCCTCTGGAACCACATGATAGTACAACCCCTGGTAGAATGTGGTCTATGCAATAGCCCATGCCAGCTCTAGAATGCTCGCCCCTCTACTCTGAGCCCTGAGCCATGTAGCCTCATCTTGAAGAGTCTGCACCTGAGCTCGTAGGTGGGCATTCTCCACCTAGAGAGCTACCATCTCGTTGCTCTCCCCCACCTCGACACCCTTGCCCTTATCGGGTGATGGTGGCCTATCTCTCTACTGAGAAGGGAGTCTCTCCCTCCTCTCTGGCTACTGTTGTCTCTCCGAAGCCTATGGTACTCTTCGACATCTCTCCTGAGGAGGCCATCATTGATCCCTCCCTCTATGACCCCTCGTTGCATCGATGGTAGCCTGGCACCGCCTCTCCATCCATTGCACTATAGCATGCATCGAACCCTATGCCCTCATCATCCGAGGAGGGTGGATGCCTGCATACTAGGCATCATACCCATCTGCTACCCCCATCATCCCCATCCATTAGCTGAATGGGGGCATCATCAACATCCTGACTCTAGAACCATTGCATGTCTGGAGCCCCACTCAATGTGGTATTATCTCACATAGTCTGGGAGTACTCATAATCCCTAAGAGAAGGGATCCCCTACTGTAGACCGAACTACCTCAAAACTCGGTCATAGCGGTGGAGCTCTACCTCTCCCCACTCTGTCCTCAACCAGATGACTCACCTGATGTGAGCCAACTCCTGTCCATCCTCTACCCACCTTGGATGCTCTCTCCATGGTCTCTAGGTGATCTGATCTAGGGTGAGGTCATCTAGCAACCTCCGGGACATCGATAGATCTATCCATCATTGTGACCCTCTCTGGAGCCACCAATAGAAAACCTAGGGTCTCTCTCGATCAACTCCTATCAGTGGAAGCCCTACCGGCCTCCGCATCGTAATGTGCTCCCAGCACCAAACCTGTAGTAGTGATGTCAGCACCAGACATCGACCTCCCTTGTATACGACCCCATAAAGGATCCTATACAAGCGGCATAATACAAAGCTACCCCAAGCAAACCTGTATCCATGGTCTCTCATGTCGTAGACCACATCTGAGAGGAGCCATGGTAACCTGCATCCACTCTGGTGGCATAGAAGAAGGCCACCCACCACCCCTACCAAAACTTGGGTCAATCGAGATGCCCTAGGCATCTGCCTCAAAGCCTCGATGTTCACTCTGCCCTTCTCCAGGGTGAAGCTTGGGTCACTGCACAATCTCATCATGGCATGGCCCTGATTGGCCGAAGGAGTCATGAACCGCCCATGTATGGGGATCCTCAAGATCCTCCATACATCCTCTAGAGTGGGAGTCATCTCCCCTATCGGTAGCCAAAAGTAGGATGACTCCGGATACCATCTCTCTGCTAGGGCTGTCAGTAGCCCCATGTCTGTAGGAATTTGTGGCATCTCTGCCACATGCTATAGTCCGACCTCTGCTAGTCTGTCTCGCTCGGCCTGATCGAGCATGGCTAAGTCATCCTTGAGACCCTCGTATTTCCACTCTCGACTCTTTAGCAATCCCCTCTACAAAATAAATAATAAAACAACAAAAATCATTAATACATAATCATTAAAATCAATTTCATCTCATAAAAAAATGATATCGCCCATTATTGGATGATATCGTACCAAATTTAGTTAAATCATCCTTAATAGGATGAAATCATCTCCGATTCTTCAATTTGGGGATCGCCCCTTATTGGATGGGATCGCCCCTATTTCTTCGATTTCGTCCTCAGACGAAATCGGTGATATAGGGACGATTTCGAAGAAATTGGGACGATTTCATCCCGACGTCGTCGACGGCCTAAAAATGGCCGCGATGCCCAAAAACAATTAAAATTCAAGTAAAAAATTAAACAAATCAAGCTAAAAACATAGTACACTAGGTTTAGATCCTTACCCGCAACCCGCGTCGGACCTCTGTCGATCTATGTGTCGTTTCCACCATTTCGCCTGTAGAGCTCTGAAACAGTGAAAGTGAACAGTAAAAATGAATTAGGGTTTTACCCTATTTTTCTTATTTTTATTTAAAAACAACATTTTTTTAATTTTTGCTTTTTCGCGCTTTTACCTCAAACGTTCGATTTGGGTAAAAACTCGGAGGGGCACCATAGCAAACAGTTGTACGATTCGACCTAGAATCATCGTCTAAAAAATGGAATAAATTTTTGCTTTCTCGTAAAGCATGAAGAACTCGTCTTTAATGCATTTTCTTCAGAAAATATGCTAAAGAGGGGGCAAAATGTAGCACCCTAAAATTGGCATAGTTAAACCATCAGTAAAAGATAAAAAAATTGAATTTTAACCTCGAAATCGCTCGTTAACCGCTCACCTCATTTTTTATGCCATTTTTAGAAGTTGTTTTGACCGTTGGATGATATCGTCGTCGATCTGATGATATCATCCCAAATCGGATGAATTCGTCTGGAATAGAACGTCTAGACGATTTCATCCCAAAACTAAATTTTCATAATTAGCTTCTGTTTCAACAACCTCTCCAACTCGGGCAGAAGCGTGTCTGCGCGGTTGGAGATTCCTACGTTGGAGATCTCCCAGATTGGGATGATCCCCAACCTCCTAACCTCCCCTAATCCTATATAAACTTGGGATTTTCCTAGTTTATCCCCCTGGCTGATCATTTCCCTGCAACTTTAGTTTTTGTTGTGTTAGAACATCCTATCCCCCATCATTTGCATTTGTGTTTTCAAGTTTTATTGTAGGATCTCACTGTGTTTCATCGGAGGAAGCTCGGATCATCGTAGGTGATTCAACCACAATTTTGGATGATCCTATCGAGATCGACGATGATCTCGTACGATTGCAGATGATTTTGACTGTAGTTCAGATTGGGGGCAATCAGAGCCCTGAGTTTGCATTCTCTATCTCTTTTTCTTATTTAATTGTGCATTAGATTAATTCACTTCTGTTCTGCATCTTGGAGTTCACCTCATTTAGCATATTTGCATGATAAAATTCAAAATAAATTATTAAAACATTGCATCCCATTTGATTTGATATCTGGATTTATCATTTAAGCATTTATATTCTTATTTCTATCATTTTGTATCATTCTTGCAATTGTATTTTTGGTTTTTGGTGTCTGTTTTCATGATTGTAGGTTTCTGACGAATTCACCTTATGAATTCGTCAGGTCATTGACGATCTTGGCTGATCTCAGATGATCTCCTATGATCTGGATGATTCTGTACAATTACAGATGATCCTGTCATATCCGGGATGATCTGGACTCCTACAAGCTTCAGAATCTTCATCAGACATCAGAAATCAGGTGCACTCTTCTCCATTTTAGATATTTTCTGTATTTAGGATTCATTTATGTTTGTTGTCTTCATATAAACCAGAAATTTCATATAGAATAGCTTAGATTCATTTTGGCCAACCTAGGAATCTGAATGATTGAACATAAAATGAACACATCAAACCCATTCTCAACCTAGGCATGGAAACTGCCACTCAAAGTTTCCTGGTGAACCCCACCATCCATCAAAAATTCACCCTTATACCCCTCCCCCGAGAGGCGCGACCTTCAAAGGGCCTCTCCGTCCGAGGTATTGTCCCATCCTTCTCGCATCCCCCTTTCGGGCACGGATCCTTTAGCCTGAAGGTAAGGGTGCAAAAAATTTGGGCGATACAATAAATTTTACTTTTTTTATCATAAGAGGCTGCCATTTCTAGTTTTCAACCATCTTTAGCCTTGGTTGTGTCCTAGAAGTATTTTCACAACCAAGTAATTATTTCCAAGTTGTGTATGCCAAACTAGTTTTCATACATAACTTGACCTAGTAGTGCCCATGAATGGGTTTTCATTACTAGGATTCTCTCTTCTTTTTATTTTTCATGGACAACATATTTTAGTCGATATCTTGGTTGGAAGAAGAGGTTTTCCCAACCACATACATATCTTATTATGACTGAAATTGAGCCACAAATTCTTCTTTAGTAATTGGCTTCTTATATACTTTTAACCTATGTCCATTTACCAACATGTGTCTTCTCGATCCATCAATAGGTTGTAAATGAACTACACCATTATCAAAACTTGTTCTATCTTATATGTATCTAACCCATGTGTTCAATTTTACCTTTAAAATTATAGTATCAAGATTCAAATAGAAGTTCCCAATCACCTAGTTGAAACTTATCATTTTCAATATGTCGATCATACCATTTTTGTCATTTTTGTTGAATGGGAAATATCTTTTGGATAAATTCAAGTCTATGCTTGTCCAACTGATTCAATTGCATCACTCTCTCTAACTATGCATGTGTTAGTTCAATTCCCACCTCTAAAGTTGTATGTAATGTTTTAAGCTCAAATTCAATAGGAAAGATGGGTTTCTTACCAAACACAATTTCATATGGGTTGAAACATATTGTAGACTTCCATGCGGTGTTGTATGCCCATACTACTTCATTTAATTTTTTAGCCTAGTCTTGTCTATGTGTGGCTATTATTTTTGACAAAATATTTTCCAACTCGTAATTGGTAACCTCCACTTGTCCATTAGATTGAGGATTATAGGGTAAAGATTTTGTATGCTTTACTTGGTACTCCTTAATAAATTATTTGATTACCTTGGATGTGAATTATGGTCCTTGATCTAAAATTTTTTCTTGAGAATCTCCACAACACTAAAAAATTGGTTCATAAAAAAATTTAGTAACTTTGGCATTGATCACATTGTTGAACATATTTTTGTGCATCTCAGTGAAGGGTGGGTCAGTAGTAACTATCCCAAAGAACTTTGTGAATAGTCCTTTTTATGGAATAATTTCCTCTATAGGGATAACCATGGCATGATCAAAGTAAATCAAATACTTCATCTTCCTCTACACATCTACATAAAACACAATCAAGACCTCTTTTAAAAAAAAAGTTTGTTAGTCCATTTATAAGATAATATTTTCTGAAGTAAAAGAGACTTTTGTTTATATGAGAAGTTGGGGAGGTATTTTTCTTATTTCTAAATAATTATCATTGTCAAAAAACCATGGAGAATGTGTGAATATTGCAAAAATATTTTCTTCTAGAAATGTGTCTTCCTTTGGCTCACTATCATCTGCTTGCACTAATATAGATAAATGGTCAACACCAATATTTTATTTTCTAAGTTTATTGACAATAATGATATCAAAATATTGAATAAATAACAACCACATAATAATTATATCACTAACTATTTCTTTGTTCATCAAATATTTGATAACAAATTATCGGTATGAACAAACATTTGGAAGCCTTGAGCATACCAAATGATAAAATTTATTAATGGCATAGATTATTGCCAAGAGCTCTTTCTCAATGGTTATGTAGTTTTTCTGTCCCTATTAAATTCTTATTACTATAATAAATTGTGTATGGCTTTCCTTCATATTCTTGGCCTAAAATTACACCTAATGTGGTGTTGGATACATCAGTATGGATGTGGAATGGGAGTGACCAGTTAGGGCATCATAAGATAGGTGCAAAATAAGTTTTTTCTTGACTAGATCAAATGTTATTTGATATTTATTTTTCCAATTAAAATTTGCATCATTCATTAAGAGTGTAAAAAGAGGAGCCTTAATTTTACTAAAATCCTGAATAAAAGGATGCTAATAACCTGCTTGACCTAAAAACCTATGAATATCCATCTAGGTTTTTGGTGTTGAGAGTTGTTTAATTATTTTGATATTTTGTTTTTCCACCTTAATACCTTCCCTTGAGATATGATACCCCAATAAAGTAACTTCATCCATCATCATAAGGTATTTTCATGGCTTAGAGATAGATTGTGTGATTTGCACCTAGTTAGTACCTTATCTAAGTTTTGTAAAGCCTCATTAAAGGAATTACCATAGATAGTAAAATAATCCATATAAAATTTCATGCATTCATTATAAAGGTCAGTAAAAATTACCAGTATTGCTCTTTGAAACATAGCAAGAGCATTAAAAAGGCTTAAGGGTAACATGCAGTATGCAAATATCCTCCAAGAATATGTGAAAGTTATCTTTTATTGGTTCTTAGGTGCAACCTGAATTTGATCATAGCCACTAAATCCATCTAAGAATGAGAAGTATTTTTTCCAGTGAGTGTGCCTAAGAATTGATCAATAAAAGGTAATGGAAAATGGTCTTTGTGGGTGGATATTACACCACTCATTTTAGGGACTATAACCAACAGAGAAACCCATTTGCTATCAAAAATTTGGTATATAAATCCTACACCCAACAATTTTTCAATCTCACTCTTGACAATGCATTTTAGTGCAAGATTTATTCTCCTTTGAGGTTTTCATACTGGTTTAGCATCATTTGTGTAAATATGATGAGTGCAAATTTTAGGATGGATTCCCTTCATGTTAGTGTACTTCCATGCAAATTCATTGGTATGTTTGTTCAAAATGTCAAATAATTAGACTCTTCATGGTCATAGAACCAACTATTTATGTTCAACATATTTGTAGATTGAATCTCAATTTGTTTGATACCTAGGTGTAATGAATTAAGTAAAATGGATGTGCTTAAAAGTGAGTTCAATAGATAATGATGATACAATAAGGAATGAACTATTCTAATATTTTTATCAAAATAAATTATGCATCATGCTAAATGGGATTTCTTGGAATTGCATGATTGGCAATATTTTAGATTTTCATTGTCTTTCCACAAAATTTGATGAACCATAATGGGTTCATTTTTAGGACAAGATCCTAATGATGTTTCTACCAAGATATTTTTATCTTCAAATAATGTTCCTTCCAAAATATCAATTTCCTCAATTTGTTCTTTCATGGTGATGGTTGCGAGGGATGGGATGTTTTCTCCATATAACTCTTCTATCCATAGATGACCAAAAAAAGGTCATCGATGAGTGGCATGCTAGGTATAGTGAGAATATCTTGGTGTGTATTCCAATAGAGATGGTCATATCACCAAATCAACAGTCAATAAATGTTACTATCATTGCAAGCCAAGGTCTTCCTAATAATATAGAATATCCTATCACTGAGGTGCAGGGTTGTAACACAAATAAGTCTATAGGATATTTTCATGAATCAATTGTTACAAGAATGCCTTCTATTATACTAATCATACTAGGAAGAAACAATATAAGTAGATATAGAAAAATAAAAATGTAGGCAAAATGATGAAAGATGATCTTGGGAAGAAGGGACTGGATGATGGAGACCAAATGAATTACTACAAGGAATATGGTGGATCAATTATTACCTTGTTTAAAGAGGGTGAAATTATGGATGATCGTATTAAGGTATGCCCTTCTATTTCTATAAAAGTATTACTATAAATGAAATTCCTACCAAAAATCCATTTGATTAATTGAAAAACCTAGATGATGAAAATGGGAAAATTGTAAATGAGAAAATGGATAAAACTTTTAAATTGTAGATGAAAATATTGATGAAGTACTAGAAAAAGAGCTTATAACACCTAAGGTTAACAAGGGGGGAAAATAAAATATTATGTCCCATGGATATGGCCAAAAGATATTATAACTAAAAGGGAATAAAATTCTAAGTATATCCAAAATAACAAGAAATAGTAAGAATATTGGAATTGATGTAGGGGGAGAATCTAAACCACCAAGCAAACCTTCAAATAAGGAAGTTTTATAGAGAGAAACAACTATAGATGTGGCTAATGGAATTCAAATGATTCTTAATCTAAGTGGAAAAAATCAACCCACTAGATCTAATAAATGAAGGTCATTTCTTGGAATGTAAGGGGTCTCAATGCCCCTTCAAAACATCATCTAGTGTTCTCATTGAGGAAAGAATCCAAACCTTGGATTCTAGCTTTACAAGAAATATATTTTTTTGAACAAAATTGTGAAACTATTAAAAATAGAATATGGAAGGAAGTATCATATGCAATGAGTCATGCTAATGGGGCATCAAGAGGCATTATGTGTTGTTGGGATACATATAAATTGGAAGGAAAGTAATTAAAATAACAAAGAGGTATATATCCATTTTCTTCTACTAAATTGATATAAAAAAAATTTGGATATTTACTATAGTTTATGCACCTAATACTATAGTAAGTAGAAGACACTTATGGCAAGAACTTGGTGAAAACATGAAATATTTTGAATATATCCATTAGGTTTTGGCTAGGGATTTTAATTCTCTACTATTTCCTTCTAGATAATATTGGGAGTCATTCCCTCATTTTGGATGGTATGATTAATTTTTAAGCTTTTATAAACTTAAATTAATTGATGGATATTTATCTACAAGGTATTAAATTTACATGGACTAATATAATAACTGGTGATAAGCTTATTCAGGTAATACTAGATAGATTCTTGATTTCAGAAGTAGGATTTTCTATCTTTGGGAATTCTACACTTTCAACTTTTCCTTAAACTAGATTATATTACAACCTACTAGTTTAGGAAATAGAAACAGGAATTAGACTCTTCAGAAGACCATTTAGGTTTGAATTGATGTGGTTGCAACATGAGAAATTGGAAAAAAGAATTTAGGAATGGTGGAGGCAGTATTTGTTGGGACCTATTATATTGCAAGTGGCAAAAAAACTTAGCTTCATTAAGTAGAATCTAAAAATATGGAATAAGAATATTTTTGGGAACTTATTTTTCAAAAACAAGAATTAAAATAGTAGCTGATTGATGTTAATATCTCTCTTAATAATGGAAATCTTATAGATGAGGTTTGTGGGAAAGAAAGAGAATTATTATCATAATTTCATAATACACCAATGTGAGGATATATTTTGGAAGAAGATCCAAAATTCAATGGCTCAAGTAGGGTGACTGTAATACAAAATTCTTCCATACTTTAGTTTTGAAGCATAGGAGCTGTAATAATATTAGAGATATTTATATGAAATATGATAGATTCATTGATAATATCATGGAGATTAGAAATCAAGCTATCAATTTCACTAATTATATGATTGGGAAAGACAAAATTATTGATGAAGAGGAAATGAGTGCACTCCTTTATAATATTACAACTCTTATTATTGAGGAGCATAATAGCTACTTGATTAGTATTTTAAAGGAGGAGGAAGTAAAAGAGGTAATTTTTGAAATGGATGGGAAAAAGGACTCGGGTATTGATGGGTTTCAAGCTACCTTCTATAAAATATTTTAGAAAATATTGGGATCTAATTTCACTAGTGCAATGATGGAGGTTTACAAATCCAATATTATACCTGTAGGCCCAAAAGGTTACATCCTTAGAAAATTTTATAAAATCTCAAAAATATTTACTAAGTGTTGAAGGATGTCTCACAACTGTGATAGTGGACCAATGTAAATAGACTCTAGATCGTGGTTAGCATGGTAAAATAGGCTATTTTGAAATTTAAATATAGCCCAAAGTAGGGTTCTACATCATGATCTAATTTTGGTTTGGGAAAAACAAAGAGGTAGAAGTCATGATCGTGCAACACTCAATTATGCTCTAGGTCATGGTTAGATTGGGTCAAAACTTGTTTGAGAGAAAAGTGTATCATAGTCCAAAGTAGGCTCTAGACCATGATTGAAATCATGCTAATCAATAAAAGCTAGGAGCAAGTCATGGCCTAGTGATCAAAATGAGTTCCAGGCCATGATCATGGCCTAGCGCACCCCTTGCTCTAGGCCATGGTCAAAGTAGTCAAACAAATGAATCTTGGAAATCAAATCATGATCGATAATAGGTTCTACATCATGAGTCACCCAACTAGGAGAAGCACCAAAATGAGAAAAGGCCTAGCCTAGAGTAGGCTCTAGGCCATGGTCAATATTGGTCAAAGGCTTATTTATGTGAAAAGAATCATGACCCAAAGCAACTTCTAAACATTTAATGATAACATCAAGTGAAGAGGTCATGACCCATGATAGGCTCTGTGCCATGGTCAAAGGAGTTAAACAAAGAAATTTCCTAAAGTGGACCCCAACCCAGAGTGGGTTCTATGTCATGAACGATGAAGACAACTTAAGGTAAAAAACTAATAGGTGGATCCCATCCTAGAGTAGGCTCTAGGCCATGGTCAACCTAGTCAAGATCTTCCTAAAGCAAAAAATGATCATGGTTTTGAGACTCCAAAAGTGAAGAATGATAAGTGTCCCTAGGCCGTGACCACTAAAAGCATGCCAATATTTTCAATAGATTTGATCTCGACCATTCAATGGTAGATCAATGGGTGATGTTGAATTTAGCTAAAGACATCCACAAAATAAGGATTCCATCATGGCATAAGATGAGCTTGAGGTGCCTCTTTCTGAGATGGTTCAAAGAGATAAAATTGTCGGGCCTAGAAGATGAAACATCTAATATTCAAGATTCCTAAGTAGATTCAGTTCTAGATCTATGACAAAGAGTGACCATAAGAACAAGGAATGACTTGGATGCATTCTTCTTTGAGTTCAACTATTTCAATATAGTTGGAAGCCATGAAGGCCGAACAAGTTGTAGAAGCTAGTTGTAGAAGATCAATGGAGCAAGAGTGCATTTCTTTCCTTGATCGAACAGGAGACTACCACATCGACATCTTGCTAGCTTGGCACTCCAACTTCCTTGTAATGCTCTAATTTTCTCAAATCTACTATAAAAACTATAAATAGAGGTTGTACCCTCATTTCAAAGGGTCGGCTCTAAAGTGTTTGCTTGCACTACTATTGTACACTTTCTACAAATTAATAGGAGCATTACTTGGGATGTTTACCTCAGACTTGCATCTTCTTTATCTTCTGATAACAAACCTGTGAAGTCATTTCTGCTACTGCTGCTATGGTTAGTTTATTCTGCTAATTTGGATTGCTAACTTAGAGCAAATTGGAATGATTCATATTTGAATGTATGCTTGGAAGAAGTCATTTTTGTTAGTCAAAGTGTTAATCTAATTTTATTAATTTGGATTATTAATACCCTAGATGTTTGGAATGATTCTTGAAGTATGCAATTGTTCTTAATTTTGAAGATGGCTAGTTGTGAATGTTGTTAGTTCCAAGTTTTACTCTTGAAGTTAATCTATCAGAGGTTCTCTGTAGAAGCCTATGTTGTTAGCTTTATCCATCCACCTTTGATTCATTTATTTCTAACCCTCTCCTTCTTAACCCTTTCTCATTTCTATCCCTATCCTTTATTCATTTAATTATGCTTAAATGAGTCAACATCTAGTAAGTTGACAAGGAACCAACCTACTCTGGAGGTTGGGTTAAAACATTTTGACCCATCCAATGTGTGGCTTGGGCTATGATTAGTGGGTGCTCACCTTTCAAAATCTTGTAGATGATAGTTATAGTTCAAGTTTATCTTGATGTCAATCTAAGCCACAATAGTTTTTAGCATGCCCAATGGGACCATTCACAAGATATCATTTTCCCACTAGATATTTTCTTTCATTTTTCTAGAGGAATCAAGATTTAGTGAATTTTCTTGACCTCACTAAGTGGTGAAAGCAAATTCACTTGGTGACTCCTTAAGTATAAGAACCTAGAAACCCTTTTTAGTAGCTCATATTTCATGTTTACTAGGTCATCTACTAAGAATAGTCAAGAACTAGTATCATTCTTTGAGTTACCACTCAGGAGATCAAGGCATACAAGAATTCTATCTCTAGATTCACCTTTTGAAGAGGTCCCATTACCATCAGATCACTGGGTACCCTTAAAACCAATTCCATTAAATACCCTAGTAATCATGGCTCAAAACCAAAATCAAAATCAACCTCCATAAAATTACCCTGATTGGGATACCTCTGGTCCTTTAGGACTTCCTCATATGAATGATATCTCTTAGGCTGCATTAAAATCCATACCTACATATGATGGTTTAGGAAAGACTACTTATGAGCATTGTTAGGATATATTGACTTTAGCAGCTATTCACAATATCAGAAATGAAGATGTTATTATCAGGCTTCTAGCCCTATCCTTTAGAGGTAAAATCCTTCACTAGTTTAGAACCCTAGAAGACAACAACATTCGTTCATGGGTTGAATTGGTTGGTCCTTTTGTGGAAGATTTTAATGAGTCAGTTGATCCTTTCTCACTTTTGAATCAATTCACCGCTATGCAAAGACACCCATAAGAGTTAGTCTCTGACTTTAATTTGAGGTTTAGTAGGACATGGAAAAGGATTCCCCTTGAAGCTAGACCGATTGCTCCCCTAGCATATATGTATTATATTAGAGCTCTTGGTTTAGACCTAGGGTTACAAACTCAGTAGTCAAGTATAACTACCTTTCCACAAGTTTACCATGCAATTGTGCATGCAGAGAATATTCTGATTGTTGTAGGAAGGCTACCACCAAAAGTGGTCATGCCTTATTGCTCTAAAATCCCTCAGTTTACACATCAGTCTAGGACATCAACACCCTCATATATGGATCCCCCACCATTATCATCACCACTTTCCCAAATGACTCCAATTCCTCCTCCTAAAACATCATCGACTTCAATCCCTTTTCCTCCTCTTCCATCTCAAAATCCCCAAGAATCAACTCTGTTGCTTGATATCCAAAATACCTTGAAGATAATTAATAACAAGGTAAATACCATGGAAAAAAGAGAAATGGAAAGGTCTCAATAAAGAAGATTCCCATATATAAATAGAGATCAAAGGCCTACTACTAGTAGTAACACAGGGCCTAGGGTTAATGCCAATATTGATGAGCATGAGTCAATCCCTGAAACTAGTGGATATATCTGGTGTTTAATTTGCAATGACCCCCATAGTCTAGAGACTTGTGCTATGTATCAACATCATGTGCAATAGGCTATGGAAAAGGCTAAAAGATCCCAAAAGAGTATAGTCAATATGTTGTGGCAACCTGAACAGATCATGGTTGGCCAAGATTCTCTGGAGGAAGAAGCTATTTTTGTCCTCACAAGATCAGGAAAAAATCCATTGCAAGTCAATCCACAGAAAATGGGACAATTCCAAGTACCTTCTCAAAATAAGGGAGATCAACCTTCAACAAGCAATGAGAGATTTCTAGTTCCTCAAGTTGGGGAAAAGAGGGCTTCAATTCCTAAGGAATAAGGGAATGAGAAATTTATTCCAAAACAAGCTGATAAAGAAAAGGGGAAAGAACAAGTTGAATCTAAAGAGGAAGCTAGCGAGAAACTAAGATTTCCTTCTATCACCAAGAAACAAAGAATTGAGGCAACTCAACAATTTAAAAGAAAATTTGGTGAAGGTGAAAGTAAAACTTTAGGGAAATCTGATTTCAATATTGTGGAAGAATTGAAGAGAACTCCTTCTAAAGCAAGTTTATATGATACTCTCTTCATTCTTGGTTAGATAGACCTACTGAAAGCTTCTTTAAAGAGTAAATCTCAAGAAAAGGAGAATCCTACTATATACAACTTATCATCTAAATGATAGAAAGTGACTCCACCTATGCTAAAGAATAAACCACCTCCTTTTTACATTTCTTTAAGGATGGAAGGGTGGGTAGTTCATAATTGCATGATAGACTTAGGAGCTTCAACTATAGTTATGCCAAAAGTAGTGTGTGAAGAAATGGGTATGGAATATACCCGTTCTTGTCTAGGAGTCTTACAATTGGATGGAACTCTAGTTAAAACTATTGGGGTAGTCAAAGATGTTTTGATGAGATTACATAGAGCCCTAGAGGTTACTGTTGTTCAAGAGATAGTTGTAGTAGATTTAGAACCATATTTTGGCCTATGCCTATCAAGGGAATTTACTGCCAAACTAGGAGGTTACATGTATTTGGACTATTCTCACATGATGATCCCCTATAAGGGTAAAAGAATAAAAATAGTCCTAGAGAAGCCAATATCCTATCATATTGAGAAAATAGAAGATGATATGTACAACAACTCTATCATGGAGGAACCAGAATTGGTAGAGGTACTAGAATATTTAGAGATTGAGGATGATCTACCATCAGAGGATAGTCAGATTTTGTTTGAAACTAGACTAGGCACATACAACATCTCCTCTGAAGATCAAAAAGCAACTCCTATGATTTCTAATCAAATTTTAAGAGAATCTAAAATTTGGACTATGCATTTTGATGGAGCAAGATGCAAGAATGGAGTTGGGGTAGGAGTAGTTCTAAAATCACCTTCAGAGGGAGTCAAAATATTTTCCTATAGATTAACTTGGTCTTGCACAAACAATACTGCTGAATATGAGGCTTTATGTTTAGGTTTGATGCAAGCAGAGAAAATGGGTATTAAATTACTAGACATCTATGGTGATTCAGAATTGATAGTAAATCAAGTTACAGAGAAGTGTAACAACAAGCATCATTATTTGAAGACTTATAGAAATAGGGTCTGGGATTTAATGGAATCTTTTGATGCTTTGAACCTACATGTTGTTCCAAGACAATATAATCTTTTGGCAGATGCTTTAGCTATCAAAGGTTCTAATTTTTCTCCATATTCAGATTATGGATCAGCTAAGAATAAGAGAGTTAAATTGGTTTTTAGACCTTCAGTGCTAGATAGATAGATATTTTGGTAGGTATTTGAAAATGATGATCAGATTGTTGATTTCTTAGTTAGAGAGGCTAGTTGTATCAGTTCACAAGGTGAGATATCTCAAGAGATTGAGTAGCAAGAAATTATACAGTTAAAAAATAATCACATACCTAAGGGGTTGATTACCTTAGAAAGTCTTTTTGACAATGAAGATGGGAAAAGACTAAAGCAAATGCAAGTTGATGATAAGATTTATAAAGAAATAGAAATAGAAAATGGAAAAAAGCTTAAAATTGGTATCCAATGCACTCCAAAGGAAGTTGAAGAATTTAAGGCTTTGTGTCTTCAATATCAAGACATAATAGCTTGGACCTATGAAGATTTGAAAGTCTATGATAAAAGCATAATCCAACATACTATTGAATTAGTTCTTGAAGCAAGACCATTTAGATAGAAATAGAGACCAATAAATCCCAAGATTGAAGCAATCATGAGATAAGAGTTGCTTAAATTGTTAAAGGCAAAAATCATTTATCTTGTTAAGCACTCCACATGGGTTGCCAATCTGGTTCCAGTGAGAAAAAATAATGGTGATATTCACCTATGTGTGGATTTTAGAAATCTGAACCAAGCATCTCTCAAAGATCATTATCCCTTGCCATAGATAGATCAGATTTTGTAGATAGTATCTAGGGCTAAAAGGTTTTCTCTATTAGATGGCTTCTCTGGTTATAATCAAATCTGGGTAAAAGATGAAGATCAATATAAGACAACTTTCACTACAAAGTGGGGTACTTTTGCTTACCAGAGAATGCCATTTGGTCTGTCTAATGCAGGAGCTACATTCCAAAGAGCTATGGATTATGCCTTTGGAGAACTGATTAATAGAATAATTTTGATATATCTAGATGACATGATAGTCTTTTCTCATGAAAAACAAGCACACCTCAAGCATTTGGAATAGGTCTTTCAGAAGTGTAGAGAATTTGGTATATCTCTTAATCCAAAGAAGTCAATATTTGTAGTTCATGAAGGAAAGCTACTAGGGCATGTGGTGTCCAAATAGGGAATGTCAATAGATCCAAATAGAATCAAATCCATATTGTCTCTTCCCCTTTCCATGAACAAAAAGGCCTTGCAGTCCTTCTTTGGGCAGATCAACTTTGTAAGAAAATTTATTTTTGATTTTTCTCAAATAGTCAAACCCATTATAGAGCTTCTTAAGAAGAATGTTGAATTCCAATGGACTGATAAGAGAAAGCAAGCCTTTGAGCTGATTAAGCAAGCCATTGCTACTTCCCCTATGTTAATCAACCTTGATTTTAACAAAGATTTTATCCTATATGCCTATGGAGCTGATGAGAGTTATGTTGTAGTACTAACTCAGAAGGATGATGCAGATAATGAACATCCCATATTATTTTGGAGTCAAACTCTCCATGAATACCAAATGAAATATAACTTCATTGAGAGGTAGGTTTTTGTAGTTATGAAATCATTGAAAAAATTTAGGCAATATCTAGCTCAGAGTAAGACTTTGGTATATGTAGTACACCCTGATGTTAGAAGCTTCATTCTACAAGGAGAGCTGGGTGATAAAAGAGTAGGGTGGATTACTAAGATTCAAGAATATGATGTAGAGATTCATCCTACCAAATTGGTAAGAGGAAGAGCCCTATGTCAGGAATTAGCTACTAAAGCAAATAAAGAAGAAAGGGTAGCCTGTCAAACATCAGAATCAGAGTAGAAGGATGATAGTCTTTTAGAAGAAGCAGATTGGGTTGATCAGCTTATAAGTTACTTTCAAATAGGGATATGCCCTAGAAATCTCAATGCTTCACAAAGAAGAAGATATAGGCTCCAAGCCTTGAATTATGTTCTGTTGCCTAAAGGATTATACAGAAAGAACCTAGATGGAGTTCTTTTAAGATGCATTAAAGATGATAAAAAACAAAATATTCTAGAAGAATTCCATGAAGGACTATCAGGAGGTCACTATTCAGGTAGAACAACTACAATGAAGATAATAAGGGTTGGTTATTATTGGCCTAATATTTTTTCTGACACTTTCAAAATTGTTAGATCATGTGATAAATGTTAGAGATATGTGGGGAGAAACAAGAATGCATCATTGCCACTCAAGCCAATATAGGTAGAACAACCATTCCAGCAGTGGGGGCTAGACTTTATTGGAGTGATAAATCCAAACTCTTCAGTAGGTCACAAATACATCCTGACTGCTACTAACTATTTCACCCGATGGGTTGAGGCAGTTCCAACTAAGAAGTCTGATCAGGATGTAGTAATTGAGTTTATTGAAAGCTTGATCACAAGGTTTGGCATTCCTGAAGCTTTGGTAAGTGATAATGGTCCATATTTTATAGGAGCAAGGTTCATTGAATTTTCCAGTACATATGGTATATGTTTGAAGAATTCTTCAAATTATTATCCACAAGGAAATGGCCTAGCAGAATCTACCAATAAGAATTTGCTCCGAATGCTGAAGAGAGCCTTGAAGGATAACAAAAGGAGTTGGCATTTGCTTATAAACCAGGTGTTATGGGTAGATAGGATCACAATGAAGAAGTCAATAGGCACATCTCCTTATGCCTTGGTGTATGGAAAATAAGCTATTCTTCCTACACACCTTGAAATACCTACTCTAAAGTTAGCCAGTTGGGATGATTCATCAGATGAAAATCCTATAGAGATAAGGCTAATACAATTATTGTAAATGAATAACATGCGCTTATACTGAGAGGGGGGTGAACAGTATAAGATAAAACTTTTTGTTTTTCAATCCATATGATAACATCATAAATATTAAAGCAATAAACATTACAAAAAGCATCACACACATGAGAGACATGATTTAACGTGGTTCACCCAATGTGGGCTACTCCATGGAGAAAATATTCCTTATAAATTTTTCTCAATAAATTCTCTTGGGAATCCTTTCCCTATTACAATGTTTATGGACCTCTATCCAAAGGAGACACTAATCCCCTAATCAAGTTTGTGGATCTCTATCCATAGGAGAAATCCTTCTCCTCTACTCTGGTTGGTGATCCTCTTAGAATACTATTGCCTCCACTGCACTGGCTTATGTATCTCTCTCCACTGAAGACCCCTGTCATCACTCAGAAGACCTTTGTACTCACTACCATGGCTAATGGATCTCTATCCACTGGAGACTACTATCCTCTGCTCTGTCACCTCCAAAGTTTGCACTTACTATGTTCTATATTTGTCTCATATATGTATTGAACATTGTCCTTTGCCCTGCACAAATATACTAAAAATCTATCTCAAATCTGCACTAAACACTATCCATTGATCTAGCACAAATCTACTCAATCTCTATCTCAAATATACACAAGTCTTCACCAATACTTGTACTAAATATTCTTGTAAGCTTTCACAAAATCTCACATAAATCTGTCCTTAAGTCCACTCTAGGACTTACTCAAATCTGCTCACTAGCGTTCACAAAAGCTTTTTCAAATAAATTGCAAAACTTGCATACAAAACTCAACTTAATCTCTCATAGAAAAACCTCTTCAATCCCATAAACAAGTTTCACTCAGAATATTGTTAAACCACAAAAGCATATAGATAATTGTTAGAGACTCAATATGTTTCACACTCACAAGAACTCAATCACTTCCAAACTCATTTCAAATCAATTAAGAATAAAGAACAATTTGTTTCACAGAACTTGAACTATCACTTCAACACTTCCAGTCAATTATGCTCAATCAAATCCATTCAACCAATCACTCAATGAAACACAACTTGCTTAAAAATCCTAAATAAGTATTTCACTACACTTCCAATAACTCACACTATGAATCTCAATCCTTGACTCAAGATGATTCCACATTCACATAACAATGATACTCATGATCTTTTCATAAACCCTAATCATGCACATCAAGGTTTACTCAAATATTTCCAACAATGATTATCAAACAAACCTTTTCACTCCAACTTAGCATTCACAACATCCAACCCAATTTCACTTATAAGGAAGATATACCCATACCTTTTATTTGATGAAGAATTGACCTCAAAACCTATCTCAATCACAATCAACTTCTTTGCTAATCCTAATGGTTAGATAGCAAAATTCTTCACTCAAATATTCCCTTAATATTAATTCACCATTAAAAAATTAAAAAAACTCAAATACACCTTATTATATCCAAACTTATCGAATAAAGATTTCAATCACTCAGATTCACTATAACCCCTTTCAGAAATTTAATGCATGAAGTAATCCAAAATCCTACTTATGTCTCCCTACTCAAAATTACATTTTCAAAATAATTGACTTTATAAAAATAATGCAATGTACTTTTAACCTTCAATAAAACTATTTATCACTTTTTGTCTAAGGTGCAAATAATTTATCTTATCCTCCTTTTAACTCCTTAGGCACTAACTAAATAAAATACACCACGTGCTCATATCATACCCACAATGCACATTAACCCAGGACCTTTGATCATCACTAACAATGCAAAATTAAATCATGCGCTTCAACTAAGCACCACCAACAACCATAGACCATAGACCATAGACCATGCACTTTAATCAAAAATTAAATACCTCGTGTGCACTCCTTGGTGGGACTCGATCCTTGGTTGAAGCGCCACCTGCACCTTAGCCATGGCTACCCTACCACATGAGCTAAGTACTCACATGGGAGGCAAAAGACCTTGAGCACTTTGTCTCTTCCTCCTATGCCAAAGCCAAAAAGGCTTTTTACTTTCATAGCTTTCAAGATTCGAATGCATCACCTCTGCATTCCCAATACCTTACACACCTCAAACTTACCGCTAGCCCAACCGCTTGGTTGGTGTTAAGTCTTTGCACCTTGGTTGCCTTGTTCTTCACATTTTTTAGGTGCAATTTTAAAATTAAAAACATTTGTCTTTATTTGCTCATGAATTATTCACATTCCCTTTCACAAATCACATGCACATGATATTCGGAGACTTAGCATTTTGAAACAAATGATATGGTATTTATACCATATGCTTTTATCCTCCAACGTCGGTGGGGGAATAAAATTTAATTTAAACTTTGCGCCCAACCCAACTTTGGGTTATAATATTATTATTTTTATAAATTATTTATAAATTACCTTAGGCTTTAATTAAACCTTTAATATTTTTTTTTTTAAAGAAAATATTTATTTACTTAATAAAAAAAGTACAAAACTCTTTAATCAAAGTTCAAAGTGAACATCATTCTAAAAAACTGAACATGAAGACAAAAAAGAACCTCATTATTGGAGCCTTTGTCATCCTTGCATACCACCCCTGCTCTTCTTCTTCTTGATGATTTGGCGGCAATAACCAGGGGCTATATTTATTGCCTGATTCGCTAGTGTGTCAGCCTCTTTGTTGAATTCCCGCCTTATGTGTTGATAGGATATTTTGCCAATGATCGTGCCAAGTTGTCTAATCCTGTCTTGAATAATCTTCAATTGTAAAGATCTAAAATCTTTATTTTTGGCAAGAGTTGTTATTATCAGTTTAGAATCCCCGTAAACTGTGACCTGAGTGATTCCTTGCTTTGCCACCAATTTTAAGCCGATTTCACATCCAATAGCCTCTGCCACATTGTTAGATGTTGTTCCCAAGTTGATCATGTATTTGAGTAGGATCTCACAAGGTCCTGTAAGAATCAGTCCCCCTGCCGCTGCTTTACCGGGGTTGGATTTGGAGGCACCATCAAAGAAGAGTGTTGGAAAACATATGTCAGGCAAAGAATTATTTGCTTTGCATCCTCCGTGTGTCAGGAAAGCTTGGAGATTAAGTTGGTATATAATTCTTCTTTCTGTGGGTGACAGATATTCTTCATACTGTTGCTGACAAAAACTAGATTTGACATTTAGGATTAATTCTTCTTTTATCCTTCGTATTAGAATTTTATTGTCCTTACCTTTTCCTTCAAAAATCCTCTGATTTCTATCCAACCAGATGTGCCAGATGACAAAATATGGTATGGAGCTCCACAGATATTTTAGGAGGGGCTTACCTGTCAGTTTACCTTTATATTCTTTGTTCCACTTGGTAAAACATTTGTCTATGGTTAACCTTCCAGAGTAGGAAATGCCAAGAATTTTGATTATTCCTAACCAAATTGAAATTGCCTTTGGGCATTCAAACAAAATATGGAAAATTGTTTCACTGTTCTGCCTGCACCTGTAACAAACATGAGGCCCTGCTATACCCCTCTTTTGCAGATTATCACCTGTTAAGATTTTATTTTGAGAAACTAGCCAGCTGAATACTTGCAGTTTAGGTGGTGCTCTAACTTTCCACAATATCGATAGTTTTTTGTTGGCAGGCCCAATTTGTTGATGTTGGACTCCTAGATGCACTGAGTATTCCCCATTACTGTTGATGCTACCCCAAATAAGTTTGTCTGGCATTGTGGGATGAAGAGGTCTAATGCTCACCACGTGAGACTTAAAATAATCCCAATCTCCTTGAAGTTGAGATGGAATGGGAGGGGAGATCCAGTTCAAAGTTTCTGAGGTCCAATAAAACAAGTCACTTAACTTAAATATTCTTTGGCTTTCCAAGTGATTCTGCAATTTGATTGGAGTTCTCTCTCTTAATGGTGGATTTCCTAGGATCGGGTCCTCCCATAGATTAATTAACTTACCATCTCCTGGTAGCCAAGAAATTTTATCCTCTATTATGCTCTTTGCAGCCACTATATGTTTCCAAACCAACGAGGCTCTGGGAAGTTTGTCTATATGTTTGAGCATTTGAATACCTGTTTGATTATTTACATACTTGCTGACTAGTATGCGCTGCCATGCTCGATTGTTTTTAAGCATGTTCCAAAGAAGTTTTGCTCCCAATGCTTTCGAAACTATCTCCATTTTTTTATTCCCAGTCCTCCTTGAATTTTACTCTTGGTGACCATCTCCCAATTGACCAAGTGGAACTTTTTTCTTTCTGATTTCCTACCTCCTTGCCATAGGAAGTTGCGTATGATTCCATCTACCTTTTGCAAAATAAACTTGGGAGCATGATATACTAATAGTTGGTAGACTGGAAGAGAAGCTAACACTGATTTGATCAGTACTACCCTTCTTGCAAGACTGAGCCAACTATTACTGTAACTTTGTATCCTCCTAACCATCTTGTCCAATATTGGGGTCCAACAGATCGAAGCTTTGAGGTGGAAGCTCATGGGCACTCCTAGATATCTAAAGTATTTTTCTGTACTAGACCGAAATCCTAGGATAGTGCAAAAGAGTTTGACTGTTATTGCTGCAACGTTTTGAGTATAGAACTGACTCTTTTGAGTGTTTATCTGAGCCCCGGTAGCTTGTGTGAACCAATCCAGACATTGCTTGAATTGTCTAACATTTTGCTTGGTGGCTTCACCTAGAAGAATGATATCATCTGCAAATTGGCCATGTGTTACAGCTTTGCATCCTGTTGCAGCCTCTATCCCTGTTATTTTTTTCTCTTTGAAGATGGTTGATTAATCTTCCAAGAGTCTCAGCTAGAATGATGTAAAGATATGGTGATAGTGGACACCCTTGTCTAATTCCCCTTGTAGCCTGAAAGAAATTTGTTGGTTCTCCATTTATTAAGGGGGCTATCCATGGGTTTTTTATGCATGCTCCGATCCACTTAATGACCTGATGTGGGAATCCAAACTTTTGAAGGACCTGTTCTACAAATTGTATATTAACTCTATCAAAGGCGTTTGCCATATCAAGTTTTATAACAATTTGTTTCTTTTTTTATTTTCTACTACTGTGGAGGGCTTCATGCACTGTAATGATATTATCATATATTTGTTTTCCAGGCATGAACCCTCCTTGCTCTTCTGATATTAGTTTGTCAAGTTTTTTCTTTATTCTATTTGCCAACAACTTGGTAATAATTTTATAGGAAGAGTTACATAGAGAAATTGGTCTGAATCTAGAGAAAGTAGTGGCATTTTTTTCTTTAGGTATTAATGCTAGAAAGGTGGAGTTGATGGCTCCAAGAAGCTTACCTTTCACCCTAACATCCTCAATCATGCGTATCAAATCTTCTCCAATGATGTGTAAGTATTGCTGGTAAAAGTTATTTGTGAATCCATCAGGTCCAGGAGCTTTATCCTTTGGTAGAGCTGCTATAATCTCCTTAAGTTCCTCCATAGTGATTGGCTGACTGAGATCCTGTTTGTCTTCCAAACTTAATACTGTTGGTATATGCTGCAACAGTATTTCCTGGGAATGAGGATTACCATTTTCTCTGGAGAGCAAAGCTGAGTAATGTTGCTTGGCAAGTTCCTTAATTTTCTCCCTGTCTGTATAAGTGGTTCCTTCATGCTCTATCTCCTTGATTGTATTTCTTTGGTAGCGTTGCATGGTTTTTAGATGAAAATATTTGGTATTTTTATCCCCCTTGCTTAGCCAGACCATTCGGGATCTAAGCCTCCAATGTGTTTCTTCTTCAGTGCTTAATTTATTGAGCTTCTGAATCAGGTCATTTCTTGCATCTTCTTGCCATGGTTGAGGAGGATGATCCCCAATTTCTGTTTCTAGCTGCTCTAGTTGTTGCATCAATTGCTTCTTGTCTGGTTTGACTCTCGCTTTTTTTGCCAACCATTTTTTTATCATATGCTTCAATTTTTGAATTTTGATTTTCCACTTTTCTTGGGGGTTGGTGGATTGGACCTGTTGGTTCCAAGTGCTTTCCACAAGTTCACTGAAATCTTCTTCTGCTGCCCATTCAGAGTTGTATTTAAAAGGAATTTTTTGGGGTTGTAAGCTTTGGCCGCTATCCAAGAGAATTGGCTTATGATCTGAGATAGAGTTCTGAATGATGTGACTGGAAGTGAGGGGAAAGTGTGTTAGGAGATTTTCACTGATCAAAAATCTATCCAATATTTCTGCAATATAGTTTGCCCCTGCTCTTCTATTGCTCCAAGTGTACTTTCCTTTGGTCGGTCGAATGTCTTGTAAGCTTTCATCTGCCATAATTTGATTGAGTATATCTCTATTTGGATCCCTTGCTAAACTTCCCCCAACCTTCTCCCAATGGTAGAGAATCATGTTGAGATCTCCTCCCAGTATTATGTTGTCAAACTTCTCATTGTCTAGCCATTGTGCTAAGTTTTGCCATGTTTCTCTTTTCTGGATAGGATTATTTGGACCATAAAAATTTATTACTGCTACACTAGTTCCATCTGGTAAGGCAAATTTTGTACCTATCCAGTTATTATGCTTATGTTGCAAGCTACAAACTAATTGTTGTGGGTCCCAAGCCAAAGCTAGTCCCCCTGAAGCTCCCATAGAATCAACAGTTATCAGTTCTGATTGTGCCCATATCTTCTGCCATTCTATAATCAGTGTTGCCTCTACTATTTTTGTTTCCTGAATACATACTATTGCTGGCTTTTGCTCCTGTATTAGAACTTTGAGATAGTTTTTTTTAGAGGACTTCCCAGTCCCCTACAGTTCCATGACATAATCTTCATTTTTTGGATTGCTTCTTATTTTTTACGAAGCTCTCCTCAATTCTGACCTGCGTTTTGGATTGCAAGTCTTTTTGTGCTTGCTCATTTCTGAGTTGTTGGTTTGATTTTCTTCCCTTAACTGCAGATCGTGTGGTCGGTAAACCCCCAGGAATCACTATTTCCTCCACTTGTGTTTCTTCTACCTCTTCCTCTGAGTTTCCATCAGTTTCTTCTCCAGCTGTTGTGTTCTCTGGTGTATCTCCTAAGATCTCTGGTGACTTGTCAGCTTCAGTTGTAGGTATCTTCTCTTTATCTTTAGGAGCCATCACATCTAGAGAGGTGATTTCCTTTTCTCCTTCATTAAGACTTTCAAATTTATTTTTGTGTTGGAAGCTTTTTTGATCCTGTGGTTGAGGTTGTCGATTCTTGCTTCTTGATCTGCGCGGTCTCCTTTTGACTTCTTGGAATCCTAGTTCTTCTTTTTTTGTTTCCTGTGCTTGTTTAATTGGGCAGTTTCGGGAGAAATGCCCATGCTCATGGCATGTTATACACTTGAATGGTATATGCTCATAGTCCAGGGGTTGGTTATGTATCCAATCAAACACCTTTATTCCAATATGTTCAGGCAAACCCTTTTTTAGATTAACTTGCACACAGATGCGTGCACATATAGCATTATTAGCCTTTGGAGGAGCCCAGTCAATGAATGTTCCAATAGCGTTACCTATTAATTCCATCGAAGGTTTGTTCCATAGGTGCAATGGCAAAAATGGTAACCTGACCCAAACATAAACTTCTTCAGGCTCCTCCTCTTGAGGATCAAATGTCGTGCTCCACGGGGTCATGTAAAGTGGGTTGGATCCTAGAAACCAAGGACCCCCATGAAAGATAGTGCTCTTGTCCTCCACAGAGGCAAATGTAATGACAAAGTATCCCCTACCTGTCATCATGAATTCATAAGAGGAGACTTTACTCCCCCAATGTGTATTAATCCATTTCTGGATTGTGATTGGACTAGGCCATATTCCTACAAATTTGCATGCAAGGGCTTGGGTGGAAAGCGTGAGCAAAGGTTGTTGGATGTAAGCTGGAGGTACCTCAATCACAGGAGACTCATCTAACTTGGGCACAAAGGTACCATTGTTAGAGCGAGCAGGTGGTTTTGGATGGGGTTCTTTTCTCGCTTTAAGCACTTGACGCATATGATCCAACTTCTCCTCATCAAAGGGAAACTGTTGTGAAAACATGGAGAAGGCCTCATTGCCCGCTTGTTTTAGAAGTGAGGCTGCAGTCGTCATTGGAACCAACAGACTGCCATAAATCTCTTCCAAAAGAAGAGGTCCCTATTTTTAAATCCCTAGCCAATGAAATATTTTCAAAGCTAAAGCCAAAGAAGTACCATACCTGAACTGACACTCACGATCTCTCTAGGGTTTTTTGTCTTCCCCCAAATTTGTTCCTGCTCCAACAATTTCTCCACTGTAACTTTGCAAACCCTAGATTCTAGCCAAACAAACTTCTTCAAACTGTTGTTCAGATGCACAGAAAAAATGTAGATGGATCTTCAGCTTTCCCTCAAATCCTTTATGTTAACTCCATTATTGTAGATGATCCTTTCGTGTATATTCAAATTAACCTTTAATATTATAATAGAAATATTATAATATTATTTCCATTGGGCCTAGGTATTTTTCTCTTTTTCCATTAGACCTTTTCTGACCGCTTTTAATATTATAATAATAAATATTATAATATTATTTCCTTTATGCCTTTTCTTCAAGGTATTTAACCATCCTTTTGACCAATCAT
Organism: Wollemia nobilis; assembly: GCA_028583015.1. Lineage (NCBI taxonomy): Eukaryota > Viridiplantae > Streptophyta > Pinopsida > Araucariales > Araucariaceae > Wollemia > Wollemia nobilis. The sequence continues at coordinate 4,352,251 of JAQPPZ010017049.1, read as the reverse complement.
GTGAAGCTCTTAAACCAAATCTATTGGAATTAAAATATAAATATTTTAACCCTTCTTTTTCCAAGTCCTGCATTGTTTCCTGACACTGAATCTTGACATCAATGACAACACAACTAACTCAAAATTTCCAACAATCTCCCCCCTTGTCATTGATGGCAACCCCTTTTTTTGTAACCACTTCTTTTCATTTTTCCAACACTGCTCCTCCTGAGAAACTGTCCCCTAACTGAATGTTCTTCCCTAACTCAAATCTCTCCCCCTTTGACATCAATGGCAAAGGGCCACATATGGAGGTTGGGGCTAAGAATGAGACTATTATATTAGCCCCTCCCCCACCTCATCTCTTGAGGTGGTTAATTCTAGGGTGGGAGTATCTCTACTCCTAAATTTCCTTGAATATACTCAAAAGTCTCTTTCGAAAGTGGCTTAGTGAAAATATCTACAATTTTGCTCCTTTGTAGTAACATATTCCAACCTGACTTGATTATCTATCACCTGTTATCTCAAAAAATGATACTTGATCGAAATGTGCTTTGTCCTGGAGTGCATCACTAGATTATTTAAGATATTTATAGCACTTGTATTATCACACAATATGGAAATAGGGTGATCATGCTTTATCTTGAAGTCCTCTAGAGTTTGTTTCATCCATAATACATGTGTACAATAAGAAACTACTACAATATACTCTACCTCTGCTATGGATAAGGATACTGATACTTATTTATTACTTAGCCAAGAGACTAAATAGTCTCCAAGAAACAATGCTCCTCCACTTGTGTTTTTTCTGTTATCAATGTTGCCAGCCCAATATTCATCTGTATAAGTTGTGAGAGTGAAACTATCACTTTTGGGATACCAGAGCCCAAAATACATAGTCCCTTTTAGATACCTAAGAATCCTATTTACTGTTAATGCATGTGTCTCTTTGGGTGCTGCCTAAAAAATTGCTACTAATACCACTGCCTGCATGATATCTGGTCTTGTAGCTATGACATACAATAAGCTACCAATCATAGATCTGTATTATTTTTTATTTACCTCTAGATATTCATCATATTTACTTCAATTGCATCCTGTAACCATGGGGGTGCTTACTGGTTTGCAATTTTCTAACTTGAAGTTCTTTATCATCTCTTTTATGTACTTGGTTTGTGAAATAAATACACCCTTCTCTGATTGTGAGATCTGAAGTCCAATAAAGAAGGACAACTCACCAAGCATTGACATCTCAAATTCATTCTACATGCTCTTTGCAAAATTCTAACACATATTATCATTTTTTCCTCCAAAAATGATATCATCAACATAAACAACCATAATTAGTAAGTCATTCCCTTCATTTTTGATGTATAAGTTATTATCCACTATTCTTTTCTTGAAACCTTATTCCTGAAGATACTTATCTAATCTTGAGTACCAAGATCTAGGAGCTTATTTTAGTCCTATTGGAACAATTTCTTGCATCCATAGGTTTGAGCTATCATGCTATAAGAAATCATTTGAAACCAATGAGCTATTACAGGCTCTGGTCAACCTGCCTCTTTATTCTGATAAAAGATATATTGCTAAAGAAAATAACCAAAATGGGTAAGGAAACCCTAGTGATAAACTTTAGATTTTACAAGTTTAAGCACTCCAGATTTTAGTTATATGCTACTTATATATAAAATGACCAAGCAAAGACAACAACAATTATTATGCCTTATGTAGACCGGTGCCTAGATTCATTGGGCTATTATAGCAATTTAACAACGCTTTAAAATATGAACAGAAAGAATGAGGAAAAGAGAAATTGGTGCTATTAGACTTAGTCGAATATCGTAGTGAATCTAAAAGTTAACCAATGAGAGAAATGCTCATAACACATTCAAATAATGTAATCTTCTATGAGGAAACACACAAAACTATAGATAAAAATGGCAGAACTGAACCCTAAAATTGTATTAATTTTTCCAAATGAATTACATGCAGAGTGGGCAAAATGCCATTAAACTCTGTTAAAAATATCTTAATACAATGAGAAGTCTTTGTTCAAATAATGTAACAAGACTTCATCAAATTTATCTACACCACTTGGGTAACAAGAAAAATCTCTAAGTTTTAGGCTCAAAAAGACTGGGAATATCCTTAGCTTCTCAGGCACAATTCTACCAAAACCTACATAGCAAAGGGAAGAATGAGGGATGAACATAAAAAGACACAAAGGGAATACAACAACACAACTCTTGGGGCACTCAAGTATACCTCTTAGCAAAAATGCTTTCTCTAATGCTTGATGTCGATTTTGAACCTGGATGCTTCCTTTTATAGCCTCTGGTTCTTGATTTAGTTATTATTGGCCTCATCTTGGCCTTACACTTGTCACTTTTTAGTTTGATCTTTCAAAATTGTACAACTATCTTCCATTACCCCTTTTTTTCTACACTTCATACTCTGCTAGGATTCCTTTAAATCTTAACTTGTTCAATTGATAATCTCTGTGCCTGGAGGGTCTCCTTCCTTCTTATGTTTCTCTTTCTTCTATTTCTCCTTCTTCTATTTCTCCTTGGCTCTCTGACTGGATTTTTGCCTTTGACGTTTCTCCCCCTTGAGTAATTTTCATTTCATCTCTTGGGGGTGAGCTCATTTCTAGCTATAAACTACACATTTTAATTTCTTTACCTTTCTTGCCCTATTGCAGCCATCTGATTTGTTTCCCAATCATCTTCCAAGCATCAACGTTAAAATTTATAGAAAATCTCAACATATTCATTTCTTGGAGGATCTTATTTTTTTGCATGCTGATATAACCCTTACTCTTTTCATATTGGGTGATGAGTGAGTCCACAATACTTACCAGAAAGGTGGTCTATCTGGCCATTTCTTGTTCATCATCTGGTTCACAATCAAACTCTTCTATTTTATTTTTGAGGAGATCTTCTATACTGGTGGTTTCTAAGAATTCTTCCAATGACAACCCAATATCTTCCAGCTTCTCTTTTATGTCATCCAATAGAGTGAACATCTCTGCAGCATCATTACACCATATTTCTTTGTTTACCCTAAACATGGTTGCTTTCATGAATTCAATATTATTTTTGACCTCGGTACCATCATTCAATATTACTTCTTTGCTCTACATCTCCTCAAAATATTCTGCCATTAAGTCGAGAGTAGGGTGAATGGCCTCTAAGTCTTCTTCTTTATGATATATCAAGCTTTCAATTTCTTGAGTGGTAACCTAGATCACCCCAATCTGTCTAAACATCTCAGTGATCCCTTTGATCCTGTCTCAAATTTTAAATGACATTTCCCTTTTTATTTTGGTCAAATAGTCTACATAATTGGTTATTTTTACCACCAAAGGAGGTTGTACTATCGGGGTGGTTTTTTGTGCCAACTCTTCTTTTAGACTATTAATTAAGGCCTGCATTTCTACTTTTTCTTTATCACTGGCCTCCAATTGACTCCTCAATTCATCATTTGTCTCTTGCAGGTGGTCTAAAGTTTGTAAATTCATGGCCTTGTTCATCCTAACCATGTCAGCCTCTTTTCCTTTCATTGAAATTTGTCTTGTTCGATCATCCACTATGAGTATTACAGGTTCCTATGGAGTGGGTATGGATACTTCTACCATAGATGACCTGAACTTGTTCTACTCTATTTCTATGGTAGAGCCTTCTTCCAGGCTATTTATTTTGGCTATCATCTGCAGCTCTTTTTCATTGGCTAAACTAAAAATTGTTTCTTCTTCAACCCTTTTTAAAGTGACTTTATTCGAGGTTAGAGCCAATCTAGGCTTCTTTGTTTGAGGGGTAGCCACAACCTCTTGTTTTTCTACCCTATGATCTCTCAAGATTTCTCCAAAACCACTAGCTTTCATTTGTGTTGTAGATGGGATTGGTATTTCTTTATCATTAATTTTTAGTGAGGTAGGGACAGCCTTGGGGGCTAACTTTTTCACACTAGTTAGAGCCAAAAATTGATCAAAAACAGGAGCTTCAACTTGTTTTTCTACAATAGTGAGCTCTTGGGATGATACTGCAACTACTTCCTTTCATTTATCTATATCGGGCTCGATGTGAGCTAGTTGTGAAGTACTGGGCACCACCTCTATCTGAGGTTGAGAACTTTTTGGACCTCGTATCTGGTGTTCTACTATATCAGTAGCACCCACTGTAACTTCCATTTGTTCGAGGCCCTGTTCTTCTATAATTTCTAATAGTGCATCTTCTCTGATGGCCTGAGTGGGAGTGGGGAAAATTGGGGTTGTTGCATCTACAATAATTCTCCTTATCAAATTGAGCTTCGTGGGGTATTCATATGGTTCATGAATTTGTGAATTTCCCCTATTCTCAAAAGGAAAATCATTCTAAACTTTCTGTAAATCTTCCCCTTTCTCTATGGCATCTAACAATGCTTCCTCATATTGGTCCTTTCTATGTTTGACCCAGGCATATCTACGGTTCATCATTTGCCTATATGTATTATGGGGATCGTATGGTCTCCATGTTATTTCTTTGAAGTCCATGTTTTCCAAATCATACATGCCCTTAAACAAGGCTGGATATCCTACAAAAGTGTAATATCTGAATTTGCATGGAACATTTAGCCAAGGGACTCGACCATGTTTATTTACCTACCTCATTTTAGCTTCTTCTGCAACTTGCCTTACCAGTTCTAAGGATGCTAGGGAGAAAGGGCAGTACATTGGTAACATTTTGGGGGGGATTTTGGCCCCATAAAGCCACATATAGGTGAATCCTTCTGAGAAGAAATAATATCCTATTATTTTTTCCTTGAGGAAAGCTTTTATTCCTGGCCCCAATCTCTCAGGCATGTAGCCCATCAAAATCCAGTGAATTTCTACCATGAAGTTGTCACAGAACCAACCAAAGTGGGTGCGTCCCTCGTGTATTCTCCAAAATCTATTTTGTACATATGGACTATTGTTGGCTCCTATTCTATGCTGACTTTCATTTCCCAATTGTCCAGCTAACAGGTGCATGAGAATGGAATAGTGGGAAAAATAGGGCATCTCTTTCCTCTGTTCTAAAATTACCTTTTTCAATTCTGACAACTGGTCATGCATTTGTCTACTCAATTCCTCTTCCTAGGCATAGATGGGGGGATTTATTCTTCTGTTACTTTGTGTTACTAAGTACAGTGTATCCCTCCCTACTACATCGAGTTCTCGTATGTCCAAAATAATGTTAATCATGTCACAAAAATCCCTAACCTAGGGTTTGAATGCGGTCTTTCTAATGGGAAATTTAAATTTAACTTCTTCATAATCTTCAAAAAGCATTCTAAAAGGACCTAGCTCAGTCAATTGATGAGATTGTCTTTCAATTACCTGGTAAACCAACTGGGTGTTTGAGGGCTCCAATTGAAATACTTCTTTGATGTGCCTGGCTGCTATGCTAAAAATTGGGTGTCCTTTATTGTCCTTGAAAGTCTTCATATTTTCATCGTACACCACTGCTAACCACACCAACAAGTTCATACATAATACACCCTAGGGCATATTAATCTTCCTACATTGCTGGTCCATCGATTTCTCCTGGGGGCTCTCTGGTTCTGTGATTTTTTTTGCTTTGTGGAACAAATCTACCAGTAACCAGGGAGAGCGTTGGTCATTTTCCATTGTGGCCTCGAAGCTTCGAATGCATGTATTCTCAATTTTGTATTGTTGAGCAGGCGTTAGCTTTTTGCTTTCCCCAGACTTCTTCGTGAAGTCATACATCCCAATTACAGATATTACTCCTTCAGGGAGCTCTATGTATGGGGACTGGTCAGTAATGAATTTAATTGCTTCTTGAGTATCCTCTGGTACGAAGGTGTCTCCCTAGGTGGCCATTATGTTCCTCGGACCTTCTCTATTTCACCGTGATATATGCTTCCTAAAAATCTCTGCTCTTCTAAACTAGTTCTTCACTCTATGATAACCAGGGTGGCGATGGTGTTTGATAATGGGGTTTTAAGTAGCTGAGAGTGGGATGGCTTCACTGGTCTCGCATAGTGTATCATTAATGCGATGACACCAACTACCTTTTGAATTTAGCCAATGGATATCTACCATGGTGCTTTTTTCCAAAATCAGACGATCATGGTAGGTGATCTTCCTCGACTTGTACGTCCATGAGGGCATTGGTTTGCACACTTGCAATTATTCATAGTGTTTCTATTGGCTTTTGGGCTGCTCTTTCAGCTGACATGGTGCTATGAACGTAGTAGTGGTGACCTTTTCATGGGAATTTTCTCGTAAAATGCTCTTGCCACCTTCGAAAAGAGCTATACCATTAAGCAGTGGTTATCATTCTTGGGATCGATAGTCAGATCATTAGGCTTCATTGGTTTTAATTCATTGTCGTTGACCTTTATGATCCTGCATGATTGTTAGTCGCATGACATAATATGTGTACACTAAGATTAGCCATATGCATCAAGTGGAAATTTATGTTTAATAGATTGATTACAATGCTTAGGCCTAGATATATAATTTCCAATTTGATTTTTCCCATGCGTTAGTCATAAAAAATATTTTTTATTAATGTCCACATGGTGTTATAAATTTTCAATATCTTTTAAAACTAATCCTTTAAACCTTGCTTACGTCTCTAAAAATCCACCGTTAGATCAAAAATCCTGTTGTGCACGATCATCCACTCTTAAGATATGTATCAGGTTTTAACCATAAAAAGAGGGGGAGTTAGCAATGTATTAGACCCTCAATTAATCTTAATTAGGGGTAGTGTTTGGTGGTACTTACCTTAATTAAATCATGAAAAACAAATCCTAAACCCTAACCTTTGGATATCTTAGTTATGCGCAATCGTCAAATCTGGGCAGGGTCCATCATCATCATCAGATTGGTTACATATATGTGCTTCTTATACCACTTTATTTACTTTTTGATAGTCTCAATCATGCGCAATCATTAGATCTTTTGTGGAGATGAGCATGATCATTCGATTTATTTTGAATATAGCTTGGTCAATGACTTCCTTTTTATCTTCTGATCATATTCGATAAAGTACCACCATCTAATTTGGTAGGCTTAAGTGTAGTCATCAGATATTTTATATGACTATAATTCCACTAGCGATTACTTTATCTTTATCTAACTTGTTTTTGATGAGGCACTACCATCAGATCCACGACCATTGATTAACCCATGAGGTACAATTATATCCTTTAGTTGACTTTGATTAAATCATAGCCATAAGATCTAGGTGGGTTGAAATGCTACCATTGATTTTCCTTTAGCTTATAATGCCTCTAAGGGAGCACTATTGTTAGATTCGATTGAGGCTATCACTACCATTAGACCATCTTAAAACATGTGCTTTGACTTGTCAATGTTTGCTTGTATTGTGGAAGAGCACTACCGTTGATCTTATTTAATATCTTTATGGTGGTGTGAAATCATAGCCATTGGATCTAGGCAAGCTTGAGCACAATTTTCAATTTTATTTTGATGAGCGTCTTGACTTGTCAACTGTTGCTTACCTTGAGGAAGAGTGTTACCATTGGATTGGCCTTGGAGTGCACTCAGTCATTGATTTTATTTGGCCCATCCTATGTCCAAGCCCTGGATTATCATGAATGAAGCATGGCCATTAGATCATCTTGTGTTTGAATGTAGCCATTTATCATCTTAGATTTTGGATTGGAAAGGAATCATCACTATCATTAGATAGAGTCATGATGAGTCACGACCGTTGATTTTCCATAACCTGCAAAACTAAGCACAACACAAGGCGCACATGCTATTTAGTCTTAATTAATCTATGATTAACAAAAGGGGGAATATTAGGTATGTATTAAGATCCTTTTTAATTTTTATTAGTGGTTTAATTAATCTTGTGGTGCTTAACCCATTCAATGTTAACACTTTGATACTCCGAGTAAGCGCGATCGTCCGATCTTTTCACAATGTAGCACTACCATCCAAATATTTGGATTTGTATGATGTTTATTCCAAGAGGGTGCATGACCCTTAATTAAATTTCCACCAAGACTTTAGGCTTGAAGATTTTTTAAGTGTTGGTGAAATTAAAGCGTGTGCATCCTTTGGATTGGTTACGGATCAAGCGTTATCGATAGATTTTTTAAAGTTGCTTGATATTAACAAGGTATTTTTAGGGGGACTTATTATTTGATTTGATATTATAGAATCTTTTTTAAAAAGGTCGAGGATATTTAATGGTTAAGACCCTTTAGTGGTTAAAGACCTTTATTGGATGTTTGATTTTTGAATAAGATTAACGGTCACAAAGGCAATATTATTAATGGCTAAGGTTCTGACTTTGAATTTAATTTAGATGACATTTTAAAACCATTTAAAATCAATTTCTCAGAGGAGAATGCAATAGAGACCAACAACATTTGCTAAATTTATTGAAGCCAAAAATTTAAAATTGGGGGTCTCTGATGTTGAGTCAAATTTGGCTCCAACATAGGCTCTGACTGGGACAATGTGCTGAAAACATGAGGCACTTGAGAATTCTAGAATCTCCTGGTTTCATTTCCAGCCTTGGACAGAATCATAATCCATCAAGCATGATTAGAAAATCAAAATATAAACAAAGAAAACTTTAAAACTAAGAAGATACAATAAAGCAACAAAAACATAACATCAAAGAAGTAGAGTATCCAAAAACTGTTATTCTCCTCAATCAAATTTAGATCAAAGGATCAAAATTTTAAGTTCAGATGAGCTTTTGGAATATTGTTATGATTGTTCTACAAAGTCTTAAGATATGATCACACATAATGTATCAAAGTTGTTTGCCTCATCATGCCTTGGCCTAAGTGTGTGTTAGTGCATTCATTTTGATTTTTGGGTCTTCTAGAACTTCACCCTGTTTGGAAAATGATCAAGCCTAATAAGTGATTTCACTCCTTAATATTTTCACCATTTGTAGGGCTCCACTGCTAGTCAAGCATCTATAGCCCCGGTGGAGATGCTATTGATCCCATCTGGTTTTACTCTACTACCAATCAAGCGTCTATAGCCCTAGTAGAGGTTTTCCAAGATATCTCAGATACAAACTCAATCTGCATTATTTTAATTTTCTTTCTCTTTTTGAGAAATATTTAGATATAAGCAAATTGTGCAATGAGTATGCCTTGAGTTGAGGATCAATTTTTGGCTAAAGGATAGAGTGTAATGATTTTTAGCTTAATCACCTTACCAAACAGAATTTTATCCTTTGGATCCTAAAATTTCATTAAAGAGTATTTGCAATGTGAGGTTCTGGCATGATGTTACAACAACTCTGATGTTACTCTATTTTATTTCATATCATATGACAGTTGCAGGAACATTCAATTTTGAAAATTGTAAGCATCATCAAAATCTAAAATAAATTTCCTCTTCTTTGTTTATCTTTTAGAGAAATAAACATTTAAAGAATACTCTTCTTCTTATGATAGTCACGAAGGATAACTGTACAAAGCAAAATAGGACACAATAGTAAGAAGGACACTGAGCAAAACAAACAACATAACATCCTGATAGGAACAACACTCTATTTTTGGGTTTTTATATATTTTATTTTATTTTATATTGTTTTTATTTTTCCTTTATTTTTAGGGCTTTTATCCCCTGTTGACCCCATGGTAGGGGTTATAGACTTTGAGATGTATACCATTGATAGGGATTTTCATCAGGTCTCCTTCTAATGTTTGCAACTTGTAAGTGTTTTGACCGACAACCTGAGCTATTTGATAGGGGCCAATCCACTTGGGTTCAAGCTTCCCTTTTTCCCCATGCTTATCATTTTTAGGATCCCAGTAGATCACTATATCACCTTCACAAAAAGGAGTACCTTTTGCTTTCTTGTTAAATGATTTTACAATTTTTTGAGTTTGATCAATTATCCTGTTTAAGGTCTCTCTTCTTTGTTCTTGCAATTGAGCAATTTGGTCTAGTCTTCTCTGCAAGGCATCAGGGTTCTCATGATCTTGTAATAGTAGGGAAAGTGCTAATTTTTCTATTCTTGAGGGTAACAAGGCCTTCTCTCCATATACCATTTCATAGGGAGTTCTACCTGTATTTCTCTTTAGTGATAACCTGTCTGCCCATAAAGCAAATTTTAACTCACTGTCCCAACTCTTCTTATTTTTACCCAATGATATTTTAATTCTGGTGATTAAATTTTTATTTGATGACTCAGCTAGACCATTCCCTTGAGGATAGTAATTTGTAGACTGGGAAAGTTCTATTCCATACTTAGCACAAAATTCTACCATCTCATATGATACAAAATATTGCCCATTATCTGTTACTATTTTTTGAGGAACCCCAAACCTGGTTAGAATACTTTCTTCTAAGAATTTAATGATAGTTTGAGAAGTAGAACTTCTTAGAGGTGCAACCTCTACCCATTTTGTGAAGTAATCTATTGTAGTTATGATCCATTTATGTCTTCCTGATGAGTTTGGGTTAATTTCCCCAATTAGGTCAATGCCCCATTGTGTGAATGGTGCTTCTATGATCACTGGTTTGAGAGGCATAGCAGCTAAGTGCTTCTTACCTACAAAAACTTAGCAATTATGACAATTCCTAACATATTGATATACATATTTAAAAAGTGTAGGCCAATAATAGCCTGCTCTCATGATTTTATTTGTTGTGGCTTTTGGAGCAAAATGTCCCCCATAGAAACCATCATGAAACTCTTTCATTGTTTCTAGGACTTCACTTTCATACAAGCAAACTAATAACACACCATCAGGGTGTCTCCAATAGAGCACACCATCCTGCACATGATATTTCTGTGTTTGCAGTTTTATTGATCTCATTCTATTAATTGGCATGTCCTTTGGGAAAGACAGAGTTTGTAGGTATGCTAATATTTCATCATACCATTTACATTCAACATTATTAACTCTCTTGATGTCATGCATCTCATCTACTATAATGATATTATTAGAATCTTCTCCTTTATATGCTAGGTACTTTGCTAAGCCCTACCCTCTTACAGTTTTGACTATTTTGAATTCTGCATCATACTGTAATAGTTTTACCATCCATCTTGCAGGCCTTCCTAGTGGCTCAGACTGGGTGAAGACATCTTTTATTGTTATGAAAGGGATACAACAGTAAACTTTATTTGAACCGAATATACCTTTGAAATGTTCTAAAGATTGAATTACTGCATAAGCATGTTTTTCTAGTAGGGTATATTTAAGATGTGCTCCTTTCAATCCTGAACTCATGAAAGCTATTGGCCTTTCATTATTTTCATCATCTTTCTATGAGAGGACTACAGCAATGGAATGCTCAGATGCATATGAGTAAATGTTAAAGTCTTTAGAATAATCAGGGCAACTTAAGGCTAGGGAAGTAGAAATGGCTTCTTTTATCTTATTGAATGCTTCCATGTTTTCTACTATCCATTTTATTTCTCCAATATTTTTAACCATATCATTTATGGGTTTAGTCATCTCTACAAAATTTGGAATGAATCTTCTAACAAAATTTATTTTTCCAAAGAATGACCTGACTCCTTTTAAGTTTCTAGGAGGGGGAATTTTGGAGATGGCTTCTATTCTTTCTGGATCAATACTTATCCCCTTTTTTGAAACTATGTGACCTAATAATTTCCCTTGTGTTGTTTCGAATATGCACTTCTTGGGATTTAGGGAAATTCCAAATTCTTTGCACCGAGCAAAGACTGTAGCTAGATGTTCTAAGTGATCTTCTAGATTTTTAGAAAATACTATGATGTCATCCAAATATACAACCACTATTTTGAACATTAATCCTTTGAAGGTAAAGTCCATTGCTCTCTGAAAGGTAGCACCTGCATTCATTAGGCCAAAAGGTATTCTCAAATATTCAAATGTGCCCTAGGGTGTGGTGAATGTTGTCTTATGTCTATCTTCTGGATTGATCTGGATTTGGTTATATCCAGAAAATCCATCCAATAGGGACATTCTAGATGAACCAACTACTACTTGCAATAGTTGCTCCATATTTGGCAATGGATAATTGTCCTTTAATGAACTTTTATTTAAATTTCTAAAATCTACACAGAGTCTAATATCCCCATTTTTCTTTCTAACTGGTACTAAATTGGATATCCAAGAGGAAAATCTTACCTTTCTGATTATTTTGGAATCCAACAATTTTTGTACCTCTTTTTGCATTATTGGGTGCAGGGTAGGGTTATACTTCCTCTATTTTTGTCTGAATGGCTTGGAATCTTCCTTCAGGGGTATTATGTGTGTCATTACATCTATTTTGAAGGTTTTAAGATCTTCATAAGTCCAAGCAAAATGCTCTTTATTTTTCTTTAAGAAACTGATATATCCAACTTTTTCCTTTGTTGGTAAAGTTGTGTCTATTTTTACTATTCTGGGCTCTTTCATTGTACCAATATTAACATCTTCAGCTATAGTCTCTTTCAAGAGAGGTTTGAATGCTTTATCAAAATCATCAAATAGACTCTCTAGAGAAACTAATCCTTTTGGTATTTTATTTGTTTTTAGTTGGATTACTTCTACTGGTTCACCTATTTGGTCTTTCAATTTTTCTTCATCTTTTTCATCACAGATTATATCTGCATATTGATTTTGTAAAGTCATGAAGTCCTTTATATCCACATCATCTTGAAAGACTTGTAAGTAAACAATGTTATCTAGTACAGAAGGCTTATAGACTAAAATGGTTGGGAACCTATCCATATATTCTGTAGTAATCTCTGGATGATCTAGGCCTGATGCATTTATAGCTAAGAGGTCTACAACATGATTATGTTCTCTAGGAATGTATGAGATATTGAAAGCTAAAAATTTATCAATCTCTTCCAATACTGCAGTTCTATATTGTTTTAACCTAGGATGCTTAGTTTGATACTTTCCTTTTATCTGTTGGATAATTAATTCTGCATCTCCTGTTACAATCAGGTAATTAATCCCTAATTCTTTTGCTTTCCTCAATCCTAGCAATAAAGCCTCATACTCAGCTACATTATTTGTGCAAGGGAATTCTAGTCTGTAAGGAATACCAAGGTAGTTTCCTTTTATGTCAGTCAAATTGACTCCTGCACCTACTCCAGATTGGGATTTAGCTCCATCAAAAGTCATGGTCCACATTTCCTGTGTTAATACTCTATCTGATTCAACATCAACCATTTTTATGACTTTTGGATCCATGTTTTTAGCCTCTGGTACTTCTACCAGGAATGGGTTATGCCATATTGAATAAACTCCCATTCCTTTTTCTTCCATTGAGTTTACTAGATTTATCATGGTTTCATCTATTTTAATTAACTCTATAGAATATTTGTTAAAAGGTTCTCTTCGTAGAGTTACATTTTCTTTATCTGACATTGGGATGGTAGCATAAGACCAATCTAATTGAATTGATCCCCCTAGTTGTTCTACCCAATGCCTGCTTAGTAGTAGTGAGAAGAAAGGGTCAACGTCAACTACTACAACATCCATCACTATACCTTTCTTGGGATGTTGGTCTAGGAAAACTAATAATCCAGTTATCACTCCAACGCAAGGTACTTGCCTACTATCCATTACTAAAACAGGGGTAGAATCTCTTGTACAGATTAACCCCATTTGGTCAGCTATCATTTTGGGCATGATATTATGTGAAGCTCCACTATCCAACATACAATTATGAATCACATACCTCTCTCCTTCATCTGAATTATATCTTAATGATACATAGAAGGGTCTGATTGAGGATGGTGATCTTGTATCTTGTTGATTTTGTCTAGCAGCATGGCAAGTTGGATCTTCTTTTTGTTCAACTAATCCAAATGCTCTGCAGACTTGTTCTCTGTACTGCTGAACTTTCATAAGCTCACCAAATGTAATGTTAACTTTTTGCTTACTGAGTTCTGACCCAACATCAAATTCTATCTTTTTTATATCCAGTGGTTTGTTGCTTTCTTCTTTAGATGTTTCCTCTTCTAATTCTACTATCTCAGGAATGATCTTTTTGGGGGTTCTATCAATTTTCTCTTTACTAATATTTTTATTTATGAAAGTCTATTTTCTTGTTTCACTAGTGGAAGCTTTCTCTGTTCTATCAGGAATTGCTCTATTTCTTAAATTTAGAGTATTGGTAGCTTCTAATTCTTCTACTTCTTTAGCAGTGGGGATTAATCTTCCCTGCTTCATTTTATCATATCTTGACTCATGTGGCTTTTGGAGGATTTTAGTACCTTCAGCTACTAAGATCTGAGGATGATGATTTGAAGCATACTTGTCCATATTCTCTTCAAAGAGCCTTTCTCTGGACTCATCTTCTAGAGACCAATAGACATTAATCCTTATATCTTCTTCTGAATCATCATTAAGATCTATATTGTGTTGTTTACTTAAGTAAAAACCACATCCTTCTAGATTATGGGGGGCCTCACAGGTTGAGCAAAAATAAGGAAAACTTTCTGCTATGTTAGCAGATGGCATAGGGTTAGGAACATTATTCTGATCTCTGTCAGACTCTCTATTTTTCCAATTATTATTTCCATTGTTCCTATTCCTATTTCCTTCATCAGAGGCATTGTTGTTTCCCCAATTCCTATTGAAATTTTTCTTGAAGGGAGGGTGATTGTCAACATGTGGTCTCTCTGGTTGTGAGGTTTCACCATTATTTCCATTGTTTCCATTATTTCTCTCTATTCTTGCTAACCTGTTGTTCATGGTATTAAACATCTCAACCATTTGATTAGTTAATTTCTCCATTGGATCTACTTCAGTTTTGTTGAGCAAGGTGCAACGACAGTATTGTCATTGTTGTCAACACACTCAGATGGATAGGTTGATGTAGTGGACAGTTGTTCGGAGGTTTTTCAGAGTATGTACAGTGATTTTCAATGCTTATGAGGATGTTTTTGATGTTCGGGTGAAGTTGTTATAGGTTGTTCATGCAAATTTGCAAAAGTTGAAAAAATCGTCAAGAAGTTGTCAAAAAATTGCAAAAGTCATCACGGGTGTAGTTGGATAGGATGGATCAGTTTGGAACATGCCAGCATGTCAGGAAATAGTCTAGAATAGTGTTGGAGGTGTCAGCATAGTGTTTGGATTGATCGGTGATGTTTTGGTATCTTGGCGGATGATTTGGCAAGTGGTTGTACAGGCCAAAAAAGGCAGTTTTGTCAGAAGCACTACGAGCAAACCGAGAAGAATTTGATAGCAAAATTTGAACTGGAGGTGGTCGTTATCTTCAAGAACATGTGTTCCAAATTTCCACCAAAATGGAGAAACGAGGCGAATGTTACAAGCATTGCAAGACTGTCACAAAAATGCTCTTTTTGGAAAAAGTGTGTCAGTAGCAGTTTTCGTGGAGGTGGTACAGGTGAACCGTAAGGATTTATGTAGCGATATTCAGACTGGATGTATTCAGCATTGCAGATATTCTACGTTTCAAATTTTAGAGAAAACAGAGTTACGAGGTGAGAGTTATGATTGTTGCAAAAATGGTACAGGTCACTTTTATGTCAATTTGTTCCACTTGTGCAAAATCCTTCAGTTGGCCGTTTCGACCTTGCAGAGTCGCCAGAGTTTCGGTTTCAGTGTTGTTACACCTTCAAGGCATCAAATAGAGCATCTTTCATTTTTGGTTTGAGGTGTCACGTGGCTCCAAAGTAAGAGAACGAGTAAGGTGTCAATTCTTTGCATGTGACGTGTTTGACGAAATGCCTTCTCAAAATAAAAAAAGGAAGTTATATTGTTTTAAGAAGCTTCATTAAAGAAAATATTTTTAAAATTGAAAAGGGAAAAATAATGCAAGTGTGTGCTTTTTAAGTGACAAGGGATTTTATTGAAAAGTGGGGACTTTATTTTGTGAAGAGAGAAGTGTGTGTGGAGAAAAATAAAGAGTGAAAATCCATGATTTTTGGAGAGTGGTGAAAAATGTCACTTCAGTATTTTGGGCATAAATTTCTCATATGATATCCATTTTGGCTGAAATTTTGAGAGGAGTTCATAGACAAAGTGTTGCACAATACCTAGAAAGCGTTTAGCAATTGGTAGAATGAGCTAAGAGAACAATCAGTTTTTTTTTGAGAAGAGAAGATTCAAATTCTGAGTAATGCAAGAGAGAGGGATGTTATATTGGGTGAAATAGAAAGTTTTAGATTTTGAGCTTACAGACCATAGAGGGTTCTGGTTTTAGTGAAGACATTCATATATGTCATTTTATTATCAATATCAAAATCAAGTGGGTGCTTGGTAGAGGGGTTGGTGCTCCTTTCTGTTGGTGCAGATAAATCAGGGGTTGGTGCTCCTTCTAGTGGGTGTTGGTAAATTGATTGTAAAGTTGGTGCTTTGCAAAGGCTGGATTTGGATGGGAGTCCAAATAGTCATTTTTGAGGATGTAGCCAAATCGGTGAACCTCGGTACATCTTGTGTTGTGTGATGTTCTCTTGTTATACTTGCTTTATTTGGTTTTATGTTTTCATTGTTTTGGCTTTGAGTGTTGAAGATTTAAGTTTTAAAGAGCTACATTGATTCACCCCCCTCTTAGTGTCATTGTGAGACTAACAATTGGTATCAGAGTGAGGTTCCTGAATAGGCTTAACCGGCTAGGGTGATCTTGGAAGTGACACAATGGCAGGTGGTGAAGGCTTCTCATCAAACAAAGCACCATTGTTTGATGAAACTAATTACGCATTTTGGAGACTCAGGATGCAGACATATCTTTGTGCTTTGGGATACGACATTTGGGATTCAGTAGATAGTGGATACACAATACCCACCACTTCTCCAACCGATGCTGTCGGTAAGAAACTATTTGAGAATGACTCAAAAGCAAAGAATGCTATCATGTGTGGATTAGTGGACAACGAACTGGTAAATATTATGGGTTGTAAAATGACAAAGGAAATATGGGACAAATTGAAGAGCATTCATGAAGGAGACGTTAAGATCAAGGAGGCCAAGTTACAAACACATCGAGCTCAGTTCGAAGTATTAAATATGAATGACGATGAGAATATAGAGGCATATATGCTGAGAGTTAATGAAGTCATTAATGCGATTAGAGGACTCGACGAGGAAATCAAAGATTCTGTCATCGTGAAAAAGGTATTAAGATCCCTTCCCCAAAGATTTGATTCTAAAGTTTCAGCTATAGAAGAAGCTAAAGATCTAAATTCTTTTAGTATGGATGAGATGCATGGTTCTTTGACTGCATATGAGATGAGAATAGGAAAATCTAAACCCATAGACAGAGAAGCTGCTTTTAAAGCCCATAAAAATATGAAAGCAAAACAAGAATCCGAGGAAGAAGAGACATCAGATGAAATGGAAGCAAACTTTGTTCGAAAACTAAAAAGGGGAAAAGGAAAATACAGAGGAAAGTTACCATTTAAATGTTTCAACTATGGAGGCATTGGGCATTTTGCAGCTAAATGTCCACTTAATGAGAAGAACAGAAGTGATGAAGGATCGCACGAAGAAAGAAGTGATTGGAAGAAAAAAAAAATTTTAGAAAAGGCAACTTCAAGAAGAAAAGTTTCATCTCCAAGAATGTCAGTTCATCAGAAGATAGCTCCAGTGAGGATTCTAAAAAGGAAATAGGTGAAGCTCTTTTCATGGCACTCAAAGAAGAAAAACCAGAAAAAGAATAGGAATGTGATGAAGAAGAAATTGATGCAGAAGTGAATTTGGAAGAGGAACTAATTGCAGCTCTAGATGAATTGAAGATAGAAAGAAAAAAGAATAAGAAAATTTCAAGAAAGCTTGAGGATGCAAATGAAATCATAACAAATTTGAAAGTACAGATAGAAGAATCCAAGAAAATCTCCGAAGATCTCGAAGTGCAAATAACCATGAAAATAGATTATTGCAACAAGCTAGAAGAAGAGATTGTTGGTTTAAGAATGCAGCTAGAAGAGATGAATCAGAAAATTAGTTGTTATCACAAACGTGAAGAAAGTTCTATGAAGTCTGGATAAGATCATAAATAACCAAAAGACTACAGGCATCAAATTTGGTTTGGGTTTTGATGAAGGAGAATCGTCAAATGGATCAAAGGCCATAAATGAAGAATCCACAAAGAATGAAGAGAAGAAACAGGTTGATCAAGCAAAAATGAATCATGCAAAGGAAAGCAATAATGCAAGGCACGAAAGGAGAATTGACAATGATGGCTTCACCAATGTCACACATCAAAGAAGAAGAAGATTTATGGCTCCTACGACAACATGGCAAAGACCACCACCCAGGTTCAATCATCTCTTTTCTGGTTACTATTTTAAATGCAATGGTTATGGACATAAGATCTCAGATTGCAAGTATAATGTAGGACCAAGGAATTTTACCAATAGAAATGCTTTTTCACCTTTGATGGATTATGCAGTAGAATGTTATAACTATCATAATTTTGGGCATATTGCAAGAAATTGTCGAAGTACATTTGCATCAAATCAATTTTAGGGAAGAAAATTTCAGCCAAATGGAATAAGACAAAATAGAAAATTTCTCGAAAAACATGCACAAGCTACTGAAAAAGAAAAGCCAAAACAAGAGCCCAAAATTGTAATCAAACCTGAGTGGAAAGAAAAAGAGTGACCTAAGGAAGAAAATGAATCCTTGATCGTACATATGACATTTAAAGCGCAGAATAAATCCGCACCATGGATACTTGATAGTGGATGCTCCAGTCATATGATAGGTGACAAACAAAAATTTGAGAAGTTGCAGCAATATGAAGGTGGTTCAGTAAAGTTTGGAAATAATGATGGAGCTAAGATAGTTGGCAGAGGTTCAGTTAAGATTAGTGATGGAAAAATCAGGTCAAAAGAAGTCTTGTTTGTGGTTGGTCTGAAGCATAACTTGTTGAGCGTAAGTCAGATTTGTGATAGAGGTCATGAAGTGATCTTTAAGAAGCAAGGTTGTGAAGTCAGAAAGGCAAACAATGGGAAGTTGATAGCAACTGGATCAAGGACATCTGGCAACCTGTACACTCTCTCAGAGACTTCAGAAGGAGCTTGCTTGATTGGATAGGAAGAAGAGAATTGGTTGTGGCACAAGAGGCTCGGTCATATCAGTTTTGACAATCTAGTAAAAATCAGCTCAAAGAAAGTAGTGAGAGATATTCCCACCATTGGCAAACCATCAAATAGCATTTGTGCTTCATGTCAAAAGGGGAAGCAAACTAGAGTCTCATTTAAAACAAAAGAGTACTACACAAGCAAACCTTTGGAACTAGTACATACTGATTTATGTGGACCCATGAGAATGCAAAGCATAAACGATGACAAATATTTCATGTTGTGTATAGATGACTATTCCAGGATGACATGGGTACTATTTTTGAAGCATAAATCAGAAGCTTTTGAGATGTTCAAGGTTTTCAAAAACCAAGTTGAGAATCAAATAGGAAAAAGGATTAAATGTTTAAGGTCAGACAGAGGAGGAGAGTTCATTTCAGAGGATTTCATAGAGTATTGTGAAAAATATGGCATTAGGAGACAGTTTTCAGCAGCGGGACACCTCAATAGAATGGTGTGGTAGAAAGAAAGAATATGACAGTGCAGGAAATGGCATGGACTATGTTGATTGAGAGCAAAGTAGTAGATAAATTTTGGAAAGAGGTAGTCCATACTATGGTATACATCCAAAATAGGTGCATGTTGAGGATGCATGAAAGCAAAACTCCTTATGAGTTGTGGTTCGGTAAAAAGGCAACAACAAGATACTTTAAAGTTTTTGGCAGCAAGTGTTACATCAAAAGAACTGAAGAAAACCTTGGTAAGTTTGAAGATAGAGCGGATGAAGGTATTTTTCTTGGCTATTCATCAAAAAGCAAAGCTTACAAATGCTACAACAAGAGGCTAAGGAAAATTGTGGATAGTGTCGATGTTAAAGTTGATGAAGGAAGGGAATGAGTAATTAGCTATGAAGAGAACTACCCAATTTATGAAGAGGTCATTGAAGGAGATGAGGAAAAGGAAATGGAAAAGAAACCAAAAATTGACTCAAAGGATTCAAACAGTGATTCAAAAGTGGAAGAAAATAAGAAATTCAAAATAGGCAGTTGGTAGAAAGATCATCCTAGAGAGCAAATAATTGGAGACCCCATAGTTGGTGTTCAGACAAGAAGAAGATTAGTAAGTAACTACTCTTTATTATCCAGAATTGAGCCCAAAAATGTTGTTGACGCAAGCAAATATGAAAGTTGGGTAAAGGCAATAAATGAAGAATTAGATCAGATCGAGAAAAACAAGACTTGGGAGTTAGTACCAAGACCCACAAATAAAAATGTAATCGGTACTAAATGGGTCTTTCGAAACAAATTGAATGAAGATGGATAGGTAGTCAGGAACAAAGCAATATTGGTATGCAAAGGCTATGCACAAGTTGAAGGTATTGACTTTGAGGAAACCTTTGCACCTGTGGCCAAACTAGAGGCAATTAGAATGTTTCTGGCTTTAGCAGTTTACAAGAATTTCAAAGTTTATCAAATGGATGTGAAATCAACATTTTTGAATGGGAAACTTGAAGAAGAGGTTTATATTGAGCAGCCAGATGGTTTCCAGCTTGGTGATGATCCCAACTTGGTTTGCAAGTTGAAGAAAGTGTTATATGGCTTAAAATAGGCACCTCGAGCATGGTATGCAAGGCTAGACAATTATCTTACTCAGCAAGGGTTCAAGAAAGGTATGGTGGATAGTAATTTGTATGTCAAAATAGAAAATGGTCATCATATTGTTCTTGTTGTATACGTAGATGATATCATATTTGGTAGCAACAAAGATGAGTTGTGTAAAGATTTAGCAAATAAGATGCAGAAAGAATTTGAAATGTCAATGATTGGTGAACTTTCGTATTTCCTCGGATTGCAAGTTAATCAAAAGGAGAAGGGCATATTTATTTCTCAAATTAAATATGTGAAAGAGATGCTGAAAAAGTTCACAATGGAGGATTGTAAGCCAGTTAGCACTCCCATGACGATAGGTTGCAAGTTGAGCAAGGATGACAAATCTCCACATGTTGATCAAACTATGTATAGATCTATGATTGGGAGCTTACTGTACTTGACAGCTACTAGACCAGATATTTTGTAGGCAGTATGCATGGTAGCATGATTTCAGGCTAGTCCCAAGGAGACTCATGTGACAGTAGTGAAGAGGATTCTTCGGTACCTCAAGGGTACTATGGAGTATGGGTTATGGTATCCGAAAGGTAAGGACTTCACCCTTATTGCGTATTCAGATGCAGATTGGGTAGGATGTGTAGATGATAGGAAGAGTACCAGTGGAGGTGCATTCTATCTTGGAGATAGGTTGGTCGCGTGGCACAGTAAGAAATAGGAGTCAGTCTCCTTATCCACAGTAGAGGTAGAATACATTGCAGCGACAACGTGTTGTACGTAGGTGTTATGGATGAAACAAACTCTGAAGGATCTTGGCATTAATTTTAGTGAGCCAATTTTAGTTAAGTGTGATAACACCAGTGCCATTAACATCTCAAAGAATCTGGTTATGCATTCTCGCACAAAACATATTGCTATCCGGTATCATTTTTTGAAGGAGAAAGTTGCGGAAGGTGAGGTTAAGTTGGATTTTGTTCCAAAAATAGAGCAAGTAGTGGATATCTTCACCAAACCATTGCCCAAGGAAGTCTTTGAGTACCTTCACAAGAAATTGGGAGTGGTCACACTTCCCAAGAATTGACTAGCTATTGGGGCCACATTCTCAGGGGAGCATTTGTGTATTTGTTTATCTTTTTGCTCATGTTTGTGATTTTTGCTAAGTGTAATAATTTTTGCCTGAGAATGTTGTGCATGGACTCAGGGGGAGTTTGTAGTAGCCCTTTGGTCTTGTTGTCAAATGGGGAGAAGAGTTACAGGAAATTGTGCGTGTGTTGCCAACAATTCCAAAGGGGGAGATTGTTGAGCAAGGTGCAACGATAGTATTGTCATTGTTGTCAACACACTCAGATGGACAGGTTGATGTAGTGGATAGTTTTTCAGAGGTTTTTCAGAGTATGTATAGTGATTTTCAATGCTTATGAGGATGTTTTTGATGTTCGGGTGAAGTTGTTACAGGTTGTTCATGCAAATTTGCAAAAGTTGAAAAAATCGTCAAGAAGTTGTCAAAAAATTGCAAAAGTCATCACGGGCATAGTTGGATAGGATGGATCAGTTTGGAACATGCCAGCATGTCAAGAAATAGTCTATAATAGTGTTGGAGGTGTCATCACAGTGTTTGGATTGATCGGTGACGTTTTCGGTATCTTGGCGGATGATTTGGCAAGTGGTTGTATAGGCCGAAAAAGGGTAGTTTTGTCAGAAGCACTACGAGCAAACCGAGAAGAATTTGATAGCAAAATTTGAACTGGAGGTGGTCGTTATCTTCAAGAACATGTGTTCCAAATTTCCACCAAAATGGAGAAACGAGGCGAATGTTACAAGCGTTGCAAGACTGTCACAAAAATGCTCTTTTGGAAAAAGTGTGTTAGCAGTAGTTTTCATGGAGGTGGTACAGGTGAACCGTAAGGATTTATGTAGTGATATTCATACTGGATGTAGTTCAGAATTGTAGATATTCTACGTTTCAAATTTTAGAGAAAACAGAGTTACGAGGTGAGAGTTATGATTGTTGCAAAAATGGTACAGGTCACTTTTATGTCAATTTGTTCCACTTGTGCAAAATCCTTCAGTTGGCCGTTTCGACCTTGCAGAGTCGCCAGAGTTTCGGTTTCAGTGTTGTTACACCTTCAAGGCATCAAATAGAGCATCTTTCATTTTTGGTTTGAGGTGTCACGTGGCTCGAAGTAAGAGAACGAGTAAGGTGTCAATTCTTTGCATGTGACGTGTTTGACGAAATGCCTTCTCAAAATAAAAAAAGGAAGTTATATTGTTTTAAGAAGCTTCATTAAAGAAAATATTTTTAAAATTGAAAAGGGAAAAATAATGCAAGTGTGTGCTTTTTAAGTGACAAGGGATTTTATTGAAAAGTGGGGACTTTATTTTGTGAAGAGAGAAGTGTGTGTGGAGAAAAATAAAGAGTGAAAATCCATGATTTTTGGAGAGTGGTGAAAAATGTCACTTCAGTATTTTGGGCATAAATTTCTCATATGATATCCATTTTGGCTGAAATTTTGAGAGGAGTTTGCAGACAAAGTGTTGCACAATACCTAGAAAGCGTTTAGCAATTGGTAAAATGAGCTAAGAGAACAATCAGTTTTTTTGTGAGAAGAGAAGATTCAAATTCTGAGTAATGCAGAGAGAGGGATGTTATACTGGGTGAAATAGAAAGTTTTAGATTTTGAGCTTACAGACCATAGAGGGTTCTGGTTTCAGTGAAGACATTCATATATGTCATTTTATTATCAATATCAAAATCAAGTGGGTGCTTGGTAGAGGGGTTGGTGCTCCTTTCTGTTGGTGCGAGATAAATCAGGGGTTGGTGCTCCTTCCAGTGGGTGCTTGGTAAATTGATTGTAAAGTTGGTGCTTTGCAAAGGCTGGATTTGGATGGGAGTCCAAACAGTCATTTTTGGGGATGTAGCCAAATCGGTGAACCTCGGTACATCTTGTGTTGTGTGATGTTCTCTTGTTATACTTGCTTTATTTGGTTTTATGTTTTCATTGTTTTGGCTTTGAGTGTTGAAGATTTAAGTTTTAAAGAGCTACACTGATTCACCCCCCTCTCGGTGTCATTGTGAGACTAACAAGTTCTTTGTAAATAAAATTCTACCATTTTGGGTTTCCTATTAGGTTGGTTTATTTCCAAAGAATAAGGTTTCATTTTACCACTATCTAGCATATTTCTTTTGATCTCAATTACTTTATCCATGCATTCATCGATAGTGGTGGTTTGCTCTTGCCTTAATTCATAATTGAACTCCCCTTGGAAAGAAGTTTTATAGAAACAAATTGACTGGATGTCACTAGACCTAATGTTGATAGGGATTTTATTCCTAGTTTTGGAAAACCTTCTGTTAAAATCACTGACAGCTTCATTTTCCTTTTTCTTTACTGTGGCCAACTTGGTCAATAAGGATTGTTAAGTTTTCCTCTCTTCTAATTTCTTCAAAAACAAAGTTTCCATTTAAAAAAAATCTATAATGTCATTAGTTGGGAGAGAATTGAACCACTCTATGACATCCTTTTCTAAGGTTTGCAGGAATAGTCTCAGGACTACATCTTCATGTTCTACCTCTAAGTTATCCAAAGCATATAAGAAACTTTTAATATGATCTTCCCTAGTAACTGCATTATTTTCTTAGAATTTAGGGAGATACTTATGAGCTTTATTAGGTAAGGCATTCAAATTTGTAGGCAAAGTAAAAGGTATATACCTATTAGCTCCCCACTATTGAATATTATTTTGATTTGGCTAAGCTATTGTGACTGTAGGTGTTAGTGATTTGGATTCATAGAAACACTACCTATAGGAATATGGGATTGGGTAATCTTAATATAATTAGTTGAATTATCTACTACAATATTACTATTAGTTGGGCAATGAGAATAATCAAATGTATCATCAATAGCAAAATTTAACCCACTATTATCAACTATTTTTGTAGCAGTAATATTCCAATATCTATTTTTCTTCATGTACTTTATAATCGTAGGACAAGATTTACTTTCATACACAATATTATTAAGAAGTGGATTTTTTTTATTATAGGTAAGTACCTCAAGGTTCTCAAATTCTAGGAATAACTCCTTATCACTTCTTTTGGTGTGCGCCAGGACATTCTACTCTTTCTGCCTTGATTTTTGGTTTTTGGGTTCGTCCAGACAGATTCACCGGCACAGGTAGTGCAAAAAGAACATAATGTATTATCAAGATTGCTTGATTTTTAACTCTCAGCCTCACAGGAGATGGTTCTTGGGGAAAATCAAGAAACACCAAGAACACTTTTAAAGATAACTGGAAAACACGGGAAAGAGAAAATAAAGAACATAAAAGACATAAAAATTAAAATGAAGGTTCTTTATTCCTATTGGTCTCTAATTTTATAAAAACATGTAGTCATTGAAAATCAGTTTAAAAGTTATAAATTCATCCCCAGCAACAGCGCCAAAAAACTATTGGCTTTAGTTTGACTGGCTAGTGTGTATTACCAGAAAAGATATGTCATTAAACCTCAGGCCTAGAATCACGAAGATTATATCCCCAACAACGGTGCCAAAAAAAAATTGAAACAATTTCTTGCATCCATAGGGTTGATTTGTTAAGCTACAAGAAATCATTTGAAACCAACGAGCTATTACAGGCTTTGGTCAACCTACCTCTCCATTCTTATAAAAGGTATATTTCTAAAGGAAATAACTAGAATGGGTAAGGAAACCCTAGTGATAAAATTTAGATTTTATAAGTTTAAGCACTCCAGATTATAGTTATATGCTACTTATATATAAAATGACTAAGCAAAGACAAAAAAAATTATTATGCCTTATGTAGACCGATGCCTAGATTCATTGGGCTATTATAGCAACTTAACAACGCTTTAAAAAATGAACAGAAAGAATGAGGAAATGAGAAATTGGTGCTATTAGACTCAGTCAAATATTGTAGTGAATATAAAATTTAACCAACAAGAGAAGCACTCATAGCTCATTCAAATAATGTAATCTGATATGAGGAAACACAAAATTGTAGATAAAAATGGCAGAATTGAACCCAAAATTGTATTAATTTTTCTAAATGAATTACATGTAAAGTAGGTAAAATGCCATTAAACTCTGTTAAAAAGCTCTTAATACAATGAGTAGTATTTGTTCAAATAATTTAACGAGACTTCATCAACTTTACCTATACCACTTGGGTAACAGGAAAAATATCTGAGTTTCAGGATCAAAAATATTGGAAATATCCTCAATTTCTTAGGCACAATTCTACCAAAACATGCACAGCAAAGGGAAGAATGAGGGATGAACCAAAAAAATACAAATGGAATACAATATCACAACTCTCGGGGCACTCAAGTATAACTCTTAGAAAAAATGCTTTCTCTAATGCTTGATGACGATTTTGAACCTGGATGCTTCCTTTTATAGCCTCTGGTTCTTGATTCGATTATTATTGGCCTAGTGGCCTTACACTTGTCACTTTTAATTTGATCTTTTAAAATTATACAACTGTCTTCCATTACCCTTTTTGTCTACACTTCATACTCTACTAGGATTCCTTTAAATATTAACTTGTTCAACCGATGATCTTTGTTCCTGGAGGGTCTCCTTCTTCTGTTCCTCCTTCTTCTATTTCTCCTTATTCTATTTCTCCTTGGCTCTGTGACTGGTTTTCTACCTTTGACGTTTCTCCCCCTTGAGTAATTTTCATTTCATATCTTGGGGGTGAGCTCATTTCCAGTTGTAAAATGCACATTTTAATTTTTTTACCTTTCTTGCCCTGCTATAGCCATCTAATTTATTTCCCATTCATATTGCAAGCATCAACGTTAAAAGTTATAGAAAATCTCAACATATTCATTTCTTGGAGGATCCTATTTTTTTTGCATGTTGATATAACCCTTACTCTTTTCATACTGCATTATGAGTGATTCCATAGTACTTACCAAGAAAGTTATCTATTTGGCCATTTCTTGTTCTTCATATGGTTCACAATCAAACTCTTCTATTTTATTTTTAAGGAGATCTTCTATATTGTATGTTTCTAAGAATTCTTCCAATGACAACCCAACATTTGTCAGCTTCTCTCTTATGTCATCCAACAGAGTGAACATATATGAAGCATCATTACACCATATTTTTTGTTTACTCCAAACATGGCTACTTTCATGAATTCAATATTTTTTTTGACTTGATGGTGAGGGAAGAAAGTAGAGAGGGGAGGGCTCTAGTCCCTCCCTTGCTCCCCCTCCCATGGCTCCTGGTTCCTACCCAGTCCCTGGCTCAACCCAGGTCATCCCTCCCGGGGAGTGGTTGTTTGCAGATGATCTCCTAGGGGGAGATCCTTCTCCACTATCTGTGCCCCTCCCGGTCGGCTAGGGTTTCCTTGGTTGTTTTTTCGGACTGGTGCTTCTCAGGGATCCCTGTTTGGTTGGGGATCCCTTCCCTTTTTCCCTCAGGCTTCCCCTTGGGGTTTTTTGTAGGTTATTCGCGTGGATCTGGTCCCCTGCATTTCTCGGTGTGGTGGAGGTGACGGTTTAGGGTTTGGACAACTTCCCCATTTTTCTTGTGAATCCTCGGCGGGCTCTGTGCTTGGACGGGATTCTTGGTCTCTACTGATGGGATCCTCTTCTATTTTCCCGGGGCGGGTTCCTTGTGGTGCAACTCTCTGGTCACTTCTTGATGGGTTGGATCCTCTTTGTGCTGGCTGTCGGCTTCCTGCAGGATGGCTCTCGCTGAACGAAATATTTTCCTTGTGGGCGGGATGGTTTCTCCACAAGGCGGGATCCGCCAAATCCGCCAGTTTTCCTGCGAGGCGGGATCCTTTCTTTTCTGCTGGTTTCTTGGATGGCGGGATTTCCTTGTTGCTTCCCGCTAGGCGGGACTGTTTGTGGTGGTTTTGACTGCTTCCTGCGAGGTGAGATTTTATTGTAACGGTTTTTCTTTGCTTCCTGCTGGGTGGGATCTTCTCGATGGTGGTTTTTGGCTACTCCCCACTGGGCGGGATCTCCAAAACTACTTTCTTTCTTATTTGTTTGTTTCCCGTTGAGAGGGATTGTTTCATGCTTACTGTTACCGCTGGGCGGGATTTTTATTTTGATGTTTAGTTTCAAGGGATTGATGCCCTAGGCCCATTGCTTATGTAATCAGGTTTTTTTAGGGGTTACGATTTCTGTAATAGGCTTATACATAAAGCCAGGAGGCATGATGCAAGGCTGATTTTGTACATAAGGTTTTGGGATCCTCTATAAAAACCCTTTTTTAATCTACTATAATAATTACCAAAAAAAAAAATATTTTTTTTTTGACCTTGGTATCATCATTTAATATTACTTCTTTGCTTTACATATCCACAAAATATTTTTCCATTAAGTCGAGAGTAGGGTGAATGGCCTCCAGGTCTTCTTATTTTTGATATATCAAGCTTTCAAACTCTTGAGCGGTAACTCATTTCACCCCAATCTATGTGAACATCTCAGTGATCCCTTTGATCATGTCTTGAATTTTAAATGACATTTCCCTTTTTATTTTGGTCAAATAGTCTACATAATTGGTTATTTTTACCACCAAAGGAGGTTCTACTGTCAGGGTGGTTTTTTGTGCCAAATATTCTTTCAAACTATTAATTAAGGCTTGCATTTTTGCTTTTTATTTATCACTAGCTTCTAGTTGACTCCTCAATTCATCATTTGTCTCTTGCAAGTGGTCTAAATTTTGTAAATTCATGGCCTTGTTCATCTTAACCATGTCAACCTCTTTTCCTTTCATTACAATTTATCATTTTCGATCATCCACTATGAGTATTATAGGATCCTATGGAGCGGGTATGGATACTTTTGCCATAGATGACTTGAACCTGTTCTTCTCTGTTTCTGCGATAGAGCCTTCTTCTAGGCTATTTGTTTTGGTTATCTTCTGCAACTCTTTTTCTTTGGCTAAACTGAAAATTGTTTCTTCTTCAATCCTTTTTAAAGTGACTTTATTTGAAGTTAGAGCTAATATAGGCTTCTTTTTTTGAGGGACAACCACAACCTCTTATTTTTCTACCCTATGATCTCTCAGGATTTATCCAAAATCATTGGATTTCATGTGTTGTAGATGGGATTGGTATTTCTTTATTTTAATTTTTAGTGAGGTAGGGACAACCTTGGGGGTTAACTTTTTCACACTAGGAGCTTCAACTTGTTTTTATACAATTGTGAGCTCTTGGGATGATATTGCAACTACTTCCTTTCCTTTGTCTATATCGGTCTTGGTGTGATCTAGCTGTGAAGTATTGGGTGCTGCCTCTATCTAAGGTTGAGAACTTTTTTCTTTTTTTTAAGTGAAAAACCCCTTGCAAAGCTGCCTTGGTCTGAGAGACCACGAGCAGGGGGTTCTACACTGTCAAAGTCACTCGGGGGTCGCACCTGACCCTGCCCACACCAACATTATAAATTGGATTTTAGATACCCAATTCAGCTTTTTGGTAGGGTGGAGATTTGAACCTGGGACCTCCTTTGGACGATTTCCCTCTCCTCTTCAACTCACCTACAACACCTGGGTAAGGTTGAGAACTTTTTGGACCTCATATCTGGTGTTCTATTATATCAGCAACACCCACTATAACATCCATTTGATCTAGGCCCTATTCTTCTATAATTTTTGATAGTGCATCTTCTTTGATTGCCTGAGTGGGAGTGGGGAAAATTGGGTTGTTGCATCTACAGTAATTATCCTTATCGATTTAGCTTCATGGGGTATTTATATGTTTCATGAATTTGTGAATTTCCCCTCATTCTCAAAAGGAAAATCATTCCAAACTTTTTGTAAATATTCCCCTTTCTCTATGGCATCTAATAGTGCCTCCTCATATTGGTCCTTTCTGTGTTTGACCTAGGCATATTTACGGTTCATCATTTACCTATATGTATTATGGGGATCGTATGGTCTCCATGTTATTTCTTTGAAGTCCATGTTTTCCAAATCATACATGCCCTTAAACAAGGTTGGATACCCTATAAAAGTGTAGTATCTAAATTTGCATGGAACATTTATCCAGGGGACTCGACCATGTTTATTTACCTACCTCATTTTAGCTTCTTTTGCAACTTGCCTTACTAGTTCCAAGGAGGCCAGGGAGAAAGGGCAGTACATTGGTAACATTTTGGGGGGGATTTTGGCCCTATAAAGTCACATATAGGTGAATCCTTCTGAGAAGAAATAATATCCTATTCTTTTTTACTTAAGGAAAGCTTTTATTTCTGGCCCTAATCTCTCAGGCATGTAGCCCATCAGAATCTAGTAAATTTTTACCATGAAGTTGTCACAGAACCAACCAAAGTGAGTGTGTCCCTTGTGTATTCTCCAAAATTAGTTTTGTACATATGGACTATTGTTGGCTCCTATTCTATGCTGAATTTCATTCTCCAATTTTCCAGCTAATAAGTGCATAAGAATGGAATAGTGGAAAAAATAGGGCATCTATTTCCTATGTTCTAAAATTACCTTTTTCAATTATGATAACTAGTCATGCATTTGTCTACTCAATTCCTCTTCCCAAGCATAGATGGGGGGATTTATTCTTCTATTACTTTATGTTACTAAGTGCAGTGTATCCCTCCCTCCTATATCGAGTTCCTGTACGTCCAAAACAATATTATTCATGTCACAAAAATCCCTAACCCAGGGTTTGAATACGGTATTTCTAATGGGAAATTTAAATTTAACTTCTTCATAATCTTCGAAAAGCATTCTAAAAGGACCTAGATCAGTCAATTAATGAAATTGTATTTCAATTACCTAGTAAACCAACTAGGTGTTTGAGGGCTCTAATTGAAACACTTCTTTGATGGACTTGGCTTCTACACTAAAAATTGATCATCTTTGATTATCTCTAAAAGTCCTCATATTTTCATCATCCACCACTACCAACCATGCCAATAGGTATGCACAATAATACACCTTGGGGTATATTAATATTCCTAAATTACTGGTCCATCGATTTCCCCTAGGGGCTCTCTGGTTCTATGATTTTTTACTTTGTGGAATAAATCTGCTAGTAACCAGGGAGAGCGCTGGTCATTTTCCATTGTGGCCTCGAAGCTTCAAATACATGTATTCACAATTTCATTTTGTTGATTAGGTGTTATATTTTTACTTTCCCAAGACTTCGCAAAGTCATACATACCAGTTACTAATACTACTCCTTCAGGGATCTCTATGTATGGGGACTGGTCAATAATAAATTTGATTGCTTCTTGAGTATCCTTTGGTATGAAGGTGTCTCCCCAGGTGGCCATTGTGTTCCTTGAACCTGCTTTGTTTCACTATGATATGTGTTTCATGAAACTCTCTGCTCTTCTAAACTAGTTCTTCACTCTATGATAACTAGGGTGGAGATGGTGTTTGATAATGGGGTTTTAAGTAGCTGAGAGTGGGATGGCTTCACTGGTCTCACATAGTGTATCATTAATGTGATGACACCAATTGCCTTTGAACTCAACCAATGGATATTTACCTTTGAACTTGTACGTCCACGAGAGCATTGGTTTGCACACTTGCAATTATTCACAGTGCTTCCATTTGTTGTTGAGCTACTCTTTAGGCTAACGTGGTGATGTGAACATAGTAGTGGCAACCTTTTCATGGGAATTTCCTTGTAAAATTCTTTGCCACCTTCGAAAAGAGCTATACCGTTAAGTAGTGGTTATCATTCTTGGGA
This sequence comes from Wollemia nobilis, assembly GCA_028583015.1. Classification (NCBI taxonomy): domain Eukaryota; kingdom Viridiplantae; phylum Streptophyta; class Pinopsida; order Araucariales; family Araucariaceae; genus Wollemia; species Wollemia nobilis. The sequence goes on along the minus strand of JAQPPZ010017049.1, from coordinate 4,320,993 downwards.
TCGATAGTCAAATCGTTAGGCTTTGTCAGTTTCAATTCATTGTCATTGAATTTTATGATCCTACATGATTTTTAGTCATACAAAAAACTATATGTATCCTAAGGTTGTCACATATACTACATGAAAAACATGATAATAAATCAATAAAAAAATCTTAGGCCTAGATATATAATTTTCAATTTGATTTTTCCATGTGTTAGTCATATATAAAATATTTTCTTATTAATGTCCACATGGTGATTATAAATTTTCAATATCTTTTAAAACTAATCCTTTAAACCTTGTTTACGTCTCTAAAAATCCACCGTTTGATCAAAAATCTTGTTGCTCCCAATCGTTTGCTCTTAACATATGTGTCGGGTTTTAGCCATAAAAAGAGGGAAATTAGCAATGTATTAGAACCTCAATTAATCTTAATTAGGGGTAGAATTTGGTGGTACTAACCTTAATTAAACCATGAAAAAAAATCATAAACTGTAACCTTCGAATATATTGGTTATGTGCAACCATCAGATCTAGGCAGGGTCCATCACTATCATTAGATAGGTTAGAGATATGTGCTTCTTATGCCACTTTATTTCCATTTTTATAGTCTCAATCATGCGCAGCCATTAGATATTTGGTGGAGATGAGCATTACTATTCAATTTTTTTTAATATAGCTTGATCAACGACTTCCTTGTTATCTTTCGATCATCTTAGATAAAGTGCCACCATCCAATTTGGTAGGCTTAAGCACAGTCGTCTAATATTTTTTATGACTATAATTCTACTTATGATTAATTTGTCTTTATCTGACTTGTTTTCGATGAGGTTTTGCCATCAGATCTTCATTCGAAATGAGTGCAAACATTAATTAACCCATGAGGTATGGTTATATTATTTAGATGAATTTGATTAAATTGTAGTCATCAGATCTGGACAGGTTGAAACATTATCATTGATTTTACTTTAGCTTATAATGCCTCTGAGGGAGAACTACCCTTAGATTTGATCAGGGCCAGCACTACCATTAGATCATCTTACAACATGTGCTTTGACTTGTCAATGTTTGCTTGTATCATGGAATACTGTTACCGTTGATCTTCTTTAATCTCTTAACGTTGGCATGAAATCATAGCCATTGGATCTAGGCAGTCATGAGAACAACCATCAATTTTCTTTTTATGAGTGTCTTGACTTATCAAATGTTTCTTACCTCGAGGAAGAGTGCTACCATTGGATTGGCCTTGAAGTGCGCATGACCATTGATTATCTTTGGCCCATCCTATGTCCAAGCCTTGGATTATCATGAATTAAGCATGGTTGTTGTATCATCTTGTGTTTTAACATAGCTATTGATCATCTTATATTTCATATTGGGAATGAATCATCACTATCATTAGATTGAGTTGTGATGAGGCACGACCGTTGATTTTCCATAACCTACAAAACTAAACACAACACAAGGCACACATGCTCTTTAGTCTTCATTAATCCATGATTAAAAAAATGGGAAATATTAGGGATGTATTAAGACCATTTTTAATTTTTATTAGTGGTTTAATTAATCTTGTGGTACTTAACCCATTCAATATTAACACTTTGATACTCTAAGTAAGCGCAATCGTCTAATATTTTCACAGTGGAGCGCTAACGTCCATATATTTGGATTTGTATGATGTTTAATCCAAGAGGGTGCATGACCCTTAATTAAATTTCCATCAAGACTTAGGCTTGGAGCTTTTTAAGTGTTGGTGAAATTAAAGTGTGCACATCCATCATATTGGTTGTGGATCAAGTGTTGTCGATAGATTCTTTAAAGTTGCTTGATATTTAACCGAAGGGGGTGCATACCCTCAATTAATATTTATTAAATTTAAACACTTTGGACCTTAGGTTATAATATTTTTTACCATTGACTTATTACTTAACCTTTGGTTTTCTTTGTGAAATCACGTTCGTTACATCAGTTTAGGTCAAGTGATGCCCTTGGATTTACTCATTCTACCCAATTTTTAATCGAATGGGACCCATACCCTTATTTACCCATTGTTAAAATATTTAAACTTTTTCTCATGTACTAAGGTTAAAATGTTTTATCATCATTTTTAGCAACCTAAGGACTTAGGGTTTTGCTTATTTTATTTAGTCTAGAACCTTTTGATTAATGTTATAATAAGGAACAAGGTATTTTTAGGGGGACTTATTATTTGATTTGAGATTATCAACTATTTTTCAAAAAGGTCAGGGGCACTAACGGTTTAGACTTTTATTGATTAAATACCCTTATTGGATGATTTATTTTTTAACAAGATTAATGATCACAAAGGCAATATTGTTAATAGCTAAGGTCCTAACTTTGAATTTAATTTAGATGACATTCTAAGACCGTTTGAAAAATCAACTTCTTAGAGGAAAATGCAATGTAGACCAGCAATTTTTCTAAATTTTATTTAAGCTCAAAATTTAAAATCGGGGGTCTCAGATGTTGAGTCAATTTTGGCTCCAACAACTCCATAAAGTACATTCTTCAATCTGCATACATAGTCTGATTTACCAGTTAAAACTGAATTCTTCTAGCTTCTCAATATAAACCTCTTCTTCAAAAACACCATTTAGGAATGTTGATTTAACATCCATATCATATACTTTGAAGTTTTTAAAACTTGATAAAGCTAAGAATATTCTTATAGCTTCAATCCATGCAACTAGAGAAAATGTCTCATCAAAAACAATTCCCTCTATCTGTGCATAACCTTTGCATACTAATATTGTTTTATTTTTGACTACCTGAGCATCTTCATTTAACTTATTTCTGAATACCCATTTAGTACCAATCACATTCTTGTCCTTTGGTCATGGGAAAAGTTCCCAAGCCTTACTTTTCTCTATCTAATCTAGTTCCTCATTCATTTCCTTAATCCAAAATTCATCTTCACTTGCCTCATTGAAATATTTTGGCTCAACTTTAGATAACAAGGAGAAATTTGCTTGTTGATTTGATTCTATCCTTCTCCTTATCTGTCTCACATCTGGATTCCCAATGGTTTGATCCCTTGGATGATTTTTCTTTATATACCTGGATGGAGTCTTAGGAAATGGTCTTTGTGTTTTGTCTTCTTCCTCTGATTCTTCACATAACTCTTCTCGACAACTTTCATCTTCTTAATACATAATTTCTTGAACTTTCATCTTCTTAATACATAAATCTCCAACTGCGTAGACACGCTTATGCCTGAGTTGGAGAGGTTGTTGAAATAGAAGCTAATTATGAAAATTTGGTTTTGATATGAAATTGTCTGGATGTTCTGTTCCAGAAGAATTCATCAGATCAGGGACGATTTCGTCTAATCTGAGATGATATCGTCCAACGGTAAAAAAAATCCTAAAAATGGTATGAAAAATGGGGAAAACGGGTAAAAGATAGTTTAACGGGTAGTTTGGGGTTGAAATTCAAATTTTATATTTTATATTTTTACTAATTTTTTAACCATGCCAATTTTAGGGTGCTACATTTTGCCCCCTCTTTAGCGAATTTTCGAAGAAAATGCGTTAAAGACGAGTTTTTCCCGTTTTACGAGAAAGCAAAAATGTACTCAATTTTTTAGACAACGATTCTTGGTCGAATAGTTCAACTTCTGACTATGGTGCCCCCTCCGTGTTTTTACCCAAATCGAACATTTGAGGTAAAAATGCGAAAAGGCAAAAAAATTGAAAAAAATGTTGTTGTTTTTAAATAAAGAAAAATAGGGTAAAACCCTAATTCATTGTTACTATTCACTTTTACTGTTCCAAAGCTCTACAAAGAGAAAAATGGTGGAGACAGCGCACAAAGTGACAGAGGTCCGATGCAGGCTATGGGTAAGGATCTAATCCTAGTAGATTAGGTTTAATTTAACTTTGTGCAATTTTTTTAATTTAAATTTGATTGTTTGGGGCATCATGGTTGTTTTTAGGCCGTCGACGTCGTCGAGACAAAATCGTCTCGATTTCATCGAAATCGTCCCTAGATCATCGATTTCGTCTGACGGCGAAATCGACGAATTAGGGGCGATTTCATCCAACAAGGGGCGATTCCCAAGTTGCAAAATAGGAGACGATTTTGTCCTCACAAAAGACGATTTTGCCCAATTGGGGACAATATCATCCAATGGTGGACGATATCATTTTGAACTTGATTTTAAGTTGTTTAATTTGATGTTAATGATTGGTTTATTAATGATTTTGTTGTTTACTTTTTATTTTGCAGAAGGGATTACTAAAGAGCCGAGAATGGAAATACGATGGACTAAGAGACGACATAGCTGCGCTTGACCAGGCAGAGCATGACCGACTAGGATAGGTCGGGCTACAGCATGTGGCAGAGATGCCACAAGTACCGACTGACATGGGGCTACTGACAGCCCTAGCAAAAATATGGTATTTAGGGTCATCCTACTTTTGGTTATCGACAAGGGAGATGGCTCCCACTCTAGAGGACGTATGGAGGATCATGAGGATCCCAATACAAGGATGGTTGATGATGCCTATGGCCAATTAGGGCCAAGCGATGATAAGGTTCACTAGAGACCCGAGCTTCACCTTGGATATGGCCAAAGTGAACATCGAGTCACTGAGGCAGATGCCTGGGGTATCTAGGTTGACTCAGGTTTTGGCCTGGATAGTGGGTGGCCTACTGCTATGCCACCAGAGTGGGTGCAGATTACCCTGGCTCCTTTCAAATGTGGTTTGTGACATGAGAGACCACGGGTATAGATTTGCATGGGGCAGCTTTGTACTATACCACTTGTATAGGATCTTGCATGGGGTTGTATACAAGGGAGGCCGATGTCTGGTTGTGACATCGCTACTACAGGTTTGGTGCTGGGAGCACATTGTGATGCGGAGGCCGGTAGGGCTCCCATTGATAAGGGTTGACCGGGAGAGGCCCCGGGTTTTCTATTGGTGGCTACGTAGAAGGTCATAGTGACAGATAGATCTATCGATGTCTTAGAGGTTGTTGGACGACCTCATCCCAGAGCAGATCACTTGGAGGCCATAGCGAGAGCACCCTGGGTGGGAAGAGGATGGGCAGGAGCTGGATCACATTAGGCGAGTCTACTGGCTGAGGATGGAGTAGGGATAGGTAGAGCTCCATTGCTACGATCGAGTACTATGGTAGTTCAGTCTACAATAGGGATCCCTTCTATCAGGGATTACGAGTACTCCCAAACTATTTAGGATAGTACTACACTAAGCAAGACTCCAGATATGCAATGATTCTAGAGTCAGGACACAGATGATGCCCCCATCCAAATAGTGGATGGTGACGACACTGAGGTTATGGATGGGTATGATGCTTGGTACGTAGGAATTCGCCCTCCTTAGATGATAAGGGCATAGGTTCTAGTGCACGTTGTGGTGTGCCAGATGGGGAGGCAATGATAGGCTACTATTGAGGCAACACAGGGTCGTAGGGGGAGAAAGCAATGGTAGATCCCATAGGAGAGACACCAGAGGATGGCACGGGCTCTACAAAGGCTATGGGAGACAGGGTGGAGGGAGGAGAGACTCCCTTCACAGTAGGGGGAGAGACCATCATTTCCTGATAAGGGCAAGGGTGTGGATGTAGGGGAGAGCAGTGAGACAGTGACTCTTCAAGCTGAGGCTACCCATATTCGAACTCAGGTGTAGTCACTGCAAGACGAGGCCACTCAACTGAGGATGCAGGTATGGACACTATAGGATGAGACTACACGGCTCAGGGCACGGAGTGGAGGGGTGAGCAGGGATGAGCTAGTGTGGTCTATGATGCAGACCACATTCTACCAGGGGGTATACTTCTAGCTAGTTCCAGAGGGCCAGAGGGTACAACTGCCAGCCAACATTGCAGAACCAATCAGGATGGGATCGATGAGGACATCCTCCCGATCGACGACGAGGACCCGAGATACATCCCGGACCTCTATGGGACCACCTCCTCCATGTTAGGGTGGGGGAGGAGATGAGGCTGAGAGCTCGAGGGCTTCTCGAGGCTAGGTTTCTATGGACTATAGATTTTGTAGATATTTGTTTGAGAGGATTGAGTATGCCAGGGTATAGATTGTGGCATACCAATCCAGTTTTGATATGATGTATATAATTTTTGGATATATATATGATCTTGTTGCTGATGATATGACTTGTTCATATGTTTTTTATGATGCTTTAATGTTTGAATTGTTTGCTTATTTGATTGAGGATTCATGTAATTATGTCATTTTGAAATATTATAATTTGATGTCATGTTGTAAGATTTTAAATGAAATAATCTGATGTAAACAATTGGTTGTGGTGGTGTGATTTGATAAAAAATAAAAAAATAAAAAGAGACTTCTAACAATAATTTCAAAGGACATTGTCGTTGTTATAGACCATTTCATGGAGTCACCGCTCACTCGGTCGTCAAGCTAATCCCAGTATAGAAATATTGTTTAAAAGTAAAAGAGTGCTTAAGAGACTGTCTTAAGACTTTGTGTTGTAATGATGGAGATAATGATGGTTTGATGATTTGTTTTCAGATTTTCATAAAAATAGTATGCATGAGATACGAAAAGAAATATAATTTTGCTAGGCATAAATTCCTAAGTGTGATAAAATTTTGAACAATTCCTTAGAATTTATACCATGGTTGCAAAATTGAATTTGAACATAATGACATGAAATAGAATAGGTGTTCGTGTCGTTGGTAAAGCATAATTGTGTAACATAATGATGCAAGTCATATGTTTTGATGAATTTGGTTTTAAAATAAATGGAAAATAAAATTAGAACAATGGTTTGCGCTAGGCATAGAATTATAGGTATAGACTTATACCATCATCGCGAAATCCAAAGAAGAAAATAGATTGTTGGTTTTATTGCAAGATGAATTTTTGACCTTTGATAAATAGAAAAATAATAATATGAAAATTTTGTTTGAAAATATATATATATATATATATATTTATATTTAAGATTTTGTGAGAAGATGTATGTAATTGCTTTTATACAAACAAAAAGTTCTGAAATAAAAGGATAAAATTATTCCGAAAAGAGTTACAGAAATATTTTAAATTATCTCAAAGAGAAATGTAGATTTATAAGGAATCCTCATGTGCAAATGTGACTTCATTACCGATCTTGATTTATCATAATGATACAAAATCTCTCAAATACAAATGTGTGTGCGATTGTATTGTTCATTCACCAATTTTGAGCAAGATAATTTGATACAAGTAATTTGCCGTAACCAAATGAATGTTCGTTGACCATGATTTATATGCATGTAACCGTACTAGACTACTATGTAAGTTAGGTTATCAAGAGCTAGCTAATCCATAAGCTGACATAGGTCTATACAAAAGAAGGTCGCTAATGTGACAGACATATCACCACGCTAGGGATTACCCAAGGCCAAGCGGGTTGGGCACAAACCACCTGTTATGGGGCTTACCTCATGCTTTTCGAATAATTGAGAATTCCAGGGATTCAAGCTCATTCACCCTTCTTTTCTTTTCAAGGGGTAGGGAAAGGATTTTATTGCATTTTGCTTTTGCTTTTCTCTTTTGCTCTTTTTTTTTTTTTTTTTTTGATTTTTACTTGTATTTTTGCTTGATATTTGAGATAATGCTGAAATATTGTTGTGATGATACAAAATAACCTTTTTCTTTTTCTCTTTTTCTTGAATTTTTCTTTTCCTTCCTATGCTAGGGATACTTGCTCGGATTAGCTGTAGAGCAAGGGATTTTTATTCTGGGTAGGGGTGAGCTTGTCCTTTTGTCAATTCTCAAAGATTCTAGACCATGTGCATGATAGGATAGCAGGGGAAACTTTTCGCTCAAGAAACCACTTCTACTATGTAGCATCATATTGAATTTGCAATGAAATCATTTTAATGTGAAAAGATATACTTAGTTCAAGTAAATAACAAGATCAGTTCTCTATGCTCAAAATTTTATTTAATGCCAATGTGGACTTTGATATAAGAGAGATTAATAATCATACAAAATAAAATCAAGATATTTATTCATGTGAGTGTGAAAGTGCGGGATTCCAAATAAATGCTCATTTATCCAAAATAATTGAAAATATAACTGCAAACTCCAAGAATTGATAGGTATAAAAAATATGTTTTTGAAGATTTTGAGGATTTTGATGTTTTTATATTTTGATTTTAATTGATGAATTGAATTGGTGGTATATACAAGATGATCTATATACACTATACAAGGTTATTTGAGTATAGCATGTCTAAGGTTGCTTCAAAATCAAAGGAGGTTTTGAAGGATAATTTGGTTGTGTTGAAGGTAAGAACAAAAGGTGATGAATAAAAGGTAGCGATAACAAAAGCTTTGTTATAATGTAGAATAATGTAGCAAAAGATTTTACTTTTATATGTGTAAAATTGATCATGTTACAAAATAAAATGTCAGAAGGATAAGAAGGTTCTTCATTCTTATCACTATCTTCCAAGTCTTGATAAGATGGAGGGAGCATATGTGAAAGATATGCATGGGTGTTATTTGGTAAACAAGGATGATCATATATGGATGAAGAAAAGTGATGGATAGAAGATAATTGTGACAATAGAGAATGTATAGAACTTGATGTTTCAACCGTTAAATATTCTTCAAATGGTGTTGGGTCATTATGTATGGTAACAATTTTATTTGCAAGTTCAAACTTTAAACATTGGTGAAGAGTGGAAGGGACAACCCTCATCGTATGAATCCAAGGACTTCTGAGAAGTAGGTTGTAAGGTGAAGGGCAATATGCTACATAAAACAAAGTATCCAGGATCTTGGATCCAATATTAAGAGGAAGAATTATAGTACCTTGAGCTTCTTGAATTTCATTGTTAAAATATTTTATAATAACATTTGATTCATTAAGATCTTCTTCCTTTAATTTGAGTTTTTGGAATAATTGATAAGTGCATAAATTAAGAGAGGAGCCATTATCTACCATGATAGTTTTAACAGGTGTTTCTTTACTAGATCCTATAATGTAAAGATAGGAGTCTTCTTGTGGAGTAGAGGAAGGAATCTCCTCATCATAGAATGAAATATGGTTAACCTCAAGAGGGTTTACACCATTAATTATGTTCTTAGAGAAAATATGATGAGGAACAAATTGTTGGCTAGGTATCTTGAACAAAGTTTCCTTATGAGAACTTTGTAATACTTCTAAAAGGGATATCTTTGCTTGAGGATTAATCACTTGTTGTTGGCTATCAAAGTGGATTTCAGATTGAGATTTTGATTCTAAAGATGAGCTTTCTATGCTTACATTCCATTTTGGATCATTCTCTAGAGCCAAAGATAGTTTTGAAGGTTGGTCAAATGAGGAATCCATATCTTGAATATCAGATTGAGTTGATTGAACTTGAGGTTGCTCATTTGTAGTTTCTGTTACAATATTAGTAATATCATCATGATGGGACACATTAACATGCAATATTTGATTGGTTTCATGTTGTTGATAATTGAATAGGGTTTCTTGGGAGATCTCCATGTCTTGATTGATTATTGGTATTTGTTGTGTAGGAGTTTGATAGTTTATTGGAGATTTATAATCAGTTGTAGATTGTAATTCCTTTATATTAAAAAGACCCTCATCAATCAAATCTTGAATTGCACATCTTAAATCTTTACAATTTTGTGTCATATGTCCATCTACTCTATGATATTCACAATGTAGCTCAGGTTTAAACCAATCTGCTGTGGTATCAAGTTGTCTTATGGAAGGGAGTTCAATCTTATTTGTATCAAGTAAATGCTTGAGAATTATATCCATTGGTTGATTGAGCTTTGTAAATGTACGTGATGAAGGTTTTCGAGAGGTTTTTGATATGTGCCTTAGGAGTTCAGTCATAAAAGGACCTAATGGTTTTTTACCTCTCTTTTCTTTGTTATGGGTAGAATGATGATAGGAAGATTGTGAAGTATGATGTGAGTGCATGGTAGGATTGGAAGAATAAGTATTTTCTTGTTGAAATGGATGTGTTGTATTGAAAGAAGAATATTGAAAGGGTGGAGGAGGATTGTATGGGGATTGATAGACATAATATGGATATATGGGAGAATAGATAATATCGTTATGAAGAGGATTGGAAAAGGGATTGTCCTATTGGGTTATGGATGAAAAATGAGAAAAGTGTGATGGAGGTGATGTTGAATAGGGATGAGGTTGGTCATAATCAACAAATGTATTTGGCTGAATTCTTCCAACACTACTAATGGGCTCATATTGATTTGAGTAAAAACTCATGGTTTCTTTAGTACTTCTAAAAGTAATATTTAGTATCTACTATTTAGAATTGAATCTAAAACATACAAACTTGAAATGATGATTTTGTTTTTGTTTTTCTTGTATACATATATATATATATATATATATATTATATTTTATATTTTTGAATCAAAAATATGCCTATGTTATTCACGTCGGGTTCACCAAAATGTATCGCTCCAAATTTTTTGCATCCTTACCTTTAGGCTATAGGATCCGTGCCCGAAAGGGGGATGGGAAAAGGATGGGACAATACCTCGGACTGAGAGGCCCTTTGAAGGTCCCGCCTCTCGGGGGAAGGTGTATAAGGGTGAATTTTTGATGGATGGTGGGTTCACCAGGAAACTTTTGAATGGCAGTTTCCATGCCTAGGTTGATAGTATGTTTAATGTGTTCATTTCATGCTTTAATCATTCAACTCCTAGGTTTGGCCGATATGAATCTAAACTATTCTATATGCCAATGCCGATTTAAATGAATACAAAAAATAGAAATGGATGCAAATAATAGAGAATATGCTAACTAGAAGGTGTCATACCTGATCCCGGATGTCTGATGGAGATTCTGAGTCTTGTAGTAGTTTAGATCATCTCAGTTTGTACGTAATCATCCCAAATCATAGAAGGTCATCTGAAATCAGATAGAATCATCTGAAATCTGATGAATTCATCAGACGAATTCGTCAGAAACCTGCAATCACAAAAATAGATACAAAATACCAAATATGCAAGTGCAGAAGCAAGGGATAAGGGTAGAAATAATAGCAAACATGCCCGAATAATAGATTCTAATAAAAAAATAAGGAAATGCAGTAGTTTTAATGGTTGATTTTAACTTTATCATGCGATTGTGCTAAATGAGGTGAACTCCAAGATGCATAAAACATAATAACTTAAAATAGTGCAGAGATCTGATATGAAAAATGCAAAAAAGGCTACAAAAATGCAAACTCTAAACTCGGACTGCCCCCAATCTGGACTACAGTCAGGATCGCCTCCAATCGTACGAGATCGTCCGCAATCGTCCGAGATCGTCCGAGACGATCCAAGCTAGCTTCGACTAAAAATAGTAGAGTTCCTGCAATAAAAATGTAAAAATATCGAATGCAAGCAAAGTAGTGCGAGGGGAATAAGGAGCTAACTCTACAATGAAATCCGTCAACTAAGGGGTTGGGAGTTCAGGGAGAATCAGCCAGCCAGCCAGGGGGAATCATGGGGATAAACTAGAAAAATCCTAGTTTATATAGGATTAGGAAGAGGTTTGGGAGGTTGGGGATCATCCCAATCTGGGAGATCTCCAACAGGGAAATCTCCAACCGTGCAGACACGCTTCTACCCGAGTTGGAGAGGCTGTTGAAATAGAAGCTAATTATGAAAATTCGGTTTTGGGACGAAATCGTCTGGACGTTCTGTTCCAGGTGAATTCATCAGATCAGGGATGATTTCGTCTAATCTGAGACGATATCATCCAACGGTCAAAACAAATCCTAAAAATGGCATGGAAAATGGGGAAAGCGGGTAAAAGGCGGTTTAACGGGCAGTTTGGGGTTGAAATTCAAATTTTAATATTTTATCTTTTTACTAATGTTTTAACCGTGCCAATTTTAGGGTGCTACAAGAAGATATTACACAACCTATTTGAATGCCTTGGAAAATATGATCAAGTGCTTCTCCTTTTTTTGTGATTAACTCTTGTCCATGGTTCTTCTTTGCCTTCTTCTTTTCTTATGTCTTTTCTTTCTATAGTATGAGTCATGCGGTTATATTTGTTTGATGTCTCTACCTCATGAAAGCTTAACTCCTTTTGTTGTTTCCCTAACATTATATCTTGTTGTAACTTGGTCTTTTCAACTTCTTTCCTTAGAGAAACAATTTATGCTTCCAATATTTCACTCTGTTTTCCTTGATTTTAACAGATCTATCATATCTTGTTCAATTTTATTTCTCTCTTCTACCTTTATCTTGAGTTCTATGAGACTCTGTAGAAGTTCTATCCTTTCTTCTTCATCCTCTTGAATTTGATCCTTCAAACTTGAGTTCTTATTTCTAACCTTTTCAAGGTTCCTAAGAGCAACAAAGAATTCCTCTTTTATTTCAAACATGGTCTCTTCTTCACTCTCTAAAGTCATGTGTGTTTTTTATGGATCTTCCTCCAAGCTGTTAGTATTTTCACAAAGAGACGCACTCTGATACCAATTGAAGAACATGTTTTTATACTGAGAGGGGGGGTGAACATTATAAGATAAAACTTTTTGCTTTTCAATACATATGATAACATCAACAATATTAAAGCAGTAAACATTACACAAAGCATCACACACATGAGATACATGATTTAATGTGGTTCACCCAATGTGGGCTACTCCACGGAGAAAATATTCCTTATAATTTTTTCTCAATAAATTCTCTTGAGAATCCTTTCCCTATTACAATGTTTATGGACCTCTGTCTAAAGGATACACCAATCCCCTAATCAATTTTTTGGATATCTATCCATAGGAGAACTCCTTCTTCTCTACTCTAGATGGTTATCCTCTTATAAGACTAATGGCTCCACTGCACTGGCTTATAGATCTCTCTCCACTAAAGACCCTTGTCCTCACTCTAAAGAACTTTGTCCTCACTACCCTGGCTAATGGATATCTATCCACTAGATACTACTATCCTCTACTATGTCACCTCCAAATTCTACTCTTACTTTATTTTATCTCTATCTTAGATCTATACTCAACACTATCCTCTACCTTGCATAAATCTGCTCAATCTTTGTCTCAAATTTGCACTAAACATTATCCATTGGTCTAGCACAAATCTGCTCAATATCTATCTCAAATATGCACAACAAGTCTTCACCAAGACTTGTCCCAAATTTTCTTGTAAGCTTTCACAAAATCTCACACAAATATATCCTTAAGTCCACTCTAGGACTTACTCAAATCTACTCACTAGCTTTCACAAAAGCTTGTTCAAATCAATTGCAAAACTTGCATACAAAACTCAACTCAATCTCTCACAAAAAAACCTCTTCAATCCCATAAATAAGTTTCACTCAGAATCTTGTTAAACCATAGAAGCATATAGAGAATTGTTAGAGACTCAATATGTTTCACACTCACAAGCACTCAATCACTTCCAATCAATTATGCTGAATCAACTCCATTCAACCAATCACTCAATGAAACACAACTTGCTTATAAACCCTAAACAAGTGTTTCACTACACTTCCAACAACTCACACTATGAATCTCAATCCTTGACTCAAGATGATTCTACATTCACATAACAATGATACTCATGATATTTTCACAAACCCTAATCATGCACATGAAGGTTTACTCAAATATTTCCAACAATGCTTATCAAACAAACCTTTTCACTCCAACTTAGCATTCACAACATCCAACCCAACAATATTTCACTCACAAGGAATATATGACCATACTTTTTTTTGGGGGGGTAGGTTATATTAAAAGTGGGGTTTTTTCAAGGATATCAAAACCTGATTACAAAGGATCAGATTGCAACACATTACATCATAATAAAACAAAAGTAGGTTTATTAAGAAACACACTAGAGGAACAAAAATAGGAAAAGGAAGGTGTCATCCTTTGCACCAGAGGAAGACGTCTTCCTTTGCACCAAAGGAAAAATGGGCAGGAAGGGAAAGCCCACCATAAAACCAAATTTGAATCAAAAGGTGCCAAAAAATATTTTGAAGCAAACAAAGGGTGGAAGAAAGTGCCAAACTGCCCCAACCACTAAAAAAATTTTGAAACTTTTCCATAGAGGGAAAAGGAAACAAAGCCAAAATTTTAAAATTTGAAACATCCCAAGGGTGGGAAAACTAGAAACCACCCTTAGGAAACAAAGATCTAATGGAAAAAAAACATCCCATGCAGGGGAGCCTGAGCAAAAGCAAAAATTGAACAATAGCCTAAAGTATAATATTTTAGTGTTTCAATAATAAAAGGAACACCCCAAGCCACATTGTCCTTATGCAGAAAAGGAAGCCTTCAAAAAAACCTACCCAACAGAGGAAACAGTTGCAACAGAACAACACTTCTAAAGGAAAGTACGAGAAAGTGCCACAAGAATTAAAAAGAATTGACCTCAAAATATCCCAAGGGTGGAAAAACTAGAAACCACCCTTGGGAAACACATATCTAATGGAAAACAAGTATCCCACGTAGGGGAGCCCAAGCAGAAGCATAAATGGAACAATAGCTTGAAGTATGGTACTGTAGTGGTTTAGCAGCAAAAGGAACACCCCAAGCCATAGATTCATTATGCAGAAAAGGAAGCCTTCAAAAACACCTATCCAACAGAGGAAACAACAGTAGCAGAACAACACTTCTGAAAGAAAGGACAGGAAAGTGCCACAAGAATTCAAAATAATATATGACCATATCTTTTATTTGATGAAGAATTGACCTCAAAATCTATCTCAATCACAATAAACCTCTTTGCCAATCTCAATGGTTAGATAGCAAAATTCTTCACTCAAATATTCCCTCAATATTAATTCACCGTTACAAAATTAAAAAAACTCAAATACACCTTATTATCTCTAAACTTATCAAATAAATATTTCTATCACTTAGATTCACTATAACCTCTTTTAGAAATTTAATGCATGAAGTAATCTAAAATCCTACTTATGTCTCCCTACTCAAAATTGTATTTTTAAAATAATTGACCTTATAAAATAATGCAATTTAGTTTTAACCTTCAATAAAACTATTTATCACTTTTTGTCTAAGGTAAAAATAATTTACCTTATCCTCCTTTTAACTCCTTAGGCACTCACTAAATCAAATACACCACATGCTCATATCATACCCACAATGCACATTAACCCAGGTGCTTTTATCATCGCTAACAATACAAAATTAAATCATGCGCTTCAACTAAGCGCCACCAACAATCATAGACCATAGACCATAGAACATGCACTCTAATCAAAAATTAAATACCTCGTGTGTGCTCCTTTGTTGGACTCGATCCCTAGTCGAAGCGCCACCCGTGCCTTAGCCACGGCTACCCTACTACATGAGCTAAGCGCTCACATGGGAGGCAAGAGCGCCTTGAGTGCTTTATCTCTTTCTCATGCACCAAAGCCAAAAATTCTTTGTCCTTTTGTAGCCATCGAGATTCAAACATAGCATCTCTATGTTCCCAACACCTTACACACCTCAGACTTACCTCTAGCCCAACCACTTGGTTGGTGTTAAGTCTTTACACCTTGATTGCATTATTCTTCACGTTTTGTAGGTGCAATTTAAAAATTAAAAACCTTTCTTTATTTTCTCATGAATTATTCGCATTCCCTTTCACAAATTGCATGCACATGATATTCGGAGACTTAGCATTTTGAAACAAATGATATGGTATTTATACCATATGCTTTTATCCTCCAACGTCGATGGGGGGAATAAAATTTAATTTAAACTTTACGCCCAACCCAACTTTGGGTTATAATATTATTATTTAAATAAATTAATTTATAATATAATTATTATAAATTATTTATAAATTACCTTAGGCTTTAATTAAACCTTTAATATTATAATATTAATATTATAATATTATTTCCATTGGGCCTAGGTATTTTTCTCTTTTTCCTTTAGATATTTTCTGACCGCCTTTAATATTATAATAATAAATATTATAATATTATTTCCTTTAGGCTTTTTCTTCAGGGTATTTAACCGTCCTTTTGACCAATCATGTGAAGCTCTTAAACCAAATATCTTGGGCTTAAAATATAAATATTTTAACCCTTCTTTTGTCAAGTTCTGCAGTGTTTCCTAACACTGACTCTTGACATCAATGACAACACAACTAACTCAAAATTTCCAATAATCTCCTCCTTTGTCATTGATGGCAACCATTTTTTTTGTAACCATTCCTTTTCCTTTTTCCAATACTACTCCCCTTAAGAAATTGCTCCCCCTAACCTAATTCTCTCCCCTTTGACATCAATGGCAAAAGGCCACCTTTGGGGCTTGGGGCTAAGAATGAGACTCTTAGCTTAGCCCCTCCCCCACCTCATCTCTTGAGGTGGTTAATTTTTGGGTGGGAGTATCTCTACTCCAAAATTTCCTCGAAGATTCTCAAAAGTCTCTTTCAGAAGGGGCTTAGTGAAAATATTCATAATTTTCTCCTTTGTAGTAACATATTCCAACCTGAATTGCTTATCTGTCACATGTTCTCTCATAAAATGATACTTGATCTAAATGTGTTTTATCTTGGAGTTCATCAGTAGATTCTTTGAGATATTTATAACACTTGTATTATCACAAAATATGGAAATAGGGTGATCATTCTTTATCTTGAAGTCCTTTAGAGTTTGCTTCATCCATAATACCTGTGTACAACAAGAAAATGCTGCAATATACTCAGACTCTGCTATAGATAAGGATACTAATGCATATTTACTACTTAGATAAGAGACTAAATAGTATCCAAGAAATAATGCTCCTCCAAATGTGCTTTTTTTGTCATCAATTTTTCCAGCCCAATCTACATTTGTATAAGTTGTGAGAGTCAAAGTATCACTTTTGGGATACCATAGCCCAAAATCCATAGTCTCTTTTAGATACCTAAGAATCCTATTTACTACTACTACATGTGTCTCCTTGGGTGCTGCTTGAAACCTTACCACTAATCCCACTACCTACATGATATCTGGTCTTGTAGTTGTGACATACAATAAGCTACCAATCATAGATCTGTATAATTTTTTATTTACCTCTGGAGATTCATCATCTTTACTTAGCTTGCATCCTTTAACCATGGGGGTGCTTACTAGTTTGCAATCTTCTAACTTGAATTTCTTTAGAATATATTTTATGTACTTGGTTTGTGAAATAAATACAACCTTCTCTGATTATGAGATTTTAAGTCCAAGAAATAAGGACAACTCACCAAGCATTGACATATCAAATTCATTCTGCATGCTCTTTGCAAATTTTTGACACATCTTATCATTTTTACCTCCAAAAATGACAGCATCAACATAAACAACCACAATAAGTAAGTCATTCCCTTCATTTTTGATGTATAAGTTACTGTCCACTATTCCTTTCCTGAAACCCTATTCCTGAAGATACTTATCCAATCTTGAGTACCAAGCTCTAGGAGCTTGTTTTAGTCCATAAAGTACCTTCTGCAATCTGCATACATAGTCTTGTTTACTAGTTAAACTAAATCCTTTAGCTGCTCAATATAAACCTATTCTTCCAAAACATACTTTGAAGTTTTTTAAAACTTGATAAATCTAAGAATATTCTTATAGATTCAATTCATGCAACTGGATCAAATGTCTCATCAAAATCAATTCCCTCTACCTGTGCATAACCTTTGCATACTAATATTGCTTTATTTCTTACTACCTGACCATCTTCATTTAACTTGTTTTGAATATCGATTTAGTACCAATCACATTCATGTCCTTTGGTCATGGGGCAAGTTCCCAAGTCTTACTTTTCTCTATATGATCTAGTTCCTCATTCATTGCCTTAGTCCAAAAGTCATCTTCACTTACCTCTTTGAATTATTTTGGCTCAACTTTAAATAACAAGGAGAAATTTACTTGTTTATTTGATGCTATTATCCTTCTCCTTGTCTGTCTCACATCTGGATTCCTAATGATTTGATCCCTTGTATGATTTTTCTGTACATACCTGGAATGAGTCTTAGGAAATGGTCTTTGTATTTTGTCTTCTTCCTCTGATTCTTCATATAACTCTTCTCGATAACTTTCATCTTCTTGATACACAATTTCTTGAACTGGTTCTTTTGATCCTATTTTCTCATCAACTGTTACATTTATACTTTCTATAATAGTATGTGTCCTTTTGTTATAGCATATATAGGCCTTGCTCTTGGTGGAATAGCCTAGAAAAATACCCTCATCACATCTTAGGTCAAATTTTACCAAATTTTTCTCTTCCTGTCTTATATAACATTTGCTTCCAAAAATGTTGAAATACTTTACAGTGGTTGGTCTTCCTTTCCAAATATCATATGGAGTTTTATGATGATTTACTCTTACTTGAGATCTATTGATGATATATGTTGTTGTATGTACTTCCTCTTTCCAAAAACCATCTAAAATCTTAGACTCATTTAACATAGCTCTAGACATATTCTCAACTGTCTTGTTTTTCCTTTCAACTAAGATCAATTTCCTAGAATACCCCCTCTAGCATAGCAATTATTATAGACAACAATCCAAAGAAGGAGATTGGTATATTCTAACTGAGGGCACATTGATTAGTCTATATGGCTTCACAAGAAAACCATTTTTGTTACCATATTTTATCACCAATCGGATGTTGGCATTAGAATATTGCAGACAAGCTAACTATATTAACTCCACTTTTGGCACTGGAATAAGGAGAAAGGGCACAATAAACTATCCTTTTAATGTGGAAGATATTACCTTAACAAGGATGATGTTAGGATACTATCCTAACATTAATTGATAATAATAATAATAATATATTTTATCCTATGGTTATAATAATAAAATAATATAATAATTAATTATATTAATTATTATATTATTATAAGGTTAGGGTTAGGAAGCATTGCAACCTTTCACCTATAACCGTAAGTGGGTATAAAACACCATACTATTCTATCATAAGAGATATCCATGAATATGAAATATAATACAATTTATTGAAGGGACTTCCCGACAATACAAAAGGTGATTCTTTTAGTTTTAGGTCTATTATTATTTATTTATCATTTTATGTGCTAGGAACCCTAGGTTCCTACCAGAGGATCCATAGTGAGGAGATTACTCAGGTGATGGAAAGACTAGGGCTTAGAGAGCTCCCACAAATATGGAGGTATGACCTTGCTAATAAATTTTTGGAAAAGCTAAAAGCTCTTAATGTTGCTAAGGCTCCAAAATTTGAAAGGACTCTAAGGCCACACATTGAAAATTCAAAAATAAAAAGGAATATTCCCCATTGGAATGGAATGTGGGAAAAATGGAACCATTGCCTCCTTGGAGAGATTTTTATGATCAATTGGTAGATTATGATCCTGAGCACAAAAAAGCACATGAGTTAAAAGAGTCAAAAATTCAAACCATTCAGGAAAAGACCAGTTGGGATGAGGCTAAGATTCTAGATTGGTGGAAAATGAGGGTTGAGACAAATACTATAGGCTCTAAGTTTGGTCACCAATATGATAAATATTTCTCTGATATATATGATGAACACTATAAAACTTGGAAGGCCAATAATGAAAAAATCTTAGCATTAAGTTTTAGAAAGGCTAAAATAAGGGAAGAAGTAGGGAAAACTAAGACAACAAGAACAAGGTCAGAGGTGAAAAAATAGAAGGAAATCTAGACACCTCCAACTCCTCCATCCCCTCAAACCCAATTGTAGGATGATACTACAACAACTCCACATCCAACGGTTGAAAAGTTACAACATGTTTATGAACCTTCACAAGAAAAATTGTAGTAATATACTAAAGGGGTTGTAATGATGAAGAAGTTGGGATACTCTGGTGGTGGACTTGGGAAAGATGAATCAAGACCTATAGAGGGCATTAAGGTAGAAAATAGGCCAAAGCATTTAGCCTTGGGGGCAAAAGCTACTCCACAAGAGCTAACGAAAGATAGGGTAGATTATGCTCCAACCTCTTCTCCTATCAGATTCACTTCTACAGTCCCTTCTAAACCTCCAAGTCCCCCTATCCAAAATGTTGTATCATCTCTACCATAGTAGCAGGATGATGCTCCAATAGCTAACCCTTCATTCGCCATTGTGTTTAATAGAAAAGTAAAATATTTATTTAGGGAGGCCACTAAAGAGGTTAGTAAAAATAAGTCAAACCAGGCACAACATGCAACTGAACAGGCACATGTTTTAGAAACAAAACAGTTAGCTTAGCAAGTTTAATAGTATAGTATAGATAACATCTTTCAATAGTCTACTCTAGTAGGCTCATGTATGATTTCTACCCTTTCTTCTCTTTCTCCTTCTTATTCCCCAAATAATCCTCTCTTCTCTTCTCAAGAATAGGAAGCACAAATAACATTATCACCGCCTAAGCCTCCTTCATATAGTGCTACATCTTACCTACCCCATTCATAAAAAATTTAAACTTTATCACCTCTAATTCAAATTCCTTCATCCCCAACATCACCTCTTATTTCACTAGAAAAACAAACACTACCATCTTCTCCACCATCCTCTACAGTGGCAACAGCTCTTATTGTTACAACATCTATTGCAACTCCTACTATAAATACAGATTCTACTGTCATGACTATTTCACCTCTTCCACCTTTGATAATCCTATTTTTTCCATCACTTATCATGTCCTCCACACCTTCCACTCATCCTACTGTGGCTTATTTATGAAAGGTCAAAAGTGTTTCAATAAACACTTAGAGTTATTGGAGCAAGAAGTTTGCTCAACCTTCCAAAAAAGTTGCTCATCCAAGAAAAACTATGATAGTAGATCCAGTTGCTCAATAGAGAACAAAAATATCTCTTACTCCTCTATTTTATAATCCAAAAGAGAACATGACTTGAGAATACTATCAACTTGTAGAGAAAATTGAAGATATCACTTAGTTACCTTTGGAAGATGAAGTTGTAGTTGATAAGGCTCATCTTGATACCATTTATATACAAAGTGACATTTATAGAGAGAAATATGAAAATTGGAGGAAAGGGTAAAAGAGTTGGAATCAATGATCAAGGATTATAATATTATGGAGAAATCTATGAGAAATGAAGTGAAGAAGTGTCAGAGGAAATATCAAGAAATGGCCAAATTCAAACAAGAAGTTGAAGAAGTGAAGAAACAAAGCTAGGCTCAAGTCAAATTTATAGAGTCTCTACAATAACACCTTCAAGTAGAAAAGGCAAGAGTTGCAATATTCTCTAAGGATAAATTCAAACATATCATAAAGGATATGTGGACTAAAATTATGAAAAAATATTTGGAGACTCAGCCTATACTTGATTTCTTAGATGAATCTAGTTAGTTGTTATTAAATATCCAAAAGGATATTGAAACTACTCAAGGTGAAGTTCACCCAATGGTGCCACATGCAATAATAATATATAAATTAGTTGAAGTTATATGCAATTTTGTTGCTAAGCCTAATCCTAGCAAATAATGGACTACCACAAGATTAGTATCCAAGAATATCCTTAGAAAACACAAGATGATTTTGAAAGAATGGCTATTAACTGATAAAATTGAAGGGAAGATCCATAAAATTGTAGAAACCACCAAATAAATGATGCAATATGGTTTCCAAGGGTTCTAGGATGAAGAGTGGTTGCTCTTAAAAATTGAATACCTTCAAGAAAACTTGACATCGATTGTGCAGGATAATTTTAAGATAGATGCTTGGTTGGAACCCATTTAGCAAGATCAAGTGATCCAACTAGTGAAAGGCTTGACCAAGCTCAAATATTTTATGGAAGATATAGTGGATAAAGGATAGTCTATGTCTTATGAGAAACTATATTTACTTCAATTAACTCATCAATGATTTATGGAAATAGAAAATCAAACTCAAGTAGCTTGGAACGAAGCTTTAAAAATATTTGACTATATGAATTAGCTATTTGGTGAAAATGTAGAATAGGAAGATGGGGTAGATGAAGAGGAAGGTGATGAGGAAGAGAGATAAGAAGAGAACAATGTTGAATATGAAGAAGAAAAATAAAATAATGTTGAAGAGAGGTATAAATAAGAAGATGATGATAATGTGGAAATAATTCAGAAGCCTAAAGAGCAAGGCAAAGAGATGCAAACTCAACAAGAAGGGGGATAGGAAGAATAGATATCACCTCCAAAGAAAAATGAACATTCATGATCATAATAATTGGTATGAGGTCCAAAACATACCTTATGAATGATTTCAACTCTAACACTCGTTAGATATAAGAAAAATATTATCTTTCAAACATTATAAGTAATTCTTGTAGTTGAGCCTTTTTAAGAGGATCAATTCCCTACCAATGAAGTAGATATTTTGACTCTTACATTGCTTCCATATGGACCGTTACCCTCTGAATGTATTTTCAAATGTTGAAGAGGGTAATAGTCATAAGGAGGTAATATTTTGAGACATAATTTTGATAGTTGATTGGAGTCCATTCTCCCATTCCATTTACCTTCATCCATTTTCTATCATAATTCATTCTTTCCACCCCATCCATTTATCCATTCATTCATGCTTCCATTCATTTCATTCATTTTTTCATTCTCACCTATCATTTTCCATCTATCCATATTATTTCATGTTATTTTCTTTTATCATTTCCTATTTTCCTATCCATTCAAGTTTTGAATCCATATACCCAAAGGATAAGGCTTTGAGTTTTGTAACTCTACTAGCAAAGATCTTCGATAGGCAATGAAATGTAGGCTCAAAATGCTACATCCTAATTTTTTTTGCAAAATATCAAAATAAATTTACTAAGTTTTGAAGGGTGTCTCACAATCGTGATCACAACCCAACATAAATAGGCTCTAGACCATGATTAGTGTGGTCAAAAAAACTATTTTTGAATTTTGAATCATAGCCTAGAGCAAGGTTCTACACCATGATAAAAATTTTGTTTGGGAAAAATAAAGAGGTGGAATGCATGGTATCACAACACTCAAACATGCTCTAGACCACTGTCAAATTGGGTCAAAATACATTTGAGAGCAAAGCATATCATGGTCCAAAGCAAGCTCTAGGTCACAATTGAAATCATGCTAATCAATAAAAGCTAACAACAAGTCATGGCCTAGTGACCAAAATGAGTTCCAAGTTGTTATCATGGCCCAGTGCACCCCTTGCTCTAGGCTACGATCAAAGTAGTTAAATAGATGAATCTTGGAAATCAAATCATGGCTGAAAGTAGGTTCTATGTCATGAGTCACCCAGCTAGGAGAAGCACCAAAAGAATAAAAGGCTAAACTTAAAGCAGGCTCTAGGCCATGGTCAATATTGGTCAAAGGTCTACTTATGCAAAGAGAATCGTAGCCTAGAGTAGCTTTTGAACATTCCATGATAAAATCAAGTGAAGAGCTCACAACCTATGACAAGCTTTATGCCATAGTAAAAGGATTCAAAATAAGTTTTCTAAAGTGGACCCTGGTCTAGAGCGGGTTCTATACCACAAACGATGAAGATGAATTAAGACAAAAAAAATAATAGGTGGATCCCATCCTAGAGTAGGCTCTAATCCATGGTCAACCTGGTTAAAATATTCCTCAATAATAAAATGATCATGGTTTTGAGACTCTAAAAGGAATAATGATGATTGTCCCTGAGTCGCAACCACTAAAAGCATGTTAATATTTCCAAAATATTTGATCTTGACCATTCAATGGCAGATCAATGAGTGATGTTGAATTTAGCTAAAGACATCCATAAAACAAGGATTCCATAAGATGAGCTTGAGGCATCTCTTTTTGAGTTGGTTCAAAGAGATAAAATTGTTAGACCTAGAAGATGAAATATACATTCAAGATTCCTGATCAGATTCAGTCCTAGATCTATGGCAAAGAGTGACTGTAAGAACAAAGGATGATCAAGATCAATTATTTACCTATTGATTTCAACTATTTAAAATATCTAGAAGCCATGAAGGTTGAACAAGTTGTAGAAGCTAGTTGTATAAGATTAATGGAGCAAGAGGGCATTTCTTTCCTTGATAAAATAGGAGACTACCACATTAGCATCTTGCTAGCTTGGCACTCCAACTTCCTTGTAATGGTCTAATTTTCTCAAATCTATTGTAAAACTATAAATAGAGGTCGTACCCTCAATTTAAAGGGTCAGCTCTTAAGTGTTTACTTGAACTACTATTGTACACTTTCTACAAATTAATAGAAGGAGAATGACTTGGGATGTTTGCCTCAGACTTGCATCTTCTCTATCTTTTGCTAACAAACCTGTGAATTCATTTCTGCTACTGATGCTATAGTTAGTTTATTCTACTAATTGGGATTGCTAACTTAGAGCAAATTAGAATTATTAATATTTTAATGTATGCTTGGAAGAATTCATTTTTATTAGTTAGATTTTTAATCTAATTCTTATAATTTAGATTATTAATATCCTAGATGTTTGAAATGATTCTTGAAGTATGTAAATGTTCTTAATTTTGAATATGGCTAGTTGTGAATGTTTTTAGTTCTAAGTTTCTCTTGAAGTTAATCTATCATAGGTTCTATGTAGAAGCCTATTCTATTAGCTTTATACATCCACCTTTGATTCATTTCTTTCTAACCCTCTCCTTCTTAACCCTTTATCATTTCTATCCTTATCCTTTGTTTATTTAACTATGCTTAAATGAGTTAACATCCAGTAAGTTGACAAGGTACCAGCCTACTCTAGAGGTTCGGTTAAAATATTTTTATCCATCCAATGTGTGGTTTGGGTTGTGATTAACAGGTGCTCACCTTTCAAAATCTTGTGGATAATAGTTACAGTTCAAGTTTATCTTGATTTCAATCTAATCCACGATATTACCAAGGGACATTAATTCTACTTTCTTGGTTTTGATTCCTAAATTCATTGGGGCTAAGGCTTTTAAATACTTTAGAGCAATTAGTCTTTGTAATACTTTATATAAGATTATTACTAAGGTGATTGCAAATAGGTTGAAGTATATTTTACCTTTTATTATTGATTCACAACAAGGGGGATTTGTGATGGGTAGAAAAATTTTGGATGGCATCATAACTATACATGAGGTTATTCATTTAATTTGATAAAAGTCATAAAATAGGGTTTTTGTTGAAATTGGATACTAAAAAAGCATATGATATAGTTTCATAGAGCTTTCTTATGAAAGTTTTGGAAGAAATTGGCTTTCATGCATAATGGATTGACCTAATCAAGGAGTGTATTAATAAAGCAATGTTTTTAGTTATCATCAATGGAGCTACTGCTAGATATTTTAAAAGTTCAAGGGGATTAATTCAAGGAGATCCCTTTTCTCCTTTTTTTTATAATCATGGCTGAAGCTTTGGGTAGGACTATTTTAGCTGCTACCAATGAATGTAAATTAGATGGAACTAGACCAACTTCAATCCTTAATTTGGTAACTCATCAACAATTTGTAGATAATATAATTATCATAAAAAAGTCTTAAACTCCTCAAGTGAAGGTAATAAAGAATATTTTGGAAAATTTTGAGAAATTTTTTGGTCGAGGTGAATTTTATCAAGAGTAAGATTTTCTTTCTTAATACATTTTGGTAATATAAAACAAGGTTGTTAGAAATTCTGGGTGTAAAATTGGAAGTCTTCTAGCAACATATTTAGGAATGTCTCTTTTCAATGGTAAAATAAAAGAGGAATGGTGGAATTCGATGGTGGAAAGGCTTGCTATAAAATTGGTAGGTTGGAAAGGGACCCTTCTCAACTAGGTAGCTAAAGCTTAATTGGTAAAATCTGCTCTCCAAAGTATACCCATCTATTTCATGTCCTTGTTCAAAATGCCCAAGAAATTTTGGGAGAGAATTGAATGGATTCAATGGAATTTTATATGGACTATAAAGGAAGAAAATAAGAGAATTTCTCTTGTGGCTTGGAAGAAGGTATGTGTTGTGAAGGAGGCTAGAGGAATTGGTAGAACAAAGCTCTCATGGGGAAACAAGGCTGGAAACTAATCATAGATGAGAATACGACTTGGATTAAATTTTTTAAAGTAAAATATATGGGGAATAAAAATAGATTTTTGAAGGAGGCTAATGCAATGAAAGGATCATTTTTTGGAATAATATTAAAAAAAAAATCTCTCCTACAAAAAAGTTTAACGTGGAAAATTGAAAATGGAAGGAAAGATAATTTTTGGAATGATAGATGGATTAAGAATATACCCCTTAGAGATGATCCTGATTTGAAGGAGTTAGAACAAGATATATCTTAGCAGTATGATTAATGGATGCATAACTTCATCATTGAATAATCTAATGGAAGGAGGATGTGGAAACAAAACCATTTGGAAGGGATGGATGATAGGAAAAAATAAATACTCAAGAAATTAAACAAAATATTATAAGTTTACTTCCTAAATCATGAAATACCATTAGATGTGATGGGTTTATAAGCCTTATACTACCAAAAAATATCACAGGTTATATCACATAGGTCCCAATATAAAATAGCCACAATATAATAAGACCAAGATAATAATAATATGAGTAGAATAATATGAGGAAATTAATATGTATATTAAGACTTATAATAAATCAAATAACGTTTATTTATATGTTGAAATATGAATGTAAATACCCTGAATAATTCATGTACTATTCATGAATAATAACTTATAATATTAATTGCTCAATATGTATACAATATTTATTGTTCCTCTTATGTTACAACTTGAACTCTTAATACTTCACTAACTTTCTATATCTTACTATATAACATTATCTCCATAATATAGCAATAGTAATGTGACTCTTTGGATACTTGACTATTGTTGTCCATATGCCAAGTCTCGTGAATATTTTGTTATCTACTTGCCACTTGCATAATTAAAAAACACTTGACTCTATAATACTTGCATACCTATACATGAATCTTAAACTTCTACTTGCACTCTCTAATCTAGGACATGTGCACATATTTACATTACATATTTGCACTCTTACATACATGAGACTTGTGCACATTTACTCAGCCTACACTTGCACTCTAACTCACATGAAACTTGTGTATTTCTTGCACATATCAACTTTACATGACACTTGTACATTTCCTACACATTCACACTTATATAAAGAGGGAAAATTAACTCACACTCTAAACTATGACTGAACCCTAATCTATTTTTTACAAATGTACCATGAAGGTACCATGGGTGTATATTAGCATGTACCAAATAATGTAATATTCTCCAACACCCCCATTAATTATATTATTTGGTGATTTAGGACTTTAGTCTTCAATATTGGTCTTCATATTTATCTTCAATCTTCAAGTGACCTTGCATTTTTCATGAGCCTTGGCTTGAGTTATGTTTTTAGTCTACCTCTTTTAGATCAATAACTAAACCAAAAGTTAATGGCTCTTCTTTGACTTTGGATTCATATCCTTTATTAGCCTTCCTTGTGTGATTTATTTTATTCTTATTTATTCTTCTTTCTTTTGCATCTTCATTTGTGATATACCTGATGATGTGCCTTCTAAACATTGAGTTAGCAAATCATCACAATAATACAAATTTGATTTCAATGATTCCTCATTGAAGCTAACATAAGTTATCATATTTCTTTTCTTGTCTCTTTTCTTTAAAGATATCAAAGCTAAGTAATGATAAGTACATCATTAAGCATTCTTCTAAAGAAAGTATAATGGTGTTTTGTGAATTCCACCATGTTCTAAAGAGTTTTTCATGAAGATAACTTATGAGTGTGGTGAACTTTTCTTCTTTTGCATCTTTGAGAAATAAATATAATTTCTCTTTTAAAGCATTGGTCATTTGTTTCTTTCTATCATTTTGTGCATCATTTATTCACTATATTCATTGAATGCATTTTTAATAATTTCTTATATGGTATGCAATTCAATTATATGATTTATTTCTTTTTAAGTAGAAACTCTTATGACTTCCTAATTTACTTAAATAGGAAGTTTGTAAATTTAAAATTTTCTAACCTTTGATGTTGAAGACCTTTTATCTCCCTAGTTTGATTTGCAAATTTTCTAAAACTTCAAATATTCCAAAATTTTAAAGTTTAAAGTTTTTAATTTTTCCTAAAAAATTTAAAAAACTATAAAATATCATTAATCTACCTTATTACTCCTCTTTTTTAGATATCAAAAAATTAAACTTTAAATGCGTCCTTATCTCTCCTTTCTACCTTAGGAATTATTTAAACCATTTAATCCTTATTTCTCCAATCAAAAAACTGAAGTACCAAAATAATTCAAAAGACTTTAAATGTTTCCCAAAAACTTAGTGCATAACATAATTCAAATTTGGTTATCTCTTGGCATGATTAGCACTACATATTCTTCCCAAAATTGATGGTGATTATGTAATGCTTGTGGTATTACTCCTATTATGCTCTGATCATTTCTCCCTAGCTCGAGATGTTACTCCTTTTTTTGTGCTTCTAATTGTTTCACCCTAGATCATTCATTTCTCTTCACCAACAACCAAGAATGTTCTACCCTAATCTATCGATTGCTCTTTGCACTAGCTTGACCTTCTATTGTTGTGTTTAGACGATTCACTTCACCTTGTTATTTTGCTTGGTTTAGGTGACTCTAGTGGATTTTAAGCTTCTCGACTTCACATGACATGAAAACCTTGTTGTCGAATATTGCTTATTTAGTTCTATATTCTCCTTAGCTTTAGACTATATCAACATTATCTTTACCATCACCATGCACTTTGTTTTGCTTTAATTTGTATTATAAGATTGGTTTATCTCCTTTTCACTATTATCATAAGGGATTGATTTTCCTCCTCATTGCTATTGTAGGTGATTGATTTGCCTCATTTTCACTATTTTCATAGGTGACTAATTTTTTTGGTCCCTATAATGTCATAGGTGAATGGTTTTTCTGGTCCCTATAATAGCATAAGGATTTTACTGGTCCCCTTGTATTGCCATACGTAACCAATTTTCCTAGTCCCTGTAATGTCATAGGTGCCCATTTACCTCATCCTTTGGATCGATTATTCATGCTTAATCATCTCTAGCCTAGTCCACTTGCTTCACTTTAGTCTCTATCCTGGATCACTTGCTTCTTTTTAATCTCTAGTCTGGTTCATTTCCAACAACTCTTCAAATATAATGATGATTGGTAATACTTTTTTAGGCTTATATTTCTTAAAATTCTTTGTAAACTGATTTAAAAAATACCTAATATATGATAGTAGGCCATTTGAGAACCAATAGTATAAGAGCTTATTCTATTCTAGCCTCTTATCCTTATGTAATCCTGCTTGGCTTCTCTATTCTTCAATACAAGACTTCTATGACCCTTTCTACTTTTTGCAATTCTATTCTTCTAAAAGAAATATCCTTCAATGGAGGATTCTTCTAAAATAGGCTATTATGGCCTTCCATATTCAATGTAGAATTTTGGACTTAATATTACTCTTGCTATGTATTCTTGTTATTATGTAGTTTCTATCTTTTACTTTCCACAATCTTCAAGCCTTGAAAGACCAACTTTCTCTAAGCTACATGTTCTATAGGAGTTGTTTCATCCTCTATAATGAAACATGATAAGGACTCTACCATGGAAGTTGGGATTTGGCCTGATGTAGCTGGTTCTTCTCACAGTTGCAAAGGACCTCTATTATCCTGGGATGAGAGTGTTCTCTAATTTTTATTTTCTAGGGTAGCCATTATTTGTCATTGATACCTCCATAAGTTGCTAGGATTTAGAGGAGGGAGAAGCAACCAAAGAGGTTCTACCTTAGTCTTCAATTTCAAGTGTTGTATTTATCCTCGAATGAGCAACTTTCTTAGATATGATTTGCCTTTCAATATTTAATCTACAAAAACTTTAAATTTTTCAAATCAATGTTAGGGTTGGATTAATTCCTAAATGACCAACTAATCTTGATTTGGTATTTCTATCAATCAATATAGTTGATTCCTAGTCTTCACTGGTTATTCTTAACTATGAAAAGACCCTAGATTCTGTTAGGGTAACTAGGTTACTTTATATTATCACATTATTTCATTATAATACTTAGCATCTTATTGTTAGATTAGAATCTATTTATTTAGCATATTATTGTTAGCATTTTTTTATTTTAGGTTCTTAGATCCGATATCTTCGGGCTATTCTAAGTCCACATTGTATTATATATTCAACATTTGCTTAATGGAATATAGTTTGTTCTACTAATATGGTATCAAAGTAGATATATTTGGCTCATTTTATTTTATTTTTGTAGCCTCAGATCAGACCCCCACTGGTTGGCTTGGACTGCAAGGTAGACACCTTGATATGGGACCTATAGGTTGTACGAATCTGACCAATAGCAGACCCCGATAGCCTCTACGCAAAAGGTAAGTGGTGGTATATAGCATCGTGAACTATCCTAGACATGCAAGATGATGGTGAACTACCTTTGATGTAGACACATGGCAAGATCTGGTGACTACAATTTGGACATACATGATAAGTCATGGGAGCTCACGTGGAGGACAAGCCTAAGTGATGTGGATGCACTAGAATACTCTGACATGTGGACTCAAATGGTTACGTAGGCATGTGGCTCAAATTCAAATTACTGACGATGGGTGTAAAATGGCCTACAAGCAATCTTGACCACCGTGAGGTGGTCACAGTGATTTGTGCACAGATACAAGCGATGATCTTAGTCTGTGTTGTAGGCTTCAAAATAGATTTCACCACTAGCGTGTGAATGTCTTTAGCCAACGATTACCCAGTGATCAATGTGGCATAGCAATGGGTAAAGTAGCCATTTGTCATCCATTTTAATTCCCATGTGTGTTGTAATCTTCCCCTCCACAAAAAATTTAGGTGTTTTATTGATGTGCATAGTATTATAGTGGAAAATACAGGTGATCATGAATACACTATTTTTGTGGACCATTTTTGCTATTACAAACATGATGGGCCCTACAACCGCCTAGCAATCCTAGGCTTGAAGCATTTCTCACAATAAAATCCAGAGGAGAAGTTGTGAAGGTTTTGATAGCCAACATAACCATAATCCCTTCACCATCATAGCATTTGACCAATGATGATGTACAAAATTTCCTAAGGCAAAATTTCTAGACTGGAGTGTTGTCATTATAGATCAGTAGACGTTCATTACCCTTAATGATCTATAAAGGGGTAGATAGAGTTTGTCAGAGAGGATCACCTCTAGATTCAATATAAAGCATGGTATGTGCTTATTACCACTCATCGATAGTGGTAGTCAGGGTGGTAGACTGCCAACAACCAAGTCATTGTCGAGCAATAGGTCATGGGATCAAATCCCATATACAATAAAAAAAAATTTGTTTTTTTTAAGAATTTTTTTTAATGTTTTTGTTTTATTAATTAAATACAATTTTCTTAATTTTTTTAAATTTAATTAAGAAATTTGTTTTATATTTAATTAGTATTAAACATTTTCATTAAAATTATTTGTTTTTTTACTTTCAAAAATAACAATTTTCATTACCTTTGAACCCCACACACAAATTTCATCCTATTCTATATTTGCAAAATTATGTGGGGACATTTTAATGTCATTTTAATGCACATCAGGATGAAAGGATGGGAATAGAGGGTGATTTTTTATATTGAAAAGCAATTTGGCATTGTAATTTGGTGCATTTTCGATGGAAACCGACACCTAAATTTTTAATTTTTTAAGGGCACTTTTTGTTGTTAGTTGCATTTACATTTCATTATTGTTTTTGCACTACATCATTAAGTAAAATCAAGCACAATTAAGTCCCCAAAAATTGAACCCATCCATGTAATTTATTTGAATAGCAGTGTTTGGTATACACGGTACCTCTGGCCGACACTTATAGGTAAATTTTTCATGCTTTGGGCTACTATATCTATCGCCTAACATAGCTACAACAATGATGTATGATCTTGTTATCTATAAATCATCGAGGAGATATAAGTTTACCATTTTGTTATTTTTCACTCCATTCACTACCCTAATCGTTATTGTTGTTAGACATAAATCTTGATGAAGTGCTCTCTCTAAAGTGTTTAGGGGAAGTTACGCCCCACACATGAGGAGGAACTTTTATGGTAGGTGTCATAAACAAAATGTTTCCCTTTTAGTATTGCCTATGTACCACTTAGCATTCTGCTCTCACGTACTTATAGTATCCCTCATGTAAGGGTGGGTATATTGAGAGGTTTGGTATAAATGCCTAGAAGGTATAAAGAAAGGGGGACCATTTGGTGTTATAAGGAACCCTCATTATGGTCACTATCCACAAGTACCTGATAGATACTCAGTTACTAAAAGGTTCCAATTACACACCATGGAAAACAAAAATGAAGGCTATTCTACAAATGGAATATTTGTGGGATGTTGTTTCTGGCATGATAATAAGACCTAAATCACTATCTGGAATGATAAGTCAACCTACAAAATCAACTGTAGATCATATTACATTTGAAAAAAAATATAGTAAGGCAAGATTGTTCATATTACTTATTGTTCCAAATGAAGTTCAACCTCATATAGCTAACACAGAACATGGTAAAGAGGCATGAGATTCCCTTAAGACCGTTTATGAGGGTAATAATGATTCCACCATTCTTCACCTTTAATATCAACTTCATAGTTTGAGTATGAGGTATGGAGAGATAGTTGAACTATTTCTTTGCAGAGTGGTTGAGTTGAAGTCAAAGTTGAATTCTATGGGAGAGACTCTAGAAGATAGACTCCCCACTTCAGTTATTTTGAGAGCTTTACCTGATTCATACAAAATTTTGATAACTTCCCTTCAAGTATCATAAAGACAAGTTACCTTTGTTGAGTTGGTCAATTTGCTTCAGGAAGAGGAGGTCCACCAACTACACAAAGATGAAGCTTCTAATACAACCCTCTATTCCAACAAGAAGGGTTCTAAGAAGAAAGGTAATTTTCATAATGGGGAAATTATTCCAAGGATTCCAATGGAAAACAACCTCAACAACAAAAGATATATTGCAAAATTTTTGATAAATATACCCATGATACAAATAGGTGTTGGTACAAAAACAAATAACCTAAGAACAAGAGCCATAATAAACCGCAGAACAAAAACAAGCAACCTAAGGTGAATGTTTATGTTGAAGAATCAGATTCAGATTTTGAGTGGGCACACAAGGTGCTCATGACTACCATAGCCTCCAAGCAAAAGGATCCTATGTGGTATGTTGATTTCGGTGCCAGTAAACACATGACTAGCAACAAGTTGTAGTTTGAGATATTTGAAGCCAAGGTAGGGAAACCAGTAACTATTACTGATGATAAGACCTACCAGGTTTAGGATGAAGGCACAATTTTAGTTACTCTTCTAGATGGAAAATATCATATTGATAGAGTCCTATATGTTCTAGGATTGATGAAAAATTTGTTTCAATCACTCAAATCTTGGATAAGGATATGGTTGTTGATTTTCATGTTGAGGATGGAAAGAAGTGTTGCTTTATCACCAAGAGGGGTAAACACATCACAACAACTTCATACAAGCATGGATTATTTGCATTAGATGTTATATCCACCCCTCATGTTGCCATGGTAGTCTCTAAAAAGGAGGTAACTTCACTTTGGCACAAGAGATACAGACATCTAAGTTCTGGATATTTACTTGATCTAAGTAAATATGAGATGGTAAAGGGCCTTCCTTCCCTTTCTTCTATATTTCATGTGTGCTCTGATTTCTTAGTAGAGAAGCAACATAGAGTATCTTGTTGAGTGGTATTTTCACCCAGTTGTGAAAGTACACTCTCCTTTAGGATTTGGGTTCCAAATCCCCTCTTGCAAAGAAGTTAAACAAACAACTTCTCCAAGGTCTCCGTTGTATTAGCATTTGCATATGTGTATTAGTAATCTCAAATAAAGATATTCAATTTAAATGCTTGGAACACCTTAGTGATTGCAAGTAACCGTAAACAAGGGGCAATGTTGGTTTATTTCACCATGAAACTTTAGTGATTGTTCATTGTTTTTTTTGGATTTTGAAATTTTTTAAATGTTTATTTTAATGCCTAAAAATAAGTTAAAATTTCTGGAAAAAATAAAATGCAGAAAAATGAAAATGAAATGCAGAAAACTGAAAATAAAATGCATTCAATATGATGCTATCCTATTTCGACAAAACCGAAGATGTGAGGTCTCCATGCATGCAACCTAACCTATTGGACTTGCAAAACAAGCACAATCCCCATAGACTAAGTGTTGGTTCCTAGGGTTTAAAATAAATTTCAGGTTCAAGCATTCACATGAAGCAACCAAGCAAACTTGCATTAACTCCATCTACAAACTCGAAATCTGAAAAAGAGAAAAAGAAATAGACATTAAATCCATAGCATGCAAAGAGAATCTCCTTCTTTCTTGCCCACAAGATGCAAATTTCTGAAAACTTCTGCATTAAAAATGTGTCATTTTACAATAGCAAAATTTTTGGTTTTCCCAAACCAGTCCATGGAAGAAAAACGACTCAAACAGGTCCAGAATGGCCTTCTCGCCTTCAAATCTGCAACTCTGCTCGTAGCAATTTCCAACCCATGTCCATGAAGAAGAAAAACCAGTCTACGAAAGAAAAACAGCCCAACTAGGTCCAGAATGGCTATCTTGCCTTCAAATCTGCAACGCTACTTGCAGCAGTTTCCCACCCCTTCTGGCCTCTTTGAATGGCATATTTAAACTTCTGAAAAACAATTGTTTCTCCTTCCATGACTGTTCATTTCATTTTCCAATGGTTGTTCGTTTCACCTTCCCTGACTGTTCGTTTCACCTTCCCTTGCGCATGCATGCATTTTGGTTTCCAAGAAAAACTTTTCCTTTCTATTTTGTGGCCCTTCGTTTCATTTTCTCCACATGAGCTTGCGTCCATTTCCTTCCATGTGTAACGACCATCTTAAATGATTTCAAATCATTAAATATTCCTTATGTAACGCTTGTCTTATTCACTAGATTTTGTCCTTATGTCCACGTCACTATGCAGGTCCGTTACCTTGGCGAAAATGGAACATGTCGCGATATCGCGACACTTTTGCCTCCTTGCTCTCTTTTGTTGCTTTTAGCCATGAAAATGTAACATGTCGCGATATCACGACACTTTTCTATTTCTCCTATTTTGGCCGCGAAAATGCAACATGTCGCGATATCGCGACACTTTTTCTTTCTCCTATTTTGGCCACGAAAATGCAACATGTCGCGATATCGCGACACTTTTTCTTTCTCTGCTTGCCTGCCCATTTTGAATCACGAAAATGCAACATGTCGCGATATCGTGACACTTTTTCTCTTTTGGCCGCGATGATGCAACATGTCGCGATATCATGACACTTTTTCTCTTTCCTTTTTCTTCTTTGGCCGCGATGATGCAACATGTCACGATATCGCGACACTTTTTCTCTTTTGGCCGTGATGATGCAACATGTCGCGATATCGCGACACTTTTTCTCCTTTGGCCGTGACGGTGCAACATGTCGCGATATCGTGACACTTTTTCTCTTTTGGCCGCGATGATGCAACATGTCGCGATATCGCGACACTTTTTCCTCCTTTGCGCTTTTTCTTCCTTTGGCCGCGATGGTGCAACATGTCGCGATATCGCGACACTTTTTCTCTTTTGGCCACGATGATGCAACATGTCGCGATATCGTGACACTTTTTCTCCTTTGGCCGCGATAGTGCAACATGTCGCGATATCGCGACACTTTTTCTCTTTTGGCATGAAATGCAACATGTCGCGATATCGCGACACTTTTTCTCCTTGTGGTTTTTTGCTTTTTTCTTTGATCTTTAGCATATGGGCCACTTCGGTCTTCTTGGAACACATGCAAAAAATGTGGGTCCCCAATTTTGGGGTACGTTGTGGAGCAGCCACAACAAATGGCGACTCTACTGGAAAATGCTCCTGAGCATTTCGGTGAGAACTCAACCTGAAAACACACAGACTCAAATACAAGCGTCAACAAATATCCCAAGAATGAAACTAGATGAGAAATACATGAAGCATTAGAATTATTAAGCATCAGCTCGGTGTGTGCAATGTGCTTCATTCCCTATCGTTTGAAACTCGTTCAACTTTCCATTGTCGGTTTCACTTATGATTCGTATGCAAGGCTATGAATGATTTGTGCAGGATTTGACGTATGACAACTATGTTAGAGATATAACAACCTCGCTTTGCAAAGGCTCAGACTTTCTAGTATCATGAACAAACATATTAAAACTGTCAAACCCTCTTAGGACCAAATATATGTATACTGAATTAATTTACTAGATCCCAAAGTTGGTTATGTGCCACTACCATCTTGAACCCATGTGCAAGTGTAAGTGAAATCAGAGCTTTGGGGAATCGGATTCCCAACCTAAGCGAGATGGGAATTTAACCCTATCCTTACTACTCTGATCTGGAGTTCATTACCTCATCTTGAACAAAATGATTTAACCTGTTATGGATGAAACTGTCAGGCTAGCCTGTCCGTTTGAGCAGTCAGTGGTCTTGCTTTTAGACAAGACGTGTTGCCACGCATGAGCATACTCCACTGCCAGCCAGGCGTCTATAGCCCCGATGGAGATTAACCCCATAATCCATGGTTTGGCTTTACTTTTGATTTCTTGGACCTTGGGGATGACTACCCATCCTTGCAAGGGACATGTAGTACGATCCTTCCAATCCAATATTAATGATGAAAATGAAAAATATTTTCTTTGGAATTTCAAGTTCTTGAGTGGGCAAAATAGAAGCTTTGGGGAATCGGATTCTCAACCTAAGCGAGATGAGAATTAGACCCTATCCTTACTACTCCATGAAGGTCAAATCAGAGCTTTGGGGAGTTGGATCCTCAACCTAAGTTCGATGAGGATTTAACCCTATCCTTACTACTCTGATTTTAGGCTTTAAGCACTATGGGAGTGGTAAAAACCATTGTTTTAAGGATTATGTTGCATGATAGGACAGACACGAAATACTCCTTTCGCCTCACCTTTTCTTCCAAGTATGGTTTTGACCATTTTGCTCAAGATCCTCTTTAATATGTGTAGAACGTGCTTGGTTCAAGATAGTTCGGGCATCGGTTCCCAACCTTAGGATCCTTTTAATATATGTTATGTAATAACCCTAAGAGGATTCGACACCTTTTCAATGATTGTACATGAAATGAAGATGCAACTGAGATGAAATGTATATGCAATGCGGAATGTAACATGAGATATGGAATGCATTGCTCCTTTTGAAATGCGGATGGAGTATACCACCTACTTTGCCATAATTTATAAAACTGACAACTTCATGCATCACAAGTTCCAAACGATATTCTTTAATGTGTTTGCGATATTCATGGAGCTTTCTGCAATACAATTCCGATGTTTCATATTCTCCTAGTCTTAGTCAACATTCATAAGGACCTAAGTTGACATCTTGCTTTTTTTTTTTTTAAAACAAACCAAAAGTGTCCAAAGGACCAACACACAAAACTTAAAACCAAAATGAGATCCAATCCAAAACCAAAACACGAAAACCAAAAGAGGTAAAATATATACAAATGGTAAAAGTTTGGATTATCATTTTCCCGGATCCCAAACCTGATTAGAATTCTTTAAAAGACATATGACGTGATACGCATACCAAGTTTTGTAGGAATCCAACAAAAACAAGATCAAACCAAACAAAGAAACAAACTTCCACTTGCCCCTCTCACCATACCAATTTGATTTAGTTTCATTAATAATCCTATGGTGGAGTTTCAAGTTTTCAAATTGATTAGACAATGATTGATATTCAATTCCTTTATGTCTATTCTTTAAGATGTCCATTCCGCACTTTGATTCATGGTGTAGAAATAAGCTTTCATTTTCATTCAATAAAGCCATAACATTAATAATATTTGAATCAAACCATTCATTAGGCAAATCTTCATTCGAATTTTGCATGGTGAAACCAAAAAGGTGAGATTTTACCTTTGGCATGTTTTCATTTGACCTTACTTGAAGAGGATTTGAAAATTCCTCTTTTCTCTCATGACATTCATCATCATGTAGCACTTGTTCTTTCTCCATGACTCGTTTATCAAAGGCACCAAACTTAGGTACCCAATTGAAAATATGTCCATCCCTTTCAAACCATAAGTCTTGTCTATCTAGGGGTGGGTTAACTAACACATTTCCATGATCAATCACTTGGGTTGTTTTGGGTAACGTGAGATTTTCAATTGGATCATCAATGATATCAAACCCAAATGATTCAGGTTTTGTAATTTTCTCATTTTGAAATGGCATAATCATTGTAGCACAAGTAAGTGGATCAAGATTTTCAATTTCTTTTCCTTCAAAGGAATCTAAAGCAAATGACTCTCTTTCTTGATTCATGGTTGTAGAATCCTTATCATGTTCCAAAATTTGATGAGATTCAAATTCCTCTTCCAAAACTTTCTCAAATTGTACAGGATTTATAGTATCCTCATGCGAGGAAGCAATTGAGTTATCCTGCATATTAATTGACACAACAAGTTTATTAGAAGATTTAGATTGATAATATTCTTCCCACTTCTTCCACGAATCATAGTAATCATCCTCCAAGTTCAAGTTGTGACGCTCAAGTACTTCTTCTTCATCTTTCGATTCATCAACATGTTTCTCATCCCATTCATCTTCACCTTCCTCATTCTCACTCTCTTGACGATATAGAGTTTCCACCACCAAAATGTTGTCCTCTCCTTGTTGATGTTGGGGTGGACCCTTATTTGGCACAAGTTCCAAATCATCCACTTGAGCTTGGAGACAATGGGTATACCTAGCAATTTCGGGACAATTCCTTTCATTATGCTCCTTTGTATTATGCAATCTACACCCCTTTTCCCACGCAAAATCAGAAATATTAAGAATGGAACTAGAGTGACTTGGTCCTGCATAAGTATCTATCTGATTAGCAATAGGGGAAGGCACACCCCCATTGTTTGGCTTCGTATTCCACTGTCTCCCTCTATTGTTGAAATTTTGATTTGGGTGAGGGGCATGGGATTCATACTTCTGTTTTTGAACCAAATCATTACTCAATTTGTGAACTATCTTTTTGAGTTCTTCAACCTCCGAATAAATCTCTTTTGGTTGAGCTATGTTATTGCTAGTTCCAATAGGATTTGCGTAATTGGTGAGATCTTGACTTAACATTTGAGTTGGATTTTGAGCCACTTGATTTGCGTAGGGATTCACACTTTGAATCGAGAATTGGATTGGGTGCGTAAGCGGGTGTTGATGAATATGGTTGTTGATAAGGCAAAGCATTTATGCCCGATATTTGTGGTGCCATGATCTGATTCATCATAGGAGCTTGACCATATGGACCATATTGTCCTACCATAGGCATCTGGGAAAACCCATAACCCTGTGGTGTCATTTGTTGTTCAATGGTCATAGCTTCATTGTAGGCTAGAGCAAGCGTGGTAACTTGAGGATTTCGCCTTGCAAACATTGCCGTCATAGGATCCAATGCCCCAAAATATATTTGCAAAGCTACTACGGGATCAATGGCAAAATGCCGAATTGCTCTATTATAGCACTTCTAAAATCTCTGATTAAAAGTTTGGATTGGCTCACCCTGGCCTCTTTTGCATGTAATGAACTGATTATAGATGATTGTGGGATCTAATGGTGACCTGAATTGGTTGACAAAAGCATCCTCCATTTGCGTCCATGACGTAATGGAACCAATAGGTAAGCAAATATACCATTCGTAAGCCACTTGGTCTAGGCTCATGGGGAAGAGTCTACAAGCCACATCTTCATGTTGAACTTGCAATCTTATCAAAACATCCCTATAGGCCTGAATATGTTCTTCTACGGTCCTTGGGCCATCCGGTTTGTATTTGGGCAAAAATCTCTCTATATTCTTAGGGATCTCGTGAATATCCCCTGCAATATTCAAAGGAATGTTATGGGCTCCGTACCAAGGAGGTGGTGGAGGTTGGGCCATTTGATTCAAAATCGATGATGATAACCCTACAAGAACGATGGAAATGGTACTGATAATTGGTACACTAGTGGCAAATGACACCACCGGTGCAAGTCCGCTAGATGCGCCTAAAACAGAAGGATCTTCTGTAACAAGAATATCTGGTGGGACCACAATTTGCTCGGTTTTATTCCTTGGATTCCTATGAGTGAGTGAGAGGCTTTGGAATATGGTTTCCTCGGTTGTATTGGACCTAGTTGCGATGCGATGCGGTGGGTCCAGCTTGTAAATGAAACTACCCTACAAAACCTGACAAAACTCTCAATACCTCAAAGAAAACCTGCGACACACAGAAAATCCTGCAATTAATGAAATTCAAAGAATAACTTCAAAATCAATTTGTTAGTCATGAATGAAAGAAGGAACCATGACAAAGCAGTATTCTAAAAATGTAAATTAGTTTCTGATTCACCAGATCGCATATGCGCAAGTGAAGAGCATACTCCTAGTGTTGTAGGCTTTCTGATTCACAAGATCGCATTACACGCAAGTGAAGAGCATAATACCGACAACAAATACATTTTTAGACAAAAAGTAATTCCTTACAAATAAGCATGAAATGACTAGCAAATATCAAACATGTAACGTATGAATAATCATGTTAGCATCAACCAAGAGATGTATCCATTAAAATCAAATGAAAGTAATTGCATGGAGACAACCTCGTTAGTCAAGACCAAAATTTTTCAAAATAAAATCAAAACACATTATTCCTGTATGAACAATCAAAAGCGTTAGAACAATGCATAGCGATTCATGTCCTCCTTTTAACACTACAAGGTTGTATTGTTAAAAGAGGGCTAAAGATAATAATCAATAGGGCATGAAATATTCAAAATTTAAATCCCTATAGCATTTAAATCACACTCGAAATAAAACAATTCAGGCCCTCCTTCTAGCGCCAATCTGTTGAGTGGTATTTTCACCCAATTGTGAAAGTACACTCTCCTTTAGGATTTGGGTTCCAAATCCCCTCTTGCAAAGAAGTTAAACAAACAACTTCTCCAAGGTCTCCGCTGTATTAGCATTTGCATATGTGTATTAGTAATCTCAAATAAAGATATTCAATTTAAATGCTTGGAACACCTTAGTGATTGCAAGTAACCGTAAACAAGGGGCAATGTTGGTTTATTTCACCATGAAACTTTAGTGATTGTTCATTGTTTTTTTTGGATTTTGAAATTTTTTAAATGTTTATTTTAATGCCTGAAAATAAGTTAAAATTTCTGGAAAAAATAAAATGCAGAAAATGAAAATGAAATGCAGAAAACTGAAAATAAAATGCATTCAGTATGATGCTATCCTATTTCGACAAAACCGAAGATGTGAGGTTTCCATGCATGCAACCTAACCTATTGGACTTGCAAAACAAGCACAATCCCCATAGACTAAGTGTTGGTTCCTAGGGTTTAAAATAAATTTCAGGTTCAAGCATTCACATGAAGCAACCAAGCAAACTTGCATTAACTCCATCTACAAACTCGAAATCTGAAAAAGAGAAAAGAAATAGACATTAAATCCATAGCATGCAAAGAGAATCTCCTTCTTTCTTGCCCACAAGATGCAAATTTCTGAAAACTTCTGCATTAAAAATGTGTCATTTTACAATAGCAAAATTTCTGGTTTTCCCAAACCAGTCCATGGAAGAAAAATGACTCAAACAGGTCCAGAATGGCCTTCTCGCCTTCAAGTCTGCAACTCTGCTCGCAGCAATTTCCAACCCATGTCCATGAAGAAGAAAAACCAGTCTACGAAAGAAAAACAGCCCAACTAGGTCCAGAATGGCTATCTTGCCTTCAAATCTGCAATGCTACTTGCAGCAGTTTCCCACCCCTTCTGGCCTCTTTGAATGGCGTATTTAAACTTCTAAAAAACAATTGTTTCTCCTTCCATGACTGTTCATTTCATTTTCCAATGGTTGTTCGTTTCACCTTCCCTGACTGTTCGTTTCACC
Organism: Wollemia nobilis; assembly: GCA_028583015.1. NCBI lineage: Eukaryota > Viridiplantae > Streptophyta > Pinopsida > Araucariales > Araucariaceae > Wollemia > Wollemia nobilis. The sequence goes on along the minus strand of JAQPPZ010017049.1, from coordinate 4,279,073 downwards.
TTCCCTTGCGCATGCGTGCATTTTGGTTTCCAAGAAAAACTTTTCCTTTCTATTTTGTGGCCCTTCGTTTCATTTTCTCCACATGAGCTTGCGTCTGTTTCCTTCCATGTGTAACGACCATCTTAAATGATTTCAAATCATTAAATATTCCTTATGTAACGCTTGTCTTATTCACTGGATTTTGTCCTTATGTCCACGTCACTATGCAGGTCCGTTACCTTGGCGAAAATGGAACATGTCGCGATATCGCGACACTTTTGCCTCCTTGCTCTCTTTTGTTGCTTTTAGCCACAAAAATGCAACATGTCGCGATATCGCGACACTTTTTCTTTCTCTTCTCATTTGGCCACGAAAATGCAACATGTCGCGATATCGCGACACTTTTTCTTTCTCCTGTTTTGGCCGCGAAAATGCAACATGTCGCGATATCGCGACACTTTTTCTTTCTCCTTGCTTGCCCATTTTGAATCGCGACGATGCAACATGTCGCGATATCGTGACACTTTTTCTCTTTTGGCCGCGATGATGCAACATGTCGCGATATCGCGACACTTTTTCCTTCTTTGGCCGCGATGATGCAACATGTCATGATATCGTGACACTTTTTCTCTTTTGGCCGCGATGATGCAACATGTCGTGATATCGTGACACTTTTTCTCCTTTGTCCGTGACGGTGCAACATGTCGCGATATCGTGACACTTTTTCTCTTTTGGCCGTGATGATGCAACATGTCACGATATCGCGACACTTTTTCCTCCTTTGCACTTTTTCTTCCTTTGGTCGTGATGGTGCAACATGTCGCGATATCGTGACACTTTTTCTCTTTTGGCCGTGATGATGCAACATGTCGCGATATCGCGACACTTTTTCTCCTTTGGCCGTGACAGTGCAACATGTCGCGATATCGCGACACTTTTTCTCTTTTGGCCGTGAAACTGCAACATGTCGCGATATCGCGACACTTTTTCTCCTTGTGGTTTTTTTGCTTTTTTCTTTGATCTTTAGCATATGGGCCACTTCGGTCTTCTTGGAACACATGCAAAAAAGGTGGGTCCCCAATTTTGGGGTACGTTGTGGAGCAGCCACAATAAGTACCATTTGAAAAGACCTCTCACAAGCTAAGACTCCTTTGGAGTTAATTCACATCGATCTATGCGGTCCTTTCATACCAAATAGTTGTGGGGGGAAGAGGTATTTTTAGTTTTGTAGATGACTACTCACAAAATATGTGGGTTTTCTTTCTTCATCTAAAATCAGAAGCTTTAAGTTACTTCCATAAATTCAAGAAATTTGTTGAGTTAGGGACTTCTATAATGACCCTCCGCTCAGATCGAGGGGGGAGTTCACCTCTAAAACATTTCTCTTATATTTGAATACACATGGAATCAATATATAGCTCACTACTACTTATACTCTGTAGAAAAATGGAGTTCCTGAGTAGAGGAACTGTTCCATCATGGAAATAATTCATTGTATGCTAATAGGAGCCCATCTAGAGCAACAATTTTGGGCAGAAGTTGTCACCACAGTAGTATACCTATTGAATAGGGCACCCACAAAGGCCCTAAATGGAATAACTCCACAAGAAGCATGGAGTGGTCAAAAACCCTCCATATCTCATCTACGCATTTTTGGATGTAAATATTTTATACACATACCAAAATTAAAAAGGAAGAAGCTAGATGAGAAGACCTTGCAATGTGTTCTTCTTCTATAAGATTAGAATTCTAAGGGTTATTATTTTATTGATCATTTTACGAAGAAGAAGCATATTAGTAGAGATGTTGTTTTTGATGAAGCTTTCACATCACAAAATACATCCAATGTATACCTTGATTTTGAGGAGTCTATGATTGAGAAGTCTTCTTTTTCTTCACCATAGAAAAATATTCCTAAGTGGTATACAAGTACTATCAGAGACTCAAATATATCCACACCACTAGATATGACTTTGAATAGACCTCATACTCATAGTATGGCTCGATAGGAGAAAGTTGCAACAGAGACTACTGAGGCTGATGATCTTTGTCAATCCTTTGAGGAGATTTCTATAGATACAGAGAGATAAATAGAGGATATGGAAGTGGGTGATGATAGGGTTTTTATGTATTCACTTTACGAGCATGAACCTGCCACAGTACAAGATGCCCTTAGTGAGCCATAATGGAAGGTTGCTATGGATGAAGAGTACAAGTCTCTGAAGAAAAATAAGACTTAGAAGCTTGTTGATCTATTGGAAATAAGCCCATTGGCTACAAATGTGTGTACAAAGTAAAGTACAAGGTATATGGAACAATTTATAAGCATAAGGTTTGTCTTGTTGCAAAGGGCTATGTAAAAAAAAAAGGTATTGACTATGAGGAAACTTTTGGACCTACTATTCGAATGACTACCATTCAAGTTCTTTGTGCTATGGCAGTATAGTTTGGGTGGAAAGTACATCATATGGATTTCAAGAGTACCTTATTGAATGGTTATCTCAAATAGGAGGTCTATATGTCACAACCTAAACAATTTGAAGTGGAATTCCAAGAGCATAAAGTTTGTAAATTGGTCAAGTCCTTGTATGGTTTGAAACAAGCTCCACGAGCTTGGTACATTAATATGGATGATCACCTATTGTAGCATAAATTTAAGAGAAGTCCATAAGATGCAAATCTCTATTTCAAGAAACAAGGTTTTGAAATAGTGTTACTTGTACTCTATGTGGATGATCTGATTATCACAAGTAGCTCAAAAACATTGATAATTACCATCAAAAGTGACTTGTATAAATATTTTGAGATGACAGATCTCGAACTTCTCCACTATTGTCTTGGCTTGTAAGTAAACCAGAATAAGCATCACATCAAGATGTCATAGAAAAATTATGCCAAGACATTGTTAGAAAATTATTGCATGACTGATTGCAAGCCAATGACAACTCCAATAGAATCAGGGATTCAGTTATTGTGGTATGATGATTCATCTCAGGTAGATGGTACTCTCTACCACCTATTGATCAAGAGTCTCATATATCTGACAAACACTAGGCCATATATCATGTTTTCTATCAATTATCTTTCAAGGTTCATACACGAGCCTAAGGTCACTCATTGGAAAGTAGCAAAACATGTTCTTCACTATGTCCATGGTACTATTGAGTATGGCCTAGAGTACAAGAAGAATGATCAATTATTCTTGCAAGGATACATGGACTTTGACTATGCCGGATCATATGATGATCGAAAATCAACTTCAAGATATATTTTTCATCTTGGATCTAGTCCTGTCTCTTGGCACAAAAAGAAGCAATAGGTGGTTGTTATTTCCTCTACAGAGGTAAAGTATCACACCACACATGAAGTAGTGTGTGAGGTGATATGATTTCATCGTATCTTGAAAAGTATGGGTCTTCCATACAAATCTCCAATTCACTTGTTTTGTGATAACTAGGGTGTTTTGAAGCTCGTTAAGAATCCAGTGTTTCATGAATGAACCAAACACATTGACAAACAATGTCACTTCATTTGATACAAAGTTCCAAGGCACAAAATTCAGCTTCAGTACATTCCCACCAATGCACAAGTTGCGGATATATTTACTAAGGCACTTGCATGTGTCAAATTTGAGTTGTTTTGCAACTCCCTTTGTATTTAAAAATAATGTAATAAGGGGGGATGTTAGGGTAACTAGGTTACTTTATATTATCACATTATTTCATGATAATACTTAGCATCTTATTGTTACATTAGCATCTATTTGTTTAGCGTATTATTTTTAGCATCTTTTTATTTCGGTTTCTTAGATCCGATATCTTTGACCTATTCTAATTCCGTATTGTATTATATATTCAAAATTTTCTTAATGGAATATATTTCATTCTGCTAATAGCTTCTCTACTCAATATGAACTTTAAAATAGATTTTGAGTCTCATAGCCTTCAAAGCAGATAGACTCTAAATCAACTTTATCAATTATGGATAAAATAAATTAATAATGATAGCTTCAATAAAATTTATCAATCTGGACAGATTTTATTGGTATATTTGATACCACTAATGGCTTTATAAGCCTTATACTACCACAAAATATCATAGGTTATATCACACAGGTCCCTGTATAAAATAGCCACAATATAATAAGGTCAAGATAATAATAATATGAGGAAATTAATATGTATATCAAGGCTTATAATAAATCAAATAACATTCATTTATATGCTGAAATATGAATGTAAATAGCTTGAATCATTCATGTACTATGCATGAAGAACAACTTATAATATTAATTTCTCAAAATGTATACAAGCTTTATTATTCCTCTTCTATTACAACTTGAACTCATAATACTTCACTAACTTTATATATCTTTCTATGTGGCATTATCTCCATAATAAAGCAATAGTAATGTGACTCTTTAGATGTTTGACTATTGCTCTCCATATGCTAAGTATCATAAATATTTTCCTATCTACTTGCCACTTGCATACTTGATGAACACTTGACTCTATAATACTTGCACACCTATACATGACTCTTACACTTCTACTTGCACTCTCTAATCTAGGACACTTGTGCACATCTTTACATTACATATTTGCACTCTTACATATAGGATATTTGTGCACATTTACTCAACCTAAACTTGCACTCTAACTCACATGACACTTGTGCATGTCCTGCACATATCAACTTTACATGACACATGCATTTCCTACATATTCACACTTACATAAAGAGGGAAATATAAATCACACTCTAAACTATAAATCAACCTTAATATATTATTTATAAATGTACCATGAAGATACCATGGAGGTACATTAGCATGTACCAAATAATGTAATATTCTCCAACAAGATGCTCTAATATCGAATTATAGGAAGGATGGAAAGTATTCAGTCAAGACTGTATATTTTTTATTGCAAGATGAATGAAATGGATAGCTACCTGCAAATAAAATTTTGTTGAAATATTTAACCCCTAAAGTGATTTTTTTCTTTTGGATGGTTGTAAAAAATAATATTCTCACTCTTGATAATTTTTTAAAGGGAGGTATGTCAATTCCAAATAATTTTCCTCTATGTGAAAATGCTTGGGAGGAGGTATGGCATCTATTCTATGAATGACCCGTTTTGTATCATGTTTACTTATATTATTAATAAATTTGATGTGGCTTGGGTCATTCCAAACTCTATGGTGGATATATTATTGATTTGGGACCCACCTTTTAAGATCAATAAATTAAGAACACTTTGAAATTTTTGCTTACCACATTTCATGTGGGGCATTAGGAAGGATCGTAATCACAAGATCTTCAAGGGTGAGAAGAAAAATGTTTTATCTATAGTTATGAGGATTTTTAATATCATAAAAGAAAATTTATTGGATATAGACTTAAAATATTCATGGGTAGTGGATTATGAGAGAGTGACAGATAATTCTTTGAGGTTGTAATCATGTTCTAATCAAAGGTTTAATTCTTCCACAATTACTAGACTTGAAACAAAATGGAAACCTCCTCCTCAAGGGTGGTTAAAACTTAATTTTGATGGGGTTTCTAAAGGTAATATAGGAAGAGCAAGAGATAGTGGTATTATTCACAATGAAAATGGGTAGGTGATGTGATTATTTGTAGAGAATATCAAATTTCAATCCAATCATTTTGTTGAAACTAGGGCTTTATGTTTTGGAATCAAGCTTGTTGATAGTATGGGAGTTAGAAAATTTGTTATTTAAGGTAATTTACTTAATATCACCAATATAATACAAGGGAATCAAAATTCACACTAGTAAATAGATTATATTGTAAAATATATTAGGATTTTAGTTAGGAAGTTGGAAAATGTCCAAATCAAACACACACCATGAAGGAAATAAAGCTACAAAATGGGAAGCTAATTTTTGTGTTAATAATGAAGGATATATTATGATGGAGGAAAATTTTCCTCAAGAACTAATGGATATCACCTATAAATAATTTTAGAATTCATATATTTGAACTAAGATTCAAAATTTTAAGTATACTGAATAAGTATTTAGCTCATAGATAAAATTCAAGAGTTTGTAATGGATACCAAAATCAAGTTGACTACCTTGGCTAAGAAGGAAGAACACATGGTTGTGACTACATGCATGTTAAAAGGACAACACTCAAAATGAATGTTCTATGTCATATTGGGTTGGTCAATATGGTGTTTAGTCTATTTGGTTTTGCTAATGGTGTTCAGTTTCTTGCATCAATGTTTTGCTACAATCTTGGTCTTAGTTTGTTTAGTGGTGTTGGTGTTATATTTATGTTTTTTTTTTGGTAAATAAAAGTCTTCATTAATTATCGGGTTTTGCAGGTTAACCCAAAACCTATTACAATATCTAGCCTTCTACTGAGATTGTAGATCCTAGTCATCCTTGAAACTTTCTTACTAAAAATTGTGTTGAATCCCCTACAACACCTTACTAACAAAGCACACCCATACCTAAACATAACTGTAAACATTACTTACATTGACAGGAATTGAAGTTTGGAACTTTGCACTTATGAAACCTATTGCTTGCCCATTTCCTATTCTCTATAGGAATATTTCAAGGCTTAAACCCTGTTACCTTCATTTCCAATTTGGTATTATTTAGAGGGAAACCCCATAGTTATTACTAGCTCCATGGGGAAAGAACACCCATTCATCTTTCTCCTTAACGGTTAGGTTTCTTTTCATGACTAATAATGTTTTCCACTTCACGTGGCACACCTTATGTCCATGTCACCAAACTACCAACATCAACACCTATGTTGGCTAATTTTTCAACTGACTTGTTGGCCTCACGATACACATGATGAGCCCTCCTATTTTGTCTTGCCGTTAAAAGGATCCTCACTTCATGGATGACTCCCTCGATTATCCATGGATATTTTTTGCCATTGGTTAATAGGTTGATGATGTTCATAGAATCACCTTCAATCATCAAGTTACCTTGAGTTGCTTGGGATACTTGCAACCCTCTCCAAAGGGCTCTAGCTTCTGCTTCATTATTAGTTTTTATTCCCAATGGTTTAGCGAAGGCCTTGACCAGATTTCCTTGATGATCCTTGATTATTCCTCTAGCTCTAACTCTTCTCGGGTTCTCCTTGGCTGCACCATAAAAATTTAGTTTAAACCAACCCTGGGGGGGTGGCTCCCAAGAAATCCCATTTTTGGGATTGGGCAAAGGAATGGAAGGTTTGTCCTCAATACCTAAGGCTTGAGCTAATTGTTTTTCTTGGGGAAGAATTGAGTGGTTCTCATCCACTAAGGTGCTAAGGTTTTCTTTCGCAAAGACAATAATCCTATTGAGGATGGTTTTTGGGTTGTGAATGGTATCCTTAAAGGATCTATGGTTCCTTTCTAGCCAAATCTGCCAAAGAAAATAATGCCAATAGATTTTCCATAGGTACTTAAGTTTTAGGCTAACAAAGGGTTGAGGCCATTGATGGAACACTTCGTATATAAGAGTAGGCTTAACCCACGATATCCTAAAGGCTTGGAAAAGTTCATCCAGGATGGAATCCGCTATCGAACACTCCAGAAACAAGTGTTGGGTTGTCTCCCATCCTGCCCTACACATGTAGCAATGGTTAGCAATAACCATACCTTTGGATAACATATTGTCCATAGTGAGGATTTTTCCTTGAATCACCAACCATGAAAAAAATGATATTTTAGGAATTAAGCCTTTGATCCAAACCAAACTCGATTGAAATTGTTGACCTTCCACATTGAGAAGCAAATTATAGGCAGAATTAACTGTGAAGTCACCACTTTTAGTCTTAGCCCAAACAATGTGATCTTCATCCTCTCTAGAGGGAATAATTTGCTGAGTTAAAATGTTATAAAGCTCTTTAGACTCCGCTTCAAAACCCTATACTCTGATGTGTTTCCACCTGTTGATATTTATATCCTGCCACATATGCTCTTGAATCCTATCCAAACGAGGATTCTATGATAACTCCTCAGCTCTCACCCACCGATCCTTCCAAAAGTCTATTGTTTGCCCATTTCCTAGAATCCATCTAAGACATTTCTTGATAAGATACCTACTCATGAGGATTGCCTTCCAAAAAGTAGATCCCCTACTTGCTAAGTTGTCATTAAGGAAGTTCACACCTTGGAGATATTTCCTTCTAACTATGGCAGTCCATTCATTATTGACCTTAGTCAATAACAGCCATGCTTGTTTGGCTAACAGAGTTGTATTGAGATGAGAAACTCTCCTCAATCCTAACACCCCATCAGCTTTAGGTTTGCAAACCTTGTTCCAACCTAATAAATGGATCATTTTCTTATCCTCAGTACTTGACCAAAGAAATTTTTTTTGAAGCTGCTCAATTTTGTGATACACCTTGCTGGGAGCTCTAAATACTGATAGGAAGTAAACGGGTATACTTTGAAGTGAAGCCATAGTTAAAACTACTTTTCTTGCTTGAGATAATAGATGTCCTTTCCAACCTACTAGCTTTTTTTGGATCCTCTCTAGAACTATGTTCCACATTGATCCTTTATGTTTAAGTATGTAATAGTTTATCTTATATAGTTAAGGATATATGGGATAGTTCATGTGGTTTAATATGGGTTGTATCCTTGAATAGGAAGACCTATATTTTATCCCATTTTTTAATAAAATCGAGGTATATATGTTGTGTGACAATGTAAAGGGTTGGGGCTCTTTCAAAAACCCCTTATTTCAACCTTATCAAAAAATAATATCTTCTATTATCTCTTCAAGCCTTGTGGTAGATCGATATGCCATATCTAATATAGTGGTAGTTGGTCTAATATCGGTGAAATGTAACTTATCCATTGTATCTTTCTGTAGACACCTAAAAATATCACATTATCCCTTGTGTAGTGATAATGGTTAGTCAATTTGTAAAATCCCCTAAAATCTAATTAATTTACCTAAAACACTATTCATCCACTATAGCCCATTTTAGCCACCTAATCCCCATCCTCCTCTTCACCCATGGTCACCATGTGACCACCCCTCTAATCTAGCCTAGTGCCACCTCACCCTAGTCTACCCTTTGAATAAGCCTAGCCTCCACCTCACCCTAGCCTACTACCACATCCCCATGCCCATTAAATGTCTTAAATGCCATGAAGACTTTGCTTCATTCAATGTATTTATGACATGGATGACTTTGCATCCACACGTCATAATGAGGGTGAGGAATTTCTTCACCCCATGCATTTATGAGGTATGGTGCACCCATGCCCATTTAATGCATGTGGGTGGATGAGGACTTTCCTCCATCCAAATGCATTAATGAGATATGAAACACCTTTCCACCTCATAGGCCACCTCATAAGACACCTCACCCTCTCCTAACCTTCGCCAAATTCTATAAATATGAAGCCATTTAAATAATTAGCTAATTGCTTACAAAAAATTTACCAAAATAACTATATTTTCATTGCATTCAAACCCTCTTTGGTGCTAACCCCCCATGGGTGCTTTTGTATGACTCTTGTTGTACCTTTTTGTTTTGTAAACTAGTTATATATGTAGACTCATACGACCTCTAAATTCAAACTAGATTCTCCAAAGAACTAGAAAAATATTTCCTCTAAAGGAAATATTTGTCAGGTCAAGCCAGAGGTGACCATAAGGTGAGTGGTGATTGATAGTCAAAATTACACCTTGGGGTGTAGTTCTTGCCAAGAACCTATTTTAGTCATCCAAAGACTAGAGAATCAAAAATCAAGGTGAGTTAAGATGTTTTTATCTATTTTTGTCTTATTTTAGCTTAGTTTTAATGTTGTAGTTCAATTTTCCTTATCTTGCACTCTTTTATTAATTTGGTTCTAATCAAGATAGGCCTGTAGGTGTTACTAATTCAGTGTTTTAATTGTATGTAGGTGTTAGAGGCTATATTCAATCAAGTGGTGGTACAAAATTGATAAATCCACCCCCCATTTTGAGGTGGTCAAAAGAATATAGAATGCCATAACTATGTACTAAAGAAAAGGTCTCCTTCATTGGGAGACCCAAATTGTAGCCCAAGGGGAAAATTATAAAAAATTCACTTTGTAATACAATATTTTGATATCAATGAAACATCATATATTTTTTGTTGGAAATTTGAGCAAGTTTTGTTGTCATTGATGTCAAGAGGTTTGATGACCAGTTTTGTTGTCATTAAGGTCAAAAGGTTGATTTCTCCAAAAGGCAAGGAAGTTGTTAAAAGGAAAAGGGTATAATATTTATTTTAAATATTATATGCCTAAAGAGGCTAAAAAGGTTGAAGACCCAAGAAAAGAGAAGCAAGATTAAAAAGAAATAATAATATTATAATATTTGAGCAAAAGGAAGAGGTGAAAAATAACAAGGTCCAAGAAATCATTAAAAAAGATATCCCTGACAAGGCCCATTGAGCAAGTTATAAAGGTTGGCAAAGATTTTAATTTATTTAAATTAAAATATTTTAACCTAAGGTTAAAATTTTAATTTAAATAATTAATGGCGCCAAAGGTTCAAAGTTTCAATTTGAATTTAAATTCAAATTCGAAGGAGGGCCGACGTGTTTTAATCCAAAGGCAAGAGTATTTAAAGGAAATGATTTTTCATTTCCAAAGGTCTAAGCAATTTGTATGCCTAAGTTGAGAATATAATTTGTGCACTCTAGTTTCGAAGAGGAGAAGACGTTCATGAGCTTTTTGAATAAAAGGAGGTAGAGTTGCATTTAAGTTCGCTTGGAGTGCGAAGATAATCCCATAGCACTGGCTAGCATAGACGATAGTTGGAAAGTGGCTAAGGCACTTGTGAAGGGAAGGTCATGGTTTCGAATCCCATACAGTTCATTTTTTGTTGAAGGAGGAAAGAGTTTTCATTTTCAGTGAAATTTATGAGAGGTAGACTTTAATACAAAAACATGGACCTTTGGTTCATGTGCGGGTGCATAGCACAGGCGGTAGCCTAGCCTTGGGCTAAGGCATTATGGCGGTATAGGTCACGGGTTCAAGTTTGGGCATTGGTCATTGAAGACGTGCACAATAATTTTATTTCGTGGACCAACAATTAAGGTATGCAATTCTTGAATTAAATTTGCCAAAGGTTTTTGAAAGCGGAAAGTGTTTTTAAGGCCATATGATATTAAAAAGGGCATGTGTGAAATTTTTTAGGGAGTCATAAGGGTTGTTGATTAAATACTTTATTTTGATGTGTGTTGAATATTATTTTGAGAGTATTGGAGATTATAAGGTGTAAACAAGGAACTTTATTTTGATGTGTGATTGAATATTATTTTGAGAGTATTGGAGATTATAAGGTGTAAACAAGGAACTTTATTTTTGATGTGTGTTGAATATTATTTTGAAAGTGAAGGAGATTATAAAGTATAAACAAGGAACTTTATTTTGATATATGTTGAATATGTTTTAAAGAAGGAGTAATAAGGTGTATTTGTGAGTTGACATTTTGATTGTATTTCTTGTATGGTGAAATAATATTTGAGGAGAATTTTCTTGTGGAGATTTTGAGATAGACTGTTGCTATCTAACCTAGAATTGGCAAAAGGATTTGGTTGTAAGTAAAACAGGTTTTGAAGACATATCTCCATCAAAGAAAAGAGGTATGGGCACATTATATTTTTTTTAGAATGATTGAAATGAATGTATGAAATAGAAGGTGGAGTGAAAAGGATTGATGAGTATTGTTGGAAATGTATGAGCAAGTTTAAGTGCACCTTGTTGATGGATGATTTGATTTGAGATAGAGATTGAGAAATATTTGAGTTAGGGTTTGAGACCCACATTGTGCTCTTTGTTTGAAGAAGTTTGAAAACACTTGTTTAGGGTTAGTGAGCAAGTTGTGTTTCATTGATTGAATGATTGAGTGAAATTCTTGAGCATTGGATTTGAGTGATATTGAAAGTGAATGTGCAAACATTAGAAACCAGATTTGTGAAAGCGACAGACTTAATGATTGAGTAGAACATATTGAGTTTTTGATAGAGTACATCATTCTCTATATGTTCTAGAGGTTAAATAAATTTTGAATAGAATATGTCTAAACTACTTCAAGTTAAAGGAATTACCTTGAAGATTAGACAAAGCATTTGATAGCATTGTGTGCAAGATTTGAGATTGATTGAGCATATTTTATGAGTTGTTTTGAGTATGTATTGAGAGAATTGAGAGTTTGAGGTTATTGAGAAGTTTGGGAAGACTTGTAGGAGATTTGAGGCAAGTCTTAGGTGAAGACTTGAGAGAGATTGAGCAAGTTCTTGAGAGGACTTGAAGGTAGATTTGAGGTAAGTCTTGGTGAAGACTTGTAGGTAGATTTGAGCAAGTCTTGGTGAAGACTTGAGAGCAGATTGAGCAAGTTCTTGAGAGGACTTGAAGGTAGATTTGAGGTAAGTCTTGGTGAAGACTTGTAGGAATATTTGAGCAAGTCTTGTGAAGACTTGAGAGTAGATTGAGAAGTTTGTGAGGACTTGAAGGTAGATTTGAGTAAGTTTGGTGAAGACTTTGTGTTAAGTCTTGGGAAAACTTAAGAGAGAATTGATTTGTGATTGGATCAAGATTTGTGTTAAGGCTTGAGGATAGATTTGAGGATAGATTTTGGTATAGATTTGTGAGCATATTTATGCTAGACCTGAGATAGAGTTAGAGCAGATTTGTACTACACTTGGGATAGAGTTTGGTGCAGATCTGAGATAGAGTTGAGAGTAAGATTTGGAGGTGATAGAGTAGAGGATAAGAGTCTCTAGTGGATAGAGATCCATTAGCTATGGTAGTGAGGATAGAGGTCTTCTATGGAGAGAGATCCACAAGCTAGAGTAGTGGGGGTAGAAGTCTTCTAGAAGATCATCAGCTAGAGTAGAGGGGAAAGAGTTCTCCTATGGATAGAGATCCATGAACTAGAGCAAGGGGAAAGAGTTCTCCTATGGAGTGTGATCCATGAACTAGTTGGGAAGATAGAGTTCTTCTATGGAGAGAGATCCACGAACTAGTTGAGGAGATAGAGGTCTCCTGGATCAAGTTCCATGAACCAGAGAAAAGGGGAAAGAGTTCTCCTATGGAGAGAGATCCACAAATCAGAGCATAGGGGATTGGTGTCTCCTTTGGATAGAGGTCCATAAACATTGTAATAGGGAATTGATTCCCAAGAATATTTGTTGAGAAAATTTAGTAGAAATATTTTCTTCGTGGAGTAGCCCACATTGGGTGAACCACGTTAAATTGGTGTCTCTATTGTGTGTGATGATTTATGCATTACTTTGATTATTGCTATTGATATTGCCATTGATAATATTGGATAATATTGTTTGGGAAAGAAAAGTAAAAGTTGATCTTATACTGTTCACCCCCCTCTCAGTATAAGCTTGTGTTCTTCAATTGGTATCAGAGTGGGTTCCTTCGAAAGAGTTTAACAACTTGAAGGAAAAGTATACATGAACATAGATGGCATCTCAAAGTGGATCTTCAGCAAATAAGGCACCATTGTTTGATGGGAACAATTATGCTTTCTGGAACATAAGAATGAAGACTTACTTGATGGCACAAGGATATGAGACATGGCAGGCAGTTGAGGATGGATACACACCTCTAGCTAGTCCTCCTACAGATAAATATGGTAAGCTCCTACATCTATATAATGCAAAGGCAATGAATGCAATATTAAGTGGTTTACATGAAGCAGAGTTTGTAAAAGTTATGCATTGCACATCAGCAAAAGAGATTTGGGAAAAGTTGAAGAAAACATATGAGGGAGACAAAAAGGTCAAGATGGTAAAATTGCAAAATCACAAGAAAACATTTGAAGACTTGAAGATGAAGGATGAGGAAGACATTGCTACATACTTACTTCATGTGGATGAGGTTGTTAACTCCATGCAAGGACTTGGGTTTAAATTTGAAGAATCAGATGTTTGTCAAAAGGTTTTAAGGTCACTCCCTATGAGGTATAGTGAAAAGGTTTCAGCCATAGAAGAAACAAGAGATATTGAAACTTTGACTATGGATGAGTTGCATGGAACTCTCACAACTTATGAGATGAGAATAGGAAAGGATCCTATCCCCAAGAAATAGGTAGCCTTCAAAGTAGTAAATAAGACAAAAGATAAGAAGTCATATTCAAGTGATGAGTCATCTAGTGATGAAGAAGCAAACTATGGTAGAAGGAACAAGAAGGACTCAAGAAAGCACAAAGGTATGAAAATAGTTAAGTGTTTCAATTGTGGTAAATATGGTCACTATGCATCTAACTATCCAGAAGTTGGAAGTAGTAGTGGTGAAGAGAGACAAGATCATAAGAATAGGGAAGTAGGAAAATCTAGGTATGAAAAGAAAAATAGGTATAGACAAAGCAAGCATGAAAAGAAGTTTTTCCAAAGGTATAAGAAGAGTTTCTATGCAGATAAGATAGGCAAGAGTTCAAGTGATAGTGATGGAAGATCCTCAGATAATGAAGAAGAAGAAATTCTCTTCTTGGCAATAGAGGAAGAAGGAAGTGCTTCTATTGAAGATAAATTAGAAAAGTATGAGGATGCTCTTGAAAACAAAAAGGTAGAGGAAGAATCAGAAAATGAAGAGAAGGAGTAGTTGATCTAGAAGGTGAGCTTATTTCTGCTCTTAAGGAATTAAGAAAGGTTAGAAAGTAGAATTCAAGACTCAAGGTTCAATTTCAAGAATGTGATGAAGAGAAAGGAAAGCTTATACAAGATCTGACAAACTCAATATCTAAGACAAGGATATTTAAAGAAAAGTTAGAAGCAAAAGTCTTAGAATGTGAAATATTAGAGCATGAGGTAGTTTCACTAAGGAAGGAAGTGAAAGAGGCTAAAGACAAGCTACACAGGTTTGGGAAAAGCTCAAAGACCTTGGATAATATTATCAATGCACAAAGATCTTCATCAAACAAGACATGACTTGGTTTTGAAGAAGGACAAAGAGAACAAGGAGAGGAGTCAAGCTCAAGCTCCAAAGAAGAAGAAGCTTCAGAAGAAGAGAGTGAAGGAGAAAGTGAGACTTATGAGGATAAGTTGAAAAATAGAAGGTTCACCAAGGAAGGAAACAATGCACAAATAAGGAACAAGGAACATCACAGGGAAGAAAGGACTAAGAGACCAATGGGTCAAAGGAAATATTTCTTCAAAGGATGTTGCTTCTCATGTCATAGGTTTGGTCACAAGGCTATGCAGTGCAGGACACATGAAAAGAAGGAATATGGTTTCACTAAGAGAAATTTTAGAAATGGGCATCTCTTTCAAGGGTATTGTTACTCTTGTAATCATTTTGGTCATAAAGCAATTAATTGTAGGGTTCATGATAGGAATGGGTATGGCTTCACCAGGAGGAACTTCAAGATATTTGCACCTTCTAGGAACCACAACATTAAGTGTTATAAGTGCAATAATGTTGGGCATATGGCTAAGTGGTGTAGAACAGAATTTCCAGAGATAAGCAAGAACAAGAATACTCAAAAGAATCAGAAGGATCAGTTGAGGAAGAAGGTGGACAAAGAAAAAGAGCATTGTATGCTGGGAGTAGAGATACTCCCACCCCAAAATTAATCACCTCAAGGAGAGGAGGTGGGGAGGGGGCTGAGCTAAGAGTCTTATATTTAGCCCCAAAGGTGTCCCTTTGCCATTGATGTCAAAGGGGGAGAGATTTGAGTTAGGGGGAGAGCATTCAGTTAGGGGAGCAGTTTCTCAAGGGGAGAAGAATTGAAAAAGGTAAAAGATATGCTTAAAGAAAAAGAGGGTTGCCATCAATGACAAAGGGGGAGATTGTTGGAAATTTGAGCAAGTTTTGTTGTCATTGATGTCAAGAGGTTTGATGACCAGTTTTGTTGTCATTAAGGTCAAAAGGTTGATTTCTCCAAAAGGCAAGGAAGTTGTTAAAAGGAAAAGGGTATAATATTTATTTTAAATATTATATGCCTAAAGAGGCTAAAAAGGTTGAAGACCCAAGAAAAGAGAAGCAGGCTTAAAAAGAAATAATAATATTATAATATTTATAATATTTGAGCAAAAGGAAGAGGTGAAAAATAACAAGGTCCAAGAAATCATTAAAAAAAAGATATCCCTGACAAGGCCCATTGAGCAAGTTATAAAGGTTGGCAAAGATTTTAATTTATTTAAATTAAAATATTTTAACCTAAGGTTAAAATTTTAATTTAAATAATTAATGGCGCCAAAGGTTCAAAGTTTCAATTCGAATTTAAATTTGAATTCGAAGGAGGGCCGACATGTTTTAATCCAAAGGAAAGAGTATTTAAAGGAAATGATTTTTCATTTCCAAAGTCTAAGCAATTCGTATGCCTAAGTCGAGAATATAATTCGTGCGCTCTAGTTTCGAAGAGGAGAAGATGTTCATGAGCTTTTTGAATAGAAGGAGGTAGAGTTGCATTTAAGTTCACTTGGAGTGCGAAGATAATCCCATAGTGCTGGCTAGCATAGACGGTAGTTGGAAAGTGGCTAAGGTGCTTGTGAAGGGAAGGTCATGGTTTCGAATCCCACGCAGTTCATTTTTGCTGAAGGAGGAAAGAGTTTTCATTTTTAGCAAAATTCATGAGAGGTAGACTTTAATACGAAAACGTGGACCTTTGGTTCACGTGCGGGCGTGTAGCATAGGTGGTAGCCTAGCCTTGGGCTAGGGCATTGTGGTGGCATAGGTCATGGGTTCGAGTTTGGGCACTGGTCATTGAAGACGTGCACAATATTTTTTTTCATGGGCCAACAATTAAGGTATGCGATTCTTGAATTAAATTTGCCAAAGGTTTTTGAAAGTGGAAAGTGTTTTTAAGGCCACGTGATATTAAAAAGGGCATGTGTGAAATTGTTTAGGGAGTCATAAGGGTTGTTGATTAAATACTTTATTTTGATGTGTGTTGAATATTATTTTGAGAGTATTGGAGATTATAAGGTGTAAACAAGGAACTTTATTTTGATGTGTGTTGAATATTATTTTGAGAGTATTGGAGATTATAAGGTGTAAACAAGGACTTATTTATTTTGAAGAGGAGATTAAAGTATAAACAAGGAACTTTATTTTGATATATGTTGAATACGTTTTAGAGGAGTAATAAGGTGTATTTGTGAGTTGACATTTTGATTGTATTTCTTGTATGGTGAAATAATATTTGAGGAGAATTTTTGTGTGGAGATTTTGAGATAGACTGTTGCTATCTAACCTAGAATTGGCAAAAGGATTTGGTTGTGAGTAAAACAGGTTTTGAAGACATATCTCCATCAAAGAAAAAAGGTATGGGCACATTATATTTTGTTTAGAGTGATTGAAATGAATGTATGAAATAGAAGGTGGAGTGAAAAGGATTGATGAGTATTGTTGGAAATGTATGAGCAAGTTTAAGTGCACCTTGTTGATGGATGATTTGATTTGAGATAGATATTGAGAAATATTTGAGTTAGGGTTTGAGACCCACATTGTGCTCTTTGTTTGAAGAAGTTTGAAAACACTTGTTTAGGGTTAGTGAGCAAGTTGTGTTTCATTGATTGAATGATTGAGTGAAATTCTTGAGCATTGGATTTGAGTGATATTGAAAGTGAATGTGCAAACATTAGAAACCAGATTTGTGAAAGCGACAGACTTAATGATTGAGTAGAACATATTGAGTTTTTGATAGAGTACATCATTCTCTATATGTTCCAGAGGTTAAACGAATTTTGAATAGAATATGTCTAAACTACTTCAAGTTAAAGGAATTACCTTGAAGATTAGACAAAGCATTTGATAGCATTGTGTGCAAGATTTGAGATTGATTGATCATATTTTGTGAGTTGTTTTGAGTATGTATTAGAAGATTTGAGGCAAGTCTTGGTGAGACTTGAGAGCAGATTGAGTAAGTTTGAGAAGAACTTGAAGGCATATTTGAGCAAGTCTTGGTGAAGACTTGAGAGCATATTGAGCAAGTTCTTGAGAGGACTTGAAGGTAGATTTGAGGTAAGTCTTGGTGAAGACTTGAGAGTAATTTGAGCAAGTCTTGGTGAAGACTTGAGAGCATATTGAGAAAGTTCTTGAGAGGACTTGAAGGTATATTTGAGGTAAGTCTTGGTGAAGACTTGTAGGTAGATTTGAGAAAGTCTTGTGAAGACTTAAGAGATTGAGTAATTTGAGAGACTTGAAGGTATATTTGAGGTAAGTCTTGGTGAATACTTGTAGGTAAAGTTGAGCAAGTTTGTGAAGACTTAAGAATTGATTTGTGATTGGATCAAGCTTTGTGTTAAGGCTTGAGGATAGATTTGAGGATAGAGTTTGGTATAGATTTGTGAGCATATTTGTGCTAGACCTGAGATAGAGTTAGAGTAGATTTGTACTACACTTGGGATAGAGTTTGGTGTAGATCTGAGATAGAGTTGAGAGTAAGATTTGGAGGTGATAGAGTAGAGGATATGAGTCTCTAGTGGATAGAGATCCATTAGCTAGGGTAGTGAGGATAGAGGTCTTCTATGGAGAGAGATCCACAAGCCAGAGCAGTGGGGGTAGAAGTCTTCTAGAAGATCATCAGCCAGAGTAGAGGGGAAAGAGTTCTCCTATGGATAGAGATCCACGAACCAGAGCAAGGGGAAAGAGTTCTCCTATGGAGTGTGATCCATGAACCAGTTGGGAAGATAG
Organism: Wollemia nobilis; assembly: GCA_028583015.1. Lineage (NCBI taxonomy): Eukaryota > Viridiplantae > Streptophyta > Pinopsida > Araucariales > Araucariaceae > Wollemia > Wollemia nobilis. The sequence goes on along the minus strand of JAQPPZ010017049.1, from coordinate 4,260,480 downwards.
AGTTCTTCTATGGAGAGAGATCCACGAACCAGTTGAGGAGATAGAGGTCTCTTGGATCAAGTTCCATGAACCAGAGAAAAGGGGAAAGAGTTCTCCTATGGAGAGAGATCCACAAATCAGAGCATAGGGGATTGGTGTCTCCTTTGGATAGAGGTCCATAAACATTGTAATAGGGAATTGATTCCCAAGAAGATTTGTTGAGAAAATTTAGTAGAAATATTTTCTCCGTGGAGTAGCCCACATTGGGTGAACCACGTTAAATTGGTGTCTCTATTGTGTGTGATGATTTGTGCATTGCTTTGATTACTGCTATTGATATTGCCATTGATAATATTGGATAATATTGTTTGGGAAAGAAAAGTAAAAGTTGATCTTATACTGTTCACCCCCCTCTCAGTATAAGCTTGTGTTCTTCATTTTTCTCTCACTACCCATAAATTTGGTAAAGGCATTGGTGTCATGAGTCTCAAGATCTATAGACTATAAAATTTCATCTAGAGCCTCATGATGAGGTTAATATTATTATAAAATATATATATTGATAAGTTTGTCAATGCTATCTTGAGTTGGTGTGCAAGGCTACTCCTTATAGTTATGATAGGTCATGGAGGAAGAGGAACACTTTGCATAGGGGCATAGTGGAAGATGATGGTATCATAGGAGGGTCATGTTTTTAGGTAGGTCATGCTAGATACCACTGATTCTTAGTTACAATGTTGACCTTCCCAATAAAACCTTGGTGGGAAGGTATGTTATTGAACTAATTAATTTATTTAGGTTTGGGTTGAGATGTTGAGGCTCTAGCTTGTGGTTGTTGCATCCCATGTTGAGGCAAGAGATTTCTTAAGATACTAATGTTTTGATTAGAAGGGGTTAGGGGGTTATCAACCTATAGTCTACGCAATCAATTAGGTCTTGAACCAAGCGCCTAAAGTTGTGATAATAATTTACTCACACTCTAATCTAGGACACAAACCTAATCTAATATTTACAAGGTTGTACCAAGGAGGTATATTAGCATGTACCAAATAATGTAATATTATCCAACACCCCCATGCATTACATTATTTGGTTATTGAATATTTTAGTCTTCAATATGATCCTTCTTCATTAATTTTCAATCTACAAGTGGTCTTGTAGTACATGCGATCTTCTATTGTCCTTGCATATTTTTCATCATCTTGAATTTTGGATTCACCCAATGTCTTTTATGGTAGAAATTTTCCTATTGGGCACTGAATTGCATCAAGTTTTACTCAATACTACGATTGTCTATCTTCCTACTTTCTATCCAGGCTTGCACCCGATAGCTACAACTCAACACTCAACATTGGATGGACCAAAATAGAGTTTTTGATCCAACCTCCAGAGTAGGTTGGTTCCTTGTCAACTCAAATAGGGTGTTGACACAATTATGCTCACTTAGGGTTTTAGAGATTAGGGTAAGAAAAGGATTAGGGTTAGAAAATGTGAACAATAGTGGATGGATAGGCTAACAACATTGCACTACAACAAAAAGCTCCAAAAAACCAACTCAAAGACACATTACTCAGATCAACATTATCCCAAATAAGATGTACTTTCATTCATTAAGGAACAATAGAGAAATATTGCAGACAACAATTCCAATATCTAAACAATGATAATCCAAATAACAAAATTCACCAATATTTAGATTTTACAGAAATGCACTCCCTAACAATAAATATCAAATTCAAAAGTAGATTTCAATTACCCTAATAGCTAGTAATCCATTAATTTGGCACAAACTAACCATTCAAGTATTCATAGAAATGCAACTAAAGAATTCGAACCTCTGATATCAAAGTATGAAGACACAAAATTTGAGGTGAAGATCAATGTAATGCTCCTTTCATTAGCCCTTGGGAATATTTATAGTAGCATAGGAAAACACACTAGAGCCGACCCTTTAAAAATGAGGGTTCAACCTCTATTTATAGTTTTGCAAAATTAAAATAACAAGGAACATTACAAAGATGAAATTTTGATAGCTCAATAGAGAGTTCTTGTTGGCATTCTCTTACTAGTTCAACCTTCGAGAAATCTGCTACAAGTGGACCACCATGGTAGCTTGAAAACTCTACAACTTGTTGGTTGTTCGATGCTAACTAGAGTTCTGGCCATTGGAGATTGTATATACATCATTGATATTTCTTGGAAGCCTTCTACCATCATCGATCTGCAACCATCTCTGGTTCTCATCTTCTTGAAACCCTTGATGCTTCGGCTTCCTCCTCCAACTGACTATTATAACTTTGATGAGAAATTGCTTTTATATACTTTATATTTCTTAGCAAAATCTCCATCATTGATCTCCCCCATCGTATGGCTATGATTAAATCTGAAATAATCTTGATGTAATGGTGGGGGAGAACACAATGCCATTCCACTTTAAAAATGATGATGTCACCTTTAATGCTTTAGAAACTATTGAACGCCAATCCGACATCAAAATGCTTTGAAAATGAAGCGGGATGAAATCTGCTCCCTATCCTTCATTTCTTTTCATTGGCGATGAAGCATTCACCAATCCACACAAAAAAGTTGATGATGTCATATCTCCTTCAAAACTTCTATGGATTCCATTTCGGACTTGTTACAGTGTAAAGTGACTTCTCCTCCATTCTACACTGGCTTCAGAGTAAAACATTGTTTGTCACCATTCTAGAAGAAAGTTAGTCAAAAAAACTTAGTCATGAATCTACATCTCTTATACTTAGCATTCCACCTTCTATTACCATTCTGGGCAAAAATGTTCAATGCGCTCTCCGAAATCAGGCTTTCCAACACTTAGCCACTCACAAGGTATTCTAAATATCAAGCGGTCACCAATCCACACTTATTTTATGCTGACATCATCCTTCTTAAAAATTTTGTGGATTTAGGATGAGTCACCAGTCGGAGCCAAAAACATAAGAAACTATGTGGAATTGCTCCAAGCACAAAAATTCATCAAGTGTTGGGTGGGTTTGTGACCTTTGTTGTGGATCCACTCCAAAATACACTACAAAGTGTGCGGAATGAGAACTTCATGACTTAGGCAAAAATTTCAAAATTTTCCTAAGTATGTGGCCATTTTGGGCCTACATTCTGGCGCCTCTCGGGTGGATTTTCTTGCAAAGCCATAGAACTCAGAGTCTTATCCATTGGGCCTTAGGAGTCAAAAAATGCTCATCTTCAAAAATATGCTTTAAAGAATAACTTCCATATAAACATTACCCTCTGAAAATCTATTGGTTTGCTTAGAGGGTAAAGGTTCATATAGAGATCATGCCTAAAACATCATGACTTATCCGCTTATAAGGAGACTATACCAAAAATACAGGCCTGTTGCAATTGTCTTCAAAAATTAGGTATAACTCTACTCCTCTTATAAGGCCTTATTACAAAAATACCTTCATACAAAATCTGCTGCTCTCTGAGCCTCTCTAGGCTTCATGCCTTTATTGTTTATTTCTGACAATTGTCAGAGCAAAAAAAAAAATGTAAAACTTGTGCATATGTACAAAAACAAAAATAAACTAAGTGTGGGCCCCTTCCGGCCTGCATCAGCTCCATCCTACTCTTCTTCTTCATGGGCCTCTTCCTCGGCCTCTTCTTCATTCTCTTCTTCTTCTTCTTCTTCATTTTCTTCTTCTAGGGAAGGTTGTTTTTGATGCCTTCCTCCAGAATCATCACCAAACAATTGAATCATCAATTTCAAATATTGTAAAGCCTATTTCTAGGCTACTTCAGAGGGGTTTGATGTTTCTTTGAGCTGCTTATAAACATATTGTAATTCTCCAATATCCTCATAATTAGTAGCATTCCCTCTATTCACTAGATCTTCCATGAGATCTCTTAATCTGGTAAAATTAACAATTAATTGGGCAACTTGCTCTTGGGGTAGTGGCTCTTTAAGAGAATCAATTCTAGATTCATCCAATAAATTTTCATCAATGCTTTTTTGGATCTCTTCCATGGATAGCAAGTTGTGATCCTCCATCCATAGGCCTTTGAAGCCAACTTGAATCATTTCTTTATTCACATCCACAACATCCCGAATCACTCCTTCAATCCTATCAAACAACAACCAGGCTCTTTGAAGTACCCTGTGCTTCTTGACCATGATTCTGGTAGCAACTCTGGTGAGATTCCATTCTTTATTAGGAATTGGTTTAGCAAAATCATTGAGTCTACTATCAACCAACCTGTACATTTGTTCTATCGAAATCACCATAGGTTGCAACTCTCCGGTGATCTGATCTAGCTCTCTCTGAACATTGGGGAGTAAGCGGCTGGCATCATCAAGGTAATCAATCATAAGTTGAAGCCCTAAACATTTCTCTTGGACCTCAGAGAGCAATTATTTTCTAATCTTCTTCAAACCGGCCTTGGAAAAGCTAGAAGACTTAGCTTTCTCAAGTTGAAGCTGTTGTCTCAAACTTTGAATTTCTTTTGCTTGTTCTTCATTCAACTTCTTTTGCTCTCCTAGCTGATCTTTGAGTTTATTGGCTTCTTGGTACTTTTCTTGCCATCCCTTGGTCTCCTTTTTAGAGCCTTTTCTAATTTATTTTGATTGCTCAGAGTCTTCTGAAGCTTTTCAATCTACTTCTCCAGTTTGCTCACCTTCTCTCTGACTATATCATTTTTCACATAGAAGGTGTCTAAGTGGGCTCTGGCTATAATCAACTCATATTCTTCAGGAAGCTTTTCAATATCTTCTATGACCTCCTCCACTCGATAATATTGGATAGTCATCTCAGTTTTAGGCTTACTTACAAGTGGAGTCATAGATCTAGATACTCTCTTCCTAGAAACTGGATCAACATACATGCTTCTTCTTCTGACAACCATCCTATTGGAAGGCTTAGAAAGCTTCTCTACCCATAAATAATTTACTTTCTGTGTGGCTGCCTGCTCTTTTGGAAAAGTGATAGGACTTGAAAAACTAGCAGCCAAGGGAGATGAAGATACTAGAAATGCAAGGGTGGACTAAACTATTGATAATGGAGGTGTGGAAGTAATTACAATAGTCTCTGTAACAATAGTGGACTTTGTAACTACTACTATGGTTGTTGTTGGTAAACTCATAGGAATTGATGCAAGACTAACAATTGGGTGAATGGTGGTGCTTGGAACAGTTTGTCCCTTTGATGGGGGTGGTGGTAATAGTGAATATGAAGTTATGGGAGATGATGAAGTGGGAACTTCAGATGATGAAAGTGGGATTTGGGGTGACTTTGGGGGATATGGGGTGACTTGTACTTTAGTGACGACCAATGAAACATGGGGTGGACCGTGAGAGGGAGAAGGTACCTTTGTCACATTCTCTTGACTAGAAAGGGAGGGAGAATTCCTTGGGGATTCAGGAGGATGAAGAGGAGAAGAGGGATTAGAAACCATACCTTCACCTACATATGTAGGGTGCTCTTGTTCCACCTCTATTTCCTATTGCTCTTGATGAGTCAATTCTTTTATAGCTAAAATAGCTACATATTTGGCAATCTCCTCCATATCCAATATTTGTTTCTTTGAAACTTCTCTTTCCCTTATTTCTGGAGCTCTTTTAGCTCTTCTATGAATTAATTGAAAGGAAGCCATCTCACTCTCTGAATCTTCCTCTATTTCATCTCCTTGTACTACTCTAGTAAGCAAGACTTGCTCAAAAATGGGGCACAATTCTACTGATACTATAGTGGTGAAAGAAAGGGGGTGAACCTGAAACTCTCATCCTTCTATCTCCAGTCAATATCTATGTCTGGAGGCTATCCCCCTAGAGCTAAGCATTTAGGCCTAGACACTACTTCGATGACTAGAGTGCTGATAACTTTTTCATCAGAATATTACATTTTGCTCAGAAGCTGAGCTCCCTTAGGAAACTTCTCCACTTGTTTAGTGGTAGGATGAAAAGTTTTCAAGACTTTAGCTATTGTTAAAGGAGTTTCCTGATCTATGGGTGGAGAGAGAGATTTAGAACTAGCCTTGGACTTTTCAACTATCAACACTATGTTTCTGATGTCCTTCTGCTTCTAGGTTCTGATATTTTCATCATATTTCTTGGAAAACTCATTATCAATCTTCATGCCAAATCTGGACTTAGGTTTTCCAATTTCAACTCTCATTCTCCACCAATCTATAATTTTTACTATGTTCCATGGTTCTACTTTTTCCTCTTCTTCAGCAACATCCTCATCAGGTTGATGGTCCTTTTTCTTTCTAGATTTCTCTTCAATATCATGAATGATGGCTTCTGTAAGCCGATGACTCTTCTTCTTGTCTAGATCAAAATCCACAATTTGTTCATAGAAATCTAACCATGGAGGTAGTTGACCCATTTTTGACACATTCCACTCCAAAAGAGCGGTCTCATCATTGTTTCTACCTTGTTCAAAATGAGCCCTAGGCCTCTTTTCAAATTTGTAAGCTTTTCTCCATTTAGGGCTACATTCCTTGTAGTGAAAATACCATCAGGGTCATAACTCCATATTTGGGGAATGTAAAATAGACCTAACCTATCAAGGTATTGGTCAATCTACTCACTCTACCCCTTCTTTGTGATAGTAATGTCCTCCATAGTGTGGTATGTAAGCAAAGACTTTCTCTTTCTTCCAGAACCATAATTCAAATCAATGTACTCTACCTACCTCAAATATTCTAAGGCAAAGAGCCTTTCTGTGACAAAATGGGGTAGGAGAAAAGGTTTACCCATGAAACCATATAATCTGATAATTGTGCCCTTAGTCAAAAAATACCAATCTCCTTCCTCAGCACCCTCTACTCTCAGAATTTTCTTAGCTAGAGGTGGCAATCTAGGGCACTCTCCATACATTATTTTCAAGGTGGGTCCAAGGAATTCCAAATTGAATCTATAAAAAGACTCACTACTTCTCAAGTGGCTTATCCAATAGTAAACCGATAAGGGTTCCCCATCACTGGTTTTATCCCTAATCAGAATCCAAGGCATCTTGTCCTTAATGGTAGCATAGAACATCCATACCAGACTTGAGCAATGCCTAAAACTAGGAGCATCAGAGCCCCTTTTCATTCTTACCAATTGTTCATGTATCCTTTGTGCAAGAAAGGTTGGCCAGTAAAAATAAATCACCCTAGTCCCTCTTTCCTCTATGCCTTCCTCATACATTATTTCATTAGAAATACAATAGGCTATGATAATTTTCCAATCGTACACCATTCTATCAGAATCTAAACCCTCCATATAGGCCAACATAGAGAATAGTACAGGGTTTGGAAATTCATCAATAGGGATTGGGACTTCAGGTAATTTCTTCCTTGCTTATCCTTAAATTTATAAACCCATATTTTAAATGACTATTGGCTCTTTTTTTTAAAGAGTAATAACCCTTTATCTCTATTAAATTCTTGGTTTTGAGTGGTTCTGACCCTAGGTGAATAATTCATGAAAATTTGGTAATACTGAGAATAGGGAATTTTCCCTTGAGAGGTTTTACATTCTATTTTATTGAATCATAAAATTGTACTATAGTAGATATTAATTCTGGGTAATGATGTACATAATCATAGATATAGGAGAATAAGAAATATTTTATAGCTATGGTACCTTGTCATTGCATCGGCTTTCCTTCGAAGTATCAAAATTTGAAACTTGTCCTTAGAAGGGTCCTCCTTACTCTTGTCATTACTATGTCTGCAACTCATCTGGTTTGAAACACATGGACTTGCAATTTTTCTTCTATCTTTTGTGCTTCTATGAGGTATCTTCGGAGCCATCTTGATAGTAACAATATTATGTTCTTTCTAGAATTCATAGTAAAAATTTTGAGTACCGTCTCACTCTTCTCTACTCTGTGAATACAATTTTCTACTAAATGAACATTGTTCATGCCTTTTGGTTCTTTTATCTCTTGGCATGCATGTATCTTCCACCATTAATGTGGCTATTACATGATCTACCCACTGGCACACTTTCCAACTTCCACTCATTCCTTTCGATGGCTCAATGATGGCATTCTAAATTTTCATTGGTCAAAAATTCAAACTGCACTACCACCTCACTATGTCTCTTCGGCTACTCTTTGGTTCGAGCATGAGTTCATTAGCATTGAATGTGGGATTTTTCTTTCTTCTCCATGTGGCATGGTCACAAAATCACTACTTGGCTCCACCTTGGTTTTGAAATCGGTGAATTGAATATGTCTTTGATTCCACTGACACTTAATAAATTCCACGCATGGGTTACCACCTTGGTTCCATTCCGCTATGCTTTAGCTTCGAAAATCTCTGGATTGGAGATGCCTTTACTCTTTTTAAGACTTGGCTCTTTTCATCATGCGGAAAGACAACCCTTGCATCATTCCACTGGAACTTTAATGTATTTTAGTGTGGATTGGAGATGCTCACCGTTCCGCCACCTTTTACGTGTATTTGAGTGTGGGATGGAACCTTGTTGAATACTTTGTCAACACTTAGCCATTTTTTGCAAATATTTTTCAATGAGCTTGTACAAAGTGCAGAAAGAAACTAAATACAAAGTGTAGAAAGAAAGGGAAATATAATACAAGGTATATACATATGTTACAATGAGCTCATATTTCAAACGTAGTAGAGTTTGAGGTGAAAACCATTTACTAGAATCGGTTGTATGTTCCCTTCTTGATCTTCAAGCTGGAACACATTGGACTCCTTGGCCTCCACTATTTTGAAAGGGCCATCCCAAAAAGAATCAAACTTTTCATGCTTGCCTGGTTTTGCTCTATCAACATTCCACCTGAGAACTGAGTCTCCAACCTAGAATTTTTTGAATCTGGCCTTCTTATCAAACCATGCCTTGATATCTAAGGAATGCTTTTGAAAATTATCATATGCCTGAGCTCTATTCTCTTCCAGTTGTAGCAAGTGAGTCAACCTGGTCTTCACCAGATTTTCCTCTGACTCTTCCTCTGTATTGACAAGTTTAAGTGTTGGAATTTCCAAATGGATAGGTAGTACTACCTCTTTGCCATACACCAGAGCATAAGGGGAAGTCTTAATAGACTTCTTGATAGTAATCCTGTCTACCCACAAATCTTGGTCTAGTAATAGGTGCCAACTTCTCTTGTTACCTTCAAGTGATCTCCTCAGAATCCTCAATAGATTCTTATTAGTAGATTCAACAAGTCCATTCCCTTGAGGGTAATAGTTAGAAGTATTCTTAAGCATGATGCCATACTTGCTAGAAAACTCAATATACTTGGCTCCTATGAAAGTTGGGCCATTGTCACTCACCAAGGCTTCTGGAACTCCAAACCTTGAAATCAAATTTTCCATAAAATTGATCACAACTTCCTGATCTGATTTCTTAGTAGGAATAGCCTCTACCCATATGGTAAGATAATCTATAGTGGTCAGGATATATTTATGCTCTATTAAGGAATTAGGGTTGATGACCCCTATGAAGTCCAACCCCCATTGTTGAAAGGGCTCTTCAACTTGTATGGGTTTGAGGGGGAATGAAGCATTCCTTGTCCTTCCAACATATCTCTGACATTTGTCATAGGCCCTAGTAACTTTGAAAGTATCAAAAAATATAGTAGGCCAATAATAGCCTACTCTTATGATTTTCAAAGTTGTAACTCTACTTGAGCTATGTCCTCCAGCTGGTCCTCCATGGAATTCTTCAATGACCCTCTTTTGTTGATCATATTTTAAGCATTTTAGAAGAACTCCATCCAAGTTTCTTAGTAGTACATATTTCAAAGCATGAAGCTTGTATCTCCTCCTTTGGGATGCATTTAGATTTGTGGGCATACTCTAGTTTGGAAATACTTGATCATCTGGTCAACCCAATCGGAGTCTACTATCTGTGCTCCTTCCACCTGATCTTCTTCTTCTACTTGGCAAGCTGTCACTTCTGCTAATGTTGTAGCCTCTGTTAGACCTTGGCATAGGGATCTACCTCTCACCAACTTGGTGGGATGTATCTCTACATCATACTCTTGGATCTTGGTAATCCAACCAACTCTTTTATCTCCTAGTTCACCCTGAAGGATAAAACTTCTTACATCTGGATGAACCACATATACCAGGGTCTTACTCTATACCAAGTACTGCCTAAACTTCTTTAGTGACTTCATCATAACAAATACTTGTCTTTCAATAAATTTATATTTGACCTGGTAGTCATGGAGTGTCTGGCTCCAAAATAATACATGATGCTCTTCACCTTGATCATCTTTTTGAGTAAGCACTGAGGCATAACTTTCTTTAGCTCCATAAGCATAAAGGATAAAATATTTACTGAAATCTAGATTTACTAGTATTGGGGTTATTGCAATGGACTACTTGATAATATCAAAATCTTATTTTCTGACTTCAGTCCACTTAAACTCAACATTTTTCTTGAGTAACTCAGATATTGGCCTTACTTTCTGTGCAAAGTTAGAAATGAATTTCTTGATAAAATTGATCTGACCCAAAAAATATTGTAAGGTTTTCTTGTTAGTAGGCAATGGGAGAGCAAGAATGGATCTGATTCTATCTGGATCTATGGCCATACCTTCTTTTGAGACCACATGACCTAGCAACTTTCCTTCATGAACTGCAAAGAATGACTTCTTAGGATTGAGTGAAATACCAAATTCTCTGTATTTTTGAAAAACTTGCTCCAGGTGTGATAGGTGATCTTGCTTATCATGGGAAAACATAGTCATGTCATCCAAATAAATCAGAATGACTTTGTTGATCAGTGCTCCAAAGGCATAATCCATGGCTCTCTAAAATGTGGCTCCCGCATTGGACAACCCAAAAGGTATTCTCTGGTAGGCAAATGTGCCCCACTTTGTGGTGAATGTTATTTTATATTGATCTTCATCTTTCACCCAAATATGATTGTATCCAGAGTAACCATCTAGTAATGAGAACCTCTCTACCCCTACCACTATCTGTAATATCTGATCAATCTATGGGAGGGGATAGTGATCCTTAAGGGATGCTTGGTTAAGATTTTTGAAATCTACACACAAATGAATATCCCCATTCTTTTTCCTCATGGGTACCAAGTTGGCTACCTAGGTTGAATGTTTTATTGGGTATATGATCTTAGCCTTTAATAAATTTAAGATATCCTCTCTCATAATGGCTTCGATCCTTGGATTTATAGGCCTTTGCTTCTACCTAAAAGGCTTTGCATCAGGCTCTAGCTCAATAGTATGTTGGATAACCTTTTTGTCATATACCTTGAGGTCTTCATATGACCAAGCCACAATATCTTGGTATTTTAGGCATAGGGCTTTGATATCTTCAGCTTCCTCTGGTGAACATCGAACTCCAACATTGAGCTTCTTTTTAGAACCGACTTCAACTTCTTTATAGATTTTTTCACTGACTTTCATGGTTTTGGTCTTTTTTCTGTCCTCATTATCAAATAAGCTCTCTAGGGTGACCAATCCTCTAGGAATGTGATTGTTCCTTAGTTGAATGACATCTTGTTGATCAATTTCTTCTATATTTTCTTCTTGGATAGTGGAGAGACATGCTTCTCTTACTATAAAGTCAATTATTTGCTCATCACTTTCAAAAACCTGCTAAAAAATCTGCTTGTCTGGTATTGTAGGTCTGAAAATCATTTTGATTCCTTTGGCTTTCTTGATTCCATAGTCTATAGAAGGGTTGAAGTTAGCTCCCTTTGCTACTAAGGAATATTCCTGAGTATTCTTTTCTCTGGGAATAAAATTTAAATTTAGGGCATCAAAGGATTCCATCAGATCCCATACCCTATTTCTATAAGCTTTTAGGTAATGATGCTTACTGCTGCACCTGTTTCTTACTTGATGGACTATTAACTCAGAATCACCATATATGTTCAAAATATTAATGCCCATGCTTTCTTCCTACATCAATCCAAGACATAGGGCCTCATATTCTACAACATTATTTGTACATGACCATGTTAGTCTGTAGGAAAAATTCTTTGTCCCTTCTGATTGGGACTATAAAACCACACCAACTCCTACACCATTTCTGCATTTAGCACCATCAAAGTGCATGATCCATGTTTCTTTTTCTCTCAGAGATTGATTAGATATAGCATGGATTTTCTTCTCTAATTCATTTGAGATACTATATGTTCCCATACCAGTTCCAAACTGATTGTAATCTTCTCTAAAAGGCAACTCATCCTCAATATCCAACTCCTCAATGTTTTCAACTAGCTCAAATTCTTCTAGGGGAGTAATATTGCACATGTCTTCCTCAATATTTTCAATGTGATAAGCTACTAGATTTTTAGGTGTTATCCTTATTCTCTTTCCTTTGAAAGGAATTATCATACTAGAATAATCCATGTACATACATCCACCCAGTTTTGTAGTAAATTCCCTTGAAAGGCATAATCCAAAGTAGGGTTCTAGGTCAACCACAACTATTTATTGTACTATTGTCACCTCAGGGGCTCTATGCAGCCTCATTAAAACATCCTTAATGACTCCAACTATCTTAACAGGTGTCCCATCTAGTTGTAATACTCCAGGACAAGATCGGGTATACTCCATACCCATTTCTTCATAGACTGCTTTAGGCATAACTGTAGTTGATGCTCTTGAATCTATCATACAATTTTGGACTATCCAACCTTCCATCCTTAGAGATATATAGAAAGGAGGAGGTTTATTCTTTAAAACCATAGGGGACATCTCTTTCTTTTCTGATGGTATACTAAGGATTATAGTGGATTGCTTATCTTGTGGATACTTGTTGAGGGAAGCCTTAAGCAGATCTATCTGACCAGGAATGAACAGAGTGTCATATAGGCTAGCTTTTGATGGAATATTTTTCATCTCTTCAATAATATTATACTCAGATTTAGTCAGGGTAGGTCTTTCCAGCCTTCTTTCTGGCTCACCATATTTTATTTTGTACTGTTGAGTGGCCTCTATTCTTTGTCTCTTGGTAATAGAGGGGAATCTAAGCCTTTCTTGAGCCTCATATTTAGATCTCATCCGGTCTCCTTCGGTTTCCTTTTCTGACCTCTTAGGAAGATTGTCTGTCTTCTCTTTCCCTTTAGCTTGAGGGATGGGGAAAGTATCACTACTTTGAGGAAGGGGATCAGTTATTTTTTGAGAAGGGACTTGGAATTGCCCCATATTTTGGGGATCTACTTGCAAGGCTTTCTTTCCAGACCTTGTCATAACAATAATTGAGTTGTCTTCATCCAGCTCTTTCCCAACCATGATTTGATCAGTCTACCATAACATGTTTACTCTCCCTTTTTATTTCTTTTAGCTTGATCCATAGCTTGTTGGACATGGTGTTGGTACATAACACAAGATTATGAGTCATGAGGGTCATTACATACTAGACACTAGATATTTGTAAGAGTAGTATCTAAAGAACACTCAGGATCCTCATATGTTGTATTCACTCTGACCCTAATACTATTACTAGGACTAGGTCTTTGATATTTATTTACATATGGGAATCTCCTTTGTTGTGACCTTTCTAGGTCTCTCTTTTCCATCGAATTCATTCTATTGCTCAGATTTTTTAGAGTATTTTGTATATCAAGAATAGTAGAAAACTCTTGAGATGGTTGAGAAGGAAGGGGAGGGAAAGGAACTATAGAGGATGCTAGTTTTGGTTGAGGAATGGCATTCATTTGTGGATATGGGGATGATAAAGAAATGGGATCCATGTAAGGTGGGTTTGCAGTTTGGCTTTGGCCATTAGTGGCTTCTGAGTTATAAGGCAACACAGTCTTGGGGGGTAGTCTTCCCACATTAATTAGGATATTCTCAGCATGAACTACTACATTGTAAACTAGGGGGAAGGTTTCTACTCTAGATTGTTGCATCTGTAGGCCTAACTCTGATCCAAGAGCTCTGATATAATACATATAAGCCAAACATGCAGTTGGTCTAGCTGTAGGAGGTATTCTCTTCCATGTTCTGCTAAATCTCAAATTGAAATCAGAGACAGTTTCTTGTGGAGACTTCTGCATGGATGTAAACTGGTTAAGTAGGGAAAAGGGGTCCATAGATTCATTAAAATCTTCCACAAAAGGCTCAGCCAATGCTTGCCATGAAGTAATAGTGTTATCCTCTAGAGTTCTAAACCAATGCAATATCTTTCCTCTAAAGGATAGGGCTAGGATTCTTACAATAATATCCTCCTCTTTTATGTTGTGAATTGATGCCAGATTTAAAATATCTTGATAGTGCTCATAAGTTGTCTTCCCCGATCCATCATAAGTGGGGATAGCTTTAGATACAGCCTAGGGGATGGCATTCATTTGGGCTAATCTCAGGGGACCAACTGTGTTCCAGTTGGGGTACTTTTGTAATGGCTGATTAGGAGCCACATTTTGTGCCATATTTTTAGGTGTAGGTCTTGTTGGAGGGACTATTGGATTAACAACAAGATTTTCTTCAGGAAGTTCTTCTTTTGAGAGGAAATATTGATCCAAACTTCTAACAATAGTTGAACCTCTATAAGGTAATTCACAATAGAAATAGGAGTTAGGGTTATTCCTTTTGAAAGACCTGGTATACATGAAAGGACACTGGTCTACAGGGGTAATTATTTTCTGGGTTTAAGGACTAGGGAGTCACTAGGTGAATTTGCTATTCTCCACTTACAAGGTCAAGATAATTCACCAAATCTTGATTCCTCCAGGTTGAGATAAACAATAACTCATATGATGGGTTTTCATGTTCCTTGTGAACTGGTCCCATCGAGCATGCCAAAAATTATTGGGCACTAAATTGCATCAAGTTTTACTCAATACTACGGCTGTCTATCTTCCTACTTTCTATCCAGGCTTGCACCCGATAGCTACAACTCAACACTCAACATTGGATGGACCAAAATAGGAGTTTTTGATCCAACCTCTAGAGTAGGTTGGTTCCTTGTCAACTTAAATAGGGTGTTGACACAATTATGCTCACTTAGGGTTTTAGAGATTAGGGTAAGAAAAGGATTAGGGTTAGAAAATATGAACAATAGTGGATGGATAGGCTAACAACATTGCACTATAACAAAAAGCTCTAAAAAACCAACTTAAAGACACATTACTCAGATCAACATTATCCCAAATAAGATGTACTTTCATTCATTAAGGAACAATAGAGAAATATTGCAGACAACAATTTCAATATCTAAACAATGATAATCCAAATAACAAAATTCACCAATATTTAGATTTTATAGAAATGCACTCCCTAACAATAAATATCAAATTCAAAAGCATATTTCAATTACCCTAACAGCTAGTAATCCATTAATTTGGCACAAACTAACCATTCAAGTATTCATAGAAATGCAACTAAAGAATTTGAACCTCTGATATCAAATTATGAAGACACAAAATTTGAGGTGAAGATCAATGTAATGCTCCTTTCATTAGCCCTTGGGAATATTTATAGTAGCACAGGCAAACACACTAGAGCCGACCCTTTAAAAATGAGGGTTCGACCTCTATTTATAGTTTTGCAAAATTAAAATAACAAGGAACATTAC
Organism: Wollemia nobilis; assembly: GCA_028583015.1. Lineage (NCBI taxonomy): Eukaryota > Viridiplantae > Streptophyta > Pinopsida > Araucariales > Araucariaceae > Wollemia > Wollemia nobilis. The sequence goes on along the minus strand of JAQPPZ010017049.1, from coordinate 4,245,009 downwards.
AAATATGAAATTTTGATAGCTCAATAGAGAGTTCTTGCTGGCATTCTCTTACTGGTTCAACCTCTAAGAAATCCACTGCAAGTGGACCACCATGGTAGCTTGAAAACTCTACAACTTGTTGGTTGTTCAGTGCTAACTAGAGTTCTGGCTATTGGAGATTGTATATACATCATTGATATTTCTTGGAAGCCTTCTACCATCATCGATCTGCAACCATCTCTGGTTCTCATCTTCTTGAAACCCTTGATGCTTTGGCTTCCTCCTCCAACTGATTGTTATAACTTCGATGAGAAATTGCTTTTATATTCTTCATATTTCTTAGAAAAATCTCCATCATTGATCTCCCCCATCGTATGGCTATGATTAAATCTAAAATAAGCTTGATGTAATGGTGGGGGAGAACACAATGCCATTCCACTTTTAAAAATGATGATATCACCTTTAATGCTTCAAAAACTGTTGAACGCCAATCCGACATCAAAATGCTTTGAAAATGAAGCGGGATGAAATCCGCTCCCTATCCTTCATTTCTCTTCATTGGCGATGAAGCATTCACCAATCCGCACAAAAAAGTTGATGATGTCATATCTCCTTCGAAACTTCTATGGATTCCATTCTGGACCTGTTACAATGTAAAGTGACTTCTCCTCCATTCCGCACTGGCTTCAGAGTAAAACATTGTTTGTCACCATTCCAGAAGAAAGTTAGTCAAAACAAAACTTAGTCACGAATCCGCATCTCTTAGACTTAGCATTCCACCTTCTGTTACCATTTCGGGAAAAAATGTTCAATGCGCTCTCCGAAATCAGGCTTTCCAACACTTAGCCACTCACAAGGTATTCAAAATATCAAGCGGTCACCAATCCACACTTATTTTATGCTGACGTCATCCTTCTTCAAAAACTTTTGTGGATTCGGGATGAGTCGCCAGTCCGGAGCCAAAAACATAAGAAACTATGCGGAATTGCTCCAAGCACAAAAATTCATCAAGTGTTGGGTGGGTTTGTGACCTTTGTTGTGGATCCGCTCCAAAATACACTGCAAAGTGTGCGGAATGAGAACTTCATGACTTAGGCAAAAATTTCAAAATTTTCCTAAGTATGTGGCCATTTTGGGCCTTTAGTTCCTAATTCTGATTTCTTGCATTCTATCCTTTAGAGTATTCAATAGTGTTATCTTGAACTAAGATAAGTTCTTGAGAGAAACCAATTGATTCTAAAGCATATATTCCATTTTTAATTGACCTTGTAGCCTCTATTCTATTTTTATTCTTGATAATACATTTGTTATTATTGTTTATACATTTGAACTCAATTGATCTTCTGCTTTTAGCTAGTTTAGTAACTAAAATGACATTGTTTGTCAACCTTGGAACATACATAACATCTTGTAGCACAAAATATGAGAATGATGCACTAGGTGTTACACAACCACTTCCATGAACAAGATACCTCTTATCATCAACAATTTTCAAATAGAAATTATCTCTAACTTCTAAGCAATCAAACCATTGTAAGTTACCAGTCATATGATGAGCACCATAATCTATATACAAAGATCTCTTTTTGTTTGAATCATATGATTGTATTTACTTGAAATTATTTTGCATTGTTGATAAGAATTTTGAAGAATATGATATTGCTCATTAAATGAACCTTGTTCTTGGACCTTTCCATTTGTAGAATATGGTTTTATGCTTTGATAATTTCTTCTACATTGGTAAGTTCCTCTTGATAACTTCTTCATTGAATTTGGGAATTTTCTATTTAAATAGACTTTTGTATGACTCCTAGGTTTTAAATAGTCTTAAATTTTCTAAGTTATAAACCTATAAAGTAGAATTTCTTATGTCTCCCTAATACTTAGAAACTTATGAAGAAATAAAAGTTTTGCAAATTTGATTTTTCCAAAGTTTGATGTTGGCTTCCTTTTCACTCCAAAATTAATTAATTTGCAAATATTCTATAAACTTTGAATTTCAAAAAACTATTAGAAATAAACTTCAAACCAAAAACTTATAACTCCTAAAGAAATGACTTCAAACTATTAATCAAACCTATCTACTTATCACTCCTATCTTAACTTTAATAACAAGACTTTAAATTATGATTTCCTTATTAATAAACCTTATTTCTCCATTTAATATAAAAAATTTACAAACTTTAAAATATCCAAATATCAAACCTTATATCTCCAACTTAAACCTTAATCAAAAAATTTGAATTTAAAATAAAAAAATCCTAAAATACTTTTAATTTATCTCCCTTCAAATTTGTAATGATATTTGTGTTTCTTCTCTGTCCTCTGAGCCTCATTGGATTGTTATAATCAAAGATCACTGACAAGCATCTATTAGACATTCCTATTTAACATACATGCTATTCAATCATTTCACTTCCTTCTTGATGCTTGACCTTTCATATGGTGGATGTCGTTGTATGCATTATGAAGTGTAATGTTTTAAAGTGTTTGAATGATTCTCTTGATTAATTTTCTAATACTTATCCTAGCTTCCAAAAAAATTAAACTATTTCACTTCTTTAACATCTATCCACCTGTTAGATTTAAAATTGTTTATATTCCAAAAACATATTCTATTGTTTCTATGTTCTAGATGATATTTGTTGGTTTTCCAAGTGCTACTGAGTATTGTACCTATTTGGATGGCTTTGATATTTGATTCTTATGATCATGAGCTATAGTAGGTATAACATGGAAGCTTCTCCAAGTTGACTTAGATACTTTGAGCATTGGTTCGTGCTATTTTAGGTGAGCTCTAATTTGGCTTGAATACTCTCATGACTGAGTGTTGTCTTAACTTAGGATATTCTTTCCCAAGCAATAATTAGACACTTCTTTGGTTGAGTGCTATTTTAGCATTGGCTTGACCTAGGAGTCTTTGTATTGAGCATTGGTTAAGCACTTCTCTGGATGAGCACTGGTTTGTCATTGGCTTGATGTGGTTACTTATTTACTAAGTGTTATTCTATTTTCCTTGATTTTGCTTAAACAAACTCATTTAGTTCTTATTTTCTTAATGCTTATGATCCTTCAACATATATATTCCTGCATTTACTTTTTTTATTTCACAAGGGTCTGTATTCAGCTTATAAACACAACTAGGAAGTCATACTTCCTTTCCTTTGTAACAAAACTCTTTTAATTTAACAACTTGATCTTTATGTTTATTATTTTTTCCTAGTTGTATAGATCATATCTTTCAATTAGCTAAATAAACTATCTTTGTAGTTGGCCAAATCTCATTCTCTATAACATGAGCATGACATATTTCTTTTATGCTATCCTTCTCTATGTCATGCAACTTTAGTCTTCAACAATATTCCATTATAACAAAATATTTTTATGTAGGATTCTTTACTCTTATCTTTGAAGCCTACAAATCTTCTTTTTTTGGTTCACTATTTAAATTAAAAATTTATATAGAAAACTTTATTCAAGTCTCCTTTCTATTTAGTAATAAGGAGCTTCTATGTATCAAATATGGCCTCTTCTCTATTTCATCAATAATGGCCTTAAATAATTACTACAGACCTCTTTCTCTTTAGGTTATATATCCTCTGGTTCTCTAAACTCAAATCATCACTATAGACTTATTTTTTTGACGATTTTATATCCTTTTATTATTGGCCTCTTCTCTTGGACCAATTGTCAAGGTCTATATGACCTAAAATCTTGTCAAGGTCTTTTTCTTCAAGACCTAAAACATTTTCTATGTAGACTACCTTCTATTCTAAATAGAATATTAGAATAAGTAACCTAGATCTATCTTTGTCAAGGTCTCTCTTTAAAAATTGAAACTATAATAGATTATGACTTGTATCAATCCTTTCTTGATGAAATATTTCTACCTTCTCTCACACTTGAATATGAAAGTCTTCTTTATCTATTGTAGGAAGCTTATCACTTCTCTAAAAATCAATCACTACTACAGCGATGTATTAGGTTGATCATAAGAACTTTAATAATGATTCTCCTCCTTACTAGAGAACTCAATAATGTTAAGGTGACTATAAACTTCCATGATGCTCCAAACAAGATAGTTTGATTGTACTAGCTTCTTCAACTTTCTTGATAAAAACTAGTTGTTAAGAATGTGTTTATGTCCTTTAAATCCTTATCGATGTTAGGATGGCTCTTTCTTGAATGACCAACTTTCTCCTAAGTTTGTTCTTCCTTAATCAATAAATACTTATTCTCCTTTTTGAAAATATCAATGTCAAGAGATTTTTGTCCCTAAAAGCTTATTATCAATGTTAGAGTTGGCTATTTCCTTGAATAATTAACTATATTCAAGTTGATTTACCCAAATATTGGTCCTAGTCTTCATTGGTTATCCTTCAACCTAGTGTAAATATCCTAGCTTTCTACTTCCTTCAACTATCACAATAGATTCCAAGTCTAAATCCCTTTAAAGTAGACAAACTCTAACCAATTTTATCACACTAGACACAAATTGATTTTGTAGCTAAACAAATCTTGTACAAGAAACTACTTGCATGTAGCTCTGATACCACTGATGGTTTTTGAAGCCTTAATATTAATGTAAATCTCACAAGATAATTATCACAAGATCAAATATATGATAGCCACAATATAATGTGATCAAATATAATAATGTAACCAGAATAATATGAGCCAATTAATATGTAAATCAAGGCTAATAATATGTCACATAAAATTCATTAATAAGCAAAAATATGAATGTATAAATAACCTAAATCATACATGTCAAGGTTTGCTATTTCCCTTAATAATCAACTACCTTCAAGTTGATTTACACAAATATTGGTCCTAGTCTTCACTGGGTATCCTTCAACCTAGTGGAAAGACCCTAGATTTCTACTTCCTTCAACTATTCCAATATATTCTAAGTCTAACTCCCTTTAAAGTAGATAAACTCTAACCAATTTTGTCACACTGGACACAAATTTATTTTCTAGCTAAAAAAATATTTTATAAAAAATTACTTGCATGTAGCTCTAATACAACTGATGGTTTTTGAAGCCTTAATATTAATGTAAATCTCACAAGATAAAATATAAGATAGTCACAAAATAATGTGATCAAATATAATAATGTAACCAGAATAACCAATTAATATATAAAGCAAGGCTAATAATATGTCAAATAAAATTCATTAATAAGAAAAAATATGAATGTATAAATAACCTAAATCATACATGTAAAAGAATGTAACAAGACTTACAATATTAATTGCTGAAATGTATGCAATTCAGGTGATGTAAATGATTTTTTCTATATCTCTCTATGCCTCTCTATGGAGTAATATATAGTCATTGTAGGATGACTCTTTGGTTACTTGACTCTTCCTTTCCTTATGCCAAGTCTCATGACTCTTGGCTTCTCTACTTGACACTTGCATACACATGACTCTATCTTGTATGCACACTTGGACATGACTCTTCACATAACACATCCTAATCTAAGAACACTTGTGCATATTTACGCACATAAAACTTGCACACTTATTTAAATAACACTTGTGCATTTTCTACGCATTATTACATAACTTAAAATATTTACTCACACTCTAACCTAGGACACAACCCTAATCTAATATTTACAAGGTTGTATCAAGGAGGTACATTAGCATGTACCAAATAATGTAATATTCTCCAACATAAACTTGCTTCAAAAATCAATCTTTTTTAAAATTTAACTTCACCCTATTGGATTTTGATATCCTCTATGACTTTCACCTGAGCAATGGTGTCCTCAAAGGATCAATGTTGTTGGATATACAGAGTTGCAAAAATATGTTTGGCACAACTCTTAGAATATATTTTAACTAACTTGATGGGGGAATAGAAAATTTTAAATCATTAATGACTCCATGCCACCTAGAAATATAATCATTGATAGGCTAATCATCAAACTAACATATACTATAGAGATCAATCAATAATATTTTATTTTTTATGTTGATCAATTAAATTTCTAGGAATAGGTTGGTGAATTGCTTAAATGAAAAGAGGTTGTTTTAGGGTAGGTTATTGAACCAGTCCAAAGCTTGGCCTCCAAAGGATAAAGGAAAATTTTTGAGCATTAGGGGGTCATTGCCATTAATGTGGTAGCATGTAAACTTGTAATTCCTTAGGTGCTCTTTAGGATCTTCTTTTCCTGTAAAATTTTTAAACTTTGGCAACTCAAATTGGTAGGGATAAGGGTGCACAAGAACTGAAGAGTTGATTTGTTAATTATAGAGCTGACTATATGTGGGTTTTTGGTACCCATAGCCGCTTATATACAACTTAATATTTTTGACATATTCTTGCATTTCATCTAGAGGATGGGTTTGAGTTATATGGTTAATATGGATAGACATGTCACAAGGGAAGGCTCATGGTAATGGGAGTAGGGATACATATACTAATTGATACTAGCCCTTCCATAACACAATCTCCATTATTTCCCTGTGATACCTCAACCTACCATTAAACCATCTTCTGCCCCAATCCTTGACTTACAAGCCTTTAATGGTACTCTATGCTCAACTTTGGGTATGATAGTCCTACCTATTCAGGTTGGTATCAAGACCATACCCACTTTGTGCCATGTCATTGAATAAGAAATGTAGTATAATATCCTCTTATGGTGACCATGGATTTAGAAGATGTAATGTGTTCCTTCCAATATTCATCATTGTTTGAAGTATATTCATGAGGGATAGGTGCATCACATCCCTACTAATTATGATCCCTTCAATTTTAACAACATGGTCACGATTTTGTAAGGTCCCACTCTTTCCTCTATCCACCTTGCCCATACCACTATTCAACCTACCATGCCTATCCAATCGATACCCTCACCTTCAACTCAACCCACTCTTATGGTATAAAACCCTTCTCCTCATCCTACCCTCTTAGTACATCCTTCACCCTAGCTAGCATCCTAATGGTCAACCACCCCATTCCACTCCCTATCCTTCCCTTTATCCTCATATACAAGCATCCTAATGGTCAACCACCCCACCTCATTTTGTCTAGATGACCCACAACTTAGCCAAATTCTCATTCACCTATCTTGTAGCAACTTTTACCCTAGTCATGAGTCCCACCAATATTAAATGCATCCTCTAGCACCTTCATCCATCCACCTCATCACCATCATATTGTAAATATGATTTATATTGATTTTTTTACCCTATTTCATTATGTGGCTAATCCCAATCAAACTCTCAATATCAATACAAGTTATATCGACTTCAACCAACTTCCTTCCAATATTTCTCTCAATTTCCTCCCCTTAGAACAATTTATACAACAATCAAACATCTATCTTCCCCCATCTCCTTTTCATCCTTCTGTGACCCACATTAAATTCATTGATATATATGAGGTCCTTGTTGAGAATGCAATAGATGATCTACATCTCATCCACACTTTCACCCAACTAGAGGATGACTCCCACATGCTTGTGGAAGACACCATCAATATTGACCTTAGTTTTGACCCAACCAACCCTTGTATTGTGCAACTTAGAAATATCTTATCCAATGAATAGAGAGAGAGAGCACATCATAGATCTCCTAATGCAATACAAGAAACTATTTTCTTGGTCTTACATAGATATTCCTGGTCTTGATCCAAATTGGGTGGTCCACAACTTAACCCTAGACAATAACACCAAGTAAATCAAGTAGAAGCTCAAGAATATGCATCCCACCATTACATTAATGGTCAAAGAAGAGTTGCAAAAACTATTAGACATGGTATTCATTCAAAAAATTGACTATCTTGAGTGGGTATCAAACATGGTACCCATTGGAAAGCCAAGGTGGGGGATACACATATGCATGGATTCTTGAGACATCAACAAAGTATGTCCCAAAGACAACTTTCTCCTTCATAATATCATCACATTGGTCAATTCTACAATTGGTCGTGAAATTCTCTCCCTGATGGATTGTTTTTTAAGATATAATCAAATCTAATTTAAGCCTAATGATCAACATAAGGTATCATTTACCACTCCCTAAGGGACATTTTGCTATAAGGTCATGTCGTTTGGGCTAAAAATGTATGTACTACATATCAACATGCCATGACCTACATCTTTCATGACTACATGCATAACATTATGGAAGACTATATGGATTATTATTGGAAAATTTTAAGAAGCATAGCCAATATTTTGATGTTCTATGCAAAGTCTTCAATCAACTTGTAAAACACAATGTGAGACTAAATTCTAAGAAATGTGTCTTTGGTGTTACCTCCAAAAAACTTCTTGGATTCATCATCTCTTAGTGGGATATTGAAGTAGACCCCAAAAAAGTGAAGGCCATTACATAAAAGCCACCCATTATGAATTTAAATCAATTACATAGCTTGCAAGATAATATTCAAGTTGTTTATCACTTCAATGTGTAATGATCACATAAATGCAAGTCATTCAACCATCTCTTGCAAAAGGGTATCACATTCAAGGGACCTAGGAGTGTTAGGATTCTTTTAAGGCTATAAAATAATACCTTGCACCCCCACTAGTTTTATCCCTATCTAGGCTAGGTTTTCCCTTTAACCTATACATTTCTACAACTAATTTTACCTTAGGGACCATGTTGGCCTAGAAGAATGATGCTAGTCAAGAGTAGGGCATATAATATGTAGCCATACCTTAGTGAGCTACAAAATAAGATATGCATATATAGATAATTTATGCTTGGTAGTATTTTTTGCTACTAAGAAACTTTGCAATTATATGCTCAATCATACCACTTATGTTATTTCCCAAGAAAACCCATTACAATACATGATGGGTCGATTCTACAATAAGAACAAAACCACAAAATGGATAATTCTATTGATAGAATTTGACCTTTAATTCATCAACCAAAAATCCGTAAAAGGTCAAGTCATCATAGACCAACTAGTAGAAGCTCCACTCATAGATGATAAACCTCTTATCATTGAGCTTCCCAATGACTATCTTTTCAATACTACTTAGCTTGAAGAGTATGTCGAACTTGAAGATAAAGTTGACCTAACACTCTTTTTTTATGGTTCCAAGTGTGAGCAAGAGGGAGGTGTTGGAGTAATTTTATTCACACCATAAGGATCTCCACTCCATTTTACTTTTAAACTTAACTCTCCCTACACCAACAATAATACCAAATATTAAGCTCTCATCCTCAACCTCAAAACTACAATCTCTATGCACATCAAGTGACTAAAAATTATTGGTGATTATCTCCTCATTTTCAATCAAGCGAAGGGTATTTACCAATGTAAATACAAAGTACTCAAATAGTATAATTATATTGCAGAATGGTTATCACAATTTGAGTGGTATGATATTGAAGCCTTTTCTAGGTCTACAGATTGATTTTCTAACACCATGGCCTCTCTCTACTCCCTCATTTCTCAAAACCCACATGACAAAGTAACCCACATATATGTAACCACCCTCCAAAAGTTTTCTATTTCTTATAGGACCTCTCTTGATTCTTGGTTTTCACAAGTCAATGATTACCTTAAGCTTAGCATTCTTCCTCCTTATTTGTATTACGTTGCGAAGAGAACCTTCAACCAAAAATTTTTGAGGTACACCCTCTTGGGGATATCCTCTATAAGTGTAGCTATGATGGTATCCTCCTTTGTTACCTGGAACCACATGAAGCCAACCTTATCATCTCTATGACTCATGATAGTACTTTTAATGGCCATTTTAGTGCAATTTCCATAACCAAGTGCATTTTTTACATGGGTTATTATTGGCCCACCATAGAACTATATTGTTTTGAATATGTCAAGAAATGTCTTAAATACCAATAATATGCCAATTTAACCCATTTACCCTCACAAGCCTTGCAACCTATTCAATCATTATGGTTATTTTCCCAATGGTGTCTTCACCTTGTGGGCAAGACCTCTCTAGATTCATCAGTAAAACCTAAATTTATCATCATAGAAACTAATTATTTCACCAAGTGGGTCAAATTAATTCCTCTTGTCCAAATGATTGGTCTTAAAATTGTTGAATTCATCATGCATCATATCATATGTCATTTTGGCATCCCCTCTAAAATTATCTTAGATAATGGTACATCATTAAAGAATAAGGAGGTTCAAGCATTGTGCAAAAAATATAACATCCAACATAGCTTCTTGATTCCTTTTTATCCTCAAGGAAATGGCCAAGCTGAAGATACTAATAAAATAATTTACTCTATCTTATGCAAGATGGTTGCGGAGTCTCACAAATATTGGCATAACAAAATTAATTTGGCATTGTGGGCATATAAAGCAAGCATTTGAACACCCACTAGGGAAACTCTAGTCTATATAAATGAGGCCATTATTTCCCTAGAGTTGGAAATCCCTTCTTTGTGAATCTCATTACAAGAATTCATTGACGATGATACTGCACACCAAACTCATTTAGACAAACTTACACTTCTTTATGAATTTCAAACAAATACTATTAAGCATCTTTAGAATTACCAAGACCATGTTTGACATGCATACAATAACAAAGTCCATGAGCATGAATTCTAAGTAGGATACCTTGTGCTTAAAGAGAACCAATAGAATCTAATTCAACCATGCCACTTGATGGGAAAATCCACTCCCAATTAGCTAGGTCCTTCAATTGTTAAGAAAACATTTGGTTTTGGAGCTTACAAGATCTCTAATATCAAAGGAATCAAGGAACTTGAACCCCTCAATATCATTCATATCCATGATTTCCATGTATAATTCTTTCTCTAACAAATTTACAATGGTGCCTCAAGGCCTCTCACTTGAATTTTCTTCTTTCTTATTTGGGCTTCTCTTTTCTCATATTCTTTAATCCTTTTCTCGTTCTCCTTCTCTTATCCTTTTCATAGGCTCCCTATCAATGTTGTATGGTCACCCATGAGCGACTACATATCTTTCACTAGTCCTTTTTCCTATTTCTCCTTTTTTTCCTCATTTTCTCCTCCTTTATCCTCTTTATTCTCTCTCTCATTTTTCTCTTTTCTTCTTCTTATCTTCCTAAAATTCTTGTCATTGTTGTATAGTCATGCACGAGTGGCTACATACCTGTGACTAACCCTATTTCTTCAAAAAAATTGCTTTTCTTCATTTCTATTCCACTTTCTCTTATTTTCTTTTTTTAAACTCATTTATATCCCCTCTCCAACATTTACACTTCTCTCTTTTCATTCTTTCGCATTACATTCATTCATCACAGTCATGCATAAATAAAATATGATTTATAAAAGTTCTAATTTGGTCACATTTTGTATGCATGGATATGCATGGACCAATCCTAATTGTCATAATTAATAAATGACATGTGTATCACATATTTTAGTTTAATTCTATATGCATTAGGTTTTGTATCCTTATCAAGTATCTATGTGTCATGTTTGTCATTATTTAGGTTGTCTTATCAGCCATATTGCATACACATCTTGTTTATCTTTCAAACATTATCAATAAGCATGCACTAGTTATCCAATTGTCGTGATGTCTTTATCAATGCTATTCTTAGATTTCTTGGTAATGGAAGTATTTTCTACTATTCAGCCATTACTAGTTATTCTAATCAACCTTTTTTAAAAAAATTTATGTTCTAATGTACTTTTTGGCTTCCCCTAACTTACTTGAGTTCTATCATGGATCAATTACATATCACACATTAAGAAAATTTTGAGTCTACAAAATACAACACCATGCATAGTATTTCCATAAAGCAAACTTTTTCTTGCTCATCCTATCATTCACATAATATGAACCTGATGATCCAAAAAGAACAAGTTACAAAAAACAATAGCAAAAGATAAAATAAACAAAAGCAAAAAAAAGGAGAACAAAAAGAGATCCACCAAAGTGTCTTCTTGATCTGCTAAAGCAAAATAAAGCAAAAACTAAGTTTTCTATGCTACCATTATCAATGATAACATTGCAGACCTTCCCTACACATTTGCACCTCATGCGGAATAGGCTCTTCCTCTGTTCTAGTTCATTTTTGTCATTCAACAGTGCTCTTCTCGTCATCAGCACTTCTCCTCCTTTTGCTTCTTTAGAGTGCTCTGAATCAGCTCCTTCATCTGCCACAGCAGCTCTGGCATGACCCTCGGGTCTCCTATCCATCCCATCTTGGTGCTAGGGACACTCGTATGATCGATGTCCCTCCTCTCCACACTAGAAACAGGTTCCACAGAATTCTCCTCTTCCATACCCACGTCCTAGTCTACTTCTTCCTCTTTGGTAGCCATTGTTCTGATCATGTGGGTGGTAGGTATTCTCATTTTTCTATTCCTGGGTTTTGCTTGTTTCGCCAGTCTTCGTCTCGTCTCGGTAATTTCCTCCATCGATTCTTCCACCGGTCCTTCCACCACGATCCCTTCCTCTCTGTTTGCCTTCGAATATTCTATTCAATTTCTCTTCTACCTTCAAGGCCAACTGGTATGCATCTTCTATGGTGGCTATTATGATCAAGCTGAGTTCTTCCTAAATGTTCATTCTCAACCCGTTGATGTATCTGGCTACTTTCTCCTTATTAGCCCCTGAATGGCCAGTTATGATGGAGATCTTGTAGAATTATTTTGTGTATTATTGGATAGACTTGTCTGACTACCTCAAACTCTGCATCCTCCTCAACAGGTCCAACTCGTAATCTACAAGAATAAATTCTCTTTAGTTTCTCCACCATTCGATCCCATCTGGTTATTTTCTCATTTCCATTTTTATCTCTTTTGAGATGTACTCCTTTCCACCATAAACTTGCATGGCCTTTCAATTTTGTTTTTGCAAATTTGATCCTATTAGGATCTACAATCTCCTCATACTCAAAGTATTCCTCCATGTCGTTGATCCAGTCAATCAACTCTTCTAGGTTGAGATTCCCAAAATATGTGGAGACATCAAACTTTGGTCTCTTCCCGGCCTGAGATAGAGCTTTCAACAATCTAGCTTCAGAAGGATCCAATGCTTCTTCATCATCTGATGGATCCTCAGTTTCCTAGGCTTCATCGTCACTCTGGTATTCTCCCTTTGGTTTGACCCTTTTTCGCAACTCTTCCTACAGGGCTTGCACTTGCCTCTGCAATGCTCTGAAATCTTCATCCTGCACCACATTTCTCTCGTGACCATGATTTCTTTTTGGAGGCATTCTACTCATGATTTCTCTATTACACTACCCAAGCACTCTCGTTCTCTCTTCTTAGAATCCTTCCAAATATCCTGGTGCAAAATGCCTCATGTTCGGCATTCTGTTTGCACACTCAAGAGCTTCTAGCTCTGATACCACTTGATAGAGAGCCAATAATACAGAGAAGAAAAAAAAAATAGTCGTATTTTATTCAAATGCAATAGAGAATTACTGTTACAACAGAATATTATAGTCACAGCACAATATTATAGTCACAATAGAATATTATAGTCATAGCAGAATATTATAGTCACAACAAAATATTACATAAGTCATAGAAGAATTGCGCCTTTACAGAATTTCTCAAATCTGGAAATACAACAAGAAAATATTATCGTTCCAGCAATTTTCCATCCCCTGTGCATGCCTTTGCTCTCCTTTTTAAAGGTTCTTAGGTGACGCTCCATTTCCAGCTGGTGGCCCTTCGTTTCCTCTTCCAGAACCTTTCGTTTCACCTCCCCGTGTCGCTTCGTCGTCCAGATATTCGACACGTCTCCCTTTTTGACTCTTCGTCTTCGGCTCGTCTTTCGACGCAAAAATAAGACATGTCACGATATCGTGACATTTTGGCTTCCCTACGCTCCTTCTCCCTTTTGGTCATGATATCACGACGTCACGATATCGCGACGTCATGATTTCATGACCCTCCGTCTGTTGCATCATCGGCCCTGCTTTTTGGTCGCGATATCACGACGTCACGATTTCGTGACCCTCCGTCTGTTGCGTCGTCGGCCTTGCATTTTGGTCACGATATCGCGATGTCATGATTTCGTGACCCTCTACCTGTTGCATCACCTGCCCCGCTTTTGGTCATGATATCACGACGTCACGATTTCGTGACCCTTCCACCTATTGCATCGCTTGCCCTGATTTTGGTCATGATATCACGACGTCGTGATTTCACGACCCTTCTGCCTATTGCATCGCTTGCCCTGCTTTTCATCATGATATCGCGATGTCACGATTTCGTGACATGTCACAAAATCATGACATGTCATGATTTCACGACCCTTCCGCCTTTTGCATCGCTTGCCCCTCTTTTGGTCACGATATCGTGACATGTCACGATTTCGTGACCCTTCGCCTACTGCAACTTCTGCCCTGTTGTTGGTCTTTGCAAAACACTTAGAAATTTTTTTTTTAATGCAAGATTGCTCTGCTGCCACCGGATGCTCCTGCATCAGACACCCGGGGTAGATTGAGAAGTGATCCTCACTTCTGAACTATTAGAGGGAGACCTAGGCGGTCAACCTCCATTTTAGACAACCAAGTTGCATCTTCTACCGGTCTGCCCTTCCACTTGACCAAATATTCAAAATACTATCTGTTTCTGGTACTTCTACCTTCTCTTGTGTCCAGTATTTCCTCTATCTCATCTGTGGTTGGAGTAGATGCTGGAATACTCCACAACTCTGCACTTGGTGCCTCACTACTATCCCCTTCATGGTATTTCACCAAATCTGAAATATTAAACACGGGTGATATGTTTAACCCACTTGGCAATTCTACCTCATACGCATTGCCTGAATCCCGTTTTGCTAGGATTCTGCACGGTCCAAACTTCTTCATCTTTAGTTTGTTATAGGTTTTAGCAGGAAATATTTCTTTTCTTAGATGGACCATCACTTCATCTCCCACTTTGAATTCCTTAAACCGTCGCTTCTGGTCTGCTTTCGTCTTATATTGCGTATTCATTTTAGCAATATGCCTCTTCACTTCTTCATGCAGGTTCTTCAGATGCTCTGCAAAATCCTCAGCCTCGACACTGCACTTTTCCCCTGTATTCAGCTTCCTTAACTCAAAAACATTTCTTGGACTGCTTCCATATATTATCTGAAATGGAGATTTGTTGGTACTCCTGTTGACAGAATTGTTATATGCAAACTCCGCCTGTGGCAAAATCAGATCCCATCCTTTGGGCTTATCTCCTATCAAGCACCTCAATAGGTTACCCAAACTTCTGTTTACCACCTCTGTTTGCCCATCTATCTATGGGTGGTATGCTGAACTGAATTTCAAATCTGTCTTTAGTTTCTTCCATAGGGTTCTCCAGAAATACCCAACAAACTTGTTATCTCTATCGAAAATGATACTCTTCGGTAGACCATGCAGCCGTACCACTTCTTTGAAAAACAAACCTGCAATATGAACTGCATCATTAGTTTTCTGACAAGGAATAAAATGTGCCATCTTTGAAAACCTGTCAACTACCACAAATATGGAATCATTTCCCCTCTGTGTCCTTGGTAGACCAAGAACGAAATCCATGCTGACATCTTCCCATGGTTTCTCCGATACAGGTAACGGCTGATATAATCCGGTGTTCTGTCTCACACCTTTCGCCATCTGACAGACTCTATAGCTCTGCACAAATTTTTGCACATCTTGCTGCAGTTGCGGCCAATAATAATTCTCACTCACAAGGGCAATGGTCTTATCTCGACCAAAGTGCCCAGCCAATCCTCCATTGTGTTTTTCTTTGACTAGGTTTTCCCTCATGGAACTTCTTGGAATGCATAACTGGTTTCCTCTGAACAACATTCCATCTTGGATCAGAAAATCCAACCACTTGGTTCTGTCCAAGGTAACTGGTGCCAAGCAAGCCTTCCAGGCTTCTGCAAAATCGGGATCTTTAGGGTACAAACCCTTCAATTCATCAAATCCCAACACTTCCACCTTCATTTCTGTCAGCAAACTCTGCCTTCTACTCAAGGCATCTGCAACTCTGTTGGATTTTCCACTCCTGTGCTTCAACACAAAGGAATAACTCTGTAGAAACTCAACCCACTTCAAGTGTCTCTGGTTCAGTTTTCCCTGGCTATTTATATACTGTAAGGCCTGATGATCAGTATATAACACAAACTCTTTTGGCAGCAAATAATGTCTCCACTTCTTCAGGGACTGAACTATCACATAGAATTCTTGGTCATACACTGAATACTTCTTCCTGGCCTCATTGAGTTTCTCACTGAAGTAAGCAACAGGCTTGCCTTCTTGACTCAACACAACTCCTATGGCACTGCCACTGGCATCACAGTCCACCTGAAATACCTTGTTAAAATCTGGAAGTGCTAAAATAGGTTGCTCAGTGACCTTCTTCTTCAACATATCAAAGCTCTTGTCTGCTCCTAGGGTCCACTTAAAGTCTTTCCTATCCCCTCTCATTGTTTCCGTAAGGGGTGCACAAATACTGCTGAAATTTTTGATGAATTTCCTGTAAAAACTGGCTAGACCATGAAATGATCTCACTTCAAAAGTGCTTCTTGGAGTAGGCCATTCAATGATAGCCCTCACCTTTTTTGGGTCCATTTTTAGACCTTCAACTGAGATGACAAATCCCAGGTATACCAACTCCTTCTTCACAAAATTGCACTTCTTCAAGTTGATCAACAACTGTTCTTCCCTCAGCTTCTCAAAAACCCTCCTGATATGCATCAGGTGCTCTTCCAGGGTTCTGCTGAATATCAAAATGTCATCCAAATAGACAATAATAGACTTGCCTAAAAACTCCTTCAGCACTTCATTCATCAACCGCATGAATGTGCTTGGTGCATTGGTTAGCCCAAATGGCATGACCAACCACTCATACAAACCTTCTCTGGTTTTGAAAGCAGTTTTCCACTCATCTCCTTCTCTGATCCGAATCGATGGTAGCCACTCTTCAGGTCAATCTTGGTGAAGTACTTGGCTCCACTCAAACAGTCCATAATATCATCCATCCTTGGTAATGGAAATCTATATTTTATGGTGATCTTGTTTATAGCTCGGGAGTCTGTACACATCCTCCACTCCCCATCCTTCTTTGGTGCTAGTACTGCAGGTACCGCACATGGACTCAAGCTTTCTCGAATCAGTCCCTTTTTCAACAACTCATGGACTTGCCTACTCAGCTCCTCACTTTCCACAGGAGTCATTCTGTGGGCTGCCTTGTTGGGTAAACTAGATCCAGGTACCAAATCAATATGGTGACTGATCTTCCTCATCGGTGGTAAACCCTCAGGCACATTATCTGATATGATGTCTGGAAATTCTTCTAACAGGTGTTCGGCCTCTGTTGGAACATCTATGTACTGTTCTTTCTTAATAGTAGGGATTAATGCATAACACATTGAATCCCTCTTCAGACCATCCAAAAACTATCTTCCATCCACCAGGCAGATTCTGGCACTACTGCAGACTTTCTCATCCAATTCTTTCAGTGGCTTCAATTTGTGACGTACTCCATCCTTTGTCAGAGAGTACGTATTTGCATGCCCATCATGCACTGCACGTCTGTCAAATTGCCATGGTCTTCCCAACAGCAAATGGCAAGCATCCATCGACAAAACATCACACAGGACCTCATCTTGGTAATTCCCAATGTGAAATTTGACCAAGCACTATTCACTGACAAGTGCTCTGTGGTCTTTCTACAACCACGCAATCCGATATGGATGCGGGTGCTTCCTCTTTCCCAACTTCAACTTAGTAACCATCTCTTCTGAAACTAAGTTGTCTGTGCTACCATTATCAATGATAACATTGCAGACCTTCCCTGCACATTTGCACCTCGTGCAAAATAGGCTCTTCCTCTGTTCTGGTTCTTTTTCGTCATTCAATAGTGCTCTTCTCATCATCAGCACTTCTCCTCCTTCTGCTTCTTTAGAGTGCTCTGACTCAGCTCCTTCATCTACCACAGCAGCTCTGGCATGACCCTCGGGTCTCCTATCCATCCCATCTTGGTGTTGGGGACACTCGTATGACCGATGTCCCTCTTCTCCACACTGGAAACAGGTTCCACGGAATGCTCCTCTTCCATACCCATGTCCTGGTCTACCTCTTCCTCTTTGGTAGCCATTGTTCTGATCACGTGGGTGGTAGGTATTCTCCTTTTTCTGTTCTTGGGTTTTGCTTGTTTCGCCAGTCTTCTTCTGGTCTCGGTAATTTCCTCCATCGGTTCTTCCATCGGTTCTTCCACCATGATCCCTTCCTCTCTGTTTGCCTTCGAATCTTCTATTCAGTTTCTCTTCTACCTTCAAGGCCAACTGGTATGCATCTTCTATGGTGGCTATTCTGATCAAGCTGAGTTCTTCTTGAATGTTCATTCTCAACCCGTTGATGTATCTGGCTACTTTCTCCTTATTAGCCCCTGAATGGCCAGTTCTGATGGAGATCTTGTAGAATTCTTCTGTGTATTCTTGGATAGACTTGCCTGACTGCCTCAGACTCTGCATCCTCCTCAACAGGTCCAACTCGTAATCTGTGAGAATAAATTGTCTCTTCAGTTTCTCCACCATTCGGTCCCATCTGGTTATTTTCTCCTTTCCATTTTTATTTCTTTCGAGTTGTACTCCTTTCCACCATAAACTAGCATGGCCTTTCAATTTTGTTTTTGCAAATTTGATCCTATCAGGATCTGCAATCTCCTCATACTCAAAGTATTCCTCCATATCGTTGATCCAGTCAATCAACTCTTCTGGGTTGAGATTCCCAGAATATGTAGAGACATCAAACTTTGGTCTCTTCCCGGCCTGAGATAGAGCTTTCAACAATCTAGCTTCAGAAGGATCCAATGCTTCTTCATCATCTGATGGATCCTCAGTTTCCCAGGCTTCATCGTCACTCTGGTCTTCTCCCTTTGGTTCGACCCTTTTTCGCAACTCTTCCTGCAGGGCTTGCACTTGCCTCTGCAATGCTCTGAAATCTTCATCCTGCGCCACATTTCTCCCATGACCATGATTTCTTTTTGGAGGCATTCTGCTCACGATTTCTCTGTTACACTACCCAGGCACTCCCGTTCTCTCTTCTCAGAATCCTTCCATAGATCCTGGTGCAAACTGCCTCACGTTCGGCGTTCTATTTGCACACTCAGGAACTTCTAGCTCTGATACCACTTGATAGAGAGCCAAAAATATAGAGAAGAAAAAAATAGTTGTATTTTATTCAAATGCAGCAAAGAATTACTGTTACAACAGAATATTACAGTCACAGCACAATATTACAATATAGGAATATTATAGTCATAGTAGAATATTATAGTCACAGCAGAATATTACATAAGTCGTAGAAGAATTGCGCCTTTACAAAATTTCTCAAATCTAGAAATACAACAAGAAAATATTATCGTTCCAGCAATTTTCCATCCCCTTGTGCATGCCTTTGCTCTCCTTTTTAAAGGTTCTCAGGTGACGCTCCATTTCCAGCTGGTGGCCCTTCGTTTCCTCTTCCAGAACCTTTCGTTTTGCCTCCCCGTGTCGCTTCGTCATCCAGATATTCGACACGTCTCCCTTTTCGACTCTTCGTCTTCGGCTCGTCTTTCAGTGTGAAAATAAGACATGTCACGATATCACGACATTTTGGCTTCCCTGCGCTCCTTCTCCCTTTCGGTCGTGATATCGTGATGTCACAATTTCGTGACCCTCCGTCTGCTGCGTCGTCGGCCCTACTTTTTGGTCGTGATATCGCGACGTCGCGATTTCGTGACCCTCCGTCTGCTGCGTCGTCGGCCCTGCATTTTGGTCGCGATATCGCGACGTCGCGATTTCGTGACCCTCCGCCTGTTGCATCGCCTGCCCCACTTTTGGTCATGATATCGTGACGTCATGATTTCGTGACCCTTTCGCCTATTGCATCGCTTGCCCTACTTTTTGTCATGATATCATGATGTCGCGATATCACGACCCTTCCGCCTATTGCATCGCTTGCCCTGCTTTTCGTCACGATATCGCGACATCGCAATCGTGACATGTCACGATTTCACGACCCTTCCACCTTTTGCATCGCTTGCCCCTCTTTTGGTCATGATATCGCGACGTCGCGATATCGCGACATGTCATGATTTCGCGACCCTTCGCCTACTGCCACTTCTGCCCTGTTGTTGGTCTTTGCAAAACACTTAGAATTTTTTTTTTTTAATGCAAGATTGCTCTACTGCCACCGGATGCTCCTGCATCAGTATTGTCCTTGAAATTTGAGAAATATAACTAATTAAGATAATGCCATATGATGTCACCTTTTAATTTTTGGTATGAATTTGTAATATTTTTTAAAAAATCTTAATACTTGCTCATCATCCCATACTTGCTCATCATCCTAGGTATGCAAAACCTAACACATTACTCCTAAAATAAATTACAAATAAAACAAAAATAATCAATTAAATTTAGTGGTTGTAAGAATCATGTTTATCTTGAGAAATATTAATTCATCATTGGATGTATCTTCTCAAAAATATTACCGCCAACATTATTCACTCTTACACAATAATATAATTAAAATAACATTATTTGCCTACTTAAATAAAACTAATAAAATTAGTTCAATTGTATACCATGAACAAGTGCTACTATAACCACCACACAAAAAGGTTAAACTTGATACCTTGGATGTGAGTGTGATAAGGTAAAGAGATCACAAATGGATCTTAGGGATCCATCATGATTCTCCCCTCTATCACCTCAATATTAGGAGTAGTCTATGATGTTGGATCTTTATGTTTAATGTATTAATTTAAAGAACACCTATATTTTTTCTAAGATACTTCTTTGTCTAAGCTTAACCCTAATATAGCCCTAATGTAATGTACAAATGTAACAAAAAAGTTCTAGATTTATCTATATGCAATTTTGCTATAATTCTAAAGCTTGAATATTTAGTTGGTCCTTATGTGATTAAGACTAAACTAGTTCTTTCTTTTTTTCTTATTTTATAAATAAGTAGGAAACAGAGACTAATCTAGCAAGCAACAAAAAAGACTAAATCATAAAATGCTAAAATGATATAGGTTGGGGGCATAAAAACCTATGTCTACCATATAAGTAGAAACATCACCAGTCCATAGAAGCATCATAAACACTTTTGCCTATTGATGGCACCTTTTTTACAAAATATATGAAAAAAATGGGATTAGTAATAGAGGGGTCTGTCTGAATTGGTAGATAATATTGAACTCCCTTATATAGTAATTAAGCCCCTAGTTAGATACATAAAATTTATAGAAATGTTAAGTGTATGAAATAAATGCTTGGTGGCAAAAGCACCATGGGGTTGCGATAGCATTTTTGGTGCTTTCACTCTATGTAAACCAAAGAACAAAAGCACCATTAGACCTACAATATATGGGTGCTTTCACTTCTAAGAGAAATAAATCAAGGTAAGATGTACGATAAGCTAAACTTACAGTTTGAATAATGAAGATATTTGACTTAGGAGTATAGATACCCCATCAAACAACAAAAAACTAGCAATTTGCTTGCTTGAAATAAATAGTAAATGATAAAATGAGATGTTAAATGCAAGGTCAAAATTAGTTAAACATGTAACAAGATAAAATCTTTGAGTTACAAGACAAAGAGAGTGCCCAAATAAATAATAAGAAAGAGAACAATCCAAGATACAAGTTTATTTTAGATCAAAGGGTTTGGTCGGTTGGTAAAGCACTTCATTTGGAATGTGTAACCTCAGTTCAAATATCAGTGTCTTATAGAACTGAAGGGCATATCATGCCAACATTTTTGACTAGATGAAAATTTTTACTCAATGCAATTGGAGTTTATAGTGGTAGCAAGGAGTGGGATATAAACCCACAAAGAGATGATGGAAAATGTAACGAGTTATCGATTCCTCTAATATACATTTAAACAAATATGCAAGATTATTTTCCCCTTGGTTGTGGAAGCTTGTTGAAACCTTGCTAGCTTGCTTTTTGAAACTTAAAATCTTGAATGCTTGGTACTTCATATTGCTTGAATGCTTAAAATTAAGTGTTTGGAGACTTTATTACTTGAATACTTGTAAGAACAAAATATTGGGTGCTTGCAAGGAACAAGAGTTTGAATACTTGAATACTTGAAATTTAAAATGATGAATTCCTATAATTCTAGAAATATTTTGATATAATTGCATTACTCTAAAACTTTTGATGTAATATGCATATGAATTTTGATAGAGTTATGCTACTTTAACAACTATGATCAAATGGTCATCCCAAGTGCTAGTTTGATAAGAAGCCATGGATCCTTGGGGGAAGAATTGCATTGAAGATGATAGCATTGGAGATGATAAGAATTTAAAAAAATATCAAGAAGAAATTAATGGAAGAAGATAGAAAATAATAATTCTTGGTTTTGGGATTTCTTTTGAGAGCTATGAACCAAATATTAGGGATATAATCCATTGATGGTGGGTGGCTTGGAGGGTATAAAAGTTAAATTTCTTGATTCTAGAACACAATTATCAAAAGCACCAACTGGTGAAAGTGCCTATGTTTCTTTCACGATGGTGATTTCATTGCCATGACTATAAGAGGTCAAATTTGGGTAGAAAAGGTCAAAATTGAAGAGTTTGGCAAAAGCAATAGTGGTTCTATCACTCATGCCCCAAGCCTTTCACTTTTGAAGTAATAAATGCTCCAATTTTAAGCACAAGAAAGGTTGATTAAATTTAGATGATTGATGTAGGGATTGGTAAGCTTAAATATTAGCCCTAAACACAAAATTGGATGTCTATATTTACCCTTTTTAATTAATTTATTGTATAATAAATGCATCAAAAACTAACATAGATGCCCCAACTTTGAGACAATAATATTTTCTATTTCCTATTATTAGTGATGCAATATGATTGATTTTGATTGTTTAAGTGATTTTAAAAGTTGTGTTTTGGGTAATATTAGATGTTGTCATGCCCCAATGTGTCCCCTCAAGTTTTAGAGGGAAAATCAAGATGGATTGAGGAAATTTGACTTAACCATGATCTACACTAATGCAATGATAAAAAATAGAGGATGGATAGTGAAAAACAACTTAGAAGACCCATGGGGTAAAATATATAGGGCATTAAATTGAATTCATTTTCATCATGCAGAGGAGGAAAAAATAGATCTTTGGATGTCTAATTCTAACATAGATTTTGATGGATCACCAAGCAAGACCAGTACACCGTGTAGATATGATGCAAGCACTAGTATTAGGCGATAGAGTAGGAATTCCAATTAGCATCAAAAACTTGACCCTAACTTTCTATTTTTGCATTAAAAAAATATATCAAAAATGAGGAGTGGCATTTATGCACAAGGTCAAATCTATTGTGCGGCACTATCACATGCCAATGATGCTATCACCATGTGATTACACTTTTACATCCTAATGGTGCTTTCATTACCAAAGGATGCTTACACTTGGGCATACTTTAGCATGTTTTAGATAGTTTTTATTTATGCCATTAAGACTAAAAAAGCATTGGTTTGACTTGAATACAAATTCAACTACATACAATAGAGTGTAGGGAAATACAATCCCATACACTAGAGATAATCCAGGGGATTTTAAATATATTTTATCATGTGTTTTTGGTGATAGTAAGGATGTACCACATAAGATATGATTTTTTGTGAAAAAATGGCAGAGAGCGGGATCGCAAGCGGGACCGCAAGCGGGAGGCACTCTGGGAGCCCTCCGGGATCCACCTCCCTGGTTTCTGGACCCGGCGGTCCAGAGCCTGATCCACCTGAGGAAGGGGAAATTCCCCCTCGAAAACCCCCCGATCCCTCTTCACCTTCCCAGGGATCGTATGCGCACGTTGTTTCTAAAGGGACCCCAAACCCTCTTCCCTCTCAAACCCTGCTTCCCAACGGCTCTGACCTGGTGATCCCAGGGGCATTGCTGGATAGCTATGCGGCTCAGGACAAATTCACCCTCATCGGCAAGTTCATCGGAGGTAGACCCGATATGGAAACGATTCGTAAATGGGCGAGCAGCAAATGGCGCACTAGTGGGAGCTTGCAGCTTATAGCCCTGTCCTGGGGGTTTTTTGCGATCAGATTAAATAATGCAGAAGATTCATGCAATATCCTTGTTGGGGGGCCCTGGTTCCTAGGTAGGCGAAGCCTTTTCCTCTGCAGGTGGGGAGAGGACTTCAACCCAGACACGCAGAACATCAATGTGGCGCCTATTTGGATTCGGCTTCCAAACCTACCCTTCCACTGTTGGCAAGAAGAAGTCCTGAGAGGAATTGCCCGCACTATTGGAGAGCTCGTTGCTGTAGATTCGTCTACTAAGGTACGCTCCCGCATGATCCACGCTCGCCTGTGTGTCAATGCCAATTTGGAAACCGACCTTCCTTCCTTTGTTAACCTGTTCAAGGATTCCATTCTCATCAAAAAGCAGCCCATTGTTTATGAAAACAAACCCGCTTTCTGCTCTGCATGCAATACCCAAGGGCATCTCATCAACCAATGTCCCCAAGCTCGAGTTCTGAAGCCTCCTTCATAGGGCCCTCTTGGTAAAGGCGAGTATCTCAATGTTCCTAGTCGTGGCAGGGAAGTCCCAGTCCCGAAAAGGGAAACCCCCATCGTCCCTTCAGAAGTCCAAGGTCTGAGCCAGGAGGGGCTTCTCACAGGCAAATCTTTGGATTCTGCTTCAAACCCTAGCGCCAACCTCGAACCATCCCCAGAAGCCCTCAAAGCCTCTGCCACCAATTCAGAATCCTTAAACCCCATCCTCCAAGAAATTGAGAACTTCCTACCCCACCAGTCTTCGTCTGGGAAGTTCAGTCCAATCAACACCAGAAGCAAAGGGCAAACCATGGATTTTGGAGCCGAGAGAAAAAGAGGTCGACCTTCTACGGCTGAACAGCGTATCAGGGCAACGGAGGATGACTTAGCTAACGGCTCCCAGCGGACCCTGTTCCTAAACTCTGACGCATCCCTCTTCGATGATCCTAAAGTGTCTAAACCCCCCTTCCAGCAGGCGAAGGGAGGCAAGAAACCTCTCGGATCTTCTAGATGAAAATCCTCTCCTGGAATGCGAGAGGGCTCAACAGTGCGGCCAAGCTTAGGCGGTCGCTAATATGCGTAAGGATATCGGACCCTCCATATTCATTATGCAAGAAACCAAATGTGACGAGAAGTCCTCCCGGGAAAGCTGCCGGGTCCATCTGGTCTCAAGGCGAAGCTCTTCACAGCCCCGCTCAAGGTTCCTACGGTGGACTTATTTGCTTCTGGGACCCGTCCCAAGTGGAAGGTAGGCTCCTATCATCCTCCAGCAGAGTCATTAATATTCTCTTTCATTGCATCTCCAGTAATCAGTCTTGGATCCTGTCCAACCTGTACGCTCCTAATTCCCCTCTCGAGAGAACTGAATTTTGGAAGTCCATCTCCCGGATGAGGGACTCCTTCAGCACTATCCCTTGGGTGGTTGCAGGGGATTTCAATAGCCCCCTGTATCCAACGGAGAAAAATGGAGGGTTGGCTGCCACTCACCATTCTACTGAGGATCTAAAGGATTTTGTGGATTCAAACGAGCTCATTGACATTCCTCTCAAAGGGACTCGCTATACGTGGAGCAATAGGAGAATTGGAGGTAACTTTGATTCAGGTCAAATTGGATAGGTTCCTGATCTCCCAGGAAGCTATTCCTCTCTTTGGTGATGCTTCCCTTTCGGCTCTCCCCAAGATTGGTTCGGACCATAATCCCATTATCCTCCAGGTGGGCAAGTCTCCTGTGTTTCGAACCCCCTTTCGGTTTCAGGCTATGTGGCTCAATCACAAGGACTTCCGTGAAATGATGAGTCAGTGGTGGAGCCAGCATGTCCATGGATCTCCCATCTTCAGGATAACTCAGAAGCTCAAGTTCACCAAGGATAACTTGCGGAGGTGGAACAGAGAGGTGTTTGGCAACATTTTCAGCCAAAAGAAGCTTATTTCTGATCAACTCCGAGCCATTGAGAGAAGGATCGAAGAAGGGGATTCCGGGGATGCCGTGAGGAAGGAGGAAGGGAAACTTCTTGCTGAATTCCACTCCATTCTTGCTAGTGAGGAGTCCTTATGGAGGCAAAAATCCAGAGAACTATGGATCAAAGCGGGAGACTCCAACACCAGATTCTTCCATGCTTCAACCATGAGACACAGAGGCTCCAATAAGATTAGTAAAATTCAATGCAGCGATGGTTCCAGCACTGAAGATATCAACGAGATCAGAACTGAGGCTGTCTCTTTCTTTCAAAACCTCCTAGGAACCTCCCCAGAAAGCTCTACCTCTACCAAGGCCGCCCTTCTGGAGAACATCCCCAGTCTGGTTTCTGGCGACTCCAATTCTTCCCTCCTCAAGCCCTTCTCCGACTCAAAAATTAAGGAGGTGGTCTTCTCCATGCAACCCGATAAAGCTCCCGGGCCGGACGGATTTCCTCCCCGGTTCTACCAAGCTTGCTGGGACCTGGTAGGACCGGACGTCTGCGCTGCCATTCGTGATCTCCAATCTCACCCCATCCCCCGGGCTGTTAACTCCACCTTCATTGCTTTGATCCCCAAGTCCCCTGATTGCCGGTCTATGGCTGATTTCCGGCCCATTAGTCTCTGCAACGTTCTCTTCAAGATCCTCTCCAAAGCCATGGCATCCAGGATGAAGCCCATCCTCCCCATCATTATTGACCCCCACCAAGGAAGCTCGGTCAAAGGCAGAAACATTCTGGATGGAGTCATTTCCATTCATGAAACCCTTCATTCTGCGGTCCGGAACAAAAAAGCAGGTCTCTTTCTCAAACTTGATATGACCAAAGCATTTGATCGGGTTAGTTGGGAGTTTCTCCGGGACGTCCTCTTGAAGTTTGGCTTCCACCCCAGTTGGGTTCAGCTAATCCATAATTGCTTCTCCTCGGCCTGGTTCTCGGTGCTGGTCAATGGCTCCCCCGTTGGGTTTTTTCCCAGCGTTAGAGGACTCCGTCAAGGAGACCCTCTATCCCCTCTCTTGTTCATCATTACGGCGGAATCCCTTGGCAGAACCCTTTCTACGGCCAGAGTGGCGGGGAAGATCTCTGGCATCCCAGTGACGTCCAACTCCACTCCCACTACTCACCAGCAATTTGTTGATGACACCATCCTTTCTACGCAGGCGTCTATCTTTCAGGCAAGGAACATCAAGCATATCCTTTCCCTCTATGAGAAAGCGACTGGGCAGCAGGTGAATTTCTCCAAAAGCAAGCTATTTTTCGTTCACACCCCCCTGGACCGTCAGGGCAGGATTGGGCGGATCCTTGGGTGCTCTGTTGGTGCTCTCCCTTCCTCCTATACGGGGCTCCCCTTTTTTCGGGGAAGACCTAAAGAGAGTATGTGGAACAATGTTGTTGAAAGATTCCAACGAAAGTGGCGGCACTGGAAAGGTAAACTTCTCTCCCAAGCGGCAAAAGCAACCCTATCAAGTTCAACCCTCCAGAGCATCCCCATTTACTTCATGTCAGTGTTCCCTCTTCCCAAGTCAGTGTGCAAGCTCATTGAACGCATCCAGAAAAAGTTTCTATGGTCAGGATCCGAAGACAAAGCTAAGATTCCCCTGGTGGCTTGGGACACTGTCTGCAGAAGCAAGAAGCAAGGAGGGCTGGGTTTCAGAAAACTGTCAGACATGAACACAGCCTTGCTTGGTAAGCAGGCTTGGAGGATTATCTCGAAAGACCCTACGGAGTGGACCATGCTGGTGTGTAAGAAATACATGGGAAACCAATCTTTCCTTGATTACGGCAACCACCCCAATGGATCTGCCTTACGGAAGGCTGTGACTCATTCCAAAGCGCTCATCCGAGAAAGGCCTCGGATGGGTTACGGGAGACGGTCGGAGCATTGATTTTTGGAGCGACGAGATGGTTCGTTGGATGAACCCCTAAGCGGCAGAGCGGACCTCGCCATGCTTCAAACAGTCCCTGACTCTCGGTTGGGAATGAAAGTTTTTGACTTCATAGTTTGGGAGGATGGTCATCCCCGTTGGAGGCTCCTCGCGGGCACCTCTCCTGAGGTTGCTGCTCTCAACCTTTTGCTCCAAGCAACTACCATTCCCACTGAGCAGAAAGTTGACAAGCCTACCTGGGCTGGTTCCGACAAAGGGCTGTACACTGTTAAGTCTGCCTTCTCCCTCCTGAAGGATCACCCTGTCTCCCCTTCCCATATTGTTTGGAAGAAGAACCTCATTCCGAAAGTGGCCTTCTTCTCGTGGATTGCCTTCCAAAACAAACCCCTCACCACTGAGAACCTCATCAAAAGAGGCATCCCCCTTCCCAACAGATGTTACCTGTGCCTGTCCGGCTGGGAATCCATCGATCACTTGTTCCTCCACTGTGAGTTCACCTCGGTTGTGTTTGGGTTCACCCTGTCTACCTTTCAGATCCAATGGGTTCCTCCCAAGTCTTTGTGTGGTGCCTTCTACCAGTGGCCCCAACCCTTTGCTAATCTTAAGCTTCGTTTCCTCTGGGACATCTGCCTTCACCACCTGATTTGGCAAGTCTGGCTTGAGAGAAACTGCAGGATCTTTGGGACCTCTTCCCGGGATCCTCAATCGGTGGCCATCAGGGCTATGGCTTTCGCTTCCGAAAATGCTAATCTCATTCACTGTTCCAGCCCCTCTCCTCTGTCCCGGGAAGGGCGTATCCTCTCTTCTCTTAATATTTCTGATTGTCCCCCCCTGGGGAACCCTCTGCCTCATCCCCGTATCCTTGCTAAGTGGAGTCCTCCCCCTCCGGGATGGATCAAGCTTAACTTTGACGGGGCTTCCAAAGGGAACCCAGGAGCAGCGGGGGCGGGTGGCGCGGTCAGGGACCATCGGGGCATGGTTATCCTCGCTTTCTCTGAAGATCTTGGGGTTCAGACCAACCATGTCGCGGAAGCCAGAGCCCTTTGGAGAGGTTTAGTCCTCATTTCGGAGGACCCCAGAGCTATCATCATTGAAGGTGACTCCATGAATATCATAAACTACTTGAACAAGGATAAGACCCCTGCCTGGAGGGTCCACAACACCATCGGAGAAATTCGAAGGATTCTTCGTAGCAGGACCTATAGATGCCAGCACATCTTCAGGGAAGGAAATTCTTTGGCTGACCTCCTAGCCAACAGAGGATCTTCCTCCGGTAGACTCACCACGTGGGATCTTGAAATCCCTCAAGATGTTGCTGACGTGGCTGCGTCAGAATTCCAAAAAGCTCAATGAGTCTCGCCAGATCAGCTTGGTGGGACACGTCAAGCTTTCTTGGATAGGTGGATAGTTGGCGTTTGGGTTTCTTGCGGCATCCAATTACTACCTACGGTGAGTCATTCCTCGGCATACCCGTCAGCACCCCTGACGTGGGCGGCAGTCCCAAGCTGGCTATCAGCTCTTTTTCCGTTCCTAACGCTTTGCTAGGCATGACTTCCATTCATCTTCGGGACCGCGCGAGCCTATCTGGCCATCGACGCTATGGGAAAAATCTCTAGGGCTGTTGATTCGGCAATCCTCTGCCTCCGCAATCTCAAGGCACATTTTGAAGGACCCTCTGGGATCCCGGAGAATCCTACTGCCAATTAAGGGTGCTGGCGCTTCTAGCCCGGTTGGGTTTTTGAGCTAGGGCAGCTTCTCTTTTCTATGCTTTATCAGTTTCTTTTTCCTGTCTTTCTGTTCAGGTCTGAGGCTCGCTTTGAGACCTCAACCTCGCGGCTGTAATGGGTTCATCTCGTTTTTGTAATAAGGTTTTTGGGATCCTCTAGAAAAACCCACTTATGTATATAAATGTTACTTATTAAAAAAAAAGGATGTACCACATAACTATAAATCCCAAGGTTGAGTTTGACCAAACTCCCTTGACTACACTGGCTAAGATATGGTATTCAAAGACTAATATATTGTAGTTTTCAACCAATGAGATGATAATGACCCTTGAGAATATGTGGTAGATAATGAGTTTCACTATTAGAGGGGTTGAGGTGAACATGGGATAGGACTAGTAGAGAGTCCTATAGAGGCTAATAAGTATTATAGACTTTCTAGTGATGTATTTTAGCATTAACATCAATTTTACAAAAGTTGAGTGTGCTTAGACAAGTAGACCATCCTACTTTGTATGCTAGTTTCTAGAGTATTCTCAATAAAAAAATTAAGAGGGTGGTCCACTAGGGTTTGGGAGAGGTGGTGGCTGACATGTGAGACCAAGTGGTCTTTACATGGGGACAAGAAGTACTAGCATGATTATACTAGACACTCCATTGGGTTATGTAATGGTTTCAATATTTTAATTATCTCATGCCTTAGGTTTAGTTAGTTGGCCTTTGAGCATTAGGGTTAGGGTTGATATTGATTTAATCTATAAATAGGATGAATTTTGTAATAGTTGGGTATCATCAAATTTATTTGGATTTAAGTTGCATATTTCACGCATAAGAAACTTTTCCCTCTCTAAATGGCTATGAGACTTTACCCTCTTTGAGTGGTTGTGGATTTACATTAATTTGATTTTGGATATTGATTTTATTTTATTTTAATTTACTGGAAATTGGGTTGAATTATTATTTCATTTGAATAAAGTAATTTGCATGTCATTATTGTCTTTTAAGCCAGACTATCTTAGGTCCTAATATTCTGGATCTAGAGTAGACTCAAATATAAGAGCAATCAATATATAGTATGACCAACATATTTAATAATATTCATGAAAATGACAAATATAAATATAAATGGCCAAAATAATTCATGCAATAACATGAAGAACACTTATAGTATAATTGCTCAAAATATGCATACAAGCTTCAATATTCATGCTTGAATGTTTCATATATTTTTCAAATACATTTCATGGAGCTTTATCTCCATTATAGAACCATAGAAAGTTGATTCTTCAATACTTGACTATTCCTCACATATACGAGATTTGCAACCTTTTCTATTATTTATAAAATACAAGCCTCACATGTCCTTTGGCTTATCATCTTGCCACTTGTATAAATGACTCTTGACTCTCTATTTACTTGCACACTTAACTCTATGACACTTGCACACTTCTACATGCACATCTAATACATGACACATGCACTTTCTCACATTACATATTTGCACACTTAATTACATGACACGTGCACTTTCTCACTTTACACACTTGTGCACTTTCTCACTTTACATAATTGCAGACTTAATTACATGACATTTATGCATATTCTACACATAAACACTTACATAAAGAGGAAATATAAATCACACTCCTAAACTATAGACTCAAATCCTATTTTAATATTTACATTGTACCATAGGTACCTTGGGTTACATTAGCATGTACTAAATAATATAATAATTTCCAACACCCCCGAGTATTACATTATTTGGTTATTAAATATTTTTATCTTCATATTGGATCTGTTAGAATTTGATGGGAAATAGTATAACCAAAAAATATAAAATAACTAATCTAAGATAATTATAAACTAATGGTACTAATGGTCAACCTGTAAAACCTGGTATTAATGCTATAGTATCTTATCTACCAAAACAAATATGCAAGAAAATAATAAGATGAACATCTACAAATAACTCAAAAATATGCCATTAATGAAAGTGATAAAAATAGTACAATGCTATATAATGGAGGACATGAACACTCCATGTACAGATATGAAAGGACTACATTGTACCATACTCCTAAACTATAACACACACTCTCTATATTCACTTCCTCTCTAAAACACTCACTATGAGGTCTTTATATAGGAAGATAGATTCCTTGGCCCTTACTCTACCTAGGACTTATGTACATGTGGACTACATGCACATTTACAACTTGCACATTGACACTTGTGCATTTATTACAATACTTGAAGTAACTAACTTACTTCACTCTAAAGTAAACTCCTATTCTAGCTATGTACCAAAGGTGGTACATTTACATAACCCAAATGATGTAATATACTCTAACACCCCCTTGTATTACATTATTTGGGTATTGAAGACTTTAGTCTTCAATATGGATCTTCGTCTTCTTCATCTTGATCAGATATTTCTTCTATAGATTGTAGATGGCCAAGTAATGCATAGTGTAGTTGTCCTCTCATCCTTTTAATTTTGAACCTTCTATTTCTTCTTCTGTTGTTATGATATATAGGTTCTTCATTCTCTTCAATCTTCTCCTCAAAAACTACATTAGTATTATTTTGAAACACAACAATATCTTGTGAGGTTTTGATAGAATCTAGAGCATATATATTTCTATGGATTAATCTGGTAGCTTCAACTTCATTTTGATGTATAATAAGACACATGTTAGCTCCATTTATGTATCTGAAGTCAATCTTCCTTTTACTTTCTACTAACTTGGATACTGAGATGAGATTAGATGTTAGTCTAGGAACATACATCACATCATGTAGCAGAAAGTTTAGAAACAATTTACTAGGTGACACACACCCATATCCATGTATATGATAGTTATTGCCATCTACAATTTTTAACTTATAGTTGTTAGTGATCTCAAGACAATCAAACCAATGTAGATTTCCTATCATGTGGTGGCTTACTCCTGAATCAATATACCAAATGTCCTTTTCACTTTGACCTATGAAATTATTTGAACTTGAAGTAATTTTGCATATTTGATATGGTATATTGGATAGATTCTGATCTTGAGTCCTTTTGTAGTATGTATTATGATGAAATGTCTCTCTTGCTACTTTATCCATTGTAGTGTATGAAAGGATCCTTTTAATACTTTAGATAGATCCTTTGAAGTAGTCTACCTTATGACTCCCTAGTGATTAAGTTTATGATCAAACTACTAGCTATGAATTTTTGATATGTAGTATTCTTTTTTTTGTGATACTATATCTTTCTCAAATAAATTGAGTATGTGAACCAATTTGATAAAACCTATTCAAGGCTTAGGTTTTGTAGAATCCTTATGTCTCCCTAGTGATTAGAATAAGCTATAAGCTTAATAAAGTGCTTAGTAAGTAATAGTTCACCTTTTGAGTTGATTTTGTAATGTTTTGTAAATAACAATAATCAACTTTTATTTCACCTTATCTCTCCTAATGAACTATGCACTTAATTTGAAGTTCTCTATGGTTGGATTTCTTTTGTCTCTTTAGTATGAGTATGAGACAAGTGTAAGTATATAATTCCAACTCCTTTAAGTAAATGATGAACTTCCTTTTATAGCCCTTAATATTCAATAGTTTAATGTTTCTAAATTCCAATAATCTATTTTTGGTGTAGTATTCCTTATAACTCCCTAATTTGGAATATTAGAAAATAATAATATTTGCAATAATAGAGTTTTAATTTTCCAAGTAGAAACCCTTATATCTCCTATGGTATTTAATTGCAAATATTAAACTATTTAAGTATATAAGTCTCCTTTAAATTTGCTTTCAAATGTATGGTTGATTTTGCTATTATTTCCAAAGTAAATAATAGAAGAGTTTCAACCTTATACTATACTCCTTATAACTCCTTAATGAAAGCAATTTGATTAAGGTAAAACCCTTACCTTTATAATGCTCCAACTCCTAAATAATGAATGTTGGATGTTGTCTTACTGTGCACTGCTCTCCTTCAATGGTAGATGTATGACAATGGTAGTGATTCTTTAATGTTGCTTTGACCCTTTTGGAAACCTTGACTTCGGTCCTTTAATGTTGTTCGCTCCTCTTTCACTGCGTATGGATACTCTTTCCTACTCGTTATGGATACACTGTTCTCCTCCTTGATTTTAGGTGCTTTAAATAGCATGGATACCTTTTGATATTGGACAAGTGTCACTTGGGAGTTACATTAGGTTCTTTCAATGCTTATTCCTCCTTGCAATACATTGATGCTCTCGACACTTGGTGTATACATTGCTCAAATATGAGGATGGTAGATAGATGTTATAGTCTCTTTGAATATTGGTCAATGAGTCTTCAATGCTCTCATTTGGCTGAAATGATTATTACACCTTTCACTCCTTTGAAATATGCCTTTAACACTTCCAAGATGAGTGTTATGTCTATTTTGGATGCTCTCTCCCTACATAGGCATTATGTAACACTCTCTTTTGATCCACCAAGTGGCACTTGCATGTGAGGACATCTTCAATATCTCCTTTCCTTTAGTATTTCTTCTCCAATGGGTGCAAGTTGTGCAATATTGGCTTCAACACTTTTCTCCTTCTTGCTAGTGAGTGCAAGCTTATGCATTTTCCAGTAAATGATGATTATATTCTCCTCAAGGTTGGCTCTAGCTATGGCATTTCTAGGATGCTCCAACACTACCCTTTTGGTAGATGATATGGCTTCAATCGATGGTTGCTCTTGGTTGCTATGATCACTCTTTTTCTAGCTGGTGATTCATCTCCAATCGATGATAGCTTTTGATAGCTTTAGTTGGTAGTTTGTCCAAGTGATCAGTTGGGTAATGTATCCCTTATCCACCTCTTGATTTTATGTAATCTATGTTTAGTTATCCTTAGAGATATCTACCTTACACTGAGTGCTATGCCTCCCTTTATGTGTTGTAGGCTCTTATTATGTAGGCATTGATCTGGTGTTTCTATACACCTTTGAAAACCAACTTATGAGCCTTTTTGATGGCTTGATTTCTCTACCTTGATATCTACCCCCCTTGACATCGATGTTGTGGTTGCTTGATGACTGTATAATGCTAGATTGTAATGCCTTTTAGTGGCAATAACTTTTGTCCTTCTATTGTTGTTTAAAGGATAAGAATGGTGCTCCTTTCTCACTATAAATATAGTTGTAATAGTTAAGATAATGTACCTTAACTTGCACCAAGTTTTTGAACTGAAAGTCTCCTTTTCCAAGCTCTCTAACTTCTCTGATAAGGTAACTTCTTGAGAGCTAATTATGTTGCCTTCCTTACTAGACAACACTAACCTCTAATTTTTGCACTTGGATAACTTAGTAAGAATGAATCCAAGTATGCAACTAATGTGCTATTCAAGAGGTTTAACTTTGCACTATTGTTCACTTTAACTAAAATATAGTGCAGTAATAATGAACTCTCAAGGTAACTTGAAGTATGCACTAATTTTCACTAAAATCTAAAAGTACTTAGTGCATCTAAAGAACAACTAGTATAGTGCAATATTAATCTCACCTTATTACTCCTTCAAATGAACTTGAAATATGCACTTAGTAATTGCTCCTTGTAGAGAACTATAATCTCTATAACTTAATGTAGTCTTCTTTGTTGTAACTAGATAATAGGAAGATGATAATTTTTTTTTCAAAATATATCTAACTCCTATTTTAATGTGCAGGTATTGACCTAACTTCTACACTCCCTTTGAAGACTTTAAAATGAATCCACTCCTTGCAACTTTAACTTTAATATGGTGCTTAATGAATCTCTTAATAAACCATAGTTTTAAAGTTCAACTAATGAACCTTTTGCACCCAAGTTGCTTACCTTTAATAACTCTTGAAGATGGTGGATGTCTTGGTGATTTGATTCACCAAATTGCTACCCTTGACTTGATGATCTTGCAACTCTTCTTGGCTATCCACAACAGCTCCTTAACTCACCAATTCATAGCTTAGTAACTCCTCTATCTTGCTACTTGAAACTGTAGTATGGTGGTTTTGATTCTCCTTCAGAATGCTCTCTATAGATCTAAAGTTCTACAACTAGTAATGTTGTCCTGATTGTTGCTCTCTCATAATCAATTTTTGCACTAAAATGTTGTCCTTGAAACTCAAAAATTTGGTAGGGAATTCCCCAAATTTGTAGCTAAGTTTTTCCTTCAAGAACCCTTCAGTATTCTACTGAATATTCAACAAACCCCTATCTCTGAATGAGCCTTCTAGCCTTCAATGACAATCTTCAAACCTTTCAGGTTTGGTAGTAAAGTTAGGCTCCTATCTCCTTCAACCTCCTTGTCGAATTTTGACTTCAATCTCGGCCCTCTTCTCAAGAATTTGAATGTCTTGAGGTCTTCAACAATCTCCTCCAATATTTGGCACTCCTTGCCAAATTCTTCTCCTTTTGGGCTTGTTGTTGGATGGTGACAATTATCCCAAATTCTGCTCTATCAGTAACTTCTCCTTGCTGGTAGATTTCTCCAATGAGTTCTCCTAGGAACTCCTTTAATGGCCTTCTCTGAATTCTGAACTAAGGCTCTCCAAGCCTTCTCCTTGTTTCTCCTTGAGACCTCACCAAGGTCTTCAATCTCATAGCTTCTCTGGTCTTCCAAATGAGACCTTTCCTTCAACCTTCTTCTATGGAAGTGTTGGTAATGAGATCTTCCTCTTGGATCTCTAAAATCTGCTACTGCTAGAATTTTGGAATAGGACCTTGTTGGTCCTTCTTTACTTCTACAATATATAGGCTTTAATGGAGATCACCAACCTCCAATATTCTAAAACTATAAGTTTTGTAATTGGACCTTCTAAGGGTCTCTTCAACTTCTTTAGGCTGATTTCTTTAATCTATTGTTTGTAATATTTAATGGAGATCACCAACCTCCAATATTCTTTTGGACTCTTCTCTGGAGTCTCTTGAATCAGTTGTAAGGCTACTATGGCCTTTTCTTCTTCTACAATTTGTAGGTCTACAATCTCTAGTAATGGGACCTTTTCTCAGGTCTCTAAAATCTTCAGTCTTCTACTTGTTGTTGCAAGTGTTGGAATGATTCTAATAAAGATGTTCTTCCTAGATCTATGTAGGAAGCTTCCTGACTCTCTTGAATCTCCTTTTCCCTACAACAAGATGTTAGAAGCTAAAATGTATGAACTCTTAAATCTAGAGATGACTAATCTTCACTAGTTGATTTGTCAATCTAGTGGAATCCACGTTGAGTCCTAGTCTTCACGAGTTTTCCTATAACCCTGTGGAAAGACTCTAGCCAAATGTAATCTCAAAAATTCTGTAAATGAGATTTTTGGATTTCTCTCAGTCTCACTTGTGGCTCTCCCTATTTTCTATCTGATCTACCATGTGCTCTGATACC
This sequence comes from Wollemia nobilis, assembly GCA_028583015.1. Lineage (NCBI taxonomy): Eukaryota > Viridiplantae > Streptophyta > Pinopsida > Araucariales > Araucariaceae > Wollemia > Wollemia nobilis. The sequence continues at coordinate 4,208,127 of JAQPPZ010017049.1, read as the reverse complement.
ACTGTTAGCTTTTGATGGGAGGTAGTATAACCACAAGATGTAAAATAACTAATCTGAGATAACTATAAACTAATGGCACAATAATATGCAGGAAAATAATAAGATGAACATCTACAAATAACTCAAAAATATGCCATTAATGAAAGTGATAAAAATAGTACAATGCTATATAATGGAGGACATGAACACTCCATGAACAGATATGAAAGGACTACATTGTACCATACTCCTAAACTATAACACACACTCTCTATATTCACTTCCTCTCCTAAAACACTCACTATGAGGCCTTTATATAGGAAGATAGATTCCTTGGCCCTTACTCTACCTAGGACTTATGTACATGTGGACTACATGCACATTTACAACTTGCACATTGACACTTGTGCATTTATTACAATACTTGAAGTAACTAACTTACTTCACTCTAAAGTAAACTCCTATTCTAGCTATGTACCAAAGGTGGTACATTTACATAACCCAAATGATGTAATATACTCTAACAAGATCTTGTATTCATCCATTGTCTTTGTCTGTAGTCTCTGCAAGGTAATCTTAGATTATGCCTAATCCACCTTCTTGTTTCCTATCTTTTTGATAAATAAAGAAATTCATCATTAATATGGTCTTGAGTTAAAAAATGAAAACCTATTGTGTCTAAAGAAAATATTTTGTTCTTGATGGAACCCTTAGCTTCAATTTTATCTTATTTATTTATAACACATTTCTTATTTCCATTTATATACTTGAATTCCACTATTCTACCTTTCTTTACCGATTGAGCAATAGAGATAAGATTATTTGATAATCTAGAAACATATAAAACATCATCTAGCACAAAATTTGAATATGGCATGCTAGGTATTACTTTTCAAGCCCTTTGAACATGATAAATTATATCATTTGTAATTTTTAGTGGAATATTATTTTTTATTTTCAAAGATTCAAACCAATGTAAATCTCCAGTCATATGATGACTAGCACCTGAATCTATATACCAAGAATATTTTTCTCTTTGTATTTTTTTATGATATTCAAGAGATGTTATTTCACATCTTTGATAAGAATTTTGAAAAACTCTTTTAGGGTTTGGCCCTTTGAATTCAAAAGATTATTTTTGATTAAATTTTTTTTTTTATATCTTCCTCTCATAGTGTATGGTTCTTTATATGTACTTTAGGATTTCCCCTATGATGTAATGCTCCTATTCATCTTTACCATTTATCCATTCTCAAATGTTCTATTGCCTTTGAAATCAAAATATGTTTTACTCCAAAGTTCAATAATTGCAATTTCAACAATCAAATATTTATTTTCTCAAAAATAGATTTGCAAATTTAATTTTTTTAGATTTTTTGAAGTAGAAACCTTTTCTCTCCCTAATTTATTAAAATTTTAAATTCTCTAAATTCTTTAAATTTTTCAAATATTCAAATTTTATTTGGAGTAGAAATTCTTATCTCTCTAAAATCAAATAAATATTAAAAAAAATCAAATATCAAATATTAGAAACAGGTTGCAAAATTCATTGCAAATATAAAATATCAAATATAATATTTTTGAATATGGTTTAAGTTCTTTTAATTCCCACTTAAACTTAAATTAAAGTTCCTACGTTTTCAATTCTCCAAATTTAAAAAACTTAACTTAGGACTTTAGCATGGGGTTTGGATTGAAGATCAGAGTGAAATTAGAAAAGAGGTAAAGTCTTTTTATCAAAATATTCTAGGATCAGAGGAGACTAAAGTTCTTAATGATAAAATTCTTCAAGATGTACCTTCAGTTATAACAAATGAAGACAATAGGAAATTGATGGAGCCTATTACTCTAGAAGAAGTTCATTTATCTCTTTTCTCTTTTAATAAGAATAAATACCTAGGTCCAAATGGGCTCTCTCCAGATTTTTACCAACATAATTAGGATATAGTGAAGGATTCTTTATTGGTGGTAGTGGAATAGTCTAGGGTGAAATAATACATACCTTATAAAATAAATGCAACATATCTTACCCTAATTCCAAAAAAGAAGGATGTTGAATTGTTTTATTCTTTTAGAGCCATAAGCCCATGTAATATGGCATATAATATTATGTCAAAAGTAATGGCAAATTGATTAAGGCCATTTTTACACAAAATTGTTTCAGAAGAGCAAGGAGGATTTGTGAAAGTGAGACAAATAGTAGACAAGATCATAGTAGCTCATGAAGTTATACATTCAGCAGCTTCAACAAAAGATAAAGCAATGATTTTAAAACTTCAAATGAGCAAAGCCTATGATAGGGTTAAATGGGATTTTATTTTTGTAGTTTAAGTAAAGTTTGAATTTGGGAAGAAATGGGTTAGATGGATTAAAGCTTATGTCTCTAAAATTTCTTATTCAGTGTTGGTTAATGGGTTAGTAAAATAATCTTTTAAAGCCAAGAGAGGCCTTACACAAGGAGATTCTCTATCTCCTTATTTGTTCATTAGTATAGTAGAGGTTTTTATTAGGAACTTAAAGAAGGCTTACAAATATGGGATTATAAGTGGACTTAAGGTTAGTAATAATATTGATAACATCACCCATCAACATTTTGTAGATGAAACAACCCTTTTTGTAAGGGCAAGGATAGATGAGGTCATAGATTTGAATAAATTTTTAAAGCAATACAAAATAGCATCAAGGTAAAAAGTTAATAGGACAAAATCTAAAATTTACTTCCTTAACACTCCAGCTAATATCAAAGCAAGAATTTGTAGGTTAATTTAAATGGAGGAAGCAAATTTTGCAGCAACTTATCTAGGTATGCCATTATTTGAGGGGTGAATGAGGATAGAATTATATAATTCAATTATTAGTAAATTTTAGAATAAACTATTAGTTTGGAAAGGTATATGGTTATTATTATTATTTATCGGTTAAATAGATTAAAATTTATATATCAAGAAGGTTTTGATAGGGCCTCAAAACATGTATACAAAAATCCAACCATGGCCAAAGGAACAAAGAAGAGCAAAAGGAATTAACTAAATAAGAATAAGCAAAAATTATATCCTCAGCCAGCACCAAAAACCAAAAATTCAGGCAAAACTAAAACATGGACCAAAAAAAAATAAACTTTGAAAAACAACCCTCCAAACTAAAGAGGGCTCCCTTAACCTTCAAAATCAGGATTGACCTTAGCATCTTGGATTCCAAAATTTAGGTTTTCCATATCAGCAGTGTTGTCCTTGGTAGGGATGTCCTCAGTTTTAACAGTCACCTTCCTCATCTTTTTAGTAGGAACTTCTTCCACACTTTCAGTAAAAGACTTCTTAAAAATCCATAAGTTAATAGCATTATGCAAATCAACCAAATGGATAATGTAGTTTGTTATAGACTGGATTATGAACGTCTGCATGTAGCGATTAGGGTTGTCCTTGTCTTCATCATCAGACTCAATGACCAATGAATCTTTCTACTTATATTTATTCTTCAGTCGAGCAGAGGAGTGTAAAGGTCTTTGTTTAAGCTTAGTATCACTCTCAGGTTCAGGTGAAGCACTTCTTAGTCTCTTTCTTAATTCTCAAATATTTTCAACAATTTTCTAATTTTCGGTGGATAACGTTGGAGTACAATAATATTGAGTCATGGTTTGGGATGAACTAGGTTTCATAGGACTCTATTTGGATTTTGGGGGAGGAGTAACAACAATACCGTCAGGACAGTGAAGTAGCCAATGCTTGAATAGAACATTGAAAAGGCCATGGTGGGGAGGAAGTTCTGACCCATTTTTCTCCCTACAATGTTCAATGGTGTAATTGATAGAATTAAAAATAAATTTAGATATATTGACTGCACTTACATCACAAAAATGGTTGTAAAATGAGAAGTGAAAATTATGCATAGACTTGTCATGGTCATCCACAGTCACATACTCCATGATCGACTTGAAAACGCTCTCCAAAAAAAAAATGCAACTCATCACACCACATGCCAAGATGAGCCCCTCTGTAGAGCTTCTTATCCCTAACATCTTTTAATTTAGGATCCCAATTGTGCTTCTCTCTTTTAATTAATCTTCCTTTTGGTTTTTATCGAGTAAATTCAACAAGCATTTGAATATCCAGGACATAGGTCTTGCCTTAGATGGTAACCTTACCATTTTACCATGTCTCCATGAACACCAATGTAACTTTAGGGTCTTCACCTTCAAACTTGTATAAGAATGGGAGAAACCATTTACCAACAAGTATTCCCTTAGTAATAGAATCCAGACAAAGCTTAGAAGGTTTGATGAAATCCATGATGACCTCATAGATATGGAAAGGTTTTTGGATGAACAACTGAATGACAGACCAGTGAAGGAAGTTTAAAATTTTGGAAATATAAAAGGAAACATCTAAGATAGACAAAACAATAATGGACCAATGACAATATCGGCATGAGTGCCACCTAGGGTGTTGAAAGGAAAAACTGCACACTTCAAAGCCCTCTCGGTATACACTATAATTTTGATTGCTATAGGATATCGTGTGAGAATCATAAAAAAAATCCCACAAATGGGTAATATTAAAGAGGTACATCAAAAAATGAGTATAGACACCCAAAAGTATGATGACATGTAAGGACAAGGTGGGAGGATGAACAAGGGTAACGACTATGGATTGGTGAGATTTGAAACTAGTAAGGACAGCACGGGTAATGCTTTGGAGGAAGGATAAATGACATCCCTTTTTGAGATGAGGGATGACACCAAAAACATTTCTTTGAAGACTGTAAAACTGACTTACCAGGTTGAAAAGACTAAAAATCACATGAAGCCCATAGCCCAAAAAGGCAAGGGAATGATTGGTAAGAAAATTAGGATACGCTGGCATGAGGATCATGAGGAGGATGGCTAATTTTATTGAAGTTAAATTTTACTGATTAATGACTTGGGATAAAAACTAAGGAATGTCAGTGGTCTAAATCATCAAGTCAGTGATTCGAGTTCCAAAATTTTCTAAAGCATCAGTAGCTTTGTTATTCTCTTTGAATGTGTGTTAGAAGATAATATCTTGAAAATTCCTATTGAGATGTATGGCTTCTTCGATACAGTTCATTATTTTCTATCAAGGAATTTTAGAATTTTTTAAGTGATTAATTATGGTAAGGGAATCACCCTCGACAAGAATCCTATTAGAAATATCTTTGGCCAACACCAGACCATGCCATAGTGCCCAAGTTTTAGTAGTTTGGTTTGACTAGATTCCTAAAAACTCAGCAAAAGCAAGGATTACCTTACCTTTATTGTCTATGAGGATACCACCCACTCTTGACCGACTAGGGTTGCCCTTTGCAACACCATAAAAATTCAATTTAATCCATCCTGGTGGAGGAGGGATCCAAGAATACTGAGCTCTATTGGAAGTGGGATGTGGACCAAAAATTTTTACAATAGGGAACTTCAAAACCTGCCCTAAAGAGGCTTCAAAATTGGAAGTAGGCTATGAAGGTAAAGGGAAAAGGACAACATTTTCAATAGCACATGAGAGAATATTATTGAAGACAATTATTTTTTGACTAATATTGGAAAACACTCTCTAGTTTCTCTCTAACCAAATCCACCATAAGAAGTGATGAAGATAGAACTGCCATAACATCTTGAGACGAGGATTCCTAAAAGGGTTGGGCCATTGAGTAAAAATATTAGATATAGAGCAAGGTTTAACCCAATATATGTGGAAGCAAGTAAAAAGGCTATTAAGGACAGAGGTAGCATAAGGATAACCAATGAAAAGGTAATGAGGTGACTCCCAATCCGAACAACATAAAAAGCATCTATTGGGAATAGGTAACCCTCTTTTTAAAAAGTTATCAATAGCAAGGATTTTTTCCTGAATATCCACCCAAGCAAAGGAAGAAATTTTAGGAATTAGTAGCTTTGTCCACACAATTTTGAAAGGGATTACTGATTCCTTAGGCAGTAATAGAAACTGGTAAGCATATTTAACAGTAAAACCTCTAGAATCAATAAGCTCCCACACCATATGATCATTAGTATTTCCAAAGGGGATGATTGAGTTGTTTAGGAGAAACTACAATTCTTTAAATTCCTCAGGATGAGTAGGAATGAATAAATGCTTCCAATATTTCCTACCCTCCTGAGAATAGATGAAATCAAAGACTCTTGATCCACAAATATTATCTATATAGTTTCTGAGGATAGACAGTCTAGGAATGTTTATAAGTGGTTCATTGAGGAGCCATTTATCTTGCCAAAAGTCAATTTGAAGCCCATCACCAAGTCTCCATTGAAGGCCCTATTTGACAAGGGTTCTAACTTGCAAAATGGATTTACAAAAATAAGACCCTCTTGGGGGCACACCAACACTGAATAAGTCAGTATCCTATAAGTATTTTTGATGGATGATTGTAATCCAATCAAGGCCATCCTTTGAAATTAACCTTCAAGCCTACTTAGCAATAAGGGCTAAATTGAAGAGGTGAATCCTTCTTAGGCCAACCCCACCAGATTGCTTCATCTTATAGACTTTATCCCAAGCAACAAGGTGAAATCGATTTTTATTTTCAGATCCTGATCATAGAAAAAAATTTAGAATTTGTTCTAGTTTATGACAAACCCCTACTAGAAATTTAAATACAGACATGAAGTAAATGGGAATACTTTGAAGCGAAGCCTGTGTCAGGGTAATTTTTCTAGCTTGAGATAGGAGATTGTCTTTCCAATCTGCTAGTTTCTTTTATAGACTTTCAATCACACCACTCGACATTGAAGCATAAGGCTATCCTACAAACAAAGGAAGTCCTAGGTATGTAGCTAGTAAAGGAGCACTTTGGCATTCAAGAATGGTAGAAATTTTGTGTTGTCGTTGGATGGGCGTATTGAGGAAATAGATTTTGCTCTTGCAAAAATTAATTTTTTTCCCAAAAACATCTTCATAAAGCAATAGGATGTGCTTTATGACTTTAGCTTCAAGGATAGATGCTTTAGATGAAATGATGATGTCGTCCACAAATTGTTGATGATAAATAGTTCTAGTCTAAGAAGTAGATTTTATACTTGAGATGAGCTTGAGATTATAAGTTGCTTTTATTGTTCTTCCCAATGCTTCAGTGGCAATTATAAACAGCAGGGGAGATATGGTATCACCTTGATGGATGCCTCTATTGCTCAGAAAATAACCAGCAATGGAATTATTGATAATAATTGAGAACCACGGGGTGGAAATACACCCTTTAATTAACTCAACCCAGTCAGAGTGAAACCCAAATTTCAATATTGTAGGTATATGGTTATTGTTAGCAAGAAGAGTGCAGTTAATTAAGTCAATATTACAGGTTATTCCAACATATTATATGTCATTGTATACTATGTCAAAAATAGTTAAAAATAGTTTAATATATATTACGCAATCTTTTTTATGGTCAGGTTTACATGATAAAATAAAATTTCCTTTAGTGAAATCAAGCAAGGTGTGTGATGACAAAACTAGGGGAGGTCTTGGTTTAAGATTTCTTATAGATGCAAATTTATCTCTTAGGGGAAAATTAATCTAGAGATTGTACAAAGAGATTCAAATACAATGGGCAAGTATGTTGAGCCCAATGACCCAATTTTAATATTTACTACATTCTCTCTACCAAATGGTATTGCTCTTTGGAATGGTTTTAAAAATATCTTGATTTAATGATTAAAGGTTTAATATCGGTGGTGGGAATTGGAAAAAAAATTCTATTTGGATGGATACTTTATGTAATAAAAAACCACTCAATTTAGATTCAATTTTGAAACCTTGGATAAGATTGCTTCAAGACAAATATGGTGATACAATTTTAAACATTTTGTACAAGGATTAGGAAGGAAGATACAAATGGAAAGAAGATTTTTTTACAATTATACAAGACATTAATTTTAGGATGCAATTGAGTAGAAATATAACAACTGGGATTATTTCGATGGGAGCCAAGGATAAATTTATTTGGGAGTTGAATAGCTTAGGAGAATACACAATAAGAAGTGGATATAATGTAAAGTACCAATAAAATAGTAATATCACTCTAATATGGAGATATATTTAGGATAGCCCAAGAATTCCTATAGTCAAAATGTTTATTTTGCTAGCAGGTCATAGAATAATTTTATCCTAGAATATCCTTATGAAAAGGGGTTTTCATTGCCCCTCTCAATATGTCTTTTGTAAAAATGAGGAGAGTATAGACCATCTCTTTGGAAATTGCTCAATGGTTTGGAAACTATGACAATGGATTCTTAATATTTTTGGTAAATGCATGGTGATGAATAGAAAAATTGAAGATTGGTTAAAGCAATGGCAGAGCACTTATAAAAATGAGGTTTTAAAGACAATATGGGATATATCAAAAGATACAATACTTTGGATTGTATGGCTAGATCAGGAATAGAAGAATATTTAAAGGAAAGAAAAGTAGTTTAGACATAATGAAAAGGAATGTATGTTTAGTCATAGAGGAGTTTAAGCCAACCCTATCAACTGACCCAATCCCTAATCTGGAAGTAGGGAGCCTTGATAGATGGATTCAAGTCATTAAATGGAATTACGATGTTGGGTACAAGAGAAGCAAAATGAAGACAAATAATATAAAGTGGAAACCACCATATGTAGAGTTGGTTAAATTAAATTTTTATGGAGCATCTAAAGGAAATCAAGACTAGCAGAAGGAGGAGGAATAATTAGAAATATTAGAGAAGATATTTTATCTTATTACACTTTAAATAGTGGATTTAAGACAAATATCGAATTTAGAGCTTAGGAAGCTTTAGAAGGGTTAAAAATATGTAAAAAAATGAAATGGAATGGAGTATGGATGGAAGGTGATTCTTTCATAGTAATAAATGCAATTTTGAGTAAAGCAAAGGTTCCATGGAACATATAAGAGATAATTGTGGAAATTCAAGATCTTGCTAAAAGTTTGAAGAAATAAGGTTTACACATACATTAAGGAAAGGAAACAAATGTGCATACAGGCTAGCCAATAGATGGATTTTTATTGAGGATCATGATGTTAATTTCTAATTTCCATGGTTAGAGGAAGTAGTAAGTTTAGCTGAAATTGACAAAAAAATGTTTATTGCATGAATCAAATAATGATTAAGATTTACTTTAATATTTTCCATTGGTAATATATGCTTTATTTTATAACAATAATGTGTTTTCATATAAACTATTTATTCTAATTTTTGTGGTGCACTAGTGACTCATGAAGGAAACTAGTAATCTAGATTTGGTAAAGTAGACTATGATAGTGTGATGTTTTGGAAATATTAATCTAATAAGATGCAATTCATAGATAGTAGAGGTTAAGTTTTGGTATTTTGAAGGTTGATATAGAAAAATGTTAAGAAGGATGTTGAATTCTTAAATATTTGTATTCATAATAAAAATTGAAAAGATCCAAAAATGAAAATCAAGAATTCAGACATTTTATGTAAAAGGATGTAGGTTTCTAGCTATAGCATCTCAACTGAGATGAGAAGTGTATCTATTTGTAAACCCTCAAGCTCTAAAAAAGAGAGTTTTAATTTTTCAAGGGTGGGGGACCCAAGTACAATCCCTTATTATCTAGCCAAAAAAAAACTTAGGACTTTAGCATCAAATATTTTAAATTTAATAAATCAAAAGATAATATGGCTAACCTTATCTTCTCCTAGAATATTAGTTCAAATTGACCACAAACTTAGGGAAATAACCGCTCAGTTCATGTATAGTAATAACTATGTTTGTAATGCTTTAATGGATTGTTTCTAAATATGTTACAGTAACTAGAATGCTCATAGAGATATTAATCACTTGCAATGATTGGTAAAATAATGTTACAAAGTGTAATGTATGCAAATATTTTTAAAATGTAGTATGACTTACTTATCTACCTTTTCGATGTCTATATTCTATAGTAGAAAATTCTAATGGTGCTTCACCTAAACCTTTTGACATCCCAAGCTAGTTTTATTTGATGCTTGAGAGAATTATGCTCGGGTTGAACCACTCGACATCCCTTGGTTAGTTTGGTTTGTTACTTCAAAATTTAGAACTCTAGTTTGACCTCTTGACATCCTTTGATTAGTCTAGTTCATCGCTTTAGAATTTGGTGCTCTGATTGGACCTCTTTATGTTCCTTGGCTATTCTGGTTGGTCCCTTCAAAATATGGCCCTCTCTCTGGCTAAACTAAATCTTATAGTCATCCTCCAAATTAATTGGTCACTCTCATAGGGAATGGTGCCTCAATGGACCGGATTGTTGCTTAATATCTAGCTTAGACTAATTGTCACTAAAATAGCTTACCATCCAAATAAAGCATTGCTTTGATTATATTATCCCCACTCTTTTTATTTTCTTCTCAGGTTTTTCTAAGATCTTCAATTTTTTCTTTTTCTTAGGTACTTTCCTGAGTTCTTCAAAAAAATCTCAAGTACTCGTTTGAGTTCTTCAAAATTTTCTTCTTAGGTACTTACCTAGGTTCTTTATATTTTTCTTCTTAGGTACTTGCCTAAGTTCTTCAAATTTTTCTCTCAAGTGGTTGTCTGAGTTCTTTAAATTCTTCTATAGCCTTCTTGATACTGCAACTATATGTGTGTGCTCAAAATTTAAAGCACTATAATATGTCCGGTGGCTTTTGGTCACTTAATATGTAGATCTCTATATTCATAGAGAATACAAAAAATTAGGGTGACTTTTGATTTATCTCCTCAATCAATAAGCCAAGTCCTAATATTCACTTCTTTTTTAGTGGAAAGACTCTAGCATATAATAATATTTTCTAGAAATATTTTCAAATATTGGAAGCTTTGCAATAGCTCCCTATCATATATCAATCTATAAATTCAAAATTTGTAGTAATATGAGTCTACATTTTCTTCACGTGAATATTAATATAAATTCACATAGAAGACTTCCTTCAATTATTGCAATAGAGTCTACTCAAAGTAGCTCTAATACCATTGTTGGGTTTTAAGCCAAATTATCTTAGGTCCCAATATTCTAGATCTAGAGTACTCAAATATAAGAGCAATCAATATATAATATGGCCAACATAATTAATAATAATATTCATAAAAATGATAAATATGAATATAAATGGTCAAAATCATTCATGCAATAACATGAAGAACACTTATAGTATAATTTCTCAAAATATGCATACAAGCTTCAATATTCATGCTTGAATATTTCATACATTTTCCAAATACATTTCATGGAGCTTTATCTCCATTATATAACCTTAGAAAGGTGACTCTTCAATACTTGACTATTGCACTCCTCACATATCCAAGAGTTGCAACCTTTCCTATTCTTTACATAAGATAAGCCTCACATGTCCTTTGGCTTCTCATCTTGCCACTTGTATACATGACTCTTGACTCTCTATTTACTTGCACACTTAACTCTATGACACTTGCACACTTCTACATGCACACCTAATACATGATACTTGTGCACTTTCTCACATTACATACTTGCACACTTAATTACATGACACTTGTGCACTTTCTCACATTACACACTTGCACACTTAATTACATGACACTTGTGCATATCCTACACAGACACTTACATAAAGAGGAAATATAAATCACACTCCTAAACTATAGATCCAAACCCTATTCTAATATTTACATTGTACCATTGGTAACTTGGGAGTATATTAGCATGTACCAAATAATATAATATTCTCCAACAGTTACTAGTGTTGGTGATAATTGTTGAATATTGAAGAAGTTGGATAACAAGTGGTATTAGAGTCATCTTCCATTGGAATTAATTTTTTTAATTTTCATCGACTACTTTACATTCAACATTATACCCAAGCTTGCAACTCTCGATCATTAGAATAGTTTTATTTGTATGATGATTTATAAACAAAAACCTTCTCCATGACAGGAAATTTAGGGGCTCTAGGTCTATAGTTATACTCTAACAAAAAAATTAAAAACTTCTTATGGTTAAATACTATTGCACCCTAAAACAAGTTGAAAGAGAGTTTTAAGCAAAAAAATTGATGGTAAACACTATTGTACCCTAACATAGATTGAAAAAGAGTTTTAGGTAAAAATATTGTTGGAAAATTCTATTGTACCCTAGTGCAAATTGAAAGAGAGTTTCATGCAAAATTAATGCAAGTGGATACTATTGTAGATTATTATATTATTAAGAAAACACACAACTATAAACTAGCTTTTAGAGAGAAGATTCCTACAAATAAAAAAGGGTTGCAAAGGTGACATTCAAGTGGTAATGTTCACTAGGATCCATGGTAAGTGTCATTTCTTGCACCTGTGAAAATTTTGATCACAAATTTATTTTAAATTTTACCTTAAAACTTGTGATCATTCTCCTCCCCCTCCATGTATCAATTGGTCCCTTCATTGATATTTACATTAAAATCTTGACACCTATGATGGCCTAACTAGCCTACTAAACTATGTTACCCACGTTACCTGCCTAATTTGTGAGAATGTGAGTGAGGTTATTTTTACCTCCCACTTCATCTTTCTTGTTCATCACATTTCTCAACCACAACATTTTTCATCCAATTTTTATCTATTAAATAGATGAGATCTGATTTTTTAGGTCACATTCCCTTTGGCCTTCCTATTATTAATATTATAACTTATTCTATTTGATACTAATTTGTTTAGTTTCTTTGGTTCTAGACAACTTGGTTCATTCATCCCTATGCATCCCTTCACCCCTCCCTTTTTGGTCAACACCAATAGGTGATAATTTACTATTCCTTCTAGACCTTCAATTTTTGTTTTACCTACTATTTTAATCTTGACTTTGTAAGCAATTTGTTCTTCATTCTTCACTAATTATCATATGCCTCATTCCTATAATTATGCTCATTTCTTTGTCTCTAGCCATTCCTAATGATATGTTGAATCAAGAGGGTAACTTCCCCTTCAAACGCTCTACTTTACTCCCACCACTTGAAGGAAACAATGGTTTTCCTAGAATTAAAGTTTTGATTTTTAGAATTATTTATTAGAGTGGGCGAAAACTAACTTTAATTAAGATTCTCCCATTAGTATACTTTTTGATAATATAATAGTGGGTAAGTTTTTCTTAGGTAGACCCACATACCCATAGAAAAAGACATTTTTTTTTTAATTTGGGTGTCTATCAATTCTTGCATAGTGATTTCAGTCACTAGTGTCTATTTGAGTCATCCATTGGAAGCGATCAACTTAAGAATTCGAAGTCTAAATTTCAACCCCCAATAATATTATTGGATTCCACATAATTACATGTTGTTCAAAGACACCTAGACATATAATTCGGTTAATTGAGAGATTGGAACATCACTTGATTTTGCATCTATATTAAAGTTTAGATACTACTAAGCTTTGTTGTATCTTATTATTTATCCCCCTTACTCCGCTCTTGCCTCCATGTGTTTTTCCCATGATTCCCATTTTTGCATGTTCCCTCCCCTTCCCCCACACATCCCCTTTCCCTTTCCCTCTCTATTTTTCCTTCCCATCTCCCTCCATGTCCTTTTACTAATTAATAACAATATATAAATAAATTGATTTATAGATTTAATTTTTTTAAATAGAGAGAAGAGAAAATTTTAAAATAAAAAAGAAAGAAAAGAGAGAAAATTTTGAGAAAGAAAAAATTAATTAATTAATTATAAATAAATAATTTTCAAAAAATAGTACAATATCAGGTATCATCAGACCTTTGTGGGAGATCTATCACTTGGTGATTGTATTTTCAAGTTGATCAAAATAAGAGCATACTATTCTTTCATAGGATGTGTGTATGAGCAGAAAGAAGCGCCAACCAAGAAATTCATGTAAGCATCACAAAACTCCCTCTAATATCAATAGTTTTGATGAACATCTTCTTTAATCCTTAAATGGTATGGCTTTGCCTCAACCCAACACTTTAGGTTCCTTCTTCCCACCTCCCAATAACCCACCAAATAACCTAGTCACTCATTCTAATAACTTTATTACTCCTAATAACCTGAGTGCTATTTTCCCTACCCCTCCAAGTAATATTATACTTTCCAATACTATTGATCGTGGCTAGCATAACTATCTTTTTCTTTAATAATAAACAATTACCTCCATTAGAAACTCCTTGAGTGGTAAAGACAGTCAATTACTTCAATTGTCAACACCTTGTATAAGTAAACCAAGTCCTTGAATAACATTGAAAAACTCCTAAACTTATCCACCACTACCCCTTCCCTTGTCCAAGGATCATATTGTCCTCTCTAATTGTCTTGGTTGTTGAACATGATGTGGACTAGGTAGACAAGGCAAATCATGACTCATGTAAAAATACAATAGAGCTAGTCCTAAGAGCATGGGGTTTGGCTTAGTCGAGGACCTTAGAGATTTTGACAAAGACCATATCCTTTATAGGATGTGTGTATGAGTAGAAATAAGCTCCAACCAAAAATCCAAGTATAAACACTCCCTCTAATATCAATAGTTTTGATCAACATCTTTTTTCTTTCTTAAATATTATGGCTTTACCCCCACCCAAAAATTTAGATTCCTTATCCCTACCTCCCAATAACTCACCTAATAACCTAGTAACTCCTAATAACCTAATTGCTCCTCCTAATAACGTAAGTGCTCTTTTCCCTTACCCTCCAAGTGATATTATACTTTCCAATACTATTGACCCTGGTCTGCATAACTATCTTTATATTAAGAATAAACAATTACCTCCATTACTAAATCCTTGAGTGATTAAATATAGTCAATTACTTTAATTCTCAAAACCTTGTATAATTAATCCAAGTCCTTGAATAACATTTAAAAACTCCTAAACTTATCCACTACTACCCCTCCCCTTGTCCAAGGGTCATGTTGTCCTCTCTAATTGTCTTGGTAATTGAATGTGATATGGACTAAGTAAACGAGGTAAGTTGTACCTTGTGCAAAAAGACACAGTAGGGCTAGTCCTATGAGAGTGGGGTTTGGCTTAGTTGAGGTCCTCCAATATTTTGATAAAGGATAGATCCTTTATAGGATGTGCGTATGAGCAACAATAAGTGACAACCAAGAAATCCAAGTAAGCATCACAACACTCCCTCTAATATCAATAGTTTTGATCAACATATTTTTTCTTCCTTAAATATTATGGCTTCACCCCAACCCAAAACTTTAGGTTCCTCCTCCTCACCTCCCAATAACTAACCTAATAACCTAGTTGCTCCTTACAATAACTTGATTACTCCTCCTAATAACTTGAGTACTCTTTTCCTACCCCTCTAAGTGATATTATACTTTCTAATACTATTGACCCTAGTCTACATAACTATATTTTGCATCAACAATAAATAATTACTTTTATTAGAAACTCCTTGAATGGTCAAATATATTCAATTACTTCCATTATCAACACCTTGTCTAATCAAGCCAAGTCCTGGAATAACATTGAAAAACTCCTAAAATTATCCACCACTACCCCTCCCCTTGTCCAAGGGTCATGTTGTCCTCACTTATTATCTTGGCCATCAAATGTGATATGGACCAGGTGGATGGTATATTGCACCTCATGTAGAAATACATAGTAGGGCTAGTCTTCAGAGTATGAGGTTTGGCTCAGTTTGGGGGCTTTAATATTTTGATAAAGGTTAGATCCTTTATATTATGGGGATATCTAACATAATTTCTACACTAATAACTTAAGGGAAAAGGGTAATAGGGAAGGAACCAAGAATCAAAAACCTAAATTAAAAATGTGGTAATGCACCAAAGGTCAAATAAGATCTCCCTACACAATAGGACTGAATGCAATGTTCCAGCGTAAAAATTGTCCTCTCCTCTACATAGACAAGCACAAAAATACAAGATGCATAAACACACACATAAGAGAAGTAGTTATGAGCATGATATCCATATATGTACTTCAAAGTAGATGTATGGCCTCCAACATATATATGTAGCAAAATTTTTACAAAATATTATTCCTAAAGTGGGAATTGGATTGCCAATAAGGTCGGTCAAGATTCTGTAAACTACTATATAGAAAGAAATGAAAGGGAATATTTTATAAACTTGTTGATCCTTTACAATTCTAAGACTACTATTATTTATGGATTGCAAAGAGGATAAATTCCCTCCAAAATTGTGCAAATATTTCAAAATAAATGTTTTCCATGATGTCCATGTCTTTATTTAATATATTTATTTATTTAATAAATTCCAAATGGTTTTGAGTCTTTGACTAAGCAACTACTATTTTTATTGCCATCTACTCCCTTTTGGGTATTCTTGTTATTTAGGTGTGGAATATTTCTTCATTTAATGCTTCAAATCTATGGGTTGCTTCTATTGTAGCTCCCATGTTGTTGTCCTTTCTAAGAGATATGCCATATTCTTTGGTAGGAAAGGACTATACTTCCTAGAATATTGTACAACTTCAATGCAATGGAAGTTTCCTCACCATTAAGCATTGGGATTTTTATCATCTCTTTACATCTAACTGTAGGACTTCATGTGTAAAAAAAAATTGTCTTTGATCTTCAATCAAAACTTTTAAAACTTATTATTTTTGAGCTTGCACTTTCTTGGACTTTTATTTTTCTTTTTAAATTTTTGGAAATTTTGGTTGAAACTTTTATTTGTGCTTGGTTTGATGCCTTCATTTTCAACTTTCCACCTACCTCATTTTTTCTACCAAGGCTACTTTTTCAAGTCTTTCATATGAGTGTATTGAGAATTCACTATAGTTCAACCTAGTAGAAATGAGGAATCCAAAAATATTGGTGCCTAGTCCATTGGGCATGAAGTCAAGAGAAATTGCAATAGGAAAGGAAGTGGAGGTGGGAATTCTAGCAGTTAGCCAAAAATTTCTTTCTTTCTTTCTTTTTAGAATTGTTAAGACTTAAAAAATATTACAAAACTAGGATTATTCCTATATATAACATATACTACTTATATACAAGGTTTGAGTGGATAGCCTCATCCATTGGACATGGAGTCAAATGAGACCCCCACTAGCTAATCAATTTTTTTTCTCTTTTTCCACTTTCTTAGGTAAAACATGTTTACCCTTAAGAAACTAAGACTTTATAGCATCCCCCTACTATAAATATACTGGTACTAAGGGTGAGAGATATTCTTGTTTAGGGGAAAACCATGCACTAGTGTACGATTAACAATGCTGGATCCACAAAGAAGCCTTGAGGTGACCACAATGGTTGTTATAACTCTACACTTGATGTGGGGGTGAAGGGTTCACTAGGAATGATTTTAGAAATGGTGGAAGGTATTTGATGTATTCAGTTTAATACAACAACCTATGTTTGTCCTTTCTATAGCTAAGCTATGAAAGATAAAGGATAATGCAAAAAATAAGATGCAAGAAGACAAAAGCTAACCCTAGAATGATTCTTTTATTTGAATGATATCTAACCCTAGGATTACAAAATAAAATATTTTAATCAAGGTTCCAAGGGAAGATGCACAAACAATATTAAACCCTAAATGCACACTATATGTTGTTTATCTTTTCAAATGCCTAGAAATAAATTAAGTATCTTCCTTTTAAATTTGATCTAGGGTTTTGAAAAAAATAGAAAACACCCAACAAATAGCCTAAAGATTAATTATGGAATTTATCTCATCTAGTGCATCCAAGCTTTATCTTTCGTTTAGCAATATCCAACTATTTCAATTCCTACAAAATAACTTCATAAACACTTGAAAAATATGATCAGTATTAGGGGGTCTGCTTAGGCCATTGTATGGCTATACTTGGAGGCATAGCAGTCAAGCCCCCTAGGTCCTTTTAGCTAACCTTTGAAATATAAAAGCAAAAGTTAACCTTTGGAAGATAGACAAACAGAATAATATGCAAAATAATAGTATGATATATAGAACATAAAATATGTTATTATCATCAGAATTCAGTATGGAGCATAACCTTAGGGTTTTGTGGTAGTAGATTGCATCCTATCCTAGCCTATGAGAAATCACACCCTGTACAGAGCAGCAACAATTTCATAGAATGACAAAATCATGCCCTATAATTATTAGGCATGATATCATAGAAGAGGATAAAATACCTCAAATGATGTAGGAAAATTAATACCTAAGTAAAAATCTAGCTAATATGCAAATATAGATGTGCGAAAACAACCTAGTGGTAACAAAAAAGTAGATAAAGGATGGAGACCTCCAAGTAGCAGAAATCCTCCTTAGATCTTCAATACTTGTCCACCAAAAGTAAAAAATACATAAATAATGTAGAAAAATATCCTTTCTAAAACAAATCTTCAATAGACTATATCCATCAGTTGAATAATGAGCACTTTAGCCTTGGATGAGCACTTGACAATTATCGCATTAGCTTGCTTGTAGAAAAGAAGACCTCAAGAAAAATGGAACTTGGATTCAATTCATTATGGAAAAGAAGACTTCAAACCCAGCTTTTATAGGGGCTTTCAAAGAGAAATGGATGGGAAAAAACAAGGAAATCCAACCTTAAAATACATCCACTTGGAAATTAGAGTTTTCTAAGAGAAAACCCTAGCAATGCAAAATTGTGCCCTATCAAGACCGACCACAATTTTGCATAAAGAGGAAAATAAATGGAGAAAGGGGAGAAGGGCGGGCCAAACTTGCTTAGGGAAAGTTAGAGGGTTTCCCTAAGATTCTAGGGAAAATTGATCACTCAAGTAGGTCAATTTTGTGGGTCTATATTTTTCCCCTTCTTCGATGTATTTATGGCTTGATAAATGCATCAAAGAAAAGTGTAGAAAACTATGGGAAAAGGTGACAAACACAAAAAAAAATGAGTGGTTGGGTTAGAATAAAGGGGTGGTGCAAAAATGGTGTTATTCCATACACTTTCTTGTTTTACACACAAATTGAGGCATCAAAGACATTAATACGTCTTAGGCTAGGGTGACCCCTTGAATTTTAGAAGGAATATTTAGATTCCTTCTAAAACTCAAAAAATTAGACTCAAAAGAAAAGGAGGAGAAAAATATAAGAAAAGAGGAGAGAGAGAAGCAACAAAATAGGCATAAAAAGGGTAAAAGGGGTGAAAACCCTAATTTATTTTCATCTTGTGAAAGAGAAAAAAGGGAGCTCTAGATAAAATATGAGGATGACACTTTGTATACACTATTTAGCCATGGCGAGGGGTAAGGCCAACATCGTAGTAGAGCGAGCATACATAAGGACTAAAACCTACCTTTTAGATAAGGATTAGGGTAGTTTTTTTTTTCTTTTTAGATTTATTTTTGAATTTATCTCCAGCACCATCAAAAAATGTTGTGCATGACTTGGGTACAATTTTATGGCTTGGCCATGATTTCATCCTGGTTCATTATGGTCAATGAAATCATACCCCGAAAACATGGGGCATGATTTCATGAAATCATGTCCTAAAAGAAGGGGGTACATTTTCGTAGAAGGAGAAAGAAGGATGAAATCACGTCCAGGGCTAGGCGAACGTGATTTCACCACAAAGATAAAAAAAGAGCAAGAAAGTAAGCAAAGAGAAGAAAAAATATATTATTTATTTTAAAGGTTTTTAAATTTTTTGATTTTATATTTTTTTACTTTTTAATGAGCACAAAGACTCATGTAAAAATTTATTGTTTGTGGATGCAACATGATGTATTTGAGATTCATGAGTGGATACCGGTCTCCTTAGAGGTGGAGCTATGAGCACTCGGGTAGGCCAAGAGAGATACCCTAGAGGTAGTGGGGTTACACCACTTGGTAGAGATACCTTGAGTTGAGGTGGATAGAGCACTACTAATGGCATTAGTAGAGAGGTGGTACCCAAAGTTGTCGACCTTCTAATTACCAATAGGGGATATGATCATCACACTAGAGGATGTGTGGTGCATCTTGTGCATCCTCATCAGAGGAAGGGTAGTTTATAGAGCATGAGGGTATTTGGCTACCTTCTAGAGATTATTAGGAGGTTGGACCCTCTAGGTCTAATAAAACATCATCTTGATCGATGAGATGGTAGAATGTTATGGGGTTGATCCATTGATAATTGCGATCTTTGGAGCAATGGAAGGATTATTGATGTACCCCATAAGAGGAAATATCTACCATGGGTAATGGTGGGTGTAGTGGTAGACATGCAATATCAATGGATGTGATTCTCATGGGGCATATGTGTTGGCCTGCTTGTATAGGGTATTGTACAATGTTGTGTACAAGGGGTACACAGGGATATTTTGTAAGACTTTGCTCTAGATGTGGTGTTGGGAGCACATAGTGATCCTGAGACCTTCTACACTACTAGACCATTGCCCAACCCAAAGTGACCAGCAACATATAGGTGGGCCATATCACACAAGAAGGTTTAGAGGATGTATGTTGAGATCCTGCCACTAGGAAGGCAGGTGATATATGAGTTAAGAGAGGTAAATATTATCTATCGATGTTGGCATCTACACCTTGGATGGGTTTATGATGCAAAGGAGTTAGCTTGTTTTAGGAGGATCAAGTACCTCTCTATGAAGAAGGGAGATTTGGAGTTGTATTGGTTTGACAAGGTCTAGTGGTAGTTCAGGATCTTACAAAGGATCCCAGATTTAGGTGACTAATGGTACAAGAGAGTGTATTGGAACCCATCAAGATTTGAGGGATATTTTAATGTGGAGAGGTGGGCAAAGGAGAACCTGGATGATCCACCCTATCTGGATCCTAGGGTGGATGATGTTGAAGTGGCCTTCAGATACCAAAGGTGGTACATGGGTGTCACGCCCTAGAGGATCTCCCCTCTAATACCAGTATAGAAGCACCAGGTGATTTGCTTGGGCATGTAGTGGGAATTCTAAGAGGTCACTAAATGAGCCATAAAGTGGGTATAGCAAGGCTAAGTATCCCTATAATAGATGCAAGCTAGGGTCCAAGTGGAGATATTTATGGCAACCACTATTTTAGTTGGTATCAGAGGGATGAGGGTAGTTGGAGTTGCCCCCATGATGGTTTGGGCACTACTAAGTAGATGGATAGGATAGGCCTCCACATAATTGAGTAGGGCCATAGATTAGGGTGATTTGAGGAGGGATATGAAGGTGTTATAGGTATAGGTAGCATCTTTATGAAGGGATATGGACCTAATCTGAGAGGATAATACCAAGAGGATGGAAGGGCTATGAAGTGCCCTAGGAACTATATATGTATATAGGGATGTAACACGAGTAGAGGTTTATTGCCTCTGGGGATAGGTGAGCTAGCTAGATGAGGAGAATCAACAAGCTCAAGCAGAGGGGATGGCTATGGTTTATAGCATCCAACCGAGTGATGGGATCCACCTACTCTAGATGGAACTACAAAGAGTGGGGGAGAGGTTGGAGGTGGCTTTGCTAAAGGAAACCTACCATATGATGTACTACCAAGTGGTTTTAGAGGAGTAGCAAGCACCACTTCCTTCATTCCCATAGACATCAATCTAGACTCGATCTAAGTCATGGATAGTTTAACTGTTTGTGAACATACCCCCACTGAGAACACCTCCAATGGGTGGGGTTGAGGAGATGGGCTACCAGAGCTAGGGGTATCAGGATGACATGTCAAATTTATATTATGTTCTGCATCCCTAGGGGTGGTCGAGTATATCAGGGTTGGATTGTGGTACACCAACCTAGAGGACCTATGTATCTCTATTTTGACTTGAGTAATATCATGATGCTTTTATTTAGTGTAATGTGTGTGCTTATGTGATTGTTTTATGCTTATGATGGTTTTATGTTTTTATGATGATAATGCATGCAATGAACAAATTATGAATGCACTAATTATGATATATACTAATTTAACTTAATGCAAAACTAAATGAGGTGGAAATGAGGTGGATGTAAAACACGAGAAGACACAAAAGGAAGAAAAACAAAGGAAGAAATGAGGAGGGAAAAGAAGAAGAAACCAAAAAAGGAAAAAAAAGATATAAAAGACAACTCTAAGTTAAATCACACCCAGTAACTTAGGAGCACGATAACACTATAGAGTGGAATCGTGGCCTAAAAATATGAGGTAAGATTTCAAAAATAGAAAAAGAAAAAAGGAAAGAAGGAGAAGAAAAAATAATAAGGAGAAGAAATAAGAAGAAGAAGAAGATCCAAAGGTCAACAAAAGAAAAAATAGGTTTGAAACTTGATGTTTGAGTTAGTGTAGATCATACTAGATCAGTGTGATCAAATGACCAGAATTAAACACGAAGATGGATAGATGGAGATAAACCTACTATGGGTGTAGTACTCACTGAGATGGATAAATTATGGAGTGTGACTTGCTATGGGTGTAATTCTCACTAATATTATCAAGAGATAGCCACTAAGATGTATGCTCGCAAATGATTGATATGGAGGTTGCTCCTTGCATGTATCCATGAAGCTATCCCATGTAGGGTGTGTTATGTATGTAATATAAATGAGTGAGTATGATCCCTGATAGGTGTTGGAATATTTTCAACATTACCTCCTAAGTCCTAGGATTTAGTCTTCTATGCTATTCTTTAGGAAGTGTGATTTACGTAACATTAGTTGAAGTTGTTCTTAGGCATTCATTTGGATTGTAATAATGGTTGAGAATCTCTCTCAACAACTTGTATCTATTCTAGAGCTCGACTATTTTTAGAAATTATAGTTAGAGGTTTTATGGCTTCTAAAGCCTATATTATATTGTAATTTTTCCTTAATCTATAGAATAATTTGAAGCATTCTCATTTTGGTATCAGAGCCATTTCTCTCGGCTCATCTAGTGTAGTCTGAGAGACTGACTTGGGCATGATTCTTGAGGTCAACTAGTGTGAGCACCTCAGCACATTTCCTAAGGTGACTCCTAAATGAACAATGGGTTTAGTTTGACAAGGCTAACCCGATAGACATTCAAGTCATGAACCAGAATCAGGGTTGACCAGCACACACTGTGTGTGATCCTAACTATCTGTAGACTATATATTTGGAAAACTAGGCAACAACATGATCATCTGGACATGGATACTATTGACATAGGCCTAATATATTTGATGTGACATAATGGTATGTGTACCCATAGCCTAATGAGACACAAACCCATAGCTTGATGGGTCACTGTGGGACTGGATACGTGCAGCTAGCATCAACTCCTATAATGGGAAGACTGGATCACCGCCAGTCATCTATGAAGGATGATGACTAACTCATGGATGAGGATCGATGTAACATGGCTTTCTAAATTAGTGGACCACATGGACACATCTGAGACTAGATGGACCCACCATGGCTAGAGCTAACTCAACAAAAAACAACCAATGCAGGAGACAACCTATACCAGATCTCATCGATGATTGGATGTGGACCTCTACTAGAATCTAAGACATAGACCATGAAACTCTACAACTAGGCTCAGCCATGGCTACCTAATACATGACCAACATTACAACACATTTCCAACATGGATCAGATAGATTCAGACCAGTGACGGAGCTACACATGGTGATTACGCAGATACCACCTAGCAAACACTGTGGTAACTCAAACGGTGGCTGCATTGGACTGGACTCATAGTATACATGTGCAATTTTAGGGTTAGCTAATGTATATACTAATGATGTGACATGGACACCATAAGAAAATCTAAAATGGTAGGAGGTAACAACCGTGATGGGGTTAGATTTGGCAAAACGTTTGCAATAGCCCAATTTCTTGAAGACAATCAAACCTTTATGTGTGATGTTTTCTTTTTAAATTAAATTCACTTCTTGACATGTCCCATGTGGGATTAAACTACCATTTTTTTTTTTTAAACAAGCTAACTTTGTGTTTGAGATATTCCATACTCTCACAGTTGTAGTCAGAGCATCTAACAACATTGAGCGGATCTACAAATCGTTGTTGAATATTGGAGCAGATAAGAAGATTGGAGCACTGTAGATAATAATATTGGAGTAGCAGATATATTGAACCATATCATTTGATATCCATTGTGGGGTTGCACCATCATGGCCTACTTTGACTTGATTTGGATGGAGGTTTTAACATACAACATAGTTCGGGTGATCTGCATCAACCGAACATTGTACCTCTAGCACCGATAAAGATCTAAAAATTTGCAAATGCAGTTCATGATGCGTGGAATGAAAGACTAGTATAATGGAGGTGGAAAAAGCATTTTGCAACCCATTTCTAGGGAGCATTCTCTAGATGCAATGATCTATTGATGATCAAAGAATCACTTTAATAATTTATAGCATGGTTACACCATTATCATCATAGTGGAGGAGAGTTGATATGGTTAAGGAGAGTTGTGCTCCTGATTTGGATTTATAGGCCACACATGCACCAAGAGAGCTGATCTGGCTTGTAGATACTTTGTGTAGGATCGCATGATTGTAATGTTGCTTGAAACTATCTCGCATACGATAATTGCAGTGAAGTCCATGCTAGGAGGATTAAAGACAATTTTGTTTTTTTTAGTCACCTACGAGGAGTACCGTGAGCAATTTATGAACGGTTCATATCATCAAACTGAATGAGTTACAAACATCGCAGGCCTCATCAGTCCTAGAGTTATGGTCAAATTACACACAGGCCAACAAGTGAACCAACTGGATAGTATTTTGTAAATTTGTAGCAAATTTTGTGTGCCTTGGAGATCGAGTTTTTCCAAAATGTCGACTGGAGTTCTCACATTGTTTCTTACCAATTCAATTGCAGATGTGTGGTCTGCTAATTTATGCTAAGGTAGGATAGCATGATAGCTAATATCTTCAATCATAGAGTGGGTGTATTTCTAAGTGCAACTTTCATTTTGGAAGTAAGGGTGAATATTTCATCTATGCAAAACTTTTGTTATGGTGTCAAATGCTCACCAAGCACCGTGTTTGCAGATGCAAACAACCATTTTGCCATCACTATTTCCATGATTGCATGCAAATGCATGAGAACAATTTGTGCACATGGAGATGATCCAATTGGTACAGATCGATGCATTGCAGGATCATGATTATCATCGAATATATTATTCCAGTGATTTGTAGGATGAATTTTTGGAAGCTTTTCAGGTATTCTATGTTGCTTCCACTGTTTCAAAATAGCACACACACAAAAAAAGGGAGTAGAGAGATATTTTTTTAGATGATGCCATAATTTTTCAAATGTGAATGAGCATTAATGCATTATTGTATTACGTAGTGGAAGTTTGATGGAGGTTTTGTAGCTTTTCTTTGGGTTCAACAATGCACCACCAGCCACCGAAGTTATTTTATAGATCTGACTAAAATAAAAAAAAATCATTTTGGCAGATGCAGTTGTCAATGATCTATTGTAGTGATAGTGTGCAAGAAGAACAAAGCCAAGCTAAGAAGATTAAAAAAATACATTTAAAAAAAAAACAAATCACCCGTTGGGAAGCAGTAGCATTGGACACCGTAGAAGAAGTGTTGCCCATCGTTGAAGTACGGACGACCAGCTACAATTCGATCTCTAGCCATAGTTCTAGTACAGCCTCAAGCAAGTGAATTACATCATAGTAGGGGCTTCACTCATATCTTGAAATAGACCATGAAGTCAAAAAAGAGAAGTCCTAGTGTGCTCCAGCTCTTGCACTAGTTGGAAAAATTATTTCATGAGATAAAGACTTGAATGTGATGGCAGCCATGTATGTAGACTTGGTTGTACCAAAATTTAATGGTGAATAATATGCTTATTGGAGCATAATGATGAAGACCTTCTTGTTGGCTAAATACCTATGGAGCATTGTAGAAGAAGGCTATGCAGAACCACCACAATGGAACTTGCTTGAAGGTGAAGAAAAGTAGGAGAAGAAAGAAAATCAATATCAAAATTTCTTGGTTCTTATGGATATTAGAAGCACTATGAAAGAGCATACATTTTCACTCACTACAAGATGCAAAACCATTGCAAGTGCATGGAAAGCATTAAAAAATGCTTATGAAGGTGATATGTGTAGAAATTCCCAAAGCAAGGAGGAGCCTTGCTTCTTTGAAGGAGTTTTTGAAGAGTCTTGTGAAGACTCATATGAAGATATGTCTTTTGAAGAAGACATACATTATTATGATGGTGAATTCTTCCTTGAAGAGGAAGACATGTTTGAAGAAGAGAGTGATGATGAACTTCTTCTTGAAGAGAAGAGAGAAGAAGATAAGGAATCCCTTCATGGAGAAGAGGATGAGAAGGAAAAGGGGAATTGTACAGTTCTCATTGGAGAAAGTCATGAAACATATTATTGTGAGACACACATAGTTGAATACATGTCTTGTCAAGGCATGGAAAATTGTAATAGTCTATTATTTCTTTTAGGAGGAGAAAAATATGAAAAGGAAATTTGTACTAATAAATTTTTTGTAGGAATGGTATGCTTGGAAAGCATTCACATTGATAGCAAAGAATATGGATGTCTCAATGGAGAGACAATTGCTCAAATATCTTGTTATAAAAACCACTCAAAAGTGGAATAAGAATTGGAAGATGAAGGAAGAACATTCACATTGAAGTGTTCCTTACTTGAAGACCACCTAGATGATGAGATGGTGTATGATGGATAATGTCTCACACATGAAGAGTGCATTATGGAGAATGTGCCTAATATTCTCATGGAGGAGAATGATGAAGAGCTAACCACAAATTGTTGGCATGATGATGTAGGAGCAATGTTCATGGAAGACTATTGGCTTACTTTTGATGAAGACCATTCACTTGGAATGGATGTGTGCTCTCTTGAAAGATAAAATGAAGATGTAAAAACTCACTCAATTGGAATGAAGGATAATTGTCTTGAATATGCAATATGGGATATTGATCCAAGAGAGATCATAGATGAAGAAGAGATGAGAGCTATTAGCTCCATGCTTCATAGAGATCACTCATCAAGAGTGACAAATAGATATGCTTCTTGTCCATCAACCCAAGAAGTTTGTGTGAAGAGATATTTTGTGAATCTCAAAGAAGAAAATGATTTGTGTGAAGAAAATAGCACAAATGATTATCTCATTTGGGAGGTGGAAAATGAGAGAGCAAATGATATAGAAACAAAAAATGAGATTGCTGATTTTATTATTGTAGTGGCAAAGGAAACATCACTCATAAATGAATATCACTCACTTGGAGTGTCTACATTGAAGGAAAAGAGTTGTCTTGAAAAAGCAACAATGTATGATTGTTTGAATGAATGGTTTTTCAACACACCAACATGGATTGAACAAAGGAGGAGAAATCTTAGTGAAGATTTGATGGTTGATCTTGAAGCAACATACAGTGAAAGAGATATGCCACAAAATATTTTTATGGGGAGCACCAAATCTAATCACATTCGAGGTAATATTTTTGTGATTAATGATTTGTTTTTTGTGAACAGGTATTTGAAGACAGGAGGAGAATGTCTTAAAAATATATTATTGAGAGATGATTGTCTTGAAGAGACATCATTGGATGAAGTTCTTTAATTTTCAAATAATATGGACATCATGATGATGAAAACCATGGATATGTCTTGGTTGTATTTTGTGTTTAAAATTCCTTGGAAGGAATCACGTAAAGCCATAGTAAAGAGTGAAACATTGTGTGAGGAGCAAAAATCTGGTGTTGCATTTTTAACTAGCTATTGCATAGCTATATTTTGTTTGAATATATATGTAGAGGTATGTGAAATTGTAATATGGTAAAACCATATACATAATATTATGCATTGTACATACTCAGGAGGAGTATTAAGAGCTAAAATATGGTTTGAAGACCATAGAATGAATTATTATAGAAATGTGCTCGATTGGTTAGTGAAGACCAATACTTGTGGTATTATGGGAATGCCATATTTTGAAGGATATTTTGATGAAGGGGGAGTAGCTCATCAAAAGGAGGCACTCGGTTACTTGTAGGAAGGAGCAACAACAAATATGAAGGAGATCCCACACAAACCGTGGAAGGAGTGCCCAAGACATCATTTTGCATTTTGTGATTTTTTGGTGATAGATTGGAGGAAATGTAAGAGATTGTATTTCTTCCAAATTAGTGATGCTTAAGAACTCACTGGATGATTTCCTTTAGCATTAATGGGGATAACGTTGGAATATTTTCAACATTACCTCCTAAGTCCTAGGATTCGGTCTTTTATGCTATTCTTTAGGAAGTGTGATTTACGTAACATTAGTAGAAGTTGTTCTTAGGAATTCATTTGGATTGTAATAATAGTTGAGAATATCTATCAACAACTTGTGTATATTCTGGGGCTCAAATATTTTTAGCGATTATAGTTAGAGGTTTTTATGGATTCTAAAGCCTACATTATATTGTAATTTTTCCTTAATCGATAGAACAGTTTGAAGTGTTTTCAATAGGGGTGTGATGTGTGTAATTTGTGAGTGGACATAGCAAGATGAGAAAAGCAATGTGTGAGTGTGTTCAAGTGGTAGAAGAAAGAGAGGAAGAAAAAAATGAGAAAAGGAAAAGGTGTGTGTGTGCAATGAAGTGAAGAAGGCAAGAAAAACAAACGAAAGTATGTCCTTGTCTAGGCAAAATATATAAAAAAATTGAAGCAACAAGAGGATAAGTATATACCAAATAAAATATGCTTCTTGACCTAGCGAAGAATTATGGTCATTTGAAAAATCTCCAAGGTTAAGGAAGACAGGCAAGTGAAAAGTGAAAGAATAGAAGAAGGCAAAATAGAGATAAAAGGAAAGAAGGAAGACACACCCTAAGTTGGGGATGTTTCTAGGTATTATAACCCTAGTGAAAGTGCAATGCATGTGAGATACGACCTAACTAGGTATCATCACATGCCATTGTCATGAAATTCCCAAAAATATATATGAACAAGTAGTCATGAGCAAACAACAATGCAATTATGACAAGAAAAATGCAAGTGGGATAGAATGTTAGGCAAATCATGCAGAGTATGATAGACAATCATGCAATATGAGAAAGAAAGTAGATGCAATAGAATGATAATGCAAATGCATCCCTAATTAATGATTAATTTTGTTTTATTAATGCAAGCAGGTAGAATGATAGTCGACACACATTCTGATTGTACCTCCTATATTGATAAAAATAATAGGTATACTTGGGATTGATCCATCAAAGATATTCCTAGAAGGTGGACCTTCTTGATGATTAGAATCACAAGAAGGCTCCTTCAAAGGATTGTCTCTAGCAGTCTCTACATGAAAATCCACATGCTCTTGAACAAAGCCACTTTTCTTAACAAAAGGAGGAGCAATCCCTAATTTCACAAGATCCCTATAGGATAGTGAAGTAGGGTCTCCTTTAGAAGAAAAATTTCTATCATAGTGCATAGAACCTATCATATTACAAAACAAGATGTTAGAAGAATAAGGGGGGTCTTCATCCTCATCACATCGCTTTGATTTTTTATGATTTAAATATTCAGTATAAGTCATAATATGATCATCATTATCAAATGGTAAAGGTTGATTTTTATTGGGTATGTAGCCTATGCCACATTGCCCAAGCCAAATTTCAACATCCAAGGGCTCTTGAATGCCCTTATATGTTGGCTCAAAATATTTATCAACATATTCCATACTAGATAGGATTTGCTTAGGGAATAGGTAATCATTGGATAAGTAGAAATCAGCAAATGATCACTCAATAGGAGAGGGATTTTTACCATGAACCTTGTCTTCAAATGTTGTTCCTACGAAGACAAAGGTACACGTGCCAATATGTACAACTTCACCCTTCTTATGGGGTAAACCTATAGTCCCTAGAGAAGGTGGTAGTCTAGATAGATCTATAAGATGTTCTTGAGAAAATATATTATCTTGACCCCATGATGAAACTTTGGTTAGAGGCCCCTCACTCACTTTTAAAAATTTTAAGTTGCTCAAATAATTGAGATAAGGAATTTGGAGAGGCAAATGATGAAACTGAAGGACAAATATAAATATCAGATTGATCTTGTTCAACCATCAAACAATATTAAAATGATCAAGGATCACCTAGAATGGTGATAATTTGATTGTTATACTCAAAATTCAAACACTGATGAAAAGTAGAAGGGATTGCCCTCATCTCATGAATCCAAGGATGTTCAAGAAGAAGATTAAAAGGTTCAAGAAGAAGATTAAAATATGCAAAGCAAGGTACCAAATAAAACAAGTTATCTAAGGTCTTAGGTCCAACCTTAAGAGGAAGGGAGACAACACCACAAGATTCTTGGGACTTAGTTTTGAAAGCTTTGATGAAAATGTAGAATTTAGTTAAATCTTCCTCTTTTAATCTATTTTTTGGAAAAATTGATAAGTGCATAAATTAAGGGAAGAACCATTATCAATCAAGATACATTTGATAAAATTTTCCCCAATAAATGTAATGATGTGAAGGGAAGAATCCCCTCATGGGTCTGAGGAAGGCCTATCATCATTTGAGAATGAGATATGATGTATCCCAAGAGAACCTACAACATTAACCATGGCATTGGGAGAAATATTTAGAGGGACAGATTGTTGTCTTAGAAGTTCCAACAAGGCTTCCCTATGATTAGGGAAATTTTGTAAGAGTTCTAAGATAGAAATATTAGTTGGGATATTAGCTAATTATTTGTGAAGGTCAAAGGAGTCTTGAGGTTTTAAGACCAAAGGTGGGTTCCCTATTCCTATGCTCTTCTTCTGATTATTCTTCAAAACCAAAACAGGTTTTGAAGGTAGACTGAATGAAGAAATATTTTCCTATTGATAATGTTGTGTTGACTAAGCTTGAGCCTATTTCCTTGTAGTCACTCCAATAATTCCAACCATATTACCATATGTAGGTGGCAAATTATGATATCATACTTGATTAGTTTCCTGTTGACTATGCTTTGGTAGTGGGTCTTTGAAGATCTCCATATCTTGATTAGTTGTAGATGTTTGTGGAGTAGCAGGTTGATTATTTGATGGTTGGGGGTTACAAGTCACCCTACATCGATCAAGTCTTGAATCACATGTTTTAACTTCTCACAAGAATTTGTCTAATTTCCCTCCACTTTATGATATGCATAGTGTTGACCTCCATTATACCAATTAGTTGTAGTATATGGTTGTCTTATGGGAGGAAATTCAATTATATGAGCTTCCAAAAGTTGCTTTAAAACCACTTCCATAGGCATGTTAAGTTTTATAAAGTTTCTTTGTGGAGGTTTTTGAAGTATCATCTTTTGTAGGTTGTTACCAATATTGTTAACATGCCTACTATCCACTACACCATCTCCTACCACATACCTATTCTTGTGTTGTGACTTAGTATTTTTATCCTCTTTCACTTTGAGTTGTCCTATTCTGATAAGAGTATGTTCCACTTTTCTTGCTAACTCAATTGCTTGTTCAAAGGATGTGATAGTTGTTTCTAATGCATAAGATAAATGTTCTTGTAGATTTCCAATAAATATTTCAATCATGTCTCGAGGAGGTAAAGTATATCTCAAGCATCCAACTAGACTCCTCCAATGAGACAAAAATTTTGAAAAACTTTTCTCTTTACCTTGTTTCAAATTGTATACATCTTTCATGGTTGCATTCTTATCAACATGGGCACCAAACTGTTGTATAAATAACACGGTTGTCTCTTCAAAATTACTTAAGGAATTATTGGGTAATTGATAGTACCATTCTAATACCATACCAACAAGACTCTTAGGAAACATCATTAGTAATAACTTATCATCATAGATGATATCATGGCAAGTTGTTTTGAATCTTCTTAAATGCTCAATTAGATATTCTATCCCCTTATATATAGGTAAAAGCTATATGGAAAAATGCATAGGATAAGGTCTAGCAACAACAATAGGGTCTAGGTATTGATTGCACATTTCTTTATAGTTATAAGTGAAACCATAAGGTTGAATCATCTCCACTTTTAAAACTAATTTTTTTACCATATTTGTCAAAATTTGTACCTCAAGATTGGTACTATGCAATATCCCTAGATTCCCTAAGGGATAGGTAAGCTATTGAATGGGTACTTGGCCTATATTGGAGGCATTGATACTATTGTGATATGTGGTATCTTGTTGGAGAGGATAACTAATAGTTGGTGGAACAGAAGCAAAATTGTTGAGATGAGTAGATTGAGGAGGAAATTGAAAATAATTTTGAGGGACACTACTAGTTGGAGGGATTTTTGAACTCCCTCCAATGTTGATGGTTATAGTAGTAACATAGGTCTTTTGATGAATAGGATTACCATGATCTAAAATCCAAACAAAGGGTTAGTATGAATGCATCTAGGAGAGACTGTTGGAGGAGGAGAAGTCTCATCCTTTTCAAGTTGAGCTTCCTGCCTCATAGCTACAAGCAAGTCCTCCTTATAGTGTTTCATAAAACCCTAAATATGATCAAATGATTTAAATAAGTAGTGCCCATCGGGCCCTTCAAGGGGTTCATAGTTTGTTTAATTTTCCTCATTCTCTTGCTCTTCTATATCAAGGTTAGGGTTCTCTCTATCAATATGATCATCTTCTAAGGGAACATGATCAGACTCTAACTAATCTCAATGAATTCTAAGGATTGGGGCCATTAGAATAAGTGAAAGGATAGAATATAAGACTCACAAAAGATACACAAGAATATTTTTATAAAAATTTATTAATATTATTCTAACTCTAGGTAAACAAATTAGTGGTCTTACTTAAAAATTTTCAAAAGAAAAATAAGGAATAGGTTTCCTATTTTTGCCACTAAGATGTGTTTTCACATTGGGTTCACCAAATATGTAGAGGAGTAATACCAAATACTAGTGTACGATTCTCAAGGTTGGATCCGTAGGGAAGCCTTGAGGTGACCGTTGTGGCCATTGTAACTCTACACTCGATGTGAAGGGTAAGGGTTCACTAGGAACATGTTTTAGGACTCACTCCAAGTTTAAGGGTGGAATGTGTTTGATGTATTCATTTTAATACAATCACCTATGTTTTTCCTTTCTATAGCTAACCTATGAATTATAAAGGACAATACAAAAAATAAGATGCAAGAAGACAAGAGATAACCCTATAATGATTCTTTTATTTGAATGATCTCTAACCCTAGGATTGCAAAATGAAATCTTTTAAGCAAGGGTCCAAGGGAAGATGCACAAACAATATTAAACCCTAAATGCACACTATATGTTGTTTATCTTTTAAAATTCATAGAAATTAATTAAATATTATCCTTCTAAATTTGATCTAGGGTTTTTACAGAAATAGAAAACACAAAAAATAGCCTAAATATTAATTAGGGCACTTATCTCATCCGAAGGTTTATCCAAGTTTTATCTTTCATTTAGCAATATTCCATTATTCCAATTCTTGAAAATTAACTTCACAAACACTTCAAAAATATGATCAGTATTAGGGGGGCTACTTAGGTCATTGTATGGTTGTACTTGGAGGTACAACAATCAAGCCCCCTAGGTTCTTTTAGCTGGCTTTTGAAATATAAATGTAAAAGTTGACCATTGGAAGATGTGTAGAACATGAACTTATACTGAGAGGGGGGGTGAACAGTATAAGACTAAACCATTTAATAATTTTAATTTCAGATAGCAGTGGCATCAACATAACATTAAACAAGACAGAAAGCATTACACATAAAAGACCCATTTTAACGTGGTTCACCCAAGGTGGGTTACTCCACGGATAAAACTTTCCTCTAAAAATTATATCAAAACCTCTGGGAATCCTTCCCGATTACAAAGTTTATGAGCCTCAGCTCAAAGGAGACACCTTCCCCTAATTCTGCTTTGCTAGTGATCCTCTAGAAGACCTCTACCTCCTCTGCCCTTAGCAAGTGGAATTCTGTCCACAGAAGACACCTGTCTTCCCTGCTCTGGCTGGAGATCTCTGTCCTCAACTCTATCACGCCAAAGCTGGTCCTCTTTTCTGTACCAAAACATAGTCCTTCGGTCTAGCACAATTGTCCTCTTCCTCTGTTCCTTTCTGCACTTGGTTGAAAAACAACTTTTCACTGTCGTTTGTCCTTCACAACTGTTCATAATTACAGCAGCATCTACTTCATGCACTTTGCTTTCTTTTACATAGACTACGTGAACACAGTCGCAATCACAATTGTCCTTAGATCAAATTCCACCCTTTTCATGATCTTCGCAAACACTACAACATTCGAACGCACAACAACTTATGCGCCTATGTACAACCACAACATCATACTCTTCACAGTCTTCTCATGAACAAACAAGTCTTTGATACTTAGAAGATTCAATGAAATCCACTCTAATGCTTGTAGTCAAACTTCACTCTCTGCTTTTTCGATGATCGAACCTCACTAGTCGCACTAACTTTGCGAACGCCTCACTTCGAATGCACACATCGATCGATACACCAAAATTGCTCAAACAGTCTTCCTTTAATACTCACAATCTTAAGATGAAATCTTGTTCTTTAGTCGACTGTTCAATCTTCAAACACGTCGGCTGTAAAACCTTACACTTCATCGGCAAAGGTTAACTTCGTCGGCTTTAACCGCCTCTCTATTCTATAGCTTTTCTCACATGAAACTCAAACATGTCATGATATCGCTATGCCTTTGTCTATCGTACACCTTCTTTGGTTTGTTGTCATGAAATCGTGACACTACAGCCTTTGCTGACGTCATCATAAATCTTGTCATGAAATCATGACGCTCTAGACTTCAAAGCCTTCTTCTCTGTTGTTGTCATGAAATCATGACACCTTTGCCTCTTGCTGACGTCATCATGATTCTTGTCATGAAATCATGATGCTCTGGACTTCAAAGCCTTCTTCTCCGCTACTATCATGAAATCGTGACACCTTTGCCTCTTGCTGACGTCATCATGATTCTTGTCATGAAATCATGATGCTCTGGACTTCAAAGTCTTCTTCTCCGCTACTGTCATGAAATCGTGACACCTTTGCCTTTTGCTGACGTCATCAGCAACTCTGTCGTGAAATCGTGACACCTCTTGCTTCTTCATCCTTTTCTTGGTTTGCACTAGCGAAAATGAAACATGTCATGAAATCGCGACGCTTTTGCTGCCTTAAGCTCTTTCTTGCCAACTGCTCGTGAAACTGGAACATGTCACAAAATCATGACGCTTTTGCCAATTGCAAGCTGCCAACTCAACTGTCGTCGCAAATCGTGACACTTTTCGCATCCGTACAACTTCTTCGAAACTTGTCTCGAAATCGTGACACTTCCAACTCAACAACGCCAACTCAACTTGTCAGAAATCGTGACACTTTGCATCCGTACAACTTCTTCGAAACTTGTCGTGAAATCGTGACACTTTTCCACTTTGCCTCTGCTTCATGTCGCGAAATCATGACAGTTTGCAACTTCTTCGAAACTTGTCGTGAAATCGTGATAGTTTTCCCGTTTGCCTCTGCCTTCCTGCATGTCGTGAAATCATGACACTTTTGCCACTTTCTCTCTCCTCCTACATGTCACGAAATCATGACAGTTTTGGCCAAACTTTCTCTCTCCTCAAACATGTCGCGAAATCGCGACAGTTTTTCCAGCAACCTGCAAACTTTTTCTAACTTATCTTTTTCTGGATTTTTGGCAACTGGGCTACTCTGATTTTCTTGGAGACTTACTGACCAGCTGAAACCTTCATCAAAACACATCCTTAGACATAAAAACAAATTGCTCCAAGAACTCCTTGACATCAAAAACAACAACTACCAATAGCTCCTTGACATCAATGACAACAATTAAACTTAGGCAAAGGCAATGTACTCAAGATACCCAAAATTGCCAACAATCTCCCCCTTTGTCATTGATGGCAACCCTTAATTAAAAACACATCTTTCAAGAGCCAAAACTGAAATCAATCTCTTCAAGTTTTGCTCCCCCTGACTTGAAGCTTTCCTCTTCACTTGAAAACACTCCCCCTTACTTAAATCTCTCCCCCTTTGTCATCAATGGCAAAGGGTCACCTTTGGGGCTTGGGACTAAGAATGAGCCTCTTAGCTTAGTCCCTCCCCCACCTCCTGATGAGGTGACTAACCTTGAGGTAAAAGTACAACTCCCAATTTCTCCCTTAGATACTCAAACGTATCTCTTGGAAGGGGTTTGGTGAAGATATCTGCAATTTGCTCTTTAGTAGGTACATATTCTAGCTTGACCTGCTTCTCTTGCACTTTTTCCCTTAAAAAATGATATTTGATAGAAATGTGCTTCGTCCTTGAGTGCATTACCAGATTTTTAGAAATACTTATGGCACTTGAATTATCACAAAGAATAGGGATAGGTTGTTCATGCTTGACTTTGAAATCCTCCAGAGTTGTTTTCATCCATAAAACCTGAGTGCACCCAGCCACTGCTGCTATGTATTCTGCTTCTGCTGTAGATAAGGAAACAGAAGGTTGTTTCTTACTCAGCCAAGAAACCAGACTCTTTCCCAGAAAGAATGCTCCACCACTAGTGCTCTTTCTATCATCAATACTGCCTGCCCAATCTGCATCTGTATAGGCTGTGAGGGTGAAATCATCGCCTTTGGGATACCAAAGCCCAAAATCCATAGTGCCCTTCAAATATCTGAATATCCTCTTGACTGCTATAACATGAGATTCTTTTGGAGCTGCCTGAAATCTTGCTACTAATCCAACGGCCTGCATGATATCCGGTCTGGTAGCTGTACTATATAGTAAACTGCCAATCATAGATCTGTACAATTTTTGATCTGCTGCTGGAGATTTATCATCCTTACTCAGATTGCACCCTGTAATCATTGGAGTACATACAGGTTTACTGTCCATCATCCCAAATTTTTTTAACATCTCTTTGATATACTTTTCTTGAGAGAGAAATATACCATTTTTTGATTGCGCAATCTGCAGTCCTAAAAAGAATGACAGCTCTCCAATCATAGACATCTCGAATTCCTTTTGCATGGTGTTAGCAAAAACTTTGCACATCTGAGTATTATTTCCCCCAAAAATAATGTCATCGACATAAACAACTATGATAATCATATCATCACCTTTATTCTTAATGTACAAGTTGCAATCTGCCACGCCTTTCCTGAACCCTTGTTCATAAAGATACCCGTCAAGTCTTGAGTACCAAGCCCTGGGTGCTTGCTTTAACCCGTACAATGCCTTTTTCAATTTACACACATAGTCTGGCTGTTCTGAAAGAGACGCACCTTCTGGCTGTTCTATATAGACTTCTTCATCCAACACCCCATTTAGAAATGCAGACTTTACATCCATTTGAAACACTTTGAAAGATTTGAAACTAGACAGGGCCAAAAACATTCTGATTGCTTCAAGACGTGCAACAGGCGCAAACGTCTCTTCGAAATCAACACCTTCGACTTGAGCATATCCTTTACAGACTAACCTGGCTTTGTTCCTGACAATATTTCCATCCTCATTAAGTTTATTTCTGAAAACCCATTTTGTGCCAATGACATTCTTGTTCTTAGGTCTTGGAACCAAATCCCAG
Source organism: Wollemia nobilis (assembly GCA_028583015.1). Classification (NCBI taxonomy): domain Eukaryota; kingdom Viridiplantae; phylum Streptophyta; class Pinopsida; order Araucariales; family Araucariaceae; genus Wollemia; species Wollemia nobilis. The sequence continues at coordinate 4,170,771 of JAQPPZ010017049.1, read as the reverse complement.
GTTTCACTTTTCTCTATTTGATTTAGCTCTTCATCCATTGCTTTTACCCAAAAATCATCTGTACATGCTTCACTAAAATTTTTTGGCTCAATCTGAGATAACAATGAAACATTAGCAGATTCATGTGAAGGAATGACTCTTCTTCTTGTTTGCCTGCTATTTGGATCACCAATGATCAAGTCTTTGGGATGATGTTTCTGAACATACCGTGAAGGAGTTTTGGGAAGCAGCTGTTGTCTTTCCTCTTCTTCATCTGACACTTCTCTGAATTCTTCTTGACAGATTTCATCACTGAGTTCCTTGACTGGTTCTCTTATCCCTGTCTTTTCATCTATTGTTACATTTATGCTTTCTACAACGGTATGAGTTCTTTTGTTGAAGCATCTGTAGGCCTTACTTTTGCTGGAATATCCAAGAAAAATTCCCTCATCACATCTAGGATCAAACTTACCCAGATTTTGATCTTCCCTTCTGATGAAGCACTTACTCCCGAACACTTTGAAGTGTTTAACTGTAGCTGGTCTTCCTTTCCACAGCTCATAGGGAGTTTTATGATGATTGACTCTGAGTTGAGCCCTGGTAATGATGTGAACTACTGTATTTACTGCTTCTCTCCAAAAACCATCTGAAATATTTGACTCATTTAACATTGCTCTAGCCATATTTTCAACAGTTCTATTTTTTCTTTCAACTACTCCATTTTGTTGAGGAGTTCTTGCTGCTGAATATTCTCTTTTAATTCCGTGTTGTTCACAATATTCCACAAACTCATTTGAAGTGAACTCTCCTCCTCTATCTGATCTTAAGCATTTGATTCTTTTGTCAGTCTCATTTTCAATCATTTCTTTAAAAACTTTAAATTTTTCAAAAGCTTCAGATTTTTCTTTGAGAAAAGTAACCCAAGTCATTCTTGAGTAATCATCTATAAACAACATGAAATAGTTATCTCCCTGAATGCTCTGAGTTCTGGTGGGGCCACACAAATCAGTATGAATAAGATCCAAGGGTTTGGAAGATGTATACCCTTTCGATTTGAAACTGGTTCTGGTCTGTTTACCATGTTGACAAGGACCGCAAATGATGTTTTGGGGCCTTTTTATTCTGGGCAAGTCTCTAACTGCTTCCTTGTTACTAATACTGACCAGATTATCAAAACTCAAATGTCCCAATATTTTATGCCACAACCAACTCTCATCTTCTTGAGTTAGAAAGCATTTTTCTCTTTTTATCTCACTCAGCATGTAAAGATTGTTTGGAGTCCTTGTAGCCCTAGCAATAAGTTTTCCATTTAATTCTTTACTTATCTCACATCTATCTGAAAAGAAAGATACTATGTGCCCTTGATCACAAAGTTGACTCACACTAAGCAAATTATGTCTTAGCCCTTCTACATAAAGCACGTTTTCTGTTTTGGATTTCCCATCCAAACTAAGAGACCCTTTACCACAGATCTTTGCGGACCTGTTATCTCCAAAACTGACTGTTCCTCTGTTTGCTTCTTTTAAAGACAAAATTTTTTCTTTTTCTCCAGTCATATGTTTTGAACAGCCACTATCAAGATACCATTTTTCTACTTTGTCTTGAGCATGAAAAGCAGTTTGAACTATCATTGACTTAGATTTTATCTCATTCCTCCTTTTTGAGAACTCAAAACTAAATTTATCCAAACTGCACATCCTTGCTATATGCCCAAAATTCTTGCACTTGTAACACATGATATTTTTATTCATAAGAGGTGCAAATGAGTTAACATTTTCCTTACTACGACTCTTCAGAGATTTATTGCAATGCATAGCTATGTGACCAAATTTTTTACAGGAAAAACAATATCCATGGAAGGTATTATGTAACCTGTTTTGATGCCCTGGAAGTTTGTTCTTCTTGCGATCAACTGGAATCCATTGCTCTTCAGAATGAAGATTGTCTTTGCTTGAAGACCCTGTTTCATGTAAGGTGATGCCATCCTTCTTTTCATACGGAAAATTCTGTCTGAGAGATGACTGTTCTAACTTCACTCTAAGAGACATAATCTCTCCTTCTAGTTTCTCACAATCAGCCACCTTTCCTTTTAGAACCTCTGTTAGAACTTGTTCAATCCTCTTCCCTTCTTCAGCTAGAATTTTGAAATCTATAACACATTGAGCCAATTCTGATCTTGCTATCTCTTTTTCTTGGTAATGCTGCTTAAGGACAGAATTCTCTTCCCTGAGTTTCTCAAGCTTTCGTAAGGCCAAGAAGAATTCATTCTTGAGATCGAATTCAACCTTTTCTGAATTTATATGTTCCTCCGTTAGATCCTTCTCCAAGCTGTTAGGCTTTTTCTGGAGAGACCTGCTCTGATACCAATTGAAGAACATGAACTTATACTTGAGAGGGGGGTGAACAGTATAAGACAAAACCATTTAATAATTTTAATTTCAGATAGCAGTGGCATCAACATAACATTAAACAAGACAGAAAGCATTACACATAAAAGACCCATTTTAACGTGGTTCACCCAAGGTGGGTTACTCCACGGATAAAACTTTCCTCTAAAAATTATATCAAAACCTCTGGGAATCCTTCCCGATTACAATGTTTATGAGCCTCGGCTCAAAGGAGACACCTTCCCCTAATTCTGCTTTGCTAGTGATCCTCTAGAAGACCTCTACCTCCTTTGCCCTTAGCAAGTGGAATTCTGTCCATAGAAGACACCTGTCTTCCCTGCTCTGGTTGGAGATCTCTGTCCTCAACTCTGTCACTGCAAAGCTGGTCCTCTTTTCTGTACCAAACACAGTCCTTCGGTCTAGCACAATTGTCCTCTTCCTCTGTTCCTTTCTGCACTTGGTTGAAAACAACTTTTCACTGATACGTTTGTCCTTCACAACTATTTGCAATTATAGCAGCATCTACTTCATGCACTTTGCTTTCTTTTACATACTCGCTGAACACAGTTGCAATCACAGCTGTCCTTAGATCAAATTCCACCCTTTTCATGATCTTCGCAAACACTATAGCATTCGAATGCATAGCAACTTATGCGCCTATGTACAACCACAACATCATACTTTTCGCACAGTCTTCTTATGAACAATAGCACAGTCTTTGATACTTAGAAGATTCAATGAAATCCACTCTAATGCTGTAGTCGAACTTCACTCTCTGCTTTTTCGATGATCGAACCTCACTAGTCGCACTAACTTTGCGAACGCCTCTCTTCGAATGCACACTTTGATCGATACACAAAATTGCTCAAACAGTCTTCCTTTAATACTCACAATCTTAAGATGAAATCTTGTTCTTTAGTCGGCTGTTCAATCTCCAAACATGTCGGCTGTAAAACCTTACACTTCGTCGACAAAGGTTAACTTCGTCGACTTTAACCGCCTCTACTGTTCTATAGCTTTTCTCGTGCGAAACTCAAACATGTCATGATATCGCTATGCCTTTGTCTGTCGTACACCTTCTTTGGTTTGTTGTCATGAAATCGTGACACTACAGACTTTGCTGACGTCATCATAAATCTTGTCATGAAATCATGACGCTCTAGACTTCAAAGCCTTCTTCCTTGCTGTTGTCACGAAATCATGACACCTTTGCCTCTTGCTGATGTCATCATGATTCTTGTCATGAAATCGTGATGCTCTGGACTTCAAAGCCTTCTTCTCTGCTATTGTCATGAAATCGTGACACCTTTGCCTCTTGCTGACGTCATCATGATTCTTGTCATGAAATCATGACGCTCTGGACTTCAAAGTCTTCTTCTCCGCTACTGTCATGAAATCATGACACCTTTGCCTTTTGCTGATGTCATCAACAACTCTGTCATGAAATCGTGACACCTCTTGCTTCTTCATCCTTTTCTTGGTTTGCACTAGCGAAAATGAAACATGTCACAAAATCATGATGCTTTTGCTGCCTTAAGCTCTTTCTTGCCAAATTCTCGCGAAACTGGAACATTTCGTGAAATCGCGACGCTTTTGCCAACGAAGCTGCCAACTCAACTCGTGAAATCGTGACACTTTTTGCATCCGTACAACTTCTTCAAAACTTGTCACGAAATCGTGACACTTCCTACACCTCAACACTGCCAACTCAACTTGTCATGAAATCGTGACACTTTTTGCATCCGTACAACTTCTTCAAAACTTGTCATGAAATCGTGACACTTTCCTCTCCTTCTCGATGTCAGCGAAAATCGTGACACTTTTCCTCCCTTTGCCTGTCCCTCTCCTGCAATGTCATGCGAAATCATGAAAGTTTTGGCCAAACTTTCTCTCTCCTCAAACATGTCGCGAAATCGCGACAGTTTTTCCAGCAGCTTGCAAACTTTTTCTAACTTATCTTTTTCTGGATTTTTGGCAACTGGGCTACTCCGATTTTCTTGGAGACTTACCGACCAGCTGAAACCTTCATCAAAACACATCCTTAGACATAAAAACAAATTGCTCCAAGAACTCCTTGACATCAAAAACAACAACTACCAATAGCTCCTTGACATCAATGACAACAATTAAACTTAGGCAAAGGCAATGTACTCAAGATACCCAAAATTGCCAACAAGATGGACAAACAAAATGACACGCAGTAGAATAGTATGATAGATAGAACACAAAAAATTTTATTATGGTTATAATGTAGTATGGAGCACAACCCTAGGGTTTGGTGTTAGCATATTTCCCCAATCCTAGCTTATGCAAAATCATGCCCTATATAGAGCGACCATGATTTCATAGAATGGTGAAATCACACCCCATAATCACTACGATTGATATCACAAAATAGAAGAAAAACTCTCAAATTATGTAGGTGAATTAAGTCAAAGTAAAAATCTAACTAATATGACAATGCAAAAGTGCAAAAACAACCTAGTGGTAGCAAAAAAGTAGACAAAAGTATGGACACCTCCAAGGAGAAAAAATCCTCCTTAGGGCTTCAATACTTATCCATAAAAAGTAGCAAACACACAAATAATGCAACAAAATATCCTTTCCTAAATAGATCTTCAATATACTATATCCATCAGTTGAACAATGAGCACTTCAACCTTGGATGAGCACTTGTCAATTCTCATGTTAGCTTATAGAAAAGAAGACCTCAAGAAAAATAAAACTTGGATTCAATTCATTTGGGGAAAAGAAGACTTCAAACCCTCATTTTATAGAGAATTTGAAAGATAAATGGGTGGGAAAAACTAAGGAAAGTTCACCTCAAAAGATGCCAACTTGGAATTAGGTTTTCTAAGAGAAAATCCTAGCAATGTAAATTCATGCCCCATTATGATCGATCGTGATTTTGTATAATGAGGAAAAAAAGGAGAAATGGGAGAAGGGAGGCCTAAACATGCTTAGGGTAAGGTAGAGGGTTTCCCTAAGGTTCTAGAGAAATTTTCTCACTCAAGTGGATCAATTTTTTGGGTCTACACTTTTTGCTAAAGGAGGATGGGTATCAGTGCTAATTCCTTTCTATTTTTGACCTAGATGGCATGTATCTTCCACCTCCATCTTAAATATATTGCCTCTTTTATGTTCTTGGAGGTAAAGGGTTCTTTATTTTTTATTAGGGAATTTTTTGCACTTATTTTCTTAAACGCTTCAGAATAAGTGAACTCTACTACCCCTACTATCCTTTGGCCCATATAATCATTGGTTTTATTTTGGGTCATGTTGGATGCTACTTCCTTTGCCTCCATGTACCATTATTCCTTGTCCCATATTGATGTAATATGGTCAAAAGTAGAAATTTATTGGGTGAGAGAGTATTGGGAAGTAGTAGGATATATAGCTTGATTTTTTTGGTCTCCTTATCTAAATCCATCCATGAACAAAGTAGCAAGTTGATCCCATTCATCAATTGAGTGCAGAGAGAGAGATTCATCCTCTCCTAATATTTTCCTTCTAATGATGTCATAACCTTAAATCCATGTTATGCTTTATGATGTTCTTTAGTTGGCACAAGCAAATAATGTCTTATATATGTTCCCATAGGGTTGACCATCCTTCAACAGTATAATATGGAAAGGTTAGAAGCATCAATATAAAAATGACATCCCATATGTCTAATGGTACTAGAGATCACAAGTGACTTATTTTGCTCCATACTAAAAAACTCAAGAGGAAGGAAGGGTCCATACTTTGGCATGTAGATCTGGTGTTGGAATTTTCATAGTCCTTTGGATCCTTTGGTTTGAATGGAGTCACTAGATGAATGCTTTATTTGATCTAGGATTAGATAGACTGAGGCCTTTATCGAAATATCAATCTAATGTACTTTATGTGGCTTCTTTTGAATGTTCGTTCTTAAGTAGAGTTGCCAAGTGATTCAATGCTTCAACAAGAAAATAGGTAAAGACCCTCACCAAGTATAAGCCTAACTTGTTCTTGCAATTATGGGACCAAATATGTATCATTGGGAACACATTGGGCATGTTATTAAATTGTTGTCCTATTTGATTGTCTCGACCATCAGATATGGTGTGGACCAAGTGGATAGGGTAGATCACATCTTGCATGAAGTGACATAGTAGGTCCAATCCCAAGGGTGTGGGGTTTGACTTAATAGGAGGCCTTTGGGATTTTGATAAAGGTTAACCCCTTTATAGGATGGGGGTATTTGGCACACTTTCTACTCTAACATCTTGGGAGGAAGGGGTAAGAGGAAAAATCAAAAGAAACTACAAAATTAAAAACCTAATCTAAAAATATGGTAATGCACCAAATATCAAATAAGATATCCCTACACAATATGCTAGAATGCAATATTTTAGAATAAACTTGTCCTCTCCTCAACATAGTCAAGCACAAAAACATAATTTGCATACACACACATAAGAGAAGTATATTTGGGCATGAGATCCACATATGGAATTCAAAGTAAATGCATGGCCTCCAATATATATATATAGCAAAATATAGCATAAAATGTTATGCCTGGAGTGGAGATTTGATTACTCATAAGGCCACTCAGGATTCTACAATCTACTATATAGAGAGAAATGAAAGGAAAGCTTTTACAAACTTGTCAAGCCATTACAATGCTAAAATTATTACTACTTTTAGATTACAAAGAGGAGAAATTTCCTTCAAAATTGTGCAAAGATTTTAAAATGATTGTTGTTCTTGATTTTGGATCATGCCTTTATTTAAGATGTTGGTTTCCTCAAGGTCTTTGGATTTTTTATAAATTCCAAATGGTTTTGAGTCTTTTGATGAGCATCTACTATTTTTATTTATCATCTACCTTATTTTGGGGGTTTCCCATAATCTAGGTGTGAAATATTTCTTCATTTGATACTTTAGATCTATGGATTGCATAATAATTAATAATTTAATGTGCATGGAATAAGAGAAATAAATATGAAGATAAAATATTTTGTTAAATAATGATTAAATAATTTGTGATGACTAATTAGGTTTCAAAATATGAATGATTAAATAACAAAATGATTTGGATATGATAAAATATATATGATGTGTCCAATAGGGCACTACTATAGTACAATTGTTTATAGAAATATATACAAATATGTAAAACTATATATATATAGAGATATGCTTAGATATTTTCCCAAGATGACTTTAATTAGCTTTTCCTAGAGGACTTGGTTAGCTGCTATAATACAAAAATATGTACAAACATTAAAAAAAAAAAGGTATTTGCTCTACTTTACCCATAGGACTATTAATTTAGTCTTGTCTAGAGGACTTTTTATTTACATTTAAACAAATTCTTAAAGCACTTATGCTTTGCCAATAGGACTTTTTATTTAGCTTCACCTATAGGACTTTTGATTTAGCTTCATCTATAGGACTTTTTATTTGAGATTTGTCTTTAAGAAAATACTTAAAGGAGTTTTGCTTTATCTTTAAACAATTTCTTAAAGGGATTCTACTAAAATTGATTTACATCATAGATAAATGCCATATAGAACTTATGATTAATTGGTGTTGCAACGAATGACATCCCTTGATGGGAGAAATATTTTTTGTTGACCAATTAACCCCATGCATGGTGGTGCATGGAACACAATACATGATGATATGATTAATCTTACTAAAATCACCTATAAACCTTATAGTATTCATAATATAGTGATTTAGAAGATATAAATAGTTGATTTGATTTATTTTTTCCATCAACACCTATTAACCTTGTAGTATTCATCATGTAGCAATTGTAGACATGGAAAATTGACCCACTTGAGTGAGTCATTTTCCCTAGACCCTTAGAGAGACCCTCCAACTTGCCCAAAGCAAGTTTGGGCCTCTCTCCCCCTCTTTTCCCCTTTTTTCCTTGCTTCGATGAAATCATGGTTGACCCTTATGAGGCACGATTTCGCCTAGCTAGGGTTTTCTCTTAGAAAACCCTAATTTTCTACTTAACCTTCTTTGGCATCAGCTTTTCCTCGGTTTTCCCACCCATTCTTGTTTCAAATCTCTTATAAATAGAGGGTTTGAAGCTTTCTTTTTCCTTCTAGCAATCCTAGATCTCTTCTAATCATGAATTCTAAGTGAAGCAATCTAACAAGCTACCTACAAGTGTTGATGCAAGTGCTAACAAGATTCTATTGAAGCTTTTTGATTTTGTGGAGATCTCTTCTATTGCATTTGATTGTGTGTTGCTGCCCTTGGTGGATAAGTGTTGGAGCCCTAAGGAGGAGTCTACTATCTTGGAGGTCTTCATCCTTTTGTCTACTTTTTTGCTACCACCAGGTTGTTTTCGCTCATTTGCATTTTACATATTACTAAATTTGCATTTATTGTTAGTTTATTTGCATTGTTCTACTATATTTTTCTTCTATTGCGAAATCATACCCCGTAATTATAGGGCATGATTTCATCAGAAGCAAAATCATGGTCACCTCGTATAGGGCACGATTTCATCTACTAAGCTTGGGGGTAGAAGTTCACCCCCAAACCCTAGATCTACATTTCATGTTACATTTAGAGCATAATTATGCAAATTGCATTCTGTTTATCATATTGTTCTGTTGCATTGTATTTTGTTTGTTCATCTTCCAAAAAGGTCAACTTTCACTTTTGCATTCTAAAGGTCAGCTAAAAGGACCTAGGGGGCTTGACTGTTGCACCTCCAAGTATAGTCATATAGTGGCCTAAGCAGGCCCCCTAATGTTGATCATATTTTTTGAGGGTTTTGTGAAGTTATTTTGTAGGATAGAAGTTGTGGGACATTGTTGGATGCAAGATAAAGCTTGGAACAACCATCGAATCAGATAAGTGCCCTAGTAGATCTTTAGGTTATTTGTTGATTACTTTCTATTCATTTCTATTCAAAATATAGATCACAAGTAAGGAAAAGCATTTGATCAAATTTCTAGGCATTTGAAAGAATAAAAGCATATAGTGTGCATTTAGGGTTTTAACCTTGTTTGTGCATTTCTCTTGGACCCTTGCTCAAAGGCTTTGTTTTGCAATCCTAGGGTTAGTGATCATTCAAGCAAAGAATCATTCTAGGGTTAGCTCTTGTCTTCTTGCATCTTGTATCTTGCATTGTTCTTTCCCTTTTCATAGTGTAGTTTTAGAAAGGCCAAACATAGGTGCATGCTTAATTGACACATCCAAACACATTCCACCCCAAACTTGGAGCGAGTCCTAAAACCATTCCTGGTGAACCCTTCCCCCATTTTCCCACCTGAGTGTAGAGTTATAACATACCCCCATGGTTCACCTCGGCTCCCAATGGATCCAACCGAGAATCATACATGGTAGGGCAGTTTTCCCCCTCTACATATTTGGTGAACCTGATGTGAACGCACATCTTAGTGGCCAAATTAGGAAGCCTCTTCCTTGTTTGCTTTTCTTTTGAAAACTTTTAAACAAGACCACTAATTTGTTTTCTTAGAATTAGAAGAACATTAATAAATATCTTAAAAATATTCTTGTGTGTCTTTCATTAGTCTTCTCTTCTATCCTTTCACTTCTTCTAATGGCTCCATTCCTTAGAAGTCAGTGAAGGCATCTAGAGTCTGATCATGTTCCCCAAGAAGATGATCATATTGATAGAGAGAACCCTAACCTTGATGTAGAAGAGCAAGAAAATGTTGAAACTAAAATAAACTATGATCCCCTTGAAGGGCCTAATGGTTGCTACATATTTAAATCATTTGATCATGTTTGGGGTTTTATGAAATGTTATAAGGAAGACTTTCTTGTAGCTATGGAGTAGGAAGCTCAACTCGAAAGAGGTGAGACTCCCTCCTCCAATAGTCTCTCCTAGATGTGTTCATACTAACCCTTTGTTTGAATATTTGAATCATGGTAATCTTATCCATCAACCAACTTATGCCACTACTATAACCACCAATGTTGGAAGGAGTTCACAAGTTCCTCCAACTAGTAGTGCCACTCAAGATTATTTTCAATTTCCTCCTCATTCTACTAATCTCAACATTCTTGCTTCTATTCCACCAACTATTAGTTATCCTCTCTAGCAAGATACCACATATCACAATAGTATCAATATCTCCAACATGGTAGTACCTATTCAAACCTACCTATCCCTTAGGGAATCTAGGGGTATTGCACAACAACAATCCTGAGGTGCAAAGTTTAACTAATATGGTGAAACAATTGGTTTCAAGAGTGGATATGATTCAACCCCCTAGTTTCACCTACAACTATAGAGAAATGTGCAATCAACCCTTAGACCCTATAGTTGTTGCTAAGCCTTATCCTAAGCATTTTTCCATGCCGATTTTACCTATATATAAGGGAATGAAAGATCCAATTGAGCATTTGAGAATGTTTAGAATAACTTGCCATGATATCATATATGATGACATGTTGTTGCTAAAGATATTCCCTAAGAGCCTTGGTGGCATGGCATTAGAGTGGTATTATCAGTTGCCCAACCATTCTTTGAGGAATTTTGAAGAAATAATTGAATTATTTGTGCAACAATTTGGTGCTTATGTTGAAAATAATGTGACCATGAAAGATGTTTACATGTTAAAACAAGGTAAAGAGGAAATTTTTTCAGAATTTTTGTCTCATTGGAGGAGTCTAGTTGGATGCTTGAGATATACCTTACCTCCTCGAGACATGCTTGAAATATTTATTGGAAATTTGCAAGAGCAATTGTCTTATGCATTGGAAACTACAACTATCACATATTTTGATCAAGCAATTGACCTAGCAAGAAAGGTAGAACAAGCTCTTATCAGAAGAGGATAACTTAAAGTGAAAGAAGATAGGACCACTAAGAATCAGTATAAGAACAAGCATGTGGTTGGTGATGGGGTAATGGATAGTAGGCCTGTTAATAGTATTATTAACAACCTACAAAATATGGTGCTTAACCAACCCCCAAAACCTCCATGAAGGAATTTCACAAGGCTCAACATGCCTATGAATGTGGTCCTAAAGTAGCTTTTGGAAGCTAATATGATTGAGTTACCTCCCATAAGGTAACCAGATACCACAACTAATTGGTATAAGGTTGGTCAACACTATGAGTATCATAGAGTGGAGGGGCATTGGATAAATTCTTGTAAGAGGTTGAAACATGTGGTTCAAGACCTGATTGATGAGGGTCACCTTGTCATAGAAGGTTCTCATCCACCAAACAATCAACCTCCTACTCAACAAGCACCCACAACTAATCAAGATATGGGAATCTTCCAAGATCCCCTACCTAAGCATGGGTAGCAGGCAACTAATCAAGTGTCATATCAGAATGTGCCACCTCCCTATGATAATGTGGTTGGTATGATAGTAGTAACTACAAGGCAACAAGCTCAAGCTCAATCAACTCAACATTCTCAGCAAGAGATGAGCTCTTCATCCAACCCACCCTCGAAGCCCATCCTAGTTTTGAAGAATGCTCAAAGGAAAAGTACAGGAGTAAAAACCCCACCTTTAGTGTTGAAACCTCAACCTAAAGTCTCCTTTGACATTCAACAATAGTTAGCTAGTACCCCAACCAAGATCTCTATCTTAGAACTCTTACAAACTTCTCCTATTCATAGGGAAGCTTTGTTGGAACTTCTAAGACAACAATCTATCCCTGTAGACATTTCCCCTAGTGTTGTAGCTAATGTCGTAGGTTCTCTTGGGATACATCACATCACATTTTTGGATGATGATATGCCTTCCTCAAACTTGTAAGGGGATTCTTCCCTTTACATCACAACATTTATTGGGAGAACCTTTGTCAAACGAATCTTGATTGACAATGGTTCTTCCCTTAATTTATGCACTTATCAATTTTTCCAAAATTTTGGATTAAAAGAGGAAGACTTAACTAAATCTGATATTATCATCAAAGCTTTCAACAATGAGTCCCAAGAGGCCTGTGGCATTGTATCCCTCCCCCTTAGGGTTGGACCTCAGATCTTAGATACTTTGTTCTATGTGGTATCTTGCCCAACATCTTTCAATCTTCTTCTCGGATGTCCTTGGATCCATGCAATGAAGGTTATCCCTTCTACCTTTCATCAATGTTTGAAGTTTGAATTTAAGGATCAAGTTGTCACCATTCTGGGTGACCCTCATCCATTCAAATATTGTTCGATGGTTGAGCAAGCTCAATCTGATCTCAATATTTGTCCTTCAGTTTCATCATCTGCTCCTCCAAGTTCCTCATCTCAAATATCTGAGCAACTCAAAAGTCTAAAAGTGAGTGAGGAACCTCTAATCAAAGTTTCATCATGGGATCAAGTTAATCATTTTCTTCAAGAGCCTCTTCTAGATCTTGCCAAGCTACCACCTTCACCAAGGACTATGGGTTTACCTCGTAAGAAGGGTGAAGTTGTACACATTGGCACGTGTACCTTTATCTTCATAGGAACAACCTTTGAAGAAAATATTTATGGTAGCAACCCTTCTCCTATGGAGCATTATTTTACCCATTGTTACTTATCCAATGATTACCCACTCCCTAAATAGATCCTATCTAGCATGGGATATATTGGTAAAGGTTTGGGACCATAATAGAAAGGCATTCAAGAGCCTTTGGATGTCGAAGTCTGGCCTAGGAGGTGTGGTGTAGGCTACATTCCCAATAAAAACCAACCTTTACCATTTGATAATGATGATCACCTTAAAACTTATGATGAATATTTAGATCATCAAATATTGGAGTGGAGTGATGAGGATGAAGGACCCCCTTATCCCTCTAATATTTTATTTTGTAATATGATAAATTTTATGCATTCTGATGGTAAATCTTTTGCTTCTCAAGGAGACCCTACTTCACTATCTTATAGAGATCTTGCAAAATTAGGGATTGCCCCTCCTTTTGTTAAGAAATATGGTTTAGTTAGGGTTTATGAAGATTTTCGTGCAAAGGTTATCAGAGAAAAAGCTATGAAGGAGATTCCTTGTGATTTTGATCATCAAGATGATCCCTATTCTAGATTTTTCTTTGATGGATCAGTCCCTTGTATGCCTATTATTTTTGTTAAGATAGGAGGCACAATCAGACTATGTGTCGACTATCATTCTACTCAATAATAAAAAAATAAAATAAAATAAAAAATACTAAGGCATTCAATTAGGTATTTTCATTTACCACATTTGTTTGCTATTCATACTACATGTTTGCCTATCATATTTTGCATGATTTTCCTAATATTTCATTGCATTTGCATCTCTGCTTGTCATAATTGCATTGTTGCTTGCTCATGACTACTTGATCATATAGTTTTTAGGACCTTACTGACAATGGCACATGATGACACCTAGTTAGGTCATAGCTCACATGCATTGCACTCTCACTAGGACTCTGATGCCTAGCAAAGTCCCCAACCTAGGGCTTTTGCTTCTTCCTTCTTCCTCTTTTTTTTGTCTCTTTTTCTTTTGTCTTTGCTTTTGTGTTCCTTGACCTTGAAATTTTTATTGATGACCATCAATTTCTCTTTAGGTCAAGGAACACAACTCTTCCTTTTGCTTTTTCTTCTCTTTTCTTCTAGCATATGCACACACTCACATCTTATTTTGCTTTGTTCATTCACATTTTGCACACACCACACCCCTATGGGGTAGTACTCATTTTGACTCATCTTCACACACATACACACCCCATAGTGGATAGCTTCATGGTCATGAGTGAGGGGTAGCCTCCATTCGACCATTTGTGAGCATACATCCTAATGGGTATATCTCTTGATCATTTGTCCATCTTAGTGAGCACTACACCCATAGTGGGTTTCGCTCCATATTTTGACCATCTTAGTGAGTACTACACCCATAGTGGGTATCACTCCACTTGTCCATATTCTTTTTCTTGATGTATGTATGGTTGGTCACACTGATCTAGTATGATCTATGCTGACCCAAGCATCATGCCTCGAGCCCCTCTTTTCTTTTTGTTGACCTTTTTCTTCTTTTTTCTTCTTCTTCTTCTTCTTCTCTTCTTCTTCTTCTCTTTTTTTTTCTTTTTTTCCTTTTTTTGAAATTGTACCTCATATTTATGGGTCATGATTTTGCTCTAGCGTTATCATACTCCATTTTTATGGGGTATGATTTCACCTAGAGTTGTGTTTTATCCTTTCTTCTTCTTCCTTCCCTCCTCTCTTTTGTTGTTCCCCTTCTTCCATGCATTTTCATGCATTGCATTCACTCCATTGCATCCATACATGTTGCATTTTAGTCTAAGTGCATATCATACATAAAGAAAATTAAAAATTAAAATAAAAATTAAAAACACCATAAAAGAGACACACATAATCACACACATAGCACAAAATATAGCATGATATTACTCGAGAAAGAGAAAGATACATAGGTCTATCTGGTCGGTGTACCACAGTCCAAACCTGGTACACTCGACCATCCCTAGGGATGCATGCCACACTAAAAATTGGTATGTCACCTTGATCCCCTCCCTAGCTCTAGGAGCTTATCTCCTCTGCTTCATCCATCGGAGGTGGTCTTAGTGGAGGTATGTTCATGGATTATGAAACTATCTATGATCTAGACCGAGTTTAGCTCGATGTCTATAGGGATGAAGGTGGTGGCACTCACTGCTCCACTTAGAATTACTTGGTAGTACACTATCTGGAAGAAGGTCACCCTCTACATGACTACCTCTAACCTCTCTCTTACCCTCTATAGCTCTACTTGTAGTAGGTGGATCCCATCACCCTATTGGTTATTGCTAACCATAACCATCCCCTCTACCTAAGCCTATTGATGCTCCTCATCTATCTATCTCACCTCTCCCTAGATGTGGTCTACCTCTACTCATGTCGCATCCCTCTCTACCTCTGTAGTGCCTAGTGCACTCCTTAACCCCTCTATCCTCTTGGCCCTATCCTCTCAAAGTAGGTCCATCTCCCTCTATAGAGTCACTATCTATACTTGTAGTACCTCTATCTCCCTCCTTGGGTCTCCCTGACCTATGGTCTCACTCGGTAATGTATGATGTGGAGGTCTCTCTTACCCCTCTACTTGGTATAACTTTGACCATCATGGGGGTAACTCTGGTTGCTCCCACCTCCTTGGTCCTAGTTGTAGTGGTGGTAGCCACCACTAGCTCCACTTGGACTCATGTCTATCTCTACCTTGGGCTCTCTTGGCCCTATTATTATCACTTTATGGTGCATCGAGTGGCCTCTCTTAGTGCTAGCTGCATACATTAGCTCATGACTTGGTACCTCTACATTGATATTGGTGGGGATATCCTTAGGGGTATGACACCCCTATACCATCTCTAGTAGTTGAGAGCCACCTCGATATCATCCACCCCTAGATCCACATAGAGTGGATCATCTAGGTCCTCCTCTACCCATCTCACCACATCTAGGATCCCCTTTGACTCTTGATGGATCTTGGTACACTCACCTATACCAATAGTCACCCAAGGTTAGGATCTCTTGGAAGATCCTAAACTACCATTAGACTCTATCAAATCTAAAGAGCTCTAGCTCTCCCTTCTTTATAGAGAGCCACCTAATCCTCCTAACCTTGGCTAGCTCCTCTACATCCTCAGCCCATCTAGGGTGTAGATGCCATGGTCACCATATGATCTTCGACCTTCGTAGCTCATCTATTACCCACCTCCCTAGTGGTAGGTTCTCGACATATGTCCTTTGGACCTGCTCATAGGACCTAGACCATCTATATGTTATTGGTCACTCTAGGTTAGGAAATGGCCTTAGGAGTGCATATGGTCTTTGTACTACTATGTGCTCCTAACTCCACACCTAGAGTAACATTGTACACACTAACCATGTATATTATTTGTACATGATATTGTATAATATCTTGTACAAATGGCAACACATATGGACCCCATGCAAATCTCACCCATTGATCTCGCATGTCTACCACTACACCCACCATCACCCATGGTAGATGTCACCTACTGGTATGGCACATCAGTAATCCCACCACCACCCCATAGAGCATGATCATCAAAGCATCGGCCCCATAGCACCTTACCATCTCATCGATTGAGATCATACTCTCTCAGACCTAGTGGGCCCAACCTCCTGATAATCTCTCTAGTGTGGTCCACTCCCTCATGCCCTATAAACTACTCTCCCCTGATGGGGATGTACAAGATGCACCACACATCCTCTAGTGTGACTATCATCTCCCTATGGGTAATTAGAAGGTCGATGATTTTGGGTACCATCCTCTCTAGCACTATTAGTAGCACTTTATACCTCTACCTAGGGTATCTCTACTAAGTGGTGTAGCCCCACTACCTCTAGGGTATCTCTCTCCTATGAGAGGCCATCTAGCTCTACCTCCAAGGAGCTCGGTCACCACTCATGACTCTCTAGTACATCATGTTGCATCCACAAACATAATAAAAGTTTCATCAGTTTCTTGTGCATAAAAATAAATTAAAAATTAATAAAATTAATTTTCTTCTTTTCTTTTGCTTGCTTTTTTTTTTCTCTCTTGAGAAATCAGCCCACCTAGCTTTGGCATGATTTATTTTTCTTCTCCTTTTTGAAATTGTGCCCTATCCTTGAGGTATGATTTATGAAATCATACCCCATGTTTTGGGGTATGATTTCCTCATCACCATGAACCAAGATGAAATCATGCTTGACACATGAAATCATACCTAGGTCATATGCGATGATTTCTAGAGAAAAATAAAAAATTAAAAAATGCTTAAAATATGGTCTAAAATCTAACCTAACCTAATCTAGAGGGAGGATTTTAGTCCTTACCTATGCTCGCTCCACTGTTGCACTAGCCTTACCCCTCGCAATGGTTGAATGATGTGTAGGAAGCACCATTTCTATTTTTCTCTAGAGCTCCTTTCTTCTATTTTGCATGGTGAAAATGAATTAGGGTTTTCACCTTTTACCCCTTTTATGCCTCTTTTTCTACTTTTTCTCTCTCCTCTTTTCTTTCTATTTTTCTCTTCTTTCTTCTACATCTACCATTTTGAGTTTCATTAAGAATTTTGCATTCCTTTCAAAACTCGAGGGGGCACCCTAGCCTGAGAGGCATTAATGTCCCTAATACCTCAATTTATATGTAAAATATGAAAGTGTCTAGAATGACACCATTTTTGCACCACTCCTTTCTTCTAAACCAACCACTCCTTTTTGTTGTTGTTTTTCATCCTTCACCCATAGGTGTCTACATATTTCTTTGACACATTTATTAGGCCATAAATGCATCAAAGAGGGGGTAAAATGTAGACATGGAAAATTGACCCACTTGAGTGAGTCATTTTCCCTAGTCCCTTAGAGAGACCCTCCAACTTGCCCAAAGCAAGTTTGGGCCTCTCTCCCCCTCCTTTTCCCCTTTTTTCTTGCTTTAATGAAATCATGATCGACCCTTATGGGGCACGATTTCACCTAGCTAGGGTTTTCTCTTAGAAAACCCTAATTTTCTACTTGACCTTCTTTGGCATCATCTTTTCCTCGGTTTTCCCACCCATTCTTGTTTCAAATCTCTTATAAATAGAGGGTTTGAAGCTTTCTTTTTAACTCCTGAAACTCCTAGATCTCTTCTAATCATGAATTCTAAGTGAAGCAATCTTACAAGTTTCCTACAAGTGTTGATGCAAGTGCTAACAAGATTCTATTGAAGCTTTTGGATTTTGTGGAGATCTCTTCTGCTGCATTTGATTGTGTGTTGCTACCCTTGGTGGATAAGTGTTGGAGCCCTAAGGAGGAGTCTACTATCTTGGAGGTCTTCATCCTTTTGTCTACTTTTTCACTACCACCAGGTTGTTTTCACTCTTTTGCATTTATGCATATTACTAAATTCACATTTATTGTTAGTTTATTTGCATTGTTCTGCTGCATTTTCCTTCTATTGTGAAATTCACACCTCGTAATTACAAGGTATGATTTCATCAGAATTAAAATCATGTTCTGCTATATTTTCTTCTATTTTAAAATCTCACCCCATAATTATAGGGCATGATTTCATCAGAAGCAAAATCACGATCACCCCATACAGGGCACGATTTCACCGAAACTAAGCTTGGGGGCAGAAGTTCACCCCCAAACCCTAGATCTACATTTCATGATACATTTAGAGCATAATTACGTAAATTACATTCTATTTATCATTCTATTTTGTTGCATTGTATTTTGCTTGTTCATATTCCAAAAAGGTCAACTTTCACTTTTGCATTCTAAAGGTTAGCTAATGTTGGGAGTGAAACTAAAGGGATTAATATTATTGATAAAAATGGTTACAATATATAGGCATAAGCCTATATTCAACACATGACACTTTTCAAGAGAAACTGACAAGTTTCAAGGTGAAGGCATAGTGCACTTTAACTCTAACATTCCCCCTTAAAGTGCACTATCCTAACTAAAGAAGAAACAAAACAAGTCAACATTAGGTAACATTCCCCCTTAATGTTGACTTGTGGAAAACAACCTATCATCCTCTCTTATTGCTGATTTGGTCTAGGCTCGTGCTCTTTGCGCTTGGCTCTCCAAATGTGAATAATGCTAGATTCACTATGTATACATCTCGGTCTGTTACCTCAGGGTCAGCCACTTCCATGGGTCTGTTGCCACTATTTATGGTGAACTCAATCTAGAAGGTGTCGGTATCTGTCGAAAATGTGCCTAATACAAAAGAAAAACGAGCCATATAAGAGTGTCGGTATTTGCCGAAAATGCACTCAATACAATAAAATGAGCCATAGATCAAAATAAGAGGAGAGAAGAAAAGAAGAAAATCTTCTGAAGTGTCTTCGTTTGTAGTCTTCAGAAGTAGATCCAAAAAAAACCTCGGATAGAGTCTAGGGTGTCTTTGTCTGTAGTCCCTAGTATAAGTGTCCTTATTGTGACCATGTGATCCCATCGAAATGCATGGGTAACTAGTCACTGCATTCGCCAAGTGTATAGAAAATATCCCTAGATACAAGGATCACAAATAAAATTACCTTGGGAGTGTTGGGTACAACCAAGAGTGCACTCCAAGGTATAAAACATTAAGGCTAAAAAACTCAAATTGAAACAACCTCAGAAATACAAATGGACACTACCAATGTGTCCATCATGGAAATCCATTTCCAACGACTATAAATACCCCTATATTTCACCATCAAAGGGGCCTTCATCATAATGAAAAACAACATGCCTCTCTAAGACAGCAACTAAAACCTCGCACTGTGGTGGCATCGCTCTTTGGCGGAATAAAAAAACATGCAGTTTTCAATTTTCCCACGCAGGGGAATTATATGGGCCTACAACCAGTATTCAATTTCCCAATAAAACAAAGTGGTCCCCTCCACTTTAATAAAGCATGCACAACTATATTCCCTCACACATTAAATAAATGTATTTAAAATGCATGGTGTGGCCATAATCACATTCATTTAAAAATAAATTGGCCCCATCCACTTTAATAAAATATTTCCTTAGTTTTTAAAAGATTCCCTGCGCTACCACGTCCTCCTTCACCAAAGAACAGGGTCATCTACTAAATAAAACTCCAATAACTCGCATTCAACCTTACCAATATCTCCATAACTTTATCTCGGTGTAGTGCTGTGCTGTGTAATTTTTTTACTCCGATAGCTTTCTGCTTCCTCTCGGACGTGTCTTCCATATTGCACCATGTTCTACCTTCATACAATAAAAAAAAAATGAGCAGTCCTACAAGCCTCGAGGCGGCGGATAGTCATTGACCGTTAATAACATTATATGTAATATAATTTCATTTTTGCATCTGCAGAGGCACCGCCATGTGATTTATCAATGGCCATTGATCATAACAGTAGCCTCCCAATTTCTTAGCTCGTCCATCTCAACAACAGCATATCAAACTTTCACCCTTGGATTTACAAATGCTCTTCGCCCACTACATTCAAAAAAGGACTCCTTTACGAAACCCCTGTCCGTGAAGTGCATCCTAAAAGATCTGTTGTCTCTCTTCCAAGCTCCATCGCCTGCAAAAAGTGGGGATGATCTTGTTTTATTCTTGAAGAACCCAGGTACACCACTCCCCTTCCAAGTTTGTGAACAAGCTCATAGCACCTTTGTATCTCTTTGCAAACCTCATCTGCGCTGCTTCTTTTCCAAAACTCTTGCGTGTAATCTGTCTCCTCGATTTTGATTTTTGTAGGTCCTCGAAATGACTTCAAGGAAACTAGGACACTGAAGAATGCTCACGTGGATGCTGGTCCAGGACAAGCATATTCTGTCTATAACACATATAACTATGTCATTGGAAACTCAAATCCATGTTTTATTGGAAGCTTTCTGGGTCAGAAACAAATTCAAAAAATTTTACCAAAGTGGAAGGGACCAGATAAAATCAGTAAAATTTATGGTGATTGGATTGAGGATAATGAATGGGAATATGTAACTCACTTTTGGGCAGAATCAAGTGGCGACCACGACCAGCGGTGGGCCACAGAAGAGAAACAACCGTGGAGGGGGATCGAATGTGCACCACCCCGCAGTACCCAAACTGGGACCTTGACGACTGAGCGAATACTGCCAAAGCCTTCTCCGGTAGGAACATTGACACTATTTCCTTGGCCAAATAAATGCAAATCTCCTTCACTTCGCTAATTTCAGTTGACGGAGACTTCGAAGACAGCACAGCAAAGAGGTAACGTCAGTTGACAGCACAGCGGTAACATCAGTTGACAACACAGCAGTAACATCAGTTGACGAAGACTTCGTAGAAGTGGTGGGGCACCGAGTTTTCCCACCAAATGCTTTTCAAGCATTCATCGGCTGTCAAAACAAAAATCAGATTTAGCAATCTACTCCATCGGATTCCCAATCCATTTGCAATCACACACTGCTTGAAATTCTCCAGGTTCGACGTCGTCGCCTATTGGGGTAAAGGTTGTGAGTTTGAATTTGATAGCTTAACTGTTCTTCGCTCTTCCAATATCACAACCTCTTCTCACAGTAGACAGCAAGAGGAAGAATAGAAATGCCAAAGTAGGCACAAAATCTCGACGCAGCATCCAACATTGTCTATAGGTCACAACTTTGAAACTGAGCCTCTCATATCTATAGCTTAAAATGGCCAGATTCACAATTGTTTTCCTTCTCCTCGCGGGACTAATTGCCTACTCAAAAATGCCATTTGGAGATCATTGGTATTCAAACATGGGATTCCATGTTAGACCAGCATAGACCATGCATTTAGAGGAGGGCCCGGTAGGCTACCACCCCTCACCCAAAAACTGAGTAGTCACCACACTCTTCTCAGCAGAAGTCCTGTCATAATGATGATGCCCTCGCCGTAACACAGGCTCCCTCGCACGACAATGAAGCATCGCAAGTGGCAAAAACTACCATCATCCGCAACATAGCCTCTCCTCAAACAAATTTAGATATTCTTTACTGCATGGATGTCGTTCATAGAAATGTAGATCTGTAGACTACAAAATTGAATAGAAAACAAAAATAGTCGAACAGAGAAAAAACAATCGAGACTTGCAGCCATGGCCACACTCTGGTGTGCGTGAAACGTAACTCATAACGGTAGAAATATTATATCTATCATGACGTGCAATAGGTTCACCATGCACTCCATCAAAAACATGGCTTAAAAAAAATGCTTCATCAACAGAAGTAGCTCCCCAAATGCATCGATTTCCATGTGGTCGAGCTCATGGCCACTTCAGATCCAACGGATTCCTAAAAACAAATTCCTTCTACAAGAACAGGGTCCCAATCCGCCATCACTTCACACCCTTGGAAATGGCATCACTTCATAGCCTAATGATTCACTTTCATCCACATCCAGCACAAATTTGCCCTCAGAGCTCCAAATAAGGTGACCTCCAAATAAAACAGATCTGCAAAAAAAAATCTCGAAAAACTAAAAAAATTAAAATGACCTCCCAATTTTTTAATATTTTTTACCATCTAGTTTATGATCCATCAAATTATGGAGAGCATACTCCCTCGGTAAAAAAAAAATTAAAAATGGGGGAGGGAGGATTTCCATGAGGGAAATCCCCCCTCAAGGGGTTTCACAGGGCAGGGAAAGCCCGCTCTGATACCAAATGTTGGGAGTGAAACTGAAGGGATTAATATTATTGATAAAAATGGTTACAATATATAGGCATAAGCCTATATTCAACACATGACACTTGTCAAGAGAAACTGACAAGTGTCAAGGTGAAGGCATAGTGCACTTTAACTCTAACAGTTAAAAGGATCTAGGGGGCTTGATTTTTGAACCTCCAAGTATAGTCATACAGCGGCCTAAATAGCCCCCCTAATGTTGATCATATTTTTTTAGAATTTTGTGAACCCTATTAACCTTGTAGTATTCATCATATAGCAACAATTGGTAGTTTGGAAGAATTGATAGATAAGGTTTGAGGTGAACTAGATTAATGATAGATAGATATAGATTCATGCTAGAGAGATATAGATGCATGAACCCTAATTTGGTTTACAAACATGGAACTAGGAGGATCCTCTTACATTAGTCCCCTAGTGCAATGAAAAATGGACTATCCTGACTAGGATCATTATTTACATATCATCATAGATCCCTAAATCGAGATGCAATAGGCATTCTAGATAAATATAAGCATGTGCATGCAAGTAGATATGAATTAGATAGATGCAAGCAAGTAGTGACAAGCAACTAAAATAATTAGGAAGCCAATTTAGACTCAAATGTAATACCTTTTAATATGCATTATGTTCATTGATTCTTTAAGTTCTTTGTCATCAAGCATGGCAAGGCAATAAGCACTTGAACCATACTTAGAAATTATGATGTATGGACCTAGCCAATTGGGCTCAAATTTGCCTTTGATATTGGTTTTGGCATTAGCATTTTTCTAATTCTCTTTGATAATGAGATCACCAATCTCAAAGGAATGAGATCATATCTTATTGCTATAGGCATGTTTATGCCTTAGTTGCTAGACCCATAGGTTCTCTAGGGTGTGGATTTATTTTTCATCAGGTAGTTACAACTAGCTAAGTTAGGTGAGATGATATTTGTCTCCAATAGAGAATTCCTACATAAAATGCATAAGGCACAAATAGCTCAAAAGGGAAGATATCTTTAGTTCCATAAACCAAATCATAGGGTGTCACACTAGTAAAAGTTTTGACACTAGTGCTATAAGGCCACAAGATGGGATGCAATTGGAGATGGTAATCTCGATTGGTTTTGATGATGATTTTCTTAAGGGTATTAAAAATATTCTAATTAAAATCTTTAGCTTTTCCATTACCTTGAGTATAGTAAGGCTTCGATCACTTGTTTTGAATCTTGTATTTAGCACAAATTTTCTAGACATATTTGTTGATGAGCACCAAAAATGCTCATTTTTATGCATGTTTTAATGGGTATTGTATGGCATATTTAACACCAAAAATGTATTTTTGTGTAATTATTGCATATATTTAATAAAAAATGAAGTATTATGCTTGACTATTATTTTTAGTGGAAAATGTGTGTAGATGCAGGTTTTTATCACTTCTTTTACACTTTTCAGTTGAGGTCCCATATGGACCTGGAAATGCATAAAATAACATAATGTTTTTGAATTATGAAGATTTTTTAAAGGATATTGTAGCAAATGACGAAGGTACCTATATTCGGCTAAGGGCAAGGCAACTATTTCCCACAAGGAAGTAGGGACCTATATCTTGACAAAAGTAGGCCCCTATATCTCGATGAAGGTAGGTGCTTATATTCTAGTGAAAGTAGGTGCCTAAATATAACTGCAGGTAGATTCCTATATTTGATCGTAGGCAAGTGCATATATCCCGATGCAACTCGGTGCCTACATCCAGTGAGAATATAGTGCCTATATTCCACGTGTTGACTGATTGATCGAAAGATTGCATGATTTTTAAAAATTTGTTATGTAAAATAGGGGAGTGTCACTCTTATCTTTCTGGATTAATTTTAGATGTGATCGATCTTGTAATAGATGAATATTATAGCTATCTACGCACCATACATAGTGAATCATGACTTATGATTAATTTAGATATTTGTGAATATGTTATCTTTGTAACGGGGGTTGGTCGCATTCTGTATAAGAATGCAAGCCATTATTGAAAATGAAATCCATAAAGTTTTAATATTTTTGTACTACCACTACACAAAAAAATGGCTTTAACAATGCTTTAAAACTATCCTTAAAGGCCTTTAAAGGTGTTATTCAATCATCATCTATGAGGGCATCATAAAAAGTCTATGATATACAACGACAGCTAAAAAATGCCTCAAAAATATGCCCTCTTAGGATCTAAGAGGGTGGTTTATAACCACCCTCTTAGGGATATGATGGTGGCTATAAATGCCCTCTTAGATCTAAGAGGGTGAATAGAGTTTAGACCTCAGCCCTAAGAGGACATTTTATAACTACCCTCTTAGACCTTAAGAGGGTCATTATAAACCACCCTCTTAGACCTAATTTGGTGGTTTTAAACCATCATATTAGGGACACTAATATGGCATTTTATAACCCTCATATTAGGTCTAAGAGGGTGGTTTATAAACATCCTCTTAGGGTCTCAACCTAAAAATATATATAAATGATGCCTCTCAGCTAAAATAGCATAGCACTCAACAGTGGTTTGCTATTTCTACTAAGGCGTCCTTTATTTCTCATGGTCATTTCATATCCATCACAAGGGTAGTTTCAGTTGGAAGAACAAACAACATATATTCTTTTGACCCTATAAAAATAAATAAAACAATATAAATATTTTCTCCCTTAACAAATTCTACCCGACAAACATAGAAACCAAGACCATTATGCACTAGTTTTTCTTTTCTAAAGTGTGAAATATAATGATAGATGCCATGATCATTTGTGTCCAGCTATGTATAGCAATTTAAGACTCATACAAATGATTTCAACAAATTATTATTCAACTATGAAAAATGATATTCATTGCCTTCTTATTATAAACTAAACTAACTTCCTTCAGGTAGATTATTCTTTTTTTCTTAAATAAAATATTTGGTTTTCAAATAGCCACAGGCAACTCCAAAACTAAATTTCTGTACCTCCCTCATACATAGTCAAAGTTGTCTAGTTCTCTTTTTATTTTAGAATATATAACCACATGGTAATTTATGTTCAAAACTTCCTAAGTTAACCTTCAAACAATAGTTAAAATTTAAACATTAATGTTTATTGAACCAAACCAGTATTATGGAAACATAATATAACATCTATGGCTGGAAGATTACAACGCTCACTATGGTTGCCAAATTTTTCATCCAAGCTACATTCCAAAGTTTTCTATTCTTTTATAAAAGAAATAAATCACTGTAATATGGATTCTTACTAAAGGATAAGAAATTAAACTTGTTGATAAATATTTTAGCACCAAGTGCTTCTCTATTAAGTTAGTTGTCTCCTATCCAATGGTTAGGGAATAGAGCATTCCACTGAACTACTATATTTTCCATTTAAGCAAGAAAAACATAGAATAGAAGCAAGATTTCCTAGCCATGGAAATAAAAGAGTAATTGTAACATCATAAGACAAACATAAGCATTAAAATAACATTTCAAACCAAAGAGCTTACATGACTTTGCACACAGACTTCATGGTTTACCTCCTAAAGCACTCCTACGTCTTATGGTGCTTTACCACCCTTTCTTCTTTTCTGGATTACCTTTTCACTACTTTCATGTGTGTGTCTTCTTCCTCAAGAACATCTCAAGAAGGAGAAGACCATTCACTTCCAACCATAATTTCCAACTTCTCCCCTTTCTTCCAATCTACTTTACCTTTTTTTAATTCTTATCGCTTCCATGGGATAGTTTCCATCCCATGTAACCAATTCAAAAAAAAAAAAGGTTTAAATACCCATACCTTCTGTTCCATGATATCCATTCCAAAATTGATTGCTAAAGCCATCTCACCTTAAAACGGAACCTCAAATCTGTAAAAATCCTTTTTAGATTCCCAAGGTTGCAAGCTTATTAGACTTTGTTTTTTTTTTTTTTTTTTAATTTACATTGTGGAATCGGTAGCCACCATGAATCCGGGTAGGCTGTACAGATTTTTATGGCCACCACATTATTCTTCACTGTCTGCCCCAGAAGCCACCACACAGATCTTCGTGCAGTCTGCCCCTATAACCACCATGCCATAATCATTTTAAACCTTTTACATCACTGAAAGCACCAGGAAAGCTTATTAGACTTTGTTACAATGTCATTGTTAACCAATTTTCAAATAAAATTAGATTTTGTTTCATTCCAGGCATGTATAAAGCATTTCTAATTGTAAAGGTAAAGATGATTTGTTGGTTACAGCTAAGCCAACACACCTCTCAAATGTATGAGCAGAGGAAAGTTTTCATTTTAGCTTATATTGTTAGTTCAATAGTGTATCTTTATGGGTTTCGACCCTTTAATTAGGCTCATTATAAATCATGTTTTTTTCAGACAACCTCTTGAGAATTAGTCAAGGTATTATTCAGCTTGAACTTCAAATACTTCACCTATTTATGTCATTTTAAAGAATTTCAATGGAAAAATCAACAACAAAATACTACTGTTAAAATTATTTTTATGGTGATATTGAAGATGAAAATGGCTATAAGGATGCTTGAAAATGACTGCAATTTCAAACATAATAAAGATTTTATCTCCTAGCAACAGCCAATGCAATACTAAAACATCACACCTAAAAATTATAAACTTTGTATGCATCTTTCCCAAATTAAATAAAATAATTATGTGAGCAAAAGCGCTGTATATATAGAAATTCATACTTTAAGAGAAGCCTGTAAGATTTCTCTAAAAAGGGTAAACTTACCTTTAGCTAAAAACAAGCAGTGTTAACCATATACAAACTTCATCTGCATTTAACCAACAAATCATTCTTGAAATATTGCATGGTTTGAATCTCTAAAGTGACAAGTTTCATAAATAACCAGATGTAAAAATAGTATTTCTCAGCTTAAAGCCATCTACTATTTCTATGTATGTCTTGCTCTCCAAGTTCTCATCTATGCAATCAAAATTTAACAGAGATATTACGTACAAAAGCAAATCAAGACCCAAGCATTAACATCAAAAAATAACTATTATAATATTCTGCTTGCATAGTTTTTAAGAGTACAAAACTCATCGATAATAATAATTTGAGACTCCAACTCGGGGTAACTCGCTAACCTTTCACTGTACAAACTATGTCATGAAAAATATAAACTAAACTAAACCTAACATAGTTCTAGGCATGTTGTGAAACCAAAAGTTGAAATTTACATGCTGATGAATAACAAACCTGAATCATGGGAGGAATGCAAGATACTTACCACTCTACGTGGGATGTCCTGATCTACTTCCCCCTCCCCTAGGTTTGTCCTAGTTTCATGGTACTTCCTAGGCCCTTCTCTCTAGGTTGGCTATGGTTGCATATGATCTCCTTGGTATGGGAGGTCCCTGATCCACTTGTCTACTCCCTACCCAGCCTTATTATGGGTTTCCTGCTTGTGCCCCTGACCTAGGACATCCCTAGGCTTTCCCCTGGGTATCTTGTTGAGCTTTCAAGATCATTTTTCCTTTCTACTCTCAAGTATTTTCCAGGTTTTTTGTAGGTTTTCTACTTAGTTATGGATTCTAGTGTTTCCTCGGTTGCGGTGCATCGTGGCTTTAGGATGGGGGCTTGACTTCATCCTTGTGCTTCTTGAGAGGTTTTCACTGCATCCTTCTGGTTTGGGGGGACCACATACCTTTTTTTAGTGAATCTTCTCTCCGAGCTTCTTGGATCTGGTCTACTTGGTGGATTCTCAATGTATCTTTCACGGCCTTGGTGGGGGCCTTATGCTTTTCTTGTTGTTGAGATCCTGTTGGTTTTCTAGATCTAGTTCCCTTAAGTTGTTTGTGTGTAAATTTGGAGGTTACTTGGGGTCATTTTTGTATCTTTTAGTTTTGTAAGGGGTCCTGTGCTTATTACCTAGAGCTTGATAACCCTATGGATCCTTCAGATCGGTTTCCTTGGGACCTTCTTGCCCCTTTTCTCATGGTTAGTAGTTCTATTTCTATTGTAGCCTCTGGTTTTTTTGGCATTATCATAGCTCAAGCTTGTGTGCAAGAGGATATCATGGCCTATGGAGATCCTTAGAATTTTTGATCTACTTTTCAGGCTTTGTGTGAGATGTTGCATCATCCTGGACAACCTTCCCTGGTCATCCTTGGGTGGGATCTTGGTGAGCGGGATTCCAATTTTTCTTGTTTGCTCATGTTTCTCAATCCTTCCTAGGTGATATGTGATGAGTGTCATCAATTATTAATCATTTAAAAATTATGTGTCAATCCAAGGCGGTTTCCAAGGCTATATACGAAAGCAGGGGTTAACAGACTAATTTTTAGTTCATCTAGATCATGGCCTTATTCATGGAATAGTTAGTGTTTTGGGGGTGTCAGGTGTCCTGTTTAATCTCCTAGAAACTAAAACTGAGTGCCTACTTATCCTTGCATAATTTGAAATTCACACAGTTGCAGGAAAAGCAAATCTTAACTATTGTAGAATTAAAAATGACAGAATTTAATTGACAAAATTTAAAATAACAAAAATGGAAATCACAGAAATAAATTATAACAATAATGAAACTAAAACTTCACACCTGTAGAAAATGAAACCTAAGACAATGATGAAATCCAAAGGTTGGAAAGCAAATATTACAAATCTGTAGCAAATGGAATTAACCAGAAATTCTCTGATGCAAACTGGAAATACATACTGGAAATGCTGAAGCTGAAACAAAAAATGTTATGCTATAAAATCTTTTCTAGATGATTTACCTACCATGCATTTAAATGCCACAATATCCTAATCACTAACCATGCAAAAACTATCAGATCTCTCCTGACCTACTGCAACTAGAAATAGCAGAATTCTGTTAGGTAAAAACCCTCCTCTAGACCTGGAAGTGGCCCTTCTTCTTGATCATATTAAATTGTTAGGTGTGACAGGTTCTCTATTCTGCAAATATATAGGTAACTCACCCCATCTAATTTTGTAGGCTAAAAAAGCGTCAGCAAATGATGTTGCACAAAATGTTTGAAAACCATCTATGCACGCCTGCAAATTTCCCAGGTACATTTTCCTTACCCTATCATTTATCATTAGTGTATAATGTTGATTGGTGGAAGTTCTATGATTTAAGTGGATAGGTCTAATGAGCAAAACAACTTGGGATTCTATGGATTTACTAGCCCTTTTCTCCTGCTCCCAGTAAATCTGATTCTGAAGCGTTGATTGAAAAGCCCTCAGCTGAATATCACTAGTAAATATGTGGGGGAGGAAAATAACTTCAGTTGGCAAAATGAAATTATGAAGAAATAACTCACATAGTAAATTTTGGTGTTCTCCAAAGCTCTGCCAAAAAGCTTCTAAGAATTCACCTAGGGTCTCAAATGTGTGGGAGAGACCAGAGGTAATTCTCATTGTCTGCCATCAGAGGTACCTCTCCTTCAAAATTAAACTGTAAAATCTGGTAGGCCTTCGACATTGAACCACGCATTTAGCAATCTAACATATGTCCTGTACTTGCCTCTTTAATTCCTCAATTTTAGAGTCTTTATGCTTTATTTTTTCTATTAAGGTCTGCAATGAGGAGACCTTTCCCTCCAATTGATGGCATTTGGTCATCCAATATGCTATATCCTCATTATATTTTACTAATGAAATTGTTTCAGGTGACCTATTCATAGGTTGCATCTGAGGTATAGTATTAACCTGAATGCCAACATTTACTTTTTCTACTGCAAGGGATTCTGTTTGTATCCCCACTTCAATTAGCTTAATTTCAAGAATGTTCACATTAACAATATTTTGGATAATTTGTGGATTTACCTATTCTTGGACTATTATAGCTGCTTATGTGGGTGTTGTTTTCGTGGTCATCTATTGTGGCTCCTTGGACACTTGCACAAATGCCCCTGGTTGCTCATCCCCTAAATTTTGTTGTGCCTCTTGTGATTCTGTAGGTGCAACACTACCAGGTGAACTTCTTTTTGCATTTCCTGCTAAATTCATTAACAAACTAGCCAATTCATCTCCTAAATCTATTTGAGAAGGCTGCTATTCCAAAAGTGTGAGCCTAGTCTTTACATCTTCTATCTCTTGCCATAACTTGGCAATGATATTGTCCTTATCCTTTAAGGAGACTTCATTTTTCTCAATCCAGCATGTTTGGGTCTTGATCACACTTATGGCTACATGTAACTGAGATTTAATATCAACTTCCTCCTCTTCCTCTACACTTGAATCATCTTTCTCATCTGTTGTTGCCTCAAGCTCTTCTTTAGAGTTAGGGTAATCTACAAGGGATCTTGGTAGACCAGCAACAGTTGTGTCTTCCTGTGCTTCCCCTATTTCAATTTTTTCCTTAGAATCTGAGGAATAATTGAGAGAAATGGAAGGTATTTCCTCTTCTGTTGAAGTGTCCACATTCTTTCTAGATATATCTACATTTGGCCACTGATAGCCTTAGCTTCTTGCATAGTTTCCTCCACAAGATGAGTATGGGTTTCAGAAACATCATTATGTTCCCTCTTCTCCTTTGGTTGCATCTCCTTTGTATCAGTAGCTTTTTGAAGCCTTGAGGATCTCCTCAACCCTGAAATAGATTGCTTCCTATTTCTTTTAGAACTAGGAGACCTAGACTCAAAAATTCTAGTTTCTTCCTGATTAAAAGGTTCCCCTTCTTCAGAAGTGTGGAATGTTTGTACATCCTCTAAAAATGTGACCTTTCTCTTATGGTCAGAGCTGACATTCATCTGTGTTCTTATTCATGACGAGGGAGGTCCTTCTAGAGATGAAGGGATTGTGCCAACAGAAGCTCCAGGTTTATGCTCAAGGTTAGGGTTAGCCTCCCCTGTCTCTTCTCCATAAGTGGGACTCTCAATAATATTTTCTTCAACAAACTCATCCCAAGTATGGAAAAAGTGGTCAAAACTCCTAGGATTCCCCCTAAAGTGATGTTTGCAAACAATTTTGACTAACCCATGATGCTTGGGTGACCCCCTGCCTTCCTGATACTTTTTAGCCATATTTGCAAGTTCTTGGTACAAATACAGAGGCAAATTGACTCTTAATTCAGTGTTTAAATGACCATAGTGGAGGTGAGTTAAAATTCATAAATGATGACAAGAAAGAATGGGGTATTGACCATCACAGGTTAGAAACCTGATGACCCAAATTGCAACTTCATCCCATGGTGGTTGCAGACTGGTTCTCTTAACTCCTTTACAAATATTGTTGCTTATTATGAACTCCGTAGGTCTGTCATTTTCTCATATAAATTGATTAACTAATTCTATTAATGTATTTTTTCTATATTTGCCTATGTGAATCCCTTGCAGAGGCAATTCAATGACTTGGCTAAGAATTTCAGGACTTACTTGAATAGTCATGCCACTGATTTGAACTCTATTGCTGCAAAAAGTGTGCGTGAACTCTACTATTAAACCTTCTGAATGCCCATCAAATTTGTGCAAGAAGGGCAGGAAACCCCCTTCCACGAAGATTCGCATACTCCTCGTACCTCTACAAAAACTCTATATTTCCTGGTTCAATTTTGTTCTTTTTTCCACCCATGGTGAATTTTCCCGTACCCTGTTTGCTTTAATTTGAAAATATGTCATAGGTTTTTTTCTCTCTCATTCTAGAATACTTCTGTCAGGGAAAGAATGAAACTTAAAGATGATAAACACATGTAAGCAGCACCAGAATTATGAGAAATTGTATGACATGAAGCAAATCTTGGCAGGTGGTAGCACATAATTCATCATTACTCCTGTTCTTCCCGCATGCAATTAATTTGTTATGACGTTTACGGTGATATGGAAAAAGTTATTAATGGAAACTGCTTGGTTTAAAATAACCTCCCATTGAGTTGTGTGCCAACCAATTACATGCGGTAAAATATTTTCATAGAATCTGTGCCTTGGAACCTCCAATTTGAAACTTGCACCTTGGTACAACTTCCAATCCTAATTGGCATAACTTTTACGAACCCACGAAAATTTTTATTGACTTTTGAGCCTGAGCCTCATGGTTCTAGAGTTTAAAATGAATTAACCATTTGTTAATTCATTTTACCAACTTTTATCATTAGCTTTATTCTTGAGCAAGATATCTTCCAAAGTTTTCATTCGAGAGTATTTGTATGCAGCAGGTTTATTCCAAAGTAGTTTTATCATTTCAAGAGGATTTCTTTTGATAACCTTTCGAAACTAACTTATGTATGTTTTTATGCCAGTTAGGGATATCATACATCATACAATAAGTATTCACACTATTAAAATAGAAAAAGGCACATACCTGAAGAAACTTGTTTATCCATATTTTGTACAAATATTGTTTTTGGATGATTCTACGCTAACTCTTTACATGGTGCAATTTGAACTATAGTGAAACAAAGGGGAAAATAAGTGGAACAAACATTAAAAATGATGGAGTGAAGTGAAAATGAATGGACCAAAGGTGATTAATAGTGAGAGTGAATGGAATAATGGAATGATGAAGAGTGAATGGAATAATGGAATGATGAAGAGTGAATGGAATAATGGAATGATGAAGAGTGAATGGAATAATGGAATGATGAAGAGTGAATGGAACAATGGTGGAGAGTGAGGCAAACATGTCGAAAAAACCGATTTTCATGCAAGCCCAGTTCAGATGCGCCTCAAAGAGGTTTCACATTTTGAATTATTATTATTTATTTTATATATATATATATATATATATATATATATATATTTTTTTTTTTTTTTCATTCACTTTTTTTTTTGGTTTATGTCACTTGATTGAGTCCATCTTGGAAGAAGTGGTTTCCTTCCAATATTTATACATCCAAGTTTTCTACTTGCTTGAGAAACTCCTCCTTGGTTAATGGTTTGTGATATATCTGAAGACGATGACCGTTAACCACCATTTTCCTTCTTGAATAATCTATTGGTGAAAGATGTACAACTCCATTTGCAAATACCTCCTCAACCTGATAAGGTCTGAGCCATCGAGTCTACAACTTGCCAAGATAGTCTTCATATCATGAATCAAACAACAAAGCCCAATTGCCTTGTTGAAATTTTTTTTGTTGGATATGACTATCATGCCACAACTTGCGTGGTGATTGGATCACCTCGGTCTAGTGCAATGCATCCCTCCTTAGCTCATCTAATGCATTGAGCTACAGGATCCAGTCTGTTTGTACCTATGATAAATCAATACCAACTTCCAAAGTAGTTCGAAGAGTTAGTAATTCAAACTCAATAGGCAACAGAGGATTTTTACCATAAACCAATTCATAGGGAGTAAATCCAGTAGTGGATTTCCAAGTGGTGTTATAAGCCCAAAATGCTTCAGGTAACTTCTCCACCCAATTCCTCCTATGGGCTGCTACATTTTTGGTTAAGATCCTCTCTAATTCCCTATTTGTCACTTCAAATTGTCCATTGGCTTGCGGATGGTAATGTAGCACCCTAAAATTGGCGCAGTAAAACCTTAGCAATAATTAAAATTACCTTAGTAATAATTCAAATTCAAATTCAACCCCAAAACCGCTCCAAAACCATCGTTTAACCCGTTTCCTCATTTCTCGTGCCATTTTTAGAGTTTGTTTTGACCGTTTGACGATATCGTCGCCGATCAGACGATATCGCCTCAGATTGGACGATTTCGTCTGGACTAGGACGTCCAGACGATCTTGTCCCAAAACTAATTTTTCATAATTAGCCTCTGTTTCAACGACGTCTCTAAGTTGGGCGTAAGCGTGTCTGCATCGCTAGAGACCTCCCCTATTGGAGATCTTCCAAATTAGGATGATCTCCAACCTCCCAACTTCCCTCCTAAGCCTATTTAAACCTTAGGACCCCCCTTGACTTTCCCCTGGCTGAAATTTCCTATAACTTGACCTTTACACGCATTAGAATACCCAGGATTACCATCTGCATTTGTACTTTCCAAATTTTGTTGCAGGAACCTTGTCATTCTTCAGTCGGAGCAAGCTCAGATCATCGCAGACGATCCTGTCCAATTCGAGATGATTTCGTATCAATCCGAGACGATTTCGACTACAGTCTGCATTGGGGCAATCAGTGCCCAGAGTTTGCACTTTTTCTATACTTTGCTGTTATTTTATTCTGCATTTAGTCAGTTTTATTATTATTTCCTGTTATCTTGCATCTTGGAGTTCACCCATGTAGTTTAATTGCATAATAAGATCATGATTAGCTATTAAAGTATCATAATTTATTTGCATTTCCATTCAGGATTATCTTATTAACATCCTTATTATTGTTTCATATCATTTTCCTTTATCATAATAGTTGCAATTTTGGTATTTTGTATCTATTTCTCTGTTTGTAGGTCTCTGACGAATTCGTCGGATCTCGACGATCCTCGTCGGATAGGAGACGATCCTGTCAAATTCCAGACGATCCGGATCGCTTCAAAAATTAGAACCTCCATCAGACATCCGAAACTAGGTATGGATTTCTTCACTTAGTTTGTTCTCTGTGTTTTCTGTTAAATCTATTTTCTGTATTTAAATCTGCATTTCATATAGAATAACTTAGATTCATTTGGCCAAACCTAGGATTTGAATGTTTAAAGATAAAATTGAACACATAAAACACATTCCCAACCTAGGCGTGGAAACTGCCACTAAACGTTTCCCGGTGAACCCCACCATCCGTCGAAAAATCACCTTTATACACCTCCCCCGAGAGGCGGGACCTTCGAAAGGCCTCTCAGTCCGAGGTATTGTCCCATCCTTTTCACATCCCCCTTTCGGGCGCGGATCCTATAGCCTGAAGGTAAGGGTGCGAAAAATTTGGAGCGATACATTTTGGTGAACCCGACGTGAAACTAAAACCTTTTGAAAATGAAAACAAAAACAAAAAAAAATAGATGCATTTAAAATCATTAGAAAATTACTAAGTTGCATATCATGTTTAGATGGTAGCTCCTAAGAAAAGACTAGCAGTTATTATAAATGTTGAAAACCAATTAGCAGCCTTAGAAATTAATTATGTGCTTAGTGTGCCTGAAACAGATAGAAACCAACTTTTGTGGGACGAACTTGATAGAAGACTAGGTGTCATTTCATCTAGGTCAACAGAACTTAAACAAATCAAGAGGCTTGTCCTAGATAGAATCCTGGATCCTCATCAACTCATTTTTTATCATGAACTTCAGAGAGCCTGCCATAGGTGGTTAGCTTATAGGAGAGCTCTTGTGTCTTCAGAATTGTTCACCTTCGAGGAATACCTCGAGAACGCAGCCATTATACACCAATTCCTAGGTCATGTAGAAGACCAAGAGGTCGTTCTTACGGATAGAGAAAGATGGAATAGAGTTCCTAGAGCTGTGTTATATCGAGAATATTGCCACGAACTTTATTTCTACCAACCAAAATCTGAGACAGATAATATCACTATAGCACTTTTTGTCAAATTCTTGAAAGAAAATTTTCAATTTGAAGAAGAACACTTCATGACTCCTGAAGAACTCGAGCCCATTAATGATATTTATAAATTGTTTATAGAAAACTAGATCATTGCTTTCATTATTATTATTTCTTGCATTTTGAGTGTTGTTTGTTATCTTTATAATATTGTTATAAAAACAAGAAAAACCAAAAACATAACAAAACCAAAAACATTTTATTTCAAATATTATAGTAGGTATATAATTAAAATATATACCTCTTAAGCTTGTTGCATATATATATATATATATATATATATATATATATATATATATATATATATATTTTGCTGAAATCTAAATTTAAGCACAATGCCTAGACTTAGGAATGGTAAACAAACTGAAGAAGATGGAGAAGATTGGTTAGGAGACAAAACAAAAAACCCAAATGTCCTTCCCGAGGAATCAATTCCAGAAGAAGAAACTCTAGAACAGCCGTAAGATGAGTCGGTCGAAGAAAATGAACAACAAGAAAATCTTAAAGAGGAAGGATCCTCATCCCCTAGAATAGCTCCAGATGGAACTATTGCTTTTGATAACTTAGATCATTTCTAGAAATTTTTCAATAATAACATTGGTGCTCTTAATATGGCAGTTCGTATTGATAGAGGACAAATTAGTGACACTCAAGCAGCCATGGAACATATGTTTGACATACACACTAATCCCTTGTCTTTCATTGATCAAGAAAGTGATAAAGCTAGACCATCCAATAGAGATATGGTCACTATGATTCAGAACATGCAAAAACAACAGGTTACCCAACCCCCTAAGGAACCTGTTATTGAGCCTAAAATCATTCCCACACAAAAGAGACCTTCATTCACTGCTTTATTTCGCCAAACTATTAATCAATATGCTTCAAATCAACAAAAACCTAAAATGAAGCCAAACACCAATTTTCAACAATCTGGGATACAACATAATACAACTTCAAAACTTCTTCATAACACCCTTCCTACCAACAATTTACACAATAGCAATATAGCATCTAATATTCATGTCCCTCCATCATATGCTCACAAATCTCATATTAATGCCCTACCGAACCAATATGGTGGGCAAACCAGTAATCTGGAAGCCATGGTGAAACAGTTAGCTTCCCGCATGGACCAGATAGATCCCTACCGTCCCTCGTACAATTATCGAGAGATGTGTAGTCAACCTCTAGATCCCATGGTTGTAGCACAACCATACCCTAAACACTTTCCCATGCCCGTTCTGCCTATATATAAAGGAACCGAAGATCCCATAGAGCATCTTCGCATGTTTAGGATAGCATGTCATGATATATCACATGATGACTTGCTATTACTAAAAATGTTCCCAAAAAGTTTAGGAGGAATGGCATTAGAGTGGTACTATCAATTGCCCACTCATTCTTTGAGAAATTTTGAAGAGACTGCTGAATCTTTTGTGCATCAATTTAGTGCCTATATCGAGAGGCATGTAACCATTAAAGATTTGTACAACTTAAAACAAGATAAAGATGAATGTTTTGCTGATTTCTTAGCTAGATGGAGGCAGTTGATAGGAAAACTGCACTTTGTGCTACCTTATAGGGAAATGTTGGATATTTTTATTAATAATTTGCAAGAACAAATATCCTATGAGTTATCAACTGCTACCTTAACTACCTTCGATCAAGCTATAGACTTAGCTCGAAGGGTGGAAGATGCTCTCATTAGGAGAGGTCAGCTCAAAAAGAAAGATGATGAGAAAACATCCAGAAATCAGTACAAAAATAAACAAGTTGTAGGTGACGGAGTCACTGATAGTAGAAACATTGCTAATATCAATACAACCAAGACAACAGAAAAATTTATATTGAAACCTCCTGATAAACCTCCTCGAGAGTTTACTAGATTGAATCAACCATTATCAACTATTTTACCCCAATTACTCGAAAGAGGTTTGATTCAATTACCAGCTATCCGGGAACCTGATCCAACCATACCCGGATACAGAGCCGATTTACACTGTGATTTCCATAGAGGGCCTGGACACTCTACCAACTCTTGTAAAAGGTTAAAACATAAAATACAAGATCTGATTGATAATAATGAGATGGAGGTGCAAGCTTTCCAACCTAAACAAAATGCTCCTAATAATGCTCAAAAGACCATTCCCCAAAATCAAAATCAAAATGCTAATCAATCATTAGATATATTTCAACATCCTTTACCAAAACATGGTAAAGAAGTGGCCAATCAAATCGAACATCATAATGTTCCCCCTCCTACCCGATATGTAGGGACTATTAGCGGACAATTATCTATTCAGGATCCTCAAATATTTGGCACAACTTTATCCATGGTCACGACCAGGCCCCTACATAATATTCAAACTCCCGATCCTAGTGATGTAGAATCGGATACTGAAAGTGAAGTAGACATCACCTCAAATCAATCGAATAGTTCTGAAAATGAATCAGATCCTATTCAACCCATCACAGATGCTATGG
This sequence comes from Wollemia nobilis, assembly GCA_028583015.1. Taxonomy (NCBI): domain Eukaryota; kingdom Viridiplantae; phylum Streptophyta; class Pinopsida; order Araucariales; family Araucariaceae; genus Wollemia; species Wollemia nobilis. Next base: position 4,132,451 of record JAQPPZ010017049.1, on the reverse strand, counting down.
TTCCAGAAGAACCATTTCCTAGAAGAGTTACTACTCGACCCTCTTCTAATCAATTCCTTCCTAATGAACAAGCCATAAACGCTCAACCGAGACCAGTTCAGCGTCTTCAATATAACATTGTAGGTACCATCGGAGTCGTTACCAGACAACAGGCTCAAAATTCTCAACAAGAACCAAATCAGAATGATGGATCAACTCCATTTGTTTTGAGAAATCCCAATAAAGGGAATCATGCTCCTAATGTTCAACCTAAACCCCCTTACAATATTAATGAGCAATTATCCAATACTACAGCCAAAATTTCCCTTTTGGACTTGTTAAGATCTTCTCCTACCCATAGGGATGAATTGATGCTTACATTAAGCCAAATGATGGTACCTCAAAATATTCAACCCGAAGCCATGGCCAATACTATCATCACTAGAGAAGTTGATTGTATTGACTTTCGAGATAAAGATATACCACAACATAGTTTACATAAGGATAATCCCTTATATATTACTGCTCTAATTGGAGATGTAGTCGTTAAAAGAGTCTTGATCGATAATGGTTCATCTCTAAACATTTGCACTTTTGACTTCTACCAAAGATTTGGCTTTAGAAGTGATGAAATGAAGAAAACTGACATGATTATCAAAGCTTTCAATGACGAGACACAAGAAACGTGTGGAGTCATTACTATACCCTTGCAAGTTGGTCCTAGAACCCTAGATACAACCGTGTTTATTGTACATTGCCCCGCATCGTACAATATACTTTTGGGTCGCCCTTGGATCAATGCGATGCGAGCGGTTCCTTCAACTTTACATCAATGTGTTAAATTTGAATTTAAAAATCAGTTGGTCACTATCCATGGTGACCCTAGACCCTTTGATATGTGTGCTTTGGCAGAACCTGTTGGAGTGCAATTTTGCCCTGCTTTGTCATCCACACATCCTAATTCTTATTTTTCATCTAAACGTGTGAAACACACACACATAACATCATCTACCCCATCAACTACACCTATACATTTAACTCAACCATCTTCTAAACAAACCACACTAGAACCTCAAAAAGATCTTAGATCTACAACCAATCCTTCATGTTCTATCCCTATAATTTCAAAACCTATAGACCCATCTATTAACACCTCTACATTATCTACATCTATCATACCTTCCACATCTAAAGATATAGGGAATGATCCTTCTACATCTTATGCTCTTTCTGATGAACTCTTACCCGATTTATCTAAAATTCTTATATCAGAAAAAACAAATGCTTCTATGCAAAATTCCATTATCTTAAGTAATTTGCCGCCATCTCCTCGTACTTTGGGCCTCCCACAACCTATGGGAAGTACTTACCAAGTCGGGAGTTGTGCCTTCATTTATAAGGGATATGACTAGGGAAGAATACCCAGGAACATCAAAACTCATCATGAGGGATATGCTCGATGTTATTTTACTAATGAGTATATTAAAGCTAAACCTATAATGCTTAAAATGGGATATAAAGGGAAAGGCTTGGGACCTTTCCAAAATGGTATGAAAGAACCTTTCGAGGTAGAACCATGGCCCGCCCGATGTGGTGTGGGCCTATTTCCTAGTAAGGGTCAACCCTTCCCTTTTGAACATGATGATCAACTCATATGTTATCAAGATTATTTGGATAGGCGTGATGATTTGCCTCTACAAAATCAGCCATTTACATGCAATATGCTATCCATAGCTTATCCCGAAATGATTGTTGGATCCGATGATGAGTTGGAAGGTGATATTTTCCATGATGTCTCCGTTGAAGAGATGTTACACAATGGGTTTTATTTTGATGGTTCTATACCAACTATAGCTCAGCTTGAGGCCACTACTCCTCAAAATGACTTATCTAAGTTAACCTTAAAAGAATTACAAGAATTGGGCGTCTCACCCGCCCCACCTAATTTTGAAAGAGATCTACACATGGAAGTAGAAAACGTCATTAAAGTTAACATGGGAACTGAGGATAATCCTCACATAATCAATATTGGGTCAGAATTAAGTCAAGAAAAACAAGAGCAATACATTGCATTCCTTAAAGAATATGAAGATGTCTTCGCTTGGACATATGAAGATATGCCAGGTTTAGACCCTTCTGTAGTCATGCATCACCTAGTAGTCCATCCGGATGCTAAACCTGTTAAACAAAAACTTAGAAAAATGCATCCTAAAGTGGCTTTGCTAGTCAAAGGGGAGTTAGAAAAACTCCTGAATGTTGTTTTTATACAAGCTATTGATTATGCTGAATGGATCTCGAATGTAGTTCCAAGTCACCAAGAAAGAAGCTACCAAAGTTAGGGTTTGCACAGATTTTAGAGATATTAACGTTGCATGCCCTAAAGATGATTTTCCTCTTCCAAACATGGATCAAATCATTGATTTTACTGCTGGGAGTGGGATGATGTCCCTAATGGATGGATTCTCCGGCTATAATCAGATCAGGATAGCTCCTGAAGATCAAGCTAAAATAGCCTTTATTACCCCCTGGGGTACCTTTTGTTGGAAAGTGATGCCATTCGGCTTAAAGAATGCAGGTGCAACCTATCAACGAGCTATGACTTATATTTTTCATGACATGATGCATGATATCCTACATGATTATGTAGATGATATTATAGCTCACTCTATTAATGAAGATGATCATTTAGATGATTTGAGAAAAGTATTTAATCGGTTAAGAGAATACCTTATTCGATTAAATCCAGCCAAATGCATATTTGGAGTTAAGTCCGATAAACTATTAGGGGTTATAGTTTCTTTACGTGGCATCAAAATCGACCCTCTCAAGATTGCGGCTATCACTGATATGCCCGCACCTACCAATATATCTGAGTTACAAAGTTTACAAGGTAAACTTCAAGCCATCCGTCGCTTCATCGATAAGCTGGCAGACAAAACCGGTCCCTTTCTTAAGCTCCTTAAGAAGGATATCCCTTTTAATTGGGACGATGAATGTAAGGAAGCTTTTGAACTTCTTAAACAATACCTCCTTAACCCACCTATGCTTTCACCGCCTAGACCTGACCGCCCATTTATCCCGTATATTTCAGCTTCATATTTTGCTTTAGGAGCTATGTTAGCTCAACTTGATGATGAGAAAAGAGAACGTGCTAATTATTATATTAGCCAAACTTTAATTAGTTATGAAACCCGCTACATAGCATTAGAAAAACTATTGTATTTTCTACGCAAAAATTATGCCATTATATGCTTAGTCAAAAAACGTATGTCATTGCTAAATATGATCCTTTGCGGTATCTCATGAGTCGACCTTATTTATCGGGTCGCATAACCAAGTGGGTTCTTGCTCTAAGCGAGTTTGAACTCACGTTTATAGGACAAAAGTCTGTTAAGGGTCAAATCATAGCAGATCAATTAGCTGCTGCACCCTTAGAGTCTACCCATCCCCTCATCATTGAGTTTCCTGATGAATGCCTTCAATTAGAGGCATACCATGTTGAACAATGGTCCTTATACTTTGATGGAGCCCGATGCATGAGTGGGGCTAGTGCAGGTATTATTTTAATATCTCCACAAAAGCACATTATACCTTTGTCCTTTAAATTAACATTTGCTTGCACTAATAATACTATTGAGTATGAAGCTCTAATCCTTGGATTACGAGCTGCCTTGGCGCTAAAAATTAAAAATCTATTAGTTTTTGGTGATTCTCAACTTGTTATAAACCAAATTAATGAAGTTTATCAGACTAGAGATGATAAATTGCATCCATATAAAGCATATGTTTTACAATTAATGTCTCTATTTGATCAAGTTACCTTGGAAGCTATTCCTCGAACTAGCAACCGTGCGGCTGACGCTATGGCCGTAGCTGCATCTCTTCTGCCCTTGGAGTTAGATGACGAATATGCCACCATCATTATTCATCGACTCCAGGAACCCACTTCAAATAAGTCATGCTTAGAACCTTTGGATGTGTTTCTAATCAATGAAACTACTCCTGAACCTTGGTATACGGATATATTTGATTTTCTTCACAATGGGACTTTCCCTGCCAATTCTAATAGAAACCAACATCGGTTATTACGTAGACGAGCAAGTCGATTTGTAATAATTGGCAATACTTTATATAGGAGATCTTTTGAAGGTATCCTATTGAGATGTTTGAATTTAGAAGAATCCAGATCAGCTTTGAGTGAAGCCCACGATGGATCTTGTGGAGGACACTTCAGTGGTAGTGTCATTGCTAAAAAGCTCCTTAGGATAGGATACTTTTGGCCTACCATGGAGAATGATGCACATGATTATGTGCGCCATTGCGACAAGTGCCAAAAACATGCTGACCTTGTCCATGCCCCCGCACAAGAACCGTAGGCTATTTCATCTCCTTGGCCCTTTTCAAAATGGGGCTTAGACATTATTGGCAAAATTAATCCCGTGTCATCTGATGGACACAAATTCATCATAATCGCCACCGAGTATTTCATGAAGTGGGTTGAAGCTATGCCTTTAGCTTCCCGCACTGGAACACAAGTCTCTAAATTTATTTTTAATCAAATCATTTGTAGGTTCGAAATTCCTGCAAATCTCATCTCAGACAATGGAACTTGTTTCAAAAATAAAGATGTTAAAAAATTATGCCAAAAATATAAGATTCAACATCGCTGGTCCACTCCCTATTATCCTCAGGGTAATGGCCAAGCAGAAGCTTCAAACAAAACCTTAATCAAAATTCTCAAAAGATTGGTCAATAAATCTGGCCGCGACTGGCACATTCAATTATATCCAGCTTTGTGGGCTTATCGAACTAGTGTTCGAACCCCCACTGGAACTTCACCTTTTGTTTTGGTTTATGGTGCTGAAGCCATTTTTCCCTTTGAATTAGAAGTTCCTTCTTTGGCTCTACTACTTCAAGATACCGAAGTAGGAGATGAATATCGAGCTGGCAGACTCAGTCAGCTGGAGCTCCTAGATGAAAAGCGCATCAATGCTTTGGAGCATCTTCGTGCCTACCAAAACAAGCTTAAAAGATCATATGCTAAGAAAGTTCGTCATCGATCCTTTGTGGTCGGTGACCTTGTTTTAAAAGAAAATAAAAAAAATACTAATGCAACTAAAGACCTTAAAGGTAAATTTGAGCCCAACTGGCTTGGACCATATATTATCACTGCTAAATTTGAATCAGGAGCATACAAATTATCTACCTTAGATGGTAAAGAACTTAAAGAACCCATGAACATTTTACATCTTAAACGTTACTATGCATAACAAAATTTGTCATTTCATCATTGTATATATTTGTTTAAAATATTTCAAAAAAATCACTATCTTGTATTTCTTTCAATTTATAAACTTAAAAATCTAAAAAACATTCAAAATCATCAAAAACATCTTTTATTTTTGTACTTCTCACATTGTGACGCATTGCGCTTATATTTTCAAATTATTTTGGATAAATTAGCATTTATTTGGAATCCCGCACTTTCACACTCACATGAATAAATATCTTGATTTATTTGGTATGATTACTAATCTCTCTTATATCAAAGTCCACAAAATTCAATTAAATAAAGTTTTGAGCATAGAGAATTGATCTTGTTATTTACTTAAGCCAAACATATCCTTTCACAATAAAATGATTATATTTGTAATGTCCATGCTATCCTACATAGTAGAAGTGGTTTCTTGAGCGAAAAGTTTCCCTCGCTATCCTATCATGCACATGGTCTAGAATCTTTGAGAATTGGCAAAAGGACAAGCTCACCCCTACCCGAAATAAAAATCCCTTGCTCTACAGCTAATCCGAGCAAGTATCCCTAGAATAGGAAGCAAAAGAAAAGGAAAAATCAAGCAAAATCATTTACCACTATTTCAGCATTATCTCAAATATCAAAGCAAAAGATACAAAAAAAAAAAAAAAGAGAGAAAGCAAAGAAAGAAAGACAACAAAATGAGCAAAAGCAAAAGCAATAAAATCCTTTCCCTACCCCTTAAAAAGAAAAGAAGGGTTGATGAGCTTGAATCCCTGGAATTCTCAATTATTCGAAAACTGTGAGGTAAGCCCCATAACAGGTGGTTTGTGCCCAACCCGCTTGGCCTTGGGTAACTCCTAGCATGGTGATATGTCTGTCACATTAGCGACCTTCTTTTGTACAGACCTATGTCTGCTTATGGATTAGCTAGCTCTTGATAATCCGACTTACATAGTAGTCTGGTATGGTTATATGCATCTAAATCATGGTTAATGAACACTTATTTGGTTAATTTAAATCACTTGTATCATAGTATCTTGCTCAAACCTGGTGAATGAACAATACAATCGCACACACATTTGTATTTGAGAGATTTTGTGTATCATTATGATAAATCAAGATTGGAAATGAACTCACATATGCACATGGGATTCCTTATAAATCTAACTTTTGTCTTTAAGATACTTTGAAATATTTTTGCAAATTGTCTGGAATAATTTCATTTTCTTCTCTGAGAACAGTTGTTTAGTATAAAGACAACTACATGCATTACCAACAAATCAAAATCATTTTCAAAAACATGCAATAAAGTTACATATAATTTTTGACTTTCGCGACGATGGTATAGTTCCAAAACCAAAATTGGAATTTTATGCCTAGCACAAGTCCTCATCTTCATATTTTCTCATTTATTTTCAAAAATTAAAAATCAACCATGCAATAAAACTATTTATTTTCTTCTTTTGGATTTCACGATGATGGTATAAGTCTATACCTAAATATTCTATGCCTAGCGCAAACCATCGAACTAATTTTATTTCCCATTTATTCCAACATATATGACTTAAATCATTATGTTCCACAATTATGCTTTCAAACAGAATGCAACTTATTCTATTTTTCATGTCATTATGTTCAAATTCAATTTTGCAACCATGGTATAATTTCTAAGGAATTATTCAAAATTTTATCACACTTAGGAATTTATGCCTAGCAAAAATCATTTTAAAATATTTCATGCATATCATTTTTATGAAAATCTGAAAACAAATTACCATCAAACCATCATCATTTCTATCATCACAACAAAGTCTTAAGACAGTCTCTTAAGCACTCTTTTTACTTTTAACAATATTTCTATACCGGGATTAGCTTGACGACCGAGTGAGCAACGACTCCATGAAATGGTCTATAATAGCGACAATGTCCTTTGAAATTATTGTTAACAAGTCCCTTTTATTTTTATCAAATTATCATCTCAACAACCAATTTGTTTACATCAGATTATTTCATTTAAATTTTAAAGCATGACATTCAAACTATAATATTTTCAAACAACATAATTACATGAATCATCAAATCAATCACATCAAAAACATTAAAGCACCATACATAAGACAAGTCATATGATCAAAAATATCATATATATATATATATATATATATATCTCAACAATGTATGTACATCATATCAAAACTAGATTGGTATGCCACAATCTACATCTTGGCATACTCAATCCTCTCAATCATATATCCAGTCTATGCAGTGCAGTAGCCTAGCCTCGAGAACCCCTCGAGCTCTCAGCCTCATCTCCTCCCCTGCCCTGAGGTGGACGAGGTGGCCCCATCACAGTATGTGTGGTACTACGAGTCCTAGTTGTCGATCGGGATGAAGTCCTCGATGACCCAACCCTGATCGGATCCACAATGTCGATTGGCAGCTGTACCCTCTAGCCCTCTAGCACCAGCTGGAAGTAGATACCCTAGTAGAACATGGTCTGAGCAATCGACCATGCCAGCTCCTGAGTGCTCGCTCCTCCGCTCCATGCTCTGAGGCATGCAACCTCATCTCTGAGCTGTGTAGCCTCCGCTCGGTGACGTGTAGCCTCATCCTGTAAAGTCTGCACCTATGCCTAGAGACAGACAGTCTCCCCCGAAGAGTAGCCATCTCGCTACTCTCTCCTACCTCGACACCCTTGCCCTTATCGAGCGATGGTGGTCTCTCTCTATGGAGAAGGGGGTCTCTCCTCCCTCCTCTCCCACTGTCATGGCCTCTGCTGAGCTCGTGGCCTCCTCTGCTCTCTCCCATCATGACCCTGTGCCACCTCAATGGCCGCCTGGCACTGCCTCCCTATCCGATGCACAACTACGTGAATCGGACCCTGAGCCCTCGTCATCCGAGGAGGGCGGATGCCTGCGTACCAGGCATCGTAGCCGTCGGCTACCCCTACATCATCCCCATCCACTGGCTGGATGGGGGCATCATCCATGTCCTGACTCTAGAATCACTGCATATCTAGAGCCCCGCTAACTGTAGTGTTATCCCGGATGGTCCAGGAAAACTCGTAGTCTCTGAGAGATGGGATCCCCTACTGTAGACCGAACTACCTCAAAACTCGGTCGTACCGATGGAGCTCCACCTCTCCCCTCTCCATCCTCAGCCAAGACTCGCCTGATGTGAGCTAGCTCCTGTCCATCCTCGGCCCACCCTGGATGATCTCTCCAAGGCCTCTAGGTGATCTGGTCGGAGACAAGGTCGTCAAGTAGTCTCCGGGACACTGGCAGATCTACTCGCCATTGTGACCCTCTTCGGAGCCACTAGTAGAAAACTCGGGGCCTCTCCCCATCAATCCCTATCAGTGGGAGCCCTACCGGCCTCCACACCATGATGTGCTCCCAACACCAAACCTGTAGTAGTGATGTCATGACCAGACATCGGCCGCCCTTGTATACGACCCCATACAGGATCCTATACAATCGGCATAGTACAAAGCTCCCCCAAGCAAACCCGTATCCATGGTCTCTCATGTCGTAGACCACATCTGTCAGTAGCCATGGTAGCCTGCATCCACTCTGATGGCATAGCAACAGACCACCTACCACCCCAACCAAAACCTGTGTCAGCCTAGATGCCCCAAGCATCTGGCGTAGAGACTCGATGTTCACTCCGCCCTTCTCCAGGGCGAAGCTCGGATCTCCGCATAGTCTCATCATAGCGTGGCCCTGATTGGCCGTAGGAGTGATCAGCCATCCTTGTATGGGGATCCTCAAGATCCTCCATACATCCTCCAGTGTGGGAGTCATCTCCCCTGTCGGTAACCGAGAAACAAGAAAACCCGGATACCATCTCTTCGCTAGGGCTGTCAATAGCCCCATGTCTGTAGACACTTGTGGCATATCTGCCACGTGTCGCAAGCCTACCGAGCTGTTGATCTCACTCTTCCTAAGATAGAGCAGCCAAGTCATCCCTTAGTCCACCGTATTTCCATTCTCGGCTCTTTAGTAATCCTCTCTGCAACATAAACAACATAAACAATAAAAAATCAATCAAATATAATCTAAAAAGCATGAAATTCTAAATTAAAGCACTCTAAATTCAGTTTAGACCCTTACCCGTAGCCCGAGTCGGACCTCTGTCGATCTGCTGTCTTGACCATCTTGTCTGCAGAGCTCTAAAAAATAGTAAAAATGAATAGTAACAATGAATTAGGGTTTTTCCCTATTTTTCTTAATTTTATTCAAAAACACTTAACAACTTTTTTAAAATTTTGCTTTTTCGCGTTTTTACCTCAAACGTCGATTTGGGTAAAAACACGGAGGGGGCACCATAGTAAGCTGTCGTACGATTCGACCTAGAATCGTCGCCTAAAAATGGGAATAATTTTTGCTTTCTCGTAGATCGAGAAGAACTCATCTTTAACGCATTTTCTTCAAAAAATTTGCTAAAGAGGGGGCAAAATGTAGCACCCTAAAATTGGCGCAGTAAAACCTTAGCAATAATTAAAATTACCTTAGTAATAATTCAAATTCAAATTCAACCCCAAAACCGCTCCAAAACCGCCGTTTAACCCGTTTCCTCGTTTCCCGTGCCATTTTTAGAGTTTGTTTTGACCGTTTGACGATATCGTCGCCGATCAGACGATATCGCCTCAGATTGGACGATTTCTTCTGGACTAGGACGTCCAGACGATCTTGTCCCAAAACTAATTTTTCATAATTAGCCTCTATTTCAACGACGTCTCTAAGTTGGGCAGAAGCGTGTCTGTGCTGCTAGAGACCTCCCCGTTGGAGATCTTCCAAATTAGGATGATCTCCAACCTCCCAACTTCCCTCCTAAGCCTATTTAAACCTTAGGACCCCCCTTGACTTTCCCCTAGCTGAAATTTCCTGTAACTTGACCTTTACACGCATTAGAATACCCTGGATTACCATCTGCATTTGTACTTTCCAAATTTTGTTGTAGGAACCTTGTCATTCTTCAGTCGAAGCAAGCTCAGATCGTCGTAGATGATCCTGTCCAATTCGAGATGATTTTGTATCAATCCGAGATGATTTCGACTACAGTCTACATTGGGGCAATCAGTGCCCAGAGTTTGCGCTTTTTCTATACTTTGCTATTATTTTATTCTGCATTTAATCAGTTTTATTATTATTTCCTGTTATCTTGCATCTTGGAGTTCACCCATGTAGTTTAATTGCATAATAAGATCATGATTAGCTATTAAAGTATCGTAATTTATTTGCATTTCCATTCAGGATTATCTTATTAACATCCTTATTATTGTTTCATATCATTTTCCTTTATCGAATAGTTGCAATTTTGGTATTTTGTATCTATTTCTCTGTTTGCAGGTCTCTGACAAATTCGTCTGATGAATTCGTCAGATCTCAGACGATCCTGTCAGATAGGAGATGATCCTGTCAAATTCCAGATGATCTGGACTGCTTCAAAAATTAGAACCTCCATCAGACATCCGAAACTAGGTATGGATTTCTTCACTTAGTTTGTTCTCTGTGTTTTCTGTTAAATCTATTTTTTGTATTTAAATCTGCATTTCATATAGAATAACTTAGATTCATTTGGCCAAACCTAGGATTTGAATGTTTAAAGATAAAATTGAACACATAAAACACATTCCCAACCTAGGCGTGGAAACTGCCACTAAACGTTTCCTGGTGAACCCCACCATCCGTCAAAAAATCACCTTAATACACCTCCCCCGAGAGGCGGGACCTTCGAAAGGCCTCTCAGTCCGAGGTATTGTCCCATCCTTTTCACATCCCCCTTCCGGGTGCGGATCCTATAGCCTGAAGGTAAGGGTGCGAAAAATTTGGAGCGATACAGGTAAGGTGAGGATTTTTAGTATTTTATATCATACAGCTTTGTAAAGGCTTCAACAACTTTTGAGGTAAACTGAGGCCCTGATCAGTGGTGATAGAATGTGGGGCTCCAAATCACAAAAATATTTGGGAATACAAGAAATCAGCAACTTTCTCTTCTCGGGCATGCTTAAAAGCATGGGCTTCTACCCACTTGGTTACATAATCAGTACATACCAAGATATGCACTTTCCCTTGGAAATGTGGATCAATGGGTCCTACAAAATCTAGCCCCCACCTTTTAAATGGTTTTGTACCTAATTGAGGTTATAAAGGCATTTCACTAGTAAAAGTAGGCTTACCCATCCTTTGGCATGCATCACAATTTCTGACATACCTTTTGACATCTTTGTGCAAGGATGGCTAGTAGTAACCAGTACCCAAAATCTTTCGAATGGTACATTTCATTGAATAATGTCCTCCTGATGGTTCATAATGACATGCTCGTAGGATGTCATATACCTCATCCTTGCGAATACATATGTGCAAAACATGGTCAGGACTACATTTAAACAATAAACCTCCTATCCATTCAAAATAAGAACTTTGCTTGATCAATTGTTTCTTTTGTTTAGGAGTAAAGTGAAGAGGAATCTTCCCTGTAACTAAATAATTAGCTATATTTGCAAACCATGGAGATTGTACAGAAATAGCAAACAACTTCTCATCAGGAAACACATCCTCAACCAATTCCTCCATATCTGCATTTGACAATCTTGACAAGAAATCTACCACTACATTAGCTTTCCCTGGTTTATTAACTATAGTGATATCAAATTCTTGTAATAATATTAACCAATGAATAATTCTTGCACTAACTAGAGGTTTATTCATCAGGTATTTAATGGCAGCATGATCTATATGAATGAATACCTGATATCCTATGATATAGTGTCAAAATTTGTTAATAGCATACACCACAGCTAAAAATTCCTTCTCGGTTATGGTGTAATTCTTTTCAGCTCTAGTCAAATTTTTACTAATGTAGTATATGGCATAGTGTTGTCCATATTCAATCTACCCTAATGCAGCTCCAATAGAAGTATTGGAAGCATCAGTTTGAATATGGAAGGGTAACTCCCAATTAGGACCTCTCAATACAGGTGGAGTTGTTAACTTTTCCTTTAAAACTTCAAAGGACTGTTGACACCCAGCAGACCAAACAAATTCAGAATCCTTTGTTAACAATGCAAACATTGGATTAGCAATGGTACTAAAATTAGCAATAAATCTGCGATAAAAGCCAATATGTCCTAAGAAACTACGGACATCAGTTTGAGTTTTTGGAGGAGGAAGGTTCTTGATGACCTCTACCTTTTTAGGATCAACTTTAATTCCATAAGCAAAAATATGATGTCCAAGAACAATTCCTTCTTCCATCATGAAGAAAAATTTATCAGGATTCAGAGACAAATGATATGTTTCACAATGTATTAAAACTTTTTCAAGTTGTTCTAAAGTATATTCAAATGTATCTCCAAACACTATGAAGTCATCCATATAAATCTCTACACTTTCATTTGTTAGATCAAAAAAATAGCCAAAATAGCTCTCTGAAATGTTGTTGGTGCATTACACAAACCGAAGGGTAATACTCTGTAAGAAAATGTTCCCCAAGGACATGTGAAAGTTGTCTTTTCTTGGTCTTCTGGTGCAACTTGGATCTGATTATAACCACTAAAACCATCAAGGAAATAGAAAAATTTCTTACCAACAAGGGTGTCCAACACTTGGTCTATAAATGGTAATGGAAAGTGATCTTTATGTGTGACCTTATTCAATTCCCTGTAGTCCACACGTACTCTCATCTTCCCATTTTTCTTTGGAACAATGACCAATGGTGAAACCCACCTACTATCTAAAATTGGATAAATGAATCCTACATCCAATAGTTTTTTTATTTCTTCCTTAATGATATCCTTCAGAGTGGGATTCAGACGCCTTTGTGGTTGTCTTACTGGTTTGACATATTCAATGTATATCCTATGTGTACACACATCAGGGTGAATGCTAGTCATGTCCTTATAACTCCAAGAAAAATCTTGAACATGTCTCTGTAAAATAGCAAATAATTTGGCTTCTTGCTCATTAGTCAGCCAACTATTAATGTTCAAAAAAATTCTTGGTTGTATCTCAATCTACTTAATCCCTGGATAAGCTGAGTTGATAGCCTCATATTTACTGATTAAAGCATTTAATGGAAAATGATGTGGCTTATGAGTATGAAATACTCTTGATTCTAGTGTAAATGTGATACCTTATGGGATCATTTGCATAGGATAGATGAAAGAAGTCAGAAGATGATGATGCCATAGATGTGGCAATGTGAAGGAGTTTTCTTGTAGTGGAATAGATGACAGATGTTCAGCAATTTGTTCTTCATATTTCCATAACAAACGATGGACAAGAATTTGATCATCCCTAAGGCCTTCTTCTTGTAATGTTTTCACCAAAATTATTTCATGTTCAAATATTTCTCTTTCTGGTGAATTAAGTTCTTCAATATGTTCTTTTACTACAACGGTGGCCAAGGTGACAATAGTTTCCTATTCTTCATCAGACTCAGGATACCATATCTATCCAAAAAATTTGGTTGAAGGTTGGGCTGGTGGATACAAGGAAATATTTTTTAGGTCTACACCATTTGAAATGGTCATCTCACCTCACCTGCTAGTCTATAAATACAACTACAGTGGCAAGCCAAGGTCGTCCTAAAATAATAGGATAACCATTAGCTGATTTTCTAGGTTGCAACACTAAGAAATCTACAGGGTATTCCCAAGAAGATACTTCAATGGCAACATCCTCTAGAATTCCTTCTGTTTTAGCCACTGACCTATCTACCATTTCCAAAACTATGGTAGTAGGACTAAGGTTATTGAGCTGCAATTTTTGCATGGTTTCCTTAGTCATCACGTTGATTGCAGCTCCTAAATCGATAAGTACATTTGGAATTTGAACTAACCCAACAGTAATTGTAACTACTAGACTCCCTAGATCACCATATTTAGGGGGTACTAGTTTTCCAAAAAGTAGGTCAGCCAACTTACCTTCTACTTGTATAGTCTTAGGAAAGGCTTTCTTCTTCCTGCCAGGTTTCCTAATACACAGCTCCTGAATGGTTTTCCTAATCAGAGGTACATCCTTTATTTCCTGCAACAAAGGGAGTGAGATAGACATTTTCCTCAATTCTGTGATTAATTCTGATTCAGGAGCAGTGATAGTGTGGTCAAACCTTTTAGGATATGGTAGGTCTACCGAGGCAGGTTCAATTTTTCCTTGTAAACTTTCTATTTTTTCCTCTTTTTGCTCTGTTTGTGGTTTTTCTGGACTTGAAAATTCTTGCTTTCCATCAATTTCTTCAATAGTGGGTGGTGCAGGGTCAGGTAAAACCTTCCCTGAATGTAACTAGATGTTACTACAATCAAGGACATGGACTGCAGTAGTCTCTTCAGACTCAGCTCCATAAACATGGGTTGCTTGTCTATTGTTATTGGGGTTAGCCATAGGATGAGCTGGAAGTGGAGGCTACTTAACTGGCTGTGTTTGTTGTGGTTGAACTATTCCCTAAAAATTTTTATTAGGGGCTAGCAGCAAGTGTTGGTTTGGTGGTTGATACCTCTGCTGCCCTTGATAGGATGGGTATTGTTGCCCCCATATTTGCCCTAACTGATTTGGTACCCAAGATGGATTAACTGGATGCCATGGCTGATTCCAACCAGAATGTGACCAATCTTGAGGAGATGCCCAAGTTTGATTCCAAGGTTGAGGAGGAGGTTCTGTGTATCCCCATGGCATATTCCAAGGATTTTGTCCCCAATTTGAAGAAAAGCGAGGGGCATTTTGGTTTTGTATGAAGTTGCCTCCTGGCCTTTGCCCAATAGCATGAAGTTCTTCAACTTGGTTTTCTATAGCACTCCTAAGATGGGGCAAAAGGTGACATTTATCAGTTTTATGCTCCTTTGAGAAAATGCCACAGATTGCTGAGATTGAGGTCTTGTCCAAAGGACAATCTTGCAGAGCATGCTTATTTTGACACCTAGGACAATAGATAGACAAGGGTGGTGAAGAATTGGCTCTTGTATTCCTTTCTCCTAAAGTAGTGTTTAGTTGAACAAGTATATCAGTTTTCATATTAGCCATTTCTTCCATCAATTCTTTTATGTCTACATTATTAGGAATTTTCTTCTTTCTTTTATCCCTAGTTCTAGAATAATTTGTGCACAACTCTATAATATCAGCAATATCAAGTTGGTGTACATATCCTTTTCCCATTATATCCAGTACTTCCTTTGATTCATCTTGTAATCCCCTAAGAAAGATAGATTTTAACAATTCTCCTTCTATAGGACCAACTCTTTTCTGGATAAAAGCAAATCTATCAACATAATCTTCCAAATTTTCATCTTCTTCTTGTTTAATTTGAAATAACTCATCCTTTCTATTACGTACCCTGCAATACTCCTGATATTTGTCTAAAAATATAGTTTCCATTTCATCCTAGGTATGAATGGAATCTGATTCAAGACTCATGAACCAATGTAAAGTTGCATCTTTAAGTGTGGAAGGGAATAATTTCAGCTTTTGATTATCAGTCACATAATCATATGTTTGACACAAGATCTTAAACTCGAACAAAAACTGGTCAGGATCTTCAGACATTGTTCCCCTAAAGATTGGCAACACTGAGGGAGAAATGGTTTTCATAGGATCTTGATGTCCAGTAGTTAATTGTATAGGATACTCAAAAGTTCTAGCAGGAGGTGGTGGTTGTGCCATGTTTTCCTCCTCTGATTTAACTGATTCAGCTTTTTCTATTTGTTCTAATAATGGATCAGGAATAGAAGAATGTCTAGTAGCAAGTGCTTCAAGAAGTTCTTCCTCAAAAGGTTCTGCAGATGGTTCAACTGATGAAGAATATGATTCTCTTTTTACTCTATCAGGATAATCATAAATAGGCAGATCTTCTCCTATATGGGAAGAATGCCTTTCTGGGAAGGAACCGGTTCTAATAAACCTCCCTCTCTCATCTCTTGGCCTATGCATTCATGCCTATTTACTAAAATGAACTAAACCTCAGGTCTCCAAAAACTGTTTCCTAAGATAGGACAGTTTCTGGACTGCTAGACCTCTCCTAACAACACCTAAGGTTCCCCAACAATGGTGCCAAAAATGATGAGTGTCGTCAATTCTTCATCATTTAATCATTATGTGTCAATCCAGGGCGGTGTCCAAGGCTATATACGAAAGCAGGGGTTAATAGACTAATTTTTAGTTCATCTAGATCATGGTCTTATTCTTAGAATAGTTAGTGTTTTGGGGGTGTCAAGTGTCCCGTTTAATCTCCTAGAAACTAAAACTGAGTGCCTACTTATCCTTGCATAATTTGAAATTCGCACAGTTGCAAGAAAAGAAAATATTAACTATTGTAGAATTAAAAATGACAAATTTAATTGACAGAATTTAAAATAACAAAAATGGAAATCACAGAAATAACTTATAACAACAATGAAACTAAAACTTCACACCTGCAGAAAATGAAACCTAAGACAATGATGAAATTCAAAGGTTGGAAAGCAAATATTGCAAATCTATAGCAAACTGAATTAACCAAAAATTCTCTGATGCAAACTAGAAATACAGACTGGAAATGTTGAAGCTGAAATAGAAAATGTTATGCTATAAAATATATTCTAGATGAGTTACCTACCATGCATTCAAATGCCACATTATCCTAATCACTAACCATACAAAAAATGTCAGATCTCTACTGACTTGCTGCAGCCAGAAATAGCATAATTCTGTCAAGTAAAAACCCTCCTCTGGACCTGGAAGTGGCCCTTACTTCCTGAACCAAAAGAGGGCAAATAAACTTACTCTAAACTATTAATTCCTCACACTCAACTCAAAATTGAACATAAATAAATGATAAATGATGCACCTTTATTTCATTCTAGCAACATAACAATAGTGCAGGGAAAGACCTATAGACTACTGTGCTGTTGTAATAGACAATTACAATATCTAAAACTTCTATTACTTATTTCCTCTCTCCTCTCCCTTCAACCAGATGGGAGTGCTTTATTTATACAAATAAGGTACATTATAGATAAGGTTTAATGTTGTTACATAGGACTGTTACAACTGTTTCAATTTTGTTCTTCCATAAATGCAGGGTTTTGACCCTTCAGGCCTTCTCCACTCAAGCTGCTGGCTTCCACCGATGAGGGACAGGTGTAAGAATGGATAAGGATACTCCTAAAATTATTGTATTCACCGTTTACCTCCTGTTTATGGTGATTAAATACGCATTCAATCAGTTTTAAACCCTCTACGCTTATTCCGGAGCAACTCCGAAATATCAGGCAACAGAACAAGGTTGTTGTTATATCTAGCAATAGAAGCACATGCGACCAACTGTGGTGGCAGATATGGTTTCTCTGAGAACCTAGATGACTAATTCCACTTTTGGTTTGAGTTGGAGTGGACAAATTCCATGTCATTCTGTATATGTACAATTGGCTAGAATTTGTATGGAAAAAGTCCAGTTTCCTGCACAGCCAACTGTTGATAGAGTTCTTGGCACCTTAAAGTAATTTAAAAAATTTGGAAAACGGTGAAATACACTTATGGAAGAAATATAAACCTTATGAATGAAGTACCTAAATATTGTAATACCTAAATTAATGTAGAATATACTGAAATAAACAACCAAAATAGAATATAAAACATGGACAAATTAGTCAAAATAGAGTATATGCACTTTCATCATTTTAACATGTAAATACCATCACATAATGCATAGTATCTCTAATATTAACATAAAATCACAACATAAGCAGTTCCAAATGGGTTTAAAATTTTATCAAAGTAGTTTTTTATGAGGCAATTTTCTGCCTCATCAATATGGCCCATTTAATTTTGAATGATGGTTTTCTCTAGTCCAGCTACCTCTCCCAGGATGAATTTCCTTTCTAGGTGGCTTTGAAGTCTGATTTCTCCTTGGTGGGATTCTAGTTTTCGATTTTCCCCTTGGGTGGGATTTTTTAATTTCTCATTTTTCCTGCCTAGGTGGGATTTTTTTTAATTTCTTGCCTTGGGCAAGATTTTTAATTTCAAATTTATTGCTTTCCTACCTTCGGTGGGAATTTCAATGTTTATTTGTAATGTTCTTGTGTTGGGCAGGATTTTCAAAAAGGCCTGCCCTATGGCCTTCTGGATGGTCTGTTGACCTTTTGTAACAAGGTTTTGGGGCCCCTTTCAAAACCCACTTTTAATGAAATATTTTACCAATAAAAAAAATAACAAACCTGAATAAAAAATATACCTAAGATTGCTTTCCTACTACTATTGAGTCAATTTAATAATAGAATATAAACAAGCAACATTTTCTCAGAATCAATGAATCCTGTTGTTGCTCCTGCAGTGACCAAAAACTTCAAAATATAATCATTCCAAACTCGATCTAGCAAGAAATACCAAGACTTCCATATCATGAAAACAATAGATCAACCAAGTCCAGAACTAAATACAAAAACACCAATTCTCCTTATGAAAAGTCCAGAATGTTAAGCAATTAAAATGATCAACTCTAGTTTCAATAGGTAACAAATTTGTTTCACCTACTAAAGAGCCACTCAACATTTGAAAACACATAGAATAGTGCCAATGGAATGACAAATATTTCTTGGCATCATCCCTTCTTGTTGCCTCCTTAGTTTACACATAAAGTGTTCTTCCCTTTAGAACCTAAGAATTCAAAGGTAAGTCAGGAACAACCCATTTAAAATACCCACAAATTGATCCTCTTGTGATAGACCAATTACCACAACAAAAAATGATTTTCCCTATTGTGGCCCTGGTTTCTTAATCATACACTTGTTGCAACAGTTCCACCTAAGCATCAATATACCTACAATAGTTCCACCTAAGCATCAAATATAAGAAGGTAGTACAAATCTGGTTGTTGATGGCTTGAATTAAGATCTTCTTGGAGCATTCATTATCATTTTTTACTCTTGTGTCCATTTGAGTTCCACTTGTCAGTGATTATACAAGAGCAGCCCTATCTTCACAAATGCATGCTAGACACTACTCATAATGAAACAAACAATTAACTACCATCTGCATGAAACTTGCACTTGAATACGATTATACTAGTTGAGGGTATTCATGTGTCCATGTAGTTTCAATAGGAAGTTTGTAAGAGGCTTTGGATGGCTTGCAACCCCTCTTATTGATCTTAAAAAAATATCAAATTCATTAGATAGAGGCAATGGAGGTTACATTGAACTCATGAAAAAATAATAATATCCAACTTAGTTTTAACACTTGTAAATCAAGTACAAATACAAAATGGAAAATTCTTATTTCAAGTGCAATTCTTATTTATAGATATAGGTGAATGGACAACCTGAGCCCTCCATATAATGAGTAGATGTCTAAACATCCCTACCCACCCCAACCATCAGATATGAGGTGAGAGGGTATCCTGAGACTTCCATCAGATACATAAATATCCATCTATGCAAATCAAGTACTATTGCTAAGGACTAGGACTAAGAGTCAAACATGAAACATCAATTTCATAACTAACACTCACTCAACACAATAAACCTTCATTTCAACACATTACAACATGCATGCATGATTAGACTCTTAATCCTATGCCCTAGCAACACTTGTATTCTCTCTCTCATTTTTTACCAAATTACCTTCTTGTATCTGACTGGCCAACCTCATGCTCAGGATACCTACTCGCCTCACTCCTAGCTTGGCTACCCATTAATTATCTACTAGCATTTTCTAAGTACAGTAATTAGGCTTCCAACCATGTACCCTCACATTCTTCATGGATATATTGAATGTTGTCATCGTTTACATTTTCATCTTGTGCAGTTTTAGGTCCAACAAAATATGTTGCTCTAGAGACACTGACATATTCTACCTCGTATGCTTCAATATCTTTGATCCCTCTTGGAGGTGATGTGAGAACCACATACCATCTGGTATCAAGTGGATCATTTACATAAAAGACTTGTCTGGCTTGCGATGCTAGGATAAATGGATCATCTTTTAGTCTATCTCGGCCAAGTAATATGTTCATGTTGACCAGTGTGAAGCCCATTTCATCCTTTCTACATCCATTCCTCATATCAAGAACATTCACCCAGTCACATTTGAATAGGGGGTATTGAAACCGATAGTAATCCAACAAGATTATTTCCCTAATAACACCATAATATGTGATTGTTTGAAGCATTGGGTTTGTGTCTTTTGCACTTGCTCTACACAAAGTAGTAGCATCGACACACACACCATTGTTTTGAGTTGTTCTTTGGTCTTCTTTGTCTTTGATATGAAATCTATAACCATTGATCAAATAGCCTGAATGTTTGGTTGCAACTTTCCTCGAACCACATGCCAACCATTTTATTGTGTTGGAGTCATTGTCATTATGTTGCATTTCATCTCCATGAAACTAAAACAAAGAAGAATAGTTTAAATATGATTGTAGAACATTACATGACGTTCAGTACATGACAATCAGTATAAATATTAAATATCATATTCAAGAGAGTAGATAATAACCTGATCTCGTAGCCAAGTGATGAATGTTTGATTATGGATTTTTTGCAACACCCCTTCATCTCTCACTGCATGGGGGTTGGATTCCTTGATACTCTTTAGGTGCTTCCTGATTTGGCCCAAATTTTGTCAAGCTTAGTTGGATCTAATTAATATTCTACCATATATAACAACAACAAATAAACATCTACTTACTCTACCCAAGGCTGAACTTCATCCAAGTTAAAGAGAATACATCGATGGGCTTGCTCATAAGAAGTTTCATCCAAATCAAAGTCTTCACCACTAGACAAAGGCCTCCCATCGATTATAGTTTCTTCGTCCTCATCACTCCATACCTCATTGTGACCAAGGTGATCACCAATTGCTTCCGTACCTCTCATGTAGTCCGCACAGAATGAAATAGATTCCTCGACAAGATAATGTTCGATAATACAACCTTCGGGCCTAGCTCGGTTCTTTACATAGCCCTTAAAAATATTCATAATTCTAAGAAAGGAAACAAACAATTTTGATTAGATGAGACACTACAAAAATTAGAAAAATGGTGGTTTATGAAACTGATGAATGCATACAAACCTCTCGAAAGGGTACATCCATCGATATTGTACAGGTCCACATAGACGTACCTCCCACACCAAGTGAATAGTTAGGTGCACCATGATATCAAAAAATGAAGGGGGAAGTACTTTTCAAGTAAACATAACATCTCCATGACCTCTACCAATAATTTCTCTATTTTTATGGGATCCACCACTTTAGCGCATATATCCCTGTAGAACATGCACAACCGACAAATGGTTTGTCACACTGGCTTATCAAGAAAATGTCGTAGCACTACCAAAAGAAGTTGTTGCATGAGAACATGGCAGTCATGTGATTTCAGGCCCTAGATCTTAAGTTCTTTCATAGAGACACATTTTCTAATATTCAAACTATATCCATCCAGTACTTTCATATTGTATAGTGTACGACAAAACCTTTCTTTCTCAACCTTCGATAGATTGTAGGGTGTTGGTGGAAGATATGTCTTGTTTCCATCCATTACTAGCCACAATGTGTTCCTGATACCCATATTTTTTAAATCCTCATGAGATTTTTTGCCATCCTTTGACTTTTCATCGATACCTAGCAATGTTTCAAATAGGCTTTCACAGATATTTTTCTCCACATGCATCACATCCAAGTTGTGATGAACTAGAAGATGTTGTTCATAGATAGCAACATCAAACAAAAATTACTCAACATTGAGAGACATAACAACAGATACAAAAATAAAGTTGCATGTCGTACCTCCCAATATGGTAGATTGAAGAATATAGATTTCTTCTTCCATCTTGCTATAGGAACAAACATGCTATCCTCATCCATGTTGCATTTCCTTTTATTTGAGTTGCTCTTTCCCCAATTTGGTGGAATTCCCTATACTATTTTTAGTATTTTCATCCCATTTAAAGGTTTGGGTGGTTTATCGAGCTCTTGTTTGCCATTGAAATATGCCCTCTAATGATGAAACAAATGATCTAGAGGAAGGAATCTCCTGTGGCCCATGTAAGTGATATTTCTACTACATTTAAGATATTTTGCACAGGTGTTCTCCTCGCATATTGGACATGCTGCCTTTCCCTTTGTCATACATCCTGATAGGTTTCCATAAGCAGGAAATTCATGGATGGCCCACATCATTATTGCTCTCATATTGAACATAGTATTGGAAAATGCATCATATGTTTCTACTCCTTTAGTCCATAGTTCATGCAAGTCATCAACCAATGATTGTAGATAAACATCAATATCATTGCTTGGTTGCTTGGGACCAGGTATTAACAAGGTGAGCATTGAATGTTTCCTCTTCATCCACATCCATGGTGGGAGGTTGTAAGTGACCAACACAATGGGCCAACAACTGTAAGCAGTACTAAAGTCAGCAAAAGGGTTGAACCCATCGGTTGCCATTGCAAGTCGTACACTACGTGGATCATTGGTGAAATATTTCCACTTAACATCTATAGTTTTCCATGCTGAGGAGTCAACTGGATGTCGCATATTGCCATCTAAACTCCTATGCTAGGAATGCCACCTCATATTCTTCGTAACCTTTGCAGAGCTACAAGAAGAAAGCAACTCACTTCAACCACGTCTAACAATGTTGAAAGAAACAAACACAACAAAGCTAATGATATAATAAAATCCCTTACCTATACATTCTCTTCAACCTCGGTATAATGGGGAAATACCTCAACACCTTCGTAGGAACATTAATGCATACCTTTTGTGAATGAGGGTCAACTTTCCATCGAGATGCACCACATGTTGGGAAAGCTTACTTCTTTTCATGATATTTCCAATATAAAATATAATCATTGATGCATGCATGTATCATTACATAATCTAATCCCAATGGCCTCATCATTTTCTTCATCGCATATGTGGACTCTGGAATTGTATTATCGATTGGGAGCATATATTTCAGCAACTCCAGTAAGTCGCCAAATCTTTTGTTCGACCAACCATGTTTTGCTTTGAGATTATACAATTTAGTGATCATCGATAGCTTTGTGTACTTTGTACAACCTAGGTATAATGGTCATTTGGCATCTTCGAGCAAGCTACAATATTCATCAATAGGAACTACTCCATAAGATGATTGGAACTCAACATCATCTCGTAGTTTTGGTCCACTCTCTAGGTAATTGACATTGAACAATTTGTATGCATCATTGACCATTCCAATGATGTCATCTTGTACATCTTTGGTAATTGGACCCTCATCAGTGGTAGAGCACGTGCTCGATGCATATTTTTCAAAACTAGAGGGTTGTTCTCCATGCAAAACAAACTCGGTATATGTCTTGTCAATCCCGTGCCAAATCAGGTGGTCACGAACCTTCGAAAAACCAAGAGTTTCCATATTTGAGCACTTTCGACATGGACATCTAGTTCTTTCAGGGTCCATTGAATTCTTTCTTGTAAAATCTAGGAATTGGTGAACCCCACGATAATAGTCCTCGCTATTTCTACAAACAAACCCCCCAAAAAATAAGAAAGTATAGTTATATGGGTAGAACTGATCGAAAGCACAACTTTTCTTCGTTAATGGTGATAACATAGTTGAAATACCTAGTTGCTCCTAGCCAAGATTTGTCCATGATACTTGATGGACAAAAAATATTGACCCAATTGACCTGGCTAGAGTTGGTGCTCTGAGTCTTGAGGATGATCCAACTGTTGAAAGTAAAGACAATAATCTTGTTGCCCAAGCACAACCTGCACAAGGTAAGTGGAGTTTCTTATGCAACTTATTACTACACAGTACACTCATGAAGTTTCAAATTTTGTAGAAGTAATTTCAATACTTGGAGTGCTTGTCAAGAATGGGTTCTGATCAGTTTGCCAACCCACAATACCACTTAACATTTAAGAAGCATAATGTAAAATTCTTCACAAATGTTGCTTTGAAGTTGTACAAAGTTTTGTTTGTGAGTACATTATTCCTATGAGATATGTAACAGGTAAAGTACTGAGCTTCAAGTGGATACAAAAAATATTCAATGAAAGGATGATCTGATTGGCTTTGAATCAGACCATAAAGCTCACCATTTCAAGCACCATGTATCTTAAGATAAGAAAGAAACCATGGAGATTCATATATATTTACAACATCAACCTACAATATAAACTTGAAATGTACTCCCTACTCCAATTTTTTATCAGAGTTATTTGTAACAAAATCTCAAATTTAGAAGTAAATGATCATGTATTCCTTTGTTTAAATGTGTTAAGAGCTTGCCATGAAGCTCATCATTTTGAGCACCATGTATCTTAAGATAACTATGTTAAAGTCATCTATGTATCACAAACTTTGTAAAAAATATGTATTTCAAATAGAGTTGCTTGAAGGCATCCAACATATTGTTGTGCCAACTAAACCTAATGTGGCTTTGAATCATTTAAACCATAAAGTAGAACACTCCTAGGGGTAGTTCAATGTCTTGTTATGAATAAATAATATTTAAATTAAAGAGTGGTTCTTACAACCCTTTAATATACAAATCATTGTATAAATCTATGTCAATATATATGACATCTGACTCACAATAACATGCTGGAGATAACACTTTATTTAAGTTGAAGATTCACTTTTGTATTAATGTTCAAAATCCCTATATATTTACCTTATATTTAATTATCTTATATGTTGTCGTTATCCATGGGTCCAGCCCATGACGTGGTATCCTTATCTGTTCACCAGATAAGAGTTTTTTTTTGTTGTTATTTGTTGTCATCCTTATCCCGTGGAGGATAAAAGTGGATAAGAGGAAAGTGTTCGAGAAGATACTCTCCAGCGATTACTCTGCTTTATTTCCTGCTTTAGTTTTTCTGCTTTTTACCACCATTGGTGAAGATTAGTTTTTTTGCTTTTTACCACTGCTGGTGAAGATTAGCTTTTCTATTTTTTACCACCATTGGTGAAGATTAAAACGTTGGGCAGAGAGGTCTATAAATTAAGTGTAATCTGTATGCATGATATACAAGAGTGATAACAAGAGATGAGACTCTGTTTTGATAGAGAGTTGTAATATGTAATCGTTGATTTGTCTTCTCAAGAAAGGATCTAATCTTTTGTGGACGTAGGCACAATTGCCGAACCACGGTATCTATTGTGTCATCTTGTTTATGAATTCTCTTATCTTATTATTGTTGTAGTGTATATTTTCTGTGTCTGGTTAATTTTCATTGCAGAGTATATTTCATTCTTCATTTGCTTTCCAAAGACCCAACAACTGGTATCAGAGCCAGCTTGGTTCACTTGTGTGTGGATCAAATATGGAGGCAAACACCTCTACTCGGATGGTTAGCTTAGATGGCAACAACTGGTTAATCTGGAAAGCCAAGATGGAAGATCTTCTCTATTCGAGGGACCTCAACCTGTCGATTGAAGTAGACCAGAAGCCATACGACATATCCATTGAGGATTGGACAAAGATGGACCGAAAAGCAACTGCTTGCATCCGTCAATGGTTGGATGATATTGTGTTTCACCATGTGGCGATAGAAACCAGTGCAAACCCTTTATGGAAGAAACTGCATGACTTGTATGAGAGAAAGACAACCGAAAACAAGGCATTTTTGATCAGAAATATGGTAAACTTGAAGTTTAAAGAAAATGGGTCTGTTGTAGAGCACCTAAACGAGATGCAGAGCATTGTAAATCAGCTAGCAGCTATGAAGATGGTGTTGGATGATGAGCTGCAAGCACTGTTGTTGCTAAGCTCACTACCGGATAGCTGGGAGACTCTTGTTGTATCCCTGAGCAACTCGGCACCCAATGGAGTTGTTACCATGAGTCAAGTTACAGGCAGTTTGTTGAATGAAGAAGTGAGGAGAAAATCCTCAAATTCCTCCCACTCACAGGCATTGGTTGCTGAAGAACGGGGAAGACCAAAGAACCGAGGAGATAACAATCGAGGCAAATCAAAAGGGAGATCCAAATCAAGAAAAGGAATAACCTACTACTACTGCAAGAAGCCCGGGCACATGAAGAGGGAGTGCAGGAAGCTTAAAAGAGATCAAAAGGAAGGGAAATTTGGTGATGAAAATAAAGAACATCAAGAAACCACTGCAGTTGCATCCAATGATGTCCTAATATTCTCAATGTGTGGTGAAGACTGTATTAGTGCAGCGTGTGAAGATTCAAACTGGGTGGTTGACTCAGGAGCATCCTTCCATGCCACTTCACATAGCAATTTCTTTATCACGTACAAGTCAGGAGACTTTGGTTCGGTAAGAATGGGAAATAATGGAGTGTCTAAAATTGTTGGAATGGGTGATGTTTGCATCACAACCAATGTTGGTTATAAGCTGGTCCTCAAGGATGTGAGGCATGTTCCAGATCTCAGGTTGAATCTCATCTCAACTGGAAAGCTTGATGATGAAGGGTATGAGACACAGTTTGGCAATGGATTATGGAAGCTAAAAAAGGGCTCTTTGGTTGTGGCAAGAGGAAAGAAGTGTTGCTCTCTCTATAGGACCGAAGCCCAGTTATCCAAAGGTGAGGTGAACACTATTTCTGATGAATCTCTATCTGGTCTGTGGCATCGGCGACTCGGTCACATAAGTGAAAAAGGTTTGGAGACTTTGGTGAAGAGGAATTCTCTTCCAAATCTCAAAGGTACGTCATTGGCTCCGTGTGATCATTGTTTAGTAGGAAAACATCATAGAGTTTCTTTTTCACATGCTAAGGCCAAACGGAAAATTGAGATTCTTGATCTAGTTTATTCTGATATATGTGGCCCTATGAGCGTGAAAACTCTTGGTGGTGCTTTGTACTTTGTTACTTTTATTGATGATGCATCCAGGAAAGTTTGGAGCTTTACCATGCAGAGCAAAGATCAAGTGTTTGAAATATTTCAAAGGTTTCATGTTATGGTTGAAAGGCAGACCTCCAAGTCCTTGAAATTACTTCGTACAGATAATGGTGGAGAGTACACCTCAAAGATATTTGAGGAATATTGTGCAAAGCATGGGATAAGACATGAGAAGACTGTCCCTTACATGCCACAACACAATGGTGTTGCAGAAAGGATGAACCGCACCATAGTTGAAAATATTAGAAGCATGCTTTCTTCAGCTAAGTTATCAAAGGAGTTTTGGGGTGAAGCCATGAGTACAACTTGCTATTTGATAAATTTATCTCCTTCAGCTCCATTGGAAGGCGATGTGCCAGAAAGAGTGTGGACCGGCAAGGAGGTATCTTATTCACATTTGAAAGTCTTTGGATGCAAGGCTTTCATACATGTACCTAAGAAGCAGCGAAGCAAGCTAGATGACAAAGCAATCCAATGTATATTTTTGGGTTATGGAGGTGATGAGTTTGGGTACAGGTTATGGGATCCCAAGGCCAAGAAGTTGCATAGAAGCCGAGATGTGGTTTTTCATGAAAACCAAACATATTCTGATTTTGACAAAGAAGAACAACCAAAGAGAGTTGTAGATGAGCTACCAGAAACACAAGATCCTTTACCCATCCATGAAAATGAAGGGCAACAAGCTCAAGATGAAGAAGATCAAGTTTGGGGTGATGAGGATCAACAAGCAGATGATGATGATGCACATGGTAATGATGATGTGCATGGTGATGTTGAGCAGGGGGAGCAACCTCCTCAAGAAGAACCACCTATGCTGAGAAGGTCACAAAGGGAAAGGACAACCTCAACAAAATATCCTTCATCAGAGTATATCACACTCACTGAAAGTGGTGAACCAGAATGCTTTAAAGAAGCTATGATGCATGAGCAGAAAGAACAATGGAAGAAAGCTATGCAAGAAGAACTTAAGTCCTTGCATAAGAACAAAACTTATGATTTAGTTGAGCTACCAAAAGGGCGAAAAGCCTTAAAGAACAAGTGGGTGTTTAGGCTGAAAAATGATATGAGATATAAGGCAAGGTTGGTAGTGAAAGGTTTCGGGCAGAAAAAGGGTGTTGATTTTGACGAAATTTTTTCTCCTGTTGTGAAGATGCCTTCTATTCGTACTGTCCTAGGCCTAGCTGCTAGTCTAGACTTAGAGATTGAGCAGCTGGATGTCAAAACAACTTTCTTACATGGAGATCTAAAAGAAGAAC
Source organism: Wollemia nobilis (assembly GCA_028583015.1). Lineage (NCBI taxonomy): Eukaryota > Viridiplantae > Streptophyta > Pinopsida > Araucariales > Araucariaceae > Wollemia > Wollemia nobilis. Next base: position 4,104,127 of record JAQPPZ010017049.1, on the reverse strand, counting down.
TATATATGGAGCAGCCGGAAGGTTTCCTAGTAAAGGGCAAGGAGCACATGGTATGCAAGTTGAAGAAGAGCTTATATGGGTTAAAACAAGCACCAAGACAATGGTATAAAAAGTTTGACTCTTTTATGATGAATCAAGGCTTCATTAGAACCACTGCAGACCACTGTGTTTACTTCAAAAAATATTCAGAGTCTTCCTTCATTATTCTTTTGTTGTATGTTGATGATATGCTTATCGTTGGTCAAGATGCTAATCTGATTGACAGGTTGAAGAAGGAGCTGAACAAGGTCTTTGAAATGAAGGACCTAGGGGCTGCAAACCAAATTTTGGGTATGACAATCAAGCGTGATAGAAGGAACAAGAAGATATGGCTATCACAAGAAAAGTACGTTGAGAAGATACTTGAAAGATTTAATATGAAAAATGCCAAACCTGTGAGTACGCCATTAGCTAGTCACTTCAAGTTGAGTGTCAAGTCATCTCCAACCAGCAATGAGGAAAAGAAAGAAATGGAAAATATCCCCTATGCATCAGCTGTAGGGAGCTTAATGTATGCTACAGTGTGCACAAGGCCCGACATAGCACATGCTACTAGTGTAGTTAGCAGATATCTTGCAAATCCAGGCAAGCAACATTGGGAAGCTGTAAAATGGATCCTAAGGTATCTAAGAGGCACCTCTAAAGTTTGCCTATGTTTTGGAAACTCACCACCTATGGTGGAAGGCTATACAGATGCAGATATGGCAGGAGATCTTGATAGCAAAAAGTCTACTTCTGGTTACTTGTTTACTTTTGTAGGAGGAGCCATCTCTTGGCAATCAAGGCTGCAAAAATGTGTTGCACTTTCGACTACAGAGGCAGAGTACATTGCTGCCACAGAAGCCTATAAGGAGATGCTATGGTTGAAACATTTTCTTATGGAGTTGGGTTTGCAACAAAAGGAGTACGTGATTAAGTGTGACAGTCAAAGCGCCATTGATCTGAGCAAGAATGCTACATTCCACTACAGAACCAAGCACATTGATGTGCGGTATCATTGGATTAGAGATGTCCTTGAAAATGGTTTGGTGAAGATTAACAAAATTCATACTGATCGAAATCCGTCAGACATGATGACGAAGACAGTGCCAAAAGAAAAGCATAAATTGTGTAAAGCTTTGGTAGGCATGAATTCCGTGTAAGCCTCGAGTATGGGGGAGCCCTCCTCATGGGTCTGGAGGGGGAGATTGTTGTCGTTATCCATGGGTCCAGCCCATGACGTGGTATCCTTATCCTATTCATCGGATAAGAGTTTTTTGTTGTTATTTGTTGTCATCCTTATCCCATGGAGGATAAAAGTGGATAAGAGGAAAGTGTTCGAGAAGATACTCTCCAGCGATTACTCTGCTTTATTTCCTGCTTTAGTTTTTCTGCTTTTTACCACCATTGGTGAAGATTAGTTTTTCTGCTTTTTACCACTGCTGGTGAAGATTAGTTTTTCTACTTTTTACCACTGCTGGTGAAGATTAGCTTTTCTATTTTTTACCACCATTGGTGAAGATTAAAACGCTGGGCAGAGAGGTCTATAAATTAAGTGTAATCTGTATGCATGATATACAAGAGTGATAACAAGAGATGAGACTCTGTTTTGATAGAGAGTTGTAATATGTAATCGTTGATTTGTCTTCTCAAGAAAGGATCTAATATTTTGTGGACGTAGGCACAATTGTCGAACCACGGTATCTGTTGTGTCATCTTGTTTATGAATTCTCTTATCTTATTATTGTTGCAGTGTATATTTTCTGTGTCTGGTTAATTTTCATTGCAGAGTATATTTCATTCTTCATTTGCTTTCCAAAGACCCAACATTATAGAAGTTTAATTTACCAATTATTGTTCTTGACTTGTTAATCTACTAATATTCAAAACTATTTAGTTATTTTAAGGGAGATATTTAATTTTCCACTTATTGTATCTACTATGTGATCTAATAATCCTCAATACTATGACACCTGCAAAGTAAGCAAATTATCTTATCACTTCAATTTGAACATCAAATTTTGTAGACTCTTCAAAATAGCCTACTGGATCAGTAGATTAATTAAAAGTTGATTCAAGAAATCACTAACTTTTAACTTGTAAAATATTTTATGAAAGTGAAATGAAATTTCAAGGGATATACCCCTAAATTATGTCCTTGTCTTATGTTGGTCAGGAGGACATATCAACTAGCATAGACCTGTATAAGTCCGACTATGAGAAGATAGCAACAAACAATTCAAAGGGATCTAAGACATAACACCAAATTGAAGGAAGACCAAACGAAGCTCTAAAACTGAAAAATATCTCTTCTAAAAAATAATTACATACTTGAGACAAAGTAATAAAATATCCTCTAAATTTGTTGTAATGTTGTCATTAGAAGGCACCATTAAATTTCCTTTAATGTCACAAAATTTACTAAACAATTCCATAAAATTTACTAAACAATTTAATAGAGATCAGATCTCATTTTACTATAGTGTATATTTTTCTAAGTTCAAGACTCTAAAATTATGTCACTTTCAAACAGGGTTATGCATAGCAGCTATTTATAGCCAAATTGGCTAAAATTAGGATTTTTGAAAATTGGAATTGGCTAATATTTGGGATCCTTGACCAAGGCCCCATTAGCCAAAACATTCTAGGTAAAAAAAAAATTGGGGATTGATTCGACCCAATTTTATAATGATTTGACCATTTTAAGTTTAAATTTCCAACATTACCCCTAATAATAGTGAATTTTCTACATGTGTTTGGACACTATTCACTTGGATTTCAAAACTGATTCACCAAATTTTTATAAAAACATTTTGGGGCTGACCCCTTATGCATAACCCTACTTTCAACATATCAACATAATAGTTTAGGAGATAAACATAATCTCAGTAGTTCTCCTATCTAGTAACTTCCTTGAATTCCCTAGCCAAGTAAACTAGTATGTGAAACCTAGGCACATTGGATTGAAGCCAAAAGTAAAATAAAATCATACAAGTATCTACTAATATGCCTTACAAAAATGGAAGAACTTCTTTATCTATCTGTTGGCATTTTTGCCACACTACAGTTAGGAGTCCAAAAAAGGGGTGAACCTGATGGGCGATTGTGATGGGCGAATGCATTTCAGGGGCGAACGTCATTAAAAGTTTTTTTTTAATGTCGGGCGAAGACGTTTCGAAAAATATATTTCAGCAATGTTTGAGTTTAGGCAAAGGTGTTTTTCTTCGTTGCCCCACTTGGGAGGCGAATGGTATTTTTAAAAAAATATCAGTTGGTTTATTTTTCACCCGGATGCAAAATTATGAGAGCATATGACGAATTAAAATATGTGGATTTGGTCATTAATTACCGTCATCTTGGGCAATATTTAAAATGTGAATTCCAATCAAGGATATGCCTAGATAAGGGCCGCAATTTAATATTGGTGGCGAAGTGGAGGATTTTTTGTCATTTTCAAGAATGCCTTCTCGGTGATTTTACTCCCTCTCCAAAGCAAATTCAATACGGAGTAAATTAATGAAGCTCATGTTCGATTTCCGAGAGGATGGAGGTGGCCCAAATTTAATGCCCTTGTGCCCGAATGCCTTGTCATCCATAACCATTTTTAGACCATAATTATCAGTAGGATATTTCCAAGAAATAATGATCCACCATGTCTCTGATTTACGGACATTGGGTCCTTTCATGTATTTAATGAAAGAGGTGCAAACCTCTATAAATACTAAGCAAATTTCATTGTAAAGGGTTAGACTATTTTGCAAGAACACTCCCCTAAGTTCTGCACTAATAGAAGAGATCTTCGCCTTGGATTTGTGAGCTATTTTTCATGTATGGTTTCATTCTGATTTGACGTACTTCTGCTAACGCTTGTGTTTCTTGCCTATTGTTACACTTGAATTTTGAAGTCTGAGTTCGGGTCCTGCTAGCGAGGAATGAAGTACTGGAGTATCACCCTAGAGGTTGCCATCATGGAGGTTGCAAATGGAATTCTGTTGCTTGATTCTCTTTGCAGTGCTGCTAAGCTTGGAGGGTGCGACTGCTGCTGAGTTTATCCATCATCCTGCACTTCGGCCTGTGGCCATATTTCCCTTTCTTTCCACATTTTCCATTTCTTTCCCGCACCCTTATCTTCAAACAAGTGTAGGATTAGTCAAGGAGCCAACCTTCTCTGGAGATTGGCCCGAAGGACATCTCTTTCCTTCGACCTTTCAATGCTGGTCGTATCTAGGGTGCACAAACGTATGAAGTTTGTTTACTAGGTAGATATTTGACCAACAATTTTTGGCATGCTCGATGGGACTAAAGGTTTCTATCTTAGTTAAGTTCTTTGATCTAACTAGGAATAGTGTCCGAAAAGCTCCACTTAGCGCATCATAAGCAATAGTAAGGCCCTGGTGTTCGCCTTGCTATTGTCATGTTAGAACATCTGGCGACTCAGCTCGACCCAGAGGTCTTCGAATGATAACAAGATCATAGGCCAAAGATCTAGAAAATCCAGTTGAGTTCTATGAACTTGACACAAAAATATTGGGTGAACATCCTAGGTTGGTTTCCCCAACACACCCATCAGTTGCTACGTCTTCACAAGTAGCTGGAATTTTTTCTTCTCCATCAAATCTGACTAGTACAACCACTAGTTTTCCTCCACCTCCACAACATAATCCTTCGGTTTCATCAAGTACCCCTATGCAAATGGCTCAACAACAATAGTAGCAACAATAACAACAACCATAGCAAAATCCACCAAGGTTGTTCGCAGCATGGAACAACACAGGAGCACTTAACCTACAAGCACAACATCCGGTACCACAAGCAGCACTAAAAGTTTTGCCTACATATGATGGGACTGGTAAGACTGCATATGAACATGTGCAAGATGTGGCCTCTTTGGCTTCAATTCATGGGATCATGGAGGAAGATGTGATGGTGAAATTTCTGGTGTTGTCACTTCATGGGAAGTTGTTGTATTGGTACAGATCATTACCCCAAGCAATGATTACATCATGGGATCAACTGGAAGAATTATTGATAAAAGGTTTTCATGAATCTACGGATCCATTTTCTCTGTTACATCAATTCACATCCATCCAGAGACATCCGCAAGAGGAGATCACGAATTTTAATGTCAGATTTGCTAGAACTTGGTAGAGAGTACCTGATGGGCTTAGACCATCCGATCATCAGGTTGCATGGTACTACCTGAAGGCTTTCAATTCTGATATCGGTTGGTCGATCCAACAATGAAATATCGGTACATTCCCTGAACTATACGAAGCATCTCAAAAAGCTAAAACTAATTTAATTGCATCGGGTAAGCTTCCCTCAAAGATGCCTATGCCTATTTTCCCTGATCTCCCATAATATGCATATTCTACTTCATATTCGCAACCTATGTCATCCATGTATCCTGTACCTTCCTGGAGTACAAGTACATCTCAAGCCACTACTATGCCATTTCCTCAATTTCTAGCCCCAGTAGTACCTCAATTTCTAGCTCCACCTATCCCACAACTATCGACTCTGCCCATTTCATAGCTGCCAGCTCCTTATCAACCCCCTACTTTGCCTGCTCCACAAGTGCCCTTGCCTTTGCCCGCACCTCCTATCGCTGCAAACATAGATCCCCAAATGAAGATCTTACAGGAGATGCAATCTCTGAACAAGGTGGTAACAAATCTGTCAAATGATATGTTGGTAATGAAGAAGAAACAAGTTGAGAGTGAGTTTCACTCAAGGAGATTTCACATACCACCCATGACCAGAGATCAAACTACACCAGTAGGTAGGGGCCCTGAAAGAGGTACAACTACATAGATCAATGAAGAAGTAGGGACATCTGAGTGAGATTATTGGTGTTCCACATGCAATGATCCTCACGAAGAAGTTGTATGCGTGGTTCACCAAAATTATGTCCAAACTCTAGGAGACAACTCCACAACTGGAAGGGTAAGTATGATTACAAAGATAGATCATAATTTCATGGTCTCTTCTTCAGAACAAGTCTCAGTTTTGACCAGAGCTGGGAAGAAGCCTGTTACTATGGATCCTATGGAGCTGCAACCATTGAAGGTATCGACTGAACAAAAGGATTCTAATGACAAAATGCAACCTCAAAGGAAGGCACCCGAAGTGGTCTCAAAGGAGCAATATTCTGTACTATTGAAAGATCTTTTGTCGAAGAAAGCTCCGGAGAGGTCGTAAGGTAAGGCATCCACTTCTCAACCCGTAGCTGCTCAACATCAAGCTAAAACTAAAGAGCAGGCTAAAGAGCATTTGAGGTACCCATCCTTGACCAAGCGTCAGATAATTGAAGCCACTCAACAATATCAAGAGAAGTACGAACCTGCTGCCAAGGGAAAGGAATCGGTTGTGGTTGACTACAATATTATGGAGGAAATGAAGAGGATACCAACAAAAGTGAGTCTATATGATGCCCTACAACTCCCTGGACAAGTGGATCTCTTGCAAGAGTCACTCAAATCCATCAAGGATAAAAAGAAGAGCAATACGTAGATAGTTCTAGCTCAACAACTTCCTATTTCTGCTACTGGGAAAAATAGACCACCCCCTTTCTATCTATCACTCAGAATGGAAGGTTGGATTGTCCATAATTGCATGGTTGATTCAGGTGCATCCACCACTATCATGCCAAAGGTAGTGTGTGAGTTCATGGGAATGGAGTACACCAAAAGTAGTCCAGGTGTGTTGCAATTGGATGGAACTCCTATGAAGACCATTGGCATGATCAAAGATATACCAATTGTGCTCCATAGCATGTCATAGATCACTGTGATCCAGGAGGTAGTGGTGGTTGATCTAGAGCCATACTTCAGTATGTGTCTCTCAAGGGAGTTCACTACGAAGCTTTGTGGATATCTGTCTTTGGACTACACTCACATGGAGATTCCTTTTAAAGGAAAGAGGATCAAAATCTACAATGAAAAGCCCTACTCTTTTCATGTAGAGAATATCGAAGATGAAGATGAAGTTGCATCCTCTGTCAACATGATGACAGAAGAGTTAGAAGATTTGGATCTGATGGAGGAAGCTTTGGGAGGACTCAAGCTTGAAGATGAGTTCTCCATGATGGATTTTAATGCCATGATGGACACTAAAATTGGGTGTTACACTATGACAAAACCCGAGAAAGAAGCAGAACCAAGCACCTCTGAATGCCAGGACTCTATTACTGATGAGCTTTGGAAGTTGTATTTTGATGGTGCCAGATGCAAAAATGGTGCAGGAGCAGGAGTTGTGTTGATCTCTCCCTCGGGTATACAGAAAATGTACTCGTATCGGTTGACCTGGTCATGTACTAACAATATCATTGAGTACGAAGCCTTGTGCCTCGGACTCAAGAAAGCTAAAAAACTTGGAATCAGACAACTACAAATATTTGGTGATTTCGAGTTGATAGTGAATCAGACTATGAACAAGTGCGTAGCAAAGCAACATTATCTGAAGTCCTACCGCAACAAGGTGTGGGACCTATTCGAGTCTTTCATGACGTTGAATGTTCAAGCAATTTCATATGAACAAAATAAACATGTCGATATATTGGCATCTCTCAGAGCAAACTTTTCCCTAGTGGAACAAGTAGTAAGAAGGCCCAAGATAGTAAGGGTTATTTTTAGGCCTTCAGTCCCAGATAAGAATGCTTACTGGTAGGTGTTCGATAATGATGAACAAATCGTTAACTTTCTCCTCAATGAAGCAGGTGCAATTGAAAATAGAGAGCTTTTGGAGGAAGAAATAGAGGGGATGATTCAATTGAAGAATAATCATATTCCCCGAGGGCTAATTTCATTGGAGAGTTTGTTCGATTCCAATGACAAAGCTGACAAGCACCGCATCAAGGTGGATGAAAAAGAATATATGGAGCTGCAGCTCGAACCTGGAAAGGTAATCAAGGTTGGTACAAATTGTACTAGAGAAGAACTTGAAGAAATCAAAAATTTGTGTTCAAAATTTCTAGACACTATTGCCTGGAGTTACCATGATCTCAGGGGATATGATAAAAATATTATCCAACACATGATTGAATTGCAAGAGGGGGTGAAGCCCTTTCATCAAAAGTAGAGGCCCGTTAATCCAAATATTGAAACGTTGATGAAGGCGGAGCTGCTGAAGATGTTGGAGGCTAAGATCATATACCCAATTAAGCACTCTACATGGGTCATGAACCTGGTCCCTATGCAGAAAAAGAATGGAGATATACGCCTCTGTGTGGACTTCAAAAATTTGAACCAAGCATCGCTTAAGGATCACTACCCTTTACCCCAAATTGATCAGATCTTACATGTTGTGGCTGGTGCCCAGAGATTTTTGTTGTTGGATGGATTCTCTGGCTATAATCAGATATGGGTGAAGGATGAAGACCAACACAAAATGACATTCACTACAAAATGGGGTACCTTTGCCTATCAGAGGATGCCTTTTGGGTTGTCCAATGCTGGCGCCACATTTCAAAGGGTGATGGATCTTGCTTTTGGAGAGTTGCTTAATAAGATCATTGTGATCTATCTAGATGACATGACCATATTTTCCCACAATAGAGCTGAACATAGAAATCATTTGCGACAAGTGTTTGAGAAGTGTCGTGAGTTCGGCATTTCGATTAACCCAAAGAAGTCTATCTTCGTGGTTAAAGAAGGAAAGCTTCTAGGCCATGTCATCTCAAAAGAAGGCCTAGCCATTGATCCTGAAAGGATTGAAGCTCTTCTGAAACTCCCCCTACCATCGAACAAAAAATATCTACAGTCCTTTTTTGGATAGATCAACTTCGTCAGGAAGTTTATTGCTGATTTTTCCCAAGTGGTGAAACCTATGACGGAGTTACTAAAAAATATGTTGATTTTAGATGGACAGATGTCAGACGACAGGCATTCAAGGAAATTAAAGAAAGGATTGTACAAGCCCCTATTTTGGTGAACCTAGACTACTCAAAGGACTTTATTCTGTATGCAGTGGGTGAACAACAGAGCTATGTTACAGTTCTAACTCAGAAGGGAGAAAATGGAGATGAACAACCTATTGCATTCCTCAGCCAAGTCATACACCCGCATGAAGAGAAGTATAATTTCATAGAAAAGTAGGTGTATGCAGTTATGAAATCCTTGAAGAAGTTTCATCACTTTGTTTCTCAAAGTAAGATGATTGTCTATGTCATTCATCCAGACGTGAGGAACTTTATTCTCTAGGGAGAACTGGGAGATAAGAGAGCAGGCTAGATTTCTAAGATCTAGGAGTATGATGTGGAGATTCGACCCACCAAGTTGGTGCGTGGTCGGGCTTTGTGTCAGGAGTTAGCGAAAAATACCTCTTCTCCAGTTTCAGTGGATGAGGAAACACTTGGCGCAAACATTATGGCAAATGAGTCATTGGAGGCTCGAGACTGGACCGATGAGTTGATTGATTATTTCACTACTAGGAGATGTCCATCTCAGCTGAATTCTTCTCAAATAATATGCTTCAGATTGCAAGCATTGAAGTATACACTACTACCAACCAGTTTATATCATAGAAACATTGATGGTGTACTCCTTCGGTGTATCAAGGACTCCAAAAAGTAGTCAATTTTAGAGGAGTTTCACTCAAGAATTTTAGGAGGACACTACGCTGGTAGGCCAATGGCCTTAAAGATCATCAGAGCCAACTATTTTTGGCCAACTCTATTTGCTGATGCATACCGGGTAAGTTTGAATTGTGACAGTTGCCAACGATACGTAGGGAAGGTGAGAAATGTTGCCCAATCTCTTCATCTGATTCAGGTGGAGGCACCTTTCCAACAATGGGGCCTGGATTTCATTGGGGTCATTGACCCAAATTCTTTGGCCGAGCACAAGTATATATTAACGACAACTGATTATTTCACTCGATGGGTGGAGGTGATCCCCACAAAGAAAGCAGATCAAGCGATAATCATTTCCTTCTTGGAGGGGCTAATTACACGATTCGGGATCCCTGATGCCATAGTCACGGATAATGGAACTCCATTTGTGGGGGCTAATATCATTGATATTGCTCAGAATTATGGGATATACCTCAAAAATACCTCAAATTACTATCCATAAGGTAACGGTCTTGCTGAATCTACAAACAAGAACCTGCTCAGAATCTTGAAAAGAACACTAGGAGAAAACAAGAGGAGTTGGCACCTATTGCTAAATCAGGCTCTTTGGGTGGACCACATTTCTATAAATAAATCTATCAACACGTCCCCCTACTCCCTAGTCTATGGTAAGGAGGTTGTCTTGCCAATGCATATTGAACCCCTCGTGCTACGCACTTTGCAAGAATTAGGAGATGAAGATGAGCAAGTGGATCCCATGAGCGTTCGGTTGGCTCAACTGCTACAGTTGGAAGAAGAACGTGAGAAGGCGTATAAAGATTTTATGGAGCATGCCAGGGCTACTCAAAAGTGGTTTAGCAAGAAAACCTTGGATCGAAGCTTTAAATTTGGTGACTTGGTTTTGAAGTGGAACGTCGACAAGGCAAAGCCCGAGAAGCACCAAAAATTTGATGCTTTTGGGAAGGGTCGTTCCAGATCACTGAGGTGAACTCTGCCAACACATATTACCTGAATTACATGGAAGGTTTTCAACTTCCAATCCCTATGAATGGTATTCATATGAAGACCTACCATCAATGACATTTCTAGGTGAAAAAATATATCTTGTATATATTGTACAACTTTATTTTTCAGCTAGTTCATATTGTTAAAAATAAAAAATAAAAAAAAAGAGGAAAAAATGATGATAAAGAGAAAAAAATTATTATATATGCAAGAAAAAACAAAAATACATGTGTGTATATTGTACATACACATCGCAGAAAGAAGAAAAGAAAAAGAGAAAAAAATGGTCAATTTTGCCAGTAAGTTTTCAAGCGGATACACTTCAACCATTGGCAAAAGTTCTTCCAAAACACGACATTTTTTTCCAAGATTTCACCATTGAAAATTCAAGGATGAAATTCGAAGCTAGTGGTGGGAAGTTCAAAGGGAGACTGGCACATATGTCAAGATACTCCACTCATGAGCTTAATTGATTTAAAAAAAATAAGCCAAATCAAGCGTTGAAAAGTCAAAGGTTCATTTTGGGCCTGTGGGGTGAGATTATCAAGGTGGAAATATTTTTAATTTTAAATTGAAAAATATTCAAGATCCCATTGAATTAAATGTTCTTGGGCCATGTGTTGTCAAGAAGAACCTTACGGGTTCCAAGGAGTTTTAATTTGGCTTACTTTAAAAATTAGTCATTTGAAGGGACCCTTCATCAGCACACATCTCAAAGAAGGTTTGGGTTTACGAAGAAATATTTTTAATTTTAAATTGTCTTGAGATGTTCAAAGCATGGAAAACAAGAGGGCTTATTGGTTACTCCAAGTGGCGGCAATTATTGAAGATCCGGTGCATTCTTCTATAAGTTTAAAATATATTTGAGGTGTGAGGTTCACTCATATTCTCTTAGATTAAAAAAATTGTTCAAGTGCTTGTGAAGGAATTGCATACCATTGTTGCTGTACTTTGTAAGCTGAAAGCTGCCATTGTACTTTGTTGACATGGGCAAAAGAAAGGTTGAGGCTGAAGTTGTACCTGAGGCAAAGAAGTCCAAAAGAAATATTGAAGGTGAAAATATGGCAAAGAAGGCCCGAAAGAATGAAAATGTGAACCTGGATCCATTCATTGACAACATGGATAATGTGGTTGACTGCCAGGTTACACACAAGGGCGTGATCCGGCTTCGACAAGAGATTGAAACTACTCTGAAGCACCAACTTACACCAGAAAGCTCGTTGATGGTCACTTTCTACTCCCATATCTATTGGTATCTGTGTACTCCGGTGCACCCTTGCCCCGAACTGATAAAATTAATTGGGAAATTCTACAATTCATCTAGTCGGGTAGTAAAGAATGCAAGAGGTGACACATTGTTTACCATATCAACGCATTATGTTCGTGAAGCCTTTGCATGTGGGTTAAAACCTCCATCTGATTTTATAGTGAAGAAGATATACTTGTCAGATCAGGAGGAGAGATATGTCTCCACGGTGACAATGAGATAATTCATGGAGACACAACTGGTTAAGGAGCCCCGGATTGGACACTTGCCTGAATTACCACTGCCATTGACCACTTTCAAGAATCTGGAGTTGTACTCTATGTTGGCCTGGATAGCTGGTGGCGTTACTGATAGCATGGTGCACAAGTGGCAAGCCGCGTTGGTGCAGTGCATCTCACAAGTTGATTTTTATGCACCCATGACAATGAACGTAAATACGAACCCGATCTATTTTGATTGGGCTGATTACATCGCCAGGCGCGTGCATGAGCAGCTTGAAATACTGAATACCAGGGAGAACACATCATTCTAAAATGTATCACATTTGGTCTGGTACTTTTTCTTTCATTTGCATCAGTACTTTGACTTCATAGCTGTCAAATAGGTGGATGACAAGGATAAGACTATTCCAGTCTATCTTTGGATGCCTGTTCTCACAAAGAAGGAAATGGTATATAATTTCAACCGGTTGTTCCTTGGCCCTGCCATTGAACTACTTGTTGGTCATTGTGAACGAGTACCCCGAGTGCTCCGAGATGCAGTGGTGAGTGTTACTCCGTAGAAGGGTGATATATTTTTACTGACATAAGGGGTGGTAGTTCAGATCTATGGTTTTATAGGTAAACCTTTTCTCCTTCCATATTATGCCATAGAATACATCTTTGCGATGGAGGTGGTGCGACAACATGACTATATTAATGACATCTATGGTGCTGGTCATGGAAGAAAAACAACATGCCAGATGCCATTTGAATTTGGTTGTATCAAGGTGGAGCAAATAGGACAGAATAAGTGGCTCACATGAGCACTTAAAGATATAGGTCTTGTTGAGTTACTGCATCACTGGAGATATGATCTTGAAGGCCTGTTTATGAACTTTATAAAGGTAAAGTCCTTCCATTGTTGCCCAAGGCCAGACATAGAACAATGGTGTAACAACTTTCATGGTCCTGACATGGAGTGGAACGTGGAGAAGATGACTACTTTGCCTCCATGGCTAGACTCGTATGAGCAAGAGGTGGAATACAACCCTACCATATTTGTACAACATCGGCCACCACCTGGTTTGTTTGATCAATTAAGAGTACAACATCCTGATTGGCCTGAAGACAAGATTGCCAGCTGGTGGATCATGCGAGTGCAGTGCAACAAGCTGAACTCAGGGTATGGGATGAAAATGGACCAATCATTCTCTGAAATATATGATGAATATTGTCAGGTGTATCAGCCCGTGTCATTTGCCAAGATTGTTCCTCCAAGTTCGCATCGTACAGAAGCTCAAGTTGATGAAGTAAATGCATATATCTCCCAACACATTGAGGAAATGCCAGTGCATGAGGAAGAACAATCATTAGTTTTCAAAAGAAGAGTCCCTCGGACTCAAAAGAAAGTTGAGGGGATTGCTCCATTTTTGAAGGCTATCAAAAGGCCCAGGTCCGGAGCAGTTCCCGTTGTTCCCGTGACTTTGTCACAACAAGTACCATCGACACCAAGGGTGGAGACATCACTTTCTCCTCAGGATGATCATGATGATATCCCGGACCATCAGGAGGAGGACCATGAAGTGATCAAAAATTTGATTGCACAAATTGAAGAAGATTTACCGGTCCAAGAGATTATCTCTTCAGACCCGATATGACAAGATCACACGATGCCCACGCGCCAAGGTACATATTTTTCTCCTTCTTCCTCTTTTCCCCCTATGATGCACTTAGTGGTTGTCCATTATGTACAGTCTATGGTGTCCAGTGATGTTCCATCATCTTCCATTCCATCATCCATTCCATTTTTGTCCACCCAAATCCCAGCCACTATTGCGTCTTCTTCTATTCCCTCTTCCTTGTCCTCCATTTCTTCTGTGTCTATTGTTAATAGTTCTTTTCCATCTATCTTTCCATCATCTTCTATTATTCCCCCATCCGTAGAGGTTGTAAGTACACAAGCACCCCTTAAGGTCATTGTGACTGTAGCTGTGTCTACTTCCACATCCACCGTTGTTCCATTTTTGCCATCTAAGTCTGTTCCATCCCATGAGTCACAGTCCTTACAGGCACAAGTTCCATTTGCGTCTTTCCTTGAAATGTAGGTATTCTCAGAGATAGATGCTGAGATTGCACTGGAGCACCCTATTGCAGTGAATATTGACCAAGCACACCTCAGTTCGTCTTAGTGGCTAAAAATTCGTAGGAGGAAGGAGGCGTTGGCACCATCAAAACCACTACAGAGGGTGTCATTCGATCCAGAGGCCATGGAGGTGCACACTGTCCGCATGATTCCTCGAGTACAAAAATGCCAAGGAGAAATGAATCCTGGGGATTACTCATATGAAGTCACCACACAGGACATCAAGTAGATCGATGCCACAGAGGAGGTGGGAGGAATCCAAGTGAGCATTTAGAAAGTATATCTCTAGAATGAGCATTATAAAGGAGAGTATCATCAGGCTCGTGGTAGGATTACTGATCTAGAAGCTACACTAGCTGAGAGTAACGCATTATTGGAAGAACAAACATGAATGCATAAAGCACAATTGGAACAATAGGTTGGTCATTTGACTCAATAGATTGAACATTGGAAACAATAGGCTCAGGAGCAAGCTCAAGCTCGGGTAGCAGCAGAACAAATAGTACAGAACCTGACAACTGAAATTGAAAGTCTCCAGCAGCATCAGGTGGAGTAGGTGGTACAGGCAAATGAATTGATGAGAGAAAGCATGGTTGAAGTGCACCAAAGAATGCTGACATTCTGTATCAAAATGGCACCCAAAGCCTGCCTGGTGATGAGTTTTCTGTATAAGGCTATAGTGGTGGTCCTCCGGAGTAAACGTAAGTTTGATCATGTTGAGAGTGAAGTGGAGGCACACCTAGAAATGGCCTTGAAGATCCAGTCTCTTGCAGAATCAGACTTTTACATCCACCCAATGAGCGACATGGATCAGGCCTGGGCATCAGCAAAAGCTACCCTACGGTGCTACTTTCAATGATTGGAGCTGGTGCGTGAAGCCAAGAAGTTGCTCACATTTTTGGAGCAGGAACGTGTAGCTGCAGAGATCTATTTTGACACTCTCACGAAGATGGGTTTCCCAGGTTTTGCGAATGAGTTTGGCGAACCGCTCCTTGCTGAAGAGTTACAGAATGTTTGGCAAGCATATCTTCAAGATGAGTCTGAGGTGGAGGAGTTGGGTCATCCTATTTTTGAAGAACAAGCTATCACTTTTATCAGGAGACTCACATGGATGGAAGCTGCCATGTATGAATTGATTCGAAGGACTAAACACACACATTTGGAGTAGTTGGAGATGTTGGAGGTTATTATTGAGTCCCTGGATCATCCAACTCGGTTCGACTCTTTCAGATGGGCTCAGGCCATCGAGGTGTATGTCAAGACAAGTGACATGTTGGTTGAGCAACGTGCAAAGAAAGAAGTTGAAGAGGCAGCTAAGAGGGTATCCAAGGAAGAGGAGCCCAAAGATCTTGTAGAAGGAGATGCGAGGGCAGATGAAGGAGGAGTGCAAGCACAAAATCCGATGGTGGAACATGTAGTGATTGATTCTGAAGATGACTCTTGAAGCCCAATGGATGAAGGCCTGAATTTCATGCATCCATACAAGCTGAATACCCCATGAGCCACCAAAAGTGTTGGCATTTTTGCCACACTACAGTTAGGAGTCCAAAAAAGGGGTGAACCTGATGGACGACTATGAGGAGCGAATATGGGTGACTGTGATGGGTGAATGCATTTCAGGGGCGAACATCATTAAAAGTTTTTTTTAATGTCGGGCGAAGACGTTTCGAAAAATATATTTCAGCAATGTTTGAGTTTAGGCAAAGGTGTTTTTCTTCATTGCCCCACTTGGGAGGTGAATGGTATTTTTAAAAAAGCTCAGTTGGTTTATTTTTCGCCCGGATGCAAAATTATGAGAGCATATGACGAATTAAAATATGTGGATTTGGTCATTAATTACCGTCATCTTGGGCAATATTTAAAATGTGAATTCCAATCAAGGATATGCCTAGATAAGGGCCGCAATTTAATATTGGTGGCGAAGTGGAGGATTTTTTGTCATTTTCAAGAATGCCTTCTCGGTGATTTTACTCCCTCTCCAAAGCAAATTCAATACGGAGTAAATTAATGAAGCTCATGTTCGATTTTCGAGAGGATGGAGGTGGCCCAAATTTAATGCCCTTGTGCCCGAATGCCTTGTCATCCATAACCATTTTTAGACCATAATTATCAGTAGGATATTTCCAAGAAATAATGATCCACCATGTCTCTGATTTACGGACATTGGGTCCTTTCATGTATTTAATGAAAGAGGCGCAAACCTCTATAAATACTAAGCAAATTTCATTGTAAAGGGTTAGACTATTTTGCAAGAACACTCCCCTAAGTTCTGCACTAATAGAAGAGATCTTCGCCTTGGATTTGTGAGCTATTTTTCATGTATGGTTTCATTCTGATTTGACGTACTTCTGCTAACGCTTGTGTTTCTTGCCTGTTGTTACACTTGAATTTTGAAGTCTGAGTTCGGGTCCTGCTAGCGAGGAATGAAGTACTGGAGTATCACCCTAGAGGTTGCCATCGTGGAGGTTGCAAATGGAATTCTGCTGCTTGATTCTCTTTGCAGTGTTGCTAAGCTTGGAGGGTGCGACTGCTGCTGAGTTTATCCATCATCCTGCACTTCGGCCTGTGGCCATATTTCCCTTTCTTTTCGCATTTTCCATTTCTTTCCCGCACCCTTATCTTCAAACAAGTGTAGGATTAGTCAAGGAGCCAGCCTTCTCTGGAGATTGGCCCGAAGGACATCTCTTTCCTTCGGCCTTTCAATGTTGGTCGTATCTAGGGCGCACAAACGTATGAAGTTTGTTTACTAGGCAGATATTTGACCAACACTATCATTTATTAATTTTCAATGCTTTACCAAATTAATGGTAAGATAAAACCAAAAGCATGTGAACTTATGCAAAATTGCCTAGCCATTTGGCTCATGACATTCCCAATACTAATGGAAAACTAGAAAGTACATACAACCTTGTAAACACCACCCAGGCAGGCATGTTGTCTAGTATGGGACCTGAAAAACTATCTTTACCTTTATACCCTACTGTAAACCTCATAGAAATATTGATTGGTCTACCTTATTTTTTATGGATGGTTCTCTTAGGCAAGTTGTGTTTTGTAGCTATAAAATATAGCCTTTAATCATGGTGTTGTGTAACATGTAAGTTTTTCCTGACCTACAAAGTGCATTAATAATTATATTATAAGTGGCCAAGTCTGGATGACAGTGGTTCTTATCCAACAGACCAAGAACTGCACAGGCTTCTTCAACTTTATCTTGCTTGCAAGGACCATCAATTATTTTAGTAAATGTTACAATGTTTGGACTACAACCTTTGGAACTCATCTCTTCCAAAATACTGTAAGCTTCCCTCCACTATACTCCCAATTTTTGATATTTTTTTGTCATTGTGTTTAGTTTTCCAACAGGTGGTTTGTCAAAGCAAATCAAGAACAAATATCTCTTCTGAACAATAATTACATACTTGAGACAAAGCAATAAAATATCCTCTAAATCTACTGTAATGTTGTCATTAGAAGGCACCATTAACTTTCCTTTAATGTCACAAAATTTACTAAACAATTCCACAAAATTTACTAAACAATTTAATAGAGATCAAATCTCATTTTACTGTAGTGTATATTTTTTTAAGTTCAAGACTCTAAAATTATGTCACTTTCAACATATCAACATAATAGTTTAGGAGATGAACATAATCTTAGTAGTTCTCCTATCTAGTAACTTCCTTGAATTTGACTAGAAATATACATTTTTCTACAGACTCTTCAAAATAGCCTACTGGATCAGTAGATTAATTAAAAGTTGATTCAAGAAATCACTAACTTTTAACTTGTAAAATATTTTATGAAAGTAAAATAAAATTTCAAGGGATATGCCCCTAAATTATATCCTTGTCTTATGTTGGTCAGGAGGACATATCAACTAGTGTATAAGTCCAGCTATGAGAAGATAGCAACAAACAATTCAAAGGGACCTAAGACATAACACCAAATCGAAGGAAGACCAAACGAAGCTCTAAAACTGAAAATTGAAGGAAGACCAAACAAATCTCTAAAATGAAAATAGAAGGAAGCCATTGTGGGTTTTCATATTGGTATTAATAAAACTAAAAATTGAAGGAAGACCAAATGAAGCTCTAAAATGAAAATAGAAGGAAGCCACTGTGGGTTTTCATATTGGTATTAATAAAACTAAAAAATGAAGGAAGAGCAAATGAAACTCTAAATGAAAATAGAAAGAACACCCAAATACAAAATTTGGTTAGGGTTTTCATATTGGTATTAATAAAATTAAAAATTGAGAGAAGACCCATGAAAACAAATAGAACACCCAAATACATATACATAGTAATCAAAAAATATATTCAAATAACTACTTGTCACAACATAAGTTTTTTTATATGAAATGATATAAGCTCAATTCTTATATTAGAGTTTAAATTTTGTGTACCAAAATATATAAGTTTATATTCAAAGCTAAAATCCCTAGCTCTACCTTCATCGTGCGCTGCCAAAATGCTCAAATCCCTAGCTCTACCTCCATTGTGTGCTATTGAAATGCTCAAATCCCTAGCTCTACCTTCGTCAAGCATTGTGAAATGCTTCTCAAATCCCTAGCTCTACCTCTGTTGCATGCTACAAAAATATTGCTCAAATCCCTAGCTCTACCTCCATCATGTGATTTCAAATACTACTCAAAGCCCTAGCTCTACGTCTATTGCGTGCTACAAAATGCTCAACTAAAATGTTGCTCAAAGCCCTAGCTCTACCTCTATCCCATGCTATGAAATGCTCAACTAAAATTCTAGTGCTCAAATCCCTAGCTCTACCTTCGTTGTGCACTACAAAATGCTCAACCAAAATGTTGCTCAAAGCCCTAGCTCTACCTCTATATCGCTCAACCAAAATGCAACCTAGGATTTTCTCGTGATATTTATAATTTTATTTTTTCATTGAGACCCTAAGAGGGTGATTATAAACTACCCTCTTAGGGTTGCCTAAGATGCCCTCTTAGGTCACCCTAAGAGGGTGATTATAAACCACCCTCTTAGGGTTGCCTAAGATACCCTCTTAGGGTGACCTAAGAGGGAAATTATAAACTACCCTCTTAGGGTTGCCTAAGTTGCCCTCTTAGGTCACCCTAATACGATGGTTTATAACCACCCTCTTAGAGTGACCCTAAGAGGGTAGTTATCCTAAGAGGATAGTTTTTAACTGCCCTCTTAGGATCTATTAAGGTGGTTTTTTAACACCGTAAAAAACCACCTTACATTAGCCATCATTAAAGATATTTTTGTAGTGTGCATAAATGATTAATAAAAGAGTTTTGAGTGCTCTCATTCACGTAGACTAAAAGAAGAAGTTTTATGTAATCAAATTGGATGGACTACTTGCAGGAGCTTAGGCCCACTCCAAGCAGTATTCCTCCCTTGCTTTATTTGTTGTAGTTTAATTATTTTCTATTTTCTTATTTTTTGTCATGTGTTTATTTCCTACACTTTCTTTTTAATTGTGTGCAATTTATTTCTTGCAGTTTCTTTCATTTGTGTGCTTATCTTTCAGTAATTTTAATTTCATAGTGTGTTTATTTATTTTCCTATACTTCCATTTGATTACTTTATTTAAATTCTTAGTTTTAATTGGTTTGGATAAAAATGAAACTACATGAACAAACATTTCTTTACCAAACCAACAGATATATAAGAACTCCTCTCTCACACTATAGGGATATACTATGCATAGGTACTCACAAGTTTACGAACTCTAAAATTGATAATTAAATGGATAAAAATTAACCATTTTATAGAACACCATTTTATGCTCACCATTTTGTATTGTTGATGGGGAGTGCCAATTGTAGTATTTAGGATCCGCAGGTTAGTCAGCCCAAATGTAAAAGTTTTGAGTATCTACCCATAGATCCCCTACCTGAGAATGTATGAGTACACCAAGACCAAGAGGACTTGACGAATGTTTTATTAAATGAATATAAGTCACCTCACAATTACCAAAAATACCATCTAAGGAGTTTGAAATATTTCTTGAGGAAAGACAATCATCTCCATCTGATTCACTCTAGGAATTAATCTAATTTATGGGACATCAAGTAGATCAACCCAAAATCATAGCTATTTTGAGGAGTTCTTGAATAAACAAAGGTGGAAAGTAGTTGAAGAAGGGACTATCTCAGATTTTGACTTAAAAATATTATTGGAAGATAAGAAAAATGAGTTTGATGCTCTATTAGTAGCTGTAGAAGCAATTAGCTTAGAACCTACATAATTTGAAACCATTCCTGGAAACAATGAGGCTTCCATTAGTTTTGAATTCTCGATTGAAGACTTTAGAGGAGAAACTAAAATGAAATATATCTCTCCTACACACCTTCATATCTTTAGAGGACTACCAATAGAATATCCTAGTCTATTTATTTTTAAATTTTATATTCTATGCAGATCAATTGATTACAAAATATATGTCCAAAAATTAAAGCTTTTTCCCTCCACATTAGATGATTTAGCATTACACTAGTTTATCAATTTAGGGAATAAACAAATAACCACTTGGGAAGACATGAAGAAAATATTTTTAGAATAATACCAAGATTTTAGAAGGGCAAGGGATGCTCATGAGGAAGTCCTAGATATGTCATAGAGGGAGGAAGAGTCATTAGAGGATTACTAGGGTAGATTCAATTTTAATATTCAATGCTCACCCCACTCAAAATTGGGAGAAAATTTCATAAAAGGTATATTTTTAAGGGAAATCACAAATGAATCATTGGAATATTTAAATTTATTAGTGGTAGGTGTTATTTACTAAGCCCAAATGATAAATATCCGATATTTTTGTCAGAATAACTTTAGGAGAAAAGGTAAACCTATCATCCAAGGGACTAAAACAACAGCTTCAATAAGAAAAGAAAAAATGGGCACTTTACTAGAAGACATGAAGAGTGATATTTTATCATCTCTTGTAATTCAATTAGATACATTCCAGCTTCTAAAAAGAAGCAGGAAATCAAAGCAGCATTAGCTATTTTTTACCCAAGACATAGGAAAAAGCACCCAAGAAATGAATGTCAAGAATACGAAGTCTGAGTTTGTGCAACTTGTCAAATGGACCATAAAATAAAACTATACCCAAAATTAGCAAATATGAAAGAGGAACTAGAAGTAGTTGAAACATATTTCATGGGTAATAGGAGAAATTGGCAACAGTATCCTATGGGAGGTGAAATGCTAGGAGTAGCACCACCATATTGGGGATCTAAGTTTATGAATTAAGGGTAAGACCAAACACCCAATATGGAGTGGTGAGGTCAACCACCTCATATGAACACCACCCATGGGTCTACTTCCTATACATCATACCCATGTATGCCATACCAGCAATCTGGCACACAATGGAGGAATTTTAATACATGGACTTCACCTCCATAGACAACACAAGCTCCATTGCAGCCTAGTTTACTGATACCACCTACTTCTAGGCCACAAAAGATACTAGCACAACCAAATTTGAATATGAATGACAACAAGATAAATCAACCTGCTTATCAGGTATACATGGGATGTATCCTATGTATCATATTAGTGTAGAGCATGTATATTGTAGTCCAATACAACTTAGATCAAGTAGATAAGTAGGAATAGATCCAACACCTCCAATAGTGGAGGAGGAGGAAGTAGAAGATGAAATATAATAGACATCTTTGGTAGAGGAGGTATATGATAACTACTAAATAGGTAACCAATGAAAGGATTTCACCTTTTCCCAAAAGGTTACAAGAAACTAGGAAAATGATGCAACCAAAATTTGATATAATGCAAGGGTTGAAAAACCTTACTATCATGATTCCTCTCTATCAAGATATAAGAGACGTACCTATTTATATCAAAATTCATCCAAGAATTATGTCTCAAGAGACTAGGATGAAGGCAACAACCAAAAGCAGTATATATGGTAGGTCAATTAGTTGACTTAATGTTAGGAAACATCTACCACCAAAAATATTTTGATCTAGGAAGCCCAGTCTTAATTGTTAGAATTTTAGGCTTATTAATACCTAATATGTTGGTAGACCTAGGTGTAGCTATAAATGTAATGCCAAAAGAAACTATGCATAAAGTATAGGTAACAGATATGAGGTCAACAAAAATAGTATTACAATTGCCAAATCGATCTACAATACTCTTGGAGAAAATTCTAGAAGATGTAATAGTGATTGTAGATGCATGGGAATACCCAATAGACTTTCTAGTTCTAAAGTCAAAATCAAGATTGGATGGTTATCCACTCATACTAGGATGTCCTTAGTTGGCAATAGTTGATGACTACATTTGTAGGACTATACAAATGATAATATCATATGGAAAAAATGTTAAAAACCTAGCCATTTATCCTCTATCAAAATATACCGATGAATTAGGAGAGCCATATTTTGAAGTCATAAATGATGATGCCTTGCCTATGTTACAAGTGATGGTTTGGATGAAGTAGAGGATGAAGCATATGAATATCTAATCAAAATAAATTTTTTACAAGGAGAATATTTGCATCCTCCTATGTATTCCCCACTCATTGGTAGTAGGGAACATCAACTAAAATAAATTGAGATAGAACCTAGAATAATAGTAAATACTGATAGTGTATTGACAAATATTCAAGAGGAAAGGCTGAAAGACATATACAAAAACCCATAAACTTCTTTCACCTAGTACAATAGAGACATGAAGGGTATTGCAATTTGCACCCAAAGTATGCATGCATAGAATTTACCTAGAAGATGATGCAAGACCAGTAAAGCAACCTCTGAGGCGGATGAATCTAGATATTTAAGAGATAGTAAAGGTTGAACTACAAAAAAATTTATCTATTGGTTTCATATATCCTATTTCATATAGTAAATGAATGCTGCCTTTGGTTGTAGTACCTAATAAAAACTACAAATCGAGAATCTATGTGGATTATAGAATGTTGAACAAAGCCACTAGAAAGGACCCCTTTCCCTTACCTTTCATATACCAAGTCCTAGATACCTTGGCAGGATGAAAGTACTTTTCATTACTTGATGGGTTCAATGGCTAAAATCAGATCCAAATAGGGAAAGAATACCAAGAAAAGACAATATTTACCTATCCTTGGGGTACCTTTGCCTACCGTGTCTTACCTTTTGGGTTGTGTAATGCACCTGCAACTTTCCAATGGGCAATCCTTAGTATTTTTTTGGATATGGTAGGAGAGACCGTAGAGGTTTATATGGATGATTTCATTATTTATGGTGAAAGTTTTGAAGAAGCTACAACAAATCTAGAGAAAGTACTTTATCATTGTCAAGAAATGAACCTATCCTTAAGTAATGATAAAAGCTTCATGTTAATGCAATAAGGGATAGTCTTAGGACACCATATCTCTACTTATGGGATAAAGGTAGATAAAATACAAATATAGGTCATCAAAGAACTACCTACCCCCTAGAAATAGAGAGATGTCCAAAGTTACCTAGACTTTGTTGGATACTACCAACAATTTATTCAAGATTTCAGTAAAATTGCCAAACCACTGCACATATTATTGACCAAAGATGCTAAATTTTTTTGGATAATTGAATGTGAACAACCATTTCAAACCTTAAAATAAAAACTAATAATTACTCCTATGCTTAAAGGTTCGAATTGGAACCTCCCCTTTCACATTTATGCATATGCATCCAACAACACTATAGGAGCAACACTAGGATAGAAAGAGAAAAATTAAGTATAAGTTATTTATTATGTCAATAAAAACCTTACATGCACTGAACTAAATTACACTATCATAGAAAACATTCCCTACAGTTGTACATGCAATTAATGAATTCTACCATTATATCACAGGCTATAAAATCTTTGTGCATACTGACCATGTAGCCATCAGATATCTTATGAATAAGCCAATGGTAAGTGGTAGGATTATTAGATGGCTATTACTCCTATAGGAATTTGATGTAACTATTGTAGACAAAACTGACAAGGATAAAGTTATTGCAGATTTTTATCTAGATTGATCTCTCAAGATAACGATGCGGTAGACATTTTGTAGGAATAAGAACTGCATTTAAAATATTAAAAACAAGGTATTATTGGCCCTCATTATTTAAAGATACAGTAAAATATGTCAACATTTTTGATCAATTTCAAAGAATGGGTTGACCAACCGCACAAGAAAAAATGTCCTTCCAACCACATGTGCATATTGAACCATTTGATAAATGAAAGATGGATTTTATTGAGCCTATCAATCTATAATATAATGGTAAGAGGTATATTTTAGTGTGGAATGATTATGTTACCAAGTGGGTTGAAGTGCGGGCATTATGGAATGCAAAGGAGGAGAACATAATGCAGTTCCTGTATGAGTTCATCTTCACTAGGTTCAATATTCCTAGGAAGATTACTATTGACCACGAAACTCAATTCACTTTAAAGATAATATAGAAACTGATGTAGCAATTCTAGATTAAACACAACAAAACCACCCCATATCATCCATAAGAAAATGACCAAGTGGAGGTTACCAATTGATATTTGGAGAATATTCTAACAAATATAGTGCAACAACATAAGAAATATTGGGAAAAATATCTTTCAAAATCAGTATGGGTATACGAAACCACATGGAAATCAACTACAAGATTTACACCATTCTAGTTTGTGTACAGGAAGGATGCAATGATGCCAATTAGATTTGAAATAAAGACTCTATGACTTGCTACAAAACTTAATATGAACTTAGATATTGCATAATATGAGTGTATTCGCCAATTGAATCAGTTGGATGAATACAAACAAGATGCGTTGTAGCACATACAAGTGATACAAAAGCAATGAAAAATATGGCATGATCATAACATATAGGTAAAATGATTTACAGAAGGTGATTGGGCATTATTATATAAATTTTTATTACAAGAGTGAAAATAAAAACTCATATAAAGGTGGATGGGCCCGTATAAGGTGATGAAGTGATCAATAACGAAGTTGTTCATGTTAAAATAATAAACGGTAGTGGAGTAGTCTTAATTATCAATGGATACTACTTACATACTTATCATGTGCCTCAAAATCATACAACTAATTCAAATGCAGTCATGGGGAGACCCCATTTTCCAACACCATTTTAGCAGTTTGATGAACGCTCATGCGTCCACTAAAAAGAAAATAAAGACATGAAAAATAATATATATATAATAGTTTCTAGAGTATTTTAGAATGGATTTTTCTTTTATTATTTTTTTTTTTTTTAGGGCTACATGGCATCTATTACAAGCTATAGGCATCCAGGCCCATCGGCCCTATCATGCATGAACTATGCCACCCTATTTTTCTCACTTTTTAAGTGTAGTGACACAGAAAAGGTGCCTACTTCCCACTAGGAGGATGACACCTATATTCATATCGATACAGAGGCATCTACTTCTCACCAGGAGGGTAGTGTCTATATTCGATTCAATGTAGAAGCACCTACTTTCCACCATGATGAAGGTACCTTTATTCTAAATAGTGGAAAGGTGCCTACTTCCCACCAGGAGGGAGGCACCTATATTCAACAACAAGACAAAAGTACCTACTTCCCACTAAGAGGAAGGTACCTATATCTAATAGCAGCAGTGACACCTACTTCCCACTAGGAGGGCAGCACCTATATCTTGAAGCAACAAAGGCACCTACTTTCTACTAGGAGGGTGGTGCCTATTTTCATGATAAAATGATAGGCACCTATGCTCCACCGATGATGCCTATATCAATGCAAACAATAATGATATCCATTTTTTCAATGGGTGGAGTAGACCTATTTTTTAGTTTTCAATGACAAATATGCTTACTTAGTTTCTATCGTTGGAGTATGATCTTTCCCATCAATGGACACTTAACCCCAAGATAATAATGGATGACACCAACTTTTGAGTTACAATAGGGAAGTGTTTCTTCCCGTGATGAATAATCACTTTTTTCATTTTTAGTACGAGATCTCAAAAACACTAACTATGCAATACCTAATGAACTCACTTCCAATGGATCACATCACATGAAGCAGAATGCAAGCCACTAATTCATCGATACATTGAAATCATGTATCAACCAATCTCGTTGTAGCACCAGGCATCATACGCATCATATTTTGTGAAAACTCGCCTAGGTATGTACATTTATGTGCATAATTATCATGAAAAGCATCTGTGTTAAGTTCCCATACATACCCCACATTTATGTCATCCATTCATGCAACCCCACATTAGCAATTGGTCACATGGCATTAATCAAGCATGGGGAAGATTGAAACTAAATCCACCTATATCTGGTCATATACCTTGATTTTAATTGCATGAAAATCATAATTATTACTAATTACGGGGTGTAATTGCCCACTACAGATGAGAACACAAAGTTTACATGCTTGGAATTTTTTAATATAGATATAGTTGCCACTCTAACACCACAAATACCATAAATAGTGTTCAACAACCATGGGAGGGCCTTCAAAGAATCACACATAGAAGAGAAAAGAGTCCACCAATATTTCAGATATCATTGGATTTATTTGAGATTAGTTTGAATATGTAGGGTGGTTAGATTACTACCATATGGTCATCCAGGACCAAGACCTCATTGTAGCACAAGAATTTGCAGCAGCCATGGACAATGGGGTTGTGCAAATGTGGGGGTTGGTAATACCCATAATGGAGGAGTATATAGCTGAAGTTATCGACCTACCATGTATCGAGGATCAAATGTAGAATGGGGACAAAATCAAGTGGTACACTCATAGGTTCTTTGGGCAGCCCACAATATGGTTGATGTGTTCAAGTTTACTAAAGCAATACATCCCAGAGGCATGGAGGCTAGTGTTTGAACACGTAGTGATATTCTTCACCTGCATTAAGAGGTATTCATGGCTTAATATGAATCACTTCCACTTCTTGAACCATTTACTGCATGGGGATAGAATTAATATCCCATACTATCTAATGAGTGTCTTATAATATGAAGCAAGCAGATACAAGGTAGACACAATGGCAACATTAGGTCATCATGGGCTAATTTCATCCCTAATGTGGCATGTTGAAGGGTAGAGAATTATACTGCCACCACCAGTCACCACAAAAGAATAGGTTGCAGCTAAACCATCTAAAGAGTAGCATGAGAATATTATGGAATATGGGAAAGAGGCATCTACCTCCTAACACAGTTATTCAGATGAAGGAGAGGTAGGCCACTCTACATTAAGCCCACACCAAGAAATATCACTGCCTACTACCCGAAGTGAAGCAATAGTAGACACATTAGTTGATTACAATTCATCAATGGAGGAATAAGGGGACCAAGCTATAGGGGAGGAACAATTCACCCAAGTTTTGTAGGGCTTGGCTTTTGGTGACATACCCTATAGTGAGTCTTCTAAGGAAGAACCCCAAGCCTAATTATGGGAGATGAAAGCCTAAGCCTCCAATTGGGAGGAAAAATATCATGTTATACAGGATGAGTTGTAATAATTTCAATGCACTACCATAGTTGAGTAGGAAAAATCTACCCATATTGTGCAATAGTTAATGAAGACAATGCAACAACTATAGTGCATAGTGTAGCAATTACAACAATTGCTCATCGCAAAGGAAAATAAAATCAATGTGGTTGTGCAAACAGACTAGGCCATGGACCCAACAATGTCTTCAATAAACTCTAAGGAAAGGTGGATTCCACATGGGTATACCAATCTGATTCTAGGAGAACAACATCAGATGCCCAATTATTTGACATAGGGGAGAAGCCAAGAGCACCTATGATAGATTCTTCTCAGGAACAAAGGAGCCTTACCGTGTAATAAGGGTCCATATTCATTGACCTCTTCAATAGTGAGGGGATTAGGGTTGCCCAATCATCTAGTGCATTAGTAGAACACTCTAATTGTGCCTATTCAGGTAGCCCACTAGAAGCTAAAGATGTTACAATTGTCCAATCATCTAGTGCATTATTAGAGCACTCTACTAGTGCCCAGTCAATTGGTCAATCGATACTTGAACATGTCGAGGCTACCTAGTCAGTTAGAGAGTTAGCCAAATGTAATGTTACTACCCAATAAATTGGTTAGCTTGAAGTTGACCAAGATGTAGTTGCTCAATTAGTTGCTCAGTCAATCAGTACACCCTTTGCTGTTGATGAAAAATACATACCAAAGATAGAACCACCCATTGTGTAGAAAATATAACCTCAAATGAAAAATGTAGTGCTTGCTCTTGAAGTACCAGCAACTATAAATTCTCCAAAAACAAAAAATAAAAAGAGGTATAGGGCCACTACAAGGCAGCCACAAGGAAATAAAAAAAGATACAACATAATATAAAATATAATGAAGAATGGGTTGTGTCATTAGAATCCTTTGAAGCCCATCGATGTCAGTTGGATAATATCAAGGAAGATCTAAAGAAAGCCAAGGTAGCACAATGAAATGGCAAGTGAATGAGAAGAGAGCTAGGTATCAGTTTTAACCCAACAAATTCAGCTCACTTCGAAGCAATATACACCAAAGGACTATCACCAATGTTGGAGTACTTCCATCGGATGGGGTTGTTCAAAAAAGAGCTTGTACTACCACCACCAGTAAGAACAAGCCAGTCTCTACCATCAAATTTTGAATAGTGAAATGAGGATGTCCAAAATAAAATTATAGGTAGTGAAGCACCAATGAAGGACCCTCAAGCAATGATTCTACCAGAAGCTTAATTGGCCAATATGTCATAGTTTGGGTTTTGGGATACTTTAATGATTAAAATGATCGAACGGCTACCTACGGATCATTTCCTCTAGAAACAAGCCGATCTAGCCTTGTTGTAACAACCCAGGTCTAACAATCCTGGTTCTTCATTCTAATCATGCTCTCTATGATCACCAAGAGAAATTTTTGACTCAACATGAGGTTTATGTCATAGTAAGACTATTATTCATCCAACCTTTAATTAGTACTTAGGCATAGATTACTTACTCTAAGATTACTAATCGCTGCAAACAGTCTCTCAAGTGGTCGATATTGGCAAGATCCCACAAAATATGTCATTTTGTGAACTCATTCTTCTCCTTTACTAGAGGTCTAAGTTCACGACGTGGAGTTGTCCTTCTAAGGCCCATATCACCTAGAAGGGTGGACACATAGTTTCCAACCCCATAGCATAGAGGACATAGGTTTCTCTATCCTATAATTTGTCCTCATTTTTCCATAATTGCTATATATTTCATAAGCTATGCTAGGATATAGTGTTAGTATACCTAGTGCCTAGCTGAATACCACCGTCTTATGGATTCAAATATGATCCAATAATTCTCTAGCTTGGTTCAAGGTATCTCAGTTCATGTTACAACTTATGAGATGTCCCATACCATCTCGTCGCTAAACCTTCTAGCATCAAATTCTAGCAACTTCTAGAGCCAGTATATTGCTATAAATTCTCTAGTTTAATGATGTACGTAAGACCCCTCATAGTACTACTCGCTTAGCAACCTATAGTGACATCCCATTCCACCCCTCGTTACTTGTTCATGATAGGACCACTTGTCCTATGCAAGTCTGCCAAAAAATATCTATTGTCAAATCACAGTAATCACTGCTTGTGGTTACTAGTGTTGGGTGGATTTTCATCCAACTTGATGAATAATTAATAATTATGAAAGTTTACCCAACTTGGTGAAACATAAAATATATTTTATTTATATTCTTCCAAAGGTATTTTTGGTCTCTAAGGAAGTTTCCATGTTTTTGACAATAAAGTTTTAAAAAATTTAATTATTGAAGCACGTATTCACTAAACATTATATAAATTAAGGCATGAATTCAGCAAACATCATATAAATTGTAAATTTCTATGAAATTGTTATTTTAAGTAAAAAAATCTCCTTTTATATTTCAACCACATGGTTCTTATCTTCTATATTAAATAATTAAATCATTAAAATGATCCTTGATTTAAATATTTTATATATATATAAAATACTTACACCTATTTTAGATCGACTTTTATAATAATGTAAACAATAGACCTTTTTAGAAATAAATAAGCAAATGAAAAATTTCTTAAGAAATTAAACACATAAATTAACATTATCATTAATTTCATCCACAATTATCGAGTTAAATTCTAATCTTTCAATTTATATAAACTAAGACTTATCTAAATGCAAGCTCATAATAATCACATGTATAGGACAATTCTTTCTTAAAACAAAGACGTGATTGATCAAACTCATTCTATTATAGAAATTTCTTTCAATACGGATTCTAATTAAAGCATTTTCGAGTATTGCATTTAGCACCAAGCATTTATAATCGAACTACCCTACATTCAAATTTTTCATCCCAAGGAAAATAAATATGTTTAAAGCTAAAAGAGATTAGAGTCACTATATATTTTAATATTTCAAAAGGTAAAGAAAATAAATATGGCCTTCTTGGTTTACTACCTCATTTAGGTATTGTAGGCCCAAAATGGCCACATCCTTAGAAAACATTGAAAATTTTATTCTAAGGCATGAAATCTCTATTCCACTGAGGACATAGAGTATTTTGGAGCGGATCCACAATGAGAGTTCTCCAATCCGCTCAACACTTAGTGTTTTCTCACCTTAATGAGCTAAAGTTTCATTCCACTCGGTGCTCAGTGTATTTAAGTAGCAGATTCTTGATTCCACAAAACTTTTGAGCAAAGATGATGTCAGCACGATAAAAAGTGTGAAATGGTGATCGTTGTTGGTTTTTGCATGCTCCAGTGACTAAGTGTCAATAAGTTTGATTCCATTGAGTTCCAAGAGTATTCTGGTGTGGAATGATGACATGAAGGCTAAAAACATTGTAAAAGTATGGAATGGCGATAAAGGCTATTTGCACTACTTCTAGTGTGGATTGGTGATTTCACATTCCAACTAAGTTAAAGATGATGTCAACATATTTTTGTGTGGATTATGATTTGCTTTATGTCATAGAAGAGAAAGAAGGCTAAGTAGCGGATTGATAATGGACTTCATTCCACTCGCTCCTTAGTGCATTTCATATCGAAATTTGATTTCATAACTAAAGCTACTAAAGATGATGTCAGTATTTAAAAAGTGTGGAATGGTATTTTGTTCCTTCCTCACTAATTTGTAGAGCATTTTTGAAGGTTTAATCACCATCGTTCATCGAAAAGCATCAATGATTGAGATGTTGCTGACATTGTTGAAGTATTTAAAGGTAGATTCTTATCGGATCAGAGAGTAGTCAGTTGGAAGGTGGGAAGATGAAGCATCAAGGGTTTTCAAGATCAAGAACTAGAGTAGTTGTAGATCTATGGTGGAATGAAGTTTCCAAGAATGATGAATGGATCAGATGTAGTTTTCAATCGCCTAAACTCCAACTACCATCAATGAACCAACAAGTTGTAGAGCTAAGCTACCATGGTGGATTACTCATAATGGATTTCTTAGACTTCACCAACCAATGAGATAATGCCAACAAAGCTCTCTATTGAGCTGTAAATTTGTAATCTTTGTAATGTCTCCTCAATATTTTTCATTTTATAAACTATAAATAGAGGTCGAACCCTCATTTTTAAGGGTCGGCTCTAGTGTGTTTGCTTGCCCTACTATAAATATTCTTGCAAACTAATGGAAGGAGCATTACTCTAATTTTTGACTCAAAATTTGTTATCTTCGCTATCTTTTGTGCAAGAGGTTCAAAGTTGTGAGTTGCATTTCTATCAATACTTTAGTGGTTAGTTCATTCTAGCTTATTGGATTACTAGTTGTGAGAGTAATTGAAATTTGTTCATAGTTAGATCTATGTTGTTAGGAAGTTTATTTCTGTTAAATCTAATTATTGGTCTATTCTACTAATTTGGATTATCAATATTAGATATTGGAATTGCTTTCTGCAACATATCTCTATTTATGCTTTAATGTATGAAGATTTCATGGGTTTGGGTGTTGTTAATCTTGAGTGATGGGACACTAGAAATAGTTTGTGGGAGCTTTTTATTATAGTTGCCTATGTTGTTAGCCTATCCAACCACTATTTGTTATAATATCTCTAACCCTAAACCTTTTTCTAACCCTTTTCTCAAAACCCTAATTGAGCTTTAATTGTGTCAACACTCTACTAAGTTGACAAGGAACCAACCTACTCTGGAGGTTGGATTGAAGTTACCTTTGGTCCATCCAATGTTGAGTGTTGAGCTATGACTATCGGGTGCATGCCTGGATAGAAAATTGGAAGATAGACAGTCATAGTGTCAAGTAAAACTTGATGTCAATTCGGTGCCCAATAGTTTTTGGCATGCCCGATGGGACCAGTTTACAAGAAACATGAAAACCCATCATATGATTTATTGTTTTATCTTTACCTAGAGGAATCAAGATTTGGTGAATTGTCTTGACCTTGCTAAGTGGAGAATAGCAAATTCACCTGGTGACTCCTTGGTCTTTAAACCCAAAAAAAGTTATCCTTGTAGACCATAGTTTTTCATGTATACCAGGTCATTCAAAAGGAATAACCCTGACTCTTTTTCTATTGTGAGCTACCTTATAGAGGGTCTACTATTATAAGGAATTTGAACCAATATTTTCATTTAGAAGAAGAGCCTCCTAAGGAAAATCCTACAGTTAATCCAACAACACCTCCAATAGTAGCTACACCTGGAAACATGGCATAAAATGTAGTCCCAAATCAGCCTTTGCAGAAGTACCCCAGTTGGAACATAGTGGCCCCTTAGACTAGCCCATATGCATGACATTCCTCAAGTTATGTCTAAGGCTATTCCCACTTATGATGGATCTAGAAAAATTGCATATGAGCACTATCAAGATATTTTGAATCTGGTAGCAATCCACAATATAAAGAATGAAGATGTTATTGTGAGAATCCTAGCCCTATCCTTTAGAGGAAAGATTTTGCATTGGTTTAGGACTCTTGAGGATAATACCATCACCTCATGGGTAGCATTGGCTGAGCCTTTTGTGGAAGAATTTAATGAATCTATTGACCCTTTCTCCTTCCTTAATCAGTTCACATCTATGCAGAAACATCAACAAGAAACTATCTCAGATTTTAATTTGAGGTTTAGTAGAACTTGGAAGAGAATTCCTCCTATAGCTAGACCAGCTGCAAGCCTTGCTTATATGTATTATATCAGAGCTCTTGGATCAGATTTAGGCCTACAAACCCAACAATCTAGGGTGGAAACATTTCCACAAGTTTATAATGTAGTTGTTCATGCAGAAAATATCCTTATTAATGTGGGGAGATTACCTCCAAAAGTTGTGCTACCTTACAATTTGGAAACCACTAATGTCCAAAGTCAAGCTACTACTTCATATTATATGGACCCTCCTCCATTGTCATCCCCATTCCCATATATGACTCCCATTCCTCAGCCAAAAGCACCATCTACTGCAATTCCTTTCCCTCCACTTCCTTCTCAGACTCCTCAAGAATTTTCTATCATCCTTGATATACATAATACTTTGAAAACTCTTAGCAACAAGATGAATTCAATGGAGAAGAGAGAAATGGAGAGGTCTCAACAAAGGAGATTTCCTTATGTGAATAAAGATCAAAGACCTGGTCCTAGCAATAGTACTAGGGTTAGAGTAAATGCAGCATATGAAGAGCCTGAGTGTTCTTCAGAGACAAGTCTGGTGAATATCTGGTGTTTGGTGTGTAATGATCCTCATGATTCACAATCTTGTGTTATGTACCAACACCATGTTCAACAAGCTATGGATCAAGTAGAAATAAATCATAAAGGAAGAGTGAATATGCTCTGGCAACCTGACTAGATCATGGTTGGAAAAGAGCTTGATGAGGATGGACCTATTGCTATCATGACAAGGTCAGGCAAGAAAATACTACAAGTAGATCCATAGAATATGGGTCAATTTTAGGTCCCCTCTTAGAAGAAGAGTGATCCACCTCCCCAAAGTAGTGATACTTTCCCTATTCCCCAAGCCAAAGAAAAATAAAATAGTCTTCCCAAGATATTTGAGAAAGAAACTGAGGGAGATAGAATGAGGTCTAAGGATGAAGCTCAAGAGAGGCTTAGATTCCCTTCTATTACTAAAATATAGAGAATAGAAGCCACTCAATAATATAAGAGAAAATATGGTGAGCTAGAAAGAAGGCCTGAGAGACCCACCTTGGCTAAGTCTGAATACAATATTATGGAAGAAATGAAGAAGATACCATCCAAAGCTAGTCTATATGATACTCTCTTCATTCTTGGTCAAATTGACCTACTAAAAGCTTCCTTGAACAAGTATCCATAAGATAAGTAGGCCACCACAATTCTTAGTATACCCTCTAAAAAGAAAGAAATGTCCCCTACTATTTTAAATAATAAACCCCCTCCTTTCTATATCTCTCTAAGGATGGAAGGTTGGGTTGTCTGAAATTGTATGATTGACTCAGGGGCATCTACTATAGTTATGCCTAAAGTAGTTTATGAGGATATGGGTATGGAGTATACCAGATCCTATCCTGGAGTTCTACAATTAGATGGGACACCTATGAAGATAGTGGGAGTGATAAAAGATGTCTTGATGAGGCTACATAGAGCACCTGAGGTAACTATAGTACAAGAAATAGTAGTGGTGGATCTAGAGCCTTATTTTGGCTTATGTCTTTCAAGAGAGTTCATTGCAAAGTTGGGTGGATGCATGTATATGGACTATTCTAGCATGGTTATTCCTTTCAAAGGAAAGAGGATAAGGATAACACCTGAGAAGCTTGTGTCTTACCACATTGAAAAAATTGAAGAGGACATGTGCAATCTCACCCCTCTTGAGGAATTTGAAATTGTGGATAAGTTTGAGGAGTTGGAAATTGAAGATGAACTACCTTTCAGAGAGGATTATAGCTAGTTTGGGATAGGTATGGGCACATACAATATTTTTGTAGAGATAGAGAAGAAGGTTCCTGCTATATCTAATCAGTCTCTGAGAGAAATAGAAATATGGACCATGCACTTTGATGGTGCCAGATGTAGAAATGGTGTTGGTGTTGGTGTGGTATTATAGTCCCAATCAAAAGGGACAAAGAGTTTCACCTATAGATTAACATGGTCATGCACTAATAATGCTATAGAATATGAGGCTCTATGCCTTGGACTGATGCAAGCTAAAAGTATGGGCATTAAGATCTTAAACATATATGGTGACTCTAAATTGATTGTAAATCAGGTAAGAGAAAGGTGCAATAGTAAGCACCATTACCTAAAAGCATATAGAAATAGGGTATGGGATTTGATGGAATCCTTTCATGCCCTAAACATAAATTTTATTCCTAGAGAAAAGAATACTTTGGCAGATTCCTTAGCAGTAAGGGGAGCTAACTTCAACCCTTCTGTAGACATAGGAGTTAAGAAGGACAAAGGGATCAAAATGATTTTTAGGCCTACGGTGCCAGATAAGCAAATTTTCTGGCAGGTCTTTGAAAGTGATGAACAAATCATTGATTTTTTAGTGAGAGAAGCCTATCTATCCACTATTCAAGAGGAAAATCTAGAGGATATTGATCAACAGGATGTCATTCAACTTAAGAACAATCACATACCTAGAGGTTTGGTTACTCTAGAGAGCCTGTTTGATAATGAAGATAGGAAAAAGATCAGATCCATGGAAGTCAATGAGAAAATCTATAAAGAAGTTGAAATAGAAAAAGAAAAGAAGCTCAAGGTTGGAATCCAATGTTCTCCAGAGGAAGAAGAGGATATCAAAGCTTTATGCCTAAAGTACCAAGACATTGTAGCTTGGTCATATGAAGACCTCAAAGTATATGATAAGAAGGTTATCCAACACACCATTGAGCTAGAGCCTAATGCAAAGCCTTTTAGGTAGAAGTAAAGGCCTGTAAATCCTAGGATCGAAGCCATAATGAGAGAAGATCTTTTGAAGTTGCTAAAGGCTAAGATCATTTATCCAATAAAACATTCAACCTGGGTAGCCAACTTGGTACCTGTGAGGAAGAAGAATGGTGATATTCACCTGTGTGTAGATTTCAGAAATCTTAATCAAGCATCACTTAAGGATCACTACCCCCTCCCACAGATTGATCAAATATTATAGATAGTGGTAGGGGTAGAAAGGTTCTCATTACTAGATGGTTTCTCTGGATATAACCAAATTTGGGTGAAGAATGAAGATCAGTATAAAATAACATTCACCACAAAATGGGGAACCTTTGCATATCAAAGAATACCTTTTGGGCTATCTAATGCAGGGGCCACATTCTAGAGAGCAATGGACTATGCTTTTGGGGAACTAATTAACAAGGTCATTCTGATCTATTTAGATGATATGACTATGTTTTCCCACAACAAGCATGACCACTTAGCACACCTAGAACAAGTTTTCTAGAAGTGTAGAGAATTTGGCATCTCCCTCAATCCTAAGAAGTCATTCTTTGTAGTTCATGAGGGAAATTTTCTAGGTCATGTGGTCTCAAAAGAAGGTATGGCCATTGATCTAGATAGAATCAAATCCATTCTTGCTCTTCCACTACCTGTGAACAAGAAAGCCTTGCAGTATTTCTTTGGTCAGATAAACTTTGTCAGGAAATTCATCTCTGACTTTGCTCAGAAGGTGAGGCCTATATCAGAACTACTGAAGAAAGATGCAGATTTCAAATGGACTGAGGTAAGAAAGCAAGCCTTTGAAATCATCAAGCAGTCCATTGCTACAGCTCTAGTGCTAGTAAATCCAGATTTTAGTAAAGATTTCATCCTTTATGCTTATGGAGTTGAGGAAAGCTATGCATCAGTGCTCACCCAGAAGAATGATCAAGGAGAGGAGCACCCTATATTATTTTGGAGCTAGACTCTCCATGAATACCAGGTTAAGTATAATTTCATTGAGAAACAAGTATTTGTTGTAATGAAATCATTGAAAAAATTTAGGTAATATTTGGTTCAAAGCAAGACCCTGGTTTATGTTGTTCATCCAGATGTAAGAAGTTTTATTCTACAAGGTGAACTAGGAGATAAGAGAGCTAGTTGGATCACTAAAATCCAAGAATATGATGTGGAAATCCATCCTACCAAGCTGGTAAGAGGCAGAGCCCTATGCCAAGGTCTAACAGAAGCAATAGTATCAATAGAAATGATAGCTTGTCAAGCAACAACAGATGATCATACTGAAGAATTACAGTTAGGTGAATCTGATTGGGTAGATCAGATGACTAAGTACTTTCAAACTAGGGTATGCCCTCCTGATCTTAATGCATCATAGAGAAGAAGATATAGACTTCAAGCTTTGAAGTATGTCTTATTTCCAGAAGGTCTATACAAAAGGAACCTTGATGGAGTTCTCCTTAGGTGCTTAAAAGATGATCAACAACAAAAGGTCATAGAGGAGTTCCATGGAGGACTATCTAGAGGATATTTCTCAGGAAGAGTAATAACTTTGAAAATTATTAGAGTAGGCTATTATTGGCCTACCATATTTTTTGATACCTTCAAAGTCACTAGAGCTTATGATAAATGCCAATGACATGTAGGGAGGACAAGGAATGCTTCATTCCCCCTTAAGCCAATCCAAGTGGAAGAACCCTTTCAACAATGGGGTTTGGACTTCATAGGAGTTATCAATCCACATTCCTCAGCTGATCATAAGTATATTCTGACTACTATAGACTACCTCACCAGATGGGTAGAAGCTATTCCTACAAAGAAATCAGACCAAGAAGTGGTGATAAATTTTATGGAAAGCTTGATTTCAAGGTTTGGTGTTCTAGAAGCCTTGGTGAGTGATAATGGACCAGCATTCATAGGAGCCAAATATATTGAGTTTACTAGCAAGTATGGCATCACCATAAAGAATACTTCAAATTACTACCCTCAAGGGAATGGACTTGCAGAATCAACTAACAAGAATCTGTTAAGGATTTTGAGGAGATCATTGGAGGGTAATAAAAGAAGTTGGCACCTAATGCTGGAGCAAGCTTTGTGGGTAGATAGAATTACTATTAAGAAGTCCATCAAGACTTCTCCTTATGCCTTAGTTTATGGCAAGGAGGTAGTGTTACCTATCCATTTGGAGATTCTAGCACTCAAGCTGATAAACATAGAAGAGGAATCTAAGGAAAATCTAGTGGAAATAAGGTTGACACACCTACTGTAGTTAGAAGAGAAGAGAACTCAGGCATATGAGGATTTCCAAAAGCATTCAGTGGACATCAAGGTATGGTTTGACAAGAAGGTAAGGTTTAAGAAATTCTAGGTTGGAGACTCTGTACTCAGGTGGAATGTTGAAAGAGCTAAACCAGGACATCATCAAAAGTTTGACTCCTTCTGGGATGGCCCTTTCAAGATAGTAGAGGTTAAAGAGACCAATGTTTTCCAGCTTGAAGATCTTGAGGGAAACATACAACCGATTCTGGTTAATGGTTTTCATCTTAAACTCTATTTTGATTGAAATATAAGCTCATTGTAATATATGTACATACTTTGTATCATATTATTTTTGCATTTTATATCAAGTTTTGTTTTGATAAAATGTTATAAAAAATAAAAATAAAAGAAAAGAAAAGTTGCAAAATAAGCTAAGTGTTCCCAAGGATGCAACAAGTTTCCATTCCGCACTCAAATGTACTAAGGAAGCAGTGGAATGATGAGTGAGCTCCAATCCACACTCAGATGAACTAAAGCACCAATGGAATGCCACATGCATTATATTCCATGCTTAAAAGGTCTAAGGTGGTAGTGGAATAACGAAGGTTTCTAATCCACTAGATTTCAAGTCTAATTTTGAGCGAAAAATGAATTTTGCATTGCGCCACTAAAAGGAAAGTTAAATAATGTAAGTTTCTAAAAAAGGAAAAGGATAAAGTGACGTCATGAGGGTATGGAAGATGTTTGAATTTTGGCCAATCAAAAATTAGAATGGTACCTCCAAGCCATCAAAAGGAATGAGTTTA
Organism: Wollemia nobilis; assembly: GCA_028583015.1. Classification (NCBI taxonomy): domain Eukaryota; kingdom Viridiplantae; phylum Streptophyta; class Pinopsida; order Araucariales; family Araucariaceae; genus Wollemia; species Wollemia nobilis. Next base: position 4,064,996 of record JAQPPZ010017049.1, on the reverse strand, counting down.
ATTTGAAAAGTGTGCCAATGGGTAGTTCATATGGTCACATTAATGGTGGAGGGTGTGCATGCATGGGAAATTAAAAGTGCTAAAAATAGAATCTACTCATTTGATAAAGAGTAACAAAGAGAAAGAATGATTAGCTGAGCATTGTCTAGAATTCTAGAGAGAAATTTTGAAAATTGCTTGTAAAAATGGCCTCTAAAGAAAGTGCTAACAAAAGTACAGAAAAGGAGTAGAGTTGGACATGTGATCAGACTAGGTTGGTAGACATAAATGACCCAAGTAAGGAGGACCTTCTTGAGAAGTAATTTTAAATTTAGATACTAAGGGAGACATTTATCTCAAGGTATCATTACTATAAAATCCTTCTTGTTTTCTTACATTTGTGATTTTGTTCACCATTGTATTGAGTTAATAGTGATGATTAAATTTTATGACCCTAAGAAGAGGATAGTGAAAACTCCTGATGGTATACCACTATTCAGTATTACCAAAGAGCTTTATCATGATTTGTTTTTCGTAGGGGTGAGCCCACCCTTAGAGTCTAAAGAATTTGATATAACAAAACAAGCTAGGGTTTATGCTTCTTAATGGCTTTTGAAGAGAAGAAAGTTGTATAAAGGTGGCTTCTATTTCAATTTAGAAATATAAGAGAGTAGGATGAAATGCCTAAACTTCCAATACCTATTGACCAATTTGCTAACCTAGAGCTATATTCTATGTTAGCTTGTATGGAGGGTTTGGATTCTGATCAAATGGTGAATGATTGGCAAATAGCCATTGCATACTGCATTTCCAATGAAAGGATGTATGATGAGGATGCATAAAAGAAGGGTATTAGGGTTATTTTATTTGATTGGTCAACTTTCCTTGCTCAAATAATACATGAGCAATTAGTGAGAATGAAAAGGAGTTCTGATGCACCTTCTTTCGCATTGCTCAAGCTTGGTTTGGATGTTCTTTGTTGCTGTAAGGGATATGATGCCCTAGATTCTGGTCAAGGAAAAGAATGACCAAGGAGACCCCATTCTTGTTTACTATTGGACTTCTCATCTGAGAAGCACTGAGTCTTTGTATAAATTTAACTTGGAATTTTTAGGGCTAGCATTGAAGATAATGTATGGGGAATGCCCTAGGCTACCACCTCTGGCCAAGAAATTGTTAAGAATAGAAGGTGTCGAGGAAGGATATTGGTACCTCCTAATAGAAGGCATAATCATTAGACTGTATGGCTTCACTGGTAAGCCTTTTTCTACCCCATTTTGTTATAGATAGGTTATTCACCTTAGAATATTTGAGGTAAGCAGAATTTATAAATTTGAACTATGGTTCTGGGAGGAAAAGGAGGTGTTTGTTGACTTACCATAATGTTGATGATATAACCATTACCAAGAAGTGGTAAGGTGAACAAATCGACCAATATCTTGATAGGTTGGGCCTATTTTACATTCCCTAGAGATGGAGTTATGACCCGGATGATGTATTCTATAAGAGGAACATAGCCTTGAATGGAGAAAAGGCCTATAAATTTGAGAAAAAATCTAGGCCTCATTTTGAATAGGGTAGAAATAATAAGGAAAATGCTCTTTTGGAGTGGAATGTTTCCAATATGGAACAACTTCCTCCATGGTTAGACTTCTATGAACAAATTGTTGATTTTGATCTAGACAATAATGAAAAACATCGGTTGAAGGAGTCTATCATCAAAGAAGTTGAGGATAAAATAGATAAGAAAAAGGAAAATCAGTCGCAAGAGTCTACCATCATAGGTGGTGAAAGTAAAAAGAAATGGAATGAAGCCAAGATAGCAGATTGGTGGAGGATGAGAGTTGAAATTGGTAAAGAGAAATCCAAGTTTGGATTGAAAATTGATGATGAATTTTCTGATAAATATGACAAGAATGTCACAACTTGGAAAGCAAAAGACCCAAGGAATATAGTTCTAATCTATAAGAAGTCACAAACAGGGTCAGATTCCCCATCCTCACCCTCACAAGAAGAATTTCAAGAAGAAGAAATTGATACTCCATTGACTACTGTTGAAGTTTTGAAGATATTTCAGCCTTCAACTGAACAAATAGAGAAATTTCCAAAAGGGGCATAGTTAATGAGTAAGATGCACTATTCTTATGAGAGGGCTATTAGTACACTAGTCATTCAGATAGTAAGTAGGCCCAAGCACCTAGCCTTGGGTGGATAGCCCTCAGATACAGATATAGACTGGAATCAGAAGGATAAGGACTTTGTGTTCACACTTGTAAGTTTCACCACTATAGCAATAGTGGAATTAAATCCTATTTTTGAAGAGACATTATAGGAGGAACCACTATAGGAAGGATTGTCTGAAGAAGACATAAAAAATGAGAAATCAGTAGCCTTGCAAGTCTTCAAGAGAAAGGCCAAAAGGGCACTAAAAAGAGCTAAGAAGGAGATTTCTAAGAAATAAAAGTTGGATAAGGAGAAAATTGTTAAAGAAACCCCTATTTCAGTTACAAAATAATTGATACAACAAGTGCAGCAATAGAATATAGAGATAGCTCTAGAACACCCTACATCAGTAGGTGAAGGTATGGTCTCTAACCCCTCTTCTCCTCCTCCTCTTGCAGATTCCCCAAAGAAATATCCCTCCCTTTCTGAGCAAGATATTGAAACAAAGGTGCCTTCTCCCCCTCATAGTTCACCCCTTATTTCATCAGTCAATACTGAGGGGTAAACCAACCCATCTCCTCCAAGGTCACCTCAAATTCCTTCTTCATCATCTAAAATTCCCCTTCATCATCTCCCATAATTCCATATTTGCCATTGCAACCACCTCCATCATCTGAGAAGCAAATTATTTTAAGTACACCCACTCACCCTTCTATGAGTTTTGCTTCAGTTTCCATGAGTCTACCAATTGCAACAATACCAGTGGTCACAAATTTTACAGTGGTCATAGATTCCACTGTAGTTACTTCTTCCAAGCCATTATCAACTATTGATTCTACTCTTTCATACCTTGTAGCCTCTTCTCCTCTCCTAGTGAGTTATCCTACCCAAGCAATTTTGCAAAAGGAGAAGGAAGCTACACAAAAAATTCAATATTTTTGGGTAGAGAAGCTATCCAAACCTTCCAAGAGGATGGCCACAAAGAGGAGAAGCATGTTTGTTGATCTAGTTTCAAGGCAAAGGACATCTAGATCCATGATTCCTCTTGTGAGTAAGCCTAAAACTGAGATGACTACTCAAGACTATCGTCTAGAGGAATATATAAAAGATATTGAGCAGCCTACAGAAGATGAATTGGTCATGGCCAAAGCTCACTTGGACACTTTTTATGTGAAAACTGATATATACAAAGAAAATGTGGACAAGTTGGAGAAGAAAATAGAAAAGCTTCAGAAGACCATTGATAATCAGAAACAAGTGGAGAAGGCTCTTAAGAAGGAAGCAAAGAACTGGTAGGATAAATTTCAAGAGGCTAATAAGCTCAAGGAGAAAATAGAGGAACATAAGAAGAAAAATGAAGAACAAGCTAAGGAAATACAGAGTTTGAAGCAACAACTTCAAATTGAAAAGGCTAAGTCTTCAGGTTTCTCTAAGGTTGGGCTAAATAAAGTGAGGAAATGAATTGCTCTCTAAAGTTCTGGAAAAATGCTCAGAGCTGTAGCCTATTATTGATTATATGGATGATGCTAGCCATCTACTTCAAAATATTCAGAAGGATCTGGATAGCTTCACTGGAGAGCTACAACCCATGGTGATTCTGGTGAGCAAATTTACAAACTGGTAGATAGTAGGCTTAGTGACTCTGCTAAGCCTATTCCTAACAAGGAGTGGAATATTTCTAGAATTGTTGCCAAGTTGTGGTGAAGAAGCATAGAGCCCTCCAAAAGGCTTGGTTGTTATTTGATAAAGTTGAAAATATGATCAGGGATGTAGTGGATATAAATAAGGAAATGATTTAGAATGGTTTTAGAGGTCTATGGATGGAAGATAACTCCTTGTTATCAGTAGAAGAAATTAAGAAGAGTATTGATGAGAGCTTTCAAGATGAGTCTGAGATTGATGCTCTAGAAGAGCCAATTGACTAGGAGCAGGCTTCACAGATGATTATTGATTTTACTAGGCTCAGAGATCTAATGGAAGACTTGGTAAATAAAGGAAGTGCTACAAACTATGAGGACATTGGTGAGCTAGAGTACATTCATAAGCAGCTAAAGGAAACTTCCAACCCCTCTGAAGTAGTTTGGAAATAAGCCCTACAAACCTTGAAGCTGATGGTGCAATTGTTTGGAAAGGATGTAGAAGAGGAAAATAAAGAGCAAACTTCACCTGAAAAGGAAGTTGATAAGAGAAGAAGAAGAACCATATATAGACCCTAAAGGGACACAAGCTTAGCATTCTTGTTTTGTACATTTTGTAGTCATGTAGAAGTTTTGTATTTTGTTTGATTTATTTTTACTCTGACATTGTTAGAAGGAAATAATAAAAGCATGAGGTCAGAGAGATGTAGAGAACAATAGTTTTGTGTGAAGGCATTCATATCATTTGTTGTGAAGAAGGCTTTATAAGGAGAACATAGCTGTGTTTTTGCTTAAGCATTGGAGTAGTTTTGAAGGAGTGGTAGAGATATTATTGTTTCCAGTATGGTCTCGATATGAACGTTTATCCTCTAATATGTTCATAAAGTTTTTAGAGGGTAGTGTTCATATGGAAATTATTCTTTGAAGCATTATTTTGAAGATAAGCATTTTTGACTCCTGATGCCCAATGGATAAGACTCTGAGTTTGATGGCTTTGCGAGCAAATCCACCCAGGAGGCACTAGAATGTAGGCCCAAAATGGCCACATCCTTAGAAAACATTGAAAATTTTATTCTAAGGCATGAAATCTCTATTCCATTGAGGACATAGAGTATTTTGGAGTGGATCCACAATGAGAGTTCTCCAATCTACTCAACACTTAGTGTTTTTTCACCTTAATAAGCTAAAGTTTCATTCCGCTTGGTGCTTAGTGTATTTAGGGGATTCAGAATTTTGATTTCATAAAAATTTTGAGCAAAGATGATGTCAGCATGATAAAAAGTGTGGAATGGTGATTATTGTTTGTTTTTGCATGCTCTAGTGACTAAGTGTTGACAAGTTTGATTTCGCTAAGTTCCAAGAGTATTCTGGTGTAGAATGATGACATGAAGGTCAAAAATATTGTAAAAGCTGTGGAATGACGATAAAAGCTATTTACACTACTTCTAGTGTGGATTGGCGATTTATTCCAACTAAGTCAAATGATGATGTCAACATATTTTTGTGCGGATTACGATTTGCTTTATGTCGTAGAAGAGAGAAAGAAGGCTAAGTAGCGGATTGATAATGGACTTCATTCTCTCCTCCTTAGTGCATTTCATGCAAAATCCATTTTTAAACTAAAGCTACTAAAGATGACGTCAGCATTTAAAAAGTGTGGAATGGTATCTTGTTCCTTCCCTACCATTTTGTAGAGCATTTTTGAAGTTTAATCATCACCATTCGCTATAAAGCATCAACGACTAAGAGGATTTGACATTGTTGAAGCATTTAAAGGTAGATTCTCACTAGATCAAAGAGCAATCAGTTGGAAGGTAGGAAGATGAAGCATCGAAGGTTTTTCAAGATCAAGAACTAGAGTAGTTGCAGATCTATGGTGGAACGGAGTTTCCAAGAATGATGAATGGATCAGATGTAGTTTCCAACCACCTGAACTCCAACTACCATCAACTAACCAACAAGTTGTAGAGCTAAGCTGCCATGGTGGATTACTCATAGTGGATTTCTCGGACTTCACCAACCAATGAGATAATGCCAACAAAGCTCTCTACTGAGCTATAAAATTGTAATCTTTGTAATGTCTCCTCAATATTTTTCATTTTACAAACTATAAATAGAGGTCGAACCCTCATTTTTAAGGGTCGGCTCTAGTGTGTTTGCTTGCCCTACTGTAAATATTCCTGCAAACTAATGGAAGGAGCATTACTCTGATTTTTGACTCAAAATTTGTCATCTTCGCTATCTTTTGTGCAAGAGGTTCGAAGTTGTGAGTTGCATTTCTGTCAATACTTTAGCGGTTAGTTCATTCCAGCTTATTGGATTACTAGTTGTGAGAGTAATTGAAATCTGTTCATAGTTAGATCTGTGTTGTTAGGAAGTTTATTTCTGTTAAATCTGATTATTGGTCTATTCTGCTAATTTGGATTATCAATATTAGATATTGGAATTGCTTTCTACAACATATCTCTATTTGTGCTTTAATGTATGAAGATTTCATGGGTTTGGGTGTTGTTAATCTTGAGTAATGGGACACTAAAAATAGTTTGTGGGAGCTTTTTGTTGTAGATGCCATTGTTGTTAGCCTATCCGACCACTATTTGTTATAATATCTCTAACCCTAAACCTTTTCTAACCCTTTTCTCAAAACCCTAATTGAGCTTTAATTGTGTCAACACTCTTCTAAGTTGACAAGGAACCAACCTACTCTGGAGGTTGGATTGAAGTTACCTTTGGTCCATCCAATGTTGAGTGTCGAGCTGTGACTATCGGGTGCATGCCTGGATAGAAAATTGGAAGATAGACAGTCATAGTGTCAAGTAAAACTTGATGTCAATTCGGTGCCCAACAGGTATGTGTGAAATATCATTTTCTATAAAAGCGTCAGGCCAGCTTTCTTCTCCAAGTTGATGCACTTTCACTTATGATGCCACCGGTATTTAAACATAAACTATCATTGTTATGGACATATTTTATATGGAATCACATGTCAAATTTCTCTCTAGGATTATAAAAATATGCACACCTATAACAATCGGTAACACATTCTAGCAAAGATTTCATTTACTAGTTGAATGTCAGTTGGCTAATAGCTTTTAAGATAAACTTATATAATTAATAGTTCATTTTATGGGTATATATCAAGGATACAATATTGTTTAAATTTAACTTTAATTGTCAGTTTTTCGATGACCACACTCTAATATTTTTAACTAGAAGGAGATAATAATATTTTATTTAAGCTAAACCTCACTCATATCCGAAGATAAAATTTAGTAACTTTATAATCTATTTAAAATAAATAGTCGATCGTGTACTAAGTTTTACTATATTTTTGCTAACAAAAGACCAAGGTTATTATAGACATATTTCTCAATTAAAAGTCTACATTTCTCTAGAGGAAATCTTATACAGGTTACGTTAGCTACCCAAGAGAAAAATAAAACATAACTTATGTTGCTTTGCAATGCTAAGATCCAAACTAAGTCTTGCTACCATATATATTTTCTCAAGCAATATCAATGGAAAGAGAATAATATAATAAACACTCTAAACAACAAACCATATTCGCCCTCAATAAAAGATGGTAATAAATCTTACTTTAAACAATTACACCACAAAGGTTATAAATATAACTATTTTATAAGACAAATATCAAATCTGATATGTTATTATAATAATTTTAATGACAACTGAATGATTCATGTTTTCGGTTTTTAATATCTGATGTCAATCACATCACTAAATAAAATTTATGTTCTAGAGGTTTGTAATTTGGATAATAAGATTTAATATCCAATACTAAAATGTTTCTATGTTCTCCTGTGAAAGCTTAGCATACAACTCATAGCCAGCGTTCGAGTTTGAATTTTTACAAAATAAGGTATCCATAACATGCATCCGATGTTCTTTCATTCTTCAGCAGGTGACTTTCCTTGGTGTTCCAATGGAAAGAAGAGGATTGTGGTATTTTTGGATCAACATGGTCTTTAATGAATGCAACCATAAGAAAATACAGTGCAACACTACGGTAACTAATACATCATGCAACATATTTATAGTTTACTTAATGTATGATTTAATTACACTTATTTGTATTGACCAGTGTTATTAAAAAGGATATTACATTAACACATAAGGAGCTCTTTTTAATTTCTATTCCTTCTACTCAGGATAGGAAAAGACAAGGTATTCTCATCTCGTGATAAGCTATGGTAGTTGTTCGATTGTTAAGTAATCCCAACAGTATATTTATAAAAGAAATTATGACGATCCCTATTACTAAAGCTTTCACTATAATATTTAGTGATTCCTCAAATAACACATCAACAATGTTGTATTCAAACAAAAATTACTCTTCTTTTAAATCAAATTTTCACAACGAACTTTTAACCAACACTATTATATCGCTAACACACAAATAAGAATGGCTTTGACTTGAATATATGATAATAGAAGGAAACTATCTTCACTCTGACTTGACATGCTAAAATCACCAACACGCACGTAGATTTCTCTTCCCCCGTCCTTACTCCATAATCCATTATAAAGTTAAATTACGATATAGATTTAGTGCCACATCAAATTCCCATGCATGCCAAATCAACCATCGGGTGGCACTATACGTGGTGACTTATGTTATGAAATAATTTCATATAATGATTTTAGTTAAAATTTAAAAATGTTATATTTTATTTACATATTATTATATTATTTATTTATTGTTATATAAGCTTTTATAATAACAAAAATTATATGACAATGCAATTAAAACTTTGAGGTAGACATATGCATGGTATGAATAAATGCATCAAATAAGTATTACATAATGTAGCTATCAAGTAGGATGCTTCTATATGATTTTTATTTTAGTGAGCTTCCATGTACTCACAGGCCATGGTGCTTAAAGCACTACACATCATATCCCACCTTACCTTATGCAGACAACCACTTTATTTTTGCCTAAATGTGGGTAACAAGTTCCTTTGATCCACTTTTCTAAAGATAAATACCTATTCTTGCACTCAAAAATTTTATTAGCACTATCTCATTCTAAAGGAAATAGCAATAAAATGAATAGCAAAATGGGAGGGGTGATACACTTGTAGTGCAGGGTAGTCACATATGCTATACCGCCAAAGGAAGAAACAACTCCTACCCAAACCAACAAGCGTGGTTGATGTGACAAGAATCGAGAAGGGGAAACAACTCCTTATCGAACCAACAAGCATGGTCGATGCAAGATAAATTGATAAAAGGATAAGGTTATAACTTAAGAACAACAGCATCAAATTAAGGCGTATTGGAAAGTCATAGATCAAACAGGGGATTACAGGTAGAAGGTGACATGAGGACATATCAATGGTAGGCATGGGGGTATGATGAGCACCAAAAATACTTATTTTTATGCATGTTTTAACAAGTATTGTATGGTATATTTAACACCAAAAATGTGTTTTTGTATAATTATTGCATATATTTAATAGAAAATGAGGTATTATGCTTTACTAGTATTTTTAGTCAAAAATGTATGTAGATGTAGATTTTTATCACTTCTTTTACGCTTTTTAATCGAGGTCTCACATGGACCTGGCAATGCATAAAAGAACATAATATTTTGAAGTACGAAGATATTTTAAAGGAGATTATAGCAAATGATGAAGGCCCCTATATTTAGCTAAGGGTAGGACGACTACTTCCCACAAGGAAGTAGGCACCTATATCTCGGTAGAGGTAGGTATCTATATCCTAGTAAAAGCAGGTGCCTATATTTAGCTGCAAGCAGCCACCTATATCCCAACAAAAGCAGGAACCTATATCCGATCACAAGCAAGCGTCTATATCCTGGTGCAAGTAGGTACCTACGTCCAATGGGATTATATCACCTATATTTTACGCGTTGACTAATTGATCAAAAAAACACACAATTTTTAGAAAGAAGTTGTTATGCAAAATAGGGGAGCATCACTCTTATCTTTCACGATTAATTTTAGACATGACCACTCTTTTAATAGATGAAAATTACAGCTATGCACGCACCAGACGTAGAAAATCATGACTTATGATTAATTTAGATATTTGTGAATACACTATTTTTGTAATAGGGGTTGGTTGCATTCTTTATAAGAATGCATGTCATTCTTAAAAATGAAATCTGTAAAGTTTCAATATTTGTGTACTACATACATTATTAATAAAAGAGTTTTGAGTGTTCTCATTCGCGTAGACTAAAAGAAGAAGTTTTACATAATAAAGTGGGGTTGACTACTTGTGAGATCTTGGGCCCACTCCAATAAATAATCCTTCCATTTTTTATTTGTTGTAGTTTAATTATTTCTTGCTTTATTATTTTTCATCGTATGTTTATTTCTTGCACTTTCTTTTTAGTTGTGTGCAATTTATTTCCTATAGTTTCTTTTAGTTGTGTGTTTTTCTTTCAGATATTTTAATTCCATAGTGTGTTTATTAATTTTTTTGTACTTCCATTTGATTGCTTTATTTAAATTCTTAGTTTTAATTGGTTGGATAAAACTAAAACTACACGAACAAACATTCCTCCACCAAACCAACCAATATATAGGAACTCATCTCCCACACTATAGGTATATACTATGCATAGGTACTCGTAATTTTATCAACTCTCGGATTGATAATTAAATGGAGAGGAATTAATCGTTTTACATAACATCATTTTTGTCTCACCACTTATTCTTGAAGGGTGTTCCATTATCAAATATTAGCATAAAGGGATGCTATAATGGCAAAGGATTTGGAGGATAAACTTAGAGATAAACTCTAGTGGTTAAGTCTAAAGGAATGGCTTCAACTTATTTAGTGAAGTATTTGGTAATCAGGATGAACTTATGTCCATTAGACAATATTGAGTCAATTTTTCCAATGATGTCTAACCCCAAATTGAAAAAGGTTGAGTAGACAAGGTTTGGAGAGCTTAGGAAAGGAAATGGATAAGATTGTCATGCTTCTAACACTTATCACACCTCTAGATATAGTCATAATAATCCTTCATAAGAATCCTTTTCCATGGAGTATCAGTAATAATCCATCCATAGGATTTTCTTAGTAATGATGACACCACTAAAGTGACTTCTACACGATCCATCATGGACCTCCTTGATGACTACTTTGGATTCAATTAAGGCTAAGCATTTAAGGATAATTCCATTAAGGGAATGATAGTATAAGATATCTCTAATGATGGCATATCTACAAGTATGATGCTTAAGATTCTTATGCTCTTACAGTTCAAGCCATTAGGCAATATATCATGTTTAAGGAAAGTAAATATGTCATTGTACCAAGGATCAAGTAAAGGAGACACCTCAATGTAAAAGACTCTTAGAAGAATTTGGTTAGAGTGTAAGGTTAAAGTCTTCCTAATTTTTCAAATGAAAATCATAGCTTGCTTGTCATCATCTCTAAGAGGATAAGGGATGCAACTAAGGACATAACATTGACATGGTGGATACTAAACCTACTATTGGAGAATATTATATTATTTGGTACATGCAAATGTACCCCCATGGTACCTTTATGGTACAAATATAAATATGTAATATATTAGGTTTTATATCTATAGTTTATATGAGTGATTTATATTTCCCCTTTATGTAAGTGTCTATGTGCAGGATGTGCACAAGTGTTATGTAATTGTAATGTGCAGGATATGCATAATTTTCATACATTAGTGAGAAAGTATATGCACAAGTATCATGTATGTAAGTGTGCAAATATGTAATGTGAGGATGTGCACAAGTTTCATATATTAGGAGTGCATGTAGAAGAGTAAGTGTCATATAGAAGTGTGCAAGTTTCATAGAGTTAAGTGTGCATGTAAGTAGAGAGTGAAGAGTCTTGTATACAAGTGGTAAGAGGAGAAGACAAAGGACAATAATAGGTAAGGTTATAAATCCTAAAAATATGTGGAATTTAATAGTCAAGTATTGAAGAGTCACCTTTTTATTTCTATATTATGCAGACAGAGCTCCATACAATGTAAGTGGGAAAATGATCTGTAAACGATCACCATAGAAATCAATTATAATATTGAAACTTGTATACAAATTTTGAGCAATATTTTTATAAGTATATTGCATGCTTGTACATGAATTATTTTGACCATTTACATTCATATTTTATGTTATAGTGAATGTTATTATAATTTATATTGGCTAGATATACTTTTATTGCTCTTATATTTAATTCTACTCTTGATTATTTATATTGGGACCTAAGATAATTTAGTTGAAAAATCCAACAGAAGTATCAGAGATGTTGCTAAAATCTATCCATTTTTGATATATTCATATTTGGAGCTACTACAAGTAGTCTCTATTATTATTATTATTACCACCATTAATGGAAGACTTCGATGTGATTGTAGCAAATTTTGAATTTGCAGATTAATTGATATTTGATTTTATTAAAGGTCTAAAAAAAATGGATGTTGAGGGGGAAAATAAAAGTCACTCTGATTTTGATGTTAGGGTCTATCCACTTGGTTCAAGGAAAACCAATGAAGATAAGGACTCAATCATAATAGATTAAGATCCAACTCAAAAAAAAGTTGGATGTGAGGGGACATTCAAAGTCACCCTCATATTGATTTGGATTCTCTAGAAAATAGGAGAATCATATTAGTGACCAAAATCCACATAAGAATATTATTATACTTAGGTTATACCTAATATGAAAAGAAAGAAGAATATTTACTTAGGCTAGAACCCAAGAAAAAGATAAGAATATATCTCAAGAAAGATCCTGAGAAGATAGACTATTAAATGCATATGAGAAAGAGAGAGTGCAGAAGAAAATAGAACTCGGATAAAATCTACAGTATAGTAGAAATAAAATGAATAGTATTGAAATTTTCTAAATGATATGTTGAAATATTATTATTATATATTTTGAGCAGCTATATTATTTAAGCTAAGAAAAGCTAAAGTCCAAGTAAAGTGCAGATAGGAAAGAAAATTTTAAGCCTAAAAGGACCAAAGAGCACAAGCATTTGAAGTAGATTGAATCTAACTAAAGTAGCTAATTGATCCAAAAGGGTTGTAGTAAATTCAAGCTGATAGGTAGCCAAATACTAAGCATATCTAAATAACAATGGTGGTGAAGGACACTAGCAAGTCAACATAGATTTAAAAACCAAGTATTTAAGTAGTGAAGCTAGTGGATAGCCAATTAAAGCAAACATGGAAGACAAAACCCACATTCTAGCTAAATATTGAATCCAAGTTTCAATAGCCAAGCCAAGCCAACATCTACCAGTAGAGAAGCCAATCCAAGTTGACATCTACCAATAGCCAAGCCAAGTTGACGTCTACCAATAGAGAAATCCATCCAAGCCAACATCTACCAACATAAGCCAAGCCAATGTCTACCAGTAGAGAAACCTAGCAAAACTGACATCTATCAACAAAATCCAAGTCCACATCTAACAATAAATAAACTAAGCGAAGCTATGATGCAGGAGCATCCGACGGCAGCAAGGCAATCTTGCATCAACCAAATTTTTCTAAGTGTTTCATCTTCTTCTTTTATTTTTACAAGGAAGAAGTCGGTCGTGATATCGTGACATAAATCAAGACAGAGGGCTCGAAGGTAGAATGGTCGTGATATCGCGACGTCGCGATATCACGACATAAATCAATATAGAGGGCTCAGAGGTGGAATGGTCATGATATTGCGACGTCGCGATATCATGACGTCGTGATATCGTGATGTCGCGATATCACGACATAAATCAAGATAGAGGGCTCGGAGGTAGAATGGTCGCGACATCGCGATATCGCGACATCGTGATGTCATGACATAAATCAAGACAGAGGGCTCGGAGGTGAAATGGTCATGACATCGTGACATCATGATATCGTGACATCGCGATATCGTGACATAAATCAAGACAGAGGGCTCAGAGGTAGAATGGTTACGACATCGCAACGTCTCAATATCATGATGTCACGATATCACGACATAAATCAAGACAGAGAGTTCAAAGGTGGAATGGTCGTAATATCGTGACATGTCATGATATTGTGACATGTCGTGATATCACGGCCAGAAGAAAACAAATGGGAAATAAACACGTGGATGGCCACGCACACGAAAAAAGAGGCAACAGTCATAGATGAACATTCTGACAAAGCGACAGTTGTAGGTCATGGGCAATATGGATGAGACAGCAATTCAGAAGAACAGTCTGACAAACGACGTTTGCAGGCCAAGGGTCTTTTTAAATGCATGTTTTCATGGTGGATTGGGGCAGTTGCCAATTATGGAAGGAAAATTGAAGACTCGATGGGGAAATCCGATTTTGTAGGTTTTGTTTAATGTATTTTTTTAGAAGGGTCATTAATGGCCTAGAGGGTCGAGACCTCGATAAAAACTTAGAGATTGTAATAAATCGGGTTGGTGGACCGATTTTCATGAAGAATGTTTAAGAGGGTCGGGGCCTCTATAAAAACCCAGTTTCTATAATAGACTAGGGGGTGGATTGGAAGATTGCAGATATAGAGTGTGTGTGGGAAAACCAAGCCAAGCACTAGTTATTGTAAGCCTACGGGCTGTTTATGTAAAGGATATTCCAGATTAATAGAGGAAAATTTGGAATTTGCGTGTGTGCGATTTTCCTACCCCCCATTAAGCTATCACCTACCTGAGTAGTCATCATAGCCATCAAAAGTAATGCATATGTTTGGCATGTGAATATGAATCATTTTTCAAAGAGGCATCTCATATTTTGAAAGAGCATAATCAAAAGGAAGAATATTCCTCGTATAACCTCCTTACCTGCTCATTTGTCATCACAATTGCGAGCATTAGTCTACAACCATTATGCTCAACACCTACAACATTTATCAATCTAGATGTGTTATTTGTGCATTTAAAATATTCTGCTAGGTGGAAAAGGTAAGTAACATTATCTTATTTGATTTAATTAAAGTTCTAAGCAAGGTATTATGTCAAGTTTTAAACTTTAAAAACTTGAATAATTAAGAGGGAGTTAAAATATTGTCAACTTATTTGATATTTATTAAAGTTCTAATTTAATGAACTGCTCAGCCCTTTTTGGAAGAGCAAGGATAAATGAGGTTAGACCTTTGAATAACTTTTTAAAGGAGTATGAAAGAGCTTCAAGGCAAAAATTTAATAGGACAAATTCTAAAATTTACTTCCTTAACACTTCAAATAATAACAAAGCAAGAATTTGTAGGTTACTTCAATGGAGGAGGCAAATTTGCTAGAAACTTATCTAGGGATACCTTTATTTGAGGGGAGAATGAGGATAGAATTATGGAATCTAGTTATTAGTAAATTTTAAAATAAACTTCCAGGTTGGAAAGGTAGATGGTTATTGTTAGCAGGAAGATTAAGTCAATCTTACATAACATTCCAACATATTATGGCATTGTATTCTATGCCAAAATTAGTTGAAAAATGTTTAATCTATATTATGCAATCCTTTTTATGTTCAGGTTTACATGATAAGAGGACATTTCCTTTGGTTAAATGGAGCAAGGTGTGTGATGATAAAACTAGGGAAGGTCTTGGTTTAAGAGTTCTTACAGATGCAAACTTAGCTCTTAGGGGAAAATTAATCTAGAGATTGTACAAAGAGAGTCAAAGACAATGGGAAAGAATTCTTCTAAGTATGTTGATCCCAATGATCCAAGTTTAATATTTACTACATTCTCTCTACCAAATGGTTCTGACCTTTGGAATGGTTTAAAAAAATATAGTTATCTAATGATTAAAGGTTTAATATGGGTGGTGGGAACTAGAGAAAAAAAATCTATTTGGATGGATACTTTATGTGATATAAAACCACTCAATTTGGATCCAATTTTGAAACCTTGGATGATATTGCTTCAAGATAAATATAGTGATAGGGTTTCAAATATTTTGTACAAGGATCGGGAAGGAAGATATAAATGGAAAGAATATTTTTTACAAGTATACAAGACATTGATGCTAGGAGTCAATTGAGTAGAAATATAACAATTGTGATTATTTCGAGGGGAGCCAAGGATAAATTGATTTAGGAGTTGAATAGCTCACTATAATATGCAATAAGAAGTGGATATAATGTACAACACTGACAAAATAATAATATCACTAGAATATAGAGAGATATTTGGGATAGCCCAAGCATTCCTAAAGTTAAAATGTTTGTTTGGCTAGTAGATCATAGAAGAATTTTATTATGGAATAACCTTATGAAAAGGGGTTTTCATGGCCCCTCTCAATGTGTTCTTTGTAAAAAAGAGGAGAGTATAGACCATCTCTTGGGACATTGCTCAATAGTCTAGTATCTATAGCAATGGATTCTTAATATGATTGGTAAATGCATGGTGATGAATAACATAATTGAACATTGGTTAAAGCAATGGCAGAGCACTTATAGAAGTGAGGATCTACATAAAATATGGGATATATCAAGAGATATAATACTTTGGACTGTTGGCTAGAAATGAATAGAAGAATCTTTAAAGGAAAGGAAATCAGTTTAGAGGTAATTAAAAAGAAAGATATGTTTAGACATAGAGGAGTCTAAACCAACCCTATCAACTCACCTAGTCCCTAATCAGGAAGCAGAGAGCCTTGATAGATGGAGTTAAGTCATTAAATGGAATTATGATGTTGGGTACAAGAGAAGAAAAAATAAGATAAAGCATATAAAGTAGAAACCATCAGATGTGGAGTGGGTTAAATTGAATTTTTATGGGGCATCTAAAGGAAATCCAGGACTAGCATGAGGAAGAGGAATAATTAGAAATAATATAGGAGATATTTTGTCTCGTTACACTTTTAATAGTGGATTTAAGACAAATAATAAAGTTTAAAAATAAAATGGAATAAAATATGAATGGAAGGTGATTCTCTCATAGTAATAAATGCAATTTTGAGGAAAGCTAAGGTTGCATGGAACATACAAGAGATAATTGTGGAAATTCAAGATCTTGCTAAATATTTTTAAGAAATCAAGTTTACACATACATTAAGGGAAGGGAAAAAATTTGCAGATAGGCTAGCCAATAGAGGGGTTTTGATTGAGAATCATGAAGTTAAATTCTCCTTTCTATGGTTAGAAGAAGTAGTAAGTTTAGTTGAAACTAACAAGAAAATGGTGATTATCTGAATCAATTAATGATTAGGATTTAATTTAATGTTTTCCATTGGTAATATCTACTTTATTTTGTAACAATAATGTTGTAGCACCCTAAAATTGGCACGGTTAAAACCTTAGTAAAAGATAAAAGATAAAAATTTAAATTTTAACCCCAAAACCGCCTGTTACCCGCTTTCCCCATTTTTCGTGCCATTTTTAGGATTTGTTTTGACCGTTGGATGATATCATCGTAGATCAGACGAAATCATCCCCGATCTGACGAATTCATCTGGAACAGAACGTCCAGACGATTTCGTCCCAAAACTGAATGTTCATAATTAGCTTCTGTTTCAACAGCCTCTCCAACTTGGGCAGAAGCGCGTCTGTGCAGTTGGAGATTTCCCTGTTGGAGATCTCCCAGATTGGGATGATCCCCAACCTCCTAGCCTCCCCCTAATCCTATATAAACTAGGATTTTTCTAGTTTATCCCCCTGATTCTGATTCCCCTGAACCCCTTAGCTGACGGATTTAGATCCTTATTCACTAGAGCATCCTCGTACTACTGTCTGTATTTTGCATTTTGCATTTTCTTGCAGGAACCCTACTATTTTTCAGCCGAAGCTAGTGCGGATCATCGCAAACGATTCTAGACTATCTCGGATGATCCTGTCGAGGAGCGCAGATGATTTCGTACAATTGGAGGCGATCCTGATTGTAATCTAGATTGGGGGCAATCCGAGCCCAGAGTTTGCATCTTCTTAACTTTCCTGCATTTTTCCATTATAATTCTGCATTATCTTGGGTTATTATGTTTATGCATCTTGGAGTTCACCTCATCTAGTGTAAATGCATGATAAAATCAAAATACATTGTTAAGTTGATGCATTTCTTCTTTGATTTTTATTTGGATTTATCATTTAGGTAAATTTACCATTACTTCTATCATTTCCCCTGTGTTTTGGTACTCGTATTTTGGTATTTTGTATCTATTTATGTGATTGCAAGTTTCTGACGAATTCGTCAGATCCACGATGATCTCGTCTGATCTCAGACGATCGACTATGATCTGAGATGATTTTGTCTCCTTTCAGACGATTACGTGCAGTTTGAGATGATTCGGACTGCTACAAGACTCAGAACCTTCATCAGACATCCAAAATCAGGTATGATCTGTCCTAATCTGCATATTCTCTGTGTTTAGCACCCATTTCTATTTTTTGTATCCATTTAAATCATTATTGGCATATAGAATAGTTTAGATTCATTTTGGCCAAACCTAGGAATTGAATGATTGAGTATAAAACGAACACATCAAACCCATTCCCAACCTAGGCGTGGAAACTACCACTCAAAAGTTTCCTGGTGAACCCACCATCCATCAAAAATTCACCTTTATACTCCTCCCCCGAGAGGCGGGACCTTCAAAGGGCCTCTCAGTCCGAGGTATTGTCCCATCCTTCTCGCATCCCCCTTCTGGGCGCGGATCCTATAGCCTGAGGGTAAGGATGCAAAAATTTTGGAGCGATACATTTTGGTGAACCCGACGTGAATAACATAGGCATATTTCTGATTCAAAAATATAAAAAAACAAAAAATATATATATGTATACAAGAAAAACAAAAACAAAATCATCATTTCAAGTTTGTATGTTTTAGATTCAATTCTAAATAGTAGATACTAAATATTACTTTTAGAAGTACTAAAGAAACCATGAGTTTTTACTCAAATCAATATGAGCCCATCAGTAGTGTTGGAAGAATTCAGCCAAATACATTTGTTGATTATGACCAACCTCATCCCTATTCAACACCACCTCCATCACACTTTTCTCATTTTTCATCCATACCCCAACAGGACAATCCCTTTTCCAATCCTCTTCATAACGATATTATCTATTCTCCCATATATCCATATTATGTCTATCAATCCACATACAATCCTCCTCCACCCCTTCAATATTCTTCTTTCAATACAACACATCCATTTCAACAAGAAAATACTTATTCTTCCAATCCTACCATGCACTCACATCATACTTCACAATCTTCCTATCATCATTCTACCCATAACAAAGAAAAGAGAGGTAAAAAACCATTAGGTCCTTTTATGACTGAACTCCTAAGGCACTCATCAAAAACCTCTCGAAAACCTTCATCACGTACATTTACAAAGCTCAATCAACCAATGGATATAATTCTCAAGCATTTACTTGATACAAATAGGATTGAACTCCCTTCCATAAGACAACTTGATGCCACAACAGATTGGTTTAAACCTGAGCTACATTGTGAATATCATAGAATAGATGGACATATGACACAAAATTGTAAAGATTTAAGATGTGCAATTCAAGATTTGATTGATGAGGGTCTTTTTAATATAAAGGAATTACAATCTATAACTGATTATAAATCTCCAGTAAACAATCAAACTCCTACACAACAAATACCAATAATCAATCAAGACATGGGGATCTCCCAAGAACCCCTATTCAATTATCAACAATAGGAAACCAATCAAATATTGCATGTTAATGTGTCCCATCATGATGATATTACTCATATTGTAATAGAAACTACAAATGAGCAACCTCAAGTTCAATCAACTCAATCTGATATTCAAGAGATGGATTCCTCATTTGATCAACCTTCAAAACTATCTTTGGCTCTAGAGAATGATCCAAAATGGAATGTAAGCATAGAAAGCTCATCTTTAGAATCAAAATCTCAATTTGAAATTCACTTTGATAGCCAACAACAAGTGATTAATCCTCAAGCAAAGATATCTCTTTTAGAAGTATTACAAAGTTCTCATAAGGAAACTTTGTTCAAGATACCTAGCCAACAATTTGTTCCTCATCATATTTTCTCTAAGAACATAATTAATGGTGTAAGCCCTCTTGAGGTTAACCATATTTCATTTTATGATGAGGAGATTCCTTCTCCACAAGAAGGCTCCTATCTTTACATTACAGGATCTAGTAAAGAAACACCTGTTAAAACTATCATGGTAGATAATGGCTCCTCTCTTAATTTATGCACTTATCAATTATTCCAAAAACTCAAATTAAAAGAAGAAGATCTTAATGAATCAAATGTTATTATAAAATATTTTAACAATGAAATTCAAGAAGCTCAAAGTACTATAATTCTTCCTCTTAATATTGGATCCAAGATCCTGGATACTTTGTTTTATGTAGCATATTGCCCTTCACCTTACAACCTACTCCTTAGAAGTCCTTGGATTCATACGATGAGGGTTGTCCCTTCCACTCTTCACCAATGTTTAAAGTTTGAACTTGCAAATAAAATTGTTACCATACATAATGACCCAACACCATTTGAAGAATATTTAACGGTTGAAACATCAAGTTCTATACATTCTCTATTGTCACAATTATCTTCTATCCATCACTTTTCTTCATCCATATATGATCATCCTTGTTTACCAAATAACACCCATGCATATATTTCATATATGCTCCCTCCATCTTATCAAGACTTGGAATATAGTGATAAGAATGAAGAACCTTCTTATCCTTCTGACATTTTATTTTGTAACATGATCAATTTTACACATATAAAAGTAAAATCTTTTGCTACATTATTCTACATTATAACAAAGCTTTTGTTATCGCTACCTTTTATTCATCACCTTTTGTTCTTACCTTCAACACAACCAAATTATCCTTCAAAACCTCCTTTGATTTTGAAGCAACCTTAGACACACTATACTCAAGTAACCTTGTATAGTGTATATAGATCGTCTTGTATATACCACCAATTCCATCATCAAAAAGAAAAAAAAATAATAATAAAAATTTCAAAAAATAATCACATTATGTATCTTCTCAATTCATCAATCAAAATCAAAATATAAAAACATCAAAATCTTCAAAAACATATTTTATTTTCATACCTGTCAATTCTTGAAGTATTGCAGTTATATTTTCAATTATTTTGGATAAATTAACATTTATTTGGAATCCCGCACTATCACACTCACATGAATAAATATCTTGATTTTATTTAGTATGATTATTAATATCTCTTATATCAAAGTCCACATTGGCATTAAATAAAGTTTTGAGCATAGAGAACTGATCTTGTTATTTACTTGAACCAAGTATATCTTTTCACATTAAAATGATTTCATTGCAAATTCAATATGATGCTACATAGTAGACGTGGTTTCTTGAGCGAAAAGTTTCCCCTGCTATCCTATCATGCACATGGTCTAGAATATTTGAGAATTGACAAAAGGACAAGCTCACCCCTACCCAGAATAAAAATCCCTTGCTCTACAGCCAATCCGAGCAAGTATCCCTAGCATAGGAAGAAAAAGAAAAGTCAAAGAAAATGAGAAAAAGAAAAATATCATTTTGTACCATCACAACAATATTCCAAGCAAAAATACAAAAAGAAAAAAAAAGAAAAGCAAAAGTGAAACGAAAAAGCAAAATGCAATAAAATCCCTTTCCCTACCCCTTGAAAAGAAAAGAAGGGTGAATGAGCTTGAATCCCTAGAATTCTCAATTATTCGAAAACTGTGAGGTAAGCCCCATAACAGGTGGTTTGTGCCCAACCCGCTTGGCCTTGGGTAATTCCTAGCATGGTGATATGTCTGTCACATTAGCGACCTTCTTTTGTACAGACCTATGTCAGCTTATGGATCAGCTAGCTCTTGATAACCCGACTTACATAGTAGTCTGGTACGGTTATATGCATATAAATCATGGTTAAGGAACACTCATTTGGTTAAGGCAAATTGCTTGTATCAAATTATCTTGCTCAAAATTGGTGAATGAACAATACAATCGCACACACATTTGTATTTGAGAGATTTTGTATCATTATGATAAATCAAGATCGGTAATGAACTCACATTTGCACATGAGGATCCCTTATAAACCTACATTTGTTTTTGAGATAATTTAAAATATTTCTATAATTCTTTTTGGAATAATTTTATCCTCTTATTTCAGAATTTTGTTTTGTATAAAAACAATTATATACATTGTTTCACAAAATCGCAAAATGATTTCAAACAACATGTTCATCATATTATTATTTTTTGTTTATCAAAAATCAAAAATCAAAAATCAATCATGCAATAAAACTAAAAATATCAATTTCTTCTTTGGATTTCACGATGATGGTATAAGTCTATACCTATAAATTCTATGCCTAGCGCAAACCATTGTTCTAATTTTATTTTCCCATCCATTTTAAAAAACACATATGGCTTACATCATTATGTTACACAATTGTGCTTCAAAACGAATGAACACTTATTCTATTTCATGTCATTATGTCAAACATTCCATTTTGCAACCATGGTATAATTTCTAAGGAATTATTCAAACATTT
This sequence comes from Wollemia nobilis, assembly GCA_028583015.1. Lineage (NCBI taxonomy): Eukaryota > Viridiplantae > Streptophyta > Pinopsida > Araucariales > Araucariaceae > Wollemia > Wollemia nobilis. The sequence continues at coordinate 4,042,717 of JAQPPZ010017049.1, read as the reverse complement.
ATCACACTTAGGAATTTATGCCTAGCAAAAATCACTTTTAAATATATTTCATGCATAATTTTGTGAAAAATCTGAAAACAAATCATCACCATCATCATTTTCATCATCACAACACCAAGTCTTAAGACAGTCTCTTAAGCACTCTTTTACTTTTAGCAATATTTCTATACTAGGATTAGCTTGACGACCTAGCGAGCGGTGACTCCATGAAACGGTCTATAATAGCGACAATGTCCTTTGAAATTATTGTTAGAAGTCCCTTTTATTTTTCATCAAATCACACCAAAACAACCAATTTATGCACATCAGATTATTTCATTTACAATTTTATGGCATGACATAACATTATAATTTATTTCCAATGACATAATTACATGAATCAACAATTCAAGCATCATACAACAGATACACAAGTCATATCATCAAAAATACAATCTATATATATCATCAATCAATTATGTACATCATCTGGATTGGTATGCCACAATCAAAACCCTGGCATACTCAATCCCCTCAAAAACAAATATATATATATATATATATATATATATATACATATATAATAATGCAATCTACACTCTACAGTAGCTAGCCTCGAGAAGCCCTCGAGCTCTCAGCCTCATCTCCTCCCCTACCCTGACGTGGAGGAGGTGGTCCCATAGAGGTCCGGGCTGTGTCCCGGGTCCTCGTCGTCGATCGTGAGGATGTCCTCGATGATCCCATCATAACTGGCTCTACAATGGGGGCTGGCAATGGTATCCTCTGTCCCTCTGGGACCGCTTGATAGTACAACCCCTGGTAGAATGCGGTCTGAGCAATAGACCATGCCAGATCTTGAGTGCTCGCTCCTCCGCCCCGAGCTCTGAGCCATGTAGCCTCATCCTGCAGTGTCTGCACCTGAGCCCGAAGGCGGGCAACCTCAGCCCGAAGAGCCGCCATCTCGTTGCTCTCCCCTACCTCAACACCCTTGCCCTTATCGGGCGATGGTGGTCTCTCCCCCTACTACAAAGGGAATCTCTCCTCCCTTCGCCCTATCTCCTATGGCCTCTATGGAGCCTGACCCATCCATTGGTGTCTCTCCTATGGGGATCATCGCTGCTCTCTCCCACCGTGACCCCACGCTGCCTCAATGGCATCCTAGCATCGCCTCCCCATCCATCGCACAACCGTGTGCACCGGACCCTATGCCCTCATCATCCGAGGAGGGCGGATGCCTACATACCAGGCATCGTAGCCATCTGCAACCCCAACGTCATCACCATCCATTGGCTGGATGGGGGCATCATTCGCGTCCTGACTCTAGAATCGTTGCATGTCTGGAGCCCCGCTCAGCGTAGTACTATCCTGAATAGTTCAAGAGTACTCGTAATCCTTGAGAGAAGGGATCCCCTGCTGTAGACCAAACTACCATAGTACCCGATCGTAGCGGTGGAGCTCTACCTCTCCCCACTCCATCCTCAGCCAATAGACTCGCCTGATGCAAGCCATCTCCTCTGCCCACCCGGGGTGCTCTCTCCACGACCTCCAGGTGATCTGGTCTAGGATGAGGTCGTCCAACAACCTTCGAGACATCGGCAGATCTATCCGTCGCTGTGACCCTCTTTGTAGCCACCAATAGTAAACCCGGGGCCTCTCCCGGTCAACCCCTATCAATGGGAGCCCTATCGACCTCCGCATCGTGATGTGCTCCCAACACCAAATCTGTAGCAATGATGTCAAGACCAGACATCGACCTCCCTTGTATATGACCCCATGTAGGATCCTATACAAGCGACATAGTACAAAGCTACCCCATGTAAACCTATACCCATGGTCTCTCATGTCACAAACTATGTCTAAGAGCACCCACGGTAGTCTGCACCCGCTCTGGTGGCACAACAGTAAGCCATCGACCACCCCTGCCAAAACCCGAGTCAGCCTAGATGCCCCAGGCATCTATCGTAGAGACTCGATGTTCACTTCGCCCTTCTCCAGGGTGAAGCTCGGGTCTCCAATCAATCTCTTCATGAGCTATCCCTGTATGGGGATCCTCATGATCCTCCATACGTCCTCTAGTGTGGGAGCCATCTCCCTTGTCGATAGCCAAAAACAAGACGACCCCTGATACCATCTCTCTGCTAGGGCTGTCAGAAGCCCTATGTCAATCGGTACTTGTGGCATCTCTGCCACATGCTGTAGCCCGACCTGTGCTAGTTGGTCATGCTCTACCTGGTCGAGAGTGGCCAAGTCATCTCTCAACCCATCGTATTTCCATTCCCGGCTCTTTAGTAATCCCCTCTACAAAACAAACAATAAACAACAAAATTTATTAATAACCAATCATTAAAATAAAATTAAAAACATTTTAATCAAGCTTAATTTCTTAACAAGATGATATCGTCCACCATTGGATTATATCATCCCAAATTGGGCAACATCGTCCTTTGTTAGGACGAAATCATCTCCGATTTTGCAACTCGTGGATCGCCCCTTGTTGGACGAGATCGCCCCTAGTTCGTCGATTTTGCCCTCAGACGAAATCGACGATCTAGAGACGATTTAGGTGAAATAGGGACGATTTTGTCCCGACGTCGTCGACGGCCTAAAAATGGTCGCGATGCCCCAAACAATCAAAATTTAAATCCAAAAATTGCACAAAGTAAAATCAAACCTAATCTATTAGGATTAGATCCTTACCCGTAGCCCGCGCCGGACCTCTGTCGCTCTATGCGCTGTCTCCACCATTTTTTGTCTGCAGAGCTCTAAAACCAGTAAAAATGAATAGTAAAAAAATGAATTAGGGTTTTCCCTATTTTTCTTAATTTTATTCAAAACCAGCAACATTTTAAAATTTTGCTTTTCCACATTTTTACCTCAAACGTTCGATTTGGGTAAAAACACGGAGGGGGCACCATAGTCAGCATTCGTACGATCTGTCAAAAAATTGAGGAGTTTTTTTTTTCGTAAAAAAGGGAAAAACTGTTTACGCCTTTTCTTCGAAAAAATTCCTAAAGAGGGGGCAAAATGTAGCACCCTAAAATTGGCACGGTTAAAACCTTAGTAAAAGATAAAAGATAAAAATTTAAATTTTAACCCCAAAATCGCTTGTTACCCGCTTTCCCCATTTTTCGTGCCATTTTTAGGATTTGTTTTGACCATTGGACGATATCATCGTAGATCAGACGAAATCATCCCCGATCTGACGAATTCTTTTGGAACAGAACGTCTAGACGATTTCGTCCCAAAACCGAATGTTCATAATTAGCTTCTATTTCAACAGCCTCTCCAACTTGGGCAGAAGCACGTCTGCGCAGTTGGAGATTTCCTTGTTGGAGATCTCCCAGATTGGGATGATCCCCAACCTCCTAGCCTCCCCCTAATCCTATATAAACTAGGATTTTTCTAGTTTATCCCCCTGATTCTGATTCCCCTAAACCCCTTAGCTGACGGATTTAGATCCTTATTCACTAGAGCATCCTCGTACTACTGTCTGTATTCTGCATTTTGCATTTTCTTGCAGGAACCCTACTATTTTTCAGTCGAAGCTAGTGCGGATCATCGCAAATGATTCCAGACTATCTCGGATGATCCTGTTGAGGAGCGTAGACGATTTCGTACAATTGGAGGCGATCCTGACTGTAATCTAGATTGGGGGCAATCCGAGCCTAGAGTTTGCATCTTCTTAATTTTCCTACATTTTTCCATTATAATTTTGTATTATCTTGGGTTATTATGTTTATGCATCTTGGAGTTCACCTCATCTAGTGTAAATGCACGATAAAATCAAAATACATTGTTAAGTTGATGCATTTCTTCTTTGATTTTTATTTGGATTTATCATTTAGGTAAATTTACCATTACTTCTATCATTTCCCCTATGTTTTGGTACTCGTATTTTGGTATTTTGTATCTGTTTCTGTGATTGTAGGTTTTTGATGAATTCATCAGATCCACGATGATCTCGTCTGATCTCAGATGACCAACTGTGATCTGAGATGATTTTGTCTCCTTTCAAATGATTACGTGTAGTTTGAGATGATTCGGACTGCTACAAGACTCAAAACCTTCATCAGACATCCGAAATCAGGTATGATCTGTCCTAATCTGCATATTCTCTGTGTTTAGCACCCATTTTTGTTTTTTGTATCCATTTAAATCATTATTGGCATATAGAATAGTTTAGATTCATTTTGGCCAAACCTAGGAATTGAATGATTGAGTATAAAATGAACACATCAAACCCATTCCCAACCTAGGCATGGAAGCTGCCACTCAAAAGTTTCTTGGTGAACCCACCATCCGTCGAAAATTCACCTTTATACTCCTCCCCCGAGAGGTGGGACCTTCAAAGGGCCTCTCAATCCGAGGTATTGTCCCATCCTTCTCGCATCCCCCTTCTGGGTGCGGATCCTATAGCCTGAGGGTAAGGATGCAAAAATTTTGGAGCGATACAAATGTATTTTCATATAAACTATTTATTATAATTTTTGTGGTTGCACTTGTGTTTCAGGAAGGAAACTAGCAATCTAGATTTGGTAAAGTGGACTATGATAGTGCGATGTTTTGGAAATATTAATCTACTAAGATGCAATGCATAGATAGTATAGGTGAATTTTTGATATTCTAAAGGCTACTATAGAAAAATATCAATAAGGATGCCAAATTCTAGAATATCTATATTCATACAAAAAATTTGAAAATATCCAAATAATGAAAATCAAGAATTCAGACAGTTTATGTAAAATGATGTAGGTTTCTAGCTATAGCATCTCAATTGAGATGAGAAGTGTATCTATTTGTAAACTCTCAAGCTCTAAAGAATAGATTTTTAACTTGTCAAGGGTGGGGGACCCAAGTACAATCCCTTATTATCCAGCCAAAAAAAAAAGTTAATGAAATGCAATACTTAGGAACTTTAATTATTAAGGAGTTATAAGTATTCTAACTTTATTTTGAAATGTTTTTAAAAATATCTTTGATATTATATAATTTATTGATTTTAAGATTTTTAATATTTAATTTTGGATTGAATGTTTTCTACTTCAAATAGGATTTCTAATTTTATTTTTAATACTTAGTTTTGAAATTTGAAAAGGATTAGAAAGTTAAAGATTTTGAAATTTGAAATTTGAAGATTTTTGAAATTTTCCAAATTTAATAAAGTAGGGAGATAAAAGGTTTACTACTTCAAAGGATTTCAAAAATTTAAATTTTACAAATTTAAATGAGTTCCATTATGTCAAACAATAAAATTTTCCTTTCTAAATCTCAACTCTTGAAAGGACCAAACTTTGCATCATGGAAGAACAAAATGAAATCAATTCTTACGGTAGAAAAACTATGAAAAATAGTAAATAAAATAAATAAAACCTAGTGAAGATGAAATAGAAATACAAAAATTTGAAGTGATGAAAAGGAACTCATGTTAATTACATTTAGAATAATTGATGAAATACAACCATATTTAAGTGGAGCAAAATATTTTTGCAGAAGCTTGGGAGAAATTATGTAAAATATTTGAAGGAAAGAACAAGGCTACTATTTTGAATCTACAATCTTAATTATATTTTTTAAAGGTTAATAGTGGAGAAAGTATAGAATTATTTCTTCAAAAAATAGCAAATATAAAGGTAAAACTTTTGACTCTAGGAGAAAAGGTAGAAGATAAATTTCTTGTTCAAGTTACATTGAGAGCACTTCCAAAAAGTTATAAATATTTAGTTACTTCTTTACAAGTACTAAATAAGGAAACCACATTTGATAATTTGATCAATATTCTTCAAGAATATGAAAGTGAACATCTAGTCAAAGATGAAATGACTAGCAATACCTTGGTATCTAGAGAAAATATACCAAGCAATATTGCTATGATTGTAGACACCTAAAAATATCACATTTATCCTTGTGCAGTGCTAACGGTTGATTAATTTGCAAAGCCTACAAAATTTGCATAATTTCCCAAAAATCACTATTCATCCCACTTAAGCCCCCTTGGCCACTTAAGTTCCTTCTTATGCTTAGCCTCTAGCCATCATGCTACCACCCCCCCTCCTTTAGCCTACCCTAGGGCCATCTCACCCTAGTCTACCCTTTGACTAGCCTAGCTTCCACCTAAGCCTAGCCTACTCTAGCTTAACCATGGTAAACCTAACCATTGGTCAACCCTACCCTAGTCTACCCTTTGACTAGCCTAGCCTCCACCTCACCTTGGGTTAACCCATAACCCTAGTCTAACTTAACTCTTGCTCCCCTCATCCCCATGTGTATTCAATACCATAAATGAAATTTGAATACTTTCTTATTCAAGGCATTCAAGGCATTGATGAGTCATCATACACCATGCCATAATGGGTGAAGACTTTCATCCCTCATGCATTTATGAGGCATGGTGCACCCATGCCCATTTATTGCATGTGGATGGGTGAGGACTTTTATCCACCCAAACCCATTTATGAGGCATGGCACACCATACCACCTCAAGGGACACCTCATTGGATACCTCAGTCCCCCTAACCTTGGCCAAGTATATAATGGAAGGCCATTTTCAACATTTAAAAGAATCATATACTTGCATACCTAGACTCTATATAAATCACTCTAGACTCCTTTGTGCTCAAGTCCTCACTTACCATCAACCACCATGGATGCTAGCATGTGCCTCTTGACATCCCTTTTTGCATGATAAACTACTCTTAACTACAGGTTCAAAAAGCTACACAACTTGGAGAAGAGCACCAACAACACTTGAAGGACCCTCTCATCAATGCAACTCTCTATCTGGATAACATAGAGTTAACCATATAGATAGGTACAATCATATTATACCATACATATGGGTACAATCCCCTTCAGATACTTTTTTCAACCTACAACACAACATCAAGTCACCAAATTAGGTAATACCACTCTTTTGAACACTTTTGTAATCATTTACAATAGTTTTGTAAGGTAATGGTCTAGCTTTCACTTTCATTTATCTTCATCACAAGGGGTCTAATTGAGATAGGGCTCCAAAAAAAATTAATGTTTTTTATTAGGTTGTGCAGGTTTAGAGGACTTATATAACCAGTAGTGGCACACATGTAGTAAGCCCACTCCCCTTGAGGTGCTCATAGAAGACCCTTGGTATCATTTATTCATTCACTAAAAGAGGGCTTCCACCTTGGAAGACCCATATTGTAGCCCATGGGGTATGTTGTGTAAAAGGATAGATTTTGTAACCCCTTTTAATTATTAATGCAAATGACATATTTTCTATAAGCACATTTTGACAATCATAAAGGGATGCTAACCCAGTGTTTATGTTTTGTTTGCTTTTTTAGCTATCGAACTGATATTATTATAATTTTAATGTATTACAAGTTCCACAAAACCAATGCAAACCCCTAAAAACCCTAAAATACCAACTTAAGTCCAAGGCCAAATCCTTTTTGGTCTATGAGCCAAGACTGTATAGAGGAATACGATCAAACTAGTCATATGGACACGTACGGTTGAGAAAAGTGCTCGAAAATTTGATCCAACCAAGTAGGTATCAATTTCTATACATCCATCATAGCAACCCAACAATTGTAGGTAAGTTGAGGATGGATTTTTCCCATTGATATTGCTATCTCACTTACCACCTCATCTCCTTAGGCCAAACCACCTCACAAAACAACATCCCCAAGGTGTAATCATTCACCTTTCACTTTTTTTTATTCATCACAAAACTCAGTTGTTTGCCATCTTGTGCTCTTTATTCAGTAGCTTAGTTTAATTTCCTTTCATACACATTTTTAATGAAATATAACTTTTTGTCTTATGATATTATAGGTAACTTCACAAAAATTAGTTTTCATATTAGAAAGACCACCAACAATAGCAAAACCTTCAAAAAACACCATTGGTCTTGACTATATAGATAGGTATGGTCAAATATGATCATAGGGACCCATTCGATTGAACTCATACATAGTCCAGAGCCTATCACATCCTCTAGACAACATTCCAAAATTTTAGGATCATAGGTAAGTACTTTAAAACCCTATATTCTTAGTTATATCACACTTTATTTTTCAAAATCACAAAGGCCTTTACAAATTTTCATTTAAAAGCACCAATTTTTTTGGTCATTTCTCAAATTTATTTTATTACTTTACAAAAAGCCCCAAATTGCTTTGCACACTTTCCAAAATGCTTTCCATCTATTTTTGTCTTTTAAAAGACACCAAAAATCACTTTGGCTAGCTATCAAATTGTTTTTCAATCTTCTTTCATAAACATTAGTTTGTATAGTTTTCCATTTATCTTCTACATAGCATAGGATTAAATCATTTGCATAGGGTTCAAAGAAGCCTTCTCACTTCTTTGTCAAGATGAGATAAATTTGTATTTATCTTGTGCATAAGGATCTAAAAGACAATTGGTCATAACTTTAAACAACATATCTTGACAAGTTTAGATAGATTCGCGTTCAAGCAAATCTTAGCGTACATATTGCTCAAATATAGCAATTTCTCTTCTCATGCTTTTAGCAAACTTTATTTTCACAATATATTTTCATGTTTTGCTTAGACTAGATTTCTTTTCAAAAGGCATTTTCTTTTCAACACAAATCAAAAAGTGTTATTTTCATTACTTGCATAGCATAGTTTATTTTTGTATTTCAATTTCTAAAAGCAAACCACTACCATACACGCGCATGTTTTACACACATTGGTAGCATTGTATTTCATCACCAACCACCAATTGATATCAATGACATTGGTATTCATCTCCAACCATTGGCTCACCCCCTAGCCACCATAGTAGCCCTCTCGAGTAGTTTTTTGGACTTCATCACCAGAAAGCTCCTTGCCTTTGAGATTATCTTGGGGTAGTTTAGGATAGATACCCCTACTCATAGGGTTGCACATAATTAGTGAGTGTGCAACTATCATTATTGACTAAGCCCGACCAAGGGTGAAGTGAAAGCCAACTGGCCTACGCATGCCTTAGATAATGCCACCTCTTGTATAAGAGGTTTATTTCCCCTTTTTTACTACCCTAAATCATCCTCATACTAGGAATTCATTTGCCTATTTGTGCATTATCTTTTCTTACGTACATTTAGGTATATTGAAAACCATGCATTGATACACCTTCACAGATTCCATCCATCACCATTTTTTTAAATTTTTATAGGTCATAAAAATCAAAAACACAAAAATATAAGAAAATCACACAAGTAAAAATCTAAGAAAATTCAAACACATTAGCACACAAACATGTTCACACGTATAATCTTACAACTTGTTTTATTGTATGCCAAAATATCTTGTTTGAATAGCTACCTTTGCTACAAATTGCTATAGAAACAAAAAAAATAGATCAACAAATAGTACCAAAAATATTATTTTTTCTCCATCATTTTATCTCTACAAACTACTTCTTTACAAAATTGTATGGATAGGTAAGGTCAAATATGACCATATGGATAGGTGCAGTTGAATTAAAAATCCACAAATAGATACAGTCCCATCCAAAATTTTCTATATAGCTATAACTCTTTATTCAAACCAATTACAATCTCCTTTCACAATCATTTGTCTATCCTTTACCCTTCCAAGCTTCAGGTAAAATAACCTCATTATGTATGCTTCTAGGGTAACCTCCCCTTCTTCAACCAATGCATCAATATGCTCGAAGAAAACCACCTTCATCCATTCACAAAGTTAGCATACCCCTTCTCATTACCCCTCCCTATGTGTCATGTCACAGTATGGGTTGTCATCTTAAAACCAAGCAATAACATATTATGTCACTAATTTTTATCCACCCTCAAGCCCTCACGAGGGGACTGCTTCATCCTCTATATGCCAATCCACACCCCATTGTCCATATCATATTTAGGTGCCACATCCTCCACCTCTTCTTTTGTCGTTCTTTTTTCCATCCCAAATGGCCCAACATATTGGTATTCCACAACCCCCTTATCCTTCTTTTCTACATCCATCACCTTACCCATATCCATACTTCTACCCATATCAACCTACCCCTTCCCCTCCTATAATCTATGTCAACCTTATCTCAATAACCTCAACTCCTTCGATTGACATGCAATATATCTTAGAGTACCTCAATAATCTTGAGCTATAGTTGAACAAATGTAGGTGTTATACACCCACCCATAATCTGGCCATCAAAATTCCTATAGTAACTCCACCCCATCATACCCTTCAACCCCAATGGTGAGGTTACCCATAACCTAGGTAAGCAATCACCTCATTTCCACCTACTCAACCTCACACAAAACCTAGCATCCTCATCATCCACTTCATACATGTATTCTTATTTCTAAAACATTAGAAAATCTCTTCTATAAGTTGCATAAAGCAGTACAAATTACCTTGCTTGAGGTTCCACTAGATAATCTTAATCAACCAAGACCAAAATGGTACAATGAGCACTAGTTTTGTGTCTACCATCGTCAACAAGGGTATGACATAAATGATTGTCACTTCTTCAAGCACTTAGTCCACAATTTAATTTACCAAGATGATATAGAACTTGATAATCCTATTTTCTCTTTCAATCCAAACCTAGGATAATCTCCCCCAAAAGCATAACACTTTTTCCTTTATTGTTGTCATCATCTATTCTCTCTTTAATTCTACTCTAGATGCTCCTTCTTTCTCACCTCTCCAATCTCCTTTATCTCTCTTTCTTTAGTAAGTTCCATTTCATTGTTGTACGATCATGCATGAGAAACTACGTACGTATAACTAGTCCTTTTTCTCCTTCTTCTCTCCTTCCTCTCCCCTCCTATTCTACAACCTTCTTCTCCCCTTCTCTTCCTTCTTTTATCCCTCTAATTTTGTGATTGGGGGGCTCACCCTTTTTCAAACAATCTTTCATGACTAGGGGTGTCAACCCCTCTTTAAATTTATTTCATGACTATGGGAGCCCACCCTATTTCAATCATTTTTGTCTAGGGCTAGTTGATACTCTTTCCAACCAATTTCACATCTAGGGGGGCATTGTCCTCTCCGTATTCACTTCTCTCACTTCTTATATACTTATGTTGAAGCCACAAAACATCCCAATAAATACATAATTGCTAGGTTTAAAGTTTTTACCCTTTGCCTCACCCTCTCACAAATTAATTACCAAGTTTAAATGTTGCACCCTTTACCTCACCCTCTTACAAATCAATTGTTAGGTTTATATTTTATACCCTTTGCCTCATCCTCTCACAAATCAATTGTCAGGTCTAAATGTTGTGCCCTTTACCTCACCATCTTACATATCAATTGTCAAGTTTAAAGGTTGCACCCTTTGCCTCACCCTCTCACAAATAAATTGTTAGTTTTAAAGGTTGCACCCTTTGCCTCACCCTCTCACAAATCAGTTTTGGATTTAAAGGTTACATCCTTTACCTCACCCTCTCACAAATCAATTTCTAGGTTTAAATGTTATGCCCTTTGTCTCATCCTCTCATAAATTAATTGTCAGGTTTAAGTGTTGTGCCCTTTGCCTTACCCTCTCACAAATTAATTGTTAGTTTTAAAGGTTGTGCCCTTTGCCTTACCCTCGTACAAATCAATTGTTGTGTATAAAGGTTGTGCTCTTTATCTCATCCTCTCACAAATCAATTGCCAAGTTTAAAGGTTATTTCCTTTGTGTCACCTTCAAAACCAATATATAGGTGTAATGTTGTGTCCTTCACCTCCAACTTGTCCCACACATAAGTTATTAATTTCAATGCCCTTCAATAGATATTGCTTACGCTAAGTGATTTCAATGCTCCTAGCATAGATATTGTTCACACCTGTGATTAAATTTTCCTACCCTTAGCATAGATATTGCTCATGCCAAGTGATTTAATTTTCTTGCTCCTAGCATAGATATTGCTCACACCAAGTGATTTACTTTTCTTGCTCCTAGCATAGGTATTGCTCATGCCAAGTGATTTACTTTTCCTGTCCTTAGCATAGATATTGCTCATGCCAAGTGATTTACTTTCCCTGCTCCTAGAAAGGATACTGTAGACACCAAAATCTAGCCACTTGTCCTAAATCCATAGCTTCTCGCCACACATATCCATTATTTATATATTTTTTTAATATATTTAAATATTAATACTTTATATATTATATTTATATATATAATAAATATATATATATATATCAATCAATCCTAGCCATCCATCATGTTTTAATATTAGCCATCCATACGCCTTAATCTCATTATTTATATGTGGTGTTGCTTGATTTTCGCATTCACAAATGGTGATCATGGTGGGACCCACAATTATTTCTTTATATTAATTATCTTTTCATTAACTCGCTATTTTTGTTTTCTGACTTATAGGTTTTAGGAAATCTATCGTGTGATTTTCATCAAACTAGGGTTTCCAAAGCTGCAGAAGCTAATCCAGGATTGCCCATACACCTTGCAATGCTCGAGGGATGCCCCCCAGAGTTCATAAGGTGCCCTGGTGCATTTCATAGACTCTAAAAGGCATTTCATAGAGTGTAAAAATGATACGTAGGCATTTCTATAACTCTACCTCAAAATCCTAACCTCTCTATTTCATTTTTGTTTTATGTTTTTACAGATTTATTTCTAAAAATAACATCATTCAATGTCTGTTAAAAATAATCATATTACATCTGCATTTTAGGAATTTGCATTTATTTATACATTGCATTTATATTCACTTTCCATTCATATTCACATTGTCACACATTTCAAATTTAAAATTTTGTTATTTTTTATGTGTTTTTCATTCAAAGATATGCATGTTGTGTTCATGTAAAATGAGAATTGCATAAAATAGTCTGCACAATAAGGTCAAGAATTCCTTTTTTTGCTTGTCTAAGTAGGAACAAAAATTAGGATAACTAAGTATGCTCCTACATTTGATAATTCAAGGCAGAAGAGTAAGTGAACGCTCCACAGTTCAGAGTGGGTCTTAAGCGGTGTACCTTGCATATTTTGAGGAGCTTAGTATTTTTGTTTTTGTCTTCTAATTTAGGCTTGTAAAACTAGTTATTATTGACATTGTATGAAACACAATAGAAAACATTAAATTTTTAAAATGAATCTCACACATCACATCTCCCATTAAATAGTAATGAGTTGGATTTCATCACCAACCATTGCTTGAGATTTGGTGACGATGGGCTTCATATCCATCTACTAATCTCTGCCCTTAGCCACCATAGAATACCCATGATCAAAAATTTTGGACTTCATCACTAGAAAGAATCTCAGTGCCCAGCCAAGCCATAGATTTTACCCTTTATAATTCAGATTAGTACATCAAAAAACACACAAAACACACAAAAAATATTAAAACAAGATTAAAAAGAGGTAAGAAATATTGTTACAAAACATAGAATTGAATTGCTTATTATGTAAAGTTTCTTTCTGCACTTTATTTACTACACATTGCACATATTTGATTCAGTAGATTATGATGTTAACTAGAAATCAAACTAAAGTATTAAATCAAACTTCCATCCACCAAGACAATTCATCCATGGATTTTCATCATCACTCCCCACCACTTCTATGGTCAATCCCACTAGTGTGATACATACTGTTAGAGTATATTTATATACCTATGTTTTTAGGTATCTAGGCTAGCTTAAGTTCACTAGATAAGATAGTGTGTTCCTAGGTATTTAATAATTTTGGCATGCTTTGTCATCCTTATCTATTTGTTATTTATCGATGGTTGTGATCTTGATCCTCTCCAACCGATCGTGTGGTTGTCATTGCTCTCCTTGCCTATTTAAGCAAGGCCTCTTGTCATTTTGACATAATGCAAGCAATCATTTTTCTCTCGCTCATTTGTGATTGTCTTCATGGCTCTGATCTTGGGTGTGGAATGATATTGTTGGTTCATTCCTCTTTCATGGTACCAGAGCTAAGGAGTTTTTTTTGAAGATTTTCCTTTGAAGCTCTCGCTTGCATCTTGGCTCTCTAGGCCTTCATTCTGTAGATCCAGAGTTTTTTGGCTCTTTAGGCCTTCTCTTCTATAGATCCAAAGTTTTTGGCTCTTTAGGCCTTTCTCCCTCCATATCTATCATGGTTTTTTCAACCCATCTCTGCGGTCTAATTTCTTAACGTCTCACGGTGCTCCCTAACAGCTCGGCATCTCTACTCGAGCTCGACCGACCCTCTGAGAATCACACCATTCTTTCTCACCGTGTGGTTGTGGATATTTCTTGCACTACTCGTATCTTCCCATGGCTCACTCCAACTCATGAGGCATTCCTACAAGTGGATCGGCCCATTCAACGGCCTGTGAGGCCCTTTCCCCCCCCCCCCCCCCCCCCCCCCTAATTTGATTTTTGAGGGCACCCAACAATTAATTGCATAGAATCCACATACGAACTCTGATTCACACGATTATTTTTATGTTGGGATCGTGACTCCACCTAATTTATTGTGGATCAATTGCATTTTACCTTTCTATCTTGTAAAGTGGTGAAACAAAATCTTTTTTTGGGGGATTGTGTCGGTGTTGATTGAAAGCACCCTTGTGTGTTGCTTGGCTCCTTGTTTCTTCTTGTTGCTTTGGTGATCCCTGAATATGGATTTAGGATTCAATATTGAGCCTCTTACACCTCACAACTATCACACATGGAAGCCACACATGTTAACACTATTGGCACAAAAAGGCTTAAACACACTCATTAAGGAGCAAAAATTCACTTTCAAGATAGATTATGAGACATGGTCTTTCTCTAAAGCACTTGGTGAAGCACTTGGGATGATTAAAGCAAATACTAGTGAGAGTTTGTGGTTCCATTTTGATGAAATAACTACTCCTCATGAGGCATGGGATAATATTGAATCATTGTTTGGTAAATTTGATCAAATTAGGGCAATGCAATTGGATGCACAACTTACCTCTTTATCACCTGATGATTATCCCACCATGGTTGATTTTCTCACTAAGTTTAAGGAGCTTTATACTCAGTTGAAAGGCAGTGGTAAATCCAAAAAATAAGATGAATGTGTATTCTTAATATTGTCAAAATTGAAAGGTCCCTTTCATGTTTTTGCTTCCACATTCCTCTCTACTATGGATGCTATGGGTGATACTTTTAAAATGCCTAGCTTGGAAGAGTTTTGTGATCATCTTACGAGGGAAGAGACCAAAATTTCCACTCTTGAGACTTCTTCATCTTCTTCGACTAAGGCATTGACAACATCACATCCTAAAGGTAAAGGTAAGCCCAAACCTAAGCCTCAAGACACTGCACCTCCTTCACAGTCAGCTCCTCATCCCAAGGATTCCAAACCCAATCAGAAAGGTTCTTCTAAGAAGAAGAAATCAAAGTCTAATGAGACTTGTGATTTTTGTGGCATTGTTGGTCATCCCATAGCTCGATGTTCCAAGAAGATGTGTGCTTTGGAAGATGCCATGAAAAAGCACAAGATTGATGTTCCTAAGGATGTGCCTAAGGAGCATGGTAAGGCTTTGAATGTTCGTGGTCGAACAGATTTTGATTCAGAGATTTGGGTAATGGATTCGGGTGCTACTCATCATATGACTTCTTCCAAGAAGTCTTTTGCATCTCTTGGTTCTAGTTCTATTTCAAGGATTGAAGTTGGTGATTCCTCTTTCATTTCTGTTAAGGGGAAGGGTGATATTCTTCTGAATGGTGGTCGCATCAATGATGTACTCTTTGTTCCTGATATCATCAACAACTTGCTTTTTGTATATCAAATTTGTAATTCTGGTACTGGGTGGACTATTTTGTTCACACCACAGGGATTTGAGATTCGTAGTTTGTTGGAGCCACAATCTTTGATTGCACGGGGTGTTGTTGATCACTCTTTGAGACTCTATCATTTTGAGAGCTTTGATGATTCTACTTTTGGTACTGGGTTGGTTGCTCATGCAGATTCTTTGAGCAGACTTTGGCATGAGATATTTGGGCATCTCAACTATCGGTATTTGTAGCAGTTGAACACTCATGAAATGGTCACCGGTTTGCCGAAGGTTTCTTGTGTTGATGGTGTTTGTCCTGGTTGTGCTCTTGGCAAGCAACATCAAGACCCATTCCCCAAAGGCAAAGCTCATCGTGCATCTTCACCCTTGGAGCTTGTTCATAGTGACTTGATGGTCTTTCCTCATCTATCTTTCACTGGAGCTCGGTGTACTTGGGTGTACTTTCTCAAGTACAAGAGTGAGGTATTTTCTCACTTCAAAGTCTTTAAGGCTTTGGTCGAGAATCAGGCTTCTAGTTGCATCAAGAAGCTTCACATAGATAATGGGGGGAATACTTCAACAAAGAGTTCTCTAATTTCCTTGTGGTACATGGCATTATTCATCAACACTCAGTCCCTCATACTCCATAGTAGAATGGGGTTGTAGAAAGAAAGAACAGAACTTTGAAGGAGATGGCTAACTGCATGATGCACTCTCGGGATTTACCTCCCATATTTTGGGTAGAGGTAGTTAATTGTGCGAATTACATCCAAAATCGCACTCCACATCATGCACTTGCACATATGACTCCTGAAGAGGCTTGGACTGGACACAAGCTGGATGTGTCATCCTTCAGGATCTTTGGTAGTCATGCTTGGGCTTTTATTCCAAAGAAATAATGTAAGGCTTTGGATAGGAAGAGTAAGCCACTCATATTTGTTGGCTATAGTGAGGACATGAAGGCTTATCGCTTACTGAATCCTGACACACATGATATTTTCTTTCGTACTCATGTTCAGTTTGATGAGCATCTTTCTGATCCTCCTCCTTCTTCTCCTTCCTCTCCTTCTTGGTTTCTCTAGATGACTCACATGACACCACTCTTGATATTTTGGATGTGGAGGACACTCCTGTAGTTGTTGATCCTCCTATTGTTGTTGATACTCCTAATTTTGTTGCTCCTACTTCTCCTACCTTGCCTAGGTGGGCTCGTATTACACTTGAGGATGCAACACCTTTTATTCAGGATCTTCCTCCTTCCCATCGTCATTCTACCGATACTGGACTAGTTGGTCAGGCAGTTTTAGGTGATCCACAGACTTTTTTAGAGGCTCATGGGATACAGGAGTGGGATGATGCTATGGCAGCAGAGTATTCTTCTTTGATGAAGAATCAGACTTGGGATCTTGTTCCTCTTCCCAAGGGGAGGAAGTTGGTTCGTTGTAAGTGGGTTTACCAAACCAAGTATGCAGTAGATGGTTCTGTTGACAAGTACAAGGCTCGTCTTGTAGCTAAGGGGTTTTCACAGGTTGAAGGTATTGACTACTCTGAGACCTTTGCTCCTGTGGCCAAGATGGATTATGTTCGTCTTGTACTTGCTCTTGTTGCATCACATAGATGGTCTGTCTTTCAGATGGATGTGAAGAGTGCCTTCTTGCACGGTGATTTGTAGGAAGAGATCTATATGGAGCAGCCCACTGGATTTGTCCAGGATCCTTCACTTGTTTGTCACCTTAGGAAGTCTCTCTATGGCCTCAAGCAAGCACCTCGGGCTTGGTATGAGAAGATGGACTCTTTTCTTCTCTCTACTGGTTTTGTACGGTGTCATTCTGACCCTACTATTTACATTTGGAGATATGGAGACCACATCACCATCCTTGTGTTGTATGTTGATGACTTGCTTCTCACTGGAAGCTCCCTTTCTCACATTCAGTCTGTACAGTAGTCTCTCTCTGCTCATTTTGAGATGGCAGACCTTGGACTTGCTCACTACTTTCTTGGATTTCAGGTCACTCAAACAGATTTTGGAATCTCACTATGTCAGCAGAAGTATGCCTTAGATCTTCTTCAGTGGTTTCGGATGGCTGACTGTAAGCCATCTCTGACACCTTTCCATATGGGGGTTACTTTGACTTCTTCTTGCACTTCACCATTGTGTGATGCTACTTTGTATCGGCATCTAGTTGGAAGTATTTTGTACCTCACGCATACTCATCTTGATATCTCCTATGTAGTTGGGCTTGTTTCTCGGTTTGCACAGTCCCCACATGAGACTCATTGGCAGGCAACCAAGAGGATTCTTCGCTATGTGAGGGGCACTTCACACTTTGGTTTGTTCTATACCAGAGGTGATCCAGTGTTGGTTGGCTACACTGATTCAGATTGGGCTGGTTCTTCTGATGACCATCGTTCTACCTCCGACTATGTGTTTTGTCTTGGCACTTCTCCCATTGCTTGGTCTTGCAAGAAGCAGTAGGCTATTGCACTATCATCCACTGAGGTAGAGTACAAGGCAGCGGTTACTACGAGTTAGGAGGCTCTTTGGCTTTGACAGTTGTTGGAGGAGTTTCATTTCCCATAGGATCAGGCTATAGTTATTTGGTGTGACAACCAAAGCACCATCCACATTTCTCGCAATCCTATTGAGCATCAGTGTACCAAGCACATCAAGGTTCATATGCATTTCATCCACCAGCACATTCAGGATGGCATTCTCGGCTTGGAGTATCTTCCTACTCAGCAGCAGATTGCGAACGTCTTCACTAAACCTTTTGCATTGCCTCATTTTCTTGAGTTGCGTGGCTTGCTAGGGGTGAAGGAAGTTGTCCTTGGGGGGTGTTGAGAGGACATCTTCTTCTCCACCTTCTTTTCTCTTCTAGCAGATGGTTTTTTCCCATGTGGTTTTTCATCATCTACAAGAGAGTTTCATGTTTATGTGATAGCCATTGTACATGAGTACCTTATCAGGCCTTGTTGTCGGGACTCATATTTGTGGATCTTGCCACTATCTTTTTTGTTGGTTAGCTGTCCCCACTCCTTCCTAGTATCACTTAAGGGGGGTGTTAGAGTATATTTATATACCTATGTTTTTAGGTATCTAGGCTAGCTTAAGTTCACTAGATAAGATAGTGTGTTCCTAGGTATTTAATAATTTTGGCATGCTTTATTTTTCTCTCGCTCATTTATGATTGTCTTCATGGCTCTAATCTTGGGCGTGGAATGATATTTCTGGTTTGCTCCTCTTTCACAAAAAAGTTTTTTAGATTTGTCTATGGGTCCCTCACCCACCATGTCATCAACCACTGTCATTTCACATGGCCATTCCACAAATAGAATCATCTTAACCTACCATTGACCACCACATAACCCATATAGACATGGAAAAAGTGGAGTATTTTTGCAGATCCACTAACTATATCTTAGAACAAGTCCATAGCCCATCTAGGCATGATCCTTCTTTCCAACAAGAAATTATCTCATCCTAGCCTTAAAGCCTTATCCAGGTGTATAACAATCCTATTTTTAAGGCATCAAATACACCTTCTAAATATTGGTCCATACCCCAATCATCATGTGCTCAAAGTACATCCATCCCATCATCTTACACCACTACCTATGGTAATCCTTTGTATGAAGCACATGTCAATGCTGCTTCATAGATGCCATATTCTAGCTTAGCCAATGTTACCCATTTAGTTGTAACTATGGTTGCAACTCATCCTTCACATACCTCATCCATCACATCGACACCTTTCACTTTAGATATGGAAATACATGAATCATGAGAACACCTTAACAAATTACTTAAGAAATGAAAGAATGCTCAGTCCTATCCTCATCAACAAGTTCATGTGGTAAATCCTAAGCCTCAACCTATTTCCACTCAATCCACCTTTGTCACCCAAGTTCCATCATGGATACCACAATCTTCTATGGTTTCTATTCCAATGCCACCATCAACCCATACCCATTCTATAGGTCAATTCATCCATAGTCCTCATACATCTTCTCTGTTTCTTCATTCGTAATTATTTCATCAATCTTATCATCACCAATTTCAATCCACTCTATAAAGTCATACTCATCTCATTACACCTCAACATCTTTCCACTTTTCCTTCATAGAATCATCAAGTGATTCAAGGCTTCCACATTCCTTGGGAGGACCCTATAATTTAGGTTATGTAACAATAGATTGATAGTCTGATACAACATACTCTTGGTATGATAAACTAGAAACCCACTTTACGTGAGCTAATAAATCAACCAATCCATCATTTGCTACCATCCTCACCATATCTGGTAGATTTCATAGTACCAAATTTTGATAAATTTAAAGGGACTGAGGACCCTAAAGAACATGTGAGCACATTTATCCATTCATGCTTTAGAATTCAAAGTAATGATGCTCTAATGCTTCAAACATTTCCTCAAAAAATGGGGAGAGATGTTGTAGAATGGTATAATCACTTGCCTCATCATAGTATTTATACTTTTGAGCAATTTATTGACCAATTTCTTAAAATATTTTCTTTTAATATTAGAAATAAAGTCTCATTATCTGATATATGGTCTAAAAAAATATGATGATGAGTATGTCTATGAATTTGATAACCGTTGGAGGGTCATTATCACCAAATTACCATTCACCCTACCAATAGAGGAGCTAATCTGATTGTTTACTAAGATTTGCTTAAAATCCATCTCTTGGTTATTACAATTACAGCAATATAGATCATTTAATGAAGCTCTTGCGCAAGCTAGCACAATCGAGGAGATAAAAATCCAAGAAGGTATGCTTAGCCTAAAAATAAATAATGAAAAAATAAGGGCCAATATAAAGGTAGTTATTCTGGCTAGTCAAAATCAAACCAGGCCAATCTGACAAACCAAGCTAACCAAGTTAATCAAGTGGTCATGAGCTAGCCAGTAATGGCTCAACAACAACCTATGCAATAGCAACCATGAAAAATTGAATACCATGCGGTCCCCTCAACAACTCAATCAATTCAAAACATAGTGCTAGCTATGTAAAACCAACCACATCGACAGTCTATTTGACAAAACTACCAATACACCCCTTAGTCGAATCTTATGATTCCATCTTCTGTAGGTTATATGATACCAAAAAACTTTCATTACCTGAGGTTAAACCATATGATCCCACTAAACATGGTAAACACTACTAGGAGCATTTGTTTTACCCTTATCATAGGTAAAATGGGTATAATTTTAACACATACCATGTATTTAAGGATAGAGTGCAAGATCTCATTGACTTAGGGGCAATCAAGCTTGATAGTCCCTTAGCCCAGCAAAACAAAAACCTTGTAATTTATCAAACACAACTTCCTCATCACGAGGAGGTGCAACCAACAAAAGGAGGATCTAATACCAAAACCCCTCCTAATCAAGTCAATCATATCCAAAAATACCAATATTTTTTGGGTGTTATTCATGTAGTAACCCAAGGTCAACAATAATGCACTAATCAACAAAATGCTCAACAGCAGTCAGCTCAATCGCCCATACCACCACAAGCAAGTGTGTCTCAAACTACAAATTCATCATCACCCATCCAAATTTTTGTCAATCCTTCTCAACCCATCCATATTATAATTCATTTAAATCCTCTCATTCATCCCATCAATCATCCATCAAGACCAATTATTTTTTTGAGTAGTCGGTTAACCACAAGTCTTAAAATAACTTTGGCTAAAATGTCTATATATAAGTTCATTCAACAATCTCCACTACATCGTAAGGCATTAATGGATATTCTAAAATCCATTGAATTAAAATCTCAAGAGGCTAATGCCTTCAAAAATTTTATGGGTAATATTCAAACATGTATGGAGCCTTCCATTACATTCTATGATTTTGAGATTAAACCAATATCATCGGAATCGATGGACCCTCCATTATACATCTTGGCTCAAATTGAAAAGAAGCCATTCAAAAGAGTTTTAATTAATACTATCTCCTCTATTAAAATCATCATCACATTTTCTCTTCATCATCTCAATCTCCCTCCATTCCACATCACCAAATCCACTTTCACCCTGAAAGCATTTAATGATGCTCTCTGCTCCATAGTTGGCACTGTTATTTTACCAATTGAAGTGGGGATCAAAATGTTGCATACCATGTTCCACATCTTGGAAGGATCCATGGCATATAATGTACTCCTTGGATGACTTTGGATGAGGGAAATGAGATGTGTCCCCTCTATACTACATCAATGCTTGAAATACATACATGAGGGACAAGTCCATTGCATACCGATGGATGTTGAACCGTTTAAGTATTATAATTTCATCTCCAATCCCTATGAATCCATGCTTCCTTCCACTCATATATTTTTAACATCATCAACCACTTCATCATCCAACTAATCTGGATCATAATCTAAATTTCCTATCCCTGAGGAGCTTCCTATAACCACATCACATCAAGATTCCACTTTTATGCCCCCATATTCATCACCTTTGACTACATGCACATGTGGTCAAAATTAATCCACATCAGTTTCATAATCAGCCTTATTCTCCACCATTATTTCTATATCATTGCAAATTCAACAATCATCTCATTCTAATCCATCGCCATCCATGTTAGCCAATGTCTCACAAGTTGAATTAATATATTATGAGACATATCAGTCCATACCCCAAGTCAATCATGAGCCATCCATTCCTACATCAGCATCCATATCATCCCAAGTTGAGTTCCACCTCACTAATCCTGGTATTGGTGAATACATGGTCCAAGACATTACATTCACACCACTCAACATCCAAAGTACAAAGTATTACGATCACCCACGTGACCCACCCTTATCTATAGGAGCGATGTATAATATGGGTTCCATGTCATATAGCATAAAATTTGTTTATGGGGGAATTGAGTCATTGTCCAATCCTTCTCCTCCAGATGAATCCAAACAACCAATAATTGCCAGTATACAAAAATTGTCAGGTTTTCCATCCTATTATTTTCATCGATATAATTGGTAAAAAAATGACCTATATCGATATGAACAGGGAGTGCATGAGCTAATTGATTCTCCATATCGAGAAGTGCATGACCATTCAGGTCTAGGCTACCATCTATTTTCTTCCATATCTTCTTTTGAAAAAGCTTTTCAAAGGCTTAATTTCAATTCAAAAGAAGATTACCATCACCCCAATGACTCTAAAGAGGAAATTTATGAATAATTTGACCTTATGTTGATAATTTTTTGTGAATCTAAGGAGGAATCAAAACCCATCATCCCACACACTGAATAGGATGAGTTTTACCTCAGAATGTTCTCCATCCATTAGCCCATAATTCACTTACTTCTTCCACAAGAATGAGCTGAATCAACTGGTGAACCACCACCTCCATTCCATTGATCCACATCATTGGCCATTTTTCTTATAATATATGTACATAATTCAAATTTCAAAAAATAAAAAATAAAAACAAAACTATTTTGCATTACATGTACATTGCATTTATTTGTATTGCTTATTGTTGTTCAGGTTTACCAGTGTTCTAATATCGGTTGTAGCAAACATAATCCACCCAACCATTCACCTTTTTCAACCATCCATTTTTCCCCTTAATTCAACATGAATCCTGCTGACTTATTCATGCCACTTCACAATCCATACGATTTGGCAAAGCCAATACAGTTGACATGAGCCTTATTGACATGGATCAGATTTTCTTGCCACCATCCTTTTATGATTTTGTCCTATCCAAGGAATTTTTAAGGGCTTTATCCAACTACATTCCTCCATCACCCCTACCTTCACCTTCAGCTTCACCCTCAAATCCTCAGGTTTTCCAAGCAAACATAGACAAGGTTGAGTCATAAGAGTTTGATAATGTCATAGACAAAATTCATCTGATCCCAATACCCCATCAAATTGAGTAAGGTTCTCACATATCTATTGAAGATACCATTGATGTGAACCTTAGTTTAGATGCAAACAATCACCAAATTGTCAAACTTGGCAAAAGTTTATCCATAGATGAAAAAGAGCAATTAATTGCTCTCCTCAAAAAGAAGAAGGTCATTTTTGCATTGTCCTACAAGGACATGCCTGGTCTTAACCCTAACTTGGTTTTCCACAATCTCACCTTACACTCTTACGCTAATCCAATCAAACAAAATCTTAGCAGTATTCATCCTACCGTGGCCCTCATAGTAAAATAAGAGCTTCAAAAACTTCTAGATGTGAACTTCATTGTACCCATTGACTATCCTGAGTGGCTTTCAAACATGGTACCCATTTGCAAGCCTAACGAAGTGATATAGATCTGCATTAACTTTCAATATCTTAATAAAGCGTGTCCTAAGGATTTTTTCCTCTTCCAAATATTGATACTCTTGTTGATACCTACACTAGCCATGAAATGCTTTCTCTCATAGATGATTTTTAAGGATACAACCAAATTCAAATCTATCCTAATGATACTACACCTTGGGGAGCTTTTTATTATAATGTGATGTCCTTTTTCCTGAAAAACGTAGGTTTCACTTATCAATGTGCCATGACATACATCTTCTATGATTACATGCATAATATTATCAAATATTATGTAGATGATCTCTTGGAAAATCTAAAATTTGACAAGAGCACATTGGTGTATATTGGAAAAAGTCTTTGATTAACTTTTAGAGCATAATGTCAGGTTGAACCCCAAGAAATGTCTTTGGTTTCAACTCTGGAAAACTTTTAGGATTCATTATCTCCAAAAGAGGTATTGAGGTGGACCCAAACAAATTCAAGGCCATCATGGAGATTCCTCCCCTAACAAATTTAAAGGAATTGCATAGTTTACAAGAAAATATTCAATCAATCAGTCATTTCAATGCGCAACTTTCTAACAAATGTAGGTCATTCAATCACCTGGTACAAAAGGGGGTGACATTTTCATGGATAGATGAGTGCCAAAAATCTTTTGATGATATTAAGCAATACTTGGCTTCTCCACCAGTCTTAATTCCTCCTCATTTTATGGTCCCCTTCTATATTTATGTTTCAACAATGAACTTTGCATTAGGAACAATGCTTGCACAAAATAATGAAGAAAATCAAGAGCAAGTTGTCTATTACATTAGTCGAACGTTGGTAAGCTATAAAACTAGATACGCTTACATGGAAAAATTATGCTTAGAAGTGGTTTTTACCACTAAGAAACTCTGATATTACATTCTTAGTCACACCACTTATGTCATAGCTAGATAAAATCCTCTACGTTATATGATGTCTCACACTTACAATAACACCCAAACCACTAAATGGATAATGCTTCTCACTAAATTTGATCTTGAGTTTATTAGTCAAAAATACATTAAAGATCAAGTCATAGTCGATCAGCTTGCGGAAGCTCCACTACCTAGTGATCAACCCTTGATTATTGAGCTCCTAGATGATTCGTTATTCATTGTCACTAAACAAGAAGATGTCATTTCGAAGGAAGACATCGATATCACTCTCTTTTTTTATGGTTCTAAGTGCAAAAAATATTAAGGTATTGGAGTCGTGTTGCATACACCACAAGGGGTGCCTATCCCCTTATCATTCAGACTAGACTTCTAATGCACAAACAACAATGCAGAGTATGAAGCCCTAATCTTAGGTCTTCAAGCAGCTATAGATATGGGTATAAAGTGTATCAAGATATTTGGTGATTCTCAACTTGTTGTTAGATAAATCAATAGAGAATACCAATGCAAATAACCTACCATAAAAATTTACCATGAGGTAGCAATGAAATTGCTCTCTAAGTTTGATAGGTATGAAATTGATAGTTTACCAGGTTTGATTAATAGATTTGCAGATGCGATGGCCTCTCTTGGATCATTAATTCTAAAGGACTCCTTATAAGAGGTACAACCACTCATTGTCACAACGATCTCTAAATCTGCAATTATCCATGCTAAATCTAAGGATGAAAAGAATGTTTACTTTATCCATTTGGAGCCATATGAGCCTTGGTAAAACCAAATAATAGCCTTTCTCAAGTTTGGAACACTCCCATTAGATATGCCATAGACTGCTAAATGCACTTTCAAGCAAAAGGTAACATGTTTTACTCTCTTAGGGGATGTGTTGTATAGACGTGCCTATGATAGAATCCTCCTTCATTGTCTCAAGTTTTTTGAGGCACAAAGAGCCATAGTTGAAGCTCATGATGGTACTTGTGGTGGTCATTTTAGTAGAATGGAAATTGTAAAGCATATTTTATGTATGGGTTACTATTGGCCCACCATTGAACGTGATCATTGCACATATGTCAAACATTGTAAGCAATGTCAAGAGCATGCTAATTTAACTCATGTACCATCACAAGCATTACAGCCTATTAAAATCCTTTGGCTCTTTTCATAATGGGGTCTTGATTTAATTGGTAAAATTTCACCTTCTTCATTCATCATCACAACCACTGAATACTTCACAAAGTGGGTTGAGGAAATTTCTCTAACCAGTATGACAAGGTTTAGAATTATGGAGTTTATACTTCAACATATCATCTATCATTTTAGTATTCCCTTAAAAATCATCTTTGACAATGGTAAGTCTTTCAAGAGCAAGGATGTTTGAGCACTTTGTGAGAAATATAATATCCAATACAGTTTATTAACTCCTTATTACCCACAAGCAAATGGACAAGCTGAGAGTACCAATAAGACCTTAATTGCTATTCTCAACAAACTTGTTAAAGAAAATTATAGAGATTGGCATACATAAATTCCCTTCGCATTATGGGCTTATCGAACAAGCATCAGCATGTCTATTGGGGTAACACCATTTTCATTAGTCTATGGGATTGAAGCAATCATGCCTCTTGAGCTTGATATCCCCTCATTGTGAATTTTATTGCAGGAATTCATAAATGATGATACTGCTAGACAAGCATGCCTTGACCAACTCACACTCCTTGATGAGAGACAAGTCAATGCTTTAGATCATTTACAAGTATATCAAGACCACCTAAAGCATGCTTACAATACCAAAGTTCATCTATGTGAATTCCAAGTATGAGATCTCATTCTTAAATAGAATCAACAAAATAAAAATGCATTGTCGCATCTTTGTGATAAATTTGCAACTAATTGGTTAGGTCCATACATTGTCACTAAAAAAGTGGGTAAAGGAACTTATAGGCTTGCTAGTCTAGAGGGATTTGAAGAGCCCAAACCACTTAATGTTATACACTTGAAAGCATTCTATGCATAATATGATCTATATATATATATATATATATACATGGCTATTTGTTGGTCAAATATCTGCCTAATTAACAAAACTACGTTTGTGCACCCTAGACATGGCCAACATTGAAAGGTCGAAGGAAAGGAATGTCCTCCGTGCCAATCTCCAGAGAGGGTTGGCTCCCTTACTAAATCCTACACTGTTTAAGACTAGAGTTGCAGGAAAGAAATTGGAAATAATAGAAAGAAAGGGAAATATGGCCACAAGTCGAAGGTGTAGGATTTGGGGTAGACTAGCAACAGGAAATTCACCCAAGCATGAAACAACATGTAATAAAAGAAAAGCAATAGAATTTACTTATAACCTTGCATAAACAACCTCTAGGATTGCATTCCAGAACTCACTCCCTCACCAACAATATTCAAATTCAGATGCAAAATTTAAACTAAACAACAGATAATGAACATGAGCGTAAGATAGAAATGCATAAAAATAGAAGGAAAACACACACAAGATCACTTGCAAATTTAGAAGCCCTGTATCTTCTATTGATGCAGAGAACTTGAGTAGTTTTCTCGCAGAATGTCTAACCTCCTTTTACAATGAGAATTGAGTAGTATTTATAGAGGATTTCGCCTCTTTCATTAAATGCACATGGAGACAGGATGTTTACAGATCAGAGACCAATATGAGAAAATTCTTCCTTGGAAATATTGAAAATACATCCTCTTGAACAGTGATCCGGCTTCTAAGGAAATTCCTTCATGAAATCTGCGTTTCTGGATTTGGTGCACAGAAAATTATAAGGCTTGGTTGTTGACTGGAGACGTTCGCCATCTTGAAAATGTGCTCCTACTTTGGAAATCATAAAAATCATCTTGCATTTTTAATATTGTTGCCTTCCTTGCTCGAGATCCACAATTTGAGTTACTCCTTGCCTCCATCATTTAATGCTTTTTATTGACCTGCCTTGGGCGCCTTTAGAAAACTCATGACGATGTTGATAGCATATTTCGCCCAATTGGACAATGAGCGAATGCACATTTACTCTTTCTAGAGCGTGCATTAGTGGAGAATACACCTTTATAAATTTAATGGATCATATTCCTTCTCTGGTCACGACAACAGTCATTCTTCTTATCCTAGGCGAAAACCTTTAAAAGCTGCGTCATTTCTCTTTTAAATTTGTGTTCACCCCCAAAAGGGGTGAAAGAGGTCGTCACCTTCCTTTTGGGGTGAACGCGACTTTGAATTTTCAACGTCGCTTTGACCCTTAGCGCATTCGCCCGACTTTGATATTTATAGCGCATTCGCCTGACTTTGATTTTTAGAGGACGTTCACCCCTGGGAGAGGCGAATGGAGCATTCGCCCCTCAACCAGGGTGAACCTGATGTTGAATTTTCCATGTCGCGCCTTTAATGATGTTCGCCCCAAAGTGGGGCGAATGGAGCTTTCACCCCAACTTTGGGGTGAACGCACCCCTTTCGCCGAATCTATCTTATTCATGATGGGCGGGCGTAATTTTTAAAGGACGTTCACCCCAAAGTGGGGTGAACGAAGCCTTCGCCCCAACTTTGGGGTGAACGCGATTCTCCCAAACTTCATCTTCGGGCACCGTCGTTACTTTTGATACTTCATCATTTTCCAATTTCTTTTTCTTTCTTTCACTTCAACGAGGGTTGCATAGGGCCTTTCGCTCCTTGGTTGGGGTGAACACATCTTCATTCCTTAGAGAAGTTTTCACTTCAAGCACTTAATATTTTATGCACCCTTCCTCAACGATTTTATAGATGACGCAAACCAAAGTCTCCAATACATTTTCCAGCCTTTTTCCTTAAACACCCATTATTTCCAAGCCAAAAAGGTGTATAAAAACAAAGAAAGAAAATAAAACAACTGCAATATATCAATTCGGTCAAAATATTATATTATCAGATTAACATATTTTGTCGTATTACAATAAAAAATGCTTCTGCAAAATTATATCAAAACCCCAATGTGGCAAGGTGCAAAACTGCCAATATTTTTGGTGGCTCATGGGGTATCCAGCTCGCATGGATGCAAGCGATCCCAGGCCTTTATCCATTGGGCTTCTATGGAGGTTTTTTGCTGCCTTGGCTGGCACTTTTGATGTGGATGCCTTTCTACATGCCTCCTCCTCTACTTTCTCTATGGCTTTAGCTTCAACTGCTACTCGGAGTACATCCACCCGCTCTGCTTCTTCTATCTTTCTTTTTGCGCACTCATGTCGCTCTTTCCTCCTATTCTTTGAGGCTTTCAGAAGTTACCTCATAAACTGTGACTGCTTCCTCCCAAGCATGAGTGGTAAATAAGCAAGGAGTACTCAATGACTCATAAACAAAGTGGATATTTTGGACATCTTCCAAGCTAAGGCATTTTGCTCATTGAGCTAGCTCGAACAATGAAAGCTCCAGTGGGTATACTTTTGCATAAGTGGTAGCACCTATGCTTCTATGATGGGATCCTCCCATGCATCAATCTTTGAGGTATCCTCCACGAACTTCTTCCAGGCCGCTTCCAATTGTTCTTTCGACAGAGGTTCACCCCATTCATCTATAAAGTCCAAGAATCCCAAATCGACAAGAGTGTCAAAATGAGTCATAGAAATAGTATGCTCTCGCTCGATGGTATTAAGGATTTTTTAACCTTCTCTCACTAGGTCCATCCTCTGAAAATAACTATGCAGTGTGACTTTCGTAGTTGACCAAGCATGATCCATTTCACTTAGGGGGTGAATGTGTATGTTGGAATTAGCTAAAGCTTGAATTTTTATAGCCATCTCCATGTATGGCTCCAACATCTCCTCGGTAGTATCTATCAACTATTGCCCCATCTGAATCTATATTCTGGCTACCCATAAATAATGCAACACTTGAACTGCTTGTACGACCAACTTTTCATAGTTCTAGGTTGAGCGAAGGCATGCCTCCTTGATACTTTTTGAAGAAAATATTGCAACCTGTGCGACCTTCTCCGCTAGTTGATTCTGTATGGCCTCTAGCTATGTTCGGAGTGCATGCATTTCTATCCTGGCTGCATCCCTTTCCTTCAAATGCACTCCTACCTATCGACGCAAGTGTTCATTTTTGTGGCTGTCTTCTCCTCTTGCGCTCTACTCTTAGCCAAGGCATTTTTGAGCTCGATAATTTTATTCTCATTATCAAAATATTTTTGCTTATAATACTCGCCATGCAAGTATACCGAACTCATATCAACCTGTATGTTGCCCATATTCTCTATAGGATCAATCTTGGTGAGGTCCTCTATTATAGTCTCACAAACGTAATCACTCGACAACATTTCTCCTTGTGGCTTCTGAACCAAGGGAGTGATTTTAGTCGTGTGAGCTTCCATGGTGATTGGATCAAAGGCAACCTTCTTGAGTGGTCGAGCTAGAGCCATAGCTTCTTTTCACCTCTTGCTTTTCAACCACTATGATGAACTCAGGTGCGCCCGATTGATTTTCTCCATGTCAGGCTATTTTGGTACCACCTGAACGTCGGGTAGTACTTGTAGCTCCAAAAATGGTGTGAATGGTATCAAAACTTCTGAGCGGTCAGGCTCAAAGGAAGTGGATGAGATGGCTAGAAGAGGAGGAACTAAAATGGTGGAATGGATGGAGGAACTAGGTTCGACTACAGTTACGCTCACTCTAGGAGGAGCCTATGTACTTACAACCTTGGTGGAAGTGGTGGTGGGAATGGAAGGGGAAGGGCACAAAAATGGGTTCGGCCCTGATGCATACGAACTGAAAGAAAGGGAGGCCAAAGAAAGGGGAAGAGAAGAAGGAGCAATAGTGACTTCGGGAAGGGAAGAAGAGGGAAGCAAAATGGATATGGAGGGCATACTAAAAGGTGGAGAGATTGACATAGAAATTGATGGGAGTGAATCGTAGTCACTACATGCTCTAAAGAAAGAGGAGGAAGAGAAGATGTACCTATGGGCATGGATGCCATGTGCTGTGGTGATGGGAGCGGTTATGAAATAATCTCTTCCTGTTGCTCCTATTGCTCTTCTGCTCTCTCCTCAACATTTACATTCTCCTCGATGTCCAAGACCTCCACCTGAGGACTCTCTGACTGTTGGTCCTCCTCTTGCTCATGAATCATTGGAAATAATTGTGCAACCATCATTGGAGCCTCTATCACTGGTGGAGAAGAAATAATAATCAATGAAATAATTGGAACTATGGGAACTATAGCCATTAAAACTTTGGTAGTAGAGGAGGAAATAGCACCAGTCCTTGGTCTCTTCATAACTTTGGGAAATGGGGGCATTTCAAACATTCTGCTTCTCTGATGTAGGTGCCTCCTCAATTTTTTGCTTTATCCACTGTGATCTTCATCTAAACACATATTGTTGTTCTTCCTCTTCTGGAATCTCTTCTTCGATTGATGGGCGTTCTCCTTCTGCTCTACTTTCACCATTGTCAGAATATTGGAAGCTTTGAGGCAAGATCTTTGTGAAAGTGATGGGTTGATAGGAGTCAACAAACTCATCGTAGGTGTCCGAAAATGCCTCATCCATCTTCAACCCGTAAGGAGACGTGGTCTTTCCTCGGTGGACCCACATTATCCACCAATTTATAATTTTCTCCTCAGACCATAGGGGCTGACTTTCTTTTACCTGACTAAATAATCCGGGTGGAGGAATCTAATTTTTGTACTTCACTAGATTATATTCAACCTCTTGTTCATAGCAGTCATGCCAAGGTGGGAGCGTCGTCATATCTTCAATATGCCACTCCATGTCGGGTCCATCAAAATTATTTCACCTTTTCTCAATGTCGGGATGAGGACAATAGTGAAATGACTTGGCCTTTACAATTTCTAAAAACTTTCCCAATGGGTCATACCTCCAATGTTGTGGTAATTCTATCAGCCCCAAGTCCTGCAACGTTATTGTGAGCAACCGATTTTGCCCTACCTAGCTCACTTCTATACTACCAAACTTGAACGACATATTGCAAGTCATCTTCTTACCGCACCCTACTCCATAGACATCATTCACATAGTCTGATTGGTGCACCACCTCCATAGCAAAAATATGTTCGATGGCAAAATATGGCAGCAAGAATGGCTTACCTGTAAAGCCAAAAATTCTTATGACCATGCCTTGAGTAAGCAAAAAAATATCTCCTTTTTCTCTTGTAACTACTGCTTCTCTCAACTCTCGTGGCACTCTTTCACATGTACCACAAAGTAATTCTATTGCAGGCCCCAAAAATAAACTGTTAAAACTGTAAAATGACTCCCTGCTTGATAGGGCGAAAGTCCACATATAAACTGGTAAAAGTTCATCCTTCTCATCCATTTGTTTCACTACGATGAAAGGGAAGTGTTGTTGTAGGTGGAAAAATAAATACCATACCAGAAAAGAAGTGTGTCTGAATGACGTCTCTTCCCTAGTTTGCAACTTCTCCAGCTGAAAATTCAACCTTCGAGAAATAAAATCAGCCCAATCGAAGAAAATCAGATTGGTGCCTTGCCTCATGGTTGGCGGAGAGTAAAATTCAACCCAAAAAATACATTGTGCTAGGGCCGCCTGCCACTTATGAATGGTAGAATCTGTAGGTAAACCCGCAATCCATGCCAACATTGAGTAGATATCCAAGCTCTTAAATTTCGTGAGCGGCCTCGACAAGTTCGAAAGTTGCCCCATCTATGGCTCCTTAATCAATTGCATCTCCATGAACTGACGCATCGTTACTGTGGAGACATATCTGTCCTCTTGCTCATTAGTATGTAACTTCTTGGTAATCACATAAGAAGGAGGCTTCAAACCATAAGCGAATGCTTCTCGTACTTCCTCTGGGGTGATGGTAAAAAGTATTTCCCTATTTGCATTCCTCACTATCCTTGTAACTGGATCATAAAATTGAGTAATAAGCTGCACCAACTTTGGACAAGGGTGTACGGGTGGACATAGGTACCAAAATAATTATGAGTGATATGGCACTATCAATAAGCTTCCTGATGTCAACCCTTGATTCACTGTAAATTCCACATCCTATCATAATTTCTCCACGCCTTTGTGGGTAATTGCATAGTCTCCAATTTCTGCCATTGTGTCGATGTATGGGTCCAAATCAACATTTTCATTCCTTCGGGCCTTCTTGGATTTCGACCCTCCTCTCTTCCTTGACTTCTTAGGCTCTACAGCCTCTGTAGTCTCTTTGCTTCATTTTCCCATTATTTCTCTCTGATGAGTGCTCTAAATGTTCTCTGAAAACTTCTGCAACAACAGTTCAAAAACATAACGAAGTAAAAATTTAAAAAATAAACTATAGAGCTTTTACCTGGCGCCTTATATAGAGTGCCCCACCAACCACCATAGTAAATGTCGAATTCCTCTCGAACGATTTTGAAAGAACGTGTGCATTGATTCTCTCATCTAGCACTATTTCCAATGTTTTAATGGTATCATCTTTTATTCATTGCCAAATCATCCTTGGAAAGTGTGCCCTCCTTTGCCATGTAAGTTTGTTGTAAAATGTGCCCTGGCTATCGAAGCTTACTTGGAAAAACAAATCGGCCACCTGGAAACCAATGATGTGTATTCTTGCTCCTCGGGAACATAAAATCTTCCTCCTGCACAAATCTGGGTGCATGTTTGAATTAAATGTCTTCAGAACACTCCTCAACTTGCATGCACACTTCTCGATATCTACCACGCATTCAAGGGTGAAATCTCCTTTGCAAGAGTGCTCCCGAAATCACATGCTTTCGAAAAGCAATGGGGTGAAAGCGTGTTTTGAGGTTTTTTTTTTTCCTCGAAATGCTTTGACTTGCTTGGTATGATTTCACGTGAAATGACTTTCTCTTAAAGCCTTCTTCATTTTTCTTTTTCCCAATTTAGAAAAAGCATGATTTTCTAAAAAAAAATTGTTTTGGAGCTTTTTTTTTTTAGATTTTTTTCTTTTAAAGGCCTTGTATTAATATTTAAAATCTTTCGGGAAAATAAGGTGCATGTGTTTTTTATATTAAATCCTTGTCACTTCAAACAAAAACAATTTTAATCTCCTTGTGATTTCTTTTAGCTTGATGGCATGCGCTTTAACCAACGCGTTCACCCAAATTAGGGGCGAATGATCGTTTCACCCCTTTTCTGGGGTGAATGCGACTTTGACTGCTTTAATAGCGCATTGACTAGGCACTTCTATTTTTCTTTGCTCATTCACTCTCAAAGGGGGCACCTAAGGCCTTGCGCTCCTCCCTTGGGCGAAAGCGCCTAAAAGCACCCTTTTCATTTAATCACGATCGTACTCTTTGGGAGGGGCAAAAGTATTTTGCTTTTCATCATGTATAACTTGTTTTCCAAAGGTGCATTCTCCGCTAGGAGTTTCATAACGTTGTTTCTTTTGCCAAAGTCTTCCAACACCATAATGAATTTGGAGCGAAACTAATTTTAAAAAGAACACTTTTTTTTTTTTTGTCACCATATAAAGTAAATAAAATATTAACAAGAGAATATGTACATATTTACAAGATGGTACCTCTTAAAATCCAATCATTGAATATAGGCCTTCAAATGAAGGCCATTTACTAGAATAGGAAGATCCCAACCCTCCATGTCCCGAAGATGGTATGCATTTGCTGAATTCACTACAGAAATCTGAAAAGGGCCTTCCCAGATTGCATCAAACTTGTGGTGTTTCCCTAGCTTGGCCTTGTTCTCATTCCATTTAAGAACTAAATCTCCCACCTGAAACCTATGCTCGGTTGTCTTCTTTCCAAACCACTTCTGCATTACTTTAGTGTGATCGATGAATGCTTGATACACCTTTTCTCTATCTTCCTCCAACTGCAATAGTTGTGCCAACCTCGCACTCATCGGATCATACTCCTCATCTTCATCTTTAAATAACTACAATGTTTGGAGCACTAGAAGCTCAATGTGGGTAGGCAAGATTGCTTCTTTTCCATACACCAAAGAATACAGAGAGGTTTTAATAGACTTTTTCATGGATATGCGGTCTGCCCAAAGAGCCTGGTTCAACAACAAGTGCCAACTCCTTTTATTATTTCCTAGTGTCCTTTTTAAGATCCACAACAAGTTTTTATTTGTAGATTCGACCAAGCCATTCCCTTGTGGGTAGTAATTGGATGACGTCTTGAGATAAATCCCATACTTACTAGTGAATTTGGTAATCTTGGCCCCAATAAATGGAGTTCCATTATCTATCACAATAGAGTCTGGGACACCAAAATGAGTGATGAGTCCCTCCAAGAAAGAGATGATAGTCGCTTGATCTACCTTTTTGGTAGGAATAGCCTCTGCCCACCTAGTGAAATAATCAGTCATCGTTAAAATGTATTTATGTTCTATAGAGGAATGTGGATCAATGACTCCAATGAAGTCAAGGCCCCACTGTTGAAAGGGTGCTTCCACTTGAATTGGGTGCAGGGGCAGTGCTCCTTTCCTGGTTCTGCCAACATACCGCTGACAATTATCATAGTGTTGACTTACTTTATGAGCATCGACGAACAGAGTAGGCCAAAAGTAGCCAGCTCGAATGATTTTCAAGGCCATGGGCCTTCCTGCATAATGGCCACTAGATAGACCAGAATGAAATTCCTCCAATATTTTCTCCTTCTCTGACTCCTTCACACATCTGAGGAGAACTCCATCAATATTCTTATGAAATAGCCCATTAGGCAACAGAACATATTTGAGTGCTTGCAGCCTGAACCTTCGATGTTGTGAAGCATCAAGGTGTGGTGGACACTTCCCAGAAGTAAAGAAGTCAACAAGGTCCTCTGTCCAGTCATGACCTATCATAGCAAAATTTGCACAAATACTTTCACTGATATCTTCTTCCTGCACTATATCCAATGATTCGGATGTTGCACTTTTGGCCAATTCCTGATAGAGAGCTCGTCCACGAACTAGCTTTGTCGGTCGGATCTCCACATCATATTCTTGAATTTTTGAGACCCAACCTGCTCTTTTGTCACCTAGTTCTCCTTGGAGAATGAAGTTTCGGACATCGGGGTGTATAACATAAATGACCGTTTTACTCTGTGAGACGAAGTGCCAAAATTTCTTCAAGGATTTCATCATCGTGTACACCTATTTTTCAATAAAATTATACTTCTCCTGATGAGGCACAATAACTTGGCTCAAAAAGGCAATCGGCTTTTCATCTCCATCTTCTTGCTTCTACATCAAAACTGTAGCATAACTCTCTTGCTCACCCACTGCATAGAGAATGAAGTCCTTTGAATAATCAGGATTAATCAACACTGGAGCTTGGGTGATTCTTTCCTTGATCTCCCAAAAAGCTCATCTTCTCGCCTCGGTCCATTTAAAATCTACATTCTTTTTTAGGAGCTCGGTCATGGGTTTCACCACCTGAGCAAAATCAGCAATAAACTTTCGAATGAAATTTATCTGACCAAAGAAATATTGCAGGTCCTTTTTGTTGGCTGGCAATGGTAGCTTCAGGAGTGCCTCAGCTCTTGTAGGATCAATAGCCAGTCCTTGTTGTGAGATCACATGACCCAACAATTTCCCTTCTTTGATAGCAAATATTGACTTTTTTGGATTAATAGAAATCCTGAACTCACGGTATTTTTTGAACACCTACCTCAAATGAGAAACGTGGTCTTCTCTGCGATGTGAAAACACAGTCATGTCATCAAGATAGATTACAATAATCCTATTCAATAACTCATCGAAAGCGATGTCCATGGCCCTTTGAAAGGTAGTGCCAACATTTGAGAGATCGAATGACATCCTTTGATAGGCGAACGTGCCCCACTTGGTAGTGAACGTCATTTTGTGTTGGTCTTCATCCTTCACCCAGATCTGGTTATAACCGAAGAAACCATCTAATAATGAAAATATTTGTGCTTCGACAACCACATGGAGGATTTGATCAATCTATGGCAGAGGGTAATGATATTTTAGTGATGCCTGGTTTAGGTTCCAAAAATCGATGCACAACCGGATATCTCCATTCTTCTTTCGTACTGGCACCAGGTTCGCCACCCATGTTGAGTGCTTAATTGGATATATTATCTTTGCTTCCAACATCTTTAATAGTTCCACCTTCATGAGCACCTCGATCTTGGGATTGACGGGCCACTATTTCTATCAAAAAGGTTTTACTCCCTCTTGCAGCTCAATGGTATGCTGGATCACATTCTTGTCATATCCCTTCAAATCTTGATAGCTCCATGCAACAATGTCAGGGAACTCATAACACAAGTTCTTGATATCTTCTAATTCTTTCGACATGCAATCAGTTTCGATTTTGATGATCTTCTCAGGCTCCAGTTGCAAGTCCTTATATTCCTTCGCATCTACCTTGATTTTATGCTTCTCAGCCCTATCATTTTGGTCGAATAAGCTTTCCAACGAAATCAGTCCCCTAGGAATATGATTGTTCTTCAGTTGAATCATCCCCTCCATCTCCTCTTCGACAAGCACTCTATCATCCACGCTTGCAGCTTCCTTAATCAGAAAATTAACTATTTTCTCATCATTGTCGAACACTTGCCAATAGAGGTTCTTATCAGGGACTGAGGGTCTATAGATCACCCTGACAGTCTTGGGTTTTCTGACTACCTGCTCCATAGGAGAGTAATTTGCACCAAGAGAGGCTAAAATATCAGCATGTTTGTTCTGCTCTCAAGAAATCGCCTGAATGTTCAAGGTTGTAAAGGACTCAAACAAATCCCATACTTTGTTGTGATAAGCTTTCAGGTAATGCTGCTTAGACACACACTTGTTGGTGGTCTGATTGACAATGAGCTCAGAGTCACCAAAAATTTACAACTGTTTAATGCCCAACTTTTTAGCCTTTTTTAAACCAAGACACAATGCTTCATATTCGGCTGCATTATTCGTGCAACTCCAAGTTAATCTATAAGAATAGGTCTTCTGTAATCCTGTAGGAGAAATCAGAACAATACCAGCCCCTACACCATTCTTACACCTGGCACCATCAAAGTACAACTTCCATAATTGATCTTCAATAGGGTCTGGGGACTCAAGGATCTTTTCTTCAATCTGCTCAGGCTTGGTTATCGTATAACAACCAATGTCAGTTTCAACCATCGCATTGAAATCCATGAGTGAGAACTCATCCTCAAGGTGAAGTTCACCAAGTGCTTCTTCCATCAAGTCAACTTCTTCTAATTCTTCAGTCATCATGTTGACTGCGCCTAGAGATTTTTCTTCTTCTTCCAACTTTTCGATATGAAAAGTCGATGGCTTTTCATTATAAATATGGATTCTCTTCCCTTTGAATGGAATATCCAAATGTGAATAGTCCAAGGAAAGGTAACCTCCCAGCTTCACTGTGAACTCCCTTGAGAGACACATGTTGAAGTATGGCTCCAAGTCAACCACCACTACTTCTTGAATAACAGTGATTTGCGGCATACTATGTAGAACGATGGGGATATCCTTGATTACTCCCACTATTTTGACTGGAGTTCCATCCAGCTACAATACTCCTGGGCTACTTCTTGTGTATTCCATCCCCATGACTTCACATACTGCCTTTGGCATGACAGTACTTGCAACACTAAAATCGATCATATAGTTGTGCACAATCCACCCCTCCATTCTAAGTGACAAATAGAATGGGGGTGGCCTATTCTTTCCAATGGTAGAAGTTGGCAGTGTCTGAGCCAACACTATCTGAGAAGGACTTTTCTTTCACTCTTTTGCAGTCTTGAGAGATTCTTGTAGCAAGTCAACTTGTCCAGGTAACTGTAATGCATCGTACAAGCTCACTTTTGTCGGTATCTTCTTCATTTCTTCCACAATGTTATAATCAGACACCCTAGGAGCCTTTTCTTCTATTCCCTTTTCATACTTATCCTGATATTGTTGAGTGGCTTCCACTCTTTGTCGCTTAGTCAATGATGGGTATCGAAGGCGTTCCTTGGCCTATTCCCTCACCTCATTCTGCTTTGGAGTAGTTGTAGGATGTGTAACTAGCGCTTTCATATTTGCTTGAGCTTGCTTAGGCATTAAATATTTTAACGTGATCGGATCCTATTGCTTCGCTACTACGTTAGACAATTTTTCTTTTTACATTTTAGGTTCTGTAGGAACTGTTGGTATTTTTTCCACATTTATTTTGATTGCTGATTATTCATGCTTAAGCTGTTGAAATTCTAACTATTCTACAGGTTTTAATGCAAAAAATGGCTAAGTCCGAAAGTTGTCGCGAAATCATGACAAAAAACAGCATAGAGAGACAAGTCAAAAAACCGTCACGATATCACGACATGTCGTAGAGTCGTGGGTCAGTCGAGGAGAGAGAAAATCAACGCAGAATTGGCACGATTTCGCGACGTGTCACAAAATCGCGGTTAATGCAGTCAAAGGTAGCAGGTGGGCAAAACCATAGCAAAATCGTGACGTGTTTGAGTTTCATGGCTTGCAACGGGCGAAAGGCATGAGATATGGAATGGTCACGAAATCATGACAAAAATCGAGCCAACAGCGATAAGGCCCAGTAGTGTAGCGAAATCATGACAAGAACTGACACAAAGCGCATAAGTGAAAGGGCGTCGCGAAATCGCGACGCGTCACGTTTTTGCGGCATGGGGGGAGCAAAAGGCCTAAGTGGAAAAATGGTAGTGATTTCGCTATAGTTTGAAAATGAAGCCAAACAAAGCAGAAAATATAGAGATATCGCTACATGTTCTGATTTCGTGGTTCACATGCATGAAAAGAGTCTAAGGCAAGAAACGGTAGCGATATCGCTACACTTTTAAGGAGTTTGAGCAGGCCGAATGAGTAGCGATTTCGTGACACTATTGAAAAGAGCCTAAGTTTGGAAAGGCGTAGCGAAATCGTGACAGGGTGAAGTTGAAGACATTCCAAGGCAAAATGTCGCATTTTCGAGGCTTAGCAGCAAGACCGTACAGCATGCCGAAAGGACATAGCGAAATCGCGTAGCATCGCATTTTCACGGTGTAAGCTAGCGAAGGAGATAAAAAGGCCGAATGAGTAGCGATTTCGCGACATGGTTGTTTTTCACGGGTTAGGAGCGACAGAAGCGTACGGACCAGAAAGACGTCATGATTTCGTGACCTATCGCGTTTTCGCGACCTGTTGTAGTTTCACGCCTGGGAACAGTTCAAACGGCCCGATGCTATTTTGCAATTTCTGATGATTAAATGCATCCCATAATTGAATTTTTTGCTACTTTCTGATGCGGTCAAGCTAGGAGAATGTGCCCAAGCTACCAAAATTGAAGATTTCCAAGGATTCAAAGCTGTTGTTCGTGATTTTTCTAACGATTTTTTGCATATTTTCAAGAATATCATTTAATGAAATTGGCCGACTCTTCCATATGGCATTTAATTTTTGGTTTCTTCGAAGCTGTTTAAGGATAGCATTTCCTTGTTTCTGTTGCACAAATTATAGATCTCAAGGAGGTCCGTTGCAAATTTTAAATGCTTCCAAGAGGCCAGCCCTCTATAAAAACCAATGTAAATCTCATTAGCAAGTATCAGGAGCGAGATATTTTTGCTGAAAACTTTTAAGTGCTTTACATGAATATTAGACATTCGGCTCTCTATTTCACAAGTGATTTTTCTGTGTATTGTTCCTTCTGCATACTGCATTCCTAATTTGTGCTCGAATCTTCTATTTGTTGCTAGTTTTAATTTTGTATTGAATTTTAACAATTGCTAGTAAAAGAGTGAGTTCTGGAATGTTATATTGGAGGTCATTTATGCAAGGTTGCGAGTGGATCACGGCATTGTCTTCTGTTATTTGTTGTTGATGTACTTAGATTTATTTGTTGTTGCTCTTTCTCGATCAGATAAATTCGGCTATGACCATATTTCCTGTTTCTTTTCGCATCTTTACAATTTCTTTTCTGTAACTTTGATCTTAAAACCAATTTAGAATAGTAAGGGAACCAGCCCACTCTGGAGATTGGTCTAGGAGACATTTCTTTCTCCCAGCCTTTCAATTTTGGCCGGGTCTAGGGTGCATTTTATATAAAAATCCTTTCCTATGGCAGATTCGTGACCAACAATTTTTGGCACGCCCGGTGGGACAGACTTCTTCTGTCTTAGAAAGATCCACATTTGTTTAATACCCGGAGGAATCAAGATTTTGATGAGCTGTCTTGACCTCATAGCGAAGATTTGTAAGTTCATCTGGCAACTTTGCTGAGTTGAAGATCCGAATTTCTTGACAGTGGATGCCTGCATTTTTCGAGCTAAAATAAGATACATCATGGTGAGGGTATGCTGTCCTAGATGGGATGATCCTGGCCCCTTGAATATCCAAATTCAGCATGAGATTCCCAAAGGTGCCCTGAAAGCCCTGCCAAAATATAATGGCACCCAAGGCATGGCCTGGGAGCATGTTGCAGATATTGCGCTTTATCGACTTTACATGACATAGTTCACGAAGATATTATGCTCAGACTGTTGGTTTTGTCTTTGCAAGGAAAGGCATTACAATGGTATAGACTGCTCAAACGTCAAAGCATTAGCTCATGGGATGATCTAGCGAGAGCGCTAATCAACAGATTTGACGAGGATCTCTTTTACAATTCTTAGGATCCCTTCAATTTCTTCATGTACATCACAAGAGCACCCCTGGAGAGTATCACTGACTTCAATGTTCGCTTCAACAGAAGTTGGAGGAGAATTCCAGAGATGATCCGCCCCACACCCGCCCAAGCCCACTTCTTCTATGTTCGAGCTTTTCATCCAGACTTAAGTCTTCTCTTGTTGCAATCTGGTGAACGTAGATTCCCTCAAATCTTTGAGGAAGCATTACAAGCGGAACAACTTCTGCTCTTATCAGGGAAGTTGTCGTGGAGAGAAGTGTCATTACCTTATCCGATACTGACTACCCCTATCTACCCTATGCAGTATTCCTCGTGCCAGATTCCTTATTTTGTGCCGCAGCCTGAGATGCAGTTGTGTGGAGCTCAACGATGGGAATATGCAAGCATTGTTCCAGCCATGAATAATATGGTTGCTTGTAATTTCTATCAGAAGATGGATCAAGAGGAGATGAGCAAAGTAGAAGAAGAACAACCTGAGCACCAAGAGAGCATAACTGTGCATAACACGCAAGCATCTAGTCGAACCTATTGAATATGCCTCATCAAGAGGATGAGTCTGACGAGATCCTAGAGAAAGTATTGTTGCTGGACAATTTTTGCGATCAGATCCAGGCATTGGAGGAACCCGTTCCCCATCCACAATGAGAGAACCCTCCAAGATGGTGGTATTGGCTTCGGTCATTACTACAATGGGTACCTACCAGAGCTTTCCATGTGGCAAATTTCTTTGCTACATTATTTGGCAATTGTGTAGGTATCGCCCTACAGGATAATATGCCCCGGTCTGCTATTTGGAGAACTTTAAGACGAGGTCATCCTAATTTCAAGGAGCGCCTCAAGTACGATCAGATTTGTTCAGGACACTGTCGATTTACTGGATAACCCTCAAAGACTGGGTTTGTGGTGGCGACATGCCAATCATGTCGTAAACTGTTGTATATAGTATAAAAACAAAAAACAAAAAAAAGTAGAAAAGAGAAAAAGCAAAAAAAAAAGAAGTATTGTTTTTATTTGATCAACTCGGGTCTTTTTGCCTACGAGTCATAGGTGCTTGTTTTTGTTTTTCTTTTTATTCTCCTTTCCCAGCAGTTGGTGGCTTTCCAGCAATTTCTGCTTTCCCCTCCCCTTTTCTTCCTTTCCCTTCTTCATTTTCCTCATTTTCTTTTGCAATAAAGAAAAAAGCCACTGCTGTTGTTTCTTTTCCCCTTTCCTATTATTCCCACTTTTTCTTATCCCTCTCTTCTAAGTTCTCTATTATTTTACGCATTTATTTACAGTTCAGTTCATTTACATTCCATTTCCATTCCATTAGTTCATTTACTTTCATTCCACTTCCATCGCAGCTGGTAACACAGTAGCATTCTGTTCCTGTCTACTGCATTCCTTTTTTCATTCCATTCGTTCCATCATTTTACTATTCCATTTGCATTTCACCACCTGCACATCCGCAGGATCTCACTTCATTCATTTTCATTCTATAATCAGTTGAGCCGAATGCAGGTTCTTGAAGTTTCAGTTATTCAACAAAGGGCATCGCGAAAGGCCCAACAGTGTAGCGAAATCGTGACAAGAACTGACACAAAGCAGATAAGTGAAAGGGCATCGCGAAATTATGACGCGTCGTGTTTTTGCGATGTGGGTGGAGCAAAAGGCCTAAGTGGAAAAATGGTAGCGATTTCGCTATAGTTTGAAAATGAAGCCAAACAAAGCAAAAAACGTAGCGATATCGCTACGTGTTTTGGTTTCGTGGTTCACATGCATGAAAAGAGTCTAAGGCAAGAAACAGTAGCGATATCGCTACACTTTTAAGGAGTTCGAGCAGGCCGAATGAGTAGCAATTTCATGAAACTTTATTGAAAAGAGCGTGGAAAGGCGTAGCGAAATCGCAACAGGGTGAAGTTGAAGACATTCCAAGGCAAAATGTCACATTTTTGCAGCTTAGCAGCAAGACCGTACAGCATGCCGAAAGGACGTAGCGAAATTGCGCAGCGTCGCATTTTCGCGATGCAAGCTAGCGAAGGAGATAAAAATGCCGAATGAGTAGCGATTTCATGACATGGTTGTTTTTCATAGGTTAGGAGTGGCAGAAGAGTATAGACCAGAAAGACGTCACGATTTCGCAACCTGTCGTGTTTTCACGACCTGTTGCAGTTTCGTGCCTGGGAACAGTTCAAACGACCCGATGCTATATTGTGATTTCTTATGATTAAATGCATCCTAGAATTGAATTTTTTGCTACTTTCCGATGTGGTCAAGCTAGGAGAACGCGCCCAAGCTACCAGAATTGAATATTTCCAAGGATTCGAAGCTGTTGTTCATGATTTTTTTAACGATTTTTTGCATATTTTCAAGAATATCATTTAATGAAATTGGCCGACTCTTCCATATGGCATTTAATTTTTGGTTTCTCTGAAGTTGTTAAAGGATAGCATTTCCTTGTTTTCATTTCACAAATTGTAGATCTCAAGGAGGTCCGTTGCGAATTTTAAATGCTGCCAAGAGGCCAGCCCTCTATAAAAACCAATGTAAATCTCATTAGCAAGTATCGAGAGCGAGATATTTTTACTAAAAACTTTTAAGTGCTTTGCATGAATATTAGACATTCAGCTCTCTATTTCACGAGTGATTTTTCTGTGTATTGTTCCTTCTGCATACTGCATTCCTAATTTGTGCTCGGATCTTCTATTTGCTGCTTAGTTTTAATTCTGTATTGAGTTTTAACAATTGCTAGTAAAAGAGTGAGTTCTGGAATGTTATATTGGAGGTCATTTATGCAAGGTTGCGAGTGGATCACGGCATTGTCTTCTGTTATTTTTTGTTGCTATACTTAGAGTTATTTGTTGTTGCTCTTTCT
This sequence comes from Wollemia nobilis, assembly GCA_028583015.1. Taxonomy (NCBI): domain Eukaryota; kingdom Viridiplantae; phylum Streptophyta; class Pinopsida; order Araucariales; family Araucariaceae; genus Wollemia; species Wollemia nobilis. Next base: position 3,998,396 of record JAQPPZ010017049.1, on the reverse strand, counting down.
CGATCAGATAAATTTGGCTACGGCCATATTTCTCGTTTCTTTCTGCATCATTGTCAATTTCTTTCCTGTAACTTTGATCTTAAAACCAATTTAGAATAGTAAGGGAACCAGCCCACTCTGGAGATTGGTCTGGGAGACATTTCTTTCTCCCAACCTTTCAATGTTGGCCGGGTCTAGGGTGCATTTTATATAAAAATCCTTTCTTGTGGCAGATTCGTGACCAACAGTTTTTGGCACGCCCGGTGGGACAGACTTCTTCTGTCTCATAAAGATCCATATTTGTTTAATACCCCGGAGGACTCAAGATTTTGATGAGATGTCTTGACCTCATAGCGGAGATTTGTAAGTTCATCTGGCGACTTTGCTGAGTTGAAGATCCGAATTTCTTGATAGTGGACACCTGCCTTTTTCGAGCTAAAAGAAGATACATCATGGCGAGGGTAAGCTGTCCTAGATGGGATGATCCTGGCCCCTTGAATCTCCAAATTCGGCATGAGATTCCCAGAGGTGCCCTGAAATCCCTGCCAAAATATAATGGCACCCAAGGCATGGCCTGGGAGCATGTTGAAGATATTGCCGCTTTATCGACTTTACATGACATAGTTCACGAAGATATTATGCTCAGGCTTCTGGTTTTGTCTTTGCAAGGAAAGGCGTTACAGTGGTACAGACTGCTCAAGCGTCAAAGCATCAGCTCATGGGATGATCTAGCGGGAGCGCTAATCAAAAGATTTGACGAGGATCTCTTTTACAGTTCTCAGGATCCATTCCAATTCTTCATGTATATCACGAGAGCACCCCTGGAGAGTATCACTGACTTCAATGTTCGCTTTAGTAGAAGTTGGAGGAGAATTCTAGAGATGATCCGCCCCACACCCACCCAAGCCCACTTCTTCTATGTTCGAGCTTTTCATCCAGACTTAAGTCTTCTCTTGTTGCAATCTGGTGAACGTAGATTCCCTCAAATCTTTGAGGAAGCATTACACGCGGAACAACTTCTGCTCTTATCAGGGAAGTTGCAGTGGAGAGAAGCTCCATTACCTTATCTGATAGTCACCACCCCTATCTACCCTATGCAGTATTCCCCATGCCAAATTCCTTATATTGTGTTGTAACCTGAGATGCAGCTGTGTGGAGCTCAACGATGGGAATATGCAAGCATTGTTCCAGCCATGGATGATATGGTTGCTTGTAATTTCTATCAGAAGATGGATCAAGAGGAGATGAGTGAAGTAGAAGAAGAACAACCTGAGCACCAAGAGAGCATCACTATGCATAACACGCAAGCATTTAGTCAGAACCTGTTGAATATGCCTCATCAAGAGGACGAGTCTGACGAGATCCTGGAGAAAGTACTATTGTTGGACAATTTTTGTGATCAGATCCAGGAGTTGGAGGAACCCGTTCTCAGTCCACAACCAGGGAACCCTCCAAGATGGTGGTATTGGCTTCAGTAATTACTACAATGGGTACCTACAGGAGCTTTCCATGTGGCAAATTTCTTTGCTACATTATTTGTCGATTGTGTAGGTACCGCCCTGCAGGATAATACACCCCGATCTGCAATATGGAGAACTTTAAGATGAGGTCATCCTAATTTCAAGGAGCGCCTCAAGTACGATCGGATCTAGTCAGGACACTGTCGATTTACTGGATAACCCTCAAATACTCGGGTTTGTGGTGGCGACATGCCAATCATGTCGTAAACTGTTGTATATAGTATAAAAAAAAAAACAAAAAAAGTAGAAAAGAGAAAAAGCAAAAAAAAAAAAGAAGTATTGTTTTTATTTGATCAACTCGGCTCTTTTTGCATGCGAGTCGTAGGTGCCTATTTTTGTTTTTCTTTTTATTCTCCTTTCCCAGCAATTGGTGGCTTTCTAGCAATTTTTGCTTTTCCCTCCCCTTTTCTTCCTTTCCCTTCTTCATTTTCCTCCTTTTCTTTTGCAATAAATAAAAAAGCCACTACTGTTGTTTCTTTTCCCCTTTCCTATTATTCTCGCTTCTTCTTATCCCTTTCTTCTAAGTTCTCTATTATTTTATGCATTTATTTATAGTTTAGTTCATTTTCATTCCATTTCCATTCCATTATTTCATTTACTTTCATTCCACTTCCATAGCAGCTGGTAGCACAGTAGCATTTTGTTCCTGTCTACCGCATTACTTTTTTCATTCCATTCATTCCATCATATCACTATTCCATTTGCATTTCATCGCCTGTGCATCTGCAGGATCTCACTCCATTCATTTCCATTCCATAATCAGTTGAGCCGAATGCAGGTTCTTGAAGTTTCAGTTATTCAGCAAAAGCTGTTGCAGCAGTTCATTGAGATATACTCCCGTAGCTAATTTTTGTTCTAGGTTTTCATGACTCTGTTGCCCAATGGATTCAGGCCTGGGATTCTTGCATACAGCAGAAATGTATACCTCGTGAGCCACCAAGAATGTTGGCATTTTTGCCACATTTATTTGATTTCTGATTATTCATGCTTAAGCTGTTGAAATTCTAACTCTTCTACAGGTTTTAATGCAAAAAATGGCTAAGTCCGAAAGTTGTCACGAAATCGCGACAAAAAATAGCATAGAGAGCCAAGTCAAAAAACCGTCACGATATCGCGACATGTCGCAGAATCGCGGGTCGATCGAGGAGAGAGAAAATCAATGCAGAATTGGTGCGATTTCGTGACGTGTCATAAAATCGTGGTCAACGTAGTCAAAGGCAGCAGGTGGGCAAAACAGTAGCGAAATCACGACGTGTTTGATTTTCGTGGCTTGCAACGAGCAGAAGGCATGAGATATAAAATGGTCACGAAATCACGACAAAACCGAGCCAACGGCGATAAGGCCCAGCAGTGTAGCGAAATCGCGACAAGAACTGACACAAAGCGCATAAGTGAAAGGGCGTCGCGAAATCGCGACGCGTCACGTTTTCACGGCATGGGTGGAGCAAAAGGCTTAAGTGGAAAAATGGTAGTGATTTTGCTACAGTTAGAAAATGAAGCCAAACAAAGCAAAAAGCGTAGCGATATCGCTACGTGTTCCGGTTTTGCGGTTCACATGAATGAAAAGAGTCTAAGGCAAGAAACGGTAGCGATATCGCTACACTTTTAAGGAGTTCCAGCAGGCCGAATGAGTAGCGATTTCGTGACACTTTATTGAAAAGATCCTAAGTGTGGAAAGGTGTAGCGAAATTGCAATAGGGTGAAGTTGAAGACATTCTAAGGCAAAAGTGTCGCATTTTCACGGCTTAAGAGCTAGACCGTACAACATGCCGAAAGGACGTAGCGAAATCATGCAGCGTCGCATTTTTGCGGTGCAAGCTAGCGAAGGAGATAAAAAGGCCGAATGAGTAGCGATTTTGTGACATTGTTGTTTTTCACGAGTTAGAAGCGGCAGAAGTGTACAGACCAGAAAGACGTCGCAATTTCGCGACCTATCGCGTTTTTGTGACCTATTGCAGTTTTGCGCCTGGGAACAGTTCAAACGGCCCGATGCTATTTTGTGATTTTCGATGATTAAATGCATCCCATAATTGAATGTTTTGCTACTTTCCGATGCGGTCAAGGTAGAAGAATGTGCCCAAGCTACCAGAATTGAAGATTTCCAAGATTTCGAAGCTGTTGTTCATGATTTTTCTAACAGTTTCATGCATATTTTCAAGAATATCATTTAATGAAAATGGCCGACTCTTCCATATGGCATTTAATTTCTGGTTTCTCCGAAGCTGTTTAAGGATATCATTTCCTTGTTTTCGTTGCATAATTGTAGATCTCGAGGAGGTCCGTTGTAAGTTTTAAATGCTGCCAAGAGGCCAGACCTCTATAAAAACCAATGTAAATCTCATTAGCAAGTATCGGGAGCGAGATACTTTTGCTGAAAACTTTTAAGTGCTTTGCATGAATATTAGACATTCGGCTCTCTGTTTCACGAGTGATTTTTCTGTGTATTGTTCCTTCTGCATACTGCATTCCTAATTTGTGCTCGGATCTTCTATTTGCTGTTAGTTTTAATTCTGTATTGAGTTTTAACAATTGCTAGTAAAAGAGTGAGTTCTGGAATGTTATATTGGAGGTCATTTATGCAAGGTTGCGAGTGGATCACGGCATTGTCTTCTGTTATTTGCTATTGTTGTACTTAGAGTTATTTGCTATTGCTCTTTCTCGATCAGATAAATTTGGCTACGGCCATATTTCCCATTTCTTTCTGCATCTTTGTCAATTTCTTTCCTGTAACTTTGATCTTAAAACCAATTTAGAATAGTAAGGGAACCAGCCCACTCTAGAGATTGGTCTGGGAGACATTTCTTTCTCCCAGAATTTCAATGTTGGCCGGGTCTAGGGTGCATTTTATATAAAAATCCTTTCCTGTGGCAGATTCGTGACCAACAGGAACCTTCAAAGGCTCCAACTCTGTTAGATCCACGGTCACCGACTTCTTTCCAGATCTTGTGAGAACTAAAACTTGTTCCAAAGAGGGTACCATGAATTTATGATCAGCATCCCTTATCATATTAACTTGTCCACTAGCCAAATTTTTTGCAAGTTCTGTACATAGTTCAAATGAACCATGCATGTATGTTCTACATGAGGATCATTACAAGTGGAGCACCAGCATGCCTTTTCGGATGTGCTTGTTTCTTTATTTGCCAACACAGTCATGTTCCTTTTAGGGCCTTTACTAGTGGTTTCTTACTCTCGAGTGATTGGCGGTGTTTGAAATATTCTTGACCAAAAATAAACCTTAGCTTGCTTCTTCCTTACTACTGTAAGTTCATTTGACATTTTTCTTATAGCTGAATTAGTAGATTTCACCTCCTGTAACAGAACCATGTAGGGATTAGGATTGGAGATTGCAGGAGGTACCAATAAAGGTAGAGGTACTGGTGGCATAGGTAATGGTAATGGAACTGGTGGTGTTGGCAATGCTGGTAAAGGAATGGGTGCTGGTAATTGCAGCATTGTCAGAGCAGGTAACTATAGAAATCTTGGAGCAGGAAGTTGTGGGATAGGGATAAGATCTATTTGAGGTGGACCCAAGCTCCATGAGGGAACTGGGTACATAGAAGGCATGGGTTACAAAAACACATTTCAATACAAATGATGTGGAAGGTTATGGAGGATAGGCATAGTCATATTTGGGGGAAGTGTGCCTATAGCAATTAAATCTAACTTGGCCTTTTGCACCTGCATGTATAGTTTTGGAAACATATTCACATTGGTTTATCGAAAATCCATGCCAATATCGAATTTGAATGCTCTGAGATAGTAGAATGTGGATTTTTCATGCATAGGGTATAGACCATTAGGAACTCTTTGCTATATTTAGGTAAACCTGACATTGAAATTAACTATCTCCTCTTGTGAATGTCTTTGAATCATTGTAAACTGATGCAATAAGGAGAATGGGTCAGCTTCTTCATGAAAATTATTAATCAATAGTTCCTCCAACTGATACCATATGATGATAGTGTCAAGCTGCAATGATCGATACCAATACAATAATTTTCCTCTTAGTGTTAACACCAGTAACCTTACCATAATATCTTCATCTGCTATGCCATGGATCGTAGCCAAAGAAGCCACATCATGTATATGCTCATAAGTAGTTTTACCAGTACCATCATAGGTAGGTAAAGCCTTCAAAGCTGCTTGAGGTACTAGACTTTGTGCTTGTAAATTCAATGCTCCTGAGCTATTCCATGTTGGAAATTGCCTTGGCAGTTTTTGCTACTGTGGTGGTGGGTTTTGAGCCATGTGGACTAGTGTGTGTGGTTGAGCTTGGGGAAAGCTAGTAGTAGTACTAATCGAAAATTTAGGGATAGAAAATACACCAACTAATCATGAGGATGTTATGGACATTGTATGATATGTATAAGGTAATGATGACATACAGTGTAAAGTGACTAGCTGAGGATGTTCTCCTAGCCTTTGGGTATCTAGTTCATAGAACTCAATAGGATTTTTAGAATTTTTGGCCTTAGATCGCATAATCATGAAGCACAACTTTTATTGCCTTCACATTTAGAGATTCCTAAGTACAAACGAGTCACCAGATGTTCCAATTATACAGCACGAAGGCGAACATCAAACCTTGATACTATTGAAAGTGGAACTTTCGATCTCCCACCAGGCGAACCAAAAATTATTGGTCAAATATCTTCCTAATTAACAAAACTACATTTGTGCACCCTGGACATGGTCAACATTGAAAGTTCGAAGGAAAATAATGTCCTCCGTGCCAATCGCCAAAGAGGGTTGGCTCCCTTGCTAAATCCTACACTGGTTTAAGACTAGAGTTGTAGGAAAGAAATTGGAAATAATAGAAAGAAAGAGAAATATGGCCACAGGTCAAAGGTGTAGTATTTGGGGCAGAAAAATAGAAATAAAATCACCTAAGCATGAAACAACATGTAATAAAAGAAAATAAGCATAATTTAATTATAATCTTGCATAAACAACCTCTAGGATTGCATTCCAGAACTCACTTCCTCACCAACAATATTCAAATTCAGATGCAAAATTTAAGTTAAACAATAGACAATGAATATGAGCATATGATAGAAATGCATAAAATAGAAGGAAAATACACACAATATTACTCACAAATTCAGAAGCCTTGTATCTTCTATTTATGTAGAGAACTTGAAGAGTTTTCTCGTAGAATGTCTAACCTCCTTTTACAATGATAATTGAGTATTATTTATAGAGGATTCTGCCTCTTTCATTAAAAGCACATGGAGATAGGATGTTTATAGATTAGAGACCAATATGAGAAAATTCTTCCTTGGGAATATTGAAAATACATCCTCTTGAAATAGTTGATACAGATTTTAAGGAAATTCTTTCATAAAATCTATGTTTCTGGATTCAGTGCATAAAAAATTATAAGGTTTGGTTGTTGATTGGAGACGTTCGTCATCTTGAAAATGCACTCCTACTTTGGAAATCATAAAAATCATCTTACATTTTAATACTACTGCCTTTCCTACTCGAGATCCACAACTTGAGTTACTCCTCACCTCCATCATTTAATGCTTTTCATTGACCTACCCTGGGCACATTTAGAAAACTCATGACGACATTGAAAGCATATTTTGCCTAATTTAGATAGTGAGAGAATGCACATTTACTCTTTCCAGAGCATGCATTAGAGTAGAATACGCCTTTACAGATTTAATGGATCATATTCCTTCTTTGGTTACAACAATAGTCATTCTTCTTATCCTAGGCAAAAACCTTTAATAGTTGCATCATTTTTCTTTTAAATTCACGTTCACGCCCAAGAGGGTTGAAAGAGGCCATCGCCTTCCTCTTGGGGTGAATGCGACCTTCACTTTTTAATATCACTTCGGTCCCTAGCACATTCACCTGACCTTGATATTTATAACGTGTTCACCCTAATTTGATTTTTTAGAGGATGTTCACCCTTGGGAGAGGCAAACGGAGTGTTCACCTCTCAACCAGGGTGAACCTAATGTTGAATTTTCCACATTGCATCTTTAATGACATTCGCCCCAAAGGGGGGTGAATGAAGCTTTCACCCCAAATTTGGGGTGAACGCACCCCTTTCACCTAATCTGTCTTATTCGTGATGAACGAGCATAATTTTTAAAGGATGTTCATCCTAAAGTGGGGTGAACGAAACCTTTGCTCCAACTTTGGGACGAACACAATTCTCCCAATCTTCATCTTCGAGCATCATCGTTACTTTTATACTTCATCATTGTCCAATTTCTTTTTCTTTCTTTCACTTCAATGAGGATTGCGTAGGGCCTCTCGCTCCTCGATTGGGGCGAATGTGTCGTCATTCCTCAAAGAAGTTTTTCACTTCAAGCACTTAATATTTTCTGCACCCTTCCTCGATGATTTTATAGATGACACAAACCAAAGTCTCCAATACATTTCTCCAGCCCTTTTCCTTAAAACACCCATATTTTCCAAGCCAAAAAGGTGTATAAAAACAAAGAAAGAAAAATAAAACAACTGCAATATATCAATTCGGTCAAAATATTATATTATCAAATAACATATTTTGTCATATTACAATAAAAAATGCTTCTGCAAAATTATATAAAAACCCCAATGTGGCAAGGAGCAAAACTTCCAATACTATTACATAAAAATAGCTTGCATTTCATACATTACATTACACACATTGCATTACACACATTTCATTTCATTTCATAAAATCACATTTCATACATTTCATTTCACAACTCACATTTCATTCATTGCATTCGCACCACCATTTTCACACATTTCACATTTCATATTAGGGATCATTTATTTAGTTTAGATAATAATTGGTCCAATACAGTCATGTTGCCTTAATCAAGGACACCCTCAAAGTCATCATCCATTTAATTGCAGCATTCCATAAAGTCAACATTATCATTTTCAAACCACATGTCCACAATTCCTTGGTGTTTTCGGTCACTCAGCCACTCCTAGTTTTTTAAGCAATCTCCAAATACATGTCAATTTTTTTTAGGACCAAGACACAATTTTCACCAAGAAAATCTTGAGTTCTAGGAATTGACTCCAAAATATTCTTGAACCAAACACAATTAAACATCTTAAAAACATCTAGTGTCAAAGAGATATAATACCATCCTTAGGTTGTACCTCAAAGTGAAAAGGGTATTCCTTGCTTCTCCCATTATGCAACATAGTCCACAAAAGTTGTGGTTTTTGCTACTATCACAATATTAAAATAAAAGAAAGAGTAGGGTAAAACCCCTAAAAAATCTAAATCTTCTACATATCAGACACCATTGATCCTCAAGTTGTAAGGATAGTACTACATGTCCAGTCAGATGGTTAGGTAGTCATCCCTAAAATTTAGAGATCAAATTCTTGGACTATGGAGCTAATCTCCACCAAGACTATAGATGTTTGACTGGCAGTGGGATACACTCATGTGTGGAAACAAGTCTCTTTTAAAGAGACCTATGCCTTCACATAAGGATAAGATAGCTTCTTGGTCTTCTCCATAATAGGTTTCACCCAATTTACTCAAGATGAGTTAATGAACTCACTTGGACACACATTGATTCTTGATTGCCTCAAGTCATTACCATGATCATGATTCCATAAATGAATTCACTGCATACACATTTGGTCTTAGAGAAATTAGGCAGTATTTAGTGAGTTTGTTTGATATCACTAATATGTCTAAGTCTCTGCAAAACAATTAGTTTTCCATATCAACATCCATATCTTCTTCCATATCAACATCCATATCTTCTTCCATGTCAACATCCATGTCTTCTTCCATCCATAACATTACATGAGTTTTCCATTTTCACATACCACCAGTCTAGTACCCTTGATTAAACAACAATGCTAAACATGGCCAAGCACAATCTAAGCTATAGAATGATCATTAGAGCATTAGTCCATTTTGCATCCATAATACATTATCATTGCATTAATCATCCATATATACATGCATCCACACAAAAGCATAACACAAAAGTACAAGCTATATATATATCCATAACATGGTATCATTGTGTTAATCATCCATATATACATGCATACACACAAAAGCATAACACAAAAGTAAAAGCTATATATATATATATATATATATATATGTGTGTGTGTGTGTGTGTGTGTGTGTGTGTGTGTGTGTGTGTGTGTGTGTATAAATATTGCATGTACAATGAATACCCAAAGTCTATATACAATGGAGCACTAAGGCTCATATACAAAAAGTGCATCTAAGCACTAGCTAACGCCTATAAGAGGACCCTTGTGACCCTGAAGGAGCCCTAGACCTAGAGCTATGCCTAGACTCACTAGGCCTAATAAACCTAGATATGGAAGAGGAGGGTGGATCTGAAAGCCCAATGTTGTGCTCCATCAACCGATCCTCCAACAATCGGATATATCCATCCCAAGCCTGAAGGCGATGTACATCATGTCTCTACCAATGACCCCTCTCTAGTAGCTCTACCTGGAGCCTTGTGGTCCTATACTCACCTCCACCTATAGTTGACCATGTCTCTAGATCTACCCATAACTGAGCTATCTCCACATCCTGAACCACCATCTCCACATCCCATAATCAAGCTATATCTACATCTCGAGCCACTACCATAGCATCCTACTCTACAACCAGCTGATCTAGCCTCACCCAATCCTCCTCATTCTAACCAGAAGACCCATCTAAAATATCCTTCCTATCATTTGTGCCAACTCCATAACCTCTAATCTCAAGCACCTACTCAGTTTTACCCCTAGACCACCTCCTTTGATTGCTATATCAAAAGTGCATTCGATGCTTAAGAACCTCATCAATCTCCTTAGCCTTTGCCTCATCCCCATCCCCACTCCCACCATCCACTATTGGACTCGGTATCCACGGTGGCTATGTAGTGAACCATGTATCGTACTCCATAGTAGTCTCGCATCATCCACATCGAGGAGATTCATCTCTTCATCATCCTCACATGTTACCCTTCATGCCTCAGCACAAAGTAGACCTATCTCATCTCGATGATGTCTATAAAGCACTGGTGCCTCTAGAAATTCCTACCTCAATCTGAACTACTATAGTACTTATGAGAACTAAATTAGTTCCACCTCACTCTCATGTCTCCCAACTACCCACCATGCCCATCGAACCTTGTGTAGCTTCTCCCCATCACATGTCCACATGGCACCTCGCCATGGTCTCCATACCATTTGAGTTTATGTTAATCCAGCCCATAGATACTTGTACCACTAACTCATCCAAATAGGATGATTTGGTTGCACCTCCTCTATCATTAGCTATCTTATAGCATAGGGTTGCTCCCTATCCCATGTCATAGTCGATAAGCCCACAGGCCAAGCCACACTTAAATACTCCCAATCCCAACACTGTAGTAGCACACTGCACCCTAGCCCCTTTTACCTCTACCTCTTCACCTCATTCAACTCCTGGTACAACTATACCAATAATGCAAGAGACCATGCATACACCCAAGGTATGTCGATCATGTCACACACCAATCCGATAAGGTTCCATGGCAACCAACAACTAGTGCTATTCGGGGCCACCATAATGGCCAACATGAACATCACCAAAGCATGAAGGGCATCCATTTTCTTATCTGTATACATGGACAAGTATGTTAACTCTCCATCCATAACCTCCACATCCTACCAATCATCTCCAAAAAACTAGTTCAACTCATGCCCTTTATCATGTCCAACCTTGATATGTAAGCCCTCCACTGGTAACTTGAGGATGTGGTATACATCCTTAGGTGTCACTATCATCTCTCTAGTAGGGATCTAAAATGTCCCCCTATCATGATTTCATCTCTCTACCAAGGCAAATATATACCCCTCATCCACCCTCAACACATCTATTCAGGTTACCACAGCCAGCCCCATAGCCTCCAGCCACTCCCAATGGTCCTCTCGCACTACCTTCTTCATCCTAAGGATGAGAGGTGAGAATTGATGCCAAGCCTCCAAAATCCCCAACTGCAGCACAATACATAAAGGTAAAACATTAATGTTAAAAAAAAGAATAAGCAACAAAAAAAAAATCATAAAACAAAAATCTTCAAAGGCATTTACCTTAGAAAAATGTACATCTACCCCCATTGTCACATCTGCACCTCCCATCGCCATAGCTTCTGCAACACTCACTCCACTCCACTTTACTCCCTCATATGCAACTTCAAAAATTTACAAACACAAGAATGAACTTGATTTCCCTTCTGTAGGCTATTTATAGTTGTTTTAGGCGCATTGAAATACCCATGGGTGCTTCTAGGCACATTGAAATGCTTTCCTACATTTGGAGAATAGCAAACTCTGGTAGGCATTTACACATGTAGGAAGCACCCACTTGCGTTTGCCGTCAAAATTGAAAAAATACCAAAAATGATCCAAAAAAATAGCTTACCTCCACAAAATCATTTCAAATTGCATCCATACATCAATTTCATCATAATATCATGTTTTGTGATAACCAAAGTCTATTTGGATTCATAATTTTTGCTTACAACAAAAAGTTGTAAAATCACATTACAAGTTACAAAATGCTTCATAACGGTCCAAATTTTCACAAAATTACCATTTTCATCTTTCTCATCAACCACCATCATTGCATTCATTTTTTTGATAATATGAATTGATTTGGGTGACTAACTTTTATTTACGCCCAAAAGGCGTAAAATTGTCCAAAATTGCTTCAAAAAGCTATAAACCAATACAAAATTTCACAAAATCGATCAATTCAATCATCAATGCATTTATCATCATCACACCTTCATTCCAAAAATATTTTCATCCATCAATCATTGCATTTGCACATTTACCAAGTTCATACACAACTTCAAGTGAACCTCGTATCTAGTGGTCTATTCTATCTCCTTCGTGATTGCAGTGATTTGTATCCATGCAATTCGATAAGATGAATAAATCACCATAAGGACACTTGGTCATTTTCATAATCAAATATCTCATTGTTCAAAAGCAAAATCATTTTTTGTCCCTCATTTTTTGAGTGAAACTATACCACAACCAATTTTCTCAACAATTGTCATTGATGGCCTTGTTCATGGGGCTTGAAACACGAACAAAATCATAACTCATCATTTCTTTTACATTGATAGTCATCACAAAGATAGGCTCTAGCTAGGGTGATTGGTTCCAATTGTGGGAATTATCTGATAGTCACTAGCAAACCCTCCAAATTTGACTCTTTTTCTTTTGTTACATTTTCATCACTTTGCATTTCAATGATGCCAAAAGGTATTTTTTTCAATGACATGGAATCACCCCAAACTTGGGGCAACAAAAAATTGATTTTGAATTCCCACAATGAGATACATATTACATGATAATAACATCTACACTTGGACAACCCCTCTCTTTTAGGGCAAAAATAGACTCAATCATTTGCATTTTACAACAATCCCCTTCCACCATTGGGGCAAAAACAACATCACATTTTACATCATTCATATCATCCGCATTTACATCCTACATTTGCACTTGCACAATTCAATCACATTTTTTACCCCACAATATTTTCAATTGGCTCGTGAGACGCATTTTTCACTCACTCACCAATTGAAAGGGTAAGCTACACACTCCAAATTCTTTTGTCTTCCAAAATTATTTTTGCATCCCAATGAAAGAAAGTTGTGTCTTCATCAAAGCCAAACCAGGTGTCTCGTATTTTTGCACCACATTGTGTTTCACATAATGTGGTACAAAAAGGGGCATCTATAGACACCAAAATCTAGCCACTTGTCCTCCATCCATAGCTTCCCACCACACATATCCATTATTTATATATATTTATTTAATATATATTTAAATAATAATATTTTATATATTATATTTATATATATTTAATAAATGTATATATATATTTATATGAATTAGTCTCAACCATCCATCATGTTTTAATCTTAGCCATCCATTCGCCTTAATCCATGCCACTTGCTCTGCCTTAATCTCCATCCTTCCCCATCTTCTAATCTCAACCACACATTTCATGTCGTTGAAACCCTAACATGTCTAAGGGAATATTATAAAAAGGATTCATTTTGATGACTCAACCCCTAAGTTTTTCCTAAGCCTAAGTTTTTAAATTCTCTAAGCTCTTTTAAATATTTTTAAAGTTCAAACCCCATCTCCATCATACCCATTATCGCATCCCCTCACCATCGTTCGCATATTTCGCATCCACCACCGCCTACCCCACATGAACCAAATCAAGTTCTATAACTTTCTTCTCAATTGTTGAACGCTCTCCAAAGCTTCCTAAGGGCCCTCTAGAGCCTATAGAGTGCTTTTTGATATTTTTGGTTAGCACCAAGTGAACCGTGGGTATTTCCCATTCAAATCTGCAGCCCTACGGTCCTTGAGTGACCATTAGAGAATCTACGTAATCACTCCTTACATCAACGACGAAGATAGAAATAATGTTATTAAACAAGGTAAAATCTCATTGTTCCTATTTCATATTCTCATATTTGTTTACAGCTTTATTTTTGCAACTAGGGTTTAGTGGTTTCATTTTTAGAGGGTCTCACATAGTAGAGCCCTCACAGATATTACTGACTCTTATAATTATTTGTTGTGTATAGGTCTGAGAATCACATTGTATAGGTCTGATAATCACATTCATTGGTAGTTATTGAATCTCGAGTGGCCCTGCATAGGATACCAAAGCCCACTCACCACTTTGTTGGGATTGAATCAAGCACGAAGACACCACCATTCATGTCTAAATAGGGTTTCGAAGAACCCTAGTGCTTTGTAACAAATTATATCAAAATAATAAGTATTGTAAACCCCCCATTTGGGATAAATTGATTGTAATACAGGAGATCCACTAGAAATAATAAAATATTTTATTTCTTTGTGCAATAATTTTTTGTTACTTTGCTTATTCTTTTATTTCATAGTTTATATTTGGTGTTGCTTGATTTTTGCATTCACAAAACTTTCTGGACTTCATCACCAGAAATAATATCATTGCCCAACCAAGCCATAGATTTCACCCTTCATAATTCATATTAGTACATCAAAAAACACACAAAACACAACAAAAAAAAACATTAAAACGAGATAAAAAAAAAAATAGGTAAGAAACATTGTTGCAAAACATAGAATTGAATTGTTTATTTTTTGAAGTTTCTTTTGGCACTTTCTTTACTGCACATTGCATATATTTGATTCAAAATCTTATGATGTTAACTAGAAATCAAACTAAAGTATTGAATCAAACTTCCATCCACCAAGATAATTCATCCATGGATTGTTCATCATCACTCCTCACCACTTTTGTGGTCAATCCCACTAGTGTGATACAGATAAGTTGTTCAGATTTATCTGTGGGTCCCTCACACACTGTATCATCCACACAATCATTTCATATGGCCATTCTATAAATAGAATCATCTTCACCTACCATTGACCACCACATAACCCATATAGACATGGCCAAAGTGGAGGATCTTTGCAAGTCCCCTAATTATGTCTTGGAACCAGTCCATAGCCCATATAGGCATGATCCTTATTTCCAGTAGGAACTTATCTCCTCCCAGCATTCAAGCCTTACCCAAGTGTATAACAATCCTATTTTTGAGGTATCAACTACTCCTTCCCAATATTGGTCCATACCACAATTATCATGTGCTCAAAGCACATACATACCATCATCTTACACCACTACCTATGGAAAAATTTTGCATGAAGCACATGTCAATTTTGCTTTACAGATGCCAGCTTCCAGCTCAACCAATGTTACCCATTCAATTGTAACTACGATTACAACTCATACTTCACATACCTCAACCATCACATCCACACTTCCACTTTAGATATGGAAATACATGAAGCATGGGAGCACCTTAACAAATTGATTAAGAAGCAACAGAATGCTAAGTCTTGTCCTTAACAACAATTTCATGTGGTCAATCCTAAGCCTCAACCTGTTTCCACTCAACCCACCTTTGTCACCCAAGGTCCATCATGGGTACTAAGATCTTCTATGGTTTCTATTCCAACACTACCATCAACCCATGCCCATTCTATGGGTTAATTCATCCATAGTCCTCATACATCTTCTCTGCTTATTCATTCACTATCATTTCATCAATCTTATCATCACCAATTCCAATCCACTCCATCAAGTCATAATCATCTCATTACGCCTCAACATACTCTTCCTTCACAAAATCATTAAGTGATTCAAGGCTTCCACATTCCTGGGGAGGATCCTAGAATTTAGGTTATGCAACAATAGATTGATAATCTAATACAACATACTCTTGGTATGATAAACCAGAAACCCACTTTATGTTAGTTGATCAATTTATTAATCCATCATTCAGTACCATTCCCGTCATATACGATAGATTTCACATTATTGGAGTTTGATAAATTTAAAGGGACTGAGGACCCTAAAGAACATGTGATCACATTTATCCTTTCATGCTCTAGAATTCAAAGTAATGATGCTCTAATGCTTTGAATATTTCCTCGGACATTGGGGAGAGATGTTGTAGAATGGTATAATCACTTGCCTCACATTACTTGGTGTTGCTTGATTTTAGGGATAATGCTTGCACAAAAGAATGAAGATAATCGAGAGCAAGTTGTCTATTACATTAGTCGAACATTGGTAAGCTATGAAACCAAATACGCTTACATGGAAAAATTGTGCTTAGTAGTGGTTTTTTCCACTAAGAAACTCAGATATTACATGCTTAGTCACACCACATATGTCATAGCTAGATAAAATCCTTTGCGTTATATGATGTCTCGCACTTACAATAACACCTACACTACTAAATGGATAATTCTTCTCACTAAATTTGATCTTGAGTTTATTAGTCAAAAATCCATTAAATTTTAGGTCATAGCCGATCAACTTGCGAAAGCTCCACTACCTAGTGATCAACCCTTGATTATTGAGCTCCTAGATGATTCGGTATTCACTATCACTAAACAAGAAGAATATGTCATTTCAAAGGAAGACATCGATATCACTCTCTTCTTTGATGGTTCTAAGTGCAAAAAATGTCAAGGTGTTGGAGTCATGTTTCATACACCCCAGGGGGTGCCTATCCCCTTATCATTCAAACTAGACTTCCAATGCACAAACAACAATGCAAAGTATGAAGCCTTAATATTAGGTCTTCAAGCAGCTATAGCTATGGGCATAAAGTGTATCAGGATATTTGGTGATTCTCAACTTGTTGTTAAACAAATCAATAGAAGAATACCAATGCAAAGAACCTACCATAAAACTTTACCATGAGGTAGCAATGAAATTGCTCTCTAAGTTTGATTGGTATGAAATTGATAGTTTGCCATGTTTGACTAATAGATTTGCAGATGCGATGGCCTCTCTTGGATCATTGATTCCAAAGGACTCCTTAGGAGAGGTACAACCACTCATTATCACAACGATCTCTAAATCTATAATTATCCATGTTGAATCTAAGGATGAAAAGGATGTTTGCTTTATCCATTTGGAACCATATGAGCCTTGGTCAAACCAAATAATAGCCTTTCTCAAGTTTGGAACACTCCCATCAGATATGTCACGGACTTCTAAACACACTTTCAAGCAAAAGGTAGCTCATTTTACTCTCTTGGGGAATGTGTTGTATAGACGTGGTTATGATGGAATCCTCCTTCATTGTCTCGAGTCTGTTGAGGCACAAAGAGCCATAGCTGAAGCTCATGATGGTACTTGTGGTGGTCATTTTAGTGGAATGGCCATTGCAAAGCATATTTTATGCATGGGTTACTATTGGCCCACCATGGAACACGACTGTTGCACATATGTCAAACATTGTAAGCAATATCAAGAGCATGCTAATTTAACTCATGTGCCATCACAAGCATTACAGCCTATTCAAAGCCTTTGGCCCTTTTCACAATGGGGTCTTGATTTAATTGGAAAAATCTCACCTTCTTCCTCGGGACAACATACATTCATCATCACAGCCATTGAATACTTCACAAAGTGGGTTGAGGCAATTCCTCTAACCAGTATGATAGGGCCTAGAATTGTGGAGTTTATACTTCAACATATCATCTGTCATTTTGGTATTCCCTCAAAAATCATCTCTGACAATGGCAAGTCTTTCAAGAACAAGGATGTTCGAGCACTTTGTGAGAAATATAATATCCAACACAGTTTCTTGACTCCTTATTACCCACAAGAAAATGGACAAGTTGAGGCTACCAATAAGACCTTAATTGCTATTCTCAAGAAACTTGTTAAAGAAAATCATAGATATTGGCATACACAAATTCCCTTGGCATTATGGGCTTATCGAACAAGCATTTGCATGCCTACTAGGGCAACACCATTTTCATTGGTCTATGGAGCCAAAGCAATCATGCCTCTTGAGCTTGAGATCCCCTCATTATGAATTTCATTGCAGGAATTCATAGATGATGATACTGCTAGACAAGCACATCTTGACCAACTCACACTCCTTGATGAGAGGTGAGTCAATGCTTTAGAGCATTTACGAGTATATCAAGACCACCTAAAGTGTGCTTACAATGCCAAAGTTCATCTACATGAATTCCAAGTAGGAGATCTTGTTCTTAAAGAGAATCAACAAAATACCAATGCTTTACCGCATCTTCGTGATAAATTCATGGCTAATTGGTTAGGTCCATACATTGTCACTCAAAAAGTGGGTAAAGGAACTTATAGGCTTGTCAGTCTAGAGGGAGTTGAAGAGCCCAAACCACTTAATGTTATACACTTGAGAGTATTCTATGCATAATGTGATTTATATATATGTATATATACATGGCTATTACACAAAAATAGCATTACATTTCATACATTACATTACACACATTTCATTTCATTTCATAAAATTGCATTTCATACATTTCATTTCACAACTCACATTTCATTCATTGCATTTACACCACCATTTCCACACATTTCACATTTCATATTAGGGATCATTTATTCAGTTTAGATAATAATTGGTCCAATAAAGTCATGTTGCCTTAATCAGGGGCACCTTCAAAGTCATCATCCATTTCATTGCACCATTCCATAAAGTCAACATTATCATTTGCAAAGCCACATGTCCATAATTCCTAGGTGTTTTTGATCACTCAGCCACTCCTAGTGTTTTAAGAAACCTCCAAATACATGTCAAGTTTTCTTTAGGACCAAGACACATTTTCACTAAGAAAATCTTGAGTTCTAGGAATTGACTCCAAAACATTCTTGAACCAAACACAATTACACATCTTAAAAACATCTTGTGTCAAAGAGGGATAACACCATACTTGGGTTGTACCTCAAAGTGAAAAGGGTATTCCTTGCTTGTCCCATCATGCAACATAGTCCACAAAAATAGTGGTTTTCACCACTATCACAAATTTCAAAATAAAATAAAGAGTAGGGTAAAACCCCTAAAAACTCTAAATATTTTACACATCACACACCACTAGATCCTCAAGTTGTAAGGATAGTACTACATTTCCAGTCATACGGTTAGGTAGTCATCCCCAAAACTTAGAGATCAAATTCTTGGACTATGGAGCTAATCTCCATCGGGGCTATAGATGCTTGAATGGCAGTGGAGTACACTCATGCATGGTGACACGTCTCTTTTAAAGAGACCTCTGACCACACATAAGGACAAGCTAGCTTCTTGGTCTTCTCCATAACAGGTTTCACCCAATTTACTCAAGATGAGTTAATGAACTCACTTGCACACACATTGGTTCTTGATTGCCTCGAGTCATTACCATGCTCATGATTCGGTAAATGAATTCACTGCACACACATTTGGTCTTAGAGAAATTAGGTAGTATTTAGTGAGTTTGTTTGATATCACTAGTATGTCTGAGTCTCTACAAAATAGTCAATTTTCCATATCAACATCCATATCTTCTTCCATATCAACATCCATATCTTCTTCCATGTCAACATCCATGTCTTCTTCCATCCATAACATTACATGAGTCTTCCATTTTCACATACCACTAGTTTGGTGCCCCTGATTAAACAACAATGCTAAACATGGCCAAGAAAAATCTAAACTATGAATGATCATTAGAACATTAGTTCATTTGCATCCATAACACATTATCACTTGCATTAATCATCCATATACACATGCATCCACACAAAATCATAACATAAAAGTAAAATCCATGTATATATATATATATATATATATATATATATTTTTTTTTTTTTTGTATAAATATCACATGTACAATGAATTCCCAAAGGCTATATACAATGGAGCACCAAGGCTCATATACAAAAAGTGCATCTAAGCACTAGCTAATACCTATAAGAGGACCCCTGTGACCTTGAAGGAGCCCTAGACCTAGAGCTATGCCTAGACTCACTAGGCCTAATAGACCTAGATATGGATGAGGAGGGTGGATCTGGAAGCCCAATGTCATGCTCCATCAATCGATCCTCCAATAATCGGATATATCCATCTCGAGCCTGAAGGTGGTGTACATCATGTCTCTATCGATGACTCCTCTCTAGTAGCTCTACTTGGAGCCTCATGGTCCTATCCTCACCTCCACCTATATTCAATCATACCTCTAGCTCCACCTATAATTGAGCTATCTTCATATCCCGAGCCACCATCTCCACATCCCATAGTCGAGCTATCTTTGTATCTCAAGCTACTACCATAGCATCTCACTCTACCACCAACTACTCTAACCTCACCCAATCCTCCTCATTTCGACTAGGAGGTCCATCCAGAATCTCCTCCCTATCCTCCATGCCACCTCCATCACCTCCAATATTAGGTGCCTACTCTAGACCACCTCCTTCGACTACTAGATCGAAGGTGCCTCTAATGCTTAGGAGCCTCATCGGCCTCCTCAACCTCTACCTCATCCCCATCCCCATTCCCCCATCTACTACTGGACTCGATACCCATGGTGGTTGTGTAGCGAACCATGCATCATACTCCATAGTAGTCCCCACATCATCCACATCAGGGAGATCCATCTCCTCATCATCCTCATAGGTCACCCTCCATGCCTTAACATAAGGTAGACCCATCTCATCCCGATGATGTCTATAGAGCATTGGTACCTCTAGAACTCCTTACCTCATTCTGAACTACCTCAACACCCATGAGAACTGGATTAGTTCCACCTCACTCCTATGCCTCCCAACTACCCACCTAGCCTACTAAACCCTTCGTAACTGCTCCCCATCACCTGTCCACATGGCACCTCACCATGGCCTCCATACCACCTGAGCTGATGTCAATCCAGCCCATAGATCCCTATACCACTAACTCATCCAAATAGGATGACTCAATTGCACCTCCTCTACCATCGACCATCTCATAGCATAGGGCTTCTCCCTATCCCATGTCATAGTTGGCAAGCCCATAGGTTGAGCCACACTAAAATGCTCCCAACCCCAACATTGCAGTAGCAAACTGCACCCTAGCCCCTTCCACCTCTACCTCCTCACCTCATACAACTCTTGGTACAATTGCACCAATAATGCAGGAGCCCATGCATACACCCGAGGTGTGTCGATCATGTCACACACCAACCCGATAAGGTTCCATGGGAACCGATAGCCAGTGTTGTTCGAGGCCACTATGTTGGCCAACATGAACATCACCAAAGCATGAAGGGCATCCAACTTCTTGTCCATATACATGGACAAGTATGTTATCCCTCCACCCATCACCTCCACATCCTACCAATCATCTCCAAATAATTAGCTCATATCATGCCCCTTATCATGTCCAACCTCGACATGTAAGCCCTCCATTGGCAACTTGAGGATGTGATATACATCCTCAAGTATCACTATCATCTCTCTAGTAGGGAGCTAAAATGTCCCCCTATCTAGATCCCATATCTCTACCAAGGTAGAGAGATACCCCTCATCCACCCTCACCACATCTATTTGGGCTACCCCATCCAGCCCCATAGCCTCCAACCACTCCCACTGGTCCTCCCGCACCACCTTCCTCATCCTCGGGATGAGAGGTGAGAACCGATGTCGAGCCTCCAAAATCCTCAACTACAACACAATACATAAAGGCAAAACATTAATGTCAAAAAAAAAAGAAAAAATTTTTTTGCACAAAACAAAGAGCTTCAAAGGTATTTACCTTAGCAAAATGCACATCTACCCTCACTGTCACATCCGCACCCTCCATCACCATAGCTTATGCAACACTTCACTCCACTCCACTCCACTCCCTTAGACACAACTTCAAAAATTTACAAATGCAAGAATGAACTTGTTTTCCCTTCTGTAGGCTATTTATAGTTATTTTAGGTGCATTGAAATGCCCATGGGCGCTTCTAGGTGCATTGAAATGCCTCCCTGCATTTGGAGAACAACAAACTCTGGCGGGCGTTTACACATGCAATAGGCGCCCACCGGCGTTTATCGTCAAAGTTGACAAAAGACCAAAAATGATCTAAAAAGGTAGCTTACCTCCACAAAATCATTTCAAATTGCATCCATACATCAATTTCATCATAATATCATATTTTGTGAAAACCAAAATCGATTTGGATTCATAATTTTTGCTTGCGACCAAAAGTCGTAAAATCACATTACAAGTTACAAAATGCTTCAAAATGGTCCAAATTTTCACAAAATGACCATTTTCATCATTCTCATCATCCATTCCATCATTGCATTCAATTTCGTGATAATATGAATTGATTTGGATGGCTAACTTTTATTTACGCCCAAAAGGTGTAAAATTGTCCAAAATTGCTTCAAAATTCTCCAAATCAATACAAAATTTCACAAAATCACTCAATTCAATCATCAATGCATTTCTCATCATCACACCTTCATTCCAACATCATTTTCATCCATCAATCATTGCATTTGCACATTTGCCAAGTTCATACACAACTTCAAGTGAACCTCGTATCTAGTGGTCTATTCTATCTCCTTGGTGATTGCAATGATTTGCATCCATGCAATTTGGTAAGATGAATAAATCACCATAAGGACACTTGGTCATCTTCATAATCAAATATCTCATTGTTCAAAAGCAAAATCATTTTTGGTCCCTCATTTTTTGAGTGAGACTATGCCACGACCAATTTGCTCAACAATTGTCATTGATGGCCTTGTTCGTGGGGCTTGAAACATGGACAAAATCATAACTCATCATTCCTTTTACATTGATAGTCATCACGGAGATAGGCTCTAGCTAGGGTGATTGGTTCCAATTGTGGGAATTATCCGACAATCACTAGTAGGCCCTCCAAAGTTGACTCTTTTTCTTTTGTTGCATTTTCATCACTTTGCATTTCAATGATGCCAAAAGGTATTTTATTCAACAACATGGAATCACCCCCAAACTTGGGGTAACAAAAATTGATTTTGAATTCCCACAATGGGATACATATTACATGATCATGACATCTACACTTGGCAAAAAACCCTTTCTCTATTAGGGCAAAAATAGACTCAATCATTTGCATTTCACAACAATCCCCTTCCACCGTTGGGGCAAAAATGACATCACATTTTACATCATTCATATCATCCACATTTACACCCTACATTTGCACTTGCACAATTCCATCACATTCTTCACCCCACAATTCTATCAATTGGCTCGTGAGACTCATTTTTCACTCATTCGCCAATTGAGGGGGTAAGCTACACACTCCAAATTCTTTTGTCTTCCAAGATCATTTTCGCATCCCAATGAAAGAAAGTTGTGTCTTCATCAAGCCAAACCAGGTGTCTTGTATTTTTGCACCACATTGTGTTTCATGCAACGTGGTACAAAAAGGGGCATCTGTAGACACCAAAATCTAGCCACTTGTCCTCCATCCATAGCTTCCCACCACAATTATCCATTATTTATATATATTTATATATATTTGTTTAATATATATTTAAATAATAATATTTTATATATTATATTTATATATATTTAATAAATATATATATATTTATATGAATTAATCCCAACCATCCATCATGTTTTAATCCTAGCCATCCATCCACCTTAATCCATGCCACTTACCCCACTTTAATCTCCACCCTTCCTCATGTTTTAATCTCAGCCACACATTTCATGTCATTGAAACCCTAACATGTCTAAGGGAAGATTATAAAGAGGAGTCATTTTGATGACTCAACCCCTAAGTTTTTCCTAAGTCCCTAAGTTTTTAAATTCCTTAAGCTCTTTGAGATATTTTTGGAGTTCAAACCCCATCTCCATCATACCCATTCTCGCATTCCCTCACCACTGTTCGCACCTTTCGAATCTGTCGTCGCCTACCCCGCGTGAACTAGATCAGGTTTTGCAACTTTTTCCTCAGTCGTCGAACACCCTCCAAAGCTTCCTGAGCATCCTCTAAAGCCTATAGAGCACCTTAGGGTGTTTCTGGTCAGCACCAAGCACTCGTGGGTATTTCCCATTCAGATCTGCAACCCTACGGCCCTCGAGTGACTGTTAGGGCATCTGCGTAATCACTTCCTACATCAATGATGAAGATAAAAATAGTGTTATTTGACAAGGTAATATCTCATTGCTCTTATTTCATATTCTTAGATTTGTTTACAGCTTTATTTTTGCAACTAGGGTTTAGTGATTTCATTTTCTAAGGGTCTCACACAGTGGAGCCCTCACAGATATTACTGACTCTTGTCATTATTTTTTGTGTGCAGGTCTGAGAATCACATTCATTGGTAGTTGTTGAAGCTCGAGTGGCCCTGCATAGGATACCAAAGCCCACTCACCACTCTTTTGGGATCAAATAAACCAAGAAGACACCACCATTCATATCTAACTAGGGTTTCGGAGAACCCTAGTGCATTGTAACAAATTGTATCAAAATAATAAGCATTGTAAACCCCCCATTTGGGGTAAATTGATTGTAATACAGGAGATCCACCGACAATAATAAAAGAGTTCATTTCTTTGTGCAATCATTTGTGTTACTTTGCTTATTCATTTATTTCATAGTTTATATTTGGTGTTGCTTGATTTTTGCATTCACAAATGGAGATCATTTTTCTTTTTCCTAATGTAATGGTATGATGGAGATGGGGTTTGAACTCCAAAATCTCTCAAAGAGCTTAGAGTATTCAAAAACTTAGGGCTTAGAAAAAACTCAAGGTTTGAATCATCAAAATGACTCCTCTTTATAATCTTCCCTTAGAGATGTTAGCATTTCAAGGACACGAAATGTGTGGCTAAGATTAGAATAGAGGAAGGGTGGAGATTAAAGGGGGAAAGTGGCATGGATTAAGGCGGATGGATGGCTAATATTAAAACATGATGGATTTTTGGGATTAATTCATATATATATATATATATATATATATATATATATATAAAATATATAAATATAATATATAAAATATTATTATTTAAATATATATTAAACAAATATATATAATGGATATGTGTGGTGGGAAGCTATGGATGGAAGAAAAGTGGTTAGATTTTGGTGTCTACAGATACTAATGCCAAGTGATTTACTTTTCTTGCTCCTAGCATAGATACTACTCATGCCAAGTGATTTACTTTTCTAAATCTTATCATAGATATTGCTCATGCCAAGTGATTTACATTTATTTATTCTAGCATGTATACTACTCATGCTAATTGATTTACTTTTTCTTCCCTTAGCATAGATATTGCTCATGCTAAGTGATTTACTTTTCTTACCCTTAGCATAGATATTGCTCATGCCAAGTGATTTACTTTTCTTACCCTTAGCATAGATATTGCTCATGCCAAGTGATTTAATTTAATTTTTTTTAGCATAGATACTACTCACACAAAGTGATTTCATTTTCTTGCTCCTACCATATATATTGCTCATTCCAAGTGATTTACTTTCCCTACTCCTAACATAGATGTTACTCATGCCAAGTGATTTGCTTTCCTTTCTCCTAGCATGGGTATTGTTGATGCCAAGTGATTTTCTTTTATTGCTCCTAGCATACATATTGTTCATGCCAAGTGATTTACTTTTCTTGCTCCTAGCATAGATACTGCTCATGCCAAGTGATTTCCTTTTCTTACTCCTAGTATAGATGTTGTTCACACCAAGTAATTTATTTTTCCTACCCTTAGAATAGATATTGCTCATGCCAAGTGATTTCCTTTTATTACCCTTTCAATAGATATTGCTCACACCAAGTGACTTAATTTTCCTTCCCTTAGCATAGATATTGCTCACACTAAGTGATTTACTTTTCCTTCCCTTAGCATAGATACTACTCATGCCAAGTGATTTCCTTTTCTTGATCCTAGCATAGATATTCCTTATGCCAAGTGATTTACTTTTGCTCCTCGCATAGATATTGCTCATGCCAAGTGATTTACTTTTCCTGCTCCTAGCATAGATATTTTTCATGCTAAGTGATTTCCTTTTCTTGCTCCTAGCATAGCTATTATTCATGCCAAGTGATTTACTTTTCTTGCCTTTAGCATAGATTTTTTTTATCGATAAAAAATATTAATTAAAAGTGGATTTTGAAAGGAGCCCCAAAACCTTAATACATCAAGGAAAAAATCAACAATCTATCAGACCCACCCCAAACCTAAAAAAACCAAGGTTAAATAGGAAGAAGTTCCTAAAGGGACAATCCCTAAAAATAAAAATAAAAATAAACTCAGATTCTCACCTGGAAGCTAAGTTGGCAAAACCATGAGAGAAAAAAACTAGCGATTGTCGAAGCAAAAAATTTGAAATTAAATTACAATCCCACCATGGCCATCTTGCCAAGCCAACTCAACGGGGCCAATCTGAAAAAGGAAATAATAAAATAAACTCATATTCCCATCTGAAAACTAAGTTGGCATAACCATGAGAACAAAAAACCAGCGACCATCAAAGCTAAAAATTCAAAATTAAAATTTAAACTTGCACTCCCATCATGGCCATCCCACCAAGCCAACCCAATGAGACCAACCTACCCAGAAGGGTCCAAGAAACCAGAAATCAATTGAAGGAGCAATGGGAAAACTAGTGAAGAACACCCGACTATGGAAGCCCGAGAAGAGCAGCAGGGACAAAGAAATCCCAACAAGGATTAACCATTAGCCAATAGTTGTAGCAAAGGAGGAACTCATCCAAGAAGGGACAAGACTAGCACAGGCAGATCTAGTAAGAAAATACCATTTGAAAGCACAGGAAGACCAAACTGGTCCAAAAAAGAATCTCATTCAGAAAGGCATGGAAAACCCAAAGACACATCTCACGAATAGTTGAAATAAAACAAGGCCTAGAAAGTGGACCAGTAGATAATAGAGATCTTGATAGGCCATAAGATCTCACTATGAAGGAGACTGAGAACACAAGCTAAAGAGGAAGGATCCAAAGAACCCATCCAAAAAGATGACCCATAAACACAAGGATTGTCAATCGTGACCTGATAACTACAGTAAACGATGAAGCAAGAGGTCCCACTCCAAGACCTTTAAAATTGTATATCCAAACCACCAAAGATGACCACCCACATCAAAAAATCACACAGTACCCACCAGTCTACAAAGGGAAGAAACCACGGAGGTTAGATCCATAATTGCACAAAAAATTACATGGTCATCCCAAGATCAAAAGGATAAAATATAGTAATAGCTTCATCAAAACACCCAAGGGCAGACAAGCATTGGTATATCTAATCTAGAGCAAGAAGTGATGATCATCTACATATGATGATTACGAGCCCCGCTAAAGCCACAAAAAAACATAGATAGTGATCTCGAGCAACAAGAATAGAAAATGCCAAACCCTCTTTCGATAGCCATAGCCCCCCAACTAGGATGGTTGAAAACCAACCAAACCAAGGCACTTGGGATAGGATCTTCGGGACAATCCACCAACAGTGATATTTGATTCAAGCATGGAAAAAAAACCTAGAAGAACTAGTGGATCCCATGGGCCTATAAATATGTAGGCCAAGAGTAGGGGACTAAATAAATAAGACAAGGCAAATCCAATGGGGCTATCCCACCAAAGCCAGCCTACTCCCATACCTTTAGCATAGATATTGTTGTTCACACCAAGTGATTTTATTTTTTACTCCTAGAATAGATACTACTCACGCCAAGTGATTTTCTTTTCTTGCTCTTAGCATAGATATTACTCACACCAAGTGATTTACTTTCCTTACTCCTAGCATGGACACTGCTCACACCAAGTGATTTTCTTTTCTTACTCCTAGCATAGATGTTTCTCACACCAAGTGATTTAATTTTCTTACCTTTAGCATAAATATTGCTCACTCCAAGTGATTTACTTTTCCTACTAGCATAGATACTTCTCACTCCAAGTGATTTACTATTCTTGCTCCTAGCATAGCTATGGTTCATGGCCAACAATTTACTTTTCCTGCTCCTAGCATAGATAGTGCTCATGCCAAAAAACCCTTCAATTTCATGATTTTATTTGCTTACAAAATCAATTTTCAAACCCTTATACATGTTTGGGGGTGCTAATACCCCTTCTAATCAACTCGATTTCATGCCTTAGGGCACTGACATCCCTTCTAATCGAACTACTTTTTTGTTTGGGGAATCTATACCCCTTCTAATCTATTTTGCGCCTAGGAGAGTTTGCATTACCTCAAAATTTTCTCACTTCTCATTCATTCTCGTTACAAGCTTACCAATCTTGAAGGAATTGAGGAACCTGAGCCCCTCAATATCATCCATCTCCATGCTTTTTACGCCTAACATAAGGCTCTCAAATTCTTGTACATTCTTATTCAAAACAACAAAAATACAAAAACAATAACAATAATAATAAAAACAAAAACAACAAAAGCACATTCAATGACAATGCTACAAATCATTCTTTCATTCTTTCAATTCTTTATTCTGCCACTCAATGTAAGTGCCTCAAAAAATTCAACATTCAATTGGCTTCTTCCTTATTTTCCCTTTCTCCTTTTTCCATCTTTCTTCAAATTCTCTACTTTTATTCCCTTCTCTTCTAAATATCCTTGTCAATGTTGTATGGTCATGGATGAACAACTACATACCTTTGATCGGTCCTATTTATTCTCTTTTTTTTCTCTTTCTCATTCTTTCTTCTCTCTCATTCTTATTTTTTACTTCATTCTCTTCCTCTTCCTCATTCTTTTTTGAGGTCCCATGTCAATGTTGTGTGGTCACACACGAAGAGCTACATATATTTGATTGGTTCTCTCTTCTCTCTAATTATACCTGCCTTCTTTTTTTCTTTCCTCTCATCCACGTTCTTTTCTTCCTCACCATTTTTTTATCTCCATCATTACACGTACATGCATACACATAATAAGACTATGAATGTGCTAATTGGATCACATTTTGGATATATGAATACACGTTGATCAATCTAATTTGACATAATTAATCAAGGACATGTTTCATCACATGCTATTGTTATTATTCATATGCATTGTGTGTTTATATCACTATAATGTTTTTAAGTGTAGTGTCGTTCTTTGTCCAAATGCATTATCACTCATTTTGTATGCATACATTTTTGTCATGCAAAAAATCCATGAGCATATACTACATCCACACAAATTGTTTTTTGGTAAGTTAAGAAATTTCATTAAACAGGGCATTTGAAAGGCACCCTAATGCCTTAGTATAGTAGAGGAGAAAAAGGATGCATAAACCACAAAATTAGCATCCTTGAATAGCAAATTGAATAGAGGAAAACATAAAATAATTCAAAAACAAAAAGAGAAGAAACCCCTAAGGGATGAAAGCAAGAACATGAAAGCCATTTAGTTAATAATAGGCTCAACAACGTCCTCCTTTTCGGCTTCCTTGACCTCATCCTTCAGGAGATCCTTGAAGACTTCCTTGGCAATCTCCATGACTTCATCCTCCTTTGCCTCAGATTTAGCAGTAGTAGAGGAAAGTGCAGGGGCATCGTCATCGAAGGTATCACAGAAGAACAAAATATTGAGAGCATTTCTATGATATTTCAACTGCAAAATAGCTTCTCCAATGGCATCCCAAGCATTTTCCAAGTGGACAATAGTGGACGACGTAGTCTTGATTATGTATTTCTGAAGAAACTTCTCAACAGAGTCATTGGGGTTGTCCTCATCAGCTTCCTTAGGCTTCCTTGGACACTGAAGCTCTTTGTTTCTGAGACGTTGAGAGCTACTCGTGGAAGTAATTTCCACTTTGATCTTCTTCCTTTCGAGGTCAAGACCTTGGTTCTTATCCCCCATTCTCTTCCACTTAGATCCATGAACTCTTGAATTCGGGGTAGCATAAATATCTTCCTCGATGGTGTTTGCTTGTGTATCCTAAGTTGTGATGTTACCCTTTGGAAATTTTTCCAGCAGGAAAGTGTACAACACCTTGAAGAGGCCTTGGTGGGAGGGCCAAGCTTCTTCCTTCTTGGAACAGGTTGAGGTAATGGTGTAATCCATTTACAAGAATAGGAACTCAGGAATATTAAGTAGTTTTAATTCTCTAAAATGGTTAACAAAGGAAATATGAAAGCTACAGAGTTGAGCATCAGGATCGTCAATCGTTATGTACTCCATAACAAGTTTCATGACTTCCTTCCAAGGAGTAGGAAGGTCTCTTTGAAACATCCTTGTAGACACCAAAATCCAGCCACTTGCAAGTCATCTATACCTTCCTGTCAGCCACGTGTCGGTCATCCACCTTCCCGCCATTATTTGGCCCAATTTCACCTTTCCCGCCATTTTTCATCCCCAAATTTATTTAAATTAATATTTATATATATATATATATATTTTAATATTTTAATATATATATTTAAATAATAGTTTAAGTGATTTAATCTGAGCCGTCCATCCTTCATTTAATCTCATCCGTCCATCCATCTTAATCCATTCCACAACTAAGATTTATTCTCTACCCTTGGATCCACTTTAATCTTAGCCACACGTTCAAAGTGTCGTTAAAACCCTAAAGTGTGCCCTAAGAGTGGATTATAAATTGAGTCACTTTGATGGCTCAAACCCTATGTCTTTTGCTACTTCTATCTCTGATTCTAATTCTTCTACTGCTATCTCCTCTCTTCTGCTACCCTTTCGCCGCATCCATCGCCGCTTTCGTCGCCGCTTTCGCCGCCATTCCTTCTGCAGCATTCTGTAGAATCTCCCATTCCTGTCGCAAGTGCCCGCGGGCGTTTACCCCTTCACCAAGTGCCCACGGGCGTTTACCAAGTGCCCACGGGCGTTTAACAAGTGCCCGCGGGCGTTTACCTACAGCCACAGACTCAGACCGGCGTCTGTAATCCAGATCCAGAAGCACGCGGGCGTTCGGCGAGTGCACCAGGGCGCCTTCCGTAGCCTATTATGACAACAACATTACTTCCAGGTGTCGCCTGGTCTAGCTGCGTTAACAGAGAACAGGTATAAATTAGTTTAAAGCAAGTAGCCGTATTTTATGTATTAATCTGTTATTGATTTCCTGCATTCCATTTTTATAGGGTTTTAGATTGTTTCTGAGGGCTCACGCAGTGGAGCCCTCTCATTAATTTCTAACTCCTTGATAGTGTTAATGTGTATGGGTTTTTGATAACGAGATCCGGTTTATTGATGGCGGTGATTAAGTCTGGAGTGGTCCAAGCAAGGGATACGACAAAGCCCACTCACTCTGTTGGGATTGAAGATACGTTCTTCGGAAGCGCCACCATTCGTGCCAGCTAGGGTTTCGGAGAACCCTAGCATAATTTGTAATTGTGTATCACAAATAAAGGGTTACGAGCCCAGTTGTATTCAAAAAGGAGTTTTTAAACTCCATCGATTAATAGAAATCGTTTGTTTTTGTGCAACTATTCTGTACTCTGTCATTGTGATTTTATTTCTGTTTGGCGTGTATTTTTAATCTACAAATGGCGATCACGGTGGGACCCCCTAGGGTTTCATATTTTTAATACTTGCTTTACTAATCTGTTCTTGTTTTCTGTTTCATTTTGCAGGTTCCAGAAATCATGAAATTCGTTGTTCCAGCGAACTAGGGTTTCTGAGCTTGCAAAAAACGCAGCAGACGTAGAGGGGCGTCTGGAAGTCCAATACGAAACGCAGAGGTGCGTTTCGGCCTGTGCAGACTCCCGTGGGCGTTTGAAGTCGGTTTTACAGAAAAGCGTAGGCTTCCAAGTAAGTGCTGTACTTTTTACGTTTTTGGTTTTTACTGCCATATTTTGTTTCTTTTTCGGATCATTACTTTAAAATGAACAAAAACTAAGTAATCTGGAAAAGAACGAGGTTATTTTTAATTACATTTTTCTTTGCATTGCATTATTGATTGTTGCTTGCATTAAAAAAAAAAAAAAATTTGCATACCTATCTGCATATTAGAATAGCTACGAATTATTTGTTTTAATTATCTAAGTAGGACTATTGATTGGATGTCAATAGTACTCCTGCCATTGGGTGATTCCAGGCAGAGAAGTGGACGAACCTTCCGGTTGCTCCTTTGATATCCGATATCATTGGTAGGCGGGGGGTTTTAAACGGTGTACTCCACTTCTTCGGAGGAAATGACATGTTTTCGGTAGCCTCTTGCTTAGATCATTAGAACTTTTGATTTATAGCCTTGTATGTACACATTAGATAACTAAAACATTTAAAAAAAAAAAAATTCATTGCATTTTCATATTGCATTTAAAACAGTGATATCTGGATTTCATCACCAGGTATTGCTTGAAGTTTAGTGATGGTGGAATTCATCTCCATCCATTAAACTTCTGCCTTAGACACCATAGGTCACCCCCGAGCAAACTTGCTTGGATTTCATCACCAATAAGAATCTCGTTGTCCTTTCCTAGCCATAGTTTTTACCTTTTTTTGTGAATAATTCAAGATTAGATCACATGCAAAACTCATAAACCGGACACTTAAAATTTACTACTGATTAAGATCGAGAAAATAATTAATTAACTGCAGGTAAGACACATTGGTTGAAACCTAGGTTGTGATTGTTTTACGATAATTTTTTGTAGTGTAAATTTATCATTCTAGTTTTGCATTCTTCTTTTCTGAATTTGTTTAGATTTATTGCTTCATGGTCTTAACAAGGAATCAATCTAAAATGTTAAATCTAAATAATCAAATGGGTAATTCACAGAACATCCCCACCACCAACATAGCCACTTATCCTAGTGAATTTCGAGGCGAGGTTCGCTGCTGGGTCTTTCACGTCCTTCTACCAGTCTATCACATGGCCATGCCCATGGAGGAAGACAATTCCTGTCATATTACCCACATTGATATGGCCCAAGTGAAAACTCACTTAAGAGATGGCACTGGCTATGTCCTTGAGCCAATCCAAGATTCCCCTATGCAAGATTCTATTTTTCAACAGGATATTGCATCAACCATACCCGTTGGTTTCACTCAGGTCTACACTAACCCTTTTTTTGAGGCTAATGTGGTATCTGTTCAGCCGGCTTCATCTCCAACATCTTCCCAGATGCTCAATTGTCCTCCTTTGGAGACAAATGTAGTGTCTTCCCGACCACCTTCTCCTCCATGTACCGGGTGTACACCAATTCTCTTTATGAAGTTGGTGGAAACTCTTCTAGCCATAACCAATTTCAACCCTCTTCTTCCCAAACCATTTATGGTTTCACCCTACCTGGGACACAGTCTATTGTTCCTTCCCAGGTATCGCCTACTTCAGCCACCTTCATTGCCCCTGCTATGCAGTCTCCTGTGACTACCATGGCAGTCTGCCCTCCACCTTCATCCAATCATCCCACCTCCCTTGGGTTAGAGATTAATAAGGTTAAGGAGTATCTCGACAAATTGATTTTGCAACAACGGCAACAAAATGCTCAACCACCTGTCGTAGTAAATCCTACACCCCAACCAATTTCTACCCGACCGGCTTTTATTAGCTCGGGCCCCACCTAGGTACCCCAATCTTCGGTGGTGTCCATTCCTACCCCACCTTTCTCCCAACCTAGTCCAGTTCATCATCCACCCCAATCACCTTCTTTTCGGTATCATCCATACCAACAACCTGTCCATTCCACACCGCCTAATCCAGGCAATTTCATCCCATCTCATCAATTTTCCACTCTTCCATTACATCATCATAATCATCAAACAAGTCAAAATTTTAATGAAGATTCTCGACTCCATGCTATGCAACAACAGATTGACAACCTTATGCTTAACGCGCCTGGCTCATTTAGTCAGAAACCTACGCTAAGGTCATTGATCAATCAACCAATTCATCCTTCGGTACCTTCACCACCATATCCGACTGATTTCACATTACCGAAGTTTGACAAATTTCGAGGAACTGAGGATCCTCATGAACATGTGAGCTCATTCATGCATGCTTGCTTTAGAATCCAAAATAATGATGCTCTTATGCTCAGAACTTTTCCTCAGACATTAGGAGGAGATGTTGTACAGTGGTATAATCATTTAGCTCACCATAGCATTTATGCTTACGAGCAATTGATTAATCTATTTTTAGAACGATTCTCCCTGAATGTACAAAAGAGAGTCTCATTGTCCGACTTATACAAGCTCAAGCAACATGACGATGAGACTGTTTATGACTTTGGAAACCGTTGGAGGGCTATCATTAATAAAGCTGCCATTCTCCCTACCAATGGAGGAGTTAACCAAAATGTTCACCCGGAGTTGTCTAAAACCTATCTCTTGGTTACTCCAATTACAACAATACGGGACTTTTGAAGAGGCTTTGGCCCAAGCAAGTATCATAGAAGACATTAAAGTCCAAGAGGGTGTTTTAAAACCCCGTAGAAAAGAATGGCAACAAAAGGGCCAACAACGAAATAATAATTATGGCCAAAACAAACAAACACAGGCTAGTACAGCCTCAAATGTTAACCAAGTTAATCAAGTGGTGGCGAGTCAGCCCGTAATGGCTCAACAACAACAAGTAATGCAAAGTCAACCGCAACCAATTGCTTATCATGCGGTACCCGCCCCTACTCAACCAGCTCCCAATATTTGGGCCAACCATGGAAACTCGACCTTGGCAAAACAATCGTCCCAAGCGACAATTCACACCTTTAGATGAACCATATGCGGTCATATTCAACAAGTTATATAGCACAAATCAATTAACTTTACCTGAGTTTAAACCTTTAGACCCATCTAGAAGGGGGAAGTATTACAAGGAGTACCTATTTTGTCCTTATCATAGGCAAAATGGGCACGATATCAATAATTGTACGACTTTCAAACATGTGATCCAAGATCTTATTGAGATTGGAGCCATTAAATTGGATAGCCCCTTAGCCCAACAAAATCAAAATCTTGGTATATTTCAAACACCCCTTCCACATCGGGAGGAAGCTCCAACAACTTCAGGGGGAGTAACTCGGGTAACTCCTCCTAATCAAGTCAACCATGTACAACAATACCAAGGTTTTGTGGGTACTATTAACGTAGTAACCCGGGGTCAAAGGGCGAACCAACCAAATCGAGGTGAACCACGACCACTGTACAAACCCCCTAGTCCACCTCAGGTAACAGTGACCCAACGACGTGCTAGTACTTCTCAACAACCGCTAAATCATTCTACTCAACGCCAACGACCCATCATGTCATTGAGTAGCCGGTTAACTACCGGTTTAAAAATGGCTTACGCCAAGTTATCGATCTATGACCTCATTCAACAATCTCCCCCGCATAGAGAGGCATTAATGGAAATATTAAAGTCAATCGAGCTTCAAACTCAAGATACTAATGCCTTCAACAACTTTGTGGGGAGTATTCAAACATGCATGGAGCCCTCCATCACTTTCTATGATTTTGAAATCAAACCTATGTCAACAGAAAGTATAGATCCTCCACTACATATCATGGCCAAGATCGATAACAAGCCATTCAAGAGAGTCTTAATTGACACCGGTTCCTCAATCAATATCATTACAACATCGGCGTTGAGTCATCTAAAGCTGTCGCCATCCCTTATCACAAAGTCGACTTTTACTCTTAAAGCATTCAATGATGCTTTATCTTCCACGGTTGGCACGGTTATCTTGCCCATTGAGGTAGGGGCCCGAACTTTGCATACCTTGTTTCACATCTTGGAAGGGACCATGGCATACAATGTATTGCTTGGACGGCCTTGGCTTAGGGAGATGAGATGTGTCCCTTCTATCTTGCATCAATGTCTGAAGTATGTATATGAGGGACAGGTTCATTGTGTACCTGTTGACACTGAACCCTTCAAACATTGCAACTATGTCTCAAATCCTTATGAGATTGTGTTGCCATCCACTCATCTTTTCTTGACCCCATCTATTTCTTCTATACCATCTTCTTCTAAAGCTCCCATTCCTGAGGAGCCACCCATCATATCGCAACCATCTTCCTCTTTCGCTATTCCATCTCATTCACCACTTTCTTCATCAACTAATCTTCCTTCTTCTTCATCAGTGACCACATGCACATGTGGCCATGACCAATCATCTCTTTCCACGTCATTACCCCCTTCTTCTACACCTTCTTCAACATCACCTATTATTCCTCCATCTTCCCAACCATCACCAGGTGATGTTTCACAAGTCAGTGAAGCATCAACCCAACCAAATCCTTCCAATTCTTCTATCCCACATTCTTCTATTCCATCATCTAGTCCATCTCCCTCCCAAGTCAAGGTCCATCTCACTGATGCAGGTATTGGTGAGTATGCCATTCAAGATGTCCACATCACACCGTTCAATGTGCAAACAGTTAAAGATTTTGGTCGTCCACATGACCAACATTTATCCATTGGATCGGTTTATAACATGGGTTCTATGCCAAATTCCATTAATTTTGTATATGGGGGAATAGAGTCATCTTCTAGTCCTACCACCATACTAGAACCCAAGCATCCGAGTCCCTGCCAATATCGAAAGGATGGAGGGTTTTCCCTCTCGCTATTTCCACGAGACATAATTGGCGGCAATTTGGCCTAGG
Source organism: Wollemia nobilis (assembly GCA_028583015.1). NCBI lineage: Eukaryota > Viridiplantae > Streptophyta > Pinopsida > Araucariales > Araucariaceae > Wollemia > Wollemia nobilis. The sequence goes on along the minus strand of JAQPPZ010017049.1, from coordinate 3,961,994 downwards.
TCGATACGAGCAAGGGGTAACCGAACGCATCGATATGCCATATCGGAGACCCACCGAGCGTTTTGGTGCGGGCTACCAACCACTTCCATCCCTTTCTTCTTTTGAGCGAGCTTTTCAAAGCATTAATCTTAATTCAGAAGAAGAAATCCTCCACCCCGACGAATCCGAAGATGAAGTCTATGAAGAATTTGACGTCATGTCAAATGGTGATGAATATGAAGAAGAGTCGGCGCCCATTGTTCCCCTCACTAAACAAGACGAGTTTTATCTCCAATTGTTCCCTCTCCAAGAGGCCATCTTTCGCTTGCTTCTTCCACAAGAACGAGGTGAACCACCCCCCCCGCCACATCCATAAGCCATAATCCAAACTTGTATTATATGTATATACTAAAATAGTGGTTTTCACCACTACCAAAAACAAAAAAAATCAGAAAATTCCAAAAAAAAAAAATCAAAATATATATAAAAAAAAAAAATACTTTATTGCTTTATGTATGTGTGTAATAGTGGTTTTCACCACTACAAAAAAAAAAAAAAAACTCAAACTACAAAAAAAAAAAAAAAAAACTGAAAAACTATGTTGTTTTGCACTTCAGGTCTTCCGAGGTCTTCACCGGTTTTCCCTTCCATTCCGCCCATCCTTTCTTCCATAAGTCGACAATGAATTTTGAAGACTTATTCACCCCGCTCCATAATCCATATGATCCGGATAAGCCAATCCCGATCAACCCAAGCTCGATTGACATGGATCGGATTTCATCCCCTCCATCTATTTCGGAGTTCATCCTTTTCGAGGAATTGTTAAGGGCTTCCGCCAACTACATTCCTCCTTCACCTCCACATTCACCTTCATCTTCTAAGCCAGGAGGTCTTCCGAGCGAGACATAGATGAGAGCAAGGCACGGGAGCTTGATGACATTTTAGATGACATAAATCTGATCCCTACTCCCCATCGGCTTGAGGAAGGTTCCCACATGTCTATTGAAGAAACTATCGATGTAGACCTTAGTACGGACCAAGATGGCACCCAAATTGTGAAAGCGGCTAAAAGTCTATCATCAGAGGAACAAGAGCAAATGATTGCTCTACTCAAGCGGAAGAAGGAGATATTTGCATGGTCTTACAAAGACATGCCAGGCCTAGACCCTAATTTGGTTGTCCATAACCTCACCTTACAAAAAGATGCTAAACCTGTCAAACAGAAACTTAGGAAAATGCATCCTACCGTGGCCCTCATAGTTAAATCGGAGATTCAAAAACTTTTGGATGTTAAATTTGTCGTCCCGATTGATTATCCTGAGTGGCTTTCTAACATGGTACCCGTTCGCAAGCCTAACGGGGGGATACGTGTTTGCACCGATTTTCGAGATCTAAATAAAGCGTGTCCTAAGGATGACTTTCCTCTTCCAAACATTGATACTCTTGTCGATACTTGCGCTGGTCATGAAATGCTTTCATTCATGGATGGATTTTCAGGATACAACCAGATTCGAATAAACCACGAAGATCAACACAAAACAGCATTTACCACACCTTGGGGAACTTTTTGTTACGGGGTGATGCCCTTTGGCCTTAAGAACGCAGGTGCAACCTATCAACGAGCCATGACTTATATTTTCCACGATTATATGCATAAGATTATCGAAGATTATGTGGATGATTTATTGGCAAAATCTAAAACTCGACAAGAGCATTTTGATGTATTGGAAAAAGTTTTTGATAGACTTCTAGAGCATAAAGTAAGGTTGAACCCTAAGAAATGTGTCTTTGGTGTTACCTCAGGCAAACTCCTAGGTTTTATTATCTCTAAACGAGGTATTGAGGTGGACCCAAACAAGGTCAAAGCCATTATGGAAATGTGTCCCCCAACTAATTTGAAGGAGTTGCGTAGTTTGCAAGGAAAGATTAATTCAATCCGTCGCTTTATTGCACAACTTTCTGATAAATGTAGGCCATTTTGCCACCTACTACAAAAGGGGGTACAATTTTCATGGACGAGATGAATGTCAGAAAGCCTTTGATGACATCAAGCAATACTTAGCATCTCCACCAAGTCTTAGCTCCGCCTCGTCCAGGGGTCCCTTTCAACCTTTATATCTCAGCAACGGACTTTGCCTTAGGGACAATGCTTGCACAAAAGAATGAACAAAATCGTGAGCAAGCTATCTATTATATTAGTCGAACATTGGTAAGCTATGAAACCCGATATGCTTATGTGGAAAAGTTGTGCTTAGCAGTGGTTTTTGCCACTAAGAAACTTTGTTTTCTTACCATCTTGTCATCTAGAACCTCCCGACTAATAGATTTGCGGATGCCATGGCCTCTCTTGGATCATTGATTCCAAAGGACTCCCTTGGAGAGGTACCCCCTAATCATTTCCACAATCTCTAAGTCTGCAATTGTTCATGCTGAGTCTAAGGATGAAAAAGATGTTTGCTTTATCCATTCGGATCCATATGAGCCTTGGTCTAGTGAGATAGTAGCCTTCCTCAAGTTTGGAACACTTCCATCCGATTTGTCTCGAACCGCCCGCTCACTGTTTTAAGCAAAAGGCAGCTCGTTTTGTTCTTTTGGGGGATGTGTTGTATAAACGTGGATATGATGGAGTACTCCTCCGTTGTCTAGAAGCGGGTGAAACACATAGAGCTATTGCTTGAAGCCCATGATGGTACTTGTGGTGGTCATTTTAGTGGAATGGCCATTGCGAAGCGTATTTTACGTATGGGGTATTATTGGCCCACTATGGAACAAGATTGTTGCAAATATGTTAAACAATGTAAAAAGTGTCAAGAACACGCTAATTTAATCCATATACCATCACAAGCTTTACAGCCCATCCAAAGCCTTTGGCCCTTCTCACAATGGGGTCTCGATTTAATTGGCAAGATTTCACCCGCCTCTTCGGGACAACATACTTTCATCATTACAACCACCGAATACTTCACAAAGTGGGTTGAAGCTATTCCTCTAACCGATCTGACGAGGTCCTAGAATTGTGGAGTTTATACTTCACCATATCATTTGTCGTTTTGGTATTCCCTCTAAAATCATTTCTGATAACGGCAAGTCTTTTAAGAATAAGGATGTTCGAGCTCTTTGCGAAAAGTATAATATCCAACATAGTTTCTCAACTCCTTACTACCCACAAGCCAATGGACAAGCTGAAGCTTCCAATAAGACCATAATTGCTATTCTTAAGAAACTTGTTAAAGAAAATCATAAAGATTGGCATACACAAATCCCCTTGGCATTATGGGCTTACGGAACAAGCATCGGAACTCCCATTGGGGCAACGCCATTTTCTTTGGTCTATGGAGCTGAAGCAATCATGCCTCTTGAGCTCGAGATCCCTTCCTTGCGAATTTCTTTGCAGGAATTTATCGATGATGATACTTCTAGACAAGCACGTCTTGATCAACTCACACTCATAGATGAAAAACGAATCAATGCTTTAGAGCATTTGCGAGTTTATCAAGACCGATTGAAACGTGCTTACAATGCCAAAGTTCATCTAAGAGAATTTCAAGTAGGGGATCTTGTCCTTAAAGAGAATCAACAAAACACCAATGCATTGCCGCATCTTCGAGATAAATTCGCGGCTAATTGGTTAGGTCCATATATGGTCACCTGAAAGAGTGGGTAATGGAACTTATAGACTTGCCGGTTTAGAGGGAGAGGAAGAACCCGAACCACTTAATGTTATACACTTGAGGGCATTCTACGCATAGTTTGAATTTTATATGTACATATATACATGGCTTGTAAAAAAAAAAAAAAAACAAAATAAAATAAAAAGAATTTGCATTTCATTGTTAGTTGCATACATCTCATTCAAAAACATTGCATTTCATGTGCATACATCTCATTGAAAACCATAACATTTCATTTTCAGCCATAGTTGCATATCATGTTAGAGACCATTCTATCTTTTGGATATAAAATTTGGTCAAGCAAAAGTCATGTTGCCTTAATCAGGGGCACCTTCATAAAATCCATCAAACCGAATTGTCATTCGTACACCCATTTTCCATTTGCACATATTTACATTGCCAAAATGTTTTCAATCACTCAGCCATTTCTAGTGTTTTAAGCAAACTTCGAAATGCATGTCAAAGTTCTCTAGGGCCATATCACAAATTACACTAAATAAAATCTTGAGTATTGGGAAATGATTTCAAAAGCGGTCTTGAACCTATCACATTTTCACATCTTAAAAACATCTTGTGTCAAAGAGAGATAACACCATCCTTGGGTTGTGCCTTGAAGTGAAAAGGGTAATCCTCGTTTGTCCTATCATGCAAACATAGTCCATAAAATAGTGGTTCTTACCACTATCACAAGCAATCACAAAATATAAATATAAACAGAGTAGTAAGGATAGGGTAAAATTCTCATCATACTTCGGTTGAGAATCCGATTCCCCAAAGCTCTAAGGAAATGAACATTTTTCACACACCACCGATCCCAAATAAGTTGTAAGGATCGTACTACTTGTCCGATCGAGACGGATAGGTAGTCATCCCCAAGGCTTACAAAGGTCAAAAACAACATGGACTATGGAGTTAACCTTCATCGGGGCTATAGACGCTTGATTGGCAGTGGAGTATACTCATTGCGTGGCGACATGTCTCTCCTCAAAGAGAGACCTCTGAATGCTCATACGGACAAACTAGCTTCGGGGTCTTCTCCATAAGAGGGTTACCTAATTTATGCAAGATGAGGTTAATGAACACACTTGCACACACACAGGTTTTTGATTGCCTAGAGTCACTACCATGCTTCTGATTTGGTTAATGAACTCGCATGCACACACATTTGGTCCTAGTTGAATTAGGCAGTATTAGTAAGTTTGTTTGATACCACTAGCATGTTTGAGTCTTTGTAAAACAGTCTTCCATATCTTCTTCCCTATCAACCTCCATATCTTCTTCCATATTCATGTCATTCCATACGTCATCCATTCACAAGCCACCAAGTTCGGTGCCCCAGATTAAACAATTATGATAACGAGTTGGCTAAATCTAACTATCTAAAAGTATGAGTGCTTCTTAGTGCATATTTCATTTACTTAGTCTCGCATTAATCATCTATAAGTTTGCATTAAAACATATAAAAACATGCATCACAAAAACATAGGCATTCACACAAAAGAGAGTAAAACACCAAATAAATAAAAGCCATGTATATATATATATGTATAAAGATCAAAACTGTACGAGGAATGCCAAAAGGCTACAATATACAATAGAGCACCAAGGCTCATAAAGAGTGCATCTAAGCACTAAGCTAACCATCAAAAGAGGATCCCCGTGACCTAGTAGGAGCCCTAGACCTAGTGGTGTGCCTAGACTCACTACGCCTAGAGAGAGAGGAGGATGGAGGATCAGGCAACACAATGTGATGCCTAAACAATGTGTCCTCCAGAGCCTCAATATAACGAGTCCTAGACCTAAGTCTAGATATGTCTATCCCGTGTCGTCGCTCCCGCTCCGCTAGCTCTGCCTGGAGTCTCGTCACCCTGTCATCCTGGGGCACCCTAGTCGCTCCATCCAAGTCCGCCTGCATCTGGGCCATCCTCTCCTCTTGAACAGCTATCAGGGCATCCCGCTCTGCAACCTGTTGCTCCAGTCGAGCTATCCTCTCATCCCGGACAGCTAGCATAGCATCGCGCTCTGCTATCTGCTACTAGATATGCCAGATCATCCTCATGCCCGCTAGGGGGTACCTCCCTAGTCTCTCCTGTGGCCTCTCCTAGGCCCTCGCCATCATCCTCCTCGTCATCTTCGCTCCTCGATGCCTGCCGTGCCATCTTCCCCTTTCGCCTTCGACGGTCGAAGGTGGGGACCCTCCTCGCGCTTGGGAACCTCTCGGTTCCCTCGTCCTCTCCAGCTCCCGGCCACCAATGGTGGCTCCCACCTCGCCTCTCGCCAGGGCCTCCAAATGACTTGGGCATCTGTCAAGTCTGCCCATAAACTCCTATACCATTGCCCCGATCTCACGGGGCGGCTCGACTGTCTCTCCTCCGCCACTGGCCATCTCCTACCATAAGCCTGGCTCATGTCCCAGTAAGCACATGGCAACCCCTCCGGTCGGGCCACTCTGAAGTGCTCCCAGCCCCAGCACTGGAGAACCAAACTGCAGCCTAGGCCCTTCCGGCCCCGTCTCCGAACCTCATACAACTCCCGGTACACCTGCGCCAATAAAGCGGGCGCCCAGGCATACACTACCCTATTAGTGAGCATCTCGCTCACTACACCCATCAGGTTCCATGGAAACCTGCACCCGATGTTGTTCGGGGCCACAATGTTGGCCAATACGAACATCATCAGAGCCTCCACCGCTACCAACTCCTTGGCCGTATACATGGCCAAGTAAGGGATCCCCCGCTCTCCGTCCGGATCTCCCTCCGGTCATCCCCAAACAACTTGGCCATCTCCGTGGCCCTATCTCGTCCAACCTCCACCCGCGCCCCCTCCACGGGCACCTTGAGGATGCGGTATACATCCTCAAGCGTCACCGTCATCTCTCCGGTCGGGAGCCGGAACGTCCCCCGATCCGGATCCCACCTCTCGGCCAAAGCCGAGAGGTACCCCTCATCTGCCCGAACTACCTCCAACCGGGCTGCCTCCGCTAGCCCTACTGCCTCCAATATCTCCCAGTCCGCCTGGGACAATGACCTCCTCATCCCCGGAATGATAGGGGAGAATCGGTGTCGTGCCTCTAACACCCTAAGCTGCAAAACAACAAAACAAAAATTGGTTACAAATTTTTTTCCAAAAAAAAAAATGCAAAAAAAAAAAAAACAAATAAAAGTACTTGCTTAAATAAACAAATACCTCAGTCGGCTGCACTGGTGCGTCCGCTCCCATCTCCGCCATAGCTCCCGCGTGCTTCACTCTCCCACACAACCTTTCACTTCACTTCACTTCATTCCACTCCCTCAGACGCACTTCTCTCAAGCTCGAACGCACAAATGAGCGAAATTCTCGCTGAAACTGTTTAAATAGCTGGTTTTGGCACCCTGAAATGTAGTGGGGCATTTCATGGCGCATTCAGATGCAGTGGGGCATTTCATGATGCATTCAAACACCGGCGGGCGTCTCTGCCACCTCCAAATGCATACCGGCGTTTGGTGTCAGTATTGAATAAAAGAACAAAACTTACAAAATTGAAGCTTACCTCCTCCAAATTTCATCAAATTGCATCCATCCATTCTTCTTATCATAATAAAACATTTTGTGAAGGTTACAACAGTTTTGGAAACAAATTTTGTCATTTTTCTCAAAAAGCGCATCATTCATCATTGATTTACAAATTGGGTTAAAAACATTCAAAACCTTCACAAAATTAACAACATTCATCAATTCTTCTGATCTATCGTCAATTTCATTCATTCTTCTTTCATCATGCATATTTTTGCCAAATCAAATTAAAGTAAACCTCGTATCTAGTGGTATATTCTATCACCTTGGCGATTGCAACGATTTGCATCCATGCAATTCGGTAAGAGGATTAAACCACCATAAGGACACTTACCATTTATCATCATCAATTATTTCACTGTTTGAAAATTGGAAATCAATTTTGGGTATCCTACTTTTCAAGTGACCTCATACCAAGATTAATTTGCTCAACAGTTGTCATTGATGGCCTAGTTCATGGGGCCTTAAACATGGACAATCTTCAATATCATCATTATTTTGAGTCTTGCTAGAGATTAAGGCTACCTAGGTTGATTGGTTCCGACCCGAGGAATTATCCATACAGTCACTAGGAGCATCTCTGAAGTTCTGGACTCTTTCATATTGCATCTCTGCATATCAATGGCGCCAACAAGGCAATTTCATCAACAGTATGGATTCACCCACAGGAGTTGGGGCATCCGTTATCAATTTCTAACTTCCCTATAGTGGAATTCATCTTACATGATCATGGAATTTACAATTTGGCAAAAATCCCTTTATAACCGTTGGGGCAGAAAACGGTCCATCTTTCACATCACTCATATCGTCTTCAATCATATTCTTTTCTGGTTTGTACACCAACCCCTTTTCTGTTGGGACATAAACAGATGGTTCATACACCAACCCCTTTTTCACCGTTGGGGCAAAAACGGTTCATTTTCTTCCGAATTTCTTCCAATTGGCTCGTGAGAACCATTCTCGCTCGCCAATTGAGGGGGTAAGCTGATAAATTTTAAATATTCTTTTATTCTTTGGTCTTCAAAGTTGTGCTTTAGTCTTGAGAGAGAGTTGCGTCTGATCCAGCTTTTCAGGTGTCCTAAGTTTTTGTGTTGCATTGTGTCTTCACACAAAGCAGCTCAAAAAGGGGCATCTGTAGACACCAAAATCCAGCCACTTGCAAGTCATCTATACCTTCCTATCAGCCACGTGTCGGTCATCCACCTTCCCGCCATTATTTGGCCCAAATCCACACTTTCCCGCCATTATTTGGCCCAATTTCACCTTTCCCGCCATTTTTCATCCCCAAATTTATTTAAATTAATATTTATATATATATATTTTTTAATATTTTAATATATATATTTAAATAATAGTTTAAGTGATTTAATCTGAGCCGTCCATCCTTCATTTAATCTCATCCGTCCATCCATCTTAATCCATTTCACAACCTAAGATTTATTCTCTACCCTTGGATCCACTTTAATCTTAGCCACACGTTCAAAGTGTCGTTAAAACCCTAAAGTGTGCCCTAAGAGTGGATTATAAATTGAGTCACCTTGATGGCTCAAACCCTATGTCTTTTGCTACTTCTATCTCTGATTCTAATTCTTCTACGGCTATCTCCTCTCTTTCGCTACCCTTTCGCCGCATCCATCGCCGCTTCCGTCGCCGCTTTCGTCGCCATTCCTTCTGCAGCATTCTGCAGAATCTCCCATTCCTGTCGCAAGTGCCCGCGGGCGTTTACCCCTTCACCAAGTGCCCACGGGCGTTTACCAAGTGCCCACGGGCGTTACAAGTGCCCGCGGGCGTTTACCTACGACCACAGACTCAGACCGGCGTCTGTAATCCAGATCCAGAAGCACGCGGGCGTTCGGCGAGTGCACCAGGGCGCCTTCCGCAGCCTATTCTGACAACAACATTACTTCCAGGTGTCGCCTGGTCTAGCTGCGTTAACAGAGAATAGGTATAAATTAGTTTAAAGCAAGTAACCATATTTTATGTATTAATCTGTTATTGATTTCCTGCATTCCATTTTTCTAGGGTTTTAGATTGTTTCTGAGGGCTCACACAGTGGAGCCCTCTTATTAATTTCTAACTCCTTGATAGTGTTAATGTGTGCAGGTTTTTGATAGCAGATCCGGTTTATTGATGGCAGTTGATTAAGCTGGAGTGGTCCAAGCAAGGGATACAACAAAGCCCACTCACTCTGTTGGGATTGAAGATACGTTCTTCGAAAGCGCCACCATTTGTGCCAGCTAGGGTTTCGGAGAACCCTAGCATAATTTGTAACTGTGTATCACAAATAAAGGGTTACAGGCCCAGTTGTATTCAAAAAGGAGTTTTTAAACTCCATCGATTAATAGAAATCGTTTGTTTTTGTGCAACTATTCTGTACTCTGTCATTGTGATTTTATTTCTTTTTGGCGTGTATTTTTAATCTACACATCCCTTACTTTATGATCTTTCTTAATAATGTAGTTGGTTCAAACTGGCTTACCTTAACCTCCCAATTGTGTTTATCTCTTCTTACTGTGCGACCAACCATCGACTGACCAGTGAGATTCACCAATAATATTACGTCCACCAAGAATTCAACTCTATGTATGATGACCACCCCCTTCTCCCAGGTAGAGGTAAAGTCCATATTAATATCCCAATCCATCCCTGAGAACAGTTTAAGAAATGGTAAAAGTCCCCTATCACTAAGAATTGCTTCAATGATAGGTTCGATGGAGAGGGTATCAGGCTCGATGAAACTCATCCTATCAATACTTAAAATAGAGGAACACAATCTCTCAGGTGTGGAATAGGGAGACTGAGGAACAAGGGACAAGTGGAGCACATTCAGGTCGATGTTTAAGTAGAGCCAGAGGAGTTTTGGATGATTCTAAAAACCTTTCACATTCCTTTCTACAAGAAGCTTATATCTAGGGAAACCCACATGCCAGAAAGGGTGGGCCAAAGGATGATGATCTTTACACAGTGTGAATTTCCAATGGGAGTGAGCATCAACAACAATAGAATGGCATACCCAAAAATGGAATGGTTGACCAATTAGAAAGCATGGGTAATTGAACATGGAAAGAGCAGAGATCGAATTAGAAACCCAAAGTATTAGGATGCGAGAAAGAACAGGGATAAAAATGGACCTTGAAAATATGCAAATGGAACACGGTAATAGAAATATCCACAAACAAAATAGAAAGGGGTACACATAGACAAAATGCCCATAATCATGGATACTGATGGAAGAAACTCCTTGAAAAACAATGTGAAGCATTTCCTAAATGAAAACCAAATGGAGTAAGGCAGTGACACGATTGAACAACACAAGGATTAAGCACAATGCAAGGGAAATGTACAAAGAAGTCATTTCCAAGAAGATACTCTAAAAAAAGGATTCCTAGGGAAGACACAAACCATAATAAAAAGGATTAGAATGATATAGGTAATCGTAGAAGTACCTAGATCACATGAATCACTAAGGCCAATGGAACACCTCCTTCTCAACTTTGAAGGCATATCATGATGAAGATCATTTATTGAATGATAAGGATTAAACATTTTGCTGATTTTGAGATGTGTCCAAGGTGGCCAAACCATTGACTTCATGAGGAAGAGTATTGGTCCAGGTTAGCATCCTAGGGGAAAACGCACCAATGTTGGCCAACTTGTCAGCAACAATGTTAGCTTCTCTAAAGATGTGTTGGATTATAACTTCTTGTTGGATCATCAGTAAGCTTCGAGCCTCCTCAATGAGATTTTTGATCTTCCACACTGGTGGTTTGGAATTTTTGAGGTAATTGATAACATTTAACGAATCTCCTTCAATGATAACTTTTCTTGGGAATTATTTAACAAATTGTAATCCCCTCCATAAATATCTTGCTTCAGTAGTGTGATTGGATTGTTCACCCAAAGGATCAACATAGGCAAAAATTAAATTTCCATGATGATCCCTAAGAATACCTCCAGCTCCAGCTCTCCTAGGATTCCCTTTGGTAGCTCCATAAAAATTGAGCTTAACCCATCCTAGAGGAGGAGGGTTCCATTTAATGTTTTCTCTAGATACTTGAGTTTTGTTGGGATTAGAATTTTCCAAGGAAATATGAAGAGACTGGAGTAAGGAAACTTCAAAACAGGAAATAGGAGAAGGATAAAATGGTGCAGCCAACGCATTTTCTTTGGCATAAAAAGGATTTTATTATTTATAAAGTCAACATCCCTGGCATCCTTAGAAATAACACACCTGTTATGCTCAAGCCAAAGCTACCAAAGATAATGATGAAGGCAGAAACTCCAAAAGCCTTTAAGACAAGGATTTATAAAAGGATTGGACCAGGTCAACTAGAGATAGGGGTGATGCCCAACTAAGATGAAACATGAGGAAAATATTATTTAGGATAGACCTAGAAAAGGAACAGAACAGGAAAAGATGGCTCGAAGGCTCCCAATCAGAAAGGTAAAGATAACATCTGTTAGGGAGGAGAATACCCCATTTAATGAGGTTCTCAACAAACAATATTCTATCTCGAATGGTGATCCAAGAAAAAATGAAACCTTTGGAGTCAAATATTTTGGCCACACAAGTTTGAAAGTAATGAGAACATTTTTAGAGGTGACAAAGATTTGATAGGCAGACTTGACAGTGAATTCCCCTGAATCTGTGGGTTCCCAGATGGGATGATCACAGGATGCCTTTGATGAGATAGGAAAGGAGGATAACATGGCTTTGAGGGATGACATTTCAACAGTGAAAGTGGGATTTTGGATCCTTTTCCAATATTTGACACCATTGGAAGTGAATAATAAGTCTGCAACCTTAGAACCAAAGAGGGGATCAATATATTCCTTTAACAGTCTGAAGCCTTGGAATTGCAAGAATGGTTGGTTGCCTATCCACTTATCTTCCCATAAATTAATATATTTCCCATTACCAATTTGCCATCTTAATCCTTTTCTCATAAGTTGTTTTGAGGAACTAATTGATCTCCAGAAGGTAGATCCAGAGGGAGCTTCGTCAGATAAAAACTCATATTCCTGAAGCTATTTTATTTTAACAATATTAACCCATTCAACTTGGTCCCCTAAAATTTACCTCTAGGCTTGCTTTTCTAAGAGAGTTGAGTTTAATAGATTGATTCTTCTAAGTTCGATTTCTCCCTAATATTTTGGCTTACACAATTTTTTCCATGACACTAAATGAAATCTATTTTTGTTTTCTGCTCATGTCCACAAAAAATGTTTTTGAATCTATTCAATCTTCTGGTAGACTTTGAGGGGTGCTTTTAAAATAGACAAAAAGTAGACAGGTATACTTTGCAAGACATCCATAGTCAGAACAAATTTTCCTACCTAGGATAAAATATTACCTTTCCAGCCTGAAAGCTTCTTTTGAAACCTTTCAATAATGTTGTTCCACAAATTTTTAGAAGCATTACCAACAAACAAAGGCAACCCCAGATAAGTCACAGGTAAGGAAGAAATAGTACATCCTAGGATGTTGGCTATTTTGAGTTGTCTTCTGAGTGGAGTATTGAGGAAGAATAGTTTGATTTTTTGAAAGTTTACTTTTTGGCCTACCGCTTCCTCATAAAGAAGGAGAATATGTTTTATGAATTTAGCTTCAACCACTGATGCAAAAGTGGATAATAGAGTATCATCAACAAATTGTTTATGGGTGATAGGAGTGGTTTGGGAAGTCACTTTAATACTAGAAATCAAACCTGACTGCCTGGATGCATGAATGGATTTTCCTAAAACCTCTGCAACTATGATGAAAAGGATAGGGGAAAAAGAATCTCCTTGCCTAAGACCTCTGCTATTAGGAAAATAACCTGTTGGTGAGCCATTGATTAAAACTAAAAACCAAGCAGAAGATATACATCCTCTAATCAGATCGATCCAGTACTGATGGAAGTCAAATTTAGATAAAACTATGAGGAAATCCTAATTCAACCTATCATAGGCTTTATTCATATCTAATTTTAAAAGAAAGGTAGCCTTTTTGGAAAAAGAGGTTGAGTGGAGAGCTTCATGAACATAAATAATCCCATCCAATATGGATCTTCCTCAAATTGAGCTTCCTTGATAATGGTCAATAATAAGAGGTATAACATCCCTCATTCGAATAGCTAAGGCCTTGGTTAGGATTTTATAAACAACATTACATAAACTTATAGGCCTGAAATCATTGAAATATTTGGCATTGGGATTTTTAGGAATGAGGGAAATAAATGTGGAATTGAAACTTCAAGGGATGACTTTAGAATTATGGATATCTTTAATAGCTTCACACACACTAGGACCTACAAAATCCCAAAAGGCCTAAAAAAACTTGGGAGAGAAGCCATTAGGGCTAGGGGATTTGTCAGGCTACATGGAAAATAAAGCTTGCTTAATTTCATCATAAAAAAAATTGGCTATTAATTTAGAATTTGATGTCTTCAAAAATGATGAGGAATGAATTGAAGCAAAAAATCATTGGCCTCACTAGAGCTATTTATAGGTATAGGATTTTCAAGCAGCTGCATGAAGTGAGAAATGCCTTCAGACCTTATCTCCTTCAAATCAAAAGTGGCACTCCCATCCTAGCAGAGGATTTCTTTGATTTTGTTATTACTCCTATTCCTGAAAGTGGAAGTACGAAAGAATTTGGTATTAGAATCCCCTTCCTTCAACCAAATGGCTCAGGATTTCTGCCTCCAAAAGGTTTCCTCGCACTAAATAATATTGTGAAACTCTAAAAGAAGCCTCTTTTCTTCAATTCTTTGCTCAACACTATAACTTTGACTTTCTAGGATGTCTTTCTCAATGGCGGCAAGTCGGTTTTTGATTTCTTATTTATTCTGAAATAGATTTCCAAAAATATCCCTGTTCCATATTTTGAGGTTTTATTTAATCATTTTAAGTTTTTGTCCAAGTCTATATGATGGAGATCCTCGAAAGTCGGATTGCCACCACTGGATAATTTTGTCCCTAAAATCAAGATGTTGCATCCACATTGCTTCGAATATGAAAGAGATCCTAAAAATTTGGGGGTTTAAGGTATTCAAGAGGATAGGACTATGATCAGACCCAATTTTTAGAAGAGATTGAAGATTGGCATCTCCCCAAATAGTAGCAGCTTCTTGAGAAAAAGAAATTTATCAAGTCTAACTTGAATCAGCTGACTACCACTTCTTCTATTGGTCCAGGTAAACTGATTACCTTTTAGGTTCACATCCATAAAGTTATTAAGGTTAATAAACTCTTGAAAATCATCCATGCTTTTAGTAAAAGATCGGGCACCGCCTCTTTTATCAGAAGGAAGTAGGGGAGTATTAAAATCTCCTGCAAGGACCCAAGAAAGATTTGAAAAAGCATTCCTAACGAATGGTAAAATTTCCCATAGTTTGGACCTACCAGGGATGGAATTTGGGGCATAGACATTATTAAGAATCCAAGGAGAGGTGGAGTCTGTATCAAAAATCATAATAAATGAGGATTCCTCATTAGAATGGATCAATCTCCCCTCAAGAATTTTAGGATTTCAAAGGCAGATAAGACCACCTGAAGCACCCCTTGCATTGCAAAATATGGAATCACTATTTTTCCATATCTTATTGCATAATGATTTAGCAATAGGATCTCTGACTTTAGTTTCTTGCATAAGGAAGATGGAAGGATCAGTTTCTTTCCTTAATGACTTGGCTAGCCTTTGTTTCGCCAGGCCATTAAGACCTCTCACATTCCATGAGAGGACTTTCATTTGGAAGATTTGGAAGCCCTTTTGCCTCTGTTTCCTTGAGGTTGGGGAGGTTTGATACATTTTTTTTCATCCTTGTTTTGATTTATCCTTGTTGAGAACAGGTTTTTTTGAATACCGCTTGCAATTTCATCTGCTAATCCTTGTTTCTAGTGATCAGCATTAGAAGGGCTACCCTTTTTCTTTTTTGCTCCATAATCAATAGGAGATTTCTTATGACTTATGGTTTGTTTTGGGATAAAATTTTAGGATTTTATTATTTGAATCATAGGACTAGAAGATTCGAGGAAAGAAGCAGGGATAGCAACCTCCTCAATTTGGGCCTGATTACAAGGGTCAGAATAACTTTCAGGGTAGAACTCAAAAGGAGGGATAGCAACATCCACACAAATTGTTGCGATGTCTATGTTCAATCCTATTCCTAGGTTGCTTAGTAAGAGAATTTTTTTCTATTGTTCAACCATTTCTAGTTGATCCAATCAATATTTATCAAATGTCATCACATTCTAATGCAATTTTAGGCTTCTCCTAGTTGACTTGACACTACACCAAAAAAGGGCTTTAATGACGCTTATAAACCGCCCTTAAAGACCTTTAAAGGTGGTTTTTCAGCTTGCATCTATGAGAGCATCATAAAAATTTTGTGACATATGACGATGGCTAAAAATTGCCTCAAATAACCACCCTCTTAGGGTCTAAGAGGGTGGTTAATAACCACCCTCTTAGGACTACGAGGGCATTTTGAACCGTTGTCTTAGGACTAAGAGGGTGGTTATTAACCGTCGTCTTATGATTAAGCTCTTAGGCCTAAGAGAGCGGTTCTTACCTGCCCTCTTATGGTCCCACCCAAAAAATATATATAAATGATACGATCCATGTTGGAGGGACTATGCCATCAGATAAGTTATGCCATCGATTATAAAGAGCCTATGACTCTTTTTTCAACACTCTCTTAGCAGAAATAATTTGGTTAATGCATGTTTTAACTCCATGATCAAGGCCCAAGAGTTTGTAAACTTTACAAAGCTACTTGATAATTAACATCTCACATATACTGCCAGTTATTTGAAAATTAATCAAACAATACTCATCAATAGAAAACAAATCTCTTTATGGTCTCAGCTTGCAAAACACCACCCATGATGCCTATGACATCAATATATTGATATGAACTCATCCTCTTGATCAAAGCTCATAAGCTACCAAGCAGATACTATAACATGATTATCAATTATATTTTGCATGTACTGTCAACACCTTGTATTCCTTATCCAATGGTATTTTATTATCACAATCAATCAACTAAGATGTATTGAGATTAAATCATAATGACAGTGATGAACATAGATTTTTAAATTAATTGTCACTCCTTGTATCTTTTAAAAAAAATGTATATTGAGAAAATTCAAAATTTAAAAAGCTACTTGACAATAAATAAGATCTCACACATAATTCCAGTTCTTTAAGAATCATTCAATTTATACTCAGCAATAGAAAAAAAAATTCTTTGTGGTCTCGGCTTGCAAAACACCACCCACAATGCCTACGACATCAATGTATTGATATGAACTCATCCTCCTGATCAAAGCTCAAAAGCTACCAAGCAGACACTGTAACATTATTATCAATGAGATATTGCATGTACGATCATCACCTTGTATTTCTTATCCAATGGTATTTCATTATCACAATCAATCAACTAAGATGGAATAAGAGTAAATCATAATGACAATGATGAACGTAGCTTTTTAAATTAAATATCACTTATTTTATCTTTAAAAAAATGTATATTGAGAAAATTCAAACTTTACAGATCCTATGCCCTAAAGAACACCCCTATGAGTTAGTAGCTTGTTACCCACATATCGTCAGAACCACTTACCATTCATTTCCATGTTAATCACCTCAATAACTTGTCCTAAGCTTTTAAGTATATATATCTTTTCCTAGCAGTACAAAACAACTTAGTGTTCATGTTGCCCCAACTTCAAGAAATTTTCATAGAATAGCTTTGCAATAGGATTATTGAATTGAGATCCATCACGATGTGGTGTTGTAATAAGGTGATATGCTTACCATAACAATCACCCAGGTTCAAAACATGACAAGCATCCCCCCATGTTCAACTGGTTGTCCAACTAATACAGTTAGGTATATGTGGTAAAAAAGTTGACATTTCCATGATTTGAAGATCCTATGGATGTATAAAGAGATGGTTGATTTTTTAACTAATAGTAACAGTGCAAAGACAAAGTAGCCCACCTCCATGGGCATTAACTTTTACAATTAAGGAACTAAACAAAAAAGATCATTCAATAAAAATATTCATAAAGTTCATATATATGTATATAAATAAAATGTTGGGGAAGGCCATTGTGGGAATGAAAAGTATGAATAGCTTACCTCTAAGGAGCATTCTCATCCTTATATTGCATTGTATATCATGTTGGGCCCCTAATTCCTTCCTACTTTTACCTTCCACCACTTATCCTTTTTAGGTTTGTAAACTCATACATGAAGTACAAACTAGAGTGTGAGGTGAAATTCCATTACACATCTAATGAGTGCTACCTCAAAAATTTCAAGAATGTAACCATAAGTTTGTAGGACCTGCTTATGGACATATACTTGTAAAACCTAAAATATAGACTATTATAAAGGGAATGTAAACTAGTCATGTGGAACAAGAACCTACATTGAACAAACATAGTTTTACATGATGCAAGGACTTTGTAGTTCAGTTTGACTACATCAAAATGGAACTTAGAAAAAGAGTGGAGAAGATTACTATGTCCAAAAGTTGCTAAGAATTGAAATTGATGTCATTGTTGTGATGATTTTGTTGTAGACACCCAAAAGTCACACATTGCTATTTCTGCATATCTATAGGTGATTCCAAACATCCCTAGCCTATTGTAGACTATTTTAGTCATGTGTAGACATGCGTAGACTTCCATAAGTTCACCATAGTAACGTGTAGACTTCCACAAATGGCTTTTAGGTCCAAAACCCTAATAAGCCCTCAAAACCACATCTTATGCATCGAGATACCTTCAAACGGCAACCCGAGGTGATGCATAGCCCATTTGCACTCAATTGACACCCCCACGGGGTATTAATTGGCAAAATAAATTAAAAGTCAATTATCAAATTCTAATTTAATGTTGACTTCACTTAAGCCCATTTTTAGGGCAAAATTGGATTAATTAACTCTTAATTCATAATTAGTGTTAATCAAATCCTCCCACATGTGCCAATTTAGGGTTTCCTAGGGTTTTCTTTTAATCCTCCCCTAAACATGCTTAAGGCCTAATTAGGATTAGCACTAATCCTTCCTCACACATGTGTGAGGATAGGATATTTCCTACTTAGAATGTGATGTTGCCACATAGCATTTCTTAACCTAACCCTAGTCAAAATAAAATCTAGGTTTATTCTATCTAACCCCCCCTGCACCTTGCATTTGCCTATAAATAATGGGTTCCAAACCCAAATTAAGTCTAATTAACAAATTCAACAAAGTACAATTACTCTGTAGAAATGGAAAGCCAATAGTACATAGTTTGTTTTTTATGCACATAGATGCATTCTGACAGCATACAGAGGCACCCCATCTACCTTAGGACCGATCTACCAAAGAGATTTTACCATAAGAGCATCATAGCTCAATTCATAGCCTGCCCTACGAATTCGGCTCTAATTAGCAACCCGGGTCATGAAGTGCATCTGCAAGCCCCAAATCATTCTAGATTTGGGTGGTAAGCTCTATTTTGCCATGTTATTATCTTTTGCATATTTCATTTTAGTTTTTGTTACAGTTTTACAGTCATTTTTGTCTTCTTAAATATGGGGCCTGACTAAGGCAAGCCCCCCAACGTATTGACCCTTTCTTGCAAGTTTCTTTTAGGTTATTTAGCAAATTTGAAGGAGAGGAACACCAACAAACAACAACCTAGTGGTGGCCCACATACAAAGAAGCCCACCTACACTGAGGGACATCAGAAGGAGGCATCAGGCCTATATTGCTTATTCATGAAAAGAAAAGGAGAAACTCTCCCTATTTGTAACCTATACAAAATTGATAATGAATAAATCATATGTTTTTGAATGACTTGTGTTATTACTTGTTGTTAGATCAAATTTCAACTTCTAGTCATTTCATTCTGGCACGCCCGATGGGACCCCCATAACGAATAGTGCTAGATTCATTTTTCTTATAAATCTAACATTATCCTCTGTTTCTATGCATTGTAGGTACCAAAACTATGTTTCACTGAAGCCTCCAAAGCCCTAGGAATCATCCTAGGCCATCAGATCTCTGATTTGAAGCCTCTAAACTTGATTCGTGACCTACCCTACGATTTAGGTCAAATTTGTGACCCGGATCGTGATTTGAGCATGAACACCTCAAAAACCCCCAAATTAGTTGGGGTGATCTTTTTAGGGTCCAAGAAAACCCCTCTTAGCATCAGAATGCAGGTATTTTCATTTTTGTTGCCTCTATTGCAAGTTTTGGGAAGTAGAAATACATTTACTAGTTGAATGACCATTACTAGGCCTAGTTTTGGGTTCATTACAAAGTGGTTAAAGCATTAGGGTTTCTAAAATTTTTAGGACCTGCAACTTTCCAGCAAGTGTTTAAAATTTATTCCTCAAATAAATTTGCTTTGATCTTTTATTTTTGCATATGACATAAGCCTAAGTTGTTATTCCTTGTCCATAGCTTCCATTGCTAAAAGGAAATTTACATCCTAAAGTGAAATCAGGGTTTCTAATCCCCTCTTACATTTTTGAAAGAATTTTACATTCTAAAAGTTCAAGTTAGGGTTTCATAATCCCTTTACTCCACACACATTTGGATTGCATGTTTCTATGTTTTGCAAAGTAGATTAGTTTGCTTCACAAAGGCATTTAGGCTAGACCATTTCTTTACAAAGATTGTAAGCTATCTAATCATTTGCTTTCAAAAAGGCATTAGGATTAGTTTTCTTTTGAAAAGGCAACTAGTTAGTTTCTTATCTTGTAAACATTGTTAGCAAAACACAAACCCACACACACTCATGTGGTACCTTAAACAAGTGGTGAGATTAGACTTCATCCCTAATCCATCGCTCGAGACTGGTGTGGATCGAGTTTCACTCTCCATCAGCTCACCCCCCTAGACACCTAGCAGCCCCACAAGAGCGATTTTCTAGATTTCATCATCAAAAAATCCCCCACTTTTGTGATTGGGCCCTGGATTTCATCACCAACGGTTACCTGCGGAGTGGGACAAGATTAGCGCCTTCATCCACAAGGCTTGTATAATTTGTGGAATTGGTAACTGTCATTCTTGACTAAGCCCACCCGAGGGTGAAGTGAAAGCATGGGTATGCCAATAGCAGGTCTCAAACAGTGCCACCTCTTCTCATGAGAGGATATTAGCGAACTCGCTTCAGCATAGTGAGTTCCACCCCTTTAAGATACCATTTTACTGCACCTTCCATACAGGTCACCATTCGCACGTTGTGGTACCATTCTATCTTGTACATATTTAGGTGTTGCAGGAGGTTTGTTATTGACAACATTCCCAATTTTCTAGAGTATCCACTTCATTACCTATGATTCTACATACGGAGTATCAACATTACAACACACAAAATGAACATAACACTTTTATTTTCTCAGCATTTAGAATTGAGTCCGATCTATCGGTGTTTGCATTATCATAGACCGATCTCAACACACCACACTATATATTATTTTGCTACACACAACATGTCACTTACTTCACACTCATATTAGACACAGTTGAGTCTACATCACATAGGGTTTATTCTTAAAAACCCCTTTTACACATGCCACTATGCCTGTGGTCATCCGTAGTAGAGAACGTGAGCAATCACGCTCTATGGAGGAATGGACTCCCCTTCCTCTAGTCAGTCCACTCTTACTCCTTCGATCATGAAGGAGAGGATTATAGACACATATGATTCACGCATAGAATCTAATGCACAAGTCACACACATGACGCCTCAAGAGAAGACATCAACTTTGAGTGAAATTCTCGCTACTTCACTCGTAGAGGATTACTCGCTCTTTTTAGCCCCATCCTCACCTAATCCCCTAACCATGTTCTCCAGCCAGGACAGTCTCCTCCAGCCTTCATTGTAGATGAGGAGGTCATACCTACGTCACCCACCTTTGCACATCCCTTCTTCCAGAATCTATCTCAATCCCTGTTTGAGAATGATTCTTCCCTTGTAAACCACACCCGTCCTGAGGTCGCATCACTCGCACCTACCATAGGAATGGTGTCAGACCCATCCTCATCCGATGTAGGAAGCCAAGATCCATCCTTCCAAACTGCACAACAGATCCCCACCTATCAGGAATTGCAAGCATTACCTTAAACCTCATACCCATACTTTTCACAAGAGTACCAACCATCCTCTTCACAAGAGCCATTCTTCACCATATCTAAGGGTACCTCCCAACAGCCTCTGTAGGAGCAAGAGACATAAACCCAAGCGAGAGTGTACACTTACACTTTCCCCTCAACCCAAGCTCATACCTCGACAGCTTATCCTACCTTTTCAGTAGCTTTCTTGCCTATTTCCCAGGTATCCAGAGTGCATGACGCCCAACCCTTGGAGCCACCTTTGCCTATGATGACCTCTAGGATATCGCCACCTATTCTTTTTCAGGCTCCCAGTACCCATCTCCATCCTACCTATGGACTAACACTAGCAATGTATGTACCTACTCAACCAAATTATTCCACATAGTTTAGCTTCCCTATTTCCTACCCTCTAGGGTAGAAACAGATCTCGTCTTTCGATACCTTGTCTTGACCACCCCTAGAACCAGTAGCACCGACACCTACACTACCACTAGCTACACCTAGCTTCTTTATGCCTCCTCCAATTTGGTCATCACCACCCACGGTCCAACCAGTACAACAGGATCCAAACCAACAAGTACCCATGCCACAATCGCATGTTGCCCAGTCACAGTACTATTATCCTCAACAAACACCTACCCCACAACCTAGTTTACCTATAGACATGATAGCATACGTTACCCAGTACCTACCTTATCATGATCAGGCACAACAGTATCCCCCACAATATTGTGAAGAACAACAATACCAATACCCACCACATCCACAAGGTCAACCTATCACAGCCCAACCTTCAACTCCTATGACACCCAAACTTCAACTCTTGTAGGATGAAGTCAAAATTTTGAACCTACGTACCTCTATCTATGGGCCACAAAAGCCTTGCTATGATGAACTATGCAACGAGCCAATGCATCCATAAGTCCCTATCCCTCCTTATCCCTATCACTTTGAAATACCGAAATTCGACAAGTATGGAGGTAAGGAAGATCCCAGAGAACATGTGAGCAACTACCACTCATCCTGTTACCAACTTCACAGTAGTAATCCCCTCATACTACATACCTTCTCCCTATCCCTCACTGGGCTGACACTGTATTGGTACAACATGTTATCGTGCCATAGCCTGTACACCTTTGAACAACTGGCCAATTCCTTCTTAGAGCACTTTTCCATCAACATCAAGAAAAATACCACATTTTTTGATGTCTATGTCTTACGACAGGCAGACAATGAACCCATCACTGAGTTTGTTGCTAGATGGAGAGTGATTATTCATGATCTTACCCATAGCCTCCCCACATCAGAGCTTGTGACACTCTTTCCCAAGAGCTTCCACAAACACATTTCCACATCCCTCCAACTTCACCAAAGTCATACTTTTGAAGATGCTATATCACAAGTAAAAGTGATCAAAGATATTAAGGTCCTATCTAGGAAGATTAAGTTGAGAACTAAAACCAATTATAACTCCAACTTTCGCTTCAATAGACCCGCACTGAATCAACCTTACCCACAACCACAGCAAACCAACCAAGTCGTAGCTACTACCCTAGCACTAGTATCGACTCCTCCGCCCTATACACCGCAACTGCAAGCGCTCTAAGCTAATGCGCCTGCCCCACCTCAACCACAACAATACCATATCATGCACCCATAGGGTCCACCGTGCAACTTTACACCCATATCTAAACCATTACCAACCCTATTCCATAGATTGTAAGAGGATAACCAGATTGTACGAGGATAACCATCTCGTTCTATCTGATATTTGCCCATTGGAACCAAATTCACCTAAATCTCATGACTACAATGAGCAGCTCTTTTATCCCTTTCATAGGTATCTTGGCCATAATATCAATTCATGTTGCTCCTTTCAGGAGCAAGTTCAAGACCTAATCGATAAGGGCACTATTTAGGTAGCAAACCCTTTAGCCCCATAGAACCAAAACCTAGGAATTTTTCAAAACCCTCTATCGGATCATAGAGGACCTAATCCCCTAGACCTCTAAACAATCATCTAGCGCCCTCTCGCCAAGTCAACAATATCCAGCGTGATCCTCCATCACATGGATTAGTAGGCATTATCAACCTTACTATGAGAAACCAACAGTACCCGTTGCACCAGACAACACCTATTGTTTCTTCCCTTGTCCAATATACATCCCCGCAAACACCCCAAAGGCCTAACATCGTACCACCACCACCCCAAAATGTGATTACCCTTCATGGTAGTCTAACTCATTAACTATGCAATGCCCCCATGTGGCTATCCATATTTGACCTCCTATAGCAATCTCAACCCCATCGTGAGGCATTGAATGACATCCTACGTTCCATTGACTTAGAGACACATGACACAAATGCTTTTATCAATTTCATAGATAACATCCCACGATGCCTTCAACCTTCAATTAGCTTTCACGACCACGAGATAACGAAACTCATTGGTGAAGGAGCCGACCCTCCCCTCCACATACAAGCCAATATCAATGATATCACCTACAAGCGAGTACTTTTTGACACTGACTCATCCATCAGTATCATATCAATAGTAGCCCTGCATCACCTACACCTCCCTTCAACACATTTCACCACACCTACCCTAGACTTGTGTGCTTTCAATGGTTCCATGAGACCTACCGTAGGATCCATAGTTCTGTCCATTCACGTAGGCATTCGTACAATCCCCATCCTCTTCCATATCATTCAAGGAGAAATGCAATACAATATTCTCCTTGGTCGCCCTTAGATCAGATACATGCAGTGTGTCCCATCCACATTGCATCATTACCTCAATTATGTATACAACGGACTTGTTCACTGTGTCCCATCCGATGGAGACCCCTTCAAGTTTTGTAATGTCATAGACCTTCCCCTAGTGCCTCTATTCTCGTATTCCTAACTATTCTCTGTATCTTCTCACCAGTCAGTAGGAGCATTGGTATCCTCTCCAATTTCCACCCCAACACCCTAGTGTTCATCAACAACATGAGCCTCGATATCTGCATCATTAGCATCATCTACTGGGGGATCTAAAATAGATATTATGCCTTCCCCACTACCATTCTCATGGCCTCCACAACCCTCTCAACCTCTACCATTCCAATTTCCACCTGCAGTGCCACAACTACAATTGCCATGCATTACACAACCGACTACATTACCTCCTTCACCCTTGCATATGGAAGTCGCTATCCTTCCTACACTGCAGACACTGCCTCTTCCCTTTCGATTGAAACCTAAGAGATTCACATCTCCATGCATCCCTGCACCTGCATCGATGCCATCCCCTACCCAAAACAAACAGCTTGTTTAAGCCACAACAACCAAACATCATGAACCCAAACAACCAACACCCAGCTTGGATGAACCTTCACACCCTTCAGCTGCCACCATCAAGTAATCCCAACTTTCTCCTTATTTTTTTGACTCGGATATGCCACCCTAGTCACCAGAGTGTGCCACACCATGCATATTCATCTTCATAATAAACAATGGCCTAGGAGACTATAACGTATATGATGCCCGCGTATGTGACACCCTTATCCAATATACCCAAGATTTTGGTTGTCCCTCAGCCTCGATGTTGACTATTGGAACAGTCATATAGTTAAGAAGTCCTAAAAATCACACCAACTTTGTGTATGCGGGAGTAGACTCTTCAATCCCCTCACCAACTTCTTCACCACCACAATCTAGCTCTAGTGATACAATTACACACCTAGCGAACCCTCAATTTGCCTTGCGCTACCTACAGCGCTTTCATTGGCATGGGTTTGGGTTAGGTCATGATGAGCAAGGCCTACATACACCCATTAACCCTCGTGTTCACTCATCTATCAAAAAAATTGGTCTAGGTTATCACCCAACTACCATCTACACATTAGAAGATGAGTGTAACACCCTAAAATTGGCACAGTAAACCTTAGTAAATAATTAAAATTACTTTAGTAATAATTCAAAATTCAAATTTTAACCCCAAACCGCTCCAAAACTGCCTGCAACCCGCTTTCCTCATTTTCCGTGCCATTTTTAGGATTTGTTGTGACCGTTGGACGATATCGTCACCGATCAGACGATATCACCTAAGATCGGACGAATTCGTCTAGAGCAGAACGTCCAAACGATCTCATCCCAAAACTGATTTTTCATAATTAGCTTCTGTTTCAACGGCGTCTCTAATCTGGGCAAAAGCGTGTCTACGTCGTTAGAGACCTTCCCCATTGGAGATCTTCCAGATTAGGATGATCTCCAACCTCCTAACCTCCCTCCTAAGCCTATTTAAACCTTAGGACCCCCCTTGACATTCCCCTGGCTGAATTTTCCTATAACTTGACCTTTGCGTGCATTAGAATACCCTGGATTACCATCTGCATTTGTGCTTTCCAAGTTTTCTTGTAGGGACCTCATTGATTTTCAGCCGGAGCAAGCTCAGATCGTCGTAGATGATCCTGTACAATCTTGGATGATCCCATCAAAATTCGAGATGATTTCGACTGCAGTCTACATTGGGGGCAATCGATGCCCAAGTTTGCACTTTTCCTATACTTTGCTGCTATTTTATTCTGCATTTAGTCAGTTTTATTATTATTTCTTGTTATTCTGCATCTTGGAGTTCACCCATGTAGTTTAATTGCATAATAAAATCATGATTAGCTATTAAAGCATCGTAATTTACTTGCATTTCTATTTGGGATTATCTTATTAACATCCTTATTATCATTTCACATCATTTTCCTTTATCAGTATAGTTGCATTTTCTGTATTTTGTATCTATTTCTCTATTTGCAGGTCTCTGATGAATTCATTGACGAATTCGTCAGATCTCAGACGATCTTGTCTGATTGGAGACGATCCTGTCAAATTCAGAGACGATCTTGACTGCTTCAAAAATCAGAACCTCCATCAGACATCCGGAATTAGGTATGGATTTCTTCACTTAATTTATTCTCTGTGTTTTCTGTTTAAATCTATTTTCTGTATTCATTTAAATCTGCATTTTCATATAGAACAACTTAGATTCATTTGGCCAAACCTAGGATTTGAATGATTAAAGATAAAATTGAACACATTAAACACATTCCCAACCTAGGCGTGGAGATTGCCACTAAACGTTTCCTGGTGAACCCCACCATCCATCGAAAAATCACCTTAATACCCCTCCCCCGAGAGGCGGGACCTTCAAAGGGCCTCTCAGTCCGAGGTATTGTCCCATCCTTCCCGCATCCCCCTTTCGGGCATGGATCCTTTAGCCTGAAGGTAAGGGTGCGAAAAATTTGGAACGATACATTTTGGTGAACCCGACGTGAAACTAAAACCTTTTGAAAACAAAAAAAAAAAAACATAGATGCATTTAAAATCATTAGAAAACTACTAAGTTGCATATCATGTTTAGATGGTAGCTCCTAAGAAAAGACTAGCAGTCACTATAAATGTTGAAAACCAATTAGTAGCCATAGAGGTTAATTCTGTGCTTAGTGTGCCTAAAACAGATAAAAATCAACTTTTGTGGAAAGAACTTGATAGGAGACTAGGTATCATTTCATCTAGATCAATCGAACTTAGACAAATCAAGGGGTTTGCCCTAGATAGAATCCTGGATCCTCATCAACTCATTTTTTATCATGAACTTCAGAGAGCTTGCCATAGGTGGTTAGCTTATAGGAGAGCTCTTGTGTCTTCAGAATTGTTCACCTTCGAGGAATACCTCGAGAACGCAGCTGTTATACACCAATTCCTAGGTCATGTAGAAGATCAAGAGGTCATTCTTACGGATAGGGAAAGGTGGAGGAGAGTTCCTAGAGTTGTGTTATATCGAGAGTATTGCCACGAACTTTATTTCTACCAACCAGAATCTGAGACAGATAATATCACTATAGCACTTTTTGTCAAATTCTTGAAAGAAAATTTTCAATTTGAAGAAGAACATTTCATGACTCCTGAAGAACTTGAGCCCGTTAATGATATTTATAAATTGTTTATAGAAAACTAGATCATTGCTTTCATTATTATTATTTCTTGCATTTAGTGTGTTGTTTGTTATCTTTATAATATTGTTACAAAAAAAAAATTAGAAAAAACAAGAAAAACCAAAAACATAACAAAACCAAAACATTTTATTTTAAATACTATAGTAGGTATATAATTAAAATATATACCTCTTAAGCTCTTGTTTTTTTTTTTTTATTATATATATATATATATATATATATAATTATATATATTTGCTGAAATCTAAATTTAAGCACAATGCCTAGACTTAGGAATGGTAAACAAACTGAAGAAGAAGAAGAAGATTGGTTAGGAGACAAAACAAAAAACCCAAATGTCCTTCTTGAGGATTCAATTCCAGAAGGAGGAACTCTAGAACAACCAGAAGATGAGCTTGTTGTAGATGAACAAGAAGAAAATCTTAAAGAGGAAGGATCCTCATCCCCTAGAATGGCTCCAGATGGAACTATTGCTTTTGATAACTTAGATCATTTCTGGAAATTTTTCAATAATAACATTGGTGCTCTTAATATGGCGGTTCGTATTGATAGAGGACAAATTAGTGACACTCAAGCAGCCATGGAAGATATGTTTAACATACACACTAATCCCTTGTCCTTTGTTGATCAAGAAAGTGATAAGGCTGGACCATCCAATAGAGATATGGTCACTATGATTCAGAACATGCAAAAACAACAGGTTACCCAACCCCCTAAGGAACCTGTTATTGAGCCTAAAATCATTCCCACACAAAAGAGACCTTCATTCACTGCTTTATTTTGCCAAACTATTGATCAATATGCTTCAAATCGACAAAAACCTAAAATGAAGCCAAACACCAATTTTCAACAATCTGGGATACAACATAATACAACTTCAAAACTTCTTCATAACACCCTTCCTACCAACAATTTACACAATAGCAATATAGCATCTAATCTTCATGTCCCTCCATCATATGCTCACAAATCCCATATTAATACCCTACCGAACCAATATGGTGGGCAAACCAGTAATCTGGAAGCCATGGTGAAACAGTTAGCTTCGCGCATGGACCAGATAGATCCCTACCATCCCTCGTACAATTATCGAGAGATGTGTAGTCAGCCTTTGGATCCCATAGTTGTAGCACAACCATACCCTAAACACTTTCCCATGCCCGTCTTGCCTATATATAAAGGAACTGAAGATCCCATAGAGCATCTTCGCATGTTTAGGATAGCATGTCATGATATATCACATGATGACTTGCTATTACTAAAAATGTTCCCAAAAAGTTTAGGAGGAATGGCATTAGAGTGGTACTATCAATTGCCCACTCATTCTTTGAGAAATTTTGAAGAAACATCTGAATCTTTTGTCCATCAATTTAGTGCCTACATCGAGAGGCATGTCACCATTAAAGATTTATACAACTTAAAACAAGACAAAGATGAATGTTTTGCTGATTTCTTAGCTAGATGGAGGCAGTTGATAGGAAAACCGCACTTTGTGCTACCTTATAGGGAAATGTTGGATATTTTTATCAATAATTTACAAGAACAAATATCCTATGAGTTATCAATTGCTACCTTGACCACCTTCGATCAAGCTATAGACTTAGCTCGAAGGGTGGAAGATGCTCTCATTAGGAGAGGTCAGCTCAGGAAGAAAGATGATGAGAAAACATCCAGAAATCAGTATAAAAATAAACAAGTTGTAGGTGACGGAGTCACTGATAGCAGAAATGTTGCTAATATCAATACAACGAAGACAACAGAAAAATTTATATTGAAACCTCCTGATAAACCTCCTCGAGAATTTACTAGACTCAATCAACCATTATCAACTATTCTACCCCAATTACTCGAAAGAGGTTTGATTCAATTACCAGCTATCCAGGAACCTGATCCAACTATACCCGGATACAGAGCTGATTTACATTGTGATTTTCATAGAGGACCTGGACACTCTACAAACTCTTGTAAAAGATTGAAACATAAAATACAAGATCTGATTGATAATAATGAAATGGAGGTGCAAGCCTTCCAACCTAAACAAAATGCTCCTAATAATGCTCAAAAGAACATTCCCCAAAATCAGAATCAAAATGCTAATCAATCATTGGATATATTTCAACATCCTTTACCAAAACATGGTAAAGAGGTGGCCAATCAAATTGAGCATCATAATGTCCCCCCTCCTACCCGATATGTAGGGACTATTAGCGGACAATTACCTATTCAGGATCCTCAAATATTTGACACAACTTTATCCATGGTCACGACCAGGCCCCTACATAATACTCAAACATCGGATCTCAGTGATGTAGAATCGGATACTGAAAGTGAAATAGACATCACCTCAAATCAATCGAATAGTTCTGAAAATGAATCAGATCCTATTCAACCTATCACAGATGCTATGGTTCCAGAAGAACCATTTCCTAGAAGAGTTACTACTCGACCCTCTTCTAATCAGTTCCTTCCTAATGAACAAGCCATAAACGCTCAACCGAGACCAGTTCAGCGTCTTCAATATAACATTGTAGGTACCATCGGAGTCGTTACCAGACAACAGGCTCAAAATTCTCAATAGGATCAAACTCAGAATGATGGATCAGCTCCATTTATTTTGAAAAATCCCAATAAAGGGAATCATATGTCTAATGTTCAACCAAAACCTCCTTACAATATTAATGAACAATTATCCAATACTACGACCAGAATTTCCCTTTTGGACTTGTTAAGATCTTCTCCTACCCATAGGGATGAATTAATGCTCACATTAAGCCAAATGATGGTACCTCAAAATATTCAACCTGAAGCCATGTCCAATACTATCATCACTCGAGAAGTCGATTGTATTGACTTTCGAGATAAAGATATACCACAACATAGTTTACATAAGGATAACCCCTTATATATTACTGCCCTAATTGGAGATGTAGTTGTTAAACGAGTCTTGATTGATAATGGTTCATCTCTAAACATATGCACTTTTGACTTCTACCAAAGATTTGGCTTTAGAAGTGATGAAATGAAAAGAACGGATATGATTATCAAAGCCTTCAATGACGAGACACAAGAAACGTGTGGAGTCATTACTATACCCTTGCAAGTTGGTCCTAGAACCCTAGATACGACCGTGTTTATTGTACATTGCCCTGCATCATACAATATACTTTTGGGTCACCCTTGGATCAATGCGATGCGAGCGGTTCCCTCAACTTTACATCAATGTGTTAAATTTGAATTTAAAAACCAGTTGGTCACTATTCATGGTGATCCTAGACCCTTTGATATGTGTGCTTTGGCAGAACCTGTTGGAGTGCAATTTTGCCCCGCTCTGTCATCCACACATCCTAATTCTTATTTTTCATCTAAACATGTGAAACACACACCCATAACATCATCTACCCCATCAACTACACCTATACATTTAACTCAACCATCTTCTAAACAAACCACACTAGAACCTCAAAAAGATCTTAAATCCACAACCAATCCTTCATGTTCCATCCCTATAATTTCAAAACCTATAGACCCATTTATTAACACCTCCACATTATCTACATCTATCATACCTTCCACATCTAAAGATATAGGGAATGATCCTTCTACATCTTATGCTCTTTTTGATGAACTCTTACCTGATTTATCTAAAATTCTTATATCAAAAAAAACAAATGCTTCTATGCAAGATTCCATTCTTTTAAGTAATTTTCCACCATCTCCTCGTACTTTGGGCCTCCCACAACCTATGGGAAGTACTTACCAAGTCGGGAGTTGTGCTTTTATTTATAAAGGATATGATTGGGGAAGAATACCCCGAAACATCAAGACGCATTGTGATGGATATGCTCGATGCTATTTTGCTAATGAATATATTAAAGCTAAACCCATAATGCTTAAAATGGGATATAAAGGGAAAGGCTTGGGACCTTTCCAAAATGGTATGAAAGAACCTATCGAGGTAGAACCATGGCCCGCCCGATGTGGTGTGGGCCTATTTCCTAGTAAGGGTCAACCCTTCCCTTTTGAAGGTGATGATCAACTCATATGTTATCAAGATTATCTAGATAAACAAGATTCTTTGTGTCCAAAGAATAATCCCTTTACATGCAATATGCTATCCATAGCTTACCCTGAATTGATTGCTGAATCCGATGATGAGTTGGAAGGAGATATTTTCCATGATGTCTCCGTTGAAGAGTTGTTACACAATGGTTTTTATTTTGATGGTTCTATACCTACTATAGCCCAACTTGAGGCCACGACTCCTCAAGATGAATTCTCCAAGTTAACCTTAAAAGAATTACAAGAATTGGGCGTCTCACCCGCCCCACCTAATTTTGAAAGAGATCTACACATGGAAGTAGAAAACGTCATTAAAGTTAACATTGGAACTGAGGATAATCCTCACATAATCAATATTGGATCAGAATTAAGTCAAGAAAAACAAGAGCAATACATTGCATTCCTTAAAGAATATGAAGATGTCTTCGCTTGGACATATGAAGATATGCCAAGTTTAGACCCTTCTGTAGTCATGCATCACCTAGTAGTCCATCCGGATGCTAAACTTGTTAAACAGAAACTTAGAAAAATGCATCCCAAAGTGGCCTTGCTAGTCAAAGGGGAGTTAGAAAAACTCCTGAATGTTGTTTTTATACAAGCTATTGATTATGTTGAATGGATCTCAAATGTAGTTCCAGTCACCAAGAAAGAAGCTACCAAAGTTAGGGTTTGCACAGACTTTAGAGATATTAATGTTGCATGCCCTAAAGATGATTTTCCTCTTCCAAACATGGATCAAATCATTGACTTTACTATTGGGAGTGGAATGATGTCCCTAATGGATGGATTTTCCGGTTACAATCAGATCAGGATAGCTCCTGAAGATCAGGCTAAAACAGCCTTTATTACCCCTTGGGGTACCTTTTGTTGGAAAGTGATGCCATTTGGTTTAAAGAATGCAGGTGCAACCTATCAACGAGCCATGACTTATATCTTTCATGATATGATGCATGATATCCTACATGATTATGTAGATGATATTATAGCTCGCTCTATTAAAGAAGATGATCATTTAGATGATTTGAGAAAAGTATTTAATCGGTTAAGAGAATATCTTATTCGATTAAATCCTGCTAAATGCATATTCGGAGTTAAGTCCGGTAAACTATTAGGGGTTTTAGTTTCTTTACGTGGTATCAAAATCGACCCTCTCAAGATTGTGGCTATCACTGATATGCCCGCACCTACCAATATATCTGAGTTACGAAGTTTACAAGGTAAGCTTCAAGCCATCCGTCGCTTCATCGATAAGCTGGCGGACAAAACCGGTCCCTTTCTTAAGCTTCTTAAGAAGGATGTCCCTTTTAATTGGGACGATGAATGTAAGGAAGCTTTTGAACTTCTCAAACAATACCTCCTTAACCCACCTGTGCTTTCACCACCTAGACCTGATCGTCCTTTTATCTTGTATATTTCAGCTTCAGATTTTGCTTTAGGAGCTATGTTAGCTCAACTTGATGATGAGAAGAGAGAACGTGCTAATTATTATATTAGCCGAACCCTCATCAGTTATGAAACCCGCTATACATCATTAGAAAAACTATGTCTAGCAAGTC
The DNA here is from genome assembly GCA_028583015.1 of Wollemia nobilis. Classification (NCBI taxonomy): domain Eukaryota; kingdom Viridiplantae; phylum Streptophyta; class Pinopsida; order Araucariales; family Araucariaceae; genus Wollemia; species Wollemia nobilis. The sequence continues at coordinate 3,929,073 of JAQPPZ010017049.1, read as the reverse complement.
ATATTTTCTACGCAAAAATTATGCCATTATATGCTCAGTCAAAAAACGTATGTCATTGCTAAATATGATCCCTTGCGGTATCTCATGAGTCGACCTTATTTATCGGGTCGTACAACAAAGTGGGTTCTTGCTCTAAGCGAGTTTGAACTCACGTTCATAGGATAGAAGTCTATTAAGGGTCAAATCATAGCAGATCAATTAGCTGCTGCACCCTTAGAGTCTACCCATCCCCTCATCATTGAGTTTCCTGATGAATGCCTTCAATTAGAGGCAGACCATGTTGAACAATGGTCCTTATACTTTGATGGAGCCCGATGCATGAGTGGGGCTAGTGCGGGTATTATTTTAATATCTCCACAAAAACACATTATACCTTTGTCCTTTAAATTAACATTTGCTTGCACCAATAATACTGCTGAATATGAAGCTCTAATCCTTGGATTACGAGCTGCCTTGGCACTAAAAATCAAACATCTGCTAGTTTTTGGTGATTCTCAACTTGTCATAAATCAAATTAATGAAGTTTATCAGACCCAAGATGATAAATTGCGCCCATATAAAGCATATGTTTTACAATTAATATCTCTATTTGATCAAGTTACTTTGGAAGCTATTCCTCGAACTAGCAACCATGCGGCTGACGCTATGGTCGTAGCTGCATCTCTTCTGCCCTTGGAGTTAGATGACGAATATGCCACCATCATTATTCGTCGACTCCAGGAACCCGCTTCAAATAAGTCATGCTTAGAACCTTTGGATGTGTTTCTAATCAATGAAACTACTCCTGAACCTTGGTATACGGATATATTTGATTTTCTTCAAAATGGGACTTTCCCTGCCAGTTCTAATAGAAACCAGCGTCGGTTATTACGTAGACGAGCAAGTCGATTTGTAATAATTGGCAATACTTTATATAGGAGATCTTTTGAAGGTATCCTATTGAGATGTTTGAATCTAGAAGAATCCAAATCAGCTTTGAGTGAAGCCCACGATGGATCTTGTGGAGGACACTTTAGTGGTAGTGTCATTGCTAAAAAGCTCCTTAGGATAGGATACTTTTGGCCTACCATGGAAAATGATGCACATGATTATGTGCGCCATTGCGACAAGTGCCAGAAACATGCTGACCTTGTCCATGCCCCTGCACAAGAGCTGCAGGCTATTTCATCTCCTTGGCCCTTTTCAAAATGGGGCTTAGACATTATTGGCAAAATTAATCCTGTGTCATCTGATGGACACAAATTCATCATAACCGCCACTGAGTATTTCACGAAGTGGGTTGAAGCTATGCCTTTAGCTTCCTGCACTGGAACACAAGTCTCTAAATTTATTTTTAATCAAATCATTTGTAGGTTCGAAATTCTTGCAAATCTCATCTCAGACAATGGAACTTGTTTCAAAAATAAAGATGTTAAGAAATTATGCCAAAAATATAAGATTCAACATCGTTGGTCCACTCCCTATTATCCTCAGGGTAATGGTCAAGCAGAAGCATCTAACAAAACCTTAATCAAAATTCTCAAAATATTGGTCAATAAATCTGGCCGCGACTGGCACATTCAATTATATCCTGCTTTGTGGGCATATCGCACTAGCGTTCGTACTCCCACAGGTACTTCACCTTTTGTCTTGGTTTATGGTGCTGAAGCTATTTTTCCCTTTGAATTAGAAGTTCCTTCTTTGGCTCTACTACTTCAAGATACCAAAGTAGGAGATGAATATCGAGTCGATGAGACTCAGTCAGCTGGAACTCCTAGATGAAAAGCGCATCAATGCTTTGGAGCATCTTCGTGCCTACCAAAACAAGCTTAAAAGATCATATGCTAAGAAAGTTCGTCATCGATCCTTTGAGGTCGGCGACCTTGTTTTAAAAGAAAATCAAAAAAATACTAATGCAACTAAAGACCTTAAAGGTAAATTTGAGCCCAAGCGGCTTGGACCATATATTATCACTGCTAAATTTGAGACATACAAATTAGCTACCTTAGTATTATTATGCATATAAATCATGGTTAATGAACACTTATTTGGTTAATTCAAATCACTTTGTATCAAATTATCTTGCTCATTTTAAATGGTAAATGAACAATGCAATTGCACACACAAATTTGTATTTGAGAGATTTTTGTATCATTATGATAAATCAAGATCGGAAATGAACTCACATTCCACATGGATTCCTTATAAATCTAACTTTTTTCTTTAAGATACTTTGAAATATTTTTGCAAATTGTTTGGAATAATTTCATTTTCTTATTTGAGAACAGTTGTTTAGTATAAAGACAACTACATGCATTAACAAAAAATCAAAATCATTTTCAAAACATGCAATAAAGTTACATTTATATATATTTTTGACTTTCGTGACGATGGTATAGTTCCAAAACCTAAATTGGAATTTTATGCCTAGCGCAAGTCCTCATCTTCATATTTTCTGTTTATTTTCAAAAATTAAAAAATCAACCATGCAATAAAACTATTATTTTTTTCTTTGGATTTCGTGATGATGGTATAAGTCTATACCTAAATATTCTATGCCTAGCGCAAACCATTGTACTAATTTTATTTCCCATTTATTTAAAAATCATCAAAACATGTGACTTAAATCATTATGTTACACAATTATGCTTTAAAACAACGCACATTGTTACTATTTCATGTCATTATGTCAAACTTCAATTTTGCAATGATGGTATAATTCCTAGGGAATTATTCAAAAAATTTATCACACTTAGGAATTTATGCCTAGCAAAAATCATCTTTAATATATTTCATGCATAATATTTTCATGGAAATCTGAAAACAAATCACCATCATCATCATCATTTGCATCATCACAACAAAGTCTTAAGACAGTCTCTTAAGCACTCTTTTACTTTTAACAATATTTCTATACCGGGATTAGCTTGACGACCGAGTGAGCGGCGACTCCATGAAATGGTCTATAATAGCGACAATGTCCTTTGAAATTATTGTTAGAAGTCCCTTTTATTTTTATCAAATTATCCCACAAACAACCAATTTGTTTACATCAGATTATTTCATTTAAATTTTAAAAGCATGACATTCAAACCATAATATTTCCAAATGACATAATTACATGAATCATCAAATCAATCACACCAAAACATTAAAGCATCATACAAACACATAAGACAAGTCATATGATCAAAAATATATATATATATCTCATCTATATATATATCAACAATATATACATCATCTCAAAACTGGATCGGTATGCCACAATCTATACCTTGGCATACTCAATCCTCTATCAAAAATAATAAACACTATGTATCAATCTGTGCAATGCAGTCTATAGCATCTAGCCTCGAGAACCCCTCGAGCTCTCAGCCTCATCTCCTCCCCCCCCCCCGAGGTGGATGAGGTGGCCCCATCGTAGTCTGTGTGGTGCTATGAGTCTTAGACTTTGATCATGATGATGTCCTCGATGACCCCATCACGATCGAGCTCCGCAATGTGGGCCGGTAGTGGTAACCTCTGCCCCTCTGGCACCATATGGTGGTATAGCATCTGATAGAATGTGATCTGGGCAATAGCCCATGCTAGGTCCCGAGTGCTCGCCCCTTCGCTCCATGCTCTGAGGCATGCGACCTCATCTCTGAGCTGTGTGGCCTCCTCTCGGTGGCGTGCAGCCTCATCCTATAAAGTCTACACCTGTGCCTAGAGACGAACAGTCTCCACCCAGAGAGTAGCCATCTCACTACTCTCTCCTATGTCCACACCCTTGCCCTTATCGGGCGATGGTGGCCTCTCTCTCCATGGAGAAGGGGGTCTCTCCTCCCTCCTCTCCCATTGTCGTGACCTCTACTGAGCCTGTGGCCTCCTCTGCTCTCTCCCACCATGACCCTATGCCACCTCAATGGCCTCCTGGCGCCACCTCCCCATCCGATGCACAACTGCATGAATCGGACCCTGAGCCCTCGTCATCTGAGGAGGGCGGATGCCTATGTACTAGGCATCGTAGCCGTCAGCAACCCCTACGTCGTCCCCATCCACTGGCTGAATGGGGGCATCATCCGCGTCCTCACTCCAAAAGCACTGCATATCTGGAGCCCCACTAACTGTAGTGTTATCCCGGATGGTCCGAGAAAACTCGTAGTCTCTGAGAGATGGGATCCCCTGTTGTAGACCGAACTACCTCAAAACTCGGTCATAGCGGTGGAGCTCCACCTCTCCCCTCTCCATCCTCAGCCAACAGGTTTGCCTAACGCGAGCCAGCTCCTATCCATCCTCGGCCCACCCTGGATGATCTCTCCAAGGCCTCTAGGTGATCTGGTTGGAGACAAGGTCATCAAGTAGTCTCCGGGACATTGGCAGATCTATTCGCCGCTGTGACCCTCTTCGGAGCCACCAGTAGAAAGCTCGGGGCCTCTCCCCGTCAATCCCTATCAGTGGGAGCCCTACCGGCCTTCGCACCGTGATGTGCTCCCAGCACCAAACCTATAGTAGTGATGTCATGACCAGACATCGACCGCCCTTGTATACGACCCCATGCAGGATCCTATACAATCGACATAGTACAAAGCTCCCCCAAGCAAACCTGTACCCGTGGTCTCTCATGTCGTAGACCACATCTGTCAATAGCCATGGTACTCTGCATCCACTCTGATGGCATAGCAGCAGACCACCTACCACCCCAGCCAAAACTTGTGTCAGTCTAGATGCCCCAGGCATCTGGCGTAGCGACTCGATGTTCACTCCGCCCTTCTCCAGGGCGAAGCTCGGATCTCCGCACAGTCGCATCATCGCATGGCCCTGATTGGCCGTGGGAGTTATTAGCCATCCTTGTATGGGGATCCTCAAAATCCTCCATACATCCTCCAATGTGGGAGTCATCTCCCCTGTCGGTAACCAGAAACAAGAAGAACCCGGATACCACCTCTCTGCTAGGGCTATCAATAGCCCCATATCTGTAGAAACCTGTGGCATATCTGCCACATGCTGCAAGCCGACTTGAGCCAACTGATCTCGCTCTGCTTGAGATAGAGCGGCCAAGTCATCCCTCAGCCCGTCGTATTTCCATTCTCTGCTCTTTAGTAATCCTCTCTGCAACATAAACAACAAAACAATAAAAATCATTAATAAAATAGTGATTAAAAATGCAAGTAAAACAAGTTCAATTTCATACAAATGATGATATCGTCCACTATTGGACGATATCGTCCAAAATTTGAGCAAATTCGTCTCCGATTTTGCAAGAGGGAATCGTCCCTTATTGGACGAAATCGTCTCCATATCGCCGATTTCGCCCTTGGACGAAATCGGCGATATCGAGATGATTTCGACGAAATTGAGATGATTTCGTCCCGACGATGTTGACGGCCCAAAAATGGCCGCGATGCTCAAAAATCATTCAAAATTAATCTAAAAAGCATGAAAATCAAAATTAAAGCATTCTAAACTAAGTTTGGACCCTTACCCGTAGCCCGCGTCGGACCTCTGTCGATCTGTGCGTTGTCTCGACCATCTTGTCTGTAGAGCTCTAGAAACCAGGAAAATGAACAATAACAATGAATTAGGGTTTTACCCTATTTTTCTTAATTTTATTCAAAAACAATTAAAAACATTTTAAAATTTTGCTTTTTCGTGTTTTTACCTCAAATGTTCGATTTGGGTAAAAACACGGAGGGGGCACCATAGTAAGTTGTCGTACGATTCGACCTAGAATCGTCGCCTAAAAATGGGAATAATTTTTGCTTTCTTGTAGATCGAGAAGAACTCATATTTAACGCATTTTCTTCAGAAAATTTGCTAAAGAGGGGGCAAAATGTAGCACCCTAAAATTGGCACAATAAACCTTAGCAAATAATTAAAATTACTTTAGTAATAATTCAAATTCAAATTTTAACCCCGAATCGCTCCAAAACCGCCTGCAACCCGTTTCCTCATTTTCCGTGCCATTTTTAGGATTTGTTTTGACCGTTGGATGATATCGTCACCGATCAGACGATATCGCCTCAGATCGAACGAATTCATCTAGAGCAGAACATCCAGACGATCTCGTCCCAAATTGATTTGTGCATAATTAGCTTTTGTTTCAACGGCGTCTCTAACTGGGGCAAAAGACGTGTCTGCACCGTTAGAGACCTCCCCCGTTGGAGATCTTCCAGATTGGGATGATCTCCAACCTCCTAACCTCCCTCCTAAGCCTATTTAAACCTTAGGACCCCCCTTGACATTCCCCTGGCTGAATTTTCCTATAACTTGACCTTTGCGTGCATTAGAATACCCTGGATTACCATCTGCATTTGTGCTTTCCAAGTTTTCTTGCAGGGACCTCATTGATTTTCAGTCGGAGCAAGCTCAGATCATCGTAGACGATCCTGTACAATCTTGGACGATCCTGTCAAAATTTGAGATGATTTCGACTGCAATCTACATTGGGGGCAATCAGTGCCCGAGTTTGCACTTTTCCTATACTTTGTTGCTATTTTATTCTGCATTTAGTTAGTTTTATTATTATTTCTTGTTATTCTGCATCTTGGAGTTCACCCATGTAGTTTAATTGCATAATAAAATCATGATTAGCTATTAAAGCATCGTAATTTACTTGCATTTCTATTTGGGATTATCTTATTAACATCCTTATTATTATTTCACATCATTTTCCTTTATCAGTATAGCTGCATTTTCTGTATTTTGTATCTATTTCTCTGTTTGTAGGTCTCTAATGAATTCCTTTGACGAATTCGTCAGATCTCAGACGATCTTGTCAGATCGGAGACGATCCTATCAAATTCAAGACGATCTTGACTGCTTCAAAAATCAGAACCTCCATCAGACATCCGAAACCAGGTATGGATTTCTTCACTTAATTTATTCTCTATGTTTTCTGCTTAAATCTATTTTTTGTATTCATTTAAATCTACATTTTCATATAGAACAACTTAGATTCATTTGGCCAAACCTAGGATTTGAATGATTAAAGCTAAAATTGAACACATTAAACACATTCCCAACCTAGGCGTGGAGACTGCCACTAAACGTTTCCTGGTGAACCCCACCATCCATCAAAAAATCACCTTAATACCCCTCCCCCGAGAGGTGGGACCTTCAAAGGGCCTCTCAGTCCGAGGTATTGTCCCATCCTTCCCGCATCCCCCTTCCGGGCGCGGATCCTTTAGCCTGAAGGTAAGGGTGCAGAAAATTTGGAATGATACAATGAGATCCAAGATCTATCCTTGCATCCTCCTCCATGTCCAACACACACCTTGGAAGAGTACATTGACATGGACATGCTAGAAGACACGCCTTCGCCCACATCAACCATCACCGTCCCCTATGATTTCTTCCAAGAATCTTCTACGCTCGATACCTCCTTGTTCTATGATGTTCAGAGATTGGCAGAACACTTTGCTACCTTATCTCTGGCTACACCACCAATAGAGTCGGATGCACTCCCGCATGATCCACCACCTATAGAGCTGGACCCGATGCCACCTGACCCACCACCGATACGCCTACCCGTATTCCCGCCTATACATAGATAGTTATAGAGAGCAGCCTCTCGTCCTCGTTCACCACCAGTCATCCTACGGCCTCCCTTGAGCCTCTTAGGATGCGCACAACCTATCCAACCTCCATCACCAGATTCTACCCCACCTACTTCACCTACAACATCTATTAACATGGTTGAGGTAGATTTACATTCTCCCCTCCATTACAGCCACCAGCGGATTCGAGATGATACCCCAAACCCAAACTTTATCGATCTCGCACACATCTCACACATACCAACACCTGGAGACTTTCTTCTCTCTCCTCACGTCTTGCGGGCAGCAAATACCCCTTCCTCATCCACGTCTCCCCAAACCCCTCAAGTCCATCACACGGGCATTTACATAGATGATGAATTCGAGTTCAGTGAGGCCATCGATGACTTCAATCTCATTCCTATCCCTGAATAGTTACGCGATGGATCTCGTATGCTCATCGAGGACACGATCGACGTAGACATCGGTGATGATCCAAAAAATCCACACATCCTCAAATTAGCCACTAGCCTCTCACCCGAGGAGCGCATCACCTTCACGAACTTCCTATGCAAGTATATAAAAGTGTTCGCATGGTCTTACAAAGACATGTCGGGACTTGACCCTATCGTAGTAGTGCATAATATTATACTAGATCCCAATGCCAAACCAGTAAGACAAAAGTTGCGATGCATGCATCCAACTATCGCATTGATAGTAAAATCCGAGCTCCAAAAGCTCCTAGACGTTGATTTCATAATACCCATCGACTATCCCGAGTGGGTATCCAACATGGTCCCTATCCCCAAACCATCCGGTGATGTTCACGTTTGCACAGACTTTCATGACCTAAACAAAGCTTGTCCCAAAGACAACTTCCCTTTACCCAACATTGAATCCCTCGTTGACTCCATCGTAGGTCACGAAATGATTTCCCTCATGGATGGATTTTTTGGATATAATCAAATTAGGATCAACCCAGCTGATCAACACAAAACTTCCTTCACAACACCCTGGGGGACTTTTTGCTACAAGGTCATGCCCTTTGGCCTTAAAAACATTGGGGCAACCTATCAACGAGCCATGACCTACATATTTCATGACCTAATGCACAAAAATGTGGAAGACTATGTAGATGACCTCATAGCCAAATCAAAGAAATGTGTTGACCATCTCGAAGATCTCCATCAGATTTTTGATCGACTACTAGAACACAACGTGCGCCTCAATCCAAAAAAGTGTGTGTTCGGTGTTACATCTGGAAAAATACTAGGATTCATTGTCTCCCAATGAGGCATTGAAGTAGATCCTAGTAAAGTGAAAGCCATCATCGAGATGCCTCCTCCTACCACCTTAAAGCAATTGCGTAGCCTCTAGGGCAAGATTACCTCTATTCATAGATTTATAGCGCAATTATCAGATAAATGCCAACCATTCAATCATCTCCTACAAAAAGGAGTACACTTTAAATGGGATGAAAATTGTCAAGCCACATTCGATGCTATCAAAACTTACCTTACATCACCATCGGTTATGTCATCTACACACCCACAATTACCACTGACTCTATACATCTCAGCCATAGAGCTTGCGCTAGGTACACTCCTAGCTCAAAAGAATACTCTCGACAAAGAGCAGGCTATCTACTACATCATTCGCACACTAGTTAGTTATGAAATGAGATACGGATACATGGAGAAGCTATGCCTAGCAGTAGTATTCGCCACCCAGAAGCTAAGACACTATATGTTAAACCACACAACTTTTGTCATCACCCAAGACAATCCCCTTCGGTACATGATGAACAAAAGTTATCACAACTCACGCACAGCCAAATGGATCATGCTCCTAACCGAGTTCGACCTAGAATTCGTATCTCAAAAGTCTATCAAAGGGCAAGTCATTGCTGACCAACTGGTCGAAGCCCCTATAACTGATAATCAACCCCTACTCATCCAACTCCCCGATGACTCTATCTTTCACATAACCGAAGATGAGGAATACGTCGAACCAGAATTCGTGGCTGACCTCACCATGTTCTTTGATGGGTCCAGGTGTCTCCACGCTGGGGGTGCAGGCATTGTTTTCTTTACACCTGAAGGAGAACCACTCCCATTTTCATTCAAACTTGATTTTCCTTGTACCAATAACAATGCAGAGTATGAAGCCCTAATCCTAGGACTAAAACAAGCACACTCTATGCACATCAAATGCCTCCACATCATAGGTGATTCACTTTTGATAGTCAATCAAGTGTAGGAACTTTGGCTATGCAATTGCCCAGTTCTCCAACAATACAAGAAGATCGCCCAACAACTCCTATCCCAATTTGAATGGTATTACCTCAAAGCTGCACCATGCTCATCAAATCATTTTGCAGACACCATGGCCTCCTTAGGGTCCCTTATCCCACAAAATCCAATGTCCAGCACAACATCTGTATCCATTCATACACTTACACAATCTGCTATATCACCCACACCTCCCATAGATGATGGTGGTGTATATGTGGTAAACATCGAACCTCATGACCCATGGTTCTCACAGATCAAGGAATACATCAAACTAGGTTTCCTACCATGTGATTTGCCCCATGCCCAATGCCGAACCTTTAAACAAAGAGCGATCCACTACACCTTGTTGGGGGACATCCTTTACCACCATAGCTATGATGGTATACTCTTGCATTGCCTAGAACCACAAGAATCACAACGGGTTGTACAAGAAACCCATGATGGCACTTGTGGTGGCCATTTCAGTGGCATGGCGATTACCAAATGCATTCTCCGTATGGGCTACTACTAGCCTAAAATGGAGCAATACTACTATGAGTATGTCAAACATTGCATCAAATGCCAACAACATGCCAACTTAACACATTTACCATCCCAAGCACTTCAACCAATCCAGTCCATGTGGCCCTTCTCCCAATGGGGCCTGGATCTAATTGGAAAAATTACACCTGCATCCTCTAGCAATCATAAATTTATCATTACAACAATAGAATATTTTACAAAGTGGGTCGAAGCCATCCCACTGGTCCAAACTACAGGAGCCAAAATTGCAACATTCATCATGGAGCATATCATATGCCGCTTTGGAATTCCCTCCCAAATTATTTTAGATAATGGGAAATATTTCAAAAAAAAACTATTCGAGCCCTGTGCAATAGATTTCACATACATCATAGCTTTTCGACCCCATATTACCCTCAAGGAAATGGCCAGGCAGAGGCCACTAACAAAACCATCTGTTCTATTCTCCGTAAAACTATAGCGGAATCTCACCGGGACTGGCATAATCAAATGCCCCTAGCCTTGTGGGCATATCGTACGAGCATTCGTACTCCTACTGGGGCAACACCTTTTTCACTTGTCTATAGGGCAGAAGCTATCATGCCCCTTGAGCTGGAGATACCCTCTTTACGGATATCCATGAAATATTTCATTGACGATGACACTGCTCGCCAAGCTCGTCTAGATCAACTAACACTCCTCGATGAACATCGCATCCATGCCATCGAGCACACATGAGTATATCAAGATCACCTTCGTCGTGCCTACAATAGTAAGGTACATCAGCATGAATATCAGATTGGTGACTTGGTTCTCAAGGAGAACCAGCAAATCACAAGTCAACCTCACCAGCAGTGCGATAAATTCACCCCAAACTGGTTGGGTCCATTTATTATCACACACAAATATGGTTCAGGAGCATATCATTTGGCAAATCTTGAAGGCCTTAATGATCCTGAACCCATCAACATCTTGCACCTTCATGCTTTCAATGCATGATTCATAAACATAGTCACCATCACGAGTGTCACATAGTATTAGAAATAAATCACCAAGCACATCACCGTATGAATCTGTTATTTCTGCTTTATTATTTCTCTATACATGTACATTTCACCTTTCTACCATTTTTATGCTTGGGGTATTTGTTTTTCCTTTTGCAGGACTCACGTCATCAGTAGGAGAGCTCTACAGTGGCCTCACCTACCACCATGCAGGACCATCTACAGCCACAGCAAAAACCCATTACATCGGTCGATCTCACCCGACCACCAACCGCCCTTCATACCAGGCGCTCCTCGCACTCATCCCATTCAGGTCACCACACTTCACCTCGACACCATTCCCCTCACTAGTGAGGTTCATCCTATTCACCACACTCTAGTGACAGCCAGATCACCATGTCCTCTTTCGATGATAAAGAGGAATCCACCCAACCGCAAGCACAAGGATCATCCTCCCATCCGTCTGATGATCTCAGATGTCACTATTCACCTCCAAGTCATCCACAACATCCCATAGGATCTTACCACCCACCTAATAGGGAATACACACCTCATCAACCTCACCCTACATTTCTACCCGCTCCCCTTCCCAATGGTGAGTCTACCTATGCCCAAGATTTGCAAGCCCACGTGGCCCAAGCTACTCAAGCTGGTCATGCAAACATCCCTCTTTCTCATTCACGTCACCACCCAGGGCCATCACCTATGCCACCGGTCCTCAAGACACCACCTTCACCACTATGAGGCTTACCACCCCAACCAATCTTATAATCACCATAGTCATTTCACTCTGTTGCTTCCTCATCGTAGCCTTATCCTTTTTCTACCATGCATCGAGCCATTCCATTCACCTTGGAATCTCGATCACCCCCTTCCCCAATACCATCACCACCACACCATGAGATACAACATCTCATCTCTCGTATCAAAGCTCTGGAGTTGTAGATGAGCCACTACCATTGCCACGTTCACCCATGATAGTCTCCCATGACCCATCCATCCTCACCACCATGTAGATCCCTTCCCCGACCTCAGACTCGACCCATGCCAGAACCTAGACCCATGCCTCCATTACCAGATCATCTTTCACCTAGACCTCGCTCACCTCTAGTAGAGCCATACGTCTATCCTATGCCTATTCCACATACGCCCCTTTCTAAAATGTTCCATCATCTCATGCACCAGGGTCTTATTGACCTACCTGAGATTCGACCTATTGATCCCTCGCATCCTAAACCATGCAATTACAATGAGAATCAATTTTGCATCTACCATCGCCAACCAGGTCATGATATCGAAGAGTGTAGATCATTCGAAACCCTGGTGCACAACATGTTGCATGATGAGCGTACCCCATCACCAGAGCATTCTTTTCCATTTAGCCGACTTGTCAGTCCTCCATGCCACACCACTCCCAGGACTTTACCACCCCGTAGTACCCTAACAACGCCCACCCACTATATTCATAATATTTCCAACTATGGCTCTAGCCGCAATTCTAGCCATGTCATCACTTCACCATCCCACTCCCACCCGGATCTATGCCATTTCACCCGATAGTAGTGTTAGTTACTCATCTTCTTCTATCTCATTCTTCTACTTCTTACATACGTTGATTCATTTCTTCTCTTCTATCATTGTCGTTTGGTGATCCCCTTTCCTTGATTGGTTACCAATGCCTATTTCTTCTCACTTCTTCCACTTGTACATTCCACTCTCACATCTTCCTTCTTCTTGGTGACTATTACATACACTTATACAACTCACAACTTATACATCTACTACACACACACCCCACACACTGGGGCAACCATGATCATAGCATCATGCTTTTTGTCATCATTACACACTTTACTCATCTGTAAATAGGTTCTTCTAAAAATTCTCCTTCTACACAACATAACTTTCTTCTTGTAAATATCGCATTCCTCCACTTGCATCACTTACAGTTACATTCATTGCACATATTCATATGCTTTATAGTTAAAATTTTAATTCATGTTTGTACATTCTTCCCCAAAATGCGCCTCAACAGGAATAATACATGCACTTGTTAGCATCACCACCTGGATGTCCATTCCCCCTTTTTAGGATCAGGGTATACATAGGTGTCATGTTTAATTTTGACTACTCTGTAGTTTAGGCAATCAAGTGTCACCCATAGCTACTGAGTCTTGTACATTCTTCTTATGGTCTTTTAGGCTGGTTCAACTTCTCTCATGAATCACTCACAACAGGTTACACATTAACAATTTTGAGCCTAGGAAAGAGGACATCTTGAGTAGATATCACCATCTAGCGAATGGTATCCCCTGCTCATCCTATCACCTGCATGGTCAACATACGACCTAGGGATAAACAAAGGGATCAAGCATAAGCAAAATTAAATAACTGGGTAGAAAACAAACTTCATCACCCATACAAAAAGAAAAAAAAAAAAAAAAAAAGAAATGAAAAGAGCACTACCACAATCAGATAGGTCAACACTAGAACAAGGGCAGAAAACAAAAGGAAACACCTCTTGATATCACACATGTTATGCTTATCACCTTTGGTCCTTAGGTTCAACATAACACTATGGGATAATTCCAAAAACCTGCCTACCAGTGGAATAATCTTACAGGTGACAACACATCTCTTACATTAGCATCTCGCTTTTGTAGAAATCACTATTGTGGATGGATGAGCTAGCTAGTACGGTAGCATCTACAATGGGTTAATCCTACCTCCCTCAAAATGGATAAATGAACATTACACATTCACACACATAGGTCCAAGATAGATTTTGAACCAGCCCGATCATGTTATAAGTTGCCACAAAACTTGTATAGCTAAGGGTTTGAGATTTGATTGTCATAACTATGTTAGTCAAAACCATTACACATGCCTTACATTATCCACCGACCCTGAAATCATGGAATGGATAGCATCCATACAGGTAAATGCAATGATACAAGTGCTTCCTTGGCGCATTTCAGTAAGTCCATACATGCATACATGCATCTATGTCAGATACATTTGATACACATTATAGTATTGCATTCATCCTACATGCATTTCATATCAAATTACATTTATTGCATTCATCCCATATGCATTTCAAAATTGAGTCATAGTATCACAATTACTATACATACATTCATTATAAAATCATATTTGATATCACATCATATCGCATTGGAAATACAATCATAACACTATTCTACAATCCATTTATACCACAACACGATAATAGATCTAAACCATGTCATACATGTATATCTATTCATCAGATATATCTACAAATTATGTTATGCTAATCCATGCAAACATAAACAAGAACACATTTCAAACCATCAAAATAACACATGTATATATAATAGCCAAAATCAACAAAGTATATATATATATATATCATCCATACAAAATGCTCGAAGGCTACAACCTGGGATCATGCCCATCATCATATATCATCAATACAAAATGCTCGTAGGCTACAATCAACAATAGATATCCTAACTCCCACTAGGAGTCTCCCCATGGCCCTCACGGCTCACTCGCATCCCTATAGCCTGGCTCGACTCCACCCTAAACCCCAAATGGATCCATAGTAGGTTGATCCTGCACCTCAGCCCTAGCACCTCTCTGTCCCATCGTAGTAGCACTATGTTGACTCTGATGTGATGGTACCCACACCTATGACTGTGATCCAGACTGCACCATAATCCTACCATAATCGGGTAGAGGAATCTCATGCACCAACAAAGTAGTCTCGCACATCATCTTCTTAGTGGCCTCGACCACCAACTGACTAGTCAGAGTATCGATCACCTGCTCCTACCTAGACATAGCAACCCTCATCTCCACCATGTCTACCTCCAACTATTGAATCTGATCATGCAATCCCTGTACATCCTCTGCTAGCCTCTCCAAAATATCATTAGGAATCTATTATGCTATATCAACAAATACCCCAATATCAATGGTATCATCGATACCACCCATACCGACCACCCCGCCTCCCTCAGCCTGAGCTCCAATAGTCTGCTCTATCCCAACATCTACACCCACATCCACCTCCTCTACCCTCACATCTTGGGTACTCATCGAAGCACCTATGTGATATCATGACCATCATAGAGGAACCTCCTCCTCAATAGTAGTCATACTCGCTGCCCTAGCTCGAGTCCTCCTACTCGCTCTCCTCTCTAGTGGAGGTGCCCTAGTAGTAGGTGCCACCCATCGATCCACCACACCTCTCCTAGGCTCCCAAGACTATAGCACCCACCATGCATCAAACTCTGGTGTCATCCCTGCATCCCCTACATCTAGGATATCCATAGGAGGGTCCATCTCCCCAACCCAAGGTGGTACAATAGGGCACTCTCCTCTGTCTCCCTATCACCTAAAGTAAATAATAGGAGTCCCTAGAACATCCTATCATAAACCAAACTGGTGTTTTACTCGATCAAACTAAAAGTACTCAGTCTATCGAGTATATCTCCCCACCAACCATCTACCCCATCGTATAGCCCATAGCTGCTCATCATCCTCCTTCCAACTCACCCCACCCAACCATGGTCTCCACTTTATGTCATCCGACGTCAGCTCCCCAAACTTAATCCTCCACAAAATTGGATCACCCTCATGAGGCCTCTTCATACCCTGCTCCGCCTCCATACTCCACCTCAAGGCGTAAGGATACTCCTTACCCTCCACATGTATAGGGTGAGGTAACAAAGAGGGCCTCTCAATGGCTATGTGCTCCCATGCCCATACCTGTAGTAAGGGAATCACACTCAATCCTGTCCGCCTACCCCGAACCACATCATGCAACTCATGGTATACTTGGGCCAATAGTGCAGGCGCCCATGCAAACACAACCTTGTGCTCCACCAGATCACTAACTATATCCAACATGTTCCAGGTAAACAACACCCTAGAACTATCAGGAAGGGCATATGTAGAGATCATCATCATCGCCACACACTGCCTATCCGAGATCTTCTTCTGTAGCCACAACCACTCATAATCCATCTTGGAGATATCGATCTCTCTCCACCCAACCCCAAAGAATCTCTCCAACATCGCGTCCTTCCTCCCATATTCGGCTGCCCTCACAGGAACACCCTCAATCGATAGTCGGTAGATGCGATACACGTCCTCCAACGTCATGGTCATTTCCCCTATAGGAAAATGAAATGTGTTCCTGTCTGCATCCCACCGCTCACATAAGGCAGACACATATGCCCTATTAGTGAAGATGCTCTTACACTCCCACACACCACGGAAGTGTATGTCATCCAACCACTGCAGCTCCTCCTCAGTCTTCATCAGCCTCTCAAAACCCTTCTTAAACTTCCTCACCCGATGACGGGGCTCAAGCGCCTTCACCTGTTCAACACATAACACAACATGCATCAGTAACCTACATAACAAATCAATCAAAATTCAACTTCATTACGCAAAATTTACAAATTGAAAATATTTAATTTGGCACACATCTCGAGACAAATTAATGTACAAACAAAATGACAAAACACATCAACAACACAGTCACATATTTGGATACCCATTTTGTCATTTCATGGCAAAATTCCAAGCACATACGACATACAATACACATTGGTCACCCAACAACCAATAACAAACTCAACTGTACAACTACTATGGCACGCAATCCAAAACTTGATCAATTAATATGACATACAAAAACAAATCACATTTTTGGATACCCATTTGCCCACTTAATGGTAAATGTGTCGACAAAATTCAGAAACAAAGCACCAATCAACACAGATCTAACAATCAAATCTGTCCTAAAAACACCAAAACCGAACACACATCCAGGCACACAATCTAAAAATAACAGTCACATTTTTAGATACCCATTTGCCCATTTAGTGGTGGAAGTTCAAACTGACATCGAGTACAGTCTACATCGGGCTCCCTATAGCTCATTTTCAGTTTAATACTATCTACACCATGGCACGCAAATCAAAGGCATGTCAAATGAAGTCAACTACCAAAACAACCAATATTTTTGGACACCCATTTTTCCCTTCTATGGTGAAAGTTTCATTAGTTTTTAGAGATTCTACCTCTAACATGGCAGATCTAACGCCCTAGAGTTCACACATTACACCTCAAAGCATCAAATTCCGAAATCACATCAAACGAAATCAAAAAAATAAAATAGTCACATAACGGAATACCCATTTCCTACTTTAGCGGACAAAGTGCAAAAACATATCAATGTCAGTACACCGTTACCTCAAAAACTGATAGTCAAACTTCACACCTACTCTACCCATTACCCGATCAAATTGGTGACAAAACAAACCCAATTGAAAAACCGACCGCACTTTTGGGTACCCATTTGGCCCGTTTATCACTACGTATTCAAATTTTACTTAAAAGTTACAATTTTTTTTAAATCGGGATGAAAACCTCCCCCCTCATTCACATTTTCCTAAAAAATAAAAAAATAAATAAAACAAGGTAGATGATCACTTACCGGTGGGTCCCCATGCCTGATGCCAGCTGATCTTCGTCCTTTCATCATTGTCACTCTCACGATCATCAACGCGCTCCTTTCATGCTATCAATTGCTCTCCCAAACCACTTTCCAAAGTCACGCATCGTTCAAATGAGCCCCCCATGCAATTTTGGGCTTAAATATGCTTTAAACCCCGATTCACGACCCGGGTCACGAGTTAGGTCAAAATCGCTACCCAGGTCACGAATTGAGCCAGAATACCTCAAAACATCCCCAAAACCCTAGGAAAGTAGGGAAATGCCCTCTAAAACCCTAGGAGCCTCAAAAACTTACCTTTTAACACCATTTGCAAACACACATTGCATTTTACCGATAAACTTGTCATATTCATACTTTTGGACCACGTTGATCTGGTCGCAAAAGCATAGCAGACAAACGTTGTCATTCTCAAGCAACTAGTATGGCATCGTAAATGTCATATGGACTCAACAAAATCATAACATTGCATTCACAATCATCCATTTCATTTTACCAACATTGCTTTTTATTTCTTTCCTCTTCTTCTTTCCTTCTTCTCTTCTCCCCCTTGGCTATCCAGTCAATGTTGTATGGTCATGCTTTGAGTGGCTACATACCTTTGATTAGATCCCATTCTTTTCCCTTCTCCTTCTTGGCTATCCAGTCAATGTTGTATGGTCATGCTTCGAGTGGCTACATACCTTTGATTAGATCCCATTCTTTTCTCTTCTTACTAGCAATCATATTCATCATGCATTGGTATCTTTATCAATCATTGCATCATCAAATCACCACATTCCATTCACCTCATTGTTGATTCCTCGTTTGAGGGGGTATTCATATCCAAAGTCAGCTTTGCATGCAACCACAACATCGAAAATCCAAAAGCATGGTTAGCACATTTGTCTACAAATTTTTTTGCTGAAGATTATCATACGATTATAATCTCAATCCCAAACAGACATGGGTTACATCAGGAGAGTTACGCGTTACCATGGAGAAGTCAATCTAGCATTCATGTACGTCGAGTACACAATGGATGATACGTTTGATCAATCCTAGCACAACATTTGGAAATGGACTTCACGACCACGCTGATATGGTCACGAGTTGATGATCCAAATGTTAAACTAACTCAAATGGTTTGACACTTGTCGCCATGTTCTCATCAATCAATCAACAACAAATATTTAGTTAGGCTTTTGTCCTAATCATACTTTTGGACCATGCTGATCTGGTCGCAAAAGCAAAGCAATCAAAAGTTGTCATTCTCAAGCAACTAGTATGGCATCGTAAATGTCATACGGACTCAACAAAATCACATCATTGCATTCATAATCATTCATTTTCCCTTACTAGCATTGTTTTTATCTCTTTCCTCTTTTCCTTCTTTCCTTCCTCTCTTCTTCCCCTATGGACATCAAGTTGATGTTGTATGGTCATGCTTCGAGTGACTACATACCTTCGATTAGATTCCATTCTTTCTCTTATTTTCCCTGGATACCCGATTGATTTGTATGGTCACACTTCGAGTGGCTACATACCCTTTGATTGGATTCCATTCCCCTTCTATCCCTTTTCCTTCTGCACAAACCCTTCATATTTTTGTATTAAACTATGTTCTACACAGTATAGTACAAAAAGGGGAAAATGTAGACACCCAAAAGTCACACATTGCTATTTTTGCATATCTATAGGTGATTCTAGACATCCCTAGGCTATTTTAGACTATTGTAGTCATGCGTAGACATGCGTAGTCATGCGTAGACATGCGTAGACTTCCATAAGTTCACCATAGTAACGTGTAGACTTCCACAAATGGCTTTCAGGTCCAAAACCCTAATAAGCCTTCAAAACCACATCTTATGCATCGAGATACCTTTAGATGGCAACCTGAGGTGATGCATAGCCCATTTACACTCAATTGACACCCCCACGGGGTATTAATTGGCAAAATCAATTAATAAGTCAATTATCAAATTCTAATTTAATGTTGACTTCACTTAAGCCCCTTTTTAGGGCAAATTTGGATTAAATAACTCTTAATTCATAATTAGTCTTAATCAAATCCTCCCACATGTGCCAATTTAGGGTTTCCTAGGGTTTTCTTTTAATCCTCCCCTAAACTTGCTTAAGCCCCCTAATTAGGATTAGCACTAATCCTTCCTCACACATGTGTGAGGATAGGATATTTCCTACTTAGAATGTGATGTTGCCACATAGCATTTCTTAACCTAACCCTAGTCAGAATCAAACCTAGGTTTAGTCTATCTAACCCCCCTGCACCTTGCATTTGCCTATAAATAATGGGTCCCAAACCCCTAATTAAGTCTGATTCCCATATTCAACAAAGTATAGTTACTCTACAGAAATGGAAAGCCAATAGTACACAGTCCATTCTCGATGCACACAGATGGATTCTGACAGCATACAGAGGCACCCCAACTGCCTTAGGATCGATCTACCAAAGAGATTTTACCAGAAGAGCATCACAACTCAATTCGCAGCCTGCCCTACGAATCCGGCCCCAATTAGCGACCCGGGTCGCGAAGTGCATCTGCAAGCCCCAAATCACCCCAAATTTGGGAGGTAAGCTCTATTTTAGCATATTATTACCTTCTGCATATTTTATTTTAGTTTATGTTATAGTTTTACAGTCATTTCATCTTCTTAAATATGGGGCCTGACTAAGGCAAGCCCCCCAACGTATTGACCCTTTCTTGCAAGTTTCTTTCAGGTTATTCAGCAGATTTGAAGGAGAGGAACACCAACAAACAGCAACCCAGTGGTGGCCCGCATACAAAGAAGCCCACCTACACTGAGGGACATCAGAAGGAGGCATCAGGCCTATATTGCTTATTCGTGAAAAGAAAGAAAAGGGGAAACTCTCCCTATTTGTAACCTATACAAAATTGATAATGAATAAAGCATATGTTTCTGAATGACTTGTGTTATTACTTGTTGTTAGATCAAATTTCAACTTCTGGTCGTTTCATTTGTATTTATAGCTTATGTTGGCAAACAAAATTATTATCTGTTGCAAAGTTGAATAAAGATTTTAATAGAAGAATTTAATAGTTTATTCTCTTTTTTTTAATTAATAGAATAGCTGACATAATTCTCACATAATTGGCTAATAGTCAAAGACAAGAAATTAACAAAATCATGACAATTCCAGGCAATGCTTAATAACTCAAGATATTTTTATGATGTACCTTGGATTATTGTTTGATTCCTCTCCATCAATTAGCGTTATCATAAACTGCTTCGATGCAAAAGGTAGAGCCCCAACAGTGTACAAACTCTTTCGACCATCATAAGAAAGTAGCCTCTTACCCAAAAGGGTCTCTCTGTAAATGGAACATATACATTAGTTCTTCAAAAATTTAGAAAACAACACATGCAACATACTATCATGTTCCAAGATAAAATCATCCTGATGAACATCAGTTTCTAAAGCCTTTGATTCCCATGAGCCACAATAGTAGTACCAGATCCTAACATATGGTCTGCAAGTAGTCCTAAATAAGCAATAAGCAACCATTGTTCATGTTACCTCAAAGTATATTGACCAACAAATAGCAAAACAACACATATCTATAATTGGAAAAAATATAAAGGAGATGATCCATGTTGGAGGGACTAGAAATTAGGCCAAACGGTAATGTAATTTACAATTATATCACAAACGAGAACATAATAACAAGTCCATAGGAAGGTTTATCAAAAACATAAAAGATAAAAAAGACACAATTATAGGGTTTGTTCAATCCATCTAACATAGAACATGATAATTTCTTCTTATGCAAATGCAAAAACATGTCAAAGTTCTTCAAGACTAAAAACAAATATCTTAAAATTCTAAAATTCTTTGCAAAATAAAATTCTTCTTGCTTCTCATCATTCCATCACCTTGTATGTAGCAATAAATAAATTTCCATGCCACAAGGCATATCTATAAGAAATGAAAGAAGAAATAACAATTTTTTGAGATATGGATTTTGAAACAAAGATCCATCATCTTCAATATGAATGAGTCACTCATAAAGACAGATATCAACAACTAAAAGAGGTAACATCAAATATAGAGTAGAAGTGATTTTATCAATAAATAGAATATAAACCCTTTTGAAAGGAAAGAACAAAACACTAATAAACAATTATATAAACCAAAATCAACTACAAAAATTCTCAGTTCAATGCAAGCTTAAATGGACAACCTGAACCCTCCATATAACAAGAAAGTGTCTAAACACCCCTACCCACCCTAACCATTAGAGATGAGGTGAGAGGGTATCCTGAGACTTCCATCAGATACATAAATATCCATCTATACAAATCAAAAACTACTACTAATTAAGGACTAGGACTAAGAGTCAAACATGAAACATCAATTTCATAACTAACACACACTCAACATAATAAACCTTCATTTCAACACATTACAACATGCATGCATGATTAGAATCTTAATCCTATGCCATAGCAGCACTTGTATTCTCTCTCTTTCTTTTTTTTACCAAACTACTTTCTTGTATCTGACTGGCTAGTCCCATGCTCAGGATACCTACTCGCCTCACTCCTAGCTTGGTTGTCCATTAATTATCTACTAGCATTTTCTAAAAATTGGAAAAAAAAAGTCTAACAACACTCGTTAATTATATTCATTAATTATAACTACTTTTGAAGAGGGGCAATCAACTTAAAGTGGGAGAGACTTGTCTCTTTGAATTGAAATACATTGTTAATCATATGTTTATAGTCAATATATCCAGAGGTGGCTAGTGCAAGGCTAAACATAGCTTTAGACTTAGTGGTTTATCATTGTAAAATGTAGAAAGGAGGAATTTCCTTGATTATATGGGATGCATAAATTGTTCCCCTTTTCGAGGAATCGAGCATACATAGTTGGTCTAACAATAAAAGGTATTTTTAGATACCCATTTGTTCGAAAATACCCCCCCCACACACAATCAAAATTTTCAACAACATACAATAAACACACACACACACAAATATCACACACTCACTTCATAAAACATGTAAACAAAACAAATGAATATTCAAACAATGCATCCACAACAAATACACAAACAAACATACACATTTTTCTTTACTAACTTAGCCTACTTTTCTATGGTTTCATTTCACTAAATCTTAGGCCCTATGGTTCATTTTATTTCCACAATGCAAAAATAGGGGCAAATACCTACTCACCAGCGTTGCACACCCTCCAACGTTAGCTCTCATACCACCTTTTGTCATCTTGTTCGCTTGAGTCCTCACTCTAATAGCGCTTCACATCATAATCTTGCCCTCACCCATATCTCTTCTCCTAATTCTCAATCATATCATGCAAATGACTTGCATGACCTCCAATTGCACTTATATAGGTGCATACCTCTCGATTGTACATACATGTATGGTTGTGTTCGATCAAACCTGTATGTATGGTGCATACAAATTTTAAAAATAATTTCAACATTCTCAAATTCCTTCATTTTCATCATTCCTAACCATAGTATGATGGTCCAATGACATTTTTTTCAAGTATTTTGTTGTTGTCTTCCACTTCACCCATCAACTCATTGCTTGAGGGGGTAGACATCATCACTAATGCCACCTTACACATGGTCAATATTTGAACACTCAATCTTGGAATCAAGTTTGTCCAAGAACATTTTCCTAAGACTATCACAAGCCCTTCTTTGTTGGGGCAAACAAAAGCAAAATTTCTCTTCTCAATCAAACTCTAATCCAATAAAATTTGGTACACCCCATGCCTATGAATGTATGGTTACTCATGAATTCCCTTCATCAAGGTGGTAAACATAAGACCACTTGTGATTGAAGCATCATGAACATACCTACCACTGGATGGCAAGGCTTGCCAAACCAAATCAAGCTCAATAATTTATCAAAGGTAAAGTTACAAGGATATGCATCCCTTCCACAATTAGGGCATCTTACATTGATCATTACTTAAGACAATCTTGCATCTCCTCCCTCAAAAATCATTATGACACACCAAAGGTGGTAATCAATCATAGGTCAACCACAATAACCCATCATTAATTCATCTCTCTTGTAGTCAACCACCAATCTAATGTCATAAGTTTTTGCATTGCATCATGTTTTCATTCAACATAGTATAAAAAGGGGTAAATATAGACACTAAAAAATATCACATTTATCCTTGTGCAGTGCTAACAATCGATTAATTTACAGAGCCTACAAATTTTTTATAATTTTCTAAAAATCACTATTCATCCCACTTAAGCCCCCTTGGCCACTTAAACCCCTTCCTACACTTAGCCCCTAGTCATCATGTGACCCCCTCCCTTTAGCCTACCCTAGGGTCACCTCTCCCTAGTCTACCCTTTGACTAGCATAGCTTCCACCTAAGCCTAGCCTACTCTAGCTTAACCATGGTAAACCTAACTATTGGTCAACCCTAAACCCATGGTCAACCCTACCCTAGTCTACCCTTTGACTAGCCTAGCCTCCACCTCACCTTGGGTTAACCCATAACCCTAGTCTAACTTAACTCTTGCTCCCCTCATCCCCATGTGCATTCAATACCATAAATAAAATTTGAAGGCTTTCATATTCAAGCCATTGAAGGTATTGATGAGTCATCATCCACCATGCCATAATGGGTGGACTTTCATTCCCCATGCATTTATGAGGTATGGTGCACCCATGCCCATTTATTGCATGTGTATGGGTGAGGACTTTTCTCCACCTAAACTCATTTATGAGGTATGGTACAACATATTGCTTTTCCAAAGTGCATGGTACAATGTACGAGTGCATGAGTGATCCTGCTACAAATATTGGTTGGACATGAGTGAACGGTCGATTACAACGTATTGCTTTCTAGAGGATGTGTATATGAGTAAAAAGAAGCACCAACCCAGAAATCTTGGTAAGCATCATAATACTCCCATTAATATTAATAGTTTTGACCAACGTCTTTTTTCTTCCCTATGGCTTCACCTTCACCTAACAATTCAGGTCCTTCCTCTCCAACACCTAACAATTCAGGTCCTTCCTCTCCAACACCCAATAACCATCCTAATAACATGATCGCTCCAAATAACCATGGTACTCCCTCTACCCCTGTAAGTGATATTATACTTCCTAGTAATATTGACCCTAATTTGCATCAATATCTTACACAACAAGAAGAAAAGGTTGATAAAATTCTTGCCATGCTAGGAAAACTAGTTCCATCCACTTCTGCACCTCCTCATCATATCCCAACCTTTAACCATTCATCAAGAACCAAAGTTTGCTTCTCATGACCTAGGCTTTGCCTCTGATCTAGACCCCTTAGCAGGCGGTGCTTCCAATTTCTTGGAATGGCCTCATGATGTTCAAGTTCCTCGCATTGACATGCCCACCTTTGAAGGTGTTGACCCTCGAGGATGGTTGGCCAAAATGGAAGGCCTTATCCGTTTGTACCATATTCCATAAAAAGGTCGTGTTGCATTAGCAACTTCTAAACTAGGTACCCAAGCTTATCAATGGTTGTTATGGCAGCTTCATCAACATGGTCATCCTCTTTTATGGCCTCAATTTAAGGAATGATTTCTTAGAAGATTTGATAAGGGATCTTCCACATCATATGTGGTACATCTTATGCAAATTAAGCAAACAGGTTCAGTGGAAGACTATTACTCCGAGTTCACAAGTCTACTCACCTATACACAAGAATTGAGTCCAACAGTGGTGGTCTCTGCTTTTCGCTATGGTCTTAAGGATAAGATTCAAAAGGAAGTTGACATGCATGATCCTTATACCCTTGATGATGCACAACGTATAGCTCTAGCAGTAGAACAAAAACTCCAAGATTTTGGTCCTCCATATAGACGTGATTTCAACTCTCGTCATCCTTATCACAATTTTGAGCGTTCCACAAGATTTTTTGCTTTAAATATCATTCACATCATCCTTGAGATCAAGCTTGTGAAGAACGTCATAACTTTCTCTTAGAATATGGAGATGCATCAGTTGTTGAGGAGGAAGATTCATCACCATAGGAGCCATCCACAGAACTAGGACAACAACCAATAAAAGTAGATGAAGTAGAACAAGAGGATGATATTATGGCTCTTTCTGTTCATGCACTTATGGGTCTTCAAGCTCATCACACTATCAAGGTACAAGGATTCATTAAACACCAACGTGTTAATGTGTTGATTGATTCAGGTAGTACACATAACTTTATAGATTTTAAGACAACAAAATCCTTGGGCTTGTATATCAATACTTCAAATCAAGATAAATTTCAAGTCTTGATTGCAAATGGAGGTACTGCTCAATGTGTGGGTCGAACATCTAAAGTTACAATCCAAATGGGGAATTATACTTGGATGGGTAATCTCTTTGTTATGAACCTAGGAAGCTCAGATGTCATTTTGGGAGCACAATGGCTATCTCAGCTCGATGATGTTACTATTAATCTACAAAAATTATACATCAAGTGGACAGAGAATGGAAGGGTCATTTGTCTTCAAGGAATTCAACCTCCTCCTTCCAAGGTTGTGAGTTCACATAGCATGGAGAAGATATTGAAGAAAGGTGGTTATGGTTTTCTTGCCCAAGTGAATTCCATAGAGGTTCAATCCTTGGATTCATCTCTTACAACTCTTCCAATGGATCTTCAAAATATTATGGATAGTTATGAAGAAGTCTTTAGTGAGCCAAGGGGTCTACCTCCTAAGCGCACACATGATCATGCCATCCATCTGATTCCTGGTAGTCTACCTCCTAATGTGCATCCTTATCGCTATCCACAACCCCAAAAGTTAGAGATTGAGAAGTTGGTCCAAGAAATGTTAGAGCATGGAATCATTCATCCAAGCATTAGTCCATATTCCTCACTAGTGGTGATGGTACGATGTAAGGATAACTCATGGCGCATGTGTCCTAATTTTCATCCTCTCAACAAGATCACTATCAAAGATAAGTTTCCTATCCCTGTTATAGATGACTTGTTGGATGAATTACATGGTGCTAGATATTTCACTAAACTAGACTTACGCTCTGGTTTTCACCAAATTAGGGTTAGAGAAGAGGATATCCCTAAAACTACTTTTCGTACACATGAGGGTCATTATGAGTTCCTAGTCATGCCCTTTGGTCTCACTAATGCCCCTTCTACTTTTCAAAGTCTCATGAACCATGTCTTTCGGCCTTTTCTTCGTAAGTTTGTCCTAGTCTTCTTTGATGATATTTTAATATACAACAAATCTTGGAAGGATCACCTAGTTCATGTTGACAAAGTCCTTCATCTATTACAAAAGGAAAAACTCTTTGTTAAAAGATCCAAATGTGCCTTTGGGGTCCAAGAGGTAGAATATTTGGGACATATAGTATCTCATGAAGGAGTCAAGGTAGATCCTCATAAAATCAAAGCTATTCAAGATTGGCCCTTACCCAAATCCCTTAAAAAACTTCATGGATTTCTAGGACTCACAGGTTATTACAGAAAATTTGTCCGCAACTATGGCAAGATTGCGGCACCTCTCACTGCTCTTACCAAAAAGGATGCTTTTATTTGGACTGAAGTTGCTTCTCAGGCCTTCCAATCCCTCAAAGAGGCTATGTGTTCCACTCCAGTTTTGGCCACTCCTGATTTTAGCAAGCCTTTTGTCATTGAGTGTGATGCTTCTGGCATAGGTATTGGAGTTGTTTTAATGCAAGATGGTCACCCATTGGCTTTTGAAAGTAAGCAACTTTCAAGCAAGAATTTGGGATGATCCACTTATGAGAAGGAAATGCTAGCTATTTTACATGCCATAGAGAAATGGAGGCATTATTTATTAAGTAGTCATTTCATCATTAAGACTGACCATAGTAGCCTAAAGCATTTCTTAGAACAATGTCTCTCATGCCCTAAACAAAATAAATGGATGACCAAACTTTTGGGTTATGATTTTGTCATTGAGTATAAGAAAGGTAAGGAAAATGTGGTAGTTGATGCTTTATCTCGTAAATACGAGGATGATGTGGCCATCAATGCCATCTCTGGTCCTTGTCCACAATGGCTTTCTCAACTTCAAGAAGAATGGCTTGCTGATTTAGAGACTGCTCAAATCATTCAAGATATGAAAATAGGATCATCATTGCATTCTTACTTCTCATATTCAGATGGAGTGCTTCACAAAAAGATCGCATCTATCTTCCTCAATCTTCAACTATTAAGTCAATGGTTCTCCAAGAATTGCATGCATCTCCTCTAGCAGGACACTCAGGATTCTTGAAAATATACCAATGGGTGAAGCAATCATTTTCTTGGAAAGGCTTAAAATCAGATGTCAAGATATTTGTGGCTGAGTGTGAGGTATGTCAATGTAACAAAGGGGAAACAGTTAAATCTCCTGGATTGTTGCAACCCTTACCTATCCCTAACCGCCAATGGGAGCACATATCCATGGATTTCATTGAGGGTCTTCCCAAATCAGAGGGTAAAACAATGATCTTTGTGGTAGTAGATCATCTTTCCAAGTATGCTCATTTTTGTGCACTACAACATCCCTATTCAGCAAGTAAGGTGGCCAAGGTATTTCTTGATTCCATTTTTAAGTTACATGGTATGCCCAAAACCATTGTGAGTGATCATGATCCTATATTCACTAGCAACTTTTGGAAGGAATTGTTTCATCTTAGTGGTACCAAGTTGAGTATGTCTTCCTCATATCACCCCCAGTATGATGGTCAAACAAAGATTGTTAATAAATGTTTGGGTACTTACCTTCGTTGTTTTGCTCAAGATAAGCAATATCATTGGATTCAATGGCTTTCATTAGCAGAATGGTGGTATAATACTTCTTACCATTTTTCCCTTAAGATGTCTCCATTTGAAGCTTTGTATGGTCAAAAGCCTCCATCAATCATAGACTATGTTCCAGGATCTTCCAAAGTGGCCTAGGTAGATGATTTGTTACAACAACGTCAAATTATGCTTGAACTTCTTAAAGATAATTTGACCTAGGCCTAGAACCGTATGAAGCAACAACATGATTTACATCATTCGAATGGACAATTCAATGTAGGAGATATGGTCTTTTTGCGCCTACAACCTTATAAGCAATTGTCCTTGAAGATCAAGTCTAATCAGAAGTTGGCTCCTCGATTTTATGGGCCCTACAAAGTGGTTCGTCGCATTGGTGAAGTAGCATATCAATTGGAGCTTCCACCCTCTTCTCGCATCCATCCAGTTTTTCATGTATCTTGTCTCAAACAAGTTATTGGCCAAAAGGTGCAATCCTAGATAGAGCTTCCATTACTTGATGAAGAAGGTCGAATAACTCTTCATCCTGAAGCAATATTGCGATCTAGAGTGCGTCATCTTCGATCTCACCAAATTCAGGAGTTTCTCATCAAGTGGCAGGACCTTCTAGAAGAAGATGCTACATGGGAGCTTGAGAGTATTTTCCAGTCTTTTCCAGCTTTGAGGACAAAGCTTTCTGAGGGAGGGAGCCATGTAATGATCCCAATATAGCCATGTCGGCTAATTATTTTTATCTCGAGCATTTGATTTAGTTAGTCGGCCCTTGAGAATTAGGGTTAGGTTATTATTGATTTTATTTATAAATAGGAAGAATATTTTATTAGTTTGGATCATCGAAGAATATAAATTTGAATTTGCGTATACTACGCATAAGAGACTTCGCCCTCTCAAAGTGGCTATGAGACTTTGCCCTCTTCGAGTGGCTGTGGATTTGTTGTGGCATTGATTTGATTGGATTTACTATTTACTTATTTTTTGGATTGATATTTGTAATATACTTTATGTTGTTTAATTATTATTGTGCATTGTTGATGAATAATGTTTTGATATTAAATTGTGGTAGCAAAATAAAATTAATTGCAAGGGTTGTTACTATTAGCTTTTGATATAATATGCAAAGGGAGATAACAATCATGAGATGCAAAATAATATGAAAGAAAGTAAATCTGCTAGATGACTGAGATATGCAATAAACATAAATGATATAAATGAATACAATGTAGCTATGGAGGAAGTGAACACTCCATTAATAAAGCTATTGGACTACATTGCACCCATCACCACTGGATGGTGATCCACATAGAACTGTACTACCTACTAAGATGCTCTAAGCTACTATGTCACCGACTCTCCCTATTCTATATCTATCTAACAATGAGGCCTTCCTTATATAGGTAAAATAGGATACTTGGCCAACACTCTATCTAGTTGTACAAGTGACACCTTGCACATTTACAACTTGCACATTGACACTTGTGCATTTATTACATTGCATGAAGTAACTAGATAACTTCCCCCTAAAGTAATCTAATGTCCTAAGTATGTACCTTGGAAGATACATTTACATAACCCAAATGATGGAATATAATCTATTTCTAACACCCCCTGTATTACATTATTTGGGTATTGAAGACTTTTAGTCTTCAATATGGATCTTCATCTTCATCTTGAGCTTTGTACTCTTCCTCTGCATTCTTTGTAACCTGTTCAAGCAAATAGTCAGTATTTCTGTAATATGTTACATTTTTTGATAGAGCTTTCACTTCATAATCCTCTACAGGTTCTTCTAGTTCTTCAATTTCTTCTATCCTCTGAACTAGGTGACCTCTCTGATTTCTCTTCTGATATTCTAGTTGAGGATAATTGGTTGGTCACTGAAATTGTTGTTGATGAGGGTTCCTTTGGTATTGTCATGGTCGAAATTGATTCCCATTATTCATCTGATTTCCTTGGTTCCTATTTTTGGGATTGTATCTGCAATAGCTGGTACTATGGCCTTTCTTTCTGCATATCTGACAATACCATGCTTTCCATCCTCTTGTTGATGTAGCAATATTTCCCTGTGGATTATCTTTTGATGCCAATGCAGTGTTAGTCATCTCATATTTCAAGGTGTTTTCTACTTCATATTCTTGAAGTATATTGACTAGGTCATCAAAAGAAGTATCTTTACTTAAGACATGTAAAGATGTTACCAAATGCTTATAGTTGTCTGGAAGTGCTCTCATGGTTACTTGAGTAAGAAGTTCATCCTTGACTATTTCTCCTAAGGTCAACAATTTCCCTTTAATATCTGCTACCTTCCTTAGGAATAGTTCTATGCTTTCTCCACTATTCATTTTCAATGAGTGAAGTTGAGTTTGGAGATGAAGAATAGTTACCTTATTCTTTCCTTCAAATATTTTCTCTAGGCTTGTCCATGCATCTGAAGATGTTTTTGCTGAACTGATATAAGGTTGAATCTCATCAGTGATAGCAAAGGTTATTATCATTAGAGCTTTTGAATCATTTTCTTCAAACTTTAGGATTTCAGTTTCACCTGTGGTAGGCCTCTGTGTTTTCCCTTTTACAACATCCCAAAGTTTTTCATACACTAAGATTGCTTTCACTTTATTTTTCCAAGAGAAATAATTAGGACCCTTGAGTAGTTGAGATTCTGCTAGGAAGAATTTGTTTGATGCCATTTAGATCTTCCTAATATCAAACCTTAGATTTGTAGGCTACCTTATATCTCCCTAGTGTTTTTGGAATATGATATAGTGCTTTTGTAAAATAAAGTTCAATTTATGATTGATTTTGTACAGTCAAAAATCAAATTTTCTAACACCTTATTTCTCCTAATTGAACTAAGCACTTTTCCAATTTTGAAGAGGTTTTAATGTTGGATTCCTTTTGTCCCTTTTTGAGAAATTTAGAGACAAGAAAAATATAAATTTCCAACCTTAACAAAAAATATTTAATAACCTCTTTTTATAACCCTTAGGTTTTAATTTCTAATTTCCAAAGACCTAGTTTGATGTTGTAACCCTTATCACTCCCAAATTTGGAAAATTAGAAAATTAATAATATTTACAAAATATTAAAGAAATTAATCCAAGTTGAATTCCTTATTTCTCCTAGGTTGAGATGCAAATATTATTTTAATTTGGTAAGTTATCCCTTATAGCTTTTGCTTTCAAAAAACTAAATTTTCTACCTTAGTTTATAACCCTTATATCTCCAAAATTGAAAGCAATAATAAAGTGGGATTTAAACCTTACCTTTTTTATGCTAATCTCCTCACTGTTCGGTGCTTCCTTTGGCTGAATATAACAATGATGTTAAAGTTCCCTTGGGTGTTAGAATCAATGGAGATGCTCGTATTTAATGTTGGAATGTAGACGTTGCTGAAATAGGAAGGTTTGACCTTCAAGACCTGGAGACTTAAATGCTCCTTCTTCCTTCCTTCCATGTTGTGCTTGACTGGATTTGATTGTGTTTCACTCTGCTATGATATTTGGACTTTGGGCACCTTTTATTGGAGGAGTAAACTCGAGCCTTGTGACACATGTCATGTCCATTATGTATGAGTGCTCCTTCTCTCATAACTCTTTCTTGTTCAATACCTTTGGTCACTTTGTAATGTCTTCTCACTCATGTGGGACTTGAGGAGAATAACAAGTGTCACCATGTATGCTTGAGCATTGAGAGTCAAAGTTCTTGAGCATTGAGAGTTGACGTTCTTGTAATGTATGCGCCTTAGAAGATTGATGCCAAGTGGCATTCACGCTCTCTACATGAAGTCCTTCACTGTAACACCTTCCAAGGAGATTATTATAACTCCTTAGGTCCTTTCGTATGCCATTCCTTTGCTTTGCTATGTTTCTTGAGTAACAAGCAAACTTATCTTCTGTAGGTGGATTGATGAGGTGCTATGGAGCTTGAATAGCGATTTCGATGCTTCCTTTGGTGGACGATCTTCACCAAGTTTAAGGTTTTGAATGTAGCTCCTTTTTCTTTATCTTCTATACCTCCAATGTATTAATTCCTGTGCATATTTGTAGTGTAGATGTTGTCTGTATATGTTGTCATCTCACGTTGGTAGAAGTAGACGCCTTCTCTTTGTAGTGTAGATGTTGTTCATCCCATATTGATAGATGTGGATGTTGTCTATCTCATATTGGTAGATGTGCACTCTTTTATCTACGTAAATGTAGCTTTGATGATAGCCTCTTGTGGGCTTTGTTTTTGCAGGTTCATCCATCCAAGATGAGCCCTTTGAGTGGCTCCTATTGCTTGGGAAGAAGAGTGCTTACGTTCGACCTTTCTTGGCTGCTTTTTCCTGTAGATATTGTGCCTTTTGGGGACACATTCAAATATGCTCTTGGGCTGTAAAAAACCAGATTAAAGTAGTGCAATAAAATGTACTATAGATTGTACATAAACCTCCTTTGATGCACCTTCTTTTGCACTCTTATTTCAGATCTGAAATTCTGGTTTTATGGCAGATTTTTCTCCTGCAATACAAGGGTTTTGAGGTTGTCTTTTATGAGTAGACACCTTCCCATTTTTTCTTGGACACTTTGATAATAAATCCAAGCTTAGATAATAGTAGATAGAAGCTTTTTAGTTTATGCAATTTTCTGCATTTTCTTTTCTTGCATCCAATCTTGTAATGCTTTGGATTTGAGACTCACCAAGTCTCAATATTTGAAGCTTCTATTTCTATTTTTGGTTAGTTGTGTTCTTCTCCAAGTTTTGGAGGATTCTAACCTTTTTGGGTGGCTTCTTTTGGCCACTATGAGTTGCAGATTTTTGTGCTTCAATAGTGTCTTTAGACACTTGATACAAATCAGATTTTGTGCCCTTCAAGAACACAAAACTAATTTCTTTTGAGAGTAGTATAATAGTGCAAATAAATCTAATAGACTTTATTTTTAATGCACTAACAATTTCACCTTATCACTCCAATCAACTCTCAAGATAATGCACTTAATCAATTTACTGCAACTAATCAAGAATAACCTAAAATGAATCTTCAAGAGTTATTCTACAAATTCACTACAACTAATATTGTAGGGCTTAGTCTTCTTTTCTATTTCCAAAGTAGATGATAGGTAGTTGATAGATATAATTCTGAAATCTAATCAACTCCTAATTAATGTGCAAATGAACCTTAAAAAGAACCTTTTCCTTTTTGCACTTTTGAAGATTGTAATCTACTTTTTCTTCATGCAACTTTAATCCAGATAAGGTGCTCTAATGAATCTGATAAGTAGTCTAATTAATGAGTTAGTTAGCACTAGTAGTTGCATACCTTTTTATAATATTTTATAGCTCCTTTTTCCACTTCTGTAGAGGATGTGGATCTTGGTGTCTAAGATCACCAAGTTGCTGCTTCGAGTAGGATTTTGTAGCTCTTTGTAGACTATTTTGAATAACTCCTTCTTCACCAAATGATGGTCTCAAACTTTCTTTCATGAGCCTAAGATTTGGTGGCTTGTTCTCCTCTTGTGATCTCCTCCTTCTACTGTAGATTTGGAGAAGTCTCTATCTCTGAAGTGGTGCCTTCTTGTTGTGAGAGGTAATCTTCAAATATCCTAGATTTGATGAGCTTCTTCTGTCTTCAAGTCTTCTTGTCGAATTCTGACTTCAAGCAGGATCTTCTTCTCAATATTTTGAATGTCTTGAGGTCTTTCACTAGATTCTTCTTCTAAAATTTGGCACTCCTTGCCAAATTTTTTTATTTGGCACTCCTTGCCAAATTCTCCTTCTCTTGGGCTTGTTGTCGGATGGCGACAATTGTCCCAAGTCCTTCACTATCAGGGGCTTCTCCTTGGTAGTGGATTTCTCTAGTGAGATCTCCTTTGATGATTTCTTCAGTAAGGCTTTCCTAGCCTTTTTCTGGATGCTCGATGAGACCTTCCCAAGGTCTTTGATCTTGCAACTTTTGTTGGTCTTCCCTTGAGACCTCTTCAACCTTCTGCTCTTGGAAGTGTTGGTGGTGTGATATGCTCCTGGATCTCTGATTCTGCTACTTCTAGATTCAAGCAGGACTCTCCTAGTCCTTCTTCTTCCAAGTCTAGAAGTCCTTCAATGATATCTTCTCCTGATATCTTTTGCTTCAGGTGTTGAATTGATTTTGAAGAAGATACTCTTCCTAACTTTCTTGTAGGAAGTTTCCCAACTCACTGAATCTTCTTTCCCTACAACAAAAATGTTAATACTAAAATCTTAATATACTTCTGAATCAGATATTCCTTTCGAATTCTTCTTTAGGATCAAGGCTTATATGGCCTATTTTAGTATCAAGGCTTTTATGGCCTTTTTAGTATCAAGGCTTCTGTGGCCTTTTCAGTATCAAGGCTTCTGTGGCCTTTTTAGTATCAAGACTTTTGTGGCTTCTGCTTCAAGGCTTCTATGGCCTTTTCTTCAAGGCTACTATGGCCTTTTTGTATCAAGGCTTCTATGGCCTGTTCTTCAAGGCTACTATGGCCTTTTTGTATCAAGGCTTCTATGGCCTGTTCTTCAATCTACAATGGAGATCTTCAGTCTCCTAGCTTCACCACACCTCTTCTTCAGAAGTCTTCTTCCATAGTGTTCTTCTCCTGCACAAGGAACTAATCTCTGCACTATGAGGGCACACCGACCTTCGGGCAATGAAGTTGGAGTCTCCTAGATTTCTATCGTAGGAGGAGTACCAATCCTCTGAGAATTAATTATCTACAACAAAAGAAACTTTGGGTAATAGTTAGCAAATTCTAGATATCTTGGATCTTCACTAGATGATCTATCAATCTAGTGGATTGAATGTTGAGTCCTGGTCTTCACGAGTTTTCCTATAACTCTATGGAAAGACTCTAGTCAAATGCAATCTCAGTATTTTCTGGGACTGAGATTTCTTTCAGTCCTCACTTGTGACTCTCCCTAATTCTACCACCTAGATTCTTCTGAGATCTTTTGATAGTGACTGGTCCAATGGTGCGTCAGGTTGACAAAACACTCAGGCTCAATAATGATGGTGATTTTCTTGTAGACCTACACAGACTAGATCTACCATAGCTCTGATACCACTATTAGCTTTTGATATAATATGCAAAGGGAGATAACAATCACGAGATGCAGAATAATATGAAAGAAAGTAAATCTGCTAGATGACTGAGATATGCAATAAATAGAAATGATATAAATGAATACAATGTAGCTATGGAGGAAGTGAACACTCCATTAATAAAGCTACTGGACTACATTGCACCCATCACCACTGGATGGTGATCCACACAGAATTGTACTACCTACGAAGATGCTCTAAGCTACTATGTCACCGACTCTCCCTGTTCTATATCTATCTAACAATGAGGCCTTCCTTATATAGGTAAAATAGGATACTTGGCCAACACTCTATCTAGTTGTACAAGTGACACCTTGCACATTTACAACTTGCACATTGACACTTGTGCATTTATTACATTGCATGAAGTAACTAGATAACTTCCCCCTAAAGTAATCTAATGTCCTAAGTATGTACCTTGGAAGATACATTTACATAACCCAAATGATGGAATATAATCTATTTCTAATAGCTACAAGTTTGATAAATATAAATAATTATTATACAAAAAATATTCTAACATTATATATATATATATATATATATATATATATATATATCTCCATAAAAAAACCCTATCAAAATAATAATAGAAATCCCTAAATTTAAAAAATAATTTTACAATAAACATTTGCAACTTAAGAGTTAGACGACAATATTTAAAAAATTTAAACTTATTATGGGCTCCCATGACACACACACACACACACATACAGTGTTATACAAAGCAGTAAGAAGAACCTTGAAAGAACTAAACAAAGAGAGAAAACAATAACAAGATATGTAAACAACTAGTGAAAACAAAAAATGAAGAATACATAAGAGCAAGGTAAAATAGAGTTGATTTATCTTGCAAAGCATAGTTGAAGACGGTTTTGGAAAGAGCTACAACAAAGCAAAAGCACACAAAAAACAATATCACAAGCAAATAATGGTTTTTGTATGCTCAACAATTTTATAAGAGAAACAAAAAAAGATATCCCTCCTATAATTGACTTAACTAAGAAATATTTTTCTCTAAAATATGTGAAAGAGGGCATTAAGAAAATAGCAATAGACAAAGCTTATGATATAAATGGTTTGCAAACTAAAATCTCAAGTGTGGGGTTTACATCTTAGCACCAAACATCCAAAACATTTTTAATGACAACATTAAAGGAGATTTTTCACTAGAATGGATAACCAACCTAGTCATACTATTGCATAAAAATGGAGACACCAACAATCCTTCAAATTATCGCACCATCATTATTAATCCTCTTTTTGCAAAATTATTTAGCAACATAGTAGAAAGTAAAATTAGTTAGTGGGCAACAAATCAAGGAAAGAGGGCAAGAGGACAACTAGGGTTTAGAACAAAGTACTCAACAACAAATTATTGCATCACTTTAAGGCACCTAATAGAGAAGATATAGAATGAAAAAGGAGAAGCTTATTGTTATTTTGTGGATTTTAAAAAGGCTTATGACATAGTACCTTGAGGTAAATTATAGAAAAGAATGGAAGAAATAAGAATACCAACCAACTACAAAGTAGTTGTACATAAACATTATGAGTAGGTTGTGGCAAAAGTTAGAACTCTAGAAGGACTATTGGAGTGTTTTAGGAGTGATATTGGGGTTAAATAGTGTTGTCCATTGTCATCTACTTTATTTGACCTTTAAATTGATAAATTGAGGGAATGGGTAGAAAGGATGAGAGGAGAGAAAATACAATTGATGAATTATGTAGTGAAACCTCTTCTCTATGTTGATGACCTCATCTTTATTGACAAGAAAATTGAAAGTTTAAAAGAACATCTAAAAGCTTTAGAGCATTTTTGTAAAGAATTTGGGATGGAGGTAGACACTTACAAGACTAAAATTATTTTCTTTACTCGAAGAGAGCAAAAACAACCATATATTTGATTTGAAAGAAATGCTTTAGAGGTAGTAGTAGAATACAAATACATTGTCTTAGATTTTCAAAGCAAACTCAATTGGGGAATATGTAGGATGAACAAATACAAACATGATGAAGGGTACTCTACTCATTGCTAAATAGGGATAGAAAAGCAAAGCCAAGGGATTGGAAAACCATTATGGTCCTATTTGGATTATTAGTTATTCTAGTGATGCTATATTGGTGTGAGGTGTGGGCTAGCAATATATGAAATTTTACTCATTGCTAAATAAGGGTAGAAAAATAAAGTTGTGGGATTGAAAAACCATTAGGGTCCTTTTGGATTATTAGTTATTCCAATGGTGCTATATGGGTGTGAGGTGTGAGCTAGTAATACATCAAATTTTAAATGGAGACAAATGTAAAGAATTCAAAAGTGACTAATTACAAATAATTTCAAAATTAAAGCATCAATCCTATATGAGATTTTACTTATTGAGACAGGACTTTTCCACTAGAAGTAGAAGCTATGATAAGACTATTGAGGTACCTAAAAAAATACAAAGAATGGAAGATACCATATTGTAATCAAAGAAACATTGATAGAAGAAAAGACATATGGATGAAACAAAACAACAAATTTGAACAAATAGAGCATTAAATTTCACGAGGTCTCAAACTCCAACAAAAAAATTAAACAATATTTAAGGGAAAATTTCGGACTTGTCATGTGGATTGAAAATTTAGGAAGGAAAAAACAGTTATACATGAATGAGTTCAACAAAAGTTGTGAACACAAACAAAGGAAGTACATAAATGCAAAGATCAAATAGGAGGAAAAATGTTTATAGCCTAACTAAGATCTAGTTCACACCATCTCAAAAGTTGGACAATTCCTCAAGAGGTATGGTCATAATAAATATGTCCTTTGCACAATAAGAATAATGGAGACTGAAAACATTTTGTCATGGAATATAAAGTCTACAAGAACATTAAGATTATATATAAGGAAACTTTAAAAATAAACTCGAAACTTTTTAAAGAATTGATAAAAGTAAACTCATTAATGAAACTTTTTAAAAAATTGAAAAAAAAAAAAAAAACATGAAAACTTCTCATCAAATCAACAATAAAAAAAAACAACTTTAAAAAATGATAAGAAGATAGTGAGCTTTTTGACTTTGTTGAACAATTTATTTTTATTTTTATTTTTATACTTCGGAACATTGAATAGAAGGTCCAAGGTTTGCATTAGAAAGAAAGTAGGGTTATACACTATACCCTTCTTATATTAAATTTCCTAGTCTCATACCTTGAAAGGGATAAACAGGTTGGTAAGGATTGGTTTGATTCCCTGGGTCTTATTGACTTAATCTTTCCTTGTACTAAAATAAAATAAAATTCTTAACCTATTTAATCAAATAAAAATAATTTGATTCCATTTTTTTAATATTGTTGGTCAGCTCCATATTACCGTTGAAACTGTATGAACCTTTACACTCATGCAAGTCGACTCATCCCATTGTGGTGAAACGTTTAGAAGAAACAATGACAATGACAATGTAATCTTTATGTGGAATGTACCTTCCCATTAATCTTTAGCTATAATCTACCTTGCCGTCAAATGGGCAACGGCAGAGATTTGAGCTGAAATAATGAATTATTGTGCATGAAGGGGTATAATAAAGTGCTGTGGGTATGGATGTGTACCCCACCTCGTTGAAAACATATACCTAACCACATATCATACGTTTGACGAGGAAAGATATCCATGAGAAACAAGCGTGGAGCTGTCATGGAATCCAACCTTTCAAAGGCGTGCAAATACACAGTTAACGTGTAAGAGAGTGGTATGCAGCATATAGGACAGCAGTGTTCCACCCACCGACGACGAGGACACCGACTAAAAAGACCGACTAAATTTGTAATATTCCGACAAAAGCATTCAAAACTACGACGACAGAAAGAAAGCTACGTGAAAATACAGTTCTCTCTTCATCCAAACCAAACCTCCCTCGGGGGTGGTAAAACTGGCACGCAACCTTCACGAAATCAAAGGTCCGAGAATACTCAGCTCGCTTTTGCCATTCTACGTGCCGCGTGGCCTGCTCTCGCCTTGTTTGACGACTATTTTAAAATAAAAATAAAAATGGCAAACGAAGCAGCAGTGCCTGGGTCCTGGGTAGGTATATTACCAACGACGGTAAAGACAAGTTTTTGATCCCTGGAAAATGTCCACCACACAACCCATTAACTTTTAATAGTAAAATAAAAAAATAAAAACAAAAACGACTGCAGCATTACTCACACGGAGAGGAGGTACCGTGGAACAAAAAGCACGCTGTACGAAAGGAGAAATGACAGATATATAGTTGTTAGCAGAGCACTGCTTCTCTCTTAGGGTTTCACTGAATTAAAATCGTTGTTGGGCTTTTAGATAGCTAAGAGAATCGATGAGCTTAAGCGTCCCTACCCCCATTGGAACTGACACGCTGAGGTTTGGCAATTAATCGGTGCAGTGCAGTTAAGTTGTCAAACTTAGGGGTCGTTTTACTTCTCTCTGAGCTCACCTGACATGACCAGAGTGGGTGTTTTGAAGGTCTGAATATGTTAGTTGAAAGAGGAAAGAGGTCCCATGGAGTGGGAATGGGAATGGGCCCCTTACAATATCGCTATTATGCCTGATATCTTTATGGCCAATCTTGTAGAAATGCCACGCCATCATGAATTTTCCGGCAGAGCGGACACCTTCGGTCTCGGAACCTGAATTCTCTCCCAAGTTGGAAATGGAGTTGGTTGAGCGACATAATTGACACTTATCTCTTTATGCTTGCTTAGCTTAGAGTGCGAGTTGGTCTCCACTTCTAAGCAACGGCAACGTTCATTTTCGTGTGCGATTTTGTTCAAGACTTGCTCTGAACTTTCAATATAAGAGGGGTCGACTTTGCTGGGGATAATCTTGTCGGCATTCTTGGGAATGGTGTTTTTTCAAGCTTTTGTTCGATATTTGAGCACGAACGTCGTGAGCTTAGCGATCTTGTGAGAGAGTAAGAGGAAGGGAAGGCCCCTTTTAGCGAACACCTACAGTCTTGGACCTTGGTGACGTCTAAAGATGGAAATCCGAAAATCTGCAGTTTCGCTATTTTTTGCGACTATTTTAGCGGTGATTCTGACTCCAGCGGATGGAATCACTGATCAACAAGACGGTACAATGCATTCCACTTTTACTTTTGTACTTTGTTAATGTAGGAAATCGGCATGACTTCAGTGTTGGGCATTTTCTTTTCCTCGTATTACCGACTACATCTGTACACCTGCACATAGCGTCTATCTATGCCACCTCTTTGCAATACCTAACAATCTTCTCTTCTATAAAGCTGCGCAGAGTTTTCTTTCCTCACAACAATAAGACCGTACTACATCTCGGACTTTTGTTAGCGCATTATAATTACCGAAGGAAAGAAATTTCTGTTTGGAGTTATTGAATTAGCATTGCACACCTATTTCTAGCCTGAAATTTCTTTTTGAACCCTTTTGAAACCAACATTTGCAACTGGGGAAGCAGGGGACGAGAGAATATTATGTTCAGTTGCGTTTCCAGTCTTTAGTTCTATTTTCAGTGCATACTCATTTTTAGGGCATAAGTCTCAGCTTTTGAACAAATGTCAGTGCCTGCTGTCTGACCCCTATTGTCGTTGCATTGGAGTATAACCAAACCGTTGTTAGGGAGACTGTTAAAGATTTAAAAAACGATTGTTATTCCGTTCATCTTTATTGTATTTACACTAGTAACTTGAATGACGGTGATCATGTGAAGCGAGCTCTGTTGGCATGACTGTGATTATTTTTTACGGTTGTGATTCTTTCGTTGTTTATTGTTTGAATCAAATAACGATGAGGGTCATCATGGTTAAATACATGACTGGTATTCTGGTTATCCATTTCTTATCATGTGACTGCAGTGTTCTGACTTATATTGTATTCTGAATGGACTTTCAGTTTCTGCTTTGACAAACCTCTATGCAAGTCTACATTCTCCTTCACTGCTTACTGGATGGACATCAAGTGGTGGCGATCCATGTGGTCAATCATGGAAAGGAGTGTCTTGCTCTGGACCTTCGGTCACAGCAATGTAATCCATTGCATTTCCTCAATATTCTCATTGGAAGGACAAAATTAATATTATCCGTTTTCCCCCTCTCATTAATAGAGGCTTATACACTGAAAGAAGAAACTGAGTGTGATTGTTGAAATGAACAGCAAATTACCTGGCTTAGGACTAAATGGGTCACTGGGCTACCAGCTCTCAAGCCTTTCTTCCTTGAAAACTTTGTGAGTAGCTCTCACTTTATTTCAAAACTCTCATTTCTTAGTCTGGAATTTGGAAATGTATATGCTG
The DNA here is from genome assembly GCA_028583015.1 of Wollemia nobilis. Taxonomy (NCBI): domain Eukaryota; kingdom Viridiplantae; phylum Streptophyta; class Pinopsida; order Araucariales; family Araucariaceae; genus Wollemia; species Wollemia nobilis. Next base: position 3,887,108 of record JAQPPZ010017049.1, on the reverse strand, counting down.
AAGGCCATTAAGAATTATTTTAAGTTGCTTACTTGGGATTTTTTGGGTTGTGATACAGAGATTTGAGCAACAACAATATTCAAAACCCCATCCCATATCAACTTCCTCCCAATGTCACATACCTGTGAGTTATGAGTCTTGGCAAATCTTATATCACATTTTAGTCTCTTAATTCATCTTAACATTATCTTAATGCTAGTAAATTATACCTTTTGCTATATGCTGGGCAGCAATGTAGCTGGCAATGCCCTCACTGATGTTCTGCCTTACTCGATATCAGATATGACTTCACTCAACTATTTGTAAGTTCCTAACTTGACAATCTTTTCAAATACTTATATGAAGAGTTTTTTTTTTTTATTGAAATAGATTATATTCTATACAGGAATGTGAGTCACAACTCTCTCTCAGGCCAGGAAGAGTTTTTTTTTTATTGAAATAGATTATATTCTATACAGGAATGTGAGTCACAACTCTCTCTCAGGCCAGGTCTCGAGTGTCTTTAGCAAGCTTTTGAACCTCAATACCCTGTAAGATTCTATTCTCTTAATGCATTCAATTGATTTAACTAAGGAAGTATACATATTATTGAATTGTAGTTCAATCTTTCTTTTGTTATTGAAGAATCAGAATCATTGAAGATTCTTTGTCCTTCATTTGCATATATCTTTTCACTGTTAACTGTTGAGCTTACTTTTGACCTCTTGTTTTCCCCATAACATAGAACACATAATTCTTGGCATAGGCATTGTAGTAGATATCCAAATTGTTAAAGTCATATAATATTGGAAAATACCCACAACTATGAATAAACCAAAAGGTTTTGTAGGATTCATAGGGTTCTACAGAAAATTTGTCCTTACATTCTCCAAGATAACCTTATTCTGGCATGAGCTATTTGGGCATTTGCTATGGTTGTGTTCCATACCTATGCCCATGATATTATGGTGGAGTTAGGGAAATTAAGGATAACATTACGTTGGTTATGGCTCAGTGAGTAACTCATAGGTTGGGATAGCTCAGTGAGTAACTCGTGGATCACAAAGAACAACATCGGGAAAACAAAATGCACAAATGCTCTACACAAGATAAATCAAGGCAGATTTACTGTCAACAATTTTCTTATAATATTCTTGAAAACACCATTATATCATCATATTTGGCATACTTACCCCTATGCCATATATCACCAAAAATGTATCTGAACTTTCTAAACTTGCCTATTCTCACAAGCGTAAATGGAGAAATTGCCGATAATCATGATAACTCGTTTTTCTTGCAGGATTCTTGGGTTTGTGATTGACAATTTCTTGGAGGTAAGAAGAAAGAGCCAAAAAATTGTGGATTTCTCGTGAAAACTTGCTTGGATACAGCAGACGCAGAATTATGACGTTTAAACGGCGAAATAGCTCATTGTTAGCATTTTTTTTTGCTCCTACTCCTGACTGCAAGTGTGAAGAGTGTAGCCAGACATTGTCGAATGCATTTGGACAAGGATCTGATGGAATTAACACCTTTTTCTTTTTACTGTATTTGAAAATTTCACATGTTAGGATAAACTTTCAAGGTAGGGGTCATGTATTTTTAAGCATTTTTAGGGCTCCTTAGGGGATATTTGCTTTGTTTTTTCTGTTCTTTAAGGCTATGTCTTAGGACTTTTAACACTTCCCTTTCTGGGGAGAAATAGACGGCTTCCTTGGGTGAGGGCCAAGGAACTAGCAACATTGAGCCAAATTCAGGGAGGGACCTGATTTGGAAACAGGGCAGAAAAGGGACTTTGTCAAATCAGGTCATCTGCAAATATTGTGACAAAGACATGAGAGGAGGCACCTATTGCCTCAAATTCCATCTTGCTGGGGTTCAAACTCATGATGTAATGTCTTGCCCACCAGTGGTTCATACATTCAGAAACAAGCTCAAGTCATGACTGGCTAGTATTTTGTGGGTTTTTGATGATCATTCATGATCACACATTGTATTTATGCTCTTTTTATGAAAATCTAACAGAAGACCGACTTCCTGGCTCTCTAATTTCTGTTTTAACTTTTTAAATACTTTTTTCTTGATTTTTTCTCCCTCAAGTTTTTGCGGAGTTTTTTTGCCAAGATTTTACTATGTTGTTGGGAACTCTCCAAAAATTGGTCATTGAGTTTTTTCCGAGTTGCAATTTTTCCAACTATGCTCACAAGTACTCCAAAATCACATTTATAGAGAGTCATATCTCAAAACCACAGTAGAAAACCATTAACAAAATCCACTAGCTGAAACCAGCTGTCCACCTTTATGACCCCAAACATTAAATTCATAGCCATCACAAATAATAAATTCAATACTATCTGATGCTGCTTCTGCAACAAACTCCCTTAGTTAATAAGGTTGAATTTCCTATTCAATGTACAAACATGATAATCTTTCTCTTTTCTATGCGTACAACTTGTTCTTTGAATTAAAATATTTTCTTTATGATCAACATTGTCTTCCTTTCAAGTCATTTTCTTCTAGTGCAGATTCTTGATTTGTTCTTGCCATTTGAGTCCTTTTTTGTGCATAATTTCTCAATCTATAACTTTTGATCATCTGATAAAGCCTTTAAACAATTTGTTTCTACATCATTCTCAACACCTTTTATTTTAATCTTACTTTTCTCATGTTGACTCTTTCTTCCTCCATTTCATACTTATTTTTCTTCATCTTCTTCACTTTCAGTGTCTATCATCTTTCTCATCTTCACTTAACTTTGCAATGTTGACTTTTAACATTTAGGTTATCTAATTTCTTTTGCATCACATCAACTAATGGTTTTTGTAAAGCTTCCACTCGTCTCTTCACATCATGTACTTCCATCTCCAACAGTGTCTTGTCCTTCTCCCCTCTCTAGTTCCATGCAAAAATAGCAAGCTCTCTCAACATGGACAATCTTCCAAACTTGTGCAGCTGAACTCTCCCAATGTGCATGATTTTTCCCAACCTCACCTGTTTGATACCATATTGACGTAGTGGATCACAAGGAACAAGATCCAGAAAACAAAACATTCAAATTCTCTGCAAATAAGTTAAATGGAGACGGATTTACATTCAACAATTTTCTCATAACATTCCTGAAAACAACATTACATCATCATATTTGACATACTTCCCACTACGCCATTATCCATGTATCCCCATAAACACATATAAACTTAATAAATCTGCCTATTCTCACAAGTACTCCAACTTCACATTTATAGAGAGTCATATCCTAAAACCACAATCGTAAAACCACATGGTAGAAAATCATTGACTAAAGCCACTAGTTGAAACCGAATATCTCACCACTTTATTTAATGTACCACCTATATGCATAGCCATCACAAACATTAAATTCATTAGTATCCTATGATGTCTTACATCAATTATATATTGCATTTTGAGCACAGACTCATTGGCAAGACCCAAAACTAAGAACTTGGTCAAAGGGTTGAAACCCAAAGAGGTTCACAATTTTGGTAATCTATACAAGGTGAAAATTTTCCCTTGCTACCACAAGGGGCCTTGTACAACCAGGAGGTGGTGCTGTCTTGGTTGTAACCTAAATCACCTTAATCGCACTCATCTCATCCTAGTATAATCATGCAAAGCATTGAATGGGACTCTTGAGAGAATTTGATCATAACAATAATTCAGGTGGGGTCACATTGAAGTGGAGCTAGGTACTCACTCAATAGACAGGTATGGCTCCAAATCTGATCAATCTAAGGAATTGCATGCCTGTTGCGCATTGGGAGGCAACTTTGAATCATCAAGTATTGTGTACCAAATTGATAAATGGGAAGTGATACAAATAACTATAGAATCTTCTTTAGGAGGCATGAATTAGATGCATTTCCAAGCCTTATATGACCTGAAGTAGACACAAATTGGTTCATGGCAAAGTTCATTGGAAACTTTGTTATTCGCTTATTTCTTGTATGGTAATGAATGTAGACCCATCAGACAAGGATTCACTTCGATCCTAGGCTATGTGAAATGAAGTTGTACATGACACCAACTAATTACATTAGATAGAGACTTCAAAATGTATAGAAATTGAACCTCTAACATTGGGAATTGCAGGATACATAATACTTGCCTATCTTATGGATTTGAGAAGAACCTATCCATTTCGAAGAAGGGATCTATTCTTTATGACAAAATGGCTTGACCCTTACTATTTTCTAGTGCCTAAATAAATTCATGAATAGAGCATTTGACAAATAGGGAGAGGATGACTAAGCGCACCCATGAGCAACCGATTTTAAAGGATTTACTGCTACGCCATTACATTCCATCAGCCCGTGATAGATGCTCTTTCAAGGGAAGTTTTGATTTATTCTAGCAAATGAGATTCCATTAACAACAAATTGACTAGTATTTTATCACTTATTTCACTTCGTTCATAAAGGGGCTCGTCTCCCTCATGGAGGGTCATCAAGGAAAAAGCCCCAACAAGGGATTGCTTTCTCTGAGGCTTAAGACGTTTTGAGTTGCATAAGCTCCCTACATGGTCAAAGGTATAGGTATTCAAGGCATTGATATTCCCTATATTGATATTTGGACCTGAATTGTTGGGGATGCATGATGCTAACTTGTAAAAGCCTTTGGAAAGACTGGTTGTTCGGAAAAGGCTTTAAGTCTTCATATATTGGAGCAAATGTTATGCACAAGGAGTTGAATATTTACTCGATTCTAGTGCATAATGCAGGTCAGAAGTCTAGGTCTTTTGCAAAATATAAGGTCTTAGGATATTGATTGTCGACCTCATGAATGATAGCCATTCTAGGGCGAAGAGAGGTGGATGTGTGGGCCTGTAGATTGTGAATTGGCTCCAAATACACAAACCAATTGTTGCTAAAGAAGTTGACAAACCTAGGCTTGAGACTTGGGATAATGCAGACAACAATATCACATTTGCCACTCAAGTTCCACATTAGAGGGCACGAGATACTTCATCATCAAATGCAGAGCTATGAGCTAGTCTTTACAAGAGTTGTAAATTGGTTGCTAAATTCTAGAGTGGGGTGTGTCTCCTACTCAGTTGAGCCATTAAATTAGGTCTTGTAGACCATTTCCCTCACTTAAACTTATTTTTTGATGCCTTGACACTAGCCTTTCCAAATTTTGTGATCATTTGGAATTTCTTGTGATGCATAGGGATTTGCAAAAGGATTTCATCCAGAGATGGGAAATCCTTACCTGCCATCAAATGCATTATTGGTGATTCATGAACAATAGTCATGTTACAGAGGCTAGAGTTTCTCCAATGTTTGTTAAAAGTGTCATTGCTATAGCATCTAACAATGATGTCAATATTATAGTCTATAGTCTTAGGCATTATTAGAGGACATCTAATAGTGTTTGAACTCTAAGACGGTATGTGGTTTAAGAATCGAATCTTGGTCAGTTGGATCATTTGGACAATTGCATTCGCTGTCGAAACTCCTTGGTGGGGATTTTCGTTGACATCGTCTACTAGATTGGTTGATTGATCACCTGCATGGTGTATACAAAAAAAAGAGAACACCATGCACTAAAATGAAACCCTTTTATTATATTGAAAATAAATCCTTGGTTACAATAAACCCCTTTGAAAAGGGTGTTTTACAATCCAACTGCTCAAGGAAATGATTCCTGTTTTACAACAAACAATGGTGTTGTGATCTTCTTCTTGCTACACTCAATGCTGGAGGTGGGTTTGTCGTGACCACTGCAATGGATCTGGATCTTCCAATCTGGAACCTTCGAATCGATGTGATCTTGTTGAACCTGAAATCTGGAACCTTCATACCTGAAACCTGCACACATGCAAACATGTAAAGAGATTTAGTAGCACCTGTTAAGATAGATCAAACGAAACTGAAATATGCAACTAAAAAAAATAGATAACGAGCATTTGCATACATGCATAAAGATTCGAGCAACATAACAATAGCATTCCCTTCTTCTAGCCCTCTCAATCTCCTCTCCTCTCTTTTTCTTCTCGTTATGTCTTCCTCTCAAATGAGAGGGGTATTTATAGCCTTTGAGGCAAGGTGAGGGGGGGTGATGAGGTGTCCCTAGGTTAGGTTAAACCTAGGTTAGGTTATATGCACCTAAGGTCAACCTATGGAGGGGTGGTCATATGGTGACCAAGGACTAAGTGTAGGAAAGGGTTTGAGTGGCCAAGGGGGCTACAAAGGGAAAAGTCCCTATTTAAGTGGTAAAAACCACTATTTTAGGCCTAAGACTGCCTAGAGTGAGTTATATGGTCCCAAAGAGGTCGATTTAGGTAGTCTTCTCAATATGACACGATTTTGTTAGAATAAAATGTCTGCAACTTGAGCATCGGTGGGAATGTGCTGAAGCTGAATTCGGTGCCTCGGAACTTCATCTCGAATGAAATGACATTGTGTGTCAATGTGTTTTGTTCTTTCATGATGGACTGGATTCTTGACTAGGTTCAGAACACCCTGATTGTCGCAAAACAAGTGTATTGGAGATTTGGATGGATGGCCCATACTTGTCAGAATGCGATGCAACCATATCACTTCGCACACAGCTTCACGTGCGGCGCGATACTCTGCCTCTGTTGATGAAATAGCAACCACTTGTTGCTTCTTGCTGTGCCAAGAGACAGGACCGGATCCAAGATGAAAAATATATCCTGAAGTTGACTTGCGATCATCAAATGATCCGGCATAGTCGGAGTCCGTGTATCCTTGCAAGAAGAATTTGTTGTTCCTCTTGTATTCTAGGCCATATTCTATTGTGCCACGGACATAGTGAAGAACACGTTTTTTTGCTTTCCAATGAGTGGTCTTAGGCTCCTGCATGAACCTCGAAAGATAGTTGACAACAAATACGAGATCTGGCCTAGTATTGGTCAGATATATGAGACTCCCAATCAACTGTCGATAGAGAGTACCATCTACCCGAGGTGAATCATCATATCGCGATAAGCGAAGTCCGGTCTCCATCGGAGTTGCCATTGGCTTGCAATCAGTCATGCGATATTTTTCTAGCAATGTCTTGGCATATTTTTTTCGAGACACTTTGATGGAGTGCTCCTTCTGGCTGAATTCCAGACCAAGACAGTAATGGAGAAGTCCGAGATCTGACATCTCAAAAGATTGACACAAGTCTCTTTTGACAGTAGAGATCATAGTTTCTGAACTCCCTGTAATGAGCAGATCATCAACATAGAGTACAAGCAACACTATCTCAGAACCCTGTTTCTTGAAATAGAGGTTTGCATCTGACGGACATCTCTTAAAACCATGCTGCAGGAGGTGATTGTCCATTTTTATATACCAAGCTCGAGGAGCTTGTTTCAGGCCATATAAGGATTTGACCAATTTGCAAACTTTCTGCTGTTGGCCTTCCACTGCAAATCCTTCTGGCTGAGTCATATAGACTTCTTCTTGGAGATCACCATTTAGAAAGGCACTTTTGACATCCATTTGATGAACTTTCCACCCAAATTGTGCTGCCATAGCACAAATAACTCGAATTGTTGTCATCCGAGCAGTAGGTGCAAAAGTTTCCTCGTAGTCAATGCCTTCCTTTTGAGCATAGCCCTTTGCAACAAGACGGGCCTTATGCTTATCAATTGTCCCATCTGCTTTGTACTTGACTTTATACACCCATTTGCAGCCAATGGGTTTCTTTCCATGCGGCAGATCGACAAGCTTCCAAGTTTTGTTTTTCATCAAAGACTTATACTCTGCATCCATAGCAGCCTTCCATTGAGGCTCACCGAGAGCAACTTGTATTGATGCAGGTTCAAGATCATCTATGGAAGACATAAACACCTTATCACTATCAATATCCATATCTTTTGTATCTCTTGCTGGATCTATAGAAAGTTCTTCAAAAGACTGACACAGATCATCAACCCCAGTATTCTCTGTTGCAGCTTTCTCTTGTCGAGCCATGCTGCGAGTACGAGGCCTATCCAAAGTCAAATCTGGTGGAGTAGATAGCTTAGAGTCTTTGATTGTATTTGTATACCACTTTGGATTCTTCTTCTTAGGTGTTGAAGAAGATCCAGGAAGAACCTCCAACCTTTGATGAAGGAGATTTAACACCCTGAGTTTCCACAAGGTCTAGGTATACATCCGATGTGTTTGCTTGATGTGAAAGCCTCATCAAAAACAACATCTCTACTTATGTGAATCTTCTTGGTTAAGGGATCAATCAAACGATAACCCTTAGAGTGCTCATCATACCCAAGAAGAATACACTTCAATGACTTCTCATCTAGCTTCTTCCTTTTCTCTTTTGGTATGTGCATGAAAGCTTTACACCCAAAAATGCGTAGATGAGAAATGGAGGGTTTCCTACCACTCCATGCTTCTTGTGGAGTCATTCCTTGTAGGGCCTTTGTGGGTGCCCTATTCAACGAATATACTGCTGTGGTGACAGCTTCTGCCCAATATAGTTGCTCAAGTCTAGCTCCTGTGAGCATGCAACGAACCATTTCCATGATGGAACGATTCCTCCTTTCAGCAACTCCATTTTTTTGAGGAGTATAAGCAGTAGTTAACTGTCTTGTGATCCCATTTTCTTTCAAGAATGCAGAAAATTCTTTAGAGGTGAACTCCCCCCCTCGATCCGAGCGGAGGGTCTTTATAGAAGTCCCCGACTCCTTCTCAACAGATTTCTTGAATTGTTGAAAGAAGCCAAATGCTTCAGATTTCGGTTGAAGAAAGAATACCCACATCTTTCGTGAGTAATCATCCACAAATAACTGAAAATACCTCTTACCCCCACAGCTGTTGGGAGTGAAGGGACCGCACGGATCGGTATGAACCAACTCCAGAGGTTTCTTTGCTCTAGTAGAGCTCTTTTCAAAAGGCACTCTATCTTTGCTTTCTGCCAAGCGATCGAGCAAAGCTGGTAAAGTGGTAGAAAGGGAAGGAAGACCCTTAACCATCTCATACTTACTTAGCTCAAGTAAGTAACCAGAACTCAAATGTCCATATCTCTTGTGCCATAGGGAAGTTGCCTCCTTTGTAGAGACTGTCATGGCAACATGTGGAGTAGAGATAGTATCTAAGGCAAATAAGCCATGCTTATATGAAGCGGTTGCAATGTTCTTACCCCTCCTGGTAATAGAACAACACTTCTTGCCTCCCTCAACACTAAAGTTCACAACCATATCTTTGTCCAGAATTTGTGTGACTGACAACAAATTGTTTGCCAATCCTGGAACATAGAGGACTTTATCAATCGACACTTGCCATCAGGAAGAGTGGCTGAAACAGTGCCTTCTCCCCTGAACCTTGTAGGTTTTATCATCGGCAATAGTGACCGGTTTGCCCTCTTTGGCCTCAAAAGACTCAAACCACGATTTGTCACCGGTCATGTGCTTACTGGCTCCAGAATCAACATACCATATAGGATCCGTCTGCTTGGACATTGTGGTAGTCATGAGAACTTTGTGAGCTCTCTCGGAATCCGTGTCAGATTCTTCAACAACAACATTCACTTGCTGTTTGTTCTTTTGTGGTTTGTTTCGGCCTTTCTGTTTTGATTGCTTATTCTTATGCCAACATCTGTTTGTATCATGACCTTCTTTGTCACAGATCTTGCAATATCTCTTTTTCTGTTGAGGTTGTTGAGTTTGTTTCCCTTTTGAATCCTTTTGTGAATTCCCTCCCTTCTGAAAATTACCCTTCTTCCGGTTTCTGCCCTTTCCTGTTGATGTAGAGAGCAGTGTTAGAAGAATCATCTCTCTGTAGTTGGCGTGCTTCCTCCTCTTGAAGCATATTAACCAATTCTACAAAAGTAACTTTCCGTTGTGATACATGAAGGGAAGTAATCAACACCCGATAAGAATCGGGTAAAGCTCTCAATACAACTGAAGTAAGGAGCTTGTCTTCAACTGGTTCTCCCAAAGAATTCAACTTTGCTTTCAATTCAGAAACTCTGCAAAGAAAGAATTCAACTGTCTCACCCTGCTTCATGCTCAGATCGTGTAATTGAGATTGAAGAAATAGAATGGTGGAATCATTCTTTCCCTCATATATAGTATTAAGGGCATCCCATGCCGCTTTACTAGTTGCACGATCGAGCAATATGGGGTTGGACTTCATCAGACACAACAAGCAAGATGAGCACTTTTGCTTTCTTGTCTAGCTTATCAAAGTCTCTTTGAGCATTAGATGGAGGCTGTAGCACCGACAACGAGTGAAGGTCCAGGTTGTTGTTCCGGATACAACATCCCATAAATCATCCATTGCTAGGATGGCCTTCATCTTATTTTTCCATGGTGTGTAATTAGGACCTTTCAACAAGCGATGAGAATCGGTCATTAGTTTTGCAGACATGATGAAGGTTCCTTATAACACCAATTGGTCCCCCTTTCGATATACCTTTTGCTAGGCCGTTATACCGTACAAAATACCCGCCCTTACGTGAGGGAAACTATAGGTATTTAGAAAGATCAACAAAAATCACCCGCCCTTACGTGAGGGAAACTATAGGTGAGTTTTAGAGATCATACGATACGTGGAACATAAGCGATACTGAAAGGGAATCGCCTTGTTGATGGCACCTACCATAGAAGATTCTTCTCATGCGTGGGGCGTAACTTCCCCCTAAACACTATGAAGAATACTTCGTCGGGATTTACGCCTAAACACAAGAGCGATTAAGGGTAGTGGATGGAGTAAAAAAATGCAAAAATGGCAAACTTATCTCTCCCCGACGATTTATAGAGAACAAGCTCAGACGTCGTTGTAGCAGCTATATTAGGCGGCGGATACAGTAGCGCAATCACGACAACTTTACCTGTAAGTGCTGGCCAGAGGTATCACAAATACCGAACGCTGCAGTGCAATAAATTGCACGGATGGGTTTTAATTATTCCGGGGACTTAGGGAGTGAATTTGCTTTTAATTTTTAATGTTATAGTGCAAAAATGAAATATGCAACATACAACATAAAAAGTGCCCACAAGAATTAACCCTCCAGGTGTCGGACACAGCCGAAAATGCACCTTTACAATAATGCCAAAAATTTGCTTTTTTTCAGAAAATTACTCACATTCCCCCTTTGATTTTTTGAAAAAAAAATATCCCCCCTAAAAAAAAATTCTCTTTAACAAAGCATTTTAATAATTATTATGTATTTAAAGTTAAAATAAATAATTTTAATTTATATAGTTTTAAAAACTTATGAAAAAATAAATTAAAATTAAATTTTAATTTATAAAGCTTTAAAACTATAGAAAATAAATTAAAATTAAAATTTTAACTAAAAAAATAATAATTAAAAAAAAACTTTGAGAAGAAAATTTTACCTTTGAAAGGGGGGAGTCGGCGGGATTTGAACCCTCGACCTGCAGGCTCCCAGAGCCTTACCGCACGGCTCACGACCACGTGAGCCAGCGGGCTGATCCGAAAGGATCAAGGGGCCCCTCGTATTTGAGGAGGGTCCTCAGTCTGCTGCCCGAGCGTGGCCTTTGCAAGTTGACCGCAGCGTCCTCCTCTCGTGCTCTCCTCCTCTCGTGTTCTCGCTGTTGTGGCCGCGGCTGCGCTTGCTGCGCGTCGCGGTGCTGCGCAGCAGCGAGGCGTCCGGCAGCCATGTCCTCAGCGGGGGGGGGCGCACGCGGCCACGTCCGCGTCGCGGATGGCTGCGCTGCGCGTGCAGCGGGGGCGCGCGCGTCCCGCGTCGCGGATGGCTGCGCTGCACAGCGAGGGGGAGGTTGGGCGCGCGGCCATGTCCGCGTCCAGCGGGGGGGAGGCGGCCACGTCTGCCAATAATTTTTTTTAATTCAAGCAGGGAGAGGGTGGGGGGGCGCGGGGCCTTCCGCGAATTTTTTTTTTTTTTTTTTTCAAATGTAATCACGCGACGGCGTGATTAAAAAAACATCACGTCGCGGAAGGGAAACAAATTAAAAAAAAAAAAACTCCAGTGCTCGGGACAAAAAAAAACAACAGACCAGCGCTGGGAAAAACAGCAGGTCTGTGTTTTTAAAAAAAAAAAAAATATGCGTTCAGAAAAAAAACGCACAGTCCACACAGTTCAGAAAAAATTGAAGCCTTCCGCTTCCTTTCTCCCAGCAAACAGCGTCCGCCTCCAGCCTCTCTTCTCACGCAACTGGCTCTGATGCCATGTTAGAATAAAACAACACTCGTATTGTATTAATCAGCAGATTAAATAGACATGATATGCCCTATTAAGCCCGGAGGTTACGAAACCACCCGCGGCTGAAATAGGCACTGTTACAACAAGAATGTAATAATAGTGCAAATAATATACGCTAACAGATTTAGGTGTCTATAGATGCCCCTTTTTGGGATGCGTTGTGTGAAAACACAGCGTGGAGCAAAAATAGATGACCCTGAGTCAAATTGAGGGTTGATGATGTTCATTGATCTGATCAATGTTAGATGCCCCAATCATGGAAGGAACATTGCATTTTTGAATCATTGCTTTTGACAAGTTGAAGAACTTGAGTTTTTGGTAAACCTTTAGGGCGGTAGGTTGACAAGCTTGAGTCTACGCTGTGGCCACACGGGACGCTTTGGAAGACAAACTTTCATATGATCTCTAGCCTTCAGGAATACCAATTCGTTTGTAATGTTGAAATTTTGGCTTTTGCCCCAGCAAATAGGGAAATGTATGATAGTCTCTGGCAATGATTCTTGAATGAATGCAACTTGCATGATTGAGTGTTTGATTATTGATTTTGATTATGAATTTCGTGATGTATGACTACTTTCTCAAGCGACGAGTCGATGAGGAAATGATAAAATGATGAAAGCAACGAGTCGATGAGGAAATGATAAAATGATGAAAGCGACGAGTCACTTGACCAAGATGACTTGATGTAGGTTTTTTGGGACCGTTACAAAATTTAGAGGGTGCATGCCCCATTATAACCTTGATTTGACCCATTTATTATTGTTTTTGGCGAGTGATCTTATGGTAATTCACTCATACTACCGAATTGCATGGACAACTAATCGCTGCAACCGCCAGGTTTATAGAGTGAATCACTAGATATGAGATTCACTCAAATTTTTTGGATTTTATGTGACCAAAGGGGTTAGGTGCCTTTGCGGCCTTTTGATTGTGACCAAAGGACTGTGGGTACCTTTGGAGCCTTTTTGATTGTGTGACCAAAGGGCTTAAGTGCCTTTGGGGCTTTTTGTTTTATATGATGCATGGATGCACTTGATGGATGCAATTGTGGATGATGAATGTATGCCTAGACATTGTAAGATGCAAAAGAACCTAAATGTAAGCACCATAGGATGTATAAAAGTCATCAATCAAAATGTTAACCTTTTCAATAAAGTCATACATTTGAAAGCCAACCATATGTAAGATGATAAAAGATGATGGATAGATGACCAACAAGATGTTATAAGGAAAAAACATGATTTTCCTGAAACTCAGATACCCTTGTTAACCAGTCAAAAGATGCATATTGACTATACAGGATTTTGAAAGATAAAATTCTGCTAGGAAGACCAAGATATTCAATATCCCTATGTGTGCATGTGATGTTCATTTAAGATGACGCATAAGACTACCCCATTGCCAGGCGGGTTTCATTCAACCCATTGCTGTAATGAGGATCACCTCATGGTCATCATGATCCTGATGTTGGACGTAGTTGGACTTGACTACTAAGCAATACAAGCCACCAAAAGCTAGCTCATCCACAAGCTGATATTGGTCTGTACAAAAGAAGGTCGCTAATGTGACAGACATATCGCCACGCGTTAGACTACTCCATTGCCAGGCGGGTTTCATTCAATCCATTGTTGTAATGGAGATCATCCCATGGTTTTTGAATAACTGAGGATTCCAAGGATTCAAGATCATTACCCCCTTCTTTTCTTTTGTTTCCTTTGATTGGGGATTCTTGCTTATTTTTGGTGAGGAGCAAGGGGATTTATTTGCTTTAGTGGTGAAAACCACTTTTTGCTTTTTTTTTTTTTTTTTTTTAGAGGGATACTTGCTCGTTTTTGTGGAGCAAGGGATTTTATTGCTTTGGGTAGGGGGGAGCTTGTCCTTTTGTCAATTCTCAGCATCCTAGACCATGCGCATAATAGGATGAGCAAAGGAAACCTTTCGCTCAAGGTGGCAAGGATTACGTTGTAGGTTTATCCTTGTTCAAAATTGGATTTTAATGTGTGATTTTGTGTTGGGATTTTGAGATATGCAAGGTACGAACAAAGCAAGACCCTACCTTCGAAAATCAAGACAACTTTCTACACAATCTGAAAGGAAAACTAGGAATGGTTGAATGACCGAAAACCCTAGTGAACAACCCATAACAACTTACTGGTTGTGTTGAAAAACATAGTTACTCACAAAGGGGAATGTGGATGATATGATGTTTGAAATGTGGGGGTTTTCCCTATGATCTTTTGCAAACTAAAAGGCGTCGTAAAAGAGTTAGTGGCCGTCTAAACATCATTGCTGATGTTCATCCGATATCTATCCTATCTTACGAAGACCCTTTAATAAGCAAAAGCTCATAAGAAAAACTGCAAATGATGATGGTGGATAAGGCTAATTAAGATTTAGGACAATCATACAAGCGTGGTGCTTATTTGTGGAAATGCAAGAACGACATATGAATATGCCTAATGCGACTAGTAGATCAATGCAATGATGAGAAATGCATGATAAAATGCAATGCGATGGATGATGCGATGTTTTTGGTTGTTTTTGATTGATTTTTTATTTTTATTTTGTTTTTGTGATTTTCTTAGTTGACCAAAGGGCTTAAGTGCCTTTGGAGCTTTTTGAGCCGGGCCTTACGCATGAAATGCCCGCAGGTGAAGTATGTTTAGAGGTTCAGGCTCCGCAACACTCTCAAGAGACGCTAACCGATACGTCACAGGCTCTATCTTCTGTGTGATGATAAATGGACCTAACCAGTTTGCCGCGAATTTGTCTCGCATGTGCGGTGGCAAGTTGGAGTTTTGCTGATTTTCTTTAAGTACGAGGTCTCCAATTTTAAAATCCCTAAGATGGACTTATAGGTCATAAGCTCGCTTAAGGCGGTCTTGATAAATGCGGAGGTGCTCGAGAGCATTAACGCGACGCTCATCAAGAAGGGTCAACTGATCGAGGCGAGCTTGTCGTGCAGTATCGTCGTTAATGAACTCTTGGAGTGATATGCGCAACAAAGGAATTTCTAACTCCAAGGGCATAATGGCCTTTGCGCCATACACTAGTGAAAAAGGAGTTGCCCCAGTGGGCGTCCTGATGCTAGTTTTGTAAGCCCATAACGCGAGAGGCAATTGAAGATGCCAATATTTATGATTATCTTTGACCATTTTCTTAAGGATGGCAATGATGGTTTTGTTTGAAGCCTCTGCTTGCCCATTGGCTTGCGGATAGTAGGGCGTAGAAAAGCTATGTTGAATGTTGTACTTTGCAATCAAAGCTCGCACATCTTTATTCTTGAATGAAGGCCCATTATCCGAAATAATCTTGGATGGAATACCAAAACGACATATGATATTATGGAGTATGAACTCCACAAGTCTTGATCCAGTCGAAGTGGTTAGAGGGATTGCTTTCACCTATTTGGTAGGCCGTTAAGATAAACGTGTGATGGCCAGAAGATGGGGATGAGATTTTCTCAATTAAATCAAAACCCCACTGTGAAAAGGGCCACACCGAATGAATCGGTTGCAAGGCCTGAGAAGGCATGTGTGAAAGATTAGCATGATGTTGACATTTCACGCACTTCTTGACATAGGCGCAACAATATTTCTTCATAGTAGGCCAATAATAGCCCATTCGAAGGATGCGCTTGGTGATAGCCATGCCGCTAAAATGGCCACCGCAAGTACCATCACGAGCTTGTGAAACTGCCCAAGCAGATTCATGGGGCTCTAGACAACAAAGGACAAGACCATCGTAGCCCTTCTAATTGTGATTCTTCCTCTATATAGAGAAGTCCTAAATGCTTGGCTTAGGCAAGGGGATGTGACACCAATGACCTTATCCATCTTAGAGCTGACGCCTGTAGCGGTAGCTTGGCCTTTTGTCAAGCATGCATCTCAAAGTGAGTTTGCCCTTTGAGTACGTGGGAGCCAGGGCATTGGGCACCTCCAACTCTGTAACCCTAATAAGGTTGAGGTGATTGGGTCTTCTATATGAGATGGAGTTACTCCTACACATGTAAAGTTGCTAGGAGGCCAGTCATTATGCATCTCAAAGTGAGTTTGCCCTTTGAGTACGTGGGAGCCAGGGCATTGGGCACCTCCAACTCTGTAACCCTAATAAGGTTGAGGTGATTTGGGTCTTCTATATGAGATGGAGTTACTCCTACACATGTAGAGTTGCTAGGAGGCTAGTCATTTAGGTCTTCCATTGGGTTTAGATCCATGGACTCCCTACATTGAGATCTTTATATTATGTTGGGTAAGGCCCCCTTAGCCACATAATGGTATCAATTGGCGGGTTCTTTATAAAAAAGGGTTGGAGGGTGATCCCAAAAGGTTGGGGCAGGCACTTGAGTCTGTCCTGCAATCTGTGCCAGTCCAGCAAAAATTAGGAGGAAAAAAAAAACTACACTATACCCCCTTGTTGAGGGATCTTTTAGATAGTATGCTTCCCTAAAATTATTGTGTGGTGCAACCTTACGTTAAGGGTAATTTTCGGAGTTATTGAGTATTTGGATACAATGGTACTTGCCACATATTTTCTGTTTGTATTTCAATTATCAATTATCTTTGGCTTTTTTTTGTACTTAAGCATTCATTTCTTGGAATAAGGCTTCACTGAACTATGACACAATTAATTACATTTTCAAAGTGATTGAAGATATACTCAAAACAAATGTTAGAGAGGATGTTAGATTCACAAGACATAATAAGATGATAATAATTACATGATATCTTAGTACAACATCACTGTGCGCATTATAACATCTAGTATGAAGGACATCAACAAGATGAAGGTGGATAAACTTGGTCAAAAAAATGCTTTTTTTCTCGTTTTCTCTTGGGCTAGATCATAAGTTGCTTGCCCCCAATTGCTTTATCTGCCTGGTCTACTTCATTGAGTTGTTCAGTCCACTTGTATGACTTGTTTGGCTTTCTTAAGTTTCCAACTATTGAATGAACCAATGTTTGACAGGGCCCGCTTGCATGACATCGTCATTTTTTATTGTAAGAAACGTTTATTTTTTAGGTCAATTAGTGACTCATTTGACTAAATCATTTGAAATCCAAAGTCCCAACACAAAAATTGAGGTAGTAGGGGTACAAATGCAATTTGACTAATGAGCTGGTCTTTTTTTACGACCTCAACAAGTTATGATTTCTAGAAATTAGCATCAACTTCTTAGAAGTGCATGGCCTTTTTATTGATTTGATTATTTTGGCTGATGCCTTTTAAACACGTTGACCAATCTAAAGAAGAGAGTTCTTGCAGTTTGACTTGCTGGTTTGATTGACATTGACCAGTTCTAGGGGCATTGAGTTTATGATTGAGTTGGATAGTATACTGGCAATGTTCTTTGCAAATTTATTTAATATGTATGTACATAACAACGATTGCAATAAAATGAAGAGTTGAGAGTGGCTTGTTGGATTGTGATTTAATGGTAAGTTAAAGAACTTGTTGGGAAAACGACACTTTAAAGGATATTTGCATGGGGCATGCCATTCTTTTAAAAGGTAGATATTAGACACGATTACTAAATTGGACAAGAAAGATATTCTAGTTCATAAGTTATAAACGATGGAAATCTCTTTAGCGTTTTTAAATCATTATTTAAAGAAGTGGAGAGTGGAACACTGCACTTATTTCTTTATAATACAATGTTGGTCTTTTGGCCCTTGGACTGTTAGAATATTTTATTATATTATTTTATTAGATCATGCATTCTTAACTGGGAGATTATTTTAATAATTCTTGCATGTAACGATCTCCTAATTGGGAGTATTTATCTTCCAGTTTGGAACCCTAAGGCATGTATTAACCTTACTTGAAGTTTGAGGGAGGAATCACCTCTTCGACGATTCTCCCCTCCCCCACTCTCCATAGCCTTTGTAGTCGACTACTAAGGTGGTGAATTCGAGAGCAGGCTTGGTCTTAGCAATAGAGACACATTTATTCTGTGACTGAATGAAGTTCTCTTTACTGCAAAAGGTAAGATGGAAAGGAGACCGTGGGGTTTACGTGACCGCTTGAGATACCAATAGTGTAGGAGACGCGGGCGAAGATCATGCCCTTGAAGGACCAAGTGATGCGTTAGATGCCCAGTGATTGGCACATGTCGGGCGCCCGCTTCACCTCGTGATGGTGAACTCGGTGATACCTACCTCTGGAAGGTCCAAGACTTTTGCTCCAGCTCGAACAACTGTGCAGGCCCATTATTTTAATAATAATAATTAAAAAAAAACATAGTGGGAGCCAACTTGATGCCTAACACTGTGCAATAGCTAGAGCCATGAGGAGCCCATTGGAGGCAACATGGTCGAATCTACTGAAGAACACGAAGGTCAAATCGAAGTGACAATTTTGGATCGGGCCATTGCTTGGCAGAAATTGCAGTCGACGTGGAAGGAATACATCGTATTATCGACTTATACATGAGAGTTGTGTTTGTTGACGTAGGCCATGGTGGTGGTGGTGGTGGTGGCGCAACCACAGTCCAAGCAGAGGCGCTTCTAGTACACGGAGTAGTTGGAGATTTCAAAAAGAGGAGCTTACGATTGTTGTAGACTTATCGCGGATCCGTGGTAATGACATTTCTCAAAATGCTTTTGTGGACCAACTGGTAAGCCTTGGAGCAGCAGCCGCAAAGGTGGCGAGGGTTTGAATCTCGGTCAGTGGGGAGCTCCGCAATAGGTGCCGGTATGCTATGCCTTGACACAAGCGACAACCACCATGGTAAATGACTACTACAAGGGCCCCCACGACAAGAAAAACATCATTGGGGCATCCGCGGCCTCCATGCAAGATCGAAGCATTTTTGACAGATTCACTAGTCGACCAAGATGTATTTGACCTAGATGTGGCACGTCATAGTTGAGGCACGCATGGCCCATGGCATTGTGTCACTTGTGGTGGCCAAGGAGAAGCCTCGTGCTTCCAGACTGCAGCCTCACCGTAACTGTCTAATAGACCGCAGTCGTCGATAGCAGAGAAATCGCAGGCCCCACCCAGTTGAGCCTTGGTTGGTGCCGACAACGAAACAACCAAAGTCCAGGTTGAACCCCACATATAGAAAGGCGGTTTCGGAATCATGGAGATGTTTTTCTAGTGCAATAATTTGGCCCTGATGGGCGGGGGTTAGAATCTCATCTAACAATTCAGCCTGTAGAGCAATATCGACGAGGAAGAGGTCGTCTCGCAGGTGGAAGAGGATCTCATCTGCCTTATGGTTGATGGCATCCCACAAAATGTGGAGGTGGAAGTTGCAGAGGGAGAGGTAGATAAAGTCGAAACCGAAGCTGAGGTCGCAACCTTCGCCTCGGATGATGACGGGGAGGAGCATGGTTGGAAACCGACCACTAGAAAAGAAAAAGAAAAAGAAAAGAAGTAATAATAATAAAAAAAAATAGATTAGGGCTTTGTTTTTTGTTTTGGAGATGCTGCCAAGAAGGCACTACACTCAATCCACCACTGGGATTAGAGTTGCAAGAGCCCACACTTGAAACACATGTGAGAGCCTGCTTCTAGTAGCGAGAGAGGCAAAAGTGCACAAAAACCTTGTTGAGGCAAACGTCGACCCACACAGGTGTTGCAAGCAGGTTGACCTGTGCACGCACAATGGAAGAAGAGGTGGGGACAATCTTTGTTAGTGGTCATGAAGAGGAACTTGTTGGTGCCAAAGAGGAAGTCGTTGACGAACAACGTGGTGGAGCTCCTTCGGACAGCTACACGATGGCACAGGTGGAGGACAAAGTGGGAACAACCAGGTTGCATACAAAACGACCACATGGAGGTTTGCGTTTAAGGAGACGAGGCCGGGCTTGAGAATAGCGTGCCCAAGCCCTAAGGCGAAACATTAAAATTTCCTTTCAAGACTCAAGCTACTCTGTGCCAAGGTGGATTGTGAGTGGAGTCTAAGCTCATTTGATTGGGATAAAAAGACCCAAGTTCAAATCTTTGTGGGCATGTAATTTTTATGTTGCTTAGTGGTGGGTGTCTTTCTTTTTAAAAACAAAACATAGGGGGCCCATATATAAAATTTAAAAACCACAGAATATGCTGGAGAATATTCCTTGCAGAAACTTGGTTGGAAGAAGACTCATCTCAACCTTTCCTTTTGCTCGACAAGACATTGTTTTCTTACAATTCGAGGCATTCATCAATTTCGGAGTATAGGCATTCATCCATTAGAAGCAAAATTTTCCACTTTTGTAAAAGTCTACTATGACTAGTGATGCTCCAAAGTTCTTGTATTCGGGAATACAAAGGTGCATTATTGGCAGAGTTTGACACCTTCACAATATAATGCAAGTAATGAGTTCACCTTGAGGGGGGGAGAAAACTCAAAGTACACATGAGACAACAAAGTGAACCTTGTAAGCAGTAATCTACTCTATTACACCTAGCAGTTGCAATGATTGGTTATCCATGCAATCCGGTAGGATGAGAAGGTTACCATAAGGACACTTGTAGTTGAAGAAGCAAAGTGAGGCCAATCCCACTATTGCTAAGTGTACATAATGTACATGATGGCAGATCCAGAGGCAGACCCAAAGGCAACAAACCCAAAGGCAGACCCAAAGACGACAGACCCAGAGGCAATAGACCTTGAGGCGATAGACCCAAAGGTAGTAGACCTAGAGGCGACAAACCTAGAGGAGGAAGACCCAAAGGCAGACCTAATGCTGAGACCCAATGACTGATCCAGTGGCCGAACCAAAGGTGGACCCGAAGGTGTTTACCCGAGCAAAAGCCTGAGCAACTAGAGCCAAGAGAGCCAAGAGCCAAGAGCCAGAGCCAAGAGCCAAGAGCCAGAGCCAAGAGCAAGAGCCTAGACTCCTCTAAATTAAGGGGGGTCCTAATATTTCCTATCCCAAATAATGTAATAAGGGGGATGTTAGGATATTTTATTACATTATTTTATTAGATCATGCATTCTTAATTGGGAGATTATTTTAATAATTCTTGCATGTAACGATCTCCTAATCGGGAGTATCGATCTTCCAGTTTGTAACCCTAAGGCATGTATTAAATAGGCTCTTGTCTCAATGAATGAATTGCTTTTTGCCATCATGGACAAGGTTGCTACCTATAGTCATTGCTAATTGTGAACAAGTCACCCGTAGTCTGTAGTTACTGTATATATTCTATTACAATTTTAATGGTGTTACAGCCTTCTCAAGCCTACAGCTCATCAACTATGTTCTAAACTCAAGGATGTGTAAGTACACTTATCAATAGGGAACTCCTTTGAACCTATGATAACTTTCCCAAGGCTTGCAAAAATACTTTGTAAAGCATCCCAAGGATATACAACATCCCTACTATTTTTAAAAACCAGAAATCAAAGTTCTTACATGGCTGGACCAACTTGACATTAAATTCCCAACTAATATTATTTATTGCTGATTAGGCTGACTTGAAAACCTCAACAGGCATGCAGCAGTTATGAATGCTTTCATTTGACTTTATTAAGAATTTAAGAGTATCATTCCATCATGTAAGCCCTTAGAAGTTTGATGATAGCAGCAAAGAGAATATGACAAACTAGCAGAGGAGAATTCTCTACTGCTAATGTTATTCTAGCTAACTTTGACATTAATGTATTGACCAGAAGTCCAACCAGAATGTATACCAAAGCATGTTGATGGATATTGCTTGTCATTGATTGCTGTAAATTGGGATTGACCGCTTTCTGCTGCCACTATCTCTTAACAATTACAAGTAACATTAACAAAAGGTAAGTTGCACATTGCCTCTGACAGTTGTACATATATTTATTGCAAATTTAATGTTGCTTGATCAGACTATTTGATTTGAACAAAGATTAAATGCTCTTGTAACTTCTAAGTTGACTACTAGATGATGTTGGCTGAAGTAGTCATAAATGAATTCTATGGTCAATGGATTTGATTTTTTAATATATTTGCTATATTGCTACCTGACGATATTCAGACCTTTTTGATGATGTTTGTAAATAGTCTCTGAAATGAGTGATGCATGGAAATCATTTCTAGATATGTACTTGTATGATTTATCACCTGAAGCTTATAAATTGTCTGTGTGGATTGGACGTCTATAAGTTGTGATATGATGAGTTTAAGCAACTCTTAGATGCCTTCTTATTCTTATATATTCTTATTAAGTCACCCCTTCAATTGACATCTAATAATTTGCATGCTAGGTCCAAAATGGTTGTTTTTATCAGCAATTGCAAACCATTGTTGTTGAGACTCGAGAGTGATAAAAGTCCTTTCTTTCTTATTTATTTCTTATTTCCCCATATGCATTTATATGTTTGGAGTTCAAATAATGCATATAATGAAAGACTTTATACCATCGCAGGGATCTATCCTTCAATAAATTTGGACAGAACCTGCCTTCAAGTTTCAGCTCTCTGTCAAATCTTTCCGTGCTGTAAGTGAAATGTATATTGTAATTCGGAAGTGCATTAGAAATATATGCTTGTTCACAAGAATCATCTATAAGTTTACTTGAATTGGATATGAACTTTTCAGGTACATGCAAAATAATCAGCTTTCTGGACCAATTGATGTACTTGCTAGTCTTCCTCTAACTCTTCTGTAAGTCTATCCAGTAGTTCCTCTAATCTTATGCATCTTTCTGAATAAATTAGAATAGGGGAAATGTACTTTCTAGATTAGATGTTTATTGCAAAATAATGAATTCATAAGCTGTTTCCTTTCAGGAACATTGAAAATAATAATTTTACTGGATGGGTACCAGCAGAATTCCAATCAAAACCAAATTTTAAGTAAGGCTTCATGTTTCTCTTTTTCTTCCTTTAAAATTTTATGCTCAAATAACTAACATGCTAACATGATGTAAAGATGAATATTGGTTTGTGCCATTTACCTGTTATCGTTTCTGGAGATACATATTGAATTTGTAATCTATGGGTAAATTTCCATGCAGAACTGGTGGTAATGCTTTCAGCACAGGTCCTGCTCCTCCCCCCCCACCTTATACTGCACCCCCACCCTCTCACAACCATGTTAGTGGCCAGAATACCAGTGGTAGCCCAAGACAAAGGTCTCCACATTCAAAGAGTCCCCATGGTCATTCCAAGGAACAGAGTAGTGATAAGGGAGGTCTAGCTGGTGGAGTAATAGCAGGAATAGTGATTGGGGGGATTTTAGCAGCACTTGCCACTGTATTTGGAGTTATTTTCTTTGCATGGTGGTCTCCAAGGAAAAAGCCTGATGAAGAGAAGGTCGATAACAATGCATCATTGAGCCCTCTTCCTCCATTTATATGTAAGGGTATTCTTCTGAACTGCTTAGTCATTACATGCCCCTTTCTTTCCTTTCTTTAATGGAACATTTGTATTTATTTGAGAGATAATTTGTCTTGGTTCAATACTGGCCTCATTCAAGGCAATGCTATTCTCATGTGAGTTATTTCTGTTTCTTCTCATTTTTTAGGAATAATATGTAGCGTAGGCTTTCTGCTATTGTAATACTTTCTGAATATTTTGTAGTAATTCATATTATATAGTTTGGACTTAAACCAGTAGTAATTATGTACTAAAAGTCTTGACAAAATGAATCTATAACGCTTAACATTGAATATTTCTTTGTTTCCTTTGGCTGTTTGCTGCAGCATTTAAGGAAAACACAGAGCCAAAAATAAAGGCATCACCTCCTGGACTCATGCTTAAGCCCCCCCCTTCAGAACGCTACAAAACAAATGGTGACAAGGGTACTGGAATGAATTCTGCTAGTAAAAGATCTAAAAGCCCAATAACTGCAATATCATATTCTATAGCTGATCTGCAGATAGCAACAAACAGTTTCAGTCAAGAAAATCTTATTGGTGAGGGTGCTCTTGGACGAGTTTACAGAGCAGATTTTCCTAATGGAAAGGTACATTTGCTAATTGTTACCTGTTTGTAACTCTTCCATAATTTGGAACTTCAAACAGATTTTAGTTTTAAAACTCAGCTGAGTATCATACTTGTGGAATCATATAGTATGGAAAGCTTAGTGAAGTCTGTACATTTTTTTTTTTTTGATGATATTCTGAATGAAGAGCAGGGGTCCAAGTTTCCTGGAAGAGGATAGAGCGAAGTAAGGGAGAGTTTTTGG
This sequence comes from Wollemia nobilis, assembly GCA_028583015.1. Taxonomy (NCBI): domain Eukaryota; kingdom Viridiplantae; phylum Streptophyta; class Pinopsida; order Araucariales; family Araucariaceae; genus Wollemia; species Wollemia nobilis. The sequence goes on along the minus strand of JAQPPZ010017049.1, from coordinate 3,862,860 downwards.
GTCAGCTAGGGATATCGTCCTTGTTGTGCACCTCCAGAAACAATTCCTAGGGGGTGATCCAGGAGATGACTGTATCAGAAAGAATCAAAAAGCACATATAGGAAAGATTTATCTGCCTATACTATAAATACTGATGTAGTGTGCTCTTTGATCAAAAGAATCAAAAGCAATGTCATGTAGATACATAGAGCTTGAAAAATGTTTAAAAAGAGGCAATTCATTGGTTTTTCTCATTAATTATAATATGACAATACAAATATATTCATGATCATGATCGGATTATCTTGCACTTAAAGACTCATGACAGATACATTGATACACAATAAATTTATAGCCAAATGTGATCAGTGGTTTGATCGGTCCTCTGTTTTTAGGTTATGCAAGAGTTCTTTGGTTTCAACAAAAGGACTATTGTCTTTATCATCATTTGCCTTGGGAACACCAGATGCACACAATAGCATTGCCATCAAATGCACCTAGAATGTTTGCATCCTTATCCACATCAATGTATGGAATACTTTGGATCAACATATCATCATTCTACTGTTCCTTGAAGACAGTTTGGGTTGTGTGGTATTGAAGAGAGAGGCTGTCATGCACAACAACTGGTTTCCACAACAACAGTTGCCTATGAATGGTGATGACATGCCTCACAACACCAAAATGCTGCTTATTGACAACTTTTTGCCAGGTTCATTTTTCCAACGTTAAGTTATGAATCCATCAGCTCTAACCTTATGAGTTATGACCACAACAATAAAGACATGACTGAAAATAAGCATTAGCACTAATTGAATGACCACAACAATAAAGACATACGAGTAAAAATGCGACACCTTGACATGCTTGTACAGCAAGACTCTTACCATATAAATATTCAGAGTCCAGACTACCAGTCATCTTTCTTCACAATCAAACTATCTATGCAACAACTTAACTTATGCTTTGTTATAGCCTTTGTATGTGCGTCATCTGACATCCGCTTTGTCTCTCAGAACTACAGTTGTGTACTCTACTCCTTCACTTGCCAACGGTCATTATGATATTGACTTAACAATGTTTCCCTTCATACATGAAACTTTGGATACTGTCATTGGCATGCGGCTTTGACTATCACATGTCAATCTTATACTGCAATACAACTTTGACTATCAAATGTCAATCTTATATTATGTCTTTGATCAGTCCTGATGCTATTGAGTAATCTTATCAACAATAACAACTTCTTTGTGGCATTGCTTCCCACTTGTCCATAACATGACACGTTATACAGGTTGAAATGCACAATATCAGGTCTTTGTTCACATTTTCTGTCATTAAGGCTTTCCTTACTGACCTTTTTTTAAGGATGTATGCACTTTGACAATTTTTGTCTAGTTTCTGTTTGTGCTGCCTTAGGTTTACGTTCATATTTTTGAACTTCTGGAAAGGAAATTTGGTTTACATATCCTGATTCAAATGAAGCAGGACTTTGGGGCCCAGGGATGAGAGGCTTTCTATGTGGCTGCCCCTGGCCATATTTTGGCTGCTGGGCTCAGTCTGTGAAGTCTCTGCTAGGATGTGGTCGACTGTGCATGAGATACATCATAAAGATCCTTCATGGCATATTGAGTTCGCTTCTAGATGTTCACTGATATAATTTCTGTCAGCCAATTTAGCAATATGCACAGAATTGGAAAGCAAGAGTGCTTATTTGAACAAAAGGGGTAGCTGAATTCAGTATTGTAAGTGCTATGTAGTAAAAATGCCTTTTTCATATGGTGGATCTGTTTTCCAAATAATTGAATGGGATAAGGCTTCCATGCTAGCTTCTGATATACCAAAAAACATGAGTCAACATATCCAGCCTGTTAGGAATGCACAATTGAAGGTCACATGCGTCACTTAGTCCTTAGAGAAAGAGGTCACATGCATCCCCCAGTCCTTGGAGAAAGTTCTTTCCATCTGAGGTGCACCCCACTAAGACTTGATTATACTATTTTTGGCACACTTATGCCATGTGATGAGGTCAAAGTATAAAAAAGCGTCAGGGAATTCTGTGCATTAAACGTAATAAAGCTAATTGAGACAGATATGGACTTTGAAGTTCATGTTGCTTGCAATAGGTAGATTACATCAATTATGGTATGTCTGTGATATCTATCCAAAGGGCACTCAAAATTTATGAAGTTTACATTGCGGCTGAAATCACTAATGAAGGATTTAAAAGAGAAAAAAAAAAATAGTGGTGTTACCACTGACAATTATGCATATATCCCTTGGCAAGATTTGAACCTGGATCTTCAGATTGAAAGCCCACATTTTTGACCACTTGAGTTCATGCCAGTTGATTAAAATGTTAAGGTTCACCCACAGGATTGGAACCTTGGTTTATGAGGCTTAGTGTTTGTTGATCTACAGATTAAGCATATAAAAACGTAATTTGTTTGCTAAATCTTATTCTGCACTGACTGTATAAAGTCTGGACTAATTTATCATCTCCGAAATGCCAGATTTTGGCAGTGAAAAAAATAGACAGTTCAGCATTATCAGTACAGAAAGATGAAGACTTTCTTGAAATAGTTTCAAGCATGTCACGGCTACGACATCCAAACATCACAGAACCTGTGGGCTATTGCACAGAGCATGGTCAATGCCTGCTTGTTTATGAGTACTTTGGCAATGGAACACTACATGATATCTTGCACTTTGCTGATGATAGTGGCAAGGTGCTGACCTGGAACTCTCGCGTGAGGATTGCTTTGGGTACAGCTCGAGCTCTAGAGTAAGTTCTGCTTTTAAATAGGAAGACTCTTTGAAATTTACTTTGCTGATTTATTACACTTCTGTGTCAAATTATTTTTAAGTAGCATATATTTGCAGGTACTTGCATGAGGTTTGCATGCCTTCTGTGGTGCATAAGAATTTCAAGTCAGCAAACATTTTGCTGGACAGTGAGCTAAATCCTCATCTCTCTGATTGTGGAATAGCGGCTTTCACTCCAAGCTCAGAGCGTCAGGTATGAAAATTTCTACTTGTACAAATCCCTCCACTTTCATCATGTTTGGCATGAAAGGTAACTATTTGCAAAATGATGAGCATAGCTATTCTGTTAGTTTTATCTACCACTTGTCCACTAGAAGATGTCAATAATAATTGTATCACATCTTTGTCAGGTTTCAACTCAGATGCTAGGTTCCTTTGGGTACAGTGCTCCTGAGTATGCCATGTCTGGAATCTATACTGTCAAGAGTGATGTATACAGTTTTGGTGTGGTGATGTTAGAGCTTCTGACAGGGCGTAAGCCACTTGACAGGTGCTGCAGTTCTCATGTTTTTTGGTATGTTGGTGCTATTCAACAAAAATCATCTTATATAAAATCTCATTTTTAAGTTATATTCCTTGTACTGCAGTTCAAGACCACGGTCAGAACAATCTTTAGTTAGGTGGGCTACCCCCCAGCTTCACGATATTGATGCATTGGCAAAAATGGTTGATCAATCATTGAAGGGCATTTATCCTGCCAAGTCTCTTTCACGGTTTGCAGATATTATTGCCCTGTGTGTCCAGGTAAGATACTGTTTGCACTTGATCATTTAGGAATAATGCTTACATGTTGTGAACATTAAACAAATAACGTTCCAATTTAATATTTGGGATGGCAGCCTGAGCCAGAGTTTAGGCCTCCAATGTCTGAAGTTGTGCAAGCATTGGTTCGTTTGACGCAACGAGCAAGCCTTAATAACAGAAGATCCGGTGATGAACCAGGAGCTTCCTATAGACAATCAGATCACGATCCATTTGATTCATCCATTTGAAGTATTGTTTATCCAAGGATGCTTGCTATTGGATTATTATTGGTCTCTTAACTTTATGCACCAATCTACCATGGAAATAAGCCACTATACACCGGTGATTGAAGGATAATAATATTTTACATCCAATGCTGAAAGTTTTGTTGTAGTTGGAAAATATATGTTGGAAGATAATGCCCTTTTAAAATCTGCATTAATCTACATGTTTGCAGAAATTTTGGCAAGCAACTGCATATATCCTACAAGAGTGATTTGTATTTAAGCGGACATGGTTCCTCGAATTAATTTGGCCATCATATGTATCGCAATGATATAATTGTAAAGTTTAAATATTGAATCATCGACCACATTCATATGCTTAGTATATGATTTTGAACTGTAAACTTCAGCATCCAAGTATGTTTCAAATGCTTATTGGAATTTTAGTACAAAAGGGCCAAGTGCACTATGAATTAAGCAGCAAAAATAGTTATTACCTCAAACAAAACCCAAGCCAATACCAACCTCTTGCGTTATTATTCCACTAAAAGGAAAAATGCAAATGTTCACTAAAACATTGTCCATGTATTCTCAGTTGGATTCCTGGGGATAAACTTCAACACCATACGCAAATGGGTTAATGAAATAGATACTTTCAGATTAAGATCCCTTTTATCACTATTGTTTAAACTTCAGACTATGATGGGTTCCAGTCTTTAATGACAAAACTTCCTGCACATCATGTTTCTGATTCTCTTGATGTAAGTTTCTCATTATGTATTTATTAAATATTAATAATGTTTCTTGGATTTGCTACGGTTTATTGAAAAAATAAACCCATCAATTAATGATGTCTTGGATATGAAATTGCTGTATGCCTGGTCCCCCAATTTAAACATTTAAATTAAATACCATTTCATCAGTTGTGTTAATGCTGTATGTCTATTACCTCTTCTCTAAGTTAATGGGCTCATGCCCATTCCAATCTTTATTTTAAGATGAGATGAGATATAGGATAGGATAGTCCCTCATTGTTTCTTCTTTATAGTGTCATAACATTAGATGTTGATATCTCTAAAGGTTCATAGTGGACCAAGATGCTGTTAGTGAAACGTTTGCCTGTGGGGCACTACAAAGACTTAGATGCTAAGCTTCACAGTAAACTGCAAAATACAAGCACAAAACATTAGATGTTGATAACTAACCTTTATCTAAAGGTTTATCGTAGATGAAAATACTTTTAGGGCGTTTGATGACAAGCTTCACAGTAACCTTCGTTTTTTTCCCTTTTTTAGATGTATCAAGCTTGTTCACCAGTAAACTGCAAAATATATGCACAAAATACTCATGCATTTTCAGTTAGATTCTTGGAAATGGGTATGAAATTCAGAGGTTTAAAGAGTGAAATGTCTACCTATGCTATTTTATATTGAATTATCCAAGTGGTGGTTTACTGTATTATCCACTTCTATGGGAGTTGAATGTGAGCAATCGTGATTAAGAGAGCTTTGGGTCCTGTGATTAAAAAAAATCTGATGGCATGCTAGTCAAGTAACAGCCCTTTACAATTACACAGCTGGGACAAAAATACGGGGACCTCTGCTCCAGCATTTTGCTTTCTAAATATGGTACGTCATTGAAAGAAATTTCTTGATGTGAATGATGGTGACAAATCAAATGTTTAGTCTGTTTGGGATCGGTTTGGAGAAAATAATGGAATCCAATTTTAAGTAGATAGGCAATTTCACTATGAGAACCAATAAGTTTAAATCGTGGATTAAAAATTGGATTAAAATTGACAAATAGACATCACGAGACCAATGGTGTTTTTAAACTCGAAGCATTTATCAGACATATTTAGGATAATTTCAAACGGATACCTTTCCTTCCTTCATATAATAAAATAATTGCAACGGATACCTCTGCTTTCCTTAATATAATAAGACATCTATATCATACCTTTCTTTTTTTCAGTCCTATATATTTAACAGGATTTGTGCTATTTGTATTAACTACGTACTTTCCCTTTTGATTTTTTCACCCAGGTTTCTCGTACTTCATTATTATTTAAAAAAACACTCCTTTTAAGCATGGTACCTTAGATGATGTATAAGCAATACTTAATTTTTCAAAATAATTTTTCACGAAGGTTTCGTGACTAATGATTTATTTTTTATTATTATTTTAAAATGACCATTACGAAGGTTTCATAATGATTTACTTGTTCTTTATTAATTTTAAAAAGATCATTCCTTCAAGCGGGATTTACTTGTTCTTTATTAATTTTAGGAAGAAAAAAGCTTTTCATTTTAGAGAATCAAGTTCAAAATTTAAATTTTGGTACAAAGGGATGGGATTCCTTTTAAAAACATGTGCTTTATTTTAAAATGTTTGTGGTTGGTGAAACATTATAGTGGTATGTCTTTGGTCTTTTATTTTAACGATCCAAGTTCAAACCACAAACCACACAAGGGGTAGGACGAAGACCCTTTCAAAACCTGTGCTTTATCTTAAAAGTTTAATCTTGTTGGAATACCATAATAGTATGTCTTTGGTTTTTCATTCAAGAGATCCAAATTTAAACAACTATACAAGGGATGGGGACTTGTAACCTGCGCTTTACTCTAAAATTTTTATCCGAAAGGGATAACGAAGTGGAATGTTTTTAGGTTTTCATCTTGGAGACCCAAGTTCAAATGTAAACCTTGGTACAAGGAAATAGGGCCCCTTTCAAAAACACGCGCCTTATTTTTATTCTAAAATGCTTGTTGTTGTTGGAACATCATAGTGTTATGTCTTTGAGCTTTTATCTAAAAGATCCAAGTTCAGACAACATAAAAGACATGGACTGGAACCCTTTCAAAACCCGTTGTTGGAACATCACAGTTGTATGTCTTTGAGTTTTTATTTAAAAGACACAAGTTTCAACCATACAAGGGATAGGGACCGAGACCTTTCAAAACCTGTGTTGTACCTTATTCTGTTGGAATACCGTAATGGTATGTCTTTGGATTTTCATCTGGAAGACCCAAGTTCAAACAACTATACAAGGGATGAGGATAGGAACCGGGATCCTTTCAAAAACCGTGTTGTACCTTACCTTATTGAAATACCATAATGGTGCGTCTTTGGATTTTTATCTAGGAGACTCAAGTTCAAACAACTATACAAAGGCTGGGGATAAGGATGGGATAAGGATCGAGACCCTTTCAAAACTTGTGTTGTACTTTACCTTGTTGGAATACCATAATGGTATGTCTTTGGATTTTCAATTAGGAGATCCAAGTTCAAACAACTTTACAAGGGAAGGCGACCCGTACAAAAACCTGTGCTTTATTTTAAATTTTTTATCCAAAAGGGATAGGTAGGTTGGTAGTGGTCGAGTGCTTGTTAAGGGGTTGTTTTAGTTTGATTCTTTAGATAATTCGGTTTTGATGATTTTGTCTGACTTTATCTTTATCCAACAAACATAAGTTTAAATTTTTTTTAAAAAAAAATTAAATGAAATTTAATTGTTGTTTATTTTTTTTTTAATAAAATTAAATAAATTTAAATGTTGTTTATTATTTAAGTATCTTAAGATTAATCATTGTGTCTTGGAAAATAAAATAGTTGAGTGATGAAATATATAATTATCTAAGTGGGCTATGATAGACTTTGTGATGTTTTATTAAAGGCTTTAGGTCAGTTGATCATTTTATGGGTTAACGATGAACACACACTAGTAGAATTTATAATTTGTATTATAAAGAGTATAAATACATTTATTAATATTTTGAGTGTATTATTTTTTAATGTTAGTAAAATAATGGTTTTTTTTAATGAACACACCCACTTTTTTACATATTCATTCAGGTCATGGTTTAAATTTTGGATCTTCCTACGAAGAGTTAAATAATCTGTTCCCTTGGGACAAAAAAAATATTGGTTTTTATGGATATAACTTTTATACTTTGTGTTTTTTTTCTTTGGTGTGAATCTACTTGATAGGGTTGATTTAGTTTGATTTTTTATTGTGAAATACTTTATGAAATTTGATTTAATAAGATAAATTAATAGATGGTATCAAAGCATGTGTGGATCTTTATAGATCTAAGATTTTTTTTTGTTGGATAATAAGGGGGTGACAAATTACATCTCTCTTCTTTAGAGCTTGAGAGTTTACAAATAGATACACTTCTCATCTCAATTGAGATGCTATAGCTAGAAACCTACATCATTTTACATAAAATGTCTGAATTCTTGATTTTCATTTTTTGGATCTTTTCAAATTTTTGTATGAATACAATTAATCCAAAATTTAGCATCTTTCTTGACATTTTCCTATAGCAACCTTCACAATGCCAAAACTTCACCTCTACTATCTATGCCTTGCATCTTAGTAGAGTAATATTTCCAAAACATCGCACTATCATAGTCCGCTTTACCAAATCTGGATTGCTAGTTTCCTTCCTGAAACACAAGTGCAACCACAAAAATTATAATAAATAGTCTAAATGAAAACACATTATTGTTACAAAATAAAGTAGATATTACCAATGGAAAACATTAAAGTAAATCTTAATCATTAATTGATTTAGGCAATCAACATTTTTTGTCAACTTCAACTAAACTTTCTACTTCCTCTAACCATGGAAAGGAGAATTTAACTTCATGATCCTCAATCAAAACCCCTCTATTGGCTAGCTTATCTGCACATTTGTTTCCTTCCCTTAATATATGTGTAAACCTGATTTCTTCAAACTCTTTAGCAAGATCTTGAATTTCCACAATTATCTCTTGTATGTTCCATGGAGCCTTTGCTTTCCTCAAAATTGCATTTATTACTATGAGAGAATCACCTTCCATCCATACTCTATTCCATTTCATTTGTTTACATATTTTTAACCCTTCTAAAGTTGCCCAAGCTTCAACTTCATTATTTGTCTTAAATCCACTATTGAAAGCATAATGAGATAAAATCTCTCCTCTATTATTTCTAATTATTCCTCCTCCTCCTTTGGTCCTGGATTTCCTTTAGATGCTCCATCAAAATTCAATTTAACCCACTCCACATCTGGTGGTTTCCACTTTATATTCTTTGCCTTCTTTTTGCTTCTCTTGTACCCAACATCATAATTCCATTTAATGACTTGACTCCATCTATCAAGGCTCTCTGCTTCCAAATTAGGGATTGGGTGAGTTGATAGGGTTGGTTTAGACTCCTCTATGGCTAAACATATCTTCTTTTTCATTACCTCTAAACTGCTTTCCTTTCCTTTAAATATTCTTCTATTCCTTTCTAGCCATATAGTCCAAAGTATTGTATCTTTTGATATATCCCATATTGTCTGTAAAGCCTCACTTTTATAAGTGCTCTGCCATTGCTTTAACCAATCTTCAATTTTTCTATTCATCACCATGCATTTACCAAACATATTAAGAATCCATTGCCATAGATTCTAGACTATTGAGCAATGTCCCAAGAGATGGTCTATACTCTCCTCCTTTTTATAAAAAACACATTGAGAGGGGCCATGAAAACCCCTTTTCATAAGGTTATCCTAGGATAAAATTCTTCTATGACCTACTAGCCAAACAAACATTTTGACTTTAGGAATGCTTGGGCTATCCCAAATATCTCTCCATATTCTAGTGATATTATTATTTTGTTGGTGTTGTACATTATATCCACTTCTTGTTGTGTATTCTCCTGAGCTATTCAACTCCCAAATCAATTTATCCTTGGCTCCCCTTGAAATAATCATAGTTGTTATCTTTCTACTCAATTGCCTCCTAGCATCAATGTCTTGTATACTTGTAAAAAAATATTCTTTCCATTTGTATCTTCCTTCTTGATCCTTGTACAAAATGTTTGAAACCCTATCACCATATTTGTCTTGAAGCAATCTCATCCAAGGTTTCAAAATTGGATCTAAATTGAGTGGTTTTTTATCACACCAAGTATCCATCCAAATAGAATTTTTTCTCTAGTTCCCACCACCCATATTAAACCTTTAATCATAAGATCAATAGATTTTTTAAACCATTCCAAAGAGCAGAACCATTTGGTAGAGAGAATGCAGTAAATATTAAACTTGGGTCATTGGGATCAACATACTTAGAAGAATTCTTGCCCATTGTCTTTGACTCTCTTTGTACAATCTCCAGATAACTTTTCCCCTAAGAGCTAAGTTTGCATCTGTAAGAACTCTTAAACCAAGACCTCCCCTAGTTTTATCATCACACAACTTGCTCCATTTCACCAAAGGAAATTTCCTTTTATCATGTAAACCTGACCATAAAAAGGATCACATAATATAGATTAAACTTTTTCAACTGATTTTGGCATAGAATACAATGACATATAATATGTTGGAATGGCTTGTAAGATTGACTTAATTAACTGCACTCTTCCTGCTAATGATAACCATCTACCTTTCCAAGTTGGAAGTTTATTCTGAACTTTACTAATAATTGGATTCCATAAATCTATCCTCATTCTCCCCTCAAATAAAGGCATCCCTAGATAAGTTGTTGGTAAATTTGCCTCCTCCATTTGAAGCAACCTATAAATTCTTGCTTTGATATTAGTAGGAGTGTTAAGGAAGTAAATTTTGGATTTAGTCCTATTAAATTTTTGCCCTGAAGCTCTTTCGTACTCTTTTAAAAATTTATTCAAAGCTCTGGCCTCATTTATCCTTGCCCTTCCAAAAAGGGTTGTATCATCTACAAATTGTTGATGGGTGATGTTATCGATGTTATTACTAACCTTAAGTCCACTTATAAGCCCATATTTGTAAGCCTTCTTTAAGTTCCTACTCAAAACTTCTGCCATAATAATGAACAAATAAGGAGATAGAGGATCTCCTTGTCTAAGGCCTCTCTTGGCTTTAAAATATTTTATTACTAACCCATTGACCAACATTGAATAAGAAATTGTAGAGACACAAGCTTTAATCCATCTAACCCATTTCTTCTCGAAACTAAACTTATCTAAAACTGCAAAAAGAAAATCCCATTTAACCCTATCATAGGCTTTACTCATATCAAGTTTTAAGATCATTGCTTTCTCTTTTCTTGAAGTTGTTGAATGTATAACTTCATGAGCTACTATGATCCCATCCAAAATTTGTCTCCCTTTCACAAATCCTCCTTGCTCTTCTGAAATGATTTTGTCTAACAATGGCCTTAATCTATTCGCCATCACTTTGGAAATAATCTTATATGCCATATTACATAGGCTTATGGGTCTAAAAGAATCAAACAATTCAACATCCTTCTTTTTTGGAATTAGGGTAAGATATGTTGCATTTATTTTATAAGGTATGTATTGTTTTACCCTAGACTGTTCCACTACCACCAATAAATAATCCTTCACTATATCCCAATTATGTTGGTAAAAAGTTGTAGAGAGCCCATCTGGACCTAGGGATTTATCCTTATTAAAAGAGAAAAGAGCTAAATGAACTTCTTCTAGAGTAATAGGCTCCATCAGTTTCCTATTGTCTTCATTCGTTATAATTGAAGGAACATCTTGAAGAAGTTTATCATTAAGAACTTTGGTCTCCTCTGAACCTAGAATATTTTGATAAAATGACTTTACCTCTTTTCTAATTTCACTCTGATCTTCAATCCAAACCCCTTCTATTGATTTAATTCTACTAATTTTAGAAGTTGATCTCTGTACTATAGCCATCCTATGAAAAACTTTGTATTTTTATCTCCTTTTAACCAAGTCTGTCTTGATTTTAATCTCTATAATTTCTCTTCCTTACTCAAAATATTATGATATTCACTAAGCAACTCCCTTTCCTCTGAGCTTGGATTATTATGATCACCTTTTTGGAATTTTGAAAGTTTATCTTTTAGTTCTTCTTTCTTCTCAAAAATATTTCCAAAGGTGTTCTTGTTCCATTATTTTAATCTAGATGTCATAGATTTAATTTGGTTTGGAAGAGCATACAACCCACCATTACCTAAAGAATTCCATGTTTGAGCTATCATATCAACAAATTGAGGATGGTCTTCCCACATCTGCTCATATTTAAAATATGATATTTTTTGAATTCACTTACCACCATTTTAACTCTTATTGGCTAGTGATCTGAACCAATCCTTGTTAAGGTATTAATTTTAGCACAAGTTCCTTCATCTAGCCAATGATCTGAGAGAATGCATCTATCTAATTTTTTTGCTATTAGGTTCTGGCCTCTCCTGTTGTTGGTCCAAGTATAGTTGTCTTCTTCAAACTCAACTTCCCATAGATTATTGTTTTGAATAAAAGTTGAGAAATATTTCATACTTTGGGTCAATTTCCTAATTCCCCAAATTTTTCATCTAGCTTGGTTATGGCATTAAAATCTCCAATGATCATGAATCAGGTTTCTTGGTCTTTACTTCTCATAAAGGCTTCAATCCCACTCCAAACTTCTAATCTACCTGATTGAGTTGTAGGTCCATAGACATTGATAAGGATGAAATGAATATCTGCAAAGTAGCAAGTGACTAAAGAGGCTATCCAATGCCTAGTTTTATGAATGGTTACACAAGAGGTTCTAGAAGGATTCCAACAAGTTAGAATTCCCCCTACCGCTCCTTCAGAATCCATAGCATCCCATTCACATCTTGCCCATACTGCTTTCATAGTTTTTGAAACTTCTTTTGTCATTTTAGTTTCTTGGATACAAAGAATATCAGGTTTATTACTTAAACATAGGTCCCTAATACACCTCTGCTTTGAGGGGCATTAGCACCCTTATATTCCATGAGATGATAATCATGTCTCATTAGGGGCTTTTGGCCCCTCCTGCGTATTACCAATATCATTTTGTTGTTTGGTAAAGAGAAGTTCAACCAACTTAGTTTGTGTTCCTTTCTCTATGTTTGCTCTTGCTTCCTTGGATCTTGCTTGATAATTTGAGGGTTTTCCTCTTTTTGCCTTGCCTATATCAAGAGTAGGTCTTATTATTCTATTCCTCAATATTCTTTCACAATTTTTTTTTCATCATATTTATCCTCTCTTGGCTCTATTATAGAAGCTTTTGACTTGTCCTGCTCATTTTTTGGTATTTCCTTATTAATGGTAGAGGTATTAACTTCTAAAACTACATTTTCTTTACCAATTATTTTCTCTTGAATGGTGCATGGTACTTCAAGAGAGTCTTCAAAATCTGATGAGACACATTCCTTAGGTTCATCGAGAATGTTCTTCCTTAAATTAGGATCATATTGAATAGACGGTTCCTTGTTAATATGTTGAAATTGTTGTATTATGTCCTCTAAGTTTTGATCTACTTTTTCTTCATAGGCTAAAGCCTCAAAAGAGTTGGTATTTCTTCCAATATCCTTCCTTATTGGTCTCCACTATTTATTTTCTTTTATTTTTCTAGATCTATTTTTTGGAAGTTGAAAACCATCTTCATCCATAACCATTTGTAAGTTTCTCTTGCGGTTTTCTACATATGATTCTGTTGGGCTCTTCTTAGGGCATGATCTCTCAATATGCCCCACCTCATGACATCTTCTACATCTAAAAGATATGTTTTCATAATCTATAGTTTGGATCCACATATTATCCCCATACTTAAGAATGATTGATTCTGGTAAAGCTTTACTTATATCAATCATGACCAATATTCGAGCATAAATAGCCAAGAATCCATCTTTTGTCGTATCTAAAATCTCAAGGAATTCTCCTAGAGTGTTGCCTATTGCCTTGAAGGTATCTATTTCCTAAAATTCAATGGGTAACCCAAACATCCTAACCTAGATTGGTACTAGGGATAGATTTACATTTTTAGGTGAAAAGCCTTCATACCAATGGGTAAGGAAGAGTCTTGCTCTTCCCATAAACCAAGGACCCCCTTTTAGGATTTTTTCTCTTTCTTCCCTAGAACAAAAAATGGCTAGGAAGAAACCTTTGGGAAGAAATGATAGAATCACTCTTAGAGACTTCCAACTCCTATCAATCCATTTTCTCAAGGTTGAAGCCCCTGGCCAATACCCATTAAATTTACCAAAAACTGCCCTATCTTGGAGCAACGAGGATCTCTCTGAGGTGCGCTCACTAACCTCTACCACTAGAGATGATTCTAAGGATTTAACTATAAATCGGTCCATGGAAAGGAAACTAAAACTCAAAATCTATTGAAATTTATCTGAATGTCCTATAGCAAATATAATATTTGATAAAAACTTTATAAATTTTTCATGCACAATTTCTAAGATAAAGAAAGGGAAAAAAACTTAGCTGAAAAATTCTTTGTCCAGATAGAATGTCTTGCCTCACTGAAGTCCTAGCCCTTCATTGCTCTTCCCATCGTTCGAACCCTAGCTGACAAATATTTGCAATTTCTTTTTTGCGACTTGAAAAATCGTCACTGCCCTTGTTCCGAATGGTTGACTTCACAGGGTCGTATCTCCCTCAATATTGCTCGGATTTTTGCATATGACCACTCATTTTAAAGCTATTCAAATTCTGCACAAGTTGGTCCAAGAATCAGCTGAATCGGATAACTCTTCGCGAAGATATGGCTCCTAAAAGATGAGATATTTTTCAAGAAAAAACCCTAATCCTTTGCATAGATCTAAGATTTTTTATTTAGCAACTCTTTTGTAATTTTTTTTAAAATTAGAGTTGTGTTCCTAGTGACACCATAGTATTAGATTAAGCTTGCTAGGGTTTATTCCAAAGAAACCATTTGAAGATTCATAGCCATTTTTGTGGTATCATTCTAGTTGGAGTTGTGTATTATAGGTTGCACTGCAAAGTATCAAATCAAAATTTCTAGAACATTTTGTGAATGTCCTTTTGGGTTCATGACTTTTGTGGTGTTGCTTATCGGAGATGTATTTTAGAGCAATTATTGAATCAAATTTTTTTAGCTTTCAAGTTTAGGATTATAAAGTTAGGGACAATAACTTTATTTTGTAATTATATTTGTAAAAGGCCTATAAGACCACCTCCACTTTTTAAAATGATCTATGTAGTAGTTAATGAGCCTTATTTTATTGTTAGGATCCATGAAACTTATTGTGTATTGTATATACTTCCATTAAAAAAATATTGTATTAATCTCAATGTATTATTTTATATTTTTAGTAAAATAAAAGTCTATGGACATCACTCCACTAGTCCATATTTCTTTTCTTTATTATGAGTGTTGGTGATATTTTGATTTTGTTTAGTTTTCTCTTTATTGTGAAATTATCCATGCTATTTGAGTTAAAACTACCATAAATATTACAACTGAGCAACTCCCAAATAGTGATGGCTATATTTTCTCTTCTTCACTTTCCTACTTCACAATATTTCAAACTTACAACTATTTTAATAATATTTTTTTCCTTGGAGGCTTTTAACATGTGTAATGCCCCCTTGATATTAACCCTTTTACAACCACAACCACCAATATACAAAAAATATATAATGTATTTATAGAATAAAAGTGATAGAATACCATACTATAGAATTACCATTGAGCATACACTTGTAAAGCAAAAATCGACAATACCAAGATAGAAATAACAATTTCAACACAAAATATATTGCACAATAAAGAGATAATATTTTATTAATGTGGTGGGAGCCTTGATCTCCAATGTTACAATATAATTTGTATTGATACAATAGTTACAATCGAAGGGTTTTGAAAACCCTCATTCACAAAGAATATTCGATGTCTTCTGTGTCGTCTTTCACTCCAAACAAGTTTGTGGGTGGGATTGAGTATCCCTACAAGACCACCCTAGCTGTAACAACCTTCACGAATATATATCATGTAACCTACAAATAGATCAACAACACCAGGCGAGTCAAAAGCATATGCAAGGGCTCCACTGTGTGAGACCCTATGTAAAATCAAATCTAGTAAAACCCTAAGTGTAAAAATCCTGAAATGCAAGTGAAATATAGGAAGCGTAAGTTGTAAATGCAATAAACCTTTTACCTTGTTAAAATTATACCTATTTTTTTGATATGTGCTCTAGTGTCTACGTGTAGACACCTAAAATGCGTCATGTCGAGGTGACTACTCATATGGGACATGCTAGAAGACCATATGGAAGACCTTTGGATAGATCCAAGGTATAGCAGTGGTTTTTACCACTCATTTGGGCATCTTTGCCTAGTCAGTGCTAGCCACTGCTGACACCCGTGGTTAGTAGTGCTCACCACGCATGTCATCCATGGTCAGCACTCAAATTCAGTTGGCCTTCATCCGACCCAAAGTTGGTTGCAATGGCCAATTGGTTGCAGATTGGAGCGGTTTGAGCGAGGAAGGTTCTGGATCCTTCCATCCAACAAGCTCAACTGCCCAATCTTGATCTTGGCTTCATGAGGAAGCCACCCCTAGCCCTGGGCCAATGCTATAAGATCCCCCTTCGAATTGGGGATAAGTCTGGAGAAACATTTATCAATTGAGCAGCGAAGCCCTATCGAATTGCATAGCCAACTACATGCATTGAGAGGGATACTTTTGCTACCCAATTGGAGATCAAATTGCCATGGAAGCCCTAGGAGCCTAGGAGAGCCAAGAAACATCAATTCATGCAATCCATGCACCATCAGATCAATTCAACCACCAAACCTGTCAGAGGACACAGAGGTGACCCTTGGACATCAATTTGACAAGGTGGATCGAAGAGAAAGCCCTGATTTGGAGGGCAAACCTACTCAGAGCTCCACCGTGGCTTTCAGCCATGGTGAACAGTGCCACCCATGCATCAGACCCACGGTGAGCAAATCAGGGTAGATTCCCTTGTTTTTCCTTTTGCAGATTGTTTAGCTAGGTTAGATTAGTCTCATTATTGGATTAATTAGCATTTTAGAGACTCTGACCAGTATAATTAGGCTTTTTAGTCATTCTCTTTCATTTCTACAATTATGCTACTAATGGCTCATTTCATGCTTCCATGCTCTCAATTTCATAATTAGGCCATTAGGTAGATGCAATTGCTTTTCCTTTACATATTGTAGGATATTATTTCATGATTAATATAGGTTTAATATGTTTCTTGCACTTTCTTGATTATTGCTAATCATTACATCTTTTTGTGCAAGTATCTCCTAAAAGCCTCATCAAGAGAGGCCTCCTTTGTTGCTAATTGTTTCTTGTTGTTTATTGCATGTAGGACTAACAGGGTTTTGGGATGCAAGGCAACAAATGCCTCTAATCATGGAGAAGAGGGTCATCGACACCCTAGAGCAGTTCGTGTCACCCTAGAAGGCATTTGATCGCATCTACCCTTGAGAGGGATTAGATGCTATTGTAATTGATGTATCAAATGGGTATCCCTAAGAGGGATGAATCTGTAATTTGACTCCATTGAAATTAATAAAGGATTCCTTGTATTCATTTCATTTCTTGTTGTCAATTTATGCATGCCTATTTGTGTATCTTTTATCAATTGCAATAGTTAGACTAGGTGTGAGCCTTTTTGGTGGTTACAGTAGGCGATCACGATGGAACTCCACATTTTTTGCCATAATTTGCTGACTGTGTTTGGTGTTTTTATGGTAGGTGCTCCCCGTGGTTGACAACCACGGTCAAAAATTTGGCCCATGGTTGACAGGCACGGGCTATAGTGGCAGCCACGCATCAGACCCACGGTTAGTAGCAGACATAGCAGACAACAGGATTTTAAAGCTCAATCAGATGAGGATCTGAGGTAGGCCCTTCTGACATCCTCTGTTTCTATTTTCTGTCTCTGTGTTTTTCCAGAACCTAAAAAATGAAAATTAAATAGGATAACCATAAAAGAAGGATAAAACGAATTAGGTCCTTAGGGTTGTCATTTTTTAATTTTCGCTAGGCGTTGCTAGGAACAGTGGACCTTTGATTGCAGTCCGCCCTAGACTCCAACGTGCTAGAATAATTTGTGTGTTGAATTTGCATGCTTGAGGCCAAATCAAAGGCCATTTACATCGTAAAGTTGCATTGTCAAAAGGTCATGTAGGATGTAGCATGCATACTTTCTGAATATAAAATGTTCTTTTTATGCATATCATGTAGGAAATGATCATGTGAGTGTTGTATTATGCATCTTTCCTTTATGCAAATTAAAAATAACACACACACACCATGTTCCAAAGTAAACGCTAGTGAGTTGGAAGTCACATCCAACCACTAGTAGGGTTTCAACGATGGTGGAGGTGATTTCCATCCGTTGGCCCAAATCCCATGTACCCTATGTTCTAGACCAATACCGGATCCAAGAACCTTTCGTAGCCCAAAAAATTTGCATATACTCCTCTTCGGAGGGTATGACGCTGACTGGGTGAAAATGGGTGAGGATCTGGGAGGACCTGTGCTCCCTACCCGGGTGTGGACTTTCATTGCCGCACTTTGGGGGGATTACGTGACCTGGAGTTCATAGCCAGGTTGTCGAGCTACGAGCATACAGGTGAAAGCCATTAAACAATTGAGAAAATCATCAACGCTTTGCAAAACATGATAAGAGTTACTTTACTGATACAACAAATTGAAAACACATCAAACAGTTTAGGGCTCATTTTAAATTGTAAAAAGAGATAATCATCATTGTATTCTTTGCGTGCTAATAAAAGTTAAATCTAGACATAGGATACACAATGGTGCAAACACGGAGAGGCCGATCCGGGCATAGACCCGAGATCGAAGCCCAAGCTCCACCTAGTGCACAACACGATGTAGAATGCCCTCAATCATAGAATCCTCCTGGACGTCGTTCAACGAGCATTAGAGGGGATAATTCTACACGAGGGGATTCCGTTGAGAATACCCCGATTAGAGGAAGTACTAGACATCCCTCTAGACACAGATCAGAGCATGGGACTTCCCAGCATGGGGGTTCCGCATATGGTAGCATTTATCGTGACCGCATTCCACGTGGATCCATGGGTTCTGCCAAAGAATATGTCATCGAGGGATCCAGATTGGTACCCCTTCGATAGGTATCTAAGGGAGGCTCACGACCTCCACCTTTAGAGCATAGACATGTCCAAGATCCACCCATTCAGGGGTGAACGGAGAGGGTTGCTTCCGAGCACAGGCCCGCATAGACTCCCTATAGGGGTGAACCTACCAAGTTTACCATAGATATATCCAAAGTGGGAGCAAATGGTATGCCACCTCATGAGCCATGGCGTAGCAAACAATTGGATGGTCTAGACAAGGTCCTAGGGCATCTAGGATATAAGCCTATGCCTGCACCCTCTCGACCCACGAGCGTGTGTAGCGGAAGCACCATTAGGACCACCCGAGAACTTGGAGAGTGCTCCAAGCATTCTCGAGACATGCGTGCTCCTGCATCGCATGCAGGCACTGAGTATAGGAGACAGCCTAACACGAATGCCATATTTATAGATCGAGGCAAGAGTGTGGCAAATCAGTCCATTGGAGGACATACTCATAAAGTCGCTCGAACAGAGCGCACCCCTCCGAGGCCTCAAATGGCCGATCATCTTGATAGGGCTCATAGACTGATGTTGGAGCAGAGATGACAGATTCTCCAAGATCAATTGGAGGATGTTCATGTAGAGAAAGAACGCCTCAAAAATGAGAATACTCAGAGGCAGAGGTTCATCAAGAAAAATTATATGAACAATGCATGCATGAACAATGCATCCTTGATCATAAGGAGCGTGTAGAGAGAGAGGATCGATTGGCTAGCATCGGTTTACATCCTCACAATGAGATCAGGGAGCGTGTCGATAGACGAGTGGCTTCACAGCCCGAGTTACACCCTGAGAACATAGACACCCATACTCGCCATACGACTCAACATAGAGATCGACGTCCAACATCCGAGCAACATGAGCATAGGCAGTATGAGAATGAAGTGGGAGAGGAATTAGAACAAGAATATCCTAAAATATCCCAATTCGAGGAGGAGGGCGAGCCTAGTCCCCCACCTCGATCGAGGAAGAACCTACCTCCGAAGCCACCTCCAAGACAATCTTGAGAGGAGGAGTTTCTTTCCTCGCAAGCCTACAAGACCTTAGCAGAGAAGGTTCAAGCCATAGAGAAGCAAGGGATGACTTATCAGAAGCCTACCTTGAACAAAATTCACAATGAACCTCTATGCACGTCAGTGCCTATTCTAGCATATCCTGAGCATTTCAAGATGCCTAGGCTAGACAAGTTTCAAGGAGAGGAAGATGCACAGGAGCACATGACTAGTTTCCTAGATATGTGCTTTCATATTGAGAGCAATGATGCTTTGCTCCTGCGCACCTTCATCATGACCCTCTCAGGCCCATCTCGAGAGTGGTTCAACCAACTAAAGAGGCACAACATCACTAGTTTCAAACAACTAGCTGATGCATTTCTTGAATGCTTCTCCTTCGGTGTCAAGAAGAAGGTAAACTTATCCAACCTGGCCGCTCTAACGCAACATGACGATGAGCCAGTGATGGATTATGGAAAGTGATGGAGGAAAATGATGGCAAAGCTACCATTCTCCATCCCGTCCTCTGAATTAACATGAATGTTCATGAAGAATTGTGCCAAGCACATTTCGTTATTGCTATAGTTGTAGCAATACCAGACATTCGAAGAGGCTTTGGCGCAAGCCAAGGTGATTGAGGACATCAAGTTATAGGAGGGTAACTTGAAGCTAAGGAATAAGGAGGGGCACAAGAAAAGCACTAAGAGACATCAGGCCAAGCCGGCCCATGTTAATCAGGTAGTGTTGAACCTTCAAAAGGGAGAAAAAGGGCAACAAAAGCAAAATTATCAGGCCCAACCTCCACCTACGTAGTACGAGCAATGCAATAACAATTACAAGGGTAAAAATAAGGAGCAATGCCCACCTCGCGTATTCACTCAGTTATCGAAGTCGTTGACTTCAATTTTTCATTAGTTATGCGAGGCGAAGGCTATTAACTTACCTGAAGTCAAGATGGTGGATCCAAATCAACCTAAGCCTAAAGGCTATAAAGATGATCATTATTGCATCTTTCATCGATCGAAGGGCCACGACATCGAGGTATGTTGGTCCTTCAAACATCTTGTGCAAAATATGATCGAGAGAGGTACGCTTCTCATCGACAACCCGCAAGCGCCTGATAATAAAAATATGGGGATTTACAAAAATCCTTTACCTAATCATGAGGCATCGAGGAATAATGTTGGCCAGGTCAACCAAGTGCGCATCGAACCACCAACCCATGGGTTCATTGGCATGGTCAACGTTGTCATGAGGAACGTGAGGTATGAACGACCGAATCAACCTCCAGCACCTATTAGGGTCCAAGTTGCACCTCCTCCAAGGCCAGCCCAATATGTGCCCGACCCACCAACTAGACCGGTGGTGACCATCAAAAGTAGGTTGGTTCAAAACCTACAGACAACTCCAACGAAGTTGTCGATTTATGAGCTTATTCAGAAGTCTCCTAAGCATAGGGAGATGCTTATGGACATCTTAAGGTCCATAGAGGTGCAACCTCAGGATCCCAAAGTGTTTACACACTTTGTGGGGCACGTGCAACAGTGTCAGGAACCGGTCATTCAATTTCATGACCACAAAATCAAGATGGTTTCCACTGTTATAGCAGACCCGCCGTTGCATATTATCGCTTGTGTGAATCACAAACCATTCAAGCGGGTTTTTATCGACATGGGGTCATCGATCAATATCATAACTACCAAGGCATTAACTCACTTGAAGTTACCCAAGATGCATATCATTCCTTCTACCTTCACGTTGAGAGCGTTCAATGATGCATTATGCTCGATGGTCGGTACTATAGTTTTACCTATCCAGGTGGGACTGAAGACCATCCCGATGATGTGTCACATAATAGAAGGTGCTATGCAGTATAATATACTTCTAGGGAGGCCTTGGATCAGAGAAATGTATTGCATCCCTTCTATTCTACACCAGTGTATCAAATACATTCATGAGGGATAGGTTCACGTGGTGCCTTCGGATGAAGAACCCTTTAAATACGTGAATCTAGCAGATTTGCTGGGGGAATTTGTGCTCCCCTCAATGCACCTGGATGTGCGACTAATGTCACCAATAAAATATCCAGGAGGTATAATCAAAGAAGTGTGTGCTAGACCCACAATATCCGTATCTCAAAGATTGGAGCACACAACAACTACTTCCATTAGACCGACTACATCTACGATACAACGGGATGATAGGAAGTTGAAAGAAAAGGTGGATGAAAAGAAGATAAAGCAAAAGCCCAAGTTAGTTATCATTGAAACCCCTACTCCCATGGAAGTAGAGGAAGTTCAAGGAAGAGTCGAAGAGGCACCTCAGCCTGCTTCACCTGCGTCTTCAGCAGGGTCATCTGCACCGTAGGTGACCATCCATTTGGTTAATCCTAGGTTAGGGGAATACATTGTGCAGAATGTGATGTTCACACCGATTATCAAGACTGCACATGACATGGGCCGACCACGAGCCCATCGCCTTCCCATAGGGATGGTGGAACCATTGGGGGTACCACCCAACCAAACCAACTTCATCTATGGAGGGCTAGACCAGATCACATCTCCCGTGCCCATGGATGAGGATGATAATGAACCATTCACCGTGAATGTTCATTATATTTCTAACCCAGACTATGCCATGCGATACTTCAAGCATTACCATTGGCATGGTTACGGTCTCAGACTATTCGAGCAAGGGTGTAAGAGGCCTATAGAACCACAATATCAGTTACCTACTGATAGGTTCGGGTTGGGATTCTACAGTGGAGGATAGGCTGAACTCCTTGCGGTATCTTTAGACCACTTATACCTCAGTCTAGGGGGTGAGGTTGACTTCAATCCGTATCACCCTAATCCTTCTGCATTCTAGAGGGATAATCGGATGGTGTCTTACGTCACCATAGCACCACCCGAGACATATCATGAGGATATATTGGCCGACAGGACATGGGCATGCAGGATCAAGATGTTATCGTAGTGATAGATCTCGAGTTGGAAGGGCATTTCGATGAGGATATAGCAGAGTCCATTTTTGAGATAGGTGGACCTAGCTACAGTGAAGGAGAGGATAGTGAGTCCTCACCCGATGATCAATCGAAGGATGAGGTTGAGCCGGTCTATTCGGCAGTATCGTATTTATGGTGCTTGTACCTGATTTTACCGGACAATGATGATAGTGATCAGGAGATAACCTATATGGGGCCACATTTTCTAGAACATCCCATTCCAGTGGGGGTGAATGAGGGCCTGTATTACGATAGTGATGAAGAAGATGAGACAGAGAGAGCCTACTTAGGACCTCCCTACTTACGCTATCGCAATGCACCTTACACTATCGAGGAGATGCATAGAGAGATCAATCTCCATCCTTGCCTTAGAGGGAGACCACTGAATCTTAATATGATTTATCATATGGTGTTTCTCGATCCACCGACGTACATGGAGCTCCTTGAGCCCAATGATCCCATCCGATCATCTATTCACAAATCGGATCCGGAGATCCCCATACCCCTAGAACCACATCTCGGGGATGGTAGTTTTGCTAATGATGAGTCACTTGCACGTGGTCCTGGAGACATGATCCATTTCATCAACATGATCTCCATTGATTTGACCACTCCACTCCATAATCCAGCTGATCCGTCCAAACCATTGCATTTAAATGTAGATGCTATCGATTGGGATCACGTTGATTCACCTCTAGAGCCTAAAGATTTCTTCCCTAATGAAGAAATGTTGCAACCTTTCCATTTTGCGCTAGGCTATGCACATGATGTCTATCATGCTGAGGATGCTTCCAATGAGGAACCTATAAACCCAGTAGATGACATCCACTTGATCCCTATGCCTCATCAACTTGAGGAGGGATCCCATATGTCAATAGAGGAAACCTTCGAAGTGGATATCAGTAATGATCCCACCAATCCAAGGAAGGTTAAATTTGGAGAAATTTTGACTCCTAATGAGCGTGCCAACCTCATCCCTCTACTGAGAGAGAGACCTGCTCTCTTTTCTTGGACTTACAAGGATATGTCGGGTCTAGATCCGAAATTGGTTACTCATAACCTTTCGCTAGATCTATCAAAGAAGCCAGTCAAGCAGAAACTTAGGAAGATGCATCCAAAAATAGCCTTAATGGTTAAGGATGAATTGCAAAAGTTGTTGGACGTAGAGTTTGTTATCTCCATCGACTATCCAGAATGGGTATCCAATATGGTGCCTGTAGGAAAACCTGATGGAAGGATCTGTATTTGTATAGATTTTAGAGACCTGAATAAGGCAACACCAAAGGATTCATTTCTATTTCCGAATATCGATGCTCTTGTAGATGCAACTGTAGGTCATGAGATGCTCTCCTTAATGGATGGTTTTTCTGGTTACAATCAAATTCAGATTAAGCCCGAAGACCAGCATAAAACCACATTTATAACGCCATGGGGAACATTTTGCTATAAAGTTATGCCATTCGGCCTTAAAAATGTTGGTGCCACATATCAATGGGCTATGACATATATCTTTCATGACTATATGCATAAAATCTTAGAATATTATATTGATGACTTATTGGCAAAGTCATTATTGCATTCTAAGCATGCGGAGGTCTTAAGGAAGGTCTTCGATCACCTGATAGAGCATAATGTCAGGTTGAATCCTAAGAAGTGCATGTTTGGCGTAACTTTAGGAAAGCTCTTAGGATTCATCATTTCAAAATGAGGCATCGAAGTTGACCCGATAAAGGTCAAGGCTATTTTAGAAATGCTTCCCCCCATGAACATCAAGGAACTAAGAAGCCTTTAGGGCAAAGTAGCATCCATAAAGTGATTTATCACTCAATTATCAGATAAATGTTGACCCATGAATCGAATACTACACAAGGGGGTCCCATTCAATTGGGACGAGGACTGTCAAGCAGCCTTTGCTAAGATAAAGAAATACCTGGCGACGTCGCCAGTGCTAGCTCCACCAAGGCCAGATGTGCCATTTTTGCTATATATATTGGCAACCGAATTTGCACTAGGAACCATGTTAGCCCAAAAGAATATGCAAGGCAAAGAACATGCCATATATTATATTAGCCGAACCTTGGTGAGCTATGAGCTCGGATATGCATATGTGGAAAAGTTGTGTTTAGCAGTAGTGTTCACTACAAAGAAATTGTGATACTATATGTTGAGTCATACGACATATGTCATATCCAAACAAAATCCTTTACAATATATGATGAGCAAAACATATCACAATGACCTAACCATGGAGCATGCACCTAGCTACTACATTGATCTATACCATCATAAAAGCATAAATATTCACACAAGTACATAAATTGAACAGAAACAAAGTATGTAAGGTTTCTCGTATTAATCTTTGAATGAATTTTGATTACAAAAATGCCATCTTAGGGTCACTTGAAATATGATACTGATATTACAATTGCCAATGCCCTCAATAGGGTAGGTGCACTTATGGTGCTTTTTTGATTAGTCACAAACTACCTTGGGGTGGATCTAACCCCCTTCTCCGCGATGTGGAAGGATTATGACATAAGCTCCTCTTGCACCTGTCTCCCTATGAACAAGAAACAACAACACATGATTAAAAATATTGATAACCTCTCGTTATGAGGCCCTTTAAGGGAATATGCATGTAAGTGCCATTAAACTAGAAAAACAAGAAAGCATAAAGAAAGACTTTAAACTATTCTAATTAAATCAAGAATTATGCTACAACATGAAGGACATGAATAAGCAAATGATGCATGGATAAAATATCAAATTAGGAACAATAATGGGCATAAAAGATCCAATGTAATCCTACTTAATACAATGCATGAAATGTCTAATTTCTAAGGTTAGAGTTTCTCTAAAATACAATTAAATCTATGAAAGACTAATATAACTAATCTATGTAGTCAAAAGCAAAGCAAGTAAGGTGATCATTAACCTATTACAAACTACAGCTGTGATGGGCGGTCTGCACTATAAACCATGGCTGACAGCTGTGATTTGACATTTGATAAGTTTACCCTCAGAATTAGGGGCAGTGGGCTTAACCTCCTTATCCAAATTGATGTTCAAGGGTCGCCTTTGTTATCCTATGATAGATTTGGTGGTCAAATCGCTGTGAAGGGCTTTCATTTGCCCAGATTTGTGTTTCTTGATCCTCCTAGGAACCTAGGGCATCCATGGCTAATTGGTATTTATATGGATAGCAAAGAGGCTCTCAAATGCACAAAGTCAGTATGCAATTTGACAGGGCTTCACTCCTCTCTTGATCCATTAACTCTATCGATAATTCGCCAACAGTTCGCTATATAAATCATCTCTCTCTCCCAATTTGGAGGGGAGTATTTATAGCATGCCCCCTAGGGCTAGGGGTTGCTTCATGGAGAAGCCAAGAACAATAAGGGTGGTTAGGAAAGTTAGGATGGAAGCCTCTGGAATCTTGCATTCTTCAACTGCCTCCTTCTATATCTTTTGACTGTTCCAACCGATTTGGATCGGTTGGAAGGCCTAACTAAACTTTAGTTAAGACCGCAGGTCACAGTTGCTGTCCAGACTGCATACCACAGGTGTCAACCATGGTTTAGACTAGAGACCGTAGGTCCGGTTGTTCGACCGTTAGGCCAAAATGCCTAAATTGAGTGGTTAGAACCACTACTCTATCTTAGAGTTTGTCCAAGATCCTCCATATAGTTTTGTAGCATGTCCATATGAGTAGTTACCCTCGACATGAAACATTTTAGGTGTCTACATATAATACACGTACTGTGAAGTGGATCATGCTACTAACATAATTTAATTTGGAATTCATAAGCCAAAATTCCATTAAGGGACAAGTCATAGCAGATCAACTAGCTGAGGTGCCTCTCAAAAATAGTAGGCCCCTCACCATAGAGCTTCCTGATGATGCAATATTTGCCTTATCAAAAGCACCCAAACCCAAAGAACCAGACAACAAAGCCGATATGACCTTGTTCTTTGATGGTTTGAAGTGTGAGCAAGGGGGTGGTGTAGGAATAGTGTTGTTCACGCCACAAGGAGCTCCAATGCCCTTGTCATTCAAGTTGGACTTTCCTTGCACTAACAACAATGCTGAATATGAAGCCCTAATTTTGGGTCTCCAAACAGCTATCACCATGAAGATAAAAAGGCTAAATATCTTTGGTGATTCCCTTCTCATTGTGAACCAAGTTAAGGGACTATTTCAATGTCGATGTCCAGTATTGAAAGCTTACAAGGATCTTGTTGACACATATCTAGCTCGACTGGAATGGTATGACATCAAGGCAATCCCTCATTCATCCAATAGATTTGTAGACACAATGGCATATTTGGGATCTCTAATCCCTCAGAATCTGTCTACCGATTTCACTACCATCCATGTAAAAACATTGTCACATTCTACTGTGCAACGCGAAGCATTGGATAACAAAGAGTCAATCAACATGATTCATGTAGAACCAAACCATGAGTGGTTCTACAGAGCTAGAGACTTTCTTAAGAGAGCATCCTGGGGGTCTTTGATCTCATAGGATCCGACGGGGAGTGGTACTACCATTCACCACAAGGTTGTTTCCCAGTCTGCATTTGCAAATGTAGAACCATAGGGGGAGCATGCTGTCTTGTCAGTCAAGGCCGAAGCTTATCATAACTGGACATCATAGATATATGACTTCCTTAAACTTGGTATAATCCCTCAGGGATTATCGCATGCCACAAAATGCACATTCAAATAGAAAGCGACAAAGTATGTCTTGTTAGCAGACATCTTGTACCGTAGAAGCTACGATGGAGTTCTCCTTCATTGTCTTGAGCCCCAAGAGTCATCTTGGGCAATTTTAGAAGCTCACGATGGTACGTGCGGTGGCCATTTTAGTGGCATGGCTATCATCAAGCGCATCCTTCGTATGGGTTATTATTGGCCCACTATGGAGAAGGATTGCAATGTGTATGTCAAGAAATGCATTAAATGTCAACATCATGCTAATCTTACGCACCTGCCATCATAGGCCTTACAACCCATTCAAGCGGCTTGGCCATTTTCTCAGTGGGGACTTGATCTCATAGGTAAGATCTCTCCTCCATCATCAGGTCGACATACTTTTATTATTATGGCTACTGAGTATTTCACTAAGTGGGTGGAGGCTATTCCCTTAACAATGACAACTAGAGCATGTATTGCTGAGTTTATACTCACCAATATCATTAGTCATTTTGGGATACCATCCAAGATAGTTTTGGATAATGGAACGTCATTTAAGAACAAAACTGTGAGAGCTTTGACGTCTAAGTATAGAATCAAACACAGTTTTGTGACTCCATATTATCCACAAGAAAACGGGTAGGCTGAAGCTTCAAACAAGATAGTGGTCTCCATATTGAAAAATATGGTACAAGAGCACCACAAATATTGGCATATCCAGCTGCCCCTTGCATTATGGGCTTACAGGACTAGCATTCGAACACCCACTAGGGCAACTCCATTTTCACTAGTATATGGCGCTGAGGCCATTATGCCCCTAGAGTTGGAAATTCCAACACTATGCGTCACATTGAAAGAGTTCATTGATGATGACACCGCATGGCAAGCTCACCTAGATCAATTGATGCTACTTGATGAACATCACGTGAATGCCCTTGAGCACCTCCATGTTTATCAAGAGCACTTAAAATGAGCTTACAATAGCAAAGTCCATCTGAGAGACTTTGAGGTTGGTGATCTTGTGCTGAAAGAGAACCAATATAACTCAAATTTACTACCAAAAATGTGAGACAAATTTATGGCTAACTGGTTGGGTCCTTATATGATCTCGGAGAAGATTGGACCTGGGACATATCGCTTGACATCACTTGGAGGAGTTGAAGAGCCTGAACCTCTCAATATCCTTCATCTTAAAGCGTTCTATGCCTAAGAACCAGAAAAGGCTCCAAAGGCATCTGTAAGCCCTTTGGTCATCCATAAAAGGCTCCAAAGGCATCTGTAAGCCCTTTGGTCACTCAAAAAGGCTCCAAGGGTTTCTCAAAACCACTTGGTCAATCCCAAAAGGCTCCAAGGGTTTCTCAAAACCGCTTGGTCAATCCCAAAAGGCTCCAAGGGTTTTTCAAAACCACTTGGTCAATCCCAAAAGGCTCCAAGGGTTTTCTCAAAACCGCTTGGTCAATCCCAAAAGGCTCCAAAGGCGTCTGTTAGCTCTTTGGTCAAACCAAAATGTTAAAATCCATAAAAAAATTGGAAAAATATCAAAAATAAAAAACATTTGCATTTCATTTGCATCATTGCATTGCATTTCATTTTGCATTTCATTGCATTGCATTAGGCATATTCATCCATCGCACTTGCATTGGAACAAATTGTGTTAACAATCTTACAAATGACACCACGTTTGTATTTCAATCATGCATCTATGCACTATATTTTTCATCTATTTATCACCCTTGTGAGTAATTGTGTTTTTCAACACAACCCATCTTGTTGCTATGAAGAATATACTAGGGTTTTTTGGTCATTCAACCATACCTAGAGGTCTTCTCAAGAGTTGATAGAAAGCTTGCTTTGCTTTTGTAGTTGAGGTCTAGTTAGTATAGCCCTTAGCATATCATAATCCTATCACTAATCAACAAATTAAACAATCCTAATAAGGACTAGGGGAAGATGAAAGCCACGAAGCAGGACCAGGTATCCTGAGGTGAAAAGATTTATTCTTGCTTATCCCCCTATGCGGACGGTATGGGAAATGTTGGCAATTGGCAAAAGGATAAGTTTATTCCCTACCCAGAATCCCTTGCTTACGTTAAAATGAGCAATATCCTAGAGTGATATCCCAGATCAATCCTCCATATTGATACCCTAGATCGATATCATAGATCGACATCCCAGATTGATATCCCATATTGATATCATAAGATCGATATCCTAGATCGATATCCCAAAAATAGTTTCCCAAAGTAAAATCCCCAAAGGAAGTTTCTGAAGCAAATTATCAAATGTAAATCCCAAAAATTCAGATCAAATGAAGATCAAATTGTACAAAGAAAGTAAAATCAGTATCAAATCCCTTGCTCAAAAGAAAAAAGAGAAAGTACAAAATAAACAATGATTTTTATCACTATAGTACAAAAATAAACAGTGATTTTTATCACTTTATATGAGCAAGTATCCCAAAAATTTGAAGAAAAGAAGGGGGTGAACTTGAATCCCTAGAATTGTCAGCACTACTGTACCTTACGCATGATGATATGTCTGATGCATTAGCATCTCGCTTATGTACAGACCAATGTTTGAATGTGGAAGAGCTAGCTTCAGGTGTCCTGTATCGCCTAGTGGTCTAGTCCAACTAAAATCTAAACCTAGGATTGGGTAAGACATTTGCGGACCCCCGATCTTAGCAATGGGCTGAAAGAATCCCACTTGACATCGGGGTATGCTTGTGCCTTATCAAATATACTCACTTGCACACATAGGGATAATGAATAGTTAGGGCCTATCCTAGTGAAAACCTTATGTTTCAGAAGTCTAGTGTGGCTAGTATACAACTTTTGATCAGTCAACTAGGGTGTTTGAGTCTCATGGTAAACCTCAAAAATTCCCAAATAGCAACAATCAAATTTTCAAATGCAATCATCAAAAATCAATTTCTTTTATGAGAGTTTGTTTATTAGAATTATTTGTACTATATAATTAGATACCGGATGGATGTTAGAAATGATATTTAGATGGCCACTGATTATATTATACATATTATTTTAATTCACAAAAGCTTATGAACAGAAAATAATACATCATTACATCTCACATATGGGTGTACTATCTTTCACAAAGAGATAAAGCAACTACAATCCATGATTGTTATACATTCTGTGGTGTCATCCATTAGATTGTTAAAACCTCATATCATATTGCATACATTGTGTTTTAAGTGATTAAAACATACATGTCCATTTACAATAACTCAATATCATCAAAAATACATGCAATACAAACATGGCATGAATCATGTCATAAACAACATAAAGTAAATGCATACAAGTGAAGCAGATCAAAACTACATTAAACATCAAACATTGCATTCGTATACATAGCATCATAAAGTAGTCCATCTACACATGTATATCACTACATCCACATCATATAGCTAGTGCATGTCATCCATACATCACATCATATAGCAATAAATCAAATATCTGCATTGCATCCATGTGCATAACATAAACATAAAATACCAAAAATAAAGTACACATATAATGAGATGAACTATCATATCATATATATATATGTGTCAAGAGTACATAGTATCAGGGTATATCAAAATGCTCTAGGCTACAACTGTGTAGGTCCTCGACCTTACACTCAAAAATGGTACAAAAAGTATCTCTAAGATCTATACTACATAGGGCTTGCACCCCTAGTCTGTGAGGCACCTCCATCACCTCCACCATCCCTATGAGTCCTCTACGAGCTAGCACCATGAGTGCTCAAAGACCTATGAGTCCTCTCAGTCCTATGCATCCTATGGCTCAAGCTAGCAGAAGACTACCCTATCTCCCTAGTCCTAGATCTAGTCCTCTGAGTCCTTGTAGTGTGGGTATCCTCTAGAACCTCCCCACCTAGTAGCCTGATATGACCCTCTAGCTGGTCGATGCGAGGCTACATTTGTATGCCTAGAATTACCCTCCTCCATGAGGGAATGTAGATGCTTGATCTCTACCATGGGATCACGACCTCCTGGTAGCAAAGTAGAGGGCACTACTAGAGGTGGCATGATAGCCTATGAAGATGAGGGATCTCCCCTCACTACCTTAAGTAGGTCCCTCTCAGTAGTCATGACACTCAGCTATGCCTGTGCCAGATCCCGCTCACCTATGAGCTATGTGATCTGAGTGTCTACAACGGTAGCCTATGCATGGAGAGCTGTCCTCTCCTCCTCATATCCCTACCATCGCCTCTCCCCATGTGCTAGCTTCACCTCTAGAGTGGTGATAGAAGTATCCCTATGAAGTATTTGAGTCTGTAGTCTCCCAACCTAGCTCTAGAGGTCAAAAATCTAGGCTCTCAACTACCCAATCTCACTATCTAGAGGTGCCTCACCCTCCTCTAATGCCTCCTCCTCTACCTCCACCTATGGGCCCTCCTCTATAGTGGCCCTAGTGCCCCATGCACCCTCTATCCTCTAGTGGGTCCTACACCCATGAGGGTCCACCTCTGTGCCCTCTACACCCTCTACTATGAATCCACCAATTGGTCAGCCTAGAGGACCCTCTCCATACCACTAGAAATCTACCCACCATCCATCATAGTCCAGAGTAGTGCCTACATCCACCAGGCCTGACTCTTGATAGTCATCATCCTCATCCCCTAGGGGAGTCACCTAGGGCCATGTCAGGTCCCTCTCGAGGACCAGGTGTCTATAGATAGTCGACATCTCTAGGACATCCTATCGGATCCCAAACTACCTCAAGATGTGAGAATAGAAGTGGTACTCATGTATGTCGACCTTTCGATCGAAGATCCATCTATCTCTATGCACTCGATGTAGGTCCCTGTCCGCATCTATCCATGTCGGGAAGTCCATGTATGATCACCACCGTATGTGCTTAGGGTGGAGCTATGCAAATCTAGTAATGTAATGCTCTAGGTCTCCTACATGAGACCTACTCCTAAAGCCCTCCTACTCCTAGGGCTAGCAGGTGGTGTAGCACTGTCGATCATCAATGATAGTAGTAATCATTAGGGCAAGTCCATGGGGTGCTCAATCAGGATGTGCTACCAACCCCATATCTGAAGGAGGATGCTGCAGCTGATGCCTACTCTACTGCGATGCATGATCTGATATAGCTCATGGTAGAGTTGTGCTAATAGGGTGCTCCCCCATGATAGAATGAGAGGCTACGCAGTCGAGCTCACCATAACCTCTCTGGTCCGAGCTAGGAGGTTCCAAGGGAACCTCACACCTAAAGAATCTGGGAGGACTATCTGAATAATCAAGTGCATAAATATAGCCTCCCACTGTGAAAAGAATCTAGCCTCAAACCACTCCTCGACATGGATGCCTCCATGGGCATTATGGTCCTGGGCCTCAGTACTCCATCTACCAAATATGGAATCAAATACGACCTTCCTAGCCATGGTAGGAGAAGACGTGATGGCCTCACCATCAATGGGTAGGTGGAAGATATGGTAGACGTCCTCCAAAGTGATAGTCATTTCACCCATCGATAGGTGAAATGTGTTGGTCCACGCATCCCAGTGATGGGCCAAAGTAGTCAAGTATGCCTGGTCAATCCGGATGGTGGGGAGGTTCAAGATGTAATCGAACCCCACAATAGTGAACCAATCCCACTCCCCGAGAGTGAGATCACCATGAAGGTTATGAAGGAGATCGGTCTCCCTCACTCTGTTAGTCAAAGTCTGAGTAACAAAAATAATAAATAGAGAAAAACAATGAAAAATAATTCTAACTATCAAAACAAATTTAAAAATGCATAAAAACACAAAAACATGTCAACACATGATCACAAATTTCAAAAACATCAAAAAAAGCACTTCAACATTGCAATAAATGACATTAATTGCCTAGAAAAATAAAAAAATTAAACAAATTGAAAAATTTTCTAACTCATGCGCGCCATGGGTCCTAGCAACGGTCAGCACAATGGTCAAAAATTTGACCATTGGGATTTAAATCCCACCGTGGTTGACAACCGTGGCCCCCAATTTGCCAATTGGGAGCCACGTCTGCCACCCATGGCTAAGGGGCATGACCTTTTTAGGGTCATGTGCTCCCCATAAATAACCCCAAAACCCTAAAAAAATTAAGTAACCCACCCTCTAATCTAACCTATGCTAAACCTAGCTAGGGTGTGGTTCGTTACCGATAGTTTAATGAGATTTGTTAACCCATTATTTAGTGTGGTTAATTTTAAACCGGTAATGTAATTGCGAGGTCTCGGTTTGTGAGTTACCTTAGAAGCACCGACTCCTCCACTGGTCGAGGCTTTCGGTTGATCGACCATCGATGTGGAAAATTAGAATTGTGTCAGGTTTTCGGTAGCGTTCCATGTCAGAATGTAGTTTTTACCTCCTAGAGCTCTCAGTTTTACTGTCATATGCAGGTGAATAATGAAAATTTACAAAGTGAAAAACCTTATATAATTTTTAATTTTGGTGCGGCCCATGGTTGACATCCATGGTCCCCAGATTAGGGTTTTCCGCCCATGGTTGCCATCCACGGTTAAGGAATTGGCCCACTTCTAATAGGCACGGTTAGAAAACCACATTAATTGCTCCAAATTCCCATCGTGGAGAGCCTTAAAAGGTCAAATCAAGGATGTTAATCAGACCAGATAATTCAAAAAATTCAAAATTAACAAAAAAATCAAATAAATCAAAAGCCAAATGCACCTCGTATTCAGTTATTTACCCTATACACTTGGTGGTTGCAGCGACTTGCGATCCATGCAATCCGGCAAGATGAGTAAATTACCATAAGGACATTTGGGGCAAATTCATCATTTTTGAATTGTTATGTTTCATTTCAATCCCTAAGAAGGCCTACACAGCCGGACTGCTCCACGGGAATGAGATATTCATCGCAATTCTCCTATGACACTTTTTAGCATATCATCGACATTATGATTCACTACAAGCCTAATGGACATTGCTATCATTTCGATTCCCTAAGAAGGCCTTCGTGGCTGGACCACTCCATGGGATAGGAATATGCAATTATTCTAAACGGTGTAATCATAGCTGATTAGGCCTTGCCAAGTATTCAAATGCTAAATCTTAATTTGTGCAAAGATCATTCATAGTGGTCAAGCGACCTCGTCGCTTCATTTAATTGTCATTACCCTCATCGACTCGTCGCTTGAGGGGGTAGTCATAATATCAAATCATAATCAAAGTCAACAGTAGATCCCTTGATCTTGTCAAAATTGTGTTCGTCCTTGCGAATCATTGCTAAAGACTATCATAAGCTTACCCCTTTGCTTGGGGAAAATAGCAAATATGATAGTTAGTTTGTAACTCTCTTCCTTTCGGATTGACAGGCGTGAAAGCCTACTTGGCATTGATGCTATCCGAATGTCTGATGACGAGTGCAAACTTTTTCAAATTTAAGCCTTCTATCGAGTTAGAAGCAATGATTCGAGGATGCGCATCCTTTTGCTGGACTCGGGGCATCTAATGTTGATCAGATCAATGATCATCATCCAACCTACGACATCATTTTAGGAGGTCTAGTTTTGCTCAACGTTGTTCAAAATCACAATGCATCTCAAAAGGGGCATCTGTAGACACCTAAAATGCGTCATGCCAAGGTGACTACTCATATGGGACATGCTAGAAGACCATATGGAAGACCTTTGGACAGATCCAAGGTATAGCAGTGGTTTTTACCACTCATTTGGGCACCTTTGCCTAGTCAGTGCTAGCCACTACTGACACCCATGGTTAGCAGTGCTCACCACGCATGTCATCCATGGTCAGCACTCAGAGTCAGTTGGCCTTCATCCGACCCAAAGTTGGTTGCAATGGCCAATTGGTTGCATATTGGAGTGGTTTGAGCGAGGAAGGTTCTGGATCCTTCCATCCAACAAGCTCAACCACCCAATATTGATCTTGGCTTCATGAGGAAGCCACCCCTAGCCCTGGGCCAATGCTATAAGATCCCCCTCCAAATTGGGGATAAGTCTGGAGAAACATTTATCAATTGAGCAGTGAAGCCCTATCGAATTGCATAGCCAACTACATGCATTGAGAGGGATACTTTTGCTACCCAATTGGAGATCAAATTGCCATGGAAGCCCTAGGAGCCTAGGAGAGCCAAGAAACATCAATTCATGCAATCCGTGCACCATCAGATCAATTCAACCACCAAACCTATCAGAGGACATAGAGGCGACCCTTGGACATCAATTTGACAAGGTGGATCGGAGAGAAAGCCCTGATTTGGAGGGCAAACCTACTCAGAGCTCCGTCGTGGCTTTCAGCCATGGTGAACAGTGCCACCCATGCATCAGACCCACGGTGAGCAAATCAGGGTAGATTCCCTTGTTTTTCCTTTTGCAGATTATTTAGCTAGGTTAGATTAGTCTTATTATTGGATTAATTAGCATTTTAGAGACTCTGACCAAGTATAATTAGGATTTTTAGTCATTCTCTTTCATTTCTACAATTATGCTACTAATGGTTCATTTCATGCTTCCATGCTCTCAATTTCATAATTAGGCCATTAGGTAGATGCAATTGCTTTTCCTTTACATATTGTAGGATATTATTTCATGATTAATATAGGTTTAATATGTTTCTTGCACTTTCTTGATTATTGCTAATCATTACATCTTTTTGTGCAAGTATCTCCTAAAAGCCTCATCAAGAGAGGCCTCCTTTGTTGCTAATTGTTTCTTGTTGTTTATTGCACGCAGGACTAACAGGGTTTTGGGATGCAAGGCAACAAATACCTCTAATCATGGAGAAGAGGGTCATCGACACCCTAGAGCAGTTCGTGTCACCCTAGAAGGCATTTGATCGCATCTACCCTTGAGAGGGATTAGATGCTATTGTAATTGATGTATCAAATGGGTATCCCTAAGAGGGACGAATCTGTAATTTGACTCCATTGAAATTAATAAAGGATTCCTTGTATTCGTTTCATTTCTTGTTGTCAATTTATGCATGCCTATTTGTGTATCTTTTATCAATTGCAATAGTTAGACTAGGTGTGAGCCTTTTTGGTGGTTACACTACGATCTGGAGTGGCACGAATGTCTGTGAGCATTCAAGGGTTTATCAATGGTAAAATAAAGGCTGAAAATACCCTGGAGCATTTTTGAAGGGTTGTGAATGCCCTACAACATTCTTGGAACACTCAATAGCATTCACAGGATGCTGGGAGGAATTAAGGAGTGATGGGGGAGTGTTGTAGAACCTTATATTTGGTTTGTAAGGGTTTACGACAACAACGAGAGAGGATACAATGATGATGAGGAGGGGATACACTAGCAAAATTCTAGGGTTTTAGATAAGGATGAAGGCAAGGGCTCTCAACACTTTCTAAATTTTGAATGGAATAACCGCTTAACCTTCATTCACAAAACTAAATGATCTTTTATAACTTACCTCCAACATGTTAGGGTTTTGACGACACTAATGGGCGATTGGGATTAAAACATGATGGATGACTAAGATTATAACTTTGACATGTGACATGGATTAAGTTAGATGGATTGCTGAGATTAAACCATTAATGAGCGGCTGTGATTTATTCATACATATATATTTATATTAAATATATAAATATAAATATAAATATAAAATATTTATATTTATATATAAAATATATAAATAAATAAATAAATAAATAAATATATAATAATAATTAATTTTTGTGATTGGATAATGCATATGGATGACAAGTGGCTAGGTTTTGGTGTCTACAGATACCCCTTTTTGTATTGCATTGCATGAAATACAATGCGGTGCATAGACAAGAGATACCTGGTCCGGTGAAGCAAATTTCTTTCCCTTAGAGTGCAAAAATATCCTAGAGAAAAATAATGTTGGTGTAGGAATGAGTGAAGAATGAATCTCATGAGCCAATTGACAAAATTATGGGTGATAATGTGGGTGAAAATATGGATGTAATTGTATTATGTTTTTGTCCTAACAGAAAAGGAGTTTTTGCCAATGTGGGTGATAATGTGATGTAAATAGTGTATCCTTATGTGGGAAATCAAAATAAAAAATGGTTTCTCCAAGTTTGGGGTGGTCCTGTGCTATTGAGGAATATGCCTTTTGGTGTCATTGAAATGCAAAGTGATGAAAATGCAAGATTATATGGGGGAGTGTGACTGTTGTAAAATTCTCTAAATCAAAATCAATCATACTACTAGCCTATATCCCTGATGATAGTAAGTATCAAAGAGATAATGTAATGAAAGTAATCCATGTTTCAAGCCCTAAAGACAAGGCCATCACTGACAACATAAGAGCAAATTAATCTGAGCATAGTCTCACTCAAAAAATGAGGGATCCAATGGCTTTTTATTTTGAACAAGAGGACATTGAATGATGATATGAGCAAGTGTACTTATGGTTATTTACCCATCCTATAGAATTGCATGGATAACCAATCACTGTTATCACCAAGTTAAATAGAGTGAACCATTGGATATGAGGTTCACTTGAAAATGTGAGTGGAATTGGTAAATGTTGAATGTAATTGGCAAGGTGGAATAATGATGTATGATATTGAATGTAGATGGAGATGCATTGAGGAGTGAATTGTATGATTTTGTGAAATTTGGAATTGTTTTGGAATGTTTTTGGAGCAATTGTGGATAATTTCACAACTTTTTATCGCAAACAAAGTTTAACCACCCAAATCAATCCATGTTATCACAAAATGTGATGAAATATTGTGATGAATGACTAGGATGATGAATGTGGCAGTTTTATGAAATTTTGGGCCATTTTGAAATTTTTGTGCGTGATTTTGGTATTTTTACTTTTGGTCACAAATGAAATTGAAACATTCAAATTGATTTGTATCTTCACAAAATATAATGGAATGATGAAATGGATGCATGGATGAAATGTGAGGTGATTCTATGGAGGTAAGCTACATTTTTGAGCATTTTGGTCTTTTTGTAGCATTCTAGAGCCAGACATCGACCAACATCTGCATCATGCATATATGTGAGAGAGCATTTGAATGCACTTTGCAAATACCTTAAGGTATTTGAGTATGCCAGAAACAACTATAAAAGGTCTGCAAAGGTAAAATTGGATTCATTATTGTGTTCATGAGTTCCAAAAATAATGTTTGAAGGAGAGTGAGTGAGTGTGAAGGAGTGTGAAGGGGTGCAAAAATGGCGATGGAGGGAGTGGATGTGGCAGCAGGCGTGAGGGTGCAGGTGGCTAGAATTTGTGAAATGTTTTTATTTTTTTATTTTTTAATTCAATGAATGTGCTTAGTAATGTGTATTTGTTATTGTGTTGTTCTGTAGTTGAGGATTTTGGAGGCTCGATACCAATTCTCGCCCATCATACCAAGGGTGAGAAAATCCTTGCAGAAGATCGATTGGGATTGGTTGGAGGATGTTGGATTAACTAGGGTTGCACGAATTGAGGGGGTGAGGGTGGATGAGGGGTATCTCTCAACCTTGGAAAAGAGGTGGGATCTGGATATGGGGACCTTCTAGCTCTCAATAGGGTAGATGATGGTGATACTGGAAGATGTGTATTGTATCTTTTAGTTGCTAGTGGAGGGATTGTGTGTCCTAATTGGACATGATATGGAGTATGAGCTAAGGTGGATATTTGGAGATGGATGGAGGGATGTGAGTGTGAGGGGTGGTGGGATTAGATACTTGGCCATGTATGCCAAGAAGGAGTTGGAGGCACTACCCACCCTAGTTATGTTCCTGTTGACCAATGTGGTGGTGCCTAACAACATCGAATGTTGGTTTCCATAGAACATGATTCGGTTGGTGTACAATATGATCGATGAGCCTCGAGTGTATGCATGGGTACTAGCTATACTAGCATAGATGTATGTGGAGCTTTATGAGGTAAAGAGGCAGGGGTAGAAGAGATTGGTTTGTAGTGTATTGATGTAGTATTGGGGTTTGGAGCACTTTAGTGTAGCTTATTCTATGGACCTACATTGCGAGGAGTGGGATAGGGATCAATCCTATGTGTTGAGATTATGGGTGTTTGAGGAGGTTTAGCTAAGTCATCCTGGTCATAGTAGCCAAGATTATAGAGATATGTGGGTTAGATTGAAATTAGATCAAGTGTATTATCATCCATGGCAGGAGGCTAGGTGGCCCTCGAATAGAGAGCAAATATGGTGGGTGAGGTAGTATAGATGGGTGGTTGGGTAGCATGGGAGTGAGGTGGAGCTAATCCAATTCTCAATGGTGCTGTGGTTGTTTGGGTTGAGGTAGGGGGTACCTGAGGCTCCTATGCTCTATAGGCGTTGATCTAATGAGTCAAGCCTACCTTGTGTGGAAAAGTAACAAGTGGACTATGAGGATGATGAGGATATGGAGCTTTTAGATGTGGATGATTATAGGACCACAGTGGAGTATGAGGCTTGGTTTGCTTCACAAATATTGGGAAAAATATTGGTTAGTTTTTCTGTGGTTAAATTAATTGCCTCCATTA
Source organism: Wollemia nobilis (assembly GCA_028583015.1). Classification (NCBI taxonomy): domain Eukaryota; kingdom Viridiplantae; phylum Streptophyta; class Pinopsida; order Araucariales; family Araucariaceae; genus Wollemia; species Wollemia nobilis. The sequence goes on along the minus strand of JAQPPZ010017049.1, from coordinate 3,823,013 downwards.
AATTGTCAACCCGAGGTAGCTCGTAGTCTTGTGATCAGTCGTGCACAATATATGCTTATAATTTCTACTTTAGAGTTGAGTCTCTCATATTTATAGTTTGGGTGATGTTTGATGTTCGTTGAAGTTTTGATTCTAAATTCCAAAATAATAATCTATCCTACGTTTATGAAAACATGACTAAATTGCACACAAAAATTAAAACGGTACTTTGCTAGAAATCATAGAAAATAGGGAGATAAATTAATCTATAGAAAATTAATTAACAAAAAATATGGGAAAGTAAAGGAAGAACTCTATTGTAAGTGGGCCCATGCTTCCAACAGGTTCTGCCCACGTTAGATCTTCATTGGATGCTTAGACGATTTAACAAAAAATAACTCAGAAATATTTTATTAACAATTGCAGCAAAGAATTTATAGGAAAAATCTAGGGGTTTTGTCTTCAGGGATGGCCTGCATATTTATAAGATATGTGGCCAAACCCTATTACAGTTTACAAAAAAAATAAAAAAATATGATTCTCTTTTATAACCGCTTGCATGAATAAAGGAATTAGGTAAAATATCAGGCTTGGTGAGATATTTTAGCGTATTCCATTTCCAGAATACGTCTGATATTTTCTTTGCCTGATTTACATAAATATTTTACATAGTGGATAAAAATAGATGACTAGTCATCTTTGACATCGTCCCTGGTCTGGTTTCAATGTTGAAACTCCATTTATGCTTGTTGCTAAAATTTTGCTCTGTTCTACCAACCATAGAGTTCTGTTGGAATTTGGCTTTAGTGGAAATCAGGCACCTTGTCTGTAGAAGTTAGAAAGAAAATGCCTTATCTATAGATGTTGGGAAGCAGGCACCAACATGGGAGTCATGCGTCTAACGAGAATCAAACACCTAATGGAAAGTAGACACCTAATAGGAAGCAGGCACCTAACAATTAAGTGCCAAACGAAAGTTAGGTGCTTCAAAGGGAATTGGGCGCCTGACTTCATACTTCACACCGATGTTCCATAGATGTTTTGCCTTCATGAAATTGCAAGTGCTAGGTCTGAGTGGGAACTTGATGAAAACATGCCAAAATACAAAAAATTCCATAAAATCTACATAAAATACACTTAAAGATAAATATTAAATAACATGTAGAATAAACTGTTAAATATATATAATTTTTATAAAACATGTTGATGAGGATTGATGTTAGATCTTTCATATGACCCCTCTAGTAGTTCCTAGCTTAGGTTTGCTTAGTTTATTTCTAGCAAATTCATATTGTAAGTGAGTCTCTTTCTCACATGCACTTGTGGGCACTAGTTGTCTTCTAGTTGTCTTTTAGAGTGTTAGTTAGCAAGTGTGAACTCAAAGTAGGAAGTGTGTGCTTCAAGTTAGCTAAAATGGATCTTCTAGTTAGCAATCTTAACTTAGAAGTTTACGTGCATTCTCCTTTGCACCTTTGTAGCTTTTGGTTGAAGCGTATTGAATCAAATCCATGATTTCATGGGTTGGTTATGTATTTTGGGCCATTAGTGCCTATATAATGGTTTGTAAATAATAGAACACTTAGTTGGATTTTCAATCCTTTTCATTGGTATCAGAGCCTAGTTCATGTTTGCACTAGGGCTTGTGAGGTGAGAGGATAGGAGATAGAAATATTATGAGAAACGTATTCTCATTGAGGACTCGGTTTAAGCCCAAAGGGAGCTTGAAAACCATTCGGAGAAGGAAGTTCCTTCGCCGACAAACCCCTCGATCCAACTTTTTGCTTATGCTTAAGAAGTATAGGAAAAGTTTGCCCCAGAGTTCTTCGTATACCGATCCTTGGAAGGGATTGGATCGTAGCTACGGTCCAATTAGGATTAGGGAGCCTTTTGACCCTACTGCCCCCCATTTTTGAGTATTGAAGAGCTTCAGGAGGACTCCAAAGCTAGGTCGTGTGTCGACTTAGAGCTGGGTGCCTTTCAAACGCTGGTCGTGTGTCGACCGGATCTTGAAAGGAGAGCTACTGGTGGGAGCTGGTTGCTCACATTTTCATAATTTCAAGCTTTTTAAATTTTAGATTAACCCCCATGGTTAATTTTTAAATTTTTTTAATTTTGTGTTAGAAAGCTTTCAAATTTGGTCAATATATTATTTTAATAATATATATTGTAGATCTGCTGCAAAATTGTAAAAAAAAAAAAAAGGCATTGTTATTTTTTTTTATTTTTTATTTTGCAGCACTCGGCCCACCTCGGCTGCACTCGGCAGCTTCGGCAGCCTTCGGCTGTGTTCGGCAGGCGGCCGGCCAGCCAGGTTGCGGCACCCCGGCACGCGCATTTGCGGCAGGGGGTAGCCGAGGGCCGACAGCCGACAGCCTTCGGCTGTCGTTCCGACGCTGTCCGACGCGACAGCGTCCGGCTGGGCCGAGGCTGTCCAGAGACAGCACTGCCGCCGAGGCTGTCCTGCGACAGCACTGCGGCCGAGGCTGTCCCGCGACAGCACTGCAGCCACGGCCCGTAGCGCGTCGGCTGACAGCGTCAGCCGACGCCCGACATTTTTGTCGGCGTGACGATAGCGCGCTGTCCGGACCGACGACGCGTCGGCCTCCCGCCCGTCACTGTTTGTCGGCATAGACGGCTCGCCGCTCGATGACCTGTGGAGTCAACGCGGCTCGACAGCTGTCGCTATCGTCGTGGTCGCGGTCCGACCGGCCGTAGAAGAGACAGCACCGTAGCCAGGCAGGAGGCCTGGCTACGCTGTCCTTCGGCAGTGCCGACGGCGGCGCCTAGAGCAGCCGCACGGGTGCGTGGCTTGGGAACCCGCACCAAGATTGTTTTTTTTTCTACCGCACTGTTGAAATTTTGAACTTCGGGACTGCACCTCTGTACCTGGACCTCGGGAAGTGTGCAGTGGGAGGTTTAGTTGCATGTCAAATTTTCATGCATAATGCAGTTTTGTCCAGTTTAACAGCAGAAAAAGGGTAACTTTATTGTAAAAATTTTAAATTTTTACTATTTTAAAGTGCATGTTAAAATTTTATTTTATTAATTTAATTTTTAATGACTTAATTAAATTCTTTAATCTTTTGATTAATTGCAATTTAATTTTTTTAAGTTATTTTTAAATTAATAAATTTTAATTTTTGCACTTTATATTAGTTTAAGAATTTCAAAATTTATGCCTTAGGAGTAAATTTTCAATTTTAAGCAACACTCCATTGTAACAAGGAAATTTGCATTGTACTTCCTTGATTTAGTGCTTTCTTAAACTTTACTTCTGGCTTATACCCGGGAACATATGGCTTCTGACTTGGCTGCCCAAGTGGCAGAATTAGCCCATGTTGTAAACACTTTGGCAGATAAGGCTAATGACACTACAATGGCAGAAGTCCTTGGCAACCTTGCCATGAAGGTAAATGACATTTCTTTGCATAATACCTCCACTTCTGCTCATGATTCACGTTTGAGAGTTCGTTGTGAAGTTCCATTGTATGATGGATCCAGGAACCCTGATGTCTTGAATAGTTGGATTCTTGACATGAGTTCATGGTTTGCTTTTTCTCAACTTTCAGAAGATGATGTAGTGCCTTATGCTAAGCTAAAACTTTCTGGCTTAGCCAAAGTACTTGTGGAACGAAAACGAGGGCAAGAACTCTCTACTTGGGAGGAGCTTGTACAATGTCTTAAGACCAATTTCTATCCTTCAAATTATTCTAGGGAATTGGTTATTAAATGGTTTCGTTTTCGTCAAGGTACTAATATGTCTGTACAAGAATATATTTTCCAATTTAACAGGTTCCGAATACTTGTGAATGTGGAGGATGATGTTCCAGTGTTTGATTCTCAAGTTTCAAAGTGGCTTGTTGGAGCATTTGTACAAGGAACTAATGTTTGTTTCTATGGAAACATTGGATCAAGTTTTCAACCAGGTGCAGCTTGCGGAGGACAAGTTCAAGGCGCAATCGCAGGCATTCCGCACACCTGTTACTCAAGTGGTTGGAAACTCATCAAAAGGGAATAATTCTTTCTCACAAAAGAAGAATTTTGCTCAAAAGAAGAATGTGTCTTCTCCATCTCCTTCTTCTCCTTCCCCTTCCACTTCTACTCCTTCTTCTTCTTCTAAATCTTCATCTTCTTCTTCTAAGAAATTCTGCAATTATTGTAAGAAGAAAGGGCATGAGAAAGCTGATTGCTTTAAGCTCAAAAAGAAGAGTTTAGTGATTACTACTCAAGAGGAGGATGCTTCCAAGGGTCCCCTTGAGTCTGTAGGAGAGAGTAGAGTATATACGGAATTACGAGGTAAGCTTAATGAAGTTACCTTAGTAAATGTAAGTTCTTCAGATGGAGCTCGTGATGCTTTGTTCATCACTCGAGCCCACTTACTTCACAACTTTGCAACCGATTGTATAGTGGACAATGGCTCGCAGAAAAATCTAATTGCGAGGTCCATTGTCGAGCGTTTGAAGTTACCTATGGAGCCTCATCCTCAACCTTATTCTTTGGGTTGGAAGGATAGTGGAAGAGGCTCGGAAATCACTCACACTTGCACTTTAAAATTTGCACTTGGCCCACATCTCATAGATCAAGTCACTTGTGATGTGACTCCTATGGATTGTTGTGGGATTTTGCTTGGACAACCTTTTCTAGTATGATAGGAGAGCTGTTTATGATGCTTTTAAAAGAACCTACACACTTCAAAAATATGGTAAGGTCTTTCTCATTAAAAGCACCAACACTCCTAATATCATTCTAAGTTCCAAGCAAACGAAAAGAGTAATTAAGAAAGGTGGTGATGTTGCTCTAATTTTCATTCGCTCTCAAAACACTTCTACATCTACATCCATTACAAAGCAACACTCTTCAATGGATAAAATATTGCAAAGTTATTCACACATATTTCAGGAGCCAAAGTCTCTTCCTCCAATTCGCACAATTAATCACAAGCATTGAAATAATTCCAGGTTCTTCTCTTCCTAATGCTCCCATGTATAGACAATCTATTTTGCAAAATGAAGAAATAAAAAAGCAAATAGAAGATTTGTTGTCTAAGGGTTTCATTAAGGAAAGTACTTCTGCTTGTGCATCACCTATTTTGTTAGTTCTTAAGAAAGATGGCACTTGGAGATTATGCATTGATTTTCGTGCATTGAACAGAATTTCTGTGAAGAATAGATATCCCTTACCCCGCATTGATGATTTATTAGATCAGCTTCAAGGAGCTAAGTTCTTTTCAAAAATAGATCTCAAAAGTGGATATCATCAAGTGCGTATCCAAGCTGAGGATACATGGAAGACTGCTTTCAAGACGAAGATGGGCCTCTTTGAATGGTTGGTCATGCCCTTCGGTCTTACTAATGCTCCCGCAACCTTCATGAGGTTGATGAATGATGTATTTCGTGAAGTCCTTGACAAATTTGTCATTATATATCTTGATGATATATTGATTTTCTCAAAAACTTGGGAGGAACACCTTAGGCATATCCAACGAAACCCTTGATCTTCTTGCGAAGAATCAATTATATGCCAACTCTTCCAAGTGTTCTTTTGGCAATACTTCAGCTTTCTTACCTTGGCTATGTGATTAGTGAGAGTGGAATTCAGGTAGATCCCCTTAAAGTTGATGTTTTGCTTAAGTGGTCCCCTCCTACAACTCTCACTGAGTTAAGGAGTTTCCTAGGACTTGCGAACTTTTATCGCAAGTTCATTCCTCAATATTCCACCCTTGCAGCTCCATTGCATTATCTCACTAAGTCCAAAACTCCATTTCATTGGGAGAAAAGCCAAGAAGTTGCCTTTGAGAAACTCAAAAAGAAATTGTGTACAGCGCCTGTGTTAACTTTACCTGACCTTTCTCAACCTTTTGAGATTGAAACAGATGCCTCTAAAGTTGCCTTAGGAGCTGTGCTCAAACAAAATGGTCATCCAGTAGCTTATCATTCAGAAACCTTTTCTGCTGCTAAGTTGAACTATTCTACATATGACAAGGAGTTGTATGCTTTAGTTCAAGCCATTAAGTACTGGAGACACTATCTTTTGGGAAAAGATACAGTAGTACACACTGATCATATGCCTCTCAAGTTTTTACAATCTCAAAGTAAAATTGAAGAATCAAGACATATGAAGTGGGCCTCTTACCTCCAACAATTTCACTTGGTGATCAAGTACAAAAAGGGGAAGAGTAATACAGCTTGCCGATTGTTTGAGTAGGCCTCCGACCGCTCTTGCCTTAACAATCATGTCCACTTCACACTTGGGATTTCAGACTTGGCCTAATCGGTATTCTCAGGATCCCGATTTTGGAAAAATATTTGAGCAAGTGAGTAAGCCTTCTTCTTCCAATTTGCGTCCTTTCCAAGATTTCTACATCAAAGAAGGACTTCTTTACAAATTGGACAAGGTTTGTGTTCCTTGTGAGCCTAGAGTGTCACTTCTTAAGGAAGCTCATTCTACACTTTATGGTGGTCACTTTGGGAAGCATAAAACACTTCATCATTTGCAACGATTTTTCTATTGGCCAAAAATGCAGAGGGATGTGTTGAGATTTCTCAAGCAGTGTGCAGTTTGTTGTCGCTCAAAACCAGCTAATAGAAAGTTTGGCTTAGGCATGCCTTTGCCCATTCCTTCCCGTCCTTGGGAAAGCATTTCCATGGACTTGGTTAGTGGTTTTCCTATGACAGTGCGCCAACATGATTGTGTGTTCGTGGTGGTTGACAGATTCAGCAAAATGGCTAAGTTTATTCCATGCCGCAAGACTTAGCTCAATTTTTCTTTGACAAGCATTTGGCGTTCCTTTGGTCTACCTACCAGTATTATCTCGGATCGTGATTCACGCTTTGTGGGTCACTTTTGGCATTCTTTGTGGAAGATTTTGGGAGTTTCCCTTAACTTTTCTACCGCCTATCATCCGCAGTCCGATGGGCAGACTGAAGTGGTAAACCGTACACTTGTGCAAAGTTTGCGAATCTATCATCACGCTTCACCAAAAAAGTGGGACTTGAGTCTCACGCATATTGAACATGCCTATAATAGGGCCCTACACTCTTCTACAGGTCATTCACCCTTTGAAGTTTGTATGGGATTTCAGCCCTTGGCACCTTATGAGTTACCTTTGTCTTTGCCTTCTCCCGTCACTTCACATCTTCAGAAGGAGCAAGACAAGGCACACTCATTTGTTCAACACTTGCACAATCTTCAATCAAAGGTGGTTGAGATTTTGCAAAAGACACAGCAACAGCAGAAAAAGGCCATGGATCGACATCGAATTCCTCATCCTTTTCAGGTTGGTGATAAAGTTTGGTTGCATCTTGACAAGCGACGTTTCACTGATAAGACTCATAGCAAAATCAAACCAATTCGCTATGGGCCTTATACTATTCTTCAAGAGGGTGTCCGAGAATGCTTTCCGCCTTGATCTTCCCACACACTTGGGAATTCATGACGTCGTCAATGTAGATCTCTTGAAGTTGTACTTTGACTCTACATTGGAGATCGCACCGACCTATCGCTCATCCCGTGGACGTGGTCCCCGAGGCACGCTTACCATTGGATGCAGATCAGATCTATGACACGAAGACTCGAGAGACTCGCCAGGGGTCTACCACCTCATATCTTGTGGCTCGACGAGGACAACTGCCGCATCAGTGCTCGTTGGATTTCTTTTCATCAGATGTCCCGTGACTTTCCTATTCTTTTGAAAGCATTGGAGTCCAATGCTTCTATTGTGGGGAGGCATGATGAGGATTGATGTTAGATCTTTCATATGACCCCTCTAGTAGTTCCTAGCTTAGGTTTGCTTAGTTTATTTCTAGCAAATTCATATTGTAAGTGAGTCTCTTTCTCACATGCACTTGTGGGCACTAGTTGTCTTCTAGTTGTCTTTTAGAGTGTTAGTTAGCAAGTGTGAACTCAAAGTAGGAAGTGTGTGCTTCAAGTTAGCTAAAATGGATCTTCTAGTTAGCAATCTTAACTTAGAAGTTTACGTGCATTCTCCTTTGCACCTTTGTAGCTTTTGGTTGAAGCGTATTGAATCAAATCCATGATTTCATGGGTTGGTTATGTATTTTGGGCCATTAGTGCCTATATAATGGTTTGTAAATAATAGAACACTTAGTTGGATTTTCAATCCTTTTCACATGTACATCTATAAAAATAAGTGCCATTTTTTTATAAGGAAAGTGGTACAAAAAATGAGCATTTTTGGGGCTCATCATCCCCCCATGCTTAAGGGGTGGCACGTCCCTGTGCCACTTTATACTGGTAATTACCAGTTCTATTTACAACATCCCAATAAGCCTTGTTGGTCTCTTTCCTTTTCTTTTCAGTGGCCTTTGCTTTTTCCTTGTCTCGGGGCTTTCGCCCCTTTGGTGCTTTGGGAGCGGCTGCCTCCTATCCCTGCTATTTCTGGTGCTTGCTGCGTCAAACTGGATGACTTGGCCCTACTCTTTTCTTGGGCGGTTCCCTTGTCCAGGCCACCTTGCCTTTTTCAACATTCAAATAGTAGCCAGAGAAACTGGTGGCATCCTTCTGGAATGCGGGCTCAACCATTTTCTAGTACTCATGGTGAAGGGGTAACTCTTCACCCATAGGTACTGCTTCTTCATCGCCAAATGGGATGCTAGACTTTTTAGCAACCCTAGCTGTGGGAAAATCAGCCCCTATTGGGTCAAGTTCAGGTTCAGCCTTGACCTCTATTTTTGCCATCGAAGGGGTTCTGCTACTTGATGCCTGATCTGTAGGTGGCACAGGACCTAGAAATCCCATCCTCATGAAATATGCCTTCATCCTTGAAGGTTGATCACCTACCGACCCATATAAGCTCCAGAACTACTCAGGTTGGGCAACTAGAATTCTCTTGGGAGGCCTCTTGGCTTGCTTTCTGGCCTCTTTTTTAGCTTCCTTGAGTGCTTTCTTAGAGGCCTTCTTCCAATTATTTTTGTCTACTTTAATCTCCTCTTTAAGCTCCTCAAATTTTTCTTTTTGGGCAGCAAACAATTTCTTTGCTGCCTCCCATTCCTCATCAAAATCTAATTTTGATTCCTCATCAGATTCTATGCCCAATTCCTTCAATTCTACAACTCTTGCTCTAGTTCTGGGTCTTCACTGAGATGCCCTTATAACTTTTTGCTTTGACCTCAACTTTATGTGCTGCATCCTAGGGTATGTTGGTGCTGTTGCTGCTTCCTAGTTTTTAGTAGATGCAGGCTATTGAGCCTCTTCTTCCTGTGTAATGAATTATTGCTCAACTGAAACTGCTTCTTCCTCTTAAGGTTGTTCGGCCCCTACATCAGCTGGAGAATGCTCTGGCTCTTCCTCCTTTCCTAAAACTTGAGGCTCTTGAGCCTCTACTTCATTCTCCTCTTCATCTCCTTTTTTTGTAGACTATTCTAAATTTTGAGGTTCCTCAACCTCAACTTCATCTTCCTGAAGTACCTATTCTATAGAATGAGATGTGGAACAGGGCTGCTCTACTTCCATTGTAACATCCACTCCCTGCTCTATTTTTATATCAGTAGGGGCACCTCTATTGCCCCATCAGTCTGCATCATTACATCTACTTTGGTTGGTTGCTCGGCTCCCACTACTCTGCCCTATAGTTGCAATCATCCTATTTTCCCCTATAATTATTAAATTGTCTGATACAATTTATGCATCTTCAATGCAACTTCTTTCTTGGACTCTTGAAATAGAGTCCGTTCTTCTCTGTATTTGGCTTCCCAAGTGGAAGCCTGCTCTCTCAATACCTGTAGTTGTTGCTACAAATCTTCCTCCCCTCCTATGGCAAATATTCTGTAGCAACCTCCTATTGAGGAGTTTACCCCTTTGAAATATCTTGTAAAATTTGGGCTAGGTACTCTTCCCTATTCAGCTCATCGATCATTGCTTCATCGTCTGATGAGCTCAAAACCACCCTTGATATTTTTGGCCTTCTACTTCTAGTTCTGGTGGAAATTGGCATGAAAGTAGGGCTTGGTGGATCCTGCCTTGCCTCATCATCGAATTGAGGGCTAGTGGGAGACAAAGCCTATCCTGCTTCCTCATCAAATTGGGGAAAAATAGGGGATGAGGCTTGTCCTACTTCCCCTATAGTTTTTACAGGCTGGGACGTAGGCGTCATCTCTTCTCATTCTATCACCTCTTGGGTCAATTGCTCATTATGTATTGGCACCTCCCTCTCTTCTTGTGCCCCTAGAACTACATTAGTGCCCTCGATCTCCTCAACTATCACATTTCTATGTGACTCTACATATCGTACCAAGGCTAAAATTAGGCCATGGTGAGCCAAGGTAGATGTTGTGCCTACTTGGTACCGTTTGGCCTCATATTTGAGGGTGCATGCAAGGTAATGTGAGATATTGATTTTATCCCCATGTAGTATGTGATTGAGAAAGTAAAAATGATTTACATTCAATGTGGAGTACCTACCAGAGTAAGTGAAGAATCATGTGATCTATTCGAAGACCACCCTCTAGAGCTTAAGGATGTGGTGTTTGGGAAAACCAACGTGCATCAGGTGCTTAGTCGGTCCCCCAAAGAATATCTGCGCATAGAGAGTGAGGTTATCTTCCTTGTATGTGCACTCCCCTATTAGAGGGAGACCCGTAACTTTGGCGATATAATCATTAATGATTGGAATTTCCAGTCCTCACATGTGTATGATCCCATTCCTCATGGATGCTACAAATTCGTTAGCAACCGCTGGATCCTAACCCTGAATGACTAGTATACAATACTCCATCCATCCTAAAACATGAAATTGGGTTTGCACATCTGTAGAAATCCTTGAGAAATTGGTAGGTTCACTTTTCTTGAGGTCATGGTTCTTTGATCTTCCTCCCATGCTTTTCCCTTGGTTTATAGTTCACTTGGAAACACTTCTATTTTTTTTTTGAATTTCTATAGCACTTCACACTCTATTTTTTTGCTTTTTGTAGGCAGTTTTATAGTAGTTATTAAGTAGTTTTTTAAAACAATTGCTTTCTTGCATGCAAGCAGTTAATTACCATAATCAATAGTGATTATGGTTATCCATGGTAAGTTTCCTTCGAGCATGTGCCCGATTGTGCGGAGGTGATAACCATAAGCAATTGACCAATCAGAGCCATGACATGTAGCACAGTGCCAAGTGGAGTTATTCGGGTGGCTAGGACAATAATGGGGGTTGTGCCGACACTTTTCCATAGACACACATGCATATGAAAAAATATAGACATAAAATAAAAAATTTAATCATGCACCTAAATTCGTTCCATGGGTGTATATGCATAGATATCCATGGTGCATTGCTATTGGTTGGTGTTTGATGACTAGGCAAATCACAATGGATAATGATGGCCATATTTCCCATACAATGAATTCTCTTCCACGTGATTGGTTCTCGATAGCTGTAATATGACTTATTCGAGACATCCTACAAAATTCAAAAACAAAGGTTAGAAAAAACATGTCTTCTTGGGATGACAAACATCCCCTCCTTGGAAGTTGGTTGATGTCAACTTTTAATTTTTTTCATGATATATTTGACTTTGCACATGCGTGGGGTGTTGACGTGGCTCGGGCCACATCCCAATGCTGATGTTTTATTCTTTCAAGGTAGAAAATGACTAAAAATATGGAAATCAGGTGCCTTTTCCATATGGAAATTAGGTACCTTCTTTTGAATTATGGCATGCAGGTGCCTTGGAAATTGAAAAGCATGCACCTTAGGAATCAAGCGCTTTGCTTAACATGGGAAGTAGGCGCCTTAGCAATTAGGCTAATGCCTAACATGGGAAGTAGGCACTTAGCAATGCTTATAGGTGAATGGGAAGGGAAGTAGCTTTTTGCTAACTATCGGTGTCATACTTATAAAACAAACTTTATACAAACTCAACTTTTTTAATAGAAAATTTGGTGTCGCTTTCCCAAAAATGGAAGTCGGGCACCCTTTTCTTGGAAAAACTAGGAATCAGGTGTCGGTCTACCATAAGATGGGATGCAGGCACCATCTCCTTAACATACTGAGAGTCAGGCACCTTGTATCATATAATGGGAATCAGGTACCTCCTTTTCATAGTATGGGAATCAGGTGCCTTCTATCGTAATATGGGAATCAGGCACCTTCTATCATAAAATGGGAATCAGGTACCTTTCCCATCAAAAAATGGAAAACAGGTGCTTCTCTTTATTCAATGGGTGCTGAATTTTCCTCGTATATGCATTGTAAGGTTGATCAGGCCTTTAGCGCTCTAGTTGAAGAATAAGGACAAAATCAGCATCCACCCCTAAACCAATAGTTGAGTGTTTTATTATCCATAAAGACCAATCCAAACACTCTTGTGCAGATTCAGGTTTAGTATTCCCCTCTCTAAGTGGGGACAAGCTACTCCTACTACAAGAAATTTCTCCTAGAAATCTGGGAAGGTGCAGGTTCATGGATCTTGTGCTTGTTAGGCCTAGGTTTCCTAGGCTGCCTAACAGTTGCACTCAGGGCATCGTTCCTACAAAACAAAAATACAACTAAAAAAAGAAAAATTTGAAAGAATAATTATCTTTGGGACTATGTGGACTAGGTCCACATATTACTAACTCAAGATAAAATCAGAATCAACTGGGGTCTCCCCCATGCCTAATCTAGACTCAATCATGTATGCTTCAGACACATGGTATGGACGTAGGCGGTGGCCATTGACTGTTAAGGTAATGTTGCTACCATCAATTGTTCTGATCCTCATAACCCCATTGTTGATGACTTCAATCACTTCATATGGCCCCATCCAATGCTGCATGAGCTTACCTTTCCTTTCCTAGAATCAAGAATCATATAGTAATGCCCATTCTCCCACTTTAAGTTACTTTGGCCTGGTGTGGTGGTCATGCCACTTGGCCCTTTGTTTTTGAATGATCTCTATTTTTTGTAGAGCATCAAGGTGGTATTCATCCAGCTGATTAAGCTATTGAATTCATTCTTTCTGTGCATCATCTAGGTTTATATTCAATTCTACTGTAGTCCTAAGTGTTTTGACTTCAAAATCTATAGGCATCATAGCACTCTTCCCATAGACTAATTGAAATGGTGTGAAACCAGTAGTAGTCTTCCAGGTGGTCTTGTAGGCCCACACTACTTCTGGTAATCTAGTAGCCCAATCCTTCCTATGTTGTTGCACTATCTTTGTCAGGATATTTTCCAACTCTCGGTTGGTCACCTCAACTTGCCCATTCTCCTGTGGATGGTAGGGAGTGGTTTTGTTATGCCTGATTTTGTATTGTTGCATGAGTTCTTGAATCATCCTTGAAGTAAATTGAGGTCCTTGATTAGTTGTGATCTCCCTTGGAACCCCAAATCTTGTAAAAATTGATGAATACAAGAAATCTGCTACAATTTTCTCCTTTGAATCATGCAAAGCCTGCACTTCAACCCACTTAGTCACATAGTCAGTACAAACTAGGATATACCTCTTACCTCCTGACTATGGATTAATGGGTCCTACGAAGTCCATCCCCCATTTATCAAATGGCTCAATGTGAACATGTGGTTGGAGTGGCATCTCATCTCTAAGAGTAGGTCTGCCCATCCTCTGACATTGATCACACTGGCTCACATGCTTGGCTGCATCTTTGAATAGTGAAGGCCAATAATAACCAACCTGCAACACTTTATATGCAATCATTTTTCCTACAAAATGGCCACCACAAGGTTCATCATGGCAAGCCTTCAGTATTTTAGTTATTTCATTCCCAACAACACATCTTCTCATGAGTTGATCAGGCCCTATTTTAAATAGGCACCCATCAATCCATGAGAAATCTACACTTTTCTCAATTAAAGTCTATTTTTCATGAGGTAAAAGTGTAGGGGATACTTTACTAATGGCTAAATAATTAGCCATATCTATGTACCAAGGTATCTGATCATTTAGAGCAAACAAATGCTCATCTAGAAATTGGTCCTCTATAGTTGCATAGTCTGGAGGTGTTAATCTAGACAAGAAATCAGCTACCACATTGTCCTTTCCTGGCTTGTCCACTATTGTCACATCAAATTCCTATAAAAGCAACAACCATCTGATAATTCTACCACTAATCCCAGGTTTTTTTGTCAAGTATCTGATCGTTGAGTGATCAGTGTGTACAAAAACCTGATATCCTATGATATAATGATGAAATTTGTTAAGAGCATGTATTACTGCAAGAAACTCCTTCTCTGTGATAGTATAATTGAATTCAACACCTGTGAGGTTTTTACTAACATAATAGATGGCATAAAAATCATCACCATATTTCTATCCCAGTATTGAGCCTATTGCATTGTTAGATGCATCAACATATATGTGAAAAGGTATGGTCCAATTTGGACCTCTCAACACTGGAGCAGTAATTAGTTTTTCCTTTAAGGTTTTGAATGCTTGTTCACATTCTTTAGTCCAGATAAACTTTGTATCCTTAGTTAACAATGTGGTAAGAGGTTTAGCAGTTTTTCTAAAGTCTGATATAAACCTCCTATAGTAATCGATTGATCCTAGGAAACTATGGATATCCTTCTGTGTTTTGGGAGTAGGTAGGGTTTGGATGACTTCTATTTTCTTTCTATCTACTTTGATCCCATCTGCAGAAATGTGATGTCCTAAAACTATCCCTTCCTGCATCAACATATAACATTTCTCATTGCTTAGGGATAGGTTAGTTTCCTCACACCATTTAAGTATCTTTTCTAGATTTTCTATGGTGGTTTCAAAAGTTTCTCCATATACAGTGAAATCATCCATGTATACCTCCACAGTCTCTCCAATCATGTCAGAAAAAATGCTCAGAACTACCCTCTGGAAGGTGGCAGGTGCATTGCATAGACCAAATGGTAAAACTCGATAAGCAAATGTCCCCCATGGACAAGTGAAGGTGGTTTTGTCTTGATCTTCTTCCCCTATTTGGATCTGATTGTATCCATTGAACCCATCCAGGAAAGAAAAATACTTCTTGCCTACTAAGGTGTCAAGGACCTGATCTATGAAGGGTAAAGGGAAGTGGTCTTTCTTAGTTGCTTTGTTCAACAACCTATAATCAACACAAATTCTCCACTTTCCATTCTTCTTGGGCACCACCACTAATGGTGATACCCACTCACTATCTGAAATGGGGTAGATGAATCCAACTGTGAGGAGTTTTTGTAATTCTATTTTGACAATTTCTTTCATAGTTGGGTTCATTCTCCTCTGTGGTTGTCTTACTGGTTTAACCTGGTCTTCCAGATATATCCTATGAGTACAGGTCTCAGGAGCTATTCCTCTCATGTCAGAATACTCCCAAGCAAAGGCATCTTGATGTTTTTCCAATGTTTGTTTCAGTTTGGTTTATTGTTCAACTATCAACTTGTTATCTATGTTCAACATTCTACCAGGTGCAACTTCTATTTGCTGAATATGGTGGTCTTTTCCTCCCACTAATGGCAACTCAAGAGGAGGATAGGAGGGTTCTCCCTAAAAAAAGTGAGATATCATCTTATCCTCATCATTTTCATCTCCCAACTCATCAAGTGTCATGATAGGTTGGATCATTGATAGACCACCAATATTTTGACTCTCATTCTCAGGTTCTCCCAACAAATCTGTAGACTATGCAGGTGGATGTATGATTAGTTTCTTTATATTCTGACCATCTAAAATGGTCATTTGCCCATCTCTACAGCTTATGTAAGCATCAATTATTGCTATCCAAGGTCTACCTAAGATTAATGGGTATCCACCTAACCCAGACTTAGATTGTAGCACTAAGAAATCTATTGGATACTCCCATGCATCCACTGTAATAGTGATATCTTCTAATATTCCCTCAGGGAGCATTGTAGACCTGTCTGCCAACTGTAGCATAGTTTTAGTGGGCTTCAGATTAGTCAATTTTAGTTTTTGCATGGTCTCCTAGGGCATGACATTGATGGCAGCCCCCAAATCTACTAGTGTATTGGGTAAAACACAACCCTCTATTTTTACAGTTAACACAGGGCTTCTTGGATCTAAGTACTTCTGGCTGTAGGTATTCCCTAACATAAGGTCAGCTAACTGACCTACCAAACTGATTGATTTAGCTGGTTTCCTCCTTGGTTTCTTGAGGCATAACTCTCTTATGGCCTTACCATAGATAGGTATGTCTCTGATGGCTTGAAAGAGAGGGATTGTGACCATTAAGTTTTTTAAACTAGAGAGAATATCAAACTCTATTTGTATTGGTTTCTTGGGTTCTTGCAACCTTTGTGGAAAAGGTGGAACCCCTTCTTTGTTATTCACAAGTGTTGATTCTTCTTCTACTTCCTCTATAAGGGGTGATTCCCCTTTTCCTATCTCTATGTGTTCCTCTTCTTCTACAAGAGGAGTGACTTCTACACCTAATTATTTTCCTGATCGTAACTGGATCGGATCACAATCTACCTTAATATTATACATGGGGTACATCTCATTTTCCATCTGATAGGTTGGCTGTTATTTGTTGTTTGGATTTGTTGTAGGTTGTGCTGGTAACTGAGGAGTTCTTGAAGTAGGAGGAGCAGGTAGACTTGGTTGTAGTGGAGTTGGAGCAGGATGTTGTGGATACTGATTCCAAGCATTCTGGTTTCTCCACTACTACCCAGGCTACTGGTATTGCATCCAAGGGTAAGGGTTGTAAGGATTTGCTCCTTGGGGAAATGGATTCCAAGGTTGTTGCCCATACCAACCCATATTGGGTGGTTGGGCTTGACCTTGGTTTTGGTAATTGCTGCCCCCATAAGATGGCATTCTTGATTGCATGTTGTTACCCATAGGAGACTATTGCTAGTTTCTCCTATTACCCATGAAGTATGCTTCTATTACTTCAGGTTCCTCTTTAGATTTCATTAACTATGGACACAACTTGGTTTTATGATCCTTTTTATAGACAACACATACACAAACTTTGTTTTCTGGACACTCATTTCTGGGGTGTTTGCCTCTGCATTTAGGATAGAAGTAGGCCAATGCTGCCTCATTCTCCTACTTCTTCTTCTGAAGTAGAAGGGTATCCATTTGAAGAGCCAGAGATGATAACATCTCACTCTTGAGGTCCTCAAGCATATTGCCTATTTCTATTTTAGTGATAGTGGTTGACTGCTTAACATTTCTAGGGGTCAACTTACCTTTTCTTCTTGAAAATTTTGACACAACTATCGAATATCATCCATTTGATGTTGGTAAATATCCCCTCCAGAGATCATGTTTAAGGCTTCCAGGGATTCATTCATCAGTCCTTTCAGAAAAATGCTTCTTAGGGACCTATCTCCTAGTTTTGAATGGGGTGATCTTTGCAAATTGAAGCTGAATCTATCCCAATATTCTTCCATAGATTCCCCTTCCTTTTGTGTCATGTCTAGGACTTCTTCTCTTGCATCTCGTGCTCTACCAAAATCTTGATACTGATCTAGGAAAAGTCTCTTCAATTGTTCCCAGGTAGTTATCCATTTATCCCCCAAGCTGATGAACCAGTGCAAAGTTGAATCATCAAGGGTGGAAGGGAATAATTTTAGTTTTTGAGCATCTATGGTGTAATCCACAGATCTGCATAAAACATCAAATTTAAATAGAAATATATCTGGATCTTCTGTTGGTAGTCCTCTAAAGGTTGGAAGGTGGGTAGGAGAGATGTGCTTCATCTTGTGATCTCCTCCTACCTCTCCTATTGGAAAACTAAAACTAGTGGATGCTTCCTCTAGATTTTTTGCCATTCTATCTGCTATTGGAGTTTCTACACCGATTGCGTTTAGAGCAGCTATCAATGCTTCTAGTTCATTTATTTTATCCTTCATAAGGATGGATAAGTCAGTATTTGAGATGGTTCCATCTAATACTGCTTGCTAGCATTCGGTATTCAGTAGATCTTCCTCAGATTGAACTCTACTTATCTCCGATCCTGCTCTAAGATTCTACTGAATTATTTCAGAAGGATCCTGTGCAAATAGTGGGTGTTCCCACCAATGCACAGGTGGAGATTGTGATGGAGATATTTCAGTCTCAGGTTCAGATTCTACTAAAGCAGAAGGGTTTTGAGAAACAACTTCTTTGTTTTTGACAAAATGACCATCCGGTCCTCTATTCTTAGGTGGACTCATACAAAGTTTCAGATGAAGGTTTCTGGAGAAAGTAGTCTAAACTACTACTACTATGCTTCCTTCAGAACTAGAAATTATAATGGCTACTCCCTAGAAATGGTACCAAAATGTTGGGCAAAATATTGGTTAGTTTTTCTATGGTTCAATTAATTACCTCCATTTAATTGTCAACCTAGGGTAGCTCGTAGTCTTGTGAGCAGCCGTGCACAATATATGCTTATAATTTCTCCTTCAGATATGAGTCCCTCAGATTTATGGTTTGGGGGGTGTTGGATGTTCATTGAAGTTTTGATTCTAAATTCCAAACCAATAATCTATCCTACGTTTATGAAAATAGGACTAAAATGCATACAAAAATTAAAATGGTACTTTGCTGGAAATTACTAAAAATAAGGGAAAATAATAAGAAAATAAATTAATCTATAAAAAATTAAATAATAAAAAATAGGGGAAAGTAAGGGAAGAACTCTGTTGTAAGTGGGCCCACGCTTCCAATAGGTTCTACCCACGTTAAATCTTCATCGGATGCTTAGACGATTTAATAGGAAATAACTCAAAAATATTTTATTAACAATTGCAACAAAGAATTTATAGGAAAAATTTAGGGGTTTGTCTTCAGGGGTGGCCTACATATTTATAAGATATGCGGCCACACCCTATTACAATTTTCAAAACAAATCAAAATTATGATTCTCTTTTACAATCGCCTGCATGAATGAAGGAATCAGGTAAAATATCGAGCTTGGTGAGCTATTTCAGTGTATTCTATTTCTAGAATACATTTGATATTTGTTTTGCCCGATTTACATAAATATTTCATGTAGCAGCTGAAAAATAGGTGGCTAGTCATCTTTGACATCGTCCCTTGTCCGGTTTCAATGCTGAAACTCCATTTATGCTTGTTGCTAAAATTTTGCTCTATTCTACCGACCACAGAGTCGTGCTAGAATTTGGCTTTAGTGGAAATCAGGTGCCTCATCTGTAGAAGTCGGGAAGCAGGCACCTTGTCTATAGAAGTTGGGAAGCAGGCACCAACATAGGAGTCAGGCAACTAATGGGAAGCAGGCGCCTAACAGGAAGCAGGCACCTAACGGGAAGTAGGTGCCTAACGAGGAAGCAGGCCTAACAGTTAAGTGTCGAACGGAAGTCAGGTGCTTCAAAGGGAATTGGGCGCCTGACTTCATACTTCACACCGATGTACCACAGATGTTTTACCTTCATGAAATCGCAAGTGCCAGGTCCGAGTGGGACCTCGATGAAAACATGCCAAAATGCAACAATTTCCACAAAATCTACACAAAATACACTTAAAGACAAATATTAAATAACATGTAGAATAAACTGTTAAATATATATAATTTTCATAAAACATATACATCTATAAAATAAGTGCCACTATTTTATAAGGAAAGAGGTACAAAAAATGAGCATTTTCGGGGCTCATCAACAACCTTCATGGGTATTGATTTAGGTGGTCAAGGAGGATAGAAAATATGAGGGAGAGGCAGTAGAGAGTACAAATGAGGCTCCTCGTCATTAGAGATATTGTCGATACAACCAGCAAGGAAGGAATGCAGTAGATAAGCCTCCAGAAATTGGGTGTGATTATGGTGGTAGGGATGATATGAAGAATGCAAATAGACCTCTAGGTTAGAGTGAGGAGGAGTGGGCTAGGATTGAGGTAGAGTGCGACTAGCTTCAATATTTGGTGGTAAAGCAAGATGTAAGGATAGCTTAGTTGTGAATGAAGTTGGATGCACGAGTGGTGACAGGTGGAGGCGATGATACAATTTTCAAGCTCTAGGTAGAGCAGGAATAGAGGGACTCTCATCAGAGGCATGCGATACTATGCCTTTGATCCTGAGATATGTATATCCAAAATTTAGAGAATCTACTCATGTGGAACAATATTGGACTACAAGGTCTACCTTCTTCCTTCATAGCAGATTTTGTTAGGCATAGTGACTCTAGGCATAGTATATCTAGGTCTAGAGCTCCTTTAGGGTCACAAGGATTTACCTATGAATGTTATCCAGTGCTTAGATGCAATTTTTGTATATGAGCCTTGGTGCTCCATTGTGTATAGCCTTTAAACATTCATTGTATATGCGGTTTGTATATACATGGCTTTTACTTTTGTGTTATGACTCTTGTGTGGATGTTTATGTGAATGCATATGTGTGTGATGGATATCAATGATGTGAATGAATGCAAATGAACTAATTTACTAATGATCATTCATAGTTTATAATTTTTCTTGACCATTGTTATCATTATTGTTTGATCAAGTGCACCAAAATGGTGGTGTGTAAAATGGAAGACTCATACAATGATGGGATAATGAAATGAATGTTGTGGCTTATGGATGAATGATTTGAAATTATTTTTTAGAGACTCAAACATACTAGTGATTTCTAACAAACTCACTAAGTTTTGTCTAGTTTCTCTAAGATCAAATGTGTGTGCAGTGAAAGTTCATTTACCAAATCATGAGCGTGGTAAGGAATCAAGACAATCAAGATGATGGATTTAGAAACATTTCATTAAATCTGGATATAGAGATCAAAGTAATAGAATATATTATTTAATAATAGAAGTGATATATTCAAGTAAGGGGTATGAGACCCTTTATGTAGGAAGATAGATTCCTTGGTTAACACTTTACCTAACTGTGTACATGACACCTTGCACATATACAACTTGCATATTGACACTTATCCATTATGTTGCATGAACCAACTAGATAACATCACCCTAAAGTAATATAATATAACCAAATTATGTAATATATTCTAATGCCCTCCTGTATTACATTATTTGGTATGAGGTTCTCTTGAATCACATAGATGATCTATGAATATTTGAAACTTTATTTTTCCAAGTACCTTTGTAAAGATGTCTGCTAGCTAATATTCTGTAGGTACATACATGAGGATGATATGTTTATTCTGAAAGTGTTCTCTTATGAAATGACATTGAGCTTCAATATACTTTGTTCTTTCATGTATGATTGGATTCTTGATAAGATTCAGTACTCCTTGATTATCATAGAATATCATAGTCGAAGTTCATTTAATTTCCATGTCAGATAGTATGTATTGTAACCATAGGGTTTCATAGGTTGTATCTCTTGCTGCTTTGTATTTTTCTTTAGTTTATTATTGTGCTACTATATGTTTTTTCATACTGTACGAAGATATAGGTCCTAATATGAGATAGAAGACATAACATGACATAGATTTTTTGTCATCAATAGACCCAACATAATCTAAATTTGAGTATCCTTGCAGACAAAAACCTTTGACATTCTTCATATAAGTTAGTCCATAGTTTGTAGTCTTCTTGATATATTGTAATATTATTTTCGTAGCTTTCTAGTGATTTTATCTTAATTCTTGCATGAACTATGAAAGATAATTTACTATAAATGCTATGTCTGATAAACTATTTGTTAAGTATAGAAGACATCAAATAAATTGACGATACATTATTTCTAAAAATAGTGATGTTATATCATTTTTGGATAGTTTAATTCTTTGTTCCATTGGTGTATCTTTGGGCTTGCACTATGTCATCATATATTTTTCAAGAAAAGACTTTGCATAATTTGAATGAGTGATAAGTAGTAGTTCATTAGGCCTAGATACAACTTATACATAGAATTTCTTTTGAAATTTGTCATCACAAAGATCAACATCCTCTAGAAATAATATATACATATTTGTGTGGACCAATGAAAGTTGATAGTGTTGGAGGACATAAATACTTTTATATTTTTATTGATGATCATACTAGAAAAATGTGGGTATATTTCATGAAGTACAAATCAAAAGCATTTAGCTACTTTAAACAATTAAAACTTCAAGTGGAAAAAGAATCAGGAAAGACCATAAAAGCATTGACTAAAAGATGTGTGGACATAGGTTATTTCTAGAGGCCTACTAAACATTTTGCACATACATTAGTTTCTAGATATAAGTTGGGTAGTCCTTCCACCATTTGATATCTGAATAATTCCTTCATTGATGTATCAATGGTATGTCCTAGTCATTTGTCCCATAGTTCTAAAGCATTGACTAAAAGAGTTGAGTGAATAATTGTATCTAGGACAAATAGGCCATTTTTATAT
The DNA here is from genome assembly GCA_028583015.1 of Wollemia nobilis. Taxonomy (NCBI): domain Eukaryota; kingdom Viridiplantae; phylum Streptophyta; class Pinopsida; order Araucariales; family Araucariaceae; genus Wollemia; species Wollemia nobilis. The sequence goes on along the minus strand of JAQPPZ010017049.1, from coordinate 3,800,823 downwards.
GATCCTGATGCTATCATTCTTTCCTTTATGGATATGTGATATTGCTTTCTCCTAGTGAGAGAACCTTGACCTCAATAGTTAGGTTTTGATCCATGAGTTGAGAAACATAAATGATATTGGTGGTTAATCTTGGAACATACAATACATTTTTTATTAAACCTTTTCCATCCTTAAGATTTACTAGAATATTTCTGATTCCTTTCACTTCATATGTTTTTCTATCTGCTACTACAACTGGATTTTCATTTATCTTTTTCAAAGAGTTAAACCAATGTATGTTTCCTATCATATACTTGCTTGCACCTAAATCTACATACCAACACTCTTTGATATAGTGCTTTTGTAAAAATATAGTTCAATTTTGGTTTATTTTGTACAGTTTTTGTAAAGATCAAAAATCAACTTCTTAACACCTTATTACTACTAATTGAATTTAGAACTTTTCAAATTTTGAAGAGGTTTTAATGTTGTAATTATTTTGTTCGTTTTTGAAGGTTTGAGAAAAGAAAAATATAATTATCCAATCTTAGTAAAAAATCTAATAACCTTTTTTATGTCCCTTGGATTATTTCTAATTTCCAATAAATTAAATTTGATGTAGTAACCCTTGTGGCTTCCAAGTTTGGAAAATTAGAAAAAAAAATAATATTTGCAAAATGTTAAATAATTTAATCCAAGTAGAATTCCTTATTTCTCCTAGGTTAAATTACAAATATTAATTCAATGAGATAAGTTATCCCTTATAGCTTTTGCTTTCAAAATCTAAGTTTTAACCTTAGTTTATAACCCTTATATCTCCAACTATGAAAGCAATAATAAAATGGGACTAAACCTTACCTTTTTAGATGCTAAATCTCCTCAATGTTTGGTGCTTTTTACGGTTGGATATAACAACAATATAAGTGTCATATTTGGTGCTAGAATCAATGGAGATACCTTGGAGATGCTTGTCTTCAATGTTGTACGTAGGTGCTAAATATTTGACCTTCATTACTAGGAGCCTTTAATGCTCCTTCTTCCTTCCATGCTACGCTTTAGATATCTTTGACCGTGCTTCACTCCCTATTAAAATTTGGATTTTGAATACCTTTTATGGATGAGTAATCATGGAATTTGTGACATGTGTCATAGCCATTACAAGTGAGCGCTCCTTTTCTTCTGTAACATCCAAAATTATTGTTCAACGCTCTTGAATCAATCTATAATATATGGGCAATTGTGTGAAGCTGGTGGAGGATACCAAGTGTCACTGCTTCGTTGTAACTCCTACATGGGGTTTCTTGAGTGTTGAGAGGATTGATGTCTATTATTCCAAGTGGTATCTCTACATGAAGTCCTTCCCTGTAACATATTTGAATATGGAGATTATAACTCCTCAAACCCTTTCGTATACCATTCCTTTACTTTGTTACGTTACTTGGGTAGCAAGGAAGCTATTATTCTGAAGGTGGATTGTCAATGTGCTATGGAGCTTTAAACATAGATTTTAGATCTTACTTTGGTGGATGGTCTTCTCCAAGTTAGAGACCTTGAATGTAACACATTTTCTCTTTCTCTTTTATGCCTCCAATCAAGTTGAATCCTTTGTAGATTTTCAACGTCTTTTAGAAGTAATGTGCACTATTTTATCTATGTAAATGTAGCTCGATGATAGTCTGATATGAGGTTTGATTATGCAGGTTTATATGTCCATTATGAGCCTCTTTGAGTGGCTCCTTTTTACTTAGGAATAAGAGTGCTGATGTTCAGCCTTTCTTGGCTGATTTACCTTGTAGTTAATATGCATTTTTGTGGCAATTTCAAATCTACTCTTTTTACTGTAAAAACCAGATTAGAGTAGTGCAATATAATGTATTATAAATTGTATATAAGACTCCTTTTAGTGTACCTTATTTTGCACTCTATTTCCAAATCTAAAATTCTGGTTTTGTGGTAGATTTTTCCTGCAATACAAGGGTTTTGAGGTTGTATTTTATGAGTAGACATACCTTTCCATTTTTGCTTGGACACTTTGATAACAAATACAAGCTTATATAATAGTACATAGAAGCTTTTCAATTGATGCAATTTTTTGCACTTTCTTTCCTTGCATCTAACCTTGTAATGCTTTGGATTTGAGACTCACCAAGTCTAAATATTTGAAGCTTCTATTTCTATTTTTGGTTAGTTAAGTTCTCCAAGTTTTGGAGGATTCTAAAATTTTTGGGTGGCTTCCTTTGGCCACTATGAGTTGTAGATTTCTGTATTTCAATAGTGTCTTTAGACACTTGATACAAATCAGATTTTGTGCCTTTCAAAAATACAAATCTATTTTTTTTGAGAGTAGTATAATAGTGTAAAATAAATCTAATAGACTTTATTTTTAATGCACTAAAAATTATTACCTTATAACTCCCATAAAATCTCAAGATAATGCACTTTAATCAAATTTACTGCAGCTAATAAAAAATAACCTAAAATGAATCTTTAAGAGTTATTCTACAATTTCACTACAATAAATGTTTTAGGACTTATTCTTATTTTTCTTTTTCCAAAGTAGATAATAGGTAGTTGATAGAAGTAATTCTAAAATCTAATAAACTCCTAATAAATGTGCAAATAAATCCTTAAAAAGAACCTTTTTACATTTGCACTTTAGAAGACTGTAATCTATTTTTCTTCTTGCAACTTTAATCCAAATTCAGGTGCTCTAATAAATCTCATAAGTAATCCAATTAATGAATCTACTTGCACCAAAAGTTGCTTACCTTTTTCTATAGCTCTTCTTTCGATTTTGTAGAGGATGTAGATATTGGTGTCTAAAATCACCAAGTTGCTACTTCAAGTATGATGTATTGAACAACTCCTTCACCAAATGATGGTCTCAAACTTTCTTTCATGAGCCTAGGATTTGGTGGCTTGTTATCCTCTTGTGTCCTCATTTTGCTGTAGATTTGGAGAAGTATTTATCTCTAAAGTGGTGCCTTATTTCTATGATAGGTAATCTTCAAATCTCAAATATTTGGTGAGCTTCTTCTGTATTCAAGTAGGATCTTCTTCTGATATTCGAAACTCCTTACCAAATTCTACTTCACAAATTTGGCACTCTTTGCAAAATTCTCCTTCACATATTTGGCACTCCTTGCCAAATTCTCCTCTTGGGCTTGTTGTCAGATGGAAACAATTTTCCCAAATCTTCAACTTATCAAAAACTTCTCTGATCTCCTTATTATTGTTGAGCCCTTCAAAAAATCTTAAAGCAATGGAATCTGTAAGTGGTAGGTCCAAGGGTATATTTATTTTACAGAAACTTGTAGCACTGACTTTCCTTATATATATCTAGGAATAACTATAGCTTTGATATCACTGATGGCTTTAGCAACATTTCATTACATCAGGATACAAAGATCAAAGAAATAGAACATATTATTGAATGAATAGAAGTGATACATTCGAGTAAGGGTATGAGACCCTTTATGTAGGAAGATAGATTCCTTGGTTAACACTCTACCTAACTATGCAAAGGACACCTTGCACATATACAACTTGCATATTGACACTTGTCCATTATGTTGCATGAAGCAACTAGATAACTTTCCCCTAAAGTAATATAACATAACCAAATGATGTAATATATTCTAACACAAGAACTAATGTGTGTGCAAGTGAGTTCATTAACCCATCTTGAGTAAATTGAGATGAAACCTATCATGGAGGAGACCAAGAAGCTAGCTTGTCCTTATATGTGGTCAGAGGTCTCTTCAAGAGAGATGTGTCACCATGCATGAGCATACTCCACTACCAATCAAGCATCTATAGCCCCAATGGAGATTAGCTCCATAGTCCAATGATCTGATCTCTAATCTTTGGGTATTCAGACTACCTAACCATCTAGATGGAAATGTAGTTCTATCCTTACAACTTGAGGATCTATGGTGTGTGATGTGTAAAAGAGTTAGAGCTTTGGGAAATCAGATTCTCAACCAAGGTGTGATGAGAATTTTACCCTATCCTTACTACTCATTATTTTATTTTGGAAATGTGAGTAGTGGTGAGGACCACTATTTTTTATTTTGGACTATGTGCATAATGGGACAAGCAAAGATGACCTTTTTTGCTTTGAGGTTCAACCCAATCATGGTATTATCCCTCTTTGACACAAGATGTTTTTAATATGTGTAAAATGTGTTTGGTTCAAGAGTGTTAGAGTCAATCCTAGAACTCAATATTTTCTTAGTGAAAATGTGCCTTGGTCCTAGAGAAAATTCGACATGTATTGGAGTTTGCTTGAAACACTAGGAGTGGTTGAGTGACCGAAAAAACCTAGGGGTAATGAAGTGATAGTGCAAATGGTAAATTGACTTGTGAAATGGTGTAATGAAATGGATGTGAACTTGGGGGTACCCCTGATTAAGGCAACAAGATTTATTGGATCAATTATTATCTAAAATTAACAAATGACCCCTAGTATGGTGGATGAAATGCATCAAAATGACAATGAATGTGATTGTGCAATGTGCAATGAGTGAAATGCAATGTGTATGAAATGCAATGTGTATGAATGCAATATTTTTGTGTATTAGCCATGTATATATACATATATGTAAATCACATTAAGCATGAAATGCTCTCAAGTGGATGATATTAAGTGGTTCAGGCTCTTCTACTCCCTCTAGACTAGCAAGTCTATATGTTCCTTGACCCACTTTTTGGGTGACAATGTATGGACCTAACCAATTAGCCATGAATTTATCATGAAGATGCGGCAATGCATTGGTGTTTTGTTGATTCTCTTTGAGGACAAGATCTCCTACTTGGAATTCATGTAGATGGACTTTGGCATTGTAAGCATGCTTGAGGTGATCTTGATATACTCGTAAATGTTCTAAGGCATTAATCCACCTTTCATCAAGGAGTGTAAGTTGGTCAAGATGTGCTTGTCTAGCAGTGTCATCATCTATGAATTCCTACAATGAAATTCACAATGAGGGGATCTCGAGCTCAAGAGGTATGATGGCTTCAACACCATAGACCAATGAGAATGGTGTTGCCCCAATAGGCATGCGGATGCTTGTTCGATAAGCCCATAATGCCAAGGGGATTTGAGTGTGCCAATATCGATGATTTTATTTGACTAGTTTCTTGAGAATAGCAATCAAGGTCTTATTGGTTGCCTCAGCTTATCCATTTTTCTATGGGTAGTAAGGAGTCGAGAAACTATGTTGGATATTATATTTCTCACAAAGTGCTCGAACATCCTTGTTCTTGAAAGACTTGCCATTGTCAGAGATGATTTTTGAGGGGATGCCAAAATGATAGATGATATGTTGAAGTATAAACTCCATAATTCGAGGTCTTATCGTATTGGTTAGAGGAATTACCTCGACCCACTTTGTGAAGTATTAAGTGGCTGTGATGATGAATGTGTGTTGTCCCAAGGAAGGAGGTGAGATTTTACCAATCAAGTCCAAACCCCATTGTGAAAATGGCCAAAGAATTTGAATAGGTTGCAATGCTTGTGATGGTACATGAGTTAAATTAGCATGTTGTTGACATTGTTGACATTTCTTGACGTAAGTGCAATAATCGCGTTCCATGGTGGGCCAATAATAACCCATGCATAAAATATGCTTTGCGATGGCCATTCCACTAAAATGACCACCACAAGTACCATCATGAGCTTTAGATATTGCTCTTTGGGCCTCTACAGGCTCGAGACAATGAAGGAGGACTCCATCATAACCACGTCTATACAACACGTCCCCCAAGAGAGTGAAATGAGCTACCTTTTGCTTGAAAGTGTGTTTAGCAGTCCGTGACATGTTAGATGGGAGTGTTCCAAACTTGAGGAAGGCTTTTATTTGGCTAGACCAAGGCTCATATGACTCTACATGGATAAAGCAAACGTCCTTCTCATATTTAGACTCAACTCAAGAAATTATAGATTTAGAGATCGTTGTGACAATTAATGGTTGTACCTCTCCTTCAGAGTTCTTTGGAATTAGTGATCCTAGAGAGGCCATCACATCTACAAATCTATTAGTCGATCTAGGCAAGCTATCAATTTCATACCAGTCAAATTTGGCAAGCAATTTCATTGCTACTTCATGATAAAGTTTTAGGACTGGTTCTTTGCATTGGTATTCTCCGTTTACTTGGTGAACGATAAGTTGAGAATCACCAAATATCCTGATACGCTTTATGCTCATAGCTATGGCTGCTTGAAGTCCTAATATTAAGGCTTCATACTCTGCATTATTGTTTGTGCATGGGAAATCAAGTTTGAATGATAATGGAATAGGTACCCCTAGGGTGTATGAAACACGACTCCTACACCTTGTCCTTTTTTGCACTTAGAACCATCAAAGAATAATGTGATATCGACATCTTCCTCCGGAATGACATCTTCTTCTTGTTTAGTGATAGTAAATACCGAATCATCTGGGAGCTCAATAATCAAGGGTTGATCACTAGGAAGTGGAGCTTTCGCAAGTTGATCGACTATTACCTGACCTTTAATGGATTTTTGGCTAATGAACTCAAGATCAAATTCAGTGAGGAGCATTATCCATTTTGTGGTGCGGGTGTTATTGTAAGTGTGAGACATCATGTAACGTAGAGGATTTTCTTGAGCTATGACATAGGTTGTGTGGCTTAGCATGTAATATCTGAGTTTCTTAGTGGCAAAAACCACTACTAAGCATAGTTTTTCTACATAAGTGTATCTGGTTTCATAGCTTACCAATGTTCGACTAATGTAGTAGATAACTTGCTCTCGGTTTTTTTGTTCTTTTGAGCAAGCATTGTCCCTAAAGCAAAGTCCATTGTTGAGACATAAAGATGGAAGGGGACCCCCAGACGAGGAGGAGTTAAGATTGGTGGAGAAGCCAGGTATTGCTTGATGTCATCAAAAGATTTTTGACATTCATCTATCCATGAAAATATCACCCCCTTTTGTAGTAGGTGATTGAATGGCCTACATTTGTCTGAGAGTTGTGCAATGAAATGATGGATCGATTGGATATTTCCTTGTAAACTATGCAACTCTTTCAAGTTTGTTGGGGGAGGCATCTCCATGATGGCCTTGACCTTGTTTGGGTCCACTTCAATGCCTCTTTTGGAGATAATGAATCCTAGTAGTTTGCTTGAGGTGACACCAAAGACACACTTCTTGGGGTTCAACCTTACATTATGCTCTAGAAGTCGATCAAAGACTTTTTCCAAGACACCAATGTGCTCTTGTCGAGTTTTAGATTTTTCCAAGAGATCATCCACATAATCTTCGATGATCTTATGCATGTAATCATGGAATATGTATGTCATGGCACGTTGATAAGTGGCACCTACATTTTTGAGGCCAAAGGACATCACCTTGTAACAAAAAGTCCCCCAAGGTGTAGTGAATGTTGTTTTGTGTTGGTCATCAGGATTGATTCAAATCTGATTGTATCCTAAAAAACCATCCATTAAAGAAAGCATTTCATGGCCAGCACAAGTGTCAACAAGAGTATCGATGTTTGGTAGAGGAAATTCATCCTTAGGACACACTTTGTTAAGGTCTTGAAAGTTAGTGCAAATGTGTATCACCCCGTTAGGCTTACGAACGGGTACCATGTTTGAAAGCCACTCAGGATAGTCAATGGGTACAATGAAACCCACATCTAATAGCTTTTGAAGCTCTTCTTTGACCATGAGGGCAATGGTAGGATGCATATTTCTTAGTTTTTGTTTGATCGACTTAGCATCAGGATGCAAGGTTAAATTGTGGACAACCAAGTTAGGGTCAAGACCAGGCATGTCTTTGTAGGACCATGCAAATATGCCCTTCTTCCTCTTGAGGAGAGCTATCAATTGCTCTTGTTCATCAATGGATAAAATTTTTCCAAGTTTAACGATTTGTGGATTGTCTACATCTAAACTAAGGTTCACATCAATGGTATCTTCAATGGACATGTGAGAACCTTCCTCAAGTTGATGGGGCATTGGGATCAGATGAATATCATCAATGATATTATCAAACTCTTCTAACTCAATCTCTTCTATGTCTACCTGGAAAACCTCAGGATCTAAGGGTGAAGGCGAAGGTGAAGGTGAAGGCAAGGGTGATGGAGGAATGTAAGTGGTGGAAGCTCTTAATAATTCCTTAAAAAGGATAAATTTGACAAAGGATGGTGGCGATGAAATCTATTCCATATCAATAAGGCTAATGTCAATTGGAATTGGTTTTGCCAAATCATATGGATTATGGAGTGGGGTGAATAAGTCAATAGGATTCATGTTGACTTAGTGGGAGAATGGTGGTTGGCAATGTGAAGGGTAGGTTGGTCTTATCTACTGAGATCGGTGAAGGAACCTTGGGAACCTGAATAACAACAAGCAACACTTGTAAATGCAAATGACAAAAGCCATGCACATGCAATGCAAATATTTTTTTTTTATGTTTTTGTATTTTTTTGAATTATGTACATATGTTACAAAATATTTCGATGAGGTGGATCAATGAAGTGGAGGTGGTGGTTCACCGGTTGGTTCAGCTCACTCCCTAGGGAGAAGCAAATAAAAAATGGGTTGATGGATGGGGAACATTTTGAGATAATGCTCATCTTATTCGGTGAATGGAGTGATTGGAGTCGATTCCTCTTTGGATTCATCTAAAGCTATCGACATGATATCATATTCTTCATAGAATTCCTCAAAGTCATCATTGTGAGTGGTTTCCTCTTCTGAATCTAAATGAAGGTTTTGGAAAGCTTATTCAAAAGAGGAAGTGGAAGGATGAGAGTGGTAGCCCAAACCTGAATGGTCATGCGCTTCTCGATATGGAGTATCAATGATTTCATGCATGCCTTGTTCATGTCATCCTAGGCCGTATCCTTACCAATTGACTCGATGAAAGTATCATGAAGGAAAACCTATCATGCACTCTATGTTGGCAAGGACTGGTTGTGTAGGTTCATCTAGGGAAGGTGGATCAGATGATGAATCAACCCCCCATATATAAAATTAATCCTATTAGGCATTGAACCCATATTTTACACCACTCCTATGGATAAGGGTGGGTCGCATGGATGACCGTAATCCCTAGCAGTTTGGATGCTTAGTGGTGTAACAATGACATCTTGGACCACGTATTCACCAATGCCAGGATTGGTGAGGTGGACCACAACTTGTGAGGATGTGGATGAGGTGGATGGAGTGGATGTGGAAGTGGAAGGCTCATGGATGGCTTGTGGCTCAGGTAGTGGGAGGGATGTGTGGTGAAATGGCATCTCACAGTCTGTTAGATCGACTTGTGAGACATCTACTAGTGTGGATGAAGATGGATTTGGTTGAGGGGTTTGATGGATGGTTGATGATGTTGATGTGGATGGAATGGTAGTGGATGTAGGTTGGATGGGTGATGATGAATGAGTGGTGATAATGGGTGATGTTGATGTTGATGATGTGGATGGTGTGGATTGGGTTTGACCACATGTACATGTAGTCGACTATGATGAAAGTGGGGGTGTGGAAGTGGAAGCTTGATGTGGGGTAGTGATGGGAAGCTCCTCAAGAATAGGAGCTTTGGATGAAGAAGTGGTGGATGGTGTGGTTGATGGGGTTAGGAATAGGTGGGTGGATGGAAGTGTGGGTTCATAGGGATTTGAAATGAAATTGCAATACTTAAACGGTTTGATGTCCATTGGTATGCAATGGACTTGTCCCTCATGTACATATTTTAAGCATTGATGTAATATGGAAGGGACACATCTCATATCCCTAATCCAAGGGTATCCAAGGAGTACATTGTAAGCCATGGACCCCTCCAAGATGTGAAACATGGTATGCAATATTTTTACCCCCACTTCTATGGGTAAAATGATAGTGCCAACTATGGAACAAAGAGCATCATTGAATGCTCTTAGGGTGAATGTGGATTTGGTTATGTGTGATGGTGGAAGGTTGAGATGTTGAAGGGTGGATGTGGTGATGATGTTGATGGAGGATCCAATGTCAATTAACACTCGTTTAAATGGCTTCCTATCAACTTGAGCCATAATATGTAGTGGAGGGTCCACCGATTCTGATGAAATTGATTTAATTTCAAAATCATAGAATGTGATGGAAGGCTCCATGCACGTTCGAATACTCCCCATGAAATTGTTGAAGGCATTAGTGTCTTGTGATTAGAGTTCAATGGATTTTAGAATTTCCATTAATGCCTCGTGGTGTGGGGGAGATTGTTGAATTAGCTCATAGATAGATAGTTTGGCTGAAGCCATTTTGAGGCTAGTTGTCAGTCGACTACTTAGTGAGATGATGGGTCTTTGTGAATGGTTTGGAGGATGAATTGGTTGTGATGGATGACTTGGAATATGGATTGGTTGGGATGAATTGGTAGAAAAATGGATGGGTGATGATGAATTGGTAGGTTATGGAGACACACTTGCTTGAGGTGCTATAGGAGGTTGAACTACTGTTGTTGTTCATTTTGTCTATTGGTGCTTCTTTGACCTCAGGTAACTACGTGAATAGCCCCCATAAAACCTTGATATTGTTGCATGTGGTTGACCTAATTGGGAGGAGTCTTAATTTTTGACCCCCCTATTGTCTGTTATTGTTCCTCATAATGAGGAAGTTGTGTTTGGTATATACCAAGGTTTTGGATCTGTTGGACCAAAGGACTATCAAACTTGATGACGCCTAGCTCTATAAAATCTTACACCATATGTATAAATGACCAATAGGTATTAATGTCATACCCTTTATGTCAATGGAAAGGACAAAAAAATCCTCCTTATAGCCCTTGCCACATTTAATTTGATCTTCTGGTGTGATTTTGGGTAAGGCAATTGCGTTGGTGTCATACAACCTATGGAAAAAGGAGGCATATAATTTAAGCAAAGGTGTAAATATGCAATATTTTCAAGAAAATAATTGATCTTGGTGATTTTCCATAGTTGGTGCTATGGCATGAAGTTATTGGGGTGGGGGAACCACTTGATAGGATACTTATTGTAGTTGTTGTTGCACTGGTTGTTATTATAGAGTCATTTTCGATTGACGTAGGACCACTTGATTTACTTGATTTGGTTTTAATTGGCTAAAATAATTCTCTTTTTATCGACCCTTATTTTTCCATTCTTTCTTCTTTGGTTTTATCTTACCCTCTTGGATTTTTATCTCACCCTCTTGGATTTTTATCTCTTTTTATCTACTGTCTATGTTTGCTATTGGGAATAAGAATGAGCATCTTGCTAACCCATGAGTAGTTGGTTGAGGCATTGCCATGCTTGCTATATGGCAATTTTTAAAGCAGATGGTATGGTTGTGGTGGAAGTGGATGTGGGTAAAGTATAGGTGCTGGAAATGTTAGTGGATGTTTGTGGAGGATAAGTTATGAAAGGAATTGCAACTGAATGAGGGATAGTGGATGGAATGGTAGATGGAATATGCAAAGTTGCATTGACATGTGCTTCATAAAGTGGATTGGTATAAGTAGTGGTATGGGTAGACAAGATGGAGGTTATTTGGCTATGTTGTGGTGGAGACATATGATGTGAAGGTGTGGATGATGCCTCAAAGAGAGGTTTAGTATGAACTTGGCTAAATTTTGTGAGATGTGAATGAGAAAATTCCTACTGAAAATAAGGAACTTATCTATGTGGAATGTTAATTTATTCTAATATTAGTCTGGTTGGTCTCAAGTAAGCCCCAACTTTATCCATGTATATGTAGGTGATTCGGGAATTAGTAGGTGTAGAAGGCTCGATCTCTACGATGGAAATGTGAATAGCCCTTTCCATAACATCTAAATTTGAAGTAAACACATATTATGAAGGTCCAACAAAAAAACTAGAATAGCTTTTCTATGTCACACTTGTGGGGTTAGCCAAAAAAGTGGTTGGGAAATAGGGGATGCACTTCATGTATGAAGTGGGTTGGTTGGTGGATGCTTGACTCATGATTCTGACTTGTCTTCGAGTTGAAACTATAATATAATGAACCAAATAGGGTAGTGAATGTGGGGGAATATGTGTAAAAATATGGGATGATAATGAAAAGCACATAGAATCAAACAAAAAATTGAATCCTATGTCTTGCAATAGTGCTTTTAATTTTTTTCATAGGGTTTGTGTTTTTATGTATACCTAAGCCTAGAATACTATGCAGGATGAAGTGCTAAGGTGGATGGCAAATTAGTATTTTCTTGGTGATGAAATCCAAAAAAATATCTTAGGGGTAAGACAATGGATGGAGATGAAGCACACCATCATTGGCCTTGATCAGTAGTTGGTGATGAAGTCCAACACACTGATGTTGAATGTGCAAAACTGTGTGATTCTTTTATATTTTTTGTTATCTATGGTGTTCATACAATGCCAAAAAACCCTCTTTTACTCAACTAAGCTAGTAACAAGAACATTAGTACCGAGTTCCTCAAAACAACCTAGGGTACACCGCTTAAGATCCACCTTGAATCATCAAGTGACTCCAACAGTGGAGGGTTCACCTAGCTCTTCCACCCTAAATCATCAAGTGATTCCAATAGTGGGAGTATGCTCAAATACCAATGGCTTGTTCCAACTTAAAATAAGTAAAGGTGGGAGAATTTAGCCTAGAATGTAGCTACTTATATTTTTTTGTTTTAGCACAGGTAAAACACAGTGTAAAAAGTAGAATCACCTCAAACAACAAAATTACTTAAAACCTAATGTAATGAATGTATTAATGTGGATAAGATGGATGCAAAAATGTAGATCTATCCTATGTGCAAGCTATATGAAGAGATATTTATAAATGCCTATGATGAAGGATGCGTTGCTTTTTTAAAAAAAATATGATGTTTTATTTTCAATCTCTCTTTAAAAAGCAGAAAATGGAGATTGGTTTTGATAAAGACTTACAAAGAAGCCTACGTATTTATTTCCAACACTCTTGGACATGATGCAGAGTCTCCTGAATATGGTAAGGCATATCTTGGACATGGTGGGGCATCCCTCAAACATGCTAGGGCATTCGTGCGACCAAAAATCGAATCCTACTACTCCCAAAAATCCTAGTTTCATAATTTTTGTGCAATTGAATCTTTGAAACATGCAAAAAATACATAAAAATATAGATCAAAAGAAAAGGTAAGTTAAAATATACAACCCTTTGTGGGTCCCACCATGATCACCATTTTGTAAAGAAAAAATTGACAACACCAAGATAGTAATAATAGAACCAACACAAAATATATTGCACAATGAAGAGATAATATTTTATTAATGTGGTGGGAGCCTTGATCTCCAATGTTACAATATCATTTGTATTGATACAATAGTTACAATTGAATGGTTTTAAAAACCCTCATTCACAAATAATATTCAGTGTTTTCTACATCATCTTTCACTTCAAATAAGTTTGTGGATGGGCTTGAGTATCCCTACGAGACCACCCTAGCTGCAACAACCTTCAATAATATATCTCCTATAACCTACAAAAAAATCAACAACACCAAGCGATTCAATAGCATATGCAAGGGCTCCACTGTATGAGACCCTCTATAAAATTAAATCTTCTAAAACCTTAGGTGTAAAAATCCTAAAATATAAGTGAAATACAAGAAATATAAGTTATAAATGCAATAAACCTTTTAACTTGTCAATATTATATCTACTATTCTGATATATGCTCCTGTATCTGTGATATAGAGTGGCATGAATTCCCATGAGCATTCGAGAGTTTTTTGATGGCCAAAAAAGGCTGGGAAATACCCTAGAGCATTCTAGAAGGGATGTGAATGACCTATAGTATTATTGGAATGCTCAACAATATTCATGGGATGCTAGGAGGCATTTAAGAGTGATGGGGGAGTGCTGTAGAACATTAGATATGGTTTACAAGGGTTTACAATGATAGCGAGGGAGGATACGATGATGATAAAGAGGGGTTATGCTAGTAGAATGCTAGGGTTTTGGGTAAGGATGAAGGCAAGGGCTCTCAAAACTTTCTAAAATTTGAATGGAATTATAGCTTAACCCTCATTCACAAAAGTGAATGGTCTTTTATAACTTACCTTCAACATGTTAGGGTTTCGACGACACCAATGGACGATCAAGATTAAAACATGATGGATGGCTAAGATTATAACTTTGACATGTGACATGGATTAAGTTAGATGGATGGCTGAGATTAAAATGTTAATGAGAGGTTGTGATTTATTCATACATATATATTAAATATATAAATATAATAAATAAATAAATAAATAAATAAATAAATATATATATATATATATATATATATATATATATATATATATATATATATATATATATATATATATATATATAAATAAATAATGAACGATTATGATTGGATAATGCGGATGGATGACAAGTGTCTAGGTTTTGGTGTCTACAACACTAAAAACCTTAAAAGTAGAATTTCACATTTTTACAAACACATAATGGACTCTTCAAGTGGATGACCTTGTCCCAAATTGATCATTGGGATTTCCGATCATATAGTTCATTACATATCGTCAAATTAACTTTGTCCAACCCCATTTTATCCAAATTGTATGTGTCAAAGGGTCTTCACTTTAAATTCAAATGTGGATATATTCCTTAACATGCACATTCCCATACCCAATGATATTTAAAAACATAATACAAATATTTTATACCCTCACCTATATCCAAAATAACCTCCTTATGAATGAACACCCATAGGGTATGAAAGCATTGTTATAGTGATAATCAATCGGTGACTCATGTGTTAGAGGGTTTATGTGGAAAAATATATAAGTAATGCTATTAAAATCAGAGCAAGATGTTAGAGGGTTTTGCAAAAATAAATTTGAGCAACAACATTAGAGGGTTTTGCAAAAAAATCTAAGCAACGGGGAGTCAGAGGGCTTTGTGAAAAAAATTTGAGTAGAGGCATAAGAGGGTTTCTGTGGAAAAATTCTAAGCAATAACGTTAGAGGGTTTTGAGAAAAAAATATTAGTAATGGTGTCAGAGGGTTTCTATGAAAAAAAATCTTAGCAACAACATCAGAGGGTTTTGAGAAAAAAATTTGAGCAAAGACGTTAGAGGGTTTATGTGGAAAAAATTTGAGAAGTGGTATTATAGGGTTTTGTGAAAAAAATATGAGCAGTGGTATTAGAGGGTTTTGCAAAAAAAATTCTAAGCAATAGGGAGTCAGAGGGCTTTGCGAAAAAAAAATTGAGCAATGACGTCAGAGGGTTTCTGTGGAAAATAATGTGAGCAGCAGCATCAGAGGTTTTTGCAAAAAACCTAAGTAGTGGGGCATTAGAGGGTTTTGTAAAATAATTCTGAGCAGCGATGTTAGAGGGTTTCTATAGAAAAAAATTTGAGCAGTGGTGTTAGAGGGTTTTACAAAAAAAAATCTAAGCAAAAACATTAGAGGGTTTCTATGGAAAACATCTGAGTAGTGGCAAGGCTTTGGCTATAAAAAAATTCTTCAGATGGGAGGCCAATAATAACCCACCCCTACAAATGGTAAAAACTCTATTGTCTCAAATGGCAAAGGGTTTGATGGAGGAGCGAGATCTAGAATTTGAATGGTGGTGATCAGGGTGGGAAAGGGTGGGAGTGAGAGACTTTGAATCTGGTTTGTACGAGTTTGTAAAAGAGCGATGGGAGCTTTCAAAAGATGTGGAGGTGGCAGCTAGCTTGGATGTGAATATGGTAGTTATGGGTTGACCAAATGGTGTATCTACAAAAGGTCTCGGTACTGGCTTCATAAGTCCTTTGGAAAGTCATGGGTTATCAAACAATAAGCTAGAGGTTGGGTTCCATTTGCATAGCCCATATTTTTCTCCTAGAAACTCAATTCTTGATATTTTGTATGTTGCAATGATATCTAAAGGTGCAAGGGAGACCTTATCAAAACCTATTTGCAACATATTTCTTATGGGAAATGCCATTAGCATCCCAAGTGAATTGATTTAATTCACCATAGGTGATGGCGATTGTGACCTTGTGGGAAAGTTCTAGGGTACGAGGCAGACCTGGATTCAATTCAAAGATGGGTGCTAGTGAAGTAGAAACCTCTAGGCTCCATGAAAATTATAGCAGCTCCTAAAGATTTTTTTATATTATATTAAACTGTATGGAAGATGTAAACCGTATCCTAAGGGGAGGCCCTTGGTTCTATGGTAAAAGATGACTATTTTTATGAAAGCTGGAACCTAATTTCAATTCTCATATGCAAAGGGTTAACTTTGTACCTCTATGGGTTCATCTTCCTACCCTCCCTTACTATATTTGGCATGAATATGTGTTGAGAGGTGTGGCCAAGACTATGGGGGATCTCCTTCTTATCGATTTGATAACCAAAGCCAAATCAAGAATGGTGTATGCATGAATGTGTATTATGGTATATCCAAAGGTAGATCTCCCCTTTTCTATCAAGATTTTCTTATTCTTAGGTACTTGGGACCAGCCCATTGTTTAAAAAAATAGGCCAACCCAGTGCTTTGGCTATGGAAAATTGGGTCAACAGGTCAACTAATGTCCCCTCAAGGCACAAGTAGAGAAGAAAAAGATATCTGCAAGAATGAAATGGATCTAGAAGAAGAACTCAAGCCAAGTCCCTTCAAAGAATTTGGGTGGTAATTCCTCAAATGTGGGGGAAGGAGAAGCTCAGACCTAGATGGATGAGGTTCAGAAGCTGAAGGCTCTGGTGAAAGAGGTTTTAGAACCCTCAAAATTGACCCAAACCAACTTGGTGGTGATCGAGAAGACATCTAAGGAGAAGAACATAACCTCAGACCTTGGTGCTACTGAGGTATGTCAGTTGGATATCATTTCTAAAACCATTGTTTATAAGTCTCTTCTTCATAATTCCTTTGATGGGATTTTTATTGGTTCTTCTCTTGAGGAGCCTGTGATTCAGTTGGTGACCCTTGAGGTAGGGTCTCTGATTAGCTCCCCAAAGACCTATTTGGAGAAAGGTTCTTTGAGTCCTAAAACCTAAAGATAAAGGAAGGGCAATGTGGATGTGGATGTTGAGAAGAATTTAGGAAATCCCCCTAACAAGTCTATGAGGAAGAGCGATACTGATTCTGAGATCATGAGTGGATCTCAAGATTTGCTCAATATTGAAAAAGGGAAGGTTGTAGGAGTAAGACAATTAAATCTGAAATATTTCTACCAAAAATAACCAAGGGGTGTTTGGGGGAAATAAATATAATTCAAAATCCCATAAATTATTTACCTCTTTTGGAATGTTAGGGGCATAAATGGGTTTTCTAAACAATGGGTGGGCACTTCCCTGCATAAAGAATTTTTACCTGATATTTTTTCTTGCAAGAAACCAAGTTGGATGTTAAGGATATAAAAGCTGTTAGAAGAATGATTTGGAAAGAAGCTCATTTTGCTGCAATACTAACCAATGGTTCTTCTAGGAGACTCCTTTGTATTTGGGATATCAACAAGTTTGAAGGCTTTGTAATTTCTTCCTTGGATAGGATTATTAATATTCTCTTCTACAATAGAGAAAGTAATAAAAGGTGGGTTATGACTAACGTGTATGCACCAAAATTTGGGCCTAGTAGAAACCTATTATGGCAAACTCTAAGTTCCATGAGGGATTTTTTTATCAAGAATCCTAGTGCCTAGAAGTAATTTTAATTTCCCTCCATTTATAACATCCTCACTATTTTTCTATCTGCCAATGAAGGATGAGATACTACTAATAAACTTTTGTGAGTGCAGGAGCTAATAAGGTAGATAAGCAAAGAGGTGTACCAGTTACCCACCTTCTGGTGGAAATATAGGGGTGGTCCATATGAGGTAAGGTGGGATATGATATGTAGTGCTCAGTGCACCATGGTATGTGAGCACATGGAAGATCATAGAAGAAAAATTCATATAGGAGCATTTGGTTGCTGAATTGTTTGCATGGTTGCTTGGCGATAATTAACTACATTTTGCATGTATTGGTTAAATTGAATTATTTTTCTATAAATATTAGTTGAATATATATGTAAATTAATAATAATAATAAATATGTACCTGTGTCTTTCCAACTGGGAATCTGTTCACCACATTTTTATTACTTGCTCTTTCTCTGAGGATGTCCTAAGCAAAATTTTTTAGACCTTCTCCATTTTGTGGACAAAGCCTAATTCTATTTTTGACTTGTTCTTCCAATGGCCCAGTACTTTTCACAATCCTAGACTAAAATTCCTTTGGACTTTCTGTCTTCACATCTTCTTGTGGTAAGTTTGGCTTGAACAAAACCACAGAGATTTCTCAGATACCTATTCCAATAATTCTTCCATTTTTAATAGAATCCTCTATTTTGATAAAGATAATTCTATGTTTATGCCTCCCTCCTCCAGACCGACAACCAGCTTAGAATTGTTCTTAGGAAAGTCCCTGAATATCCTTATTGAGGAAAAACCTATCAATCCTAGACCCAACTAGAGAAATGTTTCTAAGTGGGTCCCCCCCAAGAGGGTGGCTAAAATTAAACTTTGATGGAGCTACCAAAGGTAATCCAAGAATTGCAAGGGTAGGAGGCATCTTCAGATATCATTTTGGAAGAGTTCTTTTTGTTTTTTATGAATTCCTTGGATCTCAAACCAACAATGTTGCTGAAGCTAGAGCTCTATGGAGGGGGCTAGAGTTAGAAAATTATAATTTGACAATAACATTGTTGAGGGATATTCCTTGATTACATTAAAATAAATTAGGACAAACATAAGGCCATCCTGAAGAGTCAATGATTACATCAAGGAGGCTAGGATCCTCATCCTAAGTCATCCGCAGAACATCTGCCATCATTCTTTTCGTGAGTCTAATAAGGCTGCTAATTGGTTAGCCAAAAAAAGTGTCACTACAAATGGGCTAACCACATGGACATGCAACCTTACCAAAGAAGTCAAAAGGATCATGGACCAAGAAACAATTCAAAATGTTTGAGCTTAATTTTCCCATGCAGATTGAGTTCAATCACAATAAGGTCATGTTTGATTTGACAGGGTTTTTGGAAACTCACACTTATAATTTTTTCAAATTGTGGTAAGTTTATTTTCCCATGTTTAGTGACTCAGGTGGTGATTCAATTTACAATAGTGGGTGGATTCATGAAGAATATTACTTTAAGAACCTCAATCACTTATTTCCTCAATGTTGTGCCATCGTTGAAAAAATCAACAATCAGTTCCAAGATATACCGAACCAAGGTATCACGATATCCAAAGGTATGATTTCCAACAATAATTTAGTTCAAATTTGATATGTCCTTATAGGATGTGGTAATGGTCCTATGTCCAAGATTGTGCATCAATTTTTGGAGCACATCTTCTCGGGGAAAATGTTGGTAGCGTCGGTGATTGTTCACATTCCAAAAGCAAATTTTGTGGCCCAATGCCCAATCAAAGCAAAGAGTAAGGGATAATCATCACCAACATTCAAAATATTCCTTGGGATACTCCCTCTATGGGTAATCATAACCAAAAAATTAATGGGAAATCAAAATCTTCATTGCCAAATTCAAAGTGCTTTGTAGATCATAACAACGATAAGTCTTAGAAAACTACCTGATTTTATTGGATTTTTTCCCATAAATTTAACACAGGTGATCTAAGTTTCCCTACTACCTATAAATCTAATATCCTACCTCTTATGAACTCTCCCCTTGCTCACCTGTGTAGAGTGCAGGTGTTTCCTAGTTTCTGACCTCAACCCTACTGGTCTTTTCCACATCCTTGAATATTTACCTAGTATGAGTTTTGTTGAGCCTAGTAAGGTTGAGTGTGACATCCTGGCTAAAAGAATTTTGATTGAGAGGAATTTTTTCTCCTTCCTCCACATGTTTTCCAGTGATAAAATTGACATAACCATGGCCTTCTTGGAGACTTGGGAGAACGGTTGCATCACTATATGAGAGAGAATATTTCACATTGACATTAATATCTTATCAACCATCACAGGGTAGCCAGCGAAAGGGCATTCTATCCACTGGAAGAAACACAACTGGAAAGTTGAGCTAAAAGAGTTCAAGGATAATGAAAGAATCTTCAAAGAGGTAAAACAAGGGATTTTTAGGAAGGATATCCTCACACCATGGAACGATGTGATAAAACCTATCATGGAATTCATCATTGTTGATGATCCTAAGAAAGTCCTATGTAGTTTCCACTTGGATTTTGTCAACCATTTGCACGATGTGAATCCCATAAATATCCCTTAGTTCCTCATCAATTATATGAATTAAAATCCATTAACTCCCATAGGATAAATAAAGGAATTGACCTTCTCTCCCACCAAGGGCTTTTCAAAGTTATCTACAGTCACATCCTAACTCATAGCCCCCAAGACCACCCCATTCCTTCCTTGAGTAAACCCAGTCTAGCTACAAAATCTACTGGGACCCCTACCTACTTGTCCCTTTAAGAAAGAAAAAGAAATACTATTGAAGATATGCACGAATTAAAGGCAAAGAAAAGCATAAAATTTGACAGAGCTGAAGGACCTATCAGAAAATCAGCCCACCTACAGGACCATTTTGTGAAAGGTAAACAAAAGGTGATAGAAATCAAGGTTGATGATGAGGATGGGGAGGATGAAGTCAGACACCTGAAGGAATTCATCATATCTACAACAACAAGCATGATGAATATGGTGAACTCCATTATTAACCTTAGAGATACCCTCCACACGCTTTTGTTTGGTGCATAGATAGGGTAAGAGACTGAAGCCTATTCAACAGATGAAGACATGGTTGCTGTAAAGGAGGAGCCCAAGGATCAAGTGAAGGATGAGGACAAGGATGAGGATGAGGAAACCACTAAGGACTGACTTCCTCGACACTTTTTGTTCTATTTTTATGGCTACCCTACGTGGAGCCTGTTCGTTTGTTTTGTGGTCTTTTTTGCTTGGGTAGTGTCCCTTTCTTCTTTCTTCTTGCTTTTTGAGCGAGGCTACATCCTCTGAAAGATTTTTTGATGTTCTAGGTGTGGGGCTACATCACCTGTTGGTTTTTAGTTCTGCTTGCAGTAGTCTATGCTATTTTTGTACAAAAGTTTTGGGATCCTTAAAACCCTATTCTTAATGAAAATCCTTTAATTTACCAAAAAATAATAATAAATATGTATAATAAAAATATAAAATATAATAAATATGTATAATAAAAAAAATATTATTATATAAATACATATACAAAATAAAAATATAGGTAATAAAATATCAAAATGATAAAAGTTTATAATATGTGAAAAACTAATCTACTTTATTGAACAAATTGTGGCAAAGCCCTCTTGTTTTGTCTCCGAACTGGCACCTAAAAAATCTTAACACTGCATGAGAAGTTCCTAGGTGTCATCTAATATAAGCCTCTAATTTTTTTAAAATATTGGATTGTGAGAATGGAGGGCATTGGACTTTGGATTTGAACATTTTGCTACCAGTTGGAAAATCTCTGCTAGAGTTCAACAAGCCAGAGTATTCAGGCCAACTTACTCCATGTACTCACGGAGAAAAAGGAAGTTAACATGCATGTAATATTTTGTAGTAATGTGTATGGTAATGGATGTATATATGTACTTACATGAAATACAACTTTTATCCAGTGGTTTATTTATGTTTGGCTCTGCATGTTTTTTAAGTTAGTCTCTATAAGATTGATTGTTTGAGGACTTATCCACAGTAAAACTTATACAAAATATATAATAAATACCACCACAATGGCTATATGCATGAATTTTTGTATGGTAAAAATGCTTGAGATGAATGCTACATACATGTAGATGCATACATTTTAGACTATTATGACCCAAGTTTGCTACCACCGCCTATCTTTCTATTATGGTGATTCACACGTACAAAAAGGAATTCCATCTGGCCAACGTGTAAGGGATGGTGACTCTGGATGAACTATCTTCAGTGGAAAATTTTGAGAAGTTGAGCAATGGGCATGACTGCAATCAATTTATCTAACGTAGAAACAACAAAAGGGGAGGGTTAAGTTTAGTTTGAACATAGCTCATTTTGTAATTGAATATGAACAAATAATGTTATCTTGAATATTAGGATAGTAAATTATGTATTTTGATATAATCAAACGTAGCATACCTCCCTGATAGGTTTGAGAACTGGAAGCCGATATTTTTCTATACATTGAGAAGTGAAACAGTAACAAAAGTCTTATTTTTCATTTGGGCTTCTTTGATTAGACTCTGTGGCCCCTTTGGGCATTCATATTCTTGTTTTTATTCTTAGATAAAACCAATTTTAATCAAAAGAAACAATAAAAATAGCTACCACTATCTTTATTGATTAGTAATCAATTAAAAACATCTTGGAGCAACATTGGATAGATGAATGTTAGTCATTTTATTTTGCTGGCCTGGAACGGAGTGGTCTCAAAGATAAATTGAATTATATTTATATGAGGAATGGTAATAAAGTATTTATGTTTTCATATTTTTACCTTTTGAATGTAATGTCTTTGTTAAAGTTTAAAATCATCAGTTTGACTCACACCTAAGTTGCTGCTTTTGGGTGAGTAGATATGGCATTTAGTTTATGTTGCATATAATTATTAAATAAGAAGAATTTGCATGTTCCTCCTTGGTAGACAGTCAAATGAATGTACTTTTAATTGATAGCTATTTAACCTCTTAGGTTCAATGAAAAATAATAGAAGTGTGAGCTAAAGTCTCAAGTGGATGGGAGATCTTTGTATCGTTAAAAAGTGCAACCAATAATTTTTTGAAAACCTTGGGAGAGAATCAATATGTCAAAGTTTTTTTGTTCATTCACAATAAAGCATCCAATATATGTCCCTCCTTAATGTAAAAATACATCTTGGGTTCAACAAAAACTAATAGATACCTAGAAATAAGAGCCGGACACTGTCAGCGAGAGTCTAGAGCAGGAGGATATGAATTTAGTCTTATTTGCAAAAAACAATTTAGAAACCAGCAACTACCATGTAGTAGTCCTTGGAGTTGGATGACCACCGTTTAATACCTTGTTCCAGTCACTTGTTGGAAATAGTCCACCATAGGAAAGAAGCCAAACATCTACAGTTGGCTAGTATCAAAATAAGTATTCATTTTTTGTGGCTGGTTGGTAAAATGACATATGGTTTTTATCAATGCAAGTCCTTGTGTTGGTAAAATAATTAACCTCTATTTGTCTCCACGTATAAGATAGCTTGTTTGCAGAAATCCATTTTATTTTGCGTGTATTTGGTGTCGTTACTGTGCAATATTCATCTCGATTAATATTTGGGTTTAATTATATTAAAGCTTGGACTTTAATATACATAAGGTCAATATACTATAAAAGAGAATTAGAATAGCTTTTAAAAAAAGAAGAAGAGAAGTTTAATAGCTTTATAAAATACTTGTTGTTTGTTAATGTTGTAATATGAAGTACTTCATGTTAGTGATTAAATAATTTTTTTATTAATTATTTTAAGCACTTAAAATAGTCGTATATGATATTACGTTTTCATTAAGAGAATATCTGTAGCTTGTATCTCGATTGTGTAAACTACCTTACGGTTAAGAATTTATCTTCTATTGCACTATAATTTAACTAGTATGATATAGTTAGTGACGGATAAGTTAAGAAGGTTTTTCATGTTTTAAAAGCATTATTAACTTTAGAGAACATTTTTAGTAGTGAAATCATATCCTATTTTTTGAGCATGCAGGTTACTTTTAAATTACAAATCATTTTCATAGTTTGTATTAGATGGGTTAAGAAGCTCTTTTTTTTATGCCTAAAAATATTTGAGTGAATTGAAGACTTTACTTTCTATTCAGTGCTTACGTATTGGATTATATGGATTGTAAGTAAATATTATAGGGATTGCAATAAGAATTAAATTTAGAGCATGATGTTTTAAAGACTCTAGCATGTAAAACTTCCACCATTGTCCAAAACTCAATCAGAAGATAGTACATGCGATTGTAGTAGTTTGGGTACTTGAAAACATACGAAGAAGTGATGGATTTTCAATGTGACACTCCCAAGGTACCCCAATATATGTCATCTGCCACCTCAAATAGAGGATCACCAATCAAGGAGAAGGACAAGGTAGCTAAGAGCTGATTATTTGGGTAGAAACATCAAAATATCTAATGGCCTCAATTCAACCAAGTACATCCACCTCCTTCTAGAAGATCGACGCTATCCAACATAACAATGTACTAGCACGACGCTTGTCTGCTGCAATGATAGTCTTCCCGCATTTCACCATTAATGTCCATATTTTGAAATTTATGTAAATATGATTATAAATAGTGGAATATTGGTCATTCCAAAGGGTGGCTCTTTAGCCATTACAATTCTTATGTAAGGTTTCCCCTCTATAAATACAAACTTTGCACTATTAAACCTCTAACTGTGTTTGCTTGTTCTTCATTAAATGTATGAATATTCAATTATTTATTTGATTAAGCCTTCCTATGTTATTTTGCTATCTAGATTTCATGGGGTGTGCTTGAGAGACTAAGGATAGTGTGTTCATTATATGGGTTTGGGGTTTATTTCTTCTAACATCGACCGAGCAAGAGTGCTTTGATTTTGCATCCTGGATCTCATGCACCAACTCGTTAGTTCTAGAATTTGCCTCTTACCCATCATTGATAGAGAGCTAGGACAATGACACCATTGGGAGATCAGGTATATGATTTATGTTTTGAATGGGATATCATGCATACATAGGTCTTAATGTGGCTATACCCATCCTTGTGAGTTCAACTATGACATTTTATTTATTTCCTTTCACTTTTCCTTTTTCCATTTCCTTTTGCGACATAGAGTAGTTGGAATAACCCTAAGAAATTTGTCTTCTTTAGAGATTGTCCACACCCACACTTTTGATGCGATGATCGTTCTACGCTGCTTGGCGCTGATCCGTTCAACCCATCCTGCGTGTAGTGTCGGATTGGTGACCAACACCTTATCAAGGTCAAAAGGTATTGGAAATATCATCACCTGTGCATAATCTCCCACAATCATCTCCACCTCATAGATATTCATATCCTCAACCAGATTCCTCTCCATCTCATATAGTTGAGAGCCCTAAACCATCATCCCCCCATAATTCACCACAAGTTCTAGTATCATATTCACCTCTAACTTCCATAAATCCAACTCCTCCATTATCATTGCCCACATCACTGATGGTAATATCACTACCATTAACCCTACCATCAGTTGCAACTGTAATTTCTATTACAACTGTTACTTCTACTATTGACACAGAGTCTACCATCATCATCACCACTCCCCTTCCAACTATGGTGGTCCCATTTTTCACTATAAATGTCACTCCATATACCCCCATGGATCGTCCCACAGTAACATCCTTGTAAAAAGTTAAGAGCACCTCACTAACAGCATAAAGCTACTAAAGAAAGAAGTTAGCCGAGTCTTCCAAGGGAGCTGCCAAGGTAATAAGAACAATAATGGTCTACCCTATGTCTAGATAGAGGATAAAGTTCAATATGATCCCCTTAGTTGATAAACCAGAAGAAGATATGATAGTGGAAGATTATCGGTTAGAAGAAAATACTGAGGATATCTCTCAACTGGTCATGGAAGATGATTTTGTCATAGCTAAAGTTGGGTTGAAGACCATGTTTGTCAAAAATAACATCTACAGGGAGCAATATACCAAAATGGAAGAAAATATCATCTGGATTGAAGCCACAATTAAGGACAAAAAGAAAGAAATGAAAGCTTTGGAGAATGATGCTAAAAAATGGTAAAATAAATTTGAGAATATGGTCAACTTCAAAGAATAGGTTCAACAGCTGCAAGAGAAAAATAAGGAATATGTGAAGAAGATACATAATTTACAACAGTAGCTCCTTATTAAGAGTACTAAGACTACAGGATTCTCCAAAACTAAAGTAAAATAAGTCAGAAAGGAAATTTTGTCAGGCATCTTGGAAAAGTGCTTTGAAATCTAGACCATCCTCAACTTCATGGATGAGGCTACCCATGTGTTGTAAAAGAATAGGGAAGACATAGAGACTATCACCAAGAAAATACAGCCAATAGACCCTTAGGCTAGTAAAATCCTCAATATTTTTGAGGTTAAGTGTAATCAGCTAGGCAAGCCTATCCCAAATAGGGATTGGAGCACCTCAAGCATCATGACTAGGATTTTCCTTAAGAAGAATGGTTTTCTTCAAAAGGGTTGGTCCATTAATTGATAGATTGGATGATGAGCTTTAGAGGATCATAGATACCAATGAGGAAATGATGCAATATGGCTTCAATAGATTTTGGGATGACAACAATGTGATGGTATTGGAAGAGGATCTCCAAAACAACATACAAGAAATGATTGAAGATGAATAAGAGGTAGATGCATGGAAAGATCCAATTAACTAGGATAAGGTGATGTAATTGATTTAAAAACTAACCAAATTGAAAGAATTGATGGGAAGTTTAGCATAATTGGGGACTTTTGTCTCATATGATAAGACCGTTGAATTGCATTACGTCTATCATCAATTGTTGGAGATAAAGATTCCTTATCATACATCCTAGAACAAGACCATAAATAACTTGAACCAAGCTAATCAAATATTAAAATGAGATGTTGAACAAAATAAAGCTAAGGATGATGAAGAACGTGAGAATACTAAGGAAGATCTAGAAGAAGAGTTGCAGAAATAGGAACAAGAAGATGAGGGAAACAAATAAGAGGTGCAAGAAGAGGTACATCAAAAATAAGGAAATGAGGAGGAGGTGCACCCACAAGAGGAAGATGAGAAATAAGAGGAGGAGGTTGAAGATAAAGATACCACTAATGAAGAAAAAGTAGAGGACACTATAGGGGTCCAGGACAACCAAGAGCAGGACCAGTAGTAAAGGCATGAGAGTGCCAACAATTTTGTTGTAAAATAGTTTAAAAGTTTTGAAAGATGATAGCTAGCGAAATAGTTGTAGAGGCAGTTTGGTAAGCATTTTTGAATCTAACAATGTCAGAGGGCAATAAAAGAAAAATGGGTTGCCTAGGCATGTAAAAGCTATGAAGCTGAGTTTTGATGTGGAATGATATCTTTTTGATCAATTCTATAAAGGAGTAAAACTTTTATGCAATTCTTGAGCATATTTGGATTATTAACATTTTATATGTTTGAAATGGTTCTAATTAGATCCAACATGGCCTCCATATGAACCTTTTAATCGAAGTCTTTCTCCAGTGGCTTAAATGAGTGAGATTTATAAGGAAGTTGTTCCTAGAGGCCTATTATACAATCAGTCAGAGTAGATTTTACCTGCCCAAAAGGAGATTAGTCAGCAAAAAGTATAAGATGGTAGATTACTGAGGTACATGGCCATGATGCTAGCTCACCCATTCAATTTTTGACTCTGGTGTCCAAAGGATAAGGATCTAATTTCATAAGCCTTGCTAGAAATACTCCCTAGGAGGTGCCATAATGTAGGTCCAAAAAGACCACATACTTAGCCAATTTTGTAAGATTTGGCTAAGTGTTGAGAAAAACCTCAGGAGTAGTGTTAAATTTTGCTAAGATGCAAAATTCATGGTCAAATTGGTCAAATGCAGCCCAAAAAAATTCAAAGTAGTGGAATTCAAAAGGGTGAATTTAGGTTGAGATTAGTTTCCACGTCGAAAGGCCAAACACATAACAAATTTGGTGAAAGGGCCAAACACACAATAAATTTGGTGAAATTGGTTAAGTGTTGGAAAGAAAATTAAAGGTAATGATAAAATCTACCAGAGTGCAAATTTCATGGTCAACACATTCAAACAATGCATAAAAAAAATTGGAGCAATGGATTTTGAATAAGTAAGGGCAATGCAATGTTAAATTCTACCAAGAACCAACACGATATCAAAATTTTATGGTCAACACAATCAAATAATGCTTAGCAAAATTTAGACTAGTAGAATTGAGATAAAATATTGTAGAAGACAAGGCAAATTCTAACAGATGTTGCAAAGCCTGTTCGAGTAAAACACAGTTTTGAAATCTATAGTCAAACTGGTGACAACTAACACAAAGAAAATTAGAAGAGCGGATGTTGAAAAGAAGATAATTGTCAATGGAGATTTTCCAATACAAATGACATAATCAAAATTTAAAGGGCACGGAGCATTGCCAAGCTATCATTCCATAGTCAAACTAGTCAAAGGTGACCTAGTAGAATTTAAAGTAGTGGATTTTAAAATTGAAGAGAATGCAACAAGTTAAAGTGGAATCTAAATAGCACGAGTGAAAAGAACCAAGGACGACCAATCATCATTGAAATCAAGATCCATCTATATTTTTAGTTATAGATCTATGGATGAGAAGCCTGATCAAGAACATGGGATGGACCAGATCAACCTACAACAAGTGTAGCCATTGAATTCTGTTGAAGGTTGAACAACTTACAAAACTCATAATTGCAAAGTTTCATGAAGCGCAACTTATTTCTTTTTCTTGTAAACCAATAAGAGGCTTCCACCTCAGCACCCTACTAATTTGGCATGAAAATCCATGTAATGTTCCCATTTTTCTATTATTTTTGTAAAATATATATAAAGAGGTCGAGCCCTCATTTCTAAGGGTCAGCTTTGGAGTGTTTTCCTATCATATTACTATAATTTTGCTGAGAAATCAATAGAAGGAGCATTACTTGGATGTTTGCCTCAAGCTTGTGTCTTCATCTTTTGTGAGTTTATTCTATGAATTTATTTCTGCTACTATTGTTATGGTTAGTCAATTCTACTGATATTGGATTGCTAACTTGGGGTAAATTGGAATGCTTCATGCTTAAACAAATGTTGTAGAGAGCTTATTTTTCTATTAGTCTAAAGGTTGATCTAATTTTGCTATTTGGATTATTAACATTTTAGATGTTTGAAATAGTTCTCTAAGTGTTTTATTATTCTTTAATGATGAAGATGACTAGTTTTGAATGTTGTTAGTCTTAAGTGTAGCATACTGGAAATGTGATTGATCAAAGAATTCTTGATATTTGTCAATATTTTTAGCTTTATCCAACCATTATTCACTCAATTGTTTTCTAACCCTTATCTCATTTATATCCCTAAACTTACACTTTTAATTGAGCTTAATTGATTCAACACCAATTAGTTGATAAGGTATACCAGCCTACTTTGGAGGTTGGATTGAAGCAATATTTGATCCATCCAATGTTGGGGTTTGAGCTGTGATTAGCGGGTGTGCACCTCCAAGAAAGTCATAGATTCATAGTCACAGTTCAAGTTTTCCTTGATGTCAATTCAGACCCCAAAACATCTATCTAGAATTGCAAGCCCCACCTAATCAAAATATAACTCATCCAGATTTGCCTTCTATGCAAAATAAAAAAAATATTTTTTTTACAATAGTATTGTGGTGCAAAACAATATCCTTAGGTTTTTATGTAAAAAATAGTCCTACAAATACCCCCATATTAAGCATATGTAGCTTTGCCTCAAGGGCATGCACTATAACCTTATCCATTGTAATGAATTCAATACAATCAGACACCTCCACCACTTAAACCTATCAAGGACCCTTGAATCTAAGGTTACATTACCCTATTCCACCTACTACCATGAAAAACTTGTTGACTTTTGATGAAAATAAGACTAAAATGGTGATGGACCTTCTAAATGAGCTCTTCACATTGAAGTCAATCCATTGTATATAGGAATATGATATAATGGTGTGTTTTCTTGTCTACTCATTATGAAACAAAGAAACTTTATGGTAGAGGGTAATGCATGACAATTTTATTACTAGTTTGGCATCAATTGTAGAACCTTTTATGCATAGATTCAATAATATAGGTAATGGGTATTCTATACAAGTCTAACTAAATGCTTTGCAAAGACATATTTAAGAAAATATTCATTTTTATAACACTACATTTATGAGAACTTTGTATTTATTTCATTAAATGTATGAATTAATGAATAACATGCATTGCCATATTCTATAGGAGATATGCAATCTAATTTGACATTAATAGTTTATAATGTTAACCAAGTTACATTAGTTTTAGCATTCAAAGAGTTATCTTATGCAAAAGATATTCTTATTAGAGTAGAAAAATTACCACTTGCCCTGCTTATGGCTTATGTTACCCAAAATCCCTAAACTCCAAGGTTTGCTCCTACCATTTTCCCTATTATAAATACCTTATCATCAACAAAGACTACTTTAGGTACATTATACTATTCCTTATTAAAATACTTGTTCATATCCTTTCAAACTTAATTACCTACTTTATGCAACCCTTGTATAGAGTAGTAATAATACTATTTCTCAAATCCTTGTTGAATGTAAACTCTCTATGAAGAAAATGGTGGATATAATGAGAATGATGGTAAATTATAATATGGAAAAGAGGCAATGGAAATGAAATAATGGTTTAAAACAATATAATTTGAAACATATGAAGACCTACTATCTTACAAAAGACCATGTTATTCGAGAGAATATTTGGAAAGCTAACAATCAAGTCCAAAAAAATATGGTGAATAAACATATAGAGATCAATAATTTATGGTGCTTCTATGCAATGTTAGGTATGATTATATTGGTTTTTCCATGGCTATTAGTTATTCTAAAACCTATGGCGATGACCAATAATTCTAGGCTCAATAGGTTACAACTATGGGATAAATGATGATCACAAAAAAATAATTTTTTATAATGAATCAAGTAGTTTTGTAGCCATCCATGATAAATCATCTAGTTCACCAAGATCCAACTCTCGTACAGTAAGTAGTTCTAAATTTAGTAAATTTAAATAATATAGTATTTGTGAACTTTGGTATCATTAAGGAAGACAAATATTCCTCTTTTGAGGATAATGATATATTTGCTAACTACTAAAGAAGCAAAATGAGGGTGATATGTGCACCATGATATTGAGAAGGGGAATACCACCATTGCATATCAAGGATAAGGGGGTAAAAGAAACAAAAAATAATAGGAAGTGCCAAAGGAAAAGAAACAAAAAATAATAGCAAGCTCAATGATGACAACTTAATGAATTGGAATGATTTTCTTGAATTCATGGATGATGTTGTTGTTGAGGGTGATCATATCTCAAAAATCAATATGATCATTGGTGTGCTCTAGGATGATGAAGAATTAGAGGTGAATTTTGAATAAACCAAACTTTGTAATAACCTAAATTTCGAAGAACCTACAAGTATTTCAACCTTGACTAGCCAACAAGTACAATACCTAATGGGGTATGGATTATGCATTTTGACAATACAAGGACTAGAAATTGTATTTATGTTAGTATTAAATTCATATATCCAAAATGTACCCAAATTAATTATGCATATAGGATACTATTTATTTGCACCAATAATATAGTTAAATATAAAGTACTTTGTATGGGTTTAAGGAAATCCAAAAATATGGGGATCAAGAACATAAAACTATTTTGTGATTCTAAGTTGGTTGTAAACCAAGTCAACTCACAATGTGCAAATAAAAAAAAACACTTGAAAATATATAAACACAAATTTTGATACTTTCTAGAATACTTCCAAAGCATATGAATTAGCTTCAATGGCAACAAAGTTTGATATTGTTTTAAATATATGGAAGAAATCAAAAGAGCTAGAAATAGTCTTTAGGCTTGCTTTCTATAGTAAATTTGATAATTGATAGGTATTTAATGATGATCAAATCATATAATTTCTCATAAAATAATCTCACCATGTTGAAATTAGAATGAGTACGATGATGATACAAATTATGGAGTAATCTAACTAAAGGCTAATCAACTACCAAATGTATTAATTATATTAGAAAGCTTGTTCAACTCTAATGAAAGTGCTAATTTGGAATCAAATCCAAAGTGCCCTCTTACCATCCAATTAAAGCTTTAGAAGGGAAAAACCTACTTTTGGGTAAATAATGTATTAAAGAAGAGGTAGGTCTACCAAGGAGCTTTGTAAAAAGTATACTAATAATATTGCTTAGTCTTACAAATATTTGAAGTTATATAATAGGAGCATCATAGAAAATAATCTAGATTTGGAACTCAATGCAAAGCCCTTACAACAAAAGAAAAGATGTATTAATTCCAAAATTATAGAAGTAATGAAAAAATAACTTCTAATGCTTCTATAGGCCCATATTATATTTCCATTTACACATTCCACTTAGATGGATTATATAGTACTAGGTTGATAGAAAATGGTGATATCAAGTTATATTTTGATTTTAGAAACTTGAATAAGGCATCACCAAAAGATCATTATCTACTCTCTACTATAGATTAGATCTTGCAAAAACTAGTTGGATCATATATGTTGTCCTTACTAGATGGTTTCTTAGGGTACAACCAAATATTGGTTTAAAGATAATTACCAACATAAAACAACTTTCACAACCAAATAGGAGATCTTTGCATAACAAATAATTCCTTTCAATTTACCACCTTCTAAATAACCATGGACATTGCCTTTGTAGGTTTGGTATATGAAATCATGCTCATATACCTAGATGACTTAATAGTCTTATATAAAGAAATAAATATTGGACATCTAGAGTCTATATTTAAGAGATGTAGCGAGTATGGCATTTCATTGGATCCACAAAAGTATATCTTGATTGTTCAATAAGGGAAGATTTTAGGGCATATAGTATCTAAAGATGGCCTAACAATAGAACCTAATAGGATAAGAGTAAAACAAGAGTTTATCTCTATGCATATCCATCAAAGGGATCTGATCATTCTTGGTTCACATCTAGTTTATAGCCAAGTTCATAATAAATTTTGCACTAGTTAGACCTATAAATAAGATGTTAAAGAGAGATGCTATCCTTGTATGGACTAAAGAAGGCAATAAATATTTCTAGGATATAAATTATGCAATTGCAAAGGTCCTAGGACCCACATTTTATTAAATATTTCATGTTATATATGTTTGGCACAACCATATATAACATGTAATTGAACTGAATCAAAAGGATAATAAAGATAAAATATACCATGTGAAAGTATTGTAATTGAAATGACTTAAAAGGATAATAAAGAAGAACAACCAATATCCTTCATGACTTAGGTGCTCCATAATTATAAGCAGTAATATGCTTTAATAGAGAAATAGGTTTTTACCATGATGAAGGCCCTAAGAAATTTAGGTATTACCTATCCTAAAGCAATAATACTATCTTTTTAGTGTATATCAATGTCAAAACTATTGTACTAAATTGTGAATTCAGAGAAAAAGAGCAATATAGATAAATACGATTCATGAATCTAACATTGATATAAAACCCACAAAGATAGTTAGAGGTAGGTATTTATATAAAAATATTTCTATGTCATTTGCCAAAGACCATGTAGCGTTGTTAGAAGAAATTAAATTTGATGATCAACTAGGTTGGATAGGATACATAAAAAAATACATGATATTTGGACAAGTTCCAAAAGGCTTAATGCCTAAGGAAAGGGATAGATTTAAACAAAAGGATATGCACTATACCTAGATGGATAATCTATTTCTCCAAAAAGAGTATAATGGAGTTTTCTTATAATACATCAAACATAGAATACTGAAAGCTTAAATAAAAAAGTAACATGAAAAAGGAGAACATTATTATTTTAAAACCATAATTCATAAAATACTAAGGGCATGTTATTACTCATCTACCATTTTTGTATCTATTTTTAGTGGGTCAAAAATGTAGAGCCCATTTTTCTTTCATGGGTAGAAGAAGAAAAGTGACAATGCCCCTAAAAACCACCATAATTTTTGAACCCTTCTAGTAATAGGAACTAGACATTATTGGTATGATCAATCCCTTATCAAGTGAAGGAAATGGGTGGATTCTAATTATAATAGATTACTTCACTAGGTGGAATAAAGCAATACCAATCAAGTTTGTGAATCAAGGAGAAGTTATCCAATATTTGGAATACATCATCACTAGATGTGGGACCCCTTCCACAGTAATCACTAATAATGCCATTACCTTGATAAGGTTTAAGGTAATAAAGCTTGCACTAGAATAAGGTTTTGTGTTAAAAAAACTACTACCCCCATGGAAACAACTTAGATCAATATATGAATAAGAACATCATGAAGATATTAAAAATGAAAATAGTTGAGTCATAAAGGGATTGTAATACTAAACTAAAAATGGTATTATAAGTAAATAGGGTAACACCTAAAGATTCCATACGATTGTAACTCAAAAAACTTATATATGGAAAAGAAGCATTACTTCTTATAAATATTAAAATCACTTCTCTATGAATATCTTAGTATTTGTCCTGATAAGGACACCACAATGGTAAAAGACATTGGGCTCTCCTAGCAAAGACCCAAGTTCAATCCATGGGAAGGTGTTGTGGCCATTGCACAACTTACCCCAAATTTGGGGACCCACCTTAAAATTTTGGTTTTTGGGAATTTCAGTTGTCTTTGAGTGATCATTTTTTATAGGACCCTAGCCATGAGCTCACCTCACGGGCTCCAAGGTTCCTTATTTGGTGGTGTTTGTTTATCTTTTTCTAAAAGTGCTTAGTGTTTTGAGTAGGTTTATATTGCTTTAGTTAATTTCAATGTTTTCAATTAAACCAATTTAAAACATTTGAGATTAATTAAATTAAATTTTCATATGAATAAAATAAAAATAAAAAGCCAAAAAATAGTAAAAGGTTAGTTACCCTATTTGAGAAAAGGAAGTATCATAAAATTACTTTATGTTTATTTTTACATTAATAACTTTATAACATAAAGTTTATTTTATATTATAAAGTTACTTTATGATTGTTTTATTTTTATAATAATGATTTTATATCATAAAGTTTACTTCACATGATTTATTTTGAATGAATTACTTTACATTATTTTACTTCCACCCGAAATACTTTTATATTATGGTTTGAAAACCATATAAAATTCAATAAATATTTTGCATTATTGATTTATGGTTTTCATGTTCAGATGCAGGTCACAGTGGAGGCAGAGAGCCCAATGCGGTGGGTGAAGGTCATAGTGACTTGGAAGATGATCGAGCATGCTGACTAGACTAGAATGACCTCGTTAGGATGGACAACATGATTCGGTAGGTCATTGGTGGGCATGATTTTTTAGGTAGAGACCTAGCTAGACCATTGAATAGATAGCTTGCAAAGGGTGGTGACTCGACATCAACTAGCACGTGTGGATATGGACTTCATGGTAAAGTGGATTTAGACTTGAAATGACTTGCTGACATGGATGATGGACATGGAATAGATAACTCAGACCCACATGATGGATGTGGACTAGGGGTAGATACAACAAATAACATGACTAAATTATATGTGACTAAGGGCGTAGACGGACCCACATGGAATACATGGATCGATGACTTGGCTAGCTTTGGATACTCAGATTACAAAGCTAGGGTCAATGGTTACAATAGACACAGTAGTTATCATATCTCAAATGGGTATACTTTTGTGTGCAAGTAGGGAAAGTGAGGTAAGCATTATTTCTCTTAATTCATTCCAATTTAACTATTAATCCCAAACACATATTTGCCTTGACTACATTCGATCACTCCGCCACATGGAGACTAAGGGAATTTACAAATAACATAGATAGAATAAGTCCATTTGAGAGGGGCTTGATAGCAAGTGCCTTGTATTTACACTTAGATCTCTCTCAACTTTTCAAAATGGCTACCAGCGAGGCTAAGATCTCTTGTGCCCAATCATGAACACTCAGAGTGATTCTTATGTGTGAAAGATCATATGTAGTGCTAGGCTACCCATATTATTGGATCGAATACCAAATACTCTTCAATGTGGATGTTATGTATCTTCATGACAAACCAAGTTGAGATAACTATTCACAAAATGTCTATGATACCCTTGAATGGGTTAATGAACATGAGGGATATATCTTTGATATTGGTGCATATTATTAATAGAATATTATGTAGGAGCAGTTGGACTTGAGTACTCATATTGTGGATGCATAAGCGAAATATGGGAATGAACCATATTGATGTTCCCACGTGTGCATGAGAGGGTGGCGAATCACATTGTGTGGGGATGACCCCCCCTTATTTGAGAATTTGTCAGCCTCAGTTACATTTGAATTAGTATAAGAGAATGTCGTAGGAGATAAGGTAATGCGCACATATTTTGTAATCGATTTCACATGATCAGAGGAGTTTCATAATAAATGGAAATGAATATGCATTGCAATTAAAAAAGGTAGAACATTACCATTAATAAAATAGGATGTGTCAGTCATGAAACAAGCATTATGAATCCCAAACAGGATGGAAATGGGAAAAAATAACTTATTGAAAAATATTAAATACCCATGAAAACTACGAAACAAGGGCTAGAAATTTTTGGAACAGGAAGTTTGGAGAAAGATTGGAAGGATATTAAAGCTGTTGTGGAGCTGGTTTTCCCTCATTTTGTATGCAGAAAATAGGATTTTGAATACAAATTTGTGTTTATTGCATATCTTTTCTCACATGCACTAAGTTTATTTAATGGTGTTTATGCATGGATATGGTTGCACCATTTCAATATTTTTATTGCATGTTTTTACCCCTTAGACTCTCGCCATAACTAGATTTTAGATTGTGTGGATGCAGGTCTAACCTGGTTGTGTTTTGTGTTTAGGAACTAACATTTTCTGTAGCATAGGTCGAATTTTTTTGCAGTAGTTTTTAATTGGTCTTTTCCATATTTTGGTCCATATTCTAGAATTTTAAGTTTTATTTATTTATTTTTTATTTATTTCTCTAACCCTATCCTTTTTCATTTTTTTAACTTTTGCAAATAAAATAAAAATATATAAAAAAATTAAAATCCAAAAAAAAGATGCACGGATTCCAAGAATAAGCTTTAAAGTTTCATTTAGAGCAATTTTGATTTTATTTTGAAGCAAATTTGAAATTCCAAAAAATTATTTAAAGTTCAATTTTTAAAAGGAATTTTGTAATTTCAAGTTTAGCATGATTTCAAATTTTAAAGAAAGGACAAATTTCAAGCTTTACACTTTTGTTTTCAAAGCAATAAATTAACTTCACTTTATGAAAATTATAATTTCATTAAAAGGGGGATAATTTATATGGCATTTCAAAGGCCACTACATTTTAAATTTAATCATTTAGATTATTTTCTTTTCATGCTCAAAGCAACATAAAATGAATCCACTCATTATTCAATGTTCACATTTCAGAGATAGATTTAGTCTTTTCTTTCATGCACAAAGCAAAGTTTAACAAATAAAACTTGTTGAAATATGCTTAACAAAAGAAGGCAAAATCTACCTAAAACACTCCAAGATAAATGAATTAAATCACCTTGGCAAATCAGAAATAAAGTGAATAAGGGATCAATTTCATGCACTCATTCATCATTTTATTTCTGCACATAAGGGAAATCAAGCCCTTTCAATTAATGAACAATAAAAGCATAGCATAATAAAGTAAGACCAACACATACCCCTTGTTAATAGTTGCTTGTAAATATCTAAGGTATTCTAGCACTTATTTGACACATTTTCACAAGTATACATGCACACATTAAGTAAAAGGTATCTTAGAGAAATTTCTATTTCTTTGCAAGAGAGGGTTTTCTAATCAAAATCCTAACTGTGAGTGTGGTTTTGCAATTGGGAAACATTACCACTCAACGAGAGGGTAGCCCCTGATGTGTCCCCAAATTTTCAACCTATTAAAAAAAGTCTTAGTAATTGGATATTGAAGATATGATTTAGAAACCTAAAACACGTCATGTTTAGGAGACTACTCATATGGACACTTCTTTAGGTCATATGGGGTAATATAGTACTAGTCAGCCTTAGCCACTGATGGCAATAGTGACTAGCTCCCTAGATGCTAATGGTAATGGCAGCTAGCTCCCTAGTTGTTGATAGTGATAACAGATAGCTCCCTAGACACCCTGGTCAATAGAAGCTAGCTCTGTAACTAACTCAACCACAAGTCAAGCAAAATTTGTTAAAAAGTATAACAAATTTTTGATTAGTTGGGTAAATAGAAGCTTCTGGAAGGCTCGTCTCAACTGCTTGGGCATAACCAATTCTTGTTCTTTTGAAGGCTTATCAATGAAGCTAGAGCAAGGATTTTGAGAGTCTATTTAAGACCCCAAGTTTGAAGAGCAAACCCTAGAGAAATTGATGCACAATTATCATAGCGAAGCTCTATCAGTTTGAAGAGAGAATCAACATCCCTATGAGGTATAGCAAAGCTTTATCTAATTGCAAAATGCTATTTGCTTTTTTGTCAATGGAGGCTGCCAAAGTTTGAAGAGAACAACCTGCTATCCAAGGATCAAATTCGAATGGAGCAACATCAATTCCAACACAAAACCATGTGCCAAGGCAAAGCAACCATTGAACATAAATTCTGTAGTTAAATTGATCGATTTCAAGCTAAATATTTAGAGGGCAAGATACTTCTCTCACGACCGCTATCATCGAAAACAACCCATAGGCTTAACTGCTGAATTTAATAGCAACTAGCAGAGCCAACTACTTTGGGGGACAACGACTAGGGTTTGATTAATCATTTCCTAAATTTTAGCCATAGATTTCATTTTCTTTGCATTGCAATTGCTTTCTTGTCATAGATTAGATTATTTCCATATTTTTTCATGCTTTTATTTTAGTCTTTATAAGAATTTTATCGTTATTTTATGCATTTTATTTATATTTTACAATAATCATAAAATGGCCTCATATTGAGAGGCTAAGATTTACTATTAATGCTATGTGATTTCCTTGTGTGCAGGTTCAAGCCTCATTAGTAAAATTTCATCTTCAAGAGTATCACAAAGTAGAGGTTCTAGAGATAATTCCTCCTATAAAAAAGTTTGAGAAGATCCTAAGAGTCTATTGAAGGCATATACCACATGAGTTGTGGATTGTAATGTGTATCACGATGGTCAATCCCTAAGAGGGATGTTCTTGTAACCTGGTTGTAAAGAGAATTTCATGAATATTAATAAATATGGGCACCTTCTTTTCATCTTGTTTTCTTTATGTTTGGTTATTTGATGCATCTTGCTAATTTGAATACATATTTCTTAGATGTTAAACTTTTAGCATTCTTCAAGTAGCAATCACGGTCAAACCAACCCTTTTTTTGCATTGCTAACTTGTGTTTTTATGTTTTTCTTGTTGTAGGCTTAATTGCTCTGAGTAGAAGTGGCTAACAGTCCTATCCATAGATGATATCAATGGCTAGCATCCATACCACTCGAATAAACAATGGCCAGCAAAAAACTTAGATAAAAATAGTTAACAACCTGTTTCTCCATCATATGAGGATTCCATGGTAAGTGGTCTTCTCTACATTTTATGTATTCTATTTATATTTTATCTGTTTGAGTGCAAATTATAGATTAATTAGCAAACATAGAAAAATTTTAAGGGTAAATTTGTGAAAATTCCATGTTTGTTGCTAGTCACTTTTAGGAGCAACGACCTATGCCGTTAGCTGCCCTAAAATCCTACGACTAGGTTTTCTAACTACTACTCTATATAGCAGTCGAGTCTGTTTCTTGCTATACACAGTAGTGACCCCTGTTTAGACTATGTGTTAGGTTTTCTTGTTTGGGGCCTGATCAAAGGCCAATATCATGTTAATTTTGCAGTAGAAATTCTAAATTTTAAGGATCATTTAGTCTTAAATTTTTATGAAAATGAAACGTTAATTTCTAGGTATGTATAGAAAATCATGAATGCTTCTTCATGCATATTTCCTTAATAAAAAATTAAAATGAGGACACACACACCATGATCCAAAGGTGGTGTTGGGTTTTCACATCCAACTCATTGATCAAGACCAACGATGGAAGTTATTACCACTTAGTTGGCTTGTCTGACATTGTATCATCAGGACCCATCCATGGCCAAGGCCAACCAAGAACTGTTCTATCCTAATAAAATCACACACACTTCTCTCTAAAGGGTGTATAAATTACTGTGGTGTATTGGGTGAGGGTTGGTAGTACCTATGCTACCTCTTCGAGTATGGATTTCATCCCCATATTATGGCATGTGCGAGTATATAGGTGAAAATATTTTAATAATATAAGAGCTTCATAAAATATTGTAAAACATGATAAGAGTTAGATTGTACATACAATAAATAAAAATGCACAAAACAGGTTTTAGGGATCACAAAGAAAATTTAAACAAGATAATCATTTTGTCCACTTTGTGTGTTTCTTTATTGTTTGTGTAATCAACCTAAGATCCTTGATCTGGGACCAACTTTTTTTTTTTTAAATAGTAAATTATTGCATCCAGTAAATCAAAAATCATGTAATCAGAGCTATAACAAAAAAGTTATGTTGGTTTTATGATTACTCTATTTTTGAGTGATTTTTAAGTGAAAATAGGGAAAAATGCACTAAAAAAGTCATAAAATGCCCTAGAAAACCCCAAAAATTACCAAATTTATTTTGTTTTCTTAGTTAGCCCCTTCACATATCTCATAGCATTTTTAAGGCTTGGCTCTGCATTTTCCCAAAATTCCTAAAATTGGTCATTTTTCCATGAGCCTCGGTTGGCCAAATATTCCCAAAATACAAATTTTGACCCAAAAAATACTTTTTGGAGTCCTAGCCCATTGTGATAAATTCTTTGCATTGATCATTTTGGTATATAACACCCACGATTTTTTTGGAAGTCAAAATTTGCTAAAATAAAATGTTGGCAATTTTGGGTTTGAGATCCTAACTTCTTGTCTATGAGTTGTCATTGATGTCAAAAGGAAATGACATTAATGTTAAGAGGATGTGTTGGATTCAAAGATGGAAGATTCCAAGAGAATATTTTTAAGAGAATCCGGAGAGATTCCATTGGCAATGGTTTTTATTAAAACCAATGGAGGTTCTCTTTATTATTTATTTAATTATTATTTAAAACCCTTCAAGGTTTTTATTAATTAATTATTTAATTAATTAAGGGAGAAATTATTTTTAATTTATTAAAAATACTTTAAGGGTTTTTAAACCCTTTAGAAAGCAAATTTTGATTAAATTCGAAATTACTTTTCTTTGCAGCCGACGTGTTCTAAAGTCCACGTATGGACTATAAATATGAGAAGGTTCCTAAGGTTAAACCCTCTTGGAAAATTGAAGGCAATTAATTGGTTTGGTTGCGATCGAATGTTATGTTTATGCTACGAAAGAGGAGAGCTCGTGGTTTGAAAAGCTTTCGGAAAGCTTGACCGTTTATGTGGAAGGAAGTCCATCTTGGACTTCGTAAGCCCCTTGTGGGCTAGTGGCAGCGAAGGCTGCGTTTGGGCCTTGCGTAGGCGGAGGTCTGTGTTTCGATCCCCGCGAAGGGATCTATGCATGGATTAGTCACGTTTTTATTAAAACGTGTTTTGTGCCGTGAATTTCGGATTCTTCAAGGGCAACCATTATAAGGTGTGATTATTTTCTTGATATGATTTTTGGCATTGTTTAGCATTGTTTAAAAGACAGGAGAAATAAGGGGATATTTCTTTGGTTGTATTTTTGAGATTAGTCTTTTGCTATGCTAAATTTAAAAATGGAGATATAAGGTGTAAGTTTTGGTTGTTGTGTTTTTGGCTTCTTTGGTGGTTGTTTTTAAATAAGAGGAGCTAAAAGGTGTATTAAGGAAAGTTTTTATATATGCTCATTTATCTTGGTTCTAACCCTAACTTGGTTGGAAGTTTGAGGGTTGTGTGTGGTGACAGCTTTAAGGATCAATTTTCTTCTACTCCAAAAAGGTATGGGCACATTTTCCTTATGAGTATGATTGGTGTATGTTTTTCTGAAATAAGGTTGGAGTGAAAAGGTTTTCAACTAGGTTTCCTTTGGTTGGGTGTAAATCCTATTTTCTGGTTTGTTGAAGACTTCTTATGCATTGTTATCCTTGATGAGAGTTTTGGTGAATGCATAATTCTGGTTTGAGGTAGTGGAAGCATTGTGCACTAGGGTTTATGTTTGTGAGTCTTGCTACTTGCTTTGAGTTGGTGAAACCCTTGGTTGGATTTTTTGAGGTTGATGGTTGAGTTACTTCCATAGAGGTTGTTTGATCAAGTTATTGCTTTACTTGATTCATGATATTGGGCTTACTCCATTGAGTTGATTTGAGCAAGTTATTCTTTGCATTTGGTGATATTGTGTTGGTGGTCGTTTTGTTCAAATATCTTTGGAGGGAAAAGGATTTCTACTTGTTTCCTTTTCTTGTGATGATTGGTTGAATGCTTCAAGGTTGATGTTGAGTTGAATGGTGTTGGTTGACTAAACCTTGTTTGATGAGCATTGTTGTTGAAACCCTAATTTATGGTGAAAAGAACATGAGTATCATTGTTATGTGATTCTTTGCATAGTTGGCAATTGTTGGGGTTTCATGTTCTTGAAAGAAAACATTCTATCCTATCCATTTCAGATATTGAGTTGAGTTTTTTAGATTTGAGATTGATATTGAGCTGAGTTGATTTGAGTTGAGTTTTGAGATTGGGATTTGAGTATAGAACATATTGAGTCTCTAACAATTATCTTTATGCTTCTATGAGTTTGACAAATCACATTGGGTCTCTAACAATTCACTTTGTGATTTCCTACTAAGAAAGTTTTTCTTGGTGAGCTTGCTGAGTTTTTGGACAGGTTTCGGTGGGGACTTGTGAGCAGTTCTTGGACAGGTTCCAGTGGGGACTTGTGAACAGTTTTTGGACAGGTTCCAGTGGGGACTTGTGAGCAATTTTGGACAGGTTTCGATGGGGACTTGTGAGCAGTTTTGGATAGATTTCGATGGGGACTTGTGAGTAGATTTGGATAGGTCCTTGTAGAGGACTTGTGAGCTGAGTTTGATAGTTCTATTAGAGAACTTGAGGACAAAGGTGCATTGGTTCTATGAGAAGAACCCGAGGACAGTTGGAAAGTATTTGAGAAGGCTTGTATGCAGAGGATTGATTTGTTCAAGAGTTGGACAGATCTGACAGATAGAGGAAGACTTGTATTAGACCGACTAACTGTGTTTGGTACAGGTTGTTGAGCTGCTGTGGATGTGATCATAGAAGGCAGAGGTATCTTAGGCTAAGCATTAAGGATAGGAGGTCTTCGATGGAAAGGATTTCCACGTGCTGGCAAGAGGTAGAGGTAGTTGATCTTTTGAGGGATCATTTCCAGAGTAGAGGGGAAGGTATCTCCTTTGAGCAGAGGCTCATAAATTCTAATTGGGGGAAGGTATCTCCTTTGAGTAGAGGCTCATAAATTTTGATTGGGGGAAGGTATCTCCTTTGGGACGAGGCTCATAAACATTGTAATTGGGAAGGATTCCCAAAGAACTTTGAGATAACTTTTAGAGAAAATTTTTGTGGATGTAGCCCAGCCATTCTGGGTGAACCACGTTAAAATTGGTGTCACTTTGTGGATGATATTATGCATTGCTTTGATATTGCTTTATTGTTTTGAAGTATAAAGGAAAAATTAAAAAGAGGTCTTATACTATTCACCCCCCTCCCCAGTATAAGCTTGTGTTATTCATAAAAAAATGGTTGGGGGACCTCCCATGGTGAACAAGACCTCCAATTTAGAGAGGGAATCAAGCTCCATAACCACCAAACATCTCCAAATCAGTCCAGAGGACATGGCCATCCCTGAATGGCATCCCAAGTTTTATCATAACATCAATACCATCCATAGGGGGTCAAACCTTCGAGATATCCCTATTAAGGAAGCACCCATAGGTCCTCCAGGAAACCTTCCTAACTGGAACACCTTGATAGAATTCTATATAAGGAACAATCCACCCATTGAGGGGCCTAGTAGGTCAATGTCACAGGTTCACATCCCAACTTTCTCTATACATCAATCAAAAAATGAACATGAGCATACACCATGGCCTAGCTT
Organism: Wollemia nobilis; assembly: GCA_028583015.1. Taxonomy (NCBI): domain Eukaryota; kingdom Viridiplantae; phylum Streptophyta; class Pinopsida; order Araucariales; family Araucariaceae; genus Wollemia; species Wollemia nobilis. Next base: position 3,756,996 of record JAQPPZ010017049.1, on the reverse strand, counting down.
GGATGAGAAAACCACCCCGTTTGATCGAGCAAGTCACCCCCTACTCCTCACAGAGAGCATTCTGCATATGCACATTGTGCTTCTGTGTAGTATGAATATACAGAGCTTACATCTAATCTTGAATATGCATCATTCCTCATAGATGAGGAAGAGGACCCAAGTCATCCTCCTACTCCTCATGAAGAGTACTTGGGGCAACCATGTTGCATATCTACATCATCAGACTATACAAAGCCCATTCATAAACCAAAATATTAGGTCAATGCAACCTTTAGGGAGCATGGAAAACAAGTAATAGATCCTACTAGGGGAAAAGACATGACAAACCCATTTGTATTTCCAATACGAGGGTACATAGCCCCCATACAACTAAACAACAAAATCACACTCATCAGGCACTTAGGCCAAATCTTAATAGACAACAACATACGGATCAACTCCAGTTGGATCAACAACAATTAAATCAATAATGGGTGGACTCACAATGAGCACACCTACAAAGGTTGTATCAATGAAAGATACAAGAACAACAAAAGATACAACAAGAGAAAGTGCAAAATGCATTGCATGAAGTGGTGCTTACACCTAGCACCCAGAGGATGCAACAACGCATAAGGCGCCCAATACAATATCAAAATATTCCCCCTCGACCATGCCAAAATCATGTTCAACATCAAAGGCCATTATATGGTTATCATCAAGAGCCTCATACTCCTCAACAGTACCAAGATCAACAAGAAGAGGATTTATATGAAGAGTCCCAATGGGAACATCAAGAAGAAGTAGATACCTACCCTGAATCTAGTTATGATGAGGTACCTAATGATTATACTTATCATCCACATCAACATCAAAATTGACCTCCTCTATCTAATCAAAGGTGACAATGAGCAGATCATATCATTTTTCCAAGAGCATACAAAGTGCTAGCTGATCGGGTAAATTCATTAGAAAAACAAGATCAAAGTTTGGTTTATCAAAAACCTACACTAAAGCAGCTTAGCAATCAGCCTTTGCATCCCTCAATGTCATCACCGACATACCCATCGAATTTCAAGATGCCTAAACTTGAAAAGTTCAAATATGACAAAGATGCACAAGAGCACATGACAATATTCATCAATATGTGCTTCCATTTTCAAGATAATGACCCCTTGATGTTGAGAATCTTTCTTACAACATTAGTTGGGGATGCTTTGGAATGGTATAATCATCTACCACATCATAGCATAAACACCTTTGAGCAATTAGCCGATGCATTCCTACAATGTTTTGCCTCTAGTGCTAAGAAAATGATAAACTTGACTGACTTGGCTAGCCTTCATCAACTTGATGATGAGCCAATCATAGAGTATGGTAATAAATGGAGGAAGGTGATGTCAAAATTACCTTTCACCCTACCCACAATAGAGCTCATTCGAATGTTTACAAGAAGTTGTTCAAAACAAATCTTGCTTCTCTTGCAATTACAATAGTATCAAACATTCGAGGAGGCTTTAGCATAAGCCAAGGTCATTGAGGACATCAAGTTATAGGAGGGTGATATTCAAATCCACAAAATGGAATGGCCAAACAAGAATATTAAAGGTGGCAACATGCAACAAAATGTGGCCCCAATCAATCAAGTTGTTTTGAGTATCCCCGAATCCTCAAACTAGGTCGCACCACCTCCACTACCAGTGCAACATAATTACCAAGCTCAGCCTCCTCTAGCCCAAAATAATATGCAATAAAATCAAGGACAAGGCCAACAACATCGACCATCACGATAATATACTAATTTTCCAGAGACATTAGCATCGATCTTTAATCGATTATGTGAAGCACAAAAAATCAATCTTTCGAAGATCCATCCGTTGAAACCTAATAAGCGTAGATCAAATGTGCATAGGGAAAATCTATATTGTGTTTACCATCGACAAAGGGGTCATGACATCCAGACATGTTATCCCTTTAGATATTTAGTATAAGATATGATCAAGAGGCAAGAACTTCAGATAGGAGTCTTCCAAGACCCCTTGCCCACACATGAAGCAAACACAACACCTGCCAATCAAGTCGAGCAACCTAATCAGGTGCATATCAATCTACCTCCCCAAGAGTTTGTGGGAATGATTAGTGTTGTAATAGAGAAATAGGAATATCTAAATCGATCTACGCAACCTGTGGCTTCATCCAATGTTTCATCTTTGCTCATCTCATCTCATCGGGACATTGGTATTGCACAAAATTCCATGCCATAATAGGGGGTCAGTTTCTACTACTCCTCCTAGCCAAGCCAATCACAACGCATCAAACACAATGCACATTGGGGGTCTTCAAGGTGTCACAACTTCCCCATCATCCACATCACGATCAATGAAGCAAAGTGAGACCTCCAAAGGTATCACACCTCCCTCACTTTCATTGAGTGGCACACACACTAGGGGTACCTAAGGTAGCGTACCTTCCCCTTAAAAACATAAAAACAAACAAAAATCATAAAATATCAAAATCCAAAAACAATTGAAAAATCAAAATTTTAAAAATAATTGAAAAATCAAAATTTCAAAAACAATTGAAAAATCAAAATTTCAAAAACAATGTAAAAAATTAAAAATCAAAAATAAAATTAAAAATAATTGCAAAACATCAAAAATACAAAAATATTTACATTATGCATTTTCATTTTGCATATGCATTCATTTAATTGCATTGCATTAGGCATTTTCATCCATTGCACTTGCATTAGGATAGGTTGTGTTTACAATCTTACAAATGACACCATATTTGTATGCTAATCATGCATCCTTACATCATCATCATCCATCACCCTTGTGAGTAATTGTGTTTTTCAACACAACCCCTCATATTGCTATGAGGTATATACTAGGGTTTTTCGGTCATTCAGCCATACCTAGTGATCTTCTCAGATTTTGTAGAAAGCTATCTTCGCTTTTGGAAGATGAGGTCTAGTTTTGATAGTACCTTGCATATATCAAAATCCCATCACATTTTAAACATTAATAATCCTAGTTTGAACAAGGAAAGATGAACACTACAAAGTGGTCCTAGTCACCTTAAGCAAAAGGTTTTTACTTGCTCATCTTGTGATGTGCATGGTCTAGGATGTTGATCATTGACAAAAGGACAAGCTCCCCCCTACCCAAATAAATCCCTTGCTTTCATACAAAATAAGAAAAATCCCAAAATCAAAGCAAAATCCCTTGCTCAAAAAAAATGCAAAATAAATAGTGATTTTCATCACTAAGCATGAGCAAGTATCCCAATAAATGAAAAGAAAATAAGGGGGTGAAGAGCTTGAATCCCTGGAATGGTTAGTACTTCAAAGCCATTGAGTGATCCCCATTACAACAATGGGATGAATGAATCCCACCTAGCAATGGGGTAGTTCTAAGCAATTTACAAATGAGCTAGCTTTAGGTGGCTTGTATTACCTAGTAGTCTAGTCCAACTGTGTCCAAACTTAGGATCATGATGAATATTTGGTGATCCTCATTACAACAATGGGCTGAATGAATCCTTCCTGGAAATGAGGTAGTCTTATGTCTCATCTAATATATTCATTTGCACACACAGGGATAATGAATATCTTGGTCTTCATAACAAAATCTTTTATCTTTCAAGAGTCTTGTGTAGTCATTATACATCTTTTGATTAATCAACTAGGGTGTTTGAGTCTCATGGAAAACCTCAAAAATCCCTTATAGCAACAAATCATCTCATCAATCATACACAATTTTCCTTGTGAAATTTTTTTTATTAAGGGGTGTTCATGAAATAGGATAGATACCGGATGGATATCAGCAATGATATTTAGACGACCACTGACTATTTTGTGCATATCTTTTAATTTATAGAAGCTTATAAGGAAATCCCATACATCTCACATCATCTCATTTCACATATGGATGCCTAAATGATTAATTCTTATGATAAGAATTACCATTTTCATTCATGATTTTCATACATTCTGTGGTGTCTTCCATTAGTTTGTTAAACACATATTAGATTCATTCCTTATGTTTTAAGTGATTAAAGCATACAGGTTCATTTGCATTAGATCATCCTCATATAATTAATGCATTACATACACATCATCTATCATATCATATCATATAGATTAAATGCATAAACAATTGAAATAATTTAAACATGCATTTAACATTCACCATTGCATCCATATATGCATACATAGTAGTGCATCTACACATTTAGATCATAGCATCTAAGCATACATCTATCATCTAGCTAGTGCATGTCATTAGTACATTGCATACATCTAGCATAATCACATCATCATATAGGTATTACATCCATTAATGCATACATAAAAATAAATTTCAAAATTAACAAAAAAATCAAATAACAACAAAATTTCAAATATGCCTCGTATCCAGTTATTTACTCTATACACTTGGCGGTTGCAGCGACTTGTGCTCCATGCAATCTAGAAAGATGAGTAAATTACCATAAGGCCATTTGAACCAAATTATTCATCGTTGAATTGAAATGTCTTCACTTCAATCCCCAAGAAGGCCATTGCGGTTGGACTACTCCATGAGAATGAGGTATTCATTTCCTTTCTTCTATGAAATTTTAGATAGATCATCGAACATAGTGATTCATCACATGCTAAATTGAATTGCTATCATCTTGATTCCCTAAGAAGGCCATTATGGCTAGACTACTCCATGGGATAGAGATGTACAATTACTATTAATGGTTGAAATCATAATTGTAATAGGACCTACCTTACAACAAATGCAATCATCTTGAATTGTCCAAATCATTCATCTTGGTCAAGTGACTCATCGCTTTCATCACTTGTCCATTTCCTCATCGACTCGTCACTTGAGGGGGTAGTCATAATAACAACATTCATAATCAAAATCAACAATTAAACACTCAATCATTGCTAAGTGCATTCATTCAAGAATCATTGTCGAAGATAATCATGCACCCTCCTTGCTTGGGGCAAATAAACAAAAGATCAAAAGCAAATTCAAGCAAACCAATAAGCTTGTCTCCTAATTTCCACTAAGGCTAGGATTAGACTTAAGCTTATCTCCTAATTACCACCAAGGCTAGGATTTGACTTAAGCTTATCTCCTAATTGCAAGGCTAGGATTTGACTTAAGATTATCTCCTAATTACCACCAAGGCTAGGATTTGACTTAAGCTTATCTCCTAATTGCCACCAAGGCTAGGATTAGACTTAAGCTTATCTCCTAATTGCCACCAAGGCTAGGATTTGACTTAAGCTTATCTCCTAATTACCACTAAGGCTAGGATTAGACTTAAGCTTATCTCCTAATTTCTGCTAAGGCTAGGATTTGAATTAAGCTTATCTCCTAATTGCCATCAAGGCTAGGATTTGACTTAAGCTTATCTCCTAATTGCCACCAAGGCTAGGATTTGACTTAAGCTTATCTCCTAATTGCCTCTAAGGCTAGGATTTTGACTTAAGCTTACCAAAATCAAGTTCTTCAACTCATCAAAGGCAATGATTCAATGATGTATGCTCTTTCCATGATTGGGGCATCTAATGTTGACCAGATCAATGAACATCAATCAACCTATAATATGACGTTAGGTTATCTATTTTTTCTCAACATTGTGTTTTCCCATAATGCATCCCAAAAAGGGGTATCTGTAGACACCTAAAACACGTCATGTTTAGGAGACTACTCATATGGACACCTCTTTAGGTCATATGAATGATTTTGGATCTTTCCAAGACTTAGCAGTGGTTCTAACCACTCATCTAGGGTAATCTAGTCCTAGTTAGTCTTATTTGTTGATGGCAATAGCGGTCAAATATCTAGCTACTGATGGCAATAACGGCTAGCTCCTTAGCCACTGATGACAATAGCAGCTAGATCCCTAACTACCTTGGTCAATAGTGGATAGCTCTATAAATAACTCAGCCTCAAGTCGAGAAAAATATATTTGAAAGCATAACAAATTCTTGATTAGTTGGGTGAATAGAAGCTTCTAGAAGGCTCATCTCAACTACCTAGGCATAACCAATTCTTGTTCTTGGCTTCTCCATGAAGCTAGAGCAAGGATTTTGGGAGTCTATTTAAGACCCCAATTTTGAAGAGCAAACCCTAGAGAAATTGATGCACGATTGCCATAGTGAAGCTCTACCAGTTTGAAGAGAGAATCAACATCCCTCTAAGGCATAGTGAAGCTCTGTCCAATTGCATAATACCATCTACTTTTCCACCAATGGAGGCTACCAAAGTTTGAAGAGAACAACCCGCTGTCCAAGGATCAAATTTGAATGGAGCAACATCAATTCCATCACAAAACCATGTGCCAAGGCACAAGAAACCCTTGAACATCAATTTTATAGTTGAATTGATTGATTTCAAGCTAGATATTTAGAGGGCAGAATACTTCTCCTACGACCATTGTCTTCGATAGCGGCCCGTAGGCTTAGTCGCTAAATTTGATAGTGGCTAGTAGAGCCAACTGCTCTAGGTGATAGTGGCTAGGGTTTGATCGATCATTTCCTACATTTTAGCCATAGATTTCATATTCTTTGTATTGCAATTACTTTTTTGTCATATATTAGATGCTTTCCAGTATTCTTTCATGCTTTTATTTCAATATTTATAAGCATTTTATCATTATTTTATGCATTTCCTTTATATTTTGCAATCATCATAAAATGGCCTCATCTTGAGAGGCTAAGCTTTACTATTAATGCTTTGTGATTTCCTTGTGTGCAGGTTCAAGCCTCATTAGGAGCATTTCATCTTCAAGAGCATCACAAAGTGGAGGTTCTAGAGATAATCCCTCCTATAAACAAGTTTGAGAAGATCCTAAGAGTCTATTGAAGGCATCTACCACATGAGTTATGGATTGTAATGTGTATCACGATGGTCAATCCCTAAGAGGGATGTTCTTGTAACCTGGTTGTAAAGAGAATTTCATGAATATTAATAAATATGGGCACCTTATTTTCATATTTTTTTCTTTACTTTTGGTTATTTGATGCATCTTGCTAATTTGAATACATATTTCTTAGATGTTAGACTTTTAGCATTCTTCATATGAATATCAAGCCAATGCAATCATGGATAAATGACTTACTATATCTAGAAGAGAAAATGGAGAAATCCTTTAGGTGACTAGTGCAACATCATATGGTAGTGAAAATATGGTTTTGCAAGAGGTCCACTAAAATGGATTAAAAATAAAGTGAGTTGGTGTTCAAGTGTAACAAAGATAGAGCAAAATATAGAAGTAATGGAAAATTTAAGTTAATTTGGAGTGGACCATAACAAATCCTCCAAGTCATTGAGCCAAATGCATACAGACTTATGATGATGGGTGGAAGACCATTGTTGATTCTAGTTAATAGGTAACATTTAAGGGCCATCTAAAAATGTGTCCAATTTATTTTTCTTCTTGGTTGTTATCCCCCTTTCTATTTTAGCTTTTTGAAAAAAAACAAAAAATGTAAAATACAAAAAATTGAGAAAAATAAAAATAAAGGCAAAAGGATTTTTCAAGTTTAAGTGAAACCCTAAAAAAGGTGCTTAAACTTCCCCTTTTCTTCCTACTGGTTCAAAATTAACTTTGTATTTTTTTTCAAAGTTAAAATTTTGAAGCAGTTTGGTCCTTAAAGAGGGAATCACCTTGACATATTAAGTAAACCACTCCATGCCATGGAGTGATTCACATTAAGAAGAAAAAATAAAAAACAAAACGTAAATAAAACCTATTTAAAACCAATTGAGTATCAAAAGCATTGATGGTAGAAAATAGTGGTTGCATGAAAGGGATTAAAGCCATTTAACCTTATTTTTTGCTAAATTTACCTTGTGAAATGAGTGTATTTAAACCCTCATTTGTATTGAAATAGTTATGGTTATCTTTGTTGTGTCCCCTCTACTATTATTTGTAGGAGTGGATTTAGAGGCTAAAGGTCCATACTAGTTGTTTTTTATATAGTGAAACCCATGCTTTACTAGGTTTACTTTATTGACCATGACTATTTCAATACATAACAAGCCCATATCATTTTGTAATTCCATATTTTTATACATATTTACTTTAAAGGATCCATTCAACCACCCTCTTTGGTCATATTTGAACCTTAGTCATCATTCATATGTATTTTCCAATCATGTCATGTTAGATTTTGAAAAGAGAGAATTTTATTGCAAAGTCATCACCTAGGTAACAATTTTCTCCAAGACCAACAAATCACACCCTACCTGATAGGAAAATCATCTAATCCCTCAAGAACTAAGTTTCTCCTTTGAGGCCAAGTGATTTTTCTAATTTGGCAAAAAAATTAAAATTACCAAAGTTATTATTATTGAGAAATTTGCTCCTCCAAGGTTAGGCAATTGGTCTAATTGAACTCAAAGTAAATTTTATCTAAGTTTCATGAAGCTAGAATTTCTTGATCATATCATGCAATTACTAAAATATCATTGAGCAAATTGCTTATCATACCTCAAATTAGAAAATATTTTTAAAAATCTCCTAAAATAATTCCAAAATGTCCATGGATATCACTTCCATGTTCATAAGCCATACCATGCCTTAAGCTAGCCCAATGATGCCACTTATAACCACCACTTTTCCACTCTACTACCATTCAACCTATCCATATCCAAATACCAACATTAAAATCCATCTTATCTAAAAGTATTGTAATAAAAAAAGGCTAAGAAGAAGAAGCCTTCCTATCCTCCAAAGATACCTAAATAAAATTTCCACAAACCTTATATGTGGTTGGAGGAGGGAAAGTTCAAATATTCCTTTGCTAAAGTCAATTTAACTTGGTCCTAGGCATATATTCTTGGATCATGAACTGAGTCTAGACATTAGGCTTGAAGATGAATTTGGTGCCCCAAGTTTAGAACTACATGAAGCTAATTGAAGCATGTACCAAATAATATGATTTTGAGAGGAAGAACATAAGGCCACCACAATGGGAGGAAGAATTATTTTACATAATAGATGAGGAAATCAAGCACATGTTAAGTGTAGTAGTTGATCTAGATATTAGGGTGGCATAAAATCCTAAGACTCAAATGGATTATTACTATAAGTATGAATTCTACTACTAGAAATATTTTCTCATGTTTTACCAAAAGGATCCATACAAGGCCTTGGATTTCAATATTATATTGGAGTTAGATTTATTTAAGGATATGATGCTCTTTGGGATAACTATAGTTTTAGGAGAGAATAAGGATGTGAGGACTTATGAAGAACATTTTTCACTCCTACATACAATTAAGGCCAACCTTGACCACTCCTTGATGATAGAATATGCTATTTACATAGCCAACTAGATGAACAAATAATTATGAGACTTAAAGGAAATAGAGAAGTTCACCTACATATCCTATCTAGTGTGGATCATCCTCTACCAAAAGGAGTGGTTCCCCTCACTCTAGCTAAAAACAAGTAGGGGCCAATGACAAACCCATATCCATTATGGATTGTATAAATATAACCTATAAAGAATAGGAAAACATTTCATATCACTTCTATGATGCAACGTGTCACCCAATCACGCTAAAGCTAAAGAAAAGGGTACTGAGGCTATTTGAAGAAGACAATAAATTATGAAAATAAAAAGAATTTCCAAATGAAGAATTATAGCTAGAGAAACGATGATCATTCATTTTTATCTTTGGTTTCTCTTCTATACCTTTTGAGTTGCTTGCATTTGTGCTTGACTATCTCTTCAATTTGAAATATTTGCAATAGTTATATTATGTTGATATAAATTATTTCAAAGGAGAAATTAAGGGAATCACCTACTTTATCAAATAATAGATAATGCACACCACCCAATATATGAGAATTCAATCATATCATAGGGGAAAAATTAAAAGTCATAGGTTTTAAATAGTTGAGGGATGTGAGGTCATATAATTCCAAGGATGATTCAAAAGTTAAATAAAGAATAAAGAGTTGCACACCTTCTATACACATGAGAAAATATACAAAAATAAAAGGTTAACTAATTAAAAGAAGTGGCCATGGCCAAACTAGGGAAGTGCATGGATATCAATGTGAAATTTAGTAGTGGCATATGCACCCACTACAATGGTTTTCCTTCTATTCCAAAGCCAAGGTCAAATATGACATTAATACAAATTAAAAAATTATCTATTAGACAATAAAACCCTTAGAAAACCTAGGCTACTCAAGGTCGAAGATCCTCTCATAATATAAAATTTGATATTAAACTAATACCATAATGAAACTAGTGTGGCAACATCCATTTGCTGAGAAGAGGTTGAAAAAGAGTCCAAGTATCACAAAAGTATTCGAATTGGAATCCTATAGGTAGGAAGGTCTCCTAATACAACCCCTTAGATTTTATGATGCTATCAAATTTGGTAATAGTCAATGTGGTAGTGCAAAAAATAGTTAGAAAATAGTTAAAAAAGTAGCAAGAAGATCCTCATAGGTTGTTTTTTAGGATAACAAAAGTATTCTCATTGGCATCCGAAAGGTAGTAAAATATCCTACTGTATCCCATAAGATAGTTATTATTAGCTTTTGGGGATGTATTTTAAAGGAAATGCAACCACAAGAAGTAAAATAAGTAATCTATGATAACTATATTATAATGGCACTATAATATGCAGGAAAACTAGATGATAGTTACTTTATTGAAGTATCTACTCAAACCTTAATCTAAAATAAACTCCTAATCTAGAAATGTAACCAAGGTGGTACATTGACATGTACTAAATAATGTAATATACTCTAACACCCCCCTGTATTATATTATTTGGGTATTGAAGACTTTAGTCTTCAATATGGATCTTTATCTTTCAAATATTCTTCATCTTCATTAGGTCCTTCTCTTTCATTTGGTTTGGTTTTCATGTTGTATTTCATTGTATTCTTCATTCCTATGGTTTCTGTTGTTTCAAAGTGGTTGTTAGAATATTTTTTCTTGAAGTCTTCAACATGTCTTTGATAAACTAGAGATCTCATAATATTGCAGGTCATCAATGGATCAAAATTGCTCCATTTTATTTCCTTTGGTTTTTTGAATGACCTATTTCCTTGATCTTAAAAAATATCAAGCTTGAGTTCATTGTTAGTAGATGCTTTTGAAATAATAACTTGGAAGAAACAATCTAATCCAAATATTAGTCTTTCTTCAAATATTTTATAGTACTTGTCTTTTTAGTAACAGAAGAAAGATGTATGAGATTTTCCTCCACAATATTTGCATGGATGGAGAACTCCAACAATTTTCTTTTTCGTGATCAAATTTGTTGCAATAAGTGCATAGTGAAGATATCCTAATTTATTTTTCACTATTTTTAGGTGAATCAATTCCATCCATTTACTTGATGAAAGAATTAAACCATATATGTACGATTGAAGCTATTTCATCCTTGCTTCTTTTATAAATTTATAGGATATATTTTTGATGAATCCTCTTTTTGAATATGGTTATCAATATCTTCATTAGTATAGTAGTAATCATCAAAATATATTTTTGAATAATTTACTTTTCTTAAATTATCGATTTGTGAATTCTCAAAATTTTTTCTAAACCATATTAGTTATTTTCTTCTAATTTTCTTTGAACCATTTTGGTTCCTTAAGACCTGTATATTTAATAAGCATTTGCATAGTTTATTTTAAGTAATCTTCTTTGACTACAAGAGAATAATTTTTGGTAGAAGTTTTGTATTTCAAAATCTTTGAAGTTGTCTACCTTATAACTCCCTAGTTTCAACCTTGCTAAGAACTTTTCAATTTTACAAGTTATGTAAAATGCCTTTTATCTTGCAAGTGTTTGAATGTATTATGAGTCTTGATAGAATGCTTAGCTTTCCTAGTTTGAGTTGAATACCTTTTGTCTCCCTAATATTCAAATTTACTTTCTTGCCTTATTTATCCCTAATACTTAGTAAGTAGAAAGCTAAATATAAATGATGATGCACCTTCAAGTTTTAATAAGGTTCTTTTCCTTCAATACCTTTTAGTTGGATTTATATCTCATAAATTAGTGTAAGAGACTAATGTAAAATACAATTTCCAACTTTCAAGAAATTAATGGTTTTGCTTCTTTAACCTTCAATTTTCATTAGTTCAATTTTATAAATTCTAAAAACCTAAATTTTGATGTAGTATTAATTATATCTCCCTAATTTGAAAATCTAGAAAGTAATAATATTTATAAACTAGTATTTTAATTATCCAATGTTGAAAACCTTATATCTCCTACTTAATTATTTGCAAATATTTTAATGTTTGAATCTCATGCAATTTGTAATATCTTTTAAGTTATACTCCCTTTACTTTTAATTGCCTTCTAAATATCTAAGGTTGGTATTTGCTTAGTTCTTCAATGCAGTAATAAATAAACTTTAACCTTATATTAAGCACCTTGAAATATTTCTTGAGATTTTACACTCCTTTGGTTTAATCACTTTCTAGTCTAGGGTTATAAATCCTCCAATGCAATATAAGTTTAACCTTAGATATATAAAATACCTTATACCTCATTTTGCACTTTAATGAAAGCAAATGTCAACATAAATATACCTTTTAAATTTTATGTGTTGATTGGATTTGGTATTGACTTCACTATGCAAACTTGGGGTGCTAGAATTTCTCTGTCTTCACCTTATGACAATGAGCATTCAATGCTCTCCTTTGAATGACACTCCCCTATGATGGTATCTTTATCCTTTAATGCACTTTGACCACTTTTGCACTCAAGACTTGTTGGATATATGCTTCCAATATACACACTCTTCCTTGTGATAGCTATTAATATGCTTATCCTTCTTGAAATAAGTTCAAAGTGGTACTTTACATTACCCAAGATACTATGTCTTATCCTTAGGTGGCACAGGGCTATTATTAACCTTGTAAGATGTTACTCCACATGGTGCAGGTCTATGAATCATTCTTGAGTGTTGGCTAAAGTTTTGAGCATTGAAAATGCTCATTCATGAGCATTGAAATAATGATGAGGGTGTTACTCCTTTTGAGCATGCTTTGATTTCTTTTGCAAGCATTAGAATACGTATATTCCTCTTCCAAATTTGTGCCAAGTGGTACAAGATACCTGTCTCTATTAGGGTAAGTGTAGGTGCTCCTTTGCATGCGCTCAAGCTTCTAAATATATCTTATAATCTTGGTGCACTTTCAACCCTTTTGCAAGTTGTATCAAGCTCTTTACAACATGCATCAAACTCTTTCTTTCTCCTCAATGTATGACATCTCTTCCTCTATGATAGTGGCTCCTCCTAGATGGTGGTGGATCTTTCTATGGTAGTTTATAGATTGCTTCAATGAATGTGGTTCATCCAAGCTCTTTCCTATGTATGCTTGGGTAATATTTGATGATAATTCTTTCTTTGCACTTTGATTTTGACCACTTATGTTATGTAATATTTGTGCTATCCTTCTTCTTACTTGCACTCCTTGCAATGGCTCTATCTTATTTAGAATCTTTAAATGCTTTAGGTTTGTTCCTTTGTACTACGCAGGTGCTAAATATAGTGGTTTTGACACTATATTGGGTGTATTTAGACACCTCAAATGGATGGATACTAAGCCCGTGGATGGATCTATATTTTTTTTTCCAAATATTCCACTTTAAAATTTGTAAAATACCCACTTGAAGACTATAGTACACTTTCTATTATAGTGTCTTTTATTACTCTGGAATTTGCCCTTGTTTTGCTATGTAGAATATGGTGCAATAATGTAAATAAATATGCCTTGAATTGCATCAGAAACTTGAGACTTTATAGTCTCTTTTTGAATATTTCTTGCTTATTTTATATAATGGCTTCCTTCTCCAATATTTGGAAGTTATATTATTTTGGTGGTTTCTCCTCACCACAATATGATGCATATTTCTTGTGCTTAATAGTGTCTTTTGACACTTAAATTTTACCTATTTTTGTGCACTTAGACTTTCTCCTTTGAAAATTTCTTAATGCACTTTAAAAATATTTAAGGATAACTAGTATAATGCACTATAAATAACTCCTTATTGCTCCTTTAAATGAAGTCTTAAAAGTACCTTGAAGTATGCACTATAATATATGCAAATTTCACTTTAAGAATAATGTCTTCTTGCTTCCAATGAATAAAATAAAGTTGATATTCTTCACTCTTTTTGAAATATATGTTCTACACTCCCTTGAAGACTTTAATATGCAACCTTATCCTTGCAACTTTTAAATGCTAATATGGTGCTTAATGAAACTTAATAATTAACCAAATAAATAATGTTGAAGTAATGAACTTTTTGCATCAAAGTTGCTTACCTCAATGACCTATGTAGATGATGGAAATATTGGTGATTAGATTCACCTTAATGTTGCCTTGTACTAGATGAAATTGCAGCTCTTCTTGGCTATCCTTCAAGATGCTATCTTGAGATCTAAAACTTAGCAGCTAGTAATGCTGCCCTTATCGTTGCTTTATTGCTATCCTCAAATATGATATTTTTAGATTGTAAAGTAGTCATTTTCTCCTCTAAAGTGCTATCCTTGAAAATCTCACAAATTTGGTAGGAAACTCCTCTAAATCATAGCTGATATTTTCCTTCAAGAAACCTTCATTTTTTAGTTGTAAAACCAACAATATCCTTTTTTCGAAATAGCCTTCAATGGAGATCTTCAAATATTCTAGATTTGATGGATTATTATAACTCCTTTCTCCTTCAACCTCCTTGTCAAATTCTAAATTTAATGTTGGCCTATCTAATGGCCTTCTTATCAATATTTTGATTATCTTGAGGTCTTCACTATTATTCTCTAAAATTTGGTAAACTCCTTGCCAAATTCTTCTCCTTTTTGGGCTTCTTGTTGGATGGCAATAATTATCCCAAATTTTCTTTATCAGAAAAATTTCCTTGAGTTCTCCTTAAATATTCCTTAATGGACTTCTTCAAATCTCCTTCAATGAGGCTTTCCTAGAATTTTCCTTGTTTCTCCTTTCAAGTAGCTTGAGGCCTTCTCCTAAGGCCTTCTAATTTTTTGCAGCTTCTCTAGTCTTCTCAATGAGACATTTTCTTCAATATTCAACTATGGAAGTTTTGAAATGAGATCTCCTCATAGATGTCTAAAATATACTACTTCTGTAATAGGACCTTTCCTAGTCCTTCTCTATATTCAATATTCAAAAATTATAAGTTCTTCAATGGGACCTCTTGTGGGTCTCTTCAACTTCTTGAGTTTTTTTCTTCTCCTTTAATTTACAATCTGCAATCTTCAATTTTCAATGGAGATCACCTTCAATATTTTCTTGGAATATTTTCTTGAGTCTCTTATTCTTAAATCTACAATAAGGATCCTTTGGCCATTTTTCTCTCTTCTACAATTTGTAGGTTTGCAATCTTGCAATGGGACTTTCTCCTTAGTTTTCTAAATATTCAATCTCCAACTTGTTGCTTCAGGTACTGGATGGATTCCAAAGAAGAAATTCTTCCTATATCTTTGTAGGAAGCTTCCCAAATTTATTTGAATCTCCTTTTCTTGCAAAAAATATTAGAATCTAAAATGAATAAAAACTTTAAATCTAGAGATAATTGTTAGAAATAGATTATATTACATCATTTGGATCATGTAAATGTACCTTTCTTGGTACATACTTAGGACATTAGATTACTTTAGGGGGAAGTTATCTAGTTACTTCATGCAATGTAATAAATGCACAAGTGTCAAAGTGCAAGTTGTATATGTGCAAGCTATCCCTTGCACAACTAGGTAGAGTGTTGGCCAAGGAACCTATTTCCTATATAAAGGGCCATAGACATAGAGCAAGATATAGCAGTAGGAAGTAGTGTAGAACAGTGTGGTGTGATGTAGTAGTGTGATGTAATGTGATGGAGTGTGATATGCTCAATGCCCATTCTTGAGCAGTAGCTTTATTCATGGAGTGTTCATTTCCTCCATAGCTACTTTTGTAAACATCTCCATCATTTCTATTTATAGTATATTTTTAGTCATCTCATAGATTTACTTTATTTCATATTATTCTGCATCTTGTGATTGCTATCTCCCATTACATGTTGCATCAAAAGCTAACAGTGGTATCAGAGCCATGGTAGGTCAATAGGAAAACCACCATTATCATTGACCCTGAGTTTTTGTCAACCTGACGCGCCATTGGACCAGTCACTATCAAAAATTCTCAGAAGAGTCTAGGTGGTAGAATTAAGGAGAGCCACAAGTAAGGACTGAAAGAAATCTTAGTTTCTGGAATACTGAGATTGCATATGGCTAGAGTCTTTCCACAGAGTTTCAAGGGAAAACTTGTGAAGACTAGGACTCAACATTTGATCCACTAGTTTGATGAATCAACTAGTGAAGCTCATCTAAGAGATCTAGAGAAATTTACCTGAAGTTTCTTTTATTGTAGGGAATTAATTCTCAGATGATTGGGACACCTCCTACAATAGAAATCTAGGAGATTTCAACTTCGTTTCTCAAAGGTCGGAGTGCCTTCATAGTGCAGATATTAGTTGCTGCAAGAGAAGAATACTATAGAAGAGACTTTTGGAGAAGAATTATGGTGAAGTTGGGAGATAGGAGATCTCCATTTCTAGATTGGAAACTTCACAAGAAGAAAAGGCCATAGAAGCCTAAAAAGGCCATAGAAGCCTTGATCCAGAAGAAAATGCCATAGAAGCCTTGATCTAGAAGAAAAGGCCATAGAAGCCTTGAAGGAAAAGGCCATAGAAGCCTTGATAAAAAGGCCATAGAACCTTGATACTGAAAAAGGCCATAGAAGCCTTGATCCTGAAGAAGACTCTAGAAGAGAGTATCTAATTCAGAAGTAGATTTTAGTACTAATACTTTGTTGCAGGAATAGGGAGATTCAGTGAGTTGGGAAAGCTTCCTACAAAAAGGTTAGGAAGAGTATCTTCTTTAGAATCAATCCAGCACCTGAAGCAAAAGAGATCAGGAGAAGATCTCATTGATGAAGAAGGACTAGGAGAGTCCTGCTCGAATATAGAGGCAGCAGAATCAGAGATCTAGGAGAAGATCTCACCACCAACACTTCCAGAAGTAGAAGGTTGAAGATAAGGTCTCAAGGAAGACCAGAAGAAGCTGCAAGATCAAAGGCCTTGGAGAGGCCTCTACGAGCATCCAGTAAAAGGCTTGGAGAGCCTTGTTGAAGAAATCATCAAAGGAGTTCCAAGGAGAACTCATTGGAGAAATTCACTATTGGAGATAGTGAAAGATTTGGGACAATTATCGCCATCTGACAACAAGCCCAAGAAGAAGAATTTGGCAAGGAGTGCCAAATCTCAGAAGACCTCAAGACATACAGAATCTTGAGAAGAAGATCCTGTTTGAAGTCAAAATTTGACAAGAAGCTTGAAGGAAGATTCAGATAGAAGAAGCCTACCAAATCTAGGAGATTTGGAGATTACCTCTCACAGCAAGAAGGCACCACTTCAGAATCAAATATCTCTTCAAATATACAGCAAAAGGAGGAGACTACAAGAGGAGAACAAGCCACCAAAATCCTAGGCTCATGAAAGAGAGGAGACCATATTTTGGTGAAGATGAAGTTGTTCAAGGTAGCCTATAGAGAGTTGCAAGATCTTACTCAAGGTAACAACTTGGTGATCTTAGACACCAAGATCTACATCCTCTACAGAAGTGGTAAAAAGGGCTTTCAAAAAAGGTAAGCAACTATTGGTGCAAGTAGATTCATTAAGTGGATTACTTATCAGATTTGTTTAAGCACCTTAATTGGATTAAAGTTGCAAAAAGGAGAGTTGAATTAAGAGTCTTCAAAAGTGCAAAAAGAAAGGATTCTTTAAGGTTCATTTGCACTTTAGGAGTTGATTAGATTTTAGAATTTCAAACTATCTATCAACTACCTATCATCTACTTTGGAAAGAAAAAGAAGACTAGCTCCTATTACCTTGCTTATAAAGAAATTATAGAATAATTCTTGAAGATTCATTTCAGATTATTCTTGATTAGTTGTAGTAAATTGATTAAGTGCATTATTTTTTAGAGTTGATTGGAGTGATAAGGTGAAATTTTTAGTGAATTAGAAGTAAAATATTATTAGATTCATTTGCACTATTATATTGCTCTCAAAAATATTATTGTTTGTGTTCATGAGAAGGGCACAAAAATAGAATTTGTCAAAGTGTCTAAAGACACTATTAGTGCATAGATATCTACAACTTTGAGTGGCCTGAGAAAGCCACAAAATCAGCTCAATCCTCCAAGCATTGGAGAAGAAAGTAACCACCAAAAGAGCATCAAAGGAAGCCTCGAACGAGACTTGGTGAGTCTCAAGTTCAAAGCACAAGAAATAGTGCAAAAAAATACAACAAAAAAAGAGCTTCTATCATGTGGTTACAAGCTTGGATCCATTTATAAAATATCCAAGCAAAAAGGGGAAGGTGTCTAATCAAAGAGACAACCTCAAAACCCCTATATTGCACTCAATATTCTGCCTCAAAACCAGAAATTCAGATTTGTAAAGAGGAGTGCAAAAGAAGGTGCAATAAGGACATTTTGTATAAAAACTATTTTACATTATATTGCACTATCCTAATCTGGTTATATAGGGAGAGAAGGCAGATTTAAAGGTGCCTCAAAGGCACTACACTCGCTGGAAAAACCAGCTGAAAGTGGTCGTATGCTAGCAACCATCCAAGCCTAGCTCAAGGAGCCACTCAAAGGGCTCATTCTCCTCACATCCTGGATGGCCGAACCTACAAGATACAACGTGCAAAAGCAAAGGGAGAAACAACATCATTCAAGAGCAACATCATCTATGAAAGGAGGACGTAAACAAGTAAGAAAGGAAGAGAAAATTGAAGCACCATTGGAGTGTCACTTACTCCACATCTGCTGGCTGAAATCGATGCTCAAAGCCTCCATATTGTTGCTCCATATCCCAGCTAAAAATAGTGCAGGTGAATGAAAGAAGAGTTGGAGATTTTTGAAGCTAAAAAGATCTCCAAAGGGTCCATTTGAACCAACGATAGAGACGATGTCCATGCAGAGAAGAAAGTGACACTTATCACTAAAGGAAAACCCTAACGCTCAAATCAAGAGAGCGCTCATCTTCAAGAGAGGAGTTACATGAATAGGTTGGTGCATTGAGTGTATGGGATACACTTGTCCATTGGGAGACCAAATATTTTACTAAATAATGTAATATTCATACGTTACAAGAAGGAAGACAAACATTTATTTTGCACCAAACTCTCCTCAAGCACTCGAAGGGAAATGAACGTGCCACTTGGCACTTTAGACAAGAATCTTCTCCATTTTAAGGATGTCAATGATCAAGGTCAACAAGCAATCTTCATCTTCACATTTATCACTTCATCGTCTACATGCATAGGTCCGAGTTGCAGCATGTCAAGAAGGTGATAGAGCCTTCAATGCTCAATTCAAGCGAGGTCAAAGGAAGAGTCTAAATGATGCTATATTTGGAATGCTTTAAGCTCCAAGTGATTCCATTGGAGGGTACAATCACAACATTCAAGACGTCTACGTCAATACTACAGCCCTAGCTTCTCTAAAAATAATATCGAATATTGCTTGGTGAAAGGTAAAGTTTATTCCCATTCTTATGTGCTTTCTTTCCTTGGGAGTTATAAGGTTAAAATTGAAGGAATTTAACTATATTGAAATCCATACATCAAAGGGAATATTTTATCAAATAAATATAATATTTGCAATATAAAACCTAGGAGTAATAAGGGTTTCTACTGGAATAAATATTAAATATTTGCAAATATTATTGTGGTCTAATTTATCCAAATATTAGGGAGTCATAAGGGCTACTACATCAAATTAATTAATTGGAAAATTAGATACACTTAAACTAATTCCCAAAGGGTTATTTATAAAGAGAGGTTTATCATAGTTTTTTCAAAGGTTGGATATTCATAAAATTATTGTCTCAAACTTCTCAAAAGGAGATAAAAGATCCAACATTATAACCTCTTTAAAATTTGGGAAAAGTGCTTAGTTCAATAGGAGCAATAAGGGATAATAGGAATTGATTTTTGTATTCTACAAAACTTTACAAAATCAATCAAATATTGAACTATAATTTACAAAAGCACTATATCTTATCCATAGCATACTAGGGAGTCATAAGGCATTCTACAAAACTTGGTAATATCAACATCTATCAAAGATTATCAAGTTACAAAATATAAGCTTTCCTCAAAACCTAAAAATCCTTAGGAGTATATACTCACATTACTTGGGAGACATAAGGAAGTCTACAAAACAAGGATTAATAAAGGTTTTATCAAATCAAGCTTATATTCTTCAATCAAGAATCATATATCCTAATTAGGGAGCCATAAGGATGTCTACTTCCAATAAATATGCAAACACCAACAAGGATAATTGTTTCAACAAAGAAAAAGTCAGTGCTATAAAACTTGGGATCATGAATCTGCTCATGAAATCTGAAAGAATGATAGATCTAACTTCAAAAGTAATCCATAGTGAAGCCTTAGAAGATAATTTTGATACTATGGAATACTATCTTCAAGCTCGTCTCAATGAAGCTATTGACAATGGAAAAAGTGACATTACACTTTCCTTAGATCTTGTGAACATATTATACATGGCATTGCTCACATATAAATTCTACAAGAATGAAAATTTAGAACAAAGAGGATTGATAGAACTACTCAAAAAGAAGACCAAACTTAATGAGTCATATCTAGAAAATATTTTCCAATCCTCATGCAACATTGACATTTTAGGATCTACTAATTCAAGATCTTATCATGATGCCCTAAGTGGTTGTTCAAAAACTTTTGTACATATTGAAGACAAGAAAGAGGGACCCTCTCTACAAGAATCAAGTAGCAACACGACCACCTATGAAAGCATAGAGACTGGATCCAAAGGCAAAGCTAAATAAGAAGAAGAAGATGAATCCAAAGAAGGAGGAATACAATGCAAGGTCAATATATGTATTCGAAGAATCAAAGATTATCAGATGGAAGAAGATCCACATTGAAGACTAAAGTCTTCAATATCCAAATAATGTAATACAGGGGGTGTTAGAAATAGATTATATTACATCATTTGGATCATGTAAATGTACCTTTCTTGGTACATACTTAGGACATTAGATTACTTTAGGGGGAAGTTATCTAGTTACTTCATGCAATGTAATAAATGCACAAGTGTCAAAGTGCAAGTTGTATATGTGCAAGTTGTCCCTTGCACATCTAGGTAGAGTGTTGGCCAAGGAACCTATTTCCTATATAAAGGGCCATAGACATAGAGCAAGATATAGTAGTAGGAAGTAGTGTAGAACAGTGTGGTGTGATGTAGCAGTGTGATGTAATGTGATGGAGTGTGATATGCTCAATGCCCATTCTTGAGTAGTAGCTTTATTCATGGAGTGTTCATTTCCTCCATAGCTACTTTTGTAAACATCTCCATCATTTCTATTTATAGTATATTTTTAGTCATCTCACAAATTTACTTTATTTCATATTATTCTGCATCTTGTGATTGCTATCTCCCATTACATGTTGCATCAAAAGCTAACAATAATAAATCTTCACAAGTTGATTTGTTAATCTAGTGGAATCAATGCTGAGTTCTAGTCTTCACATGTTTTTTGCAACTCTGTGGAAAGACTCTAGCCAAATGTATTTTAAAAAAAATTAAAAAATGATATTTCTAATATTTTCTTAATCTCTCTTTTGGCTTTCTCTTTTCCTATTGATCTACCATGTGCTCTGATACGACTGTTAGATTTTGAGGATGTCTATTAAAGGAAATGCAACCACAAGATGTAAAATAAGTAACCCATGATAACTATATGATAATGGCACTATAATATGCAAGAAAAGTAGATGATAAATGTTTGCAATAACTCAATAATATACCATTAATAAAATCGCACAAAAATAGTACAATGCAATATAAAAGAAGATATGAACACTCTAGAATTTTCAATGAAGAACTACATTGCACCTACTCACTACTCTCTACCATGACATCATTTCTCTCACATTCTAACACTTATGCATTTATTACTTTCTTGAAGCATCTACTCAAACCTTAATATAAGATAAAATCCTAATCTAGAAATATACCCATGGCACATTGGCATGTACCAAATAATGTAATATACTCTAATAGTTATTTCTATGAAACTATCAAATTTGGTAATAGTCAGTGTGGTAGTGCCAGAAATAGTCAACAAGAAATTAAAAAAGTAGCAAGAAGACGCTCATGGGTTGAAAAAGCACTAGGTTGAAGCCCAATTTAAGAGATAGGGATAATTCCACAAGAATTTTAGTCATGTGACCTTTTTGGGGCATGTATTTATGGCTAAAAAATCCCATAAATCTATTTTTTATCGTAATCATCCTATCAGGGGCATAATTTTGTGCTTGGGACTCTACTTCAATCCGTTCAAAATGAATTGGAAATTTAAGAGGAAGATATAAGTTTTGATAGGAAAACCATCCAATTGGCATGGATTTCCTAGAATAACCACATGGAAAAAAGTATTTATAGGCCCTAAAAATAGAAAAAAATAGTTACTATATTTTGGGATCGCATATCAACCATAAATTGCTTGGGATCAAATTCCAATTCTACCAAGTAATAGAATGTAGAAGTATTTCTTCTATCATAAGGGATGAAATAATTTAGATATGATCTATATTTTATGGTAGTTTGAATAGCTAAATATGTGATCATCATACTTTATTTATATAAAAATGTACAAACATGGCCAACACATGTGTTGTATACACTCATCAATAAGGGAAACATGGATCTAAACTAGCTAAAACAAATCTATATTACTTACTAATCTATTTAATGAAACTAAAGTAAATATACAATAATCCTACTCTAATGGGCTATAGATCTCTCCTACTTATGTAGACAATGGGGTGCTTCCTTTTGCATATGAAGGATATCTCCATACCCTTAACTCATAATATTACTCAAATCACAAGACAAGAGAAATGGATATGAGAAATTATATTCAATGCTTAGATATATCATCCTCAACCCGTTTCCTATGTAATATTTCTTCTCTTTATAGAGAGGCTATATAAAATTAATTATTAACAACCTATTAGAATAGAAGATATCAAATATGAATTAATTAAAAATAAATCCAACCAATTCTATCTAAAGGAGATAGCAATTGGAATAGGTTTGTAAAGATTCTAAATAATTTGGTTCTAGCCAAATTCATTGGAAAAAAAGTTCAAAAAATGTTATTTACATCTAATTTATTTGGATCTAACCAAATTAATTGGAAATTAATCTCAACAAATTTAATTTACATCTAACTAATTTGTATCAACCAAATTAGTTGGAAATTTTATCAACAAATTTAAATTTTATCTTCAAATTTATTTAGAAGCTTTTCGGGCTTAAATTTTGTTGTTATAAACTATATTAAAAATTTGGAAACCTTCCTATAGTTCATCCATAGCTTATATTCTATTTGTAGTTTTATGGTCTATCGATAGTTCTATCCATCCATAGTTTTGTAGTCTATCTATAGTTCTACACTCTATCCATTGTTCTATCCATCCATAGTTATATAATCGATCCATAGTTCTATCCATATACAAATCTACCAATTTATAGTTCTATAGTCAGTCCATAGTTATTTCCATATGCAATTCCACCCATTCATAGTTATAGAGCATATGTGTAGTTTTTATTGGAGATATTATATTATTTGGTCATGTGATAGTTTAGGAAATGTATTTATTAGTTTAGGGCATGATTAAAATTTAGGGGTGTGGAATTTTTATGTGTCATGTGAGTTATAAGTTATAGTTTTCAAGTTAGCAAGTGTGGTTTAAGAGTATGAGGTGTCAAGTAGACAAGTGTGGTTTAAGAGTGTGAGGTGTCAAGTAGGCAAGTGAAGAGTTATGTTCTTATGAAAGAAGAAGGAAGGTCAAGGGACATGCATATGAAGAGACTCTTATGATTATATATTGATGATAAAGCATTGTAACAAAGCATAAAATAGTAATGATTGTGGCATGGTGGTTATAGGGGTAGACTATGTGAAGAACTGTGTGGTGGCTTCCAGGGCATATAACATAGAATATTGTGGCATCCATAAAAGTTGAACAACCTGCCCAGATTCGTGGTGACTACCAATTCCACCATGTAAATTCATAAAAAAAAACTAAGCATCAAATAAGCATTGCTCTTATACATGCTTTTGTAGATACTTTTATCAATAATATTCAATATTTTGTGTGTGCAATATTGTGAGCTTTATTGTGTGTGATTATTTGATCTATAGAAATTTACTTGTGAGATAATCAGACATCTTTGCCATCAATGGTGTCATATCCATCTTGGTAAAATCCATATTGGTTTGTAGCTATAGTTTAGAGATTGTTGATTGTGAGAGTGGTTTTCTATTGTGAGATTAACGTAGCTACAATGAGAGAGATTATAGAATTTAGAGAGATAATATTGAGAAGATTGTGTATTTTGAAGAAGCCAAGCCTCATATAAGAAAGGCCCATATTTGTGAAAGACAAGTAGTGAGAAAATTGTACTTGTAAGAAGTCAAGCCTTGAAGAAGGAAGACTCATGGTGAGAAAATCGTAAGTGTACGAAGCCATGTCTTGAATAAGGAAGGTTCATGGTTGCATTGAATTTATCTATGATAAATTCAAAGACACATACAAATTTTGAATATTGAAGATTGTAGAGAAGGCAATATTGAAGAAAGGATAAAGAAGGGATGAAGTTGCCCAAATTGTAGAATATTGGAGATGAATTGACAAGGTAAGGGAGATTTAAATTTATTTAAGAAAGTTATTTGAAGTGATTTCAATTGTTAGAGGAATTATTTTTGAAGAATTAATATTATTGATGGAGAGATAAGAAAAAATTGAATTTAAAATTGAAGAAGATTATTACAAGAGTGATAAGAAGAATTGGGAAGTTTTGAAAGAAAAGAAAATTGAGAGAATATTGAGAGGAAGAAGTTGAAATTATTGAAATACAAGTAGTAGAAGTTGTAGAAGAAGAGTACAGAAGAAAGCCTATAAAATACATTGAAGAAAATATTGCATGTTGAAGAAGTGATTCTGAAAATAAAGAAAAATATTAAATGCCCAAGTTGTAGGCGAGCAAGCAATTGCTAGAAAACATTTTGAGCCTAGAAAATAAGTGTTTGAAAGTTATTTTAATCCTGAGGAACAAACAAAAATATCAGAAGCATTAAATAGAAGTTATATTTCTAGCAAAGAAAGTTGAAAAACAATGAAAAGAAAACAAGTATTGCATTGTTTAATTTTAGACATATCAAGTGGGATTCCTGATTGCATCGTTGGATGACCAAAAAGACAAGAATATCGTACATACCTCCAAAGTTTGAAAGGTCTCAAGATAGCTTGGTCCTCACAATTAAAAAATATAGTGAAGCTTTTCAAAACCCTAAACCTAGAGCCATGGAGGACATCTATGAAGACAAGGACTTTAAATTCTCAAAGCAAGAGGAGAAAATACTAGAGATATGGGAAGCTATGAATGTCTTTCACTTGCAACTAGATATTACCAAAGGAAAAATAGAGTATATTTTCTACGATGGCTATACTCTTGTGGGAACTATCAAGGACATTGGCACCTGCTACCAGACTATGACAATACACCATGTGACTAGGAGGTTTTAGTGGGGCTACCACAACTTGCTTATGGATTTTGAGATTGATACAAAATCAAGTATTAATATTTCTAACACTCCTAGAAGCAGTAGCAACTACATATTAAATAAAAA
Organism: Wollemia nobilis; assembly: GCA_028583015.1. NCBI lineage: Eukaryota > Viridiplantae > Streptophyta > Pinopsida > Araucariales > Araucariaceae > Wollemia > Wollemia nobilis. Next base: position 3,731,208 of record JAQPPZ010017049.1, on the reverse strand, counting down.
TATATGTAGTGCAAGTATGATGTAATAGAGGCAATGAAGAAATATTAGCTTAGAGTAGGTATGAAGAAATTTCATAGCAAGGAAGTGTTCTACATGTTACACCACCTCAACACATTTGTGGAGGAAAGGTCCTAAGGGTACCAAGTCTCTTTGAAATTATTGTGGCATTTGATACAAGAAGAAAGAAAGGTATGCAAAAACAACTACAGATGATGGTAGAAAACTAGTTAAATTTAGTTTTTTGAGTAAAAAATAACAATATTATTGCAAATATTTCATTAATAAGAATTTATTGCTACTAAGAGAAATAATTAAATCAAGGGAATGATTCAAATTTAAAAACTAGACATGTGTCCAAAGTATTTGATGTGTATATATTTAAGGGGATTGAAAATATTCAACAAGATTTATATGTCCATGTGAAATTAGACTTTACTAAAGTACAAATTTAAGTGTAGTGTTTTATTTTATCTGGAAGGAAAAATTTACCAAATAATGTAATAAGGGGAGTGTTGGTGATATTAAATAATTTGGTCATATAATAGTTTAGGAATTGTGTTTATTAGTTTAGGGTGTGATTAATATTTTGGAGTGTGGAATGTTTGTGTCATGTGAGTTATGAGTTATAGTTGTCAAGTATGCAAGTGTGGTTTGAGAGTGTGAGGTGTCAAGTAGGCAAGTGAAGAGTTATGTAGGAGTTATGTTATTATGAGATACTTTGTTATTATGAGAGAAGAGGGAAGGTCAAGAGACATGCATATGAAGAGTCTCTTATAATTATATATTAATGAAAAATATTGTAACAAATTAGTGAATAAGCATTGCTCTTATGCATGCTTTTGTAGATATTTTTATCAATAATATTCAGTATTTTGTGTATGCAATATTGTGAGAATTATTGTGTGTGATTATTTGATCTTGAAGAAATTTACCTATGAGATAACCAGGCATACTTACCATCAATTTTGTCTATCCATAGTTTAGTCCATTTGTAATTCTATCCATTAGTGGTTATGTATCCTACCTATAGTTTTATCCATATTAGTTTTAGAGTCCATCCATAGTTCTATGTATTCATATTTCTATAGTCCATCCATAATTCTATTCATTCATAGTTCTATAGTTCTTCTATAGCTAGTTTTGAGGTTGAATATTACTTCTATATGGGTCTTGTATCTATGGATGGATTCTATAGTTTATCATGTACTAGAAATGGCTTCCATATTTGGCCCTACAACTACAAATAGATTTTATAGCTAGTCCTATAGCTACAAGTGGATTTCATATTTAGTCATAAATATGAATGGCTTCCATAGTGCTACTAAATTTTGTGATAGCTAATTTCATAACCAAAATTGTTCTCTTATTTTATTTTATTGACATATATGTAATCTACTTCTAAATTTGAATAAAATCTGCAAATTGCATCATAATTACAATAAATAATAATATAATATTATTTAAAATCATGAAATATCAATACAAATATGGGCCCAAAATGTGACACTTTTAGAGCTCATCAATAAAAATATTATTTTTCTATTTTTAGATTTTTTTAGCCAAAATGCACCTCTAGCCATATTGACACATAATACAAGACAAAACGTAAAAGGACAAGTCATATGTATGTAATTTCTAATTAAATACCATTTTTAACTCATGTAAGGTGAATCACCACATTCCATATGAGTGTTCCTCTAACTAACAAAAGGTGAAACACACATTTCCATATGAGTGACCTTCCATATTCAATATGGTAGATTTCAAAAAACTAATTCTTGTATGAAGAGATATGCCCATTGAAAGTGTGAAAACATGCATCGTAAATAGATAAAAGAATTGAAACAAGATATAACATGATGTAAAAGAAACCAAATGGCAACAAATTTGTCTATAGTAAATTGTATTGATCTCTTTTAAAACATGTTACAATGAATCCCTTTTAGGTATTTTATCGATGATACAATATTACAATAAGGATCATGATATTCTTTTTCATCAAAAGAAGTTTTCTTAGGTGCAATATGAAATGTTCTCATGCTAGAAACAATGTTTGGAAAGTGGGTTTTTAGCAACCACTATATGAGAGTGGAATTTGAGAGTCATTCACACTACTTAATCCTACAACCTGAATGCAATGAAATAAAAGAGATATCAATAGCATTTTTGGATCTTTATCATAAATTAAAATGAAATAAAATAAACTCAAAAAAGGATGCATGCATGTGATGAAAATAAAAATCTATGCTAATGCAGCAAAATGACATGCATAAATGAAATGATCTAATGCTAAAAGGAACATGCAACATGCAAATCTAAGCTAAGATGCATAAAAAAGTGAAAATTAGTCACTTAAACAGGACCATCTCTAGTGAGATGGTCTTTGTATATGGACCATCTTGGGGTAAGATGGTCACTATCGTAGACCTGCAACTATTGAAAACTAGGTTCAATGGTGTTGGAGGTGATCCAAGGGTGTTCTATCAATAGATTTTATCATGAATGGGGATTCAAGATTACTAATTTGGATGATCCAAAGTAGCAAGGTTAATCAAATGATATGATGGAAGGCAAATTCAAAGCTTGTGTAGCAATCTAGTAGCACGGTGGCAATAAGGAATATTGGCAAGTAATTTGGGTAGCACTTCGTTATGAGAGAGTTTAAAAATTTGATCCTAAAAAATGAAGGGGGGAAGCCTCCATTTTATAGCCTCCTTGGAATGCAACCAAAGAGGCAAGTAGAAATCATGGGTATCCTAATTGCCACTTTGCAGGTGGTAGGGATGACTGCAGGTCATTAGGCACGATGGGAAATAAACTACTTGGAGATAATCATGGGTGAGATAGTCATGCTTCCCATGGGGGAAAAGTGCCCTTTTTCTAGGAAAAGATACTAAATAGCCTTGAGGCTACTCTAGGTGGGTTAGATGGGTTAGAAGATATTTTGGAGTCTCCTTGTGATTATGTATTTTAGATGTCTATAGATGCTGTAGACACCAAAATCCAGCCACTTATACCTTCCTGCCAGCCATGTGTCAGTCATCCATCCTTCTCGCCATTATTTGTCCCAAATCCACACTTTCCCACCATTATTTGGCCCAATTTCACTTTTCCCGCCATTTTTCATCCCCAAATTTATTTAAATTAATATTTATATATATATTTTAATATTTTAATATATTTTAATATATATATATATATATATATATATATATATATAAATAAAGTTTAAGTGATTTAATCTGAGCCATCCATCCTTCATTTAATCTCATCCGTCCATCCATCTTAATCCGTTTCACAACCTAGATTTATTCTCTACCCTTGGATCCACTTTAATCTTAGCCACACGTTCAAAGTGTCGTTAAAACCCTAAAGTGTGCCCTAAGAGTAGATTATAAATTGAGTCACCTTGATGGCTCAAACCCTATCTATCTCTTCGACTAAACCTACTTATCTTCCCTATCTAAGTCTGGAGTTGGCTATTGCTGTTAATCCTGAGTCTTATGAGTCTTCTACAGCCCTAAGTCTGAACTAAACCCTTTCGCCGCATCCATCGCCGTCGCCTGGTCTCGCCGCGTTAACAGGAAAAGGTATAGATTCGTCTAAAGCAAGTAATATTTCTTTATGTATTAATCTGTTGTTGAATTCTGCATTCTGTTTATTTTTATTTCATAAATCTAGGGTTTTAGACTGTTTCTGAGGGCTCACACAGTGGAGCCCTCTTATTAGTTTCTAACTCTTTGATAATTTTAATGTGTGCAGGATTCTAGTGGTAGATCTGATTTGTTGATAGCAGCTACTTAAGCTGGAGTGGTCCGAGCCAAAGGATACAACGAAGCCCACTCATTCTGTTGAGGTTAAGGATACATTCTTCGGAGACGCCACCACATTGTGCCAGATAGGGTTTCAAAGAACCCTATCACAAATTGTAACTTTGTATCACGAAAAGGGTTACGAGCCCCGTTGTACTTAAAAGGAGTTTCTAAACTCCATTGATTAATAAAAATCATTCATTTTGTACAACCTGTTCGCATTCCTTTATTGTGATTTCTTTATTTTTGTTTGGCGTTGTATCTTTAATCTACAAATGGCGATCACGGTGAGACCCCCTAGGGTTTCATGTTTTTAATACTTGCTTTACTGATCTATTCCTATTTTTGTTTTATTTTGCAGGTTTCGAAAATCGTGAAATTCGCTGTTCCAGCGAACTAGGGTTTTTGAGGAGTTTGTAGAAAACACAGTAGACGTAAAAAACGGGGTCAAAGGGCGAACCAACCAAATCAGGCTGAACCACAACCACCTGTACAAACCCCCAGTCCACCTCATGTAATAGTGACCCAACGACGTGCTAGTACTTCTCAACAATCGCTAAATCATGCTACTCAACGCCAACGACCCATCATGTCATTGAGTAGCCGGTTAACTACCAGTTTAAAAATGGCTTCTGCCAAGTTATCGATCTATGACCTCATTCAACAATCTCCCCCGCATAGAGAGGCATTAATGGAAATTTTGAAGTCAATCGAGCTTCAAACTCAAGATACTAATGCCTTCAACAACTTTGTGGGGAGTATTCAAACATGCATGGAGCCCTCCATCACTTTCTATGATTTTGAAATCAAACCTTTGTCAACAGAAAGTATAGATCCTCCATTGCATATCATGGCCAAGATCGATCACAAGCCATTCAAGAGAGTCTTAATTGACACCGGTTCCTCAATCAATATCATTACAACATCGGCGTTGAGTCATCTAGAGCTGTCGCCATCCCTTATCACCAAGTCAATTTTTACTCTTAAAGCATTCAATGATGCTTTATCTTCCATGGTTGGCATAGTTATCTTGCCCATTGAGGTAGGGGCCCGAACTTTGCATACCTTGTTTCACATCTTGGAAGGGTCCATGGCATACAATGTATTGCTTGGACGGCCTTGGCTTAGGGAGATGAGATGTGTCCCTTCTATACTGCATCAATGTCTGAAGTATGTATATGAGGGACAGGTTCATTGTGTACCTGCTGACATTGAACCCTTCAAAAATTGCAACTATGTCTCAAATCCTTATGAGATTGTGTTGCCATCCACTCATATTTTCTTGACCCCATCTACTTCTTCTATACCATCTTCTTTTAAATCTCCCATTCCTGAGGAGCTACCCATCATATCGCAACCATCTTCCTCTTCTGCTATTCCATCTCATTCACCACTTTCTTCATCTCCTAATCTTCCTTCTTCTTCATCAGTGACCACATGCACATGTGGCCATGACCAATCATCTCTTTCCACGTCATTACCCCCTTATTCTACACCTTCTTCAACATCACCTATTATTCCTCCATCTTCCCAACCATCACCAGCTGATGTTTCACAAGTCAGTGAAGCATCAACCCAACCAAATCCTTCCAATTCTTCTATCCCACATTCTTCTATTCCATCATCTAGTCCATCTCCCTCCCAAGTCAAGGTCCATCTAACTGATGCAGGTATTGGTGAGTATGCCATCCAAGATGTCCACATCACACCGTTCAATGTGCAAACAGTTAAAGATTTTGGTCATCCACATGACCAACATTTATCCATTGGATCGATTTATAACATGGGTTCTATGCCAAATTCCATTAATTTTGTATATGGGGGAATAGAGTCATCTTCTAGTCCTACCACCATACTAGAACCCAAGCATCCAGTCCCTACAAATATCGAAAGGATGGAGGGTTTTCCCTCTCGCTATTTCCATAGACATAATTGGTAGCAATTTGGCCTAGGTCGATACGAGCAAGGGGTAACTGAACGCATTGATATGCCATACTAGAGACCCACTGAGCGTTTTGGTCTGGGCTACCAACCACTTCCATCCCTTTCTTCTTTTGAACAAGCTTTTCAAAGCATTAATCTTAATTCAGAAGAAGAAATCCTCCACCCCGACGAATCCGAAGATGAAGCCTATGAAGAATTTTACGTCATGTCAAATGGTGATGAATCTGAAGAAGAGTCGGCGCCCATTGTTCCCCTCACTGAACAAGACGAGTTTTATCTCCAATTGTTCCCTCTCCAAGAAGCCATATTTCACTTGTTTCTTCCACAAGAACGAGGTGAACCACCCCCTCCGCCACATCCATAAGCCATAATCCAAACCTGTATTATATGTATATACTAAAATAGTGGTTTTCACCACTACCAAAAAAAAAAATCAGAAAATTCCCAAAAAAAAAAAAAAAAAAGAAAAAATCAAAATATATAAAAATACTTTATTGCTTTATGTATGTGTGTAATAGTGGTTTTCACCACTACAAAAAAAAAAAAAAAAAAAAAAAAACTGAAAAACTATGTTGTTTTGCATTTCAGGTCTTTCGAGGTCTTCACCGGTTTTCCCTTCCATTCCGCCCATCCTTTCTTCCATAAGTCGACAATGAATTTTGAAGACTTATTCACCCCGCTCCATAATCCATATGATCCGGATAAGCCAATCCCGATCAACCCAAACCTGATTGACATGGATCGGATTTCATCTCCTCCATCTATTTCAGAGTTCATCCTTTTCGAGGAATTGTTAAGGGCTTCCGCAAACTACATTCCTCCTTCACCTCCACATTCACCTTCATATTCTAAGCCAGAGGTCTTCCATGCAGACATAGACGAGAGCAAGGCACAGGAGCCTGATGACATTTTAGATGACATAAATCTGATCCCTACTCCCCATTAGCTTGAGGAAGGTTCCCACATGTCTATTGAAGAAACTATCGATGTAGACCTTAGTCCAGACCAAGATGGCACCCAAATTGTGAAACTGGCTAAAAGTCTATCATCAGAGGAACAAGAGTAAATGATTGCTCTACTCAAGCGGAAGAAGGAGATATTTGCATGGTCTTACAAAGACATGCCAGGCCTAGACCCTAATTTGGTTGTCCATAAGCTCACCTTACAAAAAGATGCTAAACCTGTCAAACAAAAACTTAGGAAAATGCATCCTACCGTGGCCCTCATAGTTAAATCGGAGATTCAAAAACTTCTAGATGTTAAATTTGTCATCCCGATTGATTATCCTGAGTGGCTTTCTAACATGGTACCCGTTCGTAAGCCTAACGAGGGAATACATGTTTGCATCGATTTTTGAGATCTAAATAAAGCGTGTCCTAAGGATGACTTTCCTCTTCCAAACATTGATACTCTTGTCGACACCTGTGCTGGTCATGAAATGCTTTCGTTCATGGATGGATTTTCAAGATACAACCAGATTCGAATAAACCCTGAAGATCAACACAAAACAACATTTACCACACCTTGGGGAACTTTTTGTTACAGGGTGATGCCATTTGGCCTTAAGAACGCAGGTGCAACCTATCAACGAGCCATGACTTATATTTTCCATGATTATATGCATAATATTATCGAAGATTATGTGGATGATTTATTGGCAAAATCTAAAACTCGACAAGAGCATTTTGATGTATTGGAAAAAGTTTTTGATAGACTTCTAGAACATAAAGTAAGGTTGAACCCTAAGAAATGTGTCTTTGGTGTTACCTCAGGCAAACTCCTAGGTTTTATTATCTCTAAACGAGGTATTGAGGTGGACCCAAACAAGGTCAAAGCCATTATGGAAATGTGTCCCCCAACTAATTTGAAGGAATTGCGTAGTTTGCAAGGAAATATTAATTCAATTCGTCGCTTTATTGCACAACTTTCTGATAAATGTAGGCAATTTTGCCACCTACTACAAAAGGGGGTACAATTTTCATGGACAGATGAGTGTCAGAAAGCCTTTGATGACATCAAGCAGTACTTAGCGTCTCTGCCAGTCTTAGCTCCGCCTCGTCCAGGGGTCCTTTTCAATCTTTATATCTCAGCAACAGAATTTGCCTTAGGGACAATGCTTGCACAAAAGAATGAACAAAATCCTGAGCAAGCTGTCTATTATATTAGTCGAACATTGGTAAGCTATGAAACCCGATATGCTTATGTGGAAAATTTGTGCTTAGCAGTGGTTTTTTCCACTAAGAAAATTTGTCATTATATGCTTAGCCATACAACATATGTCATAGCTAGAGAAAACCCTCTGCGTTATATGATGTCTCGCACTTATAATAACACTCGTACCGCTAAATGGATAATGTTGCTTATCGAATTCGATCTTGAATTCATTAGCCAAAAATCCGTTAAAGGTCAAGTTATAGCCGATCAACTTGCGGAAGCTCCACTACCTAGTGATCATCCTTTGATTATTGAGCTCCCAGATGATTCGGTATTTTCTATCACTGAAAAAGAAGAGGACATCATTTCGAAGGAAGATGTTGACATCACGCTATTTTTTGATGGCTCTAAGTGCGCGAAAGGTCAAGGTGCTGGAGTTGTGTTTCATACACCTCAAGGGATTCCCATCCCTTTATCATTCAAACTAGACTTCCAATGCACCAATAATACAGGAGAGTATGAAGCCTTAATTTTAGGTCTTCAATCAGCCATAGCTATGAGCATTAAGCGTATTCGGATATTTGGGGATTCTCAACTCGTGGTTAAACAAATTACAGGAGAATACCAAGCCAAAGAACCTACCATTAAGCTTTATCATGTTTGAGTCTTTGTAAAACAGTCTTCCTCCATATCTTCTTCCATATCACCCTCCATATCTTCTTCCATATTCATGTCATTCCATACGTCATCCATTCACAAGCCACCAAGTTCGGTGCCCTTGATTAAACAATTATGATAGCAATTGGCTAAATCTAACTATCTAAAAGTATGAGTGCTTCTTAGTGCATATTTCATTTACTTAGTCTTGCATTAATCATCCATAGATTTACATATCATTTACTTAGTCTTGCATTAATCATCCATAGATTTGTATGTTATATACTTAGTCTCGCATTAATAATCTATAAGTTTGCATTCCATTCCATCACATATGCATCAAAAACATTAAAACATATAAAAACATGCATCACAAAAACATAGGCATTCACACAAAAGAGAGTAAAACACCAAATAAATAAAAACCATGTATATATATATGTATAAAGGACAAACTATACAATGAATGCCAAAAGGCTACAATATACAATAGAGCACCAAGGCTCATAAAGAGTGCATCTAAGCACTAAACTAACCATCAAAAGAGGACCCCTAAGACCTAGTAGGAGCCCTAGACCTAGTGGTGTGCCTAGACTCACTACGGCTAGAGACAGAGGAGGATGGAGGATCAGGCAACACAATGTGATGCCTAAACAATGTGTCCTCTAGAGCCTCAATGTAACGAGTCCTAGACCTAAGCCTAGCTATGTCTATCCCGTATCGCCACTCCCGCTCCACTAGCTCTGCCTAGAGTCTCGTCACCCTGTCATCCTGGGGCACCCTGGTCGCTCCATCCAAGTCCGCCTACAGCTGGGCCATCCTCTCCTCCTGAGCAACTAACAGGGCATCCCGCTCTGTCGCCTGCTACTCCAGCTGAGCTATCCTCTCATCTCGGGCAGCTAGCATAGCATCACGCTCTGCTATCTGCTACTGTAGCTGTGCCAGCTCATTCTCATGCCCGCTAGGGGGTACCTCCCTAGCCTCTCCTACGGCCTCTCCTAGGCCCTCTCCACCATCCTCCCTGTCATATCCACTCCCCGGATCCTATCGCACCATCTTCCCCTTTTGCCTTCGACTGTCAGATCGAATGCGGGAACCCTCCCTACGCTTGGGAACCTCCATGATTCCCTCGCCCTCTCCAGCCCCAGCCTCGGGCTCTCCGGCTCTACCAGCCACCAATGGTGGCTCCCACCTCGGCTCTACGACCATCCATGATGCATACTCAGCTGTCACCCTAATGTAGTCCATGTCGGGGATCTCCATGTCCTCATCGTCCTCTGCCACCTCCCTCCATGGCTCGACACACGACAAATCCCCCTCTGATTTGTGCCTCCGGTAGCGCACTGGCTCATAGGGGACATCCTGCCTCAATCTGACCTGGAGGAGTACTCAAGACATCTGTATGACTCCGCCTCGCCGTGGCTCCACCCTACTACCCATTTGGCATGTTGCACCCATCTCAGGTGCTCTCCATCCCCGATCCACCTTGCATCCCACCAGGGCCTCCAAATGACTCGGGCATCTGTCAAGTCTACCCATAGTATCCTATACCATTGCCCCGATCTCATGGGGCGGCTCGACTGTCTCTCCTCCACCACTGGCCATCTCCTACCATAAGCCTAGCTCACATCCCAGTGAGCCCATGGCAACCCCTCAAGTCGAGCCACTCTGAAGTTCTCCCAGCCCCAGCACTGGAGCACCATACTACAACCCAGGCCCTTCCGGCCCTGTCTCCTAACCTCATACAACTCTTGGTACACCTGCGCCAATAAAGTGAGCGCCCAGGCATACACTACCCTATTAGTGAGCATCTCGCTCACTAAACCCATCAGGTTCCATGGGAACCTGCACCCGGTGCTGTTCGGGGCCATAATGTTGGCCAACACGAACATCGTTAGAGCCTCCACCGCTCCCAACTCCTTGGCAATATACATGGCCAAGTATGGGATCCCCCTGCTCTCTGTCCGGATCTCCTTCCAGTCATCCCCAAACACCTTGGCCATCTTCGTGGCCCTATATCATCCAACCTCCACCCGCGCCCCCTCCACGGGCACCTTGAGGATGCGGTATACATCCTCAAGCGTCACCGTCATCTCTCCAGTAGGGAGCTGGAACGTCCCCCGATCTGGATCCCACCTCTCGGCCAAAGCCGAGAGGTACCCCTCATCCGCCCGAACTACCTCCAACCGGGCTGCCTCCGTTAGCCCCACTGCATCCAATATCTCCCAGTCTGCCTGGGACAATGACCTCCTCATCCCCAAAATGATATGGGAGAATCGGTGTCGTGCCTCTAACACCCTAAGCTGCAAAACAACAAAAAAAAATTTGTTACAAATTTTTTCGAAAAAAAAAAAAAAAAAAAAAAACACATAATAAATACTTGCTTAAATGAAAAAATACCTCAGCTGGCTGCACTGGTGCATCCGCTCCCATCTCCGCCATAGCTCCCACATGCTTCACTTTCCCACACAACCTTTCACTCCACTTTAGTCCACTCCCTCAGACACACTTCTCTTAAGCTCGAACGCACAAATGAGCGAAATTATCACTGAAACTGTTTAAATAGCTAATTTTGGCACCCTGAAACGTAGTAGGGCATTTCATGGTGGATTCAGATGCAGTCCTGCATCTGCAGAGCACCTAAACACCGACGGGCGTCTCTGCCAACCACAAACGCAGACCGGCGTTTGGTGTCAGTATTGAATAAAGGAACAAAACTTACAAAATTGAAGCTTACCTCCTCCAAATTTCATCAAATTGCATTCATCCATTCTTCTTATCATAATAAAACATTTTGTGAAGGTTACAATAGTTTTGGACACAAATTTTGTCATTTCTCTCAAAAAGCGCATCATTCATCATTGTTTTACAAATTGGGTTAAAAATATTCAAAACCTTCACAAAATTAACCACATTCATCAATTCTTCTAATCTATCGTCAATTTCATTCTTATTTCATCATGCATATTTTTGCCAAATCAAATTAAAGTAAACCTCGTATCTAGTGGTATATTCTATCACCTTGGCGATTGCAGCGATTTGCATCCATGCAATTCGGTAGGAGGATTAAACCACCATAAGGACACTTACCATTTATCATCATCAATTATTTCACTTGTTTGAAAATTGGAAATCAATTTTGGGTATTCTACTTTTCAAGTGACCTCATACCAAGATTAATTTGCTCAATAGTTGTCATTGATGGCCTAGTTCATGGGGCCTTAAACATGGACAATCTTTCATATCGTCATTATTTTAAGTCTTGCTAGAGATTGTGGCTACCTAGGTTGATTGGTTCCGACCCGAGGAATTATCCATACAGTCACTAGGAGCATCTCTGAGTTCCGGACTCTTTCATGCATCTTTCATCTCTGCATATCAATGGTGCCAACAAGGCAATTTCATCAACAGTATGGATTCACACACAGGAGTTGGGGCATCCGTTATCAATTTCTAATTTTCCTATAGTGGAATTCATCTTACATGATCATGGAATTTATAGTTTGGCAAAAATCCCTTTATAACCGTTGGGGCAAAAAACGGTCCATCTTTCACATCACTCATATCGTCTTCAATCATATTCTTTTCTGGTTTGTACACCAACCCCTTTTCTGTTGGGACATAAACAGATGGTGCATGCACCAACCCTTTTTTTCACCGTTGGGGCAAAAATAGTTCATTATCTTCCGAATTTCTTCCAATTGGCTTGTGAGGACCATTCTCGCTCGCCAATTGAGGGGGTAAGCTGAAATTTTTTAAATATTCTTTTATTATTTGGTCTTCAAAGTTGTGCTTTAGTCTTGAGAGAGAGTTGCGTCTGATCCAGATTTTCAGGTGTCTTAAGTTTTTGTGCTACATTGTGTCTTCACACAAAGCATCTCAAAAAGGGGCATCTGTAGACACCAAAATCCAGCCACTTATACCTTCCTGCCAGCCACGTGTCAGTCATCCATCCTTCCCGCCATTATTTGGCCCAAATCCACACTTTCCCACCATTATTTGGCCCAATTTCACTTTTCCCGCCATTTTTCATCCCCAAATTTATTTAAATTAATATATATATATATATATATATTTTAATATTTTAATATATTTTAATATATATATATATAAATAAAGTTTAAGTGATTTAATCTGAGCCGTCCATCCTTCATTTAATCTCATCCATCCATCCATCTTAATCCATTTCACAACCTAGATTTATTCTCTACCCTTGGATCCACTTTAATCTTAGCCACACGTTCAAAGTGTCGTTAAAACCCTAAAGTGTGCCCTAAGAGTAGATTATAAATTGAGTCACCTTGATGGCTCAAACCCTATCTATCTCTTCGGCTAAACCTACTTATCTTCTCTATCTAAGTCTGGAGTTGGCTATTGCTGTTAATCCTGAGTCTTATGAGTCTTCTACGTCCCTAAGTCTGAACTAAACCCTTTCGCCGCATCCATCGCCGCCGCCTGGTCTCACCGCGTTAACAGGAAAAGGTATAGATTTGTCTAAAGCAAGTAATCTTTCTTTATGTATTAATCTGCTATTGAATTTTGCATTTTGTTTATTTTTATTTCATAAATCTAGGGTTTTAGACTGTTTCTGAGGGCTCACACAGTGGAGCCCTCTTATTAGTTTCTAACTCTTTGATAATTTTAATGTGTGAAGGATTCTAGTGGTAGATCTAATTTGTTGATAGCAGCTGCTTAAGCTAGAGTGGTCCGAGCCAAAGGATACAACGAAGCCCACTCATTCTGTTGAGGTTAAGGATACATTCTTCGGAGATGCCACCACATTGTGCCAGCTAGGGTTTCGGAGAACCCTAGCACAAATTGTAACTTTGTATCACGAAAAGGGTTACAGGTCCTGTTGTACTTAAAAGGAGTTTCTAAACTCCATTGATTAATAAAAATCATTCATTTTGTACAACTGTTCTACATTCCTTTATTGTGATTTCTTTATTTCTGTTTGGCGTTGTATCTTTAATCTATAGATGCCTCTTTTTAGAATGCTTTGAGCCTAAGCACAATGCAGAGAAAAAAATAAATGAACTAAAATGGTTGAGTTCATGATGGATGATGTTAAGTTAAAAAAGTCAATGTGAGATGCCCCAATCATAAAAAGGGTGCACATCTTTGAATCACTACTTCCAAAACATTGATAAATTTGATTTGATCTTGGTGACTCTTTAGCCATGGATAGACAAGCTTGAGTCTACTATTCAAGTTTTAGGTATACCAAGTATTTTTTTGGTTTAAATTTTGCTTGTTTATTGCCCCAAAAAAAGGGCTTATGGTAGTCTTTGGCAATGATTCTTGGATGAATGCGATTTTCATTTTTAAGTGTTTTTTGTTGACTTGATTTTGAAATGTAAATTTTTCTGTTATTGACTATCCCCTTAAGTAATGAGTCGATGGAGAAGATGAAAATTGATGATAGTGACAATACACTCGACAATAATGAAACTATTAGCATGGCTATCTTTAAAAAAGTGCCATTTGGAGACCATCTCGATTCAAGATAGTTTCATTTGGTTAGTTTTTTTTTTGTGTATGATTTTATGTGATGATGATTATGAAATGATGGATGATTATGGATGTATGCCTAGACTTGTATATATGATGATGCATATATGTTTTATTTGAATTCCTAGATATATGATTTATTTGTGCATAGACCTAGATATGTATGCGATGTACTAATGACATGTGATGATTTAAATGATATGAAATATGAATGTATGTGTAAATTATAGAACATAATGAATGAATCTAAGATGCAATTCACCAGCTAAGTGTAAGCACCACATAATGTACAAAAGTCATGAATCAAGGTTGAAATAATTTTATCTAAGGTATACAATAAAACATACACCAAATGACAATAAACTGTGAAATAACGATGTGTGAATGTAATGGATGATGACTAGAAGGAGGTCATAAGGGAATAATAAGACTTTTGGGAGACTCAAACACCCTATTTGACCAACCAAAAGGTGTATACTAACCATGCAAGAACCTGAAAGATAAGAATCTACTAGGAAGACCAAGATATTCAATATCCCTATGTGTGCATAGTGAAGTTCATTACTCCGACTTTATACTTGGTTGGACTTAACTACTTTGCAATGCAAGCCATAAAAAGCTAGCTCATCCACAATATGAATTTGGTTTGTACAAAAGAAGGTCACAAATATGATAGCCATATTGCCACACATAAGGCTACTCCACTGCCAGGCTGACATCTATATCATTGTTGGTGATGGAGATTACCCCATGGTTTTTGAAAAACTAATAATTATAGGGATTCAAGCTCTTTTCCCTCTTTCTTTTATTTTTTGTTATTTTTGGGATACTTGCTCATTTTGAAGGAAAACAAGGGATTTTATTGTTTTTTTAGGGTTTTGCTCATTTTGGAGAGGAGCAAAAGGGATTGTTTTGGGGGAGGAGCTTGCTCAATTTGAAGAAGAGCAAGGGATTTTATTGCTTTGCTTTTTGGGAATTTTTCTATTTTGGAGAGGAGCAAGGGGATTTTTTTGGGGGGGGGGGGAAGATCTTGTCCTTTTGTCAATTATCAACCTTCTAGACCATGTGCATAATAGGAGAGCAAGGGAAACCATTTGATTTTGAGGCAAGAACTACTTTATAGTTTCATATTTCCTTGTTCAAAAATCGTATTTAAGAGTGTGAAAATATGTTAGGATTTTGAGATAAGAAAGGTATAATCAAAGCAAGATCCTACCACTAGAAATCAAGATAGCATTCTACAAAATCTAAAAGAAAACTAGGAATGACTAAATGAATGAAATACCTTATTGGAAACCCTATGATAAATACTTAGAGGGAAAGTAGAAGAGAGTGTAACAAACATCAAGAAAGCAAAGTGTGAATGGTAATGAACAATGAGATGGATGTTTTCCTTATGAAATTTCAAAAATTAAGAGGTGTGCATAAAATAGTCAGTGGTTGTATGAAAATTATTGTTGATGATCATACGATATCTATCTATCTTTTGCATATCACTTAATAATCAAAATATCACAAGGAAAAGTGTAAGCGATGACAAGAGAAAAAGCTTGATCAAGACAAATGATAGTCATACAAACATGGTGCTATTATTAGGGCTTACAAGAAAAGACTAATTTAAATGCACTGATACAAATGCCTAATGCAATATGATGACAAGTGCAACTAAACAATGTGGAATGCAAAAATAAAGACATCAAAATGCATGGTGCAATAAATTATGATATGCAATGTAGTGGTAATGTGCAATGAGATGTGATGCATGGTGAAATGAGAAGATGTGTTTTTGTGCTTTTTGTTTTTTTTATATGCATAAAATGCTTGCATGTGAAGAATATTGAGGGGTTTAGGCTCCTCAACACCCTAAAGTGAGTGGAGTGGTGAGATCAATGGAGATCATATTGATAGATGGTGTATGATCTCCATTCACCAGTTAAAAATATGGTTAAAAATAGGTGGAAAAAAATGTTTAGGAGGTGGTTGTGGTAGAATGGGTACGATGGGGTACCCCCTAGGTGGGACTAGGATGATTGGATCTACAGGTGGTAAATAGTAGCACTAGATGGGAAGTGGTAATATTGGGAAAATATGAAGGTAGAATTCATCTAGATCCATGAGAGGATCTATGGGAGCAAACTCTTCTTTTGAGATATCTAAAGCATTGAATAAGGCCTCCTCATTATCTCTTGACTCCCAATCATCTTCTAACTCTTAATAATTTTGAGCTCCTTTTTTTATGAGTCATCATAAAAAAAATATAAAGTAGCAAAATATAGATGATCGTTAAGGATATGGGCATTATAAATATCAGCATAATCATTACCATCGATGTCTACCCCCAAGCCTAAGTTGAGTAATTGTAGGGAATTAACAAGAAGCTCATCAGGCATACATATACCACATCCTAAACCTGATTTATCTATTGGTAGCTGGTAGTGTGGTTCTAGAGGAGTCCAAGGGCTTTAATCATATTACCCCAAGCCATTTCCATTTCAATGATGATGATGGAAATACCTCATAGTAAAGGATAGATGTGAAAGATAATCAATATATTCCTAAAATGACTTTGCATCATCTGGCATAGGTGATGTGTCTATGGTGGTATCAATACCAATATAGACAAAATTGGTTTGGCTTGGGTAAGACCCAAGAGGGACTATGGTACCTATGGGAAATGATGTGTTGCACAGTGACCAAAGTATTTGATTGACTCAATGAGTGGGGTGAATGTGATATGTTGCACTCAATATTCACCTATACTCATATTCATCATGTAAATTATAACTTATGGTGAATCTGGTAGGGGAGATGATGAAGAAGATGTGGGTTGTGATGAAAGTAGTGTGATGATGGGTGGTTCCTCATTAGCGGGGGAATCATGGGTGGAAGTGGTATAAATGGTTGAAATCAAAGGTGAGGGATGTGTGACGGATGGTTGAGATGTAAATGTGTGTTTTGGCAGAGGTGGATATGAAGTTGATGGTATATGTGCCTTCTCTAGATTGTGAGGGGGAGGATATGATGATGATGAAGGAATTTCTAAATAAATTGATGGTGAGGGTTGAGATGGAGGTGGTGGTGGTGGAGTGATGGATTATTATGGTGTGAAATTTATGGTTTGGATGGGGTTGTTGGGTTGAATGTTTAGATGTGTGGAAGGCAACGTGGAATCCAGGGGATGTGTAACCATATTACAATATTTGAAGGGCTCCAAGTCTATAGGGATGTAGTGAACTTGGCCTTCATGTATATACTTTATGCACTGATGCAATATAGAAGGTATGCATTTCATGTCTTGAATCTAGGGTCTACCAAGCAATATGTTGTATTGCATGGTGCCTTCCAAGATATGACACAATACATGAATAGTATTTTGTCCAACCTGAATAGGAAGGACTATTGTGCCAATGGTGGAACATAAGGCATCATTGAAAGCTCAAAGGGTGAAAGTGAATGTTGTGATGCATGACAATAGAAGGTTGGGATGTTGGAGGGTGATGGAGGTGATGATGTTAATTGATGATCCTGTGTCAATAAAGAATTGTTTGAAGGGGATACTATCCACACTAGCGATGATATGCAATGGTGGATTAGGTATCTCAATAGGTATCATCTAAATTTTATGATCCTAAAATGTAATCATAGGATCTTGATATGTTTGAACGTGCCAAACAAAATTGATGAAATAATTAAGGTCTTGTAGTTGTAGTTCAATAGATATTAAGATATCCATCAGAGCTTCTTGATATGGGGTCAATACTAAATCAAATCATATATGGAGAGCCTCACCGATGATATTATTATACTTTTAGTAAGTTTATTCCTTAGTGTGAGTATTAGGCTAGGTAGAGTAGGTGTAATCAAGCTTGATACCAGTGGTGCTTGTGATGATGAAATATTGGTAAGATCCATAGATTATGTGGGTTGCATTGGATATTAACCTGCTTAGGTTGCTCCATTTTGATAGCGGGTATTGTGTTTAATCCACATTGGGGTAAGGGATCTTGGAATATGCCTATGTTTTGGTTATTGGAGGCAAGAGGATTATTGATATGAATCTCTTACCTCTAGATCATATCCCACACTATATTCTTGAGTGCGTAGCATGATTGAATGTCATGCCCCTTTTATTGATGATAGTTGCAGTATTGATCCTCCTTGTAACATTTGAATTTAGGTAAATTTGGATCTAATGGTCAAATATTAGGGAGCATAATTGCTTGTGCCTCACATAATCAATTGAAGATTGATTTTGAAGACTTTGACAATGGTATATATTAGTGAGGTGGCCAAAAATATTGCATTTGAATTTGTAATTATTATTATGGTAAATTGGCCACTGGTGGGTGTTACTGTAATGATGGAGGTTGGGCCTGATAGTTAGGTGGCAACACTAGAGCACAATTTGAGGGTCCAAGGGCGCTCAAGACAACTTGATTTATCAAAGCTATGTTTGGTTGGTTTTGACCACCCTTTGTATTTTTATTAGGCCATTTATTTTTTCAAAGTTTAATTTCTCCTTCCTAGACCTTGATGTCCTCTATTACCTTTTTTTGGACCAAGGCCTCCTCGAAAGTCCTATACTACTAAAGTTGTAATAATAATGATATTTTTTTGGTGCAACTTCTAGTAAATATTTGAGTTAGCTTGATGATGGGTAGGTTGAAGGGTAATTTGGTTATGATGACCCTCCACCTATTCCCATAGTCCATGATTGGTTCATCCTCAAATTGGTGAATATTATATAGATCAGTCAAGGTGGCATTTTTATTGATACTGAAGGCAAAGTGTTCTAGAAAAGAATCTACCAATTATTCAAAGGTTAAGATACTATGGTATGGTAAATGGTTATACCACTCCAAAGCACCCCCAACAAGAATTATAAGGAACAAGCATAGAATGAGGGGTCACTATCCTAAATATGGAAGCAGTTGTTCATGAAGCTTGTCACATGCTCCTGTGTGTCTTTATCACCCTTAAACCTATCTAAATTTGGCATTTTAAAATGTTCATGATAGGGTGGTGATGGAATTTATGGGTGTAGAGGCTAGTTGGTAATCTACTTTATAGTAGGATTTTTGTAACCTAAACCTAAGGCTTGCTTTTATAATGTGTCGAGGCACTCTATCAACAATTTATAGGTATTTGGTGAGATGATGGTATCCACTCACTGTTGGCCTTGATTACTTTGAGAATTATATTGTGGATGAGATGGTTGATGAGTGGTATCAATAAGCATGTCATTATATTTTTCCTTGGGGTACATATCAAGTGGATCTTGATACTTAGGTTGTTGTTCCTCATATGCTTCATGATCTTGTTGATAAGGGTATAATTGATAGAATTAGGGTGAATTAGGTTGATGATGATGGATGGGTGGAAGTCTAAGATGTTAATGATGAATTTAATTTGGGTATGGACAAGGTGGAATATTCTGATTTGGATGTAATGGAAGGTTGTGTAATTGTGCTTGGCACCCTGGATGCTATTGGGCTAGTTACCTTTATTATGTAGGTGTGGGCAACCTTTGATGCATCACCTGTTGTAATTGATTATCCAGGGTTATCTTGGGTACCTGGTTTCAATTTTATAGTTCAATGGTGTGTGGCCTATTCACATGTGTGTGTGGTGTGAATAGGTATATTTTTCACTTTAGCCTTAAAGAGATCAATAACTTGTTTTCTAGGGTCATGAGAAGCCACATTGACTTGATACTACTATTGAAAGATAGGTTTTGTGTAATTAGGAGGTGTTGAAGTACATCGATATTACATATCATAGGGTATAGAAGGAGGATAAATATCATCATCTCTAAGTTCACAAGTAGACATGACAAAATAATGAGTTGACATGGTAGCATTGTTATTACCTTGAGCGGTGTATATGTTAAAATGATCATATTTATGGCTCATCCAAGGATGATTAGCTGGAGTACCTTGAATATCCTTGTCTTGTTGTGGGGTGCACCTAATCTTGATCTAGGGGAGTCATAGGTCGATATGGCATATAGATGCATGGTAGGGACTTCTTAAATATTTTAGCTTGGTTGTAGTTGTCCATAGAAAATACGTGTAAGATATCTTGATCAGGATAATCCATATAGATCATAGTTAGTACTTATGGGTGAATTGTGAGTGTGGATGCCCAATGTGTCAAGGTTAGTGGAGTGCCAGATGATATTTAATCTAGGATAGTTTCATCACCACTCAGGTATGATGAGGTCCAATGGATCAATTAAAAAATGATCCATGGCTCTAGGTGATGGATCAACAACATAAGCTCGTGAATGAGCCTGGCTACGTATTATGACCATCTACTAAGAAAATGATGCATAAAGAACCATGATAATACTCTTAAGCACTTAATAAAATATGAAAATAAATAGAAATACAAAAAATAATAAAGAAAACATTTTTTTTGTTTTTATTTTGTTTTTTATTTGATTTTTGTGTGTTTTTATTTCTTAGATCTACTCCTAGAAAAATATGAAAAGATGAAATATCACTATAGAAAGGTAGTTTGTGTGCAACCTCTATGAGGAATGCAATACAAATGATAAAAAGTGGCTTCCTATAGGTAATATATGGGTGATAGGTGATGCTATAAGAATAATACCCCCTCGAGGAGGGGCCACACTATCTAAATCCTACTACTTGCCTAGCCGAGCTTTCACTTCACTCTTGAGCATTCTCGAATACAAATGATAGCTACATTCCACATATTATTAAGCCGTATGGTTAAGGAGTGTCTAAACCTAACCTACATAAATATGCACCCAAAATTAGGGGCCTCTCAGTGATGAAGTCCAAGAAACTGCTTATGGGGGCTAATATGGTGTTTAGAAGGGTGAGCTAGCAGAAGGAGGTAAAATCCAATGTTGCTAGTCTTGATTGGGGGTTGGTGATAAAGGCCAATATTACCAATTTTTAAGTGATACATGGTGTTTGGATTCCTTTTATTTCTAAAAATGGAAACAAAGAGCACCTAAATTATTCTAAATAATGCAAATTATAAAACAACATGCATCTATTTTCACTATATTTTGATCCATCTCTTTATCAGATAGAAAATGACAAAAAATAGGGAGAACTCAAAGAACATCTTGATAGAGATGGCTACAAAATAGGGACCATCTTGACCTGAGACAGTCATAGACCAAAGACCATCTCAACTTGAGATGATCATAGTTTGATAACTTTAAAACTAAAAATAAAGAACATGCATGCAACTAGATGATGTTTTTTTTTTGTTTTCTTAGTTTTTTGTGTCAAACATGAAATAAAATATCCTAAGGTGCAAAAATAGAACCTGGATTCCTTTCATTTGATGTTGATCCTTGTATATCTATAGTTGTTTTATATCTGGCTGGAGACCATATCACCCTAAGATAGTTGCAAAATAGGGGCTGCCTGATATGGTTAAGATAGTAGAGGGGCTATCTGAGATGGTTTTGACTATGTACCTACAAATCACCAAAGAAAACAACAAAAATTAGTCATTTTTATTTATAAAAATAAAAAATTATGAAAAAAGGGAGACCCACAAGGGGTCCTACTATGATCACTATTTGAAATAGTGAAAACATGCAACGTAAATAGATAAAAGAAATGAAATAAGATATAACATGATGCAAGAGAAACCAAATGGAAACAAATATGGATATATTAAATTTTATTGATATCTTTTAAAATGTGCTACAATGAATCCCTTTTAGGGATTTTACTAATGATACAATATTACAATAAGGATCATGATATCCTTTTTCATCGGGTAAAGTTTTCTTAGGTGCACTCTAAAATGTTCTCATGCTAGCAACAATGTTTGGAAAATATATTTTAGCAACCACCACGTGAGAGTGGAATCCAATATTATTTCATACTACTTGATCCTGCAACCTGCATGCAATGAAACAAAAGAGATATCAGTAGGATTTTTGGGGTCCACCAAGGTTGAACCCATCTTGATCATAAAATAAAAAAAAATAAAATGAACTGGAAAAAGGATGCATGCATGTGATAAAAATAAAAATCTATGCTAATGCAATAAAATGACATGTGTAAATGAAATAATTTAATTCTAAAAGGAATATGCAACATGTAAATCTAAGCTAACCTACATAAAACTGTGAAAATCGATCACCTGAACAAGATCATCTTGAGTGAGACAATATCTATCTACAGACCATATCAGGATGAGACAGTCACTATCGTAGACCTACAACTATTGAAAACCAAGTCCAACAGTATTGGGGATGATCCACGGGTGTTTTTTTGATAGATTATCTCACGAATGAGGATGTAAGCTTGTTGATTCATATGATCTAGAGAAACGGGGTTAATCAAATGATATAATGGAAGGTGGATTCGAATTTTGTGTAGCAATCCGATAGCATGGTGACAATGAGGAAGCTTGGTGAGCTATTTGGGTAGCACTTCATTATGAGAGAGTTTGAAAATGTGACCCTAAAAAATAGAATAAGGAAGCCTCCTTGAAATTGCAACCAACGAGGCAAGTGGCAATTAGGGGTAGCTTGATTACCACTTTGTAGGTGGTAGGGATGACTATAGATCATCAAGCATGGTGGGAATTTAGCCACCACACTCATAGGTAGTCATACTACCTAATTATTCATTTTTAAAATTGCATGTGTTATTGTCTCATGTCAAGATGGTCCTAAATTGGATATCGTCTTGGGAAATATGGTTATTCTTCCCTTGGGGGAAAGTGTCATTTTTCTAGGAAAAGACACAAATAGCCTTGAGGTTGCCCTAGGTGGGTTAGATGGGTTAGAAGGTATTTTGGAGAGTCTTCTTGTGATTACACATTTTAGGTGTCTACAACCATAAATATAAAAAATATGAGCAACAGATATAATTTTATAGCCTCACACATCTCCTTAGAGATTGCTTGCATTGCACTTTATTTTTTGGTCAACAAAATTATCATACTATTTTACTTATATACTATTGTGTTTTGGTTTGTTATACTCTATTGTTTTTAAATTTCATTCTTTTATATTTATTAACTTAAAATTCTAAGTTTTGAAATAGTCAAAATTTTAAGTTTTGGATCAATGCTATTCGAGTGGTCTATCTTTTGAATGTATATCAATAAACATGGTATTAAGATATAAAAAATTTAGGTATCTGATGTGATACCCTGATTACCTATATTGTTGTTCCAAATGATTTAGGTATCCCTCTGATTACCTAACATTGAGATAGTTGATCCTTTCAAGGAGATATTGAATAGATCCCTTATGAAGCAAATCACTAATATGGACCAAGTTACTCAAATTTGTAAATGACTCCCTATTGCAAGTTCTACAACCCCCTATACATAACCTCTCACTTCCCTATAACCATTTAGTGTTCTAACCTTTTAGGTATAGGTGAATTTTAATATTTATACTTTTTAAGGACAAAATAATGTTGATGCCCTATAAAATTGGTTGGATTAGTTATCTTCATACTTTTCTATAAATAAATTCATCAATAGTGAGAAAAACTTTTTTATACTCTTGAAATATTTATTACTGATTTGAAATTGATGGGATGTGTATTTTAATAAGGTTATAAAAGAGAATAAAGATGAAGTAATGTTCACATGGTATAATTTTAGGAAGGACATATAGGAAGAATATTATCCTATGGGATCCTATGAAGACTAATACATGCAATGGAAACAATTGCATCAAGGAAAAGACCAATCTATTCAAGATATTGATTCTTTCCACTTCATAGTAGTAAATCTACGTATTGGAAATACCACAAGATATTTCATCCTCAAGTATCATAATGGGGCACAATAGTATATTTGAGAGGACATGCACCTCTTCAACTTCAAAATATTGGGAGAGGTATATAAACTTGTCAAATTAGAGTAGAAGCACAACAAATTAAAAGAAAAGGAGGATCAAATAAAAACCAAATCACTAAGTACTAGCCAAAGAAAGCAAAGAGTGACTATCTAAAAATCAACATAAAGGGGGTTAGCCCCAAAATTAGAATTATAAGTATTAAAAATACTCCTAAGAAAACAATTCCTTTAAGGTCATGAGTTACAAATGGTGTGATTATCACAAGAGTGACAAAAATTCAAGGGAGGAGTGTCAAGCAATTCAGTCATTTTTTGTTGAGGTACAACCCTCTACATCCTACACCAACACCTCCACATCCATAACCTAAAGATAGAGAGAAATGAATCATGGAAGTAAAAACAAATATAACCATTTCCACCATACATGCTACACCAAAGGAATCACAAGAGGAGGAAAACCAATTTCACTCATAAATATGAATCAAATGTAAGCTATTATATTTTATTATTGATAGTAGCAGTCAAAAGAATGTACTTTTTTCTTAGATGGTGCAGGATTTGGATTTTCCTATCACACTACACCCAAAACCATTTAATACTAGATGGTTAAAATAGAGGAGAGAAATTAATATCCTTGAATAGTTCCTCCTCTCTTATGCCATAAAGCCTTTCAAAGATAAAATTTTGTGCAATGTTGTGACATTGTAAATTTATGATATGATTTTGGAGCAACTATTTATGTGGAAGAGGTATGGTGTGTATGAGTCTAGGTCTTGAAGTGTCATCACCATTGTTAGAGGTAAGTTATTTAGGATACCATAGGTATATATTATTCCTCTATTTTCTTAATAAATGCTAAATAATATGCAAATATGATAACCAAAACAAGAAAATTCATTTTATTGATGATCAAGTCATAAAGTAGAAAGAGGACTGTCACTACTTCAGTTATAGACCCTATGTAGTAGATTAAAATAGACCATATTGTAGTAGAATATGATGACTTTCTCAAGTTACCAACGGAGGTTACACTTAATTATGAGGTAAAGAATTCTAGTGATTTAGTTTTTGATTATTCTTCATCTAATATCCCTATTTATCATAGACCAGTCTTTTAAAAGACTGAGACTAGGAGGAAAATTCATGAATTGATTCAAAAGGAGTACATTTAATCATTTGCTTCACCATGTGGTAGTCCAATTATCTTAGATCCAAAAAATATGGAACATGAAGAATTTGCATTGACTACAGAGCTTTGAATAAAATTAGTGTGATGAATCCTTATCCATTCCCTTAGATAGATGACTTGGAAGAACTTTGTGATGCAAAGTTCTTCACCAGAATTGATCTTAAATATAACTATAATAAAATACCCATAGATTTAACTCATGTATGGAACATTACATTCAAATTCAAGGAGGGTTTATTTGAGTGGTTGGTTATGCCTTTTAGCTTGACCAATGCACCTACCACATTGATGAGGATGATGGATGACATCTTGCATCTATATATCAACTCATTTATGGTATTCCACTTAGATGATATTCTCATATATAGTAAGACATGGGAGGAACATCTGCCACATGTTCAATAGGTACTTCAAATTATTTGAAGGCAAATTGTATGCTAATTTGGAGGTGTTCATTTCACATTTCAAAATAATACCTTGGGTATATTGTTGACATAAAGGGAGTCCATGTTGACCTTTAGAATATTCTAGAAATTAAATATTTACCTACCATAAAGACTTTAATAGAACTTCATAGGTTTTTGGATCTTTCTAATTTCTAAATAAAAATCATATTGGGATTCTCACACATTGGTTGGACACTACACCAAGTGACCAAAGTAGGTGATAAATCCAAGTTCCATTCAGAGATGTACAATAGAGGGAATTTGAGAGGTTGAAGCACCAATTGTGTTTAAGTCCTACACTTTTCTTACCTAATATACATTGACCTTTTTAGGTAATGACTAATGGATTAGAGTTTGCATTGGGATATATCCTAACATAGTATGAGCATCCAATTGGAAATCATAGTGAAATAATTAATGAAGTAGTTAAAAAATACCACACATACAACAATAAGCTCTATACCATTATCCAAGCATGTAAATAGTGGAAAATATTTATCTTGGGAAATAAGATCATAATGCACATAGATCATAGACCTCTGGAGTTGATTCTATCATAGAGTAAGGAATGAAAGACATCAAAAGTGGGCCACATATCTACAACAATTTTATTTGATAATCAAGCATAAGACTTTATAGATTGACAATATTGGTGAGGTAAGGTCTACTAAATCCCTAAAAAATGGAGTCTAAGGAGATTCTAAAACAATATTAGATGCTGCAACTAGATAAATAGTTATTACAAAATCTTAATCAAAGAAAAATATGATGTGATATAGTATATGCAAGTATGTTTTCAAGAAAAATCTATAAAAATAGACAAAGAGGGCCTGAAAGAACTGCTTAGTGAATACTAAATGCTATAAATCCATTACAAATGATCAAATAAAATTAAAAATATCACATGCATGGGAGATTAGAGTGAGTAGGGATTCTATTTTGATTATCTTATAGAAAAAATAAGCATGTATTGGCTATAAATGTCTATACAATAATACAAATGAGCATGAATAGAGATATATAGATAAATAATGGCTTGTATATAACTAAAAAATGACACAAAATGGGTATCAAATAATATTAATAGCTATCATATAGGTTAGATAACATAAATTAAGATGCTATGAATAATAAAAAGGCATAAAAAAAATGTTAGCAGGTGTAGATTGCTCCAATAAAATGATTAGCAAGGCAATAAAGAGGGAAATGCATGAATATGAGAAGTAAATTTGAAGAGAAATTCAAGATAGGAGTGGAAGATTACAACCAAATTATAGTAGATCCTCATTTTTAAGACCCCATTCTAATATTACTAATAATTATATAGCCATGTGGTACTTTGAGAACCTAGGATTATGGGCCCATAGGATGTAACCATTATTTATTATAAAAAAGACATTTTGTAAATATGTAATGACTATTTGTAGTGACCCTGGGAATGCACGCACCGGTACCTTTTCTAAAACCCTACTTGCAATGCTATTTAAAATACCCAAGATGAAATGGAAAGACAAGAGGAAAAAACATATAACACGAAATAACAAAAGACAGATCTCTTTATTGATATTGAAGCTCGGTTACATGTCGATCCCTCTTAGGGATACCCATTTTGATACTATAAATTACAAATAGGTAAGGAGTGCCCCTTCCATGAAGAGGTGGTGCACTTATAAAATCTTCTCGGTTCCACACACAAAAATGTATGAGGGCTTACAAATGCCTCCTTCTCCAGGTCTGTTTCCTAGAGGGATCTCTTTTGCTCTCGTATGTTGTAATATTTTTCTGATGTACATAATAAAAGATGCTATGCCTATATAAGCTAAGCCTATGGGCCACTATCCAAGACAGTGGCTGCTAAAGTAAACCTTGCCCTCTTTGCTCCAAAGCTATGGGTCAAAGACTAATCTGATGTTGAAATAGTAGGTGTTATGCTCTTCGATTCGTCAGAGCTCCGCCATACATGTGATCTCAAAGATAACTCTCTGAGTCTCGAAAGCTCTCCTCAAAAATATGTCTCTATTTCTAATATGATCTCTTGTATCTCTCTTTTGGTGCTCTTAGGCTTTCACCTTTTATAGTGTGAAACCCTAGGTCTATGTCCAAGCCCTAAAAATGAATTTCTCATGCATAGTGCAAGTTAGCATGAGAAGATTTTGTCCATTGTCTATGTTTGAAGTCTAGTTAATTGAAATCTAACTGCCCCACTTGAGTCTTCTATGCAAACTGGTCGTTAGCATGAGAAGCTTTTGTCCTTTATTTATATTTTAAGGCTAGTTAACTAAAATCTAACTGCCCACTTGAGTCTTCTATGTGAACTGGTCGTTAGCATGAGAAGCTTTTGTCCTTTGTTTATTCTTGGAGGTCAGTTAACTTAAGTATAAATACAAACTGAAACCTCCCATGTGAACTAGTCATGAAAAGGAATGCAAAGTCACTCTCGCTCACCTTTATTGCATGCAGACTGCCACTTCCACCTGTGATTAGGCCTGTTTGTCAGCAAACTGTTTCTTATGGCTTTGTCGCTATCATCTGTAGTGGCTAATATCTGGCCACTATCATATGTAGTGGCTAAGGTTTGGATGCTCTAGGCTTGAGCAGGTAGGATCTGGCCGCTCTTGGTTTGATGGGCCAAGCTTGGATGGCTTGAAAAGGCCCCAAATGAGTGGTGAGAACCACTGTTGATGCTTAGAAAGTCCAATATTATGTCTTATGATCTTATGAGTGTGTCTATGTAAGTAGCTCCCCTAAGCATGACACAATTTAGGTGTCTATAGATGCTCCTTTTTGTGATGCGTTGTGTGGAAAACACAACGCTGAGCAAAAATGTGGACTGATCTGTTTGTAGGGTGTATGGTGATCAATGGTCTGATCAATGCCGGATGGCCCGATCATGGAAGATGGTGCGCATCCCTTGAATCATTGCCTCAAAATTTAGAGGACTTAGCTCAGTGGCTTTTGCATGTTAAATTACACTCATTCCTCAAACTCAATCGGGTAGCTTCAACTGCTACAACAATTTCGAACAGTAGGAGAGCTACAATTAAAGATGTCATGTCTGCTTACATTCCCAGAAAACAAAGGAGATTTGTAATTTTGTTATGCAATGATTCATAGGACAAACATGATTTTGTTATGATCAAGTGATATTTTTCTGATTTTGATTATGAGTAAGTTGAAATTTTGAACTTCCCCTTCACACAATGAGTTGGTGAAGAAATGGCAATGAATGAAGCAGCAAGTCACTTGACCAATATGACTAATCTGGTTCCTTTCTAGCATTTGTTGCTTTTAATGGGCAATCCCACATCCAAGTGTGATTCTAATTGCTTATGATAATCATCCATCCCTATCCTAAGGAGCGGTCCGGCTATCAATAGCCTTATTAGGGAGTTAGGATGAGTGATTCTATTTATGCCTAGATTGTATCACTTTGACTTAATGTTTTTGATATCATAGGGGAATTAGAATGATCCCTTCGCACCCGTGGAGCAATCTAACTATTTTGGTCTTCTTCAAGATTGAAGGGTGGCACATCGTAATTTCAAAATGAGTTGTTTTTTTCCCAAGTGGCCTTATGGTTATCTACTCATCTCACCAAAATACATGGAGTGCAAATTGTTGCAATCGTCGAGTGGATAAAGTAGGCAACTGGATACGAGGCCTACTTGAGATTATGATTTTATGTGATTTTTTTTTTTTTTTTTAAAAATTTTGATGACCTTAAACCACCAAAGTATGTTTATTTATTATTTTTGTGGGATCCCTCAAGGAGAAAATCCCTTATTCTACTCTATGGATCTGGCCGCTATGAGTTCCAATGGCCTCTGAGTTTTTGCTTGTGGCCGTTGTCGTCTTGAGCGACCAAGAAGTTCAGGCCGCTGACGTCAGCATCGGCCAAGGCATAATTAAGGAAATATAAAAATTTGTTTTTCTAGGGTTTGACCTATCATTTTCACTGTTGAAGATTTATTTTCAAAGCTTTGGTGTAGGGGCGATGGTTGTGACTCCAAAACTTGTTGGTGCTGAAGACATGGCTATGCGGGGTGAGACATCAACTAATGGAGGAGCTGAAGCTTCTCGGGTATTCCTATATTCAAAACCCTAGCTCTCTTTTCTTTATCTACGTAAAATTGAATCTCACTAAGTAATGAGCAAAATTAACCTCACTAAACCCGCTGGTAACGAATAAAATTCGTAATTAGGCTTAGGTTCCCTTTTGCTATGGTGGGTTAGTCCCCAATTTTGCTATTTGTCAGTAGCTTCAGCCCAAGATTTTTGAAAATTTTCAATTATTCACCTGCTACAGCAATTTTGGGCATTTTGAAACTTAGATTAGTTTTGATGCTTGGGTAGGAACATTTGCCTTTCAATTTGTTTGCTTTCCCTCCCTATGTTGTTTTTTTTTTAAATTATTTTGTCAAATTTATAATTTTTTAAAGGGTTCACAGGTTTTACCGTGCCGCCCCTTGGACGTTGTCGCTCAGAGTGGCTAAATCTAAGACACTGTCACTCAGAGTAGCTAAGCTTGAATCCCAATGGTAAAAAAATTGACCGTTGGGCCTTGATCGCTGCTGCCACCAACGGCTAGGTTTCAGCCGCTGTAGGCGATAGCGGCTGAAGTTTGAGCC
Organism: Wollemia nobilis; assembly: GCA_028583015.1. NCBI lineage: Eukaryota > Viridiplantae > Streptophyta > Pinopsida > Araucariales > Araucariaceae > Wollemia > Wollemia nobilis. The sequence continues at coordinate 3,701,048 of JAQPPZ010017049.1, read as the reverse complement.
TTGTTTTTTTTGTTTGTTTGTTGATTTTTATGATTTTTTTGACTTTTGAATTTTTGCTTTGCTTGATTAGGTGCAATTTATTCTTCTCTTGCTTAGATTTAGAGTAACTCGTACTCTTTTGCATCATTTTCATGTTTATTGTGAATTATACCTTAGATGCACTTTAGTTATGTTTTATCTTTCTTCTGCTTTGCTTAGATCCTCACTGCTCGAGCTCGGGACCCAAAGGTCCTGGTTGACTTGCTTCCTGGATTTGATGATATTGACTGGGAGTGGTTTAAGGCTAGTGGGCTATAGTACATCATCAGGTTACCCCATATTATGGATGACCAGGCTTATATTACTACCTTAGCCCATCGTTGGGACCTGTGGACCAACACCTTCCACCTTCCACTCGATGAGATGACTATCACATTGGAGGATGTTTATAGGATATTTTGGATCCCATTCGATGGGGTGCCCATTGTTTCATCGACCACTAATGATCAGGTGGTCGTATATGCTCAAGTTTTTAGAGCACACTCTGCACAGGCCCTCCAAGAGACTGGGTCCAGGGGAGTATCTATCAAATCTTGGTATGATGCTCATGTTTTCACAGTGAAGCATGCCATGTTGCTTATGGTGATCAACAATATTCTTATCCTAGACTACTTGGGTTTGAGGTTCCCTTAGAACCTCCTAGCGATGGTGCAGGACCTACTAGATAGCAAGGAGCCTATCATCTATGCATGGGGTAGATTGCTATTGGCTTAGTGCTACAATGAGTTGTACCACATGCATCGATGGGTATTTGTCAGCATTACTTGTAGCTTGCTCCTACAGGTTTGGGGATGAGAGCACATTAATGTAGATTGCCCTAGGGGGCTCCCAACCAAGATTATAGCTACCAGATGGGCTTGAGAGCACAAGGAGCATAAGAGCCACACTTTTGTAGGGGATCTGTCCCACTATACTGATGCTTTCACCAGATTTTTGGCCAAATATGTCGTGTGGTAGCCTTACTATGATTGTCCTGCTTGGGATAATCCAGCTATTTTTACTGCCAGGACACAGTGCAAGTGATGGCTCATTGTTCATAAGATTACCATCCAAGAGTATTTATTCTACTCTCAGGTTCTTCATCAGTATGGATTGTAGTAGGATGTGCCCTTGATACCATTCTTGTACATGTGCCTCACAATAGAGAAGGACCTACCTCCACGATAGATCACAAATCTTGTAGATGAGGAGGATGCCCCAGCTATAGACCTTATAGTGGTTGGGGGAGTTACAAAGGCCTACTCTTAGTCATGGGGTGATTGGATGTGGCATAGCATCAGCAGCCTTGGGCATGAGGATGATGGTGGGGGTGATGGCATAGATTCGACAGGATGTAGGGTTTGATCTAGGACCGAGGTATGGGGCCAACCAACAGAGCAGGTGGTAGCAGAGGATCTTGATGTTCCTGAGGAGGAGGAGGAGTTAGAGCTTGAGGAGAGATACTCTCCTCTGAGAGCACAATTGCATGAGGTCAAGGCTGAGCTTTAGGCCACTAAGATCTAGGCCATGAAGGATATTGTTGGAGTTGTAGAAAGAGGGAGATATGTTTAGAATAAATTTAGTGAAAATGTGAATGATCTCTTCTATGGGAATGGAGAATGATAATTTTGCAATGACTTTTATCCATCTATTCCCATAATCCATTACTTGCTCATCATCATACTGTTTCAAGTTAGCCAGGTCTGAAAGGTTCACCTTCTTCTTAGAACCAAAGGAGAAACACTTCAAGAATGCATTTACTAGTTGTTCAAAGATGGTTATGATATGCTTAGGTAGTTGGTTGAACCATTGAGTGGTAGCACCTAAAAATGTCATTATGAATGTTCTTAGCATGAGAGCATCATTGTCTTCAAGATGAAAATAGGCATTGATAAAATTGGTGATATTATCTTGTGCATCCTCTTCACCTTTAAACTTCTCTAACCTAGGCATCTCAAAGTGCTTAGGATATGGAGGGATAGGGATTTATGGGTACAATGGTTGATTGTGTATCTTGCTCAATGTTGGTGAGTTCCTGGATGCCTCTTGTTTCTCAAAGGTTTTCATATTTCCAACAAGCTCTTGAAATGCGTTTGATGTACGGATTTCCTCCTCTTGTAAGCCTACTTACAGTGGCAATGGAGGTAACTCTCTATCCATTTTATTTGTTCTATTTTCCTCCCTCCTACAAGGGGACTTAGGATTGTGATCTTGTTTTGTTATGTTTGACCTTCCCCCATTAGTTGGATTTCATTCATGATTTGGTGGGGGGTTTCTTTATGGGCTATCTTGTCTAGTGCGCCATTCCTTAGGTGAGTCCGCATGTCTTGTTCTTTGGTGGTCACTACTATTTGTTGGTAAATTATTAAGATCTAGCCACTCAACTTGCTCTCTTAAATGATGCTCATGTTGACGCAAGAGTATTTCTCTTTGTTTCTATTGTTCGAGAGATTATACTAGCTCTCGCTCCTTACGTAATGCATTTTATAACTGCCTCATTCAATCAGTTTGTGTTGTCATAGAAGACTCATAATTATCTGACTTTGTTCTTGTTGTTTTAACTCACAGATTCCTCGAGGGAGTTTCTACTGTATCTGTACTCTTGCTAGCTAATGTGACTTGTTCAGTGTACTGTTGAGTATCCCTATGATCAGACTCTATGCGTCTTCTATGGGGTCACTCTAAGGTACCCCCAAATTAAGAGTTATGTTTAGAAGTTATAGTTCATGAGCTTTCAGATTTAGAGTTCTCAGTAGCTATTGTTCTTTGAGTTGGCTAAGTAGGAAATCGATCCAACCCATCTAGTTGTCTTATTTTCCATGGCTGGTCCCGTGGGGTGCAATTTACTCCTATGAGGTCATAGTAAATGGGAATATTTCATTTTGTGTTAAGGGTTTCTTCTATATGATTCCCATGAATAGATGTAGCTCTAGTTTCCTACCCTTCAGTGGGTAGACCTATTTCATATGTTTCTTATGAGTCTTGAGGTGTTGCAATTCTTGTTTACCTTCTTGATGAAGAAGGCTTGGTGGTAACATGATTTCTCCATGTGGATGGAGATGTGGTAGTATCATCATCCTTATGTGAAGAATGAGTCTTAGAACCTTCTTTATGTCCATGTGAGGAGGAAGCCCTTGAAGCTTCCTCATGTATTTGAGATGTTTCTATATGTTTAGAGGAGGCCCTTGAGGTCTCCTCATGTCTCCTTGATGAGGATGGCTGTGAAGCCTCTTTTTGTTTATGTGAATTTGTTCCATGATGTGGTTCCTTACTTGGGGTTTCTCGAGGATATCCCCCAAGGGTTGAATTATCACCCCTTAGGCTTGCAGATCTATGTATCACGATCTTACGGGTAGGTCATTCAATGTTACCATGACTCCGCCTATGGGCATGAATTGCTTCTGTCTCTCCCTCGCTATCAGACCGAGGGTGCTTACTTCTTGTTTTGACCATGTTGTTTTATGACTTGATATTTTGAGTTGCAAATTAGGAATGACCACACAATACCAAACAAGTATTTATCTTGATTACCGATTTGAGTGTGCCCTAAACTGTTTGGTGTATTTTGATGTGTTGTTATTTCAATTTCTTTGCTCTTGTTCTTGGATTAAGAATGAGAAGACTCATCCATAGTGACAATCAAGTACACTCATGCCAAAAATGATTTTCTCAAAAGAAGCTAGGGTACACCATTGAAGATCCAATGGAGGGTTCGCCTAGATCTTCCACTCTAAACCAATAATTGTTCCAATAGTGGGAGACAATTTGAACACAAGTAACTTAGTGTCATTATAAGTAAGTTTCTCAATCCATTTCTAGGAATCTCTAGGGGGGCAAAACAGTGGAAGGAGATGAATTTCAACGTCACTGGACTGAATTGAAGGTTGGTGATGAAATCCAACTCTCCAATGTTTAAATGAGACGTGCGTGTGTGGTGTTCATTTTAAGCTTGCATATCATAAAGTGCAACATGTAGCAGAAATGAATATTTCCTATATGCATAAGTGCAAAAATACGTTTCAATATTCAAAAATATGCATGAACTACTATGATTTATATGAGCGCACTTTATCTCATGCAACTATGGCCTCTAGCAGGGCCTCAAAGCAAGCAAATAACATACAATGTCTAGCACATTGGATTATAGGGTGAAATTTTTAGGCATAAGCCACTATTCCTAGCAACACCTAGTGGAAAATTTAAAAGAAGATCTAAGATATGTGAAATGCTTAATTCTTTCTTCTTTATTATTTCAATTTCCAAACATAAATGTGCTTTAAGTTCTCTATTTTAAACACACAGAAGCAAAAAGAAAGCTGTAAAATATCATAGAAGCTATACCAACCTTTGATCTAGCTTAGAGAGTCTATGTTTTGACCTCTACTGCACTCCAGTCCTGACCACTATTGACCAAAGTAGCTGGTTATTGACTACTGTAGCTTAGAGTGACTAGTTTCTAGCTGCTGTAGCTCAGAGCAACTAGTTTTTTGCCACTCTAGCTCAAAGCAGCTAGACTTGCACACAAAATTAAGTTAGTATTCTGATAGAAAATGAAAAATTAGTGGTGGTACCACTGTGATCGCCATCTGTAGCGACCTTAGAAACGCACACACCGGTACCTTTTTTAAAACCCTACTTTTAATGCTATTGAAAATACCCAAGATGAAATGGAAAGACAAGAGGAAAAAGCATATAATATGAAATAACAAAATATGGATATCTTTATTGATATGAAGCTTGGTTACATGTCGGTCCCTCTTAGGGATACCCATTTTGATACTATAAATTACAAATAGGCAAAGGAGTGTCCCTTTTGCGAAGAGGTTGTGCACTTATAAAATCTTCTCGATTCCAGACATGGAAATGTATGAGGGCTTACATATGCCTCCTTCTCCAGGTCTATTTCTTGGATGGATCCATTTTGCTCTCGTATGTTGTAATATTTATCTGATGGACCTGTGGCCCTGCAAGCAATGAAATAACAACACACATTTAGGTGTCCGAGATTTTCTCCCCAGATGATGTTGTTAGTAATCAAATAATGTAACGAAAATATGATAAAACTATGCCATGAAATCATGTAAATCTATGCTAATGATATAAGAACATAAAGAAACATAATAAAATATGCTTTGTCTATCTAAGCTAAGCCTGCGGGCCACTGTACAAGACAATGGTCGTTAAAGTAAACATTGCCCTCTTTACCCCAAAGCTATGGGTCAAAGAATTTAATTTGATGTTGAAATAGTAGGTGTTATGCTCTTCGATTCGTCAGAGCTCCATTGTACATGTGATATCAAAGATAACTCTCTGAGTCTCAAAAGATCTCCTCAAAAATATGTCTCCCTCTCTGATATGATATCTTGTATCTCTCTTTTTATGCTCTTAGGCTTGCACCTTTTATAGTATGAAACCCTAGGTCTATGTCCAAGCCCTAGAAATAAATTTCTCATGCGTAGTGTAAGTTAGCATGAGAAGATTTTGTCCATTTTCTATGTTTGAAGGCTAGTTAACTGAAATCTAACTACCCCACTTAAGTCTTCTATGCAAACTGGTCGTTAGCATGAGAAGCTTTTGTCCTTTATTTATATTTTAAGGCTAGTTAACTAAAATCTAACTGCCCACTTGAGTCTTCTATGCAAACTGGTCGTTAACATGAGAAGCTTTTGTCCTTTGTTTATGCTTGGAGGTCAGTTAACTTAAGTATAAATGCAAACTCAAACCTCCCATGTGAACTAGTCATGAAAAGGAATGCAAAGTCACTCCTGCTCACCTTTATTACATGTAGACTACCACTTACATCTATGATTAGGTCTGTTTATCGATAAACTACTTCTTATGGCTTAGCCACTGTCATTTGTAGTGGCTAATATCTGGTCGTTGTCATCTATAGAAGCTAAGGTTTGGCCACTCTAGGTTTGAGCGGCTAGGATCTGGCCACTCTTGGTTTGAGCGGCCAAGCTTGGATGGCTTGAAAAGGCCCCAAATGAGTGGTGAGAACCACTGTTGATCTTGGAAAGTCCAAGATTATATCTTATGATCTTATGAGTGTGTCTATGTAAGTAGCTCCCCTAAGCATGACATGATTTATTTGTCTACACTATTATTTAGGAGTTACTAGATCAGACCCCCAGTTGCACATGGGAAACATCGAGCATTAGGGTTAGGGTAGCAAAATTCTATTAAATAGCCAAGGAGGAAAGAGAAGGATCATCTCATATTTTTTTGTATCGAAGATCTGCTTTTAAGGAGGTTTGCCCCTCAAAGAGGCTTGTGATTTTGTAATGTGTTATTTTTTTTCATAATATTATATACTATATTTCCATTTTGTATTACAATTATGTTAAATTTCAAGGTTACTTTCTATTATTATTACAATATCTATTGAGGAATATTACATTATTTAGTACATGCTAATGTACCTCCATGGTAATTTCATGGTATAATTGTAAATATGTAATAGATTAGGGCTGAGACTATACTTTAGAGTATGATTTATATTTCCCGTTTTTATGTAAGTGTTAATGTGTAGGAAATGCACAATTGTCATGTAAGTTAGAGTGCAAGTTTAGATTGAGATAATGTGCACAATTGTCATGTATCTAAGTATGCAAATATGTAATGTGAGGATGTGCACAAGTGTATTAAATTAGGAGTGCATGTAGAAGTGTAAGCATCATTTATATGTGTGCAAGTGTCTTAGAGTCAACAGTCCATGAAGATTCATGTATGCAAGTGGCAAGATGATAAACCAAGATTCATGAGACTTGTCATATGGAGAGCAATATTTAGGTACTTGAAGAGTCACTTTACTATGTATATATTATGGAGACAATGCTCCATAAGAAAATAATCTGATATTCATATATTTCATTATCTAATTGTGAGAGGAAGAGAAATAATAAAGCTTGTATATGGATTTTTGAGAAATTAATATTATAAGTTTTCTTCATGCATAGTTCATGAATGATTTAGGCCATTTAAATTCATATTTGATTATATAAGTGAATTTTTATTTCAGTATTATATAGGCCTTGATATACATATTAATTTGCTCATATATTATTCTACTCTTCATTATTGATATTTTGACCTTTAATATTTTGGCTATTTTATATTGGGACCTGTGATATTTTGTGATAGTAAGGCTTAAAATTATGATAGTGGTATTAGAGCTACCACCTAACTCTATCCATTTTTTATAGAGTTAATTAGACCAACATTATTATATAACCTTTTCCACTTTTGATAAAGTTAATTTAGAACTTATCCATTTTGAAGGCAACGAAGGCTTGGACTCTATTTTTAATGATCCTTTTGAGTAGAAGATTGAGGGGACAATGAATAGTCATCCTAATTTGGATGTTAGGGTCTTTCCACTTGGTTAAGGAAAACCAATAAAAACTAGGATTCAACTATATTGATAGAAAGGTCAAGCTTAGTAGAAAATTTGGACAGTTGATAGAAGAAGCCAACTCAAAAGAAAAGTTAGACATTTGATAAAGGAAACCAATTCAGAAGAAAGTTGGATATTGATTGATTCAAAGCCAACTAAGAAGATAGTTGGATATTTAAGGACATACACAAGTCACCCTAATAATATATATTATAAGATGAAAAAATAGGGTTGTGAAAGGGCCTTGAACTTTTTACAAGGAAGCCACCTTAACCGAGCATGACAAAAAATAAATAAAATAAAGGTCCAACATAAAATAGCCAAAGAAGTAGGTCAACAAAATAAAAAAAATAGAAGATAACACCAAGATAATGCAAAAGGTCAAAATAGTTTTCAAAAATAGAAAGCTAGGATCCAAACAACAAACATGGGCTGAAAAACACAAGGGAACACTAATAACACTGCACAACCTAGACTTTAGAGCCAACAAAGAAATCCAAATCAAAGGGAATGCTGTAATTTCAAAAAATTTCGTTACTAAATTTAGCAAATCAATCCCAACAGACTAGCACTCTATAAAGGTAAATTTGAATAATATCCTCACCCAATATTTTGTTTGACCACAAATATTTTTCCCCTTTCAAATAAACATCCATAATACCACTAGAAGAAACAACTTGGGTGAAATACTCCATGCTATCATTAAACTCCCTAGAACCAATATTATCATTGGGCATATTGTAGTGTTAAAATCCCTAGCAATAATCCAAGGGTAATTGGGGAAGTGGCTTCTAAGGTCCAGCAACCCCTCCCAGAATCTTCTTATCCCCACTAGCTAGTTGGGGACATAAATATTTATAACAATCCAAGATAAATAAAAAATAGTAGAATAGAACAAAATTAAAATGAACCTATCATTCTTCTAAATACAATCACTTGATAAAGTATTCAAATTTTGAAGGGTCCAAACAACCCTAGAGGCTCCTATAGTTTGAATTTCTTTCCACTATGCATTATTTGAAATAAATTTCTTTATAGATTTCATATTTTCTTCAAAAAAATTAGTTTCTTGAAAAAATAATTTTTTGGATAATTATTACTCGTAATTTTCTAAATCATCCATTGAGTGGTAGGGGTATTCATTCCCCTATCATTCCATGATATCAACTTCATTTTTTATACATGTTGGGGGTTTTAATACCACCAATATTTAGAGTTGCTTGGGTGCCATCTGCCACCCTATTTTCATATCTTGTTGTCATAATTCATGGTTTGAGGATCTACCAACTTTATTTTATTTTCCTAACATCGACTACTGATGGGGGATAGGAAAATGCAATCACACAATTCCAAAAAATTTCATTCATTAACTGGAAATCTCCTTTACATAAACAACCCGTAGGCTTTACAATAACCAGCGCTCGACTTGGTTTTCTCTAACTATACTCTCAGTGCGTTTTCTCATCCCCCATCAGTGGTATCAGAGCCAGAAGTTCCTGTGTGTAACAGATCACCGGACGTGAGGTAGTTACACCAAGATCTGAGGGAGGGCTTGTGATTGAGTGAGTAGAATGCCTCCGAGAAGAAACCCTGTTGGTGGCAGAGATATAGCAACGACAGAAGAGGTCCGAGTTTTGTAGAGGAAAATAAAAGCCATGCAAGAGGAGATGCTCATAATGGATTTGCAGAGGCAAGTGAAGGCCCTGTGAAAGGAGCTGTGCAGAATGCATGAGGATAAATAGAAAAGAAGAGGCCAGGGAGAAAGAACTGGTGAAAGGGAAGATGGAGTTTGCTAGAAGTTGAAGCCATAAAAGGCATTGGGCAAGAAGGAGTTTAAGCAGACTACAAAAAAAAAGGTGTGCAGCAGTGCCAAGATCTTCCTGGAAGAAGGCAGAAATTTATTTGGCCAGGAGACGAAGTTCAAGCAGTTTGCAAATGAGGAAGTGTGCAGTAGTGGAAGAATCTGTCTGGAGGTAGACAGAAGTTCTTTTGGCCAGAATATGGGGTTTGAGCAGGCTATAGAGGCAGGTGCACGTTTGGAGATGTTACTGAAGGTGATTACCGAACAAAACAGAAGTGAAGGTCACTTCTCCACCAACCTCGGGTGTCTGATGCAGGAGCATCCAGTGGCACCTGATGCAGAAGCATCCAATGGCAAGAGGGCCACTTCTGAAAAGTTGGCTAAGGAGGAAAGATGTCATTATTTCGTGATGTGTCACGACATAAAGACAAAAGAAGAAGCAGAAAGCAAGGAGAAAAATGTGTCGTAATATCACGACAGAAAAAGTTTCACGATATCGCGACACAAAATGGAGAGAGAAGACACAGTGGAGAAATGTCATGATTTTGTGATTTTGTGATCCTTTTGAGTAGAAGATTGAGGGGACAATGAATAGTCATCCTAATTTGGATGTTAGGGTATTTCCACTTGGTTAAGGAAAACCAATAAAAACTAGGATTCAACTATATTGATAGAAAGGTCAAGCTTAGTAGAAAAGTTGGACAGTTGATAGAAGAAGCCAACTCAAAAGAAAAGTTAGACATTTGATAAAGGAAACCAATTCAGAAGAAAGTTGGATATTGATTGATTCAAAGCCAACTAAGAAGATAGTTGGATATTTAAGGACATACAAAAGTCACCCTAATAATATATATTATAAGATGAAAAAATAGGGTTGTGAAAGGGCCTTGAACTTTTTACAAGGAAGCCACCTTAACCGAGCATGGCAAAAAATAAATAAAATAAAGGTCCAACATAAAATAGCCAAAGAAGTAGGTCAACAAAATAAAACAAATAGAAGATAACACCAAGATAATGCAAAAGGTCAAAATATTTTTCAAAACTAGAAAGCTAGGATCCAAACAACAAACATGGGCTGAAAAACACAAGGGAACACTAATAACACTGCACAACCTAGACTTTAGAGCCAACAAAGAAATCCAAATCAAAGGGAATGCTGTAATTTCAAAAATTTCCGTTACTAAATTTAGCAAACCAATCCCAACAGACTAGCACTCTATAAAGGTAAATTTGAATAATATCCTCACCCAATATTTTGTTTGACCACAAATATTTTTCCCCTTTCAAATAAACATCCATAATACCACTAGAAGAAACAACTTGGGTGAAATACTCCATGCTATCATTAAACTCCCTGGAACCAATCTTATCATTGGGCATATTGTAGTGTTAAAATCCCTAGCAATAATCGAAGGGTAATTGGGGAAGTGGCTTCTAAGGTCCAGCAACCCCTCCCAAAATCTTCTTATCCCCACTAGCCAGTTGGGGACATAAATATTTATAACAATCCAAGATAAATAAAAAATAGTAGAATAGAAAAAAATTAAAATGAACCTATCATTCTTCTAAATACAATCACTTGATAAAGTATTAAAATTTTGAAGGGTCCAAACAACCCTAGAGGCTCCTATAGTTTGAATTTATTTCCACTCTACATTATTTGAAATAAATTTCTTTATAGATTTCATATTTTCTTCAAAAAAATTAGTTTCTTGAAACAATAATTTTTTGGATAATTATTACTCGTAATTTTCTAAATCACCCATTGAGTGGTAGGGGTATTCATTCCCCTATCATTCCATGATATCAACTTCATTTTTTATACATGTTGGGGGTTTTAATACCACCAATATTTAGAGTTACTTGGGTGCCATCTGCCACCCTCTTTTCATCTCTTGTTGTCATAATTCATGGTTTGAGGATCTACCCACTTTATTTTATTTTCCTAACATCGACTACTGATGGGGGACAGGAAAACACAATCACACAATTCCAAAAAATTTCATTCATTAACTGGAAATCTCCTTTACATAAACAACCCGTAGGCTTTACAATAACCAGCGCTCGACTTGGTTTTCTCTAACTATACTCTCAATGCATTTTCCTGTCCCCCATCAGTGGTATCAGAGCCAAAAGTTCCTGTGTGTAATAGATCACTGGACGTGAGGTAGTTACACCAGGATCTGTGGGAGTGCTTGTGATTGAGTGAGTAGAATGCCTCCGAGAAGAAACCCTGTTGGTGGCAGAGATATAGCAACGACAAAAGAGGTCCGAGTTTTGTAGAGGAAAATAAAAGCCATGCAAGAGGAGCTGCTCATAATGGATTTGCAGAGGCAAGTGAAGGCCCTGTGAAAGGAGCTACACAAAATGCATGAGGATAAATTGAAAAGAAGAGGCCAGGGAGAAAGAACTGGTGAAAGGGAAGATGGAGTTTGCTAGAAGTTGAAGCCATCAAAGGGATTAGGCGAGAAGGAGTTTAAGCAGGCTATAGACAAAGAGGTGTGCAACAGTGCCAGGATCTTCCTGGAAGAAGGTAGAAATTTATTTGGCTAGGAGACGAAGTTCAAGCAGTTTGCAAACGAGGAAGTGTGCAGCAGTGGAAGAATATGTCTGGAGGTAGACAACAGTTCTTTTGGCCAGAAGATGGGGTTTGAGCAGGCTGTAGAGGCAGGTGCACGTTTGGAGATGTTAACGAAGGCGGTTGCTGAACAAAACAAAAGTGAAGGTCACTTCTCCACCAACCTCAGGTGTCTGATGTAGGAGCATCCAGTGGCACTTGATGCAGAAGCATCCAATGGCAGGAGGGCCACTTTTGAAAAGTTGGCTAAGGAGGAAAGACATCATTATTTCATGATGTGTCACGAAATCATGACAGAAGAAGAAGCAGAAAGCAAGGAGAAAAATGTGTCGTAATATCACGATAGAAAAAGTGTCACGATATCGCGACACAAAATGGAGAGAGAAGGCACAGTGGAGAAATGTCATGATTTTGTGATCCTTTTGAGTAGAAGATTGAGGGGACAATGAATAGTCATCCTAATTTGGATGTTAGGGTCTTTCCACTTGGTTAAGGAAAACCAAAAAAAACTAGGATTCAACTATATTGATAGAAAGGTCAAGCTTAGTAGAAAAGTTTGACAGTTGATAGAAGAAGCCAACTCAAAAGAAAAGTTAGACATTTGATAAAGGAAACCAATTCAGAAGAAAGTTGGATATTGATTGATTCAAAGCCAACTAAGAAGATAGTTGGATATTTAAGGACATACAAAAGTCACCCTAATAATATATATTATAAGATGAAAAAATAGGGTTGTGAAAGGGCCTTGAACTTTTTACAAGGAAGCCACCTTAATCGAGCATGGCAAAAAATAAATAAAATAAAGGTCCAACATAAAATAGCAAAAGAAGTAGGTCAACAAAATAAAACAAATAGAAGATAACACCAAGATAATGCAAAAGGTCAAAATAGTTTTCAAAACTAGAAAGCTAGGATCCAAAAAACAAACATGGGCTGAAAAACACAAGGGAAAACTAATAACACTACACAACCTAGACTTTAGAGCCAACAAAGAAAACCAAATCAAAGGGAATGCTGTAATTTCAAAAATTTCCGTTACTAAATTTAGCAAACCAATCCCAACAGACTAGCACTCTATAAAGGTAAATTTGAATAATATCCTCACCCAATATTTTGTTCGACCACAAATATTTTTCCCCTTTCAAATAAACATCCATAATACCACTAGAAGAAACAACTAGGGTGATATACTCCATGCTATCATTAAACTCCCTGGAACCAATCTTATCATTGGGCATATTGTAGTGTTAAAATCCCTAGCAATAATCCAAGGGTAATTGGGGAAGTGGCTTCTAAGGTCTAGCAACCCCTCCCAGAATCTTCTTATCCCCACTAGCCAGTTGGGGACATAAATATTTATAACAATCCAAGATAAATAAAAAATAGTAGAATAGAACAAAATTAAAATGAACCTATCATTCTTCTAAATACAATCACTTGATAAAGTATTAAAATTTTGAAGGGTCCAAACTACCCTAGAGGCTCCTATAGTTTGAATTTATTTCCACTCTACATTATTTGAAATAAATTTCTTTATAGATTTCATATTTTCTTCAAAAAAATTAGTTTCTTGAAACAATAATTTTTTGGATAATTATTACTCGTAAGGTTCTAAATCACCCATTGAGTGGTAGGGGTATTCATTCCCCTATCATTCCATGATATCAACTTCATTTTTTATACATGTTGGGGGTTTTAATACCACCAATATTTAGAGTTACTTGGGTGCCATCTGCCACCCTCTTTTCATCTCTTGTTGTCATAATTCATGGTTTGAGGATCTACCAACTTTATTTTATTTTCCTAACATCGACTACTGATGGGGGACAGGAAAACACAATCACATAATTCCAAAAAATTTCATGCATTAACTGGAAATCTCCTTTACATAAACAACCCGTAGGCTTTACAATAACCAGCGCTCAACTTGGTTTTCTCTAACTATACTCTCAATGCATTTTCTCGTCCCCCATCAGTGGTATCAGAGCCAGAAGTTCCTGTGTGTAACAGATCATCAGACGTGATGTAGTTACACCAGGATCTATGGGAGGGCTTGTGATTGAGTGAGTAGAATGCCTTCGAGAAGAAACCCTGTTGGTGGCAGAGATATAGCAACGACAGAAGAGGTCCGAGTTTTGTAGAGAAAAATAAAAGCCATGCAAGAGGAGCTTCTCATAATGGATTTGCAGAGGCAAGTGAAGGCCCTATGAAAGGAGCTGCGCAGAACACATGAGGATAAATAGAAAAGAAGAGGCCAGGGAGAAAGAACTGGTGAAAGGGAATATGGAGTTTGCTAGAAGTTGAAGCCATCAAAGGAATTGGGTGAGAAGGAGTTTAAGCAGGCTATAGAAAAAGAGGTGTGCAGCAGTGCCAAGATCTGCCTGGAAGAAGGCAGAAATTTATCTGGCCAGGAGACGAAGTTCAAGTAGTTTGCAAACGAGGAAGTGTGCAGCAGTGGAAGAATCTGTCTGGAGGTAGACATAAGTTCTTTTGGCCAGAAGATGGGGTTTGAGCAGGCTGTAGAGGCAGGTGCACATTTGGAGATGTTATCGAAGGCGGTTACCGAACAAAATAGAAGTGAAGGTCACTTCTCCACCAACCTAAGGTGTCTGAAGTAAGAGCATCCAGTGGCACCTGATGCAGAAGCATCCAATGGTAGGAGGGCCACTTCTGAAAAGTTGGCTAAGGAAGAAAGATGTCATTATTTTGTGATGTGTCATGAAATCACGACAGAAGAAGAAGCAGAAAGCAAGGAGAAAAATGTGTCGTAATATCACGACAGAAAAAGTGTCACGATATTGCGACACAAAATGGAGAGAGAAGGCATAGTGGAGAAATGTCATGATTTTGTGATCCTTTTGAGTAGAAGATTGAGGGGACAATGAATAGTCATCCTAATTTGGATGTTAGGGTCTTTCCACTTTGTTAAGGAAAACCAATAAAAACTAGGATTCAACTATATTGATAGAAAGGTCAAGCTTAGTCGAAAATTTGGACAGTTGATAGAAGAAGCCAAATCAAAAGAAAAGTTAGACATTTGATAAAGGAAACCAATTCAGAAGAAAGTTGGATATTGATTGATTCAAAGCCAACTAAGAAGATAGTTGGATATTTAAGGACATACAAAAGTCACCCTAATAATATATATTATAAGATGAAAAAATAGGGTTGTGAAAGGGCCTTGAACTTTTTACAAGGAAGCCACCTTAACCGAGCATGGCAAAAAATAAATAAAATAAAGGTCCAACATAAAATAGCCAAAGAAGTAGGTCAACAAAATAAAATAAATAGAAGATAACACCAAGATAATGCAAAAGGTCAAAATAGTTTTCAAAACTAGAAAGCTAGGATCCAAACAACAAACATGGGCTGAAAAACACAAGGGAACACTAATAACACTGCACAACCTAGAATTTAGAGCCAACAAAGAAATCCAAATCAAAGGGAATGCTGTAATTTCAAAAATTTCCGTTACTAAATTTAGCAAACCAATCCCAATAGACTAGCACTCTATAAAGGTAAATTTGAATACTATCCTCACCCAATATTTTGTTCGACCACAAATATTTTTCCCCTTTCAAATAAACATCCATAATACCACTAGAAGAAACAACTTGGGTGAAATACTCCATGCTATCATTAAAATCCCTGGAACCAATCTTATCATTGGGCATATTGTAGTGTTAAAATCCCTAGCAATAATCGAAGGGTAATTGGGGAAGTGGCTTCTAAGGTCCAGCAACCCCTCCCAAAATCTTCTTATCCCCACTAGCCAGTTGGGGACAAATATTTATAACAATCCAAGATAAATAAAAAATAGTAGAATAGAACAAAATTAAAATGAACCTATCATTCTTCTAAATACAATCACTTGATAAAGTATTCAAATTTTGAAGGGTCCAAACAACCCTAGAGGCTCCTATAGTTTGAATTTATTTCCACTCTACATTATTTGAAATAAATTTCTTTATAGATTTCATATTTTCTTCCAAAAAATTAGTTTCTTGAAACAATAATTTTTTGGATAATTATTACTCGTAAGGTTCTAAATCACCCATTGAGTGGTGGGGGTATTCATTCCCCTATCATTCCATGATATACTCTTCATTTTTTATACATGTTGGGGGTTTTAATACCACCAATATTTAGAGTTACTTGGGAGCCATCTGCCACCCTATTTTCATCTCTTGTTGTCATAATTCATGGTTTGAGGATCTACCCACTTTATTTTATTTTCCTAACATCGACTACTGATGGGGGACAGGAAAACACAATCACACAATTCCAAAAAATTTCATTCATTAACTGGAAATTTCCTTTACATAAACAACCCGTAGGCTTTACAATAACCAGCACTCGACTTGGTTTTCTCTAACTATACTCTCAGCGTGTTTTCCCATCCCCCATCAGTGGTATCAGATCCATAAGTTCCTGTGTCTAACAGATCACCGGACATGAGGTAGTTACACTAGGATCTATGGGAGGGCTTGTGATTGAGTGAGTAGAATGCCTCTGAGAAGAAAACCTATTGGTGGCAGAGATATATCAATGATAGAAGAGGTCCGAGTTTTGCAGAGGAAAATAAAAGCCATGCAAGAGGAGCTACTCATAATGGATTTGCAGAGGCAAGTGAAGGCCCTATGAAAGGAGTTGCACAGAACACATGAGGATAAATAGAAAAGAAGAGGCCAGGGAGAAAGAACTGGTGAAAGGGAAGATGGAGTTTGCTAGAAGTTGAAGCCATCAAAAGCATTGGGTGAGAAGGAGTTTAAGGAGGCTGCAGACAAAGAGGTGTGCAGCAGTGCCAGGATCTGCCTAGAAGAAGGCAAAAATTTATCTGGCCAGGAGACGAAGTTCAAGCAGTTTGCAAACGAGGAAGTGTGCAGCAGTGGAAGAATCTGTCTGGAGGTAGACATAAGTTCTTTTGGCTAGAAGACGAGGTTTGAGTAGGCTGTAGAGGCAAGTGCACGTTTGGAGATGTTACCGAAGGTGGTTACCGAACAAAACAGAAGTGAAGGTCACTTCTCCACCAACCTCAGGTGTTTGATGCAGGAGCATCCAGTGGCACCTGATGTAAAAGCATCCAATGGCAGGAGGGCCACTTTTGAAAAGTTGGCTAAGGAGGAAAGACGTCATTATTTCGTGATGTGTCACGAAATCATGACAGAAGAAGAAGCAGAAAGCAAGGAGAAAAATGTGTCGCAATATCACGATAGAAAAAGTGTCACGATATCACGACACAAAGTGGAGAGAGAAGGCACAGTGGAGAAATGTCATGATTTTGTGATCCTTTTGAGAAGAATATTGAGGGGACAATGAATAGTCATCCTAATTTGGATGTTAGGGTCTTTCCACTTGGTTAAGGAAAACCAATAAAAACTAGGATTCAACTATATTGATAGAAAGGTCAAGCTTAGTAGAAAAGTTGGACAGTTGATAGAAGAAGCCAACTCAAAAGAAAAGTTAGACATTTGATAAAGGAAACCTATTAAGAAGAAAGTTGGATATTGATTGATTCAAAGCCAACTAAGAAGATAGTTGGATATTTAAGGACATACAAAAATCACCCTAATAATATATATTATAAGATGAAAAAATAGGGTTGTGAAAGGGCCTTGAACTTTTTACAAGGAAGCCACCTTAACCAAGCATGGCAAAAAATAAATAAAATAAAGGTCCAACATAAAATAGCCAAAGAAGTAGGTCAACAAAATAAAACAAATAGAAGATAACACCAAGATAATGCAAAAGGTCAAAATAGTTTTCAAAACTAGAAAGCTAGGATCCAAACAACAAACATGGGCTGAAAAACACAAGGGAACACTAATAACATTGCAAAACCTAGACTTTAGAGCCAACAAAGAAATTCAAATCAAAGGGAATGCTGTAATTTCAAAAATTTTCATTACTAATTTAGCAAACCAATCCCAACAGACTAGCACTCTATAAAGGTAAATTTGAATAATATCCTCACCCAATATTTTTTTCGACCACAAATATTTTTCCCCTTTCAAATAAACATCCATAATACCACTAGAAGAAACAACTTGGGTGAAATACTCCATGCTATCATTAAACTCCCTAGAACCAATCTTATCATTGGGCATATTGTAGTGTTAAAATCCCTAGCAATAATCGAAGGGTAATTGGGGAAGTGGCTTCTAAGGTCCAACGAACCCCCTCCCAGAATATTCTTATCCCCACTAGCCAGTTGGGGACATAAACATTTATAACAATCCAAGATAAATAAAAAATAGTAGAATAGAACAAAACTAAAATGAACCTATCATTCTTCTAAATATAATCACTTGATAAAGTATTCAAATTTTGAAGGGTCCAAACAATCCTAGAGGCTCCTATAGTTTGAATTTCTTTCCACTCTGCATTATTTGAAATAAATTTCTTTATAGATTTCATATTTTCTTCAAAAAAATTAGTTTCTTGAAACAATAATTTTTTGGATAATTATTGCTCGTAAGGTTCTAAATCACCCATTGAGTGGTAGGGGTATTCATTCCCCTATCATTCCATGATATCAAATTCATTTTTTATACATGTTGGGGGTTTTAATACCACCAATATTTAGAGTTACTTGGGTGCCATCTGCCACCCTCTTTTCATCTCTTATTGTCATAATTCATGGTTTGAGGATCTACCCACTTTATTTTATTTTCCTAACATCGACTACTGATGGGGGACAGGAAAACGCAATCACACAATTTCAAAAACTTTCATTCATTAACTAGAAATCTCCTTTACATAAACAACCCGTAGGCTTTACAATAACCAGTGCTCAACTTGGTTTTCTCTAACTATACTCTCAGTGCATTTTCCTGTCCCCCATTAATGGTATCAGGTTCCTATGTGTAACAGATCACCAGACGTGAGGTAGTTACACCAGGATCTATGGGAGGGCTTGTGATTGAGTGAGTAGAATGCCTTCGAGAAGAAACCTTGTTGGTGGCAGAGATATAGCAACGACTAAAGAGGTCCGAGTTTTGTAGAGGAAAATAAAAGCCATGCAAGATGAGCTGCTCATAATGGATTTGCAGAGGCAAGTGAAGGCCCTGTGAAAGGAGCTACGCAGAACGCATGAGGATAAATAGAAAAGAAGAGGCCAGGGAGAAAGAACTGGTGAAAGGGAAGATGGAGTTTGCCAGAAGTTGAAGCCATCAAAGGCATTGGGCGAGAAGGAGTTTAAGCAGGCTATAGACAAAGAGGTGTGCAGCAGTGCCAGGATCTGCTTGGAAGAAGGCAGAAATTTATCTGGCCAGGAGACGAAGTTCAAGCAGTTTGCAAACGAGGAAGTGTGCAGCAGTGGAAGAATCTTTTTGGGGGTAGACATAAGTTCTTTTGGCCAGAAGACGAGGTTTGAGTAGGCTGTAGAGGCAGGTGCACATTTGGAGATGTTACCGAATGCGGTTACCGAACAAAACGAAGTGAAGGTCACTTCTCCACCAACCTCGGGTGTTTGATGTAGGAGCATCCAGTGGCACCTGATGCAGAAGCATCCAGTGGTAGGAGGGCCACTTCTAAAAAGTTGGCTAAGGAGGAAAGACATCATGATTTCGTGATGTGTCACGAAATCATGACAGAAGAAGAAGCAGAAAGCAAGGAGAAAAATGTGTCGCAATATCACGATAGAAAAAGTGTCACGATATCATGACACAAAGTGGAGAGAGAAGGCATAGTGGAGAAATGTCATGATTTCATGATTTTGTGATCCTTTTGAGTAGAAGATTGAGGGGACAATGAATAGTCATCCTAATTTGGATGTTAGGGTCTTTCCACTTGGTTAAGGAAAACCAATAAAAACTAGGATTCAACTATATTGATAGAAAGGTCAAGCTTAGTAGAAAAGTTGGACAGTTGATAGAAGAAGCCAACTCAAAAGAAAAGTTAGACATTTGATAAAGGAAACCAATTCAGAAGAAAGTTGGATATTGATTGATTCAAAGCCAACTAAGAAGATAGTTGGATATTTAAGGACATACAAAAGTCACCCTAATAATATTATAAGATGAAAAAATAGGGTTGTGAAAGGGCCTTGAACTTTTTACAAGGAAGCCACCTTAACCGAGCATGGCAAAAAATAAATAAAATAAAGGTCCAACATAAAATAGCCAAAGAAGTAGGTCAACAAAATAAAACAAATAGAAGATAACACCAAGATAATGCAAAAGGTCAAAATAGTTTTCAAAACTAGAAAGCTAGGATCCAAACAACAAACATGGGCTGAAAAACACAAGGGAACACTAATAACACTGCACAACCTAGACTTTAGAGCCAACAAAGAAATCCAAATCAAAGGGAATGCTATAATTTCAAAAATTTCTGTTACTAAATTTAGCAAACCAATCCCAAAAGACTAGCACTCTATAAAGGTAAATTTGAATAATATCCTCACCCAATATTTTGTTCGACCACAAATATTTTTCCCCTTTCAAATAAACATCCATAATACCACTAGAAGAAACAACTTGGGTGAAATACTCCATGCTATCATTAAACTCCCTGGAACCAATCTTATCATTGGGCATATTGTAGTGTTAAAATCCCTAGCAATAATCGAAGGGTAATTGGGGAAGTGGCTTCTAAGGTCCAGCAACCCCTCCCAGAATCTTCATATCCCCACTATCCAGTTGGGGACATAAATATTTATAACAATCCAAGATAAATAAAAAATAGTAGAATAGAACAAAATTAAAATGAACCTATCATTCTTCTAAATACAATCACTTGATAAAGTATTCAAATTTTGAAGGGTCCAGAAAACCCTAGAGGCTCCTATAGTTTGAATTTCTTTCCACTCTGCATTATTTGAAATAAATTTCTTTATAGATTTCATATTTTCTTCAAAAAAATTAGTTTCTTGAAACAATAATTTTTTGGATAATTATTACTTGTAAGGTTCTAAATCACCCATTGAGTGGTAGGGGTATTCATTCCCCTATCATTCCATGATATCAACTTCATTTTTTATACATGTTGGGGGTTTTAATACCACCAATATTTAGAGTTACTTGGGTGCCATCTGCCACCCTCTTTTCATCTCTTGTTGTCATAATTCATGGTTTGAGGATCTACCCACTTTATTTTATTTTCCTAACATCGACTACTGATGGGGGACGGGAAAACGCAATCACACAATTCCAAAAAATTTCATTCATTAACTGGAAATCTCCTTTACATAAACAACCCGTAGGCTTTACAATAACCAGCGCTCGACTTGGTTTTCTCTAACTATACTCTCAGTGCGTTTTCCTATCCCCCATCAGTGGTATCAGGTTCCTATGTGTAACAGATCACCGGACGTGAGGTAGTTACACCAGGATCTGTGGGAGGGCTTGTGATTGAGTGAGTAGAATGCCTTCGAGAAGAAACCTTATTGGTGGTAGAGATAAAGCAACGACAGAAGAGGTCGAAGTTTTGCAAAGAAAAATAAAGGCCATGCAAGAGGAGCTGCACATAATGGATTTGCAGAGGCAAGTGAAGGCCCTATGAAAGGAGCTGCGCAGAACACATGAGCATAAATAGAAAAGAAGAGGCCAGGGAGAAAGAACTGGTGAAATGGAAGATGGAGTTTGCTAGAAGTTGAAGCCATCAAAGGCATTGGTCGAGAAGGAGTTTAAGCAGGCTGTAGACAAAGAGGTGTGCAGCAGTGCCAGGATCTGCCTGGAAGAAGGCAAAAATTTATCTGGCCAGGAGACGAAGTTCAAGCAGTTTGCAAACGAGGAAGTGTGCAGCAATGGAAGAATATGTCTGGAGGTAGACAGAAGTTCTTTTGTCCAGAAGACGAGGTTTGAGCAAGTTGTAGAGGCAGGTGCACATTTGGAGATGTCATCGAAGGCGGTTACCGAACAAAAAAAAGTGAAGGTCACTTCTACACCAACCTCAGGTGTCTGATGCAGGAGCATCCAGTGGCACCTGATGCAGAAGCATCCAATGGCAGGAGGGCCACTTTTGAAAAGTTGGCTAAGGAGGAAAGACATCATTATTTCATGATGTGTCACGAAATCACGATAGAAGAAGAAGCAGAAAGCAAGGAGAAAAATGTGTCGCAATATCACGAAAGAAAAAGTGTCACGATATCACGACACAAAGTGGAGAGAGAAGGCACAGTGGAGAAATGTCATGATTTTGTGATTTTGTGATCCTTTTGAGTAGAATATTGAGGGGACAATGAATAGTCATCCTAATTTGGATGTTAGGGTCTTTCCACTTGGTTAAGGAAAACCAATAAAAACTAGGATTCAACTATATTGATAGAAAGGTCAAGCTTAGTAGAAAAGTTGGACAGTTGATAGAAGAAGCCAACTCAAAAGAAAAGTTAGACATTTGATAAAGGAAACCAATTCAGAAGAAAGTTGGATATTGATTGATTCAAAGCCAATTAAGAAGATAGTTGGATATTTAAGGACATACAAAAGTCACCCTAATAATATATATTATAATATGGAAAAATAGGGTTGTGAAAGGGCCTTGAACCTTTTACAAGGAAGCCACCTTAACCGAGAATGGCAAAAAATAAATAAAATAAAGGTCCAACATAAAATAGCCAAAGAAGTAGGTCAACAAAATAAAATAAATAGAAGATAACACCAAGATAATGCAAAAGGTCAAAATAGTTTTCAAAACTAGAAAGCTAGGATCCAAACAACAAACATGGGCTGAAAAACACAAGGGAACACTAATAACACTGCACAACCTAGACTTTAGAGCCAACAAAGAAATCCAAATCAAAGGGAATGCTGTAATTTCAAAAATTTTCGTTACTAAATTTAGCAAACCAATCCCAAAAGACTAGCACTCTATAAAGGTAAATTTGAATAATATCCTCACCCAATATTTTGTTCGACCACAAATATTTTTCCCCTTTCAAATAAACATCCATAATACCACTAGAAGAAACAACTTGGGTGAAATACTCCATGCTATCATTAAACTCCCTGGAACCAATATTATCATTGGGCATATTGTAGTGTTAAAATCCCTAGCAATAATCGAAGGGTAATTGGGGAAGTGGCTTCTAAGGTCCAGCAACCCCTCCCAGAATCTTCTTATCCCCACTAGCCAGTTGGGGACATAAATATTTATAACAATCCAAGATAAATAAAAAATAGTAGAATAGAACAAAATTAAAATGAACCTATCATTCTTCTAAATACAATCACTTGATATAGTATTCAAATTTTGAAGGGTCCAAACAACCCTAGAGGCTCCTATAGTTTGAATTTCTTTCCACTCTACATTATTTGAAATAAATTTCTTTATAGATTTCATATTTTCTTCAAAAAAATTAGTTTCTTAAAACAATAATTTTTTGGATAATTATTACTCGTAAGGTTCTAAATAACCCATTGAGTGGTAGGGGTATTCATTCCCCTATCATTCCATGATATCAACTTCATTTTTTATACATGTTGGGGGTTTTAATACCACCAATATTTAGAGTTACTTGGGTGCCATCTGCCACCCTCTTTTCATCTCTTGTTGTCATAATTCATGGTTTGAGGATCTACCCACTTTATTTTATTTTCCTAACATCGACTACTGATGGAGGATAGGAAAACGCAATCACACAATTCCAAAAAATTTCATTCATTAACTAGAAATCTCCTTTACATTAACAAATCGTAGGCTTTACAATAACCAGCGCTCGACTTGGTTTTCTCTAACTATACTCTTAGTGCGTTTTCCCATCCCCTATCAGTGGTATCAGAGCCAAAAGTTCCTATGTGTAATAGATCACCGGACGTGAGGTAGTTACACTAGGATCTATGGGAGGGCTTGTGATTGAGTGAGTAGAATGCCTCCGAGAAGAAACCCTGTTGGTGGCAGAGATATAGCAACGACAGAAGAGGTCGAAGTTTTGCAAAGAAAAATAAAGGCCATGCAAGAGGAGCTGCACATAATGGATTTGCAGAGGCAAGTGAAGGCCCTATGAAAGGAGCTGCGCAGAACACATGAGCATAAATAGAAAAGAAGAGGCCAGGGAGAAAGAACTGGTGAAAGGGAAGATGGAGTTTGCTAGAAGTTGAAGCCATCAAAGGCATTGGGCGAGAAGGAGTTTAAGCAGGCTATAGAAAAAGAGGTGTGCAGCAGTGCCAGGATCTTCCTGGAAGAAGGCATAAATTTATTTGGCCAGGAGATGAAGTTCAAGCAGTTTGCAAACGAGGAAGTGTGTAGTAGTGGAAGAATCTGTCTGGAGGTAGACAGAAGTTCTTTTGGCCAGAAGATGAGGTTTGAGCAGGCTGTAGATGCAGGTGCACGTTTGGAGATGTTACCGAAGGCGATTACCGAACAAAACAAAAGTGAAGGTCACTTCTCCACCAACCTTAGGTGTTTGATGCAGGAGCATCCAGTGGCACCTGATGCAAAAGCATCCAATGGTAGGAGGTCCACTTCTGAAAAGTTGGCTAAGGAGGAAAGACGTCATTATTTCATGATGTGTCATGAAATCACTATAGAAGAAGAAGCAAAAAGCAAGGAGAAAAATGTGTCACAATATCACGATAGAAAAAGTGTCACGATATCGCGACACAAAGTGGAGAGAGAAGGCACAGTGGAGAAATGTCATGATTTCGTGATTTTGTGATCCTTTTGAGTAGAAGATTGAGGGGACAATGAATAGTCATCCTAATTTGGATGTTAGGGTCTTTCCACTTGGTTAAGGAAAACCAATAAAAACTAGGATTCAACTATATTGATGGAAAGGTCAAGCTTAGTAGAAAAGTTGGACAGTTGATAGAAGAAGCCAACTCAAAAGAAAAGTTAGACATTTGATAAAGGAAACCAATTCAGAAGAAAGTTGGATATTGATTGATTCAAAGCCAACTAAGAAGATAGTTGGATATTTAAGGACATACAAAAGTCACCCTAATAATATATATTATAAGATGAAAAAATAGGGTTGTGAAAGGGCCTTGAACTTTTTACAAGGAAGCCACCTTAACCGAGCATGGTAAAAAATAAATAAAATAAAGGTCCAACATAAAATAGCCAAATAAGTAGGTCAACAAAATAAAACAAATAGAAGATAACACCAAGATAATGCAAAAGGTCAAAATAGTTTTCAAAACTAGAAAGCTAGGATCCAAACAACAAACATGGGCTGAAAAACACAAGGGAACACTAATAACACTGCACAACCTAGACTTTAGAGCCAACAAAGAAATCCAAATCAAAGGGAATGCTATAATTTCAAAAATTTCCGTTACTAAATTTAGCAAACCAATCCCAACAGACTAGCACTCTATAAAGGTAAATTTGAATAATATCCTCACCCAATATTTTGTTCGACCACAAATATTTTTCCCCTTTCAAATAAACATCCATAATACCACTAGAAGAAACAACTTGGGTGAAATACTCCATGCTATCATTAAACTCCCTAGAACCAATCTTATCATTGGGCATATTGTAGTGTTAAAATCCCTAGCAATAATCCAAGGGTAATTGGGGAAGTGGCTTCTAAGGTCCAGCAACCCCTCCCAGAATCTTCTTATCCCCACTAGCCAGTTGGGGACATAAATATTTATAACAATCCAAGATAAATAAAAAATAGTAGAATAGAACAAAATTAAAATGAACCTATCATTCTTTTAAATACAATCACTTGATAAAGTATTCAAATTTTGAAGGGTCCAAACAACCCTAGAGGCTCCTATAGTTTGAATTTATTTCCACTCTACATTATTTGAAATAAATTTCTTTATAGATTTCATATTTTCTTCAAAAAAATTAGTTTCTTGAAACAATAATTTTTTGGATAATTATTACTCGTAAGGTTCTAAATCACCCATTGAGTGGTAGGGGTATTCATTCCCCTATCATTCCATGATATCAACTTCATTTTTTATACATGTTGGGGGTTTTAATACCACCAATATTTAGAGTTACTTGGGTGCCATCTGCCACCCTCTTTTCATCTCTTGTTTTCATAATTCATGGTTTGAGGATCTACCCACTTTATTTTATTTTCCTAACATCGACTACTGATGGGGGACAGGAAAATGCAATCACACAATTCCAAAAAATTTCATTCATTAACTGTAAATCTCCTTTACATAAACAACTCGTAGGATTTACAATAACCAGTGCTTGACTTGGTTTTCTCTAACTATACTCTCAGTGCATTTTCTCGTCCCTCATCAGTGGTATCAGAGCCAGAAGTTCCTGTGTGTAACAGATCACCGGACATGAGGTAGTTACACCAGGATCTGTGGGAGGGCTTGTGATTGAGTGAGTAGAATGCCTCTGAGAAGAAACCCTATTGGTGGCAGAGATATAGCAACAACAGAAGAGGTCTGAGTTTTGCAGAGGCAAATAAAAGCCATGCAAGAGGAGCTGCTCATAATGGATTTGTAGAGGCAAGTGAAGGCCTTGTGAAAGGAGCTGCGCAAAATGCATGAGGATAAATAGAAAAGAAGATGCCAGGGAGAAAGAACTGGTGAAAGGGAAGATGGAGTTTGCTAGAAGTTGAAGCCTTCAAAGGCATTGGGCGAGAAGGAGTTTAAGCAGGCTGCAGACAAAGAGGTGTGCAACAGTGCCAGGATCTGCCTGGAAGAAGGCAAAAAATTATCTGGACAGGAGACAAAGTTCAAGTAGTTTGCAAACGAGGAAGTGTGCAGCAGTGGAAGAATCTATCTAGAGGTAGACAGAAGTTCTTTTTGCCAAGATACGGGGTTTGAGCAGGCTGTAGAGGCAGGTGCACGTTTGGAGATGTTACCGAAGGCGGTTATCGAACAACACAGAAGTGAAGGTCACTTCTCCACCAACCTCGAGTGTCTGATGTAGGAGCATCTAGTGGAACCTGATGCAGAAGCATACAATGGCAGGAGGGCCACTTCTAAAAAGTTGGCTAAGGAGGAAAGACGTCATGATTTTGTGATGTGTCACGAAATCACGACAAAAGAAGAAGCAAAAAGCAAGGAGAAAAATGTGTCACAATATCATGACTGAAAAAGTGTCACGATATCGTGACACAAAGTGGAGAGATAAGGCACAGTGGAGAAATGTCATGATTTTGTGACATGTCACAAAATCACGACCAGAGTAGGAGAGAGAAGGTGCACAGAAAAAATGTTGCAAAATCGTGACATGTCGCGAAATCGCGACCAGAACAGGGGAGAGAGCAAGCGAAGCAAATATGTCATGAAATCATGACATGTTACAAAATCATGACTGTCATGAAATCATGACAAGGAGTAGGGTAGCCGAGGGAAGAATTGGGAATGTCACAATTTCGTGACATGTCGCAAAATCATGACTATCGCAAAATCATGAAAAGGAGCAAATAGCCGGGGGAAGACTTGGGAATGTCGTGAAATCGTGACTGTCACGAAATCGTGACAAGGAGCAAGAAAGTAGGGGGCATCCGAAGGCAATGTCACGATATCATGACTTGAAGTCAAGAAAGGCAGAGTTGGAGGAAGATGTCGTGATATTGCGACATGTCACAATATCACGACCGAAGGCAAGAAAGGCAAGATGAAGAGAAAACATAGTGATATCATGACATGTCGTGATATCACGACCAAAAGGGAGAAGAAGCACAAGGAGGCCAAAATGTCATGATATCGTGACATGTCGTGATATCACGACAAACGACTGGTTTGTGGTTTGAAAAGGGCATGCGTTTCAAGATGGGTATTTCCTGAGGCAATCAAGTGCCTCATAAACGCATGATTTCATGCCCAAAAAGTGCGTTGCAAATTTATAGTCACTGGAACCAAAGCATCAGTATCTACAGAGGATCCCAAAGATCATGGTGGCCATTCATGCATGACACGCAAAGGCCAAGTACATGCAGACAGCTCATCAATGCATCTTCCCGCATTTGACCCAGGTGGCAGTTGGAAGTTTCATGAACAGGTTGAAAACTCAGAGCGTCGAGTTGACGTTGGAGAGTAAGTGTGTAGTGAACAGGAGTCAGGTGGCGATTGCAGTGGAAGTGCAATAATGACTCATAGGATCAAGGTGTAGGCGGTTACAGAGTACTCTGCCATTTTGTGACAGAGGGTCAGGGCCTCTCTAAAAACCCAAGCATTGTGATAGAATGGGGGGATTTGAGAACGCACTGAGAGTATAGTTAGAGAAAACCAAGCCAAGCACTGGTTATTGTAAAGCCTGTGAGCTATTTATGTAAAAGAGATTTCCAGTTAATAAATGAAATTTTTTGGAATTGTGTGATTGCGTTTTCCCGTCCCCCATCAACTACCCTTTTAGCTTGTCACTTTAGTATCATGCTTAGGACTTTCTATTTTTATTTCTTTGTAAATCCAATATCATGATCCTTGAGCTCCTCCTCATTATCCATAGATTTGATCAAATAATATTTTGGGGACTCTAACTACCTCCATCTTGCCATCATTGGTGCTTCTCCATTTCTTTTACTTTTGAAGACAATGCCCTGAACTAGCTATCAGGGTCACTGTTTCCATTTGGTTCAACTTATCCCCTTGTAAAAAAAGAGTCTTATCAACCTCCCAAAAGGAACCTCATTTCTACCTTAGCTCTTTGTTCTAAAATTGCTTCCTTTTTGATGTTATGGAGCTCTTCTAGATTGGTCATATTCAAACCAGTGATATTTACCTGGAGCAAAGAACCCATCTCTTTATCTCTATTTTTCACCTCAAAGACTTCCCTCTATAGGTATGCATTTTCCATAATCTCTCCTTTCTCAGGCTTAGTAAACATCTAGAATCTATTCCTACCCACCATTGATCTTTGAGTCAATGATTCTTCCTTTTCAAAAAATTATGAGATAAGAGTTTGGCTCTCTGTTCCTTTATTATTCTAAAGAGGATCTAGCTTTTCCCACACCTTCATGATTTTTGGTTGCTTAACTAAAAAACTACTCTAGAGATGACCCACCTGATCAAAATTTATCCACAAGGCCAGAGAGTTCTCATATTCTATCTTTTGAGTCTAAGTCCCTATCTTGGAATTTAATAGGATAGATGAAGGAAGAGGTTTATCCAAATTTTCATTCACATAGAATATTACATAGAGCATTCTACTTCAAGATTTTGTAGCCAAATCAAAACTAATATATTGGACCATATATGTGGATATGCCCTTTAATTATGTCCCCATCCTAGTACTTGATATGTAAGCCTAGACGACACACCCAAATATGGGTAAGATTGATATTTTTAGATTTTATATTAAACCCTAGGTACCATTTCCTTGAAAATAAACCCTTCTGCCTAAAACACTAGGGATATTTCAATAGAATGTCTACCTTATCCTCCTAAGAGGTAAAGGAAAAGAGAATAAATCCTTTTGGAAGAGCCATAACTTCCATATGGCCCATCATATTCCATTTCCAAGACATCCACTTCCTTATTGTGTCCATGGATGACCTGAATCCATTGAACTTCCCCATCAAGCTGAAGTACCCGTGATTAATAGGTCTATCCATTATTCTATTCAAGATTATTAGGTATGGAATAGCCTCTTAAATATCTAGGGAAATTTCAAAGGTCTCTATTTTTTCCTCAACAACAATACCCTTCAACACCTCCACCCAAGAAGGTTTAGAAGCTCCAAGATAAAAAATCATGGGACCACCACCAAATTTTTTGGAAAAATATCATTATCCCCTAGAGATTCCTATGCTAATTATTCCATGATTATCCTAGATCTACCATCACCAAAGCCAAAACCTATAGCTACCATCATTAAATCCAAATCCCAAATCTATCACTACTAAAGCCAAATCCCAAATCTATCATCATCGAATATAAAGCCTAGATTTATCACCATCATCAAAGCCAAAGCCTAGGTATATAGCCACTATCAAAGCCAAATACTAGATATACCTCCATCAAAGCTAAAACCTAAATTTATCACCACTAAATCAAAATCCTAGATTCAACACCATTGAAACCAAATCCCATATCTGACACCACCGAAGCCAAAGCCTAGATTTTTCATCAAAGCCAAAGCCAAAATATGCTAGCATCACCAAAGCCAAAGCCTATATCTACCTTTGCCAAAGCCAAATCATAGATCTACCATCGCCATAAATAATTTCTATATCTATCACCATTGGAGCCAAATCCTACCACCAAATCCAAAGCCCAAATTTATCATCGTCAAATCCCAAGCCCATATCTACTACCAATGAAGCCAAAGCCCAGATTTGCTACCACCAAAGCCAAAGTCTAGATTTTTTGTCACAAAAACCAAATTATAAATCTACAATCATTGAAACCCCATGCTTATCCTGATAATATATTAGATTCTCTAGAGAAAAAGGAGAGTTACTATTGAATATTGGAAAGTGTAGCAAAATAATAACACCAAAAAATGTATGCAATTGGAAACTTTGCAAATAAATAATGATATATCTTGTATTAAAAGAGGAGCCTGAATCTCCCAAATTTACAAATAGCTTCCTTGAATTACCCCAAGTATATATTGGGTACAATATTACAATATCATGAAATGGGTATCCAAATGATAAAAATAGGTCTTCTTTGGGAAAATCAACTGGTGTTCTCTTCTTTCACTATAGCTCCAAAGGGTGAGTGGGCTTTAGATATCCAATGTGGGGCCACTTCAGATTCAATAGATTTTTCAGAATACCTATCTCCTACACACCAAAAAACCAAATGAGGGTTAGTAGCACTTGCAAATTGAGATAAAGATAATGCTACATAATCCTAACCAGATGATCATACCATCTTAGAAAATAGAATCAAATAAAGCATAAAAGCCTTATGAAACAAGATGCTACTGATCGTGTTGTTTGTTGTGATCTTAGCTCTATAAAATTGTGAATGCACGATGGTGATTGGGAAACCATGTATGTGTAGTGGTGAAACTGTAGACTAGTGGTTTTTACTGTGTAACCATAGACATGCAGTTTTGGCTAAATGGCCGAATGCCTCTGAACAAGACCTCTAGGCTTGGGATCAAATTTCTCTTTGGGATGTGTGTAGAAGTCTAGCTCTATTTTGGTAGCCTGGCGGTATCAATGTTCAGCTCTCTTAATTGGGTGGGGTGAAGGTGCCTTTATAGGCTCCTTAGGGTTTTGGAGGGAATAAGAGGTGGCAAGCCTGGGCTACCAAGTGGTAATCCTGGGCTACGAAATGGAGAGGGCAGTTACAGTGAGTTACCTAATGTGCCTCACTTAACTGGGGTGATGTGGTTGTAAGTGGAGTGATGTGTGGGATTTTACCCCATGTGAAGGGACAAAGGGGATAAGGGTGGATGAGATGTGGCAAGGATGTTGGGTGAGGTGGCTAGGACACATGTCTAGTGGGTAGGTAGGGTATCCTAGGCTAATTTTCCAAATTTAATAAATCTAGAAAATAGGATAATGGTGCAGGATTTATATGCCTAAGTCCAAACTTAGGCATATAACTTTATTATGCAGGATTTGAGGTGGGGTGGCAAATGTGGTGTTGTGAGTGACCAAATTTTGGTATCTACAGATGTTCTTTTTTGTACTGGTTTGTGTGAAACATGATGCAGTGCAAAAACCAATGACACCTGCCTTTATTGGATGGATGAACTCAAATTTTCTTGATGCACAAGAATGAACAACGATGATGATTTTTTTTTTTTTGTTTGTTTGTTTACCCCCTTAATTGGCGAATGGGCTAACAATGAAGCCTATGAGCCAATTGACTAAATTTGGATGATTTGGTGTTGATGTGTATGTGATGGATATGTTTGAAATTTTCTACTTGATGCCCCAAGTTCAGGATTGATTGCATCTTGCAAATTTGCTTTTGGTTTTGATAAGACACAAAATTATATGGTGAAATCTTTGGCCATTTTTAAATTTCTTTTTCCATTGTGACTTTCATGAATCCCTCTCAAATGTTTGGTTCAAGGAATGGGTCATTCAGGAATTTTATAGTCCAATGTTTTTTTATTACACCATGAATGATTTGTTTTTGCTTTGACCTAATGAAATGGTTAAATATAACCTCTTATGATTTGAATTGATTCAATTATTGACCCGGACTTGGGTTTCGTTGATGCAATACCACGATGATGATGATGAAATAGTGTTCTAATTATGGTTTACACATCATACCAGATTGCATTGATTGCTAGTAGTTAAAACCACCAAGTTTCTAGGGTAAATGAATTAATACAAGGTTGACTAAATTATTTGTTCTTGTGATTTTGATGGTGGTGGTTGTTGAAGTAGATTTTTGTTTGAAGTTTTTATTGGTTTTTTTGTAACCGCACGTGTGTGGTTTGGTTTCTTTTGAACTAATGGCCTGCATTGTGTGCCACAAACCATGATTCCATAATTTGGCACGCTCCACAAAATGCGGATGCATGGTTTTCATCACAAAAAAGTGGCTATATAAATGTGGTTGGGTCATTTTAAATCCATTATTCTCTTGCCAACTGGAATTTCTTCTCTGGTTCTCTAGGAGATAAGTGAGATGGAGGTTGGTGAGAGCAGTGGTGGTGCAGGAGGTGGTGGATTGGTTGGAGCAGAAGCCGACGTGCGCTATGCTAAGGTAGGTGTCCTAAACACTTATTTTAGGGTTTTATTTGTGTTATTGTTTTTTTTGTTTGTTTTGTTGTTGTTGTTTTTTTTTGTGAAAACCATTAAGAGGGACTGGAAAAACAATTATTTTTTTTGACTATCATGTAGGGGTAGGTTGAAAGTTTTTTTTTTCTTGTTTTTTTTTTTTACTACCATGCATTAGGTAGGTTGAAAGTTTTTTTTTTTTTTTTAAATTGTCTGATGCTTGTTTTTTTTTATGTGGTTTGCTCAAAAATGCATTGTGTTTTTTTTTTTACTACCATGCATGGGGTAGGTTGAATTTTTTTTTTTTTTAACTACCATGCATGGGGTAGGTTGAAAGTTTTTTTTTCTTGTTTTTTTTTTGGAAATGCTTCTAATTGTGACATGCTTGTTTTTGTGTGTGTGATGAAATGCAATGTAGTCTAAAATGTATGTTTTTGGGGGGATGAAGGAGGAGCTTGTCCTTTTGCCAACTCTGTAGTACTCTAGACCATGCGCATAATTGGATGAGCAGGGGAAACCTTTCACTTATGGCAATAGCAACTTTTGACTTCGTTATTCCCAAGACTCACAATGTTTTATTATGTGTTTTATTGTGTTTGGTCCAAGAGGAATTTGATTGACCAGGAATGACCTGTTGCATCTAGAGATTGCTTAACTTTGAATCAAGTTTGTTCAAAATACTAGGACTGGTTGAGTGATTGAAAACATTAGGAAGTTGCTTAATGGTTGATGTGGTGCATGATTTGGGATACTTTCGATTCAATCTTTTGAAAATTAAAAGATACACAGAAAATAGTCAGTGGCCACGTAATTGTTATTGCTAACAATTACACGGTATCTATCCTACTTTATGTGAGTCCCTTAATTAGGAAAATATTATAGGGAAAGTTATGCATTATTGTGATTTTGGATTGCTAAGTGATGTTGGATGCCCCTGATTAAGGCAACAAGACATGGTGGACCAACGGTCATCCAATTTAACCAAATTATCTAATGTAATGAATGTTATGAACAAAATGCCTATATGGATGCATGGATGGATTTATGAGATGTAAATGAAATATTTTTGATATTTTTGTTTTTTTTTTTTAGCCATGTATATGTACATATATATAAACTGCATTATGCATAAAATACCTTTAGATGTATTATGTTCAATGGCTCAGGTTCCAATACTCCTTCCAAGTTGGCAAGTCTATACGTTCTTGGACCCAACTTCTGTTTGACAATGTATGGACCTAACCAATTAGCCATGAATTTATCTCTCAAGTGTGGCAATGCATTGGTATTTTGTTGATTCTCTTTAAGCATGAGATCTCCTACTTGAAATTCGTGAGGATGGACTTTTGCATTGTAAGCATGTTTGATTCGGTCTTGATATACTCGTAGATGTTCCAAGGTATTGATACACCTTTCATCAAGGAGTGTTAATTGGTCAAGATGTGCTTGTCTAGTTGTGTCATCATCCATGAATTCCTGCAATGTGACTCACAAAGAAGGGATCTCTAGCTCAAGAGGTATGATTGCTTCCACGCCATAGACTAGTGAAAAAGGTGTTGCCCCTTTGGCATTCTGATGCTTGTTCGGTAAGCCCATAGTGCCAAGGGGAGTTGAGTGTGCCAATCTCTATGATTTTCTTTGACGAGTTTCTTGAGAATGGCTATCACTATCTTGTTGGTCGCTTTGGCTTGTCCATTTTCCTATGGGTAGTAAGGAGTCAAGAAACTATGTTGGATATTGTACTTGTTACATAAGGCTCGAACATCCTTGTTCTTAAATGACTTGCCATTGTCTAAAATGATCTTGGAAGGAATCCCAAAATGATAGATAATATGTTGAAGTATAAACTCTGCTATTCGAGGTCCAGTCGTAGTGGTCATTGGAATTGCTTCGACCCATTTGGTGAAGTATTCCATGGTAGTTATGATGAATTTATGTTGTCTTGATGAGGTAGGTGAAATTTTACCAATCAAATCTAGGCCCCATTGTGAAAAGGGCCAAAGGCTTTGAATGGGTTGTAAAGCTTGCGATGGTACATGAGTTAAATTGGCGTGATGTTGGTATTTTTGACATTTCTTAACATATTGACAACAATCACTTTCCATGGTGGGCCAATAATAACCCATGCACAAAATGCGCTTTGCAATGGCCATTCCACTAAAGTGGCCACCACAAGTACCATCATGGGCTTCCATTATAGCTCGTTGTGCCTCAACGAGATCTAGACATCGAAGTAGAATTCCATCATAGCCACGTCTATACAACACGTCCCCCAAGAGAGTAAAGTGAGCTACTTTTTGTTTGAATGTCCTTTTTGTAGTTCATATCATTTCTATTGGGAGGGTCTCAGACTTGAGAAAGTCTCTAATCTCATCAAGGTAAGAATTGTAGGGTTTCATATGGACCAAATAAACACTCTTCTCACCTTTAGACTCTGCTCATTTAATTGTTGACTTGGACACTATTGTTATGATTAGCGGTTGGACTTCTCCATGTTCATTCTTAGGGATCAAGGATCCCAAAGAAGCCATTGCATCCACAAATCTATTAGTCGAATGAGGCAAGTTACTAATTTCATACTAGTCAAATTTCTCTAGCAACTTCATTGCTACTTCATGATATTATTTCAAGACTGGTTCCTTGCATTGGTATTCTCCTTTCACTTGATAAATGACAAGTTGAGAATCACCAAATATGCTTAGTCATTTAATGCCCATAGCTATAGCTGATTGAAGCCCCAAGATTAGGGCTTCGTACTCTGCATTGTTGTTTGTGCATGGGAAGTCAAGTTTGAATGATAAAGGAATCGAAATTCCTTCGGGTGTGTAAAACATGACTCCAACACCTTGTCCTCTTTCGCACTTTGATCCATCAAAGAACATTGTCATGTCGATATCATCCTCGGGAGGGACTAGCTCTTCTTGTTCATTGATAAAAAATATTGAATCATCTGGAAGCTCAATGATAAGTGGTTTATCGTTTGGTAATGGAGCTTCTGCAAGTTGATCGGCTATCACCTGACCTTTGATGGATTTTTGACTGATGAACTCGAGATCAAATTCTATTAAAAGCATTATCCATTTTGTGGTATGGGTGTTGTTGTATGTGTGAGTCATCATGTATCATAGAGGATTCTCTCTAGCTATGACATAGGTAGTGTTACTTAGCATGTAATGTCTGAGTTTCTTAGTGGTAAAAACCATTGCTAAGCACAAATTTTTGACATAAGCATATCTTGTCTCATAACTTACCAATGTTTGACTAATGTAATAAATGGCTTGCTCCTTATGATTCTCATTTTTCTGAGCAAGCATTGTCCCTAGTGCAAAATCTGTTGCAGAGACATAAAGGTGAAAAGGGACTCCTGAACGAGGTGGCATAAGAACTGGTGGTGAAGCCAGATACTTCTTTATGTCATCAAATACCTCTTGACATTCAGTTGTCCAAGAGAATGTCACCCCCTTCTGTAGCAAGTGATTGAAAGGCCTGCATTTTTCTGAGAGTTGTGCAATGAATCATCGGATAGATTGAATCTTTCCTTGTAAACTATGCAACTCTCTCAAGTTTGTTGGAGGTGGCATCTCGATAATGGCCTTGACCTTATCAGGGTCCACTTCAATGCCTCACTTGGAGATAATGAATCCTAGAAGTTTTCTTGATGTGATGCCAAATACGCACTTCTTAGGATTCAACCTTACCTTATGTTCAAGCAATCGATCAAATACTTTCTCTAGGACTTCAATGTGCTCAAGATGTGTTTTTGATTTGGCAATCAGATCATCCACATAATCCTCAATGATTTTATGCATATAATCATGGAATATGTACGTCATGGCACGTTGATATGTAGCTCCTACATTTTTAAGGCTGAAAGGCATCACCCTGTAACAAAATGTCCCCCAAGGTGTTGTAAATGTCATCTTGTGTTGGTCCTCAAGATTAATTCAAATCTGATTGTATCCTAAGAAACCATCCATTAGTGAAAGCATTTCATGGCCTATGTAGGAGTCTACTAATTGATCGATGTTAGGTAGAGGAAAATCATCCTTGGGGTATGCTTTGTTTAGATCACAAAAATTAGTGCATACGCGTACCCCCCATTCAGCTTACGAATGGGTACCATGTTAGAGAGCCACTCTGGATAATCAATTGGGACTATGAAATTCATGTCCAGTAGTTTTTGTAGCTCTTCTTTGATAATTAATGCAATAGTTGGATGAAGTTTCCTAAGCTTTTTCTTGAAAGGTTTAGCATCTGGTACCAAAGTAAGGTTGTGGACCACCAAGTTGGGGTCAAGGCCAGGCATGTCTTTGTATGACCATGCAAAAATATCCTTCTTTCTTGTCAAGACATCGATCATACGTTCTTTCTCCTCTGTGGATAAATATTTTGCAATTTTGATGATTTGAGGATTGTCCACATCTTTGCTAAGGTTCACATCGATAGATTCTTCGATCAACATATGGGAACCTTCCTCTAGTTGATGTGGAGTTGGGATGAGATGGATATCATCCTCCACATGCTCAAATGACTCAGAGGTCTCCCCTCTACTTCGGTTTGAAAAATTGAGGTAGAGGAGGATGAAGGTTGTTGTGGAATGTAAGTATTTGAAGCTCATAGTAACTCTTTGGATAGGATGAACTCGATGATGGATGGTAGGGATGAAATCTTATCCATGGTGATAAGGCTAGCATCGACCTAAATCAGCTTTGCCAAATCATACGGGTTATGAAGTGGGGTGAACAAGTCAATAGAAATCATATTGACTTGGTGGAAATGAGGTGGCTACGATTCAAGAGGTGATGACTCACTCTCTCTAGGTTGCAACTGACCTAAGGTGGGTGAATGGTGGTGTTGCGGGAGCGGCCAAGGTGGTGGTGGAGGATCTAGCTCAGGGTGCTCACGCTCTTTGTTGAAGTGAAAGATGGTGTGATCTATGGGAAACATCTTTGTATAACACTCATCTCTCTCGATGGGTTCAGCAGGAACCACATCATCTTGGGGACCATCAAATATTCGAATGATCCAGTCTAAATTTACTTCCATTTGTCAAAATTCCCCAAAATATTCATCGAAGATATAATCTCCAAAATCTTCATCGAAGATGTAATCATCTAGCATGTGATTAATCATGAATGTATGCAATACAATCTCTAAAAAGGCCTCATGTAGATGAGGTACAAAGTCAGGGTCTAGGTACTCATCATCAGTATCATCACAATCATCACACTCCTCGCTCTCCTCCTCCTCTTCTTCATACTCAAGAGTGAGTCGTTGGA
Organism: Wollemia nobilis; assembly: GCA_028583015.1. NCBI lineage: Eukaryota > Viridiplantae > Streptophyta > Pinopsida > Araucariales > Araucariaceae > Wollemia > Wollemia nobilis. The sequence continues at coordinate 3,663,464 of JAQPPZ010017049.1, read as the reverse complement.
AGGTTTGGTTGAAGGAAGAGTCTGAGGTAGAAGGTTTGTACCCTAGACTAGAGTGGTCATGTGCTTCTCTGTATTCGGGCTCAATAATGTGATGTGGACCCTACTCATGTCATCCAAGTCCATATCCCTACCAGTTGACCCTACAAAAATATCGCAAAGGGAAATCTGGGTTGGATAGATAATCTAAATTTTCATTAAATTCTTGCAAGGGTTCCTCATTAGGAGGAGGTGGATCGGATGAAGAATCCACTCCCCCATATATGAAATTAATCTTATCTGATTGGGAACCCATTATGTACACTGCACCTATGGCTAAAGGTGGATCGTGTGGGTGACCATAGTCTCTGACTGACTCAATAGGTGGTGTAACTGTGACACTCTCAATGATGTACTCACCAATGCTTGGATTGGTGAGATGTACTACAACTTGGGATGGTTGGGATGATGATGGCTTAGTGGATGAGGAGGGTGCTTCTGGGATAGTTTGTGGTTTAGGTGGAGGTGGTGGCTCCTCTCGGATAGGTGACCCTATCTGTGAGACTATGGGTAGTGATGTTTGGGATGGATGAGATTGGATGGGGTTGTTAGTTGATGGGGTGGGTTGAGCTATGAATATGAATGGTGTTTGTGAAGTGGGTGGTGTGGTTGATGGAGTTGATGATTGGTTAGTGGGATGATCAGGTGTGGTGGAAAAATGGAATGTGGTGGTTGAGGGTTGACTAGAGTTGACGCTTTTAGATGCAAAAGTAGGGTCAACTATCGACAATTCCTCTAGGATGGGGGCTTTTTATGAAGTGATGTTAGTGGGAGTGGTTCGGATAATGAGTGGTTGGATGGATAGGTGGGTTGATGGAAGTAGTGGCTCATAAGGATTTGAGATCAAGTTGCAGTATTTAAAAGGCTCTGTGTCTGCTGGGATGCAATGTACTTTGCCCTCATGTACATACTTTAGACATTGGTGCAATGTTGAGGGCACACACTTCATCTCCCTGATCCAGGGGTGTCCAAGAAGTATGTTGTATTGCATCACCCCTTCCAAGATGTGGAAGAGGACATGTATAGTTTTCACCCCCATGGTGATAGGAAGAACTACGTTCCCCACAGTTGAGCATAAGGTATCATTAAAGGCTCTTAAGGTGAAGGTGGATGATGTAATGTGGGATGATGGTATGTTAAGGTTTTTGATGGTGGGAGTGGTAATGAGGTTGATGGAGGAGCCGATGTCAATAAGGACTCTCTTGAATGACTTCCTATCAATATGAGCTACTATGTGCAATGGAGGATCCGGTAAATCTGATGAAACTTTCTTCTCCTCGAAATCATAAAATGCTATCGAGGGCTCCATGCATTTTTGTACACTCCCCACAAAGGAGTTGAAAGCATTGGGATATTCTGATTGTACTTGGATGGATTTTAGGATTTCCATCAATGCTTCTCGATGTGGGGGTGACTATTGTATCAGCTCATAGATTGATAGTTTTGTCGATGCCATTTTTAAACTTTGGGTTAACTAGCTGCCTAGGGTGATAGTTGGGTGAGATGGATTACTTGGATTATGAAATGGTGGAGGTGGAATTGATGGCCCTAGTTGTATGGGGATACTTGGTTGTGTTGTGGGAGCTTGGGTTGTATGATTTGCTTGTCTCTGCCCATGGGTGACCACATTGATAGCCCCTACAAAACCTTGGTGTAGTTGAGACACATAATTGACTTGGTTGGGAGGAACTGTAGAAGTTGATGCTCCCATTGCTTGTTGATTTACCTCATGGTGAGGCAAAGGTGTCTGATATATACCAAGGTTCTGATTGGATTGGGCTAGTGGGTTGTCGACTTTGATCTTTCCTACTTCCAATAAGTCTTGCACAATACCCTTAAACCCATGGCAAGTTTTGACATCATGTCCTTTTTTTCGATGATAGATGCAGTATAAGTGCTCTCTATAGGCCTTTGATTTTGGCTTGCTAGGGTCTTCGGGTTTAATCTTCGACAATGTGAAAATTTGTGCCACATACAACTTCTAAAATATAGATGAGTAGGGCTCTTGCAATGGTGTGTAATTGCACCTAGGCCTAAAGTGATGTTGCTACCTCTATGCAGGTTGCATTTGATTTTGCACCTATTATGGGGGTGGAACCACTTGATAATTCAATTGTTGTGGTTGTTGTTGTTGTTGGGGTTGTTGGATCTGAACTTGGGCTTGTTGATTTGACTATGAAGGTTGGCCCAAGACTATCTGATTAACTTGAGTGGCCTTGGACTGGCCATGGTTATTCCCCTTTTGGTTCTTGTTCTACCACTCCTTTTTCTTAGGCTTGATCTCACCCTCTTGGATCTTTATCTCTTCTATCACTCTGGCTTGGGTGAGTGCCTCATCGAATGTCCTATACTATTACAACTATAGTAACAAAGATATGGGCTTGGCACAACTCTTCATGAATATTCTTGTTATTTCTGACATGGGGAGGGAGAATGGCAATTTGATCATAATCACCCTCCAACGGTTACCAAAATCATGGATCGATTCATCATCATATTGCTTTAGACTAAGCAGATCGGTCAATGTGGTTTTCTTTTGGACATTTAGGGTGAATCACTCCAAGAATTGGTCTACAAGCTGCTCAAAAGTGTAGACACTCTGATGCGGTAAGTGGTTGTACCAATCCTGGGCTTCTCCCCCAAGTGTTTGAGGAAAGGTGTGTAGCATGAGTGCATCATTATTTTTTATCTTGAAACACACATTTACAAACCTTATCACATGCTCTCGGGGTCCTCATCCCCCTTAAATGTATCAAGCTTTGACATCTAAAAATCCATTGGATAAGGTGGTGCAGGCATCGAGGCATGGATCGGGTGATTGAGTAGCTACCTTAATGTTGGATTTTGATATTGCAAACCTGGGGTCTGCATGGCAAGGCTATCAATCTGGTTTTGTAGGAACTAGAACTTAGGATCTTCCATAGGGTTAAAACCCTGGTTTGCTTGATATTATTGGTAATAAGGTGCATTGTATGTGGATTACGGATGATGGGGAATGTTAGGCTGAAATGTATGATGATATGATGGTTGATGAAGGTTTTGATATGGATGAGGTGATGGAGGCATGATAGCATGTTGACCTGATGAGTTAGCATACATGTGATGTGGTGGATTAGTTGCTATGGTAGTGGTTGGGGGATGTAATACCCAAGATGGATCTTGGATAAAGGTATGGGTTTGGTGAGAGGTAGATGGTAGGTTATGCTCAATCCTCTATAAATGTTGATTAGGTTCAGGGTTAACGCTGTGATTAGCATTATCCAAAATCATTTGTTGTAGTTGTAAGAAAGCTTATTGCATAGCAATTGTAGATGATGTGGGCACAATCACATATGAAGTGGTTGGTTGGTTGAGACAACCATGGTAGTGGATGTGAGTGGAGGGTAGGTAGCAAAAGGTATTGCCATCGAATGAGGGGTGATATGATGTATAGGGCCTATAGGGGTGGTAGGTGGAATGGATGTGGGGATCTATGAAGCAACCTGAGTTGTTGCTTCATAAAGGGGATTGGTGCAAGTGATGTTCTATTGAGGCAATGTGAGGGGTGGTTGGCTAGAGGATGATGGGTGGCTAGCTAGGGTAGCAATAGTCAACTCAAAAAGTGGATTTGTAAAGACTTGTCCAGACTGTTGCGTTAAGGTGGATTCTTGATGCAATGATGGTATGGTGCGGGATGGGATGGTAAGCGATGGTAATGATGGAAAAACCATTCTAGCTACACTCAGGTACATCCTAATGGTGTCCATGTCTACAAGTGTGACATGACCATCCATTGGTGTGGGTGGCTCACTCCTAGGAGTCTCAGGAATAGCGGTATGGGTAGCCCTATGCATAACATCTATGTCTAAAATGGGGGCACTACTAGAGGGCCCTACATTTAGGCTCTGGGACATAGGAGGAGGCATACTACCTTGCCCTACCACCGAAGTGTTAGGGACCTGACTAGACTGAGATGCCATGGGGGAAGACAACTGACTCTGGATTAGTGCTAACTTTTTGGCTTGACCACGGGTCGTTACCATATGCTAGGGTGTGATGATGTATGAAATGCAAGTGATAGTGTGTGAATGTGTGAGATAGCACAATGCAAAACAACACTCAAAGCAAACAAACAAGCAAGGTTTTTTCCTAAGTTCTCGCAAGTTTTGATTTTGATGTTTTTTTTTTGGAGTTTTGAAGTTTTGAAAAAGAAAATTTCATGTGCAAAATGTTTTTCCCTAAGATGAATCTAGGATTTCACCTGTATACTCGCAGCTCGACAACCGGTGATGAAGTTCGATCGTGTAAACCCACCAAAGTATGGAGATGAAGCCCATACCCTATCAGGGAGCACAGGTCCTACCAGTCCTCACCCAGTACTCACTTGGTCAATGTTATACCCTCCGAAGAGAAATACATGCAAATTTTCCAAGCTACGATGGTTCTTGGAGCCGGCCTTGGCCAAAAATAGGGTAATAATGTTGGTGGTTTGGTGATGAAGTCCAAACCTAGCGGTGATGAAATCCAGTCGTTTGCCAATGTTTAATGTGAGTGTGTGAGGCTTGTTTGATTTATTGTGAAATGCAAATTAACATGCAATTCTTTTTTATGCCTAATGCAGAAATATAGGAAACAAAGAATAGAAAATAAAACATATCCCAAGTATATATTGGGTGCAATATTACAATATCATGAAATGGTTATCCAAATGATAAAAATAGGGCTTTTACAAGTAAATCAACTAGTTTTCTCTTTTCTTTCGCTCAGATCCAAGGGGTGAGTGGGATTTAGATATCCAATGCGGGGCCACTCTAGCTTCAACAAATTTTTCAAAATACTTGTCTCCTACACACATGAAACCCATATGAGGGTTAGTACTATCTACAAGTCAAGATAAAGCTAATGCTACACAATCCTAACCAAATAATCATACCATATTAGAAAACAAAATCAAATAAAGCATAAAAACCTTTCAAAATAAGATGCTACTGATCATGCTATTTTTCGTGATCTTGGTTCTACAAAATTGTGAATGCATGATGGTGATCGGAAAACCATGTATGTGTAGTTGTGAAACCATAGACTAGCAGTTTTGACTGTGTAACCATAGATGTGTGATTTTGGCTAAATGGTTGAATACCTCAAAATAGGACCTCCAAGCTCAAGATCAAATTTCTCCTCGGGATGCATGTAGAAGTCTAGCTCTGTTTCGGTAGCCTGGCGGTATCAATGTTCAACTCTCTTAATTTGGTGGGGCGAAGGTACCTTTATAGGCTCCTTATGGTTTTGGAGGGAATGAGAGGTGGCAAGCCTGGGATGCCAAGTGGCAATCTCGAGCTACAAAATGGAGAGGGCAGTTATAGTGAGTTACCTAGTGTGCCTCACTTAATTGGGATGATGTAGTTGTAAGTGGAGTTATGTGTGGGATTTTATCCCATGTGAAGGGAAAAATGGGATAAGGATGGATTATATGTGCTAAGGATGTTGGGTGAGGTGGATAGGACACATGTCTAGTAGGTAGGCAGGGTATCCTAGGCTAATTTTCCAGATTTAATAAATCTGGAAAATACAATAATGGTGTAAGATTTATATGCATAAGTCCAAACTTAGGCATATAACTCTATTATGTAGGACTTGAGGTGGGGTGGAAAATGTGGTGTTGCGAGTGATCAGATTTTGGTGTCTATAGAAAGAACCAACTTAGAAGAAATTTTGGTTATTCAGGAATATTCAGAGTTATCCTAACAGAGATATTGGGTTATCTAGAAAAGAAGAGAACTATATTTTGTTCTTATGTGTAACTTAAGATATTGAAGAAAGTTTTTTAGAGGTTGAGAAGCTTTCTACAAATATAGAGAATAATTTCAGCTTCTAAGTATAGAAGAGCAGTTTAGAATTTAAATTTATAGCTTTCAAGAATAGAGAAGCATTATAGTTCAATATTGAGTTGATTCTTGAACTAGAAAAATATTGAAGATTGAGATTAAGTTCTATAAGTCTCTACTACATTATAATATAAATGGCATAATTAAAATAATAATATTGGACTATATTTAAGTATTAGAACATTATTATAAGCATCATTAAGAGATTGGGTAGGTATACTAGCCCAAGATTATAAAGAAAAAGCCATCAATTTAAGAGAAAGATATAGGAAACATTGTCGTAAGGTGTAAAAAACAAAAGAAATAGGACATGAATAACTATTTTTGAAGAAATCTAACATAGTGGATTGTTGCTAGTAGAGAAAGAATACAATATTTTTAGAGTGTTTCCTAAAGTAGAACAATGAGATTTCTTAGAACGAAAGCATAACGAATAAAGAAATTATAACAAATAAGAAAACTATAGCAAAAATATTTTTTACAAAAATAGAATGGAGAGCTCATAGGGAGATAGTGAAATAGAGAGCTTGTAAGGTGAAGCAAAAATCTAAGATCTATGATAGCAAAGCCAAAATACATCAAGGTGGAAGAAGAGTCACCATGAAACATAGTACAAAGAGTTAGTAAGGTGAATATTGCAAAACAAATTATTAAATATGGATTAGAATATCTTTCTAAACCAATAAAATTTTAAGCACCTCCATCAGAAGAAAATATAGGAGGGCATTATCCAGCATCAAGTTAGAAAACCAATAGAGTTTCACAACATCAAGAGACTAGTAGCACCTCTCAACATTGAGTATGAAGACTAGTAGAGACCATCGGAAACACGTAGTGTCTCACAAACCCAAGTAAAGAAATGAGTAATGTCAACTAAGAAGTGGAGAAGTAATCCATAAGAGGAGTAAACACTTCAGTAGAAAGCAAACTAGCAAAAAATTTACAACAATATCTAAGGAAACTAGAGCAGAAGCAAATGCTTCACAATATTAAGTGAGGAGATGAGTAGAGGAGCAAATGCTTCATAGTGTTAAGTAAGGAAACCAAAGGAGAAGAAAACGCTTCACAACATTAAGTGAGGAGACTAGTGAAGAAGCAAACATTTTAATTAGCAAGCACTTTAATGTGAAGAGACTAACAGATAAGCAAATGATTCATAGCATTGAGGAGACCAACTAGGGTTATGCGTAAAGGGTCAGATCCAAAATGTATTTATAAAAATGAGGTAAATCAATTTTAAAATCGAGGTGAATCATGTCAAAACTCATATAAAAGAGATGCAAAATATCCTTTTTAACTCAAAAATTTATAAAAGTATGGCAAATTTTTTAGGTTGGATGATGTAGGAAAAAGAAGATAACACAAAAAAAATTAGATTATAGACAATAAAAAAATGATAGACAACAAAAATATATGACAAATAGCAAAATTAGATACCAAGAAAAAAACTAGATGACAAACAGTAGAACTAGATGGAATACAATAAAACCAAACAACAAACAACAAAAGAAGATGATAGAAAAAAAATTGGATGATAGACGATAAAATTAGAAGGTAGACAGGGTCTTTGTATTCTTCAAGATGTATTGCCTAGATTAATGGGGCAACTAGTTCAAATAGTAAAACTGGACGACAAACAATAAAACCAGATGATAGGCAGCAAAACCATATGACACAACAAAATTTTGATGTTTGTCATCCAGATATTTTGTTGTTTGTCATCTAGAATTTTTGTTTTTTGTCATCTAGGTTTTTTTTTCTGTCATCCAATTTTTTTGCTATCTATCATCTAGGTTTTTGTTGTCTATCATTCAGGTTTTTTTATTGTCTATCATCCAGGTTTTTGTTGTCTATTATCCAAAATTTTTGTTGTCTATCATCCAGATTTTTGTTGTCTATCATCTAGGTTTTTTGTTGTTTGTTGTCCAGGGTTCTTTTTGTCTATGTTACATTTTTTTTGCTATCATTTATGTTTTTGCTATTTGTTGTTCAGGTTTTTTTGTTGTCTGTCATCCAGGGTTTTGTTTTCTATCATCCAAGGTTTTTGTTGTCTATCATCTAGTTTATTGTTATCTATCATCCATGATTTTTGTTGTCTGTCATTTGAGTTTTAATTATTTGTCATCCAATTTTTTTTTGTTTGTCATCCTAGTTTTTAGTATCTATCATCCAGGTTTTGCTATCTATCATCTAGTTGATTTTACTATCTATCACCTATAAAATCTCCAATTAAATGTTACCACATGTCATTATTGCTACCATGTGTCAACCATGCATTTACTTTAGGCATGAAAACTTCTAAAAGGCATAAACACCTATTTTTTTGCCTTTTTCCTCATAGTGCAGATTAAAGCAACACACATCCCTTAAACATTTTACCCCATAGCCCATATTAGAGCACTAGACATCTACAATGCATACCCTGCAATTTCCTAAGCCCTAATCCAAATGGATAGCTCTTCCTCTCTTGTTCCTTCAAATATTTTCTTCATAAACTATCTTTTCCCTAAAATTTCCTATATTTTCAATACACCTAGACATGATACTGCATGGGTCAAACTCTCTAGTCTTGCATGATTAGTAAAAATGGTGTAATACAACACTGATAATGGTTTGTTGTAAAATATTGTTAACTCCTACGATGATGACGAGTCCATTGTCTAGATGACCATTGACAACAAAAATATTTCTTTCATTGTGAAACCTTAAAACATGTAAATACTAACATGGCTGCCACACAATGCTGCTCAACCCATCACAAATTAGTATGTTTTGAGTGAAAACGATAAAACATACCTAGAGATCAACTAAAATCTCTCAATAGAATTTTAGAGAGGTACTCTACATATTTTAAATTTAGTTTTTTATTTTTTTATTATAACTCTCAACTAATAATGCTTCTTTAATTTTTTGTAGTTCACTCTACTACGTCCAAAAGGGGCAAGCATTTTAGACAAGTTTCTTCATGCTTGCATTGAATTATTCCAAGCAAGAACTATTTTGTAAAGAATAACTATAGATATTTTGTTCTAGGCATTGGCCTATTTGATTTGGTATCTTTAGGGCATCAAATTTGATTGGAGCACCTACATTTTGAACCATATTAAACAGGATATCCTCAACGCTTGAAGACAACCGAATGCGGTTGTAACAACCACCAATTTAATCATTTTATTTTTTATGAAGCATATTACAATGTGAAAGATACCCCACCTCCTACCTCATTGCACCCTAACTTGATGATTGTTGGTCTAACAGTCCAACAAATCTAGGTAAAATTTTTAATATTCTTATTTTCAATGTTTATTTTAAAAAATTTTAATGTGTTCGAATGCAAATAAAAACATCCACCTATTTTACTCAACAAGAGGCCATCATAAGAGGTCACATTTAGGAAGCCACTAGATATTCTAACACACAGTTGAAATCAACACCAAGACCTACTACAAGATCTGCAAAATATATAGGGTTTTCCTCTCCTCTTCCTCACACACCTCCAGTAATTTCTACAAATATTTTAGTTGATATTGAATATGTTGACCAACCCTTGCATGCAACATGTAACCTTATTAATAAAAATTATTGATTATTATTACATATTTTATTGATTTAAAATTATAATTAGTTTAATAATTTTTTTATATGTTTTTACAACAACATCAAATGGATCCATAAATGAAGATAGAATCGGCTATACAAGTCACATATTCCTTTGGTATGTATAGTTAAATAAATTTATTTTTATTGCATTATTTTTTTACAATAGTTTTAATTAAAATTAAAATTTATAATTATATAGGGGATTCAACTAAATTAATCCATAGAAGAAGAAAAGTGATACTTCCACCACCTCCAAAACGACAACCTTTGATGAGAGGTCAACAATGTATGCATGGGAAAACTTTCCTTTCACCACTAGGTCAGGGATGAGCACTAAGTCAGACACAAAATCTGTCAAGACTTTGAATGACATTTTCTATTGGAAATATCTCAAGTTTGCTTAAAATTTCAAAATTTCCTAATGCGTCTCTTAACAATGATTATCTTTTTTAGGACACCAATCTAGAATCTTTGTCTTTCAAAGTTATTTATGTACTTTATGATCCACAAAAGTGTAATGAAGCACAAGAGACTATTGGGTTAGCTACTGCTATACGTAGATCATCCCCTACCCATCAAACCACCACCCCTCATCCTCTCACTGATAATGATAAAGTTAATTTTTCAAAAAATATTTTATTAGCTTATAATTGTGAAGCAAAAATTAAATAAAGTCTTCTTTCAGATATTGAAGAATTAAAATAATGGGAATATTGGGCAAAGGTTTTGATCAAAGAAATAAATACTCGATATATTTTTTTCAAAAAGATCGAACATTTTTCATTGGTGGAGAATGAACCGCAAAAGCTTGATGCTTTGTTATATCAAGCTAAATTCGGCAAGGTGAAGGCTACCTCCTTGTACAATGATGAAATTTTAGAAATTATGTTGAATATGCTAGAAAACCTCAATGTTGAAGCCTAGGCATTTTTCAACCAATGGGCTATTGATAAGAAAAAAGTAGAAGTTGTAGAAGTTGCAAGATACATTGTTGATGTAAGTCATACATTTTATGCATAACAAAAGATTATTATTTTTTACACATATTTTATTTATTTATATTAACGTATTTTTCTTCTCTTTTGTAGTCTAATTTTGAATACCTGAAGATGTAGGTGAGCAGCATGAAATTGTATTTTAAAAATGCAAAAATAGTCTACAAGCATCCATCCAAATAAAAGAACGATTAAAATACACAATAAGGGATAACAATTTTCTTAGGAAGATCATCAAAGAAAATAGTTTAGATCCTAACATTTTGCTAAAACAAAAGGAGAAAGAAGTGGGTACAACATCATAGGAATATCCTATAAAATAAGATAGGGTATTTTTAATAGGATTGAACACAACAAAAAAATGTCTGATAAGAGTCGGTGCACTAGAAGTGGATACTGATGAGGAAACACAACCTCAACCTCAAGAAGATCCAAAATATGCTTCAAGCACCTAGTAGAAAGCTCAATAGTTGATTGTAACTTTTGTTGTATAGTAGTCAACAATTTTGTAAATTGTAAAAGAATGCTTTCAAATTAATAAGACTTTATCCAAAACTTGTGTATTGTGTTTATAATATTTTTTGTTAACCATTGAAACCATGGAATTTAAAATTTTTTGATGTTTTAATTTTTTTGTGGATGCAATAAATGATTTTTAATTATAAATCAATTGCTAGTCAAGATAGACATACGTAAAAAATTCTCTTATGTTTTATAAATTTTTTTAAATGATTGAATTGCAACATAGATATCTGCTTAGCCATAAAGGATTAATAAAATAGAAATATAACATAGAATTTAAATATCATAAACAAATAATCCAATAACAAGGCTTAAATATTTAATTTCAAATTCTTAATAAAGCAAAAAATCAAATTTTAAAATCCAGTAGAAAACTAATAACAAATAATATGAAATATATTAAAATTTGAAAATCTTCCATATATTACAATGATAGAAGCTAAAAAAAACACTTTTTAGATTGTCCAAATTCATCTATATGCATACCTTTGTGTCTCTACACCTTGATCACTGCAAGTATCATTATCCTCATCATCATGAGTATTCATGATACATCTTCTATCTTCTAGAGATTTCCAATATGCCAAAACTTTGTCATAAGAATATTGTTCCACCTCATAGGTTGACACATATACTTAAACAATTTTCTAAATTTTTATCCAACTTGTTGTAAACTTTAGATTTTATAAAATATAATGCACTAAACACCATTTCATATTCCACAGATCCCAAAATCATCATTTTATATAATTCATATAAATGAAAATGTTCACTGGTTGTATCTTGTAAAACACTATTGGGATAAATTTTTTTCCATAATCATGTAATAGAACTTGGATTATGATGGATAGTCAATCGTGAAACTTGACCAACCATTGTCATTCCAAAATGGTTTGATTATTTTATCATAAGATATTTATTAAGAATACCATTTATTGCAATACCATTGACTTCTACACGTTTAGTGAAATGCTTAACAAGAGTGCTCATGTATTTAAGAAAAAAATCACTTATATTTTAGTATTCAGTACAAGGATATCAGAATATGGAGTTAACCACACCCATAGTCTCAAGTAATTCATCTCTTTGAAAATGATCTCTTATTTCTCTTGTCAAGGTTTCTACTATTTTTCTTAGTTTAATCTTTGTATTGTGTACAACTACATCAAATCTATTGTATGTTATGGATATTTGTTCAACTTTGTTTGTATCTATATCCGATAACTTTTCAAAATGATACAAAGGTATATCCTTTCCATGGATACTAATACAAATATGATTGTTGATGTTGAACTTCAAAAATCTTTGAGTATCATTGATGTTTGTTAATTTTCTCCAACTCTCAAACATTAGATCCATAAAACTTTTGATAGACGTGTACAACATATCAATATGCATACATATTTGTTTTCTCATCCTGATAAAATCCACAATATAAATTGATCTTTATTGTGCAAGTTTAATCAAAGTATTCATTTATTCAAACAATGGAATAATACCACATATTGTGAGAAGTGTTTTTAAGTCAGTCATATGGTTTAACAAAATTTTAGCTTTATCAACTACCCTACGATTTGCGTACATAAACCTTGCAAAAGATTGATATTCTTTGAAAACTCTATATGTTGGTTGAAACAATGAAATCCACCTAATTATTTTCTTGGTTGTTCCATTACTTTCTTTTACTGTTAGATAAAATTTTCTTAGTTGTTCCATCACTTTCTTTTACTGTTAGATAAAATTTTCCATAATATTTTTCTATTGTATCCAACTTAAGTTGCATCCTATGATCATTTTTGAGTTTTTAATTGCAAATCATATATCTACATTCTATTGGTATATCATTAGTGTTCTATAGATGTACTAGCTCATAAATAGATATGTTGATGATCATTTAAGCTGAATTTTTTTCCAATAGTCCACCTAGTTAACTTTCTACGTTTAGGTTTCTTGATAGAAAATTCCACAAAAGTGGAGATTGTATGGGAAGTATCATTTTTTTTTGTTTGAAATGCTAGTTTCAGGAATCTCTTCATGTTTTTGTTGCATTTCATTAATAAAAAATTCATGTGTGGGTATTTCATTATTAGGATATCTTGAAGTGGAGGTATATCAAGGTCAACAATATTTTCTACATACAAAGGTGACCCATATCATTTTTTGATGTAAAAACACATTCTATTAAATAATTAACAAAATACATTTATCAAACAAAAAAATAGGTAGATTAAACACTGGCCAAAACCATCAACCAAAAAACCACTATTTGTTTATGAAGAAAAACAGTATATAAACAAAATTAACAATATACAAAAATTAACTATTTAGTAGGTAAAAGGTGTTTGTACCTTGAATTTGTGCATATGTTGATGGTTGACTCAATTTTGATATATTATGAAAATATTTTATGATACTCTTTTTATCAGAAGATTGGATTCCCTTATTTCCATTGCCAACAGGTGCCATTGTACCTATATAAAGGGAATATGAACATGAGCATGATGTTAAAAAAGGGTGAAAGTTCTAGAATTGGTAAAAGGAAATTATTGGTCATGCAAATCCCCTGTTGTTTATCTGTATTTCCTATGTGTCTCTATGAAAATCCCCTATTTTCTGTTGTCTACTTTTCTAAGTGGTCACCTAGTGTCTGTTGTCAAGTTTTTTAGATGGATTTGGTTTTTTAGATGATTGCATGTTGCCTATCACATGCTTTTTAGGGGTTCATCGATTGTCTATCACATGTTGTCTATCACCTACTCTTTTTTGCCTATCACCTATTGTCTATTACCTACTCTTTGTTTGTTGCCTACTCATTTTGTTTATCTATCATCTACTTTTTTGATCGATCATCCTTGTTTTCTTAGTTGTATGTCATCCTTGTTATTTTTGTTGTCTGCCACATATTCCATTAGGCAATTGCTTAAAATTTTCCTAGTTATTTATCATCATTTCTATCATTCGAACACCTTGTTTATATTGCTATCTATTGATTATTCTATCATTCGATCACCTTTGCTTCTCATAATTATTAGCCCTCTCTATTAAATTTTATTTTTCACTATTACAAGTTATTTTTCAAGGAGAATAAATATTTTAAATGTTAGCTATATGTGGTATAAGAGGTAAATTTGGCAGGATAAATAAAATTAATTATAATTTTAAGGTGAAAAGGTCCATTATTTAGGTAGGAATGGTTGGTGATTTAGAATAAAAATGGTAAAATTATTATCAATGTGAGGCAAATCGACCCTCAAAAAAATTTACTTCTAAATTTTTTGGGTAAATGGTCTAACATCTAGGGTCTCCATATTCATCCATATCCAATTTCAAAAATCCTAATATTCATGAATTAACGATGATTTGCCACTATGCATAACCCTAAGACCAGTAGAGTGAGGAGAATAGAGAGGATACCAACGAAGAGTCTAAAGGAGATGAAGTGATGAAAATTAGGGAAGAAGATGAGCATTTCACCTTTAGAAACTAACATCTAGCCAACGTCTAGCTAGCAGGAGTAACATAGACCGTTATAGTAGTAAGAAGCCAACAAAATAATTTGATTACATGTAGAATACCATGTGGAGTTAGGGTTTAGCTTGGCACAGGCTACTAAATCTAGATTACATATTAGCTAACGTATCCAATAAGTAAGTGAAACTTGACCAAGGTAACAAGAAAAGAGCTATTAGCAGAGTCATATGCAAGCACAAGCTTAGTAAGGTAAAAAGCTAGGATAGTTAGAAAATTAAATCTTTTTCAAATGCTTTAATTAAAGTTATAAGTTATAATAAAGAAGTAATGGAGTTATAAAGTTTATATGTAATTATTATTTTTATGTTTTTATAAGTGTGGAGTGATAAGGATTTCAAATTTTGATTAGTTTATTTGATTATTTAAATTTTTTAAGTTTTTAAAGATATTTGAAGTTTTTTAAGATAGAAATTTTATTTTCTTAAATTTTGAGAAAATTAAAAATATTAGAAGTTTTTGAATTTTTACAAATTTAAATATTTAGGAAAATAAAAAATTTCTATATCAAAGGTTTAGAAAATTTTAAAATTTGCAAATTTCATATTTAATTTATTCCTAAACCAAGGATATATAAGGTTTACTACTTCAAAGGAAATAAATCAATGAATTGATTCTTACTCTGGAAGAAATTATTAAGAATGCATTCAATGAGGATAATGAAGAAATTGTGAATAAGCTAAAGTTTTATTCTCATAACTTAATAGATAATTTTGAAGGAAATAAGCAAATGAAAAATGGTTTAAAAGAAAAACTATCATTATTTATCAAAGATGCAAATGATGAAAATTTTACAACACTTATAAGCTATCTTCATACAAAACATTTTAGAACATGGTGTAATTCATAAAACACCATTATATTTTCATCATAATATTGTTTAATGATGTAATTTTTATTACTCACCTTTGAGATCTTTCAAAAAAAGTCAAGAAAAGAAATATGGTACTTACAACTTGAATAAAGCTTATGTTAGCTTCCATGAAGAATCATTGAAATCAAGCTTATATTATTATAATGATATAATAACTAAAATATTTAAAAGGTACATCATCAGGTATATCATATCTAAATATAAAGAAGAGAAGAGGAAGGAAGAAGAATAGATAAAAGCACAAAAGGAAGGATAACAAAAGATGTGAATCAAAATTCATGATCTAGATCATGAATATATAAAGACTGAGAATCTAAAGAATGAAGATGAAGAAGAACTCAAAGGAAATAATTGAGAATGAAGAAGAACCTGATGGATCTCAAATAGGAGATAATAAACACTACAAGGTCACTTGAAGATTAAAGATAATGACCAAGATCAATATTGGAACATGCTAAGGTCTTCAATAACCAAATAATGTAATACAAGGGGGTGTTGAGGAATATTACATTATTTGGAACATGCTAAGATAAATCCATCATACAATTGTAAATATATAATAGATTAGGGTTGATTTTATAGTTTAGAGTATGATTTATATTTTCTCTTTTTATGTAAGTGTCAATGTGGAGGAAATGCACAAGTGTCATGTAAGTTAGATTGCAAGTGTAGATTGAGAGAATATTCACAAGTGTCATATACCCAAGTATGAAAATATGTAATTTGGGGATGTACACAAGTGTATTATATTAGGAGTGCATGTAGAAGTGTAAGAGTCATGTAGATGTGTGCAAGTGTCTTAGAGTCAAGAGTCCATGAAGAGTCATGTATGCAAGTGGTAAGATGATAAGCCAAGAGTCATGAGACTTGTCATATGGAGAGCAATAGTCAAGCACTTAAAGAGTCACTTTACTATTGCTTTATTATAAATACAATGCTCTATAAAATAGCAATCTGATATTCATATATCTTATTATATTATTGTAAGAGGAAGAGAAGTAATAAAGCTTGTATACAGATTTTTGAGCAATTAATATTGTAAGTTTTCTTCATGCATAGTTCATGAATGATTCAGGCCATTTACATTCATATTTGATTATATAAGTGAATGTTTATTTTAGTATTATATAGGCCTTGATATACATATTAATTTGCTCATATATTATTCTACTCTTCATTATTGATATTTTGACCTTTAATATTGTGGCTATTTTATATTGGGACCTATGATATTTTGTGGTAGAAATACTTTAAAATCCAACAATATCATATCTATGTGCTTCTATTTTATTACCGGGTTCATAATAACTGGTATCAGAGCACTTTCTAGGGTTGCATGTTCTTGTAGTGCAAAAAAATTGAGTCTTGCTATTTTGACCTATTAGGTATAATTTATCCTTGTTTTTTTTGCTTATTATGCTATAAAGGAAAATTAAGTCATTTTTTGTTTAAGTTTACTAGGTTAGAAATCCCATGTAAGGGTTCTAAAATATCATGGATTTATCATTATCGACTAATATAGATTGACCATAAAGCATCTAATGAAGTGAGGGGTGATCAATCTTCAATACCTAGGCCTAAGATAACAACCATATATAGAATTGAACTCTCATTTACTTTTGGGTATATCGGGAGACCCCCTAGGTTTAGAAGAGACCTTTAGGCATAGGAATTTTTTTATTGTTGTATCTATCCATAATACATTGTGCATAATACTTAGAAATATTACCCTCTCATACTATCGAAAAGGTAGGTAGTGTGCTCAAGGGTATGTGTGGAGCCCTCCCTGAGTATTAGCCTAAAATATTAGCCCAAACATTATCATTTATTGGTGTGATATATTAGAGGATTATGGAAATTACACACACCTTGGCCTAGAGTTACCCTATTTTAGGTATATATCAAATCCTAATACAAATGGTCAAATATCCAAAACCCTCACCACATATTTGAGCATATTGAGGAGACAAACTATCATAAATTTTATCATACTATAACAATTCATGGCTAAAGAAGATAACCATTGGTGTCAGTAATAATTGGAAATAGTGTTAGACAAGGTAGATTTTAGTAACAATTAAAATACTGCTTGGTAAGGCAATTATCAATAATAGTCAAAAATAATGTCAGACAAGGCAGTTGTTAGTAATAGTCAAAATAAAGTTCCTCTAATCAATTGTTAGTAGCAGTCAATAACAATGTTAGATAGGGTACTGTTAGTGATAGACAAGATAATTTTTGATAAGGTAGTTGATAATATACTGAATAATAATGTATATTGCAGTTATTGAGGAATAAAGAAAAAATCCACTTTTCTAGGTGAAGGAAATATTTTAGGAGAAAAATAGACAACACTTGACTAGAAAAAGAGTCTAGGTTATAAAAAAATATAATTTTGCAACCTAGTCCATTGTGATCACCTTTTCAAACTAGTCATTGATATATAGCACCCAAATATTTTTTTGTACCATTACTAAACATAGTGACTCCTAAAACAACACTTCTATTTTTAGTAGGGTAGTTAGGATGGTCCAAATCATAAGTCCATTAATAGAGGGACTAGACAAGAAATGAGGAAGGTGGAGCAAAACCAATTGAATGATCAAATAGGGTTTCTAATTCAAAAAATGACTAACCTATATAACCAATTTGAACAAGAAGTTAAACATTTGAAAGATCATATGCAACTCTTGAAATTTGAATAGATTAAAGTGAAATTAGGGATTGACGAAAAATTCCATGAGGTTGAAGGGTGTTTAAAGGGTGCCACTTATTTACACCAACATATTACCAATGAAGGAATGACTGATAACTTAGAAAATAAATATGATAAAAAACATCATGCTCTTTTTGATACTAATACCCTATTAAAAATATCTAAATTAGACTTTCCCAAGTTTAATGAAAAGGGACCCCAATGATTGGTTGTGTCGAGTGGATTAGTTTTTCAAACTCCATAATGTACCTTGATATTTATGTAGCATAATGGTATCCTTTTAATTTGAATTTGAATCCCTTCAATGGTATCAGTTGGTGCAACATATGAATCTTAACTTTTCTTAGGAAGAATTTGAATCTCAAATACTCAGTTGGTTTTGCCAAAGTGGGTATGAAAACTTTATAGGGGCTTTAAAAAAATTGAAATATACCTCTATTATTCATGAGTATCAGACTTAATTTGAGAAGTTGTATAATAGAATAAAGGGTTTAAATGAAGAATTTTTCAAAGTTGTTTTATCGTTGGGTTGAAGGACGATATCAAGGTAGAGTTAAAAATATTCAAACCGTAGTCCGTGGAGCAATAAGATTGGCTAGGTTAGTGAAGGAAAAAATTACTATTGAGGAAATAATCTAAATTTCCATAGGCCAACCCTTATTTTTATCCAAGATCGCATTGAATACAAGAAATAAATCTCCAATAGTTAAGTTATTAACTAGGGAGGAAATGGATGCCCGTAGAGCACAAGGGTTATGTTATAATTATGATGATAAATATTCTTTGGGGCATAAATGTGTACAAAAAAAATTATATCTATTGGATGTGGATGATTCTATAATGAATGAAGTACCTAAATAAGAAGTAGAACATTTAGGAAGAAGAGAACCAAGATGGGAGTGAAGCAAAGGAAGAACCACAACCAAAAAGTTTAGTTCATGCACTTGTAGGAATCTTGACCCCTCAAACTATGAAGGTAGTAGAAAATTTAAAGGGTTAAGGAATTATAATTATTATTAATTCAATAAATACCTATAATTTTATTGATCCTCAAGTAGCTAAGCAAGCAAATTTCTACATTCATTCTTGTAATTATTCTAAATTCATGGTGGCAATTGAAGGAACATTACCTTGTAAAGGGAAATGTCAAAA
Source organism: Wollemia nobilis (assembly GCA_028583015.1). NCBI lineage: Eukaryota > Viridiplantae > Streptophyta > Pinopsida > Araucariales > Araucariaceae > Wollemia > Wollemia nobilis. The sequence continues at coordinate 3,644,177 of JAQPPZ010017049.1, read as the reverse complement.
TTTTAAGTTTAAAATAAGGAAATGTGAAATTAAAATTGATATTTTCACACTTTCGATGTGATGTTGTATTGAGGGTACAATGGATCCATACCTTTTTAATAATAGTCTAGAATTTTTTCCAAACTATGGATGTATTTCACTTAGAATGGGAGGTGATACACTCTTTGTTCAAATGCAGGATCCTTGCAGGTTATCAATTCAAGTTGTATGAAGAAATTATTAAAAAAATCCTTACATGGGGTAGTAGCCTATTTTTTCATAATACAACCCCAAAATATTGAATTAGCCAAACCACAAGGGGATTTGCAACTCATTTTGACTAAATATAATGCTATTTTTATGGAACCTATGGGATTACCTCTATGCCATTCCAATGACCATGAAATCCTAGTACTAGAAATAATTTCACCTAACATCTAACCATATAGATACCCATATGCACTAAAATAAAAAATTAAAAAGTTGGTCCAAGAGATATTGAAAACAAGGGTAATTTGACTCAAAAATAGTCCCTATTCTTCATCGGTACTATTGGTCAAAAACAAATATGGGTCATAGAAGTTGTATAGGCTTTGATGAATTCAAAAAACTCACAATTAAGTACAAATTTCATATTCTAGTGATTGATGAGTTGTTGGATGAGTTACATGGTATTGCATTTTTCTCCAAGTTGTATCTCTGATCAGGATATCATTAGATAATGATCAAGGAAGAAGACAATCCAAAAACAACATTTAGAACTCATTAAGGCCATTACAATATTTTGCTCATGTATTTTGGCCTAACTAATGCACCTTCAATATTCTAGAGTCTTATGAACAATGTATTATGTCCATTCCTTCATAATTTTATTTTGATCTTTTTTATGACATCCTCATCTATAGTCACACTTGGGCTGAGCATCAGAAAAATCTGGATCAAACCTTGCAACTATTGCAAGACCATCAATTTTTTGAAAAACAATCCAAAATTTTCTTTAGAATGCAAGAGGTCAAATACTTAAGGTATATTGTTTTATAGGAAGGAGTTAAGGTTAACCCCAATAAAATTGAAGCTATACAAAATTAGCCTAAGCCACAAAATTTCAAGGTGCTTCAAGGATTTTTGGGTCTCACTGGATACTATCAATGGTTTGTACAAAGTCATGGAAATATAACATCCCCACTAATTTCCATGTTAAAAAATAACTCATTTATATGATTAGCTCCAATAGAAAAAGCTTTTGCAAATCTCAAGGAAGCCATGATTTTGACATCAGTGTTAGCCACTCCTAATGTTTTCCAAACCATTTATAATTGAAAGTGATGTTTTAGGTCATGGCATTGGTATCATATTAATGCAAGAAGGGTGACCCCTAGCTTTCACTAGTAAGGCATTATTGGGAATAAATTTTGTTAAATATGCTTATAAAAAAAATGATGGCCATCCTCCATGTTGTCAATCATGGTGATATTATTTCATTAGGAGGTATTTCTCTATTAAAATGAACCATTAGAGTCTAAAATATTTTTTAGAATAGAAGGTATATACTCCAACATATTAGAAATGGGATATAAAATTGTTGGGGTATGATTATGTAATTTTGTATAAGAAAGGGAAGAAGAATATTATGGAAAATGCCCTCTCCTATTAGTTTGAGGATGACAATGTGTCCTCTCATCCCCACTTTCCCAATGGATTTTCTAGCTTGCACACTTTACAATAATAGTTCCAAAGGGATCATAATTCAAACACCAGGTATTCATAGGATGGACACCTATTAAGATACCAAGTTCATATTACAATTCTTAAAACTTCATCACTCTACAAGGGCATTATGAATGAAATGCATGCTTCCTCCACTATAGGCCATTTGATATTTTTTGAGACATATGACCAAGAAAAATCATCATTCTATTGGGAGGGAACAAAAAATAATATTTAAAATTTTATGGAAGAATGTGAAATTTTCCAATGCATGGAAGAAAAATTAGTTCATACTCCAGACACTCTATAACCATTACCAATACTAAAAAATGTATGGATTGGTATTTCCATGTATTTCATTGAAGTTCTTCCTAAATCAAGGTGAAAATCTATCATTCTTGTGATGGTGGACCATCTCTCCAAGTACACTTAATTTTATTCCCTCATCCATCCTTACCGTATCTCCACCATTGCTAAAATAATCATGGACTCCATTTTTAAACTCCATGGTATGCTAAAATCCATTCTGACAGTGAACCTACCTTCATTAGTCATTTTTAGAAAAAAATATTTAAACTATAGGGAACACAACTACAAATGAGCTTAGCCTACCATTCATAGACTGATGGGAAACTCGAAATTTTCAATAGGTGCTTGGAAATCTACATTTTTATTTTACCTCGAAGAACCCAACACTGTGGGCTAAGTGGCTACCATTGGTTGAATGGTGGTACAACACTTCATTCCACACAACTTTCAAAATGACTCATTTTAAAGTGGTTTATGGGTGCCCACCTTCATCACCCTCTTCTCATGTTCTTGGAAACTCCAAAGTTTAGGAGGTGATTACAACTCTTCAAGAATATTCCCAATATTACACCAGTTGAAGGAGAATTTGGTTATGGCTTAGAATTTATTGTTATTTTTGAGTCCCTAAGCTAAAAGTTGTCATTGATGTCAAAAGGACCTATGTAAGTAAGCACTATGATTTTTCTCCACAAAGAGCTTCATGAGAAGCAAAGGTTTTGATCAAAGGTTCTAGAAGGGATGCATGGCATTTGGTTCCAAAAGGAGCTTCAAGGGAAGCTTAGCAAAAGGTTTTTATGAAAACCAAGGAAGGCAAGGAAAGGTTTTATTTAAAACCAATGGATGGCAGATTTGAAATGGGTTTTTCTTAAAACCCAAGTTGGCTTTTCGTTTCATCGAAAAAGGTGCCCCGGTGATGGAGAAATTTAATTTTAAAGGTTTAGTTTAAATTTTAATTTATTTAAAATTTAATTAATTTTAAAATTAAATAAAAGGTTTTTCCCTCCTTTCTTATTGGCGTCGCCGATGTCATGAGGGCAATGTTAAAAGGGCCGACGTATTCGCATTGAAGGATGGCTTATATAAATAAGCCAAAGGTTTTCCATTTAATAAACCTAAGTCGTGTCGCATGATTTTTGAAAACCCAAAGTATTTCTGCATCCGAATATTGCGCAGTGAATTTCGTGGAGTGTGACGTGGGCAGTCAAGTCATGGACGGTCAAATTTTTGGTGCCTTGTGAGGAAAGCACACAGGGTTAAGGAAGAGAGTGCCCAAGGCACTCACGTGGGCAGTGTTAGCTCACGCGGCTTAGCTGTCGCTTGGCAGCATGGTGGGCAGAGGTTCGAAATGCCAAGGCCCTTCGAGGGCTCCTTTGAGGTATGCGCTCCGACTCCGATATTTGTGGGGGTCAATATTTTAATTAAAATATTTGCTTGCTAAGGTTTGATTATGATTTTTGTGGGAGATATAAGGTTGAGCAAGATTTAATATTTTAATAAGGTTTAATATTTGATTAATGTGGGATATTGCCTAAGAAAGCTTTGTGATTATTTTTGAGTGCAAAAGTGTTGAAAGGAAGGATATAAAATATTTGATTTATTTTATGGTATAAGTGGTTTTTGGAGTGACAAGGTTATGCAATGATTTGATTTATTTTATTTTATGGTACAAGTGGTTTTAGGAGTGATAAGGAAGTTGTGCATTAATTCTTAAGAAGGTTTTCTAATTAAAAGCCTTGGTGAATATAATTGTGAAGTGGAGTAATGTTGATTATTTTGTGATCTTCTAACCCTTGTGAAGATTGGCAAAAGAATATTGTGATTGTGGCAGATTTCCAAAGAGGCTTCTTCATCTTCATAAAAGGTATGGGCACATTCTCCTATTGATTGATTATGGTGGTTGATTTCTGAAAATATCTTTGGAGTGAAAAGGATTGATTGTGGTTTCCTTTTCGAAAGTGATTGGTTTAATGCTTCAAGGTTTTCTGGATTGAGAGTTGTGATTAAACCTTGTTTTATAAGCATTGTTGTTGGAGCCCATTGGTTGTGCAAAGAACTTGAACTTGAGTTAGAAGAGAACATGAGTATCATTGTTATGTGAGATTTGTTGTTGAGCATTGTTGGAAACATTTTGAGTTGATTGATACATGCTTGGACTAGGGTTTGTGAGAAAGGGTTGTTCATTGAGGTGATTGGTTGAGTTGAGTTGATTGAGCCTAGTCAAGTGGATGCATGTGGTTGTTCAAGTTCCATAAAACAAACTATTCTATATTCTTGATTTGAGTTGAGATTGAGATTTGAGAATAGAACATATTGAGTCTCTAACAATTCTCTTTATGCTTCTATGAGATTGATTTGAGTTGAGATTGGGATTTGAGTATAGAACATATAGAGTCTCTAAAAATTCTCTTTATGCTTCTATGAGATTGATTTGAGTTGAGATTGGGATTTGAGTATAGAACATATTGAGTCTCTAACAATTCTCTTTATGCTTCTATGAGATTGAGTTGAGATATTGATTGAGCATTAAGTATAGAACATATTGAGTCTCTAACAATTCTCTTTATGATTCTATGAGATTGGACAAGTTTTGTGTGAGCTTGTTAAGCAGATTTGAGATAAGTCTTTGAGAAGGCTTGTGGACTGATTTTGAGTAAGCTTTTGTGGAAGCTTGCTATGCAGATTTGAGCAAGTCCTAGAGAGGACTTATTGAGCATATTTGAGCAAGTCCTAGAGAGGACTTGTTGAGCAGATTTGGACAAGTTCTATGTGGACTTATTGAGCATATTTGGATAGGTTCTGTGTGGACCTATTGAGCATATTTGAGAAGGTTTTGTGTGGACCTATTGAGCAGATTTGGACAAGTTTTGAGTGAGCTTGTTGAGCAGATTTGGATAGGTTCTGTGTGGACCTATTGAGCATATTTGAGCAGGTTTTGTGTGGACTTGTTGAGCATATTTGGACAAGTTCTGAGTGAGCTTGTTGAGAATATTTGAGAAGGTTCTGAGTGAACCTATTGAGATAGAGCTTTGGAGGTGATAGAGTATAGAGGATAGAGTCTCAGTGGATAGAGATCCAGCAGCCAGGATAATTGAAGATAGATCTGAGTGAGGAGTCTTCAAGTGGAGAGAGATCCACCAATCAGTGTAGTAGAGAGACAAAGTCTTCTAGAAGATCACTAGCCAGAGTAGAAGGGGAAAGAGTTCTCCTGTGGAAGAGATCCATGAACTTGAGATTAGGGGATCAACATCTCCTTTGGATAGAGGTCCATAAACATTGTAATTGGGAAGGATTCCCAAAGAGATTGATTGAGAAAATTTTAGTAAAATATTTTCTCCGTGGAGTAGCCCACATTGGGTGAACCATGTAAATTGTGGTGTCTCTATTGTGTATGGTGTTTTGTGCATTGCTTTGATTACTACTATTGATAATGTTATCTATACACTACATAATATTGAATTGAAAGAAAAAGTAAAAAGGGGTCTTATACTATTCACCCCCCTCTTAGTATAAGCTTGTGTTCTTCAATTGGTATCAGAGCGGGTTCCTTCAGAAGAGTTTGACAACTTGAAGGAAAAGTGGTCTAAGAACACAATGGATCAAAAGGATCAAAGAGATGGACCCTTCAATAATGCAGTACCAGTCTTTGATGGAAGTGACTTCTTATATTGGTGTATGTTGATGAGATTTTACTTGATGGCACTTGGCAATGAAGTTTGGGATGTAGTGGAACTTGGATATGATTCAACAACCAATCCTCCTACAGATAAGGAAGGTAAGCTTCTAATGCATGCAAATTCAAGAGCTATGAATGCAATTATAAAAGGGTTACATAGATCAGAATCTATGAAGGTTATGGAATGTAAAACAACAAAAGAAATGTGGGAAATTCTGCATGAAATATATGAAGGAGATAAAGGAGTCAGAATGGCTAAGATCAGAAATCTCAAAGGAGAATTTGAGAACCTAAGAATGAGGGATGATGAAAACATTTGTGACTATCTCAACAAGGTTGATGAACTTGTACATGAGATGAAAGGTCTTGGAATGAAGGTTGATGAATCTGATGCTTGTGATAAGATCTTGAGGACTCTTCCAAAAAGGTATAGTGAAAAGGTTTTTGCTATAGAAACATCAATTGATAGTGATTCTTTGACAAGGAATTCTTTTCTTGGCATGCTTACTACTTTTGAGATAAGAACAAAAGATCCTATTCCTCCGAAAGAAGCTGCTTTCAAAGTAGATAAAAAGAAAAAGGGAAAGAAGATAGAATCGAGCAGTGAGTCATCCAGTGATGAAGAAGCAAATTATGGTAGAAGAGATAGAGGTTCTAGAAGACCCATAGATCTAAGATCTATCAAATGTTTCAATTGTGGACGGTATGGACACTATGCAACAGAATGCAAAGAGCCAAAAGGCAACAATGATGAAGAAAAACAGGATCATAGATACAGGGAATCAGAAAGACATAGGTACCAGAAGAAAAGCAAGGATGGACAAAGCAGACAAGGAAAGAAGTTCTTCCAGAGACAAAAGAGAAGCTACTATGTGGAAAATGCAAGTAAGTACTCAATTGATAGTGATGCTAGTTTTTCAGACAATGATAGAGATGAAGTCCTATTTATGGTTAAAGAGAAAGATCCAGTTAAGAAAAGGACTCCAGTTATTCTCAAGTGTTTTAGATGTGGTAAATTTGGACATCTTGAAGATGATTGCACTAGGGATGGTTATAGTTTCAGTGATGATGATTTTGAAGATGCACTTGAAAGACCGAGATGAGAATCTTCTAATGGCTTTGGAAGATAAAGAAAGTGATCCTATAGAAGACAAGTCAAAAGGAAGTAATGATAAGGACAAAGGCAAAAAAATAGAAGATTATTCAATAGAGAATGGTTATGATCTCAAGGGAGAACTTATCTATGCCCTTGACACAGTAAATAAGGTTAGAAAGCAACACTCCAAGCTTGAAAGTCAGTTTCAAGAATGTGATGAAGAAAGGTTATTGCTCATAGAGGATTTAGAGAAGTCAAAGGCTAAGGCAAGCAAGTTCAAGGATAAGTTAGAAGCAAAGATTTTGGAATGTGAGAAGTTAGCACAAGAAGTGGCTACTCTAAAAGAAGACTTAAAGGACTCCAAGATCAAGATGAAGAGTTTCACAAATAGCTCTAAGAACTTGGATAAGTTCATCTGTGGACAACAACGAATATCATGTTCAATAGGTCTTGGCTTTGGAAAGGTTCAAAAGAAATAGGAAAAAGAATCTACTTCAAGTCTTGATGAAGAAGAAACTTCAGAAGAAGATACATCAGAAGAAGATAGTTTAAGTGAAAGTGGGACATCAGAGGATGAGTTGGACAACAAAGAGTTCAACAAAGAGAGGAACAATGCACAAAGAAGATACAGATGGAACAACAATCGGGATAGGAGACCAATGAGGTCAAGACAAGGAGGCTTCAATGGAAGATGCTTTTCATGTCATAGGTTTGGACACATGGCTTCACAATGCAGGACTCATGAAAGACAGGTATATGGAAAAGAACAACTTTTCCAAGGTTATTGCTACTCATGCAATGGTTTTGGTCACAAGGCAATGAATTGCAGGGTTCATGATAGAAGAAGATATGGCTTCATTAGGAGAAATCCTAAGACAATTGCACATCCAAGGAATAATAACATTAAGTGTTATAAGTGCAATAATTATGGTCACATAGCAAGATGGTGTAGAGCAAATATTCTAGAAATAGGCATGAACAAGAATAGGAACATGAACAGGAACAGGAATATGAACAGAAACAGGAATATGAATAGAAACAAGAAGATGAACAGGAATAGAGACTCAAAAAATAATAGAGACTCAAAAGAATAAGAACAGGAACAAGGATGAGAACCGGAATAGGAACATGGATGAGAACAAGAACAGGAATAGGAACATAAGTGACGACAGGAATAGGGATGATGACTTGGAAAGAAACAGTGAGAGGATTCAGAAGACTCACAGAAGAAGAGAGAAAGATAAAGGCATAGATCTGTGCTTTCGGGAGTAGAAATACTCCCACCCCAGAATTAACCACCTCATGTGGAGGTGGGGGAGGGGCTAAGCTAAGAGGCTCATTCTTAGCCCCGAGCCCCAAAGGTGACCCTTTGCCATTGATGTCAAAGGGGGAGAGATTTGTGTATTGGGGAGAGATTTGATATGAGGATATATTTGAGAGAGCATTGAGCTAGGGGGAGCAAAGTCCCAGGGGAGCAGAAAAGAAGGTCAGGTTTCAGTAAAATGAATATGGGTTGCCATCAATGACAAAGGGGGAGATTGTTGGACATTTTGAGTCCCTAAGCTAAAAGTTGTCATTGATGTCAAAAGGACCTATGTAAGTAAGCACTATGATTTTGCTCCACAAAGAGCTTCATGAGAAGCAAAGGTTTTGATCAAAGGTTCTAGAAGGGATGCATGGCATTTGGTTCCAAAAGGAGCTTCAAGGGAAGCTTAGCAAAAGGTTTTTATGAAAACCAAGGAAGGCAAGGAAAGGTTTTATTTAAAACCAATGGATGGCAGATTTGAAATGGGTTTTTCTTAAAACCCAAGTTGGCTTTTCGTTTCATCGAAAAAGGTGCCCCGGTGATGGAGAAATTTAATTTTAAAGGTTTAGTTTAAATTTTAATTTATTTAAAATTTAAATTTAAATTTTAAAATTAAATAAAAGGTTTTTCCCTCCTTTCTTATTGGCGTCGCCGATGTCATGAGGGCAATGTTAAAAGGGTCGACGTATTCGCATTGAAGGATGGCTTATATAAATAAGCCAAAGGTTTTCCATTTAATAAACCTAAGTCGTGTCGCATGATTTTTGAAAAGCCCAAAGTATTTCTGCATCCGAATATTGCGCAACGAATTTCATGGAGTGTGACGTGGGCAGTCAAGTCATGGACGGTCAAATTTTTGGTGCCTTGTGAGGAAAGCACACGCAGTTTAAGGAAGAGAGTGCCCAAGGCACTCACGTGGGCAGTGTTAGCTCACGTGGCTTAGCTGCCGCTTGGCAGCACGGTGGGCAAAGGTTCGAAATGCCAAGGCCCTTCGAGGGCTCCTTTGAGGTATGCACTCTAACTCCGATATTTATGGGGGTAAATATTTTAATTAAAATATTTTCTTGCTAAGGTTTGATTATGATTTTTGTGGGAGATATAAGGTTGAGCAAGCTTTAATATTTTAATAAGGTTTGATATTTGATTAATGTGGGATATTGCCTAAGAAAGCTTTGTGATTATTTTTTAGTGCAAAAGTGTTGAAAGGAAGGATATAAAATATTTGATTTATTTTATGGTATAAGTGGTTTGTGGAGTGACAAGGTTATGCAATGATTTGATTTATTTTATTTTATGGTACAAGTGGTTTTAGGAGTGATAAGGAAGTTGTGCATTAATTCTTAAGAAGGTTTTCTAATTAAAAGCCTTGGTGAATATAATTGTGAAGTGGAGTAATGTTGATTATTTTGTGATCTTCTAACCCTTGTGAAGATTGGCAAAAGAATATTGTGATTGTGGCAGATTTCCAAAGAGGCTTCTTCATCTTCATAAAAGGTATGGGCACATTCTCCTATTGATTGATTATGGTGGTTGATTTCTGAAAATATCTTTGGAGTGAAAAGGATTGATTGTGGTTTCCTTTTCGAAAGTGATTGGTTTAATGCTTCAAGGTTTTCTGGATTGAGAGTTGTGATTAAACCTTGTTTTATAAGCATTGTTGTTGGAGCCCATTGGTTGTGCAAAGAACTTGAACTTGAGTTAGAAGAGAACATGAGTATCATTGTTATGTGAGATTTGTTGTTGAGCATTGTTGGAAATATTTTGAGTTGATTGATACATGCTTGGACTAGGGTTTGTGAGAAAGGGTTGTTCATTGAGGTGATTGGTTGAGTTGAGTTGATTGAGCCTAGTCAAGTGGATGCATGTGGTTGTTCAAGTTCCATAAAACAAACTATTATATATTATTGATTTGAGTTGAGATTGAGATTTGAGAATAGAACATATAGAGTCTCTAACAATTCTCTTTATGCTTCTATGAGATTGATTTGAGTTGAGATTGGGATTTGAGTATAGAACATATAGAGTCTCTAAAAATTCTTTTTATGCTTCTATGAGATTGGGATTTGAGTATAGAACATATTGAGTCTCTAACAATTCTCTTTATGCTTCTATGAGATTGAGTTGAGATATTGATTGAGCATTAAGTATAGAACATATTGAGTCTCTAACAATTCTCTTTATGATTCTATGAGATTGGACAAGTTCTGTGTGAGCTTGTTAAGCAGATTTGAGATAAGTCTTTGAGAAGGCTTGTGGACTGATTTTGAGTAAGCTTTTGTGGAAGCTTGCTATGCAGATTTGAGCAAGTCCTAGAGAGGACTTATTGAGCAGATTTGAGAAAGTCCTAGAGAGGACTTGTTGAGCAGATTTGGACAAGTTCTGTGTGGAATTGTTGAGCAGATTTGGATAGGTTCTGTGTGGACCTGTTGAGCAGATTTGAGAAGGTTATGTGTGGACCTGTTGAGCAGATTTGGATAAGTTCTGAGTGAGCTTGTTGAGAATATTTGGACAGGTTCTATGTGGACCTGTTGAGCAGATTTGAGTAGGTTCTGTGTGGACCTGTTGAGCAGATTTGGACAAGTTCTAAGTGAGCTTGTTGAGTATATTTGAGAAGGTTCTGAGTGAACCTATTGAGATAGAGCTTTGGAGGTGATAGAGTATAGAGGATAGAGTCTCAGTGGATAGAGATCTAGCAGCCAGGATAATTGAAGACAGATCTGAGTGAGGAGTCTTCAAGTGGAGAGAGATCCACCAATCAGTGCAGTAGAGAGACAAAGTCTTCTAGAAGATCACTAGCCAGAGTAGAAGGGGAAAGAGTTCTCCTATGGAAGAGATCCATGAACTTGATATTAGGGGATCAACATCTCCTTTGGATAGAGGTCCATAAACATTGTAATTGGGAAGGATTCCCAAAGAGATTGATTGAGAAAATTTTAGTAAAATATTTTCTCCGTGGAGTAGCCCACATTGGGTGAACCATGTAAATTGTGGTGTCTCTATTGTGTATGGTGTTTTGTGCATTGCTTTGATTACTACTATTGATACTGTTATCTATACACTGCATAATATTGAATTGAAAGAAAAAGTAAAAATGGGTCTTATACTCTTCACCCCCCTCTTAGTATAAGCTTGTGTTCTTCAATTGGTATCAGAGCGGGTTCCTTCAGAAGAGTTTGATAGCTTGAAGGAAAAGCGGTCTAAGAACACAATGGATCAAAAGGATCAAAGAGACGGACCCTTCAATAATGCAGTACCAATATTTTATGGAAGTGACTTCTTATATTGGTGTATGTTGATGAGATTTTACTTGATGGCACTTGGCAATGAAGTTTGGGATGCAGTGGAACTTGGATATGATTCAACAACCAATCCTCCTATAGATAAGGAAGGTAAGCTTCTAATACATGCAAATTCAAGAGCTATGAATGCAATTATAAAAGGGTTGCATAGATCAAAATCTATGAAGGTTATGGAATGTAAAACAACAAAAGAAATGTGGGAACTTTTGCATGAAATATATGAAGGAGATAAAGGAGTCAGAATGGCTAAGATCAAAAATCTCAAAGGAGAATTTGAGAACCTAAGAATGAGGGATGATGAAAACATTCATGACTATCTCAACAAGGTTGATGAACTTGTACATGAGATGAAAGGTCTTGGAATGAAGGTTGATGAATCTGATGCTTGTGATAAGATCTTGAGGACTCTTCCAAAAAGGTATAGTGAAAAGGTTTCTGCTATAGAAACATCAATTGATAGTGATTCTTTGATAAGGAATTATTTTCTTGGCATGCTTACTACTTTTGAGATAAGAACAAAAGATCCTATTCCTCCGAAAGAAGCTGCTTTCAAAGTAGACAAAAAGAAAAAGGGAAAGAAGATATAATCAAGCAGTGAGTCATCCAGTGATGAAGAAGCAAATTATGGTAGAAGAGATAGAGGTTCCAGAAGACCCATAGATCTAAGATCTATCAAATGTTTCAATTGTGGATGGTATGGACACTATGCAACAGAATGCAAAGAGCCAAAGAGCAACAATGATGAAGAAAAATAGGATCACAAATATAGGGAATCAGAAAGACATAGGTACCAGAAGAAAAGCAAGGATGGACAAAGCAGACAAGGAAAGAAGTTCTTCTAGAGACAAAAGAGAAGCTACTATGCGAAAAATGCAAGTAAGTACTCAATTGATAGTGATGCTAGTTTTTAATAATGATAGAGATGAAGTCCTATTTATGGTTAAAGAGAAAGATCAGTTAAGAAAAGGACTCTAGTTATTCTCAAGTGTTTTAGATGTGGTAAATTTGGACATCTTGAAGATGATTGCACTAGGGATGGTTATAGTTTCAGTGATGATGATTTTGAAGATGCACTTGAAAGACCAGATGAGAATCTTCTAATGGCTTTGGAAGATAAAGAAAGTGATCCTATAGAAGACAAGTCAAAAGGAAGTAATGATAAGGACAAAGGCAAACAAATAGAATATTATTTAGTAGAGAATGGTTATGATCTCAAGGGAGAACTTATCTATGCCCTTGACATAGTAAAGAAGGTTAGAAAGCAACACTCCAAGCTTGAAAGTCAGTTTCAAGAATGTGATGAAGAAAGGTTATTGCTCATAGAGGATTTAGAGAAGTCAAAGGCTAAGGCAAGCAAGTTCAAGGATAAGTTAGAAGCAAATATTTTGGAATGTGAGAAGTTAGCACAAGAAGTGGCTACTCTAAAAGAAGACTTAAAGGACTCCAAGATCAAGATGAAGAGTTTCACAAATAGCTCTAAGAACTTGGATAAGTTCATCTATGGACAACAACGAACATCATGTTCAATAGGTCTTGGCTTTGGAAAGGTTCAAAATAAATAAGAAAAATAATCTACTTCAAGTCTTGATGAAGAAGAAACTTCAGAAGAAGATACATCAGAAGAAGATAGTTTAAGTGAAAGTGGGACATCAGAGGATGAGTTGGACAACAAAGAGTTCAACAAAGAGAGGAACAATGCACAAAGAAGATACAGATGGAACAACAATCAGAACAAGAGACCAATGAGGTCAAGACAAGGAGGCTTCAATGGAAGATGCTTTTCATGTCACAGGTTTGGACACATGGCTTCACAGTGCAGGACTCATGAAAGATAGGTATATGGAAAAGAATAACTTTTCCAAGGTTATTGCTACTCATGCAATGGTTTTGGTCACAAGGCAATGAATTGCAGGGTTCATGATCATGGCTTCACTAGGAGAAATCCTAAGACAATTGCACATCCAAGGAATAATAACATTAAGTGTTATAAGTGCAATAATTATGGTCACATAGCAAGATGGTGTAGAGCAAATATTCTAGAAATAGGCATGAACAAGAATAGGAACATGAACAGGAACATGAATAGGAACATGAATATGAACAAAAATAGGAATATGAATAGAAACAAGAAGATGAACAGGAATAGAGACTCAAAAAATAATAAGAACAGGAACAAGGATGAGAACCGAAATAGGAACATGGATGAGAACAAGAACAGGAATAGGAACAGAAGTGATGACAAGAACAGGGATGATGACTTGGAAAGAAATAATGAGCGGATTCAGAAGACTCACAAAAGAAGAGAGAAAGATAAAGGCATAGATCTATGCTTTCGAGGAGTAGAAATACTCCCACCCCAGAATTAACCACCTCATGTGGAGGTGGGGGAGGGGCTAAGCTAAGAGGCTCATTCTTAGCCCCGAGCCCCAAAGGTGACCCTTTGCCATTGATGTCAAAGGGGGAGAGATTTGTGTATTGGGGAGAGATTTGATATGAGAAGATATTTGAGAGAGCATTGAGCTAGGGGGAGCAAAGTCCCAGGGGGAGCAGAAAAGAAGGTCAGGTTTCAGTAAAATGAATATGGGTTACCATCAATGACAAAGGGGGAGATTGTTGGACATTTTGAGTCCCTAAGCTAAAAGTTGTCATTGATGTCAAAAGGACCTATGTAAGTAAGCACTATGATTTTGCTCCACAAAGAGCTTCATGAGAAGCAAAGGTTTTGATCAAAGGTTCTAGAAGGGATGCATGGCATTTGGTTCCAAAAGGAGCTTCAAGGGAAGCTTAGCAAAAGGTTTTTATGAAAACCAAGGAAGGCAAGGAAAGGTTTTATTTAAAACCAATGGATGGCAGATTTGAAATGGGTTTTTCTTAAAACCCAAGTTGGATTTTCGTTTCATCGAAAAAGGTGCCCCGGTGATGGAGAAATTTAATTTTAAAGGTTTAGTTTAAATTTTAATTTATTTAAAATTTAAATTTAAATTTTAAAATTAAATAAAAGGTTTTTCCCTCCTTTCTTATTGGTGTCGCCGATGTCATGAGGGCAATGTTAAAAGGGTCGACGTATTCGCATTGAAGGATGGCTTATATAAATAAGCCAAAGGTTTTCCATTTAATAAACCTAAGTCGTGTCGCATGATTTTTGAAAACCCAAAGTATTTCTGCATCCGAATATTGCGCAGCGAATTTCATGGAGTGTGACATGGGCAGTCAAGTCGTGGACGGTCAAAGTTTTGGTGCCTTGTGAGGAAAGCACACGTGGTTTAAGGAAGAGAGTGCCCAAGGCACTCACGTGGGCAGTGTTAGCTCACGCGGCTTAGCTGTCGCTTGGCAACATGGTGGGCAGAGGTTCGAAATGCCAAGGCCCTTCGAGGGCTCCTTTGAGGTATGCGCTCTGACTCCGATATTTTTGGGGGTAAATATTTTAATTAAAATATTTTCTTGCTATGGTTTGATTATGTTTTTGTGGGAGATATAAGGTTGAGCAAGCTTTAATATTTTAATAAGGTTTAATATTTGATTAATGTGGGATATTGCCTAAGAAAGCTTTGTGATTATTTTTTAGTGCAAAAGTGTTGAAAGGAAGGATATAAAATATTTGATTTATTTTATGGTATAAGTGGTTTGTGGAGTGACAAGGTTATGCAATGATTTGATTTATTTTATTTTATGGTACAAGTGGTTTTAGGAGTGATAAGGAAGTTGTGCATTAATTCTTAAGAAGGTTTTCTAATTAAAAGCCTTGGTGAATATAATTGTGAAGTGGAGTAATGTTGATTATTTTGTGATCTTCTAACCCTTGTGAATATTGGCAAAAGAATATTGTGATTGTGGCAGATTTCCAAAGAGGCTTCTTCATCTTCATAAAAGGTATGGGCACATTCTCCTATTGATTGATTATGGTGGTTGATTTATGAAAATATCTTTGGAGTGAAAAGGATTGATTGTGGTTTCCTTTTCGAAAGTGATTGGTTTAATGCTTCAAGGTTTTCTGGATTGAGAGTTGTGATTAAACCTTGTTTTATAAGCATTGTTGTTGGAGCCCATTGGTTGTGCAAAGAACTTGAACTTGAGTTAGAAGAGAACATGAGTATCATTGTTATGTGAGATTTGTTGTTGAGCATTGTTGGAAACATTTTGAGTTGATTGATACATGCTTGGACTAGGGTTTGTGAGAAAGGGTTGTTCATTGAGGTGATTGGTTGAGTTGAGTTGATTGAGCCTAGTCAAGTGGATGCATGTGGTTGTTCAAGTTCCATAAAACAAACTATTCTATATTATTGATTTGAGTTGAGATTGAGATTTGAGAATAGAACATATTGAGTCTCTAACAATTCTCTTTATGCTTCTATGAGATTGATTTGAGTTGAGATTGGGATTTGAGTATAGAACATATAGAGTCTCTAAAAATTCTCTTTATGCTTCTATGAGATTGATTTGAGTTGAGATTGGGATTTGAGTATAGAACATATTGAGTCTCTAACAATTCTCTTTATGCTTCTATGAGATTGAGTTGAGATATTGATTGAGCATTAAGTATAGAACATATTGAGTCTCTAACAATTCTCTTTATGATTCTATGAGATTGGACAAGTTCTGTGTGAGCTTTTCGAATAGATTTGAGACAAGTCTTTGAGAAGGCTTGTGGACTGATTTTGAGTAAGCTTTTGTGGAAGCTTGCTTTGCAGATTTGAGCAAGTCCTAGAGAGGACTTATTGAGCAGATTTGAGCAAGTCCTAGAGAGGACTTGTTGAGCAGATTTGGACAAGTTCTGTGTGGACTTGTTGAGCAGATTTGGACAGGTTTTGTGTGGACTTGTTGAGCATATTTGAGCAGGTTCTGTGTGGACCTATTGAGTAGATTTGGACAAGTTCTGAGTGAGCTTGTTGAGAAGATTTGGACAGGTTCTATGTGGACCTGTTGAGCATATTTGAGAAGGTTTTGTGTGGACCTGTTGAGCAGATTTGGACAAGTTTTGAGTGAGCTTGTTGAGTAGATTTGAGAAGGTTCTGAGTGAACCTATTGAGACAGAGATTTGGAGGTGACATAGTATAGAGGATAGAGTCTCAGTGGATAGAGATCCAGTAGCTAGGACAATTGAAGACAGATCTGAGTGAGGAGTCTTCAAGTGGAGAGAGATCCACCAATCAGTGCAGCAGAGAGACAAAGTCTTCTAGAAGATCACTAGCCAGAGTAGAAGGGGAAAGAGTTCTCCTATGGAAGAGATCCACGAACTTGAGATTAGGGGATCAACATCTCCTTTGGATAGAGGTCCATAAACATTGTAATTGGGAAGGATTCCCAAAGATATTGATTGAGAAAATTTTAGTAAAATATTTTCTCCGTGGAGTAGCCCACATTGGGTGAACCACGTAAATTGTGGTGTCTCTATTGTGTATGGTGTTTTATGCATTGCTTTGATTACTGCTATCTATACACTACATAATATTGAATTGAAAGAAAAAGTAAAAAGGGGTCTTATACTTTTCACCCCCCTCTCAGTATAAGCTTGTGTTCTTCATTAATATGGGAGATATGGTCTACTTTCAACTCCATCCTTACAAGCAATCATTTATGCAACTTTGTGCTCATAAAAAATTGGTTGCACAAATTTATGGACCCTACTAGGTACTACAATAGATTGGACAAGTGGCCTATAAGCTTGCATTACCACCTTCTTCCAATATCCATTGATTCTTCCATATTGCTTGTCTCAAGATGGTACTCGATAACCCCATTTAGGTCCATTGGACACTCTCTATGTTTGATGATGAAGGCTCAATAATATTAGAACCTAACAACATTATAGGCTATAGAATACACACTCTATGTAACCACACCATCACTAATATCTTGGCCAGTGGCAGGATTTATAGTAGGAATATGTCATATGGGAGTCTTTTTGGCAACTTCACTAGCAATTCCCTCATCTCCAAATTTGAGGATAAAACTATTTTGAAAGGGATATGAATGTTAAGACCCCATTCTAGTATTATTAATCATTTTTTAACCATATGGTACTTTGACACCTAGGCTTATGGGCCCATATGATGTAACTTATTTATTATAAAAAATATGTTATGTAAATATGTAACAATTATTATTTGGGAGTTACAAGCTTGGGCCCCCACTTGAATGTGGATGTGAACCTTTAAGAATTAGGGTTAGGGTAGCCAATGTCTATAAAAGAGCCAAGTGGGCAAGAGAAGGATCATTTCATATTTTGTTGTATCAAAAGCTCTGCTTCTAAGGATTTTGTCCCCTTAAAGAGGCTTGCAATTTTGTAATGTGTTCTTATTTTCCTTAATATAATCTATTGTATTTCTATTTCATATTACAATATTGTTAATTTCAAGTTTATTATTTTGTTATTATTACAATATTATGTGGATTTGCTTTTATTTTACTGTAAGGTTCATAACACTCCTCTCACCCAAAAGGTCTTACTTGATGGAAACAACAAGAGGATAGAAAATTTATCCAAATGCCCCTATGCCTTGTTTAACTTACCCCAAATGCTATGAAATTTGCACCAAAAATATGAAATAATGAATGAGAGAAAATAGAGCTTAGAAAATTGTGGTAGATTTTTGATGCTTTAAGAGTGCTTGTTCAATGCCCATCCCATGGTCTACATTTATATATTCTGGGAGGGAAAATCCTTGGAGGCAAAGAGAGGTCAAATATGCCATTTGGATAAGGAAAATAAATTAAACTTTGTAGGCATAAGGAGAGGAGATAGCATATCAAACCAGAATATGAAAGAAGGAATTCACATGATTTTATCTTGTGCTATAGAGATTTGACTTGTGTTAGTGATAGTGCTACATTTTTGCAATAGTGCTGATAGTAGCACTATTGTTAAATATTAGTGCTATTTCTAGATTTGACCATTGAAGGGTCAAATTGATAAACATTAGTCAAATTGTAATAGTGCTAAGTTTTTTCAATAGTGTTGCATATAGTGCTCTTGCATAATATCAATGCTATTGCTCTAGGGTAGAAAATGAAGGAAGTTTTGGTCATATTAGCTTGATTGTTTGAAAATAAATTTATAGGTGTCATGATTGAAGTGCTAGTTGATCAAGCATGTCAAAATTGGATGGATGAATCTATTGTATAATAAATGCATCAAAAATGTGTCATAGGATTCCAATTTTGACATTAGAATTCTTCTTGATATCCAAAGATGCTATTATGGGGAAATGGTTACAAAAGGAACTATTATGAAAATTGATAATTTTTAATGTCATTAATGCATGTATGCCTCATAAGTGCACCAATGGTTTCCCCTCAAGTTTCAAAAGAAAAATAAAATTTCATGATGAAAATTATTTAGGGACATAATTATATAGAAGAAATGGGTAAAATGGGACCCAAGTGTTGTAGGTGAGTTGGAGAGGAGAGGGCAATCCTCCAAGGGAGGTCCCAGGTTCAAATATCCACCCTACCAAAAATTTGAATTGGGTATCCAAAATCCAATTGATATTTTTGTTGCGGGCAGGGTCGGGTGCGACTCCCGGGTGACTTTGATGGTGTAGAACCCCCTGTTCATGGTCTCTTAGACCAATGCAGCCTCACAAGGGGTTTTTCACTTTAAAAAAAAAGAAAAAGAAAAATAAATGGGTAAAATGGGGGGGGGAAGTAAGAGTTATTTGGAGTGGCTTTAGAAGGTTTAAAAAGGAGGAAGAGCAGGCAAAAATTAATTCATTTTTACTACATACATTTTATAATCCCAATATCTCTGTATGCATAGCGAGATTCAATGGTAGATTCTAGGAGTCTTTTTTATTGTGTAGACCTCATTTGAGAGGCCATCAGATTGATTGACACCATACCTAAGGTACGGTCTTCAAAACCTCACTCTTAATTTTTAAAATTTTGTCTTTTTATGTATTTTAAGTTTTTGATAGAACTATCATTAGGGTGCAGCACTATTGCATAGGGCTAGTTTTACTACTATTGTATAAAGGTAACACTATCACAGATTTGTAGTGCAATTGTAAATTTGCAATGTTATTGTGTCTAGTGTTATTGCATAGTTTTAGTGCTATTTTTAAGAGCAATTTTTAAAAGGAAAAAATAGACATGGAGGTTTATTTGGATTTGATAGACAGATAATTTTTTTTGTTTTCATGGTTGTAGGAGCTTAGAGTACTAGATTGTTACAAGAGATGATGATGGACTTTGAAATCAATTCTTGACTTGCTAGATGACATGGATATTGGAGTCTTGATTGCAATGGTATTATACAACCTAGAATACATGTTGAAGGTTTATTTTGATAGGTCATTATTGAAAACATTATCCTAGTGATGGTATTCAAAGATGAGTACTTTTTTTGCCTACAAGAAAAATGATAGTCACCTTGGAGGATGTTAGGTGCATCCTCAAGGTTTCTATCAAATGGGATCTAATTTGTCTTAGGAGTGATGATCAATGGTTCATGGATATATTGATAGGGAAGAGAGATATATCTATAATGCTATTAGGATTAGATATTAATTCTTCCTACAAGGGTAGTCATTTGGATCATATCACCACCATTTTGTGCTCTATGGTGTCTAGAATTCTTGTAGCAATTACTAGTCGATGAGTCTTGATATGGGTCTAGGGTGAGGACATAGCATTGATGCAGGATGATTATATTGTCTTTGCATGTGGTCTAGTAGTATTGGATAGACTATATAGGACCTTTTATAGGGTTGTGTACCATGGCAAGAAGGGTCTTTCTTGTTGCATAGTTCTACAGGTTTAGGTGTGGGTAGTTGTTAGGAGACCTCCATGATATCAAGGGAAGGCCTATGATCTAGGGAGACCAAATACTTATATGTAGGGTGGTAAGAACTGAGTTTTAGAGGAATACTAATGAATATCCACTAGGATATTGATGAGTTGAGAGGTGTGTAATGACACACTCGTTACTCAACTCAAAACAACCCAAGAGAGAATATTTTTTTAAGTGTATAATTCACAAGTAAATTTCACAAGTAATTTTCATTTTACATAAGGCATAACCAACTTGAGATTGACTATAGCTTATGACACTCAAGTGGATAGGAATTATCAGTGTCTTGTAGCTTAGAGTTCTTATATTTTGGGCTCTGACATACGAGCTACAACCCAACATGTACATTTGAGCTACAACTCAAAATGTAAGAACTTGTTTGAGCTACAACTCAAAAATATTTGGGCTACAACTCGGAATATACATTCGGGATACAAACCAAAATGTTATATTGCCACTTATTGCTAGTTATCTCCTTGTAACTATCATTTGAGCTACAACCCAAAAACATTTAGATGACAACTTAGAAAGTGTTCCTTCAACTGATTTGGTAGTTGTATCCTTGTGACTATCCCAAATTATGGAAATATCTTGACAAGGTACTGACCATAATATCTAAAGCATTGTATTCCCAAGTACCCCACATGAACATAACTAAACCACATATGATTTACCAACTCTCCCTAGGCATATTATAATCCTTTTCTTTAACATTCCATGACTATTGCAATGGACAATAACTTGAACTAAAGCATTCTCAAGTGAATATAAAACATTCCATCATATAAATAAAACATGATTTCATTCATGTTCCATCTTAGCAAAAGACTATGCACATAGCATCATTGTAGTTCTAAAAATTTTGCACTCATTTCCTTTAGGCTAATGGATCTACCCCTAGAAGGGGAATGGAAAAATGGTAGGTCTACACCTCATAGGAGAGGCAATTGAGATCGTGCCCTCTTTTATGATTTTTGATAAAATTGGTTAGGTTTCACTAGGAAACATTTTCTATGGTAGTTTCCATGCCTAGGTTGGGAGTTTGTTTGATGTGTTCTTTTTATTTTTCTCACAATAACCTAGTTTTCCCAAATGCAACTAAGTCTATACTAAATGCAATTTTTGATTTCAATGAACACAACAGACAACAAATTATAGAAGGTAAATTAATGCAATGCTTAATTATAAATAAATTTGACACTCTTATATGTAGAGTTTGTTTGCTTACTGTAGGTCAAATTAGATGGAGTAGGATGATATGAAACATTCGATCTGTGATCAAATAATTCGATATGATATTGTCTAATATTATCTGATCAAAACCTGCAGTTTCATAGATAGAGAACAAAAAAGAAACTTACAATGCCATATGGGTCTTGTTAAGCATGGGTTAGGATAAATAAAAGCTTATTGTATGTTGTATTTAAAGGAAACATTATGAATATGAGCTATGATATGCAAATAACAAAGTTGAATGTAAGGATGGTGAACTCCAAGTATGATAAACTATAATTTCTATATTAAATGCAATGATGGATGAAAAATATAATGCTTGAAATGCAAATTTGAGTTGAAAGAGTGCAAACCAGAGTCTAAAGGTTCCCCAAAGAAACCTGTAGATAATATCGAATGATGCAAAACCTGATTAGATACTTCTAAGAAAGACCGAATGTCTTATCATGGATTGTACCCATTGATGTGCAACTACTGTACTTCCAAACCTACAAATGCTTAGGAAAAATAATAGGAAATGAAATGCTAAGAATATAAAAGTGATTTCTAATAATCTAGGGAGTCAAAGAGAGATAGGGACCAGGAGGAAATCAAGGGAAGGATGCTTGATTAAATAAGCTAGGTAGGTTGAAGGAGTTGGGCCAAAAATAGTAGGAGTTACACTTCTTCCAATCTAGATGAGATCGGGAGATCCGATCCCGTAACCACCGTGTGGTTAGGTAAAGAAAGAAAAAATGAGTTGCAAAAATTTTATCATTTTACTATTCTAGGTAGTTTCTATTTTTGGATTAGATCAGACATCCAATCTCACATAGTTCATGTCCGATCCAGGATCAGACATCTGATATCGGTCAAATAGAGCCGATCTTGTCAAGAGGTTAAAAACTAACTTAATTTGAGCACAAAAATCAAGGTAGGAGGTTAGAAGGTTATTTTAATCAATTTTTGAATGTTTTTAACTTAGGGTAAATTAATATGTGTCAATTTTAGGGTGTTACATTTTACCCCCTCTTTAGCGAATTTTTGAAAAAAAATGTGTTAAAGAAAAGAATGGCATGCTTTTTGAGAAAGCAAAACTTTATTGCAAAATTTATTAATGTTTAATTTTTTTACTGCAAACTGCATTAGGTGTGATACCCCCTTCAATTTTTCATGCCAAACTTTGCATTTGGTGGAAAAATCAAAATTTCTAAATTGAGGGTAAAATGAAATAAAAAGAACAATTTAGGGTAAAACCCTAATTCATTTGCATTTTCACTATTATTGGATTTTTGCTCTGAGGAGAAAAATGGTAGAGGTCCCACATCGAGTAGACAAGGTGCGAGTGAGGGAGGGGAGCATACG
Source organism: Wollemia nobilis (assembly GCA_028583015.1). Taxonomy (NCBI): domain Eukaryota; kingdom Viridiplantae; phylum Streptophyta; class Pinopsida; order Araucariales; family Araucariaceae; genus Wollemia; species Wollemia nobilis. The sequence goes on along the minus strand of JAQPPZ010017049.1, from coordinate 3,621,443 downwards.
GGTAAGGATCTTGAACCTCTTTAGCTTAGGATTTCATGTTTTTTGCATTTAATTTTTTCAATTTTTGGATTTTTAGGGCACGCCTATCGTAGTGCAGCTGTGTTTGCAATATCAGACCAATTTTGGCAATATCGGTCCTATTTTGGTGATATAGGACACCTGATATCACCAAAAGGGGTTCGATCTTGTCAATATCAAGTAAATTTTGGCGATAATAGAACATCTAATATTGTCAAAATGGGTTCGATATTGAACAATTAGGTATGATTTTCAGCTTTAGATCTGATTATGCAGATTTAGGTCTCATATGACTTTAATTTTTTTGTTACTTTATTTTTTTTGTAGAGAGCAGTTTTAAAAAATAGGTAATGGAGATATAGTGGTCTCGAGACAAACTTGGGTGCCCTCTCGGATGATGAGAGGACCACCCTTGAGGTATTTGGGTTGAGTCATGTGGTAGAGATGCCATAAATACTAGTTGACTTAAGGATCATTACAAAATTGGCCAAGAGATGGTATCTAGGGTCATCTTGCTTTCGATTATGGATAGGGGAGATAACCCCTACACTAGAGGACATCAAGAGGATTCTTTAGGTGCCTATTAGAGGTGTCTACTATAGACACCTAAAATACGTCATGTCAAGAAAAATACTCATATGGGCACCTTTGCATACCATATGAATGATCTTGGACCTCTCCAAGGCAAAATTAGTGGTTCTAACCACTCAATTTGGTCATTTTGGCCTATCTAGCCTTAGTCGCTAGTGTCACCCATAGCTAGGATTCTTAGCCACTGGTGTCACCTATGGCTAGGGTTTTTAGCCACTTTTAAGAGCTTTGGCTAGCCCTGTAACAAACTCGGGTGACCAGAGCTGAGTAAAATTAGTTGCAACAACTATTTGCAATGGTTTTGGAAGCAGTTCAGACTTGGAAGTGTCCATAAGTTTCCTCCCAACTGCCAAATCTTGTTCCTATCTTCTCGGAGCAAGGATTTTTGGAGTCTATTTAAGACCCCAATTTTAAATAGCAAACCCTAGCTCTACCTGGATGCCTTATCTAATGAAGTGCTACCAAATTGTTGATATGAAGAATTGTTCAATCACATAGCGAAGCCTTATCAAATTGGAGAGCAAATTGCACCTTGTGAAGAGTAACAAGATGCTATCAAAATACAATTTGATCATCAACTTTGCAACAATGGAGATCTCAAGAGCTTGAGGAGTAAGATTGATAATTGACACACTTCCATTGCCAATTTGAGTGAATTCAACCACCAATCTATTTTAGAACACCGAGGCGACCCTTGATCATCAATTCCTTGGAGGATTTGAGAGTTTCTAGCCCTGGTTTCAAGATAAAGGATAATTTCACCTTAGCCATGACTTTTAGCCATGGCTAACAGTGCCAACTACTTTAAGCACCCGTAGCTAGGGTTTTATGCTCTATTTCCTCCATTTTAGCAGCAGATTTCCATTTCTATGTTATGCAAGTAGCTTAATCTAGCATAGATTAATATTGTAGTAGACATTTGACTAATTAATTTAGGAATTATAGGTAGATTTGCTTCCATTTTCATTGCATTTTTCAATCTATATTAGTTTCATGATTTTCAATTTCTAATGGTTAATTAGGATATTTCATAATTAGATTCATGTTTTTCTTTATTATGCTTGATGAAAATTTCACCATTTCTTGCATAGATTGATAGTTTTATAAACTTTCTTGATTTCATGACATGTTTTGTGCAATATTCCTCCAAAATCCTCTTAAATAGAATCATCATTTATTACTAATGCTTCTTTTTGTTTATTGCATGTAGTATCAACAGGATTTTGACATGCAAGGCAAAAAATACCTCTAATCATGGAGAAGAAGGTCATTGACACCTTGGAGTAGTTTATGTCATTTCAAAAAGGCATTTGGAATGCACCTACCCTTGAGGGGGATTTGACACTATTGTAATTGTTGTATCAAATGGGTATCCCTAAGAGGGATGGATTTGTAACTTGACTCGATTTGAAATTAATAAAATATCTTTGTATTTTGTTTCTTTTCATTCTTGTCAATTTGTGTATGCCTATTTGCATTGTTTTTAGCAATTTTAATATTAGGTGCAAGACTTTTTGGATGCTACAAAAGGTGATCACAGTGGGAAACCCACATTAAATGCCATAGACCACTAATTTTTGTGTTTTGTGATGATAGGTGCTAGCCACAGTCAAAAGTTGTCACCATGGAACATACCCGCAATAATAGTCACAACCATGTTACAGAGCCACGGTCAGCAGTAGACAGGTCGTAAAACAAGGAAATAAAGCTTGATCAGATGTGGACCTGAGGTAGGACCCATATCTCCCTAGTTTTCCTGTTTTATCTATCTGTGTTTTTCTAGAAAGCATAAAATGCTAGCATAATTAGGGAATGCAACAAAAATAGATGAAATGCATTGAGTCCCTAGGTCCTTTTTCTTAGGTTCCACTAGTTGCTTCTAGGAACAACAAACCTCTGAGTGCAGTCCGCTCTAGTCTCTAGTGGTCTAGGTCCTTTTTGTATGTTGGTTTGCTTGTATGACGCCCAATATAGTGGCCATATTGCCATCATTGTTAGTATGCATTTTATAAAAGTCATTTAGTTTAATCATGCATACTTCTAAAAGTTAAACGTTCTTTTTAATTTGCATAACATATAGAAGAATCATTTGTTGTTTTATGCATTTACTTTATATGCAAAATAAAAGGAGCCCCACACACCATGACACACTTAAACACTAGTGAGTTGGAAGTCACATCCAATGACTAGTAGGGTTCAACGATGATGGTAGTTATTTCCATCCGTTGGCCCAAATCCTTCGATCCCTGTGTTGCTAGACCAATACCGGATCCAATAGCCATCTGTAGCCCAAAAAAATTGCATATACTCCTCTCTATAGGGTATAACACTGATCGGGTGAGATTGGGTGAGGGTATAGCAATACCTGTACTCCATGCCCAGGTGTGGACTTTCATTGCCACACTTTGGGGGATTACGTTACTTGGAGTTCATTGCTAGGTTGTCGAGGTACGAGTATATAGGTGAAAACCCTTAAACAATTGAGTATATCATCAAAATTTTGAAAACACGATGAGAGTTACTTTCTGATACAACAAATAAAAAACACACTAAACCATTTTTAGGACACACATTTAATCCTTAAAAGAAAATCATATAATCTAATTTATGTGTTTCTTTATTATTAGGGTAATCAACATAAAATCCTTGATCTGGGGCCAAACCCTGACCCTAATAATAATAAATTTTTTTAATTCTAGGGTAATTAAAAATCTACTTTTTGATTTTGCATCCAACGAATTGATAATTGTGCAAATTGGAGCTATAACAAAAAAATTATTTTGGTTTTATGATTACTCTATTTTCGAAGCTGAAAATAAGGAAAAACTGCATTAAAAAGGTCATAAAATGGTCTAGACAACTCCAAAAATTGCCAAATTTGTTTTATTGTCTTATTTTTCCCCTTGTGCAGCTATCACAAAAATTTTGAGTCCTATATATTCATGGTTCAATTTTTCCCAAAAATTCCTAAAAGTGGGCATTTTCCCACGAGCCCCGATTGGCCAAATATTTCAAAAAGACAAAATTTTGACCCGAAAATCATATTTTTGAGTTATAGCTCATTGTGATAAAATCATCACACTGATCATTTTGATATACAACACTTTCAACTTTTTTCGAAAGCTGAAACAATTTCTAAATGGCCGGGGGACCTCCCATGGTGAGCAAGACCTCCAATCTAGGGAGGGAATTAGGTTCCATAACCACTGAACATATTCAAATAAGTCCAGAGGACATGGAAATCCCTGAATGGCATCCCAATTATTATCATAGCATTAATACCATCCATAGGGAGTCAAAACTTTGAGATATCTCTATTGAGGAAGCACCCATAGGTCCTCCAGGAAACCTTCTTGACTAGAACACATTGATAGAATTCTATATAAGGAACAATTCACCCATTGAGGAGCCTAGTAGGTAAATATTGGATGTTCACATACCAGCTTGCTCTTTACATCAATCATAAATTTATCATGAACATACACAATGACCTAGCTTGGGTGAGCAAACCATCCCATCTAGTCGAGCAAGCCATCCGCCTACTCCTCACAAAGAGCATTCTGCATATACATGTTATGCTTCTGTGTAGCCTAAGTATACATACATTTGAGCCTAAATATGCATCATTCCTCATATATGAGGAAGAGGACCCAAGTCATCCTCCTACTCCTCATGAAGATTGCATGGTGCAACCACGTTGTGGCTCTACATCGTCAAACTATACAGAGTCCACTCATAGCTCAAACTATCAGGTCAATACAACATTTAAGGAGTGTGGAAAACAATTAATGGATCCTATTAGGGGGAAAATACTTGATAAACCCATTCGTATCTCAAATACAAGGGTACATAACCCCTATACAACTAAACAATGAGATCATACACATCATGAGATCATACACAACATTAGTTGGGGATGCTTTAGAGTGGTATAATCATCTACCACATCATAGAATATACACCTTTGAGCAATAAGTTGATGCATTCCTGTAATATTTTGCCTCTAGTGCTAAGGAAACAATAAATTTGATTGACTTGGTTAGCCTTTGTCAACTGGATGATGAGCCAGTAAATGAGTATAGTAATAAATGGAGGAAGGTTATGTCAACATTACCTTTCACTTTACCAATGATAGAGCTCATTCAAATTTTTATGAGAAGTTGTTCAAAACATATCTCCCTTCTCTTGCAATTACAATAGTATCAAACATTTGAAGAGGCCTTAGCACATACCAAGGTCATTGAAGACATCAAGATACAAGAGGGTGATATTCAAATCCACAAAAGAGAATGGCCAAACAAGAATATTATAGGTGGTAATATGCAAAAAATGGTGACCCAAGTGAATCAAGTTGTTTTGAGTATCCCTGAATCCTCAAACCAGGGTGCACCGCCTATACCAGAGAAACATAATTACCAAGCTCAACCTTCTCTAGCCCAAAATCATACATAACATAATCAGATACAAGGCCAACAACATCATCCACAATGATAATATAGTGATTTTCTAGAGACATTAGCATCACTCTTTAATCGATTATGTGAAGCACGGAGAATCAATCTTCCAGAGCCCCATCCGTTGAAACCTAATAAGCATAGATCAAAGGTGCATAGGGAAAATCTATATTGTGTGTACCATCGCTAAAGGGGTCATGACATCTAGACATGCTATCCCTTTAGATATTTAGAGCAGGATATGATCGAGAGGTAAGATCTTTATATAGGAGTCTTACATGACCCCTTTCCTACACATGAAGCAAACACAATGCCTGCCAATCAAGTTGAACAACCTAATCATGTGCACATCAATAAACCTCCCTGAGAGTTTGTGGGAATGATCAGTATTGTAACAGATAAATAAGAGTATCAAAATCTATCCATGCAATCTATGGCATCTTCCAATATTTCACCTTTGCTTGTCTCATCTCAGTGGGATATTTGCAATGCACTAAATTGCATATCATAGTAGGGGGAACCAGTTTCTACTGCTCCTCTTAGCCAAGCCAATCACAATGCATCAAACACAATGTACATTGGGGGTCTTCAAGGTGTCACACCTTCCCCATCATCCACATCATGACCAATGAAGCAAAGTGATACTTCTAAAGGTATCACACCTTCCTCACGTTCATTGAGTGGAACACACATTGGGGGGTACCTAAGGTAGTGTGCCTTCCCATTTAAAAACATAAAGACAAGAAAAAAATCATAAAATACAAAAACATTCAAAACATTTAAATTTCAAAAACAATTGAAAAATCATAAATTCAAATATCAAAACATCAAAATTCATAAAAATGCACAAAAAGATCCAAAGGCATCATAAGTCCTTTGGTCAATTCACAAAAGGACCCAAAAGCATCTGTAAACCCTTTGGTCAATTCACAAAAGACCCCAAAGGCATCTGTAAGCCCTTTGATCACCCCATTAAAAGGCTCCAAAGGCATCTATAAGCCCTTTGGTCACCTCATAAAAAGCTCCAAAGAAATCTAAACCCCTTTGGTCAAATCAAAATTTCAAAAATCCATAAAAATCAAAAAGCAATAAAATTCTAAAAATATTGCAAAATTTTCAAAATTTCAATTACATTTGCATCATGCATTTTCATTTTGCACATGCATTTCATTTAATTGCATTGCATTAGGTATTTCCATCTGTCGCACTTGCATTAGGATATGTTGTGTTTGCAATATTAAAAATGACACTACGTTTGTATTTCAATCATGCATTTATGCATCATAATCATCCATCACTCTTGTGAGTAATTGTGTTTCTCAACACAACCCCTCCTATTGCTATGAAGAATATACTAGGGTTTTTTGATCATTCAGCCATATGTAGTGGTCTTCTCAAGATTTTGGTAGAAATCTTGTTTTGCTTTTGTAGATGAGGTCTAGTATTGATAGCACTTAGCACATCAGGATCCTATAACTAATCAAACACATTTAAACAATCCTAATTAGGGTAAGGAAGGATGAAAACTACAAAAGTGGTCCGGGTCACCTTAGGCGAAAGGTTTTGTTACTTGCTCATTTTGTGAGGCGCAATGGTCTAGAGTAGTGGTCATTGGCAAAAGGACAAGTTTACCCCCTACCCGAATAAATCCCTTGCTTACAAATGAAGGAGCAAAATCCCCGAGTGAAATTCTAAAGTAAAATCCTCAGAAATGAAATCAAATTAGTATCAAATCCCTTGCTCAAAATAAAATAAACAGTGATTTTCATCACTATACAAAATAAATAGTGATTTTTATCACTTTACATGAGCAAGTATCCCAATAAATTTAAGAAAAGAGGGTGATATTGAATCCTTGGAATGATCAATACTTGAAAGCCATAGAATAATCCTTGATCTCAGTAATGGTCTAAAAGAATCTCGCCTATCATTGAAGGGGTATTTCTAAGCAATTTACAAGTGAGCTAGCTTGAGGTAGCCCGAATTGCCTAGTGGTCTAGTCTAACTAAATTCGAATCTAGGATCGGATAGACATTTGAGGATCCTCAATCTTAGTAACGGGATAAAATAATCCCACCTAACATCGGGGTATGCTTATGCCTTATTTAATATACTCATTTGCACACATAGGGGTAATGAATAGCTTGGTATTTCATAGCAAAAAATTCATTTTAAGAAGTCTAGTATAGTCATTATACAACTTTTGATTAGTCAACTAGGGTGTTTGAGTTTCATGGAAAACCTCAAAAATTCCTCATAGCAACAAATCATCTCATCTCAGCATATCATTACATATCACAATTGTTTCATACTACATATGGATGCCTAAGTGATTAATTCTTATGATAAGATTTAACATTTACATTCATGATTTTTATACATTCTGTGGTGTCATCCATTAGATTATCAAACTCATATTGCATTCATACATTATATTTTAAGTGATTAAAGCATACAGGTTCATCTGCATTAGTTCATCCATCATGTAATTAATGCATCACATACATGGCATTCACCATATCATAACCACATAAATTAGATGCATAAAATTGAATCAAAATCAAACAAGCATTTAAAAATAACCATTGCATCCATATGCATACAAAATAGTCCATCTATACATATAGAACATGGAATCTAATAGAACATATATCATATAGCTAGTGCATGCCATCCGTACATTACATACATATAGCATAATCACATCATCATGTAGGCATTACATTCATCATTGCATCCATAACATAAAATCAAAACAAAAACATTTGTAAGCATCAATTGGGGCATTATCAGTATCGATCCCCAAAAGTTCCAAAGAAGTCTAAATATTTGGTCTTTTCATTCAAGTCATAAATGCACATATTTTCTCACCATAAAGAGTTTTAGATTGGACATTAAAGCATATCTACAGGTCCAAAATTTTAAAAATTTCAAAATTAACAAAAAAATTAAATAAATCAAAACTCACAATGATTTAGCAGATCATCAAACATAGTGATTCAACACAACCATAATTGGAATTGCTATCATCTTGATTCCCTAAGAAGGCCATAATGACTAGACTACTCCATAGGATAGAGGTGTACAATTACTATTCATAGTTGAAATCATGGCTAAGTTAGGCCTTGCCAAGTAGTATCAAAGTGCTAAAACCTTAAATTGTTCAAGTCACTCATAGTGGTCAAGTGACTCGTCACTTCATTTAATTTTCCTACTCTCATCAACTCATCGCTTGAGGGGGTAGTCATAATATCATAATTCATAATAAAAATCAATAATTAAATGCTTAATAATTACTAATTGCATTCGTTCAAGAATCATTGCCAAGACAATCATGCACCCTCCTTGCTTGGGGCAAATAAGTAAAATATCAAGATCAAATTCAAGCAAACTGGATAGCTAGTATCCTAATTATAATTAATACTAGGATTATACTTAAGCTTATCTCCTAATTGTCGTAAAGGCTAGGATTAGACTTAAGCTTATCTCATAATTGCTGCTAAGACTAGGATTTGACTTAAGCTTATCTCCTAATTGCTGCCAAGGCTAGGATTTGACTTAAGATTTTCTCCTAATTATCGCCAAGGCTAGGATTTTGACTTAATCTTACTAGAATCAAGTTCTTCAACTCATCGAAGGCATTGATTCAATGATGCATGCCCTTTTGTAGGATTGGGGCATCTAGTGTTGATCAGATCAATGATCATCATCCAACCTATGACATCATTTTAGGTCTATTTTTGTTCAGCATTGTTCGTACTCACAACACATCAAAATGGGTATTTTTAGACACATAAAATGTGTCATGTCAAGGAAAATACACATATGGGCACCCTTTTAGACCATATGAATGATCTTGGACCTCTCCAAGGCAAAAGCAATGGTTCTAACCACTCAATTTGGGTATTTTGGCCTATCTAGTCTTAGCCACTGGTGTCACCTGCAACTAGGATTCTTAGTTGTTGGTGTCACCCGTGGCTAGGGATTTTAGCCACTTTTAAGAGCCACAACTAGCCTTGTAACAAAATCAGGTGCCCATAGTTAAGTAAAATTAGTTACAATAGCCATGTGCTACGGTTTTGGAAGCGGTTAGGACTTGGAAGCATCCATAAGCTTCCTCTCAACTGCAAAATCTTGTTCTTGGCTTCTCCATGAAGCTAGAGCAAGGATTTTGGGAGTCTATTTAAGACCCAAATTTCAAAGAGAAAATCCTAGCTCTACTTGGATGTCTTCTCTAATGAAGTGCTGCCAAATTGTTGATCTGAAGAATTTTTCAATCACATAGCGAAGCCCTGTCAAATTGGAGAGCCAATTGCACCTTGTGAAAAGTAACAAGATGCTATCAAAATCCAATTTGATCATCAACTTTGCAAAAATGGAGATCTCAAGAGCTTGAGAATCAAGCTTGATAATTGACACACTTCCATTACCAATTCGAGTGAGTGCAACCGCAAATATGTTTTAGAACATCGAGGTGACCCTTGATCATCAATTCCTTGGAGGATTTGAGAGTTTCTGACCATGGTTTCAAGAGAAAGGATACTTTTACCTTAGTTGCAGCTGTTAGCTATGGCTAATATTGCCAAATTCTTTAAGCACCTATGGATAGGGCTTGATGCTCTCTTTTCTCCATTTTAGCAGTAGATTTCCATTTCTATGTTATGCAAGTAGCTTAATCTATCATAGGTTAATATTGTACCAGACATTTGACCGATTAATTTAGGAATTAAAGGTGGATTTGCTTCCATTTTTCTTGCATTTGTCAATCTAGATTAGTTTCATGCTTTTAAATTTCTAATGGTTAATTAGGATGTTTCATATTTATATTCATGTATTTCTTTATTATTCTTGATGACAATTTCACCATGTATTGCATATATTGATAGTTTTACAAGCTTTCTTGATTTCATGACATGTTTTGTGCAAGATTCCTCTAAAAGCCTAATCAAGAGAGGCATCCTTTATTACTAATATTTCTTGTTTTTTATTGCATGTAGGATCAATATAATTTTGATATGCAAGGCAACAAATGTCTCTAATCATGGAGAAGAAGGTCATCGACACCTTGGAGGATTTCGTGTCATTTCAAAAAGGCATTTGGAATGCACCTACCCTTGAGGGGGATTTGAAACTATTACAATTGTTGTATCAAATGGGTATCCATAAGAGGGATGGATATGTAAGTTGAATCTTCATTGAAATTAATAAAATATCTTTGTATTTTGTTTCTTTTTATTCTTGTCAATTTGTGTATGCCTATTTGCATCATTTTTAGCAATTTCAATATTAGGTGTAATCCTTTTTGGATGCTACACCTACATAGCTCCATTTTGCAATCAAGGCCAGGTGATGTGGTGCTTATCTGGGGATCCTAAATTTTTCCTTAAGAATGGTGGAGTCAACATCAATAATCTAAGTCAAACAAAGGGGGTTTCCAAACTAATAGTTGAGTTGAGTGGTACAATGGCAGGATTATTATTGTACCATCTCAATGGTTGCCATTTACCTTGGACCTTAGCAGAGGTTATTTATGATATGTGAGACTAGAGTATACACTTTTATTGGGGTCCCTATATCTTATGTTTATTGTACAAGACACTCTATAGGGTTGTCTATAAGAGGTGTAAGGCTTTGGTACTTACTTCTTTTCTATAGGTATGGTGTTGGGAGCACATGGACATTAGGAGATTTGTAGGGTTACCTTTGACACAAGAAGAGGATGGGAGACCTAGTATGGAGGAGGAGAGGCCCAAGGTATTCTATTGGCACCTACACAGAGGGCACCATAGGTGAATCAGCCTTGACACAGGGAGGAGGTTGCTTGATGATTTTATGACAAAGGCTATATGATGAAGACCTTGGAGAGAGCTTACAAGGTGGGGAGAGGATGGATTTGAATTGGCTTATGTGAGGTGAGTCATTTGGTTGTGGATATATCAGGTTGAGTTGGAACTACATCGCATGGACAAATTTTTATGCTAGTTTTGTCTACAGAAGGACATTCCTAGGACCAAGGATTTCACATTCTCTAGGGTGAATTGGGACCACACGATAGTTAGTGGTGCTCTCAATATGGCTCAGTTTATAGATCCACAACCAAATTATGATGTGGTTTCTATGAATTATGGATATGATGTTGGAGAGACAGATAGGTATGGAGAGTGGTATGCTAGGATCCAACCTGCATGGATTACCAGGTCAAGGAGTATAGTAGAGTAGGTAGTTGAGTAGGTTCAGTAACAATAACACCCAAATGACCAGTAGTAGTAGCAGAGGATACAAGTACTCCCTAGGAGAGAGAGGCCTCACACTAAGGGAGGGCATCTTATCCAGGGGACATCTAGATCAAGGAGGGATATTGGAATAGGGGAGAGGTCTAGGGGTACTAGGGAGGAGAGGAGAGCATCCTCTCAGCAGAAGAGGAGATATGACTCACTCGAGAAGGGCACTATGATAGATGAGGGAGAGAGCAATAATATGGTTGATCTACGGGGGAAGAATGTAAGACTAAATGCTTGTATTTAGACTCTATAGGAGGAGGATGTGAGTATAAAGGCTAGGATTTAGAATCTAGAGATGAATCTCACATAGGCATGGGCTCAAGAAGCTTAGGGAGTGACAGTTCTAGCTCCTACATCTTCTCAGATGACTCAGTCTAGGAGTAGTACAGGGGATGAGCTTATATAGGCTGTCGGGTGGACGGACTTCTATCAAGGCTTGTATTTTGCATTTAATACCTGCAAATCAGAGGTAGCCATACCTTGAGGTTTTTGAGCCTCCTAGTCACTCGAGATCAATGTCTCATTTGAATACTAGGATGGATACTACTATAGGGGCGATGGATTTTTGGCCATCATGACCCCTTGGTGGGGATGATGATGCATAGAGTTCTAGGGCCTCAAGAGGATGACTAGAGATTTGATGATTTTTATTATATATATTTAGTGACTGAGTATGCTGATGTTGAGGATTATGGCATATCAGTCAACCTCATTTTGTATATATACTTTGATATATATATTGATATTATTTGTCTTTATGTGACTTTGTATGATTTATTTGTATGATTTATTGCATTTGCTTATAATGTTTGAATTTCTGTAATCATGATTTAAATATTTTGATCATGCTTAATATAAAAGAAAATAATTTTATTTTTGTATGTTTTTGAAAAAAATATTTTTGCACAATAGTAAAATTGATGGATTAGCAATGAACCTCAAAGGATGTTGTGTTATATAACCATTGGTGGAGATCAATGCTCACTAGGTCATGAAGCGGATCTTGTTGTGAAGAAAATAGGTTGATAAATATTATATTTGTGATGGATATAAAATAATTTACGCATGAAAAATTGGGAAGGATGACTTGCGCTAGGCATAGAATTCCTAGTGTGAAATTTGAGAAAAATAATTACTAGGAATTATACCATCATCGTGAAGTCAAAATGCAATGCATGATAAGATGATGTGTGATTTTTAGAAATGCAAGTTCTTTTGGAATAAATCATTTTGTCACATATTTGAATATTTTGAAGATAATATATATATATATATATATATGTAATTGCAAAAAGGAATTGATATGTATTAATATGAAAACTAATATTTTCTAACAAATTTCAAAGAAATATTTTAAATTATTTCCAAGAAAAAGTTAAATTTATCAAGAACCAGTGTGTGATGCGTGAGTTCATTATCCATCTTGATTTTTCATAATGATACAAAATATCTCAAGGATCAAATGTGTGTGCTCGTGAATTTGATTTACTGATTTTGAGTGAGGTAATGATATAAGCCAACTTTTATAAGCCAATGTGTGTGCGAGTGCAATATTCATTAACCATGATTTTGTGCATGCAATTGTACTAAACTACTATGTAATTCAAGTTACCAAAAGCTAGCTAATCCTTAAGTGGATATTGGTCTGTATAAAAGAAGGTCGCTAATGTGATAGAAATATCACCATGCGTAAGGATACCACCATTGCCAAGCCAACTTGATGCCATCAAACCTGTAATGAGGATCAGCCCATGGTGATTAAATAACTAAGGAATTCCAGGGATTCAAGCTCATTACCCCCTTATTTTATTTTGATTTCTTGGATTAGGGATTCTTGTCCATTTTTGAACAAGGAAATATTATTGTTTTTTGTAGTAAAAATGTAGACACCTAAAACATGTCATGTTTAGGAGAACTACTCATGTGGGCACATTCATAGACCATGTGACTAAACCTTGGGACCTTCCAAGTGCCAAAAGTGGTTTTCACCACTCATCTGGGGTAGTCTTAGCCCATCCAAGCCTGGCCGCTATGAACCAGAGCAGCTGGATCTTGGCCACTGAAGCTCAGAGCGGCCAAGCCCTAGCCACTGTAGATGATAATGGCTAAGCCCTAAATAGCAACTTGCCATCAAACTAGCCTAATATTGGGTGGAAGTGGTAGTTTGCATGCAATAAAGTCGAGCGGGGATAACTTTGCATTCCTCCTCATAGCCAGTCTACATGAGAGACTCAAGTCCATATTTAGACATCAGTTTAACTGGCCCTCAAGGGTAGACAAAGACTTAAATTCTCATGCTAACAAATAGTTTGCATGCAGGATTTAGTCCTAGGGTTTAGACATTAACCTAAGCCTTCAAACACATTATAAGGTGCAAACCTAAGAGCACCAAGAGGAGACTTTTTGTAGAGATACGAACGAGGAGAGCTTTTGGAGACTTGGAGAGCTTTTCTTGTAGCGAAGCCCTATCGGATCGGAGAGCAAATTGGAGCACCTTTTAGGAGCAAAAAAGTGCTAGCCGATTGAGAGGTTCATCATCTACAGGATATTCAACACATCGGACATAAACGATAATCATTTCAACATCAGCAATAATCTTAGATCCATAGCCTTGGAGCAATAGAGATAGGTTTTCATCTTAGCGGCCACTGTCTCGGACAGTGGCCCATAGGCCTAGTCTAGGGTTCTTAGCATTAGTTTCCTTTATTTAGCTTGTTACATGTTTTCATGCCATTAGCATAGATCTGATTTATCGCATTTACTTGCATTCATAGCATTAGTTTCTATTGTCATTGAGCATATTTCCATTTATCATTAGGGTTATTGCTAACAACCTCATCTAGGGAGGCAATCTCGGACAGCTGAGCGTTTGTTGTTGTTTTCATGCTTGCAGGACTACAGGTTCACTAGACAGGTTATCAACATACGAAAGCAAAAGGATCCCTCTAGGAACTAGACCTGGAGAAGGAGGCATCTATAAGCCCTCATACAATTCTGTGTGCATCATCGAGAAGCCTACGAGAGTGCATCACCCCTTGCAAGGGGATATCATACATCTGCTACCCTACTTTGTAAAATCTGTATCAAATGAAGGGTATCCCTTAGAGGGATCTATATGTAACCAAACTTGAGAAAAGCAATAAAGAGCATTATTCATTCATTTATTTGTATTTTGGTTGTATCTGCTTTCACATATTTCATTTAATGCATGATTAAGTATAAATAAATCAAATAATATTTACAAATAGAGTAGTGGATGGTGCACCACTTCCGTGGGTCGCTACAGATGGCGATCATGGTGGGACCCCCACCAAGTTTTTATTTTTTTCCAATTGACTGATTCAGGTTTTTTTGTGTAGGTTTAGCTACTCTGGTCTACAGTGGCCCATAGTCTTAGCCGCTCCTGCTAACAATGGCTAGAAATCAGCCGCTTTGGTCAACAACGGCCAGAACTGGAGTGCAGTAGAGGATAAAATCTCTGTTCTCTGAGTTGGATTAGAGGTTGGTACACTTTTTTGATGTTTTCTAATTTTTTGTCTACTTTTGGTTTCCTAAAATAATGAACATTAAGACATATTTTAATTTGGAAACTAAAGAATGGAAAGGAAAGAACTTGCATCTTGCACATCTTAGGTTTTTTTTAGATTTCCACTAGGCATTGCTAGGAACAATGGCTTATGCTTGTAAAGTCTGCCCTAGAATCCAACATGCTAGAAATTGTGTGTTGGTTTGCTTGCTTTGAGGCCCTGCTAGAGGCCATATTTGTCACAAAATAGAGTGCATCCATGAAACTCATGTTAGTTTATGAATCGTTTGGAAAAGTGAAATGTCATTTATTAAGCATATAGGAAAGAGGCATTCCTGTTGTATGATGCATTTTATTTTATGTAAATTTAAAATGAACCCCACACATGCACACATGTTGTAAACATTGGGGAGTTGGATTTCATCACCGACCCCCAATTCAGTCTGGTGATGTTGGCATTCATCTCCTTCCATCGGCTTGCCCCCTAGATCTTCCTAGAATGGAATAGGGAACTTCTTTATAGTGGTACTAGTTACTCATGTTCAAACTGTCTCCCACTATTGGAACAATCATTGGTTCAGAGTGGAAGAGCTAGGCGAACCCCCCACTAGGATTTAAGCGGTGTACCCTAGTCTCTTTTTGAGAAAATCATGTTTGGCATGGGTGTTCTTGGTTTCCACTATGGATGAGTCCCCTCATTCTAAATCCAAAACAAGAGCAAGAAAGCAAAAGCAACAACAAATATAAACACACTGAAACCAGTTTTAGGACACACATTTAATCCATAAAAGAGATAATCATATTGTTTGCTTTGTGTGTTTCTTTGTTATTTGGGACCAAACCCTAACCCTAATTTTTAGGGAAATTTATTGAAAAAAAAGTAAAAATCTACTTTTTTATTCTCCATCCAACGGATCGAGAATCTTGCAAATCAGAGTTATAACAAAAAAGTTATTTTGGTTTTATGATTACTCTATTTTCGAAGCTGAAAATAGGGAAAAACTGCACTAAAATAGTCATAAAATGGGCTAGACAACTCCGAAAAGTGCCAAATTTGTTTTGTTGTCTTAGTTAGCCCCTTGTGCATCTCTCCCAAAAATTTTGAGTCCTAAATCTTCATGGTTCAAAATTTCCTAAAAATTCCTAAAAGTGGGCATTTCCCCACGGGCCCTGGTTAGCCAATTATTTCAAAAATACAAAATTTTGACCCAAAAGTCAAATTTTGGAGTTATAGCTCATTGTGATCAGTGCGTCACACTGATAATTTTGATATATGACACCCACAACCTTTTTTGAAGTCAAAAAATTTATAACAAAAATTATGGCTAGGAGACCTCCCATGGTGAGCAAGACCTCCCATCTAGAGAGGAAATCAGATTCCATTACCACTGAACATATCCAAATCAGTCTAGAGGACATAGCCCTCTCTAAAGGGCATCCCAAGTTTTATCATAACATCAATACCAGCCCTAGGGAGTCAAGCCTTCAAGGTATCCCTACTAGGGAAGCACCCATAGGCCCTCCAGGAAACCTGCCAGACTGGAACACCTTGATGGAATTCTATATAAAGAACAATCCACCCATTGAGGGGCCTAGTAGGTCAATGTCATAGGTTCACATACCAACTTGCTCCATACATCAATCAAAAAATGAAAATGAGGGCACACCATGGCCTAGACTAGATGAGCAAACCACTCCGGTTGATCGAGAAAGTCGATCCCCTACTCCTCACAAAGAGCATTCTGCATGTGCACGTTATGCTTCTATGTAGTATGAATATACAGAGCTTACATCTAAGTCTGAAGATGTGTCCTTCCTCATAGATGAGGAAGAGGACCCAAGTCATCATCCTACTCCTCGTGAAGAGTACATGGGGCAATCACGTTGCATGTCTGCATTGTCAGACTATACAGAGTCCATTCATAGACCAGAGTATCAGAGCTAATGCAACCTTTAAAGAACATGGAAAACAACTAATAGATCCTGCTAGGGGAAAAATATATGACAAAACCATTCGTATTTCTAATACGAGGGTACATAGCCCCTATACAACTGAACAACGAAATCATACACATCAGGCACTAAGGCCACAACTTTACCAACAACAATGCATGGATCAACAACAATTAAATCAACAACGGGTGGACTCACAACGAACACACCAACAAAGGGTGTATCAACAAAAGACACATGAACAACAAAGGATGCAACAACGCATAAGGCATCCAGGGCAATCTCAGAATATGCCCCCTCGACCATGCAAAAATAGTGTTCAACATCAAAGGTCGTTATCTGGTTATCGCCAAGAACCTCATACTCCTCAACAATACCAAGATCAATATGATGACGAATCATATGAAGAGTCCCAATGGGAACATCAAGAAGAAGTGGATACTTACTCTGAATCTAGTTATGATGAGGTATCTAATGATTATAATTATCATCCAACTCAACATCAAAAGCAGCCTCCTCAACCTAATCAAGGGCAACAATTGGAAGATCAGATCATTTCATCGAGGCCATACAAAGTGCTAGTTGATCGAATGAATGAAGTTGAAAAGCAAAATCAAAGGTTGGTTTATCAGAAACCTACACTAAAGAAGCTTAGCAATCAGCCTTTGCATCCATCAGTGTCATCACCAACATACCCATCAAATTTTAGGATGCCTCAACTTGAAAAATTCAAAGATGACGAAGATGCACAAGAGCACGTGACAATCTTCATCAATACATGCTTCCAATTTCAAGATAATGACCCCTTGATGCTGAGAGTTTTTCTTACAATGCTAGTTGGGGATGCTTTGGAATGGTATAATCATCTACCCCATCATAGCATAAACACCTTTGAGCAACTCGTTGAGTTATTTCTGGAATGCTTTGCCTCTAGTGCTGAGAAAATGATAAACTTTACTGACTTGGCAAGCCTTCGTCAACTTGATGATGAGCCAGTCATGGAGTATGGAAAGAAATGGAGAAATATGATGTCAAAATTACCTTTTACCATACCAACAATAGAGCTCATTCGGATGTTTACTAGAAGTTGCTCAAAATAAATCTCGCTTCTCCTACAATTACAATAGTATCAAACATTTGAGGAGGCCTTGACGCAAGCCAAGGTCATTGAAGACATCAAGATAGAGGAGGGTGAATTACTCCACAAGGGGCAATGGTCAAACAAGAATATCAAAGGTGACAACAACCAACAAAAGGTAGCCCCAGTTAATCAAGTTATTTTGAGTAGCTCGGAATCCTCAAGTCAGGTGGCACCACCTCTAATCATGGGGCATAATTACCAAGCTCAGCCTCCTCTGGCCCAAAATCATATGCAACATAATTAGATACAAGGCCAACAATGTAGGCCACAATGACAATATACTAATTTTCTAGAGACATTAGCATCGCTCTTTGATCGATTGTATGAGGCACGAAGAATCACTCTTCCAGAGATCCATCCATTGAAGCCTAATAAGCGTAGATCAAAGGCATACAGAGAAAAGCTATTTTGTGTGTACCATCAACAAAAGGGTCATGACATCCAGACATGTCATCCCTTTAGAGATATAGTGTAGGACATGATCGATAGGCAAGAACTTCAGATAAGAGTCCTCCAAGACCCCTTGCCTACACACGAAGCAAATATAGCACCCAACAATCAAGTTGAGCAGGTCAATAAGGTGCACATAGCCCCACTTGAGGAGGGTTTTATTGGTATGATCAATACTACACCAAGAAGTAAAATATACCTTGATCAACTCAACATACCGAAATATTCAATTAAAGATAATAATCTATCACGGTCCACACCAACAATGAATTCAATTCACTTACAAAAGGAC
The DNA here is from genome assembly GCA_028583015.1 of Wollemia nobilis. Classification (NCBI taxonomy): domain Eukaryota; kingdom Viridiplantae; phylum Streptophyta; class Pinopsida; order Araucariales; family Araucariaceae; genus Wollemia; species Wollemia nobilis. Next base: position 3,602,737 of record JAQPPZ010017049.1, on the reverse strand, counting down.
CCTGTGATTACCTTTCATAAATAGGAGATTAGGACAATCTCTAAGGATGAACCCGATCCTCCACTACACATCATAGCAAGCATCAACCAAATTTTGTACAAGAGAGTATTGATTGATACTGGGTCAGGAATCAACATCATCATGACTGCAGCTTTGAAGCATTTAAATCTGCCACCTTCGCACATTAAGGACTCAACATTCACATTGAGAGCCTTCAATGATTCCACTTCCTCAACAATTGGTACAGTAATCTTACCCATACAGGTTGGGATGAAGATGATACCTACATTGTGCCATATCTTGGGGGTGAGAAGCAATATAACATATTGCTAGGTAGACCATGGATGAGGGATATGGAATGTGTGCCTTCCATAGTGCACCAAAATCTAAAATTCATACACCAAGGACAAGTGTACGTGGTCCCCCAAGATCTTGAGCCATTCAAGTATTACAAGAAGTTTGATAAGCCACAAGAAGCTCTGGTGATATGCAGGCCTCCACACACTCATTCAGATAAAATCACCAAAAATTCGATGGAGGCTTGCATTGAGAAGTCACTACCTTCTCCCATCACCAAAAATCATGATATCATATTACTTGATGAGGAGAAGAGAACATCAGTTAACATGACTAAAGCACCTTCAACTGGTCCAAAATATAAAGCACCTTCTCAAGAGTTTGTGGCAATGGTTAACATTAAGTCAGAAGACCAAATAACTTCAAAGCAGATAAGACAAGATATGGTGCAATCAAAGGTTGCTTCCATGGTAAAGGGGTCAAAACCATTGGCTTTAGTTACCCCAGACTCATTCTTCATAGGGCCTCCTCAAGAGCAAGAGCAGGCATTTTTCCCACATCAGATTGAGGGTATTCAAGTTGGCAAGCAAAAGCTTGTGGATGCCACTAGCAAAGTGCATCATCATGAAGCATCCACATCAGCTCAAATGAATGAAAGGGATGATTTACATTCATATTGTGAATCTTTAACATCAACTCTTTCACCCAAGTCAATCTACGATGATATTCCAATCTCATTGCTAGAGGTGCACATTAAATATTTTCCAGTCATGCATTCCATCCTGGATCATCTAGATAGAATAGAGTGCCAAGTGAATGAGCAAAATGAGGCATTGCAATATATCATGAACAAGCTCAAGAACCAAGAGCTACAAGAGCAACCCTCATCTAAAGTCAAACTATCCCTTGTGCAGCCACAGGAAAAGCCGTAGCTAGAGCAAACACCAATTCGACCGCCTCAAAAGCCGAACAAGCATCCCTCATTGCCTGAGCCCATGGTATTGATTTTCAATCAATTATGTGCTGCAAATGCTATCAGATTACCTGAGGTTGGCCAGTTAGATCCAAATCGCCCAAAACCTCGAGGGTATGAGGAAGAGCTACACTGTCTATATCATAGACAAAATGGTCATGATATTCAATCATGTCGGGGTTTTAGAGCCATAGTATACAACATGCTTGGAAAGAAGCAACTTTGGGTTGTTGACCAATAGATGATTTTAGTCAGCAATCCATGTTTGGCATCAAAAATACAAGAAGATCCCCCTAAGCTAGTAAGTGACATACCTAGGGCTCAACCTGGTCCTCATACCAGGCCAAAGCATGCTAAATGCTCAAAATAGTAGCAACGCATTTGGACTCCTTTAAATGAGCCTATGTCTATCATCTTGCAAAAGCTACTGGATGCTAAGGTCATCACCTTACCAGACATCAACCCTGTAGACCCAAATAGAGCTAAACCCAAAGGTTACAGGGAGGGCCATCACTGTCTCTATCATCGAATAGAGGGCCATGACATTTGCAATTGCCATGGATTCAAAATTGTGGTCCAAGACCTATTAGAATGAAATGAGCTCCATCCAGATGGTTCACTCATTCCTCCCCACCCGGATAGGGGCACCTCACAGAGATCAGTGCCCCAATCGGGAGAGTTGATTTCCATCACTCTTCCTAAGCAGGTTGATTACATTGTAGTGGACAACATGTGCACTAGGGGTCTTAAAGGTAATGTACCTTCCCCATCAAGTTCAATAAGACAAAGTGAGGATTCTGAAGGTATCACACCTTCCTCACTTCCATTAAGTGTTACACACATAAGGGGTATCTAAGGTGCCATACCTTCCCCTTAAAAATAACAAAATTCAAAAACATTCAAATATTACAAAATCACAAAAACAATAGAATATCAAAATACAAAAACAATATAAAACATAGAAATACAAACAAATCAAAAAGCAGTAAAATCAAAAACAAAAGACACCAAGGGCATCTCTAAGCCACTTGGTTAAATCTCATCAAAAGGCTCCAAGGGCACCTCCAAGCCGCTTGGTCGAATCTCACAAAAAGCTCCAAAGGTATTTTAAAAGCCCTTTGGTCACACATAAAAAAAAACACAAAAATATTCAAAATAATCAAAAGCACAAAAACAATGCAAAAATCAAAAATACAAAAACATTTGCATCTTACATTTGCATCCATATAGTTGCATTGCATTAAACATCCCCATCCATTGCATTTGCATTATGATAGGTTATGATCACAATCTTACAAATGATTCCATGGTTTGTATCATAATCATACATGCTCAAGTCCATCTTCATCCATTCATCCATGTGTGTAACTATGTTTTTCAACACAACCCTTTCCTGTTGCTATAAGGAATATGCTAAGGTTTTCTGGTCATTCAACCATACCTAGTGGTCTTATCAGCTTTTGTGGAAAGCCATATTGATTAGTAGAGGGTAAGGTCAAGTAATGATAGTGCCTAGCATATTTTAGGATCCCATCACTAATTAAAAACACTAAAATCCTAGTTGGTACAAGGGAAAGATGAAAGTTGCAAAAGTGGTCTAGGTTACCTTAAGTGAAAAGGGTCTTCCTTGCTTATCCCCCTATGCAACCGGTTCAAAGGTGTTAAGAATTGGCAAAAGGACAAGTTCCACCCTACCCAGTTAAATCCCTTGCTTTTACCAAAATAAGCAAAAATCCCAAAATCAAGCAAAAATCAATAAAAAATAAATAGTGATTTTCATCACTAAGCATGAGCAAGTATCCCAAATAAAATGAAGAAAAGAAGGGAATGGAGCTTGAATCCTTGGAATTCTCAGCATTGTACAAATCGGAAGGTGATCCCCATTACAGGTTTGGTGTACATCCAGCTTGGCAATGGTGGTATCCTTATGCATGATGATATGTCTATCACATTAGCATCTTGCAGTTGTGTAGACCAATGTTTGCATGTGGATGAGCTAGCTTTGGATAACCCAATACTGCCTAGTGGTATAGTCCAACTAAGTCCAACTTAGGATCAGATGAACACTTGAGGATCCCCGATCTTAGCAATGGGCTGAAAGAATCCTGCTTGACATCGGAGGAAATGCTTGAGTTCTATCTAAATATATTCAATTTGCACACATAGGGATAATGAATAGCTAGGTCTTCATGATGAAAGCCTCATATTTCAGGAGTCTTGTATGGTCAGTATACAACCTTTGATGAGGTAACTAGGGTGTTTGAGTCTCATGGAAAACCTCAAATATTCCTACATAGCAACAAATCATATCATCAATCACATCATCAACTTTATTTATGAGGTTTTGTGAATTAAAGGGTGTTAACAAAGTAGGCTAGATACCGGATAGATGTCAAAAATGATATTTAGACGGCCACTAACTATTTTGTATCTTTTAAATTACAGAAGCTTATCAAGAAAGTACATACATTTCACGCCTTTACATTTCACATATGGATGCTTAAATAATTAATTCTTATGATAAGAATGATTATTTACATTCATGATTGTTATACATTCTGTGGTGTCACCCATTAGATTGTTAAACTCATATCATATGCATTCCTTATGATTTAAGTGATTAAAGCATATAGGTTCACTTACATTAGATCAACATCATTTAGATAATGCATTACACACATTGCATTTACCATATCATAACATAAGTTAGATGCATACAATTAAATCAAAATCAAACATGCATTTAACAATAAGCATTGCATCCATCTATGCATACATGATAAACCATCTAATCACCTAACCACCTAAGCACACAACATCACATCCATATAATCATCTAACCATCTAAGCATCACATCATCATCATTACATCATCAACATCATATATCATAAAATCATAATTGCATCCAAAAATATATATTTTCTAAACATCAACTGGGGCATTGTTGGTACCATGCCTCCCTTAATCAGTAATCAAATAGTTAAGCAATCAATTTCAAAAATCCCCAAAGGCATCATAAGCCCTTTGGTCAAAATCACTAAAAGCATCCAAGCGCATCTCCAAGCCACTTTGGTCAACTCACAAAAGGCCCCAAAGGTGAAATAAGCCCTTTGGTTAAAAACATTCAAATACATCAAAAATACAAAAATAGTATAAAACATCAAAAATCTAAACAAATCATAAAACATTAAAATTCAAAATCCAAAATGCTCCAAGGGTATCTTTATGCCACTTGGTCAAATTCAAAATAAAAAAAATGCTCCAAGGGCATCTTCATGCCGCTTGGTCAAATTAATCAAAATGCTCCAAGGGTATCTTCATGTCACTTGGTCAAAATTAATAAAAAATGCTCCAGGGTATCTTCATGTCGCTTGGTCAAATTAATAAAATGCTCCAAGGGTATCTTATGTCTTGGTCAAATTAATAAAAATCTCTAGGGCATCTTCATGTGAATAAAATGCTCCAAGGGTATCTTCATGTCGCTTGGTCAAAATTAATCAAAATGCTCTAAGGGGCATCTTCATGCCGCTTGGTCAAATTAATAAAAAATGCTCCAAGGGCATCTTCATGACCGCTTGGTCAAATTCAAAATAAAAAATGTTCCAAAGGCATTCCAAGCCACTTTCGTCAACTATCAAAATGCTCCAAAGGCATCCATAAACTCTTTGGCCACCCAAAATGCCCCAATGGCATTTGCTAAGTCCATTGGTCATAATAACAACATGCACAATCAAAATCAACAAGTAAATGCTAAATCATTGCTAAGTGCACTTATTCAAAAGTCATTAGTGAAGATAATCATGCACCCCTTGCTTGGGGAAAATAAGCAAAATATCAAAAGCAAATTCAAGCAACCTAGGCTAGGATTTGACTTAAACTAAGTCTCCTAATTGCCACCAAGGCTAGGATTTGACTTAAACTAAGTCTCCTAATTGCCACCAAGGCTAGGATTTGACTTAAACTAAGTCTCCTAATTGCCACCAAGGCTAGGATTTGACTTAACTAATTGCCACCAAGGCTAGGATTGGACATAGCTTATCTCCTAATTGCTAGCTAGGATTTGACTTAAACTAAGTCTCCTAATTGCCACCAAGGCTAGGATTTGACTTAAACTAAGTCTCCTAATTGTTGCCTAGGCTAGGATTTGACTTAAACTAAGTCTCCTAATTGCCACCAAGGCTAGGATTTGACTTAAACTAAGTCTCCTAATTGCTACCTAGGCTAGGATTTGACTTAAAAAAGTCTCCTAATTGCCACCAAGGCTAGGATTTGACTTAATCTTGTCTCCTAATCACTTCACAAAAGGCTCCAAAGGTAACCAAATACCTTTGGTCAAATCACAAAAGGCTCCAATGGAACCTTAATGCCTTTGGTCATAGGATGTGCACTGTCTTGCATGACTGGAGCATCCAATGTTGATCAGATCAATGATCATCATACACCCTACAACCAAACATAGCAGTCTACGTTTTTGCTCCGTGCTGTGTTTTTCCCACATAGTGCATCACAAAAAGGGGCATCTGTAGACACCTAAAACATGTCATGTTTAGGAGAACTACTCATGTGGGCACATTCATAGACCATGTGACTAAACCTTGGGACCTTCCAAGTGCCAAAAGTGGTTTTCACCACTCATATAGGGCAGTCTTAGCCCATCCAAGCCTGGCCGCTATGAACCAGAGTGACTAGATTCTGGCCACTGAAGCTCAGAGTGGCCAAGCCCTAGCCACTGTAGATGACAGTGACTAAGCCCTAAATAGCAACTTGCCATCAAACTAGCCTAATCTCGGGTGGAAGTGGTAGTTTGCATGCAATAAGGCCAAGTGGGGATAACTTTGCATTCCTCCTCACAACCAGTCTACATGAGAGACTCAAGTCCAGATTTAGACATCAGTTAACTGGCCCTCAAGGGTAGACAAAGACATAAACTTCTCATGCTAACATCCAGTTTGTATGCAAGATTCAGTCCTAGGGTTTTAGACCTAAACCTAAGCCCTCAACACATTATAAGGTGCAAACCTAAGAGCACCAAAGGGAGACTTTCAAAGATACAGAAGAGGGAGAGCTTTTGGAGACTTGGAGAGCTTCTCTTGGAGAACATTTTTGTAGCGAAGCCCTATCGGATCGGAGAGCAAATTGGAGTGCCTTTTAGGAGCAATGAAGTGCTAGCCGATTGAGAGGTTATCATCTATAGGATATTCAACACATCGAGCATAAACGACAATCATTTCAACATCAGCAATAATCCTAGATCCATAGCCTTGGAGCAATAGAGACAGGTTTTCATCTTAGCGGCCACTGTCTCGGATAGTGGCCCATAGGCCTAGTCTAGGGTTCTTAGCATTAGTTTCTTTTATTTAGCTTGTTACATGTTTTCACGCCATTAGCATAGATCTGATTTATCACATTTACTTGCATTCATAGCATTAGTTTCTATTGTCATTGAGCATATTTCTATTTATCATTAGGGTTATTGCTAACAACCTCATCCAGGGAGGCAATCTCGGATAGTTGAGTGTTTGCTATTGTTTTCATGCTTGCAGGACTACAGGTTCACTAGACAGGTTATCAACATACGAAAGCAAAAGGATCCCTCTAGGAACTAGACCTGGAGAAGGAGGCATCTGTAAGCCCTCATACAGTTTCGTGTGCATCACCGGGAAGCCTACAAGAGTGCATCACCCCTTGCAAGGGAATATCATACATCTGCTACCCTATTTTGTAAAATCTATATCAAATGAAGGGTATCCCTTAGAGGGATCCATATGTAACCGAATCTTGGAAAAGCAATAAAGAGCATTATTCATTCATTTCTTTGTATTTCGGTTGTATCTACTTTCACATATTTCATTTAATGCATGATTAAGTATAAATAGATCAAATAATATTCACAAATAGAGTAGTGGATGGTGCACCGCTTCCCCGGGGTCACTACAAATACTACTTTTTCTTTCTTTATTTTCTCTTTTCTTTAATTTTTTCTTTTTCTTTGCTTTTTTTTTCTTTTTGCTTTTCTTTTTTGGGATACTTGCTCGGATTAGACAAGGAGCAAGGGATTTTATTCGGGTAGGGGGGAGCTTGTCCTTTTGCCATTTCTTAGTATTCTAGACCATGCGCATAATAGGATAACAAGGGAAACTTTTCTCTTAAGGAACTAAGACTACTATGTCATTTTTTGAATTTGCAAAAATCATTTTAAGATGTGAAAATGTGTTCTTGTTTCAAGAAGTAGCAAGACTAGTTCCCAAAACTCAAAATTTTATTTAGTGAAGTAATAGTGAATTTTGGTTCAAGAGAGATTTATAATAAAAATGGCAAAATCAAAATTTAGTAAAGATGTAAATTAAGTGATTGTTTCAAGATAAATTTTGAGTTTATCCAAAATAAAATAAAATATAACTTGAATTTTGGAAGACAACACACACTGATGCAAAATATAAGAGCTTAACAATTTGAAATTTTTTTGGAAATTTTTTCATGTTTTTTTAATTTTTTTTGGTTGTTTTGATAATATGACAGTTGCAAACTAAATGATGAAGAAGTTATTTACAATTATATACAAAAATAGAACTTTTACTTTATGCATAATATCTTTTGAGATGCATGATGTTCATTGGCTCTTTGAGATATTTTCCATCCAAAGTAGCCAAACGATATGCACCTGATCCAAATTTAGCAATGATGAAAAATGATCCAATCCAATTAGGGTAAAACTTGCCTTTAATATATTTTCTAGCATTAGTATTTTTTTGGTTTTCTTTGAGTACTAAATCACCGACTTGAAAAGATCGACTATGAAATTTCTTTGCATATGATATTTTGAGTTTATCTTGGTAAGAGTGAAGATGCTCTAGAGAATGAATACGCTTTTCATCTAGAAGATCCAACTGACTTAGTTTTCCAGCACGATATTCATCCCTTACTTCGGCATCTTGAAGTAGAAGAGCTAAAGAAGGAACTTCTAACTCAAATGAAAAAACTGCTTCAGAACCATATACCAAGACAAAAGGTGAAGCACCAGTGGGAGTACGAACACTAGTTTGATAGGCCCATAAGGTGGGATATAATTGCATATGCCAATCATAGCCTGATTTATTAACCAATATTTTTAAAATCTTAATTAAGATTTTATTAGAAGCTTCAGCTTGGCCATTTCCTTTTGGATAATATGGAGTGGATCATCGATGTTGAATTTTATATTTTTGAAAAAGTTTTTTAATGTCTTTGTTCTTAAAGCATGTTCCATTATCATAGATGAGAGTTGATGAAATACCAAATCTATAAATAATTTTATTAAAGATGAATTTGGACACTTGGAATCCTATGTAAGAAGCTAATGGCATAGCTTCTACCCATTTTGTAGAATACTTTGTTGCTGTTATGATGAATCTATGACCATCAGAAGAGATATGATTAAATTTACCAATGATGTCTAAACCCCATTTAGAAAAGGGCCAGGGAGGATATAGCTTGAAGTTCCGAAGTAGGAGTGTGAACAAGATCTACATGTCTTTGACACTTGTCATAATGATACACATAATCATTAGCATATTTTTCCATGGAAGGCCAAAATTATCCTATTCGTAGGAGTTTTTTAGCAATGGAACTTCCACTAAAATGTCCTCCATAGGATAAATCATGGGCTTCACTTAATGATTTCTTAGACTCTTATAAATTGAGGCATATCAAAAGGATACCTTAAAAAGACCTTTTATATAGGGTATTTCCAATAATTACGAAGTGAACATCTCGCTGACGTAATATCCTACGTTGGTTTCTATCTAATCCTTATGGGAAGTTTCCTTTTTGGAGAAAATTAAAGATGTCTATGTACCAAGGTTTTGAAGTTATTTCATTAATCAAAAATACATCTAATGTTTCTAGACAATACCTAGATGAATCAAGTTCTTGGAGTTGATTAATAACGATTGTAGCATATTCATCATCCAACTCCAAAGGTAACAAAGAGGTCATAATAGCCATGGCATCTATAGCACGATTGCTAGTGCATGGGATGGCCTCGAAAGTTACTTTCTCAAATAAGGATATAAGCTTAAGAATGTATTCTTTATAGGGATGAATTTTCTCATCTCATGTTTGATATACTTCATTAATTTGATTTATCACAAGCTAAGAATATTCAAAGACTAATAAAACTTTAATTTTTAAGGCTAAAGCTGCTCGTAATCCAAGGATTAGAGTCTCATATTCTATAGTATTATTAGTACAAGAAAATAGAAGTTTAAATGACAAAGGAATAAGATGCATTTATGGACATATTAATAAAATACTTGTACCTACACCACTCATACACCTATCTCCATAAAAATACAAGGACCAAGATTCAGAAAGGTCCTCTTCTAAGTTAAGACATTCATCTAGAAATTCAATGGTTATAGGATGAGTAGATTCAAGAGGTGCAACAGTGAGTTGATCAGCTATAATTTGGCCTTTGATAGATTTTTTCCCAATAAATGTGAGTTCAAACCCACTTAGAGAAATAAGCCATTTAGTTGTGTGGCTTGATAAATAAGGCCTACTCATAAAATACCTTAATGGATCAGACTTAGCAATAACAAGTGTTTTTTGACTAAGCATGTAGTGGCGTAACTTTCATGTAGAAAATACCACTGTCAGAAAAAGCTTCTGTAGAGGTGTATAACGAGTTTCATAAATTATTAATGTTCTTTTTATATAATAGGTGGCTCGTTCTTTCTTATCATCATCAATTTGAGCCAACATTGCTTCAAGTTCTGTTCAGAAGCATAAATATATAAAATAAAAGGACTATCAAGTTTAGGAGGAAAAAGCACTGGAGGAGTAAGAAGATATTGTTTAAGGGCTTCAAATGCTTCTTGACATTCATTATCCCATTGAAATGGGATATTTTTCTTAAATAACTTAAGAAAATGTCAGGTTTTATCTACCAATTTATCAATGAAGCGACGGATAGACTAAAGTTTACCTTGTAAACTCCTTAATTATGATATATTTTTAGGTGGTGGTATATCAAGGATAGCTTTAATTTTAAGGGGATCTATCTCAATGCCATGCATAGAAATAATAACTCCTAATAATTTTCCTGATTTGACTCAAAATACACATTTGTTTGGGTTTAGGTAAATCTTATATTCCCTTAGTTTATCAAACACTTTTCTTATATTATTAATATGATCTTCTTCCTTAGTTGAGCGAGCTATGATATCATCTACATAGTCATGTAGAATATCATACATAATATCATGAAAGATGTATGTCCTAGCCCTTTGATAGGTTTCAGCTATATTCTTTAAACCAAAGGGCATTACTTTCCAACATGAAGTACCCCAAGGTGTAATGAAAGCAGTCTTGGATGGTCTTCAAGAGCTATTCAGATTTGGTTGTATCTTGAAAAACCATCCATAAGGAATAACATCCCACTCCTAGCCATAAAATATATAATCTGATCCATATTTGGAAGAGGAAAATCATCCTTAGGGCATGCAACATTAATATCTCTAAAATTAGTACACACTCTAATCTTAGTGGTATCTTTCTTGGTTACTGGAACAACATTTGATGTCTAATCAACATAATCAATGGCTTGAATAAAGTTAATATCCAAAAGTTTTTGTAATTCATCTTTAACTAATAACTCTACTTTTGGGTGCATTTTTCTAAGTTTTTGTTTAACAAATTTTGCATCTAGGTGCACCACTAAATGGTACATGACCATTGAAGAGTCTAAGCCTGGAATATCCATATATGTCCAAGAAAAAACATCAACATATTATGTGAGAAATGTAATATGTTGTTTTTGTCTCTCTTCACTTAGTTCTGCTCCAATTTTAACCAAGTGAGGGTTGTTTTCAGTCCCAATGTTGACTTGTAGCACACCTTCTACTACAATGTTTAAATATCTTTCAAATTTGGGAGAAGCGGATGACACACCCATTTCTTGTAATTATTCTAAGATTAACTTAGCTAATTCTTCCTTTGGGGTTGTTTTTTGAACATGGGCTATACATGATATAGATTCTTCAAAGAAAAAATTGTTTCTCAAAATTTCTTCAATAGAAATGTCATGAAAAATGTCTCCTTCTAAACATTCATCAGGTGAAGCAATCATTTCTAAAAATGCTATTGATAACATGTTACAAGAATGTATCCTTTTACTTTTTTTAAAATATTCTTAATGTGCTAAGTACTCTTGATATGTTATTAGTTGGTCATCATCCTCAATTAGGAATGGTTGAGTTTTGGTAGGGATATAACCAATACCACATCATACAGTCCATTCCTCTATTTCTAAAGGTTCATGTATACCATTTTTGAGAGGTCCCAAACCTCTACATTTATAACCCATGTTGCACATCATTTGTTTTGACTTTACATATCCATTAGAAAAATAACATCTAGCAAATCCATTTTGATCCAGAGTAAAGCTCATTTTAATATTAATCTTTATAAGATCATACCCTGCATAGATAAAGGTACAACTACCTATATGGTAGATGCTTCCCAATTTTCATGGAAAGCCCATCATTCATGGAGATGGCAATAATTGGGATAATACAAGGGAATATTGGGTAGCAAACTTAGTATGTTCTAAATTTGTAAGTATTGAAGATAAATCCGGTAATACTTCATTCAAAAGAGGATATGAAGTAGAAGGACTATCCATTTTAGTTGTAGGTTTTGATGGTGTGGGTTTACATGATTAAGGAGGATCTTTAGGACAATTGTTTGTTGAAGATATGACAGGAAAAAATGGATCTCCTAAAGGTTCTGCCATAGCACATATGTCAAATGGTCTAGGATCACCATGGATAGTGACCAATTGAATTTTAAACTCAAAACATTGATATAACATAGAAGGTACTACTCTCATTGCATTGATCCAAGGTCAAACTAGAAGGATGTTGGCAATTTTGGGTTTGAGATCCTAGCTTCTTGTCTATGAGTTGTCATTGATGTCAAAAGGAAATGGCATTAATGTTAAGAGGATGTGTTGGTTTCAAAGGTGGAAGATTCCAAGAGAATCTTTTTAAGAGAATCCGGAGAGATTCCGTTGGATAGGGTTTTTATTAAAACCAAGTTAAATGGTTTTTATTAAAACCAATGGAAGTTCTCTTTATTACTTATTTAATTATTATTTAAAACCCTTCAAGGTTTTAATTAATTAATTATTTAATTAATTAAGGGAGAAATTAATTTATTACTTTTGATTAATTTCGAAATGGTCTTTATTTCTGCCGACGTCAAGGTGTCTTCGAAGAGACTATTTATTCTCCAACTCCTAAGGTTGGAAGGCCAATTAATTCAAAATTCCCTAAATGCAATTTGCGGTGTTTGTGCTCTGTATTCGCTATGATCGAAGGAAGACTTAGAAGCACGTGCGGTTGAAAAGTCTTCGGGAGTTTTTTTTCGAGGGTGAAGTGGAGGGAAGTTCACTTGTGAACTTCGTAGCCCACGTGGGCTAGTGGCAGCGAAGGCTGCTATTGGGCGCTACATTGGCGAAGGTCATCGTTTCGAGTCTCGCGGGGGTGCTTTGCTAGAGTAACACACGTTTTTATTAAAACGTCTTTATGTCACGAAATTCAAAGTTTCTTGGATAGCGATTTATAAGGTGTGATTAAATTTTATGAGTTTTGGTTTTTGTGATTAGCATTGAATAAAAGCTTAGGAGAAATAAGGGCATATTTCTTTGGATGTATTTTTAAGATTATTCTTTGCTATGCTAAAATTAAAAATGGAGGTATAAGGTGTGAGTCTATGATTGTTGATTTATTGGCATGTTATGGTGGTTGTGTTTAAAGAAGTGGAGCTAAAAGGTGTAATAAAGGAAGTTTATATTATTGCTCATTTCTTTTTATTCTAACCCTAACTTGGTTGGAAGTTTGAGAGTTGTGTGTGGTGACAGCTTGAAGGTTCAATTATTTTCTACTCCAATAAGGTATGGGCACATTCTTCTTATGAGTATGATTGGTGTATGTTTTCTAAAATAAGGTTGGAGTGAAAAGGTATTCTACTAGGTATCCTTTGGCTAGGTGTAAATCCTATTTTCTGGTTTGTTGAAGACTACTTATGCATTGTTATCCTTAAGGAGAGTTTTTGGTGAATGCATAATTTCTAGTTTGAGATAGTGGAAGCTTTGTGCACTAGGGTTTATATTTGTGAGTCTAGCTACTTGCATTGAGTTGGTGGAACCCTTGGTTGGCTGTTTTGAGTTTGATGGTTGAGTTGCTTCCATAGAGGTTGTTTGATCAAGTTATTGCTTTACTTGATTCATGATATTGGGCTTACTCCATTGAGTTGATTTGAGTAAGTTATTCTTTGCATTTGGTGATATTGTGTTGGTGGCTGTTTTGTTCAAATATCTTTGGAGGGAAAAGGATTTCTACTTGTTTCCTTTTCTTGTGATGATTGGTTGAATGCTTCAAGGTTGATGTTGAGTTGAATGGTGTTGGTTGACTAAACCTTGTTTGATGAGCATTGTTGTTGAAACCCTAATTGATGGTGAAAATAACATGAGTATCATTGTTATGTGATTCTTTGCATAGTTGGAAATTGTTGGGGTTTCATGTTCTTGAAAGAAAACATTCTATCCTATCCATTTCAGATATTGAGTTGAGTTTTCAAATTTGAGATTGAGATTGAGCTGAGTTGATTTGAGTTGAGTTTTGAGATTGGGATTTTAGTATAGAACATATTGAGTCTCTAACAATTCTCTTTATGCTTCTATGAGTTTGAAAAATCACATTGGGTCTCTAACAATTCACTTTGTGATTTCCTACTAAGAAAGTTTTTCTTGGTGAGCTTGCTGAGTTTTTGGATAGGTTCCGGTGAGGACTTGTGATCTAATTTGGACAGGTCCTAGTAGAGGACTTGTGAGCTAATTTTGATAGTTCTAGCAGAGAACTTGAGGATAGAGGTGCATTGGTTCTATGAGAAGAACCCAAGGACAATTGGCAAGTCTTTGAGAAGGCTTGTATGCAGAGGATTGATTTGTTCAAGAGTTGGACAGATCTAACAGATAGAGGAAGACTTGTACTAGACCGACTGACTATGTTTGGTACAGGTTGTTGAGCTGCTGTGGACGTGATCATAGAAGGTAGAGTTCTCTTAGGCTAAGCATTGAGGACAGGAGGTCTTCGGTGGAAAGGAGTTCCACATGCTGGTAAGAGGTAGAGGCAGTTGATCTTCTGAGGGATCATTTCTAGAGCAGAGGGGAAGGTATCTCCTTTGAGCAGAGGCTCATAAATTATGATTTGGGGAAGGTATCTCCTTTGAGCAGAGGCTCATAAATTCTGATTTGGGGAAGGTATCTCCTTTGGGCCGAGGCTCATAAACATTGTAATTGGGAAGGATTCCCAAAGAACTTTGAGATAACTTTTAGAGAAAATTTTTGTGGACGTAGCCTAGCCATTATGGGTGAACCATGTTAAAATTGGTGTCACTTTGTGGATGATATTGTGCATTGCTTTGATATTGCTTTGAGTATATTGCTTTACTATTTTGAAGTATAAAGGAAAAAGTAAAAAGATGTCTTATACTGTTCACCCTTGTGTTCTTCAAATGATGTTATATGATGCAGGACAAGCTACAACAAATAGGGGTGTATCTAGAATTATTGGACTAAATTGCAATGGTATTGACAATACTCCACATGTTTCTTGGGTTTCATCATTAAAAGCTTTGATAATCATTTCTGTTTTTTTTAAATATTCATTTCTAAATCCAAATATTTGAAAAAATTCATATGTGCATATGTTTAATGATGATCCATTATCAATTAAGACTATTTTAACACCTACATCTCCAATTAATGCTGTAATGTATAGAGGATTATCTCTATACATGCTTTGGGGAGGAATGTTCTTATCTTGAAAATCTATATAATTTGTTCCATGAGAAATCAAAGCATTAACCACAACATTTGGTTCTATATTTGGAGGTACCATCATTTTGCTTAAGGTACTCATTAATTCCTCTCTATGTATATATAAAGTTCTTAGAAGATCCAAAAGAGAAATTCTAGCTATGATAATTGCTAATTGTTCATTAATTTCATAAGGAGGTTTTTGTTATGGATTTGATACATTATTTCCCTTTGTGGGTGATTTTAATACAAATGGAGGTGATTTCTATTTTTGAGTTTGAGCTTGTGATTGAGAAATTTGACTTTGGGATTTTTGTCCAGTGATGACTCCAATAGTGCCCACATTGTTATTATTTTATAAGTAACCAGAGTGGGGTCTAGCATTTACTACTTGTTCATTTGAAAGTGTTTTTCGATATGAGGGTCGAGTGGTCATTCTTCTAGGGAATGGTTCTTCTAGAAATAATAAAACTGTGATGGGAAGAATTTGATCTGACTCATATTCAGAACTATTTGAATTATTTGAGGTGATGTCCATTTCACTTTCTGTTTCATTTTCTATGTCACTTCTTGTATCTTCTAAAGATGAAGATTGAAAATATTGTATGGGCCTAATTATAACTGCAGATTGAGAAGGCACATATGAAGTTTACAAATTTTGTTGTGGTAAAATTTTTCTAATGGTCCCCACATACCGATTTGGGGGAGGAACATTATGATGTTCTAGTTGATTCACAACCTCTTTACCATGCTTGGGTAAAGGATGTTGGAAAATATCTAAAGTTTGATTGGCATTTTGATTTGGTTGTCTTTGAGAATTATTTTGAGGATTTTTATTTGAGGGAAACTTTTCTACTTTGATTTTACCTTTATCAATCTGATCTTCTATCATATGTTTTAATCATGTACAAGAATTTATTGAATGTCCATCCACTTGGTGAAAATTACAATGTAAATCAGCCCTATATCTAGCTGCAGTGGTATCTGGTTGTCTTATATCTGGTAATCGTATTAAACCTTGTTCTAATAATTGAGGTAGAATCATGGTTAAGGGTTGATTCAGTCTTGTGAATTATCTTGGTGGTTTATCAAGAATTTTTAACAAAAATTCTTCATAGCTTCTGTAGTATTTATGTTTGAGGCATTTCTACTATCAGTGACTCCATCACCTACTACTTGTTTATTCTTATATTGATTTTTGGAAGTTTTATCCTCATCCTTTTTCTTGAACTGTCCTCTTCTGATAAGGGTATCTTCTACCCTTCTTGCTAAGTCTATAGCTTGATCAAAAGAGATCACTGTAGTTGTATCCAGTTCATAAGATAATTATTCTTGTAAATTGCCAATGAATATTTCCAATATCTCTTAGTGAGGTAAGGTAAAATGCAATTTTCCTAAAATTTATCTCCATTTAGTCAATAATTCAGCAAAGCTTTCATATTTTCCTTGTTTCAAATTATATAAATCCTTAATAGTGACATGTCTTTCTATGTATGCACTAAATTGGTGAACAAACATTTTTGTTGTCTCTTCAAAGTTTCTCAAAGAATTAGTTGGTAATTGATAATACCATTCTAAGGCCATGCCTCCAAGACTTTTAGGAAATATTTTTAGTAACAACAAATCATCATAGGAAATATCATGACATGTTGTCCTAAACATGCAAATATGCTCAATAGGATCTTCGATTCCTTTATATATCGGGAGGACCAACATAAGGAAATGTTTGCGGTAAGGTTGAGCAACAACAATAGGATCTGAGGGTTGACTACACATCTCTCTATAACTATATAAGGGATGGTAGGGATCCATATGATCTAGACGTGAAGCTAATTTTTTAACCAAGGCCTCAAGTCCTTGTAGTTGCCCACCAAATTGATATTGTGGTATCATATTGTTGTGTATTTGATGATATGATGGTGTTGTCACTTAAGGATTTCTAGTATAAATGCTATTATGTAGAGTGTTCATGGGAACAATGTTATGGATCTTATATGGAACTATATTTTATTGGATTTTATGTTGATGATGATTGGAATTTTGTATCTTCTTAGCCTTTTGTGATGTAGCTTTTTGTTGATTAGGATCTTGAGAGGAAGAAGAATGTTGTTTTTATTTGGAGTTTGATTGTGTTGCTTGTTTTTTATTGTTCAAATCTATGTTTTGATTGTTTTTTTTGAGATGGTCTAGCTTGATCTTGATCTGTTCTATTTATGTATGTCATTGGATTTGAATTTAAATGGAGGGCAAATTATATAGCAGCCTACATTGAATAATCTCCTGATGGGATTAAACGTTCTGTATTTATTACATGATGAAGTTCATCTATATTTTCTTTTAAAAAATCCATAAATTGTTGGATAGATTTAAAGCTAACATTACCTTGAGGATCTACAAAAGGTTGTTTAGGATCTTCTTCTTCTTACCCTTATCCATTATCATCCTTGTTTTGTGAGTTTATCATCTTCAATAATTACCCTATCATCAAGGTTTTCTTGATCTGGTTCATCAGATTCTATTTGTTTACCATTTCTCAAAATCCTAGGCATTTTGCTTTTAGAATATTTTATCTTTTAGTGATATATATATGTTGTATATATATATGCTTTAAATTCTTGGGTATATATGTTATATATACCTATATAAATAATATATATTATATTTTTTTTTGGTTTTTTGTGTTTTTGAAAACAAAGCAGAAATAAATATTATAATATTCTAGATATTATATTTAATTTTCTTGAAATTTTTTATAAATATCGTTAATAGGCTCAAGTTATTAAGGTGATATATAATGTTCTTCAAATTGAAAGTTTGTTTTTAAGAACTTGACAAAATGATCTATAGTGATACTATCAATTTCAGAGTCTTGAGTATAAAAATATATTTTGTGACAATACTCACGAAAATGCATTACCCTAGGAGTTTTGTAATATCTTCTTTTGTTTTCCAAGACTATCTCCTGTTCCTCTATGTGTGCTATAAATCTGTGTACTATTATATCATTTTCAATATAATCTTCAAAAGTATAAACAGTTGAAGAAACACTTGCTTTATTATCTGCTAACCACCTCTCACATGACCTTTGAATATCAAAGTAGTGAGAAGAGTTATCAGGCTCTAGGATTCTAGCTATGTCAAATCTCTTAAATTGGCTAAGTCTTGGTATGTTGGTTTTTATAATGTCTAGCCTCTTCCAAAGTTTAGTCCACTGTTCCTAAGATGGAATACTAAAATTTTGAACTACTAAGGATATTTCCTGTATAGATAATAATGCTCTAACATATATGATTGCAGCTCTTCCTATATTGAAATTTAACATCTATGAAATGTATTTAAAATGTGGAAGTTTTTATTAATGATATTTTTGTTTTTATATATATATATATATATATATTATTATTTTTGTTTTTTATGTGTTTTTATGAATCATAAATATGCCTATGTTATTCACGTCGGGTTCACCAAAGAATGTAGCTCTAAAATTTTTGCACTCCTTTCCTTTAGGCTAATGGATCTACACCTATAAGGGGAATGAGAAAATGGTACGTCTACACCTCAGAGGAGAGGCAATTGAGATCGTGCCCTCTTTGGTGATTTTTTGATGAATTAGTTAGGGTTCAATAGAAAACATTTCTAATGCAGTTTCCATGCCTAGGTTAGGAGTTTGTTTGATGTGTTCTTTTTATTTTTCTCACAATTACCTAGTTTGGCCAAATGCAACTAAATCTATACTAAATGTAATTTTTATTTCAATGAACACAACAGACAACGAATTACAAAAGGTAAATTAATGCAATGCTTAATTATAAAGAAATTTTACATTCTTACTTAGCCCAAATGTTTTATGTAGAGTCTGTTTGCTTGCTGTAGGTCATATCAGATGTAGTAGGGCGACATCAGACATTCGATCTGTGATTGGCTGATTTGATCTGATATCATCTGATCCGATCTGATCAGAAACCTACAATTTCATAGATAGAGAACAAAAAGGAAACTTGCAATGCCATATGGGTCTTGTTAAGCATGGATTAGGATAAATAAAAGCTTATTGTATGTTGTATTTAAAGGAAACACTATGAATATGAGCTATGATATGCAAATAACATAGTTGAATGCAAGGATGGTGAAATCCAAGAATGATAAATGACAATTTCTATATTAAATGCAATGATGGATGATAAATATGATGCTTGAAATGCAAATTTGAGATGAAAGAGTACAAACCAGAGTCTGAAGGTGCCCCCAAGTAACTTGTAGATAAAATCGAATGCTGTAGAACCTGATTGGATGCTTTTGAGCAAGATCAGATGTTCAATCATAGATCGTACCCACCGATGCACAACTACCTTACTTCCAAACCTACAAATGCTTAGGAAAAATAATAGGAAATAAAATGCTAAGAATACAAAAGTGATTTCTAATCATCTATGGAGTTAGAGAGAGCTAGGGGCTAGGAGGAAAGCAAGGGAAGGATGCTTGATTAAATAATCTTGGTAGGTTGAAGGGGTTGGATCAAAAATAGTAGGAGTTACAAATTATTCCAATCTGGGTGATATTGGGAGATCATATCCCGTAACCATCGCATGGATAGGCAGATAAAGACAAAAGGAGTTGTAAAAAAATTGTCATTTTATTGTTCTAGGCAATTTTTGTTTTTGGACGAGATCAGACATTCGATCTTGAGTAGTTTAGGTCCGATCTAGGATTGGACATCTAGTATCGGTAAAATAGAGCCGATCTCATCAAGATATTAAAAACTAACTTAATGTGGGTGCAAAAATTGAGGCAGGAGGTTAGCAGGTTGTTTTAATCAAATTTTTAATGTTTTTAACTTAGGGTAAATTAATATGTGTCAATTTTAGGTTGTTACAATTATAATTAAGTTTTCTTGCAAATAAAATAAACTCTTGGTTCAATTCATATCCATAATAATAATAATAATAATAATAATTTTCCATTGAAGAGCATACAATAAATTAAAATAGAATATGCAAGTTTCAAAGATAACACCATTTTTATCCTGGGAAAACCCAAAAAGAAAAACCCAACCTCAAAGATATGTTTTCATTATAATAAAAAATTTCTCCAATACAATCAATTTAAGGAATTTCCACAATTCCATTTTCCAAAAGGATCCATATATTACATAAGAATTTACATAATTCTTTATGTTATGAAAGAAAACCATTCTTTCCAAATATATTCAGTAACAATATATTTTCATTAAACAAGGTATCTTGTTTTCTACAATCATATTGTATAAAATAAATTTCAAGAAGGGACCCTATAATCCCCTCAAGAATAAATCTCTCATCCATTCCTTCCAAAACATAATGCCAATTTAATGATCATAAAGGTGCATAGTAATATCATTGATAAAGTCATAAGTTATTTGAAATGTCACGAGCGGGAACGGGAGCGGGAACGGGAGCGGGTGCGTCTGTGGACGATGGCGATGGAGATGACGGGAATGGAGGGTCGACGGGGATTGCTGGTCTGGCAGCTTTGTCCTCGGGCCCTGCAGCTGGTGTTGGGCCTACTGCAGGCCCACTCAGCTTTTGTCACGGTGAAGACCCTAACGGCGTGGCAAAAATGACGTCTGGTAACGGTAGGGTTTCAACCTCCTCTCCCTCCAAAACGTGACCTTGGTCTTTGTCCTTTGCGGATAAAGTCAGGTCCTCGACTGGAGCTTTCTCTTTTCAAACTCCTTTGCCTTTCTCTATTTTGGGCACTGAAGTTTCGTTTCCTAGCGAGGCTATGGAGCCACTAATCTTTCAAGAGTCCCTCTCTCTGGTTGGGAAATTTGTCGGTGCCCGACCCGATATGGAAACTATCCGCGAATGGGCCCTTTCCAAATGGTGGTTGTCTGGAAGCATGGAGCTTGTGGCCTTTCCTAGGGGGTTCTTTATGATAAGGCTAAACAATGCCCTCGACACCCAACGCATTCTCACTGGTGGACCTTGGTTTTTTGGTCGTCGAAGCTTGTTTCTACGGAGATGGGGGGAAGATTTCGACCCTGAAACTCAGTCTATCAACATCGCCCCAATTTGGATCAAACTCCATGGGCTTCCCCCATAGTTTTTCTATAATGATGCTCTCAAAGGCATCACCCAACCGATTGGAGATTTAGTTGCCATCGACCCTGCCACCAGAGCAAGAACCAGAATGACCTATGCCCGTGTCTGTGTCATGGCTAATCTGGATTCGGTTCTGCCTACCTGCATCGGCATCAACGTCGAAAGCTTCAGAAGGCATCAAGGAGTTGAGTATGAGAACAAGCCTACTTTTTGTTTGGAGTGCAACACCCAGGGTCACTTGGCTTCTCAATGCCCTTCCCAAAAAAAAGATATTCCCAGTGATTCTGGCAGGAAGAAGGATTCCCAGATTCCCAATGTTCAAAAAAAGGCTCCTGGCAGGGGCCGAGGCCGTTCTGCAGGCCCCCCTAAATCATCTGCTCCCAACAACGTAAGTGCTCTGCCTTCTCGTACCAATCATTTTGCTCCTTTAAATAATCTTCCAACTAATGAGGACATCTCCAATGACCCTCCCATAGATCCAATCATCTCATCCACACCCACTGCGTTTCAGTCTCCCTTGTCCAAGGGTAAGGCTGCAATGACCTCCCCGCACTCACCCTCAGATTCTGGTCCCTCTCACCTTCCTCTTCCCTTCCCACCCCTTCCCCCGACTCAAAACCATCCTCTTACCCTCTCCCCTGAGCCTGTTGCACTGCGCCAGTCTCCCCGCTCTCCATCCCCCCATAGGCCTGTTCCTGGGACCAACACCACCGTAATTCTTCAATCTTCCAGCCCTCTAAAATCTCCCATTTCCACCCCCAAAGCTGATGTCAACAAAGAACAGAGAAGGGGAAGACCGTCCAATGCAGAAAAGCTGGCCAAAGCAACTGAGCTTGAAGCGGCTGATGGATCTGTGCCTACCTCCTTGGGCCCTACTTCCGAACAACCCATTCATCAAGATTTGGATGAGGTTAGACCTAAACTTACTCCGTCTCAAGGGAGAGGCAGAGGTCGCAAAGCAAATCCCAAGTCAAATCGATGAAGTTTGTCTCCTGGAATGTCAGAGGCCTCAACGGATCTGCCAAACAGAGGACTGTCAAGTCGGTGAGAAAAAACCTAAAACCAAATATCATGTTTCTTCAAGAATCAAAACTGGATGAGAACAACAACAATCAAGTTTGCAAACTTATCTGGGAAAATAGCAATTTCGTCTCTTGCCCCTCCTCAGGGGCCTTCGGGGGTCTCCTTTGTTTGTGGGATCCGACAACTATTGAGGGGAGAGTCCTTTCAGTCTCTGACAGAACCATCAACATTTTGTTCACTAACAAAGTCACCAACCTTCAATGGATTGCCACCAATGTCTATGGACCAAACAGTCCTGTCAACAGAAGATTGTTGTGGGATAACATTACCGCAATGCGCAACAACTTTCCTGACTTTCCTTGGATGCTCTGTGGTGACTTCAATTCTCCCCTTCACCTGTTTGATAAGCAAGGAGGCAATCCGATCACTAGCCGCTGCATTGAAGATTTCAGCGATTTTGTCAACCTCAATGAGCTTATGGACTTACCGCTCCAAGGATCCAACTATACATGGAGCAACAGACGGGCGGGCATTCATCACATCCAAATTTGGCTTGACAGATTTCTCTTGTCCAAAGAACTCATTCCTATTTTTGGTGATGCCAGGCTGCATAGCCACCCAAAAATTGGATCTGATCACAACCCTATAATTATGGATTGTTCCCGACCCCAAAAAACCTTTAAAACCCCTTTCAGGTTTGAAAATATGTGGCTCACTCATCCAGATTTAGGTCGGTGTATTCGACAATGGTGGCAGCAAAACCTTTGTCCAAACCCCCTCTTGAATCTGTTCCTCAAACTCAAAGCAGTCAAACTCAAGCTAAAATGCTGGAACAGGGAGGTTTTCGGCAACCTTTTTAGTGAAAAAAAGCTTCTGCTGGATGAGCTCAAAAGGGTGGAAAATCTGATTCAGGAAGGGGATCAGAGGGTTGAAACTTTCATGGAAGAAAAATGCCTCCTTTCAAACCTTCACAATGTTTTGGCTAAGGAAGAGTCCTACTGGAGACAAAAATCCAGAAGCCTCTGGCTCAAAGAAGGAGACACCAACACGAAGTTTTTCCATGCTTCCACCCTACGCCACAGAGGTTCTAATAAAATCTCAGAGTTGACCAAGGCTGATGGTACCATTGTCTCTGATATCCATGCCATCAGACAGGAAGCTGTGCACCACTTCCAGGAAATCTTAGGTCCAAGTGTTGACTGCCACCCCCGCACAACAAGTTCTCTGCTTCAGAACATTCCAATGTTGGTGTCTAACGATGATAATGAGAAACTGCTCCAATCCTACACCGAAGAGGAGATCAAAGATGCTCTGTTTGCAATGGAACCTGACAAGGCTCCCCGGTCCTGATGGCTTTCCACCCCGGTTTTTTCAACACTTTTGGGATGTCGTGGGCCCTGATGTTGTTGCTGCGGTTAAATTCTTCCAGAGAGCCAAAAAGATGCCGAGAGAAGCCAATTCCACCTTCATTGTTTTAATTCCCAAGTCTAATGAGCGTGCTTCCCTCTCCGACTTCAGACCTATAAGTCTCTGTAGTGTCATCTACAAACTTATCACCAAAGTCATGGCAAACAGGCTGAAAGACATCCTTCCATCCATCATTGACCAGTGCCAAGGCAGCTCGGTCAAAGGCAGATTCATTGCTGATGGAGTGATAACCGTCCATGAGTTGGCTCATTCGGCTTATAAAAACAAAAAACCCAGTATGTTCCTTAAGCTTGACATGAACAAGGCTTTTGATCGGGTTTCATGGAAATTCCTGTTTGAGGTCCTTGAGAAGTTTGGGTTTCACAAAGAATGGGTTAAGATGGTTCGAGAATGTATCTCTACTGCTTGGTTCTCTGTTCTTATCAATGGTTCACCTGTCGGCTTCTTTCCAAGTTTTAAAGGCATTCGTCAAGGGGACCCCCTGTCACCCTTCCTCTTCATCATTTTGGCTGAAACTCTTGGAAGAACCCTTACTGCTGCCTGCAACAGTGGACTCGTCTCTGGGATCAAACCTGCCTCAACTACCAAGGCCATTTCCCATCAGCAGTTTGTGGATGATACTATTCTTTCCTCTCTGGCTTCTGTCCCCGAAGCAAAAATCATTAAGAACATCCTTGACTCTTATGAAGAGGCGGCGGGCCATAAAGTCAATTACCGCAAAAGCAAGCTATACTTCCTCAATACTCCCATCCACAGGCAAAACAGGATTGCTGAGATCCTTGGGTGTATCATTGGGAGCCTTCCAACTACTTATCTCGGATTACCGCTTTTCCATGGCAAATCGGTCTCGGCTATGTGGAACCCTGTTCTAGATCGTCTCAACAAGAAACTTGCAGGCTGGAAAAGTTCAATGCTCAGTCAGGCAGCCAAAGCCACTCTGGTCCAGGCTTGCCTGCAAAGTATTCCTATTTTTTTCTTATCTATCTTCAAAGCTCCAGCCTTCCATCTGCCAAAGAATTGAGCAAATTCAACGTAGATTCCTTTGGGCGGGAAACGAAAACAAGAACAAATTTTCCCTTGTTGCCTGGGACAAGGTTTGTTCCAAGAAAAAGGATGGAGGTCTCGGCTTCAGGGACATCAAGCGGATGAACATGGCTCTCATTGCCAAATAGTCCTGGAGACTTACCATCAATGAAAAAGCCACCTGGATTGACATCATCAAAGCTAAGTACCTTCATCAGGTTCCCTTTCTTGGAGAGCACAACCTTCCTGGCGGATCTCATTTCTGGAATGGTGTCACTAAATCAAGGAAGATCATCATGGAAGGTTTAAGGTGGTGTCTTGGAAATGGATTGGCCATTCATTTCTGGGACGATCCTTGGATCCGTGACAAACCTCTCAGTCAAGATCCTCATCTTGCTATGCTCAAGACGGTGACCGAAGCTACCTTTGGAGATAAGGTGTGTCATTTCATCAACCCAGGTACTACAAGACCCGAATGGAAACAATTGGCTTTGAATGGGCCTAGACTTATCACCGAGGCGCTTAGACGGCTTCAAAACTTACTGAGGAGCTGCATAATCCCCAGCTCTCACAAAGAAGACTCCATGGTTTGGAACCTTGAAGATTCTGGGCAGTTCACTGTTAAATCTGCCTACTACAGCCAAGAAGCTCCCAGTGATGGCCGTGACTCCACTAATCTGGTCTGGGTTCCCAAGATCATTCCCAAGGTTAAATTCTTCTACTGGTTGGCCATCCAAAATAGAATCCTCACCACTGACAATCTGATAAACAGAGGGCTTCTCATCCCCAATTGGTGCATCTTGTGTAAAAATGCCCGTGAGTCTACTGAGCATGTTTTTCTGGAATGTCCCTTCTCCCTTGCAGTGCTCAACCAGGTTTTCAACACTTTCGCCATCTCCGTAGCCCTCCCTCATTCCATTCCCCTCCTTTTTCAATAGTGGCCCCGGCCCTTCAAAAGCAGTCAACTCAAATTCATGTGGCAAGCGTGCCTTCACATTTTCCTGTGGCAGATTTGGCTTGAGAGAAATGCTAGAATTTTTCAAAACCTTGCCAAGGATAAGAAGATTGTTGTTGCCAAAATCTTGGCCCTTGCTGCGGAGAATGCCTCTCTCGTCTCATCGTCCAAACCTCCCCCTCCTGGACTTGAATTGGATCTAGCAAATCATTTCAATCTTCTCAATTTTTCTGCAACACCCCGCACTTCTGTTGACAGGTCTATTATCAAGTGGGTCTTACCTCCTTCTGGGTGGCACAAGCTCAACTTCGATGGCGCAGCCAAAGGCAACCCTGGAGCGGCTGGCGGAGGTGGAATTCTCAGAAATCACAGAGGAGAAATAATTTTGGCCTTTGCTCAGAACTTAGGAATTCAGTCCAACAATATGGCCGAGGCTCGGGCCTTGTTCCAAAGCTTGATTCTCTTGGAAGGCTTGTCTATCAATAAACTCATCATAGAAGGAGACTCATTGCATTGCATCAACTGGCTCAAAGGAACCTCTGTGCCTCCCTGGGCCCTTGTTTCCATCTTCGATGAATGCAAGACACTAATTGGTGTCTATCCAGAATTAATCATTCAACATCAATACCGGGAAGGAAACAAAGCTACGGACTGGCTTGCTAATAAGGGAGTTGACGCAACAGACATTCAGGTCTGGAGAGATTCCTTTCCAATCGGCCTAAGGGACGTTTCTTCAAGTTCCAATGTTTGCACAATGTGAGTGGGTTACTGGTCTTCGGGTTTTTCGGCTGCGTTTTGGCATCTTGGAGCGCTTTCGCATCATTTTTCTAAGTTGGTTGCAAAATCTCAGCTTGCTGCGTTATCCTTTTTGCTCAGGCCGCGAGGTTGCTTTTTGTCGCGATATCGCGACACTTTTCTCTCCCTCTGGTGCGGTCTTCCAACTTGTCGCGATATCGCGACACCTTTTCTCTCCGGGTGCTTTTTTGCAAACTTGTCGCGATATCGCGACACCTTTTCCCTTCGGGTACTTTTTCGCAAACTTGTCGCGATATCGCGACACCTTTTCCCTTCGGGTGCTTTTTCGCAAACTTGTCGCGATATCGCGACACTTTTGGCCTTCAGGCGCGGTCTTGCTTTTTGTCGCGATATCGCGACACCTTTTCTCTCTCCAACGGCGGTCTTCCATTCGGTCGCGATATCGCGACAGGTTTTCTCTCCAACGGCGGTCTTCCATTCTGTCGCGATATCGCGACACTTTTTCTCTCCGGGTGCCTTTGCGCAAACTTGTCGCGATATCGCGACACTTTTTCTCTCCGGGTGCCTTTGCGCAAACTTGTCGCGATATCGCGACATTTTTTTCTCTCCAAAGGCGGTCTTCATTTTTGTCGCGATTTCGCGACGCTTTTTCTCTCTCCAACGGCGGGCTTCCAGGTTGTCGCGATATCGCGACCTTTTTTCTCTCCAACGGCGGACTTTCATTTTTGTCGCGATATCGCGACATTTTTTCTCTCCAACGGCGGTCTTCCTTTTTGTCGCGATTTCGCGACACCTTTTATTCTTGGCAGCAGGCTTCCACTTTCGTCGCGATTTCGGGGCTCATTTTCTATTTCGGCTACGGTCTGCATTCTTGTCGCGATTTCGTGACACCTTTTCTCTTCGACAGCGTTCTCAATTCTTGTAGCGATTTCGCGACTCCTTTTTCTTGTCGCGATTTCGCGACTCTTCTTCTCGACCGGCTCCAACCCTGCAACTTGTCGCGATATCGCGACACTTTGCAACATGTCGCGATATCGCGACTTCTTCCCTTCTTCGGCTCCGATGGCGATTCTTGTCACGATTTCGCGACTTCTTTTCTTCCTTCGGCTTCAACGGCGCTTCTTGTCGCGATTTCGCGACATCACCATTTTGGTCGCGATTTCGCGACACCTTCCCTAGGGTGGAGGTTTGCCAACATTCTATTCCTTTCTTCTTGGACCACCTCGGTCGATTTGGATTTATTGTAATCTCTCTTGTACAAGGTTCAGGGACCTTTCAAAACCCTTTCTACCAATAAAAAAAAAAATATCATAATTCTTTTCCAATCAATTCACATAGCAATAAATTTCCATTTATTCTAACCCATTGAATGCATCTATTACTTAACTAATAATGGATTCACTATCTATTCTCTCCCATAAACAAGATAAATACTCAAATTAAAATACATGGATTTGAGAGGATACCAAACAACTCTCAACATAATAAACACCTCCTAGAAACCCCATCTAGGAAAAGGTTTTATTGAGTTTTACAATTCTTAACTTTGGTTGGTATGAACTAGAGTTAAAGCCAGTGGCTATCCAAAGTTCCCTTTCAGTTAAAGCTGAAGAACCCAATTGTCTTAAAAGTAATACAATGGCTCTAAGTACCACTCATAATTTCATAACAATTTTACCTATAAATCAATCCCAATATTTCCCTAAACTTGCATCCATCAAATATGAACAATCCAAAGTATAAAACATTCATTTTCTCCACAAAACATAACTATAAGCAAATTTACAAATACTTAGTCCTCTATATTTATCATTTTCCCACCCCCTTTTCCACAAAAGCAATAGGTATTTAAAAGAACAAAACAATTTCCTTACAAACCTACTAAGGAAAGCCCATACTTTCCTTATTAAAGTGTTATAACCCTTCACTAAGGGTCATACAAATTTCCACAAATTTGTACCTACTTTCGCATAATTTTCCCAAAAATTTATCCCATATCACATTCAATTTCCACCAAATTCGGTCTTTAGATAGAATTAATAGAATAATACAAATTTTCTACAAAATGTTTTACAATTGTTATTAAATATTTCCCATAATTTGACTTAAGGATGCATTCAAATGTTTTACAATTGCTATAACATTTTCTCCAAAATATGACTTAAGGATGCATTCAAATGTTTTACAAATGGTATCAAATTTTCCCTAAAATTTGATTTTAAGATGCATTCAATTATACCACTTATCTTGGATGTCTTAGAGAGCTCAAATATCTTCTAAGACAAAATATAATTTTGACAAATAGAAAATGGTCTAAAAAAGAATATAAATTCTCAAGAAGATTAAGGTTTATTTCACCAAAAGAGGGGATTAGAAGGTCAAACGATCCAACTTCAAATCAAGCTAGACAAATAGTTTCCAACCAATCAACCTATAGACACCAAAATCTAGCCACTTGTCATCCATCCAGGTCTTCCCACCATTTTTACCTATTATTTACATATATTTATGTATATTTGTTTAATATATATTTAAATATTAATATATTATATTATATTATATATATATATAATATATGTATATATATATATATATATGTGTGTGTGTGTGTGTGTGTGTGTAAATTAATCTCAACTATCCATCTTGGTCTAATATTAGCCATTCATCCACCTTAATCCATATCACCTACCCATATTTAATCTCCACACTCCATCACATTTTAATCTTGACCACACAAATTATATTGTTGAAACCCTAATGTGCCCTACGGAAGATTATAAATAGGAGTCATTTTTATGGATAAACCCCTGAATCCTAAGTTTTCCTAAGTCCATAAATCCCTTGAGTTCCTTGATACTTTGTACCCTAAGTCTTCAAGTTCCCATAACCATCCATTTTTTCCATAATCATCCTCTATAACCACCAAAAAGGCTCACACTTGATCTAACTATTGCAATTGAAGAAAGATACACAAATAGGCATGCATAAATTGATAACTAGAAATAACATGAATACAAGGAATCCTTTATTAATTTCAATGGATTCAAATTACAGATTCATCCCTCTTAGGGATACCCATTTGATACATCAATTACAATAGTGTCTAATCCCTATCAAGGGTAGGTGTGATAAAAATGCCCCTCAGGGTGACACGAACTGCTCTAGGGTGTCTATGACCCTCTTCTTCATGTTGAGGATGGAATTGGATGCTTTATCTCTCCTTCAAATATTGTTCCTTGTGATCAAGAAACAATAATAAGCAATTAGTAACAAAGGAGGCCTCTGTTGATGAGGCTTTGAAAGGAATATTGCATAAAGAATAACATGAAATCAAGAAAGCATTTAAAACTATCACTCTATGCAAGAAATGAGGAAATTGTAATATAGCATGTAAAGAAGCATGAATCTAGCTAAGAAACATCCTAATTAACCATTAGAAACTTGAATTGCATGAAAATAATATAGATTAACAAATGCAAGGAAAGGTGAAGCAAATATACCTCTAATTCCTAAATTAATCGGTCAAATGTCTGCTAAAATGTAGATCTATGCTAGATTAAGCTATTGGCATCACTAAAAATATAAATCTACTACTAAAATAGAGGAAGGAGAGCATCAAACCCTAGCCACAGGTCTAAGGTGTGGTTGGCACTGTTAACCGTGGCTAATAGCTATGGTTAAGATGAAAGTGTCTTTTCTCTCAAAACTAGGGCTAGAAACTCTCAAATCCTCCAAGGAATTGATGGTCAAGGGTCGCCTATGTTTTTTGGAATAGATTGGTGGTTGAATTCAATGGAATTAAAAATGGAGGTGTTTCAATTGTCAAGATTGCTCCTCAAGCTCTTGAGATCTCCATTGTTGCATGCACAGTTGTCATCGATCAATTGGACAACACTTCATTACTCCTCAAGGGGATATGAAATTACTCTCCAATCCGACAGGGCTTCGCTATGCAATTGAGCTATTTTTTAGGATGGTTGCTCTCTAAAATTGGGGTCTTAAGTAGACTCCCAAAATCCTTGCTCTAGCTTCATGGAGAAGCCAAGAACAAGAATTGGCAGTTGGGAGGAAGCTTCTGGATGCTTCTCAGCCCAAATCACTTTGAAAATCATTGCAATTTGACTGTTGCAACTGATTCAACTCGGCTCTGGTCACCCAAGTTTGTTACAGTGCTAACTGAAGGTGTTAGCCATAGTTAGCATGCAATATTTTTCTAACCATAGGTGTCATCCATGGTTAGCATGCAGGATTTTTCTAACCATAGGTGTCAGTCGTAGTTAGCACTGAATAGGCCAAGGAGCCCAAATTGAGTGGTTAAAACCATTGCTTGGTCTTGGAAAGGTCCAAGGTCATTCATATGGTCTGCAAAGGTACCCATATGAGTAGTCACCATCGACATGACACATTTTAGGTGTCTACACCCTCACCCCTACATCCACCACCACATTCATTGCTACATCCCTTGCGTAAAGTAGCAGAACCTACTTCAACACTCGAGCACCTCCCTGCTACTCTTGATCACCCCTATGCTACTCCTTAATGCCTGCTTGCTATTCCCAAGCACTGTTGGGCATTTTACCCCATTCTTGAGCACTTGTGGGCATCTCAAACCCTAGATATGTAGACCAGTGAAACCTCAAGTGTTGCTAGGGCATCTACGTACCAATATTCCTACAATAATGCTAACAATAGATCATAAGGCAACGAGTTCACAAGGTAAATCACTTTTGTTTAATATTAATTTCATTATTTCTATATTTTCTCATAGAATTATTATTTGATAGCTAGGGTTTTTATTGATTTCTAAGGGTCTCACATAGTGGAGCCCTCACAGTTGCTATTAACCCTCTTTTATCATTTTCTATGTGTAGATCTGGAGATATACAAGCATTTGGCAGTTGCTTAAGCTAGAGTGGTCTAGTCAATGGATATTTGAAGCCCACTCACCTCTTTTGGGAGCAAAGACAAACTTTGAAGACACCACAAGCATTATTGAATAGCGTTTTAGATAACCCTAGTATATTGTATTAATTATATCAAAATAAATAGTGTAAACCCCTATTTGGGGCACATTTTATTGTATTGAGATCCACCAACATTAATAATATAAGATCTATTTTATTGTGCAATCTCTTGTATCACTATTTGTTCATTTTATGTTATATATATTTGGTGTTTCATTTTTGTCTTCACACAACCACTCACAATGCTAAGCCATAGCATTAAAGCTTCCACCAAATGATGGCTACCTTGACCACTGCTTGGTGGTTAGGCTATTAGGAATGTCCATCCCTATATAAATATCCACATGCTCCTACAGGGAGCATGTGGGACAAATATCTCATTAAATATTTAAAAGAAGGTTTAACTAATGCACCTCGACAACCAGTGTAATCAAACAATATGTATCCATGTGATAAGAACGGGAGAGCACAATATAACATAGGGTTTTACCAAATAATCCAACTATATATAGCCATGTGTCCATCTTAACACACCCACAACTAGCATTGAGTAGCCCCTGCTCGATGGCCACCTTGACCACTAAGTGGTGGTCACTCCATAAGGGGGTCAAATCCTTTATAAACTCCTACCTAACTCCCACACAAATAGCGTAGGATCATTCATGCCATATATAAAAAAATGAGGTTGTCAACTATGTATCTCAAAATTGATAATAAAACCCAAGAAAACACATGGTGGGATATAAGCAAAGATAAAAAAATCAATGGTCATTATGGAAGGTTTGAATGACACCAAGTAGTCACCAAGTGGCCTAGTCCCTGACCACCACTTGGTGGTCAAAGAACTAAGGGAGGCTTATTTCATTTAAGGTATTCTCACCCTAGATCATATCCCATGTGGGATAATGCTCGTGGAAGGCTCCCCAAACCCGAATACGTGACTTGAAGTACATTATAGGTGGATTCAAACAATGAGAAAGTTAGTGTTATGATGTCTACGTCCTGATAGAGGATTCAATGCTACACAAAGTAAAGAGACTCAATTTTTATGCCTGTAACCTAGAATGAATAGAGTAGATACCAGAAGATTTATTTTTAGGATAGCTCACATATACATTTTGTAGAAATATCATGCCAAATTGGGTACTAATATACTACCATTAAGCATCCAAATGAGATATTACACTTCAATAAGAGGGTTCATGGTTTGAAGCTCAGCTAGGCCAAAGTGAAATAACATACATAGGTAGCTGCAAAGATACACAATATTCAAATCAAATGATCAAAAGGATCATATATTTTATTCATAAGACTCAAAGCAAAGGATTTAATAAGATCATTTCTTTCTTATAATTCACACAGGCTAAAATCAATCCAAGCTAGTGTCTAAGAAATTTAAATGAGGACCTCAATTTCATGAGAAATAAGGGAAGAGTATTACAAAACAAGCATAAATTAATTTTCATTCCATACAAAGCATTACCAAGCAAATAATGGAGAGGATTTTTCCCAACCTAATGCTCTATCAGGGTATATATTCTCAAGCTGCTTCTTCTACTTCCTAATTTCCTACTTGTGCTTGTCTCCATGGTTTTTCCTCTAAAGCTCCCCAAGGTTCTCTCAAGTCCACCTTCTAAGTCAACCTCCTATTGCTTGATTAATTACTTCTTGCTAGCCCCCTAAGCCTCCTCCCTTCCTTATTTTAAAGGAAAGTCCTCCTCCTTTATGAGTCATAAAGGTGGATCTTATTTAATATTATAAAGATGCTACTTTTAGCCCTTCCCCTCTCCTCCGTCCATTTTGAGGGTGTCCAAATCCCTTAGTCATTCCCTAATTTGGACCTTTTCCTAAATTTCAAAGAACTACTATTGCAATAGTAATATGCCTTAATTTAATCAATATTAAATTCCCATTAGCAAATATGTCAATCCTCCTCCCTTCATTTGGATAAGGGGTCAATTTAATAAACTATTATTTTATTCCAAGGGAGAAGATGCTCTTTCTCCTCCCTTGGTTTGGAAGGGGTTTTTATCACCCAAATCCAAATCAATTTCTTATTTTATAGAAAGAGGCTAAATAATCAAATCATCAAATTTAAAGCTAATCACAATTAATTTCTTAAACTTGTAATTAATGTTAAATCATCATTAAGACCATTACGGATCTTCATCCATATTTTTCTTCCTTATCATCCTTAGTGGCAACTCCCTCATACACTCTATACAAAGGATTCATATTCCTACAACCATGTAGACTGATGTAGACTATTAGTAGTACCATATTCTTAAATAAACCAATCATACATTGCAAATAATCAACATAATGCCATTTAATATATCTTCAAAATAAGATAACAATTCATAAGTTAATCATATAAGAAATATTTCCAAGGGAGGATCATGACATACTACCCCACTTAAAATAAACGTAGTTCTCTGTGTTTACCTACAAAACTAAGAATAAATGAATATAGGTTTACATAACCTCCTCTTTCCACAAGTGGCACATTGTTCAACATTTTTTTGTTTTATTTTCATAGAGATGATATAAAATCATATTTCCATAATATTTTAGACACAACAAGTCCAAGTACAGATAGGTTTATCAAAATATCTCACAAAGGAGTTCTAACCTATGATTTTATGGCCCTTATCATGAGTTAACCTCATAGAAAATAGGTGTCATCAAAGACAAAAAATGTAATATCATAATCTCACTTCAGAATATTCATATATCCTAAAATTCTCTTTGGCAAACATATTTATCACCACCAGTGCATAATCCTTGATGTCCCCTGGTATACATCCTTAGTCAACTTATTGACTATTTCTTGGATTATGTTAGGTTCATACCTCAAAATACATAGGTCTCAAGTGAGGTCCTCAAAAGAGTCTAAGGTACACCACTTAAGACCCACAAAATGTGGAGGGTTCGCTTAGCTCTTCCACTTGATTCACCAATGGTTCCAATAGTGGGAGGAAAAGAATTGAACATAAGTAGTCTCCAAGTACTTGCTTCTTCCTTGTAAAGTATCAATGGTCACACTTACTCCATGTAAGGTATCATTCCAAGAATATTATCATACACTGATAATATCTATGACTACACTTACTCCATATAAGGTGTCATTCCAAATAATTGAGCAAAAAAATCAATAAAATTCATCTTCATATCTTCTTAGAAGAAGTTTATTTTCATACTCTCACTCATATTAGCCCCTCTAAGATGAGTAAAATAAGGAAAACTATGTGCTTCCTACATAATCCATCTCCTCGGATTCCCAATTTTGGGTATAAGTACCTAATTTTTAAGACATAAGAGTCCATATCTTATGTCAAAATACTTGTCCTATTTAGTATTTCTTCCATTTTGGCTCGACTTTCACTGCAATAGCCATCCTAAGATTGTATTTTCTTTACTTAGTCCATTAAATCAATGTGACTATGGGTCAAAAATAGTTATAAGTATTTTTCAAGGACTAAAACTTGAATAGGTTTATCCTATTTTAGTCTTAATATTTAATTCTAATATGGAATTATGTACCTTATATAGCTCATAAAATGCATATGCTCGAACATTATCACCTTAAAGAGAGGACCCAATTAAGTACAATCAAAACTTAACTAAGAATAGAATTTTCCATTTTATTCTATCTCATTAAGCATGATTTTATCCAAGAATAATTTGCACACACACACACACACACACACACACACACACACACATATATATATATATATAGATATATAGATTAATTCATGTCTATTGTACAATGAGAATTCAAACAGTTTTAGACGGGGAAGCTTGTTGGCAATTTGAGTTATTTTGTGTTGTCATTGATGTCACATGGATCACATTGAGTTTTGGTGGCAAAAGCACTTCATAAATATTCATTTATGACATTTTGGAGAGCATGGATATATACAGGGTTTTGTGGCACAAGAGGCATATAATATTTAATTTTTAAATATTATATTAATGGTTTTTATTAAAACCAATGGTAAAGGTTTTTATTAAAACCAATGGCAAGGGTTTTTATTAAAACCGACGGAAAGGTTTTTTAATTAGACCAACGGAAAGGGTTTTTATTAAAACCATTGGAAAGGGTTTTTCATTAAAACCAATGTGCTAAGACATCTCCAAATGATGATGGATGAAAAGGTTTTTTCAATAAAACCTAGGTGCAAAAAGTTTCATGGCAAAATTCAAAAGAACGAAGGAGATATCCCAATTCAAAGATAAGAGATGAATTATTAAATATTTATTTAATAATTCTAAGGTCTAAAGTTTAATTAAATTATCCATCGACGTGCAAAGGTTAGGATGGCAAATCAAAGTTTGTCGACGTCATTCGAAGGCATTGAAAGGCATATAAATCAAAGAAGACTTTGGCTATTTTGTTGCGGAGATAGGAGAATAATTAGCGCATGAGAGAGAGTCATCGAAGGGAGGCAACGTAGAGGCAAAATGAAATATTGAACTCAAGGGCAAAGACAAAATCAGAAGCTACCAAAACTGACGTCACACTGGACAACGTAGCGCAGTTGGCAGGGCATCATCTTTGCACAGGAGAGGTCTGTGTTCGAATCCCGCCAGGAGCAAAAGTTTTTTGTGAGAGATTGATTTCATTTTGACAGTCGAGCGCAGAGATTAAAGGAAGTGTTTGGGATTAAATCCCAATGTGGGCCAACGCTCACGTGGTAAGCGCTTCACAGCGCAAGCAAGGAGGAACAGAGTTCGACTCCCACGAAGGTGTGAAGGCGCATTGATTTTTGGGCAAAACATTGACGATTTCGAAGGTGGTAAAGGCGCATTGATTTTTGGCAAAGACATTAACATTTTCGAAGGTTGTGGAGGCTACGAACTTCATAAAAAGGTATTTATCTCTAGCGCATGGTAATAGTTGATATTGCCAAAGTTGTGGTGCATTAAAATCATTTCTGCCAAAATTAGGGAGTCATAAGGTATTTGTTGGAAATAAATGATTGTTGTGTGTGCTTAGGGAGATATAAGGTGTTGAGATATTATTTGTTATTGCTATGTGTATTTAGGGAGTTATAAGGTGTTGAATTAAATAATTGAAAATTATTGTGTGTACTTGTGGAGTTATAAGGTGTGAAAACAAATAAATAAAAGCATAGGTGCTTGTTGTTTATGTTAATGAATTTAGGGAGTTATAAGGTAGTAAAGTGTTGAACATGTATATGTCCTAGTGCATGGTTTGATTATGAAATTAAACTAGGAACTTGAGACCTAGTTAATTGCTACCTTGAGTTAGAAGACATGCACATGAGTTAGGGTTTGAAGTTGAAGACAAATTGCTTGATTATGTGCCTTGACTATTGAGAGGAAGTGGATGGATTAGAAAATCAATTTTATGGATAAAATTGATGCTTGAGTTCATAATTGCTTTAGTGGAGTTCATTGAGAGTATTGCCACTATTGAGGAGGTTTTTGCTATTGCTTTGAGGAGAGTATTGTTGGTTACTTGTTGAGTACATTACCTCTATTTGAGACCATTGAGGAGATCATTTGCTAGTCACTTGTGGATACATTTGTCTTTCATTTGAGGAGATCATTGTTGGCTATTTGAGAGCTCTTTGCTTGAGGGAGTTGTGCTTGTTTCTTGAGAGCTTATTGACATTGCATGAGGAAGATATTATTGAGAACCTATTGCTATTACTTGTGGAGATTGTCCTTGGTTGGTTGAAGTCCTCATTGTTATTGCTTGGAGAGGTTTTCATTAGAGAGCTCATTTGCCATATATTTGAGAGTATATTGTTGAGCATTGTTGTCATCCATTTGAGAGAGTATTTGTCATACATTGTTGAGATCATTGTGGATCATTGTTGTCATCCATTGAAGAGTACATTGCCATTCATTGTTGAGTTCATCATTGAGCCTTGCCTTCATTGATTTGTGGTTGAGATTTGAGTGCTACTTGTGAATGATTGGTTGAGCCTTTGAGAAGGCTTTGAGGATAGAATTTGGGACAACATTTGAGCATGATTGGTTGAGCCTTTGTGAAGGATTTGAGGATATATTTGGGACAACATTTGAGCATGATTGCTTGAGACTTTTGTGAAGGATTTGAGGATATATTTGGGATAAAATTTGAGCATCATTGCTTGAGCCTTTTGTGAAGGCTTTGAGGATAGATTTGGGATAACATTTGAGCAGGATTGTTTGAGCCTTGTGAGAAGGCATTGAGGTAGATATTGTGAGTAGTGAAAGAGATAGAATAAAAATGGAAAAAATCATCAACACAGTTGCCTAGAGATTGGAGCTATGATGGATGCTAAATGGATAGCCTAGTTGAGTAGATTAGTGGATTGCCTAGCTGAGAAGATTAGTGGATAGCCTAGTTGAGTAGATCAGTGGATAGCCTAGCTGAGCAGATCAGTGGATAGCCTAGCTGAGTAGATTAGTGGATTGCCTAGGGTATGAGTGAAGATTAGTGGATAGCCTAGCTGAGCAGATCAATGGATTGCCTAGCTAAGAGATCAGTGGATAGCCTAGCTAAGTAGATCAATGGAGAGCCTAGTTGAGCAGATCAGTGGAGCCCACCTGAGTAGATCAAGATAACCTAGCTTTGAGCAGATCAAAGTAATCATTTGTATTGGGATAAGGATCCCTATTTCTTTGTGAAATATTATAAGGAGATTATCTTGTGGACTACCCCACATTGGGGGAACCATGTTAAATCTTGTGTCTCAATTGTGTGTGGTGATTTGTGCACTTGCTTACTATTGCTATCTATGTTATTAATGCACACTGTTGTATTTGGTAATTGCAATTGAGGACACTAATTGATATTGGTTTGGAAAGAAAGTAAAAAGTGGGTGCTATACTGTTCACCCCCCTCTCAGTATAAGCTTGTGTTCTTCAATTGGTATCAGAGCGGGTTCCTTCGAAAAGGCTAACAACTTGAGGGTAGATTCTACAAGAACATAGATGGCTTCACAGAATGGATCATCTACAAGTAAGGCTCCACTATTTGATGGTAACAATTATGCTTTCTGGAGCATGAGAATGAAGAACTACTTGATATCACAAGGATATGAGGTATGGCAGATGGTTGCAAAAGAGTACAAGGTTGAAGGTGATCCCGAGATAGATAAGACTATCAAGAAATTGGTTGAGATCAATGCAAAGGCAATGAATTGTATTCTGAGTGGGCTACGTGAGATAGATTTTGCAAAGGTCATGGTATGTAATTCAGCTAATGAAATGTGGACCAAGTTGTGGAATACCTATGAAGGAGATTCCAAGGTAAAGTTGGCAAAACTACAAACTCATAGAAGAAGATTTGAGGAATTGAAAATGGAAGATTCTGAAGATATTGCAAAGTTTTTACTTCGAGTTGATGAGATTGCTAACACCATGAGAGGCCTAGGATTTGAGATGAAAGAATCAGATGTTACTCAAAAGGTTTTGAGATCACTTCCCATGAAGTATGATGCAAAGGTTTCAAGTGATAGAAGAAACAATGGATATTGACAAGCTAACAATGGAAGAACTACAAGGAACTCTCACAACTTATGAGATGAGGATAGATAAGCATCAGGCTCCAATGAAAGAAATTGCATTCAAGGCTTTAGAGAAAAATAAATGGAAAGATCCAGAGACAGATAGAGATTCAGATAATGATGAGGAAGCTAACTTCATCAAAAGGAAAAAGGACTCAAGGAATTATAGGGATATGAAGAAATTCAGATGCTACAAGTGTGGTGATTATGGTCACTATGCAAACAAGTGTCCACATGAAGAAAATAGTGATGATGAAAAATAGGGTCACAGAAGAAAAGAAGAAGGAAAGCATAAGCATGACAAAGATGATAGGTACAAGCAAAGCAAGTATGAGAAGAAGAAAAGTTTTTGTAAGACAAAGAAAACTTTCTACATTGAAGAAGCAAATGATAGCTCAGATCACAACGATAGAGACAAGTCAGATGATGAAAAGGAAGAACATCTATTCCTAGGAATAGAAGGTGAAAGAGAACAATGCTTTGTGTGTGGTCAAAGAGATCACAGATCAGGATATTGCAATGGCTTCAGTGATAGTGAAGATGAAATGACACATCAAGGAAATATGCATGGTCAAAGAAATCATGAGAGTTTGTTTGCTATAGAAGATGATAATGATCTCAATGACAGTGATGAAGAAGAATGTACATTCTTTGGAATAAGTGAAGAAAGATAAGAATACCACTCCAAGGATTGAAGAAATAAGAGGATATATCTATAAAGAAGACATGAAGAATATATGAGAAAAAAAAGGTAAAGAGGGTATGAATATAAAAGTTATATGGAGATTGGGATTTAATGATGATAACCAAAAGAAAGAAAATTTATTTATAAGAAGAAAGAAAAATGTTAGGGTAGGATAGTGATGATGAGAAGTCATTTGGTAATAGAAAAAGAAGAGGATGAGCAAGAAAAAAAAATGAATCAAAAGGCTAAAAGAAGAAATAAGAATTTGAAAAAAGATTAAAAATGTAAAATAAAAAACTAAGAGAAAAAATAAAGAAAATGAAGGAAGGTTCCAAAGGAGTGGAAACATATTTTAAGGTCTATCTATTTCCAAGAATGGAATCACACTCAAAAGGAAAGGAAGTTGTAAAATATGAAAGCAAGGAAGCACCTAAGATTCATGAAGAAAGTTCCAAAGCTCCTATGGCTCCAAATATCTAGTTTGGATCTTGTTTTGAGATAGGTGAATCAAGTTCAAGAGGCAAAGAAATTCTTGAAGAGGAAAGCAAGGAAGAAGTTAAGGAAGAGGATTTAGATACTACAAGGAAGGATCAAGGATACAATGCACAAGTCAAAGATGATCACAAGGATAATGGTCAAGAAAGGTATGAGGAACCAAGGCATGAACAAAGGGCTTTTCAAGGACATTGTTTTTCTTGTAATGGATTTGGACACAGGGCTATACACTACAGGGTCTATGGATCAAAGAAGTTTGATTTTTCTAGAAGGAACTTCAAAGGAAGAAGGTATGTTTTTCAAGGACATTGCTTCTTATGCAACAGGATTGGTCATAGAGCTTCTCAGTGCAAAGAAAATGAGCAACATGGTTTTGGTCTTAGAGCTACACAATTCAGAGGTCATGGTCATAATGATTATGAAAATAGAACCTCACAATACAGGGTTCAGGAAAGGAATGGATATGGAAATGATTTCAAGAAAGAATTCAGAACATGGGCACCATCCAAAGGCTACAATATCAAGTGTTTTAATTGCAATAACTTTGGACATATTGCAAAATGGTGTAGGACTCAATTCCAAATAGGTTCAAGGCAAGAAGTTCAAGTAGTCTCAAGGCAAGAAGGTCAAACAGGTTCAAGACAAGAAGATCAAGTAACTCATCAAGAAAAGGATATCAAAAAGAAGTGGAAGGAAGTTGACAAAGGAAAGGAACAATGTAATATGGGAGTAAAAATACTCCCACCCCAAAATTAATCACCTCAAGAGAGAAGGTGGTGGGGGGCTAAGCTTAAGAGTCATATCTTTTAGCCCCATAGGTGTCCCTTTTTGCCATTGATGTCAAAGGGGGAGAGATTTGAGTAAGGGGGAGAGCATTGAGTTAGGGGGAGCAGCCTCCAAAGAGAGCATTGAGATAGGGGGAGCAGCCTCCATAGAGAGTATTGAGTCAGGGGGAGCAACTTTGATTCTCAGAGATGGTTTTTGCAGTGATTGTGGTGTTTTGCATTAGAGGTGTTGCCATCAATGACAAAGGGGGAGATTGTTGGCAATTTGAGTTATTTTGTGTTGTCATTGATGTCACATGGATCACATTGAGTTTTGGTGGCAAAAGCACTTCATAAATATTCATTTATGACATTTTGGAGAGCATGGATATATACAGGGTTTTGTGGCACAAGAGGCATATAATATTTAATTTTTAAATATTATATTAATGGTTTTTATTAAAACCAATGGTAAAGGTTTTTATTAAAACCAATGGCAAGGGTTTTTATTAAAACTGATGGAAAGGTTTTTTAATTAGACCAATGGAAAGGGTTTTTATTAAAACCATTGGAAAGGGTTTTTCATTAAAACCAATGTGCTAAGACATCTCCAAATGATGATGGATGAAAAGGTTTTTTCAATAAAACCTAGGTGCAAAAAGTTTCATGGCAAAATTCAAAAGAACGAAGGAGATATCCCAATTCAAAGATAAGAGATGAATTATTAAATATTTATTTAATAATTCTAAGGTCTAAAGTTTAATTAAATTATCCACCAACGTGCAAAGGTTAGGATGGCAAATCAAAGTTTGTCGACGTCATTCGAAGGCATTGAAAGGCATATAAATCAAAGAAGACTTTGGTTATTTCGTTGTGGAGATAGGAGAATAATTAGTGCATGAGAGAGAGTCATCGAAGGGAGGCAACGTAGAGGTAAAATGAAATATTGAACTCAAGGGCAAAGACAAAATCAGAAGCTACCAAAACTGACGTCACATTGGACAACGTAGCGTAGTTGGCAGGGCATCATCTTTGCATAGGAGAGGTCTGTGTTCGAATCCCACCAGGAGCAAAAGTTTTTTGTGAGAGATTGATTTCATTTTGACAGCCGAGCATAGAGATTAAAGGAAGTGTTTGGGATTGAATCCCAATATGGGCCAGCGCTCACGTGGTAAGCGCTTCACAGCGCAAGCAAGGAGGAATAGAGTTCGACTCCCATGAAGGTGTGAAGGCGCATTGATTTTTGGGCAAAACATTGACGATTTCGAAGGTGGTAAAGGCGCATTGATTTTTGGCAAAGACATTAACATTTTCAAAGGTTGCAGAGGCTACGAACTTCATAAAAAGGTATTTATCTCTAGCGCATGGTAATAGTTGATATTGCCAAAGTTGTGGTGCATTAAAATCATTTCTGCCAAAATTAGGGAGTCATAAGGTATTTGTTGGAAATAAATGATTGTTGTGTGTGCTTAGGGAGATATAAGGTGTTGAGATATTATTTGTTATTGCTATGTGTATTTAGGGAGTTATAAGGTGTTGAATTAAATAATTGAAAATTATTGTGTGTACTTGTGGAGTTATAAGGTGTGAAAACAAATAAATAAAAGCATAGGTGCTTGTTGTTTATGTTAATGAATTTAGGGAGTTATAAGGTAGTAAAGTGTTGAACATGTATATGTCCTAGTGCATGGTTTGATTATGAAATTAAACTAGGAACTTGAGACCTAGTTAATTGCTACCTTGAGTTAGAAGACATGCACATGAGTTAGGGTTTGAAGTTGAAGACAAATTGCTTGATTATGTGCCTTGACTATTGAGAGGAAGTGGATGGATTAGAAAATCAATTTTATGGATAAAATTGATGCTTGAGTTCATAATTGCTTTAGTGGAGTTCATTGAGAGTATTGCCACTATTGAGGAGGTTTTTGCTATTGCTTTGAGGAGAGTATTGTTGGTTACTTGTTGAGTACATTGCCTCTATTTGAGACCATTGAGGAGATCATTTGCTAGTCACTTGTGGATACATTTGTCTTTCATTTGAGGAGATCATTGTTGGCTATTTGAGAGCTCTTTGCTTGAGGGAGTTGTGCTTGTTTCTTGAGAGCTTATTGACATTGCATGAGGAAGATATTATTGAGAACCTATTGCTATTACTTGTGGAGATTGTCCTTGGTTGGTTGAAGTCCTCATTGTTATTGCTTGGAGAGGTTTTCATTAGAGAGCTCATTTGCCATACATTTGAGAGTATATTGTTGAGCATTGTTATATATTTGAGAGAATTTTTTTTGAGTATTTTGATATTGTTGTCATCCATTTGAGAGAGTATTTGTCATACATTGTTGAGATCATTGTGGATCATTGTTGTCATCCATTGAAGAGTACATTGCCATTCATTGTTGAGTTCATCATTGAGCCTTGCCTTCATTGATTTGTGGTTGATATTTGAGTGCTACTTGTGCATGATTGGTTGAGCCTTTGAGAAGGCTTTTGAGGATAGAGTTGG
The DNA here is from genome assembly GCA_028583015.1 of Wollemia nobilis. Lineage (NCBI taxonomy): Eukaryota > Viridiplantae > Streptophyta > Pinopsida > Araucariales > Araucariaceae > Wollemia > Wollemia nobilis. Next base: position 3,559,400 of record JAQPPZ010017049.1, on the reverse strand, counting down.
GATAGCATTTGAGTATCATTGCTTAAGGCCTTTGTGAAGGCTTTGAGGATAGATTTGGGATATCATTTGAGCATCATTGATTGAGCCTTTTGTGAAGGCTTTGAGGATATATTTGGGACAAAATTTGAGCATAATTGCTTGAGCCTTTTGTGAAGGCTTTGAGGATATATTTGGGACAACATATGAGCAGGATTGTTTGAGCCTTGTGAGAAGGCATTGAGGCAGATTTATGAGTAGTGAAAGAGATAGAATAAAATGGAAAAACTCATCAACACTAGTTGCCTAGCTGAGATGGAGCTTGTCATGGAGTAGCCTAGTGAGTAGATTAGTGGATAGCCTAGATAGTGGATAGCCTAGCTGAGTAGATCAGTGGATAGCCTAGTGAGAGATTAGTGGATTGCCTAGCTGAGCAGATCAGTGGATTGCCTAGCTGAGAAGATCAGTGGATAGCCTAGCTGAGAATATTAGTGGATAGCCTAGCTAAGCAGATCAGTGGATAGCCTAGCTGAGCAGATCAGTGGATTGCCTAGCTGAGCAGATCAGTGGATAGCCTAGCTGAGCAGATCAATGGAGAGCCTAGCTGAGCAGATCAATGGAGCCCACCTGAGCAGATCAGGATAGCCTAGCTTTGAGCAGATCAAAGTAATCATTTGTATTGGGATAAGGATCCCTATTTCTTTGTGAAATATTATAAGGAGATTATCTTGTGGACTACCCCACATTGGGGGAACCACGTTAAATCTTGTGTCTCAATTGTGTGTGGTGATTTGTGCACTTGCTTACTATTGCTATCTATGTTATTAATGCACACTATTGTATTTGGTAATTGCAATTGAGGACACTAATTGATATTGGTTTGGAAAGAAAGTAAAAAGTGGGTGCTATACTGTTCACCCCCCTCTCAGTATAAGCTTGTGTTCTTCAAAGCTTCGATATTTTTTCTCCCAACTGATCCAACCTCTTGGATCTTGATCTTGGCTTCCCAAGCAAGCCAATATTAGATATTAGGAGTCCTATAAGACTCCCCTCCAAAATAGGGAGAATTCTAGAGAAATTTTGCATTTGAACATAACAAAGCTCTACCAAAATGGATAGAAAATTGATAACCCTTTGAGGATATTTGAAATGCTGCCCAATTGTGGAGTGATAACCATGAACCCGTCAATGAAGCTTCCAAAGGACTAGAAATCATAATCACACAATCAAGCCAATCAAACATGAATCTCATTAAATTCGACTGCTAATCCATTAGAGGACACAAAGGCAACCCTTGATCATCAATTCCATAGAGGAAATTGGAGACCTAAGCCCTAATTACAAGAGCAAATGCATTTGCACCTCAACCACGAATGTCAGTTATGGCTAACAATGCCCACCATACCTCAAACCCACGATGAGGGTTTGATCCCTAATTTTTTTATTTTTAGCATTAGATTTACATTTTTAGTTGTGTAATTAGTTAGTCTAGCATAGATTAACATTTTATCAGACATTTGATTGGTTAATTCTAGGGTTGAGTGGTAGATTTTCTTCTATTTCCTTGTATTTTTCAATTTAGCATAGTTTCTTGTTATTTCATGCAATTCAAGTTTCTAATGGTTAATTAGGTTGCTTATTACCTATATTACATGATTTCTTTCTATGCTTCATAGTAATATGATGATTTTATGCTAATCTTCATAGATTTACATGTTTCTTGTTTTCATTATCATCATTTATGCAAGTTTCCATCAAAAGCCTCATCAAGAGAGGCCATATTTGCTTTTAATCCTTTCTTGTTGTTTCTTGAATGCAAGTTTTACAGGATCCATTCATTTCAAGGCATTTAAGGCAGTAAATACGCCTTTTCATGAGAGAAGAAGGTCACCATTGATCTTGAGAAGTTTGTGTCTTTGTGGAGAGTATGCAAATTACACCACCCCCTCGTTTAGAGGATCTCTAATACTATATTAATTGTATCAACATTGAGTATCCCTAAGAGGGACATACTTGTAATCAAATTTGAAAAAATATTTAACAAAAGAAGCACTCTATTTCTTGTTAAAGTTATTATTGTCAATATTTTATGCTTTAATATTTGATATCAATTGATGTATTAGTTAGGTGTATGCTTTCTACAAGGCTACAAATGGCAATCACGATGGAAACCCCAAAAATTCCATAGTAACTGATGGATTTCTTCTGTCCTATTTTTACAGGTGTTAGCCACAGTTAGCATCAGAGTGGAAAATAGACAGGAAGCAGACTACCTCTCCATCGAATGAGGACTCCAAGTAATTTTTACCCTTTGTATTTTTGGTTTTTGTTGTATTTCTAGTTTTTAGATAATTAAAAGCACATAAAAAATTGTAAAAGGAAAAGAATCATGAAAATATCATGTTGTCTATTAGTTGTGGCTAACAGTTGTGCCTAGCACTGTTAGCTATGCTTGTCAATTATGACTAAGATCTTGGCCTATGGCTCTATCCCATGGCTAGCATTATTACCTACAAATCTATCCCATGGCTAACAGTCAGAGTCTATTTGTAAAGTTTACCTATTGTGGCCCAATCAAAGGTCTGTTAGAACATTTTACTATGCATTCTCTAAAATAGCATTTAGATTATTTAGATGCATATTTTTGAACATTAAATGCTTTTATCATTATGCATTTAGGAAATAGCATTGCATGCTTGGTGTTACATTTCTACTTTCATGAAAAATCTAAAATGAATAAACACACACCAAGCACTATCTAAATGCTAGCGAGTTGGAAGTCATATCCAACCACTGGTAGGGTTCAACGACAGTGGTAATAATTTCCATCTATTGGCCCAACTTCCTCAAACCCTGTTACTTGGCCAAAATTGACTCCAATATCTATCCTAACCATACAAAATAGTACACATTCCTCTTTTGAGGTGAGTATCACTACGCACAGAGTGTTGGGTGAGGATCGGTAGGACCTGTGCTCCTTGATCGAGTGTGGATTTTATCTCCACATTTTGGGGGGTTTACGTGATCATGACTTTCATTGTTAGTTTTTGAGTTGTGAGCATACAATTGAAAACCCTTAAACTATTGAGTATATCATCAATAATTTCAAACACGATGAGAGTAGTTTAAGTTTTCAAAAAAATTTAAAACACATCAAACTAGTTAGGGCTCACAAACAAAATTTAAAAAGAGATAATCATCATTGTTTGCTTTGTTTGCCTTAAAATATACATACGAGATAATACCATATCATGGTTTTCACATGGAGTGGCCGATCTCAACACAAAAATGAGGTCAAAGTTGAGGCTCTATCCAATTCACAACACAACGTGAAGAACCCTCAATCACAATATCCTCTTGAATGATGTTTAGTGAGAATTAGAGGGGATAATTATATGCATAGGGGTTATCATTAGAATAATCCACTTAGAGGAGGCAATGCACATAAGTATGGAAGATCCCAACATGGGCCCTTCGAGCATGGGAGTATATATCATGATCATACATCTCGTGGATCCATTGGATCCACTAAAGAGTACATCATTAAGGAAGGAACTATAACTAAGCTAGTGCCCATCCATACTCAAGATAAGGGAGGCTCTAGGCCCACATCAGTAAGAGAGACTCTGTTGCTTCAAGGCATAGGCCCTCATAGACTCTGAACAACAATCAACCTAGAAAGTTCACATTTGATATGTCTAAGGTTCGATTCAATGATACACCACAACATGAGTTGTGGCACACTAGGAAGTTGGATGGTCTAGATAGAGTCTTAGGGTAGCTAGGGTATAAACCCTCAGTTGTGCATTATCATTCTATGATTTATCATAGTGATAGTATACATCAAACCATTAGAGAGCTAGGAAAATGCTCTAAATGTGTTCATAGTATAATTGCCCCATCAACCCACACGGGCATAGAGTATAGAAAACACTAGAATGTGAATGTCATCTACATAGACAAGGGCAAGAGCATGGTAAACTAGTATATCAAAGGTCATACCGTTAAATTTGTTTGGACTAAATGAGTACACCAAAGATCGCACATGACCTATATTATAGATCGATCACAGAAACTAGTATCAGAACAATGGTAGCAGATTCTCTAAGATCAATTGGAGGATGTTTGCACAGAGTGTGAGCACCTCAAAACCAAGGATATGTAGAGATAGAGGTTGCTGGACCATGTAAGCCAAGTGGTGTCAAACATCCAAAAATGGATAATGAGCAACAAAAAAATTATCAAGCCCAACCTCCTCTTGCGTGATATGATTAGCATAATAATAACAGTAAGGGTAAGAATAAAGAACAACACCCACCTCACCAGTTCACACCTTTGTCAAAATTGATGACATCGATATTCCATCAACTATGCAAGGACAAGGCCCTAAAATTATCAAATATCAAGTTATTAGACCCTAATTATCCCAAGCCAAAGGGGTATAGGGATTATTTGTATTACACTTTCCATAGGTTGAAAGGACATAAAATCGAAGGATGTTGGAGTTTTAAACATGTAGTACAAAACATGATCAAAGGAGGTGAGCTAACTATGGAAAATCCTAAAACTCTAGACAACCAAAATATGGGGATCTTTAAGAACCCCTTACCAAAACATGAGTCATCAAGGAATAATTTCGGTCATGTGAATCAAGTGCGGGTTGAACTGCAAACTCAAGGATTCATTAGCATGGTTATTGTTGTCATGAGACAAGAGAGGTATGAGCATCCAAATCCACCTCATATCCAATTAGAGTGCATGTTGCACCTCAAAAAAGGCCAACTTAGAATATGTCAGGACCACGAACAAGACTAGCAGTGACCATTAGGAGTAGGCTAGTTCAAAGCCTATAGATGACTCCAACAAATTTGTCAATCTATGAATTAATTCAGTAGTATTATAAGCATAGGGAGATGCTCATGGATATTCTAAGATCAATCTAAGTTCAGTCCCAAGATCCTAAAGCATTTACAAACTTTGTGGGACATGTGTAGCAATGCAATGAACCGATCATTCAATTTAGTGATCACAAGATTAAGACGGTTTCCACTACTATAGCAAACCCACCGCTACATATAATTGTGTGTGTAAATCACACGCCATTCAAACAGGTTTTGATTGATACAGGGTCATCAATCAACATTATTAAAACTAATGTATTAACATATCTGAAGTTGCCAAAGTCACATATTGTACCTTCTACTTTCACCTTGAGAGCATTCAACGATGCACTATGCTCAACGATAGGTACTATAGTTCTTCCAATTCAAGCTGGACTTAAGACCATCCCTATGATGTGTCATGTGATTGAAGGTGCCATGAAATATAACATCCTTTTGGGGAGGCCTTCTATTGCATTCCCTCGATCTTACATCAATGTATAAAATATGTACATGAGGGACAAGTTCATATGGTTCCTTTTGACGAAGAGCCATTCAAATACATGAACTTAGAAGATTTTGACTTAAGATTTCTAGAATCAAGTTCTTCAACTCATCGAAGGCATTGATTAAATTATGCATACCCTTTTGCAGGATTGAGGCATCTAATTTTGATCAGATCAATGATCATCATCCAACCTATGACATCATTTTAGGAGGTCTATTTTTGCTCAATGTTGTTCGTTCTCACAACGCATATCAGAATGGGCATCTGTAGACACCTAAAATATGTCATGTCGATGAAACTACTCATATGGGCACCCTTGCAGACCATATGAATGATATTGGACCTCTCCAAGGCAAAATCAATGGTTCTAACCACTCAATTTGGGTATTTTGGCCTATCTAGTCTTAGCTGTTCGTGTCACCCGTGGCTAGGATTCTTAGCTATTGGTGTCACCCATTGCTAGGGTTTTTAGACACTTTTAAGAGCTGTGACTAACCCTGTAACAAACACGGGTGACTATATTCAAGTAAAATCAATTGTAACAACCATTTGTGATGGTTTTGGAAGCAGTTTGGGCTTGGAAGCATCTAGAAGCTTCCTCCCAATGGCCAAATATTGTTCTTGGCTTTTCCATGAAGCTAGAGCAAGGATTTTGGGAGTCTATTTAAGACCTCAATTTCAAATACCAAACCTTAGATCTACCTAGCTTTCTTCTCTAATGAATTGCTGCCAAATTGTGGATTTGAAGAATTGTTCAATCACATAGCGAAGCCCTATCAAATTGGAGAGCCAGTTGCACCTTGTGAAGAGTAACAAGATGCTACCAAAATCCAATTTGATCATCAACTTTGCAAAAATGGAGATCTCAAGATCTTGAGGAGAAATATTGATAATTGACACACTTCTATTACCAATTTGAGTGAATTCAACCACCAACATGTTTTAGAACATCGAGGCGACCCTTGATCATCAATTCCTTGGAGGATTTGAGATTTTTTGGCCATGGTTTCAAGAGAAAGGATACTTTCACCTTAGTCACAGCTGTTAGCCATGGATAATAGTGCCAACCACTTTAAGCACCCACGACTAGGGCTTGATGCTCTATTTTCTCCATTTTAGTAGTATATTTCCATTTCTATGTTATGCAAGTAGCTTAATCTATCATAAATTAATATTGTACCAGACAATTGATCGATTAATTTAGGAATTAGAGGTATATTTACTTCCATTTTCCTTGCATTTTTCAATATATATTAGTTTTATGCTTTTCAATTTCTAATGGCTAATTAGGATGTTTCATAATTAGATTCATGTATTTCTTTATTATGCTTGATGACAATTTCACAATTTCTTGCATAGATTGATAGTTTTACAAGCTTTCTTGATTTCATGACATGTTTTGTGCAAGATTCCTCTAAAATCCTAATCAAGAGAGGAATCATTTATTACTAATATTTCTTATTGTTTATTACATGCAGGATCAATAGGATTTTGATATGCAAGGTAAAAAATGCCTCTAATCGTGGAGAAGAAGGTCATCAACACCTTGGAGCAGTTCGTGTCATTTCAAAAAGGAATTTGGAATGCACCTACCCTCGAGGGGGATTTGACACTATTAAAATTATTGTATCAAATGGGTATCCCTAAGAGGGATGGATTTGTAAGTTGAATCTTCATTGAAATTAATAAAATATCTTTGTATTTTGTTTCTTTTAATTCTTGTCAATTTGTGTATGCCTATTTGCATCATTTTTACCAATTTCAATATTAGGTGCAAGCCTTTTTGGATAATACACCTACATAGCTCCATTTTGCAATCATGACTGGGTGATGTGGTGCTTATATAAGGATTCTAACTTTTTCCTTAAGAAGGGTGGAGTCAACATCGATAATCTAAGTAAAACAAAGGGGGTTTCTAAACTAACAGTTGTGTTGAGTGGTACAGTGGCAGGATTATTATTGTACCATCTCAGTGGTTGCCATTTGCCTTGTACCTTAGCAAAGGTTATTTGTGATATGTAGGACTAGAGTATACACTTTTATTGGGTTCCCTATATCTTATGTCAATTGTATAGGATACTCTATAGGGTTGTCTACAAGAGGGGTAAGACTTTGGTACTTACTTCTTTCCTACAGGTATGGTGTTGGGAGCACATGGCCATAAAGAGATTTGTAGGGTTACCTTTGACACAAGAAGAGGATGGGAGGCATAGGATGGAGGAGGAGAGACCCAACATATTCTATTGGCACCTGCACAGAGGGCACCATGGATAGATCAACCTTGACATAGGGAGGAGGTTGCTATATTATGGAGACCTTGGAGAGAGCTTCTAGGGTGGGGAGAGGATGGATTTGAATTGGCTTGTGTAAGGTGAGTCATTTGGTTGTGGATAGATCAGGTTAATTTGGAGCTACATTGCATGGACCAGGTTTTATGCCAATTTGGGCTATAGTAGGACATTCATAGGACCTGGGATTTCACATTATCTAGGGTGACTCAGGACCACACGATACTTAGTGGTGCTCCCAATATGGATCGGTTTATAGATCCATAGCCAGACGATGATGTGGCTGCTACAGATGATGGAGATGATAATGGAGTGACATATAGGTATGGAGAGTGGTATGCTAGGATCTGACCTGCATATATTACTAGGTCGAGGAGTTTAGTAGAGTAGGTAGTTGAGTAGGTTCAGTAACAACAACATCCAAATGGCCAACAATAGTAGCAGAGGATACAGGTACTCCATAGGAGAGAGAGACCTCACACTAGGGGAGGGCATTTAATCCAGGGGACATCCAGATCAAGGAGGGCTATTGGGATAGGGGAGAGGTCCAAGGGTACTATGGAGGAGAGGAGAGCATCCTCTCAGTAGGAGAGGATATATGACTCACCCTAGAAGGGCACCATGATAGATAAGGGAGAGAGCAGTAATATGGTTGATCTACAGGGAAGAATACAAGCCTAAAGGCTCATATTTAGAATCTAGATGAGGAGGATGTGAGTCTAAATGCCAAGATTTAGACTCTAGAGGTGAATCTCACATAGGCATAGGCTCGAGCAGCTCAGAGAGTGATGGTTCTAGCTCCTACATATTCTCAGATGAATCATTCTAGGAGTAGTGTAGGGGATGAGCTTATGTGGACTATTAGGTGGATGGAATTCTATCAAGTCTTGTATTTTACATTTAATACCTGCAAATCAAAGGTAGCCATACCCCGAGGTGTTTGAGCCTCTCATTCACTCGATATTAGTGTCTAACTCGATTGCTAGGATGGATACTACTTTAGGGACGATGGATTTTTGGCCACCATGACCCCTTGGTGGGGATGATGATGCACAAAGTTCTAGGGCCTCAAGAGGATGACTAGAGACTTATTGATTTTTGTTATATATATTTTAGTGATTGAGTATGTCGATGTTGAGGATTGTGGCATATCAGTCAACCTCATTTTGTATATAGACTTTGATATATATATATATATATATATATATATATATATATATGATATTATTTGTCTTTATGTGACTTTGTGTGATTTATTTGTATGATTTATTGCATTTGCTTATAATGTTTGAATTTTTGTCATCATGATTTAAATATTTTGATCATGCTTAATATAAAGAAAATAATTTTATTTTTGTATGTTTTTGAAAAAAATATTTTTGCACGATAGTAAAATTGATGGATTAGCAATGAACCTCAAAGGATGTTGTGTTGTTATATAACCGTTGGTGGAGATCAATGCTCACTAGGTCATAAAGTGAATCCTGTTGTGAGGAATTTTTTACATTGCTAATAATAAGAAAATTTGTATGGCTCAAGAATGGAATTGAGGCTTACGACGATGAAAGAAGATGTAAATTAAAAGAAGTTAATTTTTGAGAGAATAGGTTGATAAAGATTGTATTTGTGATGAATATAAAGTGATTTATGCATGAAAAATTAGGAAGGATGACTTGCGCTAGGCATATAATTCCTAGTGTGAAATTAAAAAAAATAATTACTAGGAATTATACCATCATCGCGAAGTCAAAATGCAATACATGATAAGATGATGTGTGATTTTTAGAAATGCAAGTTCTTTTGGAATAAATCATTTTGTCACATATTTGAAGATTTTGAAGATTATATATATGTAATTGCAAAAAGGAAGTGATATGGATTAATATGAAAACTAATATTTTCTAACAAATTTCAAAGAAATATTTTAAATTATTTCCAAGAAAAAGTCAAGTTTATCAAGAAATAGTGTGTGATGCGTGAGTTCATTATCCATCTTGATTTTTCATAATGATGTGTGACATTGATTTATCGATTTTGAGTGAGGTAATGATATAAGCCAAATTTTATGAGCCAATGTGTGTGCAAGTGCAAGATTCATTAACCATGATTGTTTGCATGCAATTGTACTGAACTACTATGTAAGTCAAGTTACCAAAAGCTAGCTAATCCATAAGTGGATATTGGTCTATATAAAAGAAGGTCGCTAATATTATAGACATATCACCACGCGTAAGGATACCACCATTGCCAAGCCGACTTGATGCCACCAAACCTGTAATGAGGATCACCCCATGGTGATTGAATAACTGAGGAATTCCAGGGATTCAAGCTCATTACCCCATTATTTTATTTTTATTTCTTGGAGTAGGGATTCTTGTCCATTTTTGAACAATGGAATATTATTATTTTTGTAGTAAAAATGTAGACACCTAAAACATGTCATGTTTAGGAGAAATACTCATGTGGGCACATTCATAGACCATGTGACTAAATTTTGGCACCTTCCAAGTGCCAAAAGTGGTTTTCACCACTCATATGGGGTAGTCTTAGCTCATCCAATCTTGGTCGCTATGAACTAGAGCAATTGGATTCTGGCCACTGAAGCTCAGAGCAACCAAGCCCTAGCCATTGTAGATGACTATGGCTAAACCCTAAATAGCAATTTTCCATAAAAATAGCTTAATATTAGGTGGAAGTGGTAGTTTGCATGCAATAAGGCTGAGTGAGTATAAATTTACATTCCTCCTCACAGCCAATCTACATGAGAGACTCAAGTCTGGATTTAGACATCAGTTAACTGACCCTCAAGGGCAGACAAAGACTTAAAATTCTCATGTTAAAAAATAGTTTGTATGCAGGATTTAGTCCTAGGATTTTAGACCTAAACCTAATCCCTCAATACATTATAAGGTGCAAACCTAAGAGCACCAAAAATAGATTCAGACACTTTTCCTAGAGATTTTGAGACATGAAGAGCTTTTCTTGTAGCGAAGACCTGTCGGATCAGAGAGCAAATTGGAGTGCCTTTTAGGAGCAACGAAGTGCTAGCCTATTGAGAGGTTGTCATCTGTAGGATATTCAACACATCGAGCATAAACAATTATCCTTTTAACTTCAACAATAATATTAGATCCATACCCTTGGAGCAATAGAGGCAGGTTTTCATCTTAGTGGCAACTATCTCAGACAGTGGCCCACAAGCCTAGTCTAGAGTTCTTAGCATTAGTTTATTTTATTTAAGCTTGTTACATGTTTTCATGCCATTAGTATAGATCTAATTTATCACATCTACTTGCATTCATATAATTATTTTCTATTTTCATTGAGCATATTTCTTTTTATCATTAGGGTTATTGCTAAATTCCTCATTCAGGGAGGCAATCTTAGACAGCTGAGCGTTTGCTATTTTTTTCATGCTTGCAGGACTACAGGTTCACTAGACAAGGTTATCAACATACGAAAGCAAAATGATCCCTCTAATATCCTAACCTAGAGAAGGAGGCATCTGTAATACCTCATACAATTTTGTGTGCATCACCAGGAATCCTGTGAGAGTACATCACCCCTTGCAAAGGGATATTATACATTTGCTACCCTACTTTGTGAAATCTATATCAAATGAAGGGTCCCTTAGAGAGATTTATATGTAACTGAATCTTGGAAAAGCAATAAATAGAATTATTCATTCATTTCTTTGTATTTTCGATTGTTTTTGCTTTCACATCTTTCATTGAATGCATGATTAAGTATAAGTAGATCATATATTAATTGCAAATATAGTAGTGGATGGTGCACCACTTCCTAGGGGTCACTACATATGGTGATCACGGTGGGACCCCTACCAAGTTTTTATTTTTTACCAAATTACTGAATCAGGTTTTTTTTTGTGTAGGTTTAGCCATGCTGGTCTACATCGGTCCACAGTCTTAGCTGCTCCTGCTAAAAGTGGCCAAAAATCAGTCGTCTGGTCAACAACGGCTAGAACTGGAGTGCAAAAAAGGATAAAATATTTGTTCTCAGAGCTAGATTAGAGTTTGGTACAATTTTTTGATGTTTTTTTATTTTTTGTCTACTTCTGGTTCCTAAAAAAATGAACATTAAGACACATTTTAATTTGGAAACTAAAGAATGGAAAGGAAATAACTTGCATCTTGAACATATTAGGTTTTTGTTTTTAGATTTCCACTAGGTGTTGCTAGGAACAATGACTTATTCTTGTAAAGTCCACACTAGAATCCAACATGATAGGAATCATGTGTTGGTTTCCTTGCTTTGAGGCCCTACTAGAGGCTATATTTGCACAAAATAGAGTGCATCAATGAAACTCATGTTAGTTTATGAATATTTTTTAAAATTGAACGATCATTTATTAAGCATATAGGAAAGAGGCATTCCTGTTGTATGATGCATTTTATTTTATGCAAATTTAAAATAAACCCCACACATGTACACATGTTTTAAACATTGGGGAGTTGCATTTTATCACCAAACCCCAATTTAGTCTGGTGACGTTGGCATTCATATCCTTTCATCGGCTTGCCCCTTATATCTTCCTCGAACAAAATAGGGAAATTATTTATAGTGGTACTAGTTACTCATGTTCAAAAGTCTCCCACTATTGGAAAAATCATTGGTTTAGAGTGGAAGAAGCTAGACGAACTCCCCACTAGGATTTAAGCGGTGTACCCTAGTCTCTTTTTGAAAAAATCATGTTTGGCATGGGTGTTCTTGGTTTCCACTATGGGTGAGTCCCCTCATTCTAAATCTAAAACAAGAACAATAAAGAAAAAACAACAACAAATCTAAACACACTGAAACCAGTTTTAGGACACACATTTAATCCATAAAAGAGATAATCATATAGTTTGCTTTGTGTGTTTCTTTGTTATTTGGGACCAAACCCTAACCCTGATTTTTAGGAAAATTTATTGAAAAAAAAGTAAAAATCTACTTTTTGATTCTGCATCCAACGGATTGAGAATCATCCAAATCAGAGTTATAAAGAAAATTTTATTTTGGTTTTATGATTACTCTATTTTCGAAGCCGAAAATAGGGAAAAACTGCACTAAAACAATCATAAAATGGGCTAGACAAATCCAAAAAGTGCCAAATTATTTTGTTGTATTAGTTAGCCCCTTGTGCATATCTCCCAAATATTTTGAGTCCTAACTCTTCATGGTTTAAAATTTCATAAAAATTCCTAAAAGTGGGCATTTCCCCACGGGCCTCGGTTAGCCAATTATTTCAAAAATACAAATTTTTGACCCAAAATTAAAATTTTGGAGTTATAGCTCATTGTGATTAGTGCATCACATTGATAATTTTGATATATGACACCCACAACCTTTTTCAGAATTCAAACAAATTTATAACAAAAATTATGGCCAAGAGACCTCCCATGGTGAGCAAGACCTCCCATCTGGAGAGGAAATCAGATTCCATTACCATTGAACATCTCTAAATCAGTCTAGAGGACATAGCCCTCTCTAAAGGGCATCTCAGGTTTATCATAACATCAATACCATCCCTAGGGAGTCAAGCCTTCGAGGTATCCCTACTAGGGAAGCACCCATAGACCCTCTAGGAAACCTACTAGACTAGAACATCTTGATTGAATTCTATATAAAGAACAACCCACCCATTGAGGGGCCTAGTATGTCAATGTCGTAGTTTCACATACCAAATTGCTCCATATATCAATGAGAAAATGAAAATGAGAGCACACCATGGCCTATACTGGATGAGCAAACCACTCAGGTTGATTGAGAAAGTCGATCCCCTACTCCTCATAGAGAAAATTCTGCATGTGCATGTTCTACTTCTATGCAATCTAAATACAATGAGCTTACATATAAGTATGAAGATGTTTCCTTCTTCACATATGATGAAGAGGACCCAAGTCATCGTCCTACTCCTCGTGAAGAGTACGAGGACCCAATACTATATAGAGTCCATTCATAGACCAAAGTATCAGGCTAATGCGACCTTTAAAGAACATGGAAAACAACTAATAGATCCTACTAGGGGAAAAATACATGACAAAACCATTTGTATTTCTAATACGAGGGTGCATAGCCCCTATACAACTAAAAATTAGAATCATACACATCAGGCACTAAGGCCATAACTTTACCAACAACAATGCATGGATAAACAATAATTAAATCAACAATGGGTGGACTCGCAATGAACACACCAACAAAGGGTGTATCAACAAAAGACACATGAACAAAAAAGGATGCAACAACACATAAGGCATCCAAGGAAATCTTAGAATATGCCCCCTCAACCATGCAAAAATAGTGTTCAACATCAAAGGTCATTATATGGTTATCGCCAAGAACCTCATACTCGTCAACAATACCAAGATCAATATGATGACAAATCATATGAAGAGTACCAATATGAACATCAAGAAGACTTGGATACTTACTCTAAATATAGTTATTATGAGGTATCTATTAATTATAATTATCATCCAACTCAACATAAAAATTAGCCTCCTCAACCTAATCAAGGGCAACAACTGGAAGATCAGATCATTTCATCGAGGCCATACAAAGTGATAGTTGATTGAATGAACAAAGTTGAAAAGAAAAATCAAAGGTTGGTTTAACATAAAACTACATTAAATAAGTGTAGAAATCAGACTTTGCATCCATCAGTGTCATCACCAATATACCCATCAAATTTTAGGATGCCTCAACTTGAAAAATTCAAATATGATGAAGATGCACAAGAGCACGTGACAATATTCATCAATACATGCTTCCAATTTCAAGAAAATGACCCCTTGATGTTGAGAGTTTTTCTTACAATGCTAGTTGGGAATTATTTGTAATGGTATAATCATCTACCCCATCATAGCATAAACACCTTTGAGCAACTCACTGAATTATTTTTGGAACACTTTGCCTCTAGTGCTGAGAAAACGATAAACTTTACTGACTTGGCAAGCCTTCGTCAACTTGATGATGAGCCAGTCATAGAGTATGGCAATACATGGAGAAATATATTGTCAAAATTACCTTTTACCATACCAACAACAAATCTCATTTGGATGTTTCCTAAAAGCTTCTCAAAACAAATCTCGCTTCTCTTACAATTACAACATTATCAAACACTCGAGGAGGCCTTGACACAAGCCAATGTCATTAAAGACATCAATATAGAGGAGGGTGATATTCAACTCCACAAGGGGAAATGCCCAAATGAGAATATCAAAGGTGGCAACAACCAACAAAAGGTAGCCCCAATTAATCAAGTTATTTTGAGTAGCTCAAAATCCTCAAGTTAGGTCACACCACTTCTAATCGTGCGGTAGGATTACCAAGCTCAGGCTCCTCTAGCCCAAAATCATATGCAACATAAGCAAAAACAAGACCAACAATGTACGCAACAATGACAATGAACTAATTTTCCAGAGATATTAGTATCACTCTTTGATCGATTATATGAGGCACGAAGAATCACTCTTCTAGAGATTCATCTGTTGAAGCCTAATAAGCATAGATCAAAGGCATATAGAGAAAAGCTATTTTGTGTGTACCATCAGCAAAAGGGTCATGACATCTAGACATGTCATCCCTTTAGAGATATAGTACAAGACATGATCGATAGACAAGAACTTTAGATAAGAGTCCTCCAAGACCCATTGCCTACACACGAAGAAAATATAGCATCCAACAATCAAGTTGAGTAGGTCAATAAGGTGCACATAGCCCCACTTGAGAGGGTTTTATCGATATAATCAATACTACACCAAGAAGCAAAATATACCTTTATCAACTCAACATACCGAAAGATTCAATTAAAGATAATAATCTATCACGGTCCGCACCAACAATGAATTCAATTCACTTACAAAAGGACCCTATGATTACATTTCACAGATAAGAGATTACGGCAATATCTAAGGATGAACTCGATCCTTTTCTACACATCATAGAAAGCATCAACAAAATTTTATACAAGAGAGTATTGATTGATACTGGGTTAGGAATCAACATCATCATGGATACAGCTTTGAATTATTTAAATTTGCCACCTTCACACATTAAGGACTCAACATTCACATTGATAGCCTTCAATGATTCCACTTAATCAACAATTGGTATAGTAATCTTACCCATATAGGTTGGGAAATGATACCTACATTATGCCATATCTTGAGGGGTGATAAGCAATATAACATATTTCTAGGCAGACCATGGATGAGGGATATGGAATGTGTGCCTTACATAGTGCACCAGAATCTAAAATTCATACACCAAGGACAAGTGTACATGGTCCCCCAAGATCCTGAGCCATTCAAGTATTACAAGAAGTTTGATAAGCCGCAAGAAGCTCTGGTGATATGTGGGCCTCCACACACTCATCCGGATAAAATCACCAAAAATTCAATGGAGGCTTGCATCAAGAAGTTGCTACCCTCCCCCATAACCATAAATCATGATATCATATTACCTGATGAGGAGAAGAGAACATCAGTTAACATGACTAAAGCACCTTCAACTGGTTCAAAAGATAAAGCACCTTCTCAAGAGTTTGTGATAATGGTTAACTTTAAGTCAGAAGACCAAATAACTTCAAAGCAGATAATACAATATATGGTGCAATCAAAGGTTTCTTCCATGGTAAAGGGGTCAAAACCACTGGCTTTAGTTACCCCAGATTCATTTTTCATAGGGCCTCCTTAAGAGCAAGAGCATGCATTTTCCCCATAGCAGATTAAGGGTATTCAAGATGGCAAGCAAAAGCTTATGGATACCACTAGCAAAGTGCATCATCATGAAGCATCCACATCAGCTCAAATGAATAAAAGGGATGATTTAAATTCAGATTATGAATCTTTAACATCAAATCTTTCACCCAAGTCAATATATGATGATATTCCAATCTCATTGCTAGAGGTGCACATTAAATCTTTGCCAGTCATGCATTCCATCTTGGATTGTCTAGATAGGATAAAGTGCCAAGTG
Source organism: Wollemia nobilis (assembly GCA_028583015.1). Taxonomy (NCBI): domain Eukaryota; kingdom Viridiplantae; phylum Streptophyta; class Pinopsida; order Araucariales; family Araucariaceae; genus Wollemia; species Wollemia nobilis. The sequence continues at coordinate 3,542,766 of JAQPPZ010017049.1, read as the reverse complement.
AATGAGAAAAATGAGGTATTGCAATATATCATGAACAAGCTCAAAAACCAAGAGCTACAAGAGAAACCCTCATCTAAATTCAAATTGTCCCTTGTGTAGCCATAGGAAAAGCCATAGCCAGAGCAAACACCAATTCAACCACCTCAAAAGCCAAAAAAACATCCTTCATTGCTTGAGCCTGCGGTATTGATTTTTAATCAATTATGTGCTACAAATGCTATCAAATTAGTTGAGGTTGGCCAGTTAGATCCAAATTTCCCAAAACCTTGATGGTATGGGGAAGAGCTACTCTTTCTATATCATAGATAAAATGGTCATGATATTCAATCATGTCGGGGTTTCAGAGCCATAGTATACAACATGCTTGGAAAGAAGCAGCTTCGGGTTGTTGACCAACAGATGATTTTAGTCAACAATCCATGTTTGGCATCAAAAAGACAAGATCCCCCTAAGACAGTAAGTGATATACCTAGGGCTCAACCTGGTCCTCATACCAAGCCAAAGCATGCTAAACACTCAAAATAGTAGCAATGCATTTGGACTCCTTTAAATGAGCCTATGTCTATCATATTGTAAAAGATACTAGATTCTAAGGTCATCACCTTACCAGACATCAACCCTGTAGACCCAAATAGAGCTAAACCCAAATGTTACAGGGAGGACCATCACTATCACTATCATCGAATACAGGGCCATGATATTTTTAATTGCGATGGATTTAAAATTATGGTCCAAGACCTATTAGAATGAAATAAGCTCCATATATATGGTTCACTTATTCCTCTCCACCTGGACAAGGGAACCTCATAGAGATCAGTGTCCCAATCGAGAGATTTGATTTCCATCACTCTTCCTAAGTAGGTTGATTACATTACAGTGGACAACATGTGCACAGGGGATCTTAAAGGTAATGTACCTTCCCCATCAAGTTCAATAAGACAAAGCAAGGATTATGAAGGTATCACTCCTTCCTCACTTCCATTAAGTGTTACACACATAAGGGGTATCTAAGGTGCCATACCTTCTCCTTAAAAATAACAAAATTCATAAACATTCAAATATTACAAAATCACAAAAACAATAGAATATCATAATACAAAAACTATATAAAACATAGAAATACAAACAAATCAGAAAGCAGTAAAATCAAAAACAAAATACACGGGGGCATCTCTAAGCCCCTTGGTTAAAATCTCATCAAAAGGCTCCAAGGGCGCCTCCAATCCACTTGGTCGAATCTCACAAAAAGCTCCAAAGGTATTTTAAAATCCCTTTGGTCACACATAAAAACAAAAACACAAAAACATTCAAAATAATCAAAAGCACAAAAATAATACAAAATAATCAAAAATACAAAAACATTTGCATATTACATTTACATCCATATAGTTGCATTGCATTGAACATCCTCATTCATTGCATTTGCATTATGATAGGTTATGATCATAATATTTCAAATGATGTCATATTTTTTTATCGCAACCATGAATACTCAAGTCCATCTTCATCCATTCATCCATGTTTAACTATGTTTTTCAACACAACCATTTCCTGTTGCTATACAAAATAGGATAAGGTTTTTCGGTCATTCAACCATCTCTAGTGGCCTTATCAGCTTTTGTGGAAAGCCATATTGACTAGTAGAGGGTAAGGTCAAGTAATGATAGTGCCTAGCATATTTTTGGAACCCATCACTAATTAAAAACACTAAAATCCTAGCTTGTAAAGGGGAAATATGAAAACTGCAAAAGTGGTCTAGATTACCTTAAGCGAAAAGGGTCTTCCTTGCTTATTCCCCTATGCAACCATTTCAAAGGTACTAAGAATTGGTAAAAGGACAACTTCTGCCCTACCTAGTTAAATCCCTTACTTTTATCAAAACAAGCAAAATCCCAAAATCAAGCAAAAATCAATAAAAAATAAACAGTGATTTTCATCACTAAGCATGAGCAAGTATCCCAAATAAAATGAAGAAAATAAGGGAATGAAGCTTGAATCCATGGAACTCTCAGCATTGTACAAACCAAAAGGTGATCCCCATTACAAGTTTGGTGTACAACTAGCTTGGCAATGGTGGTATCCTTACGCATGATGATATGTCTATAACATTAGCATCTTGTAGTTGTGTAGACCAATGTTTGCATATGGATGAGCTAGCTTTGGATAACCTAATACTGCCTAGTGGTATAGTCCAACTAAGTCCAACTTAGGATCAGATGAACACTTGAGGATCCTCGATCTTAGTAATGGGATGAAAGAATCCCACTTTACATCAGAGAAAATTCTTGAGTTCTATCTAAATATATTCATTTGCACACACAGGGATAATGAATATCTAGGTCCATGATGAAAGCATTGCTTTTCAAAACTCTTGTATGGTCAGTACGCAACTATTGATAGGGTAACTAGAGTATTTGAGTCTCAGGAAAAACCTCAAAACATCCTACATAGCAAAAAATCATATCATCAATCACATCATCAGTTTTCTTTATGAGGTTTTGTGAATTAAAGGGTGTTCACTAAGTAGGCTATATATCGGATAGATGTCAGAAATGATATTTAGACGACCACTGATTGTTAGTCTTACAATGACACTGAGAGGGGGGTGAATCAGTGTAGCTCTTTAAACTTAAATTTATAGCTCTTAATACCGCAGCAATTAAAACTTATTACTAGATACAACAAGTATAACAAAAGAGCATCACACAACACAAGATTTAACGAGGTTCACCAATGTGGCTACTCCTCAAAAATTGACCGCTTGGACTACCATCCAAATCCAGCCTTTGCAAAGCACCAACTTTACAATCAATTTACCAAGCACCCACCGTAAGGAGCACCAACCCCTTATTTATCTGCACCAACAGAAAGGAGCACCAACCCCTTATTTATCCGCACCAACAGAAAAGGAGCACCAAACCCTTTATTTATAAAAAAAGGAGCACCAACCCCTGATGCCAAGCTACAACTTAGACTTCAATTTGAATCTATAAGTTTGACAGTAAGATACCTTTGCTTTTGCAAGACCCTGACTGGTCTTCTTCACCTTTGCATTCTTTGCACTCGCTCTCTCTGTGCAATCACTTCGCACACTCTGCTTCGTTATAGTCAAACTTCATGATCGTCTTCTCCCTTTTGTGCACTCTGCTCTCTTTGCAAATTTTGCACTTAGCATGATTCGACACGACTTGCTCTCTATGCACAATGACCGTATTTCACACACATTCGACTTCTCTTCAATTCTCCAAACAACCCTCCTTTTATAACAATATTTTTATGATGAAAACCCTAATCTTAGTCGACTTTAGAATCCTAATCTTAGTCGGCTTTCATAACAACTGTAAACCCTAATTTTAGTTGGTGTCATCGGTCTTCGTCGGCTTCAACTCAAGAAGATGTTCGGTTTATCCATCGCTTGATGATTTCATTCTAGATAGACCCTGTAACCACCATAGTGATGTCGGTCCACTGTCATACTTCTCATTTCAGTTGGGTTCTCCTTCTTGACTTGCGCATTTATGACCTATCATGAAATCATGACATTTCTGCCTCTGTAGCTTCTTTTGTTGTTGTTGTCATGAAAATACAACATGTCATGATATCATGACACTTTCACCTTCGTACGCTTTCTCTATTCTTTTGTCATGATATCATGACATTTCTCCTCCGTAGACTTCGTCTTTTCTTTTGTCATGATATCATGACATTTTTGCCTTCGTATACTTCGTCTTTGCTTTTGTCATGATATCGTGACACTTCTGCTTCCATAGACTTCGACTTTGCTTTTGTCATGATATCGCGACACTTCTGCCTTCGTAGTCTTCAACTTAGCTTTTGTCATGAAATCATGACACTTCTGCTTTCGTACTTAGCTTCTTTGCTTTTGTCATGAAATCATGACACTTCTGCCTTCGAAGTCTTCTTCTCGCTTTTGTCATGAAATCGTGACACTTCTGCTTTCGTACTTTACTTCTTTGCTTTTGTCATGAAATCATGACACTTCTGCTTCGAAGTCTTGCTTTCTACTTTTGTCATGAAATCATGATAGTTCTGCTTTCGTACGCTTCCTCTCTTTCTTTTGTCGTGAAAATGCGACATGTCACGATATCGTGACACTTTTCAAACTTACTTTCTCTCTCCTATTTTAGTCGTGAAAATGCGACATGTCATGAAATCGTGACACTTTTCCAACTTACTTTCTCTCTTTAAAATGACATGTCACGAAATCGTGACACTTTTCTTACTTGTTCTCTTTCTTCGAACTTGTCATGAAATCGTGACACTTTTTCCTGCTTTCTCTTTCTCTTCCAACATGTCACGAAATCATGACAGTTTTTCCACTTGCCTTTTTCTCTTCCAACATGTCACGAAATCGTGATAGTTTTTCCTGCTTTTTCTCTCTCTTCCAACATGTCACGAAATCGTGATAGTTTTTCTTGCTTTTTCTCTCTCTTCCAACATGTCACGAAATCGTGACAGTTTTTCTTGCCTGTTGTATATGTCGCGATATCGCGACACTTTTCTTACTTGTCTTTTTTTTTGATCTTTTGCATATGGGCCACTTCGGTCTTCTTGGAAAATCACTGTACATACTCTGAATAACCTTTGAACTCCTGTCTTCTGCATCTGAATAGCTTTTGAACTTCCTGTCCACTGCATCAATAGATCTATCTGACTGTGTTGACAACAATGACAATATCGTTGCTGCACCTTGCTCAACAATCTCCCCTTTGGAATTTTTGGCAACACATGTGCAATTTCCTGTAACTCTTCTCCCCCTTTGACAATAATACCAAAGGGCTACCGCAGACTCCCCCGAGTCCATGCACAACATTCTCAGGAAAAATTTATTACACTTAGCAAAAATCATGAACATGAGCAAAAAGATAATCAAATACTTAAATGCTCCCCCCGAGAATGTGATCCCCGTAGCTAGTCAATTCTTGGGAAGTGTGACCAGTTCCAATTTATTGCGAAGGTACTCAAATACTTCCTTGGGCAATGGTTTTGTGAAGATATTCGCTACTTGCTCTGTAGTTGGAACAAAATCCAACTTAACCTCACCTTCCGCAACTTTCTCCTTCAAAAAGTGATACCTGATAGCAATGTGTTTTGTGCATGAATGCATAACCGGATTCTTGGAGATGTTAATGGCACTGGTGTTATCACACTTAACTGATATTGGCTCACTGAAGCTAATACCAAGATCTTTCAGGGTTTGTTTCATCCACAATACCTGCGTACAACATGTTGTCACTGCAATATATTCTGCCTCTACTGTCGATAAAGAAACTGACTCTTGTTTCTTACTGTGCCACGCGACCAATCTGTCTCCAAGATAGAATGCACCTCCACTGGTACTCTTTCTGTCATCGACACCTCCTGCCCAATCTGCATCTAAATACAAAATAAGGGTGAAGTCTTTACCTTTCGGATACCATAACCCATACTCCATAGTACCCTTGAGGTACCGAAGAATCCTCTTCACTGTTGTCACATGAGTCTCCTTGGGATTAGCCTAAAATCGTGCTACCATGCATACTACCTACAAAATATCTGGTCTGGTAGCTGTCAGGTATAGTAAGCTCCCAATCATAGATCTGTACATGGTTTGATCAACAGGTGGAGATTTGTCATCCTTGCTCAACTTGCAACCCGTCATCATGGGAGTGCTAACCGGCTTACAATCCTCCATTGTGAACTTTTTTAACATCTCTTTCACATATTTAACTTGAGAAATAAATATGCCCTTCTTATTTTGATTAACTTGCAACCCGAGGAAATACGAAAGTTCACCAATCATTGACATTTCAAATTCTTTCTGCATCTTATTTGCTAAATCTTTACACGACTCATCTTTGCTGCTGCCAAATATGATATCATCTACGTATACAACAAGAACAATAAGATGCCCATTTTCTATTTTGACATACAAATTACTATCCACCATACCTTTCTTAAACCCTTGTTGAGTGAGATAGTTGTCTAGCCTTGCATACCATGCTCGGGGTGCCTGCTTTAAGCCATATAATGCTTTCTTCAACTTGCAAACCAAGTTGGGATCATCACCAAGTTGGAAACCATCTCGGTTGCTCAATATAAACCTCTTCTTCAAGTTTCCCATTCAAAAATGCTGATTTCACATCCATTTGATAAACTTTGAAATTCTTGTAGACTCGCTAAAGCCAGAAACATTCTAATTGCCTCTAGTCTAGCTACTGGTGCAAAAGTTTCCTCAAATTCAATGCCTTCAACTTGTGCATAACCCTTACATACCAATCTTGCTTTATTTCTGACTACCTGTCCGTCTTCATTCAATTTGTTTCAAAAAATCCATTTAGTCCCGATTATATTTTTATTTGCAGGTCTAGGTACTAACTCCCAAGTTTCATTTTTCTCGATCTGATCTAATTCTTCATTTATTGCCTTCATCCAACTTTCATCTTTGCTTGCATCAACAACATTTTTGGGCTCAATGCTGGATAATAGAGAGTAGTTACTTACTACTCTTCTTCTTGTCTCAACACCAACTTTGGGGTCTCCAATTATTTGCTCTCTAGGATGATTTTTCTGCCACTTTTCTGTTTTGAATTTCTTATTTTCTTCCACTTCTGAATCACAACTTAAATCATCCGAGTCAATTTTTTGTATCTTTTCCATTTCGTTTTCCTCATCTCCTTCAATAACCTCTTCATAAATTGTGTAGTTCTTTTCATAGCTAATTACTCGTTCTCTACCTTCATCAAATTTAACATCGACACTCGTCCACAATTTTCTTTAGCCTCTTGTTGTAGCATTTGTAAGCTTTGCTTTTTGACGAATAACCAACAAAAATACCTTCATCCACTCTATCTTCAAACTTACCAAGATTATCTTCAGCTTCTTTTGATGTAGCACTTGCTGCCAAAAACTTTGAGGTATTTTGTTGTTGCCCTTTTACCGAACCACAACTCATAAGGAGTTTTGCTTTCATGTGTTCTCAGCATGTACCTATTTTGGATATACACCACAGTATGGACTGCTTCTTTCCAAAATCTGTCTGCTACTCTGCTTTCAACCAACATAGTCCGTGCCATTTCCTGCACTGTCCTGTTCTTTCTTTCTACCACTCCATTCTACTGAGGTGTCCTGGCTACTAAAAACTGTCTCCTAATACCGTATTTTTCATAGTACTCTATAAACTCCTCTGAAATGAATTCTCCTCCTCTATCTGATCTTAAACATTTGATCCTCTTTCCTCGTTTCATTCTCAACTTGGTTTTTGAAAGTCTTGAACATTTCAAAAGCTTCTGATTTATGCTTCAAGAAAAATATCCATGTCATTCTGGAATAGTCATCAATGCACAACATAAAATATTTGTCACCATTTATGCTTTGTGTTCTCATGGGTCCACATAAATCAGTGTGTATTAGTTCCAAAGGTTTGCTTGTGTAGTACTCTTTTGTTTTGAATGTGACTCTAGTTTGCTTCCCCTTTTGGCATGAAGCACAAATGTTGTTTGCAGGTTTGCTGATGGTGGGAATATCTCTCACTGCCCTTTTTGAGTTGATTTTTACTAGATTATCAAAACTGATATGACCGAGTCTCTTGTGCCACAACCAATTTTCTTCTTCCTATCCAATAAAACAAGCTCCTTCTGAAGTCTCTGAGAGCGTGTACAAGTTGCCAGATGTCCTTGATCCAGTTGCTATCAATTTTCCACTGTTTGTTTTTCTCGACTTCACAACCCTGCTTCTTAAAAACTACTTCATGACCTTTATCACAAATCTAACTTACGCTCAACAAGTTATGTTTCAAACCATCCACAAACAAGACTTCTTCTCGACTTAATTTTTTCATCACTAATTTTAACCGAACCTTTGCCAACTATCTTAGCTCCATCATTATTTCCAAACTTTATCGAACCACCTTCATATTTTCGTAACTTCTCAAATTTTTGTTTGTCACCTGTCATATGACTCGGAGCATCCACTATCAAGTATCCATGGTACATATTTATTCTGTGCTTTAAATGTTGTTTGTACGATTAAGGATTCCTTTTCTTCCTTAAGTCACTCTTTTTCTTTCCACTCCATTTTGATAGTAGTTTTGGGCTCTTGTTTTGCCTTTCCCTTATCAATAGCTTGTGCATGTTTTTCGGGAAGTTTTCTATTTTGTCTCATCCTATTTGGTTGAAATTTTCTTCCTTGAAACTGATTTGATGCAAATGTACTTCTACAGTTTCTTGCAATGTGCCCAAAATTATGACAGTTATAACATTCTACTGTATAATTCATCAAAGGAGAAAAAACATTTCTACTGGTGAAATTCCTTGGTCTTACATTATATTTGTAGTCTGAGATTTTATGTCCATAGCCATTGCATTTAAAATAGAAACCAGAAAAGGGATAATTGAACCTGGGTGATGGTCTTTGCCATGTTGTCGTAGGAGCCATAGGTCTTCTTCTTCTTTGATGTGTGACATTGGTGAATCCATCATTGTCAATTCTCCTTTCGTGCCTGGCATTATTGCTTTCTTTTGCATGAGACATTTTTCCTTGATCAACCTGTTTCTTATCTTCATTCTTTATGGATTCTACATTTCTGGCCTTTGATCCATTTGATGATTCTCCTTCGATGAAACCCAGACCAAATTTGATGCCTGTAGGCCTTTGGTCATTTATAATCTTATCCAGCTTCATAGAACTTTCTTCGCGTTTGTGATAGCAACTAATTTTGTGATTCATCTCTTCTATCTGCGTCCGTAAACCAACATTCTCTTCTTCTAGTTTGCAACAATAATCTATTTTCATGGTAATTTGTACTTCGAGATCTTCAGATATTTTCTTGTATTCTTCTGTCTATACTTTCATACTGGTTATGATTTCATTTGCATCCTCAAGATTTTTTGAAATTTTCTTATTCTTTTTCCTCTCTATTTTCCACTCTTCAAGTGCAGAGATCAACTCACCTTCTAGATCTACTTCAGCCTCATGGTTTTCACCACATACTTCTGAGTTCACTCCTTCTTCCTTTTCTGATTTTACTTCTTCAAATGCCATGAAAAGAGCTTCACCTGTTTCCTCTTCGAAATCCTCACCGGAGCTGTCTTCTGATGAACTGGCATTCCCGGAGATGAAACTTTTCTTCTTGAAGTTGCCTTTTCTAGAAATTCATTTTCTTCTTCCAGTCACTTCTTTCTTGGTGCGATCCTTCATCATTTTTGTTCTTCTCATTAAGTGGACATTTAGTCACAAAATGCCCAATGCCTCCATAGTTGAAACATTTAAATGGTAGCTTTCCTCTGTATTTTCCTTTTCCCCTTTTTAGTTTTCTAACAAAGTTTGCTTCCATTTCATCTGATGTCTCTTCTTCCTCGGACTCTTGTTTTGCATTTTTATTTTTAAGGGCTTTAAAAGCCGCTTCTCTGTCTATGGGTTTAGATCTTCCTATCCTCATCTCATATGCAGTCAAAGAACCATACATCTCATCTATACTAAAATAATTTAGATTTTTAGCTTCTTCTATCACTGAGACTTTAGAATCAAACCTTTGAGGAAGAGATCTTAATACCTTTTTCATGATGGTAGAGTCTTCGATATCCTCGTCGAGTCCTCTGATCGCATTAATGATTCCATTAACTCTCAAGCATATATGCCTCAATATTTTCATCGTCATTCATCTTTAATGCTTCGAACTGAGCTCGATGTGTCTGTAACTTGGCCTCCTTGATCTTATCATCTCCTTCATGAATACTCCTCAGTTTGTCCCATATTTCTTTTGCCATTTTATAACTCATGATCTTTACTAGTTCACTGTCTGCTAATCCGCACATGATAGCATTCTTTGCTTTTGAGTTATTTTCAAATAGTTTCTTTTCGTCAGCCTCTTTTGGAGGAGTGATGGGTATTGTGTATCCACTAACTACTGAATCCCAGATGTCGTATCCCAAAGCATAGAGATATGTCTGCATCTTGATTCTCTAGAATACGTAATTAGATCCATCAAACAATGGTGCTTTGTTTGATGAGAAGCCTTCACCACCTGCCATTGTGTTACTTCCAAGATCACCCTAGCCGGTTAAGCTTGTATAGGAACTTAGCTCTGATACCAATTGTTAGTCTTACAATGACACTGAGAGGGGGGGTGAATCAGTGTAGCTCTTTAAACTTAAATTTATAGCTCTTAATACCATAACAATTAAAACTTATTACTAGATACAACAAGTATAACAAAAGAGCATCACACAACACAAGATTTAACGAGGTTCACCAATGTGGCTACTCCTCAAAAATTGACTGCTTGGACTACCATCCAAATCTAGCCTTTGCAAAGCACCAACTTTACAATCAATTTACCAATACCCACTATAAGGAGCACCAACCCCTTATTTATCTGCACCAATAGAAAGGAGCACCAACCCCTTATTTATCTGCACCAATAGAAAGGAGCACCAACCCCTGATGCCAAGCTACAACCTAGGACTTCAATTTGAATCTATAAGTTTGACAATAAGATACCTTTGCTTTTGCAAGACCCTGACTGGTCTTCTTCACCTTTGCGTTCTCTACGCACTCTGCTCTCTCTGTGCAATCACTTCGCACACTTTGCTTCGTTACAATCAAACTTCATGATCATCTTCTCCCTTTTGCACACTCTGCTCTCTTTGTAAATTTTGCACTTAGCATGATTCGACATGACTTGCTCTCTACGCACAATGACCGTATTTCACACACATTCCACTCTCTTCAATTCTCCAAATAACCCTCCTTTTATAACAATATTTTTATGATGAAAACCCTAATCTTAGTCGGCTGTAAATCCTAATCTTAGTCGGCTTTCATAACAACTGTAAACCCTAATTTTAGTCGATTGTCATCGGTCTTCGTCGGCTTCAACTCAAGAAGATGTTCGGTTTATCCATCGCTTGATGATTTCATTCTGGATAGACCCTGTAACCGCCATAGTGATGTCGGTCCACTGTCATACTTCTCATTTTAGTCGAGTTCTCCTTCTTGACTTGCACATTTATGACCTATCATGAAATCATGACATTTCTACCTCTGTAGCTTCTTTTGTTGTTGTTGCCATGAAAATACAAATGTCACGATATCGTGACACTTTCACCTCCGTACGCTTTCTCTATTCTTTTGTCATGATATCATGACAAATTTTCCTTCGTAGACTTCATCTTTTCTTTTGTCATGATATCATGACATTTTTGCCTCCGTATACTTCGTCTTTGCTTTTGTCATGATATCGTGACACTTCTTCCATAGACTTCGACTTTGCTTTTGTCATCGATATCGTGACACTTCGCCTCCGTAGTCTTCAACTTAGCTTTTGTCATGAAATCGTGACACTTCTTCGTACTTAGCTTCTTTGCTTTTGTCATGAAATCGTGACACTTCTGCCTTCGAAGTCTTCTTCTCTCTTTTGTCATGAAATCGTGACACTTCTACTTTCGTACTTTACTTCTTTGCTTTTGTCATGAAATCGTGACACTTCTTTCGAAGTCTTGCTTTCTACTTTTGTCATGAAATCATGATAGTTCTGCTTTCGTACGCTTCCTCTCTTTCTTTTGTCGTGAAAAATGCGACATGTCGCGATATCGTGACACTTTTCAAACTTACTTTCTCTCCTATCCTATTTAGTCAAAAAATGCGAATGTCAAAAAATCTACAACTTTTCCAACTTACTTTCTCTCTATTTAGTCAAATGTGACATGTCGCGAAATCGTGACACTTTTCTTACTTGTTCTCTTTCTTCGAACTTGTCACGAAATCGTGACACTTTTTCCTCTTTCTTTTCTCTTCCAACATGTCACGAAATCGTGACAGTTTTTCCACTTGCCTTTTTCTCTTCCAACATGTCACGAAATCGTGATAGTTTTTCCTGCTTTTTCTCTCTCTTCCAACATGTCACGAAATCGCGACAGTTTTTCCTGCTTTTCTCTCTCTTCCAACATGTCGCGAAATCGCGACAGTTTTTCTTGCCTGCTGTAAATGTCGCGATATCGCGACACTTTTCTTGTTTTTTTTTTTTTGATCTTTTGCATATGGGCCACTTCGGTCTTCTTGGAAAATCACTGTACATACTCTGAATAACCTTTGAACTCCTGTCTTCTGCATCTGAATAGCTTTTGAACTTCCTGTCCACTACATCAATAGATCTATCTGACTGTGTTGACAACAATAACAATACTGTTGCTGCACCTTGCTCAACATTGACTATTTTGTATATTTTAAATTATAGAAGCTTATCAAGAAATTAAATACATTTCACACCTTTACATTTCACATATGGATGCTTAAATAATTAATTCTTATGATAAGAATGATTATTTACATTCATGATTGTTATACATTCTGTGGTGTTGCCCATTAGATTGCTAAACTCATATCATATGCATTTCTTATGATTTAAGTGATTAAAGCATATAGGTTCACTTAAATTAGATCAAAATAATTTAAATAATGCATTACACACATTGCATTTACCATATTATAACATAAGTTAGATGCATACAATTAAATCAAAATCAAACATGCATTTAACAATAAGCACTGCATCCATCTATGCATACATGATAAACCATCTAATCACCTAACCACCTAAGAACACATCACATCTATATAATCATCTAACCATATAAGAATCGCATCATCATCATTACATCATCAACATCATTTATCATAAAATCATAATTGTATCCAAAAATATATATTTGCTAAACATCAATTGGGGCATTGTTGGTACCATGCCTCCCTTAATAAGTAATAAAATAGTTAAGCAATCAATTTCAAAAAGCACCAAATGCATCATAAGCCCTTTGGTCAAAATCACTAAAATCATCCAAGCGCATCTCTAAGCTACTTTGGTCAACTCACAAAAGACCCCAAAGATGAAATAAGCCCTTTGGTTAAAAACATTCAAATACATAAAAAATACAAAAACAATATAAAACATCAAAAATCTAAACAAATCATAAAACATTAAAATTCAAAATCCAAAATGCTCCAAGGGTATCTTCATGATGCTTGGTCAAATTCAAAATAAAAAAATGTTCCAAGGGCATCTTCATGCCGCTTGGTCAAATTAATCAAAATGCTCCAAGGGTATCTTTGTGTCGCTTGGTCAAATTAATAAAAATGCTCCAAGGGTATCTTCATGTCACTTGGTCAAATTAATCAAAATTCTCCAAGGGTATCTTCATGCTGCTTGGTCAAATTAATCAAAAATGCTCCAAGGGCATCTTCATGATGCTTGGTCAAATTCAAAATAAAAAATGTTCCAAGGGCATCTTCATGATGCTTGGTCAAATTCAAAATCAAAAATGTTCCAAAGGAATTTCATACCACTTGGTAAAATTAATCAAAATGCTTCAAGGGTATCTTCATGCCGCTTGGTCAAAATTGATCAAAAATGCTTCATGTCAAAAATGCCAACATAAATTAATCAAAAATGCTCCAAGGGTATCTTCATGTCGCTTGGTCAAAATTAATCAAAAATGCTCCAAGGGCATCTTCATGCCGCTTGGTCACCTAAATAAAAAATGCTCTAGGGGAATCTTCATACCGCTTGGTCATATTCAAAATAAAAATGCTCCAGGGGCATCTTCATGATCGCTTGGTCAAATTCAAAATAAAAAATGTTCCAAAGGCATTCCAAGCCACTTTCGTCAACTATCAAAATGCTCCAAAGGCATCCATAAACTCTTTGGCCACCCAAAATGCCCCAATGGCATTTTCTAAGTCAATTGGTCATAATAACAACATGCACAATCAAAATCAACAAGTAAATGCTAAATAATTTCTAAGTGCGCTTATTCAAAAGTCATTAGCGAAGATAATCATGCATCCCCTTACATGGGGAAAATAAGCAAAAGATCAAAAGCAAATTCAAGCAACCTAGGCTAGGATTTGACTTAAACTAAGTCTCTTAATTACCACCAAGGCTAGGATTTGACTTAAACTAAGTCTTCTAATTGATGCCTAGGCTAGGATTTGACTTTAACAAAGTCTCCTAATTGCCACCAAGGCTAGGATTTGACTTAAACTGAATCTCCTTATTGCCACCAAAGCTAGGATTGGATATAGCTTGTATCCTAAGCATCGTAAATGCTAGTATTTGAATTAAACTAAGTCTCCTAATTGCTGCCAAGGCTAGGATTTGACTTAAACTAAGTCTCCTAATTGCTTCCTAGGTTAGGATTTGACTTAAAAAAAGTCTCCTAATTGCCACCAAGGCTAGGATTTGACTTAAACTAAGTCTCCTAATTGCTGCCTAGGCTAGGATTTGACTTAAAAAAAGTCTCCTAATTGCCACCAAGGCTAGGATTTGATTTAAGCTTGTCTCCTAATCACTTCAAAAAAGGCTCCAAAGGTACCTTAATACCTTTGGTCACTTCACAAAAGGCTCCAAAGGTACCTAAATACCTTTGGTCAAATCATAAAAGGCTCCAATGGCACCTTAATGCCTTTGGTCATAGGATGTGCACTGTCTTGCATGACTGGAGCATTCAATGTTAATCAGATCAATGATCATCATATACCCTACAACCAAACATAGCAGTCTATGTTTTTTCTTTGCGTTGTGTTTTTTCCACATAGCGCATCACAAATAGGGGCATCTATAGACACCTAAAACATGTCATGTTTAGGAGAACTACTCATGTGGGCACATTCATAGACCATGTGACTAAATATTGGGACCTTCCAAGTGCCAAAAGTGGTTTTCACCACTCATATAGGGAAGTATTATCCCATCCAAGCCTAGCCACTATGAACCAGAGTGACTGGATTCTAGCTACTGAAGCTCAGAGTGGCCAAGCCCTAGCCATTGTAGATGATAGCAAATAAACCCTAAATAGCAACTTGCCATCAAAATAGCCTAATATCGGGTGGAAGTGGTAGTTTACATGCAATAAGGCTAAGCGAGGATAACTTTGCATTCCTCCTCACAACCAGTCTACATGAGAGACTCAAGTATGGATTTAGACATCAGTTAACTAACCCTCAAGGGTAGACAAAGACTTAAAATTCTCATGCTAACAAATAATTTGTATGCAGGATTCAATCCTAGGGTTTTAGACCTAAACCTAAGCCCTCAACACATTATAAGGTGTAAACCTAAGAGCACCAAAAATAGATTTAGAGACTTTTCGAAGAGCTTTTTGAGACTTGGAGAGCTATTCTTGTAGTGAAGCCTTATCAAATCGAAGAACAAATTGGAGCACCTTTTAGGAGCAACGAATTGTTGGACAATTGAGAGGTTATCATCTGTAGGATATTCAACATATCAGGCATAAACAATGATCCTTTCAACTTCAACAATAATCCTAGATCCATAGCCATGAAGTAATAGAGATAGGTTTTCATCTTAGCAGCTATTGTATCGGATAGTGGCCTGCAGGCCTAGTCTAGGCTTCTTAGCATTAGTTTATTTTATTTAAGCTTGTTACATGTTTTTACGCTATTATCATAGAACTAATTTTTCATATTTACTTGAATTCATAGCATTATTTTCTATTTTAATTGAGCATATTTCTATTTATAATTAGGGTTATTTCTAACAATCTCATCTAGGGAGACAATCTCAGACAACTGAGCATTTGTTGTTGTTTTCATACTTGCAGGACTATAGGTTCACTAGATAGGTTATCAACATACGAAAGCAAAAGGATCCCTCTAGGAACTAGACCTAGAGAAGGAGGTATCTGTAAGCCCTCATATAGTTTCGTGTGTGTCATCGAGAAGCCTACAAAAGTGCATCACCCCTTGCAAGGGAATATTATACATCTGCTACCCTACTTTATAAAATCTATATCAAATGAAGGGTATCCCTTAGAGGGATTCATATGTAACCGAATCTTGGAAAAGCAATAAAGAGCATTATTCATTCATTTCTTCATATTTCGGTTGTATCTGCTTTCACATATTTCATTGAATGCATGATTAAGTATAAATAGATCAAATAATATTCACAAATAGAGCAGTGGACGATGCACCACTTCCCCGAGGTCGCTACAAAAACTAATTTTTCTTTCTTTCATTTCTCTTTTCTTTTTCTTTGCTTTTTTTTTAATTTTTCTTTTTGCTTTTATTTTTTGGGATACTTGCTCGGATTAGACAAGGAGTAAGGGATTTTATTCGGGTAGGGGGGAGCTTGTCCTTTTGCCAATTCTTAGTATTCTAGACCATGCACATAATAGGATAGCAAGGTAAAATTTTCTCTTAAGGAACTACGACTACTATGTCATTTTTTGAATTTGCAAAAATTATTTTAAGATGTGAAAATGTTCTTGGTTCAATAAGTAGCAAGACCAGTTCCCAAAACTCAAAATTTTATTTAGTGAAGTAATAGTGAATTTTGGTTCAAGAGAGATTTATAATAAAAATGAAAAAATCAAAATTTAGTAAATATGTAAATTAAGTGATTGGTTCAAGATAAATTTTGAGTTTATCCAAAATAAAATAAATTATAACTTGAATTTTGGAAGACAACACACACTGATGCAAAAAATAAGAGCTTAACAATTTAATTTTTTTTTGGAAATTTTTTCAAGTTTTTTTTATTTTTTGTTGTTGTTTTGATAATATGGCAGTTGCAAACTAAATGATGAAGAATTTATTTACAATTATATACAAAAATAGAACTTTTAATTTATGCATAATATCTTTTGATATGCATGATGTTCATTGGCTCTTTGATATCTTTTCCATCCAAAGTAGCCAAATGATATGCACCTGATCCAAATTTAGCAGTGATGACAGATGGTCCAAGCCAATTAGGTTAAAACTTGCCTTTAAGATCTTTTTTAGCATTAGTATTTTTTTGGTTTTCTTTGAGTACTAAATCACCAACTTGAAAAGATCGACTATGAACTTTATTTGCATATGATCTTTTGAGTTTATCTTGGTAAGATCGAAGATGCTCTAGAGCATGAATACACTTCTCATCTAGAAGCTCCAACTGACTTAGTATTCTAGCATGATATTCATCCCTTACTTTGGCATCTTTAAGTAGAAGAGCTAAAGAAGGAACTTCTAACTCAAATGGAAAAATTGCTTCAGCACCATATACCAAGACAAAAGGTGAAGCACCCGTGGGAGTACGAACACTAGTTCGATAGGCCCATAAGGTGGGATATAATTGCATATGCCAATCATAGCCTGATTTATTAACCAGTATTTTTAAAATATTAATTAAGGTTTTATTAGAAGCTTTAGCTTGGCCATTTCCTTTTGGATAATATGGAGTGGACCATCGATGTTGAATTTTATATTTTTGACAAAGTTTTTTAATGTCTTTGTTCTTAAAGCATGTTCCATTATCATAGATGAGAGTTGACGGAATACAAAATCTGTAAATAATTTTATTAAAGGTTAATTTGGACACTTGGACTCCTGTGTAAGAAGCTAATGGCATAGCTTCTACCCATTTTGTAAAATTCTTTGTTGTTGTTATGATGAATTTATGACCATCAGAAGAGATATGATTAATTTTACCAATAATGTCTAAACCCAATTTAGAAAAGGGCAAGGGAGAGGATATAGCTTGAAGTTCCTAAGCAGGAGTGTGAACAAGGTCTACATGTCTTTGACACTTGTCACAATGATACACATAATCATTAGCATATTTTTCCATGAAAGGCCAAAAGTATCCTATTCGTAGGAGTTTTTTTAGCAATGACACTTCCACTAAAATGTCCTCCATAGGATCCATCATGGGCTTCACTTAATGCTTTCTTAGACTCTTATAAATTGAGGTATCTCAAAAGGATACCTTCAAAATACCTTTTATATAGGGTATTTCCAATAATTACAAAGTGAACAACTTGCTTACATAATAGCCTATGTTGGTTTCTATCTAATCCTTATGGGAAGGTTCCTTTTTGGATAAAATTAAACATGTCTATGTACCAAGGTTTTGGAGTTATTTCATTAATCAAAAATAAATATAATGGTTCTATACAAGACCTAGATGAAGCAAGTTCTTGTATTTGATGAATAACGATTGTAGCATATTCATCATCCAACTCCAAATGTAACAAAGAGGTTGTAATAGCCATGGCATCTGTAGCATGATTGCTAGTGCAAGGGATGGCCTCCAAAGTTACTTTATCAAATAAGGATATAAGCTTAAGAAAATATTATTTATAGGGATGAAGTTTCTCATATCATGTTTGATATGCTTCATTAATTTGATTTATCACAAGCTGAGAATCTTCAAAGGCTAATAAAAATTTAATTTTTAAGGCTAAAGCTGCTCGTAATCCAAGGATTAGAGTCTCATATTCTGTAGTATTATTAGTACAAGCAAATGGAAGTTTAAATAACAAAGGAATAAGATGATTTTATGGAAATAATAATATAATACTTGTACATGCACCACTCATTCACCTAGCTCCATCAAAATACAAGGACCAAGATTCAGAAAGGTCCTCTTAAGTTAAGACATTCATCTGGAAATTCAATGGTTATAGGATGAGTAGATTCAAGAGGTGCAACGACGAGTTGATCAGCTATAATTTAGCCTTTGATAGATTTCTAACCAGTAAATGTGAGTTCAAACTCACTTACAACAAGAACCCATTTAGTTGTACAACTTGATACATAAGGCCTACTCATCAAATACCTTAATGGATCAGACTTAGCAATAACAAGTGTTTTTTGACTGAGCATGTAGTGGTGTAACTTTTGTGTAGAAAACACCACTACTAGAAAAAAATTCTCTAGAGGTGTATAATGGGTTTCATAACTTATTAATGTTCTACTTATATAATAGGTGGCTCCTTCTTTCTTATCATCATCAATTTGAGCCAAAATTTCTCCAAGTTCCAGTTCAGAAACATAAATATATAAAATAAAAGGACTATCAAGTTTAGGAGGAACAAACACTGGAGGAGTAATAAGATATTGTTTAAGGGCTTCAAATTCTTCTTAAAATTCATTATCCCATTGAAATGGGATATTTTTCTTAAGTAACTTAAGAAAAGGTTGGGTTTTATCTACCAATTTTTCAATGAAGTGACAAATAGACTGAAGTTTACCTTGTAAACTCCTTAATTATGATATATTTTTAGGTGGTGGTATATCAAGGATAGCCTTAATTTTAAGGGGGTCTATCTCAATGCCATGCATAAAAATAATAACTCCTAATAATTTTCTTGATTTGACTCCAAATACACATTTTTTTGGGTTTAGGCAATATTATATTCCCTTAGTCTATCAAACACTTTTCTTATATTATTAATATGATCTTCCTTAGTTGAGCGAGCTATGATATCATCTGCATAGTCATGTATAATATCATACATCATATCATGAAATATGTGTCATAGCCCTTTTATAGGTTGCACCTACATTCTTTAAACCAAAGGGCATTAATTTCCAACAGAAAGTACCCCATGGTGTAATGAAATAAATCTTGGATTGGTCTTCAGGAGCTATTCAAATTTGGTTGTATCTTGAAAAAACATCCATAAGGTATAACATCCCACTCCTAGCCATAAAATCTATAATCTGATCCATATTTGGGAGAGGAAAATCATCCTTAGGGCATGCAACATTAATGTCTCTAAAATTAGTACACACTCTAATATTAGTGGCCTATTTCTTGGTTACTAGAACAACATTTGATATCCAATTAGCATAATCAATGGCTTGAATAAAGTCAATATCCAAAAGTTTATGTAATTCATATTTGACTAATAACGCTACTTTTGGGTGAATTTTTCTAAGTTTTTGCTTAACAGGTTTTGCATCTAGGTGCACCACTAAATGGTGCATGACCACTGAAGAGTCTAAGCCTGGTATATCCATATATGTCCAATCAAAAACATCAACATATTTCGTGAGAAATGCAATATGTTGTTTTTGTCTCTCTTCACTTAATTTTGCTCCAATTTTAACCAAGTGAGGGTTGGTTTCAGTCCCAATGTTGACTTGTAGCACATATTCTACTACAATGTTTAAATCTATTTCAAATTTTGGAGGAGCGGATGACATGCCCATTTCTTGTAATTATTCTAAGGTTAACTTAGCTAATTCTTTCTTTGGGGTTGTTGTTTGAACATGGGCTATACATGGTATAGATCCATCAAAGAAAATTTGTTTCTCAAAATTTCTTCAATAGAAATGTCATTAAAAATATCTCCTTCTAAACATTCATATGGTGAAGCAATCATTTCCAAAAATGCTATTGATAACATGTTACAATAATGTATCCTTTTACTTATTTTAAAATATTCTTGATGTGCTAAGTACTCTTGATATGTTATTAGTTGGTCATCATCCTCAAATGGGAATGGTTAATTTTTGGTAGGGATATAACCAATACCACATAATGCAGGCCATTCCTCTATTTCTAAAGGTTCATGTATACCATTTTTGAGAGGTCCCAAACCTCTACCTTTATAACCCATGTTGCACATAATTTGTTTTGACTTTACATATCCATTAGAAAAATAACATCTAGCAAATCCATTTTGATCCAGAGTAAAGCTCATTTTAATATTAATCTTGCCAAGATCATACCCTACATAGATAAAGGTACAACTCCCTATATGGTATATGCTTCCCAACTTTTGTGGCAAGCCCATTGTTCAGGGAGATGACGGTAATTGGGATAATACAAGGGAATCTTGGGTAGCAAACTTAATATGTTCTGAAGTTGTGAGAATTGAAGATAAATTTGGTAATACTTCATCTGAAAGAGGATATGAAGTAGAAGGACAATCCATTTTAGTTGTAGGTTTTGATGGTGTGGGTTTAGATGATGAAGTAGGATCTTTAGGACTAGTTTTGGTTGAAGATATGACATGATAAAATGAAACTCCTAAAGGTTCTGCCATAACACACATGTCAAATGGTCTAGGATCACTATGGATAGTGACCAATTGATTTTTAAACTTAAAACATTGATATAATGTAGAAGGTACTGCTCTCATTGCATTGATCCAAGGTCAACCTAGAAGGATGTTATATGATGTGGGACAAGATACAACAAATAGATCTAGAATTCTTGGACTAAATTGGAATGGTATCAACAGTACTCCACATGTTTCTTGGGTTTCATCATTAAAAGCTTTGATAATCATTTTTGTTCTTTTTAAATCTTCATTTCTAAATCCAAATATTTGAAAAAAGTCATATGTGCATATTTTTAATGATGATACATTATCAATTAAGACTCTTTTAACACCTACATATCCAATTAATGTTGTAATGTATAGAGGATTATCTCTATACATTCTTTGGAGAGGAATGTCATATTGAAAATCTATATAATCCAATTATATATTTTGAGGTACCATCATTTTTCTTAAGGTACTCATTAATTCCTCTCTATGTATAGATGAAGTTCTTAGAAGATCCAAAAGAGAAATTCTAGTTGTGATATTTTCTAATTGTTCATTAATGTCATAAGGAGGTTTTTGTTGTGGATTTGATACATTATTTCCATTTGTGGGTGATTTTAATACAAATGAAGGTGATTTTTATTTTTGAGTTTGAGCTTATGATTGAGAATTTTTACTTTGGGCTTGTTGTCTAGTGATGGCTCTAGTAGTGCCCATAATGTTATTATTTTATAAGTAACCAGAGTGGGGTCTAGCATTTATTGCTTGTTCATTTGAAAGTGTTTTTCGAGATGATGGTCGAGTGGTCATTCTTCTAGGGAATGGTTCTTCTAGAACTAATAAATATATGATGGGAAGAATTTGATCTAACTCATATTCAAAACTATTTGAATTATTTGAGGTGATGTCCATTTCACTTTCTATTTCACTTTCTATGTCACTTCTTGTATCTTCTAAAGATGAATATTGAAAATATTGTATGGGCCTAATTGTAACTGTAGATTGAGAAGGCACATATGAAGTTTACAAATTTTATTGTGGTAAAAATTTGCTAATGGTCCCCACATACCGAGTTGGGGGAGGAACATTATGATGTTCTACTTGATTCACAACCTCTTTTCCATGATTGGGTAAAGGATGTTGGAAAAAATCTAAATTTTGATTGGCATTTTGAGTTGGTTGTATTTGAGTATTATTTTGAGGATTATTGTTGGATGTAGGGGTGGAGATATGTGAAACTCTTCAGACTAAGGAATATGAAAGTCTGGTTCGACAACAAATTGCCTCCCCCCAGTTTAGTCCTAAACAAACCAGGAGCACTGTGAAGTCTCCTATAGATTTTGGCGAGTGAAAAAAGAAGAGGGAGAATATCAAATCTTGAGCATCAAAAAATTAAAACTGATAATGACATTGCCAATGGAAAACATAGAACCTTGTTTCAACAGGTTATTTCGGGTTTTGAAGACAACAAATTAGGAAAACCCCCTCACGGGAGGGGGAGAGGAATAAATCCCAAACAATCTAAATGAAGTTCCTCCCATGGAACATGAGAGGCCTCAATGGGCTTCCCAAACACAAGGAAGTCAGTGCAATAAGAAATCAAGTAAATCCAAATTTTATCATGTTGCAAGAAACAAAAACTGATGAGATTCAGTCAAAAAAAGTAGCAAAAAAAATTGGAATCAAGGGGAGATGGTTTGCAAATTATCTAGATGAGCGTCTGGAGGTCTTATGTCTTTGTGGGATCCCCGGATAGTAGAAGGAACCATTATTTAGAAAGATGACAGGGTTCTTAGTGTTTTATTTAAGGAAATAAATAGCAAAAGGTCATGGATCCTTTCAAATATTTATGCCATGATTTTAATTCAAGGGAGAGCTCTACTGTGGGAGTACTTAGGCAATCTGAGTGAAATCTTCCATAATGTCCCTTGGATTATAGCTAGGGATTTTAACACTCCTCTTTACCCTTCAGACAAAATGGGTGGAAATGGACCACCTATCAGGAGCATGGATGAGTTCAATGACTTTGTGAACTCCAACATGTTGATGGATGTAAAACTTAGAGGAGCGAATTATACCTAGAGCAATCGACGGATAGGATGTCATCTCATTCAATAAAGGCTTGACAGGTTTTTTTTATCAAAGGAGGCTACAACTCTGTTCGATGATTCTACCCTGCAAGACCTTCCTAAAATTGCCTTTGATCATAATCCCATTTTTTGGAGATCCCCAACTCTCTGTCATTCAAGAAACCTTTCAAATTTTAATCTATGTGGATTAAACATTCTAGTTTTAGAGATAACTTAATTCAGTGGTGGCAGCAGCCTGTCAGGGATAGTGCAACTTTTAAACTTGCTAGCAAATTAAATTTTGTTAAGGAAAAGCTTCAAACTTGGAACAAAGAGGTCTTTGGGAACCTCTTTGAAAATAAAAAATAGGTTGTTGAAATTTTAAAGATAATTGATCAGAGGATTCAACATGGTGATGCTAATGAAACTACTAGGCAGGAGGAACGGACAAAACTAGTAGAGTTTCATAACATTTTGGCCTGTGAGGAAATCTATTGGAGGTAAAAATCAAGAGCTCTTTGGTTGAAATATGGAGATTAAAATTCCAAGTTTTTTCACATCACCACGCTTAGAAATAGAAGCAATAATAAGATAAAATTTAAAAAAAAATCATATGGTTCTATTACTCAGGACTTAACAGAAATAAAAAAGGAGGCAGTAACTTATTTCAATTATATCCTTGGTTAGGTTTCACAGTGCAATGAGGATGCCAAAGAAATTCTCTTGCAATCCATTCCTAGCATAATAAATGAGGATATAAACCTTAAGCTTCTATCTCCATTTTCTGATGAGGAAATTAAGGAAGCCTTATTTAGCATGGAGCCAGACAAAGCCTCGGGACCCGATGGATTTCTCCCTCGTTTCTATCAATATTTTTGGGACATTGTAAGTGAGGATGTAATTTATGTTGTCATAGAATTCCAAGCAAGCAATCATATCCCAAAAGGTCTGAACTATACTTTTATTTCTCTAATTCCTAAGAAGCAAACTCTTGAATCTATGGCTGACTTTAGGCCAATCAATCTGTGCAATGTTTCTTACAAGATTCTAACTAAATCCATTAAAAATATAATGAGATATGTTATGTCCCACATCATAGATCCATTCCAGGGAAGCTCTATCTAGGTCAGGTCAATCTTGTATGGAGTTATCACAATTCATGAAGCTCTGCACTCTGCTCATAAGACTAACAGGTCTATTTTTACCCTCAAGATTGATATGAACAAAGCATTTGACAAGCTAAATTGGGACTTTCTGATTGTTGTCCTCCTTAAGTTTAGTTTTCACCACCAATGGGTTAATTTGATCAAAGAA
The DNA here is from genome assembly GCA_028583015.1 of Wollemia nobilis. NCBI lineage: Eukaryota > Viridiplantae > Streptophyta > Pinopsida > Araucariales > Araucariaceae > Wollemia > Wollemia nobilis. The sequence continues at coordinate 3,518,540 of JAQPPZ010017049.1, read as the reverse complement.
TGCATTTCTAAAGCATGGTTCTCAATTCTGGTTAATGGAACAACTGCTGGTTACTTTCAAAGTCATAGAGGAATTCAGCAGGGGGACCCTATCAACCCCATGTTATTCATCATTGTGGCAGAAGCTTTAGGCAGAACCATAAAAAATGCTTGCAGTTCAAGGCTAATATCGAGAATCAAGGCAACATCTCTCACTAGGGTTGTTTCTCACCAAAAATTTGTTGATGATACCCTTATATTGACTAAGGCATCAGTGGTTGAGGCCAAAATAATTAAATACATCCTACAACTCTACGAGGATGCTGCTGGTCAGAAAGTTAATTTCAGTAAAAGCAAGTTATATTTCTTGAAGACCACCATTCAAAGGCAAGGAAAGATTGAAAAATTTTTAGGGTGTGATATAGCAAACCTCCCAACTTCGTATCTTGGTCTCTCTCTTTTCATTGGTTCTCCGAGAGAGTCAATGTGGGACAGGGTTATTGAAAGAATTCAAAAAAAACTTTTTGGATGGAAAGGTCATCTTATATCTCAAGCAGGAAATTTGACCCTCACTAAGGCCTCTCTTCAGATCATTCCAGTCTATTTCCTCTCCATTTTCAAATCCCCTGTGAAGGTTTTCTAGAAAATTGAGAAACTCCAAAAGGAATTTTTATGGAATGGATCAGAGGAGAAAAAATGATACACCTTATAGGATGGACCAAAGTGTGCAGACCCAGGGAAAATGGGGACTTAGGTCCAAGGAGAATTGCTCATATGAATTTAGATTTACTAGCTAAGAAGGCATGGCGCCTCATTTTTGGTGAAGAAAATGAATGAACATTTATCATCAAACAAAAGTATCTTCAAAATATGGAATTTCTAAGTGACTCAGTTCCAATCAGAGGTTCTTATTTTTGGAAAGAAATTCTCAATTGTAAGGAAATCATAAAAAAGGTTTAAGATGGGTTTTAGGCAATGGTGAGAGGATAAATTGCTGGAATGATAGGTGGGCTAAGGATGAACCACTGACGCAATATCCTAACTTAGCCCGAATCATAGATATCATGGAAGAACTCATTGGCAAAAAATTCTCCTATTATATGGTTGAGGACAGAGGTAGAATTAAGTGGAAACAAATAAGGACTAAGGGATTTCAAGTGAAATCAAATGATCTTTATAACATTCATAGGCAACAGTTTATCCCCATGAGACCTAAGGAAGATCAAGTGACCTGGGCTCCTACAAAAAATAGATAGTTCACTATTAAATTAGCTTACAAGCTTTTGCTTGATGATGAGGATTTTGTCCTCCAAAAGGACTTAGTTTGGATAAAAAATTTAATTCCAAAAATTGCAATATTTTCATGGCTGGTTATCCAAGGAAGAATTCTAACCATTGATAATATGATGCATAAAGGTATTTGTATCACTAATCGTTGTTATCTGTGTAGGGCTAATTGGGAGACCATTTATCACATTTTCCTTGAGTGCCCTTTTTCCTTGACTGTCCTAAGTGGGATTTTTTAGGCCTTCAATATTTTTTGGGTTAAACCAGCCATCGTACTTGATTTGTTCATCCATTGGCCTTGCCCCTTTTCAAGCCAAAGACTTAGTTACATGTGGAAAATTTGTCTCAATAACTATCTTTGGCAGGTTTGGTTAGAAAGGAACCATAGAGTCTTTAATGAGTCTATCCATGATCATCAAACTATAATTTCTAGGATCTTATCCTTTGCCAACGATAATGTGAACCTTATCCCCTTTGATAGACGTAAACCTCATTTGCAAGAGACCACGATTGCTCAATATTTAATCTTAACCTTGTTAGATGAGTCTGTGCCTAGGGTAGTCAATACCAGAGAAAATGTTAAGTGGTCCCCACCTCCTACGGGTTGGTTTAAGCTTAATTTTGATGGAGAAGATAAGGACAATCCTAGTATAGCAGGCACTGGTAGTATTGTGTGAGATCATAATGAGAATATGATGCTTATTTTTTCCAAATATTTGAGAACAAGGATGAACAACAAAGCTAAATATAGAGCTATGTGGAGAGGCCTTCAAATCACTCAAGAATTAGAACATAATTTAATCATAGAAGGAGACTCTATGCATGTTATAAATCTCCTCAAAAATTGGAAAACACCTCCTTGAAGGATTAAAACAATTGTTGAAGAGGATCCTTTTCCAGGTAAGATAGGATAGAAAAGCCCAACATGTCTTTCAAAAAGCTAACAAAGTTGCTGATAAGATGGCCAATTTGGGTGTCGATGGTGATGAACTTTTCAAATGGGAACACGGTGTCCCGAGTAAAGTAGAGGAGCTTATTCAACAAGAATGCCAAGAATGATAGTTGAATTTACAAACAGGTAAGGCACTATAAGTTCGAAGCCTATGAGTATTCTCATCTCTTTTTTGAAATGGACTCATAATCAAAATTATCTGAGCTGCTAGTCTTGGTGGATGTTGCTTGGAAATACCACAAAGACTAATGGGGACAATCACATGTCAGATAAAATGGCTCCTAGTCATCTTAGTAATTTGAGGTTGGTTGATAATCACAAGGTAGGAAAGAAATGACAATATAAGACTTCGAACCAGAGCCACGTGGACCACCAGATAGCCACCGCCATAAATATAGCCAACAGGTTCACTTCTCCAAGGCTGATTGGCCAAGACGGGATGTGGTCCCAAAGCATGTCATATATGGAAGAAAGCAATTACCAAAGAATTATTAAGAGTAAATTTCAATACAGAGCTTTTGGGAGTCTTTTTAGTACTCTGCTTTTTGTTTCTCCACTGTTTCAAGGAAGGGATCTGTGTTTGTTTTCTTTTTTTGTAATTATGATGCAGGTGTGTTTTCTCGAGGTATACCCAAAATGTTGTATGGGAAGTTTATTTTTTATAACAGGCTATGTGCCTTACCGGATGTAATGGATTTGGCGGCATGTAGATTTTACATATATAGGATCCTTAGTAAGGACATGTTCATCAACAACCTTGGGCTAATTTTTGTAAAAGGTTTTGTGTCAACCTGTAAAACTCGGTATTAATGTTATAGTATCTTATCTACCAAAAAAAAAATTGTTTGAGGAAATTTTTCTACTTCGATTTTATCTTTATCAATCAGATCTTGTATCATATGTTTTAATCATGTAAAAGAATTGATTGAATGGCCATCCACTTGGTGAAAATTACAATGTAAACCAGCCCTATATCCAACTGCAATGGTATCTGGTTGTCTTATATCTGGTAAACATATTAAACTGTGTTCTAATAATTGAGGTAGAATCATGGTTAAGGGTTGACTCAGTCTTGTGAATTCTCTTGGTGGTTTATCAAGAATTTTTAACAAAAAATTCTTCATAGCTTCTGTAGTATTTATGTTTGAGGTATTTCTACTATCAGTGACTCCATCACCTACTACTTGTTTATTCTTATATTGATTTTTGGAAGTTTTATCCTCATTTTTTCTTAAAATTTCCTCTTCTAATAAGGGCATATTCTACCCTTATTGCTAATTCTATAGCTTGATCACAAGAGATCACTGTAGTTGTATCCAGTTCATAAGATAATTATTCTTGTAAATTGCCAATGAATATTTCCAATATATCTCAATGAGGTAAGGAAAAATGCAATTTTCCTAAAATTTATCTCCATTTAGTCAAGAATTTAGAAAATATTTCATATTTCCCTTGTTTCAAATTATATAAATCTTTAATAGTGACATGTATTTCTATGTATGCACTAAATTGATGAACAAACATTTTCGCTGTCTCTTCAAAGTTTCTCAAAGAATTTTTTAATAATTGATAATACCATTCTAAGGCCATGCCTCTGAGACTTTTAGGTAATATTTTTAGTAACAAAAAATCATCATAGGAAATATCATGACATGTTGTCCTAAACATGTGAAGATGCTCAATAGGATCTTTAGTTCCTTTATATATCGGGAGGACCGATATAGGGAAATGTTTGGGGTAAGGTTGAGCAACAACAATAGGATCCAAGGGTTGACTACACATCTCTCTATAACTATATGAGGGACGGTAGGGATCCATATGATCTAGACATGAAGCTAATTTTTTAACCAATGCATCAAGTCCTTGTGGTTGCCCACCAAATTGATTTTGTGGTATCATATTGTTGTGTCTTTGATGATATGATGGTGTTGTCATATAAGGATTTCTAGTAGAAATGCTATTATGTAGAGTGTTCATGGGAACAGTGTTATGGAGCTTATATGGAACTATATTTTGTTGGATTTTTTATTGATGATGATTGGCATTTTGTATCTTCTTAGCCTTTTGTGATGTAGCTTTTTGTTGATTAGGATCTTGAGAGGAAGAAGAATGTTGTTTTTTTGGAGTTTGATTGTGTTGCTTGTTTTTTATTATTCAAATCTATGTTTTGATTGTTTTTTTGAGATGGTCTAGCTTGATCTTGATCTGTTCTATTTATGTATGTTATTGGATTTACATTTAATTAGAGTTAAAATTCTATAGTAGCCTCCATTGAATAATCTCCTGATGGGATTAAATGTTCTATCTTTATTACATGATGAAGTTCATCTATATTTTCTTTTAAAAAATTCGTAAATTTTTGGATAGATTTAAAGCTAACATTACCTTGAGGATCTACAAAAGGTTGGTTAGGATCTTCTTCTTCTTACCCTTCTCCATTATCATCCTCACCTTGTTTTGTGAGTTTATCATCTTCAATAATTACCCTATCATCAAGGTTTTCTTGATCTAGTTCATCAAATTCTATTTGTTTTCCATTTCTCAAAATCCTAGGCATTTTGCTTTTAGAATGATTTATATTTTAGTGATATATATATGTTGTATATATATATTCTTTAAATTCTTGGGTATATGTGTTATATATACCTATGTAAATAACATATATTATATATATTTTTTGATTTTTTGTGTTTTTAAAAACAGGGCAGAAATAAATTTTATAATATTCTAGATATTATATTTAATTTTCTTGAAATTTTTTATAAATATCGTTAATAGGCTCAAGTTCTTCAGGTGACATATAATTTTCTTCTTCAAATTGAAAGTTTGTTTTTAAGAACTTGACAAAATAAGCTATAGTGATACTATCAATTTTAGAGTCTTGAGCATAAAAATATATTTTGTGACAATACTCACAAAAATAGACTGCCCTAGGAGTTTTGTAATATCTTCTTTTGTTTTCCAAGACTACCTCCTGATCCTCTATGTGTGCTAGAAATCTGTGTACTATTATATCATTTTCAAGATAATCTTCAAAAGTATAAATAGTTGAAGAAACACTTGCTCTATTATCCGCTAACCACCTTTCACATGACCTTTGAATATCAGAGTAGTGACAAGAGTTATTGGCTCTAGGATTCTAGCTATGTCAAATCTCTTAATTTGGCTAAGTCTTGGTATGTTGGTTTTTATAATGTCTAGCCTCTTCCAAAGTTCAGTCCATTGTTCCTGAGATGGAATACTAAAATTTTGAACTACTAGGGATATTTCTTGTGTAGATAATAATGCTCTAACATCTATGAAATGAATTTAAAATGTGGAAGTTTTGATTAATTATATTTATATTTTTTTCTATTATATATATATATATTATGTGTTTTTATGAATCATAAAGATGCCTATGTTATTCACGTCGGGTTCACCAAAGAATGTAGCTCTAAATTTTTTGCACTCCTTTCATTTAGGCTAATTGATCTACATCTATAATGGGAATGGGAAAATGGTAGGTCTACACCTCATAGAAGAGGCACTTGAGATCATGCCCTCTTTGGTGATTTTTTGATGAACTAGTTAGGGTTCACCAGGAAACATTTGCTATGGCAGTTTCAATGCCTAGGTTGGGAGTTTGTTTGATGTGTTCTTTTTATTTTGCTCACAATCACCTAGTTTGACCAAATACAACTAAATATATACTAAATATAATTTTTATTTCAATGAACACAACAGACAGTGAATTACAGAAGGTAAATTAATGTAATGCTTAATTATAAATAAATTTGACACTCTTACTTAGCTCGAATGTTTGATGTAGAGTCTATTTGTTTATTGTAGTTCAAATAAAATGTAGCAGGGCGATATTAGATATTTGATCTGATATCATCTGATCCGATCTAATCAGAAACCTACAATTTGACAGATAGAGAAAAAAAAGGAAACTTGCAATGCCATATGGGTCTTGTTAAGCATGGATTAGGATAAATAAAATTTATTGTATGCTGTATTTAAAGGAAATACTATGAATATGAGCTATGATATGCAAATAACATAGTTGAATGCAAGGATGGTGAACTACAAGTATGATAAATGACAATTTCTATATTACATGCAATGATGGATGAAAAATATGATGCTTGAAATGCAAATTTGAGATGAAAGAGTCCAAACCAGAGTCTTAAGGTGCCCCCAAGTAACTTGTATACAATATCAGATGTTGCAGAACATGATTGGATGCTTTTGAGAAATATTAGATGTTCAATCACAAATCATACCCACCGATGCACAACTACCATACTTTTAAATCTACAAATGCTTAGGAAAAATAATAGGAAATGAAATGCTAAGAATACAAAAGTGATTTCTAATAATCTAGGGATTTAGAGAGAGCTAGGGGCTAGGAGGAAATCAGGGGAAGGATGCTTTATTAAATAATCTAAGTAGGTTGAAGGGGTTGGTTAAAAAATAGTAGGAGTTACAACTTCTTCAAATTTGGGCGAGATCGGGAGATCAGATCCGGTAACCACAGCATGGTTAGGCAGATAAAGACAAAAGAAGTTGCAAATGTTTTTTCATTCTACTGTTCTAGGCAATTTTTGTTTTTGGAAAATATCAGACATCCAATCTTGAGAAGTTTAGGTCTGATCTAGGATTGGACATCCGATATTGATTAAATAGATCCGATCTTGTCAAGAGGTTAAAAAATAACTTAATGTGGGTGCAAAAATTGAGGCAAGAGGTTAGCAAGTTGTTTTAATAAATTTTTGAATGTTTTTAACTTAGGGTAAATTAATATGTGTCAATTTTAGGGTGTTACAATCATAATTAAGTTTACTTTCAAATCAAATAAACTCTTGGTTCAATTCATATCCATAATAATAATAATAATTTTCCATTGAAGAGCATACAATAAATTAAAATAGAAGATGCAAGTTTCAAAGATAACACCACTTTTATCCTGGGAAACCCCAAAGGGAAAAACCCAACCTCAAAGATATATTTTCATTATAATAAAAAATTTCTCCAATACAATCAATTTAAGGAATTTCCACAATTTCATTTTCCAGAAGGATCTATATATTACATAAGAATTTCCATAATTCTTTATGTTATGAAAGAACACCATTCTTTCCAAATATATTCAGTAACAATCTATTTTCATCAAACAAGGTATCATGTTTTCTACAATCATATTGTATAAAATAAATTTCAAGGGACCCTATAATCCCTTCAAGAATTAATCTCTCATCCATTCCTTCCAAAACATAATGCCAATTTAATAATCATAAAGGTACATAGTAATTTTATAATTCTTTTCCAATCAATTCACATAGCAATAACTTCCATTTATTCTAACCCATTGAATGCATCTATGACTTAACTAATAATGGATTAACTATCTATTCTCTCCCATAAGCAATATCAATACTCAACTTAAAATACATGGATTTGAGAGGATACCAAACAAATCTCAACATAATAAAAACCTCCTAGAAACCCCATCTAGGAAAAGGTTTTATTGAGTTTTACAATTCTTAACTTTGGATGGTATGAACTAGAGTTAAAGCCAGTGGCTATCCAAAGTTTCCTTTCAATTAAAGCTGAAAAACCCAATTGGCTGAAAAGTAATACAATGGCTCTAAGTACCACTCATAATTTCATAACAAGTTTGCCTATAAATCAATCCCAAGATTTTCCTAAACTTGCATCCATAAAATATGAACAATCCAAAGTATAAAGCATTCATTTTCTCCACAAAACATAACTATAATAAAATTTACAAATACTTAGTCCTCTATATTTATAATTTTCCCACCCCCTTTTCCACAAAAGCAATAGGTCTTTAAAAGAACAAAACAATTTCCTTACAAACCTACTAAGGAAAGCCCATACTTTCCTTATTAAAGTTTTATAACCCTTCACTAAGGGTCATACAAATTTCCACAAATTTGTACCTACTTTCCCCAAAATGTTATCCCATATCACATTCAATTTCCACCAAATTTGGTCTTTAGATAGCATTAATAGAATCATACAAATTTTATACAAAATGTTTTACAATTGCTATCAAATATTTCCCAGAATTTGACTTAATGATGCATTCAAATGTTTTACAATTGCTATCAAATTTTCTCCAAAATATGACTTAAGGATGCATTCAAATGTTTTAAAAATGGTATCAAATTTTACGTAAAATTTGATTTTAAGATGCATTCAATTATACCACTTATCTTGGATGTCTTAGAGAGCTCAAATATCTTCTAAGGCAAAATATAATTTTAACAAATAAAAAATGGTCTAAAAAAGAATATAAATTCTTAAGAATATTAAGGTTTATTTCACCAAAAGAGGGGTGTAGAAGGTCAAACGATCCAGCTTCAAATCAAGCTAGACAACTGGTTTCCAACAAATCAACCTTGTAGACACCAAAATCTAGCCACTTGTCATCCATCCAGGTCTTCCCACCATTTTTACCTATTATTTACATATATTTATGTATATTTGTTTAATATATATTTAAATATTAATATTTTATATTATATTATATATATAATATATGTATATATATATGTGTGTGTGTGTGTGTGTAAATTAATCTCAGCCATCCATCTTGGTCTAATCCTAGCCATTCATCCACCTTAATCCATGCCACCTACCCAAATTTAATCTCCACCCTCCATCACATTTTAATCTTGACCACACAAATTGTATTGTTGAAACCCTAATGTGCCCTAGGGAAGATTATAAATAGGAGTCATTTTGATGGATCAACCCTTGAATCCTAAGTTTTCCTAAGTCCCTAAATCCCTTGAGTTCCTTGAGCCTTTGTGCCCTAAGTCCTCAAGTTCCCATCACCATCCATTTTTTCCATCATCACCCTCACCCCTACATCCACCACCACATTCATCACTACATCCCTTGCATGAAGTTACAAAACCTGCTTCAACCCTCGAGCACCTCACTGCTACTCTTGATCATCCCTATGCTACTCCTCAATGCTTGCTTGCTATTCCCAAGAACTTTTGGGCATTTTATCCCATTCTTGAGCACCCGTGGGCATCTCAAACCCTAGATATGTAGACCAGTGAACCCTCGAGTGTTGCTAGGGCATCTGCATACCATTTTTTTTACAACAATGCTAATGACATATTAGAAGGCAATGAGTTCACAAGGTAAATCACTTTTGTTTAATATTAATTTCATTATTTCTATATTTTCTCATAGAATTATTATTTGATAGCTAGGGTTTTTATTGATTTCTAAGGGTCTCACATAGTGGAGCCCTCATAGTTTCTATTAACCCTATTTTATCATTTTCTATGTTCAGATCTCAAGACATATAGGCATTTGGCAATTTCTTAAGTTGGAGTGGTCTAGTCAATAGATATTTGAAGCCCACTCACCTCTATTGGGAGCAAAGATAAGCTTTGAAGACACCACAAGCATTATTGAATAGGGTTTCAGATAACCCTAGTATATTGTATTAATTGTATCAAAATAAATAGTGTAAACCCCTATTTGGGGCACATTTGATTGTATTGAGATCCACCAACATTAATAATATAAGATCTATTTTATTGTGCAATCTCTTGTATCATTGTTTGTTCATTTTATGTTATCTATATTTGGTATTTCATTTTTCTCTTCACACAACCACCCATAACGCTAAGCCATAGCATTCAAGCTTCCACCAAATGATGGCTACCCTAACCACTACTTGGTGGTTAGGCTATTAGGGATGTCCACCCCTATATAAATATCCATATGCTCCTACAGGGAGCATGTGGGACAAGTATCCCATTCAATATTTAAAAGAAGGTTTAACTAATACACCCTGACAACCAATGTAATCAAATAATATATATCCATGTGGTAATACTAGGAGAGCACAATATAACACAGGGGTTTACCAAATCATCCAACTAGATATAGCCATGTGTCCATCCTAATGCACCCACAACTAGAATTGAGTAGCCCCTGCTTGATTGCCACCTTGACCACTGAGTTGTGGTCACTCCATAAGGGGGTAAAATCCCTTATAAAATCCTACCTAGCTCCCACACAAATAGCGTGGGATAATCATACCATATATAACAAAAAGGAGGTTGTCAACTATGCATTTCAAAATTGATAATAAAACCCAATAAAACACATGGTGGGATCTAAGCAAATATCAAAAAGTCAATGGTCATTATGGAGGGTTTGAATGACACCAAGTAGTCACCAAGTGGCCTGGTCCCTGACCACCACTTAATGGTCAAATACCTAAGGGAGGCTTATTCCCTTTAAGGTATTCTCACCCTAGATCATACCTCATGTGGGATAATGCTTGTGGAAGGCTACCCAAACCCCAATACATGACTTGAAGTACATTCTAGGTGGATTAAAATAATGAGGAAGTTAGTGTTATGATGTCTATGTCCTGATAGAGAATTCAATGCTATGTAAAGCAAAGGGACTCAGTTTATATGCTTGTAACCTAAAATGAATAGAGAAGACACCAAAATATTTGTTTTTAGGGTAGCTCACAAATACATTTTGTAGAAAAATCATGCCAAATTGGGCACTAATAGACTACCATTAAGCATCCAAATGAGATATTACACTTCAATAAGATGGTTCATGGTTTGAAGCTTGGCTAGGCCAAAGTGAAATAACATACATAGGTGGCTGCAAAGATACACAAGCTTCAAATAAAATGATCAAAAGGATCATATCTTTTATTCATAAGCCTCAAAGCAAAAGACTTAATAAGATAATTTCTTTCTTATAATTCACACAGGCTAAAATCAACCCAAGCTAGTGTCTAAGAAATTTAAAGGAAGAGCTCAATTTCATGAGAAATACGGGAAGAGTATTACAAAACAAGCATAAATTAATTTTCATTCCATACAAAGCATTACCAAGCAAACAATGGGGAGGATTTTCCCCAACATAATGCTCTAGCAAGGTATATATTCTCAAGTTGCTTCTTCTGCTTCCTAATTTCCTCCTTGTGCTTGTCTCCATGGTTTTGCCTTTGAAGATCCCCAAGATTCTCTCAAGTCCACCTTCTAAGTCTACCTCATAGTGCTTTATTAATTACTTCTCGCTAGCCCCCTTAGCCTTCTCCCTTCCTTCTTTTAAATGAAAGTCCTCCTCCTTTATGATTCATAAATGTGGCTCTTATTTAATATTATAAATATGCTACTTTTAGCCCTTCCCCTCTCCTCCATCCATTTGGAGGGTGTCCAAATCCCTTAGTCATTCCCTAATTTGGCCCTTTTCCTAAATTTAAAAGGACTACTATTGAAATAGTAATATGCCTTAATTTAATCAATATTAAATTCCCACTAGCAAATATTTCAATCCGCCTCCCTTCATTTGGATAAGGGATCAATTTAATAAAATATTATTCTATTCGAAGGGAGAAGATGCTCTTTCTCCTCCCTTGGTTTGTAAGGGGTATTTATCACCCAATTACAAATCAATTTCTTATTTTATAAAAAGAGGCTAAATAATCAAATCACCAAATTTAAAGCTAATCACAATTAATTTCTTAAACTTGTAATTAATATTAAATCATCATTAAGACCAGTACGGATCTTCATCCATATTTTCCTTCCTTCTAATCCTTAGTGGAAACTCCCTCATACACTCTATACAAAGGATTCATATTCCTACAACCATGTAGACTGATGTAGAATATCAGTAGTACCATATTCTTAAATAAACCAATCATACATTGCAAATAATCAACATAATGCCAATTAATATATCTTCAAAATAATATAATAATTCATAAGTTCATCATATGAGAAATATTTCCAAGGGAGGATCATGACATACTACCCCACTTAAAATAAACATAGTTCTCTGTGTTTACCTACAAAACAAAGAATAAATGAACATAGGTTTACATAACCTCCTCTTTCCACAAGTGGCACATTGTTCAACATTGTTTTGTTTTATTTTCATAGAGATGATATAAAATCATATTTCCATAATATTTTAGACACAACAAGTCTAAGTACAAATAGTTTTATCAAAATATCTCACAAAGGAGTTCCAACCTATGATTTTATGGCCCTTATCATGAGCTAACCTCATAGAAAATGGGTGTCATCAAAGACAAAAACGTAATATCATAATCTCACTTCAGAATATTCATATATCCTAAAATTCTCTTTGGAAAACATATTTACCACCACCAGTGCATCATCCTTGATGTTCCCTGGTATACTGTTAGTCTCAAAATGACACTGATGTGGGGGAGGGTGAATCAGTGTAGCTCTTTAAAACTTAAATCTTCAACACTCAAAGCCAAAACAATGAAAACATAAAACCAAATAAAGCAAGTATAACAAGAGAACATCACACAACACAAGATGTACCGAGGTTCATCGATTTGGCTACATCCTCAAAAATGACTATTTGGACTCCCATACAAATTTAGCCTTTGCAAAGCACCAAATTTACAATAAATTTACCATCACCCACTAGAAGGAGCACCAACCCCTGATTTATCCGCACCAACAGAAAGAAGCACCAGCCCCTAATTTATCTGCACCAACATAAAGGAGAACCAACCCCTCTACCAAGCACCCACTTGATTTTGATATTGATAATAAAATGACATATATGAATGTCTTCACTGAAACTAGAACCCTCTATGGTATGTAAGCTAAAAATATAAAACTTTCTATTTCAACCAGTATAACATCCCTCTCTCTGCATTACTCAGAATTTGAATCTTCTCTTCTCACAAAAAACAACTAATTTTTATATTAGCTCGTTCTACCAATTGATAAATGCTTTCTGGGTATTGTGCAACACTTTTTCTGTGAACTCATCTCAAAATTTCATCCAAAATGGATATCATATGAGAAAGTTATTCCCAAAACATTGAAGTGATGTTTTTCACATCTCTCCAAAAATCACGGATTTTCACTCTTTATTTTTCTCCACACACACTTCTCTCTTCACAAAATAAAGTCCCCACTTTTCAATAAAATCCCCTATACCTTAAAAATCACACACTTGCATTCCTTTTCCATTTTCAATTTAAAAAAAAAAAATCTTTAATGAAGCTTCTTAAACAATATAACTTCCTTTTTTTATTTTGAGAAGGCATTTCGTCAAACACATCACATGCAAAGAATTGACACCTTACTCGTTCTCTTACTTCGGAGCCATGTGACACCTCAAACCAAAAATTAAATATGCTCTATTTGATGCCTTGAAGGTGTAACAACACTGAAACCAAAACTCTGGCGACTCTGCAAGGTCGAAATGGCCAACTGAAGGATTTTGCACAAGTGGAACAAATTGACATAAAAGTGACATGTACCGTTTTTGCAACAATCATAACTCTCACCTCATAACTTTTTTTTCTCTAAAATTTGAAACATATAATATCTGCAATTCTGAATACATACAGTACAAATATTACTACATAAATCATTACGGTTTGCATGTACCACCTCAATCAAAACTGCTATTGACACACTTTTCCAAAAAGAGCATTTTTGTGACAGTCTTGCAACGCTTGTAACATTCACCTCGTTTCTCCATTTTGGTGGAAATTTGGAAAACATGTTCTTGAATATAATTACCACCTCTAGTTAAAATTTCACTATCAAATTCTTCTCGGTTTTCTCACAGTACTTCTAACAAAACTACCCTTTTTCAGCCTATACAACCACTTGCCAAATCATCCGCCAAGATACCGAAAACATCACCGATCAATCCAAACACTATGCTGACACCTCCAAAACTATTCTGGACTATTTATTGACATGATGGCATGTTACAAATTGATCCATCCTATTCAAATGCACCCGTGATGACTTTCACAATTTTTTGACAACTTCCTGACGATTTTTTCAATTTTTGTAAATTTGCACGAATAACCTGTAACAACTTCACCCAAACATCAAAAACATCCTCATAAGCATTGAACATCACTGTACATAATTTGAAAAACCTCTGAATAACTGGACACTACATCAACCTATCCATTTGAGTGTGTTGACAACAATGACAATACTATCGCTGCACCTTGCTCAACAATCTCCCCCTTTGGAATTGTTGGCAACACACACACAATTTCTTGTAACTCTTCTCCCCCTTTGAAAACAATACCAAAGGGCTACTGCAAACTCCCCCTGATTCCATGCACAAGATTCTCAGGCAAAAATTATTATACTTAGCAAAAATCACAAACATGAGCAAAAAGATAAACAAATACACAAATTCTCCCCCTGAGAATGTGGCCCCAATAGCTAGTAAATTCTTGGGAAGTGTGACCACTCCCAATTTCTTACGAAGGTACTAAAAGACTTCCTTGGATAATGGTTTTGTGAAGATATCTTCTACTTGCTTTGTTGTTGGAACAAAATCCAACTTAACCTCATCTTTCACAACTTTCTCCTTCAAAAAATGATATCGGATAGCAATATGTTTTGTGCAAGAATGCATAACTGGATTCTTTGAGATGTTAATGGCATTGGTGTTATCACACTTAACTAAAATTGGATCACTAAAATTAATGCCAAGATCCTTCAAAGTTTATTTCATCCATAACACCTGCATACAACACGTTGTCACTGCAATGTATTCTACTTCTGTTGTGGATAAGGAGACTGAATCCTATTTCTTACTATGCCATGCGACCAACCTATCTCCAAGATAGAATGCACCTCCACTGGTACTCTTCTTGTCATCTACACATCCTACCCAATATGCATCTGAATATGTAATAAGGGTGAAGTCCTTACCTTTCGGATACCATAACCCATACTCCATAGTACCCTTGAGGTATCGAAGAATCCTCTTCACTGCTGTCACATGAGTCTCCTTGGGACTAGCCTAAAATCGTGCTACCATGCATACTTCCTAAAAAATATCTAGTCTAGTAGCTATCAAGTACAGTAAGCTCCCAATAATAGATTTATACATAGTTTGATCAACATATGGAGATTTTTCATCCTTGCTCAACTTGCAACCTATCGTCATGGGAGTGCTAACTGGATTACAATCCTCCATTGTGAACTTTTTTAGCATCTCTTTCACATATTTAATTTGAGAAATAAATATGCCCTTATCCTTTTGATTAACTTGCAATCCGAGGAAATACGAAAGTTCACCAATCATTGACATTTCAAATTCTTTCTGCATATTATTTGCTAAATATTTACACAACTCATCTTTGTTGCTACCAAATATGATATCATCTATGTATACAACAAGAATAATATGATGACCATTTTCTATTTTGACATACAAATTACTATCCACCATACATTTCTTGAACCCTTGCTGAGTAAGATAATTGTCTAGCCTTGCATACCATGCTTGGGGTGCCTGTTTTAAGCCATATAATTATTTCTTCAACTTGCAAACCAAGTTGAGATCATCACCATGTTGGAAACCATCTGGATGCTCAATATAAACCTCTTCTTCAAGTTTTCCATTCAAAAATGCTGATTTCACATCTATTTGATAAACTTTGAAATTATTGTAAACTGCTAAAGCCAGAAACATTCTAATTGCCTCTAGTCTGGCCACAAGTGCAAAGGTTTCCTCAAAGTCAATACCTTCTACTTGTCCATAGCCTTTGCATACCAATCTTGCATTGTTCTTGACTACATATCTCTCTTAATTCAATTTGTTCCAAATGACCCATTTAGTACCGATTACATTTTTATTTTAGGGTCTTGGTACTAACTTCCAAGTCTTGTTTTTCTCGATCTAATCTAATTCTTCATTTATTGCCTTTACCCAACTTTCATATTTGCTTGCGTCAACAACATTTTTGGGCTCAATGTTGGATAATAAAGAGTAGTTACTTACTAATCTTCTTCTTTTCTGAACACCAACTATGGGGTCTCCAATTATTTTCTCTCTAGGATGATCTTTCTACCAGTTGCTTGTTTTGAATTTCTTGTTTTCTTCCACTTCTAAATCATTGTTTGAATCCTCTGAGTCAATTTTTGGTTTCTTTTCCATTTCCTTTTCCTCATCCCCTTCAATGACTCTTCATAAATTGGGTAGTTCTATTCATAGCTAATTACTCGTTCCCTTACTTATTTAACTTTAACATTGACACTATCCACAATTTTCCTTAGCCTCTTGTTGTAGCATTTGTAAGCTTTGCTTTTTGATGAATAACCAAGAAAAATACCTTCATCCACTCTATCTTCAAACTTACCAAGGTTTTCTTCAGTTCTTTTGATGTAACACTTGCTACCAAAAACTTTAAAGTATCTTGTTGTTGCATTTTTACCGAACCAAAACTCATAAGGAGTTTTGCTTTCATGCGTCCTCAACATGCACCTATTTTGGATGTATACCGTAGTATGGACTGCATATTTCCAAAATTTGTCTGGCACTTTGCTCTCAATCAACATAGTCTGTGCCATTTCCTACACTGTCCTGTTCTTTCTTTCTACCACACCATTCTGTTGAGGTGTCCTAGCTGCTGAAAACTATCTCCTAATACCATATTTTTCACAATACTTTGTGAAATCCTCTGAAATGAACTATCCTCCTCTGTTTGACCTTAAATTATTTTTCCTGTTTGATTCTCAACTTGGTTTTTGAAAACCTTTAAAATCTCAAAAGCTTCTGATTTATTCTTCAAAAATAGTACCCATGTCATCCTGGAATAGTCATCTATACACAACATGAAATATTTGTCATCGTTTATGTTTTGCGTTATCATGGGTCCACATAAATCAGTATGTACTAGTTACAAAGATTTTCTTGTGTAGTACTCTTTTGTTTTAAATGAGACTCTAGTTTCCTTCCCCTTTTGACATGAAGTCCAAATGTTATTTGATGGTTTTCCAATGGTGGGAATATCTCTCATTGCTTTCTTTGAGCTTATTTTTACTAGATTGTCAAAATTGATATGACCGACCCTCTTGTGCCACAACCAATTCTCTTCTTCTTGTCCAATCAAGCAAGCTCCTTCTAAAGTCTCTGAGAGAGTGTACAGGTTGCCAGATGTCCTTGATCCAGTTACTATCAACTTCCCATTGTTTGCCTTTCTGACTTCACAACCTTGCTTCTTAAATATCACTTCATGACCTCTATCACAAATCTGACTTATGCTCAACAAGTTATGCTTCAGACCAACCACAAAAAAGACTTATTTTGACCTGATTTTTTTGTCACTAATATTAATTGAACCTCTGCCAACTATCTTAGCTCCATCATTGTTTCCAAACTTTACTGAACCACCTTCATATTATTGCAACTTCTCAAATTTTTATTTATCACCTGTCATATGACTGGAGCATCCACTATCAAGTATCCATGGTGCGGATTTATTCTGTGCTTTAAATATTTTTTGTATGATCAATGATTCCTTTTCTTCCTTAGGTTGCTCTTTTTATTTCCACTCAGGTTTGATTACAATTTTGGGCTCTTGTTTTGGCTTTTCTTTTTCAGTAGCTTGTGCATGTTTTTTGGGAAATTTTCTATTTTGTCTTATTCCATTTGGCTGAAATTTTCTTCCCTGAAATTGATTTGATGCAAATGTACTTTGACAATTTCTTGCAATATGCCCAAAATTATGATAGTTATAACATTCTACTACATAATTCATCAAAGGTGAAAAAGCATTCTATTGGTAAAATTCCTTGGTTCTACATTATACTTGCAATCTGAGATCTTATATCCATAACCATTGCATTTAAAATAGTAACAATAAAAGAGATGATTGAACCTAAGTGGTGGTCTTTGCCATGTTGTTGTAGGAGCCATAAATATTCTTCTTCTTTGATGTGTGACATTGGTGAAGCCATCATTTTCAATTCTCATTTAATACCTTGCATTATTGTTTTCCTTTGCATGATCAACCTATTTCTTCTCTTCATTCTTTATGGATTCTTCATTTATGGCCTTTGATCCATTTGAAAATTCTCCTTCATCAAAACCCAAACCAAATTTGATTCCTGTAGTCTTTTGGTTGTTTATGATATTATCCAGCTTCATAGAAATTTCTTCACATTTGTGATAACAACTAATTTTCTGATTCATCTCTTCTAGCTGCATTCTTAAACCAACAATATCTTCTTCTAGCTTGCTGCAATAATCTATTTTAATGGTTATTTGCACTTCGAGATCTTCGAATATTTTCTTGGATTCTTCTACCTGTATTTTCAAATTTGTTATGATTTCATTTGCATCCTCAATATTTCTTGAAATTTTCTTATTCTTTTTTCTTTCTATCTTCAATTCATCTAGATATGCAATTAGTTCCTCTTCCAAATTCACTTCTGTGTTAATTTCTTCTTCATCACATTCCTGTTCTTTTTTTGGTTTTCTTCTTTGAGTGCCATGAAAAGAGCTTCACCTATTTCCTTTTTAGAATCTTCACTAGAACTATCTTCTGATGAACTGACATTCTTGGAGATGAAATTTTTCTTCTTGAAGTTGCCTTTTTTGAAATTTATTTTTTTCTTCTAGTCTCTTCTTTCTTTGTGCGATCCTTTATCACTTCTATTCTTATCATTAAGTGGACATTTAGCTGCAAAATGCCCAACGCCTCCATAGTTGAAAAATTTCAATGGTAACTTTCCTCTGTATTTTTCTTTTCCCCTTTTTAGTTTTCGAACAAAGTTTACTTCCATTTCATCTGATGTCTCTTGTTCCTCAAATTATTGTTTTTCTTTCATATTTTTATGGGCTTTAAAAGCAACTTCTTTGTCTGTGGGTTTAGATTTTCCTATTCTCATATCATATGCAGTCAAAGAACCATGCATCTCATCCATACTAAAAAAATTTAGATATTTAGCTTCTTCTATAGCTGAAACTTTAGAATCAAATCTTTGGGGAAGGGATTTTAATACCTTTTTCACGATGATATAATCTTTTATTTCCTCGTCGAGTCCTATAATTGCATTAATGACTTCATTAACTCTCAACATATATGCCTCTATATTCTCATCGTCATTCATATTTAATACTTCGAACTGAGTTCGATGTGTTTGTAACTTGGCCTCCTTGATATTAACGTCTCCTTCATGAATGCTCTTCAGTTTGTCCCATATTTTCTTTATCATTTTACAACCCATAATATTTACTAGTTCGCTATCCACTAATCCACACATGATAGCATTCTTTACTTTTGAGTCATTCTCAAACAGTTTCTTACCAGCAGCATCGGTTGGAGAAGTGGTGGGTATTATGTATCCACTATCTACTGAATCCCAAATATCATATCTCAAAGCACAAAGATATGTCTACATCCTAAGTCTCCAAAATACATAATTAGTTTCATCAAACAATGGTGCTTTGTTTTATGAGAAGCCTTCACCACCTGCCATTGTGTCACTTCCAAGATCACCCTAGCCGGTTAAGCCTATTCAGGAATCTCACTCTGATACCAATTGTTAGTCTCACAATGACACTAAGAGGGGGAGGTGAATCAGTGTAGCTCTTTAAAACTTAAATCTTCAACACTCAAAGTCAAAACAATGAAAACATAAAGCCAAATAAAGCAAGTATAACAAGATAACATCACATAACACAAGATGTATCGAGGTTAACTAATTTGGCTACATCCCAAAAAATTACTGTTTGGACTCCCATAAAAATCCATCCTTTATAAAGCACCAACTTTAAAATCAATTTACCAACACCCACTGGAAGGAGCACTAACCCCTGATTTATCTACACCAACAGAAAGGAGCACCAACCCCTGATTTATCTACACCAACAGAAAGGAGCACTAACCCCTCTACCAAGCACCCACTTGATTTTTATATTGATAATAAAATGACATATAAATTTCTTCACTGAAACCAGAACCCTCTATGGTCTATAAGCTCAAAATATAAAACTTTCTATTTCATCCAGTATAACATCCCTCTCTCTGCATTACTCAGAATTTGAATCTTCTCTTCTCATAAAAAAACTGATTTTTCTATTAACTCATTCTACCAATTGCTAAAATATTTCTGGGTATTGTGTAGAACTTTGTCTACGAACTCCTCTCAAAATTTTAACCAAAATAGATATCATAAGAGAAAGTTATGCCCAAAATACTGAAGTGATATTTTTCACCTCTCTCCAAAAATAACGGATTTTCACTCTTTATTTTTCTCCACACACACTTCTCTCTTCACAAAATAAAGTCCCCACTTTTCAATAAAATCCCTTGTCACCCTTTTCAATTTAAAAAAAAAAATTCTTTAATGAAGCTTCCTAAAACAATATAACTTCCTTTGTTTATTTTGAGAAGGCATTTCATCAAACACGTCACATGCAAAGAATTGACACCTTACTCATTCTCATACTTTGGAGCCACATGACACCTCAAACCAAAAATGAAAGATGCTCTATTTTATGCCTTGAAGGTGTAACAACACTGAAACCAAAACTCTGGCGACTCTACAAGGTCAAAACGTCCAACTAAAGGATTTTGCACGTGTGGAACAAATTGACATAAAAGTGACTTGTACCATTTTTGTAACAATCATAACTCTCACCTCGTAACTCTATTTTCTCTAAAATTTGAAACGTAGAATATATGCAATTCTGAATACATCCAGTCCAAATCTCACTACATAACTCCTTACGGTTTGCCTATACCACCTCCATGAAAACTACTGCTGACACACTTTTTCTAAAAAGAGCATTTTTGTGACAGTCTTGCAATGCTTGTAACATTCACCTCGTTTCTTTGTTTTAATGGAAATTTGGAACACACGTTATTGAATATAATGACCACCTCCAGTTCAAATTTAGCTATTAAATTCTTCTTGTTTTACTCGCAGTGCTTCTGACAAAACTGCCCTTTTTCAGCCTATACAACCACTTGCCAAATCATCCGCCAAGATACCAAAAATGTCACCGATAAATCAAAACACTGTGATGACACCTCCAACACTTTTTTGGCTATTTACTAACATTCTAGCATGTTCCAAAATGATCCATATTTTCCAACTGCACTCGTGATGACTTTTGCAATTTTTTGACAACTTCTTGACGATTTTTTTAACTATTGCAAATTTGCACGAACAACCTGTAACAATTTCACCCAAACATAAAAAACATCCTCATAAGTATTGAAAATCATTGTACATACTCTGAACAACCTTAAAATAACTATCCACTGCATCAACCTATCCATATGAGTTTTTTGACAACAATGACAATACTGTCGATGCACCTTGCTCAACATATACATCCTTAGTCAACTTATCGACTATTGCTTGGATTATGTTAGGTTTATACCTCAAAAGACATAGGTATCAAGTGAGGTCCTCAAAAGAGTCTAAGGTACACCACTTAAGATCCACAAAATATGGAGGGTTTGCTTAGCTCTTCCACTTGATTCACCAATGGTTCCAATAGTGGGAGGAAAAGACTTGAACATAAGTAGTCTCCAAGTACTTGGTTCTTTCTTGTAAGGTATCAATGGTCACACTTAATCCATGTAAGGTATCATTCCAAGAATATTATCATCCACTGATAATATCTATGACTACACTTACTCCATGTAAGGTTTCATTCCAAATAATTGAGCAACAAAATCAATAACATTCAACTTCATATCTTCTTAGAAGAAGGTTTTTTTCATACTCTCACTCATATTAGCCCCTCTAAGATGAGTAAAATAAGGAGAGCTATGTGCTTCCTACATAATCAATCTCCTCATATTTCCAATTTTTGGGTATAAGTACCTGATTTCTAAGATATAAGAGTCCATACCTTATGTCAAAATCCTTGTCCTCTTTAGGATTTCTTCCATTTTGGCTCGACTTTCACTGCAATAGCCATCCTAAGATTGCATTTTATTGACTTAGTCCATTAAATCAATGTGACTATGGGTCAAAAATAGTTATGTCTTTTTCAAGGACTTAAACTTGAACAGGTTTATCCTATTTTAGTCTTAATATTTACTCCTAATATGGACTTATGTACCTTTTATAGCTCATAAAAGGCATATTCTCAAACATACTTTATCAACTTAAAGAGAGGACCCAATTAAGTACAGTCAAAACTTAACTAAGAATAGAATTTTCCATTTCTATTTTTTCTCATTAAGCATGATTTTATCCAAGAATAATTTGCACACATATATATAGATAGATAGATAGATAGATAGATATTTTTACATGGTGGAATCAGTAGTTGCCATGAATCCGGGTAGGCTATCCAACTTTTATGACCACCATAATATTCTGTGATGTCTACCCCGGAAGCCGCCACACAGATCTTCATACATTCCACCCCTATAACCGACATGCCACAATCATTTTAAACCTTTTATGCCACTGAAAGCACCAGGAAAGGGACAAGCATTCAGTCCGGTGAGGCCCGATATTTGAACCTTGGACCTTTGCCCCCCTTATGGGGTTTGGATGAACCAATTGGTCTACACCTCGGACATATATAGATATATATATATATATATATATATATATTAATTCATGTTTATTGGTTACATTTTTACAAAATCCACTAGCATACACACAAGAAAAACAAACTTCATAGTATCTACCTCTCGGTCCTTTCACCACTCAATGTTGGACTTCTTCTATCTAGGAGGTTGCTTATGAAGCTATCTAAGAAGCTATATGAGAAGATATTTGAGAAACTACCTGAGCCCTACTCTACAACATTTCTCATTTTTCTCATGTTGTCCTCCCATGCCCACATTGTTCTCTAACAACTAGCTATAAGGGAAATATCAAACCATGGCTCACCAATGCATCAAAACGTGAGACCAATAATTCAATCTTGTATTCTTCCCTTGCTTGTTGTAGTTGTGCATTCTATACTTGAATGGTTGATTTTGTTTTTGCTCTCCAGATATTCATTTGTGTTACCTCCAAGTGAAGCCTATCTCACTCTACTATGATGACATCTCTCTCAACCTCAAGCCTCATATTTTCTTGTGCCCATAAGCCTTATTGCTTCAACTATTGTGATTATAGTTATCAGACTTGCTTCCTCAAAGAATTTACCTCACACATTCCATCCATCATCAAATTCCATCCATCAACTTATTAACAATATTATGGACAAAGGTCTGAGGTGTAGACCAATTGGTTCATCTAAACCCCATAAGGGGGGTGAAGGTCCAAGGTTAAAATCTCGAGCCTCACTGTAATGAATGCTTGTCCCTTTCCTAGTGCTTTCAGTGGTGTAAAATGTTTAAAATGATTATGGCATAGCGATTATAGGGGTGGAATACACAAATATCTATGTGGCATCTTTTGGGGTGGACAACACAGAATACTATGGCGGACATAAAAATCTGGATAGCCTACCCAGATTTGTGGTGGCTACCGATTCCACCATGCTAAAAAATAAAAAAATCTTATGGACCTACTTTTGTCTCTACCTGATGACGTACATGTCATATAGGAAGCTCCTCTTCACTACCAACAACCTCTACTATTTATCCATTTGTTTCACAAACTTCCTTCATATCTACGTCTTCCTTCATATCTTCCTCTTTTTGCCACTATTGAGTGGTCCACCATCTATCATACTTTGAGGTTGTACCAACATCATCATCATTTAGAACCCATATATCCTCATTTGGTTCTATGGTCAATGGTTCCATCCATGGTGGTACTACTATATTCCTCTCCTTCCTTGTATATATCATAGGTGGATCTGGTATTCTTTGTCTAATATCGAACTATCACAATACTCAAGTATATTTAAAATACTTGTATCACATGCTCACTCTCCCAATCATCCACCTTGCTCATCACACTCAAGCTAGTTGTACTCCATTCTCTACCTATATTGGGTCTTTCCTCCATGGTTTCTAGGTCACATATTATGGTTTCAAATTTTCACATATAGGGTGATACCTCTCACTATTGTCTTCATGTGGTCTGCTAACCTTCATTTCTTTTCCTCTTTTCCATATTAATGCATAAGGTATATTTGGCCCCACCAAATTGTGTGCATCATAAGGCAACCCTCAAGGTCTTTCTATAGCCACATGTTCCTAGGCCCATACTTGTAGTAAGAGACTACAACTCATCCTTGATCGCTTCATCATTTGAACCTTTAATTAAATCTCTATAAGTTTAAACCAACAAATCTAGTGCCCATTCAAACATGATTGAACTCTCCACTAGATCATGCACCACTCCTAGAATATTCTAGGAAAATCATGCACTAGATGAATCAGGTGAAATAACTTTGAATATAAGCACCATAACCATAGCCTATCTATGTGTCAATATGCCCAACACATAATACATCTCATATATTATACTACCTTTCTCAGTGTTCACATCTCTCTATTATGATACAAACACTTTTTCTAATATCCAACCCTTCTCTGCTTCATCTACAATGATCATCGTACATCCCTCTAATGGTAACAAATAAATTCAATATACATCCTCTAGAGTGATAGTCATATCTCTAGTGGGTAATTGGAATATCTTCTTTTTGATTTCCTATATTTCAATCAAGGATGATATATAGCATCTATCTACATGCACCAACTCTAGATGCGTGGCTCCTTCCAAACCTATCTCTTTCAACCACTACCAATCATCATCATTCAACATATCCCTCACATTTCAAAATATTGCTCTAAACGTGTGATGTGGTCTTATAACTTTTAATGGCCTTCTTTCCTCTAGCTATGTATTACCTCCCTACCTCAATCTAGCACCACCAAAATCCATCTTCTCTTATCAAAGTGTATGCACCAGTAGATCAAAAATTAGTAGCAATATGATCATGAAGCATACTATGGAGCTTGCTCCAAATATACTCAAACTAAAAAATGACAACCCTAATATAAGTATAACTACATTATACTTTATGGTAATTGATAGTTTAATTCTTTCCTCTCTTTGGAGTTGAATAAATAAAAATCCAATTTTTTATCTCAACCTTCGAAGCTACAAAGTTAATGATTTGAATCACTATGATTATTACCAAGTGCCTAACCAATCATCGGTTTATGATACATTGATCTTGCTCAATCATCTAGCCAATAATATCTCAATCATCTCAAGTCTTCATATTCATCCTTTGTGGATCATGTCTCAATTATCTCAGACCGCCTTATTCTTCTTATGCCTCCCATCGTCATTCTCATATTAATTAACTAGGGACACATCATTCCTCTAAGATGCCCGAGGCTAAAATGTTTTCTAACATGATTTAAATCCTATAATTTCATCACATGTGTCCATACTTTATGGTATTTTAATCAATTTTATGTCTCATCATATATTTCCATCAATATATCCTATATAAATCTATTTATACACATTATCCTTGGGTGTCATTTTAATTTTGACCATTATCACTCTACTAACAATGATCATACTTGCCTATCCTTAAGGTGCCATCTCAAAAATTTTGCACTTAATTATTCATTCTATAATGAATAGGGTTACAAAAAGTTGAGTTTAGTTATTTATAGTTAGTTCTTTAACTAAATTTTCTCATTATCATTCATTCGATAATGACTATGGTTATTCTTTCTCCATGCAAGATACTACTCCTAGGTAAGCTTATACATTATCACTCACCTGATAATGATGGTTACCCTTGCTTCATGTAAATTACCATATCAAAGTAAATCTACCTTTTTTAGGATCATTTTTTAAGAAATCTTTAGTTTATTCATGGAAGCTTTTAGTCCTACGACCTAGAGCTTAAGCAACTCAAATATTGTTTTCAATTATTTAAACAACCTTAAGGTCAAATTAAGCAACCTTTAGTCTTGAAACAACATTTGGTTCTTTTAATATCATCCTTTTACTATCCTAGACCTTATATTAGTGTTCATTTTCTAGCCTAAGATCTGATACCAATTGTAATGACCCACTCGTTACTCAAATCAAAACAACCCAAGAGATATTTTTTTAAAGTGTAGAATTCACATGTAAAGTTCATAAGTAATTTATATTTCACATAAGGTATAACCACTTCTAAGATCTACCATAGCTTATAACACTAAAGTGGATAATACTGATCAATGTCCTATAGATTAGAGTTTTTATATTTTGGGCTCTGTGGGCTACAACCTAGAATGTACATTCAAGATACAACTTAGAATGTAAGAACTTGTTTGAGCTACAACTCAAACACCTTCGAGCTACAACCTAAAATGTTATATTGCTAATGATTTCTAGTTACCTCCTTGTAACTATCATTTGGGATACAACCCAAACACATTCTAAAACTCAAAAAGTGTTCCTTCAACTGATTTGGTAGTCATATCCTCACGACTATCCCAAATCATAGAAATATCTTGACAAAGTATTGGCTAGAATGTCTAATGCATTGTATTCCCAAGTACCCCCACATGAACATAACTAAACCACAAATAATTTACCATATCTTCCTAGGCATATTATAATCCTTTTACATGACTATTACAATGGCCAATAATGTGAACTAAAGCATTCTCAAGTGAATATAAAATATTCCATTATATAAAAAACATGATTTCATTCATGTTCCATATTAGCAAAAGACTATGCATATAATATCATAATTAAGTTTACTTGCAAATCAAATAAACTCTTGGTTCAATTCATATCCATAATAATAATAACTTTCCATTGAAGAGCATACAATAAATTAAAATAGAAGATGCAAGTTCCAAAGATAACATCATAATTAAGATAAAACCCAACCTCAAAGTTATCTCTTCATTATGTAATCATAATTTTCTCCAATACAATAAAATCTCCACAATTATATTTTTCAAAAACATCCATATATTACATAAGAATTTCCACAATTATTTATTTTATGAAAGAACACCATTCTTTCCAAATATATTCAGTAACAAACTATTTTCATCAAACAAGGTATCATGTTTTCTACAATCATATTGTATTGTTGAGTGAATATTTTGTCCTATTACAAAATGAACACGCAACTGGAGTCTCAAACCCGAAGACTCTTTCTTGCAAAGAAATATATTATTTTTAATTTCTCCAAGCTTCTTGTGAACAAACCTTTATATGCATATAACCAATTTTGACTTAATGCAAATAAATGAATGTATCCTAGAATAGCTTAAATCCTGCAAGTAACTATTAACAAGGGGCCTTTGATGATTCACAGAAAACTTTGTAACCCTAATTTGTTAAAATAACCAACCATGTAAAAAAGAAAGAAAAATCCTTTTTATGCTCTTGAAATTAATGAAAACCAACCCGAAAATAAGTTAGTGGCCTTTTTTATCTTTTACTTTAAAAATATTTCAAATGAGAAAGTGCATGGTATAGGCCACTTCATTTTAAGCTCCGTGTCTTTAGCGTGCAATTCATTTTACTGTTAACTGGTTCATTTTATCTTTTGTTTAACTGTTCTGCTATTTCTACATTAGCTTTTGGTGTTAGTAAACATCCGCAGAGTATTCTGGAATGTACCAGAATCCGAAACTCAGATTTTCAAATGAGATTAAAAATATATCAGAAACTAAAACAGAAATGCTCTTATGCGAATCAGTTGGAAAAACCGAAGAAGGACGTTAATCTGGTTAGCAATCTCCTCCCTGCAAAACCCCAAGTTATGAGATGAAGCTCTAAAACAACCTGACCTAACAGACCTGTAATAAAACATAGTCAAATCAAATCAGATGCTAGACTCTAAGGAAATAAATAATTTGCATCATTCTATCATTCACCTATCGCAACCCACATTATGGTGTAAACGAATAGATACAAAACAAAATAATGCAAAGGAAAGATATACAGAAATAACAGTAGTCTTAGCCTTCAATCTCCTTTTGGTTTCACACACAAAAGTTACTCTTGCCAAATAACTCCTTTATTCAATAAAAATAATGCTTTCTGTTTACAATTTCCAGCCCCTGTATCTACATTCACTTCTGCTTTTAAACTTTCTGTTGCAGCTCTTGGTTTCCCTCTGCGACGCTTCGTTTCATTTCCCATAATGCTTCGTTTCATTTTCCCGCTTCTTTGATGCTTTGACCTTTCGCTCGAACCTGAAATGTTTGGTCTTCTCTACGGACTGTAACTGTCGATCTGAAGCGTTATCATGAACCTCATGCCTTTGCGCCATGTGTTCAATGCTTTTCTACATGTTTCGTAATGGCCCCATGTAAATCATGACGCTTTTATGCATGCAGTCCTGCTCCTCTACTTTCCCCGTGAAAACGCGACATGTCACGATATCACGACATTTTTCTGCCAGCAGCCTTGCCGATGCAACCTGTCACGAAATCGTGACGTTTTTTATCTCCGTACGCTTTGACCGCAACCTGTCACGAAATCGCTACCATTTTCTCTTTCGGGCCCTCTCACCACAACCTGTCACGAAATCGTGACCATTTTCTCCTTCGGGCCCTCTCGTCGCAACCTGTCGTGAAATCGCGACCATTTTCTCCTTTGGGCCCTCTCGTCGCAACCTGTCGTGAAATCGCTACCATTTTCTCTTGGCGTTTCGCAACGATTTCGCGACGTCTTTGTCTGGCTGGAATGTTTTCCCAAAAGTTGCACGAAATCGCTACCATTTTACTACTTAGGCTTTTTTATCCACCCACGTCGCGAAAACGCGACGCGTCACGATTTCGCGACGCCTTTCGACTTATGCCCTTTGGCTCAATTTTCGTCATGATTTCGCTACACTGCTGGGCCTTACTACCTTTGGCTCATTTTTGTCATGATTTCGTGACCATTTTATACTTTATGCCTTCTGCCCGTTTGCAAGCCGTGAAAATCAAACACGTCACGATTTCACGACAGTTCCGCCCACCTATTGTCGTTGACTACGTTGACCATGATTTTGTGACATGTCACGATTTCGCTACGCTTTTCTGCTTCACCTTTCTCTCTCCTCTCTGGGCCGCGACGGAGCAACATGTCACGATTTCGCTACACTTTTCGTTTCCGACGGAGCAACATGTCGCGATTTCGCTACACTTTTTCGTTTTCAGCGACGGAGCAACATGTCACGATTTCGCTACACTTTTTCATTTTCGCAGCGACGGAGCAACATGTCGCGATATCGCGACAACTTTCGGCCGCGACAGAGCGACATGTCGCGATATCGCGACAACTTTTTTCCTTAGTGAAATTTTTGCCTTTTTCTTTGATTTTCTTAGCATCTGGGTCACTGTTTCCTTCTTTGAAAGCATGCAAAAAGGTGGGCCCCCAATTTTGGGGTGTGTTGTGGATTAGCCACAACAAATGGCGACTCTCATTGTCAAATGCTCCAGAGCATTTTGGTGAGAACCCAACCCTGAAATATACAAGCTTAGATACAGAGCGTCAGCACATAAAAGATAAACAAATACTGACAGATCAAAAGTACATGAAACATCGGAATCATTAGTATTAGCTCGGTGTGTGCTATTTGTTTTCATTCCATATCGCTTGAACTTGATCAACATTCCATTGTCAGTTTTACATGCATGCATATGTGAGACTATGAATGATTTGTGTAACCTAATAAATATGCTTAGAGATTTTGCTTTTACAAATGCATAGACCTTCTAATATCATACACAAATATTCAAGATTATCAAACCCTCTTAGGATCAACCATGTGTGTAATGAATTGTTTTATTAGATCCCAAAGTTGGTTATGAGTCACTACTATCTTGAACCCATGTGTAAGTGAAAGTGAAATCAGAGCTTTGGGAAATCAGACTCCCAACCTAATCGAGATGAGAGTTTAACCCTATTCTTACTACTCCGATTTGGAATTCATTACCTCACTTTGAGCAAAATAATTTAACCAATTATGGAAGAAATGGTCATGCTAGTCTAACCCTTTGAACAGTCAATGGTCTTGTTTTTTTTTTAGACAAGACATGTTGTCATGCATGGGCATACCTAACCCCATAATCCATGACTTAACTTCATTTCTTTGGACCTTGGGGATGACTACCCATCCTTTGTAGAGGACAAGTAGTACGATCCTTCCAATCCAATATAAAGATGAGATGGAAAAAATTAATTTTTACTTCTTGGATCTTGGGGATGACTACCCATCCTTGCTAGGGACATGTAGTACGATCCTTCCAATCCAAGTTTTTAGATGAAAATGGAGAATATTAATTTTATTACTTGGACCTTGGGGATGACTACCCATCCTTTGCGAGAGGACAAGTAGTACGATCCTTCCAATCCAAGTTTTAGATGAAAATGAGACATAGGAGCTTTGGGGAATCAGATTCTCAACCTAGGCGAGATGAGAATTATGCCCTATCCTTACTACTCCATGTAGGTCAAATCAAAGTTTTGGGGAGTTGGATCCTCAACCTAAGTTCGATGAGGACTTAACCCTATCCTTACTACTCTGATTTTAGGCTTTAAGCTTAATGGAAGTGGTAAAAACCACTGTTTTAAGGATCATGTTGCATAATAGGATAGACATGAAATATTTCTTTCGCTTGACCTTTTCTTCCAAGCAAGGTTTTGATCATTTTGCTCAAGATCCTTTTTAATGTGTATAAAATGTGCTTGGTTCTAGATATCTCGGGGCTCAGTTTCCAACCTTAGGATTTTTTATTTATGTTGTAGCATAACCCTAAGAGGATTTGACACACTTTAATGATTTGTATCTGAAATGCATATGCAACTAAGATGGCATGTATATGCAAAGTGAGATGTAATATGAATGCATTGCCCTTTGAATTACAGATGAAGTATTGCCATAATTTGTAAAACTGACTCCTTCATGCATCACAAGCCTCAAACGATATTATTTAACTGTTTGTGTTACATGTGGAGCTTCTACAACATAATTCCAATGTTTCATATTTTCCCGATCTTAGGCATGTGTTAACATTTCAAACTTTTATTCTTTTTTTTTTTTTTTATATAAGAAAATAAAACATGTCAAATAAATACACCACCTAAACGTCCAACCTGCACACACAAAAGAAACAAAGCACGACATTAATACAAAACCTAAACATGTCAAATAAACACACAACTTAAATATCAAATCTGCACACACAAAAGAAACAAAGCATGGCATAATTACATATAATACAAAACCTCGACCGCTTCAAGCCTGGAAATAGTGTTTCAAGTGCAACCCATTGACAGGTAATGCCAAATCCTTTCCATCCAAGGTTCTTAGTCTAAAACTATTTTCCCCTAGGACTTCTAAAATCTGGTACGGACCCAACCATAAGTAGTCAAACTTATCATGATCCCCTTTCTTTTCATGTCTTTTATCCCATAACAGCACTAGATCTGATATTTTAAAAGCCTTGGCTCTAGACTTTTTGTCAAACCATATTTTTACTACATCCTGGTGTTTACTAAAATGAAGCATAGCCTCATCCCTTTTTTCATCCAGATGCATTAATTGTGTTAGTCTAGACTCAAGTTTATCATCAGTTCCGAAATAATCTTTCATGAAATGCAGTGTTTGTAACTTGAGATTTGTAGGAAAAATGGGATCTTGTCCATAAACCAGATGGTAAGGAGATGTTCCTATTGATCCTTTGACTCTGATTCCGTCAGCCCAAAGAGCCAACTTAAGTTTGTTATGCCAATCTCTAGGATTTCTTTCCAACAATTTTTTTATGACGCATAACAAATTCTTGTTAGAAGATTCAGCCAATCCATTGCCTTGCGGATAATAATTGGAAGAGAATTTTAAACTCACACCGTTGTCAAATGCCCAATTAGCAAATTCCAAAGAGGAAAAAGCTGAACCATTATCACTTACAATGGAGTTAGGCATCCCAAACCGAGTGACAATATTATCCTCTAAGAATTTAATAACAACCTCCGAAGTAGCATTCTTTGTAGGGATAGCTTCAATCCACCTTGTGCAATAATCCGTAGTTGTCAGAATGTATTTGTGGGAATCAGATGAATTGGGACCGATAATCCCAACAAAATCCAGGCCCCATTGCGCAAAAGGTCTAGACTCAATTACGGATTGTAAAGGCATGGAAGCACCCCTGTCTCTATTGGCTGTAGCTTGACATGTATGACATGACCTCACATGAGTATGGGCATCTTTAAACAGTCGAGGCCAATAATAACCGGCTCTAAGGATTTGATGGGCTATGGCATTAGCGGACCCGTGTCCTGTCCCATGTTTACCATGAAATTCCTCGAGTATTTGCACTGCCTCTTTTTGATCAACACAACGAAGGTAAATACCTTCATGGTTTTTCTTGTATAACGTGCCGGATCTAATTAGGAAATTAGCGGACTTCAAGCGCAAGGCTCTTCGTTGAGTAGAATTCAAATGCGGTGGACATTTACCATTTAGTAGAAAATACACCACATCTGCATACCACTCATCTTTGGTTATATCTGCGACTTCATAATGTTGACATGAAATTGCGAGGTCCTTTTCTGCGATGGCCTTAACCAACCCTTGTCCCCGCACTATCTTCATGGATTGAATCTCAAGATCAAATTCTTGCAAAGTTGAAATCCACTTCCCTCGTCTTTCACCTAATTCATTCTGGATAAACATGGCTTTGACTGCAGGATCCGGGACTATAGCAAACACCCTACTGTGGACAATGTAATGCCTGAATTTTTTAACGGTCTTGACTAGAGCATACATTTGCTTGTCCAAGATGGAGTATCTCAGCTTCGCATCTTTGAGAGGACTACTCAGGAAGGCAATAGGATTTTCAATGTTGCCTTCACTCTTCTGAGTTAAAACACTCGCAAAGGAGTGATCTGAAGCAAATGTGTAAATATAGAAAGGCTTCATATAATCGGGACTCACTAAAACCGGGGCTTTAGAAATCGCGTCCTTGATATTTTTGAAAGCATCTCTATTTTCATCTGTCCACTTGATCTGGACCTCTTTCTTTAACATGTCGTTCAAAGGCTTTGCTATTTCTGCAAAATCTGCAATAAATTTTTTGACGAAATTGATCTTCCCAAAAAATGATCTCAACCCCTTTTTGCTGTTGGGACAAGGAATCTATTGTATGGCCTCTATTCTTTCAGGGTCAATGGAAATTCCATCCTTAGATATCACATGTCCCAATAGTTTTCCTTTCGTTACCCCAAAAATGCACTTCTTTGGGTTGAGAGAAATGCCATGTTCCCTGCATCTTTGAAAGACTTTCTTTAGATCCCTGACGTGGTTTTCCCTGTTCTTAGAAAAGACAGGAATGTCATCTACATAGACGATGATGCACTTACCTATGAGCCCCTTAAAAGCAAAGTCCATAGCTCGTTGGAATGTGGCACCTGCGTTCAATAGTCCGAAAGGCATTCTCTTGTATGCAAAGGTGCCCCACCTTGTGGTGAAAGCAGTTTTCATCCTATCACTAGGATGGATAAGGACCTGATTATATCCCGAATAACCATCCAGGAATGACATCATCTCCGACCCATTTACCTTTTGGAGTATTTCATCAATGGTGGGTAATGGGTAGTTGTCCTTTTGTGAGGCTTTATTAAGATTTCTAAAATCGATACATAACCTTATTTCTCCACTCTTTTTCCTCACGGGGACCAGGTTAGCAACCCATGTGGAATGTCTAACAGGAAAGATGATCTTAGCTTCTAACAGTCGCTTAACCTCTTTCTCTATCAAGGGCTCTAATAATGGATTGACTCGCCTTTGTCTTTGCCTGAAGGGTTTGGAGTCTGGCTTCAACGGAATCGTATGCATTATGACATTCTGATCATAGGTTTTCAGCTCCTTATAACTCCAAGCTATGCAGTCTATGTATTCCTTTAATGTATTGGCAATGGAATCCTTCTCCTACTTGGTACATGCTTTTGCTATGAATACTTCTCGAGGGTTTTCTGCACTTCCAATGTTAACCAAATCACAGGCTTCCCTGGGAGGTGGAACCTTTTTACCTTCTCTTGGTTGATATCCGATATCGAAAGTTTTTTCTAATGAAGCCATCTCATCTGGCATCTTATTACATTTTCCAGTAATTTTTTCTTCCAAATCTGCCTCCTCTAAATCCCTCTCATCTTCATCTATAACCTGCTTTTCAAATATACCAGAATTAGTGACAAAATGGAATATGTGCCTGTCACTATCGAACACTTGGAAATTCGTGACATTATCTGGGTATCGAGGGACAAGGGACTAGTTCTATGGAGAATTTCTTGCATTTCTTATGGTCCACTCGGTTTCAACATACTCGCAGCTACGGCTAGAGAGTCTGCCGTACGATTACCTTTTCTAGAGATCAGAGATATATTAAAAGCATCAAACTCATCTATTAAATCTCTAACCCTGGTTCTGTAAAGTCTGAGCCGCTTGTTCTTACATACGTATTGTCCCTTCACTTGTTTTACCACCAGCTCCGAATCACCAAGGACCTTGATACACTTAACTTTCTTTCGAAGGGCCAATTGAAGTCCGAGAATCAAGGCCTCATATTCTGCCATATTGTTGGTGGCAAGGAACTGTAGTCTATATGCAGCGAACATAGGCTCTCTGTCTGAACATGATAATTCAATACCGGCTCCTGCTCCTTGTCTGGACTTGGATCCATCAAATCTTAAAGTCCAAATGTCCTGATGTCCTTCAGTAACGTTGCATTCAATCCTTTCATTTGGGGAATTTTTAGGTGTTTCTATGTCCAAACAATATGCTCCCAATTCCGCTTCAATGTATTGGATCTCATTCGGTTTGTTGTATTCTGTGATCATCTCCTTGAGCCTAGGTTCACTATCAATCCGAATTTGGTTGGCCACTCCCCTCCACGGCAACCACATATGTGAAGAATCTATCACAATGTAACCGTTTAGGTTTTTACTCCAATCTCTTCCCAAAACCATGCCATATTTGATAGGAATGTCGAGTACCAATATGTCTATGTGATGTTGAACCCTGGGTTCTGAATTGACTTGAATAAGAACATCACCCAATTCTCCCACTGCCTCCATGGTTGATCTATCCAGCTGCACTACCCTGCTTCTAGAAGGTTTTGGTGTAAGTCCCAATTTTTTACAGATTTCTAGGGGCATAATGGTAGCCGAGGCCCCTGAATCTATTAAGCAATTGTGCAAGTTTTTACCTGCAATTCTAATGGTTATCAAAAAAGGAGGTATATCTCGTTTTTCCTTTTTCAAAACCAATCGGGACTCAACACTTTTAGCTTCATGAACTTGGGCAGGTGGATCTAAACTTTTTGGTGGACTTACTTCTTGGCCTAATAATCGGGACATATCATACATTGAGACATTGGCCTTAGTTTTCTTCATGTCTTCCACCAAGTCATAAGTGGGTTTTTCTGAATTTGACATGTTTTGCACCATCTTAGACTTTTCCACCATGGATGGAGGAGAGGGATTGACATCTCCTTTGAAATCAGGAGGGAGTAATTGGTTGTTTGGAGGAGTAGAGGAAGTTTTGGGCTCCTTAGAACTCCTAGTGTAATACTTGTGATTTCCTTTCCCAAAACGTTTGTTGGCATGAACTTCCAATGTTTCTTCATCTTCGTTTCCAAAAAATTCCACATCCTCCTCTTCTTCACTTTCTTGGGAATGTATAACCTCAATCAATATAGACTCATGCTTCCCGTGGCCACAGTGCATACAGTCATTGTCACAAGGTCCTGATTCTCCAAAATCTTTCGAGACATCTGCCTGATTGGCTACGGGATTGGGTACTCGCCCATTATTCGGTTGCGTGTTGTATGTTCCTTTTCCTCTATGGTTATGAGGCCGGCTATGACCCATGGCTTGGTCCACTTTTTTATTGACATTTCCCACCGTAACCAAAACTTTGGCCAAGGTTTCCTTCATGTTTTCTATGGCGGATTCGGACCCTTGTGGTTGAGGCACTGTAATTTCGGGTCCAGTTGTGTTTGCTGCATTAGCCACCTCTGGAATAGGTACAATGGCTTGGGTCTGGGTAGGTGGATTCCATCCTGGATTCACACTTTGAATCGGAGTGATTGTTGGGTAAGTCGTTGGGCTTGGCGTGCTAATCGGAGCAAACCCCGACATGGTCAACAAATTACTGCCCATGCCGAACCCAGGCAAACCCATCGGGCTATTTTGAATTAATCCCTGCGTTTGAATGGAGGCATTAGGATAACTTGGAAATGACGCCACTTGGGTGGGTGTTTGGAAATTGTTCATCATAGGAACCTGTGGTGCCATTAATTGGTTCATCATGGCAAATTGGCTGTATGGACCATATTGTCCCATCCCAGTCAATTGAGACAATCCTGCTCCTGGCAAGTTCATTTGTTGTTCGAGAGTCATTGTCTCTGCATAGGCTAAAGGAAGCGTTGTAACCTGAGGATTCCTTCTAGTCAACAAAGACGTTAAAGGATCTAAGGCTCCGAAATATAATTGCAAGGCGACCGCAGGATCTACCGCAAAGTGACGAGTCAGATTCGTGTATAGCTTTTGGAACCTCTGGTTGAATGTTCGTATGGGCTCATTAGGTAATCTTTTGCATGATACGAACAAATTGTAGATTATGGAGGGATCCAATAACATTCTAAATTGGCTTATGAAGGTGGTTTCTAATTGGGCCCATGAAGTGATGGACCTTACTGGAAGATTTCGATACCATTCATTGGCCGTGGGGTCTAGACTAGCAGGGAAAACTCGGCAAGCAACATCCTCGTGAGTAACCCCTTGTCTAAACATATAATCTTTGTAGATTTGGACATGATCTTCTACTGTTGTGGGACCATCGTGCAAGAATTTGGGTAATCCCCTTTCAATGTTTCTAGGCAAGTCATGGACTGCCCCAGGAATATCTAAAGGGGAACTTTGCGCACCATACCAAAGGGCAGGTGGTTGTTGTTGTTGTTGTTGTTGTTGTTGGGCCATGTTGTTCAAAGGTGTTAACCCTGTGGGAACAATGGAAACGCTTGGAACTGTGGAGACAGATACACCTGGTGTTACTGTCGCACTTGAAATTAAGGGCTCAGGCCCGCTAGACGTACTTGAGTCTAAAGAAATCCCTAACTCAAGTATACTGGGTGGTATTTCGATCTCTAATGTTTTGTTTTTCGGCCTCCTAGCAGTGGGAGAAAGGCTTTGGAAAATAGTTTCCCCTGTGGTTTTGGACCTAGTAGCTATGTACTCAGGTTGGGCCAGCTTGGAAACTCTAGAACTCAAAAGACTTCTCTCAACTTACTTGCAAAATACAGTATCAAAATGTTATACCTGCAAGCACAATAGGTGGAAACAAAACTACCCACGTTAATTGTTAGAACAAATCATAATCACAAAGCAATAAAGAAGGCCCTCCTTCTAGCGCCAAAATGTTGAGTGAATATTTTGTCCTATTACAAAATGAACACGCAACTGGAGTCTCAAACCCGAAGACTCTTTCTTGCAAAGAAATATATTATTTTTAATTTCTCCAAGCTTCTTGTGAACAAACCTTTATATGCATATAACCAATTTTGACTAAATGCAAATAAATGAATGTATCCCAGAATAGCTTAAATCCTGCAAGTAACTGTTAACAAGGGGCCTTTGATGATTCACAACAAACTTTGTAACCCTAATTTGTTAAAATAACCAACCATGTAAAAAAAGAAAGAAAAATCCTTTTTATGCTCTTGAAATTAATGAAAACCAACCCGAAAATAAGTTAGTGGCCTTTTTATCTTTTACTTTAAAAATATTTCAAATGAGAAAGTGCGTGGTATAGGCCACTTCATTTTAAGCTCCGTGTCTTTAGCGTGCAATTCATTTTACTGTTAACTGGTTCATTTTATCTTTTGTTTAACTGTTCTGCTATTTCTACATTAGCTTTTGGTGTTAGTAAACATCCGTAGAGTATTCTGGGATGTACCAGAATCCGAAACTCAGATTTTCAAATGAGATTAAAAATATATCAGAAACTAAAACAGAAATGCTCTTATGCGAATCAGCTGGAAAAACCGAAGAAGGACGTTAATCTGGTTAGCAATCTCCTCCCTGCAAAACCCCAAGTTATGAGATGAAGCTCTAAAACAACCTGACCTAACAGACCTGTAATAAAACATAGTCAAATCAAATCAGATGCTAGACTCTAAGGAAATAAATAATTTGCATCATTCTATCATTCACCTATCGCAACCCACATTATGGTGTAAACGAATAGATACAAAACAAAATAATGCAAAGGAAAGATATATAGAAATAACAGTAGTCTTAGCCTTCAATCTCCTTTTGGTTTCACACACAAAAGTTACTCCTACCAAATAACTCCTTTATTCAATAAAAATAATGCTTTCTATTTACAATTTCCAGCCCCTGTATCTACATTCGCTTCTGTTTTAAACTTTCTGTTGCAGCTCTTGGTTTCCCTCTACGACGCTTCGTTTCATTTCCCATAACGCTTCATTTCATTTTCCCGCTTCTTTGATGCTTTGACCTTTCGCTCGAACCTGAAATGTTTGGTCTTCTCTGTGGACTGTAACCGTCGATCTGAAGCGTTATCATGAACCTCATGCCTTTGCACCACGTGTTCAATGCATTTTTGCACGTTCCGTAATGGCCCCATGTAAATCACGACGCTTTTATGCATGCAGTCCTGCTCCTCTACTTTCCCCATGAAAATGCGACATGTCGCGATATCATGACATTTTTTTGCCAGCAGCCTTGCCGATGCAACCTGTCACGAAATCATGACATTTTTTATCTTCGTACGCTTCGGCCACAACCTGTCATGAAATCGCGACCATTTTCTCTTTCGGGCCCTCTCGCCGCAACCTGTCGTGAAATCATGACCATTTTCTCCTTCGGGCCCTCTCGCCGCAACCTATCGCGAAATCACGACCATTTTCTCTTTTGGGCCCTCTCGTCGCAACCGTCGAAATCGCACCATTTTCTCCTTCGTTCCGTCATGATTTCGCGACGTCTTTGTCTGGCTGGAACGTTTTCCCAAAAGTTGCATGAAATCGCTACCATTTTACTACTTAGGCTTTTTTATCCACCCGCACCGTGAAAATGCGACGCGTCATGATTTCGTGACGCCTTTCGACTTATGCCCTTTGGCTCAATTTTTGTCATGATTTCGCTACACTGCTAGGCCTTACTACCTTTGGCTCATTTTTGTCATGATTTCAACCATTTTATACTTTATGCCTTCTGCCCGTTTGCAAGCCGCAAAAATCAAACACGTCACGATTTCGTGACAGTTCCGCCCACCTGCTGTCGTTGACTGCGTTGACCATGATTTTGCGACATGTCACGATTTCGCTACGCTTTTCTGCTTCACCTTTCTCTCTCCGAGAGCAACATGTCGCGATTTCGCTACACTTTTTCTTTTCGCAGCGACGGAGCAACATGTCACGATTTCGCTACACTTTTTCATTTTTCGTAGCGACGGAGCAACATGTCGCGATATCGCGACAACTTTCGGCCGCGACAGAGCGACATGTCGCGATATCGCGACAACTTTTTTCCTTAGTGAAATTTTTGCCTTTTTCTTTGATTTTCTTAGCATCTGGGTCACTGTTTTCTTCTTTGAAAGCATGCAAAAAGGTGGGCCCCCAATTTTAGGGTGTGTTGTGGATTAGCCACAACATGTATAAAATAAATTTCAAGAAGGAACCCTATAATCCTTTCAAGAATGAATCTCACATCCATTCCTTCCAAAACATAATTCCAATTTAATGATCATAAAGGTGCATTGTGATATCACAATTTTTTCAATCAATTCACATAGCAATAATTTCCATTTATTCTAACCCATTGAGTGCATCCATTACTTAACTAAGAATAGATTCACTATCTATTCTCTCCCATAAGCAATATCAATACTCAACTTAGAATACATGGATTTGAGAGGATTCCAAACACCTCTCAACACAATAAACACCTCCTAGAAACCCCATCTAGGTAGTCTGATTGAGTTTTACAATTCTTAACTTTGGATGGTATGAACTAGAGTTAAAGCCAATGGCTATCCAAAGTTACCTTTTAGTTAAAGTTGGAGAACCCAAT
Source organism: Wollemia nobilis (assembly GCA_028583015.1). Taxonomy (NCBI): domain Eukaryota; kingdom Viridiplantae; phylum Streptophyta; class Pinopsida; order Araucariales; family Araucariaceae; genus Wollemia; species Wollemia nobilis. Next base: position 3,478,491 of record JAQPPZ010017049.1, on the reverse strand, counting down.
TGGCTGAAAAGTAATACAATGGCTCTAAGTACCACTCATAATTTTGTAAAAAAATTTCCTATAATTTAATTACAATATTTTCCTAAACTTACATTCTTTCAAATATGAACAATCCAAAGTATAAAGCATTCATTTTCTCCACAAAACATAATTATAAGTAAATTTATAGATACTTATTCCACTATATTTTTTATTCTCCCACCTCATTTCCACAAAAGTGATATGACTTTAAAATAATAAAGCAATTTTCTTACAAACCTACTAAGTAAAGCCCATACTTTCCTTATTAAAGTGTTATAACCCTTCACTAAGGGTCATAAAAATTCCATAAATTATTACCTAGGATTCCTTGAAATTTTTCTTAATTTCCATCTTGGTTTAAATCATATTTTCTACCCCAAAAATTTATCCCATATCACATTCAATTTCCACCAAATTTGATCTTTAGATAGCATTCATTGAATCATACTAAGTTTTCAAAAAATATTTTACAATTGCTATCAATTTTTTCCCAAAATTTGACTTAAGGATGCATTCAAATGTTTTACAAATGCTATCAAATTTTCTCCAAAATTTTACTTAAGGATGCATTCAAATATTTTACAAATGCTATAAAATTTTCCCCAAAATTTGACTTAAATATGCATTCAATTATACCACTTATCTTGGATGTCTTAGAGAGCTCAAATATATTCTAAGGCAAAAGATAATTTTAAAAAATAAAATGTGGTTTCAACAAGAATATAAATTCTCAAGAAGATTAAGGTTTATTTTGCCAAAAGAGGGGTTTAGAAGATCAAATGATCCAGCTTCAAATCAAGCTAGATAATTGGTTTCCAACTAATCAACCACTCACAGAGCTAAGACACAACACCCAATCCTTTTCCAAGTAATGGCTACCCTGACCACTGCCTAGTGGTTAGGCTATTAGGAGCATATACACCTATATAAATATCTCCAAATGCTCCTATGGGGATCATGTGGGACAAATATCCCATTCAATATTTAAAATAAGGTTTCAATTAATACACCTCGATAACTGGCACAATAAAATGATATGCATTCATGTGGTGAGACTAGGAGAGCACAACATAACATAGGGGCCAATAAAATCACACAACTAGATATAGCCATGTGTCCATACTAACACACCCACAACTAGCACTAAGTGGCCCCTTCTCGCTAGCCACCTTGATCACTGAGTGGTAGTCACTCCATAAGGGGGTCAAATCCCTTATAAATTCCTACCTAGATCTCACACAAAAATTTTGGGATAATTCATCCCATATATAACAAAAAGTAGGTTATCAACTATGCATCTCAAAACCAATAATCAATCCCAAGAAAACATGTGGTAGGATCTAAGCAAAGGTCAAAAATTCAACAATCATCATGGAGGTTTTGAATGGTTCCAAGCAACAACCAAGTGGTCTAGTCACTAAGCACCACTTGGTGGTCAAATATCTAAGGGAGTCTTAGTTCTTTTAAGTTCTTCTCACCCCCGAGCACATCCCATGTGGGATAATGCTCATGGAATGTGGTTCAAGCCTTCCACCTGGGCAAGGTTGAGTGCAAACTAGTGTGCCTCACCCACTCAAGGGCAAAAGCACAAAGGGCATAGACCTCTCTAAAAGACTCCCCAAAACCCAATACATGACCTAAAGCACATTCTCGATGGATTAAAATAATGAGGAAGTTGGTGTTATGATGTCTATGACCTGATAGAGGATTTTATGATTCACAAAGCAAAGGGAATCGGTGTCTATGCCTATAACCTAGAACAAATAAAGTGGATACCAGAAGATTTTATTTTAGGGTAGCTCATAGAGACATAACGTAGCAAGATCATGCCAAATCTAGTACTAATAGACCATAATTAAGCATCCAAGTGAGACATTACACTTCAATAAGAGGGTTCATGGTTTGAATCTTGGCTAGGCTGAAGTGAAATAACATACACAAGTGGTTGTAGATATACATAAGCTTCAAATCAAATTATAAAAAGGATCATATATTTTATTCATAAGCCTCAAAGCAAAGGATTTAATAAGATCATTTATTTCTTATAATTCACATGGGCTAAAATCAATCCAAGATAGTGTCTAAGCAATTTAAAGGAGGAGCTCAATTTCATGAGAAATAAGGGAAGATTCTTACAAAATAAGCATAAATAAATTTTCATTCCATACAAAGCATTAACAAGAAAACAATGGAGAGGAGTTTCCCCAACCTAATGCTTTGTCAAGGTATGGCTCCTCAAGCTTCTTTTGCTTCCTAAATTTCCTCCTTGTGTTTGTCTCCATGGTTTTGCCTCTACAGCTCCCCAAGGTTCTATAAAATCCACCTTCTAAGTCTACCTCCTAGTTCTTGATTAACCACTTCTCGCTAGCCCCCTAAGACTCCTTTCTTTCTTCTTTTAAAGTAAAGTCCTCCTCCTTTATGAGTCATAAAGTTGGCTCTTTTTAATATATAAATATGCTACTTTTATCTCTTCCCCTATTCATATTCCATTTGGAGGGTGTCCAAATCCCTTATTCATTCCCTAATTTGGCCCTTTTTCTAGATTTAAAAGGACTACTATTGAAATAGTAAGATGCTTTAATTTAATCAATATTAAATTCCCACTAGCAAAGATGTGAATCCTCCTCCCTTTATTTGTAGGAAGGGTCAATTTGGTAAACTATTATTTTATTCCAAGGGAGAAGATGCTCTTTCTCCTCCCTTGGTTTGGAAGGGGTCTTTGTCACCCAATTCCAAATCAATTTATTATTTTACAAAAATAGGCTAAATAATCAAATCACCAAATTTAAAGCTAATCACAATTAATTACTTAAACTTGTAATTAATATTAAATCATCATTAAGACCATTATGGATCTTCATCCATATTTTCCTTCCTTATCATCCTCAGTGGTGACTCCCTTGTCCACTCTATCCAAATAATTCTTGCTTTTGCAACCATGCAGACTAATGTAGACTATTATCAATATCATATTCTTAAATAAACCAATCATACATTGTAAATAATCAACATAATTCCATTTAATCTATCTTCAAAACAACATAACAATTCATAAGTCCATCATATAAAAAAAATTTCCAATTGTAGACAACTAAAACGTGTCATGTCGAGGTGACTACTCATATGGGACATGCTAACAGACCAAATGAATAATCTTTGACAAAAGCAGTGGTTTTAACCACTCAATTTAGGTAGATTTGGATAACTAAGTCTTAGTCGTGGTTGACACCCATGACTAATAGAACTAGCCACAACTCAGGGCCGTAGCTAGCATCAAAACTATTTTGAATCTCGGGCTGAGTAAAATTTGGTTACAACGGCCTAGGGAATGAAAATTCAAACAGTTTTGGATGGGGAAGCTTTGAGAGTTTTTCTCCCAACTGATCCAACCTCCTGGATCTTTATCTTGGATTCCCAAGCAAGCCAATATTAGAGATTAGGAGTCCTATAAGACCCCCCTCCAAAATGGGGAGAAGTCTGGAGAACTTTTGCATTTAAACGTAGCGAAGCTCTACCAAAATGGATAGCAAATTGATAACCCTTTGAGGAGATTTGAAATGTTGCCCAATTGTGGAGTGATAAGCATGAACCCATCAATGAAGCTTCCAAATGACTAGAAAGCATAATCGCACAATCAAGCCAATAAAACATGAATCTCATCAAATTCAACTACTAATCCATTAGAGGACATAGAGGCAACCCTTGATCATCAATTCCATATAGAAAATTGGAGACCCAAGCCCTAATTACAAGAGAAAAGGTATTTGTACCTCAACCACAACTGTCATCTATGGCTAACAATGCCCACCATACCTCAAATCCATGGTGAGGGTTTGATACCTAATTTCTTTTGTTTTCACATTAGATTTACATTTTTAGTTCTGCAATTAGCTTAGTCTAGCATAGATTAACATCTTAGCAAATATTTGACCGGTTAATTCTAGGGTTGAGTGGTATATTTACTTCTATTTCCTTGTATTTTTAAATTTAGCATAGTTTCTTGTTATTTCATACAATTCAAGTTTCTAATGGTTAATTAGGTTTCTTATTACCTAGTGTAGCACCCTAAAATTGGTGCAGTAAAATTACAATAATTACATTCACCTTAGTAAATAATTTAAAATTCAAATTTAACCTCCCAAACTGCCCGTTAACCATTGGGAAATCCGTTTCCCCCTTTCCCACACCATTTTTAGAGGTTGTTTTGACCGTTTGATGATATCGTCGCTGATCAGATGATATCGCCCCAGATTTGATGATTTCGTCTAGATTAGGATGTCCAGACGATCTTGTCGCAAAATTGATTTTGCAAAATTAGCTTCTATTCCAACGGGTCTCCAATCTGGGCAGAAGCGTGTCTGCACCATTGGGACCCTCCCCCGTTGGAGATCTCCCAAATTGGGATGATCTCCAACCTCCTAACTACTCCCCTAAGCCTATTTAATCCTAAGCTATCCCTTTAGCACCCCCCTGGCTGAAATTATCTACAATTTAACTCCATCTACGCTAAACCATCCCGATTTTTCATTTGCACTGGTCCCATAACAATTTTTTTGTAGGTGCATCACCATTTTTCAGTCGGATCCAGCACCCATCGTCCCTGACGAACCTGTTTAGATCAGAGGTGAACCTATCGAATTCGATGCGATTTCGTACTGATGCGAGATGATCTCGACTGCATTTCATATTGAGGCAATCAGTGCCTAAAGTTTGCATTTCTCAACCTTCTCTCTACTATTTTAGTTTGCAAATTAGATAGTTTATTCAGTGTTTATGTTAGTTTGCATTTGGAGTTCACCCATTTAGCTTAGATTGCATACTAAGATCATGATTTGTTATTAAAATGTTGTAATTTGTTTGAATTACTATTCATAACTGTTATTCAGTATTCATACAGTCATTTGGTGTTGTTTCCCATTATTAGCACAATAGTATTCGTCGTATTTTGTATCTATTTTTCTGCTTGTAGGTCTCTGACAAATTCGTCTGACGAATTCGTTAGATCTCAGACGATTCTGTCAGATCTCAGACGATTCTGTCAGATATCAGATGATTCTGTCAAATTCCAGACGATCCTGACTTCTTCAAACATCAGAATCATCACCAAACATCCGGATCAGGTATTCCTCATTTGCATTTGGTAAATTCTCTGTTTTATGTCTTTAAATCTATTTTTTTTACTCATTGAACTTGTATTTTCATATAGATTAATCTAGATTCATTTGGCCAAACCTAGGATATGAATGCTTAAGGTTAAAAATGAACACATTAAAACACATTCCAAACCTAGGCGTGGAAACTGCCCTTAAATGTTTCCTAGTGAACCCACCATCTGTCGAAAAATCATCAAAATATATCTCCCTTGAGAGGCGGGACCTTCGCAAAGTCCTCTCAGTTTGAGGTACCGCGACATCCTTTTCCCATCCTCCTTTCGGGCACGGATCCAATAGCCTGAAGGTAGGGATGCAAAAAATTTGGAGCAATACATTTTGGTGAACCCGACGTGAATGCATCATAACCTTTTGAAAACAAAACAAAAACAAAAACAAAATATATATATATATATATATAGAACAACTAAAACTTAGATGCATTTTAAAACACGTAAAGTTTAAAATCATGTTTAGATGGTAGCTCCTAAGAAAAGGTTAGCAGTTACTATAAACGTAGAAAACCAATTGGTAGCCATGGAAGTCAATTCTATCCTTAGTGTGCCTGAAACAAGTAGGAATCAATTCCTGTGGAACGAACTTGATAGAAGACTTAGTCTCATCTCATCTAGGTCCACACAACTTAAGCAAATCAAGAGGATAGTCCTAGATAGAATCCTGGATCCTCACCAACTAGTTTTTTATCATGAACTTCAGAGAGCCTACCATAGATGGTTAGCTTGTAGGAGAGCTTTAGTATCTTTAGAATTGTTCACCTTCGAGGAATACCTCGAGAATGCAGCCATTGTGCACCAGTTCCTAGGTTGTGTAGAAGACCAAGAGGTTGTTCTTACAGATAGGGAAATATGGAATAGAGTTCCACGAGTTGTGCTATATCAAGAGTATTGCCATGAGCTTTACTTTTATCAACCAGCATCTGAAACAGACAACATCACTATAGCTCTTTTCATCAAAATTTTAAAAGAAAACTTTCAATTTGAAGAAGAAAATTTCATGACTCCGGAACAACTCGAACCTATTAATGATATCCATAAGTTGTTTATAGAAAACTAGATTATTACTTCAGTATTATTTCTTGCATTTATTGTGTTATTTGTTGTCTTTATTATATTATTTCAAAAAAAAAAGAAAACTAAAAAATTAAAAACTTAGCAAAAACTTAAACATATCTTTTTCAAATATTGCAGTAGGTATATAATAAATATATACCTCTTAATTTGTTGCATATATATATATATAGATATATATATATTTGCTGAAATCAAAACTTAGCACCATGCCTAAACTTAGGAATGATAAAGAAACTTTAGGAGAAGGAGAAGATTGGTTTCAAGATACAACTAAAGACCCAAATGTCCTTCTTGGAGATACAAATATGGAAGGAGAAACTCTAGCTCAATTAGACGAAGACTTAGGTGAAGATAAGGAACAAGAAGGAAGTGTTAAAGAGGATGGATCCTCATCCCCTAGAGTAACTCCAAATGGAACTATTGTTTTTGACAATGCAGAGCATTTCAAGAAATTTCTTAGTGATAACATTGAGGACCTTAATGTGGCAATACGTATTGATAAAGGGCAAATTAGTAACACTCAAGCAGCCATGGAATATATGTGTAATATACACACTAACCCCTTGTCGTTCATTGATCAAGAAAGTGACAAGGCTAGGCCATCCAATACGGATATGGTCACTATGGCTCAAAACATGTCAAAATAATAGGTTACCCAACCTCCTAAGGAACCTGTTATTCAACCTAAAATCACTCCCACACAAAAGAAAATTCCCTTCACTACTTTATTCCGCCAAACTATTGAGCAATATGCTTCAAGTAAACAAAAATCTAAAACAAAGCTAAATACAAAATTTCAACAATCTGGAATACAACATAATACAGCTTCAAAATTCCTTCATAATACTGTTCCTACAAATACTTTACACAATAGTAACATGGCATCTAATCTGCATGTTCCTCCATCATATGCCCATAAAACTCATGTCAATGCCCTACCAAACCAATATGGAGGGCAAACTAGTAATCTGGAAGCCATGGTGAAACAATTAGCTTCACGTATGGACCAGATAGATCCCTACTGTCCCTCGTATAATTATCAAGATATTTGTAGTCAACCTTTGGATCCCATAGTTGTAGCTCAACCATACCCTAAGCATTTTCCCATGCCCGTCCTACCTATATAAAGGAACCGAAGATCCCATAGAGCATCTTTGCATGTTTAGGATAGCATGTCACGACATATCGCATGATGACTTGCTATTGCTAAAAATGTTCCCAAAAATTTTAGGTGGAATGGCATTAGAGTGGTACTATCAATTGCCCACTCATTCTTTGAGAAACTTCGAAGAAACAGCAGAATCATTTGTCCATCAATTTAGTGCCTACATCAAGAGACATGTAACTATTAAAGACCTATACAATTTAAAACAAGACAAGGATGAATGCTTTGCCGATTTCTTAGCTAGATGGAGGCAATTGATAGGAAAACTGCACTTTGTGCTGCCTTATAGGGAAATGTTGGACATTTTCATCAAAAATTTACAAGAACAAATATCTTATGAGCTATCGACTGCTACCTTAACTACCCTCAATCAAGCTATAGATTTATATCGAAGAGTAGAATATGCCCTCATTAGGAGAGGCCAACTTAGGAATAAGGATGATGAGAAAACATCCAAAAATCAATATAAAAACAAATAAGTTGTCGGTGATGGAGTCACTGACAACAGGAATGTTGCTAATATCAATGCAATGAAGACAATAGAAAAATTCATATTGAAACCTCCTGATAAGCCTCCTCAATAATTCACTAGATTAAATCAACCCTTATCAACTATTTTACCTCAATTACTTGAAAGAGGTTTGATCCAATTACCAGCTATCCGGGAACCTGATCCAACTATACTCGGATACAGAGCTGACTTGCACTATGATTTCCATAGAGGACCTGGACATTCTACCAATGCTTGTAAAAGGTTGAAACATAAAATACAAGATTTGATTGACAATAATGAAATGGAAGTGCAAGCCTTCCAACCTAAACAAAACCCTCCCAATAATACTCAAAAGACCATTCCCCAAAATCAAAATCAAAATGCCAATCAAACTCTAGACATATTTCAACACCCTTTACCACGACATGGTAAAGAGGTAGCCAATCAAATCGAACATCATAATGTTCCCCCTCCTACCCGATATGTAGGAACCATTAGCGGACAATTACCCGTTCAGGATCCTCAAATATTTGACACGACCTTATCCCTCGGTTACGACCAGGCCCTTACATAATTTTCAAACTTCTGATTCTAGTGATATAGAATCAGATAGTGAAAGTGAACTAGACATTACTTCAAACCAATCGAATAGTTCTAAAAACGAATTAGATCCTATTCAACCCATCACAGATGCTATGGTTCCAGAAGAACCATTCCCTAGAAGAGTCACTACTCGACCTTCTTCTAATATATCCCTTTCTAATGAAAAAGCCATTAATGCTCAACCGAGACCAGTTCAGTGTCTTCACTATAACATTGTAGGTACCATTGGAGTCGTTACTCGATAACAAGCTCAAAACTCTCAACAAGAACCAAACCAGAATGATGGATCAGCTCCATTCGTTTTGAAAAACCCCAATAAAGGGAATCATGTTCCTACTGTTCAATCTAAACCCCCTTACAATATTAATGAGCAATTTTCCAATACTACGACCATAATTTCCATCTTAGATTTATTAAGATCCTCTCCCACCCATAGGGATGAGTTGATGCTTACATTGAGCCAAATGATGGTACCTCAAAACATTCAACCTGAAGCTATGGCCAATACTATCATCACTCGAGAGATTTATTGTATTGACTTTCGGGATAAAGATATCCCACAACACAGTTTACATAAGGACAATCCCTTATACATTCATGCTCTAATTGGAGATGTAGCTGTCAAAAGGGTTTTGATTGATAATTGCTCATCTCTAAACATTTGCACCTTTGACTTCTACCAACAATTTGGCTTTAGAAGTGATGAAATGAAGAAAATCGATATGATTATCAAAGCTTTTAATGACGAAACACAAGAAACGTGTGGAGTTATTACCCTCCCATTGCAAGTTGGCCCTAGAACCCTAGAAACAACCGTGTTTATTGTACATTGCCCAGCATTGTACAATATACTTTTGGGTTGCCCTTGGATCAACGCCATGCGAGCGGTCCCATCAACCTTACACCAATGTGTTAAATTCAAGTTTAAAAATCAGTTGGTCACTATTCATGGTGACCCTAGACCTTTTGATATGTGTGCTTTGGCAGAACCCGTTGGAGTGCAATTTTGCCCTGCCCTGTCATCCACACATCCTAGTTCTTATTTTTCATCTAAAACTGTGAAACATACACCCATAAATTCACCTATTTCCCCTCCATTCATTTCATCCTCCTATATAGATCAACAACCCTCTAAACAAATCATTTTTGAACCTCAAAAAGATCTTAAGTCTACCACCAATCCTTCAAGCTCTATCCCTATAAATTCAAAACCTATAGACACACCTATCATACCTTCCACATCTAAATATATAGGTAATAAGCCTTCTACATCTTATGCCCTTTCTGATGAACTCTTACCAGATTTATCTACAACCTTAATATCAGAAAAAACGAATGCTTTCATGCGAGATTCAAACCTTTTAAATAACTTGCCGCCATCTCCTCATACTTTGGGCCTCCCACAACCTATGGGAAGTACTTACCAAGTCCGAAGTTGTGCCTTCATTTATAAAGGATATGACTAGGGAAGAATCCCTCAGAATATCAAAAATCATCATGAGGGATATGCTCGGTGTTATTTTACCAATGATTATATTAAATCTAAACCCATGATGCTTAAAATGGGATATGAAGGGAAAGGCTTGGGACCTTTCCAAAATGGCATGAAAGAACCTTTCGAGGTAGAACCATGGCCTGCCCGCTGTGGCGTGGGCTTATTTCCTAGTAAGGGTCAACCATTTCCTTTTGAGGATGATGATCATCTCATATGTTATCAAGATTATATGGATAGGCATGTTGATTTGCCTCTTAAAAATCAATCGTTTTCATGCAACATGCTATCCATCGCATACCCTGAAATGATTGCTAACCTCGATGAAGAGTTGGAAGGAGATATCTTCCATGATGTGTCTGTTGAAGAAATGTTACACAATGGATTTTATTTTGATGGTTCTATACCAACTATAGCCCAACTTGAAGCCACTAATCCTCAGAATGACTTATCTAAATTAACCTTACAAGAATTACAAGAATTGGGCGTTTCACCCGCCCCACCTAATTTTGAAAGAGATCTACACATGGAGGTAGAAAACGTCATTAAAATTAATATTGGAACTAAGGACAATCCTCACATAATCAATATTGGATCAGAATTAAGTCAAGAAAAACAAGAACAATACATTGCATTCCTTAAAGAGTATGAAGATGTCTTCGCTTGGACATATGAAGATATGCCGTGTCTAGACCCTTCTGTAGTCATGCATCATCTAGTGGTCCATCCGGATGCTAAACCTGTTAAACAAAAACTTAGAAAAATGCATCCCACAGTGGCTCTTCTAGTCAAAGGGGAGTTAGAAAAACTCTTGAATGTTATATTTATACAAGCAATTGATTATGCTGAATGGATCTCAAACGTAGTTCCAGTCACCAAGAAAGAAGCTACCAAAGTTAGGGTTTGCACAAATTTTAGAGATATTAACGCTGCATGCCCTAAAGATGACTTTCCTCTTCCAAAAATGGATCAAATCATTGACTTTACTGTCGGGAGTGGGATGATGTCCTTAATGGATGGATTCTCCGGTTATAATCAGATCAGGATAGCTCCTGAAGACCAGGCTAAAATAGCCTTTATTACCCCCTAGGGTACCTTTTGCTTTGGAAAGTGATGCCATTTGGCTTAAAGAACGTCGGTGCAACTTATCAACGAGCTATGACCTATATTTTTCATGATATGATGCATGATATCCTACATGATTATGTAGATGATATTATAGCTCGCTCTATTATTGAAAATAATCATTTAGATGATTTAAGGAAAGTCTTTAATCGATTATGAGAATATCTCATTCGATTAAATCCAGAAAAATGCATATTCGGAGTTAAATCTGGCAAACTATTAGGGGTTTTAGTTTCTTTACGTGGTATTGAAATCGACCCTCTCAAGATTGCGGCCATCACTGATATGCCCGCACCTACTAATATCTCTGAGTTACGAAGTTTACAAGGTAAACTTCAAGCTATCCGTCGCTTCATTGATAAGCTGGCGGACAAAACTGGTCCTTTTCTTAAACTCCTTAAGAAGGATGTCCCTTTTAATTGGGACGCAGAATGTAGAGAAGCTTTTGAACTTCTCAAACAATACCTCCTTAATCCACCTGTGCTTTCACCACCTAAATCCGATCGCCCATTTCTCCTATATATTTCCACTTCAAATTCTGCCTTAGGGGCTATGTTAGCTCAACTTGATGATGAAAAGCGAGAATGTGCTAATTATTATATTAGTCGAACCTTCATCAGTTATGAAACCCGCTACACAGTGTTGGAAAAACTATCTAGCAGTCGTGTTTGCTATGCAAAAATTATGACATTATATGCTTAGTCAAAAAACTTACGTCATTGCTAAATATGATCCCTTAAGGTATCTCATGAGTCGACCTTATTTATCGAGTCGCACATCAAAGTGGGTTCTTGCTCTAAGCGAGTTTGATCTCACATTCATAGGATAGAAGTCTGTTAAGGGTCAAATAATAGCAGATCAATTAGCTGCTGCACCCTTAGAGTCTACCCATCCCCTCATCATCGAGTTTCCAGATGAATGCCTTCAATTAGAGGCAGACCATACCGAACAATGGTCCTTATACTTTAATGGAGCTCGATGCATGAGTGGGGTTGGTGCGGGTATTATTTTAATATCTCCATAAAAACATCTTATTCCTCTGTCCTTCAAATTGACATTTTCTTGCACCAACAATACTGCTGAGTATGAAGCTCTAATCCTTGGATTACGAGCTGCCCTAGTGCTAAAAATTAAACACCTTTTAGTATTTGGTGATTCCCAACTGGTTATAAACCAAATTAATGAATTTTATCAAACCCGAGATGATAAACTACACCCATATAAGGCCTATGTTTTACAATTAATGTCTTTATTTGATCAAGTTACCTTAGAAGCTATTCCTCGAACTAGCAACCGTGCAGCTGATGCTATGGCCGCAGCTGCATCTCTCCTGCCCTTGGAGTTAGATGATGAATATGCCACTATCATTATTCGTCGACTCCAGGAACCCACTTCAAATAAGTCATGCTTAGAGCCTTTGGATGTGTTTCTAATCAATGAAACTACTCCCGAACCTTGGTATACAAACATATTTGATTTTCTCCAAAATGGGACTTTCCCTGCCAATTCTAATAGAAACCAGCATCGGTTATTACGTCGATGAGCAAGTCGATTCATAATAATTGGAAATACTTTATATAGGAGATCTTTTGAAGGTATCCTATTACAATGTTTAAACTTAGAAGAGTCTAAATCAGCCTTGAGTGAAGCCCATGATGGATCTTGTGGAGGACACTTTAGTGGTAGTGTCATTGCTAAAAAGCTCCTTCGGATAGGATACTTTTGGCCTACCATGGAAACAGATGCACATGAGTATGTGTGCCATTGCGACAAGTTTCAAAAACATGCTGACCTTGTCCATGTGCCTGCACAAGAGCTACAGGCTATTTCTTCTCCTTGGCCCTTTTCTAAATGGGGCTTGGATATTATTGGCAAAATCAATCTTGTGTCATCTGATGGACACAAGTTCATCATAACTGCCATCGAGTATTTCACGAAGTGGGTCGAAGCTATGCCTTTAGCTTCCTGCACTGGCACACAAGTTTCTAAATTTATTTTTAATCAAATCATTTGCGGTGTTCGGAATTCCTGCCAATCTCATCTCTGACAATGGAACTTGCTTCAAAAATAAAGATGTTAAAAAATTATGTCAAAAATATAAGATTCAACATCGCTGGTCCACTCCCTATTATCCTCGGGGTAATGGTCAAGCAGAAGCATCTAACAAAACCTTAATCAAAATTCTCAAAATATTAGTCAATAAAACTGGCCGTGGATCGGCACATTCAATTATATCCAACCTTGTGGGCCTATCGAACTAGTGTTCGAACCCCCACAGGAACTTCACCATTTGTTTTGGTGTATGGTGCTGAAGCAGTTTTTCCATTTGAATTGGAAGTTCCTTCTTTGGATCTGCTACTTCAAGATACCGAAGTAGGAGATGAATATCGTGCTGGCAAACTCAGTAAGCTGGAACTCCTAGACGAAAAATGCATCAATGCTTTGGAGCATCTCCGTGCATACCAAAAAAAGCTTAAAAGATCATATGCTAAAAAAGTTCGTCATTGATCCTTCGAGATTGGCGACCTTGTTTTAAAAGAAAATAAAAAAAATACAAATGCAACTAAGGAACTTAAAGGTAAATTTGAGCCCAATTGGCTTGGACCATACATTATTACAGCTAAATTTGAATCAGGAGCATAAAAATTATCTACCTTAGATGGTAAAGAACTTAAATAACCCATGAATATTTTGCATCTTAAACGTTACTATGCATAAATTTGGTCGTTTCATTCTTGTATATAATTGTTTTCAAAAATTTTATCTTATATTTCTTTCAAATTTATAAAAATCCAAAAACATAAAAAATATTCATAATCATTGAAAATCTTCAAAAACTATCTATTGCATTTATTTAAGGCACTTGTTAAATTTTTTTGATCAAAATAAAAATATAAAAATAGCTATATGCTTGACTCTTTCGAAACCAAAACAAAATAAAGAAGAAAGAGAGAGTCAACATTCTCAAAAAAAAATTCAAAAGTGTTTATCTATATTTTCTTACAATTATTGCAGTTATATGTTTCAAATTATTTTGGATAAATTAGCATTTATTTGAGTCCCTCACTTGCACACTCACAAAAATAAATATCTTGATTTTATCTCGGCATGATTACTAATCTCTCTTATATCAAAGTCCACAAAATTCAATTAAATAAAGTTTGAGCATAGAGAATTGATCTTGTTATTTACTTAAACCAAGCACATATTTTCACAATAAAATGATTATATTTGTAATTTCCATGTTTTGCTACATAGTAGAAGTGATTTCTTGAGCGAAAAGTTTCCCCTGCTATCCTATCATGCACATGGTCTAGAATATTTGAGAATTGGCAAAAGGACAAGCTCACCCCTACCCAGAATAAAAATCCCTTGCTCTACAGCTAATCCAAGCAAGTATCCCTAGCAAAGAAAAAGAAAAGAAATAGAAAAGAAAAGTTCAAGAAAAAGAGAAAAGAAAAATGTTCTTTTATATCATTACAGCAATGTTCCAAGCATTATCAAGCAAAAGAAATGCAAAAAGAAAAATAAGCAAAGTTCAAAAGAGAGCAAGAAAGCAATAAAATCCCTTTCCATACCCTTTGAAAAAAAAAGAAGGGTTGATGAGCTTGAATCCCTGGAATTCTCAATTATTCAAAAACTGTGAGGTAAGCCCCATAACAGGTGGTTTGTGCCCAACCTGCTTGGCCTTGGGTAACTCCTAGCGTGGTGATATATCTGTCACATTAGTGACCTTATTTTGTATAGACCTATGTCTGCTTATGGATTAGCTAGATCTTGATAATCCGACCTAATAATAGCCTAGTATGGTTATATGCATCTACATCATGGTTAATGAACACTTATTTGGTTTATTCAAATCACTTGTATCATAGTACCTTGCTCAAAACTGGTAAATGAACAATGCAATTGCACACACATTTGTATTTGAGAGATTTTGTGTATCATTATGATAAGTCAAGATTGGAAATGAACTCACATATGCACATGGGATTCCTTATAAATCTAACTTTTGTCTTTAAAATACTTTGAAATATATTTTTGCAAATTGTTTGGAATGATTCATTTTCTTCTTTCAAGTGCAATTCTTTAGCACAAAGACCACTATATAATACAAAAATCAAAAATTTCTTTCAAAATATACAATAAAAAACATATACATATATATCTGGTTGACTTTCGCGACGATGGTATAGTTTCAAAACCAAAATTGGAATTTTATGCCTAGCGCAAGTCCTTATTTTCATATTTTCTATTCATCAAAAATCAACCATGCAATAAAACTATCTTTTTTGGATTTTTGCGATGATGGTATAAGTCTATACCTACATATTCTATGCCTAGTGCAAACCATTGTAACAATTTTTATTCCCCATTTATTTAAAATCATAAAAATGTATGACTTAAATCATTATGTTACACAAATTATGCTTTTAAAACGCAAACCCATTTTTATTATTTCATGTCATTATGTCAACCTACAATTTTGCAATGATGGTATAATTCCTAAAGAATTATCCACAAATTTTATCATACTTAGGAATTGCCTAGCAAAAATCATTTTAACACATTATTTCATGCACAATATTTCTTATGAAATCTGCAAAACAAACCATCATCATCATCATTTACACCATTGCACCAAAGTCTTAAGACAGTCTCTTAAGCACTCTTGTTCTTCTAACAATATTTCTATAAATGAGACTAGCTTGACGACCGAGTGAGCAGCGACTCCATGAAATGGTCTATAATAGCGACAATGTCCTTTGAAATTATTGTTAGAAGTCTCTTTTTATTTTTACATTTCATTACAAATAAATTTGTTACATCAGATTATTTCATTTAAAATATTACACGCATGACATTCAAATTATATTTCCAACGACATAATTACATCCAATTATCAAATTAATCAATCAAAACATTAAAAGCATCATAAAAATACATAATACAAAGTCATATGATCAAAAATATCTCATCTATATATATCACAAATATATATATACATCATCAAACCTAGATCGGTATGCCACAATCTGTACCTCGACATACTCAATCCTCTATCAACAAAATAATAATCATATACAACAATGATAGTCTGTACAATGTCAGTGTAGCCCTCTAGCCTCGAGAGCCCCTCGAGCTCTCTACCTCATCTCCTCCCCAACCCTGAGGTGGACGAGGTGGCCCCATCGCTGTTTGTGTAGTCCTCGTCCTCGACCGGGATGTGGTCCTCGATGACCCGATCCTGATCGGATCTACGATGTTAGCTGGCAGGGGTAGTCTATTCGCCTCTGGCACCAGCTAGAAGTATAATGTCTGGTAAAATGTCAACTGGGCGGTAGCCCATGTCAACTCCCCAGAGCTCACCCCTTTGCCCCGTGCCCTGAGGCATGCAATATCATCCCACAGTTGTGACACCTCAGCTCGGTGGCGTGTAGCCTCATCCTGCAGAGTCTGCACCTGGTCCTGGAGATGATCTCTCTTTGCTCGAAGAGTAGCCATCTCGCTACTCTCTCCTATGTCGACACCCTTGCCCTTATCGGGCGATGGTGGCCTCTATGGAGATGGGGGTCTCACCTCCCTCCTCTCCCTCTCTCTCTGTCGTGGCCTCTCCTGTGCTTGTGGCCTCCTCACCTCTCTCCCATCGTGACCCTAGGCTGCCTCCATCATTTCCTGGCACCGCCTCCATATCCAACGCACAACCGCATGGATCGGACCCTGTGCCCTCGTCATCCGAGGAGGGCGGATGCCTACGTACCAGGCATCGTAGCCATCATCTACTCCTGTGTCGTCCCCATCCACTGGTTGGATGGGGGCATCATCTGTGTCCTAGATTCAGAACCACTGCATGTCGGGAGCCCCGCTAACCGTAGTGTTATCCCAAACAGTCCGAGAAAACTCATAATCCTTGAGAGATGGGATCCCCTGCTGTAGACCGAACTACCTCAAAACTCGGTCATACCTATGGAGCTCCACCTCTCCCCTCTCCATCCTCAACTAGCAAACTTGCCTAACATGAGCCAACTCCTGTCCATCCTCGACCCACCCTGGATGCTCCCTCCACGGCCTCCAGGTGATCTGGTCCAGGACAAGGTCATCTAGTAGCCTCCGAGACATAGGTAGATCTATCCGTCACTGTGCCCCTCTTCGGAGCCACCAGTAGAAGACTCGGGGCCTCTCCCCGTCAACCCCTATCAGAGGAAGCCCTACCGGCCTCCACACCGCAATGTGCTCCTAGCACCAAACCTGTAGTAGCGATGTCATAACCAGACATCGATCACCCTTGTACATGACCCCATACAGGATCCTGTACAATCGACATAAAACAAAACTGCCCTAAGAGAATCTATAGCCATGATACTGCATATCGCAGATCACATCTGTGAGCATCCATGGCACCCTGCACCCACTCTGGTGGCACAGCAGAAGTCCACCCACTACTCCAGCTAGAATTCGTGTGAGTGTAGATGCCCCAGGCATCTGGCATAGTGCCTCGATATTAACTCCGCCCTTCTCCAAGGCAAATCTCGGGTCACCACACAGTCGTCCCATAGCATGGCCCTGATTGGCCATAGGAGTAATGAGCCGTCCTTTTATGGGGATTCTCAGAATCCTCCATACATCCTTCAAAGTGGGAGTCATCTCCCCTGTAGGTAGCCTAAAACATGAAGATCCCAGATACCACCTCTTTGCTAGGGCCGTTAGTAGCCCCATATCTGTGGATACTTGTGGCATCTCCGCCACATGTAGTAAGCTGGCTTGAGCTAGCTGATCCCACTCTGCCTGTGATAGAGTGGCCAAGTCATCTCTCAACCCACCGTATTTCCACTCCCTGCTCTTTAGTAATCCTCTCTACAAACATAAACAACAAAACAATAAACAATCATTAATCAATAATCAATAAACAATAATGCAAGTTAAAAATTCAATTTTGTGCAATTGATGATATCGCCCACTATTGGACGATATCGTCCCACATTTGAGCATAATCGTCTCCGATTTTGCAGTTCGAAATCGTCCCTAATTTGACAAAATCGTCCCCCTTTCGACGATTTTACCCTTGGGCGAAATTGCCGAAATTGAGACAATTTTGTCGAAATCGGAACGATTTCGTCCCGATGACGTCGACAGCCCAAAAATGGCTGCGATGCTCAAAAATCACCTACAAAGCATATCAAATTAAATTAAAGCATCCTAGTTAAGTCTAAACTCTTACCCGTAGACCGCACTGAACCTTTGTCGATCTGTGCGTCGTCTCCACCATTTTTGCTTCAGAGCTCTAAAAACTAGAAAAATGAACAGTAAAAATGAATTAGGGTTTTACCCTATTTTTCTTAATTTTATTCAAAAATATTTTTTTGCTTTTTCGCGTTTTTACCTCAAACGTTCGATTTGGGTAAAAACACGGAGGGGGAACCATAGTAAGCTGTCGTACGATTCGACCAAGAATTGTCGCCTAAAAATGGGAATAATTTTTGTTTTCTCGTAGATCGAGAAGAACTCATCTTTAACGCATTTTCTTTGGAAAATTCGCTAAAGAGGGGGCAAAATGTAGCACCCTAAAATTGGCGTAGTAAAATTACAATAATTACATTCACCTTAGTAAATAATTTAAAATTCAAATTTAACCTCCCAAACCACCCGTTAACCGTCGGGAAATCTGTTTCCCCATTTTTCGTGCCATTTTTAGAGGTTGTTTTGACCGTTTGACAATATCGTCACCGATCAGACGATATCGCCCCAGATTTGACGATTTCGTCTGGATTAGGACGTCCAGACGATCTTGTTGCAAAACTGATTTTGCAAAATTAGCTTCTGTTCCAACGGGTCTCCAATCCGGGTAGAAGCGTGTCTGCACCGTTGGGACCCTCCCCCATTGGAGATCTCCCAAATTGGGATGATCTCCAACCTCCTAACTACTCCCATAAGCCTATTTAATCCTAAGCTATCCCTTTAGCACCCCCCTGGCTGAAATTATCTGCAATTTAACTCCATCTACGCTAAACCATCCTGATTTTTTATTTGCACTGGTCCCATAACAATTTTGTTGCAGGTACATGACCGTTTTTCAGTCGAAGCTAGCACCCATCGTCCTCGACGAACCTGTTCAGATCGAAGGTGAACCTATCGAATTTGAGGTGATTTCATATTGATGCGAGACGATCTCGACTACATTTCATATTGAGGCAATCAGTGCCTGAAGTTTGCATTTCTCAACCTTCTCTCTACTATTTTAGTCTGCAAATTAGATAGTTTATTCAGTGTTTATGTTATTTTGCATTTGGAGTTCACCCATTTAGCTTAGATTGCATACTAAGATCATGATTTGTTATTAAAATGTCATAATCTGTTTGAATTACTGTTCATAACTGTTATTCAGTATTCATACAGTCATTTGGTTTTGTTTCCCCTTATTAGCATAATAGTATTCGTCGTATTTTGTATCTATTTTTTTGCTTGTAGGTCTTTGAAAAATTCTTCTGACGAATTCATCAAATCTCAGACGATTCTGTCAGATCTCAGATGATTCTATCAGATATCAGACGATTCTATTGAATTCCAGATGATCTTGACTGCTTCAAACATCAGAATCATCACTAAAAATCCGGATCAAGTATTCCTCATTTGCATTTGGTAAATTCTCTATTTTATGTCTTTAAATCTATTTTTTGTACTCATTGAACTTGCATTTTCATATAGATTAATCTAGATTCATTTGGCCAAACCTAGGATATGAATGCTTAAGGTTAAAAACGAACACATTAAAACACATTCCAAACCTAGGCATGGAAACTGCCCTTAAATGTTTCCTGGTGAACCCACCATCCATCGAAAAATCATCAAAATATACCTCCCTTGAGAGGCGGGACCTTCGCAAAGTCCTCTCAGTCAGAGGTACCGCGACATCCTTTTCCCATCCTCCTTCCGGGCACGGATCCAATAGCCTGAAGGTAGGGATGCGAAAAATTTGAGCGATACACCTAGATTACATGCTTTCTTTCTATGCTTCATAGTAATTTGATGATTTTATGCTAATATTCATAGATTTACATGTTTCTTGTTTTCTTTATCATCATTTATGCAAGTTTCCATCAAAAGCCTCATCAAGAGAGGCCATATTTGCTTTTAATCCTTTCTTGTTGTTTCTTGAACGTAGGGTTTATAGGATCCATTCATTTCAAGGCATTCAAGGCAGCAAATACCTCTTTTCATGAGAGAAGAAGGTCACCATTGATCTTGAGCAGTTTGTGTCTTTGTGGAGAGTCTATGAATTACACCACCCCCTCATTTAGAGGGTCTCCAATACTGTATTAATTGTATCAACATTGAGTATCCCTAAGAGGGACGTACTTGTAATCGGATTTGACAAAATATTTAATAAAAGAAGCATTCTCTTTCTTGTTGAAGTTATTATTGTCAATATTTTATGCTTTAATGTTTGATATCAATTGATGCATTAGTTAGGTGTATGCTTTCTACAAGGTTACAGATGGTGATCACGATGGAAACCCCACAAATTCTATAGTAACTGATGGATTTCTTCTGTTTTGTTGTTGCAGGTGTTAGCCATGGTTAGCATCAGAGCAAAAAATAGGTAGGAAGTAGACTACCTCTCCATCGAATGAGGACTCTAGGTAATTTTGACCCTCTGTGTTTCTAGTTTTTGTTGTATTTCTAGTTTTTAGCTAATTAAAATCACATAGAAAATAGTAAAAGGAAAAGAATCATGAAAATATCATGTTGTCTATCAGTCGCAGCTAGCACTGTTAGCTATGCCTATCAACCATGGCTAGGATCTTGACCTGTGGCTCTGTCCCACGATCAGAACTATTACCTATGGCTCTATCCCATGGTTAATAGTCAGAGTTTATTTGTAAAGTTTACCTGTTGTGGCCCAATCAGAGGCCTATTAGAACATTTTACTATGCATTCTCTGAAACAACATTTAGATCATTTAGATGCATCTTTCTGAATATTAAATGCTTTTATCATTAGGCATTTAGGAAAGAGCATTGAGTGCTTGGTGTTGCATTTCTACTTTCATGCAAAATCTAAAATGAACAAACACACACCATGCACTATCTAAATGCTAGTGAGTTGGAAGTCATATCCAACCACTAGTAGGGTTCAACGATGGTGGCAGTGATTTCCATCCATTGGCCCAACTCCCTCGAACCCTGTTACTTGGCCAACGCTAACTCCAAGATCTATCCTAACCATGCAAAATAGCATGCATTCCTCTTTGGAGGGGTGTATCATTACAGGGTGCTGGGTGAGGATCGACAGGACCTGTGCTCCTTCTCGGTGTGGATTTCATCTCCACATTTTGGGGGTTTACGTGACCATGACTTTCATTGTCGGTTGTCGAGCTATGAGCATATAGGTGAAAACCCTTAAACTATTGAGTATATCATCAACAATTTCAAACATGATGAGAGTAGTTTAAGTTTTCAACAAATTTCAAAACACATCAAACTAGTTAGGGCTCACAAAGAAAATTTAAAAAGAGATAATCATCATTGTTTGCTTTGTTTGCCTTAAAATATACATACGAGATAATACCATATCATGGTTGTCACATGAAGAGGCCGATCTCGACATAGAACCAAGGTCGAAGTCGAGGCTCCACCCAATTCACAACACAATGTGAAGAACCCTCAATCACAAGATCCTCTCGAATGATGTTCGATGAGCATTAGAGGGGATAACTCTATGCATAGGGGTTCTCATCAGAATACCCCACTTAGAGGAGGCAATGCACATGCCTCATGAGATAGATCCGAGTATGGAAGATCCCAATATGGGCCCTTCGAGCATGGGAGTATATATCATGATCGTACACCTCGTGGATCCACTGGATCCATTGAAGAGTACATCATTGAGGAAGGAACTATAACTAAGTTAGTGCCCATCCGTACTCGAGATAAGGGAGGCTCAAGGCCCCCACCATTCAAAATAGACAAGTAGAAAATCCACCCATTCAGGGGTAGGAAGAGAGGGTTGCTTCAAGGCATAGGCCCTCATAGACTCCAAACAACAATCAACCTAGCAAGTTCACATTTGATATGTCTAAGGTTGGAGTCAATGGTACGCCACCACATGAGCCATGGTGCACTAGGCAATTGGATGGTCTAGATAGAGTCTTAGGGTAGCTAGGGTATAAACCCTCAGTTGTGCATTCTCATTCTATGAGTTCTCATAGTGAGAGCACACGTCGGACCATTAGAGAGCTAGGAGAATGCTCTAAATGTGCTCATAGTATAATTGCCCCATCGACCCACATGGGCATAGAGTATAAACAACACTAGAATATGAATGTCATCTACATAGACAAGGGCAAGAGCATGGTAAACCAGTCTATCGAAGGTCATACCGATAAAGCTGCTCGGATAGAATGAGTACACCAAAGACCACACATGACCGATCTTATAGATCGATCATAGAAATTGGTGTCAAAACAATGATAGTAGATCCTCCAAGATCAATTGGAGGATGTCCATAGAGCATGAGCACCTCAAAAATGAGGATACTTAGAGATAGAGGTTGCTAAGGCAATATATTTTTGAGCAATGCATGCACGAACAATGCATCCTTGATCAAAAGGAGCATGTTGAGTGAGAGGATCAATTGGCTCGAGCCAATTTACCCCCTCGTAGTGAGTACAAGGAGCGCACTCATAGATGAGCTACTTCATAGCCTGATTTATACCCTGAGCATATTGAAAATCGTACTCATCACATGGCCCAAAACATGATGCAACATCAAGCACTGGAACATCATGGGCGTACGTAGTATGAAGAAGAAGCGGGAGATGATCAAGAATAGGAATATCCTGAGATCTCCCTAGTAGATGTGGAGGATGATCCCATTCCCCCACCTCATCCAAAGAAGAATTTGCCTCCCAAGGCTCCTCATTGACCTCTTATAGAAGAGGAAATTCTATCTTCGAAGGCCTATCAGGCCTTGGCAGACAAGGTTCGAGCTATAGAGAAGCAAGGGATGGCTTATCAAAAGCTGACCTTGAACAAGATTCATAATGAACCTTTATGCCCATCCGTGCCCATTCTAGCGTATCCCGAGCATTTCGAGATGTCAAAGTTGGAGAAGTTTCAAGGTGAGGAAGATGCTCAAGAACATGTTACGAGCTTTATGGACATGTGCTTTCAGATTGAAAGCAATGATGCTCTATTGTTGAGAACATTCATCACAACCCTTTTAGGCCCTACTCGAGAGTGGTTTAATCAACTTAAGAGGTATAACATAACCAACTTTGAATAGCTGGCTAATGCATTTCTTGAATGCTTCTCCTTCGACATCAAGAAGAAGGTGAACCTATCTGATCTAGCTGCTTTAATGCAACATGATGATGAGTCGATCATGGATTATGATAAAATATGGAGAAAGATAATGGTAAAGTTACCATTTTCCATTCTGACCATCGAACTAACTCGGATGTTTACCAAGAGTTGTGCGAAGCACATCTCATTACTATTATAGTTGCAATAGTATCAAATATTTGAGGAGGCCTTGGTGCAAGCCAAGGTAATAGAGGACATCAAGTTATAGGAGGGTAACTTGAAGCTCTAGAACAAGAAGGAATGGAACAAAAAGAACACCCATAATCAAAAGGAATAGGCCAAGCTGGCCCATGTAAACCAAGTGGTGTTAAACCTCTAGAGAGGGGATAAGGGGTAACAATAGAATTATCAAGCCCAACCTCCTCCTGCATGATACGATCAATGTAATAATAATAAGAAGGGTAAGAATAAAGAACAATATCTACCTCACTAGTTCACACCTTTGTCAAAATTGATGACATCGATATTCCATCAACTATGTGAGGCCAAGGCCCTAAAATTATTAGAGATCAAGTTAATAGACCCTAATCAGCCCAAGCCAAAGGGGTATAGGGATGATTTGTACTACGCTTTCCATAGGGTGAAAGGACATGACATCGAAGGATGTTGGAGTTTCAAACATGTAGTACAAAATATGATCAAAAGAGGTGAGCTAACTATGGACAACCCTCAGGCTCCAGACAACTAGAATATGGGGATCTTCAAGAACCCCTTACCAAATCATGAGCCATCGAGGAACAATGTCGATCATGTGAATCAAGTGTGGGTTGAACCACCAACTCAAGGATTCATTGGCATGGTTAATGTTGTCATGAGACAAGGGAGGTATGAGCATCCAAATCCACCTCCAGCTCCAATTAGAGTGCATGCTGTGCCTCAACAAAGGCCAGCTCAAAATATGCTAGGCCCACCTACAAGACCGGTGGTGACCATTAGGAGTAGGCTAGTTCAAAGCCTACAGACAACTCCAATGAAGTTGTCGATCTATGAACTGATTCAGCAGTCTCCTAAGCATAGGGAGATGCTCATGGATATTCTAAGATCAATCAAAGTTTAGTCCCAAGATCCTGAAGCATTTATAAACTTTGTGGGACATGTGCAGTAGTGTAGTGAACCGGTCATTCAATTTAGTGATCACGAGATTAAGATGGTCTCCACTGCTATAGCGGACCCATCACTACATATAATTGCATGTGTTAATCACACACCATTCAAATGGGTTTTGATTGATACAGGGTCATCAATCAACATAATTACAACCAAGGCATTAACATATCTGAAGTTGCCAAAGTCACATATTGTACCTTCTACTTTCACCTTGAGAGCATTCAATGATGCGCTATGCTCAATGGTAGGTACTATAGTTCTTCCGATTCAGGTTGGACTTAAGACCATCCCTATGATGTGTCATGTGATCGAAGGTGCCATGCAGTATAACATCCTTTTGGGGAGGCCTTGGATTAGAGAAATGCATTGCGTTCCCTCGATCTTACATCAATGTATAAAATATGTACATGAGGGACAAGTTCACATGGTTCCTTCTGATGAAGAGCCATTCAAATATGTGAACCTAGCTGATTTATCAAGGGATTTCATTCTCCCCTCAATGCATCTAGATATATGATCGATATCACCTATTAAACATCTAGAAGGTAAACTCAAAGGAGTGTGCGTGGGACCTTCCATGGTAGCACCATAGCTATCAGAGCACACTACAATAGCTTCGACTAAACCTATGACATCCACAATGCTTAGGAATGATAAGAAGCTTAAGGTAAAACTGGGTGAGAAAGAGTCAAAGCAAAAGCCCAAAGAAGCAACTATCGAGGGTCCTAGTCCCATGGATGAAGGGGATGCTCAAAATCAAGTCGAGGAGGCACCTCAGCCTACCTCACCTACATCTTCAGTAGGGTCATCTGCATCGCAGGTGACCATACATTTGGTTAACCCTGGATTAGCAGAATATATCATGCAGAATGTGATGTTCATACCATTTATCAAAACTACATAGGATATGGGCCGACCTCAAGCCCATCACTTTCCCATGGGGATGGTGGTACCATTAGGGGTGCCACCCAACCAAACAAACTTTATTTATGGAGGGCTAGATCAACTTACAAATCGTACACCCATAGATGAGGATGATGATGAACCATTCATGGTGAATGTTCATTATCTGTCTAACCCTGAATTCACCTTGTACTACTTTGAATGTTACCATTGGCATGGTTATGGCTTGGGCTTATTTGAGTAAGGGTATCGAGTTCCCATCGAACCATAGTATCAGCTACCAATTGATAGGTTTGGGTTAGGCTATCATATTCGAGGATAGGATGAGCTCCTAGTAGCATCTTTAGATCATCTGAACCTCACTTTGGGGGATGATGTGGATTGGAATCCTTATCACCCTAACCCTTCTTATCTATGAAGGGGTAATAGGTTGGTAACCTATGTCTCAGAAGTACCACTAGAGATCTATCATGAGCACATCATGGTAGAGGTAAATCAAGGAGACAATCCAAGAGCTGACTTGGATAATGAAAGTTATGAAGCTACCGATGACATAGGTATGCAGATCCAGAATCTGGGTATAGCAGAGTCCATTATCGAAAGTGATGGACCAGATTATGATTCTAGAATAGATGATGATGAGCTATCCTCACATAATGAATGATATGAGGATGAAACTGAGTTGGCCTATTTAGGCCCTCTAAATCTATGTCATCTATTACCCATGGAGCAAATGGGTGAGAATGAGGAATTCTTCATGGTCGATAGTGACTATGAGGATGAAACAGAGTGGGCCTACCTTGGGCCCCATCTTGCTAATCATCCAATTCTAGTGGGTAGGGGTGAAGGACTCATATATGATAATGATGATGAGGATGAGATCGAGAGAGCTTATCTCGGGCCTCACTATTTATACCATCATCATGAGTCGGTTGACATCGATGAGATGTATCGATGAGTCTATCCTGGCCCGTGCCTCAGAGGGAGACCACCCAATTTGGATATGATTTATCATATAGTCTTCCCTGATCCACCAATGTACATGCAACTCCTTGAGCCAAGCGATCCTATTTTTGAGTCTATTCATAGATCGGATCCAGAGATCCCCATACCCCTAGAGCCACATCTCAGGGATGGAAGTTATATCAATGTAGAGTCACACACACGTGGTCTTAGAGATCTAATCCATTCCATCAATATGATCTCCATTGATTTGACCACTCCACTTCGCAATCTAGTCGACCCCTCCAAACCATTGTATCTGAATGTAGATGCTATTGATTGGGATCATATTGATTCACCACTAGAGCCTAAAGATTTCTTCCCTAATGAAGAAATGTTGCAACCTTTTCATTTTGTACTAGGTTGTGCACATGATGTTTATCATGTTAGGGAAATTTTGATGTAGGACCTTTAAACCTAGCTGATGACATCCACTTGATTCCTACGCCTCACCAGCTTGAGGAGGGATCACACATGTTAGTAGAGGAGACCTTCGATGTGGATATCAGTAATGATCCCACTAATCCTAAGAAGGTCAAATTTAGAGAGAGTCTATCTCCTGATGAGCATGCCATACTCATCCCTCTATTGAAAGAGAGACCTAACCTTTTCACTTGGACATACAAGGATATGTCGAGACTAGATCCAAAATTGGTTACTCATAACCTTTCGCTAGACCCCTCTAAGAGACCTATCAAGCAGAATCTCAGGAAGATGCATCCAACAGTCACTTTAATGGTTAAATATGAGCTGTAGAAGTTGTTGGATGTAGAGTTCATTATCTCCATCGACTATCTAGAATGGGTATCAAACATGGTACCTATAGGAAAACTTGATGGAAGGATCCGTATTTGTATAGATTTTAGAGACCTCAACAAGGCAACACCAAAGGATTCATTTCCATTGCCCAATATAGATGCTCTTGTAGATGCAACTATAGGTCATGAGATGCTCTCCCTTATGGATGGTTTTTTTGGTTATAATCAGATTCGGATTAAAGTTGAAGACCAACATAAAACCATGTTCACAATGCCATGGGGAACATTTTGCTATAAAGTTATGCCATTCGGCCTTAAAAATATTGGTGCCACATATCAATGAGCCATGACATATATCTTTCATGACTACATGCATAAGATCTTGGAAGATTATATCGATGACTTGTTGGCAAAGTCATTGTTGCATTTAGAGCATGTTGAGGTCCTGAGAAAGGTCTTCGATCGCTTGATAGAGCATAATGTTAGGTTGAATCCCAAGAAGTGTGTATTTGGTATAACTTTAGGAAAGCTCTTGGGATTCATCATTTCAAAATGAGGGATCAAAGTTGACCCAATGAAGGTCAAGGCCATATTAGAAATGCATCCTCCCATAAATATCAAAGAGCTAAGAAGCCTATAGGGCAAAGTAGCATCCATAAAGTGATTTATCACACAATTATCAGATAAATATCGACCCATGAATCGATTGCTACACAAGGGGGTCCCATTCAATTGGGATGAGGACTATCAAGCGACCTTCACTAAAATTAAGCAATACCTAGCAACATCGCCAATGCTAGCTCCACCAAGACTAGATGTGCCTTTTTGCTATATATATCGGTGATCGACTTTGCATTGGGAACTATGTTAGCCCAAAAGAATGTGCAAGATAAAGAGCAAGCGATATATTACATCAGTCGCACCTTGGTGAGTTATGAGCTCAGATATGCATACGTGGAGAAGTTGTGTTTAGTAGTAGTGTTTACAATGAAGAAGTTGCATCATTATATGTTAAGTCATATGATGTATGTAATATCCAAACAAAATCCTTTGTAGTATATGATGAGCAAGACATATCATAATACACGTACTACGAAGTGGATCATGCTATTGATAGAATTTGATTTGGAATTCATTAGCCAAAATTCCATCAAGGGATAGGTCATAGTTGATCAACTAGTAGAGGCACCTCTCAAGAATAGTAGGCCTCTCACCATAGAGCTTCCTGATGATGCAGTCTTCGCATTATCAGAAGCACTCAAACCTGAAGAACTAGATAACAAAGCTGATATGACTATGTTCTTTGATGGTTCAAAGTGTGAGCAAGGGGGTGGTGCAGGAATTATCTTCTTCATGCCACAAGGTGCTCCAATGCCCTTGTCATTTAAGTTAGACTTTCCTTGTACCAACAATAATGTTGAATATGAAGCCCTAATATTGGGCCTCCAAATAGCTATCACCATGAAGATTAAATGATTAAATATCTTTGGTGATTCCCTTCTCATAGTCAATCAAGTGAAGGGACTTTTTCAATGTAGGTGTCCCATATTGAAAGCTTACAAGGATCTTGTTGACACTTATCTAGCCTAGCTAGAGTGGTACGACATCGAGGCAATCCCTCATTCATCGAATATATTCGTAGACACTATGGCATCTTTGGGATCCCTAATCCCTCAGAATCCATCTACTAACTTTACTACCATTCATGTAAATATGCTATCACATGCCACGATGCAACATGCAACTTTTGATAACAAGGAATCAATCAACATGATTCATATAGAACCAAACCATGAGTGGTTCTATAAAGCTAGAGACTTTCTCAAGAAGGCATCCTAGGGGTCTTTGATCTCGTAGGGTCCTACGGGGAATGGCACCACCATTCACCACAAGGTTGTATCCCAGTCTGCATTCATGCACAATGAAATGCTAGGGGAACAAGTCATCTTGTCAGTTGAGGTAGAAGCTTATCAGGATTGGATGTCATAATTACATGACTTCCTCAAGCTTGGTTTAATCCTATAGGGATTTTCGTATGCCATAAAATGCACATTCAGATAGAAAGTGATAAAGTATGTCTTGCTTGGAGATATTTTGTATCGTAGAAGCTATGATGGAATTCTCCTTCGTTGTCTTGAGCCCCAAGAATCAGCTTGGGCAATTTTGCAAGCTCATGATGGTACATGCGGTGGCCATTTTAGTGGCATGGCCATTGTCAAGCGCATCCTTCGAATGGGTTATTATTGGCCCACTATGGAGAAGGATTGCATCACGTATGTCAAGAAATGCATCAAATGTCAGCATCATGCTAATCTTATGCACTTGCCATCATAGGCCTTACAACCCATTCAAGTGGCTTGGCCATTTTCTCAGTGGGGTTTGGATCTAATTGGTAAGATCTCTCCTCCATCATCGGGCTGACATACATTTATTATAATGGCTACTGAGTATTTTACAAAGTGGGTGGAAGCAATCCCTTTAACAATGACAACTAGAGCACGTATTGCAGAGTTTATACTTCACAATATCATTAGTCATTTTGGGATACCATCCAAGATAATATTGGATAATGGAACATCATTCAAGAACAAAATTGTGAAGGCTTTAATATCTAAGTACAATATACAACATAGTTTTGTGACTCCATACTATCCATAGGCAAACGGGTAAGTTGAGGCTTCAAATAAGATAATGGTAACCATCTTGAAAAATATGGTACAAGAAAACCATAAATATTGGCACATCCAGCTACCCCTTGCATTATGGGCTTATAGGACTAGCATACGAATGCCCACTAGGGCAACCCCATTTTTGCTAGTATATGGCATTGAGGCCATTATGCCCCTAGAGTTGGAGATTCCAATGTTGCGCATCACATTGAAAGAGTTCATCGATGATGACACTACATGGCAAGCTCACCTAGATCAATTGATGCTTCTTGATGAATATCATGTGAATGCCCTTGAGCATCTCCATGTTTACCAAGAGCACTTAAAATGAGCTTACAATAGTAAAGTCCACTTGAGAGACTTTAAGGTTGGTGATCTTGTGCTGAAAGAGAACCAACAGAACTCAAACCTATCGCCGCACTTGCGAGATAAATTTATGGCTAACTGGTTAGGTCCTTACATCATCTCAGAGTATATTGGACCTAGAACGTATCACTTGACATCACTTGAAGGTGTTGAAGAGCTTGAACCTCTCAACATCCTTCATCTTAAGGTGTTCCATACATAATAATTCAAAAACTTAAAAATATGGAAAATTTTCAAAATCCATAAAAATCAAAAAGCAATAAAATCTAAAAATATTGCATTTCATTTGCATCATGCATTTTCATTTTGCACATGCATTTCATTTAATTGCATTGCATTAGGCATTTCCATCCATCGCACTTGCATTAGGATAGGTTGTGTTTGCAATCTTACAAATGACACCACATTTGTATTTCAATCATGCATCTATGCATTATCATCATCTTCCATCACCCTTGTGAGTAATTGTGTTTCTCAACACAACCCCTCCTATTGCTATGAAGAATATACTAGGGTTTTTCGGTCATTCAGCCATACCTAGTGGTCTTCTCAAATTTAGTAGAAAGCTTGCTTTGCTTTTGAGGATGAGGTCTAGTTTTGATAGCACTTAGCATATCAAAATCCCATCACTAATCAAACACATTAACAATCCTAATTAGGGTAAGGAAGGATGAACATTACAAAAGTGGTCCGGGTCACCTTAGGTGAAAGGTTTTGTTACTTGCTCATTTTGTGAGGCGCAATGGTCTAGAGTAGTGGTCATTGGCAAAAGGACAAGTTTACCCCCTACCCGAATAAATCCCTTGCTTACATAAAGGAGAAAAATCCTAGAAATCAAATCAAATCCCTTGCTCAAAACAAAAGAAAAAAAAATACAAAATAAATAGTGATTTTTATCACTATATATGAGCAAGTATCCCAATAAATTGAAGAAAATAAGGGGGTGAACTTGAATCCCTGGAATGATCAATGCTCAAAAATCATAGGGTGATCCCCAATACAACAATGGGCTGAATGAATCCCACCTGGCATTGGGGTAGGTCTAAGCAATTTACAAATGAGCTAGCTTTAGGTGGCTTGTATTGCCTAGTGGTCTAGTCTAACTGAGTCCAAACCTAGGATCGGGTGGACATTTGAGGATCCCCAATACAACAATGGGCTGAATGAATCCCGCTGGCATTAGGGTATGCTTATGTCTCATCTAATATATTCATTTGCACACACA
The DNA here is from genome assembly GCA_028583015.1 of Wollemia nobilis. Taxonomy (NCBI): domain Eukaryota; kingdom Viridiplantae; phylum Streptophyta; class Pinopsida; order Araucariales; family Araucariaceae; genus Wollemia; species Wollemia nobilis. The sequence continues at coordinate 3,446,959 of JAQPPZ010017049.1, read as the reverse complement.
GGGGTAATGAATAGCTTGGTCTTTCATAGCGAAAACTTTATTTTTCAGAAGTCTAGTATAGTCATTATACAACTTTTGATAAGTCAACTAGGGTGTTTGAGTCTCATGGAAAACCTCAAAAATTCCCAAATAGCAACAATTCATTTCAAATCATTCAATTATCAACTTCTTTTTATGAGATTTTTTTTGTTAAGGAGTGTTCATAATATAGGTTAGATATCGGATGGATATCAACAATGATATTTAGATGACCACTGACTATGTTGTGCATATTTTTTAACTTACAAAAGCTTATGAATAGAAACAATACATCATTTCATAGCACATATGGATGTTTAATTGATTAATTCTTATGATAAGATGTATCAATTACATTTCATGATTATTATACATTTTGTGGTGTCATCCATTAGATTGTTAAACTCATATTGCATTCATTCATTATGTTTTAAGTGATTAAAGCATACATGTTCATTTACATTAGATCATCATCATGTAAATAATGCATTACATACATTGCATTCATCATATCATAACATCATAAATTAAATGCATACAAGTAAATCAAATTAAACATGCATTTAACATCAAATAGTGCATCCACATATGCATACATCATAGTAGTCCATCTACACATCTAGATCACAATATCTAATCATACATCCATCATCTAGCTAGTGCATGTCATCCATACATCACATCATATAGCATCAAATAAACATCACATATAAGCATTGCATCCATATGCATCTCATAAACATAAAATAAATAAATCTACACATATAATGAGTCTCATAAATGTCATATCATATATATATATGTGTCAAAAAAGTACATAAGGCATATGTCCAAAATGCCCATAGGCTACAACTATGTAGGTCCTCGACCTTACACTCAAAAATGGTATAAATATCTATCAAGATCTATGCTAGGTAGTGCCTACACCCCTAGTCTGTGAGGCTCCTCCACCAGTGCCACCCTCCCTATGAGTCCACCTAGAGCTAGCACTAGAGGACCTCTCTATCCGGTGAGTCTTGTGGTTGGACTGAGCTGAGGACTACCCTATCTCCCATGTCCTAGTCCACTGAGACTCTTTAGCTATGGGTCGCTCTAGCACCTCACCACATAGTAGTTTGATCTCTCCCTCTAGGAGAGATATGGTAAGCACAATCTAATACTATGTATGACCTTAATAGGCATGCAATCTATGGATCTCTACATCGGATCCAAACCTAGTAATCCTGGTATAGCTGAGTGATAGGAGCAACCTTTGAAGTTGAGGGACTCCCCTTCACCTCATAGCGTCCCTCTCATGGTGATAGCTCTAAGCTAAGCCTTGAGAAGATCTTGCTCAAGTGCCCTTCTCTATCTCTATGGTGGTAGTAGCAATCTATGCTTGGAGAGCTACCCTCTCCTCCTTGAATCCCTACCATTACTCCTATCCCTATGTATAGCTATTATGCCCGACTATGCCTGTAGAGTCGCCATAAAAGTGTCCCTCTCTAGAATCTATGTCTGTAGGGTCCCTACCCATGTCTGTAAGCTCGCAACCTAGGCCCTGAGCTGGGACACCTCATCATCAGGCTCCTCCTCACCCTCCTCTACCTGGGGCTCCTCCTCAGTTGTAGCCTCACCCCATCCACCCTCTATCCACTGGTGCACTCTATACCCATGAGGATCTACTCCCTCTGGGTGTGCCTCCTCTACCTCTACTACTTCACCATCTATAGGTCTGCCTAGTGGGCCATCACCCCACCACAACCTGGTAGTCCACTAGGTATCATAATCTATTGTAGTCCCTACATCCTCTAGTCTAGACTCTTAGAAATCATCATCCTCATCCCCTAGTGGAGTCACCTGAGGCCATGCCAAGTCCTTCTCTACCTTAAGGTGGTGGTAGATAGTGGGAGTGGGAGGGATATCCTAGTGAATCCTAAACTACCTGGTCATATGGGAGAAGTAGAAGAACTCTCGTATCTCGGGCTTACACTCGAGAAGCCATCTATCATGTCACATCCTCCTGAGGTATCTATCTACCTCCATCCATGCAGGTAATCCATGTAGGGCCTCCATAGCACCTACCTAGGCTGTAGTCATGCAATCTGATCAATGTAGTACTACACATCCCCTACTCGAGACCTACTCTAAAATCCCTCGGACTCTCGAGGCCAGCATGAAGTATAGCATTGGCTCTCCTCAGTAATATCGGTAATCTGAAGGGGTAGTGGCATGGGGTGCTCAACTGTGATGTGCTACCATACCCAGATCTATAGTAGGAGACTACAGCCGACTCCCACATGGGTCCTCCATGTGATCCTATACAACTCATCATAGAGCTGTGAGAGGCTCCCCTAGGATAGGATCAGTGGCTCTCTGGTGCTGCTCGCTAGCACATCTTGTGTCCTCGCCAAGAGGTTCCAAGGGAACCTCACTCTTGATGTGTCTGGCAGCACAATCTAGACTATCAAGTGCATGAGTACAACTACCCATCATGAGAAGACATTCTCATGGTACCAATCCTCAATGTGGACCCCATCATGGTCTGAATCTGCCTACATCGCATCACTCTGAGCACCAAAGATCTATCGAAAGACAACATCCTTCACCTCTGTAGGTGAAGATGTGATGGCCTCACCATCGATCAAGATCCGAAAGATGTGGTAGACATCCTCCAAAGTGATAGTAATCTCACCTGTGGGTAGGTGAAAGGTGTTGGTCCTCGCATCCCAATGATGGGCCAAAGCGGTCATGTAAGCCTGATCGACTCTAATAGATGGAAGTCATAGCATGTAGCCAAATCTAATGGCTCCAAACTAGGCCTACTTAGTGTCATTGAGGCCATTGCAAAGGGTACAAAGGATATCTGATTCCCTCACCCTCGCGGTCAAAGTCTGAAGAGAGACATAAATAATAATACATAAAATCAATCAAAAACATCAAAAAATGACCTAAAAAAGTCAAACAAATTCAAAAAAATATTAAAAAAGATTAAAAAAATTCACAAATGCATGCAACACATTCAAAAAAATCAATATTGCACTTCAAACATTCAAAAAAAATCAATTAAATCAGTCAAAAACTCAAAAAAAAAAAAATTTTTTTCTAAAGTTAGCTAATCGCGGCTGGGACCCATGATCGGTAGCAATGGTCAAATTTTTTACCATTGGGATTTGAATCCCACTATGGCTGCCACCCATGGCTAAGAGAAATGACCTTTTTGGGGTCATTTCCCATCTCAAAAATCCTAAAAATTAAATACCCACCCTCTAAGCTAGCCTACGCTAAACCCTAACTAAGGTGAGGTTCTTTATCGATAGTTTAGTGAGGTTCAATTAACCCATTAATTAATGAGGTTCATTTTAATTGGGTAAATCAAATAAGAGAGATGTGTGTGGCTACCTTATCGCACTGCTCCCACTAGTGGATGCCTCCATTGGTCTACCATGAGGGTATTTTGTGTGGGTTTTAGCTGATGTTGATGAAAAAATAAAAATGATAGATTTTCTTTTATATTTTCAATTTTACCCTCGATTATGCCTGGCAACCGTAGGCATAGAATTAGGGTTTTTCGATCATGGGTTGGAGTCATGACTAAGAAAATTGTAAAAATTGGTTATGGTTGACAAGCATGACTAGCATCCAATAATAAATACCCTCAAAATTTAACCATGAGGGGCTTCAAAATGCAAAATAAAAAATATCTAATGGTGCAAAACCCTCAAAATTTTCAAAATAACAAAAAATTATATAATTCAAAATTTCAAATGTGCCTCGTATCCAGTTATTTACCCTATACACTTGGTGGTTGTAGCGACTTGCGATCCATGCAATCTGACAAGATGATTAAATTACCATAAGGCCATTTGGGGTAAATTAGTCATCGTTGAATTGATATGCTTCACTTCAATCCCTAAGAAGGCCTAGATGGCTGGATTGCTCCATGGGAATGAGGTATTCATCTCAATGCTTCAAATTATAATAAATAACAAAAAAATAATAATAATCATAAACCGAAAAAGTATTATTTTCTTTTTTTTTTTTTAGGGGGGGGGGGGGGGGGGGGGTCCCCGGGGGGGGGGGGTGTACAATTACTATTAATAGTTGTAATCATGGTTGAATTAGGCCTTGCCAAGTAATCAAAGTGCTAAAATCTTAAATTGTTCAAATCACTCATTATGGTCAAGCGACTCATCGCTTCATTCAATTGTCCTACTCTCATCGACTCATCGCTTGAGGGGGTAGTCATAATATCAATTATCATAATCAAATTCAATAGGAGATCACTCGATCTTGTCAAATTGCGTTCATCTTATGAATCATTGCCAATGACTATCATAAGCTTACCCTTTGTTGGGGCAAAAAGCAACTATGATAGTTAAGTTAGTAGCTCTCCACCTATCGGTACTATTGTAGCATTGAAGCTACCCGATCACATTGGAGCTTGCAAAAGCTTTTTCAAATTTAAGCCTTCCCTCAGTTGGAAGCAATGATTCTAAGATGTGTGCCCTTTGGCAGGATTGGGCATCTAATGTTGATCAGATCAATGATCATCATTCAACCTATGACATCATTTTAGGAGGTCTATTTTTTCTCAACGTTGTTCGTTCTCACAATGCATCCCAAAAGGGGCATCTGTAGACACCTAAAATGTGTCATGTCGAGGCGACTACTCATATGGGACATGCTAATAGACCATATGAATGATCTTGGATAGCTCCAAGGTGAAGCAATGGTTTTAACCACTCAATTTGGGTAGAGTTGGCTAACTCAGCCTTAGCCATGGCTGACACCCATGGCTAATAGAGCTGGTTATACCTCAGAGCCATGGCTAGCATCAAAACTATTTTGAATCTCGAGCCAAGCCAAATTTGGTTACAATGGCCTGGGCAATGAGAGATTCAAATGGTTTTGGGTGGGGAAGCTTCGAGAGTTTTCCTCCCAACTGATCCAACCTCCTGGATCTTGATCTTGGCTTCCCAAGCAAGCCAAGATTAGAGATTAGGAGTCCTATAAGACCCCCTCCAAATTGGGGAGAAGTCTGGAGAAATTTTGCATTTGAACATAGCGAAGCTCTATCGAAATGGATAGCAAATTGATAACCCTTTGAGGAGAGTCAAAATGCTACCCAATTGTGGAGTGACAAGCATGAATTCATCAATGAAGCTTCCAAAGGACTAGGAAGCATAATCACACAATCAAGCCAATCGAATATGAATCTCATCAAATTCGACCACCAATCCATCAGAGGACATAGAGGTGACCCTTGATCATCAATTCCATGGAGGAAATCGGAGATCCAAGCCCTGATTACAAGAGCAAAAGCATTTGCACCTCAGCCATGGTTGTCAACCATGGCTAATAGTGCCCACCATGCCTCAGACCCATGGCTAGGGTTTGATCCTTGATTTCTTTTGTTTTAGCATTAGATTTACATTTTTAGTTGTGCAATTAGCTTAGTCTAGCATAGATTAACATTTTAGCAGACATTTGACCGGTTAATTCTAGGATTTAGTGGTAGATTTGCTTCCATTTCCTTGCATTTGTCAATTTAGCATAGTTTCTTGTTATTTCATGCAATTCAAGTTTCTAATGGCTAATTAGGTTGCTTATTACCTAGATTACATGCTTTCTTTCTATGCTTCATAGTAATTTGATGATTTTATGCTAATATTCATAGATTTACATGTTTCTTGTTTTCTTTATCATCATTTATGCAAGTTTCCATCAAAAGCCTCATCAAGAGAGGCCATATTTGCTTTTAATCCTTTCTTGTTGTTTCTTGAATGCAGGGTTTACAGGATCCATTCATTTCAAGGCATTCAAGGCAGCAAATACCTCTTTTCATGAGAGAAGAAGGTCACCATTGATCTTGAGCAGTTCGTGTCTTTGTGGAGAGCCTACGAATTACACCACCCCCTCGTTTAGAGGGTCTTCAATACTGTATTAATTGTATCAACATTGAGTATCCCTAAGAGGGACGTACTTGTAATCGGATTTGACAAAATATTTAATAAAAGAAACATTCTCTTTCTTGTTGAAGTTATTATTGTCAATATTTTATGCTTTAATGTTTGATATCAATTGATGCATTAGTTAGGTGTATGTTTTCTACAATAGTACACCAAGGGAGGGTCATGACAAGGTGATCAGGTGATGGATCCACTGGTGACAATGATGCCAAGTCAAGTACATAATGTCCACTAAATATGGACCCTTTAGCCATTATGCCACTAGTTCCTAGCACATCTAGAGGGAATGGATATAGCAGGCCACCAAAATAGGTTGTGTAGGTAGATAAAGGATTTGATACAAAGCATCAAGATCCTCAAGACACGTATAGTGATTGCATAAGCAAAGGTGGCTAGGGTACAATAATGTCTATATGGAATGAGATCAGAGAAAGACTAGGCTCAAACCCAGATCATATAATTATAGAATGAGGTTGATTGAATTAAGGTTGAGACGTATTTTTTTGCCACATAGGCAGTTATGAGTAGGCCAATAGGTACCATGGTATAGTTGTTGATGATTCAATGGAAATGTTAGCTTGCTTAGTTATAGGCCTAGTTGTAGACTATGACTCATCAAACTTGGGTTGTAGTGGAAGAGTTTGGTGCATAGAAAGAGATACTCATTATTAGGATCTTTATCATGTTGCCATCCCTACCCCATAGATATAGAGCACCACACTTCTGTTAGGACGATGTGATGTGTTCGGGGTATAATAGCTCTATACCTTAGGATTATTAGCCTAGAAATTTTCCAAACTATGGATACAATTCACTCAAAATGGGAGGTCATACACTCTTTGTTATTCAAATGTGGGATCCCCACAAAATTATCATTTCAAATTGGATGGAGAAATTATTAAAAAATACTCACCTGGGGTAGTATCCTAGTTGTTTGCAATCCAATCCTAGAATACTAAATCAACCAAACCACAAGGGGATTTTCAACTCAATTTAACTAAATATAGTGCTATTTTTTGTAGAATCTATGAGATTACCTCCATGTTATTCCCATGACCATGCAATCCAACTACTACTAAGAATCTTGCCACCTAACATCCAACCCTATAGATACCCATATGTGTAAAAATTAAAAATTGAGAAGTTATTCCCAGAGTTATTGAAAACAAGGGTAATTCACCCCAATAACAATCCCTATTCTTCATCAACATTATTTGTTAGAAAAAATATAGTTCGTGGTAGCTATGTATTGATTTTTTTGAACTCAAAAAGCCCACCATTAAGGAAAAATTTTCTATTCTAGTGATTGATAATTTTTTGGATGAATTACATTGCACCAATTTTTTCTCCAAGTTGGATCTCTAATCATAATATCATCAGATAAGGATCAAGGAAGAAGATATTCCAAAAATAACATTCAAAACTCAAGAAGACCACTACAATTTTTTGGTCATGCCTATTAGCCTAACTAATGCACCTTCAACATTCCAAAGCCTCATGGGCAATGTATTTTTCCCATTCCTTTGTAAGTTTAATTTGGTCCTCTTCGATGATATTCTCATCTATAGTCACACTTGGGCTGATCACCTACAACATCTAGATCAAACCTTGTAACTATTGCAAGACCATCTATTTTTGGTCAAACAATCCAAATGTTCCTTTAGAATGCAAAAGGTGGAATACTTGGGGCAAATTATTTTATAGGAGGAAGTTAAGGTTGAACCCTAGAAAATTGAAGCTATACAAAATTATCCTAAGCACAAACTCTCAAGGTGCTTTGAGGATTTTTGGGTATCAATCACTACCACCAATTATTTTTACAAATTTATGGAAAGATATCAGCCCCACCAATGGCCATGTTAAAAAATAACTCATTTATGTGGTCATCTCGAGCAGAAAAAGCTTTTGCAAATCTCAAGGAAGCATGATTTTGACACTAGTGTTAGCCACTCTTGACTTGTCCAAACCATGTATAATTGAAAGTGATGCTTTGGGTCATCACATTGATGTCATATTAATGCAATAAGGGTGACCCCTAGCTTTCACTAGTAAGGCATTGTCGAGAAATATTTTTATTAAATATACTTATGAAAAAGAAATGATGGTCATCCTCCATGTTGTCAATCATTGGTGACCTTGTCTCATTAGAAGGAATTTTTATATTAAAATAGATCATAAAAGTCTAAAATATTTTTTGGAATAGAGGTTATCTACTCTAACATAGTATAAATGGGTTTCAAAACTATTGGGGTATGATTATGATATTGTGCATAAGAAAGGAAAGGAAAATATTATGGTAGATGCCCTATTTTATTAGTTTCAAGATCAGGTGACCGTGTGTGCCCTCCCATCCCAACTTACCTAATGTATCTCCCAAATTTAGTAAGAAGTAACCAAGGACTTTCCCTTACACATTTTGTAGAAACAAGTTCAAAGGGATACACAATCACACATAGGTTATTCATGAGATGGACAACTATTAAAATACCAAGCTTGAATTGTGATTCTTAAAACTTCATGAGGACATAATAAAGGAAATGTATGCTTTCATCATTGTAGGCCATTCAATATTTTTGAAGATATATGAGTGACCTAAATAGTCATTCTATTGATAGGGAACACAAAAATATTCAAAATGTTATGACAAAATGTGACATCTACCAATGGATGAAGGGAGAAATTATTCATACTCTATGCACTCTACAATTGTTACAAATCCTAAAAAATGTATGAAATGATATCTCCATGTATTTTATTGAAGGGCTTCCTAAATCCATGATATGGTCATTCTTGTGGTGGTGGACCTTCTCTCCAAGTATGCTTATTTTTCCCTCACCCATCCTTTTCATACCTCCACTATTTCTCATATATTTATGGAATCCATTTTTAAACTCCATGGTATGCCAAAATCCATTATGTCTAACCACAACCCTACCTTCACTATTCACTTTTTGAAAGAATTGTTTAAAATATAGGGATTGCAACCACAAATGAGCTTAGCCTACCATCCATAAACTGATGGGTAAACCAAAATTATCAAAAAGTGCTTGAAAACCTACCTTCATTGTTTTACCTCTAAGCACCCAACACAATGGGCTAGGTGGATGTTATTGGCTAAATAGTAGTACAAATGCTTCATTCCACATAGCCTCTAGAATGACTTCTTTTGAGGCATTTTATGAGTACCCACCTATGCTACCATCTTAATATGTTTCTAGAAACTCCAAACTTGAGGTAGTGGATGCAACTCTTTAGGAACATACCCAACTCTTATAGCAGTGTAAGGAGAACTTAGTTATGGCTTAGAACTTAATACGGTAGTAGACTGATCAACATCATTTCAAGAGTAGCTTCACTATGGGAGATATGGTCTTCCTTTGACTTCAACCCTACAAGCAATCAACCCTACAACTTCACGATCATTAAAATAGACTACATGGTTTTATGGACCCTACCAGGTACTACAATGGATTGGAAAAGTGGCTTATAAGATTGCATTACCACCTTATTCCAATATCCATCTAGTGTTCCATATATCTTATCTCAAGAAGGTACTCAACAACCACATTTGGATCCAATTGACACTCCTTGAGTTGGACGATGAAGGCTTAATCATCTTGGAACCTAACAAAATTCTGGACTATAGAACCCACACTCTCCATAATTGTATAATCAATTAATTCTTGGTCTACTGGTAGGGTTTATAGTAGGAAGATGTTATATGGGAGTATCTTTAGCAATTTAATCAATTCTCTCATCTCCAGATTTAAGGACAAAGTTCCTTTGAAAGGGATGGGCATGTTAAGACTCCATTCTAATATTATTAATAATTGTTTGGCCTTATTGTACTTTGAGTGCCTAGTCTTATGGGCCCATATGATGTAACCATTATTTATTATAAAAAATATATATTATATAAATATGTAACAATTATTTGAATTCAATACAATCCCCATAATGTTACTTTACTCTTAGGATATAAAGGGATAACAATAGTTTGGATGAGAATTTTGATAAAATATATGTTGTATGTTTAGATGAGAGGCCAAAAAGTCTAGTTGTATCAACTGTTTATTAACTTAAAAATATATTTTTAGATTATATATATTATTTAGAAATAACTAGCTTGGACCCCCACTTGCATGTGTATGGGAACCCTTAAGCATTAGGGTTAGGGTAGCTAATATCTATAAAATAGCCAATAGGGCAAGAGAAGGATCATCTTATATTTTTTGTATTGAAGCTTTTCTTCTAAGGATATTTCCCCCTAAAAGAGGCTTTTGATTCTATTATATGTTCTTATTTTTTTCTATATAATCTACTATATTTCTATTTCATATTGCAATATTGTTAATTTCAAGTTTATTTTACATTATTATTGCAATATTACTTAGATGTACTTTTATTTTACTGCAAGGTTCCTAACACTCTTCCTCTTAGCCAAGAGGTCCTCCTTGATGGTAGTAATAAAGGATACAACCTTGCTCCAAATGTACCTATTCTTTGCTTAACTTACCCCAAATTCTATGAAATTTCTACCAAAAATGTGAGAGAATAAATAGGATAAAATAGATCTTAGAAAATTTTGGTAGAGTTTTGATGCTTCAAGAACACTTGTTCAATGCCCATCCCATGGGATGCATTTATAGACTCTAGGAGGAAAAATACTTAGAGGGAAAGAGAGGTAAGAGATGCCATTTGGATAAGGAAAAAAATTAAATTTTGTAGGCCTGAGGAGAGGAGATAGAATGCATGATAAAACATAAATATGGAGGAATAAATTCATATGCTTTTGACTTGTCTTGTAGAGATTCAACTTGTGTCAGTGATAGTGCTACATTTTTTCAATAGTTTTGATAGTAGCACTATTGTCAAATTTCAAGGCTATTGACAAATTTGGTCGTTGGACGTTCAAATTGCAATAGTGCTAGGTTTTTACAATAGCGTTGTCATGGAATATCAATGTTCTTGATTTAGGTTAGACTATAAAGGAATTTTTGGTTGGATTGGCTTGATTAATTGAAGATAATTTTCTAGGTATCATTATTGAAGTGCTAGTGGAGCAAGCACATCAAAATTGGATGGATGCATCTATTGTGTAATAAATTCATCAAAAATATGTCATAGGAGTCCAATTTAACATTAGAACACTTGTTAATATCTAAAGATGATATTCTAAGGAAATGATTGCAAAAGGAGTTGTGAATACTAATGATTTCCAAGGTCATTAATGGATGTATGCGTCATAAGTGCCCTAGGTATGCCCCCTCAAGTTTTGTAAGAAAAATAGAATTTCATGATGAAACTCAATTAAGGACATAATTATTAAAAAAAAAAGGGTAAAATAGGAGAAATATTTGAAAGAGTTGTTTGGGGTGGGTTTGAGAGGATTAAAAATAGGGAAGAGTAGGTAAAAATCAACTTATTTTTATTGCACATATTTCATGATATCAAGAGCTCTAGACATATAGCAATATTCAATTGTAGATTCTATGAGGCTTGTTCATCCTGCAAACCGTATTCAATAGGACATCAGATCGATCGACGCCATACCTAAGGTACAGTCTTCAAAACCTCACTTTCAATTTTCAAATTTGTGTCTTTTATGCATTTTAAGTTTTTCTCGGCACTATCACTAGGATGCAATGCTACTACGTACGAATACTTTTTGTGCTATTGCATAAAGGTAGCGACATTCTAAATTTGCAACACCATTACAAATTTGTAGTGTTATTGCATAGTTTTGGTGCTATTTCTAAGATGGATTTTTAAAAGAAAAAATAGATGTGGAGGTTTATTTGGGTTTGATAGACTAATAATTTTCTTTATTTTTATGGTTGCAGGAGCTTGGATTACTAAATTGGTGCAAGAGGTAGCCATGGACTTTGAATTCCATTCTTGACTTTCTAGATGACATGCAGATTGGAGTCTTGATTGTAGTGGGCTTATATGACATAGCTTACATGCCAAAGGTTGATTTTGATAGGGTATTATTGACCACAATAGCCCAAAAAATGGTATTAAGATATGAACACATTTTTTTTTCTACAAGAGAGATGGCAATCACCTTGGAGGATGTTTGGCATATCATCAAGGTTCCTAATAGATGGGATTTAATTATATTGAAAGTGATGAGAAATAATGCACGAAGCTCTTGATAGGGAAGAGATATATCTCTATAATGAAGTTATAATTGGATATTAATTTTACCTACAAGGATGATCATTTGGAATATATCACTACCATTTTGTGCTCTATGGTGTCTAGAATTCTTATAAAAAATATCAATAAATGAGTCTTGAGATGGGGCTAGGATGAGATCATAACATTGATGAAAGATAATCGAATTATCTTTGAATGAGGTCCATTAGAATTAGAGAGACTATACAAGACCCTTTTCAAGATTTTGTACCAAAATAGGAAGGTCCTTGCTTATTGTATGATTCTACATGTCTAGATTTGGGATCACATATTTATTAGGAGGCCCCCATGATATCAAGGGAAGGACTATGATCTAAGGAGATATGCACCAAGTGGTAGAGTGACACTAATGACTACCCACTAGGATATTGATGAGATGAGAGGTGAGCAGGTAACCTGACAATCCTAGAGGAGCCATATCTATTGGATTGAGGGCCATTGGAAGCTATATAGAGTTAGATAGGTTGGATGAATAATGGATAGGATAATTGAGAGCTACATAAACTTGATCAAGTAGTGCATCCGTTTGGTTAGGTGCAAGGGATTCCTACACATGGAACTGTTTGGTTTTTATGGTCAACATGCAAGGTTAAGTTTGGTGGTCCTCCTAACATTTTTCATTCTTATAGGATGACATAGATAATTCTCCCAATCCTATATATGGGTAGGGATGACCTAGGGGTATTAAATAATTACTAGACATGGTATGTCATCCCATGTTTGAAGTGGATGACTCCAATGCCAACACCACATCCTTTAAGGCCTTTGAGACCTAAGGCATATTAGTAGGTTGTTGATATAGTTAGCTAGGTGTGATTATGGATGAGGTAGAGGGCTAGGGAGTAAATAAGGGTAGGATGAGATGGTATAACCATGAGTGGAGGTGATGGATCCACTAGTGGTAAGGAGGCTAGGTTGAGTGTACAATGTCCATTAAATATGAAGTCTTTGGCCATCCTAACACCTGTTCCTAGTATTACTAGAGGGGGTGGATTTAGTAGGCCACTAAAGGAAGCTATGTAGGTAAATAAAGGCTTTGATACAAGGCATAAATATCCTTAAGACATAACTAGTGATTTCACAAGCAAAGGTAGCTAGGCCACTACAAGAGATGGATGGAGTGAGATAGGAGAAATACTAGGCTTAAGCCTAGATAAATTAGTTATATAGTAATGTTGATTGAATTAAAGCTGAGAGGAATGTTGCTTCCACATAGGAAATAATGAGTAAGTCAAGATGTGTCATGGTATAGTTTATGGTGAGCCAATGGTAGGGTCAGCTTGCTTAGTTGCAGGTACAATTGTAGGCTATGACTCATCAAGCCTAGTTTGTAGTGGAGGATGTCAATGCAAAGAGAGAGAGAGAGAGAGAGAGAGAGAGAGAGAGAGAGAGAGAGAGAGAGAGAGAGAGAGAGATACCCATTATTGAGCTCTATATCATGCTATCACATATAGAGCTTGAGTATAGAAAATATGAGATAAATTATCAAAAACAACTCATAATTGAAAATTGGGATTGGTCAAGACAATACACAATTTGGCATGGATATGATGTTATAAGGGTATTATGATGGTTCAATAATGAATTGGGTGATTTTTGCAAATTTTTTCTAAGATTTTATAAATTGGGATAATGTTGATAATCAAGAAAATTTGAGAAAGAAAAAAACTAATTTAAAATTCAAAGTGTATGAGAATTATAATGATGGGATAATATTGTGGATCAGCTGAGGAGTGGAATCAACAAACAATAATATTTTAAATAAATTAATTTAGATTTACAAAATTTGGATGTAATTGATTAGTTGATTTGATCAATAATTATTTAATTGATCAATGAGTCAAAATCAGGACAACTATCGACTTGATTACACTTAATTGGGATCATAGCATAACAAGTGTAACAACTGACTCATTCAAAAAAATTGGGTGAAGTTTATATGAGAATCAATTGTGAAGTGATTAATTTGATTTAGAAAAATTCATAGTAACTTAGTGATTCGAGGGAAGTTAAATTTTAATGTTTAAAGTTATTATTTTTATGAAATAAATTCAAGATGATAAATTATTAGGCATGGGATTCATTAGGTATTTTAAATTTATTTATTTGATGAAATATTTGTAGTCAATTTGCTATGGGATATATGGGTTGTAAATTATAATGGATTATTACTAAATAGGCTATAGTTTTGGAAAATAATTAGATAAGGGATTTTGTGGGATGAATGGCATCCAAATATTCTAATAGAAGAATTATTTTGTGAGATGGGCCAACTAGATTTGAAATGTAAACAAAGGAAAAATGACAATATAGATGATGAATGGAACAAAAATAAAGGGCTATATTATAAGAAAATGAGAAGGAAAAAACCTAAGACCTAGGTGAAGAGAAATCTATACTTAAAATTTTTACCCCAAGTAGAGGCCTAGGAGTCATATAATAGACAAGTAATTTTAATGGGTAAAAGTGTAACTTAATTTATTATTGAGTGGTGACCTATGAGTTGGAAGATAGACAAGTGCTCATAAGTATATTTATAATAAATGGTATTGAACGATGTCCTATGAGCCTAATAATGGAAAAATGCTCATGAATAGCAAACAAACATGTACAAGTTTTGATCCCATTATTGAGTGGTGGTCTATGTACCACGATGATGGAAAAGCACTCATGAATGGAAAAAGTATGCCTTAAAATATGCACAAAATAATAATATTATCTCTAATTAGTAGCTTGGAAGCCATGATAAAGGAAAAATTCCTATAAGATGCAAGAAAATGGTCATGATATATACAAAAAATACACCATGCCTAAGTGGTGGCATTAGAGCCAGATATTGGACAAGCACTTAGCTCATGATGATAAAGCACTTGGAATATGTACAGTATAATACAAAGAGATATATAATATTATGGTTAATAATTGTCATAGGGGAGCTTTAGGTAGTAATTTCCATAGGGGTGTTTGATTAGTAAATGTCCAAGGGGGACTTTAGTTAGTAAATACCCAAGGAAAACTTCAAAATACCTATTTCACAAGGGGATTTACCAAGAGGGAGTTTAAATGTCTATGCCACAAGGGGCATTCCCAAGAGTTACTTTAAATGTTTACATTATAGGAGGAATGCCCAATATGGTATTTAAATGTCTATGTCATAAGGGGTGTGCCTAAGAGGGACTTTAAATATCTATACCATAGGGGGCATGTCTAAGAGGGACTTTAAATAATTACATTGTAGGGGTATGCCCAAGAGGTAATTTGAATGTCTATGCCATAGGTGGTATGCCCAAGAGGGACTTAAAATATCTATGCTATTGGGGGTGTTCCCAAGAAGTACTTCAAATGTCTACAATGTAGGGGATATACCCAAGAGGGACTTTAAATATCTACGCTGTAGGGACATGCTCAAGAGGGACTTTAAATATGTACACCATGGGGGTATGCAAAAGAAGGACTTTAAATGTCTACATCATAATGGGTATGATGAAGAGGGACTATAAATGTCTACACTGTAAGGGGCATACGTAAGAGGGACTTTAATTGTATACACTATATGGGGCATGTAAGATGTAAGATGATAAGTGCAAAATGCATGTCACACAAAATATTATGTAAGGATTAAATATAAATTATTGTGTGTTTAAAATGCTTAGAAAAACTTAAAGGGTGCTCATCTTGAGATAACTGAGTTTTCTATAGAAATTTTAGTCTTTTAATAATTTATTTCCCATAGTAGAGAATAAGAATCATACCCCCAAATGAGGCTAGTGGTGAATTTATTTTAATGCAATGTTGTCTATGTCATATCATACACCTCCTAAAATAAGATGATGTTTTTGGGCATGGCCCAGTGTCTATGAAACATCATACATATGATAGGAAAAGATTAAAAACATATCTCCTAGGGGTAATGAAGATAAGTTTTGTGTTCAATAAAGTATTATGGAGATGATATGTTACCCCCAAGCATATAGTTAAGATAAATTTTGAATGATATTGAAACCTTGTACTAGATATCTCACCCTACTATCGCATGGACAAACAAGAAGAGATGATATCTCTAACCATTGCGTAGTGTATGTGTACACAATTATATATAAATAAAACAATGGTTAGGAATATTACCTCTTCTAGGATATCCAAAGCGATGATGTAGGGAAATGATTGATGCTCACTATTATTTTGAGAGAGAATAACATGTAGATATAAAATGACGTGAGATTGATGTGAAGATAAATTTTAAAAGTATGTTCAAGCCATTTTATAGACCAATGCAGAATGGTGGTATAAATGATCGAATACTTGGCACACACAAAATATTTATGGGTCAACAAAGTGTTGATAAATAAAAACCCATTCTCTTGTGGGTTTATAAATAGATAAAGAAAGAGTAAGCACAAATTAAAGTTGATCTAGATTGCTAGATAGACCCATATGAGGTTCAAATAGCATTGCATAGAAGATCTATAAATAATTACACATCTGTGAGACATTAAATCATATAGTTTGGCCTTCACAACAATGTATAAGGTAATCTAAAGAGGAAACATAGAGTATTTAGATAGATCGAATGAATATATGCCATGGTTTGGTTACCTTATGGATCCTTATAAACACTTTCTTGATGGATCTATGAATAATTACATATTTACAAGACATGGGTTCATACATTTTGGACCCACAATAGTGTATGAGGTAATAAAAGAGGGTTGGAATAAAAAATATCTACATGATACTAGAGCTTGTCTTCCTGGTAGACCCTTGCAAGGATTAGGCTATATGCACTAATGCCTGGCATATTTGTAAATGATTACAAGTTTGAAAAACATTTATCCTTAAGTCTTGAGCTTCACAATGGTGTATGAGGTGGTTGATTAGATTGATTGAAAAGAAGCAATTATTTTTAGAATTTCCTCAATTGCCTAATATATCAACAAGAGGTTTGAAGCCCAGCGTTCGTGACCCTATGTATGTACAAACAATTTATAGATGCACAAATTATTGAACATAGAGATTCAATCCTCTAATTCATATATAATAAAATTAGGAATTTGCAAAAAGGTACATTGCCATGTGCACCAACCATGGTAGTAGGAACCATGCATCCATTAACTAACATGTTTGCAAAAAATTATGAGTCCACAAGATATCAAATGTGCAAGGTTCCTACATGCCTAGGTGGTGCATTAGATAATATAGATAATTGTAAGAATAATGACTCATGATTAGAGAATAGAAACTATGTGATGGATTTATATTTATCTCATTCTTATCTAATAGACAAATCTGGAAACACTAACCCTATTAATCCATTGTCTGGAAAGCTTATAAATAATTGCATATCCACAAGATAGAATATTAATAATCCTAGACTCTCAAAGTGATCTATTCAATAAGCTAGATTTTATGGTGGAATAGAAATATAATTGATGATTGATGATAGTTGATTTCTTATGACTATTTAATAGATCGAAGCAAGATCCAACCTTATATATTCATTACCTACCAATTCTACACGTAATTACAGATTTATAAGGCACTACATCCATAAACTTGGGCCTTTTTAGGGCCTAACAAGTGATATGAGTTTTATATTTGTTATATTACTTGTTGAACTTGATAATAGTATTGGTGATTTAGATAAATAAAAGAAGAGAGAAAAATTTATTGATTGCTTGGTACACCTTTGAATGAGTTTATTGGTAATATTTGATTGATTATTAAAAGGGGAGAAAAAAATGGAAAGGAGTGGGTCATCAGGGCTATGGATGATTTTGTCATACATAAATTAACCCTATTGAGGAAAGAGAATAGAATAATATTGATTTGAAAAAGAGAGGAATTATTTTGATAGAATAAAATAGTAACAAGAGGATTGTGGGACTAGGTGGACCACTAACATTAGGTACCCAGTACAAATACAATGCATATGATTCTATTTTACTAACAAAAATCATAATAGCCTCATTGCAGGCCTCCTAACTTTACCATATGAATAGCCAAACTCATGAAACCATGCAATAAAGCATGTGTATTCAAGTAAGATATGAAATTCAAGTAGTCACGCATACAAGAAAGCATAAAATCAAGCACATGAGCAAGAAAATAATATATATTCAAGAATAATATCTTTTGACACATTATGTTAATTTATTCCTTGTGTTCTTGGCCATCTAGGGTAGCTAGGTAATAGGCTTCAAATATGAACTTTGCAGTGATGATAAATGGACCTAACTGGTTGGGTTCAAATTTACATTTAAGTTTAGCATTAACTTTAATTTTCTTTTGATTTTATTTGAGAACCAAAATATAAATTTCAAAAAATCTAATTTGTACCCTTTTATTATAGGCATGTCAAAGTCTATCATGGTAGAATTGTAGGTGTTCTAGGGAATTATTGTATTTTTTTCTAAAAGCTCTAGCTAGTTTACATAACCGAGATGATATCATTCCCTATGGATGAATCCTAGAGAAAGATTATAAAATAAGGGATTTCAATTTCAAACAAAAAAATAGCCTCATTTCCATAGACCAAGTCATAGGGCGTTGCACCTGTAGGAGTTTAGATGCTAGTGCAATATGCCCACAAGGCAAGATATAGCTATAAATGCTAGTCACAACCAGTTTTGTTGGCTAAATTCTTAAGGATATTGATAAAATATTTATTAGATGATTCAATTTTATTATTTCTTTGAGGATAATAGGGCAGTTACCACTTTTATTGAATTTTGTATTTAACATAGATATTTTGGAATTTATTTATTTTTTAAAGGAGTATCATTGTTCAATATTAGGATAGAAGGTATATTGTAATGGAAAAGGATCTGATTGAGTACAAATTTGGATATTTGGACTTGAGTGGTGGAAGATAATGGCATAGCTTTGACCCATTTCATGAAATATTCGATAGTAGTGATAATGAACTTATGCATGTTGGATGACTACAAGTTAATATTCCCCATAATATCAAGGTCTCAAATAGATAAGGGCCATGGTACGGTGATTGGTTGTAGTTCTTGAGAAGAAGCATGAATGAGGTAATCATTTCTCTAACACTTGTCACATTTCTTGACATAGTCACAAGCATATTTTTCAATAAACAACCAATAATAACCCATTCCAAGGAGTTTTTTGTAATATATAAGCCATTAAAGTGTCCATCACATGACCCATCATGGACTTCTTTAATGACTAGTTGTGCTTCTTCCATGTATATATATTTGAGTACACCATCAAAGTAGTGATGATATAGAATGTCTCCTACGATGACATACCGATAGGCTTATTATCTTAAATATATATGGTCATGGTGGTTTAAACATTTAAGCAATGCATTATCAAGTTCATAGGGGGGTAACTTAGTTGAAAGCCTTCAAAACATGTGCATTCACGAGCTTCTTAAAAAACCCCTATTTTTTAAATTTACCACCTCCCCTATTAATTTATTAAACCCCTGGTGGTAAACCCTTATATAATAAATAATAACCCCTTTTCAAAAACTTACCATTTTGTCAAAAACAAATTTGAATCAATTTTTAATATCCCTTAGTAGTTTTACCATTTTATAAATGTATATCCATTGAGTATGTTTGACTCCATCAAACTATCAAGTCTTTATGAGCATAAAAAAAATTAGTGGTTTGAGCTCTAACTTGAAATGAAATATGTATATTCTTGGTCTTCACACATTTCATTTAACCAGTAATATACAAGAGCAAGTTTTGATTATAATAATTATGAAAAAGAAAATTACATAGATATAAATTGGAGTATTTTTATAAAATTATTCAAACTGTTCTAATGCTTGAAATTTATCAATTTATTTTACTTCATTAAAAATATAAAAATATCTTCAAATACATACAAAAATATTTTAAATTTAATACCATCCATATGATAATGAGTTTTCCAACATCCAATCCCTACATTCAAAAATTATGGTAATGCTATATCTCCAGACATTATATGAATGAAATCTTTTTACATCCTTTAATATCAATGGTAATATGCAACTAGTTGTCATGGAATGGAACCTTTTGATTGCTTTTTAAATTGAAATAAACTAAATAGAAAGAAAGAAATTATATTAATTCACAAGTTTCATAAGCAGATCATTGGCACTTTATAATATGGATTTTGAAAACATGGGTGATATAGAGCTAATAGAAATACAAGAGAGCCAACAAAGATAGCTTGATTCTAATAATTACTGAAAGAAAGATGCATATTTAGATGGTTTGAAGGAAACACTTGGATATATAAGCATCAACCAAGTAAATTTATGCATTATGTGAATTTTGTTAACTCTAATCCAATGCAATATTTGACATCACCAACACCTTTCTACATATTTGCAAACCTAATAGTTTCAAATTTCAATATGTGACCTATACATTAGCCAATTTCCACACATCAAAAATTTGAAGCCTTTCCTTGTATAGAAGTTTTACCTCCAAGGATCCATTTTAGATCAAAGTGAAGTCAATTACCAACATAGCACAAGTGATTTTAATGTTATAACAACATGAAAAAGGTTTAATTTTTAAATTAATAAGGATTTGTTGTTACTCATCAAGATCTTGATCAAATTTTAACTTGAAATTTTGAGCTGAAATATTTCAAGGTGCAAAATTCAAGTTTACTACAAACATGAAGGAATTGTGCATTTGGATTAAATAGGTTTGGACAATTAAGTTCAAAAATCCATTGCATGCCATCAAAATATATAAAATAAACTCCACTTTGCTCTGAACTCTAAAATTATTTACAGTGCCTAGGTTTCTGCTCCAAGCAAAAATCTATAAATGTTGAAGCTTAGGAGTACCTATGAAATTTTATGTTTACATATCACCAGTATTTTAGTCTATTTCTATCTTATGGTACACGTAAATTTTCTACCACACCTCCATTAGCTTTCTTAATAGATTAACTCATAGAAATATCTATCTAGGATCAAGAATAAATCAAATGAATTTCATTAATAAAACTAACAATAAATATCAATATTGGAATAACAACAATATCTCACAAATATATCTCAAATATACACAATATTAAAATATTACAAGAATAATTCAGATTGATTACATTGCTTGGAGAGATGTATCCAATATATAATTTTACATGACTTTTCAATACTCTGATTATTGCTCTCCTCTAAAATCTAGGAGATGCATCCTTTCATATTCCTCATAAAGACAAAACTCTCATCTTGCCACATATCAATGTGACTCTTCATTCTCTCTCTTGACACCTTGCACTTTCTCTCATATCGACACATACATTATATAAAATATAAATCAACTATCAAACTAATATTTACAAGGGGGCAAATAATTTAATACTTCCAACACCCCCATATTACATTATTTGGTAGGAAGGTTTTTTGCCTTCATTCTTTGATTCTTCTTTCTCTTCATTCTTTAGCTTTGACTTTGGCATAGCTAGATATATGCAACCATTCATTAGGTCTTCCTTTATAAATTATTTTTTCTACCTCTAGATAAATGTATTTGAGTCACCTTTGGGTCTCTACCTCTGGGTTACTGTCTTTATATAGGTGCCTTTGGGTATCTACCTCAGAGTCACAACCTCTATGTCATTCCCACTGGATCACTACCTTTGGGTCGCTGCCTCTAGGACTCTGCCTCTGGGTCACATTTGGATTATCATTATCTCTAGGTCATCCACTAGAACATTCATAAGACTATCATATCTATAGGATCATCACTATAGATGCTTTCATTATAGGTCACCTTCCAAGGTATGCTTGGGTCATAATCATTTATTTCTTACTAACAATATTCTTAGTAAAATTTCATCATACTAGGTTTCCTTTTGTAGAAACCACACAAAATTTCTTTTATATTATCACATTCATCCATGTTTATCCATCCACAATCCATTTATTATTTTCGATTTTCCTTTCCTTTATATAGACAAGATTTTTGAGAATGGTTATGACCTCACAAATTTCACAACAATGGAGATTCCAACATTTCTCTATCTTATGTCCATATCTACCATAATTATTACATCTATTCTCTATTACAAAATTTCTTTTTCCATTTGATCCTTCATTGTTACTGATTCTATCAATCCTTGTCATAGATTTGATGTCACTATTTCTTGTCACAAACTTAGTCCCTTGCTCATTGCCACTAGTCTAACCTGTATATCCAAGACCTTCACATTTTGGTTTTATTTTTGTACAATCAACTCTTTCATTCATTTTCTATGTTTTCCCAAGCCTATATATTTATATCCCATTTTATTTAACAATTTTGAACCAATTCCTTTAGTATACCTTTCAAAATAACCAAAATGATCATCAGATTGATCTCTATCAACATCAACATAAATATGAGAATCACTATCTCTATCATCATTTGAATCCATGTCATCATCAATTTTGATAGCATAAGCTTTTTCTAAACAATCATTAATTGTATTCAAATCCTTTGTGTCACATGTAACATCTATTTTTGTAATAGGTTCTTCTATCTTTGTCATGAATTCTAAGTCACAAGTATCATTGCTTTCATCATAATTTTTCCTTTCATTTTGATGAAGATCAAAAACTGCATCTTTCTCTTTTTTATGATCATTAATATCACAACATGCATCTATCATCATGGGCCTTAAATTATTTTTATCATAGAAAACATCTTTCATCATTGGTTTGTTCCTTAATTCTTCAAAATTTCCTTTCTTATTTAACTTAAAAAAATTTAGAGTGATTATTCCCTTGTAGATTGTTTTCCATGGACTAATAGGTACAGTAATAAAATTTTCATAACAATCATTAGCATCATTAAGTATACTTTGTATGCATTGTTGAAGCATTAGAAATTATCCTTGTTCTACTTCACTGGTAATGTCAACAAACTTATTCTTCAAATATTTAGTCATTTCCTCTTGTTTTCTATTCTTTCCTTTTAGAACTTCATTAGAAAGTAATGCCATATACATTATCTTTCCTATATCATTAGATAATGTGAAAATATCTTTAGAGTCTTCAACTACTTCATCAAGTTTTGAACTTACGTAATTTCCAAGCATTGAAAATATTTCATCTTTGGCTTCTCTCATGATTGATTGTAAGATTCTCTTTTCCTTCATTGATGTATCCTTTTGTCCTTCAATTTTTGCTATCATGTATTGAGTACAACATTTTAAGTTTTGCAACATTTCCTTAGTTTCTTCTAGTGAGTCATCTTGAATGTATATTGGTTCTTCTTGAAAATATAAGTTTTCTACTTCAATTATTTTTGATAACTCATGTTTTTGTATTTCTATTTTTGATTATTTATTTTTCTTTTCACTTGATTTTTCTTTGTCATGTTCCTTTGAATTTGACAACCTTATGTCTCCATAGTTTTAAATAAATCAAAGTTTCTAAATTAAATCCTATGAGGTGAGAAAACCTTATATCTCCCTAAAATTTTTGAAAAAGAATTTTAAAAACTTATATTAAAATAAAATCATATACAAGTTGAGATGTTTTCTTTTTTTTTGTATTTACATGGTGGAATCGGTAGCCACCATGAATTCGAGAAGGCTATCCAGCTTTTATTGCCGCCATAGTATTCTGCATTGTCCGCCCTGAAAGCCATCACATAGATCTTCATGCAGTCTACCCCTATAACCACCATGCCACAATCATTTTAAACCTTTTACACCACTGAAAGCACCAAGAAAGGGACAAGCATTCAGTCCAACAAGGCCCGATATTTGAACCTTGGACCTCCGCCCCCCTTATGGGGTTTTGATGAACCATTTGGTCTACACCTCGGACCTTACAAGTTGAAATGTTACTCTTACCATCCTTAGATGATAAGAACATATTTTTACAATAGTAAAATAAGATCTACATTGAATCCAAATATCCTAAACCATATTTCTATAATGGTTGTCCACCTATTTACAATAATAGAAAAAGATCTGCATTGGAGCCAAATATCCTAAGCAATATTTATACAATGGCTATACAAATTAGCTAAACACTGGATATGCTCACCAACCTACCCAATCCTCTCATCCTCAATAGCCATGCCACTATGCCACTGAACCCTTACCTCCTTCTCAGTACCCATATTAGCTAAGAAGTCTACCACATTATTTAGATCTCTACTTGTAGACACCTAAAAAGTGTCACATTTGCAATGGTTAATATTAATATTTAATAATGTGTGTAGTTATTTTTATTAATATATTGCAACCTTATAAATTATTAATATTGGCTATTCTAAACCCTTTGACCTGCTCTAGCCCCTTTGAATCTGCTATTTTTAACTCCGGTTCACATTAACTCTAGTTGGTATTTATTTCCCCTCTTTCCTCCACTTTCCAAGTGCATTTAATGCATTTGGATGAGGATTCCCTCCACCTATGCACTTTGTTTATAAATTCTAATTTAGTGGATAAACATCTAAAAGCTTTTGGATTTCATCTTTGACTAGGAAAGCAACCTTAGGATGCATTTTTTTATTTTTGTTTAACTGGTTTAGCATTAGGTCGTACAACAAGATGATGGACAATGAGGGATGGGTCAAGGCTAGACATGTACACATAGATACAAGTAAAAATAATATTAAATAATTTTAAAATATTAGTGTACTTTATAAGTTCATCCTCTATCAACACTACCAATTTTTAGGATTTGGGTATTATTTTCAGTGCCAATGTTGACATCTATGGTTTCTTCTATTAATATATGTGACTCATCCTCAAATTAAGGGAGGGCAAATAAAAATCCTAGGTTTTTTTGATATTTAGGGTCCATAGATGAGTGTTCCAATTATGAGGAATAAAGATTAGCTATATGGGAAGAAATTCCCTCAATATAAGAGTTATCTTTATCAAAAAAGTTGTAGGAGATTTCTTCTTTCTTAGGTTTATCTATGCTAGTTATTAAGTTGGAATGAACAATTGTTAATAAATTGATGCTAGAAAATATGTGGTCCTATAGGTCCCTAAACTAAGGAGAGACCAAAGCTTCTTTTCATCTTCATTCAGGGTTATGCATAACGGCGAAACTTCACCATTGGGGCGAAAAAAAGCATTTTTAAAAATTCAAATTTGTGAAATTTTTGGGACCCAAATGTTGGCCATTTAGCCAGATTTTTTGGGAAAAAATAAATTTTAGGTGTCGGTTAGCCGTCCTTTGATGAGAGTATCATGAATATTTTGAAAAATTTGCAAGTAATCCTGCCTAAATAAAGTACCCTTTTCGCCCTAAAATTTTAAAATTTCTCAATTATCTCGCCAAACTCACCAAGTATACCTCTATTTATAATTAACACCCTAAGGATACAAATTCATTTTCAAACCTTGTTCTACACCCAAAAAATATATCGACCCAGTTCTGTAACCGTCCGACACCAGTTGTATATCTGCCCGACACCACAATTTTGCAACCAACAGAAACCCTATTCTACAACCAGTAGTACTAGATGGAACCACATTGTAGCTGGACCTATGCTGCAATTGATTAGAACCATTTCTATAGTAGATCGTGTGCATTTTTATCGAATGCAATTTTGCACCCAGGTTGCATCTGGATGCAGTTTTGCATCCAGGTTGCATTCAGATGCAGTTTTACACCTGAGTTGCATCTAGATCTAGGTTTACACCTAGGTTGCATCCGGATACAATTTTGCACTTGAGTTGCATTTGGATCCAGGTTTACACTCGGGTTGCATTTGAATCCACGTTTGCACCCAGGTTGCATTTGAATCCACGTTTGCACTCGGGTTGCATCCAGATCCAGGTTTGCACTCGGGTTGCATCCGAATCCAAGTTTGCACCCGGGTTGCATCCGAATCTAGTTTTGCACCCGAGTTGCATCCGAATCTAGTTTTGCACCCGGTTTGCATCCGGATGCAGTTTTGCACCTGGGTTGCATTCGAATACAATTAAATTTCCAAAAAATTTATCGACGTCTCGTGACAGGGAAGGCACACCAGGGGAGCTGCCCCTTGGAACCTCGTTCACCAAATTTTTCTATGTTTTGGTGAAAAATTAGGTATTTCACCATGTCTTCCTACATGAAGTTGCCCAGGATTTGCCAGGATTTCAAAATAGATTCACCATTTTTTATAAGTACGTTTTGGGTCCGACCCCTTATGCATAACCCTGTCTTCATCACCCCACTATGATCCATGTAAATACAGAGTATCACCATGGGATTCCCTAAGGTAACCATTAGCTTCATCACCATTTTATGATAATAGTGAGGTAGGCAATAATTCATTCTTACTTGGGATGTATCCTATCTCATAACATCCTAGTTAGGATTTAATCTTTAATGGTTCCTTAATGGATTTTTAAAATTGGCCTAAACCTTTTCCTTGATATCCCAAGTTGGCTTACATTTATTCAAGAATGGGATAGGAAGGGCACATATAACATGATGCATATAGTCATTCTATTGAGAGAATATTACCACCACAAGTTTTTCATCATGAGTAGTGTCTACATAATGAAATAAAAACTCCCTATTTACACTTTTACCCATTTTCTATTTGGTAGACCTAAAGCTCAAGGAGAAAGAAAAACATCAACTAGGTCTACAAATGG
This sequence comes from Wollemia nobilis, assembly GCA_028583015.1. Taxonomy (NCBI): domain Eukaryota; kingdom Viridiplantae; phylum Streptophyta; class Pinopsida; order Araucariales; family Araucariaceae; genus Wollemia; species Wollemia nobilis. The sequence continues at coordinate 3,420,209 of JAQPPZ010017049.1, read as the reverse complement.
ATCTTTATTTTGGTTAGTCATATTTATCTGATCCTTTATTTGGGGTTGATGATCATCATTTATATTTATGAGAGGCTCTTCAAATTTATTATTATCTCCCTTCATTTGAGGATGAAGAACACAAGCTTATACTGAGAGGGGGGTGAACAGTATAAGACCACTTTTTACTTTTCTTTCCCAAACAATATTATCCAATATAATCAATGGCAATATCAATAGCAATAACCAAAGCAATGCACAAATCATCACACACAATAGAGACACCAATTTAACGTGGTTCACCCAATGTGGGCTACTCCACGGAGAAAATATTTCACTAATATTTTCTCAATAAATCTCTTGGGAATCCTTTCCCTATTACAATGTTTATGGACCTCTATCCAAAGGAGACACCAATCCCCTAATCAAGTTCGTGGATCTCTATCCATAGGAGACACCTATTATCATATTGCTCTTGGTTGGTGATCCTCTAGAAGACCTCTGCCTCCACTGCCCTTAGCAAATGGAACTCTATCCATAGAAGACACCTATCCTCCCTACTATGGCTGGAGATCTATGTCCTCAACTCTATCACCTCCAAAGCTCTATCTCAAATTTGTACTAAACATAGTCCTTCGGTCTAGCACAAATCTATCCTCAATATTTGTCTCTGGTTTGACACAAACCTATCCTCAAATCTGCACCAAACTCTATCCTCAAATATTAAATTTGTACCAAAACATAGTCCTTCGGTCTAGCACAAATCTATCCTCAATCTCTATCCTCAAGCCTTAACTCAAAGCTTGACTCAATCTCAAATCAACTCTACTGGATCTACCCCAAACCTTAACTCAAGGTTTGAACAAATCAATCAATCAACTCTGCTCTCAAGTCTTCTCAAAGACTTATCTCAAATCTACCTTGTAAGCTTCCACAAAATCTCACACCAATCTATCCTCAAGTCCTCTCTAGAACTTGTCCAATCTGCTCAATAAGTTCTCACAAGAACTTATCCAAATCTGCTCTCAATCTGTATTGTAAGCTTCCACAAAAGCTTACCCAAATCTATCCACAAGTCTTCTCAAAGACTTACCTCAAATCTGCTCAACAAGTCCACACTAGAACTTGTCCAATCTCATAGAAACATAAAGAGAATTGTTAGAGACTCAATATGCTCTATACTCATCACAATGCTCAATCACTTTCAATCACTCTTTTAGAAACATATAAAGAATTGTTAGAGACTCAATATGCTTCACATTCACCTCAATACTCAATCACTTTCAATCACTCTTTTAGAAACATACAGAGAATTGTTAGAGACTCAATATGCTTCACATTCACCTCAATACTCAATCACTTTCTCAAATCAATTCAGAATATAGAATAGTTTGTTTTATGGAACTTGAACAATCACTTCACACATCCACTTGACTAGGCTCAACCAACTCTACTCAACCAATCACTCAATGAAACAATCCTTGCTTACAAACCCTAGTCCAAGCATATGATCCTTCACTCAAAATGTTTCCAACAATGCTTATCAACCAATCTCACATAACAATGATACTCATGTTCTTTTCAAACCCTAGTTCAAGTTCTTCACTCAACAACTCACTTCAACAACAATGCTTATAAGACAATCTTCACATAACAATGATACTCATGTTCTTTTCAAACCCTAGTTCAAGTTCTTCACTCAACAAATACAATGTATAAAATTAATATACTTTTTTATATTTTTTACAACCAATGGCTTCAACAACAATGCTTATAAAACAAGGTTTTAACAACAACTCTTTATTCCAGAAAACCTTGAAGCATTAACTCAACACACTCAATAAGGAAACCCTAATCAAGTCCTTTTCACTCCAAACTTATTTTCCAGAAAACCAACCAATCAACTCAACTATGGAAGAATGTGCTCATACCTTTTTCTTGATGATGAAGGAACCTCAAATATCTGCCACAACCACAAACACTTCTTTGCCAAGCTCAAAGGAGTTAGAAGATACTAAACTCTCTCAAAGATACAATGCAAAATATCAAAACACACATACACCTTATCACTCCATCTTAAAGAAAGCATCCATCAACATATACAAAAAGAATTGACCAAATACACCTTATGATCTCCCAATTAAAAATAATATTTACCACTAAAAATAATGTCAATCAATCTCACCTTCAAACTAACCAAGAAGTCCTCTTAAATTTAATCACTCTTCAATTCACCTTTTGATAAATCAAAAATGTCACAATAACTTTATTTAAAAATAAATTTTAACACCTTATACCTTCATTTAATCAAAAATTAATAATTAAAATAAACACCTTTTCATAACCCCTTATAACTCCCTAAACCTTATGTTTACACCTTAGGCAATTAAAATTAATGCAAAATTTATTACCTCCGCCTAGGTGAGACTCGAACCCTCGATGCCACCTCCTCGTGCATCCTAGCCATGGCCTCGACTATCGTGAGCGCTAGGCACTCATTTGAAAACCAAAGAGCACCATGTGCTCTATATCCTCTTCACTGGCACCCAATCAAAAATAAAACATGTGTCCTTCCTCGATGCTTCAACCTTAACACTGCCAAAATGCTCTTGTCATGAATCGAACGCGGACCACTCTGCACCCAAGCGCCTTAACTCATGATCACTTGCCACTAGGCCACATTGCCTTGGTGGATATGAAATTTTAGCCCTCAATAACTTTATCCCTTTTTCGTTGGCTCCTTAAGACAAGAAACTTGTCTTCTTCTTCGCACGAATTCTCACAACACAACACTTGCCTCTTTTATTTTTTCGAATGAAGGATGATTTAAATGCCACTAAGGCATATAGTTTATATACCAATTACCTCCTTTAAACTTGAACGTCAGTGCCTTCAAAATTTGAATAATTAATTTATAAATTATTTAAATTCTTTAGAATTTAAATATTATAAATTAACTTTTAAATCCTTTTGGCTTTATTAAAGCCTTCTTTGATTTTACCACTTTGTATAAATAATATTTATTTATAAAATTTAAATTCAATTTGAATTTAAATATTTTATAAAATAAATATTAAAACTTCCTTGGGCTTTTATGAAAAACCTTTTATTTTTGCTCATCCATGGTTTTAATAAAAACCCTCCTACTTATGCTTCCACATAATATTAAAAATATTATGAAGCTCTTTTGCCATTAACCTTTGCATTGTTCCTTTTGACCTTTTATAGCTTATTCCTTGACATCAATGACAACTTCATTCCTTGACATCAATGACAACTTTGACTCAAAATGTCCAACAATCTCCCCCTTTGTCATTGATGGCAACCCAAATTATTTTTACCAAAAACTTAACCTTTTCTTTGTTCTGCTCCCCCTGGGACATTGCTCCCCCTGGCTCAATGCTCTTTTCAAATCTCTCCTCTTTACTCAAATACCAAATCTCTCCCCCTTACTCAAATCTCTCCCCCTTTGACATCAATGGCAAAGGGTCACCTTTGGGGCTCGGGGCTAAGAATGAGCCTCTTAGCTTAGCCCCTCCCCCACCTCCTCTTGAGGTGGTTAATTCTGGGGTGGGAGTATTTCTACTCCCAGAAAGCACTGGTCTTTACCTTTATCCTCTTTTCTTCTTATCTGATCCTTTTGATTCCTTTGACTGTTCCTTTCCATGTCCATGTTCCTGTCCATATCCATATTCTTGTTCTTGTTCCTGTTCCTATTCTTGTTCATGTTCATATCCATGTTCCTATTCTTGTTCCTGTTCATATCCATATCCCTTTTCCTGTTCCTATTCTTGTTCTTGTTCATACTTGATTCTGGAATGTCTGCTCTACACCACTTTGTTGTGTGTCCATCATTATTGCACTTATAACACTTAATGTTATTATTCCTTGGAGGTGCAAATGTCTTAGGATTTCTCCTAGTGAAGCCATATCCTCTTCTGTCATGAACCCTACAATTCATTGCCTTGTGACCAAACTGATTACATGAGTAGCAATACCCATGGAAAAGTTGTCTATTTGTAATCCCATATTCCTATCTTTCATGTGTCCTACATTGTGAAGCCATGTGCCCAAACCTGTGACATGAGAAACATCTTCCATTGAAGTTTCCTTGCCTTGACCTCATTGGTCTCTTAGTCTCTTCTACCCTGTCTTGTTTCCAGTTCCATCTGTTCCTTACTTGTGCATTGTTCCTTTCCTTGTTGAACTTTCTATTTTCCAACTTATCCTTAGAAGTCTCACTCTCTCTTTTACTTACTTCTTTTGATGCTTCTTCTTCTCTGGTGCTTGAGCTTGACTCTCCTTTTTCTGCTTCTTGTTTCCCTTGTTCTTCTTCAGAACTAAGTCTTATTTTGGTGATTGATGATCTTTGTGCATTGATAATCCTGTCCAAAGTCTTTGAATTTTCCTCAAACTTGTGTAGCTTGTCCTTAGAACCTTTTACTTCCATCCTTAGTGAAACTATCTCATGCTCTAATCTTTCACACTCTAGATCTTTTATCTTTAATTTTTTGGCCATACCTTCTTCAATTTTTCTTGCCTCTTCAACCTTGATTTTGAAGTTGGTGAGTTCTTGTAGAAACTTTGCTTTTGCTTTCTCATCTTCTTGAGCTTGAACCCTTAATCCTGAGTTCTCCTTTTTAATTCTTCAAGATCAACACTAAGTCTTTTACATTCTTGCTCTTTTACCTTTGACTATTCAACCATATCTTTTTCAACTCTCCTTGCCTTTTCAACCTTATCTCTCAAGTCAGAGAGATCTTGTAGAAGCTTTGTCTTACATTTCTCATCTTCTTGTATTTGAGCCTTCAATTCTAAATTCTCTCTTTTCAATTCAACAAGTTCCTTAAGAGTGGCTTCCTCTTTTTCTTTTTCTAAATCTTCCTCTTCTTTCTTTCTTTGATCTTCTATAGGAGCATCTCCTTTTTCTTCTATTATTGAAAGTAGAGTTTCTTCTTCATACCTATTTTGACTATCCCTATTATCATTTAGATCCATTTCATATTCACTACTACTGAACCCATGACAATATCTTGCATCATGACCGAGTTGACCACAAACAAAGCATTCTTCACCTTCTTGTGGACAATAAGTTGCATGGTGACCTGTATTCCTACATCTGGTACAAAACTTTATCAATCTGATCTTTTCTCCACTACTTGATTCATCTCTTGAATCTATTTCCATTTTTCCTCCCAACACAACAATATCAAACTCATCTTCTTTTTCTTTCATGACCATGTGTGTTCTTTTCTTCTTGTGTCTCATGGTTTTACCTTTGCCTTTCTTTGCCATTTGTGTTCTTGTAAGATCTTCCTTCAAGTTGTTAAACCTTTTTCGAAGGAACCAACTCTGATACCAATTGAAGAACACAAGCTTATATTGAGAGGGGGGTGAACAGTATAAGACCACTTTTTACTTTTCTTTCCCAATCAATATTATCCAATATAATAATAGCAATATCAATAGCAATAACCAAAGCAATGCATAAATCATCACACACAATAGAGACACCAATTTAACATGGTTCACCCAATGTGGGCTACTCCACGGAGAAAATATTTCACTAATATTTTCTCAATAAATCTCTTGGGAATCCTTTCCCTATTACAATGTTTATGGACCTCTATCCAAAGGAGATACCAATCCCCTAATCAAGTTCATGGATCTCTATCCATAGGAGAACTCCTTTCTCCTCTAGCTCTGACTAGTGATCCTCTAGAAGACCTCTACCTCCACTGCCCTTAGCAAATGGAACTCTATCCATATAAGACACCTATCCTCCTTGCTCTAGATAGATATCTCTATCCTTAACTCTTTCACCTCCAAATATCTATCTCAAATCTATACTAAACATAGTCCTTCAGTATAGCATAAATCTATCCTCAATATCTATCTCTAGTCTAGCATAAACCTATCCTCAAATCTACACCAAACTCTATCCTCAAATATGTACTAAACACAGTCCTTCGTTCTAGCACAAATATATCCTCAATATCTGTCCTCAAGCCTTAACTCAAAGCTTGACTCAATCTCAAATCAACTCTATTGGATCTACCCCAAACCTTAACTCAAGGTTTGAACAAATCAATCAATCAACTCTGCTCTCAAGCCTTCTCAAAGACTTATCTCAAATATACCTTGTAAGCTTCCACAAAATCTCACACTAATCTATCCTCAAGTCCTCTCTAGAACTTGTCCAATCTGCTCAATAAGTTCTCACAAGAACTTATCCAAATCTACTCTCAATCTGTATTGTAAGCTTCCACAAAAGCTTACCCAAATCTATCCACAAGTCTTCTCAAAGACTTACCTCAAATCTGCTCAACAAGTCCACACTAGAACTTGTCCAATCTCATAGAAACATAAAGAGAATTGTTAGAGACTCAATATGCTCTATACTCATCACAATGCTCAATCACTTTCAATCACTCTTTTAGAAACATACAAAGAATTGTTAGAGACTCAATATGCTTCACATTCACCTCAATACTCAATCACTTTCAATCACTCTTTTAGAAACATATAGAGAATTGTTAGAGACTCAATATGCTTCACATTCACCTCAATACTCAATCACTTTCTCAAATCAATTTAGAATATAGAATAGTTTATTTTATGGAACTTGAACAATCACTTCACACATCCACTTGACTAGGCTCAACCAACTCTACTCAACCAATCACTCAATGAAATAATCCTTGCTTACAAACCCTAGTCCAAGCATATGAACACTTCACTCAAAATATTTCCAACAATGCTTATCAACCAATCTCACATAACAATGATACTCATGTTCTTTTCAAACCCTAGTTCAAGTTCTTCACTCAACAACTCACTTCAACAACAATGCTTATAAGACAATCTTCACATAACAATGATACTCATGTTCTTTGCAAACCCTAGTTCAAGTTCTTCACACAACCAATGGCTTCAACAACAATGCTTATAAAACAAGGTTTATAACAACAACTCTTTATTCTAGAAAACCTTGAAGCATTAACTCAACACACTCAATAAGGAAACCCTAATCAAGTCCTTTTCACTCCAAACTTATTTTCCAGAAAACCAACCAATCAACTCAACTATGGAAGAATGTGCTCATACCTTTTTCTTGATGATGAAGGAACCTCAAATATCTGCCACAACCACAAACACTTCTTTGCCAAGCTCAAAGGAGTTAGAAGATACTAAACTCTCTCAAAGATACAATGCAAAATATCAAAACACACATACACCTTATCACTCCATCTTAAAGAAAGCATCCATCAACATATACAAAAAGAATTGACCAAATACACCTTATGATCTCCCAATTAAAAATAATATTTACTACTAGAAATAATGTCAACAAAGTCACCTTCAAACTAACTCAATGGCAAGAAGTCCTCTCAAATTTAATCACTCTTCAATTCACCTTTTGATAAATCAAAAATGTCACAATAACTTTATTTAAAAATAAAGTTTAACACCTTATTCCTTCATTTAATCAAAAATTAATAATTAAAATAAGCACCTTTTCATAACCCCTTATAGCTCCCTAAACCTTATGTTTACACCTTAGGCAATTAAAATTAATGCAAAATTTATTACCTTCACCTAGGTGAGACTCGAACCCTCGACGCCACCTCCTCGTGCATCCTAGCCATGGCCTCGGCTACCGTGAGCGCTAGGCACTCATTTGAAAACCAAAGAGCACCATGTGCTCTATATCCTCTTCACTGGTGCCCAATAAAAAATAAAACATGCATCCTTCCTCGACGCTTCAACCTTAACACTGCCAAAACACTCTTGCCACGAATCGAACGCGGACCACTCTGCACCCAAGCGCCTTAACTCACGACCACTTGCCACTAGGCCACGCTGCCTTGTTGGTTATTGAATTTTAGCCCTCAATAACTTTATCCCTTTTTGCTGGTGCTTAAGACAAGAATCTTGTCTTCTTCTTCACATGAATTTTCACCACAACACTTGCCTCTTTTATTTCTTTCGAACGAAGGATAATTTAAATGCCACTAAGGCATATAGTTTATATACCAATTACCTCCTTTAAACTTGAACGTCGGTGCCTTCAAAATTTGAATAATTAATTTATAAATTATTTAAATTCTTTAGAATTTAAATATTATAAATTAACTTTTAAATCCTTTTGGCTTTATTAAAGCCTTCTTTGATTTTACCACTTTGTATAAATAATATTTATTTATAAAATTTAAATTCAATTTGAATTTAAATATTTTATAAAAATAAATATTAAAACTTCCTTGGGCTTTTATGAAAAACCTTTTATTTTGCTCATCCATGGTTTTAATAAAAACCCTCCTACTTATGCTTCCACATAATATTAAAAATATTATGAAGCTCTTTTGCCATTAACCTTTGCATTGTTCCTTTTGACCTTTTTACATCAACGTAGCTTATTCCTTGACATCAATGACAACTTCGTTCCTTGACATCAATGACAACTTTGACTCAAAATGTCTAACATAGGAGAGGTAGATGGTAGAGCTATATAAAGTTATGGGCAAAGTTTTTTTTCCATACTGTTTTTCTTCTACTATTTGGTAGTAAGCAAAGGGTTCAAGGTCTAGAGGAATATGGATGATCCTTCCTTGGTATTCATATTTGATATATTTATGAAACATGGAAGATAGTACTTTCATAGCATGAACCTAAGGTCATCTTATAAGTATGTTATAAGTTACATTACAAGGAATGACATAGAAAAGGGTATTAAAGATTCAAGGTCCTACTTTGAGAGGTAAAATTATGTTACCAGTAGCTTCTCGTTATTCACTATTAAAATATTTAATGATGAGGTCAATTGTGTTAATCTAAAATTCTTAAGAAAATTTACATTGTAAATGTTGAGCACTGACTGATTGTCCAATAGAACTCTTTTAATGAGCTTCTCTCTAATATGGGCCATTGAAGGGGTGAATATCCTGACATTTAAGATAAAGATATATCAGTTTCATGAAGTTCTAGAACAACACTATTGATTCCAACAAATACTACTATATGGGTGATATAATTGGGAGGAAAATCTTGGTAAACTTCTTACTCACTAAAATATTTGAGTAATATGTGTCTATGGGTAGGTGAAGTTATTAATAAATCTAAAAGATAATCTTAGCAAGTATACTTTCTAATTATTGCCAAATATTGTAAGTATTTTGATTATATTTGGGAGGTCTAAGCACTAAAGGTGTCCTATTGGAGGAAGTCGTCTGTGTGTTCTTAGGAAGAACTAATGGCGGTTGTGAGGGTTTATCTAAATATTGATTATTAGATTATTGTTAGGTTATAATGCAAGAGTAATTATACAAATAAATTGTGCCTATTATGTTATGACCTTGAGCATAATTAGTAGTCTTCTTATAATGTCCTGGCAAAAGATTTTGAAATATTTATAAGTTTTGAATAGGTGAAGTTTGTTGATTAAAGATAATTTTCCCATCATATATAAGGTTTTAAATGACATTACATAAATTTTAGTTGGTATTACATTATTTGGTACCATTGAGTACCATGGATTACTATTGTAAATATTATATTAGGAGTGTGTTTAATATTTGTGTCAATAGTAGGTGTCAAGTTGTGAAGAATGTTTATGTGTTATGTAATAAAGTGTGAAAGGTGTCAAGAGTGCAAGTGTGCAAGTGTGAGTTATTAGTGCAAGGTGTCAAGTGTGCAAGTGAAGATTCATAAGTTTTGGGTGTCAAGTGTGAAGGTGAAGAATCATGTGAGATGTGTCATCATGAGAAGTAGGATGTTATGTAATCATGAGAAGCTTTATCATAATATGAGGCATGGAAAAGGTTGCATCTCTTGTGTGTTTAAGGAGAGAAATAGTCATGAGTATTGAAGAGTTTATTATGTACATTTATATATTGGATATAAAGCTCCATGCTATGTAACAAAGAAATAGAATGATTTTTTATAATGTGATAAATTCTTATTTATGAATGTAATAGTGAACTTTCTTAATGTGCAATACTTGTGTTACTAAGTGAATGTAATTTTGTGTGTTTGTTTTTTTATTCTAGAAATATTTACTTGTGAGATAATTAGGTATATTTTATAATAGTGGTATCACAACCATCTTGGTTAAAGTCCCATATTTATAGAGAGTGTGAAGAGTTGAGAGATATATTTAATAGAAGGATATTACTACATTTAAGAAAATACAAATTGGAGAAGTGAGATATGGATTGGAGGAGTGCAAATTTGAAGAGAAAGCCTATATGGTAGCCTAAGGAATACAAAGGAGAAGAATTTGCATTTGGAGAAGCAATGAAAATTCATGAAAAACATGAGCATTTATGGAGTGGAGGAACATGAAAGCTTGGAGAATTTTACTAAGAATAACACATGAAGATATTATAGTGAAGAACATAGAACGTGAGTTTATGGGAAAAGATTTTTGGATATTTGAAGAAGAAGAATATAGATTATGTGAGATTGTTGAGCTATGGAGATATAGTGAAGGAGAAGATAGATTGCATGATATTATTAAGCTATGGAGATGGGATAAATAAGAAGATAGATTGTGTGAGATTGTTGAGTTGTAGATATACATCATAGAGAAGAAAGAAGTTAGATTATAATTCATTTAGATAACTATGAGGACAAAATTCACAAATGTAACAACTTGGAGATGTTATCTAGAGGAGGCTAGTTTATTATTTTATATCTAGAGGAGGCTAGAAGAGCCATTTTTTGACCAGAGGAGGCTAGAGTGCCATAAGCAATGCCAAAATACTTATTCATAAGAGATTCAAAATAGTTTTAATGAGCAATGTTGCAATTCGAGTAGTAGAGAGGAAGGAGACTTATGTAGAGGAATAGTCTAGTAGAAGAGACAAACATGAGGAAAAGAGTGTAATAAATTTCAAGGTCTTAAAATAGATGACTGAGCTAGCATTACATCTGATAGATTCACCCTGAGTTTAATTTGCCCTGACAAGTCATAAACCTAAGCACTATTGAAGGTAAGAGTTATTTTTAGGTAAAGTTAAATAATTGAATTTTAGAAGTTATAAGGTGTAAAATATTAAAGTGTTATTTGATTTACTTTTTTGGAGATATAAGGATAGTTTTTATTAATGAATTAATGAAATGAATGGAGTAGCAAGTAATTAGTTAATTGAATAGATTAATTAATTAAAAGAGAATATTTGGAATTGAGAAATTGCTTTGGGATACACAAGAAGAAATATAAATAAGTGAATGAATTAAATGGATCATAAGAAGCAAATGATTTAAAGAATTGAAAATTGGTTAATTGTTTAATGAAATAAATGAGATTTGAAAGATGATGAATTGTGAATTAAAATTTGAGAATTAATTGATGAAAAAAATTAATGAAGGAAATTTGAGATTTGAATTTGAAAAAGAGGGAAGAACTTGAAATTAAAATTTGGGAGTTAAAATAAGAGGAAAAAGTATTTGAAGAATTAATTGAAATTGAATGATTAAATTAAAGAAGGAAAATTTTGAGTTGATTGGGAGATATAAGTAAAAGGAATTTGAAAACTTGAGTGAAGAAGAAATTAAATTTGGAAGCAATACGCACTCGTACACCAGAGGAATTGAATTTGTTCAAAAATGAATACATGAAGATCATATATTCAAATAAATAAGTTTGATTAAAAGGAATATTCAAACACAAATATATTATTAAAGACATGTGGCAAGACCACATGAAATCCAAAAAGGCATAAATGATCATTCATGGTATATTGATTCAAGTGCAAGTCATCACATGACGAGAAACCTATATTGATTTGATTTCATACAAGTAAAAATGAACATTCCAATGAAGATAGTATATGACAAGATTTACCATGTACAAATATCTGGGAATGCCACACTAGGATTACCATATTCTGAATGTATATTAGAAGATATGTTGTATATTTTGAATATAGTATATGATAAGGTTTGCCATGTACAAATATCTGGGAATGACACACTTGGATTACCATATTCTAAATGTATATTAGAAGATGTGTTGTATATATTGGATATAACAAATAACCTAATTTTAGTATCTCAATTGGTCAACAAAGGAAGAACTATGGAATTGAAATAAATAAATGGAAATAAAACTATCTCATCAAGAAATAAATTAAAATTGAGGTCATGGAGTCTATCAAGAATGGGATATTTGCATTGCATGTAATGGGAATATCACAAAAAGTTGTAAACCAGATTTTTTGCCATAGGAACAAAATCAAAAGAGATGTTATATTGAGGATAATTCTCTTATGAAAAATAAATAGAGAATAGTGGAACAAGAACAACATAAATAGCAAAATCAAAGGATGAAGACCGATGACTAAAATCCTTCACACCAAATAATGTAATATAGGGGGTGTTAGCAAGTATTATATTATTCGGTACCATTGAGTACCATGAAGTACTATTGTAAATATTCTATTACAAGTGTGTCTAGTATTTGTATAAATAGTAGGTTTCAAGTTGTGAATAATCTTTGTATTATGTAATAAATTATAAAAGGTGTTAAAAGTGCAATTTTGAGGTAAGTGAGTTATTAGTGCAAGGTGTCAAGTGTGTAAGTGAAAAGTCATAAGTATTAGTTGTCAAGTATGGAAGTGAAGAGTCATGTGAGATGTGTCATGATGTGAAGTAGGAGTTTATGTAACCATGATAAGCTTTGTCATAATATGAGGCATGTGAAAGGTTGCATATCTTATGTGTTTAAGGAGATCAATAGTCATGAGTATTGAAGAGTTTATTATGTAAAGTTATATATTGGAGACAAAGCTCCATGCTATGTAACAAATTAATAGAATGAGTTTTGTAATGTGAGAAATATTGATTTATGAATGTAATAGTGAATTTTCTTATTGTGCAATACTTGTGTTACTATTAAATATGATTTTGTGTCTTTGATCCTGGAGATATTTACCTATGAGATAATTAGGCATATTTACCAATAGTAAAGTGTTGCATCTATCAATTTTGTGTCCATCAACATGATGATAATAACAATGCTTATCATGTAATACTAGTTAGGTAACTCATTTGTGGTATCTAGAGGTCTAATGTGGGGGAGATTAATCATATTTACTTCATGAAATATCTTTAGAATGATGGTTTGTGTTTGAAAAATATTAGTAAATTGGTACTTAGATTTATCTTGTTTTTCTAAGATAATGTTTTAAGGAGTAGTAGATGTATTTATGTTATTCATTTAATGGGAATAGGTAACACTATCGCCTTCTATATTTTTATTTTTATATTATCTTTTTTTAGTGGAAGAAGATGGTTTATTATCTTATTTCTTGTATTTAACTTGCCCCTTCATAGGAGGGTGACTTCTACACATTTGGCCATGTCACATGCATCTTCAAAGGAGGTAATATTAATGGTTTCTAAAGGATAGGACAACTATTCATGAATATTACATATGAAGATATGTAAAATTTCCTTTGATGGGAGAATGTACTAGAGCCTTCCAACAAGAGTTCACCATTTTTCCAAGAAAGTAGTTAAATTTGTATCTTTAACTTATTTCGATTGATAAAGGTCATCTATGGTGATATTTTCCTTTTTTTTTCAATGAGTTTACATAGGTTTTTATGAGAGGTGTTAGTCCCCTCATTTTAAATTTTTAAGTTTACAAGGGTTTTTATGAGGGGTCCTAGTCCCCTTGTACCGAGTGGGTTTGAACTTAGATCTCTTGAATGAAAACCCAAGAAATTTACCACTGTGGTAAGCTTACAAATTTTATGGTGATATTTTCTTTAATATATACTAAAATTATATTTTATGAATACCTTCATAATCTCTCTAAATACTTTACTAGAATGGTCGGGTGTTTGGAAGTAGAATTCCAAGGCTAGGCTACTAAGGCTTTTGAGAAATATCCTAAGGAGAAGCATTTCATCATGAGTTACATAATTGCAAGCAATTTGGAATAATCTAAGGTGATTAATAGGATCCATCTTGCCATTATACACTTAAAATTTTGGTGTTTCAAACTTCTGTGGAAATGGATGGCTAATAACTATAGGATATAATGGTTGGCTATAAAATTAATCAAATGAATACTTTTTTCTAGATGAGTCCCCTTGAAGAGAGGCAATTAGGCATTCTAATTTCTAAAATTTAGAATATCACTTTTCAATATGTTCTAACTTAGCATTTATGTTTTAGAAATTTAAGGATGCTTGGTTTGGAGGTGTTGGTAATACTAATGAGGGTTGATGATTTAAATAAGGAAAAATTTTAGATACTTGAGGAAGTGACCCTCATTTGATTGGACATTATAGGTGCTTGTACGAATACAGTATCCAAGTTAGTTGACAAGAAAGGATTGGTAGAAATAAGATTTAAGATAGATGGAGTATGTAAAGGAACACTAGGGATGGAAGTGGGTATACCTATAGAAATTGTAGGAGGAATAGTAGAATCAATAGGATGAGCTATAGAAACATTAGAACCTAAAGTATTAACTTGATTTTTATTTAATGGTGTGATGATAGATTGACTATTTGAATATTCAACATTTTCATTTTGTGGATTGGAATTAGAAGTTTCTCCCCTATTTTGATCATCAATTTATTCTCTAAGGATGTCTAGAAATATATTTTTGTTCCTTCTTACATATTCTCTAATATGATCTAAACAATAAATTGATACCCTTTCTAAAACATGTTCCACCCCTCTATAATTAGGGTTTACCCATGGATTTTCTTCCTCTTCTTGGGTATGTGGAAAAGGAGGGTAATAAGATGATGAAAAACCCCTACTATAGGTGTTATATCAATTTTTAATCATAGATAAAAGATTAGGGGAAAATAAGTTGGGTAGTTAATCAGATCTTGATTAATACAATTTACAAATGCTATGATTATAAAAAATGGTTGATATACCTTAGGAGGATATCTTGATATACATATCCTTTTGATATACCCATTTTTACATGGAAGAGGCTTGGTTCCCTCCATATACACAGTTATATGTGAGGGAAAACCTTGAGGTACATGAACAAGGAATGGTATAAGGATCAATCACATCTAGATACATGACTTAGCATTGGTACTTTTACATCGATAGAAGGAACAAGTTCTTAATATTTTATTAATATGATCTAAACTAAACAAATAAATTTAAATTGTCTTGCTTAAGTTTAAGTTAATTTTATCATTTATTAAGGGAAAATATGTGTTTCACATTGGGTTCATCAAAATGTAGATAGTGGGCCACATAGGATGAGATACTAGATCCCTTTCCAAAGGGGACCTAATTAATTTCATGCGATTTGGTCTACCTCACATGTATATGTATATGGATAAATATATGTTCAAGAAAATGTTTTGTGTGTTGATTAATCAAATAACCTAAGGTTGTATTTTCTAACCTAAAAAAGACCACTAATGAACTAAAATAAAAAATAAAGGATTCAAGAATATAAGTATGCAAGAAAACAAAGTCCTAGACTATATGCTCATTTGATTCCAATGCTTATAAGAAATTAAAAGAATATTATTTTATTTTCAAGGGAAAACAAAGAGATAGTGCAAGTAAACAAGCTAGCCTAAGTTGAAACTAAATGTTTTTTCTCATTCCTTGCCTAAAGCATTTTATCAAAATAAAATTATCCAAGATTCAATTCCTTTTATTTTTATTTAATTGATAAAATATATTGTCAGTTATAGTAATCAGAGATAAAACAACAGAAAAATATTATAGGAAATAGAAAATTTTAGTCAAACATAAAAATTACTTGATTTTGATGGCTATCCAATAGAGCTAAATTTTTATAGTAGCATTAGTACTGGTGCTATCATTGATTCCCAATGCTATTGTGGATAATATTGCAAAACTAAAAAAGGTAATAGGTATAATGTTTAGAGGGTTTGTTTAATCATAGGGAAGTGGGTAACTATCTGACTACACTAATCAGACCCCCTATCTCTTTTGACAATAAAAATTAAGCTTGAAAAGAAAGCAGATTTATAGTTTTAGCAATAACACTGAAGTTTAGCAATAATGCTGGTAGTGGTGATATTGGGGTAATGTGGCACTATTAATTTATGAAACAATAGAGAACTAATTTCCTAATTTTTTTAGGTATTTTCATCACTATCATTCCTATAAATTGAAAATAGATCCTAGAGGGCCTAAATAGATGTAAAATTCAACTCAAATACAAGGATACAACCCAAAATATGATCTAAACTTAGTGGTAGAGGTCTAGATGACAAAATGTGTTACAAAACAATACAATTTGGTACCTAATTTCTATAATATATGTGAAGAGATCTCAAGAAGTTATAGATTTACAAGACTGGTGAGGTGAGGTCTATTAAATATCTACAAAATAGAGTGTAAGGAGATTCTAAAACAAGATTAGATTCTACAAATATATGAGTAGTTATTACAAAATATTAACCAAAGCAAAATATGATGTCATATAGTAAATTCAAGTATAATTTCAATATATAAATATAAATATATATATATATATATATAACAAAGAGGACCTAAAAGGACCACTTACACACACACACACACACACACACACACACACACACACACACACACACACACATATATATATATATATATAATACAAAGAGGACCAAAAAGGACCACTTAGTAAGCACTAGATGCTACAAATTTTTTGTAGATAATCAAATAAAAAATAAAAATAAAAGCATATACATGGGATATTAGAGTGAGTAGGGATGCTATTGTGATTAAGCTATAGTGAAAATAAGCATATATTGGCTATATATATATATACAAAATAATACAAATGAGCATGAATAAAGATCAAATAGACAAATAATGGCTCGTAGATAGTTGCAAAATGACACACATTGGGTTGGAGATTAATACCTACAAAATAGGTTAGAAAACATAAAATAAGATGCTATCAATAATAAAAAGATATATAAAAAATGTTAGAAATTATATATTGCATCAAGAAAGTGGTTAGCAAGGCCAACAAAGGGGGAAAATGCATAAATATGAGAAGCAAATTTGAAGAGAAAATTAAGCTAGGAGTGAAATATTACAATCAAATACTAGCAGAACCTCCTTCTCTTAGCTAAGATATCCTCCTTGATGGAAACAACAAGAGGATATAGCCTTGTTTAAAAAGCTCATATGTCTTGCCTCACTTAGCTATGAAATTTGCCTTCCCAAATGTTATGAAATTTGCACCAAAAATGTAAGAGATAACGAGTGAAATAAAATAGAGCATAGAAAATTTTGGTAGATTTTTATTACTTCATTAATGCTTGTTCAACACCCATACCATGGGATGAATTTATAGATTTTGGGAGTGAAAATACTTGGAGGAAAAGAAAGGTCAAAGATGTCATTTGGAAAAGGGAAGGAATTCAAATTTTTTAGTCTTGAGGAGAGGAGATAGCATGTATGAACAAACCAGAGAGTGGAGGAAGGAATGTGTGTGCTTTTGGATCATGCCATAGAGATTCAAATTGTGTCAGTGATAGTGCTACTTTTTTGCAATGACACTAATAGTAGCACTATTGTCAAATATCAGCGTTATTCATAGATTTGACCATTGGAGTGTCAAACAAATAAAATTTAATCAAATTGCAATAGTTATAGGAATTTACAATAACAATATCATGGAATATCAACACTATTGTTTTGGGGCCAAAAATAAAGGAATTTTTTTTGGATTGACTTGATTGACTGAAGATCAATTGCTAGGTGTCATGATTGAAGTGCTAGTCAATTAGACATGTCAAAATTGGATTTCTACAATACCCCCTACACTATTTTCAATCCAAACAACACAAATTTTGGCACTCTGAATGGTGATATAGTTCCCACTTTGTGTTGGTTGGATTTAAAATAGTGTATGGGGTATTGTAGACATCTAATTTTGACATGTCTAATTGACTAGCACTTCAATTATGACACATAGCAATTGATCTTTAATCAATCAAGTCAATCCAACAAAAAATTCCTTTATTTTTAGTACCAAAACAATAGTGTTGATATTCCATGTTAGTGCTATTGTAAATTCCTATAACTATTGCAATTTGACTAAATTTTATTAGTTTGACACTCCAATGGTCAAATCTATGAATAAATTTGATATTTGACAATAGTACTACTATTAGTGTCATTGCAAAAATGTAGCACTATCACTGACACAGTTTGAATCTCTATGGCATGATCCAAAATCACACACATTTCTTCCTCAACTCTCTAGTTTGTTCATACATGCTATCTCCTCTCCTCAAGCCTACAAAATTTGAATTTCTTCCCTTATCCAAATGATATATTTGACCTCTCTTTTCCTCCAAGTATTTTCACTCCCAAAATCTATAAATGCATCCCATGGTATGGGTGTTGAACAAGCATTAATGAAGCAACAAAATTCTACCAAAATTTTATATGCTTTATTTTCTTTCACTCATTCTCTCTTACATTTTTGGTCCAAATTTTATAGCATTTGGGAAGGTAAATTTCATAGCTAAGTGAAGCAAGACATAGGAGCTTTTGGAGTAAGGATATATCATCTTGTTGTTTCCATAAAGGAGGATCTCTTAGCTAAGAGGAGGAGGTTCTACTAGGATTTGGTTGTAATATTCCACTCCTAGATTGCTTTTCTCTTCAAATTTACTTCTCATATTTATGCATTTCTCCCTTTTTTGGCCTTGCTAACCACTTTCTTGGTGCAATTTATAATTTCTAACATTTTTTATGTATATTTTTATTATTGCTCGCATCTTATTTTATATTTTCGAACCTATTTTATAGGTATTAATATCAAACCCAATGTGTGTCATTTTTTAACTATCTACGAGCCATTATTTATCTATTTGATATTTATTCATGCTCATTTGTATTATTTTATAGACATATATAGCCAATATATGCTTATTTTCACTATAGCATAATCACAATAGCATCCCTACTCACTCTAATATCCCATGTATATGCTTTTATTTTTATTTTTTATTTGATCATTTGCAAACAATTTGTAGCATATAGTTCTCACTAAGTGATCCTTTTAGGTCCTCTTTGTGTGTGTGTGTGTGTATATATATATATTGAAATTATACTTGAATTTACTATATGACATCATATTTTGCTTTAGTTAATATTTTGTAATAACTACTCATATATTTGTAGCATATAATCTTGTTTTAGAATCTCCTTAAACTCCATTTTGTAGAGCTTTAGTAGACTTTACCTCACCAATATTGTCAATCTATAATTTCTTGAGATCTCTTCACATATATTATAGAAATTAGGTATCAAATTGTACTGTTTTGTAACACATTTTATCATCTAGACCTCTACCACTAAGTTTAGATCATATTTTGGGTTTTATCCTTTTATTTGAGTTGAATTTTATATCCATTTAGGCCCTCTAGGATCTATTTTCATCCATTTGGTAGAGCCAAGGAAGAACTAACGAGTAGAATATAGCTAGCAGAAATAGATAGACAAATACTGAGAAATAGAGAGCTATCCCCAACTGCTCAAGTGCTCAAAAAGATATCTGGGAGAGTGTAAATTTTGTACAGATCGGATTATTGTTGGTAGCCGATTGATATTACAAGGGGAAGAAATAATAAATACCCTAAAAGCAAGCTATAATAAGGTAAAGTTAGCAATTTAGGAAATTAATAGTCTAGGATTCCAAATATTTTGGGATGTAAATAGGCAATTCTACAACAAAGAGCAACTAGCCCAACTCATAGATCAACAATAGTGAAATTGATGTGATCATATAATTGTATACTTTCATAAGCTTTCTACTTTGTTTTTAAAAACTATAGAGTTATCACAAAGGTATGGGAACCCTTTCTATGATCATTTTTATCATTTGCAACATGTTCTCCATGATTTTAGAACAATACATGTCCCTTATCAAGGGATATGGGACAAAATGTATCAACTATTTCAGCTACCAAGAATACCTCCAATAGCCTAGGCAGTCAACCAGTAGGGAAAAACTTTAGGAGTAGCTTTGGAGGGGTAAGAACAACCCAATATTAAATTTGGGACTTCATAGATAGGAAGTGTATAAAATAAAAACTTTATGCAAGAAAAAAATTTTGATCTTTTGTTTTTTATGTCATTTTGATTGTGTGGCCTAATAGATAAGGCTAAATGGGTTCTATGCTTCTACAAGCAAAAACCCCCTATGAGTCACCAATAATGTGGGTTGAATTTTCCACCCACATTCATATCTAGATAAGGAGATGAATATTATCAATAAAATACATTGCTCCCTTGCTAAGGTAGCCCATTGAATAGTTAAAACAAGGGTTGGATTAAAGAATACAAGAACAGGGATGTAATTTTTGCTACGTATAGAAGCATTGTTGAACATTTTGAATGTTGATGTCAGCATGAGATGCAAAAATATTCGACATTCGACAACTAAAACCAATGAATCCCAGAGTAATTTTTGGCTAAGTGGTCTGGCTAGACGGTTTTGAGTGTTGATGTTAGTGGAATAGAAATAGAAATTCAACATCTAGTATGTAGTAGCCTAGGTAGATAGTGATGATGGTGATAATAGAGAAGTATAAAAAATCCAAAAAGACTTTGGAAAGCACCCAAATTCTCAAATCAATATTTTGAGTAAGTCTAGTATCTGGTACAATAGTGGAGCCTACATGGTATATTGATCCTCAATGTCGGTTTATAATACTTATGTCAATAGGTGTATTATAATACCTGGTTTAGTAATTGATGAAAATAAATTTTTTTAAGGCATAAGTTGAACCCAATGTCTGGCAAAGTGCTTCACCAAGCTAAGGAATAAAAGAAGTGCCAAATGATTTTAAGTGTTGATGTTGGTAAGGGATACCAAGATCTCTAGTAAAAATGATTTGAAATCTCGATGCTCAATAACATAAGAGGGAAAGTTTTAAAGGAATATATAAAGTAAAATCATGCACCAAACTACCCAATATATGCTCTTGATAAGTGAATCTACTATCAGAAGATATCAATGACTTTAAAAGCTTCTTTGAATGACACTTGTGCTATTATAGCTAGGGAGGTAGTGGGATAACTAAAAGCATAATTAGAGAATCTTGTGCACTAGATGAAGACATGACAACCACCACTCCCTTAGATCAAGCAAGAGCAAGCCACATCAACACCATAATGCTAATTCAGTTGCAATAGTATGAACTAAAAGCTTAAATTACACGTATTGCAACAACCTATAAACCTATAATCCACTCTCTAAACTATTATGATAAATAATTAATTGTAATTATAAATCTATATATACTAAAATCCAAGTCATTCTAATGGTTGGATATTTGGCATTTTACAATTGGCATAATTGTATTGATTGATGCTATATGCATTTTGAGTGAAGATTGGATTGTTGTTTAGACTTGTTCTCACTTCTTGTGTTGAACATGTATGTATGCCTTATTGAGTAGTTAAGCATTTTTGTTAAAGCTAGGAATGGATAATTTTGCTATAGTTATTCTGCATTCTAGATTTCTACTTGTATTTACTATTATAGTTTTGGAATGACTTAGTAATGCTTAGAGTTCTTCATGTTAATTGTTATAAAGTACAAGGAAAACAAATTGTTCTATTAGGTAATTTAATATAAATTTGAATTGTGAGACTCTGCATTATGTCTCTTGATGTTGTCAAATTTGCACCTCTTTCATCTTATTTTTCTAACCCTTCTATATTTCTTACTTTAGTTTTCAAACCCCCAATTTTAGTTATATTAGCTAGGCAAAAAGGGAATCAACCTCCTCTATAGGTTGAATTAGAGACCCCTATTTCTGAGGCATCCAATCTTGGTTGAGGTCTTGAGGGCGCATCTCATTCACTTAGGCAAATTTTGAACCAAGACTTCTTTAACTTATTATTTTATACAAGTTGATACTTTAATTATTCTAACTCTTTCTTCAATTGATCCTTCTTAGTAGCCTCTTTCTTTAGTGCTTCTACTTCTTTCCAGAGTTATTACTTTTATATTATCAATTTTATCGCTATCTAGGTATTATATAATGATTATTTCTTATATATTTTAGCATTGATTGTCACTTTAATATGTTTTATGGTTGCTACTTGTTGCAATTGACCTATAAACTACATCATTTGAAAATGATATATTTTTTTAGATCAAGTTCTAATATCCTTATAATATAATATATCAATGTTGTAGCAAGCCTAGTTCAATCTAAGTAGAAGGCTTTTTCAATCACTAATTTCTACCATACTTGATGAGTTGTGACAATAGTAGCATGGATTCCTTTAGAGCTAATGCATTAGAATCTACTACCTCCTCTATAATTTACCCTTTTACATATTTTGTTCAGGTGATAATATCTCTTATTTATTTTTGGTCTAGACATTTTTTTCTTACCAAATGAATGTCTAGCTAGATCATATGGTTGTCTATTTTTTCTAATTGATGATAACGGATGTTGGTGAAGATGGAAGTATGGTCATTAACACCTATGTATAATTTGTATCAATGTTATGAACCTCCTTGCTGATCCTTATAAATTGTTACAATTTGTATAAATATTAAATAACATCCACAATGAATAATCCACATAAAATAAAACAAGACAAATATGTTAAACACTACAATATTTTCAATTTATAGTTTCAAACCCTTGAGGTAGGGCAAAATTGTACACTACTCCTTATTGTAAGGATGCTACTCTTTAATATATATCAATATGAGATCTCAACAATACAATATTCTTCTCTTCTTCCCCAATATGAGCCTCTTGCCTACATTATATATAGCTAAACTACCTACCATTACCCTTATCCACATATGTGTTGGAATATATTATATTATTTAGTACATGATAATATACCACATTGGGTACATATTTAGATTAGGAGAGTGTCCTAGATTAGAGTGTGAGTATTTACTTTATGCAATGTAATAAATGCACAAGTATTATTAAAGTGTGCAAAGTATTTTGGTAATGTAAATGTGCATAATAGTCCATGTGCACATGAGTCCATAAAGTAGGAATATGAAGACTCTATAGAAGAGTGAAGGTCAAGAGTTCTCCATATGAAGAGTCACATTCCATTATATATATATATATATATATATATATATATATATATATATATATATATATATCTATGAGTATGTGTATGTATGAGATATATGTATTGTAAGAAGAGAAAGTATGGAAGTATGGTATTTATTCAATGGAGACACAATTTTTGTGAGCATTTGTTAATGGCATTTCTATGAGTTATTTAGGAATTTATTTATGAGTTTTATATATTTAAAATATTGCCATTATCATATATTTCATATTGTAACTTTATTTTAGATCTTGTGGTTATTTTATCTTAAGTACTTAGCTTCAAAAGCTAACAATGGTATCAGAGCCACAACAAGGTTTTGTCTTGCACAGGTTTTAAAATTGAAAAGGATATTTCTACTAGTTAAGGAGAAACCAGTGAAGGTTGAAGATTTACCTATTCCAAGAGTAAATTTGGAATAGAAGGAAATTTACAAGTCTTGAATATAGACCTTGACATTGATGAGATTAAGAGACCCAAGAAGGAGGTCCTATTGAAAAGTTTGAGAAGAGAGAAAGAGGCCAAAGGAGCCTTATTGAATATTGGAGATTAAGGAGACTCAAGAAGAAGGTCTCCATAGAATATTGAATACTGTAGATTGAAGTTTGAAGAGACCCAATAAAGAGGTCACATTGAAGAACTTCCAAATTTGGAAGATAGAAGATTGAAGATTGAAGACTACGAAAAAGTCCTATTGCATATTTGATAAGAAGTAGAATATGGAGATCCAATAAAGAGATATAATTGTATAATTTCCATAGTTGGAAGATTAAAGAGACCAAATAAAGGTCTCATTGAATTTTTGAGAAGAAGAATTGAGGAGCTACAAAATTAGAAGACCCAAGGGAAAGAGGTCTCAAGAGAATTAGTAGAAGAAGAATAAGGCTAGAGAAAGCCTCATTACAAAGTTGAATAAGTGGCCATTGGAGGATATTTTAAGAAAGCTAGAGGTAGAATATTTCAAGCAAGAAGAAGGTTTTGATAAGAAGGATTTGGGACACCTGTCACCATTCGACAACAAGCCCAAAAGAAAGAAGGATTTGGCAAGAAGGTTGCCAAATTTTGGATAAGATTTTTGAAGGACTCAAGACATTATATTCTTGAGGAATAAGATAATGGAAGATATTATATTTGAAGTCATAATTTGATAAGAATATTGAAGGAGAAAGAAATATTGAAGAGGCCACAATTTTGAGAAGTTTAAGGACAACCACAAATATTTTGAAGGCTGATTTGAAAAGAAGAAGGTTGCTGATTTTTGAGGTAGAAGTTGAAGGGTCACATGAAAACAAATTGAATAAGGCATAAAGCTATGATTTAGAGAATATTTGGGTATATTTTGAAGATCCCTTGAACAACCAATTGAAGGAAGGCTTGACAACAAAAGAAGGTAGCAAATTGAAGGAATTGAATGTTGTTTTTGGATAGCAAGATAAAAGAGAAGGATTCAGACATTTGAAGATTTTTGAAAAGAAATATTGAGCAGCAAATTGGAGTTATAAGAGATTCTTGGATGGCAATATAAGGAGGAGAAACTAAAGTTTTGAAGCAACAATTTGAAGAGATTCAAGCTGAAAATTTGGGTAACATTAGAAGGAGAAAATAGAGCTACATTTTGGAGAAATTTTGGGTAGATTTGAGAAAGGTTTGGATAGCAAAGCAAAGGAATATTTGGAAGAATTTAAAGCTGCAAATTTTAGAGTTTGAGAGAACACATTTGGAGGATATTTGAAGCTACAAATTACAGAGTTTTTTGGACAACATTTGATCAAATAAAAGTGCAAAAAATTTAAAGGTTTTGGAGAGCAAGTTGAAGGAGAAATTGACAGCAATTTAAGACAAACAATTGAAGGAGATTAAGGTAGGATTTAGACAATGAGAAGGTAGCATTTTTGGAAACATTGAATGCTGTAAAATTAAAGGATTCTTGGACAACGATAGTGCAACAAAGTGAAAGAAAGTGGAGCTACAAATTCTACAAATTCAAGACAGCAAAAGGTGAATCAAAATCACCCAGAAGATGAGCTACAAAAGGAGGAAATAAAGGTTTGAAATATTGGTGCTATAAAAGTTTATTATCCCAATATTAAAACTAGTTTATTTTAAGTTGTTTGAGAGCACCATATTAGATTTATTAAAACCAAAAAAAGAAAGGAAGTAAAGTGTCTCCAAGAAGGCATCTTGGTTACATTCAAACCTGCATATTTTAATAGCAAAAGGTAGATTAGATATTGCATAAGAAGTAGGAGTTATAAGGAAGAAAGCATTATTTTTAGAGCATGCTATATAGCCAACAAAGTGCAATTTTTTATAAGTCTAGCTAAAGAAAAGAAAGAGATCGAATAGTGCACAAGGACAAGGTAAGGTTAGAGTGTTTAAAAATAACATAAAGCACAGGTAAAAGCTACAAAATATCTTGGTGAAGAGAAGCCATTGAAGGAGTAGTAAAACCACCAAGAAAAGAACGAGGTTCCCCCATATTGGATAAGAATCCACCATTATCAAGGATCCAACAAAATCAACCACCATTGGTTGAAAATGAAGTTGAGGAGAAGAGTCACCAGTGGAGAAGTACTAGCCACCATTCCAGTTGAAGCACACCACCTACTATTGAAAGTATTAACATCACGTTCACCAGAGAAGTTGAATAAGATTTTAGGAAATTAAAGGAGAAGTATTTTTTGTGAGAAAATGAAGAGACATTTGAGGAAGTTATAGAATTGGAAAAGAATGTTTTTTGGTGAGCCAAATAGATTTCATATAAATTCCAATAGTTTGTTGAAGGAGAAGCAATGAAGGGACATCCATAATTTATACCATGTGGAGGATATTCAAGTTGAAATGCTTGAGCAAAGAGAATATGAGAAGAAAAGGTACGTAATGTACCACTTGCAATGTATAGGAGTTGAGAAGACACTTGGTATTGTGGAAATAGAACCATCGATCACTCATAAATGAATCTGAAACATTGGAAGACTAAGTGGTGAAGAGTTGGAGAACAAAGAGTCATAGTCTAAGTTCCAACCACCAAGGAGCATTCAAATGATCTAGAGGAGCTCCATAAATGCATGGGAGTTAAACTCCATACATAGACAATAGCCTAGCATAGTAGAAGGAGGAATTAATGCACTTAAGTATGATAGAATTGAGAATGTGAGGTAGAAAGGAGTTACATTGTGGAGTAGCATATTATTAGGGTAATTCAAATACCCTTACCATGTATTGCATACCTATTTTGAAGGTAAGGCTAAAATTATTTATTTGCCAAAGGATTGGAGCCATAAGGTTCAGATTAATTATTATTTTCTAAGGTTAAGATAGAATTAATCTAATTAAACATAGATTAATTTAATTTTTAGAGAGATAAGGCTTTAAGTCAAAAATTGAATACCTTAGAAAGAGATTAATTATTTTTGGAAAGTATTAAAAAGGGATAAAATTATTTTTGAGATATTGGAAAATAATTTCAAAGGTTTTGGAAGGTTTTGTAAAGTTTTGTAATCAATTTATTAAGTTTTGTGAAGCATATTTAATATTTGCAAATATTGCTATTTTGGAGAAATAAGGATTTCAACATCAAATTAGGAATACAAAACTTGCAAATATATTTTTATAGAATTTCTAAATTTCTAAATTTGGAGTTATAAGGAATTCAACACCAACATAGGATTGGGAAATTTAGAAACCATATTATTGAGATTTGGGAGATAAAAGGAATTCAACATAGTTGTTTGAAAAGTAGAAAATTGAATTGATATTTAGTCTCTAATTCAAAAATTAAAGAGACATAAATATTGAAGTTTTGAAAACTAAAATTACCTCAAAGGTATTATTTGGTAAAAGCAAACTAGGGAGACAAAGAATACAACACTAAAACTATTTTTGAAGATAGTAATGGATAAATTAGCAAGAGGAAAATATCATCACAAAGTACACTATAAGAGGATCCAAGATACTTCTTATAAAAAATGTAAAATTACTTCAAGCACAAATAATTCTACAAGTCAAAATGGAAAATATATTTGGTTTATTGATTCTAGTGCAAGCCATCACATGATAGAAAATTTACAATGGTTTGATTGCCTTGAAGTCAAAAATAATCTTGGAATGAAAAGTGTAGATGGAAAATCCTATATTGTGCATGGATATGGGTGTGTAACACCTAGTACATATTTTCCAAATCTTTTGTTACATGATGTTATGTATATTCCTGGATTGACATCAAATATTATTTCAGTAGCAAAATTGGTTGAGAGCAAAAGAATAATTGAGTTTAGATATATAAATGGAATCAATAAGTGTCTCATTATGAATAAAAATGAGATAGAAGCTACAAGATCAATTTACAATGATATATATGCTCTAGACTCAATTGGGATTTCATAAGAAATTATTGTAGTTCAAAACAACACTAATGGATTTTTTGAACAAATTGCAAGAAATGAAAAGTCCATGCTTCATAAAATTCGACATGCAACTCAAATATTTAGAATGAAAAATATGAGAGGACAATAATACTTTGGATGAGAGGACAATAATACTTTGGACTACTTTGTCATCTACAAATTAAAAAATAAGAATAGGAACCTGATTAAGCTGGAGAACATATGAAATATGAAGAACCATATTGAAGACTAAAGTCTTCAATAACCAAATAATGTAATATAGGGGGGTGTTGGAATATATTACATTATTTGGTACATGTTAATGTACCACCTTGGGTACATATTTAGATTAGGAGAGTGTCCTAGATTAGAGTGTGAGTATTTACTTTATGCAATGTAATAAATGTACAAGTATTATTAAAGTGTGCAAAGTATTTTGGTAATGTAAATGTGCATAATAGTCCATGTGTACATGAGTCCATAGAGTAGGAATATGAAGATTCTCTAGAAGAGTGAAGGCCAAGAGTGCTCCATATGAAGAGTCACATTCCATTATATATATGTCTATGAGTGTGTGTGTATGAGATATATGTATTGTAAGAAGAGAGAGTATGGAAGTATGGTCTTTATTCAATGGAGATACAATTTTTATGAGCATTTGTTAATGGCATTTCTATGAGTTATTTTTGAAGTTATTTATGAGTTTTATATATTTAGAATATTACCATTATCATATATTTCATATTGCAAATTTATTTTAGATCTTGTGGTTATTTTATCTTAAGTATTTTTGGGCAAAACATTGGTTAGTTTTCTACAGTTCAATTAATTACCTCCATTTAATTGTCAACCCGGGGTAGCTCATAGACTTGTGAGCATCACGCACAATATATGCCTGTAGTGCGAGGAATGAGTCCCTATGTGCCTATTGGTTTGGGGGGTGTTTGATGTTCATTGAAGTTTTGATTCTAAATTCCAAACCAATAATCTATCCTACGTCTATGAAAACAGGATTGAATGCATACAGAAATTAAAATGGTACTTTGTTGGAAATGACAGAAAATAGGAAAAATAATAGGGAAATAAATAATCTAAAAAAAATAGTAAATAAATTAACTACAGAAAGCAAGGTAAAAGGGGGAGGAGTACTGTTTAGAGTGGGCCCAGGCTCCAGTAGTCTTCCGCCCGATCAATTCATTCACCGGACGCTAGTTTGAGATTAATAAAAACACTCAAATGAATATATTGCAGCTTCAAAAAATTACAGAATAATTCTCATGTCCAGGATATCTTTATCAAGGGTGGCCTGCATATTTATAAGATATGCAGCCATGCCCTGTTACATTTGAGAGCAAATCAATTCCTGATTTTTTGGTTACAACAACATGTATGAATAATGGAGATAAAGCAAAAATATTTAATTTCAGATTGATTTAACGTATTCTATTTTTATCAAAATAGAATATGTTTAATATTATGCTTTATCTATTTACATTGTTGTTTACGTATTGCTAAAAAATAGATAACACATGGTCTTTGATATTGTCCTTCATCTTCATCTTTGCTAAAATATCATCTGCATCCATCGCTGAAATATTTATTCTATGTTCTATCGACAACAGGAGTCATGCTGTAATTTTACGTCAACAGGAGTCGGGCTGTAATTCTGTGTCAATGGGAAGTAGGCACCTAACGAGAAGTAGGTGCCTATGGGAATTAGGTGCCTAATAGAAATCAGGTGCCTACAGGAAGTAGGCACCTAATGGGAAGCAGGTACCTAATGGGAAGTAGGCACCTAACGGGAAGCAGGTGCCCATCAGTTAAGCACCAAACGGAAGTTGAGCGCTTCAAAGGGAATCGAGCCTGACTTAGTGCTTCATACTGGTGTACTGCAGATGTTTTACCTTCATCAAATTGAAAGTGCCAGGTCCAAATGGGACCTTGACGTAAACATGCTAAAATACCGTAAAAACCACTAAATCTGCACACAATTCACTTAAAAACAAATATTAGATAATATACATAATTTACTATTAAATATATATATATAAAACTTTCATAAAACATACATTCTATAATAATAATGTCGCATAATATGTTAGAAATCCATGTATAAATATGAGCATTTTTGGTGCTCATCATCCCCCCATGCTTAAAAGAGTGGCGCGTCCTCGTGACACCCCCCATGCTTAAAGAGTGGCACACCCTTGTGACACTCGGTGCTTATAATTTCCATTTTTAGCAACGGTTGTCCAATAAGCTCTATTTTTCTTTCTCCTCTTTCTAGTTGTGGCAGCTCATTCTTTTTTAGCAAATGATTTGTGGATTTCCCCCATGGTAAATCTCTATGTTTTTTCCACTTTTTGATTTTTTTTTAATCCGACAACTCTGTTATTCTACACATATTCTTGCTAACTTATAGTTTTTCTGAACCAACTACATCCATGAATGCAGGCAGTCATTTACCATAATTAGAAATAATTAAAGTTATTTGTGCAAGATATCTTTAAAGCATGTGCTAGATTTTAAGTGGATGATGACCATGAGTGTTCTCCCAATAGAATATTTGCATGTGGATAAAATACCAAATGGGGCTAAATGGTTGGATGAACAATTTAATGAGGATCATGTCGACACTATTTTACAGAAATATATTTCTATGAAAACTATATATATACAAAATAGAAAATTAAGTACACACCTATATTATGTTTTGTGCATGTATAATGCACAAACGTTCATGGTGCACTTGTATTAGTTGTTTGATGATGACCATGTGTATTGGAACAAAGAACAACATGCTTATTTCCCATGTGGAATTTTTTTCTCCATATGACTGGTTCTTGATTACTGCAATTTATTCATTTGAGGTTTCCTGCACAAATTCAAGAAAATATTAGAAAAAAACATGTCTTCATGGGATGACACACATCCCTTCCTCGAAAGTTGTTCATTGATGACCTTGGAACGTGCATAAATCTCTAATGGAAAAATTAAGATAATTTTATCCATGAGAGGTTTTGACTTTATGCATGTGGATGAGTTGTTGATGTGGCACGGGCCACTTCCCAATGCTGAAGATTATTCACACGTGGCACAAGCATCCATTGAACTATAAAGGAGGTGCCTTTGACATGGGAATCGGGTGCCTTATTTTGGTTCATGGGATGCAGGTGCTTGCTAAAATAGAACACAGGAACCTTTTGCTTGCAATCGGGCACCAAACTTAACAATGGAAATCGAGTGCTTCTTGCTTGCAATTGGGTGCCTTACGTAAAGCAAACTTTATACAAACTATTTTTTTATACTATGCTAAGAATATTTGGTGTCAGTTTCTCAAAAACTGGAAGTCGGGTGCCCTCCTAGAGAAACCAGGAATCAGGCATCGGTTTGCCAAAATATGGGATGCAGGCGCCATCTCCTTAACATACTAGGAGTCAAGCACCTTGTACCGTATAACAGGAGTCAAGCACCTTCTACCGTACAATGGGAATCAGGCACTTTTCCCATCAAAAAATAGATGCTTCTCTTTATTCAATGGGTGCTGACTTTTCCTTGAATATGCATTGTCAGGTTGATCAGGCCCTTCAGTGCTTCTGCTTGAAGAACAGGAACAAAATCAGCATCCGCCCTTGAACCGATAGTTGAGTGTTTTATTGTCCATAAAGACCAATACAAACACTCTTGTGCAGATTTAGGTTTAGTATTCCCCTTCTGAGGGATGAGCTACTCCTACTCCTAGAAAGCTAGAAATGCGCAGGTTCATGGATCTTGTGCCCGTTAGGCCTAGGTTTCCCAAGCTGCCTAAGGATTGCACTCAAGGCATCGTTCCTACAAAATAAAACTTTAAAGTAGTAAAACATAGGCTCATGGAGTCTATGCCTGATAGGCCTAGGTTTCCTAGGCTGCCTACAGATTGCATCAAAGTACGATACCTACAAAATAAAAACACAAATAAAAGAAAATTTATGTTAAGCAAAATAGGTTCCATGTCATCTTTCCTTTTTTTTTTATGATGAATACATGAACATTCGTCAAATGGTTGGTATGGATTTAAAATAATATGGAGTCTCCCCCATGCTTGTGTTTGATTCAATCTCGCAAATGTGAGGTGCATGGCAAGGTTGTAAATGGAGCCCATTGATTGTTACTCATGTTGTTTCATCGTGTGTTGTTACGGACTCCCTGTAAAAACCCTCACTTTGTGAAATCTTCATAGCCAATTTTTTTTTTCAGATTCTAGAATTTTCCAAAATTTTCCAGATTTTGGAATGTTTTTCCAAATTTTTTCATAATTGTCCAGATTTTGGAATTTTCCAAAAAAAAATTAGTTTCTATAATGTTCTAGAATTTTTTCATAAGTTTCCAGATTCTGGAATTTTCCAAAACAAATTCATTTCTGGAATTTTCTAGAATTTTTTTTTTATTATGGAATATTCCAGAATTTTTTAGATTTTGGATTTTTTTTTAATGAGCAGAGATGTGCTGCTCAATAGAGTATTGTGAACCATCTGAGCTCATATTTTATCCGCCACAACTGGTGCTGCCATGGTCGAGTGTTGCACATCTGCCCGTGGTGCCAAACCATATGCAACAAATGTGTTTTATTGAGCGCTTGGTAGCAGATCCCATAAAAACTCTAAAGTTAAGCATTATGGCATGGAGTAGAACTGGGATGGGTGACCACCTGGGAAGTCCCATGGAACTACACTTTTTTTTTGAGAAAATAGAATGGAACGACACATGTTGGTAGGTCGGATTGCCTTGGATGCCTACAATCTGCACTGAGCCTCTTGCTATCTGCAAAACATAACAAAATAAAAAGAAAAACCTAAACTAATGGCGTTAAAGAAAACTCTAATTATTATTTTTTTTTTTATTTGAACGTTGTAATAGCGTTCATCGTGTTGTGGGTGATAACATTGAAGGTGGGGTCTCCCCCATGCTTGCAATCGAGCAAGCCTCTAGAATTTGGGGCTTGTGATAAGATCTTAATTTGTGTCTAAAATTTGATACAATTAAGACTTCATTTGTCCCATCCCCTTCTTTATCCAGTTCTATGATACATTGCAGCATGGGAAGAGAATCTTCCTGGATGACCTCAAAACCAGATTCGTCCAACTCATTGGTAGATTGTGCAGGCAGGTGGATGACTATTGTTTTTACAGTTTTTCATTAACTATCATTTTTCTTATTCTACATCTAATATCAGCATTAAATTTTACCAAAGTGTTGGGAAATGTTAAATTTATAGTTTTTACCATCTATTCTAGTCTCTTGAGGCATACCTCCCTAATGGCTTCAGTGTAAATAGGCACATCCTTGATAGTTTGAGGAATGATATCAGTAAGATTTCTCAACTATTTCATAATATCAAACTTAGGTGGTGTCATTTCTCTGGTTTTCCATAACCTTTCGGGATATGGTGGAAGTCCTTCATTACTTGATTGTTCAACAACATGATTTATTTCTACACTATTATGGCACATTGGGTTTATTCTTGTAACTCCCTGATAAGCTAGTGAATTTAAATAGTTGTTGTTGGGATTCGACTCTGGTGGTGCCAACAACTATTTTGGCCTGGTAGAAGGTGAAACTAGTAAGCTAGGATTTTTTGATGGTTGTGTCTGTGGAGGTAGATCCACGAAGTAAGTTTCTACTTCCTCTAGATTTTCTTTTAGTATTTTTGGACACAACCTGGTCTGATGATCCAGGTGACAGTTTTCATAAACTTCTACTGTATTCTTCGGATATTTATTTTTTTCATGATTTTCTCTACACCTTGAACAGAAAAAGATAAACATTGCTTCAGATTCTTGCTTCTTCTTCGGAATGTGTCTAACTATAAAGCAAGAGATAAAATTTCACTCTTCACACCATTAAACAATGTTCCTATTTATATTTTAATTGTGGAGGCTATTCCTCGTATTGGCAGTTTTTCTTTTTTGTTGGAATACTTCTGAAATAATTGTTAAATTTTCCCCATCCTAGTCACTAAAATAATGAATTTTTGTGATAAGATGACTCAAATGGATGGGATTTTCTCTTTAATAAATATTTCCAAAATATTCTAAGCTTGAGGTGTTTTCTATTTTTTTCAATAAATGATCCGTTGGATTTTTTTAGGCTCTTGGTGGACTCATGCTTCGCAGGTAGATGATCTACAAGCAAGGAAATCTGAAATTAATTTTCAAACTAACTGACCTATGGATCATACACTACAGTTGTGACACTCCCCAACAACGACACCAAAATGTTGGGCAAAACATTGGTTAGTTTTCTATAGTTCAATTAATTACCTCCATTTAATTGTCAACTCGGGGTAGCTTGTAGACTTGTGAGCATCACACACAGTATATGCCTGTAGTGCGAGGAATGAGTCCCTCTGTGCCTATTGGTTTGGGGGGTGTTTGATGTTCATTGAAGTTTTGATTCTAAATTCCAAACCAATAATCTATCCTACGTCTATGAAAACAGGACTAAAATGCACACAAAAATTAAAATGGTACTTTGCTGGAAATGATAGAAAATAGGAAAAATAACAGGGAAATAAATAATCTAAAAAAAATAGTAAATAAATTAACTACAAAAAGCAAGGTAAAAGGGGAGGAGTATTATTTAGAGTGGGCCCAGGCTCCAACAGTCTTTCGCCCGATCAATTCATTCACCGGACGCTAGTTTGAGATTAATAAAAACACTCAAATGAATATATTGCAGCTTCAAAAAATTACAGAATAATTCTCATGTCCAAGATATCTTTATCAGGGGTGGCCTGCATATTTATAAGATATGCAACCATGCCTTGTTACATTTGAGAGCAAATCAATTCCTGATTTTTTGGTTACAACAACATGCATGAATAATGGAGATAAAGCAAAAATATTTAATTTCAGACTGATTTAACGTATTCTATTTTTATCATAATAGAATACGTTTAATATTATGCTTTATCTATTTACATTGTTGTTTACGTATTGCTGAAAAATAGATAACACATGGTCTTTGATATTGTCCTTCATCTTCATCTTTGTTGAAATATCATCCACATCCATCGTTGAAATATTTGTTCTATTTTTTCGACAACATGAGTCGCATTGTAATTTTACGTCAACAAGAGTCGGGCTGTAATTTTATGTTAATGGGAAGTAGATGCCCTAAGAAGCGAGCCTAGGAGGATGAGAAGTAGGCATCTAAAAAGAAGTAGGTGCCTATGGGAAGTAGGTGTCTATGGGGAGCAGGCACCTAACGGGAAGTAGACGCCTAATAGGAAGCAGGCACCTACGAGAAGTAGGTGCCTAATGAGAAGCAGGCACCTAATAGGAAGTAGGTGCCTTTCAGTTAAGTGCCAACCAAAATTGGGTACTTCAAAGGGAATCGGGCGCCTGACTTAGTGCTTCATACTGGTGTATTGTAGATGTTTTACCTTCATCAAATTGAAAGTGCTAGGTCCAAATGGGACTTTGATGTAAACATGCTAAAATACCATAAAAACCACTAAATCTGCACACAATTCACTTAAAAACAAATATTAGATAATATACATAATTTACTATTAAATATATATAAAACTTTCATAAAACATACATTCTATAATAATAATGTCGCATAATATGTTAGAAATCCATGTATAAATATGAGCATTTTTTGTGCTCATCAAGTACTTAGCTTCAAAAGCTAACAACATGTGGGATAATTATGTTTATTATAATATTATAATATTAAGTACAATATTATAATACTAAATTCCTATCTTGGGTACCTAAAATTCCATACCCCTTACAAAATGTTTCATCCTTTAAACATAAGAAGAATCTTTTGAGCATTGTTATTGTTAGAACTCCATCCTAATATTATTTTTGTAATTCTCATTTGATTATGTAATGACCCAATTCCAACGGGAGGACCCCCATTATAATATGATTTTGTAATAATTTTGTAATGGTATGTGGCAAGTAAGATGCCTAGATAAGTGGGGCCATTTCATGTAATAGTTATCAATAATGTAATCGATGTTTAGTTAAATATTCTAGCTCAAGTGACATTTTTCATGTAAGCCAACTCTTGAGCTTAGGGTTAGAGTTGCATGAAGTTTTTAATTAAGATTCACGGAGCCATGTACGAATGTATATTTTTTCCAATTAATTAAATATTGAAGGAGGTTGCCCCCTTGAAGAGGCCTACGATTCTATATTATTGTGAGAGTGTTTATTTCTGCATTTACTTTTCACATTGTGATATTGTGTTATTGCATGAATCTTTGTTTAATTTCAATATTTTGTGTGAGTGAACTTATTTTTAATAGTAGGTTCCTAACAAGTGGTATCAGAGTGCCTTCCAAGGCTAATTTCTGCTATGACTGCTATAATTCTTGCCCATCCATTCATACTGTTAGGTATAATTTTCTTATATTTTTCATTTTTTGATATCCTTTATTTAAAAAAAAACAACAAAAACTAGCAAAAATTATAGTTTTTTCTTTTTCTATAGTAGTTGAGTAGGTTAGAAACCCTATGTTGGGGATTTTAAAATATTGCAGAGGAGTTGTTATTATTGGCTAAGCTAGATAGCCCATAAAGCATTTAGTGAAGTGAGGGGTGATTAGGCTCCAATACCCAAGCCTAAAACAACATCTATGCATGAAATCAAGATCCCACATATCTTCAAGTATTTAGGGAGACCATCTAGGGCTAAATAAAATTTTATCCATTATGAATCTTTTTGGCCTTGTATTATCCATAGTACACAAGACACAACATCCCAAAATATTACCCTCCTATACTTTTAGAGAGGCAAATAGTGTACTCAAGTGTATGTGTGGAATCCTCCTTGGGTAGTGGCCTATTGGTATGAGCACTATTGTTTATCAATGTAGTATAACAGAGGTCCTATGGGTATTATTTACTTCTTTGCCTAGCGTAACCTTGTTTTGTCAAAAATTTCAATCTAAAAAAACAAAGCCTTCTCATTCTGCTAAACCTATAATATTTTTTCAATAAAATTGAGCATGCGAAGAGACTTCCCTATCATGAAAAAATTGCATGCACTAAATAATTAGGGCATAGTATGCAATCTTTTGTGACAGTCAAGAAATATTTTAGTAACATTTAGGTCAGTGGTAGTAACAATCAGGTTAGTGGTGGTAACAATCAGGTCGACCATGGTAGTAATGGTTATATATAATAATTAGTAATTATAGGGTGATCAGTAATAGAAACATAATAGATAGTGTCAGTAGCTACATGGTACAAAAAATCCCAGAGTCAATAATTGAACAATGCCAGTGGCCATAGTATAGGTGACAAGACAATGTTAGAAGTGGTTAATAGTCATAATAGATAGGGTATATTTGGTTGACATAGTACCCAACTTTTGAACCCAACCTCCAGAGGAAAAATCGACCTCATGAGTAGAATCGTCAAAACAATTATAAAAAAGAAGTCTAGGGTACCCAAAATGAGTGTTGTGGGATATAGCTCATTATGACCATTGTTTTGAGTTGATAATTTTTATATATGGCATCCAAGAACGTTTTTGGACTTATTACTAAAAATAGTAATCCTTGAAATCACACTTCTATTTTTAGTAAGTCACTAGTAGTCATTCAAATCACACCAAAATGGCTACTGGTACTTGTGGACACCAAAAAGAGATGGAACAAACCACCTCAACATAACATACCATCACCAAACAACTTAGTGCTATTATCCAATATAATCAAGCAATACGAGATGACATCCAATGCTTCAAAAGTGAATACATTACCTCCAAAACCAAAATTCAAGAACAAATTCTAGAGGTTGAGTCTAAGCTTCAAGGTGGCCCATAAGTATTTGAGTATTAGGATACTAAACAATTAGGGTGAGGAAAAGGACCCCATAAGGAAAAGAAAGGTTTTCACACTAATTTTGACCATGATACTACCTTCAATATGCCTAAATTGGACTTTTCTAAGTTCAATGGGAAAGACATGGATGGGTGGTTATGTTGTGTTGATCAATTCTTCCAACTCCACAATATCCCTAAATATTACTAGGTCAAGATGGCTTCTTTCAATATTGAATTAGAAGCTTTACAATGGTACCAATGGTTGCAACACACCAATCACGATTATTCTTAGGAATATTTTGAGTTCTAATTACTCACTTGATTTAGCCCTAGTGAGTATGATAACTTCCAGGGAGAATTGACAAAGCTGAGACAAACCTATACAGTTTGAGATTACTAAAATCAATTTGAGAAATTGACTAACAAAACTAAGGGGTTGAATGAAGGTTTTTTATGAGTTATTTCATCAATGGCTTGAAGGATGATCTCCAAGTTGAGGTCAAGATGTTCAAACCACAAACAATGATGAAGACTATAAGCTTGGCATGATTGGATGAATCCAAATTCTTAGATCAAAGGAGGACTTCTAAAGCAGACTAAACCCTCATTTCCTCCCAAGTTTCCAAATCATAATTAAAATAAAATTATTCCTCAAAGGATGCTTGGTGCACTAAAGGTTTGTGCTACAATTATGATGAAATATATGTTCAAGGGCATAGGTGTACCCAAAATAAGTTGTTCCTCATAGATGTTGAAGATCCTATCAATAGTGACCAAAGTGATGATGAAACAGAGCCAGTAGAAGACCCACCCCAAAATGAGGAAGAAATATAGGAAGAACCACAAGAATTTTTTTTTGTTCATGCTCTTTTCAGGATTACTACACCACAAACCATGAAAGTTGTGGGTTTATTCAAATGACAACATCTTATAATTCTTATCGATTTAGAAAGTACACATAACTTTAATGATCCCTGAATCACCAAGCAGGTTAATTATTACATACATACAATTCCTTTGAGGTTATGGTGGCCAATGGAGGGACTTTTCCTTGCAAAGGTAAATGTCATAATGTTAAATTAAAAATAGGGTATTATGATCTCAAAACTGATATGTTTGCTCTACAATTAGGGGGATGTGATATTGTATTGGGAGCTCAATGGTTAGGGACATTGATAACCATCTCATAGAATTTTGTAAAGCTATGGATGCAGTTTTCACATAATGGATTATATTACACTTTGTGGAGTTTAAAATAGGGTTTTCATATATTATTAGCTCAAACTATATGAAGTTAAAAATCTTCTCATGGGGTCATCGCACAAATATTTACAATCCAACCACCTACTTTAGAAGTGGACCAAATTCTTGAAGATTTGCAACTTGTTTTGACAAATCATAATGTAGTTTTTGTTGAACCATAAAACTTACCAGCATGTCACTCCCATGACCATGCCATTCCATTGGTACCTCATAGTGTACCACCTAACACCAGGCCATATCAATACCCTCATGCTCTTAATTCAAATATGGAGAAGTTAGTGAAATAATTTTTAAAAGCTAGAGTCATTCACTTGAGTAACAACCCTTACTCTTCGCCTATCTTATTGGTGCAAAATAAATATGGGTCATAGCAATTATGTATCAATTTTTGTGAGCTCAATAAGCTCATCATTAATGATAAGTTTCATATTCCTATGGTGGATGAATTATTGGAAAAGCTACATAGGACTATGTTTTTCTTCAAATTAGATCTTCGCTCTAGGTACCATCAGATCAAACTCAAGGATAAAGATATTTCCAAAATCGCATTTCATACTCATGAGGGTCATTATGAATTCTTGGTGATGCCATTTGGCTTGACCCATGTATATTACACATTTCAAAGCCTCGTGAGCAACATTTTTCATCTACTTCTTATTTTGGTTTTCTTTAATGACATTTTGGTTTATAGTCACTCTTTGGAAGAGCACCTCTCCCTTGTGGATCAAACTTTACAACTTTTGGCATAGCATCAACTTTATGTAAAGCAATCCAAGTGTTCTTTTGGGTTGATAGAAGTGGAGGATTTGGGACACATTGTCACCAAATATGGAGTTAAAGTTGACCCTAGGAATATTTAGGTGGTTCAATAGTGGCTGAAACCTCACACTCTAAAAGGTCTTCATGGATTTTTGGGGCTTACAGGCTATTACCATAAATTTATCTACAATTATGGAAAAATTACAGCTCCCTTAACATCCATGTTAAAAAAGGATTATTTTACTTGAACCAGTCCAACTGAACATGCTTTCTTAGAGTTGAAGCATGCTATGACAACCACTTTGGTCTTAGCAATGCTTGATTTTTCCAAGCCTTTTGTAATTGAAAGTGATGCTTCAAGCAATGGTATTGGTGTGATGTTGATGCAAGAAGAGCACCCCTTGGCTTTCACTAGTAAAGTGCTTTCTAGTCATAATCTTGGAAAATCAACTTATGCTAAGGAAATGCTTTCCATTTTGCATGTGATCACTCATTGGCAACCTTCTCTCATTGGGAATCATTTCTCCATTAAAACAAATCATCAAAGTCTCAAATATTTCTTAGAGCAAGGGGTTGCTACCCCTAAATAATAGAAGTGGGTCTCTTTTGCTCATGGACTATGATTATGATGTTACTTATAAAAAAATCAAGGATAATATTGTGGCAGATGCCCTCTCTCACAAATTTGAGGCTCATAATATGTTATGTGTCATTTCTTCACCCATTCTCTAGTGGATAAATTTTCTTCGTGAGGAGGTGCTTAAGGATTCAATCTTGTAAACTTTAGTTGGATCCCTTCAAATAGAGCCTACCTCATGTCCTAGATACACTTGGGATGGAAAATATTTATGCTACCACCAGTGCCTTGTTGTCCCTCACACGTCTCCACTCTAGGAAATTCTCATGAATAAAATGCATGCTTCCCTCACTATAGGCTATTTTGGGTTCCTTAAAACATATGAAAGGATTAAGTGTATCTTTTCCTAGAAAGGTATGAAGAATAACATACATAATTTTGTGGCAACATGTGACACCTATCAATGGATGAAGGGAAAAATGGAGCATTCTCTAGGAACTTTACAACCCTTGCCTATTCTTGAACAGGTTTGGAAATATATTTCAATGGACTTTATTGAAGGGTTACCTAAGTCCGAAGGCAAATTGGTTATTTTTGTGGTAGTGGATTAATTTTCAAAGTATACTCATTTTTATTCCCTCTCCTATCCTTACATGGCCTCCACCATTTCCCAAAATTTCCTTGATTTTATCTTTTGCCTTTATGGTATACCCGCCTCAATTGTGTCTGATCATGACCCTATATTCACAAGTAATTTTTGGCAAGAATTGTCTAAGTTGCAGGGAAATTATCTCAAAATGAGTTCAAATTTTCATTTGCAAAAAAATGGCAAGACTAATATTATAAACAAATGCTTGGAGATCTACCTTCGTTGCTTTACCTCTGATCATCCTACACAATGGGTGAAGTGGCTTCCCTTAGCCGAGTGGTGGTATAATACTTCCTATCACACAGTGACCAAGGTCACCCCTTTTGAAGTTTTTTATGGATTACCTCCATTCAAACCCTCCTCCTACATTCTAGGTAGCTACAAGGTCCATGCATTCAATACTAAACTTAGCCAACATACTGAAGTCCTCCATCAACTAAATATGAATTTGGAAGCAGTCCAAAATCGAATGCACCAACAAGCTTATCAACACCAGTCTAAGCATAGCTTTAATGTTTGTGATACGATCTTCCTTCACTTTTAGCCATACAAATAGTAATCCCTCCAACTTCATAGGTACCATAAACTTGCTACTAAATACTATGTGCCCTACAAAGTTTTACAGCATATTGGTACATCCTACAAATTGGCCCTATCATCAACTTCTAAGATCCACTCTATTTCATGTATCCTCTCTCAAGAAGGTTGTGAGAAATCAAGTATAGGTTCAATATACCCTCCTAAAATTGGATGAATAAGGTTCTATCTTGCATGAACTAGAACAATTATTGTATCATAGGATACACACTCTTTGCAACTAATCTATTACTGAGGTCCTTGTTTAGTGGTATGGTTTACAACTAAAAGATGCTACATGGGAGTCCCTCCAATAGATTTGACACTAGTTTCCTCACATACAACTTTGAGGACAAATAGTTTTGAAGGAAAAGGACATGTTAATACCCCATCCTAACATTATTTTAGTAATTCTCATTTGATTATGTAATGATTTACTTCCAACATGAGACCCCCTTATAATGTTATTTTGTAATACTTTTGTAATGGTATGTGGAAATTAAGGTGCCTAGACAAGTGTGGCCATTTCAAGTTATCGATATCAAGAATGCAGCCAATGTTTGTTAGAATATTCTAGCTCGAGTGGCAT
This sequence comes from Wollemia nobilis, assembly GCA_028583015.1. Taxonomy (NCBI): domain Eukaryota; kingdom Viridiplantae; phylum Streptophyta; class Pinopsida; order Araucariales; family Araucariaceae; genus Wollemia; species Wollemia nobilis. Next base: position 3,378,525 of record JAQPPZ010017049.1, on the reverse strand, counting down.
TTTGTATGTAAGCCAACTATTGAGCTTCGGGTTAGGGTTACATTAAGTTTTTCTTTAAAAGACATGGAGCCATGTATGAATGTATCTTTTTTCCAATTAATGAAATATTTAAGAAGTTTGTCCCCTCGAAGAGGCCTGTGATTCTATGTTATTGTGAGAGTGTTTATTTTTGCATTTACATACTATATTGTGATATTCTGTTATTGCATGAATCTTTGTTAAATTTTAGTATTTTGTGTGAGTGAGCTTATTTTTAATAGTAGGTTTCTAACAACTATGAAATGGTATCAATCTCAATCATCCATCCATATGATGGGGAGCCAAACTTGCTCAATACCACTTTATGGAGATCCAAACTTGCTCAAACCAATTCACATTCAAAAACTTGGAAAAGATTACATCACAAACCCTAATTCTATGGTTATATAGCCAAAAAAAACCCTAAAATTGAAAATGAGTCGGATGGGGCCCAAAATTAGGGTGCGCATCCCTATTATAATAGACAAGCCAAAAATAAAGTTTCAAGTCCTAAATCTAAATACATTAGGATATATTAACCTTCGAACAGCTCAAAAAGCATAAAAAACTAGATCAATAATTTTAAAACCTAATTTTGGGGCACTAGATGATGGAATTTGGCCCCAAAAACTGGATTTTTTTCGTAAATAGGACTCTAGGGAGTCATATTTGTTTAGAAATATCCCAACTAGCTCCCTGTCAAATTTCACGTCAATCGGAGCTACGGTTGAGAAGTTATGGCCCCGACAATTTTGTTGGATGCTCCTGCATCACCATCCCAATGAAACTATGATTCATGGTGGTATTTGCTAATGTTGATATGTCATTCTACCATTCGAATATTTGGAAGTAATACTTTGGTTCCATGTGTTGTAGGTATCTTTATGCTATCAATAAATATCACTATTTTCATCCATATTTGCTTTCATTTGTTATTAGTAGCATATCCAAACTTCTGGCTCCTTTGGTTCCATGTATCTCTCTTATAGTCCTTTTGTTACTTTAAACTCTATATCCATGATCATTGCCTTTCAAGGTGGTGTGGATGATGATATATTTTAGCCTTAGCTTGATGTTCTAATTTTTTTGACTCTTCAACATATTGTTCCTCTATTTTATGCCTTGTTTTCATGCTCACATCTTTTGGTTTGTCCTTGGGTTCTAATTTTGATTTTCTTTATCTTGCTACTACCTTATCCTTAAAATCTATTTCCTATTCTTCTACTTCTTGAATTTATTTTCTTGCAATAGCTTCTTGTTTTTCCCTTGTTCCTTGTTGCTTAAGTTAAGAAATGTCTTGTAGTGTTATCTTCTTTTTTCTATACCATAAATTCATCAATTTATTTTGCACAATAATATTAAAAGTACCCAAGGTTTCCAACCAAGGATATCCAAGAATAATATCCACTTCCTTCATCTCAATGACATGAAAATTTGCATGCAAAATGTACTTATCTATAAAAACCTTCAAGTCTTAAATTTTTCTAAATGTCTCTCTTTGAATCTATCCTCTGATATTATTTATTGGAGTCTGTAAACTATTAGCCACATTCCTAATAATGAAGTTATTCTTGTTTCTAGGGTTTAAGGAAAAAATAACTTATATATTTTGAATGCAACCATAAATCTATAAAATAGAATGCTTAGATTCAAATAGATCTTTTTGAACATTGTTTAGCTTAACTAACATCTAAGTTGTGCTTCCTTTACTTTGTATACTATCATCATTCTCTTTTCCTTTTTCCATTTTCTCACAAATTAACTCTCTTTTAATTTCCTCTTGTTTCTTCTAAGGAATGTTTAATTCTTTTGAATATATTTTGAATATATTGTTCAAAGTAGTTATTTTTTTATCATTTTTCTTAGATTCTCATTTGCTTAAAAATACTTTTTTTTTAATTTCTTCCCAAGTCAATTGATAATTATGGGAAATAAGAAAACTAATAAGTGGAGGTTGAGATTCTCCTTCAAAATATTGGATAATCCAATAGACCCAATTATAATTAGTAGAAACCATAGATTTAAATTTCCTCCACCATTCCTTAGCATCAATATCATCTCTTATAGTGAATATTGGTAACTCCATGGCCTCAAACCCCCAAAATTTTAATTCAAGTCTCTTGTATTAACATTTAAATCTAGAGATTTTCTTCAAGTCAAAATAGACTATAATTTATTTTCTTATCTTGACTAACAAATATCTACATTCAACTAGCAACTATTAATCAACCTATAATTTTTGGGGGGGGGTTAATAATGGCCTATAGACTATGTATTTCCTACACTCAACTTAGCAACTATTAATGGCTTGCAGAATACATACTTCTCACAATTGATAATGACCAAATTTTCTGACTATTTTTTTTGTGGAACACAACCAAATGGTAAACTAGGTATTTCTGCACTTAGACTAGCAATTGATAATGACCTTATCTATATATTTATTTTTTTAATATTGTTAATTACTTTCTCTATGGATTGGGTATATTTTACACTTAGACTAGCACTAATAATGACTTGCTTTGAGACTATTTTTGGGAAACTACTACCATCTATAGAGTAGTGTATTTTTATATTCGCTTGCAATTAGTTGTTCTATTGAATCTGTCGAACTATTGTAGACTATGGAAATTATGTAGAGACTATTATTGAAGTTGTTGCTAACACCTGTATGGCACGTCTATGGAAATATCAGACATGAACTAGGCTTTATACTTTAGTTTTATAATGGTTTAAGGTAAATATCACTTGCCACAAAGGTTGCTTAAGCAAAAACTGCTCTTTGATTACCAACAATAGTTCCACTAAGAAATAATTGTTGAGAAACCAACCATGGGTTTACCTCTAAATAATAGCTCTTTGTATACTCTCTCAAATTAAAAAACTACTAATAGGATGAAGTCATTGACCCTTTTAACTGGAAACACACTCAAACTGGTTACTTTGGGGTTCTTGGGATACTCCTAAAAATGAGTTTTAGGGAAAATATTAGCCCAAGTGCTTCCCCTAGTTAACACCCAATCCTACAATATGTTATTATCCTAATGCAAGCACTTATTAAGCACTAAAATTTAGATCCAAGTAGTGAATAGATGGTTGAAATTTTTGGAATGCAACATGACTCTGGAAAGTTCTCATAATGAATAGATAATTATAAACTAAGAACATGATCTACTAACTAAAGCTTCAATAGTGGAAAACAACCCTAGAAAGTACTATGATACCACTTGTTATAAACCTCCTTGCTCATCCACATAAATTATTATAATTTGTAGAAATATTAAATAATAGTCACAATAGTTTTGAGGTGTAGACCAATTGGTTTGACCAAACATCGTAAGGGGCGGAGGTCCAAGGTTCAAATCTCGGGCCTCACCGGACTAAATGCTTTTCCTTTTCCTGGTGCTTTCAGTGATGTAAAAGGTTTAAAATGATTGTGGCATGGTGGTTATAGGGACGGACTGCGTGAAAATATGTGTGGTAGCTTTTGAGGTGGACAACGCAGAATACTATGGTGGCCATAAAAGCTGGACAACCTACTCAAATTCATTATGGCTACCGATTCCACCATGTCAATTCAAAAAAACCAAAAAAAAATAGTCACAATGAGTAATCCACATAAATTAAAATAGGACATATATGTAAATTACTCCAATTTTTCAAATTCACACCCTTGTAGTATAGGCATGATTGGTAGCTAATCCATATAGGATGTAGTATTTCACTAATAATATGATGGTTGCACTTATAGATGGTGAAGTAAGCACAATAAAATAAGTTAGAGGAATTTGAGAGGCTAGAGTAGATGTGAGAGGGATTTAAGGACTAGAAGAAAAATAAGTGATGTGAATATAAGAGATATAAAGTGGAGAGAAAGAGGATGTAGAGATTATTATAGCCTCCAAAGTCATGGCCCTCATCAGTATAGTTACGTCCTTGGATGGTGAAGCAACTAATTGAATAGTGTCCTCTTCTTATGTTTCACCTTCCTTAAATGTCTTTGTACCTTCCACCATAAATAGACTTTTAATTGCATCCATTTTTTCCAAAATGAACCCCTTGGATAAATTTTCTTTTGGGTTATTTATTTTAGAGCATTATTGATAAGTGGAACCATTGATGAGGAAATAGTTATGATGGCAATTTCAGTCCTTCTAGTGAACTGGATTTTGTCTATGGCCTCTTAGTCCCCCTTTTTTATGTAATTTGACCTATGCACTTGAGAATTTTGTGTCAAACCATACTTGGTGCATGAGATGGTCTATGGTACTTACCTCACACTTCATTTTCTACTAAGGCCAAGACTTTCCTTTTTGAGTACTTAGGCTTTCGTTGTTTGATTATTTATCTTTATTTTAGGATCAAAATATGTCTTCTTCTTCATGTTGGCATAAAATGTGTACCCTAGGGAGAGTGGTCATACAACCACTATAAGTCATATTCATTCCCAGGTGGAGCTCAATAATATCTATTGTTGCACCTTCATCTAAAGTGACCTCATTTTTTACCATGTATCCTTTTATGGGTGTAGAAGGTATTGAAAATATGTGCCAAAAGTATATTTATAAAAAAGGATTCAAGGTCTTAAGATCAATAATATTGAAACAATATCATACCTAAGCTCTTTAGCCTATTATTTATGAATAGGTGGCATCCTCTTTTTTTGTCATAATTTCTATGATTACGTTGTTATTATTATAGAATATAGTCACCTTGTTAGGACCCCATCATAACATCACAATGTAATGACCCTATTCTAATGTGGGGACCCCATATTAATGATATTATGTAATTTTTTGAAATGAGTGTGGGTCACAATAGGCACCTAGACAAGTGGGGACATTTAATGTAACCATTATAAAAAAATTAATTACTTATTTGGTAAAATATTCTGGCTTGGGTGGCCACTTGCATGTGAAATCAACCCTTGAGAAATATAGTTAGGGTTATAAAGAGTCCTTAAAAATGCAAGGAGGCATAGATGAAGGAACTCCTATTTTATTTTCTTGAAGTTTTGCTTCTAAGGAGGTTGTCTCCTCAAAGAGGCCTATAATTTTATCATGTGTTCTTGCTTTATACAATATAATTTTCTACATTTCCATTTCATCTTCAATATTGTTAATTTCAAGCTCTTTTTATGTTATTGTTGCAATATTATGTGGATGTGTTTTTATTTTACTGTAAGGTTCATAACAAGTGGTATTAGAACGCTTTCCAAGGTTGCATCCCGTTGCAGTGCAAATAGTTCATTTCTTGTCATTTTAAATTGTTACGTATAAATTTTTCTTGCTTTTATTTTCTTGCTTATTATCCTATAAAGAAAAAATATAGCTATGTTTTCCATCTATTTTAGTTTAATAGGTAAGAAGCCCTATGATATGGGTTTTAAAATATCACAGAGGAGATGTTATTGGCTAGGATAGATTACCCATAAAGTGTCTAGTGAAGTGAGGAGTGATTAAAATCCTATACCTAGGCCTCAAAAAACATCCATTTATGGAATTGAGCTCTCATGTATCTTCTAGTATATCAAGAGACCCCCCTAGGATTAGGAGAGACTTTTAACCATAGGAATGTTTTTAACTGTATATCTATCCATAGTGTATTGAGCACAACACTCAAGAATATTACCCTCCCATATTGTTAGAGAGGTGGCTAGTGCACTCAAGGGTATGTGTGAAACCTTCCTTGAGTAGTGGCCTAAAATATTATTCCAAACATTATCATTTGTCATTGTGGTATAATAGAGGGCTATAGATAATGTGCATACCTTGGCTTCGTGTTACCCTGTTACAATTATATATTACACCTCCAACACCCTAATCACATATTTGAGCATACTGAGGAGACTACACCTATCATGAATTTGATCATACTATAAAAAAAATTAGTTGAAGAAGAAACTATTTAGGTTAGTATTAGTCAAGAATAGAATCAGACAGGGTAATTGTTAGGATAATTATTGTGAAAGATAAATATAGTGTCAAACAAGGTAATTGTTAGTAACAATAAAAAATTATCAGGATGGTTACCAGTAACATTCAATAATAGTGTCATATAGGGCAATGACAATGACAAACAAGATAGAGTCTAATATGGTAGTTGGGTATAATATATCAAATAGTAATTGATATTGTAGTTGTCAAGGATCAAAGAAGAAAGTCACTTTTTTAGGTGAATAAAATATTTAGGAGGAAAATAGATAGCACTTGACTAAAAAAGAGTTTGAGATGCCAAAAATATCATTTTGAGATGTAGTCCATTGTGTTCATCTTTTCAAACTAATTGTTTTGATATATGGCACCCAAACACTTTTTTTGACCATTACTAAAAATAGTAACCCCTAGGATAACACTTATATTTTTAGTAAGGTAGTTTGGGTGGTCTAAATCACAAGTATATGGCTAGAGGGACTAGAGGAGCAATGAGGGAGATGGAAAAAAACCAATTCATGGACCAAATAATTCAACAACTTAGTAACCTACATAACTAAATGGCACACGTAGGATAAGAAGTTAGACATTTAAAATATCACATGTTGGTCATGAAATCTAAATTTATTAAAGTCAAAATAAGGATTGAGGAAAAATTCCTTGAGGTTGAAGAACATTTGAAGGGAGCACCAAAATTACACCAATAGGTTAAAAATGAAATGGAGTGGGTGGTAGTTCAAGAAATAGATATGAATAAATCTATCATGATATTTTCTACACTAATATCCCATATAAAATACTCAAATTAGTCTTTTCTAAATTTAATGGAAAGGACCTTGACAGTTGATTGTGTCAGGTGGATCAATTGTTTAAACTCCATAATGTCCCCTAATATTTATGGGTTATCATATCCCCTTTTAACTTTGAATTTGAGGCCCTGCAATGGTCTTAGTGGGTACAAAACATGACTCTTGACCTTTCTTAGGAATATTTTGAGTCCCAATTACTCACCCATTTTGGCCCTAGTGAGTATGAGGACTTTACATAAGCCTTAACAAAAAAGAAATTGATATCTACTATTCAAGAGTATTAGACTCAATTTTATAAGTTGGCTAATAGCACAAGAGTTTTGAGTGGAGAATTATTTAGAGTTGTTTTAGAAATGGATTGAAGGACGACATTAGGGTAGAGGTTAAAATGTTCAAACCAAAGTCCATGATGCAATCCATAGGATTGGTCAGGTTAGTGAAGGAATTTTTTTTGCTCAGATATGATCATCTAAATTTCCATAGGCCAAACCCTCATTTCCATCCAAGATCACATCAAACATAGAAATTAAATCCCCAACCATGAAGCAAGTGGCTAGAGAGGAAATGGATGCTTGAAGAGCATAAGGGTTATGTTACAATTGTGATGAGAAATATATCCTTGGGTATAAATGTGTACAACATAAATTATACATGTTGGATGTAGATTATTTTATAGTAAATTAAGCATAGGAATAAGTAGTAGAATAATAGAAAGAATAGCACCAAGATGAGGGTGAAGCACACAAAAAACCACAACCAAAGATTTTAGTTCATACATTGGCAAGAATCTCGAACCCCCAAATGATGTAAGTAGTCAAATATTTCAAGGGGTAAAGAATTTTAATTCTTATTGATTTAGGCAATACACATAATTGTATTTATCCCTGAATAGCTAAGACAACCAACTGCTACATACATTCTTGCAATTTTTTAAAATTTATGTGGCAAATGAGGGAACATTACCTTGTAAAGGGAAATGTCAAAATATTAAGTTGAAGATAGATGAATATGAAATTAAAACAATTATGTTTGCACTTATGTTAGGAGGGTGTGATGTTGTGTTGGATCCATACATTGGGAATATTAGCTTGGAACTTTGCCAAACTATGGATGCAATTTACTCAAAATAGGAGGTCATACACTCTTCATGGTTTACATGTGGGATCTCCACCAGTTTTTAGGTCAATTGAAATAGAAAAATTATTAAAATAGTCTTCACATGGGGTAGTAGCTTATTTTTTTGCAATTCAACCCTAGGATATTGAAGTAGCAAAACCATAAGGGGATTTACAACATATTTTTACTAAACATAATGCTATTTTTGTGGAACCTACAATATTACCTCCATGTCATTCCTATGTCCATGAAATCTAGTTGGTACAAGTAAGTTTGCCACCTAATGTTAGGCCCTATAGATACCTTTATGCACTAAAATAAAAAATTGAGAAGTTAGTCCAATATTTATTGAAAACAAGATTAATTCAACATAGTAATAGTCCCTATTCTTGGTCTATCCTATTGGTTATGAAAAAAATGAGTTATGGTGGTTGTGTATCAACTTTCGTGAACTCAAGAAACTAATTATTAATGATAATTTCTCTATTCCTATGATTTATGAGTTATTGGATGAGTTACATGGTGCTAAATTTTGCTCCAAGCTGGATCTCCACTCTAGGTGTCATGAGATAAGGATCAAGGAAGAATACATTCCAAAGATAGTATTCTAAACTCATGAGGGCCATTATAAATTTTTAGTCATGCCTTTTGGCCTAACTAATGCTCCTTCAACATTCTAGAGCCTCATGAACAATATCTTCTACTTATTCCTTTGCAAGTTTATTTTTGTTTTCTTTGATGACATTCTCATCTATAGTCACACTTGGTCGAGTAATTATAACATCTATACCAATATTTACAATTATTGTGGGAACATTAGTTATTTTTCAAACAATCCAAATGTTCCCTTGGCATGTAGGTGAAGAACACAAGCTTATATTGAGAGGGGGAGATGAACAGTAGAAGACCAACTTTTACTTTTCTTTCAAATGATAACAATAATAATATCAATGTAGTAAAATAAACAATGCATAAATCATCACACACATGAGAGACACAAATTTAACATGGTTCACCCAATGTGGGCTACATCCACGAAGAAAATATTTCTTCTAAATTTTCTCAACAAATCTCTTGGGAATCAATTCCCTATTACAATGTTTATGGACCTCTTGTCCAAAGGAGATCTCAATCCCTAATGCTCTGGTTTGTGGATATCTCTCCATAGGATAAATCTATCCCCTCTGTTCTAGTTTTTGGATCTCTCTCCATAGGAGAACTCTATCCCCTTTGCTCTGGTTTGTGGATCTCTCTCCACAGGAGAACTCTATCCCCTATGCTCTGGTTTGTGGATCTCTCTCCACAGGAGAACTCTATCCCCTCTGCTTTAGTTTGTGGATATCTCTCCATAGGATAAATCTATCCCCTCTGCTCTATTTTGTGGATATATCTCCACAGGAGAACTCTATCCCCTCTGCTCTGGTCTACTCCAAAGCCTACTCTCAACTCTATCTCAAATCTGCACCAAACCTCGTCACAAGGCTAGCACAAATTTGCTCTAACTCTACTCACAAATCTATCTCAATGTTGTTTCAAGTCTTCACAAGACTTGCTCAAATCTACCTCAAAGCTACTTCAAGTCTTCTCACAAGACTTGCTCAAGTCTACCTCAAAGTTGCTCCAAGTCTTCTCATAAGACTTGCTCAAATTTGTCGTTGCTTCACGTCTTCTCATAAGACTTGCTCAAATCTAGCTCAATTCTACTTCAAGTCTTCTCACAAGACTTGCTCAAATCTACTTCAAAGCTGCTTCAATTCTTCTCACATGACTTGCTCAAATCTAACTCAATGCTGCTCACTGAACCTACTCAAATATTTCCAAATATTGCATACAAACAAATCTTATATCTCTTTCAGAAATACTTTCTTCAACTAGGCAATTCAAACATATTCTACCTAGAATTTGTTTAACCTCTGGAACATATAGAGAATGATATGCACTATCAAAAACCCAATATGTTCTTCACATTCACAAATCTCTAATCCAATCTCTATCTCTTGCAAAATCCCTTTCAAATCAAATCAAACTAGTGTATAACTTCCTTCACAAAATTGGTCTATCTTTCTTGCAAATTTCCTCTCAAAGATCAATCACACTAATGCACAAATTGCCCTTACACGATTGATCTCAAACACTTTCACAATTGCTTTCAATGTCTTTCAAACCCTTGCACAAAATGTTTCATAATGAAGTACAAACTTGGTCTCAACCCTAACACAAGTATTTCAAATTTCTTTCAACAATAGAGCACATGTAGGTCTCAAAACCTAATACAATTTCTTCCAATTTCATTCAACAATAATGCACATGTAGGTCTCAAACCCTAATGCAAATATTTCCAACAATGTGCTCCAATCAATCCTTTTAACTCCACCTCAAAAATTACTTTCTCAAAACACAACCACCTAGATAAAAAGTTGAATCACCATACCTCAAAATGCTTGATGAAGATGTGCCCTCAAATACCTATCTCAAAAAATAATATCTTTTGCAACTTCAAAAGGATTAGCACAACACCTTTTCATATATTGGAAAACCTTCTCAAAATGTGTGCACAATTTTATTCCAAACCAATGCTCTATAACTCTCTTAGTTTCTCAAAATAACACATCAAATCATGAACCAAGCCCTTCAATATTACAAACAATAAAAGCACTTTATACACCTTTTATCTCCTACTTAAATATTTCAACAATACACCCAACAATTGATTTACCACTAATTACCTTATAACTCCACAAAATAACACTTCAAAATTAATTGCAATTTGCCCCTTTTATTTTCTTCTAAAACAATGGCAAAAATAAAATATTTATTTCCCTTATGACTCCCCTTTTATTTCCTTCTAACAACAATGGTAGAAATAAAATATTTATTTCCCTTATGACTCCCTAAGTCCAATAGCGCACAATAATCAAGCAACCTTAAGCCCTTAATATTTCAACCTTAGCACTAATAAACAAAAAATATATTTTTGCTTACCACAACTATCGTGGGTGGGAATCGACCATGAAACCTCCTGCCTTCCAATGCACTAGCACCACTTGGGCTGTTGCTAGGCCAACCGCCCACATGAGAACTCAAATACATGATATGCAATTTAACCTTTCGATCAAATCCGTTCAGTCAACAAAATGCAAAAGACGTCATCATCAAGTTTCGAACTCATGACCTACTGCTTGCCCTATGCCTTAGCACTGCCCAGTCTACCACTAGGCCAGCCCCTAGTTGGGGATAAAGCCCCACGATCCTCTCTTTATCCAACCATGAAAACTCTTTTTTTTTAAATCAAAATTTCATCTTTTCTTTTCTCTGATTCATGCACGTAGGAAATCGAATACACTTAGCAATTCGAACACACACCATAGCAATTCAAAAACACATATGACCTTAGTGCATAATTTAATCCATATTAATATGGATTTCTCCTTCTTTCCTTTGACGTCGAAGCTTTAGGTTTTATTTAAAACCTTTGAAAATATTTGGCACCAAAACCCATCTTGGGTTTAAAATTATAATATAAAGTATTATAATAATTTTTATTATTAAACCTTTGGCTTCAACCTTTTGTCCTTAATATTATAATATTATAATATTATTTCCTTTTAAGCCTTAGTCACTTGCTTTCTGCATGGTCTTTAAACTAGGGTCTTCAACCTTTTAACCAAACACATAGAGCTTTGTCCCAAACCTCTTTGGCTTATAATATTTAAAATAAATATTATAACCTTTTCCTTGCATTGGGATGAACTTTGCCTTGCATATTTAACCAACTTATAAACCTTATATTTTTTCCATGCCAAGATATCTTTGACATCAATGACAACCAATGTCATCAACCTATGACATCAATCCTTTGACATCAATGACAACAATATACTCAAAATTTCCAACAATCTCCCCCTTTGTCATTGATGGCAACCCTTTCTAAAAATTCCTTTTCCTACCACTGGATTCCAAATCTGCTCCCCCTGAGAAGTTGCTCCCCTAACTGAATGCTCTCCCCCTTACTCAATTCTCTCCCCCTTTGACATCAATGGCAAAGGGACTCCTTTGGGGCTAAAGATAAGACTCTTAGCTCAGCCCCCTCCCCACCTCCTCTCCTTGAGGTGATTAATTTTGGGGTGGGAGTATCTCTACTCCCAACATACAATGCTCTTTTTCTTTGTCAACCTTCTTTTTCAATATTTTTGTAGCCATACCCTTCTGATCCTTTTGAGTGTCCCTGTTCTTGCTTGACTCTGGAAGTTCTGGAAACTCTGTTCTACACCACTTGGACTTATACCCAAGATTATTGCACTTGTAACACTTAATGTTGTAGTTCTTGGAAGGTGCAAATGTCTTGAAGTTCCTCTTGGTGAAGCCATAATCATTTCTATCATGAACCCTATAGTGGATCACTTTATGACCAAAGTGATTACAAGAGTAGCAATACCCTTGAAAGAGATGTCCATATTTGAATGAGTTGAAGTTCCTCTTAGTGAAACCATACTCCCTTTTTTCATGAACCCTGCAATGCATAGCCTTGTGACCAAAATGATTACATGAAAAACAATGTCCTTTGAAAAAATCTTGTTTTGAAGCCTCTGTTCTCTTAGTCCTTTCTTTGCCTTCTCTGTGATGATCCCTGTTTCTTGTTTGTGCATTGTTTCCTTTCTTAGTGAAGCTTCTATTCTTCAACTTATCCGCATAAGTCTTAATTTCTTCTTCACTCTCTTCCTCTGAAACTTCTTCTTCTTTTGAGCTTGAGCTTGACCCTTCTTCTTGTTTCCCTTGTCCTTCTTCAAAACCAAGTCCTGTTTTGATAGATGAAGATCTTTGTGCATTGATAATTTTATCCAAAGTTTTTGAACTTTTCCCAAACTTGTGTAGCTTGTCCTTAGAATATTTCACTTCCATCCTTAGAGAAACTACCTCATGTTCTAATCTTTCACATTCTAACTCTTTTACCTCTAACTTTTCAACCATGACCTCTTTAAATCTCCTTGCCTTAGCTTTTGAGTTTGTCAGGTCTTGTAGAAGCTTTTCCTTTTCTTCCTCATGTTCTTGAACTTGAGCCTTTAGTCTTGAATTCTACTTTCTAACTCTTTTCAACTCTTTGAGAGCAATAATAAGTTCTTCTTCTAGATCAATTGTGCCTTCCTCTTCATTTTTTGAATCTTTCTCTACTTCTTGGTCTTCAAGAGCATCTTCATACTTTTCAACTTTATCTTCAACAGGAGCATTTTCTTCCTCTTCTATTGCCAAAAATAGAATCTCTTCTTCTTCACTATTTGAGAGTCTTTCATCACTGTCACTTGAAGCATTGCTTGCCTTGTTAACATAGAAACTCTTCTTGTGCCTTTGAAAGAACTTATTTTCATTCTTGTCTTGACCATACCTATTTTTCTTTTCATGCCTAAATTTTCCTTCTTCCTTTTTCTTATGATCATTGTTTCTCTTCACTGCTACTACTTCTGGCTTGTGGACAATTAGATGCATAGTGACCAAAATTACCACAATTAAAACATTTCATAGTCTTCATACCTTTGTGCTTTCTTGAGTCCTTGTTCCTTCTCACATAGTTAGCTTCTTCATTATTGCTTGACTCACCACTTGATTCTGGTTTCTTATATTTTGTCTTCTTTGAAGCTTTGAAAGTTACCTCTTTCTTGGAATTGGGATCCTTTACTATTCTCATATCATAAGCTATGAGAATTCCATGTAACTCATCCATAGTCAACTTATCAATATCTCTCGTCTCTTCTATAGCTGAAACCTTTGCATCATACCTTATAGGGAGTGATCTTAATACTTTCTAAGCAACACTGGAGTCTTCAATTTTGAATCCAAGTCCATGCATGGTATTAACAACCTCATCCACATGAAGTAAGTATTTAGCAATATCTTCCTCATCTTCCATATTCAAATATTCAAATATTTTCTTGTGGTTTTGTAGTTTTACCAACTTGACCTTGTTATCTCCTTCATATGTTTGCTTCAATTTGTCCCATATCTCTTTTGCTGATTTGCAGTGCATAAATTTCACAAATTTTGCTTCATGTAATCCACTTAAGATTCCATTCATAGCCTTGGCATTATTCACATGTAACTGCTTACCATCCTTATCTATGGGAGGAGTAGTTGTAGGTGTGAACCCATCCTCAATAGATTGCCATGTCTCATATCCTTGTGCCATCAAGTAAGTCTTCATCCTTATACTCTAGAAAGCATAATTGTTCCCATCGAACAATGGAGCCTTGTTTGATGAAGATCCACTCTGAGATGCCATCTATGTTCCTATAATATCTTCCTTCAAGATGTTAGACTTTTTCGAAGGAACCCACTCTGATACCAATTGAAGAACACAAGCTTATACTGAGAGGGGGGGTGAATAGTATAAGATCAACTTTTACTTTTCTTTCAAATGATAACAACAATAATATCAATGCAGTAAAATAAACAATGCACAAATCATCACACACATGAGAGACACAAATTTAACGTGGTTCACCCAATGTGGGCTACATCCATGGAGAAAATATTTCTTCTAAATTTTCTCAACAAATCTCTTGGGAATCAATTCCCTATTACAATGTTTATGGACCTCTTGTCCAAAGGAGATCTCAATCCCTAATGCTCTAATTTGTGGATCTCTCTCCATATGAGAACTCTATCCCTTTTGCTCTAGTTTATGGATCTCTCTCCATAGGAGAACTCTATCCCCTTTACTCTGGTTTGTGGATCTCTCTCCATAGGAGAACTCTATCCCCTCTGCTCTGGTTTATGGATCTCTCTCCATAGGATAACTCTATCCCCTCTGCTCTGGTTTATGGATCTCTCTCCATAGGAGAACTCTATCCCCTCTACTCTAGTTTATGGATCTCTCTCTATAGGAGAACTCTATCCCCTTTGCTCTGGTCTACTCCAAATCTTACTCTCAACTCTATCTCAAATCTACATCAAACCTCGTCACAAGGCTAGCACAAATCTACTCTAACTCTACTCATAAATCTATCTTAATGTTGTTTCAAGTCTTCATAAGACTTGCTCAAATATACCTCAAATCTACTTCAAGTCTTCTCACAAGACTTGCTCAAGTCTACCTCAAGTACTCCAGTTTTCACAAGACTTGCTCATTCTATTCTTAGTATTCTCACAAGACTTGCTCAAATATACCTCAAGCTACTTAAGTCTTCTCACAATACTTGCTCAAATATACCTCAAAGTTGCTTCAAGTCTTCTCACAATACTTGCTCAAATCTACCTCAATGTTGCTCACTGAACTTGCTCAAATATTTTCAAATCTTGCATACAAACAAATGCTTATATCTCTTTCAAAAATACTTTCTTCAACTAGGCAATTCAAACATATTCTATTTAGAATTCATTTAACCTCTAGAACATATAGAGAATGATATGCACTATCAAAAACCCAATATGTTCTTCACATTCACAAATCTCTAATTCAATCTCTATCTCTTGCAAAATCCCTTTCAAATCAAATCAAACTAGTGTATAACTTCCTTCACAAAACTGGTCTATCTTTCTTGTAAATTTCCTCTCAAATATCAATCACACTAATGCACAAATTTCCCTTACAAGATTGATCTCAAACACTTTCACAATTGCTTTCAATATCTTTCAAACCCTTGCACAAAATATTTCACAATGAAGTACAAACTTGGTCTCAACCCTAACACAAGTATTTCAGATTTCTTTCAACAATAGAGCACATGTAGGTCTCAAACCCTAATACAATTGCTTCCAATTTCATTCAACAATAATGCACATGTAGGTCTCAAACCCTAATGCAAATATTTCCAACAATGTGCTCCAATCAATCCTTTTAACTCCACCTCAAAAATTACTTTCTCAAAACACAACCACCTAGATAAAAAGTTGAATCACCATACCTCAAAATGCTTGATGAAGATGTACCCTCAAATACCTATCTCAAAAATAATATCTTTTGCAACTTCAAAAGGATTAGCACAACACCTTTTCATATATTGGAAAACCTTCTCAAAATGTGTGCACAATTTTGTTCCAAACCAATACTCTATAACTCTCTTAGTTTCTCAAAAATAACACATCAAATCATGAACCAAGCCCTTCAATATTACAAATAATAAAAGCACTTTATACACCTTTTATCTCCTACTTAAATATTTCAACAATACACCCAACAATTGATTTACCACTAATTACCTTATAACTCCACAAAATAACACTTCAAAATTAATTGCAATTTGCCCCTTTTATTTTCTTCTAAAACAATGGCAAAAATAAAATATTTATTTCCCTTATGACTCCCCTTTTATTTCCTTCTAAAAAAAATGGTAGAAATAAAATATTTATTTCCCTTATGACTCCCTAAGTCCAATAGCGCACAATAATCAAGCAACCTTAAGCCCTTAATATTTCAACCTTAGCACTAATAAACAAAAAATTATTTCCACTTACCACAACTGCCATGGGTGGGAATCAACCATGAAACCTCCTACCTACCAGTGCTAGCACCACTTGGGCTGCCACTAGGCCAACCACCCACACGAGAACTCAAATACACGATATGCAATTTAACCTTTCGGTCAAATCCATTCAGTCAACAAAATGCAAAAGACGTCACCGTCGAGTTTCGAACTCATGACCTGCTACCTGCCCTACGCCTTAGTGCTACCCAGTATACCGCTAGGCCAGCCACCTGGTTGGGGATAAAGCCCCATGATCCTCTCTTTATCCGACCATGAAAACTCTTTTTTTTTAAATCAAAATTTTGTCTTTTCTTTTCTCTGATTCGTGCACGCAGGAAATTGAATACACTTAGCAATTCGAACACACACCATAGCAATTCAAAAACATATGACCTTAGTGCATAATTTAATCCATATTAATATGGATTTCTCCTTCTTTCCTTTGACGTCGGTGCTTTAGGTTTTATTTAAAACCTTTGAAAATGTTTGGTGCCAAAACCCATCTTGGGTTTAAAATTATAATATAAAGTATTATAATAATTTTTATTATTAAACCTTTGGCTTCAACCTTTTGTCCTTAATATTATAATATTAAAATATTATAATATTATTTCCTTTTAAGCCTTAGTCACTTGCTTTCTGCATGGTCTTTAAACTAGGGTCTTCAACATTTTAACCAAACACATAGAGCTTTGTCCCAAACCTCTTTGGATTATAATATTTAAAATAAATATTATAACCTTTTCCTTGCATTGGGATGAACTTTGCCTTGCATATTTAACCAACTTATAAACCTTATCTTTTTTCCATGCCAAGCTATATTTGACATCAATGACAACCAATGTCATCAACCTATGACATCAATCCTTTGACATCAATGACAACAATATACTCAAAATTTCCAACAATAGGAGGTCAAATACTTGGGACATATTGTATCATAGGAGGTAGTTAAGTTTGACCCCAATAAAATTAAATCTATCCAAATTTGGTCTAAGCCACAAAATCTCAAGGTGCTTTATAGATTTTTGGGTCTCACTGGCTATTACTGATGGTTTTTACAAAATAATGGAAAAATAATTACCGCCTTAATGACTATGTTGAAAAATAATTCACTTATGTGGTTAGCTCCAACAATTGTTTTTTGTAGATCTCAAGGAGGCCATGATTTTGAAACCTAATGTTAGGCACTCCTAATTTTTCTAAAACCTTTATAATTGAAAGTGATGCTTTGGTTCATGGAATTAGGGTTGTATTAATGAAAGAAAGACAACCCTAAGCTTTCACTAGTAAGTGATGACAAATGGAGTCACAAAAATATTGATTTATCATTACCTTAGACTATAGAGAGTCTAGGTTTAAATAGGAGATAAAATAGAACATTAACAGGACGGTAGAAAATAATGCTAACTACCCTCTAACAATAGAATAGGGAGTTGTGTGTGATTAACTACTAACCTAGGAGAGAGTTCTAACTTAACCACTAACCTAGGATATTTAGATATTAACCTAGGATAGAAAAATAAATATCTAGATAGTAAAAGATAAATGTAAATACTCTTTTACCTAGTGGAGTAAATGGTAAATATCCCAAGTAATGGAATATTACTCTAACATCCCCCCTTATTACATTATTTGGGTAATACATACATATCCCTCTATACAAAAATATTTGGGTAAAGTATATAACTGCCCCAATACAGTGAAGAAGATGTTGATCTACTGGTTCTTTGCTCTATCACAGTGCTCTGGCTACTCCTAAGAAAAAAATGGGTCATTCCTCACTTTGTCTTCATGCCAACGAATGTCCTTATGGTAATCACATCATCCAACCGAATTGCATGGGTAACCAGCCACTGCAATCGCTAGGTGTAGTAGAGTAGATCACTTCATACGAGGTTCATCCATTTTACAATATGAGTTTGCAAAAGATAAGGTAGCTAAGGTGTCGGTCGCTACCGAAAATGCACCCTTATAAGTTCCCCCTTCTCGTTGCAAAACATAGTGTAATTAATTTATGAAGGAAGTGTGACTAAGGTGTCGGTCGAAGCAAAAAATGCACCCTTATAATCCATCTTCCCTTTTTACAAAAAATTGTGAAGAAAAGAAATTTATATCCCCCCTCAATTGCAAAAAGTGTGCAACGCAAGAGTGTTGTGAAGGATTTTACAAATATTGCCTCCTAGACAATTTTACATCACAAAAAGTCACTCCTCTTGTTACAAGTACTTCAAACACCTAGAATTTGCTATTTATGAAGCCTAAAAGAGGTACAAGCACCCCTTATTACAAGGTCTTCAAACAAAATACTTATGCTATTTATGAAGCCTAAAAGAAGAGAGAGAGAAAATGGTGCTTTTGCCCAAGGGACACATGTGTTTTCCCTCTACAAAACTATTTTAGCAATGAGCACTCCTTGTGCTCTCTTTGAACCAGAATCAGAATGAGAATGAGAATGAGACACTTCACTAGAAATATGGCTTCTGTGTTGTGCCTTTGCCATTCTAGTTTTGCTTGTTTTGAAACCAACACTGAATGGTGTCTTGGTTTTCATTTTTACAAGTTTTGCAAAACTATGGTTTCTAGGCAATTTGATCAAAAAAGTTCACCAATTTGTCCTTCCTTATTGCAAGTACTTCAAGCATGATTGCTATTATGAAGTCTAAAAGAAAAAAGGTTTAATGTTGATGAATTCTACTTTTCTGATTGCCTTTACAAGTTTGATTTCCCTCTTATCAAAATCTATGTTTGAAGGAAGAAAGGAATTATCCCCCCTTAGTGCAAAGGATTGCAACTTTTAAGGTTCCTTATTTTCAAAAACTTGTTCTTTCTTTTGATTACCCTAAAAGAGTACCAAAATATAATTCACTCAAACAAATATTTAATGGCACCTGCCTTAACACCCTTCAAGAAGGATGAGAAGTTGGAGGAAATTAAGCCAAACAAATAAGAGTGAATTAGGGGTTTTGTTGATTTAGGAGAGAATATCAAGTGAAATTGGCTTTAAATATGTGCATGGATGTACACAAATTTGTGAAATTTTGAGGTTTGGATGTTCTTGATTATATGACTTATAGTTGCAAAAAGAATGATGCAACAATCAAACAAGAAATGGCCTCAAAATTATTATCACCTAGGATTTGCCAATTAAGGTGTTGAGTAAAATCGATAATGCACCTTTTTAAATTTTTGCAACAAAATGTGTGTTTTGTGTTGTGCAAAAAATGATATTTTTATGTCTCCTACTTTGTTTTCCAATTTTGCAAAAGAAGTACAATGTTGTCTTCCCCCTTGAATTTTGCAAAATGAACAATTTGAGCACTCCTTCCAAGACAAGTCGACACACGACCCGCATTTGGAAGGCTTCCAGAACTAGTCGACACACGACTTAGTTTTTATGGGCCCAAGGTTACAAGTTCTTCTCAAATTTGCAAAAAAAATAGATGTGCAATTTTATGTATTATATCTCCTTGGAGAAAACAAATGCACTCTTTGAACTTTGTATGTTTTGTTTTTGCAAAAAAAAAATGTTTTGAGAAGATGGGTTTGAAGGTCTTTTTCTTTATCAGACAAAGCTTTGGATGTTTAGAAGTCTCATAATTTGCAACAAAATTCAGCTATTCTTTCTTGTCTATTTATCCCCAAGTGTGGAGAAAACAAGAAAATATGAAATGTTTATAGTTGCAAAACAACAAAAAAAATGGCCTTAAGATTGCTATTTTAATGCAATTTTCTAATTAGGTTTAGCATATTGAAATCAATAATAAAAATATTTTATAAAAAAAAATCACTTAATATATAAAAAAATGATTTTTATATAAAAACAATTAAATTATTAATAAAAAAATACTAAAAAATAATTTTAAAAAATGCAAAAAAAAAATTACCTTAGCTTGGGCTTTGTATTAGGCAAAAAAATGCCTTTTTATACCCGACGGGAGTCGAACCCTTGACTCCCCGCCTAGGGCCTTAGCTCGACCCGATCAACCGGTCGGGCTAGAGGGCCCGATGGGAAGAAAGGCACAGGTGGTGCCTTTTAAAGCCTTCGTTAGGCTTTAATAGAAGGAAATGAAATTCCTTCGGGACTTTTAGTCCCACATTTCCTAGAAGGCAATGTATTTGCTCTTTAAAAGAGCAAAAGCGCATATAGCGCTATGACTGTCTGTGGGAAGTCAGTCCCCCCTATGACTGGTTTTGCTGCTAGTCACGTGGACTGTCAAGGTCATGACATGTGGCTTGCCCACCACTTGTCGCCAGTGTCTAGTCCACCACGTTAGGGTCAGCCCATGTGTCTAGTTTGCCATGTCAGTCGATTCTGCCCAATCTAGCAAAGCCACGTCAATACCTCAGGATCTATGCCCAAGGTCATGTCAGCCTGCCATGTGTCATCGATCCAGTCGTTGGATAAGGAGGGTGTGCCTACCCTTGCTTTCTGGTCATTGGTAGTGGGACAGTCTGGTCAGTTCAAAGTGGCAATGCCATGTGCCTGCTCTAGATTCATCCTCATCTAGGTTTCCATGCACGTCTGATAGGTGTCGCCAGGGTCCCACATGGTGTCCATGTTTCCTACCACATAGGGCACTCTTGCCCTCATGTGGAGGTCTGCCACTGCACGGAGGGCACTTCTACCCTCTTGTGCTGGTCGGCTTCTAGTGGACACGTTAGGAGGCTTATGCAAGCATGTCACTTGCCGCTTGCCTCCACTCAATGAGGTGGGTTGGTGTGGGTGCAGGCCCTATGGTGGGAGTTATGCAATGCTCCTGTCATCCATGGGTGCACGGTCAATAGGCTTTTGACCTTGATCCCAGTTGACCATAGAGTGCTGGCTCGATCGACAGTTGAGACCTGTCGATCACTGCACTAGGTCAATAGCTATAGGTTGTCGATCCGAATGAGGGGGCCTGTGGCCTATGGCCTGCGGGGCCTGGACAACAACGTCTTTAGTGGGCTAGGAGCTCTGCCTTCGGGCAAGAAAAAAAAATGGATCTTAACCTAGGTAGATGGAACCAGGAAAGAATAATTCCATCACCTCACCTACCCACCAAAAGCTCTGGTACCAATGATGACAAATGGAGTCACAAAAATATTGATTTATCATTACCTTAGACTATAGAGAGTCTAGGTTTAAATAGGAGATAAAATAGAACATTAACAAGATGGTAGAAAATAACACTAACTACCCTCTAACAATAGAATAGGGAGTTGTGTGTGATTAACTACTAACCTAGGAGAGAGTTCTAACTTAACCACTAACCTAGGATATTTAGATATTAACCTAGGATAGAAAAATAAATATCTAGATAGTAAAAGATAAATGTAAATACTCTTTTACCTAGTGGAGTAAATGGTAAATATCCCAAGTAATGGAATATTACTCTAACAGTAAGGTGCTATCAAGCAAAAATTTTGGAAAATCTACTTATGAAAATGAGATGATGGCAATGAAGTGGCATTAACTCAATCGACTAGATTTCTCAATATTTAAGGAGTCTAAGGTTCAAATCTTACCAAGAAATACATGGATAATATCTAAGCTTTATTGTAATACTAGTATGTGCTGATGATGTAGTACAAGTGGGAATTGTTTCAATCCCATACAACCAATTAAAAAAAAAGATGATGGCCATTCTACATGTTGTTTATCACTGATGATTGTATCTCATTGGGAGATATTTCTCTATTAAAATAAACCACCAAAGTTAAAAATATTTCTTGGAACAAAGGGCATCTACTCTAAAACAACAAAATGGGTTTCAAAATTATTGGGGTATGATTATGATGTTGTGTATAATAAATAAAAGGAGAATATTGTTCTAGATGCACTCTCTTATTAGTTTGAGTATTAGGTGATAGTATGTGACCTCTCATCTCTACTTTCCAATGGTACTTCAACTTCAAGAAGAAGTAAACAAGGACCTATCCTTATAGAATTTGTAGGAACCACTCCAAAGGGATACCAATTCACATTCCAGGTATCCATGGGATGGACATTGGTTAAGATATCAAGGTTGCATTATGGTTTCCAAAACTTTATCACTCCATGAGTACATCATGAAGGAAATGCACACTTTACATAATGAAGTCCATTCAATATTTTTTAAGACACATGATTGAGCTAAATAATAATTCTATTGGGAGGTGTAGATACCTAAAATTGGATCACATAAAATCACTTTTGTCAAAAGTACATAGAATGATCAACCAAGCCATGATGACTTCTTGAATCCCAAAATTTGTAGCCAAAATCCATCAGTAGTGAATTCACCATCTTAGAGTGAATTTTCTAGCCAATAAATCGACTTCTCAACTGGTGGATTTGTACCATATTTAAATTTTCAAACTCCTTATTAGATTTGACTTGTAATTACCAAAGCTATGAATTTGTCAGTTACTGGTAGTGGATTAATGTCTAACATGAAGCTAGTATTCTAGCTCTTCCTATAGTATCCAATCAAGGCATAACTTCCTTCACATGTCATCTCTACCATTGTAGGCAATTAGAAAGTAGGGAGGAATTTGGTTAAGTTTCCTCCACCTGCCTAAATCAGCCTTAATCATGGAGGGTAGTTGATTTCACTCAATCTAGTTAGCTTAGTTAGACCCAAATCAGTCCCAATTAGTAGGACACCTCACTCATCCCTTTTTAGAAACCCCTAGGAGGTCCAATTCTATAAATTGGCCCCTTGTGATGGCATTAGGAAGACACGTTTTGTCACACCCCACCTTGGAAAAAAATTCTTAGGAGATTGCTTATGTATTGATAGTTGTTTCAATACTTGATGTTTATGCAATATTGATGTTTCTTTGAGGAAAATGATACTGTTGTTGCATTGTTTTACTGTAGGATTAGGTATTCTCGTAGGTGGAGATTGACCACCAAGAATGATAAGGGAAATTATGATGATGACAACTCAAGGTAACATGAATTATTACCCTCATGTAGTTGCATTGCATTTTAGTTGGACTCATGTTCACATCATTGGACCATGATGTTGTTACTAGTCTCCTTCATGATGGGTGGTGATAGCTAAGACTATCTTAAAAATAGCTGCTCACTTAAGGATAAAATAATGATGTGGAACATTGAGAATGCATCAACTGCTTGTGCTTTGCCATATGCTTGCTTTACTATATGCTTGATTTTGCACTAAGTTTTGTGAAAGGAATTGGTATTTTTGGAGGAATTTTTCTTTGGGAAATTCAATTTAAGTGATTATGCTTTGATTGCATTTTACCAAATAAGTTTAGAGAAATTTGGAATGCATTTGGAAAAGTTTTGTAAAGTATATTGTGGTTTTTGTGAAATATTGAATTAGGCAATTTTATTTTACAAAAAGAAATTGAATTTATTTTATCATGTTTATTTAGTCTAATTGCATTTAATTAGGAATGTAATTAGGTGCATTTATATTTACAAAACTTGTCCAACTCTAATTGGACCCAAAAGAGCACTAGCATTATTTAATAATAAAAGGATTATTTTATTATTTTAATGGACTAGGAGAGATTCCCTTCCTAATCCCTAATAGTCCTAATTTTGTAATTATCCCTAGGAAGGGGGGCACAAAACAAAATAAAGTCCACTTACCTTATCTCCATGGGTACAAAACAAAATAAAGTCCACTTACCTTATCTCCATGGGGTACAAAACAAAGTATAGTCCACTTACCTTATCTCCATGGACACCCTTCTCATTTTAATAATAATTTAATTATTCCCTTCACATGGGGGGTGGAAGGGGTATTTTCTAGGGAGAACATAATTAAATTTTTATAAGGGCTGAAAAGAGAGGCATTCTAGGGAGAGGAGGAAACTAGGAGGATACACAAGCAAAGGAGATTCATTACCTTGTAGGAGCTCCAGGTGGGAGATTTCCTCTTTTGATTTATTTATGATTATGAATTACTTGCTTTCAATACTTTGATGGTGTGATTTGAGTATTTGCATATGGATTTGATTAAATATTTTTTGTTAGCTCTAAAACTAAAATTGAAGCCCTTATGATTGCATAAATTTAAAGGAGTTAGTTTTATCTTGATATTTAGGTTTATTAAAGGTTTGAAATATCTATGCTTAAGTTGAATTCCATCCAAATTTGATATTTGTGCATCGTGATTGAAGTTAGTGTCAAATTTTACCTTAATTCAGTGATAAATCCTTGAAAAACACCATCTATGTTCATGTATTAGCAAATTTATATTTTAATGTGCATTCTTCACCTGTGTTAGTTACTTTGGCGGTGATGAAATATAAGGATTATAACAAAGGTTTTTAGCCTAGTTAAGACTTCTTTGATAAGCCATGTAGTACCTTCTTTTGATGCCTCTTTGGAATGTTTACAAATAACAAATGGTCATCTATGTTTGGACATTGCTCTACCTTTTAATAGTACACCTGCATAATGTATACCCCACCTATGTTGAATAGGATAATATCAATGCTTTGTTAGGAATATTTATGTACATTTTGTATTTTCATTCAACAAGAGTAATCTAGTTTCATTTCCAACTAACCAAGCCTTGACTATAGTCATTAGATAATTTGGCTCGATAGGAAATGTCTAATCTACAACCAATGAGGACCAATAACAACCCTACAAATTGGTTAGGTAAGGATCGACAGTTCTAGAAGAAAATAAAATAGGAACCTAAGCAGAGTCAAAAAAGCAAGGGGAATCCAAAGTTCAAAAAAAAGAACAATGTAAGACAAATGAACATCAAGAATGGATTCCAATAAAGGAACAAAAACAACATCAACAACAATAATATAAACTTTCAACCTTAGAAACAACCAATACCATTACTAATAGTTTAAGTAGGGAAACAAATTCAGGGAGGAAATTTAACTCCCAAGGGAGGAGGCTATGATTTTGGAGGTCCACATTTTGTATCTAAATTTTCACTTTATGTGTGACCAAGCAACAATACAGTTGGACCTAACCATAAGATTTATGCAGCCACAACAAGTCAAAACTTGGATGGACAAGCAATACCTTTATTTCTAAATGGTAAAATTTTTGGTAGAGAAGTTAAAATTTTGATTGATAGTGGAGCTAATGATAGTTTCATTTCTAGTAGCTTAGTTAGGGATATGCTAGAAATACCAGGATCTTTAGCACAAGGGTGGGAAGTTAAGTATGGTTTTGGATAGACATACTCAGTGGATCAATGTTTTTCCCCAACTAAAATCACTCTACCCAATAGTTCTACCATTTTCCATCTATATTAATCACTACTACATGTCTTTGATATCATTTTGGGGATGGATTGGTTAAAGGATCATGAAGCCTTGATTAATTTCCACGAAATGTGGATTGAATTTACCAATGAAGATAAAGAAAGGTTGAATTTGTAAAGTGATTTAAGGAATTTTCAATCATTGATGATATTAGCAATGCAATTAAATAAAGTCATCAAAAAAGGGGTATTAGCTTATCTGGTTAAACTTAAGGAAAATTGGGAAGACTCAAATGAAGAAGTATTTAGAGAATACCCAATTTTACAATATTTTAAGGATGTTTTTATTAAAGAACATCCTGGGTTACCACCAAAATGTAAATTTGATTTCACTATTGAATTGATGCCAGGAATTGATCTTATTCATAGAGCCCCCTACAGGATGAATCCTATTAAAATACAAGAGTTGAAGGTACAACTTTAGGAGTTGCTTGGTAAAGGACTAACTAAACCTAGAGTGTCACCATGGGGTGCACCTATTCTATTTGTTAAAAATAAATATGGTTCACTAAGATTGTGCATTGATTACATAATGTTGAATAAGGAAACCATAAAAAATACATATCCTTTTCCAATAATAGAGGATTTTTTTAATCAAATAAAAGATGCCACTATTTTCTAAAAAATTAAAGTTAGGATATCATCAATTGAGAAACCGAGATGAGGATACTCACAAGACTGCATTGAATGATAGGTATGGACATTATAAGTTTATAGTCTAACCTTTTGTGTTAACCAATGCATAAACTTTAATGAATTTGATGAATAATATGTTCATAAAATAGCTGGATAGGTTTGTCTTGATATTCTTAGATGATATCTTGATTTATTCTCATAATAGATATGAACATGATAGGCATATGAGAATTGTGCTAGAGTTATTGAGGAAGAATAAACTCTATGGTAATTTGTCTAAGTGTGACTTTTATGTCCCACAAGAGCATTATTTAGAAAATATTATATCTGCATATGGAATTGTAGTAGATCCAAAGAATATTGAAGCCATTTTGAATTGGCCACCCCCTAAAAATATGATGAAGTACAAAGTTTTATGGGTCTATCAGGTTATTATAGGTGATTCGTAAATGAATATTCCAAAATAGCCTATCCAATAACTAATATCCAACATAAAGGAAAATAATTCAAGTGGAAAAACAAGTGTGAAGCTACCTTTGAACAACTTAAAAAAAAGCTCACTTTAGCACCCATACTAAAAATTCTAGAACCCTTAGGAATTTTTTTGTTTGTAGAGATGCTTCTTTGGAAGGCTTGGGAGGAGTCTTATCTCACGACAATTTAATTGTAGCATATGAGTCAAGAAAACACAAGAAAATAAAGTTAATTATGCTACAAATGATTTGGAACTAGCAACAGTTGTACATGCTTTAAATATATGGCGGCATTACCTAGTTGGTAGACCTTTTTAGCTAAAAACCAACCATCAGAGTGTGAGATATCTTTTTACTCAACCTTTACTTAATGATAGATAGATAAGATGGATTGAGTTCTTTGCATAATATGACTTTGATATCGAATATATCAAAGGAAAAGAGAATAAATTCATTGATGCCTTAAATAGAAGAAGGCATATAGCCATTTGGACTTGTATTCACGTGGACTTGATTGATCAAGTCAGAAGAATGCAATTTTAGGATCAAGAATGCAATGAAACTTGATCCAAAATGGAAATAAACCCTAGTGAAAACAAGGATTATAACATTAAAGATGGACTTTTATGATTCAAGGATCAAGTCGTTATACCTAAAATTAGAAATCTAAGAAGGTTGATTATGTGAGAAGCACATAATTCTCCCTATTTTACTCATCCTAGGGGGGCAAGAAAAAGGAAAATATGAAAAATAAATTTTACTAGTCGATTATGAAGGATATTACAAATTTTGTTACACGATGTTTGGAATAACAAAAGGTAAAATCTAAGCATATACATCTAGTAGGACAACTATATTTACATGATATACCCATTTAGAAGTGGAAGATTATATCGATGGATTTTATAGTGGGATTACTTACGACTAGGTACCAGCATGATGCAATCTTTATTGTGTTTGAAATATTACCAAGGTTTCACACTTCATACCAGGGAGTACTAAGGATGATACTTTAGTAGTTGCCAACAGATTTGCTAGGGAATTTTTCAGGTTACATGGATATCCTGAAATGATTATTTTTGACAGGAATTTTGGTTTACATCTAATTTTTGATGAGCTCTCCATCGTGCAGTTGACACAACTCTGAACATAAGTTTTGCTTATCATACAAAAACTTATGGACAAACTGAAAGTGTTAACCAATTCTTGGAAGACATGTTGTGCATGTATTGTATAGACTAGAAGTCTTGATGGAAAAACTTTTTATATCTAGTTGAGTTTTTTAATAACAATAGTTATCCTACTTCCTTTAATATGGCCCCTTTCAAATACTTGTATGGTTAAATATCTATAACTCTATTATATTGGGATAATCTAGAGGACTGGGTTATCATTGGACCAAAAACAATCAAAGAAATGGAAGAGCAACTTAGGTTAATCTAACAAAGGCTTAAGGAAGCCATAGATTGATAGAAAAGTTATGCTGATGTAAAAAGGACACCTAGAGAATTCTCTGTGGGAGACAAAGTGTTTGTAAGGGTAAAACCTATGAAAGTTCCATCAAATAAACTAAGTTAGATCCTATATTTGTTGGGCCTTTTGAGATATTAGAGAGGATAAGTCCAGTAGCTTACAGACTTGACTTGCCACCTAACCTATCAAATTTCCATGACTCTTACCATGTATTCCCACTTAGAAAATATATTGTTGATCCTAATCATATGTTAGATGTTTATAAATTGCAGATGGAATATCCATCAATTATTTAATTAAAAACTATGAGAATTTTAGAATTTGATTCCAAAGTGATAAGAAAATAAAATATTGAGCAATGCAAGGTCCAATGGGACCAATATTTTGATAGGAATGCCACTTGGAAAAAAGTGGAGGACATGATAAAACATTTTTCATATTTATTTGATAATATTATGTAATATTGGAAGAAGAACACAAGGGACTGTGTTTAATCCAAGGGGGGAGTATGTCATACCCCACCTTGGAAGGACTCTCTTAGGATATTGCTTATGTATTGATAGTTGTTTCAATACTTTATGTTTATGCAATATTGATGTTTCTTTGAGGAAAATGATATTGTTGTTGCATTGTTTGACTGTAGGATCATGTATTCTCATAGGTGGAGATTGATCACCAAGAATGAGAAGGGAAATGATGATGATGATAACTCAGGGTAACATGAATTATTACCCTCATGTAGTTGCATTGCATTTTAGTTGGACTCATGTTCACATCATTGGACCATGATGTTGTTACTAGTATCCTTCATGATGGGCGGTGATATTTGAGACTATCTTAAAAACAACCACTCACTTAAGGATAAAATAATGATGTGGAACATTGAGAATGCATTGATTGCTTGTGCTTTACCATATGCTTTCTTTACTATATGTTTGATTTTGCACTAAGTTTTTTGAAATAAATTGGTACTTTTGGAGGATTTTGCTTTGGGAAATTCAATTTAAGTGATTATGCTTTGATTGCATTTTACCAAATAATTTTAGAGAAATTTGGAATGCATTTGGAAAATTTTTGTAAAGTATATTGTGGTTTTTGTGAAATATTGAATTAGGTAATTTTATTTTACAAAAATAAATTGAATTTATTTGATCATGTTTATTTAGTCTAATTGCATTTAATTAGGAATGTAATTAGGTGCATTATTTAAAAAACTTGTCCAACTCTAATTGGACCCAAAATAGCACTAGTATTATTTAATAATATAAGGATTATTTTTATTATTTTAATGGACTAGGAGAGACTCCCTTCCTAATACCTAATAGTACTTATTTTGTAATTTTCCCTAGGAAGGGGGGCACAAAATAAAATAAAGTCCACTTACCTTATCTCCATGGGGCACAAAACAAAATAGAGTCCACTTACCTTATCTCCATGGACCCCATTCTCATTTTAATAATAATTTAATTATTCTCTTCACATGGGGGGGGAAGGGATCTTGTCTGGGGAGAACATCATTAAATTTCTATAAGGGCTAAAAATAGAGGTAATCTAGGGGGAGGAGGAAACTAGGAGGATACACAAGCAAAGGAGATTCATTACCTTGTAGGAGCTCCAGGTGGGAGCTTTTCTCTTTTAACTTATTAATGATTATGAATTACTTGCTTTCAATACTTTTGTGGTGTGATTTGAGTATTTGCATATGGATTTTATTAAATATTCTCTTGTTATATTTGAAACTAAAATTGAAGCCCTTATGATTTCATAAATTTAAAGAAGTTAGTTTTGTCTTGAGATCTAGATTTATTAAAGGTTTGAAATATCTATGCTTATGTTGAATGCCATCCAAATTTGATATGTGTACATCGTGATTGAAGTTTGTGTCAACTCTAATCTTCATTCAGTGATAGATCCCTAAAAAACACCATCTATGTTGATGTATTAGCAATTTTATAGTTTAATGTACCTTCTATGCCGGTGTTATTTACTTTGGTGGTGAAGAAATAAAAGTATTATAACAAAGGTTTTTAGCCTAGTTAATACTTCTTTGATAAGCCATGTAGTACCTCTTTTTGATGCCTCTTTGGAATATTTACAAATAAAAAATGGCCATCTATGTTTGGATGTTGCTCTACCTTTTAATAGTACACTTGCATAATGTATACCCCACTTGTGTTTAATAGGTTAAGATCATTACTTTGTTAGAAATATATGTGTATATTTTATATGCTATTAAAATTGATTAGAAGCTTTTATATCAAATTGGGAGGTAAATTAAATTTATTATGTTAATAGATCCCTGTTGACATTGTCCTTGATTATCTATTTAAAAAAAAGCATAAATAACATCACAGTCTAAGTCTTTAGCCCTCTTAGCTTGTAGAGACTTTGTAACCAGTCCATCTGTGTGTTTCAAAACAAAATATGGTAGATTTAATTTATTGCTTAACACCTTAGTGGATGGTTTTACATTGTACCTATCTTTACAATTGGATACCTCTATCTAAAATCCTATTTTCCACTCCTCCAAAGACCTCTACAACAAATTGGACATTAAAATGGTTTGATAATATTTAGCCAAAGTTTTATAAGGTCTAGGTGTTTATTCATTTGAGCCACCATGAGCGTGGGATTAGGATGGCGACATCTACACTTGGGCATGCTCAAAGGGGAAAGGATTTCCTTCCCTTTTATCCCACACTCTTCATGTGGTAGGCATGAAGCACCGTATAATGGAAATATTTCCCTACCACCACTTGGTGGTCAAATGCACCACCAAGTGGGGGTTACATGCGTGCCAGTTGGAGGTACTCTTAATTAGGTGACACATGCGTCATTGTCTATTCTATGCTTGTTGAATGCTATTCTCGTTGACTATGACACATGCCTCATTGTCTATGCTTGGTTGGCTTGTTGTTATTCTTGACTTTATGATCCACCTCATCTCTATTTGATGTGGACTATGTTGATCCAAGAAATATTAGAACCTATGTGTTAGTAAGGGTCACTAAACTTTGATATGAGAATACTTTTTGTTTAGAACTTATATTATATATATATATATATATATATATATATATATATATATATATATATATATATTATAAAATGGGTTTAGCACTTATATATATATATATATATATATATATATATATATATATATATATATATATATATATATATATTTCAACCTATGTGTTAGTAAGGGTCACTAAAATTTGATATGAGAACCTTTTTTGTTTAGAACTTATATATATATATATTATAAAATGGGTTTTAAATGAACAAAGAGGTTGTTTTAGTAAATGTATTTTGGCTAGAAAATGAGATGACCTTTAAAACCAACTGCTAGTTGAAGAAAACCTTTACTATGTTTGTTCATAGATTAATTAATTCAAGTTTTTGTGAAATTTAGGAAAAGACTTAAGAGCTTGAAAATTGATAGGAAATTATGATGGTATTATGAGATTTTATTTCTTATTGTATTCACTTTGTGGTGAAATTGAATCAGTTGGTAAAAATATTGAAATTGATTGAATGAAAGCTTAAAATCAATTATATGGAGAAATTGAATGAACATATGGATTACAGGTTTTTGTTTGTATACTTATTTGATTATTGAATAATAATAGATAATGAATTATCCTATGATTATGTTGAAATTGAAATATGAAATTAATTAAATAGATAAAATGAATATAAATCTTATGATGGAAAATTTATATTAAATGCATCTTCTAGTTTTGGAAGAATGGACGGGGAGCCCATTCTTGGAGGAAGTATGGAATTCCTCCATGAATTTATAATAACTAGAATGGTTTGCATTTTAAATGGATTAAATTAGGAATATATATTTATGTGGAATAAGGGTCTAAATTTATAGGATGAATGTGGAGTTCCTACCTAGAGAAAACTATGGGATTTTCCTTCCTTTAATGATTTGGTTGTAATATGCATAACTACATTAGGATGAATGTTTGATGCATGATTGCAATCAAATGAGAAAAGCATATGTTGCATGAATTGCATTTAGCACATGTATATCATGAGTTGTTCTGATCCCTTACCATCATCATTCAAGTGATGTAGAAAAAAATGGACCTGAGAAGACTTGAACATTTTAGTTGATGATTCTTGTTATACTTGTTAAATTAAAGCTTGCTTAATGGAAGCTTATTGTAAAGGAAATCATTAAAATGAGTATTTTTTACTCAGCATGGATTATGTAATATTTGATATGTGTACCTGATAGAATTCCAAGTATATTTAAAGGGTGATTGAATGATGTAACTTTACATTATGATTCAAGTGGTTATGCAAGTTATCTTATTGGGTTGATTTAATTTGGTTAAATAGGATTTATTTCTTGTTATTGTAATTTATGATTTGAAACTATTATAGATGCTGAAATGAGGATTATATCTTGTTAATGTAACTTTTGAATTAAATCTAATAAGGATAATAAATATTGAGTTGATATACAAATTATCAGAATGAGGTTATTTATATTGTTTCAAATAGAAATTACATCCTGGATTAAAAATACATTTAGTAGATGACTAAACCTAAAATACCCTATTATTGATAGAGACAATGAGAAGAAAAATAATCATGATTAATGTGGATATTCCAAGGCCTATGTGATTTTATCACACAAATTGATAACTACCTTGGTTACCTCATTATGGAGATTAGGGTAACTAAGCACTTAATATTTGATGATCCACTGTGGAGGTGTGATATCTAATCTTCAAGGCATTCACTTATATACTAGTCTATAAGGATAGTATGGAGAAGGGTGATTCCCTATGTTAGGGATAAACTCCAAATGCTATGGTCTAGTTACTATACATTCATGGAGAATGTAGAGACCATTGAAAGTGTTCTCATACTATGGAGGTATGAGGCTTTTGTAGAAGTTGGTCACTTCTACTCAAGAATGACTCTAACCAAGTCTTAATATCTCTTAATTATTTGATGTCTTGATTAGTCACAATTCACTTGGAATACATTTCATTATGGATAATGATTATATCCTTCACTTGTTAGGAGTTATAAAAAAAAAATCTCTCGAGATGGTTGTGTTGAGTGGAAATTTTGTCCAATTACAAAATCACCATCACAGTCAAGATTTTGATTAGAAAACCCTCTCTTGCAAAGAAATTGAAATTTCTCCAAGGTTCCTTTTACTTAATGTGTGCTTGTAATATTGTGAAGATGTATCAAATAAGTGCTATGAATACCTTAGTGATTTGCAAGTAACTGTTAACAAAGGGTCTGTGTTGGTATTATTTTATTGCTATACTAGTGATTGTTCATGAAACTTAAAAGAAAAGAAAAATGTTATTGGCCCTCATATGACCACGATGTAAAGCCTTAGTTCATTTTATCTTGAAGTGTTTTAGGTAGATTTTATCTTCTTTTGGTTAAGCAGATTTTAGACAAGTTTTATCTTGCATTATTAAACCCTACTTTGAGCATAAAAGAGAAGACTAAAATATATCTTTTGAAATGCAAAGTTTGAATGATGATTAAATTCATTTAATGTTGCTTTGAACATGGAAATAAAATAATCTACATGAATAACTTGGTAAATGAAATATCCTGTGACATATCATATAAATTACCCCTCTTTGATGAAATTATGATTTTCATAAAGAGAAGTCAATTTATTGCTTTAAATGTAATAGCTTTGAAATGCCCTATAAATTACCTCCCTTTAATGAAATTATGATTTTCACAAAGGAAAGTTAATTTATTGCTTGCAAAATGAAATGCACAGATTGAAATCTGATTTGCCTTCTAAATATGAAATTATATAAAAATCAAAATTATAAAATGCCTATAAAAATAACTTTGAATAAATTTTATAATTTTGAAATGGCTTCAAAATGGAATCGAAATTGTTCTAAATAGAGCTTTAAAGCTTTTTCTTCACACTCATGCTTTTATTTTTGGAATTTTAATTTTTTTTATTTTTATTTTAATTGCCGAAGTTTTTAAAAAATGCAAATAGGAAGGGTTAGAAAAATAAAATAAAACTTCTGGAATATGGACCAGAACGCTAAAAATACTAAAACAAACTACCACCAGTATGATGCTACCCTATTCCTACAAAATTGAAGATGTGAGAAATTTATACATATAACCTAGTTTATCTGAATCTGCATTTACACAACCCACAATAATATAGGTGTGAGCTTCTAAGGAAAAAAAAATAAATTTCATGCTTTAAACATTCAATGATGTAACCATTAAAATGCATTGAACATTATCTATAATCCTATAGCATGAAAGGGAAAAAATAAACAGTTAAATCAGACATGCAAAAAAATTATCCTCCAACTTTGCTAACAAAGTATAAATTTCTAAACTATTTGCATTAAAAATAAAAAAACATAGTCCTATTACAACATATTTCCAGCCCTTGGCCTACAAAAATATCCAACCTCCATTTTTTCCTGTGCATGGGTTTTCTAATATTTTCATGAGACTCTTCATTTCCTTTCTATACGTTTCGCTTTTTGCTTTTGTCTATTCAACTTCTTCTTCAATGGTGGATCCATTACCCTAATGTTTTCTATCTTCCATATAGGCCTTAAAAAAATCCGATCATTTCACCTAGTCACTTCAATAATGCCTTTTAAATAAGACTTTTAAATTATATATATATATTTGGTAAATTAATTTGTATTATTTCAAAAATGGCATTTGACTTTTAAATTATATTCATTTCTTCCCTCGTTGCAAGCTATCTTAGGTCATATTTCATAATGTGAGCATTACAATATAAAATATAAATGACCACGTGATCCATACGCTCGACCACTTTCCTTAGTAACTATCACCAGTATTGGGAAATCCATTCCTTCACACTGCTTTCTCATTTGTCTTAAATGTCCTGGGAATAACCAAAAAATTCCTCTAGTAAATAATAATGTTTTTTGCCCTCTTTCTAACATCCATCGAATGCAACATTACCCAATATTATGACCTAAACCTTATGCCAAAGTAGATCAAGGTGATATTCAACACATCCTCTGGCTGACTTATTCATACCCTGGCGATCTCTACACCTATTGGATCTATATCCATCACCACAACATGGATGCCAACACACGTTGCACCACTAGCAACCTCCACCTTTGTCATTAATCCCTGTCAATGTCCATAGTCTACCAACGTGTACAATACATGTGCTTCTTGCTCTGCAAATGATAGCCCTAAATTGCATGTTATCCTGATAGTGGGGGATGATTTTACATATCCTACTTGATGATGAAATCCCCATGTAAATTTAGTCACAATATTTTATGGTGCAGAAATATTCATATGGGCATATGAGTAGGCATTGATATTTACTATCCTCTGTGTGTGGGGACCTAATGCTTGTTGGGCACCCTATAGTGGACCCCTATGAAGTCCTCCATAATGGATATGTATATGCTATCCTCCTCTTATTTCATAGTGTGATGGGCCAACGCAACCAGGTCCTTGATGTACATCTCAACTAGAACTCGTCGATGCCCCTGCTTTGAAATTTTTGCTTTCTTTGTATTCAGTCTTACTACGCTTATTTTAAATTTGTAATACCACATCACCAGGGATGACTCCATTTCTATAGATGGGCCCCAACATCATGTAATCTATGTTTCAAAAATTGGTGTAAACTTTTCTTGGCTAGATGGGCCCCCAGTAATATGTATAACAAGATCCTTCTTTCTTTTCTGGTCTTCGAATTATGAAAATGGTGACTATACATCATCTTGTCATCATGGTAATATCCATCACATTTAGGAGGTGCTTCTCTTGCTGACAATCATCCTATGGGTAATTGAGAAAATTCTTGCATGTTATGGCCGCTCAACAGTGCCTTTCTTCCATTGTCATTGGTGTCATGCTTGTGCATGTGTTTCCATTATCCAAACCACTGTTGCATCATGATTTATCTGTGTCCATCTAGTGTGCATTCTAAGTAACACTACTCTACCAATGAATATATCAACAGTTCTTCCTCGTTCTTTACCTTATATCGCACCTATCAAATTGTGAGCAGTATGACCTAATTTTGACTTCCATTTTTGACACTGTCAGTAATAATTTAGCTAGTAGTCTAATTTCTCTAGATACTACTCATATAACCTCGACATATGCTAGACTATGCCAGATCACCCCTCTGGTCATTCAAAACTCTCTACCACCACATCAATATTCTACTACAAAATTCTCTCTTCGACCATGACATTCAACCTCCTGAAGATAATTTTACTACCACCCTTTCATCAAGTTAACCATGTTGGCATCAATCTACCACATGTTCAAATTGCCCTCATAATATGTAAAAAAATTTCTTACTGTCACTATGTGGCTTCGTCATTGTGAACCATGGTATGGGTCATCTACACATAAGCTTGATTCTCTTGATGAGACGTCCAACACTTATCCACTACACACTATACGCTGCTATCCTCATTCATTTCATCACTTTGTGCGTCCATCTACATCATACTCATACTATATACCATGGCACCATATGTCCTCATCTAGTGTGCCACTCTGTGCATACTAAAAGTTGATGGTTTGCCACATCACATGGCCAGGTTATTCATCCATATTTTTTACTGTGGCCATCTGGATGATCCTATCATAGAAGGAAAACACAACAACCTTCACTCTTTGGCATCCAATTTTCATATAGCTACTACCATGTCATTGGTGCATCACATTTGGAGTCTACTGAGTATACCTCTACATCACATTGTCATCCCTTGCATCTTTCTAAAGCTCCAAAAACTACACATTTTAAACCCATATTAAAACCAACTTTTAAATAGAACATTTGAAACATTGATTCGCATATGAATGTAATTTAAATAAAAAACACTAGAAATCTACTTTATATAAAAATCCCAATATTAGAGGATATTAAAATGAAATGAAATGGAAAGAATTTTTAATTTATTTTATTTTTATTTTTTTATTTTATATATAGGAAATGAAAACAAAGATGGAATTGAACTAACTATTTATTTCTTTTTCTTTCATTTATTAATTTTTTTACTATTATTGATTGCTTTCAAATAAAATCAATATTAAAACTTAACCCCAAGACCTAACCAAAACAAAGCCATCAAGCTCAATAAGCCTAATGAAGACACTAGAATCAAAAGAAACCAAGATACAAAACCTTTCTACCTAAGTAAATATATCACTCAAAGGCACCCAAACCAAAATTTTAAAGGTGGGTCCCCAAATTTGGGGCTAGTTGTACGACAGTCACAATAGGTTGGTTGGAAATTGAGGTATGTTACAGTTGGTATGAGAGCCCAGTTGTAGGACTAAGATATTTCATGAGGGAACTCTAGGATATAAACTTCCATAACTCTAAATTAATACATACTTGGTAAGAAAGAAGCTAGTATTTGAGTCTACTAATGTTCAAGTCCCTTTTCTCCCACTATTGGAACCACTGGTTAATCAAAGTGGAAGAGGTTTGTGAACCTTCCACATCTCATGGGTCTTAAGCAGTGTGCCTTAGAATATTTTGAGAATTTACTTGGCATATGTGTCTCTTGGCTAAGCTACCTCCTTATTTCTAAGTATTGTATAATAACAACAAGATTTTATGGAATAAGCTATGGAGTGAACCTAGGAATAACCGAGTGGATGTGCAACTTTGGGAAAACTTAATACTTAGGGATTCCAAGGATAGGACAATAAAATAATGGTTTCTTTTATTAATGAATCATATTACAATACAAACCCAACCTTTGGCTAGAGTAAAGAGCTAAATACCTCAATCATGGTGGAAGAATGATGTGAGAGAGCCTACATGAACCTTAAATATCCAAAGATAGAGGTAAACATAACCTTTACTAATGAGGCCAAATAATGCCTTATTTTTGCACCACTTTTTGACATAAAAACTATCATATTTCAATACATAATATAGATATATGCCAAATATTTGATTAAAGTACATTATTTTATTGATGTTTTCATGATTAAGTGTTAAGAGATAATATGCCACTATTTTGATTATTTTCTACATTTTATATCCTATTTTTGCATGATTTTAGTACTAAAACAACATAGTGAAATTAGTAGCAAATAAAGGTTTTTATAACTTGTGATTGGTTGAGCTATTTTGTATGGTTTTCCTACCTAAAATGAGTTTTTGAGGTGATGTGGTGCCAAATCAGCCACTTTGCTATTGAAACAGGGCATGACAATTGTACACAACATATTTTGGGCAACCACCTACAACATTAAAGGAAGACCAAGACAAAGTCAAGGTACTAAGTTGAAACCTATTGGAGAACATTAAAAGAAATGAGGGAGGACTTACCATGCACTCAAAAGCACCCCCACATGATTAAATTGGTAGCAACAGAGCATTACAGGTATTCAACCTGATATTCCGGAGCTGCTCGGAATGATAGGCAAAAACAATCAACAATAGCAATAAAATAGAATTTGGATCCAATCCACAAGGAGCGAATGAGTTGGCATGAGGATAGGTGTGGCAGTTGATGATGCACCTATTATTGGCTGATTCCTACCACTTTGGAAGCATGGATAAGTGCACAATTGGCTACCAACATGGATTCTATCTTAAATTAGACTGAGTCTACTATAATATAACATCAAATCAAGCATGAACAACACATTGTTGATTTTGTATTTGCAAATAGGGATGTAAGAATTAGTATAAATAATACTACTCACCTATTGGTTGGAGTTAGTCATAATTTAGACAAAAGTTAGAAATTAGAGTCAAGCTTAGTGGATTGTATTTTGCAGACTGTAACAGTAGCATTAAGTAATAAAGTGCAGTATTTTTATATGTGTTAAATTGTGAGTGAATGAGTGCTTAAGAATTAGTTTGGAGTGTTGAATACCTTATACTAGACCAAGGAGCAAGGGCCCACTCTCGGGGCTGGTGGAAGGAGGTAATTTGCAGGTTTTTTATAGTTTTTTGTTTTGTGCAATTTTTGTTAAATGTTGTCAATTTCTTGTCATTTCTTGTAAATAGAATTTCCCCTATTTTGTACCTTATTTTTCCTTGTGTTTTAAGTGTGATGTGTGAGAGTGGATTTGCAGCTAGCTAACCTATATTTATGTTTGCATTTATCATTTCTATTTTTTATAATTTTAGTCACAACAACTTTTTATAGTTTTCAGCAACTTTTTATAGTTTTTAGCAACTTTTCTTGTTTCAACAATTTGGTTTCAGCAGTTTCAATTTCAGCAATGATTAAACTTAGTGATTTCAATTTTGCATTTCTATTTCATGTTATTTTCATTTAGCAAAAGTAATCTAGTTTTATTTCCAACATATTTCAAATTCTACAAATTAAGTAGTTTTCAAATTCTGCAATTTAAGTAGTTTCAATTTTTGCAATTTAAGTAGTTTCAATTCTATAAATTAGAGATAGTGTGATCCATGAAATACTTTTATGAACCTCTATTCCACTAAATAAGCATGTGTTCTAACATCTAAACTGTAGACTCCCAAACCTCCTCTATCGTAGATAGCCTTGGACACCGCCTTGGATTTGACAAACATTGAAATTAAATGATGATATTAACGACACTCATAATTTTTGGCATCGTTATTGGGGATAACATAGGTGTTTTTAGAGGATAAAATAGTCATACAATTATCATTGTGTCAAGTTGTAACAAATGAATCTGATTGTACTTTTTGATATAACAACTTGCATGAAACATAGTTGTGTAGCTAACAGTTGCATTTCAGACCATTAGGACACAAGCATAGAATGAATGAATAGGTTAAGGGATGAAAAAGGATGATTTATTAAAAAAAACCCTTTACCTACCATAGGAAGGTGATATTCATGCCAAGGGGGTGAATTACCTACATTTGAAATTCTTGAAGTTGTTAAACAAGAACCACCATCCTCATCATCAGGAAGTGTATCTCTTGAGAGAGAATTACAAGAGGAGAAAACTGCTAGTACCTCCTCACCTACTCTTGATATATCCTTAAATTCAAGGTAGTTTAAATGAATCTATACTAGGTGTTGGGAAGACATAATGGTAGATTTACAAGGAAACCCAGATAGGGGTAGCAATGTTCACAATCAAGTGGACAATCCTACTCCTGCCAAGAACTTTGAGTATCCTATTAGGTTAAATCCCACACAAAAATCTCCAATGAAAATAATTTCACCTTCGATGCTACCAAAATTTAGGGGAGTTGCATCTAAAGACCCTGATCAATTCTTGTTTGAATTCAAGGTTGTATGCCAAACATATGATTACACAAATGACAACTAGAAACTTAAAGTATTCCCTTCCACACTCAAAGATGCAACTTTATATTGGTTTATGAGTTTAGCACCCGAATCAATCTAAACCTGGGAAGAAATGGAGGAAGTATTTTTGAATAAATACCAAGAATACTACTAGGTGAAAAATAGGAAGGATGAATTATTCAGAATCAAACAAGAAGAAGATGAAACTCTGGAGGATTACTTGGATAGGTTTGCTTTTGTACAAAATATATGTGGGCCTGTTGAACCAGAAATATGCAAGGCCATATTCTTAAGAGGATTACAAGATGACTCCAAAGATGTGTTAGACTTAATGGGCAAGGGAGATGTGAGTACCCTTGATATTGATGAGATTTTGGAACTATGTAGAAATTACTCCCACACAAAACAAAGAAGATGAAAGTGGGGTAATAATGGTAGTGATATGAAAGAGCTTATGGAAGAATTTTCCAACTTAAAAACTGACATCTTGGTACATCTAAATACTATGCTAGGGGAAATGAATGTAAAAACCAAATCTATGAAACCCCTAGCCATTTACTATTCGAGATGCAAAAACAAGCATGCTCTTCAAGATTATCCTTTAAACAAAACCTCTATATCTACTATTTGTAGCCTTTGTTCAAAAGGACATATCATGGACCAATGTCATTTACTTCTAGGACTCAAAAATATCTTGGAAACACAAATAGAAGAACTCAACTTTGTTGGGCAAAGACAAGGGGGAATTTTTTCACAATATCCAAATGCCCCATGTTTTCCCACAAATTGGGGATAAAATCCTTGGTCTATGCCATGGGGTTACTCAGAACCTCCACAACAATCTTGGAGTCAACCTCCATGGACATCTTCTCAATATTGGTCACAATCCGGGTGGACGAATCCATAGTGGAATCAACACAATCCACCATGGATGCAAGCACAATATCATGGATAAAATTGGGGATAACAGTATCAACCATACCAGGGACAATAGAGATACCAAGGTCAAACACAAAATTTGTTTTCTGGTCCTGCTCAAAATTTTCCTCAAGGAAGACAACAACAACAACAACAATAGGTGAAGCAACCTCCACTTTTGGCCCAACCTATGGCCAACCCTAATAATACTAGATAGGCAGCTCCTATCTATGTGGTTGAATCTGATGAGACTACCATGATAAATGTAATCAACTGTAGTAATATCCAACTACACTCAGGAAAGACACTTCCTGAGCCTACTCCACCTATTATTGAAGAAATGAAAATCAATGAAGAAAAACAAGAACCCTTTATCCCAGAACCATAGAAATCAACTTTGGATAAAGGAAAAGAAAAAGAAGAGAACATTCCTCAAGAAAATTTACCTTATTCATCTGAAAAGATACCATATCTTGAACGGTTTGAAAAATCTGAAATCACTTCGAAATCAGATTTGGTAAAGGAGCTAAAATGTTTAAACATTTCAATTCCTTTATTACAAGCTATTAAAGAGATACCATTAATCAATAAAACCATTTAGGACATTTGCCTTAAAAATTTAGGAAGGAAGAAGAAATCCTTTCCTAAAACCGTACAGGTAGATGGAAAATTGGTTGACCTGCTTTCTAGAAAACTTGTTCCACCCAAATATGGTGATCCAGGAAGTCCAATAGTCACGATAACCATAGGATCAATGCAGATATCTAATGTTTTGATTGATCTTGGGGTAACCATTAATGTTATGACTAAATATACGATGCAGAGATTACAACTGAACAACTTGAATCCTACATCTACTATATTAGAAATGGCTGACCGATCTATTGCAAAACCAGAAGGAATCATAGAAGATATT
This sequence comes from Wollemia nobilis, assembly GCA_028583015.1. Lineage (NCBI taxonomy): Eukaryota > Viridiplantae > Streptophyta > Pinopsida > Araucariales > Araucariaceae > Wollemia > Wollemia nobilis. The sequence goes on along the minus strand of JAQPPZ010017049.1, from coordinate 3,336,260 downwards.
CTTGTGATGGTTTCCTCATGGGAATATCTAGTCAACTTCTTGGTATTGCAACCTTGCAATTCTGTGAATGGTTATCCAATAATCTTAGGAAGGCCTTGGCTTACTACGATAGTTTCTTTCATCAACTGTAGGTTAGGATAAATAACCATTTAAAATGGGATCAATTCAAAGAAGATCTCTTTATATCCTCCTGTGAAACCTTCGATAAAATTTTTAGGTCACTTATGGTTTCCTGAGTCTGATGATGAACATGAAGAAACCATCTCAACACTAGCCACCGTAATAGTAAAAGAACATGTAGAAGAGTTAGATTCATATGAAAGAGAGGCATTTGAAGATGAAACCATATTGGTTAATACAATGCATGAATCAGGACTCGAAGATGAACCAATCATTGTTCATCGCTTGTTATGGAATGATGAAGGTCAAACATCTAAACAAATGACACCCATTCCATTACAAGAAAGTCCCTTCAAATTACCACATGGATGGCATCGTCATCTTCTATCATCCTTTCATTATCCCATATCAGACATGATTCCATCAAGAATTATAATTAACAATGAGACATGAATCTTTCACTCTCTTCTACCACATCATTGTCCTCTTAACTCCCTAGTAACCAAATTTGAAGGAGTTAATTCCGTTCATCCAGGAATAAAACAAGTTGAGGTACAACCAGGGAAATTTTTTGAACATTAATAACTGGTTGACCAATGAACAGGAAGCAAAATTGCTTGTTGTGCTAAAATGACATATCAATGCCTTTGCATGGGAATACAAAGATATGATAGGGATTCATCTTGATGTATGTACCCATCGGATATATACAAAATATGTGAAACCCATACGACAACCACAAAGGTGATTGAATCCTACTTTAAGAGATATTGTCAAAGAAGAAATCGAAAAACTCTTGGAGGTAGGATTCATTTACCCAATTTTTGATAGCCGATGGGTTTCTCCATTGGTTATTATGCCAAATAAAAATGGAAATATGAGAGTGTGTGTAGATTATCGAGAATTAAATAAAGTCACACACAAGGACCATTTTCCATTACCATTTATTGATCAAGTGTTAGACACACTCATGGGAAAGAAATATTTTTGTTTTCTTGATGGCTTCAGTGGATATAACCAGATACAAGTTGCACCTGAAGACCAAGAGAAAATAACATTTACTTGCCCATGGGGAACTTTTTCTTACAGGGTCTTACCTTTTGGCCTTTGTAACACCCCAACAACTTTCCAATGAGTTGTTCTGCCTATTTTTTTTATTTAACTATTGAATGTGTAGAAATTTATATGGATGACTTCACAGTTTGTGGGGAAGCTTTTGACATCACAATAGAACATCTTGACAAAGTTTTAACCCACTGTGAAACTTATCATTTGGCCCTAAACCCTGACAAGTGCTTCATGATGATGGAAGAAGGAATTGTCCTTGGCCATCATATATCATCTGAAGGAATTAAGGTAGATCCTAAGAAAGTAGAGATCATTAAGAACCTTCCTCCTCCCTAGACTCAAACTGATGTCAGGAGCTTTTTGGGGCATATTGGCTTTTATCGACGTTTCATTCCAAATTTTAGTACAATTGCAAACCCTATGTTTGCATTGCTAACAAAAGATTCTAAATTTAAATGGACCAAAAAGTGCCAAAATTATTTTGATGCTTTAAAAGAAAAATTGATCACTCCACCTATGTTGAGAGGTCTGAACTGGGAATTACCATTTCACATCCAAATTGATGCATCCAATACTACAATTGGAGCAGCATTAGGGCAAGTGGAAAATGGGGAGCATTATTCCATTTACAACATTAGCAAAAACCTCACTAGAGCAGAAAAGAACTATACTACCACTAAAAAGGAATTTCTAGCGGTAGTATATGCTATAAATAAATTCCATCACTACATCACTGGTTATCAAGTATTTTTCCATACAAATCATGCAACTATTAAATACTTGATGAACAAACCTATGGTTAGTACGAGAATAATTCGTTGGTTATTACTATTGCAAGAATTTGATATCACAATAGTTAATAAACTAGGAAAAGCTAATGTTGTAGCAAAATTTTTATCTAGACTAAACAACACAAGAGAGGAAGAATTGGTAGAGGACACTTTTCCTAATGAAAAATTGTTTGCTATATCAGTAACATCACCTTGGTTTGCTGATACTGCTAACTATTTAGCAACAAGAAAAATACCCTCACTTTACTTCAAAATAAAAGAAATAATTGATAAAGCAAAGCTCATCCTTCAAATGGATCAATGGTCTATTGTTCAGATGTGGACCCGACCATATATTACGTTGATGTATTCAAAAATATGAAGTGTATGATATCCTCTATGCATGTCACGATGAACCTTCAGGAGGACATTATTCAGTTAAAAGTACTATTAGGAAAATTTTAGAGAATTGGCTATTATTGGCCATCTCTTCACAAGGATGTGAAAAAGTACATACGACATTGCAATGCATGTCAAAGAATGGGAAAATCCACATATACAAATGAAATGCCTTTACAACCTCAAGTGGTTTTAGAACCATTTGAAAAGTGGGGGTTAGATTTTGTTGGACCCATTGACCCACCTTCTCAAGGAAAGGTACATATCTTGGTATGTACTGATTATGTAACCAAATGGGCTGAGGTGCGTGCTTTTAAATATGCGCATGAAGAGAAGGTCACTAAATTTCTATATTCCCAAAATTTTCAAAGATTTGGAGCTCCACGATCTATCACCACAGATCATGGACCCCAATTTGCATCAAAAGTCATAGAAGCTTTTACTGAACTTTATGAAATCAAACATAGAAAATCATCACCTTATCACCCTCAAGTGAATGGTCAAGTTGAAGTTACCAATAGGGAATTGGAAAGAATCTTAACCAAAATAGTAGCTTCACATAGGAGGAATTGGTTAAATAAATTACCAAAAGTCGTTTGGGCATACAATACAACATGGAAATCCACCACGGGTTTCACACCTTACAAACTAGTCTATGGTAAGAAACCTATTTTTCCCATTGAATTTGAGCTACTAACACTTCACACGTATTTGGAAATTGGTATTGATTTATCACAGGTACAGATGGATAGGATTATGCAACTCAACGCATTGGATGAACTTTGATTAGAGGCACTTCACCAAATGAAAGTTATCCAACAATAGCAAAAGATGTGGCATGATAGTCACATTCAACAAAGAAAATTTGAGCAAGGAGATTGGGCTTTATTGTTTGATTCTCGTTACGAATATTTTCTTGGAAAATTGTAGACTAGGTGGCTTGGACCATACCAGATAGAAGAAGTGTTCAAAAATGGAGTGGTTTGTATCTCTCCCATTGATGATTCAAGAAGAAATTTAGTGGTAAATGGACATCACCTTTGGGTATACCATCACCCATTAACTAAGGAGGAGTTTGTAGAATAAATTGCATAGTTGGATTTACACATGATGGAAGAGACTCTCTCTCCCATTACAGATTCATAATGATTTGAAAAAATTTAAAAGTTAAAGAAAAAAGAAAACAAAAAGAAGAATAAGCTTGATTGTGAAATTCCTTCATGGGCACAATCTAGAGGAAGGTTTTGAAATTCCTTCATGGGCACAATCAAGCCAAATTGGATATTTGAATAAAAAAATGAAAAAAGAAAAATGAAAAAAAAGATGAAAAAATGAAAAAAAAGAAAAAATGAAAATAAAAAATGAGAAAAAAATGAATAATTCAATAGTGAAAACCTTTTTAAGGCGCTATTGAATTAAGGCTTACATGAAAACCGGTTTTTGGCATGTTTGCCTTCTTGATTTATCCATCATTGATCATTGTACAAAAATCACTTACTGCACATGTGTCATGTTTTTGTTTTCAGCTTGCTAACAATCATCAAAAGTGACTTACAAGGTGTATGATAAATTTTTAGGTAGTAAGGTATGTGTTTCTTGCATTTAGTCATAGTTAGCATTAACATGTAATGTATGATAATTAGATATTTGGCAAAAACTATTTGTAAATTTGGCAAACAAATGGAACATTTTATTCAACATGTCAAGAAAAACCCTATCCTACCCTTGGTTGCATGAAAAGTTTAGTCCAGAAACATAAAAATCAAAAATTTAAAGAGCTTCAAAATGACCAGAGCTCCGGAATGGGACCTAGAAAATTTAAAAATGCAAGGTGCACAAAAATTTAAATGCGTTGAGTGCACATTGTAGATTAAAAAATATAGATTCCCACATGATGCCACCTCACTAGACCATCATTGAAATTAGGTGCAATTTTCTAGACATACACATGGTAGCTATCAAGAGGATGTTATTTGACATATTTCGAAGTGCCCATTGTACCTAGTTTTCATGCTTGTTCTAGAGCCATGTGAATGCGGTGCTTTGGCACAAGTGATAGCGTGGATCAAGGAGGATGATATTCGCTTTTCATAAAAGTAACACCATTTCAGCCAAATCAGATCTTCCAATTTATCCTAACCTTTTTTAAATTTTACATGGTAATTTGAAGATATTTCGACCCACCACCTTTGTTGCATGCTAAAAATAAAATTTTTGTGATGCACCAAATAAACATGTGCCATGTATCCTGTTGATGCATGGAAAATCATAACATACTTTGTACCATATTTCAAAGCTAATTGATGCATTCCAAAGTTATAAATGTAGAGGTATTGTAATCATCAAATCAATAGGGGTCATTGAAATCAAACATAAACTATAAACAAAACCATACCACGCTGCAAGGAGGGAGTTTCAAAAAACCATTGAAGTGTTGTAAACTTACCAAAAAATAAATAGTGTTGTAGAGAATCACAATAGGGGAGTGAAGGAATGTTGGTGCATTGTTATTGGACATCATGGGGTAGAAGAAGAAAGCTAAACCAGATACCCTAGATGAACTCTAGCGATACCCTGAGGTGATGCAAATTTTTCGACAAGCTAGGCTGATGCCATTTTTGGAGAAATTCGATGGTTATTCTAAAGGGTTAGTAGTTGAATTTTCTCGCACTCTTCATAATAATAGAGCAACCATAAATGACATGCAAATTGAGGTAACCCCCTTAATTTTAAGTCAAATTACTAAAATTCCATTACAAGGAGTAGAAATTACTAAAACACTTAAGGACACACTCCCTGAGGTAGTTAAAGTTTTTTTAGTAGAAGGAGATGTGCAACCTAGAATGCAAATAAACAACAATATCTACAAAGGGGTCAAATGGGTTAGTTTACAACCACCTTGGGATGCAATTGTAGTGTGGGTTATAAGATATTTGACTTATGAGGGGGCAATACACTATGTTATCTAACCATCACATGAAAATTCTCATTCATCTTAGGCATGGTATACAATGCCCAAAAGTGAGGGTGAATATCCCTTTGTATTTGCACCAGGAGCTACACAACATGGCTAAAAGGTACCAACAAGGCCAGGGGTATCCTAGACACCATGGCCTCATCAAACTAATTTGTAGGCATCATTTTAGGGGTAATCATCAGAGTTTCAATAGGTTCTTTGCACCCTAGAATGAGTGGGTTCCTATTGAAGAGGAGCCAAAAGAAGAAGAAAGGGTAGCTACCAGTGGAGCAGAGATCCTTGAGGAAAATGTTGATGGAGTTATTCTTGAATCTGAAGAAACTCCATCATTCCCCCATGGTCCACTAATTGCTATAACTAGGGCACAGAGAAAGAGAAGAGTTGAAGGCAGCCCTGTAACAAAACCTAGGACCAAGAGGGTAAGTTTTAAATATGAAGTTACTGATATATCTGCTCAAGAAGAAGAATATACACAACCAGAGCCCTCCAGTTCTAAAATAATTAGGGCACAGGCTAAAGTAGCCAATTTATCATCAGAGGAAGAAGAAGTTGATAGGTCTATAGGGAGAAAGATTGTAGAAGCAAAGCAGATTGGTAGGACATAGGATACAGGCTCACAGCCATTGAGAAGGTCCACCAAGTAGAGGAGAAAAGTTACTACTGAGGAACCTATTGAAATAGGGGAGGAAGAGGTTGAAACTCAGGACAAACCACCTTCACCCCCTCCTCTGAGAAGAAGCTCAAGGAAGAAGCAACAGGAAACTATTGCAGCACAAGAAACAACATTCCCTACACCATCCAAACCAAGAAGGAGGAAATTAATTTTGTAGGAGGATGAAGATGATGTTTCTAAGAAAACACCTATTTATAAAACACTTGTTTATATGGAAGACTCACCTGTGGAGGTTGAAGAACATGTGGAGCCAGATTCCCCACCAGTTATGGATCTGCCCACATATTCTTTTGAATCTAAATAATATGAGGCATATGAGCTAGAGGACCCAATGAAGGCTACTAGGGTGATCATTAAGACCCAGCAGACCTAGATTGAAAAGGGGGAGGCAACAATCAAAGAGAAGGATGAATATATTTATCAATTGTTGCATGAATTAAATGAATTGAAGGGGAAAGTGGCACAACTAGAAAGTCTACCTAAAATTCTTGATTCAGGGGAAGAGGCAGCAAAAATATTACTGGGATTGGTAGGGTAAATTTCAAATGTGGCAGAATAGGAAGATATCCCATAATTTCCCCATACAGTTGAAGAAGCCACCTTAGAGCAAGGATCTCACCTTTCTATTCCTGCCATGGTTGTTATTTTAGTAGAACAACAATAGGTAGAAGAGGAAATTGCATCTATGAAGAGGGTTGGTAAAAATATAATGGATGTCAGAGAGAGTTCCCACCAAGGGAGGGACACTCTGGAGCTAGAGCAACAACAAAATTTTTAGGAGCAACTTACGATAGAAGATGCTTCGAAGCTTTTCGGATGCAGCTCAGGCACATTTGGAAGCAGCTCTAGAACATTTTGAAGATGAACAAGGACATTCTAGAGCAGCTTCGGAACATCTAGAAAATGCTCTAGAATGTCTAGAGGAAGCTCCAAAATGATAGTATGAGCAAGGCACATCAACCACCAAAGTTCCTAGAGTGCAAAATACTTTAATGCATGTAAGTACATCACCTAAGGAAGAGGAAAAATAGATTTTTACAGAATCTGTTAAAACAGTTCAGATTGTAGAAATAGGCATTCAAGTTGATTTGCTTCTAGTACATGAACCTCCACCAGTGGTAGTGCATCCACTAGACATGGTGCCATTAGCAGCACATAATGAGGCCATTGTAGGATGGGTGATACGTTACCATACCCTGGAATTGTACTTTGCAGCAATAAAACCTTTGGAGTAGAACAAGAAACAAATTGTAGAAATTGTAGCATTGCAGACTAAGGTGAAGGATTTGTGCTTAATTGCAAAATACCTATCAAGTTATACAGTCTATTCCTTAAGGAGAGATTCCTCAGGTGGTAGGTAATGCACATTTACTCTAGTCTATCATACGATTTATCTTCTGCTCAAGATTTTCTTGATGCATATCTGCATAGTCTAGAGGAACAAAAGAACATGTTGTGTGAGTTTTATCTACACAAGTTTGTAATGGTAGAGGATGTACAGTTCATGCCCCACATATATATAGGTGATGTCCAGCTTAGATATTTTGTTTCTACATTGCAAAATCAAATATGTTGGGATTAGGAAAAGAAACAAAACAAGAGCTATTGAAATAGGACCTGGTCTATTGATGAGACATGTCCAACCTAAACTTGTAGCACTAAGTAGTGTACATTTCTCCTTGATGGACAAGCCTAACATTAGAGCTACCTATCTTAGGAACCTCAAGGAGAGTTTGATCTATTTTCAACAATTTTGTATAAGCAATTTTAACAACTCTTTGGTAGCATGTAAGAGTAGATGGGATGAATTACCCATATCTTTGCAGAAGAGGGAACCCATATCACCAACAAACCTGTTATGGTCATGAAGAAGGGTAGATGCATTGATGGATGTAATCTTGGAATTGAAACATCACTGGATAGACCTACGGTTTAGGCCACCCACTATTATCACACCTATACCATTTTATTTTGACTCTAATCTTGAGCTAGAACAACAATTTTAGAGATGGTTGGTAGAGATAAAGAAGAATAAAGGATACCATGATGGAGATCACACATTTTGGGTAAATTGGTACAAGGAACTAGACCTAAGTGCATATGTAGCCCAACAAAATGCATGAGGACATGCATCAGGTTAAGTTGGGGGGAATGATGAGGCCAAATAATACCTCATTTTTGCACCATTTTTTGACATAAAAACTACCATATTTCAATACATAATATAGATATATGCCAAATATTTGATTAAAGTACATTATTTTGTTGATGTTTGCATGATTAAGTGTTAAGAGATATTATGCCACTTTTTTGATTTTTTTTTGCATTTTCTATCTTGTTTTTGCATGATTTTAGTACTAAAACAACATAGTGAAATTAGTAGCAAATAAAGGTTTTTATAACTTGTGATTGGTTGAGCTATTTTGTATGGTTTTCCCACCTAAAACAAGTTGTTGAGGTGATGTGGTGCCAAATAAGCCACTCTATTGTTGAAACAGGGCATGACAACTATACACAACATATTATGGGCAACCACCTGCAACATTAAAGGAAGACCAAGACAAAGTCAAGGTACTAAGTTGAAACCTATTGGAGAATGTTAAAGGAAATGAGGGAGGACTTACCATGCACTTGGAAGCACCCCCATGTGATAAAATTGGTAGCAATAGAGCATGACATGTATTCAACTTGATATTCCAGAGCTGCTCCGGAATGACAGGCAAAAATAATCAACAATAGCAAAAAAATAGAGTTTGGATCCAATACACAAGGAGCAAATGAGTTGGCACAAGGATAGGTGTGATATTTGATGATGCACCTATTCTTGGCTGATTCCTACCACTTTAGAAGTATGGATAAGCACATACTTGGCTGCCAACATGGATTCTATCTTAAATTAGACTGAGTCTATTGTAATAGAACAACGAATCAAGCATGAACAATGCATTGTTGATTTTGTATTTGCAAATAGGGATGTAAGAATTAGTATAAATAAGACTACTCACCTATTGGTTGGAGTTAGTCATGAGTTAGTCAAAATTCAAAAATTAGAGTCAAGCTTAGTGGACTGTATTTTGCAAACTGTAACAATAGCATTAAGTAATAAAGTGCAGTATTTTTAGATGTGTTAAATTATGAGTGAATGAGTGCTTAGGACTTAGTTTGGAGTTTTAAATACCTTCTGCTAGACCAAGGAGCAAGGTCCCACTCTCAAGGTTGGTGGAAGGAGGCAATTTGCAGGTTTTTTTACAATTTTCTATTTTGTGCAACTTTTTGTTGAATGTTGTCAATTTCTTGTCATTTCTTGTAAACATAATTTCCCCCTATTTTGTACCTTAATTTTATTTGTGTTTTAAGTGTGATGTGTGAGATTGGATTTGCATCTGGATGACCTCTATTTATTTTTGCATTTATCATTTCTATTTTCTATAATTTCAATCCCAACAACTTTTTTATAGTTTTCAACAACTTTTTACAGTTTTTAACATTTTCTTCTGTTTTAGCAATTTGGTTTCAGTAGTTTCAATTTTAGCAATGATTAAACTTAGTGATTTCAATTTCACATTTCTATTTCATGTTATTTTCATTCAACAAAATTAATCTAGTTTCATTTCCAACATATTTCAAATTCTGCAAATTAAGTAGTTTTCAAATTCTGCAATTTAAGTAGTTTCAATTTCTGCAATTTAAGTAGTTTCAATTATGTAAATTAGAGATAGTGTGATCCATGAAAGACTTTTATGAACCTCTATTCCACTTAATAAGCATGTGTTCTAACATTTAAATTGTAGACTCTCAAACCTCCTCTATCATAGATAGCCTTGGACACCACCTTGGATTTGACAAACATTGAAATTAAATGATGACATTAATGACACTCATCATTTACCATGACCAAGACACCACCAAACATTACCGATTGTGTAACTATGTATATTACCACCTGATTACTAAGCGGTGGTCAAGTTCAATAGAGAACCACACGCTATTTGAATAACAAGTTGTACCACAGCACAATGCATGTCATACTAAAACCTGTAAATAAGATAATGAGGTAAATATTAAAACATCATGAAGGCGTATGGCATTAAGAAAAACAATGAAAATAAATTAGGGGTAAATTTAATGATAGTAATCTAAGCTAACTAGAATATAGAATTACAACTTGAAGAAATATTGAAAATGACAAAACTCTTTATTCCAGAAAAAATGACACCGAATTTGAGAAGTGGAAGAAGAGGAACTTCCCAGAATATGAGCCAAACTAGACCAGATAGTATTGAGGCTAAAAAATCAAGAGAGATTTTTGGGAACTCCAATAAGGAGATGGAAAACCTTACTACCATTGTTTCTACAATGCAAGAACAAACTAACCAAATACTGGAGACTATTAACTCTCAACATAGAAATCTTGAGGTTAGGAATCTAAAATTTAGAGATCCTATGAATTTTGAGGTCAAAAACCTTATCAACCTAGAGGTCAAAGAGCCTATGGTTGAAACTATAGCTAATCCTGATATAGTTGATCAAAAATCTATGGCCATTATTATAGTAGAGATGGGAAAATATATAAAGCACATTAAGGTGTTTAATTTAAATGAAATGGAGGAGGAGATTCAGTTGAGGCTTGGTTGGATGAGCTAGAGACTTACTTCACCTTGAGAAACTACTCCTTTGTGACCTGGATAATATAGGCCATAGTTCATCTAGTAGAAACAATATTGGAATGGTGGAATACATTTAGAACAAGATATATTATCAAAGTAATTCACTTTAAATGGGAAGGTTTTATGGGAGCCTTCAAGAAAATATTCCTTACTAAGCAATTCTACTTAGAAAAATATGAGGAATTTTATATGCTTCAACAAGGATCAAAATCTATTGAAGTATATTATCTAAAATTTGTGAGATTTTTCAAATATATACCATCATATTAACATGATGACAAAATGAAGATACACAAGTTTATCCTAGAAGTTGATCCTAAGATAAAATCAGTGATAAACATGCTCCATACCAAACCTTATAAAAGGCTTATGATCTGTATTGATAGGCAGAGTCTAATCTACAACTAATGAGTACCAATAACAACATGTCACGAAATTGTGACAGTTTTTCCAGCCACCTGCAAACTTTTTCTATCTTTTTCTTCATCTTTTGCAACTGGGCTACTCTGATTTTCTTGGAGACTTACTGACTAGCTGAAACCTTCATCAAAACACATTCTTTGACATAAAAAACAAATTGCTTCAAGAACTCCTTGACACCAATGACAACAACTACCAAGAGCTCCTTGACATCAATGACAACAACTACACTTGAGCAAAGGCAATGTACTCAAGGTACCCAAAATTGCCAACAATCTCCCCCTTTGTCATTGATGGCAAACCTTTACTAAAAACACATCTTCAAGAGCCAAAACTGAAATCAATCTCTTTGAATTTTTTTTCCCCCTGACTTGAAGCTTTCCTCTTCACTTGAAGATCTCCCCCTTACTCATATCTTTCCCCCTTACTCAAATCTCTCCCCCTTTGTCATCAATGGCAAAGGGTCACCTTTGGGGCTTGGGACTAAGAATGAGTCTCTTAGCTTAGTCCCTCCCCCACCTCTTGATGAGGTGAATTAAAAAAGGGTTGGGAGTGAAACTCCCATTAAACACTCATCATCATCAGTGTCTACAATTTCTTTGCTGAGCCTTTTCTTGAGCTCTTTGTCAATGTTTCTGTTCTTGGCACTTTTCTTGTTCTTGTTCTCATATTTTTTCTTGCCCACACCTTGATCCTTGGACCTATTTATACCACTGTTCCTGTTCCTGTACCTTGGAAGATCAGCTCTGCACTTTCTAACTGTGTGACCTGCATTGTTGCACTTATAGCAAGTAACAATATTATTTCCTTCAGGCATAGTTGTTCTTTGAATCCGCCTGTTCTGACTAACCCAGTTCCTAATATTTTCTTTGCAAAAAATTGCTTTATGCCCAAATTGATTGCAAGAGTAACAATACCCTTGGAAGAAATTACCACTTCTGAAATTATTGTTAACCTTCTTCATTTGAGACATGCAATGTGTAGCCATGTGTCCAAACCTGTAACACGCAAAACATCTATCGTGAAAAATTATTTTAATCGATCTCTTGGGTCCCAAAAATTTTTGATTCACATTCAAAAATCTTTTTTCTGTTTCTATGCATTCATCACTCACGGACTCATGATCTGAAGTACTTTCTTCATCAGAACTTTCTTCCTTTTGAAATCTCTTGCTAGATTCCCCAACCTGTTTCTTGTGCGGCTCAACAAAACTAAGACCTGTTTTATCTGTTGGATTTCTTTGACTTTTTATGAGAGACTTAACCTTCTTGGAGCTATCCTGAAATCTGTAGAGCTTATCCTTGTATTCTTTATTTTCTTCTTTCAAAGAAGCCATTTTCTGCTCTAACTCATTATACTCAAGAATCTTAGACTCTAACTCATCCTTGAGTTCCTGTGTTTTGGCTATAGAGAAGTCAAGACTTTCTATAATATCGTCTCTCTCCATACAGCATTCATCTAACTTAATCTTGAGTCTATCATTCTTCTTTCTTTCCTTTTTCAAAACACTAAGAGCATTATTGAGTTCACATTCAAGATCCTCTATTTCATTGTACTTTGAGTTAACAAAGCCTTTTTCAGATTTCTTATCACTAGAGGTGCTACCCTTTTCAAAAACCATACAAGCATCTTCCTTATCATTTTCTGAAGCATCCTCATACATACTAGCAACCAATTCATTATTTGTGCAATCATCCTCAAGGTGCCCAAAATTTCCACATCTAAAACATTTCATGACAATAAATTTATGTTTCGGTTCTTCCTCTTTTTTTGAAATGAACAGCATCTCATATTCATCATCACTAGAAGAAATTTCAATATCACTGCTAGAACACTTACTTGCTTTGTCCAGATAGAAGCTCTTCTTGTTCTTGTGTGAATATCTCTTTCCTTTATTACTGTGCTCATATTTGTTCTTTCTGTAATACCTGTGCTTTTTAGAATCCTTGCTCTTAACATCCTGTATATCTTCATCACTTTCATTCTTGGAAACAGTACAGTCAGTAGCATAATGACCAAATTTTCCATAGTTGAAACATCTTATATTTTTTTTGCTTTTGTGATTTCTAGAGAACTTGCCTTTCTTGTTGTAATATGCTTCTTCCTCACTAGAAGACTCATCACTCTCTTGAATCTATTTGCCTTTTGATTTCTTGGTAGCTTTGAAAGCTTCCTCTTTCTTTTCATCAACTTTCACTTGAGTTCTCAGCTCAAATGCTATAAGAATACTATGGAGCTCATCCTTTTTCAACTTATCTAAATCTTTGGCTTCCTCAATAGCAAAAATATTTTCACTAAATCTATTAGGAAGAGATCTTAAAATCTTATCACACACATCATTTTCAGCAAGTTCAAGACCTAAGTCTTTCATAGAATTAACAACTTCATCCATACGGAGCATGTAGTCACTAATATTTTCATCATCATTCATCTTGAGTTGTTCAAATATACCTTTGAAGTGTCTCAACTTGGCCTTTCGGAAATTTGCATCACCTATATGAACAACCTGCAATTGTTTCCACATTTCACTAGCTGTCTTGCAGTGAATAACTTTGGTAACATCAGCCTTCTGTAAACCCTTCAGGATTGCATTCATGGCTTTTGAGTTGCTATGATGTAGAAGCTTGTCTTCTTTAGTATAAGGACCATTTGCAGGAATGGTGTACCCATATTCAATAACTTCCCATACCTCATTACCAAGAGACATTAGATAGACTTTCATTATTGCACTCCACAGCTCGAAATCTGATCCATCAAGAATAGGTGCTGCATTGCCACCTGAGAAATCCATTGTGTTCTTAACCAGTTATTCCTTCCGACTGTAAAACCTTTCCGAAGGAACCTGCTCTGATACCAATTGAAGAACACAAGCTTATACTGAGAGGGGGGGTGAACAGTATAAGACCTCTTTTAACTTTTTCTTTCAAAACAGCTTTCAATACAATATTATGCAGTATAAAGATAGCAAAAATAATAGCAGTAATCAAAGCAACACACAAAACACCATCCACAAAGTGACACAACAATTTACGTGGTTCACCCAAGGTGGGCTACTCCATGGATAAAAATTTCTTCTAAAATTTATATCAAAGTCCTCTGGGAATCCTTCCCGATTACAATGTTTATGAGCCTCTGCTCAAAGGAGATACCTTCCCCTAATTTTGCTTTGGCTGGTGATCCTCTAGAAGACCTCTACCTCCTATGCCCTTAGCAAGTGGAACTCTTTCCATAGAAGACACCTGTCTTCCCTGCTCTGGCTGGAGATCTCTATCCTCAACTCTGTCACCGCAAAGCTGGTCCTCAAATATGCACTAAACACAGTCCTTCGGTCTAGCACATATGTCCTCTATCTTTTCCTCTGGTCTGCACCAAACAATTCTGTCCTCAAATCTACATCAATCTCTGTCCTCAATCTGGTCCTCAAAAACTGGTTAAAGAAAAATGGTTCACAAGCTTTCAAATGCTTTCTCAATGCTATCCCCAAGTCTTCACTATTCTGTCACAGCTGTATTAGACGAAACCAACTTTCGCATAGACTGTGCAACACAGTAGCACTTTAACTCTCGAAAATTGATCTTCTTAAAATGCACTTTATTTGCAAAAATCGCAACACCAACAACTCCTGCTCCTTTGCACATTCACCACAGCATAATTTTTGCACATACAGCAACACAGCTGCACTCGATCGAACAACAACCTTTACACTTCTACGCATTCATGGTAGTATCGTCTTTGCACACTCTGTTTCCTTATAGTCTCCTACACTTAGAATATTCAACAAAAATGCACTCTTATACTGCTATCGATCTTCGCACTCTCTTTTTCGACTATCAAACTTCACAGTCACACTAAATTTGTGAACATCACTCTTCGAATGCACACTTCGATCGATGATTAAAATTCTTCAAACAACCCTCCTTTTATACCCACTATCTCAATATTAGAACCTTGATCTTAGTCGGTTATTTACCCTTTAATTACGTCGACTGCAAAACCCTGCGCTGCGTCAGCCCAGATTTAACTCTGTCGGCTTCACTAACTCCCTATAGCTTCTGGCATGAAACTTCAACATGTCATGATATCGTGACACATTTCTCTACTGTACACCTTCTATTGCTTTTTTTAGTGATATCGCGATGCTTTTTGCCTTTGTCTGCTTCCTTTGCTCTTCTGTCACGAAATCATGACACCTTTGCCTCTTGCTGACGTCATCTCACTTCTGTCGTGAAATCACGACGCTTTAGACTTCAAAGCCTTCTTCTCTGCTTCTATCATGAAATTGTGACACCTTTGCCTCTTGCTAACGTCATCTTACTTCTGTCACAAAATCATGACGCTTTAGACTTCAAAGCCTTCTTCTTCGCTTCTGTCACGAAATTGTGACACATTTGCTTCTGCTGATGTCATCTGCAATTCTGTCGTGAAATCGTGACACTTCTTGCTTCTTCAACCTTTTCTTGATTTGCACCAACGAAAATGGAACATGTCAAAAAATCGTGACCCTTTCGCTGCCTTAAGCTCTTTTCTACCAAATTCCTGTGAAACTGGAACATGTCGCAAAGTCACGATGCTTTTGACTATAAAGCCTTCCTCTCTACTACTGTCGTAAAATCGTGACACTTCACCTGTAGAAGACCTATTTCCAGTTTCTATCATGAAATCATGACTCTTTCTCCAATTGAACACTGCCAACTCAACCTGTCACAAAATCGTGACACTTTTTGCATCCGTACAACTTCTTTGTAACCTGTCGCAAAATTGTGACGCTTCTTGTTTCAGACTCTTCCCTTTGCTGCATGTCGTGAAATCACAACAGTTCTTTCTTCAAATTTTTTAGCATGTCACAAAATCATGACAGTCCTTCCTTTGATTTTTGTAGCTTGTTACGAAGTCGCAACAGTCCTCACTTTGTCTTTTGTAGCATGTCGCGAAATCGCGACACTTTCTTGTCCGAACAACTTTCCTGGCAATGTGTCACGAAATCGTGACACTTTTATTTCTCTGCCTTCCTGCATTTTCAAAGTTGTGAAAATGTGACATGTCACGAAATCATGACAGTTTTCCCTGCTTCGACTCTGCCTTTCAGCATGTCGCAAAATCGTAATAGTTTTTCCAGAACTTTCTCTCTCCTCAAACATGTCACAAAATCATGACAGTTTTTCTTGCTTTGTCTCAGCTTTCCAACATGTCGCAAAATTGTGACAGTTTTGCCAGAACTTTCTCTCTCCTCAAACATGTCGCTAAATCACGATAGTTTTGCCAGCACTTTCTCTCTCTTAAAACATGTCACAAAATCACGACAGTTTTTCCAGCCGCCTGCAAACTTTTTCTAACTTATCTTTTTCTTCATCTTTTGCAACTGGGCTACTCTGATTTTCTTGGAGACTTACTGACCAGCTGAAACCCTCATAAAAACACATTCTTTGACATAAAAAACAAATTGCTTCAAGAACTCCTTGACACCAATGACAACAACTACCAAGAGCTCCTTGACATCAATGACAACAACTACACTTGAGCAAAGGCAATGTACTCAAGGTACCCAAAATTGCCAACAATGAGTTGCCCTGATCCCTTACCATCATCATTCGAGCAATGGAGAAACAATTGGACTTGAGAAGACTTGAAAATTTTATTTGATAATTCTAGTTATACTTGTTAAATTAAAGCTTGCTTAATGAAAGCTTATTGTAAAAGAAATCGCTAAAATGGGTATTGTTTACTCAACATGGATTATGTAATATTTGATATGTGTACCTGATAGAATTCTAAGTTTATTTAAAAGGTGATTGAATGATGTAAATTTACATTATGATTTAAGTGGTTATGCAAGTTATCTTATTGGGTTGATTTAATTTGGTTAAATAGAATTTATTTCTTGTTATTGCAACTTATGAGTTGAAGCTATTATAGATGATGAAATGAGGATTATATCTTGTTAATGTAACTTTTGAATTGAATCTAATAAGGATAATAAATGTTGAGTTGATATACAAATTATCATAATGAGGTGATTTATATTGTTTCAAATAGAAATTACATCTTGGATTAAAAATATGTTTAGTAGATGACTAAACCTAAAATACCCTATTATTGAGAGAGACAACGAGAGGGAAAATAATCATGATTAAGGTGGATATTCCAAGGCCTATGTGAGTTTATCATGTGGAGTGATAACTACCTTAGTTACCTCATCATGGAGATGAGGGTAAATAAGCACTTAATATTTGATGATCCACTAGGGAGGTGTGATATCTAATCTTCAAGGCATTCGCTTATATGCTAGTCTATAAGGATAGTATGGATAAGGATGATTTTCTATGTTAGGGATAAAATCCAAACACTATGGTCTATTTACTATACATTCATGGACAATGTAGAGACCATTGAAATAGTTCTCATACCATGGAGGTACTAGGGTTTCGTAGAAGTTGATCAATTCTACTCAAGAGTGACTCTAACCAAGTCTTAATATCTATTGATGATTTGATGCCTTGATTAGTCACAACTCACTTGGAATACATTTTTTTATGAATCATGATTATATCCTTCACTCATTAGGAGTTATAAAAATATAAAAAATTCTCTCTTGAGATGGTTGGTTGGAAATTGAGGTATGTTACACTTTTAAGGTAATAAATTATTGCTATAGTTTTGTAAAAAGAGTAAAACACTCTCAAGCTTTAGAACATTGTCGAATTTGCTCTAGACTTACTACCAAGTTTCAAGCATCAAAATTCTATTGCATTTTGAATATCCTCATGCTTTTTGGTCATCTACCTTAAAAATGATTGGGTGAGATTCAAAGGGAGAGAGGAGGCACCTAATGTTCTTAATCTTAGTTATATCGATTCCTATCTCTTTTGCTTCAAGTCCTTAATAATCATTAGTATCTAAGTTAGTTGTTTTGCATGCATCTCCTTCTTGCTTCCATTTGCACCTAATTAGTCTCTTACATCATTCACATCTAACAAAATTTTTATAAGTATTTTGGGAGACCTATGGGATAGTAGATCATCCCTAAGTCCCTTTGAGAATATTTAGTAGTTTCCTACAGCCCCTGTAGACCTACTCTTTTTTTTTTATTCCACTCAAAGTGAATTCAAAGCATATAATCTATTTAGTCTATGTATCCACTCCAAACAGTTAGAATTTTATGATTCTTTTCTAAAACCCATTGGCGCATTTCTTTCATAGAAATGAATTTACCACCCGTAATTATTTTAGGTGGTATATTTGTCACCTCTACATGTCCTTAGGTCCCCTTAGAAACTCAACCTCTAGCCTATATAATTTACCCATGTACATTCCATTACCATTCTTGATCACCCCTCTTTTTTTTTACCTTCTATTAATTTTTCCCTACCATCTGTTAGTCTCACAATGACACTGAGAGGGGGGGTGAATCAGTGTGGCTCTTTAAAACTTAAATACTTCAACTCTTAAAGCCAAAACAATGAAAGCTTAAAACCACATAAAGCAAATATAACAAGAGAGCATCACACAACACAAGATGTACCGAGGTTCACCAGTTTTGGCTACTCCTCAAAAATGACTTGCTTGGACTCTCGTCCAAATCCAGCCTTTGCAAAATACCAATTTTACAATCAATTTACCAAGCACCCACTGGAAGGAGCACCAACCCCCGATTTATCCGCACCAATAGAAAGGAGCACCAACCCCTAATTTATCCGCACCAACAGAAAGGAGCACCAACCCCTAATTTATCTGCCCGTTTGCGCCAACAGAAAGGAGCACCAACCCCTAATTTATCTCGCACCAACAGAAAGGAGCACCAACCCCTAATTTATCCGCACCAACGAAAGGAGCACCAACCCCTAATTTATCTGCACCAATAGAAAGGAGCACCAACCCCTAATTTATCTGCACCAACAGAAAGGAGCACCAACCCCTAATTCCAAGCACCAACTTGGACTGCAATTTTGAAACTATAAGTTTGACATAAAAATGCCTTCGCTTGTACAAGACCCTGACTGGTCTATTGCTAACCCAACCTCTCTCGCTATTCACCAAAACACCACACACTCTTATGGCTCTGCTTACTGCACTTTTACGGCCCTCTTATAGCCCTCTTGTTGCGCTTCTTACTGCATTCTTATGGCTCTCACGGCTCTGCTTAACGCTCTCTTACGACACTCTTCCTACCCTCCTTTTTGCAGCACTTTCACTCTTTTCAGCAGCACTTTAATTCTCTACGTGAGACCTCCTTTTATAACAAAGTTCTGACTCTATTTTTAACTTCCATATTTTTGCATGCAACTTATTAATAGAAACTTCTATATGTAACTCCTTTATCACACAGTATTCTCTCATGCATCCTATTAATAGTTACGGCTCTTTGTTTGGTCTTCGACTGATGACTTTCAGTTTAACCTCCGCTCGATGCTTTCACTCCGTAACTGGCCTTGTAACTATCATTCTGACTTCAGTTCACTGTTCTTATTTTAGCTACATGATTTTTCTCTATAATCGCACTTGTAACTGATGAACTGACTTCAGTTAACTCTTCTTATTTTAGCTGCATGATTTTCTTCTGCAATGGCCCCTGTAACTGCTATATAACTTCAGTTAACTGTCACATATCTTATTTTGGTTGGGTTCTCTTCTTAGCTCGTGCCAAAATGACCTATCGTGAAATCATGACACTTCTACCTCTTTGTCCTCTTCTCGGACTTGTACCCATGAAAACACAACATGTCATGATATCATGACACTTTTGCCTCCTTGCTACTTTACTTGGCTTGTACTTGTGAAAACACAACATGTCGCGATATCATGACACTTTCGCCTCCTTGCTCTTCCTCTTTACTTTTGTCATGATATCGTGACACTTCTACCTTCTTACTTTCTCTCTCCTCCTTTAGTCATGAAAATGTGACATGTCACGATATCGTGACACTTTTTCTCCTTTGCTCTTTCTCTTGCCTTCGGGTCGTGAAAACCCGACATGTCACGATATCATGACACTTTTTCTCCTGGACTCTCTCTCTTGCCTTCGGGTCATGAAAACCCGACATGTCATGATATCGTGACACTTTTTCTCCTTTGCTCTTTCTCTTGCCTTTGGGTCATGAAAACTCGACATGTCGCGATATCGTGACACTTTTTCTCCTTTGCTCTTTCTCTTGCCTTCGGGTCACGAAAACCCGACATGTCACGATATCGCGACACTTTTTCTTTCGGACTCTCTCTCCTACAATATGTCATGAAATCATGACACTTTTTCTTTCGTACAATCTCTCTTGCAATATGTCATGAAATCGTGACACTTTTTCTTTTGGACTCTCTCTCCTACAATATGTCACGAAATCGTGACACTTTTTCTTCCGTACAATCTCTCTTGCAATATGTCATGAAATCGTGACACTTTTTCTACTTGCCTCTCTCTCCTGCAATATGTCATGAAATCATGACACTTTTTCTACTTGCCTTTCTCTCTTCCAACATGTCATGAAATCATGACAGTTTTGCTTGCTTGCACTTTCTCTCCGAACATGTCACGAAATCGTGATAGTTTTGCTTGCTTGCGCTTTCTCTCCGAACATGTCACAAAATCATGATAGTTTTGCTTGCTTGCGCTTTCTCTCCGAACATGTCACAAAATCATGACAGTTTTGCTTGCTTGCGCTTTCTCTCCAAACATGTCATGAAATCGTGACAGTTTTGCTTGCTTGCGCTTTCTCTCCGAACATGTCGCGAAATCGTGACAGTTTTTCTTTCTTCTCAACATGTCACGATATCACGATAGTTTTTCTTTCTTCTCAACATGTCACGATATCGTGACAGTTTTTCTTTCTTCTCAACATGTCGCGATATCGTGACAGTTTTTCTTTCTTGCTCAACATGTCGCGATATCGCGACAGTTTTCTTCCTTGTGATTTTCTTTTGATTTTTAGCATATGGGCCACTTCGATATTTTGGAGAATCATTGTACATACTCTGAAGAACCTCTTAACTCCTATCCACTGCATCAACCGATCTGTCTGACTGTGTTGACAACAATGACAATACTGTTCCTGCACCTTGCTCAACAATCTCCCCCTTTGGAATTGTTGGCAACACACATGCAATTTCCTGTAATTCTTCTCCCCCTTTGACAATAATACCAAAGGGCTACTGCAGACTCCCCCTGAGTCCATGCACAACATTCTCAGGCACAAATTAATATAGTTAGCAAAAATTACAAACATGAGCAAAAAGATAATCAAATATATAAATGCTCCCCCTGAGAATGTGATCCCGATAGCTAGTCAATTCTTGGGAAATGTGACCACTCCACAATCTATTGTTGGAATAAAAATCCAACTTAACCTCACTTTTTGCAACTTTCTCCTGCGTACAACATGCTGTCGCTGCAATATATTCTGCCTCTACTGTCGATAAAGAAATTGACTCTTGTTTCTTACTGTTCCATGCGACCAATCTGTCTCCAAGATAGAATGCACTTCCACTGGTACTATTTATGTCATCGACACCTCCTACCCAATCTGTATCTGAATATGAAATAAGGGTGAAGTCTTTACCTTTCGGATACCATAACCCATATTCCATAGTACCCTTGAGGTACATAAGGGTGAAAAGGCTTGTTTCAAATCTGCTTAACAAGATCACACAAAACTTCTCCAATCTCATAGAATTATAAAGAGAATTGTTAGAGACTCAATATGTTCTATACTTAATGCTCAATCAATATATCAACTAAATCTCATAGAAGCATAAAGAGAATTGTTAGAGACTCAATATGTTCTATACTCAAATCCCAATCTCAACTCAAATCAATCTCATAGAAGCATAAAGAGAATTGTTAGAGACTCTATATGTTCTATTCTCAAATCTCAATCTCAACTCAAATCAAGAAAATAGAATAGTTTATTTTATGGAACTTGAACAACCGCATGCATCCAATCACTTGACTAGGCTCAATCAACTCTACTTCAAGCTTCCCATTTAAAAATGTTGATTTCACATCTATCAAAAAATTGTCAAGTGACTCACACTTGTACCAGCTTTTGTCCAACACTGTATCGACACTGCAATTTTACTGCCAACTCTGTGCAAGCATTAAACACTGTACCACAACACCAACCAAATCCCTTTTTTACATTTTCAACTTGGTCTATGTTTTCTACAGTCACCGTTGGTCACACCTTACTTTCAATTGTTCGAATCAGGAGACAACATTTTGTCAAACACTTCACGGCCAACTATAGTGCACCTTACTCAAACTCATACTTCTGGACCTTGGATAGGTATGATTCACAAAGCAAAGTTGCTCATCTTGATGAGCTTAAACATGAATCAATAATAAGACTTCAATATTTTTCACCACAACGTCATAATAGATCTAACAATCTTCACGTCAATGTGTAGTTCAAATACACACTACTTTTATCGAAACACATATATGCGGCTAGGGCAACATTCTTTCACTAACCAAATTATCTGAACTGTTATAATCCTTAACTTTGGATAGTGGCAGTAAGAACCATCAATAGTACAACAATGACATATAGCAATACTATCAATAATGACAACTCTCAATTTAATCACAACCCTTCACGACACTTCCACAAACAACTACATGAACTGAAAACACACTTCGACAACTATACGACAACTTCCCTGACTACTTGCCTTTCATCCTCAGGTAATCAAAAAAATACATAGGAGCATTAAAATGAAACTTCAAGATTGCTCCCCCTGAGGATGTGCTACCTGGAGTTGCTTAGTGCAATAGAGGAGTAGTCTCCTTCAGTCCAAGGAGACACGATTTCCTTTCTTCTATCTTTCTCCAAACTTTTTTGAACTTGGGCTTGGATTTTTCAACTACATCCCTGTTTTGCACCTTTTTGTGAACTCGAACATTTCTCTTGTGTGGTTGTCTCTTGTGCATCCTTGATGAATGATTATTTTCCTTTCTTTTATGTACATGATTTATTCCCTGTCTGTGTTGCGTTCTTTGCATCTGATGAAATCTATTATCTTGCCTTAGATTAGATACAAAAGTTCTTGGACAAGACCTTGCTATGTGCCCATGACCATTACATTTAAAACATTGTACATAGTGTTCACTCAAAAATGTAGATGTATTTCTACCAGCATAACTCTTTGATTTATTATTCAATCCACAATAAATTGCCTTGTGACCATATTGGTTGCATCTGAAACAATAGCCATTAAAAGTATTATTATGAATAGAGTGAGAGTGATAGAACCTCTTTTGTTGTGGTTGCTTTTCTGTAGATCTCCTTTGATATTTTCTTCCTTTTGAAGATTCAACTTCAAACTTTTCTTGCTTCGATCCTTCAATAGTGAACTTCTTCTTCTCTGTAGAGTTGGAAGATGAAGGTTGTTCAACTTCATATCCAAGACCACGCTTATCCATGGAGCTTCTTTGTTGGCTTATCATTTTATCTAGCAACTCTGTGCTCTTCTCGAATTTGAGATTTGTATTGGCTTCTTCTAGTTGTTTCTTCAATAAAACAATCTCTTCTTTTTGTTTGCAGCAACCAATCTCTTTCTCATTGATCTATGATCTAAGTGTTTCTTCAATCCTTTTGGACTCTTCTACTTGTAGCTTTAGATCACTAATAACTTTGTTAGATTCCTCTTCACGTTTGCTACATACATCGTCTTTATCATCTAGGCGTGACTTCAAGGCTTCTTCTATTTTCTTGGCTTTCTAAATTTGTAAGAGGAGATCTTCAATAATATCCCCATATTTTTCCAATTTCTTGGACAGTCTTATATTCAACTCTTTAAGTGCAGCGATCAACTCACCTTCATCACATACTTCAGAATTCACACCTTCAACCTTTTCTAGTTCAATTTTCTCTTCCACAGGAACTGAAACTGACTGAGATACCCTTTTGGAGGAGGATCTATTCTTCTTACCCATTGCGTACTAATCCAAGATCAACCCTGGCTGATTTAGCCTGAGAAGGGAACTTGGCTCTGATACCAATTGTTAGTCTCACAATGACACTGAGAGGGGGGTGAATCAGTGTGGCTCTTTAAAACTTAAAAACTTCAACTCTTAAAGCCAAAACAATGAAAGCTTAAAACCACATAAAGCAAATATAACAAGAGAGCATCACACAACACAAGATGTACCGAGGTTCACCAGTTTTGGCTACTCCTCAAAAATTGACTATTTGGACTCCCATCCAAATCTAGCCTTTGCAAAATACCAATTTTACAATCAATTTACCAGCACCTATTGGAAGGAGCACCAACCCCTAATTTATCTGCACCAATAGAAAGGAGCACCAACCCCTAATTTATCTGCACCAACAGAAAGGAGCACCAACCCCTAATTTATCTACACCAATAGAAAGGAGCACCAACCCCTAATTTATCTACACCAATAGAAAGGAGCACCAACCCCTAATTTATCTACACCAACAGAAAGGAGCACCAACCCCTAATTCCAAGCACCAACTTGGACTGCAATTTTGAAACTATAAGTTTGACATAAAAATGCCTTTGCTTGTACAAGACCCTGACTGGTCTATTGCTAACCCAACCTCTCTCGCTATTCACCAAAACACCACACACTCTTATGGCTCTGCTTACTGCACTTTTACGGCCCTCTTACAGCCCTCTTGCTGTGCTTCTTACTACATTCTTATGGCTCTCATGGCTCTGCTTAACGCTCTCTTACGACACTCTTCCTACCCTCCTTTTTGTAGCACTTTCACTCTATTTCAACAGCAAGTAATTCTCCACGTAGACCTCCTTTTATAACAAAGTTCTGACTCTATTTTTAACTTCCATATTTTTGCATGCAACTTATTAATAGAAACTTCTATATGTAACTCCTTTATCACACAGTATTCTCTCATGCATCCTATTAATAGTTACGGCTCTTTGTTTGGTCTTCGACTGATGACTTTTAGTTTAACCCCCGCTCGATGCTTTCACTCCGTAACTAGCCCTGTAACTGTTATTCTAACTTCAGTTCACTGTTCTTATTTTAGCTGCATGATTTTTCTCTGTAACTGCACCTATAACTGTCATACTGACTTCAGTTAACTCTTCTTATTTTAGTTGCATGATTTTCTTCTACAACGGCCCCTATAACTGTTGTATAACTTCAGTTAACTATCACATATCTTATTTTTGCTGGGTTCTCTTCTTAGCTCATGTCAAAATGACTTGTCATGAAATCATGACACTTATGCCTCTTTGTCCTCTTCTTGGACTTGTACCTACGAAAACACAACATGTCACGATATCATGACACTTTCGCCTCCTTGCTACTTTACTTGGTTTGAACCCACGAAAACACAACATGTCATGATATCATGACACTTTCACCTCCTTGCTCTTCCTCTTTACTTTTGTCGTGATATCGTGACACTTCTACCTTCTTACTTTCTCTCTCCTCCTTTAGTCATGAAAATGTGACATGTCGTGATATCGCGACACTTTTTCTCCTTTGCTCTTTCTCTTGCCTTCGGTTCGTGAAAACCCGACATGTCGTGATATCGTGACACTTTTTCTCCTGGACTCTCTCTCTTGCCTTCGGGTCATGAAAACCCGACATGTCGTGATATCGCGACACTTTTTCTCCTTTGCTCTTTCTCTTGCCTTCGGGTCACGAAAACCCAACATGTCATGATATCGCGACACTTTTTCTCCTTTGCTCTTTCTCTTGCCTTCGGGTTACGAAAACCCGACATGTCACGATATCATGACACTTTTTCTTTTGGACTCTCTCTCCTGCAATATGTCATGAAATCGTGACACTTTTTCTTCCGTACAATCTCTCTTGCAATATGTCATGAAATCATGACACTTTTTCTTTTGGACTCTCTCTCCTACAATATGTCATGAAATCATGACACTTTTTCTTTCGTACAATCTCTCTTGCAATATGTCACGAAATCGTGACACTTTTTCTACTTGCCTCTCTCTCTTGCAATATGTCATGAAATCATGACACTTTTTCTACTTGCCTTTCTCTCTTCCAACATGTCGCGAAATCGTGATAGTTTTGCTTGCTTGCACTTTCTCTCCGAACATGTCACGAAATCATGACAGTTTTGCTTGCTTGCACTTTCTCTCCGAACATGTCACGAAATCATGACAGTTTTGCTTGCTTGCGCTTTCTCTCCGAACATGTCACGAAATCATGACAGTTTTGCTTGCTTGCGCTTTCTCTCCGAACATGTCACGAAATCATGACAGTTTTGCTTGCTTGCGCTTTCTCTCCGAACATGTCACAAAATCGTGATAGTTTTGCTTGCTTGCGCTTTCTCTCCGAACATGTCACGAAATCATGACAGTTTTGCTTGCTTGCGCTTTCTCTCCGAACATGTCATGAAATCGCGATAGTTTTTCTTTCTTCTCAACATGTCGCGATATCATGACAGTTTTCTTTCTTCTCAACATGTCATGATATCATGACAGTTTTTCTTTCTTCTCAACATGTCGCGATATCGCGACAGTTTTTCTTTCTTGCTCAACATGTCGCGATATCGCGACAGTTTTCTTCCTTGTGATTTTCTTTTGATTTTTAGCATATGGGCCACTTCGATATTTTGGAGAATCACTGTACATACTCTGAAGAACCTCTTAACTCCTGTCCACTACATCAACCGATCTGTCCGATCGTGTTGACAACAATGACAATATTGTTCCTGCACCTTGCTCAACACCATCATAGCAAGTGTAGCAGCTACAAAAATTTTAGGCAACTAATTATCAAAGCTATTACAACATCCTTTTCCAAGGTTCAAATTTAATTTTATTGCATACAACAAGGGACCTAACTATACCAATGAAGAATCCTTAGAGTCCTTTCTATTTGGTAGGTCCCCAAACTCTAATCCACCTTTTATTATATCTATTTTGTAGGTTTTAGCAAATTTTCCAACTGAAAATATTCCAAGTGGCATATTTTTTAGGTGGTGGATTCAAACATAGGATACGTATTTGCATAAAATATTAGAATAGGTAACTATATCTTCTCCGCTATGTTTCTATTATTAGCATAGGCCATATACTGATTTGGTTTGCATGTGTATCCATTTTATCTTTAGATAATTGTGTGCAATAGGGAAAACCCAAAGAATCTACCATTTATCTTAGCATTTCATTTCTACTCCTTAGGTTTAACCAAAGCAACACATAGTCTTGAATTAGGCTAGTTTTTGTATTTTGCACCCTTCTTACACCCTTGCTTTTTAAATAAAGTTTCTTGTAACTTCTATCTTAGCTAGCATTCATTGAAGTCAAACTTAAATATGGGATAACATCTTGTATTTTGAAATTTTTCCTTCATAATGCATTGCATCATTTTTATCTTGCATATTAGTTCTTAGGATAGAAAAAAATCTAGGTGGTTGTCAAACTCAACACATAAAACTAGATTTAGAAAAATTCAAGCCGTTGGTGAACCCAAGCCCCTTGCCAAAGATAAAAACTTATAACACAAAAATGACGAGTTAGCAATAGGGATCTCTCATCTAAGAGTGGCCAACCCTTGAAGGAAAATTCAAATTCAAATACCTCCATTCACATTTTGGTGCCCCACAAAAGGGAATGAAAAAAATATATTCAACTTTTTGGCTAAATGTGAAATTTTCCAATGAATGAAAGGAGAAAATTTTTGTACTCCAGGCACTCTACAACCATTGCCCATCCTAGATAATGTAAAATATTTTTAGATTGGGTGGCCACTTGCATGTGAATCCAATCCTTGGGCATTATAGTTAGGGTTATGAAGAATATTTAAAAAGGCAAGGGGACATAGATAAAGGATCTCACATTTTATTATATCAAAGTTATGCTTCTAAGGAGGTTTTTCCCTTGAAGAGACCTATAATTTTGTAATGTGTTCTTACTTTCTATAATATAATTTGTTACATTTCCATTTCATCTTGCAATATTGTAAATTTCAATATCCTTTTCTATTTTTATTGCAATATTGTGTGGACGTGTTTTTATTTTACAAGGTTCATAATACACCTACCCTTTGAAAAAATTCAAGAATACATATCCTAATTATTTTATATATTCTAATTTGAATTAGTTTTTATGCATGAATATGACCAATTCATAAGCATACTAGAAAATATAAATAGATTGATGAAGGATATTTCTTTGCATAGGTAGAAATATCCATTATAGTTTATTGTAAAAATGTCCAACTTTTGCTAAGATGTTGCATGAATTCTAAGAAATTTGTTTAGGGTTCTAGATTCCCTAGCTAAACAAACATAAGAGGGTGAAACAACCATAAACTAATGTGGCAGTGGTGGAGCAACCACAAACTACTATGGTGGTAATAGTGGAGGAACCACAAACTACGAAAGTGGTCGAGCAACCACAAACTGTGGTGGTGACAAAGCAACCATAAACTATTTATGGTGATAATGAAGA
The DNA here is from genome assembly GCA_028583015.1 of Wollemia nobilis. Classification (NCBI taxonomy): domain Eukaryota; kingdom Viridiplantae; phylum Streptophyta; class Pinopsida; order Araucariales; family Araucariaceae; genus Wollemia; species Wollemia nobilis. Next base: position 3,307,757 of record JAQPPZ010017049.1, on the reverse strand, counting down.
CAATAAATTAACCATAGGCATTAATTGTTGGTAATATAATTATTTTAGTTAACTTCAGTTCACTGTTCTTATTTTAGCTGCATGATTTTTCTCTGTAACTGCACCTATAACTGTCGTACTGACTTCAGTTAACTCTTCTTATTTTAGCTGCATTATTTTCTTCTGCAACGACCCCTGTAACTGTTGTATAACTTCAATTAACTGTCACATATCTTATTTTGGCTGGGTTCTCTTCTTAGCTCACGTAAAAACGACCTGTCATGAAATCATGACACTTCTGCCTCTTTGTCCTCTTCTTGGACTTGTACCTGTGAAAACACAACATGTCGCGATATCGCAACACTTTCGCCTCCTTGCGACTTTACTTGGTATGAACCCACAAAAACACATGTCACGATATCACGACACTTTCGCCTCCTTGCTCTTCCTCTTTACTTTTATTGTGATATCACGACACTTCTACCTTCTTACTTTCTCTCTCCTCCTTTAGTCATGAAAATACGACATGTCGTGATACTGCAACACTTTTTCTCCTTTGCTCTTTTTCTTGCCTTCGGGTCGTGAAAACCCGACATGTCGTGATATCGTGATACTTTTTCTCCTGGACTCTCTCTCTTGCCTTCGGGTCGTAAAACCCGACATGTCGTGATATCGCGACACTTTTTCTCCTTTGCTCTTTCTCTTGCCTTCGGGTCACGAAAGCCCAACATGTCACGATATCGTGACACTTTTTCTCCTTTGCTCTTTCTCTTACCTTCGGGTTGCGAAAACCCGACATGTCACAATATCGTGACACTTTTTCTTTCGGACTCTCTCTCCTGCAATATGTCATGAAATTGTGACACTTTTTCTTTCGTACAATCTCTCTTGCAATATGTCATGAAATCATGACACTTTTTCTTTTGGACTCTCTCCTGCAATATGTCGCAAAATCATGACACTTTTTCTTTCGTACAATCTCTCTTCCAATATGTCGCGAAATCGTGACACTTTTTCTACTTGCCTCCCTCTCTTGCAATATGTCGCGAAATCGTGACACTTTTTCTACTTGCCTCCCTCTATTGCAATATGTCGTGAAATCATGACACTTTTTCTACTTGCCTTTCTCTCTTCCAACATGTCGCGAAATCGTGACAGTTTTGCTTGCTTGCATTTCTACTTGCCTTTCTCTCTTCCAACATGTCGTGAAATCGTGATACGTTTTGCTTGCTTGCACTTTCTCTCCGAACATGTCATGAAATCACGATAGTTTTGCTTGCTTGCGCTTTCTCTCCGAACATGTCACAAAATCATGACAGTTTTGCTTGCTTGCGCTTTCTCTCCGAACATGTCACAAAATCACGACAGTTTTGCTTGCTTGCGCTTTCTCTCTGAACATGTCACGAAATCATGACAGTTTTTCTTGCTTGCGCTTTCTCTCCGAACATGTTGCAAAATTGTGACAGTTTTGCTTGCTTGCGCTTTCTCTTCGAACATGTCACGAAATCGCGATAGTTTTGTTTGCTTGCACTTTCTCTCCAAACATGTCACGAAATCGCGACATGTTTTCTTTCTTCTCAACATGTCGCGATATCACGACAGTTTTTCTTTCTTCTCAACATGTCGCGATATCACGACAGTTTTTCTTTCTTCTCAACATGTCGTGATATCGTGATAGTTTTTCTTTCTTGCTCAACATGTCGCGATATCATGATAGTTTTCTTCCTTGTGATTTTCTTTTGATTTTTAGCATATGGGCCACTTCGATATTTTGGAGAATCACTGTACATACTCTGAAGAACCTCTTAACTCCTGTCCACTACATCAACCGATCTGTCTGACTATGTTGAAAACAATGACAATAATGTTCCTGCACCTTGCTCAACACCATTATAGCAAGTGTAGCAGCTACAAAAATTTTAGGCAACTAATTATCAAAGCTATTACAACATCCTTTTCCAAGGTTCAAATTTAATTTTATTGCATACAACAAGGGACCTAACTATACCAATGAAGAATCCTTAGAGTCATTTCTATTTGGTAGGTCCCCAAACTCTAATCCACCTTTTATTATATCTATTTTGTAGGTTTTAGCAAATTTTCCAACTGAAAATATTCCAAGTGGCATATTTTTTAGGTGGTGGATTCAAACATAGGATACGTATTTGCATAAAATATTAGAATAGGTAATTATATCTTCTTCGCTATGTTTCTATTATTAGCATAGGCCATATACTGATTTGGTTTGCATGTGTATCCATTTTATCTTTAGATAATTGTGTGCAAAAGGGAAAACCCAAAGAATCTACCATTTATCTTAGCATTTCATTTCTACTCCTTAGGTTTAACCAAAGCAACACATAGTCTTGAATTAGGCTAGTTTTTGTATTTTGCACCCTTCTTACACCCTTGCTTTTTAAATAAAGTTTCTTGTAACTTCTATCTTAGCTAGCATTCATTGAATTCAAACTTAAATATGGGATAACATCTTGTATTTTGAACTTTTTCCTTCATAATGCATTGCATCATTTTTATCTTGCATATTAGTTCTTAGGATAGAAAAAAATCTAGGTGGTTGTCAAACTCAACACATAAAACTAGATTTAGAAAAATTCAAGCCGTTGGTGAACCCAAGCCCCTTGCCAAAGATAAAAACTTATAACACAAAAATGACGAGTTAGCAATAGGGATATCTCATCTAAGAGTGGCCAACCCTTGAAGGAAAATTCAAATTCAAATACCTCCATACACATTTTGGTGCCCCACAAAAGGGAATGAAAAAAATATATTCAACTTTTTGGCTAATTATGAAATTTTCCAATGAATGAAAGGAGAAAATTTTCGTACTGCAGGCACTCTACAACCATTGCCCATCCTAGATAATGTAAAATATTTTTAGATTGGGTGGCCACTTGCATGTGAATCCAATCCTTGGGCATTATAGTTAGGGTTATGAAGAATATTTAAAAAGGCAAGGGGACATAGATAAAGGATCTCACATTTTATTGTATCAAAGTTATGCTTCTAAGGAGTTTTTTCCCTTGAAGAGACCTATAATTTTGTAATGTGTTCTTACTTTCTATAATATAATTTGTTACATTTCCATTTCATCTTGCAATATTGTAAATTTCAATATCCTTTTCTATTTTTATTGCAATATTGTGTGGACGTGTTTTTATTTTACAAGGTTCATAATACACCTACCCTTTGAAAAACTTCAAGAATACATATCCTAATTATTTTATATATTCTAATTTGAATTAGTTGTTATGCATGAATATGACCAATTCATAAGCATACTAGAAAATATAAATAGATTGATGAAGGATATTTCTTTGCATAGGTAGAAATATCCATTATAGTTTATTGTAAAAATGTCCAACTTTTGCTAAGATGTTGCATGAATTCTGAGAAATTTGTTTAGGGTTCTGGATTCCCTAGCTAAACAAACATAAGAGGGTGAAACAACCATAAACTAATGTGGTAATGGTGGAGCAACCACAAACTACTATGGTGGTAATAGTGGAGGAACCACAAACTACGAAAGTGGTCGAGCAACCACAAACTGTGGTGGTGACAAAGCAACCATAAACTATTTATGGTGATAATGAAGACAATAAATTAACCATAGGCATTAATTGTTGGTAATATCCTTATTTTAGTTAACTTCAGTTCACTTTTCTTATTTTAGCTGCATGATTTTCTCTGTAACTGCACCTATAACTGTCGTACTGACTTCGGTTAACTCTTCTTATTTTAGCTGCATTGTTTTCTTCTGCAACGGCCCCTGTAACTGCTGTATAACTTCAATTAACTATCACATATCTTATTTTGGCTGGGTTCTCTTCTTAGCTCACGTCAAAATGACCTGTCATGAAATCATGACACTTCTGCCTCTTTGTCCTCTTCTTGGACTTGTACTCGTGAAAACACAACATGTCGCGATATCGCGACACTTTCGCCTCCTTGCTACTTTACTTGGTTTGAACCCACGAAAACACAACATGTCGCGATATCGCGACACTTTTGCCTCCTTGCTCTTCCTCTTTACTTTTATTGTGATATCACGACACTTCTACCTTATTAATTTCTCTCTCCTCCTTTAGTGATGAAAATACGACATGTCGTGATACTGCGACACTTTTTCTCCTTTGCTCTTTTTCTTGCCTTCGGGTCGTGAAAACCCGACATGTCGTGATATCGTGACACTTTTTCTCCTGGACTCTCTCTCTTGCCTTCGGGTCGTAAAAACCCGACATGTCGTGATATCGCGACACTTTTTCTCCTTTGCTCTTTCTCTTGCCTTCGGGTCACGAAAACCCAACATGTCACGATATCGCGACACTTTTTCTCCTTTGCTCTTTCTCTTGCCTTCGGGTTGCGAAAACCCGACATGTCACAATATCGTGACATTTTTTCTTTTGGACTCTCTCTCCTGCAATATGTCATGAAATTGTGACACTTTTTCTTCCGTACAATCTCTCTTGCAATATGTCATGAAATCATGACACTTTTTCTTTTGGACTCTCTCTCCTGCAATATGTCACAAAATCATGACACTTTTTCTTTCGTACAATCTCTCTTCCAATATGTCGCGAAATCGTGACACTTTTTCTACTTGCCTCTCTCTCTTGCAATATGTCATGAAATCATGACACTTTTTCTACTTGCCTTTCTCTCTTCCAACATGTCACGAAATCGTGACAGTTTTGCTTGCTTGCACTTTCTCTCCGAACATGTCACGAAATCACGACAGTTTTGCTTGCTTGCGCTTTCTCTCCGAACATGTCACAAAATCATGACAGTTTTGCTTGCTTGCGCTTTCTCTCCGAACATGTCACAAAATCACGACAGTTTTGCTTGCTTGCGCTTTCTCTCCGAACATGTCACGAAATCATGACAGTTTTTCTTGCTTGCGCTTTCTCTCTGAACATGTCACAAAATTGTGACAGTTTTGCTTGCTTGCGCTTTCTCTTCGAACATGTCACGAAATTGCGATAGTTTTGCTTGCTTGCACTTTCTCTCCGAACATGTCGCAAAATTGCGACAGTTTTTCTTTCTTCTCAACATGTCGCGATATCACGACAGTTTTTCTTTCTTCTCAACATGTCGCAATATCACGACAGTTTTTCTTTCTTCTCAACATGTCGTGATATCGTGATAGTTTTTCTTTCTTGTTCAACATGTCGTGATATCATGATAGTTTTCTTCCTTGTGATTTTCTTTTGATTTTTAGCATATGGGCCACTTCGATATTTTGGAGAATCACTGTACATACTCTAAAGAACCTCTTAACTCCTGTCCACTACATCAACCGATCTGTCTGACTGTGTTGACAACAATGAAAATAATGTTCCTGCACCTTGCTCAACACCATCATAGCAAGTGTAGCAGCTACAAAAATTTTAGGCAACTAATTATCAAAGCTATTACAACATCCTTTTCCAAGGTTCAAATTTAATTTTATTGCATACAACAAGGGACCTAACTATACCAATGAAGAATCCTTAGAGTCATTTCTATTTGGTAGGTCCCCAAACTCTAATCCACCTTTTATTATATCTATTTTGTAGGTTTTAGCAAATTTTCCAACTGAAAATATTCCAAGTGGCATATTTTTTAGGTGGTGGATTCAAACATAGGATACGTATTTGCATAAAATATTAGAATAGGTAATTATATCTTCTCCGCTATGTTTCTATTATTAGCATAGGCCATATACTAATTTGGTTTGCATGTGTATCCATTTTATCTTTAGATAATTGTGTGCAAAAGGGAAAACCCAAAGAATCTACCATTTATCTTAGCATTTCATTTCTACTCCTTAGGTTTAACCAAAGCAACACATAGTCTTGAATTAGGCTAGTTTTTGTATTTTGCACCCTTCTTACACCCTTGCTTTTTAAATAAAGTTTCTTGTAACTTCTATCTTAGCTAGCATTCATTGAAGTCAAACTTAAATATGGGATAACATCTTGTATTTTGAACTTTTTCCTTCATAATGCATTGCATCATTTTTTTCTTGCATATTAGTTCTTAGGATAGAAAAAAATCTAGGTGGTTGTCAAATCAACACATAAAACTAGATTTAGAAAAATTCAAGCCGTTGGTGAACCCAAGCCCCTTGCCAAAGATAAAAACTTATAACACAAAAATGACGAGTTAGCAATAGGGATCTCTCATCTAAGAGTGGCCAACCCTTGAAGGAAAATTCAAATTCAAATACCTCCATACACATTTTGGTGCCCCACAAAAGGGAATGAAAAAAATATATTCAACTTTTTGGCTAAATGTGAAATTTTCCAATGAATGAAAGGAGAAAATTTTCATACTCTAGGCACTCTACAACCATTGCCCATCCTAGATAATGTAAAATATTTTTAGATTGGGTGGCCACTTGCATGTGAATCCAATCCTTGGGCATTATAGTTAGGGTTATGAAGAATATTTAAAAAGGCAAGGGGACATAGATAAAGGATCTCACATTTTATTGTATCAAAGTTATGCTTCTAAGGAGGTTTTTCCCTTGAAGAGACCTATAATTTTGTAATGTGTTCTTACTTTCTATAATATAATTTGTTACATTTCCATTTCATCTTGCAATATTGTAAATTTCAATATCCTTTTCTATTTTTATTGCAATATTTTGTGGACGTGTTTTTATTTTACAAGGTTCATAATACACCTACCCTTTGAAAAACTTCAAGAATACATATCCTAATTATTTTATATATTCTAATTTGAATTAGTTGTTATGCATTAATATGACCAATTCATAAGCATACTAGAAAATATAAATAGATTGATGAAGGATATTTCTTTGCATAGGTAGAAATATCCATTATAGTTTATTGTAAAAATGTCCAACTTTTGCTAAGATGTTGCATGAATTCTAAGAAATTTGTTTAGGGTTCTGGATTCCCTAGCTAAACAAACATAAGAGGGTGAAACTACCATAAACTAATGTGGCATTGGTGGAGCAACCACAAACTACTATGGTGGTAACAGTGGAGGAACCACAAACTACGAAAGTGGTCGAGCAACCACAAATTGTGGTGGTGACAAAGCAACCATAAACTATTTATGGTGATAATGAAGACAATAAATTAACCATAGGCATTAATTGTTGGTAATATCCTTGCTATGGAAAATTATTCAACCATAAGAGGCTATTTAGGGTTCTAGACTAAATAACCATAAGAGGTGATGGAGCAACCACAAACTACTATGGTGATGGTGGTCATGGTGGAGCAACTACAAACTACTACAATGGCGACAATGGTGGTGGAGCAACCATAAACTATTGTGGCAATGATAACAGTGGAACAACCACCTTTTGCAAATGAAACCCTAGGTATTTATAGGATGGGATAAGGCAACAAATATTATAGAACTAAGGTTCAAGTAGGAACTTTTGCTATAGGGACTCATCAAGGGTCTAGAGCTAGAAATGGCAAGGGGATTGGAATTTATACAAGATCGTTTGACCCTAGAGATTCATGGATTTATATTATGAGGGAAAATAAAAATGATCCAATAGGTAATTTAATTATTCCTTAAAATAATATAGAATTATGGTGCTAGATGACCTAGCATGAATGACGGTTGCTCAAGGAGACCATTGCTTGGTAGGCAAATTCATGGGCATTTATCATGAGCTCAATGTAATTTGGATATGGACAATAAAAAATGGTGACCTTTGGGACATATGAAAATAGTAGCAATGCCCAAAAAAAATTTCTTTATCTAATTGAACTACAAATATGAGTCAAAAAGGATTCTCCAACAAGGGTCTTGGTTCTTTGGGCATTGAGGGTTGTTTCTCAAGAGGTGATCCATGGAATTTGACCCTTTCATTCAAAGAATCAACCAATCCCCTATTTGGATTAAATTACAAAGCCTCCCCCTATATTTTTGGCATGAAGATATATTGGCAAGGATTTCCTATCAGTTGGGGTACCTAGTGGTGATTGATTCTACAACAACAACTAGATCAATAATTCTTTACACATGGGTGTGCATAAATATGGACATGGAGAAACCACTTGTTAAGTTGATTGAATTGGTATCCATGTATGGGTCGTAGAACTATATTATCAAGTGTAAAAATGTTTTGGTCAATTGTAACTCTAGCCATCAAGTGAGGCACCTTAATCAATATTGTTGTTAGAATAAAAATCAATCTCCGCATAAAAAACAAAAAAGGATGGTGGAAATAAGGAAGGTTTGATAAGGAAATTATTTGAAGTAGGGAAATTTGGTAATGAGAAAACACCCTCATCCAATATTGAGGAGAAAGGGTGAGAGGAAGGAGAAACTATAGAAGAACCCCAAAAAGTAAGTAACACCCTTGATATTATTCTTGTTGCTTCAAATGATTTAATTCATAGTCATTTTAGATGCCTTCAAATCATATTAGAATACATAGATAAAAATGATTTAGTTTTTTATCATGAACAAGATCAAAACACCCCTAAATATAAAACCCATAAAAAATGATTTTCCTCTTACCCTGGAGGAGAACATTGAGATTCAAGATAGATCACCTAGGGCTCAAGAACCTAGAAAGGAATAGGGGAGCCCTAATCAAGTCACTAGGAGCTCTAGAAAAATTGAGGTGGATGTTGGGCATGAGATAAAATAGGGAAGACCTTATCAATCAAATTTAGATAAAGGGAAATTATGAAAGAGGTTATGAATTGAACATAAATCAAAATCTCAAATTTGGAGGTTAGAATAGATCACCTAGGGCAGGAATAGGGGAGCCATAATTGGGTCACCAAGAGCTCTAGAAAAATTAGGGCAAATATTGGGCATGAGGTAAAATAGGGAAGACCTTCTAAGTTAGCAATTAGAAAAAGGAAAACTATAAAAGAGGTTGCAAATGGAACATAAATGACCCTCAAATTAGGAAGGAAGAAACACCCAACCAAAATTAAAAATGAGCATAATATCATGGAATGTCAGGGACCACCTTAAGATAAACATTTTTAATATTTTTGAATATTTATATTTGTATATTAAAAATGTTTTCCAATATGAAGTGCATGAAATTATGTCCTTATAGTTGACAAAGGAGTAGATTGCATAAAACATATTTGCTTTATTATAGTAGTTGCTTTAATACTTGTTTTTGATATATATTAAGGTAATAATTCCAAAGATCTATTTATTGAGTATTTTAAGATGTGATTTATAGGCTATTGTTTTAAATCCTCAAATATTGTTACAAGAAACTGAGTTGGATAGACAAAATTTGGAAAGAATTAGAAGTATTTTGAAATAAGCCAATTTTATTGCTAGTGCAATGAATGGTGCCACAAGAGGACTTTTGTGTATATGGGATGACACTCTCCCAATAGTAGGAGGATAATCATTGCACTAAGCTCCAAATAGGTGATAGATAGAGCAAAGAGGATGGCCAAATGTCATGATAATAATTTGTCAGCGTGACTCTTGATTGTTTGTTCTCTTGTTATGATATTATGTTTGATGTTCTAGCTTGCTTATAGTCATCGTTTAAATTGTATCCTTTTAAGGACTACGTGTTTTTTTTTTTATAAATAAATTAGTATGTCACTTTGTGTTGGTCCCAATTGGTGGTCTCCTAATATATATTTTTAGATGTTAAAGGGTTGGGGCCCTTTCAAAAAAACCTTTACAAATTAATAAAGAATAAATATCCAACTTCTCATGTGTTCACTATTTGATTTCAACAAATTAGAAGAAATGGGAGTGTAACCCTTTAAACCTCCATATTTAGGTTGAATCCCTACTATCCTCAATAATTCTAATCTAATTTAAGATAAATACAAAAAGTAAATAAAAAATAAAATGCATAAAATATTTTTGTATAAGTTTAGGGTGCAAGAGATGATTAAAAGTAAATTATGACAATAACCATGGCAAGAAGATTGTATGATCAATCAACACATGAGAAAATAAATAACAACAATTTATCCCATGTATATGAAATAGATTTAACAAGTAATTAAAAGAGGATAAAAGGGTAGTGTCATAATTACTACAAGTGTAATACCATATATGGAAAGCAAAAGTCTTGCATAATTTTATTATTCCAAAAGAAGCAAGAGCAATTATAATGTGGGAATAACAAGTGTAGATCTAATGTCTCAATGATATGATATACTTAAAATGGATCCCATGGATCCTATTTAAGAAATAATATGCCCCTAACTTACCTTGGATAATAAATTTCTAATTTTAGAAAAAGTAAATATTTTTGGGTATCTTTAACAAAATGATGCACCTCCAAATATTGCATACCTATAAATACATCTCTAAATGGATTAAAATCCTATAAAAATGCTTAATGGTGTCACTACATACCAAAATATTACTTTTACCTATCAATGAGTGATTTGCTCCAAGAAGATGATAGATTTGTTCCTTCTTGGGAGTGTTTCTTTCCTATCTACTAAGCACATCATACACTGGAACCAATTGTATCACTTAGAGAAAATCATACCTATGAAATTTATAAATTTGAATCCTTAAAAGCTCAAATTTCTTAGTTATTTCATTTTACAAGCCTTCAAAATTTTGAGAACCCCAAGGTAATAACCAAGTTACTATATTTATGGCAACCTCATGGTGTTCCAAGTTTGATTTGTGAGATATCCTAATTCCTACTTGTACCCTTGGGTGCACAAATTCAAGATCAAAACCATGTCATAGTAATATTATAAAATTTATGGTGCTTTCTATATCCTTATAGTTGTGTTCTAAGAAAAACCTATAATTCACCATCCCCAAGTAGTTTAAGCTTCGTCAAATTTTTGGCGTCCCTTGTAAGACCTTCAAATAGATTTTTAGATAACCCTTCCTATTCCTCCATTGGCTTATTTATTTTATACAATAGTATTCCCAAATTCTCTATCTATTTGAGTGTGATATCTACTTCATCTCTAGTCTTCTCTTTGATCATAGCTTAAATCATATCTTTATTGAGGAGTCTTCTCTAGTCATAAAAAATGTTGGTTTGTACAACACATGCTAACCCTATATATACAATATCATTTCTTATATGGGGGTTACTATAAATACTAATGTACTTTTGCAAGCTTTAAATCCTCTCTAGTTATCAAGGATCCTCTTTAATTGTCTAGCCATCTTCCTTTAATTTATCCCTCATTGTTTTACTTGTTATCATCATAATAGCTAGTTGTTTTTGGACCTCCTTATATTTTTCCTTTATGGCTACCTCATACTTTTTTTTTTGAGTGATCCTTTTCATATGATCAATAATGGCATCTATATTAGCCATAAATTTCAAACACCTTCTAGCATTGATCACCTTGATTTTGGTGTTATCCATAAAAGTCTTTCTTGGTTTACATCTAAGAAATGCTATTGATATATTTTATCTCCTTTATTCAAAATTTTATTCTCTTTCTAAAGCTATAAAATCTTCTCATCCTTGGCCTATTGCATAGCTTACATTTGTTGGATACATTGTTTTAGTTATTTTCTTTATTGTTCAAACTATTATCTAAGTTGATCAAGTACATGAGCAAGTTATGTAGATAGTTCCTCCAGTTGTTTCCTTTGACCTTAAAATTTTGTAAGCTTACCTTAAAGTTCTTTGACTTGTATCTACAATTAGGCTCCTTTAGTACAATATTTCTTGAGGTATTCTAATTCTTGCTAAATTTAAAAAAACTAGCTATGAGCTACGTTGCTGCTTAGGAATTATCTTGAGATTTTTCTTTATTAGATTTTTTTTCCAAATCTTGCTTGATATGTTATATGATTTTACTAAGTAATACTTGGTTATAGAATTGGATCATCTAACATGGGTATATTTTGATAAGATCCAACTCAAAAACGTTAGTAATAAAACTAGCCAAGTTATTTTTAGGGCTTCAAAAAATAAGATCTTGCTCATCCACTTGTGACTACATGAATACTAGCACTATTGGGTCCTACTTCTTAATCTAATTAAACTCCTCTCTAGATTTTATTTCTTCTTATTGCAATAATTCCAATGCTTCTCGAATGTTTTTACTCTAGAAGCATTAGTTACTTGTCAAACATAGGCCTGACTTGCTTCCATGATATATTCTTGTTCTTGGGTGGTTCAAATAAACTTAATAACATACATATATACTTGTAACTTCATAGTCTCTAATAAGGATCTTGTGGTTGAGACACCTTGCAAGTGAATTGGTTGTGATGACATAATATGCAAAGTAAATTGGGTGGATAAAGTGGTGAACAATGAGATGGTTTTAGATACTTTAGCCACTATTTGTTTTATGTGGATAGTAGTGATAGTAACAATGATGAGGATGATGTAATATCAATGTATGATACCAATGAAAAATGGGTAGTGACCTTGACTTTAGGACATAGAAATCATGCCATGGGTGTAGGAGAGACACTATGGATATGATCATATGTGGAAGAAGGCTTAACTTCAATAGAACCAATGGATACACTTATTGAGGAAGAGGGAAGTTTAGTAGATAAAGTATATGGGATTTAAGAAGTAGCAGTAGGAGAAAGAATATGGAGTGAAAATAGAAGTCACATGAAATAGAGGGAGAACAATAGATGATCCAATGGTAACAATTTCTAAAATGGATTTTATTATTATTTCTTTTCCTTTTGAGGGAGCATGGAGTATTTGATGACTATTAAATATTGGTTATTATTTTTTTATGTGAACATTACCAAGTACTTTGAATTATTTATCATTTATACTCTTAAAAAAGAAAAACAACACCCTTCATTGCTCTTTAGTAGTATTTGTCCTAGGAAGATGTTCTATTTAAGGGATATACCCTTCTAATGGTGTCATCTATTGTATATAATATCCTCTTTGATCCACTTCAAGTTGATCCAAAACTTAGAATTTTGGATATTTCAAAACTAATAATTTTAAGTTAAGAAAGATCAAGAAAGAATGCAATTTAGAAATGATAGTGTATAACAAACCAGAATGCAAGAGTGTATAAGCAAAATCATAGAATAATTTTATTTCTCAATAATAGAGTACAATGCAAGCAATATTTGAGAAGATATGTGAGGCTATAACAATTGGATCCACTACTCATATTTTTTATATATAGGGATGCATCTCCCTTTATACAAGAATTAGTATGTTAGAATCTACCTTATTGAATATGGAAGGTCACCCATATGAAAATGTGGTGGTTCACCTTCCTTCATTTGGAAAGCCACCCATATGGAAATGTGGTGATTCAATTTCCATGAGATACAAAGTACATTTAATTGAAAATTATATACTTATGACTTACCCTTTTGTGTTTTATCTTCCACCAATATGTCAACATGGCTAGAGATGTATTTTGGCCACATAAATATATAAATAAAAATTTATTATTTTAAGTAACTATTTTGTTTTATAATGTTTAGGACCTCTAGATAATTTTTCCATGTAGTTGTTCTATGAATTAGCTTGGAATCATTATCAAAATTTCTAGATCTTCCTATAATATTGTCAACATGTTTTGAATGGATTAAAATGAAGTCTTCAACACAAAGGTATGCCCCTAAAACTTGATTAGGATCACAAAATATATTTTTAGGTATTTTTATCCATAAATTCATGCCCCAAAAAGGTTATATGCATGGATAATTCATACCCTATTGAAAATAAATGATCTCCATTGCATCAACGTTTGATATTGGGTGTATAAATTATTCCTTTATGGGGTCCTACAAGTCTCTATTTCTAAATATGTAACCATACCTTATCTCCAACCTTAAATTGATATGGGACTTGATGCTAAATATAAAATTTCTTATATTTATAATTTTTCTTTTCTAATAGGTAATGAACATAGTGTTGGATGTGTTTTATTTATTCCACAAACCATGTTGTATTTTCTATTTTTTGTCCATGAAGTGAGTATTCCATGGGTTGCATAAGGAGAGCTACATCAATGGGTACCAAGGGTTAGAACCTAAAACATACATGAAATAGGTTGTGTTTGGTAGATCTATGTAGATATAACTTGTACTCATGTCAAAAATAGGGGAGGATCTCATTCCACATGCATGGGTGCTTGGAACTAAACATTCAAATAAGATGTACAATCAATTGATACACAACTTATGTCTTTCCATCAATCTCAATATGGAATATTATGGACATGATCAACTTGATGTAGATCACACTCTATAGGGTGGGTCAAATATTCTTAGAAATCTACTATCCCTATCAAATACAATGAAATTTAGATCCAAATTTGAGATACACATGTATAAAATAGAGCTTGACAATATCCTCAATTGAAATTAAATTCATACAAGAAATTAGGATAGCCATTTTTGAAAAATGATCAACTACTACAAAAATACAATCATTACCACACTTAAATATGGGTACACCTAAGAGGAAATACATAGATATAGATTCCCAAGACTTGGATGGCACTTGCAATGGTGATATAGTCCCCATTTTATGTTGGTTGGATTGAAAATAGTGTAGGGGGTATTGTAGACATCCAATTTTGACATGTTTAATTGACTAGCACTTCAATCATGACACCTAGCAATTGATCTTCAGTCAATCAAGCCAATCCAACAAAAAATTCCTTTATTTTCAGCCCTAAAATAATAGTGTTGATATTCCATGATAGTGCTATTGTAAATTCCTAGAACTATTGCAATTTGACTAAAATTTTTATAGTTTGACACTCCAATGGTCAAATATATGAATAACGTTGATATTTGACAATAGTGCTACTATTAGTGTCATTACAAAAATGTAGCACTATCACTGACACATTTTGAATATCTATGGCATGATCCAAAATCACACACATTCCTTCCTCCACTCTTTGGTTTGTTCATACATGCTATCTCCTCTCCTCAAGCCTACAAATTTCGAATTCCTTCCCTTATCCAAATGACATATTTGACCTCTCTTTTCCTCCAAGTATTTTCACTCCCAAAATCTATAAATGCATCCCATGGTATGGGTGTTGAACAAGCATTAATAAAGCAACAAAAATCTACCAAAATTTTCTATGCTCTATTTTCTTTCACTCATTCTCTCTTACATTTTTGGTGCAAATTTCATAGCATTTGGGAAGGTAAATTTCATAGCTAAGTGAAGCAATATGTAGGAGCTTTTGGAGCAAGGCTATATCCTTTTGTTGTTTCCATCAAGGAGGATCTCTTAGCTAAGAGGAGGAGGTTCTACTAATATTTGGTTGTAATATTCCACTCTTAGCTTGCTTTTCTCTTCAAATTTGTTTCTCATATTTATGTATTTTTCCCCTTTGTTGGCCTTGCTAACCACTTTCTTGGTGCAATCTATAATTGCTAACATTTTTTATATATCTTTTTATTATTTATAGCATCTTATTTTATATTTTCTAACCTATTTTGTAGGTATTAATCTCAAACCGAATGTGTGTCATTTTGCAACTATCTACAATCCATTATTTGTCTATTTGATCTTTATTCATGCTCATTTGTATTTTTTTGTAGACATATATAGCCAATATATGATTATTTTCACTATAGCATAATCACAATAGCATCCCTACTCACTCTAATATCCCATGTATATGCTTTTATTTTTATTTTTTATTTGATCATTTGCAAATAATTTGTAGCATCTAGTGCTCACTAAGTGGTCCTTTTAGGTCCTCTTTGTATATATATATTGAAATTATATTTGAATTTTCTATATGACATCATATTTTGCTTTAGTTAATATTTTGTAATAACTACTCATATATTTGTAGCATCTAATATTGTTTTAGAATCTCCTGACACTCCATTTTGTAGAGCTTTAGTAGACCTTACCTCACCAATCTTGTCAATCTATAACTTCTTGAGATCTCTTCACATATATTATAGAAATTAGGTACCAAATTGTACTGTTTTGTAACACATTTTGTCATCTAGACCTCTACCACTAAGTTTAGATCATATTTTGGGTTGTATCCTTGTATTTGAGTTGAATTTTACATCCATTTAGGCCCTATAGATCTCTTTTTTATATTTTTTTATTTTTTTATTTTAGGTGACTTTTTCAACTTTGTGATAGATATTTCCAAAGTATCATGAGCTTGTGGCTTTGAGGTGTTTTCTATTCTCTTAATAAATTATCCATTGGATTTTTTAGGACTTTTGTGGACTCATTCTTCTAAAATATGGGATCTATAGATAAGATAATGTGAATGGGTTTTTCAAACTAACCTGTGGATCATACACTACATTTTTGACACTCCCCAGCAACGACACCAAAATGGTGAGCAGAAAATATGTTTTGAAAATTATTATTTCCAGTCCATTTAATTATTAATCCAATAGTTTGTAAACTTGTGATTGCCATGCACAATATATGTCTATAGTGTGGGGAATGAATCTCTTTGTACCTATTTTTTTAGTGGGGGAGTTTTTGTTCGTGTATTTTTAGTTCATCCAAACCCAACAAAACTAAGTGTAGGAAAATAAATAAATAAACTACAATTTTAAAATAACTAAAATATAAGCACACAACTAAAATTAAGATGTTGGAAATAAACACACAGTTGAAAGAAAATTGTAGGAATTTAAACACACTTGCAGAAGTGAATAAAGCAAAAAATTCACAATTGCGAAAATAAAAAAAGCAGGAAATTGCAAATATAAATAAAGCTTGTAAAGTTGTAGAAATAAATAAAGCAAAAAATAAATGCAAAAAATAATAAATCAAAAATAAAATAAACAGGGGATGATTACTGCCTGGAGTGGGCTCAAGCTCCTGCAGATGGTCCACCTGGTTGACTATGTAAAAGTCTCTTCTTTTAAAACACGCTAATGAGAACAGTCAAAATTATTTTATTAAAAATATATATACAGTATAGTACAAAAATTCATTGATGATTTTCTAAGGAATGACCTACGTTCTTATATAGAATGTAGCCAATTCCATTATAAAAATATCTTGTTATGTTTTAATCATGCAACGTAATTTGCTATGGCTATTTCATGCACAGTTGTTATTTTCTTCTATTAGAACTATGGCCACTTAATTTTAATCATGCATAGCTTTATTAATAGAGTGGCATTTAATTGTGCATAGATAAGAATGATTCTTCCTTATCATTTTGCAAGAACTTCCTTAAAAATTGCATGGTCAATTGACCAACCAGTTAACTAGTTCATCAATCAACATTGAATACAACTCCTATTTTCCCATTGGACATAAGTGCTTTCTAGCCTGTCATAGGCATATAGGTTTCAGCCTATCACTGGGATACATGTGCTTGTCTATCACTAGAATACAAGTGCCTACCTATCATCAGGATGCAGGTACCTACCTCTACCATTCACCGTAGTTCTCTTCAAGATGTCTTCATGCATTACTAGGTCTGAATGGGACGTTGACTCAAAAATGCCAAATTAGTAGCAAAAACCTGCATCTATGCACATTTTCCACTAAAAACACTAGTCAAGCATAATACTTCATTTTCTATTAAATATATGCAATAATTATACAAAAATGCATTTCTAGTGTTAAATATGCCATATAATATCCCTTTAAAATATGCATAAAAATGAGCATTTTTTGTGCTCATCAACTTGATTGGTCTTGTTTCTTATTTTTCTTCAGTGCTCGAATGATCTTTCCTATTATGCTTTTCATTGGGCCCTTCATGCAAAACCAAGTTTTTAGATTTCTCCATAATTATTGAATTAGCTATCTTATTTGTGAATATTTCTTTTTAGGATTCTTTACTCTTATTATTGTGTGATTATGGTTTTGTCTCTTCTGGTTTTAATAGAATTTTTATTTTCAAAATGACTTGAACCACTAGTTATTTCCTCTATTATATTTTATTTTCTCTGCAAAGGCGCCTCTTCTACATACAAATCCTCCTCATAATCTACATATTCAACTAGTATACCTGCTTATATGGGAGCTAAGTGCAGGACTTCCTCTTCTTCTTCTTCTTGATTTGCTTCAAAAGGAAGAATAGTGAAATTCAAATATACAAATGAACATAGAAAATGTATTATCAAGAGTAAAAACAAAATGAAAGCCATAGGATCCATCAAGAATGGAATATTTTCCTTAGATACAATGGGATTCTCTCAAGAAATCATTAAACATTTATTACCTCAATATCAAATTAATGATAAGTGGCTTGATTTTTCAAAAACACAAAAAATAGGGAAATGGATCAGACATAGTCCAATATTACCTTACAGACAAAGGAATAGATGAACACAAGAGCAAGAATTAATATTGAAGATAAAGATGAAGATTGAAGACTTTAACCAAATAATGTAATACATAGGGTGTTGGAGAATATTACATTATTTGGTACATACAAATGCACCCCCATGGTACATTTATGGTACAAATGTAAATATGTAATAGATTAATGTTTGATTTTATAGTTTAGATGAGTGATTTATATTTCCTCTTTATGTAAGTGTGCAATGTGCAATATATGTACCAATGTCATGTAAGTGTGTAATATGCAGGATATGCATAAGTGTCATGTAAGTAAGAGTGAAAGTGTGTAATGAGAGAAAGTGCACAAGTGTTATGTATGTAAGTGTGCAAATATATGAGGAAGTGCAAAAATATCTTGTATGAGGAATGCATGTAGGAGAGTAAGAGTTATGTAGAAGTATCCAAGTGTCACGTGTGCATGTAAGTAGAGAGTGAATAGCCTTGTATACAAGTGACAATATGAGAAACCAAAGGATAGGAGAGTCTCAATTTATATAAAGAATAACAAAGGTTGCAACTCCTGGATATGTGAGGAGTGCAACAATCAAGTATTAAAGAGTCACCTTTCTATATCTATATTATGGATACAAAGCTCCATGCAATGTAATTGGGAAAATGGTTTGTAAACGATCACCATAACAAGCATTGATAATAAATATTGTATACAGGATTTTGAGCAATTTTATTGTAAGTATATTTCATGCTAGTACATGATTGATTTTGGCCATTTACATTCATATTTGATATTATAGTGAATGTTATTATATTTATATTGGCCAGTATATATATTTGATTGCTCTTATATTTAATTCTACTCTTGATTATTAATATTAAGACCTAAGATATTGTGGCTTAATTATACTGGGACTTGAGATAGTTTGGCTTAAAATTCAACACTTTTAGCCAAGGTAAGAAAATCATCTACTATATATTAGTTTTGAAGGAGATTTTTGGGATTTACTTATATGGAGTTTTAGCTTCAAATTAGTGGAGAGATATATATTTTCATGTAATATTAGTTTTTCATTATCATTTTTGTGGATATGAACTCATGGAGTTTTTAAAAAAATCTAGAAAGGATGATATTGGTGTTAGATAATGGTGGAAAATTTTTAGGTATCTATATATTGGTAATAATTTTTTAAATTTTCATCTTAGCATATTTTTTAGAAAGGAAGCTTCAAAATTGTGGGTAATATTTTTTACTAAAATGAATAATGAGTACACTCGAGAAGAAATGGTGCATGCATTCTTAAGTCACTATGACCCATATAAAAATATAGTTAGTTTAAATGATATCATCAAAAGCTATGCAAAAGAAATAAATGGGTTTCAAAAAGAACAAAATGCATTAAAAAATAGTTAGCAAATTTCAAGGAAGTGGTAGAAGAAAAAAATTATGACATTGTGCAGGATGAGGGAACCATACCTTTAGTATCAAATAATCCAAAGCATGGTCAAAGGGATTTTATTGAATCCAAAAATTTGATTTTGTAGTTTTAGGGTTACATTCAAAAGGAAAAGACTATAACTTCAATAAACCCTAACTATAGGTAAAATTCTATTAAAATTGATTTGGTTAAGAGGTTTTCGGTTCAAATGAAGAATATTAAGGGCATATAGTTTAAGGGTAATGATATTATATTTTTTAAATATTTGAAGATCAATATGGAAAAATATATTTTATACTTTGATTTATATGCTATTGATATGGATGCATGGATATTTTTCATGGTTATCATTAATTAGATTCTTTGGGTATTTTTAATATTAATGTGCAAAAGAAGTTCATGAAGTTATGGTATAGGAAAAAGAAGATAACATTGTGAGATATTTCTCAACTTAAGAAGAAAGGATCCACAAAGAAGCAAGAAGCGGTCATGGTAGGGGAACAAAGTAAAAAAACAATAGAGGAATAAAATGTTGAATCTATAGAAGAGGTAGTAGTAGAGTCCAAGGTAGAAATAGCAGCAAAATCCAAGGAAGCTCTATTATAAGAGAACAAGGACAAAAAAAATGGCACATGAGAGAAGAACATGAGGAATAATTTAAAATAGAGGAACAAAATTATGAAGCATCAAAGAAAGCATAACATTAGGTTAAGGTTGCAACATATGGACACCCGCATCTCCATGAGTAACAACAATCATAGATGCAAGTTATAGGGCATCAATATTATTATGGACATACATGGAGTTATAAAGGCATCAAGTATGATAATTTTTTGTAGAAAAAGCATAGTAACTATGAATTTTAGTGTGGTGCAACAACATCAAGGAACCATAAGAGCAATCATTTTAAATATCAGAGAAAAGTAGAAAAAGCACAAATCCAACAGAGTGGTTATGAATATTCAAGTGGTATAATGGTATTTTGGCATCATTGAGGACCACCACCAATTAAGATTACACTTGGATAGATAGATGTTCAATATTGGTACCAATTATCAACATTGCTTAGAAGATCATATTATTTAGTTTCTTCTCATGTTTCAAGGACAAAACATTTGTAAGGAGGGTGGAATGTTATGGTACTTAGAGATAGGTATATGGGGATATGATATTATATTGTATATGGGTATTATGGATTGGCATGGACCACACAAAACCCAAGGTTGATTGTATTCTATATTAAATTATAATAATGAGTCAGATAAGGGTTTAGGAGTCGACTAAGGTTAGCATTATAAGATGCACATATAAAGAAGGGATATTGTCATTATAAAAATCAACATTCATATTGAGTATTCTCTTGTAATCATCATTGCCCATGGAGTGGACTTTCATCATGGGAGATCTTGTGGAGTTATTCCTTCCTTAAGGAGTATTATTAGTGTTTCCTTAACTTGAAGTTATTATATTAATTTTTGTCTTACTTTGTGGAATATTATTTGTGGTAGAATGATTTGATATTCTTACATATTGGTAAATGATTTATATTAATAAGAATAAATTTTCATTACATTATTTTATCATAATGGTTGTTTTCATAATTGAATAAGCTAAGTTTTGGTCTCATCTCTATCTTGTAATACTTTTGATCACTTATGATCACACTCATAAATCAAAATTTCATCAAAATACATGGTTCTCTATCAATTCTATGACTAAAAATAATTGCCTCAATTCATAGAACAAAAAATCAAATTTTCTTTATTTCTATACTTTTGTCAGAACAAGGATCATTTACACAATGAATTCATTCCACATTTCATATTCCATTCAAATATAAATATTTATATTCATATTTTATAGGTACACAACACCATAATGATGGTAATAAATAATCATTTAGTTAGATTTATTAATTTATAAAACAACAAGTCTTACATTTTCCAACTATATTTTGTATCAAATTATGAAGATAAGTACAAAATAATTCATTCAACATTAATATTTATCATCCTTCAAACATAATATATTGCAATAGCTCTTACCACTCAACATTATTATGTCATCTATTTCCAATGACAAGTATTACAAAAGTAAATAACTTGGTTTACATTTTATTATTGAAACTAATACTAGGAAGAACTCAAACAATTTATGTAACTGTAAACCAAAATCAAGCAACACCAATAAATAATATAAAATAATAAAAATTATAGAAATGACAAAAGATTTCACAAGATAGATAAGCTTTTATTAATGCAGGCAGATCTCAAAATAATACAATCAATGTGCCCCAATGTGGGGTTTTACAATACCTTTGTGATACAAATTTACAGTTACTAGGGTTCTCTGAAATCCTAGTTCAAAATAATAGTTGGTGTATTCATGCTTGTCTTAAATCCAAATGAGGTTGCATGTGGGCTTGTGTATCCTAAAAGAGCCACCCTAGTTTCAACAGTTTTCAAAAATATGATCCTTATACCTACAAACAATAAACAACACAAAGAGTCAATAATACCTATGAGGGCTCCATTGCATGAGACCCTCAAAAGAATAAAATTTACTAAACCCTAGATACTATAAAATGAAACTATAAATAGAACATAAGAATGTAAAATAAATGCATATAATATCATTTACCTTATCACTTTGAGATTTTTCTATTTCTCCTTCGATCAGTGATGGTCGTGGGGATGCCTGAATGGTGACCGAGGGTTAGGGGACTATACATCTATTGTGGGAAATGCCCTGAGGCATTTTTTAATGGTGGTAGGTGCACTAAGGCATTCAAGGGCTGAGGAAGGTTTCATAGAACCAGATTTGGTTTTGGATGGTTTATGCAGCTATGGATGTGAAGGATGCAAGGGTGACAATTGAGGGTAAGAGTAACGATGAGATGGCTAGGGTAGATTGTTAGGGGTTTAGACCTTTTGAGAATTCTTTGCAAATGTTCGTCGACAGAATTCAAACTCAAAAAAATAAGGGACCTAGGATTAAGGGAGATCTTACCCTTTGATTTGTCAAAATGACTCCTCTTTTATAATCCTCCCTTGAACATGTTAGGGTTTCAATGACACAAAATGAGCGGTCAAGATTAAAACATGAGGAAGGGTGGAGATTAATATTTATAAATACATATATATTTATTAAATATATATAAATATAATATATAAAATATTAATATTTAAATATATATTAAACAAATACATATATATAATGTGTGGCTTATAATTGGATTACATAGATGGATGACAAGTGGCTAGATTTTGGTGTCTATAGATGCCCCTTTTTGCATTGCATTGCATGAAACACAATGTGGTGCAAAAATACGAGACACTTGGCTTGGCTTGATGAAGAAGCAACTTTCTTTCATTGGAACACAAAGATAAACTTGAATACAAAAGAATTTGTATGTGTAGATTACCTTCTCAATTGGTGAATGAGTGAAGAATGAGATTCACGAGCCAATTTATAGAATTGTGCAATGAAAAATATAATTGAATGGTGTAAGTGCAAGTGTATGATGTAAGTGTAAGTGTATGATGTAAGTGTAGATGATATGAATGATGTAAAATGATTATCATTTTTCCCCAATGGAGGAAGGGGGCTTTTACCAAGTGTAGATGTCATGATCATGTAAGATGTATCCCATTGTGGAAAATCAAAAACAAATGTGGTTAACCCAATTTTTGGGGTGAGTCCATGCTATTGAATAAATTGTCTTTTTGCATAATTGAAATGCAAAAATGCACATGCATAAAAAAAATAGTCTGACCCTAGGGCCACTCATGATTGCAGCTAATTCCCACATTAAATTCCTAAATGATTGCTCAATAACTTTATTCAGCATGTATACTCGGAGACTGGTGTAATTGCAAATGAAATAATGAAAGTTATCCATGTTGGGAACCCCATGGAAAAGGGTATCAATGACAACTATTGAGCAAATTGGTCTTGGCATAGTATCACTCAAAATATGAGGGACCAAAAGTAATTTTGCTTTTGAACAAGAATATAGTAGATGATGAATATGACCAAGTGTCCTTATGGTTATTTATTCATCTTGTAGACACCTAAATCATAGCATGCTTAGGGGATCTACTCACATAGACACATTCATAAGATCAAATGACATAATATTAGACTTTCCAAGCATCAACAATGGTTCTCACCACTCATTTGGGGCCTTTTCAAGCCATCCAAGCCTAGCCTCTCAAGCCAAGAGTGGCCAAATCCTAGCCGCTCAAGCCTAGAGTGGCCAAACCTTAGCCGCTATAGACAATAGTGACCAAATATTAGTCATTGCAGACAACAATGGCTAAGCCATAAGAAGTAGTTTTGCTGACAAACAAGCCTAATCACGGGTGAAAGTGGTAGTATGCATGCAATAAAGGTGAGTAGGAGTAACTTTGCATTCATTTTCATGACCAGTTCACATAGGAGACTTGAGTTTGCATTTAGACTTTAGTTAACTAGTCTCCAAACATAAAAAAGGGACAAAAACTTCTCATGCTAACGACCAGTTCGCATAGGAGACTCAATTTGGCAGTTATATTTCAGATAACTAGCTTCCAAACATAAAAAATACAAGAAGCTTCTTATGCTAACTTAAAATATGCATGATAAATTCATTCCTAGGGCTTCGACATAGACCTAGGGTTTCACACTATAAAAGGTGCAAGCCTGAGAGCACCAAGGAGAGGACATATACATCTTTTATCAATATTGGTCATTGATGAGATCTTTTGAGACTTGGAGAGTTCCCTTGGATATCATGAGTATGGCAGAGCCTTAATAGATTGAAGAGCATAGCACCATTATTTCAACATTGAATACAAGCATTGGTCCATAGCTTTGGAGAAAAGAGGATGAGAATCACTTTAGCGATCGTTGTCTTGGATAGTGGCCCGTAGGCTTAGCTTAGGATTTTAGACATTAGATTCATTATTTTAGCATATCATTAGCATAGCATCATTTCATTCATTTGCATCCATAGCATTAGTCTAATTTGCACTTGCTTTCATTTGTTATATTCAATACTAACAACCTCATCTGAGGAGGCATTCTCGAACATCTAAGCGTGTGTTTTTGTTTCATTGCTTACAGGGCCACAGGTTGATCGAACATAATTTGTGACATACGAGAGCAAAAGAGATCCATCTAGGAAACAAACCTAGAGAAGGAGGCATTTGTAAGGCCTCATACATTTCCATGTGTGGACCTGGGAAGCTTTTCGAAAGTGCACCACCTCTTCATGAAAGGGGCACTCTACCTATTTGTAACCTTATTATATCAAAATGGGTATCCCTAAGAGGGACCGACATGTAACCGAGTTTCAATATGAATAAAGAGATCCATATTTGTTATTTTTGTGTTATATGCTTTTTTCATTGTCTTTCGTTTCATCTTGGGTTTTTAATAACATTGCAAGTAGAGTAAAGCAATGTGTGCATCACGGGGTCACTATAGATGGCGATCATGGTGGGACCTCCACTGAATTTTCCTTTTTTGTTGGAATACTAACTTAGTTTTATGTGCAGGTCTATCTGCTCTGAGCTACAGTGGCCAAAAATTAGTTGCTTTGAGCTACAATGACCAATAGAGCTTTAGCTGCTCTGAGCTACAGTGGCCAAGAACCAATCTCTCTGGTCAACAGCAGCCAGAATTGGAGTGCAACAGAGGTCAAAACATAGATTCTATGAGTTGGACTAAATGTTGGTATAGCTTCTATAATATTTTATAGCTTTTTGGCTACTTTTGTGTGTCTAAAATAGAGAACTTAAAGCACATTTATGTTTAGAAATTGAAAGAATAAAAGGAGAAAGAATTAAGCATTTCGCATATCTTAGATCTTCTTTTAAATTTTCCACTAGGCGTTGCTAGGAATAGTGGCTTATGCCTAAAAATTTTGCCCTAGAATCCAACATGCTAGACATTGTATGTCGTTTGCTTGCTTTGAGGCCCTACTAGAGGCCATAGATGCACGAAATAAATATTATTCATACAAGTCATAGTATTTCATGCACATTTTTGAATATTGAAACATATTTTTGCACTTAGGCATATAGGAAAGACTCATTGCTTCTATATGATGCACTTTGTGTTACACAAGAATAAAATGAACACCACACACACACGTCTCATTTAAACATTGGGGAGTTGGATTTCATCACCAACCTTCAATTCATTCCAGTGACGTTGGAATTCATCTCCTTCCACTGGTTTACCCCCTAGAGCTTCCTATAAATAGATTGAGAAACTTATTTATAGTGATACTAAGTTACTTGTGCTCAAACTATCTCCCACTATTGGAAAAATCATTGGTTCAGAGCGGAAGAGTTAGGCGAACCCCCCACTAGGTCTTTAGTGTTGTACCCTAGCTTCTTTTGAGAAAACCATGTTTAGCATGGGTGTACCTGATTGTCACTATGGATGAGTCTTCTCATTCTAAATCCAAGAACAAGAGCAATAAATCAAAATAACAACACATAAAAGCACACCAAACAGTTTAGGGTACACTTAAATCGATAATCAAGATAAACATTTGTTTGGTATTGTGTGGCTATTCCTAAATTGTAACTTAAAATATCAATTCATAGACAACATGGTCAAAATAAGAAGCAAACACACTTGGTATAATATCAAGGGAGATACTAAAGCAACTCATACCCATAGGCAGAGTCATAGTAACATTGAATGACCTACTCGTAAGACCGTGAGATGTAGCTCTACGAGCCTAAGGGGTGATAACTCAACCCTTGGGGGATCTCCTCGAGAAATCCCATGTTAGTCTCACAATGACACTGATAGGGGGGGTGAATCATTGTAGCTCTTTAAAACTTAAATCTTCAACACTCAAAGCCAAAATAATGAAAACATAAAACCAAATAAAGCAAGTATAACAAGATAACATCACACAACACAAGATGTACCGAGGTTCAACGATTTGGCTACATCCCCAAAAATGATTGTTTTGACTCCCATAAAAATCTAGCCTTTGCAAAGCACCAACTTTACAATCAATTTCGTAGCACCCACTAGAAGGAACACCAACCCCTTATTTATCTGCACCAATAGAAAGGAGAACCAACCCCTAATTTATCTACACCAATAGAAAGGAGCACCAACCCCTTTACCAAGTACCTACTTGATTTTGATATTGATAATAAAATGACATATATGAATGTCTTCACTGAAACCAGAACCCTCTATGGTCTGTAAGCTCAAAATATAAAACTTTCTATTTCACCCAGTATAACATTCCTCTCTCTACATTACTCAGAATTTGAATCTTCTCTTCTAAAACAAAAATTGATTGTTCACTTATCTCATTATACCAATTGCTAAACACTTTCTGGGTATTGTGCATCACTTTTTCTATGAACTCTCAAAATTTTAGCCAAAATGTATATCATATGAGAAAGTTATGCCCAAAATTCTGAAGCAATATTTTTCACCACTCTTCAAAAAAATAAAGTCCCCAACTTTCAATAAAATCCCTTGTCACTTAAAAAGCAAACACTTGCATTATTTTTCCCTTTTCAATTTTAAAAATATTTTCTTTAATGAAGATTTTTAAAACAATATAACTTCTTTTTTTATTTTGAGAAGGCATTTCGTCAAACATGTCACATGCAAAGAATTGACACCTTACTTGTTCTCTTACTTTGGAGCCACGTGACTTCTCAAACAAAAAATTAAAGATGCTCTATTTGATGCCTTGAATGTGTAACAACACTGAAACCGAAACTCTGGCGACTCTGCAAGGTCGAAATGGCGAACTGAAGGATTTTGCACAAGTGGAACAAATTGACATAAAAGTGACCTGTATCGTTTTTGCAACAATTATAACTTTCACCTCGTAACTCTATTTTCTCTAAAATTTGAAACGTAGAATATCTAAAAATTTTATTACATCCAGTCCGAATCTCACTACATAACTCCTTACGGTTCACCTATATCACTTCCACGAAAACTGCTGCTGACACACTTTTTCCAAAAAGAGCATTTTTGTGACAGTCTTACAACGCTTGTAACATTTGCCTCATTTCTCCATTTTGGTGGAAATTTGGAAAATATGTTATTGAAGATAACTACAACCTCTAGTTTGAATTTTGCTATCAAATTCTTCTTGGTTTTCTCACAGTGCTTCTAAAAAAACTACCCTTTTTTGGCTTGTACAACCACTTGCCAAATCATCCGCCAAGATACCGAAAACATCACCGATCAATCCAAACACTGTGCTGACACCTCCAACATTGTTCTGGACTATTTCTTGATATTATGGCATGTTCTAAACTGATCCATCCTATCCAACTATGCCCGTGATGACTTTTGCAATTTTTTGACTTCTTGACGATTTTTTCAACTTTTGCAAATTTGCACGAACAACTTGTAACAACTTCACCCAAACAGCAAAAACATACTCATAATAATTGAACATCACTGTACATACTTTGAACAACTTTCTATGGCATCAACCTATCCATCTGAGTGTGTTGACAACAATGACAATATTGTCACTGCACCTTGCTCAACAATCTCCCCCTTTGGAATTGTTGGCAACACACGCACAATTTCCTGTAACTCTTATCCCCTTTGAAAACAAGACCAAAGGGCTGCTGCAAACTCCCCTTGAATCCATGCACAACATTCTCAGGCAAAAATTATTACACTTAGCAAAAATCACAAACATGAGCAAAAATATAAACAAATACACAAATGCTCCCCCTGAGAATGTGGCCGCAATAGCTAGTCAATTCTTGGGAAGTGTGACCACTCCCAATTTCTTATGAAGGTACTCAAAGACTTCCTTGGGTAATGGTTTGGTGAAGATATCCGCTACTTGCTCTGTTTTTGAAACAAAATCCAACTTAACCTTACCTTCCACAACTTTCTCCTTTAAAAAATGATATCGGATAGCAATATGTTTTGTGCGAGAATGCATAAGCAAATTCTTTGATATGTTAATGGCACTGGTATTATCACACTTAACTAAAATAGGCTCACTAAAATTAATGCCAAGATACTTTAGATTTAGTTTCATCCATAACACCTGCATACAATATGTTGTCGCTGCAATGTATTCTACCTCTGCTGTGGATAAGGAGACTGACACCTATTTCTTACTGTGCCACGTGATCAACCTGTCTCCAAGATAGAATGCACCTCCACTAGTACTCTTCCTGTCATCTACACATCCTACCCAATCTACATCTGAATACACAATAAGGGTGAATTCCTTACCTTTCGGATACCATAACCCATACTCCATAGTACCCTTGAGGTATCGAAGAATCCTCTTCATTGCTGTCACATGAGTCTCCTTGGGACTAGCCTAAAATTGTGCTACCATGCATACTGCCTGCAAAATATTTGGTCTGGTAGCTTTCAAGTATAGTAAGCTCCCAATCATAGATCTATACATAGTTTGATCAACATGTGGAGATTTGTCATCCTTTCTCAACTTGCAACCTGTCATCATGGGAGTGCTAACTGGCTTACAATCCTCCATTGTGAACTTTTTTAGCATCTCTTTCACATATTTAATTTGAGAAATAAATATGTCCTCCTTTTGATTAACTTGCAATCCGAGGAAATACGAAAGTTCACCAATCATTAACATTTCAAATTCTTTCTGCATCTTATTTGCTAAATCTTTACACAACTCATATTTGTTGCTGCCAAATATGATATCATCTACATATACAACAAGAACAATATGATGACCATTTTCTATTTTGACATACAAATTATTATCCACCATACCTTTCTTGAACCCTTGTTGAGTAAGATAATTGTCTAGCCTTGCATACCATGCTCGGGGTGCCTGTTTTAAGCCATATAATGCTTTCTTCAACTTGTAAAACAATTTGGGATCATCACCAAGGTGGAAACCATCTGGCTACTCAATATAAACCTCTTCTTCAAGTTTCCCATTCAAAAATGCTGATTTCACATC
The DNA here is from genome assembly GCA_028583015.1 of Wollemia nobilis. Taxonomy (NCBI): domain Eukaryota; kingdom Viridiplantae; phylum Streptophyta; class Pinopsida; order Araucariales; family Araucariaceae; genus Wollemia; species Wollemia nobilis. Next base: position 3,278,194 of record JAQPPZ010017049.1, on the reverse strand, counting down.
CATTTGATAAACTTTGAAATTCTTGTAAACTGCTAAAGCTAGAAATATTCTAATTGCCTCTAGTCTGGCCATAGGTGCAAAGGTTTCCTCAAATTCAATACCTTTTACTTATGCATAGCCTTTGCATACATATATTACTTTATTTCTGACTACCTGTCCGTCTTCATTCAATTTTTTTTGAAAGACCCATTTAGTACCGATTACATTTTTATTTGCGAGTCTTGGTACTAACTCCCAAGTCTTACTTTTCTCGATCTAATCTAATTCTTCATTAATTTCCTTTATCCAACTTCCATATTTGCTTACATCAGCAACATTTTTGGGCTCAATGCTAGATAATAAAGAGTAGTTACTTACTAAAAATTTTCTTGTCTGAACACCAACTGTGGGGTCTCCAATTATTTGCTCTCTAGGATGATCTTTCTATCAGCTGCCTGTTTTGAATTTCTTGTTTTCTTCCACTTCTGAATCATTGTTTGAATCCTCTGAGTCAATTTTTGGTTTCTTTTCCATTTCCTTTTCCTCATCTCCTTCAATGACCTCTTCATAAATTGGGTAGTTCTCTTCATAGCTAATTACTCGTTCCCTTCCTTCATCAACTTTAACATCGACACTATCCACAATTTTCCTTAGCCTCTTGTTGTAGCATTTGTAAGCTTTGATTTTTGATGAATAGACAAGAAAAATACCTTCATCCACTCTATCTTCAAACTTACCAAGGTTTTCTTCAGTTCTTTTGATGTAACACTTGTTGCCAAAAACTTTAAAGTATCTTGTTGTTGCCTTTTTACCGAACCACAACTCATAAGGAGTTTTGCTTTCATGAGTCCTCAACATGCACCTATTTTGGATGTATACCATAGTATGGACTGCCTCTTTTCAAAATTTATCTACTACTTTGCTCTCAGTCAACATAGTCCGTGTCATTTCCTGCATTGTCCTGTTATTTCTTTCTACCACACCATTCTGCTGAGGTGTCCTGGCTGCTAAAAACTGTCTTCTAATGCCATATTTTTCACAATACTTTGTGAAATCCTTTGAAATGAACTCTCCTCCTATGTTTGACCTTAAAAATTTAATCATTTTTCTTTTTTTATTCTCAACTTGGTTTTTTAAAACCTTGAACATCTCAAAAGCTTTTGATTTATGCTTCAAATATAGTACCCATGTCATCCTAGAATAGTCATCTATACACAACATGAAATATTTGTCACCGTTTATGATTTGCATTCTCATGGGTCCACATAAATCAGTATGTACTAGTTCCAAAGGTTTTCTTGTGTAGTACTCTTTTGTTTTAAATAAGACTCTAGTTTGCTTCCCCTTTTGACATGAAGCACAAATTTTATTTGATGGTTTTCCAATGGTGGGAATATCTCTCACTGCTTTCTTTGAGATGATTTTTACTAGATTGTCAAAACTGATATGACCAAGCCTCTTGTGCCACAACCAATTCTCTTCTTCTTGTCCAATCAAGCAAGCTCCTTTTGAAGTCTCTGAGAGAGTGCACATGTTGCCAGATGTCCTTGATCTAATTGCTATCAACTTCCCATTGTTTGCCTTTCTGACTTCACAACCTTGCTTCTTAAAGATCACTCCATGACCTCTATCACAAATCTGACTTACCCTCAACAAGTTATGCTTCATACCAACCACAAACAAGACTTCTTTTGACTTGATTTTTCCATCACTAATCTTAACTGAAGCTCTACCAACTATCTTAGCTCCATCATTGTTTCCAAACTTTACTGAACAACCTTCATATTGCTGCAGCTTCTCAAATTTTTGTTTGTCACCTGTCATATGACTGGAGCATCCACTATAAAGTATCCAGGGTGCAGATTTATTCTGCGCTTTAAATGTCTTCTATATGATCAAATATTCATTCTCTTACTTAGGTCGCTCTTTTTCTTTCTACTCAGGTTTGATTACAATTTTGGGCTCTTGTTTTGGCTTTTCTTTTTCAGTAGCTTGTGCATGTTTTTCGAGAAATTTTCTATTTTGTCTTATTCCATTTGGCTAAAGTTTTCTTCCCTGAAATTGATTTGATGCAAATGTACTTCGACAATTTCTTACAATATGCCCAAAATTATGACAATTATAACATTCTACTGCATAATCCATCAAAGGTGAAAAAGCATTTCTATTGGTAAAATTCCTTGGTCCTACATTATACTTGCAATCTGAGATCTTATGTCCATAACCATTGCATTTAAAATAGTAACCAGAAAAGAGATGATTGAACCTGGGTGGTGGTCTTTGCCATGTTTTCATAGGATCCATAAATATTCTTCTTCTTTGATGTGTGACATTGGTGAAGCCATCATTGTCAATTCTCCTTTCGTGCCTTGCATTATTTCTTTCCTTTGCATGATTCATTTTTGCTTGATCAACCTATTTCTTCTCTTCATTCTTTGTGGATTCTTCATTTATGGCCTTTGATCCATTTGACGATTCTCCTTCATCAAAACCCAAACCAAATTTTATGTCTGTAGTCTTTTGGTTATTTATGATCTTATCCATCTTCATAGAACTTTCTTCACATTTGTGATAACAACTAATTTTCTGATTCATCTCTTATAGGTGCATTCTTAAACCAATAATATTTTCTTCTAGCTTGCTGCAATAATCTATTTTCATGGTTATTTGCACTTCGAGATCTTCAGAGATTTTCTTGGATTCTTCTATCTTTATTTTAAAATTTGTTATGATTTCATTTGCATCCTCAAGATTTCTTGAAATTTTCTTTTTTTTTTCTTTCTATCTTCAATTCATCTAGAGTTGCAATTAGTTCCTCTTCCAAATTCACTTCTGCGTCAATTTCTTCTTCATCACATTCATGTTCTTTTTCTAGTTTTTCTTCTTTGAGTGCCATGAAAAGAGCTTCACCTGTTTCCTTTTTAGAATCCTCACTGGAGCTATCTTCTAATGAACTAACATTCTTGGAGATGAAACTTTTCTTCTTGAAGTTGCCTTTTTTGAAATTTGTTTTTTTCTTCCAGTCACTTCTTTCTTCGTGTGATCCTTCATCACTTTTGTTCTTCTTATTAAGTGGACATTTAGCTATTTAAATGGTAACTTTCCTCTATATTTTCTTTTTCCCCTTTTTATTTTTTGAACAAAGTTTGCTTCTATTTCATCTAATGTCTCTTCTTCCTTGGATTCTTTTTTTGCTTTCATATTTTTATGGGCTTTCAAAGTAGTTTCTCTCTCTATGGGTCTATATTTTTCTATTATCATCTCATATGAAGTCAAAGAACCATGCATATCATCCATACTAAAAAAATTTAGATCTTTAGCTTCTTCTATAGCTAAAACTTTAGAATCAAATCTTTGGGGAAGGGATCTTAATACCTTTTTCACGATGACAGAATATTTGATTTCCTCATCGAGTCCTCTAATCGCATTAATGACTTCATTAACTCTCAGCATATATACCTTTATATTCTCATCGTCATTCATATTTAATACTTCGAACTAAGCTCGATGTATTTGTAACTTGTCCTCCTTGATCTTAATGTCTTCTTCATGAATGCTCTTTAGTTTGTCCCATATTTTCTTTGCCATTTTACAACCCATAATCTTTACCAGTTTGTTGTCCACTAATCCACACATGATAGCATTCTTTTCTTTTGAGTCATTCTCAAACAGTTTCTTATCGGCAGCATCGGTTGGAGAAGTGGTGGGTATTGTGTATCCACTATCTATTGAATCCCAAATATCGTATCCCAAAGCACAAATATATATCTACATCTTGAGTCTCCAAAATGCGTAATTAGTTCCATCAAATAATGGTGCTTTGTTTGATGAGAAGCCTTCACCACCTGCCATTGTGTCACTTCCAAGATCACCCTAACCGGTTAAGCCTATTCAAGAACCTTGCTCTGATACCAATTTTTAGTCTCATAATGACACTAAGAGGGGGATTTGAATCAGTGTAGATATTTAAAATTTAAATCTTCAACACTCAAATACAAAACAATGAAAACATAAAACCAAATAAAGCAAGTATAACAAGAGAACATCACACAACACAAGATATACCGAGGTTCATCGATTTGGCTATATCCTCAAAAATGACTGTTTGGACTCCCATATAAATCCAACCTTTGCAAAGCACCAAATTTATAATCAATTTACCAGCACCCACTAGAAGGAGCACCAACCCCTGATTTATCTGGACCAATAAAAATGAGCATCAACCCCTGATTTATCTACACCAACATAAAGGAGCACCAACCCCTCTACCAAGAACCCACTTGATTTTAATATTGGTAATAAAATGACATATATGAAAGTCTTCACTGAAACCAAAACCCTCTATGGTCTGTAAGCTCAAAATCTAAAACTTTCTATTTCACCCAGTATAACATCCCTCTCTCTGCATTACTTAGAATTTGAATCTTATCTTCTAAAAAAAATGATTTTCTCTTAGCTCGTTCAGCCAATTGCTAAAGGCTTTGTGGGTATTTATTAGAACTTTGTCTACAAACTTCTCACAAAATTTCATTTAAAATGGATATCATATGGGAAATTTATGCCCAAAATGTTGAAGTGATGTTTTTCACCACTCTCCAAAAATCACGGATTTTCACTCTTTATTTTTCTCCACACACATTTCTCTCTTCACATAATAAAGTCCTCACTTTTCAATAAAATCCCTTATCACTTAAAAAGCACACACTTGCATTCTTTTTCCCTTTTCAATTTTAAAAATATTTTCTTTAATGAAGCTTTTTAAAACAATATAACTTCCTTTTTTTATTTTGAGAAGGCATTTCGTCAAACACGTCACATGCAAAGAATTGACACATTACTCGTCCTATTACTTCGGAGCCATGTGAAACCTCAAAAAAAAAATGAAATATGATCTATTTGATGCCTTGAAGGTGTAAAAACATTGAAACCAAAACTCTGGCTACTCTGCAAGGTCGAAATAGCCAACTGAAGGATTTTGCACAAGTGGAACAAATTGACATAAAAGTGACCTGTACCATTTTTGCAACAATCATAACTCTTACCTCGTAACTCTGTTTTCTCTAAAATTTAAAATTTGGAATCTCTACAATTCTAAATACATCCGATCTGAATCTCACTACATAGGTCCTTATGGTTCGCCTGTACCACCTCCACAAAAATTGCTACTGACACACTTTTTCCAAAAAGAGTGTTTTTGTGATAGTCTTGCAACGCTTGTAACATTCACCTCATTTCTCCATTTTGGTGGAAATTTAGAACACATGTTATTGAAGATAACAACCACCTCCAGTTCAAATTTTGCTATCAAATTCTTCTTTTTTTTCTTGCAGTGCTTCTGACAAAACCGCCCTTTTTTGGCCTATATAACCACTTGCCAAATCATCCGCCAAGATATCTAAAACGTCACCAATCAATAAAATCATTGTACTGACACCTCCAAAGTTGTTCTAGACTATTTCTTGATATGCTGGCATGTTCCAAATTGATCCATCCTATCCAACTATGCCCGTGATGACTTTTGTAATATTTTGACAACTTCTTGACGATTTTTTCAACTTTTGCAAATTTGCACAAACAACCTATAACAACTTGTAGACATCTAAAATGCGTCATGTCGAGGGCAACTACTCATATGGACATGCTACAAAACCATATGGAGGATCTTGGATAGACTCCAAGATAGAGCAGTGGTTCTAACCACTAAATTTAGGCATTTTGGCCTAAGCAGTCTTAACCGCAGCCCAGACCTATGGTCTACAGTCTAAATCGTGGTTGACACCTACGGTCTGTAGTCTGGACCACAATTGTGACCTGCGGTCTTAACTAAAGTTTAGTTAGGCCTTCCATCCAATCCAAATCAGTTAGAACAACCAAAATATCTAGAAGGAGGTAGTTGAAGGACGAAATATTCCATAGGCTTTCATCCCAACTGTCCCAACCATCCTTCTTGGTCTTGGCTTCTCAATGAAGCCACCCCTAGCCCTAGGCCACCCCTAGCCCTAGGGGCATGCTATAAATACCCCCTTAAAAATGGGGATAATAAGAGAGAGTTAATTGATCAAGAGAGCAGTGAAGCCCTATCAAATTGCATACTAAATCTATGCATTTGATAGCCCCTTTGCTATTCACCTAAAGACCAATTAGCCATGGATGCCCTAGATGCCTAAGAGATTCAAGAAACATAAATCCAGGAAAATGAAGGCCCTTCATAGTGATATGACCACCAAATATATCATAGGACAACAAAGGTGACCCTTGAACATCAATTTGGATAAGGAATTCAAGCCCACTTCCCCTACTTTTGAGGGCAAATCTATCAGAGGTCAAATCGTGCCTGTCAGCCATGGTTCACAGTGCAGACCACCCATCATAGCTACAGTTTGCAATAGGTGACTGATCACCTTAATTGCTTTGATTTTTACTGTATAAATTAGTTATATTAGTATTTTCATAGGTTTAATTGCATTTTATAGAAAATTTGATCATAGGAATTAGTCATTTCATGCATTGTATTAAGTAGGATTATATTGGATCTTTTATGCACTTTATTGATCCTAACTTGATATTTGATCCATGCATCATTTGCTTATTTATATCCTTCATGTTGTAGTATAATTCTTGATCAAATTAGAATAGTTTAAAGACTTTATTTATGTTTTTTTTGTTTTACTAGTTTAATGGCATTTTCATACATATTTCCTTAAAGGGCATCATCATGAGAGGCTATCAATATTTTTAATCGTGTGCTATTGTTTCTTGTTTGTAGGGAGACAAGTGCAAGAGGAGCTTATGTCATAATCCTTCCACATCATGAATAAGGGGGTCAGCTCCACCCCAAGGCAGTTTGTGACTAATCAATAGAGCACTATAAGTGCACCTACCCTATTGAGGGCATTGGCAATTGTAATATCAGTATCATCATTCAAGTGATCCTGAGAGGGCATCTTTGTAATCAAAGCTCATTCATATATTAATACAAGAAACCTTACTTGCATTGTTTTGTTCAAATTATGTACTTATGTCAATCTTTATGCTTTCATGATGGTAAATATCAATACAGTATCTAGGTGCACACTCCATGATTAGTTTAGATGGCGATCATGGTGGAACTCTACATTTCTAGCCCTGAGTTCTGAATCTTCTTGTCTTTTTCTTATCTTAGGCACTAACCGTAGCTTTCAGCTATGATTATTTTTTGGCCCGTGGCTATAACCTGCGGTCACTACTACAGCCCACATATCATACTTGTGGTTAATAAAGGAAAAGGCAGACAGCAGGAAACTCAATGGGTAGTAGAGTAGGAGCCAAGGTAGTCCCCAATTTCACTATCTGTTTTGCATTTTTTGCTCTGTGTTTTTCCAGAAAGCATTGAACTATTGCAAACTAGGAACTTAAATAAAAATAAAAAAATCAATGAACAAGTCTTAGTTTATTTCTATTTTCCTTTCATTAGAAAGGCATTGTTGGGAAAAGCGGACCTCTGAGTGCAATCCACCCCTAAATATAGTGAACTTGATAGAGATTGTGTGTTTTTTGCATGCTTGAGGCCCAATTAGTGGCCATGTAGTTGTAATTGCATCGTCAAAATATCATATAGGACATTAGCATGCATTCTTTCTAAATTTGAAACATTCCTTTCTTTTCATGCATATCATGTAGGAATGATCATTATGCTCTTCTATACATTTGTCATTTTTGCAAAGTAAAAGGAACCACACACACCACCTGGCACTTAAACGCTAGTGAATTGGGCTTCATCTCCAACCACTAGTAGGGTTCAATGACAGTGGGTGTAATTTCCATCCATTGGCCCATATCCCATGTACCTTATGTTACTAGACCATATCGGGTCCAATATCCTTTTGAACCCTAAAACATTTTGCATATACTCCTTCGAAGGGTATGACATTGATTGGGGGAAAATGGGTGAGGAACTGGGAGGACCTGTGCCCCCTGACCATGTGTGGGCTTCACTTCCACACATTATAGGTTGGTTTACATGACTTGGGTTTCATCACCAAGTTGTCGAGTTGCGGGTATACATGTGAAATCCAATTTAACTGAGTATAAAATCCAACAATATTTCAAAACATGTGAGAGTTTCTAACACTGATACAACACATCTGAAAATAATATCAAATAGTTTAGGGCTCACAATAAAAATTTAAAAGGAGATAATCATCATTTGTATACCTTGTTTGCATAATAAAACACATCTAGATGTTAGGTACACAAATGGTGAACACACGGGGTGATCAGCAAAGGTCTAGGACCGATGCCCATGATCAACCTCCAACTGGTTCACAACAACATGTGTCGAGTCCTCATACACATGAGCGAACTAAACGATGTTCGATGAGAATTATAGGGGACAACTCGACACGGAGAGATCCCGTTGAGCAAACCCCCGATAGAGGAGCTTCATTACACTCCTCTAGGCATAGGACTAAGTGTGGATCTTCTTAGCATGAGGATGCTCTACTCCAAATCCATTATCGAGACCACACTACACGTGCATCCACAAGATCGGCCGAGGAATATGTTATGTAGGGGACCAAGTTGGTTCCCATACATACTAGGTCCACAGGAGGTTCTAACCCTCCATAGTCAGAGTATAAATAGACCAAAGATCTGCCCATTTAGGGATAAGAGGATAGGCTCACTTCTGAGCATAGGTCCACCCATACTCCTGCACATGACCCACCATGCAATATAACCATTGATATATCAAAGGTGGGAGCTAATGGAACACCACTACATGAGCGATGGAGGTCTAAATAGTTATATGGTCTAGGTAGTGTTCTTGAGCAGCTAGGCTGCAAGCCTATAGCTCCATCCACTCGCGCTCCGAGTGAGCATAGCGGTAGTTGTATCAAGATCACTAGATAGCATGGAGAGTCTTCTAAGCACCCTCATGTCACACGTCCACCATCAGCACATTTATCTGATGGTTACAGAACCCATAAGGTAGCTCACACAGAGCATATACACCAGAGGCCTCCCACGGCTGACCAAATCGATAGATCACATAGACTAGTGTCTGAGAAAAGACGTCAACTCCTCCAAGATCAATTGGAGGATGCTCACCTAGAAAGGAAACATATTGAAGATGAAACTATTCAAGTAGAAAGGCTCCTACGATAGAGATTATATGAGCGACGCATGCGCAAGGAGCGTATTCTAGCTCAGAAGGATCGCATAGAGCAGGAGGATTGACTAGCTAGGGCTGGCCTATACCCTCCTGAGGAGCATATGGAATGTGTACATAGGATGGCTGTGTCCCTAGCCGATATGCACAAGGAGCATAGAGACACTCATACTCATGTCAGTACCCAACAGAGGGAACGACTATCATCACTCAATGATCTTATACAGAGGCAGCATGAACATGTCTATGTAGATGAATACGATCAGGAGTATCCTGAGAGTTACCAAGTTTAGGAAGAGGAAGAGCCACATCCTCCACCTCGCCCGAATAAGACCTTACCTCCTAAAACACCTCCATGATAGCTTAGGGAGGAGGACTTTTTATCTTCTGAGGCGTACAAGGTTTTTGTCGATAAGGTCAAAGCAATAGAGAGGCAAGGCATGACTATACAAAAGCTGACACTGAGGAAGATACACAATGATCCTCTAGACCCCTCAATGCCCATGCCTCCATATCTTGAGCATTTTGATATGCCCATGTTAGAAAAATTCAAGGGTGATGAGGATACCCAAGAGCATGTTACAAGTTGTCTGGATGTTTATTTCCAGATAAAGAGTCATGATGCCTTGTTGTTGTGCACCTTCATTACGACACTCTTCGACCCGACCCGAGAGTGGTTCAACCAGCTGAAGAAAGATAGTATTACCAGTTTTGAGTAGTTAGCTAATGCATTTCTTGAACGCTATTCATTTGGTGTCAAGAAATAGGCCAACCTTTCCTATTTAGCTATGCTATCTCAACACAATGACGATCCCATCAAGCAATATAGAAAGAGATGGCATAGAATAATGGCAAAGCTGCCATTCCCTATTTTTGTAGTTGAATTGACCTGAATTTTTGTAAAGAGTTATGCCAACCACATCTCACTACTATTGCAGCTGCAGTAGTATGCTACATTAGAGGAAGCTATGGCACAAGCCAAGGTGATCGAGGACATCAAGTTGCAAGAAGGTAACTTGAAGCTCAAGACCAAGAAATAAGGGTTTAAAAAGAGTACTATGAAGCAACAAGGCAAGCAAGCCCATGTGAATCAAGTAGTACTAAAAATTGGAGGAGAGGACAAGGGATAGCAAAAGCCTAATTATCAGGCCCAACCTCCTCCTGCACGTTATGAGACACACAAAAATAACTATAAGGGAAAAAATAGAGAAGAGCACCCACCTCGCCAGTTCACACCTCTGACGAAATTGATGACTTTGATTTTCCATCAACTGTGCGAGGCCAAGGCCATACGATTACCTGAGTCAAATTAATAGATCCCAATGTGCCAAAGTCGAAGTAGCATCAAGACGATATGTTTTGCATATTCTATAGAGCGAAAGGCCACGACATCGAGACATGTTGGTCCTTCAAACACACATTATGCAGAACATGATAGAAAAATGAGAGCTTGTAGTACTATGCAATCCATAGGCACCCGACAATAAAAACATGGGGATTTTTAAGAATCCACTACCTAATCATGAGGCACCTCATAACAATGTCAACCAGGTCAATCAAGTGAGAATCGAACCACCTACCCAGGGGTTCGTAGGCATGGTCAATGTTGTTACTAGACACGGGAGGTATGATCAACCGAATCAACCTTGTGCTCCCATTAGAATATAAGCTACGTCGGATCAATGGCCAGCTCAGAACATTCCAGGCCCACCAACTAGACCGATGGTGACCATAAGGAGCAGGTTAGTTCAGAACCTACAGATAACTCCTGCAAAGTTGTTAATATATGAGCTTATTCAGTAGTCCCCTAGACACAGGGAGACTCTTATGGAAATTCTGAGGTCCATTGAGGTATAGTCCCAAGATGCGCACACATTTACAAATTTCATGGGACATGCACAATAGTGTTAGGAACCCACGATACAATTTTAAGATCATGAAGTGAAAATGATTCCTACTATTACAGATTACCTACCACTTTATATTATCATGTGTGTTAACCACATGGCTTTCAAAAGTGTCTTGATCAACACTAGGTCCTTGATCAATATAATTACGACCAAGGCATTGAGCCATCTCATGTTACCCAAATCACACATTGTGCCTACCACCTTTACATTGAGAGATTTTATCGATGAACTATGCTCGATGGTTGGTACAATTGTTGTACCTATTTAGGTGGGACTCAAGACCATCTCTGTGATGTGTCACATGATAGAGGGTGACATGCAGTACAACATTCTACTTGGAAGGCCTTGGATTCGTGAAATGCGTTGCATCCCCTCTATCTTGCATCAATGCGTGAAGTACATTCATGAGGTACAGGTTCACATAGTCTCCTCAAATGAAGAACCATTCAAGTTCATGAAATTAGTAGATTTTCATGGGGTTTTTGTACTCCCATCGGTGCACTTGGATATTTGGCCTACTTCACCAATTAATATTCCAAGAGGTAAACCAGCAGCCCGTGCTCAACCATCGACATCTGTGTCACACAGATCTGAGCATACGACTGCAACTTCTCTAAAATTGACTGCATCAGCAATGCATCAACAAGATGAGAAGCTAAAGGTGAAATTGGGTGAGAAATTAGAATATCATATGCCTAGACCAGTCGCCAATGAGACTCCCACTCCCATGGATGTGGAATAACCTCAATACAAATCCGATGAGGCACCTCAGCCTGCTTCACCTTCATATTTAGTAAGGTCATCTACACCACAGGTGATCATTCATATCGATAGCACAGGGTTGGGTGAGTATCTTGTGCAAAATGATAATTTTGGGCCTATCTTGAAGACTGCACAAGAGATGGGCCAATCGCACGCCCATAAATTTTTGATTGGATTTGTAATGCCATTGGGTGAGCCACCCAACCAAACAAACTTCATCTATGCAGGGCTAGATCAAGCACCCACCATAATGTCCATAGATGAGGATGATGATGAGCCATTCACTATGAATGTGCACTATCTTTCCAACCCAAAATACGCCATACGTATTTTTGAGTTGTATCATTGGCATGGACATGGCCTTGGTCTTTTTGAACAAGGACATAGGACTTCGCTCGAACCTCATTATTAGTTAGCTACTGATAGGTTTAGGTTAGGGTTACAGGTATAATATCATGATGATTTGCTTACCGCATCCTTAGATCGCATGTACCTGATTCTAGGGGACGATGTGGATTTTAATCCATATCACCCTAATCCTTCCAACTATTGGAGGACTTGCCATATAATATCTTTTGTTACCATAGGGCCACTCGATTCATATCATGATGGGCCCTTAGAGGACAACCTCAGATACAACCTAGGTAACCAATTATGTAATGCTATCAATGACACTGGTATGTAGGGGCATAACCCCACTACTGTAGGCGATCTCAAGTTAGGAGATATTTGTGATGATGATGGAGAGGAGTCCACCTCCAAAATGAGTGGACCTAGTTATGATGCAGATGATGAGTCCTCAAATGATGATCAATCTAAAGACGAAATCGAGCCGACCTTTCCAGGTTCGATGTTTATACGCCATTTGCTGCCTATGGAACAAGTGGAAGATATGAATGAGCGCTTCATAGTCGATAGTGATTATAAATATGAAACAAAGGAGGCCTATTTAAGGCCTCACCTAGCTAATCTCCCACTATGCATAGACATAATAGAGTGGTCCATCCATGGTAGTGACCATAGTGATGTAGGTGAGAGGACCGATTTTAAGCTCGTGTATCCACAATATCTATTGCCTAGGTAATCAAATCATGTTACAGAGGAAGTCCCTCCCAACACTGAGTTCTTTGAGGAAGAAGTACCACCATTTTATGTGGCAGTATCATATATACAATAATTCTATCAGATTTATTAATATAGTGGTGATAGTGACCATAGAATCAGATACATAGTGCCACATCTGGTAGATCCCCCCTTAGAATAGGGGGGAAGTGACGAATTGTATTTGTATAGTGATGATAAGGATTCATTAGATATGGCCTATTTGGGACCTCATCATGTACATAATAGGCCTCCACCTTGAGGTCCCCCACCTATTACAGCTGTAGGTTTACATCGAGATATTAATCTCCATCGTAGCCTGAGGTAAAGAAGAGATCTCAAAGAGAGGTATCAGGAACTCTTTCCCCATATGCCTACATACGCAGAGCTTTGTGAGCTGAGAGATCCCATTTTGTAGCTAGTGCACTAAGAGGATCTAGTTATACGGGCATCCCATAGAGAGGATCCGTTTGTGCCCGTACCATCTAAGCCAGATATTGGGTATAAAAGCTACACTTCATATATAGATTTTTGTTCATGTGGTTTTGGAGATCAATTCCATTCCATCGGTATGGTCTCCATTGATTTGACCACTCCACTTCGTAATCCAGTAGATCCATCCAAATCACTGCATCTAAACATGGATGCTATCGATTGGGATCACACTGACTCACCGGTCTAGCCTAAATATTTCTTCCCTAATGAATAAATGTTATAACTGTTTCATTTTGCACCAATTTGTGCTTATGATGTTTGTCACATTGAGGGTGCTTCCCACGAGGAACATGTGAACCCGGATGATGACATCCATCTGATTCCTATGCCTCACCAACTTGAGGAGGGATCACATATGTCAGTAGAGAAAACCTTCAATATGGATATCAGTAAAGATCCCACCAATCTAAAGAAGGTTATATTTGGAGAGAGTCTCACTCTGGATGAGCATGATAGCATCATCCCTCTACTAAAAGAGAGACCTGATCACTTTGATTGGACTTATAAAGACATGCCAGGTCTAGATCTAAAATTGATTACTCATAACCTTTCACTAGATCTGTCGAAGAAGCCAGTCAAGTAAAAACTCAAAAAAATGCATCCAACAGTAGCCTTAATGGTGAAATACAAGTTACAAAAGCTATTGGATGTAGAATTCATCATCTCCATCGACTATCCAGAATGGGTGTCCAATATGGTGCCCATAGGAAATCCAGATGGAAGGGTCCATATTTGTACGGATTTTAGAGATCTCAATAAGGCAACACCCAAAGATTCATTTATGTTGCCAAATATCGATGCTCTGGTAAATGCTACTATAGGTCACAAAATGCTCTCCCTTATGGACAATTTTTTTAGATACAATCAGATTCATATTAAACCCGAATATCAACATAAAATCGCATTTATAACACCATGGGGGACATTTTTCTACAAAGTTATGCCATTCAGTCTTAAAAATGTTGGTGCCACATATTAGCGGGCAATGACATATATCTTTCATGACTACATGCATAAAATCTTAGAAGATTATATCTATGACTTACTAGCCAAGTCGTTGCTATAAGCAGAGCATGCGGAGGTCTTAAGGAAGGTCTTTGATCACCTGATAGAGCATAATGTCAAGTTAAATCCTAAGAAGTGTGTATTTGGTGTAACTTCAGGTAAACTCTTGGGATTCATCATTTCTAAACGAGGCATCAAAGTAGACCTAGCAAATTTCAAGGTTATTCTAGAGATGCATCCTCCCACTAATATCAAATAACTAAGAAGCCATCAAGGCAAAGTAGTGTCCATAAAGTGATTAATCACTCAATTATCGGATAAATGTCAACCCATGAATCGACTGCTACACAAGGGGGTCCCATTTGATTAGGACAAGGACTACGAAGTACCCTTTGCTGAGATTAAGCAATACCTAGCAACACCACTAGTACTAGCTCCACCAAGGCCATATGTGCCTTTTTTGCTATATATATCAGCAACCAACTTTGCATTAGGGACCATGTTAGCCCAAAATAACATGCAAGGCAAAGAGCAAGTCGTATATTACATCAGTCACACCTTGGTGAGTTATGAGTCAGGATATGCATATGTTGAGAAGCTTTGTTTAGCAGTGGTGTTTGCTACCAAGAAATTGTGGCATTACATGCTAAGTCATACAACATATGTTATATTGAAACAAAATCCTTTGTAGTATATGATGAGTAAGACATATCATAACACATGTACTGCAAAGTGGATCATGCTATTGAAATAATTTGATTTGTAATTCATCAGCCAAAAGTCCATTAAGGGAGAAGTCATAGCTGATCAACTGGCTGAGGCATCACTGTCCAACGGTAGGCCTCTAACCATTGAGCTTCCATATGATGCGGTCTTTGTAATATTTGAAGCTCCCAAACTCGAAAAACTAGAGGATAATGCTGATATGACATTGTTCTTCGATGGTTCAAAATGTGAGCAAGGGGGTGGTGTAGGAATTGTGTTTTTTACACCATAAGGAGCTCCAATGCCCTTGTCATTCAATTTAGAATTTCAATGCACCAACAATAATGCTGAGTACAAAGCCCTACTTTTGGGCCTCCACATAGCCATCGCCATGGGTATTAAAATATTAAACATTTTTGGTGATTCTCTGCTCATAGTTAACCAAGTTAAGGGGCTCTTTCAGTGTCGATGTCCCATAACTAAAGCCTACAAAGATCTTGTTGCCACTTATCTGGCTAAATTTGAATGGTATGACATCAAGGTAATCCCTCATTTGTAAAATAGGTTCATAGACACCATGGCATCTTTGGGGTCCTTGATCCCTCAGAATCCATCCATCAATTTTACTACCATCCATGTTAGAATGCTCTTCCACCCAGCAGCAAAGCGTGCAGATTTTTATAACAAAGAGTCGATCAACATGATTGTCATGAAACCAACAGCTGATTGGTTTCGTAGAGAGAAATACTTTCTTAAGAAGGCACCCTAGGAGTCATTGACTTCTCAGAGTCCTATGGGGAGTGGCACTACCATTCACTATAAGGTTGTTTCCCAGTCCGTATTTACAAAGTTAAATACACAGGGGGAGCAAGTCATCTTAGCATTCAAGGCTGAGGCTTGTCTATGTTGGATGTTGCAAATCCAAGACTTCTTAAAACTTGGTATGATCCCAAAGGGATTGTCGCATGCCGCAAGACACACATTTAAATAGAAAGTTACTAAGTATGTCTTGATAGGAGACATTTTGTATCGACACAGCTACGAAGGAGTTCTCCTTTAATGTCTTCAACCCCAAGAGTCATCTTGGGAAATTTTAGAAGCTCACAACGGTATGTGCGGTGGCCATTTTAGTGGCATGGCTATTGTCAAACGCATCCTTCACATGGATTATTATTGGCCCACTATGAAGGATTGCAATGTGTATTTCAAGAAATGTGTTAAATGTTGGCATCATGCTAATCTTCTGCACTTGCCATCACAAGCCTTAAAACCCATTCAGGTGGCTTGGCCATTTGCTCAATGGGGACTAGATCTTATTGGCAAGATTTCTCCTCCATCATTAGGCTGATATACATTTATTATCATGGCTACTAAGAATTTTACAAAGTGGGTGGAAGCCATTCCCCTTACAATGAACATTGGATCTCGCATCACGAAATTTATTCTCAAGCATATCATATGTCATTTTGGGATACCATCCAAAATAACTTTGGATAATGGAAATTCTTTTAAGAATAAAACTATGTGGGATTTAACGTCTAAATACCGCATTAAACATAGGTTTGCAACTCCATACTATCTGCAACCAAACGGGCAAGCTGAGGCCTCAAACAAGACCGTGGTAGCCATATTGAAAAATACAGTGCAAGAACACCACAAGGATTGGCATATACACTTACCCCTTGTATTATGGGCTTACAGGACTAGAATTCGAACGCCCATTGGGGCAACAACATTTTCACTAGTATATGGAATCGATGCCATTATGCCCTTAGAGTTGGATATTCCAATGTTGCACATCGCATTGAAAGAGTTCATTGATGATGACACCACGTGACAAGCTCACCTCGATCAATTTGCGTTGCTCGATGAACATCGTGTGAATGCCCTCGAGCATCTCTGCATTTATCAGGAGCAATTAGAATGAGCTTTCAATGTCAAAGTCCACCAAAGAGACATTGAAGTTGGGGATCTTGTGCTGAAAGAGAACCAACAGAACTCAAATTTGTCGCCTGATATGCGAGACAAATTCATGGCTAATTGGCTAGGGCCTTACATCATATTTGAAAATATTGGTCTAGGTACCTATCGCCTAACATCACTAGAGGGTGTGGAAGAGCTTGAGCCTCTCAATATCATCCATCTTAAGGCGTTCTATGATTGAGAGTGTATTAAATGCACCAAAGGCATCTGTAAGCCCTTTGGTCAACCCAAAAGCTTTTAGGGTTTTTTCTCAATCGCTCAATCATCCCAAAAGGCTTCAAGTTCTCGAATTGAGAAGCTTGGTCAAGTAAATGAACCAAAGGTATCTGTAAGCCCTTTTTTCAACCCAAAAGCTCTGAGGGTTTTGTCTCAACTGCTCGGTCATCCCAAAATGCCCGAAGCCCTCTGTTGAGTAGCTAGGTAAAGTAAAAGCTCCAAAGACAGTTCCTTGTCATTTGGTCATCCTTAAAAGCTCCAAGGACATGTACTCGTCATTTGGTCAAATATGAAAGCTCAAAAATATATAAAAATTTGAAAATATATAAAATTCCAAATCAAATTCTTAAAGCATAAAATCCAAAAACATTTGCTTTTGTAGTTTGCATTTTCATATATGCATTCACATCATCATATTGCATTTAGGCATTTTTCATCCGTTGCATTTCACATTAGAGTGTAATGTGTATATCAAAATCTTAAAAATGATCGCACGTTTGTGTTTCAATCATGTTCCCTTGCATTTATCATAATTCATTGCATTCATGCACGATACTTGTTGCAAAGAAATATGTATGTATATTAAGTTTTCCAATCACTCAGCCATACCTAGTGGGTTCTTCAGGTATTGTAGAAATCTTGCTTTACTATTATAGACAAGGTCATTAGTTGGGATAGTGCTTCAACAAATCAAAATCCCATCACTAATCAAAACAATATAAAATCCTACTAATACGAGAGGATGAAAGCTGCGAAAGTAGTCTTAGGTATCTAGAGAGATGGGTTTCACGACCTGCTTATCTTGCAAATAGTCGGTCTAGAAAGGTGTACTTTGGCAAAAGGACAAGAATTTCCCCTATAAATCCCAAAGTCACAAAGTTTAAATCCCAAGTTACGAAGTGCAAAAGTATAAATTTCAAGTTCAAAATGTAAAGTGACATAGTGAATCAAAAGCAATATAAAATCCCTTTCTCATAGAAAATGGTAACACGTGGACTAACAGTGATTTTTATCACTACATATGAGCAAGTAAGAAGGGTGAGAACTTTAATCCCTATATTTTCCACCTTTTTAAAGCCATAGAGTGATCCTCGATCGTAACAATGGATTGGAAGAGTCTCGCCTAAAATTAGAGGGTTAGTTCTATTGGATGATCCCCAAACATAGCAATGGGTTGAAAGAGTCATGCCTGCATTTGGAGGGGTAGCCCTGATAAATTTGCAAGATGAGCTAGCTCTAGGTACCTAGGATTGTCTAGTTGTATAAGTCTAATCAAATTTGAAATAAGGATGGTACAATTGTATGAGGAACCCTATCTCACATATGGGTTGAAATATTCCCGACTAACATACGGGGTATGCTTATGATCTATCTAAAAATACTCACATGCACACATAGGGATAATGAATAGTTGGGTCTATCACGACAAAAGCCTTGTACAATTAGTATGTGATTTTTGGAGAAGTCTACTAGGGTGTTTGAGTCTCAAGGAAAACTCCAAAAAGTTCTCCAATAGCTACAAGATACCAAATATCATTAAACTTTAAAAATATGAGTCATTCATTCATCAGAATGCATTTTACAAAGCACAATCAAACATATAGGATAGATACCGCATGAATATCAGAAATGATGTTTAGACGACCATTGACTATTTAGTGCAGCAAAGAAGAAATATACAAAATGACATATTCATTAATTAGCATTATACCAATCTATTTCACTACATTTCATACATGGATGATTAATTGATTAAGTTCGTGTAATGAGAATTATTAAATATTTTGCATGATTGTTATACATTTTGTGGTGTCATATTTTAAAAATTGATATACATAGTTTACATTCATTCCTTATGTTTTAACTAATTAAAGCATACAGGTTCATTTCCATTATATTATGATTATGTACATAATGCATTACCATACATTGCATAGCATACCATAAAATGCATAAAATAAATGCATGCCCACAAAGTAAAAATAAATATGCATTGAATAAGTTTGATTTTGAAAAATCTAATATTTGATCCTTAGTAAGATAAGCATCGATGGCGGGAGCAGCGTCGATGGTGGGAGCAACGTCGATGGCGACGATGGCGGGAGCAGGTGTTGCAGGAATGTCTTCGGGTCCTGCAGGTGTTGTTGGGCCTACCGCAGGCCCACTAGGCGGGAATCTCGGTGAAGACCCAAACGGCATGGTGAAACCGATGGATGGCGATGGGAGCCGCTCTGAAACCATTAGGGTTTCATCCTCTTCTCCTTCCAAAGCACCTCCGTGGTCTTTATCCTTTGTTGACAAAGTGCGGTCTTCATCTGGTGCATTTTCTTTCCAAACTCCTTTGCCCTTCTCTATTACGGGCACTGAAGTTTCTTTCCCGAGTGAGGTCATGGAGCCACTAATCTTCCAAGAGTCTCTCTCTCTTATTGGGAAATTTGTCGGTGCTCGGCCTGATATGGAAACTATCCGCGAGTGGGCTCTATCCAAATGGCGGCTTTCGGGCAGCTTGGAGTTAGTGGCCTTTCCCAGGGGGTTTTTCATGATAAGGCTAAATAATGCCCTTGACACCCACCGCATCCTTACCGGAGGGCCATGGTTTTTCGGCCGTCGTAGCCTGTTTCTACGAAGATGGGGGGAAGACTTTGACCCTGAGACTCAGTCTATCAACATCGCACCGATTTGGGTCAAACTTCATGGGCTCCCCCCATAGTTCTTCTACAATGATGCACTCAAAGGCATCACTCAACCGATTGGATATTTGGTCGCCATTGACCCTGCTACCCGAGCCAAAACCAGAATGACCTATGCTCGAGTTTGTGTCATGGCAAATCTGGACTCGGCTTTGCCTACCTACATCGGTATCAACTACGGGAGCTACAGGAGATGCCAAGGAGTTGAGTACGAAAACAAGCCCACTTTTTGCTTGGAGTGCAATACTCAGGGCCATCTGCTTTCTCAATGCCCTTCCCAAAAAAAAGAAATCCCTAGTGATTCGGGATGAAAGTTGGATACTCAGATCCAGACTATCCAGAAAAAGGCTACTGCCCGAGGTCATGGCCGATCTGCAGGCCCTCCTAAGACCTCTGCTTCAGATCCAGTCAAACCCAACAAGGTTAGCGCTCTACCTCCTCGATCTAATCATTTTGCCCCCTTAAATAATCTTCATATTGGAGAGGACATTTCAGATGACCTACCCATAGATCTAACCGTTGCGTCCACACCCACTTTGATCCAGTCCCCTTTGTCCAAAGGAAAGTCTGCAATGACCTTTCCAAACTCACCCACCGATTTCGGTCCCTCACACCTTCCTCTTCCCTTCCCACCCCTCCCCCCATCTCAGAGCCCCCTTCCCCAAACCCCTGAGTCTGCTACCCTATGCCAGCCTCCCCGCTCTTCATCCCCCCATCGGCCTACCCCTGGGACTGACTCCATCGACATCCACCAAATCTCCAGCCCGCTGAAATCTCCCAATCCCGCACCCAAAGCAGACGTCAACAAAGAACAGAGGAGGGGACGACCGACAAATGCAAAAAAACTTTCCAAAGCAGCTGAGATCGAAATGGCTGATGGCACAGTGCCTACCACCTTGGGCCCCATTTTCGAACACTCCATCACAACCCACCAAGAAGAGGATGAAGTTAGACCCAAACTAACTCCGTCTCAAGGGAGAGGCAGAGGTCGCAAAGCAAACTCCAAATCGTCTCGATGAAGATCGTCTCCTGGAATGTCAGAGGCCTCAACGGAACTGCAAAACAGAGAACTGTTAAAATAGTAAGAAAAAATCTAAAACCAAATATCATGTTCCTTCAAGAATCCAAATTAGATGAGAATAGCTACACTCAAGTCTGCAAGCTAATATGGGAAAACAACAATTTTGCCTTTTGTCCCTCCACAGGGGCATCCGGGGGTCTCCTCTGTTTATGGGACCCGACAACCATTGAAGGGAGAGTTCTTTCAGTCTCAGACAGAACCATCAACATTCTGTTTACTAATAAAGACACTCACCTCCAGTGGATCGCCACCAATGTTTATGGACCTAACAGTCCTGTTAACAGAAGATTGTTGTGGGATAACATTTCTGCAATGCGTAACAACTTTGTAGACTTTCCATGGATGCTTTGTGGCGATTTCAATTCTCCCCTCCATTTGTTTGATAAACAAGGAGGCAATCCGATCACCAAAACTTGCATAGAAGACTTCAGCAAATTTGTCAACCACAACGAGCTAATGGACATGCCGCTCCAAGGGTCCAACTACACATGGAGCAACAGACGAGCGGGAATCCATCACATCCAAATCCGGCTAGACAGATTTCTCTTATCCAAAGAACTCATTCCTATTTTTGGCGATGCCAGGCTTCATAGCCACCCTAAAATTGGCTCCGACCACAATCCCTTAATTCTGGATTGTTCCCATCCCCAACAAATCTTCAAAACCCCTTTCAGGTTTGAAAATATGTGGCTCACTCATCCAGATTTAGGCCGGTGTATTCGCCAATGGTGGCAGCAGGACTTCTGTCCAAACCCTCTCACGAATCTGTTCCTCAAACTGAAAGCGGTCAAACTCAAGCTGAAATGCTGGAACAGGGATGTCTTCGGCAACCTCTTTATCGAGAAAAAGCATCTGATGGATGAGCTGAAAAGGGTGGAAAATCTGATTCAGGGAGGAGATCTGAGGGCCAAAACTTTCCTTGAAGAAAAGAGCCTCCTTTCAAATTTTCACAATGCCTTGGCTAAGGAAGAGACATACTGGAGGCAAAAATCCAGAAACCTCTGGCTCAAAGAAGGAGACACCAACACGAAGTTTTTCCATGCTTCCACCATGCGTCACAGAGGCTCTAATAAAATCTCTGAGCTGACCAAGGCTGATGGATCCATTGTCTCTGACATCCAAGCAATCAGACAGGAAGTTGTTTGCCACTTCCAAGAAATCTTAGGACCAAGCACTGGCTGCCATCCCCGCACCTCAAGTTCTTTGCTACAGAACATCCCAAAGTTGGTGTCTAACAATGATAATGGAAAATTGCTTGAAAGCTTCACTGAAGAGGAGATCAAAGAAGCTCTGTTCGCAATGGAACCTGATAAGGCCCCCGGACCTGATGGCTTCCCACCCCAGTTTTTTCAACATTTCTGGGATATTGTGGGCCAAGATGTCGTTGCTGCGGTTAAATTCTTCCAGAGAGCCAAAAATATGCCGAGAGAAGCCAATTCCACTTTCATTGTTTTAATACCCAATTCCAACGATCGTGCTTCCCTTTTTGATTTCAGACCGATTAGTCTCTGCAGTGTCATTTACAAACTTATCACCAAAGTTATGGCAAATAGGTTGAAAGACATCCTTCCCTCCATCATCGATCAGTGCCAAGGGAGCTCGGTCAAAGGCAGATTCATTTTGGATGGAGTGATAACCGTCCACGAATTGGCCCACTCGGCATCAAAAAATAAAAAACCCAGCATGTTCCTTAAGCTTGACATGAACAAGGCTTTCGATCGGGTTTCCTGGAAATTCCTGTTCGAAGTCCTGGAAAAGTTTGGGTTTCACAAAGAATGGATCAAGATGGTTCACGAATGTGTCTCGACTGCTTGGTTCTCGGTTCTTATCAATGGCTCACCCGCAGGTTTCTTCCAAAGTTTCAAAGGCATCCGTCAAGGGGACCCTCTGTCCCCCTTTCTCTTCATCATTTTGGCCGAAACCCTTGGAAGAACCCTTTCAGCTGCCTGCAATAGTGGTCTTGTTTTCGGGATCAAACCAGCCTCAACATCCAAAGCCATATCCCATCAACAGTTTGTTGATGATACTATTCTATCCTCTCATGCTTCCGTTCCCGAAGCAAAAATCATTAAGAACATTCTTGATTCTTATGAAGAGGCGGCTGGTCAGAAAGTCAACTACCGCAAAAGCAAGCTATACTTTCTCAATACTCCCAATCACAGACAAAATAGGATTGCTGAGATCCTTGGGTGCAACATTGGGAGCCTTCCAACTACTTATCTTGGATTACCGCTTTTCCACGGTAGATCAGTCTCGGCTATGTGGAACCCTATTTTAGATCGCCTCAACAAGAAACTAGCGGGGTGGAAAAGCTCAATGCTCAGCCAGGCAGCCAAAGCCACTCTGGTCCAAGCTTGCCTTCAAAGTATCCCCATTTTTTTCTTATCTATTTTCAAAGCTCCAGCTACCATCTGCCAAAAAATTGAACAAATTCAACGCAGATTCCTTTGGGCTGGAAACGAAAACAAGAATAAATTTTTGCTAGTCGCCTGGGACAGGGTCTGTTCCAAGAAAAAGGATGGAGGACTCGGATTCAGAGACATCAAGTGGATGAACATGGCCCTCATTGCCAAGCAGGCCTGGAGACTTACCATCAATGAAAAAGTCACTTGGATTGATATCATTAAAGCTAAGTACCTCCATCAGTTTTCCTTTCTTGGAGAGCACAACCTCCCTATCGGATCCCATTTCTGGAATGGCGTAATCAAAACAAGGAAAATCATCATGGAAGGCTTAAGGTGGTGTCTAGGAACTGGAATGACCATCCATTTCTGGGATGACCCATGGATCCGTGATAAACCTCTCAGCCAAGATCCGCATCTTGCAGTGCTCAAGGCGACTACCGAAGCCACCTTTGGAGATAAGGTGTGCCACTTCATTAACCAAGGTCCTACAAGACCTGAATGGAAACACCTGGCTCTTAACGGGCCCAGGCATATCACCGAGGCTCTCAGGCGGTTACAAAACTTGTTGAGGACTTGCATCATCCCGAGCTCACACAAAGATGATTCCATGGTCTGGAACCTTGAAGAATCTAGAAATTTCACTGTCAAATCAGCCTACTACAGTCAAGAAACTCCCACAGATGGTTGGGACTTATCAAATCAGGTCTGGGTCCCCAAGATCATTCCCAAGGTCAAATTATTTTGTTGGTTGGCCATCCAAAATAGAATCCTCACCATTGACAACTTGATAATCAGAGGGTTACTCATTCCCAATTGGTGTATCCTGTGCAAAAATGCCTGTGAGTCAACTTCGCATGTTTTTTTGGAATGTCCCTTTTCTCTTGCAGTTCTCAACCAGGTCCATAACACCTTTGACATCTCCACAGTCCTCCCACATTCCATTCCCCTCCTTATTAAGCAATGGCCCCGGCCTTTCAAGAGCAACCAACTAAAATTCATGTGGCAAGCTTGCCTCCACCTTTACCTGTGGCAGATATGGCTCGAGAGAAATGCCAGAATTTTCAAAAATCAAGCCACTGATAAGAAGATTATCGTTGTCAAAATCATGACCCTTGCTACGGAGAATGCCTCTCTTGTTTCGTCTCCAAAACCCCCCTCCTGGCTTAGAATCGGACCTAACCAAACTTTTCAATCTGTCTAACATCTCTGTCATGCCCCGTATTTCTGTTGATAGGTCCGTCATCAAGTGGGTCTTACCACCTACTGGGTGGCACAAGCTCAATTTCGATGGTGCGGCTAAAGGCAACCCAGGAGCGGTTGGCGGAGGGGGAATTCTCAGAAACCACAGAGGAGAAATAATTTTGGCCTTTGCCCAGAACCTGGGAATTCAATCCAACAATATGGCAGAGGCGCGGGCCCTGTTCCAAAGTTTGATCCTCATGGAAGGGTTGACCATCAATAAACTTATCATCGAAGGAGACTCGTTGCACTATATCAACTGGCTCAATGGTACCGCTAAGCCTCCTTGGGCCCTTGCTTCGATTTTCCAAGAATGCAAGGCCCTAATTGGCAATTACCCAGAATTAGCCATTAAGCATCAATACCGAGAAGGAAACAAAGTTGTGGACTGGCTTGCTAACAAGGGAGTCGACGAATCTGACATTCAAGTGTGGAGAGACTCCTTCCCCATTGGCCTAAGGAATGATCCTACAAGTTTCAATGTTTGCACAATGTGAGATGTTGCCAGGGGATTGGTTTGGTATGCTGTTGAAACTTGTCGCGATATCGCAACACCTTTTCCTTCTTCTCCTTCGGCAGCGAAAATGCAACATGTCGCGATATCGCGACACTTTTCACCTTTGGCCGCGAAAATGCAACATGTCACGATATCGCGACATTTCTTTCTCCTTTGGGCGCGACGTTGCAACTTGTCACGATATCGCGACACTTTTTTCTCCTTTGGTCGCGGCGTTACATCATGTCGCGATATCGTGACACTTTTTCTCTTTGGCCGTGATGATGCAACATGTCGCGATATCGCGACACTTTTTCTCTTTGGCCGCGATAATGCAACATGTCGCGATATCGTGACACTTTTTCTCTTTGGCCGTGATAATGCAACATGTCACGATATCGTGACACTTTTTCTCTTTGGCCGCGATAATGCAACATGTCGCGATATCGCGACACTTTTTCTCTTTGGCCGCGATAATGCAACATGTCGCGATATCGCGACACTTTTTCTCTTTGGCCGCGATGATGCAACATGTCACGATATCGTGACACTTTTTCCTTCTTTGGCCGCGATAATGCAACATGTCACGATATCGTGACACTTTTTCCTCCTTTGGCCACGTATGCAACATGTCGCGATATCGCGACATCTTTTCTCTTTGGCCACGATGTTGCAACTTGTCGCGATATCGTGACACTTTTTCTCTTTGCCGATGTTGCATCATGTCAGATATCGTGACACTTTTTCTTCTTTGGCTTCGATATCGCGACTTTTTCCTTTGAGATGATGCAACATGTCGCGATATCGTGACACTTTTTCTCTTGCCATGATGATGCAACATGTCGCGATATCGCGACACCTTTTCCTTCTTTGGCCACGATGCAACATGTCATGATATCATGACATTTTTATCTTTTTGCCAGACGATGCATCATGTCACGATATCATGACATTTTTTCTCCTTAGGCCATGATGATACAACATGTCATGATATCGTGACACTTTTTCTCTTCTGGCCGCGACATTGCAACATGTCACGATATCGTGACACTTTTCCTCCTTTGGCCGCGACAATACAACATGTCACGATATCACGACACCTTTTCTCTTATAGCCGCGATGGTGCAACATGTCACGATATCGCGACACTTTTTCTCCTGTGGTCGCGACAATGCAACATGTCACGATATCGTGACATATTTTCTTCTTTGGCCTCGATGATACAACTTGTCATGATATCACGACACCTTTCCTCCTCTGGCCGCGATGACGCAACTTGTCGCGATATCGCGACACTTCTTCTATTCTGGCAGCGACGTTGCAACATGTCACGATTTCGTGACACTTTCTCTCCTTCGGCCGCGATGCTGCATCTTGTCGCGATATCGCGACATCTTTTCCTCCCTTGGCCGCGACGGCACAACATGTCACGATATCGCGACACCTTTTCCTCCTTGCTTTTTCTCTATGCTTGGGACCGCGAAAATGCAACATGTCGCGATATCGCGACACCTTTCTTCTTGTGGTGTTTGGCTTTTTCTTTGATCTTTAGCTCTTGGGCCTCTTCGGTCGGTTTGGATAACATGTAAAAAATACTTGTACAAGGTTCAGGGACCTTTCAACA
This sequence comes from Wollemia nobilis, assembly GCA_028583015.1. NCBI lineage: Eukaryota > Viridiplantae > Streptophyta > Pinopsida > Araucariales > Araucariaceae > Wollemia > Wollemia nobilis. The sequence continues at coordinate 3,251,355 of JAQPPZ010017049.1, read as the reverse complement.
CCCTTTCAACCAATCAAAAAATATATATATGTGTTTAAAAATAAACATCGCATCCACATGCATATATCATATCTCACACATCTAATCATCTAGATCACTACATATCATCATCATAAAGTAAAATACCTATCTAGTGCATGTCATTCATACATCACATCATATAAACATAGCATTTTCATAAGCCTTGCATCCATGTGCATCAAATAAACATAAAATCAAAAACAAATAAATAAACATGTACACATAATGAGCCATAAAGGATCATATCATATATATATGTGTCCAAAAGAGTACATAGGGAGTACAAAATACCCATAGGCTACAACTGTGTAGGTCATCAACCTTACACACAAAATGAGATATCAAAAATGTAGTTGGCAGCTGCTATAACCCATATCTAGGTTGATCCCCCTATACTGGAGCTCTTATCATCTCCCTCAACACTGTGCTCTGGAGCCTACTCTCCTAGCTGACCTAGCACCTATCATGGATCTTGCTATAGGTCTTGCCTACCTTTGAAGCCTAAAGCACCCAACACATAGGAAACTGGTAACTACAACAAGCTAGTCCTTTGACTTGAGGCCCTTGATGTCTTCCCTAGATCTCTAGTCCTGGCCTGCGATCTCATTGTGTGTGTGCTAGAGGACCTGTGTGTTCTCTCAATCCTATGAGTCCCATAACTTGAGCTCGCTATAGACTACCCTAAGGTCCTAGACCTGGTACACTGATTTTGAGGAGAAAGGATCCTTCAAAAATTGTAGCCCATGCATCTCAATGTGCTCGACTAGCTGATCAACGTACGCAAGCCAAGCTACGTGCATCTCATTGGTCCTCATGACCATACCACACAGTCACTCTACCTTAGTTGTCAGATCCTATGTAGCTATTGTACCTACTACTAGTGTTGTAGGAAGGCTCCATAGTCTCCTGAGAAGGTGGTATAGCCCCCTCGATGCTCGCTTTATTGTAGTCCATTGCACCTATGCTAACTCTAGGGTATTCTACAGTCTCTACACCTGGGCCTCTACATATGTGGCTCGAGTGGTGAGCTCCTATACCTGGTCCTGCACCTCAGTCAAGCATCACTCCCTATCAGCCACCTTCACCTCTAGAGTGTCGATGGTAGTGTCTCTCTCAAGCTGTTGTGTGTGAAACCACCCAAGCTAACTATGTAAGTCAGCCACCTATGCTAGTAGCCATCCCTCTATGCTTTCAAAAGGTACCTCACCCTCTGGAGTATCCTCTATAGGTTCAATCTCTAGAATATCCTTAGCGATGGCCTCTGAGCCCCAACCACCCTTGGTACACTGGCACACCCTATGCTCATCAGGATCTACCTCTACCTCTACCTAAGCTGGCTCTCAGCCCAGAGGCCTTGTCCCATGCCATCTAAATAAGGGCCACCACCCATCATATACTGGCATGGTCCCAGTTATCTCAACCCCCAACTCCTGGAAGTCATCGGGTGCATCTCTTAATGGAGGAGCTATCAATGGGAGGTCCATCTCCAAAGCCAGACATCTGTACCTCAGTGGCATCTCTGGTATGTCTTGCACCATGTCGAACTATCATAGGACATGAGAAAAGAACTAATACTCTTTGACCTCTAGCTTATGCCAAATAAGCCATCTATCTTGGTGTGTCTGTCGTAGCCACTCCCACCTTAGGCCATGCAGGGGAATCCATGTAGGGGTGCCAAACAACGTCCCTCGACCCAAGTGATGTAAACCTAATAATGTAGAGCTCAGTCTTCCCAGCATGAGCCTTACTATGGATAACCTCCTCAGCATGAGGCCAGCATGTAGTGTAACATTGATTTTCAGCATTTATGGTGGTGATGCATAGTGGTAGATCCATAGGATGCTCAATTCGAATGTGCTAACACCCCCAAATATGTAACAATAGACTACAACTAATGCCCTTACGACTACGCTCTATGATCTAGTACAGCTCCCTGTAGAGCTAGCATAATAGGGTGCTCCCCTAAGCTAATCATAGTGGCTCCTCTATAGAGATCTGAAGCACCCTCCAAGCAATGGCTAACATGTTCTAGGGAATCCTCACGTCCAAGGAGTCTGTAAGGACAATTTGCATAATGATATGCATGAAGAGGGCCTCCCATACAAAAAATACATCATCATGGTACCAGTCATCGACGTGCATCCCTTCGTGGTCAGTATCATCTTGTGCATCGATGATCTAGTCATAGAATATGGTATCGAATATAACATCCTTTGTCATGGAGGCAGAGGATACGATAGCCTCACCATCGATGGGGATCCTAAAGATCCTATAGACATCCTCCAGAGTGATAGTCATCTCACCAGGAGGAAGGTGGAAGGTGTTGGTCCACGCATTCTAGCGCCGGGCCAATGTAGTAAGATAGGCTTGATCTACCCTAATGGTGGGTAGATCCATGATGAAACTGAACTCGATATCTCGAAACTAAGCTCGATCATCATCAGACAAAGCCTCATTGAGATTCTTCATAAGTTTAGGCTCACGTGCTCTAGAAGTTAACTTTTAAAAACAAAAAGCATAATGTAAGCTAAATCTAGCTAAGCAAAGCTAAAGAAAATTAAAAAATTTAATTAGACAACCTAAAAAAAATAGCAATAGCAAACTGCAGCTAAAACTTGCGGTCCCCAATTTGGAAATTGGGAACCGCAACTGAAACCTGTAGTCCCTAATTTGCCAACTCGAAACTGCAGCTACCAGCTACAATTTAGGAACGACATCTATTTCAAATACCCTCCTATACCATTGAGGCATAAAATTAAATCCTACAGCTAGCCTAAACTAGTGGGGTTCATTACCAGTAGTTTAGTGAGGTTCATTTTTTTGCATTACTTAATGTAGTTCATTTTACTAGTATTGAGTGTGTGGTCTCAGTTTTGAGTTACCTTGCTCGCACCCTAGCCCTAGGTAGTAGATGGCTGATCAGGATCTGCCATCGAGGTAGAGGAGTGTAATTATGGTAGATTTTGGTAGCGTTCCGGATCGAGGAATGTTCTTTCTCTCTCAGAGCTCTCAAATTGCTAGTAGTTGCAAGAAAAATAATGAAAATTTCAAATGGGAATTCAATTTATAGGTCCTCCTAGTCTCTACGGACCACAGTTGACACCTACGGTTCTAGAACTAGGGTTTTTCACCCACAGGTCTAACCTGTAGTTCCCAAAATTTTGAAATGTAAATCGTAGACCATACTTGTGGTCCGTAGCTAGCAATAAATGCACTCAAAACCCATTGTGGGAAGGTCTAAAAAGACAAATTACTGACTTCCACCGGATAAAAATTCAAAATCAATGATCAAAATTGCAAATTTGGTGATGTTAAAAGCACCAAGATCAATCAAATAAATACAAAATTAAACAAAAAAAATACAATAATAAAAAACCAAATGCGCCTCGTATTCAGTGATTTATCCTATAAAATTTGTAGCTGTAGTGACTTGCGATCCATGCAATTCGACAAGATGAGTAAATCACCATAAGGACATTTGGGGTAAACTTGTCATTTCTTTTATGACATCTTTCAACAAATCATCGACAATATGATTCAACACAAGTCTAATTGCATTTGTATTATTTTTATTCCCTAAGATGGCTATTGTAGATTGACTGCTCCATGGGATAGAGATGTACAAATACTACTAAGAGTTACAATCATAAGTTGAACCGGGCCTAGCCAAGGCATTAAAAAGCTCAAATATAAAGTTTTTCAGGATCATTCATTATGGTCAAGTGATTTTGTTGCTTCATACATTGTCATTACCCTCATCGACTCATCGCTTGAGGGGGTAGTCATAATTTCATGTCATAATCAAAATCAATATAATATCTCAGAGATCATAGATCCCTTGATCTTGTCAAAATTGCGTTCATTCTTGTGAATCATTGCTAATAGCTATCATAAGCTTCCCCCTTTGCTTGGGGAAAATAGCAAATATGAAATTTTATTTGTAACTCTCATCCTTCAGTTTTATAGGCTTAACTCCTATTATAGCACCAAAGCTACCCGAACGTCTGATGGTGAGTACAAACTTTTCAAATGTAAGCCTTTCCAAGTTTGAAGCAATGATTCCAAGATGCGTGTCCTTTTGCTAGACCTGGGGCATCTAATGTTGATCAAACTAATGATCATCATAGAACCTTCGATATCATTTTAGGATGTATATTTTTGCTCAGTGTTGTTTGATCTCACAACGCATCTCAAAAGCGACATCTATAGAAACCTAAAACACGTCATGTCGAGGGCGACTACTCATATGGATATGCTACAAAACCATATGGAGGATCTTGGATAGACTCCAAGATAGAGTAGTGGTTCTAACCACTCAATTTAGGCATTTTGGCCTAAGTAGTCTGAACCACAGCCCAGACCTACAGTCTACAGTCTAAACCATGGTTGACACCTACGGTATGTAGTCTAGACCGTAACTATGACCTGCGGTCTTAAATGAAGTTCAGTTAGGCCTTCCATCCAAGCCGAATTGGTTGGAATGACCAAAATATCTAGAAAGAGGTAATTGAAGGATGGAATATTCCAAAGGCTTTCATCCCAACTATCCCAACCACCCTTCTTGGTCTTGGCTTCTTAATGAAGCCACCCCTAGCCCTAGGGGCATGCTATAAATACCCCCCTCCAAATGGGGAGAAGAAGAGAGAGTTAATTGATCAAGAGAGCAGCAAAGCCCTGTCAAATTGCATACTAAATCTATGTATTTGATAGCCTCTTTGCTATTCACCTAAATACCAATTATCCATGGATGCCCTAGGTGCCTAGGAGATTCAAGAAACACAAATCCGGGCAAACGAAGGCCCTTCACGGTGATTTGACTGCCAAATCTGTCAGAGGACAACAAAGGTGACCCTTGAACATCAATTTGGATAAGGAGGTCAAGACCACTACCCCTAATTCTAAGGGCAAACCTATCAGAGGTTAAACCATAGTTGTCAGTCACGGTTCACAGTCTAGACTGCCCATCATAGCTGTAGTTTGCAACAGGTGACTGATCACCTTACTTCCTTTGCTTTTGACCACATAGATTAGTTATATTAGTCTTTTCATAGGATTAATTGAATTTTAAAGAAACTCTGACCATAGGAATTAGTCATTTCATGCATTTTATTAATTAGGATTATATTGGATCTTTTACGCACTTTATTGCTCCTAACTTGATATTTGATCCATGCATCACTTGCTTATTCATGTCCTTCATGTTGTAGTATAATTCTTGATCAAATTAGAATAGTTTAAAGACTTTCTTTATGTTTTTTTGTTTTACTAGTTTAATGGCATTTGCATACATATTTCCTTAAAGGGCCTCATCATGAGAGGCTATCAATATTTTTAATCATGTGCTATTGTTTCTTGTTCGTAGGGAGACAAGTGCAAGAGGAGCTTATGTCATAATCCTTCCACATCACGAAGAATGGGGTCAACTCCACCCCAAGGCAATTTGTGACTAATCAATAGAGCACTATAAGTGTGCCTACCCTATTGAGGGCATTAGCAATTATAATATCAGTATCATCTTTCAAGTGACCCTAAGAGGGTATCTCTGTAATCAAAGCTCATTCAAAGATTAATACAAGAAACCTTACTTATGTTTTTTTGTTCAAATTATGTACTTATGTAAATATTTATGCTTTCATGATGGTATAGATCAATACAATAGCTAGTTGCAAACTCTGTGATTAGTTCACAACTTCACCTGAACATCAAAAACATACTCATAACATTGAACATCATTGTACATACTTCGAACAACCTCTGAACAACTATCCATTGCATCAACCTGTCCATTTGAGTGTGTTGAAAACAATGGCAATACTATCATTGCACCTTGCTCAACACCCCAAGTAAGGAACCACATCATGTAACAAAGTCACATAAAAAAAATAGGCTTCACAACCATCCTCATCAAGGAGACATGAGGAGACCTCAAGGGCCTCCTCTAAACACACAAAAACATCTCAAAGGCATGAGGAAGCTTCAAGAGCTTCCTCCTCACATGGGCATAAAGAAGGTTCTAAGACTAATTCTTCACATATGGATGATGATACTGCTACATATTCATCCACATGGAGAAAACATGTCACCATAAAGCCTTCTTCATCAAGAAGGCACGCAAGAGTCACAACACCCCAAGATTCACAAGAAACATATGAAACAGGTCTGCCCATTGAAGGGTAGGAAACTAGAGATACATCTAGCCATGGGAATAAAATAGAAGAAACCCTTCCCACAAAAGGAAATATTCCCATAGAATATGACCTCATAGGAATTAATGGCACCCCACAAGACTAGCCATGGAAAACAAGACATCTATACGGGTTGGATCAATTTCCTACACGACCAACTCAAAGGACTATAGCTACTGAGAACTCTACATTTGGAAGCTCATGAATTGTGACTTCTAAGCACATATCTCAGTCTAGGGGTACCTCAAAGTGACCCCATAGTAAAAATCTAAAGTTTGATTGAAGGGATAATCAATAGTACACTGAACAAGTCACATTAGCTAGGAAGAGTACAAATACAACAAAAACCTCCTCGAGGAATCTATGAGTCAAGATAGCAATAAAAGAGTCAGATAAACATGAGTCGTCTGTAACAATGCAAACTAATCAAATGAGGTGGTTAGAAAATGCATTACATAAGGAGTGAGAACTAGTGGAAGCTCTCAAACGGGATAAACAAAGATAAATACTCTTGTGCCAACATGAGCAACGTTTAAGAGAGTAGGTTGAGTGGCTAGCTCTTAAAAATTTATATACAAATGGTGGTGACCACCAAATAACTAGATTTGCTGAATCATCTAAGGAGAGGCGCACTAGACTAGATAGCCCATAATGAAATCCCCCACCAAATCATGAACAAAATCTAGCTAGTGGGGGAAGGGCAAACACAACAAACCGAGATCACAATTTTGAGTCCCCTTGTAGGAGGGAGGAAAACAAAACAAATCATATGGATAGAGAGTTACCTCCATTGCCACTACGAATAGGCTTACAAGAGGAGGAAATCTGTGCATCAAAGGCATTTCAAGAACTTGCTGAAAAGATGAAAACCTTTGAGAAGCAAGAGGTAGCTAGGAACTCACCAACATTGAGATAAATACACAACCAACCATTGTTCCCATCAATACCTATCCCTCCATATCCTAAGCACTTTGAGATGTGTAGGTTAGAAAATTTTAATGGTGAAGAGGATGCATAAGAGCACGTCACCAATTTTATCAATGCTTATTTTCATCTTGAAGACAATGACGCTCTCATGCTAAGAATATTCTTATTGACATTTTTAGGTGCTGCCACTCAATGGTTCAACCAACTACCTAAGCATAGCATAACCAACTTTGAACAACTAGTAAATGCATTCCTAAATTGTTTCTCCTTTGGTGCTAAGAAGAAGGTGAATCTTTTAGACCTGGCCAACTTGAAACAGTATGATGATGAGCCAGTAATGCATTATGGGAATAGATGGAGAAAATTCATGGCAAAATTATCATTCTCCAATCCCACAGAAGAGATCATTCACATGTTCACCAAAATTTGCTCTAAACACATATCCCTCTTACTACAACTGTTGAGCAAGGTGTAGCAACAATATTATCATTATTGTCAACACAGTCAGATAGATCTGTTGATGCAATGGACAAGAAGTTCAAAAGCTATTCAGATGCAGAAGACAGGAGTTCAAAGGTTATTCAGAGTATGTACAGTGATTTTCCAAGAAGATCAAAGTGGCCCATATGCTAAAAATCAAAATAAAATCACAAGGAAGAAAACTGTCGTGATATCGCGACATGTTGAGCAAGAAAGAAAAACTATCACGATATCACGACATGTTGAGAAGAAAGAAAAACTGTCATGATATCGTGACATGTTGAGAAGAAAGAAAAATTTCACGATTTCGTGACATGTTCAAAGAGAAAGCACAAGCAAGAAAAATTGTCACGATTTCGTGACATGTTCAAAGAGAAAGTGCAAGCAAGAAAAACTGTCACGATTTCGCGACATGTTCAAAGAGAAAGTGCAAGCAAGAAAAACTGTCGTGATTTCGCGACATGTTGGAAGAGAAAAAGGCAAGTAGAAAAAGTGTCACGATTTCATGACATGTTGGAAGAGAAAAAGGCAAGTAGAAAAAGTGTCACGATTTTGCGACATGTTGGAAGAGAAAAAGGCAAGTAGTAAAAGTGTCACAATTTCATGACATGTTGGAAGAGAAAAAGGCAAGTAGAAAAAGTGTCACGATTTCATGACATGTTGGAAGAGAAAAAGGCAAGTAGAATAAGTGTCATGATTTCATGACATATTGCAAGAGAGATTGTACGAAAGAAAAAGTGTCACGATTTCATGACATATTGCAAGAGATAGAGTCCGAAAGAAAAAGTGTCACGATTTCGTGACATATTGCAAGAGAGATTGTACGAAAGAAAAAGTGTCGTGATTTCGTGACATATTGCAAGAAAGAGAGTCCGAGAGAAAAAGTGTCACGATATCGCGACATGTCGCATTTTCATGACCCGAAGGCAAGAGAAAGAACAAAGGAGAAAAAGTGTTGCAATATCGTGACATGTCGCATTTTCACAACTAAAGGAGGAGAGAGAAAGTAAGAAGGCAGAAGTGTTGTGATATCGCAACAAAAGTAAAGAGGAAGAGTACAGAGGCAAAAGTGTCAAGATATCACGACATGTTATATTTTTGCGAGCCAAAGCTAAGAGAAAAAGCAAGGAGAAAAAGTGTCACGATATCACGACATGTATTTTTGGGGGCCGAAGCAAAGAGAAAGCGTAAGGAGAAAAAGTGTCGTGATATCGCGACATGTAGCATTTTTGCGGTCCAATGCAAGGAGAAAAAGAGAGAAAGAAAAGTGTGGCGATATCGCGACATGTTGTATTTTTGTGGTTAAGTTGAAGTCGACGAAGACCAATGATAGCCGACTAAAATTAGGGTTTACAGTTGTTATGAAAGCCGACTAATATTAGGGTTTACAGTCGACTACGATTAGGGTTTTCATCATAAAAATATTGTTATAAAAGGAGGGTTGTTTGGAGAATTTTGAATGTAGAAGAGCGTGAAATTCCGTCGTAGTGCGTAGATAGCAAGTTGTGTCGAATCATGCTAAGTGCAAAATTTGCAAAGAGAGCAGAGTGTGTAAAAGGAAGAAGACGATCATGAAGTTTGACTATAACGAACCAGAGTGTGCGAAGTGATTGCACAGAGAGAGTAGAGTGCACATAGAATGCAAAGGTGAAGTAGACCAGTCAGGGTCTTGTAAAAGTGAAGGTATTTTTCTGTTAAACTTCTAGATTCAAAATTGAATTCCAGGTTGTAGCTTGGCATCAGGGGTTGGTGGTCCTTCCAGTTGGTGCTGGTAAATCAGGGGTTGGTGCTCCTTCTAGTTGGTGTTGGTAAATCATGGGTTGGTGCTCCTTCCAGTTGGTGTTGGTAAATCAGGGGTTGGTGCTCCTTTTTGTTGGTGCAGATAAATAAGGGGTTGGTGCTCCTTCTAGTGGGTGCTAGTAAATTGATTGTAAAGTTGGTGCTTTGCAAAGGCTAGATTTGGATGGTAGTCCAAGTAGTCATTCTTGAGGAGTAGCCAAATTGGTGAACCTCGTTAAATCTTGTGTTGTGTGATGTTCTCTTATGATACTTGCTTTATCTGGTTTTAAGGTTTCATTATTTTAGTTTTAAGAGCTATGAATTTAAGTTTAAAAAACTACACTTATTCACCCCCCCTCTCAGTGCCATTGTAAGACTAACAATTGGTATCAGACCCAAGTTCCCTTCTCAGGCTAAATCAGTCAGGGTTGATCTTGGATTAGTACGTAATGGGTAAGAAGAATAGATCCTCCTCCAAAAGGGCATCTTAGTCAGTTTCAGTTCCTATGGAAGAGAAAATTGAACTAGAAAATGTTGAAGGAATGAATTCTAAAGTATGTGATGAAAACCTTGAGGCTGAAATATATCTTGAAGGTGAGTTGATCGCTACACTTAAAGAGTTGAATATAGAAAGGAAAAAGAACAAAATACTGTCCAAGAAGTTGGAAGAATATGGAGATAATATTGAAGATCTCCTCTTACAAATTTAGAAAGCCAAGAAAATAGAAGAAGCCTTGAAGTCACGCCTGGATGATAAAGGTGATGTATGTAGCAAACGTGAAGAGGAATCTAACAAAGTTATTAGTGATCTAAAGCTGCAAGTAGAAGAGTCCAAAAGGATTGAAGAAACTCTTAGGTCACAGATCAATCAGAAAGAGATTGGTTGCTGAAAACAAGAGGAAGAGATTGTTTTATTGAAGAAACAACTAGAAGAGGCCAATACAAATCTCAAATTCGAGAAGAGCACAGAGTTGCTAGATAAAATGATAAGCCAACAAAGAAGCTCCATGGATAAGTGTGGTCTTGGATATGAAGCTGAACAACCTTCATCTTCCAATTTTACAGAGAAGAAGAAGTTCACTATTGAAGGATCGGAGCAAGAAAAGTTTGAAGCTGAATCTTCAAAAGAAAGAAAATATCAAAGGAAATCTACAGCAAAGCAACCACAACAAAAGAGGTTCTATCACTCTTACTCTATTCATAATAATACTTTTAATGGCTATTGTTTTAGATGCAACCAGTATGGTCACAAGGCAATTTATTGTGGATTGAATAATAAATCAAAGAGTTATGTTGGTAGAAATACATCTGCATTTCTGAGTGAACACTATGTACAATGTTTTCAATGTAATGGTCATGGGCACATAGCAAGGTTTTGTCCAAGCACTTTTGTATTTAATCCAAGGCAAAACAATAGATTTCATCAGATGCAAAGAACGCAACATAGACAAGGAATAAATCATGTACATATAAGAAAGGAAAATAATCATTCATCAAGGATGCACAAGAGACAACCACACAAGAGAAAGGTTTGAGTTCATGAAAATGTGTAAAACAAGGATGTAGTTGAAAAATCCAAGCCCGAGTTCAATAAAGTTTGGATAAGGATAGAAGAAAGGAAATCGTGTCTCCTTGGACTAAAGGAGACTACTCCGCTATTGTACTAAGCAACTCCAGGTAGCACATCCTCAGGGGGAGCAATCTTGAAGTTTCATTTTAATGCTCCTATGTATTTGTTTGATTACCTGAGGATGAAAGGCAAGTAGTCATGGAAGTTGTCGTATAGTTGTCGAAGTGTGTTTTCAGTTCATATAGTTGTTTGTGGAAGTGTCATGAAGGGTGGTGATTAAATTGAGAGTTGTCATTATTGGTAGTATTGCTATATGTCATTGTTGTACTTTTTATGGTTCTTACTGCCACTATCCAAAGTTAAGGATTATAATAGTTCAGATAATTTGGTAGGTGAAAGAATGTTGCCTTAGTCGCATATATGTGTTTCGATAAAAAGTAGTGTGTATTTGAACTACACATTGACGTGAATATTGTTAGATCTATTATGACACTGTGGTGAAAAATATTGAAGTTTGATTATTGATTCATGGTTAGCTCATCAAGATGAGCAACTCTGCTTTGTGAATCATACCTATCCGAGGTTTAGAAATATGAGTTTGAGTAAGGTGCACTATAGTTGGCCGTGAAGTGTTTGACAAAATGTTGTCTCCTGATTCAAAAAGTTGAAAATGTAAAAAGGAATTTGGTTGGTTTTGTGGTACAGTGTTTGATGCTTGCATAGAGTTGGCAGTAATATTGCAGTGTAGGTACAGTGTTGGACAAAAGTTGGTACAAGTGTGAGTCACATAACAATTTTTTTTTACAAATGTGAAATCAATGTTTTTGAATGGAAAGCTTGAAGAAGGGGTTTATATTGAGCAGCCAGATGGTTTCCAGCTTGGTGATGATCCCAACTTGGTTTGTAAGTTGAAGATATATGGCTTGAAATAGGCAACTCGAGCACAGTTTGCATGGTAGCATGATTTTAGGCTAATCCCAAGGAGACTCATGTGACAGCAGTAAAGAGAATTCTTTGGTACCTCAAGGGTACTATGGAGTATGGGTTATGGTATCCGAAAGGTAAATACTTCACCCTTATTTCATATTTAGATGCAGATTGGGCAGGAAGTGTCGATGACAGAAAGAGTACCAGTGGAGGTGCATTCTATCTTGGAGACAGGTTGGTCACATGGCATAGTAAGAAACAAGAGTTAGTTTCCTTATTGACAACAGAGGCAGAATATATTGCAGTGACAACATGTTGTACGCAGGTATCATTTTTTTAAGGAGAAAGTTGCGAAAGGTGAGGTTAAGTTGGATTTTGTTCCAACTACAGATCAAGTAGTAGATATCTTCACAAAACCATTGCCCAAGGAATTTTTTGAGTACCTTTGCAATAAATTGGGAGTGGTCACACTTCCCAAGAATTGACTAGCTACAGGGATCACATTCTCAAGGGGAGCATTTAAGTATTTGATTATCTTTTTGCTCATGTTCATGATTTTTGCTAAGTGTAATAAATTTTTCCTGAGAATGTTGTGCATGGACTCAGGGGGAGTTTGTAGTAGCCCTTTGGTATTATTGTCAAAGGGGGAGAAGAGTTCTAGGAAATTGCACATGTTTTGCCAACAATTCCAAAGGGGGAGATTGTTGAGTAAGGTGCAACAATAGTATTGTCATTGTTGTCAACATAGTTAGATAGATCTGTTGATGCAGTGGACAGGAAGTTCAAAAGCTATTCAAATGCAGAAGACAACAGTTCAAAGTTTATTCATAGTATGTACAGTGATTTTCCAAGAAGATCGAAGTGGCCCATATGCTAAAAATCAAAAGAAAATCACAAGGAAAAAAACTGTCACGATATCGCGACATGTTGAGCAAGAAAGAAAAACTATCGCGATATCATGACATGTTGAGAAGAAATAAAAACTGTCACGATATCATGACATGTTGAGAAGAAAGAAAAACTATCATGATTTTGTGACATGTTCGAAGGGAAAGCACAAGCAAGAAAAACTATCACGATTTCATGACATGTTCGAAGAAAAAGCGTAAGCAAGAAAAACTATCGTGATTTCAAGACATGTTCGAAGAGAAAGCGCAAGCAAGAAAAACTGTCATGATTTCGTGACATGTTGGAAGAGAAAAATGCAAGTAGAAAAATTGTCACGATTTCGTGACATGTTGGAAGAGAAAAAGGCAAGTAGAAAAATTGTCGCGATTTCACGACATGTTGGAAGAGAAAAAGGCAAGTTGAAAAAGTGTCACGATTTTGCGACATGTTGGAAGAGAAAAAGGCAAGTAGAAAAAGTGTCGCGATTTCATGACATGTTGGAAGAGAAAAAGGCAAGTAGAAAAAGTGTCACGATTTCATGACATATTGCAAGAGAGATTGTACGAAAGAAAAAGTGTCACGATTTTGTGACATATTGCAAGAAAGAGAGTCCGAAATAAAAAGTGGCACGATTTCGTGACATATTACAAGAGAGATTGTACACAAGAAAAAGTGTCATGATTTCATGACATATTGCAAGAAAGAGAGTCTAAGAGAAAAAGTGTTGCGATATCGTGACATGTCGCATTTTCATGACCCAAAGGCAAGAGAAAGAACAAAGGAGAAAAAGTGTCATGATATCGTGACATGTCGTATTTTTGCGACTAAAGGAGGAGAGAGAAATTAAGAAGGCAGAAGTGTCACGATATCATGACAAAAGTAAAGAGGAAGAGTACAGAGGTGAAAGTGTCATGATATCGCAACATGTTATATTTTTGTGGGCCAAAGCTAAGAGAAAAAGCAAGGAGGAAAAAGTGTCGCGATATCACGACATGTATTTTCGGGGGCTGAAGCAAAGAGAAAGTGTAAGGATAAAAAGTGTCGCGATATCGCAACATGTAGCATTTTCATGGTCTAATGCAAGGAGAAAGAGAGAGAAAGAAAAGTGTCACAATATCGCGACATGTTGTATTTTCGTGGTTAAGTTGAAGCCAATGAAGACCGATGACAGCTGACTAAAATTAGGGTTTACAGTTGTTATGAAAGCCGACTAAGATTAGGGTTTACAATCGACTAAGATTAGGGTTTTCATCATGAAAATTTTGTTATAAAAGGAGGGTTGTTTGGATAATTTTGAATGAAGAAGAACATGAAATTCGGTCCCAATGCGTAGAGAGCAAGTCGTGTCGAATCATGCTAAGTGCAAAATTTGCAAAAAGAGCAGAGTGCGTAAAAGGGAAAAGACGATCGTGAAGTTCGACTGTAATGAAGCAGAGTGAGCGAAGTGATTGCATAGAGAGAGCAAAGTGCACAGAGAACACAAATGTGAAGTAGACCAGTCAGGGTCTTGTAAAAGCGAAGGTATTTTTATGTTAAACTTCTAGATTCAAAATTGAAGTCCAAGTTGTAGCTTGGCATCAAGGGTTGGTGGTCCTTCCAGTTGGTGCTGGTAAATCAGGGGTTGGTGCTCCTTCCAGTTGGTGTTGGTAAATCATGGGTTGGTGCTCCTTCCAGTTGGTGCTGGTAAATCAGGGGTTGGTGCTCCTTTCTATTGGTGCAGATAAATATGGGGTTGGTGCTCCTTCTAGTGGGTGCTGGTAAATTGATTGTAAAGTTGGTGCTTTGCAAGGGTTGGATTTGGATGGTAGTCCAAGCAGTCATTCTTGAGGAGTATCCAAATTTATGAACCTCATTAAATCTTTTGTTGTGTGATGTTCTCTTGTGATACTTGCTTTATCTGGTTTTAAGGTTTCATTATTTCAGTTTTAAGAGCTATGAATTTAAGTTTAAAGAACTACACCGATTCACCCCCCCTCTCAGTGCTATTATAAGACTAACAAAAACTTTAGTAGTATCCTTCATTTGAGGAAGCTTTGGCATAGGCCAAGCTCATCAAAGAATTAAAATTAGATGAGGGAACGATTAAACTCCAAAAAAAAGGAGTGGAAAAAGAATGGTAAGAATGACAAGTACAAGCAGAAGCATTCCAACCTTGCTTCAGACAATCAAGTCATATTGGTTACACCTAAGTATGGGGGTGCACAAGAACCCCAGAACTATCAAGCACATCCCTCGCCAGCGAATTATGACCAAAAGAACAATCATGGAATAAATAGAGAATGCAAGTCACCTCATTATATCACACCTCTAACAAAATCAATGCAATAAATCTTTAATTAGTTGAGCGAGACCAGGAGTATAAGATTTCCTGATATACCTCTTATAGATCCCAACCATCCTAAGCCAAAAGGATATAGGGAAGATCAATTTTACCCTTATCATAGGATATCGGGGCATGACATTGAGGCTTGCATTGTTTTTAAGTATCAAGTGCAAAACATGATTGAGGAAAGAGAACTCAAAGTTGACAACCCACTGGCTCTCGATAATAGAGACATGGGCATATACAGAAACCCATTGCCCAATCATGAGGCCCCTAGAGAGCAAGGATACCAATTCAATCAGGTTCAAGCTAATATACCTACCCACTAATGTGTTGGGATGGTTGATATTATTAACATAGCAACAAGGACTAGGCGGTATGGTCAACCACAACCACCTACAGCTCCTATGAACATCCCAGCTACTCCTAGGCAAAGGTAAGATAACCTTCCAAGTCCACCAACGTGACCTATGGTAACTATTCAGAGTAGATTGGAGCAAAACCTGTAGATGACTCCAGCTAAGTTATCCATCTATGAGCTCATACAATACTACCCAAAGCATAGGGAGACTCTAATGGAGATTTTAAGGACAATTGAGCTCCAACCGCAAGATGTGAATGCATTCACTCACTTTGTAGGACAAGTACAAGAATTCCAAGAACCTGTAATCCGATTCTATGATCATGAGATTAAGACAATTCCTGCTGCCTTACCAGACCCTCCGTTAAACATTATAGTGGCAATAAACAACTTACCTTTCAAGAGGGTCTTGGTCGATACAAGTTCATCAATAAACATCATCACAACAACAGTAATAGAGCACCTCAATATCCCCAAGTCTAATATCGTTCCAGGAGCTTACACATTGAGAGCTTTTAATGATGTTTTATGCAATACTATGGGAATGATAGTCCTACCCATCAATGTGGGGCACAAGACCATCCCCGTGATGTGTCATGTCTTGGAAGGAGCCATGTAGTACAACATCCTCTTAGGGCATCCTTGGATAAGGGCCATGAAGTGTGTGCCTTCGATCTTGCACCAGTGCGTCAAGTATGTGCACGAGAACAAAGTCTATGTGGTTTTGGTCGATGAAGAGCCTTTTAAATACATCCATAATGTGGACATTCTAGGGTAATTTGTAATCCCTTCTACTCACATGTACATAGCGCCTTCATCCCCAACCACACAAGTGGATAACGAAGACAAAGGGGTAAGAAAAGACCCATGCACATCAACACCTCCTGGTGCACTCAAAATAGTCAATGCTTCTAAAGTACCATCAACATCAAAACCAAAATATAATCAGAAGCTAAAGGTACCCTTATTCAAGGAGGAAATGCCCAAGGAAGTGCCAACTATAGCCATTTCTAAAATACCAAGTCCTATGGAAGAAGAAGATATTCAAGATCATGATGAATATAGTATCATCCATAGGGTCATCTACATCACATGCATAAATACACTTGGCAAGCATAGGCATAGGGGAGTACCTTGTGTAGAACATTACCTTTATGCCTATCATTGAGTCTACACAAAATTGGGAAGGCCTAAGGACTTGAGGTCGCTAGTAGGAACAGTGGTTCCACTTGGAATCCCTCCCAACCAAACCAATTTTCTCTATACCGACCTGGACTACGCCCATAAGTCCTTAGACATAGAAGAGGATATTGATAAATTATTCGTGGTCAATGTTCATTACTTCTCTAACCCCGAGTTTTCTCTAAGATTATTTTAGCATTGCCATTGGCATAGCTATGGCCTTGGCACATATGAGCAGGGACGTAGGCAGTCATATGAGCCACAATATCAGCTTCCCTCTGACATGTTTGGCTTAGGATTTTATATCAGAGGTAAATATTACTCTCTTGCAATAGAATTGGATAGATTAAGCTTAGTTTTAGAAGAAGACATTGATTTCATTCCTTATAATCCCCTAAGAATAGGAAATTTGAGCAATAGACAAGTGGCTACGATAAACATACTGCCACCAAAAAAAATCATCCAAACATCTCAATTGATTCCACCCCAATAGGGTACAACTCATGGGATGAGGATAATGGATATGATGCAAGTTATGATGAGGCACAACTTGGCTTAGCCTATCATGGGTCTCTCTATTTACAAATATTTACATGGTCCATCCACGATGAGAGTGGGTATACATCAGAGGAAAGTGACTATGAATTAGAAGACTCAACAGAAAGAGCCTACATAGGCCTAAGCCATCAACCCCTGACTTTGGAGCAAGAGACAAATGCAAATGGATTCTTCATAAGTGATGAAGAATATGAAGATGAAATTGAGATGGCCTACTTAGGGCCAATACATGAGCCCCTTGTCTTAGGGCCTCATACCAATGCTAACAGTTTTTGGATAAGCGATGATAACTTTGAGGATGAGATCGAGATGGCCTATATTGGGCCTCACCACATATGACAAGTCAATGAGCTAGTAGAGAGAGAGACGACACTCCATGCTATAGATCCTCATCTATTATTTTTGGGGATACCTATTGACATAGATGCCATTCACCAGATGGTTAATTCCCCTCTGCCTACATTTAGAGAGTGATTAGAGCCCAATGATCCAATTTTCTGCCCTGCTCATGGGCCATATCTAGAAATTTCCATTCCTCTAGAACCTCATCGTGAGTATGGAAGGAAAACCCTTGAGATAAGATTACACCCATGTGGTCCTAGATATTTCATCCCGTCCATCAATATGGTCTCCATTGATTTAACCACTCCACTTTATAATCTAGTAGATCTTACCAAATCATTACATATTGACGTAGAGGCTATTGATTGGGATTGTGCTAATTTTCCCATAGAGCTTGAAGACCTCTTCTCCAATGAAGAGATGTTATAGCTCTTTTATTTTGCATCAGGTTGTGCATATGACGTCTTCCATCTTGGTTTGGAACCTAATTCAACAGGTCTTATGAATTCTGTCAATGACATTCATTTGATACCCATGCCTCATCAGCTAGAATATGGGTCACATATGGCTATAGAAGCAACTTTTGAGGTGGACATAAGCGATGATCCTTCCCAACCAAGGAAACTCAAGTTCAAAGAAATTCTATCTCTAGAGGAACAAGCCATCCTAATTCCTCTCCTCAAAGAGAGGCCAAATATTTTTGCTTGGACTTACAAAGACATGCTAGGGATAGATCTAAAGTTAGTCATTCACAACCTTTCATTGGATCCCATGAAGAAGCCAGTCAAGCAAAAGTTGAGGAAAATGCATCCAACCGTTGCTTTGATGGTGAAGAATGAATTGTAAAAACTACTATATGCAGTATTCATAATTCTTATCGACTACCCTAAGTGGGTGTCAAACATGGTACCCATGGGGAAACTTGATAGAATAGTCTGTATCTGCATGGATTTTAGAGATTTAAATAGAGCAACACCAAAGTATTCATTCTCATTGCCAAACATAGATGTTATTGTAGATGCAACCGTAGGTCATGAGATGCTTTTCCTAATGGATTGTTTCTCTGGATACAACCAGTTCTAAAATTAAGCCTGAAGATCAACATAAAACTACTTTCATTACTCCATAGGGAACATTCCATTACAAAGTGATGCCATTTGGTCTCAAAAATGTTGGTGCCACATATCAACAGGTCATGACATACATATTTCATGACTATATGCATAAGATCTTAGAATATTACATGGATGACTTACTGGCCAAGTACCTATTGTGACAAGAGCATGCTGAAGTCCTTAGACAAGTCTTTGATCGCCTCATAGAACACAACATCCGATTGAATCCTAAAAAGTGTGTATTTGGTGTAACTTCTAGAAAAAAATTTTGATTCATCATATCCAATAGAGGCATCAAAGTCGATCATGCAAAGGTAAAGGCTATACTGGAAATGGCTACCCCTACCAACATTAGGGATTTGAGGAGCCTACAAGGCAAGATAGAATCCATCAAAAGATTCATCGTGCAATTATTAGACAAATACTGACCTATGAATTGGTTTCTACCCAAGGAGGTCCCCTTTTATTGGTACAAAGAATGCCATCAAGCCTTTGCAGAGATCAAAACTTATCTAGCAACACCGCTAGTATTGGCTCCAACAAGGCTAGACATACCATTTTTACTATATATCGGCTATCGATTTTGTATTGGGCATCATGTTAGCCCAAAAGAATGCACAAGACAAATAGAAAGCCATATATTACATTAATCACACCTTGGTGAGTTATGAGCTAGGATATGCATATATCAAAAAGTTGTGTTTAGTAGTGGTCTTTGCAACTCAAAAGTTGTGACACTACATGTTGAGCCATACGACCTACTGTGAGACAAGCAAAGTCTCCCCAAGATCAAAGAATGCTCCACAAGATCAATCACACACAAAAGAAGAAAACCCACAACACCAATATTAAATGGTGAAACCCTACTTCAAATGAAGAAGGGAAACATCCACTATGAAGCTCACTATATTACTCAATGATTCAACAATACAAAAATAATTCAATGTTATGCAACAATATGCATCAACATGATATATATAGATGTAGTATACAACACCCCTATTTAAAGAGATGCTTTTCTACTGCAACCCTAAAATTTCCCTAATCTTATCACAATCTTACCTTTGATATGTGTGACAAATATTATCACAATCTTATCTTGAGATGTGTGAAAAATCTTATCACAATATTATCTTGAGATGTGTGACAAGTGGCATCTATCAAATATTAAAAAGTGATTGGTTACTTTTTAATATTTGCTAGAAAATGGGAAATAACTTTTTTCTACAAATTAAATATTCCTAGCATCCTTATTTTATTTATTAATTGGATGGGAATATTTTTACATAAAATATAATTGTTTTCTAATTCAAATATTATTCTTTACGCTTTATATTTTAGTCTGAGAATAATTTACACAATGTTCCATTACATATTCCAACACTCCCCCTTAATGCAATATTGGGGAAAGGTATTATGAAATAAAGAAACATTCTCCCCCTAAAGATACAAACAGGGATGAGAATAAAATTAATAATATAGTTACAATGAACTTCTATGACCAAGAATGGTCTACAATAAGGAACCAATACAAAATGGGCCAAAATGAGACTGTAAGCCCTCAACGGAGTAGCTTCAGATACAAGCAGCTTACAAAGTCATCCATCAACCACAAGTGGTTGCAAATGACAAGAAGAAAACATCACAAGGGTGTCTTCAATAAGCTTGCAAAACCCCAAATGGAAGTACCTGCAAGCTACAAGTAGCTCAACATAAGATCAGTTAGATACATCATCATAAATATATTCACCATAGCATATATGAATATCCAAAGATGATAACAAAACTGATCTAACAAATAGTGAACTATAAGTCATCACAAAAAGATGCCAAGCCATACTTATAGTCACATGCTATATAGTTGATCAAAAAATATCATGTACAAAGTTGCATAAAGCAAACAAGGAGTACCATGTACAAAAGTAGCACAAGGCTAACAAAAAAGTACCATGTACAAGAGTTGCATAAGGTATATGAAAATAATAAAGTGGCACACTGTTTGTATAAATCCAACCATAAAATATCATGTACAAAAGTAGCATAAATGCTAACAAGAAAGTACCATAATAAACCAATTGTATAATGCCAACTACATAAAAACATGTACAAAGTTGCACAAGGCAACAATAAAGTACCATGTAAAAGAGTCACATAAAGCAATTGCATCATATACCATAATTGCACAATGCCATCTACAAAGTAACATGTACAAAATTTGCACAAGGCAAACAAGAAAGTACCATGTTCAAAAGAG
The DNA here is from genome assembly GCA_028583015.1 of Wollemia nobilis. NCBI lineage: Eukaryota > Viridiplantae > Streptophyta > Pinopsida > Araucariales > Araucariaceae > Wollemia > Wollemia nobilis. Next base: position 3,230,443 of record JAQPPZ010017049.1, on the reverse strand, counting down.
ATGCAAAAAGCAATTATACCACCAAAGATCAACTCATATATATAGCACAAAACACCTCATAAGGATGAATTTATAATCACACAAGTGTAACTACACTTAATTCTCCCTTGAGGACAACTTCACCAAACCAAGTGAGTCCCTGAACTTACAAAATTGCTCCTTGGGAAGAGGTTTGGTGAACAAATCAGCAAAATTAGAAGATGATGGGCAATACTCCAACTGAATAGTCCCATCCAATACCTTCTCTTTGATAAAGTGGGCTTGGATTTCAACATGCTTTATCCTTTGATGCATTACAGGATTTTTAGCCAAGGCAATAGCTGATTGATTATCATAGAGCAAATGTGAAGGACCAAATTGCTCAAAGACAATTTCCTTCATGAGGGTATGAAGCCAAACCGCTTCTTGTGCAGCTACTGTCATAGCCTTATACTTCGCTTTCATTGTAGAAAGAGAAATTGTATCTTACTTCTTGGAAGACCAAGAGATAGTTGTAGACCCAATAATAAAAACATATGATGTGGTAGACTTTTTGTCTATTATATCCCCTCCAAAATCAGAATCAGCATAGCCAAAAATAGTAAAGGAAGTAAGCCTAGAATACTTGAGTGCCAAATATTTAGTACCTAAAAGGTACTTCAAAATCTTCTTGGTAGCTTGTAAGTGCTCAATATAAGGTTTCTACATTAACCTAGCCATCATACCAAATTCAAAATGAATATTTGGCCTTATGATGGTAACATAAATCAGACTACCAATGAGCTGCCTATACAATGTAGCATTAGCCAACTAAGATTTTGTACTTACTTCTAACTTAACCCATGTAGAAATAGGAATGGAAGTAGTATTGCCATCCTCAAAATCAAACCTCTTAAGAAGATCTTCAATATACTTGGATTGACTCAAAAAGGTACAACCCTCATGCTGATAAACTTGTATGCCAAGATAGTAGTGTAGAAGACCAAGGTCAGTCATTTCATAATCTGACTTTAATTTGGAGATGAAATCAAAAATGGCCTCATTCTCATTTCCATTCATAATAATATCATCAAAAAATAGAGCAATTAAAATGACCAAGTTATCCTTCCTAAGCACATAGAGATATGTATCTTAATATCATTTATCAAAACCAAGATATAAGAAGTAACCTGAAATCTTCATGTACCATGCTCTAGGTGCTTGCTTCAGACCGTACAAGGTTTTATTTAGTTTACACAAAAGTGTTTCCTTACCTTGTACAACTAATCCTTGTGGTTGACTCATGTAGATATCCACATCAAAATCACCATTTAGAAATGCACTCTTCACATCAAGCTAAAAAATCTGCCAACCTTGAGTAGCAGCAATAGCAATGAGAAGCCGAATGGTGGGCATTTTCGAAACTGGTGCAAATTTTTCATCATAGTCAATGCCATATTTTTTAGCATAATCCTTAGCAATCAATCTAGCCTTATACTTTTCTATCTCTCCATTAGAATTGTACTTGATTCTATAGAGCCACTTGTTCCCAATAACGTTTCTCTTATTAGGATAAGGCACTAGATCCCAAGTTTTATTCTTTAGAAGAGAATCCATCTCAACCTTCATGTCACCAACCCAACAAGATTGTTGTGAAGCTTCTTGGTAAGAAGTAGGCTCATGATCATTCTCTATCTTAGCTAGAAGAGACACGTTAAGGGTCATACTTCTAGTTATCCTTTGGCTAAATGAATTCTACTCTTTAGGACCCCTAGAATGATCCAACCACTTGGTCCTTTTGACACAAGGCCCACCCCTTTCTAACTCAAGAAGGTCTTCATTGAATTTGACATCTCTTGAAACAAATACAATGCGTGAAGAAGGTGAGTATAACCTATATCCCCCATGTTCTACATCATAGCCAACAAATATGCATTTTTGAGACTTTTTATCCAATTTCTTCCTCTTTTTTGAAGGAATATATAAAATTGCATCACATACAAACACTCTTAAGTGTGAAAATTTTGGCTTCTTACCATTCCAAACCTCATAAGGAGTCTTCCCCTTAACTAATTTTTAAGGACACCTGTTAAGAATGTAGATTGTTGTACTGGTTGCTTCACCCCAAAGAAATTGAGGTAATTGGTCACCAAGCACGCATCTTACCATCTCCATGATTATCCTATTTTTCCTCTCTGTAATACCATTTTGTTGAGGAGTGTATGGACAAGTAAACTGCTTTTTGATCCCATGATAAGAAAAAAACTCATTAAAATCATTGCTATTGTACTCTCCTCCATTGTTACTTCTAATCATTTTGATATTTGCTCCCTTATGATTTTCTACCAAATCTTTGAACTCCTTGAATGTCTCAAAACAAACTGATTTATTCTTAAGTAGATACCCAAAGATAATTCTTGAATAATAATCTATAAACGTGAGAATATAGGATGCACCAACAAGTGATCTAACATGTAATGGACCCATAATATCTGTATGAATGAGTTGAAGAATTTGGGTGGCCCTTGTTGACTTGTCATTTGCAAACTTTTGTTTGCTCATCTTGCCTAAGATGCATGTTTCACACAAACCATGAATAGGTGAAATATTAGGCAAGTCTTCAACAAAATTTTTGGACTTCATCATTTGAATATTTTGATAGTTTGTATGGCCTAACCTTAAGTTCCAAATCTTGCTACTAGGAGAAACATTAGTTGCTAAACACACTTTAGGAGGAGCATCACCTAACACATAAAGATTATTCTTCACATAACCTGTAATGATTGGTAGCATGCCTTTCCTAATGCTCCATGAAGTTGCATTGAACTCAATAGTGTGACCACTTCTAGCAACTTGCAAAACTGAAATCAAATTTCTCCTAAGGTTAGGCACATATAGGACATTATCAAGTAAATTCCCTTCAATTACAACATTGCCAACACCTTCTACTTGAAGTCTAGTATTATCACCAATGACAACTGAATCTGAAGAGTGCTTATGAAAGTCCATAAACTTATCCTTTTTAAAACACACATGGTTAGTGCATCTAGAATCTAACACCCATTAATTAGAAGTATTAGAGTCAATGGAGTAGAGGGCACAAACAAAGGCATTTTTATTAGAATTTTGCTTTACATTGTTGTTATTTTTCTTTCCCTTGCCAAACCATTTCTTAGGTCCTTGTCCCTTAGCCTTTTCTTGCTCTTCCTTTTCTGAAATATTCTTCTTCTTGAAACAATTTTGTTCCTTATGGCCTTTCTTGCCACAAAAGTTACAAGTGAAATCAACTCTAGGCTTGTTGGGTTGGAAATTCTAATTTTTCCTTCCCTTGTATTCCTTCTTAAAGTAAGCCTTAGTGGCACTCAAGGAAACATTCTTCTCCTTGACAACTTGACCATTCACTTTGTCTCTATTAAGAGACTCTTCATGTTGAATCAATATTTGTGAAAGAGTATTGAGAGGAATGACATCCTCTTCTTGCTCTAGCCTAGTCTCAATAATGGTGAAAAAATTCTTGAACTTGCTTGACAAGTTCCTCAAAATGATAAAGCTTAAGATCTTCTCACTTATCCAATCACAATTACAAGCCAATAGTTGAGTTCTTATGTCTTTCATCTTTGATAGGAAGATCAAGGTACTTTTTTCTTCACCTTGCATAGTGCTAAGAATTTTGGACAATAAAGTGAATTTTCTTTATGTGTTGGATCCTATATGGACTTTTTTTATCAAATATCATGTATCTTTAGCATGCTCACAATGGCTTATAGTGAGCAATATCTCATCACTCACACTATTGATTATCATGTAAAGTGCAAGGTGACTCTTGTTGTTATATGTCTCAAGTGCCCTTGCCTGGATTGGGATTGTTTCATCTCCATTCACAATTAACTTTCTTACTTGAAATTCAGACCTCATCCTTGGTTCCCAAATTCCAAAATTTGATCCATCAAGGATGTGCTTAGGTGTGAAGGATATTCCATGATCAACCATTCTATATAGTGAACATAATCAAAACATAAGATGCATTGACAAAGGAAATAAATGATGCAATAATAAAGTAGATAAACATACTTGCATATATAAAAAAACTTAACTTTCAAGTAATCACTTTTCAATCATCAAAGATAATCATCATGAAAGATAAACATCATGAAAGAATCAAAATTAAGCATCATCAAGAGAGATAATCATCATCATGAAAGATAATCAACATCATCATGAACTACTATAACCATCTTGCAATAAACAACTATATCTATATTGCAATTGAATAAAGAAAATAAACCAAGATCAACTTGCAATAGATTAACTTGCAATAAGAAGGTAACTAACCATAACAATCATCTTGCAACAAAATAAACTAACTTGAATTGAACCATAAAACATTTGTTAAATGTTAGATAGTCAATAAGTTAGTAAGTTAGTGTTCATTTTAGGTTTTTGCTATAGCCTAATGAATTGTCAATTCATCTCACCCAAGGTCAACCAAGCTACCCAAAAGGGTACGAGTACGAGGACCCGAAAAGGACTTGCTATCAATAGAGCAAATTCTTTTGGATTCAATAGGTGTTTAGCAAATATAAAATGTGTTGCAAGATTAAGTAAATTTTAATCAAATACTAAAGTTGTGGTTAGTAAGTTGATTCATTTTTAACCTTCTTGATTAATATGAAAATTAGTAAATTGCAAGTTAGTTGGTTAGTAGATTGTTTAGTAGCAAGTTAGTAAGTTAGTAGTTAGATTAGTTGAGATGCAAAATAGGCAAAACACAAATACTCTCTCTCTCTCTCTCTCTCTCTCTCTCTCTCTCTCTCTCTCTCTCTTCATTCTCTTTTACTTTCATTATGAGAGATACAAGTTACATTTTTACATTATGCTTCAAGCAAATGCTTGAGAGAGATTAGAAGAAATTAATAAAAATAGAGGGAAGAGAGTGAAAAAGTTGATCCGAAATTGCCTTGTATACTCCAAAACATACTTGGATAACCTTGCAAAACAAGCAAACTCACAAACAACCATTGTTAATGTGAGAAAAAAATGACTATAAGGTCTAAATTATTTGACAATTTGATTTGCCAAAAATTGCATAAAAAGATTCTAGTTGCATTATACAATAATAAAAAATGTATTTCAATTTATGCAAAAAAAATGACTATTAGGTCTTAAAATAAAATAAATGACTATTTTTTTATTAAAAAACAGAATAATAAATGACTGTTTTTTTTATTAAATGACTATTTTTTTTTATTAAAAAATAGAATAATAAAAATGACTATTTTTCTAATAAATGACATTTTTTTTATTAAAAAACAAAATAATAAAAAATGACTTTTTTTTTATTAAATGACTGTTTTTTTAATTAAAAAAAAATAGAATAATAAAAAAAAAAATGACTGTTTTTTTTATTAAATGACTATTTTTTTATTAAAAAAATAGAATAAAAAAATGACTGTTTTTTTATTAAATGACTTTTTTTTATTAAATGACTATTTTTTTATTAAAAATAGAATAATAAAAAAAATTCAGACTATACAGCAAAATAGGTGGGGGGGCATTTGGCCCCCAAATAAAATAAATTTGCCTCAGATTTATTTTTCACTAAAATAGGGCAAATAATATATGGAAATAGGGTTTTTGAGCCTTTCGGATGCAACCATGGGGTCCGTTTGGCTCCAAAACCCTTCCAGCAAAAGCTCAATGCCAAAAATTTATAGATTTAAAATGAAAAACACCATTTGCAAAAGATCTAACAACTAGATAAAAAAAAACACAATAAATCTATAAACCCTAATGGCAGATTTGTAAAATAAGTTTGCCCAAATATCAAATGCATAAAATACCCAAATATCAAATGAATGCATTAAAACAAAAAAAATATATACCTTAATGGGTTTTTCACCTCAAATGATTGAAGACACTTGATGGAGATCTCAACCGCTCTGATACCAAATGTGAAACAAGCAAAGTCTTTCCAAGATCGAAGAATACTCCACAAGATCAATCACACATAAAAGAGGAAAACCCACAACATCAATATTAAGTGATTAAACCCTACTTCAAATGAAGAAGGGAAACATCCACTATGAAGCTCACTATATTACTCAATGATTCAACAATATAAGAATGCTTCATTGTTATGCAACAATATGCATCAACATGATATATATATATAGATAGATGTAATAGACAACACCCCTATTTAAAGAGAAGCTTTTCTACTACAACCATAAAATTGCCTTAATATTATCATAATCTTACCTTTGAGATGTGTGACAAATCTTATCACAATATTATCTTAAGATGTGTGACAAATCTTATTACAATATTATCTTGAGATGTGTGACAAGTGGCATCTATCAAATATTAAAAAGTGATTGGTTACTTTTTAATATTTACTAGAAAATAGAAAATAACTTTTTTTCACAAATTAAATATTCCTAGCACCTTTATTTTATTTATTAATTAGGTGGGAATATTTTTACATTAAATAATATTATTTTCTAATTCAAATATTATTCTTTAGACTTTATATTTTAGTCTAAGAATAATTTACACAATGTTGCATTATATATTCCAACACCTACGTCATATCAAAACAAAATACTTTGTAGTACATGATGAGCAAGACATATCACAATACACGTACCGCAAAGTAGATCATGCTATTGACAGAATTCGATCTACAGTTCATAAGTCAAAATTTCATCAAGGGACAAGTCATAGCAGATTAATTAGTAGAGGCACCTCTTTAGGATAACAAGCCTCTCACCATAGAATTTCCTAATGATATGGTCTTTGCATTATCAGATCCGCTAGAACTTGAAGAACCTAAGAAATAAAGAGACGTCATTTTTCTTTGATGGTTCGAAGTGTGAACAAGGGGGTGGAGCAAGTATTGTCTTTATCACACCATAGGGCACCCCATTACCCTTATCATTCAAAATAGACTTCCCATGCACAAACAACAATACAAAATATGAAGCATTAATCCTGGGACTCCAAACAACCATAGCAATGGGTATTAAAAGACTAAATATCTTTGGTGACTCCTTGCTCATAGTAAACTAGGTCAAAGGACTATTCTAATGCAGGTGCCCACTCCTGAAGACTTACAAGGAACTGTTAACACATACCTAGCCCGGATAAAAGGGTATGACATCAAGGCAATCCCTCATACGTCAAATAGATTTGCAGACACCATGGCCTCTTTGGGATCCGTAATCCCTCAAAATCCATCTACTAATTTTACAACCATTCATGTGAAAGTATTTTCACACTCAGTAATACATCGTGAAGCTTTTAACAATCAAGAATCAGTCAACATTATCAACATCGAGCCAAATCAGGATTGGTCCTTCGTAACCAGATATTTTTTGCAAACAACACCTTGGGTGTATTTGATCTTCCAAGGGCCTATGGAGTGTGGTGCAACCATACACCATAGAGTTGTTCCTCAATCCATGTTCACTAGCTCAAAAATATAGGAAAAGCAAGCTATCTTTTCTATAGAATTCATGGCTTATTAGGATTGGATTTCCCAACTACGAGACTTCTTTAAAGTTGGAATAGTATCTCAAGGTTTTTTGCATACTAAAAGGTGAACATTCAAATATAAAGCAACAAGATACATCTTGCTAGGAGAAATCCTCTATAGACAAGGATATTATGGAGTATTACTCTGTTACCTTGAGCCCTAGGAAGCATCCTAGGCAATTTTGTAAGATCATGACGGCATGTGTGGAGGGCATTTTAGTGGCATGGCCATCGTTAAGCACATATTGAGAATGGGTTACTATTGGCCCACCATGGAAAGGGATTATTGTGAGTGTGTCAAGAAATGTACTAAGTGCCAGCATCATACAAATCTAATGCACTTGCCATCGCAAGCCTTGTAGCCCATCCAGGCAACATGGCCATTCTCGTAGTGGGGACTAGACTTTATTGGGAAGATCTCACCCCCATCTTCAGGCCAACACACATTCATCATAATGGCCACAGAATACTTCACTAAATGGGTAGAAGCGATCCCCTTAAAATCAACAACTCGACCAATGATTGCAAATTTTATACTCCATAATATCATAAGTCATTTTAGGGTCCCTTCTAAGATAATATCGGATAAAAGACCATATTTCAAGAACAAAAATGTGTGTGCTTTAATGAAAAAATACCATATTCATCATAGTTTTTTAACACCTTATTATCCACAAGCAAACAGGGAAGTAGAAGCCTCAAACAAAACAATAGTCTCCATCTTGAGGAAGATGGTGCAAGACAATCACAAGGATTGGCACATGCAGTTGCCTCTTGCACTATGGACATACAGGACTAGTATACGGACTCCCACTAGGGTAACACCATTTTCACTAGTATATGGCACTGAGGCCATCATGCCACTAGAATTAGAAATTCCAACTCTACGCATAGCATTAAAAGACTTCATAGATGATGATGTCACGTGACAAGGCTGCCTTGATTAGTTGATGCTTCTTGATAAATGTTGAGTCAATGCTTTAGAGCATCTTCGTATTTACCAGGATCACCTTGCACGAGCTTACAATAGTAAAGTCCACCTAAGGTAATTCAAGTTTGGAGATCTAGTGCTCAAAGAAAACTAGTAGAATTTGAATCTTTCACCGCATATGTGAGACAAGTTCACAGTAAATTGAATAGGCCCATACATGATTTAACAAAGAGTTGGGCCTAGAGCATATTGCCTTATATCATTATATGGTGTTGAAGAGCCTAAACCTCTCAATATCATACACTTAAAGGTATTCTACACATAAAACACAAAAAAAAAATTCAAATATGTCATAAAACACAAAAATATTCAAATATGTCAAAAATACAAACAAATCATAAAAACATAAAATTTCAAAATGCAATCAAAGGCTCCAAGGGTAATTCATCCCGCTTGGTCAAAATTAATTCAAAATTCTCCAAGGGTGTTCAGACTGCTTGGTCAACTCCAATAAATCAAAGGATCCAAGGGTATCCAAAAGCTTGGTCAAATCAAATCAAAAAACTCCAAGGGTATTCAAACCGCTTGGTCAACTTCAAATCAAAAATCTCCAAGGGTACTTCATGCTACTTGGTCAAAAATCAAAAAGCCCCAAAGGTATTCAAACCACTTGGTCAACTTTAAATCAAAATTCTCCAAGGGTATTCAAACCGCTTGGTCAAAATTAAATCAGAAAGCTCCAAGGATATTCAAACCACTTTGTCAACTTCAAAACAAAAAGCTCCAAGGGTATTTCATGCTGCTTGGTCAAAAATCAAAAAGCCCCAAAAGGTATTCAAACCACTTGGTCAACTTCAAATCAAAATGCTCCAAGGGTATTCAAATCGCTTGGTCAACTTCAAATCAAAATGCTCCAAGGGTATTCAAACCATTTGGTCAACTTCAAATCAAAAATCTCCAAGGGTACTTCATGCTACTTGGTCAAAAATCAAAAATCCCCAAAGGCATAATAAGCCCTTTGGTCAAATCAAAAAAAAAATACAAAAACAATGTAAAAATCAAAAATACAAAAACAATTGCATCTCACGTCTTGCATCCACATCATTGCATTGCATTTTCATATCCACTACAATTGCATATGTTATGAGAGCCTTAAAATTGATACCACTGTTTGTAGCACAAATCATTCAAATCCACACCTCCATCAACACAAGTATATAATTGTGTTTTTCGACACAACCATTATTTGTTGCTATCCATAATATACTAAGGTTATTCAGTTAATCAACCACACCTAGTGATCTTATAATTTTTTTAGGAAAACAACTTTGATTAGTAGAAGGTAAGGTCTAGCCATGATAATGCCTTAGATATTCAAGATCCCATCACTAATTGAAAAACTAAAATCCTAGTTGGTACAAGGAAAATATGAAAGCTGCAAAGCATTCTAAGTTACCCTAAGCAAAAAGGATCTTCCTTGCTTATCCCCATGTGCAACCATTTTAAAGGTGCTGAGAATTGGTAAAAGGACAAGCTTTACCCTATCCAAATCCCTTGCTTAAATCAAAATAAGCAAAATCTCAAAACAAAGTACATATTCAAAAGGCTAAGCATACAGTCTACATTTCAAAGCAATAATCCGATATACAAATTAGAAAATCTGAAAAAAAAATCCTAGCTCAAAGAAAAATAAATAAAAAATAAACAATGATTTTCATCACTACATATGAGAAAAATAAACAGTGATTATCATCACTACAAAAATCCTTGCTCAAATAAAAATAAAAAATAAATAGTGATTTTCATCACTACATATGAGCAAATATCCAAAGCCAAAAAGAAGCCAAAAAAAATAATAAAGCTTGAATCCCTGGAATTCTCAGCATTGTACAAAACTGGAAGGAGAAATCCTTACGCATGATGATATGTCTATCACAATTGCTTCATGCATTTGTATAGACCAATGTTTGAATGTGGATGAGCTAGCTTAGGTAACCCAATGTTGCCTAGTGGTATAGTCTAACCAAGTCCAACATAAGGATGAGAAGAACACTTGATAATTTTTTATCTTTGCAATGGGCTGAAAGAATCCTGCCTGACATTAGAGGAAATGCTTAAGTTCTACCTCAAAATACACAATCACTTGCACACACAGGGATCATGAAAAACTAGGTCCATGGTAAAAACCTTACTTTTCAAAAGTCTAGAGTGGTCAGTGGACAGTTGTTGATAAGGTAATTAGAGTGTTTGAATCTCCAAAAAGCCCCAAAAATTCTTAAATAGCAACAAATCATAACATCATTTACACCATTACTTTATTTATAAGATTCTACAAATTAGGGGGTATCAACATAGTAGGAAAGATACTGCATATATATTATAAATTGTATATAGATGACCACTGACTACTTTATATATTTTAATTTACAGAAACTTATCAAGAAAATGCATTACACACCATTACATATCATATATGAATACTTAATAAATTCTTATGATAAGAGTGATTTTTTAAATTCATGATTATTTTTTTACTTTCTATGGTATCACCCATTAATATTTTCAATTTCATATGCATTACGTATGATTTAAGTGATTAGAGCATACAGGTTCGTTTATACCATTCCATCACATAAGTTAGATGCATACAAATAAAGCAAAATTAAACTTGCATTTAACAAAAATAACACATCCGCAAACATAATTTATGGATCATCCATCATCACATCATAAAGCACATCATAAAACACATAGGCAATATCCATTTGCATACAATCATGAATTCATCATAAAAATACAGCACGTCATATCATCAAATTATATAAGCATCTACACATCAATATAAGCATCTGCAATATCATCTATCTAACATATACATCAAATCATGATAATTCCATCATCACATCACATCATAAAACATAATAACAACAAAAACATTAGCAATAAATGATACACATAATGAGTCATAATGAAAAGATATCATAAAAGTATGTGTGTCAAGTCCATGGATATACAAAAATACCCATGGATGACAGTCATATAGGTCAGCCTAACCTCAAAAATGAATCAAAACCAAGAGTATCATCAATCAAATACTAGTCCTGCACCCCCTGCAACACCGCCCCTTGTGGTCGAATCTTTGGGAGAATGGTGCGAGCTAGACTCTACTGGTCTCTTTGTGTGAGGTTGGGCCCCATGACCAGGTCGGACAGAATACTACCCTGCTATAGAACTCATGCTAACATGTGACCCACTTATGGCTCCTCTCGCCCTAGGAATGGTGCCTAGACTAATGATCTGCCTCAAGAGAGTGGTAATCTAGGTTGTGTCCTTAGCAATCTGTACATCACTCTCATCCAACAAACCCTATAGACGATAAACCTTAGTCTCTAGAGCTACCTTCAAAGTATCCTTGGGAGTAGGAGGAGCAACAACAACCTACATTTGGGCAACTCCTCCTAGATCAGCCTGCAAAGCCCGTATTTGGTCTGACAGTTGAGCTATAGTAGTATCCCTTTGAGCTATGGTGGCATCGTGTTGTTGTACCTATATCTTGGCTGACTAGAGCTTGACATCCACATCATGTAGATGTGTCCTGAGAGGAGAATATCTCTTCTCAGGCTCCATCTCCTCCTCCACCTCCTTAGGAGCCTCTTGCTCCTTCACTGCCACTTGAGCTACCTACTGGTCCCATGACACAGTTCTAGCATGAACCCTACACCCCGCTAGGTCTGCCCCATCTCCTCCATCATCCTCTCGGCCTAGACTACCCTAGGCATCCTCCTTGTCAGCCAGCTCTGTAACCTGTCAGGGATGGAGGTCTTTCTTTGATGTGCCTTTACAAAAATAGTACTAGTGGCACATCCTGCTATAACCTGTACTAATGAAGAACCTAAGAGTAGAAGAAGTGCTCTCGGATGTTGACCTTATGGCAAATGAGCCATCACTAGTGCTTCATCCTAGTAGTAAAGTTATCAGGGTCATCCCAAGCAGGACACTCATGATAAGGGCACCATATGATATCTCCATCTTGGAGTCCAATGAAAGTGTCAGTGTAATGAGTCAGCTCCCCTATGAATGTGTGGCTCTTGCACTCCTCGCTCTCTCTGGCCCACCTAGCACCATAGCACTGCATCCTCCCATCCATAGCCATGATCTCAATGGGAAGCCCCTTAGGGTGATCTACCCTAATGTGCTCCCATCCCCAGACCTATAGAATCCAACTACATGTGATGCTGACATGACCCCTCCAATGGATGTGGTGTAGCTTGTCATAACACTGAGCCAATAGAGACCTACCCCATGCATATATGATAGGCTCCTTGTTGTCTATTAGGTCCTAAACCATCACAAGGAGGTTCCAAGGGAACCTCAAGCCTGAGCAATCTGGGATGAGGACATTGTTGATGACCATCAGCAGCACTACGTGCCTCGCTGTGAAAACCTGCTCCTAATACTAGAGGATGATAGACACTCCCCCAGACCTGGTGTCCTTGAGAGCATCCTTAGAATACCTCCTGAACACCCAAGTGAATACGACCACCTGATCATTAGTGGCCAAAGAAATAATAGCCACCCCATCAAAAGGGATCCAAAATATCCTATACACATCCTCCGGCATAATGGTCATCTCTTCGGTCGGGAGGTGGAAGGTATTAGTCCAAGGGTCCCAACGATGAGCCAAAGTCATAAGATAAGCCTGGTCTAACATAAGGTGAGGTAATCTGGTAACATACTAGAGCCCACGAGCCTTGAGCCATGCCCATTTCATGTCATCCAAGCGAGGAAGAAGGTCAAGTAAGAGCTTCAAGTCTCGAGCCCAAGCAATAAGGATCTAAGCAAAGCAAAAGAAAGATGAAACATGACTACAATGCAATGCAGGCTAAAGAATAGTTCAAAAATTTCAAAAAAAATCAAAAGCTATCTCAAAAATTTAATAAAAAGCAAAAAAATACAAAAAAATGGCTAATGGATTTAGCCGCTATCACCTACAACGGCTGAAAACTGGCTGCTAGAGACAACAGTGGCCAAGACCCAATGATAAAAAATTTTACTATTGGGGTTCAAACCTGGCTGCTCTGAGTGACAGTGGCTCAACACTGGCTGCTCTAAGCAATATCGATCAAGGGATGACATGGAAAACCCATGAACCCTTGGCCAAAAAAGAACAAAAAAATCAAAATATTGCAAAATAACATAAACAGATCAAAAGAGAAGGGAAAACAAAAAAAAATTAAAGGCAAATTCCCACTCAGGCATCAAAACAAAGCTAAGTTCAAACACGCTTAAAATGGTAGCAATAGGTGAATAACAAAAAAATTCAGAAACCCTAGGCTAAAGCCACTAACAAAAAAACAAAATCAAAATTGGGGACTAACCCACCAAAGCAGAAAGTAAGCTAAACCTAGCTACGGGTTTTGATTCGTTACCAACAGGTTTAGTGAGGTTCATTTTACCAATTACTTAGTGAGGTTCATTTTTACCCAAATAAAGGAAAATAGAGCTAGGGTTTAGAAAAAGAGAAATACCCAAGAAGCTCCAGCTCCTCCAACAGTTGATGTCTCACCCTACGCAGCCATGTCCTCGACACCAAGTAAACTCCAAAGTTGCAACCATCGCTATCACACCAGAGCTCTAAAAGTGAATCTTCAACAATGAAAATGAAAGGTCAAACCCTAGAAAATGCAAATTTTATATTTCTTTAATTATGCCTTGGCCGCTGCTGACGTCAGTGGCCTAAACTTCATGGCCACTCAAGGCAACAGTGGCCACAAGCAAGAACTTAGAGGCTGTTGGACCTGACAGCGGCCAGATCCATAGATCAAAATAAAAGGTTTCCTCCTTGAGAAATCACACAAAAACAACAAATATACACACTTTGATGGTTTAAAATCATCAGAATGTTCAAAATAACAAAAAAAATCACATAAAAGCATAATCTCAGGTAGGCCTCGTATTCAATCACCTACTCTATCAACTCGACGATTGCAACGATTCGCACTCCATGTATTTCTATGAGATGAGTAGATAACCATAAGGCCACTTGGGGTAAAAACAACTCATTTTGGAATTACGATGTGCCACCCTTCAATATTGAAGAAGACCAAGATGGTCGAACTGCTCCATGAGTGCGAAAGGATCATCCTAATTCCCCTATGATATCAAAAACATTAAGCCAAAGTGATACAATCTAAACATAAATAGAATCACTCATCCTAACTCCCTAATAAGGCTATTGATATCTGGACCGCTCCTCGGGATAAGTATGGATGATTATCATAAACAATTGGAATCACACTTGGATGTGGGATTGCCCATTGAAAGCAAAAAATACTAGAAAGGAACCAGATTAGTCATATTGGTCAAGCGACTTGTCGCTTCATTCATTGTCATTTCTTCACCAATTCATTGTGTGAGGAAGTAGTTCAAAACTTCAACATAATCATAATTAAAATCAACAAAATATCACTCGGTCATAGAAAAATCATGTTCTTCCTACAAATAATTACATACAACAATCACAAATTTCCCTTGTTTGCTAGGAATGTAAGTAGACATGACATCTTTAATTGTAGCTCTCCTACCGGTCGAAATTGTTGTAGCAGTTGAAGCTACCCGATTGAGTTTGAGGAATGAGTGCAATTTAACATGCCCAAGCCACTAAGCTAAGTCCTCAAAACATTGAGGCAATGATTCAAGGGATGCATGCCATCTTGCATGATTGGGCCATCCGGCGTTGATCAGACCATTGATCACCATACACCCTACAAACATATCAGTCTACATTTTTGCTCAACGTTGTGTTTTCCACACAATGCATCGCAAAAAGGGGCATCTGTAGACACCTAAATCATGTCATGCTTAGGGGAGCTTCTCACATAGACACATTCATAAGATCAAATGACATAATCTTAGACTTTCCAAGCATCAACAATGGTTCTCACCACTCATTTGGGGTCTTTTCAAGCCATCCAAGCCTAGCCGCTCAAGCCAAGAGCAACCATATCCTAGCCACTCAAGCCTAGAGCGGCTAGACCTTAGCCATTGTAGATGATAGTGGCCAGATATTAGTCATTGTAGACAACAGCGGCTAAGCCATAAGAAGCATTTTTGCCAATAAACAGGCCTAATCACGGGCGGAAGTGGCAGTCTGCATGCAATAAAGGTGAGCGAGAGTAACTTTGCATTCCTTTTCATGACCAGTTCACATAGGAGACTTGATTTTACATTTAGAATTTAGTTAACTGGCCTCCAAACATAAACAAAGGATAAAATCTTCTCATGCTAATGACCAGTTCGCATAGGAGACTCAAGTTGGCAGTTATATTTTAGATAATTGGCTTCCAAACATAGAAAATACAATAAGCTTCTCATGCTAACTTACACTACGCATGAGAAATTTATTCCTAGGTCTTGGAAATAGACCTAGGGTTTCACACTATAAAAGGTGCAAGCCTAAGAGCACCAAGGGAGAGAGACATATACATATTTTATCAATCTTGGTCATTGAGGAGAGCTTTCGAGACTTGGAGAGTTCCCTTGGAGATCACGAGTACGGTGAAGCCCTGACGGATTGAAGAGCATAGCACCATTATTTCAACATCGGATACAAGCTTTGGTCCATAGCTTTGGAGCAAAGAGGATGAGAATCACTTTAGCGACAGTTGTCTTGGAGAGTTCCCTTGGAGATCACTTTATCTTAGGATTTTAGACATTAGATTCATTATTTTAGCATATCATTAGCATAACATCATTTCATTCGTTTGCATCCATAGCATTAGTCTAATTTACACTTGCTTTCATTTGTTATATTCAGTACTAACAACCTCATTCGGGGAGGCATTCTCGGACATCTAAGTGTGTGTTGTTATTTCATTACTTACAGGGCCACAAGTTGATCGGATAGAACCTACGACTTACTAGAGCAAAAGGGATCCCTCTAGGAAAAAGACCTAGAGAAGGAGGCATCTATAAGCCCTCATACATTTTTGTGTGCGAAACCGGGAAGCTTTTCAAAAGTGCACCACCTCTTCATGAAAGGGGCACTCTTTACCTATTTATAACCTTATTGTATCGAAATGGGTATCCCTAAGAGGGATTGACATGTAACTAAGTTTCAATATGAATAAAGAGATCCATCTTTGTTATTTTCATGTTATATGCTTTTTTCATTGTCTTCCATTTCATCTTGGGTTTTTAATAACATTGCAAGTAGAGTAAAGCGGTGCGTGCATCTTGGGGTCGCTACACATCTTACCGAATTGCATGGACAACCAATCGCTGCAATCACCAAGGAGATAGAATAGACCACTAGATACAAGGTTCACTTGAAATTTGTATTTGAACTTGGCAAATGTGCAAATGTAAATGATTGATGGTGTTGAAATGAAAATGATGTTGAAATGAAGGTGTAATGATGAGAAATGCATTGGTGATTGGATTTTATGATTTTGTGAAATTTTGCATTGGTTTGGAGTATTTTTGAAGCAATTTTGGACAATTTTATGACTTTTTGGTCGTAAACAAAAGTTAACCACCCAAATCAATTTATGTTCTCACAAAAAGTGATGAAATGATGTGATGGATGATGAAAATGATGAATATGGTCGTTTTGTGAAAATTTGAACCGTTTTGGTGTGTTTTGAAGCTTGTTAAGCGATTTTGCACCTTTTGGGCGTAAACAAAAATTATGCATCCAAATCAATTTTTGTTTTC
The DNA here is from genome assembly GCA_028583015.1 of Wollemia nobilis. Taxonomy (NCBI): domain Eukaryota; kingdom Viridiplantae; phylum Streptophyta; class Pinopsida; order Araucariales; family Araucariaceae; genus Wollemia; species Wollemia nobilis. The sequence continues at coordinate 3,213,306 of JAQPPZ010017049.1, read as the reverse complement.
ACAAAATATGATATGATGATGAAATGAATGTATGGATGAAATTTGGAGTGATTTTGTGGAGGTAAGATACCTTTTTGGATCATTTTGGTCTTTTTGCAAATTTTGACACCAAATGTTGGCCTGCATCTATAGCAACCTCAAACACCTCTGGGCATGTATGAATTTGTAGATGCTAATATGAATTTGAATACACATTTGAATGCCCATGGGTGTTCTAGTGTGCCAAAAATGGCTATAAATATTCTATAAAAGTGAAGTCAAATTCATTCTTTCCGTTCATTAATTTCAGAAGCTACATCTAAGGAAGTGAAGAAGTGAGCTGTAGTGGAGTGAAGGAGTGTGGTGGTGCGGAAGCTATGGCAATAGAGGGTGTGGATGTGGCAGTAGGAGCATATGTGCAAGTTGCTGAGGTAAGTGCCCTTGGAACTCTTGTTTGGACTTGTGCAATTTTTTTTTTGAAATCATGCAAATGAATGTGACATTAATGTTCTTGCCTTGTTTATGTGTTGTGTTGTAGTTGAAGATTTTGGATCCTAGACATCGGTTCTTGCCCTACATTCTAAGGGTGAGAAAGGTACTACAGGATGATCAGTGGAAGTGGTTGGAGGATGTGGGGCTACTTGGAGTAGCCTAGATTGATGTGGTGAGGGCGGATGAGGGGTATCTCTCTACCTTGGCAGAGATATGGGATCCAGATAGGGGGACCTTTCAGCTCCCTACTAGAGAGGTGACAGTGACACTTGAGGATGTATATCACATCCTCAAGTTACCAGTGGAGGTATTATGTGTTGAGGTTGGACACAATAAGGGGTATGATATGGGCCACATCTTTGGAGATGGATGGTGGAAGGAGAGTGTGAAGGGTGGAGGGATAAGGTATTTGGCTATGTACCTGGATAAGAAGTTGGATGCACTTCCCATGTTAGTCATGTTCATGTTGGCCAACATAGTGGCCCTAAATAGCACTAGTTGTTGGTTCCCATGGAACATGATTAGTCTAGTGTATGACATGCTTGATGTGCCTTGGGTGTATGCATGGGCACCTGCTCTATTAGTGCAACTATACTAGGATCTATATGAGGTGAGGAGGCAAGGGTGAAAGGGGTTGGGATGTAGTTTACTACTATAGTGTTGGGGTTGGGAGCACTTCAGTGTGGCTCGACCTGTGGGCTTTCCTACTAAGGCATGGGATAGGGAGTAGCCCTATGCTATGAGATAGCCATTGGTTGAGGAGGTGCAACCGAGTCATCCTATTCATACTGGATAGGAGTACAAGGATCTATGGGTTGGACTGACATTAGCTCAGGTGCTTTGGAGGCCATGGTGAGGTGCCACTTGGATTGGTGATGGGGAGCAGCTATGGAGGGTACAATAGGCTAGATGGGTGGTTGGGAGGCACAAGAGTGAGGTGGAGTTCATCTAGTTCTCATGGGTGCTACGATAGTTTGGGCTAAGGTAGGGGGTTCCTGAGGCACTAGTTCTCTATAGGCATCATCGAGATGAGATGGGTCTACCTTGTGCTGAGGCATGGAGGGTGACCTATGAGGATGATGAGGAGATGGATCTCCCTGATGTGGATGATGCAGGAACTACTGTAGAGTATGATGCATGGTTCACTGCACATCCACCATGGGTATCAAGTCTGGTAGTGGATGGGGGAATGGTGATGAGGATGAGGTAGAGGTCAAGGAGGAGGAGATAGATGAGGCTCCTAGATATCAAAGATACCTTCGATCTAGTAGTCAAAGGAGATAGGTGAGGGATGCAGTAGAGTAGGCTCTAGATATTGGAGGTGATGGAGGTGATGATGATGATATGGAGGAGGTTCTAGAGAGACCTATAGGCCAGAGTGAGGAGGATTGGGTGAGGCTTGAGCAGTTGGTGGTAGAGTAGGATGTAGTGATAGTGGCTCGGGTTATGGAGGTAGCGGCTCAGGATGTGAAGATAGCTTAGCTATGGGTGGAGCTAGAGGTACAATTGATTATAGGTGGAGGAAAGGATAGGATCACGAGGCTCCAGGAAGAGCTACTTGAGAGGGACCATCATCAGAGACATGATGTATGATGCCTTTGGGCTCGATATGGATATATCCAAGTTTTGGAGGATCGATTGATGGAGCACCACATTGGGCTTCCAGATCCACCCTCCTCATCCATATTTAGGTCTATTAGGCATAGTGAGTCTAGGCATAGCTCTAGGTCTAGGGCTCCTTCAAGGTCATAAGGGTCCTCTTATAGGTGTTAGCTAGTGCTTGAGATGCACTTTTTGTATATGAGCCTTGGTGCTCCATTGTATATAGCCTTCGGGCATTCATTGTACATGTGATATATATATATATATATATATATATATATATATATATATATATATATATATATATATATATATATATATACATGGCTATTACTTTTGTGTGGATGCTTTTGTGTGAATGCTTTTGTGTTAATGCATGTGTATATGTGTGATGGATGATAATAAATTGATAATGTGTTATGAATGCAAATGAATTAATGCTCTAATGATCATTCATAGTTTAGATTTTTCTTGACCATGTATAGCATTGTTGTTTAATCAGGGGCACCAAACTAGTGGTATGTGAAATGGAAGACTCATGTAATGATATGAATGTTGATATGGAAGAAGATATGGATGTTGATATGGAAAACTGATAATTTTTGTAGAGACTCGGACCTACTAGTGGTATCTAACAAACTCACTAAATACTGCCTAATTTTCTCTAAGACCAAATGTGTGTGCAGTGAATTCATTTACCGAATCATGAGTATGGTAATGACTCGAGGTAATCAAGAACCAATGTGTGTGCAAGTGAGTTCATTAACCCATCTTGAGTAAATTGAGATGAAACCTGTTATGGAGAAGATCAAGAAGCTAGCTTGTCCTTATGAGTTCATTAGAGGTCTCTTTAAAATATATGTGTCACCATGCATGAGCGTACTCCACTACTAGTCAAGCATCTATAGCCCCGATGGAGATTAACTCCATAGTCCAATAATTTGATCTCTAAGCTTTGGGGATTCATACTACCTAACCGTCTAACTAGAAATGTAGTTCTATCCTTACAACTTGAGGATCTGTGGTGTGTGATGTGTAAAAGATTTAGAGTTTTGGGGATTTTTCCCTACTCTTTCTTTTATTTTGAATTTGTGATAGTAGTGAAAACCACTATTTTTTTGGACTATGTGCATAATGGGACAAGCAAGGAATACCCTTTTCACTTCGAGGTTCAACCCAAGTATGGTATTATCTCTCTTTGACATAAGATATTTTTAAGATGTATGATTGTGTTTGGTTCAAGAGTGTTAGAGTCAATTCCTATAACTCAAGATTTTCTTAGTGAAAATGTGTCTTGGTCCTAAAGAAAACTTGACATGTATTGGAGGTTTCTAGAAACACTAGGAGTGGCTGAGTGACCAAAAACACCTAGGGATTATGGAAATGTGGTTTACAAATGATAATTTGACTTTATGGAATGGTGCAATGAAATGGATGATGATTTGAAGGTGCCCTTGATTAAGGCAACAAAACTTTATTGGACCAATTATTATCTGAACTGAATAAATGACCCCTAATATGAAATGTGAAATGTGTGAATGATGTTGTGAAATGAAATGTGAAATGCAATGTGTGAAATGAAATGTGTGAAATGTAATGTGTGAAATGCAATGTTGTTTTTGTGTATTAGCCATGTATATATACATATATATAAATCACATTAAGCATAGAATGCTCTCAAGTGGATGATGTTAAGTGGTTCGAGCTCTTCAACTCCCTCTAGACTGGCAAGCCTATAAGTTCCTTTACCCACTTTTTGAGTGATAATGTATGGACCTAACCAATTAGCCATGAATTTATCATGAAGATGCGATAATGCATTGGTGTTTTGTTGATTCTCTTTAAGAACAAGATCTCCTACTTGGAATTCATGTAGATGAACTTTGGCATTGTAAGCATGCTTTAGGCGGTCTTGATAAACTCGTAAATGCTCTAAAGCATTAACACACCTTTCATCAAGAAGCGTGAGTTGGTCAAAATATGCTTGTCTAGCAGTATCATCATCTATGAATTCTTGCAATAAAATTCGCAATGAGGGGATCTCAAGCTCAAGAGGTATGATTGCTTTGGCTCCATAGACCAATGAAAATGGCATTGCCCTAGTAGGCATGTGGATGCTTGTTCGATAAGCCCATAATGCCAAGGGGATTTGAGTATGCCAATCTCTATGATTTTCTTTGACTAGTTTCTTGAGAATAGCAATTAAGGTCTTGTTGGTAGCCTCAACTTGTCCATTTGCTTGTGGGTAGTAAGGAGTCAAGAAACTATGTTGGATATTATATTTCTCACAAAGTGCTCGAACATCCTTGTTCTTGAAAGACTTGCCATTGTCAGAGATGATTTTTGAGGGAATACCAAAATGACAGATGATATGATGAAGTATAAACTCCACAATTCGAGGTCTTATCGTACTGGTTAGAGGAATTACCTCAACCCACTTTGTGAAGTATTCAGTGGTTGTGATGATGAATGTATGTTGTCCCGAGGAAGGAGGTGAGATTTTTCCAATCAAATCAAGACCCCATTGTGAAAAGGGCCAAAGGCTTTGAATAGGTTGTAATGCTTGTGATGGCACATGAGTTAAATTAGCATGCTCTTGACATTGCTTACAATGCTTGACATAAGTGCAACAATCATGTTCCATGGTGGGCCAATAGTAACCCATGCATAGAATATACTTTGCAATGGCCATTCCACTAAAATGACCACCACAAGTACCATCATGAGCTTCATCTATGGCTCTTTGTGCCTCTACAAGCTCAAGACAATGAAGGAGGATTCCATCATAACCATGTCTATACAACATGTCCCCCAAGAGAGTAAAATGAGCTATCTTTTGCTTGAAAGTGTGTTTAGCAGTCCGTGACATATCTAATGGGAGTGTTCCAAACTTGAGGAAGGCTATTATTTGGTTTGACCAAGGCTCATATGGCTTCAAATGGATAAAGAAAACATCCTTTTCATCCTTAGATTCAACATAAACAATTGTATATTTAGAGATCATTGTGATAATGAGTGGTTGTACCTCTCCTACAGAGTTCTTTGGAATCAATGATCCTAGAGAGGCCATCGCATCTACAAATCTATTAGTCGAACATGGCAAACTATCGATTTCATACCAATCAAATTTGGTGAGCAATTTCATTGCTACTTCATGGTAAAGCTTTATGGTAGGTTCTTTGCATTGGTATTCTCCATTGATTTGTCTAACAACAAGTTGAGAATCACCAAATATCTTGATATGCTTTATGCCCATAGCTATGGCTGCTTGAAGACCTAAGATTAAGGCTTCATACTCTGCATTGTTGTTTGTGCATTGGAAGTCAAGTTTGAATGATAAGGGAATAGGTATCCCTTGGGGTGTATGAAACATGACTCCAGCACCTTGACCTTTTTTGCACTTAGAACCATCAAAGAATAGTGTGATATCGACATCTTCCTCTGGAATGACATCTTCTTCTTGTTCAGTGATAATGAATACTGAATCATCTAGGAGCTCAATAATCAAGGGTTGATCACTAGGAAGTGGAGCTTCCACAAGCTGATCGGCTATGACCTAACCTTTAATGGATTTTTGGCTAATGAACTCAAGATCGAATTCAGTGAGAAGCATTATCCATTTTGCGGTGCGGGTGTTATTGTAAGTGTGAGATATCATATAACGTAGAGGATTTTTGTGAGCTATGACATATGTGGTGTGACTAAGCATGTAATGTCTGAGTTTCTTAGTGGTAAAAACCACTTCTAAGCACAATTTTTCCATGTAAGCGTATCTGGTTTCATAGCTTACCAATGTTCGACTAATGTAATAGACAACTTGCTCTCGATTGTTCTCATTCTTTTGTGCAAGCATTGTCCCTAATGCAAAGTTTGTTGCTAAAACATAAATATGGAAGGGGACCCTAGAATGAGGAGGAGTTAAGACTGGTGGAGAAGCTAGGTATTGCTTGATATCATCAAAAGCTTTTTGGCATTCATCTATCCATGAAAATATCACCCCCTTTTGTAGTAGGTGATTGAATGGCCTACATTTTTCATAAAGTTATGCAATGAAATGATGGATCGATTGAATATTTCCTTGTAAACTATGTAATTCCTTCAAGTTTTTTGGGGGAGGCATCTCCATGATGGCCTTGACTTTGTTTGGATCCACCTCAATGCCTCTTTTGGAGATAATGAATCCTAGTAGTTTGCCTGAGGTAACACCAAAGACACATTTCTTGGGGTTCAACCTTACATTATGCTCTAGAAGTCGATCAAAGACTTTTTCCAAGACACCAATGTGCTCTTGTCGAGTTTTAGATTTTTCCAAGAGATCATCCACATAATATTCGATGATCTTATGCATGTAATCATGGAATATGTATGTCATGGCATGTTGATAAGTGGCACCTACATTTTTGAGGCCAAAGGGCATCACCTTGTAACAAAAATCCCCCAAGGTGTAGTGAATGTTGTTTTGTGTTGGTCATCAGGATTGATTTGAATCTGATTGTATCTTGAAAAACCATCCATTAGAGAAAGCATTTCATGGCCAGCGTAGGTGTCAACAAGAGTATCAATGTTTGGTAGAGGAAAATCATCCTTAGGACACGCTTTGTTAAGGTCTCAAAAATCAGTGCAAATGTGTATCACCCCGTTAGGCTTACGAATGGGTACCATGTTTGAAAGCCACTTAGGATAGTCAATGGGGACAATGAAACCCACATCTAATAGCTTTTGAAGCTCTTATTTGACCAAGAGGGCAATGGTAGGATGCATCCTTCTAAGTTTTTGTTTGATCGACTTAGCATCAGAATGCAAGGTGAGATTGTGGACAACCAAGTTAGGGTCAAGACTAGGCATGTCTTTGTAGGACCATGCAAAAATACCCTTCTTCTTGAGGAGAGCAATTAATTGCTCTTGTTCATCTATGGATAAAATTTTACCAAGTTTGACAATTTGGGGATTGTCTTCATCTGAACTAAGGTTCACATCGATGGTATCTTCAATGGACATGTGAGAACCTTCCTCAAGCTGATGGGACATTGGGATCAGATGAATGTCATCTATGATATTATCAAACTCTTCTGACTCAACCTCTTCTATGTCTACCTGGAAAACCTCAGGATCTGAAGGTGAAGGTGAAGGTGAAGGTGGAGGTGACGGAGGAATGTAGTTGGCTAAAGCCCTTAACAATTCCTCGAAAAGGAAAAATTTGAAAAAGGATGGAGGTGAGGAAATTTGGTCCATATCAATAAGGCTCATGTCAATTGGAATTGGCTTTGCCAAATCATATGGATTACGGAGTGGGGTGAATAAGTCAATAGGATTCATGTTGACTTAAAGGGGAAAATGGTGGTTGGAAAGGTGGAGGATGGATGGATCCTGTCTGCTAGAATCGATGCTAGAGCTCTGGGAACCTGAACAACAGCAAGCAACACAAATAAATGCAATTGGAAAAAAGCCATGTTCATGCAATGCAAATGATTTTTTTTTGAATTTATTTTTTAATTTTTAATTTTTAATTATGTACATATGTTACAAAATTGGTCGATGAGATGGATCAATGAAGTGGAGGTGGTGGTTCACCGGTTGGTTCGGCTCACTCTTGTGGAAGAAGCAAGTGAAGGATGGGCTGATGGATGGGGAACATTCTGAGGTAAAACTCATCTTGTTCAGTGAATGGAATGATGGGTTCTGATTCCTCATCATATTCATCAGAAGCTATCGATATAACATTGAATTCTTCATAAATTTCATCTTCAGATTCATCGGTGTGATGGATATCTTCTTCTGAATTCAAATGTAAACTTTGAAAAGCTTGTTCAAAAGAAGAAGTGGAAGAAAGTGGATGATAGCCTAAACCTGAATGGTCATGCACTTCTCGATATGAAACATCGATGATCTCATGCATTCCTTGTTCATGTCATCCTAGGCCATGTCCTTTCCAATTAACTATATGAAAATATTGGGATGGAAAACCCGACATGTGTTGTATATTGGTAGGAGTTGGTTGCTTGGGTTCATCTAGGGAAGATAGATTGGATGATGAATCAATCCCCCCATACACAAAATTAATGCTATTGGGCATTGAACCCATGTTGTACACCACTCCTATAGATAAGGGTGGGTCACGTGGGTGACCATAATCCTTAGCAGTTTGGATGTTGAATGGTGTTACGGTGATGTCTTGGACCACGTATTCACCAATACCAAGATTAGTGAGGTGGACCTCAACTTGGGATGATGTGGAAGTGGATGAAGTGGATGACTCAGGACTGGCTTGGGATTTTGACAATGGGAGAGGTATGGACTGAGATGGCATCTCACAATCCATTAATGCGACTTGTGAGACGTCGGTTGACGTGGATGGAGGTGGATTTGGCTAAGGTGGTTGTTGAATGGGTGATGATGTGGAAGGAATTATGGTGGAAGATTTTGATGTTGATGATGTGGCTGATGTGGATTGAGTTTGACCACATGTGCATGTAGTCAAAGGTGATGAATATGGGGGAATGGAAGTGGAGGAGGAGGGGGGGGGGGGGCGCCCCGAAAAGGGGATGAAGAAGAGGAGGGTGGGGGGGGTGGTGGGGGGGGGGGTGAGAAAAGATGAGTGGAAGGAAGCATGGATTCATAAGGATTTGAAATAAAATTGCAATACTTAAATGGTTCAACATCCACTAGTATGCAATGAACCTATCCCTCATGTACATATTTCAAGCATTGATGAAGTATATAAGGGACACATCTCATTTCCCTCATCCAAGGATGTCCAAGGAGTATATTGTATGCCATGGACCCTTCCAATATGTGAAACATGGTGTGCAACATTTTAACCCCACTTTGATGGGTAAAACAATAGTGTCAACTATGGAGCAGAGAGCATCGTTAAATGCTTTCAAGGTGAAAGTGGATTTGGTGATGTGGGATGGTGGAAGCTTAAGATGTTGGAGAGCTGATGTGGTGATGATGTTGATAGAGGATCCGATATCAATCAAAACTCATTTGAATGGCTTCCTGTCAATTTGAGCCATGATGTGCAATGGAGGGTCCACCAATTCTGATGATATTGGTTTAATTTCAAAATTGTAGAATGTAATGGAAGGCTCCATGCATGTTTGGATGCTCCCCACAAAATTGCTAAAGGCATTAGCATCTTGAGATTGAAGTTCAATGGATTTTAAAATATCCATTAATGCCTCATGATGTGGGGGAGATTTTTGTATAAGCTCATAGATAGATAGTTTAGTTGAAGCTATTTTAAGGCTAGTGGTTAACTAGCTACTCAAAGAGATGATTGGCCTTGATGGATGATTGATAGGATGAATGGGTGGAGATGGATGACTTTGAATATGAATGGGTTGGGTAGGATTGGTGGAAAATTGAATGGGTGATGATGATGTGGTAGGTTGAGACACACTTGCCTATGGTGCTACGAGAGATTGAACATGTTGCTATTGTACATTTTGTTGATTGTTAGTGCGTTGTTGACCTCGGGTAACTACATGGATAGCACCCACAAAACCTTGGTACTATTGAACATGGTTAACTTGATTAGGAGGGGTCTTGGTGTTTGACCCTCCTGTTGTTGGTTGTACCTCCTCATGATGAGGAAGTGGTGTTTGATAGATACCAAGGTTCTGGTTTTGTTGAGCTAAGGGACTATCAAGCTTGATGGCCCCTAAGTCAATGAGATCTTGCACTATGTCTTTGAAGTTGTAGCAACTATTTATATCATACCCATTCTACCTATGATAAGGGCAAAACAAATGTTCCCTATAGTGTTTACTACGCTTGGTAGGGTCATCTGGTTTAACCTCAGGCAAGGCAAGTTGGTTAGTGTCATACAACCTATGGAATATGGAGGTATATGATTTGGCTAAGGGGGTGTATTGGCGGTTTTTTCGAATAGATTATCGACATGGATGATTTTCCATAGTTGGCACTATGTTTTGAACTAATTATGATGGTGAGGGAACTGCATGATATGTGATTTGTTGTGGTCGTTTTTGCACGGGTTGTTGTTGATCCATTATCAACTAGCTCATGACCACTTGATTGACTTGATTGGCTTGATTGGCCTGATTGGCCTAGTTTGATTTGAATTGACTAGAATAACTACCTTTGTATTGGCCCTTCTTCTACCATTATTTCTTTTTGGTCTTAAGCACACCTTCTTGTATTTTGATCTCCTCAATGATGCTAGCCTAGGCAAGAGCTTCCTCAAATGAATTGTAATAACCATGAAATGGGTTTTAGGAAACTCTTGGTAAACAATCTGGTTAGCTCTTCCATTGGTAGGGTGAATGGCAGTTTTGTGATAACAGCCCTCCAAAAGTTACCAAAGTCATAGACTAACTCATCGTCAAATTGTTTTAAACCATATAAGTCAGACAATGATACTTTCTTTCTAACATTGAGGGAAAACCTTTCAAGAAATTGGTCAACCAACTGTTCAAAAGTGTAAATATTGTGATGAGGTAAATGGTTGTACCACTCTATGGCATCTCCCCCCAATGTCTGAGGAAAAAATTGAGGCATTAGAGCATCATGATTTTGGATTCTAAAACAAGAATGAATAAATGTACTCACATGCTCTCTAGGGTTCTCAGTCCATTTGAATTTATCAAATTTTGGTACTATAAAATTTTCTAGATATGGCGGTGATGGTACCGAGAAGTGAAATGGTTGATTGATCAACTATCTTAGATTTGGCTTCTGGTTCATCATACCAGGAGTATGTTGCATCAAGTTGTCAATTTTTTGTTGCATGGCTTGAATTTGAGGGTCTTGCCTAGGTATATGAATATCTTGAATTACTTGGTGATTTTTTGAAGGTGGAGTGGTTAGATGCTGGAGTGTAATGAGATGGTGATGATTTGGTGGAGTGAATTGAATCTAATGATGTTGAGGTTGATGAATAAATGATTGTGAATGTTTAAAAGGAGATGATGTGTGAGTACTATGAATTTGATGATTTTTGGGGATAGCATGGGTGTGAGTTAATGTGGGTGGGAATGGAAACCATAAAATATTGTGGCATCTATGATGGATTTAGAATGAAAAATATGGGTTGGGTGGAAACAAGATTGGACATAGAGTCTACCACCTGTACTTGACGTTGGGAACAAGATTGAGCATCTTGTTGAGCCATAAGAAATTTATTGAGATGTTGCCATGCTTTCTGTATGGCCACCTTTGAGGTAGATGGTGTCGAAGTGGGGGGAATGGATGAGGTGAGCAGAGGATAAGTTGCAAAAGTAATTACAACTAGATGAGAGACATTGGATGGGGTGGATGCTGGTATTTATGAGGTAACATTAACATGTACTTCATACAAAGGATTGCTATAGGTGGTGGTGCATGAAGGTGGAATGAAAGTGCTTTGAGCACATGACTGTTGTGGAATGGGCCAATATTGATAAGGTGCACTTGATGCCTCAAAATTAGGGTTAGTGTACACCTAGATAAAGCTATAATGCTAGGAATGGATAATTTCCTACTTAAAAGAAGGATCATGCATGGGTGGACTGTGGACTTGTTCTAGAACATAGTTAGCAAATCTTTGAAAAGCTTCCACTTTAGCCATCTCTATGTAGGTTATGTAATGGTTAGTGGGGGATGATGGTTATGTTCCTAGAATGGATGTATGGATGGTTCTATGTAAAACATTAGCATTTAAAGTATGCATAGTGTGTGAGGGACCTATAGACAAATCTAAACAACTTGTCTGTATCACACTAATGGGGTTAACCATATAAGTGGTAGGGAAATATGTTGAACACTCCATGGATGAAGTGACTTGGTTGATGGAAATTTGACTCAAGAATTTTGTTTGATTTCACGTTAAAACCATAAGCTAATAAATCAAATGTGAAATATGCAAGAAATAAATGAAAATAAAAATAAACAAGCAATTCAGTCCTACGTTTCTACAATATTCTTTTTCTTACCTCCTTTTTTTATCTCTCTTTTATATATTTTTTGTTTTTTTGAGGTTTGTGTGTTATGAATGTGCTAATATAAATTATGCAAGGTAAAATCTATGGCTAGTTGGCAAATGAGATTCTTCCTGGTGATGAAATCTAGAAAGTTTTCTCATGGGTGTCTACGATTTCTAAGGGAAGATATTGATGGATGGAGATGAAGCCCACCATCACCAAATCTCAAATAATGGTTGGTGATGAAATCCAACTCACTGTTGTTTATTGTGATGCATGCAGTGTGTGATTCATTTTAATGTTTGTGTTATCTATTGTGTTCATACAATGTTAAAAATAGCCTATTTCATAGGTCTAAATTAGAAGCCAAAAACAATAATAGCAAGTTCCTCAAAACTTAGGGTACATTGTTTAAGACCCACTTTGAATCATCAAGTGATTCCAACAATGGAGGGTTCGCCTATTTCTTTCACCTTGAATCACCAAATGTGAGAGTATACATATGTATTCTAATCTTGTTCCTGTAGTGAACCCTAGTAATCGATGCACCGTCCACTACTCTATTTGCAAATATTATTTGAACAATTTATATTTAACTATGCATTAACTGAAAGATGCAAAAATAGATGCAATCGAAGTACAAATAAATGAATGGATAATATTCTTTATTGCTTTTCTCAATTTCGGTTACATATAGATCCCTCTAAGGGATTCCCTCCATTTGATACAAATTTTACAAAATAGGGTAGCAGATGTGTGGTATCCCCTTACAAGGGGTGATGCACTCTCGCAGGCCTCCCAATGATGCACACAAAACTGTATGAGGGCTTATAGATGCCTCCTTCTCCAGGTCTAGTTCCTAGAGGGATCCTCTTACTTTCCTATGTTGATAACCTGTCTAGTAAACCTATAATTCTACAAGCATGAAAATAACAACATATGCTTAGTTGTCCAAGATTGCCTCCCTGGATAAGGTTGTTAGGAATTACCCTAATGATAAACAGGAAGATGCTCAATGACAATAGAAACTAATGCTATAAATGCAAGCAAATGCAATAAATTAGATCTATGCTAATGGTGTGAAAACATGTAACAAGCTTAAATGAAATAAAGTAATGCTAAGAACCCTATGCTAGGCCTATGGGCCACTGGTCGAGATAGCGACTACTAAGATGAAACTTGTCTCTATTGATCCAAAGCTATGGATCTAGGATTGTTGCTAAATTTGAAATGGTTATCATTTATGTCTGATGTGTTGAATATCTTGTATATGATAAACCCTCAATCGGTCAGTACTTCATTGCTCCTGAAAGGCACTCCAATTTGATCTCTGATTTGATAGGGCTTTGCTACAAGAAAAACTCTCTAAGTGTCAAAATCTCTCTGAAAAGTCTCTCTCAAAAAGTCCCCCCTTTGGTGCTCTTAGGTTTGCACCTTATAATATGTTTAGGGCTTAGGTTTAGGTCTAAAAACCTTAGGAATAAATCTTGCATATGAACTATTTGTTAGCATGAGAATTTAAGTCTTTGTCTACCCTTGAGGGCCAGTTAACTGATGTCTAAATCTAGACTTGAGTCTCTCATGTAGACTGGTTGTGAGGAGGAATGCAAATTTATCCCTGCTTAGCCCTATTGCATGAAAATTACTACTTCCACTCGAGATTAGGCTATTTTGATGGCAAGTTGCATTTTAAAGCTTAGCCGATGTCATTTTCAGTGGCTAGTGATTGGCCACTCTAAGCTTCAACGACCATGATCTAGCTGCTTTGGTTCATAGTGGCCAGGCTTAAATGGGCTAAAACTACCCCAAAATGAGTGGTGAAAACCACTTTTAGCACGTGGAAGGTCCCAAGGTTTAGTCACATGGTCTATGAATGCCCACATGAGTAGTTCTCCCAAACATGACATGTTTTAGGTGTCTACAGATGCCCCTTTTTGGGATGCATTATGTGGAAAAGACACAACGCGGAGTAAAAAAGTAGACTGCTATGTTTTTAGGGTGTATGATGATCATTGGTCTGATCAAAATTGGATAGCCTAGCCATGCAAGATGGCACGCATCCCTGAATCATTGCTTCAACCTGATTGAAGGCTTAATTTTACAAGAATATTACACATGTTATTTGCACTCATTCCTCAAATGCAATTGGGTAGCTTATGCCACTACAATAGAATCGACCAGAGGAGAGCTAAAAATTGGCATGTTATATTTTTCTTATGATCCCAACAAACGGGGAAGTTTTGTGATAGTTGCTTGCAATGATTCATAGGATGAATGTGATCTTGATATGATTGAGTGATCTTTGGTTGACTTTGATTATGATTGTTTGAATATTTGAACTACCCCCTCATAAAACAAATTGATGAGGGAAGGATAATGAATGAAGCAACAAGTCGCTTGACCAATACGACTGGTTTGGCTCTTTTCTAGTGTTTGTATTTTTTAATGGGAAATCCCCCATCCAATTGTGACTTCATTGTTTATGATGATCATTCATCCTTATCCCGGGGAGTGGTCCAACCATAAATAGCCTTCTTAGGGAGTTAGTATGAGTGATTCTATTTAGGCTTGTGTTGAATGACTTGGCTCAATGTTGTAATGTCACAAAGGAATTAAGATGATTCCATCGCACCCGTGGAGCAGTTCGACCATCTTGGTCCTTTTCAGGATTGAGGGGTTCATCATCATTCCAAAATGATTAATTTGCCCTAAGTAGCCCTATGGTAACTCACTCATCTCACCGAATTGCATGGAGTGCAAATTGCTGCAACCGTCGAGTTGATAGAGTAAGTAACTGGATACGAGGCTTACTTGAGATTTTATTTTTATATGATTGTTTTTATCATTTTGATCATTATAATGTTTATGAATCATCAAAATGTGTTTATTTGATTTTTTTACTATTCCTATTGGAAGGAAATTTCCTGTATTTACCTGTGTTGTTGGTCGTTGTCAGATCCAGTGACCCCAAAATACATGTTCATGGCTGCTCTCAACCTCAACGGTCAAGAAGTGTGGGTCGTTGTCAACAGCAGTGATCGAAGCATAACTTGGGAAGTATAAAAAGTAGCCTAGGATTTTGAATTTTTATTCTTTCTAGCTGGAAAATTGCTTTTATGAGCTCTGAAGAGAAAGTGACATCTTACGACTTGAAGTGCTTATCGACAAGGACCATGGCTGCGCAAGGCGAGGCATCTACGAGTGGAGGAGTCGGAGCTTCTTGAGTACTTTTCGAAACCCTAACCTTGCTCATTTTTTAGTAAAAATGCATCAAACTAAGTAATCGATGAACAAACCTCAATAAACTTGCTGGAAATAAACCAAACATGTATATAGGCTTAGTTTAAGATTTTTTTTGGTGGGCTTTCCCCCTTTTTGTTGTTTGCAATTTTTTTTATGTTTCTGGCCTAGGGCCTACATGCTTGTCATGTCGCCCATCGGTCGTTGTTGCACAGAACATCCATTTCGGCCTGTGGTTTGGCCATTCTCGATGGCAGCGACTGGTTCAAAACTCAATGGTCAAAATTATGATCATTGGGATTTGGCCACTGCCAGCCCCAGCGGCCAATTTCTAGTCGTTGTAAACGAGAGCGACCAAGAAACCTTAGGCAATTTTTTTTATTTTTTTGTATTTTGAGTTGATTAATTAATTTTTTTTGAGTTTTTGAGTTGATTAATTGATTTTTTTTTAGTTTTTGAGTTGATTAATTGATTTTATTTTAGTTTTTGAGTTGATTAATTGATTTTTTTTTGAGTTTTTGAGTTGATTAATTGATTTTTTTGATTTTTTGAGTTGCTCTTTTGAAATTTGCTACATGATTAGGTGCTTTTATTCCTATTTCACTTATACTTAGGATCGTCTATCATTATTTGCATTGTTTTACATGTTCTATTATGTTTTATGCCTTATATGCACTGTAGTTATGCCTTGATTTTTGTCTCTATATTCTTTCTACTCGAGCTCAGGACCCGAAGATCTTGCTTGACCTCCTATCACGCATGATTGATATAGACTGGGCATAGTTTAATACCCATAGATTATAGTATGTGACTAAGCTGCCCCATATTATGTTAGATCGGGCCTACCTCACGGTCCTAGCTCACCGATGGGATCCCAAGACTAATACCTTCCACCTTCCTACCGGTGAGATGACTATCACACCGGAGGATGTATACAGGATTTTTGGATTCCTTTTGATAGAGTGGCCATTGTTTCTTTAGTCACTAAGGACTATGAGGCAGTCTTTGCTTGGGTGTTCCTGGGGCATGTTGCGGCTACCCTCAAGGACACCAAATCTGGTGGTGTTTCCATTTTGTGATGGTACAGGGAGAGGGTCTTTTCTGAGAGGCATGCAGTGTTTTTGATGGTCGTCAGCAACATAATTCTCCCAAACTGCTCAGGTTTGAGGTTTCCTTGGAACCTCCTTGCGATGGTTCATGGATTTGGTGGATAAGGATTTTCTAGCATAGTGCTATAATGAGTTGTATAGCATCCGTTAGTGGGGTCACGTCATCATTGCTTGTAGCTTGCTCCTACAGATATGGAAATGGGAGCATATCCATGTAGATTATCCCAAAGGGCTTCCCATAGAGATCATTGAGATTGATGATTCGATGCAGTGTTATACCACTATATGGGCTCGAGAGCATGAGAAACATAAGAGCCACCCTCATGCGAGGGAACTTCCCCATTACATTACTTTTTCACTGGGTTGAAGGCCTAAGATATCATATGGAACCCATATCACAACTACCCCACCTAGGATAATCCAGCCAGATTTACAGGTAGCACACGATGCGAGCGATGGATTATTGGCTGCAAGGGCGTCATCAGAGAGTATTTTTTCTACTCCCGCATCCTTCATTAGTATATATTATAGTAGGATGTGCCTCTTGTCCTAGTTATGTATGGGCACATTTTAGTAGAGAGAGACCTTCCTTCACCACATATTATAGAGCTTACTGATGAGGAGGATACCCCAACATTTTATGCAAGTGTTGATGGGGGAGTCATAGATGCTTTTACGTAGTGGGGGGGATCAGTTGTGGCATGGATATGGCAGCTTGGGCCACGAGGATGATGACAGTGATGGAGGCACATATCCAATAGGGCAGAGATTCTAAGCTAGGATTGAGGAATGGGGCCAGTCGATAGAGCGGGTAGTAGAAAAGGAGCAAGAGGCTCCTAAGGAGGAGGAGGAGGATTTGGATCTCAAGGAGAGAGATTCTCCTCTTAGGGCACAACTGCATGAGATAGAGGCCAAGATCCAGTCGACCAAGATCCAGGTATAGCAGTGAGATGCCATCATATCACAATGAGATGCTACTATAGCATAGCTCATAACATAGATACAGGCATTATAGTCTACTATTGGGAGTGGTGCTACTAGAATGCAGGTTTTTGTTGCTCCTCCTATACCATAAGGTCCTACAAGGGTAGATCCAGGGGTAGAGACTAGGCGTCTGTAGGGCTTGTTGGACGAGTTTGATCCACAAATCTCTGATGATGCATCTTACATTGTCGCTCTCCTACGATAGATCATGAGGCTAGGAGTCATTCCTAGGGAGAGGCTAGGTGCAGGTGGATCATAGGTTAGTAGGCACTCTACCTTAGGGTAGTCTTCAGTCAGGTTGAGCTAGAGGACTCAGGCCCATGTAGAGAGACCAGTAGCTTCACATCATTCTACTCAAGATCCATCCATAGGGAGCGATGACCCAGGGGACGCAGGCTCGGTTTGATTCATGATGTTATTTGGCTTTTATTTTTGAGGTCAGTTGACCTATATGACTGTAGCCCATGGGAATTTTATACATCTACATATTTGATCCACACATTTATATATGAGATCTTTACATTATGATTCATTATGTGTATATTTTATTGCTCATGTTTTTGTTTTATTTATGTGATGTGATGATGGCATTATGATGATAGGTGACATTCATGATGATGTCGATGTTTATATGGATGCTTATGTAGATGCTTATATTATTTGATTATTGTGACATGATGCGATGTATCATGAGTTGTCTTAATTATGGATTTATGATTGTGTGCATAGATGGATTATGATGTATGCATATATGGATGCTTATGGGGCTTTACATGTTTTGATTATGGCTACATGATGTGGTGCATATGGATATTGCCTACATGAATTGATTATTGCTTTATGATGTGATACATATGGATGCGATTATGTGACCTTAGATGTAAATGGATAAGTTATGAAATATGTATTTATAGATGAGGTGTTATTGTTAAAATGCATGTTTAATTTTTTGCTTTAGTTTTTATGCATTCGACTTGTGTTATGTTATGGTAAATGCAATGTGTAATGCATTATCTATATGGTGCTTGCTCTAATGTGAATGAACCTATATGCCTACTTAAAACATAAGGAATGCATATGATATGAGTTTAACAATCTAATGGGCGACACCACAAAAAGCATATTAGTTATGAATGTAAATAATCACTCTTATCACAAGAATTAATTATTCGATCATCCATATGTGAAATGCAATGGCATGAAATGTATGTATTTTCTTGATAAGCTCCAAAAAATTAAAAGATTCAAAATAGTCAGTGGTCGTGTAAATATCATTTCTAACATCTATCTAGTATCTAACCTACTCTGTTAACACCCTTTAATTCACCAAACCTCACAAAGAAAAATTGATGATGTGATTTGTTGCTATGTAGGAAGTCTTGAGGTTTTTCCCGAGACTCAAACACTCTAGTTACCCTATCAATAGTTGCATATTGACCATACAAGACTTTTGAAAAAGCAAGGCTTTCATCATGGACCTAGATATTCATTATCCCTGTGTGTGCAAATGGATATATTTAGATAGAACTCTTGCATTTCCTATGATGTCAGGCAGGATTATTTTAGCCTATTGCTAAGATCAAGGATCCTCAATTGTTCATCTGATCCTGTGTTGGACTTAGTTGGACTATACCACTAGGCAATATTGGGTTACCCAAAACTAGATCATTCACATGCAAGCATTGGTCTACACAAATGCAATATTCTATTGTGATAGACATATTTTCATGCGTAAGGACACCACCATTGCCAAGTTGGATGTACACCAAACCTGTAATGGGTATCTCCTTTCGGTTTTGTACAATGCTGAGAATTCCAGTGATTCAAGCTTCATTCCCTTATTTTATTTATTTTATTTGGGATACTTGCTCATGCTTAGTGATAAAAATCACTATTTATTTTTTATTGATTTGTTTTTCTCTTGAGCAAGGGATCTATGTAGAGATGATAATCACTTGTTTGTTTTACTTTTGACTTTTTCTTGACTCTGGGATTTTTCTTGTTTTAATGAAGGCAAGGGATTTATGTAGTGATGATAATCACTTGTTTTTGTGTAGGGTGGAACTTGTCCTTTTGCCAACTCTCAGCACCTTTGAACTGGTCACACAGGGGGATAAGCAAGGAAGACCCTTTTTACTTAAGGCAACCTAGACCACTTTTGTAGCTTTTATCTTTCCCTTGTACCAACTAGGATTTTAGTGTTTTTAATTAGTGATGGGATTATGAATATCCAAGGCACTATCACCACTAGACCTCACCCTCTACTAATCAAGATGGCTTTCCATAAAAGCTAATAGGACCACTAGATATAGTTGAATGACCAAAAAACCTTAGCCTATTCCTTATAGCAATAAGAAGTAGTTGTGTTGAAAAACACAGTTACACACAATGGATGAATGGATGAAGATGGATTTGAGTATGTGTGGTTGTGATACAAACTATGGCATCGTTTGAAAGATTGTGATCATAACCTATCATAATGCAAATACAATGGATGGGGATGTTTAATGCAATTCAATTATATGGATGCAGATGTAAGATGCAAATGTTTTTGTATTTTGTATTTTTGCATTGTTTTTTGTATTTTTGATTATTTTTACCAAAGGGCTTATTGTGCCTTTGGGGATTTTAGGGTTTGACCAAGCGGTAAACAGATACCCTTGGAGCATTTTGATTGAATTTGACCAAGCAACTTGGATACCCTTGGAGCATTTTTTATTGAGGTGACCAAGGGGCATGAAGATACCCCTGGAGCATTTTTGATTGATTTTGACCAAGCGGATTGGATACCCTCGGAGCATTTTTTATTGAGGTGACCAAGCGGCATGAAGATATCCTTGGAGAATTTTGATTTAGAATTTTGACCAAGCGGTATAAATATACCCTTGGAGTGTTTTTTATTGCATCTTGACCAATCGGCACAGAGATACCCTTGGAGCATTTTTTTTTTTTGAATCTTTTATGTTTTTATGATTTGTTTATAATTTTAATGTTTTGTATTTTTTTTTTATGACATATTTGAATTTTTTTGTATATTATGTATAAAATGCCTTCAAGTGAATGATATTGAGAGGCTCAGGCTCTTCAACACCACCCAATGATGTGAGGCGATATGCTCCAAGTCCAACCCCTTCTGAGATTATGTATGGGCCTGTCCAATTTGCCATAAATTTGTCTCGTAGGTGCGATGGTAGATTGGAGTTTTTTTGGTTTTCTTTGAGCACAAGATCCCCAAATTTTAATTTCTCTTAAGTGGACTTTACTATTGTAAGCTCATACAAGGTGACCCTGATAGATGCAGAGATGCTCCAAGGCATTGACTCGATGTTCATCAAGAAGCACTAATTAATCAAGGTGGCCTTTCCATGCGGTATCATCATCTATGAAGTCCTTCAATGCTATGCGTAGGGTTGGAATTTCTAACTCTAGAAGCATTATGGCCTCAACTCCATATACAAGTGAAAATGGTGTTGCCCCAATGGGCGTTCGCACACTAGTCTTGTATTTCCATAATGCAAGAGGTAATTGCAAATGCTAATCCTTATGATTTTCTTTCACCATCTTCCTCAAGATGAAGACTATTATTTTGTTTAAGGCTTATGCTTGCCCATTTGCTTGCGGATAATAGGGTGTTGAAAAACTATGCTCAATATGGTATTTGTTCATCAAAGTGCGCACATTTTTGTTCTTGAAAGATGGCCCATTATCCGATATTAGTTTCTAAGGGACCCCAAAACGACTTATGATATTGTGGAGTATAAACTCTGCAATCCTTGGTCTAGTTATCAATGTCAAGGGGATCGCTTCGACCCATTTGGTGAAATACTCAATGACCATAATGATAAATATGTGTCAGCCTAAGGATGGGGGTGATATCTTCCCAACTAAGTCTAGTCCCCACTGCAAGAAGGGCCATGCTACTTGAATGGGTCACAAGGTTTGGGATGGCAAGTGTGCGAGGTTTGCATGATGTTAGCATTTAACACATTTCTTGACACACTTGCAACAGTATTTTTTTGTAGTGTGCTAAAAGTAGCCCATTCTTAAGATGCACTTAATGATGGCCATGCCACTAAAGTGACTGCCACATGTACTATCATGAGCCTACAAAATTTCCCAAGGTTCTTCCTATGACTCAAGGCAATGGAAGAGCATTCCATCATAACCTTGTCTATAAAGGATCTCTCCAAATAATATGTACCTTGTTGTCTTATGTTTAAACATTCATCTTTCAACATGTGATAGGTCTTGCGATACCATTCCAATATTTAGGAAGTGTCGTAACTGGGAAAGCCAATTCTAATAAGTCACAGTCTCTACAAAAAATATGGCATGTTCCTCTTGCATTCCAAAACTTTTGAATACATATTGAGAAACAACCCTATGGTGAATTGCCGTACCACACTCCGTAGGACCTCAATTGATCAAAGACCCCCAAGGTGTCATTTGCAAGAAATCTCTAGCTTTGAAGGACCAATCCTGATTTGGTTTGATATTGATCATGTTGACTGATTCTCGATTATCAAAAGCCTCACACTATATCATAGAGTGCGAGAGCACTTTAATGTGAATGGTTGTGAAATCTCTAGATGGATTCTAAGGGATTAAAGATCCCAAGGATGTCATGGTTTTTGTGAACATATTTTATGTATAAGGGATTGCCTCGATGTCATACCATTCCAGCCAAGCTAGGTAGGTGTCAACAAATTTCCTTGTATGATTTCAAGATTGGGCATCGACATTGGAACAAATTCTTAACTTGATTAACTATGAGCAAGGAGTCACCAAAGATATTCAATATTTTTATGCCCATTGCGATGGTCTTTTGAAGTCCTAAGATCAAGACCTCATACTCGATGTTATTGTTTGTGCAAGGGAAGTCTAGTCTGAATTATAAGGGCAATGGAGCACCCTATGATGTGATAAATATAATCCCTACTCCACCCCATTGCTCGCACTTCGAACCATAAAATAACAATGCCATATCTCTTTCTTTCTTAGGTTCTTTGGGTTTGGGTAGTTCTAATAATACAAAGACTACATCATTGGGAAATTCTATGGTGAGAGGCCTGCTATCCTGAAGAGGTGCCTCTACTAATTGGTCCTCTATGACTTGTCCCTTGATGGACTTTTGGCTTATGAACTCTAGATCAAATTTTGTCAATAGCATGATCCATTTTATAGTACGTGTATTGTGATAGATCTTGCTCATCATGTACTACAAAGGATTTTGTTTGGATATAACATAGGTCGTAGGACTCGACATGTAGTGTCGCAAATTTTTGGTCGCAAAGACCACTGCCAAATACAACTTTTCTACATATGCATATCCCATCTCGTAACTCACCAAGGTGTGACTGATGTAATATATGGCTTGTTCTTTATCTTGTGCATTTTTTTGGGCCAACATGGTACCCAAAGCAAAATTAGTAGTCGATATGTATAGTAAAAATGGTATGTCTAGCCTTGGTGGAGCCAATACTGGCGATGTTTCTAGGTAAGTTTTGATCTCTGCAAAGGCTTTTTGGCATTCTTCATCCCAATTAAAAGGGAATCCTTTGCGTAGCAGCCGATTCATGGGTTGACATTTATTTTATAATTGAGCAATGAATCATTTGATGGATGCTACCGTACCTTACAGGCTTATTAACTCCCTAAGGTTGGTAGGGGCGGCGATTTCCAATATAGCCTTTACCTTTGCAGGATCGACTTCAATGCCTCACTTAGAAATGATGAACCCTAAGAGTTTACCAGAAGTTATGCCAAACATGCACTTCTTAGGATTCAATCTGACATTGTGATCAATGAGGCAATCGAAGACTTTCTTAAGGATTTTAGCATGCTTTTGCCGTAATAAATACTTGGCCAACAAGTCATCCATATAGCCCTCTAAGATTTTATGCATATAGTCATGAAAGATGTATGTCATGGCCCGTTGATATGTGGCACCAGCATTCTTTAGGCCAAATGGCATCACCTTGTAACAAAATGTTCCCCATGGAGTAATAAAAGTGGTTTTGTGCTGGTCTTCAGGTTTAATTCTGATTTTGATTGTAACCAAAAAAATCATTCATTAGGGAGAGCATCTCATGACCTGCAGTAGCATAAACAAGAGCATCTATGTTTGGAAATAGGAATGAATCCTTTGGATTTGCTCTATTTAAGTCTCTGAAGTCTATGCAAATACAAACTCTTCCATCAGGTTTTCCCATGGGCACCATATTTGAGACCCATTCAGGATAGTTGATAGGAACAATAAAAATTACATCCAATAGTTTTTGTAACTCGTTCTTCACCATCAAAGTGATGGTTGGATGCATTTTCATTAGATTTTGCTTGACTAGCTTTTTTGTGGGATCCAAAAAAATGTTATGTACAACTAACTTTGGATCAAGCCTTGACATGTCTTTGTAGGTCCAAGCAAAAAGGTTTAGCCTCTCCTTAAGGAGAGTGATTATAATGGCTTGTTCCTCTAGAGATAAACTTTCTTTGAACTTGAATTTCTTTGGTTAAGTAGGATCATCACTGATGTCCACCTCGAAAATCATTTTTATAGCCATATGTGACCCATCCTATAGCTAATGCGGCATGGGTATCAAATGAATGTCATTTGTGGGATTCACTGGTCCTACCAACCCGAGATTCAAACCAGCATGGAATACGTCATATGCACAGCCTGATGCAAAATGAAATTGTTGTAACATCTCTTCACTAGGGAAAATAACCTTAGGATCTACAGGTTAATCAACACGATCCCAATAAATAGCATTTATATCAAGATACAATGGTTTAGTAGGATATATCGGGTTTTGAAGTGGAGTGGTCAAATCAATGAAGATTGCATTGATGGATGGAATGAAATCTCTAGGATCACATAGGTGAAATCTTATCTCAGAGGTTTTTCCTCCACACTCAATTTGGGGCTCTGGAGGAAAAGGAATCTCCAGATAAGGCCCATGAGAAGGCCAGATAACAAGATCATTGTGTTCCAAGAGCTATATAAATGTAGGCAAAGGGGGATTGATCGCACAATAAATTATGTCTAAGTCGATAGGTCTTCCCAAAAACCACAAACCAGTGTCTATGGCATGAAGTGCCACTTCTATTTCTACCAACATGTTGACTTGCTACAAGTGGCAAGGCCTAAGATAAGCCATATCAGTCTCGTCTTCATAATCATCATCACTTATCCAAAAACCATTGGTATTGGTATGTGGCCCTAAGACAAGGGGCACATGTCTTGGCCCTAAGTAGGCCATCTTTATCTCATCCTCATATTCTTCGTCACTTATGAAGATGTTATTTGCATTAGTCTCTTACCCTAAGCTATGGGACCACTACCTTGGTCCTAGGTAGCCTCTTTCTATTGAGTCCTCTGACTCGTAGCCACTTTCATCCGATATGTATCCACTCTCATTATGGCTAGACCAGGTAAGGCTTTGTAAATAGCGAGGCCTATGATAGGCTAAGCTTGCCTGCGCTTCACCATTTATTTCTCCATATTCATTTTCTTCTCGCTCTTTGTCCCACAAGATGCAACCTGTAGGGGTTGCATCAATTGAGAAGTGTGGATGATAAATCACTGGTGGTGGTATGTTTACCACGACCACTTTTTTTTTTATCATATGTCTTGTACTTGGTGGGTGATAAGGAATAAAATTGATGTCTTCTCCTAACCCCAAGC
Organism: Wollemia nobilis; assembly: GCA_028583015.1. NCBI lineage: Eukaryota > Viridiplantae > Streptophyta > Pinopsida > Araucariales > Araucariaceae > Wollemia > Wollemia nobilis. The sequence continues at coordinate 3,188,293 of JAQPPZ010017049.1, read as the reverse complement.
TTAATCTATCCAAGGATGTTGCTAGAGAGTCATCTTGACCTCTGATGTGGTAGCCTAACCTAAAATTGTCAGTGGGAAGCTAGTATTGCAGCTAGCATGGACGCCTACGCCCCTGCTCATATATACCCAGATCATAGCCATGTCAATGGCAACATTCAAAGTATCTTAGAGCAAACTTAGGATTAGAGAGGTAACAAATATTAATCGTGAATAGTTCATCATTATTCTCTTCTATGTCCAGAGACTTATGGGTGCATTCTAGGCCAACATAGATAAAGTTGGTCTGGTTGGGAGGGATTCCAAGTAGAACCACTATTCCTACTGGTGGTCTTAAGTCTTTCATCCATCCTATATCTTATGCAGACTCAATTATGGGAATGAATGTTATATTCTACACAAGGTACTCTCCTATCCCTGTACTTACCAAGTGTATTATCAAATGCAATGTGGATGACCCTACAGACAACACTGGCGAAGTGGGTTCTAGTGTTTCCTCGGCTTGATCCCGGAGATCTTCCATGGGACTTGGGATTTTTGCAACGGTTATAGTTAGCAATTCCTTGGGCTTTTCTTCCTCGATTAAGGGTGCCTTTAGCTTTTGATTGTCTTTAGGTTTAGACGTTGATGGTCTCTTAGAAGTTCCAGTTGTTTTAGGTGCGAGAGGAGGTGTCGATGTAGATGGGTCTTTTTGTACCCCTTTGTCTCTGTCATCTAGTTGTGTAGTTGGATATGAAGGTCCTACATATAGGTGGGTGGAAGGAATCACAAAATCTCCTAGAATATCCACCTGATGGACATATTTGAATGGCTCTTCATCAGCCAAAACTACATAGACTTTGTCATCGTGCACATACTTGATGCATTGGTGTAAAATCAAAGGTACGCACTTCATGTCTCTTATCCAGGGACATCCTACAAGAATATTGTATTGCATGGCCCCTTCCAAGACATGACACATCACAGGGATGGTCTTATGACCCACCTTAATGGGTAGAACTATCATTCCCACAGTAGAGCATAAAGCATCATTGAAAGCTCTTAACATGTAGGCTTCTAGAATGATATTGGATTTGGGGATCTTAAGGTGCCCTATTGCTATTGTTGTGATGATTTTGATTGATGAACCTGTATCGATCAATACTTGCTTAAAATGTAAATCATTAACTGATGCAATAATGTGAAGCGAAGTTTCTGGTAAGGCAGTAGGTACTATATTAATCTCATGATCATAAAATTGAATTACAGGTTCCTGGCATTATTGTACTTGTCCCATAAAATGAGTGAATGCATTCGAATCTTGTAGTTGGAGCTCAATTGATCTCAAAATCTCCATCAAAGTCTCCTTGTGCTTTGGGGACTGTTGTATGAGCTCATTGATAGATAGCTTGGCTGGAGTCATTTGTAAGTTTTGTTCTAGTCTACTTCGAACAATTACCACAGGTCGGGTTGGTGGACCTAGAAGGTTGTTTTACCCCTGCCTCTACCTAGGTGCATCTAGGAAATTAATGGGAGCCTTAGGAAGTTGTGTTTGACCATATCATCTACTCCTGGTTGTTATACTGACAATTTCAACCATCCCAATGCATCCATGGGTAGGTGTATTGATTTGGACCTGATTGACTTGGGCACCTTGCCCTCTAGGGACCTCATGGTTTGGTAGTGTGTTTTTTTATATGCCCATATCTCTATTATTGGGAGCCAATGGGTTGTCAACTTTAAGTTCTCCCGCTTCAATCATATTTTGCACTTGGTTCTTGAAACCAATGCATACTTCAATATCATGCCCCCGTATTCTGTGATAAGGGTAAAATTGATCTTCCCTATATCCTTTTGGCTTAGGATATTTGGGATCTAAAAGAGGTACATCAGGAAATCTGATCTTCCCAGCCTCGCTCAACTGGTTAAAAATTAATTGCATTGACTCTGATAGAGGTGTAAAATAGCGAGGTGGCTTGCATTCTCTGTTTTGCCCTTGGGGTTTGAAGAACACAAACTTATACTGAGAGGGAGGATGACCGTTATAAGAGCACTTTTTACTTTTTCTCTCAAACCAATATATGCAATGTAAAGATATAAATATCAACAACAGTAATCAAATCAATGTACATGGCACCACACATAATAGAGACACAACAATTTACGTGGTTCACCCATATATGGCTACTTCCACGAAAAAAATATTTTACTAAATTTTCTTAATCAATCTCTTGGTAATACTTCCCAATTACAATTTTTATGTACCTATTTCCAAAGGAGACACCAATCCCCTAAATCAAGTTTGTGGATCTCTATACATAGGAGAACTCTTTCTCCTCTACTCTGGTTGGTGATCCTCTAGAAGACACTACCTCCACTACATGTATTGGTGGATATCTCTCCACTTGAATACTCTTGTCCTCACTCATAAGGCATGTCCTCAATGTCCTGGCTAATAGATATCTATCCACTGGAGACTCTGTCCTCTCTACTCTGTCACCTCCAAATATCTATATCAATTATGTACTAAACACAATCCAATCGGTTTAGCATAGCTCTACTCAACTCTTGAACTAAACATAGTCTATTCGATCTAGCACAAATTTGCTCAATAGGTCCACTTAGAACCTACTCAAATATGTTCAACAGGTCCACACAGAACCTGCACAACTCTACTCAATAGGTCCACTCATAACATGATCAAATCTGCTCAACAGGTCCACACAGAACCTGCACAACTCTGCTCAACAGGTCCACTCAGAACCTACTCAAATATGCTCAACAGGTCCACTCAGAACCTATCCAAATCTACTCAACAGGTCCACACAGAACCTGTCCAAATCTTCTCAACAAGCTCACATAGAACTTGTCCAAATATTCTCAACAAACTCACATAGAAATTTTCCAAATCTGCTCAATAAGTCCTCTCTAGGACTTGCTCAAATCTCTATTGTAAGCTCTCACAAAAGCTCACACAAAATCAGTCCACAAGTCTTCTCAAAGACTTACCTCAAATATGCTTAACAATTCCACACAGAACTTGTCCAATCTCATAGAAACATAAAGAGAATTGTTAGAGAATCAATATGTTCTATACTCAATACTCAATCACTTTCTCAAATCAATCTCATAGAAGCATAAAGAGAATTGTTAGAGACTCAATATGTTCTATTCTCAAAAACTCAATCACTTTCTCAACTCAATCTCATAGAAGCATAAAAAGAATTGTTAGAGACTCAATATGTTCTATTCTAAAAAACTCAATCACTTTCTCAACTCAATCTCATATAAGCATAAAGATAATTGTTAGAGACTCAATATGTTCTATTCTCACAAACTCAATCTCAACTCAAATCAGAATATATAATAGTTTGTTTTATGGAACTTGAACAACCACTTCATACATCCACTTGACTAGGCATAATCAACTCTACTCAACCAATCACTCAAGAAACAACTCTTGCTCATAAACCCTAGTCCAAGTATGTATCATCCAACTCAAAATGTTTTCAATAATGCTCAACAACAAATCTCACATAACAATGATACTCATGATCTTTTCACACCCTAGTTCAAGTTCTTTGCATAACAACTCACTTCAACAACCATGCTCATTATATAAAGTTTTAATCACAACTCTTAATTTTAGAAACCTTGAAGCATTAACTCAAACACTTCACTCAACCAATGATCTCAACAATAATGCTAATAAAATAAGGTTTTAATCTCAACTCTCAAATCAGAATACCTTGAAGTAATAACTCAACCACTTTCAAAAATGAAACCCTAATCAAGTCCTTTTCACTCCAAAATTAATTTGCAATTAAGCCAATCAATCAACTCAACCAAATAATAATTTGCCCATACATTTTGAATGTCAAGGAGTTGATCTCACAAATATGCCACACTCACAAATTTCTCTTTTCCAATCTCAATAAGGGTTAGAAGACTTCAATAAAAATCACAATGCAAAATACACCTTATTACTCCAACTTAATTTTAACATCCACCAAAGTCCTTTTAGAAGAAACCCTTATCAAAAATAATAGCCAACAAGTCTTAAAATAAATCTCAATTAAGCCTTTATTATAACTCCTTATACCTCCTAAAACATAACTCTCAAAACAACAATTTCCAAATTATAGAACTCAAATAATCATCAACACTTCACCTTAAAAAACAATCACCACAACCTTTATTTAATAAATTTTATTAAAAATTAATAAACTTTAGAACAACCTTATCACTCCAACCTTAAGGTATAAATCATAAAATTTTAATTAAAAATTTGTACCTACCTCAAGGGGTTTCGACCCCATGACTTGCCCTCACTATGAGCGCCTTAGCCGCGACTAAGGTTGCCACATGAGCTACACACTCGTTCACAAAGTGGGAAGCACCACGTGCTTCCTGTTTGCACTTCTCCTTGCCCACGTTTAACAAAAATGTGTACCTTGGGTGCTTCCACAACACTGCCACCAAAAACCACTTCACGAGAATCAAACGCACGATCTTTGTGCTCTCAACGCCTTCATGCTCTCCAAGTCGCCACTAGGTCACACTACCCAATGCGAATTTGGGGGTGGTCTCTCTTCATGTTATCCTTTGCTTCCTTTGCCAAACATTTTAAACCACATGAGCTCATTTTCGCATATACCACACAAATTTCATTCGAGAAAGGATGATTAATGAACAACTTTGGGCATATATTTATATTGCCCTCCTCCTTTGCCTAGGACTTCGGTTCTTTGATTTGAATGCATCATGTCGGTGCTCTAAGGCTTTGAAATCCTTAGTAAAACCCAACCTTTGGGTTTTTAATCTCTAAAAACTTTGCGCTCGAATATATTTTAATTTTCTAAAACCTAACCTTAGGGTTTTAATCAAATGAACTTTATCCTTTAAAATCTAATTCTATTATAATTAAAAATTATAATATTTAATTAGATTTTTACTACTTTGGTAAGTATTATAATAACAATTATAATATTTTTAACCTTCTAATGCTTCGGATGAATTGCTTCCATGGAAAAAACCCTTTCTGACCCAATATTTTTTGGTGTAAAATAAAATATTTTAAACCATTATAAACTTCCATTAAACTTTACACTCAAACTGAAGAACTCTCACTGGCATCTTGACATCAATGACAACTTTGGATTAGGGACTCAAAATGTCCAACAGGGTTTTCCTGCTTCGCTTGTATTTGTCATTCTTGCCATTTTTGTTCCACTCCTTCTTGGTTCAGATCTTGATGGTTCCCTCATCTACTTTTATGTCCTCAATGAGTTTGGCTTGTGCCAAGGCTTCCTCAAATTAAGGATATTTTTGAAGTTGTAACAAGAGGGAGATATGTTTAGAACAACTCTTGGTGAACATGTGGATGATTTATTGTGTGGGGATGAAGAATGATAACTTTACCATGACTTTTCTCCATCTATCCCCATATTCCATTACTGGTTCATCATCATAATGTTTTAAGTTGGCTAGGTCTGAAAGGTTCACCTTATTCGTAGCACCAAAGGAGAAACATTTTAGGAAAGCATTTACTAGTTCAAAAGTGGATATGTTGTGCTTGGAAAGTTGGTTGAACCATTGGGTGGTAGCCCCCAAAAATTTCATAATGAAAGTTCTCATCATAAGAGCATCATTGTCTTCAAGATGAAAACATGTATTGATGAAATTGGTAACATGCTCTTATGCATCCTCTTTGCCCTTGAAATTTTATAACCTAGGCATCTCAAAGTGCTTAGGATATGCAGGGCTAGGAACTGATGGACACAATGGCCGGTTTATCTTACTCAATGTTGGTTGGTTCCTAGTTGTATCTTACTTCTCAAAGGACTTCATTTTTTTAGCAAGTGCTTGGAATACCTTTGAGGTGAGGAGTTCCTCTTCTTGCAGACCTACTCACGGTGGTAATGGAGGTAACCCTTTATCCACTTGACTTGTTCTATTATCTTCCCTCCTATGAGGGGATTCAGGATGTGTCTGATCCTGATCTACCATGTTTACCCTTTCCCTACTAGTTTGATTTTGTTCATGAGTGGAAATTTTATTATGGGTTGTCTTCTTGCCTAGTGCACCTATATTTTGGTGAGTCAACACGTTTATATCTTTGGTGATCACTACCATTTTCTTGTAGGTTGATACAAGCTACCTGCTTAGCTTGTTCTCTTAAATGTTGCTCATGTTGGTGCAATAGCCTTTCTCTTTGTTTGTCATGCTCGAGAGCTTCAACTAGCTCTCGCTCTTTGCATAATGTATTTTATAACCGTCACATGTGGTCATATTGTGATGTTAAACAAGACTCGTATTTTTTTTATTCTATTCTTGTGGTTCTGGCTCGTAGATTTCTTGAAGAGTTTTCTACTATTTCTTTGCTCTGTCTAGCTAATGTAACTTGTTCAATGTGTTGATAAGTGCCTCTAGACTCTGTATGTGTACTGCGGGTTCGCTTTGAAGCTTCCCCAGGTTGTATGGTGTATTTGGAAGTAACACTTTGTGAGCTTCTAGATGCAAAATTTTCTGTGGCTATGATCTTGGGAGTTGGCCTCGAATGAAACTAATCCAACTCATCTAACTATCTTGTTTTCCATGTTTGATCCCATGGGGTGCCATTTACTCCAATGAGATCATGATCTATTGGAATGCTTCCTCTTGTGTGAATGTTATCTTATGTTTGGTACCTATGACTAGATGTAGCTCTAGTTTCATGCCCCTTAGTAGGCAGATCTATTCTGAGTGTCCCCTGTGAAGTTTGAGATATTGTGGCTCTTGTGTGTCTTTTTGGTGATGAAGGATTTGTGGCCCCATCGTTCCTTCGTGAATATGGATATGGGGAAACCTCATCATCCCTATGTGAAGAATGGGCTCTAGATCCCCTCTTATGTCCATGTTGAGAGGAGGCCCTTGAAGCCTCCTCATGTCTTTGAGAAGTTTCTATGTGTCTAGAGGAGGGCCTTGAGGTCTCCTCGTGTCTCCATGATGACAAAGGCATTGAAGCCTCATTGTATTTAGGTTATTTGTTTTCATGATGCATCTCCATAACTGGGGTTCTTGATGAGAACCCCCATGGGTTGAGTTATCACCTCTTAGGCTTACAAAACTGTGTCCCATGGTCTTATGAGTAGGTGTTTCAATGTTACTATGACTTTGCCTATGGGTGTGTGTTGTTTCAGATTCTACCTTGACATTGGACCGAGGATGCTTACTTCTGGTTTTAACCATTGTGTTTGTGAATTTATCTTTTGTGTTGTAATTAAAGATAGCCAAACAATATCAAGCAAGTGTTTATCTTGATTACCAATTTATGTGTGTCGTAAACTATTTGTTGCATTCTGATGTATTGTTCTTCTTTCTTTTTTGCTCTTGTTTTGGATTTAGAATGAGGGGGACTCATCCATAGTGGGAATCAATAACACTCATGCAAAATTTGATTTTCCCAAAAAGAGACTAGGATACACTACTTAAATCCCAGTAGGGGGTTCGTCTAGCTCTTCCACTATGAGCCAATGATTGTTCCAATAGTGGGAGATAGCTTGAACATGAGTAACTTAGTACCACTATAAAGAAGTTCCTTATTCTATTCTAGGAAAATATAGGGGGCAAGCCGGTGGAAGGAGATGAATGCCAATGTCATCGGATTGAATTGAGGGTTGGTGATGAAATCCAACTCCTCAATGTTTAAAATATGTGTGCGTGTGTGTGGTTCATTTTAAATTTTCATAAAATAAAATGCATCATACAACAAAAATGCAGCTTTCTTATATGCCTAATACAAATGACATTTTAGTTTTTATAAATATGCATAAACTAATATGATTTTCATGGACGCACTCTATTTTGTGCAAATATGGCCTTTATCAGGGCCTCAAAGTAAGCAAACCAACACACAATTTCTAGCATGCTGGATTCTAGGGTGGACTTTACAAGTATAAGCCATTGTTCCTAGCAACGCCTAGTGGAAATCTAAGAAAAACCCTAAAATATGCAAGATGCAAGTTCTATCCTTTCCATTCCTTAGTTTGCAAATCAAAATATATCTTAATTTCACTTTTTTAGGAGAACAAGAGCAGACAAAGGATCATAAAACATCAAAAAATTGTACCAACCTCTAATCTAGCTCAAAGAATAGATATTATGTCCTCTGTTGCACTCCAGTTTTGGTCGTTGTCGACTAGAGAGGTTGATTTCTAGTCATGAGCAGGAGCAGCTAAGATTATGGGCCACTGTAGACCAGAGTGGCTAAACCTGCACATTAAAAACCAACTCAGTAAATCAGCAAAAAATAAAAACTTGGTGGGGGTCCCATCGTGATCGCCATCTGTAGCGACCCTAGGGAAGCGACGCACCGTACACTACTCTATTTGTGAATATTATTTGATCAATTTACATTTAATCATGCATTAAATGAAATATGCAAAAATAGATGCAACCAAAGTACAAAGAAATGAATGAATAATGCTCTTTATTTCTTTTCTCAAGTTCAATTACATATAGATCCCTCTAAGGGATTCCCTCCATTTGATACATATTTTACAAAATAGGGTAGCAGATGTGTGGTATCCCCTTGCAAGGGGTGATGCGCTCTCACAGGCCTCTCGGTGACACACATGAAACTATATGAGGGCTTACAGATGCCTCCTTCTCAAGATTTGGTTCCTAGAGGGATCCTCTTGCTTTCGTATGTTGATAACCTGTCTCGTAAACCTGTAGTACTACAAGCATGAAAACAATAGCAAATGCTTAGCTGTCTAATATTGCCTCCCTGAATAAGGTTTTTAGAAAATACCCTAATTATAAATAGGAATATGCTCAATGACAATAGAAACTAATGTTATAAATGCAAGCAAATGCAATAAATCAGATCTATGCTAATGGCATGAAAACATGTAATAAGCTTAAATGAAATAAAGTAATTCTAATAACCCTAGGCTAGGCCTGTGGGCCGCTTTTCGAGATAGCAGTCGCTAAGATAAAATCTGACTCTATTGCTCCAAAGCTATGAATCTAGGATTGTTGCTGAATTTGAAATGGTTGTCGTTTATGTCCTATGTGTTGAATATCCTGTAGATGATAAACCCTCAATCGGCCAGCACTTCGTTGCTCCTAAAAGGCACTCCAATTTGCTCTCTGATTCAACTGGGCTTCGCTACAAGAAAAGCTCTCTAAGTGTCAAAAGCTCTCTAAAAAGTCTCTCTCAAAAATTCTCCCCTTTGGTGCTCTTAGGTTTGCACCTTATAATGTGTTGAGGGCTTAGGTTTAGGTCTAAAAACCCTAGGACTGAATCCTTCATACGAACTGTTTGTTAGCATGAGAATTTTTATCTTTGTCTTCCCTTGAGGGCCAATTAACTGATTTCTAAATCTAGACTTGCGTCTCTCATGTAGACTGGTTGTGAGGAGGAATGCAAAGTTATACCTGCTCGGCCTTATTGCATGCAAACTGCCACTTTCGCCCGAGATTAGGCTGTTTATGGCAAGTTGCATTTTAAAGCTTAGTCGCTATCATCTGCAGCGGCTAGTGATTGGTCACTTTGAGATTCAGTTGCTAGGATCCAACCACTCTGGTTCATAGCAGCCAGGCTTGTATGGGCTAAAACTACCCTAAAATGAGTGGTGAAAACCACTTTTGGCACTTGGAAGGTCCCAAGGTTTAGTCATATGGTCTATGAATGCCCACATGAGTAGTTATCCTAAACATGACATATTTTAGGTGTCTATAGTTCCAACTTAGAAAAGTAAAAATAGAAATTCTAGCCCTATTATGCAACTATTTTATTCTTTTGTAATTTCAAATGAAAACACTATGCAAAAATAATGAATAAATACATCAGACAACAATAAAAATATAAAATAAATATGATCAATTATGAATGCATTATTGCAATTTTACTCTAAATGCAATGTGTAGGATGGATGTAAATGCCTAAAACGCAAACAAATGTAACTACTTTTAACATAAATTAAAAAAAAAAATTGTCAATTTTACTATAAAAGGTAGGAAAAATGAAGCAAAAATGGGTTAGGGTTTGAAGCAAGCTTACTAGGAAGCCTATGTATTACTTCTCCACTCTGTGAAATGCACCTAAGAGCCAAGTAAAAGCACCAAGGTGTCTCCTGAATGCACCAGGGCATCCCTCGAGCACTACAGGGCATCTGCACAACCTCTGATCAACTTTTGCAATCTCCAGAAATTCTAGTTTTGCGAAAATCATGCGATCAAATTTTTGGAACCCGCAAAATAAAAATAGAAGCAAAAAGTTAGTGACAAAGTAAATTAACACAGAGAACCCTTTGGGGGTCCCACATTGATCTCCATTTTGTAAAACAAAATCAAGCAACACCAATACACAAGATAAAATAATCAAAAGCACAAAAATAACACAAGATTGCACAAGATAGATAAGCTTTTATTAATGTGGGTGGATCTCAAAATGATACAATCAATGTGCCCCAATGTGGGGTTTTACAATACCTTTGTGATACAAATTTATAGTTACTAGGGTTCTCTAAAACCCTAGTTCAAAATAATAGTTGGTGTCTTCGTGCTTGTCTTCGATCCAAACGAGGTTGTGGGTGGGCTTGTGTATCCTAAAAGGGCCACCCTAGCTTCAAAAACTTCCAAAAATATGATCCTTATACCTGCAAATAGTAAACAACACAAAGAGTCATTTATACCTATGAGGGATCCATTGCATGACCCTCAAAAGAATAAGAATTACTAAACCCTAGATGTTGCAAAATGAAATTGTAAACAGAACATAATAATGTATAATAAATGCACAAAATATCATTTACCTTGTCACTTTGAGATTTTCCTATTTTTGCTTCAATCAATGATGGTCATAGGGACGCCCAAACGGTTCCTGAGGTTTAGGAGACCACAGATCTATTACGAGAAATGTCTAGATGCATTCTTTAATGGTGTTAGATGCACCAGGGCATTCTGTAATGATAGAAGATGCACTAGGGCATTCGGGGGCTAAGGAAGGTGTCACAGAACCAGATATGGTTTTGCGTGGGTTATGCGACGACGGATGCAAATGATGCAAGGGTGACGATGGAGGGCAAGAGTAACGACAAGATGGCTAGGGCAAATTGTTAGGGGTTTAGACCTTCTAAGAATTATTTGTGAATGTTCGTCGATAGAATTCAAACTTAAAAAAATCAAGGACCTAGGATTAAGGGAGAGCTTACCCTTTGATTCATCAAATGACTCCTCTTTTATAATCTTACCTTGAACATATTAGGGTTTTGACAACACAAAATGAGTGGCCAAGATTAAAACATGAGGAAGGGTGGAGATTAATTTATATAAATACATTTATATTTATTAAATATATAAATATAATATATAAAATATTAATATTTAAATATGTATTAAACAAATACATATATATATATATATATATATATATATATATAAATAAATAATGTGTGGCTTATGATTGGAGGACACGGATGGATGACAAGTGGCTAGATTTTGGTGTCTACAAGTAACATTAAATTGTGCCTCCATGGCCTACAAGTCCAAATTGTATCAATATTCTAATAAATATAGAGTATCATCAAGATAGTTGACCACCCAACCAAAGTAAATCCCACATGAGATTCCTTCTTGGAACTCTTTTCCTAGGAACTTTAGCCCTTCAATAGTGGTACAAATGTATACCACTAGTTTGACAAAGAGAGACATAAATGTAAGTGTATAGATTTTATACGCATCCACTTATGCATATGCATAATGAACTATATGAATACACATTCACAACTTTGGTTAATTTTTTAGTACAATGATCAACTATGTAACTTGGAAAATGCAACTACTATGCATATACATTCATTTATAAAGCATATTAAAAAACACTTGCACTTTTGTGTTAAATGTATCTAACCCTATATATATGATTCCCTATATGTTCATCTACATAGTGTTGGACATCCATCCCTTCTCTCTTCTTGCAAGTTTTACATATTACAACTCATTCTAGAGTTTATTTAAAAATTAGTCTATGCCAATTAAGTTGCAAGCCCAAAGAGCTCAAAGTGTCCCAATATAACAAAGATCATAAACTCATTATCTTCACATATGCAAATGATGATAGTTAAGCAAAATATATGAGACCTTAATGTTCTTTTATCAATAGTACAACATATTTTTTTCTCATTAAAATCATATGCAAGCAATATCAATGCATGAAAATCAATCAAATCCTATTTAGATATAATGGTTTTGTAGTAATAGAGTTTTATATATGCAACACCATCCAAATTAGGTCTCATTATATGAATTCATTCTACAAATTTAATATTATACAAAACAACAATACAATTTCAACAAGTCCAATGTAGTACACTACAATGATATAAGTTCAACATTATAGAGAACAACGATATAAGACTATCATAAAATTTTAACATAGTCAATAGCGTTTGGTACAACAACACTATAATCAACCATACAAATACAAATTTTTCAAGCAATACAAATGTATTATTGTCCAAACGAGCATATACTATAACATATAAATTCCAAAATTCTTATGTACATTGCAATTGGTAATATTAAAAGCAATCCAATAATATTTAATATTTAATGTCTTATAATACTAGTAAAAAATTAGTCAAACACCCCATTTTTTTGAACCCAATAAGCTATAGCCCAAAATGCAAGGTAGAATTTGGCAAAATTTCTAAGACAATCAATATAAATTTGGTTTGTATCTAAGTTTTCAAATATGCCACAAGATGAGAGTCTAGGTCTTTTGCATATGACAACTTGAATTTCTACCATGCATTTAAGTTCAAAAATTATCTCCCAAAAGTAAGTTCCATGTAAAACATTAGTTTAAACTCAATATAAGTCACATTCCTTCAACCATCATTCTAGAAACAATGAAAGATATTTACAAGAAACAATACATGCAGATGATGTTCTGCTCTCCCTCCTTGCTTCAGTTCCCCAAGTAAAGGTGCTAAAAGGAATCTTGGAGGCATTTGAAAATGCAACTAGGCAAAAGATAACTTATATAAAAATCAAAATTCTTTCTGAATACCCCCTTAGTGAGGTAAAGGATAATTGCTCGCATATTGGATTGTGAGGTGGCTACCCTCCCATCTCTTTACCTTGGAATACCTTTGTTTAAAGGTAAGATCTAGGATTCTCTTTGGGAACCTGTGGTGGAAATATTGTAAAGGAAATTGGTCGGGTGGAAAGGATCCCTCCTCAATCAAGCTAAAAATGCTACCTTGGTAAATTCTACTCTTCAAAGTATTCCAACCTTCTTCTTATCTATGTTTAGAATTACTAACAATATTTTATCGAATATTCAAATGTTGTTTATTTGGTTTAGGTTTTATGAGAAGAAAAAAAATCACTTAGTTGGTTTGGAGCAAGTTTGCAGACCTAAAAATGATGGTGGCTTAGGTCTCCATAATATTAGGCAAATGAATAAGGCTCTAGTTGTAAAACAAATATGGAAGTTGGTAAATCAAACATAAACTAGTTGGATCAATATTGTGTCGGTCAAATACTTGAGATAGGAGAATTTTTTCCTTGCTGATCCTTTGTCGACTTCTGGTTTAGCCTTTTGATTGAGTTTGCAAAATTTGAGGGTGCTAGTCTCTAGAGGTTGCAGGTGGAGGTTGAGTGATGGACTCAAGATTGATTTTTGGAAAGATATTTGGCTTATGGACCAACCCCTTGTGCAGATTCCAAATCTGACGTGTTTGGAGCCTAGGACCAAATTGGTCTTTAGGTCTAAGGTGGCTAACTTTATTGAGGTGGTAAATGGGCTGAAGTTTTAGAAATCGGTAGACCAGTCTATTCTCAACAATGTTGAACTTGAATCTTGGATTCTAATTGCTAATAATTTGAAGTTTCAAGTCATTAAACAAATAAATGAAGAGGATGAGATCTGGGCAAGGGAAAATAATATATCATTTTTAGTAAAGTCTACCTACAATCTACTGGCTATTAGGACTCCTCCATGGATCCCACCTTTTAAATTTTGGCTTAAGGGTCTAACGCTAAAGGTAAATATATTTTTATGGTTGGTAACTCAGACTAATATTTTAACCATTGAAAATCTTAAAAAAATAGGTTGGTCGATGTCGAATAGATGTTACCTCTGTGGTGCTGATGAGGAACAGATAAGTCATCTATTCTTTCAATGCTCATTCTCTATGGAATTTCTTAACTCTATTTTTAATTTTTTGGGATTGAATTGGGTGGTGTTGAGTTCGCTTGTTGGTGTTTGCGCTCAATGGACATATCCTTTTTACTCTCCAAAGCTAAAATATTTTTGGAACTTTTTTTTATCACATATTTTCTGGAAGGAGAGGAATAGTAGAATTTTTAAAAACTTCCAAAGAAATCCTACCTTTGTTTGTGCTAGAGCCTTGGCTTCCACCCTAGAGAATGTATCCTCTCTGGCTTTGGAAGAGGGCAAATTTGAGGAGGTTGAGCTCGAAAGGAAAATTGAATTTCAATAGTGCAATAGGTTGGTCTTCCTGGTCCTAATCCCTAGGCCCTTGTAAGGTGGGAACCTCCTTCTCCAGGTTGGGTTAAACTAAACTTTGATGGAGCTTTAAATGGTAATCCCAGTAATGTTGGTGTTGGTGGGGTGCTTAGGGATGACAGAGGTGGGCTTCTATTGGCGTATGCAAAATTCTTAGATATCTAGACTTTCCATGTTGCGGAGGCTAGAGCCCTTTACCAAGATCTCCTACTTGTGGAGAATATGGGGTACCAAAAAGTTTGCATTGAAGGAGACTCACTTAATATTATAAACTTGGTCAAAAGTGATTCAATCCCCGATTGGAACATTGAGGCTATGATTATGGAATCTAGGTGGATTCTGATGAGTGTCATTATTGTCATCATTTAATCTTATGATTTATCAAATCTAGGGTGGTGTCCAAGGTTGTCTACGATAGAAGGTTTGGCAAGTTACAATTCAGATATTCAGGTTACAAGCATTTATTTGGTGAAATAGATGTTGGTTTAGCCTTTTGGTGTCACACTAAACCTAATCTACATAATGGAAACTAAATTAACTTGCAAGAATTGAAAACTAATTCTAAGTTGCAAAAATTAACAATTAACTACAAGTGCAAGAAATTGAAATTGCTAAATTGAAATCATGCTGAATCAAAACCTAGATTACAATTGCAAAATGGAAATGACTAAATTGGAAACTTGCTAAAAATAAAACTTAAATTACATTTGCAAAATTGAAATTATGCTTGGAAATAGAAACACTCATGCTAAAAACACCTTTCAATGTCATGTTGTAGAAGGTTGTCAGGCTCCTGCTATAGTGATTGACAACAAAATAAAAGTTGTTGGAAACTGATAAAACTGCTAAAATAGAGAAAAATAGGGAAACTATAATTTTATACTACTTTTTAGCTGATTACACACACATTCTACACAAAATAACAATCTAAAAACATAAAAACATTGCATTAACTCAAAAATAAGGGTTAGTACATTCAATCAACAAGAAACAAGAATTGACAAGCATTCTGCTAAAATTGTTGTAGTAAAAATATCAGAAAAACCTGTCATTAATTAGTCCTCCTTCTAGGCCTGAAAGTGGGCCATTGCTCTCGGATCCAGAATAAGGTAAGAAAACACTCCCTAACTACTTAAAACACTCACTCAAATTCACAAAATAAACATAAAAAATCTACACTTTATTTTTGTCAAAACATGTTGAACTGTTACAGGAAAATAGTACACTATCAAATCCTATTTTCTACTACTACTTACTCTCCTACTATCAACTACTAGATCAAACAATAATGGAGCTCTATTATTTATACTAGTATATTACATTACCTCATGCTCAAGATCAGTTGTGTTGTTGTGTATCAGTGATTTGCTACCAGCTTCACAATTGACTTAGTCTAAATTTAGGACAATATGTGCTACAACAACGTTCATTGGTCCTTGGGATGTATCTCCAGTTGTGGGAGTGAGTTGGAAAAGGTTAGAAATAGTATTTTACACCTGTCTCCATCTCAAAATATCCTTTACCTATCGAATTGGGCACTATATTCTTCGTTTGGTCTAAAACTGGCTTTTTCCTCCTTATTCTGAAGCTTCTTCAGAATATGCGGTAGTGTAATATGCTTTACGCTCAGTTGTGATCAAAACGGCCAAAAAAGTAGTTGTAACCAGATAGGACATCTTCCCTATCCCTCAGAAGATGGTTCCAACCATTTTTACACATTTTTTATGATAAATTCCAGGTCATACAATAAAGTGACAACTTGTTGGATTTTGTATGAGTTGTTTTTTGCATTTTACAGTTTTCAGCACATTCCTAGGAATTTGGTGCCAAATTGGATTTCAAACCAATTTAAGGGTGGTAAAAACATTCAAATATCATTGTGAGGTAATAGACAACAACACACAACATTTTTCTTTTTGAAATAGACATTTTATTTACTAATTAATAAAACTCAAACAGTGTAACAGTGCTACATAACTATCCATGCTTTGTTATGTCATGTTGTTGTCCATTTAGACCATGTGGGAATGCATCCAAGTGGGTCAGAGGTCTTCTTTGGTCCCTGTGAACACATTCCATGCATTTTCCCATGCTTTAATTGACAACTTCAAGGTGCTCCTTTAATGTGACAGCTTATTGGTTTTTGTATGTTGTACAAAACTTGTTACCGCCCTATTTTGCAGTAGAGATTATTTTGATACCAAATCACTTGAAAACTTTGGTTTTGAAATGGGATGATACTTAAAATATATTGGAGTTAGCCAAATATCTAAACATGCTTATTTGCTTTATTTTTCTATGCTATTTTCACCAACAAACTCATGTCAAAAATAATCACAAAATGCATAAAACTATTAAAACAGAGTAATATGCTCCTATACAATTTAACCATGCAAACATTAATATATAATGCATCTAAACCATCTAATTAGCACAAAATAACATAACATAAGGTTTATATGTCATTTTATGATACCTCAAAATATTTCATGAATGAGGTAATTCTTGGCCTCATCGTTTTCCCCCCAACCTAATCTAATGCATGCCCTCATGCATTCTATAGGGCTATAGAGGCACATAGATTCATTTCTTGATTATAGCTCTCCCAAAAAAATACATCCCATATATAGTATCCTTTGATCTTTTGTATTTGCTTGAGCCAATCCAAGAACTGATCATCCGATTGAGGATCACTGTAAAAATAATAAGGAACGAGGGTTATGATGATAGGCAATATGTAACTTAGACCTATCCATTTATGTTTCAGTTTTAGGATGGTCTGTATTACACCCTTTGCTCTTCTTCTAGATCACAATAGGTTGTTTGGTGAGATGGGTTCCTTTTTTTGCAAAGATATTGGCAATTTTGTCCACCTGACTTTTCAAGCTGATAAAGCATTGGTGAAATTTCCTGCACAAAAATTTTGGAAATGACTCAGACACTCCTTGAGATTATTCAGATAGGTGAATCTGATATCTGGCTTATTTATCATGTTAAAGTGCTGACTTGTGGGGTCATGTTAAAGTGCTGACTTGTGGGGATTTTTGTAGTTTTGCTTGATGTCTTATTAGAAGTTTAGCTTTTAGCTCAATCTCCTTATTTTACCTCTTCTCCTGGTCTGATTATATCTAATTTTGCAAAGTGAACACAAAATACCTTAGTTGTACATTCCTTGCAAAAATATGAGGCAAGAATTCCACATCCTCTATCATGAAAAACTTGTGCACGAATAGTTCACACATTAAATTCTTCTATTCTTCTGGGCTGTGCAAGTAAGCATCTAAAAACTCCTTAGTAGTTTTTAAGTTATAGGAAAGGTTAGAGTGAATCATCATTATCTGCCAGTGAAGGTACTTCTCCTTAAGGATCAAACTGTAAAATCTAGTTTGCCTCCTACATTGGACTAAGTATTTTGCAACCTAGCAGAGATACTGTACCTATTCCTGTAACCTATTCACTTCTAAAGTTTTAGCTTCAACCTGCTACTCCAAAGGTTTCAAAGCTACAATTTGGGTTTCCAATTTTTGACATCTTAATACCCATTTAGCAATATCTTCATTGTCCTTCTCCAATGGAATTGTGTTTGGGGACCTAACTATTGGTTGGTTCTTTAACAACAAATCCACTTGCATCCCAATTTTTTTCGTTTTAACTTTATGCATAACTGATGGAAAATTTTGTTCAGATTTTTTATACAGATTTATACTTGTTTTTCAGCCTCCTAAATGTCTATGGCCTCTTTCTTTGGTGGTGTTTGCCTTTATTATTGATTTGCATCATTGGATGGGCATTCAGCTGGACTTCCTACTGAGAAAATTGATGCTCATCCATTGTTGTAATGTTTCCACCCTACTGATAGTTTTGATTTGTGTCTATTTCTTATTCACCTGCTCTCATTGCTAATGGTTCCATATTTTATGCAAGATTTATCAGAACAAAATCTTGTACAGGTGCAATTACCTCTGATTGTTGTTCTAGGGTAGGCTCTGCAAATTGAGGAGGAAGTTGTGGATTATTTTTTGGTGTTGCTTCCTTTTTATTCTACTCTGATAACCTCAACAAAAATTTTGCAATATCCTCTCTAGCATTAGAAGTTACAGGTTGCACTTCACAATGTGTCACCCTTCTCTTTAATCTTTCTAAAACTTGTGCCTTAACCTTATGACTACTTTGGATGATGTGGTATAAAACTAATTTTATCATCACCCGACATGCACATGCCATGTGGAATTCTCAAATTTCAAATTACATCGCTCAATTTGAATTTTGAATCCGTCAGGTTCTTGTTTCGAAGTTATTTCTCATTCTGAAGCTCTGCTCGTTTCAAAGCTCTACATTTTTATGTTATAAAAAAAATAGAACATCATTTTTTTTCTAGAGTTTGGTATCATTCCAAAGCTCTGTGAAATCTTTGTATGGATATGTAATCAAAATTTATACTTTAATTTCATGGAACTACAATTTTCACCCATTTTTCTTTTTCTGCCCATAAAAACCTGCAATTTACATAACAATAGGGAATTCTTCTTGTTTTTCCTTTAGACACGTGGGATATTTTGGTTTTGCCAAACCCTATGAATGTTTCTATGCTAACTATAGTGATTTTTATACACTACATACTAAATGCCTATAATTATAAAAATGCAAGAAACACGTACTTGCTGATTTGAACAATTATCATACACCTTACAGATGGTTGTTTCCAATGATTGTTAGCTGATTTTTTTGAAACAAAAAACAACACATGTGCAATAGGTGAGATTTGTACAATGGTGGAACAATGATGGGTGGATCAACAAGGCAAACATACCAAAAAATAGTTTTCATGTAAGCTTATATTTGGAAGCGCCTCCGAGAAGGTTTTTACTACTGAATTATTCTTTTTTTTCTTTTTTCTCTTTTTTTTCATTTTTTTCACCAAAAGAGGCTGTCATTTCTGGTTTTCAACCAACTTCTATTTTTTTCCCTTTTTCATTAGAAGAGGCTACCATTTATGGTTTTCAACCAACTTCTATTTTTTTCAAGTGCTTTAATGAGAGAGAATGTCTCTTATGAGGCTTCAATGAGAGAGAATGTCTCTCATGAGGCTTCAATGAGAGAGAATGTCTCTCATTTTTATTTGGATAAGAACAATCCTTATTCTGCAAAAAGTACATCAATCTTTTCTGTATGAAAAGAACATTTTTTTTTGCCTGAAAGTAGCAACAATGATGCAACCTTTATTTCCATATAAGCAGTAAGAATCTTCTCATGTCATCATTACCTCCTTATTGCTAGAAATGAAGTATTGACTTCATTGTTCCTCCTCCCTGTTGAAATTGATGATGCATGTCCTCATGAATCCTCTTTTTGTGGGACATGCCTTATGCTGCAATTTTTCCTTCTTTTTTTTCTTTCTTTTTTTTTTCTCTTTCTCTTTTTTTTCAACTCTCTTTCATCTTTCTCTTTCCTCTCTTTTTTTTCTTTTTTTCAAACTTTTTAGCATCACTCTAAATCTGACATGGAAGAGGAAGTCTCTTCCAGCATGTATACATCCAATTCTCAATCTCCTTCAAGAACTCTTCTTCAATTAATGGTGCATGGTATACCCGAAGGCAATGTCCATTCACCACTAACTTCCTCCATGAATCATCAATAGGAGAAAGAAGCACTACTCCATTTCTAAATACTTTTGTAATCAAGTATGGTCCAAGCCACCTAGTCTGCAACTTCCCAAGAAAATCTTCATAATAAGAATTGAACAATAAAGCCCAATCTCCTTGCTAAAATTTTTGTTGTTGAATATGATTGTCATGCCACAACTTTTGCTGCTCTTGGATTACTTCAGTTTGATGCAATGCATCCAACAAAAGTTCATCAAATGCATTAAGTTGTAGAATCCTATCAATCTGTACTTACAACAATTCAATACCAATTTCCAAAGATGTGCAAAATGTTAGTAACCCAAATTCAATAGAAAAATGTGGTTTCTTACCATAAATCAGTTCATACAGTGTGAAATTGAGTGTATCTAACATCTAATCAATAAATGGTAATGGAAAATGATCCTTATGTGTGAATTTATTTAGTCCTTGATAATCATCACACACTCTTAATTTTCTATTTTTCTTTGGAATAATAACCAATGGAGGAACCCATCGGTTATCAAAAATTGAATAAATTAATCTAAACTTTAAGAGTTATTTTAATTTAGTTTTGACAATATCTCTTAAGATAGTATTCAATTGTCTTTGTAGTTTTTTCACAGGTTTAACATTTTCAATATATATTCTATGAGTGCATACATAAGGATGAATTATTGACATATCTTTGTATTTCCATGCAAAGGTATTAAAATGTTGTTTCAAAACAGTAAACAATTTTTCTTTTTGTTCTTTAGTCAACCAACTAATAATGTTTAGGAATTTTCCTAGTTGTACTTCAATTTGTTTCATTCCTAGGAGGACAGAATTTTACCCCTTCGTATTTGCTTACTAAGGAGTTCAATGGAAGTAAATTTTCTATGTGCAGCTTTTCTATTTCTTCTTCCTCTTTATCCAAGGTTGATTTCTATGTTTTTGGACTAAAGGATTCTTGTATTTCTCCATTGAATTTTATCTCTTCAATAATGGGTGGAACAAGCTCAGGTAAGGTCTTTCTTAAGCATAGTTGGATGATGTTGTAGTCAATAACATTTACTGTAATATTTTTATCAGATTCAACTACATAGACACGGTTTGCCTATCTTGTATTATTCATATTGGCCATAGGTTGGGCTAGAAGTGGTGATTGTTATACCTGCTCTGTTTGTTGTTGTTGGGATGTTTCTTGAGAAAAATTCAGACCAGGCAATAAATTTTGTCTCTAGAAAATTTCTAAATTGTGGAAGTAAATGGCATTTATCAGTGATATGTCCCTATGAACAAATGCTACAAATAGTTGATATAGAAGTCTTGTTCAGGGGATAATCTTGTATATTTGCCATGATGTCTTTCCAACACCTGGTACAAATTTATTTATACTACCTTGAAGATATGGATACAAAAAGGGAAATACTAGCAGATGGTTCCTCTAAATGTTTTTCAAGAGATCTTATGCTTCCTGACAATGATGATGATAAATTTTTTTCAATTTTATCACGAATGTCAAACATATGCAATTCACCCCCTAAGTGTGAAGATCACCTCCCTATGGTTTCTTGCTTGTTTTCTAAATGTTCCGAAATGCAATTTATCAAAAACTGTTACTTATACCAGTAATTTATCCAAATTTCACTCTGAAGTTCACAACTTAGCACACTTAACAATTATTGGGCTACTTTTACCCTCTAACAACACTATGTTCCCCGATAATGGTGCCAAAAATGATGAGTGTCATTATTGTCATAATTTAATCTTATGATTTATCAAATCTGGGGTGGTGTCCAAGGTTGTCTACGATAGAAGGTTTGGGCAGATTACAATTCAAACCTTCAGGTTCCAAGCATTTATTTGGTGAAATAGATGTTGGTTTAGCCTTTTGGTGTCACACTAAACCTAATCTGCAAAATGGAAACTAAATTAACTTACAATAATTGAAAACTAATTTTAAGTAGTAGAAATTGACAATTAACTACAAGTGCAAGAAATTGAAATTGCTAAATTGAAATCATGTTGAATCAAAACCTAGATTACAATTGCAAAATGGATATAACTGAATTGGAAAGTTGCTAAAAATAAAACCTAAATTACATTTGTAGAATTGAAATGATGCTTGGAAATAGAAACACTCATGCCAAAAACACCCACCTGTTAGTGTCCTACTGCAGAAGGTTGTCAGGCTTCTGCTACAGTGATTGACAGCAAAATAAAAGTTTCTAGAAATTGGTAAAACTGCTAAAACAGATAAAAACAGGGTAACTATAATTTTATGCTACTTTTCAGCTAATTACACACACATTATACACGAAATCATAATATGAAAACATAAAAACATTGCATTAACTCAAAAATAGGGGTTAGTACATTCAATCAATAAGAAACAAGAATTGACAAGCATTCTGCTAAAACATTTGTAGTAAAGATATCAGAAAAACCTTTCATTAATTAGTCCTCCTTCCAGGCCTGAAATTGGGCCCTTGCTCTCCGATCCAGAAAAAGGTAAGAAAACACTCCCTAACTACTTAAAACTCTCACTCAACTTCACAAAATAAACATAAAACTCTGCACTTTATTTTTGTCAAAACATGTTGAACTGTTACGAGAAAATACTACAGTATCAAATCCTATTTGCTGCTACTACTAACTCTCCTACTATCAACTACTAGATCAACCAATAAGGGAGCTCTATTATTTATACTAGTCTATTACATTACCTCATGCTTAAGATCAGTTGTGTTTTTGTGTATCAGTGATCTGCTACCAGCTTCACAACTGATTTAGTCTAAATTTAGGATATGTGTTGCAGCAACGTTCATTGGTCCTTGGGATGCATCTCCAGTGGTGGGAGTGAGTTTGAAAAGGTTAGAAATAGTCTTGTACACCTGTCTCCATCTCAAAATATCCTTTCCCTACCAAATTGGGCGCTATATTCTCCGTCTGGGCTAAAATTGGCTTTTTCCTCCTTATTCTGAAGCTTCTTCAAAATATACGGTAGTGCAATATGCTTTATGCTCAGTTGCGATCAAAATGGCCAACAAAGCAGTTGTAACCAGATATGATAGATTCCCTATCCCTTAAAAGACGTTTCCAACCATTTTTACACGTTTTTTATGATAAATTCCAAGTCATCCAATAAAGTGACAACTTGTTGGATTTTGTATGAGTTGTTTTCTGCAATTTACAGTTTTTTGCACAATCCTAGGAATTTGATGCAAAATTGGATTTCAAACAAATTTAAGGGTGGGAAAAACATTCAAACATCATTGTGAGGTAATAGAAAACAGCACACAACATTTTTTTTTTTGAAATAGACATTTTATTTACTAATTAATCAAACTGAAATAGTGTTGTGGAACTGTCCTTGCTCTATTGTGTTATGTTGTTGTCCATTTAGACCATGTGGGAATGCATCCAAGTGGGTTAGAGGTCTTATTTGGTCCCTATGAACACATTCCATGCATTTTCCCATGCTTTTCTTGACAACTTCAAGGTGCTCCTTTAATGTAACAACTTGTTATTTTTTGTATGTTGCACAAAACTTGTCACTGCCCTATTTTGCAGTAGAGATTATTTTGATGTCAAATAACTTGACAGCTTTGGTTTTCAAATGGTATGACACTTCAAATATGCTGGAGTTAGCCAAATATCTGAACATGCTAATTTGATTTATTTTTCTATGCTATTTTCACCAACAAAATCATGTCAAAAATAGTCACAAAATGCAGAAAATTATCAAAATAGAGTAATATGCTCCTATACAGTTTAACCATGCAAACATTAATATATAATGCATCAAAACCATCTAATTAGCACAAAATAATATAACATAAGGTTTATATGGCATTTTATGATACCTCAAAATATGTCACGAATGAGGCAATTCCTAGCCTCATCAGATTCTTCAAGCTAGAGAGGATAAGGAGATAAAGCATATCTTTAGAGAAGGAAACTACCATGTTGACTTTATGGTAAACTTGGGTATAAGTCTCAGTGGTCTATATAATTGGAGAGAATTTTCTCTAAGGCCTTATTCAGTTGGATTTAGCGATGCATGCTTCTTAACGCTTTATAAGCTTTTATTGTTTATGAAGAAAGGTTTTGTGCACAGCCAGGTGGGAGTGTTGGTTGGTTGGGGGGCTCACCAACATTGCTCTAATTTTATTTTTTGTATCAAGTTGTAGTTGGTTCACTTGGTGATGGGTGGCCAGTTGTAGTGCTTTATAGTTGTTCTTGTTCCAGTATTGTTGGTCTTAGGCCAAGTTTTTCAGGGCTTCTCCTATTGTAAAAGGTTTGGAGACCCTTTCAAAACCCCTTCTATATCTAATGAAAAAAAAAAATACATGTTAAAACTCAACCTAAGTATATTCCCTCAATAAGAAATGATAAGTATATTTATAAACAGTAAATCATGCTTTTAGGATTCAATCCCAAGTACATTCCTTCAATAAGGACTTCCAAAAATGATAAAAGAAATTTGTAGAGCAGTAATTCATGCATTAGATTCCTCCTTCCTCCATTTAAATCCGAGCAAAACCTTCCCCATCACAAGAATGCAACAATTCCAATTATTTTTCCCAGAGAAAAATATTTTGAACAAGGTTTAGTGCATGAATGCCAACAACGCTACTATACATGGGTTGAAAGAAAACCCCAGTGCACTCTCCTCTCCTTTGAACCTCAAAGTAATAAAATAAACATTCAAATAAAGAAAAAAAAATTATATACTAAGCGAGGATGCCCTAAGCCTAGTTGGGAATCATAAGCTTTTGTCCCTTTCTTTTTAATACTATTATTCAAGTTCCCTGCAAAAGCTTCAAGACCTAAGCAAGGTGTGAGACTAAGAAAAATTGGTCCCCCTCCTTGAGACCTAGAATTTGGTATCTATTTAGACGTACTTAGCCTTTGAAAACATATTTTACATTTCTTTTAACTGGTAAATGTCATTATATATGTGCTTTAAAATTATAAATTTAATTTTACTTATATGTTTTGTTAGTGGGTCTTCATTACATAAAATGTTATACATATATTTATAATATGTAAGAGTAAATGACTTTTGGCTAATTACATATTATCTTGTAATAATATTCAACATATATAATAGGGTTTCAACAAATAGATGTGTTCAGTGATAGTATAGTATACAAATAATTAGGTTTATGCATAAGGGGTCGGACCCGAAATGTACTTGTAAAAAAATGGTGAATATGTTTCAAAACCCTGGCGAATCCTGGCCAACTTCATGTAGGAGGACATGGCAAATTACCTTATTTTTTCAAAAAAAATATAAAACATTGGCAAATTTGAAAGTTTTGGCCAGACCGGGTGGAAAACAAGATCCAACCACATGTTAGTGCAAAAAATGATCCAGCCTTAAACCAGGTGTATAAAATGGTCCGATCTCGGATCGGGTACAAAACATGGTGTTAGTTGTGGAGCCTTATTCTCTCTCTAATTCAGAGGTCTTATTTTCATCCACACTTGGACCCACTCTACGAATGGGGGTGTCAGGGGGGCAACACCCCTCTACTTGTGTCATCGGGGGGTCCAGGGGGGTCGGCGATATTTTATGGAGCCCCCTTGACAAGGGTTCAAGGGTAGCGCCCCCAAAGCCAAAAATAGATGTTTTTTCCCTTTGTAAATATGGACCATTCATTATTAGGTCACAAATTGGACGACATAATATGGTATGATCTCGAACGAAGTGCAAAAACTGGTGCGATCTCAAACCAGGTGCAAAACAAGGTTCGGCTACAGATCGAGTGCAAAACAAGGTTCGGCTACAGATCGGGTGCAAAACAAGGTTCGACTATGGATAGGGTGCAAAACAAGGTCTGACTATTGGTCCGTGTGCAAAATTGGCTCTGATAGTTTGTTCGAATGTAGAACAAGGTCCGAATGTCGATCTATGTGCAAAACTAGCTCCGATAATTCGTCTAGATGTAGAACAGGGTCTGGATGTCGGTTCGTGTGCAGAATAGGATCTGGATGTTGATCCGTATGTAGAACACGGTCCGACTATAATTTCAAGTGTAGAAAAGGGTCCGGTAGTCGGTCTGGTGAAGAAAATAGTTCAATAGGGTCCAATTGTCATTTCGGGTGTAGAATAAATTTCGACAATCGGTCTGGCGCAGAAAAGAGTTTTATTCTAGATCAACTAGTTTTTGCACACAGCCAAAGTTCGATGGAATTCTTGATTTTCTAATAGTTTGAATGTTTTAAATGAAAATGTATCGTTGAAATATTAATTATATATAGTGGTATACTTGGCAAATTTGGTGGGATAATTTAAAAATTTTAAGGCAAAAAGGGTCCTCGATTTAGGTGAGAGTGCTGGAGAATTTTTAAATTAGTCGAGCATTAGTAATGCAAATTCAAACTCATGAAGCATTCACAATGCAATGTAGTGTCAAATAGTTAAAATACAAAGTCAAAACTATAAGACTATTATGTAAAATAATCATTATGTGGTGTGAGGTCAATCTCTTTGATTTGTTGATATGCATCTATGACCTCTTTCATGATACCCTTCCTCACTCATTTGGAGGAGGTGGAGGGTAATCTGTCACACAAATAATAGCTAGTAATTTTTAACAAATTAACATGTGATCATATAAATGCATTAAATGTTTAGATTACTTATTTTCTAACTAAACTTGTTTACTAAGTGGGCAATATCAATCATTCATTATTAAATATTTAAAATTAAAAATTAAATATTATAAAAGGATTTTAAAAATGGGATATGACATTATTATTTTTAGTAAACATATCACATATAGAGAGTAGAGTAGTTTTCAACATCCACAAGGTCACAGGCCATATGGGACATTGTTTATCCAATATGTATTTTTTCTTATGTTTATTCATCTAGACTTTGTTTTTTACACCTTTTGTTGATGCAGTGCATGATAAAAAATGGAACTCAAATGTCATCACTATAAACCTTGGCCTGTTGGGTAAATATGAAGTAAAATGGATCCTCAACCATCCAAGAAATCAAACCAAGGTAGCCCACCGACAAGCACTCAGCCACTACCAATTGGTCTATCCGTTTTGAATTAAATTCTTAGAGTAAAGCGTGGGTTTTTGAAAAGGTCTTGATCCCTTTTTTAGTTAATTAAACTCAGATATCTTGGATAAAAACCCAATGACGTATTACTACAGTGTCTCAACAGGACATCCATCTAGACTTTGACCCAAAAACATACTCCTAGGTGTTCCAAAGGAATGTCCATCTAGGATTTGTTATTGAAGCATGGTATATAACCCCACCATTTTTAATTCAAACCTTGGACCTCTTATTTGGTGTTCTAAAGTCTTCACCTTTAGACTCATTCAATTTATAGTATATATATATAACAATATTATTTTAGTTGTATATAGCTATAGTGAATCATGTCTTGTAAATCTAATTAAACCTTATATGATAACATAAATTCAAGCTAGCTAATCTAATTTAGACTTATCCCTAAGATATATACTTTCCATTGGTTATATGGGATTGGCACAAATCTCATTGATATTTAATAAAGTATCTTGTGAATTTAATTCAATCCTATATTATTAATTCAAATTTATATAATTATCATCAATTAAGTCTTAAGATGTATGCATTTTTTTTTATAAGATGGATGAAGGGGTTTTGAAAGGTGCCCCAAACCTTTTACAAGAGTGGATCAACCAACCAACTGGAAACAAGGAATAAAGATATCAACATAGCAAACCAAAAAGGATCCACAAAATAGACAAACAACAAAGCTACATAATAGCCGAGCAGGACAAACAACAAATTTTCCCAAGGGATCCCTACTATCGCAGATCAGAGCCATTTGAAAACACAAATTATCTCCTCGAGATTTCATTGTCTATTTGATTTAATCCATCTGGGAAATCCTCCTGCCAAATTGTGCATCTTTCCTGCAAAAGTCCCAAGTTTGCTAAAAAATTTGTCGATCTATTTCCCTCCCTATAAACATGCTTAATCTCAACCGCTTCGAGGGTTAAAATCTATCTTTGGGTTTCAACAAGTTCATTTGTGATCATCCAAGAAGGGACCTGAACACCTTTGAGCATATTAATGATATTGAGGGAATCCCCTTCAATAATTACCTTCCTACCATTCAAAATTTCTAGTTGACAAACCCCTTGAAAGAGAGCTCGTGCCTCCACAAAATGACTGGTCTGATGATCTAAATTTTTAGTGAAAGCCAACAAAATCCTCCCATCAGAGTCTCTAACCAATCCCCCGCATCGGCTGGTCCTAGATTCCCTTTAGAAGCTCCATCAAAATTTAGCTTCAACCAGCCAAGAGGAGGAGGTTCCCAAATAGTAGTATGTCTAGCAGGAGCTTCAGGGCGATGTTCGGGAGAATAATCTCTAAATCCAAGAGCCGACTCCACCACCAACTCCCCAATGGAAGTGACCTTATCTAAAGAAATTGCATCCACATTCTCAACAATGGCAACAACAACATGAAGTACCATGAACTCAATCGGATGGGAGATATTTTTAAAGGCTCTAGAATTCCTCTCCTTCCAAATATACCACCAAACATGAGGTAAACCAAAGGACCAAAAAGCTCGAATATGCGAAGATAGAAAGGGAGACCTCCATTGAATGATCAAGTCAGACAACAACTTTGAGAAAACCCAAACCACACTAACGGTCCTCAAGAACTAGGAGAAGATAGACTGAGAGAAGGGATAGTCAGACAATAGGTGCATAGGTGATTCTTCAGCACTACCACATAGGTAGCATCTATTCGGGATAACCAATCCTCTTTTCTACAAATTATCCAATGTGAGGCACTTCCCTTGAGCCACCAACCAAAATAAAACATTAACTTTGGGGGTAAGACCCTTCAACCAGATATTACTAATGGGAAACTAGGGATCAAAGGGAACATCTAACATTAGGTAGGTTGACTTAATAGAAAAGCAACCATCCTTCTCAACCCCCCACACCAATCTATCTGGCCTATCCTGGTTAGGAATAACCATCCACTTTAGGATGTCCATCATATATTTTAATGCAATTTCTTCTTCCTACAAAATCCTCAGAAAAACAAATGGTTTCCAGCATTTTCTATCATTAACAGAGATAATGAAGTCACATACCTTCGACCCGAAAGCTTGGCTTGTGATTGGTTCCACCAGACTCAGGTGAGGATATGATTCTAATGGTCTATCATCTGCCCATGTGTCTTTCCAAAAATCAATGCTCTACCCATTACCTAACACCCATATTCCACCCTTTATGATATCAGAGCGATTGTTAACAATGTTGCACTAGAATGTTGAGCCAAGGGTAGGACTTGGATCTATGAGAAAATTACTAGTGTTACCTAAATATTTGGCTACCAATATTTTAACCCAATTAACATTATCTTTTTGAACCAATCTCCAGCCCTATTTAGCTATTAGTGCTCTGTTTAATATTTTCATTCTTCTTAAGCCTAGACCTCCCAACTCTTTCCTACTACACACCTGATCCCATGCCACAAGCAAGAACTTCTTCTTCTCCTCAGAACTAGACCAAAGAAAGGATCACTGAATTTGTTCAATTTTTTGAAGAATATTTCCTAGAATCTAAAAGAGAGAAAGGAAGTACATTGGTATGCTCTGTAGAGTAGACTTAACTAGCATAATTTTACCTTCTTGGCTCAAAAGTACCCCTTTCCATCCCACCAATTTTCTTTGAACTCTTTCTACAATTGGTTCCCATAGAGAAGTCTTAATCCCCCCTTTGAACATTGGTAATCCCAGATAAACTAAAGGAAGGGAGTCAATCTCACATCCCAAGATCTCAACAATTTTCCTCTTGCCTATCGAGAGGAGTATTTAGGAAGAACACCTTACTTTTCCTCAAACTCACTTTCTACCTAGCCACTCTTTCATAGTCTTGGAGGATCTCTTTGATAGCTCTGGCCTGAGGGATTGAAGCTAAAAAGGATAATAACGTATCATCAACAAATTGGTGGTGTGAGATCGGGTCAATGGTAGTTGTAGGTTTGATTCCCACTACTATGGGATTCACCTTCAGAGCTCTTCCCAAAGACTCAACCAATAAAATAAATAGATACAGAGACATAGGATCCCCTTGACGAATACCTCTACAACTGCTAAAGTAACTAGTTGGTGATCCATTAACTAAGATTGAGAATTTTTTTGATGATATACAAGCTCTGACCAATCTAATCCAACAAGGCTTGAAACCAAATTTTCCCATAACTCTAAGCAGAAAGCTCCATGAGACCCGATCGTATGCTTTATGCATATCAAGTTTGAGGAAAGTTCTTGGCCTTCTACTTTTATCTATAGAATGAATCAACTCATGCACTACAATAACACCATCCAGAATTTGTCTTCCTGCTACAAATCCACTTTGAGGATGGTCAATAATTATTGGAAGGTATACTTTGAGCTTGTTCACCATAGTTTTAGTGAGAATTTTAAAAAGTGTATTATAGAGGCTAATGGGCCTAAAATCAGAGAAATATTTAGCACCCATCGACTTCGGGATAAGAACTATAAATGTTGAGTTTACATCAATCAAAATTAAATTAGACTCCTAAATTTCCCTCATAGCTGAATAGATGTCACCACCTACGATGTGCCAGAACCTTTGAAAGAAAATAGGAGGAAAGTCATCCAGCCCCGAAGCTTTCAGACCACCCATAGAGAAGATAATGACCCTAATTTCCTCATCCCGAAAGGGAGCACAAATGTCTTCATTCATATCATCTAAAACTAGGGTGGGGATGTGGTGCAATAACCTCTCTTCAACTTGAAGATCCCTATCATCCCTAGAGTAGAGGAGGGTTTTGAAAAACTTGACCACTTCTTCCCTGATTTCTATAATATCCTTCGAGATAACACCATCTGATTTCATAATTTCTCTAACTCTATTATTGCTCCTATGCCTTAAGGTGGATGTGTGAAAGAATTTTGTGTTCCTATCACCTTCATGGAGCTAGAGGGATCTTGATTTTTGATGCCATAAAATTTCTTCATCCACTAGCACATTATGGAAATCTACTAACAATTTTCTTTCCCTATGTCTATCCCCTTCAGTCACCTCTCCTGACTCCAAATTTAATTCAACTTCCTTTAACTGCTCAACCAACTCTTTTTTCCTCTGGAACACATTCCCAAAAATGTACTTGTTCCAAACCTTAAGATTAGCTTTAACAAATCTGAGCTTTGAAGCCACTTGAGAAATAAGAGGGCCCAAAAAACCTTGAGACCACCATTCCAAAATTCTGGATTCTAAGCCCTGATGTTGCAACCACATTGCCTCAAACCTGAAGGGTCTGGGAAAAAAACTAGAGTTTGGGACTTTTTCAAATACTAGAGGATTATGATCGGACCCCACTTTGGGGAGAGAGCAAAGGGATGCATCTTCGAACACTGGAAGACCTTCCTTGGAGACTAACACCCTATCCAACCTAATCTGAATATTCTGATTGCCTAGATGCCTGTTACTCCAAGTGTATTTAGACCCCTTCAAATCCACATCCATCAACTCTTGATTATTAATAAATGCAGCAAAATCCTCCATACTTTTAGAACCAAAATCACTACCACCCTTTTTATCCAAAGGGTATAAGGGGGTATTGAAGTCCCCAACGAGAATCCAAGCTTCCCCCTTGAAAAATTCTCTCATAGAGCTCAAAGACTCCCATATAATATTCCTATTAGGGGCATAAATATTAGACATAATCCATCTCTGCCTAGAGTCCTTACTACAAAATAGAATATTAATCACTCTATCAAAAATAAATAGAATGGATCCATCCAGTTTCTCAGGGTCCCATAGACAAAGAAGACCCCTAGAAGCTCCATTGGCAGAATTTGCTACAAAACCCACCTCCTTCCAAACTAATTTTTTAACTACCTCTACATTAGAACTATCCATCTTAGTTTCTTGAATAAATATAACATCAGGTCTTACCTCTCTCCTGAGTGTTGCCAAAATTTGTTGCTTGGAGGGCCCATTCAGGCCTCTGATATTCCACGATAACAACTTCATCTTCGAGATTTGGAGCCATTATTCCCACTCAAAGAACCGAGGGAGCTACAAAATATGTCAAGTTTTAGTTGTTTACCTTTTCTATCCTTCTCTTTCTCAAACTTCAATTGGGATTGGAGTCCATCAACAATTTTTGACTCTACCTCATGGATCCTCAACACTTTGTTAGAGGGTTTCCCTACCTTACGATTACCTCCGACATCCATCTGACCTTTTCGGGTACTTCTGGTTTTGGGTCTAGAATTGGCTGTGCTTGAAGAGCCCACCCCTGGGAATGGTGACCATTTCAACTTGAGCAGGGTTGGTGACTCCTGACTAGGAGCCTCACTAGGCTTCTTTGGGGAGCAAAGTTCTTCTATGACTAGCTCCTCAGAGAGTAAGCTTTGATAGGAGTTATGAAGGAACTCTGAAG
Source organism: Wollemia nobilis (assembly GCA_028583015.1). Classification (NCBI taxonomy): domain Eukaryota; kingdom Viridiplantae; phylum Streptophyta; class Pinopsida; order Araucariales; family Araucariaceae; genus Wollemia; species Wollemia nobilis. The sequence goes on along the minus strand of JAQPPZ010017049.1, from coordinate 3,155,730 downwards.
GGATTAAAGTCTCCAAGTCTTCTAGGAGAACCTGGTCTAGACTTCTACCACTATATGGGTTCATATTCTGGACCACCACTTTGCCAGACTCATTAACATCCACCACAAGGACTTGGTCCATTATCCTTTCCTCTAGTTTAGGCTCATCCAAAATCAATTCATGTTGGACTTGCTCAGAAGGGGCTCCCTGTTCTTGGCTTAAACTAACTGGCCTTTTGGTCTCATTCTTCCTTTGGGTACCCCCACTTGGGGCCTTATGAGAGCATGATCTAGATGAGTGACCATACCTCTTATAGGTAGAACATCTCATGGGTCTGTTCTCATAAATAATCGATTGAATCCAAGGACCCTATCTGGACACAAGCTCAATCTAGCTAGGTAAATCAGCCTCTAGGTCCACCATGATGCACATTCTAGCAAAAATCATCCTGGTCTTGGCTCTGGTAGCTGAGTCAATCAAGACCAGGTCCCCAATAGCTTTAGCTATGCCTCATAAAATATCTTCATGCCAAAGATGAAAAGGTAAATCTAGGAGTCACACCTAGAGGGGGGCCAAGTTCACCTTTTGCATCTTGGGGTTGAAGTCTGGACCCCATTTTCATAGAAAGAGACCCCTCTTTCCAAAGAACTAGGGGCCTTCACCTAAAATGTGCTTTGCATCCTCCTCATAGTTCAGTTTGATGAGGAAGAAGGCATTAGACATTGCAACAATATCAAGCGACCCTAGTGGCTTCCATTTGAGAATTGCCCAATGTCGGATAGAGTCAATATCTGGTCTACCACCTTGGAACTTGTCGACCAGGTTCCATGACCCTTCCTCCATAGTCACATCCAAGAGTTTATCCGACACCACCAACTTATTATAGATTGGAGAAAGGTCGAAGAGGGGTTTTGAGAGATGAGGTCACAAGCCTTTAGCGGTAATCATAGCAAAGGAGGACACCCTAGGGTTAGAGGGGTGACCAAGCCTTGGGGACCCACTCATGGGTACCCTAGAGGACACCCCACTATGATCGAGCACACCTTTTTCCCTTTCCTTCCTGACCAACCCCTCGAGGGTTGCACCTTCCTACTGTCCACCCGACCCTCTAGCTCCTTGTAGAGCACCAATGCATCCATCTTCCTACCAACCACTAGGTCTTTCATATTCTTGCTAACCATCAATGCTTTCTTCCATTGCTACCCTAACACTACTGCACTTGCCTTCGCTACCCTAGCACTGTTGTGATATTGTTAAAATATTTTACTATTTTTCTTTCTACCTTTGTTGCCCTAGCACTATTGCACTTGCCTTCGCTGCCCTAGCACTATTGCACTACTTCATTGTCCTAGCACTACGTGTATAAAATATTTTTACTTTGTTGTCCTAGCACTGTTGCACTCACCTTCGCTACCCTAGCACTGTTGTGGCATTGTTAAAATATTTTTACTTCGCTACCCTAGCACTACTGCGACACTGTTAAAATATTTTTACTTCACTGCCCTAGCACTGTTGCACTCGCCTTCGCTACCCTAGCACTGTTGCGACACTATTAAAATATTTTTACTTTGCTGCCCTAGCACTGCTGCACTCACCTTCGTTGCCCTAGCATTGCTACAGCATTGTTAAAATATTTTTACTTCACTACCCTAGCACTGTTGCACTCGCCTTCGCTGCCCTAGCATTATTGTGACATCGTTAAAATATTTTTATATCGCTGCCCTAACCCTACTACTGTTAAAATATTTTCACTCTATTATAAAACACGCTTAGTCTTAAAAAAACAAAAAACACACTAAATCTTTATAAAACAAATTCAAAACAAAAAACACACTGGTAGCTGTTGTTATCTCCTAAAGCTAAGAAGTCACTGCGTTGGTGTTGGTCTTCTGGCCATCCACCGTCTCAAATAAAAGCACATATCCCACCGTCTCAAATAAAAGCACATATCCCACGGGAAGACAAGAGCCTAGATGATGGTGATAATCACTGTCAAACAAAACAAAAGCCTTATTAAAGTAAGAATATAATAACAATTTTGAAAAAAAAAGCAAGACCATATAGACATGGGTGTTTGGGTGTAATACGATCCATTTAGAAACTGTGGGCGAGGGCGACTCCGATTGAAGAGGTGGAGTCAGCAAAAAGGGTGGAGAGGCTTAAACCACCCGACTAAGTCCCGCGCACTATTGTTAAGTTGAGGCCACTGCCTCCGCCTTTGTCTCCTCCTCTGTTATTATTAATAAATTTTAATGAGGTCAGACCACTATCAGATGGTTGTTTCTTTTTGCCGATCCGCGATTTGCATTGGTTATATGAAATTTATGTTATTAAATGAATTCAATCTTATGAACTTCATTGAGCCTAATATTTTTAATTGGAGTATATATCATTTACAATTAATTAAGTTTATAATATATATTATATTAAGTTTTATAATATATTATTGGTTGTATGGGATTCAACCAGTATTATTCATATATAATTTTATTCACTATATTAAAGTGTTATATTGTCTAATAAAATTTAATATAAACTGATGTCTTAATTAAAAAAATACATTTTTAATCATTTAACTAATACAATAAAATAAAATATCATCTCAGTAATATCATTTAACTAAAATTTAATGTCATCTCAATATTAAATCCAATAGAGAGGCCTCAAGACTATATGCACTTTAACCAAATCTTCCTTGGCATTGATCGTTAACTTCTCTTTAGTGTCCTCGCCAGCTTCAATGTTTTCCAAACTCACACAAAAAGTTTCCCTCTCCCCTCTCTACATATACAAACACTAGTATGTGCCGTCCACGATAATAAAACTTAATAAATTTAGGTATATCGATTTGAGAAAAACCGGTTAAAATGCTTTGATTTTTTTTTTTTTTTCTTTCCGCTTCTTAATACTGCAAGTGGTAGCCTATTTATTTGCACTCTGACAAAGATTGTAAGCCTGGTCATATAATTATATATATATCTACATAATTAATTTATTTTACCGATATAATGAAAGGCAAGCGATTAAATTTTAAAAAATCAATGGAGAAAAAATAATATTAAAAAAATGAGCGGTGTGGTTAACGTTGGCCGGTAGTTAATTGAACAATTACGTGAAGTGAAATGATTCAAATATTTAAATCATATTATATGATCTTTAGTATCTTCGAGAAGGTTGTTCCTTCTCCTGTTCATTTGGGTTAGTAATTTTACTGTCTTGAAATAACTTTGTCATAGACCCATTTTACTGTTTTCAAATAACTTTGCAATAGACCCATTTCCAAGTGTTTCTTTGTATTTGCCAAAGATATCTCAAAAACTCAGGCATTTATAAATGAAGTGTTCCTCTGTCTCTACTGTCCGTCTCTACTGTCCTGTTAGAGTACATATCCTTTCTTTCCATTGTTTTTTGGGCGTTGTCCATCTCCTTGTTTCACAACATCTAAGCCAATGAGAGCTAGTCCTTATCTCAGCAATGAGGATTTTTTTCTTCCACTTGATTTCAACGCCTATATAGGTGTTTTCCTTGGATCATAGGTTGTCTTAAACTTTGCAATATACTATTGTTGTTAAACTTTGCAATATAATAGGTTGTGTTAAACTTTGCAATATAATATTGTCTTTTCCTGCTTACATTTTAACACATTCCACTTCTAAACTTTTCATTCACATAATTTTTAATGTCTTTGTTGACGTTTGGGCATTCATTTATTTATGTTGATTTCACAACGTTTCATCCATTTCTGATTTTGTTTCATCCATGTATTCTTCAGCCTATGCAACTCTTCATCCCTAACCCCTTTTATAGTTGATGTGATGATGTGATGACGTAAGCTCTCAAATATCCTTTGACATCGTATAAATTAATTGCATTTCATGATATTTGCTACTTAGTTGCTCCATTGTGTACTTCCGCGCCTGAAGTAAGATGACAGCTCGACCCTCCACTGGTGCATCTTAGAATTCACTGCCTAAGGAACTAAAACTGACTCAAATATTTGTTTTTCGACTTGTTTAATATAGTCATTTTCTCCATATGTTGATGTCTATAGTTTTAATTAATGTGACCACCTTTGCCTTCATTTGCAAAATTTATAAAATAAGATTGTCTATCACGCGTCTCACTTGAGTGTTAAATAGCCCATTGAAGTTTTTCAAAGATTTCAGCATGTATGAATAAAATAAAGATAAATAAAACAATTGATAATTAGAGCTGAACCACCTGTTAATGTTGCAGTTTTTAGTCTCTCCAGGATGATCAAAATATTCACATATTCCACGCACAGCATTTGATCTTGCTAACGTTTTCTGCTTAAAATTTGATTCATAAGATATGATTTCTACACAGCCTTGTAGCAGCATAGAAACAATTTTTTAAATGTGTGTGCCACTTCATTGGAAGTGTTAGACCTTAAGTACCTCCTAAGATAATGGCTTTGATTTGTCTTCTTTCTTATACGTCATTTTTTAATTCTTAAGTTTTGGACAGATGATTTCAGATTGCACATAGTTTGCTAGCCGCCAAGGCTAAGGGATAAGCTCTAGTAGTTACACCTTAAAGCTAATTTACATAATTCAAATATCAAACTATTTACATAAATCGACGTTCTCCTAAAAGTATAGAAAATGATTCGGATTATAAGACCACCTCTATCATACACGACTTCGACGTAATCTTCCTCACCAATAAAATGAGAATTGACAGCAACATTCGCAGCTAAGTTTTGAGTGTTGTCAAAGTTCATATATACCAGCATTTTTACTCCTAATGACTCTCGGACAATTTGGATTTCAGATGTGTAAATATTTACTTTTAGGAATATGTCGACATGAAAGGACATTCGTTATAAACTCTACATCATAATCTAACTAAATATAGAATTAATCACACTGGTTGAAAATTACTTTACGACAAACAGCACATAGAGGCTGTATTTATTGAATCCTGGTTAGACAGATCATGCCAACACTAAGCATGCAAATTTATATGGCTAGTTTGACTACAAATAGAACTACTACTTTACAGATCCAATAACATAATTTAAGAAATTAAAATTAACGAGAAAAGCATATTATCTTCAGTAATTTACATTAATGCAGGGTGCACACTCTAGCGTTAGAAAATTTCCTAACAAGTTGTGTCATCTCAGAAGATAAAAATGGCCTTCCGGAATAAGAAAATCATATATCCATATTATTATTAGTACTGCTAAATTAGCAGCCGAAGGTGCATCCTCTTAACACAAGCAAAATTTCCTGCCAAGATATAACATCTCAGAACATAAAAATGGCCTTCTGGAATAAGAATGCCCTCCTATCCATATTGATATTAATACTGTTGCATTATCAGCTGAAGCAATCTTCCTCATAAAGATACTTGGTATTTGAGAGTCTCAAAGTTGTTTACTAAAATAAAACTTCAGAAATCCAGTTAATCATCCATGCTATTTACTTTTGTTGTCACTAAACGATATAACAAGGTTGAAAATTAATCTAACTAAAGTACCACTGCTTTCAATAACAAGTCATGCACATAAAAAAAAATTACATGGTGGAAAAATCACTTGCATTCAAATTTATGGTCTAGTATTCAACTGCATTCATATTGGTCCAAGCATGTCAAACAATAGAACTACAAAACCCACATACAAGACTGAAACCTTCGGCAAACTAAAGAGTAAAGATGTATAGCAAATGCGAAGTCTCTTAGATGATAATGAAGCATTTATGTATTTTTTCTTTTTACCCTTCTAGGAAGCAAATTCAACAATGGCTAAGGAGATGAAAAAATAAAACAGAGGCGTCACGATTCAAAGGAAGATCCAAGACACATGTTTTTCTTAGATTACTTATATAAAATACAAACATAGCCCAGAGTAATACACAAAATGAAAAGGGGAAATCTGAGTAGTTAATTTAAAGTAATTGTTTGTAGCAGAAAGACTTAAAAGTTAAAAATAAAATATGCTAGAGTATTTTAGTGTTGAAGTCTTAAGACTTAGCTTCAAGAGTGAAGGCAAAACAATAAGGCCCTGTGAAAAGAAAAAGAACAGAGCTAGAGCATTTGGTGAGTGTCATAAACTGATGATTCAAATGACCTCAACATCTGTTCCTGGTGCATAATACCAGGCTGAGCGTGGGAATCATTCGTCGTATGTGTCTGCGAGGATCTACGACGATGCATCAAGTCTATAGTTCGTTCAATATCTTGTGAACTTGCGGACTGAGAAGCCCTAAAATTGTTCCCCTGCAGCAAGCCAAACACATGTCCTTCATAGTTTCCAACACCACCAAGAAGGGGTTCTCCGTGGTGTTCTTTACCCATAGAATTCACAGAAGTTACAGGGAAGCCAGTAGAAGGGGCTTGAGAGCAAATAGTCAGCAACTTGTCTGCAGTGACAAGACCAAAGTTGTGTTGCACTCCTTGGTGGTGCTGCTGCTGCACCAGTGGTTGAGCCATCGGAGGGGGAGGTAGAGGTGGAGGTTGAGATTGAGTGTCTTGTATAAGCTGATCCATTGTAGTAACACCCGCTCGTGTGTCCATATGATCAAATGAAGCTGATCCTGTAGCCCTTGAGCTCCAGGAGTTAGATGACAGAAGAGAGAGAGCACACCCAGAGTCCGAGACTCCTGATAAGTTACCTGATGCCCCGCTTAAGCCTGCAAGATCATCTCCTGAGGAGGAGGATGAAAGAGTTAGAGCTTGACCCACATGACTTCCAGAGCTTTGCATATACTGGTGAATGTCTTGATTGATAGCAGTAGCATCAACAGGTACACTAGTCTTATTTGAACCCTGAAGAAAGAAAAGCAACTTGTCCGCATTGTAACGGGAAAGGCTACCTGTTGTAACTTGCCCGTCAAATGGAGATTGATTCTCCGATTTAACCCCCCTTGGCCAATATCCTTTTCCGTATCCAAGTTTGAAGTCGACGGAGTCCCCCAGAATTGAACTTGAACTAAATCGTGAATGCATGAAGGGTGATCTATCCATCAGGATGCTGCCAAGTCGTCTGTCATCTGTTTAATATGCCAGAATTAATGTCAATTTGCATATTCGGTCTTGCAAGAGAAGACGCATTACAATTTTACTCTTTTGAAAAGAAGAACCAACAATGTTGGGGTGACAGACGCATTTTCAGGTGATAAGTACCTGGCAGCATAAAAAGTTACATTACGATTATACTGTTTTCTTAATAGGCATCGATATATGTTCATGACTATATATGCATAAGTGAGAAGTCAGTAGATCATTTGATCAATATTCCTTCTACCAGTCATTCAGTGGTGGCATCAAATTGCATGAACTTCGTTGCAGCAGGGGATCCTAATCCGAAGAATAGGGCATAGAAATATAGAGGCTTTTAATAGTGGTGATTGTTTCTTGAAAGCTTCAACCACCCAATTTCAAAGTTCGATCTTCTTGTAGTCAAGATTTTTGTCCACAGTTGCAGCGGCTAGAGATTTTATATAGCATTAATTATTAATATGTTTCTAGCTCTAGAATCGATTAGATGTTTAGAGCTCCGGATCCAAAACATACCTCCCCTAAGGAATAAAATGCACCATAGCATTTTTAATTTGCAAAAGCAAGCACTAATCAAGATGTTTTTTTCATTAGCAACTTAGTCACATAGGAACTGTATTAATTGCGAAAAAATATATATATATAAAAAGAAAAACATAAACAGAGGCTATTTAACACCAGCCACGTGGCCGAGGCAAGTTAAATGCAAGAGTAAGACTACGGAAAATAAATAAATTATCTAATGAACTAGGCACATAAGTATTAGTATGACTCTAGATGGACAAGCATTAGCATTGAAAATTGAAGAGTTGGTATCTATATAGTTAACAAGAAATACGCATCTGGCAATCTTTGGACTTTCTACTGTACCGTAGAAGGTAGAAGCAAATCTAGCAGGACTTATGGCCAGCGAATCTGGTTGAGGCTTCCTGCGTCGCTCGTTGTGACCAGCTAGACGTCTCCGACAACTCCTCTTTCCTTCGTCAAACTCTGATAAGATATGAAACCTGCATGGCGGTTCCAAGGAAATCATGCAACAAATTCTAAAGATGGAAATAATACATGTCAATTTACAGCTAGCCAGGCATTTTTGAACAGCAGCCTTACCAACTAATCAATTATATTAATGTTTTCTTCTGTTGCAGGTTGAAGGGATATCATATAAAAGATCAGTAGAAAATTCAAAATAATCCATAAAAGTAAGCTGGAATGGAAGCACTGATCCAATTGACCAAAGAAAATGAGATGTACCTTAAAATACTTTTATACAAAGATTCAACTGCTAAACTTTCAAGACGGTAATCATTATGAAATATATACTGAATAAATATGGAGACCAGACTCTGCATATTCTATGATTAGAATTTTGTTCCACTTTAATACTTATCTACTTATTTTAAAAGGAAGTCATTTGGATCATATTTAAAGTTGGCACCAAACTAAACTAAAACACCACTTACACCAAACGAATCCTCCTCTGTACCAAATTCTTTCTTTCATCGCTTTTGCTTTCATAAACTGGAATTTGGGTCTTCCCATCCCAGATTAAAATTGGAAACTTTAGGCTTAAAATAGAAGCAAAGCTCTGCATCCTTGGAGACCAACGTCTTTGCAAACTATAATTGATGCCTCTTTGGAGGCTAGGCTGACTCAGTCATTCGATGCAAGAGGAACTTACAATCAAACAAGTACAGTTACACTTGTGCAAAGCCGCAGACAATTGTCTCAGAAAGACTATATTACTTATACGTGTGTTGACATTCAATTCAGCTACTTTTCGGTTAGAGTAGTCCTTTCGAGCTCTCTTGCTGTTGGAATTTTATTTTTTAATTTTTTTTACCCCTCTTTTTAATTCATATTATTTTTCAATTTAGTGCAGAAGGCGGCGTTGTCTTGTGGTCTGCTGCTATTAACTCTTTAATTTTTCTAATTTCGACTGTAAAAATTCATAACAGTAACAGTAGTGTATTTGGTATTTCTTTAATTTCATGCCATCCATTTCACGAATATAAGTTTTGTTTAACTTGTCATGGAAAGAGGAACTCACTACGTAGAGAGTAAAATGGCTCCGAAAGAGTTCTCAATTTTTTTCTATTTGCAGTGCCTAACAAGCAAGCAAGGTAGTTAGAATGTCTTGTATCTACTTTTCTAGGTACGGCATTCAAAAACTTTGGTGAATATTGATTATCAGCATAAGAAATTGAGATGTTAACGACCCATGTTTTGACCCCCTACATTGTGTAAATAATGGGAAATAGCTTTTAAAATGTCTACAGAAAGCCTCTCTACTTGGAGAAGTCAAATGAATCATTTTATGCAAAAAGGCTACAAACAATGAATTATCACCGTCTTATCCAACATGGCAAAACAAGATATATATAATTCCTAACAACAATTTCGTGGAAAAAATGTGGTTAATCCAATTGATCGGAGCAAATGGTCTCCCACCAATTCAATCCAGGTTTGGTGTGAATACTTGTCTGCTCCACTCACAGGTTAGTACCTATTGCCTCTACTCCACTCGCACGGAATTAATGAAGGGTACGTTTTCGTATCGTTGCCTATCTTGCATTGCAATACAAGAAAATAATCAGTGCTTACGAAACGAACAACAACGGCATTTCAATTGGGTGCGGAGTAAATTTGGTAAAATCCCTCTACTTAGAACGTCGGTTCCTTGGTACGAATAGTTTCCTTTGGTTAAAAAGAAGACCGAAATGGATAACAACAGAAACATCGAAGCGCAAAGGATAAGCATGTCGCCATTTAAAAGCATCTGAGGTAAGTCCCTTACGGAATAGAAGTAGATGAAATTGTGAAAAAGGGAAGGGGGAGAGAGAGACCTGCTACATTGTTGACAGAAGCGCTGTTCTATTCCGGCAACGGTGACTTTTGGGGACTTGGAGTGGAGTTCGCAGACCTTGTGGCGACGGTGATAGTCCTTGGCACCTGTAAGCTCAGTTTTACAGCCTTCCACCTGGCAGCGTGGCACTTGCGTTCCCTGCATCACAGCCCGTTGTTTCTTCCCTGAAGGAATTGATGGAGACGGCGATGGGGCAGACGCCGGAATTGCCTTCACGGACTCGAAATAAGTCCGTTTACCCAACTTCAACCCTATCACGGAGTCCCCTGACCCTGCCGTAACGGCAACCGTAACTACACCTCCATGCTTCTGCTTCTGCTTCTTCTTCTCCTCCACCTCCTCCTCCTCCTCGTCCTCCTCCTCCACCTCCTCCTCATCCTCATCATCATTATCATGGAGCCTTTTCTCCTCGGGAACGGCCGGGGTTCGATTCACTCTAGGAGATGGAGATCTGCCGTTATGGCCGCCCTGGATTCGGAGGAAACCACCGGCGCTGCTGGAATCTTGTTTTATTGCCATCTTGGTTGGCTCTTCCTTGACTTTGCAGTCGCCGGTGGTGCTCTTTTGTCCGCCATTGCCAGGAAAGAGCACCAGGTTTTCCCATTCCCATGAGGACGATGTCTTCATTTTGGTTTGAGTTTGGCCCCAAACTAGATATCTGGGATCCTCCTCCTCTTGGGGGATAAGATTACAATAATACCAATATGGAGGTGGTAGTAGTAGTAGTAGTGTTGCCGGTGGTGATGGTACAACTATTCATTAACACCCTCACCTGACATAAACAATAACAACCCACCTTAAACCTTATAACACACCACTCCACTACTTCTGAAACTCGGAACTCGACTATCAAAGGTTCAAATCCCACGAATAGACGAAGAAGGGAACACGCACGCAAAAGAAGAGACGTAGAGACCTCCTGTCGTTCTGTACCCTTTTGTCTTCCAACAGCGAAGCTGCTGCTCTCGCTGAAAGAAAAAAAAAACACAATGGCAAATGATAGATTTGGTAATGAAAGAGCCTGTGAGGTGATTTTTAAAGTGCAAGTATATTACTGTGCGTTATTAAAATAAAAAAGAAATATGGTCCTCGGTGTGTAAACCTCAACTACGGCCAATCAAAACAAATGATATTTAAGGACGGGCTACTTTATGCTTATGCTGCTCCTACGAAGCCGGAGTTAAAAGCAAAGGCAGCCACGGCTTTGGTTCATGTTAGTGCCCTGCTTTGTTGGACACACATAATAATTAGAATATAACCCAAAATACATAACGTGAGTGTAGAATAGTTTAGCGACCAAGGCATTCAGTAGGCTGCAACTCGCCAGGCTTACTCTCTGTCCGTCCACGTATCTGCCTCTTCCTTTTAAAGACCAAATCGGGGTCGCTATCAATCCAAACTCCGCTACATTTTCCGACATCACCGCTCATTTCCGTCCCTTCGATTCGTAGAAATCTCAACGGAGTCCGTTAAACTTGAGTGCTATGTTCAATTTGCGTTGGGCCCCATTCCCGCTTCTGCCACTAGCTACCTAATTCAGTATTAAACCTTATGGCTTACAGGAATGACTAGATTTTATTAGCATTGGGTTCATGCCTTCGTCAAAAGAACCCAACATAAAAAGTGGCCAACTCCTCATTTAATGGCCGAATTTAAAAGACCCAATTTGTTTACTTTAAATATGTATGTTTGCATACTGAAATTTGGTTTCATTTTAATACTTTTCTTTTTTTTACTCGATATTTTTATGATTTAATTAATTAATCAATCAATTTCAAATTTTTAACCAGCATACATTTAATATTTTTATGATTTAATTTAACTTTATTAATCAATTAAACAATTAATCAATTTTCAAAAAAATTAATAAGTAATAAAGTTATTATATCAACGTATGCATTGAATATTTTCTATGATTTTAATTAAACAATCAATCAATTTCACTTTATTTAAGTGAGCCTTTAATCAATTAATCAATTTTTTATTTTTTAATAGGTAACAGAGTTATAATATCAACTTATGCCTTGAGTGTTTTTTTTTATGATTTTAATTAAGCAATCAATCAATTTTACTTTATTTAAGTAAGCCTTTAATCAATTAACCAATTTTATTTTTATTTTTTATTTGTTTATGACCGACGTACAGGGTTGAGCAGTCTCCTCCCAACCATGACCCCTCCTAAAATTGAGAGCTATACTTATCAATAGGGAATTTAACACAAAACCACCACACACACCCACCCCCTCACACACTTTCCCACACCCACGCCACGATTTAAACCTTGGACCTTCCAAAGAAGAGCCAAAGCCTGAACCATTGCGCAACTAATCAATTTCAAATTTATATTAGGTAATAAAATTATTATATCAACCTATGCATTAAGTATCGTTTATGATTTGAATTAAGCAATCAATCAATTTCACTTTACTTAAGTAAGGCGAGCAGTAAGATTTTGGAACTTCAAATAAGAAATTTAAGGTTGGAATCAAATAGGATAAAGTTCCACATTATTTATTTGAGTTTGATTATATATATAATAAATAACATTATTTACAAGGATAATGTTATATAACCTATGATATTGAGTTTAATTGAATAAATATTTTAACTTTCAAAAAACAACTTAAAGTTCAACTTTTGTCAAACTTTACATATGTAATGGTCAAGTTTTTGTAATACCACCATTTGTCAAACTTTACATATGTAATGGTCAAGTTTTTGTAATACCACCATTTGCAAGGGATACATATATAATAGTTAAATTGTTGTAATATCTTTGTGTAGTTATCATGTAATATAAGAGGAGCATGCTTCAATTCCCATATCACTAGTTATTTTATCCAATTGCAAGGTTCAACCGGTTAAATTCTTCAACTTTGAAGGAGAGGCCTAAAATCAATTCTTGCCAAGCAATACATGTACACAATTGCTAAGTTGTTGTAATACTACTAAGTTGGTGTGACATAATATAATAAGTTAATACGTATAAGAAGCAGAAATCTCACACACAACAAAATTTAATGAAGAAGAACTTATTATTATTATTCTGCATAATGGGCCTATAAATAGGCAATTACATCTTAGATAAGAACATAAATTGGATAAGGATGCAGTAGGCAAAATCTTATCCAAAATAAAATAGAAACTGCGTGTGTAATAAAATAGAAATTTTACATATGGAAAGTATGTGTGTCGTGTCATTCCTTGTCATACGTGTACTCAATTGCTAAGTTGTTGTAATACTACTAAGTTGGTATAATATAATATGAGTGAGACATGTTTCAATCCCATATAATCAATTAAGACAAATATCTCATTAATTTAAAATGATCAAAATTTTAAAATAAAATTAAAAATTATAATCCATAAATAATATGTGTATGTAATTGTAAATATTATACTTAATTATTTTTTTAAAATATTAATAATTATTCGTTCATGTAGAGGAGTTGGAGAGCAAGTGGGTAGCTAAAACTCTCCAGTTGAAATCGATGTAGAGGAGTTGGAGAGCAAGTGGGTAGCTAAAACTCTCCAGTTGAAATCGATAGGCCCAGGTTCAAATCTCTCCCCTCACATGTTGCAGATATGTTGTACATAAAAGGTTACAAATAAAAAATAAATAATAATAATAATTAACCATTTTAAAATAATTTATTTGGAAACAATAAATAACAAATATTATATTATAAACTTTTTTTTGATACATAGAGAAATCGGTAACTATCTTTCCTTTTTAACAACTGGTCACAAGGTCAAGTTGCATTGTGATCATGGTGCTACCATTATAACCCCTATCTCGCCATGGTAAACACAACCCATAGTGAGGGAGACCCCCAATGGCTCGAGGTTGGTATCATCATCATCAAAGTGACGCACATTTAATGAACTCAGGTCAGACTACTACCTTTGCCCAAATTAGGCATGCCCTTGAGGTTTGAACTTAGGTCTCCTCTTGGTAAGTGCCCAACTTCTTACCAATCCACCTAGCCCTTGGGGACTATAAAATTTTATTTAAACATATAAATACTTAATTTAGATACACAATTATGTAAATATTATATTTATTATTTTATTATTGTTTATTCTTCATATTATCTAACTAAACCTAAATTAGATAACTTATAATTATGTAATAATACTATAGTATTAATAAAGCAAAATTTAATTAATATTTATAATTGTATGGCATATTAACATGTTACAACTATTATGCAATTTAGAAGCTGAAATTGTAAATATATCTATAAATAATGAGATAAGGTTAGGGAGAACCTCACAAATTGCAAATCCTTGTTGCTCAAAGATAATATAATCATTGGTAAATTTAATGGGTCCCCTTGCCAAGGGCTTGAGCTTTAATAAAATGGATTAATAGGAGATGGAAGTCTCTAGGAGTGAGTCTATCATTTCTTCCTAAAGGTTTCTTCTTAGCCATTTTCTGCTCTTCGGAGGAAATAGATAGAATCCTAAAAGGGGGTCCTTGATCCATGGAAAGAGCAAGACTCTTCCTTACCCATTGGTATGAAGGCTTTGCACCTAAAAACGTAAATCTATCCCTAGTACTAGTTTGGGTCAAGATGTATGGGTTACCCATTGAATTCTAAGAAATTGATACCTTCAAGGCAATAGGCAACACTTTGGAAGAATTCCTTGAAAGTTTAGAAACTACAAAAGACGAAGTCTTGGCTATTTATGCATAGATATTTGTCATGATTGATATCAGTAAAACTTTACCAGAATCAATCATTCTTAAGTATGGGGTTAAGTTGTAGACCTGAACCACAAATTTTAAAAATATATTTTAGATGTAGAAGATGTCATGAGGTGGGGCATATTGAGAGATCATGCCCTAAGAAGAGTCTAGCAAAAACATATGTAGAAAATCACAAGAGAAACTTACAAATGGATATGGATGAGGATGGTTTTCAACTTCCAAAAAAAAGGTCTAGATAGATAAAAGTAAATAAATAGTGGAGACTAGTAAGTAAGGATATTGGAAGAAATACCAATTCTTTTGAGGCTTTAGCCTATGAAGAAAAAGCATATCAAAGCTTAGAGGACATGGTATAACAAGATCATAATATTAACAAGGAATTGCATACTTAGTATGATCCCAACTTAGAGATGAACATTCCTGCTAAACCTAAGGAATGTGCCTCATGAGATTTTTAAGACTCTCTTGAAGTATCATGCACCCTTTAGGAGAAGGAAAGTGGAAAAAAACACAATGTTAGATGTTAATACCTCTACTATTAACAATAAAATACTAGAAAATGAGCAAGTTAAGTCAAAAGCTTCCCTAGCAGAGCCAAGAGAGGATAAATCTATTGAGAATGAAAGTTGTGAAAGGATATTAAGAAATAGAATAATAAGATCTATTTCCAATACTGGTAACGCAAAAATATGAAAACCTTCAAATTATCAAGTGAGACCCAAGGAAGCAAGAGTAAACATAAAGACAAGAACCCAATCTAAGTTGGTTGAACTTCTCTTTACCAAATAACAGAATGATATTGGTAATTCATAGGAGGGGTCAACGACCCCTAATTAGACATGATTACCATCGCATGGAATATAAAGGTTGTTAATGCCCTCTCAAAGTAGAGGTGTATTAGGGACCTTTGTTTAAGTAATAAGCCTAGTATTCTTTGTACCTAGGAAACTAAAATGACAAAGAAGTTTCCAAAACTATTAAAGTAGTATGGACAATATGTGAATGGGATGTTGTAGATTGAGAAGGAACAATATGAGGGACTCTAACATGTTGGAATCTGGTTAGAACCTCTTGTAAAACCATTTATAAAACTAGGATTGGATAGCCTCATTAGTCACATGCTACTTTGTAGATATTTATTTCATTGTTATCAATGACTATAGACCTACAACTCAATCAAGCAAATTATAAGTATGGAGTGATATTGAAGCCTTTATGAGAAGTAAAGACCAAGAAACTTGATTCATGATCATAGGAGATTTTAATGCCATAACCAAGCTAAGAAATATTGGGGGAGTTAGGAAAATAACCTAAAGTATGAGAGATTTCTCAGCTTTTATTCAAAACAATAATCTATGGGAGGTTGAGTTTGAAGATGACAACTATACATGGACCAATAATAGGACAATTCAAAACCTGATAGCAAAAAAATTAGACAAATGCATACTCTTAGATCATTGGCTATATGAAGGGACTTGTGCTAAAATTAATACCTTGACAAGGATTGGTTCATATCACTAGTCAATAAGAGTTAAAATGGTGGTAAGTGAATTCAAAAAGATCATATTTTAAATGAGTAGATGTGAGAAGACCATCTTCAATTTGTTGATATGATAGCACGAATGTGGAATTCTTCAGGAAATGGTGGGTTGTATACACTTATAAAACAAATTAAATCAATGATATATAGATTAAAAGAATGGGATGAGAACACTTTTGGAAATATTTTTGAGAAGAAAGAACTAAAAGATACTTTCAAAAATCCAAAAAGGTGAGAACAATAATACAAGCTTAGAGGAAAAGGAGTTGCGTAGTGAATATCATAATATTTTGAGTAAAGAAGAGAAAATTTGGAGATTAAAATTGAGATAAATTTGGTTAAATGGAGATGAAAACATAGTTTTCTCATAGGATTGCAATATTATAGAGATCAACATCCATAATTAGTAGAATTAAATCAGTAGAAGGGGTTGAATTGAAGATTAGGGCAAAATTAGAGAGAAGGCAAGGTTTTTTTAATAGAATATTCTAGGATCATAGGAGATTGAAGTTCTTAATGATAAACTATTGCAAGAAGTACCTTCAGTTATAATAAATGAAGACAATAGCAAATTGATGGAGCTTATTACTCTAGAAGAAGTTCATTCAGCTATTTTCTCTTTTGATAAGGATAAATCCCCAGGTCATAATGGGGTCTCTATAGCATTCTTTCAACATAATTAGAAAATAGTGAAGGATTCTTTATTGGTGGTAGTGAAACAGTCTAGTGCAAAATAGTACACACCTTATAAAATAAATGCAACATATCTTATCCTTATTACAAAAAATAAGGATGTAGAATTGTTTGATTCATTTAGGACCATAAGCCTATGTAATATGGCATATAAGATAATCTCTAAAGTAATGGCAAATTGGTTAAGACCATTGTTAGAAAAAATATATTTTAGAAGGGCAAAGGGCAAGGAGGATTTGTGAAAGAGAAACAAATTTTGGATAGGATCATAGTAACTCATAAAGTAATGCATTTAGTAGCTTCTAGAAAAGAGAGAAATGATCTTAAAACTTGATATGAATAAAGCCTATGATAGGGTTAAATAAAATTTTCTTTTTGCAGTATTATAAAAGTTTAGATGTGGGAAGAAATAGGTCAGATGGATTAAAAGGTGTGTCTGTATAGTATCATATTTAGTGTTGGTCAATGGGCTAGTACCATAATCATTTAAAGCCAAGAGGGGTCTTAGATAAAGAGATCCTCTATCACTGTATCTATTTATTATTATGGTTGAGGTATTGTGAAGGAACTTGAAGAAGGCATACTTATATGGGCTAATAAGTGGACTTAAGGCTAGTAATAACATCAACAACATCATCCATCAACAATTTGTAGATGATACAACCCTTTTTAGGACAGTAGGGAAAAACAAGGCCAGAGATTTGAATAATTTTTTAAAGGAATATGAAAGAGTGTTAGGGCAAAAAGTTAATAGTACAAAATCTAAAATTTACTTCCTAAACGCTCCATCTAGAATCAAAGCAGGGATATGCAATTTTCTTCACATGGAGGAGGCAAATTTGCTAGTAACATATCTAGGGATGCCCTTATTTAAGGGGACAATAAGAATAGAATTGTGGAATCCATTTATTGGTGAATTTTAGAATGACCGACTAGAATGGAAAGGTAGATGGTTATCGTTAGCAAGAAGAGTGCAACTAGTTAAATTAGTCTTACAATCCATTCCAACATATTATATGTCCTTATATATATGCCAAAATATGTAGAAAAATGTGCAATATATATTATGTAGACATTTTTGTGGTTAGGATTATATAATAAAAGGAAATTTCCTTTGGTGAAATGAGCAAGGTGTGTGATGATAAAACTAGGGGAGGTCTCGGTTTAAGAGTTCTTATGGATTCAAACTTAGATCTAAGGGGAAAAGTAATTTGGAGATTGTACAAAGAGAGTCAAAGACAATGAGAAAGAATTCTTCTAAGTACATTTAGCCCAATGACCCAAGTTTAATATTTACTGTATAAAATAGTGTTCTACACTATCGGAACGATTTTAAAAAATCAATTAATTTAGCGATTAAAGGTTTAATATGGGTGGTGGGAACTAGAGAAAAAAATTCTATTTGGATGGATAATTGGTATGATGAAAAATAACTCAATCTAGATCCAATTTTGAAACCATGGATGAGATTACTTCAAGATAAATATGGTGATAGGGTTTCAAACATTATGTACATGGATAAAAAAGGAAGATACAAATGGAAAGAATTTTTTTTTACAAGTATACTCGAAATTTTTCTAGAAGATAATTGAGCAAAAAGATAACGATAATTATTATTCCAAGAGGAGCCAATGATAAGTTGATTTGGAAGTTTAATAACTTAGGAGAATACATAGCAAGAAGTAGATACAATGTAAGACACCAAAAAAATAGGAATATAGCAAGATTATGGAGAGATATTTGGGATAGCCCAACTATTCCAAAAGTCAAAATGTTTGTATGGCTAGTAGGTTATAGAAGATTTTTATCCTAGGATAACCTAATGAAAAGGGGTTTTCATGGCCCCTCACAATGTGTTCTATATAAAAAGTATGAGGAGAGTATAGACCATCTCTTGGTACATTATTCTATAGTCTAGGAACTATGGCAATGGATTCTTAATATGTTTGGTACTGCATGGTGATGAATGTTAGAATTGAAGAATGGTTAAAGAAATGGCAAAATACTTTTAAAAGTGGGGCATTACATATAATTTGGGATACATCGAAAGATACAATCCTTTGGGTTGTATGGCTAGAAATATACAAAAAAAATATTTAAAGGAAATGAAAGCAATTTTGAGGTAATGAAAAGGGAGATTTTTTTAGCTATAGAGGAATCTAAACCAATCCTATCAACTCACCCAATCCTTAATATTGAAGTAGAAAGCCTTGATAGATGCAATCAAGTCATCAAATGGAATTATGATGTTGGGTATAGGAGAAACAAAAGGAAGACAAAGAATATAAAGTGAAAACCATCGAAAGTGAAGTTGGTCAAATTGAATTTTGATGGAGCATCTAAAGGAAATCCATGACCAGCAGGAGAAGAAAGAATGATTTTTTTAATAGGGGTAATATTTTATCACATTATGCTTTCAATAGTGGATTTAAGACAAATAATGAAGTTGAAGCTTGGGTGACTTTGGAAGGGTTAAAAATATGTAGACAAATGAAATGGAACAGAGTATGGATGGAAGGCGATTCACTCATAGTAATAAATATAATTTTGAGGAAAGCAAAAGCTCCATGAAACATACAAGAGATCATTGTGGAAATATAAGACCTTGCTATAGAGTTTGAAGAAATCAGGTTTACACATACGTTAAGTGAAAGGAATAAATGTGCAAATAGGCTAGCCAATAGAGGAGTTTTAATAGAGGATCATGAAGTTAAATTTTCTTTTCCATGGTTAGAGGAAGTAGTAAGTTTAGCTAAAGTTGACAAGAAAATGTTAATTGCCTAAATCAAATAATGATTAAGATTTACTTTAATGTTTTTCATTGGTAATATTTGTTATATTTTATAGCATTAATATATTTTCATATAAACTATTTATTACAATTTCTATGGTTGTGTTTATGTTTCAAGAAGTAAACTAACAGTCCATATATGGTAAAGTAGACTACGATAGTGAGAAGTTTTGGAAATATTACTCTACTAAGATGCAGTGTGTAGATAGTAGAGGTGGAGTTTTAGTATTGTGAAGGTTGTAGGAAAATTATTTGTAATCCCCCGTCAACTATGTTGTTTATAATTCTCAAATATAGATCATTTACATTATTGTGTTAGTTAATTTTGCAGAAGTAGAGAAGTACTAAAATAAAATAAATATTCACATACTCATCAACACAATTTTTATCCTAGATTAACCCTCAATGAGTTAAAACTCCAATGGGGGGAAATGGTGTGAACCTCTTTATTTGAGTCTTGGCGGCAGATTTACAACAAACTAGAAGCAACATGCTTCTCAGACTTTGCTAAATGAAACACTTTTTCTAGGGTAAATGTTTCTCTAGACCATTCTCCTCTCCCAAATTTTAGTCTAACCAACTTTTGAGTCTCTACTCTAGGTTGGTTGCTAGATCTAGTTGGAAATCATGTTGTCCTTGTCATTTTCAAATAATGTGGACTACAAGAATATCTTCTTCTTATTCCATATGCAAGGTTTTTACAAGCATCTCCCATGCTTTTTCATAATAAGGTGTTATTAATATTGTACACCTTTATAGGGTAAGGTGGTATTTAATATTATACACCTTTATAGGATAAAAAGTCATTTAATATTATACACCTTTACATGATAAAGTGGTATTGTTTAATATTGTACATCCTATGTACTAATTTATTTCATGTGCACCATGTGCATATTTACAACATATGCCAATTTCTAAAAATTATTTCTATCACACCTCCCATGTTTAGAGACTTTTGGTCCCCAAAAGCTATAGATTAGGTAGAAGATGAGGGAACAAATCCTTAAATCTTCTCCAATCATACCTAAAAATAGATCATTTATATTATTGTGTTAGTTAATTTTGTGGAAGTAGACAAATGCTAAAACAAAAGAAATATTCATACACTTATTAACACAATATTTATCTTGGAGAAATCCTTAATTCGATAAAACTCTAGCAGGGGAATTGGTGTGAACATCTTTATTTCAATCTTAGCAAGGATGGAGAATTTACAACAAACTAGAAGCAACATGCTTCTCAAAATTTGTTAAGTGAATCATTTTTGCTACTACAAATGTTTCTCCAAATTTGTGTTTTGCTCTCCTACCTTTTAGTCTAACCAACTTTCAAGTCTTTACTTTGGATTGGTTGCTAGATCTGGTTGGAAAATCCTTTTGTCAGGGGAAAATGGTGTAAACCTCTTTATTTAAGTCTTAGCAAGGATGGAGGATTTAAAACAAGCTAGAAGGAATGTGTTTCTTAGATTTTTTCAAGTGAATCATTTCTATTTTTGTAAGTGTTTCTCTAGCCCCTTCTGCTCTCCCAGCTTTTAGTTTGACCAGCTTTTGAGTCTTTGCTCTATACTGGTTGCTATATCTAGCTGGAAAATCCTTTCATTCTCATCCTTTTCGGATATTGTGAACTCTTACAATACCCTCTTTCTTATTCCATGTGTGAGGTTTTTTATAGGCATCTCCCATGCCTTTACATGATAAGGTGTTATTAAATATTATACACCTTTACAGGATAAGGTGATATTTAGTATTGTACACCTTTATAGGATAAGATGTTATTTAATATTGTACACCTTTATAGGATAAGGTGGTATTTAATATTGTACACCTTTATAGGATAAGGTGTTATTTAATATTGTACACCTTTATAGGATAAGGTGTTATTTAATATTGTACATCCTATGTGCTAATTTATTTCATGTGTAGCATGTGCATAATTACAACATGTGCCTATTTCTAAAAATAATTTTTGATTACACGTCCTATGTTTAGAGGTTTTTGGTCCCCAAAAGCTATAAATTAGGTAGAAGATGAGCGAACAACTCTATAAGTCTTCTTTGATCATACCATTTTGCTTTGGATGGCAGTAAACCTCCTACAAAACCCATGGATACACTCTTCCATGATCTTATGGGTACTAGTAGAGGCACATACAATCCTAACTTCCTATTACTTGGTTTGCTTATGCTACATAGTACACACCCTCTAATGTAATAGACTACTTGTTCCTACATCTTTGGCCAATAGATGTACCATTAGTTATTTTCCAGATTTTTTTCTACACCAAAATGTTCTACAACCTTAGAAGTGTGGGCTTCTCTGATGAGTTGTACTTTTCATCCTTCTAGTATGTAAAGCTTATTTTATTTGTATAACAAACTATCTTGGAGATAAAAAATCTAGTCTTATCTAAAGTAGCATATGGAGTGTTCAACAACCTTTGGCATACCTCTTTAAATTTTGGGTCCTGTGCGTACTCTTCCTTTTATGGTTTTAGAAGTAGCAACACAAACTTCTTATTGGCATTGATCAACCTCTTTGCTTGGTTGGTGGTTACTATGGAGATTGGACTTTTCCCCTTGTGAGCATGGATGATGTAGGATTCTCCTCCTTTGATCAGCCTATACTTGTTCTCTTATCTAAAGAAAATGGTCTTTCTATCATACATATATGGACTACCCAACACAACTCCACATATGTCCAAAGGTACTACATCTAACTCCACCTCATCAATGTAGTCAACATTGATAGCAAACTTGACTTTACATTGTTTAGTAACCTACATCTTTGTGCACCCAACCAAGTGGATATGGATGAGGATGTTTGTATGTTTCTAGCCCAAGTTTCTTCACTAAGTCTTTTGCGATCAGGTTTGCTTGAGATCCTAAATTAAATAAGGCATCGATCTTGGTCTTCTTAATATAAATTTTCACTTGAAAAAGTTTAGTTCTTTCTTCCTCAAGTGTTTTACTTGAGCTTGTTGCACCTATAGTCTTTTGTATTGTGGAACAAGCAAGTTTCTCATCAACATCCGAGCTATCTTCAACTTCTTTATCCTTAATAGAAGTTGATGCATTCTTCTTTCCTTTCCCCTTCTTCCTGTTCTTGGGGTGTAATTTTGGATGAAGTTTCTAGCATGTCTCCTTCGTATGCCCAGATAAATCATAGTGGTCACAATGGTTCTTGGAGTCTTTCTCCTTTTCTTTCTACATTGAAGTGTTAGCCTTCTTGTCTATATTTTGTCCTTATGAAATATCCTATTGCTTTTGCTTGGAGGAATCTCCTTATTTCCTTTACCCCATATTCCTCTATGTATTGAGCTTGTACACTAACTTGGTCAATGTTGGTTGGAGTGAAAAGAATAACTTGTCTTTTGATATGACTATGTAATCCTCCAATATATTTCATCAAAACTTGTGGATATTTCAATGAAACTCCCAAAACAATGGCCTGCTTTTGGAACTCCATGGTGTATTCTTGGACACTTTGGCCTTTTCCTTGTCAATAAAATTGCCATCTCATGAGTTGTTTTGCTTCATGCCCAAGAGGATAGAACTATTCTCGAAGTAGCTTCTTGAAATATTCCCATCTCTATATTAGGGGTTATTTTCCTAATATCAAGGATTCGATGTGGGATTCCCACCAAACTAGTGCATGACCACCCATCTTCAATCTGGCAAATGAGATCTTATGTTCATCAATAATTACTCCTTGCACATTGAAGTAGACTTCAAGTTGTCATAGCTAGTGGTTCAATTTTTTGGCATTTACATCTCCTTTGAAAGAAGGGATCTTGATCTTTGCCTCCATATTGAATGGTGCTAGGACTGTACTTGAACTCTCTCCTCATTCAAATGAACCCTTGGGACTTGAACTTTCCTCTTGGTTTTGCTCTCCCTCACTTTTTGGAATTTTTATCATTTGTTTCATATCAAACTTTTCAACCATCATGTCCATTAATTGGTTCATGGTGTTCTATAAAGCTCTTGTGTCTTCAACCCAGTGTTTTGCTTAGCGTTAATATTCACAAATTGGGCGAATATTAGCATTTTCAAAAATACCAATTTACGATTTTGGGGGACCCTGGACTTCAGCCATTTCACTCAAAATTTTTGGGTCAAAAAAAATTGAAGTGTCGATTTTTCGTGCGTTGATAATAGTATTAGGTTTTTTTTTTAAATTCTCTGACACTCTTGCCTAAGTCGTGGAGCATTTTCGTCATTTTTTTTTTAAATTTTTAAATTATCTTGCCAAATTCGCTAACTATACCACTATATATAAGTAACAAGCCAGAGATAGTTTTCATTTATAACATTCAAAAAATAAAACTCTAAATCGAAAAGATGAATTGAAACATTTGATTTGTTGTAGATTCCACTGAAATTTAGTGTTGTGCAGAAACCAATCGATTTGGATCAAAACTATACTCGGACTCTAGAGTTCTGTACACGGATCGACACGACATAATTCTCCACCCGGCAAGACAACCGGATGTTATATCCACCCGAATCGGTAGTCAGTCTACTTGTTCCACCCGAACAGCTAGTTCCAATTGGGTCGTCTGCCGAACTGCATATTTTACCTAGATCATTAAGCGGTGAGTTTCTTTCACCCGCATCAATTGTCAAAATTTATGTTAATCACAGTTCGATGGAAGATATATAATTTCTGCCCGGATCGAATACCGATATTCTAGTTCCACCCGGACCGTAAGCCGGATCGATCGTTTGCCCGGACCGATCGCCCGTTTCTTGCACGAATCGCCCGATGGGTCTCTTTTCATACGGATCTTTTCCTACAACATGTACTTTATTTCTCTTTATACATTTGAATTTGTGATCCTGTGTTTTTTGGTTTTACAAAGAATAGTAGTTGTAGCACTTGTAATAATAAGATCTATTTTTTTATCATCTAATTTCTGGTTTTTCTTTAGTTGTGTTTTTATCATTTACTAAAAATAAATCAATGCTCTATTCTCCATTTTTCCTCCTATTTTATATCTATATTAAAACTCTTTGATTCTCTATTTCCATTAAGATCCCCTTTTTTGTTACAAGATTTTTAAATAGGTAAATACTATGGTTCTCTATGGACAAAGTGATGCTTTGCTTCTTGTCCACTTTGTACTAGAATTTTATATTTTTCAACATTTTGTATCTCTGATTAAATTGTATTTCAAATTTATATTGATTGGTTTTTTGCTCTTATTAGTTATAGGTACTATCTCCAGAAAACAGAGTATTTGAATACCCTAAAAAAATCACAATAAAGAATGATTGGAAACAAGTATTTATTTTCTTCCAACCATCTATACGTTTATTCTAATTACAATATTATCTTAAGGCTTCACAGAAGTAAGATGTCTTCCACATTTTATTACTTTTCTAAATTGAAAAATATTTTCTTTACAAGTAAAATGTCACCTACTGGTGATGCAAAGAAGGGGGCCAAATCTGAAAAGAGTATCCTGAAATACGTTGAAATCGAGCGAGCCATCGACATTTGTGCAAATTCAAGATACAAATGATTTTTTACTACTTAACAATTAGGTGTATTTGTTATTTTAAATAATGCTTTCTTTCTCAAATGGTTAGGGTGCCTCTAGCCATATTGCATGATGATATAAACCATTATTTTGTTTGTAAGTTTATTTTGTTAAACTAAAAAATAATTGACGGGAATTATACCTTCAACCACTTTCCAGGAAAGATCGTATTTATCCTTCAAGTATTTTTTGTCATGCTTACCCATAGAGAACCTTGGAGACACGACAAGGAAACTCTTGTGTGGAAGTTCTGTTAACCTCTATATGTTTGAAGGTGTGATGGTAAATGACACTTGTTTATTATGAAATATGACATTCACTATTGCACGATAATGGTTGTAATCATCAATGATACTCTGTAAAAGGTGCTTGTCGGTCTTGAGTTGCGATATTGTTAGCAAGTGCTACAAACCTGATGTAGAGAGCCATGTATTGTCATAACCAGGTTGGTTGAAAAATCTATCATGGCGGTGCAAGTAGTGTTCTTGAACATCAAATTTCCAATGGCAGTTTGAGTAGAGGTGGTAGGATTGGGCATTGTTCGATAATGTAAAAGGAGAAAGTGGATTGCAAAGAGTGTGGGGTGTAGTGTATCAGAAGGAGTTCGAGAGCAATCTCAAAAATGTAACAAAAAAAATGACTTACTAATGCCTATTTATGGATACAAATAGGATTTGGACACGTGGCAGAATGTCATTCGACATGCACTGAGGTTGACATATAGACTGACATGTGGCAGAGTAAACGTTGGTCTAGTGATAGATATTTTCCACCTGAACGGTATGTCAAACTTTGTTTTCACCTGGTCCATTTATCAGACCTCAAAAATCACCCGATATGTCAACCAGATAATGGTTTCCATCCGAGTCATTATCGGTCTACGATTTACATCTGGTCTACTATTTGGATCTCTATTTTCACCCAGCTCATTAGCTGATTCTCGTATTTCACCCAGGCCATTGGTCGATCGAGGATTTCCATCCAGGTCGTTACCCGTCCTCGATTTCCACCTAGGCTGTTGGTTGTACTTTGATTTTCACCTAGCCCGTATCACCGTTTCTTGCTTTCCACTCGATCGGTCACCGATCTATGTTTTGCACCTGATCTGTTTCCTGGATTTGTATATTACCCGATACGAAATTGGACTGTATTTTCATTGGATCTGCTCCCGATCTGTGTTTTCCCTCTGTTCACCAAATTTTTCCAAATTTTTTTCAAAAAATTAAGATAATTCGCCATGTCCTCCGACATGAGGTTGACCTGGATTTTCCAGGGATTTGCAATGGATTCACAATTTTTTTACAAGGACATTCCGGGTCCGACCCCTTATGCATAACCCTGCTTCAACCAATTCTGCTACACATTCTTCTAGTTGTGCGAATCTAGTTTTAAATCTCTTTCAATAGCTATTTTTTATCTAAGTTATTTTTTCCAACCTTTGAGTATCAATCTCTAGTTGATATTCTTCTAACTCTCCTCCTCCTTTCTCTTTATGGGATCGAGTTAGTGACATGCAACTATAAAAATCTTTAAGTCCACAATTCAAGGACTAGTTTCTCCTTGTGCTTGAAAAACAATAATTCTCCTCATGCTTGAAAAACAGTAGTTCTCACGCTTGAAATAATGAATATGTTTTGTGTTTGAAAAAAAAAAAGGAAAACAAAATAAAAGTGCTAGAAATAGATCTTGGTACAATAGTAAGGAAATGAAACTGCTATAGAATAAAAAACATCAAGTTTTGATACTAAAATATGATCTGTAATCCCCCATCAACTATGTTATTTAGATCCTTAAATACAATTTGTTTATATTATTGTGTTAGTTAATTTTGTAAAAGTAGACAAATGTTGAAATAAAAGAAATATTCATACACTCATTAACACAATATTTATCTTGGAGTTAAACTCCAACAGGGGAAAATGGTGTGAACCTCTTTATTTCAGTCTTGGCAAGGATGGAGGATTTACAACAAACTAGAAGCAATGTGCTTCTCAGACTTTGCTAAGTGAATCACTTTGCTAAAATATTTCTCCATCCCCTTCTTCTGCTCTCGCAACTATTAGTCTGACAAACTTTCAAGTCTTTACTCCAGACTGGTTGTTATATCTAGTTGGAAAATCCTTTTGTCCTCGTCCTTTTCAGATACTGTCAACTCTCAGAATGTCCTCTTTCTTATTCCACATGCCATATTTTATAGGCATCTCTCATTCCTTTACATGATAAGGTGTTATTAAATATTGTACACCTTAATATGAAAAGGTGGTATTTAGTGTAATATACCTTTATAGGATAAGGTGTTATTTAATATTGCACATTCTATGTGCTAATTTATTTTATGTGTAACATGTACATAATTAGAAGATGTGCATATTTACATTTGTCAATTTTTAAAATTATTTTTGATCTAGAAAATGTCAAGAAGGATGCTAAATTTTAAAATATTTATATTTACAAGATTTTTTTTCCTAAAAAAAAGTCGTAATTTTATACTAAATAAATATGAAATTACATTCTTCAAATACCTCTTTGGCATTTTTCAAAATTTTAATAATGACCTAAAAGTTAGGTTATTTATACATCATAACTAGCTATCTCTATCATGCTAAGTTCTATCCTTAAACACCTTCCCAATTTATCAAACATTATCCTTTAAATCACTAACTTCTGAGTTTTTAAAAATAGTTGCTTTAACTAGACTGTATTAATCCCCCCAGATAGAGATTTGGACCAGCTGCAGTGCATTGCCCTCATTGAATTCTTGTACTAAGCATGTACCTGGATCAATATGAAGTGCCTCCTTTGAGAGTTCATCTACTTCCCTATTTAGTTCCCTATAAATATGCCAAAAAATAAAAGCTTCACTTCAATCCACAACTTCTTTTATTTGAGAGAAGATGGGTTGTAGAATCATGTTTTCCATCCTAAAAACACCAAGCATCTAGTTTATTACCACTTATGAGTCTATAAATTTGAACTTTTTGTATTCCTTTTGATTCTACCAACTGAACTAGCAATTTGAGGGCTATAATTTTAGCATAATTATTAGAACCTTCTCCTAATCCATCCTTGAATTTAAAATAATGAGAGTAAGAAATATATAGTAATCCTTCTACTCCACAAAATCTAGGGACCCCTTGTCTAGCCCCATAAAAAAATCATAGGCCCCTGATTTATCAATCTTTGGAGAGATGATTTGTTTGTTTACCTTTGTTGTTATCGAAACCTTATAATTATTGAAACTTCCAATGATTTGAGAGGAGACCTGCCAAGTAGGTTTCTCTTGATTCTGAAAAATTATTGCATTCCTAGATAACCATACTCCCCAAGACACAAAAAATAGGAGAGCTATAAAATATTTTTAATGACCTATTTTTAAACCAAGATTTTAAGCACTCTTCTAAAAAATCTTCTTGCCATCCTATAGGAAGCTTTAACTGTGTTACAATCTCCCTTCGAACTTGTCTAGTAAAGAAACAAGCAACCAATAAATGATCAATCAATTGTTTCATTATTTGACTTACATAGATGGCACCTTCCTAGACCATTCTAATTATTCTTCTGTAATACCTCCCATGTCAAAACCTTATTTTTCATGGTAAGCCATAGGAACAGTCTTGTCTTCAATGGAGCTTTTTGCTTCTAGAGTGTCTTCCACCACCATGCTAGATTATCATTGTTATCTTCCAATAGAGTCTTATACCCCAACTTTGGAGTGTACTCCCTTGTAGCTCTATTATTTGTTCAAACCAATTGATCAGTTTTCTCTTGCAACTTGATATGTCCAAATTTATGTCTCCCCACATATTCTTCCCACTGGTGCGCCTCCTAATCCTGAAGCTCTAACACTGTTGTTTTCTTCCATCCCTGACTCCAGTTTGTAGAAGATTTTGGATCAGTTGCTTGGGCAAGATTTCTAATCCCTTGAGCTCTTAGGGTTTGAATTACATTATTTAGTAGTCTGTGCATATCACCACAACCAATCCAAGGGTCTAATCCTAGTCTTATCCTTGAACCATCCCCTATTTTCCATGCAAGTCAATCACCTATAATATAAAAGGTATGAATCATTGCCTTCCAATAGATTGAAACATTATGGGTTTGCTTCATTCAAGTCCTTATCCACTCCTTAACTGTGAGTGACTCTAAATACTTTTCATGTATGATTTTATTCCATAAGCCTTCCTTTGATATTATATTTCAAACACACTTTGTTTCTAGAGCCTTGCTAAATACAAAGATATTCTTAAGACCCCATCCTCCATTTTCCTTGGGCTTGGCTAAGGATTGCCATTTAACCAATGGAATACCTTCCCTTTCCCTTTCCCCTATTTATAAGAACATATAGCTTAATTGTCTATTTTTTTCCAAAACTCCTTTTGGTATATGATCCAAATATTGCCAATATACTTGTATTACCTCCAACACAGACTTGACCAAAGTCAATCTCCCCCCAAAGAGAGCCATTTATTGCACCATATATTAATTCTTCCTTCCACCTTCTTTATCAACCAATTCCAATCTTGTTTAGTGTAGTCATTGGGTTTCAAAAAGAACCCCAGATATTTAAACCCTTCTTGAAGATCAAATCTATTAAAGTGAAAAAGTTGACCTATTATTATGGTTTGATTATGATTCACACAGTTAAAAGAGATGCTTGAATTTTGTGCATTAATTTGCATACCTATTGCCAAACAAAAAATATCTAAAGATTGTTTTAACTTCTTTGCAACTCTTACTGTTCCATTTGTAAAAAGGAGAACATCATCTACAAAAAGTAGATGGGTGACTTCCCCTCTTCTACCTATTCTAATTTCCTTTATTGTTCCTTCCCTTGAAGGAGATCCAATAAATTAAAATCAAGAATTCAAAGTTTTTATGAAAAAAAGATATAGATATCTAGTTATAACAACTCAATTCATATGATAATTGCATCTGTCTCTAAACTCTCAAGCTCTAAAGGAGAGATTTATGATTTGTAAAGGGTGGGGGTCTTGAGTACAACCCCTTTTTCTTCCCCTCCAACAAAAAAGAAAAGAAAAGAGAAGGTAACTAATAATAAGGTTGGTCTTTGCCTCGATGAAATTTAAACTTTAAGGGATAAATAATCAAGAAAGATTATATTTCTTAATTAAAAATATAAAAAAAAATTAATAATTATAACTATTATTATTATCCTATGAAGATACAAAGTTGTATGATTTTGAGTTTTTATTATAGAAGTCCAAGTTCACAAAAAATGTGACCTCAATTATACATACTTTGCATCTTCTTTTTATATATATATAAAATTACTATTATTATTCTAGGGAAAAAAATAAATATAATTACTATTTATGTGAAGCATGAAAATAATGATATCAATTACTATTTATGTATAATATGAAAATAATGACATCAATTACTATTTATGTAAGCATGAAAATGGTGACATCAAACCATAAAAAGAACTATAAAAAAATATTATTAATAAAAGACCAAATATAATCTTAATATAATATTTTATTTTAATAATAAATATAAAATATTATTATTATAATAAAAACTACTTCCACAAAAACCACATATTTTATTTATTTTTAAAAAATACCACGTCTACGTCGTGATCTTTACTCATCGGAACGCTGTGGTCAGGATTAACCAAGTCTTCACTATCTCCATGCCAGTTGTAAAATACTTTTTATAAGTAAGCAAATCATATCTCCAATAAATTGATCCATAAAAAAAATCATGGAAATGTCGTCTTGGGAAGTACAAGTCTTCACCATCTCCACGCACAGTTGTAGTTGTAATCTTGATTAGAATGACTTCCGCCCTATTTTATTAAGAACCAAAATGAAACAACGACCACGACCAGCAAATGTTGCTTGTCTGGTAAAGTCAAGTCACTACTAATTAATCATGAATTATCCAATATATAATATATGCTCCTTACGCCACGCCGGCAGGTACAAGGGAGAAAACAGCAACAACAACCCCTCCTCGATCTATTTGTGGGACCCATTATAAAAGAACGACTACGACTACGACGACGACGACGACTACTTTGTGGGTTAACTGAAACAGACCCTCTCGTGGCACGAGTCATCTCTTAGTAGACGACCTTAAAGAAGAATAATAACCATATTACAAATTTGGAACAACCCAAGATAATTTCTTTTAAAACGCAAATTGAAATTGAAATAGAAGTTAAAGCTTCTTGTATCAAAAGAAAATCAAAATCAGCCGTGCAACTTCAAATCTATTAAGCCAATATAACACTGAGCGGATTCCATCAATAGCATATATTGAGGAGTGTTTATCCAAAAATAAATAATAGAGCTGCTAAGCAGAGAAAGGCGGTGCAAAGGTCGAGCGTTTAGTCGAGGAAAATCACGTTTTGTAAAGGGCAAGGCCATATTCAAAATGTAAGGAGGTGAGGATTGTTGACCGTTGCATACTGAGAAGAAACGGGAACATGTGGGGTCGGGAACGTTTGTTAATTATGAAAAATCTTGCAATTCGCTCGATGGAAAATTAAGTGTAAAGTGACGTCCTTTGGATCCCCAAATTATTGGGATTCGGACACACACATTGACGGATTAAAGCTCCGGTTTTATAATATAAAAGAATGTGAATGTAAGGTTCAACTTGTACTTGAGCTGTCTTATCTCGCGCAAGTGCATCCACGTGCTGGGGCGTACTTTGTCTCCCTGACTTTGATAGCTACTTGCAGCGCCATCATTTTACATGGGAAACGACCACACAATATTATAAAGTCTTATTCAACTGAAGGATGAAAAGAAAGTTACCGGAATTGGTCAAAAGAGGATACATAAAAATTATTATTATGCTTACATTTCTCACCTTCACCAAAAGGAATGTCGTCCTTTAAAAGGAGAAAAACAAGCGTCTTGTCCCACAAAGAGATGCTCATTGGCGGGTCCTACTACCATCACCATCCCCATCATCATGGCCCATCGCCCATGCCCCGTGGAGCCCATGGGAATGGAAAAGTAAAATGGAATGTCCTTTAGTGACCCCACTCTCTACCTTTGCCATTATTTTGCATGTCCTTTCGTTTTCTCGTTCGCCGATTACTTAGTTTTCCGTCTATTACTTTGTGCACCTGAATCTGCACCGCGTATTTATGATCGATTGAATATAATAAAAGTCCGTGCGCGCAAGACCTTTCAAGCCTGGTTTCTTTCCAATTAAGCGCCCGCAATTGATTTGATCCATTACCCGTGCCCTGTGCTTGTAGACTTGTACTGGATTTCACTCTCCTTCCATTTTTTCCAAGTTTCGCCCAACCACATTTTATTTTCTGGACCTAACCCATTCCTATTCCTAATTTTATTATCTGGACCTAACCCATCCCTATTCCTATTCTTATTCCTATATTTGTTTAGACCTAGACCTAGACCATCCTTATTCCTATTCTTATTCTTATATTTCTGAAAAATAAACACATCATTTCGTTCGTGGTTTACTTGATGAGTGGAGAGAAAGGAATAAAAACGACCAAAGCTAAAACCTCCATTATATTAAGTGCACGTTTGATGCGGATGTGGACATGGAGATGGAGTGCACTGCGTCAACCATAGCTAAAAAGTAACGTATTTTATAGATAAAAAGTAAACCGAGTGAAAATGATAAATGATGAATACACGTGTTAAATTTTCTTATAGCCTCGAACTTGTTATAAAAACAATAATAATACTTTATCAAGTTGCCGTATGTGCCGTGGAGTTGCAATATAATATAATATAATATAATAATTTTTTATTTGGTTAGTGTGAGAAACCTTCTACTACGAACAGAAAAGGTTGAAGAGTCTACTTCCAACCATGGCCTCTTTAAAGTTGAGAGCTATGCTTATCAATAGGAAATTTAACACAAACCACCACACACCCACTCCCTCACACATCTTGGACCTTCCGAAGAAAAGCCAAGACCCCTTGGGCTGTTCCCTTCCCTGTTGTTAATATAATATAATAGGAAGCTCAGCATGAAAGAGGAGCAACCACATTGTTTTTGCTTGATAGGAGAGTTGGTTACAATCACACTATTTTTAGTAGCTGACAAGCGTAATGTTTAAATCACATGGGTTGCATCCACTAAACCTATTCCATCTTATTGTTTTATAGTCCAACATGAAATATCTCTAAACTGAACTGGGTGATCGTAAATCTCTTTTTAATGAATACCTAACCAAACAAACACTTATCAGTTCAATAGAAAACAACCCATAAAACTCTAGAGTTGTACAAACAATAAAACACCTTTAAAAAGGTGCCAAAGATGGCATATATCTGACCGCATAGCAAAATTCATCTTTGCTTTTTTCTGGCCAAGGAGGGTGTATGTGTTGAATCACATTAACTTTATCTAATAATCATGTTAAACAACCAATCCAATATAAATGGAAAAAAGTAAATATGACACGTTAAGGTGCAACAAAATCCAATCTAAATTTAAAAAATTAAATATGATAAGGTGCAACAAAATCCAATCTAAATGTAAAAAATTAAATGTGACAAGTTAAGGTAAAACAAATATAAAATAAATGTAAAAAATAAAATAAGGTCATACCTTTAATAGAAATAGTGTGTCTTCAAGAGAATTAAAATCCAATTTAAATATAAAAACCTTAATAGGATAGGGTAAGGTGCCACAAATATAAAATAAATGTAAAAGTAAAATAAGATTATTTTTTTAATAGGAAAAGCGTATTTAATAAAATCAAATAATATTAAGAGAAAGGTTTGAAGTTGAGTTTAAATTCGTATTAACATTTATAATTAAGTTAAGTGACGACGATTTTAAAAGGTTTGAAGCCAGGTTTAAATATGGAGAACTTAGATCAAGGATCCAAAGACGGTTTCCAGGGTTTGGCTGGTAATTAGGGTGGTAGTCGAGATGTGACAGTCGAAGGGGCTTAGGTGGAAGAAACAAACAAGGGAGCTCCTCACCCTTTTGACCCAGGAGCCCATTCCTAGGTCAATATTCTCAAAGGAAAACATACACTACATGAGGGGTGTTTCAACTTACAACTGACAAATGGTGAGCTAGTGATTCCAAACGTTTAGGCAAATCTGATGGTTGATCAGGGTAAGATGTTTGTAGTTGGAAAATTTATTAGTGTGAGGCCAGTGAGGCCAGACCTTGATGTCATCCAAAAATGGGCATGGAGAAAAGGAGGCCCATCAGGCATCTGCAAATTGTCGCTTTACTGAAGAGCTTTTTATGGGTTAAACTTAGTTGCTTAGTGAACAAATTCTACAGGGAGGGCCATGGTTCTTTAGTCATAGAGGCCTCTTCCTAAAGAGATGGAGTCTAGATTTTGATCCTTACACTCAAGGTATCGATCTGGCGCCCATTTGGGTGTGCTTCCCAGGGCTCTTAATTCACTTTTGGCATGAGAAAATCCTCTTCGGGATTTGCTAGGAATATAGTTCAGTTGGTGGCAGTGGACCTTGCTACACTGAACCGAACTTACAAGCCTTTAAAACAATTCTAAACATGTTTTGGTAGCCTTCTATATCCTCATTAGCAACTTATAAAGACAAATGTCACTTTCTTGGAGGTTTCCTCGAGTTTTAAAATTAGTGATTCATTGAATTGAAAAATGACAATTCATTAACATGGACAAATCACTCTTTTCAAACTTCATCAATTTTTTTAATAGTTTCTCAAAATTTTGCTAATATTTAACCTAGGGCTACAAATTTTACTTTTTCTATTCTTCATGCTTAATTCCTTGAGGGAATTTAAAGGTAGTAGCCAAGCTACTATATTTATGAGAACTTCTTGGGACATCAAGCTCAATTGACAAGACATCCTAGGTCTTGCCTTTATCCTTGAGTGTACAGTCTTCAAAATTGGGATCATCCAATGATAAAATTACAATATGATGATTATGCTTGAAAGAGCCTATCAGTTTGCATCATTAGGTAGCTCTAGATCACTTAGCATTTCTATATCTATTGTTAGATCCTCATGCTAGCTCTTTGAGAGACCTTCCCTTGATCCACTGTCTTCTTCGTCTTATTTAGAAAAGATTTCAATTTAACAACTTTTTTTAGTTAACACTATCATTTGGTTTATCCTTTTCATCAAAAAAAAAATCTATTGGTTAAGTGAAAGGGAATGTCAGTTGGAGAAAATATCAGAAAATTTGACAATCATTGGTTATTGTACCTCTTGAATCATCCCATGTATGGGTAAATTTAGAGTATCATGAATGATTGTACTCCTATAACTACCTTTGTATATAATGTATATTCTTCAAATGTTTGACCATAACCCTTCTATTTGATACCCTTAGTTGTTTACTTGGTTTATAATCATTTTGGACAAGTGTTGCAACATTGTTGTGTATCTTGCTTTTGAAGCCAATCATTTTTCATTGTTGAATTGTGTTGAGGATTTGATTCAAGATAACTTTTTTTGTTCAATGAAATCAATGTAGGCTTTGGCATATATGACTTTAGTATGTACATTGTTCTACAAGGACTTGACTTATTCCACAATTGAAGTTTGAGCTTCCATTGTTACTGCTTTCTTCAATTCTTCATTAGCCTAATTTAATTCTACAATTAATTTATCTTTACTTTACAACAAAACTCTAGTTTCTCTAATTAGTGTAACGACCCAAAAAAGAATAACCTAAAATCTAACCAATTGGAGAGAGATTTTTTTTATAACATTAGAGATCTACATCTCCCCACCTTACATAAGTTATTCTATGAAGGTGTCTATTGACATAATGCCTTATGATTAAGTTATCCGTCTCATCTCTATGATGAGCCAACTTATCCTTTTTGTCTATCAAAAGGGTACGTCCATCCCTACACCATACATAAGTTTGTTTATGTAGGTGTACTAAGCATAGTGGCATAATATTTCTATGCTTCCTTTACCATACATAAGTCCATCTATGTAGGTAGAGTTTTAGTTGTCCATCTCATCTCGATGAGCCAATAACCTAATTGTCCATTCATTGACACAACAACCTAATTGTTGCCTTCTTGCAACTACCTAAGTTTAGGTCATTAAGGAGAACTTGTAAAACAAGGTTACCTGAAGTTTCCTTCTAAAAAGGGACCCCATAATCCCTTTTTTTAACTCTCTCTATGCTTCTAATGAACAAAGTCCTTCTTGCTAACTTAGGAAAATATTATGAGCAATACTAGCATGTACATCTGATGCAAGAGCATCCAACGGTGTCAGAGTGATCTTGCATCACCCAAATTGTATTTAATTCATTTTGTTGAAAACTAGTGAAAAAAAAAATTCTGCTAGAAAAACTAGTAAAACTTGCAGGTGATTTTTGAAGGTCTTAGAGGTCGAATTTGAAGATTTTTGGCTAGACAGCATTGGCGCAAGAGCCAAGTTCCCCGCTTAGCTCGTTTCATGCCATTTCCAAAAATATGTTGTAATAGTCAATCGGGTCAACGAGTGCGAAGTTATGACCTTGGCAAGTTGCCCCCAAATTTCAAATTTGAAATTTCTAGTTTTAGGTGGGAAAAGGGGAAAACAAGGTATTTAAGGGAATTTTTGAAATTGTAAAAGGACTCTTCTTTTGGGATGAAAAGAATGAAATATTTTGGTTCTCTAATAGGAACAAAGAAATAACATCTGTGTATGTTTTGTTCATGTGGCTTGATCTATTTGTTTGTGTTGCTTGATCTTCACCAAGTGGTATCAGAGCGGGAGTTCCTGAGTGTGTAAACAGATCATCGGACGTGAGGCAGTTTACACCAGGATCTGTGGTTAGGGTTTGTGAGAGAAGTGAGCAGAATGCCTCCACGAAGAAACCATGGTGGTGGGAGAAATATGGTGCCAGAAGAAGATTTCAGAACTTTGCAGAGGCAAGTTCAGGCTCTGCAAGAGGAGCTGCGTAGAGGGTTTGAGCCAAGGAGAGAAGATGGTAGTGAAGATGAAGTTGAAGAAGAAGAGGACCAGTTCGAGGAAGAAGAAGAGGTATTAGATCCTGCACAAGCCAGGTTATATAGAGCCATATCTCAGATTGGAAAGAGATCAAAAATGGAGGTTTCTACGTATTCTGGAAATCTTGATCCAGAGGAGTTGATTGATTGGATCAATGATTTGGAAGAATACTTTGAGTATGAGGAGGTTGAAGATCTTGAGAGGGTCAAGTTTGCTAAGACCAAGCTAAAGGGTCATGCTAGCATATGGTGGAAGGGAGTGCAGCTAGACAAAAACAAAAGAGGAAAAGAAAGGATAACAAGGTGGGAGCGGATGTTGGAGAAGTTGAAGAGGTAGTTCATTCTAGCTGACTACGAGTTGGATCTGTTAAATAAAATGCAAGGTTTGAGGCAGTCGAGCAAGTCTATCAAAGAATACACAGAGGAGTTCTACAAAATTTTAATCAGAACAGGCCATTCTGAGGCCAACAAGGAGAAGGTAGCCCGTTATATTAATGGATTAAGAGCAAGTATTCAAGAGGAGTTAAGTCTGGTCAGGATGACCACCATAGAGGATGCTTACCAGTTTGCCTTGAGGGTTGAAGAGAAGCTGAACAGAAGGTTTGAGAGCAAGCAAAGAGGAAGAGGTCGTGGTGGAAGAACTGGTGGAAGAACAAATGGAGGATGAAATGAAGATCATAAGAAGAATGGAGAAGCCAACAGTAGTCATGACCAAAAGGGAGATAATGCTTACCACCCTCGTGATCAGAACAATGGTTACTAGAGAGGAAGAGGAAGGTCTGGATGAGGGTTTGGAAGAGGAGGATTTCATGGAACCTGTTTCCACTATGGAGAAGAAGGACATCGAGCATACGAGTGTCCACAACACCAAGAGAGAACAAATAAGAGACCCGAAGGTAATGCTCGAGCTATTGTTGTTGATGAAGATGTTGAATCTGAGCACTCTGAAGAAGCAGAAAGAGGAGAAGTGTTGATCACAAGGAGAGCCTTGTTGAATGAGGAGAGAGATCCAGATCAGAGGAAGAGCTTATTTCGCACAAGGTGTAAATGTGTAGGTAAGATCTATAATATTATCATAGACAATGGTAGCACAGATAACCTAGTTTCAGAAGGAATGGTTACCAAATTGCAGTTAGAGAGGAAGAGACACCCGCATCCATATCGGATTGCATGGTTGCAGAAGGACCATAGGGCTTTGGTCAGTGAGCAATGCTTGGTAAAATTTAATATTGGGAATTACCGTGATGAGGTCTTGTGTGACATTCTACCTATGGATGCTTGCCATTTGTTGTTGGGAAGGCCATGGCAGTTTGATCGGTGTGCAGTGCATGATGGTCGTGCCAACACTTACTCCCTGACAAAGAATGGAGTGCGCCATAAGCTGAAGCCCCTGAAGGAGGTGGACGAAAAGGTATGTAGCAGTGCCAAAATCTGTTTAGTTGAAGGTAGAAAGTTTTTGGATGGGTTGAAGCATGAGCATATGTGTTATGCATTAATTCCTAGAGTTAGGGAAAAAGAATGCAAAGATACCCCAGTAGAAGTCTCAGGTCTGTTAGAAGAATTTCTAGATATTATATCAGATAATGTGCCTGAGGGTTTGCCACCAGTGAGGAAGATCAGTCACCATATAGATTTGGTACCGGGATCTAGTTTACCCAATAAGGCAGCACATAGAATGACTCCTGTAGAAAGTGAGGAGCTAAACAGACAAGTCCAAGAGTTGCTAAAAAGGGACTGATTCGGGAGAGCTCGAGTCCATGTGCAGTACCTACAGTACTAGCACCAAAGAAATATGGAGAGTGGAGAATGTGTAGAGACTCTCGAGCTATTAACAAGATCACCATAAAATATAGATTCCCATTGCCAAGAATGGATGACATTATGGATTGTTTGAGTGGAGCCAAGTACTTCACAAAGATTGACCTGAAGAGTGGGTACCATCAGATTCGTGTCAGAGAAGGAGATGAGTGGAAGACAGCCTTCAAGACCAGAGAGGGTTTGTATGAGTGGTTGGTCATGCCATTTGGGCTAACCAATGCACCAAGCACATTCATGCGGCTGATGAATGAGGTATTGAAGGAGTTTTTAGGAAAATTTGTCATTGTCTATTTGGATGACATTTTAATATTTAGCAAGACCCTGGAAGAGAACCTGATGCATATCAGAAGGGTTTTTGAGAAGCTGAGGAAGGAGCAGTTGCTGATTAATTTGAAAAAGTGCAGTTTTGTAAAGGAGTTAGTGTACCTGGGATTTGTCATCTCAGTCGAAGGTCTAAAAATGGACCCAAAAAAGGTGAGGGCTATCATTGAATGGCCTACTCCAAGGAGCATAACTGAGGTAAGATCATTTCATGGTCTAGCAAGTTTCTATAGAAAATTCATTAGAAATTTTAGCAGTATTTGTGCACCCCTTACAGAAACAATGAGAGGGGATAAGAAAGAATTTAAGTGGACCTTAGGAGCAGATAAGAGCTTTGATATGTTGAAGAAGAAGGTCACAGAGCAACCTATTTTAGCACTTCCAGATTTTAATAAGGTATTTCAGGTTGATTGTGATGCTAGTGGTAGTGCCATAGGAGTTGTGTTGAGTCAAGAAGGTAAACCCATTGCCTATTTTAGTGAGAAGCTTAATGATGCTAGAAAGAAATATTTTGTATATGATCAGGAGTTTTATGCTATAGTTCAGGCTCTAAAGAAATGGAGGCATTATTTGTTGCCAAAAGAGTTTGTTCTATATACTGATCATCAGGCCTTACAGTATATTAATAGCCAAGGGAAGCTAAATCAGAGGCACTTGAAGTGGGTTGAGTTTCTACAGAGTTATACCTTTGTGTTGAAGCACAAGAGTGGAAAGTCAAACAGAGTTGCAGATGCCTTAAGTAGAAGGCAGTGTTTGTTGATAGAAATGAAGGTGGAAGTTGTAGGGTTTGACGAACTTAAGGGTTTGTACCCTAAAGATCCTGATTTTGCAGAGGCTTGGAGGGCTTGCTTAGCACCTGTTACTTTGGACAGGACTAAGTGGTTGGATTTTCTAATCCAAGATGGAATGTTGTTCAGAGGAAACTAGTTATGCATTCCAAGGAGTTCAATGAGGGAGAATATGGTCAAGGAGAAGCACAGTGGAGGGTTGGTTGGACACTTTGGTCGAGATAAGACCATTGCCCTCGTTAGTGAGAACTACTATTGGCCACAGTTGCAGCAAGATGTGAAGAGATTTGTGCAAAGTTGCAGAGTATGCCAGATGGCCAAGGGTGTGAGACAGAACACTGGATTATATCAGCCATTACCTATACCAGAGAGACCATGGGAGGACATCAGCATGGATTTTGTTCTTGGCCTACCAAGGACACAGAGGGGGAATGACTCCATATTTGTAGTGGTTGACAGGTTTTCAAAGATGGCACATTTTATTCCCTGCCAGAAAACTAATGATGCAGTTCATGTTGCAGGGTTGTTTTTCAAAGAGGTGGTACGACTTCATGGTCTACCAAAGAGTATTGTTTCCGATAGGGATACAAAGTTTGTTGGGTATTTTTGGAGGACCCTATGGAAGAAATTGAAGACAGAGCTGAAATTTAGTTATGCATACCACCCACAGACTGATGGGCAAATAGAGGTGGTGAACAGGAGTTTGGGTAATATACTGAGATGCTTGGTAGGAGATAAGCCCAAGGGTTGGGACTTGGTTTTGCCATAGGCAAAATTTGCATACAATAATTCTGTCAATAGGAGTACTAATAAATCCCCATTCCAGATTGTGTATGGGAGCAGCCCAAGGAATGCTTCTGAGTTGAGAAAAATGGACAGAGGGGAAAAGAATAGTGCTGAGGCTGAGGACTTTGCAGAGCACTTGAAGAGCTTGCATGAAGAAGTGAAGAAGCATATTACTAAGATGAATACTCAGTACAAGACAAGGGCAGACCAAAAGCGACGGTTTAAGGAATTTGAAGTGGGCGATGCAGTCATTTTCCATCTGAGAAAAGAAATATTTCCTGCTAAGACCTATAACAAGCTAAAAATGAAGAAGTTTGGACCATGCAGAATCATAGGAAAATGGGATTCGAGGCAATGCATATGAAGTGGAATTGCCAAGTGGGCTTAACATATCACCTATTTTTAACATTTTAGATTTGGCAGAATACCATGAGGGAGACAATGGTGAGGGACCAGTAGTAGAATTGTGGGATCTTCCAGTATCTACTCCATATACGAAAGAGATAGAAGATATCCTGGATACCCGCATCGGCAAAAGTACCAAAAATAGGCAGTATGAAGAATATTTGGTCAAATGGAAAGGCAGGCTTGTGGAAGATTCAACTTGGTTATCGAAGACTGAGGTTGACCGCCTAGGTTTTCCTCCAACAACAGAGAAGTGAAGGTCACTTCTAAATTTACCCTGGGTGTCTGATGCAGGAGCATCCAACGGTGTCAGAGTGATCTTGCATCACCCAAATTGTATTTAATTCATTTTGTTGAAAACTAGTGAAAAAAAAATTCTGCTAGAAAAACTAGTAAAACTTGCAGGTGATTTTTGAAGGTCTTAGAGGTCGAATTTGAAGATTTTCGGCTAGACGCAGGCCTTGGCGCAAAGATTCGCTTAGCTCGTTTCATGCCGTTTCCAAAAATATGTTGTAATAGTCAATCGGGTCAACGAGTGCGAAGTTATGACCTTGGCAAGTTGCCCCCAAATTTCAAATTTGAAATTTCTAGTTTTAGGTGGGAAAAGGGGAAAACAGGGTATTTAAGGGAATTTTCGAAATTGTAAAAGGACTCTTCTTTTGGGATGAAAAGAATGAAATGTTTTGGTTCTCTAATAGGAACAAAGAAATAACATCTGTGTATGTTTTGTTCATGTGGCTTGATCTATTTGTTTGTGTTGCTTGATCTTCACCAACATCACTTCACATCTTAGTAGGATACTTCTAATCCATAAGCATAAACATTGATAGATGTCATTTTCCTATCATCTAAAATTCATTATACCATTCAAAAAGATCACCCAATCTCTCTTCCTTAAATATGAATGCAATTAAGTCTATCTACTTAATTAAACATTAAATAACATCTACAACTTCATCAAAGAGGAAGTCACATAAATAAGATGTAATCCCTATTTAATTCCATTATCAAAACATGATAATTTATAAAACCATAGCATCATAGATATTTTATCAATAACAAAGTAAAAGATACATTTTCCATTCATAAATGAACACATTCATAACTCCAACCATTACATATTCCATGTAGGGTAAAAGTACTACCACATTATAAAAGAGTAGAGCATTACATCATCATCCAAACTAGGAGAATATTCATGCTAGAAACTACTTTACAATAAGCTTTCCATAATGAGAGCTTTACTACAATATATGTCAAAGGACAAAGTCTAGAATAAATAAGT
This sequence comes from Wollemia nobilis, assembly GCA_028583015.1. Taxonomy (NCBI): domain Eukaryota; kingdom Viridiplantae; phylum Streptophyta; class Pinopsida; order Araucariales; family Araucariaceae; genus Wollemia; species Wollemia nobilis. The sequence continues at coordinate 3,113,246 of JAQPPZ010017049.1, read as the reverse complement.
CTTCATTGGTCCTTCTTGCTTCTCCATCGCTCAGTTGATGGTAGTAAGGGATCAAGACAACTCATAGATATCATGTAGTATGCAACTAAATGCATTTGCTAGATGATCTATCAATATGCAACATATGCATTTATAAATTGAATACCATAATGCAACTATACATTCTCCACAATGTAACCATGCATAAATCATTCAATCAATCATAAAGAGAAAACCCCATAATTTTCCCAAAGGATGAATCCCACACCCATTATTTCATCTAATACCCCTTTTTCCATACAAGAATATTTCTTTCATCAATCACACAAAAGTACATTCATCATTCAAGAATGAAAGTCATTTATCATTCAATCCAACATAGAATGAAATTCATTTATCATTCAAAAAACATAGAATGAAAGTCATTTATGATGTCACAAAACTTAGAATAATCCAATATTTACTTCTATTCAATTTTCATAAAAGCATACCAAGAGAAGCCCATACTTATCTTAAGAATAGTTATTCTATCTATTCTTAGCCATAAATTCAAAGCTAAATATAAACTCTATGCATTCAAATCTCATCATTTGAAAGTATCAATCTAAATCATTCATAGATAAATATAAGTTTAATTCCATTAATATTATCCACTATGTTCCTTTATAAACAAGTTCTACTCTTGTATAAAGAAAACTAAGCTTTAATATTTAAGTTCTATTACATTTCCAAAATATAACAAACTTGCCTTTCAAATAATCAAAAGATAACTATAATCCATTCTTTCAATTAATCAAAATACCCATAATCCATTCTTTCAATTAATCATTTCTCACAAAAGTATCTCTTCCCTTATACAACAATTCTTGCAAAGATCAAGTGGCATTAGCTCAATCGATTAGATTCCTCAACATTTCAAGGAGGAGACCCAGATTCGAATCTTGCCAAACGATACATGGATAATATCCAAGCTTTGTTGTAATACCACTATATGGTGATGATGTAATATGAGTGGGGCCCATTTCAATCCCATATAACCCATTTAAAAAAACAATTCTTGCAAAACAAACTTAGGCAAGAGTCACAAAATATTTTACAAGCAACCATGCTTTTTTTTTTTGGTAGGTAAAAAATATTTTATTGCTTTATGGGTTGAAGGGTCCCGTACCTATTACATCAGTAGCAAAATGAGACACCTGAGGCCTCCATTGGCAACAACCAAAAAATAGCTTACCAAATACAATTCCACCACATACAACATATCTTATATTCGAAAGACAACCCTTAAGATAAGGGACACAAAACAAAAGATACAAGTGAAGGACATACACCAGACAGTCCACCTGTCTATCCGATATCCTCTCAAGTTACTGGGATTTCTTATTCTTTTTCTGTTGAACGATGTCATCTCGATTAATAGAGAGTCAGCTTTCCACATCCTGATTCGCTTGGGAGATAACTTCTTGAGGGAAATCTTCTTCCCAGACGATCAAGTTTGACTGATTAACAACTTTGTTAGCGAGAATGTCAACCACTTTGTTGGCTTCCCTAAGAACATGGTTGATCTGACTTTGGGGGTTGTTTTTGAGGAGTAATTGGCACTCCTAAATTATATTCTAAATGTTATTCCCCCCTGACCTGTTGTTGGTAATGTGGCCAATAATCACAGATGAGTCACCTTCAAAGATGATTGGCTTGGGAAAGGTTCTACTTTCCATGATGCTCCTCCATAGGCCTCTAGCTTCTGCATAATTATTGGTTTGGGTCCCAAATTTTTTGAGAATTCTTTGATTATGCTTCCTGTGTGGTCTCTGATGACATATCCTGCCCCAAATATCCTTGGATTTCCCTTTGAAGCACCATCAAAGTTGACTTTGATCCATCCTTGCGGGAGAGGGGTCCATTTAGCCAGGGTTCGGGAGTTACCAGTCTTCTGGATTCGCTACGATGCAGTGGGAATCTTAAGGGAAGTAAAAAGAAGGGATTCCAAACCATAGTTGGGAACCTCTTCGCACGGAATTAGACTACTATTTTTGATAGCTAGGGATAGTGCTATGTTGACAACATCTTCCGGATTCTTGGTATCCTATTTGAATATGCGGTTATTACGTTCCAACCAAATTTTCCAGACCGCATGGTGAAGCATGGAACTCCATAGGAATCGAAGTCTAGAGTTTTTGAAAATTCCTAGCCATTGAATGAACATTTCAGCAACAGTCTTGGGCCGGGTCCAGCAGACCTAGAATTTGTTGATCAAAATGGATAACACATTATCGACAAAGGGGCAGTCCAGGAGGAGATGCTATGTGGATTCCCAAGCTTTAGTACAGAGGTAGCACCTATTGGGGACTATAATTCCTCTACGAATCAAGTTGTCAGTGGTCAGAATTTTGTTATGAGCAGCAAGCCAACAAAAAAGTGCCACTTTTGGGATCAACAGCTTGAGCCACACACTCTTGGCTAGAGTCTGGCTGTCATCTTTCTTGGTGCCAATAAAAGTTTTTTCTAACATCTGGGCAGTAGTTTTGATCGTGAATTCTCCATCACTCGACCCCTTCCAAAAACGTTCATCCTCCTTCAGGGTTTGGGGTATGAAGTTAGCTTTGAATATGTCCATGAGAGTGGCGAGGCCTTTGTTAATCACATCATTCTTAATTCTAAACTGAACCTTTTTCCAACTACGGGATCCTTGGTCAGAAGTGATGAAATCAGCAACATGAGCTCCATACTTCCTATCGATGAGGTGGTTAATGGGGGCTAAGTTGGGATCACTGATGAGTGGTTCTTTTCTGGCCCATTCATCTTCCTAGAAATTGATGGTCTTACCATCTCCTAGTTTCCACCAAGATCCCTGTTGCACCAGCTGTTTAGTGTGGCTGATTGATTTCCAAAAGTGGGACCCATAGCGAGGGGTCTCTGTTTCAAGGAATGAGTGTTGTTGCAGGTATTTCCTTTTGAAAATGGTCACCCACTCTGTTTTAGCATTTGTAACCACCTTCCAAGCCTGCTTAGCCAGGAGGGCTTGATTTGTGATGGTTATACGTCGCAATCCCAGACCTCCCATGTCTTTAGGAGAGTAGACTTTGTTCTAGGCTACTAAGTGAAACTTCTTGTGATTAGCATTACCCGACCATAGGAACTATTTTTGGAGTTTTTCAATAGCTTCTCCTACCACAGCAGGGATTTTTAACACTGACAAAAAGTAGGTGGGGATGCTCTGTAGGATCGACTTGACCAAAGTCGCTTTGCCTGCACTAGAGAGTAGGGCCCCCTTCCATCCTGCCAACTTCTTATGAATCTTGTCAGTGATATTGTTCCACATTTTTTGTTGAGGCCTCCCCTTGAACATGGGTAGGCCCAAATAAGATGTTGGAAAATTAGCAATGGAGCACCCCAATATGCTCGTAATCTTGGTTTATCGTCTAGCAAGGGTGCTGATGAAATGAAGCTTACTTTTGGTGTAGTTGATCTTTTGCCCAACTGCTTCCTCATACATATTGAGAATACCCTTAATGTTTTTGGCTTTAGAGACTGAAGCTTTAGTTGTCAGTAAGGTGTCACCCACAAATTGTTGGTGGGTGATGGGATTTAAACCTGAGGCTACCTTGATACCATAAATCAAGTTTTTGTGACAAGCATTCTTAATGGTTATGCTGAGACTCTCTGCCAGGATGATAAATAGGATGGGGGAAAGAGGGTCCCCCTATCTTAGCCCCTTGGTGCTAGGAAAATATTCGACAATGGACCCATTCACCAGGACCGAGAACCAAGAAGAAGAGACACAATTAGAAATCAGATTTACCCAAGATTCATGGAAACCAAATTTGAGGAGGATTTTGAATAGAAATTCTCGATTCACTCGGTCAAAGGCCTTATAAATATCAAGTTTCAAAAATAAGGAAGCAAAGTTAGCATTGTAGGCAGAGTGGATCAACTCGTGGATGGTGATAACCCTGTCCAAGATGTTTCTGCCTTTGACAGTACTTCCCTGGCAGTGGTCAATGATGGTAGGAAGGATCCCAATGAATCTATTGGCCAGGGCTTTAGACAAAACTTTGTAGATTACATTGCAGAGACTAATGGGCCGATAATCAGACAGAGACTGGGAATTGGACCCCTTGGGGATGAGGACCAAGAAAGTGGAATTAATGTCTCTGGGAATGGATCTAGAATTCTACATGTCAAATATGGCCAGGCACAGGTCAGGTCCCATAATGTCCCAAAAGGTTTGGAAGAACCTTGGGAAAAATCCATCAGGTTCGGGAGCTTTGTCAGGCTATATTGAGAAGAGGGCTTAGTGGATTTCTTTGTGGGATAGGGGGCTGAGGAGGAACTCATTAGTTTCATTGGGAATGGTATTGGAAATATTCTCAAGCAGGGAATCCATGGCCACGGGGGAGGAAGTGTGGGGGGAGGCAAGGAGGTATTTAAAGTGGCTGATGGCTTCATCCCTGATGTGGTGGATATTAGAGATAAGGGTCCCATCCTGCTTAGTAAGGCTTTTAATCCTGTTACAGCCCCTGTGCCTTAGAGTGGATATGTGAAAAAACTTGGATTTGGAGTCTCCTTCCCTAAGCCAGAGCTGTCTCGACTTTTGGTGCCAAAAGGTTTCTTCCTTACTTAAGGTGTTGTGGTATTCAGAGAGTAGTATCCTCTCTTCACTTCTGAGACTGTCATCACCCTGGCCTCTTTGAAAACTATCCTCAATTTGCCCTAATCTGGTTTTGATGTTCTGCTTGGTTTCAAATATGTTTTGGAAGGTTTCTCTATTCCAGAATTTGAGATTATCTTTGACCCATCTAAGTTTCTGCATAAACTGGTTAGAGGCTGTCCTTGGAAAGCTTACCTGCCACCATTCTGCTATTCGAAATCTGAGATCCGGGTGGTGAGTCCACATGGATTCAAACCGAAAAGGGGTCTTGAACTGAGGCTTGCTACCAGTCTCAAATATAAGTAGGCTGTGATCAGACCCAATCTTCGGGAGAGCCTATAGACTGGCATCACCGAAGAGGGGGAGGGCTTCTTGGGAGAGCAACACCCGATCAAGGTGCTCTTGGATAAGATTGTTTCCCATCCGTCTGTTACTCCAAGTGAACTTGAGGCCTTGAATCAGAACATCCATAAGGGCATTACTGTCAACAAACTGTCTCAAGTCCTTTATATCCCTATTAGTAATTGCATTTCCTCCCTTCTTGTAATAGAATTGAAGAGGGAAGTTAAAATCCTCTGCTAGAACCCATGGAATATTGGCAAAGGCCTGTCTCATTTGGGTGAGGGTGTTCCACAACAATGTTCTTCCCAGAGCAGGGGATAGGAAATCAACCATACTTTAGAACATGAAGCAAAAACCATAAAAGTTTCCACAAAACACTATATTTCTTAACATCCATTTCACATAGCAAATTCAAGAAGGAACCCCATAATTCCTTCAAGAATGGATTCCCCATCCATTCTTCCCCAATTAGTTTATTGTTCAACAATCAAACAAAGAGGGAATCCCATAATTCCCTCAAGAATGGATCTCCCATCCATTCTTTCCAAAATAGTTTGCCAATCTAATAATCAAACAAGTGCATAACAATATCACAAAACTTTTTCCAATCAATTCACATAACAATAGCTTTTCCATCTATTCTATCCTAGTGAGTACATTTTTTTTTTGGTAAGTAGTAGTTTGGTTATCAGGGTTTTAACTGGGTCCCAGTCCTAGATATACAAAAACCCTTACCAGGGTGGTGGATATTGATATTGCAGAAACCTTGTAACGGTAAATAAAAGCCAAAAGCCGAGCAGAATCCCTCTCAGGGGATAATCATGACAATAGTCCCACGTAGGGGATTAAGACCTTAACATCTATGACCAAATAGCCCACACAGGGGAATTCCTTTCTAGCATAAAAACCTACCCATAAATGGTGACAGAGCCCCAAGGGCTTTCCAAAAAACAAAAACTTGAAGTAATAAAAAAGGACCAACATAACAAAAACAAGCCAGGGAAACCGAAAGGGAATCCCTAAGGGTCGACCTTCATAGGGTTCTCCTTCGGGTTCGCAATGAGCTCCTCCAAGAAGCACTTCATAGCCTTGATGGTACTTTCAAATGTAGAAATGAAACATTTAATAAACATTCTTGTCATGCGCTTTGATGTTTCAGGGGTGGGGTCCGAGTCCCCACTGTTATCATCAGGGACATTAACAGGGGAGTTCTGGCTTGACTCCATTTTGATCTTCTTGGTCCTTGATGATCTATGGATCATAGGAACATCCTCAATTATGATTTTGTGCTTTCCCAACGCCACCTTCTTGGAGGATGGGGTGGGCTTAGACGGGGTGGACTGCTTGCGGGGGGGTCTTCTTGGATTCAGGGGTTTGATACTTGAGATCCGTCTCACTGACCAAGGGCTCGCTGGAAAATGAGTGAGTTGGCAAAGATGCAAGGGGGGGAACGGGAGAGCTGGATTGGAGGGGAGTGGCTACCAGGGGAGGATTGGCAGCAACATGGTGGAAGAGAACAACGAAAAGGTCTTGGTGGGTGGGAGGAGAGTGTTTCTTACGAGCGACAAAAATCGATAAGCGAACGGAGCGGTGGAGGAAAACAGGAATGTTCATGGGCTTGTAATCGCGAAAGTGGTTGACAAGAGCCAGATGGAAGCTGGACATCGGCTTAGCGGGATCGTCAGAGGCCAAATACTGGATCAGGGGAATAGTGACAACGGACCAAGGGGAGGTAAGGGAGGTGCATTCAAGAGAAACACCTATCCATTTGAACTCTTGGTAGTTGGGGAACCCTGTTGAGCAAGGTGCAAGAACAATATTGTCATTGTTTTCAACACAGTCAGACAGATCGGTTGATGTAGTGGACAGGAGTTAAGAGGTTCTTCAGAGTATGTACAATGATTCTCCAAAAGATCGAAGTGGCCCATATGCTAAAAATCAAAAGAAAATCACAAGGAAGAAAACTGTCGCGATATCGCGACATGTTGAGCAAGAAAGAAAAACTGTCGCGATATCGCGACATGTTGAGAAGAAAGAAAAATTGTCACGATATCGCGACATGTTGAGAGAAAGAAAGAAGAAAACTGTCGCGATATCGCGACATGTTCGGAGAGAAAGTGCAAGCAAGCAAAACTGTCACGATTTCACGACATGTTCGGAGAGAAAGCGCAAGCAAGCAAAACTGTCACGATTTCACGACATGTTCGGAGAGAAAGCACAAGCAAGCAAAACTGTCACGATTTCGTGACATGTTCGGAGAGAAAGCGCAAGCAAGAAAAATTGTCACGATTTCGTGACATGTTCGGAGAGAAAGCGCAAGCAAGCAAAGTGTCACGATTTCGTGACATGTTTGGAGAGAAAGCGCAAGCAAGAAAACTGTCACGATTTCACGACATGTTGGAAGAGAGAAAGGCAAGTAGAAAAAGTGTCGCGATTTCGTGACATATTGCAGGAGAGAGAGTCCGAAAGAAAAAGTGTCGCGATTTCGTGACATATTGCAAGAGAGATTGTACGGAAGAAAAAGTGTCACGATTTCGTGACATATTGCAGGAGAGAGAGTCCGAAAGAAAAAGTGTCGCGATTTCATGACATATTGCAGGAGAGAAGTATGAAAGAAAAGTGTCGATTAAGAGAGAGAGCTAAGGAGAAAAAGTGTCGCGATATCGCGACATGTGGGTTTTTGCGCCGAAGGCAAGAGAAAGAGCTAAGGAGAAAAAGTGTCGCGATATCGCGACATGTCGGGTTTTCGTGACCCGAAGGCAAGAGAAAGAGCAAAGGAGAAAAAGTGTCACGATATCGCGACATGTCGGGTTTTCGCGACCCAAGGCAAGAGAAAGAGCTAAGGAGAAAAAGTGTCGCGATATCGCGACATATCGTCGACCGAAGGCAAGAGAAAGAGCTAAGGAGAGAAAGTGTCACGATATCATGACATGTCGCATTTTCATGACTAAAGGCAGGAGAGAGTAAGTAAGAAGGCGAAAGTGTCGCGAATATCGTCGACAAAAGTAAAGAGGAAGAGTACAGAGGCGAAAGTGTCGCGATATCGCGACATGTTGTTTTCACGGGTACAAGCCAAGAAGAGTAGCAAGGAGGCGAAAGTGTCGCGATATCGCGACATGTGTTTTTGTGGGTGCAAGCCAAGAAAAGAAACAAGGAGGCAAAAGTGTCACGATATCGTGACATGTTGTGTTTTCGCGAGCTAAGAAGAGAACCCAACCAAAATAAGATATGTGACGATTAACTGAAGTTATATGACAATTACAGGTGCAGTTGTAGAAGAAAATCATGCAACTAAATTAAGAAGAGTTAACTGAAGACGATACATTAGTTACAAGTGCAATTACAGAGAAAAATCATGTAGCTAAAATAAGAACAGTGAACTAAAGTCAGAATGACAATTACAGGGCCAGTTACAGAGTGAAAGCATCGAGCGATGGTTAAACTGAAAGTCATCAGAAGACCAAACAAAGAGTCGTAACTATTAATAGGATGCATGAGAGAATACTATGTGATAAAGGAGTTACATATAGAAGTTTCTATTAATAAGTTGCATGTGAAAATATGGAAGTTAAAAATAGAATCAGAATTTTGTTATAAAAGGAGGTCTACGTGGAGAATTATAGTGCTGAAAGAGAGTGAAAGTGCTACAAAAAGAGGGTTGGAAGAGTGTCGTAAGAGAGCGTTAAGCAGAGCCATGAGAGCCGTAAGAATGTAGTAAGAAGCACAACAAGAGGGCTATAAGAGGGCCGTAAAAGTGTAGTAAGCAGAGCCTTAAGTGTGTGTGGTGTTTTGGTGAATAGCGAGAGAGGTTGGGTTAGCAATAGACCAGTCAGGGTCTTGTATAAGCAAAGGCATTTTTATGTCAATCTTATAGTTTCAAAATTGCAGTCCAAGTTGGTGCTTGGAATTAGGGGTTGGTGCTCCTTTCTGTTGGTGTAGATAAATTAGGGGTTGGTGCTCCTTTTGTTGGTGTAGATAAATTAGGGGTTGGTGCTCCTTTCTGTTGGTGCAGATAAATTAGGGGTTGGTGCTCCTTCTAGTGGGTGCTGGTAAATTGATTGTAAAATTGGTATTTTGCAAAGGCTGGATTTGGATGGGAGTCCAAGCAGTCAATTTTTGAGGAGTAGCCAAAATTGGTGAACCTCGGTACATCTTGTGTTGTGTGATGCTCTCTTGTTATATTTGCTTTATGTGGTTTTAAGTTTTCATTATTTTGGCTTTAAGAGTTGAAGTTTTTAAGTTTTAAAGAGCCACACTGATTCACCCCCCTCTCAGTGTCATTGTGAGACTAACAATTGGTATCAGAGCCAATTTCCCTTGTTAGGCTAAATCAGCTAGGGTGATCTTGGATTAGTACGCAATGGCAGGTGGTGAAGGCTTCTCATCAAACAAAGCACCATTGTTGGATGGAACTAATTACACATTTTGGAAACTCAGGATGTAGACATATCTTTGTGCTTTGGGATACGACATTTGGGATTCAGTAGACAGTGGATACACAATACCCACCACTCCTCCAACCGATGCTGCCGGTAAGAAACTGTTTGAGAATAACTCTAAAGCAAAGAATGCTATCATGTGCGGTTTAGTGGACAACGAACTGATAAATATTATGAGTTGTAAAATGGCAAAAGACATGTGGGACAAACTAAGGAGCATTCATGAAGGAGACGACAAGATCAAGGAGGCCAAGTTACAAACGCATCGAGCTCAGTTCGAAGCATTAAAGATGAATGACGATGAGAACATAGAGGCATACATGCTGAGAGTTAATGGAATCATTAATGCGATTAGAGGACTCGACGAGGAAATGGAAGATGCTGTCATCGTGAAAAAGGTACTAAGATCTCTTCCCCAAAGATTTGATTCTAAAGTTTCAGCAATAGAAGAAGCTAAAGATCTAAATACTTTTAGTATGGATGAGATGCATGGTTCTTTGACTGCATATGAGATGAGAATAGGAAAAACTAAACCCACAGATAGAGAAGCTACTTTTAAAGCACATAAAAATATAAAAGCAAAACAAGAATCCGAGGAAGAAGAGACATCAGATGAAACGGAAGCAAACTTTGTTCGAAAACTAAAAATGGGAAAAGGAAAATACAGAGGAAAGCTACCATTTAAATGTTTCAATTGTGGAGGCATTGGGCATTTTGCGACTAAATGTCCACTTAATGAGAAGAACAAAAATGATGAAGGATCGCACCAAGAAAGAAGTGACTGGAAGAAGAAAACAAATTTCAGAAAAGGCAACTTCAAGAAGAAAAGTTTCATCTCCAAGAATGTCAGCTCATCAGAAGACAGCTACAGTGAGGATTCTAAAGAGGAAACAGGTGAAGCTCTTTTCATGGCATTTGAAGAAGTAAAACTAGAAAAGGTTGAAGAAGTGAACTCGAAGTATGTGATGAAAACCTAGAGGTTGAAGTAGATCTAGAAGGTGAGTTGATCGTTGCACTTGAAGAGTTGGGTTTAGAAAGGAAAAAGAACAAAAGACTGTCCAAGAAGTTGGAAGAATATGAGGATAATATTGAAGATCTCTTCTTACAAATTCATAAAGCCAAGAAAATAGAAGAAGCCTTGAAGTCACAGATCAATGAGAAAGAGATTGTTTGCTGCAAACAAGAAGAGGAGATTGTTTTATTGAGGAAACAACTAGAAGAGGCCAATACAAATCTCAAATTTGAGAAGAGCACAGAGTTGCTAGATAAAATGATAAGGCAACAAAGAAGCCCCATGTGTAAGCTTGGTCTTGGATATGAAGTTGAACAACCTTCATCTTCTAAATCTGCAGAGAAGAAGAAATCCACTCATGAAGGATCAAAGCAAGAAAAGCTTGAAGTCGAATCCTCAAAAGGAAGAAAATCTCAAAGGAGATCTACAACAAAGCAACCACAACAAAAGAGGTTCTATCACTCTCACTTTATTCATAATAATGCTTTTAATGGCTATTGTTTTAGATGCAACCATTATGGTCACAAGGCAATTTATTGTGGATTGAATAATAGATCAAAGAGTTATGTCTGGTAGAAATACATCTGTTATTCCGGTTGAACACCATGTGCAATGTTTTAAATGTAATGGTCATGGGCACATAGCAAGGTCTTGTCCAAGAACTTTTGTATCTAATCTAAGGCAAGACAGTAGATTTCATCAGACGCAAAGAATGCAACACAGACAGGGGAAGAAATCATGTGCATCAAAGAAAGGAAAATAATCATCCATCAAGGATGTACAAGAGACAACCACCCAAGAGAAATGTTCAAGTTCACGAAAAGGTTCAAAATAGGGATGCAATTGAAAACCTTCAACCTAAGTTCAAGAAATATTGGAGAAAGAAAGAAGAGAGGAAATCGTGTCTCCTTGGACTGAAGGAGATTACTCCTCTATTGCACTAAGCGACTCTAGGTAGCACATCCTCGGGGGGAGCAATGTTAAAGTTTTATTTTAATGCTCCTATGTATTTGTGTGGTTATCCGAGGATGAAAGGAAAGTAGTCGGGGAGTTGTCGTATAGTTGTCAAAATGTGTTTCGATTCATGTAGATGTTTGTGGAGATAGTATCAAATTGATGTGCTTCAACAGAACAACATGGTGAACAACTAAGTTTTCGATGCAGCAGCTGATAGGCGCTATCTGAGATAGAACATGCAACATAGATCATGGAAGAAGATAATTAGGGAAGAGTGCAGCAAAGAAAAGGGTAGAGGGTAAGATTGCAAGTGGAATGAAGGAATGAGAGAATAGGCGTGGTGAAGCGCCAAGGAGGACAAGATGCCTATGCACCTAAGAAAGTCTTGCATTATTTGAGAAATGCGAGATATTAAGGAATCGATCAGGAGGAGAATGTGAATTTCTCTAAGACTTGAGTAGCCCTGACATATGCCCTAGCAAGAAGCAGAATATCGAGTGTTGATGATTGCGCATGATTGAGGTTCCAACGCTAGATGTAATGGTCCACTATCAATACCTGTGCAGACGATGAAAACATTCATGGCAGCCATTAGAAACCAGAGACATTGAGCTGCACAACGGATGCGAGGCAAAGTCGTTAGTCACGGAGGAGGTGGCAGTCAAGAGGCTAAAGAAAATTGTGGAGATTGCCGATGTTAAAGTTGATGAAGGTAGGGAACGAGTTATAAGCATAGTGGTTGAAGCCCATTGGTTGTGAAAGAACTTGAGTTAGAAAAGAACATGAGTATTTTGGTTGGGTGTGTGGGGGGGGGGAGAATGGGGGGGGGTGGGAGAGAGAGTTGTCCCTTGTGATGATTGGTTGAGGATTTGATTTGAGATTGCCATTCATTGTTGAGTTCATTTTGAGTACTACTTGAGCATGATTGATTGAGCCTTTGAGAAGGCCTTTGGGAAATATTTGAGGACAGTGTTGGGACAGATTTCTAGAGCAGATTTGGGCAAGTTCTTAGTGAGCTTGTTGGAGTAGATTCGGACAAGTTCTGTGTGAGCTTGTTATTCAGCATTGGACAAGTTCTATGTGAGCTTGTTAAGCAGGTTCTGTGTGAGCCTATTGATAGAGTACAGAGGACAGAGTCTCAATGGATAGAGATCCAGAAGCCAACACAGTTGAAGATAGATCTGAGTGAGGATTCTTCAAGTGGAGAGAGGTCCACTTGGGGGAGAGAAGAGCTTCTATAATATAACAATTGGAGAGAGGTCCACTAGGCGGATACCTTGATAAATTGGGGGTCACGTTTCCCAAGAAGACTAGCTATCGGGACCACATTCTCGGGGGAGCATTTATATATTTGATTATCTTTTTGCTCATATTTGTAATTTTTGCTAACTATAATAATTTGTGCCTGAGAATGTTGTGCATGGACTCAGGGGGAGTCTGCAGCAGCCCTTTGGTATTATTGTCAAAGGGGGAGAAGAATTATAGGAAATTGCATGTGTGTTGCCAACAATTCCAAAGGGGGAGATTGTTGAGCAAGGTGCAGAAACAATATTGTCATTGTTGTCAACACAGTCAGACAGATCGGTTGATGCAGTGGACAGGAGTTAAGAGGTTCTTCAGAGTATGTACAGTGATTTTCCAAAAGATCGAAGTGGCCCATATACTAAAAATCAAAAGAAAATCACAAGGAAGAAAACTGTCGCGATATCGCGACATGTTGAGCCAGAAAGAAAAACTGTCGCGATATCGCGACATGTTGAGCAAGAAAGAAAAACTATCACGATATCGCGACATGTTGAGAAAAAAGAAAAATATTGCGATATCGTGACATGTTGAGAAAAGCAAGAAAACTGTCATGATTTCGCGACATGTTCGGAGAGAAAGCACAAGCAAGCAAAACTATCACGATTTCGTGACATGTTCGGAGAGAAAGCGCAAGCAAGCAAAATTATCATGATTTCGTGACATGTTCGGAGAGAAAGCGCAAGCAAGCAAAACTGTCATGATTTCACGACATGTTCAGAGAGAAAGCACAAGCAAGCAAAACTATCACGATTTCGTGACATGTTCGGAGAGAAAGCGCAAGCAAGCAAAACTATCACGATTTTGCGACATGTTCGGAGAGAAAGCACAAGCAAGCAAAAGTGTCATGATTTCGTGACATGTTGGAAGAGAGAAAGGCAAGTAGAAAAAGTGTCACGATTTCGCGACATATTGCAAGAGAGATTGTACGAAAGAAAAAGTGTCACGATTTCGTGACATATTGCAAGAGAGATTGTACGAAAGAAAAAGTGTCACGATTTCGTGACATATTGTAGAGAGAGAGTTCGAAAGAAAAAGTGTCACGATTTCGTGACATATTGCAAGAGAGAGTCCAAAGAAAAAGTGTCACGATTTCACGACATGTTGCAAGAGAGAGAGTCCAAGGAGAAAAAGTGTCGCGATATCGCGACATGTCGGGTTTTCATGACCCGAAGGCAAGAGAAAGAGCTAAGGAGAAAAAGTGTCGCGATATCGCGACATGTCGGGTTTTCGCGACCCGAAGGCAAGAGAAAGAGCTAAGGAGAAAAAGTGTCACGATATCGCGACATGTCGCGTTTTCACGACCTGAAGGCAAGAGAAAGAGCTAAGGAGAGAAAGTGTCGCGATATCGTGACATGTCGCATTTTCACGACTAAATGAGGAGAGAGAAAGTAAGAAGGCAGAAGTGTCACGATATCACGACAAAAGTAAAGAGGAAGAGTACGGAGGCGAAAGTGTCACGATATCACGACATGTGTTTTCGCGGGTACAAGCCAAGAAGAGTAGCAAGGAGGCGAAAGTGTCACGATATCGCGACATGTGTTTTTGTGGGTTGAAGCCAAGAAGAGTAGCAAGGAGGCAAAAGTGTCACGATATCGCGACATGTGTTTTCGCGAGCTAAGAAGAGAACCCAGTCGAAATAAGATATGTGATAGTTAACTGAAGTTATACGACAGTTACAGGGGCTGTTGTAGAAGAAAATCATGCAGCTAAATTAAGAAGAGTTAACTGAAGTCAATACGTCGATTACAGTGCGATTAAGAGAAAATCATGCAACTAAAATAAGAACAGTGAACTGAAGTCAGAATGACAGTTATAGGGCTAGTTACGGAGTGAAAGCATCGAGCGACGGTTAAACTAAAAGTCATCAGTCAAAGACCAAACAAAGAGCCGTAACTATTAATAGGATGCATGAGAGAATACTATGTGATAAAGGAGTTACATATAGAAGTTTCTATTAATAAGTTGCATGCAAAAATATGGAAGTTAAAAATAGAATCAGAACTTTGTTATAAAAGGAGGTCTACGTGGAGAATTATAGTGGTTGAAGAGAGTGAAAGTGCTACAAAAAGAGGGTTGGAAGAGTGCCGTAAGAGAGCGTTAGGCAGAGCCGTGAGAGCCATAAGAATGCAGTAAGAAGCGCAGCAAGAGGGCTATAAGAGGGCCGTAAAAGTGCAGTAAGTAGAGCCTTAAGTGTGTGTGGTGTTTTGGTGAATAGCGAGAGAGGTTGGGTTAGCAATAGACCAGTCAGGGTCTTGTATAAGCGAAGGCATTTTTATGTCAATCTTATAGTTTCAAAATTGCAGTCCAAGTTGGTGCTTGGAATTAGGGGTTGGTGCTCCTTTTTGTTGGTGCAGATAAATTAGGGGTTGGTGCTCCTTTCTGTTGGTGCAGATAAATTAGGGGTTGGTGCTCCTTTCTGTTGGTGCAGATAAATCAGGGGTTGGTGCTCCTTCCAGTGGGTGCTGGTAAATTGATTGTAAAATTGATATTTTGCAAAGGCTGGATTTGGATGGGAGTCCAAGCAGTCAATTTTTGAGGAGTAGCCAAAACTGGTGAACCTCGGTACATCTTGTGTTGTGTGATGCTCTCTTGTTATATTTGCTTTATGTGGTTTTAAGTTTTCATTGTTTTGGCTTTAAGAGTTGAAGTTTTTAAGTTTTAAAGAGCCACACTGATTCACCCCCCATCTTAGTGTCATTGTGAGACTAAAAAACCCCTCCATATTGGGCTCCCAACTGTGCTTGTCACGATGAACATGGTGACCAGACAGGGGAAGGCCAGACACCTCAGCCATCAACTCGGGGGTAACCTTGAAACAAACACTGCGGATTACGACAAAGCCATTCTTCCATGTCCGGATGAAGTCAGCAAAAATATCAGCTTCGGGGCCCTAGAATTTACTCAGGAAGGGCTTCAGATTAAAGGTGTCGATAAAGGGTTTCACCAGAGGGTCGAGCTAGAGGGAGCTAGGTTCGATGTATGCCATAGTGCCAGGAGGAAAGGACAAGGGAAGAGATAGCGACCAGGGCAAAGGGTGACGAATGATAAAAGGAAGGACAAGGGGACTGTTTAAAAAGGCCAACAAGGGACGATTAAGCATGCCGATCCGATCGAGGAGGGGACAGGTGGACAAAGGCCAGGTAGGGTGGGGATTGGTGATAGTTCTTGGGCCTGAGTTGGTATGGGGAAATGGGGATATCCAGAGATGCTTGGATTCGATGAGGATGGGCAGGGAAGCAGATTGGATAGGGGCATCGAGGGTGGCGTTGGGGCATCGTAAACCATATTGGGGAGCATAATTGAGGAGACCAATCATCCACATGGGAAATTGATGACTGGAAGTGCCAGCAAGGATGCCAATCATGAGCCAACGATGAAGGAGGAGCTTGCTGGAGAAGATACTCCTAGGAACAGCTGCAAACCTGGAAAAGAAACACATTGGTTAGCGAGGAGGGGGTGACACGAACCTGCCTTGCCTGTCAGCATCTGCTATGTGGGAGACACCCGATGGATTAGAATTGTGCCACACCATCAACGGAGATTGAATAAGACCCATGTTGGCAAGCTGGTCAGCGAGTTTGTTTGCTTCACGAAATACGTGGAAAACTGCCACCTGGCATTGCTGACCAATGATAACTTTGCTTTCCCGGATCAGCGAGCTAATGTTCCAAGGGGGATTTTTATCAGTTTTGATGTAACGGATGATGTTCAGAGAATCCCCCTCGATGTGAAGATGGATACGAGAGTCTTTGATCAGGTTCAAACTACGCCAGAGAGCCCAAGCTTCAACAAAATTATTTGTCTGGTGATCGAGGTTCTCAGAAAAGGCGAGAATGATCATCCCTTTGTGGTCTCGGATGACCCCACCAGCTCCTGATAGTCCCGGGTTCCCTTTGGATGCCCCATCAAAATTTAGCTTTAAAAAACCTGCGGGAGGGGGATTCCAAAGGGCCAACCATCTGGGATGGGGAATGGGGTGAGGGCGGTCGGGGATAGGGATGTTGAGGGATTGGAAAATCTCCCCTTCAACCTTGCCAATCGGGGACTTAGACCAAGGGAGTAATTGGAGGTTTTCAGAGGCATAGGTGATGGCTTTGGTGGTCGTAGATATGGCATCATTAGAAAGGGTGGAAAACACTCTACGATTGCGCTCTAGCCAAATCTACCAAATAAGGTGGTGGAGGCAGATCCTCCAAAGAAAGGCAGCATTGGGATTCTAAAAAGGGGTAGGCCATTGGATAAAGAGATCCCAGAGAGTGCGGGGTTGGGCCCACTAGATTTGGAATAGGGATAGCAAGTGGTTAAAACTCCCTTGGGTGAACTCACAATGTAAAAAGAGGTGGTTGACCGATTCCCCATTAGACAGGAAAAGATGACATCTATTAGGGATAGGGATGCCTCTTTTCATCAGGTTGTCAGTGGTGAGCACTTTGTTTTGAACAACAGTCCAGGAGAAAAACCCAACCTTAGGGACTAGGCGCTTGATCCAAATCGACCCAAACGGGAAGGCAAAAACTTGGTGGTTCAATAGGAGAGAATGAGCCGACTTGACTGAGAAAACCCCGTTGTCTATCCCTGACCAAACCGGAGAATCTGGAGTGGTTGCAGTAGGAATAATGGTGGTTCTGAGAAGCCGGGACAAGGAAGCGCCCGCTTGGGTTATCTGGGCACTAGCACTGCCAATGGGGATTTGCTTCCATTCCCGTTGATCATTGAAATAATCCCTGACTCTGCTACCCCATCTACGCTCAAGAAAGGATTTGAGAGTAGACATACCTGGGATAACTACGAGGGGCTGGTCGTTCAACCAAACGTCATCCCAAAACTTGATCTCGGAGCCACTGCCAAGTTGCCAATGGGATCCTTTAGTGATAAGAGGTCTGGATTGACTTACCGCCTT
This sequence comes from Wollemia nobilis, assembly GCA_028583015.1. Lineage (NCBI taxonomy): Eukaryota > Viridiplantae > Streptophyta > Pinopsida > Araucariales > Araucariaceae > Wollemia > Wollemia nobilis. The sequence continues at coordinate 3,095,661 of JAQPPZ010017049.1, read as the reverse complement.
CCAGAAAGCAGATCCAGAGGAAGGGAGGTATTCATTCATGAAGGACGATCGAGGGAAGTATTTGCTCTTGACAATCACCACCCATTCTGATTTGACATTGGTGTAGAGTTTAGGAGGGCAAGGTTCAGATTGGAAGACCTTCTCAAACCCAGGCCCCCTTGGGATTTAGGTTGACAAACTCTGTCCCAGTTAACAAGGTGGATTCTACTTTTTTCTTCAGGACCTGACCACAGGAAATTTTTTTGGATTTGCTCAATCTTGGCATGAACAGATGTTGGGGCTCTGAAGACAGACATGAAGTAGACTAGAATGCTTTGGAGGACCGCCATAGTGAGGGTAGCCTTAGCTTCCTGGGATAGGAGGGCACCCTTCCAGCCTACAAGTTTGTGTTTGAACCTTTCGATGACATTATCCCACATGGACTCTTTCGGGCTCTTGATGAAAAGAGGAAGGCCCAGGTAAGAGGTGGGTAAGCTCAAGATTCTGCACTGTAGGATACGGGTGATCTTGCGTTGTCTGCTATCCGGAGTGTTAAGGAAGAAACACTCACTTTTGGTGTAATTGATTTCTTGGCCTGCTGCTCTGGCATAGGTGTCAAGGATAGATTTGATGGACTTAGCTTGGATGACTAATGTTGAAGAAGCGGTAATGGTATCATCAACGAACTGCTGGTGAGAAAGGGGGGGCATGGTGGATGAAGCTTTGATCCCTTTCACATGCCCAGAAGCACAGGCAGACTTGAAAGCTCTTCCCAGGGATTCTTCCAGGATGATGAAGAGGAAAGGGGATAGGGGGTCACCCTGCCTTATGCCTTTATGAGTCGAGAAATAACCTGTAGCTGAACCATTAACGAGCACAGAGAACCATGGCATCGAGATACAACCTTTGATGAGCTTGATCCATTCTCTATGAAACCCAAACTTGGCAAGGACTTTCAGAAGGAAATCCCTGTTGACTCTGTCAAAAGCTTTGCTGATATCCAGCTTAAGAAACATGGCTGCCTTGTGGTTGCAGTGAGTAGAATGGAGAGTTTCATGAAGGGATATGATGTTGTCTATGATAGATCTACCTTCCACGGAGCTGCCTTGACAAGGATCGATGATAGCAGGGAGAATATTCTTTAGCCTCAGGGCTAGGGATTTGGTTAAGATCTTGTAGATAATGTTACAGAGACTAATAGGCCTAAAATCCGCCATAGTCTTGCAGGGGTGGGTTTTGGGGATCAGAGCAATGAAATTTGAGTTAGTCCCTTTTGGAATGGACTTAGTCGATTGGAGCTCGATGATGGCTTTGCAAATGTCTTCCTTCATAATGTCCCAAAAGGTTTGAAAAAACCAAGGGGGAAAGCCATCTGGACCAGGGGCCTTGTCAGCTTGCATGGAGAAGAGAGCAGTCTCGATCTCTTTCGGAGAGAGGGTCTGAATCAGGGTAGCATTCATCTCTGGAGTAACCATGGGGGGAATGTTCTAAAGAAGGGATTCTTGGGCTGCCAAGTGGGAGGGAGAGGGATTTCCCATCATATTACTGAAGTAAGTAGATGCTTCTGATCTGATCTCAAAAATGTCTTGGGAAATAGAGCCATCAGATAAGGTGAGTTCTCTGATTTTGCTGGAGCTGCGGTTCCGCATCGTGGAAGCATGAAAAAATCTGGTATTGGCATCCCCATATTTGAGCTAGAGGGCTCAGGATTTTTTCGCCAGAAGGTTTCTTCTCTAGCCAATATGTTGTGATACTCAGACAATAGCTGACTCTCCTCATTCCTCAACTGAGGAGTCCATTGGTCATGATGGATTTGCTCCTCCAAAGTCTTAAGTTTATCAATAATGAGCTGCTTGTTCTCAAAGATGTTTCCAAAAACTTCCCTGTTCCAAATTTTGATGTTTTCTTTCACTGATTTGAGTTTACGAGAAACTCGGTCAATGGCAGATCCTGAACATGGAAGATTCCACCACTCAAAAATTCATTGTTTGAGGTCTGGGTGGTGAATCCACATGTTTTCAAACCTGAAAGGGGTTTTGAAGGACGGGGCCTTGTTGGATTCTAGGAGGAGGGGTGAATGGTCAGACCCAATTCTGGGGAGGGATGTGAGGAGAGTATCGCCAAAGAGAGGGATTGCTTGCTGAGATAAGAAAAATCGGTCCAGCTTGACTTGAATGTGATCTTGCCTTGCTCTTTTTTTGCTCCAAGTAAAATGGCAGCCTCTGATCTGAATGTCCATAAGCTCATTACTCGACACAAAATCCTGGAAATCAGTTATGCTTTTGGAGGGAGTGGATAAGCCACCTCGTTTGTCGGAAGCAAACAGAGGAGAGTTAAAATCCCCAGCTAACATCCACGGGAGGGCAGAAAAAGCAGTCTTGAGAAGGGACAAGGAAACCCACAACTGGTGCCTTTCTAGGGGATTTTTGGGGGCATAGATATTGGAGAGGACCCATGTGAACTGGTTGGTCTTGCAATGGAAAACCATGTTAAGGGTTCTTTTGGTGAAGGATACCACCCTTCCCTCAACTTGGAGAGGATCCCAAAGGCAAAGAAGGCCCCCAGCCGATCCCTCTATGGGGGAGGAAGCCCACTGGCAGTCTTTCCAGACTGATTTGACGATGTTCGGGGTTCTCGCTGCATCAGCTTTGGTTTCTTGTAACATGATGATGGTGGGTTTGGAATCCTTTCTGATGGTTCTGACCAGTCTCTGCTTGCCTGAGCTGTTAAGCCCTCTGATGTTCCAAGAGAGGATCTTCATTTGGATACTTTGGAAGGTTTCTTACCGCCCTTGGTGGGTACGGGAGGGGGTTTGGGATTCTTGGGATCGTCCAAGGGCTGGCCGAATAGATCAGGGAAGAGGGTTGTTTGAACCCCATTTGCGACTTGATTCTCAGTGTCTTTCTTAAGCTGGTCGGACATAGATGGTCTGCCTCTCTTTTTGTCACCTCCTGTATCCACTGGCCCTTTCTTACTTCTGGTGATGATGGAGCTGGAATCCGAGCGGTTGCAGAAAGGGTTGGATGCCTCCTCAAGGGAGTCAAAAATTGACTTGGTTGGAGATAGAGGTTCGGCTAAAGAAGTGGTGGGAAAGCCCTCCTCGAGGGGAAGGGGGGAAAGGGATTTAGGAGAGGTGGGAGAGAGCGGAGAGGTGGGAGGGGTTGGGGAGAGTGGTGCGGCCGGAGAGGGGTCGGGTAGGGAAAGGGAGGGGAGGGGAGGGAGTGGAGGCAAGGGGGAAGGAGAAGGGGGGAAACAGACTCGGGAAAGAGGACATCGTCATCAACACCAGAGAGAGGACCAAACTTGTTGGGAAAGGCAAAAAGTGAACATACCTGGTTGGAACTTGACGGAGCTTGGTGGGGGAAGGATTTGTGGAAGGGGACTTGTTTCCCTTTGTCAGTTTTCCCTCGAAAAGGGCCACCAGTAGCCTTGGGTCCCAGGTGGGTGACCGAACGCTGAGCAAGGGAGAGCTAGGGTCGAGGAACCTCTTTGGCAGCTTTCAACGAAGGGCATTGGGATCTGAGGTGTCCCTGAGCCTGGCATTCGATGCAGAATACCGATTTATTCTCATACTCAATAGCTTGGCACCACTGGAAGTCCCCATAGATGAGATTGATGCGAGTGGGAAGCTGGGATGCCAGGTTTGCAGACACGTAGATTCTGGCAAAGGCCATTCTGGATCGGGCTTTTGTTGTCGGGTCAAAGGCAACCAGGTCTCCGATGTATCCTCCGATCCCCCGAAGGATGTCTTCATGAAAAAATTGGATTGGCAGGTCCGAAAGATGAACCCAAATGGGGGCGACATTGATGTCCTAAGTTTGGGGGTTGAAACCCTGTTCCCATTTCTTAAGGAATAGACTTTTCCTGCCAAAGAACCATGGTCCTCCGGTGAGGATTCTTGCATAATCATTCTGGTTGTTCAACTGAATTAGAAAGAAACCCCTGGAAAGTGCAACTAGCTGAAAACTTCCCTCTGTTCACCATTTGAAACTGGCCCATCTTCTGATAGACTCCATGTTAGGTCGGCCTCCAACGAATTTCCCAACCAGGGACAGGGATTCGAGGGAAAGTTTTGGAGCCATGCGAGAAATCGGGATAACCATATTTTCCCCGGAGGTGACCAGGGGGGAAGGGAAACCACTTCAGATGGTTTGGGAGAAGGGGATCCCGATACCATCATGCTGAATGATAGACCGACCGAGGGAGGGGATTTGGAAGGGGGAAAGGGGGGAATGAAACCTTTCGCCCAAGGTCTCTACGTCCCACCCAGATCCGGATCGGGGGCATCGGGATCATCCGTGAGATCGACAGGGATCTCGCCTGGTTCCAAATCCCTAGGGAGGGTTTGGGAAACCCTGCCAGGGAAAGCCAGGGCAGCTACGGTCGAAGTTGATGCTGATGCTGTGGGAACCATTGCAGAGGGAGCCGTTGCTGTTGAAGCCATCTCAAGCTATCCTATTGAGTATGTTCAATACTTAACTAAGAATAGATTTCCCCATCTATTATTTCCCATAAGTATGATCAATACTCAACTTAGAATACATGGCTTTGAGAGGATTCCATACTCCACTCAAGAATAGATTCCCTATCTATTATTTTCTAAAATATATGTTCTTAATCCATAAAAGCATACATCTTTTATCAAACAAACCCATCCTAGAAATCTTAACTAGGCAAGGGTCATAAAAGAGTTTCATAGGCAACAATAGTTTTCACTAAAAATTTTAAAGCATGAACATAAAGGAACCCCATAATTCCCATCAATCATAACTTCCTACAAGTTTTTTACCTTCAAATAAATCCTTAGTTTTCTCTAATTTGTATCCAACAAATCATGAACAAAACATAGTAAAGAGCATTCATTTTTTCCACAAAACAAGGCTATAACCAAGGCTTCCATTTATTCACTCTCCTATGTTTGAATTGTTCATTTCCCACAAAAACATATTTTGTTTAAAGGATAATAATATCAGTTTGAATCATTCATTATCTCATAAAAACAATTGTTTTCAACAAAACAAAACCCCTCATTAGTTCACAAAAATCAATTTGTTTCAAAAGGATAAAACCCTAAAATAAAAGGGTGTCTCAAAAATTGACCACTAAGTTCAACCGATCAAGCAGAGTCAACAATCAAACTCAGGTTAAACCATATCCACAATCAAAATTAGGTCAAACAGTGACAACGTGCCCAAAAAATAGTGCTCTTAGCCTTTACCAAGCGATGGCTTTCCTGACCACTGCTTGGTGGTTAGGTAATAAGGGGAGCCTTTCCCCTTATTTGTATTGTAGTTTCCCCACATAACTCATGTGGGATTAGTCCCACACTAAAAACCAAAAGGGTTTTTAATTCACCCCCAAAAAACCAGGTGCATAATGATAAACTAAACCACCCATCTATGTGGCAAACAAAAAACACCAAAGGCGGATCAACTAACATATCGATCAAGCGATCAAAAAATGTTTTGAAATGCCACATGCCCAAGAAAATGCACCTCCAACTAGTATAGGGTGGCCCCTATGTGAAAGCCATCCAATACCTCTAACTGATGCTAGGTAGCTTTGCCAAGCAGAGCGACCCTAACCACTACCTGTGGTTAACCTTAAAGGGGAGTCAAACCCCTTTTAAGGTGTATGTGGGCCCCTACATATCCCATGTCGGATATTTAGTGGGATGGCCTGCACAATATTCGTCTTACCTGTGTTATCTTGAGCATAGAGATGTCATGCTGCAATGTTGCTATGATGGCGAGGACTTAAATATTATCCCCACTTCCTAAGGTTAAACCTTAGGAAGAAGCAAAACAAAGGTAATGAAAAAAAAGGTAAATTACACCTCCTCCAATCATTGAAAACTGATGGTGCATCTAAAAAATGCAAGCAAAAATAAGGTAGTTTTAGGGGATTGATTAGGTCCCACTAGAGCCACCGCAAAAATATTAGGCCGACCAAGGAGACTGAATCAAATAACAACCATTCACCATACATCTGCACTCTTATCAAAATTATGATAAAAAAAAACATGCCTATCTTAGTGGAGATAGTCCAACATTAACACAAAGATAAACTAAACGAAAAAAACACAGGTTTTAATTAAAAATCCCATTCTCGAGATGATTTGTGCATAGAGAACATCATTAACATATATCAATACTTTTATTAAAATATTTGATGCTAATACAGTGATCGATATGACTATCTCCTCTAGGCAATAGGCAACAGGTCTCCTCTATTCAATAACGTACAACAAAAAACATCTTTGAGAAAAATAAACATAAAAGGAGCATGCAGGTTTATTGAAATAGGTCCCCAACAACAACAATGATTGTAGACCGAAACACAGACCACATACATCAAAACCACGACACTAAGCCATAATAGATCTCCATAAAGCATAGAACAAATGAAGCATAAATATTTTATCAAAACATTAATACTATGTTATTATTATGAAAGTCCCCAACCTATAAATACTTGCTTGGTTGATCCTCCTTCAAACCTCCAAGCTTGCCCTCTAAAATTCTTTTCATCCTCAAAAGCCTCGCTACTATTCTCAAACTTCTAGCCTGCATCCTTTTTCATTTTCCTCTATCCCTTCATAAGGGGAAATATCTACGAAAGGAAAACCTAAAATCCCAACTTCCAAAAAGAATAAAAGCCCATCTACCAAAAATAAATGCCCATCTATGCAAGACGACAAGGTAGATATTTTTATTTTTATATAATATAATATGATTTCTTTTCTAAAATATCTCATATTAATATAATCATTTTTCTTGCTTTACTAGAAAAGACAATAGGGGTATTAATTTGCATTCCAAAATTTACCAAATCATTAAGGTAACATGCAATTAAACCAAAATTAATTAAATTGCTTTTCTTTTACAAAATATATTTCCTCAATATATTTTCACAAAACATTGCAAAAGCAACAATATGTTTCCACAACATGTTTTCTCTAAACATAGCATTGTATATGCAAATCAATATTTTATCAATTGCAAGCAAACAAATGCATCAAACAAGGTGGGTGATTCATCGCAAGTCCAATCCCCTGTCCTAGCTAAAGACTTATGGTAACTTCTAGGTTACCAACTTTTGGCTATGGACGACTAGATTATTGATGATCACCTTAGAAGCAAGAATGCATGCATCTACATGAGGGTAATTGTTCATGTTACCTTGAGCCACCATCATCATCATTTTCCTTTTCCAGTATCTCATTCTCGGTGGTTGATCAACCTCTTCCACCCATGAGAGTACCTGGTCCTACAATCAAGGAGCATATCAATAGTACCATATTCCTCAAAGCAATAAGACATCAATATTGCATAAAAATTAAGCATTGAAACATTAATCAATACATAATAAATCTCGTAAAGAGTCCTGTCAAGGCGGGTCATGACATTTAGAGCTTTAGATCTTCTTTCTCTTTCTTAAATTGTCATTTTAGTTGTTCTTGCCCCTAGGCCGATTGCCCTTTTAAGTCCTCCAATTGCATTTTGAGCTCATTTTGTTTTGTTAAATACCCTTTTAGATCATCCAACTATTTCTTAATTTTCCCTTCTTTGTTGCTTCCCTTTTCAATGCTACAATCTCTTGGTAAAGTTGTATTTTTTTATTTTTGTTTCTTGGTTGTCAATTAGTTTAGTATTGCACATTTTCTAGGGTTTATTTCTTAAATCCTTCGATTTCAATTCTTGCTTGTGTAGACTTGATAGTTGTTGCTTGTTGTAGTTTCCATACTAGTTGGAGCATTTGAAATGGGTTAAACTTTGTTAGATCTTGGCATAAATAGTCTGGTTATATAGTCAGCTAATGTGATAACTAGTCTATAAGGATCCATAGGGAGAGATTTTTCTATCATTAGTTTCTTTCTACCCTTAGTAAGTTATGATTGAAGTATGATGGGCACATTAGGAATTGAGACCTTGAGTTTAATGCCATCCTCTCTAATTTTTCTTTTGGTCTCTTTCATGGAACTTATGACTTCACCAATGGTATTTTTTTCCAAGGTCCTCTATTTCTTGCTAGATGAATGATTGACTAGGTCATATGAAAAACTATTGATATTGGGTGGTTTATATTGACTTAATCATCTACAGTGATATTTGTATAGCTGACATAATTATCATCTTGAGGAACTGTTGTGCTAAGATGCTAGCAATAGAATGTCACATCCTCAACAAATTAGACAACATATAGAAATTACTATTTTTATAATTATTGATGGTGTGGCTTAATTTTAATTTGTAATTAGCAAAAATGTTCATTTAATAATTTTATTATTACTAAAGAAATAATTTGATTGTATTTTTTAATGGAAATCATGACAACATATCCTCTAGAGGACTGGAGATGGAAGGTATCATTTGGGATAGGGAAACAAATATATAGGGAACAAATAGTTTAGAGAGCCCACACAAACAATCACAACTACATTTTAGCAAAAATTTCATATTAGTGCATGTTCCTTGAATGCTTTAATCATCACAATAATTATGTTCAAATAAAGTATAACTTTACTGATGAGTGATAATCATTACTTACAATAGATTTTTTTGGATGTGTATCTTGGTTAATCTTTACCTTATCTACTCCTTCGAATAAAATCACATTTAATGTTATTATATTTTGTGTGAAGAGTATACGAGGTGAAGGAATTAATTTAGAAATGGACTTAGGTCCCTCTCTACTTGGGAAAGAATGTGAAAAATCAAAATCCCTTATTAAACCCTAACATACACCTTCTCTTCCTTTCTAGCTATTATGATACAATTCATTCTTGGACGAGTTTTTCTTTGAGCTACCTAGGTATGGAGATGAGAGTTGTAATGGGAAAAGAGATTGTGAGTGTCTGTATGACATTCTTCATACCAAAATTGCCCTGATTTCTTGCTTAAAATTTATATTTGTCTTCTTATTTAGGGTAATTTTGGAGTGCCTTCTTACATTCTTTAAAAAGTGCTTATTTAATGTTATCTTATGCCTATGAGAGAACACAACTAGGGAAGGAAATATGGATTTGAACAATAGGAAAACCTAAAATAGATCACATTCCTTGATTTCATTATGTGTATTTGAAATAGATTAATGGTATTGTTTTTTGATTGTGAATATATTTGGAAAAAATGCATACTTGGTCAATTTGTAGAAAGATAAATTTCTATACTTGGTACTTTTTATGTTTTGTTTCTTTGAATTTCTAAAACCATCTTGTTCCTTTGTTTAGAACCTTGGCTTGGAAGCCTGAGATGGGTCCAAATAGTTTTTCCTCGACATCATAATAAAAGGGTCTACCTATACAAAAACCTTGAAATTTTTACCTAAATTCAAACATGGCTATTTTAGAAAGAAATTCATTCTACCCACAAGCCCGACAATATAATCATATCATTTACTCTAATAATATAAAACTGTAAATAAGTATGGTAATGTAATGCTTTTTATTTCATCAAGGATGCATGACAACTATTCGTTAAAATAAATGCATGGAAACTATTTATTCAAATAAATTCATTAAGATGCATGTCAATTGTTTATTAAAATGATGATAGTAGGATGCATGATAACTGTTTGTGATAGTGATTATAGTAGGATGCATGGTAACTATTTGTTTAAAATGAAAAGTACATATAATATATATGTAGTAAAATATCTGTTTAAATGACTATAATATATTTGCATGGTAATCACTTTAAAAAAGAAAAAAGTTTTGAAGTGTAATGTAGGGAATACTTGCATTGATTGGTAGAGGTTTTATAGGACCAACTATAGATTAAAGTAAGAGAACTATAAAGTGTCTATAACTCCATGTTATAATTGAATTCATGTAGAAAGAAAAGCTAATTATGGCTATGTACCATATAGGTCTATACAAATAATAGCTAGCTTTCCTATAGGCCTTTCCATGTAACAAGGGAGCCTTGTTGCAACCTATATTGTAATTGATCTTTGGCGATTAGCTTATGTATATAATCATAGTAAAATTACTACCTTTAGTTATATGGATTACAAGGATGAATGGTCTTATATAAAGTTAGATAGATTTGAATGGAACCCTCTTGATATACTATATTTATCTATTCTGTGGATGTGGTGAATGAGGAAGCTAGGTGGGGAAGCTTGAAATTTTCATATTGATTGACTACTATAATTTTTTATTTTTATAACTTTGAGTTGTCATCTTGATTGATTTCTATAATTTTTCCTATGGATTTAGGCTATCATCTTGATTAACTACTACTCTTTTCCCTTTCTATGACTTTGGACAGTCATCTTGATTGACTATTACACTTTTTCTTTTCTATGGTTTTGAATTGTCATCTTGATTGACTGTTATCTTTTCTTTCCATGGTTACACTATTATCTTGTTAGACTATTGTAATTTTATTGGCTTAAATATAATTAATAAGAGTGAATTAATTATATTAATCCCTTGAGGTAATGGGAATAATATTGACAAACATTATTTTATATTAGAAATATAAGAATAAACAAAACATGATATTGCTATATTCAAATACCATGTATGTACCTGGTTATGATCGGTTGTCAATATATACGATTCTTACATTATTGCATGGATTAATAAAGGCCACTCTACAAAGATAGTGAGAAGGTAAATGCATTTGACCAATGCACCATGAAAAAGGTTTAGTACCTAATTTGCACTCAAGGATCATTAGCCCATTTAGGGAGGATGAGGGTTAGAGGTAGTGCAAACATGTATGTGGGTAGTATTGGTATATACAATAGTTGTATTACCTCAAGTTCAGAATGATCCCTATATAAGTATCTATATCTAGTTACAAGTATATACTCATAATTTCATCAGATGATGCATAATGGTCTTTGCATAGGCACTTAATAAACTCTCTAGCTAGTTTGGTACTATGTATCTACCCCTTCGTGAAAATATCACAACTTCAAGATTAAATTTGAGACAAGGATGTTATGTGAGTATCTAAGGGTTGGGTGGTAAAGTGCCCAGGTGATACCTTATCTCCCCATTCTAAAGTAGTAGGAAATAGATGATGTTATCCTAGTTGTACTTTATATTAACTATTACTAGAATAATGGAATATCAATGGCGGTTGTATTCATGATTATACTAAGCTTAGAATGAATAATTATACCAAACTATTTATTTATTAGTTTTATATATGTAAAGATGAAATTATCTTATATATCCTCTTATCAAGGAAGGATCTTAAATAGATTATGTTGCCACGTTGTTATTAAACTTATAGTTATATATTGCTCATGAATGAATCAATTATTTTGTACTTGCTTCATTGTAATTTAATTAGCAATCATGATAATATGTAACAATCATATTGAATATTATTCTACACTTGATTATGATTTGATTCCACTATTTCGTAACCATGACTTGCATTCTATTGAAGTTGGAACAATCACATTAAATAACTCTAGTTCAAATTGCTAATTTTTGGTATTCATTTATGAATGAATCAATTACTATTTTTATTACCTAGATATATTTAGTAATTTGAAATTTGACTATGATTTGTGAATAAAAAATATTTACTCATGCTTCTAACATAAACCCAAACCTTTACTACAAGTAAAACTAGTTATAAGACAAGATATTACTCTTGATGTTTTGATCTGCCTAAGATAAAATTTATTCTCTAGACTAATGTCAAGATTGGATGGCTTAGAATTTGCTTCTAAGAAAACCTCCAAAGAAGGTCAGTTCCTTATCTAAATCCTACTATGCAAAGAAAAATACATAAAAGGAGTAGGGTTGAAAAAATATATAGGGATAGAGAGAATGATTTATGCGACTAAAACTCAAATAACAACATTATTTTTAGCTGAATGAACATTGATCATCTACTATAAGCAATGCCTAATAGACTACACCTCAATTAAAGCTTATGCAAAAAACATAATAAGCTCAAATATTGCAACATTCAAAATTTCAAGCACTTTAATAGAAATAAGACAAACAACCTTCAAGTCTAACAAATCTTACTTCCACTAAAGCATAAACATAAATGTCAAAAGTGCATATATTATTGTAATTAATATTTCTACACACTTGAACAAAGACAAGTCAAACAACCATTATTTGCATTAGACCTGTATGAACATGCAACTTACAATAAACAAACCCTAAATTATCTGACCCTTTACAATAAGGGGTATTCCACTATTTATAGTTTTAGCTATGCTAACATAAAGCTAAAAACTATGTACAATCATGAGCAAGAATAGCTCTACATAATGAGGGATAAGCTAGCACCACTCAAAATATTTAGCACATCTTCTATCAAGAAATTATGATTTGCAAAATCATCCGTTATGCTTAGATGAAGTGGCTATTGCTTTTAGGTTCTACAAATTGGCATCTTTGTCTTAACCAACTTTATCCAAGAGTGTTGGGCATATTTTCTTTAAGTAATGTTGCTTTGTAAGCATACTAGACATTGTTAATGTTGATGCCATCCTTCTTGCTACAAAACCTCATCTACGATATTGTTCCTTTGTCTTGTCTTCCATATTGCTTTTCATGCTTAATGTAAACTTTTCATCATGATGAAACTTTTTGGAGGTAAAGCTGATATCATTGTAAAAAGGTTCTAGCCTACCTTTGCTTTTTGAACTTCAACTCAAAGGCTAAGAGATTACAAACCGTGCTATAATTTTGAAAGTGCTTTGCTAATGTTAGTAGAAAAAGACTTTAGAATTATTTCTTTCTAGTCTTGAACACTCTTTGCCTTATAATCTCTTCACTTGGATAAATATTTTGGAGTGCCTTCCTTACATCAACACAATTTGTTTTTCTTGCCTCCTTTGTAGGTCCAGCACCAAGCTAGTTCGAACAAGAGATTTCAGCTTGAAATAATGTGTAAACCTTAAGCAAAATTAACCCTAGAATTATTTTCTTAAGCTTCCAAAATAAAATACTTAAAATAATTATGGGTCCAAAAAGGTCTTTCAAGCTTGAATGCTAGCCAAAGTTTTAGTTACCACCTTATTGAGCATATCCTGGATAGAGGAATACCTTTTTGCTACTGGCACACTCCTTGCTTCTTTTTGATCCTCCAAAGTTACCTTTAAATAGAGATTACCAAGCTTCTTACTATGCATGAGCTATTATTTTTGTCTCTTTGTCCAATTTTGGCCAATTCACTCCCTTTTGCTCTTTGCCATGATATTATAGGGTGTCCTTCATATGGACTAGCAAGCCTAGATAATCTATGGAGGTTTCACAACTTGAAATCTCTATGATTCTTGTTTTTTCATAGATTTATAAGTACAAAGTTTCTCTTGTTGAAAATAGGAGCTTATCTTACTCATGCCTTGTTTGAATATCTTGGATCTATTTTCTTCCTCCATTGTGTTTGAGTTTTCTTTCCTAGGGGCTCTTTTTGGATAGTCACTATGGGCTCCATTAGATGTGGAGTGAATTTCAATTTTTGAACACACCCATCTAGATGATGGGTGATTCTACAATTGCTGTATGGGATAAATTCCCACCAAAGGTAGATCCATTTTAGCTATCAATAGAAAGGCTTTGAGACTCTTAACAATTGTAAAATCTAGCTTAGGTTCCATCATAAAAGTTATGTTTGTTTGATCTGATTGGTCATCATAGCCTCATGACATAGGGAGTTAGAATTTACTAGAAAATTTTAGTGAAGGCCTTCCCTTATCAATAAATTTGGTATTTTTACAACATTAGCTACTTGATAGACTGATGAGGCTTCAGACCCTCTTATATTGCTTTTCTATAAAATCAGTTCTAGATGGCAATCTTGCTCAAAATTCATCTTTTTGATAGGATTTTTCCAGTTTAGTGAGATTTCACTACAGTTTGGTAGTCATAAGGGGATTTTGCTTGCAGGAGACAAGGGAACCAAAAACAAGAGCCTTATCTATTAGCATAGATTTTATAAAGACAAATCATAGGAATTTTGAAGCTTAAGGGAATGGGAGGACTTCTTCCTTAGAGAGAAGCTTTGCTCAATAGTTCATGGAATACTGAGAGAGAAGCTCTTCTTTTATAGACCTCACCCACTAGGGAAGCCATTGAACCTACTCATCTAATGAGTTTTCCTTTTCATCAATTATCTTATGGCAAGACAATATGAAAGGAATCCTCTTGCATAACTGAATCAACAAACATGTCATAATCTACCATTTCATCTTGTGTTTAGTCATGGTAATTATCTCTTCATGAATCCAATGGTTCTTGAGTATCTGGTGATAATCTAGAGGATTTTATATATTTGTTTTGCTGATTTTTGATCCACCCTAATCTATGCAAACTTCATGATTCATGTAAGCCCTCCTTCAAAAATACATGTGAACTGCTTGGTATTGAATCACACACTTTTCTAAAATAATTTGGTTGTGTGAGCACATTGATCTACTATCCTTGACAACCTAGATCTTATGCAAAATTAGCTTTATTTTTAATATCACTTGTTCACAATATGATACAAATTTTGGAGCATTTCATGCTATATGTCCCAACATTTTTCTCGTCCAATGGAATTGGCAATGTTTGTGTTGACTGATAATTTTTCCCAATTGCAAAACCATACTCATAGTTAGGGTATTATCAAAACCCTCTCTTGCAAAGAAATTTAAAACTTCTCCAAGGTTCTTATGTGCTTAATGTGTGCTTGAATGTTTGTGAAAATATGCAAAATATGTTTAAATACCTTAGAGGTGCAAGTAACTGTTAACAAGGGGCCTGTGTTTTGGTATTACTTTGATTTGATATGCTCTTTATTGTTCATGAAATTAAAAAAAAATAGAAAATGTGACATTATTGGTCCTCTATGACCATATTGGAATGATGATTTAATTCATTTTATCTTAAAGTGTTTTAAGTAGATTTTATCTTCCTTTTTTAAGCAAGTTTTAACAAATTTTATCTTCCTTTGTTAAGCTTTTCCTTGACCATAAAAGAAAAGATAAATCTAATTTTGGAATACCGATCCTAGAACTGTGATTTAATTCATTTTATCTTGCTTTGTGAATGAATTTTATCTTGCTTTGTTAACAAATTTTTATCTTCTTTTGTTAAGATTTATTTGAGCATGAAATAAAATGACTAAATCTAACTTTAAAATGTGAATCCCGAAATGGTGATTTAATCCATTTTATCTTGCTTTGTGAAACAAATTTTATCTTTCTTTGTTAACAAATTTTTATCTTGCTTTGTTAAAAAAATTTTAAAATAATAGAACTTGTGGAGTGCAAGAATCTATTTTGGAACCTCAAGAAATGCCTTAATTAAATGTGTCCAAATAATTTAATGTTTTAGCTTTGAAGAAATTATTATTTGGATATTTTAATTACTTCAAAACCCATATTTTTAATGCAAAAAAAATATAAACCTCCTAGGGTTTTGAGTGTTTGATGGAGCTAAAAGAAAATAAAATGAAAGATAAAAAATAACAAAAGCTAGGGTTAGAAAAAAATGTAAAATCTGAAATAATATGGAACAAAGTGCAGAAAAGCGATCAAAGAGAGCTACTATAAATTAATTCCTCCTATTCTACTAAAAAAAATATCGTGAATACCAAAAAAAACTAGGTTAGACCTGCATCCATACAATCTAAATCTAATTAAGTGCAAGAGTATGAGGGATAAAAACATGCATAAAAAATATTAAATGATGCTACCATATCCATGCATAAAACACCATTAAATAAACTTAATGCATGTGAGATAAAGATGTGCAATAAAGAACGAATTGTATTCAAAACCTTTTTTTTGCATAAAAGGTGGGAAAAAACCAGTTTTACAGTAACTTTGAAACCTTCCAATCCTCTTATTGTGCTTCTACTCCAAAAAATCCAGCCCTTCTTCATGAGTTTCCATGGCTATTTAAAGTTGTCACAAAGGACTCTTCGTTTACTCTTCCATATTTGTTTGTATTTTTTTCACTGTCACTTCCCTTCGTTTGATTTCCTCATACCCTTTTCCAATGATTTTCTCACGCATCCATTTTTCCTTACGATATGGGTATCTTTTGATAACACCTTCATACTCTTACCTTGGCTTGTTATGGCCCATGACATAATGGTGAATTCTAACCCTTTATAACTATTGGCTCCATATGTCTCCATTCATATGTTACGACAACCTTGGGCACGTGAAGAAATAATTCACCCGCTCCTTGTATCATTACCTCCACATAAAAGGTGCCATGATGGACTGAATCATGCATCACCTCTTTTTACTAAATTAGATTACCGTGTAGCTCAACACTTTGAACGTCAACCACATAATTTCCAAGGTATCAAGAGCAAATATGATATTGGCAAAGAGAAACTAGAAGTGGACAACTCATTTCTATCATATAGCACATACCTACACGATTCTCTTCCATCTACGTGGCCATGACACACCACTGGACACCTTCAAATCATTGTAACGAGGTACTAATATATTCACCAACAACCATGACCTCCTATAGAAAACGTCGACCCAGACCTGGAATCCATATAAATTATATCTAGAATGATAGATACAATGTCCCATATCGCTATGCTCATAAACAGACCCATGACTACAAATATTGGAATTACATTATTTTGGAAAACCTAGATATATAACACCTACTTTGATAAATGAAAATTACACTACCTCTATTGTACCTACCACGTGAAATGACCATACTACTACCTTCTTTAAATAATCTTTATTTCATCTCATATAAAGCATAACACTTACAACTTGTGTATGTTACTCCATAGAGACAAGCTCTATGTTTGCACCAGCCGTATGTTCAACACAAAGATTCCCAATCAAACTGAAGTCTTCATCCTCTTAAGCACTAGAACAATTAGGACAAGAAGTCTAGTAGTTTGTAATATGGGTAAAAATCTAGATTCACATATAGAGCTACCACGATCATAGCTCAATGATGGTTACTTTTAATTCCTCTTATTGTGATAACACCATCTACATCTTGTGTCTTTACCTCTACCATCAAAATTTTTCTCCCGCTAAGTTGCACACCTGATAAATCATCCCACTTTATCCAAAATTTAGTGTTTGTTGGCAATCCCGATGATAAACATTATCTGTAAAATACTGCTTTTCATTGGAAGCAGTTATGTATTCCATGATGCTTGAGGTAACACTTTCATCAAGACCATCATAATCATGGTTGTACATCTTTAACAAGGCAAGTTATTAATCATAGTATACCTCCAGATCAAAGCTCAACATTCTGATGATGATGATCTGGTAAGCTTTGCCCTCCTGCAATGGCTTCCATATCTTCACCATATTTCATCGGGTTCTGTGACATCGCGCCACTTGGTGTCCCAAAATACCAATAAGTCACTTATCCTCATCTTCTTCCATTTGATCCAGCTTGTAGATTGAGTTCCCGTTATGAGATCTGACGTTGAAGTTGACAGTAGGTGATCCATTATTTGAAGAATATTGCTTCTTTGCTTTATCCCACATTCGAGATGCGGGGTAGACTAAGATAGTATATGATAAAACAAGCACACATTGGTATATAACCACCATGTGGTGGTCATCCCCTGCTTAGCCTCATGTGAACTTACCCATAGTCTACCATGTGTCATCTCCTGTGTGTCATGCATTAGGTCTTATTGTCATCCAAGTCTATCATGGGGTCTAGGTCTATGTCATGTCCAAGTTAGCAACATCATCACTGGTCCATCTTAGTAGTGATCCGTTAGTCTGCCATGTGCAACATCTATGTCAGAAATATCCTCATCTGCTATGCGAGTCCATCAATTTGCCACCTATTTTGGTAACCTACAACAAAATAAAAATTAAATTAATCCTCACATTTATATTAATCATAGGAATTTATGTAAATCTAATGAGAACAATACAACCCAGTAAAACTTTACTTCTTTTACTTTTATTATTATTATTTTATATATATATATTGTTTATTCTTTTCCTTTTATTTGATTTTTTTTTTTAAATTTGATTTAATTTATTTAAAATGTTTGAATAGTCTTAATTCAACATTAAAATTAACAAACACTACAAACCTAACCAACAATAAAAACTAAAAATAAATTAAGCCTATTAACCTAACCAAAACATTAAACATTTTAAGATAAACTAAAAATGAGACACTAACCAAAAATCAAACCCGGGAATCTATGCTACGACCTAAACCCAAAATTTCCCAAAACATCAAAATTTAGGGTGGGTCCCCAAATTTGGGGTGTGTTTTGCAATGACAACAACAAATGGTGACTCTGCTAGAAAATTCTCTTGAGCATTTCAGATGAAGAACCCGATCTAAAACCAAGAAAACTGAAGATTAGAGAAATATACATCATTTAGAAATATCCTTAGAAAGTGGGGTAAATAGCTTCAAATGAAAACAAATGAACCATTTACCTTAGCTTAGTGTGTGAATTGTGATTAATTTTGCATTATTGAAACAATTCATATTCCATCGTTTGTTTTGCCTTTAGGCTATAGAGTATCACTCGTCAAAAATGTACCTCTACATTGCTCCACTGCCAGCCAGGCGTTTATAGCCTCGGTGGATATGACCTTGATCTCTTCTAGACCTTGATCTACTCCTAGACAGACGTCTATAGCCCCAGTAGAGATTATCTGAATCACCCAGGCATGGTATTGATTTTGCATATATATATATATATATTGTATTAAGAATTTTAATCACTTTTCAAAATTTGTATGCCAACTGGGTTAGAGACCACTTGATGCTAAATATGGAGTGTATTATATTTTCACCTTAATTTGCAAACCAAAATGACTTTATCCTTCAATATTTCAAGGAATACCCTTTAATTAGTGAGGTACATGTGGAGCTTCAACAAAATGTTTCATTGTTCCACCATCCACCATCTTAGTCCAAAATCTAAGAATGATTACTAAATAATTTCATTTCCTTTTCCTCAATTCCACCTGATTCCAAACTAGGTAATCCACCCTACATGACAAAGAAACACTATCAACAAAGAAACCAAGAGTTAGTAGCTATCACCAAACACTACCTCAATTGGAGGAACCAACCCAAAGCACAACACTAAAAAATAAACCAAAACCTAACCTAATGCAAGCTAACAAGAAAGCAAAAATCAAAATCTTACAAACAAGAGATTATGTACAAAAGTGCCACACAAAGAAAAAGCTAAATGCAAAAGCATGAAAACCAACAAGCTATGTACAATAATATATAATAAAAGTACAAATGATGCAAGAATTCCACTGCTTCATGGGTGAAAATAATGCTTGAGAAACTTCCCATTAATAGGCAAATGAATGTCCTCCCCACTCAAAGTTTTCAATCTAAAAGTATTTTCTCCAAGAATTTCTAAAATCTGATAAGGACCAAGCCAAAGATAGTCAAATTTATTATGTTCACCCTTTTTCTCATGTGCCTTATCCCATAATAAAACCAAATCAGAGATCCTAAATATCTTAATCTTAACTCGTTTGTCAAACCACCTTTTAACAATATCCTGATGTTTACTAAAATACAGCAAAGCATCCTCTCATTTTTCATCTAATTGCATAAGGTGAGTAAGACGAACTTCAATTTTATCATCTGTTTCAAGGTATTCCTTCATGAATTGTAAAGCAGAGTTATGCATAGTGGCTAATATTCGCCAATTGATTTTCAAATACTTTTAGAAATTCTTGGAGAATAGCTTTTGCCCATCTAGTACAATAGGGGCTTGGTCCTTATCAGATTTTCAGGATCAAATTTTTCTTAGGGTCAATTCGCCCCCATTCGCCTAAAATTTTCAGGATCAATTTTTTCTTAGGGTTAATTCGCCACAATATATATCCAAACATAGGCATATTTGTACTAGTTGGAAAGCTCTTTTTAAGCCTGATTTAATGGTAGTATTTTAATGAAGTTAAAAGATGATTTAATAAGTCAAAAGTGGCCCCAAATATGACCTTACATTTTAGGGCTTCAAATACCCCAAATTTTGGTGTGAAGATGCTCGATTTGATTTTCTTAGGATTCTCCATGATTCACCTTGATTTTGATTAGGATTAGCCATTTTTTTACAAGTATATTTTGAGTCCAACCCCTTATGCATAACCCCGTTGTAAAGTTTACAATTTAATATGTGAAGGAAAAATTGGATCTTGACCATACACTAAATGATAGGGCGATGTTCCTATGGATTCTTTAATTCTTATTCTATCTGCCCATAATGCAAATTTCAATTTATTATGCCAATCCCAAGGATTATGTTCAAGAAATTTCTTAATAATTGACAACAAGTTCTTATTAGATGATTTAGCTAAGCCATTACCTTGCAGATAATAATTAGAAGAAAATTTGAGGCTCACCTTGTTGTTGTATGCCCATTCTACAAAATGAAGTGAAGTAAAAGTAGGACCATTATCACAAATAATTGAATATGGCATTCCAAACCTAGTCATAATGTGTTCTTCCAAAAATTGAATGACAACCTCAGTAGTGCAATTCTTAGTGGGAATAGCTTTTGTCCATCTAGTACAATAGTTAGAGGTGGTAAGAATGAAATTATGGGAAGCTAAAGAATTAGGGTTTATGACCCCTAAAAAATCTAAGCCCCACTTAGCAAAAGGGTCTCATATCAATTACAGGTTGTAATGGCATAGATGCGTGTCTCTCTCTATTAGCAACAAGCTGACAAGTATGGCAAGAACATACATGGGAATGAGTATCTTTGAATATGTGTGGCCAATAGTAACCAGATCTCAAGATATGGTGTGTAGTGGAATTTGTAGAACCATGCCCTGTCCCATACTTACCATGAAACTGATGTAAGATATGAGTGGCTTCTTCCTTACTCAAGCAACAAAGAAAAATTCCTTCGTTATTTTTCCTATACAACACACCAGTGTTAATCATAAAGTTCATAGACCTTAAATGAAGAGCTCTTGTTTGCATGGAATTGAAATGTGAAGGATACTTACCTTTCAAAATTAAATAAACAATATCAATATACCATTCATCTTGTGTGACATCCTCTACATTATACTGTTGACAAGAAATCTGAGGGTCAATATCCACAACTACCTTTGTCAAGCCTTGTCCTTGAACTAGCTTCATTGGATGGATCTCAAGATCAAACTCTCGTAAGGTGGACATCCACTTTCCTCATTTTTCACCTAGTTTATTCTACATCAACATGGTTTTCACAGCAAGGTCAAGTATAATGGCAAAAAAATTACTATGCAAAATATAATGCCTAATATGTTTGATAGTTTTAAATAAGGCATACACTTGTTTATCCAAGATGGTATATCTTAACCGTGCATATTTCAATGGTGAAATCGTAAAAGCAATAGGATTATCAAAATTATCTTCTATTTTCTAAGTTAGCACGCTAGCAAATGAATGATCAGATGCAAAAGTATAGATGAAGAATGGTTTCTTGTAATCAAGACTTACCAAAATAGGTGCATTAGAGATGGAATATTTAACACTCTAAAAAGCAGTCCTAACCTCACATATCCAACTAATATTAACATCCTTTTTTAACATATCATTCAATGGTTTAACAATTTCAACAAATCTAGAAATGAATTTCCTAACAAAATTAATTTTTCCAAAGAATGATCTAAGCTTTTTCTTACTACTTGGAAAAGGAATATTTTGAATTACTTCTATTCTTGCAGGATTTATAGAAATTCTATTTTTTGATATTACATGTCCTAACAATTTTTCCTCAGTTACTCCAAAGATGCACTTTTTAGGATTTAGTGATATGCCATGTTCTCTACACCTTTGAATAAATTTTCTTGATCTTATTGTTTCTTTGAGAAAATAGGGATATCATCTACATAAATGACTATGCATTTACCAATGAGGTATCTAAAAGCATAGTCTATGGTATGCTAAAATGTAGCACCTGCATTAAGCAAATTGAAAGAAATTCTCTTGTAAGTAAATTTTTCCCATTTAGTAGTAAATGCAGTCTTCATTCTATCATGTGGGTCAATAAAAATCTGATTATATCCAGAATATCCATCAAGAAAAGATATCATTTCATATCCATTAACCATTTTTAAATAGAAGAAAGAGGGTAGTTATCCTTTTGCGAAGCTTTATTAAGGTTCCTGAAATCAATACATAACCGAATCTCTCCAGTTTTATTTCTAACAGGAACTATGTTTGCAACCCATGTGGAATGTTGGATAGGAAATATAATTTTTGCATATAACAACTTTTTAACTTCCTTCTCTATGAGCGGTTCTAGAATTGGTTTAACTGGTCATTGTTTCTGCCTAAATGGTTTAGAATTAGGCTGTAAAGGAATGGTATGCATGATAATGTTTTGATTGTAAGTTTTTAAGTCCTCATAAGTCCATACAATACAATCCATATAATATTTAAGTGTGTGTATTATTACTTCTTTTTCATGATTGGTGCATGCTTTCCCAATAAGTACATTATGTGAATCTTCATTATTTCCAATATTAACTACATCAACCCAGGTGTTGTAGGTGAGTTGGAGAGGAGAGGACAATCCTCCAATGGAGGTCCCAGGTTCAAATATCCACCCTACCAAAAAGCTGAATTGGGTATCCAAAATCCAATTGATAATGTTGATGTGGGCAGGGTCGGGTGCGACCCCCGGGTGACTTTGACGGTGTAGAACCCCCTGTTCGTGGTATCTCAGACCAAGGCGGCTTCACAAGGGGTTTTTCACTTTATATATATATATATATATATTATATATATATATATATATATATATATATATATATATATATAAACTACATCATATGCATCATTTGAATGTGAGATTTTATTGCACCTTTTGCTTTGGTAGTCAATATCAAAAAGCTTTTCAAGTGAGACAATATCTTTTGGGATAGAATTAGTTCTCTTAGTTACCTCATCTTCTTCACCTTCATCCCCTTGTAATCATTGGTATTCGTCAATCACCTGATTTTTAAAAACACCCGAGTTAGTTACAAAGTCAAAGATGTATCTGTCACTTTCAAATACCTATAAATTTTTAACATTATCAGGTATAGAAGGACAAGGAACCAATTCTATTGAATTTTTTTTCAATTTTCTTTTATCGATGGGATTTAACATACCTATTGTGACTACCAAAGAATCTGCAACATGATTACTCTTTCTAGAAATTAGAGTAATGTTAAATAATTCAAATTCATCTATTAAGTCTCTAACTCTAGTTCTATAGAGAATTAGCCTTTCGTCATGACATGTGTATTGCCCCTTTACTTGCCTAAAAACTAACACTGAATCCCCTAAAACTTTCAAATATTTAATATTCTTATTTAGAGCTAATTGTAATCCAAAAATTAATGCTTCATACTTTGTTGCATTGCAAGTACATGGAAATTATAATCTAAATGCAGCAAGAGAAGACCTACCTTTAGGGCTAATGAGTTCAACCCCAACTCCACTACCCTATTTGGATTTAGATCCATCAAATTTAAGTGTCCAAATGAAATGATCATCATTAAGTGGGTCACAAGATAGAATTTTAGCATTAGATTTATTTGTAACCAACTTGGTATCTAATGTGTACACACCCAACCCATACTCATTATAAAGGGTTTCATTTTTTCTATTATACTTCGTGATCAACTATTTGAGTCTAGGCTCTCTTTCAATTTGGATTTTATTGGCTACCCCTTTCCAAGGTAACCACATGTATGAACATTCCATGGCCATATAGCCATTCAAGTTTCTACTCCAATCCCTGGCCAATAACATACCATACTTGTCAGGAATATCAACAACATGAATATCAACATATTACTGAATTCTAGGTTTCGATGAAATATGAATATGAATTTTATGAAGCATGCCTACCACATTCACCTTAGATATATCTAATTGTACCACCATTTTGTTTGAAGGAGTGGGTTTCAAACCCAATTTCTGACAAGTAACATAAGGCATTACATTACCTAATGCACCTGAATCTACTAGACAGTTGTGTAAATTCTTTCCTACAATTATGATTGTTAGAAGGAAGGGAGGAACCTCTCCTTTATCCTTTCGCAAGACCAAATGTGACTCTATAGTTTTCCTAGCATCAATTTTGCTTGGTTGACCAAGTGCCTTAATCAAGGAATCTTGTTGGTTTTTCAATTGTGCAACTTCAAACAAAGTGATATTAGCTTTTGTTTTCTTTAAATCATCCACAATGTTATAAGCAATTTTATCAAAATTTTACACCTTTTGTGGTGGTTTGGATGAATCAAAACTGAGATGGAGGTGTAGGATTGTTATTTGCCTTAGTATCTGGTGGAATAATGGAATTTTTTGGAGGAGTAGAAGAAGTATTTGGGGTCTTACTCTTACTTCTCAACTAGTAGTTGTGATTCCCCTTTTTAAATTACCTAAAGGCTTGAACTTCTTCTATGGGATCATCATCCTCATTTTATTCATCATCTATTGGATCAAAAGTTTCAACAACTAAAGCAGTTCCCTTACCTTTTTTTGAACTAGCTTGATGAGAAGAGTCCTCCTTAGGTACTAATTCCAAATCATCCATCTATTGTTACAAAATATCTAAGGTCACCTTAAACTCTTGTTATTCATTTTCATTGTGCTCTTTAGTGGCATGCATCCTGCACCAATTCTTTGTAGTGAAATCTGAAATATTAACAATTGTATGAGATTGACTAGAACTAGTAGATGCATTATTTTGATTAGCAATCAAACTAGGTACACTCCCATTATTTGGTCATGTGTTCCACTGTTTCCTATGAAAACTATAATTTCTGTTTTGTTGTGAGCTTTGTGGTGCCTACTTTTGTAACTGAACCATGTCACTACTTAGCTTATGGACCAACCTTTGTAGGTCCTTTACCTATGAATTAGGCTCATTAGGTTGAACAATAGTAGTGGTAGGATTAGTTGGATTCTTGAAACTTGGAATGTTCTAATTTGGTACCACATTTTGATTTTGAACATTTTGATTTTGCAAGGTGCCTTGAGTTTGAAAATTTAGATTTTGAAATGGATTCAAATTCTATATGGGTGTTGGATTTAAGAATATAGGCAAGGCCTGAGCATTCATTTATATGGCTTTGTCAGTGGTCAATTGATTCTATAAGAGTAATGGAGTGATCAGATAGGCGTGTGTAGTTAGATACATGAATGTGGAAGGATAATTAGGCATGGTAGGATAAATCTTATTGTAGGGCAAAGTGTTCAACATTGAAGTTTGCTGTGACAACACCTAGTTTATCATTGGGATTTGATTGTATGCCCCAAGCTATCCTATAGTAGGTAACTATCCTATCCCATAAACCTATGGCATCAACTACTACTCGATAGTCATGGCCTCTATGTATGCTAAAGTAAGAGTAATGACCAAAGGGATTCTCCTAACAAACATGGAGGTTATGGTATCTAATGTCCTGAAGTATATCTAAAGGGTAATATCGATAGTGATAGCGTATGAAGAAGTTAGTATCGAATAGAGTTTTTAAAATATCGTGTTGAACATTCTCAATGGTTCATTAGGTTCCATCCTACAAGAAGCAAATTGATGATAGATTATGGCAAGATCTAAGGGCAACCTAAAATGATTCATAAAAGTAGTTTCTAATTGGACCTAGGATGTAATGGAGTTGGTAGGTAGACTGATGTACCAGTCATATGCCAAGTCATCTAGGGTCAAAGGAAACATTTTGCAAGCAACATATTCATGTTCCACTTGCAATATGATTAAGGTATCTTTAAAAGCCTAAATGTGTTCCTCTGCTAATCAAGTGCCATCATGTTTGTATTTGGGCAAGTATTTCTCTATGTTCTTGGGCATGTCATGGGCAACCCCAAAAATGTTCAAGGGGGTACTACACACTCCCATCCAAGCAACATTTCCAGCCATTGGATTTGGTTGTGGTGTGACTAAAGGAACAACAGGAATAACATGAACAATAGGTGGTTCAACTGAAACCCCACTAGGTGGAATAACAATTGCTTCACTCTTGGATCTTCTATGTCTTTGAGTAGGAGATAGGATTTGGAAAATGGTATATTCTACAACCTTATATATAGTAATAATACCCTTAGGTTTTAACTTAACAATAACAACCACAAGTGTTTGTTAACAATGCATCAATTAAACCATCATAATAAGAAATATTTTCAAATTTTAAAAAGGTTAGCATCAATGCATCATCAATTAAAGAAATTTCCAATCAATGAATGTGATCATCTATCAAAAAAACCTCATTAATCAAAACCAATACCTTCAAATAAGCCTTTCAAGTAACAATGAACAATTTAGAATTTACAATAACAACAAAATGACTAATTTAGGGCCTTCCTTCTAGTGCCAATTCTATTGAGTGATAATTTTTACCCAATTGCAAAACCATACTCACAGTAAGAGTATTATCAAAACCCTCTCTTGAAAATTAAGTTAAAACTTCTCCAAGGTTCTTATGAGCTTAACGTGTACTTGAATGTTTGTGAAAATATGCAAAATATGCTGAAATACCTTAGAGGTGCAAGCAACTGTTAACAAGGGGCTTGTGGTTTGGTATTACTTTGATTTGATATGCTCTTTATTGTTCATGAAATTTAAAAGAAAATGTAACATTATTGGTCCTCTATGACCATCCTAGAATGGTGATTTAATTCATTTTATCTTAAAGTGTTTTAAGTAGATTTTATCTTCCTTTTTTAAGCAAGTTTTAACAAATTTTATCTTCCTTTGTTAAGCTTTGCTTTGAGCATAAAAGAAAAGACTAAAATCTAATTTTGAAATATCGATCTTGGAATGGTGATTTAATTAATTTTATATTACTTTGTGAATGAATTTTATCTTGCTTTGTTAACAAATTTTATCTTCTTTTGTTAAGCTTTATTTGAGCATGCAATAAAATGACTAAATCTAACTTTAAAATTTGAATCCTGGAATGATGATTTAATCCATTTTATCTTGCTTTGTGAAATAGATTTTATCTTGCTTTGTTAACAAATTTTTATCTTACTTTGTTAAACAAAATTTAAAATAAAAGAACTTTTGGAGTGTAACAATCTGTTTTGGAACCTTAAGAAATGCCTTAATTAAATGTGTCCAAATAATTTAATGTTTTAGCTTTGAAGAAATTATTATTTGGATATTTTAATTACTTCAAAACCCAAATTTTTAATGCAAACAAATATAAACCTCCTAGGGTTTTGAGTGTTTGATGGAGCTTAAAGAAAATAAAATGAAAGATAAAAAATAACAAAAGCTAGGGTTAGAAAAAAATGAAAAATCTAAAATAATATGGAACAAAGTGTGGAAAAGTGATCAAAGAGAGCTACTGTAAATTAATTCCTCCTATTCTGCAAAAAGAAAAGATCATGAATACCAAATAAAACCAGGTTAGACCTGCATCCACACAATATAAATATGGTTAAGTGCAAGAGTCTGAGGGATAAAAACATGCATCAAAAATATTAAATGATGCTACCATATCCATGCATAAAACACCATTAAATAAACTTAATGCATGTGAGATAAAGATGTGCAATAAAGAATGAATTGTATTCAAAACCTTTTGTTTGCATACAAGGTGGGAGAAAACCAGTTTTATAGTAGCTTTAAAAACTTCCAATCCTCTTCCCGTGCTTCTGCTCCAAAAATTCCAGCCCTTCTTCATGAGCTTCCATGCCTATTTAAAGTTTTTACAAAGGACTCTTCGTTTACTCTTCCATCTTCATTTGGTTTTTTCACTGTCACTTCCCTTCGTTTGATTTCCTCATACCCTTTTCCAATGATTTTATCATGCATCCATTTTTCCTCATGATATGGGTATCTTTTGATAATGCCTTCATCCTCTTATCTTGGATTGTTATGTCCCATGACATAATGGCAAATTCTAACCCTTTATAACTGTTGGCCCCATATGCCTCCATTTCGATGCTATGATGATCTTGGGCACGTGAAGAAATGGTTCATCTGCTCCTTGTAATCATTACCTCCACATAAAAGGTGCCACGATGGATTGAATAGTGTATCACATTTTTTAACTAAATCAGATTGTTGTGCAGCTCAACACTTTGAACGTAAACCACATAATTTCTAAGGTATCGAGAGTAAATTTGACGTTGGTAGAGGGAGAATAGAAGTGGACAACTCAGTTCTATCGTATAATGTATACCTACATGATTATCTTCCATTTATGTGGCTATGACACACCACTATCTGCCTTCAGATCATTGTAACAAGGTACGGATCCCTTCACCAATAACCATGACCTCCTACGAAAGACATCGACCCCAAACTTGGAATCCATCTAAATTATATCCAGAATGATAGATACAATGTCCCATCTCACTGTGCCCATGAAATACCCATGATTGCAAATATTGGAGTTACATTATTTTGGAAAACCCATATATATAACACCCACCTTGATAAATAAAAATTACACTACCTCTGTTGTACCTACCACATGAAACAACCATACTACTACCTTCTTTAAATAATCTTTCTTTCAACTCATTATAAATCATAACACTTCCAGCTTGTGTATGTTACTCCATGGAGACAAGATTTATTTTTGCACCAACCATACATTCAACATGAATATTCCCAATCAAACCAAAGTCTTCATCTACTTAAGCACCAAAACAATTAGGATAGGAACTTTGGTAGTTTATAATATGGGTAACAATCTAGATTCACGTATAGAGCTACCAAGGTCATAGCTCGATGATGGTTACTTTGAATTCCTCTTATTGTGATAACACCATATGCATCTTGTGTCTTTACCTCTACCATCAAAGCTTTGCTCTTACTAAGCTACACACTTGATAAATCATTCCACTTTATCCAAACTTTAGTGTTCGTTGGCAATCTTGGTGATAAACATTATCTGTAAAATATTGCTTATCATTGGAAGCAGTGATGTCTTCCATGATACTCGAGGTAATGCTTTCATCAAGACCATCATAATCATGGTTGTACAACTTTAATAAGCTCATTTATTAATCATAGTATACATATAGATCGAAGCTCAATATTCCAGCGATGATGATCCTAAAAGCTCCGACCTCCAACAGCTTCCATAGCTTCACCATATTTAGTTGGGTTCTATGACATTGCGCCACCCGATGTCTCAAAATACCAATAAGTCACCTGTACTTCTCTTCTTCCATTTGATGCAGCCCATAGGGTGAGTTTTTGTTATGAGATCCAATGCTAAAGTTGATAGCAAGCGATCCATTATTTGAAGAATATTGCTTCTTTGCTTTATCCCACATTTGAGGCGTGAGGTAGACTAAGATAGTATATGATGAAACAAGCACACAATTGTATATGACCACTCTATGGTGGTCATCCCTTGCTTAGCCTCGTATGAACCTACCCATAGTTTACCATGTGTTATCTCCCTTACGTCATGTATCAGGTCTTACTATAGTCCAAGTCAGCAATGTCATCACTAGTATACATCAGGGCTAAACCACTGTACGTAGAGCCAAAATTTTTAAAAAGGCTCTACCATCCATCCGAAAAACCCTCAATGATCTAGAGGGAAGATCACTAAAATAGGGTATCAACTGAAAAAGAAAACAAACAGTAAACAAAAAAATTACCACTACGACACAAGTTTCCTTCAGACAGGGGTGAACCCCAGCAAACGGTTGAAACAAATTCAAAATTCTCGCTTGAAAACTGGCACAAAAATATTTTTTACAAATAAAATGAAACCAAACTTCACGCAATCACCCTAGGAAGAGGGTATCGCTTCTGTTAGTTTTTTTATAGTCCTTTTGGTTTGCAACATAGCGGGTCAGCATCTTGGAGGCCTCCTCCAGGTATTTTATCGAGGTGCAGATGGTGGACGCCACTAGATCTAGGAGCATCTAGGAGCTTTGATCCTCCTTGTCACTCACAGAGTTAGAAATAATGTGGGTGGAGGAAGAAGATGGCTCCACCTTAGTTTTTTTAATCATGGCTAAAGATATGCCCACCCGAGGGGTATTTGACACCGTTGCACATTTCTTATGCCTCGTGCTCCTGAGAGGGGAGCCCTTGGACCACCCCCAACTGGACCAAGGCCACCAAGGTACTCACCAGGGTGATTAGGTTATGGGGAAGCCTCATCAGGGGGACAAGCAGTAATCAATTTGATGTTGTGAACTGGAGGCCTGTTGGCTAAGGCATGTCTAAAGATAATTACTAAAAGGTCCTAGTGCAACAACTTTCCATTTGAATTTTGACACTTTTTAATGGTGAAGGAAAGGGAATACAATAGGTAGTTGGGAACACAAATTGGTTTACTATCCCAGAGATTATTGATGAATGCTAGGTGAAAGCTTTGCAATGGCTTCTCCAGGTCATCACATGTTACAAACTACATTATGGGGATGATGGAAATGTTCCATGGGGCTGGGAGGGAAGACACATGCAATGTGGACTTATACCATTCAAAGAACTTCCCTTTTTCAAGGAATTGATCCATATCCTCTTCCCAATTGTGCTTATCATGCTTCATAAAGTGCCCATATAATGTTAAGCTAGTGATCTCAGCGAGCATTTTAATTGTTGCCTTGAAGTGGAATCCTTGGACAACGACCTCACACTGGTTCCATGAGGAAACAAAATCTTTGGTAATATGTTCTTTGAATCTAGAGAATTTCATCAAGAAAGGGATAAACCCCTTGGCATCCATAAAGATCTTAGCAGTAGGGTCAAGATTTAGCTAGGCAGGCTCAACAAAGGCCATGCTTTCAGGATGGGGATAGGGGTAGAAATAGGGAGATGGGAGGTGAAGGGGGATGATGGGGAATACTAGCAAAGATGAAGCAAGAAAACCAAAGGAAGAACAAGAAAAAATACTGAGGCCAAGACTGGTTAAATGGTGGTGGATCGAGAGGAGGCTAGCAGCGGTGAGAGTGGATTTGATAAAACTGTGATGGGGGAAGGCATGGGATGCCCCTTGGAGGATATTGTATGAGAGTGAACAATCATTCCCAACTGTATCAAGATCGACCTTGATAGACTTAATATACAGAAGATCAAAACTCGGGACCAGGGAAGCTTCCAAAAAAAACTCTGCGAGGGGAAATGGGGGATGTTGGAAAAAGCAACGAACAGCTTGGGAAGGTAACAAGGGCCAGGGAAAAATACCATGATTAGTGGGGTAGGGGTAGAAACATATTCCCAACTTATGGTTCTTCACCACATAGCAAGAAAGGTGCCTAAAACTAATAACTTGGAGCACAGTACCTTGGGAGGTCCGCGTGTCGATATCCTTAAATTTTGGATAGCGCCTTAATTTATCTGAGTGGGGAGTGTGCCAGTTTCTCCATGTTTTTCCATCCAAGAGCATGATCCTAATGACATAATTGGTCCACACGTGGCATTTACCTGCAAACTGGGGCAAAGGTCTAGCAAGCCCACCTATGGTGAGGAAAGACCCTACACTTAGTATTATTTCAAGTTTCAAATCCTTAGGACCTACCATTTTGAAATTAGCTAGTTGATGAGGCTACTAGGCTGGCCATGAGATCAGCTAGTTGATTAGCCTCCCTGAAATTATGGTGGATGGTCGTCTATGGGCGACTTCAAAATATTTTCTTGGATTCTTGGATGGTGTTGAAGACTTTCCAGGATGGAGTATTTTCATTCATCATATAGTTGATTATGTTTAGGAAATCACATTCAATGATGGCCTTTATGGGGTCCTCCTAAAGTAGGACAAGTCCCCACCATAGAGCCATGGCCATCACAAAATTGTTAGTCTAAGGCCCGAGGAATTTCACATATGCAAGGATCATGTGCCTTCATGGTCTTAGATGATGCCTCCTACCCTTGCAAGGCCAGGATTTACCTTGGAGTATCCATAAAAGTTCAACTTGACCCATACTTTCGAAGGTGGTATCCACTTTAGATTGACCCTAGGGATGGCCCTTGGCTGAGCTCCAGGGTCTTCATCAGGAATATTAAGAGATTTGAAAAGGGCACACTCAAGAGACTAGAAAGGGACTGAGGAACAGGGGATGAGCCAGATGTTTTCAATAGCATATGCAATGAATTTGGAAGCCATAACTATGGGGTCCCTAGGACAAGACGAGAAGACCCTGCTGTTGCACTCTAGCCAAATTTACCAGATCAAATGATGGAGGTAGAAGGACCAAAGGGAGTGGAGCTTAGGATGGCTAAATGGGTTTAGCCTGAAGTTGATGGTGTTCCTATTTCCCAGGATCCATCTGTTGCCTTTCTGAATGACACTTCTGGTCTGGGTGATGGATTTCCAGAACATTGATCCATTTTGGGGTCCTTGATCACTTAAAAAATAGTGATTTTACATGTTTTTCTTTTTGACTATTTGAACCCACTCGACATCGCTGTTGGTGTAAAAATTCCACACATGCTTGGCTAGGAGAGCGAGGTTCATTTGGGATACTTTTATGAGCTCGATGCCTCCTTTGCTTTTGCTACAAAAAACCAAGTCCCAAGCCACCAAGGGGATTCTATTCTTGTCCTCACTCCCAGACCAGAGGAACCTATTTTGGATTTGCACTATCTTGGAACTCATAGAGGCTAGGATTCTAAAGACATACATGAAGTAAATCGAGATACTCTGGAGGTAGCCAAAGTGAGGGTGGACTTGGCTACCTAGGAGAGGAGGTGACCTTTCCAAGAGGTAAATTTTTTATTATAATTATATATATATATATTTTATTCTTTTCTATTTTGTATATTTTCTTTTCCTTTTATTTGTTTTTTTTTATTTTTATAATTTGATATAATTTATTTTAGATGTTTGAATAGGTTTAATTCAACATTAAAATTAACAAACACTACAAACCTAATCAACAATAAAAACTAAAAATAAATTAAGCCTATTAACCTAACCTAAACACTAAATATTTTAAGATAAATTAAAAATGATACACTAACCAAAATTCAAACCCGGGAACCTATGCTACAACCTAAACCCAAAATTTTCTAAAACGTTAAATTTTAGGGTGGGTTCCCAAATTTGGGGTGTATAGTGCAATGGAAACAACAGTCTGGACTAGAGTGATTCAAAATTTAGATGCTTTCACTTATTTGTTTTTTATATTGGTTGATTTATAGTGTCTAGAAGCTCATATCTCTTTTATTATAGTATGCAACAAGCCCCTAAATTAGTGTAAATCACTACAGTGAAACCAATCAAAGAAAACTCATATTCCATCAAAAACTCTTTAGTCAACTCCTCTAGACATTATGATCCTTTTCAATTAGATTGACCTCTTCTTCCTCTATTTTTTCTATGTGGTATGTTCTTGAATTTTCCACATAAATCATGACCTTCCTTCCTTTATGAGGAATTACCATATTCATGTAATCCAAAGCTAAGTATCCTCCAATTTTATATTTGAATTATCATGATAAACATAGTCTAAAAAGATGAGGAAGATCAATCACTATCACCTCTTTGATGATAGTGACTTTTGGTATCTTATGCAACATTATCAGAATATCTTTTACCACTCCAACCATTAAAACTAGGGTCTCATCTAGCTATAGCACATTGGAATTAGTCTAGGTGTATTCCATACCCATTGCATCATATACAACCTTAGGCATCACCATTATAGCAACTCCAGGGTCCACCATATAATTGTGCACCACCCATATTTCCATGTACAAATACATATAGAAGGGAAAATTCCTATTCTTGCCCATCTTTGGGGTTTGTTTATCTTGAGCTAGATTTAGATTTGAGAAGGTGAATTTTCCTGATGATGTGTTCTTCAAGGATGCTCTTAATAGATCAATTTGTTTAGAAATCAACAAAACATTATACATGTTGCTTCTTGAAGGAGTTTTCTTTAGCTCTTCTATAATGTTGTATTTAGAGGCTTTCGATAGCTTTTCTTCCTTCCAAATTGGATCCTCAAACTATTTATGAAATTATTGTGTTGCCTCTTGCTTTTATTTCCTCATGATTGAGGGGAAAAAAAAACTTCCTTAGGGTTTGTTCTATGGTTTCTTATTAATTATTTTAGGGTACTTTTGACCTTAGTTGCTCCTTAGGTCACTCATTGGGTTGTTCCTTATGAAACTAAGTTGTAGCCTTTGGGTTATCAATTTTCTAGGGATCTTCCAAGAGAGGTCTCTTTCTAGATATGGTCAGCATTTGACATGTTTTAGATCTTGTAGGTTCCTCAACTAAGAGGTTCTAATACAAACCCATAAGCAAGCCCACTAGTCCTTCTAATTATCTTTCTACTTTTTGAGTTGTAGCCAACTGGCATTGGTGTTAATAAACCCTATCAATGTTAGCATTATGATGATCATTACAAGCCAAGCACTAGTAATCCTCTTGGGTCATATACATCTATCTATCTCTTGGATTTTAACAACAAAGATTTGGTTATCGACCATATTGCTCGTCGAAGCCCCTTGGTATTTAGTGATATAGGGATATCTTCTATGTTGGTATGCTTTAATTCTTCTTTTAGTATTTTGTTTCCCATAACAATGATCTTGTTTATCATATTCTTAATAACTAATTTTAACTCCCACATCTCTATTGATTCTTTAGGTTAAAGAGTAGGCAAAGACTGCATTATGATAGCCAAAGTGATAGGTTGAGGATACTATCTAGATGTAGGCAGAGCAACTAGTGAAGGGGTTAAGGGAGCCAAAAGTGATGCTTATTGATTCTGTTGAGAGTTTTCCAAAAAGTATGGTATCACAATCTTTGGAGGTATCTTAACAATTGAAATAAGAATATTTTTTATTGCAACTTGGAAGATATGAGGAAATATCATCTCATTGGACTATTAGAACTACAAGATTAAATCCAAAACTAAATCCCAAAGGTAGTAGATGCATGCTTGTGCTTGGAAAGGTCTCACCTTTTGAAAATTCTCCTCCATGTCTTGCTAAACCAAATGTTGAATTTCATGATGTTTTCTTGAGGATGCCTTTGTATGGAAGTAAATTGCATGATAATGGAACCGCCTAGATCATTGAACTCTAGGATAAAATGCTAAACCAATTTAGCCCTTGTGCTGATGCTACCTTCTTCTAAAGAGTGATATCAAGCCAACACTTTGCATTTGAAAGATAACACTAATAAGATCACCATTACATCTTAATGGATGATATTATGTATAGTAGCTAAAGTGGCTATATCTTGGTAATGTTCATAGGCAATATTTTCACTACCATAATAAGAGGGTAAGGATTTTAGTGTAGCTTGAAAAATATCATGAAGATGAGATTGACGTATTTGACATTGTTTTAGCTAGGGTATATTCTTCCATCTATGGTCTTAGACAGGGATTTAGCAAGTGATATTGGAGATAATACATACAGAAATGTAGGACTTTAGATAGAGGTCCATATGGGCGAAAGTGAATTTATTTTATCGATGCCTTAAATAATTTCAACTCAATAAATTGTAGGGGTTCTTTAAGCTTCTTGGTCTCCAGTCTTATGATCATAATATTATGTAATAAATACCTTAAGAATGATGTAATAAATTCCTAACTCTACCTATATTACATGATGTAATAAATTTCTAACATGATGTGTGTATAACACTTTAAACTTCGTAATATGGAAATATTTTATAACAAAACAAACATAATAGTTGGAGAAATAAAAAAAATTGTAATGCTATTCTGTAGAAGGTTTTTTTAAGGATGTTATACAAAATGAGGATGTGATGACATGATGGGAGGAGTGAACTATGTGATAATGTCTGTTGGATGAGGTGGAAGTATGAATATTAACACTTAGGTAGTAATTTGTGTTAGCATAGTGACATGTGGCAACACAACATGAGATATAGTGGGGCTCATAGAATATATGATAAGGAAATGAGTTGTCATGACTTTAATGGTAGGTGTGGGTGAGGGAAATTATATGTATTGTAGTAGATAATAGGAATGCAATTAATCAACAATTGTAGGAGATGTGACTCCATGAGACCCTATGGTTGCATTTATATGATGAGGTGCATACAATAGAAGAATTAAGGGGATTTGAAAAGTGGGATTAAAATAAGTGTAAGGAAGAGAAGAGATTAAGATAAGATAAGAAGAGGGTGGATGTTAAAAAATATGGTGATGGGAGTGGATGTAGAGGTTGTTATGGCCTATAGAGTTATAGCCCTCTTTTCTATGGCTTCATCCTTGGCTAGTAAAGAAATTATTTGGGTGATTCCTTATTAGATAACTTCTCCTTCTGCCCTACCTTTTGCACCTTGATATGTCAAGTTTTCAAACACAACTTTCTAGATTAATTTTGTTCATCTTTAGAAATATGTGTGAATTTCAAAAAGGTATTAGAGCAGGTATGGAGTAGCATCTCTTGGTCAAGAAGAGAGATCATTTAAAGCCTTTGATCCTTCCTCCAAATTATAGGATGAATTACTTCTTAAATCCTTAGAGAAAATTTCCACATAAATGACCAAGAGGAAATATTTTTATATATCTCATCTATTCTTCTCGATGCTCTAAAAAAAATGTGTTTGATTTTCTCAAAAAATATCATTTGGGGTTTGCAAAAGAAAAGTTGTTTTAATATTGTAAATGGGACCATTTGAATCTACAAATGGTAGGAGATTTTCAATTTATTGAATCAGAATAATTTAAATGTGCCACAACAAGAAAGTTCATGGCTCCTTTGGTGCTTTTGCACACTCACAAAGTAGCACCTATCTGGTTTAGAGGGCACTATGCCCAACTTCAAGGAGTAGAGCATTTATTTTCTCAATCATGAAGTGTGTCCTGATAGCTATACTAGCATGCATAAGGTATTGCTACCAATTATAATAGAAGTTTGATTCCTATTTTTCCCCTTTAATAACTTTCAATTTAAAATCTAGGTTATTAAGATATTTTAGAATCCCTTTATTGTTGGACTTGTGTTGAATATTTTTCATGTTATTCAAGTGGAGATAACTCTGAAATGACTTTATACTCTACCCCTATCCTCATTGGGGTTCAGGATCAAGTCGGGCCCTAAGCGGGGGTATGGGGCGTTAGCCCTCAAAGATTTTTTTTTGGGATTTAAGCTATTTTTAGACCCATATGGGTGTTTTTGGGTTAATGTAATATCAGCCCATGGCTTTGCACCCATGGTATTTTAAAACCCCTTATTGTGTTGTTGGTATATAAAACAACACTTGCATGAGGGTTTGGTAATGAATTTACAAGAAATGTAATCACAAGTGAAAAATGAATGAAAGGATATTATTGTATTGGAGACAGTCAAATTTATACAATAAGGAGATATTCTTGCTAGGTTTTTTCCGAAAGGGTTTACCAGGATAAATTCTTGTGTAATGTGTTCTCTATTTTTCTTTAGATTCTGCATTTACTACTTTTCTAGATTTTATTTATCAGGGTGTTATTTCTCTTCAATTATCATCTATTTATATGGCATCCTATCTAGCTAACTAAGAGTAAGACTTTGATTGGGTAGAGATATGAATTTAAAAAATCCTCCCCTCAATTTCTACAAAAGTAATCAAAGCATTAGTTACAATACCTCTTAAGGAAGCATGTGTGAAACTCTCATCATGTAAGACAAGGGTAGGCCAATCATATAAAGTATTTTAGAGATTACAAGGTATGGGATCAAACTCCTTTAGTGCCAAATTTGATTGTTTTGTATAGCTTTTGGTTGAAATCATGGGTGGTAGAAAAGATATTAGTGGTTGATCACATTTCATGTTTCAATTGTAGGTTTGGCATGTTGGTTAGTGCAAGGGTCTTCACTTTGTGAAGACCCAAGTTTGAGTCCCTCTAGTTGCTTTTTATTGAAGACTTGATGAGGTGGATTTCAAGGCAACCAATACGACAGTTCTATGTTCCACCTATACATACTTTTTATTTATTAACATGATATTGACCAATTAAAAACAAAAAAGTATCAAATTTATAGTCTATATAATAGTACCATGGCACATAGGTGGAAAAAAAAGTGCTAGACACTTGCAAATTAGGGGACAAAAAATATCATATTGCAATTCCATTCTAAATTTCCAAGGTTTGAGGAATCAATTTTTATATTTTTGAGGTCTATTTGGGCAAAAATTCTTGAGGCCATAACTTGTGCATATGAAAGTGTTTTGAGCCTATTTTTTTTTCACACAAGTTTTTATGTTCTATGCATTGGTGACATCAATTTATAGACCTATTATAGTGTAAGGGGTTGAATTGTATGGAATAGTCCTCAAGCTCTATTGCCCATTTTTAGGGCAGGTTTACCATATTTTATGCAATCATAATATTTGGTCTACTTTCTTGGGAGATATAATTGGATTTGTGATAATTGTAGTATATTTTGAGTCTTTTAGAGGCTTACAAGACAAGAATTTAGGATGTGCTTTAGTAAACCCCTCTTCCTTCTTTGGGCTATTGATTCAACTTCTTCATGAAGATCTACTCGTTCATGATCTCTTCATTATTTTGTTCCTTGTCTAGATACTCTTGGAAGTTTATAGTTTCTCTTATTTTAAGCAATATCAAGTAGAGCATCTTTTTATGACGTAAATTAGGTGGCCCAAGGGTAAGTGGAAGTCTTCAAATAAGGTGATGTATGTTGTAAAAGTAAAACCTATACCTTCAAGTCATACCTTATGTGAATATGGAATATTGAAGCAACTATTCTTTAAAGGAGGTGGTAATATTAACTTTTTCTTCATTTAAAGTGTTTTTTGGATATGTATGAGAGTATCTAATAGTGGTAGTGATGACTATGGTCTAGCCTAGGGAGACTCTTATGCA
The DNA here is from genome assembly GCA_028583015.1 of Wollemia nobilis. Taxonomy (NCBI): domain Eukaryota; kingdom Viridiplantae; phylum Streptophyta; class Pinopsida; order Araucariales; family Araucariaceae; genus Wollemia; species Wollemia nobilis. Next base: position 3,056,966 of record JAQPPZ010017049.1, on the reverse strand, counting down.
AGAAGAATTTTCACATCAATGAATTCAAAATGATGAGGGGGATTCAGATAAGTCTACCTTAGATACATAGGTCCACTAGAAAATCCATTATGAAGAGAGATATTATTATCACTAATGTTTTCTCTCTTTGGCTCCTCAATTCAAATTATGAGGAGATGTTGAAAGTGTAATATGATTTTTGGCCAAATCAGATGTTGTATGATGTAATAATGTATAGGCCTAAGGGAAATTATTGTACAATATATTTAAGTTATTGTAATATTTTACTATACAAGCCCTATGGCCATAGTTAATCATGTTACCATTAAACCCACCTTATTATTAGCATAAAGCCATTTTGTTATGTTGACTTAGGTTACATTTGTTGATGTAATTTGGGGATTAGGTATTGGTATAAATAACCCCAACACTCCATCTATTGTATTGGAGTATTGTGATTCTTATCTATGGATAATATAGTAATTACTTATGGTGCATAAGGATTTCCACTATATATTTCTCTCTTTTGTTATTTTTATGCTTTTTGTATAAGATCTGAGTGGATGGATTGCTTTTGTTCATTTATGAAAATAGATGTAAATTCCAACATGTATTGATGTTGTGCACCATCATTTCACTCACAAATACTACCTTACAGTTATAATACTAAAATTATTATAGTAACATCACGCCCAAGGACTTTAGCCTATGACCAAAAAATAATGAAATTCTCTAGACTTTGGGTTTATCATCGTAATTGCTTCTTTGTTTTATCGAAAGTTACTTTTCTCTACCCTTTGAAGTATTTATGGTCAATATAGTTCAACTGTCTTATGTATTTCTAGGCTAAGCAAATAATTTAATATGAACATATGTAGTTAATGGGGCATCCAAAAAATCCATAGACCCTAATGGAGGATCTAAGCTTCCCCAAATAGAAATCCCCATTCCATGAATATTTGGCCTTGATGAGGCTTGTAGAGGGGGAAAACTACCCTACCATGTACGATTCTTAGTTAAACTCATTTGGATCTAAGGTGACCATGGGGGTGTGTTATATTATCTACACTTGGGGGCTTGGGGATCGAAGGGTTCACCAAGAATGTTTTAAGGACTTGCTCCAAGTCTGGGGTGGAGATGTTCGATATGTCTATTAAACAAACACCTATATCTGATTTTTATAAAATCTAAGCTATGAAAAATGAAAGAACAATGCAAGAAACAAAAAAATGTAGGTATACAAGGACTAACCCTAGTATGATTCTTGATTTTCAATGAGAACTAAACCCTAAATTGCAATAAATTAAATATTTTTCTTTTAAACAAGTGTTTAGGAAAATTCATAAACATGGTTAACCCTAGAATGTAAACTATATGATTTTTCTCTTTTGAATACCTAGAAATAAAATCAAAATATTTTTATTTTGCTTATGTTTAAATTTGAAATAGATAGAAAAACAACAAATAACCTAAGAAGTTTGTTTAGGTCACTTATATAATTTGACGGTTGATCCTAGCTTTAACTTGTATCTAGAATATCCAAACAACTTCAATCCTGTAAAACAACTAATAAACTCTATAAAAATTGATCAGTGTTTGGGGGCCTACTTAGGCTACTATATGACTTTGCTTTGAGGTACAACAATCAAGCCCCTTTGGTCCTTTTAGCTGACAATTCAAAAATAAAATTATTTTTGACCTTTGGAACAAGCAAAAAAGCAATATGAACAAGCATGCAATAGCGAAATAAAATGCAGACATAATGGATATAATAGAAAGCTAACATGCAGGATGCAAATTAAGGTTTTGGAAAGTAAGAACTTGCATCCAAGCCCTAATTGACCAAATTCATGCTATTTTAAAGGATGGGCATGAATGTGGCTTGCCAAATTCACACCCTATATGAAAAGGGTATGAATTTGGTTTAGAACACTTTTTGGGTCCCAAAACATTAAAAAATACGATGTAATACAATGAAAAATAGATCTAACAACTAATAATGAAATAAAAGAACTTGGTTAGATGATGGAGGAAGCAAGAATAAATGAGAAGGTGAAAGAAGCAACCCAAGATGGTAGACCTATACAATCATTAAGACTCCACTTGTTCACCAAGGGCAGATAACACCCAAGCATAAAATAACAAAACAACAACCCCACAACATAATAGCACTAGCAAGCATTAGAAAGATAGCATAGATCAAGCTTAATATTTGTAGAATATAGAAGATATGGAAAAGAGGGGATCCAATCCTCTATTTATAAAAAGGTTTGGAGGAGGTTCAGGTGAGAAAATTTAAAACAAACTTGGCTAAGAGCCGACACCATAGATGTTGACCAAAAAATTTGGCTTTTTAAGTAAAAAATCTCAAAGTTTCCAAATTTGTATCCTATAAATTATAGAGCATGAATTCAACAAAGGTTTTTATCCAAATTCACACCCCATAAATTATAGGGTGTGAATTCGACAAATCTAAATTTACCAAATTTGCATCCCATATGGGATGACCGCTAATTCAATATAGTTAGATCCCTGTGCAATTTTTTTGTACTTTGGGGGACCAAACAATGTCAGAATGGGACAAAAATTATATCGTCATAAATATATTTTCAATCCCAATCCAATTATAGTGGTTTTGAGAAGAATGGAGAAGATTTATTAGGGGAATATGACCTTACTTTTTGAATCAATAAATGCTCAATTTTAGGTCTTCAAAAGGTGGATTGTCTTGGTTGGTTAGAGGGTTGATACATGAGGGTGAATTGATGAAAAGTGGGTCAATTTTTAATGTCTAAATTTTATCCCTTTTTTATGTATTCATTGTGCAATGAATGCATCAAAAATAGTTGTGCACCAATTTTAATGGTGGGGAGGTTTTGGCTGCTTGAAAAGCCAATGTAGAGTAGATGGTGTAAAAAATGATTGCTCATACATATATTATATGCATGTATACATTAGCCTAGGATTCCCCCTTGAGTTTTGAGGGAAAACCCAATTGAAATGATGAAAATCAATTAGGTGGGGGTTGAGGAAGAAAGACTTGATGAAAAATAAGAAGGATTAGATATGATTAAATTGAATCAAGATCAAGAGGAAGGGAAGATGAAGTAGAAATGAGAGAAACAATTTATGACACCTATTGGGGATTGATGAATAGATTGATAGATGTGATATGAGAAGAGTGATGGAAGAAAAAGAGAAGAAAATAAAGAAAAGAAGAAAATGAGGGGAATACGAAGGAGAAGAAGATCAACAAGAGTAAAAAAACAAAAAAGATGCTTAGAGTATGATATTCAAATGAGCATAGACCGCAAGAGATCAGTGTGATCAAATGAAAATAAGCTAGCAAAAGAAAATAAAAGGATGGAGAAAAAATCTATGAGGATGTATGCTCGTAAATGGTTAGATGTGGAGGTTACCCCTCGCTAGTGGCCATGAAGCTATCCTATGAGGGTGTTATGCTCACTGAGATGGTCAAGTGTAGCAATACTCACTATGGGTGTGGTGCTCACTAATGGCTAAAATTGAAAATATACCCACTAGGATGTAATCTCATAAATAGTAGAATGAAGGCCACCCCTCACTCGTGGCCATGAAGCTATCCTTATGATGAGTGAGATTATGTGATTGATCTACCAATAGAAGTGTAACTCAAAAGGGGTATTAGCTCTCAAAATAAAAGAAGATATTAAAGAAAATTAAAGAAAGAAGGTGTGGTGTGTACAAGTGAGCAAAGAAATCAAGATGATGAAGAAGATAGAAGGAATGTATAACCTTGTCTCGAAAAGAAGAAGAAATATTAAAAACTTAAAAATAACAAGGATATACAAGATATGGAGAACAATATCCCTTGAATTGGGGAAAATTTTGATGATTATTGAAATTTACAAGGTCCAAAAATATATGAGATAGAAGAGAAGCATGATTTGTGTCAATGGATAACTTGTGCTTTGTGTGTGCAAAATATTCAAGGTGGAATGCCCCTTTGGTGAAAGTGCATGAAAAAACCTTGATAGTTTGTGATGACAAGATGGTGGGATCATTTGAGAGTGCCAAAAAAAAAATATGAGCAAATATGTGGGATCATTTAAGAGCATTGAATAGATCAATGAGACAAATTTAGAATTAGGTTTGCTTCATGGTTGGAGGAATAGAATGAGAAGGAAATTGAACATTATTTTGAGGTATGCTACTAGTTGAAAGAGGTTGTGAAATTCCTCCAATGTTGGTGGTTGTTGTAGTAGAATATGCAAATTTATGAAATGGATTAACATAATGAGAAGATTTAGACAAAGGATTGACATGAATATTGAGAGGAGAAATATGATGATGATGATACACTCCATCTTCATAAAAGGAGGTGTCTCTATCTAAGGCATCACTAAGGATTTTCTTGTGTTGCCTAATGAAATTCATGAGTTGATTATGTTATTTGAAGGTGACCTGACCATGAGGTCCTTCAATAGGATCAATGTCATCACTAGTATCTATGTTCTCTTTTCCTTCTAGATTGGGATTCTCCCTATCAATATGATCATCCTTTTGAGGATTCTCATCAAATTTTGAAAGCTTTCACTTACTCCTAAGGTTTGGATCCATAGGATTAAGATAAAGGACAAGGGATAAAAGGATATCTAAAACTAATAAAGGACACAAAAAATGTTGGACATTTTGAGTCCCTAAGCTGAAATGTTGTCATTGATGTCAAAAGGATCTATGATGGCATGCACTATATTTTGTGAAAGTGCAAGGAAGGGTTTTTGTGAAAACCAAGGTAGGTAAAATAAAAGGTTTTATTTAAAAACATGGATGGCATATTTGAAATGGGTTTTTCTTAAAACCCAAGTTGGATTTTTGTTTCATCGAAAAAGGTGCCCTGGTGATGGAGATATTTAATTTAAAAGATTTACTTTAAATTTAAATTATTTAAAATTTAAATTTAAATTTTAAAATTAATCAAAAGTTTTCCTCCATTTTTCATCGATGTCGAATTTTATTCTTCCCCATCAGCATCATGTATAAAATGTGCCTTGTTAAGCAATGGTTTATGTCCTCCGAAATTCGAATGATAAATCCTCTGTTGCAAAAGTTATCCTCCTCCGAAATCGTGCACTATTGACGGCAAAGGTTTGGGAGAAGCATAGATTGTAAATTTGTGGGTGCCAAGAGGAAGTACTTCAAGAACGAAGTGGAATATATTCCACGTGGGAAGCTTAGCCCACTTGGTGGGTGAAAGGAGTGCAAAGGTGCACTCTCTACTGCAGGTCTCGGGTTTGAGTCACCCGAAATTTATTTTTCGCTTGTGTGTTGTCACCACAATTTTCGAAGCAGAAAACAAATTTTTCAAGGTATGCCATCGCTGCAATTTTTGGAGATTGAGATATAAATGTTTCAGTTTGCCTAAGCTAAGGTTAATGCATAATTATTGAGGGTTTTCCATGGTGGTATAGTTTGAGTTGTGGCTTATATTTTGCACTAGTTGATGAGGGATTTTTTCATTAAGGAGCTTAGTGAGTTGTGCATTAGTGCAAAGTGTTTTTAGGTGAAATAAGGGAATGGTAAATGATTGTGGTGATATTCATGCTATGATTAATTAGATAAGGAAATAATTATCTTTAATTATTTTCTAGTGGTGGATGTGATTTTTGACTAGGAGAAATAAGGTGTAAAAGGTTATGATAATTGTTTTGTAATTTCTCCTAACCCTCATGAAGATTGGTAAAAGAATATTGTGATTGTGGCAGATTCAAAGAGGTTTTTTTCATCTTCATAAAAGGTATGGGCACATTCTCCTATAGATTGTTTATTGTGGTCAATTTCTAAAATATCATAGAGAAAAAAGGATTGATTGTGGTTTCCTCTTTGAAAGTGGTTGGTTGAATGCTTCAAGGTTTTCTGGTTTGAGAGTTGTGATTATACCTTGTTTTATAAGCATTGTTGTTGAATCCCATTTATTGTGAAATGAACTTGAACTTGAGTTAGAGAAGAACATGAGTATCATTGTTATGTGAGAGTTGTGATTGAGCATTTTTGGAAATATTTTGAGTTGGTTGATTCATTTTTGGACTAGGGTTTGTGAGAAAGAGTTACTCCTTTCGGTGATTGGTTGAGTAGAGTTGTTTGAGCCTAGTCAAGTGATTGTGTGAAGTGGTTGTTCAAGTTCCATAAAAAAAACTATTCTATATTTTGATTTGATTTGAGTTGAGATTGGGATTTGAGTATAGAACATATTGAGTCTCTAACAATTCTCTTTATGCTTCTATGAGATTGTTGAGTTGATATTGATTTGAGTTGAGATTGGGATTTGAGTATAGAACATATTGAGTCTCTAACAATTCTATTTATGCTTCTATGAGATTGCTGTGTTGATATTGATTTGAGTTGAGATTGGGATTTGAGTATAGAACATATTGAGTCTCTAACAATTCTCTTTATGCTTCTATGATATTGAGTTGAGATTTTGTTGAGCTGATTTGAGGCAAGTCTTTGAGAAGGCTTGTGGACTGATTGTGAGTAAGATTTTGTGAAAGCTTATTATGCAGATTTGAGCAAGTCCTAGAGAGGACTTATTGAACATATTTGGACAAGTTTTGAGTGATATTGTTGAGCATATTTGGACAAGTTTTGAGTGAGCTTGTTGAGTATATTTGAGCAGGTTCTGAGTGAGATTGTTGATTACAATTGGACAAGTTCTGAGTGAGCTTGTTGAGCAGATTTGGACAAGTTATGAGTGATCTTGTTGAGCAGATTTGAGTAGGTTATAAGTGAGCCTATTGAGCAGATTTGAGCAGGTTCTGAGTGAGCCTATTGAGGAAATTTGAGCATGTTCTGAGTGGACGTATTGAGAAAATTTGAGAAGGTTCTGAGTGAGCCTATTGAAAAAGCTTTGGAGGTGACAAAGTATAGAGGACAAAGTCTTAGTGAATAGAGATCCAAGAACCAGGACAATTGAAGATAGATATGAGTGAGGAGTCTTCAAGTGGAGAGAGATCCATAAGTTAGTGCAGTAGAGAGACAAAGTCTTCTAGAAGATCACTAGCCAAAGCAGAAGGGGAAAGAGTTCTCCTGTGGAAGAGATCCATGAACTTGAGATTTAGGGGATCAACATATCCTTTGGATAGAGGTCCATAAACATTGTAATTGGGAAGGATTCCCAAGAGATTTATTGAGAAAGTTTTAGCAAAATATTTTCTTCATGGAGTAGCCCACATTGGATGAACCACGTAAATTATTGTGTCACTATTATGGATGGTGTTTTATGTATTGCTTTGATTATTACTATTGATACTACTATATATACACTGCATAATATTGAATTGAAAAGAGAAGTAAAAAGTGGTCTTATACTGTTCATGCCCCCTCTCAGTATAAGCTTGTGTTCTTCAGAAAATACATTTTTAAAATATTTTCATGTTTTAATTCTATGAAAATATATTTAATGGTCTTGCTTATAGTTTAAAAGAAAAAAAAAGGGAAAAAAGGAAGAGGATTCCTAATTTGAACTCTAAGAATGTGTTTCATATTAAGTTCACCAAAGATGTAGAGGGTGAAAACTGCCCTGTCACGTACAATTCTCGGTTGGATCTACTAGAAGCTAAGGTGACCACAGGGGTGTGTTATATTCTCTACACTTAGGGGCTTGGGGATTGAAGGGTTCACCAAGAATGGTATAAGGACTCGCTCCAAGTATGGGGTGGAGATGTTTGATATGTATATTAATCAAACACCTATATTTTTCCTCTCTAAAATCTAAGCTATGAAAAATAAAATAACAATGCAAGAAAAAAAAAATACAGGCAAACAAGGACTAAACATAGTATGATTCTTGATTTTTAATGAGAACTAAACCCTAAATTGCAATAAAGTAAGATTTTTTTATTTATTTTAGAAATGGTTTAGGAGAATGCATAAATAGGGTTAACCCTATATTGTAAACTATATGATTTTTCTCTTTTGAATGCCTAGAAATAAAATCAATATATTTTACTTTTGCTTATGTTTAAATTTAAATAGACAAGCAAAAAAAAATAGCCTAAGAAGTTTATTTAGGGCACTTATATGATCTGATAGTTTATCCTAACTTTAATTTGCATCTAGAATATACAAACAACTTCAATCCTACGAAACAACTTATAAACCCTAGAAAAAATTATTAGTGTTTGGGGGCTTGCTTAGGCCACTATATGAATTTGCTTAGAGGTGCAACAATAAATGCCCCTTGGTCCTTTTAGTTGATCATTCAAAAATGAAATGATATTTGACCTTTGGAACAAGAAAAATCAATATGAAACAAACATGCAACAATGAAATGAAATGCAAATAGAATGGATATAACATAAAGCTAATATGACCTTTTATGAAGATGGAAAGTAGGAACCTACCCCTAAGCCCTAATTGACTAAATTCATGTCCTATGAAGGGCCAACACAAATATGGCTTGCCAAATTTATGACCTGTATGAACGGGGCATAATTTTGGTTAAGAGCATTTTTTGGGTCCCAAAACACTAAAAATTATGATGCAAAACAACAATAAATAGATCTAAAAACCAATAATGCAAGCAAAGAACTTGGTTAGCTGATGGAGGAAGTAAGAAGTAATGAGAAGGTTGTTGAGCAAGGTGCAACAACAGTATTGTCATTATTGTCAACACAGTCAGATAGATCTATTGATGCAGTGGACAGGAAGTTCAAAAGCCTTTTAGATGCAGAAGACAGGAGTTCAAAGGTTACTCAGAGTATGTACAAGGATTGTCCAAGAAAATCGAAGTGGCCCATATGCAAAAGATCAAAGAAAAAGACAAGTAAGAAAAATATCGTGATATATACAGTAGGCAAGAAAAACTATTGCGATTTCACGACATGTTGGAAGAGAGAGAAAAAGCAAGAAAAACTGTCACGATTTTGCGACATGTTGGAAGAGAGAGAAAAAGCAAGAAAAACTGTCGCAATTTTGCGACATGTTGGAAGAGAGAGAAAAAGCAGGATAAACTATCGTGATTTTGCGACATGCTGGAAGAGAAAAAGGCAAGTGGAAAAATCATCACAATTTCGTTACATGTTGGAAGAGAAAAAGGCAAGTGGAAAAACTGTCGTGATTTTGCGACATGTTGGAAGAGAAAAAGCCAAGTGGAAAAACTGTCGCGATTTCACGACATGTTGGAAGAGAAAAAGGCAAGTGGAAAAACTGTCATGATTTCATGACATGTTGGAAGAAAAAGAGAAAATAGGAAGAAGTGTCACGATTTCATGACAAGTTCGAAGAAAAGAGAACAAGTAAGAAAAGTGTTACGATTTCGCGACATGTCGCATTTTCACGACTAAAATAGGATAGAGAAAGTAAGTTGGAAAAGTGTCGTGATTCCGTGACATGTCACATTTTCACGAAAAAATAAAGAGAGGAAGTGTATGGAAGTAGAACTATCAAGATTTCACGACAAAAGCAGAAAGCAAGACTTCGGAAGCAGAAGTGTCACGATTTCACGATATGTCACATTTTCGCGACTCGAAAAGGACAAGAAGGCAGAAAAGCAAAAGTGTCATGATATCGTGACATGTCACATTTTTGTGACTCAAGAAGGGCAGACAGGCAGGATAACAAAAGTGTCACGATATCGCGACATGTTGTATTTTCATAGGCCAAAGCTAAGAGAAAGAGCAAGGAGAAAAAGTGTCACGATATCACGACATGTATTTTCATGGGCCGAAGCTAAGAGAAAAAGCAAGGAGAAAAAGTGTCACGATATCGTGACATGTATTTTCGGCAGCCGAAGCAAAGAGAAAGCATAAGGAGAAAAAGTGTCGCGATATCGTGACATGTAGCTTTTTCGTGGTCCGATGCAAAGAGAATGAGAGAGAAAGAAAAAGTGTCGCGATATCACGACATGTTGTATTTTTGGGGGCCAAAGCAAGGAGAAAGAGAGAGAAAGAAAAAGTGTTGCGATATCATGACATGTTGTATTTTTGTGGTTGAGTTGAAGCCAACGAAGTCCATTGACAACCAACTAAAATTAGGGTTTATAGTTGTTATGAAAGCCGACTAAGATTAGGGTTTTTAGCCGACTAAGATTAGGGTTTTCATCATGAAAATCTTGTTATAAAAGGAGGGCTATTTGGAGAATTTAGAGAGTTTCAAAGTGTGCAAAATACGGTCGCTGTGCACAGAGAGCAATTCATGTCGAATCATTCTAAGTGTGAAATTTTGCTAAGAAATAAGAGTGCGTAACAGGGAGAAGATATCTGTGAAGTTTGAGTGTAGCAGAGTGTGCGAAGTGCTTATGCAGAGAAAGCAGAGTGCACAACAGGGAGAAGACGTCTATGAAGTTCGAGTGTAGTAGAGTGTGCAAAGTGCTTGCACAGAGAAAGCAGAGTGCATAGAAAAAGCAAAGGTGACCAGTCAGGGTCTAGCAAAAGCAAAGGTATCTTACTATCAATCTTCTAGTTTCAGAATTGAAGTCTAGGTTGTAGCTTGGCATCACGGGTTGGTGCTCCTTCTAGTAGGTGCTGGTAAATCAGGGGTTGGTGCTCCTTTTTGTTGGTGCAGATAAATAAGGGGTTGGTACTCCTTCCAATGGGTGCTGGTAAATTGATTGTAAAGTTGGAGCTTTGTAAAGGCTAGATTTGGATGGTAGTCCAAGCAGTCATTTTTGAGGAGTAGCCATTTTGGTGAACCTCGTTAAATCTTGTGTTGTGTGATGTTCTCTTATGATACTTGCTTTATCTGGTTCTAAGGTTTCTTATTTCTATTTTAAGAGCTATGAATTTAAGTTAAAAAGAGCTACACTGATTCACCCCCCTCTCAGTGTCATTGTAAGACTAACAAAGGTGAAAGAAGCAACCCAAGATGGTAGATCTCTCCAATCATCAAGACTCCTCCACTTGTTCACCAAGAGCAGCTAACACCCAAGCATAAAACAACGAAACAATCCCACAATAGAAGAGCACTAGCAAGCATTAGAAAGATAGCATAGACCAAGCTTAATATTTGTAGAAGATAGAAGATATGGAAAATAGGGGATCCAATCCTCTATTTATAAGAGGTTTGGAGGAGGTTTAGGTAGAAAAATGAAAAACAAACTTGGCTAAGAGCTAATGCCATAGATGTCAGCAAAAAACTTGGATTTTTTAAGAAAAAAACCTAAATTTTCCAAATTTGTGTCCTATAAATTATAGAGAATAAATTCGGTAACTTTTTTAAACCAAATTTGCACCAAATTTGTGTCCTATAAATTATAGAGAATAAATTCGGTAACTTTTTTAAACCAAATTTGCACCCCATTAATTATAGGGTGTGAATTTGGCAAAGCTAAATCTTCCAAATTCATACCCCATACGAGATGACCACAAATTCGAGATAGCTATACCCATGTGCTATTTTTCTCTATTTGGGGGATCAAACAATGTTAGAATGGGACAAAAATTATACCATTAAAAATCTATTTTTGATCTTGAACCAATGGTAGTGGTTTTGAGAAGAATGTAGAAGATTTTTTGGGGAAAAAGTTGACTAAAAAATGACCTTACATTTTGAAGCAAAAAATGCTCAATTTTAGGTCTAGAAAAGGTGGATTGGCTTGGTTGGTTAGAGGGTTGATGCATGAGGGTGAATTGATGAGAAGTGGGTCAATTTTTAATGTCTATATTTTGTCCCCCTTTTTGTTAGAGTTAGATTATATTACATCATTTGGGTCATGTAAATATACCACCTTAGGTACATAGTTAGGATAGGAGATTACTTTAGGAGGAAGTTATCTAGTTACTTCAAGCAATGTAATAAATGCACAAGTGGCAATATACAAGTTGTAATGTGCAAGGTGTCCCATTGTACAACTAGGTAGAGTGTTGGCCAAGGAATATATCTTCCTATATAAAGGGCCTCATAGTGGTAGATTAGACATCAAGCATACATCAAGCATATACCAAGCTCATATGAGCTTGTGGTAGTAGTACTCTTGTATGGAGTACAATGTTGCTCTTTAGCTCATATTAATGGAGTGACCATTTAATCCATATTGCATTATATTTCTATCATTTCTATTTATAGTATATTTCAGTCATATTGCTCTCTCAATTTCTTTCATATTTCCTATATTTTATTAGAGCCTGTATTAAATCTCTCCACTACATATATCCTCAAAAGCTAATAGTGGTATTAGAGCTATGGTGAATCGATATAGGAGACCTACATCCATAATAAGAGAAGTCTAGTAGGTCAATAGAAATAGGGAGAGTCACCATTAGTACTGTTGGCCTACATATTTGCAAACTGGATCTACCATTGAGTGTTGTTGCATGCAAAAGCTACCATTAGGATTATTTAATAGAAATAGCCATAGTAGTCAACATGATTAGAAAAGTGAGGACTAAAATAAATCTTAGTTGTAGAAAACCTAAGATTATATTTGGCTAGAGTATTTCCACAAAGTTGTAGAAAAACTCGTGAAGACTAGGACTCAATATTCAAGCCACTAGTTTGATAAATAAACTAGTGAAGATTATTATCTCCTAAATTACAAATTCTTCAATTCTAGTTTCTAAAAACTTGTTGCAGGAAAAGGAGATTCAAAAAATTTTGGGAAGCTTCCTACAAGAGAGTTAGGAAGAATATCTTCAAGAATCATTCCAACATTTGCAACAACAAGGAAGAAGACTAAATATTTCAAAGACCTCAAAAAAGGTCCCATTACAAGAGCTACAATCCTGTAAAGTATAGAAGTAAAGAAAAGGCCATAGCAACCTTATAGAAGACTCAAGGAAGAAGAGACTCCATAAGTTGAGTCAAGGAGGATATGGGATATTTGTGATCTCCATTCAAGATTAATACCTATAGATTACAAAAGCAGAAAAGGCCATAGAAACCTTGATCAAGAAGAAGGCCATAGAAGCCTTAATTTTGAAGAAAAAATTAGAGAATAATTCTTGATTCAGAAGATGAATTCCTAACTCAGAAGAAAGACTCCAAAGAAGAGATCTCCGAAGAAAATTCTAGAAGAAATTTTTTGATTTGGAAGAAAAGTTCTTGATTTAGAAGAAAACTCCAAAAAGGAGTTCCTGAAGAAGACTCCAGAGAAGAGTCCAAGAAATAGGATATTGGTGATCTCCTTTAAAGACTTATCTCATAAGAAGTTGAAGAGATCAGGAGAAGATCTCATAAAAAGAACTTCCATTCTTGGGAGAAATATAAGAAATAGGAGAAGTCCTATTCAAATCCAAAAGTAGCAGATTTCAGTCTTCTGAGAAATATCTCATCACCAACACTTCTAGAAGTAGAATGTTGAATAAAATGTCTCAGTTGGAAGACTAGAGAAGCTGCAAGATAGAAGACCTTGGAGAGGTCTTAAGGAAAATAAAAAAAGAATGCTTGGAAAACCTTATTGCAGAGCTTGTAGCAGCATCATCATCATCAGAGTTCCTAGGAGAAAGTATTGGAGAAATCCACTACCAAGGAGAATCTCCTGATAGTAAAGGACTTGGGACAATTATTGCTATTCGACAAGAAGCCCAAGAGAAGAAGAATTTTACAAGGAGTTCCAAATATGAGAAGGAGAATTTGGCAAGGAGAGCCAAATTTGAGAAGAAGAATTTTGCAAGGAGTGCCAAATCCAAGAAGAAGAATTTGGAAAGGAGTGCTAAATCCTAGAAGAAGAATCTAGTGAAGACCTCAAGAAAGTCAGAATCTTGAGAAGAAGATCCTGTTTGAAGTCAAAATTTGATAAGAAGCTTGAAGGAAGATTCAGATAGAATAAGCCTATCAAATCCAAGAGATTTGAAGATTGTGTCTCACAACAGAAGGCACAATTTATAGAAAGGAGTTCTCTAAATCTAAAATAGAAAGTAAAATATCACTAGAAGGAGTAAACCACCAAATCCAAGGCTCAAGATAGAAATTTTGAGGTTACATATTGGTGAAGAAGAAAGCCCTTCAGGACAACCAACAAAGAAGTTGCATATTCATCCACTATAAAGTAGCAACTTGGTGAATCAAAATACCAAGATCTACATCATCTATAGAAGCCATTAAAGGTAACCGACTAGGTTGAAATTAGTTGAAATTCAAATTAGGGTTCATTACCAAATTCCATTAAGCATCATAATTGGACTAAAAGTTGCAGAAGAATATATTGCTTTATAGTATTCAAGTGCAAAAAGAAATAATTCATTTTAAGGATTATTTGCACAATATAGGAGTTAGATATTTTTGAAAGAAATAAAATTATCATCTACCTATTTGCTATATAAAAATCAATAAGACTATATCCTACAATATTGATTGTAGTGAACATTTATAGAATACTTATTAAGGGTTCATTATAGATTACTCTTAAAAGTTGTAGAGAATATTAAGTGCATATAAAATTATTTTGAAAGTTTATTGGAGTTATAAGGTGAGATTGTTAGTGCATTGCATTAAATTTGTAGTATTATTAAGATATTTTACTGCACTAATTACTCTCAAAAGGTTAGTTTGTGTTTGTTGATTAAAGGATCAAGAGCACAAAAACCAACAGATTATCAAAGTGTTAAAAGACACTATTTGGTGCACAGAACCTACAACATCTTGTGGCCCAAAGAAGCCACCAAAATCAGATAAGATTCTTCCAAGGAGTGGAGAAGAAAAACCACTATAAAAATCAGCAATAAAAACTTGAAATCAAGACTTGGTGAGTCTTAGATTCAAAGTGAACTAAAGGCTATTTACAAAAAGGTGTAAAAATTACTTGTACAAAAAAGAGTTTCTATCTAAGTGGTTATGAGCTTGGGTTTATTACAAAAGTCACCAAGCAATGGAGAGATTTTTATAGTAAAAGAGACAACATCAAATCTTCCATCACCTATTTCAAAAGCTACCATAAGACCAAAAAAAATAAATTGTAAAAGGAGGTGCAAAAAGGTATTTTAAATACAAAGTATTTACATTTGTATTGCACTACTCTAATCTACCCTACGTAAGAAAAAGGATAGGTCTTCTATGCCAAAAAGGTACAACTAAGAAAAAATCTCCAAGGCATGCAAAAGCATTCTCCTCGCAAGGGAATAGAGCCACTCAAAAGGCTCAAATATTCTATGTTTTGGAAAACTAAACCTGCAAGTAAACAAAGCAAGGATAAGCATTACATTAAAAGGCAATATCATCTACAAAAAGGAGGTCATAATAGGTTGAAGGATGTACATCCAAGGAGCACCATTGGAGTAGCTCAAAAACTCCACACAAGCATTGGAAAAACATTGCTCCAAGATCCCAAGGCATTGCTTACAATTCTAGCTGGAACCATCTCATCTCAAGTGCCATCGAACAAAAGAAGAGCTGGCTGCATTGCATGGTTAATAAGGGTATTGCAAGATACATTAGAGAGGCGTTACATAGAAAAGTCCATGCATGAATGAAATGTGACACTTGTCACCTAGAAGGAAATAATAACGTTTCCTACACAAGTGACCATCCATTACAAGCTTGACCAAGAAAATGCTCAAGGAAGAAGGTTGGTAAGAATGAGTGCTCATTCAAGATCATAACGCTCATACTTTACCTAGAAGAGTTTCACAAATTATAATAAGAATCTAAAGCGCTTTAGAGTAACCACCATGACACTTATCACAAAGTCCAAGATCCTCCATCTAATAAAATACGTCAAAGACCATGGAGGACAGTATTAAGAGCATTCACAATAGTCATAGCATTTACAACATTCGTAGTAGCCTAAATCATAGTTTGGAAGAGAGGTGAAGAGCATTAAAATATCTGGTCAAGGTATTCAAGAAAGGTCAAAATTCTAGGGTTGAAGCACCACCATCCAAACATTGAAGTCAAAGGTGAATCAACGTACACCATAGTGCTCAAGGAAAATGTCTTAAAGAGGACTATCATATATGTCTAAGACCTACACCGAATACATAGAGAGTACAACACAAAAGGTAAGGTTTATACTTCATCAAAATTGTTTTCATTAATAGGGAGTTATAAGGTGTAATATAAGGTTGAAACATTAAGAAAAATCAACCATATTTGAAAGCAATATCTAAAGGAGAAATATCTATTAAAATAACCTTATATTTGCAATATTAAAACATAGGAGAAATAAGGATTTCTACTTGAAAAATTTCTATTATTGCAAATAAGTATTTTCTAATATTCCACATTAGGGAGTTATAAGGAATACTACATCAAAGTAGGAAATTGAAAATTAGAAACAATAAATATCAAATTATTAAAGGCTATAAAAAGAGGTTTATTAAGGAATATTAAGAGTTGGAAACTAATTGATATACTTTTCTCAAAACACATTAAAGAGACAAAAGAAATCCAACTATTAAAACCTCATCAAAATAGAAAGTTCTTAAGTTCAATAGTAGTAATAAGGTGTAAAAAAATTTTTGCTATTCACAAGACTTTAAAAAATCAACTCAAAATTGAACTATTATTCTAAAAATCACTTTATCTATCATATAGCATTTCCAAAATCACTAGGGAGACATAAGGCATTCTAAAAAACTTGATAATAATAGCATTCATCAAATATTATCAAGTACTCAATCCATTTGGGAATCATAAGGTCTCTACAAAATCTACAAGGACTCTACTAATTCACATCTCTTAACTAGGGAGATATAAGGAAGCCTACATCAAATATAAGCTCATACTTCTAGTAAAGTCATAAGGTAGATTACTATAAAAGGATTCTGTTATATCACAATGGAAAGTAGATCATATTATCAAATAGAGATACAAGAACTAGGGACACATATTGCATCATGCCATAAATGCAAAAATAACTCTAGCATGAATAATTCAACAAAGCAGAAAGATACATGGTACATTGACTCAGGAGCTAGTCATCACATGACTGGAAATCTACAATGGTTTGACTGTCTTGAAATCACTAATGGTTACAGACTAAGAATTGCAGATAGCAAAACTTATCCAATACACGGATATGGATGTGTAACACCAAGCAATTCATTTCCAAAATTTCTACTATAAAAAGTATTGTATGTTCCTGGATTAACATTCAATCTCATTTTAGTAAACAAATTAGTAGAAAGCAATTAAACAGTCAATTTCAGATACATGAATGGGATCAATACATGCCTTATCATAAACCAAAGTGAGATGGAAGCAATAGGATCAATCGATGGGAATACATATATCCTAAATTCAATGGAAATATCACAAGATATTGTTGTTTTTCAAGATGATACTAACACATTTTTTGAGGAACAGGTTGAAGAAAATGAAGAACCAATGTTTCATAAAGAGAAGCACAGAAGAATCAAAATAAAAAATATGAGAAGTCAACAACACTATGCTCTACTCAGCCATATGGAATCTAAAGAAGCAATAGGACCAAATAAATACATTCATAAAAATAAAATAAGAGGATGGATAGAAGAGGATGATATTCCTAAGCAAGCTGAAGAACATCTGAAAGAAGAAGATCCATATTGAAGATTGAAATCTTCAATACCCAAATAATGTAATATAGGGGGATGTTAGAGTTAGAGTATATTACATCATTTGGGTCATGTAAATGGACCACCTTAGGTACATAGTTAGGATAAGAGATTACTTTAGGAGGAATTTATCTAGTTACTTCAAGCAATGTAATAAATTCACAAGTGGCAATGTACAAGGTGTCCCCTTGTACAACTAGGTAGAGTGTTGGCCAAGGAATCTATCTTCCTATATAAAGGGCCTCATAGTGGTAGATTAGACATAAAGCATATATCAAGCATATACCAAGCTCATATCATCTTGTGGTAGTAGTACTCCTGTATGGAGTACAATGTAGCTCTTTAGCTCATATTAATGGAGTGACCATTTCCTCCATATTGCATTGTATTTCCATCATTTCTATTTATAGTATATTTCAGTCATATTATTGTCTCACTTTATTTCATATTTTTTATATTTTATTAGGACTAGTGTTAAATCTCTCCATTGCATATATCCTCAAAAGATAACACTTTTGATGTATTCATTGTGCTATGAATGCATAAAAAATAGTTGTGCACCAATTTTGATGGTGGGGAGCATTTGACTACTTGAAAAGCCAATGTAGAGAAAACAACATGAAAAATGATTGCTCATACATACATTAAATGCATGTATACCCCTAGCCTAGGGTTCCCCTTATTTTTTGAGAGAAAACCCAATTGAACCGATGAAACTCAATTAGGCTAGGGTTGAGGAAGAAAGACTTGATGAAGACTAAGAAGGATTAGATATGATTAAATTGATCCAAGATCAAGAGGAAGGGAAGATGAAGTGATAAGAAGAGATAAAAAATGAGAGAAAATATTTATGCTTCATTTTGGGGACTGATGAATATATTGATAGATGTGAGATTAGAAGAGTGATGGAAGAAAAAGAGAAGAAAATAAATAAAAGAAGAAAAGAAGGGGAAGATGAAGAAGAAGATCAACAAGGGTCAAAAATAAAAAATATGCTTAGTGTATGACATTTGAATCAATGTAAGACACAAGGGATCAATGTGATCAAATGAACATAAGCTAAGCAAAAGAAAAGAAAACTATGAAGTAGAAACCTATGAGGATGTATGCTTCCAAATGGCCGGATGTGGAGGTTTCCTGTCACTAGTGGCCATGAAGCTATCCTATGAGGGTGTTATGCTCACTGAGATGGTCAAGTGGAGCAATACCTGCTATGGATGTGGTGCTCGCTAATGGTTAAAATTGAAAAGATACCCACTAAAATTTATGCTCTCAAATGGTTGAATGGAGGCTATCCCTTGCTTGTGGTCATGAAGCTATCCTTGTAATGGGTGAGATGATGTGATTGATCTACCAATAGGAGTGTAACCTGATAGGGGTGTTAAATCTCAGAAGAAGAGAATATATTGAAGCAAAGAAAAGCAATAAGGCATGGTGTGTGCAAGTGAGCAAAGCAAACAAGATGACAAATAATATAGAAAATGAATATATATTCTTTTCTTGGAAAGAAGAAGAAAGTTTAAAAATTTACAAAGGACAAGGATATACAAGATATGAAGAACAATATCACTTGACTTGGGAAATTTTTTGATGATGATTGAAACTTACAAGGTCAAGAAATATATGAGATAGAAGAGAAGCATGATTTGTGCCAATGGATGACTTGTGCTTAGTGTGTGCAAAAGCTTCAAGGTGGAATGCCCCTTTGGTGAGAGTGCATGAAAAAACCTTGATAACTTGTGATGGCAATATGGTGGGTCATTTGAGAGTTCCAAAAAAAGAGATGAAGAAATATGTGGGATCATTTAAGAGCACTGAATAGATCGATGAGACAAATTTAGAATCAAGTTTTCTTCATGGATGGAGGAATAGAATGAGAAGGAAATTTAAAATTATTTTGAGGTATGCTACTGTAGGAGGAGGTTGTGAAATTCCTCCAATGTTGGTGGTTGTTGTAGTAGCATATGTGGGTTTATGAAATATATTAACATAATGGGAAGATGCAAAAAAAGGTTGACATTATTATTGGGAGGAAAAATGGTTTGATGATGATACACTCCATCTTCATAAAAGGGGATGTATATCTATGGCTTAACTAAGGATTCCCTTGTGTTACCTAATTAAATTCATGAGTTGATTATGTGATTTGAAGGTGACCCGATCATGAGGTTCTTCAATAGGGTCAATGTCATCATCATTATTTATGTCCTCTTTTACTTCTAGATTGGGATTATCCCTATCAATATGATCATCCTTTTGAGGATTCTCATCAGATTCTAAAATATTTCAGTTACTCCTAAGGTTTGGAGCCATAGGATTAAGATAAAGGATAAGGGAGAAAAGAAGATCTAAATGTTAGCTTTTGATGCTTAATACTTAATGTAAATAACCACAAAATTGAATATAAAGTTGCAATATAATGAACTCAATAAAAATGATAATAACAGTAAGAATAACTTAGAAATACTCACAGAATAATCACATGTAAATGCTCATGAAAATACTGAAAATGATATAGAATAAATTTATACTAATGCATGCTATGTGCTATGCATTTTTTATACCAATTACAATGCTTAGTCACAAATATATAATAGTATGTAATTCTTCATATGGAGAACTTTTGACCTTCACTCTTCTTTGAAACTCTTCACTTTCCTATTCTAAGGACTCATGTGCACTCTTACATAATGGACACTTGTGCACATTTACACTCAAAACACTTGCACACTTTTTTTAATAAGCTATGCGTGGCTTCTATTGGGGGTCACTTCCATTATGAAAACAAAACATTACATTGCTCTCATTACATTTCTAACAAGTTAATTAAAGCATATCCAACTTTGTATTTATATCAAAGATATTCTTCATTTACCCTTATATCAAAGATATTCTTCATCTTCCTCAAACTACTAAGTTTCCACAATTAACTCCTTTTATATCAAATGCCTTCAAAAATTTAAATTCTGTCAAGATGAAATTCAACACCATGAATGGTTAAAATATTTTTTGCCCAACTTCTATATCCAAAAATATCTTATCTATAACAACCTCACAATTTTTTAATACCTTTTTTTAGGGTTCTTATTCATTCCCATAATATTCCAAGATATTATTTTCATTGTTATTTTTTGATTTTATTTGTGGTTTTAGCCCCACTTCTTGTTAACACTTGTGATATTTTCTTTTATTTTCCCATATCAGTATCCCTTTGTGTTTCTTTTTCTCCTTGTTTTTTCTTCTTGGGTCTTCCTCCAACCTCATTTCTACATTATTTTTCTCTTGAAACCTTAAAGTACAAGGGATAACATCTTCACTACTTTCACTTTTATTATCTGAAGAGGATTCTATACTACTTGAGGAAAGTGAAGATGATTAACCTGGAATAAACTTGATCTTTTTTGCTGTCTTTGTTTTAGGTTTTATCTCCACATATTATTTTGCACCTTTAATTCCTTCTAAACTTGCCAATTGATATTATCGATAGGATTTATTTGCCTCTTCTTTTGGAGTGGAATATCCTTGATCTGATCAAGCTTCTATTATTGAATGATTTCCTTGCTTCATATTGAATTTTTTCTCATGGCTAGAAATTTTTCTCTTTCTTCATAGTTTTTACTTTGCAAACTCTTTCCATGTGTTCAATCTCAAAAAAATTATGGCAATGAAATACAATATTTTTATAATATACTTTTTGATCCCATTCTCTTGATCTAGATTTAATCTTAGTGGATTGTGGCAAAGGTTTTGAAATATCCATAGCAACACATTATCGAATATATATAGCATGCTTTCACTCCTTAGTTGTTCATCCTTCCTTGATGAATTCCCCTAGGGTTATTTAAATTATTTTCAAAAAATACTTATTTATAAGCCGATATGGAAGTCCAAAAAGCCTAACCCACACTAGAAGATTCTTAATAGCTTTTGACTCAACAAAATATTTTCGTTCCATGGTCTCCAATAAAGTGTATATCTTACCATAACCATGGGTAACCAACCATTATTTTATCCCTAATTTTTGAACTGGAAAATATGATGAGGAAAAAATCTTTAGGAAGAAAAGTCACATAATAATTTGGATTGAATCTCCAAAAACCCTAGCCATGATCCATGGAACTTACATATTAGCCCTCTACTTTTAAGAACCATTATATCATGCTCAATCATATAATCCTTTATACTTACTTCTGGTGTACCATATACTACATGGATCGAACTTGCCATGTATTTTATATTTTGCTCATCTCTAGCTTGCGCCTTCATACTTCAAAGTAGGGCATTTTAATTTCTAGCTAGGGCATCTTGACTTCCCATTAGGTCTTTAAAAATGACTTTCCTTCCAAAATAGCTAATGGGGCTTGCTCTTGGCTTGCACTCCATATTGGTTCGCACTCTCTCTCTGCTCACACTCGCTCTTGATAAAAACTTGCACTCTCTCTTTCCTCACACTTGCTCCTGGCTTGCACTCCCTCCTGGCTCACAATTTCCTATGTATCTTCTTTTTCTTGGTATTCCTTCACTTCAATTTTTTTTTGAAAATAATTTCCATGCATTTGTGGTAAGGGTTTGAAGCATTAATGCACTCTGGATGAACCTATCACTCTTTTGCTATGATTGAATCCTGGCTTGCACTCCCTATTAGTTTACACTCCCTTTTGGTTTGCACTCTCTCCTACCTCACACTCACTCCCAGCTTGCACTCCCTCTTGGCTCACAATTGCCCTTGTCTCTTATTTTTCTTGATGTTTCTTGGATTCAATAATTTTTTGAAAATAATGTTCCACACATTCAGGGTAAGGGTTTGAAGCATTGATGCACTCCAGAAGAACCTGTCGCTCTTCCACCATGATTAAATCTTAGCTTGCACTTCCTCTTAGTTCACACTTCCTCTATGATCTCATTTTCTCTTGGCTTGAACACTCACTCCCAAATCGTGCTTACACTTAGTGCTGCACTTACTTCCAGCTTGCACTTGCACTCACTTTTGACTGCACTCACTCACACTCACTTTTGGTTGCACTTACTTACACTTGTTGTTGCACTTACTCCCAGATCATGCTTGCACTTGTTGTTGCACTTACTCCCAAATCATGCTTGCACTTGTTGCTGCACTACTCATGGATCATGGTTACACTTGTTGCTGCACTTAATCTTGGATCACACTCACATTTTATACTATAATTACTCTTAGCTTGGGCTTGCACTTGTTGCTGCACTTACTCTCAGCTCGTTCTCACACTCACTACTACACTTACTACTACACTTACTCTCAGCTTGCACTCACTCTCATTGTTGCTACACTTACATAACACTTGCACACTTAATTATATGACACTTGTGCATTTCCTACATATTATTACATTACAAAAAATATTTACTCACACTATAATCTAGGACACACTTCTATTCTTATATTTACAATGATGTACCCAAGGTGGTACATTAGCATGTACCAAAATGTAATATACTCCAAAACCCTCATGTATTACATTATGTGGTTATTGAAGACTTTAGTCTTTAATATGATCTTGTTTAGTCTTCAATCTACCTCCAATAGATTAATATCTGGATCCTTCATGTAAGTGTCTTCTTTGGCTTTTGATTCAACCTTCATCTTGCCTCTCTTGATCTGATTTCTTTTCTTGTTTCTTATTCTTTTTGTACCTTCACTAGTGATATATATTCAATGCAATGAGTTAGTAGATCATCACAATAATATTGATTTAGATTCAATAGTTCATTGCTAGTATGTTCTTCTTTCTTTTGTTTCTCAAAAGTAATTAATGATAGATAAATTATTATACATTCCTATGAGGAAAGTACAACTATGTTATGAGCATTCCACCAAGTCTTGAAAAGTACTTCATGAAGATAACCAATCAATGTCATAAAATTCTCTTCTTTTGCTTCCTTAAGAAATAAAGAAAACATTTCCTTTATATTGGTAGGTAAATATTTGTATCCATCAAAGGTATCTATTAAGTTTTGTGAATAAAAATTAATTTCATGAAATAGTTCTTCACCATTTTTATTAAATGTATTCTTCACTATTTCATCCATAATTATTTTAACTTTGAATAATGAATCTTTCAAATTTCTAAACCTTTGAGGTTGACTACCTTATGTCTCCCTAGTGTTTGAATAATAATAATTTTTCAAATTTCTAAGTTTCAAAAACCTTTTGATGTTGAATTCCTTATAACTCCCTAATTAATTAGAAACTATAAATTTAGAATTTTGCAAAAAATAATAATCTAAATTTGATGTAGAATTCCTTATCTCTCCATAAATAGATAATTTGCAAAAATTATTTATAACTTGAATTTCAAATAATAATAAGGCAATAAAATAAATAACCTTATAAAACTTCAAATTAAATATCTACTTATTTCTCCAAATCTCAAAATTGCTATCAAAATCAACTAAGGCTTTAATTCTCTAATTAACTTCCTTATCCCTCCATTAATTCAATTAATCCTTAAAATATTAAATTAATCTCAAACCTTAGAATAATTAAACTTACCCCTTATGTCTCCTTAACCTTTGCAAAAAAATCAAATTAGGTTAAAATTTCTTTACCTCCTTTGTGTATGACATGCACTATTTTGGCCTCCAAGACTTTAACCTCCTATTGTGTGCTTCAGACTTCTCTGACATGCAATATTCCCTCTTTCTAACACGCTCAACATTATTATTCTAAAATTTGATGCTCCTTAATGACTTGTCCACCATGCATTTAAAGTGCATATAAGATGTTTCAATGTCTTGGATATGGTTGGAACTCCTCCTTGTGAAGTGACAAATGGCACTTAGGCTCTTCACCTTATTATTCCGACATTACCAATTGGCACTTGGCTTTTTAGATGTTGTAAGTTATATTCTTCTCTCCAAAAATATTTCAACTTTAATATTGAAAATGTTAATATTCCCAAATATTTGATTATATCTCTTCAAGAGTTCACTCCAATTTTGTATTCCTCCTCTTTGTATGTTATGTTTATTGTTTTCCAATTGCCATTAGGGATGCTGAAACTCTTCTCTATCGATGTCGTTATTAATACTCCCTTTATTCACTTTTGAAGTGCATTATGGGAGGTTCCATCTTCTCCTCCAATGGGTGCTCCTTCCTTTGTGGCTAATGGGTGCTCCTTCTTTTACATTCTCCAAATGGATGTTCCACTTGCTACCAAACATTTGTCCTAAAATGGACACTTCACTCCTCTCTCATGCTTCACTTATTCACCTTCAAACTTGCTCATTTTTGAACTTTCTTGCATGCTATAATATTGTGAATCATTGTTTAATACCTCATGCATTGGTTATTCAACTGCCCAAGTGTCATGTGTCAATGCAAATATTACACTCTCAAACATATGGTGCTACCTTCCACTCACTTGGTTTCCAATGTTTGATGTTATCGTTACTTCTCCAATCACTTCACTTTCTTCAAATCTTGGCACTATATTATAAATGCTTGGATTCCTCCAATTATCGGTGCTACCATTACTTCTCCAACCACTTAGCTTTCTTCAATGCTTGGCTTACTTGGTGCTTTTTTTTTTCTCCAATGCTCGGTGCTTCCTTTGCTCTTGTTTCTTCAAATTATTTGGATCTTTCATTGCTTTTTCTATCATTGTCCTTAGTCATTCCAAAGATTTGATGCTAGTGTTTCCCATTTTATGGCATTTCAACTGTGGTGCTCCTTTTTGGTGCTTCAATGATGTTCTTTCCAATTCTCTTGACACTCCAATTTTCTCTTGGATGGCACTCTGGTTTTCTCCTGAGTAGTGTACTCTCCTAATGCTTGGAGATATCTTTGAGTGACATTCTTTCTGATGATAAACCATTTCTCTCTTGCCTCATTTATATGATTCCTTTCTATTTCACTTTTGCTCCTTCCAATATCTCTTCAATCAATGCTATCCACTAACATTCTATATTCTCATGGCTGTGTTCTATCTTCCCCAATGATGTTCTCTCTCCTTAATAATAACACTCTATCTTCTCATCCATGGCTCTTCGATGTTCTCCTACAGATAGTGCTTCTCCTTGGTGCTTGGTATTCCTTTCCTATGTTCCTCCTTACTTGGTTTGCTAGTTTTTGGATTGCAGTTAATATTTTTGAATATACTTTCTATTTGGCTCTCTTTTCTTGCATGTAAATCAATTTTATACTCCTCATAACAATGTATTTTTTTTGCAACTTAGTGCAGGTTTAATGGTGATGAAGATGCTTTGATTTTAACTTTGAAAAAATTGAAACTTAAATACCTCCTTATTTCTACCTTCAATGTTGACTAAGGTTCTTGCAAAATTTCTATAAACACTCTTTTTGAATGCTTAAACAAGATGCACTTTAAACATAAACTTGCAGTCCTTTTTCTCCTTCCTTTCTTGCTTACTTTCTATTTTGCTATCTTTATTCACTGTCCCAATATGCTGAAAAATTGCAGCTCTTCTCCTCCTTCTAATACTTCCCAAACTTGCTATTATTTCTCCTTCAACTTGCTATCTATTTTTTTTGAAATTTATAGCTTTATGCTACTCAAAATCTACTGTCTTATTCTTCAATTTGTTGTCTAGAAATACTGAAACTCATAGCTTTGCGATATCCTCCAAATATTTTCCAATATGTTGTCCAAAAATACCTTCAAATTGTAGCCTTTCAAAAATCTAATAGTTGCTTACAAAATCTATCAATTAGTGGTCTCTTTCAATCCTCTATATCCTCTTCAACTCTCACTGATTTATGTCTTCAACTTGGGCCTTCTTTGCTAGCCTATTCTTCATGAATCTCAATGTCTTGAAATATTCAAAAATTCTTTATCAAAAATTGACAAAATTCTTACCAAATATTTCCTCCTTTAATAAATTTCACAAATTCTTATGGGCTTGTCATCGGATAGCGACGATTGTCCCAAATTTGATCTGATTACCTTTTTTTAGGAGTTTCTTCTTCTTGTAATATTCTACCTTGAACTTTCTTCAAATCTACTCTAATGAACACTTTTTTTAGGTGTGTGTTAATGTTGGTTGGTTTATTGGGTCAAGCATACCATGGGCTATATGGGGAGATATTTAAAATTTGTGCTTTATATGGTATGCAAGAGTTATAAGGGTGTAATAAAAGTTTATTTATTTATGTTTTATTTTCTATGATGTATATGATAAAGGGTAAGGGAGTTATAAGGAGATAAAAGTTCGATATTATTTTTATTTTTATTATTTTATAATGTTAAAAGGGATTGAAAGAAAATAAAATAAAATATAAAGTTATATTTATATTTTATATTTATTTTGTTTTTATTTAACATTATAAGGAAGAGGAAGGGTTTGTTAAAAAAGTTCATTCGTTTTAGTTGCAATAATGATGACGTTCACACATTTGAGAGATGAATGAGAGAAGTGGAAATGAACCGTTGGATAAAAACCTTAAATATTCCAATGAGGCATTGCAAAAGGGGCTGGAAATTGTAGAAAAAAGACCATATTTCGGAATAAAAGAGCTTTTATTTGGCAAGAGCAACTTTTGTGTGTGAAATCAAAAGGAGACTGAAACTAAGACTGTTGTTATTTTTGTAAATCTTTCCTTTGCATTATTGCTTCTTGTATCTATTTGTTATGCCATGAAATGGGTTACGATAGGTGAATGATAGAATGATGCAATTATTTGTTTCCATAGAGTCTTGCATCTGATCTAATCTGACTGTGTTTATGTTGCAGGTCTGTTAGGTCAGGTTGTTTTAGAATTTCATCTCATAACTTGGGGTTTTGCAGGGAGGAGATTGCTAACCAAATTAATGTTCTATTTTGGTTTTTCTAGCTAACTTTTGTGAATAATGTTTCTATTTTATTTTTTGACATTTAGATTAATCTCATCTTAAAAGCTGCTTTTCTGATTCTGGTCCATTCCAATTTTTTTTTTTCATTTGTTTTCATTCGATTCTGGTCCATTCCAGAATTTTTGCTAATTGTTCCTTGATTCTGGTCCATTCCAGAATTTCTGCTAATTGTTCCTTGATTCTGGTCCATTCCAAAATTTTTGCATTTGTTTTCATTCTATTCTGGTCCATTCCAGAATTTTTGCTAATTGTGCCTTGATTCTGGTCCTTTCCAGAATTTTTGTATGTAGTTGATTTCTTGATTCTGGTCCATTCCAAAATTTATGTTCATAAATAGTTCATTTGTTGTCATGAATAATCTAAGTTATAAAGAAGGTAAATAAATCTGCCAAGAGTATGCTCTGCGTCTGCGCTTGAGAAAGCGATCTGCTCGCATCAAAAATTGGAGGGTTTGTTTGCAGATCTAGTGTTTCCCAAAGAAAACTAGGGATTAATAGTGGAGAAGAGAAAGCCGCTTCTAGGTCCACTTCTTTAATTTAGATTTTCATTCTTGCATCTCCAAACACCTTCATCTAATTTTTAGATAAAATATGGGTTTAGGAGGGCTACTAATTCCAAATGCACATTAAGTCAGATCAAGTGAATGAATCCTAACTTTCTAACTTACTAATTGTTGCTAACATTTAATGCTAACATTGCTAACTTTACTAACACCAAATGCTAACATAGGGATAGTGGAACACTTTTAAATGAAGATAAAACAAACCGGCTAACTCTAAAAATGAACCTCATGTTAAAGGCACGGAGCTTAAAATGAAGTGGCTTATACCACACACTTTCTCATTTGGAATATTTTTAAGCCGAAGATAAAAGAGGTTACTAACTGGGTTTCGGGTAGATCACTTTAATCTCAAGAACATTAAAAGAAGCTATCTTCACATTTGGTTGATTTAATGGATTATGGTTGCAAAGTACTTGTTCGAATCATTAAAGGCCCCTTGTTAACTGTTACTTGCATGGTTTAAGTTATTATGGTATACATTCATTTATTTGCTTTAGTCTTGATTGATTATATGCACATGAATGTTTGTTCACAAGAACCTTGGAGAAATGAATAATGCTACTTAATTTCTTTGCAAGAGAGAGTTTCCTGTTTGATACTCTAGTTGTGGTGATCATTTTGCTATAGGGAAAAATATTCACTCAACATTTTGGCACTAGAAGGAGGGCCTTCTTTATTGCTTTGTGATTGCGATCTATTCTAACGATTAACGTGGGTAGTTTTGTTTCCACCTATTGTGCTTGCAGGTATAACATTTATTTGTTTTCTTTTGCAAGTGAGTTGAGAGAAGTCTTTTAGAATTCTAGAGTTTTCAAGCTGGCCCAACCTGAGTACATAGCTACTAGGTCCAAAACCACAGGGGAAACTATTTTCCAAAGCCTTTCTCCCACTACTAGGAAGCCAAGAAACAAAATATTAGAGATCGAAATACCACCCAATATACTTGAGTTAGGAGCTTCTTTAGACTCAAGTACGTCTAGTGGGCCTGAGCCCCCAGTTTCAAACATGATAGCTACACCAAGTGTGTATGTCCCCATCATTACAAGTGTCGCCATTGTTCCTATAGGGTCGATACCCTTGAATAACATGGACCAACAACAACAACAACCACATGCCCTTTGGTATGGTGCGCAAAGTTCTCCCTTGGATATCCCTGGGGTAGTCCATGACTTGCCTAGAAATATTGAAAGGGGATTGCCTAAATTCGTGCATGATGGTCCCATAACAACCAAAGAACATGTCCAAATTTACAAGGATTACATGTTTAGACAAGGAGTTACCCACGAAGATATCGCTTGTCAAATTTTCCCTGCTAGTCTAGACAGTACGACCAATGAATGGTACAGGAATCTTCCCACAGGGTCCATTACTTCATGGGCCCAATTAGAAACTGCCTTTATTAGTCAATTTTGAATGTTGTTGGATCCTTCCATAATTTATAATTTATTCGTATCATGCAAAAGGCTACCCAATGAGCCCATAAGAACATTCAATCGGAGGTTCCAAAAACTATATACAAATTTAACTCACCACTTTGTAGTAGATCCTACGGTGGCCCCGCAACTATACTTTGGAGCTTTAGATCCGTTAACATCCTTGTTGACTAGAAGGAATCCTTAGGTTACGACACTTTCGTTAGCTTATGCGAAGACAATGACCCTTGAACAACAAATGAATTTACCAGGAGTAGGGTTGTCTCAATTGACTAGGATGGGACAATACGGTCCATACAGTCAATTCGCCATGATGAATCAATTAATGGCACCACAAGTTCCAACAATGAACAATTTCCAACAACCATCTCAAGTCGCATCATTTCCCACTTATCCTAATGCCTCTGTTCCAACACAGGCATTGATCCCAAATAACCCGATGACCTTTCCTGGGTTTAGTATGGGCAATAACTTGTTGACCATACCCGGGTTTACTCCGATTAGTATGCCAAGCCCAATGACTTATCCAACAATCACTCCTATTCAAAGTGTGAATCCAGGATGGAATCAAAGTGCCCAGACCCAAGCCATTGTACCTATTCCAGAGGTGGCTAATGCAAAAAATACAACTGGGCCCAGAAATACAAGTGCCCCAACCACATGGGCCCGAATCCATGATAGAAGACATGAAGGAAACATTGGCCAAAGTTTTGGTTATAGTGGGAAATGTTAATAAAAAATTTGACCAAGTCATTGGTCATAACCGACCTCATAACCATAGAGGAAAAGGAACATACAACACACATCCTAATAATGGACGAGTACCCAATCCCGTAGCCAATCAGGCAGATGTCTCGGAAGATTTTGGAGAGTTAGGATCTTGTGATAATGATTGCCCACACTGTTGCCATGGAAAGCAGGAGTCTATATTGACTGAAGTTATACATTCCCAAGAAAGTGAAGAAGAGGAGGATGTGGAGTTTTTGGAAAAGAAGATGAAGAAACATTGGAAGTTCATGCCAATAAATGTTTTGGGAAAGGAAATCACAAGTATTACACAAGGAGTTCTAAGGATCCCAAAACTTCCTCTACCCCTCCAAACAACCCATTATTTCCTCTTGATTTCAAAGGAGATGTTAATCCACCTCCTCCATCAATGGTGGAGAAGTCTAAGTTGGTGCAAAACATGTCAAATTCAAAAAAACCCACTTATGACTTGATAGAAGACATGAAGAAAACTAAGGCCAATGTATCAATGTATGATATGTCCCAAATTTTAGGCCAAGAAGTAAGTCCACCAAAAGGTTTGGATCCACCTACCCAAGTTCATGAAGCTAAGGGTGTTGAATCCCAATTGGTTTTGAAAAAGGAAAAGCGAGACGTACCCCCCTTTCTTATAACCATTAGAATTGCTGGTAGAAATCTACATAATTGTCTAATAGATTCAGGGGCCTCTACTAGCATTATGCCCCTAGAAATTGGTTTGGGACTTACACCAAAACCTTCTAAAAGCAAGGTGGTGCAACTGGATAGATCGGCCATGGAGGTAGTGGGAGAATTAAGTGATATTCTTATTCATGTCAACTCAGAACCTAGGGTTCAACATCACATAGATATATTGGTACTTAACATTCCTATCAAATATGGCATGGTGTTGGGAAGAGATTGGAGCAAGAACTTAAATGGATACATTGTAATAGACTCTTCACATATGTGGTTGCCTTGGAGAGGAGTGGCCAACCAAATTCGAATTGATAGTGAACCTAGGCTCAAGGAAATGATAACAGAATACAACAAACCTAATGAGATTCAATACATTGAAACTGAATTAGGAGCCTATTGCTTGGACGTAGAAATTCTTGAGAATTCTCAAAATGGAAGTATTGGATGCAATGATTCTAAAGAACACCATAAGGTTTGGACTCTAAGATTTGATGGATCCAAGTCCAAACAAGGGGTGGGAGCTGGTATTGAACTTTCATGTCTAGACAAAAAACCTATGTTGGCTGCATATAGATTACAATTCCCAGCCACCAACAATGTGGCAAATATGAGGCCTTGATTTTTGGACTCCAATTGGCCCTTCGAAAGAAAATCAAATGTATCAAGGTCTTAGGTGATTCTAAATTGGTGGTAAAACAAGTGAAAGGACAATATGCATGTAAGAACAAGTGGCTCAGCCTTTACCAAACCAGAGTTAGAGATTTAATAAATGAATTTGATGCTTTTAACATATCTCTAATCTCTAGAAAAGGCAATCATTTGGTGATTCTTTAGTCGTAGTCGCTAGCATGCTTAAACCAATGGATCACAAGAAGTGCAAGAAATTTTCCATAGAATTAGTCCCTTGCCCCTCGATACCTGATAACGTCATGAATTTCCAAGTCTTTGATAGTGACAGACATATATTCAATTTTGTCACTAATTCTGGTATCTTTGAAAATCAGGTTATTGATGAAGACGAGAGGGGGCAAGAAGAGGCAGGTTTGAAAATGGAAGCCACTAGAAAATGGAATGAGATGCCAAATGGGATGGCCTCATTAGAGAAAATGTTTTATATTGGATACCAACCAAAAGGAGGGAGAAAAGTTCCACCTCCCAAAGAGGCTTGTGACTCAGTCAATATTGGAAGTGCAGAAAACCCTCGTGAAATACTCATTGCAAAGGCATGTACCGAACATGAAAAGAATTCCATTGCCAATGCATTGAAGGAATACATAGATTGCATAGCTTGGAGCTATAAGGAGTTGAGAACTTATGATCATAATGTTATAATGCATACAATTCCTTTGAAGCCAAACTCCAAACCCTTTAGGCAAAGACAGAGGCCAGTCAATCCATTACTAGAGCCCTTGATAGAAAAAGAGGTAAAGTGACTATTAGAAGCTAAAATCATCTTTCCTATTAGGCATTCCACATGGGTTGCTAAATTGGTCCCTATGAGGAAAAAGAGTGGAGAGATAAGGCTATGTATTGATTTTAGAAATCTGAATAAGGCCTCACAAAAGGACAATTACCCTTTACCTACCATTGATGAAATCCTTCAAAAGGTAAATGGGTCAAAAATGATGTCATTCCTAGATGGCTATTCAGGATACAATCAAGTCCTCATCCATCCTAATGATAGGATGAAAACCGCCTTCACCACAAAATGGGGCACTTTTGCATATAGGAGAATGCCTTTTGGATTATTGAATGCAGGTGCCACATTCCAACGAGCCATGGACTTTGCCTTTAAGGGGCTCATCGGTAAGTGCATTATTGTCTATGTAGATGACATTCCCATATTTTCTAAGAATAGGGAGAACCATGTCAAGGATCTAAGGAAAGTTCTCCAAAGGTGTAGGGAACATGGCATTTCACTCAACCCAAAGAAGTGCATTTTTGGGGTAACGAAAGGAAAATTATTGGGACATGTAATATCCAAAGATGGAATTTCCATTGATCCTAAAAGAATAGATGCCATACAACAAATTCCTTTTCCCAATAGCAAAAAAGAATTGAGATCATTTTTTGGGAAGATTAATTTTGTTAGAAAATTTATTTCAGGTTTTTCAGAAATTGCAAAGCCCTTGAACGATATGTTGAAGAAAGAGGCCCAAATAAAATGGACGAATGAAAATAGGGATGCTTTCAAAAGAATCAAGGATGCGATTTCTAGAGCCCCGATTTTAGTGAGTCCTGATTATGTGAAGCCTTTCTACATTTACACATTTGCTTCAGACCATTCCTTTGCGAGCGTTTTAACTCAGAAGAGTGAACGCAACATTGAAAATCCTATTGCCTTCCTTAGTACTCCTCTCAAAGATGCAAAATTGAGATATTCCATCTTGGACAAGCAAATGTATGCCCTATTTAAAACTATTAAAAAATTCAGGCATTATATAGTCCACAGTAGGGTGTTTGCTATAGTCCCAGATCCTGCAGTTAAAGCCATGTTTATACAAAATGAACTGGGTGAAATACGAGGTAAGTGGATCTCAACTCTTCAAGAATTTGATCTTGAAATTCAACCTATGAAGATAGTGCGGGGACAAGGGTTGGTTAAGGCCATAGCAGAAAATGATCCCTTAGTTTCATGTCAGCATTATGAAACAACAGATATAACTGAAGATGAGTGGTACGTAGATGTTGTGTATTTTTTACTAAATGGTAAGTGTCCACCACATTTAAATTCTACTCATCGAAGAGCCTTGCATCTAAAATCTGCTAATTTTCTAATCAGATCCGGTGTATTATACAAGAAAAACCATGAAGGAATTTACCTTCATTGTGTTGATCGAAAAGAGGCAGCTCAAATACTCGAGGAGTTCCACGGTAAGTATGGGACAGGGCATGGGTCTACTAATGCCACAGCCCATAAAATCCTTAGAGCTGGTTACTATTGGCCTCAATTGTTCAAAGATGCTCATGCTCATGTGAGGTCATGTCATACTTGTCAAATTGTGGCAAATAGAGAAAGGGGTGCTTCTATGCCATTACAATCTGTAATTGAGTCTAGACCTTTTGCACAATGGGGTTTGGATTTTGTTGGGATCATCAGTCCCAATTCATCCGATTCCCATAAATACATTCTCACAGCTACAGATTATTGCACAAGGTGGATGGAAGCTATTCCCACTAAAAATGCCACTTCGTAAGTTGTTATTAAATTCTTAGAGGATAACATTGTCACTCGATTCGGAATGCCTAACTCCATTGTAAGTGACAACGGTTCCACTTTCTCCTCTCTAGAATTTGCAAATTGGGCATTCGACAACATGGTGAGTTTGAAGTTTTCTTCAAATTATTATCCACAAGGTAATGGATTGGTTGAGTCTTCTAATAAGAATTTGTTATGTGTCATTAAAAAGTTGCTTGAAAGAAATCCTAGAGATTGGCATAACAAACTTAAGTTGGCTCTTTGGGCTGATAGAATCAGAATCAAGGAATCATTAGGAACATCTCCTTACCACTTAGTTTATGGACAAGATCCTATTTTTCCCACAAATATTAAGTTACAAACATTACATTTCATGAAAGATTACCTTGGAACTGATAATAAACTTGAAACTAGACTAACACAATTGATGCATCTGGATGAAAAGAGGGATGAGGCTATGCTTCACTTTAGTAAACACCAAGATGTAGTAAAAATGTGGTTTGATAAAAAGTCTAGAGTCAAAACATTTAAAGTTTCATATTTAGTGTTGTTGTGGGATAAGAGACATGAGAGGAAAGGAGATCATGATAAATTTGATTACTTATGGTTGGGTCCTTACCAAATTTTAGAAGTCCTAGGTGAAAACAACTTTAGATTAAAAACCTTGGATGAAAAATATTTGGCTTTACCCGTCAATGGGCTGCATTTAAAACACTATTTCCAGGCCTGAAATGGCAAGGCCTTGTATTATATGTAAATATGTCATGCTTTGTTTTGTGTGGGCAGATTTGATTTTTTTTTGGTATGTTTTAGGCTTTTGCCTTCAACCTTTATTTTAGCATGATGAGGTTGTTCTGAATAAGGTTTTGAGGCATTTTGATTGCTTTGTTTTTTTTCTTAGCTTGGTGTGTTGGTCATTGGACTAGTTTTGGGCTTGATAAAAAAAAAAAAAAAAGAAAAGAGAAGGGGATAGCAAAGATGTTAGTTTGTATCCTTATCAATGTTTTAAGACTAGAAATATATGAAACAATAGAATCGTATTACAGAAAGCTCCACGAGTACTGTAAACACACTAAAGAATATCGTTTGAAATTTGGGATACATGAAAGTTGTCAGTTTTGCAAGATAGGGTGAAGCATTTTGTATAATTCATCTTACTCATTTGTTTCAGGATACATTGCATAAATACTTTGAGTCTCATTCCATTCCATATTCCAAAAACAACCACCAAAAACATGTCAAACCCTCTTAGGATCATTGCACAATAAACATTAAGTAAGGTCTTGAGATTGGAAACTGATGCCGCATTGTCTTGAATTAGACACGTTCTGCACATATAAAGAACATCTTGGGAAAAATGGTTGAAACCATACTTGGAAGAAAAAGTAAGGCAAAAATAATTTTTCTTGTCTATCCCATCATGCAAAACATAGTCCATGAAACAATGGTTTTCACCACTCCCACAATACTTAAAACCCATTTGGATTGGAAGGATAGTACTACATGTCCCTTGCAAGGATGGGTAGTCATCCCTAAGGTTCAAGGAAGCCATTACTACTCCACCTCCATCACATAATTTGGACTGGAAGGATCATACTACATGTCCCTTGCAAGGATGGGTAGTCATCCCTAAGGTTCAAGGAAGCCATTACTACTCCACCTCCATCACATCATTTGAGTTGGAAGGATCGTACTACGTGTCCCTCACAAGGATGGGTAGTCATCCCTAAAATTCAAGAAAGCCAAAGCCAAAGCCTAGACTATGGGGTTGATCTCCACCGAGGGCTATAGACGCCTGACTGGTAGTGGAGTAGGCTCATGTGTGGCGACATGTCTATTTAAAAAAAGCAAGACCTCTCACCGCTCACATGGACAGGCTAGCCTGGCATTTTTATCCATAGCAGGTTTAATCATTTTGCTTAAGGTGAGGTAATAAACTCAAATCAGAGTAGTAAGGATAGGGTTAAATTCTCATCATGCTTAGGTTGAGAATCTGATTCCCCAAAGCTCTAATTTCACTTACACATGCACATGGATTCAATATGGTAGTGGCGCATAACCAACCTTGAGATTGGGTATATGAACTCAATACATGCATGATTGGTCCTAAGAGGGTTTGATAGTTTTAATGTTTTTGTTCATGCTACTAAAAGTTTATGAGTCCTTGCAAAGCAGGTCAGTCATAGGTTATCATTCTGGCAATACATTCAATCTTGCATAGACCTTCCATGATTCATTATATGCATTCATGTGAAACTGGCAATAGAATGTGGAACTAATTTCAAATGATAAAGAATGAATCACTATGCACACATTGAGCGGATGCTGAATGATTCTAATGTTTCATGTATTTTTGGTCTATTTACATTCTTTGGATATTTGCTAACGCTTGCAGTTGAGTTGTAGGTTTTTAGGTTGGGTTCTCACCGAAATGCTTAGGAGCATTTCCCAATAGAGTCGCCATTTGTTGTGGCTGCTCCACAACGAGCCCCAAAAATTGGGGACCCACCTTTTTGTTTGAAAGATCGATGTTTGCAGTTTGTTTTAAGGGTCTATGCCTTCGTTTTGTCGTGGGTTGTGCAATTGTTGCCGGTTCTTGTCGATAATATTTTATTGTCGATGATATTTTATTGTCGATAATTTTTTCTTGTCGATGATATTTTATTGTCGATGACTTTTTCTTGTTGATGATATTTTATTGTCGATGACTTTTTCTTGTCGATGATATTTTATTGTCGACAAACTTTTTCTTGTCGACGATATTTTATTGTCGATGACTTTTTCTTGTCGACGATATTTTATCGTTGACAACTTTTTCTTGTCGATGAAACTTTTTCTTGTCGACAATATTTTATTGTCGACAACTTTTTCTTGTCGACAACTTTTTCTTGTTGACAATATTTTATTGTCGACAGTTTGTTCTTGTTGATGACTTTTGTCGTCATGACAACTTTGTCATCAATTTGTGTTTTATTTTTAGCAAGTTTATTGTCGAATGTCGGTGTTGCTAGTCATGGGTGTTTCAGATAATGAAAACAATAAAAAAAATAAAAACATTAAATAGCTTTACATTTTACATGTTGTCTCGTTCTTCTTTCAGCACCATATATTTTTTTTTTTTACTTGGGACAGACTTGAATAATTTACCATATTTTTGGAAATTCTATTTTGCAGGAAGCAGTCAGCTTTATCGAGGAAGGTGAAGGTGTGAAACAATGACGGCTTCGAAAAGAAAGCAATAGCGCATGATGGGGCCTTGGCACATGTCAGCCACATAGACGAAGAGTTTGACGTCAAAATTTTCACTTGGAGACTTGGGGGTGGTACGTCGAATGTTACAGTGTAACCGATGGGAAGCACCGTGGTGGACAGCGTAAGGAAAATGTGGTAGTTTGAGTTGGCGTGAGAGACACACTTGACGTGGAGATAGAAAGTGGAGCATGACGATAATATAGCCAGCAAAAATGAATAACAACAGGTACAAAGGTTATAAGTGTGAAGGAACAGTTTGACTGACAGTCTACTATCATATTCCAAAACTGCTATGAATGAAAGTGCAGTCTATAGGGAGGCGAGCAATAATTCAATGCCACGCTGGTCGATCAATCAATGCAAGGTCCAGTAGGGCAGTTTGAAATAGTTTAGCAGTGTTTTGACAGCTCCCTGATGGTAGGCTACCGACTCAATGAAATCTAAGCCAATTATGTAGGACCTTCGGGCAGGTGTTCATCAGACATATACAACAAAATGAGTGGCAGATCGTAGCTACAAGTTCAGAGAACAGACGATCAAAAGTCCAACATGGCATTAGATTTCACCAATGGGAGTAGTAGGGGTTATCACTCATGTGGGACCCAACTGAAGCGTGGTGCAGAATGTGATGCTGTAAATTTGTTACCATCAGGAAGAGACGAGCTACAACAACATGTAGGTAGATTTGCTGGAAGGAATCAATGGCAATTACCTGGAGAAAAATGCTAAAGAGGGACCCACCACGTCAAATGGAGTAATGACCCGACAACATAAAAAAATGTGAATGAAACTATAACACGAGCAATAATGGCATAACCTTGGAATAGAAAATGCAGACGTGGCAGGTAGCACATATTTGAGTGACCAACATTGTAGGTGAACCAGTGAGGATAGAGGGAGCCATTATGTCAGCAAACAAAGGTAGATATTAGATGATGACAGATGTCAGATAGCAGTTTAGGTTGGCAGAAAATAACTGTAGAATAGCTCCAAGAAATCCTAGATGCTTTTTAGAAACCCTAAACCTAATCGTTGCCCATATAATATTCAAGAACGACGTAAATGTGTTCTTTTGTTTGAGTTGTTTGGCTGTTGGAGAGGTAGCATATAGGAGACACTAGGAGGTGCGTGCGAAGCTTCCAGGGTGATGTTATGCAACATCTACAGCTGAAATGCAGAGTACAAGCTTCGATTGGGCATATGTTGACCCCTATGGGTTCAATGTTGACAAGGTTATCATGATTCATGGGAGGCATAAGGTGAGTATCGAACATTCGACCCATGGACGTATAAAAAACTTTGGGTTTTTACTTATATAGAATAGATACCTAAGGGAGGCATAAGGTGTGTGTTAATGTTGGTTGGTTTATTTGGTCAAGCATACCATGGGCTATATGGGGAGATATTTAAAATTTGTGCTTTATATGGTATGCAA
This sequence comes from Wollemia nobilis, assembly GCA_028583015.1. Lineage (NCBI taxonomy): Eukaryota > Viridiplantae > Streptophyta > Pinopsida > Araucariales > Araucariaceae > Wollemia > Wollemia nobilis. Next base: position 3,018,371 of record JAQPPZ010017049.1, on the reverse strand, counting down.
GAGTTATAAGGGTGTAAATAAAAGTTTATTTATTTATGTTTTATTTTCTATGATGTATATGATAAAGGGTAAGGGAGTTATAAGGAGATAAAAGTTCGATATTATTTTTATTTTTATTATTTTATAATGTTAAAAGGGATTGAAAGAAAATAAAATAAAATATAAAGTTATATTTATATTTTATATTTATTTTGTTTAACATTATAAGGAAGAGGAAGGGTTTGTTAAAAAAGTTCATTTGTTTCAGTTGCAATAATGATGACGTTCACACATTTGAGAGATGAATGAGAGAAGTGGAAATGAACCATTGGATCAAAACCTTAAATATCCCAATGAGGCATTGCAAAAGGGGCTAGAAATTGTAGAAAAAAAGACCATATTTCGGAATAAAAGAGCTTTTATTTGGCAAGAGCAACTTTTGTGTGTGAAATCAAAAGGAGACTGAAACTAAGACTGCTATTATTTTTGTAAATATTTCCTTTGCATTATTGTTTTTTGTATCTATTTGTTATGCCATGAAATGGGTTACGATAGGTGAATGATTGAATGATGCAATTATTTGTTTCCATAGAGTTTTACATCTGATCTAATCTGACTATGTTTATGTTGTAGGTCTGTTAGGTCAGGTTGTTTTAGAATTTCATCTCATAACTTGGGGTTTTGCAGGGAGGAGATTGCTAACCAAATTAATGTTCTATTTTGGTTTTTCTAGCTAACTTTTATGAATAATGTTTCTGTTTTATTCTCTGACATTTAGATTAATCTCATCTTAAAAGCTGCTTTTCTGATTCTGGTCCATTCCAGAATTTTTTGCATTTGTTTTCATTCGATTCTGGTCCATTCCAAAATTTTTGCTAATTGTTCCTTGATTCTGGTCCATTCCAAAATTTTTGCTAATTGTTCCTTGATTCTGGTCCATTCCAAAAAAAATTGCATTTGTTTTCATTCCATTCTGGTCCATTCCAGAATTTCTGCTAATCGTGTCTTGATTCTGGTCCTTTCTAGAATTTTTGTATGTAATTGATTTCTTGATTCTGGTCCATTCCAGAATTTATGTTCATAAATAGTTCATTTGTTGTCATGAATAATCTAAGTCATAAAGAAGGTAAATAAATCTACCAAGCGTATGCTCTGCGTCTGCGCTTGAGAAAGCAATCTTCTTGCATCAAAAATTGGAGGGTTTGTTTGTAGATCTAGTGTTTCCCAAAGAAAAATAGGGATTAATAGCGGAGAAGAGAAAGCCGCTTCTAGGTCCACTTCTTTAATTTAGATTTTCATTCTTGCATCTCCAAACACATTCATCTAATTTTTAGATAAAATATGGGTTTAGGAGGGCTACTAATTCCAAATGCACATTAAGTCAGATCAAGTGAATGAATCCTAAATTTCTAACTTACTAATTGTTGCTAACATTTAATGCTAACATTGCTAACTTTACTAACACCAAATGCTAACATAGGGATAGTGGAACACTTTTAAATGAAGATAAAATGAACCCGCTAACTCTAAAAATGAACCTCATGTTAAAGGCACGGAGCTTAAAATGAAGTGGCTTATACCACACACTTTCTCATTTTGAATTTTTTTTAAGCTGAAGATAAAAGATGTTACTAACTAGGTTTCGGGTAGATCACTTTAATCTCAATAACATTAAAATAAGCTATCTTCGCATTTGGTTGATTTAATGGATTACGGTTGCAAAGTACTTGTTCGAATCATTAAAGGCCCCTTGTTAACTATTACTTGCATGGTTTAAGTTATTCTGGTATACATTCATTTATTTGCTTTAGTCTTGTTTGATTATATGCACATGAATGTGTGTTCACAAGAACCTTGGAGAAATGAATAATGCTACTTAATTTCTTTGCAAGAGAAAGTTTCCTGTTTGATACTCTAGTTGTGGTGATCATTTTGCTATAGGGTAAAATATTCACTCAACGAAGTACTCTTGACCTTCACTCTTCTTTGAAACTCTTCACTTTCCTATTCTAAGGACACATGTGCACTCTTACATAATGGACACTTGTGCACATTTACACTCACAACACTTGCACACTTAATTACATGACACTTGTGCATTTCTTGCACATTATTATATTACATAAAATATTTACTCACACTCTAATATAGGACACACTTCTAATCTAATATTTACAATGATGTACCCAAGGTGATACATTAGCATGTACCAAATAATGTAATATGCTCCAACTATAAACTAACAAAAGACACACAAAAGACATTTTTAATATGTTTTCATGTTCTAATTCTATGCAAATAGATTTAATGGTCTTGCTTATAATTTAAAAAGAAAAAAAAGGGAAAAAAAGAAAAGGCTTCTTAATTTAGCCACTAAGAATGTGTTTCACATTAGATTCACCAAAGATGTAGAGGAGGAAAATTGTCTTGCCACATACAATTCTTGACTGGATCTACTGGGAGTCGAGGTGACCACGGGGGTATGTTATATTCTCTACACTTGAGAGATTGGGGATTGAAGGGTTCACCATAAATGGTTTAAAGACTCCCTCCAAGTCTAGGGTGGAGATGTTTGATGTGTATATTAAGAAAACACCTATATTTGGCCTTTCTAAAATCTAAGCTAAGAAAATGAAAGAACAATGCAAGCAAACATAAATGCAGGCAAATAAGGACTAACCCTAGTATGATTTTGGATTTTCAATGAGAACTAAACCCTAAATTGCAATAAAGAAAGCCTTTTTATTTTTAGTAAGTTTTTAGGAGAATGCACAAACAGGGTTAACCCTAGAATGCAAACTATATGATTTTTCTCTTTTGAATGCCTAGAATAAAATAAACATATTTTTCTTTAGCTTATGTTTAAATATGAAATAGACAAAAAAGCACATAAAAAACATCCTAAGAAATTTATTTAGGGCACTTATCTGATTTGGCAGTTGATCCTAGCTTTAACTTACATCTAGAATATCCAAACAACTTAAATCTTGTGAAACAACTTATAAACCCTAGAAAAATTGGTCAGTGTTTGAAGGCCTACTTAGACCGCTATATGAATTTTCTTAGAGGTGCAACAATCAAGCCCCTTTGGTCCTTTTAGCTGATTATTTGAAAATGAAATGATATTTGGACTTTAGAACAAGAAAAATCAATATGAAATAGGCATGCAATAGTGAAATGAAATATAGATAGAATGGATATAACAAAAATCTAACATGCAAGATGCAAATTAGGGTTTTGGGAAGCAATAACTTAAAGGGATGACATCAATATGGATTACCAATTTTGTGCCCTATATAGATAGGATGTAGATTTGATTCAAAGCAGTTTTTGGGTCCCAAAATGTTGAAAAATGTGATGCAAAATAATAAAAAATAGATCTAACAAATAATAATGCAATCAAAGAACTTGGTTAGTTGATGGAGGAAGCAAGGAGTAATGATAAGGTGAAATAATCAACCCAATGTGGTAGATCTCTCCAATAATAAAGACTCCTCCACTTGTTCACCAAGAGAAGCTAACACCCAAACATAAAACAAGGAAACAACAACTCCATAATAGAAGAGCACTAGCAAGCATTAAAAAGATAGCATATATCAAGCTTAAAATTTGTAGAAGATAGAAGATATAGAAAATAGGGGATCCCATATTCTATTTATAAGAGGTTTGGATGAGGTTTAGGCAAGAAAATGAAAAATAAACTTGGCTACGAGCTGATGCCATAGATGTCAGCTAAAAACTTGAGCTTTTTAAGAAAAAAGTCCAAATTTTCCAAATTTGCACCCTATAAAATTATAGGACATGAATTCAGCAAAGGTTTTTAATCAAATTCACACCCCATAAATTATAGGATGCAATTTTGACAATGCTAAATTTTCCAAATTCGTTCCCGATATGGGATAACCATGAATTCAATACAACTAGATCCATGTGTAGTTTTTTCTATATTTTGAGGGACCAAAAAATGTTAGAATGAGATAAAACTTATATCGTTAGACAACTATTTTTGAGCCCGATCCAATGGTAGTGTTTTTGAGAATAATGAAGAAGATTTTATGGGGAAAATTTGGCTCAAAAATGACCTTACTTTTTGAAGCAATAAATGCTCAATTTTAGGTCTTCAAAAGGTGGATTTGGCTTGGTTGGTTAGAGGGTTGATGCATGAGGGTGAATTGATGAAAAATGGGTTAATTTTTAATGTCTACAAGGCTACAACATTGCTTTGACAACCAAGGTATATTTTCTTTCAACCTCTTCATGAGTGGGTGGAAAACCATCTTAAAATTCACATATAGTTTTTTATATGCTTTGTAAGGTACAACTATATAGTCATAAATAATTAGTGTCTTGTTGTCATGTCCCATTTATCTAATTGTAGTTTTGGAAACCAATGTGTTTTTAAATTTAAAATCATCCAAATGAGGTAAAAGAAGTGATTAAATTGTCATATTTATTTGAATTTCTTGAGTTGCCTATTCATGTAATCAACAACGCACTTGATGCAATACTATATTTGTAAGTGACCTTAATAATTTTCAATTGTATGCAGTATGGCCATGCATTCCTTTCTTACTAGGTCATCATTCATCTCTCCTAGGATAGTTACTACATCTAATAAGACCATTTATATATATTTTTTGAATAGATTTATTATAAAAGGTAATTTGAATCCTTGGGCATCCTAAGGATTTTATAGTTGAGTAGCAAAGAATTCTCTTCACCTTTTGTAATCAAGCTTATTATAATATTCCATTTGGACTTGTTGAAATATGTCTAATATGATCTTGTTTAGACCAAGATCAAAAGTATGAAGAAGTTCTTATGTAAACTATTAATGTATCCTACTAGCATGTAATTATGTTAGCCTATAGCTATTTTCATGTAAGACAAAGGGTCTCTTTCATATTTCATCATTAATTGTATTGATTAATCCATATTTATGGATAACCTTGCTTAAAAGGTAAAACATTATTATATTATTGTAATGTTAATCTTAAGATAATAGTAGACTGAGGTTAACCTCTCATTAGGGTTTTGGTATCACTATAAATACCCCTCAATGATGATCCATTTGTATTATAAGTGTAAATAAACTATGATATATTGGAATTCCCAAGGGTACACTCCTACTTCTTGCCATCTCTCTCTCTTATCATTTTTTCTTTCATCTCTTAATGCTATCTTTGATTTGCTTCTACCTATTTTTTGGTTATGATCATGGTGAATGGATGTTATGGAATATTTTTGGAAAGTATTAGGAAATTTGACATGGTATTAGTGTGAGGAGAAAAGCTACATCACTCGATACCCAAAAATATTTATCCTTATTGGTGATTGAAGAGGTAGATTTAGTATGCAATAATTTGGAGTGAATATTGCTAAAATCTAGATTTGAAAATTCAAATTTTAAATTTTGTTTGGAACCAAATCTCATCCATTTTTCATGCATATTTTTTGAATGTTTTTTGTATGCTTAGCACATCATGACTCTCTCCATCTAATTATTGACAAATATGTGGATCATTAAAGGTAGATAAGACACCAGTAATGGTATTGACTGCTCATAAAGAGGTTGTGATTTCAAGTCATTGTGCCATAATTTTGTATTTATTTCATGTTTTGTCCACCATTGATCACCCTTGAATCTCCTTTCTATAATAGAGAGAGTGGCACGATGACACATACGTGGCTATTTTGGGGTATGTTCTAGTTTAAGCCTTGACCTAGATCCTTTTTACCAGGATTGATGTCTATAAGGGCATTGTCCTAAAGTGTCATATATGCACCCCTTAACTGAGCAATAGATATATAAATATTTACAAAGAATTTTCTATCCACGAGGCTATACTTCAATGGTTGAACACTTCTATGCGTAGTAGATATCAACAATTCAAATCTTGGGTATTTTTTGGACACATTGTTTGTTGAAGTGATTTGGTGAGTTCATATCCTATATAAACCTTGCATTATGGTGCATTGGTTGGTTTTTTCCCTTGTTGTATGGGGGTTGGTAGTTTATTTTCAATAGACAATAATTTTATGAGGAGATATTGCTTGGTGGTAGAATATGCATGATCAAAACTAGTAAGATCTCTTCCCTTTTTCAATAGTAGTAATGGCATAGTGGTTGGTTGATTTTATTATAGCTTACAGGTTCCAAGGTTGAAACTTAGTGCAAACCCTTATTTTTGGAAAGGTATGCATCAAGAAGAATATTTTTACAATTTGTTTCCTTTTTGCTTTCAAACAATGGACATGGTGCATTGGTCCATTCGTACGCTTGGAATGGAAAGGTTTTTGGTTCAATATCCATCGACTATGAACCCATTATAAATTCATATATATATATATATATATATATATATATATATATATATATATATATATATATATATATATAAGAACCTACAACCAATCATATCAATCAACTTGTCAAACTCTAATTCACCAGTTGAAAATGTAACATCCAATCCAATGGCACCAAGTGATAGATTTCAATTTGGCAAAAATGTTTCTAACATTTGGTATTTTGTTTTTTTTTTCTAATTTGAGTGCTAATATACCAGATCCCCCAAAGGCCATGACATTTGCATATGAAATCATTTGGAGCCCTTTTTCTTAGATTATATGATTTTTCAAGATTTACACAATGTTAACATTAGATTATGGACCTATTATAGTTTTTTTTGTTGGTAAAATGCTTCAATGAAATATTTATTAATCAAGATATTTCTAAATACAAAAGGTGTTGCCCATTATGATAACAACTACTTGCAATTACCCATAACTAATAACTAACTCATGAATCCTACATTAAGTGATTACAACCACTCAATTTATTATGATGTTAAAAAACTATAATGATAATAATTTCTAAACATTCCCCTATTATTACATCATTATTTAGAGTTTCTTGGAGAGGAAATCTTGAAATACCTCAAACTTAACATGTGCAAGTAACTTGGTGAAGATGTCTACACATTGTTCCTAATTAGGGCAAAAATGGAGTTAAATATTGTGTTGTTGAACATGTTCATGTATGAAATAATACTAAACTTCAATGTGTTTAGTGCAATCATGGAACACTAGATTACAAACAAGATTCAAAACATCTTGATTGTGATACTATATGATTGGTTTAGTTTGTGGTACTTTCGTGCTTGCTAACATATATTTCAACCATATTGCATTGTAGAAAACTCCTCATGTAGTATGATATTATGCTTATGTGGAAGATCAAGAAACTATTTGTTGTTTCTTATTTCCCCATGATATAGGTATATATCCTAGAAAGAATACATAACTATAAGTGGATCTTAAATCATTAATACATCTTACATAATTTGCATTTGTGTAGCTAGTTAAGAAGAATTGATTATATTATAAACCATACTCAATGATACCATGTACATACCTTAATACTCGCTTTGCTACCTTATAATTTTAGTTCTTGCATAAATTATGATAGGTAACTTACTACAAAGATGGTATTTGGCCTAGTATATGTTAATTAAATGAGACTTCCAATCAACTATTGATAGAGAGTTTTATTCATCAGTGGAGGGGAGTCAAATCACAAGAGTTGTAGCCCTAGTTCCATAGGAGTCATCATAGTATTACAATCATTAATGTGATATTTATCAAAAAGTGTCTTGGGATATTTGATTTTTGAGATAAAATGCAATGATGTATTTTCGATACTTCCAATTCTAGACAATAGTACAATAGTCCAAGACCAGTCATGTTAAATGAGTTTTTCAAGTCATCCAATGCTACAAGTATAATTTTCTTAGAACTAGCTATAATGACCAAATAATCTACATATATAATGATAATTACAACATTCTCCCTTTCTCTTTGTGGTATAGATTTGGATCATGTGGGTTTCTATTAAAATATTATTTTTCAAAATGTTCATCTATTTTTATATACTAGGCTTGAGAAGCCTATTTGAGACCATATATAGATTTAATAAATTTACACATCTTTGTTTCTTGTCTAGGTATAATAAATCCCTATGGTTCAGTCATGTAGACTTGTTCCTTGAGGTCACCATTAAGGAAGGTCCTTTTGACATCCATATGATGAATGCTCCATCTGAACTATGCAACTAGAGAAAATATCATTCTAATGGTCTTTATTTTAGTTGTAAGTGTAAATGTTTCTTCATAGTTGATGTTCTCCTTTTGTGCATAGCCCTCGACTACAAGTTACATATTGTATTTATGAATACTACCATCCAACTTATAGTTGGTATTGAATATCCATTTGCATCCAATGACCTTCTTCCTTAGTGGAAGATCAACAAGTTGCCAAGTCTTGTTCTTAATTAATGGTTATATTTATTATCCATAATATCCTTATAGGACTTAGATTTAAGAGCTTCCAAAACTATAGATGGTTCAAAATATTGTACAACAATTCTCATCAGGGCCATATTTATCTCATCACAAGCTATCCTATGTATCCTCAATCTCGTGGTAGATGTATCTGGAACTCCATCTATTCTTGAAGCTCTTAATGTACTAGTGTACCAGTTGGGTACTTTTTGTATGTGATGTGGTGTTGCAGACTGGTCTACATCACCATAATTATTGTCTTTATCATGGTTATCCTCAAACAATTCCTCACTTGCATCTTCTTCATATTATTCATCACTGTGAAGTACTATTGGAATAGAATTGGATGAAGATTCCTATGGAGAATATGAAAGTGAATCATTCTTCTCATAAAAAATAATGTTATAAATAATTTAAAATTTCTTGGTAGTTAGATAAAATAATCTATAGTATTTTGATTCATCACTATAACCTAATATAATGTATTGATGAGACTTCTTATCCAATTTTTGTCTCTTCTCCTTTAGGATGTGCATATATGTTGTACAACCAAAAACAAAAATATGGGAAATTTATGGCTTGTATTTGGTCCATGCTTCTTTAGGAGTGATGTGATCAAGTGCTATAGTGGGGATGCAGTTGAGCAAACAAACCATAACATGTATTTTTACCCAAAAACAAGGTGCAATTTGATAATATTTTGATATGCAGTAAACCATTTTCATGATGGTTCTATTTTAATATTCAACAACACCATTCTATTATTGTAAGCTACTATAAATTGTTGACAAATACCACGTTTCTTTAAGAAAGTAAAAAACTCAATGCTGGTAAAATCCCTTTATCAATATGAGTACAGTACATGGATCCAATGAGATGTGAATGTATTAATTTGACCCTTAAAATATTTGTAGTAAAAGGATTCATTCTTGTTATGCAAGAAAAATACCCATAATTTGCATGTATGGCTATCAACAAAAAGTTGAAAATATTGATATCCATTATAACTTGAAGCCATTGGTCTACATAGATTGATATGAACTAGATTGAGAGGTCTTTTGGCTTGAGATTCTAAAGAACCAAATGGATCTTGATGTTGATTTCTAGCTTGACAACAAGAGAAAGTTTGAGTAAACTTATTTAAGGAAGACCTTGGACCATGTGCTTCTTTAAAGTAAAATAAGATATCTAAAAATCAAATGATTGTATCATTGATGCCTAGGTGATATAAAAATATTAGATTTGACAATTAATGCCTGATTGTCATGATGTACTATATGAAGCTCAAACATTTTTCCTATTCCTTTACCATGTGTAACAATCATAGACTTTCTAGCATTATCATGAATGAAATATACTTGGAAGTCATATCATTTGTCAAACTTAACCTTCAAATTATGGTTTAGTAATTGGTTGACAAAGAGAATATTCTTAGTGAGTCCTCAAACATACAAGACTTCTGTTATCTTGCATGTGTATAGCCCAAGTTTATAAATTGATATCACCTATGTATTTGATGTCATAGGATGTGTCATCACTGAGGGAGACTTTTCCTATATAACTAAAATAGTCTAGAGTTTGAAACCATTTCTTTTGACTATTCATATGCTTGGTTGCTTCAGAATTAACATATTAAATATCATTAGGATGTCTTGGTTGATCATGAGCAACATATACATACTTTTGAGGGTTCATATTCAACAACATTACCAACTTGTTGATAAAAAATTTATCATTTCGCTTGTCATTTGATGACTTATTATACTATAGATTCTTTGCTTGAAGAGATGATCCATTTTTAAAAGGATTGAGCTAATACTATTTTAATGTGTGACCATTTTTACCACAAAGAACACATATATATTATGTTTAAGAATTGTTTTCTTGATGCTATAAGCGTTGTCAAGATCATGTACCTTTTTTTATTGGTTAGTTTCCATTTTTATAAAAAAGGAGAACATGAACCTCATATTTTGATGTATGAGAGGCTTCCATTTCTTGAAGTAGACTCACTAATTTTTCAAAATTTTATGTTTTCCTAGTAACATTTAGGATTGGCATAAATACATTATATTTTAGGGGAAGAGATCTCATAACAATGGGAATAGGTGTATCATTAGACAATGTTTCTCCCAAGGTTTATAGTGATGCATGTAGCTTTGAAAATTATCTTATAAATGACTTGAACTATTTTCCATGCTTCATTTTTAGAAAATAAAAATAGCCTTGAAGGAATAATATTTTATTCTTGTACTTTACCTCAAGTACTATCTGGAGTTTATCTCATACATCTTTGGATGTGGTTGAGTCATAAATAAATGGTTGAACTTCATTAGTGATGCTAAACATGATGATCAACCAAGCCTTCCTCTCTACTTTGTCAAACATATAATATATTTTTGGATGGTTAGTGGATCTATCTACAAATTCCCATATTTCCTCAAACTCAAATTATTTTTGAGTTTAGTTTTCCAAGTAGAATAATTATTTTTCTACAATAGCTAGAAATTAGGTAATAGAAACTTTGGTGCACTACTATTCATGTTCAATATTTAGAAAATTAGAAAATTATAATTCCACTATATTGACCTTGAAAAAATATTTTTAATGCATGTATATAATCCCACACTTACAAATCAATCAATACCTTGAACTATAAGAAATCAACAATTTCTCGTTGGAAAAAAATAAGTTGTAGGGGATTGAGGTATTTTCCTCCAACTAAATTCTATAGGGAATATTCTTGAAATATTTTCTTTAATGTTCTAGTTCTTTAAAAAATTAGGTGAATCTCCTTGTTTATCACCTACAATAAATGAAAACAAAAGAACAAAATAATTATTTGTAGGATTTAATGACCCCTCCTATGGTCCATGTGGGATAATTTTTTCTATATTTAAACAAAAAATTTATTTGTGTGCTTGCAACTAATTATTATGTATGTTGGCTTTTAATCCTTACTATATCAAAATATCATAGGATCCAATATAAATAAGCCATGATATTATAGGTCAAAATATCAATAATCAAGATTATAATTATATATGTGATCAATAAAATATATATCCAATCCAATATAATAATGAAATAACATTCATTTATAATATCAAATATGAATGTAAATGGCCAAAATCATTCATGTACATGCATAAAAAATACTTACAATATAAATTGCTCAAAATCTATATACAAGATTTATTATCAATGCTTGCTATGTGGTGATCACTATAGACCATTTTCCCTTACATTGTATGGAGCTTTGTCTCCATAATATAGCCATAGTAATGTGACTCTTCAATACTTGTATATTGCACTTCTACATATCCTAGAGATGTAACATTTCCTATTATTGATCTTTGGCTTCTCATCTTGCCACTTCTATACTAGACTCTACACTCTCTTCTTACATGCATACTTTAACTCCATGACACTTGCACACCTATACATGACCCTTACTCTCCTACATACACCCCTAATACAAGACACTTGTGCACATCCTCATATTACATATTTGCACACTTGCATACATGACACTTGTGCACATTCTCTCAATACACACTTACAGTCTTACTTACATGACACTTGTGTATTTCCTGCACATAGACATTTACATAAAATGGAAATATAAATAACTCATCTAAAATATGTACACAAACCCTAATCTATTACACATATGAATTGTACCATAAAGGTACCATGGGCGTAGATTTGCATGTATTAAATAATGTAGTATTCTCCAACAGTGAATAGGATGATGTTTTATAGAAGGTTTGAGAGTGATAGAAACTTTCTTAAGTTGAGCACATTGAATGGAGAGAGGAATAACTTGATTAAAAGCTTTAAGTATAACTATGGGGACTTTATTCTAATTCTTAGGCCATTTATTATAGGGTATATCAAGATCTTGGAAGGGTGAAGGAAAGACTACAACTATCTTGATAAACATTAGTCCATTATTGATGCTATAAGAACTAATATAACTATTTTATTTATAGATATTATTATTAGATAGATGATATGAGAACTAATATGATAACCTAAATACCAAAATAATATCTTCTCAATGCTGAATCAGGCTCAATGTCAGGGTTTAAGCCTCTTGGTGAATTATTTTAGCTAAAAGGTTGACATCACCTGATGAAATCATGAGGTTCTACATGAGAATATCCATAATATGGATGACACAAAGTCCATAAATATATGCATTTTTTTGGAATAGGTGAGAGTTCTCTAGATCACAAGAGATGATGGAAAATCATGGTTTATAGTGGAGACTATTAAGGGTGCTTCCATAATTAACTTGGCATTGGAAATTTGAGTTAATTTGAGGCATTTTATGTTGTCATTGATGTCACATGGATCATATTTGGTTTTGGTGGCAAAAGCACTTCATAGATAATCATCTATGATATTTTGGAGAGCATGGATATATATAGGGTTTTTATGAAAACCAAGGTAGGCAAAATAAAAGGTTTTATTTAAAACCATGGTGGGCTTATGTGGAAAGGGATTTTATTAAAATCCAAGGTGGAATTTTGTTTCATCGAAAAAGGACCTCCGATGATGAAGATATTAAAGTTTAAAGTTTAAGTTTAAATTAATGGAGGGCCGACCTATTTGCAATTAATGGAGGTTGGCATATATATATATATATATATATATATATATATATATATATATATGTGTGTGTGTGTGTGTGTGTGTGTGTGTGTGTGTGTGTGTGTGTGTGTGTAAATATTTCAATTTATTTTGGAAAGGGGGCATATTATATATCGTCGAAAAGCTTATTTCAAGGTATATTTGACTAACTTATTTAGAAGGAGAAATAAGGTGTGTGTAAAGAGAAATTTCTGATTTTGCAAAGGGGTTACAAAAGTGAAGTTTGCCTTGTTCTTTTTCAAGAGGATTAATTCTTTCATAAGGTGACAAGATATGCAATATTGTGATTTATTTTATTTTATGGTATAAGTGGTTTTGGGATTGAAAAGGTTATGCAATGTATTGATTTATTTTATTTTATGGTACAAGTGATTTTAGGAGAGATAAGGAAGTTGTGCAATTAAAGGCCTTGGTGATGATTATTGAAAAGTGGAGTAATGTTGATTATTTTATGATCTACTAACCCTTGTGAAGATTGGCAAAAGAATTTTGTGATTGTGACAGATTTACAAAGAGGTTTTTTCATCTTCATAAAAGGTATGGGCACATTATCCTATTGATTGTTTATGGTGGTTGATTTCTGAAATATCATTGGAGAGAAAAGGATTGATTGTGGTTTCTTTTTCAAAAGTGATTGGTTTAATGCTTCAAGGTTTTCTAGTTTGAGAGTTGAGGTTAAACCTTGTTTTATTAGCATTGTTAGTGAAGCCCATTGGTTGTGAAAGAACTTGAGTTAGAAAATAACATGAGTATCATTGTTATGTGATATTTATGGTTGAGCACTGTTGGAAACATTTGGTTTGATTGATACATACTTGGAATAGGGTTGTGTGACAAAGAGTTGTCCCTTGTGATGATTGCTTGAGTTGAGTTGAGGTTGAATTGAATTGAGTTGAGGTTGATTTGAGTTGAGAGTAATATTAGAACATATTGAGTCTTTGAAAATTCTCTTTATGATTCTATGATATTGACTTGAGTTGAGTTGAGATTGATTTGAATTGAGTTGAGTTAAGATTGAGATTAGAACATATTGAGTCTCTAAAAATTCTCTTTATGCTTCTATGAGTTGAGTTGAGATTGATATTAGAACATATTGAGTCTCTAACAATTCTCTTTATGCTTCTATGAGTTGAGTTGAGTTGAGATCATTGTGGATCATTGTTGTCATCCATTGTAGAGTACATTGCCATTCATTGTTGAGTTCATCTTTGAGATTTGCCTTGATAGATTTGTGTATGATATTTGAGTGCTACTTAAGCATGATTGATTGAGCATTTGAGAAGGCCTTTGGGACATATTTGAGGATAGTGTTGGGATATATTTGAGGATAGTGTTAGGATAGATTTGAGGATAGTGTTGGGACAAATTTATGGATAGTTTTGGGCAAGTTCTTGGTGAGCTTGCTAGAGCATATTTGGGCAAGTTCTTGGTGATCTTGCTAGAACATATTTGGATAGGTTCTATGTGAACTTGTTATTTAGCATTGGACAGGTTCTATGTGAGCTTGTTATTCAGTTTTGGATAAGTTATGTGTGAGCTTGTTAAGCAGGTTCTATGTGAACCTATTGAGTATGTTCTTAGTGAGCCTATTGATAGAGGTTTGGAGGTGATAGAGTATAGAGGATAGAGTCTCAATGGATAGAGATCCAATAGCCAACACAGTTGAAGACAGATATGAGTGAGGAGTCTTCAAGTGGAGAGAGATCCACCAATCAGTGTAGTAGAGAGACAAAGTCTTCTAGAATATCATATAGCCAGAGCAGAAGGAGAAAGAGTTCTCCTGTGGAAGAGACCCATGAACTTGAGATTAGGGGATAAGCATATCCTTTGGACAGAGATCCATAAACATTATAATTGGGAGTGATTCTCAAAGAGATTGATTGAGAAAGTTTTAGTAAAATATTTTCTCCGTGGAGTACCTCACATTGGGGGAACCACGTTAAATATTGTGTCTCAATTGTGTGTGGTGACTTGTGCTCTTGCTTACTACTGCTATCTGAGTTATTAATGCACACTGCTATATTTGGTTATTTTAATTAAGGACATTAATTAATATTGGTTTTGAAAGAAAGTAAAAAGTGGTCTTATACTATTCACCCTCCCTCTCAGTATAAGCTTGTGTTATTCAATTGGGTGATAAGATGCATGTGCTGAGTAATGGATATTTTAATATCATAAATAATTAGGTAGTGGTGAAATCTTTGACCACTAATGTGACTTTTCATAATTTTACCCTAGACTCAATCGTGGAACTGCTAAAAGGCTTGCAACCTTCCAAATTCTAGAGATACAATTACAAGGAATTCTATGCAATGAAGATGTTAGAAATAGATTATATTACATCATTTGGGTCATGTAAATGTACCTTCCTAGGTACATACTTAGGACATTAGATTACTTTAGGGGGAAGTTATCTAGTTACTTCATGCAATGTAATAAATGCACAAGTGTCAATGTGCAAGTTGTATATGTGCAAGGTGTCCCTTGCATAGCTAGGTAGAGTGTTGGCCAAGGAACCTATCTTCCTATATAAAAAGGGCCTCATTGTAACAAGTAGGATATAGAGAAGCTTAGAGCATATTCATAGGTAGTAGCATAGTGTTGTGTAGATCACCATATATTGGTGATGGGTGCAATGTAGTCTAGTAGCTTTGTTCATGGAGTGTCCATTTCCTCCATAGCTACATTGTATTCATTTTCATCATTTCTATTTATAGCATATTTTAGTCATCTCATAGATTTACTTTCTTTCATATTATTCTGCATCTTGTGAATGCTATCTCCCATTGCATATTGCATACTACATCAAAATCTAATAGTGGTATCAGAGCCATGGTAGATCTAGCCACAATAGATCAATAGGAAAACCACCATTATCATTGAGCCTAAGTTTTTTGTCAACCTGATGCACTGTTGGACCAACCACTATCAAAAACTCTCAGAAGAGTCTAGGTGGTAAAATTAGGGAGAGCCACAAGTGAGGACTGAAAGAAATCTCAGTTCCAGAAATACTGAGATTACATTTGGCTAGAGTCTTTCCATAGAGTTGTAGGAAAAACTCGTGAAGACTAGGACTCAACATTCAATCCACTAGATTGACAAATCAACTAGTGAAGATCATTCAGGATATCTGGAATTTGTTAACTATTGCCCAAAGTTTCTTTTGTTGCAGAAAATTAATTCTCAGATGATTGGGACTCCTACAATAGAAATCTAGGAGACTTCAACTTCATTGCCCGAAGGTCAGCGTGCCTTCATAGTGCAGAGATTAGTTCCTTGTGCAAGAAAAGAATACTATGGAAGAAGACTTTTGGAGAAGAGTCATGGTGAAGTTAGGAGACTGGAGATCTCCATTGCTAGATTGAGAACTTCATAGAAGAAGAAAAGGCCATAGAAATACTTGATAAAAAAAGGCCATAGTAGCCTTGATCCAAAGAAAAGGCCATAGAAGCCTTGATCCTGAAGAAAAGGCCATAGAAGCCTTGATCCAAAAGAAAAGGCCATAGAAGCCTTGATCTTGAATAAAATGCCATAGAAGCCTTGATATTGAAGAAAAGGCCACAAAAGCCTTGATATTGAAGAAAAGGCCACAGAAGCCTTGATACTGAAGAAAAGGCCACATAAGCCTTGATACTAAAAAAGGGCCACAGAAGCCTTGATCTTGAAGAAGACTCTAGAAGAGAGTATCTGATTCAGAAGCAGATTAAGATTTTAGTACTAATACTTTGTTGTAGGGAAAGGAGATTCAGTGAGTTGGGAAACTTCCTACAAGAAATTTAGGAAGAGTATCTTCTTCAGAATCAATCCAGCACCTGAAGCAAAATTGAAGGTAAAGAGATCAGGAGAAGATCTCATTGAAGAACTTCTAGTCTTGGAAGAAGAAGGACTAGGAGAGTCCTACTCGAATCCAAAAGTAGTAGAATCAGAGATCTAGAAGAAGATCTCACCACCAACACTTCCAGGAGTAGAAGGTTGAAGAAAATGTCTCAAGGAAGACCAGAAGAAGCTGCAAGATCAAAGACCTTGGGGAGGTCTCAATGAGCATCCAATAAAAGGCTTGGAGAGCCTTACTGAAGAAATCATCAAAGGAGAACTCATTGGAGAAATTCACTACAGAAGATAGTGAAAGATTTGGGACAATTATCACCATCCGAAAACAAGCCCAAAAGAAGAAGAAGAATTTGGCAAGGAGTTCCAAATATCAGAAGACCTCAAGACATTCAAAATCTTGAGAAGAAGATCCTGCTTGAAGTTAGAATTTGACAAGAAGACTTGAAGATAGGAGAAGCCTACCAAATCCAAGAGATTTGAAGATTACCTCTCATAGCAAGAAGGCATTATTTTCTGAGATAAAGACTTCTAAAAATCTACAACAAAAAGGAGGAGACTACAAGAGGAGAACAAGCCACCAAATCCTAGGCTCATGAAAGAAAGTTTGAGACCATATTTTGGTGAAGAAGGAGCTGTTTAGGACAGCCTACAAAGAGCTGCAAGATCTTACTCAAGGCAGCAACTTGGTGATCTTAGACACCAAGATCCTCTACAAGATCTACATCCTCTACAGAAGCTGCAAAAGAGCTACAAAATATTTCAGAAAAAGGTAAGCAACTATTGGTGCAAGTAGATTCATTAATTGGATTACTTATCAGATTCATTGGAGCACCTTATTTGGATTAAAGTTGCAAGAAGGAAAATTGGATTACAGTCTTCAAAAGTGCAAAAAGAGAAAAGTTCCTTTTAAGGTTCATTTTCACATTAGTTAGGAGTTTATTAGATTTCAGAACTACATCTATCAACTACCTATCATCTACTTTGGAAAAGAAAAAGAAGACTAAGTCCTACAATATTAATTGTAGTGAAATTGCAGAATAATTATTGAAGGTTCATTTCAAATTATTCTTGATTAGTTGCAGTAAAATTGATTAAGTGCATTTATTTTGAGAGTTGATTGGAGTGATAAGGTGAAATTGTTAGTGCATTAAAAGTGAAATATTATTAGATTCATTTGCACTATTCTATTGCTCTCAAAAATATTATTGTTTGTGTTCTTGAAAAGGGCACAAAATCAGAATTTGACAAAGTGTCTAAAGACACTATTAGTGCACAAAAATCTGCAACACATAGTGGCCAAGTGAAGCCACCAAAATAGGTTAGAATCCTCCAAAATTTGGAGAAGAAGACAACTAACCAAAATCAGAAATAGAAGCTTCAAATATTGAGACTTGGTGAGTCTCAAATCCAAAGCATTACAGGGTTAGTTGCAAGGAGAAAAGTGCAGAAAATTGCATCAAATAAGGAGCTTCTATCTACTTCTATCTAAGCTTGGATTTATCATCAAAGTATCCAAGAAAAAAGGGGAAGGTGTCTAATCAAAGAGACAACCTCAAAACCCCTACATTGCATTCAAAAATTCTACCACAAAACCAGAAATTCAGACCTAGAAAAAGGAGTGCAAAAGAGGGTGCAATAAAGATTATTTTATACATAAATTTGTTACATTGTATTGCACTATCCTAATCTAGTTTATACAGGAAAGAGGGCAGATTTGAAGGTGCCTCAAAGGCACATTATTCTCAAGAAGAGCACAACTAAATACTAGCACACTCCAAGCATAAAGAAGCCTCTCAAAAGGGCTCACATCATGCATGGGTTGGACAACCATAATAGGTAACCTACAAAGCACAAGAAAGGTGTCACATTGCTCACTAAAGGAGACAAATCTAGCAGCATATAAGCAAGGGAAATCAAAGCAAGCAAATTGGAATCATACGTCCAATCAAGGAGCATTCAATACCATCATTGGAGCATCAAGAAGTCTCCACCAAAGCGCTGCCATTCGAACTCCATTCAAGAGCCACCAAAGCTCCTCCAAATCTCCACCAAAGCTCCACCATAAGCATTGCTTGGCTGGAACCATCTCAGCACCATCGAAATACAACAAGGAAGAAGGTGGAAAAGTACATTGAAAATCTTGCAAGAAGGTATTGATAAGACTAGGGCATGCAAGTGCCACTTGTCATTCTCCAAAAGAAACCCTAAACGCCCTCAAAGGTACATTGGAATTTCACACATGTGAGGAAAAGTGTTACAACATCTCTTTGGTGCCCATAGTCCATGTGGAAGAGGAGTTACAATCAGCCATAGGCATTATAGAAGGAAGCCTTATGGACAACACACTATGAAGGAATAAAAATGCTTCAGATGTTACTTAAGCAAGGGTGACACTTGTAACAGATGTCCAAGAACATCTTTGAAGCATTGAATGTAACCATTGTGACACTTGTCACTCATCAAAATATTGACCACCTATTAAAGGTACCTTGGACTAGGGAGAACATAGCATTCAAAAGCATTTAGAAGCATTCACATTCAACACTTTATAGTCTTCACACACAGGGTCGAGTTGCAGCATGGAAGCAAGGTGGAAGAGCCTTTAATGCTCTGGTCAAAGGAAGTCAAAGGTAGAGATTAAAGGTGCCATAGTTGAAGCATTAAATCCAAGATTTCCATTGGAGGGAATGATCAAAGCAAAGACACTCACATTGTAGCCATCTCACATCCAAAAACAATGCGGTATTCAAATATTGCAAGGTGAGATTTATTCCCTACTTTAATGTGCTTTCATTTAAGGGAGTTATAAGGTTGATAAACCAAGGTTAAACTTAGAAGAAATTAACCATATTGAAAGCAAAGCATCAAAGGGAATAATTTATCAAATTAATATAATATTTGCAATATTAACCATAGGAGAAATAAGGATTTCTACTGGAAATTAATTTTTAAATATTTGCAAATATTATTGTGTTCTAATTTTCTATATTTGGGAGCTATAAGGGTTACAACACCAAATTAGGTTATTGAAAATTAGAAACACTAAAATCAAATCCTAAGGGATATTAAAAGAGGTTATTAAGGTTTTTTCTAAGGTTGGAAATTTATAATATTCTTGTCTCAAAATTTCTCAAAAGGGACAAAAGAAATCCAACATTAAAACCTCTTCAAAATTGGAAAAGTGCTTAGTTCAATAGGAGTAATAAGGTGTTGGAAAAGTTGATTTTTGATATTTACAAAACTTTACAAAATCAACCAAAAATTGAACTACAATTTACAAGAGCACTATATCATACTCCAAAATCACTAGGGAGTCATAAGGCATTCTACAAAACTTGGTAATATCAACATTTATCAAATATTATCAAGTTGTAAATCCATTGGGAAAATATAAGCTTTCTACAAAACCTAAAATTCCATTAGGTGTATATACTCTCATTACTAGGGAGACATAAGGAAGCCTACAAACCTAAGGATTAATATAGGTTTTATCAAATCAAGCTTATATATTAGGGAATTATATCCTACCATATCTAAAACTAGGGAGCTATAAGGATGTCTACTTCTCAAAACACAACAAACACTAATAATTCCTTCAGAAAAGAGAAGGCCAGTGCCATAAAACTTGGGATCATGAATCTACTCATGAAATCTGAAGGAATGTTAGACCTAACTTCAAAGGTAATTCATAGTGAAGCCTTAGAAGATAACTTTGATACTATGGAATGTTATCTTCAAGCCCATCTCAATGAAGCAATTGACAATGGAAAAAGTGACATTTCACTTTCCCTAGACTTTGTGAGCATATTATACATGGCATTGCTCACATATAAACACTACAAGGATGAAAATGTAGAACAAAAAGGATTGATAGAACTACTCAAAAGGAAGGCAGAACTTAATGAATCATATCTAGAAAAGCTTTTTCAATCCTCATGCAACATTGGCACTTCAGGTTCTACTAACTCAAGATCTTATCATGATGCCTTAAGTGGTGGTTCAGAAGCTTCTATACAGATTGAAGATAGGAAAGGAGAATCTTCCTTACAAGAACCAAGTAGCAGCACAACCACCTATGAGAGCACAAAAATCAGAATCAAAGGCAAAGAAGAAGAAAGCAGATAAAGGAGGAATACAATGCAAAGTCAATTGAAAGAAGAACCTTTAGCTACAGCTACAACTTACTCTGCATCATATGAAGACACATATTACCTTGAACCTGATCACAATAAGCAATGAAGGAGAATACAAATTCCATTATCCAATGGAAGGAGATCCACATTGAAGACTAAAGTCTTCAATACCCAAATAATGTAATACAGGGGGTGTTATAAATAGATTATATTACATCATTTGGGTAGGATATAGAGAATATTAGAGCATATTCGTAGGTAGTAGCATAGTACTATGTAGATAACCATATATTGGTGATGGGTGCAATGTAGTCTGTTGAGAAGCAACACATCCCCACTAAAAAAATGAAATTCCATCCTTTGAAAATATTTAGTTTTCATTTTGTCGTAGGGACCCTCTTGATGTTTTTCAGGTTTTAATTCCAGATTTTGCTTGCCTTCTTCTTCAAGTTTTGCATATATCAAAGTATCCAAGTAGGCTTGCATATGGCTTTGATTTCAATTTAGAATTCATTTTTCAAATGTTAGAATCATTCTGAGTAAAGAAGATCTTTCACTAAATATGTAAAAATGCAGAATACAGATGAATAAATTCATTAGAGTCAACCTACAATTTCTGAAAAATTTGCTAAGTGATGGAAACGTCGCGATATCACGACATTTTCCATTTTTGGAAATGTCGCGATATCGCGACATATTCCATTTTCAAAAATGTTGTGATATCACGACAGGTTTGAGTCAAAAGCCAAACTTGAAAAGAATGTCACGATTTCGTGACAGGTTTGAGTCAGAAGCCGAACTTGAAGAGAATGTCGTGATATCGCGACAGGTTTTGGAAGAAAGATCCAAGTGATGAAAACATCGTGATTTCATGATGTGTTTTGGTAGAAGGAGCCAAGTGATGAAAACGTCACGATTTTGTGACGTGTTTTGGAAGAAAGAGCCAAGTGATGAAAACGTCACGATTTCATGACGTGTTTTGGTAGAAAGAGCCAAGTGATGAAAATGTCGTGATTTCATGACGTGTTTTGGTAGAAAGAGCCAAGTGACAGAAACGTCATGATATCGCGACAGATTTGGATCAGAAGCATCAAGCGACGGAAACGTCGCGATATCATGACATGTTCCATTTTTGGAAGGAAGAAGTGAGAAAAGAGACTAAGTAAGAAAAATGTCGCGATATCGTGATAGGTTTTACTTAGAAGCCAAACTTGAAGAGAATGTCGTGATTTCACGACAGGTTTGAGTCAGAAGCCAAACTTGAAGAGAATGTCACGATATCACGACAGGTTTTGGAAGAAAGTGCCAAGTGAAGAAAATGTCATGATTTCACGACATGTTTTTGTAGAAAGAGACAAGTGATGAACACGTCACGATATCATGACAGATTTGGATCGAAAGCATCAAGTGGTGAAAACGTCGCGATATCACAACATGTTCCATTTTTGAAGGGGCAAAGGCAAAAAAGCAAGAAGGGTAGGAAATGTCACGATTTCACGACATGTTATGGTTTCGCGACAAAGAAGCCAAGATAGAAGCAAAGTGGGGAAAACGTCACGATTTCATGACATATTTGGATTCGAAGAAGCAAAGTGGAGAAAATGTCATGATATCGCGATAGGTTTTAACTGGAGGCATCAAGCAAGAGAAACGTCACGATATCGCGACATGTCCCATTTTCGGGCCTGTCTCATTATCACGAGGGCAAAAGCAAAGGGAAAGCAGTAAAGAAAATGTCACGATATCGCGATAGGTTTTGAAGAGTGTGAACTAAGAAGAAAGAAACCAAGCCGACAAGGTAATAAACACTAGGGTTTAATTTAATAATATTAAAATTCTAATCCTTGTTTTTCTTTTGCAGAAAGCGATCTGGAAGTTGCATAATAGAAAAAGTAATGGCAAAAAAGACAAAGATAGGCACAGATCAAGCAAGGGCCGTCAGATAGAAAGATGAAGATACCTTTACACGCAACTACCTCATTTAATGAAATATGTTGACGATTGGCAAAAAAGTGAAAATATCTACACGCAGTTACCATAATTTGCCAATGGATGCAATTGGTGGATCTTGCTGGATATCCAAGGTGTGAGTTACAGAGTTGGGTCAAATGTCTATTCACTCTTTTTCGCTTCTGGAATAGTTTCAAGCGGACTGTCTGTTACCTTACAACGGGTTCAGGACTTTAGTTCAGTAATGCTTTTGGAGTTGGTTATCTTTGTGGACACTCAGATTTAAAATCAGTTCTTTGATCTAGCTCTTTATGCTTTGGCAGATTTAAATAAAAGTCAAATTTTAAAGAAGATAAAAAAGGATCATTCAATCGGTGGAACAGAGAGAGTAGGGTAGGGCAGAGAGAGAAGTTTATCTAACTTAGCTGCAAAACCAAAAATACCAATTTTAGGTATACTATTTAGCTTCACAATAGAACAAATCAAAGAGGAAAGTGTCCAGCATCCTAGCTCACATAGTGAGGACAGAGCAATTAGAATAGGCCTGGACCTTAAATCTGTAATTTTCCCTAGCATACAATAAAAAGAATGAAGCCTAGCAAAGATATCCAATCTTGATAACACAGATCTACAACATAAATTAAGTAAACCTTAATGAGATGAAAACAAAAGAAGATGAACTTATCGCAATTCGAAAGAGATTAGGCTCCTGGACACGCTATCACAGAAAACAAAAATCACACCAACTGCAAGTCCAGAACAAAGCATTCAACAAGATTTGCAGGAAATTGCTCCAATAGCTTTTTATTCTAAGTTTTCGCCTCCTGATCTTACATTCAGAGGAAGTATATATAGACTCAGGACAAACCCTGATATTTTTAGAAATATCTTCTTCCCAAACCCTAAATCTTATCATCAAAACCCTACTGCCTAGGTTTTACAATATAAGGAATTTTTATATAGAATTTTGATAAACCCTAATTACTCTGAAAATATTTGCGGGGATCTTGCCATAAATGGAGAAGGCACAATCTGATATTATTTTCATCTACCTATAATTGTGAGTAGATATCTTTGTTTTCCAGTCGATCACCGATATATTCCTTGAATGGGCACTGCGTGTAAAGGTATCTTCATTTTTTGGTGCGTCTGTCGGGAGCATCTCATTAATTCCTCTGAGAAATTTGAATGAGTCACTAACTTCTCTGGCATTTTATCTTCGTAGAGCCGCCTTTGAGTTGAAATTCTCTACACGCCATTACTTTCACCATAAATTCTCTTGTTAAATGCATCCATCGAAAAATTCTGGTAACTGTGTGTAGATATTTTCACTTTTCGAACAATCATCGGCATATTTCATTAAATGAGGCAGCTGCATGTAAAGGTATCTTCATATTTCTATCTGATGGCCCTTGCTTGATCTGTGCCTATATTTATCTTTTTTGCCATTACTTCTGCTATTATGCAACTACCAGATCACTTTCTGCAAAGGAAAAGCAAGGATTAGCATTTTAATATTATTAAATTAAACCCTAGTGTTTATTACCTTGTCGGCTTGGTTTCTTTCTTCTCAGTTCACATTATTCAAAACCTATCATGATATTGCGATGTTTTCTTTACTACTTTCCCTTTGCTTTTGCCCTCACGATAATGAGATATGCCCAAAAATGGGACATGTCACGATACCGCGACGTTTCTCTTGCTTGATGCCTCTAGTTAAAACTTGTCGCGATATCGCGATGTTTTCTCCACTTTGCTTCTTCGAATCCAAATATGTCACGAAATCATGACGTTTTCCCCACTTTGCTTCTATCTTGGCTTCTTTGTCGTGAAACTGTGACATGTCACGAAATCGTGACATTTCCTACCCTTCTTTCTTTTTTGGCTTTGCCCCTCCTAAAATGGAACATGTCGCGATATCGCAACGTTTTCACCACTTGATGCTTCTGATCCAAATATATCGCAATATCACGACATTTTTGTCACTTGGCTCTTTCTACCAAAACATGTCGTGAAATCACGACGTTTTCTTCACTTGGCTCTTTCTTCCAAAACCTGTCGCGATATCGCGACATTCTCTTCAAGTTTGGATTCTGACTCAAACCTATCGCGAAATCGTGACATTCTCTTCAAGTTTGGCTTCTAAGTAAAACCTGTCATGATATCGCGATATTTTTTTTACTTAGTCTCTTTTCTCACTTCTTCCTTTCGAAAATGTAACGTATCGTGATATCGCGACGTTTCTGTCGCTTGATGCTTTCGATTCAAATCTGTCATGATATCGCGATGTTTCTGTCACTTGGCTCTTTCTACCAAAACACGTCACGAAATCACGACGTTTTCATCACTTGGCTCTTTCTACCAAAATATGTCATGAAATCGTGATATTTTCATCACTTGGCTCTTTCTTCCAAAACACATTGTGAAATTGCGACGTTTTCATCACTTGGCTCTTTCTTCCAAAACCTGTCGTGATATCGCGACATTCTCTTCAAGTTTGGCTTCTGACTCAAACCTGTCACAAAATCATGACATTCTCTTCAAGGCCAATAAGAGAAGGTGTTACAGGTAATACCTATCCCCATAATGGATTATGTAATATGCCTCTACTTTACCATATTCATCATTAGAAAGCTTGTGTCTAGCCCTTAATAATTTTATCTCAATCTTCTTTAGCCTTGTAATACAATTTTTTATGGAGTGTTCTTCCCCTTTACAATCCTTACAAGTGTTTTAATTATTTGAAACCTTAGATCCCTTAGGTAACTTATCCTTAGATTCCAATTATTTGATATTTTTTGATGAGCTAGTGTATGAGAAATATCTCTACCATTCTTCATGGAACTTTATAGTGGATTAGAAGTTGGAAAAGTACTTAAAGATAATGGGTTGTGGACCCTTAATAGTCATCATTCACATAAAAAACCGAACCAACTATGTAAAAATATGAAGAAATATTGGAAGTAACATATTTTACACACTCTTCATCACTCTTTCCCTTACCCCTTGCTAAATATAGATTAGCTTTTAAATATTTGAAGTGAGATATGTAGTCTTAAACATTACTAAAATCTAATATTTAGAGATTGGAGAGCTCTATCTCTATTCTGCTAACTTTACTAGCACTTACTTTTCTATCTAGGTCTTTCAAATTAGATCATATGTTAATAGGATCAATTTTTTCTCTAATGTAGGAAAGTACATCTAGGTCCATTAATATGAAGTATTTTCCAAAAACTTCCTCCTTTTTCATATTGAGTAAATAATAAATGAAACCCTCTTCTAATTTATTATTGAAGATGAACTAAATATTCTTGCTTTTGAGAATTGACCAAGTGCAATAATTTCATCCATTGAGATGAGTAACATTTTTGAAAGAATCCATTTTGCACTCATAAAACCCTAATTAGCATTAGGAAATTATTATTTATAGTTTGTTAGCATCATAATAAGTTTAATGGTTGCAACCACTCAATGTAGGATTCATGATTTAATTGTTAGTTATGGGTGGTTGAAGGTAGTTTTTTTCTTATTACAAGTTGTTATACTGTATTATACATTATGTATTTAAACAATCCTAATCAATGAAGATCTCATCAAAGCATTTGACCAATAGTGGTATCAGATCATGAAATCAAAGGAAGAGCCAACTCTCCTTCTAATCCATTGGGTATTGGTACCTTTGTGATGAATAGCACTATGTCTTCCTCTTTCTTTGATATAGAGGAGCCCCAAAGCACTCCATTAATAAATTATGATAACACACTAGACTCACAATAAACAAATGTTAGTTTTGGCTAATCTATAATTAACACCCATTTAATCATTGTTGGTCATCCAAAGAACAGATAAAGCCATATTCAAGTAAATCTATCTTAGGAAAATTCTTGAAGGAGTAGAAATGATGCACACAAATTTATTAGTGATTGGATTAAAGAGCTTAGAAGAAAGAGCAAACATATTATTTGCTTCCTTGGTTTCCAACATTAATGCACTATGAAGTAGCTTGTGATAATTTAAATGAGGAAAGATTCTTTAGTATGACAAGAGACTCCATTTATAGACCTTTGGGTACAAAGCAGTTCTGGAAACAGTGTCAAGACAGTCTTCAAGTTTGGTGGTAAACACATTTTCTTCTTTGATAACAAGATAGATAATCAGGAGGAAGAGTCCTTAGTTTTGCACTAGTGCATGAATTCAACCCTAAAGCTTCACATTTTTGGATATTTTTCTCTTTGTAACATAAGTATTGTCTCATCTTCTATTAGCTTTTGATGTAGTATGTAGTATGCAATGGGAGATAGCATTCACAAGATGCAAAATAATATGAAACAAAGTAAGTGAGATTATTGGAATATGCTATAAATAGAAATGACAAAAATGAATACAATGTAATAATGGAGGAAATGGGCACTCCATGAACAAAGGTACTAGACTACATTGCACCCATCACCAATATATGGTTATCTACATAGTACTATGCTACTACCTATGAATATGCTCTAAGATTCTCTATATCCTAAGCCAAAAGCCAAACTTGAAGAGAATGTCATGATTTCGCGATAGGTTTGAGTCAGAAGCCAAACTTGAAGAGAATGTCGCGATTTCGCGACAGGTTTTGGAAGAAAGAGCCAAGTGATGAAAACGTCACGATTTCGTGACGTGTTTTGGAAGAAAGAGCCAAGTGATGAAAACGTCACGATTTCGCGACATGTTTTGGTAGAAAGAGCCAAGTGATGAAAACGTCACGATTTCACGACGTATTTTGGTAGAAAGAGCCAAGTGATGGAAACATCACGACATATTTGGATCAGAAGCATCAAGTGATGGAAATGTCGCGATATCACGACACGTTCTATTTTTGGAAGGAAGAAGTGAGAAAAGATACTAAGTAAGAAAAATGTCACGATATCACGACAGGTTTGACTCAGAAGCCAAACTTGAAGAGAATGTCACGATTTCGCGATAGGTTTTAGTCAGAAGCAAAATTGAAGAGAATGTCGCGATTTCGTGACAAGTTTTGGAAGAAAGAGCCAAGTGATGAAAATGTCACGATTTCATGACATGTTTTGGTAGAAAGAGTCAAGTGAGAAAACGTCGCGATATCACGACAGATTTGGATCAAAAGCATAAGTAAGAAAACGTCATGATTTCGCGACAGATTGTAGGAAAAAGCAAGAAGAAATGTCGTGATTTTACGACATGTCATGGTTTCACGACAAAGAAGCCAAGATGGAAGCAAAGTAAGGAAAACGTCACGATTTCGCGACATATTTTGATTCAAAGAAGCAAAGTGGAGAAAACGTCGCGATATCATGACAAGTTTTAACTAGAGGCATCAAGCAAGAGAAACGTTGACATGTCCCATTTTTGGACCTGTCTCATTATCGCGAGGGCAAAAGCAAAGGGAAAGTAGTGAGGAAAACGTCGCGATATCGTGACATGTTTTGAAGAATATGAACTGGGAAGAAAGAAATCAAGCCGACATAGGTAATGAACATTAGGGTTTTAATTTAATAATATTAAAATGCTAATCCTTGTCTTTCTTTTGCAGAAAGTGATCTGGCAGTTGCATAATAGCAGAAGTAATGGCGAAAAAGACAAATATAGGCACAGATCAAGCAAGGGCCGTCAGATAGAAATATGAAGATACCTTTACACGCAGCTGCCTCATTTAATGAAATATGTCGACGATTGGCCAAAAAATGAAAATATCTACACATAGTTACCGAAATTTGTCGATGGATGCATTTAACGGGAGAATTTATGGTGAAAGTAATGGCGTGCAGAGAATTTCAACTCAAAGGCGGCTCTGCGAAGATAAAATGCCAGAGAAGTTAGTGACTCATCCAAATTTCTCAGAGGAATTAATGAGATGCTCTCGGCAGATGCACCAAAAGAAGATATTTACTCACAGTTATAGATGGATGAAAATAATATCAGATCGTGCCTTCTCCATTTATGGCAAGATCCCCACGAAGATTTTCAGAGTAATTAGGGTTTATCGAAATTCTATATAAAAATGCCTTATATTGTAAAACCTAGGCAGTAGGGTTTTGATGATAAGATTTAGGGTTTGGGAAGAAGATATTTTTGAAAAGATCAGGGTTTGTCCTGAGTCTATATATACTTCCTCTGAATGTAAGATCAAGGAGGTGGAAACTTAGAATAAAAGGCTATTGGAGCAATTTCTTGCAAATCTTGTTGAATGCTTTGTTCTGGACTTGGAGTTGGTGTGATTTTCGTTTTCTGTGATAGCGTGGCCAGGAGCCTAATCTCTTTCGGATTGCGATAAGTTCATCTTCTTTTGTTTTCATCTCGTTAAGGTTTATTTAATTTATGTTGTAGATCTGTGTTATCAAGATTGGATATGCTACTAGGCTTCATTCTTTTTATTGTATGCTAGGGAAAATTATAGATTTAAGGTTCAAGCCTGTTCTAATTGCTCTGTCCTCACTGTGCGAGCTAGGCTGCTGGTGAGAGATACCAATTTCAACCGACTTCCCTTCTGTTTATGATTTTCTTTCAGATCTGTTTCATCTCTGTCTTATGCTCTTAGTAGAAGGTGATCTTAGAAAGTTGGACACTTTCCTCTTTGATTTGTTCTATTGTGAAGCTAAATAGTATAACTAAAATTGGTAGTTTTGGTTTTGCAGCTAAGTTAGATAAACTTCTCTTTCTGCCCTACCCTACTCTCTCTGTTCCACCGATTGAATGATCCATTTTTATCTTCTTTAAAATTTATCTTTTATTTAAATCTGCTAAAGCATAAAGAGCTAGATCAAAGAACTGATTGTAAATCTGAGTGTCCACAAAGATAACCAACTCCAAAAACATTACTGAACTAAAGTCCTGAACCCGTTGTAAGGTAACAGACAGTCCACTTGAAACTATTCCAGAAGCGGAAAAGAGTGAATAGACATTCGACCCAACTCTGTAACTCACACCTTGGATAACCAGCAAGATCCTAAAGTGAGTGGGATTTATCCCTTATAAGTGTTATCGGTATTTCATGCTCATTCTTCATAGGGTGTGTATAAAATTCGAACCAACATTTAAAATTGGCGCTAGAAGGAGGGCCTAAACTTCGTTCAGTAGTTTGTTAAGGATTGTAAGGTTGTAAGTTGCTTGTGAAAAAGCTGGATTCTACTTACAGAGTAACAAGGTCCCACTCCAGAGCTGGAGAGCTCCTTGTGCCTGAGTTAGAAACCCCAAGAAGAAGCAGCCTCAGAAGGGCCAAGTCCTTGTCTGAAATAGTTTTATCACCACTTGTAGTTACTCCAACTACAACTGAAAATATCATCGTCAATCAAGTAGTAATGGCAAACTGGTTGGGTGCCACTGCCTTAAATATCCCTGGTGTAGCCCATGATCTGCCTAGAAATCCTGAGAGGTATCTTCCTAGATACAAGCATGATGGAACTAGAACAGCAGAAGAACACCTAGTAGCATTCAAGAATGCTCTAAAATTGTTAAATGTACAACATGAAGATGTGGCTTGCAGGTTGTTCCCTTTCACTCTCCAGGAGGGAGCATACGACTGGTTTTTGAATCTCACTAATGATTCTATTACTAGTTGGAATGACCTGGAAAAGGTTTTTGTATCGCAATTTGGTGAAGTGATAGATCCCAGTGTATTATATCAGCAATTTTCTGGTATTAAAAGAGAAATAAATGAATCTGTCAGATCTTACAATATCAGATTTCAAAAGGCTTATGGTAGACTGACGGGTTATTATGTGCCAAATGCAGATCTGGCATTAGAAATTTTTAGGAATTCTCTAGATCCAATGACTTCTATTTTCTTGAAAAGAGATGCCTCTATTACCAATCTAACAGAGGCTTATAAAGAAGCTTTGGTTCTGGAAAGACAATTGGGACCTCAACCTTTAAGTACTCATCAAATTCCTTTGGTCACACAAGGTACCCCTGTCTTCAATCCCATACCACATCAGATGATGTTGCCAACATATCAAACCCCACCGATAAGCAATCCATTGACTCTAACACCTGCTGAAAGTGTACAGAATCCAGATAAAGAAACTGATAACACAAGAGTTGAGGAAGTGTCAAAAATGGTCCAAAAGTTGGCAAATGACTTTTTAAGTTTTAAAAGGCAAGTTTCTACTGGGGAAAACTCAAACAGGTTTTCCTATCAGCAGAATAGATTCACTCGGCCCCCATACGAACCCAATAAGGATTATAAAGGTAAAGGGCATGATGTGAATATTTGTGACTTGGCTTTGCCTAACTGGTGCAGGATACATGCCACATCTCAACACGGGGAATTGGATTGTTTGGAATTCTGTAACGCCTTTGAAGCTTTATCTGGTGAGTTGATTTCTCTTGAACATCAAAGAAATGCGGATGGCCCAAGTTCATCCAGCCATAGTGCAGCTATGGTCTTAGATTCTTTCACTTTTCTAGGTGAGTCTGAGAATGTAGTGGAGATGCCTATGGATGAGGTGCAGGCTTTTCAACAATATAGGAGGGACAACTACAACCTCAAAAATAGAAATCCGGAGCCCAACACTACATCTACCCCTCCAGACAACTCCCACAATGTTCCTCCAGATCCATCTTCAAGTAATAACCCATCTCCACCCAAGGGAGGAGATCCAAGAGTCCCATATGGATCTATCACTCCACTCAATAAAGGGTACAATATAGTGGAGGACATGAAGAAGATCAAGGCTAACATCACTCTCCATGAGTTAGCTCAAATTTTGGAACAAAGGGATAACTTGATTAAAACATACTCTGGGCCTACTACCAAACCTTTGGAAAAGGGAAAGAAGATGGCAAATGCAAATGTGGCCATGTATAAAGAGAAGACTCAAGTTCCGCCTTTCCCTACTGACTGTTCGTATATTTGGGAAAAACTTACACAACTGTCTGGTAGATTCGGGTGCTTCAGCCAATGTTATGCCTTTGGCCATTTGTCAACAGTTGGGTTTAACCCCAATGAAGTCTGAAAGAAGAGTTGTCCAATTGGATAAATCTGAGGTTAAAGTAGTAGGTGAACTTCAAAATATTCATATTCAGCTAGCATCTGAGCCAAGGGCACAACACAAAATTGAAATTCAGGTGGTAGATATTCCTGTGGGATACGGGATGCTTCTGAGCAGGGATTGGTCAAAATATTTGAATGGATACTTGGCAACTGATTTTTCACATATGTGGTTGCCATGGAAAGGTGTTGCAAACCAATTAAGGATTGAAAGAGAACCTAGGTACAAACATATGATCACTGAATATAATGCAAAAAATGAGACTGTAAATATTGTTGATGTAGATATTGGGGTTTATAATTTAACAACGGGACAAAATGAGAAACTTAGTAAAGCTCATCTTGTTCATAATAATGAAGTTTGGACGCTTCATGTGGATGGGGCTAAATCTAAACAAGGTTCTGGTACAGGGGCAGTTCTTAAAGGACCTGAGAGTCAGACATATTTTATGTCTTATCGCCTACAGTTCCCTTGCACAAATAATTTAGCAGAGTATGAAGCACTGGTGCTAGGATTGAAATTTGCTTTAGACAGAGGTGTAAGAAATATCCAAGTTTTTACAGACTCAGAGTTGGTGGCCAATCAAGTTAAAGGTAAATTTTAGTGCAAAGCATCCTACTTAAAAGGATACAAATACCGAGCGTGGGATCTCATGGAGGATTTTGATGCTTTTAATTTGACGCACATACCTAGAGAGCAGAATTCACTTGCAGATGTCTTAGCTTCATCAGCCGCAAGTCTGAAGCCACTGGAAGAGTTCAAATGGAACAAATTTTTGATCGAGTTAGTCCCTTGTCCTTCGGTCCCAAATAATGTAGATAATTTTCAGGTTTTCTCTGATGACCAGCAGATTATAAACTTTTTACAGAGTACCAATGCGTTTGAAAATGCTATAATCGATGATGGTCAAAGGGATACTCTGCTGGAATAGTTAGACGATGAAAGGGGAATAATAAGGTTGAAAGATAATAGAATTCTGAAAGGGATGGTGGAACTGGAGCGACTGTTTGATGTTGACCAAATTAAGCAAAAGGTGAGTTCTAGGGATTCTATTGGTGTAGCAAATAGTGAGACTGAGAACCTGAATGTCGGGACTGAAGAAGATCCCAGGCACCTTAAGTTGGCTAAAACTTGTGACCCTGAAATAAAAAGAAATATGATTGAATTTCTTCACAGGTCCAAGGATGTTATGGCTTGGTCTTATAAAGACCTAAAAGTTTTTGATCCAAAAGTTTACACCCATATAATACCTTTAAAGGAGTCCTGCAAACCCTTTTGATAGAAACAAAGGCATGTCAACGCCTTGTTGGAACCCCTCATCCAGAAAGAGGTGGAGAAATTATTGAGTGCTGCCATTATATTTCCCATCAGACATTCTACTTGGGTAGCCAATTTAGTACCGGTTAGAAAAAAGAATGGAGAAATCCGCTTGTGCGTGGATTTTAGAAACTTGAACAAGGCTTCTAAAAAGGATAATTATCCTTTGCCTTCCATGGATGATGTGCTACAAATTGTGAATGGTTCAGAAATGATGTCCTTCTTAGATGGATTTTCGGGGTACAACCAGATACTGGTTGAAAGGGAAGACAGGATGAAAACTGCCTTCACGACTAAGTGGGGAACCTTTGCTTACAAGAGAATGCCATTTGGATTGATAAACGCTGGAGCTACCTTTCAACGTGCAATGGATCATGCCTTCAAAGGCCTTATGGGTAAGTGCATCGTTGTCTACATGGATGACTTGACAGTTTTCTCTAAATCTCGGTTTGACCATGTAAAGCATTTGGAGTCTGTCTTCAACAAATGCAGAGAGTTTGGCATTTCTTTAAACCCAAAGAAGTGTGTTTTTGGTGTAACTGAAGGAAAACTCCTTGGACACTTAATCACCAAAGATGGCATTTCCATGGATCCTGAGAGAGTTGAAGCCATATCAGGGATACCTTTTCCCAACTCTAAGAAAGAGTTAAGATCATTTTTTGGGAAAATTAATTTTGTCAAAAAATTCATCTCTGGTTTTGCAGAAATAGTCAAGCCACTGAATGACATGCTAAAGGAAACTGCTAAGATTGCCTGGACAACAGAAGCCAAAGCAACATTCCAAGAAATCAAAACTGCCATCAAGCAAGCTCCAGTTCTGGTGAGCCCAGATTTCAGTGCAGATTTTTATTTGTACTCTTTTTCTTCTGAACACACACTTGCAGCGGTTTTGACCCAACGAAGAGAAACAGGGGAGCATCCGATTGCTTTCAAAAGTACCAACTTAAAGGGGGCTGAGCTAAAATACTCTCGCTTGGATAAGCAAGCCTATGCCTTAGTAAGAGCAGTTAAGCAATTCAGGCACTACATACTAAGAAGCAAAGTCCATGCTATAGTTCCTGATCCAGCTGTCAAATACTTATTAAGCCAGGACGAATTGGGTGAGCTAAGAGGTAATTGGGTTATGAGACTGTAGGAATACGACTTAGAAATTTGGCCTACAAAATTAATCAGAGGACTTGGTTTGTCTCGACATATTGCTGAAATACCTGTACAGGGAGAAATTAATCAGCTGGATTCTGGATTCGATGATTGGTATGGAGATATCATTCATCTGCTACGATTTGGAATTTGTCCATCTCACTTGAATAGAACCCAAAGAAGAGCACTAAAGCTGAAATCTGCTCATTTTCTGCTCAAAGGAGGCAACTTGTATAGAGAAAACTATGCTGGCATATTCTTAAGATGCATTTCTCAGAATGAAGTCAATGAGGTGATGTCCAGTTTTCATGAGAAGTTAGGGGCAGGGCATTCCTCAGGTTCTGCTACTACGCACAAGATATTGAGAGCAGGCTATTACTGGCCTACATTGTTTAAAGATGCACATCAGCATGTGAGAACTTGCCATCAGTGTCAGACTTTTGCATCCAAAGAGGCTAATCGAGCTCTACCATTGCAACCTGTTGTAATAAACAAACCTTTTATGCAATGGGGACTTGACTTTGTGGGTGTGATAAACCCAAATTCATCAGCAGGGCATAAGTATGTTCTAACAGCCATCGATTATTGCACAAGATGGGTTGAAGCAGCAGCCACCATGAGGAGTACAACCCATGAGGTGATCGAATTTCTAGAGTCAAATGTCATAACCAGGTTTGGAGTTCCTTTGAATTTGGTGTGCGACAACGGGCCAACCTTTCAATCATTAGAGTTTGCAGAGTGGGCATACCAGATGGGGATAGTCATCATATTTTCATCCAACTATTACCCCCAAGGTAATGGACTAGCTGAGTCCACAAATAAGAATTTGATGAATGCCATTAAGAAGTCTGCTATAGACAAACCCAGACAATGGCACACATTATTGAAATATGCACTTTGGGCTGACAGGATAAGACATAAAGTAGCTCTTAAGACTTCCCCATTTGCTTTGTTGTATGGTATTCAGCCCATTGTTCCTATCTCTTTGAAATTGCCCACTTATCAATTTGTTTTAGACTATTTTGAGGATCAAGCAGATGCAGAGGCTCGTGTTTTGGATTTAACTAATTTGCAGGACGAACGACTTCAAGCCCTGGAACATTTCAGTCGGCACCAAGAAACAGTCAAACGCTGGTTTGACAAAAGAGCCAGAGTGAAGGCCTTCAGACTCGCAGACCTGGTGCTTCTATGGGACAAAGCCCATGAAAAGAAAGGTAAACACACAAAGTTGCAGCCGCTATGGATAGGGCCATACCAGATTGCCGAGATCCTAGGTAATAATGCATTTCGTCTACAGGACCTCGAGGGTAATTTTTTGAACCTTCCTGTTAATGGTCAATACCTAAAGCATTATTTCTCAGTTGTTCCATCCAATACATCGTTTGAATAAATCACAAAGACGTTGTAAAATATGTATATGTTATAAATAAAGTGTGAAGTAGTGTGTTTTTGTTTTGTTTTATTTAAAAGTTTTGAAGTTCTGTGTTTTGTCTTTGTAGGTCTGTGCAATTTTGTCTTTTAACTAGTGGCCTTTTTCCTTCCCTTTTAACTCTTTAATCTTGTTTGTTTGAGTTTGCCTAAACAAAGAAAACACAAATCAACATTGAAAATTGGCCTAGTGTGTTTTCATTTTGTCTCATTCTGTTTTAAGAGATAGTCTGCTAGGATTAAAAAGTGGGACTACTTGTTATCTAGAACAATAGTAGAAAGATAATTGGATTTTGTATTTTGCTTGCCACAATTATTTTGATTATGAAGAAATTACTATATTGTTTGGTTGAAGAACTCCCAGGGAATCCAAGAAAAGTTGGTCATGAGAGGGGAATCCGATTCACAAAATTACATCAAAGCGTCCAAGGAGGTTGTTGGTACCTGAGCTGAAACAGTTAGTTGATCAATTGCTCGATGAATATAAAAAAAAAAAAAAAAAAGAAAGAAAGAAGAAGCAGCAAGGCACTCCAGTAATCAGTATCTTTCAAAAGAAAAGAGAGAGATGGTGAAAGTTGAACAAGCCACTATAAAACTGGCACTCTTTCCTGCACATAGCCAGGGCTCCCGAAGGATACATCTCAAACATGTTCACCAAGCTATAGATGCCACCTCATGGTTGTGATCAGGGTCATGAAAATCTAAAGAGTAACTCTGTCGGGGCTGTAAAAGGCTAAACTAGTAAACAGAGCTCTACTCGGTTTCCCCTACACAATCTAAATAGTTGTTCGATCCATAGCAAGCATTTGAAGCCCCGGTCATCCTTGGAAGAAGGTTTATACACTTGTAATCGCACATCAGAATCTTCCTTAAGTGGTTCAACCTAGTATGTCCTTGGGAAACTTTAACAGCCAGCAGATAGTAGTTGAGTCATTTTAGAAAATATTTGTGGCAAAGCATGGTACATGGTCTAAATTGTTTTGAAACTAGAGTTCTGGATTCTAAATAGTGCTACTATTTTCCCCATAGATATCGCCATTTGTTGAGAAGCAACACACCCCCACTAAAAAAATGAAATTCCATCCTTTGAAAATATTTAGTTTTCATTTTGTCGCGAGGACCCTCTTGATGTTTTTCAGGTTTTAATTCCAAATTTTGCTTGCCTTCTTCTTCAAGTTTTGCATATATCAAAGTATCCAAGTAGGCTTGCATATGGCTTTGATTTCAATTTAGAATTCATTTTTCAAATGTTAGAATCATTCTGAGTAAAGAAGATCTTTCACTAAATATGTAAAAATGCAGAATACAGATGAATAAATTCATTAGAGTCAACCTACAATTTTTGGAAAATTTGCTAAGTGATGGAAACGTCGCGATATCGCGACATTTTCCATTTTTGGAAACGTCGCGATTTCGCGACATATTCCATTTTCGAAAATATCGCGATTTCGCGACAGTTTGAAGAGAATGTCATGATTTCGCGACAGGTTTGAGTCAGAAGCCAAACTTGAAGAGAATGTCGCGATTTCGCGACATATTTGGAAGAAAGAGCCAAGTGATGAAAACGTCACGATTTCGCGACATGTTTTGGTAGAAAGAGCCAAGTGATGAAAACGTCGCGATTTCACGACGTGTTTTGGTAGAAAGAGCCAAGTGATGAAAACGTCGCGATTTCGCGACATGTTTTGGTAGAAAGAGCCAAGTGATGAAAACGTCGCGATTTCGTGACATATTTGGATTGAAGAAAACTCAAGTGATGAAAACGTCGCGATATCGCGACACATTCCATTTTTGGAAGGAAGAAGTGAGAAAAGAGACTAAGTAAGAAAAACATCGTGATATCACGACAGGTTTTACTTAGAAGCCCAAACTTGAAAATCTAAAGAGTAACTCTGTCGGGGCTATAAAAGGCTAAACTAGTAAACAAAGTTCTACTTGGTTTCCCCTACATAATCTAAATAGCTGTTCGATCCATAGCAAGCATTTGAAGCCCCGGTCATCATTGGAAGAAGGTTTATACACTTGTAATCACACATCAAAATATTCCTTAAGTGGTCCAACCTAGTATGTCCTTGGGAAACTTTAATAGCCAACAGATAGTAGTTGAGTCATTTTAAAAAATATTTGTGGCAAAGCATGGTACATGGTCTAAATTGTTTTGAAACTAGAATTCTGGATTCTAAATAGTGCTACTATTTTCCTCGTAGATATCGCCATTTGTTGAGAAGCAACACATCCCCACTAAAAAAATGAAATTCCATCCTTTGAAAATATTTAGTTTTCATTTTTGTCGTAGAGACCCTCTTGATGTTTTTCAGGTTTTAATTCTAGATTTTGCTTGCCTTCTTCAAGTTTTGCATATATCAAAGTATCCAAGTAGGCTTGCATATGGCTTTGATTTCAATTTAGAATTCATTTTTCAAATGTT
This sequence comes from Wollemia nobilis, assembly GCA_028583015.1. Taxonomy (NCBI): domain Eukaryota; kingdom Viridiplantae; phylum Streptophyta; class Pinopsida; order Araucariales; family Araucariaceae; genus Wollemia; species Wollemia nobilis. Next base: position 2,980,156 of record JAQPPZ010017049.1, on the reverse strand, counting down.
AGAATCATTATGAGTAAAGAAGAACTTTCACTAAATATATAAAAATGCAGAATACAGATGAACAAATTCATTAGAGTCAACCTACAATTTTTGGAAAATTTGCTAAGTGATGGAAACGTCACGATATCATGACATTTTCCATTTTTGGAAACATTGCGATACTATGGCATATTCCATTTTTGAAAACGTCGTGATATCGTGACAGGTTTGAGTCAAAAGCCAAACTTGAAGAGAATGTTATGATTTTGCGACAGGTTTGAGTCAGAAGCCAAACTTGAAGAGAATGTCGCGATATCGCGACAGGTTTTGGAAGAAAGAGCCAAGTGATGAAAACATCGCGATTTCATGACGTGTTTTGGTAGAAGGAGCCAAGTGATGAAAACATCACGATTTCATGACGTGTTTTGGAAGAAAGAGCCAAGTGATGAAAACGTCACGATTTTGCGACGTGTTTTGGTAAAAAGAGCCAAGTGACAAAAACGTCGCGATATCGCGATAGATTTGGATCGGAAGCATCAAGTGACAAAAACATTGCGATATCGCGACATGTTCCATTTTCAAAAGGAAGAAGTGAGAAAAGAGACTAAGTAAGAAAAACGTCGCGATATCGTGACAGGTTTTACTTAGAATCCAAACTTGAAGAGAATGTGGCGATTTTGCGACATGTTTGAGTCAGAAACCAAACTTGAAGAGAATGTCGCGATATCGTGATAGGTTTTGGAAGAAAGTGCCAAGTGAAGAAAACGTCATGATTTCACGACGTGTTTTGGTAGAAAGATCCAAGTGACGAAAACGTCGTGATATCGCGACAGATTTGGATCGAAAGCATCAAGTGGCGAAAATGTCACGATATCGCGACATGTTCCATTTTTGGAGGGGAAAAGCCAAAAAAGCAAGAAGGGTAGGAAATGTCACGATTTCACGACATGTCACGGTTTCACGACAAAGAAGCAAAGATAGAAGCAAAGTGGGGAAAACGTCACGATTTCATGACATATTTGGATTCGAAGAAGCAAAGTGGAGAAAACGTCGTGATATCACAACAGGTTTTAACTGGAGGCATCAAGCAAGAGAAACATTGTGATATTATGACATGTCCCATTTTTAGTCCTGTCTAATTATCGCGAAGGCAAAAGAAAAGGGAAAGTAGTAAAGAAAACATCGCGATATCACGATAGATTTTGAAGAATGTGAACTAAGAAGAAAGAAACCAAGTCAACAAGGTAATAAACACTAGGGTTTAATTTAATAATATTAAAATGCTAATCCTTGTTTTTCCTTTGCAGAAAGAGATCTGGCAATTGCATAATAGCATAATAGCAGAAAGCGATCTAGCAGTTGCATAATAGCAGAAGTAATGGCAAAAAAGACAAAGATAGGCACAGATCAAGCAAGGGCCATCAGATAGAAAGATGAAGATACCTTTACACGCAGCTGCCTCATTTAATGAAATATGTCGACGATTGCCCGAAAAGTGAAAATATCTACACGTAGTTACCAAAATTTGCCGATGGATGCATTTAACAGGGATTTATCCCTTTAAATGGATAAAGATACCTTTAACCGCAGTGAGTGAAGCCAAACTTGAAGAGAATGTCATGATTTCATGACAGGTTTTAGTCAGAAGCCAAACTTGAAGAGAATGTCGTGATATCGTGACAGGTTTTGGAAGAAAGAGCCAAGTGATGAAAACGTCATGATTTCATGACGTGTTTTGGAAGAAAGAGCCAAGTGATGAAAACATCATGATTTCATGACATTTTTTGGTAGAAAAAGCCAAGTGATGAAAACGTCATGATTTCGCGACGTGTTTTGGTAGAAAGAGCCAAGTGACGAAAACGTCACGATATCACGACAGATTTGGATCGAAAGCATCAAGCGATGAAAACGTTGCGATATCACGACACGTTCCATTTTTGGAAGGAAGAAGTGAGAAAAGAGACTAAGTAAGAAAAATGTCGCGATATCGCGACAGGTTTTACTTAGAAGCCAAACTTGAAGAGAATGTCGCGATTTCGCGACAGGTTTGAGTCAGAAGCCAAACTTGAAGAGAATGTCGCGATATCGCGACAGGTTTTTGAAGAAAGAGCAAAGTGAAGAAAAAGTCACGATTTCATGACATGTTTTGGTAAAAAGAGCCAAGTGACGAAAACGTCGCGATATCGCGATAGATTTGGATCGAAAGCATCAAGTGGCGAAAACGTCGCGATATCGTGACATGTTCCATTTTCGGAGGGGCAAAGCCAAAAAAGCAAGAAGGGTAGGAAATGTCGTGATTTCGCGACATGTCACGGTTTCGCGACAAAGAAGCCAAGATAGAAGCAAAGTGGGGAAAACGTCATGATTTCACGACATATTTGGATTCAAAGAAGCAAAGTGGAGAAAACGTCGTGATATCATGACAGGTTTTAACTGGAGGCATCAAGCAAGAGAAACGTTGCGATATCGTGACATGTCCCATTTTTGGGCCTGTCTCATTATCGCGAGGGCAAAAGCAAAGGGAAAGCAGTAAAGAAAACATCATGATATTGTGACAGGTTTTGAAGGATGTGAATTGAGAAGAAAGAAACCAAGCTGACAAGGTAATGAACACTAGGGTTTAATTTAATAATATTAAAATGCTAATCCTTGTTTTTCTTTTGTAGAAAGCGATCTGGCAGTTGCATAATAGCAGAAGTAATGGCGAAAAAGACAAAGATAGGCACAGATCAAGAAAGGGCCTTCAGATAGAAAGATGAAGATACCTTTACACGCAACTGCCTCATTTAATGAAATATGTCGACGATTGGCAAAAAAGTGAAAATATCTACATGCAGTTACTAAAATTTGCTGATGGATGCATTTGGTGGATCTTGCTAGATATCCAAGGTGTGAGTTACAGAGTTGGGTCGAATGTCTATTCACTCTTTTCTGCTTCTGGAATAGTTTCAAGCGGACTGTCTGTTACCTTACAATGGGTTCAGGAATTTAGTTCAGTAATGCTTTTGGATTTGGTTATCTTTATGGACACTCAGATTTACAATCAGTTCTTTGATCTAGCTCTTTATGCTTTAGCAGATTTAAATAAAAGACAAATTTTAAAGAAGATAAAAATGGATCATTGAATCAGTGGAACAGAGAGAGTAGGGTAGGGCAAAGAGAGAAGTTTATATAACTTAGTTGTAAAACCAAAACTACCAATTTTAGGTATACTATTTAGCTTCACAATAGAACAAATCAAAGAGGAAAGTGTCCAGCTTTCTAAGATCACTTTATACTAAGAGAATAAGACAGAGATGAAACAGATCTAACAGAAAATCATAAACAGAAGGGAAGTCGGTTGAAATTGGTATCTCTCACTAGCATCTTAGCTCGCACAGTGAGGACAGAGCAATTAGAATAGGCCTGAACCTTAACTCTGTAATTTTTCCTAGCATACAATAAAAAGAATGAAGCCTAGCAGCATATCCAATCTTGATAACACAGATCTACAGCATAAATTAAATAAACCTTAATGAGATGAAAACAAAAGAGGATGAACTTATCGCAATCTGAAAGAGATTAGGCTCCTGGCCATGCTATCATAGAAAATGAAAATCATACCAACTCCAAGTCCAGAACAAAGCATTCAACAAGATTTGCAGAAAATTGCTCCAATACCTTTTTATTCTAAGTTTTTGCCTCCCTTGATCTTACATTCAGAGGAAGTATATATAGACTCAGGACAAACCCTGATATTTTCAAAAATATCTTCTTCCCAAACCCTAAATCTTATCATCAAAACCCTACTGCCTAGGTTTTACAATATAAGGCATTTTTATATAGAATTTTGATAAACCCTAATTACAATGAAAATCTTCGTGGGGATCTTGCCATAAATGGAGAAGGCACAATCTGATATTATTTTCATCTACCTGTAATTGTGAGTAGATATCTTCGTTTTCCAACTGGTCACCGATATATTCCTTGAATGGGCACTGCGTGTAAAGGTATCTTCATTTTTTGGTGCGTCTATCGGGAGCATCTCATTAATTCCTCTGAGAAATTTGGATGAGTCACTGACTTCTCTGGCATTTTATCTTCATAGAGCTACAACTGAGTTGAAATTCTCTACACTCCATTACTTTCACCATAAATTCTCTTGTTAAATGCATCCATCAAAAATTTTTGGTAACTGCGTGTAGATATTTTCACTTTTCGGCCAATCACCGACATATTTCATTAAATGAGGCAGCTGCGTGTAAAGGTATCTTCATATTTCTATCTGACGGCCCTTGCTTGATCTGTGCCTATATTTGTATTTTTCGCCATTACTTATGCTATTATGCAATTGCCAGATCTCTTTCTGCAAAGGAAAAGCAAGGATTAGCATTTTAATATTATTAAATTAAACCCTAGTGTTTATTACATTGTCGGCTTGGTTTCTTTCTTCTTAGTTCACTTTCTTCAAAACTTGTCGCGATATCGCGACGTTTTCTTTACTACTTTCCCTTTGCTTTTGCCCTCGCGATAATGAGATGGGCCCAAAAATGGGACATGTCATGATATCGCGACGTTTCTCTTGCTTGATGCCTCCAGTTAAAACTTGTCGCGATATCACGATGTTTTCTCCACTTTGCTTCTTCGAATCCAAATATGTCGCGAAATCGTGACGTTTTCCCCACTTTGCTTCTATCTTGGCTTCTTTGTCGTGAAACCGTGACATGTCACGAAATCGCGACATTTCCTACCTTTCTTGCTTTTTTGGCTTTGCCTCTTCAAAAATGGAACATGTCGCGATATCACAACGTTTTCGCCACTTGATGCTTCTGATCCAAATCTGTCGTTATATCGTGACATTTCTGTCACTTGGCTCTTTCTACCAAAACACATCATGAAATCGTGACATTTTCTTCACTTGGCTCTTTCTTCCAAAACCTGTCGTGATATCGTGACATTCTCTTCAAGTTTGGCTTCTGACTCAAACCTATCACGAAATCGTGACATTCTCTTCAAGTTTGGCTTCTAAGTAAAACCTGTCGCGATATCGTGACATTTTTCTTACTTAGTCTCTTTTCTCACTTCTTCCTTTCAAAAATGGAACATGTCACGATATCATGACGTTTTCGTCACTTGATGCTTCCGATCCAAATCTGTCGTGATATCACGATGTTTTCATCACTTGGCTCTTTCTACCAAAACACGTCGTGAAATCATGACGTTTTCATCACTTGGCTCTTTCTACCAAAACACGTCACAAAATCGTGACATTTTCATCACTTGGCTCTTTCTTCCAAAACACATCGCAAAATCGTGACGTTTTCATCACTTGGCTCTTTCTTCCAAAACCTGTCGTGATATCGCGACATTCTCTTCAAGTTTGGCTTCTGACTCAAACCTGTCACGAAATCACCACATTCTCTTCAAGTTTGGCTTTTGGCTTAGGATATAGAGAATCTTAGAGCATATTCGTAGGTAGTAGCATAGTACTATGTAGATAACCATATATTGGTGATGGGTGCAATGTAGTCTAGTACCTTTGTTCATGGAGTGCCCATTTCCTCCATTATTACATTGTATTCATTTTTGTCATTTCTATTTATAGCATATTCCAGTAATCTCACTTACTTTCTTTCATATTATTCTGCATCTTGTGAATGCTATCTCCCATTACATACTACATACTACATCAAAAGCTAACATAAGATGAGACAATACTTATGTTACAAAGAGAAAAATCTCAAAAAATGTGAAGCTTTAGGGTTGAATTCATGCACTAGTGCAAAACTAAGGACTCTTCCTCCTGATTATCTATCTTGTTATCAAAGAAGAAAATGTGTTTACCACCAAACTTGAAGACTTTCTTGACACTGTTTCCAGAACTGCTTTGTACCCAAAGGTCTATAAATGGAGTCTCTTGTCATACTAAAGAAGCTTTCCTCATTTAAATTATCACAAGCTACTTCATAGTGCATTAATGTTGGAAACCAAGGAAGCAAATAATACGTTTGCTCTTTCTTCTAAGCTATTTAATCCAATCACTAATAAATTTGTGTGCATCATTTCTACTCCAAGAATTTTCCTAAGATAGATTTACTTGAATATGGATTTATATGTTCTTTGGATGACCAGCAATGATTGAATGGGTGTTAATTATAGATTAGCCAAAACTAACATTTGTTTATTGTGAGTCTAGTGTGTTATCATAATTTATTAATGGAGTGCTTTGGGGCTCCTCTATATCAAAGCAAGAGGAAGACATAGTGCTATTCATCACAAAGGTACCAATACCCAATGGATTAGAAGGAGAGTTGGCTCTTCCTTTGATTTCATGATCTAATACCACTATTGGTCAAATGCTTTGATGAGATCTTCATTGATTAGGATTGTTTAAATACATAATGTATAATACGGTATAACAACTTGTAATATGAAAAAAACTACCTTCAACCACCCATAACTAACAATTAAATCATGAATCCTACATTGAGTGGTTGCAACCATTAAACTTATTATGATGCTAACAAACTATAAACAATAATTTCCTAATGCTAATTAGGGTTTTATGAGTGCAAAATGGATTCTTTCAAAAATGTTACTCATCTCAATGGATGAAATTATTGCACTTGGTCAATTCTCAAAAGCAAGAATATTTAGTTCATATTCAATAATAAATTAGAAGAGGGTTTCATTTATTATTTACTCAATTTGAAAAAGGAGGAAGCTCTTGGAAAATACTTCATATTAATGGACCTAGATGTACTTTCCTACATTAGAGAAAAAATTGATCCTATTAATGTATGATCTAATTTGAAAGACCTATATAGAAAAGTAAGTGCTAGTAAAGTTAGCAGAATAGAGATAGAGCTCTCCAATCTCTAAATCTTAGATTTTAGTAATGTTTAAGACTACATATCTCACTTCAAATATTTAAAAGCTAATCTATATTTAGCAAGGGGTAAGGGAAAGAGTGATGAAGAGTGTGTAAAATATGTTACTTCCAATATTTCTTCATATTTTTACATAGTTGGTTCGGTTTTTTATGTGAATGATGACTATTAAGGGTCCACAACCCATTATCTTTAAGTACTTTTCCAACTTCTAATCCACTATAAAGTTCCATGAAGAATGGTAGAGATATTTCTCATACACTAGCTCATCAAAAAATATCAAATCATTGGAATCTAAGGATAAGTTACCTAAGGGATCTAAGGTTTCAAATAATTAAAACACTTGTAAGGATTGTAAAAGGGAAGAACACTCCATAAAAAAATGTATTACAAGGTTAAAGAAGATTGAGATAAAATTATTGAGGGCTAGACACAAGATTTCTAATGATGAATATGGTAAAGTAGAGGCCTATTACATAATCCATTATGGGGGTAGGTATTACCTGTAACACCTTCTCTGATTGGCCTTCTTGGTTTAGGTTATGGGGGGTGTTAAAAAATGTGTAATATAATCTTGTTTAGGCCAAGGCCAAAAATGTGAAAATGTGTATGAACACTATTAATGTAGCCTATGAGAATGTGATTATGTAAGCCTACGGGTATGTTCATGTGAGTATAAGAGCCCTTTTCATATTTAAAACATAGTGGTATTGATTAATCCACATTTATGGATAACCTTGCACAAAGGGTAATTTATTATTATTTAATTGTAAAGTCAACCTCAAGGTTAAGTTAATGTTACTCTTATTGAAGTTTTGATATCACTATAAATACCCCTTAATGATGACTTGTTTGTATCATAAGTCTGAATAAAATGGAATATATTGGGGTGTCCATAGGCACCCACATTCCTCTCTCTCTCTCTCTCTTTATTTTTTTCTTTTGTATCTTAATACCATATTTGATTTGCTTCTACATTTTTTTAGATATGATAATGGTAAATGCATGTTTTGGAATATATTTGGAAAGTATTGTGAATTTGGATAGTACCTGGAGATTGCATATGATACAATGGGTTGGATTATATTTTGCCTACATCATATTAATAATCTAATCATCGATTATAAATATATAAGCTTTATTCCAAGCCCATGTGTAGATGGCATGGTAGTCCTTATCATACATTTTTTAATATATTTTCACAATATTTTAGCATTCCTATACCTGAAGTGCAAGATTCATCACAAGCTTGGAAAACTACATATGATTTATAATCCATGAGTCTACTCTTGATCTCATTATGAATTGTCTAATTGCTTATTTTATTACTTGGTCCATTGTGTGTTTGTATGACCCCTTGACCATACTCTAGTAGGGATCATCAAACATATCCATCATATTTTTGGGCTTCTAAGCTATTTGCTTCATCATATTAGAAAGACCTTCTTGATGGCCTATATTCAGTTTGGACCATTGTCATGGTTATGGGAGGGCTTTTCAGAGTTATATTATGCATTATACCATTATTAGAGGTAGCACTGGTGTCTAGTAGGATAAAACATTCCTCCTTGAGGTATACACTCAAACTAAATTTGATCTCAGCAATTTTCTATCTCTTTGTTGTGCCTTTAGTCTATAAGAGTGGAGAATTGATGCACTTACTAGTTAAAAATTGCCTTCATGCACCCTCAACTATGTTTTTTGCATTAATGAAGACCGATTGGTGATTTGTTGACTTTTGAAATGATAAAATACTAATTTTATTTTGCCTTTTCAATTGGAGGACAAATTTAATTTTTTTTGAGTGATTGTTCATTTTTTTGGCTTTTTGGTATTTTAAAACCAATAAATTGCCAACTAGAATAAATGTGATTGAATATTTATGATTTTAGCAAATCACTAGTTTAGTACTTGGAATGTTTTTACAAATTTTGCATAACTTTGAAGAAATAGGTGAAAGTAGGGGATACCCAAACATATTTTTCAATATTTTCACCTATATTAAGAGGGTATTTATTTATTTTTCTTTGATTTCTCATTTTTTAATATATTTTATGTTTTCTATTTTTGTATGATTTTATTTTTAAAAGGAAAAACAAAAGTGGTAAATAGATAATTAGGAAAATAAGCAAACAAATGACTATTTATATATTTACAATTATTTTTTTAATTTTCAAAAAGGTCTTAGTTGTTGCCCATTGACTAATATAGGTGTAAAGCGAAAAATGAACAACACCAAGATAATGATAACATATCAAACACAAGAAATATTGCACAATAAAGAAATGATATTATATTGATATTGTGGGAGCCTTGATCTCCACTATTACAATGCAACTTGTGTTGATACAAATGATTTTACAATCAGAGGGTTTGAAACCCTCGTTCAAATGAATATTCGGTGTCTTCAAGTCATCTTCACTCCAAAAAATTTGTGAGTGGGCTTGTGTATCCCTATGGGGCCACTCTAGCTGCAATAGCCATCAATGAAGATGTCTCCTGTACCTGCAAACAAATCACAACACAAAGAGATTAGTAGTATATGCAAGGGCTCCACTGTGTGAGACCCTCTAAATAATAAATCTACAAACCCTAGGTGCATCGATAATAAAATGTAATACAAGCATAGAAAAATGTAAGTTAAAAAGCACTAATAATTTTTACCTTGTTAGAATAATAATTGCGATGCTAATCTATGTCACTGCTTCTGTGATCTGGTGACACATGAATTTCCGCAAGTGTTTGAGAGTTTATCAGTTGCAAAAAATCTAAGAGGAAACCTCATGGAGAATTTGCGGAGAGATGTGAATGCCTTACAACATTCTTAGAATGCTCAAAAATGTTCTTGAAATGCTCAATAACATTCTAGAAATGCCTTGGAGCATTCGAGGGTTTTGGGAAGGTGTACTACGAAACTAGATTTGGTTCACAGGGGTTTTGGTGGTGGGTATGGTAGCGAGGATTTTGGATGATAGCAAATATGGGAGGTGTTAGCAGAATGCTAGGGTTTGTGAGTGGACAAATGATCAATGCTCTTTGAATGTTAATTTTTAGGACCTTGATTCACAAAAATGAATCATCTTTTATAATTTTCCCTTGATCATGTTAGGGTTTCAATGACACCAACGGGAGGCCGAGATTAAAACATGATGAAGGGTTGAGATTGATCTTGAACAAGTGACACAGATCATGATGAATGAATGGTCAAGATTAAGTCGTGATGGGCGGCTAGGATTTATTCATATATACATATATTTATTATATATAAATATAATATAAATATATATTTATATTTATATATAAATATAAATATAATATTTATATTTATATATATAAATAAATACATATATATATAAATAATGAATGGCTATGATTTGAGGATGCGAATGGATGACAAGTGGCTAGGATTTGGTGTCTACAGATGCCCCTTTTTGTATCGTGTTGCGTGAAACACAATGCGGTGCAAAAACAAGAGACACCTGGTTTGGTGAAGCAACTTCTTTTCCTTGGTGCGCAAGAAGATCCTGAAGATAAAAAATGTTGTTGTAGCTTACCCCCTCAATTGGTGAATGAGTGAAGAATGAATCTCATGAGCCAATTGATAGAAATGAGGATGATATGAATGATGTAAATGAATGTGAATGATGCAATGCATGGGAATAGTGTAAGTACAATGATTGATTCTCTTTTTGCCCCAATAGATAAAGGGGTTTTTGAAATGGGGATGATATGAATGATGTAAATGAATGTGCAATGATTATGAAAGGTGCAATGATTGATTCTATTTTTACCCTAATAAAAAAGGGTTTTTGAAAATGTGGATGATATGAATGATGTAAATGATTGTGAATGTGTGATTTATCCCGATGTGGGAAAACAAAATCAAATTAGGTTACCCCAAGTTTGGGGTGATTCTATGCTATTGAAAAATATGCCTATTGGCATCATTGAAATGCAAAATGATGAAAATGCAGAACATCAGGAACCAATCATCCTAAGATCGGGTGACTACTAGGAGAGAAAGTCCTAGTGACTGCACGTAATTCCTGCATGTGAAAGGGAATGATGTAGTAATAGTTATCCATGTTTGGGACCCCATGGAAAAGGGCATCAATGATAAATTTTAAGAAAATTAGTCTGAGCATAGTCTCACTCAAAAAATGAGGGACCAAAAAGATGTTTTCAAACAAGAGGATGTTGGATGATGATATGGACAAGCATCCTTATGGTGATCTACCCATCCTATCAAATTGTATGGATAACCAATCACTGCAACCACTAGGGGAATAGAGTAAACCACTAGATATGAGGTTCACTTGGATGATATGAATGATGTAAAGGAATGTGAATGATGTAGTGCATGTGAATGGTGTACTGATTGTGAATAGTGCAATGATTGATTTTTGCTTTTGCCCCAACAAAAAAAAGGGATTTTGATTGGATGATATGAATGATGTAAATGAATGTGAATGAACAAGTATCCTTATGGTGATCTACCCATCCTACTGAGTTGCATGGATAACCAATCACTGCAATCACCAGGGGAATAGAGTAAACCACTAGATACGAGGTTCACTTGATAATGCAAGTGACTTTGATAATGTTGAGTGGAAATGCATTGAATTATGGATGATATGAATGATGTAAATGAATGTGAATATGAATGGTGCCATGAATGTGAATGATGCAATGATTTATGGGTGAAATTTGATGATTTTGTGAAATTTGGAATTTGATTTGGGATATTTTGAAGCAATTTAGGGTATTTCTATGACTTTTGGTTGCAATCAAGAATTAAACACCTAAATCAATCCAAATTATCACAAAATGTGATGGAATGATGTGATGAATGTTTAGGATAGTGAATGTGGTAGTTTTGTGAAATTTTGGACCATTTTGAGGTGTTTTGTATGCGATTTAGGCATTTTTGTGACTTTTGATCACAATCAAAAATGAAGCATCCAAATCGATCCGTATCTTCACAAAACATAATGGAATGATGTAATGGATGCATGGATGGAATTTGAGGTGATTTTATGGGGTTTTGCTATAGTTTGAGGCCCTTTGAGTCCTTTTGCAACATTTTGGAGCCAAATACCGACCAACATCCACATCATGCACAGACACGGGAGAGCATCTACCACATGGTAGATGTAGGGTAGCATTTGAGTGCACTAGGAAGATGCCTTGGGGTATTTGAGCATGCCAAAATTAGCTATAAAAGTGTTGTAGAGGTAAAATTTGATTCATTCTTGCATTTGAGAGTTCTAGAAGTAATTTCTAAAGAGGATTGAGTGAGTGAGTGAAGGAGTGTGGTGATGGCGATGGAGGGAGTGGATATGGTAGTAGGAGTTGAGGTATAGGTGGCTGAGGTAAGTGCCCCTAGCTCTTTTGTTTGGATTGTATGATGTTTTTTTTGCATAAATTATGATGGTAATGTGCATTTGCATGTTATGTTGTGTTGTAGTTGAGGATCTTGGAGGCTTGACATCGATTCTCACCCATCATACTAGGGGTGAGAAAGGTGTTATAGAAGATTGACTAGGATTGGCTAGAGTGGGTGGGATTGGTGAGGTGTTCCCACATTGAGGTGGTGAGGGCTGATGAGGGGTACCTTTCTACCTTGGCAAAAATGTGGGATCCAGATAGGGGGACCTTCCAGCTCCTAATAGGGGAGGTGATAGTGACACTTGAAGATGTATACCACATATTTCGAGTACTAGTGGAGGGGTTGCATGTCCAAGTTGGACATGATAAGGAGTATGAGTTGAGGTAGATTTTTGGAGATGGGTGGAGGGATCAGGTATTTGGAGATGTATGCAAAGAAGTAGTTGGAGGCCCTACCTACCTTGGTCATGTTCCTGCTGGCCAATGTATTGGTGCCTAACAACACCGATTGTCGGTTCCCATGGAACATGATTTGATTGGTGTATGATATGATCGATGAGCCTCGGGTGTATGCATGGGCATCAACTCTACTAGCTTAGACTTATATGGAGTTGTATGAGGTGAGGAGGTAGGGGCAAAAGGGGTTGGGTTGTAGTGTGCTATTGTAGGTCTAGGGCTAGGAGCACTTTAGTGTGGCTCATCCTGTGGGCCTACCCTACGAGGAGTGGGATAGGGATAAACCCTATGTATTGAGATGGTGGGTAGTTGAGGAGGTACAACCTAGTCATCTTGGTCATAGTGGCTAGGAGTGTAGAGATTTATGGGTAGGGTTGATGCTTGATCAGGTGTATTGGAGGCCATGGTGGGAGGCTAGGTGGCCCTCGTGATAGAGAGCAACTATGATAGGTTAGGTAGGCTAGATGGGTGGTTGGGTGACATGGGAGTGAGGTGGAGTTGATCCAGTTCTCATGAGTGCTGTGGTAGTTTGGGATATGGTAGGGAGTACCTAAGGCTCCAGTGCTCTATAGGCATCGATCAGATGAGTCGAGCCTACCTTGTGTGGAGGAGTGGTAGGTGGAGTATAGGGATGATGAGGAGATAGATCTCCCAGATGTGGATGATGTTGAGACCACTATGGAGTATGATGTATGGTTTACTTCACAACCACCATGGGTACCAAGTTAGGTGGTTGAGGAGGGTAGTGGAGATGATGGAGAGATAATAGCAAAGGTTGAGGAGACTCCTTGATGTTAGAGATATCATTGGTCTAGTAGTTTATGGAGATAGTTGAGGGTTGTAATAGAGCAACCTCTAGAGATTGGGGGTGATGGTGATGGTGGTATGGAGGAGGTTTTAGAGAGACCTTCTAGTCAGAGTGAGGAGGAGTGGGCTAGGCTCGAGGCTGAGCGAGATCAGCTTCGATAGATGGTGGTAGAGTGAGATGTAGAGATTGCTCAATTATAGGTAGATTTGGATGCATGGGTGGTAGTAGGTGGAGGTGAGGATGCGATAGTGAGGCTCCAGGTAGAGTTAGCATGGAGGGATGCTCATCAGAGGTAGGATGTGCTATACCTTTGATCTCAGGAGGGGTACATCTAGGATTTAGAGGACCTACTTATGCAACACCACATTGGGCTGCCAGAGTGGCCTTCCTCCTCCCTAGCGGGTTCTGTTAGGCATAGTGACTCTAGGTATAGTGTCTCGGTCTAGGGCTCCATCGAGGTCATAGGGGTCTACCTATGGGCGCTAGCTAGTGCTGTGTGGAATTTTTTGTATATGAGCCTTGGTGCTCCATTGTATATAGCCTTCGGGCATTCATTGTACATGTGATTTATATATATACATGGCTTTTCTTTGTGTTATGAATTTGTGTGGATGTTTGTGTGAATGCATGTGTATATGTGATGGATGATAATGTAATGATGATGTTTATGAATGCAAATGAATTGACACTCTAATGATCATTTGTAGTAGTTTAGATTTTGCTTGACCATTTTTATCATTGTCACTTAATCAGGGACACCAAAATGGTGGTATGTGAAATGGAAGACTCATATGATGATGTGATAATGCTATGGATGTTGTTTTGGCTTATGGATGACTGATTTTTTTTTGAGAGACTCAAACATCCTAGTGATTTCAAACAAACTCACTAAGTTCTATCTAATTTCTCCAAGACCAAATGTGTGTGTAGTGAAGGTTCATTTACCAATCATGAGCATGGTAGTGACTCAAGGCAATCAAGAACCAATGTGTGTGCAAGTGAGTTCATTAACCCATCTTGAGTAAATTGAGATGAAACCTATCATGGAGGAGACCAAGAAGCTAGCTTGTCCTTATGTGTGGTCAGAGGTCTCTTCAAGAGAGACGTGTCACCATGCATGAGCGTACTCCACTACCATTCAAGCATCTATAGCCCCGATGGAGATTAGCTCCATAGTCCAATGATTTGATCTCTAAGCTTTGGGGATTCAGACTACCTAACCATCTGGATGGAAATGTAGTTCTATCCTTACGACTTGAGGATCTATGGTGTGTGATATGTAAAAGAGTTAGAGCTTTGGGGAATCAGATTCTCAACCTAGGTATGATGAGAATTTTACCCTATCCTTACTACTCATTCTTTTATTTGGAAGTGTTGAGTAGTGGTGAAGACCATTATTTTTTATTTTGGACTATGTGCATAATGGGATAAGCAAAGATAACTTTTTTGCTTCGAGGTTCAACCCAATCATGGTGTTATCTCTCTTTGACACAAGATGTTTTTAATATGTGTGAGATGTGTTTGGTTCAAGAATGTTAGATTCAACTCCCAGAACTCAAGATTTTCTTAGTGAAAATGTGCCTTGGTCCTAGAGAAAACTCGACATGTATTGGAGGTTGCTTGAAACACTAGGAGTGGTTGAGTGATCGAAAACACCTAGGGATGATGGAAATTTGTATTGCAAATGATGACTTGATGTGTGACATGGTGCAATGGGATGGATGTTGACTTGAGGGTGCCCCTGATTAAGGTAACAAGATTTATTGGATCAATTATTATCTAAACTTAACAAATGACCCCTAGTATGGTGGATGAAATGCATCGGAATGATAATGAATGTGATTATGCAAAATGAATGTGTGAAATGCAATATGTGTATGAATGATGTTTTTGTGTATTAGCCATGTATATATATATATATATAAAATACATTAAGCATAGAATGCTCTCAAGTGGATAATGTTTAGTGGTTCGAGCTCTTCTACTCCCTCTAGACTGGCAAGTCTATAAGTTCCTTGACCCACCTTTTGTTTGACAATGTATGGACCTAACCAATTAGCCATGAATTTATCATGAAGATGCGGTAATGCATTGGTGTTTTGTTGATTCTCTTTAAGGACAAGATCTCCTACTTGGAATTCATGTAGATGGACTTTGGCATTGTAAGCACGCTTTAAATGATCCTGATATACTCATAAATGCTCCAAGGCATTGATTCACCTTTCATCAAGGAGCATGAGTTGGTCAAGACATGTGCTTGTCTAGCAGTATCATCATCTATGAATTCTTGCAATGAAATGCATAGTGAGGGGATATCGAGCTCAAGAGGCATGATGGCTTCAACACCATAGACCAATGAGAATGGTGTTGCCCCAATAGGCATGTGGATGCTTGTTCGATAAGCCCATAATGCCAAGGGGATATGAGTATGCCAATCTCGATGATTTTATTTGACTAATTTCTTGAGAATAGCGATCAAGGTCTTATTGGTTGCCTCAGCTTATCCATTTGTCTATGGGTAATAAGGAGTCGAGAAACTATGTTGGATATTATATTTCTCACAAAGTGCTCGAACATCCTTGTTCTTGAAAGACTTGCCATTGTCAGAGATTATTTTTGAGGGGATACCAAAGCGATAGATGATATGTTGAAGTATAAACTCCACAATTCGAGGTCCTATCGTACTGGTTAGAGGAATTGCCTCGACCCACTTTGTGAAGTATTCAGTGGTAGTGATGATGAATGTGTGTTATCTCGAGGAAGGAGGTGAGATTTTACCAATCAAGTCCAAACCCCATTGTGAAAATGGCCAAAGACTCTAAATAGGTTGTAAGGCTTGTGATGGCACATGAGTTAAATTAGCATGTTGTTGATATTGTTGACATTTCTTGACATAAGTGCAACAATCACGTTCCATGGTGGGCCAATAATAACCCATGCATAAAATACGCTTTGTGATGGCCATTCCACTAAAGTGACCACCACAAGTACCATCATGAGCTTCAGATATTGCTCTTTGGGCCTCTACAGGCTCGAGACAATGGAGGAGGACTCCATCATAGCCACGTCTATACAACACGTCCCCCAAGAGAGTGAAATGAGCTACCTTTTGCTTGAAAGTTCATTTGGTAGTTCGTGACATGTCTTATGGGAGTGTTCCAAACTTGAGGAAGGATTTTATTTGACTAGACCAAGGCTCATATGATTCTACATGGATAAAGCAAACATCCTTCTCATCTTTATATTCAGCATAAGAAATTGTAGATTTAGAGATCGTTGTGACAATTAATGGTTGTACCTCTCCTTCAGAGTTCTTTGGAATCAGTGATCCTAGAGAGGCCATCACATCTACAAATCTATTAGTCGATCTAGGCAAGCTATCAATCTCATACCAGTCAAATTTTACAAGCAATTTCATTGCTACTTCATGATAAAGTTTTAAGACTGGTTCTTTGCATTGGTATTCTCCATTTACTTGATGAACGATAAGTTGGGAATCACCAAATATCCTGATATACTTTATGCTCATAGCTATGGCTGCTTGAAGTCCTAAGATTAAGGCTTCATACTCTGCATTATTGTTTGTGCATGGGAAATCGAGTTTGAATGATAAGGGAATAGGTATCCCTTGTGGTGTATGAAATATGACTCCTGCACCTTGTCCTTTTTCGTACTTAGAACCATCAAAGAATAGTGTGATATCGACATCTTCCTTAGGAATGACATCTTCTTCTTGTTCAGTGATGGTAAATACCGAATCATCTAGGAGCTCAATAATCAAGGGTTGATCACTAGGAAGTGGAGCTTCCATAAGTTGATCGACTATTACCTGACCTTTAATGGATTTTTTACTGATGAACTCAAGATCAAATTTAGTTAGAAGCATTATCCATTTTGCGGTATGGGTGTTATTGTAAGTGCGAGACATCATGTAACACAAAGGATTTTC
The DNA here is from genome assembly GCA_028583015.1 of Wollemia nobilis. NCBI lineage: Eukaryota > Viridiplantae > Streptophyta > Pinopsida > Araucariales > Araucariaceae > Wollemia > Wollemia nobilis. Next base: position 2,962,707 of record JAQPPZ010017049.1, on the reverse strand, counting down.
TTTAGCTATGACATAGGTAGTGTGACTTAGCATGTAATGTCTGAGTTTCTTAGTGGTAAAAACCACTACTAGGCATAATTTTTCCACATAAGCATATCTGGTTTCATAGCTTACCAATGTTCGACTAATATAATAGACTTCTTGCTCTCGATTGTTTTCATTTTTCTGTGCAAGCATTGTCCCTAATGCAAAGTTTGTTGCTGAAACATAAATATGGAAGGGGATCCTCGAGTGAGGTGGAGTTAAGACTGGTGGAGAAGCCAAGTATTGCTTGATGTCATCAAAAGCTTTTTGACATTCATCTATCCATGAAAATGTCACCCCCTTTTGTAGCAGGTGATTGAATGGCTTACATTTGTCTGAGAGTTGTGCAATGAAATGATGGATCGATTGGATATTTCCTTGTAAACTATGCAACTCTTTCAAGTTTGTTGGGGGAGGCATCTCCATGATGGCCTTGACCTTGTTTGGGTCCACTTCAATGCCTCTCTTGGAGATAATGAATCCTAGTAGTTTTCCTGAGGTGACACCGAAGACACACTTCTTGGGGTTCAACCTTACATTATGCTCTAGAAGTCGATCAAAAACTTTCTCCAAGACACCAATGTGCTCTTGTCAGGTTTTAGATTTTTCCAATAGATCATCCACATAGTCTTCAATGATCTTATGCATGTAATCATGGAAGATGTATGTCATGGCATGTTGATAAGTGGCACCTACATTTTTAAGGCCAAATGGCATTACCTTGTAACAAAAAGTCCCCCAAGGTGTTGTGAATGTTATTTTGTGTTGGTCATCAAGATTGATTTGAATCTGGTTGTATCCTAAAAAACCATCCATTAAAGATAGCATTTCATGGCCAATGCAAGTGTCGACAAGAGTATCAATGTTTGGTAGAGGAAAGTCATCCTTAGGACACGCTTTGTTAAGATCTCAAAAGTTAGTGCAAATGTGTATCACCTCGTTAGGCTTACGAATGGGTACCATATTTGAAAGCCACTCAGGATAGTCAATGGGTTGAATGAAATCCACATCTAATAGCTTTTGAAGCTCTTCTTTGACCATGAGGGCAATGGTAGGATGTAACTTTCTCAGTTTTTGTTTGATCGGCTTAGCATCAGGGTGCAAGGTTAAGTTGTGGACAACCAAGTTAGGGTCAAGACCAAGCATGTCTTTATAGGACCATGCAAATATGCCCTTCTTCTTCTTGAGGAGAGCTATCAATTGCTCTTGTTCATCCATGGATAAAATTTTTCTAAGTTTAATGATTTATGGATTGTCCACATCTGTACTAAGGTTCACATCTATAGTATCTTCAATGGCCATGTGTGAACCTTCCTCAAGTTGATGGGGCATTGGGATCAGATGAATGTCATCAATGATATTATCAAACTCCTCTGGCACAGTCTCTTCCATTTCTACCTAGAAAATAATCAGAGCTAAGGGTAAAGGTGATAGTGGAGGAGGAATGTATTTTGCTAAAGCTCTTAACAATTCCTTGAAAAGGATGAATTCGGATAAGGATGGTGGTGATGAAATCCATTCCATATCAATGAGGCTTATGTCAATGGGAATTGGTTTTTCCAAATTGTATGGGTTATGGAGTGGGGTGAATAAGTCAACTAGATTCATGGTGACTTAGTGGGAAATGGTGGTTGGCAATGTGAAGGGTGGTTTGGTCTCATCTCCTGGAATCGATGAAGGAACCTTGGGAACCTGAATAGTAACAAGCAACATTTGTAAATACAAATGACAAGGCCATGCAAATGCAATGCAAATATTTTTTTGATGTTTTTGTGTTTTTTTATTATGTACATATGTTACATGATGTTCTGGTGAAGTGGATGATGTGGAGGTGGTGGTTCATCGGTTGGCTCAACTCGCTCCCTTGGGAGAAGCAAATGGAAGATGGGTTGATGGATGGGGAACATTCTGAGATAATACTCATCTTGTTCGGTGAATGGAGTGATTGGGTCTAATTCCTCTTTGAATTCATCTGAAGCTATCGACATGACATCATATTCTTCATAGAATTCCTCAAAGTCATCATTGTGATTGGTTTCCTCTTCTGAATTTAAATGGAGGTTTTGAAAATCTTGTTCAAAAGAGGAAGTGGAAGAATGAGAATGGTAACCCAAACCTGAATGGTCATGTGCTTCTCGATATGGAGTTTCAATGATGTCGTGCATGCCCTATTCATGTTATCCTAGACCATATCCTTACCAATTGACTTTATGAAAGTATCATGAAGGAAAACTAGTCATGTGCTCTATATTGGCAAGGATTGGCTATGTAGGTTCATCTAGGGAAGGTGGATCGAATGATGAATCGACCCCCCATATATAAAATTAATTTTATTAGGTGTTGAACCCATATTGTACACCACTCCTATGGATAAGGGTGGATCACATGGATGACCATAATCCCTAATAGTTTGGATGCTTAGCGGTGTAACTATGACATCTTGGACCACATATTCACCAATGCTAGGATTGGTGAGGTGGACTACAACTTGTGTGGGTGATGAGATGGATGGAGTGGATGTGGAGATGTGGGGCTCATGGGTGGCTTGTGGTTCCAATGAGGGAAGAGATGTATGATGAAATGACATCTCATAGTCTATCAAATCAACTTGTGAGACATCAACTGGTGGAGATGAAGATGGATTTGGTTGAGGGGTTTGATGGATGATTGATGATGTTGATGTGGATGGAGTGATAGTGGGTGTTTGTGAAGTTGGTTGGATGGATGATGATGAATGAGTGGTGATAATGGGTGATTTTTATGTTGATGATGTGGATGGTTGTCCTACTAATGTGGATGTGGAAGGTGTGGATTGGGTTTGACCACATGTACATGTAGTCGACTATGATGAAGGTGGGGGTGTGGAAGTGGAAGCTTGATGTGGGGTAGTGATGGGGAGCTCCTCAAGAATAGGAGATTTTGATGAAGAAGTGGTGTGATGTGAGGTGGATGGTGTGGTTGATGGAGTTAAGAATAGGTGAATGGATGGAAGTGTGGATTCGTATGGATTGGAAATGAAGTTGCAGTACTTAAACGGTTCGATGTCTACTAGTATGCAATGAACCTATCCCTCATGTACATATTTTAAGCATTGATGCAATATTGAAGGGACACATTTCATCTCCCTTATCCAGGGATGTCCAAGGAGTACATTGTAAGCCATGGACCCCTCCAGGATATGGAACATGGTATGCAATATCTTAACCCCCACTTCTATAGGTAAGATGACAATGCCAACTATAGAACAAAGAGCATCATTGAATGCTCTCAAGGTGAATGTGGATTTGGTTATGTGTGAGGGTGGAAGATTGAGATGTTGAAGGGCAAAGGTGGTGATGATGTTGATGGATGAGCCATTGATGATCAACACTCATTTAAAGGGCTTCCTATCAACTTGAGCCATAATGTGTAATGGAGGGTCCAATGATTTTGATGATATTGATTTAATTTCAAAATCATAGAATGTGATAGAAGGTTCCATACACGTTCGAATACTCCCCACAAAATTGTTAAAGGCATTAGTGTCTTGGGATTGGAGTTCAATGGATTTTAAAATTTCCATTAATGCCTCACAGTGTGGGGGAGATTGTTGTATGAGCTCATAGATGGATAGTTTGGTTGAAGCCATTTTAAGGCTAGTTGTTAGCCGGCTACTCAGGGAGATGATGGGTCTTTGTGGATGGCTTGGGGTATGAATGGTTGGGATGGATGACTTGGAAGGTGGAATGGGATGGGATGAATTGGTAGAAAAATGGATGGGTGATGATGAATTGGCAGGTTGTGGAGACACACTTGCTTGTGGTGCCATAGGAGGTTGAACTACCTATTGTTGTTCATTTTGTCGATTGGTGCTTCTTTGACCTTGGGTGACTACATGGATAGCCCCCAAAAAACCTTGGTACTATTGCACATGATTAACTTGGTTAGGAGGAGTCATGGTATTTGATCCCCCTATCATTTTTTGTTGTTCCTCATGATGAGGAAGTGGCATTTGATAAATACCAAGGTTTTGATTTTGTTGTGCCAAGGGACTATCAAACTTAATGGCCCCTAGGTCTATTAGGTCTTGCACAATGTCTTTGAATGTGAAGCAGTTGTTAATGTCATGCCCATTCTATTGATGGTAAGGGCAAAACAAATATTCCCTATAGCCCTTGCCACGTTTGGTTGGATCATCTGATTTAACTTTGGGTAAGGTAAGTGCATTTGTGTCATACAACCTATGGAAGATGGATGCATATGATTTGAGCAAGGGTGTGTAGGTGCAATTTTGTCGAACAAATTATCGATGTTGATGATTATCCATAGTTGGCACTGTGTTATGAAGTTGTTGTGGTGGGGGCACCGCTTGATAAGATATTTGGTGCGGTTGTTGCAATGATTGTTATGGTTGATTGTGGGGTTGTTGAGTCATTTGGGTTTGACTCAAAACCACTTGATTTACTTGTCTTGGCTTGGATTGGCCAAAATAATTTCCTTTAGATTGGCCCTTATTTTGCCATTCTTTTTCTTTGGTTTTATCTCACCCTCTTGGATTTTTATCTCTTCAATTACATGATCCTGGTGATGGAAATAATGTATATTCCATAATTTGGGTTATGTAAATGTATCCTCCAAGATACATACCTAGATTAATTCCTGTGCAAGTTATCTAGTGACCATGCAATGTAATAAATGGACAAGTGTCAATGTGCAAGTTGTACATGTGCAAAGTATCCTATGCACAACTAGATAGAGTGTTGGACAAGCATCATATTTTAAATATATAAGGATGACCTCTTAGATAGATATATAGGATAATGGAGTAACATAATCAGATAGCGTAGGTTAGTGGGTTATGTTGTTTTGTGTTCCACACCATTTACTGGTGATGGATATGATGTAGATCTGTAGCTTTGTTAATGGAGTGTTCACTTCCTCCATAGCTACATTGTAATATTTTATATGTTTTATATTTTAGCATACTTAAATCATCTAGCAAAGTTACTTTCTTGCATGTTATTCTGCTTCTTGTGATTGTTATCTCTCATCGCTCATTCATAAAAAGCTAATAGTGGTATCATATCCATGGTAGATATAGTCTGTGTAGTTCAATAGGGAAACCACCATTGTTGGTTTACTTGGGAGTTTTGTCAAACTGACGTGCCATTGGACCAACCACTGGCAAAAGATCTTAGGAGTATATAGGTGGTAGATTTTGGGAGAGTCACAAATATAGGACTAAAAGGAATCTCATTTTTAGAAAATACTAAGATCATTTTCATGTAGAGTCTTTTCCATATACTTTTTATGAAAACTTGTGAAGACTAGGACTCAATATTTCAATCCACTAGATTGACAAATAATCTAGTGAAGATCATCCAGGTAATTTAGAAAATTCTAACAGGTACCTAAAGCTTCTTTTGTTGTAGGAAAGTAATCCTTAGAGGATTGGGAATCCTATGATAGAAATCTAGGAGACTCCAACTTTATTTCCCAATAGTCGATGTGCCTTCATAGTGCAGAGGTTACTTCATCATGCAAGAGAAGAATACTATGGAAGAAGACTTCTAAGTGAAGGATCGTGGTGAAGATAGGATATTGAAGATATCCATTGCTATATTTCAATATTCCATAGTTGAAGAACATGCCATAATATCCCTGATATAGAAAGGCCATAGAAGACTTGAAGAAGAAGCCAAAGAAGTCTTCATACTAAAAAGGCCATAGAAGTCTTAATACTAAAAATGCCATAGAAGCCTTGATATTGAAAATGCCATATAAGACTTGATACTAAAAAGGCTATAGAAGCCTTGATACTAAAATGACCATAGAAGCCTTGATACTAAAAAGGGTATAGAAGCCTTGATATTGAACAGGCCACAAAATCCTTGATCCTAAATAAGAATTTGAGAAGAATATATAATTTAGAAGCAGACTAAATATTTTAGTACTAATATATTTATTATAGGAACATAAGATTTAATGAGTTGGGAGACTTCATACAAGAAATTTAGGAAGAGCATATTATTTAGATCATGAAAATATATCATTAAAAAACTTCTAGTATTAGAAGAAGAAAGACTAGGAGAGTCCTGCTCGAAGCCAAAAGTAGCAGAATCAAAATATCACCACCAAAAATTCCAAAAGTAGAAGGTTGAAGAAAATGTCTCAAGTAGGACCATCAGAAGTTGCTAGATCAAAGACCTTGTGAAGGTATCATCGATCATCCAGGAAAGGCTAGGAGAGCCTTACCGAAGATCAAGAGAGTTCTTTGAGAACTCATTGAAGAAATCCACTATCTAGGTGAACTCCCTGATAGTGAAGGATTGGGGATAATTGTCACCATCTAACAACAAGCCCAAGAGAAGAATTTGGCAAGGAGTGCCAAATTCAAGAAGAAGAATTTGGCAAGAAGTGCCAAATTTGAGAAGAAGAATTTGGTAAGGAGTTTCAAACCCTAGAATATCTCACCACCAACACTTCCAAAAGTAGAAGGTTAAAGAAAAGGTCTCAAGGAGGACCATCAGAAGTTGCAAGATCAAAGACCTTGTGAAGGTACCATCGATCATCCAGTAAAGGCTAGAAGAGCCTTACTAAAGATCAAGAGAGTTCTTTGAGAACTCATTGAATAAATCTACTATCTAGGTGAACTCCCTGTTAGTGAAGGACTGGGGATAATTATCACCATATAACAACAAGCCCAAGAGAAGAATTTGGTAAGGAGTGCCAAATTCAAGAAGAAAAAATTTGGCAAGGAGTGCCAAATCCGAGAAGAAGAATTTGGTAAGGAGTGTCAAACCCTAGAAGAAAATATTGGTTGAAGTCAAAATTTGACAAGAAGACTTGAAGATAAAATAAGCTTGCCAAATCTTGGATATTTGAATATTGCCTGTCATAGTAAGAAGGCACCACCCTAGAGACATAGACATCTCAAAATATATAACATAAGGAGGAGAACAAGCCACCAAATCCTAGGCTCACAAAATAAATTTTGAGACCATCATTTGGTGAAGAAGAAGTTGTGCAGGACATCATACTTGAAGCAACATCTTGGTGTTTTTAGAAACCAAGGTCTACATCATATACAAAGGTGGGAGAAGAGCTATAGAAAAATGTATGCAAATTATGGTGCAAAAATATTCATTAAATTGAACTATTTATCAGATTTAGAGTACCTGAATATTGGATAAAAGTTGCAAAAAGGAAATTAGATTATAGTCTTCTAAAGTGCAAAGGAAAATAATTTTTTTTTAAGGATTCAATTGCACATTTATTAGGAGTTAATTAGATTTTAGATTAGTTTCTATCAACTACCTATTATCTATTTTTGAAAAAATAAGACTAAGTCCTACAACATTCGTTGTAGTAAAATTGTAGAATAACTCCTAAAGATTCATTTTAGGTTATTCTTGATTAGTTACAGTTTATTATTAGTGCATGAATTTGAGAGTTGATTGGAATGATAAGGTGTAATAGTAGTGCATTAAAAGTAAAAAAAACTTGTACTATTATACCACTCTCAAAAATAAAATTAGTTTTATGTTTCCTAGAAACGCACAAAGTCTAATTTGTATCAAGTGTCTAAAGACACTATTGAAGCACAAAAATTTGCAACTTGAAGTGGCCAATATAAGCCATAAAAAGGGTTAGAATCCTCCAGTATATTGGAGAAGAATTTAACTAACCAAAAACATAAATATAATCTTATGAAAGTGAGACTTGGTGAGTCTCAAAATCAAAAGTATTACAAGTTGAATGCAACGAAAAAGAAAGCAAAAAATTTGCATCAATTAAAAAAAAATCTATCTACTATTATTGAAGCTTGGACTTGTTATTAAAAGTATCCAAGTAAAAATGGAAAGGTGTGTCTAGTTTTAAAGACAACCTCAAACCCTTGTATTGCAAGAAATCTACCACATAACCAAAATTTAAGATCTAGAAATAGAGTGCAAAAGCAGGTATATTAAAAATTCTTATTGTAAAAAATATAATACATTATCTCACACTACTCTAATATGGTTTTTGATAGCATAAGAGGAGATTTGGAAGTGCCACATTAGGGCACATTTTTTTATAGGGAAAAGAACAACCAACAAAGATCGAACGTCAACACTCTTCCTCTCAAGCTAGAAGGATCCATTCAAGGGCTCATATTGGATGTACATACCTGTAGAATCAAAGCTCATTTTAGATTATTCATGATCCATATTTATGTAGACAAACAAGTGCATATCATTCTCAAAAAAGACATCAAAATACCAACAAGGAAATAAATACGTTTGGAGGCATAAAAGAAAGAGGAAAATGTTTTACATTCGTGGTCTCCATATTGGAGAAGATCTCTCACAAAAGGAAGCATTGAACTGCCATCCAATATCCATAGTACATTTCCCATCCACCTACGAAGAAGAAAGCATATTTTCTACCCAAGCAATATTGCAAAGCAAAGGGGTTATGGGGTTATAATATCCATCTTCAAAGGCATTACAAGAATGGTCTCCATGCAAAAATGACACTTGGCATTTTGGTCATCATTCCTCTCAATGTTCTAAAGAATTCTACAAAGGAGTTACAAGCAAAGACATACCACTTGGTATTCTCCACCAGCTTCACATAAAGCATCCATACGTTATCAAATTTATCCAACAAATGTTGAACAAAGGTTTTGGAGTGTTACGTGAAGAAAGGAACACTCACTTGTAATGGACATGGCACTTATCACAATGCCTATGATCAAAAATACTTAAAAGGCATCTTAAGTCTAAGATCAACATGCAAGAGTGAAGCGCAGTAAAAAATGTTTGAAGGAGGAACGTAGCATAGTCAATATGTGAGAGAAGTAGTAGAAACATTCGAAGTGTAGCATGGAAGATAAAAGGAAGGATAATTAAAATATCCCTATTTTGGAAGGTCAACATTCAGTGCCATACGCACAACATTCATGTTAAGCCATTCCATAAAATCTCCATTAAATCGAGTGCTCAAGGTACCTCTTATACGCTATTATACTTAGTCGTAGAAAGCACCGAATATTGGGAAGATATTGCATCCATAAGTTAAGGTCTTGTTGAGTGGTATTTTCACCCGATTGTGAAAACACACTCTCCGATAGGATTTGGGTTCTAAATCCTCTACTTGCAAAGAAATTAAACAAGTAATTTCTCCAAGGTTCCTGTTATGCTAGCATTTTACATCTGTGTATTAATAATCTCAAATAAAGATATTTAATTAAAATGCTTGGAACACCTTAGTGGTTGCAAGTAACTGAAAACAAGGGGCACTGTGGTTTATTTTATCGTGAAAATTTAATGATTGTTCATTGAACCCGAATAAAGCAAATATGATTTGATCTTTGTATGACCCTGCTGTAACTTCAAAATAAAATTTAATGAAATGCCATAACATGAAGGAATTATTTATGGATTTTGAAGTTTTTTTAAATTTTTTTATTTTATTTTAAAGCTTGAAAAATTAAAATTGGAGCTTCTGAAAAATAAAGTGCAGCAAAAAGAAAATAAAATGCAAAAGAAAAGAAATTAAAATTGCATCCAGTTTGATGCTATCCCGTCCTGGCAAAACCGAAGATGTGAGGTTTCCATGCATGCAACCTAACCTATTGGACCTGTAAACATGCACAATCCTGATAAGCTAAGTGTTGATTCCTAGGGTTTGAAATAAAATTTAGATTTCAAATATTCGCCTAATGCAACCCACAAAAGTGGCATTTAACATTATCTATAAATCTGAAATCTGAAAGATGAAAGAATAAACATTGAATTCATAGCATGCACAGAAGATCTCCTTCTTTCTTGCCCACAAGATGCAAATTTTTGAACACTCCTGCATTAAAGAATTAATCATGTTACAATAGTAGAATATCTGGTTTTCTCAAAACCAAAAAAAGGGGCAAAAAATCACTCCCAAGCAGGCCCAGAATGGCATCTCGCCTTAGGCATCGCAACTCTGCCCATAGTGGTTTCTGACCCTTGTGCCAATCTGCGCCTCTGCTTTTATACTTTTTGGCAATGCTCTTTGTTTTGTCCTGTGACACTTCGCTTCATCTTCCAGATCGCTTTGTTTCACCTTCCCGCCTTTTCGTTGCTTTGAATTCATGCTCGATGCCGAAACGCTTGATCTTCTCTATGACTTGTAACGCTTCTGCAGCCTTTACACATGTATGCCATGTGTTCCGCACTTTTCTGCACGTTCTGTAACGGCTCCATGAAAATTGCAACAAAAAATAGCATGCAGCTTTGCTCCTCTACTTTCATCGCAAAAATGTGACATGTCATGAAAATGCGACATGTCGCGATATCACGACGTTTTCCTGCCAACAGCCTTGCCAACGCAACCTGTCATGAAATCACGACGTTTTTCAGTTTTGAGCTGTGAGGTTGCTTCCTGTTGCGAAATCATGACGTTTTTCATTTCCGTACGCCTTGCTATTTTTTCTCTCACGAAATCGCTATGCTTTTTGTTCGGAGCTATCTTCGGCTGCAACCTGTCACGATATCGCGACGTTTTTCACTTGGTACACTTTTGGCCGCAACCTGTCACGAAATCACTACGCTTCTCCATTCTGAGCTGTCTCCCTACATTTGGCTATGAAAACGTGACATGTCGTGAAATCGTGACATATTTTCCATTTCGTACACTTTCGCTGTTGGAGCCGCAAAAACACCTATCGCGATATCACGATGTTTTTCGGCTTCGTATCCCTTTGCCAGCTTTTTGTCGTGAAATCATGATGCTTTTCTATTTCGGCCCCTTTGCTATTTCTTCTCGAAAATCGTCGATGATTTTTCATTCCGTACACCTTGCAACCTGTCATGAAATCATGACCCTCTTCCTTCATGCCCCTTTCTCTTTTCGCGAAATCGCGACGCTTTTGCCTTTGCCCTGTTTGACTGGTTTGACCCATGATTTTGTGACATGTCACGATTTCGCTACCATTTTCCATTCTGCCTTTCTCTCTCCTATCTGGACCACGACGGAGCAACATGTCGCGATATCGCGACACTTTTCACTTTCTGACACGCGCAACACGTCGCGAAATCGCGACACTTTTTCATTTTCGGCCGCGATCGCGCAACACGTCGCGAAATCGTGACACTTTTTCATTTTCCATAGAATTGGACAAACTTTTCATTTTTTGGCAGTGATGGCGCGACATGTCGCGATATCGCGACACTTTTTATCCTTGTGCAATTTTGCCCCTTTTTCCTAATTTTTAGCATCTGGGTCACTGAGATCTTCTTTGAAAACATGCAAAAAAGGTGGGTCCCCAATTTTGGGGTGTGTTGTGGATCAGCCACAACAAATGGCGACTCTGTTGTCAAATGCTCTTGAGCATTTTCTTGAGAACCCTACCTGGAAGTATATAAACTCGAAAACATGTGTTAGCACATAATAAATATAAACAAATGCCCATAGATCAGAAATACATGAATCATCAGAATTATTAAGTATCAGCTCGGTGTGTGCAATGTGTTTCATTCCCTATCGTTTGAAATTGATCAACATTCCATCGTCAGTTTTATATGAATGCATATGTGAGTGAATGATTTGTGTAACCTAATAAATATGCTAAGAGATTTTGCTTTTATAAAAGGCATAGTCCTTCTGGTATCATACACAAACATTCAAGATTATCAAACCCTCTTAGGATCAACTATATGTATAATGAATTGCTTTATTATATCCCAAAGTTGGTTATGAGTCCCTACTATCTTGAACCCATGTGTAAGTGAAAGTGAAATCAGAGCTTTGGGAAATCAGACTCCCAACCTAATCGAGATGGGAGTTTAACCCTATTCTTACTACTCTGATTTAGAATTCATTACCTCACTTTGAGCAAAATAATTTAACCAATTATGGAAGAAATGGTCATGCTAGTCTAACCCTTTGGACAATCAATGGTCTTGTTTTTTAGACAAGACATGTTGCCATGCATGGGCATACTTAACCCCATAATCCATGACTTAGCTTCATTTCTTTGGACCTTGGGGATGACTACCCATCCTTTGTGAGAGGACAAGTAGTACGATCCTTCCAATCCAATATAAATATGAGATGGGAAAAATTAATTTTTTACTTCTTGGACCTTGGGGATGACTACCCATCCTTGCTAGGGACATGTAGTACGATCCTTCCAATCCAAGCTTTGGAAAAAAATGGAAAATATTAATTTTATTGCTTAGACCTTGGGGATGACTACCCATCCTTTGCAGAGGACAAGTAGTACGATCCTTCCAATCCAAGATTTATCATGAAATGAGACATAAGAGCTTTGGGGAATCAGATTCTCAACCTAAGCGAGATGAGAATTTATGCCCTATCCTTACTACTCCATGTAGGTCAAATCAAAGCTTTGGGGAGTTGGATCCTCAACCTAAGTTCGATGAGGATTTAGCCCTATCCTTACTACTCCGATTTTAGGCTTTAAGCTTTATGGAAGTGGTCAAAACCACTGTTTTAAGGATCATGTTGCATAATAGGATAGACATGAAATACTTCTTTCGCCCAACCCTTTCTTCCAAGCAAGGTTTTGATCATTTTGCTCAAGATCCTTTTTAATGTGTATAAAATGTGCTTGGTTCTAGATATCTCAAGACTCAGTTCCCAACCTTAGGATTTTCTTCTTATTTATGTGATAGCATAACCTTAAGAGGATTTGACACACTTTAATGATTTGTATTTGAAATGCATTTGCAACTAAGATGGCATGTATGTGCAAAGTGAGATGTAATATGAATGCATTGTCTTTTGAATTGCAGATGAAATTTTGCCATATAAAATTGACTACTTCATGCATCACAAGTCTCAAACGATACTATTTAAATGTTTGTGTTACTTGTGGAGCTTCTACAACACAATTCCAATGTTTCATATTTCCCCGATCTAGAACATAAGTTAGCATCTCAAGGCAACTTTTTCATCATTTTTTTTTTTTTTTAGACAAACAAAACATGTCAAATAAACACACAACTTTAAATTAAAACTTATTCAATCCAAAACCAAACTGTAATCCCAAAAATGAAAATTTGAAAACACAAACCAAAACCAAACCCAAAGTAACTTCAAAAACGATCTTGAAAACACAAACCAAAACCCAAAAAACCAAAATCTATATACAAATGTACAATATAATACAAGATGATGCAAAGCTTGGATTATCACTTTCCTGGATCCCAAACATGATTAGAACATTTCAACAAAAATATAACATGATATGCATGCCAAATGTTGTGGGAATCCAACACAAACAAGACTAGACCAAACAATGCAACAAATTTCCACTTGCCATGCTCACCATACCAATTTGATTTAGTTCCAATAATACTCCCATAGGTGAGCATCAAATTACTAAAATGATTAGACAATAAATGATTTTCAATTTTATCATGTCTATTCTTTAAAATGTAAACTTCATAATTCCCTCCTTGATTTAGAATTAGGCTATCCTTTTCAAATATGCAATTTTGTAAGTAGGAGCCTATTTCTACAAATTTCAAAGCCAAATCATTTTCCAAATTTGTAGGCCAATCAAATTTGTGTAACAATTTACAAGCATCTAGGATATTTACTAAATTAGGATCATTAAAAGTTTTTATCCTAGATTCAATTAGTAATTGTTGATGAATTTTATTTAACAATTCAAGTGCATCAACTTCTTTTCCATTCATTAAAACAATGTTATTAAAGGTGTGATTAAAAATTATACCTTGTTTTTCATTTACCTTTAATGACATTTCATCATTCAAATTCAAAACATGGTCAACATTTTCAATCCTCAAACATTCTTGGTCAAAGTGTATGTCCCATGACTCATCTTGATGATCCTTCATTTGAGTTGCTTCCAATTGATCAATCTCTTTGTCATTTGGTTCTAATTCTTTGTTCACTATCCATGGTATCTCTTCATTTGAATCCTCAAAATCATCATGCAAACTTGCATCCACACTTTCAATGAATTTATATTCAACATGATCAAATTTTGTCCCCTTTTCAAATCTTGTGAATATGAGATCTTCGTATGATGTAGAAGGTTCAACATCCCGCATATCAAGTGAAATATGAGTTTCATCTATAGGGATGTGAGAAAAGAATGCATCATCATATCTCCCCCAACCATTGTGAAAATTGTCATCCAAATCCATAGAATGAAATTCCATGATGTTTGTGACATGATCTCTTGATTCATTCATCAATTCTTTTTCTTCTTTGTCCTTGGTAATAGAATCATTATAATCTTCCAAAATTTGATGAGATTTGAAACCCTCTTCCAAAACATCCTCAAATTGTACAGGAGTTGTAATATCTTCCTTTGAGTAGGCAATTATGTTGTCCTCGTATATCAATGGGCACACAAGTTTCATTAGTAGTTTTGGAATGAGTGAAATCTTCCCACTTCTTCCAAGCATCATAATAATCATCTTTCAAAATCAAGTGGTGACGTTCAACTATTTCTTCAACATCTTCCAATTCATCAATGTGCTTCTCATCAAATTCATCTTCACCTTCCTTAGATGGTTCAATTATTTCCAAAAGTGGGTTATTTCTTGAATTCAAATTTATAAGGCTATCATTGTCCAAATTAGTAACCCATGATTCATTATCATAATTTGGAGGGTGAAGAATTTCTTGATCTTTAATTTTACATGTCTCATCAATAGTATCTTCCAAGAACAAGTGGTGAAATTCTATCATATCTTCAAATTTATTTATTGATTTTCTTTCCATTTCACTTTCAACCACTTCATTCAATTCTATGGTGGGTTCCATCCATTCACATATATCAAACATTGTTGAATTTAGAACCCCTTCATCCGGATAATCGTGTATCTCTACATGATCCTCACTAGTGGATGTTGTCTTAGCAATTTGCACCTCCTCTTGGACTACATCTAAGGTGGTCATAAAATTTGGGTATTCAAATTCATCCCCTTGATCATTCACCTTAGGTATCATTGGAGTGGAGGGTGCTATGTTTGATGGTTGGTGTAGGTTGGCATCAAAAGAACAATCTCTCATGTGAACATGTTGTGCCTTTTCTTCTTCAAGACCTTGTCGTTCTATCTCTTCTAAGACCTCATGGATTTTCTCTAGAGACAAGCCACTCAGCTTTTCCTCAATGAGTGAAGCAAGTGTGGGGTGTATGGCTCCTAGGTATACTTCCATGGCTTCCTCTTCTAATGTGTTAAAATTTTCCCACATTTGGGAGTGCAACTCACGAAATATTTCATTGAATTGACTCAAGGATTCATTAGGCTCCTTACATATGGAGGAAAACTGATTTTTCAAGATTTCTAAGTCAACCTGATTACCAAAATGATAAAGATAGGCTGCTTCTAATTGTATCCAAGAAGTCCTAACCTCCATGGGTAGTTGGCTGTACCAAAAGAATGGTTTATCTTCCAAAATGTATGCAAATAACTTACAAGCCACCTCCTCATAGAAAATCTGGAATTTACATAATGTATCCTTGTAGACATGCAGTTTTTGCAAGTATCCTAGTGGCACCTCTTGATTAAAACATCGTAAAAAATCCAATAACATTGTAGGAATTTGATAGGGTACCACAGGTATAGATAAACCCTCATAATGATCCTCTATCATTGATACCATTCTCTCTCTTAGAGACACTATTTCAGCTCTCAGGGATACCATTTGCTCCTCAAGTGTTGCCATTAGTGAACTCAGAATGTAATTTTAGAACCAAATCTGTTGAATATTCAACCTGCAATATATAAAAAAAATCAAGTTAGCATCAACCAAGAGATGTAATTATTAAAATCAAATGTCAAGTAATTGCATGAGACCAAAATTTTCTAAATTAAATCAAATCACATATTTCTGTATGAACAATCAGAAAAGTGTTAGAATAATATACAACATACCCGAATTGCTTAAAATAGAACAAGTAAATAAATTCAGAGCCATCCTTTTTACAATCGGCTGAGTGTTAGAGGACAAGCATAAAAAATTTAAATTTAAATAACACTAAAATAAACCCGTTCGGCCCTCCTAGCACCAATCCGTTGAGTGGTGTTAGAGGCCGAAGATGCTAATCAAATGGACTTGAAATATTTAGCAATGTAAAGCTCTCAAACAATTAAAAACCCGTAGCATCTAAAATCACGATAAAATAAACTTTTCATGCCCTCCTTCTAGCGCCAATCTGTTGAGTGGTATTTTCACCCGATTGTGAAAACACACTCTCCGATAGGATTTGGGTTCTAAATCCTCTGCTTGCAAAGAAATTAAACAAGTAATTTCTCCAAGGTTCTTGTTATGCTAGCATTTTGCATCTGTGTATTAATGATCTCAAATAAAGATATTTAATTAAAATGCTTGGAACACCTTAGTGGTTGCAAGTAACTGAAAACAAGGGGCACTGTGGTTTATTTTACTGTGAAAATTTAATGATTGTTCATTGAACCCGAATAAAGCAAATATGATTTGATCTTTGTATGACCATGCTGTAACTTCAAAATAACATTTAATGAAATGCCATAACATGAAGGAATTATTTATGGATTTTGAAGTTTTTTAATTTTTTTTATTTTATTTTAAAGCTTGAAAAATTAAAATTGGAGCTTCTAAAAATAAAGTGCAGCAAAAAGAAAATAAAATGCAAAAGAAAAGAAATTAAAATTGCATCCAGTTTGATGCTATCCCGTCCTGGCAAAACCGAAGATGTGAGGTTTCCATGCATGCAACCTAACCTATTGGACCTGCAAACACGCACAATCCCGATAAGCTAAGTGTTGATTCCTAGGGTTTGAAATAAAATTCAGATTTCAAATATTCGCCTAATGCAACCCACAAAAGTGGCATTTAACATTATCTATAAATCTAAAATCTGAAAGATGAAAGAATAAACATTGAATTCATAGCATGCACAGAAGATCTCCTTCTTTCTTGCCCACAAGATGCAAATTTTTGAACACTCCTGCATTAAAGAATTAATCATGTTACAACAGCAGAATATCTGGTTTTCTCAAAACCAGAAAAAGGGGCAGAAAATCACTCCCAAGCAGGCCCAGAATGGCATCTCGCCTTAGGCACTGCAACTCTGCCCACAACGGTTTCTAACCCTTGTGCCAATCTGCGCTTCTACTTTTATACTTTTTGGCAATGCTCTTTGTTTTGTCCTGTGACACTTCGCTTCATCTTCCAGATCGCTTTGTTTCACCTTACCGCATTTTTGTTGCTTTGAATTCATGCTCGATGCCGAAATGCTTGATCTTATCTATGACTTGTAACGCTTCTGCAGCATTTACACATGTATGCCATGTCTTGTTGAGTGGTATTTTCACCCAATTGTGAAACACACTCTTCGATAGGATTTGGGTTCTAAATCCTCTGCTTGCAAAGAAATTAAACAAGTAACTTCTCCAAGGTTCCTGTTATGTTAGCATTCTACATCTGTGTATTAATAATCTCAAATAAAGATATTTAATTAAAATGCTTGGAACACCTTAGTGGTTGCAAGTAACTGAAAACAAGGGGCACTGTGGTTTATTCTACTGTGAAAATTTAATGATTGTTCATTGAACCCGAATGAAGCAAATATGATTTGATCTTTGTATGACCTCATCGTAACTTCAAAATAACATTTAATGAAATGCCATAACATGAAGGAATTATTTATGGATTTTGAAGTTTTTTTTTAAATTTTTTTATTTTATTTTAAAGCTTGAAAAATTAAAATTGGAGCTTCTAAAAAATAAAGTGCAGCAAAAAGAAAATAAAATGCAAAAGAAAAGAAATTAAAATTGCATCCAATTTGATGCTATCCCGTCTTGGAAAAACCGAAGATGTGAGGTTTCCATGCATGCAACCTAACCTATTGGACCTACAAACACGCACAATCCCGATAAGCTAAGTGCTGATTCCTAGGGTTTGAAATAAAATTCAGATTTCAAATATTCGCCTAATGCAACCCACAAAAGTGGCATTTAACATTATCTATAAATCTGAAATCTGAAATATGAAAGAATAAACATTGAATTCATAGCATGCACAGAAGATCTCCTTCTTTCTTGCCCACAAGATGCAAATTTTTGAACACTCCTGCATTAAAGAATTAATCGTGTTACAACAGCAGAATATCTAGTTTTCTCAAAACCAGAAAAAGGGGCAAAAAATCACTCCCAAGCAGGCTCAGAATGGCATCTCGCCTTAGGCACTACAACTCTACCCACAACGGTTTTCGACCCTTGTGCCTATCTGTGCCTTTGCTTTTATACTTTTTGGCAATGCTCTCTATTTCGTCCTATGATGCTTCGCTTCATCTTCTAGATCACTTCGTTTCACCTTCCCACCTTTTTGTTGCTTTGAATTCATGCTCGATGTCAAAACGCTTGATCTTCTCTGTGACTTGTAATGCTTCTGTAGCCTTTACACATGTATGCCACATGTTTCACACTTTTTTGCACGTTCTGTAATGGCTCCATGAAAATCGCAACAAAAAATAGCATGCAGCTTTGCTCCTCTACTTTCACTGTGAAAATGCAACATGTCGCAAAAACGTGACATGTCGCGATATCGCGACGTTTTCCTGCCAACAGCCTTGCCAACGCAACCTGTCACGAAATCGTGACGTTTTTCAGTTTTGAGCTGTGAGGCTGCTTCCTGTCGCGAAATCGTAACGTTTTTCATTTCCATATGCCTTACTATTTTTTCTGTCGCCAAATCGCTATGCTTTTTTTTCGGAGCTGTCTTTGGCTGCAACCTGTCGCGATATCGCGACATTTTTCACTTGGTACACTTTTGGCCGCAACCTATCGCGAAATCGCTATGCTTCTCCGTTTCGGGCTGTCTCCCTGCATTTGGCCGCAAAAACGTGACATGTCGCGAAATCGTGACATATTTTCCATTTCATACACTTTCGCTGTTGGAGCCGCAAAAATGCGACCTGTCGTGATATTGCGACATTTTTCGGCTTCGTTACCCTTTGCCAGCTTTTTGTCATGAAATCGTGACGCTTTTCTATTTCAGGCCCCTTTTCTATTTCCTGTCATGAAATCGCAACGATTTTTCTTTCCGTACACCTTGGCTGCAACCTATCGCGAAATCGTGACGCTTTTTCGCTTCATGCCCCTTTGCTGCTTTCTGTCATGAAATCGCGACGCTTTTCTGCTTTGCCCTGTTTGACTGGTTTGACCCACGATTTTGTGACATGTCACGATTTCGCTACCATTTTCCATTCTACCTTTCTCTCTCCTATCTGGACCGCGACGAAGCAACATGTCGCGATATCGCAACACTTTTCACTTTCTGGCAGCGACCGCGCAACACGTTGCGAAATCGCGACACTTTTTCATTTTCGGCCGCAATCGCGCAACACGTCGTGAAATCGTGACACTTTTTCATTTTCGGCCGCGACCACGCAACACGTCACGAAATCGTGACACTTTTCATTTTTTGGCAGCGATGGCGCGACATGTCGCGATATCACGACAATTTTCATTTTTTGGCAACGATGGCGCGACATGTCGTGATATCGCGACAATTTTCATTTTTTGGCAGTGATGGCGCGACATGTCGCGATATCGCGACACTTTTTATCCTTGTGCAATTTTGCCCCTTTTTCCTGATTTTTAGCATCTGGGTCACTGAGATCTTCTTTGACAACATGCAAAAAAGGTGGGTCCCCAATTTTGGGGTGTGTTGTGGATCAGCCACAACAAATCCTATTTATTATTGCTTTCATAAGTTGGAGTTATAAGGATTATAAACTAAGGTTAAAAATTAGGTCTTGAAAGCTAAAAGGGTGACTTATCTTATTATTTTAATATTTGCAATCTTACTTAGGAGTCGTTTCTCTAATTTTCCAAAATTGGGAGTCATAAGGATTACTCCATCAAATTTATTTCATTTGGAAATTAGAAATAATCCAAGGTATATAAAAGAGGTTTTTAAGGGATTTTGTTAAGGTTGGATAAATTAATTTTTACTTGTCTCAAATTTCTAAAAAGGGGACAAAAGAATTCCAAAATCAAAACCTCTTCAAAACTGAAATAGTTCTTAGTTCAATTAGGAGTAATAAGGTGTTAAAAATTTGATTTTTTATTCTTGCAAAACTTGTACAAAATCAACCAAAGTTGAACTACATTCTTACAAAAAGCACTATATTATACTTAAGAGCCATTCTATCTCAATTCTTCAAGTTCAACCTTTCCAATGGGTAAAGGAATGTCATACAATGGTTGCAAAACTTGCTCCGACAAGAACCAACTCAAAAAGCATAATCACATATGGTTTATTGATTCATGAGCAAGTCATCATATGACAAGAAATATACAATGGTCTGACTATCTTTAGGTTACCAAATATTATAGATTAATAATTGTAGAAAACCAAACATATCTTATTCATGAATATGTATGTGTATCTCCCAATAAATATTTTCCAAATATTCTACTACAAAAAGTGTTGTATGTTCCTAGATTAACTTTCAATCTCATATCAGTAAGCAAGTTAGTAGAAAACAACTACATGATTAATTTTAGATATATGAATGGAATAAATACATGTCTCATTATGAATAAATATTGAATAAAAAAAATAGGCTCAATACATGAAAATACTCATATCCTAGACTCAAAGGAAATCCCACAAGATATTGTGATGTTACAAAATGCTTCTATCTCATTTGTAGAAGAACTAGTTGAAGAAAATGAAGAACCAGTACATCAAAAAGGTAAGTAAAGAAGGATAAAAAATATGAAAGGACAATTGCATCATGCCCTAATTATTCATAAACAATCATAATCAAATGAATATACTTGCAAGGAGGACTACAAAGGTGGCTGGATAGAAGATGAATCTGAACATGTTAAAGATTATCCAATGAGAATAGAAGGCCTAGCTATAGCTTACTCTACATAATATGAAGAAAAATTACTTGCTAAACTTGTGTAGCACCCTAAAATTGGCACATTAAACCTTAGCAAATAATTAAAATTACCTTAGTAATAATTCAAATTCAAATTTTAAACCCCAAAACTGCTCCCAAATCGCCTGCTACCCGTTTCCTCATTTTTCATGCCATTTTTAGAGTTTGTTTCATCCGTTGGACGATATCATCTCCGATCAGACGATATCGCCTCAGATCGGACGATTTCGTCTAGAGTAGAACGTCCAGCCGATTTTGTCCCAAAACTGATTTTTCATAATTAGCTTCTGTTTCAACGACGTCTCTAATCTGGGCAGAAGCATGTCTGCACCGTTAGAGACCTCCCCCATTGGAGATCTTCCAGATTAGGATGATCTCCAACCTCCTAACCTCCCTCCTAAGCCTATTTAAACCTTAGGACCCCCCTTGACATCCCCCTGGCTGAATTTTTTTGCACTTCGAGTTTACATGCATTAGAATATCCTAGACCATTGTTTGCCTTTGTATCTTTTCGAATTTTCTTGCAGGAACTTTGTTATTCTTTAGTCGAGCAAGCTCAGATCGTCGTAGACGATCTTGTCCAATTTGAGATGATTTCATACCAATCCGAGATGATTTCGACTGCAGTCAACATTGGGGGCAATCAGTGCCCTGAGTTTGCATTCTTTCTCCATTTTTACTATTTTGCTTTGCATTAGTTAAACTTATTATTATTTTGCATCCCGAAGTTCACCCATATAGTCTTAATGCATAATAAAATCATAAATTGTCATTAAATCATTGTAATGCACTCGTGTTTTTGTTTATTATTATCATTTTAACATTATTACTGTCATTCTACATCATTGCCCTCTGTTGGCATAGCTGCATTTTCTGTATTTTGTATCTATTTCTCTGATTGCAGGTCTCTAATGAATTCATCAGATCTCAGACGATCCTGTCAGATAGGAGACGATTCTGTCAAATTCTAGACGATCTTGACTGCTTCAAAAATCAAAACCTCCATCAGACATCCGAAACCAGGTATGGATCTTTTCACTTAATTATTCTCTATGTTTTCTGTTTAAATCTATTTTTTGTCTTCATTTAATTTGCATTTTCATAATAGAACAACTTAGATTCATCTGGCCAAACCTAGGACTTGGATGTTTAAAGCTAAAACTGAACACATCAAACACATTCCCAACCTAGGCGTGGAAACTGCCACTAAACGTTTCCTGGTGAACCCCACCATCCATCAAAAAATCACCTTAATACCCCTCCCCCAAGAGGCGGGACCTTCAAAGGGCCTCTCAGTCCGAGGTATTGTCCCATCCTTTTCCCATCCTCCTTCCGGGCATGGATCCTTTAGCCTGAAGGTAAGGATGCGAAAAATTTGGAGCGATACATTTTGGTGAACCCGACGTGAAACTAAAACCTTTTGAAAAAAAAAAAAAAAACAAAAAACATAGATGCATTTGAAATCATTAGAAAACTACTAAGTTGCATATCATGTCTAGATGGTAGCTCCTAAGAAAAGACTAGCTGTCACTATAAATGTTGAAAACCAATTAGCAGCCATAGAAGTTAATTCTGTGCTTAGTGTGCCTGAAACAGATAGAAACCAACTTTTGTGGAAAGAACTTGATAGGAGGCTAGGTATCATTTCATCTAGATCAATACAACTTAAACAAATCAAGAGGTTTGCCCTAGATAGGATCCTGGATCCTCATCAACTCATTTTTTATCATGAACTTTAGAGAGCCTGCCATAGGTGGTTAGCTTATAGGAGAGCTCTTGTGTCTTCAGAATTGTTCACCTTCGAGGAATACCTCGAGAACGCAGCTGTTATACACCAATTCCTAGGTCATGTAGAAGATCAAGAGGTCATTCTTATGGATAGGGAAATGTGGAGGAGAGTTCCTAGAGCTGTGTTATATCGAGAGTATTGCCACGAACTTTATTTCTACCAACCAGAATCTGAGACAGATAATATCACTATAGCACTTTTTGTCAAATTCTTGAAAGAAAATTTTCAATTTGAAGAAGAACACTTCATGACTCTTGAAGAACTCGAGCCCATTAATGATATTTATAAATTGTTTATAGAAGACTAGATCATTGCTTTCATTATTATTATTTCTTGCATTTAGTGTGTTGTTTGTTATCTTTATAATATTGTTACAAAAACAAAAAAAAAACAAAAAGAACAAAAAAAAAAACAAGAAAAACCAAAACATAACAAAACTAAAACATTTTATTTCAAATACTATAGTAGGTATATAATTAAAATATATACCTCTTAAGCTTGTTGCATATATATATATATACAAGTATATATATATTTGCTGAAATCTAAATTTAAGCACAATGCCTAGACTTAGGAATGGTAAACAAACTGAAGAAGAAGAAGAAGATTGGTTAGGAGACAAAACAAAAAACCCAAATGTCCTTCCTGAGGAATCAATTCTAGAAGGAGAAACTCTAGAACAGCCAGAAGATGAGCTGGCTGAAGAAAATGAACAACAAGAAAATCTTAAAGAGGAAGGA
Organism: Wollemia nobilis; assembly: GCA_028583015.1. Classification (NCBI taxonomy): domain Eukaryota; kingdom Viridiplantae; phylum Streptophyta; class Pinopsida; order Araucariales; family Araucariaceae; genus Wollemia; species Wollemia nobilis. Next base: position 2,939,267 of record JAQPPZ010017049.1, on the reverse strand, counting down.
TCCTCATCCCCTAGAATGGCTCCAGATGGAACTATTGCTTTTGATAACTTAGATCATTTCTGGAAATTTTTCAATAATAACATTGGTGCTCTTAATATGGCAGTTCATATTGATAGAGGACAAATTAGTGACACTCAAGCAGCCATGGAAGATATGTTTAACATACACACTAATCCCTTGTCCTTTGTTGATCAAGAAAGTGATAAGGCTGGACCATCCAATAGAGATATGGTCACTATGATTCAGAACATGCAAAAACAACAGGTTACCCAACCCCCTAAGGAACCTATTATTGAGCCTAAAATCATTCCCACACAAAAGAAACCTTCATTCACTACTTTATTTCGCCAAACTATTGATCAATATGCTTCAAATCGACAAAAACCTAAAATAAAGCCAAACACCAATTTTCAACAATCGGGGATACAACATAATACAACTTCAAAACTTCTTCATAACACCCTTCCTACCAACAATTTACACAATAGCAACATAGCATCTAATCTTCATGTCCCTCCATCATATGTTCACAAATCCCATATTAATGCCCTACCGAATCAATATGGTGGGCAAACCAATAATCTGGAAGCCATGGTGAAACAGTTAGCTTCGCGTATGGACCAGATAGATCCCTACCGTCCCTCGTACAATTATCGAGAGATATGTAGTCAACCTCTGGATCCCATAGTTGTAGCACAACCATACCCTAAACACTTTCCCATGCCCGTCCTGCCTATATATAAAGGAACTGAAGATCCCATAGAGCATCTTCGCATGTTTAGGATAGCATGTCATGATATATCACATGATGACTTGCTATTACTAAAAATGTTCCCAAAAAGTTTAGGAGGAATGGCATTGGAGTGGTACTATCAATTGCCCACTCATTCTTTGAGAAATTTTGAAGAAACAACTGAATATTTTGTCCATCAATTTAGTGCCTACATCGAGAGGCATGTCACCATTAAAGATTTATACAACTTAAAACAAGACAAAGATGAATGTTTTGCTGATTTCTTAGCTAGATGGAGGCAGTTGATAGGAAAACTGCACTTTGTGCTACCTTATAGGGAAATGTTGGATATTTTTATCAATAATTTGCAAGAACAAATATCTTATGAGTTATCAACTGCTACCTTAACCACCTTCGATCAAGCTATAGACTTAGCTCGAAGGGTAGAAGATGCTCTCATTAGGAGAGGTCAGCTCAAAAATAAAGATGATGAGAAAACATCCAAAAATTAGTATAAAAACAAACAAGTTGTAGGTGATGGAGTCACTGATAGTAGAAACATTGCTAATATCAATACAACGAAGACAACAAAAAAATTTATATTAAAACCTCTTGATAAACCTCCTCGAGAATTTACTAGATTGAATCAACCTTTATCAACCATTCTACCTCAATTACTAGCACGAGGCTTGATTCAATTACCAGCTATCCGAGAACCTGATCCAACTATACCCGGATACAGAGCTGATTTACATTGTGATTTTCATAGAGGACCTGGACATGCTACAAACTCTTGCAAAATATTAAAACATAAAATACAAGATCTGATTGATAATAATGAAATGGAGGTGCAAGCTTTCCAACCTAAACAAAATGCTCCTAATAACGCTCAAAAGACCATTCCTCAAAATCAGAATCAGAATGCCAATCAATCATTAGATATATTTCAACATCCTTTACCAAACCATGGTAAAGAAGTGGCTAATCAAATCGAACATCATAATGTTCCCCCTCCTACCCGATATGTAGGGACTATTAGCGGACAATTACCTGTTCAGGATCCTCAAATATTTGGCACAACTTTATCCATAGTCACGACCAAGCCCCTACATAATATTCAAACTCCCGATCCTAGTGATGTAGAATCGGATACTGAAAGTGAAGTAGACATCACCTCAAACCAATCGAATAGTTCTAAAAATGAATCAGATCCTATTCAACCTATCACAGATGCTATGGTTCTAGAAGAACCATTTCCTAGAAGAGTTACTACTCGACCCTCTTCTAATCAGTTCCTTCCTAATGAACAAGCCATAAACGCTCAACCAAGACCAGTTCAGCGTCTTCAATATAACATTGTAGGTACCATCGGAGTTGTTACCAGACAAGAGGCTCAAAACTCTCAACAGGATCAAACTCAGAATGATGGATCAGCTCCATTTGTTTTGAAAAATCCCAATAAAGGGAATCATATGTCTAATGTTCAACCTAAGCCTCCTTACAATATTAATGAACAATTATCCAATACTACAGCCAAAATTTCCCTTTTGGACTTGTTAAGATCTTCTCCTACCCATAGAGATGAATTAATGCTCACATTAAGCCAAATGATGGTGCCACAAAATATTCAACCCGAAGCCATGTCCAATACTATCATCACTCGAGAGGTCGATTGTATTGACTTCCGGGATAAAGATATCCCACAACATAGTTTACATAAGGATAACCCCTTATATATTATTGCCCTAATTGGAGATGTAGCCATTAAAAGAGTCTTGATTGATAATGGTTCATCTTTAAACATATGCACTTTTGACTTCTACCAAATATTTGGCTTTAGAAGTGATGAAATGAAAAAAATGGATATGATTATCAAAGCTTTCAATGACGAGACACAAGAAACGTGTGGAGTCATTACTATACCCTTGCAAGTTGGTCCTCGAACCCTAGATACAACCGTGTTTATTGTACATTGCCCAACATCGTACAATATACTTTTGGGTCGCCCTTGGATCAATGCGATGCGAGCGGTTCCCTCCACTTTACATCAGTGTGTTAAATTTGAATTTAAAAATCAGTTGGTCACTATCCATGGTGACCCTAGACCCTTTGATATGTGTGCTTTGGCGGAACCTGTTGGAGTGCAATTTTGCCCCGCTCCGTCATCCACACATCCTAATTCTTATTTTTCATCTAAACGTGTGAAACACACACCCATAACATCATCTACCCCATCAACTACACCTATACATTTACCTCAACCATCTTCCGAACAAACCACACTAGAACCTCAACAGGATCTTAAATCCACAACCAATCCTTCATGTTCCATCCCTATAATTTCAAAACCTATAGACCCATTTATTAACACCTCCACATTATCTACATCTATCATACCTTCCACATCTAAAGATATAGGGAATGATCCTTCTACATCTTATGCTCTTTCTGATGAGCTTTTACCGGATTTATCTAAAATTTTAATATCAAAAAAAACAAATGCTTTTATGCAAAATTCAATTCTTTTAAATAACTTGCCACCATCTCCTCGTACTTTGGGCCTCCCACAACCTATGGGAAGTACTTACCAAGTCGGGAGTTGTGCTTTTATTTATAAAGGATATGATTGGGGAAGAATACCCCGAAACATCAAGACGCATTGTGATGGATATGCTCGATGCTATTTTGCTAATGAATATATTAAAGCTAAACCTATAATGCTTAAAATGGGATATAAAGGGAAAGGCTTGGGACCTTTCCAAAATGGTATGAAAGAACCTATCGAGGTAGAACCATGGCCCGCCCGATGTGGTGTGGGCCTGTTTCCTAGTAAGGGTCAACCCTTCCCTTTTGAAGGTGATGATCAACTCATATGTTATCAAGATTATCTAGATAAACAAGATTCTTTGTGTCCAAAGAATAATCCCTTTACATGCAATATGCTATCCATAGCTTACCCTGAATTGATTGCTGAATTCGATGATGAGTTGGAGGGAGATATTTTCCATGATGTCTCCATTGAAGAGTTGTTACACAATGGTTTTTATTTTGATGGTTCTATACCTACTATAGCCCAACTTGAGGCCACGACTCCTCAAGATGAATTCTCCAAGTTAACCTTAAAAGAATTACAAGAATTGGGCGTTTCACCCGCCCCACCTAATTTTGAAAGAGATCTACACATGGAAGTAGAAAACGTCATTAAAGTTAACATTGGAACTGAGGATAATCCTCACATAATCAATATTGGATCAGAATTAAGTCAAGAAAAACAAAATGAATACATTGCATTTCTTAAAGATTATGAAGATGTCTTTGCTTGGACATATGAAGACATGCCAGGTTTGGACCCTTCTGTAGTCATGCATCATCTAGTAGTCCATCCGGATGCTAAACCTGTTAAACAGAAACTTAGAAAAATGCATCCCAAAGTGGCCTTGCTAGTCAAAGGGGAGTTAGAAAAACTCCTGAATGTTGTTTTTATACAAGCTATTGATTATGCTGAATGGATCTCAAATGTAGTTCCAGTCACCAAGAAAGAAGCTACCAAAGTTAGGGTTTGCACAGATTTTAGAGATATTAACGTTGCATGCCCTAAAGATGATTTTCCTCTTCCAAACATGGATCAAATCATTGACTTTACTACCGAGAGTGGAATGATGTCCCTAATGGATGGATTTTTTGGCTATAATCAGATCAGGATAGCTCCTGAAGATCAGGCTAAAACAACCTTTATTACCCCTTGGGGTACCTTTTGTTGGAAAGTGATGCCATTTGGTTTAAAGAATGCAGGTGCAACATATCAACGAGCTATGACTTATATCTTTCATGATATGATGCATGATATCCTACATGATTATGTAGATGATATTATAGCTCGCTCTATTAAAGAAGATGATCATTTAGATGATTTAAGAAAAGTATTTAATCGGTTAAGAGAATACCTTATTCGATTAAATCCAGCTAAATGTATATTCGGAGTCAAGTCCGATAAACTATTAGGGGTTTTAGTTTCTTTACGTGGTATCAAAATCGACCCTCTCAAGATTGCGGCTATCACTGATATGCCCGCACCTACCAATATCTCTGAGTTACAAAGTTTACAAGGTAAGCTTCAAGCCATCCGTCGCTTCATCGATAAGCTGGTGGACAAAACCGGTCCCTTTCTTAAGCTCCTTAAGAAAGATGTCCCTTTTAATTGGGACGACGAATGTAAGGAAGCTTTTGAACTTCTCAAACAATACCTCCTTAACCCACCTATGCTTTCACCGCCTAGACCTGATCGCCCATTTATCCTGTATATTTTAGCTTTAGATTTTGCTTTAGGAGCTATGTTAGCTCAACTTGATGATGAGAAGAGAGAACGTGCTAATTATTACATTAGCAGAACCCTCATCAGTTATGAAACCCGTTACACAACATTAGAAAAATTATGTCTAGCAGTCATATTTTCTACGCAAAAATTATGCCATTATATGCTCAGTCAAAAAACCTATGTCATTGCCAAATATGATCCCTTGCGGTATCTCATGAGTCGACCTTATTTATCGGGTCGTACAACAAAGTGGGTTCTTGCTCTAAGTGAGTTTGAACTCACGTTCATAGGACAAAAGTCTGTTAAGGGTCAAATCATAGCAGATCAATTAGCTGCTGCACCCTTAGAGTCTACCCATCCCCTCATCATTGAGTTTCCTGATGAATGCCTTCAATTAGAGGTAGACCATATTGAACAATGGTCCTTATACTTTTGGATCCCGATGCATGAGTGGGGCTGGTGTGGGCATTATTTTAATATCTCTAAAAAAACACATCATTCCTCTGTCCTTCAAATTAACATTTGCTTGCACCAATAATACTGCTAAATACGAGGCTCTAATACTTGGATTACGAGCTGCCTTGGCGTTAAAAATCAAACATCTGCTAGTTTTTGGTGATTCTCAACTTGTTATAAACCAAATTAATGATGTTTATCAAACCAGAGATGATAAATTGTGCCCATATAAAGCATATGTTTTGCAGTTGTTGTCCTTGTTTGATAAAGTTACCTTGGAAGCTATTCCATGAACTAGCAACCATGCAGCTGATGCTATGGGGATCTCCCTTGGAGTTAGATGATGAATATGCCACCATCATTATTCGTCAACTCCAGGAACCCGCTTCAAATAAGTCATGTTTAGAACCTTTGGATGTGTTTCTAATAAATGAAACTACTCCTAAACCTTGGTATACGGATATATTTGATTTTCTTCACAATGGGACTTTCCCTACCAGTTCTAATAGAAACCAGCGTCGATTATTACATAGACGAGCAAGTCGATTTGTAATAATTGGCACTACTTTATATAGGAGATCTTTTGAAGGTATCCTATTTAGATTTTTGAATCTAGAAGAATCCAAATCAGCTTTGAGTGAAGCCCACGATGGATCTTGTGGAGGACACTTCAATGGTAGTGTCATTGCTAAAAATCTCCTTAGGATAGGATAATTTTGGCCTACCATGGATAATGATGCACATGATTATGTGCAAGTGCCAAAAACATGTTGACCTTGTCCATGCCCCTGCACAAGAACTGTAATCTGGCATGATTACTAATGTCTCTTATATCAAAGTCCACAAAATTTAATAAAGTTTGAGCATAGAGAATTGATCTTGTTATTTACTTAAACCAAGCATATCTTTTCACAATAAAATGATTATATTTGTAATTTCCATGCTATGCTACATAGTAGAAGTGGTTTCTTGAGCGAAAAGTTTCCCTTGCTATCCTATCATGCACATGGTCTAGAATCTTTGAGAATTGGCAAAAGGACAAGCTCACCCCTACCCGAAATAAAAATCCCTTGCTCTACAGCTAATCCGAGCAAGTATCCCTAGCATAGGAAGAAAAGAAAAAGTTCAAGAAAAAGAGAAAAAGAAAAAAGTTATTTCAGCGTTATCTCAAATATCAAGCCAAAATACAAAAGTACAAAAAAAAAAAAAAAAAAAAAAGAGCAAAAGAGAAAAGCAAAAGCAAAAGCAATAAAATCCCTTTCCCTACCCATTGAAAAGAAAAGAAGGGTTGATGAGCTTGAATCCCTGGAATTCTCAATTATTCGAAAACTATGAGGTAAGCCCCATAACAGGTGGTTTGTGCCCAACCCGCTTGGCCTTGGGTAACTCCTAGCGTGGTGATATGTTTGTCACATTAGCGACCTTCTTTTGTATAGACCTATGTCTGCTTATGGATTAGCTAGCTCTTGATAACCCGACCTACATAGTAGTCTGGTATGGTTATATGCATCTAAATCATGGTTAATGAACACTTATTTGGTTCATTCAAATCACTTGTATCAAATTATCTTGCTCAAAACCGGTAAATGAACAATGCAATTGCACACACATTTGTATTTGAGAGATTTTGTGTATCATTATGATAAATAAAGATTGGTAATAAACTCACATACGCACATGGGATTCCTTATAAATCTAACTTTTGTCTTTAAGATACTTTGAAATATTTTTGCAAATTGTTTGGAATAAATTCATTTTCTTCTTTGAAGAACAGTTGTTTAGTATAAAGACAACTACATGCATTATCAAAAATCAAAATCATTTTCAAAAACATGCAATAAAGTTACATTTATATATAACTTTTGACTTTCGTGATGATGGTATAGTTCCAAAACCAAAATTGGAATTTTATGCCTAGCGCAAGTCCTCATCTTCATATTTTTTGTTCATTTTCAAAAATAAAAAATCAACCATGCAATAAAACAATCTATTTTCTTCTTTGGATTTCGCGATGATGGTATAAGTCTATACCTATAATTCTATGCCTAGCGCAAACCATTGTACCAATTTTATTTTCCATTTATTTAAAAGCATCAAAACATGTGACTTAAATCATTATGTTACACAATTATGCTTTAAAACAAACAAACACTTATTCTATTTCATGTCATTATGTCAAACTTCAACTTTGCAATGATGGTATAATTCCTAGGGAATTATTCAAAATTTTTATCACACTTAGGAATTTATGCCTAGCAAAAGTCATTTTAAAATATTTCATGCATAATATTTTTATGGAAATCTGAAAACAAATCATCATCATCATCATCATTTGCATCATCACAACAAAGTCTTAAGACAGTCTCTTAAGCACTCTTTTACTTTTAGCAATATTTCTATACCGGGATTAGCTTGACGACCGAGTGAGCAGCGACTCCATGAAATGGTCTATAATAGCGACAATGTCCTTTGAAATTATTGTTAAAAGTCCCCTTTTATTTTTATCAAATTATCACATCACAAACAACCAATTTTTTTACATCAGATTATTTCATTTAAATTTTACAAGCATGACATTAAAACCATAATATTTCCAAACGACATAATTACATGAATCATCAAATCAAACAAATCAAAACATTAAAGCATCATACAAACACATAAGACAAGTCATATGATCAAAAATATCTCATCTATATATATATCAACAATATATACATCATCTCAAAATTGGATCGGTATGCCACAATCTATACCTCGGCATACTCAATCCCCTATCAATAATAATAAGCACTATGTATCAATCTATGCAATGCAATCTGTAGCAGCTAGCCTCAAGAACCCCTCGAGCTCTCAGCCTCATCTCCTCCCCTACCCTGAGGTGGATGAGGTGGCCCCATCGTAGTCCATGTGGTGCTATGAGTCTTGGACTCTGATCATGATGATGTCCTCGATGACCTCATCACGATAGGCTCCGCAATATGGGCCGACAACGGTAACCTCTGCCCCTCTGGAACCATATGGTGGTATAGTGTCTGATAGAATGTGACCTAGGCAATAGCCCGTGCTAGGTCCCGAGTGCTCACCCCTCCGCTCCATGCTCTGAGGCGTGCAACCTCATCTCTGAGTTGTGTAGCCTCAGCTCGATGGCATGTAGCCTCATCCTGTAGAGTCTGCACCTATGCCTGGAGACGGATAGTCTCCACTCGGAGAGTAGCCATCTCACTACTCTCTCTTGTGTCCACACCCTTGCCCTTATCGAGCGATGGTGGCCTCTCTCTCCGTGGAGAAGGGGGTCTCTCCTCCCTCCTCTCCCACTGTCGTAGCCTCTGCTGAGCCTGTGGCCTCCTCTGCTCTCTCCCATCATGACCCTGTGCCGCCTCAATGGCCTCCTGGCACCGCCTCCCCATCCGATGCACAACTGCATGAATCGGACCCTGAGCCCTCGTCATCCAAGGAGGGCGGATGCCTGTGTACCAGGCATCGTAGCCATCGACTACCCCTAGTGTCATCCCCATCCACTGGTTGGATCGGGGTGTCATCTGTGTCCTAACTCCAAAAGCACTACATATCTGGAGCCCCGCTAACTGTAGTGTTATCCCAGATGGTCCGGGAAAACTCGTAGTCTCTAAGAGATGGGATCCCCTGCTATAGACCGAACTGCCTCAAAACTCGGTCGTAGTGGTGGAGCTCCACCTCTCCCCTCTCCATCCTCAGCCAACAGGTTTGCCTAACGTGAGCCAGCTCCTGTCTGTCCTCGGCCCACCCTGGATGATCTCTCCAAGGCCTCCAGGTGATCTGGTCGAAGACAAGGTCATCAAGTAGTCTTTGGGACATTGGTAGATCTATCCACCGCTATGACCCTCTCTGGAGCCACCAGTAGAAAGCTTAGGGCCTCTCCCCGTCAATCCCTATTAGTGGGAGCCCTACCGGCCTCTGCACCGTGATGTGCTCCCAGCACCAAACCTGTAGTAGTGATGTCATAACCAGACATCGGTCGCCCTTGTATACGACCCCATGTAGGATCCTATACAATCGGCATAGTACATAACTCCCCCAAGCAAACTTGTACCCGTGGTCTCTCATGTCGTAGACCACATCTATCAGTAGCCATGGTACTTTGCATCCACTCTGATGGCATAGCAGCAGACCACCTACCACCCCAGCCAAAACCTGTGTCAGTCTAGATGCCCCAGGCATCTGGCGTAGCGACTCGATGTTCACTCCACCCTTCTCTAGGGTGAAGCTCGGATCTCTGCACAGTCGCATCATTGCATGGCCCTGATTGGCCGTGGGAGTTATTAGTCATCCTTGTATGGGGATCCTCAAAATCCTCCATACATCCTCCAATGTGGGAGTCATCTCCCCTGTCGATAACCGAAAATAGGAAGAACCCGGATACCACCTCTCTACTAGGGCTGTCAATAGCCCCATATCTATAGAAACCTGTGGCATATCTGCCACATGCTACAAGCCGACTTGAGCCAACTGATCTCGCTCTGCCTGAGATAGAGCGTCCAAGTCATCCCTCAGCCCTCCGTATTTCCATTCTCTGCTCTTTAGTAATCCTCTCTACAACATAAACAACAAAACAATAAAAAATCATTAATCAAATAGTGATTAAAAATGCAAGTAACACAAGTTCAATTTGAGCAAATTCATCTCCGATTTCGCAAGCCGAAATCGTCCCGATTTCATCAAAATCGTCTCGATTTCGCCCTTGGACAAAATCGGCAATATCAAGACGATTTTGACGAAATCGAGACGATTTCTTCCCGATGACGTCGACGGCCCAAAAATGGCCACGATGCTCAAAAATAATTTAAAATTAATCTAAAAAACATAGAAAATCAAAATTAAAGCATTCTAAACTAAGTTAGACTCTTACCCGTAGCCCGCGTCGGACCTCTGTCGATCTATGCGCTGTCTCGACCATTTTGTTTGCAGAGCTCCAGAAACCAGAAAATGAAAATGAACAGTAACAATGAATTAGGGTTTTTCTCTATTTTTCTTAATTTTATTCAAAAATAATTAAAAACATTTTAAAATTTTGCTTTTTCGGGTTTTTACCTCAAACGTTCGATTTGGGTAAAAACACGGAGGGGGCACCATAATAAGCTGTCGTACGATTCGACCAAGAATCGTCGCCTAAAAATAGGAATAATTTTTTCTTTCTCGTAGATCGAGAAGAACTCATATTTAACGCATTTTCCTCGAAAAATTTGCTAAAGAGGGGGCAAAATGTAGCACCCTAAAATTGGCGCAGTAAACCTTAGCAAATAATTAAAATTACCTTAGTAATAATTCAAATTCAAATTTTAAACCCCAAAACTACTCCCAAACCGCCTACTACCCATTTCCTCGTTTTCCATGCCATTTTTAGAGTTTGTTTCATCCGTTGGATGATATCCTCTTCGATCAGACAATATCGCCTCAGATCGGACGATTTCGTCTAGAGTAGAATGTCTAGTCGATTTCGTCCTAAAACTGATTTTTCATAATTAGCTTCTATTTCAATGACGTCTCTAATCTAGGCAGAAGCGTGTTTGCACCGTTAGAGACCTCCCCCATTGGAGATCTTCCATATTAGGATGATCTCCAACCTCCTAACCTCCCTCCTAAGCCTATTTAAACCTTAGGACCCCCCTTGACATCCCCCTGGCTGAATTTTTCTGCACTTCGAGTTTACATGCATTAGAATATCCTAGACCATTGTTTGCCTTTGTATCTTTTCAAATTTTCTTGCAAGAACTTTGTTATTCTTCAGCCAGAGCAAGCTCAGATCATTGCAGATGATCCTGTCCAATTCGAGACGATTTCGTACCAATCCGAGATGATTTCGACTACAGTCAACATTGGGGGCAATCATTGCCCTGAGTTTGCATTCTTTCTCCATTTTTTACTGTTTTGCTTTGCATTAGTTAAACTTATTATTATTTTGCATCCCGAAGTTCACCCATATAGTCTTAATGCATAATAAAATCATAAATTATCATTAAATCATTGTAATGCACTCGTGTTTTTGTTTATTATTATCATTTTAACATTATTATTGTCATTCTACATCATTGCCCTCTGTTGGCATAGCTGCATTTTCTGTATTTTGTATCTATTTCTTTGATTGTAGGTCTCTGAAAAATTTGTCTGACGAATTCATCAGATCTCAGACGATCCTGTCAGATAGGAGACGATTCTGTCAAATTCCAGACGATCTTGACTGCTTCAAAAATCAAAACCTCCATCAGACATCCGGAACCAGGTATGGATCTTTTCACTTAATTATTCTTTGTGTTTTCTGTTTAAATCTGTTTTCTATCTTCATTTAATTTGCATTTTCATAATAGAACAACTTAGATTCATCTGGCCAAACCTAGGACTTGGATGTTTAAAGCTAAAACTAAACACATCACACATTCCCAACATAGGCGTGGAAACTGCCACTAAACGTTTCCTGGTGAACCCCACCATCCATCGAAAAATCACCTTAATACCCCTCCCCCGAGAGGTGAGACCTTCAAAGGGCCTCTCAGTCCAAGGTATTGTCCCATCCTTTTCCCATCCTCCTTCCGGGCATGGATCCTTTAGCCTGAAGGTAAGGATGCAAAAAATTTGGAGTGATACAACTTGAATATAAATAATTTAGAAGAAGAAGACTATGAAGACCAAGTAGAAGAAGATGAAGAAAATTCATATTGAAGACTAAAGCCTTCAATACCCAAATAATGTAATACAGGGGGTGTTGGAAATAATGTGTATTCCATAATTTATATTATGTAAATGTATCCTCCAAGATACATACCTAGATTACTTTCTATGCAAGTTATCTAGTGACTTCATGCAATGTAATAAATGGAAAAGTGTCAATATGCAAGTTGTAATGTGCAAGGTGTCCTATGAACAACTAGATAGAGTGTTTGGCAAGTATCCTATTTTACATATATAAGGATGGCCTCTTAGATAGATAGATAGGACAATCGAGGGATACCATCATATAGTGTAGGTTATTGGATTATGTTTTTCTATGTTCCACACCATTTACTGGTGATGGATATGATGTAGATCTATAGCTTTGTTAATGGAGTGCTCACTTCCTCCATAGCTACATTGTAATATTTTATATGTTTTATATTTTAGAATACTTTAGTAATCTAGCATATTTACTTTCTTGAATGTTATTTTGCATCTTGTGATTGTTATCTCTAATGACTCATTCATAAAAAGCTAACACCTGGGTAAGAGCTTCATCAAATGTTATGTATTATTGTAGTTGCAATAACAAGGATATGGGTTTCAGACAAATCTTTGCAAAAATTTGGGTCAATTATTCTATTGGTAGGGATAATGGTAACTTAGTGATAAATACCCTCCAATGGTTTCCAAAATCATAAACTAACTCTTATTCAAATTGTCTAAGATTATATAAGTCAATTAATGTGGGTTTCTTATGAACATTGAGGGAAAACCTTTCTAAAAATTTATCTACCAATTTTTAAAATGTAAAATTTCTATGGTGTGGCAAATGATTAGACTAGTCTAAGGCACCTCCCCCCAATGTTTGAGGAAAAGTTCTGAGTATAAAAGCATCTTGATATTGAATTCTAAAGCATGAGTGAATGAATGTGTTGATGTGCTCTCTAGGGTCCTCAATACCTTTGAATTTTGGTATTGTGAAGTTTACTGGATAAGGCGATGATGGTACCAAAAAATGAACAGGTTGATTGATTAACTATCTTGGTGTAGGCTTTTGGTACATCATACCAAGAGTATGCATAACCCAGATTTAATATGTTGTTACATGGATTGGATTTTAGGGTATTCCATGTGTGTGTAGAAGCCCTGAATTGTTTGATGATTGTGTGGAGGTGTGGTGTGTGGAGTGGTGAATTGTTGAGATGGAATGTGATGCTGATGGCTTGATGGATTGAGGGGTATTTGATTATTTTGGGTATGTTGTTGGACTTGGTTATGGAGTATCTACTATTGATGGAGTGAAGATGAGGTTTGTGGAATGTGAATATACTAAGTTGTGAAAGTGGGGTTGATGTAGGTGAATGGAGGTGTGGTTATAGAAACCTAAGAATATTGTAATACCCAGGATGGATTAGGGGTGAAGAAAGTATGTTGGATTGGAATCGAATGGGATTTAACATTTTCTACTTGTGATTACTATTAAGGGTAAGAATGAGCATCTTGCTGGCTCATGAGCAGTTTATTGAGGTGTTGACATGCTTGTTGTATGGAAATTTTTGAAGCAGATTGTGTGGTTGTGGTGGAAGTGGATGTGGGTGAAGTGTGAGTGTTGTCAATGTTGGTGGAAGTTAATGGAGGGTAATTTGAAAAATGAATCACAATTGAATAAGAAGTGGTGGATGGAATCTGTGAAGCAACATTAAATTATGCTTCATAGAGTGGGTTGGAAGAGGTGGTGGTGCAGGTAGATGGGATGGAGGTGGTTTGACTACATTATGGTGGAGGAATTTGGTGTGAAGGTGTAGACGGTACCTCAAAAATAGGGTTGGTGTAGAATTGGCTAAAGCTGGTGGGATGTGAGTAAACAGGTTCCTACTGAGAAGAAGGAACATTTATAGATCGAATGTTGAGTGGTTCTAGAGCTGGATTGATTTGTATTAAATAAGCTCCAATCTTGTCCAGTATATGTAGGTGATACAAGTATTAGTGGGTGTAGATGGATCTATTTTTGGAATAGAGGTGTGAATGGCTATGTGCATCACATCAGTATTCAAAGTGAGTACCATGTGTGAGGGTCCTACAGACAAACCAAAATAGTTTATCTATGTTGTGTTGGTTTGGTTAGCCACAAAAGTGGTTGAGAAAGGAGTGGAGCACTCCATGGATGAGGTTGGTGCTTCATTCATGGTTCTAGCTTGAATTTTGGTCAATACCATAAGAAATGAGCAAGCAGGGGTAGAGAATGTGAGGGATTTTGTGGAAAGGTGCAATGATAATGGAAAGCACACAAAATCAAAAAAATAATTTAATCCTATATATTGCAATAATGTTTTTATTTTTTATTTTTTTGGTATGGTTTGTGTGTTTTTATGTGCAAAATTTCTAATCCTAAGATGACTATGCAGGGTGGATTCCTAAGGTGGATGGCAAGTGAGGATTTTCATGGTGATGAAATCTAGAAAAATCACTCATGGACTACTAAGGTGTCTATGGGGTGAGCCAGTGAATGGAGGTTAAACCCATTGTCACTGGTATTGATAAGTGGTTGGTGATGAAATACAACTCACTGATGTTGAGAATGAAACGTGCAATTGTGTGTGATTATTTTTAAATTTTTGTTATCTATGGTGTTCAAAATGCAAAGAAACCCTCTGTAACTCTACCAAGTTGGTGACTAAGAACACTAATACCAAGTCTCTCAAAAGAATCTAGGGTACACCAATTAAGATCCACTTTGAATCAGCAAGTGATTCCAACAATGGAGGGTTCACCTAGCTCTTCCACTTTGAATCAACAATGTGTTTCCAACAGTGGGAAGAAGCTTGTGTACCAATGACTTGTTCCAGCTTAAAAGAGTAAAAAGTGGGAAAATTTAGTGTAAAGTGCAACTACTATGATTTTTTATTTATTGCAAATAGAACACAAGACAAAAATTGAAAACACCATGAAAAACGACAAAAAACTTGAATCTAGTGTAATGATTTCTAATGCAACTAAAATGAATGCACAGATGTATATTTATCCCTATGTGCAATTCTATATGATTTTGAAAATGCTTATGAATACCTGAGATATCGAACAATGCAAGATGCTACCTTTTAAATAGAAAAATAAATATTTCTTTTATTTTATTTCTTTTTAAAAAGCAAAAAAAAATGAGTAGAGTTTAAACAGGACTTACGAGAAGGCAAATGTATTTTTCTCCAAATCTACAAATGCGACATAAAATCCCATAGTTTTCTTTGTAAAAACTCACAGATGCACTGAATAATACCATGAATGCTCTATAGTGTCCATGTGGACATTGTGTGGCATCCCCTGAATACTGGATGGCATTTGCATGACCACAAATTGAGTCTTGTTGCTTCCAAAAATCCTAGCCCTAGATCTAGCAATTTTTGTGCTAACATATTTCTAATACCTGCAATAGAAATTAAAAGAACATAGATAAAAAGTATTTACAAGGTAAGTTAAAATGTGAAACCATTTGGGGGTCCCACCATGATCACCATTTTTAAAGTGAAAAATGAACAACACCAAGATAATGAAAATAGATCAAACACAAGAAATATTGCACAAAAAATAAATGGTATTAAATTGATATTGTGGGAGCCTTGATCTCCACTATTACATTGCAACTTGTATTGATACAAATGATTTTACAATCAAAGGGTTTGAAACCCTCGTTCAAATGAATATTCAATATCTTCGAGTAGTCTTCACTCCAAACAATTTGTGAGTGGGCTTGCGTATCCCTATAGGGCCACTCTAGTTGCAAAAACAATCAAGGAAGATGTCTCTTGTACCTACAAATAGATGATAACATAAAGATATTAGTAGTATATGCGAGGTCTCACAATGTGAGACCCTCTGAATAACAAATCTACAAACCCTAGGTGCAACGATTATAAAATGTATGATAAGCATACAAAAATGTAAGTTAAAAAGCAATAATACTTGTTACCTTATCAGGATAATACTTGCAGTACTGATCTATGTCTCTACTTCTATGATATGGTGATGCACGAAGGCTCGCAAGTGTTCGAGAGTTTATCGATTGTAAACTAGTCGAGAGAAAATACCTTGGAGTATTTAAGGAGAGTTGTGAATGCCCTGCACCATTCTTGGAATGCTCAGTAACATTATGAAAATGCCCTGGAGCATTCGAGGATTTTGAAGAGGTGTAATATGGAACCATATCTGGTTTGTTGGGGTTTTAATGGTGGATATGGTGATAAGGGTTTTTGCCGATGATGAATATGGGAGGTGTTAGTAGAATTCTAGGGTTTGTGAGTGGACCAATGATCAATGCTCTTCAAATGTTAATTTTTGGAACATTTATTCACAAAAATGAATCATATTTTATAATTTTTCCTTGATCATGTTAGGATATTGACAACACCAATGAGCGGCCAAGATTAAAACATGATGAAGGGTTCAAATTAAGATTGAACAAGTGACACAGATCATGATGAATGAATGGTTGAGATTAAGTTGTGATGGGCGATTAGGATTTTTTCACATATATATATATATATATATATATATATATTATTATATATATAATTAAATAAATAAATACATATATATATATATAATGAAGGGCTGTGATTTGAGGATGTGAATGGATGACAAGTGGTTAAGATTTGGTGTCTATAGTAGGCAAAAAACTTCTATCTAGTATTAACAACCTATAATAATTAACTCCTTGAACCCTACCAATTTGATACAATCCACTCTACAATGAGTCAAAATTCTCATGTTTTCTAGGTTTAGCCCTATCTTCATCCCATTTTCGAATTATATCCCCTTCATTAGAGTCCATGTCTATGCATTTTTATCAAACCACCTTTTGAATTTATTTTAATGTCAAAAAAATATCTTAAAGGACTTTTTATTACCTTATTCCAATAAAAAAAATTCATTCAACCATACTTTCATAGGTGCTATGTAGTTGTCTTTGAGCTCCAACTGCTAGCATGTTTAGACAAAAGAGAATTCTAAGTTTATTGAAAGCATTGCCTCTTTACCAAAAAATAGTTTATATGGTGATGAGTTTGTGAAAGTCTTAGTAATTACTCTATACACACATAAAACCTTCTTCAACTTATTATAATATTCTCTTTGGTATTTAGAAATTATCCTCTTTATGATTCTAACAATGTTTATTGTTTTTGGACTTTGCTAAGCTAATCCATTATAGGATAGTAATAAGAAGAGGGTTTTAAATTAAACCATGCTTAAGTGTAAATGATATAAACTTAAACGTAGTAAAGACCATAACATTGTTAGTGACCATTACCAAAGGGGTTTCATATATTATTATAATATATTCTAGAAACTAGATGACTACTTGGTTTGTATATTTAACAAATACCCTAGGGAAATTTAACCCATGTCAAATTCCCTATTTTTCCTACATACGTAATTTCCCCCTTTTTTTCAAAATTTGTCCTTCCCCCTACACGTGCCAACTAATTTGGCATGTTTTCCTCTTTTTTCATGATTTTGAGTCCTAGCAACTAGGACACATGTCCATAGAATCTAGAATTCACTTCCTGCCAAAGCCGACCATTTGGATTTTGTCCCAAATTGGCCAATGGTCCGATCCCAATGATTTCACATCCTAGTGGCTAGGATGCAAATTTACCTAATTTGGAGAAACTCCAAATTGGTTCGAATTGATCCAATTTGACTTCGCAGATCTTGCAACTACCGACCTATTTTGCAATCCATTAAGCCATTAAAACTAAGATTCAACCTCCTTAATAAGTTGGATAGTTGAATGGTGAATTGATAGGTTGAATAATGAGTTAAGGAAATATTATTTTTCTAATTTAGAGAGTAGGGATCTAACATTTTGTTGTAGGTCTGATAAACTAGAATAGGATCTCTTTGTTGCCATAGGGATTCATTATAGGGAAAGTCTTGTGGTTGCTTAGATCCACCATGTCACCATCACTATTCAGATATCCAGTCTCTTGATTCGTTACACAATCCATTGTAAGTTTCTTTCACAATCCTTAGAACATTATTTAATCGTATTTCATGATAAAAATTCATCATTTTCTACTAATCTAGCAAATTCGTGCCCTAAAAATCATCAAAATTATGGATCGCGTATTCGCATCTGGGATGTGAATTCATGAAAGTATAGATCTAGGGGTAAAATAAGGCTCCTAAATTTACAATTCTATATACATATTATTTTAGATTAATTTGTATTCAATAATACTTATTCATCTTTAGATTCTATTCGTGTTATTCAATCCAGATTCAAATCTATGCATGTTTTCATTATTGAATTTTCTTATGCAAGGTTGTTTAATAGACCTAGGGAATATAAATATTATACCCTCAAGATCTGATCTATAGTGGCCTAAAAAAATCCCCAAACCCTAACTTCCAAATTTTTAAGGGTCTTGTGCAAAAAAATCTTTGTAAATTTTTCGAGGACACGATTTTGGAGGCTAGATGACAGAAAATGAATTCACTGTAGAACATGAATTTTCTTCACAGGACATGTATTCAACTACACATATCATATGTATCAGATAAGTACAACAAAATCTGATTTGTATTCTATTTTTGACTATTTCATTCCTATTTTGATTTTGTCTTATGCATGTAATCATCTGAAAAGGAAAAATAAAAGACAAAAAAAGAGATAGTCAATTTCCTTAGATTACAATAGTTTTCATCGTTTGCAAATATTTTCATGAAAATCTATAATGCATATAGTTAGGATATAGTTGCATTTTACCTGAACCTTAAGTGTATGCTAAAAAAATGAACTCATAAAAATTTCACATTACATAGGTGTGGAAACAACCACAAAGTGTTTCCTGGTGAACCCTCCAAAAATTCATCGACAACCACCAAAGAGAGAACTGACATAAGTCCTTTTCATCTGAGGTGTAGATCCCCTATTTTCCCATCCCCATTCCAGATGTGGATCCATTAGCCTAAAGGAAAGGGGTATGAAAATTTTAAGTCTACATTCTTTTGTCAACTCGATGTGAAACACTACCACTTTTTATTTTCTATTTTTATTTTGTTTAAAAAAAACTAAAAAATACCATTAAAATTTGTACGCTTAGATTAGAAGAACATAAAAATAAAGATAATATTTAATTTAGCACGATTCATATTTTTCTTTTCTTTGACAATTGTCCTAAAAATAATGACATTCGACATATTTTTCGTAGCTTTAGATGGTCTGGACTTAATGAGAACACACAGTGAAGGGGGTTAGCCAAACCCATGAACCTTTAGAAAGAGATTATCCTTTGCCTATGCTAAACTAACTTAAAACTTTAATCAAGATTTAAAATTTTGTTGGTCTAATAAACGTTGTAGTGGTGGAAAATATCATACATATCTTTGAGGTGTATTACTGACCATGGTGAACTGGGTGAGAAATGGTAGGACCTAGGCTTCATCACGACTTTGACTTCATAACTAAGAATTTGCATGCAGGCATCTAAGTGAAAGCCTAATTTTAGCCAAGATAACTATACCTTCAACTTTTCCCATCAAGGTTATGCATAAGAGGTAGGACCCTAAAGGTACTTATAAAAAAATGGTGAAACTATTTCGAAACGACGGTGAAACCTGTCGAACTGCATGTATGATGGCATGGCGAATGACTTTAATTTTTCTCAAAAAATTGGCAAAAAAGGGTGAATTTCAAATTTTTTTTGGACCAGGCCAAAAATATACTAGCTACGTTTAAAATCTTGGTAAAATCTTGGACGCGAATTTCGACCCGATAATGGAACGAATGCATAACATTATCCAGCCTCAGACTGGATGTATTATATGGTTCAGACCCGAACTGGATGTAGAATATAGTCCGACCTTGAACAGGTTGCAAAATATGAAACGGTCTCGAGTCGGGTGTATAATAAGTATCGGTCTCGAACCGGATGCATTTTTATGATTGACAACATTCAAAATTTGGGTATTCGAGTAAGAGATATGATATGGCATCTAGTAAAGATAAGGATTGTAGCATGATGCAGCTTATCACTATTGGTGTTGTTAGGGAAAACCCATTCAATATTGGAAAATTTGATCCCACATAACTATCTATCCCACATAACTATTTATCCCACATGATTTAGTACACTATAATTTCAAAGCTTAAATAAGAAACTTCCTTCATAGTAAAGTAGGTGAAGATTTAAGACAAGAAGGGTGGCCTCTTTCTGACGGATGTAGTAGGCAAGAAATCAACTACACTCGTCAGGAAGAAGACCAACGTGTCTTGTCTTGGATCTTGGCTTTTTACGACCATGAACCGGATGCATATAATATTTTGGGTAAAGGACGGATGCATTTAATGTTACGACGGTAACATGCTCCTTGACATCCGACAACATGATGTGTTCCATGACGAATGGCTACATATTATGTGTCGAATAATGGCCGAATGCACAATATAAACCAGATGTTACCCTGGATGCATATTATATTCTAGGCAACGGTCGGATGCATAATATGCATTCGGGACAACACTGAATCATATTATGTATCTGGATATTATGCAGAGCATAATATGTATTCGGTATAGTGTTTGGATTAGATTCTACATACGGGTAGTTTTCGAAGGTATATTATGTTTCAACGTTATCCCGAATGCATATTATGCATTCGATCATTGCTCGGATGCATAATATGCTTCGACGTTAACCCAGGTGCATATTATGCATCCGACCGTTGCTCAGAATATAATATGCATCCTGGATAACGCTCGGATGCATAATATGCTTCGGTGTTATCCTAGATGCATATTATGCATCCAACCATTACTCAAATACATAATATGTTTTGACGTTAACCCGAGTGCATATTATGCATCTGATCATTTCTCAAAACGTAATATGCATATGGGATAATGCCCAACTCATGTTTTGCATCCGAGTGCTATCCAGATACATAATATTTTTTGGGTAACGATCGAATGTATATTGTGTATCCGGTATATTACCGAAACATATTATGCATCTGTACGTTGGACGAATGCATAATTTTTTTCGGATGCATTGTTTGGGCCAAACTGGTTGCATAAAATGCTTCTGTCTTGAACTGAAAGCATAGTTTAGTCTGACCAACACCGTACTACCACGTGTCTAATACTGCATGTCCCATCCTATATGTCTAATATGATGTTGCCACATGTAAATTATGTTTTAAGTCTATAAAAGGGCATCAACAGTCATTTTCCCATTTTGTTTCTAAGACTTCTACAACTGGAGCTAACCTTTCTGATCGACCTTTCAGTTTTGATTCCCAATCATTTTTCTTCCACTTCCAACTACTTCCAATGGATACCCCTTCCATAATCACACAAAAATTCAAGAATTTTGTGTGCACTTTGATATCAGATCTTATGAAAATGCCAGGGATGAACTTTTAGTGGCTCCATAACGTAGGTTTATCAACCCTCGTTTCCATGCCACATTTCAGAACAGACAAAGTTCTCCTACAAAATATAATCTCTGGTTATGACCATGATAGGGGCACTATACGCATTAATCTACGAACTAAAAATATTGTTTTCAGCATCACCCCTACAAATATTCACAAATTGATAGGTCTTCCTTTTTTTTGGTTTTAATCAAGTGTCACTGAGGTCACAAATTTTTCCAGA
Source organism: Wollemia nobilis (assembly GCA_028583015.1). Taxonomy (NCBI): domain Eukaryota; kingdom Viridiplantae; phylum Streptophyta; class Pinopsida; order Araucariales; family Araucariaceae; genus Wollemia; species Wollemia nobilis. The sequence goes on along the minus strand of JAQPPZ010017049.1, from coordinate 2,917,418 downwards.
TGACAAAGAACACCTCCATAACAATTACGGTCTTTCATCAAAATATTTGGCAAGTTTAAATCTTGCTAAATGTATTTTTATTAATTTTCAATGTTTTAAATTTCAAAATTGACATCAAATTTTTTTATGCAGCTTATAACACGAAAACAAAAAGAGGTTTAATGATTAGCGATGTTAACTATAAAACTCTAAAGGCCATTATCAAGGTTTTCCAGGATAGGCTTATTCTGTTGGGAAGACCAAAAATTTTGTTTTGGGCACTGTATTATATTATTAAGTCTGAAAAATCAAAAGTTTGATTGGTGTACCTATATTTTAGATCGAGTTAGGACTAAGTTGCACGCGGTCCAACTTGCAACCGCCAAGACTCAACCCCCCAAGACTCAGCCCCCAAGACTCAACCCATTGTGGGCAGTGTAAATTATCTTTTAGCTTTATATTTTGAGTCTTTTCATAATTTGTCAACTACTCTTGTACCAATTGCTATGCATTTAAAACTACACTCTATTGCCATGACACTAGAGGAATTGAGGGTAATAACTACAGCATTGCCTTTGACATACTATTTTATAGTTTACTACATTAATTTTTTTATTTTTTTTCATCTATATGCAGACGAAGGCAAATATTTCAAGGACTAAATAGATTGCTACCAATAGGGGTCACAAGCCAAAGCAAACAGGTGATTCTGAAGATATAGGCTCTGAAGCAACACCTGTTACTATGCAGAGGTCACACAAATGTGCCAAGCAAGCATCTACTCATGGGGTTTCTCGTAAACCTAATTATGCACAAAATGTGCAAGCCGAATCTAGCGTGGCCAAATCCTCCCCCAATGCAGGAAAATTGCAACACATTTCATTAGGTAAATCTATGATTCTATGTGTAGTTAATTAAAATATAGATTTCTTTTTATTTTAAGCAGAATTGTAACAAAATATTTTTGACTATTTTTAGTTGATTCTTGTGTTCAAGTAGTAACATCACAAGTTAGAGGGCATATGCTGCAACCACCTCCTCCACAAGCATCACACTCATCGGTTACACACAATTAGCAATAGGGATAGTCACAGCCTCAGCCTATGCGAGGGCAAGTCGATGTTGTAAAATGTTTGTTTTGACAAGCCACTTCACGAAGTTCTAGGTGTGGGATTTCACAACCACAGAGATCACAAAGACCAAAAACAAGTTTTGGGGGGCATGGATTATCTCAGTTTACATTTTCTTCATATTCATAGGTACCTGAATGTTCTGGATAGGGATTGGATAATATTCCACTTGATGAGGATTACATGATGTAGGGCGAGATTGAAGGCTTTAGGGCAACATATGTGCTTGAAGATCTAGCATGAGAATAAGTCCCTACAGCTTAGTAGACATCATAACCACCCACCCAAGGAGACAACCCTCATCCTCAAGGTCCTCAAATTGAGGATGATGTTGTCAATTTTAATGAAAATATTTCATTGGCAACAAGTATCGAGTCAACAATTCAAGAGTTTGTTTTGAAATATTTGCAGGAGTTGAAAGAATGGGAATATCGTGCAAAAGTCCTTATTAGGGAAATTAATGCCCGATATAAAAATTATGAAAAAAGGGATTTTATTTATTCTTTAGTCAAATATGAACCTGAAAATCTTCATGGCTTGCTAAAACAGGCTACTTCAGGAATAGTTAAATATGATTTTATTTATGAAGATGATGTGTTAAATGTTGCTGTTGGTAGATTAGAGAATGTTAATGCTGAAGCCCAAGTATTTTACAACTTATGGGATTTTGATAAGGACAGGGTTGTAGTTTTTGAGGCTGCAAAATAATTGGTTGAGGTAAAAAAGTTATATATATTCGAATTTTCTATTGCATTTAAATTTTTATATTTCTTGAAAATTTGTAATAATTTCAATATATCCCTTTTAGATTAAGTTTTCAATTTGTTTTGCAGTCAAATTTTGAAAACTTGAAGACACAAGTTAAGAGCATGGATGTCAATATTCTTACAGAAAATCATGTTTGATGAAATTAATGGAAATTAAAAATAAAATGCAGTCAAAAATTTCAGAAAACAATCGTTTAAAAAAATACATCAGAGATAAGTTGCATGAAGATCCGGAAAAGGTGCTAGATAAAATGAAAGAAACAATTCCAATAATACTTGAAGATCCAAACAAAGAAGAAGTTGCATGTGTGTTAAGTATTATGAAAGTACGTGACAACCTTGTTAGAGTTGGAGCATTGCCAGAAGAAACAAAAGTTGTTAAAGGAAAAGAAACGACAACTCCATACACTAGTGAAGCATCCAAGCACCAATCAAAAGATTGAAATTTAAAAATGTTGATAATGTTTTAAAAATACTGAAATATGTTATTTCTATTTGAATTTGGTATGTAATATTTGAGACTTGAGTTTGAAAATGTTTTCAAAAGACTGTAATATATTAATTTTTGTTTGAAAATTCTATGTTATATTTGAGTTTACAACTTTTGAACGATGTAAAATATATATTTTTAACTAGTTAATATGAAATTTTATGTTTGATCATGTAATTTTTGTTTGATAATGTTTTAAAAAGATTGGAATATTTATTTTCGGTTTGAAAATGTTATGTAGTATTTGAGTTAGAAAATGGTATGTAATATTTGGATTTAATGTGTTTGAAAGATGTAATATATGTCCTTTTGAAATAGTTAATTTGTAGTTATGATGCACAAAATTTGTGTTTGAAAATGTTATTTAATATTTGAGTTTGAAAATGTTATCTAATATTTGGGAATTTATGTTTGAAATTGGTATGTAATATTTGAGATATGAGTTGGAAAATGTTTAAAAAAAGATTGCAATATATTAATTTATGTTTGAAAATGTTACGTTATATTTATGTGTACAAATGTTTGAATGATGTAAAATGTTTCTTTTTGAACTAGTTAATATGAAATATTCTGTTTTAAAATGTCATGTAATTTTTGTTTGATAATGTTTTAAAAAAATTTAATATCTAATTTCGGTTTGAAAGTGTAATGTAATATTTGAGTTTGAAAATGTTATGTAGTTTTTGGGTTTCAAAATGTTTGAACGATGTAATATAAATCTTTTTGAACTAGTTAATTTGAAATTTTTTGTTTGAAAATGTTTTAAAAAAGACTGCAATATCTAATTTCTATTTGAAAAAGATTTGATGCACATAATTTGGATTTGAAAAAGACTGCAATATCTAATATCTAATTTGTAGTTATAATGAAATATCTAGTTTTGTTTGAAAATGTTTTTTTTTTGTATGTATATGGTGGAATCGGTAGCCACCACGAAGCTGGAGGGCCTAGCTTTTATGGCGATGTGCGGTTGTTTTTTCCCCCCGAAAGCCATCTACACGCGGGTAGTATGCCCCATATAACCACCATTCCATAATCATTTTAAACCTTTTACGCCACTGAAAGCACCAGGAAATGGACAAGTTTTCAGTCCGACGATGTTATAAAATGTTTTAAAAATACTGCAATAGCTTATTTCAATTTGAAAAAGTCATGATGCACATGAAAGTTATGAAAAAAATAATTCATTGAAATAATATAGATATGGAACAATATTCAGAAATCTGCTATCAAACCAATTTATGTTTATCATTGTTAATGAAATGAGAAATCAAACACTAAGACCCAAATATAAAATTTTACAATCTATAAAAATGATTTAAACCATGTAATTTTAAAGCAATAACGTGATTTAAAAAAACAATTCCTTGAAATAATATAAATCTGGAACAATATTCAAAAATCTGCTATCAAATCAATTTGTTATTATCATTTTCAATGAAATGAGAGTTGAGACACTAAGACCCAAACATACAATTTCAATTTGTTTGAATTTTTTTTAAAAAGACTGCAATAGCTTATTTCGGTTTGAAAAAATTTATGATGCACATGAACGTTATGAAAAAAACAATTCATTGAAATAATATAAATTTGGAACAATATTCAGAAATCTGCTATCAAACCAATTTGTGTTTATCATTGTCAATGAAATGAGAGTTCAGAAACTAAGACCCAAACATAAAATTTTACAATCTACAAAAATGATTTAAGCCATGTAATTTTAAAACAATAATATGATTTAAAACAACCATTCATTGAAATCATATAAATTTGGAATAATATTGAGAAATTTGCTATCAAATCAGTTCGTGTTTATTATTGTCAATGAAATAATGGAAAATTATCACTATGGAAGCTGAAACATATCAGCTTGTCCAAAATCATTATGAAGCATAGCAGAAATCTGTCTTCACCATCTAATCACTGAAAGCATCATCATCATCGTTATCAATTGTATTCAATGTTACTCTTCTATCTGTCAAGGAAATCCAGTATTCTAATGCCCTGTCATACGAAAATGTATCCAAATGATATGAGGACACATAAATTCTTAAACAATTTTCTAAATTCTTGTCAAGTCTTTTTCAGATTTTAGATTTAACAAAAGCAAGTGCAGTGAAAACTCTTTCATCTTCGACTGACCCCAAAATCATTGTTTCACATAATTCATATAAATGAAAGTGTTCAATTATAGTATCTTTTAAGACTGTGCTTGGATACAATTTTTGCCACAAACGTGTAGTGGAACCAATCTCATGGACACTTGACATAAGTGATGTTTACAAAACCATTGTTCTTCCAAAATGTGATGACTGTTCTTTCAAAAGTTCATTGTTGAGTATACCATTAATTTCTACACCATTGACTTCAACACTCTTACTAAAATGGTCAATGATATTACCCATATATTTAATAAATAAATCATTTGTAGAATTGTATTCAGTACAAGGTCCCCAAAACATGGGGTTAACCACACCCATGGACTCAAGCAAATCATCTCTCTAAAACCGTTTTCTTATCTCACCTATCAAAGTTTTTGCTATATTTGAAAAATTACTCTTTGTTTTCTGTAGTACAACATGAAATCTATTATGTGTTACAGGAACTTCAAAATATTCCACAACAATATTTGATTGCCTTTCAAAACAATAAACATATATCATATTTTCATGAACATTAATATAGAGATAATCATTGATGTCAAAATTCAAAAAGCTTTTTGGATTGTTCACGTTTATCAATGTATTCCAACTATCAAATATAGGTTTTGTAAAATCTGCATTAGACACTTATAATGAATCAAAAAGCACACATATTTGTTTTCTCATCCTTGTAAAATCAACGATATAGATAGATCTCTCTTGTGCAATATTAATTAATCTATTTATTTCTTTTAACATTGGAAGAATACCACATAATGTCAAAACTATTTCCAAGTCAGTCAAATGGAACAACATATCTTTTGCTGGTGGAGAACAGATCTTACATAATACAAAAAACCAGCAAGACAAGAGCCCAAAATTTGTATTCAATACTTAGGAAGAATTTTACAAGAATATACAGCCAAACTGCCGTTTGCCAACCCCCTCTCATTACAATCCATGGGTTTTTATCGAGGTCCCGATCCTCTGTGCTTTCAAACTTCCCACGATCTACAATTGCCACCTGGGACAATTCTGGAAAGTTGCATTGATGAGACTCTAGGTGAGGTGCGCGACTGGCTGCCATATCCAACGAAATCTTCTCCTCGATCTGCTGCTTGCTGTTAGTTGCCTTAAATGCGTCTTCCAGATATCCTACGCGAGTGGCCAACATGCCCGTTGAAATCCTTCTTTGGAACTGCTGCTTCACTGCCGCTAACTTGCCGCGCACGAAGGGCCGCCTTTAAGAAAGCTGGGAGTGCGTGTTTTCCTATTTGGTCGCGATATCGCGACATGTCACGATATCGCGACCATTTCCTTCCTACGCCTTCTCTCTCCTGCTCCCGTCGCGATATCGCGACATGTCGCGATATCGCGACATTTCCTCCTTCAAGCCTTCTCTCTCCGTTTTGGCCGCGATATCGCGACCTGTCGCGATATCGCGCCGTTTTTGTCTATCGGCCTCCGTTCTCCTGCTTTGGTCACGAAATCGCGACATGTCACGATTTCACGACCATTTGTCTTCCGCGCCTTGCCTTCCCTGCTTTGGTCACGATTTCACGACGTGTCGCGAAATCGCGACCTTTGTTCCTCCGCGCCTTTGTTCTCCGGCTTTGGTCACGATTTCACGACCTTTGGTCCCCGCGCCTTTGTTTCTCCTGCGGTGGTCACGATTTCGTGACCTTTTGTCTCCGCGCCTTTGTTTCCCTTACGGTGGTCACGATTTCGTGACCTTTGTCTCTACGCCTTTGTTTCCCCTACGGTGGTCGCGATTTCGTGACCTTTGGTCTCTGCGCCTTGCTTTCTCTGCCTTGTGTCGCGATTTCGTGACATGTCACGATTTTGTGACATGTCACGAAATCGCGACATATATTTTTCTTGCAACACTTAGAAAAAAATACATTGCAACACTTAGAAAAAAATAACAACAAAAAGTTTGGTTGATGCTCGATTGCTTTGCTGTCCTCGGATGCTCCTGCATCAGACACCCAGGGTGGATTGAGAAGTGATCCTCACTTCTAATCTTTGGGAGGAAGACCTATGCGGTCAACCTCTGTCTTCGATAACCAAGTTGCATCTTCTATAGGTCTGCCCTTCCACTTGATCAAATACTCAGAATATTGTTTGTTCCTTGTGCTTCCGCCTTCACGAGTATCTAATATTTCCTCGATCTCATCTCTGGTTGGGTTTGATGTTGGAATGCTCCACAATTCTGTGCTTGGTGCCTCTGTACTATCTCCTTCATGGTATTGCACTAAATCTGATATGTTAAAAATAGGTGAAATGTCAAGCCCACTTGGCAATTCCACTTCATATGCATTGCCCGAATCCCGTTTTTCCAAGTATTCTCGCATGGCCCAAACTTCTTCATCTTCAACTTGTTATAAGTTTTGGCTGGAAATATTTCTTTTCTCGAGATGGACCATGACTTCATCCCCCACTTCGAACTCTTTGAACCGCCGCTTTTGGTCTCGCTTCTTGCTTTATACCGAGTATTCATTTTTGTAATTTGTTTCTTCACTTCTTCATGCAGGCTTTTCATCTGTTTCATGAATTCCTCACCTCTGCACCGCACTTTTCTCCTTTATCTAATTTTCTCAGCTTTGAAACATTTCTCGGACTGTTTCCATATATGATTTGGAATGGAGATTTGTTTGTACTCTTATTGATAGAATTGTTGTATGCAAATTCTGCCCGCGACAAAACTAAATCCCATCCCTTGGGTTTATCTGCTATCAAGCATCTTAATAAATTACCTAGACTTCTATTTACCACCTCTGTCTGTCCATCAGTTTGTGGGTGGTATGCGTAACCGAACTTCAGATCTGTCTTCAGCCTTCTTCCACAATGTTCTCCATAAATACCCAACAAACTTTGTATCTCTCGTCGAAACTATGCTTCTTGGTAGACCGTGAAGTCGTACCACTTCCTTGAAAAATAACCCTGCAATGTGAACTGCATCACTTGTTTTCTGGCAGGGAATAAAATGTGCCATCTTGGAGAACTTGTCAACCACCACAAATACAGAGTCATTTCCCCTCCGTGTTCTCGGCAATCCAAGAATAAAATCCATGCTGATGTCCTCCCATGGCCTCTCAGGTATAGGTAACGGCTGGTATAATCCTGTGTTTTGCCTTACGCCTTTTGCCATCTGGCATATTCTACAACTTTGCACAAACTTTTTCACATCTTGCTGAAGTTGCGGCCAGTAGTAATTTTCATTCACTAGGGCAATGGTCTTATCCCGACCAAAATGCCCAACCAGTCCTCCGCTGTGCTTTTCCTTGATTAAGTTCTCCCGCATGGAACTCCTTGGAATGCATAATTTACTTCCCTTGAACAGCATTCCATCTTGGATTAGGAAATCTAACCATTTTGTCCTGTCCACAGTAATAGGTGCCAAGCAAGCCGTCCAGGCTTCTGCAAAATCAGGATCTTCAGGATAAAGACCCTTCAGTTCTTCGAATCCTACCACTTCCACTGTCATTTCAATCAGCAGATTCTGCCTTCTACTTAAAGCATCTGCAACTCTATTTGATTTCCCGCTTCTGTGCTTTAACACAAAGGTATAGCTTTGGAGAAACTCAACCCACTTCATGTGCCACTGATTCAGTTTTGTCTGGCTGTTGATGTACTGCAATGCCTGATGATCAGTAAATAGAACAAACTCTTTTGGCAACAAATAATGCCTCCACTTCTTCAGAGCCTGAACTATAGCATAAAATTCCTGGTCATAAACTGAATACTTTTTTCGAGCATCATTGAGCTTTTCACTAAAATAAGCAACAGGTCTGCCTTCTTGACTCAGTACAGCCCCTATTGCACTGCCACTGGCATCACAGTCTACCTGAAATACTTTGTTAAAGTCTGGGAGTGCCAAAATAGGCTGTTCTGTGACCCTTTTCTTTAATGCATCAAAGCTCCTTTCAGCCCCTAAGGTCCACTTGAATTCTTTCTTATCCCCTCTCATTGTTTCTGTGAGGGGTGCACAAATGCTGCTGAAGTTTCTTATGAACTTTCTATAAAAGCTGGCTAGACCATGAAATGATCTTACCTCTCATTGTGCTTCTTGGGGTAGGCCATTCGATGATAGCTCTCACCTTCTCTGGGTCCATTTTTAGACCTTCTGTTGAGATTACAAATCCTAGGTATACTAATTCTTTCTTGACAAAATTACACTTTTTCAGATTTATTAATAACCGCTCCTCCCGCAGCTTTTCAAAAACCCTCCCGATGTGCATCAGGTGTTCCTCCAGGGTTCTGCTTGAATATTAATATATCATCTAAATAAACAATGACAAATTTTCCTAAAAACTCTTTCAATACCTCATTCATCAGCCGCATGAAGGTACTTGGTGCATTGGACAGCCCAAATGGCATGACCAACCACTCATACAAGCCCTCTCTTGTCTTGAAGGTTGTCTTCCACTCATCTCCTTCCCCGACACGGATCTGGTGGTAACCACTCTTGAGGTCAATTTTGGTGAAGTACTTGGCTCCACTCAAATAGTCCATTATGTCATCCATCCTTGGCAATGGAAATCTGTATTTTATTGTGATCTTGTTGATGGCTCGAGAGTCGGTGCACATTCTCCACTCTCCATCCTTCTTGGGTGCTAGTACTGTAGGTACTGCACATGGGCTAAGACTCTCCCTAATCAATCCCTTCTCCAAGCAACTCCTGGACCTGCCTCGTTTAGTTCTTCGCTTCTACAGGTGTCATTCTATGTGCAGCTTTATTGGGCAAGCTTGATCCCGGCACCAAATCAATATGGTGACTGATTTTTCTTATCGGGGGTAAACCCTCATGCACATTATCAGATATGATATCTCGGAAATTCCTTCAATAGACTCTTGGACTTCTGCTGGGCATCTTTGCATTCTGTATCCCTGACTCTAGGAATTAATGCATAACACATATGTTCATGCTTTAAATCATCTAAAAATTTTCTTCCATCAACCAAGCAAATTCTTGCACTGCCACATACCTTTTCTTCCACCTCCTTCAGGGGTTTCAACTTATGACGCATTCCATTCTTGGTCACGGAATAGGTGTTGGCTCGGCCATCATGAACCACACACCTGTCAAACTGCCATGGCCTTCCCAACAGAAAATGGCACGCATCCATGGGCATAATGTCACACATAACCTCATCACGGTAATTTCCAATACTGAATTTTACCAGGCATTGTTCATTGACCAAAACCTTATGGTCTTTCTGCAACCACGCGATCCGATATGGATGCGGGTGTTTCTTTCTCTCCAGTTGTAGCTTTGTAACCATTCCCTCTGAAACTAGGTTATCTGTGCTACCATTGTCAATGATAATGTTGCAAATCTTACCCACGCATTTACACCTTGTGCGGAATAAGCTTTTCCTCTGATCTGTAGCTCCCTCTTCATTCAGTAGGACTCTCCTTGCAATCATTACTTCTCCTCTCTCAGCTTTCTTCATAATGCTCGTATCCAAGGATCTTCATCAGCGATTGCTACTCTGGCATTTCCTTTCGGCCTCCGATTATTTCTTTCTCGCTGCTATGGGCACTCATATTGGTGATGTCCCTCTTCACCACACTGGAAGCAAGTCCCTCGAAATCTTCCTCTTCCTTGTCCACGTCCAGCTCTGCCTCTTCCCCCTCGATAACCATTATTCTGATTACGGGGCGGTCTGTATTTTCTCTCCTTTGTTCTTGATTGCTGCTACCTTCTCCATTTTTTTGAGAATCTTCATTTCTTCTTCCACTGTTCCTTCCGCCGGTCCTTCCGCCATGACCTCTTCCTCTTTGCTTGTTTTCAAACCTCCTATTGAGCTTCTCTTCAACCTTTAAAGCAAATTGGTAAGCGTCCTCTATGGTGGTCATCCGGACTAGACTTAGTTCTTCCTGAATGCTTGCTCGTAACCCATTAATGTAACGGGCTACCTTCTCCTTGTTGGCCTCTGAGTGGCCTATTCTAATCATTATTTTATGAAATTCTTCTGTGTATTCTTTCACAGACTTGCTTGATTGCCTCAATCCTTGCATTTTCTTTAGCAGGTCTAACTCATAATCACCAGGGATGAACTGCCTCTTTAGCTTTTCTGCCATCCGTTCCCACTTAGTTATTCTCTCTTTCCCTCTTTTATTTCGCTCCAGCTGCACTCCCTTCCACCAAATGCTAGCATGACCTTTCAGTTTGGTCTTTGCGAATCTGACCCTATCAGGATCCTCAACCTCTTCGTACTCAAAGTACTCTTCCAGGTCGTTGATCCAATCGATCAATTCCTCTGGATCAAGGTTCCCGAAATATGTGGAAACCTCCATCTTCGGCCTCTTCCCAATCTGGGATATGGCTTTGTATAGTCTGGCCTGAGCAGGATCTACTGCTTCTTCTTCTTCCTCAGGTTGGTCTTCTTCTTCATCATCTTCCTCTTCACTACCTTCGTCTCTTCTTGGCTCCAATCTTCTAGCGCATTTCTTCTTGCAGAGCTTGCATTTGCCGCTGCAAAGCTCGAACATCTTTCGCTGCTGCCATGCCTCTCCCACCAACAGGATTTCTCCTTGGAGGCATTCTCGCTCACCCAATTCCAAGCCCTTCCACAGATCCCGGTGTAACTGCCTCTCCTCCGATGATCTGCTACACACTCAGGAACTACTGGCTCTGATACCACTTGGTGGAGAACAGATCTTGCATAATACAGAAAACCAAAGAAACAAGAGCCCAAAATTTGTATTCAATACTTCGGAAGAATTTTACAAGAATATACAGCCAAACTGCCATTTGCCAACCCCCTCTCATTACAATCCATGGGTTTTTATCGAGGTCCCGATCCTCTGTGCTTTCAAACTTCCCACGATCTACAATTGCCACCTGGGACAATTCTGGTAAGTTGCATTCATGAGACTCTAGGTGAGGTGCGCGATCGGCTGCCATATCCAATGAAATCTTCTCCTCGATCTGCTGCTTGCTGTTAGTTGCCTTAAATGCGTCTTCCAGATATCCTACGCGAGTGGCCAACATGCCCATTGAAATCCTTCTTTGGAACTGCTGCTTCACTGCCGCTAACTTGCCACGCACGAAGGGCCACCTTTAAGAAAGCTAGGAGTGCATGTTTTCCTGTTTGGTCACGATATCGTGACCATTTCCTTCCTATGCCTTCTCTCTCCTGCTCCCGTCGCGATATCGCGACATGTCACGATATCACGACATTTCCTCCTTCAAGCCTTCTCTCTCCGTTTTGGCCGCGATATCGCGACCTGTCGCGATATCGCGCCATTTTTGTCTGTCGGCCTCCGTTCTCCTGCTTTGGTCATGAAATCGTGACATGTCACGATTTCGTGACCATTTGTCTTCCGTGCCTTGCCTTCCCTGCTTTGGTCGCGATTTCGCGACGTGTCACGAAATCGCGACCTTTTTCCTCTGCGCCTTTGTTCTCCGGCTGTGGTCGCGATTTCGTGACCTTTGGTCTCCGCTGCCTTTGTTTCCGGTCGAAATCGTGACATGTCACGATTTCGTGACCTTTGGTCTCTGCGCCTTTGTTTCCCCTGCGGTGGTCACGATTTCGTGACCTTTTGTCTCTGCGCCTTTGTTTCCCCTGCGGTGGTTGCGATTGAAATCGTGACATGTCACGATTTCGCGACCTTTGGTCTCTGCGCCTTGCTTTCTCTGCCTTGTGTCACGATTTCGCGACATGTCACGAAATCGCGACATATATTTTTCTTGCAACACTTAGAAAAAAATACATTGCAACACTTAGAAAAAAATAACAACAAAAAGTTTGGTTGATGCTCGATTGCTTTGCTGCCCTCGGATGCTCCTGCATCATTTGCCTTATCAACTATTATACGATTTGCATGCATAAACCCTGTCAGTGATTGATATTCTACTAAAAATCTCTGAGAAGGTTGAAACAATGAAATCCATCTTTTATCCACATATTTTAACAATTTTTTCCCTTCTGTAACTCCTAGTGCAAATTGCTAAAAATATGCAAATATTTTTGGACTTAATGAGAAAAAAGAATGAATATCACGAACAAGGTTTTCAACTTTAGCAACATTTGAAAATGTGCTCAAAATTTTATATGCAATATTTACTCTATGAGCCATACAGTGAATGGGGATGATATATGGTGAAACTATGGTTTGGGGTCGAACACATAGACCAGACCTATGACCTTGCATAATAGCAGATCCATCAGCTCCAACACAAATTAACTTTGTTGCAATGTCTATATCATTCATTTCCACAATATTATTTAAACTTTTAACAACATTATAAATATTTTTTGCATTTGAAAATTCCAAAATCTTATGTATTCCTAAAAAAATAGGCCTTCTAACATGATTTTGAAATGTGTAAACATGCATGCAAATCCAAGAAGTGTTATCCATAGGTGTTACCTCATCAATAGAAAGTGAAATGAATTTGGAAAGTTTTACTTGCTGCCTTAGGTCTTCTTTCTCAACCAAAGATAAACATTTTACCATTTTCCAACCACTTCGGTCTGACCAATGAGAACTAGGAAGGTTTTGCACATTAAAAAGGCATAATAGCTGCTTATAATCAATAAAATCGAATAGTTGTCTACCTTTCTTGAGAATATTGTAAACAATGGAAAACTGCTTACTTTTAGAAGCCAAAACAGTCTTCTATAATTTGTCAAATTGGGCTCCAATTTTTCCACCTTTCTCAACAAGAGATTATTGTTGCTTTAAGTGATTGTCATATTCTATAGCATATCTTAAATGCATACATTCTGATGCATCCTTCCACTTAACTTCTTTACTAACTTCACCATTACTTTTTATAACTTTAACATAACATTTGCCAACATGTTTTTCAATTGTATCAATCTTGTTTTGAAGCCTATGATCCTTACCACGTCTCCAACTACAAATATTGCATCTACATTATTTTTCATCAATTTGGTTATCCTCAGTAATGACAGGCTCAAGCCAGGGAAATATTTTTGCCCATTCTTTCCTAAATTCCCTTCCAAGTATCCAAAGAGATGCTTTTCTTTTTTTGGATTTTTTGGTTGAAGATTCAATTGACACTTGTAATGATTTTGATTTATCACTTTTGTTTTCAATTGTGATGTCATTTTGTGTGTTGTCATCAGGTGTTTGTTGGATGTCATTTCTAAGGGGATTTTCAATGAAATTCATCTCTTCTTGAGGAATATCTTCAAGTGAAGGCATATAAGGATCGATAGGGTATTCTGCATAGTAAGATACCATAATATTTTTTATCACTATTGGATAAAAAAATTTACAAAAAAATATACAAATCGTCAATCAAGCACATACTGGGAAGTAAAAAATTATTTGTATCTTGAATTTGCACAGATGTCATTGGCTCGTTGTATTTCGAAGTTTGGCTAAAATATTTGATATACTTTCTACAGTAGAAGATTTGGTGCCCTTCTTTCCATCACTGGGTGACAATTTACTAGTGACAAAAAAATTTAAAGAGGGTGTATTTTCTGGAGGCCTTTAGATATTATTATAAATAGAATAAATAATTGTTGGGTAGTAAATTATACATACTTTTTTCCAGCCATTTTTTATTGTGATTTTATTAGTTTATGCCACTAGTTATTATTCTGGTGAAAGCACTCTAACAAAGAAAAAGAGCATCAATATGTCAATAGAGAACCAAAGCATATACTTATGTATAATCTTAGCAATAAAAAAAGATCTTAATTAAAACTAAGAATCAAATAAAAACATAGAAAACAAGGGAACAGACTCAAAAAAGCAATGAAAAAATAGAGAAAAACAAGGGAACAGACTCAATAGAGAAATGAAATTCAAAACCTGGAAAAATAACAAGTAGAACATGGCAATATAAAGAAAAGCAAATAAGTGACAGAGAACCTGGTGCTAAAATATATTTTATCCGTATGCAGAGATACTAGTTCCGGTCGCATGTAGACAATGATCCTGGTAAACACAGGTCCACCTAGTTGCACGAAAGTGTCCGGATTCAAAAATGGTTTCGTCCGATTGCACAAAAGTATCCAGATTCAAAAATGGTTCCGTTCGGTTGCACAGAAGTGTCTGAATTCAGAAATGGTTCTGTCTGGTTGCACAAAAGTGTCTAGATTTAGAAATAGATCCGTCTGGTTGCATAGAAGTGTCCGGATTCAAAAATGGTTCCATCCAATTGCACAAAAGTGTCCAAATTTAGAAATGGTTTCGGTGGCATAAAAGACCCGCCCGGTTGCATGGTTGTATCCTAAAGCATAAAAAAATTCGATCGGTTGCATGATAGTGGCCAAAATTTGGGAATGGGTTGTCCGGCTGCACAATAGGTTACAGACACAAAAGTGTTCGATCAATTGCAAAATTAGTTTCGTTTGGCTACAGAGCAAGACACTATTCTGGTCAGTTGCAGAATTAGTTCCGTACGACTTCAGAATAGGACATTGTTCCATTCGGTTGCTGAATTTGTTGCGGTCGATAGCAGAAAAGGTTTTGATGTTGTGAAGAATTGTGTAGGTATTTTCCCTAGGGTGTTAATTATATATAGAGGTATACTTGGCGAGTTTTGCGGGATAGTTTAGAAATTCTAAAATTTTAGGGCTAAAAGGGTACTTTATTTAGGTGAGATTACTTGCAAATTTTTTAAAATATTCATGATACTCTCATAAAAGGACGGCTAACCGACACTAAAAATTTATTTTTCTTGAAAATTTCGGCTACATGGCCGACGTTCGGGTATCAAAAATTTTGCGAATTTAAATATTTGAAAATAGGTTTTTTCGCCCCAATGGCGAAGTTTCACGGCTATGCATAACGCTATTTCCCATATTTTGTAAAAGGGTTTTTTTCATTTATTTTCTTGTTTTTAGAAGTGATTAATATAATATAAAGGATTTTTCTTATGTTTATTATTTATTTTGTAAAAGATAATAAAAAAAAGTAAGAGAGAAAAAGGGATTGTTTAAATGGTGGTTAACTACATTAGGGAATCCGTACTCATAGAGAAATATTAGTAGAACAAGATGTCATTTTTATTTATATAGGAGGTAAAAACCACTGGGATCAATTGTGGAATCATATTAAAAATATTAGGAGGTCTCAAGAGTTGTGTGAAATCAAAAGATTCAACATAGCCAAAATGTTGGGCCCAAATTATCAATCATTATATTTTGAAATACAGAGAAGTTGTGAACGATGGCTAGCAGATAAAAGACCAAGTCTCCACAAAACCATATACCCTTTTGATAGTTACCTTGATGATGCCATAATTTTTCATAATTTTTTGGTGGATATAGAGAGAAAAGAGGTGACTTTGGAAAACAATAGGAGATATTTCAAAGCACCTAGGGCTATCCTTTTTAGGGAATTTTACTATGACTTACAATTTGTAGGTCCAGATAGTGTTCATAGATAATTTTCCATTGTTCATTTAGTTCTTCTCTTGAAAAATGATTTTACATTCAAAGAAGAACATTATATGACTCCTGAACAACTAGAACCGATAAATGATATCCATAAAATCTTCCAAGAAGATTGAAATCTCTAAGAGCTATTTAGCAAGAACTTTTTAATAAATAAAAAAACAAAAAAAAACTTAAGAGTAGCATCGATAAAAGATGCCTAAATATTTAAGGAATGGTAAGCATATTGCAACTAGCTCCGAAGAGGAGTTGGTTATTGAGAACCCTAACGACCAAAATATTGAAGTAGAAGCAGAAGAAAACCAAGAAGAATAAATAGCACAAATAGAACAAACTATGGAAGAAAAAGAAGAAATACAAGGTCCTTTTGAGGCTAAAATAGGACCCAAGGGGGATATTCATTTTGAATCTACAAAGTATTTTTGGGGTTTCTTAAGTCACAATCATCCTACTCTCACTAACACTTTTGAATTAGAAGATCAACTTATGAGGGGTAATTTTTCAACCAAAGCATTCTTAGAAGAAGCTTTTTAATATTACCCATAATTTGAGATGCACATGAGTGGCACTTCATATAACATCCTTCTATTTCAACATGTCACCTATGGTGGTCCTCCCCTTAGTACTTACCAAATTCCATATTCTCAGGATATTTATTCACAAATTCAAGCATCAGTAGCACCCAAAAAACAACCTGCTTATGTTGCTACTACAACCATTTACACTAAAAAAAAACTAGCTCCTTCCACCACTAATAATTGTATTTCTCAATATATTAACAACTAATTTTTCCAAGCTTCTACATTACAAAGAAATCAAAATTAACATTCAACTCATTTACAAATTCCTGCTTCTTTTTAGACAACCTTTCAACAAAATGCATATCCCTATCGGCATAACAACCCTAATTTTTCCAACCCTATGCACAATAGTATCACCTTTCCAACTCCCTATTCAGCAACGCAAGCTAACTATTACCCTCCTCATGCAAACATAGTGGCATCAAATATGCACAATGGGAAACCACACCATCTTGAAGCTATAGTGAAACAATTAGCTTCTTGATTAGACCACATAGATCCTTATCACCCCACATATAGTTATAAGAAAATGTGCAATCAACCATTAGATCCCATTATTGTAGCTAAACCATACCCTAAACATTTATCCATGCTAGTATTTCGAATCTATAAGGGGAATGAAGATCCAATCGAACATCTTTGCATATTTAGAACAACATGTCATGATATTTCTTATGATGATATCCTATTGCTAAAAATATTTCTTTAAAGTCTACGAGTATGGCTTTAGAATGGTATTATTAGTTGCCAACACCTTAAGAAACTTTGAAGAAACTGCATAATTATTTGTGCATCAATTCAGAGCCTACATAGAGTGGTACATAATAATTAAAGACTTGTATAATTTAAAATAAGGAAATGAAGAATTTTTTTAAGAATTCCTAGCCTGATCGAGGAAACTCTTAGGTAAATTACACTTTAATTTACCTCCAAAAGATATGCTAGAAATATTTGTTGGGAACTTACAAGAGCAATTATCCTACGAATTAGCAACCACTACTATAACCTCTTTTGATCAGGCCATTGATTTGGAAAGAATATTAGAAGAAGCTCTTATCAGAAGAGGATAAATTAAGAGAAAATATGAAGACAAATCATCCAAAAATAAATACAAAAATAAACATGTGGTAGGAGACAGTGTCACAAATAACAAACCTCCCACAAATGTTAATGTTATGGATGCTATGAAGAAATTTGTGTTAAAAGCACCATAAAAACCTCCACCACAAAATTTCACAAAGTTAAATAAACCCTTGTCGATGGTCTTGCCACAACTACTAGAAAGAGGCTTGATAGAATTTTCAGGAATACGGTAATTGGATACCTCTCGACCTTGGTATAGATCATATCAACATTGTGATTTTCATAGGGTTGATGGTCATACAACAAATACTTGTAAAATACTAAAATATTTAGTGCAAGAAATAATTAAAAATAATAAGCTAAAAGTGGAAGGTCCTCCTCAAAATCCTAATCCTCTAGAAAATATACAAACACAGCAGGCATCAAATGCCAATCAGAATCTAGACATCTTCCAAAATCCATTACCCAAATGTGATAAGGAAGTAGTGAATCAAATGGATTACAGAAGTATACCCCATAAAATAATTTATGTGGGAATGATTGGTAACCTTCTACCACCACAACCTTCACAAACTATACTTGTGCCTACACAATATATGGTTACAACTGAGAAATTTCAAGAGAAAGAGCATCAACCTTTATCTTTTGAAAATACAGAAAGTGAATCAGAATTAGAGGTGTATATTAGTTCTCTTCACTCTAATAGCTTGAAAGATGAGTTAGGACTAATATTACCTATTATAGATTTGTTAGTTCTTGAGGAACCATTTTCAAGAATTCTGACAACTTGCCCGTCTTCATGTCAATTACTTCCTATAGGACGGGCAACAATCATGAGAATGTATCTCATTCAATTCAACTCATCCACTTCTCCTGTTACTACATGTTGAGTGGTATTTTCACCCAGTTGTGAAAGTACACTCTCCTTTAGGATTTGGGTTCCAAATCCCCTCTTGCAAAGAAGTTAAACAAACAACTTCTCCAAGGTCTCCGTTGTATTAGCATTTGCATATGTGTATTAGTAATCTCAAATAAAGATATTCAATTTAAATGCTTGGAACACCTTAGTGATTGCAAGTAACTGTAAACAAGGGGCAATGTTGGTTTATTTCACCATGAAACTTTAGTGATTGTTCATTGTTTTTTTTTGGATTTTGAAATTTTTTAAATGTTTATTTTAATGCCTGAAAATTTAACATAAGTTAAAATTTCTGGAAAAAATAAAATGCAGAAAAATGAAAATGAAATGCAGAAAACTGAAAATAAAATGCATTCAGTATGATGCTATCCTATTTCGACAAAACCGAAGATGTGAGGTCTCCATGCATGCAACCTAACCTATTGGACCTGCAAAACAAGCACAATCCGGATAAGCTAAGTGCTGGTTCCTAGGGTATGAAATAAAATTCAGATTTCAAATATTCGCCTAATGTAACCCAAAAACATGGCATTAACATTATCTATAAATTCAAAATCTGAAAAGGGGAAAGAATAAACATTAAATCCATAGCATGCAAAGAAAATCTCCTTCTTTCTTGCCCACAAGATGCAAATTTCTGAAAACTTCTGCATTAAAAATATGTCATTTTACAATAGCAAATTTTTGGTTTTCCCAAACCAGTCCATGGAAGAAAAACGACTCAAACAGGTCCAGAATGGCCTTATCGCCTTCAAGTCTGCAACTCTGCTCGCAGCAATTTCCAACCCATGTCCATGAAGAAGAAAAACCAGTCTACGGAAGAAAAATAGCCCAACTAGGTCCAGAATGGCTATCTTGCCTTCAAACCTGCAATGCTACTTGCAACAGTTTTCCACCCCTTTTGGCCTCTTTGAATGGCGTATTTAAACTTCTGAAAAAATGTTGTTTCTCCTTCCATGACTGTTCGCTTCATTTTCCAATGGTTGTTCGTTTCACCTTCCCTGACTGTTCGTTTCATTTTCCCATGGCTCTTCGTTTCACCTTCCCTGACTGTTCGTTTCATTTTGTGGCCCTTCACCATGAAAATATAACATGTCGCGATATCGCGACACTTTTGGATATCGTGACACTTTTTCTCTTTGGCCGTGATAATGCAACATGTCGCGATATCGCGACACTTTTCTCTTTTGGCCGCGACGATGCAACATGTCGCGATATCGTGACACTTTTTCTCCTTTGGCCACGATGATGCAACATGTCGCGATATCGCGACACTTTTTCTCTTTTGGCCAATGATGCAACATGTCACGATATCGCGACACTTTTTCTCTTTTGGCCGTGATGATGCAACATGTCGCGATATCGTGACACTTTTTCTTTTTGGCGTGAGAATGCAACATGTCGCGATATCGTGACACTTTTTCTTTTTGGCCGCGATGATGCAACATGTCGCGATATCGCGACACTTTTTCTTTTTGGCGATGGTGCAACATGTCGTGATATCGCGACACTTTTCTTTTTGCCGCGATGATGCAACATGTCGCGATATCGTGACACTTTTTCTCTTTTGGCCGCGATGATGCAACATGTCGCGATATCGCGACACTTTTTCTTTTTGGCCGTGATGGTGCAACATGTCGCGATATCGCGACACTTTTTCTCTTTGGCCGCGATGGTGCAACATGTCGCGATATCGCGACACTTTTTCTTTTGGCGCGATGGTGCAACATGTCGCGATATCGCGACACTTTTTCTTTTGGCCGTGATGGTGCAACATGTCGCGATATCGCGACACTTTTTCTCTTTTGGCTCCGAAACTGCAACATGTCGCGATATCGCGACACTTTTTCTCCTTGTGGTGTTTTGCTTTTTTCTTTGAACTTTAGCCTATGGGCCACTTCGGTCTTCTTGGAACACATGCAAAAAAGGTGGGTCCCCAATTTTGGGGTACGTTGTGGAGCAGCCACAACAAATGGCGACTTTGCTGGAAAATGCTCCCGAGCATTTTGGTGAGAACTCAACCTGAAAACACACAGACTCAAATACAAGCGTCAGCAAATATCCCAAGAATGAAACTAGATGAGAAATACATGAAGCATTAGAATTATTAAGCATCAGCTCGGTGTGTGCAATGTGCTTCATTCCCTATCATTTGAAACTCATTCAACTTTCCATTGTCAGTTTCACTTATGATTCGTATGCAAGGCTATGAATGATTTGTGCAGGATTTGACGTATGACAACTATGTTAGAGATATAACAACCTACTTTGCAAAGGCTCAGACCTTCTAGTATCATGAACAAACATATTAAAACTGTCAAACCCTCTTAGGACCAAATATATGTATACTAAATTAATTTACTAGATCCCAAAGTTGGTTATGTGCCACCACCATCTTGAACCCATGTGCAAGTGTAAGTGAAATCAGAGCTTTGGGGAATAGGATTCCCAACCTAAGCGAGATGGGAATTTAACCCTATCCTTACTACTCTGATCTGGAGTTCATTACCTCATCTTGAACAAAATGATTTAACCTGTTATGGATGAAACTGTCAGGCTAGCCTATCCGTTTGAGCAGTCAATGGTCTTGCTTTTAGACAAGACATGTTGCCACGCATGAGCATACTCCACCGCCACCAGCGCGTCTATAGCCCCGGTGGAGATTAACCCCATAATCCATGATTTGGCTCTACTTTTGATTTCTTGGACCTTGGGGATGACTACCCATCCTTGCAAGGGACATGTAGTACGATCCTTCCAATCCAATATTAATAAAGAAATGAAAAATATTTTCTTTGGAATTTCAAGTTCTTGAGTGGGCAAAATAGAAGCTTTGGGGAATCGGATTCTCAACCTAAGCGAGATGAGAATTAGACCCTATCCTTACTACTCCATGAAGGTCAAATCAGAGCTTTGGGGAGTTGGATCCTCAACCTAAGTTCGATGAGGATTTAACCCTATCCTTACTACTCTGATTTTAGGCTTTAAGCACTTATGGGAGTGGTAAAAACCACTGTTTTAAGGATTATGTTGCATGATAGGACAGACACGAAATACTCCTTTCGCCTCACCTTTTCTTCCAAGTATGGTTTTGACCATTTTGCTCAAGATCCTCTTTAATATGCGTAGAACGTGCTTGGTTCAAGATAGTTCGGGCATCAGTTCCCAACCTTAGGATCCTTTTAATATATGTTATGTAATAACCCTAAGAGGATTCGACACCTTTTCAATGATTGTACATGAAATGAAGATGCAACTAGAGATGGAATGTATATGCAATGCGGAATGTACATGAGATATGAATGCATTGCTCCTTTTGAAATGCGGATGGAGTATACCACCTACTTTGCCATAATTTATAAAACGACAACTTCATGCATCACAAGTTCCAAACGATATTCTTTAATGTGTTTGCGATATTCGTGGAGCTTTCTGCAATACAATTCCGATGTTTCATATTCTCCTAGTCTTAGTCAACATTCATAAGGACCTAAGTTAACAAACCAAAAGTGTCCAAAGGACCAACACACAAAACTTAAAACCAAAATGAGATCCAATCCAAAACCAAAACACGAAAACCAAAAGTATATACAAATGTACAAAAAGTTTGGATTATCATTTTCCCGGATCCCAAACCTGATTAGAATTCTTTAAAAGACATATGACGTGATACGCATACCAAGTTTTGCAGGAATCCAACAAAAACAAGATCAAACCAAACAAAGAAACAAACTTCCACTTGCCCCTCTCACCATACCAATTTGATTTAGTTTCATTAATAATCCTATGGTGGAGTTTCAAATTTTCAAATTGATTAGACAATGATTGATATTCAATTCCTTTATGTCTATTCTTTAAGATGTTCATTCCGCACTTTGATTCATGGTGTAGAAATAAGCTTTCATTTTCATTCAATAAAGCCATAACATTAATAATATTTGAATCAAACCATTCATTAGGCAAACCTTCATTCGAATTTTGCATGGTGAAACCAAAAAGATGAGATTTTACCTTTGGCATGTTTTCATTTGACCTTACTTGAAGAGGATTTGAAAATTCCTCTTTTCTCTCATGACATTCATCATCATGTAGCACTTGTTCTTTCTCCATGACTCGTTTATCAAAGGCACCAAACTTAGGTACCCAATTGAAAATATGCCCATCCCTTTCAAACCATAAGTCTTGTCTATCTAGGGGTGGGTTGACTAACACATTTCCGTGATCAATCACTTGGGTTGTTTTGGGTAACGTGAGATTTTCAATTGGATCATCAATGATATCAAACCCAAATGATTCAGGTTTTGTAATTTTCTCATTTTGAAATGGCATAATCATTGTAGCACAAGTAAGTGGATCAAGATTTTCAATTTCTTTTCCTTCAAAGGAATCTAAAGCAAATGACTCTCTTTCTTGATTCATGGTTGTAGAATCCTTATCATGTTCCAAAATTTGATGAGATTCAAATTCCTCTTCCAAAACTTTCTCAAATTGTACAGGATTTATAGTATCCTCATGCGAGGAAGCAATTGAGTTATCCTGCATATTAATTGACGCAACAAGTTTGTTAGAAGATTCAGATTGATAATATTCTTCCCATTTCTTCCACGAATCATAGTAATCATCCTCCAAGTTCAAGTCGTGACGCTCAAGCACTTCTTCTTCATCTTCTGATTCATCAACATGTTTCTCATCCAATTCATCTTCACCTTCCATAGATGGTCCAGTTATTTCCAAAAGTGGGTTATTTCTTGAATTCAAATTGGTAAAGCTATCATAATCCAAATTTGTAACCCATGATTCAATTTTATCACAATTTGGAAGGTGTGGATCCTCTTGGTCATCACTCTCTTGACGATATAGAGTTTCCACCACCAAAATGTTGTCCTCTCCTTGTTGATGTTGGGGTGGACCCTTATTTGGCACAAGTTCCAAATCATCCACTTGAGCTTGGAGACAATGGGTATACATAGCAATTTCGGGACAATTCCTTTCATTATGCTCCTTTGTATTATGCAATCTACACCCCTTTTCCCATGCAAAATCAGAAATATTAAGAATGGAACTAGAGTGACTTGGTCCTGCAGAAGTATCTATTCGATTAGCAATAGGGGAAGGCACACCCCCATTGTTTGGCTTCGTATTCCATTGTCTCCCTCTATCGTTGAAATTTTGATTTGGGTGAGGGGCATGGGATTCATACTTCTATTTTTGAACCAAATCATTACTCAATTTGTGAACTATCTTTTTGAGTTCTTCAACCTCTGAATAAATCTCTTTTGGTTGAGCTATGTTATTGCTAGTTCCAATAGGATTTGCGTAATTGGTGAGATCTTGACTTAACATTTGAGTTGGATTTTGAGCCACTTGATTTGCGTAGGGATTCACACTTTGAATCGAAATTGGATTGGGTGCGTAAGCGGGTGTTGATGAATATGGTTGTTGATAAGGCAAAGCATTTATGCCTGATATTTGCGGTGCCATGATCTGATTCATCATAGGAGCTTGACCATATGGACCATATTGTCCTACCATAGGCATCTGGGAAAACCCATAACTCTATGGTGTCATTTGTTGTTCAATGGTCATAGCTTCATTGTAGGCTAGAGCAAGCGTGGTAACTTGAGGATTTCGCCTTGCAAACATTGTCGTCATAGGATCCAATGCCCCAAAATATATTTGCAAAGCTACTACGGGATCAATGGCAAAATGCCGAATTGCTCTATTATAGCACTTCTGAAATCTCTGATTAAAAGTTTGGATTGGCTCACCCTGGCCTCTTTTGCATGTAATGAACTGATTATAGATGATTGTGGGATCTAATGGTGACCCGAATTGGTTGACAAAAGCATTCTCCATTTGCGTCCATGACGTAATGGAACCAGTAGGTAAGCAAATATACCATTCGTAGGCCACTTGGTCTAGGCTCATGGGGAAGAGTCTACAAGCCACATCTTCATGTTGAACTTGCAATCTTATCAAAACATCCCTATAGGCCTGAATATGTTCTTCCGCGGTCCTTGGGCCATCCGGTTTGTATTTGGGCAAAAATCTCTCTATATTCTTAGGGATCTCGTGAATATCCCCTGCAATATTCAAAGGAATGTTATTGGCTCCGTACCAAGGAGGTGGTGGAGGTTGGGCCATTTGATTCAAAATCGATGATGATAACCCTACAAGAACCCTGACAAAACTCTCGATACCTCAAAGAAAACCTCGCGACACACAGAAAATCCTGCAATTAATGAAATTCAAAGAATAACCTCAGAATCAATTTGTTAGTCATGAAAGAAGGAACCTTGACAAAGCAAGTATTCTAAAAATGTAAATTAGTTTCTGATTCACCGGATCGCATATGCGCAAGTGAAGAGCATACTCCTAGTGTTGTAGGCTTTTCGATTCACAAGATCGCATTACGCGCAGGTGAAGAGCATAATACCGACAACAAATACATTTTTAGACAAAATAATTCCTTACAAATAAGCATGAAATGACTAGCAAATATCAAACATGTAACGTATGAATAATCATGTTAGCATCAACCAAGAGATGTATCCATTAAAATCAAATGAAAGTAATTGCATGGAGACAACCTCGTTAGTCAAGAAATTTTTTTTTTTTAAATCAAATCAAAACACATTATTCCTGTATGAACAATCAAAAAGCGTTAGAACAATGCATAGCAATTCATGTCCTCCTTTTAACACTACAAGGTTGTATTGTTAAAAGAGGGCTAAAGATAATAATCAATAGGGCATGAAATATTCAAAATTTAAATCCCTATAGCATTTAAATCACTCCGAAATAAAACAATTCAGGCCCTCCTTCTAGCGCCAATCTGTTGAGTGGTATTTTCACCCAGCTGTGAAAGTACACTCTCCTTTAGGATTTGGGTTCCAAATCCCCTCTTGCAAAGAAGTTAAACAAACAACTTCTCCAAGGTCTCCGTTGTATTAGCATTTGCATATGTGTATTAGTAATCTCAAATAAAGATATTCAATTTAAATGCTTGGAACACCTTAGTGATTGCAAGTAACTGTAAACAAGGGGCAATGTTGGTTTATTTCACCATGAAACTTTAGTGATTGTTCATTGTTTTTTTTTTGGATTTTGAAATTTTTTAAATGTTTATTTTAATGCCTGAAAATTTAAATAAGTTAAAATTTCTGGAAAAAATAAAATGCAGAAAAATGAAAATGAAATGCAAAAAACTGAAAATAAAATGCATTCAGTATGATGCTATCCTATTTCGACAAAACCGAAGATGTGAGGTCTCCATGCATGCAACCTAACCTATTGGACCTGCAAAACAAGCACAATCCCCATAGGCTAAGTGCTGGTTCCTAGGGTACAAAATAAAATTCAGATTTCAAATATTCGCCTAATGTAACCAAGAAAACATGGCATTAACATTATCTATAAATTTAAAATCTGAAAAGGTGAAAGAATAAACATTAAATCCATAGCATGCAAAGAAAATCTCCTCCTTTCTTGCCCACAAGATGCAAATTTCTGAAAACTTCTGCATTAAAAATATGTCATTTTACAATAGCAAAATTTTTGGTTTTCCCAAACCAGTCCATGGAAGAAAAACGACTCAAACAGGTCCAGAATGGCCTTATCGCCTTCAAGTCTGCAACTCTGCTCGTAGCAATTTCCAACCCATGTCCATGAAGAAGAAAAACCAGTCTACGAAAGAAAAAATAGCCCAACTAGGTCCGAATGGCCTATCTTGCCTTCAAACAATGCTACTTGCAGCAGTTTTCCCCCTTTCTGGCCTCTTTGAATGGCATATTTAAACTTCTGAAAAAATGTTGTTTCTCCTTCCATGACTGTTCGCTTCATTTTCCAATGGCTGTTCGTTTCACCTTCCCTGACTGTTCGTTTCATTTTCCCATGGCTCTTCGTTTCACCTTCCTTGACTATTCGTTTCATTTTGTGGCCCTTCGCCATGAAAATATAACATGTCGCGATATCGCGACACTTTTTTTGCAATGCAACATGTCGCGATATCGTGACACTTTTTCTTTGGATGCAACATGTGATATCGACTTTTTTTCCTTTTCTTTTGGCCGCGATGATGCAACATGTCGCGATATCGTGACACTTTTTCTCTTTGGCCACGATGATGCAACATGTCACGATATCGCGACACTTTTCTCTTTTGCCGCGATGATGCAACATGTCGCGATATCGCGACACTTTTTCTCTTTTGGTGCGATGAATGCAACATGTCGCGATATCGTGACACTTTTTCTTTTTGGTCGATGATGCAACATGTCGCGATATCGCGACACTTTTTCTTTTTGGCCATGATGATGCAACATGTCGCGATATCGCGACACTTTTTCTTTTTGGCCGCGATGATGCAACATGTCGCGATATCGCGACACTTTTTCTTTTTGGCCGCGATGATGCAACATGTCGCGATATCGTGACACTTTTTCTCTTTTGGCCGTGATGATGCAACATGTCGCGATATCGTGACACTTT
The DNA here is from genome assembly GCA_028583015.1 of Wollemia nobilis. Lineage (NCBI taxonomy): Eukaryota > Viridiplantae > Streptophyta > Pinopsida > Araucariales > Araucariaceae > Wollemia > Wollemia nobilis. Next base: position 2,890,448 of record JAQPPZ010017049.1, on the reverse strand, counting down.
TTCTTTTTGCCACGATGGTGCAACATGTCGCGATATCGCGACACTTTTTCTCTTTGGCCGCGATGGTGCAACATGTCGCGATATCGTGACACTTTTTCTTTTTGGCCGCGATGGTGCAACATGTCGCGATATCGCGACACTTTTTCTCTTTTGGCCGCGATGGTGCAACATGTCACGATATCGCGACACTTTTTCTCTTTTGGCCGCGATGGTGCAACATGTCGCGATATCGCGACACTTTTTCTCTTTTGGCCGCGATGGTGCAACATGTCGCGATATCACGACACTTTTTCTCTTTTGCCGCGAAGGTGCAACATGTCGCGATATCGCGACACTTTTTCTCCTTGTGGTGTTTTGCTTTTTTCTTTGAACTTTAGCCTATGGGCCACTTCGGTCTTCTTGGAACACATGCAAAAAAGGTGGGTCCCCAATTTTGGGGTACGTTGTGGAGCAGCCACAACACTACATGATCACTTCATAAACCAAGTAACAGGTAAAGTGGTATTAGTTATATTTCCACAAAACATAAACCCTTCCCCTTCGATGATGATGATCACCTTATCACATATGAAGAATATTTAGAAAATTAGAAACACCTAAAAGATATCAAAAGGGATGAGAAACCCCCTTTTTCCTCCCATTTTTATTGCAACATGCTCTTGATGGTTCATCCTGAAATCATTGCCACTCCAGATGAATGTGTGGAAGGAGATGTATTTTATGACATCGCACCTGACGAAGTCATGTGGAATGGTTTCTTCTTTGATGGATCCATCCCATGCATAGCCCATGTTCAAACATCGACTACACAAGATGAATTGGTAAAACTATCCCTAGAAGAACTTCAAGAAATGGGTGTTTCACCTACTCCTCCTAACTTTGAAAGGGATTTGAACATTGTAGTAGAGGATGTTTTAAAGGTTAATATTGGCACTAAAGCCAATCCCCACATGGTTAAGATAGGAGCCACTCTGAGTGAAGGAGAACAAGTTAGATATATAGAAATCCTTGTGGAATATCTTGATATCTTTGCATGGACTTATGTAGATATGCCTAGCTTAGATCCTTCTATAGTCATGCACCATTTAGTGGTCCATCCTGATGCTAAACCCATAAAAAAAATCTTAGGAAGATGCATCCTAAAATAGCCTTGTTGGTTAAAGAAGAGTTACAAAATCTCTTAGATGTGGATTTTATCCAAGCCATTGACTATTCTTATTGGATATCCAACATCGTTCTAGTATCCAAAAAAGAGGCTAAGAAAATTAGAGTATGTACTAATTTTAGGGACATCAATGCCGCATGTCCCAAGGATGATTTTTCCCTCCCTAATATGGATCAAATTGTTTATTTTACAACTGGGAGTGGGATGTTGTCCCTTATGGATGGATTTTTAGGATATAACCAAATTCATATAGCACCAAAAGACCAACCCAAGACTACTTTCATTACACCATGGGGAAATTTTTGTTGGAAAGTAATGCCCTTTGGTCTAAAGAATGCAGGTGCAACTTATCAATGAGCCATGACATATGTGTTTCATGATATGATGTATGACATCTTGCATGATTATGTCAATGATATTATTGCTCACTCTATTAAAGAGGAAGATCACATCCCTAACCTATGATGAGTGTTTGATAGGCTTTGCGAATACAAAGTCCGTCTAAACTTAGATAAATACATTTTGGGAAAATTTGGTAAATTATTAGGATTTATTGTTTCTATGCGATGAATAGAAATATATCTCATTAAAATTGATGCTATCATAAACATGCCACCACTAAATAATTTGATAGAGCTTCAAAGTTTACAAGGTAAACTTCAATCCATTCATCATTTCATCGACAAATTAGCAGATAAATGTCAACCTTTTCTTAAGCTCCTTAAGAAAGGTACTCCTTTTAATTGGGATGTTGAATGTCAAGAAGCCTTTGAAGCTCTTAAAAAATACTTACTTACACCACCTGTGCTTGTCCCTCCTAAACCAAAACACCCCTTCATCTTGTACATTTCTGCTTTAGAGCTTGCATTGGGGGCAATGCTCGCCCAACATGATGAGGAAAAGAAAGAACAAGCAATTTACTACATTAGCAGAACCTTAGTAAGTTATGAAACTCATTACACACCCCTATAGAAGCTTTTCTTAGCCATTGTATTCTCTACACAAAAACTACATCACTATATGCTTAGTCAAAGAACGTTCATCATAGCAAAATTCGATCCATTACGATACTTGATGAGTAGACATTACTTATCGGTATGAGTAGAAAAATGGATTCTCACCTTGAGTGAATTCAACCTAACATTTATTGGTCAAAAGTTAATTAAAGGGTAAGTTATAGCAGATCAACTTGTTACCGCTCCTCTTGAATCGACTCATCCCTTAACCATAGAATTTCTAGACGAATGTCTTAATTTAGAGGATGATCAATCAAACTCTTGGTCTCTATTCTTTGATGACACCCATTGCATGAGTGGTGTAGGTGTAGGCATTATATTGGTGTCTCCACAAAAACAACTTATTCCATTATATTTTAAACTCCAATTTGCTTGTAAAAATAATACAACAAAGTATGAGGCCCTAATCCTTGGCTTATGATCACCTTTAGCTTTTAATTTTAAAATCCTATCATTTTTTGGAGACTCACAACTTGTGGTAAATAAAATTAACAATGTCTACCAAACCTGACACAAGAAAATTTCTCCTTATAAAAAATGTATTTTAAAGTTTATGCCCTTATTTGAAAAGATTACTATTGAAGCTATTCCTCACACTAGAAGTTTTTCTATGGATGATATGGTAGCAACCGCTTCTCTCATTCCTTTGGAGTTGGATGATGATCATGCTACTATCATCATTCATCAACTCCAAGAGCCTACCTCACTAGAATCTTGCTTAGCACCCTTGGATGTATTTGCAATTGAAGAAACATCATCAGAACCATGGTATGTGGATATCCTTAATTTTCTCTAGAATGGCTCACTTCCAAATGGTCTAGATAGGAACCAACGTAGACTTCTATGTAAAAGATTTGTTTTCTTTGTTATCATAGGAAATACACTTTATAAAAGGTCTTTTGAAGGTATCCTCCTAAGATGCCTCAACCTAGAAGAATCCTAAAAGGCACTAAGAGAAGTGCATGATGGATCTTGTGGAGGCCATTTTAGTGGTAGTGCCATAGCCAAAAAGCTCCTACAAATGGGTTATTTTTGGCCCTCCATGGAGAAGGATGCCAATGATTATGTGCATCGATGTGACAAGTGTCAACGACACATAAATATTGTTCATGCTCTTGCTCAAGATCTTCAAGCCATCTCTTCCCCTTGGCCCTTTTCCAAATGGGATCTTGATATCATTGGGAATATTAATCCGATTTCATTTGACGATCATAAGTTTATCATAATAACAACTAAATATTTTACCAAATGGGTAGAAGCCATGCCATTGGCTTCTTGCATAGGGACCCAAGTCTCTAAATTTATCTTTAATCAAATCATTTGTAGATTTGGGATCCCCTCTACGCTTGTCTCTGATAATGGAACTTGCTTTAAAAATAAATACATTAAGAAGCTTTGCACAAAATATAAAATCCAGCATAGATGGTCTACTCCTTATTATCCACAGGGCAACGGCCAAGCTAAAGCATCTAATAAAAATTTAATCAAAATCTTAAAAATATTGGTTAATAAGTTGGGTTGAGATTGGCACATACAATTATATCTAGCCTTATGGGCTTATCGAACCAGTGTTCGAACCCCTACAGGTGCTTCCCCTTTATCTTGGTCTATGGCACTAAAGTCATTTTTCCTTTGAACTTGAAGTACCTTCTTTAGGACTTTTACTTCAAGATGTCAAAGTAGGAGATGAATATCGTGCTGGATGATTAAGTCAACTAGAATTACTAGATGAAAAGTGCATAAATGCCTTAGAGCATCTTCGTGCCTATCAAGAAAAACTTAAAAGATCATACTCAAAGAAAGTTCATACTAGATATTTCGAGGTTGGTGACTTAGTTCTCAAAGAAAATCAGAAAAACACCAATGCTTGAACATATCTCAAAGGTAAATTTCAACCAAATTGGTTAGGACCATTTATCATAACCACTAAATTTGGATCAGGTGCATATCGTTTGGCCACATTATATGGAAAATATCTTAAGGAGCCAATGAACATAATGCACCTTAAAAGATACTATGCATAAAATCATGTTTCACCATTGTACATAGTCATCTTACATTTTGTACATAAAGTATTTGTTGCATGTAGTTCATTCTATAATTTCAATCATCTCACATAAATCATCTATCATATAGTTGTATTTATTTCACATCCATAATTGGTTTCGGTCCAATTGCATATGGCATATAGTCACATCCAATTATTATGTTGTTTAAATATCAAATAGATGCTATCAAATTCATAGTCAATCTTGGTCCTTTTGAAATGATTAAGAGTTTATCTTGAACCACTCACAAGATTCATATTTTAATAAAATCTTGATTCTCGATATTGATTAAAACTCTCTTGAATCAAAACACCTCTCTCATTAAGAAAATTTTTGAGTTTTGGGAATTGATTCCACCACTTTTGAACCAAAACATATTTACACATTTTAAAAATAATTTTGGACAAGGAAAGATGATGCTACATAGTAGTCCTTACTCCTTAAGCGAAATGTTTCCCTTGCTATCCTATTATGCACATGGTCTAGGATGATGAGAATTGACAAAAGGACAAGCTCCCCCCTACCCAAAGCAATAAAATCCCTTGCTCTTCCACTAAAATGAGCAAGTATCTCTCAAAAAAAGAGAGAAATAAAGTTGGTTTCCCACAAAGCAAAAAAAAAATTCCCTTGTTCATCATTAAAATTGAGCAAAAATCCCCAATCAAAGAAATAAAAAGAAAAGAAGGGGGTAATGAGCTTGAATCCCTAGAATTCTCAGTTATTTGAAAGCCATGGGATGATATCCATTACAAAAATAGGTTGAATGAAACCCACCTGGAAATAGGGTAGTCTTACATGTGGTGACATGTCTATTACATTAGCGACCTTCTTTTTTATAAACCAATGTCCACTTATGGATGAGCTAGCTTATGGTGGCTTGTATTACAGAGTAGTTAAGTCCAACCACGTACAAAATCAAGGTAAATGAATTCATAATTTGCACACACAATGGTTCTTAAGTTGGTTTGCATCATTACCTCACTCAAAATTGGTAAATGAACTTCATAAGCACACACATTTGATCCTTGAGATATTTGCATCATAATTAAGATCAAGATGGGAAAAGAATGCATGAATCACACACATTGGTTCTTGATAAACTTGATTTCATCTTAGAAATGACCAAGATTCTCCTTGAATTTTGATTAGCTAAAGTCATTGTATCCTCCTGGATATGTATGACTATTAACATAGGCAATTGAGGCTAAAAACAACAATTAGTCTTGCATCACACATCTACCATCTCAATATAATGTATTTTAGTCATCTACCTTACCATATTGCATGATTGCTTGTCATACACAAAAAATTACATCATACATAAATGCTTGGTCATGTAGTTGCATAAAGACTTCGTGATGATGGCATGAGATAACCCTAGTAAGGTTTTTCTTACATTTACTTCACACTAAGAATATTATGCCTAGCACAAGCCTTCTATCCCATTTTTCATGCTCAATCATTCATACTATGTCTTACTTCCCTTAAGTTTTAATCAAAATTAATCTTAAGGTCACACATTACTTATCACCAATCATATCACTTTCAATCAATAATTTCAAACTACTTTTGGATCATAACCCTTCAATGTCAACATAACAACAAAACCTCACACAAGATTCACTTCATGACCAACGTGAGGGGTAACCTCCATTCACGATCATATACAAGCACACATCCTCGAGGTCTATTGCTGACTAATCAAAATCGTAAGGGTATATTTCCCAACAAATTTTCTTTTACAAACAATTAAATCACACTATTATTACAAAATATCAATTACATTACAAATCACACTTCACTCTCCTACAATGGTATCTTGATTAAGCATGATAAAAAGTACATTAAAAATCAAACATGACCATAAGCATCATCCATCCATCATTCATATAAAACAATTTACATATGCATATCATAAAGAAAAAAAAGTACAAAAATAATAACATGATAGTGGATCTCAAGAAAAAAGAAAAAAATATATAAATATAAATATAAAGCTTGTATGCCACAATGCTATCAAAGAGGACACTACAAAACAAAAACTCAACATCTCATCTCAAGGGGCTCTCGACCCTCTAGAACCCTCACCCTCCTTAGGTGGTGGCCTAGGTGGATGCATCCTCATAGAATGAGTCATTATCTGAGACTCTAATGGGGCATAGCTCATAGGCCTCATATGTGGTGGTGGCTCCACCCATTGCCCCTATGGAACTAGCTAAAAATAGAGAGCCTGGTAAAAGTCCTCTCGTAATGTAGCTCCCCTTAACTATGTCTGGAGGAAGTGAACCATGCTACTACTAGAAGAGCACATCAATCCACCTATTGAGGATACAGTCCTTGTTTATTGGTACTGAACCTACATAATTGTGGCTAAGCCTATGCCTATGCAAGCTATCCCTGTATTTGTGTAAGCTCAGCCTATACTTGTACAAGTTATCATTGTGTCTATGTAAGCACAATATATGACTCTACAAGTTGAGCCTCTAATGACTGAATCCAACCCGCTTGTATCACTACCTGCCTCTTCAATCCAACTATATTTACCTATAAAGTAGCAACCTCTCCTATGTTGCTCATCTCCTCAACCTCCATCTTAATTCTCTTCCTAGATGAGTCCTACCACTTTAATAGTGACTCCTATCACTGCAGTGGTGACACATACTATTGTGGGAATGAAACCTGCTATTGTGATGGTGAACACTACTACTGATGGGTACCCTATGATGACTATGGTAATGCTCATATTGGGGGCTATATCTCATCACTTGCATACCTCTAGGTGCTCATCCTCCCCTTACCCGAGGTCATATTATTCATCCATGCTTGAGAACCTCACATAATCTTGGTCTAGGACTACCTCTCTATACCTCCCTTTGATGAGCCATCACCCTTGCTACCTGTACCAGCCTAATATTTTCCACCACTAGGTAAATCTTAGTGATCCTTGAAGGATGGATCTCAGTATACCATTGATCATAACCAGTCTCAACTCCTACATCATCCACCCTAGGGTTCATATAGATGGTCATCCTCCTTTGGCTCCCTAAAGCATACTATGTTTGCATCTCCTTCCATAGCTACTAGACCCTGGTCACTCATTTATAGGAGATATCCTCTACCTCTAGGATATCTTGATTTAGTGTAAACTATTGTTGCACATGATAAAAATAGTACAAATCTATCTCTCCCTTATTCAACTATAGCCATTAGATCTGATGCACCTGAGCTAGCTCTATATGGTCCTCATACCAATATGGAAGCATCCTCCATGATGTCCAGGTGATTCAATGAGGCATAAGCTCATATATCTCCCACATGATAGAATCTAAACCATCTACCCATACACTACTCCCCTCATAGGTGCCCATTTAAAATTTTTTGGTCTCCCTACCCCTAGCTATCCCCAAGGAAGCCCTTGTGGCCTTCTCACAATAATATTCTCCCAACTCCACACCTGGAGTGATGTCATCATAATAATGTTGGTATGTTTCTTATACATGGTATTCTATAAAGTCTTGTATAAGCAACACAAATCCAATGACCCCTAGGCAAATCAATGACCAGTGTTCCTCATCTTGCAAACTACTCTAACAAGAGCCCATAGTAGGTGCTATCTACTCATGTGGCCAATTAGATATCTAGCCACTATGCAACTAAGTACCACTATCAATCTTGATATATTATATCTATGTCCCATATCCCTGACACTGATGCCACTTTGGGAAACTTGAAAATTCGCATCCCTTGTCAATATATCCACAACTATAGCCTATGACATCGATTGGTATACTCCCATTCCCTTGATGGGAATCTTGAGGATCCTTCTGACATCCTCAAGAGTAACAATCATCTCTCATGTAGGTAACTAGAAGGTGGATGAATCTTGATACCATTTCTCTGCTAAAGCCATAATTAGAGCTATGTTAGCCTCAACTTGAGGCATTTCAATCACATGAAAGAGTTCTACCTCCTCCAACTGCCTCCTATCCTCCTGACTGAGGGCTTGTGTCCATCCTATAAATTTACTCGATCTCCACTCTCGATTCTTGATAGTGCCAAACTACAATCACAACAAGAAAAATAATTGTATATCAGTAATAAATTAAAGCATAAAAAAACATGGAAAAGCAAGATACCAAATCAAAATTTGCAAATTAGCTTTATTTCTTTCAAAATTGTGTTGTATTTTATGAATTCACATTATTTACATGAATTCACATCCTTTCCATGAATTTTTGTCCTGAGAAGACTTGTTCCTACAAAACGTAAATTTGCATCATAGGTCATGAATTTATCGCGAGGTTTTTGCATGGCAAAAATTGCTACTAAATTCAAAAAAAAAAGACAAAATTACAAAAATAAATGGTTGAAAAGTAGAAAAAGAATCAAATTTACTTACCTGGATGCTCGGTCCTGACTCGTCGTCCCTTTTTTTCACTAAAACCACTCAGTGTGTTGGAGCTCCCATTTGATCTAGAGATCTTTTCTCCTCAATTGCACAATGAAAATGAATTAGGGTTTGTCATAATTTATCTTTTAACCCTCATTTTTCAATGTTATTTTGCATTTTTATTTTTATATTCACAATTTTTATTTCCATGAGGAATTATGCATTCCTCATGAAACTTAGGGGGGGTACCTTAACCAAAAATATTAAAATATTCTTTAATTTTTCCTATGCCTTGATTTAAAAAAAAATGCATATCTTCAATAGGCCTCATGTTAGCCTTTCACAAAAACTGCCCATTCCTTTTCGCTCTTAATTTTTTTTTTTGCATCTTTATTTGATGCATATATTGTTCATAAATGCACCAAATAGAGGGAAAAATGTAGACAGGGAAATTTGACCCATGTCAAATTCCCTATTTTTCCTACATACATAATTTTCCTCCTTTTTTCAAATTTTGTCCTTCCCCTCGCACGTGCCAACTAATTTGGCATGTTTTCCTCTTTTTTCATGATTTTGCATCCTAGAGGCTAGGATGCATATCCAAAGAATCTAGAATTTGATTCCCACCAAATTTGATCATTTGAATTCCGTCCCAAATTGGCCAATGATACGATCTCAACGATTTTGCATCATAGCAACTAGGATGCAAATTTGCCTAATTTGGATAAAATCCAAATTAGTTCGAATTGATCTGAATCAGCCTCATAGATCTCGCAACTACAAATCTATTATGTGATCCACTAAGCCATTAAAACCAAGATTCAACCTCCATAATAAGTTGGATAGTTGAATGGTGAATTGATAGGTTGAATAATGAGTTAAGGCAATATTATTTTTTGACTTAGAGAGCAAGGATCTAACATTTTGTTGCAGGTTTGATAAACTAGAACATGATCTCTTTGCTACCATGGAGATTCATTTTAGGGAAAGGCTTGTGGTTTCTTAGATCCACCATATCACCATCACTATTCAGGTATCCAGTCTCCCGATTCGTTATGCAATCTATTGTAAGTTTCTTTCAAAATCCTTAGAACATTATTTAATCACATTTCATGATAAAAATTCATTATTTTCTACTAATCTAGCAAATTTGAGCCTTGATAGTCATCAAAATTACGAAACGCGTATTCGAATCTAGGATGCGAATTCATGAAAGTATAGATCTAGGGGTAAAATCAAGCTCCTAAATTTATAAGTTCATATACATATTATTTTAGATCAATTTGCATTCAATAATACTTAATCATATTTAGATTCTATTCATATTATTCAATCCAGATTTAGATCTATGCATGTTTTTGTTATTCAATTTTCTTATGCAAGGTTGTTTAATAGACCTAGGGGATCTGACTGCTATACCCTCAAGATCTGATCTATAGTGGCCTAAGAAGATCCCCAAATCCTAACTTCCAAATTTTAAGGGTCTTGTGTAGAAAACTCTTTGCATATCTTTCAAGGATGGAATTTTGTTGGCTAGCCGACATAATGCAAATTTACTCCAGAATGTGACTTCGCTCCATCGGATGCATATTCGACTGCACCTGTCATTTGGATAAGATAAGTATGGTAAAATATGGTTTATATTCTATTTTTGACTATTTCATTTCTGTTTTGATTTTATCTTATGCTTGTAATCATCTAAAAAGAAAAGGCAAGACAAAAAAAAGAGTCAATTTCCTTAGATTACATTAGTTTTCATTGTTTGCAGATGTCTTCATGAAAATATAAAATGCATATAGTTAGGGTATAGTTGCATTTTACCTAAACCTTAGGTGTATGCTAAACAAAAGAACTCATCAAACTTTCACATTACATAGGTGTGGAAACTACCACAAAGTGTTTTCTGGTAAACCCACAAAAAATTCGTTGACAACCACCAAAGAGAGCACAACACACGTGCTTTTCATCTAAGGTGCAGGTCTCTTATTTTCCCATCCCTCTTCCAGGTGTGGATCCATTAGCTTGAAATAAAGGGGTGCAAATTTTTTGAGTCTACATGTAGTGGCAATTAGTTTATTGCTTTGATATGATTAGTGTCTATTATGAGGCCTTACTTTAAAACTACATGTCCTAAAAGTCTTCATTATTGAAAAAAGTAGATTGATTTCTTAGTTTTTGAAGAGATTTCATATTCCCTATATCTCTTAAAAATTAATTCCAAGTGCTCAATAAGCTTACTTCCTTATTTAATAATATTGTAGACCATCAAGATATATGGGTATTATTTCATCTATAAATCTAGGAAAACTAATGCTCATGGCTCTCTAAAGTTTTTACCTTGCATTGGACAACCCAAAAGGCATTCTCTGATAGTTAAAGGTCCCCCAAATTGTGGTAAATATTATCTTATGTTGGTCATAATCCTTGACACAAATATGATTATAACTTGAGAAACCATCAAGTAATAAAAATATTTATGACCCTACCACCTTGTATAATAGTTAGTCAATAGATAAAAATAGGTAGTTGTATTTTAGAGATGCTCTATTTAGGTTCCTAAAATCCATGCATAGTCTAACATTCCTACTCTTTTTGTGTATCAAGTCTAAATTTGCTACTCACATTGAATGTTTAAAAAGAAAAATGATTTGTGCTTACAACAACTTGAGAATATCTTTCTTCGTAACTATTTCTATCTTTGGAACTAGCCTTTGCTTTTGTCAAAATGGTATAACACAAGGTTCAAGGTCAATGGTATGTTCAATTATATTCTTATCATAAAAATTTAGGTATTTATATTCCCAAGTGATAACATCACTATTGGGGTTTGAATTGACATCAAGGAAAACTTGAACTATGACTATGAATCTATGACTTCTGGGAGGCGCATACCCGTTAATCACAGCTCAAACCTTAACATTGGATGGATAAAAGATTACTTCAATCCAACCTCTAGAGTATGCTGGTATACCTTGTCAACTAATTTAGGTTTTGACTCAATTAAGCTCGAAATAAGGTGTAATTTTAGGGATAGAAATGAGATAAGGGTTAGAAAACAGTTGAATGAATAATGGTTGGATAGAGCTAACAACATTGAAAAATATTAAGAATCCGCTAATCAATCACATTTCTAGTATGCCACACTTAGGAATAATAGCATTAAAAACTTATTATCTTCACCATTAAAATAATAAAATACTTAGAAAACTATTTCAAACATCTAAAATGCTAATAATCCAAATAGCAAAATTAGATCAACACTTATACTAATAGAAATAGAAGTCCTCTGCAACATTTGTTTAGGCATGAATCATTCCAAGTTGCTCCAAATCAACAATACAATATCAAAAAAATTGAATAATCATAACAACAGTAATAGAAATGCATTCACAAAATAAACTCACAATTGATGAAGACAAAAAGCTAGAGGTACACATCCCAATAGTGCTCCTTATATTGATTTTTTAGCAATTTATAGTAATATATTAGACAAACACTCCAAATATGACCCTTAAACATGAGGGTTTGAATTATTTATATATTTTTTTACAATGACAGTAAAATACTAGAAACATTACATGGATCTTCTTGCCAGATCATAAGAATACTGAGGTGGTAGCTTCTCATTGGATTTCAATAAAAAGGATGGAGTTGTACTCCATGAACGCTGCAATTTTGAGCCCTAAAATTTGTTCGGCCTTCAATAGAATCTAGCAGATAAGATGGTTGCAAGCTAATATGGATCATACCCTATTCTTGAAAAAACTCTTCTTCATTGATCTGTAACTAAAAATGTAGGCGAATATCGATTCTGGAAATGCTTGGTCTCCTCCAATTCTTTCCATTGTATTCCTTAGGTTCCACTACATTTGTTAGGTTCCACTACATTCAATAGGTTCCACTACATTCGTTAGGTTCCACTACATTCGTTAGGTTCTATTACATTCCTTTCATATTTGAAATCTACTACTCTGAAACCCACCAAGATAGGTTTAACCGGTATGACCATGGAAAGACAATCCTAGAGAAAACTGTGTCATCCTCTAAAATTTGCTACTTAATTTTTTGCTAGGTCAAGTTTGACCGAGTTGACTGTAGAATTCTAATTTTGCATTGGCTTTGGGTGGACTTAAAAATTACTTTACCTTCTAATAGAAGAATCCATAAATTCATTCTCCACTAAGCCTTTTTTGACTGCATTGACTATGGATTTCACCCTCGATAGACTTTAACCCTGTCTGTGGCCTTTCGTTGTGGAAACTGACCTTGTGTTGAAGTTGCTCTTGTGACTTCTACAACTTTGAATTCCACTAAGCAATATTTGACCATGATGACTGCAAATATTTGTATTGTATCACAGGTGGGCAAAAAATAACATAGAGCTCCTTTTAGCTTCTTATTAGGGTATCTTCCTTTTCATTACTTTGCTACTTCAAAGTTCCCTAGCATTGTTTGACTATGTTGACCATGGATTTTGCCCCCTTTAGTGGATTTTCATTATGAATTCTCTGCATGGAAATTGACACCATCTTGGAGACACATTTGCCTTTCCACCTGTTGAGTGGTATTTTCACCCAATTGTGAAAGTACACTCTCCCTTAGGATTTGGATTCCAAATCCCCTCTTGCAAAGAAGTTAAACAAACAACTTCTCCAAGGTCTCCGTTATATTAGCATTTGCATATGTGCATTAGTAATCTCAAATAAAGATATTCAATTTAAATGCTTGGAACACCTTAGTGATTGCAAGTAACAGTAAACAAGGGGCAATGTTGGTTTATTTTACCATGAAACTTTAGTGATTGTTCATTGAACCAAAATAAATCAAATGTGAGTTGGCCCTCATATGACCACGATGTAGTGCTTTAATTCCTTTTATCTTGATGGTTTTAAAATGGATTTTATCTTGCATTAAATCCTCAATGATGAATAGAATCTTCAAAATGTCACTTTAACTTATCCCTCTTAAATGAAATCAAATTTTCATCAAGATGAACAATTAAGTGCTTTAAGGCAAAGACCTTCAATATAATACTCAAATTATCCCTCTTTCGTAAAATTGGAATTTTTATGAAGAAAGGGTAATTTTAGGCCCGAAATGGAAATTTGTGAAAATGCCGTAAAACATAACTCCTTCAATGAAATTGGAATTTCCATGAAGGGAATGTCATCATAGGCTCATGAATGCAAAACAAAACTGGAAAAATGAAATTTGACCTTGAAATGGAAAATTTCTATTTTCGGATTTTTAAAATCTGTTACAAAGCAGCAACTTCGGTGAATTTTAAAAAATACTAAACAACTCCGAAAATGAAATTTCAAAGTGCGTAATGGAAATCTGAATTATAATATACGCAATGGTGAAATTATTTTTGGATTTTGAAAATTTTTAAATGTTTATTTTAATGCCTAAAAATAGGAAAAAATTCTGAAATAAAAATTTCGAAAACGGAAAATTGAAATTTTGCATCAAAATAATTGCTGGAAATGCAGCAATGCAAAATCTCCTTCAGTTTGATGCTCAAATTACCCCTCTTTCGTAAAATTGGAGTTTTTATGAAGAAAGGGTAATTTTTTTGTTTTTATTTTATGTTCATTTGTTTATATATATATATATATATATATATATATATATATATATATATTTTTTTTTATATTATTTTTACTTATTCCCTTTTTATTTTTTCTTTCTTTTGTTCTATTAATTAATTAATTTATTATTATTAATTTTTTATTCCTTTTTTTTTTTTTAGTTTATTTATTTTTTTAAACATGAATTAACCCAAAAGTTAATGTTTGAATTACAAACACATTAATAGACAAAAAAAACCACACCAAAAATTTATTAAAAAAATGTGGGTCCCCAAGCTTAGGGGCTAGTTGTGAAATAGTCACAACAAATGGCGACTCTGCTGGGAAATGCTCCTGAGCATTTCGATGAGAACCCAAAAAGAACACCTGAAAACACACTTCAAAAATTTAACACGAGCATCAACAAATATCCAAAGAATGCCAATAGATCAAAAATACATGAAACATCAGAATCGCTAAGCATTAGCTCAGTGTGTGCAATGAATTTCTTTCCTCATCGTTTGAAATTGATCAACATTCCATTGTCAGTTTTGCATGAATGCATATGCGAGATTGTGAATGATTTGTGTACCCTAATGAATATGCCATGAGATTTTGCTTTTATAAAATGCATAGTCACTCTTCTAGTATTATGTACAAACATTCAAGATCGCCAAACCCTCTTAGGATCCACTAGTGAATGGTTCATTATATCCCAAAGTTGGTTGTGAGTCCCTACTATCTTGAACCCATGTGCGAGTGGATGTGAAATCGGAACTTTGGGGAATCGGACTCCCAACCAACCGAGATGAGAGTTTAACCCTATCCTTACTATTCCGATTTAGAATTCTTTACCTCACTTTGAGCAAAATAATTAAACCAATTATGGAAGAAATGGTCATGCTAGTCTAACCCTCTAAACAATCAGTGGTCTTGTTTTTAGGCAAGACATGATGCCATGCATGGGCATATCTAACCCCACAATCCAAAACTTATCTTCATTTCTTTGGACCTTGGGGATGACTATCCATCCTTTGCAGAGGACAAGTAGTACGATCCTTACAATCCGATATAAATATGAGATGGAAAAAATTTATTTTTACTTCTTGGACCTTGGGGATGACTACCCATCCTGGTTAGGGACAAATAGTACGATCCTTACAATCCAAGATTTAAATGTAAATGGAAAATATTAATTTTGTTACTTAGACCTTGGGGATGACTACCCATCCTTTGCAGAGGACAAATAGTACGATCCTTACAATCCAAGACTTATTATGAAATGAGACATAAGAGCTTTGGGGAATCAGATTCTCAACCAACCGAGATGAGAATTTATATCCTATCCTTACTACTCTATGTGGGTCAAATCAAAGCTTTGGGGAATTGGATCCTCAACCTAAGTTTGATGAGGATTTAATCCTATCCTTACTACTTTGATTTTAGGCTTTAAGCTCTATGGAAGTGGTGACAACCATTGTTTTAAGGATCATGTTGCATAATAGGATAGACAAAAACTTCTTTCGCCCAACCTTTTCCTCCAAGTTAGGTTTTGATCATTTTGCTCAAGATCCTTTTTAATGTATGAGACGTGCTTGGTTCTAGACATTTCAAGACTCAGTTTCCAACCTTAGGATTTACTTAGATTTATGTTATAACATAACCCTAAGAGGATTTGACATACTTAAATAATTTGCACCTAAGATGCATATGCCACTAAGATGAAATGTATGAAAAGTGAGATGGAAAACGAATGTATTACTTCTTGAATTGCAAATGAAATGATTTGTCATGCAAAGCTGACTCTTTCATGCATCACAAGTTTCAAATGATATAAATTAACTGTTTGTATTACATGTGGAGCTTTTACAACACAATTCCAATGTTTCATATTCTCCTGATCTTAGGCATAAGTTGACATCTCAAATTTATCGAAACACGTTCAATAAAATCAAACACACGACTTAAATCCTAATCCAAATAGCAATCCCAAAATGAAACTTGAAAACACAAACTCAAACCAAAATCAAAATTTATATACAATATAGTACAAGATGATGCAAAGCTTGGATTATCACTTTCCTGGATCCCAAACATGATTAGAACATTTCAAAAGGCATATGTCACAATACACATGCCAAATGTTGTAGGAATCCAACAACAATAAGATCATACCAAGCAATGCAACAAACTTCAACTTCCCTCTCTCACCCCACCAATTAAATTTAGTTTCATTAGTATTCATATAGGTGAGATTCAAAATTTTAAATTGATCAGACAATGATTGATTTTCAATTTTATCATGTCTATTATTTAAAGTGCAAATTTCATCATTCCATTCATAATTTAGAAGTAGGCTTTCCTTTTCAAATGTGAGATATTGCAAACAAGAGCCTATTTCTAAAAGTCTTGCATTCAAATTCTTCAAGAATTTAAAGCCATCAAAATCCATCAAAACATCACCAAGATTTGACATTTCATCATTAATGACATTAGCATCCAAAGGGACATCATGTAATCTATCACTTGAAATTTTTATAGCTACTACCAAAGGTAAAGATTTCACCTTGTCATCCATACTCAACCCATCATGGTTAGAATTTACCACAACTTGATGAGTGTTAGTAGCTTTTTCTTCTTCCTCATTGTCTTCTTCATCATCCAACACCTGTTCAAAAACACCAAAGTTAGGCACCCAATCAAACATGCATCCATCCTTTTCAAAACAAGAGCCTAATTTTTCAAGATATGTGTCACGTGACACCTTTCCATGATCAATGGCTTGAGTTGCCTCAAAATTCATATTTTCATTAGGATCATCAACATTATCAAACCCACACCACTTAGGTTTTGTAATTTCATGATTTTGAGATGGCATGGACATTGTAGAAACAATAGGTGGATCAAGATTTTCTATTTCTTGCCCCTCAAGGGGAACAAAAACAATTGATTCTCCTTCTTGATCCATGGTAGTAACAACATTATCCTTCTCAAACCTTTGATGAGATTCCAATCCTTCTTCCAAAACATTTTCAGATTGCACAAGACTTGTAATATCCTCATGTGAAAGGGCAATTGTATCATCCTGCATATCAATAGGCATACAAATTTCATTAGCAATTTTGGAGTGAGCATACTCTTCCCAAGAATCATAATGATCATCTTTCAAAATTAAATTGTGATGCTCAACTATTTCTTCTTCATCTTTTAATTCATCAACATGTTTCTCATCAAATTTATCTTCACCTTCCTTAGATGGTTCAATTACTTCCAAAATTGGGTTATTGCTTGTATTCAAATTGATAAGGCTATCATAATCCAAATTTGTAACCCATGATTCAATTTTATCACAATTTGGAAGGTGTGAATTTTCTTGGCCATCATTTTCAACAATGTCATCCGAAACAAATTCATCCTCATAGAATTCATCTTTTGGTGAGTCAAGGGTTTCCAATTTGTCACATGTTTCAATACTAGTTGGATCTAGCACTCCTCCCTTGCTTAAAATCATCTTCTTATGAAAATCATTAAAATCGATTTTAGAACCATATTTTGAATCAAGATGAGTACTTTGAAGTTGATTCATACTTAAGAAAGATGGTTGATCTTGCATAGTAAGTTGAGGATTTTGAAATTGATTGAGGCTTGGGAATGATTGTTGATTCTGAAATTGATTCACATTCGAATTTGGTTGAGGTGGATAAATCATTGGGTGGGTAAGGAAGTATTAAATGATTGAAGATTACATGATCCAAAACCCACACCATAATTTTGACAACTCAATTGTTGCTCAATTGCCATTGCTTGAGCATAGGCTTGAGACAAAGAAGTGATTAAGGGCATCCCGGGCATCCCTCGCAAATATGTGGAAATAAGTGGGTCAAGAGCATTGACATATATTTGGAGAGCCACTTCTTCTTGCAAAACATAACATGTCACTAATTGAGCATATAATCCAAAGAACCTTTCAGAAAATGACTTCACATTTTCACTTGGTCCTTTTCTCGATGGTGAAAAATTGCTCATATATGCGGATTGGGTCAACTTGCTTTTTGTTGAATTGATTAAGAAATGCTGCCTCTAGTTGAGCCCAAGAAGTGATAGACCCTAAAGGTAGACTTGTAAACCAATCAAATGCCACTTTGTCCAAGGTGTAAGGGAACATTTTACAAACAACATCATCATGCCAAATTATTAATTGATTCACAACAAATTTGAATGCTCGAATGTGTTCTCCTGCAATAATTGTCCCATTAGACCAAAATCGAGGAAGACAACTCTCCCACCCGACGGGCAAATAATGTTGAACTCCTGGTGTGTTCAATGGGCTACCTGTCATCCATGGTGAAAACATAGCCATTAGTGAATCTTAAAGAATATAACTTTAATACCCAAAAATTTTCTTTTTTATTTTTTATTTTTATTTTTTAACATCAAATCAAATCCCATTATTCCTGTATGAACAATCAAAGCGTTAGAACAATGCATAGCAATTCATGTCCTCCTTTTAACAGTACCAATTTGTAATATTAAAAGAGGGCTACAGATAATAATCAATAGGGCATGAAATATTCAAAATTTAAATCCCTATAGCATTTAAATCATACTAAAATAAACCAATTCGGGCCCTCCTTCTAGCGCCAAAATGTTGAGTGGTATTTTCACCCAATTGTGAAAGTACACTCTCCCTTAGGATTTGGATTCCAAATCCCCTCTTGCAAAGAAGTTAAACAAACAACTTCTCCAAGGTCTCCGTTATATTAGCATTTGAATATGTGCATTAGTAATCTCAAATAAAGATATTCAATTTAAATGCTTGGAACACCTTAGTGATTGCAAGTAACTGTAAACAAGGGGCAATGTTGGTTTATTTTACCATGAAACTTTAGTGATTGTTCATTGAACCAAAATAAATCAAATGTGAGTTGGCCCTCATATGACCACGATGTAGAGCTTTAATTCCTTTTATCTTGATGGTTTTAAAATGGATTTTATCTTGCATTAAATCCTCAATGATGAATAGAATCTTCAAAATGTCACTTTAACTTATCCCTCTTAAATGAAATCAAATTTTCATCAAGATGAACAATTAAGTGCTTTAAGGCAAAGACCTTCAATATAATACTCAAATTATCCCCCTTTCGTAAAATTGGAATTTTTATGAAGGAAGGGTAATTTTAGGCCCGAAATGGAAATTTGTGAAAATGTCGTAAAACATAACTCCTTCAATGAAATTGGAATTTCCATGAAGGGAATGTCATCATAGGCTCATGAATGCAAAACAAAACTGGAAAAATGAAATTTGACCTTAAAATGGAAAATTTCTATTTTCGGATTTTTAAAATCTGTTACAAAGCAACAACTTCGGTGAATTTTAAAAAATACTAAACAACTCCGAAAATGAAATTTCAAAGTGCGTAATGGAAATCTGAATTATAATCTACGCAATGGTGAAATTATTTTTGGATTTTGAAAATTTTTAAATGTTTATTTTAATGCCTAAAAATAGGAAAAAATTCTGAAATAAAAATTTCAGAAAACAGAAAATTGAAATTTTGCATCAAAATAATTTCTGGAAATGCAGCAATGCAAAAGCTCCTTCAGTTTGATGCTCAAATTACCCCTCTTTCGTAAAATTGGAGTTTTTATGAAGAAAGGGTAATTTTAGGCCAAAAATGGAAATTTATGTAAATGCCATAAAACATCACTCCTTCAATGAAATTGGAATTTCCATAAAGGGAATGTCATCATAGGCTCATGAATGCAAAACAAAACTGAAAAAATGAAATTTGACCTTAAAATGGAAAATTTCTATTTTCGGATTTTTGAAATCTGTGACAAAATAGCAACTTCGGTGAATTTTAAAAAATACTAAACAACTCCGAAAATGAAATTTCAAAGTGCGTAATGGAAGTCTGAATTATAATCTACGCAATGGTGAAATTATTTTTGGATTTTGAAATTTTTTTAATGTTTATTTTAATGCCCGAAAATAGGAAAAAATTCTGAAAATTAAAATTTTTCAGAACAGAAAATTAAAATTTTGCATCAAGATAATTGCTGGAAATGCAGCAATGCAAAAGCTCCTTCAGTTTGATAGCACCCCGTCTCGCAAAACCGAATACATGAGAGTTTCATACATGCAACCTAGCCTATTTGATCTGTACTACACACAATCAAAGTAAACTAAGTGCTTGACTTCTAGGGTTTAAAATAATTTCCAAATTGCAAACATTCACATGAAATAACCCATCCCATGGCGTAAATTTCACATACAAATCTGAAATTTGGAAGGGGAAAGATAAAACAATTAAAATAGAGCATGCAGAAAATTTCTCATTCTTTCTTGCTAACAAGGCCTGAAATTTCTGAAAAGAAACTTTCCCATTCAAATTATATTCCTCTTTTACACATCAAATTTTGCCGCATTTGGCCATGCCAAAAGTTTCTCCCCTGTGCATGCATTTCAAGGGGTATTTTAAGATTTTCCTCCATGGCTTTTCGTTTTCTCCTCCATGACTTTTCATTTCTCCTCCATGGCTTTTCGTTTCTCTCTTCCTTTCTTCCATATCCAATACCTTGCAAAAAAAACAAAAAACTAAACTTTACTTAAACCAACATGAAAAAATTAAAAACTAACAAAAAACAAAAAAGCTAAAAATAATCCTATTTTATTTTTATTATTATTTTTTTGTTTTTTTTGTTTTTATTTTATGTTCATTTGTTTATATATATATATATATATATATATATATATATATATATATATTATTTTTACTTATTCCCTTTTTCTTTTTTCTTTCTTTTGTTCTATTAATTTATTTATTATTATTATTTTTTTTTTATTCCTTTTTTTTTTTTAGTTTATTTATTTTTTTAAACATGAATTAACCCAAAAGTTAATGTTTGAATTACAAACACATTAATAGACAAAAAAAACCACACCAAAAATTTATCAAAAAAATGTGGGTCCCCAAGCTTAGGGGCTAGTTGTGAAATAGTCACAACACCACCTTTCGCTCCGCTACTCCGAATTTCACTGGGAGTTGTTTGGTCACTTTGACTACAAAATTTGTGCCTCAACAAAACTTTGTACTATTGTTTAGGTTATTTCCCCTCTTAGCCAAAATTTCACAATTTTTCTAAGTATGTGACCCTTTTGGGTCTACATTTTGGTGCCTCTCGGGGAACTTTTCTCATAAAGGGAATGAACTCAGAGCCTTATCCACTTAAAATTCTAGTAGAATTTGAGGTAAGCAAGGGTGTAACCAGGGAGGAGGGAAGGGATAATCAAAAAGGGAGGGGAAGAATGATAGAACTGGAATCAAGAAGACTAAAAGAGAATAGAAAATGGATGAAAATGATAAGGTATTGAATCACAATTTTAGTAGAGTGAGGTAAAACAAACCTCATAATACACATGAAATGGTGGTGATTGGAAAGAGCTAGGAACAAAATGAAATGCAGCAACCACCCTAACACAAAAATAAAAAACCTAAAATAAGGGGGATATGGTATATTTATAGGTGGATGAGAGTAAACAACACTAATGTGTTAGGAAAATGAAGAAGGGAAACAAACAAAGGGAATTGGAGTTACCAAAAAATAGAGAGTCGTGCACTGCTAATATATGTGTATGCACACTCTATTGTGGTGCAGTATCCATATACATAATCCATCGAGGCAAAAGATTGCTTCCAAGGTAGATATATTACCAAGAATGGCAATATCTCTTTTCTTTTGATTCATTTACGGTGTTTAGTAAGGATGAACAATATTTCCTCCATCAGAGCGATATATCCTCTACCGTATTTAGCTAGCCAATTGTGACCCATATTAGGCTTCAAACTATTTTCAAACTATTATTCCTCCTTATATAGACTTGAGAAGACATAATATCTGTTGATGATGTAAAGATCCTAACTTTAGATATAGAAAGTACTTAACTCACTTCATCTGGAATTCCTGCTCTCACTGTGTCCTTTATCTCAATCAAGTTGAGTTGTTTCACATAGGATATTGTTCAGAGCATTCTCATCAAGCCTTTAGTTTGAAAATCTAATATCCATTGATCAACAAAGTTAGAATATCTCATCATGAATTAAACTATAAAAATACAAAAACTTTGATGTCATACTCTTCTGCCTTGAATGTTGTCTCTTGTCCTCAATCTTGACTTCTCCATTTTTTTTGGAAAAAATACATGACGAGGGTTGGTATTTTCATGTGAACCTGCCTCTACATTATTATGGTAGCTATGGTCAGCTATTTTGTTTAAGTACCATCTATGTACATAAAATATGGTGCGTGTGCGTGCGCCTGGTTTTAAGTCTTACTCATGCTTCTATCCTGTGAACCTATAATGTTTGAACAAAATGGATCTAAATTCGTAATTCTCCTTAAAGCGTTTGCCATGTGATTGATAGATATCACTTGTTTGAATGTAATGATGGCTTGATATTTTATATCTTGTGCTGTAGGGATTAATTTCCACCTCTATGAGGTCTACCTCTTGGAAATATCTCTCTTGCCGGTAAGTCATGGCCATGGGGTTCATCTTAGTACATTCATGCCTCTGATAATGTGAACCCTTTATTTATCTATCTATTAATTTTTTTTGAGTATGACCACTGGCCCCCCAAAAAAAACTTTCTGATACTTCTTGAGTCATTAAAAGGGTCTCTCTAACCCATGTTTCATTTGAATGATAACTTATCAATAAAATTTCTTGAAGGATAGCTTTTGTTCCTGCATGATAACATACAGTAGGTGGAGGAATATAGCATGGCTACTTATAATCATCGATTATAAAAGGGTGAAGTTCTTGGCTAGTGACTTAAACACTACTTTTTTTCCAAATATTCAGATGCCATTCTTCTTCTCCTTGAGACAAAACCCAAAAGGTTCAATTGAAGCTTCAGAAAGGAAAATACCAAATAGCGGGGGAATTCCAATGACCATGATAGCTAGTACCATGAATAAGTAAGGCAACCACCACAAAATCATTACAAGACCTTTTATAATGCCAAGAACCTTAATGAATTTACATCTAAATTGTAGATATTTGGATTCCATTTTTTCAACCATCAGCCCCAAAATTTTACATACTTGAAAAGACATTATATGTACTTCAACTCCCAATCTTACTAGGAAATTATGCACCATTCCATTTCAATAGCAACTGATACGTAGCATGGGTCACACTATCTCTCATAGAGACCTAGAGCATTACTCTTAGGGTTTTTTCTACTTCCTCCAGTTAAATTATTTAAAGAAATATTAGCCAAATTGACCCCTGGGTGTACCAAAAAATCTCACCTCAATCCTTGATATGTCTGATATGGCTCATTGAAAAGATGCTGAAATTGATGCACATTTGCCATACATTGCCTGAAAATTATTACAGGGAAATACAAGTCCCTTAGGGCCTCAATATTCCTTTCATTTAGAGAGTTTCCTACTAAAATATGTTCCAGCATTAGCACTTATTCCTCCTCATCTTAGATGGGAGTTTGTAACACAGTATGAACACCATTGGTATTGTTCGTTAGATAGCCTATTTTTGTGCTATAGATTCTTACACTACTTAGATAGCCATAATCTGAATCCATCATCTACCCTGATCTGAAAGAAGAGACTAGGTTTAGGAGTAGACTTGCATTGTTAGTCACCTCTTCAGGTTTCGAACATTGTCCTTCTTTACCTTCTTCCTTAGCCCAATTTTCATAATGCCATGGACTAAAATAGAGGTAGGAGTTGGGATTCAGTGATAGAACTGCATAATTTTTTATGACTCTTGGCTGGAAATCACTAGGCTAATCCATTGAATTGATAACAACCCATCACTGGTTCTTTGCTCAGGTCACAAATTTGCTTTCTTAACATCTCTGCTACCTTATGAGGGTAATAGAGGACTAGAGAAAAAGAGATCCACATTTCTACGAGGGAATTTTATTGTAGTTATTAACATATTTTATACCCTCATGGCCTCCTAAAAAACTTACGGGAACTTTACTTTAGATTTCTAGATCCAAAGACTTAAATCAAAATGTAGAGGATGAATATAATACAGGCATTCCTTAGGGTGGGAGGGTTGGTATTCTTATGGAATTCTAGTCCACATTCTTTTAAAATGAACATTGAACCTAAAAAATACTTTCTTGAAGGGATATATTTATGAATAGGAACTAAGTGAGGAGTAGGAAGGGGTCTCCAAGGTCGTCAAACTCATATATAATGGCTTTGACTAGATTTTCCTACATTTTGATACTACCATAGTCTATGGTTTTGTACCACAAAAACACCTTACCTTTTAAAGACAGGACCAACAACCTTAACATAACATCATCAAACTGAATATTGTAAATGGATGACAAGGAGGCTATGTCTTGGCAATGCTCTCTTGCAGTCTTATATTTTCATTGATATCTGGGTAAATTTTTAAGGGTAATTTTGGGAATCTCATGTAAAATTGGGATGTCTAAGGGGCCAAAGTCATACCATGGGGGATAATGGTGATTAGCCATCAAGCTTACAAAATATTAGAATTAAAATGGGAGCTAAATATTTTCAAAGATATTTTTTCAAGGCAACTGGTCATGAAATTTGACTTTACTCCCCAACATAGTCACTAAGTGAATTTACTTTCTTTGTTGAATGAGGTGAAGACAACTCACTTAATTTATCCAAGAATTATCAATAAATAAATGGGTAAATGGATATACAATGTTTCTTTGATGTCCCACGGAGATTTCCATAACTGTTGGGGTCTAAATTGACATCAAGGAAAACTTGAAATATGACTATGAATCTATGACTTCTAGGAGGTGCATACCCGCTAATCACAACTCAAACCCTAACATTGGATGGATTAAAGATTGCTTCAATCCAACCTCCAGAGTAGGCTGGTATACCTTGTCAACTAATTCAGGTGTTGACTTAATTAACCTCAAAATAAGGTGTAAGTTTAGGGATAGAAATAAGATAAGGGTTAGAAAATAGTTGAATGAATAATGGTTGGATAGAGCTAACAACATTGATAAATATTAAGAATTCGATGATCAATCACATTTACAGTATGCCACACTTAGGACTAACAACATTTAAAACTTATTATCTTCACCATTAAAATAATGAAATACTCAGAAAACTATTTCAAACATCTAAAATGCTAATAATACAAATAGTAAAATTAGATCAACACTTAGAATAACATAAATAGAAATCCTCTGAAGCATTTGTTTAGGCATGAACCATTCCAAGTTGCTCCAAATCAGTAATCCAATATCAACAGAATTGACTAATCGTAACAACAACAGCAAAAATGCATTCATAGAATAAACTCACAATAGATGAAGACAAAAAATATAGAGGTAAACATATCAATAATACTCCTATTTATTTCCCAACAAGTTACAATAATATATTAGGTAAACACTCCAGAGTTGACCCTTAAACATGAGGGTTTGACCTCTTTATATAGATTTTTACAATGATAGTAAAATACTAGAAACATTACAAGGATCTTCTTTCTATATTAGTATAATACAGAGGTGGTGACTTCTCATTGGCTTTCAAGAAAAATGATGGAGCTATAGTACACAAATGCTACAATTTTGAGCCTTACAAGTTGTTCAACCTTCAACAGAATCTGGAAGTTGAGATGGTTGTAGGCTAATCTAGATAATCCCCTGTTCTTGAATAAACTCTCCTATGTTGATCTATATCTAAAAATCCAAGTGAATCTCAATTTTGATAATGCTTGGTCTCCCCTAGTTCTTTCCATTGCATTCCTTAGGTTACACTACATTCATTAGGTTTCATTGTATTCATCAGGTTCCCTTGCATTCCTTTCATATTTGAAATTTGTTGCTCTAAATTTTGTCAAGACATGTTCGATCATGGAATGAGAGTCCTAGAGAAAAATATGTCATCCTATGAAATCTGCTAATTCATTTTTTCTAAATTGAGTTTGACCCAGTTGATTGCAAAATTCTAATTTTACATTGGCTTCAGGTAGACTTAAATATTGCTTTGCCTTCTGATACCAGAACCCATAACTTCATTCTCTACTAAGCCTTGTTTGACTAAACTGACTATAGATTTTACCCTCGACAGACTTTAACCCTGTCTATGGCCTTTCGTTGCATAAATTGACCTTGTGTTCAAGTTGCTCTTATGAATTTCGCAACTCTAAATTTTGCTAATCATTGTTTGACTATGCTAACCATGTATTTTTACATTGTATCACAGGTGGGTGGAAAATAACATAGAGCTCTTCTTAGCTTCTTATTGGGGTATCTTCCTTTTCATAACTCTGCTACTTCAAAGTT
The DNA here is from genome assembly GCA_028583015.1 of Wollemia nobilis. NCBI lineage: Eukaryota > Viridiplantae > Streptophyta > Pinopsida > Araucariales > Araucariaceae > Wollemia > Wollemia nobilis. The sequence continues at coordinate 2,863,927 of JAQPPZ010017049.1, read as the reverse complement.
CACTAGTGTTGTTTGACTATGTTGACCATGGATTTTTCCCCCTTTAGTGAATTTTTATTACGGATTTTCTATGCAGAAATTGACACCATCTTGGAGACACATTCACCTTTCCAAATTCCACTCTGCTATTTCAAATTCTGTTGGGTGTTGTTTGGTCACTTTGACTGTGAAATTTGTACCTCGGTGGAACTTTGTACTGCCCTTCAGGTTCTTTCCCCTCTTAGCCAAAATTTCATAATTTTGCTAAGTATGTGACCCTTTTGGGTCTACAATCATCATACTTGGCATATAATTCCTTGAGCAAATAGACTGCTTATCTTGGAAATACTTTTCTTGTTAGAAATTTTTATTATTTAACAATGTCAATGGGTTGATAAGATAAGGGCTTTCCATTAATTCTAGCCTTATTAGAACTACTAGCTATATTGAACAAACTCTCAAATATGAGTAGACATTTGGGTAACTAATTTATCTTCAATTGATTAACTCCATATTTAATGTTATCCCCATATTCATTCTTGTACTCTACATATTGTGATTCTTTGACAAGGAACTTGATGATATATTCATCATCATTAAACACTTATTAATAATTTGAGTTATCTAAGATGGTAGGTTTAAAGACTAATCCTTAGGTTTGTTACACATATTTATACTTGGATCAAAACTTGTAAACAAAGATGCTAGCTCATATGCCTTTATTTTTAATTCCTAGACATGACCACAAGTTTGTAAGTATCAAAAATTTGTTGTGAGTCCCACTTTGGTGCTTGTATGATTTTAAGTGATTATTTTTGGTACCACATGCAGACTTAACTTGGTTTATTACAAGTTTAAAATCACTAAATACTTTTAGGTTCGTTACCCCTATTTTTCCACTTTCTTATCCTAGTGCATTATGCTTCATGCTTTGCTATTTTATTTGTACAATTGAACAAGAGCCTAAAATTATAATGAGTGTATGCACATTATGGGTGTATAGTTGTATACCAATGTCTATCCCATTTATTTTTCTTGATGCATAATCGTATAGTATCCAAGTACTTACTAATCCTTGAGCTTGTCTACTCATCAATATCAAAATATTAGTTGGATCTTTTGATATTAAGTAGTTGCATAGCTCAGTTTCTTAATATGTTCCTTCTAAATATTTTTCTTTATCTTCATATAGAACTCTAATGGTTATATTTTGTTTAAATATTAACTCACCCTCATTTAGTTCTTCATTTACATAATTAGGAAATTTGTTCTAATTGAACATTCCATCATCACCCAAATTGTGTAAAAGATATTTGCATGGAGGCTAATTTTTTATTTTGATAAATTTTATTTCTCTAGGGACCTTTATATGGGTGTAACCAATGGCCAATTATCCATACCTTTATAATTTCCTAGTCCATCATTGAAAGCAACATATTAAAATATGAGGGAATATAAATGATAATTACTCCTTGGATAACAACTTGCTCACTATCACAATTAGATATTTTGACACTCCTATGGCATTCATCCTTATTCCATCCATATGAATAAGACCCCTAGTAGTATCAATGTAGGCTAATGCCGTTTCTTTGCATGATAATTTTGGAACAACTATCATAATGATCCAAAAGTCTATGATGCAACTAGGCAATAAGTAATTATTGATATTCAATGTAATATCAATGTAATATAGAATAACAAAGGCTTAATTATTTCAGGCTTGGGAAAATCCAATATATTAGTTGTATTTTCCTATATATTATACCAATCTTCAACTATTAAGTTTTGTGTTTAGCTAAATCCTATTGTACTTGTTGTTGTGTAGGTGTTTGACATTAGCATACTTCCATTTTGTTCTTTTAGGACCTCTTATAGTAAGTTTCTTTATCAAGGTAGATATAATACTTCTAGCATATTAACCTTTATTGGTTTTTTCTTTAATTCTTTTATAATATAAAATTTTAACTTAGTTAGGCTACCCTTACTTTGTGGGATAAATTTCTTGTACTAGCGAGTCATGACATTGTGACCTTCAATAGTCAAAGATGGGTATGTCAAGTTGTTCTTTACTTCATTTTCTAAATTTTCTTTCTCACTTTACCTATTGTCATCACTATATCCTTATCACCATTGGGTCCCTTTGTTTGGGAATTATCAATTTGAGGAGGTTCCATTTATGCATTTCCCTTATTAATTTCTTGTGCAATGGATTGATTGGATGTTATGGGTCCTTTGTTCTAGAATAAGGTTATTTCTATGGTACTACTTGAGATGTTGTTGATTGGGGCTATTTATATACCACTTTTATTTTTCCTTGGGTTGTGATCTCTTTTTGGTTGGCTAATACTACATAATATTCAAAGGAGATATTTTGTTCACCCTTTGGGATGTACATTAGTAGGGTTAGACATAGCTAGGATTGATTATTGTATCACTTCTATTTAGTTTATTTATGGTTGAGAGTCGAGACAATAATCTCATTTAGATATTTACAAGTTGACTCATCATCATAACTTATTGTGTCTAGCATTGTTGGTTATATATTTTAGCCTAAGTATTTCTCATAGCCATAATGCATTTAATGGATTGTATTCAAAATTACATATGAAGTACCATAAAATTTTGAAACTATTTATTTTTGAATTCATCTTGACCATGTTATTCTATGCTTAATTAATTTTTTGATTCCCCAATTAATGTGGAACTTGGTCCCTTGTGAGATAAAGAGTCCTTTGTTGCTAATTCTCCATTTGCTTGTTATCCACTATTTTACTAGCAACTATTGTTTTACCTACTTTATATATTAGCTTGGTTGACAATTTTTTTCATCTCCATTAATTCATCTGCTCAAACATGGATCTAATCATTTTGACTTTGTGATAAACTAGTAGTACCTATATTGTATGGTTAGAGAAGGGATGGTAAAATGGGTAATCATGACTAGAATGAAATGATACTTGGCATGTGTAATAAGGAAAGGTTACCACACATGAAGTATTCATTTAGAAATATGTGATCATGTTGGTTGATAACTAAAATCCTTGAGTGATATTGGATTGGATAGACTAATGGGATTTCATAGGATGATATTGAAAAGTTTAAATGGATTCCATTAGTGATGAAGGTACTTGTATTTATAGTGTTTGAGCTTGGGCTACATACATGACATGGACAATAGGTAGGGTGGGAGGCAATTTGCCTACTTGGATGAGCATATCTTTTGCATGGTCTATTTATTTAAAATATTTAGATAAGATAATTTGATTAGAATTTTAGACCATTAAGGCCACTTCTAACTACAAACACCTTATATAGTATGATAGGTGAAAAGAATTAAGCATGCCAAACTAGGTAGGTACACTTGAGCCATTGGGTACTATATCTAAATTACATAACTTGTTAGAGGACATAATTTATATGTTTCTATGAGTCAAATCCAAGTTATGATGCTACAAGTTGATATTCATTCATTGTTCATCATAAAGAATATGGGAGAGAGATAACATACACATATATACAATAACTAAAAGTGAAAGAAAAAAAGTTATGTGAATAGAATGGAGAAAGATAAAATTATAAAATTATAAAATTGGAAAATCAAATAGAAATTAAATGGTACTTGAAAAACAAACATATAACTAAAATGAATCACATGCTATTAACTATGGAAAAGAACATAATTTAAAAGGATTATTCAAAACTTCATATGAGTATCTATCGATAAATATAGAAACAAAATATATTCGCATGGAAGCTCTCACAAACTACACACTTGCAATGGGCCAAAACTTTTAATGATAAGTGCAATTCCACCATGGAAAGAAGAAAATAAATTATACACTCAAAATTTATTTAAATGGTAGATCTGTTGTTATTTAACTTAGATGAATTACATGAACTAAAAGTCATTCATTTTCTATTCTACTATAGATTCTAGCTACAAAACCAAGTTTTACCAACTAATTGAATTACATATTGTGACTATTGACTAACTTCTATCCTAAACTACACACAAAATTTAAAGGGAACCATGAGGCATCCTTGAATAGTCTATCTTCTTTCAAGGGATGTAATTTGAATTGCCATGGTCATATTTTACTCCAAAACAAAGATTGCAAAATAAAATCACAATATTTTTAGATTTTCTATACTTTGGAAAATTGATGTTCTAATTTTGGGTGGTCGAGATAGTTTATAATGAAACAATATTTTTTGCCAAAATGGATTACGTTAGGAATTATTCCATCATAGTGAACATGATAATTAGAGTTTTTTAACCACTCACCTCAAGACTATGTATCTGTAGACAGGGATTTTTGACCCATGTCAAATTCCCTATCTCTCCTAACATACGTAAATTCACCCTCCTTTCAAATTCTATTCTTATCCCTGCATGTGCCAATTGAATTGGCATGTTTTCCTCTTTTTTCTATATTTTTTGACCTAGCAGTAAGAACACATATCTGTATAATCCAAAATATGCTTCCCGCCAAGCCAACCATTTGGATTTCATTCCAAATTGGCCAATAGTTTGATCCTAGCGATTTTACGTCCTGACAGCTTGAACGCGAATTCGCTTAATTTGGAAAAAATCCAAATTAGCCCAAGTTGAACCAATTTGGCATCATAGATCTCATGATGGTTAAGCTATTCTATGTGCCATGAGGTCATTGAACTTAGAATCAACCTCCCTTTTTAGGTTGATGGATGGATGAAGTATTGGGATGCATTTTGAATATCTTTGGGAGGTTTTTGAAGGAAATTTTTATTTTTTGTGATTTTAGTGCAAGTATCTAACATATTTTGTAGGTATGATAAGATGGAAAAAGATATTTGGATCACCATGGGGATTATTTGTAGGGAAAGACTTGTTTTATATTAGATCCATCACTCCACCATTATTCTTTGGAATTTTGATGATTTGATCTATTGCAAAACCATTGTACTATCTTTTGATCATTCTATAATTACATTTCACATCAATATTTTATCTATTTATCTGAATTTAGCAATTTTTTGCCTTAATAGATGTCGAATATGCAAACCACGTATTCACATCTAGGTCATAAATTTGTAGAATTGCAGGTCTAGGGGTAAATGCAAATATTTATATTCATAATGGCATAGGCATATTAATTTTAGATCACCTTGCATCTAGTAGTGCTTAATTATTTTTATATTTCATCCCTATTTTTAGTTTATGTTCAAATATATGAATGCTTTCATTATTCGCTTTTCTAAAATAAGGTTGTTTAATAGATATAGGGGATTTGACTAATATGCCATTAAGTATTAAATCTATAGTAGCCTAAGTAGATCTCCAAATCCTAATTTCCAAATTTAAGGGCCCTGTGTAGAAGCTCTTTGCAGATATTTTGAGGATGTGATTTTGCGAGCTAGCTGATAGAGTGTGAATTCGTTGATAGTTTGTGTATCTATCTACACCAACCATATGGATGAGGTAAGTATTATATATCCCAATCATGGTAGTTTACTTATATTTTGGGTATTCATATTATTATTTTACTTCAAATTTTTATATTTAATAATAAAAAAAGGGAAAATACAAAAGAAAAGATAATTCATCACGCTTACTTGCATTTAGATCTAGATTGTTTGTTGCTTTCATGGAATATAAAATGCATGTAGCATAGATCTAGTTGCATTCTACCTAAAACCTAGGTGTATGCAAATCAAAGAACACATTAAAATTTCATAATGCATAGACTCGAGAACAGTCTTTACACGTTCCTTGGTGAACCCACCATAATTTATCGATAAACACCAAAGAGCGTATGACACAAGTACCTCTCATATAAGGTGTAGATCACCTATTTTCCCATCCCCATTCTAGGAATAGAACCATTAGCCTAAAGTAAAGGGGTACAAAAAATTTGAGTCTACATTCTTTGGTGAACCCGATGTGAAACAACACCAATTTTTTTTTCTATTTTTCTTTTATTTCGAAAAAAAACTAAAAAGACCATTAAAATTTGTTTGTCTTAGATTAAATCATATAAAAATATAATTTTTAAATTAAATTTATTCATATTTTTTTTATTTTATACATCATTCCTTAAAAATAACCACATCTGATGTATTATTTCACAACCAAGTTGCATAACCAGGATGACACTTTAGTGGTGGGAAATCCACCTTAAAGATCTTGTGCGGTGAGGCTAGTCTAGACATAATGGGAATACACAATGAAGGGGGTTAGCCATACCCATGAACCTTCAAAAAGGGATTATCCTTTTGCTTGTGCCCAAAAAACTAAAAATCTTAATCAAGATTAAAATTTGGTCGATCCAACAACCGTCATAACCATGGAATAGAGAATGCATTTCTCTTTGGAGAGTGTATCGCTAACCACAATGAATTGGGTGAGGATTGGTAGGACCTGGGATTCATCACGGCTTGGACTTCATCACCAAGCATATGCATGTGAGCATGCAGGTAAAGTCTTAATTTGAAACAATACAACTAGACCTCCAAATTTTCACATATTTTGAAGAAAGGATTTGAGTTAGAAGAATTTTTTTTAAAGTAATTTTCACTTTTTTTTTTCATTTTTTTCAAACAAAAAAAATACAAAAAGAGAGATAATTAAATGGTGGATAATAACGTTAGGGAATCCACACTCATAGACCTTAGGAAAGCATTCATAGAACAATAAGTTGATCTTCTTTTTAGAAATGATAAAGAACACTAGAATTATTTGTGGCATAACCTCGATCTTGTTAGGAGAAGGTCTGAAGAGTTAAGCAAAATCAAGAGAATCGATATAGCAAAAGCTCTAGGCATAGACTACCACTCACCTTATTTTGAAATTAAAAGGAGTTGTGAACGTTGGTTAGTAGATAAAAGAGCTAGTGTCCATTCAAAAATATATCCTTGGGAAAGTTATTTTGAGGATTCTCTAACCGTCCATAAGTTCCTAGAAGATCTAGAAAAAAATAGGAGATACAACCGAGAACCAAGAGTTGTACTATTAAGGAAATATTGCCGTGATCTACAATTTGAAAATATTGCAATTGTTTAAGGAAAATTCCTTATTGTTCATTTAATTCATCTCTTGAGAAAAGAGTTTACATTCAAAGAAGAGCATTATATGAGCCTTAAATAATTAGAACCAATCAATGATATTCATAAGCTCTTTAAAGAGGATTGAGTGTGGCAATTAATATTAGTGAAGAAAGAAAACTTTGTGATCAACAATAGTGAGAAGTCTTAAATAAATAAATAAATATATGTATATATAAAATAATATATAAAAAAGAAGAAGAGATAATTCCTTAAAAAAAGGATTTATTAAGAGTCTTAAAAACCTTGAAAGAACAAAGGGATCATTAGGAAATAACAATGAATTTAAGACATGGAAAGGATATTGCAGAGCCTCCAAAGGAGCAATTGGACGCTAAAATCCTAATCATGAGGGCGATGAAGTAGAAGTAGAAGTAGAAAAAGAAGATGAAGAAGAACAAGATGAACATGTGGAAAAAGTTATAGTAAATCTAGAATCTCAACTTGAGCCACAAATAGGACCTAATTGGGAGGCTCTTTTTAAAAATATAGATGAATTTTGAGGTTTTGTAAGTTTTAATCGCCTTGATATCCTTAAAGCATTTGAGGCAAAATACTATCTTAGGGGTCAACTTCTAGTTCAAGCCTCCTTAGAGCTATCTTTTGAACTTCAACCTGAGAGTCACATAGGAATGACTTCAAAAAACCCCTTTCTATTTCATCATATCCCGATAATCCTACTCTTGGTGCCACTCAATTTATCCAACCTCTAGATGATCACTCATAGGTCAAGACCCACAAAGCAACACAACAACAACCTATCTATGCCACTACTACAACCGTTAGTGTAGGGTAAAACCCATCGATTTCTTTAGTTCGTGAGAGATTACTTGCCCATATGTATAACAACATACCTCCTCATCAATCCTATAATCCATACTCACAAGCTTCTACATCACAAAATAATCCTTCATCACAACCAATTCATTCACAACCATTCCATTTCATTCCTCCACAAATTCCTAATCCTTATTCTTCATATATCCCACACCCTTCTCATAATGCAATAAGTTCTTATCAACAAGTTCCTATGCCCATCTCAAATCCTCTTCATAATAGCATCTCTATCCCATATATGAATGAACATAAAGCCAATTATTCCTTTGTTAATCCTATGCACAATAATGTTATAGTTGCGGTTCTGACTCTATATCAGGCTGCATAAGCTACTAACTATCCTCCTCATGGGAATATAGTATTACCACACCATAATTTTCCTAATGCACAACCACACTATCTTGAAAATATATTAAAATCATTAGCTTCATGATTATATCACATATATCCTTATCATCCCACATACAGTTATAAGGAAATATACAATCAACCATTAGATCCTATTATTGTAGCTAGATCGTATCCCAAGTATTTTTCAATGTCAGTTCTAAAGGGAACTAAATATCTAATTAAACATCTTTGCATGCTTAGAATGATGTGTTATTATATTTATTATGATGATATGCTATTGCTAAAGATATTTCCTAAAATTCTGGGGGGTATAGCTCTAGAATTGTACTATAAATTGCCTACACACTCCTTAAGAAATTTTGAAGAAACTGTAAAACTATTTGTGCATCAATTTGGTGCCTACATAGAAAGACATGTAACAATCAAAGGCTTGTATAATTTGAAATAAGGAAAAAAATAAAGCTTTACTTAATTCCTAGCCCGATGGAGGAAGCTTTTGGATAAATTACACTTTACTTTATCTGCAAAAGAGATGTTAGAAATATTTATTTGAAACTTACATGAGCAATTATCTTATGAATTAGCAATTGCAACATTAACCTCTTTTGATCAAGCCTACTATTTGGCAAGGAGGATAGAAGAAGCTCTCATCAAAATAGGACAACTTAAAGTAAAATATGAATATAAATCATCCAAAAACCAATACAAAAACAAACATGTTGTGGGATATGGGGTCATAGATAATAGACCTCCTATGAATGTTAATGCTGCCAATGCTATAAAGAAATTTTTACTAAAAGTTCCATTAAAACCCCCACCACACAATTTCAAAAAATTAAATCAACCCTTGACAAAGGTCTTACCACAATTATTGGAAAGAGGCTTGATATAATTGCCAGAGATACGACAACTAGACACCTCCCAACCTTGGTATAGACTAGATCAACATTGTGTTTTCCATCAAGTTGATGGTCATCCAACAAATACTTATAGGAGTTTAAAATATTTAGTGCAATATTTGATCAACAATGGTAAATTGGAGGTAGAAATGTCTTCTCAAAACTCCAATCCTCTTGCAAATATGTAAGCTCCTACACAACATGCACAAAATGTAAACCAAAATTTGGACATTTTCCAAAACCCATTACCCAATTGTGGTAAAGAAGTAGTAAATCAATTGGATTATAAAAATATCCCTCATCCAACATGCTACGTAGGTATGATTGATAACATTTTACCATCACAACCTTCACATAGTACATTCATACGTATGCAATATATGGTGACAATCAAGAGATGGTGATAGTCTTAAACTATTTCTACTGATTATTCAAAAAGTGAATTGAAATCTAAACTTGACATTAGTTCCCTTCAATATAATAGTTCAGAAGATGAATCAGAGCCTATAACACCTATTACCCAAAGAAAATTTTCCAAGAGTGCTAACAAATCAACCATATTCATATCAACTTCTCCCCTTAGAGGAAGCAACAAGTCACAAACCTTATCCCATTAAAGCTAATCCAACCTCTTCACTCATTTCTATATTACCTCCTCTTCAATCAAACAATATAGTGGGTGAGATTGGGGCCATAACCAGACAACAATTTAAAGCCCAAGAATCTCAACCACACATATATTCATCTCAATCAAGTGACACCATTCAATCACCTTTAATATTGAAGGCACCTAATAAAGGTAATAATCTAACCAAACCTCAACAAAGAACACCATTTGATATTAATGAACAACTGGCTAGTACAACACCTAGAATATTACTTTTGGAACTTCTTAGACATGTTCATAGGTAAGAATTGATGAATATCTTAAGCCAAATGATGGTGCCTCAAGATATAGAACCAACCACTATGGTTAATACTATAGCTTCTAACAAAGTTGATTACATTTATTTTCATGATAAGGATATTCCTCTATAAAGTCTATATAGAGATAATCCTATTTATATAACAAAATTACTTGGAGATGTTTGTGTTAAGTGGGTATTGACAGACAATGGGTCATATTTGAATATTTGCACCTATGATTTTTTGAAGAGATTTAGATTAAAATGAGAACTTAAGAAAAACTAACATAATTATTAAAGCCTTCAATGATGAAACTTAGGATACATGTGGTGTGATGTACATCCTACTATAGGTCAGTCCTAGAAATTTAAACACATCCATTTATGTTGTGCCATGCCCAACATCATACAACATTCTTCTAGGATATCCTTGGATTAATGCAATGTGAGAAGTACTTTATACCTTACATTAGTTCATGAAATTTGAATTTAAAAATCAACTGATTACCGTTCATGGTGATCCCAGACCTTTTGAGGTGTGTGCTACGACTGAACCTATTGATGTGCCTTTTTGTCCTAGCTTATATTCATTAGTACCTACCTTTTTTTACTCATATTTAACAACATATGATCAACCACATTCATCCAACACACCTCATACCAAAAATCCTTCTACATCATATCCTCTCACAAATGAGGTGCTAATTAATTTATCTACAATACTAGCCCCAACTGAACATGCTAATTTCACTGTGCAAGTTTCCTTGATTTTGTCTAAGCTATCACTCTCTTCATGTACGATGGGATTACCCCATGATATGAAAGATATATACCATGTTGATAATTACGCCTTCATTTCTATAGGATATTTCATAGATGAGATTATCGTCAGTAGAATGAGCTTGAACTTTGATGAAAATAGTTTTATTCATTGCTATTTTTTAGATAGTTATACAATTTCCAAGCAGATCATGTGTGACATGGGTTATAGGGGAAAAGGCTTAGTTCACTTTGAAAATGATATACGTGAACCTATTAATGCTGAAGAGTGGATGCCACAATGCGGTATTGGCTACATTCCCATAAAATGCTAATATTTTCCCTTTGATGATGACCATCTGATCATGTATGGCAAATATTTAGAAAATCAGCAATGTCTGAAAGAGATCAAGAAGTATAAGAAACCTTCTTTTACCTCTCATTTTTATTGCAATATACTTTTGATGGCTTATCCCAAAATAATTGCCACTCCAGATGAATGTGTGGAAGGAGATGTCTTTTATGACATCACACCCGATGAAGTCATGCAAAATGATTTCTTTTTTGATGGGTCCATCTTGTGTGTAGGACACATTCAAATGTCAACTACACAAGATGACTTAGCAAATTTATCTTTAGAAGAACTTCAAGAAAATGGTGTTTCACTAGCCCCACTAATTTTGAAATATATTTAAGCATCGTAATAGAGGACATTTTGAAAATCAATATTGGCACTAAAGCCAATCCCCATATAGTCAAAATAGGAGCTACTTTGAGTAAGGAGGAACAAGGTAAATATATGAACCTCCTTGAAGAATATCCTAATATGTTTGCATGGATGTATGCAGATATGCCTGATCTATATCCATATGTAGTTATACATCGTTAGTGGTCCATATTGATGCTAAGCCTGTGAAACAAAATCTTAGAAAAATGTATCGTAAAATAGCCTTATTAGTCAAATAAGAGCTACAAAAGATCTTAGATGATTTCATCCAAGCCATTGATTATTATTATTGGATATCCAACATCGTTCCAGTATCTAAAAAATTGACTAAGAAAATCATGGTATGTACTAATTTTAGGGACATCGATGATGCATGTCCCAAATATTATTTTCCGCTCTCCAATATGGATCAAATTGTTGATTTCACGGTAGGAAGCGGGATGTTATCCCTTATGGATGGTTTTTATGGATATAACCAAATTCGTATAGCACCAAAAGACCAACCTAAAACTACTTTTATCACACCATGAGGAACTTTCTGTTGGAAAGTAATGCCCTTTGGTCTAAAAATAATAGGTGCAACTTATCAAAGAGCAATGACCTATGTGTTTCACGATATGATGTATGCCATCTTACATGATTACTTCGATGATATTATCATGTATTTTATGAACGAGTAAGATCATATTCTTGATCTTTGATGAGTATTTGATAGACTTCATGAGTATAAGGTATGTCTAAATTCGAACAAGTGTGTTTTTGGTGTTGAATATGGAAAAATATTAGGGTTCATCATTTCCATGTGAGGAATAGAGATAGACCCAATTAAAATCGATGCCATTATAAATATACCACCACCTTAGAATTTTACGGAGCTTCGTGTTGGATATTTTGAGTAATTGAGTTGTCATTGATGTCAAAAGTCAGTTTCAGTGAGTAGTGCAAGAAGTAGTAGTTTCGTAATCAGTGCAAAAGGAAAATCTGCCTCTAGTTGTCTAGATCCAGTTCCAAGTGGTTAGATGAGGTTCAAAGAGCAATGAATAGGCCTAAGAAAAATAATATTATAATATTTTATTATAATATTAAAAGGGGAGATTTAAATTAATTATAAATTAATTTAAATAATTTCATTATAAACTAATTTATTAATTAATTTAATTAACTTCTAAAGTTATTAAGTTAATTATAGATTAATTATAATTTAATTATAAAATTAATTTATGTTAATTAAAATAACCCTAAGGTTGGGTTATAAAGGTTATTAATTTATTCGAATTCGAAATTTGAATAAGGCGTCGATGTTTCTAAGACATTGGCCTTCATGTATAAAATAGGGCAAGAACCTTAGTCAAAAACCCCAATGCAATTATCGATTGAAAACTCCAAAGACTCGTGCACAAGGAAGAGGAAAGATTTTTCGTATTTTTGAAAGCTTTCAGTGGTAGAGAATAAGACAAATAGGAGTGGGGCTCCTTTGTCTTCACACAACACTATGTAGCATAGTTGGCAACATTGGGTGGTGCTGAGACGTTCAACAAGCAGGGAGAGCAGGTTTTGAAACCCATCGAGTTGGTTTTGCAAGGAAGGAGTACGTTTTATTTTGCACCACACCAATCAAAAAGGGAGAAGAGGAAGGCTTGAGTCTTCCCCTTTGTGTGGAGGCTCGTAGCCCATGTGGTGGGCTAGCACCTCAATAAGGCACTCAGCTGGGAGTGGTCTCGCGTTTGAAACTCGTCGAGGCCATTTGTTTGAGATAAAAGGTATGCATTATTGTTTTTCCAAGGTTGCATGAGGTAGAGGGAACCCTGGAAAAGCCAGTGCGGGAGGAATTGGTAGACTTTCAGATGGCTCCTGGGTTTTTAATTTTACTGAGAATTTGGGTATTCTTTCCAATAACCTTGCTGAGGGGTATGGTATCCTTAGAGGCCTTCAAGATGCTATTAAGGTTGGATGGGAAAAGGTGTTAGTTGAGTCTGAATCTCAACTCATGATTTGAAGACTCCTTCTAAGAATCATAAGGTTGATTGGATAATAAAAAGAATTATTGAGAAGATTCAATTAATCCAAATGGGATTTTTGAAAGTTGATTACTATCATGTGGTCAAAGATCAAAACAAGAGTGTTGATGCTTTAGCTAATTGGGCTTTGGAAAAATGTGATATTACTTGTTATGGCTACCCTCCTAGATGGTGGGCTTCGCAAATAAGGGAAGCTCTCATTTCTATCATTTCTTTAGATGGCTCTAGTTCTAAAGGTACCTAGTTTCTTCTTGCTTTATTTTTGCTTCTCTTTGGTTTGATTAGGTTATTTTAGTTCCCTAGCTCAAACTATTATTTCTTTTGTTTCCTCTGTTATTTCTTGACTTAATAGGCTTCTGGTTTAGAAAGGTCATTGTTACATTCAATTTTTTTTTCTTTTTTTGTTTAGTTTTTTAAGGTGTGTGTTCTTTTGTTTTGTTTTGTTTTTGTGTTCTTTGTGTTTTTTTTTGTTGTTCTTGTGTTTTTTTTGTTTTGTGTTTTTTTATGTTTTTTGTTATTGTTCTTGTGTTTTTGTCGTTCTTGTTCTTGTGTTTCTATTTGTTTGTGTTAATTCATGTTTTTATGTGTGAGTGTTTTCTATGTTTTTTGTTTTTGTTTATTGTCTGTTGATTGGTTGTTTTTTATTTTTATTTTTATTTAATTTTTTAATTTTTTAGGTTTTGGTTGTGTTTATTTTTCATGTTGTTTTGGTTGTCTTTGTAGTGCTCTGTTGTTTTTGTCATGTTTGTATTTTGTTATGTTGTTCTTGTGTTTTTTCTATGAGGTTCGTGTTGTGCTTTTTTTTCTTATTGTGTGTGTGTTTGGTTGTGCTTTTATTTTTGACACACTCAAGGAGCATGTTTTTTATTTTATTTTATTATTTTTATTGTTATTTATTTATTTATTTTTAGAATGTTTTTGTGTGTTTTTTTGCTCCTTGAGTATGTCAAAGGTGGTAGGCCAGGTTCGAGTCCTGGGTATTTTTTATGAAATGGATACCCCTACCTCCTTGGGTCTTACCCGAAAGTGGCATCCCTTCTGGGATGTTTTCCACCAATAAAAAAAAAAGGTTGCATGAGGTATTTCAGATTTTCTAAGGTTGATTGAAAATTAAATATTTTGGAGGGTTATAAAGCTTATTTTTAAATTTTATTATTAAGTATTTGAGGGAGATAAAAGGATAGGCAATATTATATTTGAGGGTTTGATTTTTGGAGGTTGTTAATTAAATATTGGAGATTATAAGGAGTAATTGAGTAATTACTTTTATGTATGCTTTGATGATTTCTAATTTCAAAGGAGTAATAAGATGTATTTGAGTTTGATTATTTTTGTAATTAATAATATTTCTGAGAGAGTGTTAGTGTGATATTTTGTCATCTAACCATTGAAATTGGTAAAGAAGAAAATTGTGTTTAAGACAGGTTTTGAGGTCATTTTCTTCATCAAACAAAAGGTATGGACACATCTTACTAGTGAATACTTATTGGATGTTGTGAATGCTAAGTTGGAATGAAAAGGATTTTTTGATAAGCATTGTTGGAAATATTGAGTAAATATTTCATATGCTCAAACTAGGGTTTGTGCAAAGAACATGAGTATCATTGTTATGTGAAGTTGAGAACTATCTTGAACTAGGTTTTGTGAAAGTACATCAGTATCATTGTTATGTGAGATTGTTTGATAAGCATTTATTGGAACTAATTGAGTGAGTGTTCATATGCTTGGACTAGGTTTTATGAGCAAGGATTGTTTCATTGAGTGATTGGTTGAGTAGAGTTGGTTGAACCTAGTCAAGTGGAAGTGTTAAAATGATAGTCTAGTTCTGTGAAACAAATTGTTCCATATTCTGAATTGATTTGAGAAAGAGGTTGAGTATTTGTGAATGTGAAACATATTGTCTCTAAAAATTCTCTATATATTTCTATGATAAAGAGAGAGAGAGAGTGAAAGTATTTGAGCATTGTTGTGAGTGTGAAGCATATTGAGTCTCTAACAATTCTCTATATGTTTATGTGAGATAGGACAAGTTCTAGTGAGGACTTGTTAAGCAGATTTGAGGATAGATATTTTTGAGTAGATTAGACAAGTTCTAGAGAGGACTTGTGGATAGATTAGTGTGATATTTTGTGGAAGCTTACAAGGTATATTTGAGACAAGTATTTGAGAATATTTGTGAGAAGAGTTGGTTGATTGATTTGTTCAAATATTGAGCTAAGGTTTAGGGTAGATCTAGTAGATTTTATTTATGATTAAGTCAAGATTTGTGTTAAGGCTTGAGGATAGAGATTGAGGATAGATTTGTGCTAGACCGATGGAATATGTTTTGTGTAGATTTGAGGATAGAGTTTGATGTAGATTTGAGAACAGGTTTATGCCAGACCATATACAGATATTGAGCAGATTTGTGCTAGACCGAAGGACTGTGTTTAGTATAGATTTGAGACAAAGCTGAGATAAGCTTTGGAGGTGATAGAATATAGAGGATGACAGTCTCTAGTGTATAGAGATCCATTAGCCAGAGCAGTGAGGACAAGTCTTCTGAGTGAGGACAGGAGTCTTCAGTGGTTAGAGATCCATAAGCTTGGGCAGTGAAGGCAGTAGTTCTTCTAGAAGATCACCAACCATAACAGAGGATATTGGTGTCTCCTATGGATAGATATCCATGACCTTGATTAGGGTATTGGTGTATCCTTTGGATAGAGGTCCATAAATATTATAATAGGGAAAGGTTTTCCAAGAGAATTGTTGAGAAAATTTTAGTGAAATATTTTCTCCATGGAGTAGCCCACATTGGGTGAACCATGTTAAATTGGTGTCTCTATTGTGTGTGGTTATTTGTGCATTTATTTTATTAATTTTGTTGATATTGCTATTGATACATTGCATAATATTGATTGGAAAATAAAAGTAAAAAGTGGTCTTATACTATTCACCCCCCCTCAGTATAAGCTTGTGTTCTTCAATTGGTATCAGAGTGGGTTCCTTCGAAAGAGTTTAACAACTTGAAGGAAAAGCCTACAAGAACACAATGGATTTGAAGAGTGGATCCTCAAATAATTCAACACCAGTATTTTATGGAAACGATTATGTATTTTGGAGTATGAGAATTAATATTCACTTGATGGCACTTGGAAATGAAATATGGAAAGCATTTTAAAATGGATACACACCACCAACTACTCCACCTACAGATAAATATGGTAAGCTTCTAAATTATTACAATTCAAAATCAATAAATGCAATTTTGAAAGGTTTGCATAGACCAAAATTCATAAAGGTTATGCATTGCAAATAAAAAAAAAGGAATTTGGGATAATTTACAAAGCATATATGAAGGAGATAAATATTTCAAAAGGGCAAAGATATGAAATATCAAGGGACAATTTGAGGAATTAATAATGAAGGTTGAGGAAAACATTAGTGCTTATATACTTTGTGTATATGAGGTTGTTAAATCCATGGAAGGACTTGGACTTGAGGTTCAATAATATGATGTTTGTGATAAGATCTTAAGATCTCTCCCAAAAAGGTTTAGTGAAATTTTTTCAACTATAGAGGAATAAAAATATGGTGATATTTTTACAAGATATGAATTACTTGGCATTCTTACAACTTTTGAGATAATAAAAAAAGAGGAACCTAATCTCCAGAAGGAAGTAGCCTTCAAAGCTACTAAGAAGACAAAGGGTAAAAATTTAGATTCAAGCAATGAGTCATCCAATGATGAAGAAGTAAATTATGGTAGAAGGAATAAGGATCCAAGAATATTTAAAGATGCAAAATTTGTTAGATGTTTCAATTGTGGAAAGTATGGTCACTATGCAACTGATTGTCAAGAAGCTAGAAATAGCAATGATGAAGAAAAACATGATCATAAGAACAGGGAATCAGAAAAATACAGGTACCAAAAGAAAGGTAAGGATGGATAAGGCAAACAAGGAAATAAGTTATTTCAAAGATAGAAGAGGAGTTACTATGCAGACAAGGCAAGTAAGTACTCAAGTGATAGTGATAATAGTTTCTTAGATAATGATAAAGATGAAGTTCTATTTCTAATAGAAGAAAAAGAAGAAGTTAAGAAAAGGTCACCAATAATTCTCAAGTATTTTAGATGTGGTAACTTTGGACATCTTGAAGATAGTTGTACAAAGAGTGGTTTCAGTTTTAGTGATGATGAATATGAAGATACACTTGAAGGACCATAAGAGAATATTCTAATGGCACTAGAAGAAGAAGGAGGTGATCCTATAGAAGAAAAGTAAGAAAAGAATAAAGATGTTTTCAAAGGCAAACAAATAGAGGAAGAATCAGAGAAATGAGAAGTTGATCTTGAGGGAGAGCTTATTTATGTTCTTAACACATTAAAGAAGGTAAGAAAGAAAAATTCCCTAACTTAAGCTTCAGTTTCAAGAATGTGATGAAGAGAAAGGAAATCTTATAGAGGATCTAAATAAGTCAATGGCTAAGACAAAGAAGTTCAAGGATAAGTTAGAAGCAAAGGTCTTAGAATGTGAAAAGTTAGAACATGAAGTGGCTCTACTAAGGGAAGAAATAAAAGAGTCTAAGGACAAGTTACACAGGTTTGAAAAGAGCTCAAAGATCGTAGATAAGATGATCAAGGTAAAAATAAGGTCAACAAAAAAAATAGATCTTTGTTTTAAATAGGTACAAAAGAAACAAGAAGAGGAGTCAATATCAAGTTCTGAAGAAGAAGAAACTTCAGAAGAATATAGTGTAAGAGAAAGTGAGACTTTTGAGGATGAGTTGGACAATAGAAAGTTCAACAAGGAAAGGAACAATGCACAAATGAGAAATAGATGGAATAGAAACCAACACAGGGTAAAAGAGACTAAGAGACCAATGAGGTCAAGGCAAGGAAATTTCAATGGATGATATTTCTCATGTCATAGATTTGGGCACAAGGCTTCACAATGTAGGATACATGAAATATAGGAATATGGGAACTTCAGAAATAGGCAAATTTTTCATGGGTATTGCTACTCATGTAATCAGTTTGGTCATAAGGCAATGAATTGTAGGGTTCATGACAAGAATAGATATGGCTTCACCAAGAGAAATCCCAAGACATTTGCACCTCCAAGGAATAATAATATTAAGTGTTACAAGTGAAATAATGATGGACATACAACAAAGTGGTGTAGAGCAAAAATTCTAGAGACAAGCAGGAACAAGGACAATCAGAGAAAATAAAAAGGATCAGATATGAGAAGTAAAGTGGACAAAGGTAAAGATCAGTGCATGTTGGGAGTAGAAATACTCCAACCCCAGAATTAACCACCTCAAGAGGAGGTGGGGGAGGGGCTAAGCTAAGAGACTCATTCTTAGCCCCGAGCCCCAAAGGTGACCCTTTGCCATTGATGTCAAAGGGGGAGAGATTTGAGTAAGGGGGAGAGATTTGATTTAAGGGGAGAGCATTGAGTTAGGGGGAGCAGTTTCCTAGGGGGAGCAGAACAAAAAAAGGTTAAGGAAATTGAAAAGATAATTGGGTTGCCATCAATGAAAAAGGGGGATATTGTTGGACATTTTGAGTAATTGAGTTGTCATTGATGTCAAAAGTCAGTTTTAGTGAGTAGTGCAAGAAGAAGCAGTTCCACAATCAATGCAAAAGGAAAATCCACCTCCAGTTGGTCAGATCTAGTTCTAGGTGGTCAGATGAGGTTCAAAGAGCAATGAAGAGGCCCAAGAAAAATAATATTATAATATTTTATTATAATATTAAAAGGGGAGATTTAAATTAATTTAAATAATTTCATTATAAATTAATTTATTAATTAACTTCTAAAGTTATTAAGTTAATTATAGATTAATTATAATTTAATTATAAAATTAATTTATGTTAATTAAAATAACCCTAAGGTTGGGTTATAAAGGTTATTAATTTATTCAAATTTGAAATTTGAATAAGGCACCGACGTTTCTAAGACATTGGCCTTCGTGTATAAAAGAGGGCAAGAAACTTAGTCAAAAATCCCATGCAATTATCGATTGAAAACTCCAAAGACTCATGCGCAAGGAAGAGGAAAGGTTTTTCACATTTTTGAAAGCTTTCGATGGTAGAGAATAAGACAAATAGGAGTGGGGCTCCTTTGTATTTGCACAACAATGTGTAGCACAATTGGCAAAAATAGGTGGCGCTGAGATGTTCGACAAGCAGGGAGAGTAGGTTTTGAAATCTATCGAGTTGGTTTTGCAAGAAAGGAGTACGTTTTGTTTTGCACTATGCCAATCGAAAAGGGAGAAGAGGAAGGCTTGATCCTTCCCTATCATATGGAGGCTTGTAGCCCATGTGGTGGGCTAGTGCCTCGATAAGGTTCTCGGTTGGGAGTGGTCTCGCGTTCGAAACTCATTGAGACATTTTGTTTGAGATAAAAGGTATGCATTATTGTTTTGTCAAGGTTGCATGAGGTATTTCAGATTTTCTAAGGTTGATTGAAAATTAAATATTTTGGAGGGTTATAAAGTTTATTTTTAAAATTTATTATTGAGTATTTGAGGTAGATAAAAGGATAGGCAACATTATTTTTGAGGGTTTTATTTTTGGAGGTTGTTAATTAAAGATTGGAGATTATAAGGAGTAATTGAGTAATTACTTTTTATGTATGCTTTGATGATTTCTAATTTCAAATAAGGAGTAATAAGGTGTATTTGAGTTTGATTATTTTTGTAATTAATAAATATTTTTGAGAGAGTGTTAGTGTGATATTTTTTCATCTAACCATTGAAATTGGTAAAGAAGAAAATTGTGTTTAAGACAGGTTTTGAGGTCATTTTCTTCATCAAACAAAAGGTATGGGCACATCTTCCTAGTGAGTAATTATTGGATGTTGTGAATGCTAAGTTGGAGTGAAAAGGATTGTTTGATAAGCATTGTTGGAAATATTGAGTAAAGATTTCATATGCTTGAACTAGGGTTTGTGCAAAGAACATGAGTATCATTGTTATGTGAAGTTGAGAACTATCTTGAACTAGGGTTTGTGAATGTACATGAGTATCATTGTTATGTGAGATTGTTTGATAAGCATTGATTGGAAATAATTGAGTGAGTGTTCATATGCTTGGACTAGGGTTAGTGAGCAAGGATTGTTTCATTGAGTGATTGGTTGAGTAGAGTTGGTTGAACCTAGTCAAGTGGAATTGTCGAAATGATAGTTCTAGTTCTGTGAAACAAATTGTTCCATATTCTGAATTAATTTGAGAAAGAGGTTGAGTTTTTGTGAATGTGAAATATATTGAGTCTCTAAAAATTCTCTATATGTTTCTATGATAAAAAGAGAGAGAGTGAAAGTATTTGAGCATTGTTGTGAGTGTGAAGCATATTGAGTCTCTAACAATTATCTATATGTTTATGTGAGATTGGACAAGTTCTAGTGAGGACTTGTTGAGCAGATTTGAGGCAAGTCTTAGAGAAGACTTGTAGACAAATTGATGTGATCTTTTGTAGAATCTTACAATATAGATTTGAGGACAGATATTTTTGAGCAGATTGGACAAGTTCTAGAGAGGACTTGTGGAAAGATTAGTGTGAGATTTTGTGGAAGCTTACAAGGCAGATTTGAGATAAGTCTTTGAGAAGACTTGTGAGCAGAGTTGGTTGATTTATTTGTTCAAACCTTGAGTTAAGGTTTGGGGCAGATCTAGCAGAGTTTATTTGTGATTAAGTCAAGCTTTGTGTTAAGGCTTGAGGATAGAGATTGAGGATATATTTGTGCTAGATCGAAGGACAATATTTAGTGCAGATTTGAGGATAGAGTTTGGTGTAGATTTGAGGACATGTTTGTGCCAGACTAGAGACAGATATTGAGCATATTTGTGCTAGATCGAAGGACTATGTTTAGTGTATATTTGAGATAGAGCTGAGAGCAATATTTGGAGGTGACAGAGTATAGAGGACGATAGTATCTAGTGGATAGAGATCCATTAGTAGAGTAGTGAGGACAGGTCTTTTGAGTGAGGATAGGAGTCTTCAGTGGATAGAGATCCATAATCTAGGGCAGTGGAGGCAACAATTCTTCTAGAAGATCACCAGCCAGAGTAGAGGAGATTGGTGTCTCCTGTGGATAGAGATCCATGAACCTGATTAGGGGATTCATGTCTCCTTTGTATATAGGTCCATAAACATTGTAATAGGTAAATGTTTCCCAAGAGATTTGTTGAGAGAATTTTAGTGAAATATTTTCTCCATGGAGTAGCCCACATTGGGTGAACCACGTTAAATTGGTGTCTCTATCGTGTGTGGTGATTTGTGCATTGAATTGATTACTATTGTTGATATTGCTATTGATACATTGCATAATATTTATTGGGAAAGAAAAGTAAAAAGTGGTCTTATACTGTTCACCCCCCCTCTTAATATAAGCTTGTGTTCTTCTCTTCATAGTTTACAAGGTAAACTTCAGTCTATCCATCGTTTCATAGATAATCTAGTCAACAAATGTCAATATTTTCTTAAGCTCCTTAAGAAAGGTACCTCTTTTAATTGGGATGTTGAATTTCAAGAAGATTTTGAAGTTCTTAAAAAGTATTTACTCACACCACCTGTGCTTGTCCCTCCTAAACCAGAACACTCCTTCATCCTATACATTTATGCTTTAGAGTTTGCATGAGGAAAAAAAAGAGCAAGCAATTTACTACATCAGTAGAACTCTAGTAAGTTATGAGACTCGCTATACACCCTTGAAAAAATATTGTCTAGCTATTGTGTTCTCCACACAAAAACTGTATCACTATATGCTTAGTCAAAGAACATTCATCATAGCAAATTTGATCCGCTACATTATTTGATGAGTAGACCCTAGTTGTTGGGATGAGAAAAAAAATGGGTTCTCACATTAAGAGAACTCAACTTAATCTTTATTGGTCAAAATTCCATCAAAGGATAGGTTATAGTTGATCAACTTGTTGCTACTCCCATTGAAATCACTCATCCCTTAACCATAGAATTTCTACAAAAATATCTTAATATAGAGGATAATCATTTGAAATCGTGGTCATTTTTCTTTGATGAAGTGCACTACATGAGTGGCATAGGTGCAAGCATTATATTAGTGTCTCTAGAGGAAACAATTAATTCCCTTATCATTCAAGCTTCAATTTTCTTGCACAAATAATAGAATAGAATACGAAGCATTAATCCTTGGCCTATGCACTACGCTAGCCCTAATTATTAAGGTTCTATATATTTTTGGAGATTCACAACTCATGATAAACCAAATTAATAATATCTACCAGACCTAAAATGAGAAACTCTTTCCTTATAAATTATTTTTCCAAAATATTATATCTTTATTTGAGAAAGTCATTATCAAATCTATCCCTCACACTAGTAATTACTTTGTAGATGCTATGGTTGCAGCTGATTCCCTCATCCCTTGGGAATTGGATGATGATCATGCCACTATTATAATTCATTAACTTCAAGAGCATGCTTCACTATAATCATGCCTAACACCTTTGGATATCTTTACAATTGGAAAAAAATCATCAGAATCTTGGTATACGAATATCATTAATTTTCTCTAGAATGGCTCATTTCTAGATGGTTTGGACAGAAACTAACATAAAATTCTATGTAAAAGAGCTATTTATTTTGTCATCATATGAAATAACCTTTATAAGAGATATTTTGTAGGTATTCTCCTAATATGCCTCAACCTAGAATAATCTCAAAAAGCATTAAGTGAAGTAAATGATGGATCTTGTGGAGGTCATTTTAGTGGTAGCACCATAGCCAAAAAGCTCCTAAAAGTGGGTTAATTTTGGCCCTCCATGGAGAAATATGCCAATGATTATGTGTGTCAATGTGACAAATGTAAATGACATGCAAATTTCATGCTTCTACTCAGAATCTTCAAACCATTTCTTCCTCTTGGCCCTTTTCTAAATGGGACCTCAATGTCATTGGGAAGGTCAATTTGATTTTGAATGATGGTCATAATTTTATAATAACAACAATGGAATATTTTACCAAATGGGTAGAATCCATGCCATTGGCTTCTTGTATAGGGACCCATGTTTCTAAATTTATTTTTAATCAAATCATATGTAGATTTGGGATCCCTTCTATGCTCGTTTCTAACAATGAAACTTCTTTTAAAATTAAGGATATCAAAAAATTTTGTACAAAATATAAAATCCAGCATAGATGGTCTACTACCTATTATCCACAAGGCAATGACCAAGCAAAATAATAGAATAAAAATTTGATAAAAATCTTAAAAAGGATGGTTAAAAAGTCAAGCTAATATTGACACATCCAATTGTACCCAGCCTTATGGGATTATATGACTAGTGTCCAAACCCCTACAGGTGCTTCCCTTTTTGTCTTAGTTTATGGTACCGAAGCTATTTTCCCCTTTGAACTTGAATTACCTTCTTAAGGGCTCTTGCTCCAATATGCTAATGTAGGATATGAATATCATGTTGGAAAATTAAGTCAACTAGAACTACTAGATGAAAAGCACATAAATACTTTAAAACATCTTCACACCTATCATGAAAAACTTAAAATATTCTATTCAAAGAAAGTTCATAATAGGTCTTTTGAAGTGGGTAACTTAGTTCTTGAAGAAAATTAAAAAAATACTAATGATCAAATAGATCTTAAAGGTAAATTTTAACCAAATTGGTTAGGACCATTTGTCATAACTACTAAATTTTGATCAGGTGCATATGGTTTGGCCACATTATATGGAAAATATCTTTAGAAGCCAATGAACATAATGCATCTCAAAAAGTACTATGCATAAAATCATGTCTCACCATTGTACATAATCATATTTCCTTTTTGTACATAAAGCATTTGTTGCATTTAGATCATTCTATATTTTCAATCATCTTACACAAATACTAGCTACATTTTGCATTTCCCAAAGCTTGTTTAGTCTAATTGCATATGTCAAATAGTCACATCCAATTATTATGTTGTTTAAATATTAGATAGATGCTATCAATATTCATAGTCAATATTAGTATTTTCTTCAAAATGATTAAGAGTTTATCTTGAACCACTCACAAGATTCATATTTTAATAAATATTGATTCTAGACATTGATTAAAAATCTCTCTCGAATCAAAACACATTTCTCATTAAGAAAAATTTTGAGTTTTGGGAACTAATTTCATCATTTTTGAACCAACCACAGATCACACTTATTAATAAAAATATTGCAATGAGAAAAAGGATGACACCTCAATTGGTTTGAACCTTGAAGCAAAAAGTCTTCTTGCTTGTCCCATTATGCACATAGTCCAACAAATAAATTCAATTACATACACAAATAAAGATAAATCTCCAAGTAGTAAGGATAGGGTCAAAATTCTCATCAAACTTGTTGAGAATCTGATTCCCCAAAGCTTGGAGACTCAAATAAATATACACCAAATAATCTAAGTTATAAGGATAGCACTACATTTCCATCTAGATGGTTAGGTAGTCCAAATCCCCAAAACTTAAAAATCATATCATTGGACTATGGGGCTAACCTCCACCGGGGCTACAGATACTTGATTGGTAGTGGAGTACATATAGGTATGGTGACACATCTCTCTTGAAGAGACCTATGATCACACATAAGGATAAGCTAACCTCTTGGTTCCCTCCATGACTGGTTTAATCTCTATCTTACTCGATATTGGTAAATAAATCCATTTTGCACACACAATGGTTCTTAAATTGGCTTGCATCATTACCCTACTCAAAATTGGTAAATGAACTTCATAAGCACACATATTTGATCCTTGAGATATTTGCATCATAATTAATATCAATATGGGAAAATAATGCATGAATCACACACATCGGTTCATTGATAAACATGATTTCATTTCAGAAATAGCCAAGATTTTCCTTCAATTTTGATTGGCTAAAGTTATTATATATTCATGGATCTGTATGACTATTAGAAAATGAAATTGAGGCTAAAGCAAAAAATTAAGTCTTGCATTACATATTTATCACCTTAGTACAATACATTCTCAGTCATCTATTACACCATATTACATGATGACTTGCCATACACAAAATTTGCATTGATCATACATGATTGCTTGGTCATGTAGTTGCTTAAGGGATTTGATAATGATGGCATGAGATGATCCTAGTAAGGTTTATTATACTCAATTCACACTAGGAATCTCGTGCCTAGCACAATCCTTCTATAATATTATTCATGCCCAATCATGTAGTGCTACCTATTTATTTAGCTTAATTTTAATCAAGATTAATATTAAGATCACACATTACTTATCACTAACCATGTTATATTCAATAAATCACTTTAAAACAATTTTTGGATCATAACATTTCAATTTCAGCATAACATAACCTCATACAGGACCTGCTTCATGACCATACACAAGGGCCAACCTCCATTTACGGTCATATACAAGCACACATCCTCGAGGTCTATTGTTGACTAGTCAAAATCATAAGGGTATATTTCCCAACACAATATTTCTACAAAAATAAAATTACATCACAAATATCAATTACATCTCTTTACAAATATCAAACACATTACATCAAATCACATCTCATTCTCCTACAATGATATCATGACTAGCATGATAAAAAGTGCATTAGAAATCAAACATGACTATAAGCATCATTATGTAAGATCATAAAAAAACAAATATCATTAGAATTTGCATAACATATACAAAAATAAATAAAAAAATAATAGTATGGTATTAATATCAAGAAAATACACATAGGATTCAATTGTTATGCCACAATAAAAATTAGCATACTTAGTCACTAGGGAAGTATGCCACAAATAGAAACATTGGCATATCATTCCTTGGAGATCTTAGAGCTCTAACCCTCATTTGGTGGTGGCATAGACACCTAAAATCATGTAGCCTAGGACACCATTCGAGAAGTTGATCGAGAGTTATTCGAAGCAACCAAACCTGGGGGTAATGTCACCATCTAACCCTTTGGAACTAGCTAAAAATATAAAGTTTGGTAGAAGATATCTCACTGAGCCACTAGTTTCACCTCTGCTCATGTCATTGTTAGCTCATCCTAGAGATAGAAATGTAAACTACTACCCATGGAGTGGGTTGCATTACTCTTTAAGGGTACACTCCTTACCTACCCTTGCGACTGTGCCTATGCAAGTAGTTCCCATACCCATGCAAGTTGTACCTATGCTCATGCAATCATAGTCTATGACTATGTAAGATAAGCCTCCAGTGACTAGATTTGGCTTGCTTGTATCACTATTTAGATCTTTAGTCCATATATCTCTACTTGTAAAGTAATGATCTCTCCTACGCTACTCATCTATCCAACCTCTATCTCAATGCCCTTCTTGGGTGAATCCTATGGCTATGGTGGTAAAACGAACTGCTACAATGGTGAGCTCTGCTATTGATAGGTGCCCTGTGATGGTTGTGGGATATGCTTATGTCAAAAAATGTGTCTCATTCTCTACCTACATCTATATGCCCATCCTCCTCTCAATTTATGTAGTCCTATCTATCTACGTCAAGGAACCTCAGTTAGTCTTGGTCCAAGACAACCTCTCTATACCTTTGTCTAGTGAGCCATTGCCCTACCTGTACTAGCCCATAGTTCCCCATTGGGAAAATTCTAGTGATCCTCAAAGGACATATCCCAATAAACAACTGATCATAACCTACCTCAATTCCTACATCATCTACCCTAGGGTCCATATAGATGAGGTCATCCTCCTCTAGCTCTCTAAGGTGGACTATATCTGCATCTCCTCCCACAAATACTATATCCTTGGTCACTTGTCTATAGGAGATGTTCCCTATCTCTCTGTAATCCCTTACTATAGTCCAAACTATAATTGCACCCCATAAAAATGGTATAGCTTTACTCTTCCTTCTTGAAATTTAGCCATCATATCCGCTACACTAGATCTAACTCAAAGGCATCCTGGTCCCACCTTGGATGCATCCTCCATGGTTTCCAAGTGATCCAATGAGGCATAAGATAATATACCATCCACCTCAAAAAATCTAAGCCACCTACCCATGCATTGTGCTCTCCCTTCGCATGTATCCACCTAAATACTATTGGGCATCCTACCTCCAGCTCTCCCCAAGGAAGCCAACATGGCCTTCATACAATAATATGCTCCTAGCTCCATACTTGGAGCAATGTCATCATAACAATGTTGGTGTGTTTCTTATACATGATATTCCATAATATCCTATACAAGTGACACAAAACTAATGGTCCCTAAGCAAATTGATGACCAATATCCCTAATATCACTAACTACTCTAGCAAGAGCCCATGGCAGGTGCCATCTACTCATGTGGCCAACCAAAACTCCACCCAATATGCCACTAAGTACCACTGTTACTCTCAAAATGATTTGTCTCTCCTATCTCCCTAACACTAATGCCACTCTAGAAAACTTAAAATTTGGCATCCCTTATCAATCTCTCCACAAATACAGCCTATAATACTGATTGTTACACTTAAATACCACTTATGGGAATATTGAGGATCCTCCAAACATCCTTGAGAGTAATAGACATCTATCTTGTAGGTAACCAGAAGGTGGATGACTTTGGATGCCATCTCTCTGCTAAAGTTGTAAGCAGAGATGTGTCAGGCTTGACCTAAGGCATCTCAGCCACATGAAGGAGTCCAACCTCCTTCAACCACATCCCATCCTCCTGACTAAGGGATTGCATCCATTATATAAAGTTTCTCAACTTCCACTCTTGATTCTCAAAAGTACCAATTTGCAATAACGAAAGAGATACAATTGTATATCATTAGTTCATAAAAACCTCAAAAAACATGGAAAACAAAGATATCAAATCAAAATTTACACAATTCAACTTTACTTTCTCTTACAATTACGTTGTCTTTGATGAATTTGCATCCTATTCACAATTTCACATCCTGAGAAGACTTTTCCTGCAGAACACGAATTCACGATGTAGACCGTGAATTTGTCACGAGGGTTTCACACAACAAAACCACTCCAAAATCCAAAAGCAAAATTGAAAAACTAAATGGTCCAAAAGTATTAAAAAATGCAATTTTACTTACCCATTTTATCTAGAGCTCTTTTTATCACAAATTGTGTAGTGAAAATGAATTAGGGTTTGCCCTAATTTACTTTTTAAACGTTGTTTTTTACTTCTTTTTCACGTTTTTCTTTTTTAGTTTACAATTTTGAGTTCCATGAGGAATTATGCATTCCTCATGAAACTCAAGGGGGCACCTCAATCGGAAAGATTAAAAATTCTTTAATTTTTCCTATGCCTCGATTTTTGTGACAATATATATATATATATATATATATATATATAATCAACTATCAAACAGGATTCATGATAACCTTTCATAAAAAACTGCACATTCCTTTTCTGCTCATAGCCTAAGTGTCCACATATTTATTTGATGCATTTATTTTTCATAAATGCACCAAAGAGGGGGCACAATGTAGACAGGTAAATTTAACCCATGTCAAATTTCCTATCTCTCCTAACAAATGTAAATTCATCCCTCTTTTAGATTTTATGCTTCTCCTATGCACGTGACAAATGATTTGGCACATATTCCCCTATATTCCATAATTTTGTGACCTAGAGGCTAGAACGTGTATCCACAAAATCTAAAATATGCTTCCTACCAAGCCGATCATTTGGATTTCATACCAAATTTGCCAACGGTCCGATCTTGACAATTTTCCATCCTGGTGACTAGAACATAAATTTGCTTAATTTAGAAAAACTCCAAATTAGCCCAAGTTGATACAATTTGGCACCATAGATCTTATGACATTTTATCTATTCTACGTACCATAAGGCCATTAAACTCATAATCAACCTCCATTTTTTAGTTGATGGGTGGATCAAGTATTGGGATACATTTTGAATATCTTTGGGAGGTTTTTTAGGGTAATTTTCATTTTTTGTGATTTGAGTGCAGGTATCTAACATATTTTATAGGTTTGATAAGCTGGAACAGGATCTCTACATTACCATGGAGATTATTTGTAGGTAAAGGCTTATTTTGTATTGGATCCATCACTCGACCATCATTCTTTAGATTTCTGATGATCTGATCTACTGCAAAACCACTGTAAATTTATTGTACTATCTTTTGATCATTCTATAATTACATCTCACATCAGCATTTTATCTATTTCTTTGAATTTAATAATTTTATGCCTCAACAAATGTCAAATATGTAGGTCATGTATTCATGTCTAGGTCACAAATTTGCAGAATTGCAGGTCTAGAGGTAAATACATATAGTTAGATTCATAATGGCATAGGCATATTCATTTTAGATCACCTTGCATCTAGTAATGCTTAATCATTTTCATATTTCATCCCTATATTCAGTTTATGTTCAGATCTATGCATGCTTTCATTATTCTTTTTTTTGAAATAAGGTTGTTTAATATATTTAGGGGATCTCACTATTGATCCATCAAGGATAAGATCTACAGTGGTCTAAGTAGATCCCCAAATCCTAATTTCCAATTTTAAGGGTCTTGTGTAGAAGCTCTTTGCAGATCTTTTAAGGACACGATTTTGCGGGCTAGCTTCACTGATAGTTTGTGTATCCATTTGCACCAACCATATGGATGAGGTAAGTATGATAAATCCCATTCATGCTAGTTTGATTCTATTTTGTGTATTCATATTATTATTTTACTTCAAATTTGTGCACTTAATAATAAAAAAAGATAAAAGACAAAAAGAAAAGAATAGATAATTCATCACGCTCGCTTGCATTTAGATCTAGACTGTTTGTTGCTTTCATGGAATGTAAAATGCATGTAGCATAGATCTAGTTGCATTCTACCTAAAACCTAGGTGTATGCAAATCAAATAACACATTAAAATTTCATAATGCATAGACTTGAAAATAGTCTTTAAATGTTCCTTTGCGAACCCGCTATAATTCATCAACAAACACCAAAGAGGGTACAACAACTAGTACCTCTCAATTGAGGTGTAGATACCCTATTTTACCATCCCCCTTCCAGGCATAGATCCATTAGCCTAAAGGAAAGGGGTGCAACAATTTTGAGTCTACAACATCCACTAGAAGTCAAGAGTAGTTATAGGATTAATTATTGTTTGTTATGCCTAAATTAGGCATCCATTATATTTGAATATCCATCATTCCATAATGCAAATAATCA
Source organism: Wollemia nobilis (assembly GCA_028583015.1). Lineage (NCBI taxonomy): Eukaryota > Viridiplantae > Streptophyta > Pinopsida > Araucariales > Araucariaceae > Wollemia > Wollemia nobilis. Next base: position 2,833,190 of record JAQPPZ010017049.1, on the reverse strand, counting down.
AAGCATATAATAATTAGTAGTATCAATGGTATTAGTGCAAGTCTCAATTCCTCAATGAGGAAGAGAACTAATCTCTTCCTCAAGCTTCAACGTAGAGAATCCCCAAAGAGCTTTCTATTGAATAAAAATATCTCAAGGTAAATAAAAACCTTTCCAAGGACCAACATTCCATTGTTGTAAGGGTAAATAACTCTACCAAACACTAGAATATTGCTAAATAAAGGTCTCAATATAAAGAATCCTACCAAAAACCAAAGTAGAAAAGGTAGTAATATCAAGATAAAATCCTATCAGTGATTAGTTGAGTTTAAATCACCAAAAAAAGAAAGGTGAATTTTAACATTGTTCAGACTATTATAAAGGTATTCGTAGACACCTAAAACACATCATGTTGAGGAGACTACCTATATTTACTCCTTTAAGGCCATATGACCCATCTTGGGTAGTCCTAGAGCTCAACAGTGGTTTTCACCACTCAAACAGGATGAAATTTATCTTTGTAGCCAAGACTGTCCCACTAGAGGATGGTATTTAGAGATCGTCTTACCCCGAGATGGCCCCTAATTGAGATAATATTACCCTAAGATGGATTTCAATCATGGTCATCTCATATCAATATGGGTCGTAGTCACAACTGTATCACCTTTATATGATCATGCCATAAGCAATTTCAAATGCACAATGGATAAAATGGTTGCATATGCCAGCTAAGCATAACGATATCTAGTTACTTACAAAGGAAGTTTCAAGAATAGGTAGTTATATTTTCTTGAATCTAAATTTTCTTGGATTCCCTTACAATATTATATTCCTATTTGAATGTCTATATAATTGCACCTAACCTTCATTAATCATCAAGGAGTTTTCATGCAACGAAGTGTTGTCAAATTGAGGTTCAAAGAGAACTTTCACTTCCAAGTAATGAAGTGTTGTCAAATTCCAACCACAAAGCTCCCAAATCCATTTACATTCGTTTCTCCATATAAATCATGATAATGGATCAATTTGAAGGTTGAAGATCACATTCATGCTCTTTGTGCAATCAAGCATCCTTGCTTTGATGTTAGATTCTACCCTTAAGTCGTTCTCCATGAATGCACCAATTCATCGACCAATCCACAGATCGAATCTGACATCATCTCACATTGACCAATATTAGATATGGCCCATAGGTACAACCATATCTCTCTAAGACAACCTGCAGGCACAACCTTCCTGGATAGAGATGGCCTTCCGAGAAGGGATCTGTTTCTTATTTTATTTATTTTATCTAGTTTAGAAACATTTTTAGTTACTGTTTTAGTAGAGATAATCTTTCTTTTCACACATGCATTTATCTTATTTTAGTTTCTTTATTGTTTTCTTTACCATTAATACAGACCTTATCTTGAAAGGCTCTACATATGCTTTTAATGTTGTTTAATCTTTCTTGTGTGTTGGTCATAGGTATCTACAAGGAAGAAACAATATAAAGACTCACATATCAACATCATTAATTGTGATAGTCCTGTAAACCTATCCTAAATAAATTTGTGGATGCAAAAATATCCTGCATAGTACATCCGAATTGTTTCATTTGTAATTTATTGTATCAAGATTGGTAGCAATCCCTAAAAGGGAATGAAATTTGTAACCTTATTGGAAATAACAAGACATTATTAACAAGAGGGCATCATCCATAATTTTATTTTATTGTATTATTTATATTCATGGTTACATATTGATTGGGTATATCTAGATCTTGTATTTTATTGCATGGATGTATGGTCTTTTTCAATATTTTTAGTGGTGATCACGGTCGGATCTAGTCCACATCTTGCATTCACATTGCTAATTACTATTTGATATTGGTGTTTGTGAGTTGTAGGTATGATAATCCCTTATCGAGATCGCTAGGAGACATGACCATCCCATACAGAGATGGTCCTATTCTACAACAGTCCCTACTTGAGATGGTCCATATTTTAAAACCATCCTTGCATGAGATGATCACTAATCTAATCTGTTGTTGTTGATGATCGTACGAATGGAATTTTTTTTGGAGCTCTACCCCTGAATCCTATGACAAGGGAGATCAGTGACCCTCCCTGTGATCCTCCTTTCTAGATGCTTGTTTTTATACAAACCGTGCATGAGGAAGGAGTGCTCAACTACACCACCATAAACCTCATTGATCAAAAAGCAAAAAAAGCAGAAGCCGAAACATCATAAAATGTAGGACATCAAGGTTAGTACATCTAATTATTTATCTCTATTTTATAAGATAAAAATATGTTAAATTATAGATCTTAGAATAGAAAAATTATACAGTGTCGAGCTTCTATCTATGATCGTCTCTGCTTCGAACGACCCTTGTCTACAACCATCTCTTTGTGAGATGGCCCCTATTGGTGATCATCCCAATGGAGGATGACCCTTGTATGAAGTCATATCTATGTGAGATGGTCCCTTATATGTTGCTTTTTGGTTTGATTGCTTGTTGTCTGTCTACAGGCTACTCATGTAGGGTTCTGCATTTGATAGGGTTTTGAAAATTAAACACTCATTATTTAGAAATCTTGAATTTGAAATATTATTTTTATGCATTAGTGAAAGAGCATGGAATTCTTGGTGATTTTTCTTTCTTTTACATAAAATAAAAAGAACCCCACACACCACATTTCACTTTAAAATTAAAGAGGTGGATTTCATCACCAATCGTTAATCGAGACAAGTAACGATGGGCTTCATCTCCATTTTTTGACTCACACCATAGCAACCCTAGTGGCCAAAGTGAATGGTTTTTTGGATTTCATCATTGAAAAATCCCCTACTATTGGGTGTGGTTAGAATGGGAAGGTTATTGATGCCATTTTACCACATGGTTTAATAATAAGTGGAACGCAACCATTATTTTTTTCCAAGTTCATTTGAGAGTGAAGCGAAAGCCTGTGAGACTTTATCTCATGTATTAGGCAAGTAGCAATACTTAGACATCATTGCCTCCTTTGAGGGGTAATTTTGATTTCTTAGATTTTACATTGAGCCAATATCAATTTTTGCTATTTGAGTCGCATCCCTCGATAGGGGGTGTGCTTGAACTACCTTTAGTAGCTTTCTATTTTTTTTACCCTTATTTTCATAGGAGATAGGGGTTTTCAACATCAAAATATGCAAAATAGTATAGGAACTCACAATTAAAATTTAAAAAATATAATCACATTTTTTATTTGTTTGTTTTAGTAATGCCCTTACACCTAGTACCTATAGGTATTAAACCCATCAAAGGTGTATTATGTAGCATCATGACCCGCCTCCTAGGTCAAATCAAAATTTTCCTCCTAGGTCAAATCATGCACCCTTTCAATTCCATAGGCCCCTACAACATTAAACCAAAAATGCTCAACAAAATAATGAGGCCTATGAAGACTTAGGATCAAATAATTAGGATCAAGGTTACCCAAATTTGCTTTATGAGGATTTGGTTGATGACCACAATCTTCCACCTCACTCCACTAGTAATATTCCACCTTCCCCTCTTTGAGTACAAAGGTAGATAGATAATTTTTAGATTGAGAGGCAAGAGATTCATATTGATAATCCTCTTTCCTTGAACAACCAATAAATATGAGTCTTCAAAGATCCCTTGCCAAAACATAGAACAAACAAATCACCTACCAATCAATAAGAACAACCAAAGAAGGTGAATCATGTGAATGTCAATCCACCTCCCCAAGAGTTTGTGGGAATGATCAATGTTGTGATAGAGAACTAGAGCTCTCCAAATCAATCTACACAACTTGTGGCTCCATCCAACATTCCCTCCACATCACAAGTGCTACCACCACTAAATCTAGTCACACCTACTCCATCTCACACAAAATCTCCATAAAATCAAGAATAGGAGTACCCACTACACCAAAATAAGGATGACCAACCTCCCATAGTTGAACACTCTGAGTTGGAATAATATAATCTAAATCAGGAACAAGAGCATGTGGATATACTCACTAGAAAAGATCACCATGAACCATCCACATCTGCTCAGATGTTAAAGGATTGTGATCCATATTTTCTTAATTTTCAACTGGCACCTACATCTAATCCACCTCCACCACTTACTAGTTTCCATCCAACTTCATCAACAACCATACAACCATCACCTCCACTAGTATTACACCATATCTTAGATCAGATAGCAAAAATTGAGATACAAGTGAGTCACAAAAATAATTCTTTACAATAAATCCTTAATTGGCTCACAAACATTGAGTTACAGTTGAGTCATAAAAAACCTCAACCGCTTGATTGTTAGGCCCAACCCCCTCCTATGTGGTCCAATGCTTAGTATCAATTGAATTAGGGGAAAAAGCAACAACACCACCCACCCCATAACTATACGCTATTACATGAATCTTTAATATCACTTTTCAATCGATTGTGTGAGGCCAAGGCTATCACCTTGTCTAAGATTCATCCCATGGATCCAAATTGCCAAAAACCTAATAGCTATAGAGAGGACTTGTACAGTCTCTATCATTGAAAAATAATCATGATATTTAGGCATGCTAGACATTTAAGAACATAGTACAAGATATGCTCAAGAAAAATCAACTGCATATTGATAATCCTTTTGCTATCAATAACTAATAAATAGGCATATTCAAGGATACATTACCTACACATGGGGGTCAGGTAAAACAACATAATCAAGTGAATGAGATACACACAACCTTACCAACTCATCAAACTGATCCACCTTTGTCTACCTCATTCGAGATGTTTTTTTTTGGTAGATAAGATACTATAGCATTAATACAGGGTTTTATAGGTTGACCCAAAACCTTTTACAAAAATCAGCCGAGGGTTTTTGATGAACATGTCCTTACTAAGTATCCTATATATGTAAAATGTACATGCCACCAAAGCCATTACATACGATAAGGCACATAGCCTGTTATAAAAAAGAAACTTCCCATACAACATTTTGGGTATACCTCAAGAAAACACACCTGCATCATAATTACAAAAAAAGAAATAGATACAGATCCCTTCCTTGAAACAATGGAGAAACAAAAAGCTACAGACACACATAGTAGAGTACTAAAAAAACTCCCACAAGCTCTGTATTGATAGTTACTCTTAATAATTCTTTGGTAATTGCTTTCTTCCATATATGACATGCTTTGGGACCACATCCTGTCTTGGCCAATCAGCCTTAGAGAAGTTAACCTGCTGGCTAGATTTATGGCGGTGGCTATCTGGTGGTCCATGTGGCTTTGGTTCAAAGTCTTATATTGTCGTTTCTTTCCTAACCTATGATTATCAACCAACCTTAAATTACTAAGATGAATAGGAGCCATGTTATCTGACATGTGACTATCCCCATTAATCTTTGTGGTATTTCCAAGCAAAGATCCACCAAGACTGAAAGCTCGAATAATTTTTATTGTGAGTCCATTTCAAAAAGAGACGGGAATACTCATAGCCTTAAAACTTACAGTGCCTTCCCTGTTGGTAAATTTGACTATCATTCTTGGCATTCTTGTTGAATAAGCTCCTCTACTTCACTTGGGACACCGTGTTCCCATTTGAAAAGTTTGTCACCATCGACACCCAAATTGGCCAGCTTATCAACAACTTTGTTAGCTTCCCAAAATACATGTTGGGCTTTTCTATCATGTATTCATTTTCTATCATGTCTTCCCTGGAAATGGATCCTAGCCTCTTAAAAAATTATTTCAATCCTCCAAGGAGGTGTTTTCCAATTATTGAGGAGATTTATAACATGCTTAGAGTCTCCTTCTACGATCAAATTGATTTCTAAGTCTTGAGTCCTTTGAAGGCATCTCCACATAGCTCTAGCTTTAGCTTTGTTGTTTGTCCTTATTCCTAAATATTTAGAAAAAACAAGCATCATATTCCCATTATGATCTCACACAATACCGCTAGCACCTACTCTGCCAGGATTGTCCTTAGCGGTTCCATAAAAATTAAGCTTAAACCAACCCGTAGGAGGTGGGGACAACTTAACATTGGCTCTAGGGTTGACTACCCTAGGCACAGACTCATCTAACAAGGTTAAGCTTAAATATTGAGAAATTGTGGTCTCCTGCAGATGAGGTTTATGACTATCAAAAGGGATAAGGTTCACATTCTCGTTGGCAAAGGATATGATCCTGGCAATGATAGTTTGATGATTATGGATAGACTCATTAAAGACTCTATGGTTCCTTTCTAACCACACCTGCAAAAGATAGTGATTGAGATAAATTTTCCACATGTATCTAAGTATTTGGCTTGAAAAGGGAAAAGGCCACTAGATGAACAAATCAAGTACGATGGTTGGTTTAACCCAAGAAATATTGAAGGTCTAAAAAACCCCACTTAGGACAATCAAGGAAAAATGGCACTCAAGTAAAATGTGATAAATGGTCTCCCAATTAGCCCTACATAGATAACAACAATTAATGATACAAATACCTTTACGCATTATCAATGGTTATAATTCTTCCTTGGATAACCAACCATGAAAAGACTACAATTTTTGGAATTAAATTTTTTGTCCAAACTAAGTCCTTTTGGAGGACAAAATCCTCATCATCAAGTAGAAGCTTGTAATTTGATTTAACAGTGAACTGCCCATTTTTTGTAGGAGCCCAGGTCACTTGATCTTCCTTGTGTCTCATGGGGATAAAATATTTCTCAAGAATGTTACAAAGATCATTTGATTCTTCTTGAAATTCTTGAATCCTTATTTGTTTCCACTTCATTCTGCCTTTGTCCTCAACCATATAATCAGAGAATTTTTTGCCAATGAGTTCTTCCATGATATCTCTGATTCGAGCTAAGTTAGGATATTGCGTTAGTGGTTCATCCTTAGCCCACCTATCATTCCAGAAATTTATCCTCTCACCATTGGCTAAAACCCATATTAAACCTTTTTTGATGATTTCCTTACAATTGATGATTGCTTTTCAAAAAGAAGAACCTCTAATTGGAACTGTGTCACTTAGAAATTCCATATTTTGAAGATACTTTCGTTTGATGATAGTTGTCCATTCATTTTATTCACCAGAAATGAGGCACCATGCCTGTTTAGCTAGTAAAGCTAAATTCATATGAGCAATTCTCCTCAGACCTAAGCCCCCATTTTCCCTGGGTCTGCACACTTTGTTCCATCCTACAAGGTGTATTTTTTTTCTCCTCTGATCCAGTCCATAAAAATTCTTTTTGGAGTTTCTCAAATTTTTGGAAAACCTTCACAGGGGATTTGAAAATGAAGAGAAAATAGACTGGAATACTCTGAAGAGAGGCCTTAGTGAGGGCTAGCTTTCCTGCTTGAGATAGAAGATGACCTTTCCATCCAGCAAGTTTTTTTTAAATTCTTTCAATAATCCTGTCCCACATTGACTCTCTTGGAGAACCAATGAAAAGAGTGAGACCAAGATACAAAGTGGGGAGGTTTGCTATATCACACCCTAAAATTTATGCAATCATTACTTACCTCTGAATGAGGGTGTTCAAGAAATATAACTTGATTTTACTAAAATTAACTTTCTGACTAGCAATGTCCTTGTAGAGTTGTAGGATGTATTTAATTCTTTTGGCCTCAACCATCGACGCATTAGTCAATAGAAGGATATCATCGACAAATTATTGGTGAGAAACAACCCTAGTGAGAAATGTTGTCTTAATTCATGATATTAGCCTTGAACTACAAGCATTTTTTATGGTTCTGCCTAAAGCTTCTGCCACAATGATGAATAACATGGGGTTGATAGGTTCCCCCTGCTGAATTCCTCTACGACTTTAAAAGTAACCAGTAGTTGTTCCATTAACCAAAATTGAGAACCATGCTTTAGAAATGCATTCTTTGATCAAATTAACCCATTGGTGGTGAAAATCAAACTTAAGGAGGACAACAATCAGAAAGTCCCAATTTAGCCTATCAAATGCTTTGTTCATATCAAGATTGAGGGCAAAAACAGACCTATTAGTCTTATGAGCAGAGTGCAGAGCTTCATGAACTGTGATAACTCCATCCAAGATTGACCTACCCTGGATAGAGCTTCCTGTTAGTCAAAAAGTGACTAACTACAGAAAAATAGTTGATGCACCTTTTTGCATATTTTCCAAGAAGACCGAAGTGGCCCATATGCTAAAGATCAAAGAAAAAGCAAAACACCGCAAGGAGGAAAAAGTGTCGCGATATCGCGACATGTTGCATTTTCACGGTCCAAAGCAAAGAGAAAGAGCAAGGAGGAAAAAGTGTCGCGATATCGCGACATGTTGCATTTTCGTGGCTAAGAGCAAAAAAAGAGAGCAAGGAAGAAAAGTGTCGCGATATCGCGACATGTTGCATTTTCGTGGCTAAGAGCAACAAAAGGGAGCAAGGAGGAAAAGTGTCACGATATCGCGACATGTTGCATTTTCACGGCTAAGAGCAACAGAAAGGAGCAAGGAGGAAAAAGTGTCGCGATATCGCGACATGTTGCATTTTCATGGCTAAGAGCAACAAAAGGGAGCAAGGAGGAAAAGTGTCGCGATATCGCGACATGTTGCATTTTCATGGCCAAGAGCAACAGAAAGGAGCAAGGAGGAAAAAGTGTCGCGATATCGCGACATGTTGCATTTTCACGGCTAAGAGCAACAAAAGGGAGCAAGGAGGCAAAAGTGTCGCGATATCGCGACATGTTGCATTTTCATGGCTAAGAGCAACAAAAGGGAGCAAGGAGGCAAAAGTGTCGCGATATCGCGACATGTTGCATTTTCGCGGCTAAGAGCAAAAAAAGGGAGCAAGGAGGCAAAAGTGTCGCGATATCGCGACATGTTGCATTTTCGTGGCTAAGAGCAACAAAAGGAAGCAAGGAGGCAAAAGTGTCGCGATATCGTGACATGTTGCATTTTCATGGCTAAGAGCAACAAAAGAGAACAAAGAGGCAGAAGTGTCACGATATCGCGACATGTTGCATTTTCATGGGCAAAAGCAAAGAGAAAGAGCAAGGAAGAGATGAATGTCATGATTTCATGACATGTCTCATTTTCATGGCTGGAAGTGGCAGACGAGCAAAGTAAGAGATGAATGTCACGATTTCATGACATGTCTCATTTTCTGGCTAGAAGCGGCAGAAGAGCAAAGTAAGAGACGAATGTCACGATTTCGTGACATGTCTCATTTTCATGGCTGGAAGCGGTAGAAGAGCAAAGCAAGAGATGAATGTCATGATTTCGTGACATGTCTCATTTTCATGGCTGGAGGTAGCAAAAGAGCAAAGCAAGAGACGAATGTCGCGATTTCGTGACATGTCTCATTTTCATGGCTGGAAGCGACAAAGAGCAAAGCAAGAGATGAATGTCACGATTTCATGACATGTCTCATTTTCATGGTTGGAAGTGGTAGAAGAGCAAAACAAGAGACGAATGTCACGATTTCATGACATGTCTCATTTTCATGGTTGGAGGCGACAAAAGAGCAAAGCAAGGAAAGAATGTCACGATTTCGTGACACGCCAACTGTAAAGGAATAAAATGTATTTTTGGCAATCAAAGGCATGCACTGACACCAAGAAGTGATTTTTGACATGATTATCAGAAATCTAGGATAGAGCAGGCTTGCCAGATGATTGAAAATGTGACAGGCTCATCTAGAATCTAATCTGGAGAGAAGATATCTAATTCATAGAAGACTTGTTGTGTATTATTAGAAACTGTAGATGATTGCTTGTAAAATAGTAAGATGTACTTAGAAAAAGATACTCTTTTAGGGTATATATAGGGGTGAGCGACTCCAAAAAAGGGTCGGCTCTTGGACGTTTACAAGCTTGATGTACATGTACTGGATTACAAGCAATAAAAGATTTCTTCTTCTGGCTTCCGAAACTTCGTGTGCAAGTGTATGTATCTAGTGTTTTAAATTTTATTCATTCTAAGTTTTATAATGTATCTGTTCTGAAATCTAGACTTTGCAATGTATAAATCTTGTTTCTAGAGTTGAAAATTAAAATATATTTACATGCTTTTAGACGAACATCTAAAATTCATACTCATGAATTCATGTTTTCTATAAAGAAGATATAAAGAAAACTCTGAAAGTAGTAATCTGCATCATCAATGTTTGTTGTTGTCTAATCTGTACCATGAGAAAAGTTCTAGCTTAGGCTATATTTCCCTTATCTCTTGTTCCCCTTTTCTCTAAAAAACTCAAAGGAACCAGCCTTCTCTGGAGACTAGACAGATGATCTCAAGCAAGATCTGTCTATTCAATGTTGGCAAAGTCTAAGGCGCAACACTATTAACCGAAGGCAGATTTTGTTCCAATAGTTTTTGGCATGCCCGGTGGGACCAACAATCCCATAGTATTGTATAAGTTTTGGTGTTTTACCTTAAGAGCCTTTTTGTTTAAAAATCTCAAGAAAAACCACCTGGCGACTCCATTGCAATTTAGACCATAAAAGAAAGACCTTGTCTAAAAACCTTCTAGTTATATAGCCATATGATAACCAGATCCCGAGCTAGAAACTCTGAAGAACCTATCGAGTTCTTTGAACTACATCTCGAAAGCCTAAAAGCACACCCTATGCTAGCCGCACGATCAAATCCGCCCGACACCATTAGCACCTCTTTAACACCCATTGTAGGAGCATCTGCAAGCAATCCCATAGCGGTTGTAACTCCTTTAGCAATCATGGCAGCCGCCCCTGCCCCAACGCATCTTGTGTGGAATCAAACTGGCCCTTTGAACTTGGGAACACACCACCAAATTCCACAAGCTGCACTAAAAGCATTACCGACCTTTGACGAAATAGGAAAAACAGCAGATGAGCACTGTTTAGATGTATCATCGCTAGCATCTATTTACAACATCACTCAGGAAGATGTAATGGTCAGATTGTTGATTATATCTTTGAAAGGAAAGATGCTCTATTGGTACAGAGCGCTTCCCGCTGGATCCATTACTTCTTGGGTAGTACTTGTCGATCGTCTGGTCGATGAATTTAATATACATGCGGATCCTTTCACATTGTTGAATCAATTCACTATCATTGAGAGGCATCCACAAGAAGAAATCCAAGATTTCAACATCAGATTTACCAGAACTCGTGATAGAGTACCGCAAGGCCTAAAACCCATGGAAGAACAAGCTATATGCTATTATTTAAGGGCTTTTGATTCAGATCTCAGTATGATAATAAGGCAATCCCGTGTAACCACTTTTCTTGGGATCTATGTAGAGGCAACAAAGGGCGAAGCTGATCTCATCGCTACAAAAATATATCCATCAAAAAGTCTATTGCCAATTTTACCAGAGCTTTCCCAAGCATCAATTTCTAAACTTCCTGTACTCCCATCAACATAGGCCCTCCCATCTATAGCCGCACCTCCTACATTCCTTGCATTACCAGCTACACCCCTTGCATCAGCTCCCCCTAATGATCAATACATGACCATAATTGATACAATGAAGACATTGTCAAATGAAATGGCATCCATGAAAAAGAGAGAGGCTGAAAGGAATTTTCTGCCAAGGAGGTTCCCTCAGGTAACAAGAGATGCAGCACAATCAAGCAATAGGGGACAAGAGAGACCGAGCACGGTATATACAAATGAGACAGTGGAGGCCGAGGAGCCTCCCACTGATTCTAACTTTTGGTGTACTACATGTAACGATCCACATGGGGAAAGTTCGTGTATGATACACCAACATTATGTACAAAGTATAGCAGTTGAAAAGAGTAAAGAAAAAATGAAAGGCCATGTAAATATAATTAGAGAGAAGGACCACAACTTCATGATGCCTACAGTAGAACAGGTTTCAGTTTTGACAAGATCAGGTAAGAAACCACTGCAAGTAGACCCTAAAGAGCTTCAGCCATTGAATGTTTCCCCTGCTCCCAAGGAAGTTCCCAAAGAAACTCCTAAGGGAAGTCTCCCTCAGAAAGAAAATATCAGTTTCCAGCCAAAATTCAAGGGCAAGAAACACACAAAGAATTTATTCCTCGGGGGAAAATGAAACCCAAGAACAGGCTAGGGAAAGGTTGAGATTCCCCTCGCTGACAAAAAGGCAAAGAACTGAAGCTACCCAGGGATACAAAAATAAATATGAAACTTTTGCCAAAGAAAGAGAAAGAATAGTTGATTCACCTACATTCAGTATAGTAGAGGAAATGAAAAAGACTCCTTCTAAGGCAAGTATGTATGATGCTCTTCAAATCCCAAGTCAAATCGATCTCCTACAGGAATCCCTAAGAACAATGAAAAATGGAGGTAGGACTGCATCATCTTCAAAAATGGTTCTAACGAACTTGACGTCTACCACTGGTAAGAATAGGCCACCACCCTTTTATTTGTCCCTTCAAATGGAAGGATGGGTTGTCCACAACTGCATGATAGATTCAGGCATTGCTACCACTGTGATACCCAAAGCAGTATGTGATATTATGGGAATGGAGTACACTAGGAGCAGCGTAGGCGTCCTACAGTTAGATGGTACTCCAGTAAAAACTGTAGGAGTGATAAAGGATATTCCCATACGGCTGCATAAAATGCCTCAGATGACAGTCATACAAGAGGTAGTAGTCGTAGACTTGGAGCCCTATTTTGGTATGTGTCTATCCAGAGAGTTCACAACAAATATAGGAGGATACTTATCCTTAGATTATTCTCATTTGGAGATACCTTTCAAAGGTAGAAGGGTCAAGATTTTTAATGAGAAACCATCTACGTTTCATGTAGAAAAGATTGGTGAAACTGACCGTGTAAATATGATGACTGAAGAAACAATAGAAGAAGATCTAATGGAAGAAACATTAGAAGAGCTCCAAGATGAGGACGAGTTTTCTCTAAAGAATTTTAATGCCATGATAGAAACAGAAATAGGAAACTATTCTATTGAGAAACCAAAAAGAAAATTGATACCCTCCCTAGAAAAGGATGGTTCCGTGAATCAATTGTGGAAGCTTTTCTTTGATGGGGCTAGGTGCAAGAATGGAGCTGGTGCCGAAATAGTTTTGATTTCTCCCATCGGAGAGGAAAAGGTTTTCTCTTACAAGTTGACTTGGAGTTGCTCCAATAATGTAGCAGAATATGAGGCCCTGTGCTTAGGGTTAAGAAAGGCTGAGAAATTGGGAATCAAACAGTTACTCATCTATGGAGATTCAGAACTTATTGTGAATCAAGTCACCAAAAAATGTATAAGTAAACAACATTATTTGAAGGCTTACAGGAACAAAGTGTGGGATCTCTTAGAGGCCTTTGAGGCCCTAAATATAAAGTTTATCCCTAGAGAACAGAATACCCACGCAGATTTGTTAGCTTCAGTGGGAGCTAATTTTTGTCCTGTAAGTAATGTTATTCAGAAGTCTAAAACTGTTAGACTTATATACAGGCCTTCAATGCCTGATAAAAATATTTTCTGGCAAGTTTTTGAAAATGATGAACAGATACTGGATTTCTTAATCCATGAAATGAATTGCTCAGCCAACCGGGATCTGCAGGATGAAGAGGAAGAGGATATTATTCAGTTAAAAAACAATCATATTCCTAAGGGTCTCATCACCCTTGAAAGCCTGTTTGATAACAATGATAGAGCAGTTGGCCAGAAAATCAAGGTCGATAAACGAAGATACAAAGATGTAGAGTTGGAGCCAGGCAAAATGATTAAGGTTGGAATCAGTTGTACAGAAGAGGAAGTGAACCAGATCAGAGAATTGTGTAAAAAATTCCCTGACATCATAGCTTGGGTGTATAGTGATCTAAAAGTGTACAATAAAGATGTTATTCAACATACCATAGAATCAGAAGAAGGAGCTAAGCCTTTTAGGCAAAAGCAAAGACCAGTGAATCCGAAGATAGAATCTTTGATGAAACAAGAACTGCTAAAACTCCTTCAAGCTAAAATAGTATACCCTATTAAACACTCCACCTGGGTGGCAAACTTGGTACCAGTCAGGAAGAAAAATGGAGATATCAGATTGTGTGTAGATTTTAGAAATCTGAACAGAGCATCACTCAAAGATCATTACCCGCTACCTCAGATTGACCAAATGCTACACACAGTTGCAGGAGTTATGCAACTCTTACAGTTAGAAGAACAAAGAGAGCAATCATACAATCACAATCAGAAGCATATGGCAGATATTGAAGGATGGTTCAACAAAAAGACAACTGCCAAAAAATTTAGAGTGGGAGACTTGGTTTTGAAATGGAATGTAAAGAAAGCTAAGCCAGGTAACCATGATAAATTCGATGCTTTCTGGGAGGGACCATTTGAAATTGTTTCAGAGAAATAGTTCAATGCTTTCGAGTTGAAAGATCAAGATGGATTGGTTCTTCCCATCACGGTGAATGCATTTCACCTAAAGTTATATTTCTGTTGAGAAAGTAGAAAAGGAATTATATGTACAGTATAATATAAGTATATTCAGACAATATTTGTAAATATTACCATTTTTCGGCCTTAACAAAAAATTTCAGTCGTAGCCAATCAGAAGTCGACATTTTTTTTGAATAGAGATACTAAGGTATAAAGGGAGTTTTGACGAGGTAATGTTCACTTTTAATCTAAGTGCATTTTCCTATGTTCTTTGTCTTTCTCTGAAAGATTCTTTTTACAACTGCGTTGTTGACTCCGTTTCCCAATGGATGAAGGCTTGGTTCAAAATTTTTGCAAGCAAAAAATCCCCCGAAAGGCGCCAAGAATGTTAGTCAAAAAGTGACTAACTACAGAAAAATAGCTGATGCACCTTTTTGCATATTTTCCAAGAAGACCGAAGTGGCCCATATGCTAAAGATCAAAGAAAAAGCAAAACACCGCAAGAAGGAAAAAGTGTCGCGATATCGCGACATGTTGCATTTTCGTGGCCAAAGCAAAGAGAAAGAGCAAGGAGGAAAAAGTGTCGCGATATCGCGACATGTTGCATTTTCGTGGCTAAGAGCAAAAAAAGGGAGCAAGGAGGAAAAAGTGTCGTGATATCGTGACATGTTGCATTTTCGTGGCTAAGAGCAACAAAAGGAAGCAAGGAGGAAAAAGTGTCGCGATATCGCGACATGTTGCATTTTCGTGGCTAAGAGCAACAAAAGAGAGCAAGGAGGAAAAGTGTCACGATATCGTGACATGTTGCATTTTCATGGCAAAGAGCAAAGAGAAAGAGCAAGGAAGAGACGAATGTCGCGATTTCGTGACATGTCTCATTTTCGTGACTGGAAGCGGCAGACGAGCAAACTAAGAGACGAAAGTGTCACGATTTCGTGACATGTCTCATTTTCATGGCTGGAAGCGGTAGAAGAGCAAAGTAAGAGATGAATGTCATGATTTCATGACATGTCTCATTTTCGTGGTGGGAGGCAGCAAAAGAGCAAAGTAAGAGATGAATGTCACGATTTCGTGACATGTCTCATTTTCGTGGTGGAAGCGGAGAAGAGCAAAGTAAGAGACGAATGTCATGATTTCGTGACATGTCTCATTTTCATGGTTGGAAGTGGAGAAGAGCAAAACAAGAGACGAATGTCACGATTTCGTGACATGTCTCATTTTCGTGGCTGGAGGCGGCAAAAGAGCAAAGCAAGGAAAGAATGTCACGATTTCGTGACACGCCAGTTGTAAAGGAATAAAATGTATTTTTGGCAATCAAAGGCATGCACTGACACCAAGAAGTGATTTCTGACATGATTATCAGAAATCTAGGATAGAGCAGGCTTGCTAGATGATTGAAAATGTGACAGGCTCATCTAGAATCTAATCTATAGAGAAGATATCTAATTCATAGAAGACTTGTTGTGTATTATTAGAAACTGTAGATGATTGCTTGTAAAATAGTAAGATGTACTTAGAAAAAGATACTCTTTTAGGGTATATATAGGGGTGAGCGACTCCAAAAAAGGGTCGGCTCTTGGACGTTTACAAGCTTGATGTACATGTACTGGATTACAAGCAATAAAATATTCTTCTTCGGCTTCCGAAACTTCTGTGTGCAAGTGTATGTATCTGGTGTTTTAACTTTTATTCATTCTAAGTTTTATAATGTATCTATTCTAAAATCTGGACTATGCACGTATAAATCTTGTTTCTAGAGTTGAACATTAAAATATATTTACATGCTTTTAGACGAACATCTAAAAGTCACACTCAAGAATTCATGTATTTCTATAAAGAAGATATAAAGAAAACTCGGAAAGTAGTAATCTGCATCATCAATGTTTGTTGTTGTCTAATCTGTACCATGAGAAAAGTTTCTAGCTTAGGCTATATTTCCCTTATCTCTTGTTCCCCTTTTCTCTAAAAAACTCAAAGGAACCAACCTTCTCTGGAGACTAGACAGATGATCTCAAGCAAGATCTGTCTATTCAATGTTGGCAAAGTCTAAGGCGCAACACTATTAACCGAAGGCAGATTTTGTTCCAACAGTTTTTGGCATGCCCGGTGGGACCAACAATCCCACAGTATTGTATAAGTTTTGGTGTTTTACCTTAAGAGCCTTTTTGTTTAAAAATCTCAAGAAAAACCACCTGGCGACTCCGTTGCAATTTAGACCATAAAAGAAAGACCTTGTCTAAAAACCTTCTAGTTATATAGCCATATGATAACCAGATCCCGAGCTAGAAACTCTGAAGAACCTATCGAGTTCTTTGAACTACATCTCGAAAGCCTAAAAGCACACCCTGTGCTAGCCGCACGATCAAATCCGCCCAACACCATTAGCACCTCTTTAACACCCATTGTAGGAGCATCTGCAAGCAATCCCATAGCGGTTGTAACTCCTTTAGCAATCATGGCAGCCGCCCTTGCCCCAACGCATCTTGTGTGGAATCAAACTGGCCCTTTGAACTTGGGAACACACCACCAAATTCCACAAGCTGCACTAAAAGCATTACCGACCTTTGATGAAATAGGAAAAACAACAGATGAGCATTGTTTAGATGTATCATCGCTAGCATCTATTTACAACATCACTCAGGAAGATGTAATGGTCAGATTGTTGATTATATCTTTGAAAGGAAAGATGCTCTATTGGTATAGAGCGCTTCCCGTTGGATCCATTACTTCTTGGGCAGTACTTGTCGGCCATCTGGTCGATGAATTTAATATACATGCGGATCCTTTCACATTGTTGAATCAATTCACTATCATTGAGAGGCATCCACAAGAAGAAATCCAAGATTTCAACATCAGATTTACTAGAACTCGTGATAGAGTACCGCAAGGCCTAAAGCCCATGGAAGAACAAGCTATATGCTATTATTTAAGGGCTTTTGATTCAGATCTCAGTATGATAATAAGGCAATCCCGTGTAACCACTTTTCTTGGGATCTATGTAGAGGCAGCAAAGGGCGAAGATGATCTCATCGCTACAAAAAGATATCCATCAAAAAGTCTATTGCCAATTTTACCAGAGCTTTCCCAAGCATCAATTTCTAAACTGCTTGTACTCCCATCAACACAGGCCCTCCCATCTATAGCCGCACCTCCTACATTCCTTGCATTACCAGCTACACCCCTTGCATCAGCTTCCCCCAGTGATCAATACATGACCATAATTGATACAATGAAGACATTGTCAAATGAAATGGCATCCATGAAAAAGAGAGAGGCTGAAAGGAATTTTCTGCCAAGGAGGTTCCCTCGGGTAACAAGAGATGCAACACAATCAAGCAATAGGGGACAAGAGAGACCGAGCACGGTATATACAAATGAGACAGTGGAGGCCGAGGAGCCTCCCACTGATTCTAACTTTTGGTGTACTACATGTAACGATCCACATGGGGAAAGTTCGTGTATGATACACCAACATTATGTACAAAGTATAGAAGTTGAAAAGAGTAAAGAAAAAATGAAAGGCCATGTAAATATAATTAGAGAGAAGGACCACAACTTCATGATGCCTACAGTAGAACAGGTTTCAGTTTTGACAAGATCGGGTAAGAAACCACTAGCAAGTAGACCCTAAAGAGCTTCAGCCATTGAATGTTTCCCCTGCTCCCAAGGAAGTTCCCAAAGAAACTCCTAAGGGAAGTCTCCCTCAGGAAAGAAAATATCAGTTTCCAGCCAAAATTCAAGGGCAAGAAACACACAAAGAATTTATTCCTCGGGGGAAAATGAAACCCAAGAACAGGCTAGGGAAAGGTTGAGATTCCCCTCGCTGACAAAAAGGCAAAGAACTGAAGCTACCCAGGGATACAAAAATAAATATGAAACTTTTGCCAAAGAAAGAGAAAGAATAGTTGATTCACCTACATTCAGTATAGTAGAGGAAATGAAAAAGACTCCTTCTAAGGCAAGTATGTATGATGCTCTTCAAATCCTGGGTCAAATCGATCTCCTACAGGAATCCCTAAGAACAATGAAAAATGGAGGTGGGACTGCATCATCTTCAAAAATGGTTCTAACGAACTTGACGTCTACCACTGGTAAGAATAGGCCACCACCCTTTTATTTGTCCCTTCAAATGGAAGGATGGGTTGTCCACAACTGCATGATAGATTCAGGCACTGCTACCACTGTGATACCCAAAGCAGTATGTGATATTATGGGAATGGAGTACACTAGGAGCAGCGCAGGCGTCCTACGGTTAGATGGTACTCCAGTAAAAACTGTAGGAGTGATAAAGGATATTCCCATACGGCTGCATAAAATGCCTCAGATGACGAGTCATACAAGAGGTAGTAGTCATAGACTTGGAGCCCTATTTTGGTATGTGTCTATCCAGAGAGTTCACAGAAAATATAGGAGGATACTTATCCTTAGATTATTCTCATTTGGAGATACCTTTCAAAGGTAGAAGGGTCAAGATTTTTAATGAGAAACCATCTACGTTTCATGTAGAAAATATTGGTGAAACTGACCGTGTAAATATGATGATTGAAGAAACAATAGAAGAAGATCTAATGGAAGAAACATTAGAAGAGCTCCAAGATGAGGACGAGTTTTCTCTACAGAATTTTAATGCCATGATAGAAACAGAAATAGGAAACTATTCTATTGAGAAACCAAAAAGAAAATTGATACCCTCCCTAGAAAAGGATGGTTCTGTGAATCAATTGTGGAAGCTTTTCTTTGATGGGGCTAGGTGCAAGAATGGAGTTGGTGCCGGAATAGTTTTGATTTCTCCCACCGGAGAGGAAAAGGTTTTCTCTTACAGGTTGACTTGGAGTTGCTCCAATAACACGAGTAGAATATGAGGCCCTGTGCTTAGGGTTAAGAAAGGCGGAGAAATGAGGGAAAAAAATTACTCCTCACTAATGGAGATTCAGAACTTATTGTGAATCAAGTCACCAAAAAAGGTATAAGTAAACAGGATTATTTGAAGGCTTACGGGAACAAAGTGTGGGATCTCTTAGAGGCCTTTGAGGCCCTAAATATAAAGTTTATCCCTAGAGAACAGAATACCCACGCAGATTTGTTAGCTTCAGTGGGAGCTAATTTTTGTCCTGTAAGTAATGTTATTCAGAAGTCTAAAACTGTTAGACTTATATACAGACCTTCGATGCCTGATAAAAATATTTTTTGGCAAGTTTTTGAAAATGATGAATAGATACTTGGATTTCTTAATCCATGAAATGAATTGCTCAGCCAACCGGGATCTACAGGATGAAGAGGAAGAGGATATTATTCAGTTAAAAAACAATCATATTCCTAAGGGTCTCATCACCCTTGAAAGCCTGTTTGATAACAATGATAGAGCAGTTGGCCGGAAAATCAAGGTCGATAAACGAAGATACAAAGATGTAGAGTTGGAGCCAGGAAAAATGATTAAGGTTGGAATCGGTTGTACAAAAGAGGAAGTGAACCAGATCAGAGAATTGTGTAAAAAATTCCCTGACATCATAGCTTGGGTGTATAGTGATCTAAAAGTGTACAATAAAGATGTTATTCAACATACCATAGAATCAGAAGGAGCTAAGCCTTTTAGGCAAAAGCAAAGACCAGTGAATCCGAAGATAGAATCTTTGATGAAACAAGAAGCTGCTAAAACTCCTTCAAGCTAAAATAGTATACCCTGTTAAACACTCCACCTGGGTGGCAAACTTGGTACCGATCAGGAAGAAAAATGGAGATATCAGATTGTGTGTAGATTTCAGAAATCTGAACAGAGCATCACTCAAAGATCATTACCCGCTACCTTAGATTGACCAAATGCTACACACAGTTGCAGGAGTAATGCAACTCTTACTGTTAGAAGAACAAAGAGAGCAATCATACAATCACAATCGAAGCATATGGCAGAATCATTGAAGGATGGTTCAACAAAAAGACAACTGCCAAAAAATTTAGAGTGGGAGACTTGGTTTTGAAATGGAATGTAAAGAAAGCTAAGCCAGGTAACCATGATAAATTCGATGCTTTCTGGGAGGGACCATTTGAAATTGTTTCAGAGAAACAGTTCAATGCTTTCGAGTTGAAAGATCAAGATGGATTGGTTCTTCCCATCACGGTGAATGCATTTCACCTAAAGTTATATTTCTGTTGAGAAAGCAGAAAAGGAATTATATGTACAGTATAATATAAGTATATTCAGACAATATTTGTAAATATTACCATTTTTCGGCCTTAACAAAAAATTTCAGTCGCAGCCAATCAGAAGTCGACATTTTTTTTTGAATAGAGATACTAAGGTATAAAGGGAGTTTTGACGAGGTAATGTTCACGTTTAATCTAAGTGCATTTTCCTGTGTTCTTTGTCTTTCTCTGAAAGATTCTTTTTACAACTGCGTTGTTGACTCCGTTTCCCAATGGATGAAGGCCCGGTTCAAAATTTTTGCAAGCAAAAAATCCCCCGGAAGGCGCCAAGAATGTTAGTCAAAAAGTGACTAACTACAGAAAAATAGCTGATGCACCTTTTTGCATATTTTCCAAGAAGACCGAAGTGGCCCATATGCTAAAGATCAAAGAAAAAGCAAAACACCGCAAGGAGGAAAAAGTGTCGCGATATCGCGACATGTTGCATTTTCACGGCCCAAAGCAAAGAGAAAGAGCAAGGAGGAAAAAGTGTCGCGATATCGTGACATGTTGCATTTTCGTGGCTAAGAGCAACAAAAGGAGCAAGGAGGAAAAGTGTCGCGATATCGCGACATGTTGCATTTTCGTGGCTAAGAGCAACAAAAGAGCAAGGAGGAAAAAGTGTCGCGATATCGTGACATGTTGCATTTTCGCGGCTAAGAAAAAAGGAAGACCAAAGGAGGAAAAGTGTCATGATATCGTGACATGTTGCATTTTCGTGGCTAAGAGAAAAAAGGGAGAAGGAGGAAAAAGTGTCGTGATATCGCGACATGTTGTATTTTCATGGCTAAGAGCAAAAAAAGGGAGCAAAGAGGAAAAGTGTCATGATATCGCGACATGTTGCATTTTCGACAAAAGCAACAAAAGGAAGCAAGGAGGCAAAAGTGTCGCGATATCGCGACATGTTGTTTTTTCATGGCTAAGAGCAACAAAAGAGAATAAAGAGGCAGAAGTGTCGCGATATCGTGACATGTCTGCATTTTCATGGGAAAAGCAAAAAAAGAGTAAGGAAGAGATGAAGTGTCACGATTTCGTGACATGTCTCATTTTTGCAGCTGGAAGCGGCAGACGAGCAAACTAAGAGACGAAATGTCATGATTTTGTGACATGTCTCATTTTTGTGGCTGGAAGCGGCAGAAGAGCAAAGTAAGAGACGAATGTCATGATTTCATGACATGTCTCATTTTTGTGGTGGGAGGCAGCAAAAGAGCAAAGTAAGAGACGAATGTCACGATTTCGTGACATGTCTCATTTTCGTGGCTGGAAGCGGTAGAAGAGCAAAGCAAGAGATGAATGTCACGATTTCGTGACATGTCTCATTTTCACGGTTGGAAGCGGCAGAAGAGCAAAACAAGAGACGAATGTCACGATTTCGTGACATGTCTCATTTTCATGGCTGGAGGCGGTAAAAGAGCAAAGCAAGGAAAGAATGTCACGATTTCGTGACACGCCAATTGTAAAGGAATAAAATGTATTTTTGGCAATCAAAGGCATGCACTGACACCAAGAAGTGATTTTTGACATGATTATCAGAAATCTAGGATAGAGCAGGCTTGCTAGATGATTGAAAATGTGACAGGCTCGTCTAGAATCTAATCTGTAGAGAAGATATCTAATTCATAGAAGACTTGTGTATTATTAGAAACTGTAGATGATTGCTTGTAAAATAGTAAGATGTACTTAGAAAAAGATACTCTTTTAGGGTATATATAGGGGTGAGTGACTCCAAAAAAAGGGTCGGCTCTTGGACGTTTACAAGCTTGATGTACATGTACTCGATTACAAGCAATAAAAGATTTCTTCTCCCATTGGCTTCGAAACTTCATATCGTGCAAGTGTATGTATCTAATGTTCTTAACTTTTATTACATTATTAAGTTTTATAATGTATCTGTTCTTAAATCTAAATTGTCGCAATACATAAATCTTGTTTCTAGAGTTGAACATTAAAATATATATACATGCTTTTAGACGAACTATCTAAAAGTCATACTCAAGGATATCATGTAATTTCTGCATGGAAAGGAGATATAAATGAAAACTTTGAATAGTAGTAAGTGCATTATCAATGTTTGTTGTTGTCTAATCTGCACCATGAGAAAAGTTCTAGCTTAGGCTATATTTCCCTTATCTCTTGTTCCCATTTTCTCTAAAAAACTCAAAGGAACCAGCCTTCTCTGGAGACTAGACGGATGATCTCAAGCAAGATCTGTCTATTCAATGTTGGCAAAGTCTAAGATGCAACACTATTAACCGAAGGCAGATTTTGTTCCAATACTTCCCTGGCATGGATCTATGATTCCGGGTAGAACATCTCTTATTCTATTTGCAATGGCTTTAGTTAGGATCTTGTAAGAAATATTGCACAAACTGATTGGCTTGAAGTCAACCATAGATTCAGGGGTTTGCTTCTTAGGAATTAGAGAAATAAAAGTAGAGTTGAGACCTTTTGGGATATGATTTCTTGCTTGGAATTCTCTGATAGCAAAAATTACATCCTCACTTACGATGTCCCAAAAATCTTGATATAAACGAGGGGGAAGCCATCGAGTCCCGGGGCTTTGTCTGGCTCCATGCTAAACAAGGCTTCCTTAATTTCCTCATCAGAAAAGGGAGCTAGAAGCTTAAGGTTTATATCCTCATTTATTATACTTGGAATTTATTGCAAGAGAATATCTTTGGCCTCCTCATTGCACTACGATTCTTGACCATGGATAGAATAAAAATAAGTTACTGCCTCCTTTCTGATTTTTGTTAAGTCCTGAGTAATAGAACCATCTACTTTTTTTAAAATTTTTATCTTGGTATTGCTTTTGTTTCTAAGCATGGTGATGTGAAAAAACTTGGAATTTAATCTCCATATTTCAACAAAATATCCCTTGATTTTTGCCTCCAATATATTTCCTCACAAGCCAAAATGTTATGAAACTCTGCTAGTTTTATCCATTCCTCCTGCCTAGTAGTTTCATTAGCATCACCATGTTGAATCCTCTGAGCAATTATCTTCAAAATTTCAACAACCTATTTTTTATTTTCAAATAGGTTCCCAAATACCTCTTTGTTCCAATTTCGAAGCTTTTCCTTAACAAACTTTAATTTTCCAGCAAGTTTAAAAGCTGCACTACCCCTGACAGGCTACTGCCACCACTAAATTAAGTTATCTCTGAAACTGGAATGCTTGATCCATATAGATTAAAATTTGAAAGGTTTCTTGAAGGACAAAGAGTTAGGGATCTCCAACAAAATCATATTATGATCAAAGGTAATTTTGTGAAGGTCTTGCAGGGTAGAATCATTGAATAGAGTTGTAGCCTCCTTTGATAGAAAAAACTTGTCAAGCCTTTCTTGAATGATATGACACCCTATCCGCCGATTGATCCAGGTATAATTCACTCCTCTAAGTTTTACATCCATCAACATGTTGGAGTTCACAAAGTCATTTAACTCATCCATGCTCCTGATAGGTGGTCCATTTCCACCCATTTTTTCTAAAGGGTAAAGAGGAGTGTTAAAATCCCCAACCAAAATCCAGGGGACATTATGGAAGATTTCACTTAGATTGCCTAAGTACTCCCATAGTAGAGCTCTCCCTTGAATTGAATTTGGGGCATAAATATTTGAAAGGACCCACGACCTGTTGCTATTTATTTAATAAAACACTAAGAACCCTGTCATATTTCTGAATAATGGTGCCTTCTACTATCCGTGGATCCCAAAAATTCATAAGGCCTCCAGACAATCCTCTGGCTGATTTGCAAACCATATCCCCTTGATTCTAGATTCTTTTGGCTACTTTTTTTGATTGAATCTCATCAATTTTTGTTTCTTGCAACATGATAATAGTTGTATTCACTTGATTTCTTATTGCACTGACTTCCCTGTGTTTGGGCAGGCCATTGAGGCCTCTCACGTTCCATGAGAGGAACTTCATTTAGATTGTTTGGGATTTATTCCTCTCCCCCTCCCTTGAGGGGGTTTTCCTAATTTGTTGTCTTCATAACCCGAATAACCTATTGAAACAAGGTTCTCTATTTTCCATTGGCAATGTCATTATCACTTTTAATTTTTTGATGCTCAACATTTGATATTCTCATTGGGCTTGAAGTATTTTCAGAATTGGGGTTTAAGGATCCCGACTTGGATGGGGATTCTAGAGATTGGGCATTAGGGTTTGGCTTTGTGATGCCTACAAGGCTTACAATAATTTCAGCATTAGGGTTTGAGGATCTTGACTTGGATGGGGATTCTAGAGAGTAGAAAGGTTACCCTGAAGATTCTGGGATTCCATGTCTTTCGATAATCCTCCCACTCCCATATTGGATAGAATTGAAAATTTATTTGAAAATAGAGGATTGGAACTTACTTGAGTATTTTGGTTGCGAAAAACCTGTTGTTTTTCTTTGTCTTGTTGGGACCCTGCACCCTCTATTTTCTTTTTTTTGTAGACATAGTTTTCCCAATTGAAACCACCTCTGCCAGGGAAACTCCTCAAATTTCCTCTGTCTAGCATTCCTTGCTTCTAATTTTCTTTATTAATTTCTAGGTTAGGGCACTGATTGCATATATGTCCTTGATTTTTACATTCTGCATAGAATTTTGATCTGTTCTCGTATTATACCAACTATTTTTGATAGTATTATCCATACTCTAGCTCCATAAACCTTGGCAATTCATTATCCAAATTAGCATTTACGTAGATTTGTGCATGAGTTATCCTTGTCCTAGCCAAGGTCACATGGTCAATGGAGATCAGGTCCGCTATAGTTCTGGCTATGCTCTGCAACCAATATTCATTGAAGAACTGGGCAGATAAACTCAGGAGATGAACCCAAATAGGGGCAATGTTAATATTTTGCTTTTCAGGGTCAAAATATTCACCCCATCATCTGAGAAAAAGGCTCCTTTTTCCCAAAAGCCAAGGGCCTCCTATTAAAATGTGGTTAGCATCCTCCATATTGTTAAAACGGATAATGAATAACTCTTGAGTTAGAGCTACCAACTCCAATCTGCCTATTGGTCACAATTTACCCATCGCCCAAGCCCTGATAGTCTCCATGTCTGACCTACCTCCCAAAAACTTGCCTACCAGGGAGATTTCTTCCATTGAAAGAAAAGAGCTCATGGAACATGCCGGGGCCAAAATTTTATTATTTACTAGAACTAGGGGTGGAACAGAGAGAACCTCATTTCTTTTTCCTCTAAGAGTCTCAACAAAAGATAGCCACTTCTTGGGCACCACATTGTCCTTCGTATATTTTTTTTTGGGGTCTTTATGAGGAGGTTCAAGCCCCCGCATGATGCCCATGTCAAAATCTATCGTAGCCTGACCTCCTTCCTCTGGATCCTTGCTTGATCCATGCTTGAGGTTCCCACCTTCCCCTTTCATACCTACTCTACCTCTGCCGCCTTTGCTGAGATTCCTGTCCAAAAAATTCAAACCCTCCCTCCCGTCGCACCCGCTAAACCTCAGCTCACTCATTCCTAATGATGGTACTAGTAGCGACTATGCACGAAAGGAGATCATTCAAGATGTTAGCCTCGTACTTGGACTCCTCTATCTAAACCCATGTTGATAATCTTTCACAAGTTACAGGTGGTAAAAGAAATTTCTTTACCTAACATACACACACTGCACCCCTATCAATATAAATTCAAGTCATGTAGGGATGACTATTTTTGCCTCTATCATTGGAAAGAAGTCCATGCCATCAAAAATTTCTACACATTTAGAGGGGTGGTTCAAGATCTTATCTATAGGGGACTTTTCCATAGATGGTCTGCTTACTACATCTCATCAAAATCTTGGTATTGACCAAAATTCATTGCCACAATAGGAGGGGTCGACTTTCATCACTCCTACCATTTAGTTCAACCATGTCACATCAAGTATAGTGCATAGTGGGGTTGTTCAAGGTGTCACACCTCCCCCATCATCCACATCACAAATAATGAAGCAATTTGTAGATTCTAAAAGTATTGCACCTTCTCCACATGCACCAATCACCACATACATTAGGGATTTTGAAGGTATCACACCTTCGCCACATGCATACCTTCCCCCTAAAAAAACCATAAAAATAAATAAAAATAATACAAAATATAAAAAACACAAAAATATTGTATTTTCATTTGCATTGCATTCCATCATGCATTCCATGTTGCTGCATTTTATTTACTTATATTAGGCATATTATTTCTTTACATTAGGACTAGTTTTGTTCTTTCATACTAGGATCTAGTACCACACTTGTATTCGGGTCATTTTTCTTAATCAACCTTTCTCATCATCATCATTTGTGGTTTTTCTTATGAGCTTTTGCTTATTAAGGGGTATTTGTAGGATAGGGTAGATATCGGATGAATATTATTAATGATGTTTAGACAACCACTGATTGTTTTATGCACATCTTTTTATTTTACAAAATATCATAGGGAAAACCCCCATATTCCACATACCACTACCATCCAAATTCCCCTTTGTGAGTAACCATGTTTTTCAACACTACCAATAAGTTGTTATAGGATGTTCACTAGGGTTTTTAATCATTCAACAATTCCTAGTTTTCCTTTCAGATTTTGTAGAAATCTATCTTGATTTTAGAAGGTAGTGTCTTGCTTTGATAGTATCTTGCATATATCAAAATCCCAAACACAAATCCACATATTAAAATCTAAGTTTGCACAAGGAAGGATGAAACTACAATGTTGTCCTTACCACCATGAGCGAAAGATTTTCCTTGCTCATCCTATTATGTGCATGGTCTAGAATGCTAAGAATTGACAAAAGGACAAGCTCCTCCCTACCCAAGAAATCCCTTGCTCCACAAAAATGAGCAAGTGTCACTAAAAAAAAAAAGTGGTTTTCCCCACTAAGAAAATAAATTTCTTTACTCATAGAAAATGATCAAGAATCCCAAACAAAAGGAATGAAAAGAAAAGAAGGAGTTAATAAGCTTGAATCCCTCGAATCCTTAGTTATTTAAAAGTTGTGTGATGATCTCCATTACAATAATCGGTTGAATGAAACCCTTATGGAAATAGAGTAGTATTATGTATGGAAATATGTCTATCACAATTAGTGAACTTCCTTTGTATAGACCAATGTCAGCTTATGGATGAGCTAGCTTTTGGTGGCTTGTATTGCTTAGTAGTAAAGTCCAACTACATCCAAAATCAGGATAAGGATGACCATAAGGTGATCCTCATTACAATAATGAGTTGAATGAAACCTATCTGGCAATGGGGTAGTCTTATGCATCATTAATGAACATCACATGTACACACAAGGATATTGAATATCTAGGTCTTCCTAGCAGATATTTATCTTATAGAGTTAGGTATAGTCAATAAACACTTTTTGATTGGTCAACTAGGGTGTTTGAGTCTCATGAAAAATCTTATCATTCCTCATAGCACCTAATGGTTTCACATTAACCAATTCATCTAAAAAATATATGAATTTTGATAAAAGGTTAAAACATTATGATTAATGACTTTTATACATTCTATGGTGCTTACATATAGGTTATTTTGCATCTTAGATTCATTCCTTATGTTTTTGCATATAAACATAAAAATAAAATTTTTGCATCATCATGACATTAGAACAACATCTACATGCTACAATGTTTAGGCATACATGTAGCATCCATCATTGCATGTCATCAGTACACCACATACATACCTAGCTCAATGCATACATAATAGCTCATACAAAAAACATTCATCGACACTAATCGGGGGGGTTCAAGGTATCACACCTTCTTCCAATAATCAATAAAAAATAAAAAAACATGGGGTAATCAAAGTATCACACCTTATCCAAGTCATCAATAAAGAAAAATAATTAATCTATTTGGGGGTGTTCAAGGTATCACATCTTCTCCAAATCAATCGCATAATCATCAATTAATACCTTGGCTCAAAATGTTGCATCCTTTTGTCAAAGGTTATACCATATGCCTTGTAAACCAGAATCAACACATCAAATGTCAGGTTCAAAAGGTTGCATCCTTTTTCAAAGGTTACACCCTTTGCCTTGCATTCACAATAAATTCAAAAGGTTCCAAAGGCACCTAAAACCTTTGGTCACATCAATTCAAAATGTCCCAAAGGCACCTAACACCTTTGGTCACATCAATTCAAAAGACCCCAAAGACACCTAACACCTTTGGTCACATCAATTCAAAAGGTCCCAAAGGCACCTAACACCTTTGGTCAAATCAATTCAAAAGGCCCCAAAGGCACCTAAAACCTTTGGTCACATCAATTCAAAATTCCCCAAAGGCACCTAACACATTTGGTCACATCAATTCAAAAGGCCCCAAAGGAACCTAACTTCATTTGGTCATAATATCAATCAAAAGGATCCAAAGGCACCTAACCCCTTTGGTCACATAAAATCTAAAAATCTCGAGTGAATCTCATATCTAGTGATTTTATCTATCAACCTAGTGATTGTAGCGATTGGTTTTCCATGCAATTTGGTAGGATGAGTAAATTACCATAAGGTCACTCACCAAAAATAGTAATAATGGTAAAAATCAAATTTGTAATGAGATATTCCCCCATTAAACCTTCATAAAGGTCCTAAAAAACCCAAAATAAGTCATCTTGGTCAAGAAACGTGTTGCTTTTATCACTTTCCATCTCTTATATCGACTCATCACTTGAGGGGGTAGTCATATAATCATAAAATTCATAATCAAGTCAATAATCAAACACTCAATCATGAAAATTGCCTTTTTTAAAGAAGCATTGCCGAAGATAATCATGTCATTCTTGTGTGGGGTAAATAACAAGCAAAAACTCAAATCAAACAAAAATAGGCTAATGATTCTACTACCTATTTGGTATGCTTTAAGTCATTGGTTGTAAATTAAAAAGATCATCCCATGGCTAATGATTCTACTACCATCGCTTGTGGACTAATAAAGTCTACCCATGACTAAAAAGCTTACCAAACCAATTTATTCAACTTTTCAAAGTAGTAATTCAAAAATTTATGCTCTTTCCATGATTGGGGTATCTAATATTGATCAGATCAATAAACACCATCAACCCTCAATTTGAGTGTCAGGTCATCTATTTTTGCTCCACATTGTGCTTTCACACAATGTATCCCAAATAGGGGCATCTGTAGACACCTAAAACACATCGTGTTGAGGAGACTACCTATATGGACTAATTTTAAGTCCATATGACCCACATTGGGCAGCCCTAGGAATCAATAGTGGTTTTCACCACTCAAACATGAAGGAATTTCCCTTTACAGCCAAGACCATTCCACCAGAGGATGACCTCCAGGGACTATCTTACCTCAAGATGGCCCCAATAGAGACCAACCCTAATATACCTCGTAGTCATGGTCATCTCACCCCAATATGATTGTTCTAGAAGAAAATTCAAATGCACAATGGATAAAATGGTTACACATGCCAACTAAGCATAACAGTATCCAATTACTTACAAAGGAAGTTTCAAGAATGGGTAGTTACATTTTCTTGAATCTAACTATTTCTTGGCTTCCCTTACAATATTGGACTCCCATTTGGAAGTATATATAATGACATCCAACCTTCATTAATTATCAAGGAGTTTTCATGCAACAAAGTGCTACCGAATTGAGGATCAAAGAGAACTTTCACTTCCAAGCAATGAAGTGCTATTGAATTCCAACCACAAAGCTCCCAAACCCATTTGTGTTCCTTTATCCTTAGAAAATATACCAATGGATCATTTTGAAGGTTGAATATCACATATATGCTCTTTTTGCAATCAAACATTCTTGTTTTGATGTTATATTCCACCCTTAAGTAATTTTCCACAAATACACCAATTCATCGACCAATCCATAGATCAAATCCAACATCGAATCACATTGGCCATAAGAAAAAATTTCACAGGTTAGTGGTCATATCTCTTAAAGATGACCTACAGGTATAACTATCTCTCTATGAGATGGCCCATAGGTACGATCATCCTACACAGAGACGACCTCCCGAGTAGGGATCTATTTTTTATTTTCTTTCTTTTATCAACATTTTTAGTTACTATTTTAGCATAGATAAGCTTTATTTTCATGCATGCATTTGTCTTATTTTAGTTTCTTTATAATTTTATTTATGATTAATATTGTCCTTATATTGAAAGGCTTTACATATGCTTTTAATGCTTTTTAATATTTCTTGTGTGCAGATCACAATTATCTATGAGGAAACAATAGTATAAAGACTCACATATAAACATCATTTATTATGATAGTATCGTAAACCTATCCCAAATCAATTTGTGGATGCAAAAATATCCTGCGTAGTACATTTGAATTGTTTCATTTGTAATTCATTGTATCAAGATTGGTAGCAATCCCTCAAAGGGGACCATATTTGTAACCTTCTTGGAAAAAACAATATATTATTAATAAAAGGGCATTGTACATCATTTTATTTTATTGCGTTCTTTATCTTCATGGTTACATCTTGATTGGCTATATTTAGATATTGTATTTCATTGCATGGATGTATGGTCTTTTTCAACATTTTTAGTATCAAAATCTACCATTGAAAAGAAAGGATTAGCCCATGAGAGGCCTTGATAGTGCTTGTAAAGTAGATAGTCAAAAAATTGACATGTGATAAGAGAAATGTGATTGCTTTCATTCACCAATTCAACAACAAAGAGGTTGCTCTCAAAAGGGAATATAGTCTAATTTTTTGGCAAAGCTATTAGAGAAGGATATGATACCCTTAAAATAATATTCAATGAGACTAGCATGAGCTAGCATGTCCTTTGTATAATCTAGAACCAATTTTCATCCATGAGGCATATATGATCATAAAATGACATCTTTTAAACCTAGAATAAGTCATTCATATTTAGTTAAAGCATCACTCAATTTAGCTAAGTGTTAATATCATTTCTAGGGAAATATATTTATGTTCCAACCAAAAATACCATTCAATTATTTTAAAAGGAGGATTAAAACTTACAAGTTCATGACAAATGATTCAAAAGTCCTGTATAATACAACACTTAAAAATGTACTGCTTCAATTTTTAAAAATTCAAAATTGTTAAATGAAGTGCACTTTGAAGGAATTATTTCCAATCATTGCCTATCCCAAGTACTAATTTTACATCCCTAGAATCACCCCACTATTGTGTCTTTTGGTAGTTCACCATCCTTGTCTACTAACAACATGAACCTACTGAAATCGGCCATTAAAACTCACACCTTGAGAGAAAATTCTAGCAAATAGAACTTTTTTTAGGATCCTAGGGGTCTCACTTCCACCCAACACTGGCATGAACACCATGTGTTACTCGAAAGGAACTCAATATGACTTGACCAAGCTATGAAAAACACCATATCTCTCATGGTTGGGATGATTGTTTCCCTAGGGATTCATACTATGTGTTAGAAGTAAACTCATGGCCACTCAATAGCCTACCACATGGACAAGTGATCACATAAATTTTATGCAAGATAATTAAAATTATTCAATGGATTAACATGCACCTATTAATGACTAATAATGGAATATCTATCCCACATTGATAGTGGAAAGGCTCATTAGAGCCTATAGGAGTTTTTATTTTCTCTTATATTGATGCAATAAGGGAGAAGAAGCATATAATATTTTGAAAGAATATTCCATAGATAAAGAATATCCCCTCTACTTATTATTTTGAGGAGATATTGTTTTACCACTATTCAAGGGTTCAATCAGGTTATGAATATAGGCTTATATATACTCATTAGAAACAATTTTTTGAGGTCGATCTATTGGAAGTAAAATCTTCCAATTTTATTAAAGTTTAATATGGATAGTGGCGTTCCAAAGTTCCTATTGCTTGATTCTCAACTATTTTGAGGGAATAATTATGTTTCTTAGAATACTAAAATAAAAAATCAACCTGATTTAAATAAGTATGAGAATTTGTAGACATGCCCATTGCATATCCTACTATAGATGATGAAGAGTAGACAAAATTTGACAAGGCAATTAGAAAAGCTTAATTAATCATCAGGTTTAGAGTAGTTGATGAAGTAAAACCATAAATTTGATATTTTACCATAACTAAAGATGCATGGGATAAACTTTAGATAGTATTTAAGGCAAGGAACCAAATTCAACTCCTATTTCATCATTGCTTGAAAATGTAGAATTGAGAAAAACATAAATCTTTCTTGAGGATGGTTGCAAAACTACATGTGTCACTTTAATCTTTGGGAGAAAAGGTATTTGATAAGACACATGTTCCTATTATTTTAAGATCTCTCCTTGTATAATATAATGTATTTGTGACAACTTTTAATATCACTAAACAAACTCCAACATTTGGTGAACCTACATCAAGAAGTAGAGTTCTCACATACAATAAAAGAATAATATGAAGTTCTTACAAATATTAAGGGAATAAATTAGTTATAAGAGGCATAAGATATCAACAACAGTTTCAACAACAAAGAAACAATACTCACAGACATGGATATAAACAACATAGAAACAATTTTCATACATTAAATATGTTTGAAATTTGTGGTAATAATGGACATATGATGAAGGAATGTTGGCATAATCCTTTCATAGCAATGTATCAACAATAAAATAAGTCATCATCAGATAAGAAAAATCAAATTCAATTTTTTTTTCAAGAAGTAATGTTGCTGAAGACAACTAAATTAGAGAAGGAGAAAATGATCATGTAGAACAAAAACATATATTTGTTGTCCTTGCTCATCTAAATCAACTTAATAATGTTTAGTATGAATTAGAAGCAACTAATCATATTTCCTATCAAGAGAATTGATTTTATTTAGACTGTTCTAGTCATATAAGAAGAATCTCTCTACAAAATAACAACACCCATGACATCAAAAGCTTATTTGATTATTCCAAGCCATTGGAGAACCAACAAGAAAATACAATAAACAATCAAACTTTACAACTTTATATGAAGAAAAGTCAAGCACCTAAAATAGATCAACTAGAAGTAGAAGAGTTAGAAGCATAAGATAAAGATAAGGACTAGAATTTCATGCATAAGGTACTCAATATTTGATCATTTTCATCAGTATGTCATGCAAACCAAAGAAAGTATGAATACATCATTTCTCATTAGAAAACAAATGGATCTAAGACAAATAAGTAGAATTGGAAGGTGATTGATATCAGTAAACAATGATGTTCAAGACATGAAATGGAGATAGGTTATCAAAACCACTATAGCATAGAAAACATGGCAATGTAAGAAAAATATCCTTCTAAGGAATAATATAATGATTCAAACTTGATTTTTATGAATAGATATGCATGTCTCTATTCACAATAAAATAATCAATGAAATCATAATCTCCACTAAATTAATGAGGTATTTTACAAATATTTGTATAAAGTGTGTTTTTGGAGTGCATGATCAGTGGTACTCAACAACCCTAAGTATTGTAGTACAAATTCCATATTGAGGGATGGAATTTTCCTATATCAAATATAGATATTTTGGCATCATCCTAGAAACTATTTTCATCCAAGTTAAATGTTGAGAGCTAAATCCAGAGCTAAGCCAAGATCTAGAGCTATATTTAAGTGCTAGAGCTAAAGCTAAGAGCAAGAGCCAAATCCAGAGCTAATAGTATTATGTAATAAGTGGGGGAATGTTAGGAATTATTCCATCATAGTCAAAATAATAATGAGAGTGGTTTAACCACCCAAAATAAGGACTATGCATCCAATAGAATTCAAGGGTAGGTGAAGGATTAGTGATAATTTATTGTGCCAATATGGGGTATACATTGTATTTAAATATTTATTATTCCATGATGCAAATTATCAAAGCATCTATGTATTATTAGTATCAAATTATAGCTAGTGTCATCCTTTAGTTTCTATAATTAAAGCAACTACTTGCTATATTGAAAATAGTGTAATTATTTAGATGGTTATAGCACTAAGTTTACCATTTTCCAAGTTGTAATTAATGATTAGAATGTTTTCTCTTCTCTAAAAATGAATGCATATGGTTTTAAACAAATAGGAATCACTAGGAAATTTTCTCAATGCATTTCCCAACTATGTTTTCTATATTTCAATAATTATGTGTTCCTATAGTTTGACAAGGTGGCATTTAATACCAACTACACTAGCCTATTTGCTTTTCCAGAGTGAGTTTATATATATGTGATATACAAATAATAATGGATCACTCAGGTTAATACAATTAGTATCAATATATACCTGTAACTAACCTCCCTTGGTAGGTCCCATTGATGATGTAGACTATCATATTTTGTAGAGGTAAATATTTTAAATAGTTAATTATCATTGATGTTGAATATGGTATTATTGATGATTTGATGATTTCAGGTATTTCCAAATGTGGCAAGGAAAGCAATCACCATCATCAAATTGATTGAAAGGGATAAATCTTGCAAAAGATCCATCAAGAAGAAGGATGCCAATAATTGATATTGATTTTGGTTTTAAATTAACCTAATTGCTTTAATACCTAGATGGTATTTATTTTATCATTTTGTTGCTACAAAATGATAACAATTGAAATAATAAGAAATTAAAAAAAGGGACTTCTAGAAGTAATAGAAAAGTAAAATAATTATCCGTGGCCTAAAAATTAACATGTAGCTTAATTAAAAGCTAAAACTAAACTTCTAGAAGAAAGTGGAAAATGGGGCCCAAATTCTAGAAGGGAAGACATTTTGGACCAAAAAGGTACTAAAATGAATTTAAAAATGAAGCTATAGTCATTTCAATCCTAGCATGGAGAAAAATTAGGAGAAATTTGGGCCAAGTGGGGGTACTTGAGGGAGGAAATATGTAGCCATGATCATTCTTGAATAGTCTTGCCTAGTTGACTATTGAATAAAGAAGCTTGTTTGAGAAGCCTCCAAAATATATATATATATATATATATATATATATATATATATATATATATATATATATATATATATATATATATATATATATATATATATATATATATATATAGAAGGAATCTTGAGAAGGAAGAAAATATGGAGAGGAAAGGGAAATATTGGAGCTTAGGGAGTATGCTCTCCACTTTGGTGGATCAAAAACCAAAAAGTTTTGGGAGAGTACTAAGTTTTAATTAAAGGCATTTGGCCAAGATGAGTAATTTTAGGAAGCAATTTGGCCAAGATGAGTGATTTTAGGAATCAATATTGGAAGGTAGACACGAAGGAGGAACCTTGGGATCAAGGAAAAAGTCTAAGAAATTGTTCTTACAAAATATTTAGGTTAGGAAGCACTTTGCTTTATTCTATACTAATTGATTTGTTATTGATTAAGCTACTCGTTTCTATTTTGGAGACACACACAATATTCTGATGATAAATATAGTTATTTTTTAATACCTTTATGGCTATCTTTAAGGCTATGAATCCATGTGTGTCTCCGCTTTATTAAGAATCTTGTAATGATATAATTCATAAGGCGTTCCTTTCATATTGTTGATATTTTGAACAAATATATATCTCTTCTGTTTATACTGGTCCCTGACAAGTTTTGGTCAACACTCTGCTTTGTATAAGATGACAGTTGTTCCTTTTTACTCAAAATTTTCCAACAAAAATTTGAGCCATTGACATGACATACTCTGTACATCTCAAATAACATGATGTTTTGTTTGACCTGTGTCATTAGATGAAGTGTTGCTGCTTTTAATCGACGTTTTCTCCCACCTGAGTTCATGTCCATCATTGAAGGGTTCAACTATTTCACCTTAAAAGTATTTTAATAGTATGATATTAGTTGAGTTTTGAGTAATCATAGCTGACACATTATCCCATGTTATCCTCGAAATGTTCTATTTTAGTGACCTTCAATGTGATCAATGAATGAAATAAGGACCAAACATTAGAAAGGAACCTTATATTTTACCTGGGAATCATATTTTAACCATATTTTGATTGAATGCTTAATTAGAAATCACTATATGTCCTTGTACGACAAAGTTTTATCATACTATGCATGGTATCATTTAGGTAACAGAGGTAAAAAGAATCCCCCAAAACTTTATCCCACATGGGATGTACCATGGTCCTAAATATTTTTAAATGGAGGAAGCCTCCCATAGGTACTCGACCACCGTGTTGTGGTCGAGAGCCACGCCTTTTGTAGTCAGCTTGTGCTAGTTGATGGCACACATGTAGACACCTAGCATTAAGTTATGTGCCATGTTGACTAAATCGATCACTACACGGTTACCACTTGTATTTTTTTAAATGGTTTATCTAGGAATCAAAACCTTCTTTTAGTAATGTGGTGGAAATTATCCCACATTACTACTATTGGAGCAATGTGGTAATTTTAAAGTAAAACACCACCTTAAGAGGTGACCATCACTAGGTGGTCATAGTGACCTTTGAATGATGGTAACGCACCAGTTGGAGGCACTTAATTATGGTGGCTCAAACTCTCATCACCTTCTGGACCATCTATTGTTGACTACCATCTAGATTGACCATTTGTTGAATTAATACCTAGTTGTGATTGGATGTTTGCTTTGGATTTTCTATGTCGGGTTTAGGGTGCAGTGTTGATTTAAAATATTTTTAATAATTGGGGGTAGCCATATTAATATATTGTAAATTATTCTATAGTCATGTATTCAATGATGGTTCGGGGTTCTCCTATAGCCATGTATCTAATGATGGTTCAAAAGAATCTTTGGGATTATTTATATCATTGTAAATTGAGACAAAAGATTCATGAAATATTAGGATGCATATTTTGAGGTTGGGATTTCCCCATTTGGGTTTTCCCAGGATATATGTGGTGTTATGTTCTCTTATATTGTAACCTTGCTATTGATTCTTAATATGGATGATGTAATGATCAATGTTCTACATTTAATATTGATTTATATTGCACTTGAGGTTTATTAAACTTAATGATGAATGCTACATTTACTTTTCAAGGAATGGTTATTAAGTATGATGCATTGGTTTATGATATTTATGCAATGGTTAATATTTGAATGGATGAAGCAATATTTAAGCTTTAGTTAAAATTGTATGTATTCCGTTGCAAAAGAGATAATGGTTTATTGATCCATTAATTTAGTGTGTAGACTTAAGAGAAGCAAACATTGTTAACATATTGACGTAATGTAAGGTTAGATAGGATTTGGTCACTCCTATCACAAGAGTTGACACTAACCATGTCATAATTCTCTTGGTTACTTACTACCTTGATTGATGTTGGTTTAAACATACTTGATTGTGAACTTTACATTGATGATAGACATGTTATGATAAAAAAAATTACTCTCTCGAGTTGGGTTGGAAATTTAGGGTTGTTACAGTTGGTATCAGAGCCCAGGCTAGCTAGTGGATTCTAATGTTAGGTCTAGGCTAGCAAAAGTATTGGGCATTGTTAAAATTCTATATGGTAAGACTTTAACTATCTTAAATGAAATCTAAACTAATACATGCTTGGTAAGGAAAGAGTAAGGGCTTGGAGGTTATTGATGTGCAAGTATTTTTCCTTCATGTTTTATTGGAAGAATTAAGGGAACCCTCCACATATGGTGGATCTTAAGAGCAGTACCTTAGAATTGCACTTGGCATCTATGACTCTAAGCTAGGCTCCTTCCTTACTTAAGTATTGTATGATGAACAACAAGAGTTACTAGAATAATATATGGAGCAAACTCTAGGAAAAGGGTTATAAGCATACCTAAAGATGAAAAAATTTAAGAATGATCAAGTGGGAAAAACTTAGATCCTATCTCTGATCATGGAGGTTAAGGATGAATTGAGCAAGTAAGGTATATGATAGACATAGGGTGTCTATGTGGATATGTTTGATGATCACCTTAACTATCCATTGTGCACATGGCTCTAGTTAAGCATTGCATTTGATTGGTATTCTATCCTCATGGAAGAATAATTAATCTTCAAGGCATACACCTACTCCTTGGTCAGTTGGACCTATGGAGCTAGCTTAATGTTTGATTTAAGTTAGTAAGGGAAAATTGGTATTCCTGATCTTAACGGGGTTAAGATAGGAGAATTCCCAAAGTGTGGTATAAATATTTACCACTGGTTTTATTATAGGAGGGTTGGCCACTCCGATGCCACAAGATAGACACTAACCACATTGATTCTTGTGAAGTGCAAGCCTTGGACTTACTTGAAAATTCATATTAAGAGAACCACAAGGAGATTTTTCTAAAGTAACCCCTTGATCATAAACTTAACTATGTGAGTTATAAAATTCTCTAAGAATATTTGGTATTGGAAGTTATCTATGGAAAGATAATCCATAGGGTAAGTTTTGGAAAGTAGGAAGATAGATCCCATTTGGAATTGCAATAGTGATAATACCTTACGATGAGGCAAGTGTATGGATAAGATCATGGGATCAACAAAATAATATTTTCTTTTATTTACATTCTTGATCAATGTTACAATACACTCATGGCCTTTGGCCAGAGCAAGGAGTTGAATATCCCAACAATGGCGAAGGAGGGCAAGGATGGAGAAACTCCATATTTAAACATGGAAACCATCCAAATCTCACCAAAAACATCTTCTAACATAATATTTTGTGGGGATCATATCTAGTCTCCACCAATCAGTATCCCAACTCCGTAGAATAGTATGCCACCCAACCACTCGGTGGTGGTCGAGTTTAATAAGGTGTTCTACACTATTTAAACAAGATATTACCCCACTACTCAATGCATGTGGTATTATTATCCACATAGGTAACCTAGGGTATAAACCTTCAATGATTGGTTTAAGCACAAAGATCCCCTCTATATTATATCAAAAGGGAAAAGAGTTCCAATTTAAGAGACTTGAGGTAGTGATGTTGTAAAGAATGGCTATAGGAATGTTGGAACTAGTCAGGATGGACTTACAGAACCAACAGAGGTGTAGCTGTTGGAGATTATGAGATCATAGGAAGACTTCCTAGAAGATAAGAGTTACCCTAGAATTCAAGTAACTCTTAGAACATCTTGCATGGAGCAAGCATACCTCTAGCATAAGTAAATTATCCAATAAATGATAATGGATTAAGCATACTTAGAGGTAGTTTCTTGCATAAAGTAGGAATGACTATAACCAGTGCCAAGCGATTGATGATAAGACTAAACTCAACTTTGCATAATTTTGAATCATTATCAAATAAGTGATAACATGCAAGGTTTTGTGATGGTACCCTACATATGTGTAAACGTAACCTAGGTAGTTGGAAATAATATAATAATGGTCACAACTCCTAAAAGTAAGGCACATAGATAAATGCATAAAAAATTGACTGATGGAATTTTCAAAAGGGTAAGGATAAGACATCATGAGGCCATATTAATGGGACACACGTAAAGAAAATATATGATCTCAAGCGTATTGGAAGGAAAAATTATTACCTCAAAAATTGAAGAGGAGAAATGTGTCCTAATAATTAAGATAGGATCAACGATGTAGGACATACGCATCGATCGAGACATGATCTACGATGGATGTTGAATAAAATCTAAATAATCAAGGTACGATCGATTAGATTTTTGATCAAAATCAATGTACCACAAACTGATAACTAGCTGGATACTTGGTGAGAACCGAAGATGCTTTATTTCATAAGCATTCAGAAAATGAGAGTTCTACCCATGGAGTGCAATATGGTAGCACTTATATTAGGGTTGTCATTGCTACTTATGAGCATAATGGGAGCAAGCCCCATAGTAATTCTTATGATCATACTCCTACTGCTTGCCGACTTGTTGATACATACTCTTTGAAGAGAGAAATAGCTTTTGGTAGTGCTGGATCAAGTCAAGGAGGCAATGCGGTTGCAGGAAAATATGTGGTTATGCAGGAAGCTAGTAGAGCAACTAAAGGAGCAACAAAGGTTATTGCTAAAGAGGAGCTTCCTAGACAACCGGTACAAAGAGAGCAAACCCAAGAAGATTTATGGGCCCAAGATAGGATGAGGCTAGAGGTTGAGAGAGATGCAACCATAGTAGAGTGGGATAGAATCAGACTAGTGGAAGCACAAAGAAATAACTGGAGAGCCACAACAATGGTAGCTTTATACACAGAAAATGCACAACTACATCAGGAAAGGAATGAATACAATGTTGCATTCTTGATTGCCTATTTTGATGCATTGGTGAGCCATGGACTGATCATCCCATCTCAACCAACTACTAGAGCACAATGTGGGTGAGGTAGAACCACATGAGTAGCTTGAGCAACAACCTAGGGTAGAGGATAGGTGACCTCTAGAGTAGTTATTCCAACAACTTCTCCAACCAAAGGATTAGGTCCAACACAAAATAGTGATAGGACCGAGAGGCAGTAGCCTTGAGGATTATAAGGATGGCTGAAAGCCACCAATTGTATATTATAAGGATGATAGTTGTAACCCAAGGGGTTTTTGCTTATGTAAATATGTATCCTTGTTATACAATATAATGAAAATGTTTATACAATGCTTGGTTTAGATTATTGTAGCATTAATAATCTATCTAAACATGAATACATTTCTTTAAAAATTTTATCATACTAAGAATAATACTCTTGATTAGATTTCATTAAGAGTTGGACTGGATGATCCCAATACTTGAGTCTTCTTGTTCTGAGTGGTGGCTTAGAAGGTTCCAAATAGTAGGTAGCTTTTGGAAGGTCCTAAGCAGGTAAGCTTGGACTAAATATCCTATCTGCAAAGGCATGTTGACCACTTGAGTGTCATCTGTAGTGACCAATTCTCAAGTGAGGAATGCCTTGGAAGGTAAGAAGGGGTAATGTGGGATGCATCTATGTGTGATTCCAATAAACTTAATGAAAGAAAGATGAAAATATTATTCTTAGTTAAGATTTAAAATTAACCTTAATGGAAAATATTAGACATGAGAGTTCTATTCATAGTTAATATTGGAACACTCTTAGGAGGTATAGATAGGGAATCTATCCTTAAAGAAGAGTGTGGGATCCTCTCTTAAAATTGAAGAGATCATGTTCTAATGCCTGGTATGACACCTTACATGGGAGTAAGAATGGTCATAGACACTATCAGTGGATGATAGTATGCTTGAAATGACACCTTACATAGAGTAAGTGTGGTCATAGATACTATCAGTGGATGATAGTATGCTTGGAATAACACCTTACATGGAGTAAGTGTGGTTATAGAAATTACCAAGGGATGATAATATGACACCTTATGAGAAGTAAGAATAGTCATAAATAATATCATTAGATGATAATAAGACATCTTATGCATAGTAAGTATGATCATTGCTATTGCTAATAGATTTTGATACTCAGAGACTACATATGTTCAAGTTCTTTTCCTCCCACTATTGAGCCACTGGTGAATCAAAGTGGAAGAGCTAAGTGAACCCTCCACATTATGTGGGTCTTAAGTGGTGTACCTTAGGCTCTTTTGAGGATTACACTTGATATTTGTGTCTCTTGAGGTATGAATATTTCAATAGGTTGACTAAAGATGTACACCAGGGGACATCAAGGATGATGCATTGGTGGTGGCAAATGGGTTTTCCCAAAGTGGATTTCAAGATATATGGGTATCTTGAAGTGAGATTTATGAAATTATGTCTTTGTCTTTGATGACACCTATTTTCTAGGAAGGTAATTCATAGAAAGGACTATCAAGTCATAGGTTGAAACTCTTTTGGGAGAGATTTTGATAAATCTAACTATATTTAGACTTGTTATGTCTAGCCTATTGTATATGATTTCATATCTTCTTTATAACATGATGATTACTCTATGTTTGTTAACAATATCTGTGATGCAGATAATGGAACAAAGCAAGGTCTAGAGTGACCACTTTATTAAACAAGTACCACATTTGGAAAATGGGGATTATGTAAACTTGTGCTCTAACTAATGTATGCTTTATTTTGTAGGAAACATAGAGGACTGTGTTTAATCCAATGGGGTAAGTATGTCACAACCCTCCCTTGGCAGGTCCCATTGATGATGTAGACTATCATATTTTGTAGAGGTAAATATGATAAGTAGTTAATTATCATTGATGTTGAATATGGTATTATTGATGATTTGATGATTTTAGGTATTTCCAAAGGTGGCAAGGAAAGCAATCACCATCATCAAATTGCTTGAAAGGGATAAATATTGCAAAATATCCATCAAAAAGAAGGATGTCAATAATTGATATTGATTTTAAATTAACCTAAATGCTTTAATACCTAGATAGTATTTATTTTATCATTTTGTTGCTACAAAATGATAACAATTGAAATAATAAGAAATTTAAAAAAGGGACTTCTAGAAGTAATAGAAAAGTAAAATAATTATCCATGGCCTAAAAATTAGCATGTAGCTTAATTAAAATCTAAAACTAAACTTCCAGAAGAAAGTGGAAAATGGGGACCAAATTCTAGAAGAGAAGACATTTTGGACCAATAAGGTACTGAAATGAATTTTAAAATGAAGCTATAGTCATTTTAGTCCTAGCATGGATAAAATTTAGAAGAAAAGTGGGCCAAGTGGGGGTACTTGAGGGAGGAAAGATGTAGCCATGATCATTCTTGAATAGTCTTGCCTAGTTGACTATTGAATAAAGAAGCTTGTTTGAGAAGCCTTCCAAAAATATATATAGAAGGCATCTTGAGAAGGAAGACAATCTGGAGAGGGAAGGGAAATCTTGGAGCTTAGGGAGTATGCTCTCCACTTTGGTGGATCAAAAACCAAAAAGCTTTGGGAGAGTACTAAGTTTTAATTAAAGGCATTTGGCCAAGATGAGTAATTTTAGGAAGCAATTTTGCCAAGATGAGTGATTTTAGGAATCAATTTTGGAAGGTAGACATGAAGGAGGAACCTTGGGATCAAGGAAAAATATAAGGGATTATTCTTGCAAAAGCTTTAGGTTAGGAAGCACTTTGATCTATTCTATACTGATTGATTTGTTATTGATTAAGCTACTCCTTTATTTTTTGGAGATAAACGTAATATTATGATGGTAAATATAGTTATTTATTAATACCTTTATAGTTTTCTTTAAGTTTGTGAAGCCATGTGTGTCTCTGCTTCATTAAGAATATTGTAATGACTTAATGCA
Organism: Wollemia nobilis; assembly: GCA_028583015.1. Taxonomy (NCBI): domain Eukaryota; kingdom Viridiplantae; phylum Streptophyta; class Pinopsida; order Araucariales; family Araucariaceae; genus Wollemia; species Wollemia nobilis. Next base: position 2,789,620 of record JAQPPZ010017049.1, on the reverse strand, counting down.
TAAGGCTTTATTTTCATATTGTTGAGATTTTGAACAAATACATATCCCTTCTATTTATACTGGTCCCTGACAAGTTTTGGTCAGTGCTCTACTTCATATAAGCTGACAAACATTCCTTTTTACTCGAAGTCTACCAATAAATATTTGAGCCCTTGACATGACATAATCTGTACATCTCAAATAACATAATTTTTGGTTTGATATATGTTGTTAGATGAAGTATTGTTGCTTTTAATCGATGTCTTATTTTGCTTGAGTTCATGTCCATCATTGGAGGGTTAAGGTATTTCACCTTAAAAGTACTTTAAGAGTATGATATTAGTTGAGTTTTGTGTAGTTGCAATTGACACATTATCCCTTATTATCCTCAAAATATTTTATTTTAGAGACCTTCAATGTGATCAATGTGTGAAAGGACCAAAAATTAGAAAGGAACCTTATATTTTACCCAAGAATAATTTGTTAAACATATTTTGATTGAATGCATAGTTAGAACTAACTATATGACCTCCTTGAATGCGTAGTTAGAACTCACTATATGTCCTTATAGTCAGCTCATGTCAGATGATGACACGCATGTAGACACCTAGCATTAAGTTATGTGACCTATTGACTAAATCGAACACTCCACGATTTCCACTTGTCTTTGGTTAGATGGTTTATCTGAGAACCAAAACCTCATTTTAGTAAAATGGTGGAAATTATCCCACATTGCTCCTGCAGGAGCAATGTGGTAATTTCTAACGCAAAATGCCACATTAAGAGGTGACCATCACTAGGTGGTCATAGTGACCACCAAATTATGGTCACACACTAGTTAGATGTACTTAATTATGGTGGATCAAACTCTCATTGCCTTATGGACCATCTATTGTTGACTGCCACCTAGATTGACCATATTTTGAATTGATACCAGGTTGTTATTGGATGTTTGCTTTGAACCTTCTATGTCAGGTTTGGGGTGCAGTGTTGATTTAAAGAATTTTTAATAATTGGAGGAAGCCATATTAATATATAATAGGTTAATATTTAAATGACCATGGTAAAAGTAAATGATATTCTATTAAATTGAATGGGCTATCTAGGAGAGCAAATTGATGGTTTATCACTAATCAAGTTTGATTGACATGGTTTAGTTGAAGATAAAATGGGTCAAGTAGTTTAACCATGAGTTGGTTGATTATGTCAACTACCTATTACCTTAAACAAACTGTCATTCACTCACTTCAATTATTAAGTTAACAATGTTAGGGAATGCTATTTTGTTGGATATTTTGAGTTAAAGTTGTCATTGATGTCAAGGAATAAAGTTGTCATTGATGTAAAGGAATAAGCTACCATTAATGTAAAAAGGTCAAAAGGAACAATGCAAAGGTTAATGGCAAAAGAGCTTCATAATATTTTTAATATTATGTGGAAGCATAATTAGGAGGGTTTTTATTAAAATTATGGTTGAGCAAAAATAAAATGTTTTTCATAAAAGACCAAGGAAGTTTTGATATTTATATTTATAAAATATTTAAATTCAAATTGAAATTCAATTTTATAAATAAATATTATTTATACAAACTGGTAAAATCAAAGAAGCCTTTAAGAAATCTAAAAGGATTTAAAAGTTAATTTATAATATTTAAATTCTAAATAATTTATAAATTAATTATTCAAATTTTGAAGGCACCGACGTTCAAGTTTAAAGGAGGTAATTGGTATATAAACTATATGCCTTGGTGGCATCCAAATCATCCTTTGTTTGAACAAAACAAAAGAGGCAAGTGTTGTGTTGTGAGAATTTGTGCGAAGAAAAAGATAAGTTTCTTGTCTTAAGCACCAGAGAAAAAGGGATAAAGTTGTCAAGGGCCAAAATTCAATAACCAACTAGGCAGTGTGGCCTAGTGGCAAGTGGTTGTGATTTAATGTGCTTGGGTACATAGTGGTCCATGTTCGATTCACAACAAGAGTGTTTTGGCAGTGTTAAGGTTGAAGCGTCGAGGAAGGACGCATGTTTTATTTTTTATTGGACACCAACAAAGAGGATATAGAGCACGTGGTGCTCTTTGGTTTTTAAATGAGCGCCTAGTGCTCGTGGTAGCCGAGGCTATGGCTAGGACACACGAGGAGGTAGCATTGAGGGTTCGAGTCTCACCTAGGTGAAGGTAATAAATTTTTCATTAATTCTAATTGCCTAAGGTGTAAACATAAGGTTTAGGGAGCTATAAGGTGTTATGAAAATGTGTTTATTTTAATAATTAATTCTTGACCAAATGAAGGCATAAGGTGTTAAAATTTATTTTAAATAAAGTTATTGTGACATTTTTGATTTATCAAAATGTGAATTGAAGAGTGATTAAATTTGAGAGGACTTCTTATTTGAAGGTGACATTGTTGACATTATTTTTAGTCGTAAATATTATTTTTAATTGGGAGATCATAAGGTGTAAATGGTCAATTGATTTTTGTATATGTTGATGGATGCCTTCTTCAAGATGGAGTAATAAGGTGTGTGTATGTTTTGATATTTGCATTGTAATATTAAGAGAGAGTTTTATCATCTTCTAACCTTCCTTTGAGATTGGCAAAGAAGTGTTTGTGGTTGTAGCAGATGTTTGAGGTTACTTCATCAACAAGAAAAAGGTATGAGCACATTCTTCCATAGTTGAGTTGATTGGTTGGTTTTCTGAAAAATAAGTTTGGAGTGAAAAGGAATTGATTAGGGTTTCCTTATTGAGTGTGTTGAGTTAATGCTTCAAGGTTTTCTAGAATAAAGAGTTGTTGTTAAAACCTTGTTTTATAAGCATTGTTGTTGAAACCATTGATTGAGTGAAGAACTTGAACTAGGGTTTGAAAATAACATGAGTATCATTGTTATGTGAAGATTGTCTTATAAGCATTGTTGTTGAAGTGATTTGTTGAGTGAAGAACTTGAACTAGGGTTTGAAAAGAACATGAGTATCATTGTTATGTGATACTGGTTGATAAGTATTGTTGGAAATATTTTTAGTGAGTATTCATGTGCTTGGAATAGGGTTTGTAAGCAAGGATTGCTTCATTGAGTGATTGGTTGAGCCTAGTCAAGTGGATGTGTGAAGTGATTGTTCAAGTTCTATTAAACAAACTATTCTATATTCTGAATTGATTTATGAAAGTGTTTTAGCATTTAAGTGAATTTAGAGCATATTGAGTCTCTAACAATTCTCTATATGTTTCTAAGAGAGTGATTGAAAGTGATTAAGCATTGTGATGTGTGTAGAGCATATTGAGTCTCTAACAATTCTCTATATATTTCTAAGAGAGTTATTGAAAGTGATTAAGCATTATGATGTGTGTAGAACATATTGAATATCTAACAATTCTCTTTATGTTTCTATGATATTGGACAAGTTCTAGTGTGGACTTGTTGAGAATATTTGAGGTAAGTTTTTGAGAAGACTTGTGGACAGATTTGGGTAAGCTTTTATGGAAACTTACAATACATATTGAGAGCAGATTTGGATAAGTTCTAGTATGGACTTGTTGAGTAGATTTGAGGTAAGTCTTTGAGAAGACTTGTGGATAGATTTGGATAAGGTTTTATGGAATATTACAATACAGATTGAGAGCAGATTTGGATAAGTTCTTGTGAGAACTTATTGAGCATATTGGAAAAGTTCTAGAGAGGACTTAAGGATATATTGGTATGAGATTTTATGGAAGCTTACAAAGCATATCTCAAACAAGTCTTTGAGAAGACTTGTGAGCAGAGTTTATTGATTGATTTGTTCAAACCTTGAGTTAAAGTTTGGGGTAGATCCAGTAGAGTTGATTTGAGATTGAGTCAAGATTTGAGTTAAGGCTTGAGGATAGATATTGAGGATAGATTTGTGCTAGACTGAAGGACTATTTTTAGTATAGATTTGAGGATAGATTTTGGTGTATATTTGAGGATAGTTTTGTGCCAGACCAAAGATAGAGACTGAGCAGATTTATGCTCGACCAAAGGATTATGTTTAGTATAGATTTGAGACAGAGCTTTGGATGTGATACAGTATAGAAGATGATAGTCTCTAGTAGATAGAGATCCATTAAGCCAGGGAAATGAGGATAGGTGTCTTCAGTGGATGGAGATCCATTAGCCAGAGCAGTGGATGCAACAGTTCTTCTAGAATATCACCAGGTAGAGTAAAAGGAGAAAGGAGTTCTCCTATGAATAGAGATACATGAACTTGATTAAGGGATTGGTGTCTCCTTTGGATAGAGGTCCATAAACATTGTAATAGGGAAAGTATTCCCAAGATATTGATTAAGAAAATTTTAGTAAAATATTTTCTCCATGGAGTAGCCCGCATTGGGTGAACCACGTTAAATTGGTGTCTCTATTGTGTGTGATGATTTGTGCATTGCTTTGGTTATTGCTATTGATATTTCCATTGATTATATTGAATAATACTATTTGGGAAAGAAAAGTAAAAATTTATCTTATATTGTTCACCCCCCCTCTCAATATAAGCTTGTGTTCTTCATATTCGAGAAGAATGACAATTCAAGAAGGATGAAAAGGACTAGCCTAATAAAATTGGTATATCAGGATAATGGACCTATTTACATGGTTTCTAGATAAGAGGTTTATATCCAACTCTGAGATAAAAACCTTTTGAAATCCTCGATCAAATTTAGGGAATAATTTGGTGACTAGGTGGAATTGAATTTTTTTTCCTTATTCTTTAAAATATATTCTCTTTGTTTTGCAAAAATCACTCTTGGCCCTACAGTAAACTAAAAAGGCAATATTGTGTAAAACCTAATGAGGGGATTCAAGATCAAATTTAATAAATTTGATAATTATAGAATAGTTATTTGGATAGAGAAATGAATGCAAACATGGGCCAAATTTGGTAACCTTTGGATACCCAAATCTAGATTTAAAAAAACACGTTGATAGACAAAGGAGATGTAATCTTGTTTGATAGATTACAAGACAAATTTATGATGAATTCATGTGTAATGATGTTAGATAAATTACAAGACAAACTTGTGATTAATATGTAATCTTATTTGATAGATTACCAAACAAATTTATTATTGAATATAGGATAATAGATAAAGGAGGTGTAATCTTGTTTGATAGATTACAAAGAGAATTTATGGCTAACTAGATTATGAAAATCATAATACAATCTTGTTGATAGATCAAGTGATATTATGGTAGAAAAATGTCTAATTTGGGAAGAATGGATGAGGAATCCATTCTTGAGGAAAATATGGTGTTTCCTTTAATAAGTAATTAAGTAGATTACATTGAAAACTACATGGTACTTTAGCAATGCATTCGATGATAAATGCATGGGTGCATTTAAGAACTCATTTAGTGGAAACGTGAATGAATCTAATAAGATTAGAGGTGGAATATAATATTGAAGATATTATAGGGTCTCTTGTTGTGTAAAAAACTCTAGATAATTTCCATTACACTTTGGAATGAATTAACTAATGATATCTAGGCTTGAAGAATGAATGCAAAATTCATTCTTGAGGAAACCATGAGGTTTCCTTCATTCTCAATTTATATGTATCCAATGAAAATTTCATTTATGTGCTTCAATTGTAATGATGACCTAAAAATAGGAATGTATGGGATTCTCCTATAGTCATGTATTTAATGATGGTTCAAAAGAATCTTTGGTGTTCTTTATATCATTGTAAATTGAAACAAAAGATTCATGAAATATGAGGATGCATATTTTGAGTCTAATTTTTCCCCATTGGGGTTTTTCTAGGATATATGTGGTGTTATGTGCTCTTATATTGTAACCTTGCTATTTATTCTTAATATGGATGATGCAATTATTATTTTTGTTAACAAGCAATGGTCTACATTTAAGATTGATTTATATTGCACTTGAGTTTTATTAAATATATTGAAGGATGCTACATTTACTTTTCAAGGAATGTTTAATAAGTATGATGCATTGGTTTATGATATTTATACAATGGTTAATATTTGAATGGATGAAGAAATATTTATACTTTAGTTAAAATTGCATGTATTCGACTACAAAAGAAATAATGGTTTATTGATCCATTAATTAAGTGCATAGACTTAAAAAAAGCAAACATTGTTAACATCTTGAAGGAACGTAAGGTTAGATAGGAGTTGGTAACTCCTATCATAAGATTTGACATTGACCATGTCATAAATATCTTGTCTACTTACTACTAAACATACTTAGGTATGAACTCTACATGGATGAAATAAATATTATGATAAAAAAAAATTACTCTCTCAAGTTGGTTTGGAAATTTGGGGTTGTTACAATACCAAGTAAGAAAAAATTTATAATTATGTAAAAACTATTAAATTATATTATTTGATATAAATGAGAGTCCCATTACATCTTCCAATATGGTGTATAAGTGCAGAAACTCAGGCAGCATCAAGGTGTCCCCAAGGGGGTCAGTGGTGGAAAAGTGAATTGTCCCCAAAAAAATTTATTGTATTCCATGAAGTAGAATGAGAAGGAGAGCCCCTTAGCCTCCCATAATATGGTTTAAATAAGTGGTAGATCTGGAGGTATCACTATGTATTCTAGATTTGTTATGAGGAAGGACGATATATTCTAAAATATATCTGTAAAAGTAATCAAGAAGGAGAGCACCCCCATTTCTGTCGACCATTCACATTCGGATGACCAATCCCAAGCAAATAAAAAAGCTAAGCCTTTGGAGAAGGTTTCTATCCCTCGTCCCAACATTGAGGAAAATTGTAACCATTTACAATTGATCAATTGGTGGAGGGTAAGTAGCATTCTATTATGATAACCCTTAAGGTCATAGTGTAATTCATAGAAGAGGTGAATTGTCTTCTACATCAAATTCTAGTTGACCCTACTTCTTGCAAAAATGACCTTGGGGACATGTTAGAGAACCCTCAGGTCTTTGGTGGCACTGATATTAGTAGCCTTTTTATCTTCTATGGGATTTTTATTTTATTTTTATCTAGGCTCGGGTGTTGTCTTCTATCTCTCCCATCATCATGGGATGAAAGTTTCCTTTGGTTTGGATTGTGGTATGGCTATATCCATGATGGTTTTAGGCTTTTGTTTCTCAGGTTTTTGGGTGGGTAGTGAGTGATCTCTGGTCAGTTTGCTCCCCACTATTTTCCTTGTATAAGGTTGTGGGACACATTTCAAAACCCTCATTTCTTTTATCAATAAAAAATATTCTCATATAAAATATAAAAGTAGTTATTTTAATCAAAACATGGGATCAATTTATCATTAAGTACAAAAAGGGTGGGTAATTTGATGTAAAAATCCATATATATGAGTTATTTGAGTGACTCATCCTCCTCCCTCTACTTAGATTATTGAAAAAACCTATGTAATGTATTCTATATTTAGTGTTTAGATCAATAAAGCTACACTTCATAATCCTCTTCATAATGTGACATATTGAGCCTACATTGGTCTTATAGATCATAATTCATAAGGTATGTTTATACACTTTGTCATTAATATCCCTTGACCTCTTGAATATCATTCCAATACTATAACTCATCTATGGGAGACAAAAGAATTCTCCTAGTCTAATCAATAAATGAGATCCATAGAATTAAGGGTTCAAACCTGAGGTCTATCCACTTGCATATCTAAGTATAAATAATATCTACATAAGTTCCTACACTAGATAATGCCTCCAATAAGTTTTAGAGGGACTAGGGACCTTATTTCCATATTTAATCAGATTGTGCATCCAATCAATAATGGAATCCATCTATTGCCACTTCTTGTACTTTATATAAAATATATCTAAAGGTCTGGAAAGCAACTTGCTAAAACTTCCTCTTATAGGGCCTATACTCTTTATGTTTGACAATTGTTTTAATATCCATCCTAACCTAGTGATTATATTCATTCTCTAAGAAAACCTTAAGGGGTTTATAGAGTTTCTTTTCATAATTTAAATTGGAATCATCCTACCTTACTATTTTATTTTAAATGTTAGAATAAAAGGAACACATGATTATATATCCTAAAAATATTGGGATTTAACCAAGTGCACTATGATAGAATAAAGTTATGTAAATAATATTCACAAAGTAAATTTTGTTGTTTATGAGGAAGAGAGAATTAGACATAATTAAAAAGTGCTAGATCCAAATTGTCTAAGGGTTAATATTTATCTCTCTGTTCAATTTACATGCAAATCATTTTCTCTTTTAGTTATAAACCCTAGAATTTAGGAATATATTTAAAATTGACCATATCTTTAGTGAGTGTGACTATGGTGTAAAGCAACTGATTTATTTTCTTAACCTCCTTCCTTTGCTTCTTTTCCTTACCAATTTCTATCTTCACTTTCTTCCTCCTATCTACAAGGTCATCTTGCTCTTTTTCTAGTAGCTTCTCAAAAGTTTCCCTAGTGGACTTCTAGTATTTCTCTTAATTGGCAAGAGAAATATACCCTTGGTTGTAGAACCCTACTTTTATCTTCCATTTAGCATTTGTTTTTTGCAATTGTCCATTGTAATTGTAAACTTCTAGTATCTTCAAAATAACTTCTCTAGTGAGTAGCTTTATCCTTGGTGTATGGTAACCCTTCCCATTGTTTGTAAATATTCTTCATATATTCTTTTGAATAATGCTTAAAGACTATTCCTTAAACCATTATTGCAACTATAGGAATATTAGAATTATATTTAATTTGTATGAAATCCATTTGTCTTGCAAGTTTCTTATATATTTCTAATGGAGGAAGTTTCATGGTCCTCTATTATTCCACCTAATATTTATCATCATCACCTTCATCAAGCTCCATGAGTTGTTGGTCTTAAAATTTCCTAGATGACTAAGGCTTATTAGCTTCTTCTTCTTCTAGTTATTCTTGATCAACTAGTTTCTCTCACTCTAGTTGGTTGGAATTTGGCTAGGGTTACTCATATTTATTCTATCTTAAGCCCCTATTAATGTTTCTATGAATTATTGTGAGAATGTCTCAATTGGTATCTACAAGGGGTTCCCAATGGTCATTGTGACTTACACTTTGCATTTTTTATTAAGGGACCATGAAGAGGATATCTCCTTTATCATCTTTAGAGTTTTCTTATTTTTTGAAATTGCTTCCTTTAACTATGCCTTCATGCCCTCAAGAATTCACTTAAATCCTTCTCTATTTCTAATTCAATAATTAGTACATTTAAGGGAAGGTCCATAGTTCTTATAGTGACTACCTCTAAAACATCCTTTATGACTCGTGGTCTTGATTCCTTAGTTTTTATTAGGTTCTAAGTTTCTTATGGATGCTCAAAACCTACAAAATTATTTATTTTATTTTTATAAAACATTATGTTGCCCCAAATGTTTATATATTTCTAGTGTTGCTAGAGTAGGTTTTGCATGATGCTCTATCTCTGTAATCTCTATTTCTATATTAATTTCAAAAAACTTTATCTAGGTGACCCTAGTCTGCAGTGTATCTGGAAAATTCTTTATTAATAATTAAATTAGTCCATGATAATTAAGAATTGTTTTTATACCCACTTGGACCTTAGAGGCCATTTCTTATAATTATTTCATGAGGAAGTAGGGAATATTAATTCTCCTCCCATGGTGGAGAGAGGATATAATATAAAAATTATGTAAAATCTAAAATTATGACATCCCTTATTTGTAATGTACCTTAGAATATGGAGGCCGACCTTATCCCTGGGTGTAGGTAATGTGGCTTGCTCGATTCCTTCAACATAACATCGACATGCTCTCCTACTAGTGGGGATTCCTTCCTAGAAATCATGATTTTTTATTTAGTTTTATACCACAAATATCATTCAATTAAAAATCTAGTAGCTTTTGTAATAGATTTATTTGTAATGAGAACATTGACATGTTAAATTTGTATTGTATTCACCATAATACCATAGAAAATTCTAAGGTAATTCCCTCATGATGCTCTGCTAGGTTCTCAAAATACTTCATCCATTTCATAATTTCAAAAATCTGATCCAATTGTAGGTTTTTCAATCTTTCTTTATGTATATTGGTTCTCTATGTTTATATCAATGCCCCATAATTATTCAATAAATTCTTCTACAACTCTTCCTACTATTTTTGAAACTTTATGTCCACTATAGCTTCCATATATTGCAATGATTTATTGGGTTTTTAAAATTCTAGGTAACTAGTGTAATGATTATTATTATAGTCACTTCGTTGTGGTTTCCAATACCATAACAATTAGTCTTGTTAACCATAACTATTTGATGACCTATCCAATTCATGTGTCCAAAGTAAAATTTCAGCAAGTTGTCCTATCACCGTGTCAAAAAACCATTGGGTTGTTAAATCCAATGACCATTAAAAATAAGTGGGATATTTCCTTCATTAATTATTTGTATTTTGATTATCAAGTGGAATTATCTCACCTGGTTATATTCCTCAATATTTAAAGAGGAGACCAAGGTTCAAATATTGCCCAATGATACATGGATAATATTCAATATTTTTTGTAATAACACTATGTGGTGATGATGTAATATGGGTGGGGACTGTTTCAATCCCATATAACCAATTAATAAAAAATTTGTGTTTTTATTACCTCATTGTCAAAGATAATATCAATTCATACAACACTAACCAATGATGTTGTAGTTTCCCCTTGAAGTCCATAAATTGAGAAACATAAAGTAGTTCCCAATATCCACTATTGAATTCTTTCTCTTAATGAAGCATCATGCCACATGGCCTTCTATCACTAGATTATTTCTATATAAGAAGTACTTTTTGTCAAAATTCATACAAAGTAATGAGTTATTTTATCCTATGCTTGTGTGCTTTAGAAATATCCATCTCTAGCTCAAAAGCTTCCCTTATATTTTTTATTTCAAACTCAATGGGTAGAACTTCCATATTTTCATACATAAGCTCATAAGTTATAAGTTCCATAGTAGTTTTCCATGTCATATGGTAGGCCCAAAAAACTTTTGTAAGGTGATTTTCACAATTCTTGTGGTGAATCTAAATCATATTAGTGAGAATAGTTTTAGTTGCCTCTTTGTTACTTCCACTTGTTCATTTTCCTATGGATCATAAGGAGTGGACTTTCTATGCAAACTTTCATATTATTTGATTAATCCTTCAATGAATTTAGAAGTAAATTTTGGTCCTTGATCCATGAAAATCCTTCTAGACACACCATATCATGAAAATAGTTCATATAAAAATTCCACTACTTATTCATCTTGAGTATTTTTTAGTGCTTTTAACTCTACTCACTTGGTAACATAGTCAATGCATATAAGGATATAATCCTTTTTATTAGAAGTTGGATCTTGGAGCCTACAAAATCCAATCCACATTTGTTAAATGGTTTAATTGATAACTATGGATATAATAACACCTCATTTGACTGAGTAGGCCTTCCCATGCATTGATATTGATCACAACAAGCTGCATAATACTTAGCGTCTATTATTAAGGTTGCCATAGCAACTTGCATTTAGGATCTTAGTAGTTGTACTTTTACTGAAAAAGTGTTACCCACAAGGCTCATCATGGAAATCCTATAGAATGTCAAAAATTTCATCCTTAGTAGGGAAAGTGTTGGGGTACTTTTTCTATATCCAAGTAATTTTTCAAATGTGCAAACCATGGCATATTTATAGACACTACAAAAAGGTTCTTATTTAGGAATGCATCCTCCATAAGAGAGTCATTTGAGCTATTTAGAAGTCTAGAAAGAAAATCAACAACAAAATTCTCTCTTTTGTACTTGTTAATTTTGTGATATCAAATTCTTGTAATAATAATAATATAGTAATCCTACAATTTAAAACAAATAGATTCATTAAGTACTTAATTGCAACATGGTCCTTATCTAAAAAAATGGATAACTTGTAATATAGTGGTGGAATTTATTAACATGCACTATTTCAAGAAATTCTTTCTCAATAATTGTATATCTTAGTTTGGTTCTTTAGAGTTTTTTTATAATATAGTAAATGACATAGGTCTCCTTGTATTTCATTTGTCCAAGAACTATTCCTAGCAATATGTCAGAAGCATCAATATAAACATGAAATGGTAGTTTCCAATTTGGACCTCTTAGGACTAACATTGAAATTAGTTTTTCCTTTAAGGTCTCAAATTATTTTTGATATTTCGGTGTCCAAATAAATTCAACATCCTTAGTCAATAGATTAAATAAGGGATTTGAAATATTGCTAAAATTTTGAATGGATATTTTATAGTACCCTATATGTCATAAGAAACGACATACATCCTTTCACTTTTATGGAAGAGGGAGGTTTTTTATAATCTCAATTTTTGTAGGATCAATTTTTAATGACATGAGTAGAAATATTATGACGCATTATTATTCCCTCTATCATCATCATATAATATTTTTCATTACATAATGAGAGGTTAGTATCTTGAGACATTTAGAATACTTATTTCAGATTTGTTACCATTTCTTCAAAATATTTTTCATAAATAATAAAAACATGCTTATAATTTTCTACATATTCTCTCATTAAATTGGAGAAAATTCTAGGTACTACCCTATGGAAGGTTGCAAGTAGATTGTATAATCCTAAAGGAAAGAGATGATAAGAAAATACACCCTAAGGATAGGTGAAACTTGTTTTGTTCTAGCCTTCATGTGCAATTCAAATTTGGTTATATCCACTAAAACCATCTAAGAAAGAGTAGTTTTTCCTAGTAATGTAGTACCTAATCAATGAAGGGAAGTGGAAAAGGAAATTTTTGAGTGGATTTTTTAAGTTCTCTATAATCAAAATATATTCTCCACTTTCGTCCCTTCATTGGAACTACAGCCAAATGAGATACCCATTGACTATCCAAAATGGGATAAATAAATCTAGAATTTAATAGATTTTGAAATTCCTCCTTAACAATGTCCTCCAGTATAGGATTCATCCTATGTTGTGGTTGTCATATTGGTTTGGAATTTTATTCCATGTAAATATGATGTATACAAATAGTTGGATGTATTCCATTCATGTCCTGGTAATCCTATGTAAAGTAAGAGCTATTTCCTATAGGCATTTGAATTATTGTGCTTTCTTCCTCTAGGGTGAATCAGTTGTTAATTTTGAGTTTTCATCCTAGTATAATTTCAAAACATTTGACAAGGGATTCCTTGTCATTGATAGGATTCCATTGAGTAAAATTTGATTAAAAATAATAGTATTCCTTCCTATATTGGAAGGATTTATGGGAGTCATATCTCAAATAAGACATGTATTAAAAGACTCTCATGAAGATATAAATTTTGAAAGAAATTACTAGTCATAGTGTCCTCATCCACTTATTATATTTTAAGAATTTTATCAATTATAAGAATTGGGGGTATAGCCACTTCATTATTTCTATCTTGTTCAACTCATATGGGTTTTCAATTTTTGGACTGGGTTAAGCATGTTAATATAGGATCAAGTCTTCAAACCAAGGTCTACCCAAAACTAGTGCATATTTCCTAGGCTGGTCTTTGGTTTCAATACCAAAAAATTAGTTGGGTGCTCCTAAGAATATATAAAATTAACCCCATATTTGACTATTCCTTTAGAAATATAAATTAAGTGATCAACCATATATAAGACTATGAGAGTAGTTTTGAGGTCTAGAAGATGCAATTTATCTATAGTTTCATTTTGTCATAACATTGATTACTACTCCTAAGTTAATTAAGATATTATTGATTGAAATGTCCCCTATGTGGATATTTACAAGAGGACTTCTAGGATCATAATACTTGGAACTAATATCTTTTCCAAGAAATAGGTCAATGATCTATCCTTATACTTGAATAGTTTTAGGGTGCTTTTTCCTTCCAAGTATTTTCAAGCATAGTTCTCTAATGGTTTTGCTATAGATTAGGATATTTTTGATATCTTGGAAAAGAGGTATCCAAACATCTACATTCTAGAGTTATCTTAGAAAGTCAAATTTTGGTTTTGGTGGTTCTTTATTTTGGTTTAATATTTCATGAAAAGAGGGTTCTCCACTTGTTTCTTACTATAAATGAATTTATTTGTGAGATATTCTTGAGGGTCCTCTTAAGGAGGATTTTATTCATAAATATAAATAATAATAGGGGGTTTGGTATCTTTCAATGTTCTACCTAATCATAATTTTAACTTATTATAATCAACATTATTTACAAGTAGGTTGAGTATTATATGGACTCATGATTATACACTGGTTGTCCTACTTTATTGTTTGAATTCAATGTTGTTTAGGTAGGTAGCTATGGTTGTTGTTTTAGATGTTTTATATTGGAAGTATTTATTATAGGTAAATAAGTTTATTGTGGTTGAGGTGATTGGTGATATTGCCATTTTGGAAAATAATTCCATATTTTCTTTGCATTCTACCATGGTTAATGGGAGTTTTGCTATTGAGGCCAAGGATTATATTGATTCACCAAAGGATTTTAATTTTTAGAGAGTGGCCATTGAAACCAGTGTAGAGATCAAGCACTTGAAAATTCCAATGGAGAAAATGGTTATATTCCAAGATTCATACCTTGGACATTTGCTTGAGGTTACCATGGTTTACTTTAATTGGTGTAATATAACTCCTCTACTCCTTTGGGTTTTAACATGGTAAGAATCTTTGACTTGGTTACATAAGGTAGTTGCTAATTTTATGATCATTTTGGAAAAGGATATATACCCTAAATTTCTCCAAAAGGAATTTATGTTTCGCATGCTTCTTTGTATACTTGGGTTAAATATTTCTAAAGCCTTCTCATCCTCCCCCTATTTATTTTTGGCCTAAAGTGCATCTAGTTTAAAAACCAAATAAGAAAGTATATCTATCTTGAGGTCTTTAAGGAAGTTTCTAGTTTTAGCTATATGATTCCTACACAAGTATTTACTATTGAATTAGTTTTATCCCTTAATACTTTACCTTTCCTTGTGGTAGACCTTGAATAATTCTCATATAGGGTCTTGATATCTCCAAAAAATCACATAACAAATATCTACTCCAATAATTAAGTTCAAATATTCTATGTATTCTTCCTATATCCCTCATAATAAAATAAATTTTAAGGTGTCAACAAACAAATTCAAATGTTTATACCTTTGGATATTAAACTAGAATCTCTTGATATAGTCTTCCAAGCTCTCCTCTTCTCTTTACATCATTTAGAGGACTTCACCTTAGGATTTTCTATCCTTGCAATAATCTTGATATTTCTAAAGAAATTTAATCCTCAGTGTCCCATGTGCTAATATTTATACCACCCAACCCCATGACCTAATATAAAGTTACATCCTTGAGTATATATGAAAACAATATTAGCTTCTATGCATCTATCTTGTAGTCACAACTCCTACATAACATGTCAAATTCAAAGAGAAAAATGGTTGAGTCTTTATAATAAACCCTTAAAAAGTAGAAATAAAATATGGAAGAATATTATTCATCCTAAATCCTCTCTATATTTTTAAATTACCATAGTCGAATCTCCTCTTCTATCTCTATTAGAATGTGCATAGCCCAAGGTGTGTAGTGATATTCACTAGTGGATGATTTTATTAAAATGGTTGTTGAATTACTTCAGGGGTGAATTAATTACAATAGGTCCTTCCAAATTTCTAACTATAGAATGATTATTGTTTGTAGAAGGAAAAACACCTTCAGGTGTAAATTTAAGAGCAATCCTAAATATAAATATATATCCTTCAAATAATTGTACAAGAACTATAAAATCTATAGTTTGGCCTATAGTTTGAAGAACACAAGCATATATTGAGAGGGGGGTGAATAGTATAAGATCACTTTTTAATTTTCTTTCCAAAATAGTATTATCCAATATAATAAATGGTAATATCAATAGCAATAACCAAATAAATGTACAAATCATCACACACAATAGAGACACCAAATTTACGTGGTTCACCCAATGTGGGCTACTCCATGGAGAAAATATTTTACTAAAAACTTTCTCAATCAATATCTTGGGAATCCTTTCCCTATTACAATGTTTATGGACCTTTGTCCAAAGGAGACACCAATTACCTAATCAAGTTAGTGGATATCTATCCATAGGAGAACTCCTTTCTCCTCTGCTCTAGATGATGATCTTCTAGAAGAACTATTGCCCCCACTACTCTGGCTGATGGATCTCAATCCACTGAATACATCTGTCCTCACTGCCATAGCTAATGAATATCTATCCACTGGATATTTTCATACTCTATACTATATCACCTCCAAATATCTATCTCAAATCTGCACTAAACACAATCCTTCAATTAGGCACTAAATCTTCTCAATATCTATCTTTGGTCTGGAAAGAAATTGTCGTCAAATCTGCACCAAACTCTATCCTCAATCTCTGTCCTCTAATATGCACTAAACATAATCCTTCGATCTAGCACAAATCTATACTCAATATCTATTCTCAAGTCTTATCACAAATCTTTAATCAATCGCAAATCAACTCTGCTAGATCTACCGTAAATCTTAACTCAAGATTTGAATAAATCAATCAATCAATTCTGTTCATAAGTCTTCTCAAGCACTTCTATCATATCTACCTTGTAATCTTCCACAAAATCTCACACTACTATATCCACAAGTTCTCTCTAGAACTTGTCCAAATATTTACAACAAATCCTCACTAGAACTTGTCAAAATCTGCTCAATAAGTCCTCACTAGAACTTATCCAAATCTACTCTCAATCTGTATTGTAAGCTTCCACAAAATCTCACACAAATTTTTCCACAAGTCCTCTTAAATACTTGCCTCAAATCTGCTCAACAAGTCCACACTTGAACTTTTCCAATTTCATAGAAACATAAAGATAATTGTTAGAGACTCAATATGCTTCACATTCACTTCAATACCCAATCAATTTCCATCACTCTCTTAGAAAAATATACAAAATTTTTAGAGACTCAATATGCTTTACACTCATAATACTCTCAATCACTTTCTCAACTCAATTAAGAATTTAGATTAATTTGTTTTATGGAACTTGAACAATCACTTCATACATCCACTTGACTAGGCTCAACCAACTCTACTCAACCAATCATTCAATGAAATAATCCTTGCTCACAAACCCTAGTTCAAGTATATAAACACTCACTCAAAATGTTTCCAACAATGCTTATCAACCAATCTCACATAACAATGATACTCATGTTCTTTTCAAACCCTAGTTCAAGTTCTTCACTTAACCAATGGCTTCAAAAACAATGCTTATCAAACAAGGTTTTAACAACAACTCTTTATTCTAGAAAACCTTGAAGCATTAACTCAACACACTCAATAAGGAAACCTAATTAATTCCTTTTCACTTCAAACTTGTTTTCCATAAAAACCAACCAATAAAATAAACTATGGAAGAATGTGCTCATACCTTTTTCTTGATGATGAAGGAACCTCAAAAATTTTCCACAACCACAAACACTTATTTTCCAAACTCAAAGAAGTTATAAGATGATAAACTCTCTCAAAAATACAATGTAAATATCAAAACATACATACACCTTATCACTCCATCTTTAGGAAAGCATTCATCAACATATACAAAAATAATTGACCAAATACACCTTATAATCTCCCAATTAATATAATTTCCAATACTAGAAATAATGTCAATAAAATCACCTTCTCAAAATAACTCAATGGCAAGAAGTCCACTTCAAAATTTAACCAACACTTTAATATCCAATAAACTGATATGTCACAAATACTTTATTTAAAAAATAAAGCTAACTCCTTAGTCCTCCAATTAACTAGAATAATGATTAATTAAAAATACTTTTTATCTACTCCTTTTAACTCCCTAGGACCTCATGTCAAAACCTTAGACATCACAACATATATTAAAAAAATTATTACCTTTGCCTTGGTGAGATTCAAACTCACGATGCCATCTCTACCAATGCCCTAGTCGCAGCTCCAACCACCATGTGATCTAGGTGATCACCTTGGGATGGAAGAGCACCATGTGCTCTATCTTCTCCCTCTTGGCACCTCACCCAAAAATATTTGCATCGCTTCCTTTGGTGCTTAATAAAATACATGAAAAACGCTGCTTGCCACGATTCGAACGTGGGTCCTCCAACTCACAAGCACCCTAGCTCACTCCAAATTACCACCAGACCACCATGATGGATGGTTATAAGGGTTAGGGCTTTGTTCGTATTTTTTTTTTGTTGGCGCACTTTAAGACAAAACCTGTTGTCTTCTACCTTGCCCAAAATTGCACGAAACACACAACTCGTAGTCCTTATTAAATCGAGCAAGGGATAATCATTTGCCACTTTGGAATATGGTTTTTATACCAATATGCCACCATACTTTCAAATGTCGATGGATACCTTTTTATCTTAGATGTCGGCACCTTAAATAATTAATTTATAAATTATTTAAATTCTTTAGAATTTAAATATTATAAATTAATATTTAAATCCTTTTGGCTTTATTAAGGATTAAGCCTTCTTAGGTTTTACCACTTTGTATAAATAATATTTATTTATAAAATTTAAATTCAATTTGAATTTAAATATTTTATAAAAATAAATATTAAAACTTCCTTGGGATTTTTAGCATGAAGTAAAAAGCTTCCTTAGGTTTTTATGAAAAATATTTTGATATCAACGGTATCTTATTCCTTGAAATTAATGTAACCTTCGTTCCTTGACATCAATGACAACTTTGAATAAAAATGTCCAACAGTCTCCCCCTTTGCCATTGATGGCAACCCAAATTATTTTTACCAAAAACTTATCCTTTTCTTTGTTCTGCTCCCCCTGGGACATTGCTCCCCCTGGCTCAATGCTCTCTTCAATTCTCTCCTCTTTACTCAAATACCAAATATATCCCCCTTACTCAAATATCTCGCCATTTGAAATCAATGGCAAAGGGTCACCTTTGGGGCTGGGGCTAAGAATGAGTTTCTTAGCTTATCCCCTCCCCCACCTCCTCTTGAGGTGGTTAATTATGGGGTGGGAGTATTTCTACTCCCAACAAGCACTAGTCTTTACCTTTATCTTTTTTTCTTCTTATCTGATCCTTTTGATTCCTTTGAATGTTTCTTTCCATGTCCATATTCTTGTTTATATTCCTGTTCATGTTCTTGTTCATGTTTATATCCATGTTCATGTTCCTATTCTTGTTCATATCCATATCCCTTTTATTGTTATTGTTCTTGTTCATACTTGATTATGGAATGTTTGCTCTACACCACTTTGTTGTGTGTCCATAATTATTGCACTTATAACACTTAATGTTATTATTCCTTGGAGGTTCAAATGTCTTAGTATTTCTTCTAGTGAAGCCATATCCTTTTCTATCATGAAGCCTACAATTCATTGCCTTGTGACTAAAATGATTACATGAGTAGCAATACCCATGGAAACGTGATGTAGAAGCATCCGAGGGCAGCAAAGCAATCGAGCATCAACCAAACTTTTTTTTTTTGTTATTTTTTTTTCTAAGTGTTGCAAGGAAAAATATGTGTCGCGATATCGTGACACAAAAAGTGTCGCGATATCGCGACCAAAATAGGAGATAGGGAAACGACGGATGGAATGTCGTGATTTTGCGACATGTCACAATTTCGCGACATGTCACGAAATCACGACCAACGCAGGGAAGCAAAGGCACGGAGGACCGGAGGTCGCGAAATCGTGACATGTCGCGATTTCGTGACCAACGCAAGGAAGCAAAGGCACGGAGGACCAAAGGTCGCGAAATCGTGACATGTCACGATTTCGCGACCAACACAGGGAAGCAAAGGCACGGAGGACCAAAGGTCGCGAAATCGTGACATGTCACGATTTCGCGACCAACACAGGGAAGCAAAGGCGCGGAGGACCGGAGGTCATGAAATCGTGACATGTCGCGATTTCATGACCAACGCAGGGAGCAAAGGTGTGAAGGACCGAAGGTCGCGAAATCGTGACACGTCGCGATTTCACGACCAACGCAGGGAGCAAAGACGCGGAGGACCGAAGGTCACGAAATCGTGACATGTCACGATTTCACGATCGAAACTGAAGAACGGAGGCTCGAATGAAAAATGACGCGATATCACGACAGGTCACGATATCGCGGCCAAACGAAAGCGAGAAGGCATGGAGGAAGGAACGTCGCGATATCACGATAGGTCGCGATATCGCGGCCAAACGGAAGCGAGAAGGCATGGAGGAAGGAACGTCACGATATCGTGACATGTCGCGATATCGCGACCGAAATAGGGAAGAGAAGGCGTCGAGAGGAAATTGTCACGATATCGCGACATGTCGCGATATCACGCCCAAAAGAAAAACATGCACTCCAGGTTTTCATAAAAGCGTCCCTTCATGCATGACAAGTTAGCGGTAGTGAAGCAGCAGTTTCAGGGGAAGATTCCAACAGGCATGTTGGCCACTCGCGCAGGATATCTAGAGACGCATTTATAGCAACCAACAGCAAGCAACAGATCAAGAAGAAGTTTTCGTTGAGGTATGGCAGCCAGTCGCACACCTCACCCAGAGTCTCATCAATGCAACTTTCCAGTATTGTTCCAAGTGGCAATTGCAGATCGTGGGGAGTTTGAAAACACAGAGGATCGGGACCTCGATAAAAACCCAAGGATTGTAATGAGAAGGGGTTGGAAAAATGGCAGATTGTTGTATATTCTTTGTAAATTCTTTCGAAGCTAGTGAATAGAAAAATTTGGCTCGTGTTTTGCTTGTTTCCTGTCTTGTGCTAGTTCTGTTCTCCGTCAGTGGTATCAGAGCCAGAAGTTCTTGAGTGTGTAACAGATCACCGGACGTGAGGCAGTTACACCAGGATCTGTGGGAGGGCTTGTTAGTGAGGGAGCAGAATGCCTCCAAGAAGAAACCCTATTGGTGGGAGAGGCATGGCGGCAGCGGAAGATGTCCGAGCCTTGCAGCGGCAAATGCAAGCCCTACAAGAGGAAATGCATAGAATATTGGAGCCAAGAAGAGATGAAGGTAGTGAAGAGGAAGATGACGAAGAAGAAGGCCAACCTGAGGAAGAAGAAGAAGCAGTAGATCCTGCTCAAGCCAGACTATACAAAGCCATATCCCAGATTGGGAAGAGGCCGAAGATGGAGGTTTCCATGTATTTTGGGAACCTTGATCCAGAGGAACTAATCGACTGGATCAACGATCTGGAAGAGTACTTTGAGTACGAGGAGGTTGAGGATCCTGATAGGGTCAGATTCGCTAAGACCAAACTGAAAGGTCATGCCAGCATTTGGTGGAAGGGAGTGCAGCTGGAGCGAAATAAAAGAGGAAAAGAGAGAATAACAAAATGGGAACGGATGGCAGAAAATCTGAAGAGGCAGTTCATCCCTGGTGATTATGAGCTAGACCTACTGAAGAAAATGCAAGGTTTGAGGCAATCAAGTAAGTCTGTGAAAGAATATACAGAAGAGTTTCATAAAATTATGATCAGAATAGGCCACTCAGAAGCCAACAAGGAGAAGGTAGCCCGTTACATTAATGGGTTACGAGCAAGTATTCAAGAAGAATTAAGTCTGGTCCGGATGACCACCATAGAGGACGCTTACCAATTTGCCTTAAAGGTTGAAGAAAAGCTCAATAGGAGGTTTGAGAATAGGCAAAGAGGAAGAGGTCATGGCGGAAGAACCGACGGAAGGACCGGTGGAAGAAGAAATGAAGATTCTCAGAAGAATGGAGAAGGTAGCGGTAATCAGGAGCAAAGGAGAGAAAATACCTACCACCCCCGTAATCAGAATAATGATTACCGAGGGGGAAGGGGCAGAGCTGGACGTGGCCAAGGAAGAGGAAGATTTCGTGGAACTTGTTTCCAGTGTGGAGAAGAGGGACATCACCAATACGAGTGTCCACAACAACGAGAAAGGAATAATAGGAGGCCGAAAGGAAATGCCAGAGTCACGATCGCTGATGAAGATGTTGGATCTGAGCATTCTGAAGAAGCTGAGAGAGGAGAAGTAATGATTGCGAGGAGAGTCTTGTTGAATGAAGAGGGGGCCACAGATCAAAGGAAAAGCTTATTCCGCACAAGGTGTAAATGCATGGGTAAGATTTGCAATATTATTATTGACAACGGTAGCACGGATAACCTAGTTTCAGAGGGAATGGTTACAAAGCTACAACTGGAGAGGAAGAGACACCCGCATCCATATCGGATCGCGTGGTTGTAGAAAGACCATAAGGTTTTGGTCAATGAACAGTTCCTGGTAAAATTCAGTATTGGGAATTACCGTGATGAGGTCCTGTGCGACATTCTGCCCATGGATGCGTGCCATTTGCTATTGGGAAGGCCATGGCAGTTTGACAGGAGCACGGTTCATGATGGCCGTGCCAACACCTATTCCATGACAAAGAATGGAATGCGTCATAAGCTGAAACCCCTGAAGGAGGTGGAAGAAAAGGTATGTGGCAGTGCCAGAATTTGCTTGGTTGACGAAAGAAAATTTTTAGATGATTTAAAGCATGAACATATGTGTTATGCATTAATTCCTAGAGTCAGGGATGCAGAATGCAAAGATACCCCAATAGAAGTCCTAGATCTGTTGGAAGAATTTCTAGATATAATATCTGATAATGTGCCTGAGGGTTTACCCCTAGTAAGGAAGATAAGTCACCATATCGATTTGGTGCCAGGATCAAGCTTGCCCAATAAAGCTGCACATAGAATGACGCCTATAGAAACTGAGGAGCTAAACAGGTAGGTCCAGGAGTTGCTGGAGAAGGGACTGATTTGGGAAAGCTTGAGTCCATGCGTAGTGCCTGTAGTGCTGGCGCCAAAGAAATATGGAGAGTGGAGAATGTGTACAGACTCTCGAGCCATCAACAAGATCACAATAAAATATAGATTTCCATTGCCAAGGATGGATGACATAATGGACTATTTAAGTGGAGCCAAGTACTTCACCAAAATTGACCTCAAGAGTGGTTACCACCAGATCCGTGTCAGGGAAGGAGATGAGTGGAAGACAGCCTTCAAGACCAGAGAGGGCTTGTATGAGTGGTTGGTCATGCCATTTGGGCTATCCAATGCACCAAGTACCTTCATGCGGCTGATGAATGAGGTACTGAAAGAGTTTTTAGGAAAATTTGTCATTGTCTATTTAGATGATATATTAATATTTAGCAGAACCCTGGAGGAGCACCTGATGCATATCAGAAGGGTTTTTGAGAAGCTACGGGAGGAGCAGTTATTAATAAATCTAAAAAAGTGTAATTTTGTAAAGAAGGAGTTAGTATACCTGGGATTTGTAATCTCAGCAGAAGGTCTAAAAATGGACCCAGAGAAGGTGAGAGCTATCATGGAATGGCCTACTCCGAGAAGCACAACAGAGGTAAGATCATTTCATGGTTTAGCCAGCTTCTACAGGAAATTCATTAGAAATTTCAGCAGCATTTGTGCACCCCTCACAGAAACAATGAGAGGAGATAAAAAAGAATTTAAGTGGACCTTAGGGGCTGAAAGGAGCTTTGATGCACTAAAGAAAAAGGTCACAGAACAGCCTATTTTGGCACTCCCAGACTTTAACAAAGTATTTCAAGTAGACTGTGATGCCAGTGGTAGTGCAATAGGGGCTGTACTGAGTCAGGAAGGCAGACCTGTTGCTTATTTTAGTGAGAAGCTCAATGATGCTCGGAAAAAGTATTCAGTTTATGACCAGGAATTTTATGCTATAGTTCAGGCTCTAAAGAAATGGAGGCATTATTTGTTGCCAAAAGAGTTTGTTCTATTCACTGATCATCAGGCGTTACAGTACATTAACAACCAAACAAAACTGAATCAAAGACACTTGAAGTGGGTTGAGTTTCTCCAAAGCTATACCTTTGTGTTGAAGCACAGAAGCGGAAAATCAAACCGAGTTGCAGATGCCTTAAGTAGAAGGCAGAATCTGCTGATTGAAATGACAGTGGAAGTGGTAGGATTCAAAGAACTGAAGGGTCTGTATCCTGAAGATCCTGATTTTGCAGAAGCCTGGACGGCTTGCTTGGCACCTGTTACTGTGGACAGGACAAAGTGGTTGGATTTTCTAATCCAAGATGGAATGTTGTTCAGGGGAAGTAAATTATGCATTCCAAGGAGTTCCATGCGGGAGAACTTAATCAAGGAAAAACACAACGGGGGACTGGTTGGACATTTTGGTCGGGATAAGACCATTGCCCTGGTGAATGAAAACTACTACTGGCCGCAACTGTAGCAAGATGTGAAAAGGTTTGTGCAAAGTTGCAGAATATGCCAGATGGCAAAAGGCGTGAGGCAGAACACAGGATTATACCAGCCGTTACACGTACCTGAGAGGCCATGGGAGGACATCGGCATGGATTTTATTCTTGGGTTGCCGAGAACACGGAGGGGAAATGACTCAGTATTTGTGGTGGTTGACAGATTCTCCAAGATGGCACATTTTATTCCCTACCGAGAAAACAAGTGATGCGGTTCACATTGCAGGGTTATTTTTCAAGGAAGTGGTACGACTTCACGGTCTACCAAAAAGCATAGTTTCTGACAGAGATACAAAGTTTGTTGGTTATTTCTGGAGAACATTATGGAAGAAGTTAAAGACAGATCTGAAATTCAGTTATGCATACCACCCACAAACTGATGGACAGACAGAGGTGGTAAATAGAAGTCTGGGTAATTTATTAAGATGCTTGATAGCAGATAAACCCAAGGGATGGGACTTGGTTTTGCCGCAGGCGGAATTTGCATACAACAATTCTGTCAACAAGAGCACAAACAAATCTCCATTCCAAGTCATATATGGAAACAGCCCAAGAAACGTTTCTGAGCTGAGAAAATTAGATAAAGAAGAAAAGTGCAGTGCAGAGGCTGAGGAATTTGCGAAACAAATGAAAAGACTGCATGAAGAAGTGAAGAAACAAATTACAAAAATGAATACTCAGTATAAAGCAAGAGCAGACCAAAAGCAGTGGGTCAAGGAGTTCGAAGTGGGAGATGAAGTCATGGTCCATCTCAGGAAAGAAATATTTCCAGCCAAAACTTATAACAAGTTGAAGATGAAGAAGTTTGGACCATGCAGAATACTGGAAAAATGGGATTCAGGCAATGCATATGAAGTGGAATTGCCAAGTGGGCTTGACATTTCGCCTATTTTTAACATATCAAATTTAGTGGAATATCATGAAGGAGACAGTACAGAGGCACCAAGTACAGAATTGTGGAGCATTCCAGCGTCTAACCCAACCAAAGACGAGATAGAGGAAATATTAGATACTCGTGAAGGCAGAAGCACAAGGAACAAACAATACTCTGAATATTTGATCAAGTGGAAGGGCAGACCTGTAGAAGATGCAACTTGGTTGTCGAAAATAGAGGTTGAGTGCCTGGGCCTCCCTCTCAAAGATCAGAAGTGAAGATCACTTCTCGATCCACCTCGGGTGTCTGATGCAGGAGCATCCGAGGGCAGCAAAGCAATCGAGCATCAACCAAACTTTTTTTTTTTGTTATTTTTTTTCTAAGTGTTGCAAGGAAAAATATGTGTCGCGATATCGCGAGCAAAACAGGAGATAGGGAAACGACGGACGGAATGTCGCGATTTCGTGACATGTCACGAAATCGCGACCAACGCAGGGAAGCAAAGGCGCGAAGGACTAGAGGTCACGAAATCGTGACATGTCATGATTTCATGACCAACATAGGGAAGCAAAGGCGCGAAGGACCAAAGGTCACGAAATCGTGACATGTCGTGATTTCGTGACCAACGCAGGGAGCAAAGACGCGGAGGACCGAAGGTCACGAAATCGTGACAT
Organism: Wollemia nobilis; assembly: GCA_028583015.1. NCBI lineage: Eukaryota > Viridiplantae > Streptophyta > Pinopsida > Araucariales > Araucariaceae > Wollemia > Wollemia nobilis. The sequence goes on along the minus strand of JAQPPZ010017049.1, from coordinate 2,763,869 downwards.
GTCGCGATTTCATGATCGAAACTGAAGAACGGAGGCTCGAATGAAAAATGGCACGATATCACGATAGGTCACGATATCACGGCCAAATGGAAGCGAGAAGGCATGGAGGAAGGAACGTCGCGATATCGCGACAGGTCGCGATATCGCGGCCAAACGGAAGCGAGAAGGCATGGAGGAAGGAACGTCGCGATATCGCGACATGTCGCGATATCGCGACCGAAATAGGGAAGAGAAGGCATCGAGAGGAAATTGTCATGATATCGTGACATGTCGCGATATCGTGCCCAAAAGAAAAACATGCACTCCAGGTTTTCATAAAAGCGTCCCTTCATGCACGGCAAGTTAGCGGTAGTGAAGCAGCAGTTTCAGGGGAAGATTCCAACAGGCATGTTGGCCACTCACGCAGGATATCTAGAGATGCATTTATAGCAACCAACAGCAAGCAACAGATCGAGAAGAAGTTTTCGTTGAGGTATGGCAGCCAGTCGCGCACCTCACCCAGAGTCTCATCAATGCAACTTTCCAGTATTGTTCCAAGTGGCAATTGCAGATCGTGGGGAGTTTGAAAACACAGAGGATCGGGACCTCGATAAAAACCCAAGGATTGTAATGAGAAGGGGTTGGCAAAATGGTAGATTGTTGTATATTCTTTGTAAATTCTTTCGAAGCTAGTGAATAGAAAAATTTGGCTCATGTTTTGCTTGTTTCCTGTCTTGTGCTAGTTATGTTCTCCATCAAAACGTTGTCTGTTTCTAAAATTTCCATTTTATTTTCTTTCATGTGTCCTACACTATGAATCCATGTGCCCAAATATATGACATGAGAAACATCATCCATTGAAATTTCCTTGCCTAGATCCCATTGGTCTCTTAGTCTCTTCTACCCTGTCCTATTTCCAGTTCCATCTATTCCTTACTTGTGTATTGTTCATTTCCTTGTTGAACTTTCTATTTTCCAACTTATCCTTAGAAGTCTCACTCTCTCTTTTACTTACTTCTTTTGATGCTTCTTCTTCTCTGGTACTTGAGCTTGAATCTCCTTTTTTTGCTTCATGTTTTCCTTGTTCTTATTCAAAACTAAGTCCTATTTTTTTGACTGATGATCTTTGTGCATTGATAATCCTGTCCAAAGTATTTAAATTTTTCTCAACCTTATGTAGTTTGTCTTTGGATATTTTTACTTCCAAACTTAGTGAAACTATCTCATGTTCTAATATTTCACACTCTAGATCTTTTGTCTTTAATTTTTTGGCCATACATTTTTCAAATTTTCTTACCTCTTCAACCTTGATTTTGAAGCTGGTGAGTTCCCGTAGAAAATTTGCTTTTTCTTTCTCATGTTCTTGAGATTGAACCCTTAATCCTGAGTTCTCCCTTTTTAATTCTTTGAGATCAAAACTAAGTCTTTTAGATTCTTACTCTTTTACCTTTGATTGTTCTACCATATATTTTTCAGCTTTCCTTGCCTTTTCAACCTTAAATTTCAAGTTAGAGAGATCTTGTAGAAGCTTTGTATTATATTTATCATCCTATTGTATTTGAACCTTTAATACTAAGTTATCCCTTTTTAACTCAACAAGTTCCTTAAGAGTGACTTCCTCCTTTTCTCTTTCTAAATTTTTCTCTTTCCTTTGGTCTTCAATTTCTTCTATTGTCCAAAGTAGAGTTTCTTATTCATACCTATTATGGTTTTCCTTGTTATCCTTTTTTGAACCATCCTCATCTTCATCTCTAATAAAGCCATTGTAATAACCTGCATCATGACCGAGTTGTCCACAAATGAAATATTCTTCACATTCTTGTGAACAATGAACTACAAGGTGACCTATCTTCCTACATTTGGTACAAAACTTTATCAATATGGTTAACTCTCCATTGCTTGATTCATCTCTTGAATCTATTTCCATTATTCCTCCCAAAACAAAAATATCAAATTCATATTATTTTTCTTTCATGACCATGTGTGTTATTTTCTTCTTATATCTCATGGTTTTGCCTTTGCCTTTACCTTTATTTTCCATTTGTGTTCTTGTAAGATCTTCCTTCAAGCTATTAAACCTTTTTTGAAGGAACCAGCTCTAATACCAATTGAAGAACATAAGCTTATACTAAGAGGGGGGGTGAACAGTATAAGACCACTTTTTACTTTTCTTTCCAAAATAGTATTATCCAATATAATCAATGGTAATATAAATAGCAATAACTAAAGCAATGCACAAATCATCACACACAATAGAGAAAACAAATTTATGTGGTTCACCCAATGTGGGCTACTCCACGGAGAAAATATTTTACTAAAAAATTTCTCAATAAATCTCTTGGAAATCCTTTCTCTATTAGAATATTTATGGACCTATATTAAAATGAGACACCAATCCCCTAATCAAGTTAGTGGATCTCTATCCACAAGAGAACTCATTTCTCCTCTGCTCTAGATGATGATCTTTTAGAACTGTTGCCCCCATTGCTATGGTTGATGGATCACTATCCACTGAAGACACCTGTCTTCACTACCCTGGCTAATGGATCTCTATCCACTAGAGAATATCATCCTCTATAATATGTCACCTCCAAAGCTCTATCTCAAAACTACACTAAACACAATCCTTAGATCTAACACAAATCTGCTCAATATCTGTCTTTGGTTTAGCATAAAATTGTCCTTAAATATGCACCAAACTCTAACCTCTAATCTGCACTAAATATAGTCCTTCGGTATAGAAAACATTTGTTCTCAATATTTGTACTTAATACTTAACACAAAGCTTGAATCAATCTTAAATCAACTCTACTAGATCTACCCCAAACCTTAACTCAAGGTTTGAACAAATCAATCAATCAATTCTACTCACAAGTCTTCTCAAGGACTTGTCTCATATCTGCCTTTTAAGCTTCCACAAAAGCTCACACTAATCTGTCCACAAGTCCTCTCTAGAACTTGTCCATATATGCTTAACAAATCCTCACTAGAACTTGTCCAAATGTACTCAATAATTCCTCACTAGAACTTATCCAAATTTGCTCTCAATCTGTATTGTAAGCTTCCATAAAAGCTCACACAAATTTATCCACAATTCCTCTCAAATAATTACCTCAAATATGCTCAAAAAGTCCGCACTAGAACTTGTCAAATATCATAGAAACATAAAGAAAATTTTTAGAGACTCAATATGCTTCACATTCACTTCAATACCCAATCAATTTCAATCACTCTCTTAGAAACATATAGAGAAATTTTAGAAACTCAATATGCTTTACACTCATAAGAATATCAATCACTTTCTCAACTCAATTAAGAATATAGAATAATTTGTTTTATGGAACTTGAACAATCACTTCATACATCCACTTGACTAGGCTCAACCAACTCTACTCAACCAATCACTCAATGAAATAATCCTTGCTCACAAAACCTAGTTCAAGTATATAAACACTCACTCAAAATGTTTCCAACAATGCTTATCAATCAATCTCACATAACAATGATACTCATGTTCTTTTAAAACCCTAGTTCAAATTATTCACTTAACCAATGGCTTCAACATCAATGGTTATCAAACAAGGTTTTAACAACTCTTTATTCTAGAAAACCTTGAAGCGTTAACTCAACACATTCAATAAGGAAACATAATTAATTCCTTTTCACTTCAAAATTATTTTCCAAAAAAATCAACCAATCAAATAAACTATGGAAGAATGTGCTCGTACATTTTCTTGAAGATGAAGGGACCTCAAAAATCTGCGACAACCACAAACATTTCTTTTCCAAACTCAAAGAAGTTATAAGATGATAAAATATCTCAAAAATACAATGTAAATATCAAAACATACATACACCTTATCACTCCAATTTTTTTTTTTTTTTTGAATTTACATGGTGGAATTGGTAGCCGCCACGAATCCGAGCAGGCTGTCCAACTTTTATGGCCACCACGAATCTGGGTATGCTGTCTAGCTTTTATGGCCGCCACAGTATTCTGCGATGTCCACCCTAGAAGCCGCCACACAGATCTTCATGCAGTCCGCCCCTATAACCACCATGCCACAATCATTTTAAACCTTTTACGCCGCTGAAAGCACCAAGAAAGGGACAAGCGTTTAGTCCGACGAGGCTCGAGATTTGAACCTTGGACCTCCATCCCCCTTATGGGGTTTGGATGAACCAATTGGTCTACATCTCGAACCTTTATCACTCCATATTTAAGAAAGCATTCATCAACATATAAAAAAATAATTGACCAAATACACCTTATAATCTCCCAATTAATATAATTTCCAATTCTAGAAATAATGTCAATAAAATCACCTTTTCAAAATAACTCAATGGCATTTTTTTTAGGTCCGAGTTTTAGACCAATTGGTTCATCCAAACCCCATAAGGGGGCGGATATCCAAGTTTCAAATCTCGGGCCTCGTCGGACTAAACACTTGTCCATTTCCTGGTGCTTTCAATGGCGTAAAAGGTTTAAAATTATTGTGGCATGGTGGTTATAGGGACAGACTGCACGAAGATCTGTGTGGCGACTTCTGGGGTGGACAGTGCAGATTACTGTGGCGACCATAAAAGCTGGACAGCCTACCCAGATTAGTGGCGGCTATCAATTCCACCATGTAAATTCAAAAAAAAAAAAAATAAATAACTCAATGGCAAGAAATCCACTTCAAAATTTAACTAACACTTTAATCTCCAACAAACCAATATGTCACAAATACTTTATTTAAAAAATAAAGTTAACTCCTTAGTCCTCCAATTAACCAGAATAATTATTAATTAAAAATACTTTTTATCAACCCCTTTTAACTCCCTAGGACCTCATATCAAAACCTTAGGCATCACAAAATATATTAAAAAAATTATTACCCTTGCCTTGTTGAGATTCGAACTCATGATGTCATCTCTACTAATGCCCTAGTCGTGGATCCAACCATCACGTGAGCTAGGTGCTCACCTTGGGAGGTAAGAGCACCACTTGCTCTATCTTATCCCTCTTGGCACCTCACCCAAAAATATTTGTGCTGCTTCCTTTGGTGCTTAACCAAATCCATGCAAAACGTTGCCTGCTGTGATTCGAACACGGGTCCTCCCACTCACAAGAATCCTAGCTCACTCCAACTTACCACTAGACCACCATGTTGGATGGTTATAAGAGTTAGGGCTTTGTTCATCTTATTTCTTCATTGTTGCACTTTAAGACAAAAACTTTTGTCTTCTACCTTGCACGAAATTGCACGAAACACACAACTCACAGTCCTTATTAAATCGAGCAAGGGATGATCATTTGCCACTTTGGCATATGGTTTTTATACCAATATGCCACCATAATTTCAAACATCGTTGGATACATTTTTCTCTTAGACGTCAGCACCTTAAATAATTAATTTATAAATTATTTAAATTATTTAGAATTTAAATATTATAAATTATTATTTAAATTCTTTTGTCTTTATTAAGGATTAAAGCCTTCTTAGGTTTTACCACTTTGTATAAATAATATTTATTTATAAAATTTAAATTCAATTTGAATTTAAATATTTTATAAAATAAATATTAAAACTTCCTTGGGCTTTTTAGCATGAATTTAAAAGCTTCCTTGGGTTTTTATGAAAAACCTTTTGATATCAATGGTAGCTTATTCCTTGACATTAATGCCAACTTCGTTCCTTGACATCAATGACAACTTTGAATCAAAATGTCCAACATAGTTTCTCTGGGCCACTATGATACCTCGTTATTTTTCTTCTTCTAATTAGGATATCCAAATGATCTAGGTTCCTTTTTATCTCCTTTTCCTACACTAATGTTTGTATTATTCGATAAAAATTTTCCACTGTCATCCTCGTGTCAAGATATGCAATACTACATGGGTTATAATATAGCTAATTGTTTTCAAAAAGATACTTCTTTAAGAATTATTTGGGCTAAATGTCAACTTTCAATCTAAGCTATCCCTATAATGTAATAAGGAAAGAGAAACTCTAAAATAACTATAATCTTTAGCACCTCTTCGAAAACAATGTCAAAAGTGATGAGAACTAAGTATGCCAATCCAAGTAGATACACTTGCAAGCCATTGGGCACTATATATATGATTACATAATTGTTAAAAAATATAATTTATATGTTCCTATGAGTCAAATCAAAGTTATACTATAAGACAATCTTCATTAATTGCTCATCATAGAGAATACATGAGAAGGAGATAACACATATATATAATAATTAAAAAGTGAAAGAAATTATCTACATGAATAGAATGGAGAAAGAATAAATTACAAAACTAGAAGATAGGAGAGAAATTAAATGATACTTGGAAAGCAACATATAATTGAAATGAACCACATGCAAGAATGAACTATTGAAAATAAAATTTAAAAGGATTATTTAGATGTTCAAACGAGTATCTATATACTACATACATAAATATAAAATATGCTCATGGAGGCTCTCACAAATTACACACTTGTAGTGCTCCCAGAATCCAAGGATAGGCATAAAACCCCATGTCAATAAGAAAATAAAATATGCACTATAATTTGTAAAAAATGAGATATAGTATTATTAAACTTGAGTGAATTACATAAAATAAAAAAGCCAGCATGTTCCTTAAGCTTGACATGAACAAGGCTTTCGATCGGGTTTCCTGGAAATTCATGTTCGAAGTCCTCGAAAAGTTTGGGTTTCACAAATAATGGATCAATATGGTTTGCGAATGTGTCTCGACTACTTGGTTCTTGGTTCTTATCAATGGATCACCCGCAATTTTCTTCCAAAGTTTCAAAGGCATCCGTCAAGGGGACCCTCTGTCCCCCTTATAGACACCAAAACAGCACCAATCCGATTATGTGACAACAAGCGCTGATCGCATTGACACAAACAGCCCCTAGGGCAGCCCCCAGAGGTCAAACAGTGGTCCTAACCACTCCCAAAAGCAGTTTTGAGGGTCAAAAGTCAATTTTGCACCTTTTTGGCACCTTTTTCTCTATTCGTCCCACCCAGGGACGAATTCAGACTGGTATTCGTCCCACCCTGGGACGATTAAGCAATCGCTCCAGGGTGGGACGAATAGCAGGTTTGACTGGCAAAAAGTCAAACCTCGGCAACTCCGCCAGTTAACTGAGGCTTCAAGCCATGCAATTGCGAGGAATAGATTTTATTCAAGAGGAGAGACTTCAGTCATGCATGTCTTTATTTTAGAGACCTCATGCAAGAAGCTTTTTTATCAAGGAGTTAGCTTTTCTCTGAAAATAGGACAGTTAACTCAAGAGGCGCCCTCGCATGCACAATTCAAACAAAGAGACCCTAGGTCTATAAATTGGTGGGTTTTACCACCCAAAAGATATACAGAGAAGGAGCATTTGAGCAATGAAGTGCTGCCAATTTCATACCTAACTACGATTTGTGCTTTTACATCCTTAATCTCTCATTCGAAAGGGAGGTTATTGGGTGACTATTGGAGGCACAAATCTGTACCCAAAACCCGATTTCTGACCACAACTATCCACCAAATTTGTCGACAACACCCCATAATCAGTTTTGGACCCATCCCAAGTGGATTGGTGCCGAAAAAGTGCTTCAATCGATGGGCGTCCTGCCCTCGAGCGCTCCCCAAACTATCACAGTGCTAATCGCCCCACCCCGGGATGATTAGAAATATATGATAGATTTCTTGTTTTTTTCTTTTGCATATGATTCTAGATAGGTTAAATAGGTTACAGTTCAAATTTCATGTCATTCTGATCATTTTTGACCAGGTTATTGTTGTTTCCCGCTTTCACTAACTTGCAGATGCCATCTTCAAAATCTAGATTCTAGAGGAAAAATTGGAGAAATATGAGCATCTGGGTCGTCCCAAAACGCCCCCAATTAGCTAACCCCAAGTTTTTAGGTCTTTTGGAGCTTCCTAAGTAGGACATTGAATAGGGTGCTTTTTTGGCCAATTCTCACAGTCCTATTCGTCCCACCCTGGAGCGAGTACAGATCTGTGAGGAATTTTTAGACTATTCTTTTTGCAATGGTCTTCTGATGATATTTTTATGCTTCTGTCAAAGTTTTAGGTCAATCAGAGTTTATTTGATAGTCGTTTTATTATTTTCATGCATACACTGACAATAGGCTGTGGGAAATATATGTTTCATTTGGTCTACAGGTATTATTAATATTTTCTGTTTCTTTGAACACAGGTTTCTAACAGCAGAGGAGCAAGAAAGAGCAAAGAATCACATACAACAGCGGCGGTGACATTTTGGTCCGCCCATCTTACATGTGGGCACGCGGAAGAAGGATTGTTAGCCATGGATCTTGTGACAAGAAACACATTTGACTCTCCTATCCCCTAAAAAGGAAGGAGATGTATTGTAACACAATTTGTAAAGCGTATCAATAAAATATATTACCATATTTCTATTGCTTTTATCTTGTGTCGATTTGCATACGTTATTTCTTGTTCTTGTGGCATATTCCTTTTTGTTTCCGTATCCTCGTGCTTTCAGTGGCGATCACGGTGGGACCTGTGTCCTTTGATTTTTAAAGATTAAATTTCTGATTAAAGTTGCTTGTTTTTTTGCTTACAGGTACCAAGTTTTCAAAAGCTAGACTGTTTCAGGCAGAAATTCAGAGATATCCGATTTAGGCAAAGAAGAGGTAGGGGTTTTAAACACCCTTTGTCAATTTTATGTTTTCTATTCTCTCGATTTTTGCTTGCATAGGAGAGTTTAGATGCTTGCTTGTTTCATTTTTTTGCAACTTAAAATGAACCCCACACACCACGTGGTAATTTAAACCAAGGAGTTGGTCGTAAAACCCCAACCCTTGAGCAAGACCAAAGGTGGATTCCATTATCACTTTGGCTTGAGATATTGCATCCATTACCCCGATCGCGACTGTTGCTAGACGTAAATCCTGACGAAAGCTGACCAAGTGTAGCTAGGGTGATTCCTAGCACATGAGGATAAGTCTTCTATGGTAGGTGTCATAAACAGAGTGATTCCCCTTTCGTACCGCCTATGTTCCATGTATCATCTGCTCTCACGTACCTATAGTCTCCCTCACGTAAGGGCGGGTATATAGAGAGGTTGGTATATCGGTCCGGCAATGGTATATTGAAGGGGCGACCATTTTGGGAGTCATAAGAGCCTTCATGTTGCATTTAAATGTTCTTCACAAAAATATTTTAAAACAAAACAAACAAAATCATCAAAAACACACTAAAACCAGATCTAGGACACACCATTAATCTTTAAAAGAGATAATCATTGCTTTGTGTGTGTATGTTCTTTTCTCCTTAGTGTAACAAAAAAAAAAATCAGAAAATCATAAACAAAAGATAAAAATCTACGTAGCTTGTAGAGAGTCATTACCATGGTATTCACCCGCAGTCAAGCCCACTCACGGGCAGACGCTGCGGAGAATGTCCAAGGAGGCACGAGTCGCCTCCGTTACAGTCCCAAGGATTTGGTCATACCACCTTGGCGACCTGACACACAAGGCAGTCCCCTCCACACCTTAACGGAAAGGGACTATAGGGGCACCTCTTCTAGGGGCACTCCTATTCAGCATAGCACCCAGCACACACCCTTCCATGAGGGGTACATCCGTAGGAGAGCTCCCTTAGATGCTCGCTATGAGTGGTCACCGCACGATGAAGTGCTAGGTCAACATAGGGTTCGACGGGAGGAACCACATGATTACATTATCCCTCCTTCACCCCCTCTAGTTGTCAAGACTACAAGGACAAATCCAGAGCACAAGGCTCCTCAGGCGGGGCGAGCCAACTCCGCCCATTCCTTTTTCACTTATGAAAGAGAGCACGAGGAAAACCCTTACCTTCCTCAAGAGCAATATACATCGCGGGAGCAATACGCCTCCGCAACTGCTAGCTATCAGGATCACCTACTGAGGCCAAAGCCTCGAGGGAATGCCACTACCCCCAACAGAGGGAGGCGGCCTATAGAGATCTCGGATCACCATGACCGAGATAGATATCTAGGAGAGGCATCTAGGCCTTCTAGACATGAGACGGTAGGACCAACTATCTTAGAATCTGCCAAGCATATCGCACGCCGGATGCAACTCACGCTACTTGAGCTAGAACAACAATAGTTAGAGCAACGGTATCTTCTAAATAAAGAGTGCATTCAGAGCCAGAAGGATGAGTTGTTCCAACACACTATGCAGGCGAGGACTCCAACCCTTCGCACGCATAAGACAAAACATTATGAGGGACACAACCCCTCGATGCGAGATAGGTCACCGTGACCTTATCAAGCGCTACCCCCAATGCCTCCTAGACAGGAGCGGGAGGCTACTCCCTCGATTCCTCAAGCACCCACCCGGGTTCATGGGCCACCCTCAGAAATCCCTCAAGAAGCCTTTGAGGAATCTGAGCAAGAAAAAGAGTGGACTGAAACGCAATACCAAGGCAGGGGGGTGCTATCCGACTACCCCTCCATAGGCCCCATGTTCCTCAATAGGAACCAACCAAAGAGGAGGAGCCCAAATCCCTCGATACATGCAAAGCATTAGAGCACTTAGAGTCGATAGAGACCAAGATCTCGGGGTCCCAAAAGCCCAACTTATGCGAGGCTCCTCTTGAAGAGGATCAGCCTCTGACCGTAGAGCTACCCGAGGACGAGGTCTTCCATGTCTCAGAATTTCCAGAGAGCTTAATGGAAATATTCCCCTTAGAGGCACCAATCGAGCAAGCGCCACATCAAAGCAATCAGGTCCCCCCACAACGAGCGAAACAACTCCATGAGGACCACATCAATCTGCTCGAACAAGAAGAGCCTAGCATGTCACAGGCAATTATCGAGGCCAACAAGGGCCTTTGGTTTTTTGATAGAGATTACGAAGCCGACACTAAGATGGAATATCTCAATCATGCGCGATGACACAATCACCCTGTAACCCATGAAGAACTGATGGCACAACTAGGTACAAGGCTAGGGCATGAGTGGCACGTTAACCCAGTGCATTGGAATCAAATGTTGAGTCCGCCACTTTGGATAGACCAAGAGCAACTTCCGCCTGGAGACCCCATAGCCACATCAGTGCCGAAGGTAGACCCTGTCCTCTTATCCGTGCATAGGGCCGATCCATTCGTGCCAATCCCTCCAGAGCCAGATCCGGTGCACAAAGATCATCAAGCTGGGGGTACCTCTATTCCCTGAAGAGCAAGTGGATTACACCAAATGCTCCAAAGGTGTCCATAAACCCTTTGGTCAACCCAAAATCTCCAAGGATTATCGCAATCACTTGGTCAACCCAAAAGCTCCAAGGATTATCGCAATCACTTGGTCACCCTAAAAGCTCCAAGGATTATCACAATCACTTGGTCACCCTACAATCTCCAAGGATTATCGCAATCACTTGGTCACCCTAAAAGCTCCAAGGATTATCGCAATCACTTGGTCACCCTACAATCTCCAAGGATTATCGCAATCCCTTGGTCACCCAAAAGCTCCAAGGATTATCGCAATCGCTTGGTCATCCCAAAAAGCTCCAGGGATTATCACAATCGCTTGGTCAACCCCAAAATGCCCCAAAGGTGTCCATAAATCCTTTGGTCAAACCAAATGCTCCAAGGGTTACCATAACCGCTTGGTCAAAACAAATATTCAAAAAACAAACAAAAACAATAAAATCATCAAAAATCACAAAAAATTTTGCATTTCAATTCTATGCATACTCATAAAATCATCAAAAATAACAAAAAAATTGCATTTCAATCTCATTCATACAAAAAAAAAATCACAATACAAAAATATAGGTTGCATTAGGCATCGCATCCATACATCGCATAGTTGCTAGGTCATACAAGTCAAAAGCACCATAGACTGTCATTACTTGGCAATTCCATCAATTTCCACATCAAATCCATTTTCCTAAACGCATACATCCAGAATAGCACCATCACCATTTTTAGCATAGTCAGTTGTCTCCTAATGTATATAGGGTTTTCGTCATTCAGTTGTCTTTAAATTTCTAGCCAAAACTGTACACAGTTAAACAGATTTTACACGAGAAAGTTTTACTTGGATCACGCCTTGTTACGTAGCATCCCAACACAAATTAACACACATAAAATAATTCCTAAGTTGTGTGAACGCAAGAGAAACCTACAAAGTAGTCTAGGGTACCATAGGTGAAATATTAGCCTGTTCATCCCCCTATGCGAATGGTTCCAGAATGCTGAGAATTGACAAAAGGACGAGCTCTTCCCTATCCATTCCCCATAATAAACAGTGGTTTTCACCACTTCCACAAATCCCAATCATAGTTGGTCCCCAAAGTTGTAAGGATTCGTACTACACGTCCCTGCCAAGGATGGGTAGTCATCCCCAAGACCTAAAAGGATCAACGCTATTCAAAAACACAATTCCAACAAACCATCATCACAACCATCTCCATTCACCTTTGGTCTCAAAGTTGTAAGGATTCGTACTACACGTCCCTACCAAGGATGGGTAGTCATCCCCAAGGCCTAAAATATCAATGCCCTTACTTCATAATCTCCATCATCCCCTTGGTTCCCAAAGTCGTAAGGATTCGTACTACATGTCCCTGAACAGGATGGGTAGTCATCCCCAAGGCCAACAGGATCAAGGCCATTCACAAGCTCAAACTTACAAAGCTCAAAATACAAAATCAAATAACAGTGGTTATCACCACTATTCAAAATCCTTGCTCAAAAAGAAAAATAAAGAGAAAAATAAATAGTGATTTTCATCACTATATAGACGAGCAAGTATCCCAAACCATTGAGCCAACAAATAACCTGAACTTGAATCCCTGGAATTCTCAGCATTCGAAAACCATCTAGGTGATCCTCATTATGGGTTTGGTTGATAGCCTACCTGGCAATGGTGGTATCCTACCCGCATGACGATATGTCTATCACATTAGCTTTGCGTGTGCGCAGACCAATGTTTGCATGTGGATGAGCTAGCTTATGGTACCTTAGATTGTCCCGTGGATTAATCTTGCTAAATACAACAACGGAGTTAGTGGAGCTAATTAGGTGATCCTCAGTACAGGTTTGGTTGATAGCCTATCTGGCACTGGTGGTATCCTGATAAATACCACATAAACGAACTCAATTGCACACACAGGGATGTGAAATAACTTGGTTAACCTCCAAGTCGGATTTATACCTTGTTCAAAAGTCTTGTGAGATAAATGTACAGTCTTGGCTAGTTAGTTAAAATATCTGAATCTCAGAAAAGCTTAACTACATTTTAAAAAAACAACTGGTACATTTCATTCCATACATCACCATCAAAAAAAATGCAAAATACAAAAACAAAGTTTTCACATGCAACGTCATTCCACAAAGTCATCCCATAAGTACAGTGAGCCAGTCAAATCTTGTACAATCTATGGTGCCATCGACAAGTTATCAACAAATCATTTCATTCATTCCATATGCATACATCATATAATTAGAAACATCGCATTCATAATCCCACATGCATACATCATCATAAATAAACATGTACATAAAAACAAACCAAAAAAATGCACAAAAATGCACAAAAAAGAGCAATAAAACTGTCCAATGAGAGTGCTTTTGCACTTGACATTACGGGCATGCAAAATAGATGTCGGGGTCACAAATCCTCACTATCCTACTCCCTAAGAAGGCTACCATAGCCGGACCGCTCCACGGGAAGCTAGATTTTTGAGAATTTCATCCCCAAACGACGTCACCAAAACGGGTCAAAACCCATCCAAAAATAGCAATAACATTGCCGAACGATGGCGCTTTTGCGCCCGACATTCTTGGCATCCAAAATAGACATTGGGGTTACAAATTGTCACTATCCTACTCCCTAAGAAGGCTATCATGGCCGGACCGCTCCACGGGAGGACGGATTTTTGTCAATTTCAGCTCAAAAATGCGTCACAAAAAGGGTTAAAACCCACCAAAAATAGGTCAGAATGTTCGAAAACTGCTTTCGCATTCAATGGTAAAACAACTGAAGGCACCCTTACTTAAGTCATCTTGGGTCAAGCGACTCGTCGCTTTTCTCATGTCGGTCATTCCCTCATCGATTCGTCGCTTGAGGGGGTAGTCACACTTAGTCACCAATCAACAACAACATACCCAATTAAGGAAATGACACGCATTCAAAGGATCATTGACAAAGACAATCACGCCCCTGCTTGGGGCAGCAAACAAGCAACAATCACAAATTGATCAAACACTTGGCATTCGTGAATCATGAACTCAAGGTTCCCATAGACAAAAGGTTGCGCCCTTTGCCTATTCATGACTGATCAATGTCCAAGCTCAAGTAACACCTCATTGAACAAGGTTAACACTTGACATTAGTTCCTTAGCTCGTCAGAAGCAAGGATTCAAGAATGCATGCCCTTTCCATACTTGGGGCATCAAGAGTTGGTTAGGTTACTGAGAAACCCTAATCATTAGTGCTTTGGTTATCTATTTTTGCTCGACGCTGCGCCTTGCACAGTGCTTCCCAAAAAGGGGCATCTGTAGACACCAAAACAACACCAATCCGATTATGTGACAACAAGCGCTGATCGCATTGACACAAACAGCCCCTAGGGCAGCCCCTAGAGGTCAAAAAGTGGTCCTAACCACTCCCAAAAGCAGTTTTGAGGGTCAAAAGTCAATTTTGCACCTTTTTGGCACCTTTTTCTCTATTCGTCCCACCCAGGGACGAATTCAGACTGGTATTCGTCCCACCCTGGGACGATTAAGCAATCGCTCCAGGGTGGGATGAATAGCAGGTTTGATTGGCAAAAAGTCAAACCTCGGCAACTCCGCCAGTTAACTGAGGCTTCAGGCCATGCAATTGCGAGGAATAGCTTTTATTCAAGAGGAGAGACTTCAGTCATGCATGTCTTTATTTTAGAGACCTCATGCAAGAAGCTTTTTTATCAAGGAGTTAGCTTTTCTCTGAAAATAGGACAGTTAACTCAAGAGGCGCCCTCGCATGCGCAATTCAAACAAGGAGACCCTAAGGTCTATAAATTGGGGAGTTTTCCCACCCAAAAGATATACAAAGAAGGAGCATTTGAGCAACGAAGTGCTGCCAATTTCATACCTAACTGCGATTTGTGCTTTTACATCCTTAATCTCTCATTCGAAAGGGAGGTTATTGGGTGACTATTGGAGGCACAAATCTGTACCCAAAACCCGATTTCTGACCACAACTATCCACCAAATTTGTCGACAACACCCCATAATCAGTTTTGGACCCATCCCAAGTGGATTGGTGTCGAAAAAGTGCTTCAATCGGTGGGCGTCCTGCCCCCGGGCGCTCCCCAAACTATCACAGTGCTAATCGCCCCACCCCGGGATGATTAGAAATTTGTGATATATTTCTTGTTTTTTTCTTTTGCATCTAATTCTAGATAGGTTAAATAGGTTACAGTTCAAATTTCATGTCATTCTGATCATTTTTGACCAGGTTATTGTTGTTTCCCGCTTTCACTAACTTGCAGATGCCATCTTCAAAATATAGGTTCTAGAGGCAAAATTGGAGAAATATGAGCATCTGGGTCATCCCAAAACACCCCCAATTAGCTAACCCCAAGTTTTTAGGTCTTTTGGAGCTTCCTAAGTAGGACATTGAACAGGGTGCTTTTTTGGCCAATTCTCACAGTCCTATTCGTCCCACCCTGGAGCGAGTACAAATCTGTGAGGAATTTTTAGACTATTCTTTTTGCAATGGTCTTCTGATGATATTTTTATGCTTCTATCAAAGTTTCAGGTCAATCAGAGGTCATTTGATAGTCGTTTTATTATTTTCATGCATACACTGACAATAGGCTGTGGGAAATATATGTTTCATTTGGTCTGCAGGTATTATTAATATTTTCTGTTTCTTTGAACGTAGGTTTCCAACAGTAGAGGAGCAGGAAAGAGCAAAGAATCACATACAACAATGGCGGTGACATTTTGGTCCGCCCATCTTACATGTGGGCACGCGGAAGAAGGATTGTTAGCCATGGATCTTGTGACAAGAAACACATTTGACTCTCCTATCCCCTAAAAAGGAAGGAGATGTATTGTAACACAATTTGTAAAGCGTATCAATAAAAGAGATTACCATATTTCTATTGCTTTTATCTTGTGTCGATTTGCATACGTTATTTCTTGTTCTTGTGGCATATTCCTTTTTGTTTTCGTATCCTCGTGCTTTCACCCCTTTCTCTTCATCATTTTGGCCAAAACCCTGGAAGAACCCTTTCAGCTACCTGCAACAGTGGTCTTGTTTCCAGGATCAAACCAGCCTCAACATCCAAAGCCATATCCCATCAACAGTTTGTTGATGATACTATTCTATCCTCTCATGCTTCTGTTCCTAAAGCAAAAATCATTAAGAACATTCTTGATTCTTATGAAGAGGCAGCTGGCCAGAAAGTCAACTATCGCAAAAGCAAGCTATACTTTCTCAATACTACCAATCATAGAAAAAATAGGATTGCTGAGATCCTTGGGTGCAACATTGGGAGCCTTCCAACTACTTATCTTGGATTACCAATTTTCCATGGCAGATCTGTCTCGGCTATGTGGAACCCTATTTTAGATTGCCTCAACAAGAAACTAACGAGGTGGAAAAGCTCAATGCTCGGCCAGGCAACCAAAGCCACTCTGGTCCAAGATTACCTTCAAAGTATCCCCATTTTTTTCTTATCTATTTTCAAAGCTCCAGCTACCATCTGCCAAAAAATTGAACAAATTCAACGCAAATTCCTTTGGGCTGGAAACGAAAACAAGAACAATTTTTTGCTAGTCGCCTGGGACAGGGTCTGTTCCAAGAAAAAGGATGGAGGACTCAGATTCAGAGACATCAAGTGGATGAACATGGCCCTCATTGCCAAGCAGGCCTGGAGACTCACCATTAATGAAAAATTCACTTGGATTGATATCATTAAAGTTAAGTACCTCCATCAGTTATCCTTTCTTGGAGAGCACAACCTCCCTATCGGATCCCATTTCTGGAATGGCATAATCAAAACAAGGAAAATCATCATGGAAGGCTTAAGGTGGTGTCTAGGAACTGGAATAACCATCCATTTCTGGAATGACTCGTGGATCAGTGATAAACCTCTCAGCCAAGATTCGCATCTTGCAGTGCTCAAGGTGACTACCGAAGCCACCTTTGGAGATAAGGTGTGTCACTTCATTAACCAAGGTCCTACAAGACCTGAATGGAAACACTTGCCTCTTAATGGGCCCAGGCATATCACCGAGGCTCTCAGGTGGTTACAAAACTTGTTGAGGACTTGCATCATCCCGAGCTCACACAAAGATGATTCCATGGTCTAGAACCTTGAAGAATTTGGAAATTTCACTGTCAAATCAGCCTACTACAGTCAAGAAACTCCCACAGATGGTTGGGACTTATCAAATCAGGTCTGGGTCCCCAAGATCATTCCCAAGGTCAAATTATTTTTCTGGTTGGCTATCCAAAATAGAATCCTCACCATTGACAACTTGATAATCAGAGGGTTACTCATTCCCAATTGGTGTATCCTGTGCAAAAATGCCTGTGAGTCTACTTTGCATATTTTTTTGGAATGTCCCTTTTCTGTTGCAGTTCTCAACCAGGTCCTTAACACCTTTGACATCTCCACTTGTTGGCAATTTTGGGTACCTTGGGTACATTGCTTTTGCTCTAAGTGTAGATGTTGTCATTGATGTCAAGAAGGTCTTGAAGCAATTTGGTTTGATGTCTCAGAATGTGTTTTGATGAAGGTTTCAGTTTGGACAGTGAGTTTCCAAGAAGATCGGAGTAGCCCAGTTGCAAAAGATCAAGAAAAAGACAAGTAAGAAAAAGTTTGCGAGCAGTTGGAAAAACTGTCGCGATTTCGCGACATGTTTTAGGAGAGAGAAAGTGTTGGAAAAACTATCGCGATTTCGCGACATGTTTTAGGAGAGAGAAAGTGTTGGCAAAACTGTCACGATTTCGCGACATGTTTGAGGAGAGAGAAAGTTTGGGCAAAACTGTCGCGATTTCGCGACATGTTGGCAGAGAAGGAGAGCAAGTTGGAAAGTGTCACGATTTCGTGACATGTCGCATTTTCGCGACTCGAAAAGTGCAGGAAGGCAGAAAAGGAAAAGTGTCACGATTTCATGACATAATGCAAGGAAGGTTGTACGGACGAAAAAGTGTCACGATTTCATGACATGATGCTGAAGAGAGAGTCCGCAAAGAGAACTGTCATGATTTCATGACAAGTTCGAAGAGAGAGAAAGTTACATGTAAAATGTCATGATTTCGTGACATGTTGCAGAGGTCGAGTTGAGGACTGTCATGATTTCGTGGCATGTTGAAAAGCTCGAAGTGAGAACTGTCATGATTTCGTGACATGCAGCGAAGGAAAGAGTTTGATATGAGAAGCGTCATGATTTCGCGACAGGCAGTAGAAAAAGTGTACGAAAGCTGAAAGCGTCACGTTTTCATGATAGGATGGAGAGAAAGCTTGCGTCAGCAGAAAATGTCACGATTTCGTGACAGGTTGAGAAGGTAGCTTTGAGTTGGAGAAAGTGTCACGATTTCATGATAGAAACTGGAAGCAGGTCTTCTATAGGAGAAGTGTCACGATTTCATGACAGAAGCAGAGAGGAAGGCTATGAAGACAAAAGCGTCATGATTTCGTGACATGTTCCAATTTTGCGGGTGTAAGGTAGAAAGAAGCTCGAGGTAGCAGAAGTGTCACGATTTCATGACAAAAGCTGAGAGGAAGGCCATGAAGACAAAAGGGTCACGATTTCATGACGAGAGTTAAAGATGACGTCAGCAGAAGCAGATGTGTCATGATTTCATGACAAAAGAAGAGAAGAAGGCAATGAAGACTAAAGTGTCACGATTTCGTGACAGTAGTGAAGATGACGTCAGCAAGAGGCAAAAGTGTCACGATTTCATGACAAAAGCACAAAGGAAGTCGACAAAGGCCAAGGTGTCACGATTTCACGACAGTAGGCTAAAGAAGGTGTACGACAGGCAAAGGTGTCATGATATCATGACATGTTGGAGTTTCACGAGAAAAACTACAGAACAACAGAGGCGGTTGAAGCCGACAGAGTTAACCTTGAGCCGACGAAGTGTAGGGTTGTGCAGTCGACGTTGTTTTAGGGATATGCAGCCGACTAAGATCAAGAATCTAATCTTGAGATTTGTTCTATAAAAGGAGGGTTGTTTCAAGTTTGAAGGGATTATTTGGTGAATCGAACTTGCGAAAGCAAAGTCCACGGGGTGCAGAGACCGAGTCGAATCGATTCGTGCGAAGTGTGCGAGATGCAGCCATAACAGCGCAAATAGCACAGAAGTGGCGAGTTCATGCGCACTGTGAGAAGTTCGATCATAGAGTGTTGTATGCTGCTGTGTTTGCGTAGAGGTGCAAAGGTCGATGTTCGATCGAGTGCAGCTGTAATTGCGCAATAAGAGCGAAGGACTATGTGTCTTGCCGAACAGAGGAAGAGGACAACTTGTACCAGACCGAAGGACTATGTTTTGGTGCAAATTCGAGGACCAGCTTTGAGGTGACAGAGTTGAGGACAGAGGTCTCCAGCCAGAGCAGGGAAGACAGGTGTCTTCTATGGATAGAGTTCCACTTGCTAAGGGCAGAAGAGGCAAGAGGTCTTCTAGAGGATCACCGACGGAGCAGAGTTAGGGGAAGGTATCTCCTTTGAGCGAGAGGCTCATAAACATTGTAATTGGGAAGGTTTCCCAAAGAATTTGAAATAAACTTTTAAAGAAAAGTTTTGTGGACGTAGCCCGACCATTCCGGGTGAACCACGTTAAAAATGAGTCCTCTATGTGTGATGCTTTCTGTCTTGTTTAATATTGTGTTGATGCCATTGCTATCCGATTTTAAAATTATTAAATGGATAAGTCTTATACTGTTCACCCCCCTCTTAGTATAAGTTCATGTTCTTCAATTGGTATCAGAGCAGGTCACTCCAGAAAGAGCCTAACAGCTTGGAGAAGGATCTATCAGAGGAACATATAATTTCAGAAAGAAATGAAGAGGTTGAGTTCGATCTCAAAAGTGAATTCTTCTTGGCCTTGAGAAAGCTTGAGAAACTCAGGGAAGAGAATTTTGTTCTCAAGCATAAATGTCGGGAAGAAGAAATAGCAAGATCAGAATTGTCTCAAAGTGTTATAGATTTCAAAATTCTAGCTAAATAAGGGAAGAAGGTTGAACCAGGTTCTAACAGAGGCTCTAAAAGGAAAGGAAGCTGATTGTGAGAAACTAGAAGAAGAAATTATGTCTCTTAGAGTGAAGTTGGAACAGTTGACTCTCAGACAGAATATTCCATGTGAAAAGAAGGATGGTATCACCATTCATGAAATAGGGTCTCCGAGCAAGATCAATCTTCATCCTGAAGAGCAGTGGATTCCAGTTGATCGCAAGAAGAACAATCATCCAAGGCATCAAAACAGGTTACATAATACCTTCCATGGCTATTGTTTTTCTTGTAAGAAATTTGGTCACATAGCTATGCATTGCAATAAATCTCTGAATAGCCATTGTAAGGAAAATGTTAACTCATTTGCACCTCTTATGAATAAAAATATCATGTGTTACAAGTGCAAGAATTTTGGGCATATAGCAAGGATGTGCAGTTTGAATAGATTTAGCTTTGAGTTCACTAAAAAGAGGAATGAGATCAAATCTAAGTCAATGATAGTTCAAACTGCTTTTCATGCTCAAGACAAAGTAGAAAAATGGTATCTTGATAGTGGTTGTTCAAAACATATGACTGGTGAAAAAGAAAAGTTTTTGGTTTTCAAAGAAACAAACAGAGGAACAATCAGTTTTGGAGATAACAAGTCCGCAAAAATCTGTGGTAAAGGGACTCTTAGTTTGGATGGGAAATCCAAAATAGAGAATGTGCTCTATGTAGAAGGCCTAAGACATAATCTTCTTAGTGTGAGTCAACTTTGTGATCAAGGGCACATAGTATCTTTCTTTTCAGATAGATGTGAGATAAGTAAAGAAAAAAATGGAAAACTCATTGCTAGTGCTACAAGGACTCCAAACAATCTTTACATGCTAAGTGAGATAAAAAGGGAAAAGTGTTTTATAACTCAAGAAGATGAGAGTTGGTTATGGCATAAAATATTGGGACATTTGAGTTTTGATAATCTTGTCAATATTAGTAACAAGGAAGCGGTCAGAGACTTGCCTAAAATAAAAAGGCCCCATAACATCATTTGCGGTCCTTGTCAACATGGTAAACAGACCAGAACCAGTTTCAAATCAAAAGGGCATACTTCTTCCAAACCATTGGATCTTATTCATACTGATTTGTGTGGCCCCACCAGAACTCAGAGCATTCAGGGAGATAGCTACTTCATGTTGTTTATAGATGATTATTCTAGAATGACTTGGGTTACTTTTCTCAAAGAAAAATCTGAAGCTTTTGAAAAATTTAAAGCTTTTAAAGAAATGATTGAAAATGAGACTGACAAGAGAATCAAATGCTTAAGATCAGATAGAGGAGGAGAGTTCACTTCAAATGAATTTGTGGAATACTGTGAGCAACACGAAATCAAAAGAGAATATTCAGCAACAAGAACTCCTCAACAAAATGGAGTAGTTGAAAGGAAAAATAGAACTGTTGAAAATATGGCTAGAGCTATGTTAAATGAGTCAAAACTTTTAGATGGCTTTTGGAGAGAAGCAGTCAGTACAGTAGTTTACATCATCACCAGGGCTCAGCTCAGAGTCAATCATCATAAAACTCCCTATGATTTGTGGAAAGGAAGACCAGCTACAGTAAAACACTTCAAAGTGTTCGGGAGTAAGTGCTTCATCAGAAGGGAAGATCAGAATTTGGGAAAATTTGATCCTAGGTGTGATGAGGGAATTTTTCTTGGATATTCCAGCAGAAGCAAGGCCTATAGATGTTTCAACAAAAGAACTCATATTGTTGTAGAGAGCATAAATGTAACAGTAGATGAAAAGACAGGGATAAGAGAACCAGTCAAGGAACTGGGTGATGAAATCTGTCAAGAAGAATTCAGAGAGGCTTCAGATGAAGAAGAGGAAAGACAACAACTACTTCCCAAAACTCCTTCACGGTATGTTCAGAAACATCATCCCAAAGACTTGATCATTGGTGATCCAAATAGCAGGCAAACAAGAAGAAGAGTCATTCCTTCGCATGATTCTACGAATGTTGCTTTATTGTCTCAGATTGAGCCAAAAGATTTCAGTGAAGCATGTGCAGATAAATTTTGGATAAAAGCAATGGATGAAGAGCTAAATCAAATAGAGAAAAGTGAAACTTGGGATTTGGTTCCTAGACCTAAGGACAAGAATGTCATTGGCACAAAATGGATTTTCAGAAATAAACTCAATGAGGATGGAAAGATTGTCAGAAACAAAGCTAGGTTAGTTTGTAAAGGTTATTCTCAAGTAGAAGGTGTTGATTTCGAGGAGACGTTTGCGCCTGTTGCTCGTCTTGAAGCTATCAGAATGTTTTTGGCCCTTTCTAGTTTCAAATATTTCAAGGTATTTCAAATGGATGTAAAGTCAGCCTTTCTAAATGGGGTGTTGAATGAAGAAGTCTACATAGAACAGCCAGAAGGAGTGTCTCTCTCAGAACAGCCAGACTATGTATGTAAACTAAAAAAGGCCTTGTACGGGTTAAAACAAGCACCCAGGGCTTGGTACTCAAGACTTGACGGGTATCTTCATGAACAAGGTTTCAGGAAAGGCGTGGCAGATAGCAACTTGTATATTAAGAATGAAGGCGATGATATGTTGATCATAGTTGTCTATGTTGATGATATTATTTTTGGGGGAAATAATACTCAGATGTGCAAAGTTTTTGCCAACACCATGCGAAGGAATTCGAGATGTCTATGATTGGAGAGCTGTCATTCTTTTTAGGGCTTCAGATTGCGCAATCAAAAGATGGTATATTTCTCTCTCAGGAAAAGTATATCAAAGAAATGTTGAAGAAATTTGGGATGATGGACAACAAACCCGTGTGTACTCCTATGATTACGGGGTGCAATCCGAGTAAAGATGATGAATCTCCAATGGCGAGATCGAAGTTATACAGATCTATGATTGGCAGTTTACTATACAGTACAGCTACCAGACCGGATATCATGCAGGCCGTTGGATTAGTTGCAAGATTTCAGGCAGCTCCAAAAGAATCTCATGTTATAGCAGTCAAAAGGATATTCAGATATTTGAAGGGAACTATGGACTTTGGGCTTTGGTATCCCAAAGGTGATGATTTCACCCTCACGACCTATACAGATGCAGATTGGGCGAGCGGTATTGATGACAGGGAAAAGCACTAGTGGTGGAGCATTCTTTCCGGGAAAGAGTCCGGTTTCTTGGTTAAGTAAGAAACAACCTTCGGTTTCCTTATCTACAGCAGAAGCTGAATACATAGCAGTGGTTGGGTGCACACTAGTTTTATGGATGAAAACCACCTTGGAGGATTTCAAATTCAAGCATGAACAACCCATCTCCATTCTCTGTGATAATACAAGTGCCATAAGTATTTCTAAAAATTCGGTAATGCACTCAAGGACGAAGCACATTTCCATCAAATATCATTTTCTAAGGGATAAAGTGCAAGAGAAGCGAGTCAAGCTAGAGTATGTGCCTACTAAAGAGCAGATTGCAGATATCTTCACCAAACCTCTTCCAAGAGATACGTTTGAGTATCTAAGGGAGAAATTGGGAGTTGTACTCTCACCTCAAAATTAATCACCTCATCAGGAGGTGGGGGAGGGACCAAGCCAAGAGGCTCTTTCTTAGTCCCGAGTCCCAAAGGTGGCCCTTTGCCATTGATGACAAAGGGGGAGAGATATGAGTAAGGGGGAGAGCTTCATGTGAAGAAGAGAGCTTCAAGTCAGGGGGAGCAAAAACTTCAATTGCAGATTCTCAGTTGTTGGATCAGTTGGTTTCAGTTTTGGCTCTTGACTAGTGTTTTCAGTTAAGGTTTGCCATCAATGACAAAGGGGGAGATTGTTGGCAATTTTGGGTACCTTGGGTACATTGCTTTTGCTCTAAGTGTAGATGTTGTCATTGATGTCAAGAAGGTCTTGAAGCAATTTGGTTTGATGTCTCAGAATGTGTTTTGATGAAGGTTTCAGTTTGGACAGTGAGTTTCCAAGAAGATCAGAGTAGCCCAGTTGCAAAAGATCAAGAAAAAGACAAGTAAGAAAAAGTATGCAGGCGGCTGGAAAAATTGTCACGATTTCGCGACATGTTTTAGGAGAGAGAAAGTGCTGGCAAAACTATCACGATTTCGCGACATGTTTTAGGAGAGAGAAAGTGCTGGCAAAACTATCACGATTTCGTGACATGTTTGAGGAGAGAGAAAGTTTGGGCAAAACTGTCATGATTTCGCGACATGTTGGCAGAGAAGGAGAGCAAGTTGGAAAGTGTCACGATTTCGCGACATGTCGCATTTTCGCGACTCGAAAAGTGCAGGAAGGCAGAAAAGGAAAAGTGTCACGATTTCGCGACATAATGCAAGGAAGGTTGTACGGACGAAAAAGTGTCACGATTTCGCGACATGATGCTGAAGAGAGAGTCCGCAAAGAGAACTATCACGATTTCGTGACAAGTTCGAAGAGAGAGAAAGTTACATGTAAAATGTCACGATTTCGCGACATGCTGCAGAGGTCGAGTTGAGGACTGTCACGATTTCGCGGCATGTTGAAAAGCTCGAAGTGAGAACTGTCATGATTTCGCGACATGCAGCGAAGGAAAGAGTTTGATATGAGAAGCATCACGATTTCGCGACAGGCAGTAGAAAAAGTGTACGGAAGCTGAAAGCGTCACGTTTTCATGACAGGATGGAGAGAAAGCTTGCGTCAGCAAAAAATGTCACGATTTCATGATAGGTTGAGAAGGCAGCTTTGAGTTGGAGAAAGTGTCACGATTTCACGATAGAAATTGGAAGCAGGTCTTCTATAGGAGAAGTGTCACGATTTCATGACAGAAGCAGAGAGGAAGGCTATGAAGACAAAAGCGTCATGATTTCGTGACATGTTCCAGTTTCAGGGTGTAAGGCAGAAAGAAGCTCGAGGTAGCAGAAGTGTCACGATTTCACGACAAAAGCTGAGAGGAAGGCCATGAAGACAAAAGGGTCACGATTTCATGACAGAGTTAAAGATGACGTCAGCAGAAGCAGATGTGTCACGATTTCATGACAAAAGAAGAGAAGAAGGCAATGAAGACTAAAGTGTCACGATTTCGTGACAGTAGTGAAGATGACGTCAGCAAGAGGCAAAAGTGTCACGATTTCATGACAAAAGCACAAAGGAAGTCGACAAAGGCCAAGGTGTCACGATTTCACGATAGCAGGCTAAAGAAGGTGTACGGCAGGCAAAGGTGTCATGATATCATGACATGTTGGAGTTTCACGAGAAAAACTACAGAACAGCAGAGGCGGTTGAAGCCGACAGAGTTAACCTTGAGCCGACGAAGTGTAGGGTTGTGCAGCCGACGTTGTTTTAGGGATATGCAGTCGACTAAGATCAAGAATCTAATCTTGAGATTTGTTCTATAAAAGGAGGGCTGTTTCGAGTTTGAAGGGATTTTTTTGGTGAATCGAACTTGCGAAAGCAAAGTCCGCGGGGCGCAGAGACCGAGTCGAATCGATTCGTGCGAAGTGTGCGAGATGCAGCCATAACAACGCAAATAGCGCAGAAGTGGCGAGTTCATGCGCACTGTGAGAAGTTCGATCGTAGAGTGTTGTATGCTGTTGTGTTTGCGTAGAGGTGCAAAGGTCGATGTTCGATCGAGTGCAGCTGTAATTGCGCAATAAGAGCGAAGGACTGTGTCTTGCCGAACAGAGGAAGAGGACAACTTGTACCAGACCGAAGGACTATGTTTTGGTGCAAATTCGAGGACCAGCTTTGAGGTGACAGAGTTGAGGACAGAGGTCTCCAACCGAGCAGGGAAGACAGGTGTCTTCTGTGGATAGAGTTCCACTTGCTAAGGGCAGAAGAGGCGAGAGGTCTTCTAGAGGATCACCGACCGAGAGCAGAGTTAGGGGAAGGTATCTCCTTTGAGCAGAGGCTCATAAACATTGTAATTGGGAAGGTTTCCCAAAGAATTTGAAATAAACTTTTAAAGAAAAGTTTTGTGGACGTAGCCCAGCCATTCTGGGTGAACCACGTTAAAAATGAGTCCTCTATGTGTGATGCTTTCTGTCTTGTTTAATATTGTGTTGATGCCACTGCTATCCGATTTTAAAATTATTAAATGGATAAGTCTTATACTGTTCACCCCCCCTCTCAGTATAAGTTCATGTTCTTCATCCACAGTCCTCCCATATTCCATTCCCCTACTTATTAAGCAATGGCACCAACATTTCAAGAGCAACCAACTAAAATTCATGTGGCAAGCTTGCCTCCACATTTACCTGTGGTAGATATGGCTCAAGAGAAATGCCAAAATTTTCAAAAATCAAGCCACTGATAAGAAGATTATCGTTGTCAAAATCATGACCCTTGCTACGGAGAATGCCTCTCTTTTTTCGTCTCCAAAACCCCCCCTCCTGGCTTAGAATCAGACCTAACCAAACTTTTCAATCTGTCTAACATCTCTGTCATACCCTATTTTTCTGTTGACAGGTCTATCATCAAGTGGGTCTTACCACCTACTGGGTGGCACAAGCTCAATTTCTATGGTGTGGCTAAAGGCAACCTAGAAGCGGCTAGCAGAGGGGGAATTCTTAGAAACCACAGAGGAGAAATAATTTTGGCCTTTGCCCAGAACTTGAGAATTCAATCCAACAATATGGCAGAGGTGCGGGCCCTGTTCCAAAGTTTGATCCTCATAGAAGGGTTGACCATCAATAAACTTATCATCGAAGGAGACTCGTTGCACTGTATCAACTAGCTCAATGGTACTGCTAAGCCTCCTTGGGCCCTTGCTTCAATTTTCCAAGAATGCAAGGCCCTAATTGGCAACTACCCAAAATTAGCAATTAAGCATCAATACCAGGAAGGAAACAAAGCTATGGACTGGCTTGCTAACAAGGGAGTCGGCGAATCTAACATTCAAGTGTGGAGAGAATCCTTCCCCATCGACCTAAGGAATGATCCTACAAGTTTCAATGTTTGCACAATATGAGATGTTGCCAAGGGATTGGTTTGGTATGCTGTTGAAACTTGTCACAATATCGTGACACCTTTTCCTTCTCCTTCGGTAGCGAAAATGCAACATGTCGTGATATCACGACACTTTTTACCTCTGGATACAAAAATGTAACATGTCATGATATCGCGACATTTATTTCTCCTTTGGGCGTGACTTTGCAACTTGTCGCGATATCGCGACACTTTTTTCTCCTTTTGTCATGGCGCTACATCATGTCGTGATATCGCGACACTTTTTCTCTTTCGGCCGTGATGATGTAACTTGTCACGATATCGTGACACTTTTTCTCTTTGGCCGTGATAATGCAACATGTCGTGATATCGTGACACCTTCTCTTTGGCCATGATAATGCAACACATCGTGATATTGCGACACTTTTTCCTCATTTGGCCGTAGTAATGCAACTTGTCGCGATATCGCGACACTTTTTCTCTTTTGGCCATGATGATGCAACTTGTCGCGATATCACGACACTTTTTTCTCTTTGGCCATGATAATGCAACATGTCGCGATATTGCGACACTTTTTCTCCTTGGCCGCGATAATGCAACATGTTGCAATATCGCGACACTTTTTCTCCTTGGCCGCGATAATGCAACATGTCACGATATCGCAACACCTTTTCTCTTTGGCCACGATAATCCAACATGTCACGATATCGTGACACTTTTTCCTCATTTGGTGCAACTTGTCACGATATCGCAACACTTTTTCTCCTTTGGCCACGTCGTTGCAACATGTCGCAATATCGCGGCATCTTTTCTCTTTGTCCATGATGTTGCAACTTGTCGCGATATCGTGACACTTTTTCTCTTTGGCCGCGATGCTGCATCATGTCACGATATCGCAACATTTTTTCTCCTCTGGCCACGATGCTACAACATGTCGCGATATCGTGACACTTTTTTTCTTCTAGCTGCGATGACGCAACATATCACGATATCGCGACACTTTTTCTTTTGGGCCATGATGATGCAACATGTGTTACATACCAAACCTAGACATCGGCTAGGTATTCCATGTGTATTAAATTCATATATATAGTTTAGCTAGTTGGTACATTTTATCATCTTATTTATCTTATCAATTTTATCATTTGCATTTTCTTGCATCAGCCTTTACGACGGGATCTGCCCTCCTAGTGGCTGTACCTTTACATAACAAATTATCTTTCATTGAACCGTATTTTATTTTATCATTCGTCTCTTCATTCTCTGTTACTTATACGATCTGTAAGTGCATAGTTGGGTTTGGCGAAGGTAAGGAAGTATCTTCCAAGTGGTATCAGATTTCAAATTTTGATCCTGAAGCACACAGCCACAGGCGTCTTTGGTAGCACATTACAGCCATTAACAGCTATGATTCCAATGCAGCCAACGTCCACCAGCCGCTCGCTACAATCCACAGCCTTCCTCAAGAAACACTCAAATCGTAGGCGGCCACTGTAGAAATTAACAGTCACCGAGCATTCGATAATCCGATGAAAATACCCTGCAATTCCTCCCGAAGCCGTTAGCCAATCACAATTCACGATTTTATTCATATTTCCAAAAAAACTTAAGGTTTTTATTTTATTTTCGACGCTGACGTCAGTTAAATTTTTTTTTCCTTCGTGGGTTTTGCTATTTATCCCACATTGGTAGTGTTTCGCTTGCGGAAGGGTTTAAAACTTCGGAGTCACACCCTCTATGTCATGACTGCGGTCACACGTCCGAAGCTCCTATGTGCATAGCAAATCTATTTCATCCGCTCGTATCTTGTCCTGTTCGCTATTTGTCCTTGCTGTTCATGTTGTCTACCTCATGTCCATCCTTGTTGTCCTCTGTTCGTGTCATGTTCGTGTGTTCGTCCTTGTTGTCCACGTTGTGTCTGTGCTGTCCATGTGTCGAGTGGTTTTCTATGTTCGTCGTGTCCTCGAGCCATGTGTCGAGTGGTTTTCTATGTTCGTCGTGTCCTCGAGCTATCCTTAGTCGTGTCATTCGGTGCTATCATCGCTGTCTAGTTGTTCGTTTCATATTTCGCATCCATTCTGGCTTCCTCGATGTTCGGTCATAGCAGTACAATTGCTGTCAAAGTTGCTGAAATAGTCCAGTCAGTCCCAGTCTCAAGGAGGCCATCCAAATTCAATTTCACGTCACAGTGGGAGCGACAGTTGAAGCGAAAAACAAAATTTTTGCTAAATTCAACCGAATTGTTGCAGAAATCAAAGCTCAAGGGTTACTAAGTAGGAAATTTTGAACAGTGCATGAGTAGAAGTTGGACCAAGGGACCTGACGGTCGACTATCAAGCTCAGAGATTCCCAATACAAATGCAAGAAGACCTAATCGAAGCCCAGGTACAAAAAATTCTCCTTCTCCTTTCAAAATTGGCAGTTATAATCCACATCATCCACTAGTAGACCCTATGGCTACTAACCCTCCCCCAACTCACGAAAACATCACACAAGGAGACTCAAGTAACTCGGCCATTTCCAACGATGAATCTCTTCGACTCTTAATAGATGGTATGCGCGAAATTAGTATCAACCTAAAAACCCTAGTGCGAGCACAAAACCAGCCTAATCCCAATACTAATCCCCAAAATCACTCCCATGCCCAAAGGAATGACGAAAATGACGATCAGGATGACGATTGGGAACAACAAAGAGGCAATTCGGATAATTACAGGGATCGCTATCATAGACAGCGGTATAACCAAGATCAAGAAAGGGATATGGGTTATCACCAATCGAGAGGCCCTAATAATTTTCCATGCATTGATATGCCCACTTTTGAGGGTCATGACCCTCGTGGTTGGATAGCCAAAATGGAAGGCATTCTCGACTTATACCAAATTAAGGAATTTGATAAAGTCCCTTTCGCTGCATCAAAATTAGGCATTGAGGCCTACCAATGGTTCGTATGGCTTAAGCGAGAGAAAGGAGCTACTATTAACTAGAAAAAATTCACTACCTCCTTTTTAGAAAGATTTGATGAAGGAGCTACATCGTCATACACAGTAAGACTGTTATCTCTTAAACAAGAAGGATCGGTTAGCGAGTTCGTTTCGAAATTCACTAGTTTACTACCATATACTTTAGACCTCAGTCCCGACACAGTGGTAGGAGCTTTTTGCAATGGATTGAAAGAAAATATTAGGGTGGAGGTAGACATTCAAAACCCAACCTCGCTGAACGATTGTATAAGAATAGCCAAACTGGCTGAGAAGAGAATTTAGTTGTATGCACGGCATGAAACTTATAATCGTCCTTCGTATCGCAACAATTCCTTTCGTAGAAATGATCAACCATCAAGATACTTTTGCTATAAATGTCGCACTCATCATCCCAGGGAACAAGCATGTGCCCAAAAACAAAACTTTCATATTGAATGCGATCAATATGAAGGAGAAGAGGACGAAACTTACCAACACGAAGAACCTATGCAAGAAGAACTACCAATTACTCTAGAAGAGAAGGAAGAGGATACAATGGTGATCTTCATACATGCCCTCATGGGGTTATCCACCCACCATACCATCAAGGTACCGGGATTTCTTCGCCAGAAAAAGGTGAATGTGCTAATTGATTTCGGCAGTACCCATAATTTTATCGACATCAAAACAACAAAAGCTTTGAATTTATTCATTAACTCTTCCAACAAAGACAAATTCCAGGTTCTAGTGGCCAACGGGGTGAACGCGCAATGTGTTGGTCGAACATCTCAAGTTTCCATAAAAATGGGTACTTATACCTGGTTTGGATCCCTTTTCGTCATGAATTTAGGGAACTCCGATGTCATTTTGGGAGTTGAATGGTTGGAAACATTAGACACGGTTAGCTTCAATTTCAAAAAATTATTTGTGGAATGGAAGGAAAACGGACGAGTCATTCGCTTACAAGGCATTACTACTCCCCCATCACAAATGGTGAGCTCTCATAGTATGGAGAAGATGTTAAAAAAGGGTGGATATGGATTTATAGCTCAAATTAATTGTTTGGAAAAACAATCTCGAGCAACTTCGGATATTACTGCTCCAGATTTACGAGACATCGTAACAAATTATGAAGAGGTTTTCCAAGAACCTAAAGGATTACCACCTAAATGATCTCATGACCATGCCATCCATTTGGTTCCAGGGAGTGTCCCACCTAACATCCATCCTTATCACTATCCTCAACCACAAAAGATAGAAATCGAACAAATCGTTCAGGATCTACTAGCTCATGGAGTCATTCGTCACAGCACTAGCCCTTATTCCTCACCTGTAGTTCTGGCTCGACGAAAAGATAAATCTTGGCGTATGTGTCCTGATTTTCGTTCTCTCAATAAACTCACTATCAAGGACAAATTTCCTATCCTTGTCATAGATGACCTACTAGATGAGTTGCATGGTGCAAATTTTTTTACAAAATTAGACCTTCGCTCGAGATTTCACCAAATCCGTGTCAGAGAAGAAGATATTCCCAAAACTGCTTTTTGTACTCATGAAGGTCATTACGAATTTTTGGTCATGCCTTTTGGTCTCACCAATGCACCATCCACATTCCAAAGTCTCATGAACCAAGTGTTTCATCCATTCCTCCATAAGTTTGTGTTAGTTTTTTTTTAATGACATTCTCATATATAGACAAACATGGAAGGATCATTTACATCATGTGGATAAAGCCCTTCACATTTTACACAAAGAAAAGTTATTTGTCAAACGTTCCAAATGTTCATTTGGTGTCCAAGAAGTCGAGTATCTTGGTCATATAGTTTCACACGAGGGTGTCAAAGTTGATCCCAATAAGATTAAGGCAATTCAAGAGTGGCCTTTACCTAAAACCATCAAGAAACTTCATGGTTTTTTGGGTCTCACGGGCTACTATCACAAGTTTGTACAAAATTATGGTAAGATTGCAGCACCTCTCACAGCACTCACAAAGAAGGATGCTTTTCATTGGTCGGAAGAGGCTACTCAAGCCTTCGAAGCTCTTAAGGAGGCCATGTGTACAACTCCAGTATTAGCAACTCCCAATTTTCACAAACCATTTATTATCGAATGTGATGCGTCAGGAACAGGAATTGGGGCTATATTAATAAAAGAAGGTCATCCGTTGGCATTTGAAAGTAAACAGCTCTCGGGGAAAAATTTGGGAAGATCAACATACAAAAAAGAAATTTTGGCTATTCTTCATGAAATAGAAAAATGGAGACACTACCTAATCAGTAGCCGCTTCATTATAAAAATAGATCATAGTAGTCTCAAACATTTTCTTGAGCAAAGGTTTTCCTATCCGGAACAAAATAAATGGTTAACCAAACTATTGGGTTATGATTTTGTTATCGAATACAAGAAAGGGAAGGAAAATGTAGCCGTCGATGCGCTATCCAGGAAATATGAAGACGAAGTAATCATTAATGCTATTTCAGGTCCTTGCTCCCAATGGGTGACTCAATTACAAGATGAATGGTTATCCAATAGCGAAACTGCTCAGATAATTCAAGAATTGTCTATCGGGTCCTCTAAACACCCTTTTTTCTCTTATGAAGATAAAATCCTCCGAAAGAAGAACCGCATTTACATTCCACACAATTCAGAACTCAAATCAAAGATCCTCGACGAATCACATGCCTCTCCATCAGTAGGACATTCAAGATTTTTGAAGACATATTTAAGGGTCAAACAATCATTTTGTTGGAAAGGATTAAAAGCCGAAGTCAAACAATGGGTAGCCGAATGTGAAGTTTGCCAGTGCAATAAAGGAGAGACAGTTAAATCACCAGGGTTGTTACAACCATTAACCATCCCGGAGCGTCAGTGGGAACATATATCCATGGATTTTATTGAAGGTCTTCCTAATTCAAAAGGCAAGACAGTAATCTTCGTCGTCGTAGATCGGTTATCCAAATACACTCATTTTTAGGCTTTACAACATCCTTTTTCCACAAGCAAGGTGGCCAAGGTATTTATGGATTCAATCTTCAAATTACATGGTATGCCCAAAAATATTGTAAGTGATAGAGATACCATCTTCACTAGTAACTTTTGGCAGGAATTATTTCCACTTAGTGGTACCAAATTGAATATGTCTTCGGCCTACCACCCACAAACAGATGGTCAAACAGAAGTCGTTAACAAATGTTTGGGTACATACTTAAGATGTTTCACTCAAGATAAACAATACCAATGGAGCCAGTTGCTAGCATTGGCAGAATGGTGGTACAACACTTCTTACCATTACTCAATTAAGATGTCTCCCTTTGAAGCATTGTATGGCACCAAGCCTCCAATTGTCGCAGATTACATACAAGGATCATCCAAAGTAGCCAAAGTGGATGATTGGTTCCAACAAAGGTAGGCTACACTCACCATTCTCAAAGAGAATTTACTCCAAGCACAAAATCGTATGAAACAACAACAGGACTTGCACCAATCAGAGAGAACTTTTAATATAGGTGACTGGGTTTTTCTAAGATTGCAACCCTACAAACAAGCATCGTTAAGGATAAAGTCCAGCCAAAAGTTGGCTCCACGATTCTATGGTCCTTACCAAATTGTCCGCCGCATTGGAGAAGTAGCTTATCAGTTAGAGCTTCCCTTATCATCACGAATACACCCGGTATTTCATGTTTCGTGTCTCAAAAAAGTAATTGGTCAGAAAGTGCAAGGTCAATTAGAATTACCAGTGCTCGATGAGGAAGGATGCATATATCTCCAACTGGAAGAAATATTACAACAAAGAGTACGAAGACTACGGTCACGCCAGATTCAAGAATTTCTCATCAAATGGCAAGACTTACCAGTGGAGGATGCCACATGGGAACCTGAAAGTATTTTCCAGACATTTCCAGCTTTGAGGACAAAGCTTTCCGAGGAGGGGAGTCATGTTACATACCAAACCTAGCCGTCGGCTAGGTATTCCATGTGTATTAAATTCATATATATAGTTTAGCTAGTTGGTACATTTGATCATCTTATTTATCTTATCAATTTTATCATCTGCGTTTTCTTGCATCAGCCTTTATGGCGAGATCTGCGCTCCTAGTGGCTATACATTTCCATAACAAATTATCTTTCGTTGAACCGTATTTTATTTTATCTCTTCATTCTCTGTTACTTATATGATTTGTAAGTGCACAGTTGGGTTTGGCGAAGGAAGGTAAGGAAGTATCTTCCAACATGTCGCGATATCATGACACCTTTTCCTTCTTTGGCCGCGACAATGCAACATGTCACGATATCGTGACATTTTTTATCCTTTTGCCAAGATGATTCATCATGTCATGATATCACAACATTTTTTCTCCTTAGGCCGTGATGATACAACATATCACGATATCACGACACTCTTTCTCTTCTGGCCGAGACATTGCAACATGTCACGATATCGTGACACCTTTCCTCATTTGGCCGCGACAATACATCATGTCGCAATATCACGACACCTTTTCTCTTATAGCCGCAATGGTGCAGCATGTCGCGATATCGCGACACTTTTTCTCCTGTGGCCGCGATAATGCAACATGTCACGATATCGTGACATTTTTTCTTATTTGGCCTCGACGATACAACTTGTCGTGATATCGTGACACCTTTCCTCCGCTGACCGCGATGACACAACTTGTCGTGATATCGTGATACTTCTTCTATTCTGGCAGCAACGTTGCAACATGTCACGATTTCACGACACTTTCTCTCCTTCGGCCACGATGCTGCATCTTATCGCTATATCGCGACATATTTTCTTCCCTTGGCCATGACAACGCAACATGTCACGATATCATGACACCTTTTCCTCCTTGCTTTTTCTCTATGCTTGGGACCACGAAAATGCAACATGTCGGGATATCGCGACACCTTTCTTCTTGTGGTGTTTGTCTTTTTCTTTGATCTTTAGCTCTTGGGCCTATTCGATCGGTTTGTATAACATGTAAAAAACACTTGAACAAGGTTCAGGGACCTTTCAACACCCTTTCAACCAATCAAAAAAAATTACATAAAATAAGAATACTCCATATACTATTTTGCTATAGATTTTAACTATAGAACCAATTTCTACTTTATAATTTAATTATAACTTCTATCTTGAACTACATAAAAAATTTAAAGAGACCATGGGGCTTTCCTAAACTATATTTTAGCTCTTAGGAGATGTAGTTAGAACTACCATGGTCACATTATCTTAGAAAATAGAAACTACAAAACAAAATTACAATATTTTTGGATTTCTTATAGTTTGAAGAAAGGACGTTATAATTTTTGTGGCTAAGATAGTTTATTAAGTAACAAAAAGACTTGTTAAACTAGATTCTAGTTGGCATCATCCTTTGGTTTCCATCATTAAAGTAACTACTTGGTTTGCTAGAAATATTCCATTTAGTTTAGATGATTATAGTGCTAAATTTCTAATTTTCTAATCCATAGATGATAATTGGAATGGTTCATCTTCTTTGAACAACTGGTACATGGTTTGTATAGTTGTGAGTCACTAAGTAATTTTCTCAATGCATTTTTTAGCTACATTTCCTATAGTTTAACAATTACATTTTTATATAGTTTGACATGATTACTTTAAATCCCAACTACACCATCTTGTTCATTTTACCATTATGAGTTTATACATATATGATGTACAAAGAATTATGGCTCACTTAGGGTGAGATAATTAATATCAATCTGCACCAATTTGTAGGTAAATTTAAGTGAGATAACATTTGTAAATTTCATAAAAAACTATTAACCTATATTATCTCATAAAAAATACAAAAGTAGCTATATTTTTAATCAAAACAAGGGATCAATCTATCATTAAGTATAAAAAGGATGGAAACTTGAGATAAAAAAAGAGTCACATATATGAGTTATTTGAGTGGCTCATTATTAGGGCCTTCTCATTGGTTAGTAAAAAATTAGGAAAATAAGACACAACATACTCATAAATCTTATGTTGTAATCATGTATATATTAATGGGATGCTTCTACATGGTGCTTAAGTGAAAAAGGATTGAATAATAACTACCCATGTTACCACCCTTCTTCATGAATGGTTCAACTATTATAGATCAAATACTAATTGAATTATAAGGTAAGATTCTATACCATAGAGATGATTTTTCCCTCAACAAAT
Source organism: Wollemia nobilis (assembly GCA_028583015.1). Taxonomy (NCBI): domain Eukaryota; kingdom Viridiplantae; phylum Streptophyta; class Pinopsida; order Araucariales; family Araucariaceae; genus Wollemia; species Wollemia nobilis. The sequence goes on along the minus strand of JAQPPZ010017049.1, from coordinate 2,727,648 downwards.
ATATGAATAACTAAACCATAACATATTCTTATTGAATCCTATGTACAATATTTAGTGTAAACAACTTACTGACATGATCTAAAATGATTTTCATCCCATTTCCATCAAAGTGGATGAGGAATTAATGGAAATAATTAAAATATGAGAATAGACAATCAAGTGTAGAGGCCCTATGTACATTCAATTAGGAAATTAATTTTGGGATCTTACTTGCATTTGCACTTGATATTATTAGGGCTCTTGCTTATATTGCATTTGTGGCACATACTACATATGAAATTGAAGAGGAAGCATGTATGCCTATGGTTGTGGCACATATTGAATCATGTTTATAGGGATACTTATGGTTTTTGTGGGATTATGTGTTGCATTTGTGCATTTATAAAATTTTGTGGGATTATGTATTGCATTGTGTTACATACTACATCTGACATTAAAGAGGAACCATGTATGCCTATGCTTGTCACACATATTGAACCATGTATATAGGGCTCCCTAGCCTACTATGGAATGAAAAGTAGATTTGGTGTTTGTGTAGTTTGTGTATTAGGCATATTATATTAATTTTATGGATGTGGATAATACTATGGGATCAATTAGTTCTAAGGAGATAGATATTATTGTAGATATTATGAACGTTGGCTATGAGAGGTAGTTTTTCATACTTGGTAGTGCCCTAAGTTGTTTGTGTTCCTTATCCAAGTGAATGTTACTAATTTTACAAGTACTATGGATTATTTAGGGGTTTAGTGGAACTATTATGCTTAGGTAATACCGATATATAGGTTTAATGGATTTGATTGTACTTGCCCCACTACTTAGATTGAAGGATTTCATTGGAGTGATGACATAGGTTGTGGATTATAGACATTAGGGGATAATATTTTATTCTAGGCATTACCTTTTGTAGACACCCAATTTTGATGCACCCTCAAAGAAAAAGACATCAAACAAGACCAAGCATCAAAAAACACTCAATGAGCCCAAAACCAGAAATTTGGGTACCATTTTTAACTCCTATCAAATTTACCAGTGAAAATTTTATAAAATAACTATTTTTTAAACCTAGGCTAGTCAAACTAACTATTATTTAAATTCTCCAATCAGTGGAAAATTTACCAGTGGTGAATTTGACCATTAGTGGTAAATTTTAAAAAATAACCAAAATATTCTAGAACGAGCCAGGAGCATGCAGATTCCTTCGCCCCACTACCTTCTCCATCCTTGCATGCTCCAACAATGAAATGATCTTGCAAAATAAAAATAAAAATAAGGGTATCCCAACCAATTTGCCCTCTCAATCCCTCCAAAAATCTATAAATGCAACCCTTGGAGTAAGTATTCTATAAGAAATTTTGAGCTAGGAGTACTCTACAAAAATTCTCATGTCATTCTCTTTCATTTGCATTCTTCATCTTCTCATTTTTGGCATCTTCACGAAAATACTTTGGAGGTAAGTCAAGCAAGGCAAGGGAGATATTGGGGCCAAGAAGAGTGTCTTTAGGGCAAGGAGTCCTTGATAGGTTGTAACACTCCTAGCTCCTCTTTTTATTCCATCTTCTTATTCTATTTCATGCATTTTCTCTTCTATTTATAGGCCTTGCTAACTTGGTTTTGGCATACATAGTCATTTATTTATATTTTACTATTTCATCTCATGCTTCTAACACCTTCTTTGCAGGCCATTTCAAGTTCATTTACATTTATTTCTTTCATTTACAATCACTAATATCTTTTGTTGCATATTTTTATACTTCTAACATATGCTTCCATGCCATTTACTTCCATGTTTCTTCATTTACAATAGTTCATTTTGTTCATAAGTACATTTCTCTTCATTACAAGCATACTAACTACATTTCCTTTCCTTCTCCATGCACTTTGATTTCTAATCCATCACTATTTGTAGGTATTACTTTACTTGTAGGCTCTTTCATATTTTATTTTCATTATATGTAAGCTCACATGCATTGTTTGCTTCTCAAATTTCATCTCCTTTTATGCATTTCACATTATTTTCATTCTAGTTTGAATTAACCTTTCCTTAAACTTGATTTGGTATTGATACAAGATTAACATTGTCTTATTTATCCTACCATAGGCATTTCATCATTTTCCAATCTCTTTTATTTATCCTTGTAGATTTTATTAAAGCTTATAGTAGCAATATACACATCTTCATTTAGTGTTTTTATTGCATTTTCAATATTTTTTGCTTTAGCTTAAGATAAAATAGGCTTTTACAATCAATTCCTTCCCCTTTGTAGATATTTCTAGATCATCCAAGATCCTAGAAACTATAATCTCAATCCCTTAAAATTGGGATTTGAATTGCTTAATTCTAGAAATTCATAGGTAGCAGACCTTGGGAACCTATTGCTCTATCCTTCCCCTACATTGCACCTCATATTTGACCAAAAACAACCCCAAAATCCAACCCAAGATTCACTCAGCCCTAATTCAGGATAAATTTGCCACTCCCTATAGCCATTGGCAAACTTGAATCTTTGGAATTCATAGAGAAAATTTGCCACTCACTATCAAATTTACCACTAGAAAATTTTCCACTCATTGTCAAATTTTCCACTGGCAAATTTTCCACTCATTGGTAAATTTGATAGTATCCTTTCCAAAAGGAGGCCCGTTCATACTCATTTTTGCATTAACAAGGGGTCTAATCAACTAGGAAGATATTTTATCACCTCTCTACAATTAAACAGACCCCTAAAAATAGAAAACCCTAATTTTTCTCTTTTATTTTACAAGTTTCTCAAATTTCCATTTAGTGGTAAATTTTCTAGTGGCGAATTTGATAGTCAATGGTGAATTTGATCAGGCTCCAAAAAAGGTAACTTTTCCACTTGGCACCTCCTTACTTGCTACAATTTCATTTTTTTCAGTTTGTAATTCTTTTTTTTATTGTTTGTTTACCTAAATTCACATCTATTTTGGTCAATCAAGGAATCTTAGATTAGTTGAAATTCCTCTCTTAATCATATTCATATTGGAAAAAAAGTAAGAAATCTTAGGATAGATTTAAATTCTTTCCTTATACAAGAATTTAGGCAATAAATCAAAATCATATAGTTGCATTTTAGGCTAAATTATTTGATGCATTATCTCTTGTTTGCCTTGGAAAAGAAAACCCTCTTTTAGCATAGTTCATCATTCAAACTCAAAAGCATACTAGGCTAGTTCTTGTATTCTTGTATTTTGTGTGTTTATACTTAGCATGCATTTTAGATGATCTTCACATTATGTTTGAGTAAATTTTATCTTGATTAAGGCTCAATAAATATTTATATTAGTGATATAAAACCTTAGGTGTTTGTTGAATAAACCCATTGAACACCATCAAGCATAACATCAACAACACACTTAGACACCTTGATAAACTACATGAAGTAGAGTCTACTCACATTGAAGATTCCCACATATTTGGGGTCTCCTTTGGAAAGATATCCTTAAGCAGGGAATAAGGGGTTCCAAAAAATCCCCCCTTCATGCAAGTGAGATTTCCAAATCTATAACTTTAATAATTTATCCCCCTAGTTGGCCATATGATGCACATTCAAGAAGTTTGCTTATTTGTTTAGCCTAGACTGAGGTTGACTAGTGACAATGTGAAGGTTGGCTAAAGGTATTGATATAGCTTGCAATTAACAAATAACAATTTGTAAATTATATTTAATATATGGATTATTGGTTGATTTATAAAGTATTCACTAGTTGGTTGACTAGTTGGTGTCATGGAGTGATTAAAAAATTGTGATGTAGAGAATGTTATCCAAAAAGGCTATGGGTTAGGCACATTTGGTAAAACTTGAATAATTTAAAACATGTTGTACAAAGTATTTTTAATTACTATATGTTCTAAAGGATTTGGGGAGGTCTAGGTTTGATTTTCCAAGATTGTGATTGCCAAGAATTTTTTGTCTAGTTGACTTGCTTGGGTAGGCAAAGACAAGGAACTTGGTGATGAGGATGAGAAGAGAAGTTTTAGAATTAGCTTAATTTCAACTGAATTTACCATGTTTTTTTTCTTTGGATGTGTTGGAGTTTTAATCTCTGTTCTTAAAATTCTAGTGGTCATGCTATAGAATAACTCTTGATACAACAGTATCATAGGCTCTAGTTGACCTACCTCTTTAACCCATGAATATATTTTTTTATGATTCTAGAAAGATTAGGGAGGGTAAGGATACCCCTGAGGTAAACTTAAATATTTGACAATATAAGTTCATGCTCATCCAGATAAAAAAATATGTAAAAGTTATTATTATTTGACCAATATTTATTGTAGCTCTTTAATTATGCCTTAATGTATAACTGGTGCCTTTATCTTTGGGCTATTGTAGCAAGATTTAAGATACATTCATGTGATAGAAATAAAAATAAAGGATATATTGAGCCAATTATATTCATTCAAATAATGTAATAAACATAATTGGTTATCAACAAAGAAAGCATCAAATACACATTCAAATAATGTAATATGTAAATGAGACAACAAACAAGACTGAACACAAAGATTTGATAAGAGAAGAAGCCCAAAATTGTATTAATATCAAATATTTTTACAATGAGAGCTATCTTGAATTACCATTTTGCTATTTAAATATTAATCCAATAAGAATTCTCATTGAAATCATGTAATAAGAATCCTCTGCCTGCCCATTCCAATCTCGTAATAGTTGGGCCTCTAGACCTCTAACTCAATAGCTAGAAATGATCTCAGTTCTTGAGCAGTTTTTAATAAAAACTTGCATAATAATGGGAGGAATAAGATATGGAAAATGAGAAAGATACAAAGGAAATACAACATCAAAGATAAAAGACACTCATGTATACCTTTTAGCAAAAATATGCTATGCAAAAGCTTGATACTTAATTATGATCATGGTAATCCTTATTATAGTTTTGGTAGCCCTATAACTGTCACAATTACCTCCATATGGACCCTCCACTTGTCATCTCCTACCTTTAAATGGTTGGGTGTGTTACAGTATGATATTAGCTATCAAAAATTGGTAATTAGCTATTTTTAATCTTCAAAATTGGCAACAACTATCAGTCGCTCGGATTTTATTGTTGTCCCATCCTTGTGCCTTTTTATTTTCCTATGGTGGGTCCCTCTCTGGATTTGTCCTCTTTTGTTTGAATTATCCCAAATAAAGTTGCAATTTTTTCCCATGATTCATCATAAAAGGTGGTTGTAGATGTCACTGCATACTGTATATTTAATAATTTGTTAGTATAGTCCTTGGTTGAAAATTCATATTCTTTGGAAAACTTGATTATGGGTTGGACTATCTTTGACAGCTCATGAGTCTTTTAGACAAGTTTCTATTCATAATTATCATTACATTTGAACTCTCGTATCCTTTTTCTATCATTTCATCAACTTTTTTGGTTGTCGAGAGCTCTTTGACCAAGATGCCAACTTGTTTTCTCTTTTGGTCCATCTCACTTGCCCAATTTTCCATATCTTGGAGGAGATTTTCCTATTATGGATTCTTATGCAGATAGGTGTTTAGATTTAGGAATTCTAATTGACATTCATACTTATTACCACCTGGGATAGTCACTTGTTTGTTATCTATCAGACCATATTCTTCTCTACACTTTTTGTATACTAGTTTTAGAGTTGCTATCCTTTTCTCTATTTCTTGTATTAGTGCCTTTACTTTTTGGATTGTAGTAGTGATATTTGCAAGGTCCTTAAGTGTTTTGTCTAATATTTTTGCTCCTACCTTTAGCTATGATATCACTTCTTCTTTATATTTTTTAATAAAGCAAGTACTCTCAAATTGCCCTGCTATTTGGATTTCTGGTGTTTGCCCCTATAGTTTGTCGACCTTTTTTTGTAACGTTTCATTTTCCACCTACAACTTATTTACCTTGGTAGTAAATGCTTGATTTATTTTGTATAAACTTTCAATTATGGTTACCTATGCTTAGGATTGTATTTTAGCTAAGGTTAGGGGATCTTCTTGATATTTAATGGTTGCTTTCTATATAGTCTTATCCATTTACAATGATACTATTTTATCCATTGGTATTGATGCTTATACTATCATCGGTGGAATTGTTTGGCTTTGGAACCCTTGATCTTCGGATCCTCTTACTGTGTATTACATTTTCCCTAGATCTCTCCCCTCTTCCATGTCATGAATATGTTCTTCCTCATCTGTGCTGAAGATCGCAACTTCCTATGTTCTATCGAGGACAAAAAATTTGGATTTGGTAAAGGTAATTTTATGTCTAGCCCTATTTCATTTTGGTGAGCTTGCTAGATATCTGGTTTTCAAATAATTTCTCTAAAGAGATTGTCCAATCCTCCAAATTCATGAATCTTCTTTTGCATAACTTTAAAGATTTTGATTTATTATTTGTTCACTACTATAGACTTGGGTATGACCTCAGGCAAGTTCATAGCTAACTTGAGATTTATTTGAGGATACATTACTATTTGTGCCAGGTTTGAAGTAGTACACTGAGTTGGTGTAGAATGGTAGGTAACAATATCTTTACCCTATCCTATCTCTTCTAAGCTAGTAATAGGTTGGTCTACTGAAGACATCCTTATTTCTATTGTGGTCAAATTAACGAATTCAATGACAACATCTATTTCCTTAGGTTCCTATTTTATAATATTTAGCATTGGATCCTATAGCTCTTTAGGATGTATGGGGGGAACTAGTAGAGCAAAGGCTTCAATTGAGGCTTGCCTCAAGACTCTTAATTTAGCTAGGTAACTGTCCACCATCTCAATTTGAGTATGGGCTCTCTTATTTTTATAGTCCCTCCATAGAGCCTCCAAGTATTATCCTCTCTTAATTATGATTTGCATTGCATATTCAAATTCATCCCCTCAGTGAGTGACAATGATATTCAACACTTTGTCAATGACATTATCTCTATAATAATTAAATGGATCATAAGACTATCATGTAATCATAGGAAATCGAATATGTTCATTTTCCACAATGCATCTAATAAACTTAGTTGTCCTTTGTAGTTATAATATCCCATCCTATAGAGGAAAGCTATCCAATGGAGATTGTCTCTCTTCTTAGAAACCCTCATTTTAGTTTCTTCAGTTATCTACCTTATAATCTCTAGGGTTGCAATAGACATAGGAAAAAATTTAGGTAATACATTTGGTGGGATTTTTTACCCATATATCCTAATGAATGTGAATTGTTTGGTTAGGAAGAGATCCTTCCTTTTCTCTTATGTAAGAATATAAATATTATTTTGCCAATCCTATTGGGGTAACTATTGCAAAGCCTATAGTGAATTTTTGATAGGAAAGTGTTGAGAAATTGGGTATGTCTAGACCACCCTTTGTGTATCCAAGGGAGTCTTTCTTGGATGAGTTCTTCATATAATCCCTCTTATTTCTCAATCAAATATTTTTTCATGTACCCTAATATCAAATTTATGAGAAAGGAATAATGTGAAAATTAGGGTATCATTTCTCTTTATTTTGTAATGGCCCTTTGTAGCTCTCTAAGCTCTATGTCCATTGTGTTACTAAGTTTGGCTTCCCATATATACATAGTAGGTTGATCTTTTCTATTACACTATGTAACTAGGTACAAAACTTCTCTAGCAACCCAATTTAAGTCTATTTACCCCATTATTATATATATATATATATATATATATATATATATATATCTTTAGACACCAAAATCTAACCACTTGTCATCCATCCATCTCTTCCCACCATTTTTACCCATTATTTACACATATTTATGTATATTTGTTTAATATATATTTAAATATTAATATTTTATATTATATTATATATATATTTAAATATTAATATTTTATATTATATTATATATATATTTAATAAATGTATATATGTGTGTAAATTAATCTTAGCCATCCATCTTGTTCTAATCCTAGCCATTCATCCGCCTTAATCCATGCCACCTACCCAAATTTAATCTCCACCCTCCATCACATTTTAATATTGAATACACAAATTGTGTCATTGAAACCCTAACATGCCCTAGAGAAGATTATAAATAGGAATTATTTTGATGGCTCAACCCCTGATTTTTCCCTAAGTTTTTGAAGTCGTCAAGCACCAAGCATTTTTACCATTTCCCTTTGCTTGTTGTAGCCTCCACATATGCCACCACTTGCTTGACTAAACTAGATCTACTTTTGTAGATTTTTTTCTAGTTCCCAAGTGCCTTTGGGTGTCTCTTGTTATTGCCAAGAACCTCTGGGTGCCTTCCATCCATCATCGAGTACCTCTGGACACTTTTCACCATCCCTGAGCACCCCTCGGTGCTTCCTCATGCTGTTGAGTGCCTATGTATGTCTCAAAAAATAGTTCTATTGACTAGAAAACCCTCAGGTGTTGCTAGGGAATTTGCACACCTATTTCTTGCAACGACAACAATGACAAATCAGAAAGCAATAAGTTTACAAGGTAAATCTTCCATTATTGTATTGATTTTTATTATTTCCATATTTGCATGTAGTTTTATCATTTGACACTTAGGGTTTTTATTTATTTCTGAGGGTATCACATAGTGGAGCCCTCACAGTTACTACTAATCCTCTTTTATCATTTTCTATGTGCAAATCTAGAAATACATAGGCATTTGGTAGTTGCTTAAGTTAGAGTGGTCTAGTCAATGGATATCTAAAGCCCACTCACCTCTATTGGGAGCAAGAACAAGCTTTGAAGACACCATAAGCATTGTTAGCTAGGGTTTTGAAGAACCCTATCATATTATATTCATTGTATCAAAAGAATAAATAGTATAAACCCCCATTTGTAGTACATTTGATTGTACCAAAATCCACCGATATTAATAATGTAATATTTGTTTTATTATACAATATCTTGTATCACTGTTTGTTCATTTCTTGTTATATATCTGGTGTTTCATTTTTGTCTTCACAAGTTATGATAATGGTGGGACTCCCTAAGGGTTTCTTACTTTGATTTAGCTTGTGATCTAACTTATTTTTTATTTTATCTTATAGGTTTTCAAAAGCACGAATCACACATTTTTTGTAGAATTTGGATTTTTGGAACAACACAAAAGTTGCAGAAGGTGCGCAGATTCCTTGCAACCTCATGGTATGTTCAATAAAATGCCTAGGGGTATTTTTGAAACACAAAGTATAATTTTTAGAGAGAAGGAAAAATATGTAGGCTTCCTTGTAAGATTGCCTTGAAACCCTAATCTTTGTTTTACGCATTTTTACATTTTACATTTTTTGTTCTTTCAAATATCGGATTAAAAAGAACATAATAATACATCTGTTAGAAAATATCATTCTAGTGTGCATTTAGGCATTAAAGTAGTTGTTGCATATAGTTGCATTTACATGTAACACATTTCCATTTTAAAAAAAATCATGCTTCTTTGTGTGTTGCATCTTTTGTCTGTATATGAAATCTTAAAAGCATAAAGTAGTGTGCATCCTAGGGTTAGAAATTTTTTATTTTATTAATCTAAGTAGGAACAACATTTAAAATAATAAAATTACTCCCACATTTGGTGATTCAAGGTGGAGGAGTAGATGAACCCCCCACTATTCAGAGAGGGATTTAAGGGGTGTACTCTACTTTGGAAAATTTGATATTTTGATGTTGGATTTTGATTTAGTGATGAAAGCAGTCATTTTATGACATTGTATGAGCACAATAGAAAAATTAAATTTTTTAAAATGAATCACACACTGCACATGGCACTTTTAATAGTAATGGTTGTATTTCATCACCAATCATTGCTTGATATTTGGTGATGGTGGGTTTCATCTCCATCCACCAATATCTGCCCCTAGACACCATAGGTTACCCCCAAGCAAACTTGTTGGATTTCATCACCAGTAAGAATATCGTTGCCCATTCCTAGCCATAGTATTCACCCATTGTTTTTTTAGATTAGTGCATTCAAACACACAAAATAAAAATTAAAAAAATGAAAAAAAAAAACATTAAAATGAGATAATTAATGAATGAGGTAAGACATAGTTGTTAAAACATAACATTGATTATCTTCAGTTTATTTTTATGAATTTCTATTTTTGCATTTCCTTTACAACACATTTTACATTTGGTTTAGTAGCTTATGGTCTTAAAATAAAATAAAAGAAAGTTTTAAACCAAAACAATACATCTATGGACTATTCATCTTCATTTCCTACCACTTATGTGGTAAATCCCATCAGTGTGGTTAAGATAGATTGCATAGATTTATATGTAGGCCCATAACATGTTGTGTAGGTTACTGATGTCTCACACAAATACACCTCCACATATCTTTCACAAATCGAATCATCTTCACTCATAATTGACCACACCATCACCCATATAGACATGAACAAAGTAGAGGCTTTCTACAAATTAGCTAATTATGTCTTGCAACCCATTCGTAATATCTCAGATCAATATCCTTCTTTACAATAGAAAATTATTCCTTCCTAGCCATCCAACTTCACCCATGTGTACACTAACCCTATTTTTGAGGCATCGGTTGCACCTTCATCCCATGTCCCAATTCCCCAACCATCATGTGCTCTTCGCACTTCATATGTATCCAAATATACCAACCACTTGTATGAAGCATAAGTCAATGTTGCTTCACAAGTGTCCATTTCATCCAATCAAGTTGCAATTCCCATTGCCACTTATCCCCCATCCACTTCATCTATTCCATCTTCATCCATGCCTTCAAATGATGATATAGAAATTCATGAAGCATGGGAACATTTGAATAAATTGCTTAAGAAGCGACAGAGTGCTCAACAACAAGTTCAATTAAACCCTAGGTCTCAGCCAATTTCCACTCAACCCACCTTCATCACACAAATTCCAGAATGGGTACCACAATATTCGATGGTTTCCATCCCTACACCTCCATCCATCTATACTCATTCCATTCCCATAGGCCAACCCAACCATAGTCCTCATGCATTGTCCGCTATTCAAAAATTACCACCATTTATCAATCAATTCCAATCCACTCTCCCTATCCATCATCATATTGTCACTCCACAACATCTTGCCACCATTTCACAGAATCATCAAGTGATTTAGGATTTTCACATTCCTAGGGAAGACCCTAGAATTAAGGCTATTCAACAATAGATTGATAATTTGATACAACATACTCCTAGTTACAATAACCAAAATCCAACCTTACATAAATTAATCAATCAACCAATTCACCCTTTGGTACCATCACCACCATATATAGTAGACTTCACCATACCAAGGTTTGACAAGTTCAAAGGGACCGAGGACCCTAAAGAGCATGTGAGCACATTTGTGCACTCATGATTCAAAATTCAAAATGATAATTCTCTCATGCTCTACACATTTCCTCAGACATTGGGAGGAGACACCATAGAGTGGTATAACCAATTACCCAATCATAGTATTTATTCTTTCGAATAATTGGTTGACCAATTCTTTGAACTATTTGCCCTTAATGTAAGAAATAAAATCTCATTGTCCGATATATATGGTTTAAGATAGCATGATGATGAGTCTATCTATGATTTTGGCAATCTTCGAAGGGCCATCATAACCAAAACACCATTCACCCTACCAATGGAAGAGCTTATCAAGCTATTCACTAAGATTTGCCTAAAACCTATTTCTTGGATGCTTAAATTGCAAAAATATTTCTCATTTTGGGAATCGCTTGCCTAAGCTAGTATCATCGAGGAGATAAAAATACAAGAAGGTATACTTAAGCCAAGAAATAAGGAATTACAAAATAAGGGCCAATACAAAAGCAATTATTTTGGCCAAACCAAATCAACACAGGTCAATATAGAAAATCAAGCCAATCACGTCAATCAAGTAGTCATGAGCCAGTTGGTAATGGCTCCAAAAAAGCCAATGCAACAACTACCAAAATAAATTGCCTATCATGCAGTTCCCTCAGTAACCCAATCTATGCAAAACATAGTGCCAACTATGGAGAATCACCAACATCAACATTTTTTTTGACAAAATCGTCAGTACACTCCTTTATCTTAATCTTATGCCTCCATATTCCAAAGGTTGTATGACACCAATAGAATTTCTTTGCTTGAGGTCAAACATTATGATTCCACCAGATGTGGTAAAAACTATAGGGTGCATTTTTTTTACCCCTATCATAGATAAAATGGGTATGACATAAATAACTGCCATGTATTTAAGGATATAGTACAAGATCTAATTTACTTGGGGGTCATCAATATTGACAACTCCCTAGCTCAACAAAACCAAAATATTGGTATTTTCCAAACACCACTTCCTCATCATGAGGAGGTGCAATCCATAATGAGAGGGTCTAACATCAAGATCCCTCCAAATCAAGCTAACCATGTTCAACAATACCAATATTTTATAGGTTCCATTCATGTGGTAACCCAAGGTCAACAATGACAAAATAATCAACAAGATGCATGAAAACAACCCATTCAATAGCCCATGAACCCACAAGCAAGGCTGTCTCAACCTATTCCATCACCACCCATCCAAATTTTCCCAAATTCTTCTCCACCAATCCACATTCCCAACCATTCTAATCCGTCAAGTTATCCCATCAACTCCCCCTAAATGTCAATCATTTATCTGAATGGATGGTTAACCATGAGTTTAAAAATAGCTTCATCAAAATTATCTATTTATGACCTAATTGAACAATCTCCCCAACATCGTGATGCATTAATGGATATTCTAAAATCCATAGAACTCCAATCTCAAGATTTCAATGCCTTTAATACCTTTGTAGGGAGTATTAAAATATGCATGGAGCCTTCCATCATGTTTTATTACTTTGATATGAAACCAATCTCATTAGAATCAGTGGACCCTCCATTGCATTTAATGTCTAAAATTGATAGGAAGCCATTCAAAAGAGTTTTAATTGATACTAGCTCCTCCATTAACATCATCACCACATCTACCCTCCATCATCTCAATCTTCATCCATCTCACACAACCAAATCCACCTTCACATTGAAAGCATTTAACAATGCTCTCTACTTTATAATTGGTATTATTATTTTGCCCATCAAATTAGGGGTAAAATTTTTGCATAATTTGTTCCACATCTTAGAAGGATACATGGTGCACAATGTACTCCTTGGAAGACCTTGGATGAGGGAAATAATATGTGTCCCTTCCATATTACATCAATATCTAAAATACCTACATGAAGGGCAAGTACATTGCATACCAGTGGATGTTGAGCTATTTAACTATTACAATTTCATCTCAAATCCTTATGAATCCATGCTTCCTTCTACCCACCTTTTCCTCATGTTATCTACCATATCATCAATGAATCCATCCAATCATTCATGAAAAGTTCCCATTCTTGAGGAGCTTTCCATCACCAATTCCAAACAAGAATCTACTTCTACACATTCATTATTATCATTGAATACATGTATATGTGGTTGAACCCAATCCATGCCATCCACATAATTATCCACTTAATTAGTCGTAACAATTCCTTCCCAATCAAATCCATCTCCATCAGCCAACGTTTCACAAATTGAATTTTTGAATTATGAAATACCCATATCTACCTCATCATCCGAGCCATTAGCCAACCATGATACTCCCATGTCCATTTCATCCTTATCATCCCAAGTTGAGGTCCACATCACCAACCCTGGTGTTGGTGAATATGTGGTCCAAAACATCACAATCACACCAATTCATCAAGACCACCTAAAGCATACTTACAATGTCAAAGTTCATCTACATGAATTCCAAGTAGGAAATATTATCCTTAAAGAGAATCAACAAAACACCAATGCATTTCCGTATCTTCATGATAAATTGATTGCTAATTTGTTGGGTCCATACATTATCACTTAAAAAGTGGGTAAATGTACTTATAGGCTTGTAGATCTAGAGGGAGAGGAAGAACCTGAACCACTTAATGTTATACACTTGAGAGCATTATATACTTAATGATATATATATATATATATATACATGGCTAATACACAAAAACATTGCACTTCATTTACACACATTTTATTTAAAAAAAAAATCATTTGCACACATTTCATTTAACATCAATTGCATTCATACACTCCATTTTACAATTGCATTTCATACATTCCATCCACATTTAATATTTCATATTAGAGATCATTTATTCAGTTCAAAATATTAATTGGTCCAATAAAGTCATGTTGCCTTAATCAAGGGCACCTTCAAGTCATCATTCATGTCATTGCATCATTTCATAAAGTCAAATTATCATTTGCACACCACATTGCCATAATCCCTAGGTGTTTTCGGTAACTCAGCCACTCCTAGTGTTTTAAGAAAACTACAATTACATGTCAAGTTATTTTTAGGACCGTTACACATCTTTACTAAGAAAATATTGAGTTCTGGGGATTGAATCCAAAAATTTCTTGAACCAAACACAATTTCACATCTTAAAATATCTTGTTTCAAAGAGATACAACACCATACTTGGTTTGAACCTCGAAATGAAAAGGGCAGTACTTGCTTGTCCCTTAATGCAATATATTCCATAAAATAGTGGTTTTCATCACTATCATAATTCTAAAATTAAAGAAAGAGTAGGTAAAAATCCCTAAAAACTATAAATATTTTACACATCACACACCATTGATCATTAGGTTGTAAGGATTGTACTACATTTCCAGTCAGGCAGTTAGGTAGTCATCCCAAAAACTTGAGAGATCAAAATTCTTTGACTATGGAGCTAGTATCCACCGAAGTTATAGACACTTGACTAGTAGTGGGGTGCACTCATGCATGGTGACACGTCTCTTTTAAAGAGACCTCTGACCACACATAAAAACAATATAGCTTCTTGGTCTCATCCATGATAGGTCACATCAAGTTTTCTCAAGATGGGTTAATGAACTCACTTGCACACACATTGATTCTTGATTACCTTGAGTCATTACCATGCTCATGATTCGGTAAATGAATTCATTGCACACATAGTTGGTCTTAGAGGAATTAGATAGTTTTAGTGAGTTTTTTTGACGCCACTAGTATGTTTGAGTCTCTACAAAGTAGTCAATTTTCCATATCAACATCCATATCTTCTTCCATGTCAACACCCATGTCATTCCATGAGTCTTCCATTTCACATGCCACAAGTCTGGTGCCCCTGATTAAAAAACAATGCTAAAACATGACCAAGAAAAATCTAAACTATAAATGATAATTAGAACATTTGCATTCCATAAATTACATATATCATATGCATTAATCATCCATATAAATTTGCATTCAACAAAAAGCATATACACAAGAGCATTCACACAAACATATAACACAAAAAGTAAAATTTGTTTATATATATATATATATATATATATATATATATATATATATATATATATCTATATCTATATCTATATATATATATATATATATATATATATATATATATATATATATATCTATATCTATATATATATATATATATATATATATATATATATATATATATATATATATATATATATCGCATTTACAATGAATATATATATATATATATATATATATATATATATATATATATATCGCATGTACAATGAGTGTCCAAAGGCTACATACAATGGAGAACCAAGGCTCATATATAAAAAGTACATCTAAGCACTAGCTAAACCCTCCAAGATGACCCCTGTAACCTAGAAGGAGCCCTAGACCTAGAGCTATGCCTAGATGCCTTAGATACATATAAGGAAGGTGGATCTAGAAGTGGAATATGATGCTCCATCAACCTATCCTCTAGTGACTCGATATACCTCTACCGAGACCAAAGGTATGCTATATTAAGATTATTATGATGCTCCATATCTAGAAGCTCTACCTAGAGCCTCATGATCCTCTCCTCTTGATCCACCACCATCACATCCTACTCTACCACCAGCTGCTCCAACCTCATCCAATCATCCACACTTTGATGTAGAGACCCATTCGATGTCTTCTCCACATCATCCTCATCTCTACCATCTCCTCCACTTCCTAGAGCTTGCCTCATCACACCCTTAGCCCTCCTCATTCAAATTTTATATTGAAGGCATCATTGGTGCTTAGGAGCCTCACCAACATCCTTGACCTCATCCCCATCACCACCCCCATCCACTACCAAACTTGGTGCCCATGGTAGTTGAGTTGTGAACCATGCATCATACTCCTTCATAGTCATTGCATCATCCACATCATAGAGATATATTTCCTCATCATCTTCAAGTTTCTCTCTCCATGCCTTAGCACATGGTAACCCTATCTCATCCTGATGCCTCCTATAGAGATCTAGCTCATCGGGAACCCCCTACCTCAAGTTGTAAAGAATTTAGACGAAGCAATAGATCATTCTCATTAATTTCAAATATAAAGGTTACAATGTGGTTACAAGTTGGTTCTAACCAACTTGGTGGTTAATCAACCAAATTGGAGAGCGCCTATGAGCGCTACTTTTGTTTATGCCAATAATGTGATATAACATATTCTAACATCCCCCCTTATTACATTAGTGGCAAATCCCAATTGTATCTCAAAATTTTTCATATTTGATACGCCCAAGTGCTTTGGTAAAGATATCTGCAACTTGATCATCAGTAGGAATGTATTGAAGTTGTATATGGTGCTTTGGAACTTCATCTCGAATAAAATGACATCTGGTATCAACATGTTTGGTACGTTCATGAAAGATTGGATTTTTGACAAGATTCAAAACACCTTGATTGTCGCAAAACAAATGAAGAGGAAGATTCTTTGGAAGGCCCATGTTTGTAAGAATGCGACTTAACCACATTATCTCGTAGACTGCTTCACTGGCTGCACGATATTCTGCTTCTATAGAAGATAAAGCAACCACATGCTGCTTCTTACTGTGCCATGAGATAGGTCCAGATCCTAGATGAAAAACATATCCAGAAGTGGATTTACGATCATCAATAGATCCAACATAATCTGAGTCTATGTATCCCAGTAAGAAAAAATTATTATTCTTTCTATATTCCAGACCATAATTTGTACTACCATGAACATAATGAAGAACTCTTTTTGTTGCTTTCCAGTGAGTCATCTTAGGCTCTTGCATGAACCTTGAAAGATATCCCACAACAAAACTGAGATCTGGTCTAGTATTTGTCAGATATAGGAGACTCCCAATCAATTGGCGATAGAGAGTACCATCTACCTGAGGTGACTCATCATATCGAGATAACTTAAGTCCTTGCTCCATGGGAGTTGCCTTTGACTTACAGTTAGTCATCCAATATTTTTCTACTAAAGTCTTGGCATATTTCTTTTGTGTTACTCTAATATGAAATTTTTGCTGAGTAACTTCTAAACCAAGACAATAGTGCAGAAGTCCTAGATCTGTCATTTCAAATGATTGCTTCAAGTCATTTTTCACTAAGTCAATCATTCTTTCTGAGCTTCCTATGATGATCAGATCATCCACATAAAGTACAAGAATCACTATATCAGAACCATTTTTCTTAATATAGATATTTGCATCTGAAGGACTTCTTATGAAACCATGCTGCACAAGGTGACTATCTATCTTGATATACCAAGCTCGAGGAGCTTGTTTTAGCCCATACAATGATTTGATCAACTTGCATACTTTTTGTTCTTGCCCCTCAACCATGAATCCTTCTGGTTGAGTCATGTATACTTCTTCTTGTAAGTCACCATTCAAGAAGGCACTTTTAACATCCATCTGATGCAATTTCCACCCAAACTGAGCTCCCATGGCACAAAGTACATGAATGGTAGTCATTTTTGCAGTAGGGGCAAAAGTCTCTTCATAATCTATGCCTTCTTTCTGAGCATATCCCTTTGCAACAATCCAGGATTTATGCTTATCAATAGATCCATCTACCTTATACTTCACTTTGAATACCCATTTGCAGCCTATGGGTTTCTTTCCTGTTGGCAGATCGACCAACTTCCAAGTATTATTTTTAAGGAGAGATTTATGTTCTACATCCATGGCCTCTTTCCACTATGGTTCATCAAGTGCAGATTGAACCATTGTGGGTTCGTTTGTATTCAATGTAGACATATAAATTTTTTCTCCATCCTTATCTTCTTCTCTATCATTTTCTGTACCCACTGACAAATCATCAAAGCGTTGACAAAGTTCATCAACCTCTAAAGTAGATTCCTCTGCTCTCATCTATTGAGTCATACTATGAGTACATGGCCTATCAAGAGATAGATCGGGAAGAGATTTCAACTTAGCATCTCTCAAAGTGCTAGTATACCATTTTGGTACTTTCTATTTTTGTTGTAGAAGTTGAACCTCCTTCTTAGGCTCTTCTTCATCTAGGTATACAATTGTGGGTGTGTCTTTTGATGTGAGAGCTTCATCAAATACAACATCTCTACTTACATGTGTCTTCTTGGTCTTAGGATCAATCAATCGATAACCTTTTGAGTACTCATCATAGCCAAGAAAGATACACTGTAGGGTTTTCTCATCTAGCTTCCTCCTTTTCTATTTTGGAATGTGCATGAATGCTTTACATCCAAACACCCTTAGATGAGAAATGGAAGGTTTCTTACCACTCCATGCTTCTTGTGGTGTTTTCCCTTGTAGAGCTCTAGTGGGTGCTCTATTTTGGAGGTATAATGTTGTGTTTACTGCTTCTGCCCAATATTGATCCTCAAGATGTGCTCCCTTTAGCATACATCAAACCATTTCCATAATGGAACAATTTCTTCTTTCTGCAATACCATTCTATTGAGGTGTATAGGTGGTAGTCAGTTGTCTTTTGATCCCATGTTTCTTAAGGAACTCTAAAAACTCTTTAGAGGTGTATTCCCCCCCTCGATCTGAGCGGAGGGTTTTTATCAAACATCCCGACTCCTTCTCAACAAGTTTCTTGAATTGTTGAAAGTAGAGAAACGCTTCTGATTTCAACTAAAGAAAGAAAACCCACATATTTCATGAGTAATCATCAACGAATAGTTGAAAATACTTTTTCCCACCATAGCTGGTTGGCATAGGACCACACAGATCGGTATGTACCAACTCTAAAGGATTTGTAGCTCAAGAGGAGCTAGCTTCAAAAGGTACTCGGTATTGCTTCCCTGCTAAGCAATCTGAGCAAAATGGTAAGATAGATGAAAGAGGTGGAAGACCCTTCACCATCCCATATTTGTGTAATTCAAGCAAATATCCAGAACTGAGATGCCCATAACACCGATGCCAGAGAGAGGTGGCCTCCTTTGTAGTTGCAGCCAAAGCAACATGTGGAGTTGAAAGAGCATCGAGAATAAACAAGCCATGTTTGTAAGATCCGGTTGCAACATGTTTTCCACTATGTGTGATAAAACATCTCTTCTTGCCATTGACAACTCGAAATACAACCTCCATGTTTCTATCCAACATTTGTGTGACTGAAAGCAAATTATTGGCTAAGCCTGGAACATAGAGAGCCTTTTCAATTTGACAATTACCATCAGGAAGGGACACATAAATATCCCCTTCTCCCTTTACTTGATACACTTGATTGTCAGCAATCATGACTGGCTTACCCTCTTTCTCCACAAAAGTATCAAACTAGGATTTGTCCCCAGTCATGTGTTTGCTAGCTCCTGAATCAATATACCATACAACATCTATCTGGGAAGACGAAGTATGAGTCATGAGCACCTTGTGTGCTCTTTCAGAGTCAGAATCTGAATCGGACTCAGGAGAATTTGAGTCTGAGTTGGAGTCAGCATAAGCAACATGGCCTTTAGATTGCTTATGCTTTTTGTATTTCTGCTTGTTCTTGCCCTTCTTTTGTGAACCTCTTTCGTTTGGTTGCTTGTTTTTGAACCAACACCTGTTGGTGTCATGGTTATTCATGTCACAAATTTTGCAATATTTTGTATCTTTTGTTGAGGTTGCTTCCCTTTTCCTTTGGAAGAAGCACCCCCTTTTTGAAAATGGCCTTGCTTTTTACCACTTTGTTGTGTGGAAAGAGCATTATCTGGCACATCATCTTTCTAGACCTAAGTTGCCTCCTCAGTCTGAAGCAAGTTTACCAGTTCCACAAATGATACTTGTCTACCAAAAACATTGAGAGAAGTGATCAACATCTTGTAGGAACTTGGTAATGCTCTCAAGATGACAGAGTTCAAGACATCATCATCCATAGGTTTTCCCATAGCATTCAATTTTGCTTTCAAGTCTACCACTCTGCAAAGGAATATGTCAACTGTTTCTCCAGAACTCATACTGAGATTATGTAGTTGAGTTTGAATATGGAGAATAGTGGATTGATTCTTTCCCTCATATACTGTGATCAGGGCATCCCAGGCGATCTTACTAGTTTTTGCATCACAAATATGAGGCTGCACCTCATCTGTAGTAGCAAGCAAGATAAACATGAGACTCTTCTTGTCTCTCTTATCCCAAGCATCTTGATCTGTCCCTGCTATCTGAGGACGTTTTTCAGTACCAGTGACTACATCCCATAAATCTTCCAACTGAAGTATGGCTTTCATCTTTGTCTTCCATGGAACAAAGTTAGGACCTTTCAACAATTGTGAATCTAAGAGATACTTATGAATTGTGGCCATTATGAAGGTTCCTTATATCACCAATTTGGTCCCCCTTTCTTTATACCTGCCAGATATTTATACTGTAACCATTCAATATATACCCGCCCTTACGTGAGGGAAACTATAGGTATATAAGAATAGTATACTTCTCAATATGTACTCGCCCTTACGTGAGGGAGACTATAAGTACATACGAGAAGCACAATATATTGAACATAGGCGATACTGAAAGGGCATCGTGTTGTTAATGACACCTACCATAGAAAGTTTTATTCCGCATGCGTGGGGCGTAACTTTCCCTAAACACTTTGGAAAAAACTTTCGTCAGGATTTACGCCTAACAACAATCACGATGTGGGTATGAAATGGGAAAAAAAATTGGTTTGCCTTATTTCTCCCCGACGATTTATAGAGAACAAGCTCAAATGTCATTGTTGTAGCTATATTAGGCGGCGAATACAGTAGTCCAAAGCATGAAAACATTACCTGTAAGTGTGGACCAGAGGTATCTCAAATACCGAATGTTGTTGTGCAATAAATTGCACAAATAGGGTATAAATTTGGGGTCTTATATTTTGTTTAATTTATGATTGTGAATGCAAGAAAATAGAATATTTAAATGCAAAAGAAACAATCATAAATGCCCACAAATTTTAGCTCCTATTACCAATCTAGCAATTATTCTGCCAAATGGTTTGAATTCCCCCCTTTATCTGACAACTTTGCAAATGAATCATGTGAAATCTTCCCCCCTTCAATTTGCAAAATAGACAGGAAGAGAAAAAAAATACCTAAAAAAAACCCCAAAAAAAATTGGAGCCTTCAAGGCATCAATTTTATTGTTTTTGAGCATCAAAGAGACCCGTCGGGCGTCAACGGGATGGTGCGGGCATCAACAGGACTGTGTGGGCGTCAACAGGCGTCATTCACTATCAACAGTGCCCTGTAAGCATCAATGGCACCATGCAGGCGTCAACAGGACTGAGCGGGCGTCAACGAACCTTGCGAGCGTAAAAAAAAACAACCTACCATCACAGTGTTAAAAAAAATCTCGAAAGGGATTTGAAACTGCAACCTTCTGCCAAATAGGAACCGCTCTTACCACGGGAGCCAGTCGGCCCGATGAAACAGATTACGCAATAGGGAATAATAACAGCATTGCGGCTAGGGAAGGGAAAAAAAAATTAATAATCCCACATGGCCTGTGCGGCCACTATGGGAGGCTTTAAGTTGGGTGGAAAGCAATAGAGCTTTCGGTTGCCTTCGAGCAACCAACCCCACCCTTTTTGGCCTTCGCAATTGTTGACCCCCTTGTCCACAAACTGTCGCCTGCGTCCTCTGCCTGCATGCCACATGCGCTTGTGTGCCTCGGTCTATGTGTTTTCAGGGTCTGTCTGCTGTCTGTCGCCCTCCATCCATCCTCGGGTCCCGTTGGCTATCTGTCGCCCTTCATCTGTCCTTAGGTCTGTCTACTATCTGTCACCCTCTATCCGTCCTCAGGTCCCGTTGGCTGTCTGTCGTCCTTCATTCGTTCGTAGGTCTATCGGTTGTCTGTCATCTATAGCTCTGATACCATAAAGAATTTAGATGAAGCAGTAGATCATTCTCATTAATTTCAAATATAAAGGTTACAATGTGGTTACAAGTTGGTTCTAACCAACTTGGTGGTTAATAAACCAAATTGGAGAGCGCCTATGAGCGCTACTTTTGTTTATGCCAATAATGTGATATAACATATTCTAACAAGCTAAACTAAAAAAGCACCTGTGAGAACTAGATATACTCAGCCTCACTCTGATACCTCCCAACCACCTACCTAGCTTTCCTATCCATTGTAGCTGCTCTCCATATCCTGTCCACTTGGAACCCTACCATGGCCTCCATATAACTTGAACGGATGTCAATCTAGTCCACAAATTCCTATACCATTGAATCATTTGCATAGGATGAATCAACTGTACCTCCTTTGCCACTACCCTTCTCCTAGCATACGGTTGATCCCTATCCCATCCTACAACTAGTAGACCATTTGATCAAGCCACATTTAAATTCTCCCATCCCTAGCACTATAGTAACAAACTACATCCCAATCCCTTCCTCCCCTACCTCCTCAGCACATAAATCTCTTGGTACACCTATACCAACAAGGTAGAAGCCCATGCATAGACCTATAGTGTAGTGATAATATTGATCACCAACCCTATAAGGTTCCAAGGGAACCTATAGCTGGTATTTTTCGGGACCATGATGTTGACTAGCACAAACATCACCAAAGCTGGTAGGGCATCCAGTATCTTTTCCACATACATGGACAAGTAAAAAATACCTTGACATGTCACCACCACACTCTTCAAACTATCACCAAATATATTCATCTCCATTCATGATTTGTGCCCAAACTCGACATGAATTCCCTCCATTGGTAGCTTGAGGATGCGATATACATCCTCAAGTGTAAGGGTAATCTCTCCAGTGGGGAGCTAAAAATTCCCCCTATCTAGATCCCACCTCTCTACCAAGGTAGAGAGGTACCCCTCATCAGCCCTCACCACATCTATCTAGGCTACCTCCACTAGCCCCATAACCTTCAACAAGTCCCAATCCTCACCCCACAATGCATTTATGATCCCAGGGATGAGAGGCAAGAACCAATGCTAAGCCTCCAAAGTTCTAAGCTACAACACAACACAAACAAATTGTTGTTAATACAATCCATAATTAAAAAAACATAAACTTTTTCTACAAAGTTAAAAAAAAAAAGCAAAAGAGATTCAAAAGATATTTTCCTTAGCAAAGCACACTCTAGATATAGACACAACATCCACTCCTTTCACCGCCATAGCTTCCACACCACTCTGATGCAGGAGCATCCAGTGGCGAAGCTACAATATTGCATCACCCAAAATGTATTTTTCTTTAAGTACTAAAACTGTCACGATATCACGACATTTTTTTTTGAAGAAGGGCGCCAGCGGGCCAAACTGTCGCGATATCGCGATGCTTTTTGATGAAAAGGGCCAAGGTGCAAAACTGTCACGAAATCGCGATGCTTTTTGAAGAACGGCACCAGCGGGCCAAACTGTCGCGATATCATGACGCTTTTTGATGAAAAGGGCCAAGGTGCAAAACTGTTGTGAAATCATGACATTTTTGAGGCAACGCAGCCGTGACGCGAAATGGTCACGAAATCGCGACATTTTCGGGTCGAAGAGATCAAGGCGCCAAACGGTCGCGAAATCACAACAGTTCCAGAGAAAAGCAGTTTGAGCGCCAATTGGTCACGAAATCGCGACAGCTCCGAGGCAAAGTCACTTGAGTGCCAAAGGGTCGCAAAATCGTGACACATCCAGGAAGCAAGATTTGAAAGCACAGGGACATCTTTGGCAAAAGTTCTAAGGCACAAGAATGGTCGCGAAATCGTGACACCTTCGAAGGCAAGCTTAAAGGACGTCACAAAATCATGACACCTTCGAAGACAAAGTTTAAATGACGTCGCAAAATCGTGACACTTCCATGAGACAAGACTTGAAAGCATAAAGACATCGCAACACCTTCGAAGGCAGAGCTGAAAGATGTCGCGAAATCGTGACACTTTCGAAGGAAAGGTTCTAAAACGCAAAGTGGTCGCGAAATCGCGACACTTCCGAGCCAAAGACTCAAGGGCGTGAAATGGTCACGAAATCGTGACATGTTGCGGTTTTGCGGCCCGAAACGAAGCAGCAAGTACGGAATGCAAAGATGTCGCGAAATCGTGACATGTCGCGGTTTCGCGGCCCAAAGGAGGAAAGCGAGTAAGAAAGGCCTAGATGTCACAATTTCGTGACGTGTCACGGAATCGTGGTCCCAAGGAGGAGAGAGAAGCCTAACATTGAAAACGTTGCGATATCGCAACCAAAGAGAAGAGAGAAAGTATTGGAGCAAAAACATCATGATATCGTTACCAGAGCGCTCACGATGTTGACCAGCCAGCGATTGTAGAGACCAGTGCAGAGGGACATGTGGCATGAAGTTACAGGTGGCCCGAGAGTATGGAGCGATTATAGGGACTCTGGAAAGGGGACACGTGGCATAAAATTACAAGCGACTTGGCGCACTCCTATGAATGATGATATGGTAGATGGATTGACAGGCGGCCACAGCGCACTCCGCTACCCCAGACCATGATAACATGGGGCTCCTGGCAGCATCTTGCAAGTGCAACAGAACATTCATGCGGGTGGTTAGAGAAGGCCCGCACTTAGTGTAATGATGGGAAAAGGAGGTGGCGGTCGAGGATAATAAAAGGCCACGCATACATTGTAAAGGGGGACTCTGGGGTAGTGGGGAAGAGAATTGCTGTGTATTCGAAGGAAGACCTCTGTTTAATGAAAAATTGCTAGAATTCGTCTGTGTGTTTTTGAGCTTTGCGTTGAATTTTGTTGTGTGTTGTCTTAGCTCGATATCAAGTGGTATCAGAGTAGGTTGGTTCTGAGTGTGCAGACCGAATGCCGACAGTGAGGCAGTTTGCACCAGGACTGTGGTTGTGGGTTGTGAAGAAGAAGCAGGATGCCTCCGCATAGAGATCGTGGTGGTATGAGACACAGGCGAGCAAGAAGGGAGGAGGTCGATCTAAGAGCCCTGCAGAGGCAAGTTGAGGCCCTACAAGAGGAAATTAGAAGAGGAGTCGAGCCGAGAAGGGAAGAACCCAGCGAAGATGAAGTGTGGGAAGAAGAGTCCCCATTCGATGAGGAAGAGGCCTTGGATCTAGCAGAGGCTAGGTTGTATAGAGCCATATCCCAGATCGGGAAGAAGCCGAAATTTGACGTCTCCACGTACTCGGGGAACCTCAACCCTGAGGAGTTGATAGATTGGATCAACGACATGGAGGAGTATTTTGAATACGAAGAGATATCAGATCCAAATCGGATTAGGTTTGTGAAAACCAAGCTGAAGGGACATGCTAGCATCTGGTGGAAAGGACTACAATTGAAAAGGAACAGGAGGGGAAAGGAAAGGATCACCAGGTGGGATAGGATGGTAGAGAAACTAAAGAGGTAGTTCATCCCTGTAGATTATGAGTTGGATTTGTTAAAAATAATGTAGAGTCTTCGATAAGCTAGTAAGACTTTTAAGGAATATACTGAAGAGTTCCACCAAATCTCGATCAGAATCGGCCATTCGGAGGCGAATAAGGAGAAGGTCGCACGTTACATCAATGGATTGCAAACCAGCATTCAAGAAGAGCTGGGGCTAGTTAGAATAAGCATAGTAGAAGATGCATATCAATTTGCATTAAAATTGGAGGAGAAACTGAATAGGAGGTTTGATGGTAAGCAGCGAGGGAAGGACAGGGGTGGAAGAGCTAGTGGAAGAGGCAGTGGTGGAAGATACAAAGATTTTGGGAAAACTGGTGAAGCTAGCAGTAGCCAAAAATAGAAAGAAGTGAAAGAGGAGGATGACCAATGCCCACGCAATCAGAGCAACAACTACCCAAGAGGAAGAGGTAAGTCTGGGCGAGGGTTTAGAAGAGGTGTCTTTAGAGGAACCTGCTTCAACTGTAGAGAGGAAGGACACAGGGCATACAACTGCCCGCAGCATCAAGAGAGGCCAAATCGAATACCTGAGGGTCAAGCCCGAGCTACCATAGCAGACGAAGGTGTAGAGTCTGAGAACTCAGAGGAGGCAAAAAGAGGAGAAGCAATGGTCATCAGAAGAGTCTTGTTAAATGAAGAAGAAAAGATAGACCAGAGGAATAGCCTATTTCGAACAAGATGCAAGTGTGCAGGCAAGGTCTGTAACATCATCATTGATAATGGAAGCACTGACAATTTGGTTTCTAAGGAAATGGTTGCCAACCTACAGTTGGAGAGGAGAAAACACCCATGCCCTTATCAAATTGCATGGTTGCAAAAGGACCATCGGGTGTTAGTAAGTGAACAATGCCTGGTGAAGTTCAATATTGGAACTTACCGAGATGAGGTTTTATGTGACATCTTGCCTATGGATGCATGTCACCTGCTGCTTGGGAGACCATGGCAGTTTGACCGAAGTGCTGTCCATGATGGTCGAGCCAACACATATTCTCTATCAAAGAATGGAGTTCGCCATAAGTTAAAACCCCTGAAGGAGGCGGATGAGAAAGTATGCAGCAGTGCACGAGTCTGTTTAGTTGATGGCAGGAGATTTTTGGAAGGCCTGAAGCCAGATCATATGTGCTATGCCATAATCCCCAGGGTTAGGGAAGAAGGATGCAAGGAAATTCTAGTGGAAGTCATGGGAATGTTAGAGGAATTCCCTGATATCATTTCTGACAATGTTCTTGAAGGTTTACCGCCTGTTAGGAAGATCAGTCACCACATAGATTTGGTGCCTGGATCGAGCTTGCCAAACAAGGCTGCACATCGAATGACACCTGTGGAAACTGAAGAGTTGAATTGGTAAGTTCAGGATCTGTTGAAGAAAGGCCTGATTAGGGAGAGTCTTAGTCCATGTGTAGTACCAGCAGTACTAGCACCCAAGAAGGATGGAGAATGAAGAATGTGCACCGACTCTCGAGCAATCAACAAGATCACCATTAAATACAGGTTCCCACTACCATGGACTGCTTGAGTGGAGCTGAGTACTTCACAAAAATTGACTTGAAAAGTGGGTACCATCAGATCCGCATTAGAGAAGGGGATGAGTGGAAGACATCCTTTAAAACTAGAGAGGGGTTGTATGAGTGGTTGGTTATGCCATTTGGATTAACCAATGCACCTAGTACCTTTATGAGATTAATGAATGAAGTTCTAAAGGAATTTTTGGGCAAATTTGTTATTGTTTACTTGGATGATATACTGATTTTTAGCGAGAACCTTAGAGGAGCACCTGATGCACATCAGGAAGGTTTTTGAGAAACTGCGGGAGGAGCAGTTACTGATCAATCTGAAGAAGTGCAACTTCGTGAAGAAGGATCTGGTATACATGGGATTTGTTATATCAACAAATGGCCTCAAAATGGACCCCGAAAAGGTGAAGGCTATCCTAGAATGGCCTGTCCCAAGAAGTGTGACCGAGGTTAGATCATTTCATGGTCTGGCCAATTTATACAAAAAATTTATCAGAAACTTCAGCAGTATTTGTGCATCTCTTACAGAGACAATGAAGGGGAACAAGAAGGAATTCTAGTGGACAGTTGGAGCAGACAAAAGCTTTGATATGCTGAAGAAGAAGGTCACTGAGCAACCCGTCTTAGCACTTCTATATTTCAATAAGGTGTTTCAGGTGGACTAAGATGCGAGTGGTAATGCGATAGGAGCCATATTGAGCCAAGAAGGTAGGCCTATAGCTTATTTCAGCGAGAAGCTCAATGATGCCAGGAGAAAGTATTCGATATATGATCAAGAGTTCTATTCCATAGTTCAAGCACTCAAGAAATGGAGGCACTATTTGTTGCCGAAAGAGTTTGTTCTCTATACCGACCATCAAGCGCTACAGTATATTAACAGCCAAGGAAAATTGAATCAGAGGCACCTGAAATGGGTAGAGTTCCTGCAGAGCTATACCTTTGTGCTAAAGCATCGGAGTGGAAGATCCAATAGGGTGGCAGATGCACTGAGTAGGAGGCAATGTATGATGATAGAAATGAAAGTGGAGGTTGTAGGGTTTGCTAAACTCAAGAACTTATACCCTGCAGACCCCGATTTTGCAGAAGCTTGGAAAGCCTGCACTGCGCCTGTTGCGTTGGATAGGACCAAATGGTTGGATTACCTGATTCAAGATGGAATGCTATTTAGGGGGAACCAATTGTGCATTCTGAGGAGCTCGATGAGAGAGAACCTCATTAAAGAAAAGCACAGTGGGGGTTTAGCTGGACACTTTGGTCGTGACAAGACCATCTCACTGGTTAGTGAAAACTACTACTAGCCACAATTGTAGTAGGATGCGGCAAAGTTTGTGCAGAGTTGTAGGATATGCCAGATGGCAAAGGGTGTGAGGCAGCCTATTGGTTTGTATCAACCGCTACCTATACCTGAAAGACCGTGGGAAGATATTAGTATGGATTTTGTGCTTTGTTTGCCCAGGATGCAGAGGGGACACGATTCCATATTTGTGGTAGTGGACAGATTTTCAAAAATGGCACACTTTATCCCGTGCTAGAAGACTAGCGATGCGGTCCATGTAGTTGGTTTGTTCTTTAAGGAAGTGGTACGCCTGCATGGGCTGCCAAGAAGCATTGTGTCGGACAGGGATACCAAGTTTGTAGGATATTTCTGGAAGACCTTGTGGAAGAAAGTGAAGACGGAGTTAAAGTTTAGTTCTGCATACCACCCCCAAAAATATGGACAAACATAGGTGGTTAATAGGATTTTGGGCAACCTACTGTGATGCTTGGTAGGGGACAAGCCCAAGGGATGGGATCTAGTTCTACCACAAGCAGAATTCACGTATAACAGCTCGGTCAAGCGGAGTACCAATAAGTCACCATTCCAGATCATCTATGGGAGTAGCCCAAGAAATGCCTCAGATTTGAGAAGGATAGATACGAGGGAGAAATGCAGTGCTGAGGAAAAATATTTTGCCAAACATCTAAAGGGAGTGCATGAGGAAGTGACAAAGCACATTGCCAAGATGAATGCTCAGTACAAGACAAGGGCGGATCAAAAGCACAGAGCTAAAGAGTTCCAAGTAGGAGATTTTGTCATGGTCCATCTGAGGAAGGAGCGGTTTCCTGCCAAGACTTATAACAAACTGAAAATGAAGAAATTTGGACCACGTAAAATCATTGGCAAATGTGATTCGGGTAATGCGTACGAGGTGGAGTTACCAAGCGAACTCAACATCTCCCCCGTGTTTAACATCTTAGATTTGGCCGAGTATCATGAAGGAGAAAGCAGTGAGATACCCAGTCTAGATCTGTGGAGCATTCCAGCAGCCATCCCAGTTGCGGATGAGATAGAAGAAGTTCTGGATATGCGTGAGGGCCGAAGTACTAGGAACAGGAGTTACTCGGAGTACTTGGTCAAATGGAAGGGTAGACCCATTGAAGACACGTCTTGGTTATCCAAGGCTGAGGTTGACTTCCTGGGTCTACCTTAGAAGGATTAGAAGTGAGGTCACTTCTCAAACTCACCCCGGGTGTCTGATGCAGGAGCATCTGGTGGCAAAGTTGTAATCTTGCATCACCCAAAATGTATTTTTCTTTAAGTACTAAAACTGTTGCGATATCGCGATGTTTTTTTTGAAGAAGGGCACCAGCGGGCCAAACTGTCACGATATCGCAACGCTTTTTGATGAAAAGGGCCAAGGTGCAAAAATGTCGTGAAATCGTGACGCTTTTTGAATAAGGGCACCAACGGGCCAAACTGTCGTGATATCACGACGCTTTTTGATGAAAAGGGCCAAGGTGCAAAACTGTCATGAAATCATGACATTTTTGATGCAACGCAGCCGTGATGCGAAATGGTCGCGAAATCGTGACATTTTTGGGTCGGAGAGATCAAGGCACCAAACGGTCGCAAAATCATGACAGTTTCGGAGAAAAGCAGTTCGAGCACCAATTGGTCACGAAATCGTGACAGCTCCGAGGCAAAGTCACTTGAGTGCCAAAGGGTCGCAAAATTGTGACACATCCAGGAAGCAAGATTTGAAAGCACAGGGACATATTTGGCAAAAGTTCTAAGGCACAAGAATGGTCACGAAATCGCGACACCTTCGAAGGCAAGCTTAAAGGACATCACGAAATCGTGACACCTTCGAAGACAAAGTTTAAAAGACATCACAAAATCACGACACTTTCGGGAGACAAGACTTGAAAGCATAAAGACATCGCAACACATTCGAAGGCAGAGCTCAAAGACGTCACGAAATCATGACACTTTCGGACGAAAGGTTCTAAAATGCAAAGTGGTCGCAAAATCGTGACACTTCCGAGCCAAAGACTCAAGGGCATGAAATGGTCGTGAAATCGTGACATGTCGTAGTTTCATGGCTTGAAACGAAGCAGCAATTATGGAATGCAAAGATGTCGTGAAATCATGACATGTCGTGGTTTCGCGGCCCAAATGAGGAAAGCGAGTAAGAAAGGCCTAGACATCGCGATTTCGCGACGTGTCACGGAATCGCGGTCCCAAGGATGAGAGAGAAGCCTAACGTCGAAAACGTCACGATATCAAAACCAAAGAGGAGAGAGAAAGTATTGGAGCAAAAACGTCGCGATATCGTGACCAGAGCGCTCATGACGTTGACCAGCCGATGATTGCAGAGACCATTGCAGAGGGACACGTGGCATGAAGTTACAGGTGGCTCAAGAGTATGGAGCGGTTACAAGGACTCTGGAAAGGGGACACATGGCATAAAATTACAAGTGACTTGGTGCACTCCTATGAATTATGATATGGCGGATGGATTGACAGGCGGTCGCAGTGCACTCCGCCACCCTAGACCATGATAACACGGGGCTCCTGGCAGCATCTTGCAGGTGCAGCAGAACATTCGTGTGGGTGGTTAGAGAAGGCCCGCACTTAGTGTAATTATGGAAAAAGGAGGTGGCGGCCGAGGATAAGAAAAGGCTGCGTATACATTGTAAAGGGGGACTCTGGGGTAGTGGGGAAGAGAATTGCTGAGAATTGTTGTGTATTCGAAGGAAGACCTCTATTTAATGAAAAAAATTTGGAATTCATCTGTGTGTTTCCGAGCTTTGCGTTGAATTTTGCTGTGTGTTGTCTTAGCTCGATATCACACTCAATCACCTCACTCCACTCCACTCCACCCAATTTTCCTAGATGTAACTTTACAAATTTACAAATGCAACAATGAGCTCCACTTTTAGCTTGTAGGCTATTTATAGCTACTTCAGGTACCTTCAAATGCCCATGGGTATTTCCTGGTGCATTGAAGTGCACCATGGTATTTGGGGACCATCCAAACATTGGTGGGTGTTTGCACATGCATTAAGCGCCACCCGACGTTTAGCATTAAAACTGAATAAAAAGACAAAATCAATGCAAAACAATGGATTACCCCACAAAACCACTCCAAATTTCATCAATGCATACATTTCATCATATTATAAGGTTTTGTGAAGGTCCAAACCAATTTGGATGCATAATTTTAGTTTATGCCCAAAAGGTGCAAAATCACTTATCAAATTCCAAAGTGCTCCAAAACGGTCCAAATTTTCACAAAATGACCATAATAATCATTCTCATCATCAATGCTTCATTTTCACATCATTTCTAATCATCAATCATAACATTTGTACATTTTCCAAGATTAAATAAAAATTCAAGTGAACCTCGTATCTAGTGTTTTTTTTCTATCTACTTGGCAATTGTAGCAATTGGTATCCATGCAAGTCGGTAGGATGAATAAATCACCATAAGAGCACTCGGTCATTTTCATCATCCCATATCTCCTTGTTGGAAATCACAATAATCTTTGGTACTTCACATTTCGAGTGAAACCATGCCAAGATAAATTTGCACAAAATTTGTCATTGATGGCCTAGTTTGTAGGGCTTGAAACATGGACAAAATGATGTTTTATCATTTCAAATTTCCTTGATAGTCATCATGGTGACTGGCCTTAGCTAGGGTGATTGGTTTTGACCATAAAAATTACCTGACAGTCACTAGTTAGTCCTTCGAAGTTGACTCTTTTATTTTTACATCTTCATCTTTGCATATCAATGATGCTAGAAGGCACATTCTTCAACAATATTGAATCACCCTAAATTTGGGGTAAACATATTTGGTTTTTATTTTCCCACAATGGAATACATATTACATGATCATGGCATCTACAATTGGCAAAAAATCCTTTCTCTATTAGGGCAAAAATAGAGTCAATCACATGCATCTTCCACCAACCTCCTTTAACCGTTGGGGAAAAAATGGTATCACATTTACATCATTCATATCATCCACAATTATGCCATTTATCCATACAATAATTTGCATTATTTTTTTTTCAATTGGCTCATAATATATATATTTTTTGGTAGATAAGATACTATAGCATTAATACCAGGTTTTACAGGTTGATCCAAAACCTTTTACAAAAATCAGCCCAGGGCTGTTGATGAACATATCCTTAGTAAGGATCCTATATATGTAAAATCTACATGCCGCAAAAGCCATTACATCTGATAAGGCACATAGCCTATTATAAAAAAAGAAACTTCCCATACAACATTTTGGGTATACCCTGAGAAAACACACATGCATCATAATGCCAAAAAAGAAACAGACATGGATCGCTTCCTTGAGACAATGGAGAAACAAAAAGTTGCAGACATACATAGCAGAGTACTGAAAAAACTCCCACTAGATCTGTATTGATAGTTAATCTTAATAATTCTTTGGTAATTGCTTTCTTTCGTATATGACATGCTTTGGTACCACATACTATCTTGGCTAATCAACTTTGGATAAGTGAACCTACTGGCTAGATTTATGTCGGTGGCTATCTGGTGGTCCATGTGGCTTTGGTTTAAAGTATTATATTGCCATTTCTTTCCTTGTGATTATCAACCAACCTAAAATTACGAACACGACTAGGATCCATGTTATTTGAAATGTGATTGTACCCATTAGTCTTTGTGGTATTTCCAAGCAGCATCCACGAAGACTGATAACTCAGATAATTTTTATCGTGAATCCAATTCAAAAAAGAGACGGGAATACTCATAGCCTTCAAACTTACAGTGCCTTCCCTATTGGTAAATTTGACTATCATTCTTGGCATTCTTGTTGAATAAGCTCCTCTACTTCACTTGGGACACTGTGTTCCCATTTGAAAAGTCCATCACCATCGACACCCAAATTGGCTAGCTTATCAGCAATTTTGTTAGCTTCTCGAAAGACATGTTGGGATTTTCTGTCTTGTCTTCCCTGGAAAAGGATCCTAGCCTCTTCAACAATTGTTTTAATCCTCCAAGAAGGTGTTTTCAAATTATTGAGGAGATTTATAACATGCATAGAGTCTCCTTCTACGATCAAATTGCCTTTTAAGTCTTGAGTCATTTGAAGGCCTCTCCACATAGCTCTAGCTTCAGCTTCATTGTTCGTACTTGTTCCCAAATATTTGGAAAACACAAGCATCATATTCCCATTATGATCTCACACAATGCCACCAACACCTATTATTCCAGGATTGTCCTTAGATGCTCCATCAAAATTAAGCTTAAACCAACCTGTAAGAGGTGGAGACCACTTAACATTGGCTCTGGGGTTGACTACCCTAGGTGCAGACTCATATAACAAGGTTAAGCTTAAATATTGAGCAATCATGGTCTCTAACAGATGAGGTTTATAGCTATAAAAAGGGATAAGGATCACATTCTCATTGGCAAAGGATAGGATCCTGGCAATGATAGTTTGATGATCATGGATAGACTCATTAAAGAATCTATGGTTCCTTTCTAACCACACCTGCCAAAGATAGTGATTGAGACAAATTTTCCACATGTATCTAAGTATTTGACTTGAAAAGGGGCAAGACGACCACTGGATGAAAAAATCAAGTACAGTGGCTGGTTTAACCCTTGAAATATTGAAGGCCTAAAAAACCCCACTTAGGACAGTCAAGGAAAAAGGGCACTCAAGGAAAATGTGATAAATGGTCTCCCAATTAGCCCTGCATAGATAACAATGATTAGTGATAGAAATACCTTTACGCATCATATTATCAAGGGTTAGAATTCTTCCTTGGATAACCATCCATGAAAAGACTACAATTTTTGGAATTAAGTTTTTTATCCAAACTAAGTCCTTTTGGAGGACAAAATCCTCGTCATCAAGCAAAAGCTTGTAATCTGATTTAACAGTTAACTGCCCATTTTTCGTAGGAGCCCAGGTCACTTGATCTTCCTTGGGTCTCATGGGGATAAACTGTTTCCCGAGAATGTTACAAAGATCATTTGATTTCGCTTGAAATCCTTGAATTCTTATTTGTTTCCACTTCATTCTACCTCTATCCTCAACCATATAATCAAAGACTTTTTTGCCAATGAGTTCTTCTATGATATCTCTGATTCGAGCTAAGTTAGGATATTGCGTCAGTGGTTCATCCTTAGCCCACCTGTCATTCCAACAATTTATCCTCTCACCATTGCCTAAAACCCATATTAAACCTTTTTTTATGATTTCATTACAATTAAGAATTGCTTTCCAAAAAGTAGAACCTCTGATTGGAACTGAGTCACTTAGAAATTCCATATTTTGAAGATACTTTCGTTTGATGATAGTTGTCCATTCATTTTATTCACTAGAAATGAGACGCCACACCTTCTTAGATAGTAAAGCTAAATTTATATGAGCAATTCTCATCAGACCTAAGCCCCCATTTTACCTGGGTCTGCACACTTTGGTCCATCCTACAAGGTGTATCCTTTTTTTATCCTCTGATCCAATCCATAAAAATTCTTTTTGGATTTTCTCAATTTTTTGGAAAACCTTCACAAGGGCTTTGAAAATGGAGAGGAAATAGACTAGAATGCTCTGAAGAGAGGCCTTAGTGAGGGTCAGCTTTCCTACTTGAGATAGAAGATGACCTTTCCATACAATAAGTTTTTTTTGAATTCTTTCAATAACCCTGTCCCACATTGACTCTCTCGGAGAACCAATGAAAAGAGGGAGACCAAGATACGAAGTGGGGATGTTTGCTATATCACACCCTAAAATTTTTACAATCCTTCCTTGCCTCTGAATGGGGGTGTTCAAGAAATATAACTTGCTTTTACTAAAATTAACTTTTTGACCAGCAGCATCCTCGTAGAGTTGCAGGATGTATTTAATTATTTTGGCCTCAACCATCGATACCTTAGTCAATATAAGGGTATCATCGATGAATTGTTGGTGAGAAACAACCCTAGTGAGATATGTTACCTTGATTCATAATATTCATCCATAAACTCATTTACCAATTGAGGGGGTAAGCTATGCAATAAAAATTCTTTTATCTCCAAGCTCATGTCTACATCTCAACAAAGTTGCTTCACCATCAAGCCAAAGCAAGTGTCTTGTGTTTTTGCACCGCATTATGTTTTACGTAATACGATACAAAAAGGGGCATATGTAGACACCAAAATCTAGCCACTTGTCATCTATATATGTCTTCTCACCATTTTTACCCATTATTTACATATATTTATGTATATTTGTTTAATATATATTTAAATATTAATATTTTATATTATATTTTATATATATTTAATAAATGTATATATATATATATATGTGTGTGTGTGTGTGTGTGTGTGTGTGTGTGTGTGTGTGTGTGTGTGTGTGTGTGAAATTAATCTCAGTCATCCATATTGTTCTAATCCTAGCCATTCATCCACCTTAATCCATGCCACCTACCCAAATTTAATCTCCACCCTCTGTCACATTTTAATATTGACCGCATAAATTGTGTAGTTGAAACTCTAATGTGACCTAGGGAAGATTACAAATAGGAGTCATTTTGATGGCTCAACCCCTGAGTTTTCCCTAAGTTTTTGAAGTCCTCAAGAATCCAAGCATTTTTACCATCTCCCCTCGCTCGTCATAGCCTCCATGTCATGACCTGTTCCCATGGATCCCTTCCAAAAGGCTACGAGTTAATTAGTGAGATGAGTTATTGATCGAAAAAAAAATGTGATAGACCCTAAAGAATACTACAAATTCTAACTAGGGAATTTTGGTAAAATTATAGAGAAGGATTTATTATCTTTCATAGAAGATAATTTAAATTAATTTAATTAGAAAATAAATAAAGCTTTGGTGAAAGAAGAAATAGAAAATAAATTTTCACCAATAATTACTACAAAGTTGTAAAATGGGTGTAAGTAACCTAATTATGTAACAATTAGGTACTCACCAAGTTTATCCAATTCTAATTGGATTAAAAAGAATTCTAGAATTTTCAAACAATATATGAATTTCCCTATTTTCTACATGAGCCTAATTTCATTAATGAAAAATAGGTGGAGATTATTTTCTTTGTCACTATGAGTCCTAATATTGTAACTTACCTACTCTCTAATAATAGTGTTATTTGGTAGTTGTCTCTACAAAATAGATACACAAAGAAAAACAAGACCATATACTCTTGGTGGATTCTTTTCTACTCTTTGAAATTCTCCTCCACTAGATTTGAAATGTTAGAAGGCATATTTTAATAAGACCATTATTTGGCTCATAGGGGGGGCTTAGAGCTTGAAGGAAGGAAGAAAATAAGGCTAGGTGAGGGGAAGGAGATGAGGAAATAAACTCTTAAAATTTGGACTCATGGCCTTACGGGGGATCCAGGTGGGGGAATTCCTCCTTCGCTACGTGCATTTCATTACTCTATTTCTTTTTCCTCTTGATACAATATATTATATCTTAAGAAGGTTACTAAAAGATATGTCTTATTGGTTCATGTAAATTTTAGATTATGGTCCCTTTGATTTTACCAATATATGTTATTATAAAGTAAATTGATTTTGGGATATTTAGAAACCTTCCCTCCGAAAGCAAGAAATTGCAAATGAAATAAAAACTAGCAATTTGTGCCTTATATTATTAACTTTATTCTTTGAATCTAACTAACACAATCGATCTCATTGTCTGAGAATTACCACCTAACAGAATCAGAAGTATTAGCAAATTTATACCTTAATGTAGAAGTTTATTTGCACCAATTGTCATTTGCTTAAACTCTCAATTTCAAATATCTATAGCTTTATCTCCCAATACTATTATGACTATAGTAAATTTGGATATGCCAAGTTTGTGTAGAGGTTCTTGTTAGCCCGAAAATTTTTAGTTTATACTATACCTTCAATTTTTCTTTGTGGGTCACTTTTTGAATGCAAAAAAACTCAAGATATAAGCTCTCTACCAGTATTCATAGAATATCAAACTTTAATCTTGATGTTAGACGAATTAGACGGTACACCCAAATTTGATATTAGGTATAAAAATTGTTTAAAGAGGCATAAAGTTGGAATTCCCCATTACGACAGCCTCCTGTTAGCTAAATTCCTTTTTTGCCTGTACGAATCATGAATTTCGAGCTATTCTTCACTGACTGTCAAGAGGAACAAGAAACTGGTATTTGAGGATAAGTAGACATTAATCAATAGATACCATATGCTTATATCTAGAAACCGCTGGTCAAATGGGTAGCGTAGATGAAGTGCACTATGGTTCTGAACTAACAAAAATGAATATATTATTTGGGAACAACAAATTCCTTGCATAGTCATGTTTAAATTAAAAAGGGCTTAATGATATAAATTCTAGCTTCAAAAAGTTTTGGAATCATTGGATTTAAAGCTCTACATTTGCCATAAATAGTCTAACCTACAACTAAGTCATCGAAACATCGATGCATCTACCAAAATCTATGCATAGATCGAGACTAGGAATTCCCTGATCATATTTTGGTTATTGGATCCCCTGTTGATCGATGTTGTAGTACTTTGTTGAAGAATACGATTGATTCGGTGCCTACCTTATTAGATAATCCTCCATAAATATTCGAGCCTTAATTTGGTTTGAATGAAGGTCTTGTGAGGAATATTAGTTAGAATTACCTTAGCTACCACTAAAGTCTAATCAAGATCTAACTTTATTTTGTGAACAACCCATTATCTGCACTTGGGTAACCATAGCCCAAGAGATCATCCTGACCAAAAAAATGCTCCATGTCAGCAATGTGGTATTGTATTATGTTTTAAATTTAAGCATTCATCCTCCATCAAATTAACCTCTACTCAATTGAGGAATACCCCTTTTGCACCATTTGGTGGTGTTAGGACTCGTGGTTATATACCACTTAAGTCGAAGTTAGTCGACGGGTCCTTCAAAAAACTTACCACATAGGCTCAGTTTGAGTGCCTATGAACAGATTTTTTTCTTTGAATTATTTGATATACCAATGCTATTCGATAGTCCAAAGGTTTCATATGTAATGGATAGAAATTGGACAAATCATTAATTAAAATGTTAATGACTTGAATAGACATGGATTGTCTAAATAGATGGATAAAATTTGGGTATTTGATAAATCAAGATTAATATTTTAAGTAATTGATGTTAATGTATCTTGAATTATTTGAATCCATTTATTTCTCAAATTTTGGAAATAGTTGTATGTTATTTCAATAGTAGCTTGGTATTTCAAGAACACCAGTTAATAGTCAATTCTATTATAAATTTGATTAACAATGTTAAAGAAGATTGAGTAAAGAAGGAATATTTATTCATGAATTAAAGGTATGGAATTTTAAGTCATTAAACAAGGGTTTGATGGTGAAACAATCATGAAGGATGAGTTTGGAATTCATTCTTGAGGGAATTTATAGGGTTCCCATTGGTGTCGATAATACTTTTCCAAAATATGATTCCGATGATCATCATTAACATATGTAAGAATAAATAAAATTCTTATGATGGCTTAGAGAAAGGAATTAGGAAACTCCTTAATTACATCATGAATTTTAAAGGAACAGGTGGATTTGTTAGTTGTATGAGAAACACTTTAATGTTAAAATGATGGCTTAGAGAAAGGAATTGGAAAATTCCTTAGTTGCATCATGATCGTTAAAAGGAACAGTTGGATTCCTTGAACTATATAATTGATTGAAAGGGATCCGTACTTGTCCTTATATTCTTGTATTATTTTACACCTTAATTTTATGAATGAGAGGAAAAGATATATTTTGGAGGTTGGGTTTATTCCCCTGAGGGTTCCCAGGATAAATATTGTGTCACTATTATTTGTGGTTCGCCTTGATATTTCCTGTGAATGTTAAATTTACATAATATGTGGATGTTGCATTTACTTTCAATATGAGCATGTTACAAATTAATGAGATGCAAATTTCTTTAATGAAAAAAATATGCAATATTTTAGATCAATATGATAATGATTACATTAGTTAATTACTATTCGATTATAGTCAAATTATGATGCAAAGAATGTATATTTTTTTTTATCGATTAAAGAGATTCAAATTTATATATCAGACGGGTTTTAAAAGGGCCCCAAAACCTGTATACAAAATGGCATCAACTACCAAAAGAGTAGAGAAAATCAAATCAAAGACCACCCTTCGAGGAATAAACATTAAGTCTATTCTCAACCAGTAATAAGAACAAAAATTTTAGGCAAAACAAAATATCCAAAAACCCACATATAACATTAAACATAAAAATTATTGAACAACAACCCTTTAGACTAAAGTGGGACTATTTAACCCTCAATATCAAGATTGGCATCAACATTTTGGATTTTAATGTTTAAATCATCCATATCAACAGTGTTATCTTTGGCAGGGATGTCCTTAGACTTGATGGTCACCTCCTTCAAATTTTTAGTGGGAGATCCTCCCTTACCTTCAGTAAATGGCTTCCTAAAAAACCATAAATTAAGAGCATTATGCAGATCAACAAAGTGGGTAATGCAATTAGTTACGGAATTGATGATAAATTTTTGCATGTAATGATCAGGGTTGTCCTTGTCCTCCTCTTCTGAATCAATGACCAAAGACTCTTTCTGCATAGATTTGTTCCTTAGTTGCACAAAGGAGCATAAGGGTTTTTTTTCAGGCTCACTTTCAGATTTAGGTGATGCACTTCTTGTTATATTCCTTAATTCATGGACAGACTCAACAATTTTCTATTGTTTGGTGGACAAACTTGGAGTATAAGAGGATTGGGGTATGGTTTGGGAAGAACTGGGTTTCAGGGGACTCTATTTAGGTTTTGGAGGAGGACTCACAACAATGCCCTCAGGGCAATGAATTAGCCAATGTTTGAGCAAGACATTGAAAAGGCCGCGGTGGACAAGAAATCATGATCCATTTTTCTCCCTACAATGCTCAATGGTATAGCTAATAAAATTAAGAATTAATAGAGGTATATTTACTGCACTTACATCACAAAAATGATTGTAAAAGGAAAAGTTAAAATTACGAAGAGGCTTGTCAGGGTCATCCACAGTCACATACTCCATAATAGGCTTGAGGATGCTCCCCCATGAAAAAGGTAACTCATCACACCGCATGCCCAAATGATTCCTTCTACATGGATCCTTGTCCTTACCATCCTTCAGTTAATAATCCCAATTGTGCTTCTCTCTCTTAATTGATATTCCTTTAGGTTGTTGTCCAGTCAATTCAATGAGCATTTTGATATCGAGGACATAGGTCTTGTTGTGAATGGTGACCTGACCATTGTCCCATGTCTCCATGAATGCCATAGTAACTTTAGGGTCTTCACCTTAAAATTTATGTAAGAATGGGAGGAAACCCTTACCAACAAGGATTCCCTCAGCAATGGATTCCAAACAGATCTAGGAAGGTTCGATGAAATATATGATGACCACATAGAGACAAGATGATTTTTGGATGAATAGTTGAATAGCATAGAAATAAAGGAAGTTTAAAACTTGGGAATTATAAAAGGAAACGACCAAGAAGGTAAGAATAGTAACAAAACAACAATAATCTCGGCATGAGTGTCACCTAGGGTGGTGAAAAGAAAAACTACATGCTCCAAAGCACTCATGGTGGATGTGATAATTTTAATCACTCGAGATCATATGAGAATATGAACCGAAATTCCACAAATAGGAAAAACTAGAAAGGTAAAGAAAAATACGAGGTGAGACACGTGGGAGGGTGATGACATGGATGGACAAAGTGGGAGGATGGAAAAGGGTAACGAATATGGATTGGTGACTTTTGAAATGAGTAAGGACAACAATGGGTTTGCTTTGAAGGATGGATAACCGACATCCCTTTTCAGGACAAGGGAGTACAACAAGAGCTTTGCTTTAAAAAATGTAAACCCAACATCCAAAATTGACAAGACCAAGTATCACATGAATTACATAACCTAAGAAAGTGGTGGAATGATTAGTCTAAAATTTAAGAGACGCTAGCATGAGGATAATCTGGAGTATGGCTAACTTGCTCCACGTCAGCAAGAATAATACCTAAAGTCAAATTTTCTTGATCAATGACTTGACCCAAAAACTAAGTTATATCAATAGTCCAAGTCATCAAACCAGTGATTCGAGTTTCAAAATTTTCTAGAACATCAGCAGCTTTGCTACTCTCTCGAAATGTGTGCTAGAATATTATATCCTAAAAGTTTCTGCTATTTCTTTTGGCTTCTTCGATATAGTTACTTATTTTCCATGAAGGGGTTTTGGAGTTTTTTAGGTAATTAATGATGGTAAGGGAATCACCCTCAACAAGGATTATGTCAGAGATATTTTGCCAAAACCAAGCCACACGATAGAGCACGTGCTTCAGCAGTTTGGTTTGACTGGATCCCTAAAAAATCGGCAAAAGCAAGGATAACCTCTATTATGTATGTTTATCTTTATTATGTTGTTAATTTAATAGATTATGAATAAGACATTTACTTTCTGAAATGTTATTAATTAAGAAAATTATGAATAATGTAATTAGTTAGATTTACATTTCAATGAGTGACATTTAATATATTCAAATGTTGAATAGATTCAGTAAGTATGATGTAATGAAATAAATATCTCGCACAAATGGTTATCTCATGTTATTTATTTTTAAATGAGATGTTTAGAGGATTGTAATATAATGGGTTCTTTACTTTAATGGTTAATCACTTCATAAAAACTCATGAATGGTTTAAACTAGAAATATTCTAATAATAAAATGGTAACCAATCTTGAAGTAAACCGAGTTGGAGCTCGGAGTGGGTTGGAGCCCACGAATGGCAAATTAGACTTGAGTTATAGACCAAGTTAGGTCTTACATTCCGAGTGGATGATCGAATGTACATGAGAAGTAGATGCTCCCATGATGATGAAAGAATAGCTTTTGGTAATGAATT
Source organism: Wollemia nobilis (assembly GCA_028583015.1). Taxonomy (NCBI): domain Eukaryota; kingdom Viridiplantae; phylum Streptophyta; class Pinopsida; order Araucariales; family Araucariaceae; genus Wollemia; species Wollemia nobilis. Next base: position 2,685,273 of record JAQPPZ010017049.1, on the reverse strand, counting down.
TAACTGAATCATTTAAATAACAAAAGGGATACCTAAAAGAAAAGGTGAACAAATAAGTTACGAGAGGTATAAGGGAAATAATCATGCATAAAATATCTATTCCAAGTATTGCGTAAGTTTAATCACGTGTAGTGATTACATTATCTTAGTGACCCCATCGAGGAGATGTGTGTAGGAAATAAAATTTATGACTAAGCATTGGTGTGGTTATTTCATCTATGATGGTTTTCCATTGGTGTGGTTCTCCATCTTCAAGGCATTTGCCTACATACTAGTCTTGGTGGATAGTATGGTGATGGGCGATTCCCTTTGGTGAGGGATGAAAACCTAATGCTTTGGTGAGCATTCTCATACTCGGGTTGTATGAGGGTATCGTATAAGTTGTTCACTTCTACTCAAGAGTGACTCTGATCAAGTCTTAATATATTTTGATGATGACTGCCTTGATAACTTACAGTCCATTTGGAATGAATCTATCTTAGATTATGATTATGTATCTTACTCCTTGGAAGATAAATAAATGATATAAAAAAATGTGGATGAGTAGTATTAACAATTGGGGTTGTTACACTCCACATCCATTACTACCTACTTTTCTAAACTAGATCTACTTATACAAATTTTATTCTAGTTTTTGAGTGTCTCTAGGTGTCTCCTATTATCGTCAAGCACCTTTGGGCACCTTCCCTCCATCGTCGAGCATATCTAGCTTCTTTTCACAATCCCTAAGCACCCTTGGGTGATTCCCCCTACTGTTGAGTTCCCATGGGTGTCTCAAAACATAGTTCTAATGACTAGAAAACCCTTGAGTGTTGCTAGGGCATCTACGCACCTGTTTCCTGCAATGATGACAATGACAAATTAGAAAGTAACAAGTTTACAAGGTAAATCTTCCAACATTATATTTATTTTTACTATTTTCGTATTTGCATTTAGTTTTTATAATTTGGCACTTAGGATTTTTATTTATTTTTGATGGTCTCACACAGTGGAGCCCTCACAGTTACTACTAATCCTATTTTATCATTTTTTAGGTGCAGAACTAGAAATACATAGGCATTTAGTAGCTACTTAAGCTAGAGTGGTATGTTCAATAGATAACTAAAGCCCACTCACCTCTATTGGAAGCAATAATGAGCTTTGAAGACACCATAAGTATTGCTAGCTAGGGTTTCAAAGAACCCTAGCATATTGTATTCATTGTATCAAAAGAATAAATAGTATAAACACCCATTTGGGATATATTTGATTGTACTAAGATCCACGAACATTAATATTATAAGATATGTTTTATTGTGTAATCTCTTGTATCACTGTTTATTCATTTTATGTTATATATTTGGTGTTTCATTTTTGTCTTCACAATATCATATCTATATAATCCCTAACCCTAGGATGTAGGTCTAACTTATGGACTAGGAAATGGTATGATACAACTACAATATAAAAAACCTTGTGAAAAATGAAGTACCAATTAGATGTTGGGATTGAGAATTGAGTACCTTTCTATTTGGTATCAATGTAGCCATTTCTAGTCTAAAGACCTTGCTGATATTTTCAAGGGTGAGATTAAATGTTGGTTGATTCATGAAATCTCTAATTTTTTGGGTGCAAGAATTATACGCTACAACCAACCATGATAGAAGGTATGAGGAATAATACACTCTAGGGCATATTAGCTTGCCAAATTTGTAGGTCCATTTATTGTAGTGTGGACTTTGATCATTTTGATCTCCCCATACCCTTTTAAAGAGTCCTATGAGCTGTAACCATGAGTGAAAACTATAGGCTTCTTGTGTTTGCTCATAACTGAATATGACTTGTTTCTCTATTTACCACTACTAAGGAGGAGCGATTTTGAAGCTCAACCCTATTTTTTTATCAAAATCTCTCGTCTATAGTGGTGGATTTTGCTTTGATTTCCTGATAAGGTGGACCATTTGTGAGACTATCTATTTTAACCACAACCACTGAAGGTGGATTCTATCAAGCAGTTCTTGAGGATGCCATGGAAGTACTAATTTTCATGCTTTTATTTTTCTATGGTGTGCTTTAGCCTCTGTATTGCTTAAGTTACCTCTGTTATTATTCTGTACTTATATCCTCTTACTGCGAGTGCTTATTGTAAGTGAAATGAAGAGTTTTTGGGTGGGTATTAGTAGCAAGTTTAGCATGTATAAGATTTTATTGATCCCAACCACATTATTTTTTATTTTCCATTTGAACTTTTTTGCCTTTCTACCACCTTTCTGCTTAGTAACCACCTTAATGGTCGTGGCATATCAGTAATGCTCTGTGATTGTCCAACAAGTTGTATCTATATTTGAAACTGGGTTATTGGTATATTTTTGAGATTGGTCCTAAGCTATTTATCATATTCTAGTAATGTATGCAAAGAGATAAAATTTATCTCATCTACCATGGGTGTCAATTTGATAATAAAAAATATTTTCATTCAAAATAGACTTACAATTTCTATTCGGGATACAAGTTCTTTGTCGTGATCTTGGGCCACATCCTAGCCATGCACTTATCCTAAAGTGAAGCCACCTGCACCATCCATTATAGGACTAGTTAGGAGCCAGTGCTCCATCTCACTTGCTTGAATAGGAAGATATCATATGGCCTTTGTGAAAGGTCAAAGAAGATCAAAGTTTAAGATCTTTGAGTATTTTCATGGTATACAGTCGGGGTTCCTTTCTAAAAGTATACAACTCCATTATGGACATGGTGGGGTATTTTTAGGCTTTAGAATAAGGAAATATATCATAAAATAACTTTATATAAGGTACATAATGAGTGGCAGGGTTTAATACATTTGAATTTTGGGACTTTGGAGGGATGTATGAGACCTAGGCTTATTATAAGTTTTGACTTTTCAACATCATGTCATATGAAATATTTTCTAAGACATAAATTTATAAGATGCATTCTTGGGTTATAATTGAGGAAGTAAAGGGATGAAAACTTATTTCAAGAAATGGGACCTTAGGACTTTAGGGAAATGAATCAAATTAAAATTTTCCCAATCAGATTCAAGCACTTATATTTAGTCACTTCTATCCCTACCACACATTCTTCTGACCAATGAGAATCAAACATCTAAATTCACCTTCTTACATTCCCACCACACATTGTTTTACCAATTGGATTTGAGCACCTAAAATCACCTGCGCCAATAAAAACTGAGTGTTTCAAGTTGCTCCTTTTCATCTCCACCATTAGTTTCTATACCAATCATGTTGTAGCATTTGATTTGGCCCCCTTTCATCCCGACCACATATTTTATTTTGATGGTACTTTAGACAGGCTAAATTTTTTTATTTGGAGTCCCTAAGTTTAGACTTAGGTGCTTAAGGTTCTTTTGATGGTGAAAGGGGGAACATGTGTTAGCAACCCTTGATACGATATGATATGAATGTGATTTTTGGGGTACTCTTTGGGAATGAACATTATGGGATGAATGAATATGGAAATGATAAATGATAGCCTAAGGGCTAGAATGAGAAATATATATGTGGTCTCATACTTAGATACTTGTAAATAACTTTATGTGATAGAAGCGTTGACCTTGAGGATTTTGAGAAGAAATTCTCATGAATTTTTTAGGCTTAGGTATCAATTAATTTTTATAACTAAGAGAAATTATTTTCCTAAGGTAAAAATTAATGAGGTGGTATTATTCCTGGGCCAAAAGGGAAAATAATTTTTATGTGTAAGACCCTCACAATGTTATGAAGGTGAAAAATTAATTCTCCTTCAATAAACAAGGAGCGGCTAGGATAAACCCCTTTCATCCTTGCCACACATTTCTTATCCAATAATATTCGAGTGCTTCAAGTCATCTGCATTCATATGCACCACACATTTTTTTTACCAATGAGGTGTGAGCATTTCAAGTCATCCCTGATCATCCCTACGACTAATTTTCCATCCAATGGGGTTTTAGTGCCTCAAGTGGCCCGACTTCATTCCCACCACATATTTTTCAACCAATGGAAACTTAGGGAAAGTTTTAGTCTTTTATAAATCATGTATATATACTTTTCAATGGGAGGGAAAATATTTTAGACCTTAGGAAATGACATGGATTTAAGGATTTATGGATTTATTTTTTGGGATTAAGGTTTAAAGCAAAAATGGGAAAATTTAAATTGATGCACCATTGGATGGAAGGGAATATCGAAATGGGGGAACTAATGTATGAAACTCTAAGGATTTAAATGGGTAATTATATGTAGGTTTTAGACTTAGGGACTTATAATTCTCTCATGTGACACAAGCTTTGAATTTAATAATTTTTCAAGAGATATTTCATGGCTTAAAGCAAAGGGATTCAGCACATGGATTATTGACTTTATATAACATGGGCATAGTCCTTGCTTGAGTTAATATATTCAAGAAGCATTATTATTCTAGGGCCGAAAGGGGAGAATTCTCTATGCTTTTGGGACCCTAAAAATTTAGGGAAGGGAATTATTAATTTTGACCAATGAGAATGGAGTTCCTGAGGTCATCCCCTTCGTATATTTTCTACCAGTATAATTTGAGAACCTAAAGTTGTCACATTTCATCCCCTCCACATAATTTTTAGCTAAAAAGAATTGATCACCTAAGGTCAACCACTCCACATGTTTCTCAACCAATAAGAAGTGAGTGCCTAAGGTCACATCCTTTCATCACCTCCATACTTTTTCCAACTAATGAAAACAAAGGGTCTAAAGTTGTCCCCCTTCATCCCTATCACACATTTTCCTTTTCAAACCCTTAGGGAAATATTTAAATATTTTGAATCATGTATACATTTCTCTATGGGGGAATACTTTAGACCTTAGGATATGGAATTGATACAATGATATAGGGATTTATTTTTTGGGACTAAGGTTAGGGCAAAAATGGGGAGGATTTTTATTCTAGATGACTTATGAATCTTAGGAAAAGGGAAGACATTATTTTTTAGGGGGGACTCTTTTAGGTATGGATATTATATGGTGTGGTGAAAAAGGGAAAATGTTCTATCTACCTTTATTTGAACTTTTATTTTTCAACCTTTATCTTGTGACCTAATGGCCGATCATTGTTGTCAAACAAGCTTTCCAAAGTTATTAGACCTTTAGGTATATGATTACTCTCAATTTTAACCAACCCATCATCTTCTTCATATTCTAAGGCTTGGTCACTTGTAGAGTTCATATCATGTATCAAGAAGTCTAATATTTGTTCATCATTTTTGAAAACCTACCAAAATATGTCCTTATTTGGGATTGAAGGTCTATAAATTAGCCTTACTATTTTTTATCTCTATATAATATTGGCTATAGGGTAATAGTTGGCTCCCATAGATGCTAAAAAATTAGTATGGTTATTATGCTCTCTAGGAATAGACTTAATATGCAATGCTTCGAAAGCCTCAAAAAAATACCATAACTTGTTTTGATAAGCCTTCAAGTAATGTTTCTTGCTGACGCATTTTTTTATGACTTGGTTCATGTCTAATTCAGAATATCCATATATTTGCAATTGTGTGACCCCTAGATTTTTAGCTTTTTCTCAAGCCTAAACACAATGCTTCATATTCTACTACATTGTTGGTGCAAATTCATGTTAGCCTATATGAGAACTTCTAGTCTCCTGTAGGTGAGATCAATACTATACCTACGCCGACTCCATTTTTGCATATAGCACCATCAAAGAAAAATTTTAAAATATGATTGGTGGGGGGACCTTATTATGTGAAATTAGGAGTTTCAGGTATTTTTGGTTTAGTAATTGAGTAAGTCCCTATCCCTATTTCAATCATGGAATTAAATTATTTTAAGGATAATTGGTCTTCTAGTTGAAGGTCTTCCAGATTTCATTCATCAAATCTATCTCCCCTATTTCTTCAATAATTAATGACACATTATTTGCATGCTTGTTACCCTCTTCTATAATTTTGATGTGAAAATAGGAAGGTTTCTCATTGAATATATTATTTTTCTTCATTTGTATGGGATATCCATATGTGAGTAGTCAAGTGAGAGATATCCTCCTAATTTGGTTGTGAACTTTCTTGAAAGATACATCCCAAAATAAGGTTCTAGTTCAATCACCACTACTTCTTGTATGACTGTAATCTGGGGTATCTTGTTCAATTCTATGGGTATATATTTGATTACTCCTTAGTTTTTATTAGGATATTGTCTGACTGCAGTAGCTTCTCTTGGTGTATTCCATTCCCATGATTTCACACATGAATTTAGGAATTACCGTAGTCGCACCTGAGTCTATCATATAGTTGTGTACCACCCATCCTTCCATTTGTAAGGATAAATAGAAGGAAGCATGCCTATTTTTTCCTATGGTTGGTATTTGATTACATTAAGCTAGATTTGATTGAGGGTGAGGTTTAGTATTATTTGTTATTGACTTGAGAGATTATTGCAACAAATCAATCTATCATGGGAGCAGTAGTCCATCATACATGATTACTTTCGAAGGAGTATTTTTCAATTCTTCCACTATACTAAAGGTAGGTATGTTAGGTTGTTTATCCTTATCTTTTGTAGGAGGATTGTATCTATTAATGTACCCTTGAGTTGCTTATATTATTTATATCTTGGTTAAGGAAGGGTATCTCAATTTATCCCTTACTTGATCCTGAGTTTCAGTTTCCTTTAATGATACATCATCCTTTTTTGTTTCTACCCTCTACTTTTGGACTAGATTTGGGGGTAAAGGTCCATGAATAGATATTTTTGGGCTAAACTTTCATTTTTGAGGGAAATTTTAGGGTATTGATCTCTTTGGATCAACTTGAAGGGTATTTTTACCTAATCTGGTTAATACTGCAACCTGTTCCATAGATGACATCATAAAATTGTGACTAGATTCCCTAATCATGTTAACTTGTCCTTTACAAGTTTTTTTTGCTTTCTCAATAGTTGTCATGTACACATGATTTTGGTGAACCATACACAAAATATCTCCATGAGTATCATTACATGTGAACCACCAATAATCAGATTCAATTGGGGATGTATAAGGTTCACCATCTTGATTAGAATACATTATCCCTAACTTATTTGGGTACTTACTGGTTGAAGCTTAATCGTTTTTTACCTATAGGAACCATCTTGGCTGAAATTTCCTTTCAAATTCCCTCCTCTTCATTGAAGTCATATCGTTAGTCAAATTTTTCATAGTTTTCTGTATTTCTAGGAGAACTGCACGCTGAGGATCAAGCATTGATGAGATGGTTATTGGAGGTAAAGCTAGTAATACTGGGGGAGCTTGTATTTTTGGGGGAGTCAATAGTCCAGACTATTTTAGGAGATCTATTGTAGGAGCTAAATTAGGGTATGATGCACTTGTATAGGGACCCAAGGAAATTTTAGAAATATAGGTATTATAATTTTTGGTGGTAATATTCCAATAGCAATAAGGTCCTTTTCTGATTTTAAGGTTTCTTGAAATATTTTTGGGAAAGTAAACACTTGAGATTGTCTTATTGCCATCCCTAGATCTGAGTTAAAAATCCCTTAGATAGTAATACATTATCTACTCATTTTTTGACCTAAGGCCATTAGGTACCCTTCTCCATGTATGACTGAACCTAATGTTGAAATCAACTATATCTTCTTGTGGATGTTTTTGCATAATAGTAAACTGAGTGAGTAGATAGAAAGGATCGATTTTTTTATTAAATGCTTCTATCAATTTATAAGCAATTTTAGACCATGTGGTTATGGTTTGGTATGGGATAGTTCTATACTAATACAATATTTTCCTCTTAAAGATATAACCAATATCTTCACCATAATATTTTCTTATGTGATATTATGAATAGTTCCCAGTGACTGGTAGTGTTCATAAGCGATGTTTCCAATGCCATCATACATAGGTATTGCTTTCAAATCTACTTGAGGAATGGTATTCTAAACTATTAGATTCAGGAGACCCATATTATTCCTCGTAGGGTAGGGCTGGATGTTCTGGTTTTGATTAGCGACCATTATCACTACTAAATTAATTGAAGTTGCAGGAGTAGGATTGGTTGTACTAGAATATCCACTGGTAGTTGTACTAGGAGGAATTGCAAGGGAAGGATTTACAACATTGGTTGACCCAGAAGTAACGATAGAGGAAAATGATGATCTAGAAGATAAGACAAGATTTACTCTAAGACTACTAAGGTGCAATTCCAAAAACTCAATGGGTTATTTTGAATTTTTAGCTTTTGATCTAGTTCTCATGTATTTCAATACTTAACCAGAAACTATATATAAAGCTTTTTTGGGTTTGATATTTTAAATGGATTTGGCAAGTGATTTAAATTTAAATAGAGCAAATAAAAACACCAAATATTTAACCTGTTTATGTAGTGGTATTTGGTCCCACCAAGAGTGCCAAAAACTATTGGTCAAAAATCTACCTATGGTTGGTTATTGCACCCAAGACATGGCCAACATTGAATGAATGATCAAATTGTAAGGCTTAACCGGTTCAATCTCTAGAGAAGGTTGGTTCCTTTGAGAAGTTATAACTAGCTAAAAAGTAATGAGAGGAAGAAAAGAGTACTTGAAAGATATAAATATAGCCAAGGCTAGAACTTGATATGGTGCAGATTAAGAAATAGAAAAAAAAGAAAGAAGACCATGGAATGAAACAATCCTTACAACCTCCTAATAGAAAAACTAGTTATTTATCATATATAGAACACTATTCAATTAGTGTTTAGCTCCACAAATTAGTAGTTCCAGGGCTAAAAAATAAACATGAACATAAATCCAAAAAGTAGAATAAATGTTATGTGAGTTTACTTAGCTTAATTAGAAACATTCATCCATTCATACATACTTGTTCTACAAGATATTTGAACTAGAGGTTAAACGAAGATATTTATTGCATTACTCCTTCCAAATATCTTAATCCATAAAACTTGTAAAGGCCTAATAACCGACCCCTAAAAAAGAGGTCTATACTCTTATTTATAACACCTCTATGGTTCAATATTTAAAAATACAAAATTAGCTTAATTAAAAGTTGTTATAACAATATGCTAGGATTGTGCAGTATCATTGGTCCAAAAATGGAACAGAATGCTCAAACTCTAATCACTGGTGCATTAATCCATGTGTACAGGTAGGTAGTGGAGGTGAGCTTGAAATATGATCTATCCATTATTTTTCTAATGTGCCCAGCTTCATAGATCTTAAAACGGTCATGGATAACTAAAACTGTTACAAAATATCATGCTTGTTGTAAGTAGTAACAACCGCTACACAGACATGCAGCAGAAACATGACTTGTCATGGAATCATGAAAATTTACTTGGTATCTTTTGGTTCTCCTCAACAGCAAAATCTAGACTTGTCACAAAATCATGACACTTTTTGGCACTTGGGCCCTTTTGGTGCTCCTCGCTAGTGGAATCTAAACTTATCACAGAATTGCGATACTTTTTAGGACTTGGAACCTTTTGGTGCTCCTTGCCATTAGAATCTAGAATTATTGCAACATGATGCTTTTTAGAACTTGGACCCTTTTGGTGCTCCTCACCAGTGGAATCCAGACTTGTCATGGGATCGTGACACTTTTTGGTACTTGGGCCCTTTTGGTGTTCTTCACTAGTGGAATCTAGACTTGTCATAGAATTGTGACACTTTTTGGAACTCTAGCCCTTTTGGTGCTCCCTGCTAGCAAAATACTTTTTGGTGCTTGGGTCCTTTTGGTGCTCCTCACCAATAAAATCTAGACTTGTCACATAATTGTGATACTTTTTGGAACTTGGGTCCTTTTTGTGCTCCTTGCAAGTAGAATCTAAACTTGTCATGGAATCATGACACATACTGGTGCTTGAGCCCTTTTGGTGCTCCTTGCTAGTGGAATCCAGACTTCTCATGGAATTGTGATTATTTTCAACACTTAGGTCTTTTTGGTGCTCCTTGCTAGTGAAAGCTATACTTGTCACAAAATGATGATGCTTTTCAGCATTTGGGCCCTTTTGATGCTTCTTTCCAATGGAATGAAGAAAAGATGCAAGACAATGTTGGTCCTTCATACTTCAAAATTTTTAGGAGCTCATTGTCACCTTATTTCTCCTGATGTAGTCATTTTGACCTACAGTCACCTGTTAGCTTAGGCTTTTACCTTTTTGCTATATTTATTTTTTCTATATTTCTCTAAACCTTTTCCCCTAAAGAAGGTATCTTAGGATAAATTAGAAAAAATATGTTCAAGATCATACCTTAAAAGGATTCAACCTTGTAAAAAATCTCAAAGGCCCCTAATCGAGTTAAATTTTATGTTCTTGAACTGGCCTTGTTGTGTTTCTTAATGTGAGGCATGATAGTCTTGACCATATGGTCCAACCCATCTGATGATTGATACAATTAGAGAGGATGACAAAATTTATATATATGTTAGGCCAAAAGAATCTCGAATGCCATTTATAAAAGACTCTGGCAATTCCTGATTATACATAGAAGAAAGTGAAAGAAAATACAAACAAGGTTAGGTATTAGGCATGAGTAAGTAGTTTTCAATTTCTTTACAATGAAAGTGAAACTCCCATTTATAATCAAAACTAGGGTTTCTCTACCCCAAAATTACACAAAAAATTCAAAATTTCCTTTGAGAATCAAGTGGGAGATTGGTCGATATTCAATGTTAATGGGATTAAGGTATCTAGAACTAGGATCTCTATTTTCATTTTCTATAAGATGGTAATTGCTATTTATAGGATGCCACATCCAGGTGGTGCAATTGGGTGGACTTGGATTTGTTTTTTTCATTTCTACTTTTATGATCTCAACTACTTCTCTGTGAGATTTGTTGGATGTATTGTATTCTTTGCTAGAAATATATTGTACACCTCAAAATACTGAACACCTAAGGTAAATTTATATTTCCTAAAATATCAAAGCATGGGTGGTTCTATCCCATTGCCACTTTATGGTTTAGGTTTGTGTTATATTATGGAATTCTCCTTTGATCAAACAACTAGTGAAGCTCCTAATTTTATTCTTGTTTGCACCTATTTTCTTGGGTCATCGATCACAAAGATTGGATGGTTGGCATGATATTTTAATATTGAACCATTTAATTCTCCTCACAATTCTTGTGATGTGTTAGATATTCTATTTTATTAATTATACAAGTAATATATTTTTTCCTATTTTGTTCCTTATCTACATCTCTTTCTTGCAAGTCATTAGTCATTGAGATCGATGGTTGGGACTGCTCCCCAATGCTATATTATTTGGGTCTTCTTTAAAATACCATAGGCCATTAGATTTTCCTTGGCTTGATCTCTAAGTATTTGTTTCTTCTAAATATGGATTAGGGAGACCACGTAACAACCACATGGATGGCAATCATGGGCTCAATAGATATGGAAGAATTAGTCAATGGTCATTGAATTTTCTACACTTCAATCAATGGTGTGGCTGATTTTATTAATGTTGAAGATCTTATTGAGATGGCATAGATCATGGATCATAAAATTCATATGGTTTACACAACTTTAAATCCTAGATATTTTGAATTCCCTTCAAAAATTGCCTTGGCCATTGGATTGTGTTTCTTTCCAAGATTGATAGTGAATATTTTTTGGACATGAACCTTGATGGGATAACTACTTACTTATTCTACGAGTTGCAAATGTGTCTACCCCATGTATTTAGTACTAACTAATGATAGCCTTGTGATATTGTGTAGGCCATTGGATCCACAATCAATGGTTCATAGAGCTATGAGGTCCCTCCTTGTTTTTTTGTGATTAGTGGTCACTATTTGATCAAGCAAGATCAATGGTCCATGATAGTTTGATGCCTATGTCCATAATTTTATTATGGAAATCAATATCTATAATTGGTCAATAATATCAATGGCATGTGTGGCATATTTTATATTCTAACATCATCCTTCCCTACCAAAATAACACCCGTTATAGATTTACTAGATCAACAAATCCTACAACATTGAGTATCTTTGTGGCCTTTGAATATCTCAAATTAGTGCCCTTTGTGGATCAATAAAATTGTATGGTCTATGTGGCTCCAAGAATTTATCATGGATATCACCTACAATATTAGCACTCATCATGGATTACAAAATTAATGGTGTGTGTGACTTTCTCCTTCTCTTATGCCTTGACTTGTCAATCCACTTCTTGTCAATGTTGATTTGCAAAAATGGCTAAGGCATAATTTATCTTGGGTGTATTAAATATTTCATCATAGTTTCTATCAAAATTCCATTAAGGTAATAATGGTATAAGCTATCACAAATTTTTCCTATCTATTTTCTGTTTCTATTCAAAATCCCTGCTAAAGTTACCCAAAAAATTGAGCACATCTAGAAAACCTTTCTCCGGTCAGGTTTAGAGGAGAAAAAAAGAATTTCCGTAGTCTCCTAGGAATAGGTCTACAACAAAAGAGAATTTGGAGGGCTAGGTTTTAGAAATATGAAACAAATGAACAAAACTTTAATGGCCAAGGAAAGGTGGAAGCTTTTTAAGATGGAATCAAAACAAATATTTTTTAGACCCCCTTCCTTCCTTAGGATTTTTTTTGGCTTAAATTACTAAAAATTAGATATATCATTCTTAAGGGATTTATATGGAACTTGGGTATTGGTAAAATTTTTTATTTTTGGAAGGATCCTTATCTTATGAAATCCCCTTTAGGTATCTTTTCAAATATTGCAATTGTGGAGCCCAAAACTTGGCTACTCTATGGCCCCAAAGCTCCTGAATTCATTGAAATAATTAATGGGAAGAGATGGAAATCCCTTTATTTCCCTAACCTTAATAAATAATAAAAATAGATCATTAGATTCATAATTGATAAATTAAGAACGTGGGTAATTAAAAATTCAAATGGATAAGACTCGATTTTTTGGAAAGGTGAAAATAATGGTTCTTTCTCTATGAAATTTGCTTACATCCTAGCTGAAGATGTTTTTGCTTCCTAGTTCCCTTCTATAAAAATATGGTTTAAGAATCTCATTCCTAAAGTCAACCCCATTTTTTGGTTGGCAGTGCAGAATAAGATCCTCACAATAGAAAATCTTCAAAGAAGGGTGATGAGTATTCCCAATAGATGTTATCTTTGTGAGAAGTGTGCAGAATACTCAAATAATGTATTCTTTTATTGCTATTTCTCCCAAGAAGTTTTCTATTACCTGTTGAATATCCTTGGGGTCTGCTAGCTTGTTTCACATTTCCTTTATGATGCTTTTGATTAATGTAACCCCCATTTTAACCTTAGACTTTAGGTTCTTTGGTTCTTCAACATTTCACATATTTTATGGGGGATTTGAAAGGAAATAAATAATAAGGCTTTCAAGGATTCCAAAAGGGATTTTGCTTCTATTAGTTCCAAAATTCTTAATGTTATTGTTGAAAATATCTCAAGATTACACATGGATAGTAGTGCAGCTCTTGGATATGAGGATAGGTTGGAGGATAAATTAGGTATTCCATCTAGGACCATAGATTTGGTGCAACCTTTTGACAAATAAATTTGAAACTAAATGGAGCCCCCCTCATCCTGGAAGGATCAAACTTAATTTGATGGAGCATCTAAAGGAAATTTAGAGAGATATGAGGCTGGTGGTCTATTCAGATATGAAAAGGGAGAAATCATTTTTGCTTATGCTAAAAATATAGGAATTCAAACTAGTAACTTTGCATAAACTAGAGCTCTCTTCCAAGGAAACACTCTACTAGAAACTTTAGCATGTAGAAAATGAATCATTGAAGGGGATTATCTAGATATAATCAAAGCTACAATTGGTTCTCAAAACCCTAGTTTGAGTGTTGCAAATATATTAGAGGAATCAAAAAGGCATATTCAATCCCTATAAGACTTCCAAATTAGACACACATATAGAGAAGGAAATATATCAATGGATTTCTTGGTCAAACTTGGTCTACATCAAGAAGGTTTTACAACTTGGAGGGAAGGTTTACCTCAAGGTCTATCTTAGATGTTATAATAGTTTTAGTTTTATTTCCTTTATATTTGAAGTCTTTCTTTGTTATAAGGTTTTTTTCATTAAATTTTTTTCTTTCAAAATGGTGGAGTTCCCAATTGCTTTTGATTCAGGGGCTTGTTTATTTTGTAGCCTAAGGGGATATTGTTAGCACCATATATATTTTTTTATTTGAATTTTTTCCTAATGGTGACAAGAAGGTGAGGTATTGAATAACTAATTCTTGGTGACAACATCTTTACTTCCTACATGATTTCTAGGTGGCTAAAAATTAGAATCTATTGATAGGTAAGGAAATCATCTCTATCTTGGTCTTCTCAAGTTTTGGGAGTGGTTATATTATGAGCATATGGTATGTTAAGGGTCTATTCTAGAATATCTAATTGTTCACCACATGGAACCTGATCCCAAAACACATCACAATCTACTATGGATCCCCTCGTATCACTCTCAGAATCATGTCAACCAAACTTTATAAACCCAACCTAGATGGATATGGCTTAGAAGAGGGTCATTACAAGTTGAAATGGTAGCTTGATATTGAAGATAGCACTTCCCTTTCTAATCCATGGTACATTATTTGAATATGGAAGATAATTTAGTGACTTCTCAGCTAGATCATTTCCCAATTCTCAAGCATGATTATCATGAGGAAAGATGGTAAGATTATACTTTGCTTAAGATACACTATATGTCCAAAACCTGTGCCAAATTTATAGTTTGCAACTCATTGCATGATAATCATACTCTTAGTCACACTAATGATATATGGACACTCTCTCTACATACCACTCCATTGGATTATTGGAGATCTCCTTTGTGCACAAGATCTAGGTCAAATTTTATTTGGATGTAGACCGTCTCCAGAGGAATTTTCCAAGCTTGGAATGCGTACCATTTATTTTTCATTAATGCTTCTAGAAAAGGACCATTTGTGATTGTTGTGTTTAAAATCAATAGCAACTGGGAATTTTAGGTATCTACTAGATTGGTCCTATACATCATTTACCATAATTTTTTTAGTTGTTTTCATAGTGTAAAGACTCAAAGTATGGTTGGTGATCTGAATAGGGTGGAATCATTGATCCTCAAGTTGGACAATGGGGTTAAGAGAATTTGGATAAGGGTGGTCTCCTCAACTGTTTGATGAGATTCAATGGGTATGATAAGGGACCTTCTTTTGAATAGGTCCACTCCTAGAAGGAAGGCAAGGTCATAGTGAACCGTTTAGAATTCCACATCTCTATCCCACTAATTTTTGGAGTTACTAGATTACCCATTGTAGGTAAGTATTTGAATAGGGAGAAGCACTCCCTAGAAAAATAGCTCAAGACATTCTTAGGGAAATATGAAGAGCCTAAAAAGTTCCAAAATGGGATCTTGTAGAGCTCTCTCAAGGCACCATGGGATAGGGTTACACTGGCCATCATGGAGTATTTTACCATTGAAAATAAGTAGGATATTGTAAGAAGCTATAATTTTGCCTTCTTGAACCAAATTTAGCAAATAAAGAGATTAAATATTCCAATATTTCTATACAAATTATTGGAGATGTTGTAGATGCAAAAATGTGATGCAACAAACCTGATTCATCATGGTATTCTAAAATTGATTTTTAAATTTATGTCTAAAAGAAGTGGTAGAATGGAGGTTTTTAACTAGGCATTGATCAGTGGTATTTTTGAAGATCTCAAAAATAGGGCTTCTCCTTATGTTTCATAGAATGATCTCCTTAAGACTCCATCCCCAATTAAATCTATTCACATCCCTTCTGATATCAAGACTGCCCTAGGTGTTAAGGAGATGAAGTTGAAGAAGGATCAAGGTGATGTTGCCCAATTGAGAAATTCTAGAGGTAGCAAAGAAAGGTCTAGATGCTTCAAGTATTAAGAGGTAAAGTGAAGAAGAGTGAGAAGAATACTCTTTGAATTTTAGAATCTCAAGATTCTAAAGACTCCTCCCCAATTATTGTCAGGAAGAAAACCAAATCTTCCAAGGGGACCTCTATAGGTAAAAAGAAGAATCCAATATTTTCATAAGACTGACTTAGAATTTCCAATTTGCAAGGTAAATTATGAAGGATCTATTAACATCTCTAAAAAACACTTTGAAAATTTTGGTTTCATTTGTAGAAGTTAATATGATGATGAAATGGGTCCAGTGGAAATAGAAAGACCCCGACGTAGGAAATTATCCAAAAGAGGATGATAAAACTATGGATTGATGAGTTTTTCTAGTTTCTCTTTGTTCTCTTTATCCTCTTCTTCTCTTATCATTTCTCTTATATTTTTTGGTTTAGCTTATTGCTAACGTTAGATCCCATATTATGGGACATTTTCTTGCTTGTCTCTTTTTAGTTTTATCCTTGGAAGCTTTTATTTTTGGTTTGTAGAAGGTTCAAGGATCCTTTCAAAACCCCTTCTATTACCTGATAAAAAATGGTATAAGATATCACTAATGATGACATTCTTACATGCATGTTGCTTAAGGTTCATACACTAATTATTATTCAAACCATAAAGTAATGTGCCATCCTTAAGGAAAGCAAAGGTATCCCAATACCAAAGATTAGGAAAAGGAGCAACTTCTATAGAAAAGGATTCCTAATTTTTTGAATCAAGATAATATCGTGTTTGTCATTTAGCTCTAAGAGCTTTAGGTATGCATATTATACCATAGGATCAGCATGGTGGTTACTAGACTTGAAGATATAACTAAATGAGGATTTTTTTTGAAAGAAATAATTAGTTTGGAAATGATGTATTTATATGGCTTATAATTTTTTTCTTGGTTTGATAGATGCCATTGGCTTGGTTGACTACAAGATATAAATCTCCAATGACACAAAGGATTCTAACCTAAAAGGCTAATGTTGTGTAAATCCCTAGGAGAAGGGCTTCATACTTAATGGTATAATTGGTATATGAACACATCAAATTGAAGGACAAAGGAGTAAGATACTATTGATGAGTGATCAATATTACTCCTCCCCTTACTACTTTGATACATCAAAAACCATAAAAATAGAGTTCAAGAATTAGATTGATGTACTTCTAGGCCAAATACAAACTCATTGTGAAATTCTATAGCTAAGGAATGACTAGTTTCTAAAGGCATAGCCACTAGTTTGTTAGTAATAACCGAGCCTTTCACAAAATTTTAGCTAATAAACTTAATATAAAACTTAGTAATTGCAAATACCCACTTATCTATTCATACTGAGAAGCGAGGCTTGAATATGAGATATCATAAGAGATTGACCCTTATGACGACACGGGTTTTATGGATGAGAATGCAGTCTCTAAGCTTCTGTGAATAAAAAACTATGACTAGATAAAGCTTCTCTAAAATATATAGTAGACTTTGTAATTGACCAAAGTCCTAAGGTAGAAAATGGCTCACTCTCTATGTTGGTTGTTATATTATGCCAACATATTGCCTAAGGTATGGTTTGTTGTTGATATGTATAACAACAAGGGTCTCAAAGTATTGGGTGGAATAACAATAGGAGGTAATAATTGAAGACCACTTGATATTTAGTGTGCCAATTGAAAATTTTATCCTTCCTTGAAAGCTTAGTGAAAAATTGGCACTTGTTAGCAAGTTGGAAATGAATCTCCAAATGGCTTAGATTTTTCCTTGGAGACTTATAAGATAGGTTAGATTTTGAGGGGGTAGCATATCGCCTATAGTTGATATCTTATTATGTGTTAGATAATTATTACATTATTTGAGTGATTAATAATTATAATTTGTTATTGCACCTCACAGGAAAGTGAGAGAAGCTAAACAATTAGAAAGTAAGGTGAAGCACCAACAGTCTCTTGAAAACATCCAAGAGACATCCCATTATATCTACAAATATTTGTATATAGATATGAGGATGTGTATTGGAGTGAAAATTATTTTTGTGTGTCATTTCCTATTAGTGGTATCATAACAATTTATTTCTAGGAGTTAAACCACCTCATTGTACTACCATTTTTTTGCTATATCTAATCTGTGTGTATATTTTGCTACTTCCCAAGTTTAACCTTGCTATTTTACACCAAGTGGTAATTGATATTATTGATGATGAAAAAGGTGTTGGAGTGAGTGTGTTGCTTGATTTATGTCTATTTTTGCACGAGCTCCATATTTATTCACCAAGAACCTTGATCTTGAGACAAACTCTATTTTTGCACAAGTTCTATTTCTACCTTTTCTCATTCACAAAACTATTGTTGTCTTCCTACCATTTATTATGTAGAGTCCTCTATATTCTTTTCCATAAAACTATTGGTATCTTACTATAGTTTCTTATGTTGATTTCCATGAACCATATGCTATTTTTTCTCTTTGGCATGGGAATTCCTTAGTCTCATCATTTGTACTGCTTTGAGCTAAATTCATTCAAACCCTTGGAGTCATTGAATTCTAAAATTCTATGAAATTACGTGAGTCCAATTGCAAGGAAGGAAAGGAATTAATGGACTATAATTACCATTCACATGGTTAACCCAAATATAATCACAGGGACCAGGTGGACATTTTCTAGCTTGGAAGGAATTTTTTCTTTCTTCCTAGGCAACTTGCATTTTTTTGGACTTCTTGAACATGGCCAAGAATTAATTTTTTGGATGTTGACAAACCTAAGAATAAGAGTGGCATAGCAAAAATGTGGTTGTCAATTTTTTAACTAAGAAAATATGTAATTTTTATGGTACTCAAGTGAGGGAAATGAGGATGTGTGTAGTCATCTTTGATACTAAGGAGGACAAGACAAAGGTATGGTGTGCAAGGTATCACTTACCTTTATATTTTTTCATTTTCAAATTCTAAGTGAATAGTAGGAGAATTGGTATTTAGAAGAAAAATTAATCTTTTTAATACAAAGGTCTAGAGTTCAAATATCATATAAACCATATTTTTAATTTTTAAATATAAAATGAAAAACAAAACAATAAATAACAAAAAGGATTTAACTAAAAAAAATCAAGCATCTTCAAGAGGGCATACCATACTTGTGGAGTCAAAATATTTTTAATCCATGTTGCTTTTCGATTTGTAGAGTATGTGTTATAAATGCAAGTCATATTTTTAAAAATGTTGTAAATTTCAAATTAGTATATGAAGTAAATTGACCTGAGGAGATTGCAGCTCAACAAAATTTTGATGAGGGAGATGCCAAGGTGCTAATGCTCATCACTCTTGGTGTAGCAAATGAAATTCAACTACACATTAGTGAAGCAAAGACATCAATAGAAGCATGGGATATACTTTCTACTATATTTGAAGGGAAGAATGAAGCCACAATTATTCACCTTCAATCCCAACTTTATACATTGAAGGTACAATATTGAGAAAGTATTGAGTGATTTCTTCACAAAATTTTAGAATTGAAAGAAAAATTGAATACCACTGGGGAGAAGGTAGAAGAAAAGCTCTTAGTACTCATTGTACTTAGATATTTTCTTGATTCATATCAAATATTGGTCACTTATTTGCAAGTATCAAATAAAAGGGTGTCTTTTGAATTGTTTGTGAACATGCTTCAATAGGAGGAAACATAAAATAAAGGGACCATTTGTCCAATAATTCACTCATCTCAACAAAGAAACCACAAAAGGATAAAAAAATGTATATATAAAATTATATTGTCATATGATAAAAAAATTTATAGATGCATTTCTTTCATTTAATGGGATCAATCCCACAAGGCTCCTCAATTCAAATCACCAAGAATAAACAAGGGCATGTTGCACATGAAGAACCAAAATTTGGTTATAAACATGAATCTAAACTAGGACACAAGGTATTGATGACCAATGTAGTAACAAAACCAAAGGATGAATTTTGGTATGTTGATTTAGGTGCTAGCAAACACATGACTAGAGATATAATATGGTTTAATTCCCTATAAAACAATATGGAAAATCAACCATTATTGATCATGATAAGACCTATAAGGTTTAAGGAGTCAAATATTCCTGTCAATATGACTCATGATAAATGCATAGTTGATAATGTGTTATATGTACCCATACTAGAAAATAACTTCTTATCTATTTCACAAATGCTATATCAATACATGGTAGTTGAATTTAGGGATGTAGACAGAAAGAAGAAATATTACAATACAAAAAAATGGTGATTTAATTACAACTAGTTCATATAAGAATGATTTGTTTACCCTCGATGTCAATGATAGTTGTAAATATGAGAATCATGATCTCATGATCAATCTTGTTTATTGTGTTGGCCATGAAAAAATCCATGTTGCTCAAAAATGTAGTGATGGTGAAGAGTTTATATGTTTGAACATTATTAGTGATAGTGATGTTGAAGGCCATAGTAATGAAAAATAAATTGGGTGTTTTGAAAAGCACATTAAAGGAATTAGATCAAAATTAATGAAAAGAATGAAATATCAAGGCAATAGAATGGGAAGTCATAGGTAAGGCATAATAAATCCCATAACATAAAATGTAAGGCCAGATAATGAAGGCCTTGGTTATAATGGTCAAATAGGAAGTTGTGACACTAAGTTTGTGAAAAGTGAAACCTATTTAGAGAATGAAACTCTAAGAATAAATTGTTGTAGTCATTATGGGTTATATGAACATGTGACAACCAAGTGTTGGAATATACATCCTTGTGAGATTTGTGAAGGTAAATATGACTCTTAGAAATATTGTTGGCATAAATAAAAAAAATATTGTATGAGTTCTACAAAAGGATATTTTGTTCTTAGAAGAGAGTAAGGATAAGATGAATTTTGGTGATTGAGAGAGACCACAATGATGGTTTTCCCATGGAGCAATGCAATCTTAGGATTCTTTAGGTATATGAATTCTATATCAAAATTCATAGATGTGACCTAGGATTTGTTCAAAAATTCTACAACAATAGAGCCTATAGTAAAAATATCACATGGAAGATTCCAAATATGTGGTAGAAAGTGCCAGAGCCCAAGCTAGAGCATGACCTAGATCCAATGCCAAAGCTAGAGTAAGATTGAATGCTAGTGCTAAAACTAGACCATAATTTCTTTTCACTACCCTAGAAAGTCAAAATTAAGAGGCGTTGGAAAAAAATATTCAATTATGGGATTATATTGTAAATTCACCTAAGCATAAAGGTGAATAGTAAAATTAGGTATCTATGCTTTAATATAAATTAAATAGATAGGTATTTAATTTATATTTATTAATATATAAATATCTAGGTTAGACTAATATATATATATTAAGGTATATGGATAAAATAAATATATACCTATATTTATTTTATCCTACACCTTAATATTATTATTCCTATAATTACTAAATTAAAATAATTTCAATATCTAGTCTAAATCTAGTCAACTCAAAGTCAAAGGTGACATGGCATGAGACTTGAGTGTGGTGGCATGTATGGGGCACATAATGGCATGTGGCATGAGTGTGGTGGCATGTGGCATAGGTGTGGTGGCATGTGGTATGAGTGTGGTGGCACATATTATGGAGGTTTTCCTCCATGACTATTTTCTAATGGGAGGATAGACCAAACTATATATTTGGACTAAACTCCTTGTGTTTATGGTGAGATAATTGTGGCAAGCTATGTAGTCCTAACTGTAGACATCTAATAGTGAGACACTATTTTTTACTTGAGACATTGGTGATTTGCATCAATCACATTTTTGGAAAAAGGCTTGTATATTTTGTTGAAGATAATATAAAAGTGGAGATATGATTTTGGCTGTGGTATTTCCCTTAGCAGGGTTTTCATGTAATATTGGTGTATTTTATATGGTTTGATTTATTTCTATCTTATCTTACATATTTTTTAATTTGTTAAATTTTATGCTATTTACATTTGTGTAATATATATTTGGCATACTAATAATTTGTTGTTTGAGTTTGTTTTAATCTATTGCATTTGGGGGATTTTTCTGTTGGCAATTTTGGGTTTGAGATCCTAGCTTCTTGTCTATGAGTTGTCATTGATGTCAAAAGGAAATGGCATTAATGTTAAGAGGATGTGTTGGCTTCAAAGGTGGAAGATTCCAAGAGAATATTTTTAAGAGAATCCGAAGAGATTCCATTGGCAAGGGTTTTTCATTAAAACCAATGGAGGTTCTCTTTATTATTTATTTAATTATTATTTAAAACCCTTTTTTTTATTTATTAACCTTTTTTTTTTATTTATTAAAAGGGTTTTTAAACCCTTTTTGAAAAGACTTTTGATTAATTTCGAAATGGTCTTTATTTCCGCCGACGTCAAGGTGTCTTCGAAGAGACTATTTATTCTCCAACTCCTAAGGTTGGAAGGCTAATGAATTCGAAATTCCCCGAATGCAATTTGCGGTGTTTGTGCTCTGTATTCGCTGCGATCGAAGGAAGACTTAGAAGCACGTGCGGTTGAAAAGTCTTCGGGAGTTTTTTTCGAGGGTGAAGTGGAGGGAAGTTCACTTGTGAACTTCGTAGCCCACGTGGGCTAGTGGCGATGAAGGTTGCTGTTGGGCGCTGCATTGGCGGAGGTCACCGTTTCGAGTCTCGCGGGGGTGCTTTGCTAGAGTAACACACGTTTTTATTAAAACGTCTTTATGCCACGAAATTCGGAGTTTCTTGGACAGCGATTTATAAGGTGTGATTAAATTTTATGAGTTTTGGCTTTTGTGATTAGCATTGAATAAAAGCTTAGGAGAAATAAGGGCATATTTCTTTGGATGTATTTTTAAGATTATTCTTTGCTATGCTAAAATTAAAAATGGAGGTATAAGGTGTGAGTCTGTGATTGTTGATTTATTGGCATGTTATGGTGGTTGTGTTTAAAGAAGTGGAGCTAAAAGGTGTAATAAAGGAAGTTTATATTATTGCTCATTTCTTTTTATTCTAACCCTAACTTGGTTGGAAGTTTGAGAGTTGTGTGTGGTGACAGCTTGAAGGTTCAATTATCTTCTACTCCAATAAGGTATGGGCACATTCTTCTTATGAGTATGATTGGTGTATGTTTTCTAAAATAAGGTTGGAGTGAAAAGGTATTCTACTAGGTATCCTTTGGCTAGGTGTAAATCCTATTTTCTGGTTTGTTGAAGACTACTTATGCATTGTTATCCTTAAGGAGAGTTTTTGGTGAATGCATAATTTTTGGTTTGAGATAGTGGAAGCTTTGTGCACTAGGGTTTATATTTGTGAGTCTAGCTACTTGCATTGAGTTGGTGGAACCCTTGGTTGGCTGTTTTGAGTTTGATGGTTGAGTTGCTTCCATAGAGGTTGTTTGATCAAGTTATTGCTTTACTTGATTCATGATATTGGGCTTACTCCATTGAGTTGATTTGAGCAAGTTATTCTTTGCATTTGGTGATATTGTGTTGGTGGCTGTTTTGTTCAAATATCTTTGGAGGGAAAAGGATTTCTACTTGTTTCCTTTTCTTGTGATGATTGGTTGAATGCTTCAAGGTTGATGTTGAGTTGAATGGTGTTGGTTGACTAAACCTTGTTTGATGAGCATTGTTGTTGAAACCCTAATTGATGGTGAAAAGAACATGAGTATCATTGTTATGTGATTCTTTGCATAGTTGGCAATTGTTGGGGTTTCATGTTCTTGAAAGAAAACATTCTATCCTATCCATTTCGGATATTGAGTTGAGTTTTCAGATTTGAGATTGAGATTGAGCTGAGTTGATTTGAGTTGAGTTTTGAGATTGGGATTTGAGTATAGAACATATTGAGTCTCTAACAATTCTCTTTATGCTTCTATGAGTTTGACAAATCACATTGGGTCTCTAACAATTCACTTTGTGATTTCCTACTAAGAAAGTTTTTCTTGGTGAGCTTGCCGAGTTTTTGGACAGGTTCCAGTGGGGACTTGTGAGATTTTGGACAGGTTCCGGTGGGGACTTGTGAGCAGTTTTGGACAGGTTCCGGTGGGGACTTGTGAGCAGTTTTGGACAGGTTCCGGTGGGGACTTGTGAGCAGTTTTGGACAGGTTTCGATGGGGACTTGTGAGCAGATTTGGACAGGTCCTAGCAGAGGACTTGTGAGTTGAGTTTGATAGTTCTATCAGAGAACTTGAGGATAGAGGTGCATTGGTTCTATGAGAAGAACCTCGAGGACAGATTTGGCAAGTCTTTGAGAAGGCTTGTATGCAGAGGATTGATTTGTTCAAGAGTTGGACAGATCTGACAGACGAGAGGAAGACTTGTACTAGACCGATTGACTATGTTTGGTACAGGTTGCTGAGCTGCTGTGGACGTGATCATAGAAGGCAGAGGTCTCTTAGGCTAAGCATTGAGGACAGGAGGTCTTCGATGGAAAGGAGTTCCACGTGCTGGCAAGAGGTAGAGGCAGTTGATCTTCTGAGGGATCATTTCCAGAGCAGAGGGGAAGGTATCTCCTTTGAGCGAGAGGCTCATAAATTTTGATTGGGGGAAGGTATCTCCTTTGAGCAGAGGCTCATAAATTCTGATTGGGGGAAGGTATCTCCTTTGGGCCGAGGCTCATAAACATTGTAATTGGGAAGGATTCCCAAAGAACTTTGAGATAACTTTTAGAGAAAAGTTTTGTGGACGTAGCCCAACCATTCTGGGTGAACCACGTTAAAATTGGTGTCACTTTGTGGATGATATTGTGCATTGCTTTGATATTGCTTTGGGTATATTGCTTTACTATTTTGAAGTATAAAGGAAAAAGTAAAAAGAGGTCTTATATTGTTCACCCCCCTCTCAGTATAAGCTTGTGTTCTTCAATTGGTATCAGAGCAGGTGCCTTCGAAAAGTTTAACAACTTGAAGGAAAAGCTAGTAAAGAACACAATGGATCATTCAAGTGGCAATGCAACACCTATTCTTGATGGGTCAGATTTTGGTCTTTGGAGTGCAAGGATGAAGGTTCATCTAATGGCACTTGGGAATGAGGTTTGGGAAGTGATTGAAGATGAGTACACTATTCCTGAACATGGTCCTAATACTAAAGAAGAAAGGCTCCTACATCACAACAATTCAAAAGCAATGAATGCAATCCTGAAAGGCTTACTGAAAGCAGATCTCACCAAAGTGATTCACTGCAAGACAGACTAGTGAAATGTGGAAACAGTTGAAGGTGGTTCATACAGGTGATACAAATGTCAGAAAGGCCAAGTTGAGACACTTCAAAGGTATGTTTGAACAACTCAAGATGAATGATGATGAAAATATTAGTGACTACATGCTTCGTATGGATGAGGTTGTTAACTCCATGAAAGACTTAGGTCTTGAGCTTGCTGAAAATGATGTTTGTGATAAGATTTTAAGATCTCTTCCTAATAGATTTAGTGAAAATATTTCTGCTATTGAGGAAGCTAAAGATTTGGATAAGTTGAAAAAGGATGAGCTCCATAGTATACTTGCAGCATTTGAGTTGAGAACTCAAGTGAAGGTTGATGTCAAGAAAGAGGCGACTTTCAAGGCTACCAAGAATTCCAAGGGTAAACAGCTTCAAGATAGTGATGAGTCTTCTAGTGATGAAGAGGCATATTACAACAAGAAAGGCAAGTTCTCTAGAAAGCACAAAAGTATGAAAAATATAAGATGTTTCAATTGTGGAAAGTTTGGTCATTATGCTACTGATTGTACTGTTCCCAAGAATGAAAGTGATGAAGATAAACAGGATTCTAAGAGCAAGGATTCTGAAAAGCACAAGCATCACAGGAAAAACAAAGATGAGCACAACAATCAAGGAAAGAGGTATTCTCACAAGCACAAGAAGAGTTTCTACCTAGACAAAGCAAGTAAGTGTTCTAGTAGTGATAGTGAAAGTTCTTCAAGTGATAATGAAAATGAGATGTTGTTCATATCAGAAAAAGAGGAAGAACCGAAACATAGATTCATTATCATGAAATGTCTTAGATGTGGAAATTTTGGTCACCTTGAGGATGATTGCACAAATAATGATTTGGTTTCTAGTATGTATGAGGATGCTTCAGAAAACTATAAGGAAGATGCATGTATGGTTTTTGAAAAGGGTAGCACCTCTAGTGATAAGAAATCTGAAAAAGGCTTTGATGATTCAAAAAGCAAACAAATAGAGGAAGATATAGAGGAAGGTGAAGTAGATCTTGAAGGTGAACTTATTAGTGCTCTTAGTGCTTTGAAAAAGGAAAGAAAGAAGAATGCTAGACTCAAGGATAAGTTAGATGAATGTTGTATGGAGAGAGATGATCTTATAGAAAGTCTTGACTTCTCTATGGCTAAGACACAAGAACTCAAGGATGAGTTAGAGTCTAAGGTTCTTGAGTATAGTGAGTTAGAACAGAAAATGGCTTCTTTGAAAGAGGAAACTAAAGAGTACAAGGATAAGCTTTACAGGTTTCAAGATAGCTCCAAAAAGGTTAAGTCACTCATCAAAGGTCAAAGAAAGACAACAGATAAAATAGGCCTTGGTTTTGTTAAGCCACACAAGGAACAAGTTGGAGAGTCTAGTAAGAGACTCCAAAAGGAAGAGAGTTCTAATGAGGAAAGTATTTCAGAAAAGGAGTCCTTGAATGATAGATGCACAGAAATAGAAAATAGAATTCAGAATGAGAAGAAGAAGTTTTCAGAACCTAAGAGGTCAATTAAAGGAAAGTTTCAAGGCAGATGTTTTGCTTGTCACAGGTTTGGTCACATGGCTTCACATTGCATGGCTCAAGTGAAGGAGGTAAATGATAGTTTTAGAAGTGCTAGTTACTTTCAAGGGTATTGCTACTCTTGTCAATAGTTTGGGCACAAGGCAGTTTATTGCAAGGCAAATAACAAGAACAGGTTTGGTCAAAATAGGTTTGGCCAGAACAGGTTTGGTCAGAATAGGTTTGGTCAGAACAGGTTTGGCTAGAACAGGTTTGGTCAGAACAGGTTTGGTCAGAATTGGTGGATTCAAAGATCAGGTTTACCTCAGAGAAACAACATCGTCAAGTGTTTCAAGTGCAACAATGAAGGTCACATAATCAGACAGTGTAGAGCTGAAATTCCAGAATACAAGAACAGGAATAGTGGCATGATCAGGTCCAAGGATCAAGGCATGGACAAGAACAGGGATGAGAACAAGAACAAGAACAGTGATAGGAACAGGAATATGGACAAAGAGTTCAAGAGAAGGCCCGGAAAGGAAGTTATAGACGCTGATGATGATCAGTGCCTAATGGGAGTTTTACTCCCACCCCAGAATTAATCACCTCATCAGGAGGTGGGGGAGGGACTAAGCTAAGAGGCTCATTCTTAGTCCCGAGCCCCAAAGGTGACCCTTTGCCATTGATGACAAAGGGGGAGAGATTTGAGTAAGGGGGAGAGCCTCAAGACAGGGGGAGCTATTTATGTTGAGTTTCTGTGTTGTTGAGAAGCATGGTTTGCCATCAATGACAAAGGGGGAGATTGTTGGCAATTTTGGGTTTGAGATCCTAGCTTCTTGTCTATGAGTTGTCATTGATGTCAAAAGGAAATGGCATTAATGTTAAGAGGATGTGTTGGCTTCAAAGGTGGAAGATTCCAAGAGAATATTTTTAAGAGAATCCGAGAGATTCCATTGGCTAGGGTTTTTATTAAAACCAAGTTAAATGGTTTTTATTAAAACCAATGGAGGTTCTCTTTATTATTTATTTAATTATTATTTAAAACCCTTTTTGAAAAGACTTTTGATTAATTTTGAAATGGTCTTTATTTTCGCCGACGTCAAGGTGTCTTCGAAGAGACTATTTATTCTCCAACTCCTAAGGTTGGAAGGCTAATTAATTCGAAATTCCTCGAATGCAATTTGCGGTGTTTGTGCTCTGTATTCGCTGCGATCGAAGGAAGACTTAGAAGCACGTGCGGTTGAAAAGTCTTCGGGAGTTTTTTTCGAGGGTGAAGTGGAGGGAAGTTCACTTGTGAACTTCGTAGCCCGCGTGGGCTAGTGGCAGCGAAGGTTGTTGTTGGGCGCTCGCATTGGCGGAGGTCACCGTTTCGAGTCTCGCGGGGGTGCTTTGCTAGAGTAACACACGTTTTTATTAAAACGTCTTTATGCCACGAAATTCGGAGTTTCTTGGACAACGATTTATAAGGTGTGATTAAATTTTATGAGTTTTGGCTTTTGTGATTAGCATTGAATAAAAGCTTAGGAGAAATAAGGGCATATTTCTTTGGATGTATTTTTAAGATTATTCTTTGCTATGCTAAAATTAAAAATGGAGGTATAAGGTGTGAGTCTCTGATTGTTGATTTATTGGCATGTTATGGTGGTTGTGTTTAAAGAAGTGGAGCTAAAAGGTGTAATAAAGGAAGTTTATATTATTGCTCATTTCTTTTTATTCTAACCCTAACTTGGTTGGAAGTTTGAGAGTTGTGTGTGGTGACAACTTGAAGGTTCAATTATCTTCTACTCCAATAAGGTATGGGCACATTCTTCTTATGAGTATGATTGGTGTATGTTTTCTAAAATAAGGTTGGAGTGAAAAGGTATTCTACTAGGTATCCTTTGGCTAGGTGTAAATCCTATTTTCTGGTTTGTTGAAGACTACTTATGCATTGTTATCCTTAAGGAGAGTTTTTGGTGAATGCATAATTTTTGGTTTGAGATAGTGGAAGCTTTGTGCACTAGGGTTTATATTTGTGAGTCTAGCTACTTGCATTGAGTTGGTGGAACCCTTGGTTGGCTGTTTTGAGTTTGATGGTTGAGTTGCTTCCATAGAGGTTGTTTGATCAAGTTATTGCTTTACTTGATTCATGATATTGGGCTTACTCCATTGAGTTGATTTGAGCAAGTTATTCTTTGCATTTGGTGATATTGTGTTGGTGGCTGTTTTGTTCAAATATCTTTGGAGGGAAAAGGATTTCTACTTGTTTCCTTTTCTTGTGATGATTGGTTGAATGCTTCAAGGTTGATGTTGAGTTGAATGGTGTTGGTTGACTAAACCTTGTTTGATGAGCATTGTTGTTGAAACCCTAATTGATGGTGAAAAGAACATGAGTATCATTGTTATGTGATTCTTTGCATAGTTGGCAATTGTTGGGGTTTCATGTTCTTGAAAGAAAACATTCTATCCTATCCATTTCAGATATTGAGTTGAGTTTTCAGATTTGAGATTGAGATTGAGCTGAGTTGATTTGAGTTGAGTTTTGAGATTGGGATTTGAGTATAGAACATATTGAGTCTCTAACAATTCTCTTTATGCTTCTATGAGTTTGACAAATCACATTGGGTCTCTAACAATTCACTTTGTGATTTCCTACTAAGAAAGTTTTTCTTGGTGAGCTTGTGAGTTTTTGGACAGGTTCCAGTGGGGACTTGTGAGCAGTTTTTGGATAGGTTCGGTGGGGACTTGTGAGAATTTTTGGATAGGTTTCGGTGGGGACTTGTGAGCAGTTTTGGATAGGTTCTGGTGGGGACTTGTGAGCAGATTTGGACAGGTCCTAGCAGAGGACTTGTGAGCTGAGTTTGATAGTTCTATCAGAGAACTTGAGGATAGAGGTGCATTGGTTCTATGAGAAGAACCTGAGGACAGATTTGGCAAGTCTTTGAGAAGGCTTGTATGCAGAGGATTGATTTGTTCAAGAGTTGGACAGATCTGACAGATAGAGGAAGACTTGTACTAGACCGACTGACTATGTTTGGTACAGGTTGCTGAGCTGCTATGGACGTGATCATAGAAGGCAGAGGTCTCTTAGGCTAAGCATTGAGGATAGGAGGTCTTCGGTGGAAAGGAGTTCCACGTGCTGGCAAGAGGTAGAGGCAGTTGATCTTCTGAGGGATCATTTCCAGAGCAGAGGGGAAGGTATCTCCTTTGAGCAGAGGCTCATAAATTTTGATTGGGGGAAGGTATCTCCTTTGAGCAGAGGCTCATAAATTCTGATTGGGGGAAGGTATCTCCTTTGGGCCGAGGCTCATAAACATTGTAATTGGGAAGGATTCCCAAAGAACTTTGAGATAACTTTTAGAGAAAAGTTTTGTGGACGTAGCCCAACCATTCTGGGTGAACCACGTTAAAATTGGTGTCACTTTGTGGATGATATTGTGCATTGCTTTGATATTGCTTTGGGTATATTGCTTTACTATTTTGAAGTATAAAGGAAAAAGTAAAAAGAGGTCTTATACTGTTCACCCCCCTCTCAGTATAAGCTTGTGTTCTTCAATTGGTATCAGAGTAGGTGCCTTCGAAAAGTTTAACAACTTGAAGGAAAAGCTAGTAAAGAACACAATGGATCATTCAAGTGGCAATGCAAGCACCTATTCTTGATGGGTCAGATTTTGGTCTTTGGAGTGCAAGGATGAAGGTTCATCTAATGGCACTTGGGAATGAGGTTTGGGAAGTGATTGAAGATGAGTACACTATTCCTGAACATGGTCCTAATACTAAAGAAGAAAGGCTCCTACATCACAGCAATTCAAAAGCAATGAATGCAATCTCGAAAGGCTTACTGAAAGCAGATCTCACCAAAGTGATTCACCGCAAGACAACTAGTGAAATGTGGAAACAGTTGAAGGTGGTTCATACAGGTGATACAAATGTCGGAAAGGCCAAGTTGAGACACTTCAAAGGTATGTTTGAACAACTCAAGATGAATGATGATGAAAATATTAGTGACTACATGCTTCGTATGGATGAGGTTGTTAACTCCATGAAAGACTTAGGTCTTGAGCTTGCTGAAAATGATGTTTGTGATAAGATTTTAAGATCTCTTCCTAATAGATTTAGTGAAAATATTTCTGCTATTGAGGAAGCTAAAGATTTGGATAAGTTGAAAAAGGATGAGCTCCATAGTATACTTGCAGCATTTGAGTTGAGAACTCAAGTGAAGGTTGATGTCAAGAAAGAGGCAGCTTTCAAGGCTACCAAGAATTCCAAGGGTAAACAGCTTCAAGATAGTGATGAGTCTTCTAGTGATGAAGAGGCATATTACAACAAGAAAGGCAAGTTCTCTAGAAAGCACAAAAGTATGAAAAATATAAGATGTTTCAATTGTGGAAAGTTTGGTCATTATGCTACTGACTGTACTGTTCCCAAGAATGAAAGTGATGAAGATAAACAGGATTCTAAGAGCAAGGATTCTGAAAAGCACAAGCATCACAGGAAAAACAAAGATGAGCACAACAATCAAGGAAAGAGGTATTCTCACAAGCACAAGAAGAGTTTCTACCTAGACAAAGCAAGTAAGTGTTCTAGTAGTGATAGTGAAAGTTCTTCAAGTGATAATGAAAATGAGATGTTGTTCATATCAGAAAAAGAGGAAGAACCGAAACATAGATTCATTATCATGAAATGTCTTAGATGTGGAAATTTTGGTCACCTTGAGGATGATTGCACAAATAATGATTTGGTTTCTAGTATGTATGAGGATGCTTCAGAAAACTATAAGGAAGATGCATGTATGGTTTTTGAAAAGGGTAGCACCTCTAGTGATAAGAAATCTAAAAAAGGCTTTGATGATTCAAAAAGCAAACAAATAGAGGAAGATATAGAGGAAGGTGAAGTAGATCTTGAAGGTGAACTTATTAGTGCTCTTAGTGCTTTGAAAAAGGAAAGAAAGAAGAATGCTAGACTCAAGGATAAGTTAGATGAATGTTGTATGGAGAGAGATGATCTTATAGAAAGTCTTGACTTCTCTATGGCTAAGACACAAGAACTCAAGGATGAGTTAGAGTCTAAGGTTCTTGAGTATAGTGAGTTAGAACAGAAAATGGCTTCTTTGAAAGAGGAAACTAAAGAGTACAAGGATAAGCTTTACAGGTTTCAAGATAGCTCCAAAAAGGTTAAGTCACTCATCAAAGGTCAAAGAAAGACAACAGATAAAATAGGCCTTGGTTTTGTTAAGCCACACAAGGAACAAGTTGGAGAGTCTAGTAAGAGACTCCAAAAGGAAGAGAGTTCTGATGAGGAAAGTATTTCAGAAAAGGAGTCCTTGAATGATAGATGCACAGAAATAGAAAATAGAATTCAGAATGAGAAGAAGAAGTTTTCGAACCTAAGAGGTCAATTAAAGGAAAGTTTCAAGGCAGATGTTTTGCTTGTCACAGGTTTGGTCACATGGCTTCACATTGCATGGCTCAAGTGAAGGAGGTAAATGACAGTTTCAGAAGTGCTAGTTACTTTCAAGGGTATTGCTACTCTTGTCAATAGTTTGGGCACAAGGCAGTTTATTGCAAGGCAAATAACAAGAACAGGTTTGGTCAAAACAGGTTTGGCCAGAATAGGTTTGGTGAATAGGTTTGGTCAACAGTTTGGAAAGTTTGGTCAGAACTGGTGGATTCAAAGATCAGGTTTACCTCAGAGAAACAACATCGTCAAGTGTTTCAAGTGCAACAATGAAGGTCACATAATCAGACAGTGTAGAGCTGAAATTCTAGAATACAGGAATCAGAACAGTGGCATGATCAGGTCCAAGGATCAAGGCATGGACAAGAACAGGGATGAGAACAAGAACAAGAACAATGACAGGAATAGGAATATGGACAAAGAGTTCAAGAGAAGGCCCGGCAAGGAAGTTATAGACGCTGATGATGATCAGTGCCTAATGGGAGTTTTACTCCCACCCAAGAATTAATCACCTCATCAGGAGGTGGGGGAGGGACTAAGCTAAGAGGCTCATTCTTAGTCCCGAGCCCCAAAGGTGACCCTTTGCCATTGATGACAAAGGGGGAGAGATTTGAGTAAGGGGGAGAGCCTCAAGACAGGGGGAGCTATTTATGTTGAGTTTCTGTGTTGTTGAGAAGCATGGTTTGCCATCAATGACAAAGGGGGAGATTGTTGGCAATTTTGGGTTTGAGATCCTAGCTTCTTGTCTATGAGTTGTCATTGATGTCAAAAGGAAATGGCATTAATGTTAAGAGGATGTGTTGGCTTCAAAGGTGGAAGATTCCAAGAGAATATTTTTAAGAGAATCCGAAGAGATTCCATTGGCAAGGGTTTTTATTAAAACCAAGTTAAATGGTTTTTATTAAAACCAATGGAGGTTCTCTTTATTATTTATTTAATTATTATTTAAAACCCTTCAAGGTTTTAATTTAAACCCTTTTTGAAAAGACTTTTGATTAATTTTGAAATGGTCTTTATTTTCGTCGACGTCAAGGTGTCTTCGAAGAGACTATTTATTCTCCAACTCCTAAGGTTGGAAGGCTAATTAATTCGAAATTCCTCGAATGCAATTTGCGGTGTTTGTGCTCTGTATTCGCTGCGATCGAAGGAAGACTTAGAAGCACGTGCGGTTGAAAAGTCTTCGGGAGTTTTTTTGAGGGTGAAGTGGAGGGAAGTTCACTTGTGAACTTCGTAGCCCGCGTGGGCTAGTGGCAGCGAAGGTTGCTGTTGGGCGCTGCATTGGCGGAGGTCACCGTTTCGAGTCTCGCGGGGGTGCTTTGCTAGAGTAACACACGTTTTTATTAAAACGTCTTTATGCCATGAAATTCGGAGTTTCTTGGACAACGATTTATAAGGTGTGATTAAATTTTATGAGTTTTGGCTTTTGTGATTAGCATTGAATAAAAGCTTAGGAGAAATAAGGGCATATTTCTTTGGATGTATTTTTAAGATTATTCTTTGCTATGCTAAAATTAAAAATGGAGGTATAAGGTGTGAGTCTCTGATTGTTGATTTATTGGCATGTTATGGTGGTTGTGTTTAAAGAAGTGGAGCTAAAAGGTGTAATAAAGGAAGTTTATATTATTGCTCATTTCTTTTTATTCTAACCCTAACTTGGTTGGAAGTTTGAGAGTTGTGTGTGGTGACAACTTGAAGGTTCAATTATCTTCTACTCCAATAAGGTATGGGCACATTCTTCTTATGAGTATGATTGGTGTATGTTTTCTGAAATAAGGTTGGAGTGAAAAGGTATTCTACTAGGTATCCTTTGGCTAGGTGTAAATCCTATTTTCTGGTTTGTTGAAGACTACTTATGCATTGTTATCCTTAAGGAGAGTTTTTGGTGAATGCATAATTTTTGGTTTGAGATAGTGGAAGCTTTGTGCACTAGGGTTTATATTTGTGAGTCTAGCTACTTGCATTGAGTTGGTGGAACCCTTGGTTGGCTGTTTTGAGTTTGATGGTTGAGTTGCTTCCATAGAGGTTGTTTGATCAAGTTATTGCTTTACTTGATTCATGATATTGGGCTTACTCCATTGAGTTGATTTGAGCAAGTTATTCTTTGCATTTGGTGATATTGTGTTGGTGGCTGTTTTGTTCAAATATCTTTGGAGGGAAAAGGATTTCTACTTGTTTCCTTTTCTTGTGATGATTGGTTGAATGCTTCAAGGTTGATGTTGAGTTGAATGGTGTTGGTTGACTAAACCTTGTTTGATGAGCATTGTTGTTGAAACCCTAATTGATGGTGAAAAGAACATGAGTATCATTGTTATGTGATTCTTTGCATAGTTGGCAATTGTTGGGGTTTCATGTTCTTGAAAGAAAACATTCTATCCTATCCATTTCAGATATTGAGTTGAGTTTTCAGATTTGAGATTGAGATTGAGCTGAGTTGATTTGAGTTGAGTTTTGAGATTGGGATTTGAGTATAGAACATATTGAGTCTCTAACAATTCTCTTTATGCTTCTATGAGTTTGACAAATCACATTGGGTCTCTAACAATTCACTTTGTGATTTCCTACTAAGAAAGTTTTTCTTGGTGAGCTTGCTGAATTTTTGGACAGGTTCTAGTGGGGACTTGTGAGCAGTTTTGGACAGGTTCCGGTGGGGACTTGTGAGCAGTTTTGGACAGGTTTCGTGGGGACTTGTGAGCAGTTTTGGACAGGTTTCGGTGGGGACTTGTGAGCAGATTTGGACAGGTCCTAGCAGAGGACTTGTGAGCTGAGTTTGATAGTTCTATCAGAGAACTTGAGGACAGAGGTGCATTGGTTCTATGAGAAGAACTTGAGGATAGATTTGGCAAGTCTTTGAGAAGGCTTGTATGCAGAGGATTGATTTGTTCAAGAGTTGGACAGATCTGACAGATAGAGGAAGACTTGTACTAGACCGACTGACTATGTTTGGTACAGGTTGTTGAGCTACTGTGGACGTGATCATAGAAGGCAGAGGTCTCTTAGGCTAAGCATTGAGGATAGGAGGTCTTCGGTGGAAAGGAGTTCCACGTGCTGGCAAGAGGTAGAGGTAGTTGATCTTCTGAGGGATCATTTCTAGAGCAGAGGGGAAGGTATCTCCTTTGAGCAAGAGGCTCATAAATTTTGATTGGGGGAAGGTATCTCCTTTGAGCAGAGGCTCATAAATTCTGATTGGGGGAAGGTATCTCCTTTGGGCCGAGGCTCATAAACATTGTAATTGGGAAGGATTCCCAAAGAACTTTGAGATAACTTTTAGAGAAAAGTTTTGTGGACGTAGCCCAACCATTCTGGGTGAACCACGTTAAAATTGGTGTCACTTTGTGGATGATATTGTGCATTGCTTTGATATTGCTTTGGGTATATTGCTTTACTATTTTGAAGTATAAAGGAAAAAGTAAAAAGAGGTCTTATACTGTTCACCCCCCTCTCAGTATAAGCTTGTGTTCTTCAATTGGTATCAGAGCAGGTGCCTTCGAAAAGTTTAACAACTTGAAGGAAAAGCTAGTAAAGAACACAATGGATCATTCAAGTGGCAATGCAACACCTATTCTTGATGGGTCAGATTTTGGTCTTTGGAGTGCAAGGATGAAGGTTCATCTAATGGCACTTGG
Source organism: Wollemia nobilis (assembly GCA_028583015.1). Taxonomy (NCBI): domain Eukaryota; kingdom Viridiplantae; phylum Streptophyta; class Pinopsida; order Araucariales; family Araucariaceae; genus Wollemia; species Wollemia nobilis. The sequence continues at coordinate 2,649,686 of JAQPPZ010017049.1, read as the reverse complement.
GAATGAGGTTTGGGAAGTGATTGAAGATGAGTACACTATTCCTGAACATGGTCCTAATACTAAAGAAGAAAGGCTCCTACATCACAGCAATTCAAAAGCAATGAATGCAATCCTGAAAGGCTTACAGAAAGCAGATCTCACCAAAGTGATTCACCGCAAGACAACTAGTGAAATGTGGAAACAGTTGAAGGTGGTTCATACAGGTGATACAAATGTCGGAAAGGCCAAGTTGAGACACTTCAAAGGTATGTTTGAACAACTCAAGATGAATGATGATGAAAATATTAGTGACTACATGCTTCGTATGGATGAGGTTGTTAACTCCATGAAAGACTTAGGTCTTGAGCTTGCTGAAAATGATGTTTGTGATAAGATTTTAAGATCTCTTCCTAATAGATTTAGTGAAAATATTTCTGCTATTGAGGAAGCTAAAGATTTGGATAAGTTGAAAAAGGATGAGCTCCATAGTATACTTGCAGCATTTGAGTTGAGAACTCAAGTGAAGGTTGATGTCAAGAAAGAGGCAGCTTTCAAGGCTACCAAGAATTCCAAGGGTAAACAACTTCAAGATAGTGATGAGTCTTCTAGTGATGAAGAGGCATATTACAAGCAAGAAAGGCAAGTTCTCTAGAAAGCACAAAAGTATGAAAAATATAAGATGTTTCAATTGTGGAAAGTTTGGTCATTATGCTACTGACCGTACTGTTCCCAAGAATGAAAGTGATGAAGATAAACAGGATTCTAAGAGCAAGGATTCTGAAAAGCACAAGCATCACAGGAAAAACAAAGATGAGCACAACAATCAAGGAAAGAGGTATTCTCACAAGCACAAGAAGAGTTTCTACCTAGACAAAGCAAGTAAGTGTTCTAGTAGTGATAGTGAAAGTTCTTCAAGTGATAATGAAAATGAGATGTTGTTCATATCGAAAAAGAGGAAGAACCGAAACATAGATTCATTATCATGAAATGTCTTAGATGTGGAAATTTTGGTCACCTTGAGGATGATTGCACAAATAATGATTTGGTTTCTAGTATGTATGAGGATGCTTCAGAAAACTATAAGGAAGATGCATGTATGGTTTTTGAAAAGGGTAGCACCTCTAGTGATAAGAAATCTGAAAAAGGCTTTGATGATTCAAAAAGCAAACAAATAGAGGAAGATATAGAGGAAGGTGAAGTAGATCTTGAAGGTGAACTTATTAGTGCTCTTAGTGCTTTGAAAAAGGAAAGAAAGAAGAATGCTAGACTCAAGGATAAGTTAGATGAATGTTGTATGGAGAGAGATGATCTTATAGAAAGTCTTGACTTCTCTATGGCTAAGACACAAGAACTCAAGGATGAGTTAGAGTCTAAGGTTCTTGAGTATAGTGAGTTAGAACAGAAAATGGCTTCTTTGAAAGAGGAAACTAAAGAGTACAAGGATAAGCTTTACAGGTTTCAAGATAGCTCCAAAAAGGTTAAGTCACTCATCAAAGGTCAAAGAAAGACAACAGATAAAATAGGCCTTGGTTTTGTTAAGCCACACAAGGAACAAGTTGGAGAGTCTAGTAAGAGACTCCAAAAGGAAGAGAGTTCTGATGAGGAAAGTATTTCAGAAAAGGAGTCCTTGAATGATAGATGCACAGAAATAGAAAACAGAATTCAGAATGAGAAGAAGAAGTTTTCAGAACCTAAGAGGTCAATTAAAGGAAAGTTTCAAGGCAGATGTTTTGCTTGTCACAGGTTTGGTCACATGGCTTCACATTGCATGGCTCAAGTGAAGGAGGTAAATGACAGTTTTAGAAGTGCTAGTTACTTTCAAGGGTATTGCTACTCTTGTCAACAGTTTGGGCACAAGGCAGTTTATTGCAAGGCAAATAACAGGAACAGGTTTGGTCGAAATGGTTTGGCGAATGGTTTGGTCGAATGGTTTGGTCGAAGGTTGAACAGGTTTGGTCAGAACAGGTTTGGTCAGAAATGGTGGATTCAAAGATCAGTTTTACCTCGGAGAAACAACATCGTCAAGTGTTTCAAGTGCAACAATGAAGGTCACATAATCGGACAGTGTAGAGCTGAAATTCTAGAATACAGGAACAGAACAAGTGGCATGATCGGGTCCAAGGATCAAGGCATGGACAAGAACAGGGATGAGAACAAGAACAAGAACAGTGACAGGAACAGGAATATGGACAAAGAGTTCAAGAGAAGGCCCGACAAGGAAGTTATAGACGCTGATGATGATCAGTGCCTAATGGGAGTTTTACTCCCACCCAAGAATTAATCACCTCATCAGGAGGTGGGGGAGGGACTAAGCTAAGAGGCTCATTCTTAGTCCCGAGCCCCAAAGGTGACCCTTTGCCATTGATGACAAAGGGGGAGAGATTTGAGTAAGGGGGAGAGCCTCAAGACAGGGGGAGTTGTTTATGTTGAGTTTCTGTGTTGTTGAGAAGCATGGTTTGCCATCAATGACAAAGGGGGAGATTGTTGGCAATTTTGGGTTTGAGATCCTAGCTTCTTGTCTATGAGTTGTCATTGATGTCAAAAGGAAATGGCATTAATGTTAAGAGGATGTGTTGGCTTCAAAGGTGGAAGATTCCAAGAGAATATTTTTAAGAGAATCCGGAGAGATTCCATTGGCAAGGGTTTTTATTAAAACCAAGTTAAATGGTTTTTATTAAAACCAATGGAGGTTCTCTTTATTATTTATTTAATTATTATTTAAAACCCTTTAAGGTTTTAATTAATTAATTTTGAAATGGTCTTTATTTTCGCCGACGTCAAGGTGTCTTCGAAGAGACTATTTATTCTCCAACTCCTAAGGTTGGAAGGCTAATTAATTCGAAATTCCTCGAATGCAATTTGCGGTGTTTGTGCTCTGTATTCGCTGCGATCGAAGGAAGACTTAGAAGCACGTGCGGTTGAAAAGTCTTCGGGAGTTTTTTTGAGGGTGAAGTGGAGGGAAGTTCACTTGTGAACTTCGTAGCCCACGTGGGCTAGTGGCAATGAAGGCTGTTGTTGGGCGCTGCATTGGCGGAGGTCACCGTTTCGAGTCTCGCGGGGGTGCTTTGCTAGAGTAACACACGTTTTTATTAAAACGTCTTTATGCCATGAAATTCGGAGTTTCTTGGACAGCGATTTATAAGGTGTGATTAAATTTTATGAGTTTTGGCTTTTGTGATTAGCATTGAATAAAAGCTTAGGAGAAATAAGGGCATATTTCTTTGGATGTATTTTTAAGATTATTCTTTGCTATGCTAAAATTAAAAATGGAGGTATAAGGTGTGAGTCCGTGATTGTTGATTTATTGGCATGTTATGGTGGTTGTGTTTAAAGAAGTGGAGCTAAAAGGTGTAATAAAGGAAGTTTATATTATTGCTCATTTCTTTTTATTCTAACCCTAACTTGGTTGGAAGTTTGAGAGTTGTGTGTGGTGACAGCTTGAAGGTTCAATTATCTTCTACTCCAATAAGGTATGGGCACATTCTTCTTATGAGTATGATTGGTGTATGTTTTCTGAAATAAGGTTGGAGTGAAAAGGTATTCTACTAGGTATCCTTTGGCTAGGTGTAAATCCTATTTTCTGGTTTGTTGAAGACTACTTATGCATTGTTATCCTTAAGGAGAGTTTTTGGTGAATGCATAATTTTTGGTTTGAGATAGTGGAAGCTTTGTGCACTAGGGTTTATATTTGTGAGTCTAGCTACTTGCATTGAGTTGGTGGAACCCTTGGTTGGCTGTTTTGAGTTTGATGGTTGAGTTGCTTCCATAGAGGTTGTTTGATCAAGTTATTGCTTTACTTGATTCATGATATTGGGCTTACTCCATTGAGTTGATTTGAGCAAGTTATTCTTTGCATTTGGTGATATTGTGTTGGTGGTTGTTTTGTTCAAATATCTTTGGAGGGAAAAGGATTTCTACTTGTTTCCTTTTCTTGTGATGATTGGTTGAATGCTTCAAGGTTGATGTTGAGTTGAATGGTGTTGGTTGACTAAACCTTGTTTGATGAGCATTGTTGTTGAAACCCTAATTGATGGTGAAAAGAACATGAGTATCATTGTTATGTGATTCTTTGCATAGTTGGCAATTGTTGGGGTTTCATGTTCTTGAAAGAAAACATTCTATCCTATCCATTTCAGATATTGAGTTGAGTTTTCAGATTTGAGATTGAGATTGAGCTGAGTTGATTTGAGTTGAGTTTTGAGATTGGGATTTGAGTATAGAACATATTGAGTCTCTAACAATTCTCTTTATGCTTCTATGAGTTTGACAAATCACATTGGGTCTCTAACAATTCACTTTGTGATTTCCTACTAAGAAAGTTTTTCTTGGTGAGCTTGCTGAGTTTTTGGACAGGTTCTAGTGGGGACTTGTGAGCAATTTTTGGATAGGTTCTAGTGGGGACTTGTGAGCAGTTTTGGACAGGTTTCGGTGGGGACTTGTGAGCAGTTTTTGGATAGGTTTCGATGGGGACTTGTGAGCAGATTTGGACAGGTCCTAGCAGAGGACTTGTGAGCTGAGTTTGATAGTTCTATCGAGAGAACTTGAGGACAGAGGTGCATTGGTTCTATGAGAAGAACCTGAGGATAGATTTGGCAAGTCTTTGAGAAGGCTTGTATGCAGAGGATTGATTTGTTCAAGAGTTGGACAGATCTGACAGACAGAGGAAGACTTGTACTAGACCGACTGACTATGTTTGGTACAGGTTGTTGAGCTACTGTGGACGTGATCATAGAAGGCAGAGGTCTCTTAGGCTAAGCATTGAGGATAGGAGGTCTTCGGTGGAAAGGAGTTCCACGTGCTGGCAAGAGGTAGAGGCAGTTGATCTTCTGAGGGATCATTTCCAGAGAGAGGGGAAGGTATCTCCTTTGAGCAGAGGCTCATAAATTTTGATTGGGGGAAGGTATCTCCTTTGAGTAGAGGCTCATAAATTCTGATTGGGGGAAGGTATCTCCTTTGGGCCGAGGCTCATAAACATTGTAATTGGGAAGGATTCCCAAAGAACTTTGAGATAACTTTTAGAGAAAAGTTTTGTGGACGTAGCCCAACCATTCTGGGTGAACCACGTTAAAATTGGTGTCACTTTGTGGATGATATTGTGCATTGCTTTGATATTGCTTTGGGTATATTGCTTTACTATTTTGAAGTATAAAGGAAAAAGTAAAAAGAGGTCTTATACTGTTCACCCCCCTCTCAAGTATAAGCTTGTGTTCTTCAATTGGTATCGGAGCAGGTGCCTTCGAAAAGTTTAACAGCTTGAAGGAAAAGCTAGTAAAGAACACAATGGATCATTCAAGTGGCAATGCAACACCTATTCTTGATGGGTCAGATTTTGGTCTTTGGAGTGCAAGGATGAAGGTTCATCTAATGGCACTTGGGAATGAGGTTTGGGAAGTGATTGAAGATGAGTACACTATTCCTGAACATGGTCCTAATACTAAAGAAGAAAGGCTCCTACATCACAACAATTCAAAAGCAATGAATGCAATCTTGAAAGGCTTACAAAAGCTAGATCTCACCAAAGTGATTCACTGCAAGACAGCTAGTGAAATGTGGAAACAGTTGAAGGTGGTTCATACAGGTGATACAAATGTCAGAAAGGCCAAGTTGAGACACTTCAAAGGTATGTTTGAACAACTCAAGATGAATGATGATGAAAATATTAGTGACTACATGCTTCGTATGGATGAGGTTGTTAACTCCATGAAAGACTTAGGTCTTGAGCTTGCTGAAAATGATGTTTGTGATAAGATTTTAAGATCTCTTCCTAATAGATTTAGTGAAAATATTTCTGCTATTGAGGAAGCTAAAGATTTGGATAAGTTGAAAAAGGATGAGCTCCATAGTATACTTGCAGCATTTGAGTTGAGAACTCAAGTGAAGGTTGATGTCAAGAAAGAGGCAGCTTTCAAGGCTACCAAGAATTCCAAGGGTAAACGACTTCAAGATAGTGATGAGTCTTCTAGTGATGAAGAGGCATATTACAGCAAGAAAGGCAAGTTCTCTAGAAAGCACAAAAGTATGAAAAATATAAGATGTTTCAATTGTGGAAAGTTTGGTCATTATGCTACTAACTGTACTATTCCCAAGAATGAAAGTGATGAAGATAAACAGGATTCTAAGAGCAAGGATTCTGAAAAGCACAAGCATCACAGGAAAAACAAAGATGAGCACAGCAATCAAGGAAAGAGGTATTCTCACAAGCACAAGAAGAGTTTCTACCTAGACAAAGCAAGTAAGTGTTCTAGTAGTGATAGTGAAAGTTCTTCAAGTGATAATGAAAATGAGATGTTGTTCATATCAGAAAAAGAGGAAGAACCGAAACATAGATTCATTATCATGAAATGTCTTAGATGTGGAAATTTTGGTCACCTTGAGGATGATTGCACAAATAATGATTTGGTTTCTAGTATGTATGAGGATGCTTCAAAAAACTATAAGGAAGATGCATGTATGGTTTTTGAAAAGGGTAGCACCTCTAGTGATAAGAAATCTGAAAAAGGCTTTGATGATTCAAAAAGCAAACAAATAGAGGAAGATATAGAGGAAGGTGAAGTAGATCTTGAAGGTGAACTTATTAGTGCTCTTAGTGCTTTGAAAAAGGAAAGAAAGAAGAATGCTAGACTCAAGGATAAGTTAGATGAATGTTGTATGGAGAGAGATGATCTTATAGAAAGTCTTGACTTCTCTATGGCTAAGACACAAGAACTCAAGGATGAGTTAGAGTCTAAGGTTCTTGAGTATAGTGAGTTAGAACAGAAAATGGCTTCTTTGAAAGAGGAAACTAAAGAGTACAAGGATAAGCTTTAAGGGTTTCAAGATAGCTCCAAAAAGGTTAAGTCACTCATCAAAGGTCAAAGAAAGACAACAGATAAAACAGGCCTTGGTTTTGTTAAGCCACACAAGGAACAAGTTGGGGAGTCTAGTAAGAGACTCCAAAAGGAAGAGAGTTCTGATGAGGAAAGTATTTCAGAAAAGGAGTCCTTGAATGATAGATGCACAGAAATAGAAAACAGAATTCAGAATGAGAAGAAGAAGTTTTCAGAACCTAAGAGGTCAATTAAAGGAAAGTTTCAAGGCAGATGTTTTGCTTGTCACAGGTTTGGTCACATGGCTTCACATTGCATGGCTCAAGTGAAGGAGGTAAATGACAGTTTTAGAAGTGCTAGTTACTTTCAAGGGTATTGCTACTCTTGTCAATAGTTTGGGCACAAGGCAGTTTATTGCAAGGCAAATAACAGGAACAGGTTTGGTCAGAATAGGTTTGGCCAGAACAGGTTTGGTCAGAACAGGTTTGGTCAGAACAAGTTTGGCCAGAACAGGTTTGGTCAAAATAGGTTTGGTCAGAACTGGTGGATTCAAAGATCAGGTTTACCTCGGAGAAACAACATCGTCAAGTGTTTCAAGTGCAACAATGAAGGTCACATAACTAGACAGTGTAGAGCTGAAATTCCAAGATACAGGAACGAGAAACAATGGCATGATCAGGTCCAAGGATCAAGGCATGGACAAGAACAGGGATGAGAACAAGAACAAGAATAGGAATATGGACAAAGAGTTCAAGAGAAGGCCCGGCAAGGAAGTTATAGACGCTGATGATGATCAGTGCCTAATGGGAGTTTTACTCCCACCCAAGAATTAATCACCTCATCAGGAGGTGGGGGAGGGACTAAGCTAAGAGGCTCATTCTTAGTCCCGAGCCCCAAAGGTGACCCTTTGCCATTGATGACAAAGGGGGAGATATTTGAGTAAGGGGGAGAGCCTCAAGATAGGGGGAGCTATTTATGTTGAGTTTCTGTGTTGTTGAGAAGCATGGTTTGCCATCAATGACAAAGGGGGAGATTGTTGGCAATTTTGGGTTTGAGATCCTAGCTTCTTGTCTATGAGTTGTCATTGATGTCAAAAGGAAATGGCATTAATGTTAAGAGGATGTGTTGGCTTCAAAGGTGGAAGATTCCAAGAGAATATTTTTAAGAGAATCCGGAGAGATTCCATTGGCTAGGGTTTTTATTAAAACCAATGGAGGTTCTCTTTATTATTTATTTAATTATTATTTAAAACCCTTTTAGGAAAGACTTTTGATTAATTTCAAAATGGTCTTTATTTTCGTCGACGTCAAGGTGTCTTCGAAGAGACTATTTATTCTCCAACTCCTAAGGTTGGAAGGCTAATTAATTCAAAATTCCCCGAATGCAATTTGCGGTGTTTGTGCTCTGTATTCGCTGCGATCGAAGGAAGACTTAGAAGCACGTGCGGTTGAAAAGTCTTCGGGAGTTTTTTTTGAGGGTGAAGTGGAGGGAAGTTCACTTGTGAACTTCATAGCCCGCGTGGGCTAGTGGCAGCGAAGGCTACTATTGGGCGCTGCATTGGCGGAGGTCGCCGTTTCGAGTCTCGTGGGGGTGCTTTGCTAGAGTAACACACGTTTTTATTAAAACGTCTTTATGCCGCGAAATTCGGAGTTTCTTGGACAGCGATTTATAAGGTGTGATTAAATTTTATGAGTTTTGGCTTTTGTGATTAGCATTGAATAAAAGCTTAGGAGAAATAAGGGCATATTTCTTTGGATGTATTTTTAAGATTATTCTTTGCTATGCTAAAATTAAAAATGGAGGTATAAGGTGTGAGTCCGTGATTGTTGATTTATTGGCATGTTATGGTGGTTGTGTTTAAAGAAGTGGAGCTAAAAGGTGTAATAAAGGAAGTTTATATTATTGCTCATTTCTTTTTATTCTAACCCTAACTTGGTTGGAAGTTTGAGAGTTGTGTGTGGTGACAACTTGAAGGTTCAATTATCTTCTACTCCAATAAGGTATGGGCACATTCTTCTTATGAGTATGATTGGTGTATGTTTTCTGAAATAAGGTTGGAGTGAAAAGGTATTCTACTAGGTATCCTTTGGCTAGGTGTAAATCCTATTTTCTGGTTTGTTGAAGACTACTTATGCATTGTTATCCTTAAGGAGAGTTTTTGGTGAATGCATAATTTTTGGTTTGAGATAGTGGAAGCTTTGTGCACTAGGGTTTATATTTGTGAGTCTAGCTACTTGCATTGAGTTGGTGGAACCCTTGGTTGGCTGTTTTGAGTTTGATGGTTGAGTTGCTTCCATAGAGGTTGTTTGATCAAGTTATTGCTTTACTTGATTCATGATATTGGGCTTACTCCATTGAGTTGATTTGAGCAAGTTATTCTTTGCATTTGGTGATATTGTGTTGGTGGTCTGTTTTGTTCAAATATCTTTGGAGGGAAAAGGATTTCTACTTGTTTCCTTTTCTTGTGATGATTGGTTGAATGCTTCAAGGTTGATGTTGAGTTGAATGGTGTTGGTTGACTAAACCTTGTTTGATGAGCATTGTTGTTGAAACCCTAATTGATGGTGAAAAGAACATGAGTATCATTGTTATGTGATTCTTTGCATAGTTGGAAATTGTTGGGGTTTCATGTTCTTGAAAGAAAACATTCTATCCTATCCATTTCAGATATTGAGTTGAGTTTTCAGATTTGAGATTGAGATTGAGCTGAGTTGATTTGAGTTGAGTTTTGAGATTGGGATTTGAGTATAGAACATATTGAGTCTCTAACAATTCTCTTTATGCTTCTATGAGTTTGACAAATCACATTGGGTCTCTAACAATTCACTTTGTGATTTCCTACTAAGAAAGTTTTTCTTGGTGAGCTTGCTGAGTTTTTGGACAGGTTCTAGTGGGGACTTGTGAGCAGTTTTTGGACAGGTTCCGGTGGGGACTTGTGAGCAGTTTTTGGACAGGTTCCAATGGGGACTTGTGAGCATTTTTTGGACAGGTTCTAGTGGGGACTTGTGAGCAGATTTGGACAGGTCCTAGCAGAGGACTTGTGAGCTGAGTTTGATAGTTCTATCAGAGAACTTGAGGACAGAGGTGCATTGGTTCTATGAGAAGAACCCGAGGACAGATTTGGCAAGTCTTTGAGAAGGCTTGTATGTAGAGGATTGATTTGTTCAAGAGTTGGACAGATCTGACAGACAGAGGAAGACTTGTACTAGACCGACTGATTGTGTTTGGTACAGGTTGCTGAGCTACTGTGGACGTGATCATAGAAGGCAGAGGTCTCTTAGGCTAAGCATTGAGGATAGGAGGTCTTCGATGGAAAGGAGTTCCACGTGCTGGCAAGAGGTAGAGGCAGTTGATCTTCTGAGGGATCATTTCCAGAGCAGAGGGGAAGGTATCTCCTTTGAGCAGAGGCTCATAAATTTTGATTGGGGGAAGGTATCTCCTTTGAGCAGAGGCTCATAAATTCTGATTGGGGGAAGGTATCTCCTTTGGGCCGAGGCTCATAAACATTGTAATTGGGAAGGATTCCCAAAGAACTTTGAGATAACTTTTAGAGAAAATTTTTGTGGACGTAGCCCAGCCATTCTGGGTGAACCACGTTAAAATTGGTGTCACTTTGTGGATGATATTGTGCATTGCTTTGATATTGCTTTGGGTATATTGCTTTACTATTTTGAAGTATAAAGGAAAAAGTAAAAAGAGGTCTTATACTGTTCACCCCCCCCTCTCAGTATAAGCTTGTGTTCTTCATTTTCTTACTTCTTCCCCCTCCAAGAGGGGTAGTAATTTTTTATAAATGGTGCATTTTCAGCAATGAATGACACCTTCAAATATTTTCTATACCAAATAATGTAATAAAGGGGATGCTATATAATTAATACACTATTTGGGTAATAGATAATTATAATTATTTATTTCACCTCATAGGAAAGTAAGAGATGATTAATATTTAAAGAAGAAGGTGAAGAACCAAGAGTCTCTTGAAGACATACAAGAGATATTCCATTGTATGTAAAAATATTTACATATATATTTGAGAATGTGTATTGGAGTGGAATAAAATTTTATATGTCATTGATGAGGCTGTGATTGAGGTAAAGGCAAAGGATAAGGACAAGGTTCTAACAATGGTCAACATGAATACTCATGACATCAAACTAGTCAAGGACAAATAAAATAGCCTAGTACCTCTCAAGGAACTAGCAACTCAAATATCATGTGCAAACATTGTAATAGAAAATGGAACTATGCCACTGATTATCGAAATACTACACACAAGATCAAACAATTTTAGAAGCATAGTGCACGTAATGTAAATTAATATGACTCTAATCCAAATCTCTTCCATAGTGCTCAATTTGTGCATACCCAAATCATCAACACATGGGCACTTATATCACCATCTATTGACCATCCCAAAATATTCGTTGAGGCACATTCATAATATATTGGCTATGACATTTCTCATACCACATCGTAACCCATTAGAGTTTCCCATAACGTAGCCTCCAATAGTAGTTCATGGATCATGGATACTAGATCCACCCAACACATGACTTCCAATAATGTCTTCTTTGAAGAATTCAACTCAAAAGTACTTGGTGTAGTTCACATGGTTGATAAATCCTCTCAACCAGTTGAAGGAGCTAGAACTGTTTGATTGAAACTTCCTGGATTACCTAATTTTTGTCTATTTGATGTTCTCTATATCCCTACTTTGAAGTAAAACTTATTGTAACTATCCACACTTCTATATCATGGATTTTATCTAAGTTTCACTTCCAAAGATAAAACTCTTTGAGTCATTCATCCACCCTCCAAAATAGTAGTCATGATCGGTTTCTTAGATGGAAAATTCATCAAAAACTGGACATCCTGCTTATAAAGTTCATATTGCTAAATTTGACATGGCATTTGATGTCTCCCTAACTCCCATGAAACTTTTTATTGATGCATTATGGCATTCTTGCATGAGTCATGTCAAACTTGAATGATTGAGGCAAATGGAGTTCATCGTCAGGGGACTACCACACTTCTCTTCCAAACCCATCAAATACGAAGCATGCATTATTTCTAGATCCTCTTAACAACATTTTATAAAGAGTTAGTGGAAGTCCACACAAAAAATAGAGCTAGTTCACTCAGATATTTGTGGGCCAATGTCCATTCTTTCCTTAAAATAAAAAGGTATTACATCACCTTCATCGATGAATTCTCAAAGAAGCTATAGATTAGATTTTTGGAGAAGTCTAAAGATTTTGAATTCTTCAAAGTATTCAAGTCTCAGTTAAAATGAGAATTAGGTTGTAGAATCAAGACCTTCAGGAGTGACAATGACAATGAGTACACCTTAAATAAATTCATACAAAACTTGTCCTTACATGGGATCAAACATCAATTGATAATACCAGGCACACCTCAACAAAATGGTATTGTTGAGTGTATGAGTATGACAATTATGAACATGGCTTGTGCTCTTCTTGTCTATAAAAATGTGCCTCCATATATTTAGACCAAAGCCACCTGGACTACTATGCATGTTCTCAACACAATGAGTCCCTCAAAACCTGGCCCATTACCTTATAAAACACCCCCCACCATTAGGAACTTTAAAATATTTGGTTCCATATATTACGCTCATATTCTTCTAGACCATATAAACAAACTCAAAGCTTTAGCTATTAAAGGTATATTTGTTGGATACCCTATGGATGAGGAATAAAATATATTCATTCCTTCACACCAAAAAGTGATTGTGATAAGTGATGTGTTTGCAGAAACTGAAGAACAACTAGTTACATTGGATACCAAGGGACACAATCTTTAGCCTAGATCAAAATATGCTAATATATATGATGTTTAGATTATAGCCTTTGGGAGGAACATTGCAAAGTTATTCAAAACTCTGGAATCTAAAAATTAACCCACAAGTTTAGAGGAACCAAACTATGATACTAAGTAGATGCCTATATCTTTTGCACCTTCTTCCCCTTCACACAGTAATGCTGATTGTGGTAAAAGTATTGTTTCATGTCCATATTCATCAGCATCCTCTATACCTAGTGATCCTTTATAGGATCATGACAAAAATTTCAAGGTAGGTGAGATATCCACACTGCTCCCTACTAAAGAAATTTGTGAAGATTTCTATCTATTAAAGGACATCAAACCAAATGAAGCAGGTAAAATAGGTGCAAGAGGTGCCATCAAAGCAAGAGTGCATGAATCATTACTTTTTGAACTAGAACGTGCATAACTACATCTCACTATGAATATTGAACCTCTTATGTACTAAGAAGTTGTCAAACCTGTAATGAACTAGGAGTATGAACCTTTGATAAAAAATGGTACTTGGGAGTTAGTCTATCTACCACTTGGAAGAAAGGTAGTTCAAAACAAAACAGTGTACAAAAATAAGTATAATATTACCTTGAAAAATACAAGGTAATATTATTTGCTAAATATTTCATACAAAAGCAAGGTATTGACTACACTGAGGTATTTATGCCTACCACAAAATGGCCCACAATTAGGACTCTTGTATCCTTAGCTACACAACAAGGTTGGAAGATTCATTAATTAGATGTAAACACTACTTTCTTGAATGGTGAATTGGAAGAAGAAATATACATGGCAAAGCCAAATTTTTTTGATATTGTAGGACAAGAGCACATGGTATGTAGACTCAAAAAGTCTTCATATGGATTGAAGCAAGCTCCTCACACTTGTTTTAAAAAGTTGTTAGATAGAATGAAGCAACTTGAATTTGAAGTGTGTGATTACCAAGACATTGATACAACACTATTCATCAAGCACATCATAGACAAAGTCACATACCTCATAGTCTTTGTGGATGACATGCTTCTAACAGGTAATAGTGAAAACATCATCAACATAGTGAAAAAGAACCTTGCAACAACTTTTAATATATTTTATTTAGGATTAATGAAATTCTATTTGGGCATAGAAGTAACTCAAGAAAATGGTAAAATATTCTTGATCCAAGAGAAATACATCAATGATATTCTAGAGAAGTTTCAACTCAAATATGCACACCCTATGACAACACCAATGGAATCAAATATAAAACTCACCACAGATGATGACACACCAGAGGTAGATGCAACACTCTATATAAGGTTGGTTGGTAGTCTCATCTATGTTATTAACACAAGACTTGACATTGCTTGTATAGTGGGTATTCTATAAAGGTACATGACCAAGCCAAAGGAGAGTCACTAACAAGTGATAATAAGAGTGTTGAGTTACCTAAAGACAACTCATAATTATGGCCCATTGTATGAAAATAATGCAAATTTCAAACTCATCATATACATATACTCAAAATTTGTAGAAGATAAAGATACTAGGAGAACTAAATCTAGGTACTTGATGTTTCTTGGCTCAACACCAATTTTATGGAGGTTAAAGAGACAAAATACTATAGCATATTCTTTAGTAGAATATGAATATATTTCTACAACTAAGACAAGAAAAGAAGTGGTATGGTTGATAAAGTTGTTACACACTCTTGATATCACTCAAAAAGGTCCTACAAGACTACATATGGACAATCAATCAACAATCCACATGGAAAAGAATCTTGTGTTTCATGATAGAACCAAACACATTAGTACAAAATTCCATAGGATTTGAGAACTTGTTCAATATGGCACAATACAAATGCACTATTGTCCAACAAGAAATCAAATTATCAACATCTTCACCAATCCATTCCTAAGGGTGAAGTTTGAATAGTTCAAACAAAAATAGTCTTGAGAGCCTCCATATCCCTCTAACGATGGAGATTCAATAGGACCAACAAGGCAAATGCTTATTCATAAAAGAAACTTCATGTGGGAAAAAATTATTGGTTGGTATTTGATCCATACCATTCATGAAAACACCTTATGGGAATGAAAAGGTTAAGGGTTGTACTAATTTTGGAAAATTAGAACTTGTGTGAAAACCCAAAAGGGCATGGGGATGACCAAATAGTATATAGAGACCCAATGGATTGCAGCTACATTTCATGGGTAATTGACTAATTGGCTGCACAAAGAACCACCTGAGTTACTCATCTACTAAAATAAAATGACCTTCTACCATTAAATGGGGGAATTGAAGACATGTTAATGCTATAAGGTCATGTTTATTAGTTTGGTTTCAAATTAATTGTTATGAGGCTTTAATAAGACCTCATTAGAATAGGTTATTTTAATGTGTAATGTCATTTCATGTTCATTTGAATTTCATGTAATATAGATTTGGGAACCCTAATCCTAATATCATTTTTCTCAATATATAATTCCATAACACAAAGGGAGAGATGTGATTTTTTATTCTATCCATTATCAAAAATCTTCTCCTCATTTTTTCTATGTGGTTGAGCTTGGGCACATAGCATTGATTCTTACTACACTTCGTTGTTGCTTTGGGTTACAATGAATCCTAATAATTTTCTTGATGTAACCCCAAAGGTGAACTTTTGAGACCTTAGGCATACCTTGTACTCTTATGGTAGCTCAAAGATATACCTTAGATATTGAACATGATATTTCCAATTTAAATACCAACTAAGAAGATCGTTGACATAATCTTCTATGATACTATACATCATGTCATGAAATATTTATGTCATGGCTCTCTGGTAGATAGATCCTAAGTTTTTCAATGTAAAAGGTATGACTTGATAGAAAAAGGTTCTCCATGGATGGTGAAAACTATTTTGGCTTGGTCCTTAGCAGTGATTTTGATTTGATTGTAGCCTAAAAATTTATCCATTAGAGACAAAATTCCACATCATAGAATGAAATAGATGATCATGTCAATGTTGGGTAGAGGGAAGTCATCCTTGAGACATTCTTTATTGACATCCTAAAATTATGTGTGTACTCTAAAGCTATCTATTTTATTTCAATAAGAACAAAATTAGAGATCCAACTAAAATAGTTGATGGCTTTGATGAATCCAACATCAAGGACTTTATAGAGCTCCTCTTTGACTAGCAAGGTAACTTTTGGATGTATGTTTTTATAATGTTACTTTATAGTTTTGCACTGGGAGAGACTACTAGATGGTGGACAACCAGGGAAGGATTGAGACCTATTATATTAGTGTAGGACTAAGCAAAGCTATCTTTAAATTTTTTCAAAATCTTGATGTATTCCTCACACTCAATTAATATTAAGACCTTGCCTAGTTTAAAGATCTTAGAATCTTTAGAAGTCTCAATATGAATGTCTATGGTTTTATTATTTAAAATATGAAATTCATATTCTAATTGGATGGGATGGAAAAACTCCTAGGATCTCAAGATCTATAAGATATAATTTTGGTTGATTGTCATTGACTGGCTATGAGATAGTGATATTCATGATTTGCAAAAAACATCCATCAAAATAGAAGTAATTGTATCTTAGATAGTTCAAAGAATCATCTTAAGGAGGTGTTGGGTAAATTTATTGCATCCTTAAGAGATTTGTCACACTGCAAGACTTCTCTAATCCAATAAGCACTATGGACTTTGGTGGATCCACCTATTTGACTCTGGAAAATATTATCACATGACTTTAGATAGATCAAGTAAGATAAGGAAACCCTAGAGGTTAGCCTACAATATTTATTATATACTCATGCTTATCTAGATTGCAAAAAATAAAATAAAACTACAACATAAAATTTGACCAATCTTTGAAGTAACTCCCAATTAGTGCTTCAAAAAGCAGACCGATGCCTTATCCATTGGGCAATTGTAGCTAGAATTAAAATATGGTGAAGATAAAAGAGAGAAGAAGATAAAATTAAGCCAACCACATTCATTCAAATAATGCAACAAAGGTGATTAAGCATGCTAGTGAAAGAAGACACCATTTACACATTCAAATGATGTAACATGTAAATATGACAGTAAGAAAAATTGTACACAAAACTACTAAAAAGAGGAAGCAAGATTGTATTATCCAATAAATTATTACAATGGGAGTCTGATCAGTGTAATCTGATCTCACTTAGCATATACAAATGAGTTTTCCATTCAAATGATGCAATAGATAACTACAACTCTTCATTCAAATGATGTAACAAAGAGCCTCCTAGCTTCTAGCCTCAACCTCTATAAATGATCTTAGTAAACTAGGTACCTCCTCAACAAAAACTTGCACAATAATGGGGAAGAAAAAGGGGTAACTAGACAAGACACACAAAGGAAAATACAACTAACAAGGATGGGCACTCTGGTATACCTCTTGCAAAATTTTACTATGCAGAACTTGATGATCTTTTCTATTGTAGAAACTCCCTTAAATAGCTTGATAATTTGGTCCATAATTGTGAATATTGCAACTACCTCGATGATGGCTCATATTATTAATTGCGCTTGTAGTGGTTCTTATTTGTAGTGTGGTAGTGGTCTTAGTTGGTCAAAAATGGTTGTTACATAAAGCTTGATAATAATTATCTTTTATAACTACAATTACAAAATTTGAATGATGACCTCTAAATATATTATAATAGCCACTATATCTCTCCTTTTTTTGATTAGCCCCTTTACTATTTTTGGGCAATATGTTATTTTTGATCAAAAACTATCGTATGGATAGCCCTCTAAATTAATACACACTATTCAATCACCCATATTAAGCCTTCTAGAAAATCTCAACACCTACTCATGTCTAAGAAGTCATTAAATTGCAAATATTCTTTCTTCCAATTTTCTAAAAAAATAGTAAATTCCATTTTTAGGGCACTAGATGAAGGAATTAGGGCCCAATAACACACTAAAAAATCTTCTAGGCTTCTAGATAATCCTAGCCATGATGTTGTTCACTTCTTTATCTAGCTCCTTGTAAAATTTCAAGCCAATCCAATGGTCGGATCAAAAGTTATGCCCTCATAAAGATAGGCTCCTACATCAATCTTAGTTAGGCCAAAAATTTACTGACAAAAGACCTTATGAAAACCAAAACAAAGACTTGAATTTGGTGATAAAATATTTCATTGCTCTTGGAGAGTGAGACAAGACTTCAAAAAGACCAAAAATATGTAATAATTGGAAAGGACACACAAATTTATTAAAAGGAGATTGACCAAGGGATTATTTGAAAATTTTGAAAGGACTCATAGGACACCAAAAATTTGAAAATTAGGAGTAAATTTGTGTTGGATTTTGAGGATCCAACACAGGCTCTGACTAGGACAAGTGATGAAAAAACTTTAGACAATGAATCACCTGAGAATTTTAGAATCTCCAACAGACCATAAAAACTTAAAAACTTGCCTAATCATCTAAAAATTATAACCTTAATCACCTAAAAAGAATGCCTTAATCACCTAAAAGGACTCCTTAATAACCTAAAAATAATGCCTTAATCACCTAAAAAGACTCCTTAATAACCTAAAAAAAAAAACCTTAATCACCTAAAAAGAACAAGACTGAAACACACTTTTATTTTTGTGGCTTCTCAAGCCCTTAGTGTTGAATGATATAATTTCAAATGTTGGCCATTGATAGGAATTGAAAATTCTGCACCATCCAGAGTTTGCAATTCGTAAGTATGCTAGCCTACATTTTGAAGGATTTGATAGGGGCCAATCCATTTAGGCTCCCGTTTGTATTTTTCACCATGCTTTTTATTTTTGGAGTCCTAGTACAACACTATATCTCCTCCCTAAAAAGATCTACCTCTGGCTTTCTTACTAAACAACTACACTATTTTGTGAGTTTGCTTAATCATCTTCATTAATGCATCCTTTCTGTCTTCTTGTAACTTTGAAATTTTATCAAGTCTTTGCAAGACATTTTGATTTTCATGATCCTAAAGAAGTAAAGATAAAGCATGGCTTTCCACCTGAGGGGGTAGTAGAGAATTTTTATCATATACTAGTTCATAGGGAGACTTTCCTATGCTTCTTTTGATAGATATTCTATCAACCCATAAAACATACTTTAGTTCACTGTTCCAAATTATTTTTTTCTACCTAATGATCTTCTGATTCTTATGATAAAATTCTTATTTGAGGATTCTACTAAACCATTCCCTTAAGGATAGTAATTTGTAGAATGAGAGAACTCTATGTTGTACCTAGCATAAAATTCAATCATATCAAAATATGTGAATTAGTTACCATTGTCTATGACTTTCTTCCTAGGAACCCCAAATCTTGTCAATATGTACTCTTCTAAAAACTTGATGATAAATTCTATAATGGATTTCTTGAGAGGTGTTGCTTATACCCACTTGGTAAAATAGTATGTTGTTGTAATGTTACACCTATGAGCTCTAGAAGAACTGGGGCTAATATCACCTATGATATCTATTCCCCGTTGAGTAAAAGGATCTTCCACAATCACTAGCTTCAAGGTAATGGTTGAAAAATTCTTCTTTCCTACAAAAATCTGATAGTTATGACAACTTATAAGAAACTGGTAAACATCCTTAAATAGGGAGGGCCAATAATAACTATCATAATATTGTGAGCAGTAGTCTTTGGAGCAAAGTAACCCCCACAAAAGCTAGAATGTTATTCTTTCAGTACTTTATGGACCTATTTATCAAACAAACAGAGAAGCAACACACCATTTGGATGCCTCCAATATAGTCTACCTTCTTAAGTATAATACCTTTGAACCAACTACTTTATAGACTTCTTTTTTTTTGGGGTATATCTCCTAGAAATGACAAGTTTTGAAGGTAAAATATAATGCCATCATACCACCTACAATAAAAATTATCAACTAATATTACTTCTTGTTGTTCATCTACTGTAATAATGTTATTCATAGCCTCCCATTCTTTGTTTACCAAATACTTTTCCAATCCCTATCCTTTGACAATTTTTATTGCTTTGAATTCCATGTCATATTGTAGTAATTTAGCCATCCACCTTGCAAGACTACCTAAAGGTTCAGTTTGAGTGAAAATATCTTTAACAACAATGTAAGGAATATACGCTATTACCTTATTGGACCTAAAAGTACACTTGAAATGATCCAATGCTTTGATTAATGCATAATCTTATTTTTCCTACAAAGAGTATTTCAATTTAGCACCCTTCAATGTTGTACTCATAAAGGCTATGGGCCTTTCATTTTATCTTCTTATTACTAAGATAGAACTATAGTAATAGTGTGTTTTGAAGCAAATGAGTAGATTTTGAAATACTTGGAGTAATCAGGGTAGTTCAATACTAAAGCCTTAGTAATTGAATCTTTGATCTTATAAAAAGTTGTAGTATTTTTCTCTATCCACCTTATTTCACCATCTTTCTTGATCATATCATTTATCGGCTTGGAAATTTGAGAAAAATCAAGGATAAATCTCCTAATGAAGTTAATCTTCCCAAAGAATGATCTAACTCCCTTAATATTTTTAGGAGGGGGAATTTTAGTGATTGCCTCTATTCTTTGTGGATCAATGCTAATTCCATCCTTTGAAATAATATTCTTAGGTAGTTTGCCTTGTGTGGCCCCAAACACACATTTTCTAGGATTCAAGGATATTCCAAAATCCTTGCACATGTCAAACACTTGAGTTAGATGTGCAAAATGATATTAAGGATTTTTGGAAAAATTGTAATGTCATCAAGATATACTACCACGATTTTGATATTACCACTATTTTGAACTTCAAACCCTTAAATGCAACATCCATTGCTTTCTAAAATGTTGCCCTTGCTCATAATACCATTTTTTTGGATATACCTAACTCTCTATCCTTCAAGAAACCTTTCATATTTCAATCTATGTGGATCAAACATTCCAGTTTTAGAGATAACTTAATTCAGTGGTGGCAGCAGCCTGTCAGGGGTAGTGCAACTTTTAAACTTGCTGACAAATTAAAGTTTGTTAAGGAAAAGCTTTGAACTTGGAACAAAGATGTCTTTGGGAACCTCTTTGAAAATAAAAAATAGGTTGTTGAAAGTTTGAAGATAATTTATCAGAGGATTCAACATGGTGATGCTGATGAAACTACGAGGCAGGAGGAATGGACAAAACTAGCAGAGTTTCATAACATTTTGGCCTATGAGGAAATATATTGGAGGCAAAAATCAAGGGATATTTGGTTGAAATATGGAGATTAATTCCAAGTTTTTTCACCTCACCACGCTTAGAAACAAAAGCAATAACAATATAATTTTTTTTTTAAAAACCAGATGGTTCTATTACTCAGGACTTAACAGAAATCATAAAGGAGGCAGTAACTTATTTCAATTCTATCCTTGGTCAGGAATCGTAGTGCAATGAGGAGGCCAAAGATATTCTATTGCAATCCATTCCTAGCATAATAAATGAGGATATAAACCTTAATTTTCTAGCTCCCTTTTTTGATGAGAAAATTAAGGAATCCTTATTTAGCATGGAGCTAGACAAAGCCCCGAGACCCGATGGATTTCCCCCTTGTTTCTATCAAGCTTTTTGGGACATCATAAGTGAGGATGTAATTTCTACTATCAAAGAATTCCAAGCAAGCAATCATATCCCAAAATGTCTCAACTCTAATTTTATTTCTCTAATTCCTAAGAAGCAAACCCTTGAATCTATGGCTGACTTCAGGCCAATCAGTCTATGCAATGTTTCTTACAAGATCCTAACTAAAGACATTGCAAATAGAATGAGATATGTTCTACCCTACATCATAGATCCATGCCAAGGAATCTCTATCCAGGGTAGGTCAATATTGGATGGAGTTATCACAGTTCATGAAGCTCTACACTCTACTCATAAGAAACAAGTTTGTTTTTGCCCTCAAGCTTGATATGAACAAAGCATTTGACAGGCTAAATTGGGACTTTCTGATTGTTGTCCTCCTTAAGTTTGATTTTCACCACAAATGGGTTAATTTTATAAAAGAATGCATTTCTAAAGCATGGTTCTTGATTCTGCTTAATGGAACAACTGCTGGTTACTTTCAAAGTCGCAGAGGAATTGACAAGGGGACCCTATCAACCCCATGTTATTCATCATTATGGCAGAAGCTTTAGGTAGAACCATAAAAAATAATTGCAGTTCAAGGCTAATATCAAGAATCAAGGCAAAATATCTCACTAGGGTTTTTCTCACCAATAATTCATCGATGATACCCTTCTATTGACTAAGGCATCGATGGTTGAGGCCAAAAGAATTAAATACATCCTACAACTCTACGAGGACGCTGCTGGTCAGAAATTTAATTTCAGTAAAAGCAAGTTATATTTCTTGAACACCCCCATTCATAGGAAATGAAGGATTGCAAAAATTTTATGATGTGATATAATAAACCCCCCCACTTCGTATCTTGGTCTCCCTCTTTTCATTGGTTCTCCGAGAGAGTCAATGTGGGATAGGGTTATTGAAAGAATTCAAAAAAAGCTTACTGGATGGAAAGGTCATCTTCTATCTCAAGCAGGAAAGCTAGCCCTCACTAAGGTCTCTCTTCAGATCATTCTAGTCTATTTCCTCTTTGTTTTCAAAGCCCCTATGAAGGTTTTCCAGAAAATTGAGAAGCTCCAAATATAATTTTTATGGACTGGATCAGAGGAGAAAAAAAGGATACACCTTGTAGGATGGACCAAAGTGTGCAGACCCAGGGAAAATGGGGGCTTAGGTCTGAGGATAATTGTTCATATGAATTTAGCTTTACTAGCTAAGCAGGCATGTCGCCTAATTTTTGATGAAGAAAATGAATGGATAGCTATCATCAAACAAAAGTATCTTCAAAATATGGAATTTCTAAGTGACTCAGTTCCAATCAGAGGTTTTGCTTTTTGGAAAGCAATTCTCAATTGTAAGGAAATCATCAAAAAATGTTTAAGATGGGTTTTAGGCAATGGTGAGAGGATAAATTTTTGGAATGACAGGTGGGCTAAGGATGAACCACTGACACAATATCCTAACTTAGTCCAAATCAGAGATATCATGGAAGAACTCATTGGTAGAAAAGTCTTTGATTATATGGTTGAGGACAGAGGCAAAATGTAGTGGAAACAAATAAGGATTCAAGGATTTCAAGTGGAATCAAATGATCTTTGTAACATTCTCGGGCAACATTTTATCCCCATGAGATCCAAGGAAGATCAAGTGACCTGGGCTTCTACAAAAAAGGGGTAGTTCACTATTAAATCAGCTTACAAGCTTCTACTTGATGACGAGGATTTTGTCCTCCAAAAGGACTTAGTTTGGATAAAAAATTTAATTCCAAAAATTATAGTATTTTCATGGCTAGTTATCCAAGGAAGAATTCTAACCATTGATAATATGATGTGTAAAGGTATTTGTATCACTAATCACTATTATCTATGCAGGGCTAATTGGGAGACCATTTATCACATTTTCCTTGAGTGCCCTTTTTCCTTGACTATCCTAAGTGGGGTTTTTTAGGCCTTCAATATTTCTTAGGTTAAACCAACCACCGTACTTGATTTGTTCGTCTAGTAGCCTTGACCCTTTTCAAGCCAAAGACTTAGATACATGTGGGAAATTTGTCTCAATCACTATCTTTGGTAGATGTGGTTAGAAAGTAACCATAGTGTCTTTAATGATTCTATCCATGATCGTCAAACTATCATTGCCAGGATCCTATCCTTTGCCAACGAGAATGTGAACCTTATCCATTTTGATAGCCGTAAACCTCATCTACAGGAGACCACGATTGCTCAATATTTAAGCTTAACCGTGTTAGATGAGTCTGTTCCTAGGGTAGTCAACCCTAGATCCAATATTAAGTGGTTCCCACCTCCTACGGGTTTAAGCTTAATTTTGATGGAGTTGCTAAGGACAATCTTGGCAAAGCAGGCACTGACGACATTGTGTGAGATAATAATGGGAATATGATGCTTGCATTTTTTGAATATTTGGGAACAAGGATGAACAATGATTTTGAAGCTAGAGCTATGTGGAGAGGCCTTCAAATGACTCAAGACTTAGAAGGCAATTTGATCATAGGAGACTCTATGCATGTTATAAATATCCTCAATAATTGGAAAATACCTCCTTGGAGGATTAAAAAAATTGTTGAAGAGGCTAGGATCCTTTTCCAGGGAAGATAGGATAAAAAATCCCAACATGTGTTTCGATAAGCTAACAAAGTTGTTGATAAGCTGGCCAATTTGGGTGTTTATGGTGACAGACTTTTCAAATGGGAACACGGTATCCCAAGTAAAGTAGAGGAGATTATTCAACAAGAATGCCAAGAATGATAGTCAAAATTACCAACAGGTAAGGCACTATAAGTTTGAAGGCTATGAGTATTACCGTCTCTTTTTTGAAATGGAATCGTAATAAAAATTATCCGAGTTGTCAGTCTTGGTGGATTCTGCTTGGAATTACCACAAATACTAATGGGGATAGTCACATGTTAGATAACATAGCTTCTAGTCATCTTAGTAATTTGAGGTTGGTTGATAATCATAGGGTAGAAAAGAAATGACAATATAAGACTTCGAACCAAAGCCACGTGGACCACCAGATAGCCACCACCATAAACCTAGCTAGCAGGTTCACTTCTTCAAGGCTGATTGGCCAAGATGGGATGTGGTCCCAAATCATGTCATATGAAAGAAAGCAATTACCAAAGAATTATTAAGAGTAACTGTCAATAAAGAGCTTGTGGGAGTTTTTTTCAATACTCTGCTATGTGTATCTATAGCTTTTTTTTTCTCCACTTTTTCAAGGAAGGGATTTGTGTCTGTTTCTTTTTTTGTAATTATGATGCAAGTGTGTTTTCTTGGGGTATACCCAAAATGTTGTATGGGAAGTTTCTTTTTTATAACAGGCTATGTGCCTTACCGGATGTAATGGCTTTTGTGACATGTAGATTTTACATATATAGGATCCTTAGTAAGGACATATTCATCAACAACCCTGGGCTAATTTTTGTAAAAGGTTTTGGGTCAACTTGTAAAACCCGGTATTAATGCTATAGTATCTTATCTACCAAAAAAAAAATGTTGCCCTTGCATTCATCAACCCAAAAGGTATCCTAAGATATTCAAATTTTTCCCTTTGTGTGGTGAAAGTTGTTTTGTATCTGTCTTCTGGATTCACTACAATTTGATTGTAACCTAAATACCCATCCAATAAAGACATTCATGTTGACCCAATGAAGCAATTATTCCATATTCAGAAGTGGATAGTGCTCTTTAAGAGAGATATTATTCAAAATATTGAAATATACACAAAGACTGATCTCACCATTCTTATTTCTAACTAGAACAAGATTTTCTAACCAAGAAGAAAATATCACCTTCTTGATTATTTTAGTATCCAGTAACTTCTATACTTCTTTCTATATAATTGGATGTAAATTAGGATTGAAATTTATTTATTTCTTCCTGAAAGGATTGGTATCCTTATAAAGGGGTATTATGCGAGTCATTACCTTTGTATTGAAGGTATTCAGATCTTCATAACCCCAAGAAAAATCATCCATGTTCTTCTTCTAGAATTTGATATATTGTTGCTTCTCTTTTCCTGATGGAGCTTTATTAATCCTAAAAATCTTGGTCTCTTCCTCTATTCCAATATTAACTTCATCTATCTCAAATTATTGAACCGGAGTTTTATATGCTCTATCAAAATCATCAAATAGGCTCTCCAAAGATGCCAACCCCTTGGGGATCCTATTGGTCTTCAATTGTATGACTTCTATGGATTCTCCAATAACATCCTTCAATTTTTCTTCATCATTTTCATCACAAATAACATCAAAGAATTCATTTTTCATAGTCATAAAATCATTAATGTGTATATCATCATAAAAAATTGTAAATATACCACATTATCAAGGAAAAATAGTTTATAAACAAATATGGTTGGGAACCTATCCATAAAGAAAGTTTTTATCTTAAGGTTATCTGCTCCAGAAGCATTAATTACCAATAGATTACCATTGTGATTTTTGTACTCTAGGAATAAATTACAGATCAAAAGCCAAGAATCTATCGATTTCATCCAATACTACTTGTTTATATTCCTTGAATATGGGGTGCTTTGTTTGATATTTCCCTTTGATTTGTTGAATTATTGGCTTAGCATCCCCACTAACTTTGAGATAATTAATACACAATTGCTTGGCTTTCCTTAGCCCTAGTAATAAAGCTTCATACTCTACAACATTATTTGTACAAGAAAATTCTAACTTGTATGGTATGTCAAGATAGCTTCCATTAATGTCTATCAACAATACTCCAACTCTTGCTCCTACTTTATATTTTGCCCCATCAAAGGTCATAGTCCATAAATCTGAAGTCAAAATTCTATCAATTTTTGCATTTGCTTCAACCTTCAATTTTGGATCCATATTCTCAGCATCAACCACTTCTAACAAGAAAGAAAAATGGTAAATAGATTAAACCCCCATATCCTTTTCCTCAATGGAGTTCATGATATTAACCATATTATTATTAGGATCTCTAAATTCAACTAAATGCATATTAAAGGGTTCTCTTTTCAATATCACTTTTTCCTTACCCTGCATTGGTATAGTGGCATATGACCAATTCAACTGAATAGTTCCACATAGATACTTTGTCCAATGCCTAGAGAGTAAGATGGAAAAGAAATAATCCACATCTACAATTGCAACATCCATTACCACACCCTTATTAGGATATTGTTCAATATGGATAATAAGTATAGTGATAATGCATACACAAGGTACTCTCCTATTATCCATTACAAAAATAAGGGGATGCTCTTTTTGATAAATCAAGCCTAACTGATCAACTACCTATTTTGACATCACATTCATGGAAGCACCACTATCAAGCATGCAATTATGAATAACATATTTGTCCCCATAGCATGATGTGTATCTTAGTGATATATAAAATAGCTTAACTAAATATGGGGCTTTGACTGCATTATTCTCAAGTCTTGTTGGATTTTTAGACTATCCTCTTGATTGATCAATTAGTTTTAAGGCTCTACATACCTAATCTTGATATTTTGGTATAGTCATTAACTCCCCAAAATTTATTTTGAACTTCTACTTGGAAACCTCTACATCTAGATCAAACTTATATTTCTTATCATCAATTTCCTTTCTATATATTTGATTAACCAAATCATTTTGTTGCTTTTGGATAATTTCCTCCACATCAGGCTCTTCAAGATTCATTTGCAACTTCATCTGATTTACATTTTTATATAGAAATACTTCTGTATTTTTCTCCTTTTGTGTAGGTCCTTCATCAATTTTATCCTAAACTATTCTATTTATGAGATTGATAGCTTGCATTCTTTCTAAAAACTCAACCTCTTTTGTTGTAGGTATAAGCTTCCCCTACTTCATTATATCAAATATGGTATTAGGAGCTTCACATGAGGTTGATACCTCTCCAAAGACTAAAGCTCTTTGTTCAGGATTACTGGCACATATGTCCATGCCCCTTTAAAATTATTTTTCTCTGGTTTCATCCTCCCAACTCCAACACACATAAATTCTAATATCCTCATCTTCAGATTCAACATTTAAATCAATATTAAAATGTAGACTTAGATAAATACCACGATCAATAGGGTTATTTGGTGCATCACAGGTAGAGCAATAAAAAGGATGATATTATGCCATATTATTATATCATGAGGGATTTTGAATAGAGTCTATATCTCTCTCTACTTCTTTCTTTTTCCAATTCCCATTCCGATTCCTATTTCCCTCTTCATTTCCATTGTTATTCTAGTTTCTATTGAAATTCCTTCTAAAAGAAGGCATGTTATCTTCTTGCTATCCATTATTACCCTATGAAGTTTCTACAATGTTTTCCTTACATTTTTCAATTTTGGCTAACTTATTGTTCAAATTGGTAAACATTTCACTCAACTAATTAGCTATTTTGCTCATAGGATCCAGATCTGTTTTCTTAGGAACAAATAACTCAACCTTCTTGGGCTTCCTTTCAGGTTGATTGGGCTCCAAAGAGTATGCTTTAATTTTACCACTATCAATCATATATCTCTCTATTTAAATAGTCCTTTCCATACATATATCAATGGTGGCTACTGCTTGTTGTATTAGCTCATAACTAAAATCTCCAGGGAAAGCATTCTTGTAAAAATAAATGGACTGATCATAATTTGGCCTTAATGCTATGGGAATATTATTTTTGGTCTTAAATAATATTCTATTGAAATCTTCCATTGATTCATTTTCTTTCTTTTTCATGGTATCCAACTCTGTCAGCTAGGATTGTTCATTCTTCTTGTCTCCTTATTTCCGAAGAAAAGTGTTCTCTAGCTCTTGAAAATTATGAATAGTACCAGCTTTAAGGTTGTTGAACCATTCTCGAGAATCCTTATCTAAGTTTGAAAGATCAATCTAAGGACAACATCTTCATCATATACCCCAAGACTATCCATGACATGCAAAAAATCCCTAATATGATCTTCACCAGTCAAAACATTGTTTCCTTAGAATTTAAGCAAGTACTTATGAGCTTTACCAAGGAGAGGTTTCAAATTTACATTTAAAATAAAAGCTCTATATCTATTGGTTCTTCACTAATTGATATTTTGGTTAGCATTCATATTTTAATTAATATTTTGATTGACATTGACATTTTGGTTTACATTAGGGACTGTAATACTCACTACAGGTTGATATATTGTAGGTATTTGATTCATAGCAGGAGAAGTCCGATTTAAAACAGTCTTTAGAATTGGATTCATAGTAGGAGAAGACCTCAAAATTTGAAACTCCAACAAGCACTACTTTACCACTTATTCTTGTAGACGCTAGATCCAACTCCTTCTTTCTTGATTTTTTAAAATTTTAAGTTCATTCAGAGTCTCCAACACAAATGTGCAAAGAAAGAGTAAGATCTTCAACAATACTCAGGCCAAGATTGCTTTGCCTGATATTAACTCAACTCTCACAAATTTTTACTCTAGGAAATACTATGAGAAATACAAACACAAAATAGTATTGAGTCTTCCTTGGCAATATGCCAAAAACTATTGGGGAAATTTCTTGCACCCTTAAGAGAATTATCACGCAATAAGACTTCCCTAATCCAATTAGCACTGTGGAATTTGGTCAAAAATAGCTATTACATAAAGCTTGATAATAATCATATTTTGTAACTACAATTACCAGAGTTGAATTATGACCTCTCATTGTCTCATAATAGCCACTATCTCCCTCCTTTTTATTAGCCCCTTTACTATTTTTGGGTAATTTGTTATTTTTGGTAAAAAATATCCTGTTTATAGTAAATCACCAAAAAAGCTTGGATAGTTCTCTAAATTAATACACATTATTGGATCACCCATATTAATCCTTCTAGAAAATCTCAACATCTACTCATATCTAAGAAGTCATTAAATTACAAATATTCTTCCAATTTTCTACAAAAATAGTAAATTCTATTTTTAGGGCACTAGATGAAGGAATTAGGGCCCGATAACACACTCAAAAATATTCTAGATTTATAAATAATTTTAGCCACAATGTTTTCCACATATTTATCCAGCTCCCTATAAAATTTCAAGCTGATCCAATGATTGGATCAAAAGTTATGCCCTTCGAAATATATGCTCCTACATCAACCTTAGTTAGGCCAAACATTTATTGACAAAAGACCTTAGGAAAACCAAAACAAAGACCTAAATTTGGTGACATAAAATATTTCATTGCTCTTGGAGAGTGAAACATACTTCAAAAAGACCAAATATTTACAATAACTGGAAAGGATCCAAAAATTTATTAAAATGAGATCGACCAAGGGATTATTTGTAAATTTTGAAAGGACTCACAGGACATCAAAAAATTGAAAATTATGGATAAATTTGTATTGGAGATTCAGGATCCAAAATGAGGATAGTATTAGATGTGCATAATATCATAGTAATCTACATAATTAATCTACTTATGATAGAATACAATTAGAATATTTACAATTATAGATTGTGTAAATCAAGAGAGAGTAGGATTTATGAGGGGGGATGACCCATCATCATCCTCCTCCTAATATAATATATTTAAAGAAATGATGTCATCTTGGGATACCCTATAAATAATGTTGGATTCATATTTATTATAAGAAGAACAATATGGAAGAGGTTGAATATAGTTTAGGATATAGCATATCCCATAGCATCATGACAAATATTAAGTCTTTAGGGGCTCTTTTATGCCCTACTCATACACACCTAGTCCTTTACCTCGATATCCCATGTTAGACTACATTTGCTTAGGAATAGAATATGATTTCAATAAAAGCATGAAGTATACTATAATTTAGTTGGGAAAGGGTTACTAGCATGTATTTTTCAATATTGGCAACACCAACATAAATAAAGGAGAAACTTCATTTGTATCATTTTACCCTTACTGATAGAAGGTAAGCTTAAGGTTTGAGGAAATGGAGGAAGCTTGGCTAGGTCAAATCCAAGTTTATTATTATCTAAATTATGATTATTAATGTTGTTTGGATTAGAGCTTTGACCTTTAGGTTCATTTTTTAGGTGAATTATTCAATATGAGATACCTCAATGCATTACTGATTACAGACTAAGAAGAAGATTATGATTCAAGATCTGAATTAAGAGAAGGATAAATATGAGCTTTAGGTTTCTTGAAATTGATAACTTGGTAGTAGGAAAATAATTTGGGATCAGTTGGAATATGATAAGCCTTACCCCTATATTCATACTTAAGCCATTGATGAAATGTATAAGGGATGGCATGCATCTTTTGGATTTGTGGCCTTCCAAGAAAAATATTGTAAGTTAAGTCATAAGGCATGAAATAGAAAAGAGTGTTACGAATTTGAGGTCTGAATCTAAGGGGTAAGACTATAATTACACTAGCCTCATGCTCCTAATTATAAAAATCCCTAATAACAATATCATATTTATACAAATCCTATTTTTACGCTAAAATACATAATGAATCTAAGGCTACAAACATTGAGACAAGAGCCATTATTGACATATTTGCTTGATGAATGTATCATAAATATCACTTGTGATGTATAATGGAATATATTTGAATATTTAGGTTTTAGGAATATAATCCTTATGGAATTTTATAGTTACATGGTTAACCCCAGTATATTCCACCAAAAAAATGAGATCCTTCAGGTTGAGTTCCTAAGGAACAACTTGTTCACTCAAAATTTTGAGCAAGATGTATCAATGGGTTGAAGAAGTCCTAAAAATCTCAAGAAGGGATATTTTTATTTGGATACTTTCATTTTCATGAAGCAAATAGAAAGTTACATAATGATTAATGGAGGTCCTTCAGGTGGAGAATTTATTTTTGCATAAAGGAACAAAGGATGTCTAGAAGGTCGATCATATGAAGGATTATTTTGTTTTTGCCTAGTTACAACATAAATATCACCATAATATGGTTTGGATTTAGTATGATCCTATAGTGAATGTGAAATTTTCATTTTGATTATGAATAGGCATTAGATTTTGGAAAATCCCAAGGTTGTAATTAGAAGAGAAAAAAGAGTCAAAGCTATTGAGAACAACCTGACCTTTATCAATTAGGTATTTGATCAATTTTTAGGCTCATGCATTTATCACTTGTATGACCATTAATGTAGTGGAATAAAAATTGCTCATTATGTTAGAACGAAGGATTTTTTCCCTTCTAAGTTCTAAAGACCTAGTAAGTGGAAGCTCCACAGTTTTGGCTTTTAAAAATTGATCTAGGTTGGATGAAAGAGGTTTTATCTAGTTGGGATTACTTCCTCTTAGGTTTCTAATGTTGTTGCCTCCCTAAGATAAGCTTTTTAAGAAGGTTATTTATAGCATTAATATTGTTGGTTTGGCATGAGTCTGTAACTCCATTGCCTACAACATGTTTGTTCTTGTGTTGCCCCTTCAATTTAGAAGGAGATTTATCTTCCTCTTCATGGGATTTGGTTTTCAATTGTCCTATTTTGAAAAGGGTAATCTCTACTCTCTTTTCCATTACAATTGCATCTTTGAAATAATATGTAATAGTTGTATCTAATTTGAAGGCTAATTGCTCATTAATATTTCCTATAAAGATGTCTAAAAGATCTTTAGATAGTGGGACATACTGAAGTCTCCCCATGATCGCTTGTCATATTGCCAAAAATTGGCTAAATTATCATATTTACACTACTTAAGTTGGTATAGGTCACCAATTATGGTATTTTTCTCAATTTAGACATAGAATTTCTTGACAAACATCTCAACAAGGTCTCTAAAGATTTTTAAGGAATCCCTTGGTATTTTGTAGTACCATTCCAAGGTAGGACCACAAAGGCTCTTAGGGAAGATCTTATGTAGAAATTTTTCATCATAAAAAAATATTTCTACAAGTAGTTCTAAACAACCTAAGGTGGTTGATAGGGTCTTACTTCCTTTTGTACATTTAAAACTTAGGGGTTATAAAGTTGGGAGGGAAAGGATGACTAGCTATAAAAGGATCAAAGGGTTAGTTGCACAAGTCATTATACAAGTACTTGTGATTGGAAGAAGACCATTGGATGATGGGTATTTGTTATTTAAATAGCTATAGCTTACTTGGGTGAGAATTCCCTCTACCTAGGTGCTTTGATGAGAAATGCCAATTTAATGGGTGAGGAATCTCTCTATAAAAAGGATTTTAATTAGGCATGTCATAATGCATCATGGCATGTCATAATGTGTCAAGGTATGTCATAAGGTGTTATGGCACATCATAAGGTGTCATATGATGTCATAGGCCAAACTAGGAAAATTGTAAATTTGTCCACCCCAAGTGGGAAATCCCTAAGATTCCTCTCTTACACACCCATGCCACTTATCACTTTCTCTCTTATCTTCCACATCATCACTCTCCTCCAACCATAAGAGACTTTAAAATTAGATATCCATTTTCATTTTCATATGTGCACAAAATTTATAATGAAAATCTACTCAAATTTCATTTGATTTTACTGTGTATGTGTTTGACATTGTGATTGTAAGTTTACCTGAAGGACAAAAATGTGCACCATACAATAAAACTTGTAAAACCTGATTTGTTACAAAAAGTGATTTTATATATGAGTGTTACAATATAGGTTTTGCATTACAAGAGATTCCTCTCAAGAAGATTTACAAATTATAAAAATATTACAAAAGGGGTACAATTCTCCTTTTCTCAACAAAGAATGTCTCTGGGTGCAATTCGAATCTTTTCATGCGAGCACGTCATTTTGGGGAGCAGGTTTTTCTATGACCATCATGTAGGTTCAGACATAGAACCTTTTGCAATCTTTAAATCTTGTTATATGCATACAAAGAAAACAACAATGAATTAATAGCATGTACGGGGTCCACCTGTAGCACCCTAAAATTGGCGCAGTAAACCTTAGCAAATAATTAAAATTACTTTAGTAATAATTCAAATTCAAATTTCAACCCCAAAATCACTCCAAAATCGTCTGTTACCCGTTTCCTCATTTTTCGCACCATTTTTAGGATTTTTTTTGTCCGTTGGACGATATCATCATCGATTAGACGATATCGCCTCAGATCGAACGAATTTGTCTGGAGCAAAACGTCCAGACGATTTCGTCCCAAAACTAATTTTTCATAATTAGCTTCTATTTCAACGACGTCTCTAACCTGGGCAAAAGCGTGTCTGCACGGTTAGAGACTTCCCCCGTTGGATATATTCCAGATTAGGATGATCTCCAACCTCCCAACCTCCTTCCTATGCCTATTTAATCTTAGGCCCTCCCCTTGACATTCCCCTGGCTGAAATTTCTTGTAACACGAGTTCTATTTGCATTAGACCATATTAAATCACCATTTGCCTTCGTATTTTTCCAAGTTTGTTTGCAGGAACTTCATTTTTTTTAGCCAGAGCAAGCTCAGATCATCGTAGATGATCTTGTACAATCTCGGATGATCATGCCCCAATTCGAGACAATTTCAACTGCAGTCAACATTGGGGGCAATCAGTGCCCAGAGTTTATGCTTTTCCTATACCTTTCTGCTATTTTATTCTGCATCTAGTTAGTTTTATTATTATTTCCTGTTATTCTGCATCTTGGAGTTCACCCATGTAGCTTAAATACATAATAAAATCATGATTAGCTATTAAAGCATGATAATTTACTTGCATTTCTATTTGGGATTATCTTATTAACATCATTATTATCATTTCACATCATTTTCCTTTATCAGCATAGTTGCATTTTTTGCATTCTGTGTCTATTTCTCTGATTGTAGGTCTCTGACAAATTCTTCTGATGAATTCGTCAGATCTCAGATGATCCTGTCAGATCAGAGACGATCCTGTCAAATTCTATATGATCTGGACTGCTTCAAAAATTAGAACCTCCATCAGAAATCCAGATCAGGTATGGTTTTTCTCACTTAGATTATTCTCTGTATTTTCTGTTTAATTCTATTTTTTGTATTCATTTAAATTTGCATTTCCTAATAGAACAGTTTAGATTCATTTGGCCAAACCTAGGATTTGAATGATTAAAGCTAAAACTGAACACATCAAACACATTCCCAACCTAGGCATGGATACTGCCACTAAACGTTTCCTGGTGAACCCCACCATCCATCAAAAAATCACCTTAATACTCCTCCCCTGAGAGGCGGGACCTTCAAAGGGCCTCTCAGTCCGAGGTATTATCCCATCCTTTTCCCATCCCCCTTCCGAGCGCGGATCCTATAGCCTGAAGGTAAGGGTGCGAAAAATTTGGAGCGATACATTTTGGTGAACCCGACGTGAAACTAAAACCTTTTGAAAACAAAAAAACAAAAAACATAGATGTATTTAAAATCATTAGAAAACTACTAAGTTGCATATCATGTTTAGATGGTAGCTCCTAAGAAAAGACTAGTTGTCACTATAAATGTTGAAAATCAAATAATAGCCATAGAGTTTAATTCTTTGCTTAGACTATCTCAAACATATAGAGTTCCACATTTGTGGGACGAACTTAATAGGATATTGGGTATTATTTCATCTAGATCAACCGAACTTCGACAAATTAAGAGGTTTGTCCTAGATAGAATCCTAGATCCTCATCAACTCATTTTTTATCATGAACTTCAGAGAGCTTGCCATAGGTGGTTAGCTTATAGGAGAGCTCTTGTGTCTTCAAAATTATTCACCTTCGAGGAATACCTCGAGAACGCAACTGTTATACACCAATTCCTAGGTCGTGTAGAAGACTAAGAGGTCGTTCTTATGGATAGGGAAAGGTGGAGGAGAGTTCCTAGAGCTGTGTTATATTGAGAGTATTTCCATGAAATTTATTTCTACCAACCAGAGTCTGAGACAGATAATATCACTATAGCACTTTTTGTCAAATTCTTGAAAGAAAATTTTCAATTTGAAGAACATTTCATGACTCCTGAAGAACTTGAGCCCGTTAATGATATTTATAAATTGTTCATAGAAAACTAGATCATTGCTTTCATTATTATTATTTCTTGCATTTAGTGTGATGTTTGTTATCTTTATAATATTGTTACAAAAACAAAAACAAAAAAAAACAAGAAAAACCAAAAACATAACAAAACCAAAACATTTTATTTTAAATATTATAGTAGGTATATAATTAAAATATATACCTCTTAAGCTTGTTGCATATATATATATATATATATATATATATATATATATATATATATTTTTTATATATATATATATATATATATATATTTGTTGAAATCTAAACTTAAGCACAATGACTAGACTTAGGAATGGTAAACAAACTGAAGAAGAAGAAGAATATTGGTTAGGAAAGAAAACAAAAAAATCAAATGTCCTTCCTGAGGATCCAATTCCAAAAGGAGAAACTCTAGAACAGCCAGAAGATGAGCTTGTTGTAGATTATAAAGAAGAAAATGTTAGAGAGGAAGGATCCTCATCCCCTAGAATGGATCCAGACGGAACTGTTGCTTTTGATAACTTAGAACATTTTTGGAATTTTTTTAGTAATAACATTGGTGCTCTTAATATGGCAGTTCGTATTTATAGAGGACAAATTAGTGACACTCAAGAAGCCGTGGAAGATATGTTTAACGTGCACACTAATCCTTTGTCTTTTATCAATCAAGAAAGCGATAAAGCTGGACCATCCAATATAGATATGGTCACTATGATTCAGAACATGCAAAAAAAATAGGTTACCCAACCCCCTAAGGAACCTGTTATTGAGCCTAAAATCATCCCCACACAAAAGAGACCTTCATTCACTGCTTTATTTTGCCAAACTATTGATCAATATGCTTCAAATCGACAAAAACCTAAAATGAAGCCAAACACCAATTTTCAACAATCTGGGATACAACATAATACAACTTCAAAACTTCTTCATAACACCCTTCCTACCAACAATTTACACAATAGAAATATAGCATCTAATCTTCATGTTCCTCCATAATATGCTCACAAATCCCATATAAATGCCCTACCGAACCAATATGGTGGGCAAACCAGTAATCTGGAAGCCATGGTGAAACAGTTAGCTTCCCGCATGGACCAGATAGATCCCTACCATCCCTCATATAATTATCGAGAGATGTGTAGTCAACCTTTGGATCCCATAGTTGTAGCACAACCATACCCTAAGCACTTTCCCATGCCCGTCCTTCCTATATATAAAGGAACCGAAGATCCCATAGAGCATCTTCGCATGTTTAGGATAGCATGTCATGATATATCACATGATGACTTGCTATTACTAAAAATGTTCCCAAAAAGTTTAGGAGGAATGGCATTAGAGTGGTACTATCAATTGCCCACTCATTCTTTGAGGAATTTTGAAGAAATAGCTAAATATTTTGTCCATCAATTTAGTGCCTACATCGAGAGACACGTGACCATTAAATATTTGTACAACTTAAAACAAGACAAAGATGAATGTTTTGCTGATTTCTTAGCTATATGGAGGCAGTTGACAGGAAAACTACACTTTGTGCTACCTTATAGGGAAATGTTGGACATTTTTATTAATAATTTGCAAGAACAACTATCCTATGAATTATCAATTGCTACCTTGACCACCTTTGATCAAGCTATAGACTTAGCTCGAAGATTGGAAGATGCTCTCATTAGAAGAGGTCAGCTCAAAAAGAAATATGATGAGAAAACATCCAGAAATTAATATAGAAACAAACAAGTTGTAGGTGATGGAGTCACTGATAGTAGAAACATTGCTAATTTTAATACTACGAAAACAACGAAGAAGTTTATATTAAAACCTCTTGATAAACCACCTCGAGAGTTTACTAGATTGAATCAACCATTATCAACTATTCTACCCCAATTACTCGAAAGAGGTTGTATTCAATTACCAGCTATCCGGGAACCTGATCCAACTATACCCGGATACAGAGCTGATTTACATTGTGATTTTCATAAAGGACCTGGACACTCTACCAACTCTTGTAAAATATTGAAACATAAAATACAAGACTTGATTGATAATAATGAAATGGAGGTGCAAGCCTTTCAACCTAAACAAAATCCTCCTAATAATTCTCAAAAGAACATTCCCCAAAATCAGAATCAAAATGCTAATCAATCATTAGATATATTTCAACATCCTTTACCAAAACATGGTAAAGAGGTGGCCAATAAAATTGAACATCATAATGTTCCCCCTCCTACCCAATATGTAGGGACTATTAGTGGACAATTATCTATTTAGGATCCTCAAATATTTGGCACAACTTTCTCCATGGTTACGTCCAGACCCCTATATAATACTCAAACACCGGATCCTAGTGATGTAGAATCGGATAATGAAAGTGAAATAGACATCACCTCAAACCAATCGAATAGTTCTAAAAATGAATCAGATCTGATTCAACCTATCACAGATGCTATGGTTCCAGAAGAACCATTTCCTAGAAGATTTACTACTCAACCCTCTTCTAATCAGTTCCTTCCTAATCAACAAGCCATAAATGCTAGATCAAGACCAATTCAACATCTTCAATATAACATTGTAGGTACCATCGGAGTTGTTACTAGACAACAGGCTCACAATTCTCAATAGGATCAAACTCAGACTGATGGATCAGCTCCATTTATTTTGAAAAATCCTAATAAAGGGAATCATATGTCTAATGTTCAACCAAAACCTCCTTACAATATTAATGAACAATTATCCAATACTACAGCCAGAATTTCCCTGTTGGACTTGTTAAGATCTTCTCCTACCCATAGGGATGAGTTAATGCTCACATAAAGCCAAATGATGGTACCTCAAAATATTTAATTTGAAGCCATGTCCAATACTATCATCACTCGAGAACTCGATTGTATTGACTTTCGAGATAAAGATATCCCACAACATAGTTTACATAAGGATAACCCCTTATATATTACTGCCCTAATAGGAGATGTAGCAGTCAAAAGGGTCTTGATTGATAATGGTTCATATCTAAACATTTGCACTTTTGACTTCTACCAAATATTTGGGTTTAGAAGTGATGAAATGAAGAAAAGCTGACATGATCATAAAAGCTTTCAATGACGAAACACAAGAAACATGTGGAGTTATCACCATCCCATTGCAAGTTGGTCCGAGAACCTTAGACACGATCGTGTTTATTGTACATTGTCCCGCATCATACAATATACTCTTGGTTCATCCTTGGATCAATGCAATGCGGGCTGTCCCATCAACTTTACACCAATGTGTTAAATTTGAATTTAAAAATCAGTTGGTCACTATCCATGGTGATCCTAGACCCTTTGATATGTGTGCTTTGGCGAACCTGTTGGAGTTCAATTTTGCCCTGCTCTGTCATCCACACATCCTAATTCTTATTTTTCATCTAAACGTGTGAAACACACACCCATAACTTCATCTATTTCTCCTCAATTAATTTCACTCTCATATATAGCTCAACAATCTTCTAAACAAACCACACTCGAACCTCAAAAAGATCTTAAATCCACAACCAATCCTTCATGTTCCATCCCTATAATTTCAAAACCTATAGACCCATTTATTAACACCTCTACATTATCTACATCTATCATACCTTCCACATCTAAAGATATAGGGAATTATCCTTCTACCTCTTATGCTCTCACTGATGAACTATTACCTGATTTATCTAAAATTCTTATATCAAAAAAAAAAAATGCTTCTATGCAAGATTCCATTATCTTAAGTAATTTTTCGCCTTCTCCTCGTACCTTGGGCCTCCCACAATCTATGGGAAGTATCTACCAAGTCGGGAGTTGTGCTTTTATTTATAAAGGATATTATTGGGGAAGAATACCCCGAAACATCAAGACGCATTGTGATGGATATGCTCGATGCTATTTTGCTAATGAATATATTAAAGCTAAACCCATAATGCTTAAATTGGGCTATAAAGGGAAAGGTTTGGGACCTTTCCAAAATGGTATGAAAGAACCCTTTGA
Source organism: Wollemia nobilis (assembly GCA_028583015.1). Classification (NCBI taxonomy): domain Eukaryota; kingdom Viridiplantae; phylum Streptophyta; class Pinopsida; order Araucariales; family Araucariaceae; genus Wollemia; species Wollemia nobilis. Next base: position 2,610,559 of record JAQPPZ010017049.1, on the reverse strand, counting down.
GGTAGAACCATGGCCCGCCCAATGTGGTGTGGGCTTATTTCCTAGTAAGGATCAACCCTTCCCTTTTGAAGATGATGATCAACTCATATGTTATCAAGATTATCTAGATAAACAAGATTCTTTGTATCTCAAGAATAATTCTTCTACCTGCAATATGCTATCCATAGCCTATCCTGAAATGATTGTTGAATCCGACGATGAGTTGGAAGGAGATATTTTCCATGATGTCTCTGTGGAAGAGATGTTACACAATGGTTTTTATTTTGATGGTTCTATACCTACTATAGCCCAACTTGAGGCCACAACTCCTCAAGATGAATTATCCAAGTTAACCTTAAAGGAATTACAAGAATTGGGCATTTCACCTGCCCCACCTAATTTTGAAAGAGATCTACACATGGAAGTAGAAAACGTCATTAAGGTTAACATTGGACCTAAGGATAATCTGATATTCTCACAATGACACTGAGAGGGGGGGGGGTGAATCAGTGTAGCTATTTAAATTCAGATCTACAGCACTTTAAAACTTAAGCAGGGAGAACTTAAAAATAGATACAACAATTAAACAAGAGAGCATTCCACAACACACAATTTAACGAGGTTCACCAGTTTTGGCTACTCCTCAAAAATTAGACTGCTTGGACACCCATCCAAATCCAGCCTTTGCAAAGCACCAACTTTACAAACAATTTTCTAGCACCCACTGGAAGGAGCACCAACCCCTAATTTATCTGCACCAACAGAAAGGAGCACCAACCCCTGATTTACCAGCACCAACTGGAAGGAGCACCAACCCCTGATTCCAAGCACCAACTTGGATTTCTATTTTGAATCTTAGATTGACATAAATATGCCTTCACTTTTACAAGACCCTCACTGGTCTATTGCTCTTTTACAAGAACTGCATATACTTACAACTCTGTTGTATTTTTCTCTTTCAGCTCTTCTCTTCTCTCTTACAACCCTCTCTTCTGTATCTTTTTCAGCACACTACACACTCTCTTTTCATGGCTTCTTTTTCCTTTTATTCGGAAATACACAATACTCATGCCACGTGTAGAGCTCAACCCTAACCCTAACTTATTGTACATGAAAACATTCTTTTTGCTCTCTGCTTACTGCGCTTCTGATAGCCTTAAATGCTTACTTACTGCTCTGACAGCCTTATCTGCCCACTTTACGGCTCTGACAGCCTTTTCTGTGCTCTGACAGTGTATCCACCGTTCTGATAGAATTATCTTCTCATTTATAGCTCTCTGACAGCCTTCTCTATTTATTTCGGCTCTGACAACCTTTTTTGTTCTCTTACAGCTCTGACAGAAGAACTGCCGCTCTGACAGCCTTTTTTGTCTTCTTCTCGGCCTGCATGCGCGAAAACATGACATGTCACAAAATCGTGACATCTTTTTCTCTCTCCTCTTTCTCTTCGCTTTGGACTACGAAAATGAAACATGTCACGAAATCGTGACATCTTTTTCTCTCTCCTCTTTCTCTTCGCTTTGGACCGCAAAAATGAAACATGTCATGAAATCGTGACACTTTCGTTGCCTTGTGCCTTTCTCTGCCTTTCGCCCATGAAAATGAAACATGTCATGAAATCGTGACACTTTCGCTGCTTTGCTTCATTGTTCGGCTTGCACCCATGAAAACACATGTCATAAAATCGTGACACTTTCGCTGTCTTGAACTCTTCTCTGTCTCTTGCTTGCAAAAATGGAACATGTCACGAAATCGTGACACTTTCGCTACCTTGTGCATTTCTCTGCCTTACACCCACGAAAATGGAAGATGTCATGAAATCGTGACTTTTTAGCTCTTCCTCTTTTAAAAATATTTTTTTGTCATGAAATCGTGACACTTTTATCTCCCTTCTTCTCTCTCAATATGTCATGATATCGCGACATTTTTTCTCCTTAGCACTTTTCTTCTCATCAGGTCATGAAAAGCGACATGTCGCGATATCGCGACACTTTTTCTCTTGAGCTCTTCCTCTTGCAATATGTCATGAAATCATGACACTTTTTATCTTGCCTTCTCTCTCCTGCAATATGTCATGAAATCGTGACACTTTTTCTCCTTAGCGCTTTTCTTCTCATCGGATCGCGAAAACCCGACATGTCATGAAATCGTGACACTTTTTCTCCTTAGCGCTTCCTCTTGCAAATTGTCATGAAATCGTGACACTTTTCCTTGCAAGCTCTTTCTCTCAAACATGTCGCGAAATCGCGACAGTTTTCTTCGCTTGCGCCATTTCTCCAAACATGTCATGAAATCGTGACAATTTTCTTTGCTTGCGCCATTTCTCCAAACATGTCATGAAATCGCGACAGTTTTCTTACTTGCCTTCTTTGCTTTCAACATGTCACGAAATCGTGACAGTTTTTCTACTTGGCTTCTTTGCTTCCAACTTGTCACGAAATCATGACAGTTTATCTTGCGCTTTCTCTCTCTTCCAACATGTCACGAAATCGTGATAGTTTTCCTTGCGCTTTCTCTCTCCTTCGATATGTCATGAAATCATGACAGTTTTGCCAGCATTTTCTCTCTCCTCCGATATGTCGCGAAATCGTGACATTTTTGCCAGCATTTTCTCTCTCCTCCGATATGTCGCAAAATCGTGACAGAAAACATGTCGCGATATCGCAACAGTTTTCTTGTCTTTTTCTTTGATTTTTTGAATCTGGGCCACTTCTGTCTTCTTGGAAATTCACTGTACATGTTCTGACTGACCTCTGAACTCCTGTCCACTGCATCATCAATTGATCTATCTGTCTGTGTTGACAACAATGACAATACTGTTTCTGCACCTTGCTCAACAATCTCCCCCTTTGGAATTGTTGGCAACACATGTGCAATTTCCAGTAATTCTTCTCCCCCTTTGACAATAATACCAAAGGGCTGCTGTAGACTCCCCCTGAGTCCATGCACAACATTCTCAGGCACACAATGTTATAGTTAGCAAAAATTACAAACATGAGCAAACAGGTAATCAAATATATAAATGCTCCCCCTGAGAATGTGTTCCCGATAGCTAGTCAGTTCTTGGGTAGTGTGACCACTCCCAACTTACTGCGAAGGTATTCAAAAACTTCCTTGGGCAACGGTTTAGTGAAGATATCCGCTACTTGCTCTGTAGTTGGAACAAAATCCAATTTAACCTCACCTTCTACAACTTTATCCTTCAAAAAGTGATACCGGATTGCAATATGTTTGGTGCGAGAATGCATAACCGGATTCTTTGAGATGTTAATAGCACTGGTATTATCACATTTAACTGAAATTGGCTCTTTGAAGTTAATGCCAAGATCTTTCAAGGTTTGTCTCATCCATAAAATCTGTGTACAACATGTTGTTGCTGCAATGTATTCTGCCTCTGTTGTGGATAGAGAGATTGATTCTTGTTTCTTGCTGTGCCATGCTACCAACCTGTCTCCAAGATAGAATGCACCTCCATAGGTACTCTTTCTGTCATCTATACATCCTGCCCAATCTGCATCAGAGTATGCAAAAAGAGTGAAGTCCTTACCTTTTGGGTACCATAACCCATACTCCATAGTACCCTTGAGGTACCTAAAAATCCTCTTCATAGCTTGTCACATGAGTCTCTTTGGGACTAGCCTAAAATCTTGCTACCATGCATACTGCTCGTAGGATATCTGGTCTGGTAGTAGCTATCAAATACAATGAAGCTTCCAATCATAGATCTGTACATGGTTTGATCTACATCTGGAGATTTGTCATCCTTGCTCAACTTGCAACCTGTTGTCATGGGAGTGCTAACAGGTTTACAATCTTCCATTGTGAACTTTTTCAGCATTTCTTTCACATATTTAACTTGAGAAATAAAAATGCCCTTTTCATTTTGGTTAACTTGCAGTCTAAGGAAATATGAAAGTTCACCAATCATAGACATTTCAAATTCTTTCTGCATTTTATTTGCTAAGTCTTTACATGACTCATCATTGTTGCTGCCAAAAATTATATCATCTACATAAACAACAAGGACAATAAGATGGCCATTGTCTATTTTGACATACAAGTTACTATCCACCATACCTTTCTTGAACCCTTGTTCAGTGAGATAGTTGTCCAGTCTTGCATACCATGCTCTGGGTGCCTGTTTCAAGCCATACAAGGCTTTCTTCAACTTGCAAACAAAGTTGGGATTATCACCGAGTTGAAAACCATCTGGCTGCTCAATATAAACTTCTTCTTCAAGATTTCCATTCAAAAATGCTGATTTCACGTCCATCTGATAAACTTTGAAATTCCTGTGGACTGCTAAAGCCAGAAACATTCTGATTGCCTCGAGTCTAGCCACTGGTGCAAAAGTTTCCTCAAAATCAATACCTTCAACTTGAGCATAGCCTTTACAGACCAATCTTGCTTTATTCCTTACAACCTATCCGTCTTCATTCAATTTGTTTCGAAAAATCCATTTAGTACCGATTATGTTTTTATTTGTAGGCCTTGGTACTAACTCCCAGGTTTTGTTTTTCTCAATCTGATCTAGTTCTTCGTTTATTGCCTTCATCCAACTTTCATCTGTGCTTGCTTCAGTAATATTTTTGGGCTCAATGTTGGATAAAAGGGAGTAGTTACTTACTACTCTTCTTCTTGTCTTAACACCAACAGTGGGGTCCCCAATAATTTGCTCTCTGGGATGATTTTTTTGCCAGCTTCCTGTTTTGAACTTTTTGTTTTCTTCTACTTCTGAATCAATACTTAAATCATCTGTGTCAATTTTTTGATTCTCTTCTGTTTCCTTTTCTTCATCTCCTTCAATAACTTCTTCATAAATAGGGTAGTTTTCTTCACAGCTGACTGCTCGTTTCCTATCTTCATCAAATTTAACATCAGCACTGTCTACAATTTTCTTTAGCCTTTTGTTGTAGCATTTGTAAGCTTTGCTTTTTGATGAATAGCCAACAAAGATACCTTCATCAGCTCTATCTTCAAACTTACCAAGATTATCTTCGGTTCTTTTGATATAACACTTGTCTGCCAAAGACTTTGAAGTATTTTGTTGTTGCCTTCTTGCCGAACCATAGCTCATAAGGGGTTTTGCTTTCATGCGACCTCAACATGCACCTGTTTTGGATATAAACTGTAGTATGGACTGCCTCTTTCCAAAATTTGTCTACAATTTTGCTCTCGATCAGCATCGTCCATGCCATTTCCTGCACAATTCTGTTCTTTCTTTCTACAACACCATTCTGCTGAGGTGTCCTTGCTGCTGAAAACTGTCTTCTGATCCCATATTTTTGATAGTATTCTGCAAACTCCTCTGAGATGAACTCTCCTCCTCTATCTGATCTTAAGCATTTGATCCTCTTTCCTATTTCATTCTCAACTTGGTTTTTGAAAGTCTTGAACATTTCAAAAGCTTCAGATTTTTGCTTCAAAAAGAATATCCAGGTCATTCTGGAATAGTCATCTATGCACAACATAAAGTATTTGTCACCATTTATACTTTGTGTTCTCATAGGTCCACATAAATCAGTATGTATTAGTTCTAAAGGTTTGCTGGTAAAGTACTCCTTTGATTTAAATGTGGCTCTAGTTTGCTTCCCCTTTTGGCATGAAGCACAAATACTATTTAGTGGTTTGCCAATGGAGGGTATATCTCTTACCGCCCTTTTTGAGCTTATTTTTACCAAATTGTCAAAGTTGATATGACCGAGCCTCTTGTGCCACAACCAATTTTCATCTTCTTGTCCAATCAAGCATGCTCCTTCTGAAGTCTCTAAGAGAGTATACAGGTTTCCAGAAGTCCTTGAACCGGTAGCAATCAACTTCCCACTGTTAGCTTTTCTCACTTCATAACCCCCGCTTCTTAAAAATTACTTCATGACCTCTGTCACAGATTTGACTTACGCTGAGCAAGTTATGCTTCGGACCAATCACAAACAAGACTTCGTTTGATTTGATCTTTCCATCACTGATCTTGACTGATCCTTTGCCAACTATCTTTGCTCCATCATTATTTCCAAATTTCATAGAACCACCTTCGTAATTCTGTAACTTCTCAAATTTTTGCTTGTCACCTGTCATGTGACTGGAGCATCCACTATCAAGTATCCATGGTGCAAATTTGTTCTATGCTTTAAAAGCAGTCTGAACAATCAAAGATTCCTTTTCTTCCTGGAGTTTCTCCTTTTCTTTCTGGAGTTTCTCCTTTTCTTTCCATTCTGGTTTGATAGCACTTTTGGCTACTTGTTTTGCCTTTCCCCTTTCATTAGCTTGTGCCTGTTTTTCAAGAAAATTTTTATTTTGTTTCAATCCAGTTGGTTGAGATTTTCTACCCTGATATTTATTTGCTGCAAAAGTGCTTCTACAGTTTCTTGCAATGTGTCCAAAATTATGATAGTTATAACATTCTACTGCATAATCCATCAATGGTGAAAAGACATTTCTACTGGTGAAATTCCTTTGTGCTACATTATAACTGCAATCTGAAATCTTATGACCATAAGCATTGCATTTAAAACAATAACCATAAAAAGAATGATTAAACCTGGGTGAAGGTCTTTGCCATTTTGAAGTAGGAGCCATGAATCTTCTCCTTCTTGGATGTGTGACTTTTGTGAATCCATCTTTGTCAGTACTCCTCTTGAGTCTGGCATTATTGCTTTCTTTGGCATGATTTGTTTTTTCTTGATCAACCCTGATCTTATCTTCTTTCTTTATGGGTTCTACATTTATGGCCTTTGATCCCTCTGATGATTCTCCTTCATCGAAGCCCAAACCAAATTTGATGCCAGAAGGCCTTTGGTTATTTATAATTTTATCCAGCTTTACAGAACTTTCTTCAAACTTATGATAACAACTCAATTTCTGATTCATCTCCTCTAGCTGCAATCTTAACCTAACAATGTCTTCTTCTAGCTTGCTGCACTCATCTATTTTTATGGTTAATTGTACTTCGAGAACTTCAGACACTTTCTTAAATTCATCTGTCTAAACTTTCAAGCTGTTTATTATTTCATTGGCATCCTCAAGCTTTCTTGAAAACTTTTTATTCTTTTTCCTTTCTGTGCTCAGCTCTTTAAGTGCAGCAACCAACTCACCTTCTAGATACACTTCAGCCTCATCCTCAGGTTTTTCATTACATTCCTATTTTTCCTCTGTTTTTCTTTCTTCAAATGCCATGAACAGAGCTTCACCTGCTTCTTCTTCGGAATCCTCACCGAGAGCAGTCTTCGAAGAGCCGACATTCTTGGATATGAAACTTTTCTTCTTGAAGTTGCTTTTTCTAAAATGTGGTTTCTTCTTCCAGTCACTTCTTTCTTGGTGTGACCCTTCACCATTTTTGTTTTTCTCATTCATTGGACAATTAGTTGCAAAGTGCCCGACGCCTCCACAGTTGAAGCACTTAAACGGTAACTTTCCTCTGTACTTTCCTTTTCCCTTTATTAGTTTCCTAACAAAGTTTGCTTCTGTTTCATCTGAAGATTCTTCTTCCTCAGATTCTTGTTTAGCTTTTATATTTTTGTGTGCTTTAAAAGTAGCTTCTCTGTCTGAGGGCTTAGTTTGTCCTATTCTCATTTCGTATGCAGTTAAAGAACCATGCATTTCATCCATGCTAAAAGTATTTAGATCTTTAGCTTCTTCTATAGCAGAAACTTTAGAATCAAATCTTTTGTGAAGAGTTCTTAGTACCTTTTTCACGATGATTGCATCTTCCATTTCCTCGTCGAGTCCTCTAATCGCATTAATAATTCCATTGACTCTCAGCATATAGGCCTCTATGTTCTCATCGTCATTCATTTTTAATGCTTCGAACTGAGCTCGATGCGTTTGTAGCTTGGCTTCCTTGATCTTGTCGTCTCCTTCATGAATGCTCTGCAGTTTGTCCCACATGTCTTTTGCCATTTTACATCTCATGATCCTTATCAGTTCACTTGTCTACTAACCCACACATTATAGCATTCTTTGCTTTAGAGTTATTCTCAAACTTTTTCTTCTCGATAGCATCTATTGGAGGAGTAGAGGGTATTGTGTATCCACTGTCTATCGACTCCCAAATGTCATATCCCAAAGCACATAGATAAGTCTGCATCCTGAGTCTCTAGAAAGAGTAATTAGTTCCATCGAACAAAGGAGCTTTGTTGGATGAAAATCCTTCACCACCGACCATTGTGTTTCTTCCAAGATCACCTTAGCTGATTGAGCTTGTTCAGGAACCTTGCTCTGATACCAATTGATATTCTCACAATGACACTGAGAGGGGGGGTGAATCAGTGTAGCTATTTAAATTTAGATCTACAACACTTTAAAACTTAAGCAGGGAGAACTTAAAAATAGATACAACAATTAAACAAGAGAGCATTCCACAACACATAATTTAACGAGGTTCACCAGTTTTGGCTACTCCTCAAAAATTAGACTGCTTGGACACCCATCCAAATCCAGCCTTTGCAAAGCACCAACTTTACAAACAATTTTCTAGCACCCACTAGAAGGAGCACCAACCCCTAATTTATCTGCACCAATAGAAAGGAGCACCAACCCCTGATTTACCAGCACCAACTGGAAGGAGCACCAACCCCTGATTCCAAGCACCAACTTGGATTTCTATTTTGAATCTTAGATTGACATAAATATGCCTTCACTTTTACAAGACCCTCATTGGTCTATTGCTCTTTTACAAGAACTGCATATACTTACAGCTCTGCTGTATTTTTCTCTTTTAACTCCTCTCTTCTCTCTTACATCCCTCTCTTCTATATCTTTTTTAGCACACTACACACTTCTCTTTTCACGACTTCTTTTTCCTTTTATTCGACAATACACAATACTCATGCCACGTGTAGAGCTCAACCCTAACCCTAACTTACTATACATGAAAACATTCTTTTTGGCTCTACTTATTGTGCTTTTGATAGCCTTAAATGCTTACTTACTGCTCTGATAGCCTTATCTACCCACTTTACGGCTTTGACAACCTTTTCTATGCTCTGACAGTGTATCCGTCGTTCTGACAAAATTATCTTCTCATTTACAGCTCTCTGACAACCTTCTCTATTTATTTCGGCTCTGACAACCTTTTCTATTCTCTTACAGCTCTGACAGAAGAACTACCGCTCTGACAGCCTTTTTGTCTTCTTCTCGACCTGCATGCGCGAAAACATGACATGTCATGAAATCATGACATCTTTTTCTCTCTCCTCTTTCTCTTCGCTTTGGACCACAAAAAATGAAACATGTCACGAAATCGTGACAACTTTTTCTCTCTCCTCTTTCTCTTCGCTTTGGACCGTGAAAATGGAACATGTCACAAAATCGCGACACTTTTTCTGCCTTGTGCCTTTCTCTGCCTTTCGCCCATAAAAATGGAACATGTCATGAAATCGTGACACTTTCGCTGCTTTGCTTCATTGTTCGGCTTGCACTCACGAAAACACAACATGTCACGAAATCATGACACTTTCGTTGTCTTGAACTCTTCTCTGTCTCTTGCCCGCAAAAATGGAACATGTCACGAAATCGTGACACTTTTCTTGTGCATTTCTTCTTCGCCACAAAATCGAAACATGTCACGAAATCGTGATGCTTTCGCCTTTGAGCTCTTCCTCCTTGAATTTGTCATGAAATCGTGACACTTTTTATCTTGCCTTCTCTCTCCTGCAATATGTCATGAAATCGTGACACTTTTTCTCCTTAGCGCTTTTCTTCTCTTTAGGTCGCGAAAACGCGACATGTCACGATATCGTGACACTTTTTCTCTCGAGCTCTTCCTCTTGCAATATGTCATGAAATCGTGACACTTTTATCTTGCTCTCTCTCTCAATATGTCATGAAATCGTGACATTTTTTCTCCTTAGCGCTTTTCTTCTCTTCGGATCATGAAAACCTGACATGTCACAAAATCATGACACTTTTTCTCCTTAGCGCTTCCTCTTGCAAATTGTCATGAAATCACGACACTTTTCCTTGCAAGCTCTTTCTCTCAAACATGTCACAAAATCGTGATAGTTTTCTTCGCTTGCACCATTTCTCCAAACATGTCACGAAATCATGACAGTTTTCTTTGCTTGCGCCATTTCTCCAAACATGTCACGAAATCATGATAGTTTTCTTACTTGCCTTCTTTGCTTTCAACATGTCGCGAAATCACGACAGTTTTTCTACTTGGCTTCTTTGCTTCCAACTTGTCGCAAAATCGTGACAGTTTGTCTTACGCTTTCTCTCTCTTCCAACATGTCACGAAATATATTTCTATATTCGCGAAATCATGACATTTTTTCTAGCATTTTCTCTCTCCTCTGATATGTCACGAAATCATGACATTTTTGCTAGCATTTTCTCTCTCCTCCGATATGTCACGAAATCACGACAGAAAACATGTCGCGATATCGCGATAGTTTTCTTACTTGTCTTTTTCTTTGATTTTTTGAATCTGGGCCACTTCTGTCTTCTTGGAAATTCACTGTACATGTTCTGACTGACCTCTGAACTCCTGTCCACTGCATCATCAATTGATCTATCTGTCTGTGTTGACAATAATGACAATACTATTTCTGCACCTTGCTCAACATAATCCTCACATCATCAGTATTGGATCAAAATTAAGTCAAGAAAAACAAGAGCAATACATTGCATTCCTTAAAGAATATGAAGATGTCTTCGCTTGGACATATGAAGATATGCCAGGTTTAGACCCTTCTATAGTCATGCATCACCTAGTAGTCCATCTAAATGCTAAACCTATTAAACAGAAACTTAGAAAAATGCATCCCAAAGTGGCCTTGCTAGTCAAAGGGGAGTTAGAAAAACTCCTAAATGTTATTTTTATACAAGCTATTTATTATGCTAAATGGATCTCGAATGTAGTTCCAGTCACCAAGAAAGAAGCTACCAAAGTTAGGGTTTGCATAGACTTTAGAGATATTAACGTTGCATGCCCTAAAGATGATTTTTCTCTTCCCAACATGGATCAAATCATTGATTTTACTGTGAGGAGTGGAATGATGTCCCTAATGGATGGATTTTCCAGTTATAATCAGATCAGGATAGCTCTTGAAGATCAATCTAAAATAGCCTTTATTACCCCCTGGGGTACCTTTTGTTGGAAAGTGATGCCATTTGGTTTAAAGAATGTAGGCACAACATATCAATGAGCCATGACTTATATCTTTCATGATATGATGCATGATATCCTACATGATTATGTAGATGATATTATAGCTCGCTCTATTAATGAAGATGATCATTTAGATGATTTGAGAAAAGTATTTAATTGGTTAAGAGAATATCTTATTCGATTAAATCCAGCCAAATGTATATTCGGAGTCAAGTCCGATAAACTATTAGGGGTTTTAGTTTCTTTACGTGGTATTAAAATCGACCCTCTCAAGATTGCGGCTATCATTGATATGCCCGCACCTACCAATATATCTTAGTTACGAAGTTTACAAGGTAAGCTTCAAGCTATCCGTCGCTTCATCGATAAGCTGGCAAAAAAAACTAGTCCCTTTCTTAAGCTCCTTAAGAAGGATGTCCCTTTTAATTGGGATGACGAATGTAAGGAAGCTTTTGAACTTCTCAAAAAATACCTCCTCAACCCACCTGTGCTTTCACTGCCTAGACATGATTGCCCATTTATCCTGTATATTTCAACTTTAGATTTTGCTTTAGGAGCTATGTTAGATCAACTTGATGATGATAAAAGAGAACGTGCTAATTATTATATTAGCTAAACTTTAATTAGTTATGAAACCCGCTACACAGCATTAGAAAAACTATGTCTAGCAGTCATATTTTCTACGCAAAAATTATGCCATTATATGCTCAGTCAGAAAACATATGTCATTGCTAAATATGATCCCTTGCGGTATCTCATGAGTCGACCTTATTTATCGAGTCGTACAACAAAGTGAGTTCTTGCTCTAAGCGAGTTTGAACTCATGTTCATAGGACAAAATTTTCTTAAGGGTCAAATCATAGCAGATTAATTGGCTACTGCACCCTTAGAGTCTACCCATCCCCTCATCATTGAGTTTCTTGATGAATGCCTTCAATTAGAGGTAGACCATGTTGAACAATGGTCCTTATACTTTGATGGAGCCCGATGCATGAGTGGGGCTGGTGCAGGTATTATTTTCATATCTCCACAAAAACACATTATACCTTTGTCCTTTAAATTAACATTTGCTTGCACCAATAATACTGCCGAATATAATCCTTGGATTACGAGCTGCCTTGGCGCTAAAAATTAAACATTTGCTAGTTTTTGGTGATTCTCAACTTGTTATAAACCAAATTAATAAATTTTATCAAACTAGAGATGATAAATTACGCCCATATAAAGCATATGTTTTACAATTAATATCTCTATTTGATCAAGTTACCTTGGAAGCTATTCCTTGAACTAGCAACCGTGCGACTGACACTATGGCCGTAGCTGCATCTCTTCTACCCTTGGAGTTAGATGACAAATATGCCACCATCATTATTCGTCAACTCCAGGAACCCGCTTCAAATAAGTCATGCTTAGAACCTTTGGATGTGTTTCTAATCAATGAAACTACTCTTGAACCTTGGTATACAAATATATTTGATTTTCTTCACAATGGGACTTTCCCTGCCAGTTCTAATAGAAACTAGTGTCGGTTATTACGTAGACGAGCAAGTCGATTTGTAATAATTGGCACTACTTTATATAGGAGATATTTTGAAGGTATCCTATTAAGATTTTTGAATCTAGAAGAATCCAAATTAGCTTTGAGTGAAGCCCACGATGGATCTTGTGGAGGACACTTCAGTGGTAGTGTCATTGCTAAAAAGCTCCTTAGGATAGGCTACTTTTGGCCTACCATGGAAAATTATGCACATGATTATGTGTGCCATTGCGACAAGTGCCAGAAACATGCTGACCTTGTCCATGCCCCTGCACAAGCACTGCAGGCTATTTCATCTCCTTGGCCCTTTTCAAAATGGGGCTTAGACATTATTGGAAAAATTAATCCTGTGTCATCTGATGGACACAAATTCATCATAACCGCCACTGAGTATTTTATGAAGTGGTTTGAAGCTATGCCTTTAGCTTCCTGCATTGAAACACAAGTCTCTAAATTTATTTTTAATCAAATCATTTGTAAGTTCAGAATTCCTGCAAATCTCATCTCAGACAACGGAACTTGTTTCAAAAATAAAGATGTTAAGAAATTATGCCAAAAATATAAGATTCAACATTGCTGGTCCACTCCCTATTATCCTCGGTGGTAATGGCCAAGCGAAGCATCTAATAAAACATTAATTAAAATCCTTAAAATATTGGTCAATAAATTTGGTCGCGACTGGCACATTCAATTATATCCAGCTTTGTGGGCATATCGCACTAGTATGCGTACTCCCACAGGTACTTCACCTTTTGTTTTGGTTTATGGCACTAAAGCTATTTTTCCCTTTGAATTAGAAGTTCCTTCTTTGGATCTACTACTTCAAGATACCAAAGTAGGAGATGAATATCGAGCTGGCAGACTTAGTCAGCTGGAACTCCTAGATGAAAAGCGCATCAATACTTTGGAGCATCTTCGTGCCTACCAAAACAAGCTTAAAAGATCATATGCTGAGAAAGTTCGTCATCGATCCTTTGAGGTCGGTGACCTTGTTTTAAAAGAAAATAAAAAAAATACTAATGCAACTAAAGACCTTAAAGGTAAATTTGAGCCCAACTGGCTTGGACCATATATTATCACTGCTAAATTTGAATCGGGAGCATACAGAGTAGCTACCTTAGATGGTAAAGATTTAAAATAACCTATGAATATTATGCATCTTAAACGTTACTATGCATAAAAATTTGGTCATTTCATCATTTGTATATATTTTGCATGTTGTCTCATTTTAAATATATATAAAATTGTTTCAACAAAAACAAACAAAAATAAAAGTAAAAACAGCAATATTTTTGACTCTTTCGAAACCAAAAAAAAAAATAATAATAAAGAGAAGAAAGAGAGAGTCAAAATTATCAAACTCCTCACAAATATTTGTTGTATATATTTCTTCTTAAAGTATTGCAGTTATATTTTCAAATTATTTTGGATAAATTAGCATTTATTTGGAATCTCTCACTTTTGCAAACACAAAAATAAATATCTTGATTTTATCTGGCATGCTTACTAATCTCTCTTATATCAAAGTCCACAAAATTCAATTAAATAAAGTTTTATCACAGAGAATTGATCTTGTTATTTACTTAAACCAAGCATATCCTTTCACAATAAAATGATTATATTTGTAAAGTCCATGCTATGCTACATAGTAGAAGTGGTTCCTTGAGCAAAAATTTTCCCCTACTATCCTATCATGCACATGGTCTAGAATATTTGAAAATTGACAAAAGGACAAGCTCACCCCTACCCAGAATAAAAATCCCTTGCTCTACAGCTAATCCGAGCAAGTATCCCTAGAATAGGAAGCAAAAGAAAAAGAAAAATCAAGCAAAATCATGAGAAAAAGACGTATTATTTTAGAATCATTTTGTACTCTCTTAGCACTATTTCAGCATTATCTCAAATATCAAAGCAAAAGATACGAAAAAGAAAAATACAAAAAAAAAAAAAAAGCGAAACAAGCAAAAGCAAAAGCAATAAAATCCCTTTCCCTACCCATTGAAAAGAAAATAAGGGTTGATGAGCTTGAATCCATGGAATTCTCAATTATTTAAAAATTGTGAGGTAAGCCCCATAATAGGTGGTTTGTGCCCAACCCGCTTGGCCTTGGGTAACTCCTAGCGTGGTGATATGTCTGTCACATTAGCGACCTTCTTTTGTATAGACCTATGTCTGCTTATGGATTAGCTAGCTCTTGATAACCTGACTTACATAGTAGTCTAGTATGGTTATATGCATCTAAATCATGGTTAATGAACACTTATTTGGTTAATTCAAATCACTTGTATCAAATTATCTTGCTCAAAACTGGTAAATGCACAAAGCAATTGCACACACATTTGTATTTGAGAGATTTTGTGTATCATTATGATAAATCAAGATTGGAAATGAACTCACATATGCACATGGGATTCCTTATAAATCTAACTTTTGTCTTTAAGATACTTTGAAATATTTTTGCAAATTGTCCGGAATAATTTCATTTTCTTCTCTGAGAACAGTTGTTTAGTATAAAGACAACTACATGCATTATCAAAAAAATCAAAATCATTTTCAAAAAACATGCAATAAAGTTACATTTATATACAACTTTTTGAATTTCGCGATGATGGTATAGTTCCAAAACCAAAATTGGAATTTTATGCCTAGCACAAGTCCATCATCTTCATATTTTCTATTTATTTTCAAAAATTAAAAAATCAACCATACAATAAAACTATTATTTTCTTCTTTGGATTTCACGATGATGGTATAAGTTTATACCTAAATATTCTATGCCTAGCGCAAACCATTGTACTAATTTTATTTCCCATTTATTTAAAATCATAAAAACACATGACTTAAATCATTATGTTACACAATTATGCTTTACAAACAAACAAACACTTATTCTATTTCATGTCATTATGTCAAACTTTAATTTTGCAATGATGGTATAATTCCTAGGGAATTATTCAACAATTTTATCACACTTAGGAATTTATGCCTAGAAAAAATCATTTTCTAATATGTTTCATGCATAATATTTTCATGGAAATCTGAAAACAAATCACCATCATCATCATCATTTGCATCATCACAACAAAGTCTTAAGATAGTATCTTAAGCACTCTTTTACTTTTAGCAATATTTCTATACCAGGATTAGCTTGACGACCTAGCAAGCGACGAATCCAAGAAATGGTCTATAATAGTGACAATGTCCTTTGAAATTATTGTTAAAAGTCCCTTTTTTTTATCAAATCACACCACAAACAACCAATTTTTTTACATCAGATTATTTTATTTAAATTTTAAAAGCATGACATTCAAACCATAATATTTCCAAACGACATAATTACATGAATCATCAAATCAATCACATCAAAACATTAAAGCATCATACAAACACATAATACAAGTCATATGATCAAAAATATCTCATCTATATATATATCAACAATATATACATCATCTCAAAATTGGATCGGTATGCCACAATCTGTACCTCGACATACTCAATCCTCTATCAAAAATAATAAACACTATGTATCAATCTGTGCAGTGCAGTCTGTAGCAGCTAGCCTTAAGAACCCCTCGAGCTCTCAGCCTCATCTCCTCCCCTGCCCTCGAGGTGGACGAGGTGGCCCCATCATAGTCCATGTGGTGCTATGAGTCCTGGACTTTGATCATGATGATGTCCTTGATGACCTCATCATGACAGGCTTCGTAATGTGGGCCGACAATGGTAACCTCTGCCCCTCTGGTACCATATGGTAGTATAACATCTAATAGAATGTGATCTAGGCAATAGCCCGTGCTAGGTCCCGAGTGCTCGCCCCTCCACTCCGTGCTTTGAGATGTGCGACCTCATATTTGAGCTGTGTGGCCTCCTCTCGATGTAATGTAGCCTCATCTTGTAAGGACTGCACCTAAGCCTAAAGATGAACAATCTTCGCCCGGAGAGTAGCCATCTTGCTACTCTCTCCTACCTCAACACCATTGCCCTTATCGGGCAATGGTGGCCTCTCTCTCTACGAATAAGGGGGTCTCTCCTCCCTCCTCTCCCACTACCATGGCTTATGATGATCCTATGGCCTCCTCTGCTCTCTCCCGTCATGACCCTGTGCCACCTAAATGGTCGCCTGGCATCGCCTCCCCATCCGATGCACAACTGCGTGAATCAAACCCTAAGCCCTCGTCATCTGAGGAGGATGGATGCTTGCATACCAGGCATCATAGCCATCAGAAACCCCTACATTGTCCCCATCCACTGGATGAATGGGGGAATCGTCCATGTCCTCACTCTAGAAGCACTGCATATTTGGAGCCCCGCTGACTGTAGTGTTATCTCGAACGGTTTGAGAAAACTCATAGTCCCTGAGAGATGGGATCCCCTGCTGTAGACCGAACTGCCTCAAAACTCGGTCGTAGCAATGGAGCTCCACCTCTCCCCTCTCCATCCTCAGCCAACAGGTTCACCTAATGCAATCCAGCTCCTGTCCATCCTTGGCCCACCCTGGATGATCTCTCCAATGCCTCTAGGTGATCTGGTCGGAGACAAGGTCGACAAGTAGTCTCCAGGACATTAGCAGATCTATCGGCCACTGTGACCCTCTTCGGAGCCACTAGTAGAAAACTCGAGGCCCATCCCCATCAATACCTGTGGCCTCTACATCATGATGTGCTCCCAGCACCAAACCTGTAGTAGTGATATCATGACCAGACATCGACCACCCTTGTATATGACCCCATGCAGGATCCTATACAATCGGCATAGTATAAAGCTCCCCCAAGAAAACCTGTACCTGTGGTCTCTCATGTCATAGACCACATCTATTAGTAACCATGGTAGTCTACATCCACTCTGATGGCATAGCAACAGACCACCTACCACCCCAGCCAAAACTTGTGTCAGTCTAGATGCCCTAGGCATCTGGCATAGTGACTCGATGTTCACTCTACCCTTCTCTAGGGCGAAGCTCGGATCTTCGTACAATCGCATCATCGCGTGGCCCTGATTGGCCATAGGAGTTATTAGCCATCCTTGTATGGGGATCCTAAAAATCCTCCATACGTCCTCCAATGTGGGAGTCATCTCCCCTATCGTTAACCAGAAACAAGAAGAACCCGAATACCACCTCTTTGCTAGGGCTGTCAATAGCCCCATATCTATAGAAACTTGTGGCATATTTGCCACATGCTATAAGTTGACTTAAGCCAATTGATCTCGCTCTTCCTGAGATAGAGTGTCCAAGTCATCCCTCAGCTCATCGTATTTCCATTCCCAACTCTTTAGTAATCCTCTCTGCAACATAAACAACAAAACAATAAAAATCATTAATAAAATAGTGATTAAAAATGCAAGTAAAACAAGTTCAATTTCATACAAATGATGATATTGTCCACTATTGGACGATATCGTCCAAAATTTAAGAAAAATTTGTCTTCAATTTTGCAAGAGGGAATCATCCCTTATTGTACAAAATCGCCCCCATATCGTCGATTTCGCCCTTCGACGAAATCGGCGATATCGAGACGATTTCGACGAAATTGAGACGATTTCATCTCGACAATGTCGATGGCCCAAAAATGGCCGCGATGCTCAAAAATCATTCAAAATTAATCTAAAAAGGATGAAATTCAAAATTAAAGCATTCTCAATTAAGTTTGGACCCTTACACGTAGCCCGCGTCGAACCTCTGTCGATTTGTGCACTGTCTCGACCATCTTGTCTGCAGAGCTCTAGAAACCAGGAAAATGAACAGTAAAAATGAATTAGGGTTTTTCCCTATTTTTCTTAATTTTATTAAAAAAAAATTAAAAACATTTTAAAATTTTGCTTTTCTGCATTTTTACCTCAAACATTCGATTTGGGTAAAAACACGGAGGGGGCACCATAGTAAGCTGTCATACGATTCGATCTAGAATCGTCGTCTAAAAATGGGAATAATTTTTGCTTTCTCATAGATCGAGAAGAACTCATATTTAACGCATTTTCTTCAAAAAATTCACTAAAGAGGGGGCAAAATGTAGCACCCTAAAATTGGCATAGTAAACCTTAGTAAATAATTAAAATTACTTTAGTAATAATTCAAATTCAAATTTCAACCCCAAAATCGCTCCAAAACTGCCTGCTACTCGTTTCCTTGTTTTCTGCACCATTTTTAGGATTTGTTTTGTCCGTTGGACGATATCGTCACTGATCAGAAGATATCACCTCAGATCGGACAAATTCGTCTAGAGCAGAACGTCCAGACGATTTCGTCCCAAATTTGATTTTTTATAATTAGCTTATGTTTCAACGACATCTCTAACCTGGGCAAAAGCGTGTCTGCACGGTTAGAGACTTCCCCCGTTGGATATCTTCCAGATTAGGATGATCTCCAACCTCCAAACCTCCTTCCTATGCCTATTTAATCTTAGGCCCTCCCCTTGACATTCCCCTGGCTAAAATTTTCTATAACACGAGTTCTATTTGCATTAGACCATCTTAAATCACCATTTGCCTTCGTATTTTTCCAAGTTTTTTTGCAGGAACTTCATTGTTTTTCAGTCAGAGCAAGCTCAGATCGTCACAAATGATCTTGTACAATCTTGGACGATCATTCCCCAATTCGAGATGATTTCGACTGCAGTCAACATTGGGGGCAATCAGTGCCTAGAGTTTGCGCTTTTCCTATACCTTTCTGCTATTTTATTCTGCATCTAGTTAGTTTTATTATTATTTCTGTTATTCTACATCTTGGAGTTCACCCATGTAGCTTAAATACATAATAAAATCATGATTAGCTATTAAAGCATGATAATTTGCTTGCATTTCTATTTGGGATTATCTTATTAACATCATTATTATCATTTCACATCATTTTCCTTTATCAGCATAGCTACATTTTCTGCATTCTGTGTCTATTTCTCTAATTGTAGGTCTCTGACGAATTCATCAGATCTCAGACGATCCTGTCAGATCAAAGATGATCCTATCAAATTCCAGACGATCTGGACTGCTTAAAAAATCAGAACCTCCATCATACATCCAGATCAGGTATGGTTTTTCTCACTTAGCTTGTTCTCTATATTTTTCATTTAATTCTATTTTCTGTATTCATTTAAATCTGTATTTCCTAATAGAAAAGTTTAGATTCATTTGGCCAAACCTAGGATTTGAATTATTAAAGCTAAAACTGAACACATCAAACACATTCCCAACCTAGGCATGGAGACTATCACTAAACATTTCTTGGTGAACCCCACCATCCGTCAAAAAATCACCTTAATACTCCTCCCCCGAGAGGCGGGACCTTCAAAGGGCCTCTCAGTCTGAGGTATTTTCCCATCCTTTTCCCATACCCCTTCCGGGCACAGATCCTATAGCCTGAAGGTAAGGGTGCAAAAAATTTGGAGCGATACACCACCAAAGTTAGATCTGTATTTGATCTGAAGATGTAAACTAAAACTAAAAGTAATAAATGCATGAAATATGAAGGATCTATTGCTAAAATGTACACGTAGATAAATATCTAAGAAAAATGTGAATGAAACTTATCACCTACTTGATCAACTATGATTATCTTGGGTCAAGATGATTTATGTTTGTGGAACATCTCGGGATGAGATGGTCTCTATCATGGGTTTGCACCTCAGTATGATTAGCTCCAGATGATGTTTGAGGTCATGCACAATGATTTAGGTGGTAAATTTACACATGAGAAGATGATTACATAGGTACAAAAGACTAGCAGAGTGAGGAGAAATTAAGTGAGGGAAGCAAATGTGGTATCAAATCCTTGGTGGCAATTTGACATCTTGTTTGTAGCAAGAGGTCCTAGTGGATTCTCGATATAACTTCATGGTGAGAAAATTTAAATTGGGGGTCCAATTTTATATAGGGGGTTCCAATTTATAGGCCTCTTGGTAGGAGGTAGGTGAGAAAAAGGGGGGAAATCAGGGGCAACTTGATTTGTTGACAGTAGGTGATTGCATGTTGTAGGTTTGATTGTTACCTACAAGTTTGCTATTACTGGTAGATGACTGGAATCAATGTGAACTCAAGCATGATATTTTGGCCTATGCACATCCATTGATAAGTAGTTTACCTACCTACGATTTGATTTTTTTTTTGGGACTATATCGGGTCAAGACGGTTACACCCAATATGAAAATGTTTACAGAAGATTACCTATATATTGAAGAAATCCATGGATTTAGACCTAAAGCTAATAAAATTGATTGTACAAGTTGGAAAGAAGAATTTTTGGGAGTGTCCTCAAGATAACACATTTTAGGTGTTTACAAATGCCCCTTTTTGGAATGCTTTATGTGTAAGCATAATGCAAAGCAAAAATAGATGATCTAAAATGGTTGAATTGATGATGAATGATGTTGATTGATGGAAATGATATTGAAGGGGAGTGGTGTAATATGGTCTAAAATAAAATTCAACATGGTATGCCCTAATCATGGAAAGGATGCACGTCATTGAATCATTGCTTTAGATAAATTGATGAACTAATTTGATCTTGGTAAACTTTTCAATCATAGGTAGAAGTTTTTAGTCTACAAGATTTATTATTTAGGTATACCAAGTGTTTATTTGATTGTGATATTTGCTTTTGCCCCAATAAGGAGGGTTTTTAATAGTATTTAGCATTTATTCTTGGATGAACGCAATTTCTAATATCAAATTTTTGAGTATTGACCTGATTTGAGATAAATTTTTATAGGTATTGTCTACCCCCTCAAGCGATGAGTCGGTGGAGGAGAAGGTAAAATGATGATAGCGATGAAGCACTTGACAAAGGTGGAATGGCTAGAGTGAAATATTTCATGATGATAAAAATGTAAATTTTGAGACCGTCTTGATTCAAGACGGATCCTAAAAAAAAAAAATTATTCTTTTTTGCAAAAATAGGACCATCTTGGACGATCACATCGTGATGTCATTTTTACCATGCAAAACAAGGAAGAAGTAAGATGAGGAGGAGAAGAGTAATTTTGTGCAATGAAGTGCTACCCATGAATAAGGTGACCGACAAAATGGACCTGGCAGGTGCATCAATGAGAAGAAATAAGGTAAGGGTATAAACCCTAACTCTTGCTTTATTGATGAAATAAAAAATTAAAATGAGTGGGTGGGATGGGTGAAATATGGTAGCTTTAGAAAATTGAAAATGTGGGGTGGGTGGGATGGGCATATCTTAGATTTTTTGCTTCTCTTTTTTTTGCATATATTTTTTAATATGGATGTTGTCTATGTTTGAGATTGTCTTGTGTGATCGTCTCAACCCAAGATAGTCTTGTGTGATCATATTAGCCCGAGATGGTCTTGTGTGACCATCTCTAGTTGAGATGGTTGTTCTTATTCTTTTTTTGAAGGCTGAATGAATAGTTTTATAGTGGTAGCTTGTTAGAGCCTGATATTGGTTTACCCAAATGTTTAAGATAGTGCATGATGCACTATTAAGGGATGATTGGGAGTGGCTGAGGGTGCTTAGGTTACAACACATAAGTCGATTGGAGTTAGTTCACCTAGATCAAGCATCCTCAATGACCTTGATAGAAAAATGGGATAGCCAAACCAACACCTTCAACATACTAACTAGAGAGATAACAATTACTCTAGAGAACATCTATCAAATTCTATGAGTCCTGATAGATGGAGAGTAGATAATGACCATGGTGATCAATGAGTAGGAGGTAGTGCTATAGAGAGTCTACTAGGAGCATTGGTGGTACATTGACTATGATATGGAGAGTGATGGGGTGAGGATGAACACCAACTACGAGATAGGGTTGTTGATCGCTAGACATGCAATGTTGATGTCACTGATGTCTAACTTTATTTTTCTAGACTCATCAGGTATGAGGTTCCCATGGAACCTATAAGACCTAGTGATGGATTTGGTAGAGGAGCTCAATTTTATAGCATGAGGCTCTACCTTGTTAGAATAAATATACAATGAGTTGTATGAGATTCATTAGTGGGGTTTATTGAGCTTGAGGTACAATATTATTCTATAGATATTGGAATGGGATCATTTTTTAGTGGATAGGCCAACTAGATTGCCATGGGATGCCCAAAGGGACATGGATAGAGAGGTTCCATATGTTATGTGATGGGGCCATGACCGAGATTAGGGCTACAGCTGCCAATACCAGGGTATTCTCTCACACTATGTGGATGCTTAGGCCAGACTATTGCCAAGAGATGTTATATGGAGACCATGGAGGAGAGGGTCGACATGGGCTAAGGATGTTGTACACTTGAGGTGAGTATGATGTGATAGATGGCTGATTGGGTGACTTTGGATAGAGCATGAGTACTTTCAATACTTGCAAGTGACTTGATAGTTTAGGGTTACCTAAGGGGTACCTGTAGTTATAGTTGTTTATCGATGGAGGGGCAATGAGGGCTATTTGGCATGGCCATGGCCTAAGCCACTGAGTGAGGAGTCATATGAGGCACTAACAGGTGTAGATATCAAGGATATAGGAACCACACCAAAGTATGATACCTGGTGGATAGATTGATATTTTTAGGGACGGGTAACAGTTGGGTCAAAGGATGCAGCCAGTGCAATGGAGAAGCCACTACAATGATGAGTACATTATTGAGTGGAGTGGGATGTGGGTGGATCACAGGGAGGTAAAGAGGATATAGATACACCTATAAGAGGTAGTGGGGGTGATTATGGGGATGAGGAGGACCCATAAGAGTATATTGTAGCCTTTAGAGAGCAGGTGTGCATCATCAAGGGTCAACAAATAGAGAGGGACACAACTCATGCTATTGAGTAGAGTTATGGAATGGTTGACATACAACATTGATAAGGATGAGAGGAGGATAGGGATACCATACAGGCCTAGGTTTAGAGCCTTTAAGAGGAGAGAGATAAGCTTGTGGTAGAGTGATATGCTCTACATACTCAAGTACCATATTTGATAGTTGAGCAAGCTCAATTATCTATAGGTGGGTAGGTCATTGAGGAGGTGACCAGGTTATAGGTAGAGATAGTACAGTTGTAGGCTAGGGTGAGCATATATCATGTTTAATATCATACCAAGTGAGAGTATGTGGTGCAACTAGAGGATGAGGTGGAAAGACTAGGTGAGGTGCTACCATCATGGCCATAATCATCTCAGTCTTAGTGGAGTCAAAAAAGTGGGGCATTAGGAAATCCAATGGTGGTAATGCCTGTTTTATAATTTGCATCATCAAGTACATACTAGATGTTAGGGGCCAGAAGAGCGAGGTAGGATCATAGAGATGAGGCTAAGGATAGTGGAGAGAGCGAAGGTGTAGGGCCAGCTTGAGGAGGGATCTTTTCCATTAGCTTATTTTTGGATGTGAGGTTTGAGGACCCACTATATTGTCTCTTGTGTATATTTTTGTATCATGCAATGCCCACACACACACATATATATGAGATGTTTATTGGTATTTATTATGGTTTTATTTGTGCATATGTGTGTGAAATGATGAATGATTAAATGTAGTGATAGATGAGTATAGATGTATTCCTAGACTTGTAGTTATGATGATGCATGTATGTTATATGAATGAATGATGTGAGATAATAGAGCTATTATGTATGCATAGAAGTAGGTATGTATGTGATGCACTAATGATACATAAAAAAATATATAATGCAAATTATGAATGTATGTTTTAATAATAGAACATAAGGAATGGATCTAAGATGAATGAATAAATTACATGTAGGCACTGAAGAATGTATAAGAGTTACAAATCAAGATTTAAACAATTTCATAAAGGGCATACACTCAAACATAAGCCAATCGAGGACAAATATTAAATGGAGAAGCATGCAAGTAGCATATGGTGAACAATGAGAAGTCATAAGGGAACAACAAGGCTTTCATGAGACTCAAACACCCTAGTTGACCAATCAAAAAGTTGTATACTAACCATGTAAGAATCTAAAAGATAAAAATCTGATGGTGAATAATTAGAAGTCATAAGGGAACAACAAGGCTTTTAGAAGACTCAAACCATGTCATATTTTCTTGTTATATTTTTTAATTTTTTATGCATAGAATACCTTCAGGTTGAGAATATTAAGGGTTTAGGTTCCTCAACACCCTCAAGTGTAGCTAGGCAATAATTTATTGGTCCCAAATTATGTTCTATGATGAATGAGACTAACCAAATTGCCATAAATTTGTCACACAAATGGCTAGGAAAGTTGGAATTCTCTTGGTTCTCCTTTAACACAAGATCATCAACTTGAAATTCTCTAAGATGTACCTTTGTCTCATAGGCTCATTTAATGTGATCTTGATAAACGTGAAGATGTTCAAGAGAATTAATACATTGTTTATCAATAAGTGTAGTTGAATAAGGTGAGTCTATCATGTAGTGTCACAATTGATGAATTATTGTAGTGATATGCACAAGGGAATTTCAAGCTCCAAGGGCATGATGGCCTTAGCACCATAGACTAACAAAAATTAGGTTTCCCTAGTAGGTGTTTGAATGCTCATTCAATAATCCCATAGTGATAGAGGTAATTGAAGGTGCCAATCCTTATGATGCTTACTAACCATTTTTTTAAGAATGGTGATAACCATATTATTAGAGGCCTCAACCTGTCCATTACTCTACGAATAATAAGGAGTTAATAAGCTATGTTGGATATGATATTTGGTACACAAAGCTCAAACATCCTTATTTTTTAAGGGTGGTCCATTATCTAAGATGATTTTAGATGAAAACCAAAATGACAAATGGTGTAATGACAGGAAATCCATGATGCATAATCCTATTGTAGTGGTAAGGAGAATGAACTTAATTCATTTAGTGAAGTATTCGGTGGTTGTGATGATGAATATGTGGTGGCCCAAATATGGGGGAAAATTTTTCTAGTTAAATCAAAATCTTATTGAGAAAAATACCATAACGAATGAATAGGTTACAAAGCTTGTGAAGGTGCATGAGACAAATTAGAATGATGCCAACACTTGGTAAACCTTTTGACATAAGCACAAAAATATCTTTCCATAGTAGGCCAATACTAGGCCATTCAGAGAATATAATTTGCAATAGCCATGCCACTAAAATAGCCATCACAAGTACCATTGTGAGCTTGAGAAATGACCCAAGTAGATTCTTGGGGCTCTAAGTAGCGAAGAAGACCATCATAGCTTCGATGGTAAATAATATCCCCTATAAAAACATATCTGGTCACTTTTTGCTTAAATGTGTGTTTAGCGGTAAGTGACAAGTTAGAAGGTGGATTACCAAGTTTTAAGAAATCTTGAATTTGAGAGAACCAATATTGATATGGTTTCATTTGGACCAGGTAAACATCTTGCTCTTATGTAGAAAAATCTCGTAAAAGTGTGGATTGATTGAGAGTTTTAGCATAAATGGTTGTGATATTATTGAAAGGGTTTTGCAGAATTAGGGATCCTAAGGAAGCCATTGTATCCTCAAAATGGTTCGATAAACAAGGGATAGACTCTATGTCATACCTTGTATATTTTAAGACTAGGCACTTACACTGATAGATACCTTTAACTTTGTTAATGATGAGCTCAAAATTTCCAAATATGCTAAATCATTTGATATCCATAGCAAAGGTTTTTTGGAGACCCAAAAGGATGGCTTCATACTTAGCATTGTTATTGGTACACAAAAAATTGAGCTTGAACGAAAGGGGAATAGGAGTCCCTTGTGGTGTGAAAATATTATTTTGGCTCCCTTGCTCATACTTAGAGCCACTGAAGAACAACATAGGATCAACTTTGTGGTATGGTTCATCTAGCTCTTCAGAGTTATATAATGCACATACTACATCATTAGGTATCTTGATAGTAAGAGGCTTATCATCAAGAAGAGGATCCTATGCTAATTGGTTGGCAATGACTGTTGGGAAAAATATTGGTTAATTTTCTATGGTTTAATTCATTGCCTCCATTTAATTGTCAACCCGGGACAACTCGTAAACTTGTGAGTGTCATGCATAGTATATGCCTGTAGTGTGGGGAATGAATTCCTCTATACCTATTTAGTTTGGTGGGGGTGTTTGTTCATTTTCATTTCAGCCAAACCAAATAAAATAAAGTGCAAAAAAATAAATAAATAAACTAAAACTAAAGCTGAAATTAAAATGCTGAAATAAAAGTACAAGAAATAAAAGTGCAGGAAAATAAACACACAACTAAATTAAAATAAAGCAGGAAACTAATCTATTGAAAATAAATAACAAAAATAAAAATGGGGAGGACTACTGCAGGGAGTGGGCCCAGGCTCCCACAGGTAGTCCACCCGCTAATTACATAAAGATTACTTTCAAAAAAATAAGAGTATTTGCAACTTTGTAGAATAAAAGAAATAGAATTATTCTATTGACTGTGTAAAATGATCCTCTATCCCTTATTTTGTCTAGCTTGTGTTCTTATATAGAACGCAACTAGATCCTATTACAATAATAAATTGGTCTATTTTCAATCACATAACATGATTTGTTATAATACATTTACACACAGATATTATTCTCCTATTTAAAAGCATGTTCATTCACCAAAAGGATAAATATAGTAATCCTTAGGTGTACATAACAATCTAATCCTAAAAATAATGCTTTAAAAGCTTACATGGTCAACCGGTCAACTTTTAATAATTAGAATAAAAGTGCTTTATTCTATTATAATCATAAAAATCTAATATGCATAAGAATACGAATATTTCTCCTTTATCTTTTGTGCAACAACCTCCTTCAAAAGTGCATGGTCAATTGGTCAATCGGTCAACATTGGTCAACCGATCAACGTTGGTCAATCGGTCAACATTGACTTGGTCAACCACAACTTGTAGTCGGGAAGTAGGCACCACCAAAATTTGGGAAGCAAGAACCACCACAATTTAGGAAGTAGGCACCACCAATAGTCTAGAAGAAAGCACCACCAATAGTCGGGAAGAAGGTACCACCAATAGTCGGGAAGCAGGCACCACCAATAGTCGGGAATTAGGTGCCACCAATAGTCAGGAGTCGAGTGCCTACCTTCACCATTTACCACTATTATTTTCAAGATGTCTTCATGCATTGCCAAGCCCAAATGGGATGTAGACTCAAAAACACCATATTAGTAGCAAAAACCTGCATTTACACACACTTTCCACTAAAAACACTAGTCAAGCATAATACTTCATTTTCTACCAATTATATGCAAAAGCTATATAAAAATACATTTCAAATGCTAATTAAACCAATAATGATGCCCTTAAAAAGTGTATGTAAAATGAGCATTTTTGGTGCTCATCATTCCCCCATGCCAAAAGATTTGACATGCCCTCATGTCACAGCCCCTCGGTATAGATTTTTTTTGAAATATATGGGAGTCAGGCGCTTCTTGAGAGTTAGACACCTATTTTATTCTCCCATGTCGAAGAGTTGATATGCTTTCATGTTACAGTGTATTGCCATGAAATTATGGGAGTCAAGCATCCCTTTCCCCATGCTGAAGATTTGACATACCCCCATGTCACATTCCCCGATATAGTTTTTTTTTTAAAATATTCCTGGGGTAATGAAATTCTTCTCATGTCTGAGGCATGCCATGTGGCTGAATTCTAATGGGAGAATTAATAAAGAGAAATATGGGGGCATCTACTGGTATTAACATAGAAATAATTTTTAAAATAACTATGCAAATAATTAATGGAAAACTCAGTACATACCTAGGTGAATTTTGCGGATCATGATATGTACAATGTCTGATGGTGTGAAGTATCTACATGCGGCTTGAAATCATGATGTTCCAAAAAATGAAGTTGTTGTGACATTGATGTATCTTGGAGATAATTTATTTTTCTTTTTTTCTCAACCCATCATCTGTTCCATGGGAGGAAGCATGACCAGAATAGATCTTCCATTGAAACCAGGATGCGAACAACCAACACGGTAGGATATTCAAGTTGACTCGTGCGGTCCACATCTCTACCAAAGCTTCTTTAGGTGGTTGCATTTAACAGTCGGTCCAAAATATTTTGAACAAAACTATCACTCCATCCACGTTGTTTTCTCCATGCACTGCACCAAACCAACAATTTGAATGATCATTCCTAGACGCCATCACTGTAGCCAAATAGTCAAATCATAGCCTATGTAGAAAATTATGAGGTTTTTTTTCTCCTCTGGGAATTAAATTCGTAGGCATCATCCAAAACTGCATTAACATGATGCCTGAAACTAATTTCATGTTTTCCCAACAATTTTCCTCCAATGGCATTTTCCAAAAAATTTCTCCAATGACCTTTGAAGAATTTTCCAGATTTTTTTCTGAATTTTCCAGATTTTTTCTAATTTTTCCAAAATTTTCCAGAGTTTTTCTCCAATGACCTTTGAAGAATTTTCCATAATTTTTGGTTTTAAATTTGATTTTGATTTTTAAATTTTTTTGAATTTTCCAAATATTTTTTGAATTTTTGAATTTTTCTCCAATGACCTTTGAAGAATTTTCTAGAATTTTTCTCTAGAATTGTTCTTCTACCAGGTCATCATTGGGAGTGAAAATTCTAGCAATTTTACTTTCAAGTGCAACAACTCAGGCTCTTGGATTGTCTTTCCATTTGGAGCTGAAATTATATCACCAAGTTACATACCAGTGCCACCAATCATGTTTTCACATGCAACAACAATGAAATGAACCTCCACTCCTGTATCAAGAGTCGCTACACACCTGGTTGTGTTGCACTAGGTGTATGGTGAAATTGCACTTGTATTTTCAAACTGATTACCAACAACATCAGCCCTAGAATGTCTCTCCATTGTTCTTGTGTTGATGATGTCTATTCAGCCCCACTATTCAGTTTTAACAATTTGATCAGACATCATCATCCATAATTTTCTCTTTAGTGGAGGTCCTCATCATTGCAATTAATTTGCTCTTCATAGCTTCACAACTCAGAACAAATAATGTTGACTGAGCTAGTTTCCATCTCAACAACCCTTGGTAGTTAATGAAGACAACATCATTTCCCATATGTAGTTTGGTGAAGCACGCATAAATTTGAAAACTTTGTAGAGCACCAAGCCTTTTAATAATATGTGCACAACTCCCACTTTGATGCAGATCTACAGTAAAAGATCTCCACTTCTATTGGTGTTGATGTGCAATGACAATTCTCCACTTAAGGGCGAGCATGCTACCTCCCCTACTTTATTTTACTACCATTGGTTGGAGATTTCTCATTCCCCTTCTGAACCAAGCTGGTTCTAGGGAAAGAGGATACTCTCTACCAACAAGTAGCAGAAAATAAAGCACTTGTTTTAGATTTACACTCAATTTGGAGCCTTCTCAATAGAAGATTCTGGTTGGCTGAAAAATGGGCACTATTTTTTTATCTAGGCATCACTTCTTCCTGGTGGAAGATTGACACCACTTATTGGTACCTTCCTCCAGGTGGGAAGAAGGCACTATTATACTGGGCTGATTGTAGGCACTATCTTCCTAGTGGGAAGTAAGTATCTTTTTCCATATTGTTGCACTCCTAGTAGGGCATGAGATGCTTGTATCTGTTAGGCCTAGTTTAAGTCGGTTGCCTACAGATTGTACTCAAGGTCGTGTCCTACAAAACTAAACACACAAAAGTAGGAAAATAGGAATCATGGAACCTGTGCCTGATAGGCCTAGGTTTCCCAAGCTACCTATAGATTGCATTCAGGGCATAATTTCCTGCAAAGAAAAAAGAAAAACTATGTTAAGCAGAATATATTCCATGCTATTTTTTTTTGGATTTGGGAAATAACTCCCAACCATAGGGAGGATTCACATAGTTCTTTTTTTTTCACGTATCCTCTCTTTTTTTTCTTTCAATGAATGTGTGAACATTCATCAAAACTATTGGTATGGTATGGGGTCTCCCCCATGCCAATGTCTGATCCAATCTCACAAATGTGAGGTGGTTGTAAATGGAGCCCATTGACTGTTACTTGAACATCATCTTGGCACTCTACTCTACTCTTGGTGTAGCATCTCTGACTCTGTTTACCATCTACTCAGGTTGTAATAGTCATGCACTTTGCAGCAAAATTTTCCCCAAGTTCCACAAACACCTTGGGTTGGAAGCCTTTCACTTGATCAGGGTTACTTAGCCTACCTTCGGGTGCCTATGTTGTCAAGGTAAACTCTACTCACTTCACCTATTTGGATTGGATGCTACATGATCGAGGTACACAAGATGGTTTGTATAGTGCTATTACGAACTCCACGTATAAATCTCACTTTATAAAATCTTCATAGACAACTCCTTATTCATCTACATCGCACTTCATGTTGTCCTGCAAAACATAAAAAATCTAAACTAAAGGTATTAAAGTAAAATTCTAAACTAATGACATTAAAATAAAATTTTAAACTATTTTTTTTTATTTAAACACTGTGAACAATGTTCATTGTGTTGTTGGTGGCAATAATGAAGGTGGGGTCTCCCCCATGCCTACAACTGAACTAGTCTCTAAAAATCATCCCTTTCTTCATCAACTAGTATGATATGTTGTAGCATGAGAAGAGCATGGCCTCAAAAAAATTCTTCCAACTCATTGGCAAATTGTGCAGGTAGATAAATGACTACTTTTTTAACATGGTGTAGTAGTATTCTAAAAAACATGTGCTAGTTTCTGATTCACCCGGTCGCCTTAAGCACAAGTGAAGAGCATACTCTTGGCAAGATGTTCTTTTTAAATTCTATTTTTTTTTAATGTCATTTTTTCTGCTACTAATGTCATCATTAAAATTTACCAATATGTTGAGAAATGTTAAGCCTATAATTTTTTTATCATTAAAACTAGGCTTCTTGAGGCATAATTCCCTAATGGTTTCTGTGTAAATAAACACATCCCTAATAGTTTGACAATAAAAGTTTTCAATTGTTTCATAATATCAAACCTGAAGGTTGTGCCATTTCTCTAATTTCTTGAAACCATTGAGAATATGATGGAATTCCTTCATTGCCTAATTTTCTAATTTTTCAACAACACAATTTATTCCTACTTCTACACTTAATATGGTACATCGGGTTCATTCCCATATTTACCTGATAAGCTAGTAAATTTAAACTGTTGCCTATGGGATTCAGCTTTGGTTGTGCCGACAACTATTTTGGCCTTGTAAAAAGGCCCTTGGTGGACTCATGCTTCTCAGGTAGAGGATCTACAGGTAAGGTAATCTGAATGTAATTTTCAAACTAACTGACCTGTGGATCATACACTACAGTTTTGACACTCCCCAACAATGGTGCCAAAATGTTGGGCAAAACATTGGTTAATTTTCTACGGTTTAATTCATTACCTCCATTTAATTGTCAACCCGAGACAGCTCGTAAACTTGTGAGTGTCATGCACAGTATATGCCTACAGTGTGGGGAATGAATTCCTCTGTACCTATTTAGTTTGGTGGGGGTGTTTGTTCATTTTCATTTCAGCCAAACCAAATAAAATAAAGTGCAGAAAAATAAATAAATAAACTAAAACTAAAGCTGAAATTAAAATGCTAAAATAAAAGTGCAAGAAATAAAAGTACAGGAAAATAAACACACAACTAAATTAAAATAAAGCAGGAAACTAATCTATTGAAAATAAATAACAAAAATAAAAATGGGGAGGACTACTACAGGGAGTGGGCCCAGGCTCCCATAGGTAGTCCACCTAGTTAATTACATAAATATTGCTTTCAAAAAAATAAGAGTATTTGCAACTCTGTAGAATAAAAGAAATAGAATTATTCCATTGACTGTGTAAAATGATCCTCTGATCCCTCCTTTCGTCTAGCTTGCGTTCTTATATAGAACGCAACTAGATCCTATTACAATAATAAATTGGTCTATTTTCAATCACATAACGTGATTTGTTACAATACATTTACACATAGATATTATTCTCCTATTTAAAAGCATGTTCGTTCACCAAAAGGATAAATATAGTAATCCTTAGGTGTACATAACAATCTAATCCTAAAAATAATGCTTTAAAATCTTACATGGTCAACCGATCAACCGGTCAACTTTTAATAATTAGAATAAAAGTGCTTTATTCTATTATAATCATAAAAATCTAATATGCATAAGAATACAAATATTTCTCCTTTATATTTTGTGCAACAACCTCCTTCAAAAGTGCATGGTCAATTGGTCAACCGATCAACGTTGAATTGGTCAACCGATCAACATTGACTTGGTCAATCAGGCACCACCAAAAGTTGAGAAGCAGACACCACCAATAGTTAAGGAAGTAGGCACCACCAATAGTTTAGAAGCAGGCACCACCAATAGTCAAGAAGTAGGCACCACCAATAGTCGAGAAGTAGGTGCCACCAATAGTCGGGAGTCAAGCACCACCAATAGTCGAGAGTTAGGTGCCTGCCTTCACCATTTACCATTGTTCTTTTCAAGATGTCTTCGTGCATTGCCAAGCCCAAATGGGATGTAGACTCAAAAACACCAGATTAGTAGCAAAAACCTACATTTACACACATTTTCCACTAAAAACACTAGTCAAGCATAATACTTCATTTTCTATCAATTATATGCAAAAGCTATATAAAAATACATTTCAAATGCTAATTAAACCAATAATGATACCCTTAAAAGTGTATGTAAAATGAGCATTTTAGGTGTTCATCAATGACCTATCCTTTGGTATATTTTTTGCTAATGAATTCAAGGTCAAACTATGTTAGGAGCATGATCCATTTTGCAGTATGACTCATCATATACTACAATGGGTTTTATTTGGAAATAATGTAAGTGGTTTGATTGATTATGTAATGATAAATATTTTTAGTGGCAAAGACCACCACTAAGTAGAGCTTCTCAACATAAGCATACTTGACTTCATAACTAACCAAGGTGCGACTAATGTAGTAGATAGCCTGCCCCTTATTGACCTCATTATTTTGAGCCAACATGGACCCTAAGGTAAAATCAATGGCAAAGATATACAGTAGAAAAGGAGCATCGAGTTGAGGAGGAGATAATACTAGTGGAGAAGCCAAGTATTTTTTTATATCCTCAAAGACCTTTTGATAATCATAATTCTAGTGGAAAGTGATCCCCTTTTGTAGAAGATGATTAAATGGCTAACATTTATCTGAGTTGTGTGATGAAGCATTTAATGGCCTGAATGTTCCCTTATAAGATATGGAGTTGCTTAATATTGGTGGAGGCAGGCATGTTTAATATTACCTTGAATTTTTTGGATTAACTTCAATGCCTTGTTTAGAAATGATTAAGCCTAAAATTTTTCCAAAGGTTACACCAAAAACACACTTTTTAGGATTCAAACGAATGTTATGTTCCAATAGGTGATCAAAGAATTTACATAAAACATCGATATGGTCATGGCATGATAAAGCTTTTGCCAATAGATTGTCAACATAGTATTCGAAAATCTTATGGATGTAGTCATGAAAAATGTATGTCATCACCTATTGATAAGTAGCACTAGCATTTTTTAGGCCAAAATGTATGATTTTGTAGCATAAAGTACCCCATGGTGTGGTAAAATCCATTTTGAACTGATCATCAGGATTGAATCGAATTTGATTATAGCCTGAGAAACCATCCATAAGGGAAAGCATTTCATGATCCACAACTACATATACAAGGTTATCGATGTTAAGGAGTGGAAACTCATCCTTTGGGCTTGCTTTGTTAAGATATCTAAAATTCATACATATGTAAACCCCCCATTTGGCCTCCCAATAGGTACCATGTTGGAAATGCATTCAAGATAATCGATTGGGTGGATGAATCTTGCATCCAAAAATTTTTGTAGTTCATTTTGACCATTAGAGCTATCATTGGATGAAGTTTTCAAAATTTTTGATTGATAGGTTTGATTGCTAGATTGAGAGTTAAATTATGAACTAATTTTGGGTCAAGACCAAGCATGTCTTTTTATGACCAAGAAAAAACTTGCTTATATTTTTTTAGAAGAGCGATGAATGCAACACGTTCCATAGCTGAGATATTTTTTCCCAATTTAAGGATCTAAGACTATTTAGTATTAGTACAGATATCAATATCAATGGTCTATTTTATTGACATGTGAGATCCCTCTTCCAATTGATGAGGATTGGGGATCATATGGATGTCATTAGTTGGATTAAATGATTTATATATGTCATCAAACTCTATCTCAATTTGGAGAACAAATAAGGGTGGTATGATGGAAAATGATATGATTGTAGCATGTCCTCAAAAGGAATAAAGTCGAAATGTGAGTGTGGAAGAGTAATATGGTCAAAATCAATGGCCTCTAGATCAAGGGGTAATGATTGTGAATGGTTGCCCAGGTAATAAAGTAGAGTGGTGAGATTGATGGAGACCATGTTAATGGATGCTAAATGAACTTCATTCTCAGGTGGAAGGAGGTTATTAAAAATATGGAGGCAAAAATATGTAGGACATGGTTGGGGTGGAATTGGGATGATAGGGTGTGATCGAGGTGGAATGGGGATGATAGGGTGCTTGAGTGGAAGAAGTTACCACCAAATGGGAAGTTTCTTGGGGAAGAGACAAAGATAAAATTCATCGATATTCATGATAGGGACAATGGGGGAGGATTCATTCTCTGAGCTAGATGAAGCAATGGATAGTGCATCTATATTGTCTTTGGAATACTCATCAAAATAGTCAAAAGTATCAATAGATAATATGGTAATTT
Source organism: Wollemia nobilis (assembly GCA_028583015.1). Lineage (NCBI taxonomy): Eukaryota > Viridiplantae > Streptophyta > Pinopsida > Araucariales > Araucariaceae > Wollemia > Wollemia nobilis. The sequence goes on along the minus strand of JAQPPZ010017049.1, from coordinate 2,575,270 downwards.
GGAAATTATCACTAAGCAAATGAGTATAGACAAGATTAGTATACCCATTATAATCGATATCCTCCTCAAATCCTAGGGTAAGGCATTGAAGAGAATTTTCAAATAGTTCATTAGGCATACTATGGAGTATCCTAATCCTAACTTATCCATAGACAATTGATAATGTGGTTCAAGAAATGTTTAGGGACCTTGCTCATAGCAACCTAGGCCATTTCCATGCCAATGGAAGCAATAAAAATATCGTAAAGCAAAGGATGGATTGGATAGATACTCAATGTTTGTGAGAAATAGTTTCTCCTCTTTTGATATAAGAGTTGTATTAGTAGAGATATTAAAACCTCCATAGACAAAGTTTATTTGATTTGGAAAAAACCCAAGGGAGATGATGTTACCAACATGTAGTGGTGTGTTATGAGGTCAACCAAATTCTTTAATTGACTCAATGAGAGGAGTAAATGTAACATTTTGTACTATATACTCATCGAGGCCTAGATTATCCATATGGACTATGACTTGTGGAGGAAGGATAGATGAGTATGGAAGTATAAACTATGAGGAGATATGTATGGCAAAGGGTAGTTACTAAGGAATAGGAGAAGTGTAGAAAGATGTTGTGGAGATGGTTGAGATAGAAGGTGTGGGAGGTGGAATGGATGATTGATATGTGGATGCAGTAGATGGTGAGGGTGCTCATGAAGAGGATGGCATCGATGCTTTTGATGGGTTCCTACTGGGAGGGTCTAATGAATAAGAAGGAATAACTAGGGAAGCTATTAATAGTGATTGTAATGTAGATTGTGGTGATGAAGCAACTAAGGTTTTTGGTGGAGAATTTGAGTGTTTTATAGGGTGATTGGGTTGAATATCTAGATGAGTGGATGGCAAGGTGGACTCATGTGGATGTGAGACAATATGGAAAAATTTGAATGGCTCCAAACCTATGGGGATGCAATGAACTTGACCCTCATGCACATAGTTTATTCTCTAGTGCAATATGGAAGGCACACACTTCATATCTCAGACCTAAGGTTGACCAAGCAATAAATTATATTTTGTGGAACCTTCCAAGAGATGACATAATGTATAAATTATTTTTAGTTCAACTTTAATATGGAGGACCAATGTTCTAATAGTGGAATATAGGGTATCCTTGAAGGCACAAAGGATGAAGGTGGATGACACAATGTGTGATGGTGGAAGATTTATATGTTTGAGGGTGAATGTGGTGATGATTTTAATGGAAGAGCCTATATCAATAAAGACATGTTTGTAAGTAATCCCATCCACACTAGCCATGATGTGTAGTGGTGGATCAAGTACTTTGATAGGTATGGTCTTAATTTCATGGTCATGAAATATTATTGTGGGATCCTTGCAAGTTTGAATGTGACCCATAAAGATAATGAAAGCATTGGAATCTTATGGTTGCAATTCAATAGATTTTAGAATCTCCATTAGAGCTTCACAATACAGAGTTGATTTTTGTATAAGATCATAAATGGAGAGTTTGGCCAATGCCATTTTAAGAATTTGAGTAAGCCTATTTCTCAATGTAAGGACTGGGTGAGGCAAAAAAGGTGTGATTGGATTTTATTATGGAGGTACCTGTGATTTTGAGGGGACATTAGAGGGACCCACAAGTTGTGTGGACAAATTTGGATATCTTTGATTCCTCATCATGATGTTTATCATTCCAAAAAAACCCTGGTTATGTGGGGTGGTGTGTACCTGATTGACCTGCTTGGATTGTTTGGTTGTAATTATAGGTACTGTGGTTGCCCTGTGTTGAGGTAATGGATCTTGGTAAATACTAATATTTTTATTAGAAGAGCCAAGAGGGTTATCGATTTGAATTTCTTTCCATTTGATCATATCTTGCACTAAGTTCTTGAATGAGAAGCATGATTGGATATGATGACCCTTTTATCTATGAAGAATTTAGTAGTGATCCTCCATATAGGATTTAGATTTGGATCAATTTGGATCTTGTGGGTGAATATCAGGGAGAGAGATCACTTGTGCTTCACACAATCAATAAAAATTATCACCAAGAGCTCAGGAAATGGTGTGTATTGGTGATGTGGTCGACATGGTTGAGTTGGAGGCTAATTTTGTAGTGGTTGATGAGTTGGTTGAGTATGATATTGGGTAGGTGGAGGATGAGCCTAATAATTAGGCTATTGTGGTGGTGCTCAATTAGAGGGTCCAGGGGCACTCAAAATAACTTGATTCATAGGAGATGTATTTTTTTGGGTTTGATTTCCTTTAGTTTTTTTATTGGGCCATTCTTTCTTTTGGAGCTTGATGTCTCCTTCTTGGATTTTAATATCCACGTTGAACTTTTCTTGGGCTAGGGCTTCCTAAAAAGTTTGATATTGTTAAAATTGTAGTAAAAATGAGATTTGTTTCAATAAAATTCTAGTGAACATACGAGTGATCTCCATAATGGGCTAGATTGAACACACACATAACAATTAAAAATCTATGGACTGGATTGAACACACACATAAGCCAACAGTGGAAGATGAAATTTGGATTGGCCACATCAACAAAAATTAGCAATGTAAATATTTGATTGGTGTAGAACATGAAAATAACCTTTGCTCCTATGAGAATTCTACTAGGCTATTTCTAATATCATTATAACAAGTTTTTAAAAATATTGAGCTACAAGATTCATGTAGTAGCTTATAAATAGCCCAATGCACCTCATAATGAGGGTCAACTCTATAGCAATTGCTTGTTGTATACTATATGATGACTACTTCTAATCGATGTAAAGTGAAAATTTTATGGCCTCCTTTGTGATAGAATTCTTAAGTTTTTATGAATGAGTCTATATTTTAAAGCATTTCTAATGCACTTTATGATTAGTGAATTCTACTAAAGTAAATTTTGCTAAATTGCATCGCTATTTGGATTACTTTTATATAGTATTTGGAATGCTTAAAGTGTATACTTGGAAATTAATTAACTTTGTAAAATTTTTGGCAATTGTTGGTCTATTAAGGTTCATTTAGATTTGATTATGTAAGACTCTTATGCAATGTATTTTCATAGTTGTTACGCTATACCCCATTTATTATTTAAGCAATCTCTAAATCCTTATCATTTTTTTTTCATTTTTTTCTTTAGTTTTAAACCCTTGTGAGCACCATGTTCCTATATGGCCTCTACCAAATATGCCCAGTTCCAAAACCATTTTTTAGTTAATACATACCCTTGCTTTTTGGCTTTGGATTTGGTTTCTTCACTACATCATCATGTGCTACATTGAGCCAGACACACTAGAGCTAGACACACTCATTGAGTCCATCCTCGATGAGAGGGGATATCTCCCTTTCCTGAGCAAAATTTCTAGAAATGACTATGATACTACCCTTATGTTCCTTTGTAGTTGGGATGGGGTTTAGGTCATTATCTAGGGTAAGGATTACTTCGTTGACACTCAGCTACTTGTGGAGATCACTAGACTACCCTTGATCAAAATATCTATGAGGAGGGAGAAGCATAACTGAGTGGTGGAGCTCAAGGAGTTCTCTAACAAAGCTAGAATTTTCAAGCTGTTCAAAATGGGTATGCACAAGTTAGACTTATCATCTCCTTAGAATAGGGTCATGATGCCCATCATGCAATACATAATTGTTGATGATCCTAACAAAACCCTATGTAGCTTCCACCTTGCCTTTGTTAACCACTTTAGGGATATTAATGTCATCAAAAATCCTAATTTCCTATTCCACTCCATGATTTATTCCATATAAATCTATAGAAAAAATAAAAATTCCATGTTTTTGTCCCACAAAGGTTTATTCAAGATCATCTATAGTCATCTCCTGATTCACTATCCTGAAGGTTCCTTTGCTGACCCTGCTCCCCGAGGAACCTCCTCAAGGTAAATATAATAATTCCAAGGTCATCCCAAAGGATGACGTATCCACAAGACCTTTTTTGACCCCTTTGTATAGGAAGAGGAAGTCAGTGGGATCTAACAATGTCACCAAGGTTTCCATGGGAAAGAAGATCAAAATTTTAAAACTAGCAAGTGCTAACAGATCATATGCTCACCTAAGAAGGAAGACATCTCAAAAAAAATAAAATATTTAGGAAGTGGCTTCTAATGATTATAGATATGACCATACATTTGTGGTGCTTTAGAAACTAGTTATCAAGATGATCTCTACAACAATTTTCTAGTTTGAGGATTTTATGTCCACCCTGAAGGAGATGCGAAATGCCTTGAACCTACTTTTTTTTGTGAATATTTCTTTGGTATAATCATGGATGATCCTAATGTTTCTAATGAAACTAATGTGGCCAGGGAAGTAGCGAAGAAAGTGACAAAGGAAGCAGTGAAGGATGGATGTTTGTTGGGATGCTTCTGAGGATGTGGTTGTGAGCGGTCTTTGGGCTGCATTTTTTGGGACCTATTTGTTTGTGTTTGGTTGGCTGGTCTTATTTTGCATATTTTGTCTTGTAGGTAGGATGCCTATTTGATTTATTTTTTCCTCTTGATAGCATTCCATAATGCTATTTTTGTAACAAGATTGTGGAATTCCTTTCAAAACCCGCATTAAAACAATTTTTACTTATAAACAAAATAACCTTATAAGCATTATAAGGATTTGACCTTCCTTGGAGGTTTAACTTAGGAGAAATCCTAGTCATCCAATATTGGCTAAATTCTAGGGCACATTCATAGAATAGGCTGATTTTGGACCAAAATTTTTGGCATGCTTGATGGGAAAAATTTCATAAAACTGCCCCACCTATTTGATTGAGGAGAACCCTTTGTGAAATTTTGCTCTCTAAGATATTCTAATTATTCACCTCAAGACTCTATTGAAAAGGCTCAATTAATTCTAGCCCAATTTCCATCTAATCTAAATTTTTATGTTTACAAGGTCAACAACCAAGAAGCTTGAAAATCCATTACTATTTCTAGATTTATCACCCCATAGGTTTAGATGAACCAAGTCCTTACTTCCTAAACCATAATCTCCTATAAAAAATAAAGATTCCACATACTCTAATTCCCAATAATTCCCTAAAACACCTAAATCTAAGGCCATGCCTCAACAAGCTCAATAGACACCTCAAAATTTTCCTAGTTGGAACACTATTAGACTACTTGGCTTATAATACCTTAGTGACATTCCCAAGTGGTGCTTAAATACTTACCCATATATAATGACATAGGCAATACAACATATGAGCATTGTCAAGATATGGTTTCTTTGGTCGTGGTTCATAATATCCAAGAAGAGGATGCCATGGTAAGACTCTTCATGCTATCTTTTAAGGGAAAGATTTAAGACTAGTACCATTCCTTAGAATATGGAAGCATCCATTCATGGATTAAATTAGGTAGACCATTTTTTAAGTATTTCAATGAATTAGTATATATTTTATCATTACTCACATAGCTCACTGCTATTTAAAAAAACCCTCAAGAATCCATCGCTACTTCAATATTAGGTTTAGTCAAACTTGAACAAGAATTCCTCTACAAAGTAGACCATTTAATCCTTAGGGATATATCTATTATATCCATTATTTTAATCCTAATTTAGGCCTCCAAATATGATAATCTAATGTGATGGCCTTATTTCAAGTCTATAAACTCATAGAAAATGTAGAGAATGACTAAATTGCTATGGGAAAGCTTCTTGCTAGGGTTGTTATGCCATACTTCTCAAAAATTGTCCAACCCACTTAGCAAAAATAAACTTTGGTCACACTAACACATCTACCATCATTAGCTCCAACCCCCAATCCTAAGGCATTGCCTCCTATACCAAATTTATTAGAATTACCTACCTCAAAGCTAAAGGAATCTTTGATTATGCAATAATTTTTTACTACATTGTAGAATTTAAGTAATAATATGACTACTATTAAAAAAGAGTGATCAAAAGATACCAGCCCAAAATATTCCCCTTAATTGCTAGAGATCAGGAGGATTCTATAAGCAAAACTTCCAAAAAAACCAATCTTGTTTGTAATGAATGAGAAGAAGATCCATCTACCTCCTCACCTAAAGGAAATTACTAGTGCCTAGTATGTAATGATCCCCATAATACTGACACATGTGTGATGTATCAATATCAAGATTAGTTGGAAGTTATAGAAAAGGCTAAGAAGGCATAGAAAGGTTAGATAAATATGCTATGGGATCCAAACTAGATTATTATTATGGAAGATAATTTAGAAGAAGAATGTATAACTACTAATAAGATATAGAAATAAACAATTACAAGTGGACCCACAAAAATTAGAGCTATTCAAAGTTCTATCCTAGCATCAAAAAGTAAAATAGAAAAAGTAAATGCAATTAAAATTTAAGAAATATTAAGCTTAGTCAAAACCTAAGAAAACCCAACCTTTTTTTTAGTAGAAGGGAGAACAACTGAAGTCAGAGTAGAAAAAAAAAAAAAAAAAAACTCAATTCAAATCTAAAGAACAAGCCCAAGGTAGACTTAGGTAGCATTCTGCAATAAAGTAATAAAGGTTGGAAGTAACCAAAGAATACCAAAAAAATAATGATGAACTAGAGAATAAAGAAAATCAATACCATGAATCATTAGGATTTAATATAGTTATATTTTAAAAAATACTCACTCAAGAGCAAGCATGCATGATGCTCTAATGATTCCCAAATAGATCAACCTTCTTAGAGCTTCATTGAAGACTATCCACTCTAAAATTTTATCATTCCCATAGTTTAACTTAGCTCAAGGTCAACCTATTCCCAAAATGGGTAAGAATAGGCCACCTCCTTTCTACATTTTTTTATGCAAGGAGGGATGGATTATGCATAACTACATGGCCAACTCTAGAGTTTACACCATTTTTATGCCTAAACCAATGTGTGAAGCCATGGATATGGAATATACCCATTCAATTCTGAGATTTTTACAACTAAATGGTACTTTTATTAAGCATTTGAAGTGATAAAATATATTTTAATGGTATTTCATAAAGTTCCAGGAGTCACTTTGATACAAGAAGAGGTGATTATCAACCCCAAACCATACTTTGGTCTTTGTATTTACTAGGAGTTGACTTCCAATTTTCATGATTATATGGTGTTAATCTATTCATATATAGTGAATACCATGCAAAGGAAAAAAGGTAAAGGTCTACATATAAAAGCTAACACCATATCATATAGTGAGAATTTGAGGAACAATGCATCAATATGATCAATGAAGAGATAGATCCCTTAGATATAATCAATGAGGAATTGCAAATAGAGGACGGATTATCGCTTAGAGATTTTAATGCTCTGATAAAAATTGGGTTAGGTAAATATTGCATGAAATATATAAAAACACATAAAACACAAGCAACATCAAATCAAGAACTCTAGAAAACCAAAGTTTGGAAGCTTTATTTTTATGGAGCTAGATGTAAAAATAGTGTCAGAGCTACTAATATCTCCTTTGAAGGGAATTTATAAGTTTTCTTATAGATTCATGTGGAGCTACAATAATAATGTAGCTTAATATGAAGCTTTGTGTCTTGGTTTGGCATAGGCAAAAAAATGGGAATTGCATTGCTATCAATTTTTTGTGACTTTGAGTTGTGGTACAATCAAGTGATGATGAAATATAATAGCAAGCATTGTTATTTGAATACATGCCAAAGTAGAGTGGAATTTTTTTGAGATTTTTGAAGCCCTAAACATTAAAGTTATCCCCAATATTCATAATGAAATGGCCAATGCACTGGCTTCTAAAGGGGCAAATTTTAATCTAGCCACTAATTATGGTGGAAAGATGAATTTTGTAAAAATGGTTTTAATACCATAAAGAGAAAGATTTTTTTTTGCAAGTATTCAAGAGTGATCAACAAATTGTTGTTTTTTTAACTAAGGAAGCTATATATGCATAATAGTAGGAAGATATGCAACAATAGGTTGACCAAGAAGAAGTTATCCAACTTAAGAATAATCATAGTCCTCATTATTTTCTGCTACATTATTATGTATTTAGTTAATCTTATGATTATTATTTATTATTTTGCATCTTGGAGTTCACCCATGTAGTTTAATTGCATAATAAGGTCATGATTAGCTATTAAAATTTTGCAACTTACTTGCATTTCTATTTGAGATTATCTGTTAACATCCTTATTGTCATTTTACATCATTATCCTCTATTAGCATTGCTACATTTTTTGTATTTTGTGTCTATTTCTTTGTTTGCAGGTCTCTGACGAATTCGTCAGATCTCAGACGATCCTGTAGGTCGGAGACGATCTCGTCAAATTCTAGACGATCCTGTCTGCTTCAAGAATCAGAACCTCCATCAGACATCTGGATCAGGTATGGCTCTTTAATTTAGCTTTTTCTCTCTGTTTTTGCTCAAATCTGTTTGTTGTATTTCATTTAGTCTGCATTTTCATAATAGAACAACTTAGATTCATTTAGCCAAACCTAGGACTCAAATGTTTAAAGATAAAACTAAAAACATTAAACACATTCCCAACCTTGGCGTGGAAACTGCCATTCGAACGTTTCCTGGTGAACCCACCATCCATCGAAAAATCACCATAATACACCTCCCCCGAGAGGCGGGACCTTCACAAGGCCTCTCAGTCCGAGGTACTGTGCCATCCTTTTCCCATCCTCCTTCCGAGAACGGATACTATAGCCTGAAGGTAAGGATGCAAAAAATTTGGAGCGATACACAATAGCAATATAGCATCTAATATTCATGTCCCTCCATCATATGCGCACAAATTCCATATTAATGCCCTACCGAACCAATATGGTGGGCAAACCAGTAATCTAGAAGCCATGGTGAAGCAGTTAGCTTCCCGCATGGACCAAATAGATCCCTACCATCCCTCGTACAATTATCGAGAGATGTGTAGTTAACCTTTTGATCCCATAGTTGTAGCACAACCGTACCCTAAGTGTTTTCCCATGCCCGTCCTGCCTATATATAAAGGAACTGAAGATCCCATAGAGCATCTTCGCATGTTTAGGATAGCATGTCATGATATATCACATGATGACTTGCTATTACTAAAAATGTTCCCAAAAAGTTTAGGTGGAATGGCATTAAAGTGGTACTATCAACTACCCACTCATCCTTTGAGAAACTTTGAAGAAACAGCTGAATATTTTTTCCATCAATTTAGTGCCTACATTGAGAGGCATGTCACCATTAAAGATTTATACAACTTAAAACAAGACAAAGATGAATGTTTTGCTGATTTCTTAGCTAGATGGAGGCGATTGATGAGAAAAACTACACTTTGTGCTACCTTATAGGGAAATGTTGGACATTTTTATTAATAATTACAAGAACAAATATCTTATGAGTTATCAACTGCTACTTTAACTACCTTCGATCAGGCTATAGATTTAGCTCGAAGAATAGAAGATGCCCTCATTAGGAGAGGACAACTTAGGAAGAAAGATGATGAGAAAAAATCTAGAAATCAATATAAAAACAAACAAGTCGTAGGTGACGGAGTCACTAATAGTAAAAATGTTGCTAATATCAATGCAACGAAGACAACAGAAAAATTTATATTGAAACCTCCTGATAAACCTCCTCGAGAATTTACTAGATTGAATCAACCATTATCAACTATTTTACCTCAATTACTCGAAAGAGGTTTGATTCAATTACCAGCTATCCGGGAACCTGATCCAACCATACCCGGATACAAAGCTAACTTACACTGTGATTTCCATAGAGGACCTGGACACTCTACCAACGCTTGTAAAATGTTAAAGCATAAAATACAAGATCTGATTGATAATAATGAAATGGAGGTGCAAGCCTTCCAACCTAAACAAAATGCTCCTAATAATGCTCAAAAGAACATTCCCCAAAATCAAAATCAAAATGCTAATCAATCATTAGACATATTTCAACATCCTTTACCAAGACATGGTAAAGAGGTGGCCAACCAAATTGAGCATCATAATGTTCCTCCTCCTACCCGATATGTAGGAACTATTAGCGGAAATTTACCTAATCATGATTTAAAAAAATTTGACACAACTTTATCCATGGTCACAACCAGGCCCCTACATAATACTCAAACTCTAGATCCTAGTGATATAGAATCAGATACTGAAAGTGACATGGAAATCACTTCAAACCAATCGAATAGTTCTAAAAATGAATCAGATCCTATTAAACCTATTACAGATGCTATGATTCCAGAATAACCATTTCCTAGAAGAGTTACTACTCGACCCTCTTCTGATCAATTCCTTTCTAATGAACAAGCTATAAATGCTAGACCAAGACTTATTCAACGTCCTCAATACACATTGTAGGTACCATCGGAGTCGTTACCAGACAACAGGCTCAAAATTCTCAACAAGAACCAAACTAGAATGATGGATTAGCTCCATTTATTTTGAAAAATCCCAATAAAGGGAATCATGCTTCCAATGTTCAACCTAAACCCCCTTACAATATTAATGAGCAATTATCCAATACTACAGCTAGAATTTCTCTCTTGGATTTATTAAGATCTTCTCCTACCCATAGAGATGAATTAATGCTTACATTAAGCCAAATGATGGTACCACAAAACATTCAACCTGAAGCCATGGCCAATACTATCATCACTAGAGAAGTCGATTGTATTGACTTTTGGGATAAAGATATACCACAACATAGTTTACATAAGGATAACCCCTTATACATTACTGCCCTAATTGGAGATGTAGCCGTTAAAAGAGTTTTGATTGATAATGGTTCATCTTGAAATATTTGCACTTTTGATTTCTACCAACGATTTGGGTTTAGAAATGATGAAATGAAGAAAATTGACATGATTATCAAAGCTTTCAATGACGAAACACAAGAAACGTGTGGAGTTATTACCATCCCATTGCAAGTTGGTCCTAGAACCTTAGATACGACCGTGTTTATTGTACATTGCCCCGCATCGTACAATATACTCTTGGGTCGTCCTTGGATCAATGCAATGCGGGCTGTCCCATCAACTTTACACCAATGTGTTAAATTTGAATTTAAAAATCAGTTGGTCACTATCCATGGTGATCCTAGACCCTTTGATACGTGTGCTTTGGCAGAACCTGTTGGAGTTCAATTTTTCCCTGCTCTGTCATCCACACATCCTAATTCTTATTTTTCATCTAAAACTGTGAAACACACACCCATAACTTCATCTATTTCTCCTCCATTAATTTCACCCTCATATATAGATCAACAATCTTCTAAACAAATTACTCTAGAACCTCAAAAAGACCTTCAATCCATAACCAATCCTTCATGTTCCATCCCTATAATTTCAAAACATATAGACCCATCTATTAACACCTCCACATTATCTACATCTATCATACCTCCCACATATAAAGATATAGGGAATGATCCTTTTACATCTTACGCTCTTTCTGATGAACTCTTACCTGATTTATCTCAAATTCTTATATCAAAAAAAACAAATGCTTCTATGCAAAATTCTATTATCTTAAAAAACTTGCCGCCATCTCCTCGCACTTTGGGCCTCCCACAACCCATGGGAAGTACTTACCAAGTCGGGAGTTGTGCCTTCATTTATAAAGGATATGACTGGGGAAGAATACCTCGAAATATCACAACTCATCATGATGGATATGCTCGATGTTATTTTACTAATGAGTATATTAAAGATAAACCTATAATGCTTAAAATGGGATATAAAGGGAAAGGCTTGGGGCCTTTCCAAAATGGTATGAAAGAACCTTTCGAGGTAGAACCATGGCTTGCCCACTGTGGTGTGGGCCTATTTCCTAGTAAGGGTCAACCATTTCCTTTTGAAGATAATGATCAACTCATATGTTATCAAGATTATTTGGATAGGCGTGATGATTTGCCTCTAAAAAATCAGCCATTTACATGTAACATGCTATCCATAGCTTACCCTAAAATGATCGCTGAATCCGATGATGAGTTGGAAGGAGATATTTTCCATGATGTCTCCATGGAAGAGATGTTACACAATGGGTTTTATTTTGATGGTTCTATACCTACTATAGCCTATCTTGAGGACACTAATCCTCAAGATGAATTATCCAAGCTAACCTTAAAAGAATTACAAGAATTGGGCATTTCACCCACCCCACCTAATTTTGAAAGATATCTCCACATGGAAGTAGAAAACGTCATTAAAGTTAACATTGGAACTGAGGATAATCCCCACATAATCAATATTGGATCAGAATTAAGTCAATAAAAACAAGATTAATACATTGCATTCCTTAAAGAATATGAAGATGTCTTCGCTTGGACATATGAAGATATGCCAGGTCTGGACCCTTCCGTAGTCATGCATCATCTAGTAGTCCATCCGGATGCTAAACCTGTTAAACAAAAACTTAGAAAAATGCATCCCAAAGTGGCCTTACTAGTCAAAGGGGAGTTAGAAAAACTCTTGAATGTTGTTGTTATACAAGCTATTGATTATGTTGAATGGATCTCAAATGTAGGTCCAGTCACCAAGAAAGAAGCTACCAAAGTTGGGGTTTGCACAGATTTTAGAGATATTAATGCTGCATGCCCTAAAGATGATTTTCCTCTTCCAAACATGGACCAAATCATTGATTTTATTGCTGGGAGTGGGATGATGTCCTTAATGGATGGATTCTACGGTTATAATCAGATCAGGATAGCTCCTGAAGATCAAGCTAAAATAGCCTTTATTACCCCCTGGGGTACCTTTTGTTGGAAAGTGATGCCATTCGGCTTAAAGAACGCAGGTGCAACCTATCAACGTGCTATGACTTATAATTTTCATGATATGATGCATGATATCCTACATGATTATGTAGATGATATTATAGCTCACTCTATTAATGAAGATAACCATTTAGATGATTTGAGAAAAGTTTTTAATCGGTTAAGAGAATATCTTATTCAATTAAATCCAGCCAAATGCATATTTGGAGTTAAGTCCGATAAACTATTAGGGGTTATAGTTTATTTATGTGGCATCGAAATTGACCCTCTCAAGATTGTGGCTATCACTGATATGCCCGCACCTACCAATATATCTGAATTACGAAGTTTACAAGGTAAACTTCAAGCTATCCATCGCTTCATGGATAAGTTGGCGGACAAAACCGGTCCCTTTCTTAAGCTCCTTAAGAAGGATGTCCCTTTTAATTGGGACGATGAATGTAAGGAAGCTTTTGAACTTCTCAAAAAATACCTCCTTAACCCACCTGTGCTTTCACCACCTAGACCTGATCACCCATTTATCCTGTATATTTCAACTTTAGATTTTGCTTTAGGAGCTATGTTAGCTCAACTTGATGATGATAAAAGAGAATGTGCTAATTATTATATTAGCTGAAATTTAATTAGTTATGAAACTCGCTACACAACATTAGAAAAACTATGTCTAGCAGTCGTATTTTCTACGCAAAAATTATGCCGTTATATGCTCAGTCAGAAAACATATGTCATTGCTAAATATGATCCCTTGCGGTATCTCATGAGTCGACCTTATTTATCGGGTCATACAACCAAGTGGGTTCTTGCTCTAAGCGAGTTTGACCTCACGTTCATAGGACATAAGTCTATTAAGGGTCAAATCATAGTAGATCAATTAGCTATTGCACCCTTAGAGTCTACCCATCCCCTCATCATTGAGTTTCCTGATGAATGTCTTCAATTAGAGGCAGCCCATATTGAACAATGGTCCTTATACTTTGATGAAGCCCGATGCATGAGTGGGGCTGGTGCAGGTATTATATTAATATCTCCAAAAAAGCACATTATACCTTTGTCCTTTAAATTAACATTTGCTTGCACCAATAATACTGTTGAATATGCAGCTCTAATCCTTGGATTACGAGCTGCCTTGGCGCTAAAAATTAAACATCTGTTAGTTTTTGGTGATTCTCAACTTGTCATAAATCAAATTAATGAAGTTTATCAGACCAGAGATGATAAATTGCACCCATATAAAGCATATGTTTTGCAATTGTTATCCCTATTTGATCAAGTTACCTTGGAAGCTATTCCTCGAACTAGCAACCGTGTGGCTGACGCTATGGCCACATCTGCATCTCTTCTGCCCTTGGAGTTAGATGACGAATATGCCACCATAATTATTCACCGAATCTAGAAACCCGCTTCAAATAATTCATGCTTAGAACCTTTGGATGTGTTTCTAATCAATGAAACTACTCCTAAACCTTGGTATACGGATATATTTGATTTTCTCCAAAATGGGACTTTCCTTGCCAATTCTAATAGAAACCAGCATCGGTTATTACATAGACGAGCAAGTCGATTTGTAATAATTGGTAATACTTTGTATAAGAGATATTTTGAAGGTATCCTATTGAGATGTTTGAATCTAGAAGAATCCAAATCAGCCTTGAGTGAAGCCCATGATGGATCTTGTGGAGGACACTTTAGTGGTAGTGTCATTACTAAAAAGCTCCTTAGGATAGGATACTTTTGGCCTACCATGGAAAATGATGCACATGAGTATGTGGCCCATTATGACAAGTTCCAGAAACATGCTGACCTTGTACATGCGCCTGCACAAGAACTACAGGCTATTTCATCTCCTTGGCCCTTTTCAAAATGGGGCTTAGACATTATTAGCAAAATTAATCCTGTGTCATCTGATGGACACAAATTCATCATAATCGCCATCGAGTATTTCACGAAGTGGGTTGAAGCTATGCCTTTAGCTTCCTGCACTGAAACTCAAGTCTCTAAATTTATTTTTAATCAAATCATTTGTAGGTTCGAAATTCCTGCAAACCTCATCTCAGACAATAGAACTTGTTTCAAAAATAAAGATGTTAAGAAATTATGCCAAAAATATAAGATTCAACATCGTTGGTCCACTCCCTATTATCCTCAAGGTAATGGCCAAGTAGAAGCTTCAAACAAAACCTTAATCAAAATTCTCAAAATATTTGTCAATAAATCTGGCCACGATCGGCACATTCAATTATATCCAACCTTGTGGGCCTATCGAACTAGTGTTCGAACCCCCACTGGAACTTCACCTTTTGTTTTGGTTTATGGTGCTGAAGCTATTTTTCCCTTTGAATTAGAAGTTCCTTCTTTGGCTCTACTACTTCAAGATACTAAAGTAGGATATGAATATCGAGCTAGCAGACTCAGTCAGCTAGAACTCCTAGATGAAAAATGCATCAATGCTTTGGAGCATCTTTGTGCCTACCGAAACAAGCTTAAAAGATCATATGCTAAAAAAGTTCGTCATCGATCCTTTGAGATCAGCGACCTTGTTTTAAAAGAAAATAAAAAAAATACTAATGCAAATAAAGACCTTAAAGGTAAATTTGAGCCCAACTGGCTTGGACCATACATTATCACTGCTAAATTTGAATCAGGAGCATACAAATTAGCTACCTTAGATGGTAAATATTTAAAAGAACCTATGAATATTATGCATCTTAGGCGATATTACGCATAAAATTTAGTCATTTCATCATTTGTACATATTTTGCATGTTGTCTTATTTTAAAAATATATCAAATCTGTTTACACAAAAACAAAAACAAACAAAAATAATAAAAATAAAAACAACAATATTCTTAACTCTTTCGAAACCAAAACAAAATAAAGAAGAAAGAGAGAGTCAACATTCTCAAACTTCAAAAAGTATTTGTATATATTTCTTCTTACAAATGTTGCAGTTACATATTTCAAATTATTTTGGATAAATTAGCATTTATTTGGAATCCCTCACTTTCACAAACACAAAATAAATATCTTGATTTTTATCCTGGCATGATTACTAATCTCTCTTATATCAAAGTCCACAAAATTCAATTAAATAAAGTTTGAGCACAGAGAATTGATCTTGTTATTTACTTAAACCAAGCACATCCTTTCACAATAAAATGATTATATTTGTAATGTCCATGCTATGCTACATAGTAGAAGTGGTTTCTTGAGCGAAAAGTTTCCCCTGCTATCCTATCATGCACATGGTCTAAAATCTTTGAGAATTGGCAAAAGGACAAGCTCACCCCTACCCAAAATAAAAATCCCTTACTCTATAGCTAATCCAAGCAAGTATCCCTAGCATAGGAAGAAAATCAAAGTTCAAGAAAAACAGAAAAAGAAAAATGCTATTTTATATCATTACAACAATGTTTCAAGCATTATCTAAAAAATAAAGCAAAAATACAAAAGAAAAGCAAAAGAAAACAAAAGAAAAGCAAAAAAGAAGCAAAAGAAAGCAAAAGAAAGCAAAATCAAAAGCAATAAAATCCCTCTCCCTACCCATTGAAAAGAAAAGAAGGGTTGATGAGCTTGAATCCCTAGAATTCTCAATTGTTCGAAAACTGTGAGGTAAGCCCCATAACAGGTGGTTTGTGCCCAACCTGCTTGGCCTTGGGTAACTCCTAGCGTGGCGATATGTCTGTCACATTAGCAACCTTCTTTTGTATAGACCTATGTCTGCTTATGGATTAGCTAGCTCTTGATAATCTGACTTACATAGTAGTCTGGTATGGTTATATGCATCTAAATCATGGTTAATGAACACTTATTTGGTTCATTCAAATCACTTGTATCAAATTATCTTGCTCAAAACTGGTAAACGAACATAGCAATTGCACACACATTTGTATTTGAGAGATTTTGTGTATCATTATGATAAATCAAGATTGGAAATGAACTCACATATGCACATGGGATTCCTTATATATCCAACTTTTGTCTTCGAGATACTTTGAAATATCTTTGCAAATTGTCTGGAATAATTTCATTTTTATTTTCTCTCATAAAGACAACTACATGCATTATCAAAAATCAAAATCATTTTCAAAACATGCAATAAAGTTATGTTTATATATAACTTTTGACTTTCATGACGATGGTATAGTTCCAAAACCAAAATTGGAATTTTATGCCTAGCGCAAGTCCTCATCTTCATATTTTATGACTATTTTCAAAAATTAAAAAATCAACCATCCGGATTTCGCGATGATGGTATAAGTCTATACCTAAATATTCTATGCCTAGCGCAAACCATTGTACCAATTTTATTTTCCATTTATTCAAAATCATAAAAAACATATGACTTAAATCATTATGTTACACAATTATGCTTTAAAACAAAACAAACACTTACTCTATTTTCATGTCATTATGTCAAACTTCAATTTTGCAATGATGGTATAATTCCTAGGGAGTTATCCAAAAATTTTATCACACTTAGGAATTTATTCCTAGAAAAAGTCATTTTAAAATATTTCATGCATAATATTTTCATGAAAATCTAAAAACAAATAATAATCATCATCATCATCATTTGCATCATCACACCAAAGTCTTAAGGCAGTCTCTTAAGAACTCTTTTACTTTTAACAATATTTCTATACTAGGATTAGCTTGACGACCGAGTGAGCGACGACTCCATGAAATGGTCTATAATAGCGACAATGTCCTTTGAAATTATTGCTAGAAGTCCCTTTTCTTTTTTATCAAATCATCACATCACAAACAACCAATTTGTTCCATCAGATTATTTCATTTAAATTTTAAAGCATCCATTAAAAACCATACATATTTCCAAATGACATAATTACATGAATCATCAAATCAATCACACCAAAACATTAAAAGCATCATACAAATGCATAAGACAAGTCATATGATCAAAAAATATCTCATCTATATATATATCAAATATATGTACTTTATATCAAAACTAGATTGGTATGCCACAATCTACATCTTGGCATACTCAATCCTCTCAATCAAATATACAATCTCTATGTAGTCTAGTAGCCTCGCCTCGAGAACCCCTCGAGCTCTCAGCCTCATATCCTCCCTCGCCCTGAGGTGGAGGAGGTGGCCCCATCGCATTCCGTGTGGTGCCATGAGTCCTGGATGCCGATCATGATGATGTCCTAGATAACCCCATCACGATAGGATCTACAATATGAGCTGGTAATGGCACCCTCTGCTTTGCTGGCACCACCTGGTAATATAAAGCCTAATAGAATGTAACCTAGGCAATAGTGCATGCTAAATCCCGAGTGCTCGCTCCTCCGCATCGAGCTCTAAGTCATGTAGCCTCATCCTGTAATGTCTGCACCTGAGCCCGCAGGTGGGAAACCTCAGCTCGAAGAGTCGTTGTCTCGCTGCTCTCCCCAGTGTCAACACCCTTGCACTTATCAGGCGATGGTGGCCTCTCTCTCTGTGGATAAGGGGGTCTTTCCTCCCTCCTCTCCCATTGCCACAGACTTTGCTGAGCCTGTGGTCTCCTCTGCTCTCTCTTTTCATGACCCTATGCTGCCTCAATGGCTTCCTGGTGCCACCTCCCAATTCGATGCACAACTGCATGAATCAGACCCTGAGCCCTCGTCATCCAAGGAGGGCGGATGCCTATGTACCAGGAATCATAGTCGTTGGCTACCCCAGTGTCATCTCCATCCACTGGATGAATGGGGGCATCATCTACGTCCTAACTCTAGAATCGCTACATATCTGGAGCCCCGCTAACTATAGTGTTATCCCGGATAGTCCAAGAAAACTTGTAGTCTCTGAGAGATGGGATACCCTGTTGTAGACCGAACTGCCTCAAAACTCGATCGTACCGATGGAGCTCCACCTCTCCCCTCTCCATCCTCAGCCAACAGACTCACCTGATGCGAGCTAGCTCTTGTCCATCCTTGGCCCACCTTGGATGATCTCTCCAAGGCCTCCAGGTGATCTTGTCGGATACAAGGTCGTCAAGTAGTCTTCGGGATGCTGGCAGATCTATCCGTCGTTGTGCCCCTCTCTGGAGCCACCAGTAGAAAACTCGAGGCCTCTCCCCGTCAATCCCTATTAGTGGGAGCCCTACCGGCCTCCACATCATGATGTGCTCCTAGCACCAAACCTATAGTAGAGATGTCATAACCAGACATCGGCCGCCCTTGTATACGACCCCATGAAGGATCCTATACAACCGATAGAGTACAAAGTTCCCCAAAACAAACCTATACCCGTGGTCTCTCATGTCACAGACCACATATTTTAGTAGCCATGGTACCCTGCATCCGCTCTGGTGGCATAGCAGAAGTCCACATACCACCCTAGTCAAAACCTGTGTGAGTCTAGATGTCCCAGGCATCTAGCACATCGACTCAATATTCACTCTGCCCTTCTCTAGGGCGAAGCTTGGATCGCCACACAGTCGCATCATCACATGGCCCTGATTGGCCATGGGAGTCATCAACTGTCCTTGTATGGGGATCCTCAAAATCCTCCATACATCCTCCAGTGTGGGAGTCATCTCTCCTGTCGATAACCAAAAATAGGAAGAACCCAGATACCACCTCTCTGCTAGGGCTGTCAATAGCCCCATATCTGTAGAAACCTATGGCATCTCTGCCACATGTTGCAAGTCGACCTGAGCCAGCTGATCTCGCTCTTCTTGAAATAGAGCAGCCAAGTCATCCTTCAACCTGCCATATTTCCATTCTCTGCTCTTTAGTAATCCTCTCTACAACATAAACAAAATCAACAATAAAAATCATTAATTAAAAATGCAAGTCAAAATAAGTTCAATTTTATAAATGATGATATCGTCCACAATTGGACGATATCATCCCCAATTTGAGCAAATTTGTCTCTGATTTCGCATGAGGAAATCGTCCCTTATTGGAAGAAATCGTCCCCCTATCGTCAATTTCACCCATAGACGAAATCAATGATATCGAGACGATTTCGGTGAAATCGAGACGATTTCGTCTCGATGATGTCGACTGCCCAAAAATGGTCGTGGTGCTCAAAAATCAATCAAATCTAATCTAAAAAGCATGAAATTCTAAAGTAAAGCATTCTAAATTTAGTTTAGACCCTTACTCATAGCCCGTGCCAGACCTCTGTCAATTTGTGCGCTGTCTCGACCATTTTTGTCTCCAGAGCTCTAAAAACTAGGAAAATGAACAGTAACAATGAATTAGAGTTTTACCCTATTTTTCTTAATTTTATTCAAAAACAATTAAAAACATTTTAAAATTTTGCTTTTCCACATTTTTACCTCAAACGTTCAATTTGGGTAAAAACACGGAGGGGGCACCATAGTAAGCTGTCATACGATTCAACCTAGAATCGTCGCCTAAAAATGGGAATAATTTTTGCTTTCTCGTAAATCGAGAAGAACTCATCTTTAATGCATTTTCTTCAAAAAATTCGCTAAAGAGGGGGCAAAATGTAGCACCCTAAAATTGGCACAGTAAAACCTTAAATAATTACAATTACTTTAGTAATAATTCAAATTCAAATTTTAACCCCAAAACTGCTCCCAAACCGTCGCTTAACCCATTTCATCATTTCTCGCACCATTTTTAGAGTTTGTTTTGACCGTTTGAAGATATCATCGCTGATCAAATGATATCGCCTCAGATCGGACGATTTTGTCTGGGCGAGGATGTCAAGACGATCTTGTCCCAAAACTGATTTTTCACAATTAGCCTCTGTTCCAACGTCGTCTCTAATCTGGGCAGAAGCATGTCTGGGTCATTAGAGACCCTCCCCTATTGGATATCTCCCAAATTGGGATGATATCCAACCTCCTAACCTCCCTCCTAAGCCTATTTAAACTTAGGACTCCCCCTTGGCATCCCCCTGGCTGAAATTTCCTATAACACAAGTTCTACGTGCATTAGACCGTCTTAAATTATTATTTGCCTCCATATTTGTCCAAATTTATTTGTAGGAACCTTAGTATTTTTCAGCCGGAGCAAGCTCAGTTCGTCGTGGATGATCCTGTTCAATTCGAGATGATTTCGCACCAATTCGAGATGATCTCAACTGCAGTCTACATTGGGGGCAATCAGTGCCTAGAGTTTGCATTTCCTCATTATTTTCTGCTACATTATTCTGTATTTAGTTAATCTTATGATTATTCTTTATTATTTTGCATCTTGGAGTTCACCCATGTAGTTTAATTGCATAATAAGGTCATTATTAGCTATTAAAGTGTTGCAACTTACTTGCATTTCTATTCGGGATTATCTATTAACATCCTTATTGTCATTTTACATCATTATCCTCTATTAGCATTGCTGTATTTTTTGTATTTTGTGTCTATTTCTCTGTTTGCCGGTCTCTGACGAATTCTTCTAATGAATTCGTCATATCTCAGATGATCCTGTAGGTCAGAGACGATCCTGTCAAATTCCAGACAATCCTGTCTGCTTCAAGAATCAGAACCTCCATCAGACATCCGGATCAAGTATGGCTCTTTAATTTAGCTTTTTCTCTCTGTTTTTGCTCAAATATGTTTGTTGTATTTCATTTAGTCTGCATTTTCATAATAGAACAACTTAGATTCATTTGGCCAAACCTAGGACTCGAATTTTTAAAGATAAAAATAAACACATTAAACACATTCCCAACCTAGGCGTGGAAACTGCCATTCAAACGTTTCCTGGTGAACCCACCATCCGTCAAAAAATCACCATAATACACCTCCCCCGAGATGCGGGACCTTCGCAAGGCCTCTCAGTCTGAGGTACCATGCCATCCTTTTCCCATCCTCCTTCCGGGCAAGGATTCTATAGCCTGAAGGTAAGGATGCGAAAAATTTGGAGTGATACAATGTCCTATTACTAGAAGGACTATTTAGAAATAATTTTTATGGGATACTTCTTTGTTTTATCTTACCAAAACAAGATAAGAAGGTATTAAACAAATTCCATTTAGGCTTATTTGAAGGTCATTATTTAGGATAGTCTACCATAGCTAAGATTATCTAGGCTAGATACTATTGAATGGTTATCTTTGCAAACACTCTTAAAAAAATATAAAACTTGTGAGGAATGCCAAAGGTTCATTGGAAGAAGAAACCCTACATTTATCCCATAACTAGTCATAATAGAAGAACCTTTCCAGTAGTGGAGACTTGACTTCATCAAAGTCATAAACTCAAATTTATCTATTGAACACAAGTTTATTATAATAGTGCCTAATTATTATACTAAGTGGTCAAAGGTAGTAGCCATGAAAATATATCATCAAGATACTATGATCAAATTTATGGAAATACTAGTAACACGATTTGATATCCTTGCCACTATAGTGAAAGATAATGGGAGAATAGAGGTCCCTAGAAAGAAGTTTAAAACAACACCAAGAATATCCATCATTCATACCAAATGAATTTTAGAAAAAATATATATATGAAAGGGGCTAGGATTATTAGAAATATGGACTATAGTAGAGGAGGCTTAGGGAAACTAGCATCTAGAATATAAAAGTCCTCAGAAGTATAAGAAAGGCTAAAAACTCTAGACTTGGGAGCTCATGCTACCAAGTTCAAGAAAAGTGACATTACATAGTTTGTGCTAGGACCACCTAAACATCATATTTATCCAAAATAAGTAGCAGTAGTTGATACTATGCAAAAATTGGACCAAACCATAGAAAGTAGTATTGAACTTGATATGAGCCTACAAACATTTCTATAATAGAAGGGTAACACTGAGAAATAGGTAAAATTGGTACTAGACTCTTGTATAAAGAAGAAAATACTTGCTCGATACTAGTCATAGAATATGATATAAATAAAAGCCCCCCCCTTGAACCAAGAAGAAGAAAGTAAATAAAACTAAAAAACACAGTGTAATTTTGATAGCACAGTAGAAATCCATTCCAATTCAAGAGATAACTCAAGTGAAAGAAATGGTTATACTTCCTCAAAACCCTACAACTTCTTCTTCTACTCCTCTAATACCCTTGAACATTCCCTCTTCTTCTCTCTCACCACCATGTTCCCCACCAAGCCATATCATCCACAAAGAAATAGCACCTAGTCCACCTCACAAATGCAAATCCTTATAGGTGTTGTATCAATAAAAAACTCTATCTCTATTTCTACTCCTCCAACCCATCTTCAAAAATTCACCACATTTAGATCATCCATTAACTACCATCATAAATTAGCTTAAAAAAAATGATCAAAATACCTAAAAATGGTAGAAAGAAATACCATTGAAGAAAGAAAAGAAAAGGGTGTCACCTAGTCTAATGAACACAGTTGACCTAACTACCTACAAGAAACTAAGGGTGTCAGTTATCCCAAAAGTACATAAGCCTAATTTTGATATGAAAATGATTGACTATGATATAATGCTACAAGAAATAGATATTACTTTAATCCCACTGGAAGACACCTTGCATAGTAATTAAACTCAAGTCAATACAATGTGCATTCAAGGAGATAAAATAAGAAACACATACAATACGATGGTATAGAAAATAAATATTCTAAAAGAAATAATAAAAGTAGAGCAAAATGAAAAGAAGTCTTTGCAAAATGATATCCAAAAACTATGGTGAACCATCATGAAAGCTCTGACTCTAATGCAGTTGCAATAAAAGGATTATATGATTCAACTCTTGAAAGAACAAATACAAGGCCTACAATGAGAGCTAGAAGAAGGTAAGAAAAAAGATCAAGATTCTCATTTCATATAGAAAGTGTTAAAACAACTTAAGAAATAAAGTTGGAGCAAAATCATGTAAAGCTCTCTTGAAACATATCCAATTGTTGACTACTTGATCTTCAACATACAAGTCACCAAAAATACAAAGGTGGATCTTTCTAAGATAGTGCGCATCACAAAGCATTCAATCAATTAAATGGTCCCATCCAAGTCAAAGTCAAATACCCCTAAATCCAATTACATCCAACGGTTGCACTTGGGCCTAATTGATCTAACGGTCATGATCCAAAAGAATTACTCAAAGATTAAAAGAAAACTCATTAAAATAATAATCCATGAAGATCGAAGATCGTGTGCCAACTAGGAAGATCCAATGGTGGTGCTTCGTTTAGAAGACAATTCAAAGCTAATGAAATCAATGGATGTGCTTGATCTCACCCAAATACAACAACTGCTATTTCACAGAGCCATTAAAGGTTAATGAGTCGAATAAAGATAAAATAGGATCCGACGGTCACACAAAATTAGGAAAGATCCAATGGTAGCGCTTTATTAGAACAAGTTCCCATTAAAAAGAATTCAACTACATCCTGATCTGATAGCAACACTCAATCCACCGAGATCCAATAGTCATGATCAAATAAAAGCCCCATAAAAGACAAGAGTGCACATTGTGGGTCAATCCAATGGCCGCACTCATTCCAATTAAGATCCAACGGTAGTGCTTTTTTGGAGAAATCATCTCTTAAGAAGGGTGTGATTGTGCCTTAATCAGATGATGGTACTCTTACCTATTGACTCCGACGTTGGGGATTGGATTAAAAAAAATGGAGATAACCATACCCAAATGATCAATTGGTTGAGTGGTATTTGACCAAGATCGGATGGTTGCACCTGTCTCCGATTTAATCCAATGGTTGCACTTACTTGTGATCATCAAAGGGAAACAAAGTCAAATAAAAAGAGCACAAATTTACCATATCCAATGATAGTGGTGAAACCCGACTAGATCTAATGGTCGTGCATGACCAATTTACCTGAAGGTTAAGAGACATGGTTTATTTTGCCAAAGGAGAATTAACTAAGGTTTAAAAGGCTCTAAACACATGATAACAATCCACTCCCTTTGATAAGTGCCAACATAGTCTTGGATGATCAGACAAACATGCAAGACCACATGGTTGATTGAATAGTAAATCATTAGCAAGGTAATATGGTCATTATAGATCTTATATTAACCAAAGGGTTAACATTCTTGTAGGTCCAATGGCATCAAACATAGGCATAAAAGACAAATATTATCCAGTGGCTATCATCAATTTATATATCCAATGGGAACATAATTCAATAACCAAATCTGATGACAGATCCCCTTGCTAAGAGCAAATCCAAATTGGAGGATAAAATAGAACAAGCAAAATCTATGATCAATCTAGCTAGAAGAAGATTCAAACCACCAATAGTAGCTATGATAAATATATAATAGAATAGAGCAATGCATATTAACCAAGATTTAATAAAATGAAGTAATCTAGGTCTGAGGTGTAGACCAATTGGTTCATCCAAACCTCATAAGGGGTGCGAAGGTCCAAGGTTCAAATCTCGGGCCTCGTCGGACTGAACGCTTGTCCCTTTCCTGGTGCTTTCAGTAGCGTAAAAGGTTTAAAATGATTGTGGCATGGTGGTTATAGGGGTATAATGCATGAAGATCTATGTGGCGGCTTCTAGGGTGGACAACGCAGAATACTATGGCAGCCATAAAAGTCGGACAACCTGCCCGGATTCATGGCAGCTATCGATTCCACCATGTAAATTTAAAAAAAATAAAAAATAAAAAAATAAAAGGAAGTAAGATAGTATAGAAAGGGTGGGAAATGATAGGTAGGCTACTAATAAAAGAAAAAAAACTAGATGGATCCAACAAAAGAAGCTAGAGACTTTGGATTCATAGCCTTTTGGGATAAGGAACATGAATTACACTCTATGGAAAAACTTCAATTCCAAGTAGAGCTAATTATTGGTAATGAAGAAGAGTTAAATCAATGGCAAAATCCTATTGAAGAAAATTAGGTTTTCATATTCCTAAATAAGTTATACAAGATACGAGCTTGTTGGAACCATTTCTTGCATCCATAGGATTTGATTGTCATGCTACAAGAAATATTTTGAAACAAACGAGCTATTACAGGCTCTGGTCAACCTGCCTCTTTATTCTGATTAAAACAAATATTGCTAAAGAAAAACTACATAATGTGTAAGGAAACCCCAGTGGTAATTTATAATAATACATAGATTACACGCTCCATATTATAATTACACTAGATGTATTAAAATGACCAAGCAATTAAAATAACTATTGTTATGCCTTATGTAGACCGGTGCCTATCCAATTGGGCTGTTGTAGCAATTTAACAATGTAATTATCATGAACAAAAAGTAAGGGGAAGAGGGAAATTGGTGCTATTAGACTTATTCAAATATCACAATAAACCTAAAAGTTAACCAATGAAAGAAACACTCACAACACATTCAAATAATGTAATCTATTGTAAGGTAACACATAAAGCTAAAGATAAAATTAACAAAACAACACCCCAGAATTGTATTAATATTTCAAATATCATTACATGCAGAGTTGGCAGAGTGCCATTGAACTCTGTTATAGTTTAATACAATGAGGAAATCTTATTCAAATAATATAACAAGATTCCTTCAACTCCTCCCGTTCCAATTTGGCAATAGGAAAAATCTTTGAGTTTTTGGCTCAAAAAAATTGGAAATATTCTCAGCTTCCTAAGCACAGTTCTGTCAAAACCTGCACAACAAAAGGGAAGAATGAGGGATGATAAAGAGAAAAGACACAAGGGAAATACAACAACACAACTAGTAGGGCACTCAAGTATACCTCTTAGCAAAAATGGTATCTCTAAATGCTTGATGCAGATTCTAGCCCTGGGTGCTTTCTTTTATAGCCTCTGGTTCTTGAATTTGTTATTCTTTGTCTGATATTGACCCCACACTTGTCATCACCTGATTTGTATTCCAAAATTAGTATAGTTGGCTCCCATCATTTTCCTTTGTTCATATTATACATCTTTCTCTGGACCCTTTTTGTTCAAATTGGTTCAACCGGTGATACTAGTACACTAGGGACTTCCCTCATCTACCTTTTTGTCCTTGGTTCCTTCTTTTTCTTTTTCTTGTTGAACATCTGATTGACCTTCTATTTTGGAAGTTTCTCCTTTCTATTCAACCTGTCCTTCATCTCTAGGAGGGGAACTCATTTCCAGTTGCAGGCTACAAATTTTAATATCTTTTCCCTTTTTGCTCTACTGCAACCATTTGATCTTTTTTTATCATCTTCCAGGAATTAATGTCAAAAGACACAACAAACCTTAACATGTTCATCTCTTGCAAAATTTTATTTTCTGTATACTAACGTAATTTTTGCTTTTTTCATAATGGGTGATCAACATATCCAGAGTGTTCACTAGGAACGTAGTTTGTCTGGTCATCTCTGGCTCGTCATCAGGCTCACAATCAAAATCTTCTATCTTTTTTTTAAGGAGGTAT
The DNA here is from genome assembly GCA_028583015.1 of Wollemia nobilis. NCBI lineage: Eukaryota > Viridiplantae > Streptophyta > Pinopsida > Araucariales > Araucariaceae > Wollemia > Wollemia nobilis. Next base: position 2,548,272 of record JAQPPZ010017049.1, on the reverse strand, counting down.
TCTATAATGGTAGTTTCCAGAAATTCCTCCAATGATAGCCCTACATCTACCAATTTTTCTGTGATGTTATCTAACAGACTAAACATTTATGCTACATTGTTGTACCACCTTCCCATGTTGGATGCAAACATAGTTGCCTTCATGAACTCGATATTGCACTTGACCTTAGTCCCATCATTCAACAGTATTTCTTGATTCTGCATCTCTTCGAAATGTTCTGACATTGATTCAAGAGTAGGGCGGATGATCTCGAAGTCTTCTTCTTTTTGATTGATTAAAATTTCCATATCTTGAGTAGTAACTCGAATCACCTTAATCTGCCTGAACATTTCAGTGATCCCCTCGATTTTGTCTCTAATATTTTTTGACATCTCTCTTTTTGTTGCATTCAAATAGTATGTGTAATTGAGGATTTTCACCACCTTGGGGGGTCGAGTTACTATGGTGTGCTTCTACGCTAACTCTTCCTACAGTTTATTTATTAAGGCCTGCATCTCTACTTTTTCTTTATCACTGGTTTCTAGTTGGTTTCTTAATTTGGTGTTGCTCTGATGTAGTTGATCCAAAGTTTGTGCTTGTTAATATTTGGCTACCTTGACCATGTCACCTTCTTTTCCTAAAACTAACATTCCTCCAGTTCTCTCATCGATTTTAAGAACAATAGGTTCTTGTAGGGTAGGCAGGTGCACCTCTGCCATATATTATTTGGGAGTTTCTATTGTCACCCTAGCTGCAGAATCATCTCCCCTGCCTCCCATTCCTGCTACCATCAGCACATGCTCTTGGGCATAACTAAAAACTATTCCCCCCCCCCCCCCGGGGGGCCCCCCCCCCCTCAAACACTCCTTCACCCAAAACCCCCCCCCCCCCCCCCCCCCCCCTCTTTTTTTACTAAAAATTTCTATTTTTTTTTTTAAAGAACAGGGCTAATCATTACATTGGTTATCGTTAATAGCTGGCTAGAGATGGGAACTATAGCCTGTTGGGGAGAAGTCAGCTCCTAAACTAGTGCAACAACTATCTCTTTTCATTTCACTACACTCGAGCTTTCAGAGACTTTATGTGAAGTGTCAGGTGTTGTCTCCAGTATGAGGGGGGCATTGTTAGGGGTTTTGACTTGTTGTTCTACAATATATACAAGGTTCACAGTAACTTCCATCTGATCAATACCCTGATCCTCTATCAACTCTAATAAAGGGTCCTCCCTGATTGCCTGGGTGGCTGGGGGCAGTAGATTCCATTGAAACCCCTCTAAGAAAAATCAATTCTTACGGGTACTCGTAGGCTTTCCTTATTTGTGAATTGCCCATTTTTTCAAAGGGGTACTTTTACCATACAGTCTATAGATTTGTTCCCTTTTTTATAGCATCTAATAACTCTTCTTCGTAAGCATCACTCCTATGCTTGACCCAGGTGTATTCTCGATTTTTTATTGATCTTTGGTACTTCCCATCTGGATCATAAGACCTCCAAGTTATCTCCTCAAAATCCATGAGATCTAAATCATACAACCCCTTAAGTAATGCTAAATACCCTACAAACATGTAATTTCCAAATCTGCAAGGAACACTGAGCCATGGAACTCTACCGTGCTTCTTTACTAATATTATTTTAGCCTCTTCGACCACTTATCTACATAGTTCTAGGGCGGCGAGAGATAAGGGACAATACATAGGCAATATTTTTGGGGGAATATTAGCTCCATAGAGGCGAATGTATGTGAACCCTTTAGAGAAGAAATAATCCCCTATGTCTTTTTCCTTTATGAAAGTTCTCACTCTAGGTCCTAGTCTCTCAGGGAGGAAACCAGTTAAAATCTAGTGAAATTCAACCATGAAAACATCACAAAACCAATCGTGAGTATGACCTTCATGTATCCTCCAAAAACTGGTCTGGATGTAAGGACTCTCAACAGCCCCAACCCTGTTTTGAATTTCATTTCCCAATTGACCCACCAGTAGGTGTATGAGGATGGAGTAGTTAGAAAATATTGGCATCTCCTATCTTTGTTTCATAATAGCTTCTTTTAAATATTTCATCTCTGAGTGCATCTGATCACTCAATTCTTGTTTCCAGGCATAGACTGGGGTACCTATTACCTAGTTACACTGTGCTACTAAATGTAACACTTTCCTACCTACTACACTGAGGTCTTGCACTCCTAAAAGAATGTTAGCCATATCATAGAAGTCTCGGACCAATGGTTTGAATGAAATTTTTCTAATAGGAAATTTATCAACTATTTTCTCATGTTCTTCGAAAAACGATCTAAAAATATCTAACTTTGTCAACATTTGAGACTGCCTTTCAATTACTTGTTTTAATAGCCGAGTGTTAGTGGGCACTAGCTTGAAAACTTGCTCGATGTGTCTAGCCGCTATACTGAATACTAGTCGATCTTTATTATCTCAAACATCCTAGTATTCTCTTCATACACTACAACTAACTAGGCTAACATGTCGGAGGAGTAGTACACCTTCGGACATATCAATTTTCCCAGATTACTGGTCCACCTAGTACATCTTGGAAAACCCTTATGTTGCAATCTCCTCACTTTGTGGAATAGGTCTGCTAGCAACCAAGGGGCTTTGTCATCATTTTCCATCTTACAAGCACAAATTTTGATATAGGTATTCTCCATCTCATATTGTTGTGCGGGAGTGAGCTTTTTACTGAACCCACTTTTTTGGGCAAAATCATACATTGTACTCTCAGGCACAGTTGGTTCGGGGAGCTCAGCATAAGGCAACTAGTCTGTGATGAACTTTACTACCTCTAATGTGTCTTCGAGCATGAAATCAGTTCCCCAAGCCTCCATATTTTTTTTGGTCACTATGTTAGCTTTCTAAAATGAAGTTCTCAAATCTCTGCTCACTTTCTGTTCTTTCGAACCAGTCCTTTGCTCAAGATTACCAGGGTGGTAAGGTTGTTTGATATGGTGATCTTAAATATTTGATGGCAAAGTGGGTTCACTATCCTCGCATAACTTGTCATTAATATCGTGCCACCAACTGCCTTTTCAAATTTACCAATAGAGATCTATCGAAGCATCACTTTCTAATGTCTGAAAGTTAAGGTGGGTGGCTTTTCCTCATTCTAGACGTCCGTAGGGACTTTGATCTATGTACTTGTAATCATTCATTGCTTCCTTATTGGTCATCGAACTGGACATCTTTTTGACGTGGAATTATAAACGTGGTAGTGGTGGCTTTTTGTGAGAAAGTGTTCCACTCTGTTGGTCTTGAAAGAACTTTGACTTTGAAAATAGTTACACCGTTAATAAAGGTGGTGATTATTTTGGGGATCTATCATCAGATTTGGTTATTGAATTATGTGCCCATTGGATCCATCAATCGATGATAGTCATTGGATAAGATTCGTGTCGTATGCCTATGTTTGATGCCATTGGACCTGTAAGAATGTTAGCCTTGTGGACTTTGGTTAATATATGACCTTTAATGACCAGATTACCTTGCTAATGATTTATCATTCGATCAACTAGGTGGTCTTACGTGTTCGTCCGATCATCCAAGACTTTTTTGGCACTCATCAAAGAGAGGGGGTCGTTATCACGTGTTTAGAGCCTTATTAACCTTAGTTAATTCTCCTTTGGTAAAATAAACCATGTATCTTAATGTCGAGGTAGATTGGTTATGCATGACCATCGGATCTGGTCGGGCTTCACCATTGTCATTGGATCTGGTAGATCTATGCTCTTGTTATTGGACTTTATTTCCCTTTGATGATCATGAGTAAGTGCAGCCATTGGATTAAATTAGGGATAGGCGCGACCATCCGATATTGGTCAAACACCACTTAATCAAACCACCATTAGGATATTGTTCATTTTTTTAATCCAATCATCGTCGTTGGATCCGATAGGTAAGGGTGCGATCGTTCGATTAAGATATAATCACACTCTTCTTAAAGGATGATTGTTTCGATAAAGCGCTATCATCGGATCTTACTTGGTATGAGCGCGGTCGTTGGATCGACCCATGATGTGCGCTCTTGTCTTTTATGGGGCTTTGATTTTGATCATGGACGTTAGATCTCGGTGGGTTGAGCGTTGTTGTCAGATCAGGATGTAGTTGAATTCTTTTTAATGGGCGCTTGTTTTGATAAAGCGCTACCATTGGATCTTTCTCGATTACGCACGATCGTCGGATCTTGTTTTATCTTTATTCGACTCGTCACCCTTTAATGGTTTGTGAAATCATAGCCATTGGATCTGGGTGGGATAATGCGATTTTGTTGATTTCATTAGCTTTGATTTGTCTTTTGAATGAAGCATCATCATTGGATCTTTCTAGTTGGCACGCGACTGTCGATCTTCATGGATTATTATTTTAATGAGCCCTCTTTTAATATTTGAGCAGCTCTTTTGGAGTGGGATCGTTAGATCAATCAGGCTCAAGCGCAATCGTTGGATCTACTTGGATTTAGGGGTATTTGAATTTGACTTGGATGGGACCCTTTTTCGGTTGACTGCTTTGTGATACGCACTGCTATTGGATTACCCTTGGTGAAGGTGCATCTGTTGATATTCCTCGGACCTACACATGCTTTAATCATGAGAGCGGTTAATGATTTTAAACTAACCTTGGTGATTCGTGGTGAAGCGCATCCATCGGATTGACTCTTGATCAAGCAACCATGGATCTTCTGTAACCTGCAAGTTAGGTAACCGAAAAGTGCATGCTACTGATTTTCATTAATCTTGATTAAGCGAAAGGGGGATGATTAGTAACGTGTTAGGACCCTCGCTAAACATGATTAATCTGACTAATCAAGTGTTGACTTGGTCTTACCACTCGATTTACCTTTGTTTATCTGAAGCAAGCGCTATCGTTAGATTATCTCGTGAAAGAGTGCATCCGTTGATCTCTTTCAATTCTGCGTGTATTTTAAACATAATTTTATAATAATACCTTGGTTTACCTTGGTGGTTTGTGACAAATGTGCATCCGTTGGATCAATTCTTGATCAAGTGCAGCCGTTGGATCTTTCGTGACCATTGTACCTAGGCTTTTGAATCTTTAGACCATGGTGTTTTATTAAATCGAGTGCATCCATCCGATTTCTCTTTGATGAAGCGCTGCCTTTAGATTTCTTGTAATTTGCAAGCTTGATAACCGAAAGGGGTGCATCACTTTATTTCGATAATCCTTGATTAAAGTCGAAAGGTGGTAATTAGCTAATGCATTAGACCCTCGCTAATCTTATTTAATAGTTTTAATTAAAATTTTGACCTTTAGCCCTTTTAATGAACCTTTTATGAGAGCGTCCTTTCGATTAGATCTTAATCAAGCGCTGCCATCAGATTTAGCTGATTAGCTCAATGTTTAATTTTTAGGGGTGCATACCCTCAAGGTTTTAATTAATTCCTTCATTCAAACCTTAGGTTTTTGGACTTTAGACCATGGTGTTTTATTAGACCTCGATTTCCTTTTAATACTTTTAGGACTTAGGGGTTTATTCATTAGGCTTAGGTCTGATTATTATTTTTGTCATGACCCTTACTTTAAAGTTGGGTATTTTTATGATTTTACCATGGTAGTGGATGCTTATATAATTTGACCTTAATGATTTTTCAAATGATAAAACAATGGTCATAAGATCAATCCAAAAAAATGGCTAAGGTTAATTTCAAATGTTCAAACATATGGAAGTCAACTTCTTAGATGAAAATGCAATAGAGGCTAGCAACTTTTGTTAATTTTATTGAAACCAAAAATTTAAATTTGGGGGTTTCAGATGTTGAGTCAATTTTGGCTCCAACATAGGCTCTGACTGGGACAATGTGTTGAAAACATGAGGCACTTGAGAATTACAGAATCTCCTGGTTTTATTGCAATCTTTAGACAAAAATTCAAATCATCAAGACTGATAAGTAAAGCTTAAAAAGTAAAACATAACAACTTTTTAAATTGAAAAACTGTAACAACAACATAATATCAAAGTAATAGAGCATTAAAAATTGTAATCCCTTTTATTCAATTTGGAAACTAGGGTCAGAATTTTAGAAACATATGAGTTTTTTAGATATATTGTTATGTTTGTTTTAGCTAAGTCATAGGATATGATTACACATAATTTTTCAAAGCTATTTGTTCCATCATGCTTTGGCCCATGTGTGTGTTTGTGCATTCATTTTGATTTCTAAGTCTTCTAGAACTTTGCCATATCTGAGAAAAATAGTTAAGCCTAATGTATGATTTCACTCTTAAATATTTTCACCATTCTATAGGGCTCCACTACCAATCAAGCATCTATAGCCTCGGTGGAGTTGCTTCTAATCCCATCCGGTTTTACTCTACTACTAGTCAAGCGTCTATAGCCTCGGTAGAGGTTTTCCAAGATATCTCAGGTAGTGACTCAATTTACTTTATTTTGATTTTCTTTCTCGTTTGAGAAGTATTTGGATATAAGAAAATTGTGCAATGAGTATGCCTGAGTTGAGGATTAGTTTCTGGCTAAAAAGGATGAGTGTAATGATTTTTAGCTCAACCATCTTCTCAAAGATAACTCTGTTCCTTGGACCTTGAAGTCACCTTAAGTATCATTTGTAATGTGAGGCTTTAACATGGTGTTTCAATCAGCTCTGATTTCATTCTGTTTTATCTCTTATCATATGACCCATGCATAAACATTCATATTTGAAAAATTGTAAACCTCATCAAAGTCTAAAATAAATCTCCTTTCTTCTTATTGTTTTTGGAGGAACCAACAGTAATGTATACTCATCAAACTAAGAATACCATGTGAAACAACAAACTCAGAACTATACTAATAATAAAAGAAAAGCTTATCTAGTAAACAAAATTACAACAAAATACATCACTCTATTTTTGGGGTTTTTTTTTTTTTTATTTTTTTTTTTTTCACCTTCAACAGGGATTGTACATCTTGAGGTGTTGGCCATTAATAGGGATAGCCATTAGTTCTCCCTGCAAAGTCTGCAACTTGTAAGTATTCTGACCTATAACATGGGCTATCTGGTATGGACCAATCCATTTAGGTTCGAATTTACCCTTTTCACCATGCTTATCATTTTTAGGGTCCCAATAGATGACTATATCTCCTTGAGAGAAAGGAGTACCCTTGGCTTTCTTATTAAACAATTTCATAGTTTTCTGGGTTTGTTCCATCATTCTATTAAGGGTTTCTCTTCTTTGCTCTTCTAACAGGACAATTTGGTCTAGCCTTCTTTGTAAAGGGTTGGGATCTTCATGATCTTGCAACAAGAGGGAAAGTGCCAATTTTTCTATTCTTGAGGGTAATAAGGCTTTCTCTCCATATACCATTTCATAGGGAGTCCTTCCTGTGTTTCTTTTGACAGATAACCTATCAGCCCAAAGAGAAAATTTAAGTTCATTGTCCCATCCCCTTTTGTTCTTACCCAATGATCTTTTTATTCTAGTTATTACATTTTTATTTGATGATTTAACAAGACCATTCCCTTGGGGGTAATAATTAGTAGAATGGAATAGTTCAATTCCATATTAGCATAAAATTCTACCATTTCATATGAAACAAAATATTCATTATCTATTACATTTTTGAGGAACTCCAAACTTGGTTAGAATATTTTCTTCCAAGAATTTGATGATGGTGGTAGTTGTGGAGGTTCTTAGAGGAGCATCCTCTACCCACTTGGTGAAGTAGTCCATAGTAGTTATGATCCACTTGTGTTGGCCTGATGAATTAGGCTTGATCTCTCCAATTAGGTCAATGCCCCATTGGGTGAATGGTGCTTCAATGATTACTGGTTTGAGGGGCATGGCTGCCAGTTGCTTCTTTCCTACAAAAACCTAGCAGTTATGATAGTTCCTAACATATTTATATACATATTTAAAAATGGAAGGCCAATAATATCCTGCTCTCATTATTTTATTAGCTATGGCTTTTGGAGCAAAATGTCCTCCATAGAAACCATCATGAAATTCATTAATTATTTTTGGGACTTCATTTTCATATAAATAGACTAATAACACTCCATCAGGGTGCTTCCAATAAAGCACACCATCTTGCACATGATATTTCTGAGCTTGAAGCTTAACTGACCTCATTCTATTTTTTGATGTATCTCTGGGAAAAGACAGAGTTTGTAAATATGCGAGGATTTCATCATACCATTTACATTCTTGATTATTGATTCTCCTGTCATCATGCATTTCATCTATTGTAATGACATTATTAGAGTCTTCTCCTTTATATGCTAGGTATTTGGCTAAGCCCTATCCTTTTATAGTTTTGACTATTTTGAATTCAACATCATATTGCAAAAGTTTCACCATCCATCTTGTTGGCCTTCCTAATGGCTCAGATTGGGTAAAAATATCTTTTATTGTTATGAAAGGGATGCAACAATAAACTTTGTTTGAGCCGAATATACCTTTGAAATGTTCTAAAGATTGAACAACTGCATAAGCATGCTTTTCCAGTAAGGTATATTTAAGATGTGCTCCTTTCAGACCTGAACTCATGAAGGCTATTGGCCTTTCATTATTTTCATCATATTTTTGTGAAAGAACTACAACAATTGAATGTTCAGATGCATATGAATAAATGTTAAAATCTTTAGAATAATCAGGGTAGCTTAGGGTTGGAGTAATAGAAATGGCTTCTTTTATTCTATTGAATGCTTCCATATTTTCTACTATCCATTTTATTTCTCCAGTTTTCTTAACCATGTCATTTATGGGTTTGGTCATCTCTGCAAAGTTAGGAATGAATCTTCTGACAAAATTTATCTTGCCAAAGAATGATCTGACTCCTTTTAAATTTTTGGGAGGAGGAATTTTGGATATAGCTTCTATTCTTTCTGGATCAATACTTATTCCTTTTTTGAAACTATATGGCCTAATAATTTCCCTTGTGTAGTCCCGAATATGCACTTCTTGGGATTTAGAGAAATTCCAAACTCTTTGCACTGAGCAAAAACTATAGCTAAATGTTCTAAGTGATCTTCTAGATTCTTAGAAAATATTGTGATATCATCCAGGTATACAACTACTATTTTGAACATTAATCCTTTGAAGGTAAAGTCCATTGCTCTCTGAAAGGTAGCACCTGCATTCATCAGGCCAAAAGGTATTCTTAAATATTCAAATGTGCCCCAAGGTGTAGTGAATGTTGTTTTATGTCTATCTTCTGGATTAATCTGAATTTGATTGTATCCAGAAAATCCATCTAATAGGGACAATCTAGATGAACCAACTACTGCTTGCAATAGTTGTTCCATATTGGGCAATGGGTAATTATCTTTTAATGAACTCTTGTTTAAATTTTTGAAATCTACACAGAGTCTAATATCACCATTTTTTTTTCTGACTGGCACTAAATTGGATATCCAAGAAGAAAATCTTACCTTTCTGATTATTTTGGAATCTAGCAATTTTTGTACCTCCTTTTGCATTATTGGGTGTAGAGTAGGGTTGTATTTCCTTTGTTTCTGTCTAAATGGCTTGGAATCTTCCTTCAAGGGTATTATATGTGTCATTACATCTATTTTGAAGGTTTTAAGGTCTTCATAAGTCCAAGAAAAATGTTCTTTGTTTTTCTTTAAGAAACTGATGTATCCAACCTTTTCTTTTGCAGGTAAGGCCATATCTACCTTCACTATTCTGGGTTCTTTCATTGTACCAATGTTAATGTCTTCAGATATTACTTCTCTGCGTAAAGGCTTGTAAGCTTTGTCAAAATCATCAAATAGGCTCTCTAGAGAAACCAATCCTTTGGGTATCCTATTTGTTTTCAACTGGATTACTTCTACTGGCTCTCCTATTTGGTCTTTTAGCTTATCTTCATCCTTTTCATCATAGATTATATCTGCATATTGATTTTGCAGAGTCATGAAATCCTTAATGTCTATATCATCTTGAAAGACCTCTAGGTAAACTATGTTATCTAGCACAAAAGGCTTATAAACTAAAATAGTTGGGAATCTATCCATATATTCTGTAGTTATTTCTGGATGATCTAGGCCTGAGGCATTCATAGCTAAAATATCTGCAACATGATTTTGTTCTCTTGGAATAAATGAGATATTAAAAGCTAAAAAATTTCAATTTCTTCTAACATCACATTTTTATATTGCTTTAGCCTAGGATGCTTGGTCTGATATTTACCTTTGATTTGTTGTATAATAAGCTCTGCATCCCCTATTATAGTTAAGTAGTTAATGCCTAATTATTTTGCTTTTCTTAACCCTAGCAATAAAGCTTCATATTCAGCTACATTATTAGTGCAAGGGAATTCTAACCTGTAAGGAATACCAAGGTAATTTCCTTTTATATCAATCAAATTAACACCTGCACCTACTCTATATTGAGATTTAGCTCCATCAAAAGACATAGTCCACATTTCTTGGGTTAATACTCTATCTGATTCAGCATCTACCATTTTCATAACTTTTGGATCCATGTTCTTTGCTTCTGGTACTTCCACTAGGAATGGGTTGTGCCATATGGAGTAAACTCCCATCCCTTTTTCTTCCATAGAGTTTACTAAATTTATCATGGTTTCATCTATTTGAATTAACTCTATAGAGTGTTTGTTAAATGGTTCCCTTCGTAAGATTATGTTTTCCTTATCTGTTATTGGGATTGTAGCATAGGACCAATCCAATTGGATTGAACCTCCTAGTTGTTCTGCCCAATGTCTACTGAGTAATAGTGAGAAGAATGGGTCAACATCAACTACTGCAATATCCATGACTATGCCCTTTTTGGGGTGTTGGTCTAGGAAAACCAACAATCCAGTTATCACCCCTACACAAGGAATTTGTCTACTGTCCATTATAGAAATAGGGGCAGAATCTCTTGTACAGATTAATCCCATTTGATCAGCTATTAATTTGGGCATGATATTATGTGAGGCTCCACTATCTAGCATGTAATTATGAATCACATACCTTTCTCCTTCATCTGAATTATACCTTAATGATACATAGAAGGGTCTGATAGAGGATGGTGATCTTGTATCATGTTGATTTTGTCTAGCAGCATGGCAAGTTGGATCTTCTTTTTGTTCCACTAGTCCAAATGCTCTACAGACTTGTTCTCTGTATTGTTGAACTTTCATAAGTTCTCCAAATGTGATGTTAAATTTTTGCTTGTTGAGTTTTAACCCAACATCAAATTCTATCTTCTTTATATCCAGTGGTCTGTTACTTTCTTCTTTGGGAATCTCCTCTTCTAATTCTATTACTTCAGGAGTAATATTTTTGAGGGTTTTATCAGTTTTCTCTTTACTGATATTCTTATTTGTGAAAGTTTGTTTTCTTGTTTCACTTGTAGAAGCTTTCTCTGTCTGGTCTGGGATAGTCCTATTTCTTAAATTCAGAGTATTAGTAGCTTCTAATTCTTCAACTTCCTTAGCAATAGGGATTATTTTCCCTTGCTTTATTTTATCACATCTTGACTCATGTGGTTTTTGCAAAATTTTAGTTCCTTCAGCTACAAAAATTTGAGGATGATGATTTGAAGAATACTTATCCATATTCTCTTCAAACAACCTTTCTCTGGATTCATCTTCTAGAGACCAGCAGACATTAATCCTTATGTCTTCTTCTGAATCATCATGCAGATCTACATTTCGTTGATCACTTAGGTGGATTCCACATGCATCAGGGTTATGAGGTGCATCACAAGTAGAGCAAAAGTAGGGGAATCCTTCTGCTATGTTGGTATATGGTATAGGGTTTGGAACATTGTTCTGATCTCTATCAGATTCTCTATTTTTCTAGTTATTATTTCCATTATTCCTACTCCTATTTCCTTCTTCAGGGCCATTATTGTTTCCCCAATTTCTATTGAAATTTTTCTTGAAAGGAGGGTGGTTATCAACATATGGTCATTATGTTTGTGATGTCTCACCATTATTACCATTGTTTCTCTCAATTCTTGCTAACCTATTGTTCATGGTATTGAACATCTCAACCATTTGATTAGTCAATTTCTCCATTGGATCTATTTCAGTTCTTCTTTGTATATCAAATGCTACCCTTTTGGGCTTTCTGTTAGGTAGATTGACTTCCAGAGAGTAAGGCTTCATCTTACCACTATCAAGCATATTCCTTTCTATATCCATTGCCTTTTCCATACAACTATCAATGGTAGTGGCTTGTTCTTGCCTTAGCTCATAGTTAAACTCTCCTTGAAAAGCATTTTTATAAAAACAAATGGATTGAATATCACTAGGCCTAAGGTTGGTAGGGATTTTGTTTTTGGTTTTTGAGAATCTTCTATTAAAGTCACTTATAACCTCATTTTCTTTTTTCTTCATAGTGGCTAATTTAGTTAACAGAGATTGTTCATTTTTTCTTTCACCATATTTCTTTAGAAAAATAACTTCCATTTTAGTGAAATCTGGGATATCATTATCAGGAAGAGAATTGAACCATTCTCTAGCATCTTTTTCTAAAGTTTGTAAAAATAGTCTTAGGACTACATCCTCATGTTCTACCTCTAGGCTATCCATTGCATACAGGAAACTTTTGATATGATCTTCTCTAGTTACTACATTATTTCCTAAGAATTTTGGGAGGTATTTGTGGGCTTTATTAGGTAAGGCATTAAGATTTGTAGGTAAAACAAAAGGCCTATATCTATTGGTTCTCCATAAATGAACATTAGCTTGATTTTGATTTTGCTGATTTGCCTGGGCCATTGTTACTGTAGGATTTAAATTTACAGTAGCAATGCCTACAGGAATATGGGTTTGAGTGGCCTGAGTATAATCTGAAGGGTTATTTACCTCTATATTATAATCAATAGGACTATGGGACTGAGATGACTCTAATGTATTTTCTATAGTAGCATTTAAAAATTCATCTACAGTAATATCAGCAATAGTATTTTGAATTCTATTTTTCTTTACGTACTTTTTGCTACTAAAATATGATTTATTCTCGTATATAGTACTCTTAAGAAGTGGGATTTTTGGGTTATGGGTAAATACCTCTAGGTTCTCAAATTCCAGGAATAACTCCTTACCGCTTCTCCTGGTGTGCCAACACGTTCTGCTCCTTCTTTCTTGATTTTTGGTTTCTGGGTTTGTCCAAACAGAGTCACACATGTTGGTGTAGAAAGAATAGATTGTGTAATCAAGATTGCTTGATTCTTTTAACTCTTGACCTCATAGGGGATAGCTCTTTGAAGAAAATTCAAGAAAATCAAGAAACGTAGAAACACTCCAAAATTCAATTGAAAACTATGAGTAAAATAAAATAAAGAATGTAAGAAATCATAAAAACCAAGACGTAAGTTCTTTATTCTAACTTGGTCACTCGTTGATTAATATATGTCATAAAAAAATATTGGAACCATTTCTTGCATCCATAGGATTCGATTGTCATGCTACAAGAAATCGTTTGAAACCAACGAGCTATTACAGGCTCTGGTCAACCTACCTCTTTATTCTGATTAAAAAGATATTGCTAAAGAAAACTATATAATGGGTAAGGAAACCCCAATGGTAAACTTATGATTTTACAAGTATTACACGCTCCAGATTTAGAATTATATTATATGTATTAAAATGACCAAGCAAAGATAACTAATTTTTATGCCTTATGTAGACCGGTGCCTATCCAATTGGGCTGTTATAGCAATTTAACAACATTTATCACATGAACAGAAAGAATGGGGAAAAATAAGAATTGGTGCTATTAGACTCATTCGAATATCATAATAAGTCTAAGAGTTAACCAATGAAAGAAATACTCATAACATGTTCAAATAATGTAACCAATGAGGAAACACATAACTATAGACAAGAAACAATAAAACTGAAATCCATAATTGTATTAATTTTCCAAATAAAGATTACATGCAGAGTTGGCAGGATGCCATTGAACTCTATTTCAATTAATACAATAAGAAAAACTTGTTCAAATAATGTAACAAGATTCCTTCAACTCTCTCCTTCTAAAATGTTACAAGGAAATCTCTAGACTTCGAGCTCAAAAGACTAGAAATATTCTCAGCTTCTTAACATTATCAAAACCTGCACAACAAAGGGAAGAATGAGGGATGATAGAGAAAAATAGACATAATGGGAAATACAACAACACAACTAAAAGGGCACTCAAGTATACCTCTTAGCAAAAATGCTATCTCTAAATGCTTGATGTAGATTCTAGCCCTGGATGCTTCCTTTTATAGCCTCTGGTTCTTGAATCTGTTATTCTTGGTCTGATCCTGGCCTTACACTTGTCATCACCTGATTTGTCTTCCAAAATTGGTATAGCTGGCTTCCATCATTTTCCTTTGTTCATACTATACACCTTTCTTTGGCCCTTTTTTTCTAATTGGTTCAACCGGTGATACTAGTACATTGGGGACTTCCCTCATCTACCTTTTTGTCCTTGGTTCCTTCTTTTTCTTTTTCTTGTTGAATATCTGATTGACCTTCTATTTTGGAAGTTTCTCCTTTCTGTTCAACCTGTTCTTCATCTCTAGGAGGGGAACTCATTTCTAGCTGTAGGCTGTAAATTTTAATCTCTTTTCCCTTTTTGCTCTGCTGCAACCATCTGATCTTTTTTCCAATCATCTTCCAGGCATCAATGTCAAAAGACACAACAAACCTTAACATGTTCATCTCTTGTAGAATCTTGTTTTTCTGTATACTAATGTAATTTTTGCTTTTTTCATAATGGGTGATCAACATCTCCATAGTGTTTACTAAGAAAGTAGTTTGTCTGGTCATCTCTGGCTCATCATCGGGCTCACAATCAAAATCTTCTATTTTGTTTTTAAGGAGATCTTCTATACTGGCAGTTTCTAGAAATTCTTCCAATGATAGCCCTACATCTACCAATTTCTTTATGTCATCTAATAGACTAAACATTTTTGCAACATTATTGTACCACCTTCCCATGTTGGATACAAACATAGCTACCTTCATGAACTCGATATTGCACTTGACCTTAGTCCCATCATTCAACAATATTTCTTGATTCTGCATCTCTTCAAAATATTCTGACATTAAGTCAAGAGTAGGGCGGATGATCTCGAGGTCTTCTTCCTTTTTATTGATTAAAATTTCCATCTCTTGAGTAGTAACTCGAATCACCTTAATCTGCCCTGAACATTTCAGTGATCCCCTCGATTCTTTCTCGAATATTTTTTGACATTCTCCTTTTTGTTGCATTCAAATAGTATGTATAATTGAGGATTTTCACCACCATTGGGGGTTGAGTTACTATGGTGTTCTTCTATGCCAACTCTTCCTATAGTTTATTTATTAAGGCCTGCATCTCTACTTTTTCTTTATCACTAGTTTCTAGTTGGCTTCTCAATTCGGTGTTGCTCTGATGTAGTTGATCCAAAGTTTACGCTTGTACTACTTTGGCTACTTTGACCATATCACCTTCTTTTCCAAGAACTGAAATTCCTCTAGTTCTCTCATTGACTTTAAGAACAATAGGTTCTTGTAGGGTAGGCAAGTGCACCTCTACCATATCTGATTTGGGAGTTTCTATTTCCACCTTGGTTGCAGAATCATCTCCCTTGCTTCCCATTCCTGCTACCATTTGTAGCTCATGCTCCTAGGCATCACTAAAAATTATTTGTTCTTCAGATCTTTCCAACACAACATTCGTGGAGGGCAGTGATATCCTAGGTCTCTTTGCTTTTGGATTAGATACAACTGTTTGCTTCTTGACTTCAAGATCTCTGAAGATACCTCCAAATCCCCTTGCTCTTTTCATGTTCATTTGTATTACTGATGGAATTACTATTTCTTTATCTTTTATTTTCAAAGAGCTGGGAATAGCTCTAGGGGCTAACTTCATCACATTGGTTACCATTAATAGCTAGCTAGAGATGGGAACTATAGCTTGTTGGGGAGAAGTCAGCTCCTGAACCGGTGCATTACTTACCTCCTTTCCTTTTGTTGCACTTAGGCTTTTAGAGACTTCCTATGAAGTGCTAGGTGTTATCTCTAGTCTGAGGGGGCATTATCAGGGGTTTTGACTTGTTGTTCTACAATATCTATAGGGCTCATAGTAACTTCCATATGATCAATGCCTTGATCTTCTATCAATTCTAATAAGGGGTCTTCTCTGATTGCCTGGGTGGCTTCTGGTAAGAGGGGGTAGCAGATTCCACTAAAATCCCTCTGAGAAAAATCAATTCTTGCGGGTACTCATAGGCTTTCCTTATTTATGAATTGCCCCTTTTTTCAAAGGGGTACTTATCCCATATAGTCTGTAAATCTGTTCCATTTTTTATAGCATCTAATAACTCTTCTTCATAAGCATCACTCCTATGCTTGACCCAGGCATATTCAATTTTTCATTGACCTTTCGTACTTCCCATCTGGATCATAAGGCCTCCAAGTTATCTCCTCAAAATCCATGAGATCTAAATCATACATCCCCTTGAGTAAAGTTGGATATCCCACAAACATGTAATTTCCAAATCTGCAAGGGACATTGAGCCATGGAACTCTACTGTGCTTCTTCACTAATCTCATTTTAGCCTCTTCGACCACTTGTCTACATAGTTCTAGGGTAGCGAGAGATAAGGGACAATACATAGGCAACATTTTTAGGGGAATCTTAGCTCCATAGAGCCGAATGTATGTGAACCCTTTAGAGAAGAAATAATCCCCTATATCTTTTTCCTTTATGAAAGTTCTCACTCCATGCCCTAGTCTCTCGAGGAGGAAACCAGTTAAAATCCAGTGAAATTCAACCATGAAAACATCACAAAACCAACCCATGTGAGTACGACCTTCATGTATCCTCCAAAAATTAGTCTGGACGTAAGGACTCTCAACAACCCCAACCCTCTTTCGGCTTTCGTCTCCCAATTGACCCACTAGTAGGTGTATGAGGATGGAGTAATTAGAAAAAATAGGCATCTCTTGTCTTTGTTTCAGAATAGCTTCTTTTAAATCTTTCATCTGTGAGTGCATTTGATCACTCAATTCTCTCTCCCAGGTGTAGACTAGGGTGCCTATTGCCCGGTTACACTATGCTACTAAATGTAACACTTTCCTACCCACTACACTGAGGTCTTGTACTCCTAAAATAATGTTAGCCATATCACAGAAGTCTCGAACCCATGGTTTGAAAGCAGTTTTTTTGATAGGAAATTTATCAACTATTTTCTCATGCTCTTCGAAAAAATGATTTAAAAATATCTAACTTAGTCAACATTTGAGACTGCCTTTCAATTACCTATTTTACCAATTGAGTGTTAGCGAGCGCCAGATTGAAAACTTGCTCGATGTGTCTAGCCATTATACTGAATACTGGTCAGTCTTTATTATCTCGAAACATCTCTAGTATTCTCATCGTACGCTATAGCTAACCAGGCTAACAAGTCGAAGGAGTAGTATACCCTCGAACATATCAACTTTCCTAGATTACTGGTCCACCTAGTACTCCTTGGAAAACCCTTATGTTGCAGTCTCCTCGCTTTGTGGAATAGGTCTGCTAGCAACCAAGGGGCTCTATCATCATTTTCCATTGTACGAGCAAAACTTCGAATACAAGTATTTTCCATCTCATATTGTTGTGTGGGAGTGAGATTTTTATCGGGCCCACTTTTTTGGGTGAAATCATACATCGTACTCCCGAGCACAACTGGTCCGGGGAGCTCAACATAAGGCAACTGGTCTGTGATGAACTTTACTGCCTCCGCTGTGTCTTCGGGTATGAAATAAGTTCCCCAAGCCTCCATCTTGTACTATGTTAGTCTTTAAAATGAAGTTCTCAAATCTATGCTCACTTTCTACTCTTTCGAACCAGTCCTTTGCTCAAGATTACCAGGGTGGTAAGGTTGTTCGATATGGTGATCTTAAATACTTGATGGTGAAGTGGGTTCACTGTCCTCATATAACTTGTCATTAATATCATGCCACCAATGCCTTTTCAAATTTACCAATAGAGATTTGCCGAAGCATCACTTTCTAATGTCGGACAGTTAAGGTAGGTGGCTTTCCTCATTCTGCATGTCCGTAGGGACTTTGATCTATGTACTTGCAATCATTCATAGCTTCCCTATTGGTCACCGAACTGGACATCTTTATGAGGTTAAATTATAAACATGGCGATGGTGGCTTTTTGTGAGAAAGTGTTCTACTCAGTTGGTCTTGAAAGAGATTCGACTTTGAAAATAGTTACACCGTTAATCAAGGTGGTGATTATTTTGGGGATCTGTCATCAGATTTGGTTATTGAATTGTGTGCCCATTGGATCCATCAATCGATGATAGTTATTGGATAAGATTCGTGTTGTATGCCTATGTTTGATACCATTGGACCTGCAAGAATGTTAGCCCTTTGGTTAATATATGACCTTTAATAACCAGATTACCTTGCTAATGATTTACCGTTTGATCAACCATGTGGTCTTGCATGTTAGTGAATCATCTAAGACATTTGGTATTATCAAAGGAGGGGTATTATCATGTGTTTAGACCTTATTAAACTTAGTTAATTCTCATTTGGTAAAATAAACCATGTCTCTTAACGTCCAGGTAAATTGGTCATGCATGACCATCGAATCTGGTTGGGATTCACCATCGTTGGATCTGGTAGATCTATGCTCTTTTTATTTGACTTTATTTCCCTTTGATGGTCATGAGTAAGTGTAGTCATTGGATTAAATTAGGGATAAGCGCGATTGTTCGATCTTGGTCAAATACCACTTAGTCATTACTATTAGGATATATATTTTTAATCTAATCAATCGTTGGATCTATAGGTAAGAGCGGATTAAGACATAATCATACTCTTCTTAATGGATGATTGCTCTAATAAAGTGCTACCATCGGATCTTACTTGGAATGAGCATGGTCATTGGATCGACCCATGATGTGCACTCTTGTCTTTTATGGGGCTTTGATTTGATCGTGGCCATTAGATTTCGATAGGTTGAGCGCTTTCATCAGATTAGGATGTAGTTGTATTATTTTTAATGGGTGTTTGTTTTGATAAAGTGCTACCATTGGATCCTTTCCAATTGAACGCGACTGTCGGATCCCATTTTATCTTTATTCGACTTGTGAACCTTTAATGGCTTTGTGAAATCGTAGTCATTGGATCTGGGTGGGATCAAGTGCATCCATTGATTTCATTAGCTTTGATTTGTCCTTTTAATGAAGCACCATCGTTGGATCTTTCTAGATTGCACGTGACCATCGATCTTCATTGATTATTATTTTAATGAGCCCTCTTTTAATCTTTGAGCAATTCTTTTGGAGCACGACCATTAGATCAACCAGGCTCAAGCGCAACCATTGGATCTACTTGGATTCGGGGGTATTTGACTTTGACTTGGATGGGACTTTATGATTGTTTGATTATCCTTGGTCCATTGATATTCCTCAGATCTACACATGCTTTAATTGTGTGTGCAGGTAATGATTTTAAACTAACCTTGGTGATTTGTGGTGAAGCGCATCCATTGGATTGACTCTTGATCAAGCGCTATCATGGATCTTCTGTAACCTACAAGTTAGGTAACCAAAAAGTGCATGCTACTAATTTTCATTAATCTTGATTAAGCAAAAGGGGGATGATTAGTAATGTGTTAGGACCCTTGCTAAACATGATTAATCTGACTAATCAAGTGTTGACTTGGTCTTACCACCCGATTTACCTTTGTTTATCTGAAGCAAGCGCTATCAGATCATCTCGTGAAAGAGTGCATCCATTGATCTCCTTCAATTTTATGTGTAATTTAAACATAATTTTACAATAATACCTTGGTTTATGACAAACATGCATTCGTTGGATCAATTCTTGATCAAGCATAGCCGTTGGATCTTTCGTGACCATTGTACCTAGGCTTTTGCATTTTTAGACCATGGTGTTTTATTAGATTGAGCGCATCCATCCGATTTCTCTTTGATGAAGCGCTACCCTTAGATCTCCTGTAATCTGCAAGCTTGATAACCGAAAGGGGTGCATCATTTTATTTCGATAATCCTTGATTAAAGCCGAAAGGGGGTAATTAGCTAATGTGTTAGACCCTCGCTAATCTTATTTAATAGTTTTAATTAATATTTTGGCCTTTAGCCCTTTTAATGAACCTTTTATGAGAGCGTGACCATTTGATCAGATCTTAATCAAGCGCTGCCATCAGATTTAACCGATTAGCTCAATGTTTAATTTTTAGGGGGCATACCCTCAAGGTTTTAATTAAGACCTTCATTCAAACCTTAGGTTTTCAGACTTTAGACCATGGTGTTTTCTCATTAGACCTCGATTTATTTCCTTTTAATACTTTTTAGGACTTAGGGGTTTATTCATTAGGCTTAGGTCCGATTATTATTTTTTCATGACCCTTACTTTAAAGTCGGGTATTTTTATGATTTTACCATGGTATTGGATGCTTATATAATTTGACCTTAATGATTTTTCAAATGATAAAACAACGGTCATAAGATCAATCCAAAACAAAATGGCTAAGGTTAATTTCAAAAATCAAACATATGGAAGTCAACTTCTCAGATGAAAATGCAACAGAGGCTAGCAACTTTTGTTAATTTTATTGAAACCAAAAATTTAAAATTGGGGGTTTCAGATGTTGAGTCAATTTTGGCTCCAAAAAGGCTAAATTTTAGGAGATGGCTAGAAGATACAAATATCCTTCATATGAAAATACCTTTCAACTAAAAGCAATCAATGAAGAGATCAAAGTGATCAAGTACCCAACCTCAAAGACTTAGGATATGGTTTTTCAAGTATTATAGAAAGCAAAAATACCCTGGCTAAATAAGAGACTAACAAAGAGGAACAAGTAAAGACCCAATAGGAGAAAATAAGGTAATATGAAACCATAGAAACTCCAACCATAGAGGCTATAATGACATAAGCTAGTCAAAAGATAGTTGAAAATTCAGGTATAAGAAAAGAACACATCAAACTCATAGCATGACTCCTCAACTTCCTAGTGACTCAAACAAACATTAAGTGTCCAAATAAGAAAGATCCAACTTGCAAAAATCTATCGAATGTAAAAAAAATAAAACACACAAGTAAAGTGACCATACAAGGCATTAAATTTTAAAAAAGAGTGCCAACTCAAGAAAGGACATCTAGATTCATTACAAGCATTAGCTTACATAAGCCATTAGTAGAAACTATAAGAATAAGGACAAGCCCAAGATAAGACAAAGTGGTTTTGAGACAGAGATTTGGTTAGTTAAGTGATCAAATCACCATGTATATTTTAGAAGCACTAGAATAGGCTTGTGCAATAGATTGTAATTTTGAGGAAGAGTATCTACACAATTTTAAAAATAAGAAGTGAAAGGAAATGGAAGGCCTTAACTCTAACTCCTTGGAATGTTTACCTAAGGCAACTTGCTTAGGTCTAAAAAAACCCCTATCTATGGTAGACTATGCTCAAAAGAATATTTTTGTCGGTGGTACCTTCATCTAGGTATGTCTACCTTTGTTCCTTTCTCTTATTCTTATAGTTCCTCCCTCTTTTTATTTTTACTTTTTCCTTGTACTTGTTTTCTTCCCATTCATCCCACCATTTCTGGTATCTCGTTATAAACACCCATTTTGACACACCTAGCCAATGACATCCCTACTCAAGAAACCAAATAAAACCTCAGTATGAAACCCTAACCATGTCAAATTGGACACCAAAATTTACATATTTCATCAATTTCTAAGCATATCAAAATTCATCAATTACATTACCTTCACAAGCCTTCTGATCAAGAAAATTAATTCAATTTCCATACCCAAATTTAGAGCATTTTAAACCCTAAAAATTAAGTTCATATTTGGAAAATATTTTGATCTATCAAATCAAATCAAAACTTCACAAAATCACCACCATTAGATTAGGCTCAAAAAGATATTTTTGATGAGTATAGATATGCCTATTTTTGGATATCTATTAATGCTTAAAACTACACAAAAATTGTAGGACAGTTACAAATTAGTCACTCATTTTCAAATTTACCAGTTTCAAATTTACCACTCTCTTTTAAATTCGATAGTGGTAAATTTTCACCCTAACTAGTAAATTTGCAAACAACTCATTTCAGGTCATTTTACTAGTCAGACTAATAGTTGGTCAAAAATTCCAATTAGGAGGCCAATTCACCACTAGCAATTTTGCAACCTACCTAGAAAATTTGTAAAATTACCAAAATATTCTTGCACATGCCAGAGGCATGTGGATTCCTTCACCCCACTACCTCCTCCAACCTCTCATGCTCTATCAATGAACTAGGTCTACAAAATTTAAAATTTTCCTAACTAATTCTTCCAATATCTTCTCCAAATCCTATTTAAACAGCCCTTGGGGTAAGCATTCATCAAGGACTTTCTAGCTAATTGCATTATGCAAAATTCCTTCTAGCTTTCTCCATTAGCATCTTTCTTTAGCATTCTTTATCAAGCATACTTTGAAGGTAAGTCAAGCAAGGCAAGGAGATTATCTTAGAGGCAAGGAGGAACCATTGCTAATCTGTATTATTCCTAGCACCTCTCTTCTCTTCATCCTCTTGTTTTTCTTTTCATGCATTTCCTCTCCTAATTTTGGCCTTGCTAACTTGTATTTTGGGCATTCATTTGCTTGCATTTCCCTTTATTTTTCCATTTTCATGCTTCTAATCTCTTCTTTTGTAGGTCATATCTCTGTTTTTAGCTGCTAATATTTTTATTGTAGGTCCCTTTTGGGTTTATTATCACCATTGCAAGTCCTTAAAACCCATTTTTTAGGTTATTTTGGGCTTATATTACTTGTTGCCCTTATTTCTAGCCACTAATCCTTTGATTGCAAACCTCTCTTATGCTATTTGCTCATACATTATCTTTACTTGCTACTATTCTTTTCATTCTCAAGCATATCTTCTTCCATTTTCAACATATTAACCTTTTCTTCCTTCCATGCTCATTTACTTTCAAATTACTTTTATTTGTAGGCATTTAATCTTAGTTTATACTTTATTTTAATCACATATTGCATGATATCTTGAATTTTCAGTCATACAAGCATTTTGCTTTCAATTTCAAGCTATTGTGGTGAAGATACAAGGCCTTCATTGCCTTGTTATCTCATCACTCAGCTATTTATCATCCTTGCTTCATATCCCTACCCCTTTCTTTGTGACTATATATTTACAAGTTTATAAAAGTATTTACATGATATCATATTAACATCTTTACATATTGCATTTTCAAAATTCTTGCTTTTCTTTGGAGTTAATTAGATTGCTTTCATTCCTAATACTTCCAAGAGCATTTCAAACCCCTTTTGCATTTTTAAAAACATTCAATTTCAGTCATTTTTGGAACTATCCATCCCTCTTGCACTTGCATTCAATTTTATGATTAAATCATAGAATTTTGTAGCTTATATTCTAAAATTTGTGAGCTACAAACCTAGGAGATTCTTCACTCAACCTTCCCCTTGCATTACACCATAAAATTACCCAAAAATCAATTTTAAATTGACCCTAAAATCTCTTTAGCCTCATTTCAAGTAAAATTCACCACTCCCTATAGCCACTGGCGAATTTGACTCTCTAGAATTTACCAAATGGAGTGAAAAATTGTAACTAGTGATTTTTCACCAAGATTGGTGATTTTGTACAACTCTATTTCCATCCCAAGGAATGCAAGAAAACTCATTTTTTTCATAAATAGGGGTATGAGTAGCTACAAATATAGAAATTAATATTCCTAGCACTTAGACAAACCCCCAAAAATAGAAAACCTATTTTTTTGTCTTCTCTTCTAGGTTCAAATTTACCAATTTAGGTTCAAATTCGCTAGTGGCAATTTTGCACAAGCATTGGTGAATTTGCATAGATACTTGTTGAGGTAACTCTACAACTTAAAACCTCCCTAAACTATTTTTCTTAGTATTTCATATATTTGTTCTCTATTTTTTGTTATTTTCTGCTTAAAATCATATTTCATTTGGAAAATTAAGGAACCTTAGTTAAGTTTTAATTTATGTCACAAAACACATTCATATTAGTTGAAATCAAGGAACTCTAGATTAGATTTAGGCTTATCAAGTACTTAGGCAAGAAATAAAATGCATATATATTACTTTCTAGGTTAGCTTGTCTTCTTGCATAATTCCTTGTTTGCTTTGAAAAGAAAATACCTCCTTAGTTTAGTTCATCATCAAAAAGGGAAAATCATCCTATGTTAGCTCTTTTTTACTTGCATTTGTGTGATCTAATATTAGCATGAATTTTTAGTTATCTTCACCTTAAGTTTAAATAAACTTTTAAGGCTCAAAAAAGAGAGATTAGTGATTCAAAATTTAGATGTTTGTTTAATAAACCCATAAAATACTGCTACACAAGCTTAAAATCAACATTGACACTTTGAAAAATGCATTGAGTAGAGTATAATCACGTGGAAGATATCCATATATTCAAGGTCTCTTTTGGAAGAGACCCTCAAGTGGGGAAGTAGGGGTTCCATTGAGTCTTCCCTATGTACACTTTACATGGTTAGGTTTTTGAATCTACATCTTGGTGAACCTGATGTGAACATCCTTTTGCATTAAATAAGAAAAGAGTTTGTTAAACTTAAGCAAGACCATATAATTTTATTTTCATAGATTACATCACATTAAATAAATATAACAATAACATAATAAAGTGTTAATCCTATTGGGGGAAGGAAAATTACCCCTTGAGTAAACAGATGTATGAACTTAGAAGGAGAAATTTCTCTTAGCTAGGATATTACAATGGGCTAGTGGGAGTCATAAGGAGAGTTGTTTTACATGGTGACATAAGGATTTCAAAACATCTTCTCTTATTTGCTATAAGTACTCTAAAAATAAACCTTTAATAAAATCAATCAACCCTCTCTTTCCCAACCTTATTCAATGGCCATCTTCTTAAACCTTACAAGTTTATTAAAATGGATTGTCTTCCTTTTTCAAATCTTTCTAAAACCCAAAAAACACTATACAACTAATAAAATAACTACCCATTCAAAAAATTTTGTGGAAGATTATGAAGAATCTAACACCCACAAAAATCCTAATTCCAATAAAGGAGATAAAGATGTCACTCTTCTTGACTCTTTAATCTCCTTTCATGATGACCTTAATCATATGATAACCTCTTTGCAAGAACATAGAGATGTTATCAATGAGTTTCTTAATAATGATCAAAATAAAACAACCCCTAAAGCTCTTAGTCATACAATATATTTTTTACAAGAACATGAAGATATAATCAATGAATTCCTTAGTCAACTACCTAATAGTGATCAAAACATGTGAACTTTAGAATCCCTTAATCACATAATGTCTTCCTCATAAGAACATGAAACTATCATCCAAGAATTACTTGATTATAGAATTCATAACAATGATGAGAAGATAACTATTTCCCTCAATCATATAACAACCCTCTTATAAGAGAATGGATAACCCTAGATCTTGGCACCTCCCTAAACTCTATTTATCAGTACTTCATGTATTCTATTATCTATTTGCTATTGTTTTTTTTCTTAAAATCATATTTCATTTGGAAATTTAAAGAACCTTAGTTTAGTTTTAATTTATATAACAAAACAAATTTATATCAATTGAAATTAAGGAACCCTAGATAAAATTTAGGATCCTTTTAATTTTCAACAACTTAAGCAAGAAATCAAAAGGCATATAGATTACATTCTAGGATAGATTATCTTATTGCGTCATTATTTGTTTACCTTGAAAATAAAATGCCTCCTTAGTTTAGTTCATCATAAAAATGGAAAAGCATCTTAGGTTAGATCTTATTTTTTTGCATTTGTGTGATTTAAGCTTAGCATACATTTTTAGTGACATTCACCTTAATTTTAAATAACCTTTTAAGGCTCAAAAAAGAGTTATATTAAAAATCCAAACTTTAGGTATTTGTTGAATAAACCCATAAAAAATAGTTACAAAAGCATAACATCAACATTGACACCTTAAAAAACAACATTGAGTAGATTCTAATTGCCTAGAAGATATCCATATATTTAGGGTCTCCTTTGGAAAGAGATCCTCAAGCAGGGAAGTAGGGGTTCCAGCAAGTCCCTCTATGTATGCTTGGCATGGATAGATTTTTGAATCTATAATCGTTTAGTTGCCTCCTTCTCAATTTATTATAACTCCCACTCCTTGTCACATATTTTCCATTATAATCATCCATCACCCTTCTCCTCTTCATGACTTCCTTCCATTCTATCATTTTCTATATTTTGAATCTCCTTTACTCAATACACAATAAATAAAGCTTAATAGGTCCTTCATTTTTGTGAGCGAAAACCCCTAGGAGGTTCCAAGAAGGTAGGTCAATGTGATTGCCCACATTTGCAAGAAATTACAAATTAAGCTAGCTTTCCATTTTCCTAAAACAATTCCCAATTTTTGGTAAGATAAACAACCCCAAGGTTGGTCAAAGCATAGTATCAATACAAACAAACTATCAAAGGCTCAAATGAATCAAATTGGAAATAAGTTCCAAGGTGATTGAGAATTTTGGGAAGGCCTAGAATCATAGAAAATAATTGAAACATAATGTATTTTTCAATATGGAAAAAATTACTAAGTCCCAAAGGGCTTCAATAACATGCAAAACAAGAATGAATCAATTTTAGACTTTGCTAGTGATAATGTCATGCAAATATTTGAAAAAGTCCAAGAATAAAAAAATAGTGTAGCATGATACCAACATTAGCTAGCTAAAACATTCCTAATATTCCAATTTAGAAGAAGCATAAAATCCTGCTTTTTTAAGTGGGTACATTAGCATTAGCACCACAAAAGTTTAAAAATACACAAATTTGAAAAAGTAAGGTATGACTTGAAAACATGAGAACTTATGATCTCTAAAAGGGTAATGTCAGACACATCTCTTCAAAATCATGGCTTCACTCAAAAATTTCCTCTACTAAAAAAAAAAGATCCCAACATCACTACAAGTTCTAACATCAACTCATAGCCACTTGAAAATATTTCTATCACCGAAATTGCTTCGGTTAGAAGTATAACCACCTAGGTGCTTCCCAATAACTTAAGCCAAATATGTTGAGTTTGAAAACATCTCAAATAGGCAGTTGTAGCTTCCAAGAAAAGTATAGAGGATAATAGTTGAAGATCTAGTGACTAGATTGAAGACGAACATAACCCAACAATGAAATATGAAATATGGATTGACCACATCAATAAAATTAGCAATGCAAATAGTTGATTGGCATAGAACTTGAAAATAACCTTTGTTCCTATGAGCATTCTTCCAAGTTATTTCCAATGGCCCTATAGCAAACTTAAAAAAAAAATGAGCTACAAGATTCATGTAGTAGCTTATAAATAGCCCAATGCACCTTATATTGAGGGTCGACTCTATAGCAATTACTGTATGATGATTGTTTCTATTCAATGAAAAGTGAAAGTTGTTTGGTCTCCATTATGATAGCATTCTCAGTTTCTTATGAATGAAATTTATATTTTAATACATGTATGTTATACTTTATGATTAGTGAATTTTCTAAAGCAAATTTTGCTAAGTGGATCTCTATTTGGGTTACTCTTCATATAGTATTTGGAATGATTAAAGTGTATAACTAGAACTTAAATAATATTGTAATGTTTTTGTCAAAGGTTGGTCTATTAATCTTAATTTATATTTGGTTTTGTAATATTATTATGTAGTGTACTTTCATTTTTCTTATGCTATACGTCATCCATTCTTTGAGAAATCTTTAAACACTTATCTCTTTCTAGCATTTCCATTTCTTTCTTTAGTCTTAAACCCTTGTTATAATATTGCAAGGATTATAAGGAGCCAAATTTCTATGGGGGTTGAACTTGGGAGAAGTCCCAATCATCCAATATTGGTCAAAGTCTAGGGTGCATTTCATAGACTAGGTAGATTTTGGACCAACAATTAGAGCCTTAGAAACTTCAAAAGAGTTACCTAATTGGTATCAACAAGAAGAACGTTGTCATTATCATCATGTATATGGTCACAAAACTAATAGATGTATCACAAAATGTTATTAAAGATTTTATAGAATCTATAAAAATAGTCTTAAATCAACAAAATAAACCTAATAAAAACCTAGAAACTTTTCAAAACCCTTTACCAACTCATAATAAAAGATGTATCAATTTTGTAGGAACTATATATTTGACTAACCCATCATACATAGTGACTAGACAACAAGTTAGAAATCAACCTTCACAACCACCCACACAACCAACACTACTCCTTGTAATACCAAGACAAATACATCCAACAATCCACCTTTAATCCTTACACCACTTGAAAATAATCAACATTATTTTAATATTTCATAATTCCTACCAATATTTCTTTCCTATAATTGCTAAAAACTTCACCTACTCATAGAGATATATTGCTTAAAATTTTGAGTGAGTAAGAAGTTCCTCAATACTTGTCTTCCAATGATATCACAAATATAATAGGTTTCACTAAAGTAAATAGTGTTGTATTATCATTCCATAAAACATAAACACCTTGAAATGCCATGTTAGAAGATGTACTGTATATAATAGCTCAAATTGGGGATAAACATATCAAGAGAATTTTGGCAGACAATGGTTCAACACTTAATATTTGTAATATAAAATTTCTATAAGATTTTGGGTTGAGGAAGACTTAAAAGAATATAACCTCATAATTAGATATTTTGACAATAAATAAAGAGAAGTCACATCCACCATAACCTTACCCCTCAAGGTAATACCATGTATTCTTAACACCCTTTTTTATGTCATACCATGTGATATAGCCTATAACATGTTGCTTGGAAGACGGAGATTCATGCCATGGTGGTAGTACCATCTACCTTACATAAATGTTTAAAATATGAATATCAAGGAAGGATTGTTAATATCCCCTAGGATCCATAACCTTTTTATTATTGCCAATTTTTGGATATGTAACAAAAAGAAATAAATATTTGTCCTACACTTCAATCAATATTACCATAAATTTCTTATCAATAAAACAAAGATAAAGAAATTTTAGAAGAATATCTTATCAATTTAACAGATGACCATCAATCTCCAACAAAAGGTCAAGTTAATTTAATCGATCAAAATAAATATCCCTTTATAAAATTAGCCTTTCCCTTTCCCCTCATATCATAGGCTTACCTATAATAAGGGTTTAACAGTTAAAATGGGAAGTTGTTCCTTTATTTATTTTAGCACCACTTTTGATGAAGAAATTTAGTGTGGTAACCCCTTTCCAATTGGATGGATGGATGCTTCTTGCTACATGTCTCCCATATATTCCATTCCTAAACAAATTCTACCTAACATGGGATATCAAGGGAAGGTTTTAGGTCAATTTGAATAATGTATTAAAGTGCCAATAAAAACTAAACCTTGGTTAGGGCCTTTTGTAATAGGGTACATCCCTAATAAGAATTAACCATTACCCCTATTACAAGAGGATGATAAAACTAACTACACAAAATATTTGCATGGCTTGCAATGGGTGATGAATATGAAAAGAAATTATGGTGCCTTATTAGTATAGAACCTCACAAAACCTTACATTTTTCTAGTGTTAATTTATTAACTATTTTCCACCTTGATCTAATATCAAATAAAGAATAAGAAAACTCTAATGATCCTTGTGATCAAGATGATACTTATGTTGAAGAATATCTCAATAAGATATTTAATCTAGCTTCCATGCAATTCTCCAAACTAGGAAAAGTATCAATAGATCATAAATAATTTGAATACCTAAGGGTATTACTCATGTCCTTCTAGTTCAAATATGAATCATAAATATTCATTGAAGAAATGATATAAATTAACATTGTTATTGAAGAGAATCCTCAAATCTTAAAATTGGATAAAGTCTTAATTGAATATGAACAAATAGAATACACCAACCTATGTAGATATTTTTGATTGGACCTATGTAGATAAATGACTTTAATGATATTTTTGCTTGGACCTATGTAGATATGCTTGGACTTAACCCATCCATAGTTGTACATCATCTCATTGTATAGCTAGATTCTAAACCAGTCAAACAAAAATTGAGGAAAATATAGCCTAAAGTCACCCTCTTAGTCAAAGATGAACTTCAAAAACTTTTAGATGTTGGTTTTATTAAATCTATAGATTATTCAAACTGGATATCCAATATTGTACCTATCCTAAAGAAAGAAGGATCCACTCGAATCTGCATAGACTTTACAGATATAAACAAGGCATGGCCCAAATATTCTTTCCATTTACCAAACATAGACATGATAGTAGAATTTATTACAAGATCTAAAATATTATCCCTAATGGATGGATTTTTAGGGAACAATAATATAAAAATCACCCTTGAAGACCAATCCAAGATACCTTTCACAACCCCTTGGGGTATGTTTTATTACTAATTTATGCTCTTTGGCCTAAAGAATGTAGGTGAAACATATAAAAGAGTAATGACATACATATTTCATGATCTCATTCATGACTTTGTATAAGACTATGTATATGATCTTCTAGGATGATCCCAAAAGTATGAAGAACGTTTTCAAGACTTAAAATGTGTCTTTGAGAAATTATGAGAAAACAAAGTTCAGTTAAAATCTCAAAAGTACATATTTGGGGTAAAATAAAGATAATTGCTAGGATTTATCATATCCTATCATGGAATTGAGGTAGATCATACTAAAATTTTAGTAATAACAAATATGTTCTTATCAAACTTTGTAGTTATCAAGGCAAATTGCAAGGCATTCAAAAATTCTTCTTGTAATTAGCTTTTAAGTGTCAACACTTTTCTAAATTACTAAAGAATAACACTAAATTCAACAAGGATGATGAATTTCAAAAATATTTTGAGGTCCTAAAATATATCTTTTGATACCATCTATCCTGAAACCTCCTAATCTAATCCAACCATTATTTTTATACATATCAACTACCAATCATACCCTTGGTGCTATGTTAGCTCAATATGATAATCAACATCGAGAGAGGGCTATACCTTAATTAGTTATAAAATTCATTATACACCATTAACAAAGTTGTGTTTAGCAATAATATTTCCTTCAAAAAAATTAAGACATTATATTTTTATCCAAAAGATATATGTTATAGCAAGAATAGTTCCTTTATGATATTTAATTTCAAAACCTTATCTCTTAAGAAGCACTACCAAATGGGTTATTTCCCTCAATGAGTTTGATCTAGAGTTTGTTAAAAAAAATTGTTAAAAGGATAAGTAATCACAGATCAATTAGCTTTAGTAATCATCCTTTAGACATAAGCTTTCTTGATGAAGTCATTTTAACTATGAAAGTGCAAGAACCTAATCCATGGTTTCTCTATTTTGATGGTACTTGATGTGTCAAAGGTGAAAGGGTAGGATTTGTACTAGTTACCCCATGATAAGAACTTATAACTTTGTCATTTAAACTCCAATTATCATGTACCAATAATATGGTAGAATATGAAGCACTCATTTTAAGGATGAGAGCTATGCTAAATCTAAGGATCAAGAAATCAACTATTTTTGGTATTTATCAAACCAAATATGATAAATAAAATCCATTTTTTTAAGTTGTAAGCTTGTTGTAGTGGTAAGAGCTTTGGCCTCTCTTTAAGAGGTTCAAAGTTCAAACCTGTATGAGGGAACAAAAACCCTTCATAAAAACCTGTGTAAACTCATTAAAAAAATAAAAACATTAAATAAAAATTTAAGCTGCAAGCTTACTGTAGTGGTAAGGGCTTTGGCCTCTCTCTTAGAGGTCCAATGTTCAAACCCCACTCAGTATGATGGGACCAAAACCCCTCATAAAAACCTTGTGTAAACTCATTGAAAGTTGCAAGCTTACTACAGTGGTAAAAATTCTTATGTTTTCATTAAGGAGACCCAAGTTCAAATCCCACTCGGTATGAGGGGACGAGGACCCTTCATAAAAACCCATTAAAATTAATTTTTTTTAGGTTTGAGGTGTAGACCAATTGGTTCCCCAAACCTCATAAAGAGGGTGGAGGTCCAAGGTCCAAATCTCGGGCCTTGCCACTCTGAAAGCTTGTCCCTTTCCAGGTGCTTTTAGCGGTGTAAAAGGTTTAAAATGATTGTGGCATGGTGGTTATAGGGGTGGACTACATGAAGATCTATGTGGCAGATTTTGGGATGGATAGTGTAGAATATTGTGGCAGCCATAAAAAGTTGGATATCCTACCTGGATTCGTAGCGGCTATTGATTCTACCATATAAAATAAATCCATCCAAAAATATTGTAGATAAATTAATGGCTTCTTTTGATAAGATTACAACATAGGCTATCCTACAATCTAGCAATTGTCATGCATATACCATGGCTATAGCTACTTTCCTTATACCTCTATAAATAGAGGATGAACAAGATTATATCATCATATGATTAATAAAATAGCCAGCAACCCTAAAATCAAGCCAACACCCTATAAATATATTTGTTATTGAATCGATTCAATCTTAAGAACTATTGTATCAAGACATCTTCAACTTCTTGAAAGACAATGCATTGCCTAAAGGGTTAAATTGGCAATGTTGTAAACATTTTAGATAAAATTCTTATATGTCATCATAGGATATATTTTACATCAATAGTCCTTTAGAGTCATATTCCTTATATGTATTGGCTCAAACAAAGCACAAACAATCATTAATGAACCTCATGAGGGAGGATATGGTGGAAAATTTATTAGATTGTATATAGCTATGAAAAAAAATAGAAAGGATTATAACTAGCCATTTATAAAAAATGATACTTGCAAATATGTTAAGAAATATGACAAATACCAATGACATGATAACCTTATTCATACTCCTTCACAAGAATTACAACCAATCACATGACCTTGGCCTTTTTCCACTTGAGGTCTAGACATAATAAGTAAAATTAATCCTCAATCATTATATGGACATAAATTTATTATCACTAACACTAAGTATTTCACTAAGTGGATCAAAGTTATGCCCTTATCTTCTACAATGACAATCCAAATATCAAAATTAATTGTTAATCAAATCATCAGTCGCTATGGTGTACCATATTTTCTAATATTAGATAATGGCACACCATCTAAAAAATAAAGACATCTAAAATATTTGTGCTAAGTATAAAATTCAATAAAAATGGTCAACACCTTATTACCCTCAAGGAAATGGACAAGCATAATCATTTAACAAAATGCTAATCAAAATCTTTAAGAAATTGGTCAACCAAGATTGGCACTTGTAATTATATCCTACCTTATGGGCATATCATACCATTATCCTATGTGAATAGGCATAATATCTTATACCTTAGTTTATTGTACTAAGGTGGTTTTTCCTTTTGAGCTTGATATCCCTTCTTTAAGAGTCTTTATTTTAGATTCTTTGGTCAAATATGAATATTGCTTAGGTCACCTTCATAAATTAGATCTTCTAGAAGAAAAATGCATTAATGTCTTAAAACAATTATAAATTTATCATGATAGGATTTGGCCTGCCTATCATAAGAAGTTATGCTTGAGGTCCTTTGAAATAAATTACTTGGTCTCTAAGGAAAATCAAAATAATATCAATGTCAATACTAATCTAAAAGGTAAATTTGATCCTAATTGGTTAGGTCCCTTCATTACCACCACCATGTTTGTCTTTGGAGCCTATCACCTAGCCACATTAAATAGAAAAGAACATAAACAACCAATCAACATTATGCATCTTAAAATATATTATTCTTGAATCTACATGGCTTGTCTACTCATGTACCTGATTGCATGATTACCTATCTACATGGCTACTTGAAATCCATATATTCTTGAAATCATGTGCTTGATTGCATGATTGCTTGGGCTTTGTCTATTCATACCATCAATTTATGAGGGTCCACAATGAGGCAATTATGATCCTAGTTGGAAAAATGATCACTTGTATTACATTTGCACTAGGTACTTGATAATAGTGGTCCTCTTAGTCCCATAAATTGTTTGTCTTAATTTATTCTTCTACTTATTTATCAAATTTGTTCTCATATCTCCCATATATTGGGTTAAATAATGTATGAAATGATAATCCATTTCCCTAATGACCCTACCATCTCCCTTTATTTTGTCCCAACAACATCAAAATCTCCTTAATCATTTGGACAAATTTAAAGTCTTGACGATTGTCATATTATTGGATCAATGACAACTTGATAAGTTACCTATCATTTAATACTCTTACAACAATTAAGAATTTTGCATCATGTTTTATTATACTTATCAACAAACCATGTCTCAATATAATTTCATCAAACATCTTCATCAATATCATCTATCATCAACTCTCATGATTATTTAATAGGCCTCTTCAAGGCCCATATTTGTTTGTCTAGTGTGTTGCAATTATACAACTCCTTGTAGACATGCCACACAATAGATGAAGTTTGGATCTTGGCACAACCTATTAAACAATCATGGCATACAATCATTATAGAATTTATAAAAGGTTACTTATTTAAATAGACCACTCAAGTAGTGAATCCTTACCAATCCAATTTGTAGATATTCAATTTTTTGTAATCCTACTAAGTCTAGATACCTAAAATTGGACCATATAGCTAAAACAAATTTTTATACAAAGGCATAGAAAGGTCAACCTAGCCATAACAACTTATGCAACCTTATAATTTATAGCCAAAACCTAGAAGTATCAAAATTTCCATCTTAGAGTGAGTTAGCCAGCAAGTGGATTGGCTTGAGAGTCAGTATATTTGTGCTTTGTTCAAAATTTCTAGTTGTTTGCTAAAGGTTAAATCTATAAATTCATAAAATTAGTAAATACATCAATTGTATATTTGCATAGGAAACATATTCACATCCAACAGGAAAAGCCTTCAATATCACCTACTATAGCCTAAACAGGGTAGGAATTATTTTGCTTGACCCCTCTACCATCATAGATAATTAGTAGGTAGGGAGGAAAATGGATAACATTTCTCCACCTTGCTCCACCTACCCAAATTAGATCCAAAAAAGGGAGCATATGATTTCAAGCAACATATTAGCCCATCAACCCCTAATAGGCCCACCTAATAGGCCACATCACCTCTCCCCTTTGGGAAACCCCCATGAGGGCCAATTTTTATAAATTGATCCCTTGGAATGGCACTTATCATCACTCACTCATGTATAATTTTTTTTTTAGAATTTGACATCATCTTTGTATATCGAGGTGTTACCAAATTTCTTCTATGAGGTCATCCTTAAGAAATTAAATTTTAGTTTTGATTATAACTAATATTTTGTAGTCTAACTCTTTGCATGTATTTATATATCTATGGTTTTT
The DNA here is from genome assembly GCA_028583015.1 of Wollemia nobilis. Taxonomy (NCBI): domain Eukaryota; kingdom Viridiplantae; phylum Streptophyta; class Pinopsida; order Araucariales; family Araucariaceae; genus Wollemia; species Wollemia nobilis. The sequence continues at coordinate 2,512,981 of JAQPPZ010017049.1, read as the reverse complement.
CAATCTAACCCTTGCATTTCTAAGTGTTTCCATTAGCTTTTTGTAGGCACCTTAGGAGGCCTACAAGATAGAGGATTGCCCCTAATATTCCCACAATGGTTTATATAAGGATTTGTAACATTTGATAGCCTGCTATTTTATTTTCCTACTATTATAAGCAATTCATCACCTATACCCAACCTAGGTGGTGTATTCACTCTAGTTAGTCAAAAAACCTATTTTGCAATCTTAAGTCTTTGTTGTCCCTCCTCTATCATAAGAAAATATGCCACCAATGACTATTATATGTAGTGTATTTATTATCCCTCTATATAGCCTTTAAACACATTGTCATGCCAACATCCAACATAATAAACCTTTACCAGTGCATCTCTTAGCACTTATAATAATCCTTAACTATGTCCCTATATTTTGATAATTTGGTTCTATTAGTTTAATGAATTTGTTGGCTATAGATATTTTAGGCAATGAATTCACCACAAACATCTCAACATCCATTTTCAAGGTTATCCATTTTGGTTTTTATGTATAAATATGGGGCTTGTGTGTACCAATCAAGAAGTTACCTACTTCTTGTTGATTGGTAGACCCCCAAACTCTAATACATCCTTTTTTTTTTCTATTTATCTTGTAGGTTTTAGTGAATACATCAGTTGCAGGTTTTCTAGGTGCCATATTTGTACATAGGTGGTGTATTCATGCCAAGTGTTGAAATAGGTCAATATACCTTATCCTCCTATCTTCAATACTTATCATAGGTCTTTTGTTGAGTTTTTTTTGGCATATATCTTTGTTTTGTATTTCAAAACACACACACACACACACACACACACACATAGATATATATATATATAAATATATATAAAGGAAAAACAAAACTTAGCTTAATTTTTTACTTTGATTTCTTAGGCCTTTCATTTGAAAAACATGTAGTTTGCATCCTCCTTGTACCCTTGCCTTATAAAATAAGAAAACAAGGTTTTCTTTTCCATAGCATAGATAACACTCATCAAAAGTGAAATTGCATATATACTAACATATTTTATTTTATATTTTATACTCATATTACATTGTATTAGTATCTTGTGTGTCAGTTCCAAGGATAGAATAAAACCTAGGCTTTTTTTAAGCAAAACACATCAAAACTAGATTATAAAAATATTTAAGCCCTTGGTGAACTTGAGATTCCCCATGAGTTAGTAGTAGGGATATCTCATCCGAGTGTGGATGACCTTTGAGAGAATGCATTTGTGGCTAGTGCTCCCATGCATATTTTGGCATCTAACATATTTAGTGAACCTAACATGATAACATCACATGGGTCCCTATCCAAAAAATTTAGCCTAGGACCTTATCCTTAATCAACATAACTATTTACTACAATTTAATTAATATCATTTAATCTTGTTTTCTTAGCATAAATCATATTAAATCAATATAGTAAGAACATAACCAAAGTTTTAGTACTACTAGGTATGGTTAATGACCCCATGAGTAAACCAGCATATTAACCTTGAGGGTTATCTCTCGTGGCTAGTATATTATAATGGGAAAACAAGTCATAAGGAGGGATGCTTTTCCAATGTGACATAAGGATTATAAAACATCTTCTATTCTTCTCTAAAAACTCAAAATAACTCTCATAAATTGAACTCCCCTTAACCATGTTTAAACCCCCTTATATTTCTTAGAATGCTACACAAGAATTAAAATAGAATCTGAATGCTTCATCTAAACTTCTAGATAAGTGATTTATGATTGAAAACCCAATATTTGAGGAAGAAGAGGAAGAAAATATTCCTCCCCAAACCATTTCTCCTATTCATAATGAAAAAAGGGAGGTAGTTTTTAAGTCTATGGATCATCTAGCTACTTTCCTAGGAGAAAACAAAGAGGATATGTAATCCATATTAAGAGTGGATGAGATTCCCATTTTTGTTGTAAAATAACTTCTCTCTAAACTTCTACAATAGCCTAGATCTAATCCCATGAGTGCTCAACATGAGACTCAATCATCAAAAAAACCATAGTAGGGAGGACATCAAACATACCATCTTCCTTAGTAAATTTAGGATCTATGACTCCAAAAAAAGCCATTTAGGCTAAATCCTCTTGTATCTCATCCTTTGATTATTCCATGAGTCTAGAATGTGGATATCGTTTCTAGTATACCTAATGATTTGAATGTGATTTCTTCCAATCCATTGTTTAGCAAGTCTATTCTTGCTAACATTTCCTCTACTAACATTTTTTTTTTAATAATCCTATAATTAATAACATAATGATCCCTTTTGAACCATCCCATCCAAAAGCTCAAAATTATTCTTTGGTTAATTCACAACCTCATTCTATAACACCACCAATCCCTTATCCTAGATTCTAGGATATAAACTATAAGCTAGAACAACTAGTAAAATAAAATTTGGATTTCAAACAACAATTGGCCCCTACGCAAGGATTCACAACAAAAAAAAATTCTATAAATATTACTATAACCAACCTATATACCCTACTCTGATTAACAAGGCCTACTTCTCAAATTTTGTATTACTAAAATTTTAGATGTATAGGGGAGAAGTTGACCCAATAGATCACCTTTAAATTTTCTAAGATACATGCCATGAGATCGCCTATGATGAGGCATTGCTATTAAAAATTTCTATACAAGCCTTGGTGGTGAGGCTCTAGAATGGTTCTACTAGTTGCCTCATCACTCAATCAAGAATTTTTTTTATTTGGAATAATGTTCATTCATTATTTCATGACCTAGAGCATAGAAAAATGATAGTTGATAACTTATATCAACTAAAAAAGGTCAAAAATAAGTACCTCATTGAGTTCCTACCATGGTGGTGGGAATTGGTTAAGAAACTATTTTTTTTACTACCATCCAAATACCTCTTGCATATTTTTATACACAACTTACAATAACACCTTTCATATCCACTAGATATGACCTGTGTCTCTTCCTTTGATGATGTGGTGGACCTCACTAAGCAATTAGAAGTTGCCCTCCAATATAGGGAGCAATTAAAAACTAAAAAGGAAGAAGAAAAGTCTTCGTCTAACACTAAAGGATAGTATAAAAAATATATATTTTGAAAATGGTGTAACTGACTCTCACCCTAGTAACAATACTAAAATAGGTAATGTTAATACTGCTACAACGTTACAAAAATTAGTTTCACCTAAGACTCAAGAAAAATATCAAAGAAAATTTACCAAGTTAAATTAGTCTCTATCTTATATGCTAACACAATTATTAGATGTTAAGATGATATAATTACCTCTTGTAAGGTAGCACGACCCTGATAGAGAAAATATTCATTGGTTCAAGGTTGACCAATAATGCAACTTCCACCACACAAATGGTAACCACAAAAACAAATATATCACTCTTGAGAATGTGGTACAAGACCTTATCTATGGAGATAATATAGTGGTCAATGGTCCTAAGCAAGCAACATCTGCTAACCAAGATCTAAGGATTTTTTAGGATCCCTTATCTAAATACAAAAAAAAATCTATTAATCATGTTTAATATAGGAATATCCCCCTGCCAAATTAGAACCTGGTAGGGATGATCCAAGTTAGCACCATGACTAGACAACAAACCAAAGAAAAAGGTCAATCTTCAAAATTTCCCCCTAAAACTACCTTGGTATTATGACCTATATGTGCTACTCCTAAAGAACCAACTTTGGTTCTAAAACCCCAAGATAAAGGTAAAAGGGTTTTTAACCTTCAACAAAAACTAGAGGACACACCAACCAAGACTTCTATACTAAAAAATGTTAGCCCTAAGAAAAATTGTTTAAGCTTCTAAGTGAGAAAATGATACCCAAAAATGTTAGCCTTGATGATCTAGATAGTGTGGTAGGGTCCCTAAGTGTGAACCCTGCAACCAAATCCTTCTTTAAGGATAATGTCCCACCTATATCTATGATTGAATATATCCAATTGTATATCACTTGTAATATCAATGAGAAATTAAAATTGTTCCATTTAATATTCCTAGATAGTGGAGGATGGCAACAACAGTAGGGAGAGAAGGCAGGAAGGAAGGTGTAGCAGGGAAGGAGGATAGCAGGACAGGAAGAAAGGATGACACCAGCAATAAGGATGGCAACACCAGAAGTAAGGATGGCAGGAAGTCAGGGACCAAGGACTCTGATGAGGACAAAAGCTCTGAGGATAAAGTAGATTTAGATGGTACATTTCCCAATACAACCAAATATCAGGATGAGGTGGTCTTTTTCTAGGGATACAAACCTCTCGACACTAGGGCCCCTCCTGCAACTTTTAAGGGTCCCACTGGTGATACTACCAAGACAATATCCTATGCCAATGTCCTATCCAACAAGGGATGAGGTCCCTTTAAACCTCCTACCACCACAATCATTCCTGATGGTAAAAATATAAACATCCCTGACAATATTTTCGATAGCTACCTTGCCATGGAATGCTATGCTTTGGTTGGTAAGTTTGTTGGAGGAAGACCTGATATTGAAACCATTCGCAGGTGGGTTGTTACCAAATGGAAAACCCTAGGAGACATGGAATTGGTTGTCTTGTCCAAAGGGTTCTTTGCCATCATATTGAGCAATGACGAAGACACCAAACACATCCTCACTAGAGGCCCCTAGTTTTTAGGATGCAAGAGCCTATTCTTAAGGAAATGGGACTTAGATTTTGATCCTGATACTCAAGACATAAACTTCACCCCTATTTGGGTTCACATTCCTAACCTCCCTTTCCACTGTTGGCATGATGATATCCTCCTATCAATTTCAAATGTCATAGGAGAGCTCCTAGAAATTGATCCGATTACCAGAGCCCGCAAGCGTATGAATGTAGCTAGGATTTGCATCAATGCTAATCTAGCATCAGAATTACCAACTTATGTCAATCTTATCCATAAGTATTTCTATAAAAAGCAACCCCTAGAGTATGAAAACAAACCAGCATTCTGTGTGGAATGCCATACCCAGGGACACCTGAGGTCCCAGTGCCCAGTCCTCAAAGCCCAGTTTAACCTAGAGAAAGATCATATTCAAGATGGAGGAGCATCTAGCGGGGCCAACTTAGACCAATACAGAGGCAGCAAAAACCCTTCCAACAAGGGTTTTCCCAAAACCCAAAATAAGTGGCAGCAACAAATCCAGACAACAAAACATCATCAACAACAACAAAGGCTTACTAAATCTCTAGAAAAGCCTTAATATCTCAAGGGAAAATAAATGGTAAACTCAAAATAGCTTCAAGTAAGTTCCCCTCTCACAACTTCCAACATATTTAATGTCTTAAATGAATCTGATAAGTTTCTTCAAGGAAACGCCCTGCTTTCCTCCAATCCTAAACATCCCTCTGAGGATTCTCAAAAAGAAGTTACTGCTCCTACTCAAATCTCATTGCCTATCAAGTCCAAACAATAGGAGGAAATTATTCCTCCCCTAAAACCCCAAGCTAAACCCCAGCTAGATCCGCAAATCCCTCCTGATCTGAACATCGACCTCAGTTTTTTTAATACCCCATCCAAGTCGGGACCTTCTCGTAGTCCTCAAGATGGAAATGCAACAATCTCAAGCAAACATCTCATGGAGGAAATAATATCTCCAAGCCTAAGTTAGTCCATTAGGCCTCATAGCCCTGTTTTGGAATAGATTATTCCCTATAAATTCAGTCCTAAGAAAACTAAAAGTACTACCAAATCCCCCATTGATTTTGGTAGCGAAAATAAAAGAGGGAGACCTTCCAAAGAGGAAATCTAGAATTCCCAGACAATAGATGACATTGCCAATGGAGTCTAGAAAACCCTTTTCCTGAATATTACGTCTCAACTTAAGGATGAGAGTAAAAGCTCCAAACCCCCTCACCACAATGGGCGAGGAGGCAAAAAAGCCCCCAAATCCTCCAAATGAAGATCCTCTCATGGAATGTGAGAGGCCTCATTGGGGAAACCAAACAGAGACTCATAAAGTCCATGAGGAAAGATATCAAACCTTCCATCATCATCTTGCAGGAAACAAAAATTAACACCAATAGTTTTGCTTTAGTAGCCAAATAAATATGGAAGAATGCAGGAGTAGTTGTCAGTGATGCTAGAGGAACTTCTGGAGGTCTTATGTGCCTATGGGATAAACAAAAAGTTGAAGGGCATCTTCTTCAGTCTAGTGACAGACTCTTAATAATTCTCTTTCATGATGTCAACAATAATTCTTCTTGGATCCTTACCAATGTTTATGCTCCTAACACCATTTTAAGGAGAGCTCAGTTGTGGGAAATCCTAACTAGCATGAAATATTCCTTCCTTAACATTCCCTGGATAGTGGTAGGAGATTTCAACACCCCCCTTTTCCCCTTAGATAAGAAAGGTGGATCAGAGACCCCAACCAAAAGCATGGAGGATTTTAATGACTTTGTCAATGCAAATAATTTAATGGACTTAAATCTCAAAAAAGTTAAATATACTTGGAGCAACAGAAGGACTAGAGCACAACATATCCAAGTCAAATTAGATAGGGTATTCTTTTCTCAAGAAGTGGTTCAGGTTTTTGGTGATGTTGTCCTTTATCCTCTTCCCAAAATTGGATCAGATCATAATCCTCTCATCCTGGACATTGACAAATCCAACCCCTTCAGAAGGCCATTTATATTTGAGGCTATGTGGCTACACCACCCAGACCTAAGACAGAGAGTCTCTCAATCTTGGCAACAAGACTTTCAAGGGCACCCATCCTTCAGATTGGCCCAGAAGCTTAAAAATATTAAAGAAGACCTAAAAATCTAGAATAAAGAAGTTTTTGGTAATCTTTTTGCTAATAAATAGTATCTCAAGGAAATACTGGAATAGATTGAGTTCAAAATTCAAAATGGAATGGTAGATGTCCATATCAGGAATGAAGAAAAATAGATCCTTGCTGAGTACCACAATGTCCTTGCCTACGAAGAGACTTATTGGCACCAAAAATCTAGAGCTTTGTGTCTCAAATAAGTAGACTCTAATACCAAATTTTTCCATGCATCTACCATGAGAAACAGAAGTAACAACCGCATCAAGAAACTAACTAAAAGTGATGGCACCCTCACAGTTGATATCGAGGAAATCAGAAATGAAGCTTGCTCTTACTTCAAAAATATGCTTGAGGATGATAATTCTTGCTCTACCTCAGTCCAGGATGCTTTACTATCCCACATTCCTCCTAATTCCATCCCTGTTTTGGTCAATTCCTCTCTCATTGCTCCTTTTTAGGATGAAGAAATTAAATCCACCCTTTTCTCTATGAATCCTGACAAAGCCCCAGGTCCTGATGGTTTTCCTCCTCGCTTCTTTCAAAAATTTTGGGATATAGTTGGCTCTAACATTTTCCTAGCCATCAAAGAGCTTCAGTATTCCAAAAGGATTTTGAGAGGATACAATTCCACCTTTATTTCCCTCATTCCTAAAAATCCAGCTGCCAAGTCCTTAGCTGACTTTAGGCCCATTAGTCTTTGCAATGTCATTTACAAAGTTCTCACCAAAATCATGGCCACTAGAATGAAAACCATCTTGCCCACCATCATTGACCCCTGCCAAGGAAGCTCTATCCAAGGTAGATCCATCCTTGATGGAGTCATTTCCATCCATGAAGCCCTCCATACTACTTCCAAAACTAAAAATCCCACTTGCATCCTTAAGCTTGATATGAACAAAGCTTACGATAGAGTTAACTGGAAATTCCTCTTGGCCATCCTACACAAGTTTGGATTTCATCCTGAATGGGTTGACCTCATCAAAAATTGCATATCTTCCCCTTGGTTCTCTATCCTCATAAATGGATCCCCAGTAGGTTATTTCAAGAGCAGCAGAGGTCTCAGGTAGGGAGATCCTATTTCTCCTCTTTTATTTATCATCATAGCAGAAGCTCTAGGTAGAACCATTAAGGTTGCACACACAACCAACTTGCTTGTTAGGGATCAAGGCCTCCTCCCAGACGACTCCAGTATCCCATAAACAATTTGTGGATGATACCATCTTGTCGACAAGCGCTTCTATCTTTGAAGCCAAAGTTATCAAATACATCCTTCAGATTTATGAAGCAGCAATTGGTCAAAAAGTCAACTTCAATAAAAGCAAATTGTATTTCCTCAATACTCCAATGCAAAGATAGATAAATATTGCTCGGATCCTTGAATGTTCTATAGCAGATCTCCTAGCCATGTACCTTTCCCTACCTATTTTCTATGGTCAACCTACTGTTTCTATGTGGAGCAACATTATTGAGCGCATCCAAAAAAGGCTTGCAGGATGGAAAGGAAACCTTTTGTCCCAAGTAGCTAAATGTACTCTTACAATTGTGGTTCTCCAAAGTATCCCTGTTTATTTCTTATCTGTCTTCAAGGCTCCAGCCATAGTTTCACAAAATATAGAGCAAATTCAAAAAAATTTCCTATGGACTGGAGCTAAAAACAAACAAAGAATTCACCTTGTGGCCTGGGACAAGGTTTGTAAACCCAAAGATAAAGGAGGAATAGGACTAAGAAGAATTCAGGCCCTCAATACTGCTCTGATTGCCAAGCAAGCTTGGAGATTGGTTTCAGGAGATAGCAAGGAGTGGATTTCCATTGCCAAAAGGAAGTATCTACAAGATGGTAATTTTCTTAGTGAGGACATTCCCAATAGGGGGTCTGCTTTCTAGAATTCCATCATCAGCACCAAATCCCTCATCAAGAAAGGATTAAGATGGAAAATGGGAAATAGAGGAAACATTGATTTTTGGAGTGACAAATGGATCTCTCATGAACCTCTCCTCAATGACCCTATCCTGTCCAAACTCAAACCCTTTACTGATGATAGGATAGGACACAAGGTTTCTGATTTCCTCAACACTCAAAATAGGGTCACCAATTGGATTTCTATTTCCAGCCCTACCTTTCCTATTGAATCCAACATGTTGAATTCCCTCCTTTCTTCTATGATCATTCCCTCAACTAATTCTGTTGATCAGCTCATTTGGGAGCACACTGAAAGTGGAGAATTCTCTATCAAATCAGCCTATCTTATCCTCCTTGATGATGAGGAATTGCTATTCTCCCCCAATCATGTTTGGATAAAACATCTCATCCCCAAGATTTCTTTCTTTTCGTGGCTTGCTATCCAAGAGAAAATCCTTACCATTGATAATCTCATTAAAAAGGGCATTCCCATCCCCAATAGATGCTATCTCTACCATAATTCTTGGGAATCCATGTCCCACCTCTTCCTCCATTGCCCCTTTTCTTCTTCCATCCTTGATTCCATTTTTCACTCCTTCCATATTCAGTGGGCTAAACCCTGCTCCATAGGAGACCTTTTCATCCACTGGCCTTCCCCCTTCTGCGACCCCCACCTCAAGTTCTTCTAGAAAATTTGCCTCCATAACTTCCTCTGGCAAGTCTATCTTGAAAGGAATAATAGAGTGTTTTCCCTCAAGCCTAAGGCCCCCAAGCTCATTTCTTCCAAAATCCTTGCCTTTGCTTTGGAAAATGCCTTCCTCATTCCCCCCTCTTCCAAGCTTCCTTCCAAATCTGAATCTGATCTTGGAAAAGAGTTGGGTTTGTCCTTAGAGGATGTCCACCCCCCTTCTAATATCCACCTTGAATATTTTTGGAATCCTCCTCCGATGGGATGGCACAAACTTAATTTTTATGGAGCTACAAAAGGTAATCCAAGAAAGGCTGGGGTTGGAGGTGTCCTAAGAAATCACAAAGGAGAAATCATCCTCGCCTTTGTGGAAGGGCTTGGTGAACAAACTAACCATGGTGTTGAAGCCAAAAGCATGTGGAGAGGTTTGTGTCTTTCTAAGAATGTTTCCACTAAATTGATAGTCGAAGGTGACTCCCTCAACATTATCAATTATCTCAAAAATAGAAACTGCAAACCATCCTAGAGAGTTAGAGACTACATTGAAGAAGCCAGGACCTTAGTCCTCTAAATGCAAGAAGTCATCTTTTAGCACACCTTCAAATAATCCAATAAGATCACTAACAAGTTAGCTAACATTGGGGTTAACATGGATAATTCCTAGATCTGGTACAATGATATTCCAGAGGAAGTTTAGGCCATCACGGATCAAGAGAGACATCAAATAAACCTTCCTCAGTAGGAGGTCCTTCCCCAGGATGACCAACCTTATCCTCATGCTTGATACTACCAATTTTTTAGGAACTATCATGCTCCTTGTGATCTATCCTACTCATCATGGTTATTGGAAGGATTCCATTGTCCTTTGAAAAGCAGTTTGTTAGATCTTTGTCCACATGTCTATCCACCTTTGTCCTATCCACGTAGCTTTGACCATCACCCCCATTCACTACCATTTCAAACCTCACCGGCCTTTCCACATCATCATCCACTACCCTCTCTCCCTCCACCACCTTAGCCTTATCACCTGTTACCGCTCCGCGTTCCCCCATTGGGCCATTTTATTTGGAATGCATGCTAACATCTTTGTCAATTATTGGCAATGTTTTTTCAACCTATGCATGCCCCTTTTTGTGGAATCCAATGTAGAAAGCATGAAGACATCCAAAGAAGCTCAGTTTTTCAATTCTTCACACAAGATTCAGAGGCAGAACCCCATTTCCTATGGGATGAACATTACCAAGTACCAGATCATCATAGATTTTCAAACTGAGGCTATTTCCCATACCTGTAGTGTTCTAATGTGGCACAACACCAAGGTTTCCACTGAAGCTAATGGTCATGATGAGCTGGATTTGCTATCCTTGATTTGCATTACCCCTAGAATCTTGGGATGTGCACCCATTACTATCAGGTTTCCTAGACAATCCACCACTGATATTCTTGTCTATGGCTATTTTCCAAAGCCCACCTTTTGCCTTAATTCATGTCCCTACTCATGCTGGCTACCTTGATCTACGTGCGAGCCCCTCCTTTCACATATTTCTTCTTCCTATTACCTCCATGTCATCTGCTTCCATCACCTTCCTCGGTTCCACTCCCATACCCTCGTCCTTTTATTTATTGTCGCCTTAACCCTTCGCTCGACTACGTCCCCTCATATCTAATTTTTTACCTGTCCCTATCTGCATCCCTCCATCGACCACCCTCCCACCCCCACCATGTCGAGTGACTACATCAAGACCAACTCCATTGTCTATGATGCTATAGCTGACAAGGTCCTCCAGGACAAGCATTTCTTCCCCTTTCTCCACCTTTTCTCTGGTAATGAGCTTGACATAACCTTAGCCTTCCTTGATACTTGGGATAATGGGTTTGTTACTGTCCACAATAGAAAATTCATGGTTGATGTCCATATCTTAGCTTCCATCACTGGCCAAAACCTTGAGGGGTGCTCCATTCATAGACACAAGCATAATTGGGAGGTTGAATTAGCCGAGTTCCAAGGGAATGAAAAAATCCTAAAAAATGCAAAGCACCCTGGTATCTTTAGGAGTGACTTCAACTCTCCTTGGGACTCTGTAATGAAGCCAATCATGGAATTCATTACAGTTGATAACCCTAAAAAAGCCTTCAAGACCTATCACCTAGCTTTCATCAATCATTTCAGAGATATTCATCCCCTTAGCATCCCCCTGTTCTTCCTCAATTCCATGAATCATGCCATTACGTCCTGCAGAGATAAGAAGAGTAATGACCTTCCCCATCATCAGGGCATGTTCAAAGTCATCTACACTTACGTTTTGGCTAATAGTCCCAAACCCAACCCTATCACAGTCAGCTCTGCAAAGCCTTGCTCCACTTCTACCAAATTTGCCTCCCCTCGGTCTGTCTCATTGAGAGGAAGAAAAAGGTAATGGAAGACATTGCCAAATTGAAAGCAAGGAAGAGCATAAGTTTTGATAGCACAGAAGAACTGGTGAGGAAGTCGGCTAGGCTTCAAAACCTAGCCACCAGGTACAATATCATTGAAATTAAAAATTATGAAGAGGAAACACAAGATGAGAACAAAAAACTTAAGGATTTCGTCATTTCCTCCACCATAACAATGATGAATGTGATGGTCAATCACATCATCAACATTAGGGAAGGACTTTAGAAACTGTTCTATGCTGGAAGACTATGCAGGAAGTTGATGGAGGCTCTGAAGTGGATAAAATCACTGTGAAGATTGAACCCAATGAAGATGAGGCTACGGAGGATGCTGAGAAGAATGATCCTAAGGAAGAGGAGAAAACCTCGACTGAGGACTGATTTCCTTGTTTCTCGTCTAATTTTGGTTAATATGAGTTTTTGTGCTTTTTCTCCTTCCCTGCATGGAAGCTTTTACGTCCTTAGCTATAGTTTTTTGTATCAAGTTTTGATCTATTTTGATAATGTCTTCAAGACTGAGGTTGCGTCCTCACTCCTTAGTTACTATTATAATTTATGGGTTTCCAAACCTGAGGTTGCGTCCTCATATTTAGCTAATGTCAGTCAATATCCTGCTAAGGACTTTTAGTTTAGCTTTTATCATGATATAGCCATAATGGCTATTTTTGTAATCAGGTTAAGGGATCCTTAAAAACCCCTTCAACAATATAATTTGTCTTATTTATCAAAAAAAATATATCAATGAGCAATGCATTAAAATGGTTCTCATTAATAATGGCTCAACAATCAATGTCTGTGGGCTTAAGTCCATCCATTAAATAGGTCTTAGAAAGATCTAGATAAATAAAAAACTATCATAAAGACTTATGACAATGAAGAACAAGAAGCTACTAGAACTATAGTTCTTCCAATAAAAGTTGGGCCTTGCATATTAAACACTTTATTTTAAGTTTTCCTTATGATCTTAACTATAATCTCATTTTAGGGTGACCTTGGATCCATGCAATATAGGTTGTCTCCTCAACTTATCATAAATGTGTAAAATTTGAATATCAAGGTAAGTAATATAGCATAGTGGCTAATGGATATTATTTTTCTTATTATCAAACCATCTAGTTAAAAAACCCAAAGGTTCAAGTGTGCCCCTCATTGAATTATTGTCATAATTTTATATACAATACCTTAAGGACTATAGTACCTAAGGGAATAAGTATCAATCAAGGAGATGAAAACAATAGATAAGTCATGATAAAGGGTAAGGTAAAAGTTAAGGATATTGACAATATAAACCTCAATAACTAGAATCATTAGATATTAGTGTTAGAATTGGTTAGGTTACCCCCATCACCTTGTGCTTTAGTGTTCCCTTGTAGAAAAGGAATACTTATACAAATAGGAAATTCCACCTTTATTTTTTTAGGAACAAATAATGAGGAGAGAATATGTGGAACTAATTCACAGCCAATAGAATGAAGGTATACCTCAGGTTATATCTCCAATATTTACCCTAACCCCAAGAAAATTCTTTGTAACTTTGGATACAAAGGAAAGAGCTTGGGACTTCAAGAAAAAAGGCATTAGGGAGCCTTTAGAATCTAAAATTTTTCTTGAGCATTGGGGATTGGGATACTTCACTAATTCTAATGAAAGGATGTCTTGCTCCTCTTTAAAAAGTAGTGATGATGAAAAGGGGTTCCTTTTCTCATGTGAACCCCAAAGAGATATCATCATGATAGAGGGTTTGGATTGGAATGAACAGGAGGATAACGGTACTTCCCATTTCTTCCATTCAACCTTTTTTATAATATGCACAAATCAACATCCTAAGCATTGATCATATTGAGGATATTAGAAAAAATCTCCAAAAATATAATTGATAAGAGGGGTAGATCCATTCTATCATAAGAAGACAATATTATGTCATCTCAATCAATAGAAAACCTTATATCAATGTTATACATAAGTGAATGAGGTGAAAGTTTTACCCCATAGCCCTCCTAGGGATAATCACAATGATTTTTATTATCAATAAGATATCCCTATTTAAGGTCCTCTCTCTTTAGTTACACATCCTTCATAGTTGTTTTTTGATAGATTTACAAAAGGGGTTTTGAAAATGACCTCAAATATTTTACAAAGGAAAAAACCTTTTACAAAGGATCAATCCAAAAGGAGGACATCTCAATAGATATGACTTCAGTAGACCAACAAGAGGTAGTCTCAATATAGATGACCTAAAAAAATAGTAAACAAAGAAGACCACTAAGAAAAAATAGCCTATTACCATGGGAGATAGATAGAAAGAATGAAGAGCAGCGAAGAGACACATAACTTCAACAAAAATGCCACTACCACAAAAAACCAGGCTACTTAGAAGTTTCAAGATGATATTTCTCAATAGAGTCAACATTGTGCTCAGCATCCCAATCTTGGGTGTTTTCATATTTCTAATTTTTGATGGTGCTAAGCATGTTACCAACCTAAAGGACCAAATTCAAGGTAGAGCTCAGAAGTTCCCCATGCTGGCCAAGGTATAAGGATTGACTTTTTACTAGGAATTCTTGACTTTTGGAGAATAAAGCCAATCAAGAACATTCTTAGACATGACTTTTTTAAACTTCATAGGAGTCTTCTTAGGATTGACTTCATCTTGATTGATGATAAAAAATGTTTTACACTTATTCCCAGAAGCATTGCTCCTGGATGAGTGTTAGAATAACTCATATTTGATAGGGGATGGAGTGTTGGTAGAGGAACCAAAGGGTTTTTTTCTACCTTTGGTAGCATCAACATAGCCTTTCTTTGAATCATAATTGCTAGAGTCTACGGTAGAGGGAATATTTGTAGGGCTACCAACAATGGCTAGGTTTGCCTTATCAGTCTCATTTTTGAACAACATGGTTGTATAGGATAAGGTGGAGGCTTTGGTGTTTTCAATGGGTTAAAAATCAATCTTTGATACTTGAAACCAACAATTACAAAGATTTGAAGAGGCACTCAAGGATGTTAATTTTTTTAATAGCCTGCATATGATTCAAGAATACTAAGTAGAAACTTTTGAGTGGTAAACTAGTCTCATCAATGGTGAAATACTAAATAATAGGGAAAATAACCCTATTCAAAGGCTTTGGAAGACCCTTTATGATGATGCCATCTTTCTCTATAGATAAATGCTTCCATTTATTCTTAAAGTAGATGAGTTCCCCTGCTAAGGGGTACTTATCATGGTGCATAATATCACAGTCATTGTGTAACTCGGTCACCTCTATAAACATGTGGATATTGACTTTAAATTGGAGCTCTCTTAGCATCACATTGTCTTTATCCTAAGATGACGTGAATTCTTGGGATAAATTAGGATTGTTTCCACTAAACTTAAGGATAAAGGGTAGAAAACCATTGATTTTTAGAAACTCCTCCACGATGGTATCTACTTGTAGTGACACAAGTTTAATCAACATCATCCTCTTGGTGGTCCACCTCTAGAAAATTCCAAAAACCCACCTCTAAAAGCTTTGAATAACCCTTTTTATGTCAGCCTAACACAAAATCACTCACTTCAAAAAAAACCACATGCCACACCTTAGAAACACACCAGTGAACAACTTAATGAGAACATCATTGTCACTCATGATATTTTTAAAGTACCTCTAGGAATTTGAATTATCAGAGTATTATGGGGTAGTTATCTAACATTAATCAATGGAATTTAGATGTCGGCGAGTTTTAGATTATAGGGGTCTTATCTACCCCTAAAAAATATTAATATGAATCTCATATATTAATAGAAGAAACTATTGAAATTAACATAGGATCAAGAGACAATCCAAGAATAATAATTCTAAGAAATGTTATAACTTTAGGATAACAAGAAGAGTATACAAAAATCTTAATCAATTTTTGTGGTATCTTTGCATGTTACTATGTAGATATACCTATACTAGACCCATACTTAGTGATCCACCACTTGGTAGTCAATCTTGACGCTAATCTAGTAAAGAAAAAATTAATAAATATGCATCCTAAAGTTGCCTTACTAGTTAAAGAGGAACTCCAAACTTTTTTGGAGGTCAAATGTATTAAGGCAATTGGCTATTTTTATTGGATCTCTAACCTAGTTCCTATAATAAAGAAGGAAGGTGTTGTGTGAGTATGCACAAACTTAAAATACATAAAAAAATTCTTTCCTAAGGATGATTTTCCTTTACCTAATATAGACATAATTGTCAACTTCACTACCGAATATGTAATTTTATCCTTGATGGATGGATTTTCTTGGTATAATCAAATTTGAATTTTTCCAAAGTATCAAGCTAAAATGGTGTTTTTTACTCCTTGGGATACCTTTTTATATGAGGTTATACCATTTGGTTTGAAGAATGGTGGTGCAACCTACCAACATGCCATGCCATATATCTTCCATGATATGATGCATAAATTGTAGAAGACTATGTTGATGATCATCACATGTAATCTATGAAATGGGTAGATCATGTCAAATACTTAAGGAAATTTTTTTAACAACTTAGATAATATAAATTTTGCCTTAAACCCTCCAAATGTATATTTTTGGTAACATCCAACAAACTATTAGACTCCATCATGTATAGGTTTGGCATTGAGGTGGACCTTGATAAAATATCAGTAGTAACTAAAATACCACCACCTAGACACCTAATTGAGCTTTGAATTCTACAAGTTAGATTATAAGGCATTAGGAGATTCATATCCCAATTGGAAAATAAGTTTCAAACATTTTCTATGCTCTTACAAAAAGATATTGAGTTTAATTGGGAAGAGAAATATCAAATTGTTTTTGATACTTTGAAAACATATCTGCTATCTCCACCAATACTTATCCCATTAGATCCTCTTAAGCCATTATTGTTATATATTATAGCAATAATTCATGTCTTAGGTGTCATGTTGGCATAATTTAATGATCAACATAGGGAAAGAGCTATCCACTATATTAGTAAAAACCTTATTAGTTATGATACTAGATATACCCCTTTGGAAATGATGTGCCTAGAAGTGGTCTTTGCTTCTTAAAATCTAAGATATTACATGTTAACCATAAAATATAGCTAAGTTTGATCTATCGATATACCTTATGTCCAAGATCTCCCTTTCAAGTAGGATATCTAAATGGGTTATGGCCCTTAATGAATTTGACCTTGAAGTCCTTAGCCAAAATTTGATAAAGAGACAAGTGATAGTTAATCACATAGCAACAACCCCTTTACCAGCTAGCCTTCCCTTGGTAATTGAATATTCTAATGAGATAGTATACACTCTTAAAGCATCTCAAAAATATTCTTGAACTATTTTCTTTGATAGTGTAAGATGTGTCAAAGGTGTGGGGGCAAGAATTGTCCTAGTATCACCACAATAAATTGACATCATCTTATCTTTAAATATTCAATTTTGATGTACTAATAACATGGTTGAATATAAAGCACTCATTCGTGGGCTTCAAGTGTGTTAGCTTTTGATACAACATGTAATGGGAGATAGCATTCACAAGATGCAGAATAATAAGAAAGAAAGTAAATCTACGAGATGACTGAAATATGCTATAAATAGAAATGATAAAAATGAGTACAATAGTAGCTATGGAGGAAATGAACACTCCATGATACAAGCTACTGCTCAATGAATGAGCTCTGAGCTTATAGCTCACACACTCTACACTATTGTGTATCCTACACTACTACCTTATATATCTCCTCTATATCTATGGCCCTTTATATAGGAAGATAAGTTCCTTGGCCAACACTCTACCTAGTTGTACAAGGGACACCTTGCACATTTACATCTTGCACATTGACACTTGTGCATTTATTACATTGCATGAAGTAACTAGATAACTTCCCCCTAAAGTAATCTAATGTCCTAAGTATGTACCAAGGAAGGTACATTTACATGACCCAAATAATGTAATATAAGCTATTTCTAACACCCCCTGTATTACAATATTTGGGTATTGAAGACTTTAGTCTTCAATGTGGATCTTCCTCTTGAAAATGGAATTTTGATTCTTCTTCTCTAATTTCTGTAACCTGTTCAAGCAAGTTGTTAGTGTCTTCAAAACCTATCATTCTTGCTGAAAGAGCTTTGATTTCATAATCATCTATCGGTTCTCCTAGTTCTTCAATTTCTTCTATCCTCTGAGCTAGATGTCCTTTTTTATTTCCTTTTTGATACTCCAATTGGGGATAATTGGTTGGACGCTGAAATTGTTGTTGATGAGGATTTTGATATTGTCATGGCTGAAATTGGTTCCCATTGTTCATCTGATTTCCTTGATTCTGATTCTTGGGATTGAACCTGCAATAGCTGGTACTATGGCCTTTTCTCTTGCATATCTGACAATACCTATTGTACCATGGTTTTCATCCTTTTGATGAAGAAGCAATGTTTCCCTGTGGATTATCTTTAGATACCAATGCAGTGTTAGACATCTCATCTTTAACTATATTTTCCACTTCATATTCTTGTAGAATATTGACTAAGTCATCAAAAGAAGTATCTTTACTTAGAACTTGTAAAGATGTTACCAAATGTTTATAGTTGTCTGGAAGTGCTCTCATGGTTACTTGAGTAAGAAGTTCATCCTTAACTATTTCTCCTAAGGTAAATAATTTCCCTTTGATATCTGCTACTTTCCTTAGGAACAATTCTATGCTTTCTCCATTGTTCATCTTTAATGAATGAAGTTGACTTTGAAGATGAAGAATAGTTGCCTTATTCTTTCCTTCAAAAAATTTCTCTAGGCTTGTCCATGCATCTGAAGATGATTTTGCTGAACTGATATAGGGTTGTATCTCATCAGTGATAGCAAAGGTTATTATCATTAGAGCCTTTGAATCATTTTCTACAAACTTTAGGATTTCAATATCATCTGTAGTAGGTATTTGAGCTTTCCCTTTGACAATATCCCAAAGTTTTTCATATACCAAAATAGCTTTCACTTTATTCTTCTAGGAGAAATAATTAGGACCCTTGAGTAGCTAAGATTCTGCTAGGAAGAATTTGTTTGAAGCCATTTAAGTTCCCTAATACCAATTCTTAGGTTTTGTAGAATGCCTTATGACTCCCTAGTATGTTTTGGATAAGATATAAAGTGCTTTTGTAAATTTTAGTTCAATTTTGGTTGATTTTGTAAAGTTTTGTAAATACCAAAATCAACTTCTATTATCCTTATTGCTCCTATTGAACTAAGCACTTTTCCCAAATTTAAAGAGGTTTTAATGTTGGACTTCTTTTGTCTCTTTTTGTGGAAATATTTGAGACAAGTAAATTGATAAATTTCCAACCTTTAAAATGCTTTTAATAAACCTCTTATAATGGCCCTTTGAAATTTGATTTTAATTTTTCTAATTTCCAATAAATCAATTTGATGTAGTAGACCTTATGACTCCCAAATTTGGAAAATTAGAAAAGATAACAATATTTGCAAAATATTAAATAGTTAAACCTAAGTAGAATTCCTTATATCTCCAAGGTTGTTTTGCAAATATTATTTTGATCTAGGTAAGTTATCTCCTATATAATTTGCTTTCATAATCTTAAGATTTATCCTTTATTTAAAACCTTATTTCTCCAATGTTAGAAAGCAAAATTAAATGAGATAATTAAACTTACCTTGGCCCTTTATCTTCACACTTGTATAACACTGATTTTGGTTGGGTGTAACAACATTAAGACGTAGCTTCTGGCGCTTGAGATGGCGAGTGCAATTCGGACAAGTGTGGATTCTTTGAGAGATGATTGGCTGAGTGTTTCTTCGATGCTAGAGAGAAGTTCACTATAGATTTGACCTCCCTTTCATGGAGCTTTAAATGCTCCTTCTTTCCTCTCTTACACGTTGTGCTCAAAAACTAGTTTGACTATATTTTCCTCTCCAAAAGCTTTGACTACAAAAATGCTATTCCTCCTTCTGCTTCATTCACTTCAGGTTTGCATGGTTTTAATGGAGATAAAAGCTACCAAGTGTCACTTACGTTACTCATGGGTGCTTCAACCTATGTAACATTTGCATATTTTACGTAACACCCCTACCAACCTTTAGTAATGCATCTGCCAGCTCTTGTAATACTTCAAATTTGAGTAGGTACTTGTAACCTTCCTTGTAAGGTTTCTTGGATGTTAAGCATTGTTGAGAGATTGTGCCAAGTGGCACTCAAAGTTTTTGCATGGCATCTATCATCGTAACACCTCCAAGGAGAATGTAACTCCTTCTTTATGCCTCTTCCTTTGCTTGCTACATTCCTTGAAGTGCAAGCAAACTATTTTCTCTCATAGTCGATCCTTGAGGTGGTATTGGAGCTCTGAATGGTATGGAAGATGCTACCTTTGGTGGATTTTCTTCACCAAGTTTTAGACCTTTGCAATTAGCACCTTTTCTCCTCACTTTTGGTTCTCTTTGATGTGCAAATTGTAGTGTTGTTCATGCATATTTGGATGAGGTAATAGTGATGCCTTTGCTTGTAGTATGGCTCCTTCTTCTTCTATGTAACTGTAGGATATTGATCTTCTATTGTGTGCTTGTGTTGTGCAGGTTTCTTCCATCCAAGATATGTGAGGAATGAGCCTTTTTGATGGCTCCTTGTGCCATGGATATGGAGTGCTTTTTGTACATCCTTCTTGGCTAGATTCCCTATGACCTTTGTGCCTTTAATGGCACCTTCTATCTACTTCCTTTCTATGGATAATGTAGTGCAATACCTTGTGAATAATACACTTTATTTTGCACCCTTTTTGCACTCCCTTTTTAGGTTTTGTAGTCTGATTTTGTAGCAGATTTTTGAATGCACAAATGAGGGTTTTGAGGATGTCCTTTTGAGTAGACTCCTTACCCTCTTTGCTTGGATATTTTATGGTGAATCCAAGCTTTGTAAACACTATAAAATAGAAGCTTTGTTTCAGTTGCACTAACCCCTAAGTGCTTTGGATTTGAGACTCACCAAGTCTCAATATTTGAAGCTTCTTTTTGGTTAGCTTTTCTTTGCTTGTACTAACCAATTTTGGTGGCTTCTATTGGCCACTAAGAGTTGTAGGTTTTTTTGCTTTAAGAGTGTCTTTAGACACTTGATGCAAACTAGATTTTGTAGCCTTTTTTCAATGCACAAAACTAATTTCTTTTGAGAGTAATAATAGTGCAAATGAATCTAACAAATTCTACTTTTTAATGCACTAAAAAATTACACCTTATCACTCCAATCTACTCTCAAGAAAATGCACTTAATCAATTCACTACAACTAATCAAGAATAATTTGAAATGAACCTTCAAATATTTTACAAATTCACTACAATTAGTATTGTAGGATTCAATCTTCTTTTCGCTTTCCAAAGTAGATAATAGGTAGTTGATAGATAATTAATATTTGGAATCTAATCAACTCCTAGTGTGCAAATGAACCTCTAAAAGGAACCTTTTTATTTTGCACTTTTGAAGACTGTAATTTAGGTTGCAACTTTAATCTAGATAAGGTGCTCCAATGAATCTATTAATAATAAATATTTTTGCACCAATTGTTGCATACCTTTTTGAGGATGTAGTTTATGTAGAGGTTGTAGATATTGCTACTTTGTTGATGTCTGATCAGCTTCTTCTTCACCAAACTATAGTCTCGAACTTATTTTCAGGAACTAGGATTTGGTGGCTCGTCCTCCTCTTGTAGTCTCCTCCAACTTGTTGTAGATTCTCAACAAGTAATGCCTTCTTTCTGTGAGAGGTAATCTTCAATATTCTGGTTCTAGCAAGCTTCTTCTATCTTCAAGTCTTCTTGTCAAATTCTGACTTCAAGCAGGATCTTCTTCTCAAGATTTTGAATGTCTTGAGGTCTTCATTGGATTCTTCTTCTACTCAGATTTGGCACTCCTTGCCAAATTCTCCTCCTCTTGGGCTTGTTTTCATATGGTGATAATTGTCCCAAGTCCTTCACTATCAAGGGCTTCTCCTTGGTAGTGGATTTATCTAGTGAGTTCTCCTTTGATGATTTCTTTAGGAAGGCTCTCCTAGCCTTTTATTGGATGCTCATCGAGACCTCACCAAGGTCTTTGATCTTGTAGCTTCTTCTGGTCTTCCTTGAGACCTTATCTTCAACCTTCTACTTTTGGAAGTGTTGGTGGTGAGATCTTCTCCTGGATATCTGATTTTGCTACTTTTAGATTTGAGTAGGACTCTCCTAGTCCTTCTTCTTCTTCCTTGTCTGGAAGTTCTTCAATGATATATCCTCTTGATATCTTTTGCTTTAGGTGTTGGATTGATTCTGAAGAGGCTACTCTTCCTAAATTTCTTGTAGGAAGCTTTCCAACTTACTGGATCTCCTTTACCTAAAATATTAGTATAAATTTTCTAAATTAGGTACTCTCTTCTGGAGTCTTCTTCAGGATAAAGGCATTTGTGGCCTATTTTAGTATCAAGGCTTCTATGGCCTTTTCTTTAATATCAAGGCTTATGTGGCTTTTTTATTAAGGTTCTATGGCTTTTTCTATGGTTATGCTTTATGGCCTTTTCTTTGATCAAGGCTTCTATGGCCTTTTCTTCTAAATCAAGGCTTCTATGGCCTTTTTATTTTTGTGAAGTTCTTCAATCTAGCAATGGAGATCTCCTGTCTCCTAACTTCACCATGATTCTTTTCCAGAAGTTTCTTCTGAAGTATTCTCCTTTCTGTAACAACTAATCTCTGCACTATGAAGGCACTCCGACCTTTGGGTAACGAAGTTGAGGTCTCCTAGATTTCTATTGTAGGAGGTGTCCCAATCATCTGAGAATTAATTCCCTGCAATAAAAGAAACTTTAGGTAAATATTTCCAGATCTCTTAGATGAGCTTCACTAGTTGTTTCATCAAACTAGTGGATCAAATGTTGAGTCCTAGTCTTCACGAGTTTTTCTGCAACTCTGTGGAAAGACTCTAGCCATATGCAATCTCAGTATTTCTGAAACTAAGATTTCATTCAGTCCTCACTTGTGGCTCTCCCTAATTCTATCACCTAGACTCTTCTAAGAAATTTTGATAGTGATTGGTCCAATGGCGCATCAGGTTGACAAAAAACTCAGGGTCAATGATAATGGTGATTTTCCTATTGATCTACCGTAGCTTGATCTACCATAGCTCTGATACCACTGTTAGATTTTGATACAACATGTAATGGGAGATAGCATTCACAAGATGCAGAATAATAAGAAAGAAAGTAAATCTATGAGATGACTAAAATATGCTATAAATAGAAATGATGAAAATGAGTACAATAGTAGCTATGGAGGAAATGAACACTCCATGATACAAGCTACTGCTCAATGAATGAGCTCTGAGCTTATAGCTCACACACTCTACACTACTATGTATCCTACACTACTACCTTCTATATCTCCTCTATATCTATGGCCCTTTATATAGGAAGATAAGTTCCTTGGCCAACACTCTACCTAGTTGTACAAGGGACACCTTGCACATTTACAACTTGCACATTGACACTTGTGCATTTATTACATTGCATGAAGTAACTAGATAACTTCCCCCTAAAGTAATCTAATGTCCTAAGTATGTACCAAGGAAGGTACATTTACATGACCCAAATAATGCAATATAAGCTATTTATAACAAAGTGTCCCTATTTTTAGAATTCATAATCCTCTACATATTTGGAGATTCATAGTTAATAGTCAATCAAATAAATTGAGTTTATCAAACAAAAGACAATAAACTCAAGTTGTGTAAAGATATTATTAATAAATTAATGGCTTCCTTTGAGAAACTAACCATTGATTTAATCCATGCTCTAAAATTTTCCAAGCAAATGCAATGTCTACTACTACCTCACTCATTCCTCTAGAGTTGGAGGGTGAGCAAGCAATAATTATAATCCATTATATAACACAACCTATAACCATGCAATCCAGTCAAGAACCGTTAGTCATATTTTATATCAAACAAGCACCTATCCTTTAATTCTTTGTATATGGAAATATATGATTTCTTTATGAGCAATGCTTTACCTAAAGGTCTAAGTTACAATAATTGAAAGAGCCCCAACCACAAAACCTTTCAATATGTGATAATTAGGTATTTATTATATATGCAAACATTGTATAGCATTATTTTAATATGATTAAATTTGGATTAGTAAAATATAATAATTCAAAATTCCCATGAGGGAGCATGTGGTCAACACTTCAATGGGAGTGCAATCACTAAGAAGTTCATCTGCATGGGTATTGTTGGTCGACTATGGAAAGAGATACCCGTAATCATATGTACAAATGTGACAAGTGCCAAAAGCATGATAACCTAATCCATGTACCTTCTCAAGAGCTTCGGTTCATCACATCTCCTTGGCCCTTCTCTACTTGGGGTATGGATATCATTAGGAAAATAAACTACAATAGAATACTTTTGAAAGTGGGTAGACACTATAACCTTATCCTCTTGCATCAATGTTCAGGTTTTTAAGTTTATCTTGAACCAAATTCTATCATGGTATGACATTCCTAACATGCTTATCTTAGATAATGATTGTCCCTTTAAAATGATGTTGTCAATATTTGTACTAAGTTTAAAATACAACATAAGTTTCCAACTCCACATTACCCATAAGGTAATGTTTAGACCAAAGCTTTAAATAAGGATTTAATAAAAATATTAAAAAAACTTGTTAGAAAAAATGGTAGGGATTGTTATTTACATCTATATCCCTCCTTATGGGCATATTGCACTAGTGTTCAAACTCAAATTAATGCTATACCCTATGCCTTGGTCTATGGGATTGAGACAATTTTCCCCTTTGAATTAGAAGTAGCATCCCTTAGAATCCTTCTAAAGGATGCGTCTATTGGTTATGAGTATCTCCATGCATGACTTATCCAAATAGAGCTAATTAACAAAAAGTAGATCCATACCTTAGAGAACTTATGCATTTATCATCAAATATATAATAAATCATATGGGAAGAGCGTGTGACCTTATTCCTTTGAAGTAGGCAACTTAGTTTTTAAATAAAACTATAAAAACAATAATACAAAATAAGACCTTAAGGGAAAATTTGAACCTAATTGGTTAGGCCTATTCATAGTAATAGCTAAGTATAGGATAGCCATGTATCGCTTAGCTGCATTAGATAATAAGAAATGCAAGAAACCTATACATGTAATGCACTTAAAATTATATTATATTTGAAAGTTGCATGTTTTCCTTCTCATGTGTCTAATTGCATGGTTGACTACCTACATGGTTACCTGTAAAACATTTTTGGTTGCTTTCATGTTCCTAACTACATGTTTGCTTGAGTCTTCCTATTCATCCCATAAAGTCATGAGAGGGCATCTTGTAATGAAGTGATGATGATCCTAGCTATAAAATAGATTCACTTGCATTACACTTGTAGTAGGTTACTAAGCTAGCAAACCTCCTTGATGACTCTCCAAAATGCTTCTTGATCCCCTTGATATTTCGGATCTTGAAGGAAGTTGAAATCTTGGTGTAACAATACAAAAGAAGTGTTATAGTACTACTACACTTTTATGCCTTAGATTTTTCTTCAAATTTCTAAAATATTTAGAGGATTGCATGCATCACTTTCTTAATCATATACATTTTAGCAAAAATTATGCATAATCGAAAGCTAATTCACTTACTTGTGTTCATATGCTTGTTGTTTGCATCTAGAGTCAAGATGATTTACCATGACCCATGATGATCCTAGTTTATATAGATCATATTATAGATTACATTTTAGCTAGGTAGATGAGGTATAAATTTCTCTAATGACTCTTTCTAAGTTTACATCTCACCACTTCTTCAACACCTATGTTATCTTGTTTGCATCAACTCTTTTCTACAACTTTCTAGCACTCCATGATGACTTTGATACTACAAAGACAATTTAAGTATGACATATAAAATGGGTAGTCTAAGCTAGCAAGTTCCTCCCTAAGCAAATTTTCTCTTTATCTCTTCCATCACATAGTATATTTTATCATAAAATTTTCATACATCCTTTGATTCATCTCTACACCTAGGAAAAGTGGGTGATAGAATCATTCAATGACTGACAAGTGCTTAAAAATTCTAAGGCATCCATCAACATTGGATTATTCTATCAAACATTTTTCCTCTGTGTA
Source organism: Wollemia nobilis (assembly GCA_028583015.1). Classification (NCBI taxonomy): domain Eukaryota; kingdom Viridiplantae; phylum Streptophyta; class Pinopsida; order Araucariales; family Araucariaceae; genus Wollemia; species Wollemia nobilis. Next base: position 2,487,036 of record JAQPPZ010017049.1, on the reverse strand, counting down.
GGGATCTATCAAAAAATTTATCATCATCAATATTTCAATTCTCTTCATCAAAAATTATCTCCAAACACCATATCTAATAAAAATTTGATCAATTTGTGATTCATTCTTATACTCAAAAATAAGGTAGGGTAGAATCATTCAACGCTTGGAAAGTGTTAGCATACCTATACACCCAAAAAGTGAGGAATGATTGTGTTAAACCTTCTTCCTTGGTATAAGGGTCTATCACAAATTTTAAAGTGATAAACATAATATCATTATTTTTCAAATTCATCATTATACCTAAAATGGATGAATGATAGGATTACCCAATACCTGGTAAGTGTTTAACACACCTAATGATATTGGATAATTAGGTCAGATATCCTACCCTGGTATAAGCATCTATCAAAATTATCACCCAACCTTCTTCTACTAAATCAAGGTAATATGATGAAGCATAATTGCTAACAACCCTATATCATCAATTTTTAATCACAAGCATCAAACTGAGTTGTTTTAAATATTCCTAATCATTGATAATATTAAATACATGATTAATTTCTTGCATGATTTTACATAATTGTACATTGCATATATGCATAATTTTCCTATTCATATATCATGCCTTTTGTGGGTTGAAATATAAGAATTATTCTTTGATCAAATAGTTTTCATTAAAAATATTTATAGGGAATAATTCCCATGGTCCCTCTATAAAAGCCTTGAGATACTTATATTTGCATGGTTTCCTAATCATGTAGAATCAAGGGACTCTGCAATGAAGTGATGATGACAACTAGTTAGGTTAGCTCATATGCATTGCACTTACACTAGGTCATTGATGCTAAGCAGGTCCTTACCCTTAGGAGTTTGGCTTGCTTTTTATGCACTATTTGTCTTACTCTATTGGGATGCAATGATTACCTTTTTACATTATACTAGGAATCATGTGCTAGTATATTTTTGCTTTATCTTGGATTGGTTGCTTGTATTGCATAAAACATCCAACCTATGCCTTTTGAGGAGGGGATGGTGAAGGTTATTCCTTGATGGATTCTACTTATTAGCACATAACATTGACAAGGAATAACATCCTCATCATATTTCTTCTCCAAAATAACATAAGCTCATAGCTTCTAAGGGTTGGAGAATGAGAATTATTTCTTGCTCAGATAGTTTTTATATACAAGCACACAATGCTAAAATCATTTACAAGAAATACTTATCGTTCTCCTTCACTCAAAAGCATTGAGCCATTGATTATATATTATCTTTGCTTAATTATTGCTATCATGACTACATACTTGTACAAATGCATGACTATTTGTGCATGTAGAAATCAGGTGATGTTGTAATGAGGTGATATCACTACTAGTTAAGATAACATACATTTGCACTTGAATTCATACTAAGTATTTGATGCTAGAAGGTCCCCATCCTTAGGATCATATGCATGTGCCATGTGTTCCATTAATATTCATTAGGTATGACTTGTTTTTTGCACTCTTGCATGATTTAGTAATACACATCAATTTACTTCATTGGCTTTATCCCCTACAATATCTTTGACAAGACTAGAATAACATTTGAGCTTAAATAATATGATGTTATTTGTTAGGCTATTGATAGTGGACAAAATCATGGTTTAAATCACCCCTGTTCTACCTAATATTCTTTGGTCACTCTTTTTGTGATAAAATCATGTTTTCCAAGTTAGAATAACCTTTTTATATTCATAAAAATAGCTTCCATGGTTGAATATTAGATAAATAGCCATCAAGATGCAATAAAGAACCCAAACTATATACACAATTATAGGCCTTGGGTCTTGAATGCTAGTGGTAATTCAATAAAATACATATTGATTTCCATATTTTCATACTTGCATTAGTTTTTTGTTGTATGAATTAGCTCATGTATGCATTAACATTAAAGAGAACTAGGATTGTTTTTAACCATTGACTAGCATATGATGGACATATACCTATCATCGGTTAGAATCAGTCCATAGTTCTCAAAGGCAATAAACTTACATGCTTCTATTTTTCACATGTATTCTCTAAAAAGACTAATCAATCTTATTAGTCCAAAAACTATCCCCTACTTGCCAAATGATGTCAATCCCTTTTGTCATAGGGACGGATAGCTATAACACTTTATAAATCATCATTTATCCTAACTCCTTTCATTTGAGACCTCTTATTAGCACCTACCATGTGATGAATTACATATATCTTATTTTCCTTATAGGCTCTAATAAAGGCCTCAAACCATAAAATTTAAGATAAATTCATCCTATATACTTTGTCAATTCATAATTGTATGCATGATTAAACTTCATTTTCTTAAGGATTGACATAGCATCTTTAATTTTGTAAACATGCTAAATGACAAACATCCTGACATTAATATCATTAATGGTAAGGTATCATATATAGCTATTATCTAAACAATCCCTACAACTAGAGGCATTAAAAATTAGCAATTAAAATGGAAATAGACTATCCAACTCAACAAAATAAACATAAATTTTCCAATTCAATAATTAAAACATAGATTGTCCAAATTAGCAATAAGGACATAGATTATCCAACTAAGAAATACATACATAGACTATCCAAATCAATAATACAAACATAGACTATCCAAATCAGTAAAATAGACATAGACTATCCATATCAAAAAAATGGATATTGATTATCCAACTCAGTAATAATGACATAGACTATCCAACTTAGTAATCAGGACATAGATCATCCAACTCAACAATATAGACATAGACAATTCAACTCAACAATATAGACATAGACCATCCAACAACAATTAAATATAGACATAGACTATCCAAAATCATTGTATTATATGGACATAGACTGTCCAAAATCATTGTATTATATGGACATAGACTATCCAAAATTATTGTATCATACGGATATTGATTATCCCTAGCATTGTATCATATACGAACATAGACTATCCAAAAAATCAAAAGGCATTAACTACCTACAAAGCAATAGCTTGTCTAAGCACTTGTCAATTAATCAAGCTAGAAGAGCCACCACTTAGGAGCAAGCAAAAAATTTTAAGGACATAAACTATCCAATGACATGGATTGCCTAAAAATACAATCAATCATAGTCACCTAAGCACTTGTCTATTGATTAGGCTAAGAGGCCACCGCTTAGGGTCTATTGATGCAACATATAAATAAAATATTAATTTGATAGGAACTACTACATTAAGTCCTTCAAACTGATACCTTTTAACAAGCACAATGTGGTACCTTTTAAATACCTTGTTTAAAAGGGGCCATAACTTTAGACATATTTGGATGCTGGCACTAACCCTTCTTTTTTGCAAACAATATAAATTTGTGAAAAATACTTCTTCTCTTCCCAACCCTAAGAAAATCATCTTGAGGGTATTCATAAACATCTCCTAACATAACACATGCCTCAAATCATGAAATCAAATCATTTCTAAAATTTTAATTAATTTATTTCAAACTTCAAATTTTAATAATAACATGACAAATCAAAATTTTTCAAATCATGTTTAACATTGCCATCATCTTTCAAATCAATCTCATACCTCTTTATTAACCTACATTCACTTAATCACACCTATATTTCACATTATTACTTGGTAGAAATTTGTTTTGAAATTATGCCAAATTCTTGTTCACCTTGATACTTAGAATTTTCAAATTAAATTAATTTGTCAAAAATTCTAAATCAACTCCAAAATCAAATTTATATCCATATATGTCCACTATATCTATCATACAACATCATCGATACATCACAATATCTATCTACTCATCTATCAAACTAATACAAAATTTCACATCACATCAACTCAAATAATATTATAACATAACAATGAATCAATAAATAATCAATGTATATATAAATATATATGTATGTATACATCACCCAATAATATATTTCTCTAATGCACCATAATCACTCAAAATAGTACACTCAAAATAAACCATCTGGCTAAGGAACCTCATAAAAAAATGGTGTTCGTATGCCACTAATGGCAACCAAAATCTACAAGTACAAATTTGACCCTAGGTCTTTGATCTACGCTCAATTTGTCAAGAAGGAAACTAAACCAACTATTGAGAGGATCTCATCACTAATCTCATACTAAACTAGGAATAATATTAGGACCTCTTAGGTGATGTATGTCTTTTATTAGGAGGAATAACCATGTAGTAGAGTATCTCATAGTGAGTGCTCCTTTCCACCTTAATTATATATTGTTCCTAGAGAGGTTATCTAGTTGAACAATGATCAAATAGCCATATCGCTACTTCTAGTTCCTACTAGAACCATCTTGGATATAGTATCATCCCTCTTCATCCTTAGCTACTCTCTCCCTATAACTTGATCTCTCTCAATTCGAGCCTAATATCTCTGAGTGATAGCCTTATCTATCTTTAAGAGAGTTATATCCCATTGCACCAAGTCCTAGTCTAGCTATCACTAAAGAAGCTCTCCCTTCCTTTCCATGGCACCTCTCTCCTAATAGGTAGCCTCCTCTATCATCCTGATCATCCTAGCCTTGTTTCCTATCCCAATCCTTAAGGGAGGAATAATCAAATATTTCTTAGGTGTCAATATATCTCTAGGTATTTGCCTCAGCCTATCCCATGCATCCCAAACATGATGATGGGCCATCATGCTAACTCTAACCCCCATTTAGGATTGCCTCATGATTGGAATCACCCATGCTGGACAAATATACCTATACCACTATAAATATCTAAGCATTAACCCAACATCATTTACCATAAAAATTAGGAGGATCATCTACCTCCTCCTCAAAAAAAATCTCTAGATTTAGAATATCTCTAAATCTTCTTTGTTTCTTTTTAGTTACCCATTGAAACCATAGTTATCCTAAAAATAGGGATTCCCTAAATGAGGTTAAATTGCCTCAAAATATAATTTGTGTTATAGAGATCAAACTCCCCATGATATCCTCATAGCCACCTAAACCTCTATGCTTGGTCCAACAAAAAACCATCCTCATCCCATCTAGGATGCCCTCTCCATGGGCACCATATCACTTGGTCTACCTGTAGGTCATCAATATCCCATTGCACTACCATCATCACTCCCCTAAGTAGCCTCTTACCAATTTCATGGGTGTGGTCCCACCTAAAACCTATGGGAACCTATCCATCAGTTAGATCCCTAGGCAATCCCACTAGTCATTTAATGGCTAATTACTCACAAGCCTACACCTATAAAAGAGTGCAATAGACAAGGATCTTCATATCCTTGTAAGTAACCAAATGGATAAGCTGGTATAACATGTGTAAAATAAATGGACCCTAGGTAAACTTCATTCATTGGTACCTCATTTGGATGATGGTATTGCCCCACCCCTAGTGTAGAAATATCTTGTTGGTGTCTTCAACTAGTAAGCCTAAAACTATAACATATAGAAGAGTTATCAATCAATCTAGTAGTCCATGCTAATACATGGTACTGATGTCAATGCCATATCTTTTCAACTAGAATTTAGGGCCATGTGTTAGTCCCTAAATAGCTTGAGCATAATCATGGATCATTATGCTATGGGCACCTTGAATAAGTACCCTAAAAGTATGCTAAAAATCCTCCACTATAACCGACATCTCTCCTATCAATAGAAGGAAAGTGTCATTCTCTAAATGATACTTCTCTACCAAATCCATCAATAGAGCATCATCCATATTGACATAGGATATTTTCACTAGGTACCCTAGCCCCATAGCATCTAGGACTATCATTTTAGCCTACATCATCATTTCCAGCATCGATCATAGGGTGCAAGATCACCAATCCCTACACTCTAGAACCTTTATGCACAAAAAAAAAAACAAAAATCAAGTTATATTTTTCCATAAAATTCATTCATATTTTCCCCTATCTATCCCCTCACAAAATTGTTGGCCATGAGAGAATTTTTCACCTAGTCATGATTTCATTGACACTAAAAAAATAATGAATATGTTGCCTTTGAATGAATTCATAATGGTGTCTTTGCATTGCATGGAGTGAATATGTTGATCATGGCATCTCAATTCAAAGAAGCAAAAAAAAACTAATGGATGGAAAAGGCTCATACCTATCCTTGGGCCCCACCTAGACCTACTCCACCTATCACCATGTCCAATCAATGTGTCAAAAATATCTATTTCACCATTCCATTAAGCCCTAGGTTTTTCTCTAGAGCTCCTTTTCTTCCTTGCACATAGTGAAAATGACTTCTCCTCATGCCTCTTTATCCTACTTTACCCTATTTGGGTAAAATTTTTCTATATTCAATTTTTTACCTAGCCTATTTGATTTCCTTCAACATCCCATATTATCCCTCAAAAAATCAAGGGAACACCTAGGCTAAGAGTAAAACTAGTTCAAACCTTTCTTTCAATCCTAGCAAGAAAATTATCCAATAAAGCCTTAGGTAATTTTTTGCTGCTTTTGCAAACAATTTTTGTGTTATGTTTTTACCCTGTATCGATCAATGGAAGCTTAGTGACCAGGTTTATCTAAAAAATAAGAGCACTTATAGCTATTTTTTATACATTTATTAATTTTAAATGCAACAAAAATGGGGAAAATGTAGATAACTAAAATTAGACCATCCAGCTAAGACCAATTTTGCTATAAATGCACAAAAAGGTCAACATATCCATAATAACTAACTCAACCTCAAAATTTGTAGCCAAAACCCAATAGTATTGAATTCATTATATCAAAGTAAATTTTCCAATAAATGCATTTACTTAGAGCTGGTGCATTTGTGCTTAGTTAAAACTTTCTATCTCTCTATTGGATTTGACCTATAATGGTCAAATCTATGAATTCATTTACTTAGTAAATACATTGATGGTTTATTTGCATAGGTTGAATATTCATGTCTAGTATGCAAAGCCTTCAGTATCACCTACAGTATCCTAATTAGGGAAAGCCTTATTTTTCTTGACACCTCTGCCATCATAGATAATTAGTAGGCAGGGAGGAAGGTGGATAAATTTCCTCCACCTATCCAAAATAGCCCCAATCAAGGGGACAAGTAATTTCAAGTAGTCAATTAGCCCATAATCCCCTAATAAGCCCATTATCATCCCAGCTAATAGGCCAACTCACCCCTCCCCTTTGGAAAAATTCTAAAAGGGCCAATGTTTATAACTTGGCCCCTTGGGGTGGCCCTTATCATCACTCATGCAATGAAACTTTGTTAGAATTTTACATCTTTACATATCGAAGTGATGTAAAATTTCTTCCATGAGGTTATCCTTAAAGAACACAAGCTTATACTGAGAGGGGGGTGAATAGTATGAGATCAAATTTTTTACTTTTCTTTACAAATGATAATAGCAATAATATCAAAGCAGTAAATGAAACAATGCACAAATCATCACACACATGAGAGACATAGATTTAATGTGGTTCACCCAATGTGGGCTATTTCCATAGAGAAAATATTTCTTATAAATTTTCTCATCCAATATTTTGGGAACCAATTCCCTATTATTTATGGGCACCAACCAAAAGGAGACACAAATCCCCTATGCTTAAGTTCATGGACCTCTATCCATAGGAGACACCAATCCCATTTGATTTGGTTCATGGACCTCTATTCACAAGAGACACCAATCCCTTTTGATTTGGTTCACGGACCTCTATCCATAGGAGACACCAATCCCCTTTGATCTGGTTTGTAGACCTCTATCCACAATAGATACCAATATCCTTTACTTTGGTTAGCTCCAAATCCTGCTCAACTCTACACAAATATGCTCTAAGCCTCTTCCCAAGGCTTGCTCAAATCAGCCTCAAGCCTTCTCACAAGGCTTACACTCAAATATACTTCAATCCTCCTCACAATGCCTACTCTCAGCTCTACTCAAATCTACTCCAAGCCTTCTCACAAGGCCTACTTTCTACTCTACTCAAATTTGCTCCAAGACTTCTCACAAGGCCTAATATCAACTCTACTCAAATCTACTCCAAGCCTACAAAATGCCTACTAAAATATGCTCACAAAATCTGCTTAATCTACACCTTCTCACAAGGCCTACTCTCAGCTCTACTTAAATTTGCTTCAAGCCTACAAAAGGCCTGCTCAAATCTACTCATAAACTCTACTCAATATGATCCAAACCTACACACAAGGCTTTCTCAAGTCTAATCACCAAAATTACTCAATTTGCTCTAATCCTACACATAAGGCTTACTCAATCCTGCTCACAAAACCTACTCAATCTGATCCAAGCCTACACATAAGGCTTGCTCAAATATGCTCACCAAACCTACTCAAATATGCTCATAACACATGCTCAAATCTTCTCATAACACATTCTCAAATATTCTCATAACACATGCTCAAATCTTGTATACAAAAATAATGTTCATCTATTTCCAAATCTTGCATAATGATGTCATCAAGTGCTTTATCTAATCTTCAATGTGCTTTATTTAACTAAAGTAGTTTAGACATATTCTACCCAGAATACGTTTAAACTCTTGAACATATAAATAATGATATACACTAACAAAATATCAATATGTTCTTCACATTCATTAAGTCTTTCGCTTTCATATGTCTCACATTTATTGCAATCTAAAGGTAGCTCTAGTATAGCACTTGATAGTTGACCTAGTATTTGTTGATTTGCAACTTCACTTTAAAACAAATCATAACACACAAGTCCTTATCATCTACTCACAAAATCAATCATGAACAATGATGCACAAATTTATTCTCAAACCCTATCACATATGTTTCAATGTCATTCAACAATAATGCACAACTTTGTTCTCAAACCCTAGCACATATGTTTCAATGTCATTCAACAATAATGCATAACTTTATTCTCAAACCCTAGCACATATGTTTCAATGTCATTCAACAATAATGTACAACTTTGTTCTCAAACCCTAGAATATATGTTTCAATGTCATTCAACAATAATGCACAACTTTGTTCTCAAATCCTAGAACATATGTTTCCAACAATGCACACAAAAGTTATCCTAATATCTCCACCTTATGACTTAAAACTATTTTCTTTCAAGCAAGCCACCTTGAGAAGGAGTTAAAGTAACATACCTTTAAAATTGTCTTGATGAAGATGTGCCCTAAAAAAAACTATCTCAAAATAACTCGCTTTCTTTGGCCACTTCAAAATAAGTTAGCAAAACTCCTTTTCAAATAATCCACATAAACCCTTTCAAAATATGTGCACAGTAATACCCCAAATTAATGCTCTATAATTCCTCTTGGTTTCACAATATAAAGCCTCTTAATAATGAACCAAATCCTTCAACATATCAAGCAAAAATACAATCAACAAAAAGCTCTTAATACACCTTATAACTCCCTCTTTTAATATTACAAAAGTAATGCCTTCATACAATTTTCAAAATAAACCAATACACCATACAACTCCCACTTTTATATAAACAAGATAATGTCTTCATATAAATATATTTTTCAAATAACCAATGCACCATACAACTTCCAATTTTCTATAAACAAGATAATGCCTTCATATAAAATTTATTTTTCAAATAACCAATGCACCATGCAACTCCTACTTTATCTAAATCAAATTAAAATAAAATTCAAATTCTTTATTTCACTACAACAACTCATTCAAATTTAATTGATTTAAAAATAAAAAATTTCAAGTACCTTATGCACTGTTGCAACTCAAACCTGCGACCTCCAAGATGTTGCGCTTCCTCATGTGCCTCTAACTGGTTGTGCTACCATAGTAGGTAGCACCAAAAGGGGGGGTAAAAAATATATCTTTGTTATGTGTTAACCCAAAGCTCAATACACTTGGTGAAAAGATGTCAGGGAGTTTGGACCCCGAAATCTCTACTACAACAATGCTCGCACAAGCCATCCAACCGCTATGCCACCCTATTCGAATGGAACGTCTCAGGTGCACACATAATATGTCAATATCTAACGCTTGCACCCTTTGAAACTTGTTGTCCTTATATCATTCACACTGGAGGGATATCCGACTTAGCACATAAATTGCAAGATATTAAAACATTTTTTGCATAAATAATAAATCGAAATATATCAATAGAACGTTTGGTAAGAAATGAAACATTACCTCTTTATTTATATGCACTTCATTATTTCTTGGTGAGTCAGCTCATATTTTCATATTGGAGATTAACCTTACTTTTCAAATGACGTTGGTGCCAAAACATATAACCTTATGTTATATTATAATATTTTAAAAAATATTATAATAATGGCTCTTAAAATTTTGACCTTCAAATAAATATTTAAACCTTGATCTTCCTTTTAAATCCTTTTAAAAATTTGCATTCTCATAATATTTAAAATAAATATTACAATACCTTTGTCCCAAGAAAACTCTTAAACCTCTTTTTCCTTATAATATTTAAAATAAATATTATAATACTTCTATCCCAAGCAAACTCTTAAACCTCTTTGTCCTTCTTATATTTAAAATTTATAATACATTTTCTTCCAACAATTTTCCTTTTATGTGAGATATACCATTCCAACCTTAGAAGAATCTTTTTACCTTGAATACCATGCAACCTTTTGATATCAAACCTTTGACATCAATTACAACTCAATATGCTCAATATTTTCAACAATCTCCCCCTTTGTCATTGATGACAACCCTTATAAAAAATATTACTTTTATAGTAACTGGATTCCAAATTTCCCCCCCCTTATAATCTGCTTCCCCTTACTGAATTCTCTTCCCCTTTGACATCAATGGCAAAGGTCTCCTTGGGGCTAAATATAATATACTTAGCATAGCCCCCTCACCACCTACTTTCTTGAGGTGATCAATTTGGTATGGAAGTAAACCTACTCCCAAATTAAAATGCTCTTATTCTCTTTCAATATTTTTTCATATCTTTGCAGTCCTACCTCTTTGAATCTTTCGTCTATCCTTCTTCTTGCTAGTCTTTGGAAGTTCCTGAAATTCTATTCTACACCACTTTGCTCTATGCCCATAATTATTGTAATTGTAATATATGGCATTGTGATTCTTGAAAGGTGCAAATAAATTGAAGTTTCTCTTGATGAAACCAAAATAATTCTTACCATAAATCTTGCAATGTATAGCTCTATGACCAAAAATATTACATGAGTAACAATAACCTTGAAATAAATATGTATCTTACCTTGGAGAGTGTGATCTCATCGTTCTTTCCTTGTCTTTTCTGTGATGATCCATGTTCCTTGATTGTGCATTATTTTCTTTCTCTTTGATGCTTCCACTTCTTAACTCATTGGTATAGGTCTTAGATTCTTCTTAATATACCTTCTTTGATGCTTCTATTTATTTTGTGCTTGTCTCTTCTTTTTGTACATCTTGAATTTCCTCAAAGCCAATTCCAATCTTCATAAATGGAGATCTCTATGTTTTGATAATATCATACAAATATTTTGAGATTTTCCTAAACTGATATGTCTTATTATTGAATTTCTTAAGTACTTTCCTTAAAATATTAGCTTCATTCATAAAAAAAAATATCAGCTTCAAGTTCTAGTCTTTCACATTCTAGTTCTTTTGCCTTTAATTATTTAGCTATACCTTCTTCAAATTTCATTACCTCTTCAACCTTCATTTTTAAGTCTATGATATCTTGTAGGAGCTTTGTCTTTGTTTCCTCATCCCGTTGAACTTGAACCTTCAATTTTTAATTCTTCTTTCTAACCCTTTTCAATTCTCCAAGAGCAGTAATAAGTTTATATTCTATGTTAATCATGGTTTCTTCTTCATTTTTTGAATCTTTCTCTTGTTCTAGGTATTTTATAACATGAGCATCTTCATTATCTTCTTCTTGGTTTTCATTCTCTTCTATGGCCAAAAATATGATTTCTTCCTTTTCACTATCGGAGAAGCTTTCATCACTTTCACTGGAAGTATTGCTTTCTTCTTCAACAAAAAAACTTTTCTTGTGCCTTTCAAAGATCTTCTTATCATGCTTGACTTGACCATGCTTGATTTTCTTTTCATAACCAAATTTTCTTTCTTTATTTTTCTTGTATTCTTTTTCATCTTCACTACTACTATATCCATTTTGTGGACAATAAGCTGCATAGTGACCAATGTTACCACAACTAAAACTTTTCATAGTTTGCATATTCTTATGTTTCCTTGGATCCTTCTTATTTCTTCTTACAAAATTAGCCTCTTATTCATTGCTTGATTCATCACTTGATTATGATTCTTTATCCTTTGTCTTCTTTGAAGCTTTGAGTGGTACCTCCCTTTTGTATGTTTGATCCTTTTATGTTCTCATCTCATAAGCCATGAGAATCCCATGTAGTTCATATATCCTCAAAGTTACGAGATCCTTCATTTATTCTATTGTTGAAACTTTTGCATCATACCTCATGGGAAGTGATCTTAGAATTTTCTGAACAATAGTAGAATCCTCAATCTTTTCTCCAAGTCCATGAATGGTATTAACAACCTCATCAACATGAAGTAAGTATCTAGCAATATTTTCCTCATCTCTCATCTTCAAGTCTTCAAACTTCCTTCTGTGAGTTTGAAGTTTTGCCATCTTAACCTTGTCATCTCCTTCATATGTATTATGTAGCTTATCCCACATTTATTTTGCTGATTTGCTATGTGTGACTTTTACAAACTCAAATACCTATAATCCACTTAAAATTACATTCATTGCCTTGGAATTGTTTTCATATAGTTTATTACCACTTATATCTGTGGAAGGAGTTGCAGGTAGTGTGTACCCATTCTCAATTGAATGCCATGTATCAAATCCTTGTGTCATCAAAAATATCTTCATCCTCACACTCAAGAAAGAATAATTAGTCCCATCAAACAATGTAGCTCTATGTTTTGAAAATCCTTCTTGATTAGCCATCTGTGTTCTTGTAAGATCTTTCTTCAAGCTGTTAGTATTCCTTGGAGGAACCCTCTTTGATACCAATTGAAGAACACAAGCTTATACTGAGAGGGGAGTGAATAGTATAAGATCCAAAATTTTACTTTTCTTTCCAAATGATAATAGCAATAATATCAAAGTAGTAAATGAAACAATGTATAAATCATAACACACATGAGAGACGCAGATTTAACATGGTTCATCCAATGCAGGCTACATCCACAGAGAAAATAATTATTATAAATTTTCTCAACCAATATCTTGGGAACCAATTTCCTATTACAATGTTTATGGGCACCAACCCAAAGGAGACACCAATCCCCTATGCTCAAGTTTGTGGACCTTTATCCATATGAGACACCAGTCCCATTTGATATGATTTGTGAAAATCTATCCATAGGAGACACCAATCCCATTTTATCTAGTTTGTGGACCTCTATCCATAGGAGACACCAATCCCCTTTGATCTGGTTCATGGACCTCTATCCATAGGAGACACCAATCCCCTTTGCTCTAGTTAGATCCAAAGACTTCTCACAAATCTACATAAATAGACTCCAAGCTTCCTCACAAGGCTTGCTCAAGTCTTCCTCAAGCCTTCTCACAAGGTCTACTCTTAAATCTTCTCAAATCTACTTCAAGCCTCCTCACAAGACCTGCTCTCAGCTCTACTAAAATCTGCTCCAAGCCTTCTAACAAGGCCTACTTTCTACTCTTCTCAAATCTTCTCCAAGCCTTATCACAAGGCCTAATCTCAACTCTACTCAAATCTACTCATAAAATCTACTTAATATGCTCCAAGTCTTCTCACAAGGCCTACTTTCTACTTTACTCAAATATGCTCTAAGCCTTCTCACAAGGCCTACTCTCAGCTCTGCTCAAATCGTCTCCAAGCCTACAAAATGCCTACTCAAATATGATCACAAAATCTACTCAATATGCTCCAAGCCTACACATAAGACTTTTTCAAGTCTGCTCATCAAACCTGCTCATTCTACTCCAAGCCTACACATAAGGTTTTATCAAATCTTCTCACCAAACCTGCTTAATTTGCTCCAAGCCTACACATAAGTCTTGCTCAAATATGCTCACCAAACCTACTTAAATTTTCTCATAACACATGCTCAATTTTTCTTAAAACACATGCTTAAATATTCTCATAACACATGCTTAAATGATGTTTACAAAAACAATGTTCATCTATTTCCAAATCTTACATAATGATGTCATCAGTGCTTTATCTAATTTTCAATGTGCTTTCTTTAACAAAAGCAATTTAGACATATTCTACCTAGAATGCGTTTAACCTCTTGAGAATATAGAGAATGATATGCACTAAAAAAATCTCAATATGTTCTTCATATTCATTAAGTCTATCACTTTCACATGTCTCACATTTATTGCATTCTAAAGGTAGCTCTAGTCTAGCACTTGATAACTGACCTAGTATTTACTGATTTGCAACTTCACTTCAAAATAAATCATAATACACAAGTCCTTCTCATCTACTCACAAAATCAATCATGAACAATGACGCATAAATTTATTCTCAAACCCTAGCACATATATTTCAATGTCATTCAACAATAATGCACAAATTTGTTCTCAAACCCTAGCACATATGTTTCAATGTCATTCAACAATAATGCACAACTTTATTCTCAAGCCCTAGCACATATATTTCAATTTCATTCAACAATAATGCACAAATTTGTTCTCAAACCCTAGCACATATATTTCCAACAATGCACACAAAATTAATCCTTATATCTCCACCTTGTGACTTAAAACTATTTTCTTTCAAACAAGCCACCTTGAGAAGGAGTTAAAATAACATACCTCTAAAATTGCCTTGATGAAGATGTGCCCTAAAAAAAACTATCTCAAAATAACTCCCTTTCTTTGGCCACTTCAAAATAAGTTATCAAAAATCCTTTTCAAATAATCCACATAAACTCTTTCAAAAGATGTGCACAATAATGTCCCAAATTAATGCTCTATAATTCCTCATGGTTTCACAAGATAAAGCCTCTTAATAATGAACTAAATCCTTATACATATCAAGAAAAAATACAATCAACAAAAATCTCATAATACACATTATAACTCCCTCTTTTAATATTGCAAAAGTAATGCCTTCATACAATTTTCAAAATAAACCAATACACCATACAACTCCCACTTTTCTATAAACAAGAAAATGTCTTCATATAAAATATATTTTTTAAATAACCAATGCACCATACAACTTCCACTTTTCTATAAAAAAGATAATAAAATATATTTTTTAAATAACCAATGCACCATACAACTCTTACTTTCTCTAAATCAAATTAAAATCAAATTCCAATTCTTTATTTCACTGTCACAACTCGTTCAAATTTAATTGATTTAAAAATAAAAAATTTCAAGTACTTATGCATTGTTGCAACTTGAACCCATGACCTCAAAGATGTTGCGCTTCCTCAAATGCCTCTAACTGGTTGCACTATCATAGAAGGTAGCACCAAAAGGGGGGCAAAAAATATATCTTTGTTCTACGTTAACCCAAAGCTCAATACATGTGGCAAAAATACATCAAGGGGTTTCAATACCAAAACCTCTACTACAACAGTGCTCGCATAAGCCAGCCAGCTACTGAGCCACCCAGTCGGATGGAAAATCTCAGGCGCAAACAGAATATTTCAATGTCTAACACTTGCACCCTTTGAAATTCATTGTCCTTCTACCATTCACACTGGAGGGATATCCGACTTAGCACATAAATTACAAGATATTAAAACATTTATCACATAAAAATAAATCAAAATATATCATTAGTGTGTTCGGTTAGAAATGAAAACATTGCCTCCTTATTTATATGCACTTCATTATTTCTTTGTGATTTGGCTCACGTTTTCATAATGGAGATTAACCTTGCTTTTCAAACCACATTGGCACCAAAACATATAACCTTATGTTATATTATAATATATTAAAAATATTATAATAATGGCTCTTAAACTTTTGACCTTCAAATAAATATTTAAACCTTGATCTTCCTTTTAAATCCTTTTAAAACTTTGCCTTCTCATAATATTTAAAATAAATATTATAATACCTTTGTCCCAAGAAAACTCTTAAACCTCTTTGTCCTTATAATATTTAAAATAAATATTATAATACTTTTGTCCCAAGCAAACTCTTAAACCTCTTTTTCCTTCTTATATTTAAAATTTATAATACCTTTTCTTGCAACAATTTTCCTTTCTTTGAGATATACCTTTCCAACCTTAGAAGAATATTTCTGCCTTGAATACCATGCAACCTTTTGACATCCATGAAAATTCTTGACATCCATCCTTTGACATCAATGACAACTCAATATGCTCAATATTTCCAACAATCCTCAAGCAAAGTGTTTGGGATTCAAAGGGAGAAAGGAGGAACCTTACATTTTTGGAATTGGGTGATAGCTTTCTTGTCCCATTTAACTTTAGTTTTGATTATCATTAACATTTTGTAGTCTAAATCTTTGTATGCATTTATATATCTCTAGTTTTAAATCTAACCCTTGTATTTTTAAGTGTTTCCATTAGCTTTTTATAGGAGCCTTAAGAGACCTATAGGATAGAGGATTGCTCCTAAGGTTCCAAAAGTAGTTTTTATAGGGATTTGCAACTTTTGATGACCTATTATTATGATTTTCTACTATTATATGTGAATTTGTTGCATATACCCAACCCAAGTGGCATATTCACTCTAGCTAGTAAAAACCCTTATTTTATAATATTAAGCCTTAGATGTCCCTCCTATGTCATAGAAGTCAATATGTCACCTATGACTATTACAAGAAACTTATTTATTATCCCTCTACATGGTCTTTAGACACCTTGTACGCCCAACATCCAATCTGATTAACCTTTACCGATCCATCTCTAAACACCTCTAATAAGTCTTAACTTTGCCCTTTTCTTTTTATAATTTGGTTCTATCAGTTTCAAGAATCCATTGGCTATAGATATTTTAGGTGGTAAATCCACCATAAACATATTGACATCCATTTCCAAGGTTATCAATTTTAATTTTTATGTATAAATAGGGGGCCTAACTATTCCAATTAGGAATTTGACTACTCACTAATTGGAAGGCCCCCAAACTTTAATACATCATTTTTTTTCTATTTATCTTGTTGGTTTTAGCTAATTCATTGGTTGCATATTTTCTAGGTGGAATATTCATCAAGTTACATATTTGCACACAAATTGTGTATTCATGTCAAGTTCTAAAAGTGGCAAGTATATCTTATCCTCTAGTTTTAAATACTTAGCATAGGATTTTTGTTGAGTTTTTGTTGGCATGTCCCTTTATTTTATCTTTCAAAACATACAAATAAAGGAAAAATAAAAAATCTTAGCTTAGAATTTTACTTTGATTTCTTAGTAATTTAATATAAAACACATAATTTGCATTTAGGGTTAATTGTGTGCTTACATCCTCCTTGCACCCTTACCTTCTAAAAGAAGAAAATTAAAAAAAACATTCCATAGCATAAATAGAACTCATAAAAAGTGAAATCACATATATATTAGCATCTTGTATTTTGTGTTAGAGTGTATTACATTATTTGGTACATGCTAATGTACCACCTTGGGTACATAACTAGAGTAGGAGTTTACCTTAGAGTAAGGTTTGAGTAGTTACTTCATGCAATGTAATAATTGCACAAGTGTTAGAATGTGCAATGATGTAAATGTACGAGTTATAGTTAAATGAAAGGCAAACGGACTTATATCTCCCTATATATATGCCTTTGAGGTAGAGAGAGTGAGAGAGGATAGAAGATACAATAGTGACTAGTTGCATTAGTAGTTAGAGTGAGTACAATGTAGTTCTTTCATGTATTTATGGAGTGTTCATGTCCTCCATTATATTACATTGTACTATTTTCATGAGCTTTCATTAATGGTATATTTATGAGTTATTGAAAAAGTTTCTCTTATAATTTTCCTACATATTATAGTGTCATTATCATATAGTTATTATTGCTTACTCATTTTACATCTTGTGGTTGAATTTCCTTTAATATATATCATCAAAAGCTAACAGTGGTTTCAAAGCACATGATATATTAATAAGAAATAGGGAGAGCCAAAGAGAGGTGGAGAGGAGATAAAAAATCTCATTTTTAGAAATTTTGAAATTATATTTGGCTAGAGTATTTCCATAGAGTTGTAGAAAAACTTGTGAATACTAGGACTCAACATTGTGTGCAACCCTAGGAATCATGCACCACTGTTATACTTATAATATTATATCAAATGGAAGACCATAAAGCATAGATAACACAAAAATGACAAATAAAGAAAGATATTTTATTAATTCTTGTAAATCTTGATTACATATCGATCCCTCTGAGGGATACCCAATTCGATACAATAAGATACAAGCAGAATAATGGTGAAGATGTCCCCTCACAAGGGGGTGGTGTGCTCTGCAGGCCTTATGATCTCGCACATGAACTTGTATGAGGGCTTATAGATGCCTCCTTCTCCTTCTTTTACTTGGAGGGATCTTATGCACTGAATGTCTTGAATCGGTCTTGTAAACCTATAACCTGCATGCATAGAAACAATAGAAGACTATTAGTAGCATGGGTAGCCTTTCGTGATGACGCTTTATTAGTATATTTTATAAACATGATATATACGCATAATAATATTAAAATACAAGCAAAAACTAAGTGATAAATGCATGAAAAACTTAGAAATAATAATGCAAATGCATTAGGTCCGAGGTGTAGACCAATTGGTTCATCCAAACCCCATAATGGGGGTGGAGATCCAAGGTTCAAATATCGGGCCTCGCTGGACTGAACGCTTGTCCATTTCTTGGTGCTTTTAGTGGCATAAAAGGTTTAAAATGATTTTGGCATGGTGGTTATAGGGGCGAACTGCATGAAGATCTGTGTGGTGGATTTTGGGGTGGACTGCGTGAAGATCTGTGTGGCGGCTTCTAGGGTGGACAGCGTAGAATACTATGGTGGCCATAAAAATCTAGACAGACTGCCTGGATTCATGGCGGCTACCGATTCCACCATGTAAATTGAAAAATAATAATAATAATAATAATAATGTAAATGCATTACAGGAACCAGATCTATGCTAAAACTAAGAAATAAAGTAAAAGGTAGTAACGGATCTAAGCTAGAACTTGGATAATAATGTCTAAAACCCTAGGCTATACCTACAATCCACTATCAAGGATAGCGTCCATGAAGTGAACCCTTCCTCCTCATGAACCAAGGGATATAGCACTATATTCATCACTTGAATTGATGTGCAAGGGTCACCCTTTGTGTTCATACACTGATTGGTGATGAAGCACATTCAATATGAATGGTTGTATGGTTGGAAACTATTGCTAAATTGGGTAGAGCTCTGCTACTCCTCCAAGGAGTATTGAATCTCTCTCCAATTTTCTAGAGCTTCATTGCACAAAATTCTGATATTCATGGATCATTTGCTTTGCTTGGGAGAGTCCATATGTAGACCTCCTAGATTCAGATCTAGATCTAGATCTTGGCTTCCTGGAGAAGCCAAGATCTAGATCTGCATGCAATTGATCATCCCAAGAGGAAGGATCAGTCATAAATTTGTATTGAAGGGGCATTTTGGAGGAACTCTAGGATTTCCATGCCAAAATACACCTACAAGAAATGCATGTACAATTAGATTACGTGATTTGGACCTGTATTCATGGCCAGATTGTATTTTGATGCTAAATTCCATCGAGAGCAGTGACTAGGTGTGGCTACTCTCATCTTCAGTGGCCAGGGGTGGCGACCATTTTGATTGATAGTGGCTAAGCCTGAATGGGCTAGAACTACCCTTTTTGAGTGGTTAAGACCAATGCTAGCTCTTGGAAAGGTATAATATCATTCATATGGTCTTTGGGTGTGTCCATATGAGTAGTATCTCAAACATAACATATTTTACGTGTCTACAGATACCCCTTTTTGGGATGCATTGTGGGAAAACATAGAGTGGAGCAAAAATAGACCACCTAGGGCCACATTTTAGGGTGTGTGATTATCATTTATCTAATCAACATGGGATGCCCAAGTCATGATAAATAATGTACATCCTAAAATCATTGCTTCCAACAATATGGAAGGCTTAAATTTGTGAAAGATTGCACATATCCATTAGATGATCGGGTGGCTTCAGTGATATTATAGGCTTAAGTGCTACTATAGATTCAAAAGGAGGAGAGATACAAACTTAACTATCATATTTTATTTTATTTTCCTATAAAAGGGTAAGCTTATGATAGTTGTTGGCAATGATTCATAAGAAAAACACAATTTGACATGATCGAGCGATCTTTTGTTGATTTTGATTATGATTTTTGATATTATGACTATTCCCTCAAATGACGAGTTGATGAGGGAAGGACAATGAACAAAGAAACAAGTCACTTGACCATGATGAATTATTTGGACCCTTTCAGAGCTTTGCTTTGTTGTTATAGGGAAGGTCATATTGCAAGCATGAATTCAACCATTAATAGTAATTGTATATACTTATCCCAAGGAGCCATCCGGATGCAACGACCTTCTTAGGGAATCAAGATGATAATAATTTTATTCAAGCCTATGTTGAATCACTATATTTTATGATGTGCTAAAAAATGTCATAGAAGAATTGAGATAAATCCTCATTCTCATGGGGCAGTCCGGCTGCCATGGCCTTCTTCGGGTTTGAAGTGTAGCATCTCAATTCAAAAATGACTATTTTACCCCAAATGACCTTATGGTGTTTTAATCATCTTGCCAAATTGCATGGGGTGCAATTTGCTACAACCGCCAAGTGTATAGAGTAAAACACTAAATATGAGGCTCAATTGAGGTTTTATTGTTATTTTATTTTTTTGTTAATTTGAATTTTATATTGTTTTTGGATTTTGATTTATGTGATTTTTTTGGTATTTATGCACTTTTTGATTGTTTTGGATTGATAGGTGTGCTTAATGGCCCATTTTGAGGTGCCTCATGGTGATATTTTGAGTAAATTTGTCTTTATTTCCTAGCCACTGTCAGGAGTAGTGGCCCCCACTTGCCATTTCATGGTTGCTTTAGTGTCAGTAGCTAAAAAGTGTGGGCAACTACCACCAACAATGGTCGAGGCATAAATTGAAAATATAAAAGCAATTTTTAGGGTTTGACTTTTATTATTGCCAGTTGTCAATTTGCACTTTTGAGCTCTAAGGTGAGAGTGATTGATTGATCTGAGACACTTTTTAATTTAGACACCATGGCAGAGAAGGGTAAGGCCTCAAAAAGTGGAGGAGTCGATGACTCACGAGTATCTCTCAAACCCTAGATTTCTATTTGTTTTATTAGGTAAAATGAACCTCACTAAGTAATTGGTAAATAAACCAAATTAAACCAATTGGTAATGAACTAAAATCATAGATAGACTTAACTTGGGTTTAATTCCAGTGGGTTCTGCTGAGTTTTACATTTTTCATTTTTTTGTTATTTCTAGATGAGGGTGAACGTCATTGGCTTGTTGCCTCATGGTCACTAACGCTCAAGGCGTCCCCTAAATGGCCATAGAGGGGTCACTACTACTGTTAGAGACAAGTTCGAATTCCAATGGTCAATTTTTTTATCATTGGCAGCTGGCCACTATCGGCTCTAGTGGCCACTAAATGGCCACTCCTGGCGTGAGCAGCCAAGAAACTTTAGGGTTATTTTTGAACTTTTATTTTTTATTTTTAAGGGATTTAGTTGTTTTTTTTTGGATTTTAAAGTTGGCATTTTTATTTTTTTTGTGTTTTTAGGTGCATTTAGTCATTTTTCTCATAGCCTTAGGCTTATCTTAGATTATTTTACACCATTTTTATTTCATTGCTCCTTTTAGATTGTAAGTGCATTTAATTTAGGAATTTATTTTGCATTCTAGCTATTGTCTGCATAGGATCGAGATCCTATATTGCTCGTGTAGCTTCTATCCTAGATGGATGACACAGATTAGGATGGGCTTAAATCTTGCAAACTCCAGTACATGATGAGGCTATCAAAGATCATGTCAAACCAGGTCTATCTCATTGCTTTGGCACATAGGTGGGATTATAGGACTAACACTTTCCATATTCCTACGGGTGAGATGACCATCACACCAAAGGATGTATACAGGATCTTTCGAATCCATTTTTATGGAGTTCCCATTGTGTCCTCTCCTACTAATGCTAGAGATGCAATCTTTGTGAGGGTTTTTGGGGATCATGCAACTAAAAAATTTTGTGACTGCTATCATGGTGAGATCTGTGTGGATCGGTGGTTCCAAGAGAATGTCTTCTCTTGGCGGTAGACAATTTTGATGTATGTTATATGTAACATGCTTTTACCTTATTGCTCTGGAGTGAGGTTACCATGGAACCTCCTAGCTATGGTCTAGGACTTGATGGATAGCATGGATCCCATCATCATGGCTTGGGGGAGTACACTGTTGGCTCAGTGCTATGATGAACTTTACAAGATTCAGTGGACGAGCCAATGTCACTTGTAGCCTGCTCCTCTAGATCTAGGGATGGGAGCACATCAGGGTGGACCACCCAGGAGGATTGTCTATCAATATTAATTCCATATCAGAGGTGGCTTGATGTTATAGAGGTAGATGGTCTCGAGAGCACAAGAAGCATAAGATTCAACACCACATAGGGGATATTTCTCATTATAGAATGACTCTGACTGGCCTGTAGACCAAAGATATTATATGGAGGCCCTATAATGAGTGCCCCACATAGGTAGAGGTAGATATATTTATTGCTCAGACTAGGTGTAATTGATGGGTTATCGATCATAAGGGTGAAATCAAAGATTTTTTCCATTATTCTCGGGTGCTCTAATAGTTTAGCATAGAGTAAGACGTACCTCTTTAGCCAGTTATGTACAAGCGAGTCATCATAGAGAGGGATTTTATACTACCTCGAGTGATAGTAGTTATAGAGGATGATGACCCTCCAGTAGTGGATGTTGATATAGCAGATGTTGGGGTGACTAATGCATATACCTAGTGGTGGGTTACGTGGCTATGACAGGGTAGTGATAGCTTAGGTCAGGATTGAGATGAGGTAGCTACAAAGGAGAATATTGATGGGTACCAAGTGTGTGCCTAGATAGAGGACTGGGTTTAGGCTATAGAGAAGAAAGTGGTAGAGGAGTAGGTTGATCCCAAGGAGAAGGAGTTAGCTCCAAATGAGCAGGAGTCTCCTCTCCAGGCTCAGTTGCACCGCGTAGAGGTCGAGCTTTAGGTAGCTCAGATTTAGGTCTTATAGTGGTACTCTACTATTTCTAGGCTTTAGACATAGGTTAGGAGTTTTGAGGAGGAGAGGACCACCCTCCAAACACATATTGACTCGACACAGATCAAGATAGATCAGCTTACTACCGAGAGGGATGCTACCTAGGGATAGGTTGTACTAGTTACTCTTATTGTACAGGGGCCGACAAGTTTGGATCCAGGTGCAGAGGCCAGGTACCTATAGGATCTCTTGGAGGACTATGATGCTCATATAATAGGAGATTTTGCATACATCACATCTCTACATATGTAGATTTGGATGCTAGGTGCCACTCCTTGGGACAAACCTACAGAAAGGGGATCACAACGGAGCACGTTAGGGTAGTCTTTAGTTCGACCTAGCCAGAGGACTAGGACCCATATTGAGAGGACTACATAAACTAAATCCTACCATACTCACAGGGATGGATCCAAGGGTGGAGGTGAGGTTGGGGGCATAGGTGCAGCCTAATGACTTTGATGGTTCTAGCCTTATTTTTGAGGGTCGGATGACCTACATAGTTGTAGCTATAGGTAGTTTTTGTACCCTTATGTACTTATTTGATACATATATATGATATTAGTTTGGAGACTCATTATATGTATTTATCTATTTTTGCTTTTATGTTTATGTGATGTAGTATTATGATTTTATGCTATATTATGTGATGTATTGATTTACATGCTCTAGCTAGGTGATAGATGTATGCTTTAGATGGTGTGATCTATATGTGTATATGGACTACTTATGATGTATGTATATATGGATGCAGTGTTATTGTTATATGCATGCTTAATTTTTTATCTTATTGTATGCATCTAACTTATGTTGTTATGATATGGAAAATGTGATGTGTGTAATGCACTATTTACATGATGATAATATAATGTAAATGAACTTGTATGCTTTAATTACTTAAAACATAAGGAATGAATGTGCTATGAGTTCAAAAATATAATGGGAAACACCACATAATGTATAACCATGATGAATGTAAATAATAACTCTTAGCATAAAAATTATTCATTTAAGCGGTCGAATGTGAGATGAGATGATGTGATATGTATGTGCTTTCTTTATAAGCTTCTATAAATTAAAAGAAATTTACAAAATAATCAATTTCCATCTAAATACATTGTTGATATTTATTCGGTATTTGCCCTATTCATGCACACTGTTTAATGAAAAAAACCTCCTAAATAAAGTTGATGATTTGATTGATGATGTGATTTATTGCTATTAGGGATTTTTGAGGTTTTCCATGAGACTCAAACACCCTAGTTACTTCATCAAAAGTTGTATACTGACCATATAGGACTCCCAAAAGATAAGGTTTTTGTTATGAAGACCTAGATACTCATTATACCTGTGTGTGCAAATGAATATATTAGATAAAACATAAGCATACCCTAGTGCCAGGCGGGGTTCATTCAACCCATTATTGTATTGAGGATCCTCAAATTTTCATCCTGATCCTAAGTTGGACTCGGTTGGATTAGACCACTAGATGATATAGGACACCTAAAGCTAGCCCTTTTTAAAAATTGTGTAGAGCTTAACCTAATTCCAAGTGGGATTCATGCAGCCCATTGTTGTATTAGGGATCACTCAATGGTTTGTGGAGACCGACCATTCTAGAGATTCAAGCTCTTCACCCCCTTATTTTATTCACATTTAATTGGGATACTTGATCATGCTTTAGTGATGAAAATCACTATTTATTTTTAATTTATAAGCAAGGGATTTATGTAGTGATGATAATCACTATTGATTTTGCTTTTGATTTTTGCTTTGTTTCAGGATTTTTGCTAATTTTGATGAAAGCAAGGGATTTCTTTGGGTAGGGGGGAGCTTGTCCTTTTGCCAATGATAAAAATCCTAGACCATGCGCATCACAAGGTGGGCAAGTAGAAACCTTTCGCCTAGGATGCCTAGTACCACTTTGTAGTGTTCATATTTCCCTTGTCCCAACTAGGATTTTAGTGTTTTATTAGTGATAGGATTCTAAAATATACCAGGCACTATAAAAAATAGACCTCATATCCTACTAGTGAAGATAGATTTCTACAAAATTTGATAAAAATCACTAGGTATGGCTGAGTGACCGAAAAACCCTAGTATATTTCTTTAGCAACATGAAGGGGTTGTGTTGAAAAACATAGCTACACACATGGGTTATGGATGATGATTGATTTTGAAGATGCATGATTGAGGTACAATCATGGTGTCATTTGTGAGATTACAAACACAACCTATCCTAATGGGAGTGCAATGGATGGAAACACCTAGATGTAATGCAACTAATAGATGCAAATGCCAAATGTAAATATTTTTGATTGTTTTTGAGTTTTGATTATTTTGAATATTTTTTGAACTTTTTGACTTTAAGTTGTTTTTGTGCTTTTATTTTTTGCTTTTGACCAAAGGGATTTAATATGCCTTTGGGGATTTTTGTGAGTCAATGAAAGTGCTTTAAGATGCCTTTGGAGATTTTTTTGATGTGACCAAAGGGCTTTAAGATGCCTTTGGGGCCTTTTCATTATTTTACCAAAGGTATTATGATGCCTTTGAAGCCTTTTGTGATTTGACCAAAGGGCTTTAAGATGCCTTTGGATCCTTTTGTGTTTTGACCAAAGGGATTTAATATGCCTTTGGAGCCTTTTGTGTTTTGATCAAAGGGCTTTAATATGCCTTTGGAGATATTTGTGATGTGACCAAAGGTGCAATGCTACCTTTGGGGTCTTTTGTGATTTGACCAAAGGGCTTTAAGATGCCTTTGGGGCTTTTTGCTTTTGAATTTTTCTATTGTTTTTGTAATTTTAAAATTTTTGAATTTTTTTGATATTTTTGACATTTATTTGAATGTTTTTGTGTTTTTTTGTGCTTACATGTAAAAATCCCTTAGATGAATAATGTTGAGAGGCTCTAGCTCCTCAACACCTAGTGATGCTAGGTGATATGCCCCAGCTCCAATATTTTCAGATATGATGTAAGGACCTATCGAGTTGATTGTAAATTTGTATCGCAAATGTAGTGAAATATTTTAGTTCTATTGGTTCTCTTTAAGAACAAGATCCCCAACCTTAAATTATCTTAGATGGAATTTATTGTTATAAGCTTGTGTTAGACGATCCTAGTAAATGCAAAAATGCTCAAGAGCATTGATGCGATGTTCATCCAAAAGGGTCAACTAATCCAAGAAAGATTGTCACATAGTGTTGTCATTGATGAACTCTTTAAATGCAACACACAATGTTAGAATTTCCAACTCTAAGGGCATAATGGACTCAGTGCCATATACAAGCAAAAATGGTGTTGCCCTAGTGGGCGTTCGCACACTAGTCCTCTAAGCCCATAATGCAAGGGATAATTTTAGATGCCAATCCTTATGATTTTATTTCACCATATTATTTAGAATGGCTACTATTGTCTTGTTTGAGGCCTCTACTTGCTCATTTTCCTGCAGATAATATGGTGTCACAAAACTATGTTGAATTTTGTATTTGGATGTTAAAGCTCGTATATTTTTATTTTTGAATAACGAACCATTATCCAATATTATATTGAAGGGGACCCTAAAATGATATATGATGTTGTGAAGTATGAACTCTGCAATTCATGGTCCAATTTTTGATGTTAGGGGAACCACTTCCACCCATTTTGTGAAATAATCAGTGGTCGTTAAGATAAACATGTGTCAACCCGATGATGGGGGAGAAATATTTTTGATTATATAAAAACCCCACTGAGAAAATTGCCAAGCTGCTTGAATGGGTTGTAAGGCCTGAGATAGCAGGTGCATCATATTTGCATGATGTTGATATTTAACACTAACAACAATCCTTCTCTATGTTGGGCTAGTAATAGCCCATTTGAAGGATGCGCTTAACGATGGCCATGTTGCTAAAGTGGCCATTGCATGTACCATCATGAACTTGCGAAATTATCCAAGTTGATTCTTGGGGCTCTAAGCAATGAAGGAGGACCCCATCATAGCTTCGGTGATATAATATACCTACTAGAAAGACATATCTTGTCACTTTATATTTAAATGCTCATCTTTCAGTATACGACAATCTCTTTGGGATAATTCAAAGTTTCAAGAAATATTGTAACTGGGATAATCAATCCTGAAAAGCTATAGCCTCGACAGATAAGATGACTTGTTCCTCCTATGATGTGATGTGCACAAATGTAGATTGAGAAATAACTTTGTGGTGAATTATGATACCATTATTTGTAGGATCCTACGAGATCAAGGATTCCAAAGACACCTTCTTTAAAAAGTATTTAGCTTTACAGAACTAGTCATGGTCTGGTTCTATATGAATCATGTTGACTGATTCTTTGTTATCAAAAGCCTCACGTTGTATTTTTGAGTGCGAGAGAATTTTAACATGAATGGTAGTGAAATCAACAAATGGATTATGAGGGATCAAGAATCCCAAAGATGTCATAGTTTTTGCAAATCTATTTGATGTGTGAGGGATTGTATCAATTTCATACCATTCTAGTTGGACTATATAGGTGTCAATAAGCTCCTTGTAAGCTTTCAATATTGGATCCCTGCATTGGAATAATCTCTTAAATTGATTGACTATTAGGATGGAATCATCAAAGATATTTAGCCTCTTGATATTCATAGCGATGGCTATTTGGAGACCCAAGATTAGGGCCTCGTATTCAGTGTTTTTGCTTGTGCAAGGGAAGTATAGCTTAAATAACAAGGGCATTGGAGCACCTTGTGGTATGAAAAACATAATCCCTACACCACCTCCTTTATCACACTTTGAACCATCGAAGAACAAAGTCATGTCAGCTTTATTTTTAGGTTCTTCGAGTTTGAGTGCTTCTAATAATGCAAATATTGCATCATCAAGAAATTCTATGGTGAAAGGCCTACTATTATGAAGAGGCACCTCAGCCAATTGATCAACTATGACTTGTACCTTAATGGAATTTTGGCTAATGAATTCCAAGTCAAATTCTATCAATAGCATGATCCACTTTGGAGTACGTGTATTATGATATGTCTTGCTCATCATATACTACAAAGGATTTTGCTTGGCTATTACATACATCATAGGATCAGCATGTAGAAGTGCAATTTCATGGTTGAAAAGACCACTGCTAGGCACAAATTTTATACGTATGTGTATCCTATATTTTAGTTCACTAGGGTGTGGCTAATGTAATATCACTTGTTCTTTATATTGCGCATTCTTTTGAGCCCACATGGTGCCCAAAGCAAAATTGATAGCGGATATATATAGTAGGAATGGCATATCTAGCCTTGGTGGAGCTAATACTGGAAGTGGTGCTAGGTACTTCTTGATTTTAGCAAAGGCTTGCTAAAAATATTCATCCCATTGGAAGGGTACCCCCTTGTGTACTAGTCGATTCATGGATTGATATTTATCTAATAGTTGTGTGATGAATCACTTTATGAATGCTACTTTGCCCTGTAAGCTTCTCAAATATTTGATGTTAGTGGGTAGGGCCATTTCTACCTTTGCTGGGTCTACTTCGATGCCTCATTTAGAAATGATGAATCCCAAGATTTTTCTAGATGTTACTCCAAAGACGCATTTCTTGGGATTCAACCTGACATTGTGTTCAATTAGGTGATTGAAGACATTTTTGAGGATCTCAGAATGCTCTTCACGTAGCAATGAATTGTCCAATAAGTCATTGATATAGTCTTCTAAGATCTTGTGCATGTTGTTGGTTTCAAAACAAGCAAAACTAAAATGACAAAGGCACATCATAGAAGCCATGTTGCTAGTGAAGTGTCTGATTCCAATTCTGATTCTATTTTAGAAATAGCATACAAATTGCTCATGGCTAAAATAATATTGTAAAGGGAAAAAAAATTTGTCACCCTAGGCATGCACTTTTTCCAAAACCTATTTTTAGGCTTCATAAATAGCATAAGTTTTTGTTTGAATTACTAGCAATAAAGGGGTGATTGTACCTCTTTTAGACTTCATAAATAGTAAACTCTCTTTGTTTGAAGTACTTGTAACAAAAGGGGAGAATTTTCTAGTGTAAAATTTTCCTAGGAGGCAATCTTTGTAAAAACCTTCACAAAGCTTCTTGAATTGCACATATTTTGCAATTAAGGGGGAATAAACATTTCTTTTCTTATTTCACACAATTTTTTGTAAAAAGGAAAGAAGACTTATAAGGGTTCATTTTTGGCAGTGACCGACACCTTAGTCATACTTATTTTAGAAATTCCATTACAACATGTTTTGCAACAAGGGGGGAAACTTATAAGGGTGCATTTTTTGTAATGACCGACACCTTAGCTACCTTATCAAAAAAATTTGCAAAATCATATTGTAACCGAATGAACCTCATATGAAGTTATCTACTCTAATACACCTAGCATTTATAGCGACTGGTTACCCATGCAATCCAATTGGATGACAATATTACAATAAGTACATTCATTGATATGAATACAAAGTGAGGAATGATCCACTTTTTGCATAGGAGCAGCCAGAGCACTATGATAGAACAAGAACTAGCAGATCAACATTTTTTTCACTGTATTGGGGCAGTTATATACATTACCCAAATAATGTAATAAGGGGGATGTTAGAG
Source organism: Wollemia nobilis (assembly GCA_028583015.1). Classification (NCBI taxonomy): domain Eukaryota; kingdom Viridiplantae; phylum Streptophyta; class Pinopsida; order Araucariales; family Araucariaceae; genus Wollemia; species Wollemia nobilis. The sequence continues at coordinate 2,457,182 of JAQPPZ010017049.1, read as the reverse complement.
TTACTATGTTAGTAACTATGATTATTACCTCATTTGGTAATTTTTAAGATTCACCTAGGTAGATTTAATTTACCGCATGGTAAAAATTAGCTTGTTACTTTTTACCACTAGTAGTTACCTTTTACTAGTTACCTAGGGTTAGTTATTGTTGTCATTTGACTATGTAACTAGGTTAGTTGTTAGCTAACTTTGGTGGGAGGCAACCCATAGCGTGTTGGTTAGCTGCCTTCATGAGGAAATTACCCGTTAGGTTATTTATAGTCTAACCTAATGTTATTTAAACCATTGCACTATCAATAATATTTCTAATGTTTGCCTAACTCTTTCATCTATATTGGACAATGAGAATGAATCCTTTGGTGTTGCCTTATTGAGATCCCTAAAATCAGTACAAATATGGTTTCTTCCATCAAGTTTTCCTATGGGCACCATGTTTTATTCCAATTATAGATAGTCAATGGTAATAATAAAGAGTACATCCAATAGTTTTATGCAACTCGTTCTTTACCATCAAAGTGATGGTTGGATGCATCTTTCTGAGATTTTTCTTGACCAATTTCTTTGTGAGGTCTAGTGAAAGGTTGTGGACAACCAAATTCGGATTTAGTCTTGGCATATCTTTGTAGGTCCAAGAAAAGAGACTTGGTCTCTCTTTCAATAGAGGAATAATGATGGCATATTATTCTAGAGATAAGCTTTCTCCAAACTTGACTTTATTTATATTAGAAGGGTCATCATTGATGTCCACTTCGAAATTCTCCTCTATTTCCATATGTGACCCCTCCTCAAGCTGGTGAGGAGTGAGGATTAAGTGGATATCATCTGATAGATTTATATGTTCCATTGAATCATGCTCATAACTAGTGTGATAGACATCATGTGTAAGGCCTGGTGCAAAATGGAATGGTTATAACATATATTTATTGGGGAAGAAAAATTTAGGCTCTAGGGGTGATTCAGCATGATCCCAATCAATAGCATCCAAATTAAGACACAATGGTTTCACAAGATCTATTGGGTTATGGATTGGAGTGGTCAAATCAATGGATATCATGTTGATGGATGGGATGAAATCTCTATGACCACATGGGTGATATTCTACATTAGTGATTTTCATTCCATATGATAGATGTGGCTCTAGGGGTATGGGGATATTAGGATTTGGTCTATGTATAGATGATATGATGGGATAATTAGGCTATAGAAGCTCTCTAAATATAGGTGGATCAAGGAAAACCATGTGATAGATGAAGTCTAGATTAATTGGTCTTCCCAAGAAGTGAAGGTCGAAATCTATGGTGTAGAGTTTCAACTCTCTTTCAACAAGTAGATTGACTTGACGTAAATGATGAGGCTTAAGATAAGCCATTTCGATCTCATCCTCATATTCACTATTATCTATGAAGAAACCCTCATTCTTGCCCACTGGAATTGGGTGGTGACTTGCGTTTTGATGCCTAAGATAGGCCATTTTAGTCTCATCTTCATAATCATCATCACTTATGAATAATCCATTGGTATTTACTATTGGCCCTATAGTGTGGCATGTACTTCTTGTCCTAAGGTAGGCCATCTCAGTTGAGTTCTATGACCCAAACACTCTCATCCGAGATGTATCCGCTCTTTGTGTTACCTGCCCAAGTAAGGTGTTGAATATACCAAGGCCCATGATAGGCTAATCAGACTTCATTTTTGGATTCACTAGTGACATACTCATTTTCCTCTCACTCTTAACCATGGATTGTCTCATCCTATTGTAGACACTAAAATGTGGTAAATCCGATTAAGCACCCACAAACAATGATCAAATTGACATCATATGGCCCCTTGGGCAGCCCTCAGGAGGCTCACAGTGGTTCTAGCCACTCCGAAAAGGTTTTTGGAGGCTACCGGCCCAATTTTGGGAGGTTTTGGCCCAAAATTCACCACCGTCCCACCCTGGGATGGTGGTATATTCCCACCATCCCACCCTGGGATGGTGGTGAGCCATCATCCCAGGGTGGGACGATGAGCAAGTTTGACCCAAAAAAGTCAAATCTGGGCCAAATGGCACCCAAAAACTGCCATTTAGCATGCCATATGGAGCATGCAGGTCAGAGGGCACTGAATCCTTATGACACACTTCTTAATGGAGGCCCAAAATGGATATTCTCTTCCCCATCCATTGCATGCCTCCATTTTGACAAGTGGCACCTCCTGCCATGCATGCCCTTGCATGCCTTTTTGCACATGAGCCCCTTTGGGCTATAAAATGGATTCAATATCCACACAAAAATATAGATAGGAGTTCTAGGATATGCAATGGAGTTCTTCCAATATTTCCCCTCACCTTATTGCACCTTTTTGCCCTCGAAATCTCTCTTTTGCCAAGGAGGTTACCGGGTGACTTCAAGAAGGTAATCCGAGCATAACTTTTCCATCCGGGTGAATTTCTTCACCAAATTCAATGAAAACACACCTTATATTGTTTAGGAACATCTTCTAGTGATTTTGGTAGCAAAAAGTGGCCGGAATTGGTGGGTATCCCCTCCTAGGGTGCCCCCAAATAGTTGCAGTCACCACCGTCCCCCTGGGATGAGGGTAAATTATTACACAATTTCACTACTATTTTTAATTATTATTTTTCTATATTATCCCATTATGCTACAGTTCAAATTTCAGGTTATTTGGAGTTAAATTGACAAAGTTATAGCATTTTTAAGTTTTTGCAGGCTCGTAGGGCCCATCCGGGCACCCCAATTTGATGCAGGTGGATCTGGGCCCCAATTTGAAAATATAATCATATGGGTTGTCTTGAAATGTCAATTTATGCATACTTTCCAAATTTCATGAGTTTTGGATATGTTTAGGTTCGGGATTTTCTTGTCTTCTTCTTCGTAGGTTGTAGGCGGGCGACACAAAATCGAGGGGTCTACAGATGCAATTTCTGATATATTTTTGGTGATATCCTCTCAAAACATCCTCTTTAACATCTCTGAAAATTTTCAAGTCATTTGGACATGTTTTGATATATTTTTAATATATGCACTATTTTGCCCCTATGGGGATTGCATGTTTTCACCATACACCCTTGCTATTTGACCCCTTTGGCTTCCTTGTGTGTAGGTGCAGGTTCTTAGAAGGCATTGGGAAGGAATATCAGACATCAGATATCAGAGATACAAGCAGCGGTGGCATTGGCTCGCCCACCTCGATTGTGGGTACGCGGAGAAACATTGGATGTGCACCTTGATTCCGTGAAAGACTTGGTCTTTGGGCACCCAATATTGTAACAATTGTATCACATTTTGAGCCCTCAATGGGACTTCTGTGTAACCTTGGATCTGATCCAACAAATTAATGAGAAGAAACTTGCTTTACTTCATTTCCTTTTGTTTGGTATTCTTTCCTTTTCACATGCATGCTTCCTTTTGATGCTCATGAGCGATATGGGGTAGATACACATATTTTTTTACATAATTTGGTGCACCATTTTTCCCTAATTCAGTGGTGATCATGGTGGGACCCTTGTCCCTTTTGATTTGGGTGAAAATTTGACCTCTTTCTTGCATTTTTTGCCCTTTTTGTGTTGCAGGTGCTCCCCTCCCCACCCTGGAACGGTGGCAGAGGCTTTATCTGGCACACCCTGGGATGGTGGCTTCACCATCCCACCCTGGGATGGTGGTGAGGCTTCTACTCACCCCACCCTGGAGCGGTGGTGAAACAGAGAGATTTCTGCCCAAAAATTCAGAATTTGGAGAGCTCAAAATGGACAAGGTAAGTGCCTAAACCCTCTGATTTTCTGCTGCATTTATAGAGACTGCAAAATTTGGTTTTTCTCACATTATTTTGTTTGCATAGAAAGGTTAAATGTCACTTTTTTACTTTTCTTATCACATAAAGTAGCAAAAAGAAGGAGAAAAATCAAAAGAAACTTGTAGTAGCAATGCATCTGTTTGGTTTGATTGCTTGTGGCTTACCCATTGGGTAAGTTAGCATTTAGGATTTGCATTCATAAGTCACATTTGTAGGTTCTTTATCCTAATTTTCTGAAATTAAAACACACTTATTTGCATGCATTTAGTGAATGATCATTGATTGCTTCTTTGCTTACTTTCTTGGATAATAAAGAACCACACACACCATGATTCATATAAACGCTAGTGAGGTGGACTTCATTACCATCCACTAGTAGAGTGCAAGTGACGGTGGGTTTCATCTCCATCCACTTGGCTCAAATCCCATGAACCCGATCCATCTTGCCAAGGCCGGTTCCAAGATCCATCATAGCCCATGGGTTATAGCATGCATCACCCTTCGGGGAGGTGTATCACAGACTATGGGTGAACTGGGTGAGGAACTGGTAGGACCTGTGCTCCCTGGCCATGTGTGGACCTCATCACCACACATTATAGGTGGGATAACACAACCTGGAGTTCATAGCCAGGTTGTCGAGCTATGAGTATATAGGTGAAATCCAATTGAACATGAGATTACAATCCAACAATATTTCAAACACGTGACACGAGGTCATTCTTTACAAAACAACACATCTGAAACACACGAAATAGTTTAGGGATTCACACTTAAAACTTAAAAGAGATAATCATCTATCTTATTGAGTGTTTCTTTCTTGTATACTATTTCATTAAGAATTTGTAAAGAAGATAATCACTTGGGGTACTAATAGAGGAGCGCAATGGTGCGCACCCATAGCCAAGCCCAATCATGGGTGAAAGCTATGGAGAGTGGATTAGGAGACATGAATCATCTTCGATATAGCCCTAGGGACTTGGTTATACCTCCCTGGTGAGCCTCCACTCCACCTAGCCCCAAGATAGTAGGGCATGAGCCTCATCTCTGAAGGGATCCTCTCCAGGACACCTCGAGGGATGATGAGCATTACTTGGGAGAGTGTTCTCGGTATGTAGATATTTCATAGGCCTTCCTTGGTGAAAGGCAACTATGCATTGAGGCGCTAATAGATAGAGTGGTGCCATGCATCCATGTACCCATCAGGGCTGACATGCCTAAGTAGAGGTAGGAGTATGACTTCACACATTGGTCGAAGCAAGTCGACATGACTCTACCTCCATGCCACCTTGATAGGATACAATAGCTCATGCAGCCCGATGGGAATGACACTCATCGATCGGGGTGAGCCAATTCTGCCCTACCTTTCCTCGTTTAGGAGGGAAGACATGAGGAGATCCCAGAATTTCCTCAAGAACAATATTTTGTGCATGCCCGATGTGCCTCTATGCTAGCTGAGTGTAATGAACACATGTTCCAGCTTGAGCCTCAAGTCAATGTGGTGAACCTCGAGAGAGGCAAGCACCCTATGGAGAACATAGAGTACCTTGGACAAGGTCGACCCTAGGGTGAGACTCCTAGGCCCCCTAGGCCTCACACTATGGATCAAATTAGGCAAGTGGTTGTGAGATATATAGAATGCCAAGCTCAGTTCAAGCAGCTTCGATGGGATAAAGAGCAACTAGACCGCTTGCACCAGCTTGAGAAAGAAAGGATCGAATGATAGACCAATGAGCTATTCTAGAAGACTTTGAGAGAGAGGGTCCCTACCCCTAAGACACATAGGTAGGAAGTCCATCCGAGGCAACCCATGCTCATTCGAGAGAGGTCCCCGAGACCTTATCAAATGTTGCTTCCATGACCTCCTAGGCTAGATCGGGAGATGCCTCCTAGGCCAAACATAGGGCGCCCACCATGGGTAGATACCCCCATTTATAGGCTGGCTCGAGAGATGCCTTACGGGGCTTATACTGAGCATGAGCCAGAAGTAGAATATGTTGAGATGCCTTACCGAGGTAGGGGGGTGACTTACCACCACCTCACCCTAGGTTGGAGGATCCTAGACCTCCACCGCAAGATGTGAACAAATATGAGGAGATCAAGTCCTCAGGCCCTTATAAAGCATTGTTAGAATGCTTGGAGTCAGTAGAGAACAAGACCTCTGGGTCAAGATCTCAAAAGCCCACTATGCATCAATTGCATAGTCAACCCATCCATCCGTCAGTACCTACACCTCCCTATCCAGAGCAATTTAAGTTGCCTCAGTTGGCTACCTTTAAGGGAGAAGAGGATGCGCAAGAACATGTCACTAGGTTCTTAGGTCAATGCTTCGGCATTCATGATGATGATGCTTTGCTTTTGAGGACATTTGTGACTACCCTCACTGGCCCCACCTCCGAGTGGTTTTACCAACTCCCTAAGCATAGCATCCATAATTTGGACCAACTTGCGGATGCATTCCTAGAATGCTTTGCCTTCAATACCAAGAGGAAGGCAACGCTGGCCGATGTAGCTAGGTTGAAATAATATGATGATGAGTCAATAACAAATTATGGCAATAGATGGTGAACCTTGCTCGCCAAGCTACCTTATCTTCTCCCCATGTCGGAGTTGACTCAGATGTTCTCCAAAAGTTTCTTAAATCCAATCTCCTTGTTGCTGCAGTTGCAACAATACCCCACTCTTGAAGATGCCTTAGCACAGGCTAGGATCATCGAAGAAATCAAGATTCAAGAGGGTGAGATTGTGAAGCCTCGCAAGAAGGAATGGAACAAGAATGCTAAGAACACCCCAATGCAACCTAAGTCAGTAGTAGTAAATCAGGTTGCCATTAGTGTCCCGGGGCCAGCACCAGCCGTGCCACCTCAAAAGCCTAATTATCAGGCCACCCCTAGGAACTATGCCAAGGATAACCAGAATGGTCAAGGGCAAAATCAATAGCATCACCCCAAGTGACAATTCACACCCATTGCAGAGTCTATGGACTCAATGTTTGATCACCTCTTGGTAGCCAATGCGATCCATCTACCTGATAGTCGACCTATCGACCCTAATGCACCTAAGCCCAAAGGATACAGAGAAGACCTATATTGCAAATTTCATAGGCAAAATGGGCATGATGTGCAAATGTGCTATAAATTCAAACACTTGGTGCAAGACCTAATTGATAGGAATGCCCTCTAGGTAGATAACCCTATCACACCAAACAACCAATAGATGGAGGTCTTTAAGGACCCCTTGCCTGCCCATACAGAGTAGGCCAAACTAGTGCCCTAGGTGAATGAGGTTCACCATGCCCCTCCTAAGCAAGGATATGTTGGCATGGTCAGTATTGTGACAAGAAATAGGTGGTATCCAAGTCCAACCACACCACCTATGGCTCAGAGTGATGTCCCTTCGACATCGTAGCCTATACCACCTCCTGGACCGAGCCTCCCACCTAGGCCTATAGTCACCATTAAGAGTAAGCTCGCTCAGAGCTTAAGAACAACATCTGCCTAGCTCTCCATCTATGAGCTCATCCAACAATCACAACCTCATAGAGAAGCCTTGATGGAGATCCTTAAGGCAATTGAGCTTCAGCCCCAGGAGTCTAACTCCTTCAACAACTTTGTGGGGCATGTGCGACAATGCATAAAACCGGTAATTACTTTTTGAGAAGATGAACTTAAACCGGTTCCACATGATATGGTGGATCCCCCTTTACACATTGTCACACGTGTGAATGGAACACCATACAAGAGAGTGTTGATAGATACTGGGTCTTCGAGCAACATCATAACTACAACAACTCTAAAGCACCTGAAGCTCCCAACATCTCATATTGTCACATCTACCTACACCCTCCGAGCATTCAATGATGCCATATGCTCAATGGTTGGTACAATCATCCTACCTATTCAAGTAGGAGAAAAGATCATCTCGATGATGTGCCACATCCTGGAGGGTGAGATGGCATACAACATTTTGTTAGGAAGACCATGGATCAGGGACATGAAGTGTGTCCCTTCCATCACTCACCAGTGCCTCAAGTACACTCATGAAGGGCAAGTTCATGTCATCCCCATGGACCTAGAGCCCTTCAAGTACTGCAACATGGTGCAGTAGTTACCCGAGTCGACCTTGCCATCGATACATCTAGATTTTTAACCGAATAAATCTAGCCGAGGTTTGACCCCACCGCTACCGCATACCATGCCCTCCTCATCATCGGCTCCACCCCAGATGCCTAATACACTAGTGGATCCTTTGCCTAGGAACCTAGAGAAGTGGCCCATTGAGGAGGACCAACCGATCATATCCACTATCTCTACAGAGGAGATACTTAGCCCGGATGATGAAGAGACACCACACGAGGCAAACGATGAGCCGGATCAAGTCTCACTCTCATCCCTCTTCTATCCATAGCCCTAGGTTATAGTACATCTAGCTTCTACCGGATTGGGAGAATACATGGTTAGGAATGTTACCACTACTCCTGCTTTAGAGTCGATGCAAGACATGGGTAGACCCCGTCTTCCCATAGGCACTATCGTGCCTCTTGGTATTCCCCCTAATCAAATAAATTTTGTCTATGGGGGCCTTGACTATGGCATCAAACCTTACCAACAGTAGGAGGAAGATGAGGAACCTTTTGGAGAAGATATTAACTACTTGTCTAACCCTAACTTCACCCTGAAGTACCTTGACCTATGCAACTGGCATGGTTATGGGTTAGGCCTGTATGAGCAAGGCACCAGAATCCCTTGTCAACCACAATATCAAATGCCCTATGACAAGTCGGGAGTGGGATGCAACAATCCCTTGCCTCTAGATGTCCTCTTAGATAGCCTAAATCACTTGAATATAGGCTACGAGGGTGGGTTGGCCCAAGACCCTTATGCCAATCCCAATACAGTCTACTCCCTGGGGGATTACTTTCCATGGCTAGATGGGAACCCCATGATCCCCAGTGACATTCCCCCACATTTTGAGAGAGGGGAAGGTTCATGGAGTTGTCCCCATGTCTGTGATGAGTCAGATCAAGGCACCTCATATGAATGGACCTCAGAGGATGAGTCGGGTTATGAGGTAGCACCATATGACCCTTTTGAGTCGGATAGTGATCATTCACAAATTGTCCCCATTAATGACCAACAGGAAGGCCTCATACATCTGTTCCCTTTCCCTGATCCTATCTGGTGGTAGCTCCTTCCTCCTGAAGAGCCGGTTCACCCATAGGAAGATAGACCTCCTGGGGGGAGCAATTAATTTACTTGAGCAATTGGGTCCTCGTGAGCCTGAGGCACTACGAGATGAGAATGAAGGAATCCTCATCCATGATGATGATTATGAGGAATTAGCATATATGGGACCACACCTACCTGATCACCCGATCCCAAGGGGTAACAATGAGGTTCCCATATATGATAGTGACTATGAGGATGAAACAGAGAGGGCATACCTTGGTCCTCATTACTTGCATCATCATCATGAGCCCATCGACATAGATGAAGTCTATCATCAGTTGCATGTTGGCCCATGCTTGAGGGCAAGGCCTATCAATTTAGGCCAGATTCACCATGAGGTCTTCCCTGACCCACCCACACACATGGAGCTCCTTGAGCCTAATGATCCCATCCTACAGTCTATTCCTAGATAGGATCCAAAGATCCCCATTCCCCCAGAACCACATCTAGGGGTGAGAGATGACATCAATACATAGTCACATGCACGTGGTCCTAGAGAGTAGACACATTTCATCAATATGATCTCCATTGATTTGACCACACCACTTCACAACCCAACCGATCCTTCCAAGCCATGCCATCTAGATCTAGATGCTATTGATTGGGATCACGCTGATTCACCCCCATCACCCTCTGAGTATTGGGCTTGCGGTGGGTTGTTTCACTTTTCCACTGGCCCAACTCATGATGTCTTCCATGCTGAGGAGGGACCTAAAGTTCCCATCGAGGATTTAAATCTAGCTGATGACATCCATTTGATCCCTACTCCCCATCAGTTGGAGGAGGGGTCTCATATGTCAATCGAGCCTACGGTTGACAAAGATATCGGCTCAGATCCTAAAAACCCATAATGTATCAAGCTAGGGGAAAGCCTATCCCTCAAAGAGCAAGCTGATTATATAGCCCTTCTCACAAAGAAGAAGGTAGCTTTTGCATGGTCTTACAAAGACATGTCGGGACTAGATCCAAATCTGGTCACCCATAATCTAATGCTTGACCCCAAAGTCAAACCTGTCAAGCAAAAGTTGAGAAAGATGCACCCAACAGTGGCCTTGATGGTCAAATATGAGCTACAAAAACTATTGGATGCCAAGTTTGTCATTTCTGTAGACTATCCACCATGGTTGTCCAACATGGTCCCCATCAAGAAGCCTGATGGGAGGATTCACATTTGCACCAATTTTTGAGACCTAAACAAAGCGAGTCCTAAGGATGATTTTCCTTTGCCAAGCATAGATGCCTTGGTAGATGCCACCATAGGACATGAAATGCTCTCCCTTATGGATGGCTTCTCTGGGTATAATCAGATTCGTATCAACCTTGAAGACCAGCTCAAAATGACATTCACAATGCCTTGGGGAACATTTTGTTACAAGGTCATGCCATTTGGCCTTAAGAATGTCGGTGCCACCTACCAGTGTGCCATGACATATATCTTCCATGACTACATGCATAAAATTTTGGAAGATTACATGGATGACTTATTGGCTAAATCTTTATTACGTCATGAGCACCTAGATGTCTTGTGCAAAGTCCTCGATCACCTTATTGAACATAATGTGAGACTGAACCCCAAGAAGTGCATCTTTGGCATCACATCTGGAAAGCTCTTGGGATTTATAGTTTCCAAATGAGGCATCGAAGTGGACCCTAACAAAGTCAAGGCAATCCTTGAAATGCCTCCCCTGACTACCATCAAGCAGCTTCGTAGCTTGCAGGGGAGGATTGCATCCATCAAATGCTTTATAGCACAATTGTCGGACAAGTGTAGACCCATGAACAAACTTTTGCACAAGGGGGTCACATTCCACTGGGACGATGAGTGTCAGGATGCCTTTGATACAATTAAACAATACCTGGCTTCACCACTAGTGTTAGCTCCACCTAGACCAGGGGTGCCATTCCGATTATATATCTCAGCTACTGAGATTGCATTGGGTGCCATGTTAGCCCAAAATAATGAATTTCACAAGGAACATGCCACATACTATCTCAGTCGCACCCTGGTGAGCTATGAGATTAAGTATGCATACATTGAAAAGTTATGTCTAGCGGTGGTTTTTGCTACCAAGAAGCTATGACACTATATGCTCAGCCACACTACGTATGTTGTATCTAAAGAGAATCCATTGCGATACATGATGAGTCATACTTATCATAGTAGTCACATGATGAAATGGATCATGTTGTTGATAGAATTTGACCTAGAATTCATAGGACAAAAGTCAATCAAAGGTTAGGTCATTGTTGATCAACTTGTAGAGGCTCCTCTCTAGGAGGATCAACCTCTTAGCATGGAGCTTCCCGATGATGGAGTCTTCCAAATATCAGAATCGCCTGATTCTGATGAGCCTGAGTCATAGGCGGATATGACTCTTTTCTTCGATGGCTCCAAATGCGAGCAAGGGGGTGGCATAGGGATCATGTTTTTCACACCGCATGGGGCTCCCATACCCCTATCATTTAAACTTGATTTCCCCTGCACCAACAATAATGTCGAGTATGAAGCCTTACTCATAGGGCTTAAAATGGCTATCACCATGAAAATCACCAAGCTCAACATTTTTGGTGACTCCTTGCTCATTGTCAACCAGGTCAAGGGAATCTTCCAGTGCAAGTGCCCAGTTTTGCAAGCCTACAAAGCCCTTGTGGACAAATCCCTAGAAAAATTTGAATGGTATGACATCGAGGCACTCCCTCGATCATCTAATCATTTTGTGGATACAATGGCCTCTTTAGGATCCTTGATTCCACAAGACCCCATAGGGGAGATGACAACCATTCAAGTCAAGATGCTATCACAATCAACGGTTGAGCGTGAGAGCACTCAAGCCATGCCATAAGTCCACTTGATTCAAATAGAACCTCATCAAGAGATATTCTCACACATTCATGAGCACTTGAATCATGCCGCTTGGGGGACTCTGTTCCCCCAAACCCCTTTTGATAGCAGCACAATGCTATTCTTACAAGTTCTATCCCAATCTACATTTTCTTGGGATGAACTTCATGAGGGATAGGCAATTCATGCAATCGAGGCTTCCACATAGTAGGACTGGTCCACACCAATTAGAGAGTACCTAAAGCTTGGTAACCTCCCTCCTGGATTATCACACACTACCAAAAGGACATTTAAATGGAAGGCAGCAAAGTTTGTCTTGTTAGGAGACATCCTATACCATCGGAGCTATGAAGGAATCCTCCTTCGTTGCTTAGAGTATCAAGAATCGACTTGGGCAATGGCCCAAGCACATGATGGTACTTGTGGTGGCCATTTTAGTGGCATGGCCATCGCAAAGTGCATTCTCCGCATGGGCTATTATTGGCCAACTTTAGAGCGAGATTGTTGCGCATATGTGAGGAAGTGCATGAAATGTCAACACCATGCTAACTTGACACATGTACCTTCTCAGGCCTTACAACCGATCCAATCGGCTTGGCCATTTTTGCAATGGGGGTTGGATTTAATCGAGAAAATCTCCCCTGCATCCTCGGGCCATCACACATTTATCATCATGGCTACCGAGTATTTTACAAAGTGGGTGGAAGCAATCCCCCTTACCACTACGATAGGACCCCGCATAGCGGAGTTCATATTGCATAATATCATTTGTCATTTTGGTATTCCATCCAAGATCATTTCGGATAATGGGACATCATTCAAGAATAAATATGTGCATGCTTTGACAACAAAGTATAATATCCAACACAACTTTTTGACACCCTATTATCCACAAGCAAATGGGCAAGCAGAAGCATCAAACAAGACATTAATTGCCATATTGAAGAAAATAGTCAAAGAGAATCATACCGATTGGCACACGCAAATGTCGCTTGCCCTTTGGGCTTACCGCACTAGCATTCGGATGCCCACTGGGGCAACTCCATTTTCACTAGTGTATGGTGCTGAGGCAGTCATGCCTCTAGAGTTAGAAATCCCATCACTGCACATATCCATGCAGGAGTTTATTGATGATGATACTACGCGACAAGCTCACCTAGATCAACTTATGTTGTTGGATGAGCATCACATTAATGCACTTGAGCATCTACGTGTGTATCAAGAGCGGCTCAAAAGAGCCTACAATATGAAAGTCCATCTCAGAGACTTTTAGGTTGGTGATCTCGTCCTAAAAGAGAACCAACAGAATTCTAGCTTGTCGCCCCACCTACAGGACAAATTTATGGCAAACTGGTTAGGTCCCTTTGTCATCACTAGTCAAATAGGGCCTGGAACTTATCACCTAGCTTCACTTGAAGGTGTCGAGGATCCTGAACCCTTGAACATCCTTCACTTGTGGCCATTTCATGCTTAGAGAGCACCCAAAAGGCTCCTAGTGGGTTCTCACCATCTAGGTCAAGTAAAAATGCTCCTAGACTATCTACGATCATCTAGGTCAACCCTAAAAGCCCCAAAGGCATCCATAAGCCCTTTGGTCATAGCCAAATGCCCCTAGGTAGTCGTAGACACTTTTTAAGTGCTGCCATCTAGGTCACCCAAAAGGCTCCTAGTGGGTTCTCACCATCTAGGTCAAGTAAAAATGCTCCTAGACTATCTACGATCATCTAGGTCAACCCTAAAAGCCCCAAAGGCATCCATAAGCCCTTTGGTCATAGCCAAATACCCCTAGGTAGTCGTAGACACTTTTTAAGTGTCATTGCACGTCTAGGTCACCCAAAAGGCTCCTAGTGGGTTCTCACCATCTAGGTCAAGTAAAAATGCTCCTAGACTATCTACGATCATCTAGGTCAACCCTAAAACCCCAAAGGCATCCATAAGCCCTTTGGTCATAGCCAAATGCCCCTAGGTAGTCGTAGACACTTTTTAAGTGTCATTGCACGTCTAGGTCACCCAAAAGGCTCCTAGCGGGTTCTCACCATCTAGGTCAAGTAAAAATGCTCCTAGACTATCTACGATCATCTAGGTCAACCCTAAAAGCCCCAAAGGCATCCATAAGCCCTTTGGTCATAGCCAAATGCCCCTAGGTAGTCGTAGACACTTTTTAAGTGTTGTCGCACGTCTAGGTCACCCAAAAGGCTCCTAGCGGGTTCTCACCATCTAGGTCAAGTAAAAATGCTCCTAGACTATCTACGATCATCTAGGTCAACCCTAAAAGCCCCAAAGGCATCCATAAGCCCTTTGGTCATAGCCAAATACCCCTAGGTAGTCGTAGACACTTTTTAAGTGTCATTGCACGTCTAGGTCACCCAAAAGGCTCCTAGTAGGTTCTCACCATCTAGGTCAAGTAAAAATGCTCCTAGACTATCTACGATCATCTAGGTCAACCCTAAAAGCCCCAAAGGCATCCATAAGCCCTTTGGTCATAGCCAAATACCCCTAGGTAGTCGTAGACACTTTTTAAGTGTCGTCGCATGTCTAGGTCACCCAAAAGGCTCCTAGAGGGTTCTCACCATCTAGGTCAAGTAAAAATGCTCCTAGACTATCTACGATCATCTAGGTCAACCCTAAAAGCCCCAAAGGCATCCATAAGCCCTTTGGTCATAGCCAAATACCCCTAGGTAGTCGTAGACACTTTTTAAGTGTCATCGCACATCTAGGTCACCCAAAAGGCTCCTAGTGGGTTCTCACCATCTAGGTCAAGTAAAAATGCTCCTAGACTATCTACGATCATCTAGGTCAACCCTAAAAGCCCCAAAGGCATCCATAAGCCCTTTGGTCATAGCCAAATGCCCCTAGGTAGTCGTAGACACTTTTTAAGTGTCGTTACACGTCTAGGTCACCCAAAAGGCTCCTAGTGGGTTCTCACCATCTAGGTCAAGTAAAAATGCTCCTAGACTATCTATGATCATCTAGGTCAACCCTAAAAGCCCCAAAGGCATCCATAAGCCCTTTGGTCATAGCCAAATGCCCCTAGGTAGTCGTAGACACTTTTTAAGTGTCATTGCACGTCTAGGTCACCCAAAAGGCTCCTAGTGGGTTCTCACCATCTAGGTCAAGTAAAAATGCTCCTAGACTATCTACGATCATCTAGGTCAACCCTAAAAGCCCCAAAGGCATCCATAAGCCCTTTGGTCATAGCCAAATGCCCCTAGGTAGTCGTAGACATTTTTAAGTGTCATTGCACGTCTAGGTCACCCAAAAGGCTCCTAGTGGGTTCTCACCATCTAGGTCAAGTAAAAATGCTCCTAGACTATCTACGATCATCTAGGTCAACCCTAAAAGCCCCAAAGGCATCCATAAGCCCTTTGGTCATAGCCAAATACCCCTAGGTAGTCGTAGACACTTTTTAAGTGTCATCGCATGTCTAGGTCACCCAAAAGGCTCCTAGTGGGTTCTCACCATCTAGGTCAAGTAAAAATGCTCCTAGACTATCTACGATCATCTAGGTCAACCCTAAAAGCCCCAAAGGCATCCATAAGCCCTTTGGTCATAGCCAAATGCCCCTAGGTAGTCGTAGACACTTTTTAAGTGTCATCGCACGTCTAGGTCACCCAAAAGGCTCTTAGTGGGTTCTCACCATCTAGGTCAAGTAAAAATGCTCCTAGACTATCTATGATCATCTAGGTCAACCCTAAAAGCCCCAAAGGCATCCATAAGCCCTTTGGTCATAGCCAAATACCCTAGGTAGTCGTAGACATTTTTAAGTTTTGTCGCACGTCTAGGTCACCCAAATGGCTCCTAGCGGGTTTTCACTGTCTAGGTCAAATAAAAATGCTCTTGGACTATCTATGATCATCTAGGTAAAACCTAAAATCCCCAAAGGCATCCATAAGCCCTTTGGTCCCCCCAAATGCCCCAATGGCCCCCAAATAAGCCCGTTGGTCACATGTGTATACATATCAATCAAAAATTCAAAAACATCATCAAAATTTCAAAAATTCAAAAATATTGCATCACATCACATTGCATCCCATTGCATTTTATCATCGCTTGCATTTAGGCATATTCATCATTAGCACTTTACATTTTAGAGTTGCTCATACATGTCTAGCACCATGATGGTACATTACTTACCACTCAAAATCAATGTTGTGAAAGTACTCATAGTTCAATACCACAATTATCATTTTCACCCATATTTTTCACATTTCCATAGTCATGTCTATTCCCTTCACTTAGCCATTTGTTTTAGAATGTCAGTAGGGTTTTCGGTCACTCAACCATATCTAGTCTCTACTCAGATTTTGTAGAAGGCTAGCTTGATTTTTAGGAGGTAGAGTCTTGCATTGATTATGCCTTGTGTACATCATATCCCAAACACAATTAATCATTAACAATCCAAGTTTTGCACAAAGATAGATGAAATCCATGAAGTGGTCTAGGTTACCTTAAGCGAAAAGGTCATCCTGCTCATCCCCCTATGTGAATGGTTCAAGAATGCTGAGAGTTGGCAAAAGGACAAGTTCTCCCCTACCCAATTCCCCCCACAACAATAAGTGGTTTTCCCCCATTTTTTCATCAAAATCCCACATTTTCACATGTTTGCAATAGTCTAAATTTGCAAACCCCCACAAAGCAAAAATTCCAAATACAAAAATACAAAAATAAAAAAGTGCACACATCAAAAAGCACAAGAAATAGTGATCCCCATCACTCAAAATTCAAATCCCTTGCTCAAGAGAAAAAAAAAAAACTCAAAATAAATAGTGATTATTATCACTAAAAAGAGAAAAATAAATAGTGATTCTTATCACTTCATATGAGAGCAAGTATCCCAATAAAATTCAAGAAAGTAGGGAGTCAAACTTGAATCCTTGGAACTCTCAACATTTGGAAAACCATCAGGTGATCCTCATTACGGGTTTGGTGGATAGCCTATCCGTCAATGGCGGTAGCCTCCCGCATGATGATATGTCTACCATATTAGCTTTTGGGCGTATGTGTAGACCAATGTTTGCATGTGGATGAGCTAGCTTTGGTAACCTAGATTGCCTAGTGGTCTAGTCATACTTAGTACAAAACCTACGATGGTGGCATTCATTTGGTGATCCTCAGTACAGGTTTGGTTGAGAGCCTACTTGGCACTGGTGGTATCCTTATGCATCTCACAGGAATGAACTCACTTGCACACACAGGGATATGAAGTACCTTGGTCATCCTAGCAGATTCATACCTTGTCAAAAAGTCTTGCATGGTTAGTATACAACTTTTGATGAGTTGACTAGAGTGTTTGAGTCTCATGAAAACCTAATGGGCATTCCCTAAACAACATGTCATTCATATCACTTCACCACATTCATTTCAATTACATTATTCACAAATCCATTATATAAGTCTCATGACAACATTACATATGAGTTGGTGCAAAATACATCATCTATGGTGCTAGCATAATATGGCATATAGTCTACACATTTTATCCTCTAAATCAATAAATCATCCATCTCACTATACATCCATGCATGTACAAAATAAAATCAAATCACAAAATATGCATACATAGGCATTCATCATCATTGCATAAATCAAATTGCATACATTTCATAAAACAATAAACACATGATGATAAACCACATAAAAATCTTAGATATATATATGTGTATTTGTATGGGATAAAAAGATACATCATGTTGCCCATCGGCTACAATAAAGTGAGTCCTCAGACTTCACACTGCTAAAACATCCAAAAACACAAAAAGAGTCATGCGAGCCACTACCATGGTCACGTAGGACCGGTACTATGACTCACACTCCCACCTGTAGTCGGAGTCCTCTGTGAACTCCCATACCTGCTACCACCTACCTTGTCAGCTCTCCACCTAGACCCTGGTGCCTCCATCCTAGAGGAAGACTACCCTATCTTGTGGTGACTCTGGTATGACCCACTAGCACCTGCATCATCCCGTAGATGCCCACCAAGGTGCACTACCTCAATCTCTAGCTCATCCGCATAAGCCTACCCCTATCGACACCATGCTTGGTAAGTCTCCACCATAGAATGGAGTCATGTCACCTCTGCCTATAGCCTAGTCACCTCCCCACTACTGGAATCCTCTCGTGTAGGGCTTCGAGATCACAACTATGCTCGAAGAGATGCTATCTCGGCCTGAGCCACCTATACCTCGACTCATTGTGCTGCTAGCTCTACTTGTACATCATGCACCTATGTCTATAGGAGATCTCTCTCCTACCTCACCCTGAGTAGCTCATCTCGTAGCTCTACCTCTATGTCCCCTAGTGCCATCGATGGTGCCTGCACCTCCTCATCCCCAACATCATCATCCCCCAAGTCACCTCGATCTCCTAAGTCCAGGAGATCCACATGCTCCCCTACCCTGTGTCCCTACCAATCACCTACCTCACCCTGGTCCTCACCAGAAACCATCTTGCAAATGTCCCCCCCCCCCCCCCCCCCCCCCCCCCCCCCCCCGCTACTACAAGATCCGTATCCCATGCCACTACCTCTACCATCGGCCATGCCAATGTCCTCTCATCCCCATGATGTCGATAAGGCATCGACTCACTAGGCACCCCCTAGCATAGCCCAAACTATCACATCACCCAAGAAAAGGGAAGTACTCCCACTCCATGCCATGTCATCCAACTATCCATCTACCTCACTGCACCCTACGGAGCTGTACAGTAGCATCTGCCCACTCTGGGCAATCTCTGTATGGTCTCTAGAACACCTGGCCTACCTCGAGTCATGAGAACAGATCTACATAGTGACCCACATCACCTATGAATCACCGAATCTATCCCCTCTCTTGAGCCCTCTGCCATAGGATGCCATATCCTATCTCCCTATCTACTAGTTGTGCTCGAGTCATCCATGGTAGCCCATGTGGTCACCCCATAACTATGTGCTGCCATCCCTAGAACTATAACAAAAAGCTACACCCCACACCCTTTCATCGATGGTAGCGGATCTCGTACAACTCATCATAGAGTTGTGCCAGTAGTGTAGTACCCCATGCCATCACTAGTGGCTCCACCATAGTACACCTCACCAGTGTAAACACTATCTCCACTAGGTTCCATGGGAACCTCACTCTAGAAGAATCTGGTAGTAGCATATTGGAGATGAGCATCATGAGTAGTGTATGCCTCACCCCTAATACCTTCACCTCATGCCATAATCCTACCAACATACCCCCTTCAAGCAGTCCAGCTCTGCCATCTCTAGATCATAACTGAAGTACCTCTCGAGCACTACTTGTCTCTGGTCTCATGGTGTCATGCGGATCGACCACCCTTCTATCAAAATCTAAATAATCTGATAGACATCCTCAAGCATCACCATCATCTCCCTAGTGGGTAGGTGGAAGGTATTGGTGCATGGATCCCATAGATCAATCAGGGCAGTCAGATATGCACGGTCTCCTATAACAGCCTCTAATCGGGTCACCTGCTTGAGGCCGATGGCATCCAACCACTCCCAGTCCTCTATGGTCAAGGCATCCCTCATGGAATCAAATAGAGTAGGTACTCGATACCGACTCCTCACCACCTGACAGGGATAAGCAACTCAATAATACACCACCAAAATGGCCTCGCATGGCCCCAAAAACATTCAAAAGAAAAGACTCAAAATGGCCCCTCTTTGAGGCTAGTTTGTGGCCATTCCCCCTAGGAATGGCCCCCAAACCTATGGCCATCCCATAAAGGGATGGCCTATGACCAGCCCACACTAGCCATCCCACCTAGGGATGACTCCAAGAAATTGGGCTCAAAAAGGCCTTTCGAGCCATCAAAAATAGCAAAAACAATGCAAAATTGGACCTATAAAATGCAATCTAATTGCACAAAAACATGGATAAAACATAAAATTTGGTACATATCTCATAAATTAGGTTTAATTACCTACAATATAGTGTGATATGCTTCCAAGTCAAAAACATACCATAAAAGCAAAAAAATCAACTCCTAACACTAGGAAAATGCAATAAGAGAGACTTGGCATACTTGTCTCGCACCGGCTCCTCCACTGGCTGAGTCTACCCACTGACTCATGGTGACTGTGGGATGAATTTTATAGTTCTCCACTACTCATAATCACTCTCCTACTCCTCACCTCTCAAACTGCCAAAGAAAGCATGCACAAATGAGCCTAACCTTCATATTTTGGGTTTATATAAAGATGCAGGGGTCACCACCATCCCAGGGTGGGATGAGCACACATTTGGCTGATTGTGCCACCCTGGGATGGTGGTAGAACATGCCCTCATCCCACCCTGGGATGGTGGTAGCAAAAATAGGCCAAAACAACCCAAAATGACCCAAAACAGGTCCAAAACTACACCAAAATAGCTCAAATTGGGTCCAAATTTCACATAGATCAAAATGCAACCATGAGGATCCTAGGAGGGATGGAAAAGTTGTTAATTCATGCCCTAATAAGGCCATTGTGGCTAGACCACCCCTCGAGCATGCATTTTTCAGCTCCTTTCCTCCAGGAAAACTCAACAAAGTCACCAAAATCCTCTCCAAATTGCCCTATTTTTCAAGGGACAAAACTGAAGGTAAGCATAACACAAGTCAATTGGGTCAAGTGACTCATCACTTTTCTCACTGGTCATTCCCTCATCGACTCATCACTTGAGGGGGTAGTCATACTCAGTCCAAATCAGCAAGCACACACTCAATTATGCGAATTGCATTCGTTCAACGAATCTTCGATAAAGACAATCATGCTCCTGCTTGGGGCAGCAAACAAGCACACAATATCACATCATAATGCTTGAAATTACTGGCATCATGAATTCATGGGCCTTAGCCTTTCATGACGGACAATGTTCAAGCATAGGCACGCTCATTTAATGAGTCAAAAACAAGGATTCAAGAACACACACCCTTTTCATGATTGGGGCATCTAAAGTTGGTTAGGTTATCGAGTAACCTTAATCATTCAACATTTTGGTCATCTATTTTTGCTCAGCGTTATGCTGCACACAATGCATCTCAAAAATGGGCATCTGTAGACACTAAAATATGGTAAATCCGATTAAGCATCCACAAACAATGATCAAATTGACATCATATGGCCCCTTGGGCAGCCCTTAGGAGGCTCACAATGGTTCTAGCCACTCCGAAAAGGTTTTTGGAGGCTACCGGCCCAATTTTGGGAGGTTTTGGCCCAAAATTCACCATCGTCCCACCTTGGGATGGTGGTAGATTCCCATCATCCCACCCTAGGATGGTGGTGAGCCATCGTCCTAGGGTGGGATGGTGAGCAAGTTTGACCCAAAAAAAGTCAAATCTGGGCCAAATGGCACCCATAAACTGCCATTTAGCATGCCATATGGAGCATGCGGGTTAGAGGGCACTGAATCCTTATGACACACTTCTTAATGGAGGCCCAAAATGGATATTCTCTTCCCCATCCAGTGCATGCCTCCATTTTGACAAGTGGCACCTCCTGCCATGCATGCCCTTGCATGCCTTTTTGCACATGAGCCCCTTTGGGCTATAAAATGGATTCAATATCCACACAAAAACATGGATAGGAGTTCTAGGATATGCAATGGAGTGCTTCCAAGATTTCCCCTCACCTTATTGCACCTTTTTGCCCTCGAAATCTCCCTTTTGCCAAGGAGGTTACCGGGTGACTTCAAGAAGGTAATCCGAGCATAACTTTTCCATCCGGGTGAATTTCTTCACCAAATTCGATGAAAACACACCTTAGATTGTTTAGGAACATCTTCTAGTGATTTTGGTAGCAAAAAGTGGCCAGAATTGGTGGGTATCCCCTCCTAGGGTGCCCCCCAAATAGTTGCAGTCACCACCATCCCCCTAGGATGAGGGTAAATTCTTACACAATTTCACTACTATTTTTAATTAGTATTTTTCTATATTATCCCATGATGCTACAGTTCAAATTTCAGGTGATTTGGAGTTAAATTGACAAAGTTATAGCATTTTTAAGTTTTTGCAGGCTCGTAGGGCCCATCCGGGCACCCCAATTTGATGCAGGTGGATCCGGGCCCCAATTTGAAAATATAATCATATGGGTTGTCTTGAAATGTCAATTTATGCATACTGTCCAAATTTCATGAGTTTTGGATATGTTTAGGTTCAGGATTTGCTTGTCTTCTTCTTCGTAGGTTGTAGGCAGGCGACGCAAAATCGAGGGGTCTACAGATGCAATTTCTGATCTATTTTTGGTGATATCCTCTCAAAACATCCTCTTTAACATCTCTACAAATTTTCAAGTCATTTGGACATGTTTTGATATAGTTTTAATATATGCGCTATTTTGCCCCTGTGGGGATTGCATGTTTTCACCATACACCCTTGCTATTTGACCCCTTTGGCTTCCTTGTGTGCAGGTGCAGGTTCTTAGAAGGCATTGGGAAGGAATATCAGACATCAGAGATTGAAGATACAAGCAGCGGTGGCATTGGCTCGCCCACCTCGATTGTGGGTACGCAGAGAAACATTGGATGTGCACCTTGATTCCGTGAAAGACTTGGTCTTTGGGCACCCAATATTGTAACAATTGTATCACATTTTGAGCCCTCAAGGGGACTTCTGTGTAACCTTGGATCTGATCCAACAAATTAATGAGAAGAAACTTGCTTTACTTCATTTCCTTTTGTTTGGTATTCTTTCCTTTTCACATGCATGCTTCCTTTTTGATGCTCATGAGCGAGATGGGGTAGATACGCATATTGTTTTACATAATTTGGTGCACCATTTTTCCCTACTTCACCTCACATAGGATGATTCCTTATGGGCTCACTTTGAGAGAAGAATTAGGGTGATACTCATCGGGTGGTCTGATATTGACCATTGCCACCCATCTGTCACCCAAGTAATTATTGTTCAGGGGTTGATAGGGATTCCATTCAATGTCTTACCCAAACACTAAGCTTATCCTATCTAGGTATTCTACCAATGAATCATTGTGGCTTTATATTTGATACCCTAGACCCCACCTATCAGTAGGCAATTGGTACTACGGCTAAAATGTAAGCCTATGCCCTTGCTCGTACAGGTCTAAGCCATAGCCATGCCAATGCCATCACTCAAAGTACCTTAGAGAAAACTTGGAATTTGATAAGTAATGAAAATTCATGGTGAATGGTTCATACTCATCCTCTTCAGTATTAGAAGCATAATGGGCATAGTCTAAACTAGCATATATGAAGTTGGTTTGGTTAGGGGGAATCCCTAGTGGAACCACTATCTCTATTGGTATATTTAAGACTTTTGGCCATCCCATGCCTTGCACATACTCAATAATAGGTGTGAAAGTCATGTTCTACACAAGATATTCACCTAACCCTATGTTGACTGAGTGAATTGTCACCTACAGTACAGATGATGCCATTGATGAAGCAGACAAGGTAGGCTAAGGTACCTCCTTAGCTATATCTTGGGAATATCCCTCCTCCATTGGATTCAGAATTTTTGTAGCTGCTATAGTTGGAAGTTCTTTAGGTCCTTCTTCCACTAGGGGTGATTTTTAGAATCAATTTTTTCTTAGGGTCAATTTGCCATAACATATATCCAAACATAGGTATATTTGTACTCATTGGAAAGCTCTTTTTGAGCCTTATATAATGGTGGTATTTTTATGAAGTTATAAGGTGATTTAATAGGTCAAAATTTACCCCAAATATGACATTACATTTTAGTGCTTCAAATACCTCAAATTTTGGTGTGAAGGTGATTGATTTGATTTACTTAGGATTTGCCTTGATTCACCTTGATTTCAATTAGGATTCACCATTTTTTTACAAGCATATTTCAAGTCCAACCCCTTATGCATAATCCAGGTTGAATGCTAGGGAGAAGAATTGAATACCATATTATAATCTCTTGTCACACTCTTTTTACTTTCTCCTATTCTAGACATCTTCTACATCTTCTAAGAAAATGTTGTTCTAGGATTCCTCACTCCATTTTCTATAATTAGTCATATCATCAACATGTCCAACATGATAGGTAATGATTATTTCCACCTTTGTTGAGGATAAAGGGGTAGCACCCTTCATGGATATCCCATCATAATATAGGGTGGGATCAAGGGGAAGCATCCCTATAGGTTTTGGGGTAGTACCTCGAAACCTCAATGACAAAACCATTGAAACCCTCACTGTCTAAACTAAATTTTATCCTTGTTTGTGTTTTTGTATCCTTCATTAGACCCACTTAAAAAACTTCCCCTTAGATTTTAATGACTTCTCTCTAGCTCCAGATGACTGCTTATTAGCCTCTAATATAATGGCCTTGTCTTAGCCTCTAACAAACATTCCTTGGTCTCAAAAAACTAACTTCTTGGTCTAGATGACCCACCTATTGAGTAAGATGGCCCTAGGCTAGATGGCCTACTTCTTACATCAAATGGTTTGAGTTTGGATAACCTACTTCTAAATGGTCCTAACTTAGATAGCCTAGCTCCATATGGCACTGCCTTATATGGCCCTGCTTTAGACTATCAGGCTCGATATGGCCTACTTCTAGATGATCATGTCTTAAGTAGCCTAACTTTATATGACCAACTTCTATAAGACCTTGCCTCAGACAACATTTCACATGACCTACTTCTAAATGGCCCTACTTTAGATGAGATGGCCCAACTCTGTATGACCTAATTCTAGATGACATTTCCTCAAACAACCCGTTGGTCAAATATCTGCCTAAAATATAAAACATGCATTTGTGCACCCTAGACATGACCAAAATTGAAAGGTTGAAGGAAAGAAATGTCCTTCAAGCTAATATCCAGAGAGGGCTGGCTCTCTTACTAATACTACACGGGTTTGAAGTCTAGATTTATAGGAAATAAATTGCAAATAATAGAAATTAATGGGAAATATAGCCACAATCCAAAGTGTAGGATCTAGGAGAGACCAGCAAAAGGAATTCCACCCAAGTGTTATAGCAGCATGTAATAAAAGAATGTAGCAGAATTTACTTACAACTTTAAGGAGATAAATTCTAGAATTGCATTCCAGGACTCACTCCCTCACCAACAACATTTAAATCCAGATATAGAATTTAAACTTGACAACAGATAATGAATATGAGCATAAAATAGAAATGCATAAGGTAGAAAGAGATCACACACAAAAATTTCTTATAAATTCAGAAGCCAAATTCCTTCTATTGATGTAGATAACTTGAGAAGTTTTCTCACAGAATGTCTAACCCCTTATTACATTACAATGCTTAGTATTTATAGATGTTTTTGCCTCTTTAATTAAATTCACATGAAAACAAAATTCTTACAGATAAGGAACATTTTAGAGGATATTATTCCTTGAAATCCTTCATAGGGGAACAATGATCAATCTTTGAAGGAAGAACTTTGCAGAAATTGACCAAGCTAAGAATAGGTGTATTGGAACATAGCAACATTGGAAGAAAACATGGAATTTAATTGTTGAATTATGATCACCCATGTTCTTTGGAAATCCGCATGGGTCCAAGAAGTCCACCAAATATTAAATATTTTAAAAATGAGCAAGGCCACTAGGTAGTACCTAGTAAATCATGAAGATCGCTATGTTGCATCTTTTCACCATAAAACCAAGGAAAATGACCATTTCAGCCCGTTTAATAAATTCCCCGATGCACCTTTGGAAAACTTCCTCGAACTGTACTATCATGAACTTCACTAAAAATGGGTGACTGGCATCTTGGAATCAAACTTGGGCAAAACCGCCTCATATTTGCTTCATATTTCTTTGTTAATATATCCCAAAATATAATTTTCCAAAATAAAAATTATTTAAACAATATATTTTTCTTACTTTCAAATGGCACCTGGTAAAATATTTTTATAGGGAGGATAAATTATCCTTCATTTGTTTTATTGGTGTTTTCAAGGTGAAGCCTTTGAGTTACCATTGCCACTGAGAAACATGTATTCGCCTTAGATGGACTCATGAATTTTCCTTTTCTTCCAACCGTGCTTTTCACTCTCTTAAGAGCAATAAACACAAATCTCATCTGCTATAAACATGGTTAGTCGGTCCTTTAATATGCACTAAAACAATTCATATGACTTCGCCCTACGGATGGGTCATATCTCCATTTACCTCCAACCTACGGTGGAAGAATTTTGTATTTAGCAATATTTTTTAATGCTAGCTCTATGAATATCCCTCTGTTATATCGAAGCTATGCCTTCTACAAATTTTATCAGTATTTTACCCTATGCATAAGAGTCTTTGGTTTGAAGCTCACACATTGTACTCCCAAAAGCACTGACTTCCAACTTCAAGTCTGTCTAAAACACTTATTGCATTTCCATGAATAACTAATGTGTTGAAAATATTTTTTGCCCGAAGTGAAGTTCATTTAAAGATTCATGAAAGTGGGGCCCTCAATGCACTTCGACTAATCATACAATATACTATCACCCTAACTTGAGGCGAATGGGACCTTTGCCTTTCAAGTGGGGCAAAAAATTAATAAATTTACACCTTATACTCCTCGATATTTGTTTTACCACAAGTTGGGCCCTACAAAGTTTTTTTGTCCTCGTGTGACACCTTCATTCAAAAAAAAACTTCGATTCATAATATTAACCACCTTGGGTGTTGTGTTGATGCTCTTTATTTTAAACATTTTTCCCTACCAACATTTTCCTCATACATCTATATGTGTTCGCCCAAAGGACCTTTGACTTTTCAAATTGTTTGGCGCCCTACCATGTGATATTTACCTCAAACAACCTTATTAGCCTTGTAAACCCTTTTCACATCAAGGAGGGGTGAACGGGATTGTTGCCCCTCACTTGAGGTGAAACTCCTCCATCATGCCCATGTTGTCCTTTTTGAATTTAATTACCCTCACGCATTATTTTTCTGAAAAACATTGATCCATACCTTAGCTCAAAAACATTTATAAAATTTACGACCTTCGTGGCAACACAGTGCTATGAAATATTTTTGTGATAGTATTTTTGCACAAGGGGAAAATGAACTAGGGCATTCACCTCCCAATTAAGATAGAATGCCTATTGAATTTTCCATTGGTTCTTCTCTCGAAGTGTTAAGTGCACTTTTGCCTCCCAAGAGGGGTGAAAGGATGTTGCACCCCTTCTTGGAATGAACTTGCATTTCTCCTTTCCCTCTGCAACATTTTCAATGAGGTTTTCGAAGTCAAATTTTAAAATACACATTTGTCATGATGCAAAGCAAACACATACTAAAAAATTTATGCAATATTAGATGGACTTGCTCTTTTTTCCAAAGCATCAGGAAAATCCTTTCTTTAGCATATATTGGATCTCAATCACTACTATATTTACTAAAGTGAAAATCTCTTGGGGGCATAGCTTTGAGGCAACAAATTTTAACTTCATCATGCTTCTTTGGAATCACTTCCTTATTAGTATTTTGGCTACCTTAAATATTCTAAGTAATATTCCCTACTACACTTGTGATTCCCATTTGATTTGTAGTAATATAAGGTGATAACACCATTGTGATGTTTATCACTTACTTATTTTTTAGAGTCTTTTCGAATAGATTTCTAAAATTTCTTTTGAAGAACAAAACTCATAAAAGTGGAAATACAAATTATAAAAATAACCCGTAAATCATTATATTATCAAAATAACGACAACATTTAATTAATTATTTTTGCTGCGTTACAATAGTCAATTCCATCAAAATTTTACCCACAAAATTTGAATGTGGCATAATGTCAAAAATACCAATATTTATGGTGGCTCTCGGGGTATCCAACTCGCATGGATGCAAGCGATCCCAAGCCTTTATCCATTGGGTTATCAAGAGTCTTCTCCACTGTCTTGCATCATTATGGACTTTTGATCCTGATGCTCTTACTCTCTTGTTAAATTCCTCCACCTCTATCTATCAGGCTGCTCACCGCTCTTATTTAGCTTGTTCCCTTGTTGCTTTCTCAACTTCCTTTTGTTCTTGTTGTCATGGTAGCATTGCACTAGTGACATCATAGACAAAAACTACCTAGGACCATCTATCTGGGGTGAACATGGTTGGATTACTCAAAGAGTCATAGATAAATTGGAGCATCTCAATGTGTTCCAAGTTCATGCACTTGGACCTCCTAGCCAACTCAAACATAGATGTCTCCATGCGGGTATACTCCTTCATAAGTGTTAGGACCTATTCTTTCACAATCGGCTCCTCCCAACTATCAATATCTAAGTTATCTTGTACAAAATTTTGCTAGGCTTCTTCCAATTGGTCAGCCGGTAAGGGCTCCTCCTGCTCATCTATAAAACTTGGAAACCCCAAATCTACAAGGGCATCAAAATATACCACTACAATAGAGCACTCTTGCTCAATGAAGGTAAGCAACTTTCTACCCTCTCTCACCAAGTCTAGCTTCTAGAAATAGCTATGCAAGGTGACCTTGGTTGTGGACCAGGACCGATCCATCTCACTCATAGGGTGAATGTAAATATGACTGAGCAAGAGCTTGAATTATGATGGTTATATCAAGATGTGATTCCAGGTCCGTAGCATTTTCAATCCTCTAATCACTCGGGCGTATCATCATGTTGGCCTTATAAATATACTATATAACCAAGTGGGACTTTGTAGCCATCTTCACACAGCTCCCAGATAAACGTTTATGGCCCTCTATAACTTTTTCCTTCAACAAGCCTATTGCCTGAGCGACTTTATCTAACATCTGACTTTGTATGGACTCAAACTGAGCTATAAAAAATTGTACCTACTGGTCTACTTCCTCCTTGGCTTTTTTATGAGCCTCTACTTGATGCTTCCATTGCTCTACCTCATTGGCCAGCTTCTCAGCCCATTGGGCTAGCTTCTCTTGCTGTGCTCTACTTTCAGCCAAGGCCTCCTCAAGCTCAACAATTTTAGCTTCAGCTTCAAATAATTTTCTCTTGTAATGTTCGCCATGAAGATAAAATTTGTTGATGCCAACTTGTATATCTCCCACCTGCTCAGTCATGTCCATTTGCACCAAGTCCTATGTAGTGACTTCATAGGCATAGTCACTTGGAGTCATCTCTCCCTATAGCTTCTGGACTTGGGGAATCATTCTGATGGTATGGGCCTCCATGGCTTTAGGGTCGAAGGAGACATTCTTCAATGGCTTGGTTGGAGTGAGTGCTTCCTTCCTCCTACGGATTTTCAACCACTGAGAAGAACTAAGGTGGGCTCGACTAATTTTTTTTGCAACTGGGTGTTCAAGCACGATCTTTGTTTTGGACTCTGATAACACCTATAGCTCCAAAAATGGTGTGAAAGGGAATCAAGCCTATGCAATAGGTGGCTCGAGGGATGCAGTGGAAATGAGAATGGAAGATGATGTGGAAATGGTGGTGGAAGTGGAAGTGATAGGTGCAACTATAGTGACACTGACCTAAGGGGGTGCTTGTGTACTAATAGTCGTAATGGATGTGACGGGAATGGAGGATGAAGGAATAGAAAATGGATTTGGGATGGAAGCAAAGGAAGTGAAATAAAGGGAGACTAAAGAAGTGGAAATAGAGAATGACACAGTAGTGGCTAGAGGTTGAGTAGAGGGAAGTGAAATAGAAGTGGATGGAACACCAAAGGATGGTGAAACAATGGAAGAAACTATGGGAAAAGAAGAAACAACCACTAACTACATAGAAGTAGAAGAGGGAAAGAATAACATACCTTCGCTCTCGGGCATTGTACGAACTGGTGATGGTGGAAATTGTAAGATAGTCTCCTCCATAGGCAGCTCCTTCTCTAGTTTTGCTATGAGATCAATGATCTCTTTTTGCTGATCCACTTGTTCTACCTGAACTTGCTCCTATTGAACCAGAGGGAGTGCTTGTGCATCACCAGTCTGAGCAATAGATACTGGTGGTGAAGGATATTTTGTAGCTGAAGGAACTATGCCAAACCATGGCCTTTTTGCAGCCTTAGGAAAAGGGGTAACCTCTTCTTCTTGCTTTTGCATTCATGGAATCCTTCTCTTAAAAACTAGTGGTCGCTCCTCCTCCATAGGTGTTTCTTCAGTACTCGGGAGTTGCTCTTCTATTGCCATGTTTTCTTCTATGCTAGAGTTCTATAGGCTTGGGGGCACAATATTCAAAAAAGGCACAGGTTGATAAACTTTACAGAATTCATCATAGGCATCAAAAAATACTAGATCCATTTTTAACTCGTATGCTAATGTGAATTTTCCTCGATGTACTCTCATGACCCACCAGTTGGTGATCTTCTCTTCATTCCACTCAGACAACAGTTATTTCATCTGATCAAATAAACCTAGTGGAGGAATGTGTTGTCTATTTATTGCCGGATTATATTTGACTTCCTACTCATAGAAATCATGCCATGGTGGAAGAGAAGTCATGGCCTCAATGTGCCATTCCAAGTCCTTCCCTTCAAGATTATTTTGGTGCTGTTGTATATCAGGTCTTGGGTAGTAGTGGAAGTGCTTAGCTTTAAGAAAAGCTATAAAATGACCCAAAGGATCATATCACCATCTTTGAGGTAGTTCAATCAAACCCAAGTCTTGGAGGGCCTCCGTAAGTAAATCATTCTATCTAACCTGGATAAATTCTATACATCCAAACTTGAAAGGCATCAGGCAAGTGGTTTTCTTCCCTCGACCAGCTCCATAAATGTCATTAATGTAATCATTCTGCTGAACTACCTCCATGGAAAAAACACGTTTCATGGCAAAGTAAGGGAGTAAAAATGGCTTACCAGTAAAGCCAAAAATCTTGACAACCACTCCCTGCGTTAACAAGAAAACATCACCTTTCTTTGCACCAATGATTGTTTCCCTTAGCACTCGTGACACTCTCTCACACCGATCGCATATCAGCTCAATCGTAGGTCCCAAAAATAGGTGATGAAAAATGTAAACTGACTCCCTCCTTGTCAAGCTGGGAGTCCACATATATACTGGGAGAGTCTTGTTCATCTCATCCACCTGTTTCACAATGATAAAAGCAAAGTGCTGGTGCATGTGATAAAATAAATACCATATGAGAAAGGATGCATGCCAAAATGAGTTTGCTTCACCAGTGTTCATTTTCTCAAGCTGAATGTGTATCCACCATGCAATAAAATCTGCCCAATCAAAATATATCAGATTGGTGCCCGCTCTCATGGTCGTGGGAGCATAAAATTTAACCTGGGATATACATTGTGCTAGAGCAGCCTACCATTTATGCATTATGGAGTCGGTTGGGATACCTGCCACCCACACCAACATAGAGAATATATCCAAACTTTT
Organism: Wollemia nobilis; assembly: GCA_028583015.1. Taxonomy (NCBI): domain Eukaryota; kingdom Viridiplantae; phylum Streptophyta; class Pinopsida; order Araucariales; family Araucariaceae; genus Wollemia; species Wollemia nobilis. The sequence continues at coordinate 2,426,063 of JAQPPZ010017049.1, read as the reverse complement.
AAACTCAGATAGTTCCCATGGAAGTTCAACCAACTTCCCAAGTCATGGCTCTTTTATGAGTTGTGTCTCCATGAACTACCGCATGGTGATGGTAGACAAGTACCATTCTTCTTGTTCATTCAGGTGTAATTTTTTAATTATTACATGAGATGGGGATTTCAACCCATAAGCAAATTCTTGATGCACTGAGTTAGCTGAGATAGTGAAAAGAACCTATCCATTCACCTTTCTCACTGCCTGTGTTACCATATTGTAAAATCTTGCCATCATTGTAATCAGCTTAGGGCACAAGTATACTAGCGTGCACAGATACCAGTATAGTTGTGCGTAATAGGCAACTGTGAGTGGGCTCTCTAATGTCAGCTGATGTTCAACTATGAGCTCCACATCATGGTGTAGAATAATGATACCCTTGTTGGTGATACTACAGTCTTCGATTTTTGCCATGGTGTTAGAAAATGGGTCTAGGTCAACATTTTGATTTTTCCTTACTTTTTTAGACTTTTTCCCACCCTCTAACTTTTTCTTCTACTGCTTTGGTTCTACGGCACCCTTTGATTCAGCTATCCTTTTTTCCATCCTATAAAATATCTATAGCACTACAACTTTCTCCAAGAAATGCTCTGCAACTTCTAAAAACAAGAGCTCCAAGAAAAATACTGGCAGGAAATTTTAAAATCAATTTAACTTTTGTACAATATTACCTACGTTGGATTTATAGGGAACTCCTTCAACAACCACAATAAATGCGGCATAGCTTCTTTGTGAAGCTGAGTGGATGCAAGCTTTGTTTCTCTCACCCAACACTATTTCCCATAAATTTAAAATTACCGTTATTCTTCTATTGGAGCGAAATCAACTTTGAGAGGTGTGCCATGCCATGTAAACCCTCATGCAATGTGTCCAAGCTTTCAACGGTCACTTTGAACAAATAAATCTGCTCCAAATCAACCAATGGGTGCCCTTGTAGAAAAACCAAGAGATTTTATCCTCGAAATCGCCAAAACGTGGCCCAAGGAAATATTGGGTGAATTCACTCCATGAGGATACTCCGAAACTACAATAAAATATTCATTGACACCTTTAAAAATTATCACATGCTCAAAAACAACCAATGAGTGGATTTGCTTTGCACTCAGCTTCTCTTTCTTGGCTCCCACAATTGATTTTCTCCTGAAATGCTTTGCACCTGTTTAACTTTGCTCAATGCCAAATCTGTGCTTTTTATTCTCACCCAAAATAAGAAAAGCAATTTAAAATCCTTTTTTTTCTTTTTAATTTGGGACTTTGCTTTTCTTTATTTTTTCTTTTATTTTAATTTTGCCTTTCCTCATGTAAAAATAAACTCATGCGAAATTTAAAATACTTTCTCTCCTCTTTTTTTTATATATTTTAATTTTAAATTATTTTATTTCCAGTTTCTTTTTTAATTGGGCAAACTCATAATTTTAAACTCTTTCTTCACTTTTGTCCCAATTAATAAAAAACTTTCAATTTGGGAATTTTAAACCTTTAGCTGGAAATAGAAATAATTAAAATTAATTTCGCCCTCCCACATGTAATAAAAATTTTTGGGACAATTTACATGGGTGAATTGATTTTCGGCGAGAATGGGTGAACATACTTTCTTGATGGCGGCATGATATATATATATATATATATATATATATATATATTTTTTTTTTTCTCTTTTCACCTTCACATATATACATTCCCTTCTTTTCTTATATATACATATATATATATAAATGATAGGCATTGGGTGAAATTGACCCTAGATATTTGAAATGGACCTTCCTAGATTTCTTCAAACTTATGATGTTTTCCTAAATTAGCTTTATTCTTGTTCCACTTGAGGAATGGGTCACCAACCTTAAATCTCCACTTGGACGTCTTCTTGTTGAACCACTTTTACATTGCTCAACCATGCTCCATAAAGGCAACATAAGCTTTTTATCGTTCTTCTTCTAGCAACAAGAGTTGAGCTAGCCTTACACTCATGGGATCTGATTCATTTTCTTCATCTCTGAGCATGTGTAAAGTTTGGAGCACAGGAAGTTCAATGTGTGTAGGAAGGACCGCCTCCTTACCATACACCAGGGAGTAAGGGGAAGTTTTAATAGATTTTTTTACTAAAATGCGGTCCGCCCAAAGAGCTTGGTTCAAAAGTAAGTGTCAACTCCGTTTATTACTCCCAAGAGTCCTCTTCAGTATCCAGAGTAGATTTTTATTAGTGGACTCAGCTAGAATATTTCCTTGCAGGTAATAATTAGAAGAAGTTTTCAGATAAATCCTATACTTGCTAGCGAACTCAATGATTTTTCCCCAATAAATGGAGTCCCTTTGTCTATCACAATGGTATCAGGTACACCAAAATGGGTAATCAACCCTTTAAGGAAGGATATGACTATAGTTTGGTCCACTTTTGTTGAAATAGCTTCTGACCACCTGGTAAAATAATCGATCGCTGTTAAGATGTATTTATGCTCGATAGAGGAATGAGGATCGATAATACCAATGAAATCCAAACCCCACTACTAAAATGGATCTTCTACCTAGATTGGATGTAAAGGCAGAGATGCCTTCTAACTCCTACCAACATACCTCTAACAATCATCGTAACTTTGGCTCACCTTATATGTATCTGTGAAAAGGGTAGGGCATAAATACCCATCTCGAATTATTTTCAAGGCCATAGGTCTTCCTACATAATGCCCATCAGATAAGCTAGAGTGGAACTCCTCCAAGATTTTTTGTTTTTCAGACTCTTTCACACACTTTAGGTGTACTTTGTCTATATTTTTATGGAATAGCCCACTTGGCAACAAGATGTACTTGAGTGCCTGTAGTATGAATATTCACCACTATGAGGCATCAAGATGTGATGGAAACTTTCCAAATATAAATAATTCAACAAGGTCCTCTATCCAATCATGATATCTTGTTACTTTATTGGCAAGATTACTTTCACCAATAACCTCATTTTGCTTTGGATCCAATGATCTAAAAGTTGTGCATTTGGTCAATTCTTGGTAGAGTGCCTGACCATGGACCAATTTAGTAGGCCAAATATCCATATCATATTCCTAAATTTTTGAAAACTAGCCTAATTTTTTATCACCCATTTCTCCTTGAATGATGAAATTCCTAACATCTAGATGGATGACATAAACGACTATCCTTCTCTGTGAAATAAAATATCAAAAAAAAATTAACAACTTCATGATCGCATATAGTGTGGTGCAATGAATTGACTTAGGAAATCAATTAGTTTCTGATCCCCATCATCTTCCTTTTGGGTGAGGACAGTAGCATAACTCTCCTATTCACCTACCACATAGAGAATAAAGTCCTTTGAATAATATGGATTAATCAGTATTGGCACTTGAGTGATTCTCTCCTTGATCTCCCAAAATTCTTGTCTCCTTACTTCTATCCACTTAAAGTATGTGTTCTTCTTTAGAAGTTTAGTCATTGGCTTTACAACCTAAGCGAAATCAACAATGAATTTTTGAATGAAGTTAATCTGACCAAAGAATGATTGCAGGTCCTTCTTACTAGTCGGTAGGGGTAATTTCAAAAGCAGCTTAAACTCTTGTAGGATCAATTGCCAGTCCTTCTTATGAAATCACATGTCCCAAGAGTTTTTCTCTTTGAAAACAAAAATGGATTTCTTTAGGTTAATGGAAATTCCAAATTCTCAATATTTTTTGAACACTTGCCTTAGATGAGAGACGTGCTCTTCCTTGTGATGTGAGAAAATAGTCATGTCATCAAGGTAAATTACAATAATTCAATTCAAAAACTCATCGAAAGTGATATCCATAAGGTGGCACTGATGTTGGAAAGGCCAAATGGCATCCTATGATAGGTGAAAGTGCCCCACTTTGTAGTAAATGTCATTTTGTGTTGGTCCTTGTCCTTTACCCAGATCTAGTTGTAGTTGGAAAAGCTATCAAGCAATGAAAATCTTTGAGCTCCAACAACTACGTGCAGAATCTAGTTGATCTATGGCAACGAATAGTGATATTTCAAATATGCTTGGTTCAAATTATTAAATTTGACACACAAGCGAATATCTCCATTTTTCTTCTAAACTAGAACCAAGTTCGCTGCCCATATCGAGTGCTTGATTGGATAAATTATTTTTACCTCCAGCATTTTTAATAGCTTTGCTTTCATAAGTACTTCAATTTTTGGATTGATAGGCCATTGTTTCTACCAAAAAGGCTTCATCCCTTCCTACAATTCAATGGTGTGTTGGATAACATTCTTGTCGTATCCTTTTAGATCATGGTAGCTCCAAGCGACGATGTTTAGAAACTCATAACATAGATTTTCAATATCTAAGAGCTCCTCTAACGTACAATCTATTCTGACTTTAATGAGCTTATCAGATTCTAACTGCACTTCCTTGTACTCCTTTGCATCCACCTTGATTTTGTGTTTCTATGCCCTATCATTTTTTATCAAACAAACTCTCAAGTGACATAAGTCCCATAGGAATGTTATTGTTCTTTATTTGGATCATCCCTTGTATTTCATCCTTGGACAATATTCCATCCTCTACACTAGCAACTTCCTTAATCAAGAAGTTCACTATATGTTCATCATTGTTGAACACTTGCCAATAGAGCTTTTATTAGGGACTAAGGTTCTATAAATTATCCTCATAGTATTTGGTCTCTTGACCACTTGCTCTATGTGAGAGAAATTAGCACCAAGGGAAGCTAATATGTCTGCATGTTTGTTCTTCTCTCACGAAATCGCCTGAATACTTAATGTTGTAAAGGACTTAAAAAATACCATACCTTATTGCAATAGCCTTAAAATAGTATTTCTTTGACATGCATTTGTTTATGGCCTGATTTATGATGATCTCAAAATCTCCAAAGATTTGCAACTATTTGATTCCCAACTTTTTAGCTTTCTTCAAACCAAGGTACAATGCTTCATATTCAGTGGAATTATTCGTACAGCTCCAAGTTAATCGATATAAATAAATTTTCTATATCTCTATTATATAAATAAGAACAATTCTAGCCTCTGCACCATTCTTGTTATAGACAAAAAAAATTGACCCATTAATATGAGTCATTTTTCTCAAAAATATTTAGTTTTCCCTCTTAAAAAAACTAAGGTTATATTCAAGAGAATTTTTACCCTATCAAATCATCACAATTATTCTCAAATTTTATACCATTGGATAGGTATCAAAAATATATTTCCAACGGTATATTATATGTCTAATTTTGACATCATTTGACCCCTCAAACTGTAAAAACACTAAGTACATGTCAGCTGTCATGGAATTCACAGGAAAATATGCATATAACTTTATAAAATTTATTTTATTTTGGCTCCAAGACCATTTCACTGGAAGGCATATTTTCGGATGATTTGTTAGCCCTAATTTGGGTCAAAAAATCATTTATATTAGTAATTTTCTAATCTAATTAAAATTTCTCAACAAATTCCCAGATTGGTTATCTCACGGGAATGATAAATATATGCACTCCATCTCCCAAGAAAGGAGAAAAAAAGAAGCAAAGAGAGATCAAGGGGGAGAGAAGCAGAGAGAGATCATGATAATTAAGAAGGGAGAGGAATTGATAAATTAAGGGCAATGATAGTGTTGAATTGAAATATTTTTATGGATTAATAATTTTCTATTGCAGGTAAATATCCAGAACAAGTTCTCTTCCCTTTTATTTTGTAGGTTGAATGCTTGAAGTTGATTGAAGAAAATTATTGATCATTATCATTGCTTTTAATTATCAATAATCAAAACTCATGATATGTTGGACATTTTGAGCTCATTTAGTTGGCATTGATGTCAAGGTGAGAAGTTGTCATTGATGCCAAAGTGAACACATGAAGTTGTCATTAATACCATGGAGTACACCGTCATTGAAACCAGGAGCAATGCCAAGAGTTGAAGAAAAGTTGTCAAAATATTGTTTATAAAGGTTTTTGTTAAAACCATGGTGGAAAATTAAAAGGTTTTTATTAAAACCATTATGAGGATATAAAGGCTTCCTTAAACATTGTAATGGCAGAATTAAGGTTTTTATTAAAACCTTGGTGGCAGAATAATTTTCATCAAATCAATGAAGTACAAATGAAGGTTTAAATTTTATCTCAAGGAGGCTTTAATTTTTATTAAATTCAAAGGTTTATAAATATAATTTATAAAATTTAAATTCTTTTAGAATTTAAATAATTTATAAATTATAAAGGTTATAAAAGCACCGACATCATCAAATTTAATGGAGCGCCGATGTCTAAGCCATATGGTGAATTTTGTGTATAAATAATATGCCAAAGGGGTATTCAAAACTTACCCTTATTCGATTAATTTTCATGTAACCAAGCAAAGAGTATTTTCATGCAATCTTTGACGAAGAAGACAAAGAATTCATTTTGTCTTTTAGCACCAGGAAGAAGATGAAAGGATAGGGCTTAAGGCCTCACTCACATTGGATAGTGTGATCCATTGGTAGTGTGCATTTTGTGAGAGCATTGGGATTGGAAGTGATCACGATCGATTCACGTGGAGGTTGTTGGTGTGTTTATCTTTAGCGCTGAGGAGAAAACATTTTGGCACACGCTCATTTAGAGTTCCAGACTTGGAAGAAAGAGCACGAGGTGCTCTTAGCCTTCCAAGCGTGTATCTAGAATAGGTGGTGGGTAAGCCCACAACTAGGGCACACGAGGAGGCAGTGATTGGGAGTTCGAATCCCACTAGTGGCAAAGGTAATTTTTATTAAATATTTTATTTTCTTAATTTTTTCATAAGGTGTTATTTGGAGTTATAAGGGTATATGAAAGGTTGCTTGTTTGGTAATTGATTTATGTTATTGGATTTATAAGGAAAGTGGATTTGATTATTGCCAAAGTTCTTCTTGCCATTAAAATTTAATTAAAGAGATTTTTGAGTTAAATTTTGGTGGATGTTAAATTTATTTTAGTTGGGATATTATAAGGTGTTATTGGAAAAATATTTTATGTATGTTGATGGTTGTTTTTATAGATGGAGTGATAAGGTATAATTGAGTTTTTACATTACATTGTGAGAAATATTTATCGTCTAACCTCTTTGAGTTTAGCATAGAAGTGGTTGTGATTGTGACAGATATTTGAGGTTCCTTCATCATCAAGAAAAGGCATGAGCACATTCTTCCATAGTTGAGTTGATTTATTATTTTTTTGAAAATAAGTTTGGAGTGAAAAGGATTTTGTTAGGGCTTCCTTATTGAGTGTGTTTGAGTTAATGCTTCAAGGTTTTCTAGAATAAATAATTGTTATGTGAACCTTGTTTTATAAGCATTGTTGTTGAAGCTATTGGTTGAGCAAAGAACTAGGGTTTGAAAATAACATGAGTATCATTGTTATGTGAGAGTTGTTATATGAGCATTGTTTTTTAAGTGAGTTGTTGATCAAAGAATTTGAACTAGGGTTTGAAAAGAACATGAGTATCATTGTTATGTGAGATTTGTTGTTGAGCATTATTGGAAATATTTTGAATGAATATCATATGCTTGGACTAGGGTTTGTGAGCAAGGATTATTTCATTGAGTGATTGGTTGAGTAGAGTTGTTTGAGCCTAGTCAAGTGGGTGTGTGAAGTGATTGTTCAAGTTCCATAAAACAAACTATTCTATATTCTAAATTGAATTGAAAAAGTGATTGAGTTGAAGCATATTGAGTCTCTAACAATTCTATGTATGTTTCTAAAAGAGTGATTGAAAGTTATTGAGCATTGTGATGAGTATAGATCATATTGAGTCTCTAACAATTCTCTTTATGTTTCTATGAGATTGGACAAGTTCTAATGTGGAATTTTTGAGCAGATTTGAGGTAAGTCTTTGAGAAGACTTGTGGATAGAATTGAATAAGCTTTTGTAGAATCTTACAATACAGTTTGAGAGCAGATTTGGTTAAGTTCTTGTGAGGACTTATTGAGAAAATTTGAGGTATGTATTTGAGAAGACTTGTGGATAGAATTGAGTAATATTTTGTGGAATTTTACAATACAATTTGAGAGTAGATTTGGTTAAGTTCTTCTGAGGAATTATTGATCAGATTTGGTTATGTTCTTGTGAGGACTTATTGAACATATTTGGTTAAGTTCTTGATAGGACTTATTGAGAAGATTGGAAAAGTTCTAGAGAGGACTTATGGACAGATTGGTGTGAGATTTTGTGGAATCTTACAATACCCCCCACAACAATAAGTGGTTTTCCAAAAATTTTGTCAACAAAATCCCACATTGCCACATGTTTGCAATAGTATAAATTTGCAAACCCCCACAAAGGAAAAATTCCAAATACAAAAATAAAAAAGTGCACACATCAAAAAGCATAAGAAACAGTGATCCCCATCGCTCAAAATTAAAATCCCTTGCTCAAGAGAAAAATAAAAAAACTCAAAATAAATAGTGATTATTATCACTAAAAAGAGAAAAATAAACAGTGATTCTTATCACTTCATATGAGAGCAAGTATCCCAATACAATTTGAAGAAATCAAGGAGTCAAACTTGAATCCCTAAAACTCTCAATATTTGGAAAACCATCAGGTTATCCTCATTATGGGTTTGGTGGATAGCCTATCCATCAATGGCGGTAGCCTCCCGCATGATGATATGTCTATCATATTAGCTTTTGGACGTATGTGTAGACCTATGTTTGCATGTGGATGAGCTAGCTTTGGTAACCTATATTGCTTAGTGGTCTAGTCATACTTAGTACAAAATCTACGATGGTGGCATTCATTTGGTGATCCTCAATACAAGTTTTGTTGAGATCCTACTTGGCACTGGTGGTCTCCTTATGCATCTCACATGAATGAACTCACTTGCACACATAGGGATATGAAGTACCTTGGTCATCCTAGTAGATTCATACCTTGTAAAAAAGTCCTGCATGGTTAGTACACAACTTTAGATAAGTTGAATAGAGTGTTTGAGTCTCATAAAAACCTAATGGACATTATCTAATACATCATATCACTTCATCACATTCATTTCAATTACATTATTCACAAATCCATTATATAAGTCTCATGACAACATTATATATGAGTTGGTGTAAAATACATCATCTATGGTGCTAGCATAATATGGCATATAGTCTACATATGTTATCTACTAAATCAATAAATCATCCATCTCACTACACATCCATGAATGTACAAAATCAAATCAAACTCATAAAATATACATACATAGGCATTCATCATCACTGCATAAATAAAATTGCATACATTTCATAAAACAATCAACACATGGTGGTAAAACCACATAAAAAGATCATATATATATATATATATATATATATATATATATATATATATATATATATATATGTGTGTGTGTGTGTGTGTGTGTGTGTGTGTGTGTGTGTGTGTGTGTGTGAGACAAAAAGATACATCATGTTACCCATAGGCTACAATAAGAGGAATCCTCAATATTCACACTGCTAAAACATCCAAAAACATAAAAAGAGTCACGTGAGCCACTACCATGGTCACGTAGGACCGATACTATGACTCACACTCCCATTGGTAGTCGAAGTCCTCTATGAACTCCCATACCTACTACCACCTACCTTGCCAGCTCTTTGCCTCAACCTTGGTGCCTCCAACCTAGAGCAGGACACCCTATCCTACTATGGTGACTCTGGTATGACCCACTGGCACTTGCATCATCCTGTAGATGCCCACCAAGGTGCACTGCCTCAGTATCCAGCTCATCTGCATAAGCATGCCCCCGTCGACACTGTGCCTGGTAAATCTCCACCACAAAATGGAGTCGTGTCACATCTGCATGCAGCCTAGTCACCTCCCTACTACTAGAATCCTCCTATGTAGGGCTCCAAGATCGTAACTATGCTTGAAGAGATGTTATCTTGGCCTAAGCCACCTATACCTTAGATCATTGTACTGCTAGCTCTACCTATACATCATGAACCTGTATCTATAGGAGATCTCTCCTACCTCACCCTAAGTAGCTCATCTCGTAGCTCTACCTCTATGTCCCTTGATGCCATCGGTGGTGCCTGCACCTCCTCATCCCCAACATCATCATCCCCCAAGTCACCTCAATATCCTAAGTCTAGGATATCTGCATGCTCCCATACCATGTGTTCCTACCAATCACCTGCCTCACCTTGGTCCTCACCATAAACCTCTTGATGTCTACTACAGGATCTGTATCCCATGCCACTACCTCTACCATCCGCCATGTTAATGTCCTCTCATCCTTGTGATGTCGATCAGGAACTGACTCACTAGGCACCCCCTAGTGTATCCCAAACTATCGCATCACCCAAATGAAAGGGAAGTACTCTCACTCTGTGCCATGTAGTCCAAGTAGAAATTTGCCTCACCACACCTTATGAAGCTATACAGTAGCATCTGTCCACTTTGGAAAATCTTTGTATGGCCTCTAGAACACCTGGCCTACCCTGAGTCATGAGAATAAATCTGCATAGTGACCCACATTGCCTATGAATCATCGACTCTATCCCCTCTCCTGAGCCCTCTGCCATAGGATGCCATATCCTATATCCCTATCTACTAGTTGTGCCTGAGTTATCCATGGTAGCCCATGTGGTCATCCCATAGCTATGTGTTGCCATCCCTAGCACTAAAACAAAAAGCTACACCCCACACCCTTTTGTTGATAGCAGTAGATCTCGTGCAGCTCATCATAGAGTTGTGCCAGTAGTGTAGTACCCCATGCCATCACTAGTGGCTCTGCCATAGTACACCCCATCAATGCAAACACTATCTCCACTAGGTTCCATGGGAACCTCACTCAAAAACAATTAGGTAGTAGCATATTGAAGATGAGTATTATGAGTAGTGTATGCCTCACCTCCAATACCTTTGCCTCATGCCAAAATCCTATCAGCATACCCCCTTCAAGCAGTCCAGCTCTTTCATCTCTAGATCATAACTGAAGTACCTCTCGAGCACTGTTTATCTCTGGTCTCGTGGTGTCATGTAGATCATCCACCCTTCTATAAAAATTCAAATAATATTATAGACATCCTCAAGCATCACCGTCATCTCCCTAGTGGGTAGGTGGAAGGTATTAGTGTGTGGATCCCACAGATCAATCAAGGCAGTCAGATATGCATAGTCTCCTATAACTGCCTCTAACCATGTCATCTACTTGAGGCTGATGGCATCTAGCCACTCCCAGTACTCTGTGTTCAAGGCATCCCTCATGGAATCAAAGAGATTAGGTACTCGATACCGACTCCTCACCACCTGACAGGAATAAGAAACTCAATAATACACCACCAAAATGTCCTCGCATGGCCCCAAAAACATTCAAAATAAAAGACTCAAAATGGTCCCTCTTTGAGGTCAGTTTATGGCCATTCCCCATAGGAATTACCCCCAATAATATGGCTAGCCCATAAAGGTATGTCCTATGACCATCCCACACTATCCATCCCACCTAGGGATGACTCCAAGAAATTAGGCTCAAAAAGACCTTTTAGGCCATCAAAAATAGCAAAACCAATGCAAAATTGGACGTATAAAATGCAATCTAATTGCACAAAAACATGGGTAAAACATAAAAGTTGTTATGTATATCATAAATTATTTTTAATTACCTATAATCTAGTATGATATACTTTCAATCCAAAAAACATACCATAAAAGAAAAAAAAAAATCAACTCCTAACACTAGGAAAATGCAATAAGAGAGACTTGGTATACTTGTCTCACACTGGATCCTCCACTGGCTGAGTCTGTCCACTGAATCATTGTGAATTTGGTATGAATTTGACAGCACTTCTCTACTCATAATCACTCTCCTACTCTTCACCTCTCATACTACCAAAAAAAACATGCACAAATGAGCCTAACCTTCATATTTTGGGTTTATATTAAAATGTAGGTGTCACCACCATCCTAGGGTGGTACGAGCATACATTTGGCTGACTATGTCACCCTATAATGGTGTTATAACATGCCCTCATACCACCCTAGGATGGTGGTAGCAAAAATAGGCCAAAACAGACCAAAATGACCCAAAACAGGTCCAAAACTGCACCAAAACAACTCAAATTGGGTCCAAATTTCACATGGATCAAAATGAAACCTTGAGGATCCTAGGAGGGATGTAAAATTTGTTATTTCATGCCCTAAGAAGGAAATTTTATCCATACCTCACCTCGAGCATGCAGTTTTCAGCTCATTTCCTCTAGGAAAACTCAACAAAGTCACCAAAATCCTCTCCAAATTGCCCTATTTTTCAAGGGACAAAACTGAAGGTAAGCATAGCATAAGTCAATTGGGTCAAGTGACTCATAACTTTTCTCATTGGTCATTCCCTCATCAACTCATAACTTTAGGGGGTAGTCATACTCAGTCCAAATCAATAAGCACACACTCAATTATGCAAATTGCATTTGTTCAACAATTCTTTGATAAAGACAATCATGCTCTTGCTTGGGGCAGTAAACAAGCACACAAAATCACATAATAACACTTGAAATTATTGGAATAATTAATTCATGGGCCTTAGACTTCCATTATGGATAATTTTAAATCATAGTCACACCCACTTAATGAGTCAGAAACAAGGATTCAATAACACACACCCTTTTCATGATTAAGGTATCTAAAGTTGGTTAGGTTATCAAGTAACCTTAATCATTCAACATTTTGGTCATCTATTTTTGCTCAGTACTATTTTGCACACAATGCATCTCAAAAATGGGCATCTATAGACACTAAAATGTGGTTAATCCAATTAAGCACCCACAAACAATGATCAAATTGACATCATATGGCCCCTTGGGCAGCCCTTAGGAGGCTCACAATGGTTCTAGCCACTCCAAAAAGGTTTTTGGAGGCTACTAGTCCAATTTTGGGAGGTTTTGGCCCAAAATTCACCACCATCCCACCATGGTATGGTGATATATTCCAACCATCCCTCCCTAGGACGGTGGTGATCCGTCATCCTAGGGTGGGACGGTGAGCAGGTTTGACCCAGAAAAAGTAAAATCTAGGACATTTGGCACCCAAAAACTGCCATTTAGCATGCCATATGGAGGATGTGGGTTAGAGGTCACTAAAGCCTTATGACACACTTCTTAATGGAGGCTCAAAATTGAGATTCTCTTCCCCATCCAGTGCATGCCTCCGTTTTGACAAGTGGTACCTCCTGCCATGCATGCCCTTGCATGCCTTTTTGCACATGAGCCCCTTTGGGATATAAAATGGATTCAATATCCATAAAAAAACATGGAGAGGAGTTCTAGGATATGCAACAGAGTGCTTCCAAGATTTCCCCTCACCTTATTGCACATTTTTGCCCTCGCAATCTCCCTTTTGCCAAGGAGATTATCGGGTGATTTCAAGAAGGTAATCCGACCATAAATTTTACATCTAGGTGAATTTATTCACAAAATTTGATGAAAACACACCTTATATTTTTTAGGAACATATTCTAGTGATTTTTGTAGCAAAAAATTGCTAGAATTGGTGGGTATCCCCTCCCAGGGTGCCCCCCAAATAGTTATAGTCACCATCGTTCCCCCTAGTACGAGGGTAAATTATTACACAATTTCACTACTTTTTTTAATTATTATTTTTATATATTATCCCATTATGCTACAATTAAAATTTCAGGCTATTTTGAGTTAAATTGACAAAGTTATGACATTTGTAAGTTTTTGCAGGCTCATAGGGACCATACGGGCACCCCAATTTGATGCAGGTGGGTCTGGGCCCCAATTTGAAAATATACTCATATGGGTTGTCTTTAAATATCAATTTATGCATACTTTCAAAATTTCATGAGTTTTGGATATGTTTAGGTTCAGGATTTGCTTATCTTCTTCTTCACGGGTTGCAGGAAGGCAGCGCCAAATTGAGGGGTCTAAAGATGCAATTTATGATATTTTTTTGGTTATATCCTCTCAAAACATCCTATTTAATATCTCTGCAAATTTTCAAGTCATTTGGACATGTTTTGATATATTTTTAATATATGCTCTATTTTGCCCCTATGGGGATTGCATGTTTTTCACCATACACCCTTGCTATTTGACCCCTTTGTCTTCCTTGTGTGTAGTTGCAGGTTCTTAGAAGGTATTGGTAAGGAATATCATACATCAAAGATCATATATACAAGCAATTACGGCATTGGATCGCCCACCTTGATTGTGGATATGCGGAGAAACATTGGATGTGCTCCTTGATTCCGTGAAAGACTTGGTCTTTGGGCACCTAATATTGTAAGAATTGTATCAAATTTTGAGCCCTCAAGGGTACTTCTATGTAACCTTGGATCTGATCCAACAAATTAATGAGAATAAACTTGCTTTACTTCATTTCCTTTTGTTTGGTATTCTTTCCTTTTCACATGCATGCTTCCTTTTTGATGCTCATGAGAGAGATGGGGTAGATACGCATATTGTTTTACATAATTTGGTGCACCATTTTTCCCTAATTCACCTACCATAGTATGATTCTTGATGGGCTCACTTTGAGAGAAGAATTAGGGTGATACTCATCGGGTGGTCTGATATTGACCATTGCCACCCATCTGTCACCCAAGTAATTATTGTTCAGGGGTTGATAGGGATTTCATTCAATGTCTTCCCCAAACACTAAGCTTAGCCTATCTAGGTATTCTACCAATGAATCATTGTGGATTTATATTTGATACCCTAGACCTCACCTATCAGTAGGCAATTGGTACTATGGCTAAAATGGAAGCCTATGCCCTTGCTCGTACAGGTCTAAGCCATAGACATGCCAATGGCATCACTCAAAGTACCTTAGAGAAAACTTGGAATTTTATAAGTAATGAAAATTCATGGTGAATGGTTCATACTCATCCTCTTCAATATTAGAAGCATTATGGGCATAGTCTAAACTAGCATATATGAAGTTGGTTTGGTTAGGGGGAATCCCTAGTGGAACCACTATTCCTATTGGTATATTTAGGACTTTTGGCCATCCCATGTCTTGCACAGACTCAATAATAGGTGCGAAAGTCATGTTATGCACAAGATATTCACCTAACCCTATGTTGACCAAGTGAATTTTCACCTACAGTACAGATGATTCCATTGATGAAGTAGGCAAGGTAGGCTAAGGTACCTCCTCAGCTATATCTTGGGAATATCCCTCCTCCATTGGATTTAGATTTTCCATAGCTTCTATAGTTGGAATTTATTTAGGTCCTTCTTCCACTAGGGGTGATTTTTAGAATCAATTTTTACTTAGGGTCAATTTTCCATAACATATATCCAAACAAAGGTATATTTGTACTCGTTGGAAATCTCTTTTTGAGCCTTATATAATGGTGGTATTTTTATGAAGTTATAAGGTGATTTAATAGGTCAAATTTTACCCCAAATATGACCTTACATTTTAGTGCTTCAAATACCTCAAATTTGGTGTGAAGGTGATTGATTTGATTTACTTAGGATTTGCCTTGATTCACCTTGATTTCAATTAGGATTCACCATTTTTTTACAAGCATATTTCGAGTCCAACCCCTTATGCATAATCCAGGTTGAATGCTAGGGATAGAAGAATTGAATACCATATTATAATCTCTTGTCATGCTCTTTTTACTTTCTCCTATTCTAGACATCTTCTACAACATACTTCACTTCAAATCACTTCTAAGAACACGTTGTTCTAGGATTCCTCACTCCATTTTCTATAATTAGTCATATCATCAACATGTCCAACATGATAGGTAATGATTATTTCCACCTTTGTTGAGGATCAAGGGGTAGCACCCTTCATGGGTATCCTATCACAATATAGGGTGGGATCAAGGGGAAGCATCCCTATAGGTTTTGGGGTAGTGCCTCGAAACCTCAATGACAAAACCATTGAAACCCTCACTATCTAAACTAAATTTTATCCTTGTTTGTGTTTTTGTATCCTTCATTAGACCCACTTAAACAACTTCCCCTTAGATTTTAATGACTTTTATCTAGCTCCAGATGACTGCTTCTTAGCCTCTAATATAATGGCCTTGTCTTAGCCTCTAACAAACATTCCTTGGTCTCAAAAAACTAACATCTTGGTCTAGATGACCCACCTATTGATTCAGATGGCCCTAGGCTAGATGGCCTACTTCTTACATCAAATGGTTTGAGTTTGGATAACCTACTTCTAAATGGTCCTAACTTAGATAGCCTAGCTCCATATGGCACTGCCTTATATGGCCCTGCTTTAGACTATCAGGCTCGATATGGCCTACTTCTAGATGATCATGTCTTAAGCAACCTAACTTTATATGACCAACTTCTATAAGACCTTGCCTCAGACAACATTTCATATGACCTACTTCTAGATGGCACTACTTTAGATGAGATGGCCCAACTCTGTATGAACTAATTCTAGATGACATTTCCTCAAACAACCTGTTGGTCAAATATCTGCCTAAAATATAAAACATGCATTTGTGCACCCTAGACATGACCAAAATTGAAATGCTGAAGGAGAGAAATGTCCTTCGAGCTAATATCCAGAGAGGGCTGGCTCTCTTACTAATACTACATAGGTTTGAAGTCTATATTTATAGGAAATAAATTACAAATAATAGAAAGTAATGGGAAATATAGCCACAATCCAAAGTGTAGGATCTAGGAGAGACCAGCAGAAGGAATTCCACCCAAGTGTTATAGCAGCATGTAATATAAGAAGACAGCAAAATTTACTTACAACTTTATGGAGATAAATTCTAGAATTGCATTCCAGGACTCACTTCCTCACCAACAACATTTAAATACAGATATAGAATTTAAACTTGACAACAAATAATGAATATGAGCAAAAAATAGAAATGCATAAGGTAGAAAGAGATCACACACAAAAATTTCTTATAAATTCAGAAGCCAAATTCCTTCTATTGATGTAGATAACTTGAGAAGTTTTCTCATAGAATGTCTAACCCCTTATTACATTACAATGCTTAGTATTTATAGATGTTTTTGCCTCTTTAATTAAATTCACATGAAAACAAAATTCTTACAGATAAGGAACATTTTAGAGGATATTCTTCCTTGAAATCCTTCATAGGGGAACAATGATCCATCTTTGAAGGAAGAACTTTGCAGAATTTGACCAAGCTAAGAATAGGTGTATTGGAACATAGCAACATTGGAAGAAAACGTGGAATTTAATTGTTGAATTATGATCACCCATGTTCTTTGGAAATCCGCATGGGTCCAAGAAGTCCACCAAATATTAAATATTTTAAAAATGAGCAAGGCCACTAGGTAGTACCTAGTAAACCATGAAGATCGCTATGTTGCATATTTTCACCATAAAACCAAGGAAAATGACCATTTCAGCCTGTTTAATAAATTCCCCGATGCACCTTTGGAAAACTTCCTCAAATTGTACTATCATAAAATTCACTAAAAATGGGTGACTGGCATCTTGGAATCAAACTTGGGCAAAACCGTCTCATATTTGCTTCATATTTCTTTGTTAATATATCCCAAAATATAATTTTCCAAAATAAAAATTATTTAAACAATATATTTTTCTTACTTTCAAATGGCCAAGCATTGTAATGTAATAAATTATCCTTCATTTGTTTTATTGGTGTTTTCAAGGTGAAGCCTTTGAGTTACCATTGCCACTAAGAAACATGTATTCACCTTAGATGGACTCATGAATTTTCCTTTTCTTCCAACCGTGCTTTTCACTTTCTTAAGAGCAACAAACACAAATCTCATCTGCTATAAACATGGTTAGTCGGTCCTTTAATATGCACTAAAACAATTCATATGACTTCGCCCTACGGATGGGTCATATCTCCATTTACCTCCAACCTACGGTGGAAGAATTTTTGATTTAGCAATATTTTTTAACGCTAGCTCTACGAATGTCCCTCTGTTATATCAAAGTTATGCCTTCTACAAATTTTATCACTATTTTACCCTATGCATAAGAGTCTTTGGTTTGAAGCTCACACATTGTACTCCCAAAAGCACTGACTTCCAACTTCAAGTCTGTCTAAAACACTTATTGCATTTCCATGAATAACTAATGTGTTGAAAATATTTTCTGCCCGAAGTGAAGTTCATTTAAAGATTCATGAAAGTGGGGCCCTCAATGCACTTCGACTAATCATACAATATACTATCACCCTAACTTGAGGCGAATGGGACCTTTGCCTTTCAAGTGGGGCAAAAATTTAATAAATTTACACCTTATACTCCTCGATATTTTTTTTACCACAAGTTGGGCCCTACAAAGTTTTTTTGTCCTCGTGTGACACCTTCATTCAAAAAAAAAATTTGATTCATAATATTTACCACCTTGGGTGTTGTGTTGATGCTCTTTATTTTAAACATTTTTCCCTACCAACATTTTCCTCATACATCTGTATGTGTTCACCCAAAGGACCTTTGACTTTTCAAATTGTTTTGGCGCCCTACCGTGTGATATTTACCTCAAACAACCTTATTAGCCTTGTAAACCCTTTTCACGTCAAGGAGGGGTGAACGAGATTGTTGCCCCTCACTTGAGGTGAAACTCCTCCATCATGCCCATGTTGTCCTTTTTGAATTTAATTACCCTCGCACATGCTTTTTCTGAAACACATTGATCCATACCTTAGCTCAAAAACATTTATAAAATTTATGACCTTCGTGGCAACATAGTGCTATGAAATATTTTTGTGATAGTATTTTTGCACAAGGGGAAAATTAACGAGGGCATTCACCTCCCAATTAAGATAGAATGCCTATTGAATTTTCCACTGGTTCTTCTCTCGAAGTGTTAAGTGCACTTTTGCCTCCCAAGAGGGGTGAAAGGATGTTGCACCCCTTCTTGGAATGAACTTGCATTTCTCCTTTCCCTCTGCAACATTTTCAATGAGGTTTTCGAAGTCAAATTTTAAAATACACATTCGTCATGATGCAAAGCAAACACATATTAAAACATTTATGCAATATTAGATGGACTTGCTCTTTTTTCCAAATCATCGGGCAAATCCTTTCTTCAGCATATATTGGATGTCAATCACTACTATATTTACTAAAGTGAAAATCTCTTGGGGGCATAGCTTTGAGGCAACAAATTTTAACTTCATCATGCTTCTTCGGAATCGCTTCCTTATTAGTATTTTGGCTACCTTAAATATTCTAAGTAATATTCCCTACTACACTTGTGATTCCCATTTGATTGGTAGTAATAGAAGTGATAACACCATTGTGATGTTTATCACTTACTTATTTTTTAGAGTCTTTTCGAATAGATTTATAAAATTTCTTTTGAAGAACAAAACTCACAAAAGTGGAAATACAAATTATAAAAATAACCCGTAAATCATTATATTATCAAAATAACGACAACATTTAATTAATTATTTTTGCTATGTTACAATAGTCAATTCCATCAAAATTTTATCCACAAAATTTGAATGTGTCATATAGTCAAAGATACCAATATTTCTGGTGGCTCTCAGGGTATCCAACTCGCATGGATAGAAGCGATCCCAAGCCTTCATCCATTGGGTAATAAAGAGTCTTCTCCATGGTTTGCATCAGTGTGGATTTTTGAACCTGATGCTTCTATGCTCGATGCTCTTATATAGCCTGTTCCCTTGCTACTTTCTCAACTTTCTTTTGTTCTTGTTGTCGTGCCAGCATTGCACTAGTGATGTCATAGACAACAACTGGCTAGGACCATCTATCTGGGGTGAACATGGTCGAATTACTCAAAGAGTCATAGATAACTGGGATCATCTTAATGTGTTCTAATTTCATGCAGTTGGACCTCCTAGCCAACTCAAACATAGATTTATCCATACGGGTAGACTCTTTCATAAACATAAGGACCTATTATTTCACAATCAGCTCCTCCCAACTATTAATATTTAAGTTATCTTGTAAAAAATTCTGCTAGGCTTCTTCCAACTGTTCAGTCGATAAGGGCTCCTCCTGCTCATCTATAAAACTTGGAAACCCCAAATCTACAAGGGTATTAAAGTATACCACTACAAAAAAACGCTCTTGCTCAATGAAGGTAAGCAGCTTTTTGTCCTCTCTCACCAAGTCTAGCTCTCAAAAATAGCTATGCAAGGTGACCTTGGTTGTGGACCAGGACCGATCCATCTCACTCATAGGGTGAATGTAAATATGACTGAGCAAGAGCTTGAATTATGATGGCTATATCAAGATGTGATTCCAGGTCCTTAGCATTTTCAATCCTCTAATCACTCGGGCGTATCATCATTCTGGCATCATAAATATACTGTATAACAAAGTGAGACTTTGTAGCCATATTCACACAGCTCCCAGCTAAACGTTGGTGGCCCTCTATAACTTTTTCCTTCAACAAGCCTATTTCCTGAGTGACTTTATCTAACATCTGACTTTGTATGGACTCAAACTGAGCTGTAACAAATTGTACCTACTGGTCTACTTCCTCCTTGGCTTTTTATGAGCCTCTACTTGATGCTTCCATTGCTCTATCTCATTGGCCAACTACTTAGCCCATTGGATCAGCTTCTCTTGCTATGCTCTACTTTTAGCCAATGCCTCCTCAAGCTCAACAATTTTAGCTTCAGCTTCAAATAATTTCCTCTTCTAATGCATGCCATAAAGATAAACTTTGTTGATGCCAACTTGTATATCTCCCATCTTCTCAGTCCTATCCATCTGTACCAAGTCCTATGTTGACTTCATAGGCATAGTCACTTGGAGTCATCTCTCCCTATAGCTTTTAGACTTAGGGAATCATTCTAATGGTATGGCCCTCCATGGCTTTAGGGTCGAAGGAGACATTCTTCAATGGATTGGTTGGAGTGAGTGCTTCCTTCCTCATATGGATTTTGAACCACTAAGAAGAACTAATGTGGGCTCGACTGATTTGTTTTGCAAATGGATGTTAAGGCATGATCTTTATTTTGGACTCTGACAATACCTACAGCTCCAAAAATGGTGTGAAAGGGAACCGAGCCTATGAAATAGGTGGCTTGAGGGATGCAGTGGAAATGGGAATGGAAGATGATGTGGAAATGGTGGTAGAAGTGAAAATTATAGGTCCATATGTAGTGACACTAACCTGAGAGGGTGCTTGTGTTCTAACAGTTGTAATGGATGTAATGGGAATGGAGGATGAATGAATAGAAAATTGATTCGATATGGAAGTAAAGGAAGTGAAATAAAGGGAGACCGAAGAAGTGGAAATAGAGGATAATGCGGTTGTGGCTAGAGGTTGAGTAGAGGGAAGTGAAATAGAAGTGGATGGAACACCAAAGGATGGTGAAACAATGGAAGAAACTATGGGAAAAGAAGAAACAACCACTAACTACATAGAAGTAGAAGAGAAAAATAATAATATACCTTCGCTCTCGAGCACTGTACGAATTGGTGATGGTGGTAATTTTTAAATAGTCTCCTCCATAAGGAGCTCTTTCTCTAGTTTTGCTATGAGATCAATGATATATTTTCACGGATCCACTTATTCTACTTGGACTTGCTCCTATTGAACCAGATGGAGTACTTGTGCATCACCAATATGAGTAACAGATACTGATGGTGAAGGATATTTTATAGATGAAGGAACCATGCCAAACCATGGCCTTTTATAGCCTTAGGAAAAGGGGTAATCTCTTCTTCTTTCTTTTGCATTCGTGGAATCCTTCTCGTACAAACTAGTGGTTGCTCATCCTCCATAGTTTTTCTTCAGTACTTGGGAGTTGCTATTTTATTACCATGTTTTATTTTATTCTAGAGTTCTACAGGATTGGGGGTACAATCTTCAAAAAATGCACAGGCTGATAAAATTTACAAAATTCATCATAGGCATCAAAAAATACCAAATCCATTTTTAACTTGTATGCTAATGTGAATTTTCCTTGATGTACTCTCATGACCCACCAGTTGGTTATCTTTTCTTCATTCCACTCAGGCAATAGTTATTTCATCTTATCAAATAAACCTAGTGGAGGAATGTATCATATCACCATATTTGAGGTATTTCAATCAAACCCAAGTCTTGGAGGGCCTATGTAAGTAAATCATTCTATCTAACCTGGATAAATTCTATACATCCAAACTTGAAAGGATTTGGGCAAGTGGTTTTCTTCCCTCGACCAGCCTTGTAAATGCCATTAATGTAATCATTATGCTAAAATACCTCCATAAAAAAAACACATTTCATGACAAAGTAAGGGAGTAAAAATGGCTTATCAGTAAAGCCAAAAATCCTAACAACCACTACCTGCGTTAACAAGAAAACAACACCTTTCTTCGCATCAACGATTATTTCCCTTAGCACTCGTGACACTCTCTCACACTAGCTGCATATCAGCTCAACCGCAGGTCCCAAAAATAGGTGATGAAAAATGTAAACTAACTCCCTCCTTGTCAAGCTGGGAGTCCACATATATACTGGGAGAGTATTTTTCATCTCATCCACTTTTTTCATAGCAATAAAAGCAAAGTGTTGGTGCATGTTATAAAATAAATACCATATGAGAAAGGATACATGCTAAAATGAGTTTGCTTTGCCAATTTTCATTTTCTCAAGCTAAATATACATCCACTGTGTAATATTATCTACCCAATCAAAATATATAAGATTGGTGCCCACTCTCATGGCCATGGGAGCATAAAATTTAACCTAGGATATACATTGTGCCAGAGAAGCCTACCATTTATGGACTGTGGAGTCGGTTGGGATACCTGCCACCCACACCAACATAGAGAATATATCCAAACTTTTAAACTCAGATAGTTCTTGTGGAAGTTCAACCAACTACCCAAGTTGTGGCTCTTTTATGAGTTGTGTCTCCATGAACTACCACATGGTCACAGTAGACAAGTACCATTCTTCTTGTTCATTCAGATGCACTGAGTTAGCTGATATAGGGATTTCAACCCTATAAGCAAATTCCTCAACCCATAAGCAAATTCCTGATGCACTGAGTTAGCTGATATAGTGAAAAGAACCTATCCATTCACCTTTCTCACTGCCCGTATTATCGGGTTGTAAAATCTTACCATTATTTTAATTAGCTCAGGCTATGAGTGTATTGATGTACACAGATACCAGTATAGTTGTACGTAATAGTAAACTATGAGTGGGCTATCCAACATCAGCTGATGTCTAACTATGAGCTCCACATCATGACATAGTTTAACATACCCTTGTTGGTGATACTGTAGTCTCATATTTTTGCCATGGTGTCAGAAAATAGGTCTAGGTCAACATTTTGATTTTTTCTTGCTTTTTTAATCTTTTTCCCACCCTTTAAATTTTTCTTCTACTGCTTTGGTTTTGTGGCACCCTTTGATTTAGCTATATTTTTTTCCATCCTATAAAATCTCTACAAAACTACAACTTTCTCCAAGAAATGCTCTGCAACTTCTAAAAAATAAGAGCTCCAAGAAAAAATACCAGCAGGAAATTTTAAAATCAATTTAACTTTTGTACAATATTACATGCACTGGATTTATAGAGAACTCCTTCAACAACCACAATAAATGTGGCATAGCTTCTTTGTGAAGCTGAGTGTATGCATGCTTTGTTTCTCTCACCCAGAACTATTTCCCATCAATTTAAAATTACCGTTATTCTTCTATTGGAGCGAAATAAACTTTGAGAGGTGTGCCATGCCATGTAAACCCTCATGTAATGTGACCAAGATTTCAATAGTCACTTTGAACAAATAAATATTCTCAAAATCAACCAATGGATGCTTTTGTAGAAAAACCAAGAGATTTTATCCTTAAAATCGCCAAAATGTGGCCCAAGGAAAGTCAGGGTGAATTCTTTTCATGAGAATCCTTCAAAACTGCAATAAAATATTCACTGATACCTTTAAAAATTATCATGTGCTCAAAAAAAACCAATGAGCAAATTTGCTTTGCACTCAGCTTCTCTTTCTTGGCTCCCGCAATTGATCTTTTCCCAAAATGCCTTGCACCTGTTTAACTTTGCTCAATGCCAAATCTATGCTTTTTATTCTCACCCAAAATAATAAAAGCAATTTAGTTTGGGACTTTGTTTTTCTTTTTTTTTTCTTTTGTTTTAATTTCAGCTTTCCTCATGTAAAATTAAACTCATGCGAAATTTAAAATACTTTCTCTCTATTTTTTATATATTTTTAATTTTTAATTATTTTATTTCCAGTTTATTTTTTAATTGGGCAACCTCATAATTTTAAACTATTTCTCCACTTTTGTCCCAATTAATAAAAAAATTCAATTTGGGACTTTTAAACCTTAGCTGGGAATAGAAATAATTAAAATTAATTTCGCCCTCCCACATGTAATAAAATTTTTTGTGATAATTTACATGGGTGAATTGATTTTTGGAGAAAATGGGTGAACATACTTTCCTGATGGTGGCATGATATATATATATATATATATATATATATATATATATATATATATTTTTTTTTTTTTTTCTTTTTCACCTTCACATATATACATTCCCTTCTTTTCTTATATATATATATATATATATATATATATATATATATAAAATGATAGGCATTGGGTGAAATTGACCCTGGATATTTGAAATGGACCTTCCCAGATTTCTTCAAACTTATGATGTTTTCCTAAATTAGCTTTATTCTTGTTCCACTTGAGGACTAGGTCACCAACCTTAAATCTTCGCTTGGACGTCTTCTTGTTGAACCACTTTTGCGTTGCTCACCCATGATCCATAAAGGCAACATAAGCTTTTTATCGTTCTTCTAGCAGTAAGAGTTGAGCTAGCCTTACAATCATGGGGTCTGATTTATTTCTTCATATATGAGCATGTGTAAAGTTTGGAGTACGAGAAGTTAAATGTGTGTAGGAAGGACTGCCTCCTTACCATACACCAGGGAGTAAGGGGAATTTTTAATAGATTTTTTATTAAAATGCGGTCTGCCCAAAAAACTTGGTTTAGAAGTAAGTATCAACTCTGTTTATTACTCCCAAGAGTCCTCTTCAGTATCCAGAGTAGATTTTTATTAGTGGACTCAGCTAGACTATTTCCTTGCAGGTAATAATTAGAAGAAGTTTTCAGATAAATCCTATACCTGCTAGCAAAATCAGTGATTTTTCCCAAATAAATGGAGTCCCTTTGTCTATCACAATTGTATCGGGTACACCAAAATGGGTAATCAGCCCTTTAAGGAAGGAGATGACTATAGCTTGGTCCACTTTTATTGAAATAGCTTCTGACCACCTGGTAAAATAATCGATCGCTATTAAGATGTATTTATTCTCGATAGAGGAATGAGGATCGATAATACCAATGAAATCCAAACCCCACTACTAAAATGGAGCTTCTACCTAGATTGGATGTAAATGCATATATGCCTTATGACTCCTACCAACATACCTCTAACAATCATCGTAACTTTGTCTCACCTTATATGTATCTGCGAAAAGGGTAGGCCATAAATACCCATCTCGGATGATTTTCAAGGCCATAATGCCCATCGGATAAGCTAGAGTGGAACTCCTCCAAGATTTTTTATTTTTTAGACTCTTTCACACACTTTAGGAGTACTTTATCTATATTTTTATGGAATAGCCCACTTGGCAACAAGATGTACTTGAGTGCCTGCAGTCTGAATCTTCACCACTATGAGGCATCAATATGTGCTGGAAAATTTCCAAATATAAAGAATTCAACAAGGTCCTCTATCCAATCATGATATCTTGTTACTTTATTGGCAAGATTACTTTCACCAATAACCTCATTTTGCTTTGGATCCAATGATCTAAAAGTTGTGCATTTGGCCAATTCTTGGCAGAGTGCCTGACCATGGACCAATTTAGTAGGCCAAATATCCATATCATATTCCTAAATTTTTGAAACCTAGCCTACTTTTTTATCACCCATTTCTCCTTGAATGATGAAATTCCTAACATCTATATGGATGACATAAACGACTATCCTTCTCTGTGAAATAAAATACCAAAATTTCTTTAACAACTTCATGATCGCATACACTTGTTTCTCAATAAAATTATATTTCTCCTAGTGTGGTGCAATGAATTGACTTAGGAAATCAATCAGTTTCTCATCCCCATCATATTGCTTTTGGGTGAGGATAGTAGCATAATTCTCCTGTTCACCTACCACATAGAGAATAAAGTCCTTTGAATAATATGGATTAATCAGTATTGGCAATTGAGTGATTCTCTCCTTGATCTCCCAAAATGCTTGTCTCCTTAATTCTATCCACTTAAAGTATGCGTTCTTATTTATAAGTTTAGTCATTGGTTTTACAACCTAAGTGAAATCAAAAATGAATTTATGAATGAAGTTAATCTGAACAAATAATGATTGCAGGTCCTTCTTACTAGTCGGTAGGGGTAATTTAAAAAGAGCTTAAACTCTTGTAGGATCAATTGCCAGTCCTTCATATGAAATCACATCTCCCAAGAGTTTTTTCTCTTTGACAACAAAAATGGATTTCTTTAGGTTAATGGAAATTCCAAATTCTTAATATTTTTTGAACACTTACCTTAGATGAGAGACATGCTCTTCCCTGTGATGTGAGAAAATAGTCATGTCATCGAGGTAAATTATAATAATTCAATTCAACAACTCACTCAAAGTGATATCCATAAGGTGGCACTGATGTTAGAAAGACCAAATGGCATCCTATGATAGGTGAAAGTGCCCCACTTTGTATTAAATGTCATTTTGTTTTGGTCCTTGTCATTTACCCAGATCTAGTTGTAGTTGGAAAAGTTGTCAAGCAATGAAAATATCTTAGCTCCAATAACTATGTGCAGAATCTAGTCGATTTGTGGCAACAAATAGTGATCTTTCAAAGATGCTTGGTTCAAATTATTAAAGTCGACACACAAGAGAATATCTCCATTTTTATTCTAAACTAGAACCAAGTTCGCCGCCCATATCGAGTGCTTGATTGGATAAATTATTTTTACCTCCAGCATTTTTAATAGCTCTGCTTTCATAAGTACTTCAATTTTTGGGTTGATAGGCCATTGTTTCTACAAAAAAGGCTTCACCCCTTCCTACAATTCAATGGTGTGCTGGATCACGTTCTTGTCGTATCCTTTTAGATCATGGTAGCTCCAAGTGATGATGTTTAGAAACTCATAACATAGATTTTCAATATCTAAGAGCTCCTCTAATGTACAGTCTATTCTGACTTTAATGATCTTATCATATTCTAACTGCACTTCCTTGTACTCCTTTGCATCCACCCTGATTTTGTGTTTCTACTATCATTTTTTATCAAACAAACTCTCAAGTGAGATAAGTACCATAGGAATGTGATTGTTCTTTATTTGGATCATCCCTTGTATTTCGTCCTTGGACAGTATTCTATCCTCTACACTAGCAACTTCCTTAATCAAGAAGTTCACTATATGTTCATCACTTTTGAACACTTGCCAATAGAGCTTTTATCAGGGACTAAGGTTCTATAAATTATCCTCATAGTATTTGGTCTCTTGATCACTTGCTCTATGTGAGAGAAATTAGCACCAAGGGAAGCTAATATGTCTGCATGTTTATTCTGCTCTCACGAAATCGCCTGAATACTTAATGTTGTAAAGGACTTAAAAAAATACCATACCTTATTGCTTGGTTTAGGAAATATTGTTTTACACCATTTGGCCTTGTACCCAAGGTTATTACATTTGTAATAGATGATATTTCTATTCATGAGAGGTGCAAATAAATTGAAATTACCATCAACATTATTTCTTACATGGACCATGCAATGTACAACTCTATGACCATATTTATTACAGGAAAAACAATAACCATGGAAGAAATTTTGTAACTTGTTAGATTGCCTTGAATGATATGGTCACATGATTCTTCCATTGCCATTTCTATAGTTGAATTTTGTCCATGATGTTTATTTATTTTCTTTTTCCTTGATACTTTTGCCTTTCAATATATTAGCATAGGTCATGGGCTCTTCTTTCTTTGATATACTTGTTCCTTTGGAGCTCAATTCCTCTTTCTGTTTCCCTAACCTTATCTTTTGTTGTAACTTACCCTTTGACTTTACAACTTCCTTTCTCAAGAATACAATATCACTTTTCAAGTTTTCAAATTCCAATTATTCTGCCTTTAATTTCTTAATCTTTACTTCTTCAATTCTTTTTGCCTCTTCAACTTTAATCTCCTTGAGATCTTGTAGGAACCTTGTCTTTGTTTCTTCATTCTTTTGTACCTAAGCTTCCAATTTGACTAGAGTAGTAGTGAATTCCTTCTCTAAGTTATCCAGATATGAATCTCTTTTGTTGATAGAACCATCCTATATCACTTTAGTGGCCATTGTATTCTTGTTAGATCTTCCTTCAATTTGTTAGACTTTGTGAAGGATCCTGCTCTGATACCAATTGAAGAACACAAGCTTATACTAAGAGGGGGGTGAACAGTATAAGATCAAAATTTAATTTTATTTCCAAACAATATTATCCAATGTTGTTAATTGCAATATCAAGAGTAGTAATCAAGAAATGCACAAATCATCACACACATGAGAGACATAAATTTAATTTGGTTCACCCAATGTGGGTTACGTCCACAAAAAAAGTATTCTAAATTTTCTCAACAAATCTCTTGGGAATCAATTCCTTATTATAATGTTTATGGACCTATATCCAAAGGATATATCAATCCCTAATACTATGGTTTTTGGATATATCTCCATAGGATAATTCTATCCCCTCTATTCTAGTTTGCTCAATCTTGCTCAACAATCTATCCAAAACTGCCTCAAGCCTTCTCACAAAGCTTGCTCAAAATAGCAACCAAACCTGCTCATACAATCTATCCAAAACTACCTCAACCTTCTCACAAATATTGCTCAAAACAGCAACCAAACCTGCTCATACAATCTATCCAAAACTACCTCAAGCCTTCTCACAAGGCTTGCTCAAAATAACAACCAAACTTGCTCTTAATTCTGCTCAAAACTGCTCAACATGTGTACAAATCTGCTCTAATACATGCTCAAAAAGGCTCACAAAAAATGTTCAATCAATCCCAAATATTGCATTCAAACAATAATTCTATCTCTCTTCACAAATCACTATGTTCTTTTCAATGTTACATTAAAAGGAATGCACAATTCATTCAACAAAGCACATATTCAAACCTTATTTCTCCACCTTATAATTCAGAAATATGCCCAAATAAACACCTCAAATAAGGAGTAATGTTCTCATACATCTTAGTTTGCTTTGATGAAGAAGTATCCTCAAGAACTTGTCTCATAAACAAACAATTTTTCTTGTGCCACTTTAAGAATTAGATAGCAAAGTACTTTCTCAAAACATCCACTTGAACTTTCTTCTCAACAAGATGTGCACAATGAAGTCTGAAAATGATGCTCTATGACCCTTATTTTGTTCTCAAATATGAAGCATTAACACTCAACAAAAACCTCTCATATTCTCCTTTCACCATGCAAGAATCACAATAAAATATCAAGCCACTATCACACCTTATTACTCATATTCTTGCAAAATAATATTCAACACAATAAGACACAAATTACACACATGAAATTGCCATATACACCTTATACCTTCCACTTGAAATAAAATATTTCAATCCACTTCAAAATTCCAACATGAATATTATAACATTACTTTATTTTATGCACCACACATAGCACTAACAATATGAATTATAAACTCCACGTTGTCCCCCTTTTTAATTCAAAAATTAAAAACAAAATGATGGCCTTATGACTCCCTAAGCAAGCACATACCTTAGACTTTGGCAAATATTTATTTCAAAAAAATGTGCCCACTTTGCTATCACCACCACGATTCAAACTTGTGTCCCTTGTTGGCCGTGCCCTAGCACTTAGCTAGGCCACCGCGTGGGCTAGCCACCCACACATAACTCAAGGCACACACACTCCATCTTATGCATGATTTTTGATGTGAAAACCTTCAAAAAAAAAACTCTATCACACTACCTTTGTTGTATCTCAAACTCAAGGCCTCCCCTTTGCCACTCCTTAGTATCGAGGGTTCTATCATCTGGGCTAGTTGCCTATATGGAACCAATGTTAACTACCCCTTATACTTGTCCACGTGCTCTACCTCAAAACATAAATCTATCCCTTGTCTTCTTCTACTCTGCCACGAATGAATGAATCATGAAGGTGCACTGTTTTCAAAAAAAAATCCACTCCTTAGCATTGCAATTTACCTCCCTTATATATGCAAAAGTCTACTTTGGAACTTGACATTAGCGCATGAGAAATGTTCGATTTTCAACCTTAACATTTGGTGCTCACCATTTAATTTTTAATTATTATAATATTTAAAATCTATATAGATTTAAATATTATAATTTATTTTTTCTTCTTTGGACCTTTTTCTTAAGATAAAGTCTTTATCACCATGAAACATTTTTTTTTCAATTACCACCATGGTAATTCAATAAAACCTTTTATTTTTCCTTTGCAAATACCACCATGGAGAATGCCTTGTATTTTTCTTGCTCACACAACCATGAAGAACCTTATATTTTTCTTGCTCCCACATTGCCCCATGTACCCTTTGAAGATTATTCTCACCTATATTTCCTTTGACATAAATTAAAACCAATGTCATCAACCTATGACATCAATCCTTTGACATCAATGATAACACAATATACTCAAAATTTCCAACAATCTCCCCCTTTTTCATTGATGGCAACCCTTTCTAAAAATTCTTTTTCTAGCCACTGGATTCCAAATATGCTCCCTGCTGGACATTTTGAGTATATGAGTTGTCATCGATGTCAAGAGTGAGTGGTCATTGATGTCAAGCCTTCGACACTGATCGATTCTGGCTTCGATGGGCAACATCAGCTTTAGGTTCTGTTGGCATTTTTGCCACATTGATTCTCATTGATGAATGCATTGATGTATTGTTGGGGATCTGACCTTTGATTGATGCAGCTTGGGCGAAAAAAGGAGAAAAATTGAGCAAAAAATGGTTAAGTCCGAAAGCTGCGACGACGCGGCGACATGTTGCGAGAATCGCGGTCCAACGCGATCCAACGCGAGCGGGTTGGCGGAACCGTCGCGATATCGCGACGTGTTCCGAAATCGCGAGTCGGCGGGCAGAAAAAGCATTAAGTTGAAAACATGCAGCGATTCGCTGACATGTCAGCGAATCGCGACCCGGGGAGCGTCGAAGGCAAAAAGTGCAAACTTGCAGCGCGTCGCTGACATGTCAGCGAATCGCGACCGAAAAAGGCGATTGGTACGGCGACGGAAACATGTAGCGAAATCGCGACATGTTCCGATTTCGCGGGGCAGAGCGCAGGGAGGAGCCAACGGCGGAAACATGTAGCGAAATCGCTACATGTTCCGATTTCGCGGGTCAACGGTGGTCAAAGCGTACTGAATGATAAGACGTCGCGATTTCGCGACCCGTCGCGATTTCGCGACCTGCGCAGTTTTCCCGCCAAGTGCAATATGAACGGCCGAAAGGGTTTTTTCGATTTTCGATGATTTAATGCTAACCCGAATTAAATATTTTGCGGATTTCCGATGCGGTTAAGGTCGAAGAAGCGCCCAGGCCACCAAAATTAAAGGGTTTATTGGTTCAAAGTTGCGGTTCGTGGATTAATTCAACGGTTTTTCATGCACATATTCAAAGAATCGAATTTAATGAAGGGCCGCAAGCGTTTCATGGAATTTAATTTTTATTTCTTCGAGACTGCGATTAAGGGGATCATGTTCCTCGTTTCCTTCGCATGATTGTAGATCACGAGGAAGTTGGTTTTAATTATTTAATGCTTGCAAAGAGGACGGACCTCTATAAAAACCAATGTAATTTTCATTTGCAAAGGTTGGAAAAACTTGCTTTGCTAGAAGCTGGAATTGTATCTGCGGGAATACAAGGATCGACTTCTAATTTTTCAAGCGTCGCATGGATGAATTTGCTTTCTGTTTTCTGCATTTCTAATAGCATTCGTACTCTGCATTGCTATTACATTTAAATTCTGCATCTTGGATTTAAATACTGCGGTCGAGGTACAATTCTGGAATGTGGGTTTGGAGGGATTTGCGGCATGTGATTGTGCGAGGATGAAGCTGATTTCTTATGTTACTTGTTGTTGTTGCGTTTGTAGTTTCCTGCTGTTGTTTTTCGATCCCATCACTTCGGCTTGTGGCCATATTTCCCATTTCTTTACGCAACCTTTTAAATCTCTTTCGAGCAACCCTATCTTAAACCCATTTTTAGAGTAGTGAAGGGAACCGGCCCACTCCGGAGATTGGTGCGGGAGCCATTTCTTGCTTCCGGCCTTTCAATGTTGGCCCGGGTCTAGGGCGCAATTGTAAAAATCCTTTCTGTGGCGGATTCGTGACCAACGGTTTTGGCACGCCGGTGGGACAGATCTGTTCTGTCTCCAAGAATTCATAATCGGTGGGATACGCATAATTTTCCAAAGTGATAACCCCACCGGTGCCAACAATTTTGGCACGTTTTAACACCCGGAGGTCTCAAGATTTGATGAGATTTGTCTTGGCCTCACGGCGGAGATTTTTAAGTTCATCCGGCGACTTTCTTTGAGTTGAAGATACGTTCGTGGGCGCTTTGTTTTTGTTTAAAAAAAAAAAAAAAAAAAATTTCAAAGAATGTTCATTCGGCGACTCTGACTTAATGGCGATGGCCGTGATTTCACAGACCACTGCTACAAAGGCGAGGGTTTTTCCTATATGGGATGATCCTGGCCCTCTGAATCTGCAAGTTCGGCATGAAATTCCCGAAGGTGCCACTGAAGAACACTGGCAAAATATGATGGTACCGAAGGCATGGCTCTGACACATGTTGAAGATATTGCTATTTTGTCCATGATCCATGTCATAGAACACGAGGATGTCATGATCCGACTTCTGGTTCAGTCTTTGGAAGGAAGAGCATTGCAGTGGTACAGATTGCTCAAACGTCAAAGCATCAGCTCATGGGATGATCTAGCGGGAGCACTGATCAAAAGATTTGACGAAGATCCTTTCTACAGTTCTTTGGATCTCTACCAATTTTTCATGTACATCAAGAGAGCACCTCAAGAGAGCATCACGGACTTCAATGTCCGATTCTTGATAAGTTGGAAGAGAATTCCAGGAGAAGATCCGTCCATCACCCACCCAAGCCCACCTCTTTTATGTTCGAGCTTTTAATTCTGACATAGGTCTCTTTTTGCTGCAGTCAGGTGAACAACGGTTCCCACAAATCTTTGAGGAAGCAGTGCGAGCGGAACAGTTGTTGCTCTTATCGAGAAAGTTACCGTGGGGAGAAACTCCATTACCTTCTCCGGTGGTTGCTGCTCCTGTTTACCCTGCACATTCATGCCAGATCCCTGAGATGCAGTCATGTGGAGTTCAAGGGACAGATCTCGTCCAAAGTCAAGGATTGGAACATGCAAGCACTTTTCCAGCAATGAACAATATGGTTGCTTGCAGTTTTCATCAAGAGATGGGCCAAGTAGAAGAACAAGTGCAAATTCCGAGCACGAGGAGATCCCGAGAATCCGAGTTCTCACTTGAAGAGCACTGTGATCACATCAAGGAGTTAGAGGAGCACTGTACTCGGCCCACGACCGGTAAAGTCTGCAAAGTGGTGGTGTTGGTTCCGACCACTACATCCGAGTACTGAAGAAGTCTTCCATGTGGGTACTAGTAAGAAGGATAATCTGCTGAATTGCATCCTATCGGCACCATGGAGAACTTCGGGAAGGAGCCGGCCCAATTTCAAGGACCGACTTAAGTATGATCGGATACGGTCGGGACATTGCGGATTTACCAGATAACATTACGAGATTGGGTGTACGGTGGCGACATGCCAATCATGTCGTGCATTATTGTATATAGTATTTTGAAAAAAACAAAAAAAAATAGAAAAAGAAGAAGAAAAAAAAAAAAAGCTGGTATTGTTTTTATTTGTTCATCTCGGCTCTTGTTGCTGCGAGCCGTAGATGCTTGTTTTTTCCTTTGTTTTTCTCCTCCCAACGGTTTGGTGGCTTTCTAGCACTTTCTTCTTTTCCCTTCCCCGTTTCCTCTCTTTCCTTTTCTTCATCTTCCTTCCTTCTTTTTCTTCTGCATTAAAACAAAATAAGCCACAGCTGTTGTTTCTTTTTCCTTTTCTGTTTTTTCCCGTCCCTTCTTATCCCTTTCCTCTAAGTTTAGTCTTTTACGCATTTGCTAACAGTCTAGTTCATTTCATTTCATAGCTTTCCTAG
This sequence comes from Wollemia nobilis, assembly GCA_028583015.1. Classification (NCBI taxonomy): domain Eukaryota; kingdom Viridiplantae; phylum Streptophyta; class Pinopsida; order Araucariales; family Araucariaceae; genus Wollemia; species Wollemia nobilis. The sequence continues at coordinate 2,391,844 of JAQPPZ010017049.1, read as the reverse complement.
TTCCATTCCCACTCCATAACTTCGTTCATTTTCATTTCATCATTCCATTGCGAGTCACCGCTTGCGCAATCGCAGAGCTCACTCCATCATCGCATTCCATTTGTTCGTTTCATAACCGCTTCTATGCGAGTTCTTCCAGTTCTAGTTTTCAGCGAGAAGAAGTTTGACGGCCACGACATGTTTTGCGGCGGCTTGTTTACGGTTCAATATGACTCCGTGCCCAATGGACTAAGGCCTGGATTCTTGCATACAGCGAGCTGTATACCCGCGAGCCGCCAAGAATGTTGGCATTTTTGCCACATTGATTCTCATTGATGAATGCATTGATGTATTGTTGGGGATCTGACCTTTGATTGATGCAGCTTGGGCGAAAAAAGGAGAAAAATTGAGCAAAAAATGGTTAAGTCCGAAAAGCTATGACGACGCGCGACATGTTGCGAGGAATCGCGGTCCAACGCGATCCAACGCGAGCGGGTTGGCGGAACCGTCGCGATATCGCGACGTGTTCCGAAATCGCGAGTCGGCGGGCGAGAAAAAGCATTAAGTTGAAAACATGCGGCGATTCGGCGACATGTCGGCGAATCGCGACTCCGGGAGCGTCGAAGGCAAAAAGTGCAAACTTGCAGCGCGTCGGCGACATGTCAGCGAATCGCGACCGAAAAAGGCGATTGGTACGGCGACGGAAACATGTAGCGAAATCGCGACATGTTCCGATTTCGCGGGGCAGAGCGCAGGGAGGAGCCAACGGCGGAAACATGTAGCGAAATCGCTACATGTTCCGATTTCGCGGGTCAACGGTGGTCAAAGCGTACTGAATGATAAGACGTCGCGATTTCGCGACCCGTCGCGATTTCGCGACCTGCGCAGTTTTCCCGCCAAGTGCAATATGAACGGCCGAGAGGGTTTTTCGATTTCCGATGATTTAATGCTAACCCGAATTAAATATTTTGCGGATTTCCGATGCGGTTAAGGACGAAAAGCGCCCAGGCCACCAAAATTAAAAGATTTATTGGTTCAAAGTTGCGGTTCGTGGATTAATTCAACGGTTTTTCATGCACATATTCAAAGAATCGAATTTAATGAAGGGCCGCGAGCGTTTCATGGAATTTAATTTTTATTTCTTCGAGACTGCGATTAAGGGGATCATGTTCCTCGTTTCCTTCGCATGATTGTAGATCACGAGGAAGTTGGTTTTAATTATTTAATGCTGCAAAGAGGACGGACCTCTATAAAAACCAATGTAATTTTCATTTGCAAAGGTTGGAAAAACTTCTTTGCTAGAAGCTGGAATTGTATCTGCGGGAATACAAGGATCGACTTCTAATTTTTCAAGCGTCGCATGGATGAATTTGCTTTCTGTTTTCTGCATTTCTAATAGCATTCATACTTCTGCATTGCTGTTACATTTAAATTCTGCATCTTTGGATTTAAATATTGCGGTCGAGGTACAATTCTGGAATGTGGGTTTGGAGGGATTTGCGGCATGTGATTGTGCGAGGATGAAGCTGATTTCTTATGTTACTTGCTTGTTGTTGCGTTTGTAGTTTCCTGCTTGTTGTTTTTCGATCCCATCACTTCGGCTTGTGGCCATATTTCCCATTTCTTTACGCAACCTTTTAAATCTCTTTCCGGCAACCCTATCTTAAACCCATTTTTAGAGTAGTGAAGGGAACCGACCCACTACGGAGATTGGTGCAGGAGCCATTTCTTGCTTCCGACCTTTCAATGTTGGCCGGGTCTAGGGCGCAATTGTAAAAATCCTTTCTGTGGCAGATTCGTGACCAACGGTGTTCTCCAATAAGTGCAAAAGGATAGTCCAGTTTCAGTTAATCAAGACCCGGTTCCAGGAAATCAGATATGGTCCAAAGTGCAAAGAAGAAGCCAGGTGAATAATATTATAATATTTTTTTATAATATTATAAAGGGAAGTTTAAATTAATTATAAATTAATTAATATAATTTTTATTATAAATTAATTTATTAATTAATTTACTTAACTTATAAGTTATTTAAATTAATTATTAATTAATTTTAATATTAGTTATAAGTTAATTTATATTAATTTTAACTAACCCTAAGGTGGGTTATTAAATTAAATTCGAATTTTGAATTCGAATTCTTAAGCACCGACGTGGGGAGCAAATACCCATGTGTGTATAAAAAGGGGATTACCCACCTTACCCAAAACTACCATGCCTTCGAATTTAATTAATGCGAGCTTGTGCGAATCGTGCTGCAACAAAGAGGAGTGCTTTTTTATTTTCGTGGGAAGTCAACGGTGCACGGAGGTATAAGAGGAAGGAAGTCCTCCTTCCTTCATGTGGGCACCAATAGCCCACGCGGTGGGCTCCAAAGCGCTAAGGCGCTTGGACTTGGGGAGACGATGGATCGAATCACGCCGAAACCCTTTTGGGTGAAAACAAAGGTATGCTTTAAGTTGAGCACCAAAAATTTTGGGGGTATTAGTTGAGCATTTAAAAATTAATTTTTGCATATTTGATTTGGTTTGTAAGGTTGTAAGGGGAGTTATAAGGCTTATGCAAAATTAAATTTTTGGTGTTATTTGCTCTAATGTTTGGAAAGGGTAGTAAGGTGTTTTAGGAAGATTGTTTGAAGTCTTGTGGTGTTGGATATTATTTTAAGTTGGAGATTATAAGGTGTATCAAAGTGATTAATTTTTATGTATGATTTGATGGATGTTATTTCTAAAAGGGAGCAATAAGGCATAATTGAGTTTTGATTATTTTTGTGTCTAAGGAATATTTTGAGAAAGTGTTGAAGTGATATTTTGTCATCTAACCATTGAAATTGGAAAGAAGAAAATTGTGATTGAGACAGGTTTTCTAAGGGCACTTTTACATCAAACAAAAGGTATGGGCACATCTTCCTAGTGAGTGTTTGTTGAATGTTGTGAATGCAAAGTTGGAGTGAAAAGGATTGTTTGGTAAGCATTGTTGAGTGTGTTTTGAATTAATGCTTCAAGGTTTTCTAGAATAAAGAGTTGTTAACAAAACCTTGTTTGATAAGCATTGTTGTTGAAGTGATTAAGTTGAGTGAACTTGAACTAGGGTTTGCAAAGATCATGAGTATCATTGTTATGTGAGATTAGCATTGTTGTTGAAGCAATTGGTTGAGTGAGGAACTTGAACTAGGGTTTGCAAAGATCATGAGTATCATTGTTATGTGAGATTGATTGATGAGCATTGTTGGAAATATTTGAGTGAGTGTTCATATGCTTGGACTAGGGTTTGTGAGCAAGGGTTAATTCATTGAGTGATTGGTTGAGTAGAGTTGGTTGAGCCTAGTCAAGTGGATGTGTTGATGTGATAGTTCAAGTTCTATGAAACAAATTGTTCTATATTCTGAATTGATTTGAGAAAGAGGTTGAGTGTTGATGAATGTGAAACATATTGAGTCTCTAACAATTATCTATATGTTTTTATGATAAAAGAGAGATTGAAAGTGATTGAGAGTTTGTGAATGTGAAGCATATTGAGTCTCTAACAATTCTCTATATGTTTCTATGGTAAAAGAGTGATTGAAAGTGATTGAGCATTGTGATGAGTGTGAAGCATATTGAGTCTCTAACAATTCTCTTTATGTTTCTATGAGATTGGACAAGTTCTAGTGTGGACTTGTTGAGTAGATTTGAGGTAAGTCTTAGAGAAGACTTGTGGATAGATTTGTGTGAGCTTTTGTGGAAGCTTACAATACATATTTGAGGAAAGAGATTAAGAATAGAGTTGGACAAGTTCTAGTGAGGACTTGTTGAGCAGATTTGGACAAGTTCTAGAGAGGACTTGTGGATAGATTAGTGTGAGATTTTGTGGAAGCTTACAAGGCAGATTTGAGATAAGTCTTTGAGAAGACTTGAGAGCAGAGTTGATTGATTGATTTGTTCAAACCTTGAGTTAAGGTTTGGGGTAGATCTAGTAGAGTTGATTTGAGATTAAGTCAAGCTTTGTGTTAAGGCTTGAGGATAGATATTGAGGATAGATTTGTGCTAGATCGAAGGACTGTGTTTAGTGTAGATCAGGATAGAGGATAGAGATTGAGGAGATAGATTTTGTGCTAGACCGAAGGACTGTGTTTAGTGTAGATTTGAGGATAGAGTTTGGTGTAGATTTGAGGATAGGTTTGTGCTAGACCAGAGATAGAGATTGAGCAGATTTGTGCTAGATCGAAGGACTATGTTTAGTGTAGATTTGAGATAGAGCTTTGAAGGTGATAGAGTATAGAGGATGATAGTCTCTAGTGGATAGAGATCCATTAGCTAGGGCAGTGAGGATAGGTGTCTTTAGTGGATAGAGATCCATTAGCCAATGTAGTGGGGGTAGCAGTTCTTCTAGAAGATCACCATTCAGAGCTAAGGAGAAAGAGTTCTCCTGTGGATAGAGATCCATGAACTTGATTAGGGGATTGGTGTCTCCTTTGGATAGAGGTCCATAAATATTGTAATAGGGAAAGGATTCCCAAGAGATTGATTGAGAAAATTTTAGTGAAATATTTTCTCCGTGGAGTAGCCCACATTGGGTGAACCACGTAAAATTGGTGTCTCTATTGTGTGTGGTGATTTATGCATTGCTTTGATTACTATTATTGATATTGCTATCTATACATTGCATAATATTGATTGGGAAAGAAAAGTAAAAAGTGGTCTTATACTGTTCACCCCCCTCTCAGTATAAGCTTGTGTTCTTCAATTGGTATCAGAGTGGGTTCCTTCAAAAGAGTTTAACAACTTGAAGGAAAAGCTTTCAAGAACACAATGGATTCTAAGAATGTGTCCTCAGATAATTCAACACCAATATTTTATGGAAGTGATTATATATTTTGGAGTATGAGAATGAAGATTCACCTGATGGCACTTGGCAATGAAATTTGGGAAGCAGTTGAAAATGGATACATACCACCAGCTGATCCACCTACAGATAAGGAAGGTAAGCTTCTACAACATTACAATTCAAAAGCAATGAATGCAATTTTGAGAGGTTTGCATAGAACATAATCAATAAAAGTTATGCATTGTAAAGATGCAAAAGGAATTTGGGATAAGTTGCAAAGCATATATGAAGGAGATAAAAGTGTCAAAAAGGCAAAGATACGAAATCTCAAAGGACAATTTGAAGAATTAAGAATGAAGGATGAAGAAAACATTAGTACTTATCTACTTCGGGTAGATGAGGTTGTTAATGCCATGCAAGGACTTGGACTTAATGTTGAAGAATCGGATGTTTGTGATAAAGTCTTAAGATCTCTTCCAAAAATATTTAGTGAAAATATTTCTGCTATAGAAGAATCAAAAGATGGTGATTCTTTGACAAGAGATATGTTACTTGGTATTCTTACAACTTTTGAGTTAAGAACAAAAGAGGAACCTAATCTCCAGAAGGAAGCAACATTCAAAGCTACTAAGAAGACAAAGGGTAAAAAGTCAGATTCAAGCAATGAGTCATCCAGTGATGAAGAAGCTAATTATGGCAGAAGGAATAAGGATTCAAGAAGATTTAAAGATGCAAAATCTGTTAGATGTTTCAATTGTGGAAAGTATGGTCACTATGCAACTGATTTTCAAGAAGCTAAAAATAACAATGATGAAGAAAAATAGGATCACAGGAATAGGGAATCAGAAAAATACAGGTACCAAAAGAAAGGCAAGGATGGACAAGGCAAACAAGGAAAGAAGTTCTTTCAAAGATAGAAGAGGAGCTACTATGCAGACAAGGCAAGTAAGTACTCAAGTGATAGTGATGCTAGTTCTTCAAGTAATGATAAAGATGAAGTTCTATTTCTGATTGAGGAAAAGGAAGAAGTTAAGAAAAGGTCACCAATAATTCTCAAGTGTTTTAGATGTGGTAATTTTGGACATCTTGAAGATAGTTGTACAAGGAATGGTTTCAGTTTTAGTGATGATGAATATGAGGATGCACTTGAAGGACCAGAAGAGAATATTCTAATGGCACTAGAAGATGAAGAAGGTGATCCTATAGAAGACAAGTCAAAAAAGAATGAAGATGTTATCAAAGGCAAACAAATAGAGGAAGAATAAGAAAAAGGAGGAGTTGATCTTGAGGGAGAGCTTATTTATGCTCTTAAAACCTTAAAGAAGGTAAGAAAGCAAAACTCCCAACTTGAGATTCAGTTTCAAGAATGTGATGAAGAGAGAGGAAAGCTTATAGAGGATCTAAACAAGTCAATGGCTAAGACAAATAAGTTCAAGGATAAGCTAGAAGCAAAGGTCTTAGAATGTGAAAGGTTAGAACAAGAAGTAGCTCTACTAAGGGAAGAATTAGAAAAGTCCAAGGACAAGCTACACAAGTTTGGAAAGAGCTCAAAGATTGTAGATAAGATGATCAAGGTACAAAGAAGGTCAACAAACAAAATAGGTCTTGGTTTTGAACAGGCTCAAAAGAAACAAGAAGAAGAGTCAACCTCAAGTTCTGAAGAAGAAGAAACTTTAGAAGAAGATAGTGTTAGAGAAAGTGAGACTTCTGAGGATGAGTTGGACAATAGAAAGTTCAACAAGGAAAGGAACAATGCACAAAGAAGAAACAGATGGAACATGAACCAACATAGAGAAAAAGAGACTAAGAGACCAATGAGGTCAAGGCAAGGAAATTTCAATGGATGATGTTTCTCATGTCACAGATTTGGGCACATGGCTTCACAGTGTAGGACACATGAAAGACAGGAGTATGGGAACTTTAGGAACAGGCAACTTTTCCATGGGTATTGCTACTCATGTAATCAGTTTGGTCACAAGGCAATGAATTGCAAGGTACATGATAGGAACAGAGATGGCTTCACTAGGAGAAATCCCAAGATATTTGCACCTCCAAGGAATAATAACATTAAGTGTTATAAGTGCAATAATGATGGACATACAACAAAGTGGTGTAGAGCAGACATTCCAGAATCAAGCATGAACATGAATAGGAACAAGAATATGGACATGAACATGAATAGGAACATGAACAGAAATAGGAATAGGAATATGGACAGGAATAGGAACATGGACATGAACAAGAACAGTCAAAGGAATCAGAAGGATCATATGAGAAGGAAAGAGGACAAAGGTAAAGACCAGTGCTTGTTGGGAGTAGAAATACTCCCACCCCAAAATTAACCACCTCAAGAGGAGGTGGGGGAGGGGCTAAGCTAAGAGACTCATTCTTAGCCCCGAGCCCCAAAGGTGACCCTTTGCCATTGATGTCAAAGGGGGAGATATTTGAGTAAGGGGGAGAGATTTGGTTTAAGAAGAGAGCATTGAGTCAGGGGAGCAGAATAGGAAAAAGGTCAAGTTTTGGTAAAAAGAATTTGGGTTGCCATCAATGACAAAGGGGGAGATTGTTGGACATTTTGAGTAGATGAGTTGTCATTGATGTCAAGAGTGAGTGGTCATTGATGTCAAGCTTTCAGCACTAGTCAGTGGCAGTTTCAGTGGGCAACATCAGTTTCAGGTTCTCCAATAAGTGCAAAAGGATAGTCCAGTTTCAGTTAATCAAGACCCGGTTCCAGGAAATCAGATATGGTCCAAAGTGCAAAGAAGAAGCCAGGTGAATAATATTATAATATTTTTTATAATATTATAAAGGGAAGTTTAAATTAATTATAAATTAATTAATATAATTTTTATTAAATTAATTTATTAATTAATTTACTTAACTTATAAGTTATTTAAATTAATTATTAATTAATTTTAATATTAGTTATAAGTTAATTTATATTAATTTTAACTAACCCTAAGGTGGGTTATTAAATTAAATTTAAATTTTGAATTCGAATTCTTAAGCACCGATGTGGGGAGAAAATACCCATGTGTGTATAAAAAGGGGATTACCCACCTTACCCAAAACTACCATGCCTTCGAATTTAATTAATGCGAGCTTGTGCGAATCATGTTGCAACAAAGAGGAGTGCTTTTTGATTTTCATGGGAAGTCAACGGCGCACGGAGGTATAAGAGGAAGGAAGTCCTCCTTCCTTCACGTGGGCACCAATAGCCCATGCGGTGGGCTCCAAAGCGCTAAGGCGCTTGGACTTGGGGAGACGATGGATCGAATCATGCCGAAACCCTTTTGGGTGAAAACAAAGGTATGCTTTAAGTTGAGCACCAAAAATTTTGGGGGTATTAGTTGAGCATTTAAAAATTAATTTTTGCATATTTGATTTGGTTTGTAAGGTTGTAAGGGGAGTTATAAGGCTTATGCAAAATTAAATTTTTGGTGTTATTTGCTTTAATGTTTGGAAAGGGTAGTAAGGTGTTTTAGGAAGATTGTTTGAAGTCTTGTGGTGTTGGATATTATTTTAAGTTGGAGATTATAAGGTGTATCAAAGTGATTAATTTTTATGTATGATTTGATGGATGTTATTTCTAAAAGGGAGCAATAAGGCATAATTGAGTTTTGATTATTTTTGTGTCTAAGGAATATTTTGAGAAAGTGTTGAAGTGATATTTTGTCATCTAACCATTGAAATTGGAAAGAAGAAAATTGTGATTGAGACAGGTTTTCTAAGGGCACTTTTACATCAAACAAAAGGTATGGGCACATCTTCCTAGTGAGTGTTTGTTGAATGTTGTGAATGCAAAGTTGGAGTGAAAAGGATTGTTTGGTAAGCATTGTTGAGTGTGTTTTGAATTAATGCTTCAAGGTTTTCTGGAATAAAGAGTTGTTAACAAAACCTTGTTTGATAAGCATTGTTGTTGAAGTGATTAAGTTGAGTGAACTTGAACTAGGGTTTGCAAATATCATGAGTATCATTGTTATGTGAGATTAGCATTGTTGTTGAAGCAATTGGTTGAGTGAGGAACTTGAACTAGGGTTTGCAAAGATCATGAGTATCATTGTTATGTGAGATTGATTGATGAGCATTGTTGGAAATATTTGAGTGAGTGTTCATATGCTTGGACTAGGGTTTGTGAGCAAGGGTTAATTCATTGAGTGATTGGTTGAGTAGAGTTGGTTGAGCCTAGTCAAGTGGATGTGTTGATGTGATAGTTCAAGTTCTATGAAACAAATTGTTCTATATTCTGAATTGATTTGAGAAAGAGGTTGAGTGTTGATGAATGTGAAACATATTGAGTCTCTAACAATTCTCTATATGTTTCTATGATAAAAGAGAGATTGAAAGTGATTGAGAGTTTGTGAATGTGAAGCATATTGAGTCTCTAACAATTCTCTATATGTTTCTATGGTAAAAGAGTGATTGAAAGTGATTGAGCATTGTGATGAGTGTGAAGCATATTGAGTCTCTAACAATTCTCTTTATGTTTCTATGAGATTGGACAAGTTCTAGTGTGGACTTGTTGAGCAGATTTGAGGTAAGTCTTAGAGAAGACTTGTGGATAGATTTGTGTGAGCTTTTGTGGAAGCTTACAATATAGATTTGAGGAAAGAGATTAAGAATAGAGTTGGACAAGTTCTAGTGAGGACTTGTTGAGCATATTTGGACAAGTTCTAGAGAGGACTTGTGGATAGATTAGTGTGAGATTTTGTGGAAGCTTACAAGGTAGATTTGAGATAAGTCTTTGAGAAGACTTGAGAGCAGAGTTGATTGATTGATTTGTTCAAACCTTGAGTTAAGGTTTGGGGTAGATCTAGTAGAGTTGATTTGAGATTAAGTCAAGCTTTGTGTTAAGGCTTGAGGATAGATATTGAGGATAGATTTGTGCTAGACCAAAGGACTATGTTTAGTGCAGATCAGAGGATAGATATTGAGGATAGATTTGTGCTAGACCGAAGGACTATGTTTAGTGCAGATTTAAGGACAGGTTTGTGCCAGACCAAAGATAGAGATTGAGAAGATTTGTGCTAGACTGAAGGACTGTGTTTAGTGCAGATTTGAGATAGAGCTTTGAAGGTGATAGAGTATAGAGGATGATAGTCTCCAGTGGATAGAGATCCATTAGCCAGGGTAGTGAGGATAGGTGTAGCACCCTAAAATTGGCACGGTTAAAAACCTTAGTAAAAGATAAAAGATAAAAATTTGAATTTTAACCCCAAATCCGCTCCAAAATCGCCTGCTACCCATTTCCTCATTTTTCGTGCAATTTTTAGGATTTGTTTTGACCGTTGGACGATATCGTCATAGATTAGATGAGATCGTCCCAGATCTGACAAAATAATCATGGACAGAGCGTCTAGACGATTTTATCCCAAAACCAAATTTTCATAATTAACTTCTATTTCAACAGCCTCTCCAACTTGGGCAGAAGCACGTATGCACAGTTGGAGATTGCCTTGTTGGAGATCTCCTATATTGGGATGATCCCCAACCTCTTAAACCTCTTCCTAAGCCTATATAAACTAGGATTTTCTAGTTTACCCCCTGACCCTACATGACCCCCTTGATTCTGATTTCCATGAACTCCTTAGTTGATAGATTTAACTCCTTATTCCCTCACACTACTGTCTGTGTTCTATGTTTTGCATTTTCTTGTAGGAAATCTACTTTTTTGCAGTCGAAGATGGCTCAGATCGGTGCAAACAATCTCTAATGATTACGGACGATCTCGTACGATTGGAGGTGATCCTGATTGTAGTCCAGATTGGGGGCAATCCGAGTCCAGAGTTTGCATTCCCTTAGCTTTCTCTACATTTTTCATATTATATTTCTGCATTGTCTTGAATTATTATGTTTTTTGCATCTTGGAGTTCACCTCATTTAGCCTAATCACATGGTAAGGTTAAAATCAATCATTAAATCTACTGCATTTCCTTATTTGTTATTGGAATCCATTATTTAGGCATGTTTGTTGTTATTTCTACCATTGTCCTTTGCTTCTACACTTGCATATTTGGTATTTCACATCTATTTTTGTGATTGCAGGTTTCTGATGAATTCGTCAGACAAATTCGTCAGATATCAGACGATCTTGTCTGATCTCAAACGATTATGTACAAACTGAGGCGATTTGGACTGCTACAAAACTTAGAATCTTCATCAAACATCCAAAATTAGGTATGACACATTCTAATTAGCATATTCTCTATTATTAGCACTCATTCCTATTTTATGTATCCATTTAAATTATCATTGGTAGATAGAATAGTTTAGATTCATCTTGGCCAAACCTAGGAGTTGAATGATTGAGTATAAAAATGAACATATCAAACCCACTATCAACCTAGGCATGGAAACTGCCACTCAAAAGTTTCTTGGTGAACCCACCATCCGTCGAAAATTCACCCTTATACTCCTCCCTTGAGAGGCGGGACCTTCAAAGGGCCTCTCAGTCCGAGGTATTGTCCCATCCTTCTCGCATCCCCCTTCTAGGCACGGATCCTATAGCCTGAGGGTAAGGATACGAAAAATTTGGAGCGATACATTTTGGTGAACCCGACATGAAAACTAAAAACCTTTTGAAAACAATTCAAAAAAAAAAACATAAATGCATTTAGAATCAAAGATTGCATGTCATATTTAGATGGTAGATTATAACAAAAGATGAGTTGTCACCATTAATGTTGAAAATCAATTAGCAGCTATAGAGATTAATTCTGTACTTAGAGTACCTCAAACAAATAGGGTTCAACCTTTGTGGGACAAACTTAATAGGAGATTGAATCTCATTTCATCTAGAGCAACCAAACTTAGGCAAATCAAGAGGTTTGTCCTAGATAGAATCCTGGATCCTAATCAAGTGACTTTGTATCATGATCTTCAGAGAGCTTGCCATTGGTGGTTAGTAGATAAAAGAGCCCTTGTGTCTTCTGAGTTGTAGACCTTTTAGGAATACCTCGATAATGCAATTGTAGTACATAAATTTTTGTCTCGTATAGAGGATCAGGAGGTCATTCTTACGGATAAAAAGATATGGAATAGAGTCCCCAGAGTTGTGTTATATTGAGAGTATTGCCATGAAATCTATTTTTATAAATCAGAGTCAGAAGTAGATAATATCACTATAGCACACTTTATAAAATTCTTGAAAAACCATTTTCAATTTGAAGAGGAGCATTTTATGACTCCTGATGAACTTGATCCTATCAATGACATTCATAAACTATTTTTAGAAAACTAAGCTATTATTCTATTATTGTTATTTCTTGTATTTGGTGTGCTATTTGTTGTCTTTATAAGCATAAAAAATAAAAAATAAAACAAAATCATAACAAAAAAATCAAAACATTTTATTTTAAGCATTATAGTAGGTATATAATTAAAATATATACCTCCCAAATCTGTTGCAAATATATCAATATATATATTTGCTAAAATCTAAATTTAGACATAATGACTAGACTCAAGAATGGAAAACAAATTGAGGTAGAAGAAGATTGGTTAAGGAAAATAGAAAATAACCTAGATGTCCTTCCTGAAGACCCAATTCAAGAAGAAGAAACTCTAGACCAACAAGAAGAAGATTATGTTGATGCAAATGAACAAAAGGAAAATGATAGAGAGGAAGGATCCTCATCTCCTAAAATAACTCCAGAAGGAGTCATTACTTTTGAAAACATGGAACATTTTTGGAAATTTCTCCATACTAATATTGGCACCCTTAATAGAGCAGTTCATATGGACAAAGATCAAATTAGTGACACTTAAGCAACCCTAGAAGATATATATCACACACGCACTAATCCTTTGTCCTTCATTGATCAAGAGAGTGATCTAGCTGGACCGTCCAATTTGGACATGGCTACTATAATCCAAAACACACAACAACAACAGGTTACCCAACTACCTAGAGTGCCTGTTACTAAGCCAAGGGTTATTCCTACACAAAAGAAACCTTCATTCATTGCTCTATTTCATGTCAGGTTCACCAAAATGTATCGCTCCAAATTTTTTGCATCCTTACCCTCAGGCTATAGGATCTACGCCTAGAAGGGGGATGCGAGAAGGATGGGACAATACCTTAGACTAAGAGGCCCTTTGAAGGTCCCGCCTCTCGGTTTGATGTGTTCATTTTTATACTCAATCATTCAACTCCTAGGTTTGGCCAAGATGAATCTAAACTATTCTATCTACCAATGATAATTTAAATGGATACAGAAAATAGGAATGAGTGCTAATAACAAATAATATGCTAATTAGAATGTGTCATACCTGATTCCGGATGTTTGATGAAGATTCTGAGTTTTGTAGTAGTCCAGATCACCTCAGTTTGTATGTAATCATCTGAGATCATATAGGATCGTCTGATATCTGACGAATTCGTTAGATGAATTCGTCAGAAACCTGCAATCACATAAATAGATGCAAAATACCAAATATGCAAGTGCAAAAGCAAAGGACAATGGTAGAAATAACAACAAACATGCCTAAATAATGGATTCCAATAACAAATAAGGAAATGCAGTAGATTTAATGATTGATTTTAACCTTACCATGCAATTAGGCTAAATGAGGTGAAATCCAAGATGTAAAAAACATAATAATTCAAGACAATGCAGAAATACAATATGAAAAATGCAGAGAAAACTAAGGGAATGCAAAATTTGGACTCGGATTGCCCCCAATCTGGACTACAGTTAGGATCACCTCCAATCATACGAGATCGTCCGTAATCGTCCAAGATCGTTTGCATCGATCTGAGCTATCTTCGACTGCAAAATAGTAGAGTTCCTGCAAGAAAATGCAAAACATAGAACATAGACAGTAGTGCGAGGGAATAAGGAGTTAAATCTGTCAGCTAAGAGGTTTAGGGAAATTAGAATCAAGGGGGTCATGTAGGGTCAGTGGGGTAAACTAGAAAATCCTAGTTTATATAGGCTTAGGAAGAGGTTTAAGAGGTTGGGGATCATCCCAATCTAGGATATCTCCAATAGGGAAATCTCCAACTACGCAGACGTACTTCTACCTAAGTTGGAGAGGCTGTTGAAATAGAAGATAATTATGAAAATTCGGTTTTGGAACAAAATCATCTGGACGTTCTGTCCATGATGATTTCATCATATCTGGGACGATCTCATCTAATCTACGATGATATCATCCAATGGTCAAAACAAATCCTAAAAATGGCACAAAAAATATGTCCTTTGATGTCATTTATGATACGGTGGTTCTCCGGGCTGAGGTTGCCCACCTCCAGGCTCAGGTGCAGACACTACAAGATGAGGCTACACGGCTCAAAGCTCGGGGTGGAGGAGTGAGCACTCGAGATTTGGCATGGTCTATTTCTCAGACCGCATTATACCAGGGGTTGTACTATCATGCGGTCCTAGAGGGATAGAGGATATCATTGTCAGCCCCCATTGTAGAGCCGGTCATGATGGGATCATCAAGGACATCCTCACGATCGACGACGAGGACCCGAGATACGACCCGGACCTCTATGGGACCACCTCCTCCACGTCAGGGTGGGGGAGGAGATGAGGCTGAGAGCTCGAGGGCTTCTCGAGGCTAGCTACTATAGAGTGCATATTTATTATATATGTATCTATATATTTATTTTTGAGGGGATTGAGTATGCCAGGGTTTTGATTGTGGCATACCAATCTAGATGATGTAGATAATTGATTGATGATATATATAGATTATATTTTTGATGATATGACTTGTGTAAATGTTGTATTATGATGCTTGAATTGTTGATTCATGTAATTATGTCGTTGGAAATAAATTATAATGTTATGTCATGCCATAAAATTTGTAAATGAAATAATCTGATGTGCATAAATTGGTTGTTTTGGTGTGATTTGATGAAAAATAAAAGGGACTTCTAACAATAATTTCAAAGGACATTGTCATTGTTATAGACCATTTCATGGAGTCGCCGCTCGCTAGGTCGTCAAGCTAGTCCTAGTATAGAAATATTGCTAAAAGTAAAAGAGTGCTTAAGAGACTATCTTAAGACTTTGTGTTGTGATGATGAAAATGATGATGGTGATAATTTGTTTTCAGATTTTTTTTCCACGAAATATATTTAAAAGTGATTTTTGCTAGGCATAAATTCCTAAGTGTGATAGATTTTTGAATAATTCCTTAGAAATTATACCATGGTTGCAATATGGAATGTTTTGACATAATGACATGAAATAGAATAAGTGTTCGCTCATTTTGAAGCACAATTGTGTAACATAATGATGTAAGCCATATGTGTTTTTAAAATGGATGGGAAAATAAAATTAGAACAATGGTTTGCGCTAGGCATAGAATTATAGGTATAGACTTATACCATCATCACGAAATCCAAAGATAAAATAAATATTTTAGTTTTATTGCATGATTGATTTTTTTATTTTTGATTTTTGATAGACAGAAAATAATAATATGATGAACATGTTGTTTGCAATCGTTTTGCAATTTTGTGACACAATGTATATAATTGTTTTTATACAAAACATAATTCTGAAATAAGAGGATAAAATTATTCCGAAAAGAATTACAGAAATATTTTAAATTATCTCAAAAACAAATGTAGGTTTATAAGGGATCCTCATGTGCAAATGTGAGTTCATTACCGATCTTGATTTATCATAATGATACAAAATCTCTCAAATACAAATGTGTGTGCAATTGTATTTGTTCATTTACCAATTTTGAGCAAGATAATTTGATACAAGCAATTTGCTTTAACCAAATGAATGTTCGTTAACCATGATTTATATGCATATAATCATACCAGACTACTGTGCAAGTTAGGTTATCAAGAGCTAGCTAATCCATAAGACGATATAGGTCTATACAAAATAAGGTCGCTAATGTGACAGACATATCACCACGCTAGGAATTACCCAAGGCCAAGCGGGTTGGGCACAAACCACCTGTTATGGGGCTTACCTCACAGTTTTTGAATAATTGAGAATTCTAGGGATTCAAGCTCATTCACCCTTCTTTTCTTTTCAAGGGGTAGGGAAAGGATTTTATTGCATTTTGCTTTTGCTTTTCTCTTTTGCTCTTTTTTCTTTTTCTTTCTTTTTTTGTATTTTTGCTTGATTTTTGAGATAATGCTGAAATATTGTTGTGATGATACAAAATAACATTTTTCTTTTTCTCTTTTTCTTGCATTTTTCTTTTCTTCCTATGCTAGGGATACTTGCTCAGATTAGCTGTAGAGCAAGGGATTTTTATTATGGGTAGGGGTGAGCTTGTCCTTTTGTCAATTCTCAAAGATTCTAGACCATGTGCATGATAGGATAGCAGGGGAAACTTTTCGCTCAAGAAACCACGTCTACTATGTAGCATGATATTGAATTTGCAATGAAATAATTTTAATGTGAAAAGATATACTTGGTTCAAGTAAATAACAAGATCAGTTCTCTATGCTCAAAATGTTATTTAATGCCAATGTGGACTTTGATATAAGAGAGATTAATAATCATACCAAATAAAATCAAGATATTTATTATGTGAGTGTGAAAGTGTGGGATTCCAAATAAATGCTCATTTATCTAAAATAATTGAAAATATAACTACAAATTCCAAGAATTGACAGGTATATATAAAAAATGTTTTTGAAGATTTTGACAATTTTGATGTTTTTGTATTTGATTTTAATTGATGAATTGCAAGAAGAAATATTATTATTGTTCTTTGAAAAATATTTTGATAGAAATGTCTAAAAATGAAACAATATGCAAAATACAATATATACAAATGATAAAATGACTCAATGTTTTATGCATAGTAGCGTTTGAGATGCATAATGTTCATAGGTTCTTTAAGTTCTTTACCATCTAAGGTAGATAATTTGTATGCTCCTGATCCAAATTTAGCAGTGATGATATATGATCCAAGCCAATTGGGCTCGAATTTACCTTTAAGGTCTTTAGTAGCATTAGTATTTTTTTTATTTTCTTTTAAGACAAGGTCACCGATCTCAAAGGATCGAGGATGAACTTTCTTGAGATATGCTCTCTTAAGCTTGTTTTGGTAGGCACGAAGATGCTCCAAAGCATTGATGCGCTTTTCATCTAAAAGTTCCAGTGACTAAATCTTCCAGCACGATATTCATCCCCTACTTTAGTATCTTGAAGTAGTAGAGCCAAAGAAGGAACTTCTAATTCAAATGGAAAAACAGCTTCAGCGCCATAAACCAAAACGAAAGGTGAAGTTCCAATGGGGGTGTGAACACTAGTTCGATAGGCCCATAAAGTAGGATATAATTGGATGTGCCAATCTCGACCAGATTTATTGACCGATCTTTTGAGAATTTTAAGTAATGTTTTATTAGATGCTTTCGCTTGGCCATTACCCTGAGGATAATAGGGAGTGGACCAACGATGTTGAATTTTATACTTTTGACATAATTTTTTGACATCTTTATTTTTGAAACAAGTTCCATTATCAAAAATGAGATTGGCAGGAATGCCAAACCTACAAATAATTTGATTAAAAAAAAATTTGGAAACTTGTGTTCCAGTACAAGAAGCTAAAGGCATAGCTTCAACCCATTTTGTGAAATACTCCGTAGCGATTATGATAAATTTGTGTCCATCAGATGACATAGGGTTGATTTTCCCAATGATTTCTAAGCCCCATTTTGAAAAGGGCCAAGGAGATGAAATAGCCTGTAGCTCTTGTGCGGGCGCATGGACAAGGTCAGCATGTTTTTGGCACTTGTCGCAATGGCACACATAATCATGTGCATCATTCTCCATGGTAGGCCAAAAATATCCTATCCGAAGGAGCTTCTTAGCAATGGCGTTACCACTAAAGTGTCCTCCACAAGATCCATCGTGGGCTTCACTCAAAGCTGATCTAGATTCTTCTAGATTCAAACATCTTAATAATATGCCTTCAAAAGATCTCCTATACAAGGTATTACCAACAATTACGAAGTGACTTGCTCGTCTACGTAATAATCGACGTTGGTTGCTAGTATAACCATCAGGGAAGGTTCCATTTTGCAAAAAATTAAATATATCAGTATACCATGGTTCAGGAGTTGTTTCGTTGATTAGAAACACATCCAAAGGTTCTAAGCATGATTTTCTTGAAGCGGGTTCCTAGAGTCGATGAATAATGATGGTAGCATATTCATTGTCTAACTCCAAGGGTAAAAGAGATGCAGTTGCAGCCATAGCGTCAGTCGCACGATTGCTAGTTCAAGGAATAGCTTCCAAAGTAACTTGATCAAACAAGGATAATAACTACAAAACATATGCTTTATATGGGTGTAATTTATCATCTCTAGTCTGATAAACATCATTTATTTGATTTATGACAAGTTGGGAATCACCAAAAACTAACAATTTTTTAATTTTCAATGCCAAAGTTGCTCGTAATCCAAGGATTAGAGCCTCATATTCAACAGTATTATTAGTGCAAGCAAATGTTAGTTTAAAGGATAGAGGGATAAGATGTTTTTGTAGAGATATTAAGATAATACCTGCACCAACCCCACTCATACATCGGGCTCCATAAAAGTATAGGGACCATTGTTCAAGATGGTCTGCCTCTAATTTAAGGCATTCATCGGGAAGTTCAATTATGAGGGGATGGGTAGACTCTAAGGGTGCAGCAGCTAATTTATCTGCTATGATTTGACCCTTAAAAGACTTATGTCCTATAAACATGAGTTCAAACTTGCTTAGCACAAGAACCCACTTGGTTGTGCGACCAGATAAATACGGTCGACTCATAAGATATCACGAAGGGTCGAATTTGGCAATAACATAGGTTTTTTGACTGAGCATATAATGTCATAGTTTCTATGTAGAAAATACGACTACAAGACATAACTTCTCTAATATGGTATAGCGAGTTTCATAACTGATTAGGGTTCTACTGATGTAATAAGTAGCACGCTCTTTCTTCTCATCATCAAGCTGAGCTAACATAGCTCCTAAGGCAAAATCGGAAGCAAAAATGTACAAAATAAATGGACAATCAGATCTAGGTGGGGAAAGCACCGGTGGTTGGAGGAGATATTGCTTGAGGAGTTCAAATGCTTCCTAACATTTTTCATCCCAATGAAAAGAGACATCTTTCTTAAGAAGTTTAAGAAAGGGTCCGGTTTTATCTACCAACTTATCAATAAAGCGGTGAATAGCTTGAAGCTTACCTTGTAAACTTTGTAATTTTGATATATTGGTGGGTGCGGGCATATCAGTGATAGTCGTGATCTTGAGAGGGTCAATTTCAATGCCACATAAGGAAACTATAACCCCCAATAATTTACCGAACTTAACTCCGAAGATACATTTGGTTGGATTCAATCGGATAAGATACTCCCTTAACCGATCAAATACTTTTCTCAAGTCATTTAAATGATCATCTTCTTTGATGGAATGAGCTATAATATCATCTACATAATCATGTAGAATATCATGCATCATATCGTGAAATATATAAGTCATAGCTCATTGATAGGTTGCACCTGCGTTCTTTAAACCAAATGGCATTACTTTCCAACAAAAGGTTCCCCAAGGGGTAATAAAGGTTGTCTTAGCCTGATCTTCAGGAGCTATCCTGATCTGATTGTAATCAAAAAATCCATCCATTAGGGATATCATTCCACTTCTAGTAGTAAAATCAATGATTTGATCCATGTTAGGAAGAGGAAAATCATCTTTAGGGCAGGCAGCATTAATGTCTCTGAAGTCTGTACAAACCCTAACTTTAGTGGCTTCTTTCTTAGTTACTGGAACTACATTTGAGATCCATTCAGCATAATCAATGGCTTGTATAAAAATGACCTTCAACAGTTTTTCTAGTTCTGCTTTGACTAGTAAGGCCACTTTAGGATGCATTTTTCTAAGTTTCTATTTAACAGGTTTAGCATCTGGATGGACTACTAGATGATGCATGACTACAGAAGGGTCTAGACCTGGCATGTCTTCATATGTCTAGGCAAAGACATCCTCATAGTATTTAAGAAATGAAATGTATTTATCTTATTTTTCTTGACTTAATTCTGATCCAATATTTATTATGTGAGGGTTATGTTCGGTTCCAATGTTAATTTTGATACCGTTTTCAACTTCCATATGTAAATCTCTCTCAAAATTAGGTGGGGCGGGTGAAACACCCAATTCTTGTAATTCTTCCAAGGTTAGCTTGGATAATTCGTCTTGAGGAGTCGAGGCCTCAAGCTGGGCTATACTAGGTATAGAGCCATCAAAATAAAATTTGTTATGCAATAAATCATCAACGGAGACATCATGGAAGATATCCCCTTCCAACTCATCGTCGGATTCGAGAATCATCTCAGGGTAGGTGAGAGATAGCATATGACAGGTAAAGGGATTATTTTTTGAAAGAAAAGAATCTTGTTTATCGAGATAATCTTGATAACATGTAAGATGGTCATCCTCCTCAAATGGGAAGGGTTGACCTTTACTAGGAAATAGGCCCACACCGCATCGGGTAGGCCATGGTTCTACCTCAATAGGTTCCTTCATACCATTTTGGAAAGGTCCCAAACCTTTCCCTTTATAGCCCAATTTAAGCATTATGGGTTTAGCTTTAATATATTCATTAGAAAAATAGCATCGAGCATATCCATCACAATGTGTCTTGATGTTTTGGGGTATTCTTCCCCAATCATATCCCTTATAAACAAAAGCACAACTTTCGACTTGGTAGATACTTCCCATAGGTTGTGGGAGGCCCAAGGTATGAGGAGAAGGTGGGAGTTTATTTAAAACAAGGGAAGCTTGCACGACAGTGTTGATCTCTTAGTAGATAAATCGGGTAGGAGTTCATCAGTAAGAGCGTAAGAGGTAGAAGGAACATTTATTAGATCTTCTGATGTGGAAAGAATGTTTGTAGTGGGTGGGGATGTTATAGGGATATTGATGGATGAGTCTATCGATGTGGAAGTTATAGGGGTAAAACAAGGAATATTGGTTGTAGTTCTGGGATCTTTTCGAGGTCCTAATGGGGTTTGTTCAGAAAGTGGTTGAGCTATATGTAGAGGTGTAGTTGATGGGGAAAAAGTAGGTGATGTTATGGGTGAGTGTTTCACATGTTTAGACGGTTGATGAGAATTAGGATGTGTGGATGACAAAGCAGGGCAAAATTTAAATCCAACCGGTTCTGCCAAAGCACACATATCAAAGGGTCTAGGGTCACCATGAATGGTAACCAATTGGTTTTTAAATTTGAATTTAACACATTGATGTAAAGTGGATGGAACTACTCGCATCGCGTTGATCCAAGGGCGACCCAAAAGTATATTGTACGATGCAGGGCAATGTACAATAAACACGATCGTATCTAGGGTTCTAGGACCAACTTGCAAGGGTATAGTAATGACTCCACATGTTTCTTGTGTCTTGTCATTGAAGGCTTTTATGATCATATCTATTCTTTTCATTTCGTCACTCCTAAAGCCAAATCTTTAGTAGAAGTCAAAAGTGCGTATGTTTAAAGATGAACCATTATCAATCAAGACACGTTTAACGGCTACGTCCCCAATTAGGGCAGTAATATATAAAGGGTTATCCTTATGTAAACTATGTTGTGGTATATATCTATCTCGAAAGTCAATACAATCAACTTATTGAGTTATGATAGTATTGGTCATGGCTTCAGGTTGAATATTTTGTGGTACCATCATTTGGCTTAATGTGAGCATTAATTCATCCCTATGGGTAGGAGAAGATCTTAAAAGGTCCAAAAGGGAAATTCTAGCTGTAGTATTGGATAATTGTTCATTAATATTATATGGAGGCTTAGGTTGAACATGAGGCATATGACTCCCTTTATTAGGATTTTTCAAAACAAATGGAGCTGATCCATCATTTTGCGTTTGATCCTGTTGAGAGTTTTGGGCCTTTTGTCGGGTAACAACTCCGATGGTACCTACAATATTATTTTGAGGATGATGAATTGGTATCGGTCTAACGTTTATGGCTTGTTCATTAGATAGGAACTGATGAGAAGAGGGTCGAGTAGTAACTCTTCTAGGAAATGGTTCTTCCGGAACCATAGAATTTGTGATAGGTTGAATAGGATCTGATTCATTTTTAGAACTATTCGATTGATTTGAGGTGATGTCCATTTCACTTTCAGTATCAGATTCTACATCACTAAGATCAAGTGTTTGAGTATTATATAGGGGTCTGGATGTAACCATGGATAAAGTTGTGTCAAATGTTTCTAGATCGTGAATAGGTAAATGCCCACTAATGGCTCCTACATATCGGGTAGGAGGGGGAACATTATGATGTTCAATTTGATTAGCCACCTCTTTGCCATGTTTTGGTAAAGGATGTTGAAATATGTCCACTGATTGATTGGCATTCTGATTCTAACTTTGAAGGGTGTTCTTTTGAACATTACTAGTAGGATTTTTTTTAGGTTGAAAGGCTTGTACCTCCATATCATTGTTATCAATTAAATATTGTATTTTATGTTTTAATCATTTACAAGAGTTGGTAGCATGTTCGGGTCCTCTATGGAAATCACAATGAAAATCAGCTTTGTATCCGGGTATGGTTGGATAAGGTTCCCGGATAGTTGGTAATTGGATCAATCCTCATGCTAGTAATTGCGGGAGAATGGTTGATAAAGGTTGATTTAACCTAGTAAATTCTCGAGGTGGTTTATCAAAAGGTTTCAATATGAACTTCTCTATTGTTTTTACAGTATTAACATTGGCAATGTTTCTGCTATCAGTGACTCCATCACCCACAACTTGTTTATTTTTGTATTGATTTTTGGATGTTTTCTCATCATCTTTCTTTTTGAGCTGACCTCTTCTAATGAGATCGTCTTCCACTCTTCGGGCTAAGCCTATAGCTTGATCGAAGGTGGTCAAGGTAGCAGTTGATAATTCATAGGATATTTTTTCTTGTAAATTATTGAAAAAAATATCCAACATTTCCCGATAAGGTAACACAAAGTGTAATTTTCCAATCAACTGCATCCATGAAGCTAAGAAGTCAGCAAAACACTCATATTTGTCTTGTTTTAGGTTGTATAAATCTTTAATAGTTACATGCCTTTCAATATAGGCACTAAATTGATGCACAAAAGACTCAGTAGATCTATCCACCGCTGTGACCCTCTCTGTAGCCACCAATAGAAAACCTGAGGCCTCTCTCGGTCAACCCCTGTCAGTGGGAGCCCTATCGGCCTCTGTACTACAATGTGCTCCTAGAACCAAACCTGTAGTAGCGATGTCAAGACCAGTTATCGACCTCCCTTGTATATGACCCCATGCAAGATCCTATACAAGTGGCAGAGTACAAAGCTACCCCATGCAAATCTGTACCCGTGGTCTCTCATGTCGCAGACTATATCTGAGAGGAGCCATGGTAGCCTACACCTACTCTGGTGGCACAATAGTAAGCCACCTACCACCCCTGCCAAAACTCGAGTCAGCCTAGATGCCCCAGGCATCTACCGTAGAGACTCGATGTTCACCCTGCCCTTCTCCAGGGTGAAGCTCGGGTCTCCAGTCAGCCTCATCATCGCCTGGCCTTGATTGGCCACCGACATCATCAGCCGTCCTTGTATGGGTATCCTCATGATCCTCCATACGTCCTCTAGTATGGGAGCCATCTCCCCTATCAGTAGTCAAAAGCAGGACGACCCCGGATACCATCTCTCTGCTAGGGCTGTTAGTAGCCCCATGTCAGTCGATACTTATGGCATCTCTGCCACATGTTGTAGACCGACCTGTCCTAGTCGGTCATGCTCTGCTTGGTCAAGTGTGGCTATGTCATCTCTTAGTCTACCGTATTTTTGTTCTTGACTCTTTAATAATCCCCTCTACAAAACAAACAATAACAACAAAATTTATTAATAACCAATCAGTAAAATCAAATTAAACACATTTTAAAATCAAGTTAAAGATGTTATCATCCACCATCGGATGATATCATCCTAAATTTGTCAAAATCGTCCTTTGTAGGACAAATTCTTCTCTGATTTCACAAACTTGGGGATCGCCCCTTGTTGAATGAGATCGCCCCTAATTCACTGATTTCGCCCTCAGACAAAATCGATGATCTAGGGACGATTTCAACGAAATAGGGACAATTTCATCTGGACGTCGTCGATGACCTAAAAATAGTCGCGATGCCCCAAATCATCAAAATTTAAATCCACAAATTGCACAAAGAAAAATCAAAACTAATCTACTAGCCTTAGATCCTTACCCGTAGCCTGCGCCAGACCTCTGTCGCTCTGTGCGCTATCTCCACCATTTTCTCTCTGCAAAACTTTGGAACAATAAAGATGAACAGTAAAAATGAATTAAGGTTTTACCCTATTTTCTTAATTTTATTTAAAAAGTCAATATTTTAATTTTTGCCTTTCCGTTTTTTTACTTGTATCGCTCCAAATTTTTTGCATCCTTACCTTCAGGCTAAAGGATCCGCGCCGGAAGGAGGATGGGAAAAGGATGGGACGGTACCTCGGACTGAGAGGCCCTTTGAAGGTCCCGCCTCTCGGGGGAGGGGTATTAAGGTGATTTTTCGACGGATGGTGGGGTTCACCAGGGAAACGTTTAGTGGCAGTTTCCACGCCTAGGTTGGGAATGAGTTTAATGTGTTCAATTTTAGCTTTAAACATCCAAGTCCTAGGTTTGGCCAGATGAATCTAAGTTATTCTATATGAAAATGCAAATTAAATGAATACAAAAAATAGATTTGAACAGAAAACAGAGAGAATAAGCTAGATTAAAGAGACATACCTGATCCGGATGTCTGATGGAGGTTCTAATTTTTGAAGCAGTCAGGATCATCTGGAATTTGACGAGGATCGTCTCGAGGATCACGACGAATTCATCAGACGAATTCATCAGAGACACGCAATCAGAGAAGCAGATACAAAATACAAAAAATGCAGCAATACAAACAGAGGGCAATGATGTAGAATGATATCAATAATATTAGACGGATAATTATAAACAAAATATGAGTGTATTTCAATGATTTAATGACAAATTATGATTTTATCATGCATTAAAACTATATGGGTGAACTCCAAAATGCAGAGTAATAAGGAATAACCATAGAATTAACTAAATGCAGAAAAGAGTGGAGAAAATGCAAACTCCAGGCACTGATTGCCCCCAATGTTGATTGTAGTCGAAATCATCTCGGATTGGTACGAAATCGTCTCGAATTGGACAGGATCGTCTACGACGATCTGAGCTTGCTCCGGCTGAAGAATAACAAAGTTCCTGCAAGAAAACTCAAGAAGGGACAAAGGCAAACAATAGTCTAGGATATCCTAATGCATATGAAACTTGAAGTGCAGAAAAATTCAGCCAGGGGAATGTCAAGGGGAGGGCCTAAGATTAAATAGGCATAGGAAAGAGGTTGGGAGGTTGGAGATCATCCCATTTTGGGAGATCTCCAACGAGGGGAGACTCTAACGGTGCAGACGCGTCTCTGCCCGAGTTAGAGAAGCTGTTGAAACAGAAGCTAATTATGAAAAATCAGTTTTGGGACGAAATCGTCTGGACGTTCTGCTCCAGACGAAATCGTTCGATATGAGGCGATATCGTCTGATCGGAGACGATATCGTCCAACGGATCAAACAAACTCTAAAAATGGCATGGAAAATGAGGAAACGGGTAGCGAGGCGGTTTGGGAGCGGTTTTGGGGTTGAAATTTGAATTTGAATTATTACTAAGGTAATTTTAATTATTTACTAACCAATTTTAGGGTGCTACATTTTGCCCCCTCTTTAGCGAATTTTTTGAAGAAAATGCGTTAAAGATGAGTTCTTCTCGATTTACGAGAAAGCAAAAATTATTCCCATTTTTAGGCGACGATTCTTGGTCGAATCGTACGACGACTTACTATGATGCCCCCTCCGTGTTTTTACCCAAATCGAACGTTTGAGGTAAAAACGCGAAAAAGCAAAAAATTAAAATGTTTTTAATTGTTTTTGAATAAAATTAAAAAAATAGGGAAAAACCCTAATTCATTGTTACTGTTCATTTTCATTTTCTAGTTTGTGGAGCTCTGCAAACAAAATGGTCGAGACAACGCACAGATCGACAGAGGTCCGGCGCGGGCTACGGGTAAGGGTCTAAACTTAGTTTAGAATGCTTGAATTTTGATTTTCTATGCTTTTTAGATTAAATTTTGATGATTTTTGAGCATCGCGGCCGTTTTTGGGCCGTCGACGTCGTCGGGACGAAATCGTCTCGATATCGCCGATTTCGTCCAGAGGCGAAATCGACAAAATGGGGACGATTTTGGCTTGCAAAATCGGAGATGAATTTGCTCAAATTTTGGACGATATCGTCCAATAGTGGACGATATCATCATTGATGAAATTGAACTTGCTTTACTTGCATTTTTAATCACTATTTTATTAATGATTTTTATTGTTTTGTTGTTTATGTTGCGAGAGGATTACTAAAGAGCAGAGAATGGAAATACGACGGGCTGAGGGATGACTTGGCCGCTCTATCTCAGGCAGAGCGAGATCGGTTGGCACAAGTCGGCTTGCGGCATGTGGCGAGAGATGCCACAGGTTTCTACAGATATGGGGCTATTGACAGCCCTAGCAAAGAGGTGGTATCCGGGTTCTTCCTTTTTGGTTATCGATAGGGAGATGACTCCCACACTAGAGGATGTATGGAGGATTTTGAGGATCCCCATACAAGGACGGTTGATAACTCCCATGGCCAATTAGGGCCACGCGATGATGCGGTTGTGCGGTGATCCGAGCTTCGCCCTAGAGAAGAGCGAAGTGAACATCGAGTCGCTATGCCAGATGCAGGGCATCTAGACTAACACAGGTTTTGGCTGGGGTTGTAGGTGGTCTTCTGCTATGCCATCAAGTGGATGCAGAGTACCATGGCTACTGATAGATGTGGTCTACGACATGAGAGACCACGGATACAGGTTTGCTTGGGGGAGTTATGTACTATGCCGATTGTATAGGATCCTACATGGGGTCGTATACAAGGGCGGTCGATGTCTGGTCATGACATCACTACTACAGGTTTGGTTCTGGGAGCACATCATGGTGCGGAGGCTGGTAGGGCTCCCACGATAGGGATTGATGGGGAGAGGCCTCGAGCTTTCTACTGGTGGCTCCGAAGAGGGTCACAATGGCGGATAGATCCGCAATGTCCCGGAGACTACTTGACGACCTTGTCTTCGACCGGATCACCTGGAGGCCTTGGAGAGATCATCCGGGGTGGGCCGAGGATGGACGAGAGCTGGCTCACGTTAGGCGAACCTGCTAGCTGAGGATGGATAAGGGAGAGGTGGAGCTCCATCGCTACAACCGAGTTTTGAGGTAGTTTGGTCTACGACAGGGGATCCCATCTCTCAGAGACTACGAGTTTTCTCGGACTGTCTGGGATAACACTACAGTTAGCGGGGCTCCGGATATGCAGCGCTTCTAGAGTCAGGATGTAGATGATGCCCCCATTCAGCCGGTGGATGGGGACGATGCAAGGGTAGCCAACGATTATGATGTTTGGTACACAAGCATCCGCCCTTCTCGAATGACGAGGGCTCAGGGTCTAATTCATGTAGTTGTGCATCGGATGGGGAGGCGGTGCCGGGCGGCCATTGAGGCAGCACGGGGTCATGGAGGGAGAGAGCGGGAGGAGACCACGGGGCTCAGTAGAGGCCATAGCAACGGGAGAGGAGGGAGGAGAGACCCCCTTCTCCATGGAGAGAGAGGCCACCATCGCCCGATAAGGGCAAGGGTGTGGACATAGGAGAGAGTAGTGAGATGGCTACTCTCCGGGCGGAGCTGTCCATCTCCAGGCATAGGTGCAGACTTTACAGGATGAGGCTACACGCCATCGAGCGGAGGCTACACAGCTCAAATATGAGGTCGCACACCTTAGAGCACTGAGTGGAGGAGTGAGCACTCGGGAGCTGGCACGGTCGATTGCTCGGACCACGTTCTATCGGGGTATCTACTTCCGGATGGTGCCAGAGGGCCGGAGGGTACAGCTGCCAGCCGGCATTGCGGATCCGATCGGGGTTGGGTCATCGAGGACTTCATCTCGATCGACGACTAGGACTCGCAGTACCACACATACTACGATGGGGCCACCTCGTCCACCTCAAGGCGGGGAGGAGATGAGGCTGAGAGCTCGAGGGGTTCTCGAGGCTAGGCTACTCCTGTATAGACTGATTATATGATTTGAGAGGATTGAGTATGCCAAGATGTAGATTGTGGCATACCAATCTAGTTTTGATATGATGTACATATATTGTTGAGATATATATATATATATATATATATGATATTTTTGATCATATGACTTGTCTTATGTGTTTGTATGATGCTTTATTGTTGTGGTGTGATTGATTTGATGATTCATGTAATTATGTCGGTTGGAAATATTATGGTTTGAATGTCATGTTTTTAAAATTTAAATGAAATAATCTGATGTAAACAAATTGGTTGTTTGTGATGTGATTTGATAAAAATGAAAAGGGACTTCTAACAATAATTTCAAAGGACATTGTCGCTATTATAGACCATTTCATGGAGTCGCCGCTCACTCGGTCGTCAAGCTAATCCCAGTATAGAAATATTGTTAAAAGTAAAAGAGTGCTTAAGAGACTATCTTAAGACTTTGTTGTGATGATGCAAATGATGATGATGATGATGATTTGTTTTCAGATTTCCATGAAAATATTATGCATGAAATATTTTAAAATGACTTTTGCTAGGCATAAATTCCTAAGTGTGATAAATTTTTTGGATAATTCCCTAGGAATTATACCATCATTACAAAATTGAAGTTTGACATAATGACATGAAAATAGAGTAAGTGTTTGTTTTGTTTTAAAGCATAATTGTGTAACATAATGATTTAAGTCATATGTTTTTATGATTTTGAATAAATGGAAAATAAAATTGGTACAATGGTTTGCGCTAGGCATAGAATATTTAGGTATAGACTTATACCATCATCGCAAAATCCAAAGAAGAAAATAATAGATTTATTGCATGGTTGATTTTTAATTTTTGAAAATAGTCAAAAAATATGAAGATGAGGACTTGCGCTAGGCATAAAATTCCAATTTTGGTTTTGGAACTATACCATCGTCGCGAAAGTCAAAAGTTATATATAAACGTAACTTTATTGCATGTTTTGAAAATGATTTTGATTTTTGATAATGCATATAGTTGTCTTTATACTAAACAACTGTTCTTTAAAGAGGAAAATGAATTTATTCCAAACAATTTGCAAAAATATTTCAAAGTATTTTAAAGACAAAAGTTAGATTTATAAGGAATCCCATGTGCGTAGGTGAGTTCATTACCAATCTTGATTTATCATAATGATACACAAAATCTCTCAAATACAAAATGTGTGTGCAATTGCATTGTTCATTTACCAGTTTTGAGCAAGATAATTTGATACAAGTGATTTGAATGAACCAAATAAGTGTTCGTTAACCATGATTTAGATGCATATAACCATACCAGACTACTATGTAGGTCGGGTTATCAAGAGCTAGCAAATCCATGAGCAGACATAGGTCTATACAAAATAAGGTCGCTAATGTGACAGACATATCGCCACGCTAGGGATTACCCAAGGCCAAGCGGGTTGGGCACAAACCACCTGTTATGGGGCTTACCTCACAGTTTTTGAATAATTGAGAATTCCAGGGATTCAAGCTCATCAACCCTTCTTTTCTTTTCAATGGGTAGGGAAAGGGATTTTATTGCTTTTGCTTTTGCTTGTTTCTTTTTCTTTGCTTTTGCTTTTCTTTTTCTCTTTTTTTTTTTTGTATTTTTGTATTTTGGCTTGATATTTGAGATAATGCTGAAATAACTTGTTTCTTTTCTCTTTTTCTTGAACTTTGCTTTTCTTCCTATGCTAGGGATACTTGCTCGGATTAGCTGTAGAGCAAGGGATTTTTATTCTGGGTAGGGGTGAACTTGTCCTTTTGCCAATTCTAAAAAATTCTAGACCATGTGCATGATAGGATAGCGGGGAAACTTTTCGCTCAGGAAACCACTTCTACTATGTAGCATAGCATGGAAATTACAAATGTAATCATTTTATTGTGAAAAGATATGCTTGGTTTAAGTAAATACCAAGATCAATTCTCTATGCTCAAACTTTATTTAATTAAATTTTGTGGACTTTGATATAAGAGAGATTAGTAATCATGCCAGATAAAATCAAGATATTTATTTTTGTGTTTGTGATAGTGGGGGATTCCAAATAAATGCTAATTTATCCAAAATAATTTGAAAATATAACTGCAATACTTGAAGAAGAAATATATACAACAAATATTTTTGAGGAGTTTGATAATTTTGACTCTCTCTTTCTTCTTTATTTTTTTGGGTTTCAAAAGAGTCAATAATATTGTTGTTTTGACTTTTATTTTTTTCATTTGTTTTTGTGTAAAGAGTTTTATATATATTTTTAAAATGAGACAACATGCAAAATATGTACAAATGATGAAATGACCAAATTTTATGCGTAATATCGCTTAAGATGCATAATATTCATAGGTTCTTTTAAATCTTTACCATCTAAGGTAGCTAATTTGTATGCTCTGATTCAAATTTAGCAGTGATAATATATGGTCCAAGCCAGTTGGGCTCAAATTTACCTTTAAGGTCTTTAGTTGCATTAGTATTTTTTTATTTTCTTTTAAAACAAGGTCACCGACCTCAAAGGATCGATGACGAACTTTCTTGGCATATGATCTTTTAAGCTTGTTTTGGTAAGCACGAAGATGCTCCAAAGCATTGATGCGCTTTTCATCTAGGAGTTCAGTGGTGAGTCTGCCAGCTCGATATTCATCTCCTACTTCGGTATCTTGAAGTAGTAGAGCCAAAGAAGGAACTTCTAATTCAAAAGGAAAAATGGCTTAGCGCCATAAACCAAGACAAAAGGTGAAGTTCCAGTGGGAGTTCGAACACTAGTTCGATAGGCCCACAAAGCTGGATATAATTGAATGTGCCAGTCGCGGCCAGATTTATTGACCAATATTTTGAGAATTTTGATTAAGGTTTTGTTAGATGCTTCTGCTTTGCCATTACCACGAGGATAATAGGGAGTGGACCAAAGATGTTGAATCTTATTTTTTTGGCATAATTTCTTGACATCTTTATTTTTGAAACAAGTTCCATTGTATGAGATGAGATTTGCAAGAATTCCGAACCTACAAATGATTTGATTAAAAATAAATTTAGAGACTTGTGTTCTAGTGCGGGAAGCTAAAGGCATAGCTTCAACCCACTTCGTGAAATACTCAGTGGCGGTTATGATGAATTTGTGTCCATCAGATGACATGGGATTAATTTTGCCAATAATGTCTAAGCCCCATTTTGAAAAGGGCCAAGGAGATGAAATAGCCTGCAGCTCTTATGCAGGCGCATGGACAAGGTTAGCATGTTTCGGCACTTGTCGCAATGGCGCACATAATCATGTGCATCATTTTCCATGGTAGGCCAAAAGTAGCCTATCCTAAGGAGCTTTTAGCAATGACACTACCACTGAAGTGTCCTCCACAAGATCCATCGTGGACTTCACTTAAAGCTGATTTGGATTCTTCTAGATTCAAACATCTCAATAGGATACCTTCAAAAGATCTCCTATATAAAGTATTGCCAATTATTACAAATCGACTTGCTCGTCTACGTAATAACCGACGTTGGTTTCTATTAGAATTGGCAGGGAAAGTCCCATTTTGAAGAAAATCAACTATATCTGTATACCAAGGGTCAGGAGTAGTTTCATTGATTAGAAACACATCCAAAGGTTCTAAACATGACTTATTTGAAGCGGGTTCCTAGAGTCGACGAATAATGATGGTGGCATATTCGTCATCTAACTCCAAGGGCAGAAGAGATGCAGCTGCGGCCATAGCGTCAGCCGCACGGTTGCTAGTTCATGGAATAGCTTCCAAAGTAACTTTATCAAACAAGGATAACAATTGCAAAACATATGCTTTATATGGGCGCAATTTATCATCTCTGGTCTGATAAACTTCATTAATTTGATTTATGACAAGTTGGGAGTCACCAAAAACTAGCAGATGTTTGATTTTTAATGCCAAGGCAGCTCGTAATCCAAGGATTAGAGCCTCATATTCGGCAGTATTATTGGTGCAAGCAAATGTTAATTTGAAGGACAAAGGTATAAGATGTTTTTGCGGGGATATTAAAATAATACCCGCACTAGCCCCACTCATGCATCGGGCTCCATCAAAGTATAAGGACCATTGTTCAATATGGTCTGCCTCTAATTGAAGGCATTCATCAGGAAACTCAATGATGAGGGGATGGGTAGACTCTAAGGGTGCAGCGACTAAGCGATCTGCTATGATTTGACCCTTAACAGACTTTTGTCCTATGAATGTGAGTTCAAACTCGCTTAGAGCAAGAACCCACTTGGTTGTGCGACCCGATAAATAAGGTCGACTCATGAGATACCGCAAGGGATCATATTTAGCAATGACATATGTTTTTTGACTAAGCATATAATGGCATAATTTTTGCGTAGAAAATACGACTGCTAGACATAGTTTTTCTAATGAGGTATAACGAGTTTCATAACTGATTAAAGTTCGGCTAATGTAATAATTAGCACGTTCTTTCTTCTCATCATCAAGCTGAGCTAACATAGCTCCTAAAGCAAAATCTGAAGCTAAAATATACAGGAGAAATGGGCGATCAGGTCTAGGCGGTGAAAGCACAGGTGGGTTAAGGAGGTATTGTTTGAGAAGTTCAAAAGCTTCTTTACATTCGTCATCCCAATTAAAAGGGACATCCTTCTTAAGGAGCTTAAGAAAGGGAGTGGTTTTGTCCGCCAGCTTATCGATGAAGCGACGGATGGCTTGAAGTTTACCTTGTAAACTTCGTAACTCAGATATATTGGTAGGTGCGGGCATATCAGTGATAGCCGCAATCTTGAGAGGATCGATTTCGATACCACGTAAAGAAACTAAAACCCCTAATAGTTTACCGGACTTAACTCCGAATATGCATTTGGCTGGATTTAATCGAATAAGGTATTCTCTTAACCGATTAAATACTTTTCTCAAATCATCTAAATGATCATCTTCTTTAATAGAGCGAGCTATAATATCATCTACGTAATCATGTAGGATATCATGCATCATATCATGAAAGATATAAGTCATAGCTCGTTGATATGTTGCGTCTGCATTCTTTAAACCAAATGGCATCACTTTCCAACAAAAGGTACCCCAAGGGGTAATAAAGGTTGTTTTAGCCTGATCTTCAGGAGCTATCCTGATCTGATTATAGCCAGAAAATCCATCCATTAGGGACATCATTCCACTCCCGGTGGTAAAGTCAATGATTTGGTCCATGTTTGGAAGAGGAAAATCATCTTTAGGGCATGCAGCGTTAATATCTCTAAAGTCCGTGCAAACCCTAACTTTGGTAGCTTCTTTCTTGGTGACTGGAACTACATTCGAGATCCATTCGGCATAATCAATAGCTTGTATGAAAATAACATTCAGGAGTTTTTCTAACTCTCCTTTGACTAGCAGGGCCACTTTGGGATGCATTTTTCTAAGTTTTTGTTTAACAGGTTTAGCATCCGGATGGACTACTAGATGATGCATGACTACGAAGGGTCTAGGACCTGGCATATCTTCATATGTCCAAGCGAAGACATCTTCATATTCTTTAAGGAATGCAATGTATTCATCTTGTTTTTCTTGACTTAATGCTGATCCAATATTGATTATGTGAGGATTATCCTCAGTTCCAATGTTAACTTTAAGGACGTTTTCTACTTCCATGTGTAGATCTCTTTCAAAATTAGGTGGGGCGGGTGAAACGCCCAATTCTTGTAATTCTTTTAAGGTTAAGTTGGATAATTCGTCTTGATGAGTGGTGGCCTCAAGTTGGGCTATAGTTGGTATAGAACCATCAAAATAAAAACCATTGTGTAACAACTCTTCAACGGAGACATCATGGAAAATATCTCCTTCCAACTCCTCATCGGATTCAGCAATCAATTCAGGGTAAGCTATGGATAGCATATTGCTAGGTAAAGGGATTATTCTTTGAACACAAAGAATCTTGTTTATCTAGATAATCTTGATAACATATGAGTTGATCATCATCTTCAAAAGGGAAGGGTTGACCCTTACTAGGAAATAGGCCCACACCACATCGGGCGGGCCATGGCTCTACCTCAATAGGTTCTTTCATACCATTTTGGAAAGGTCCCAAGCCTTTCCCTTTATAGCCCATTTTAAGCATTATGGGTTTAGCTTTAATATATTCATTAGTAAAATAACATCGGGCATATCCCTCATGATGAGTTTTGATATTCCTGGGTATTCTTCCCCAATCATATCCTTTATAAATAAAAGCACAACTCCCGACTTGGTAAGTACTTCCCATAGGTTGTGGGAGGCCCAAAGTACGAGGAGATGGTGGCAAGTTGTTTAAAAGAATTGAATCTTGCATAAAAGCATTTGTTTTTCTGATATTAAGATTGTGGATAAATCCGGTAAAAGTTCATCAGAAAGAGCATAAGATGTAGAAGGATCATTCCCTATATCTTTAGATGTGGAAGGTATGATAGATGTTGATAATGTGGAGGTGTCAATAAATGGGTCTATAGGTTTTGAAATTATAGGGATAGAACATGAAGGATTGGTTGTGGATTGAAGACCTTTTTGAGGTTTTAGTGTGGTTTGTTCGAGAAGATGGTTGAGTTAAATGTATAGGTGTAGTTGATGGAGTAGATGATGTTATGTGTGTGTTTTTCACATGTTTAGATGAAAAATAAGAATTAGGATGTGTGGATGACAGAGCGGGGCAAAATTGCACTCCAACAGGTTCTGCCAAAGCACACATATCAAAGGGTCTAGGGTCACCATGGATAGTGACCAACTGATTTTTAAATTCAAATTTAACACACTGATGTAAAGTGGAGGGAACCGCTCGCATCGCATTGATCCAAGGGCGACCCAAAAGTATATTGTACGATGTTGGGCAATGTACAATAAACACGGTTGTATCTAGGGTTCTAGGACCAACTTGCAAGGGTAAGGTAATGACTCCACACGTTTCTTGTGTCTCGTCATTGAAAGCTTTGATAATCATGTCAGTTTTCTTCATTTCATCACTTCTAAAGCCAAATATTTGGTAGAAGTCAAAAGTGCAAATGTTTAGAGATGAACCATTATCAATCAAGACTCTTTTAACAACTACATCTCCAATTAGAGCAGTAATATATAAGGGGTTATCCTTATGTAAACTATGTTGTGGGATATCTTTATCTCGAAAGTCAATACAATCAACTTCTCGAGTGATGATAGTATTGGACATGGCTTCGGGTTGAATATTTTGAGGTACCATCATTTGGCTTAATGTAAGCATTAACTCATCCCTATGGGTAGGAGAAGATCTTAACAAGTCCAAAAGGGAAATTAAGGCTGTAGTATTGGATAATTGTTCATTAATATTGTAAGGAGGTTTTGGTTGAACATTAGACATATGATTCCCTTTATTG
This sequence comes from Wollemia nobilis, assembly GCA_028583015.1. Taxonomy (NCBI): domain Eukaryota; kingdom Viridiplantae; phylum Streptophyta; class Pinopsida; order Araucariales; family Araucariaceae; genus Wollemia; species Wollemia nobilis. The sequence continues at coordinate 2,356,528 of JAQPPZ010017049.1, read as the reverse complement.
GGATTTTTCAAAATAAATGGAGCTGATCCATCGTTACGAGTTTGATCTTGTTGAGAGTTTTGAGCATGTTGTCTGGTAACGGCTCCGATGGTACCTACAATGTTATATTGAAGACGTTGAATTGGTCTTGGTTGAGCGTTTATGGCTTGTTCATTAGGAAGGAACTGATTAGAAGAGGGTCGAGTAGTAACTCTTCTAGGAAATGGTTCTTCTGGAACCATAGCATCTGTGATGGGTTGAATAGGATCTGATTCATTTTTAGAACTATTCGATTGGTTTGAGGTGATGTCTACTTCACTTTCAGTATCTGATTCTACATCACTAGGATCGGGAGTTTGAATATTATGTAGGGGTCTAGTCGTGACCATGGATAAGGTTGTGCCAAATATTTGAGGATCCTGAACAGATAATTGTCCGCTAATAGTCCCTACATATCGGGTAGGAGGGGGAACATTATGATGTTCGATTTGATTGGCCACTTCTTTACCATGGTTTGGTAAAGGATGTTGAAATATATCTAATGATTGATTAGCATTTTGATTTTGATTTTGGGGAATGGTCTTTTGAGCGTTATTAGGAGCATTTTGTTTAGGTTGGAAGGCTTGCACCTCCATTTCATTATTATCAATCGGATCTTGTATTTTATGTTTCAATATTTTACAAGAGTTTGTAGCATGTCCAGGTCCTCTATGAAAGTCACAATGTAAATCAGCTCTGTATCCGGGTATAGTTGGATCAGGTTCTCGGATAGTTGGTAATTGAATCAAGCCTCGTGCTAATAATTGAGGAAGAATGGTTGATAAAGGTTGATTCAATCTAGTAAATTCTCGAGGAGGTTTATCAAGAGGTTTTAATATAAATTTTTATGTTGTCTTCGTTGTATTGATATTAGCAACGTTTCTACTATCAGTGACTCCGTCACCTACAACTTGTTTGTTTTTATACTGATTTCTAGATGTTTTCTCATCATCTTTCTTTTTGAGCTGACCTCTTCTAATGAGAGCATCTTCTACCCTTCGAGCTAAGTCTATAGCTTGATCGAAGGTGGTTAAGGTGGCAATTGATAACTCATAAGATATTTGTTCTTGTAAATTATTAATAAAAATGTCCAACATTTCCCTATAAGGTAGCACAAAGTGCAGTTTTCCTATCAATTGCCTCCATCTAGCTAAGAAATCAGCAAAACATTCATCTTTGTCTTGTTTTAAGTTGTACAAATCTTTAATGGTGACATGCCTCTCGATGTAGGCACTAAATTGATGGACAAACGATTCAGCTGTTTCTTCAAAATTTCTCAAAGAATGAGTGGGCAATTGATAGTACCACTCTAATGCCATTCCTCCTAAGCTTTTTGGGAACATTTTTAGTAATAGCAAGTCATCATGTGATATATCATGACATGCTATCCTAAACATGCGAAGATGCTCTATGGGATCTTCAGTTCCTTTATATATAGGCAGGACGGGCATGGGGAAGTGTTTAGGGTATGGTTGTGCTACAACTATGGGATCCAGAGGTTGACTACATATCTCTCGATAATTGTACGAGGGACGGTAGGGATCTATCTGGTCCATGCGTGAAGCTAACTGTTTCACCATGGCTTCCAGATTATTGGTTTGCCCACCATATTGGTTCGGTAGGGCATTAATATGGGATTTGTGAGCATATGATGGAGGGACATGGAGATTAGATGCTATATTGCTATTGTGTAAATTGTTGGTAGGAAGGGTGTTATGAAGAAATTTTGAAGTTGTATTATGTTGTATGCCCGATTGTTGAAAATTGGTGTTTGGCTTCATTTTAGGTTTTGTCTACTTGAAGCATATTGATCAATAGTTTGGCGAAGTAAAGCAGTGAAGGAAGGTTTCTTTTGTGTGGGAATGATTTTAGGCTCAATAAGAGGTTCCTTAGGGGGTTGGGTAACTTTGTTGTTTTGGCATGTTCTGAATCATAGTGACCATATCTCTATTGGATGGTCCAGCTTTATCACTTTCTTGATCAATGAAAGACAAGGGATTAGTGTGTATGTCAAACATATGTTCCATGGCTGCTTGAGTGTCACTAATTTGTCCTTTATCAATACGAACTGCCATATTAAGAGCACCAATGTTATTATTGAAAAATTTCCAGAAATGATCTAAGTTATCAAAAGCAATAGTTCCATCCGAAGCTATTCTAGGGGATGAGGATCCTTCCTCTTTAAGATTTTCTTGTTGTTCATTTTCTTCAGCCGGGTCATCTTCGGTTGTTCTAGAGTTTCTCCTTCGAAATTGATTCCTCAGGAAGGACATTTGGGTTTTTGTTTTGTCTCCTAACCAATCTTCTTCTTCTTGTTCAGTTTGTTTACCATTCCTAAGTTTAGGCATTGTGCTTAAATTTAGATTTCAGCAAATATATATATATATATATATATATATAATTTTTTTTTTTATTGCAACAAGCTTAAGAGGTATATATTTTAATTATATACCTACTATAGTATTTGAAATAAAATGTTTTTGGTTTTTGTTATGTTTTGGTTTTTCTTGTTTTTGTAACAATATTATAAAGATAACAAACAACACACTAAATGCAAGAAATAATAATAATGAAAGCAATGATCTAGTTTTCTATAAACAATTTATAAATATCATTAATGGGCTCAAGTTCTTCGGGAGTCATGAAGTGTTCTTCTTCAAATTGAAATTTTTCTTTCAAGAATTTGACAAAAAGTGCTATAGTGATATTATCTGTCTCGGATTACTGGTTGGTAGTAATAAAGTTCGTGGCAATACTCTCGATATAACACAGCCCTAGGAACTCTATTCCATATTTCCCTATCCATAAGAACGACCTCTTGATCTTCTACATGACCTAGGAATTGGTGTATAACAGTTGCGTTCTCGAGGTATTCCTCGAAGGTGAACAATTCTGAAGACACAAGAGCTCTCCTATAAGCTAACCACCTATGGCAGGCTCTCTGAAGTTCATGATAAACAATGAGTTGATGAGGATCCAGGATCCTATCTAGGGCAAACCTCTTGATTTGTCTAAGTTCGGTTGATTTAGATGAAATGATACCTAGCCTCCTATCAAGTTCTTTCCACAAAAGTTGGTTTCTATCTGTTTTAGGCACACTAAGCACAGAATTAACTTCTATGGCTGCTAATTGGTTTGCAACATTTATAGTAACAACTAATATTTTCTTAGGAGCTACCATCTAGACATGATATGCAACTTAGTATTTTTCTAATGATTTGAAATGCATCTATATTTTTGTTTTGTTTTTCAAAAGGTTTTAGTTTCACGTCGGGTTCACCAAAATGTATCGCTCCAAATTTTTTGCATCCTTACCTTCAGGCTAAAGGATCCACGCCCGAAAGGAGGATGGGAAAAGGATGGGACGGTACCTCGGATGAGAGGCCCTTTGAAGGTCCCGCCTCTCGGGGGAGGGGTATTAAGGTGATTTTTCGACGGATGGTGGGGTTCACCGGGAAACGTTTAGTGGCAGTTTCCATGCCTAGGTTGGGAATGAGTTTAATGTGTTCAATTTTAGCTTTAAACATCCAAGTCCTAGGTTTGGCCAGATGAATCTAAGTTATTCTATATGAAAATGCAAATTAAATGAATACAAAAAATAGATTTGAACAGAAAACAGAGAGAATAAGCTAGATTAAAGAGACATACCTAATCCGGATGTCTGATGGAGGTTCTAATTTTTGAAGCAGTTAGGATCGTCTAGAATTTGAATAGGATCATCTCCGATCTGACAGGATCGTCTGAGATCTGATGAATTCGTCAGACGAATTCGTCAGAGACCTACAATCAGAGAAGCAGATACAAAATACAGAAAATGCAGCAATACAAACAGAGGGCAATGATGCAGAATGACAACAATAATATTAGACGGATAATTATAAACAAAATATGAGTGTATTTCAATGATTTAATGACAAATTATGATTTTATCATGCATTAAAACTATATGGGTGAACTCCAAAATGCAGAGTAATAAGGAATAACCATAGAATTAACTAAATGCAAGAATAATGCAGCGAGAAAAGAGTGGAGAAAATGCAAACTCTGGGCACTGATTGCCCCCAATGTTGACTATAGTCGAAATCATCTCGGATTGGTACGAAATCATCTCGAATTGGACAGGATCGTCTGCGATGATCTGAGCTTGCTCCGGCTGAAGAATAACAAAGTTCCTGCAAGAAAATTCGAGAAGGGACAAAGGCAAACAATAGTCTAGAATATACTAATGCATGTGAAACTTGAAGTGCAGAAAAATTCAGCCAGGGGAATGTCAAGGGGAGGGCCTAAGATTAAATAGGCATAGGAAAGAGGTTGGGAGGTTGGAGATCATCCCATTTTGGGAGATCTCCAATGGGGGAGACTCTAACGGTGTAGACGCGTCTCCCCGAGTTAGAGAAGCTGTTGAAACAGAAGCTAATTATGAAAAATTAGTTTTGGGACGAAATCGTCTGGACGTTCTGCTCCAGACGAAATCATCCGATCTAAGGCGATATCGTACGATCGGAGATGATATCGTCCAACGGTCACAACAAACTCTAAAAATGGCACGAAAAATGAGGAAACGGGTAGCGAGGCGGTTTGGGAGCGGTTTTGGGGTTGAAATTTGAATTTGAATTATTACTAAGGTAATTTTAATTATTTACTAAGTTTTACTGCACCAATTTTAGGGTGCTACATTACCTTAAACGTTCGATTTGGGTAAAAACATGGAGGGGGCACCATAGTCAGCAGTTGTACGATTCGACCAAGAATCATCGTCTAAAAAATTGAGTACATTTTTGCTTTCTCGTAAAATGAGAAAAACTCGTCTTTAACGCATTTTCTTCAAAAATTCGCTAAAGAGGGGGCAAAATGTAGCACCCTAAAATTGGCACGGTTAAAAACCTTAGTAAAAGATAAAAGATAAAAATTTGAATTTTAACCCCAAAATCGCCTGCTACCCGTTTCCTCATTTTTTGCATCATTTTTAGGATTTGTTTTGACCGTTGGATGATATCGTCGCAGATTAGACGAGATCATCCCAGATCTGATGAAATCGTCATGGACAGAACGTCCAGACGATTTTGTCCCAAAGCTAAATTTTCATAATTAGCTTATGTTTCAACAGCATCTCCAACTTAGGCAGAAACGCGTCTAAGCAGTTGGAGATTGCCCTGTTGGAGATCTCCCAGATTGGGATGATCCCCAACCTCTTAAACCTATTCCTAAGCCTATATAAACTAGGATTTTCTAGTTTACCCCCTTGACCCTACATGACCACCTTGATTCTGATTTCCTTGAACCCCTTAGCTGACAGATTTAACTCCTTATTCCCTCGCACTACTGTCTGTGTTCTATGTTTTGCATTTTCTTGCAGGAACTCTACTGTTTTGCAGTCTAAGATAGCTCGGATCGGCGTAAACGATCTTGGACGATCTTGTACGATTGGAGGTGATCCTGACTGTAGTCCATATTAGGGGCAATCCAAGTCCAGAGTTTGCATTCCCTTAGCTTTCTCTACATTTTTCATATTGTATTTTTGCATTATCTTGAATTATTATGTTTTTTGCATCTTGGAGTTCACCTCATTTAGCCTAATCGCATGGTAAGGTTAAAATCAATCATTAAATCTACTACATTTCCTTATTTTTTATTGGAATCCATTATTTAGGCATGTTTGCTGTTATTTCTACCATTGTCCTTTGCTTCTACACTTGCATATTTGGTATTTCACATCTATTTCTGTGATTGCAGGTTTCTGACGAATTCGTCTGACAAATTCGTCAGATATCAGACGATCTTGTCTGATCTCAGATGATTATGTACGAACTGAGGTGATCTGGACTGCTACAAAACTTAGAATCTTCATCAAACATCTGAAATCAGGTATGACACATTCTAATTAGCATATTCTCTGTTATTAGCACTCATTCCTATTTTTTGTATCCATTTAAATTATCATTGGTAGATAGAATAGTTTAGATTCATCTTGGCGAAACCTAGGAGTTGAATGATTGAGTATAAAAATGAACACATCAAACCCACTATCAACCTAGGCATGGAAACTACCACTCAAAATTTTCCTGGTGAACCCACCATCAGTCAAAAATTCACCCTTATATTCCTCCCCCGAGAGGCGGGACCTTCAAAGGGCCTCTCAGTCTAAGGTATTGTCCCATCCTTCTAGCATCTCCCTTCTGGGCGCGGATCCTATAGCCTGAGGGTAAGGATGCGAAAAATTTGGAGTGATACAATAGGTACCTTTAGTGGATGGATATCCATTAGCCAGTGTAGTGGGGGTAGAAGTTATTCTAGAAGATCACCAGTTAGAGCTAAGGAGAAAGAGTTCTCCTGTGGATAGAGATCCACAAACTTGATTAGGAAATTGGTGTCTCCTTTGGATAGAGGTCCATAAACATTGTAATAGGTAAAGGATTCCAAAGAGATTGATTGAGAAAATTTTACGAAAATATTTTCTCTGTCGAGTAGCCCACATTGGGTGAACCATATAAAATTGGTGTCTTTATTATGTGTGGTGATTTATGCATTGATTTGATTATTACTGTTGATATTGCTATCTATACATTACATAATATTTATTAGGAAAGAAAAGTAAAAAGTGGTCTTATATTGTTCACCCCCCCTCTCAGTATAAGCTTGTGTTCTTCACTCACCCTAATTGAATGCTCTCCCCCTTACTCAAATATCTCCCCCTTTGACATCAATGGCAAAGGGACTCCTTTGGGGCTAAATATAAGACTCTTAGCTCAGCCCCCTCCCACCTCCTTTCCTTGAGGTGATTAATTTTGGGGTGGGAGTAAAACTACTCCCAATTTCTTTCTAAGATGCTCAAAAGTTTCCTTTGGAAGTGGCTTAGTGAATATGTCTGCTATCTGTTCCTTTGTAGTTACATATTCCAATCTGACCTATTGATCCATCACCTACTCTCTTAAAAATGATATTTGATTGGTATGTGCTTGGTCCTTGAATGCATTACTGGATTCTTTGAAATGCTTATGGCACTTGTATTATCACAAAGTATCGGGATGGGATGATCATGCTCTACTTTGAAGTCTTTTAAGGTTTGCTTCATCCATAAAACTTGTGTACAACAAGAAACTACTGTGATGTACTCTACCTCTATTGTGGATAAGGAAACTGATGCTTGTTTCTTGCTTAGCCAAGAGACTAAACAATCTCCAAGAAAGAATGCTCCTCCACTTGTGCTTTTCCTGTCATCAATACTGCCTACCCAATCTGCATCTGTATATGCTGTGAGAGTGAAACTGTTACCTCTGGGATACCATAGTCCAAATTCCATAGTACCTTTTAAATACCTGAGAATTCTCTTTACTGCCTGTACATGTGTCTCTTTTGGGGCTGCTTGAAATCTTGCCACTAATCCCACTACCTGCATTATATCTGGCCTTGTAGTTGTAACATATAGTAAACTTCCAATCATCGATCTATATAATGTCTGACTTGCTTCAGGGGACCCATCATATTTGCTTAGCTTGCATCCCATAACCATGGGAGTACTCACTGGTTTGCAATCTTCCAATCTGAATTTCTTCAACATTTCTTTTATATACTTGGTCTGTGAGAGAAATATACCCCTTTTTAATTGTGAAATCTGCAATCCAAGGAAGAAAGATAACTCACCAAGCATTGACATTTCAAATTCATTTTGCATACACTTTGCAAACTTCTGACACATCTTATCATTACTACCTCCAAAAATGATATCATCCACATAGACTACCACAATCAATAAGTCACTTCCCTCATTTTTGATGTATAAATTGTTGTCAACTATTCCCTTTCTGAAACCTTGTTCTTGAAGATACTTATCCAACCTTGAATACCAAGCCCTAGGAGCTTGCTTTAATCCATAAAGAGCCTTCTTTAATCTGCATACATAATCTGGCTTATCAGTCAAGTTGAACCCCTCAGGTTGCTCAATGTAGACTTCTTCTTCTAAGAAGCCATTGAGAAAAGCTGATTTTACATCCATTTGATATACTTTGAAGTTTTTAAATCTTGAGAAAGCTAAAAATATCCTTATGGCCTCAAGTCATGCAATAGGAGAAAATGTTTCATCAAAATCAATCCCTTCAACTTGTGCATAGCCTTTGCATACTAGTCTGGCTTTATTTCTGACTACCTGACCATCTTCATTTAACTTATTTTTGTAGACCCATTTAGTGCCGATTATATTCTTATATTTTGGTCTTGGGACAAGTTCCCAAGTTTCACTTTTTTTATTTGATCCAATTCCTCATCCATAGCCTTGACCCAACATTTATCTTCTTTTGCCTCATTGAAATCCTTGGGCTCAATTTTAGATAGCAAGGAAATATTTGCTTGTTCACTTATTCCTATTATCTTCCTCCTTGTTTGTCTTTCATCAGGATTTCCAATAATCAGATCTCTTGGATGATTCTTTTGTACATACCTGGATGGTGTCTTAGGTGGTGTTCTTTGTGCTTCATCTTCTTCTGATTCTTCACCTATTTCTTCTTGGCAACTTTCTTCTTCTTGATATACAATTTCTTGAGTTGATTCTTTTGACCCTATTTGTTCATCAACTGTCACATTTATACTTTCCATAATTGTATGTGTCCTTTTATTATAGCATTTATAGGATTTTCTCTTAGTGGAATAGCCAAGGAAAATACCCTCATCGCACCTTGAATCAAATTTGCCCAAATTTTTCTCTTCTCGTCTAATGTAGCATTTGCTTCCAAAAACTCTGAAATACTTCACAGTAGCTGGTCTTCCCTTCCAAAGATCATATGGGGTTTTGTGATGATTTACTCTTACTTGAGCTCTATTAATGATATAGATAGTTGTATGAACTACCTCTCTCCAAAAACCATCTGAAATCTTAGACTCATTTAGCATAGCTCTGGCCATATTCTCGATAGTTCTGTTCTTTCTTTCAACTACTCCATTTTGTTGTGGAGTCCTTGCTGCTGAGTATTCTCTTTTGATTCCATGTTGTTCATAGAATTCTATGAATTCACCTGAAGTAAATTCTCCTCCTCTATCTGATCTTAGACACTTTATCTTTTTACCTGTTTCATTTTCTACTAAAACTTTGAATGCCTGGAACTTCTCAAAGGCTTCTGAATTTTCTTTTAAGAAAGCCACCCAAGTCATTCTAGAGAAATCATCTATAAATAGCATGAAGTAACTTTCACCTTGTAAACTCTTTGTCCTTGTAGGACCACATAAATCAGTGTGAACTAGTTCCAATGGTTCGGATGAAGAAAATTCTTTTGACTTGAAACTTGTCCTTGTTTGCTTACCATGCTGACATTGTGCACAGATTGTGCTTTGAGGTCTCTTTATCCTGGGTAAATATCTGACTGCCTATTTGTTGCTTATTTTTACAATGTTGTCAAAGTTTAGATGACCCATTCTTCTATGCCATAACCAACTCTCATCCTCTTGTGATAGAAAATATTTTTCTCCTTTAATTTCACTCAACATGTAGAGATTGTTTGAAGTTCTGCTGGCATCTGCAATAAGCTTTCCTGTCTTGGATTTCTTGATCTCACATCTATTTGGGTGAAAGGTGACTGTGTGCCCCTGATCACAAAGCTGACTTACACTTAGTAAATTGTGCTTCAATCCCTTAACATACAACACATTTTTTGTCTTTGATTTTCCATTATCTAAACTCAAAGTCCCTTTTCCAACAATTTTTGCTGAAGCATTATCTCCAAATTTTACTGATCCTCCATTGATTTCTTTAAGTGAAAGAAATTTACTTTTGTCACCTGTCATATGACTTGAACAACCACTATCAACATACCACTGATTTCCCTTATCTTGTGCATGAAGGGTTGTCTGTACCAACATTGATTTTTCTTTTTCTTGTTTCTCTTCCTCTTTCCAAACTTTTGAGGTTGTAATATTTTGAATCTTCTGATCCTCCTTCTTTTTTCTTGGTTCAGGAAATATTGTTTTACACCATTTGGCCTTGTGCCCAAAGTTATTACATTTGTAACATATGATATTGTTATTCATGAGAGGTGCAAATGAATTGAAATTACCATCAACATTATTTCTTACATGGACCATGCAATGTACAACTCTATGACCATATTTATTACATGAAAAGCAATAACCATGGAAGAAATTTTGTAACCTGTTAGATTGCCTTGAATGATATGGTCGCATGATTCTTCCCTTGCCATTTTTGTAGTTGACTTTTGTCCATGATGTTTCTCTGTTTTCTTTCTCCTTGATACTTTTGCCTTTCAATATATTAGCATAGGTCATGGGCTCTTCTTTCTTTGATATCCTTGTTCCTTTGGAGCTTGATTCCTCTTTCTATTTCCCTAACCTTATATTTTGTTGTAACTTATCCTTAGACTTTTCAACTTCCTTTCTCAAGAAGACAATCTCACTTTCCAAGTTTTCACATTCCAATTCTTTTACCTTTAATTTCTCAATCATTACTTCTTCAATTATTTTTGCCTCTTCAACTTTAATCTTTAAGTCCTTGAGATCTTGTAGAAACCTTGTCTTAGTTTCTTCATCCTTTTGTACCTGAACTTCCAATTTGACTAGAGTAGCAGTGAATTCCTTCTCTAAGTTATCCAGATCTGAATCTCTTTTGTTGATAGGACCATCCTCTATCACTTTAGTGGCCATTGTGTTCTTGTAAGATCTTCCTTCAAGTTGTTAGACTTTTTGAAGGATCCTACTCTGATACCAATTGAAGAACACAAGCTTATACTGAGAGGGGGGTGAACAATATAAGATCAACTTTTAATTTTCTTTCCCAAACAATATTATCCAATGTTATTAATTGCAATATCAATAGTAGTAATAAAAGCAATGCATAAATCATCACACACATGAGAGACACAAATTTAACATGGTTCACCCAATGTGGGTTACATCCATGGAGAAAATATTTCTTCTAAATTTTCTCAACAAATATCTTGGGAATCAATTCCCTATTACAATGTTTATGGACCTCTATCCAAAGGAGATCTCAATCCCCAATACTCTAGTTTGTGGATCTCTCTCCATAGGAGAACTCTATCCCCTCTACTCTAGTTTGCTCAATCCTACTCAACAATCTATCCAAAACTACCTCAAGCCTTCTCACAAAGCTTGCTCAAAATAGCAACCAAACCTACTCATACAATCTATCCAAAACTATCTCAAGCCTTCTCACAAGACTTACTCAAAATAGCAACCAAACCTTCTCATACAATCTATCTAAAACTACCTCAAGCCTTCTCACAAGGCTTGCTCAAAATAACAACCAAACCTGCTCTTAATTCTACTCAAAAATGCTCAACATGTATACAAATCTGCTCTAATACATGCTCAAAAAGGCTCACAGAAAATTTTCAATCAATCCCAAATCTTGTATTCAAACAATACTTCTATCTCTCTCCACAAATCACTATGTTCTCTTCAATGTTACTTTTAAAAGGAATGCACAAATTCATTCAACAAAGCACATATTCAAACCTTATTTCTCCACCTTATAATTCAGAAATATGCCCAAATAAACACCTCAAATAAGGAGTAATGTCCTCATACCTCTTAGTTTGCTTTGATGAAGAAGTGTCCTCAAGAACCTGTCTCACAAACAACCAATCTTTCTTGTGCCACTTCAAGGGTTAGATAGCAAAGTACTTTCTCAAAACATCCACATGAACTTTCTTCTCAAAAATATGTGCACAATGAAATCTGAAAATGATGCTCTATGACCCTTATTTTGTTCTAAAAAATAAAGCATTAATACTCAACAAAAACCTCTCATATTCTCCTTTCACCATGCAAGAATTACAATAAAATATCAAGCCACTATCACACCTTATTACTCCTAATCTTGCAAAATAATATTCAACACAACAAAGCCATAAATTACACACATGAAATTTCCATATACACCTTATACCTCCTACTTGAAATAAAATATTTCAATGCACTTCAAACTTCCAACATGAATATTATAACATTACTTTATTTTATGCACCACACATAGCTCTAACAATATGAATTATAAACTCCATGTTGTCCCCTTTTTAATTCAAAAATTAAAAACAAAATGATGGCCTTATGACTCCCTAAGCAAGTGCATACCTTAGACTTTGGCAAATATTTATTTCAAAAAAATGTGCCCACTTTGTTGTCGTTATCATGATTCGAACCTACATCCCTTGCTGGCCCGTGCCCTAGCTTTAGCTAGGCCACCACATGGGCTAGCCACCCACATAAAACTCAAGGCACACACACTCTATATTATGCACGATTTCTAATGTAAAAACCTTCATGAATAAAAACTTTATCACACTGCCTTCATCGTGTCTCGAACTCGAGACCTCTCTTCTACCACTCCTTAGCATCAGGGGTTCTACCATCTGGGCTAGCTTCCTAGATGGAACCAATGTTCACTACCCCTTCTATTTGTCCATGCGCTCTACCTTGAAATATGAACCTATCCCTTGTCTTCTTCTCCTACTCTGCTATGAACGAACGAATCATGAAGGCACATGATTTTTGAATTTATTTTTCACTCCTTAGCATTGCAATTTACCTGCCTTATATATGCAAATGTCTACTTTGGACCTTGACGTTGGTGCATGAGAAATATTTGATTTTCAACCTTAACCTTTGGTGCTCACCATTTAATTTTTAATTATTATAATATTTTAAATCTAGATAGATTTAAATATTATAATTTATTTTTCTTCTTTGGGCCTTTTTCTTAAGATAAAGTCTTTACCACCATGAAACATTTTCTTTTTTTTGCAAGTACCACCATGGTAAATCAATTAAACCTTTTATTTTTCCTTTGCAAATACCACCATGGAGGATGCCTTGTCTTTTTCTTGCTCACACAACCATGAAGAACCTTATCTTTTTCTTGCTCCCACATTGCCTCATGTACCCTTTGAAGATTATTCTCACCTATATTTCCTTTGACATCAATGACAACCAATGTCATCAACCTATGACATCAATCCTTTGACATCAATGACAACACAATATACTCAAAATTTCCAATAATGGTCGTCATGATCCTATGTTTGGACGCAATTGGACTAGAGTACTAGGTAATACAATCTACCTAAAGCTAGCTCATCCATAAGTTGACATTGGTCTATACAAAATAAGGTTACTAATGTGATAGGCATATCACCACGCGTAAGGATACTCCATTGCCAGGAAAGTTTCATTCAACTCATTTTTATAATGGAGATCACCCCATGGTGGTTGGACATTGAATATTCCAAGGATTCAAGCTTGTTATCCCCTTCTTTTATTTTGATTGCTTAGGATACTTGTTCATTCTTAGTGATGAAAATAACTATTTATTTTGCATTTTTGTCTTATTTTGGAGCAAGGTATTTGCTTAGTGATGAAAATCACTATTTATTTTTCTTTGCTTTAGGAATTTTTCTCATTTTGTGTAAAAGCAAGGGATTTCTTTTGGTAGGGGGGAGCTTGTCCTTTTGTCAATGATCAGCACTCTATACTATGCGCATAATAATATGAGCAAGGAAAACCTTTCGATTAAGATGACTAAGATCACTTTGTAGTGTCATATTTCCTTGTTCAAACTAGGATTGTTAATGTTTAAAATTGTGATGGGATTTTGAGATATACAAGGTACTATAAAAACTAGACCTCATCTTCGAAAGCCAAGATATCTTTCTACAAAATTTGAGAAGATAACTAGGTATGGTTGAATGACAAAAAAACCCTAGTATACACTTGATAGCAACTCATGAGGTTGTGTTGAAAAACATAATGACTCACAAGCAATATGAATGATGATGATTTGGAGGATGCATGATTGGCATACAAACATGGTGTCATTTGTAAGAATGTAAACACAACCTATCCTAATGCAAGTGTAATGGATGGATATGCCTAATGCAATGCAACTAATGAATGCATATGATGAAATGCAAAATATAAATGTTTTTGTATTTTTCATGTTTTGAATTTTTTTTGGATTTTATGTTTTCTAATATTTATTATTATTATTTTTAAGGGAAAGGTGCGATACCTTATGTACCCCTAGTGTGTGCACTACTTGATGAAAGCGAAGAAGGTGCAATACCTTTAGAGTTCCCACTTTGCTTCATTTATGGTGATGTGGATGGTAGGTAAGGTGTGTTACCTTGAAGGCCCCCATTGTGCATGTCGTCCACTGCAATATAATTAGCCTACTTAGGAAGAATTATAGAAATAAATTCTCCCTATTGGGGCATGGAATTTTGTGTATTGCCAGTGCCCTAATGGTGTAAAATAAGTGAACCATATGTGTGGAGCTCATTCTAATAAATCATCTCTTTGATCACATTATTGAATGAATATAAATGATGGATGTCATACCCATGTTGACGATGATAAGCACAATAAAGGTTATCATTGTGTGACCCAGTATAAAATATTCTTGGTTTGACTTTCAGTAATGTGATTGCATGTACCTCATAGTTTTTTAAATAGAGCCAAAGTGGTCATAAAAATTTTGACTACTCAATGATGTGGTTTGTTTAGCTTATGAGGATGCAGCTAACCTAGGTATTGCAGATGGGATGATGAGGCATGACCCATGGTAGGCTGAGCTGAGGTGGATGAACCATCTATGAGTGAGTCCTCCTTGTCAATAAGGTATTGGATGATGTTTTTAAACCCATTGCAATTGTGAATGTCATGGCCCTCTATATTATGATAAAGTTATAAGTGATATTCCCTATAACCCTTATATTTAGTTATGTTTGGGTCTAAAGGGCGTATATCTGGTAAGACGATGGCCTTAGCTTCTTGTAATTTTTAAAAAATGGTTGACATGGGCTCAAATAGCATAGTCCAGGTACATTGAGGGTATTTTTTCCAAGGGATATCATGCTGAGGTTGCATTTATGTGGTGGCTAAGATGTAGGTGTGGTGGCTCTCCTCAATTTTCTAGTGTAGGCAAAGTACCTTTAACTATGCTCACTTGTTGGCTTTGATTATTGGGAAGGCTCTCAATTCAAAGTTGATTCTTTTAAATCATGTTTTGTATTAGTATCCTGAAGGTGCAACATGACTGAATATCATGATCATCTAAGTGATGGTAGAGACAATGCAAATCCTCTCTATATCCTTTGGGTTTGGGGTAGTTTGGATCTAAGGGGTGAACCTCAAGGAAAGTAATGGCATTTTCTTCGTGTAATCGATTGAAATTAATACCATAGGTTTAGACAAAGGTGTATAAACATGAGGTGGTCAGTGTGGCCAATCTACACTTAATCTCATTGAGGCATTTCCTATGGTTCTATAAGAGGTGGTTTATTTTTAGAGGTAGTTTGCTTCTGTAGCTTAATGTTCGTGAGCTAGTACATGAGTTGTTGCAAAGCCTCATTTTATTGACTCATTTGCATATCTATATTATCTAGATGATCTATAATGTGTTGTAAGACTAATGGGGATACAGGTTGCATCATTCTTGATAGATCTAGCTGACAATTTACCAATGATGGAGATGAATTTAAAGTGGGTGCAAGAAAACCCTTGGGTAATTGTGGATCACCAATCTTCGTAATTTGAGAAGATTTGAATGTCTCTTGATGATCTATTTTAGTGATTGTGTCCACATGTTGGTGTTTTTTTCTCAATTCATGATTTTGTTCCACTTTGAAGTGTTTAACTATGATAACATGGGTACCCTCATTTTTGCATGAGGGATACATTTTTTCTTGTGTTGTGTGGACCAAACTAGGTGTGAATAGTTTTAGTGGTGGTAGAACTTTTGATGTAGAAAAAATATTTGATGGGGCTACCAAATGTGTAAATTCATTTAGAGAAACTTGGTTCTCTATCTTGACATTGATCATTCCCATAAACTCATGGGAATATGTTTTGGCACTTGGATAATTTGTGAATGGCTCATCAACTTACCTTTGGTGTTCTATTTCAGTTGGGAACACTATGGTTTCCTCTTCATCCCTAGGTATGATGATATCTTGTGTTATGCTTATGGGAATAGATGGAGGAATTTTCTTGATTGGCCCCTTTGAATTTTATTCCTTAAGATATCCTGACACTGTGAAAGGCGTATAAGGAGGAATCACCAATTATGGTGGATATGCAATGCATAGGTATGGTTTGATGCATGCTCCGATCGAATGCTTTATGATGTCATTTGAGTAGATATCTTGGTGCTTGCATGGTAGAGGAGGTTCATGCGGTTCATCAATCATCTTGTAATAATTGAATGGATCTAGATCGGTGTGTACCACATGTACTTGACCTTGTTGCACGAATTTGAGGCATTAATGTACTATGGATGGGATGCATTCCATATCTCTCATCCAAGGTCTACCCAAAAATATATTGTACTATCTTTCACCCTCTAAAATGTGGCACAATGTAGGCATAATATTTATTCCAACCTAAATAGGTAGGACTATTGTACCAATTGTAGGGGATGTTGTATCATTAAAGGATCGTAATGTGAATGTGGATTTTGCAATATGTGAAGGTGGTAGGTTGAGATGTTTCAATGCAATGGAAGTGATGATATTAAAATATGAACCAGTGTCAATAAAAACTAATTTAGACAAAGCCTAATTAATGCTAGCTATGATATGCAATGGTGGATCAGGTTCATTAATAGGGGATGGCTTAATCTCTTACTTGTGAAATATGATCATAGGATCCTTGTAGGATTTAATGGGATTCAATTGTTGTAAGGATTGTGATGTATGCTGAGTGTTGATTGGATTCAGAAATTATGTAGACTAGTTATAGAGTTTCCTACTTCCTATCATGATATTGGTCATGTTGATAAAACCCTAACCTTATATTTTGTTGTAGTTTATCCTTAGACTTTTCAACTTCCTTTCTCAAGAAGACAATTTCACTTTTCAAGTTTTCACATTCCAATTCTTTTGCCTTTAATTTCTCAATTATTACTTCTTCAATTATTTTTGCCTCTTCAACTTTAATCTTTAAGTCCTTGAGATCTTGTAGAAACCTTGTCTTTATTTCTTTATCCTTTTGTACTTGAACTTCCAATTTGACTAGAGCAGTAGTGAATTCCTTCTCTAATTTATCTAGATATGAATATATTTTCTTGATAGGACCATCCTATATCACTTTAGTGGTCATTGTGTTCTTGTAAGATCTTCCTTCAAGTTGTTATACTTTTTGAAAGATCTTGCTCTGATACCAATTGAAGAACACAAGCTTATACTAAGAGGGAGAGGTGAACAATATAATATCAACTTTTAATTTTCTTTCCAAACAATATTATCCAATTATATTAATAGTAATATCAATAATAGTAACCAAGAAATGCATAAATAATCACACACATGAGAGACACAAATTTAATGTGGTTCACCCAATGTGGGTTACGTCCATGGAGAAAATATTTCTTCTAAATTTTCTCAACAAATCTCTTGAGAGTCAATTCTCTATTATAATGTTTATGGACATCTGTCCAAAGGAGATCTAAATCCCTAATACTTTGGTTTGTGGATCTCTCTCCATAGAAGAACTCTATCCCATTTGTTCTGGTTTTCTCAATCCTGCTCAACAAACTATCCAAAACTACCTCAAGCCCTCTCACAAAGCTTACTCAAAATAACAACCAAACCTGCTCATACAATCTGTCTAAAACTACCTCAAGCCTTCTCACAAAGTTTACACAAAATAGCAACCAAACCTACTCATGCAATATATCCAAAACTACCTCAAGCCTTCTCACAAGGCATGCTTAAAATAGCAACCACACCTGCTCTTAATTCTTCTCAAAATTGCTCAACATGTGTACAAATCTGCTCTAATACATGCTTAAAAAGGCTCACAAAAAATATTCTATCAATCCCAAATCTTACATTCAAACAATACTTCTATCTCTCTCCACAAATCACTAAGTTCTCTTCAATGTTACTTTTAAAAGGAATGCACAAATTCATTCAACAAAGCACATATTCAAATCTTATTTATCCACACTATAATTCAAAAATATGCCCAAATAAACACCTCAAATAAGGAGTAATGTTCTCATACCTCTTAGTTTTCTTTGATGAAGAAGTATCCTCAAGAACCTATCTCACAAACAACCAATTTTTCTTGTGCCACTTCAAGGATTAGATAGCAAAGTACTTTCTCAAAACATCCACTTGAACTTTCTTCTCAACAAGATGTGCATAATGAAGTCTGATAATGATGCTCTATGACCCTTATTTTATTCTAAAAAATGAAGCATTAACACTCAACAAAAACCTCTCATATTATCCTTTCACCATGCAAGAATCACAATAAAATATCAAGCCACTATCACACCTTATTACTCATATTCTTGCAAAGTAATATTCAACACAAAAAGGCAAAAATTACACACATGAAATTGCCATATACACCTTATACCTCCTACTTGAAATAAAATATTTCAATCCATTTCAAACTTCTAACATGAATATTATAACATTACTTTATTTTATGCACCACACATAGAACTAACAATTTAAATTATAAACTCCATGTTGTCCCCCTTTTATTTTTAAAAATTAAAAACAAAATGATGACCTTCTGACTCCATAATAAAGCACATACCTTAGACTTTGGAAAATATTTATTTCAAAAAAATGTGCCCACTTTGTTGTCACCGTCATGATTTGGACCGATGTCCCTTACTAGCACATGCCCTAGCACTTAGCTAGGCCACCACGTGGGCTAGCCACCCACATAGAACTCAAGGCACATGCACTCCATCTTATGCATGATTTCTAATGCAAAAAACTTCACAAATAAGAACTCTATCACACTGCTTTCACTGTGTCTCGAACTTGAGACCTCTTTCTCTATCACTCCTTAGCATCGAGGGTTCTACCATCTGGGTTAGCTTCCTAGATGGAACCAATGTTCACTGCACTTTCTGCTTTTCCATGTGCTCTACCTCGAAACATGAACCTATCCCTTGTCTTCTTCTCCTACTCTATCGTGAATGAAAAAATCATGAAGGTGCACAATTTTTGAATTTTTTTTCACTCCTTAGCATTGCAATTTACCTATCTTATATATGCAAATGTCTACTTTGGACCTTGACATCGGTGCATGAGAAATGTTCGATTTTCAACCTTAACCTTTGGTGCTCACATAATATTTTAAATCTAGATAGATTTAAATATTATAATTTTTTTTCTTCTTTGGCCTTTTTCTTAAGATAAAGTCTTTACCACCATGAAACATTTTTTTTGCAAGTACCACCATGGTAAATCAATTAAACCTTTTATTTTTCCTTTGCAAATACCACCACGGACAATGCCTTTTATTTTTCTTTGTTACACAACCATGAAGAACCTTGTCTTTTTATTGCTCCCAAATTGCCTCATGTACCCTTTGAAGATTATTCTCACCTATATTTCCTTTGAAATCAATGACAACCAATGTCATCAACCTATGACATCAATGACAACACAATATACTCAAAATTTCCAATAATGGTCGTCATGATCCTAAGTTTGGATGCAGTTGGACTAGAGTACTAGGTAATACAAGCTACATAAAGCTAGCTCATCCATAAGTTGACATTGGTCTATACAAAATAAGGTTACTAATGTGATAGACATATCACCACACATAAGCATACTCCATTGCCAGGCAGGTTTCATTCAACCCATTACTGTAATGGAGATCACCCCATGGTGGTTGGACACTGAATATTCCAAGGATTCAAGCTCATTACCCCCTTATTTTCTTATGATTGCTTGGGATACTTGTTCATGTTTAGTGATGAAAATCACTATTTATTTTTCATTTTTTTTATTTTGGAGCAAGGGATTTGTTTAGTGATGAGAATAACTATTTATTTTTCTTTTCTTTAGGAATTTTTCTCATTTTGTGTAAAAGCAAGGGTTTTCTTTGGGTAGGGGGGAGCTTGTCCTTTTTTCAATGATCATCACTCTAGACCATGTGCATAATAATATGAGCAAGGAAAACCTTTTAATTTAAAATGACTAAGATCACTTTGTAGTGTCATATTTTCTTGTTCAAACTAGGATTGTTAATGTTTAAAATTGTGATGGGAATTTGAGATATACAAGGTACTATCAAAATTAGACCTCATATTTGAAATCCAAGATATCTTTCTACAAAATTTGAAAAGATAACTAGGTATGGTTGAATGACCAAAAAACCCAAGTATACACTTGATAGCAACTCATGATGTTGTGTTGAAAAAAATAATGACTCACAAGCAATATGAATGATGATGATTTGGAGGATGCATGATTGGCATACAAACATGGTGTCATTTGTAAGAATGTAAACACAACCTATCCTAATGCAAGTGTAATGGATGGATATACTTAATGCAATGCAACTAATGAATGCATATGATGAAATGCAAAATGTAAATGTTTTTGTATTTTTGATGTTTTGAATTGTTTTTGGATTTTATGTTTTCTAATATTTTTTATTATTATTTTTTATTATTTTTAAGAGGAAGGTGTGATACCTTATGTACCCTTAGTGTGTGCACTACTTAATGAAATCGAAGAAGGTGCAATACCTTTAGAGTTCTCACTTTGCTTCATTGATTGTGATGTGGATGGTGGGGAAGGTGTGCTACCTTGAAGACCCCCATTGTGCATGTCATCCACTGCAATATAATCAGCCTTCTTAGGAAGAATGATAGAAATCAACTCTCCCTATTGGGGCATGGAATTTTATGTATTGTCAGTGCGCTGATGGAGTAAAATAATTGAACCATCTATGTGGAGCTCATTCTAATCTATCATCTCTTTTATCACATTCTTGAATGAATAGCAATCATGGATATCATGCCCATGTTGGCGATGATAATCACAATAAAGGTTATCATTTTGTGACCCAGTATAAAATATTCTTGGTTTCACTTTTGGTAATGTGATTGCATGTACCTCATAGTTTTTGAAATAGAGCCAAAGTGGTCATAAAAATTTGACTACTCAATGAGGTGGTTTGTTTATCTTATGAGGATGCAGCTAACCTAGGGATTGCATATGGGATGATGAGGCATGACCCATGGTAGGCTGAGCTGAGGTGGATGAACCATCTATGAGTGAGGTCTCCTTGTCAATAAGGTCTTGGATGATCTTTTTAAACCCATTGCAATTTTGAATGTCATGGCCCTCTATCTTATGATAAAGGCAGAAGTGATATTCCTTATAACCCATAGATTTAGTTATGTTTGGGTCTAAATGATGTATATCTGGTAAGACGATGACCTTAGCTTATTGTAATTTTTAAAAAATGGTTGACATGGGCTCAGATAACAAAGTCTAGGTACATTGAGGGTATTTTTGGCAAGGGAGATGATGTTCAGGTTGCACTTGATGTGGTGGCTAAGATGCAGGTGTGGTGGCTCTCCTTTGTTTTCTAGTGTAGGCAAAGTACCTTTAACTATACTCACTTGTTGGCTTTGAGTATTGGGAAGGCTGTCAATTCGAAGTTGATTCTTCTAAAGCATATTTTTTATTATTATCCTAAAGGTGCAACATGATTGAATATCATGACCATCTAAGCGATGATAGAGACAATGTAAATCCTCTCTATATAATTTGGGTTTGGGGTAGTTTGGATCTAAGGGGTGAACCTCAAGGAAAGTAATGGCCTTTGATTCATGTAATTGATTGAAATTGATACCATAGGTTCAGACAAAGAGTATAAACATGAGGTAGTTAGCGTGGTCTATCTACACTTGATCTCTTTAAGGATTTTCCTATTGTTCTATAGGAGGTGGTTTGTTTTCAGAGGTATTTTGCTTCTATAGCTTAATGTTCCTGAGCTAGTACATAAGTTGATGCAAAACCTCATTTTATTGACTTATTTGCATATCTATCTTATCTAGATGATCTAGAATGTGTTGTAAGACTAATGGAGATACAAGTTGCATCATTGTTGATGGACCTAGCTAACAATTTACCAATTATGGAGATGAATTTAAAGTGGGTGCAAGAAAACCCTTGGGTAATTATGGATCACCAATCTTCATAATATGAGAAGATATGAATGTCTCTTGATGATCTCTTTTAGTGATTGTATCCACATGTTGGTGTTTTTGGATCAATTCATTTTTTTGTTCCACTTTGGAGTGTTTAACTATGATAACTTGGGTACCCTATTTTTTGCATGAGGGATACACTTTTTCTTGTGTTGTATGGACCGAACTAGATGTGAATAGTTTCGATGGCGGTAGCACTTTTGATGTAGCAAAAATGTTTTATGGGGCTACAAATTTCGTAAATTGATTTAGAGAAACTTGGTTCTCTATCTTGACATTGATCATTCCCATAAAATCATGGGAAGATGTTTTGGAACTTGGATAATTTATGAATGGCTCATCAACTTGCCTTTGGTGTTCTATTTCAGTTGGGAACACTACTGATGAGGCCTAAAAATGCCTCATTTTTGCACTATGGTTAACATATAAAAACTGCCATATTATTAAATATACAAAGTTAAATTGCCAAATAGTTGATTAGAATATATTAATTGTTAATTGTTTACATGATTTTATGTTAGAAACATTATACCCCTGTTTTGACTATTTTAAGCATTTTACTTGTAAAAGGTCAAAAATGAGTATCATGTCAATTATGATGTCATACTATAGTAAAATTACATTCTGATGGCATGAATAGATTCCTCTCATCGAGAACTACAACTTTGCTTTTTGAAGCAAGTCAATCCGAGCTGTAGATAAAAAGTTATGAAGGTTACATCATTGTGGTCATGCCTTAGTTTTTTCTAGAGCTGTTAACAGGTGCAAATCTGCATTAAGGGACATATTGGCGGATCTACTGGGAATGATCCAAAGCAATTTAAGGAACCAAATTCATACCAATGGTACTTCATAGTAGATAGAACACATGACCCAAATTTTAAGGCATATGGACAAATAATATGGAAGTTATGGGGCCCACAAAATGATAGTTTCACACTTTTTGACAGTTGGAAATTCTGGTAAAAATCTGTGTTAGAGGCCAACTTGACAACGATGCTGGGAGTAATTCCTGAGGAGTTAAGAGCTAAAAATTGAACCTGATGTAGTTCATACAACCAAGAACATGTGGGTACAATTTGGTGTACATTGGAGTTATGAGGCAAAATTTATGAGCACTCCAAAAGGGCAGTTGGGCATGTTTTGATAGCTGAAAAAAATAGGTGATAGTCCATACAAATTCCAGCCACCTATCACTATGAAGGAAGGCATGGAATTTGTCAACTAAATATGAGGGAAATGCTTGGAAATAGTTGAGGGAGGCTAGGAGTGACTCTTTCTCCACTTGACAACACTTCCACGTGATCCAAATGGGAGCAACAAGTCAAAAAGGCTAAAATGCAAGAAATCTGGAAAATGCAGGACATAGTCATACAAATTCCAGCCAATTGTCAATGAATGGCATGGCTTGGAATTTGTCATAATTGGCATGCAAAACTAATTGGGATCATCTCCTAAGGAATAGGGAAGACTTCCTATCCAGTCAAAACTACTTTGTTGACCATTTTTATCGCATATGAGCATAAAGTTGTTGCACTGCCAGATATTCCGGAGCAACTCCGAAATGAGCAGAGAAAGGACCAGTTTTGGTCAAAATGATAAAAAGAATGCCCAAAAAGGTGGAAAATGGCGATATGAGGATGGATCCAGGTGTATGAGGAGTTTTCTCACCCCTTCCAATGCATTTCTCCCAATGGATGACACACAACAAGGAAAATGGATATGTTATAGCAGAATAGTTTCTTGCATTTCAGGAAGACTTCTTCAGAACAGTTGCTAAATCCCTGAAAAGCAACAATAGAATGGATTGGCATATGTAATAGAATGTTATAAATAATAGGCTCCCATGTTGGTTGAGCCAAGTAGAGAATAAGGATAGGACTTGTGGTAAGAAAGTAGATCTGTGGCAAATTGCAGTTTTTAGCAGGTTTTCCTGCAAATATTGTAATGTTGCTTGAGACTAAATAAAGTGCAGGATTTCTCATTCATATTTTGTCCCATTAAATGTCTGAGTGTTTAAGTAGTTAAGAGAGAGTTTTTCTACCTTCTTCTAGAACAGGGGAGCAAGGGCCACTTCCAGGTTTAGAAGAAGGCTTATTGGTGATAGGTTTTTCTGCAACTTTTGCTGCAGCAGATTAGCAGAGACTTGTCATATTTCATTTTTTGTTCATTAGCTAATAGTGCATAGAGATTTGTGATTTGGACCTAGGTTAATGAGAGTGAGTGTTAATTGATTCATCAATTTGCAGCATTGTTGAATTTCCCCTGTTTCCAGCAGATTATTTCCCGCTTTAATCCATTCTGTTGATCAGTTGTTAGCTTGTGTGTTTCATTTTCTGCTATTTCATCTTCTTGTTATTCTTTTCATTTTGCAAGAGTAAAATAGGTGATATTTCTACAAATTTAGTTAGATTTCAGTTTCCTGCAACTACCTTTTCTTGTCATTTATATTCTACAACAGTAAATAGGTTTCATTCTACAAAAGTAATCAGGTTTTATTTTTTTGCAATCTTTCTATTCCTGTAATTTTGATTCTGCAAGAGTAATTAGAATTCAATTTCAGTTTATAGGATTAAAGTGACACCAAAACCCCCAAGGTTAACTTGTCCCACCAATAAAGCCTATTTTTTGAATGAGTTGATTTTCAAGTTGCCTATATCTCCTTTCGTATATAGCCTTGGACACCGCCCTGGATTGACAATTATAATGATTAAATGGTGTGATTGATGACACTCATCATTTTTGGCACCGTTGTCGGGGACCACGGTGTTGTTAGAAGGTAAAAGCAACCCAATAATTATTAATTGTGCTAAGTTGTGAAATTCAGAGTGAAATCTGGATAAATGACTGGTATAAGTAATAATTTTTGGTAAATTGCATTTCAGCCCATTTAGAAAATAAGCAAGAAACCACAGGAAGAAAATTTTTTACAAGAGGTTGAAATTATGTCAAAATTGTCTAAATTTTTTATTTCCAAAAATGTTGGAATTTTCAAAGAATCACAATCATCGACTTCAAGAACTGCAGGATCCTTTGAGAAATTATTACAAGAAAGAAAAATCAGTAGTTCAACACCACTTTCTCTTGACAAATCCATACACTCAGGAAAATTTGACAAGATTTATAATTATTTTTGGGAACCTATAATGGAAGTGTCACAAGAGAATCTAGGGAGAGCTAGTAATGTGTTCTATCCTAGTACAACTAGTGCACTTGCCAGAACTTTTCAAAATCCCATTCAATTAGATCTTAATCAATATGCTCCCATGAAGGCCATTTCACCTTCAGTGTTACCAACTTTCAAGGGAATTACATCTGAAGATCCTGATATGTTTTTGTTTGAGTTTAAAATTGTATGTCAAGCTCATGATTACACTAATGACAATCAAAAGCTCAAACTATTTCCTTCCACTCTTAAAGATTCAGCTCTACGATGGTTTATCACCTTAGCACCTGATTCAATTAGAACTTGGGATGATATGGAAAACATATTCTTGGAGAGATACCAAGAATATTGTCAAGTCAAGAATCAAAATGATGAATTTCTTACAATGAAACAAGAGGAAAATGAAATCTTAGAAGACTATCTAGACAAATTTTCTTTTGTTCATAAGAGATGTGGAAGTGTTGAACCTAAAATTTGCAAAGTCATATTCTTAAGAGGATTGCAAGATAAATTTAGGGATGCATTGGATATCTTAGGGAAAGGAGATGCAAATGCACTTGAATTTCAAGAAATCATTAAACTTTGTAAAAATTATTCTCATTCAAGGCATAGAAAAAACAAAACTGGTAGTAACACAAATGATTTGAAAGAATGCATGGAAGAGGCTGATATTTTAGTACATCTTGATAAAGCAGTAGATGAAAAGAATGAATCTGTTGAACCTTCAATCATCTATTGTTCAAAATGTAATGAGAAGCAACACTCTTTTCATGATTGTGCTTTGAACAAAACATTTATACTTGCTACTTGTAGCATTTGTCAAAAAGGACACCCCACAAATCAATGTAGTTTGTTACCAGAACTCAAAAGTATCTTTGAAAAATAGTCTCAACCTATGAAAGAATACAACTTTGTAGGACAAAGACAAGGAGATAATTTTCTTAAGTTTCCATATCAGAATGCTTCTCAATTTCCTGCACATTGGGGAAATAATCCTTGGTATATGCCATGGTCTGCTATAGGTCCACTTCAACAATGTTGGAGTCAACCACCATGGGCATATTCCCAAGAGTGGTCTCAACATGGATGGATGAAACAACAATGGAATCAACAACATCCACCATGGTTGCAGCCAAAATTATAGGGATATCAATGGGTACAACAACAAAAATTGTACAAAGGGCAGCAACATTATCAAAAATAGAAATCAAATTTGTTGCCCACTCATACCCATAGTTTCTCTCATGGACAACAACAACAAAAGGAAAAACAACCTCTATTTTCAGCTCAACCTATGGCCAATCCCAACAATGTTAAACAGGTAACCCCTGTATCTATGGCTGAATCAGAAAATACAACCATAATAAATGCTTGTGACTGTGATAAAACTCAGTTGTGTTCAAAACCACTTCTTGAACATATTCCACTTACCAGTGTAGAAATAGGAGCTAAAATAAATGAGCATGAAAACAAATCTGCACTGAAACAAGAAGAAGAAAAAGAAAAATATGACTCATCAAAGAAAGTACCATGTCTTGAACAATTTGAAATATCAAAATTGACATCTTCACAATCAGATTGGATAAAGGAATTAACACATTTTATTGTTAAAATCCCTTTACTTCAAGCTATTAAAGATGTACCAATCATTAATAAGATTGTTCAAGAAATGTGTTTTAAGAAATCAAGGAAAAAGAAGAAAGTATATCTTGAACCCATACAAAAAGGTGGAAAATCAGTAAACTTGCTTGCAAGAAAACTTACTCCACCTAAGTATGATTGTCTAGGAAGTTCACAATTTCTTGAATCACATAAGGAAAATGAAAAGAATATTTCAATTTTGGCCTCCATAGTTGTAAAGGGTAATGAAGAAGAGTTGGATTCATCCAAAAAGTTTGTTTTTGCTGAAAATGTTCATATTTCAGATTTTAAAGATGAACCAACTACTGTTCAACAATTATTATGGAATGATGAAAAGCAGAATTTTGAAAAATTGTCACCCATTCCAGTACAAAATAGTTTTCTTCATTTACCACATGAATGTCATCATGATGCTTTACTAACACTTTATGCATCTTTAGCAATTGGTATTGAGTTGTTGCAGGTACAGAAAAAATAGATTTTGCAGTTGAATGCATTTGATGAACTTTGGTTGGAAGCACTTCACCAAATAGAGTTCACTCAACAAAACTGGAAAATGTGGCATGATGATCACATTAAGAGCAGCAAGGATGAACCAAAGGAGTTTGAGAATGAAGTTGTTCAACTTTCTTCGATTGATGATTTAAGGAGGACATTAGTGGTGAATGGACATCTTTTACAGGTGTACCATCAACCACTAACAAAGGTGGAATTTGCTCAATATTTCACACAATTACATTTGCATAAGGTAGAAGAGGCTTCCTCTTCTGACAAATATTCCAAATGATCATATCTTTGAATCTTGAAAAAAAAAAGAAAAGAAAAAGAAAAAAAAAAAAAAGAAAAAAAAGAGAAAAGAAGAAAAAAATGAAAGAAAAAAAAAAAGAAAAGAGAAAAATTGCAGCATAAGGCATGTCCCACAAAATGAAGATACATGAGGATATGCATCAATTTTAGCAGAGAGAAGAACTAATGAGGTCAATACTTCATTTCCAGCAATACAGAGGCAATACTGACATCATCATATTCTTACTACTTATATGGAAGGAGGGTTGCATCATTGTTGCAGTTTTTAGCTGAAAAAGATGTTTTCATACAGAAAAATTGATGTGCTTTTTGTAGAATAAGGATTGTTCTTATCCAAATAAGAATGAGAGAAATTATCTCTCATTGCAACCTCATGAGATACATTCTATCTCATTGAAGCCCTTGAAAAAGATAGAAGTTGGTTGAAAACCAGAAATGGCAGCCTCTTCAGATGAAAAAAAATGAAAAAAATGATGAAAAAAATATGAAAAAAAAAAAAAAAAAAAATGAATAATTTGGTAGTGAAAACCTTCTCGGAGGCGTTGTTGAATTGGCTTGCATGAAAACCGGTTTTTCGACGTGCATTGCCTTGTTGATCCACCCATCATTGTTCCACCATTGTACAAATCTCACACTGCACATGTGTTATGTTTATGTTTTTAGATAGCTTGCTAAGAATCATCAGAAGCAGTTTGTAAGGTGCATGATCAATTTTCAGAATAGTAAGGTATGTGTTTCTTGCATTTAAGTCATAGTAAGCATTTAGCATTTAGTGTATGATAATCGGTATTTGGCATAAACTATTCATATAATATTGGCAAGTTAAAAATGTCAAGAAACACCCCCTTCTGCCCTTAGTTGCATGGAAAATTCAACACTTGAAGATTCTGTTTTACTCCTACTCAAATAAAAAAAAAAAAAAAAAAAAAAAATATTTAAAAAAAAAAAGAAAAAATTTTTTTTTTTTTTAGAGAAAGAATCCCCCCATAATTTGGGCCCCCCTCAATTTCACTCTCAATTTTTTTAAGGGGGACACTTTTGTATTTTTTTTTACCCACTTTGAAATGATAGTCTCATTTTGAAGCATTTTTAGAATAACAGTCTCATTCTGAAGCAAGCTTCAAAATGAGACAAATTGTGCTAGAAAATTCTTGAAAATATTGCAGAATAGTAGGGCACATTAGATATTTAACACACCAACCCCCCAACAAATAAAAATATAAATTTTTTTTTTTGGAAAAAAAAAAAAATTCAATAAATTTTTCAAGAAAAAAAATTCATATTGAAAAAAAAATAACAAGTTGAAAGAAATAAAATAAAGAGAAAAAAAAAAAGGAAGAAAAGAAAAATTGCAGGAATTACAAAAAAAAAGTTGAAAAATTGCAGAGTTGCAGACAAGAAATGAAATACTTGTGCTAATTGAAAATGTTTAGTGCAACAAGAAGAAAATTCTCAGGTGGCAAAATATGTTTAACAGGATGTTGTTCATATTACTATGGCCTACTAGGATGCATGAGGGCATGCATCAGTTCAAGCTGGGGGAATGATGAGGCCTAGAAATGCCTCATTTTTGCACTATGGTTAACATATAAAAACTGCCATATTATTAAATATACAAAGTTAAATTGCCAAATAGTTGATTAGAATATATTAATTGTTAATTGTTTACATGATTTTATGTTAGAAACATTATACCCCTGTTTTGACTATTTTAAGCATTTTACTTGTAAAAGGTCAAAAATGAGTATCATGTCAATTCTGGTGTCATACTATAGTAAAATTACATTTTGATGGTATGAATAGATTCCTCTCATCGAGAACTACAACTTTGCTTTTTGAAGCAAGTCAATCCGAGTTGTAGATAAAAAGTTATGAAGGTTACATCAATGTTCATGCCTTAGTTTTTTTGGAGCTGTTAATAGGTGCAAATCTGCGTTAAGGGGAACATTGGCGGATCTACTGGGAATGATCCAAAGTGATTTAAGGAACCAAATTCATACCAATGATACTTCATAGTAGAGAGAACACATGACCCAAATTTTAAGGCATATGGACAAGTAATATGGAAGTTATGGGGCCCACAAAATGATAGTTTCACACTTTTTGACAGCTGGAAATTCTGGTAAAAATCTGTGTTAGAGGCCAACTTGACAGCGATGCTGGGAGCAATTCCTAAGGATTTAAGAGCTAAAAATTGAACCTGATGTATTTCATACAACCAAGAACACGTGGGTACAATTTGGTGTACATTGGAGTTACGAGGCAAAAGTTATGAGCACTCCAAAAGGGCAGCTGGGCATGTTTTGACAGCTGAAAAAAATAGGTGATAGTCCATACAAATTCCAGCCACCTGTCACTATGAAGGAAGGCATGGAATTTGTCAACTAAATATGAGGGAAACACTTGGAAATAGTTGAGGGAGGCTAGGAGTGACTCTTTCTCCACTTGACAACACTTCCACGTGATCCAAATGGGAGCAACAAGTCAAAAAGGCTAAAATGCAAGAAATCTGGAAAATGCAGGACACAGTCATACAAATTCCAGCCAACTATCAATGAATGGCATGGCTTGGAATTTGTCACAATTGGCATGCAAAACTGATTGGGATCATCTCCTAAGGAATAGGGAAGACTTCCTATCCAATCAAAACTACTTTGTTGACCATTTTTATCGCATGAGCATAAAATAGTTAAACTGTCAGATATTCTGGAGCAGCTCCGAAATGAGCAGAGAAAGGACCAATTTTGATCAAAATGATAAACAGAATGCCCAAAAATGTGGAAAATGGTGATATGAGGATGGATCCAGGTGTATGAGGAGTTTTCTCACCCCTTCCAACGCATTTCTCCCAATGGATGACACACAACAAGGAAAATGGAGATGTTGCAACAGAACAGTTTCTTGCATTTCAGGAAGACTTCTTCAGAATAGTTGCTAAATCCCTGAAAAGCAGCAATAGAATGGATTGGCATATGTAATAGAATGTTATAAATAATAGGCTCCCATGTTGGTTGAGCCAAGTAGAGAATAAGGATAGGACTTGTGGTAAGAAAGTAGATCTGTGGCAAATTGCAGTTTTTAGCAGGTTTTCCTACAAATATTGTAATGTTGCTTGAGACTAAATAAAGTGTAGGATTTCTCATTCATATTTTGTCCCATTAAATGTCTGAGTGTTTAAGTAGTTAAGAGAGAGTTTTTCTGCCTTCTTCTGGAACAAGGGAGCAAGGGCCACTTCCAGGTTTAGAAGAAGGCTTATTGGTGACAGGTTTTTCTGCAACTTTTGCTGCAGCAGATTAGCAGAGACTTGTCATATTTCATTTTCTGTTCATTAGCTAATAGTGCATAGAGATTTGTGATTTGGACCTAGGTTAATGAGAGTGAGTGTTAATTGATTCATCAATTTGCAGCATTGTTGAATTTCCCCTATTTCTAGTAGATTATTTCCCGCTTTAATCCATTCTGTTGATCAGTTGTTAGCCTGTGTGTTTCATTTTCTGCTATTTCATCTTCTTGTTATTCTTTTCATTTTGCAAGAGTAAAATAGGTGACATTTCTACAAATTTAGTTAGATTTCAGTTTCCTGCAACTACCTTTTCTTGTCATTTATATTCTGCAACAGTAAATAGGTTTCATTCTACAAAAGTAATCAGGTTTTATTTTTTTGCAATCTTTCTATTCCTGTAATTTTGATTCTGCAAGAGTAATTAGAATTCAATTTCAGTTTATAGGATTAAAGTGACACCAAAACCCCCAAGGTTAACTTGTCCCACCAATAAAGCATATTTTCTGAATGAGCTGATTTTCAAGCTGCCTATATCTCCTTTCGTATATAGCCTTGGACACCACCCTGGATTGACAATTATAATGATTAAATGGTGTGATTGATGACACACATCAACTATAGTTTCCTTTCATCCCTAGGTATGATGATATCTTGTGTTATGCTGATGGGAATAGATGGAGGAATTTTCTTGACTGGCCCCTTTGAATTTCCTTCCTTAAGATATCCTGACACTGTGAAAGGGGTATAAGGAGGAATCACCAATGATGGTGGATATGCAATGCATAGGGATGGTTTAATGTATACTTCGATCGAATAATTTATGATGTCATCTGAGTAGATATCCTGGTGCTTGCATGGCAGAGGAGGTTCATACGGTTCATCGATTATCTTGTAATACTTGAAGGGATCTAGATCATTGTGTACCACATGTACTTGACCTTTTTGCATGAATTTGAGGCATTGATGTACTATGGATGGGATGCATTCCATATCTCTCATCCAAGGTCTATCCAATAGTATATTGTACTATCTTTCACCCTCTAAAATGTGGTACAATGTAGGCATAATATTTATTCCAACATGAATAGGTAGGACTATTGTATTAATTATAGGGGATGTTGCATCATTAAAGGCTCATAATGTGAATGTGGATTTTTTAATATGTGAAGGTTGTAGGTTGAGATGTTTTAATGCATTGGAAGTGATGATATTAAAATATGAACTAGTGTCAATCAAAACTCATTTATACGGAGTCTGATTGATGCTAGCTATGATATGCAATTGCAGATCAGGTTTATTAATAGGGGATGGCTTAATCTCTTGCTTATGAAATGTGATCATAGGATCCTAGTATGATTGAATGGGATTCAATTACTGTGAGGATTGTGATGTATGCTAAGTGTTGATTTGACAATGATGTAGACTGGTTAGAGAGTTTTCTACTTCCTATCATGATATTGATCATGCTAATAAAACCTTCATTAGGTGCGGCTATATGCACCTCGCTCACATGCTCCATTTGATCTTCCTTGACCTCATGATTGGTAAGGGATATTTGAATATGTTAATTATTTATTATCGACAAGGGGTTTATCTATCTACCTAGGAGAACAGTTGTCTATTTTACTAAGAGGTGACTTTTGATGATGTGTAACATGCCTCATGTTGTATGTTGCCTATCAGTATTAGGTGTGGGTAGCTCTTCATGAGTTACCCTACATGATTGTTCTTCACGTAATTTTTTCAAATATCTTCTCTTCACATTGTTTGTGTTCATACAAATGTTAGTTGTGTACTCTCTATTTTTCTTCATGATCATGTTCTAGGAGCTCATGCTCATTGCGCAAATCCTCCAATTGGGCTTGGAGTAATTGCTCTCTTTGGTTAATAAGAGGCTTAGGTAACTAATCTATGTGATCTGCTATGGAAGGTCACTGGCTTCCTATATCACTATGATATATTTTAGCTATGTCAGTTCTTGCAGTGGGTATGGCAACCCTATCACCTCGGTGAGTAGATCTCCTATATGAGGAAGTAACTTTGTGATGACTATCAGGGCATCATGTGGGAATTATGAGATCCTCAAGATAATAGTGGATGTGACTATCATCAGGGCATCATATAGTGATGAGGAGATCATTAGGCCTATAACAAATGTGTTCAAGGCCTCTTTGTGATTTTTCCACTTCATCGACTCGTGGTTGAGCTCGACTATGCATAGTTGTCATGAGGTGTTGACTAGGCAACATTGAAGGAAACCCACACTAGAGTAAATTTTAACTTCCAAAAAAAATTTATAGGTGTTATCTATCAAAAATATCAGTGCAACGAGCTGATCATAATGGACTATGACTCCAAAAAGTCTTTTTTGGGTCAAAATTTGTATTTTTAGAATATTTGGCCAACCAGGGCTTGTGGAAAAATGACCAATTTGAGGAATTTTGAGAAAATGTGGAGCTAGGCCTCAAAAATACTATGAGAGGTGCAAAAGGGGCTAACTAAGACAACAAAATAAATTTGGTGATTTTTGGGGTTGTATAGGGATTTTTATGATAGTTTTGGTGTTGTTTTTCCCTATTTTGGCTTTAAAATTACTCAAACATAGAGTAATGATAAAACCAACATAAATTCTTTGTTATAGCTCCGATTTGCATGATTTTTATTTGTTGGATGCAGAATAAAAAAGTAGCAATTTTTTTAGGATTTTCTCTTAGATCAGATGGTAGGATATTATGTTGATTACATAAACGATAAAGAAACACATAAAGTAGACAAAATGATTCTCTTTTAAAGTTTTATTATGTTTCCTAAAAAAATTAGCTTGTGTGTTATGATGTGTTGTATATCATACCACTTTATCATATGAATTTGAAAATAGTTGATTTAAATCTCAATTTGTTCAAATATTTTCATCTATATTCGCTCACATGCAAACATGGTGATGAAGTCCAGATGATGAAACTCACCAGGGTATGGAGATGAAACCCATACTCGATCAAGGAGCATAGATACTAATGATCATCACCCAATCCATCATGGTTAGTGATACACTCTCAAAAGATAAATACATGCTATTTTCCATGAGCTTTGATGGTTCTTAAAGTTGATAGGATATGGAGATGAAACCCATACTCGATGAGGGAGCATAGATCCTATTGATCCTCACCCAATCCATCATGGTCAGCGATACACTCTCAAAAGATAAATACGTGCTATTTTCCATGAGCTTCGATGGTTCTTAGAGTCAGCCTTGGCCATGGTTGGGTTCAAAAAATCACAATATCCAAGCCAAACAGGTGGTGATGAAGGCCATCATTGGTCTTGATCAGTTCATTGGATGTCACTTCCAACTCCATGATGTTAAAATTAGAGTGTGAGATGTGTGTGGTTCATTTTACTTTAAAAAAATCAAATATGCATAATACAACACGCCATGATTTTTCACTACATGCATGAAAATAACATTTAAGATTGAAAAAAATGCATGTAGGAAATTTTTTTATTTTAGAAAATATAGTGCAAAGCTAAAATTAAATAGCCTTTAAGTAGTCTCCAAGCATGCAAACTCGAAATTTAGTATAATAGAGGTTGTATCTATGAAAATGATGCACAATAGTGGTCATTAGACACAGAGGTAGTCATAAATCTAGCTGTTGGATTCTGGGACGATGAGCAGTAGAGGCCACTGTTCCCAGAAGCGGTGGCTAGTAAACAATAGAGAACTAAAATTTTCCTTTAATATTTTCTCTATGTGCTATAATTATTGCTTCTACTATGCAAATTTTAGATAAATATAGGAAAATACTGATTATGACCACTTATAAGGGTAACCTTAGTTTGAAGCAATTGTAAATTTGATTCTCTGTATTTTTCTTGAGGCCACTGTCGATCAGAATGGTGGTGATGCTACTTATTATATTCAATGGCGGTAATGATTTTTAGCTATAGTCACTCAGAGTTGAGGTACCTAAAAGCAAAAATATATAGAAAATTTAGTTAGCAGCCAATAAGGAAGGGTCTTGCATGTGATCACCACTTGTGAATTGCCAAAAGACTCTAAAAATCTATAGAATTACAATAACAAAATCAATTTGATAAAATAAATCTATGTAACCATGAGAACAAGAATTTGAAGAAAGCAACAGGCCATTCTCATTAATATTCAAAATACATTGTACATCGGGTTACAATACGTCCCTCTTAGGGATACCAAATTGATACGAAATTACAATAAATCTCAAAAATAGATGTCTTCCAAGTAGACTCTTCTAAAATTCCTCTAATATTATTATAGGAGGGTTTCCTTCATGACCTCCGTGTGATGACATAAAGAAATGTGGTCTTGATGATGCTTAGATCCTGCAAAAGACCTATCACCTATACACAAAGAAACTAAAGAAATATTAATAGCATTGAAAGCCTCTCGATATAAAGCTAGTTTCTTGATAGGTGCAATAGAGAAAATAAATGCTTAAAGAAGTGCAAAAATACAGGAAATAATGAAATGAAAGCATAAATACTGAATGTAATGTGGCTAATATATGTTAGAAAATCAATGAAAAGCATTTAAAACTGATAAAGCTAGAAATGACAAAGAAATAAGATATCACCCCATGGTCATTGATGATCAGGTTGGTGGGCTCTGTTAGCCATTGTTGACATTGGTAGTGGTGCCTACGGGCCACTGTTAAAAATAGTGGCCACTGAACAAAGGCTCTATTCTCTATGCTCGATGTGGGGTATCATCCAATTTACTTTTCAAATCAATTGACGTTCTTGGTGTATTATTGAGGAATGTCTTAGGGCGAGAATTAGTGATGAATTGATAGTTGAACAATAGTAGAAGTGACTCTTCAAACTCTAATACACTCCATGGCTGTGAATGGTAAGCTTGTGACACAAATTTGATAGCACATGGATGCTTGTGATTTTTTTCTCTCTGCTAGGTGGTTCAACAACACTTCATTATAGCAAATGAGGATCAATTTCTTCAGACTTCTCTCTTATTTTGGGGGCCTTAAGTAGACTCCCAAAATTTGTATCTGAGCTTCTCCAATAAGTCAAGATCAGAATTGGTTAGGTGGGGCAGCTGGAGTGATGCTTTTGGAAGCTTTGTAGGTGCAACCGCTCAAGAAACCATTTCTTATAATGGTTTTGCTCAGCTCAAGTAGCCTGAGTTTGTTACAGACTCAACCAACTTTGACAGGTATGGCTTGAATCATGGCCACTATCAACAGGTGCAACCATCTTGGGCTGCTCTCAATGTCAATGATGGTGATGGCCATCATCAATTTCATCAGCGACCAAGGCTGAATAAGACTAGCTTACCCTGATTGAGTGGTTAGAACCACTGTTGGGTCTTGGAAAGGTCCAAGGTGAGTCACATGGCCTAAAAAGGTGTCCACATGAGTAGCCTCCTCAACATGATGCATTTTAGGTGTCTACAGTTTATCTTATTATACATAAAAATGAGATTGAAGCTATTGGATCAATCCATAGAAATATATATGCTCTAGATTCTATCAAAACTTCATAAGATATTGTTATGTTTCAAAAAAATACTAATGCAGTTTTTGAGGAACAAATTGAAGAGAATGAAGAACCTATATATCATAAAAATAGAAGAATAAATGGAAGGTTCAAAATTAAAAGGATGAGGGGACAACTACACTATGCCTTACTTGGCCATCTACAACCTAGAAAAGAAGAAGAACCTGAACAAGATGAAGACACTCATCAAAATTCAGGCAAAGAAGACAATGGAGGTTGGAGAGAAGAGCTCAAATTCCAGAACCAAGATAAATATCCATATTGAACACTAAAGTCTTCAATACCCAAATAATGTAATACATGAGGGTGTTAGAGTATATTACACCATTTGGGACATGTAAATGTACCACCTTTGGCACATAACTAGAGTAGGAGTTTACTTTAGAGTAAATTTAGTTAGTTACTTCAAGTAGTGTAATATATACACAAGTGTCAATGTGCAATTTGTAAATGTACAATGATTCCACTTGTACATCAGGTAGATAGGTAGAGTAAGGGCTAAGGAATCTATCTTCCTATATAAAGGGCTCATAGTGAGTGTTTTAGAGAGAGTAGAAAATATAGAGTGTGTGTGGTATAGTTTAGTAGTATGGTACAATGTAGTCCTTTCATATTTGTTAATGGAGTGTTCATATCCTCCATTATATAGTATTTTACTATTTTCATCACTTTCTTTAATGGCATATTTTTGAGTTATTTGCATATGTTCATACCATTATTTTCCTAAATATTATTGTGCTAGTTTATAGTTATCTTAGACTAGTTATCTTACATCTTGTGGTTGTACTTCCTATAATATATTCCCATAAAAATATAATAGGAACATGAATATAGCTTGCCAAATTCACACCCTATATAGGCAAGGCATGAATTAATTCAAATTTACTTTTTAGGTTCTAAAATGTTACAAAATGTGATGTAAAATAGCAAAAAGATAGAGCTAATGACTAATAATGCAAGTAAAGAACCTAGTTAGATGATGGAGGAAGTAAGGATAAATAATAAAATAAAGGAACAACTCTAGAATGGTAGATTTCTCCAACCATAAAGACTCCTCCACTTGATCCCCAAGGGTAGCCAACACCATAGTAAGAAAACAAAAATAATAAATCACAACATAAGAGGACTTGTAAGTGAACATTAAGCAAGTTAAGATCTAGGATTATCCAAAATATTGATTAGTGGGAAAGAGGGAGTCCAATCCTCTATTTATAAGAGGTTTAGATGGTTGAAATTATGGGAAAAATAAAGTTCATCGCGGGAAAGGACCGACACCAAAATGGGTCGACAATGGGGGTTTGAGAGAAAAACCCCTAAAACACCAAATTCACACATAGTAATTATAGGGTGTAAATATAACAAGCCAAATTCATGCCCCATATAGAATGAGCATAAATTTGGTAAAGCTAAGGGGAAAGAACAAAGGAAGAGGGGAAACATGTCTCATTTTTGCACGTAGCATGCTTGAGTGGCTTCCTAGGGATCTAAGGAAAGATTGACTCATTTTGATAAGTCAATTTTCTATGTCTACATTTCTCCCCCTCTTTGATGTATTTATGGCCAAATAAATATGTCAAATAAATATGTAGACTCCAATGGATAAAAATGACAAACACAAACAAAAATGGGTGGTCGAGTTTGGATGTAGGTGTGGTGCAAAAAAGGATCTCATCCTAAACACTACAAATATGCATGCAAATCAAGGTATTAATACCATTAATTCCTATAAGGCATCAATTTTCTAAGCCTATGGTTACCATTGGGTACATTAACTTGCATTTGCTCCAATATCATACATTCATCATCGTCATGCAATTTCTTACCACAACATTACTCGCTATTGCATGATTCTCCATTGATATCAATGAACTATTGTCATCATCATGCAACTGTCTACTACCAACATGTAGCTATCCATCGTCATCATGTAACATATCCTCTATGAGTATCTATTTGCATGTTTGTTTGTGCATCCACTTGCACTTTTGCTTCATGCATTTTCCCCTTTTTTGGAGTGATTTACGGAGCGGTTTTTGGGATTCCAGTGGTTGGTGGGTGTGGGTGGTTTTAGCCCATGGTATTGTGCCCATGGTATTCTAATACCACATTGTGGTTT
Source organism: Wollemia nobilis (assembly GCA_028583015.1). Classification (NCBI taxonomy): domain Eukaryota; kingdom Viridiplantae; phylum Streptophyta; class Pinopsida; order Araucariales; family Araucariaceae; genus Wollemia; species Wollemia nobilis. Next base: position 2,317,947 of record JAQPPZ010017049.1, on the reverse strand, counting down.
AGGGTTGTAAGAGTTTCCTTTATATTGATTGTAATGTCCCATTACGGGCAAGGAGTGAATAATAATATCAAAGGAGGTGTGGCTCTTGTTTGTTGGATTAGCCCATATTGGGTGAACCAGGATAAATCTCTTGTGTTCTATGTGCATGTATTTTGTGAGTTGTTATTTTCTTATGAGTTATTTAATTTCTGCATTATTATTCTGGAATAAGTTTGGGTATAATCTCTTCATTTGGTATCAGAGCCAAGTTGTTAGCCATAGAGGGATGCCTTTATTGCTAGGGTTTCATTTCATTTGAAGAGGATCTAGGGTTTCTAGGAGTTAGAGAAAACCTATTTCGAAGTGGGAGTTTTACGCAGAAGGAGCTTGAAGAAAAATGATGGGAAATCAATCAAGGATAGAGATTGAGAAGTTTGATGGAAAAATATTTGAGCTATGGAAGTTAAATATGGAGGATCTGCTCATGGATAGAGATCAGTGGGTTGTTATCTCTAAAACAAAACCTGCTAGTACATCTGATGAAGATTGGGAAAAGTTGAATCGGAAAGTGAGGAGTCTAATTCGACTGTGTCTTGCAGATTCAGTCCTAATCAATATTTTTGGAGAAGCTACTGCAAAGGATCTCTGGGAGAAGTTAGGGTCTCTGTATCAATCTAAGTCCCTAGTGAACAAATTATTCCTCCGAAAGAAACTGTATAATCTCAGGATGAATGAAGGGGATTCAGTAGTAGATCATCTTAATGCATTCAATACGGTGGTAAGTCAACTTACATCTATTGAAATTAAGTTGAGTGAGGAAGATAAATGTATTACTTTGTTATGCTCTTTACCAGATTTGTGGGATAACCTGGTTGTAGCAATTGGTAGTACAACTTCAACCACATTGAAGTTTGAAGATGTTGTGGCATCTCTATTATCAGAGGATATGAGGAGAAAAGCCATGGAGGGCACATCAAAGGATGCCCTAATAGTGAGAGGGCGTGCCAAGGAAAAATATAAAACGAGATTTGGTGATAGATCTAAGTCTAGAGGTAGATCCAAGTCTCGAGGAAAGTTTGAGAGAAAATGTTGGAAATGTGGTAAGCCTGGACACATGAAGAAGGATTGTAGATCAAAGAATGTTGATTCTGGAAAGAGATCTGATGAATCCACTTCCACAGAGATAAATAAATCCACTGATGAAGGAGGGGATGTATATCTGGCATCCTGCTCCACACGTTCAGATAGAAATGATTGGTTGATCGATATTGGTGCCTCTTTTCATATGACTCCTCATAGGGGGTGGTTCAGTGAATATGAAAGATATGATGGAGGGGAGGTACTATTGGGAGATGATTCACCACTTAGAATCATTGGTCATGGAAGGGTGAAAATATTGTTGCAGGATGGTAGGGTTAAAACCCTCCCAGGTGTGATGCATATTCCTGGCCTTGCTAGAAATTTAATTTTTGTAAGCAAAATGGTTGATGCAGTAGTAAACATTAGTTTTAGTAAGGATTCATGCAAAATGGTTCATGGATCTATGGTGTTAGCAAGAGGAGTTCGGATTGGAACCTTGTATAAGCTATTGGGAAGCACTATGACAAATGAGTGCAATAGCTCAACTATTCTTGAGGCTGAATCAGATAAAATTTCAACACTCTGGCATCAAAGAATGGGACATATTGGAGAAAAGGGATTGCGTACCCTGTACACGAAAGGTATGGTTCAAGGTATCCCTAATTGCTCAATGTGTTTTTATTTCTGTGAACATTGTATTTATGGCAAGCAGAATCATGTGAGTTTCCCATATGGTGTTGCAAGATCAAAAGGGGTATTAGATCTGATTCACAGTGATATTTTTGGTCCTGTTCCTATTCCATCTCTTGGAAAATCATGGTACTATGCTTCTTTCATTGATGATTTTTCAAGATATGCATGGATTTATTTTCTTAAAAGTAAATATGAAGTGTTTGATAAGTTTAGAGAATTTAAAGCACTTGTTGAAAATCAAACTGAGAAAAATATTAAGGTGTTGAGGTCTGATAATGGAGGAGAGTATTGTTCAAATAAATTTGAGGATTTTTGTAAGCAATGTGGTATTGCAAGACAGAAGACTACTCCATATACACCCCAACAGAATGGAGTTGCTGAGAGATTGAACAGATCACTAATGGAAAAGGCTAGAAGTATGCTCAGTGGTGCTGGTCTGGCACAGGAATTCTAGGCAGAGGTAGTGAATGCAACATGTTACTTGTGAAATTGATCTCCTACATCAACATTGCCGGATCAAACTCCATTTGAAGCATGGTTTGGTAAGAAACCCTCTCTTTCACATCTTAGAGTTTTTGGTTGTGATGCATACATGCATATTCCAAAGGAGAAAAGAAGTAAGCTTGATAATAAGGTTGTTAAATGTATCTTTATTGGTTATAAATATGGTGTTAAAGGATATAAAATTTGGAATCCAAAAACTAAAAGTATAGTTTACAGTAGAGATGTGGTGTTTAGAGAAATGAAAAGTGATCACAGGAAGGAAGTAATAGAAGAAGAACCTAAAAAGGTGCAATTTGATCTCATGGAAGAAGAATCCTACTCAGAAGAAGAAGAAGAGGATGAACCAGAGGTTCATACACCTATGGTAAGGAGATCAACATGAGAAAGAAGGCAACCTGATAGGTATAGTCCATATGCTTTTCCTTCTTCCTTTGTTTTATCTGTTACTGATGAAGATCCTAGAATAGTTAGAGAAGCTATTAATTCTGAAGAGGTAAACCTTTGGGAAGAAGCCATGAATGAGGAAATGATGGCCCTAAAAAAGAACAAGACATGGGATCTAGTAAAATTACCTGGTGGGAGAAAAGCAATAGGTTGCAAATGGATCTTCAAGAAGAAGCAGAATGCTGAAGGAAAAGTGGAGAAATATAAAGCTCGCTTGGTTGCTAAAGGCTATTCTCAGGTAGAGGGAATTGATTATGGTGAAGTATTTTCTCCTATTGCAAAGCTAACCTCAATAAGATTTCTTTTATCTGTGGCTACTGCATTTGATCTTGAAATAGAGCAAATGGATGTAAAAACTGCATTCCTTCATGGGGATTTGGAGGAAGAAATCTATATGAGACAGCCTGAAGGATTCATTGTTGAAGGAAAGGAGGATTTTGTATGTAAGTTAAAGAAATATCTGTACGGACTGAAATAGTCACCTAGAATGTGGTATCAAAAATTTGATACTTATGTCTTAGGACTTGATTTTGTTCGTAGCAATGTTGATCATTGTGTATACTCAAAGAAAATTGGTAATGTACTTGTCATTATAGTTTTGTATGTTGATGATATGTTACTAATTGGAAACAGTAAGGAAATGATCAGGGAAGTGAAGTCTCAGTTAGCATCACAGTTTGACATGAAAGATCTTGGCCCTGCAAATTTTATTTTGGGTATGCAAATAAATAGAGATCGTTCAAACAAAAAGTTGTGGTTGAATCAGAAAAAGTATGTTGAGACAGTTTTGAAGAGATTCAATATGCAGGATTGCAAACCAGTGAAGGTACCTATTCCTTTGGGTGAAAAATTATCTGCTGAACAATGTCCAAAAATAGAAGAAGAGGTAGAAGAAATATCCCATGTTCCTTATGCAAATGTTGTAGGGAGTTTAATGTATGCCATGGTGTGTACTAGACCAGATATTGCCCATGCAGTGGGAGTTTTGAGCAGATATATGTCTAAACCTGGTAAAGAGCATTGGACTACTGTAAAAAGGGTTTTCAGATATTTGCATGGTACATCTAATTTTTCAATCTATTATGAAGGTACAGGTAAAGAAAACAAATCCTTGGATATAGAAGGTTTTGTTGATGCAGATTGGGCTGGAGATCTGGACAATAGAAGATCTACTAGTGCATATGTATTCAATTTGTTTGGAGGGGCTATTAGTTGGATGAGCAAAAGGTAAACTATTGTTGCTCTTTCAACCACTGAAGCTGAGTACATGGCAGCCACTGATGCAAGTAAGGAAGCAGTATGGCTACAAAGACTATGTGCTAAAATTGGGTTCTTTCAAGGAGCTGTGAAGATAAATTGTGATAGCCAGAGTGCTATATTTCTGGCAAAGAACCCTGCTTACCATTCAAGAATGAAGCACATTGATACAAAGTACCACTTCAGTAGGGACATGATTGAACAGAAGAAAGTGTTGCTGGAAAAAGTGGATACCAAGGAAAATGTTGTAGATGCTTTAACCAAGGTAGTTAGCATAGAAAAGTTCATGTTTTGTACAGTTGAAATGGGTCTAGCAAGACCAAGTGGTGGAACTAACATTGATTACAGCCTTTATGCAAAGTATTCAACAAGTGGGAGAATGTTGGATGTGTCTCATCCTTTGTAGAGGAAGTACTGTATAGCAGACCCACGTTTTGGTGGTCTTGCTCACCGGTGAGCGGCCCGGGTCCCCCGGTGGGAGTGCAAAGCCCTTCTAGGGGGGTTCGGGGGGGCATAGCCCCCTCAAAAATTTTCCCCTTTTTTTGGAGTGATTTACGGAGTGGTTTTTGGGATTCTAGTGGTTGGTGGGTGTGGGTGGTTTTAGCCCATGGTATTGTGCCCATGGTATTCTAATACCACATTGTGGTTTAGGGTTGTAAGAGTTTCCTTTATATTGATTGTAATGTCCCATTATGGGAAAGGAGTGAACAATAATATAAAAGGAGGTGTGGCTCTTGTTTGTTGGATGTAGCCCATATTGGGTGAACCAGGATAAATCTCTTGTGTTCTATGTGCATGTATTTTGTGAGTTGTTATTTTCTTCTGAGTTATTTAATTTTTGCATTATTATTCTGGAATAAGTTTGGGTATAATCTCTTCACATATGACATTCTCTTACATACATAATATTTGATCTTGTGCATTGCAATGTCTATGTTAATGTATCTACTCTCCATGTCTACAATATACTTCCTCTAGCATGTACAAAGTCTACTCAATATATATATCTATATGGTTCCCACTCAAATGAATGATGAGGTCTATTTAATCGATGGGGTCAGTAGTTACAAGCAACTACCACCCTAACACCTCATATTTTAATTGGGTGATAACTACCTTGCATGACTACATTCACATATAACTCAACTTAACTCATTATTACATGCATTATTTCAATGCATAACTTTATTCAAATTGCAAACCTTATTATATCAAAATTATATTGTGCACATACTTGACTTCCAACACACTTATTCATTGATCATATGGACGTGTTAATTTTCTTGCCTACAATTACACATTTTGAAGCATCCTTCTTAGGATTTTTTCCCGATCAAGGAATTCATTTTGGCTATATTCTTTGACATTTTTCCTTAACTAGAGTGAAAAGCATTTTTATTTGGACTTAAAATTAGAATTGTACTCAGACTCTTTCATGCTCTTTCTTTTGCTTACCATGGAGGGTCTCCAATCTCTAGTGAATTTTTATTGAAATAATGTATGCCTTTCAGGTATATTATTGGACTACTTGGATAGGCTTTCTTAAAATCTGGTTTGATGTGTGAGGTAATATGTTATACATACATGTCCCCCAAAATATAACCTCGTGTTTTCTTATATTTTATTTTCCAAGAGAGGGTTCTATGCTATGTTTTATGTGGATGAGGCTATACCAAAGTAGTACAATCCTAATTCTAATTTCATTTTATTTAGATCAACATACTCCCTACCTATGAAGAGCACCAATTATATTTTTATTTTCTTCTTGGTGCACATACTCTATCTCACGATAATTCAAGGTAAGGTTAGGGCCACTAAAAGTACCATGATATTAAAGATGATGTCAAGGCCATTATGGATGAGGTTAGGTTCATAAAAGGTGAGGGAAAGACCATTTAAAATCTAAGGGTCACCTAGAGCACTAATTTTGCAATTTGAAGAGACTATGACGAGTAAACTTCTAGCCTAGAAGAAACATGCTATAAGTATTTTATATTTGCAGTAATCTTGTCTCACCATAAATTATTGTTATTTCATTGATGAAACGTATTGCATGGCACAATTGATTAACATGACTTGCAATTACATAATGGAAGCACCTACATGCCACAAAACCTCACCCAAAACAAAATGTAAACAACCATTTGGCATTTATCTTACTTATTTCTCTCAAGTAGACACCTAAACACTTAAGTAATTGGTGTGCACTTATGATTCATGGTAGGAGCCAATGGTTCCTAGAAATTTTGGTGAACAAGATTAAAAAAATATAATGCAAAAGGAATTTATGAATCACTATTTTCACTGGAGGACAAACCAACCAATGGATCAAATAATAAATTTTTCTTCAATGGATGATTTAAGACACCCATGGAAATGCATATTAATATCTACTTAAGGTTGTGATGTGAAGGGACACGTTGGTCCATGATTAAATAAATGAATTAAATAATGTGATTAGTTAGGATTAGAGTCCTAACATGCCACCCTCCTTAAAAAGAGCTTTGTCCTCAAAGCTAGAAATGAGGAAATTGTTGTTGGATATGATGAAGTGTCTCCCATGTGGCATCTTCCGAAGGTAGACCTTTCCATTGAATCAAAACCTTGGTGATAGTGCGATTGTGAAGGTGGCAAGTGTGATGATCTAGGATAGCTTCGGGTTCAACCATGAGTGCTCCATATTCGGTAAACTCAGGGAGTTGAGTTTGTGTAGTGATGTGTGCGCCAACTACTGGTTTAAGGCAAGAGACATGGAACACTAGATGAATTTTGGAAGACTCGGGTAACTCAAGTTTATAAGCAACTGGTCCAATACATTGTAGAACTTTATAAGGTCCATAAAATTTGGGGGCTAACTTTTGAGAACCCTTGAGTTTTAGAGAAGTTTGGTGATATGGTTGAAGATGAAGGAATACCATATCCCCTTCTTGAAAAACATGCTCTATTCGATGTTGGTCTACTTGTTGCTTCATACGGTGTTGGGCGGTGTGTAGATTTTCTTTGAGAATGCGAAGAATGTCATCTCGAGTAGAAAGTTCCATCTCCACTACTGGCACATTTGTACTTCCTAGAATATAAGAGGTAAGGGATGGTGGTGTTTGGCCATATAAAGCTTCATATGGGGTCATCTTAATGGTCGTGTGATATGAGGTGTTATACCACCATTCGGCTAATGGAAGCCATTTAACCCAATGAAGGGGTTGAGTAGAAATAAAACAACGGAGGTAGGTTTCCAAACATTTATTAACAACTTTGGTTTGACCATCTATTTGGGGGTGGTAAGCGGAGCTCATACGAAGTTGAGTGCCTTGGAGTTTAAACAATTCTTTCCAAAAATTACTAGTGAAAGTGGGATCACGATCACTAACTATAGTGGAAGGCATGCCATGTAATTTAAAGATATTATCAAGAAAAATTTGAGCGATGGTACTAGTTGTATAAGGGTGGGCCACAGGGCAAAAATGGGTATATTTAGATAAACGATCCACCACAACTAGAATAGTTGTTTTTCCTATAGATTTTGGAAGGCCTTCAATAAAATCCATGGAAATATCAGCCCATGTTTTTGTTGGGATGGGAAGAGGTTGAAGAAGACCCGGTGTACCCACTGTCTCTCCTTTATGTCTTTGGCAGGTCTCACATTCATTCACGAACTTCTTGATATCGTTTTTCATCCCTACCCAATAAAAATATCTAGTCACTCTTTTATAAGTTTTTAGGAATCCAGAGTGTCCTGTAGTGGGTGTGGCATGTAACTCATGGAGAAGCTTTGCATGATAGGAGGATGTAGGAGAGAGGACAATACGTCCTTTATACCTTAGTATGTTATCTCTCCAAGAATAGTGAGGTTTGCTAGTGGAGTTTTGTTGAAGTTGTTGAATTAATGTGTGTGTGGTAGGGTCATTAAACCATTCCTCATTGACTTGGTCTATCCATTTAGGAATAGGAGAGGAAAAAACATGTAATTGGGGAATTTCTTCAAACTTCCTTGAAAGGGCATCAACAACCATGTTATCTTTCCCTTTTTTATATATGATTTCATAATCATATCCTAGTAGTTTTGTAACCCACTTTTGTTGTTCTGGTGTGGTTATGCGTTGCTCAAGAAGGTACTTTAGACTATGGTGGTCGGTGCGAATAATGAAATGTTGGCCAATAAGGTAAGGTCTCCAATGTTGGATAGCATGAACAATGGCTAACATTTCTTTTTCATATGTGGAACGTGCTAAATTCTTTTTAGAGAATGCTTTGCTAGTGAAGGCCAAGGGTTTTTCATTTTGCATGAGCACGACTCCTATTCCCATTCCTGAAGCATCGCTCTCAATAATAAATGGTTTGGAAAATTTGGGCATGGCTAAGATAGGGGTGGTACACATTGCATTTTTTAAAGTGATAAAGGCTTCATCAGCCTTTGAAGACCATAAAAAAGCATTCTTCTTAAGTAGTGTTGTTAAGGGGGCTACGATTTTGCCATAGTCTTTGACAAATTTGTGATAGTAGCCTGTTAGTCCTAAGAACCCATGCAAACCTTTCAAGGTTTTTGGAATAGGCCAATTTTTCACATCTTCAATCTTACGAGGGTCTACCTTAACTCCTTCTTTAGAGACAATATGTCCAAGGTATTCAATTTCTTGTTTTCCAAAGGAACATTTTGATCTTTTAGCATATAATTGATTGTCCTCCAAGGTCTTTAATGCTTGATCTATATGGGTTAAGTGATCTTCCCATGTTTTACTGTAAATCAAAATGTCATCAAAGAAAACTAAAATAAAATTTCGAAGGAAAGGGTGAAATACCTTGTTCATTAGACTTTGAAATGTAGAAGGGGCATTGGTAAGACCAAATGGCATCACCAAGAATTCATAATGCCCTTCATGAGTGCGAAAGGCTATTTTTGGTATATCACTTTCTTTAACTCGAATTTGGTGGTAGCTTGATCGTAAATCTAATTTGGAGAAATATGCAGCCCCATGAAGTTCATCTAGTAATTCATCGATGATGGGAATAGGAAATTTATCCTTGATAGTTAGTTTGTTGAGGGCGTGAAAATCAACACATAAGCACCATGATCCATCCTTCTTCCTCACTAATATAACAGGAGAAGAGTAAGGGCTTACACTAGGTCTAATGACCCCTGCCTTGAGTAGTTCTTGTACTAGTTTTTCTATTTTTGTCTTTTGTAGATATGGATATCGGTAAGGTCTAATATTAGGGGGTTGGTGCCCTAAAAGTAGTTGAATGGCATGATCATGGCTTCATTGAGGAGGCAATCCTTTTGGTTCGTTGAATACTTTATCATGGCATTCTAGGAGTTTTTGTAGTTCAGGTGCCACTGGTTGTTCTTCATTAGTGGGTTGAATGGAAAATAGTTGTGCGACCATACCTTTACCTCCTCTACGAATAATTTTTTCCATTCTATGGGAACTTACGATTTGTGAAGGGCCTGATTTTAACCCTTTAATAGTGTATGTTTGGTCTTTTTGTGTGAATTTCATCCATAATTCTTCAAAGTCCCATTGAATTGTGTCGAGCGTTCCATAGCCATTGCACTCCTAAAATGATGTCACATCCTCCTAATGGTAGTACATACATGTCCCCTTTCATGTTATAATCTCCCATAGTGAGTTTAATATTTTGGCACTTTCCCTTGCATGCAATTCTTCCTCCATTTCCAATCATGACTTCAAAATTATTACAAGGATGTATAAAGCAATTAGCTTGTTTTGCCACCCTTGGGTCTATAAAATTGTGTGTGCTACCAGAGTCTAGGAGCACAATAGGGTTTTGTTTCTTAAAATACCCCTTAACTTTCATAGTTTGTGGGGCAGAAAATCTTGCGAGGGCGTTAAAGGAAATTTTTGTTTTATCCTCATTATTTTCTTCTTGAATATCCGTTACTACTTCTACTTCGATATCATCTTCTTCTTTTGGAGTGCAATCTTCAATTGTATCCAAAATATATAATTTTGGTGTAATGCATTTGTGATTAGGGGTGAATTTCTCATCACAATGAAAACAAAGGCCCTTTTCTCTTCTTTCTTTCATTTCCTTAGGGCTAATTCATTTAATTGGCATGACTCTATTTAGTTTTTGGTTGGTGTAGGTGTTTTGTGGTTTCCCTGTTGATAGTCTTCCTATTCGTCATTGGTTATTGATCTTCTCTTCCACCATTTGTGCTAATGCAACAACGTGCATCATATCGATAGGATTGAGTATTTGTACTTCTAATCAAATTTCTTCTTTCAGGCCACTAATGAAGCAACTTTGAAAGAATGATGCATCGAGTCCTGATGTAAGGTTTGCCAACTTCTCGAATTGAGCCTGGTATTCTCGTACTATAGATGTTTGGCGGAGTTTGGTAAGAGCCCCTGTGAAATCTTCAAATTTGCTTGGGCCGAATCGTATCATTAGATTTTTTGTAAATTCGGTCCATGTGGGAGTACCTTTTGTCTTTTCATACCATTGGTACCATTGAGTAGCGATTTGCTCTAGGTGAAAAGATGCGATGCGGACCTTTTGGGTCTCTAGAATTTGATATAGAGAGAAATATTGGTCAGCCCGATATATCCAATTTGTGGGGTCGCCTCCATCAAATTTTGGGAAATCCAATTTTGTGGTTCGAGGTAGGATTGATGTGTGTGGTCCCCCTAGTAATGCTTGTTGTATGGGTGTCGTGTTTTGTTGGCCGACTTGCATTAATGCCATATTTTGTTGTACCAAGTCCATAGAGTGATTTGTGGCATCCATTTTTGTCGTTAACTCTGCATTAGTGGCATCTATTTTTAGGGTTAACTCTACGATTTTTGTTGCTATTTTTGTTTCAAAATCATCTTGCCATTTAGTCATCCCTTGCAGGACTTCTTTTGAAACCTCTTTTGCAAGGTCTTGTGATCTTCTCCCATCTGCCATGGTAGGGTTTTTGCGGGTTTACGACTCCTTGGTTTTGTTTTGCAAGATATTACAATTTTTTGTAAAAAAGTGCAAAAATTGCTAAAAGTTGCTAGCAACTTTGCAAAAAGTTGCTTTTATCAAAAATTTGTTTCAAAAAATTGCTCTACAAGATTTAGCAACAATTTGCAAAAATTATTTCAAAAATTTGCTTTACAATATTTAGCAACAAATTGCAAAAATTGTTTCAATTTTTAACAACAATTTATTTTGCAATTTTTAAGCCAAAAATTTGTTTACCGATGGCCGACAGGTGGAAGGAGGGCGGTGGAAAAGCGGTGGTGGAAGGAGAGCAATGGCTGGTAGGAAGTGAAGAGGTAGTGACAATGGTTGTTAGGGATCGAAGGTCAAGGAGGAGTCAACAAGCATAGTTTGAGACAATTTCAGTAAGGCACAACTTGGAGAGTGCTTCGTTCGCACAAAATGCTTTGGCTAGCATGACCGAAATCACATGAATCTTAATGTAGCTTCTTCCTTTTAAACCATTTGTGCCCTTCTTCCTTTCAAATGTTATATTAAATCCCCACTACCTCCCACCATGTAAAACCTTTTTGTCACAAATTCTTTATAATTCACTCCCTCAGTAACCATTCTGTGATGGAAAATTAAATTTTCAGTGCCTTTAAAGTTTAAACTTAATAATATAAATTTGATTTATAATTTTTTGGCTGGATTTCCTTGACACATCATAGGTGACTACTTAGGGATGGTAAAAATTTATTTTTCTCTTGTTGTTTCACTTCCATTTTAAAACCTATTGAATTTTATGATTTCTTAAGGGATTGTAGTGTGTTTTTAACGTCTTCAATCAAATTTTTTACCATTGAAAAAGGTTTATTTTGGATGTTGTTCAATCGAACGTCACCTGAGTAGACTCTTATTGGTAATTTTGAAGATTCTTTTTGATCTGTTGCCTAGCCCATGATAAAGAGAATTTATGACATTCTCTAAGGGATTGGCGTATTAAATATTTGCTTATTTTATCCTTGCAATTGTGCTTTATCGATGTTGTTATGTGTTTGTTGTAATGGATGTATACTTGCTTGGCTAGGATTAAAACTTATGTGACATACGTTGGTTATAAATATGATACGTGATAATGGTAAGCAGCATACTAGGCATATTAAATGATGATGGATGTAGTGGATGATGAGAAAAAAATTGTAAAAAATATGTATGAATGGTTTTGAGGATTTGGCTTTGATACCGGATGGTAGGAGCCAAGGGTTCCAAGCAATTTTGGTGAAAAATATAAAATAAATATAATGCAAATGGAATTTATGAATCACTTTTGAAGATAGAATCATTATTTTCACTGGAGGACAAGCCAACCAATGGATCAAATAATAAATTGTTCTTCGAGGGATGATTTAATACACCCATGGAAATGCATATTAATATCTACTTAAGGTTGTGATGTGAAGGGACACGTTGGTCCATGATTAAATAAATTAATTAAATAATGTGATTAGTTAGGATTAGAGTCCTAACAATTCATGTCATCCATATTTTTTTATCTTCCCTTTGAGGTTGTACAAAGGAGCAAGATTGGCTTACCCAACAATATTCTACACCATATAATTGTTACCTATTGTCTTTCCCTATTGTTTTTTGGTGTCATATACTACCCACTTGTTGGTTACCAAGCCAATCCAACCTTTTCTAGGAGAGATTTCATGAGTTTGTGCCTTTAAAGGTACTTTCTCATCATAAGACATTGTGTCTAAAATGCTTGAAAACCATGTCTTTATCTCTTTGTCATGGTATACATAACACCCCATGAATGATGTCTCAGGTAATTTCTACCCATATCGTATCATAAAGGCTTAAGAAGGGTCCTTAGTTTTTCCACCCTTCTTGTTGATGGTTTTCATCAATATATCTTTGGATGCTACCATTCTCTAGTTCTCTACTTGTCATCCTAGATTAAACATTAGGCCTATGGTCCCATATCATCAAAAGGCTTGTCATCAACTTGGTTCACCAAAGAGACCTATTAAAAATTATCACAACAAGGTTATATACCTATGTGAAAGAAATCTTCTTTTGGTGTTGCTCTTTTGGCATTGAATCCAATGTCAACAATAGTATGCATTCCATTTCATGCTTCAATGTTAGGCCTGTGATAGTCGATTTTAGAGTACATATTATGTCCTATATTAGGTTGCATTTACCTTTGATTCTAGTTCATGTATATCCCATTTTCTAGTGTTTTTGTCCACCTTAGAAGTTTTTATAGTCTTGTATGTTAAGTGTCAGTATGGTAGATTTTGGATCTATAATTCCCTATCTTGATGACCCCTAGAGGTCATAGGGGATAACATGGAGATCAATATGAAGGTGGAAAATTCCATAGTAGTAATTCATGATATATGGTTGGTGATTTAGATAAGAGAATGAGATTTAAAGTTGGAGAGCCTAAGGAGAAGATCATATTCATGGGTGAGACCATGAAAGAGCTACATCAAATATTGAAGGAGATCTTGGTTTCTCAATCTAAGCTACAATAATATGTGGATTTATATCAAGCAATGACAATGAGCATAGTACAATAGGCATAGGATCTAGTTCTTCTACAATCATTAATTTCCAAAGGTGAAGGAGCCAAATTGTTATGATGGAGCAAGATATGATCATCTTCTTAAGAATATTTTATAGGATATAAGAGAGTACCTAGTAGGGTGGGAGGACTTTTGGATGCATAGGAGATGCATACTATAGCAACCTCACAGGTATGACAAATATTTGGCAAAGAAATTTTGCATATGACATATCTACGAGGATGATGAAGAGAGTGTATTCTTGGAAGAAGTTGAAGAAGGCTTTGAGTTATTAGTTTCAAACTAGAAATATAACATTGTGGATGAGGTCTAACTTATTCAATTAAAGTATACTAAAAATATCAAAGGCTATATCAAGACCTTCCAAAGCCTAGTGTTAGAGGCAATGACCATGTCAAAATAATGACAAGTTGTTTCAATCCATGTACAGTCTTCAGTCATGGAAAAAATAGAGCTTAGACGTAACAAGTTATAAAATGTTAGTGATGTTATTATTATTGTGGATTGTCTCTTTGATTTCAAGGAAGAGATAATAGTGACAAACACCTAGAACCCCAAAAAAATGAAGGGAAAGAGTGTGAAGAATGGGATGAGTCAATATTTTGGTAAGTTGCAAGGTGGAGGCCAAGGTTGAAAGGCTATTTAATAATGATCAGTGGGATCTTTGAAGTCTAGCAACAACTCCAAGGTTAGTGGTAATAAACCACAAAGCAAAGATTCTAGAGATATTTATCCTTTGGGGATGAATATTTGGACTTATCATGGAGCCTACCCTAAGAAATATTATCCACAAAAAAAATGGGTATCATTAGTCCAACAAGATAATTTGGATGATCATGGTCAATAATAGATGGGTGTGATTCATGTGCTCAATGCCATGGAAATGACTAATTCAAAAGAGAAGATTAAGAGTGAAGGGTTACATGGAGTGAATTTTTTGAGGTTGTGATAAAATGAGTGAGCACCATAACACTTAGGGATACCGATAAAACTCATTATTACATAAGTATTCAACATGCCAAAGAGTTTTCCCCTAGTTATTTGGGTATATTGAAAGGTTTAAAGCATTCAATTCACCCACCATAAAGAGTCTACATGAAATATGGATGTGCAGGTCAGAGAGTGGAAAGGAAATATTAATCTATCAATGATAAAGATGGATGATTTTGAACTTGTGTTGGGTTAGTAGTTTATCCACAAGGGTAAAACAATAATAGTTCCCCATATTTAGACTAATTTTTTTTGACCATAAACAAACATATTTGGTTAGAATGCTTTATATGAGGTAATCAGTGAAGCTATATGTGTGTTTTACAATGAGTATGTAGAAGGCTACAAGAAAGAAAGGATCAAATCCTATGTATATAGTAGTTCTTATGGGAGATTGGGATGAAGAAAAGAGACTTTGACTTCCTATCCCACTATGTGTGGAGAAGGTTCTTCACGATCACCAAGATTGTATGCCAAAATAGTTGCCATAGTATTTTCCATTGAGGAGAGTAGTAGACCATTATATTGGGTTGGTGCTAGGGTTGAGTCCTCTTGTAAGGGATTCATATTTATTGTCTATACCTAATAGGGTTGATCTAAAGAAGCAATTAAAATATTTACTAATTGTAGGCTACTTTTGTCCTTCGTGTTTGCCATATGGAGCCCTAGTATTGTTGCAAAAGAATGTTGATGGTTCGTTGAGACTGTATGGACTACAAGGATTTGAATAAATTGACCATCAAGAATGAATATCCTCTACCACTTACAGTAGATTTCTTTCATCACCTAGCAAGGGAAAAATTCTTCATAAAGTTGGACTTGAGGTTTGGGTACCATCATGTTCAAATTACTCTAGGAGATAAAGAGAATATGACTTGTGTCACATGAGTTCTTAGTGATGCCCTTTGGGTTGTGCAACATGCCAACTACATTTTTCATATTCATGAATTATGTGTTTAGGAAAATGTTTGACAAGTGTGTGGTGGTCTATCTAGATGACATCTTAGTGTACTCTAAGTATCTAGAGGACCATAGGTCTTATCTTGCAGAAGTGTTCAGACTGCTAAGGGAGCATGACTTTTATACTAATGAGAAGTGTTCCTTTGTTCAAAATGAAATCCATTTTCTTGAGCATGTGTTTGGAAAGTGGAATATCAAGCTAGACCAATGGAAGCTTGAAGAAACCAAATATTGGGAGCCACCTAGGAATGTAAATGGAGTGTGGAAGTTCTTGGGTCTTGATAATTACTATAGAAGGTTTGTCAATAGGTACTCAAAGCTTATGGATTCTTTGATAGAGTTGTTGAAGGATACAAAATAGAACTAGATAGTAAAGTTTCAAGAAATATTTAAGACTTTGAAGGAGGAATTAACTTCATCACCAATGTTGGCCTTGGAAAACTTCAACAAGTCTTTTGAGGTGCACACAAATGTATTAGATTTTATCATTAGAGGTGTGCTTATCTAGGATAAGAAAACCATTATGATTGAGTCAAGGAAGCTCAAGGATACAGAGAGGAGATATTCAGTCCACAAGAAGGAGATGATTGTTGTGGTATATTTATTAAAAGTATGGAGGCAATACCTTCTTGGTGCACACTTCATCATGAATACAAACAATGTATAAAACTTTCTTTATATGAATTAGAGCAATTTAATAGCCTAAAAGCTAGATGACAAGGCTTCCTAGCTAATTTTGATGTGGAAATTGTGCACAATATAGGAAAGGAGAATATGGCTTTTGATGCACTTAGGAGGAAATAATATTTGGCAATCATTAAAAAAACATCAAAAAGCCTGGTATATACTCATGGGAAGAGTAGATTGGAGCTGATAGGAGAGTTGATTGAGAATATTAGGGAGGGCTTGGTACAAGATACTCAATTTATTACATTGGTGAATATCGTGGAAGACAAAACTTAGAAGGGAAGATTGAACAATTTCAACATGGTAGATTTCTTGTTGTGGTTTACTTAGAGTCAATTCTATATTCCTAAGTGGGGGGTCCTCCTAAAGGGTTAATCAAGGACTGTCATGACTCTTTATGGGTGGGTCAACCAGGGTAGAAGCATACAATGGCTCTACTTGAGAGGGGATTCTACTGGCCAAATATGAGCAAGGACATGGAAGAGCGTATTCAATCTTGTTTGATATGTCATTAGGATAAGCCTAACCATCAATTGTTGAGATAATTTCTACAACCATTACTTATTTCAATGAGACCATGAGCAAGTGTGAGTACGGATTTAATCACAGGTGTGCCAAACATGGATGGATACTCAAGCATCATAGTGGTGGTGGATCATTTTTGCAAGTATGTCATATATGTTACATGTAAGTATCCTTGTACAAAAATAGTTGTTGTAGGGTATTTCTTTCAAAATATGATGAAATATTTGGGAGTCTGCTTGAGGATTGTCTTAGATAAGAATGTTTATTTTACAAGCAACTTCTAGCAAGAGATGTTTTGGTTTATGGGAACCAATTTATTATTGTCCACAAGGTATGATCATGAAACCAATGGATATACTAAGAGGATCAAGTCATATTGGAGGCTTACTTGAGGCACTATGTGCAAAGTGACTAGACCAATTGGTCAAACCTTCTTGACATTGCATAGTTTTTCTATAACAACTTGAAGAGTGAGTTGAGAAATAATTCACCTTCTAAACTCATGATAGGCCAAAAACCTTTATTTCCTCACACAATTATTGCTATATACTTTGGTCATTTTTTTTAACCATTGAATACTTGAAATGTTGGCAAGAGTGTGTTGATGTTGTGAGACTTCATTTGCCCAAAACAGCTGAGCATATTAAGAGGTATGTTGATGTAGCTCATAAATTTATAGAATTAAATGTGGGTGATAAGGCCATGATAAGTATGAGCCTAATTTTTTTAATTCCCCTCCTAGGAAATCAAGGTCCTTGATCTGCAAGTTTGATAGGTCATATGAGATTGTGGCAAAGGTGGCCTAGGTTGAATACTAGTTAAAGTTTTTAGAACGCATGAGAATACACCCAATATTTTTGTGATATAGCTAAAGCTTTACATTTTTTATGAAGTTGAGACCAAAATTAATCATCCTAATCAGCCTCCTATAGATGGCATTCACAAGCTATAGTAGGATGTAGAGTGTGTGTTAGAGGTGAAAACAATTGGTTGGGAAAATTAGAAGCATAGGGAGTTCTTGGTAAGTTGGGTGGGTGATACATCCTCAAGTTGGGAGTAGGAAGAGAACCTATGGAAATATATTGATAATATTTAGAAGTTTCTCATAGTGTCACCTACCTTAGTTCCTTGGTTCAGAGATGTATTGGTAGGAACATCCTCTAGGGATGAGGTGGAAAAATATTCACTGGTTTTTAAGGCATTATCAATTTCAAGTGAGATATTTTATTTTGGATACATTTCTCTTATATCCACACCCAAATTAATAGGTTTCTATGCACTCTTGCTAGCAAGCACATATGCTTTATGATCCAATGTTGTGAGTGAGTGCATGATGTTACTAGTGAAGTGATCCACTCTCTGCATACCTACATGGTTGAATTCACTAGGCCTTAGGCCTACAAGAATTTTAACCACACACATGTATAATATGCACATATAAATTCTTGCTACCCTCTTCACAACACAAGAGTAGATAGCATTCATCTCTCTCAAATTTATTTGCCAGTAACATCATGTGCTCACTCACAACACTGGATCATAAAGCAAAGGTGATCACTAGAAAGAGTGAAAAGTAAGCTATGAATGTGGGTATGGATATGAGAGACATGTATCCACCATGGACTCCTCCACTTAAAATTAGTAATGCCCTCGATGTTAGTGAATATTTCATCACATTATCCTTGGAGGAGGTTCTTGTCAATTCATCATTGAAGCAAGGAACTAAGGTATCCATGCCCTACAAGGAACTCCTAAATCTTATCATCATAATTATATAGGGTCTCTTATTTCCCCTAGCTTGAGGATGGATCACCCACCCAACTTACCAAGCACTCCATGTGCTTATGATTGCCCCAACCAAGTATTCTTACTACAAATACATACTCCACCTCCTACTATAGCTTGTTGACGAGATTTATAGGAGGCTGATTAGGCTTATTCCTTTTAGATGTAACTTTATTAGTAATGTATATCTATAGCTAACTCACATGAAAGAGAATGTGTACTCTCATGTGTCCTAGAAACTTTAGCTTATACGCAATCTACCCTACTTTTACCACAATCTCATATGGCCCATAAAACTTATGGATCAAGAACATTCCTTTCCTAAGAGAGGCCTTAAACACCTTAGACTCCAACCTTAGTATGATCTTATCATCCACATTGAACGTTGTAAATTGTCTAGATCCATCAACATACCTCTTCATATGGTATGCTTCTTTGAGCAAATGAAGCCTCATAAGATCAATATACTCTTGCCATCCCTTCAAGTCTTTAGTGGTCAATGGACATCCACCAAAGTATCTAGCAATCATTGTGTGAGGAAACAAAGGCTATTGGCCCATTATGAGATCAAACTATGAGTGCTTACTCAACTCACTCTTTTAGTTGTTGTAGGAAAATTATGCAATGTCAAGAAGGTATGGCTAATTGATCTAGTCATTTTACACATAGTACCTCAAGTAAACCTCCAATACAAAATTTATCCTCTTAGTCTATCCATAAATTTTAGGATGATACATTATAAACCATAATAACTTAGTGCCCATTAATCGAAACAATTCCTCCTACAAAAAGTTGTAAAACAAGCATCTCTATCTAAGATGATACTCAAGGGGACTTTCCAATACTTTGCATTTTGAAAGAAATACCCTACCACAACTTTAATTGTACAAGGATACTACATGTAGTTAATATGACATACTTGGAAAATCTATCCACCACTACTATGATGCTTGAGTATCCATCCATGTTCGGTACACCTATGATGAAATCCATACTCACACTTGCCCATGGTCACACTATAACAGGTAATTACTATATAAGTCCTCTCGAAAATTGATGCTTTGGCTCATCTTATTGATAGATCAAATAATATTGGACAAACTCTTCCATGTCCTTGCTTATATTTAGCTAATAGAATCCCCTTTCCAATAGAGCCATTGTACACTTTTGCCTTGTATTACTACCCCATAAAGAGTGATGACACTCCTTGATTAACTCTCTACATAGGATCCCCCACTTAGGAACATAGACCTGACTCTAAGTAAACCACAATAAACAATCAGTCATGCTAGACTTGTTCACTCTTTTATTTTGAGTTTGGTGTTCCAAGATCTTCACCAATGCAGTAGCCTACGGATCATAGACCAAGACCTACTTGATATTCTCAATAAAATCTCATTAGTTCCACTCTACTCTTCCCATGAGTAGAAATTGGGCTAGTTGATGTTGTTGTAATGATCATTAAATGTTGCTTCCTGCTAAGTCCATCAATCACCTTGATTTCATTTCCCTTCGATGTGCATAATTTCCTTGTTAAACTTAGCTAGGAAGTCTTTCCATCTAGATTTTTTTGGCATTAAATTAATATAATATCAACTATTATAGGGCTAGCTTTTCCTTCCTCAGTTGTGCAACATCATACACTTTATTTGAGTCAACCTCTTCATACTAGACTTACCAAGAGCTATGGAATATGCCCTCTAATGTTTATCTACACACAATAATAGATAAACACAACATGCAATGATCTTTTTGTATTTTATGTGGATTAAGAGAAAGCAAACATAAAAATTTGTAATGAAAGGTAAACCTACTCTAACAACAAGACATCCATACAAATTAATACATATTTAGGAGGAAAAATGTATTCTTATTAATCATATAGCATTTATATCCCTAGATACAATAAGTTTGGAATGAGGCCACAATGCACTTACACTACAGAGTCAAGAATTACATACAATACTTGATTGCTTAGTGATAATACAATGAATAGTACCCTCCTAGGACTTGATCACTCTCAACCTACCTACATGGTTGGATTCATGAGACCTTAGACCTACAAGACTATTCACCATATATGCGTACGATATGCACACAAGATAGTAGAGTTCAACCTATTGAAGTAAATATATTATACTTTAAACAATATTTTATGCCAAGGTTTCACCTTATCTATGTTAGTACAATAAATGTCATTTCCCAACTATATTAAGAATGAATTTAGCATACACAATAGTATCAAAATTTCATAACCATACAAAGCTAATTTTAAAATAGTCTTATTTTAATCATCATGTTCATGACACACTCATATGCAACCTCAATCATCAAAGGAAGACATAATTACTACAAAGGGAAAAGAGAGTTAAGTCTATTTCAGTCCAAGCATTGAGGATATTTATATTAGGTATTTTATGTTGATCATTTCATCATTTAACTCAATAAATTACTTTAAAGTACTTACAACCATTATCCTAGGTTCATGGTAGTGATATTAACCAAAATGCAAGAAGATAGGCATTCCCTTGTTAAACCAACTAACTACAATTGATCCAAGTCATAAAATAGTCTATGATTAAGATAAGACTTCCATTGTTTTCCAAGCATCCTATATTATAGGTGCTTATTTGATCATTTAATTCACTAGATCATGATCTAGTTTATGGTAAACTAAGTCATCACAAAGGAATAGCCTATAAATATCATTCAATCATTTTCTAGTAAGAGTTCTCCCTAAGATTTGATAGGGTTATCAAATGGGTGTAAGAAATACCTACCTTTTATGCTTCATCAACACCACCCATTCAACAAGATAAATACACCATAAGAGATGATTCTTTTGGAACCAAAAACCATTTGATTGAATAACCATGAGGTTGAACAATTTGCATTAATCAAATACTTTATTACGCAATACAATTGACTAATAATATACTCAACGAACAATTTAAATATGAAGTGTTGTTACAACTAACTTGACTCTACATACAACTACTTAACAACTTGACTTCACAACTAACATCATAGGAATCATACATGAGTGGTTCTAACAACTCACTTAATATGATTTATCACATGATGTAATAAATCCTAAAATTACCCCCTTATTACATCATGATCCAAACATGGGTAGGAATACTCACAACAATTCAAATAACCATATGTGAACCAAGACACACTCAATAGTTCATCAAGTACACTTTGAGTATGAATAGGGACACACTCAACTGCTCGTAACAAGCAATAGTGGGAATGGCCTCTCTAGACACTTAACCAAGGAATAAGCTCAACTATCCAAGATCATACAACACAATTAGATAAGGTTATACACTCTATCCAATATCAAAGTTGTAAACAAGTACACACACTACTATTTAGAACAATTGTGACTAGGAATGCACACAACCAATCATAAATAATTATTTGGGTTAGATCTTACTGATATACATTATCTTGTGAATGGGAATAAACTCAACCATTCACCTTGAGTGTGGCATGTGCTATCACTTAATATATCAAATATAATTCTAGTGGGATTTAAAACCACACTGAACATCCCCTGATGAGTAGGGACACACAACCATTCATCATGATCAATATTGAATCAATTCAATGAATATATTCCTTCTCACTATCCTTGTGGTGAGGGTCTTTATCATTTGTTACAAGATCACATTATTCATCATTGTATTTATTGCAACCATTACCTTATTTGTTTTTAGCTATCCATCTATTAGATCCTTGGCTCATTGGATGCAATTCATCATTGTATGACCCCTTTGATGGAACAACGATAAGGCAAAATAATTTTTCATTAGTCAAATAAATGTATTTATCCAATACAATTGACCAATAATAGACTTAACAAGTAGTTCAAATTTGAATTGTTGTTACAACTAACTCGACTCTATATACAACTACTTAACATCTTGACTTTAAAACTAACATCACAAAAATCATATGTGAGTGGTTCTAACCACTCAATATGATTTATCACATGATGTAATAAATCTTAACATCACTATTTTGAGAAGTCAAACTATAAGAATATCATGTGAGGCATGAGCTATAGGGTAGAATTTAATTTCAACCAATTTACAGAAACCATCTCTATATAGCAAAATCTAATTTCAATCAAATGACAAAACTTACCATGATGCATGTTAGCTATTGACAACAATTTGATATAAATAAAATTGATTCTTGGTAACCCTTTGTTAGTAATCGCAATAAATTATTTCATAATTTAATAGAGAAAAAAATGTTAAACTACACCCCGACAATAGTGGACATCCATATTTACATATTCGCCAACAATGGGTATTACTTTGTTTTTACAAGGCTCTTTCATAACATCCATTTGTAGTCTGGCTACAATTCAGGAGACAAAGGAAAAACATCCAATTGCTTCCCAACTATTAATAGGGTATTACTCTATTTTTATAGGTATATTTCATAACATCCATGTGTAGTCTAGGGATTTATCTATAGCATAGTTGAAAAACTTGCAACACACAATAAACTTGGTAGCACAATTTTGAATATTTTATTGACAACTTAGGGAAACTCGACAAAAAAACCAAAGAACTTTATTAAAAAATATATTTTAAATAACATTTGGAGAACCAAAAAGTTTATTTTACATTATATATTCATAATATAGAGTATATTTACAATTTAGGATCATCACATCCAACCAAATGCATCATAGAAATGCAATATTTCAAAATATAAAGTAGATTTTCAATTGCTTTTTGTTTTCCCTGCTTCCCCCTCAAACTAGATGGTTGGCCTTGACTTTAAATAGGTGGTCAAATTGGAGGCTCCTCAGGTATGGTATCATCATGGTATATCTCCTCCAATCCTCTAACTATTTCACTACCTCCTCAAGCACCTTAACGTCCTCAACAATAAACTTAGTATCCATAAGTCTCTTAGTGGTCCAATCACATAGTGGATCTAGCTCATCCACTTTAAGTGTCTTATATGATTCACTAGCCTCCACTTGTCTAATGTGAAGCCAAAGATTGTATTGCACAAATACAAGGTTATTGAGGTGCTTGTGTATCAATCTATTGTGCTTCTTGGTGTATACGACCTCAAATAGAGACCAATTGCATTTACACCCAAAAATGCTTCAAGGATAACTTAATATGTGGAAAGCCATCCTATGCAAATTAGGTGTTTTGGAACCATAGTCCCCCAACATAAATATACAAAAAATATCATTTTCAAAGTGTTTATTTACCTTTGTAAAATACAAGAAAATTTCAAAAAAATTTAAACTTTAGAAGCTTAAATTCTTTACCTAGTCACAAGGTCGACCTTGGAAAAGAGGAATGCAAACAAGCTCCCTCCCATGGCCTTATAAAGTTAAAACTCACTAGGGATTAGGTGATTTTTTGTGGGTATATTTATAATCCTCTCTACATAAATATAGAATCTCACCTAGACCTCTTCATCACCCATTAGACTACTAATGTAAAATAATTTGGGATTCAAGAAGCACCCTGAGGTATGAATAGGTCGATGGAGTTGTCTCATATTCTTCTCAACGATGCACCCAATTAGTTCATACTTGCATTGATTGCTACCATTGAAGAACATAAGCTTATACTGAGAGGGGGTGAATAGTATAGCACCCACTTTTTACTTTCTTTCCAAATCAATATC
This sequence comes from Wollemia nobilis, assembly GCA_028583015.1. NCBI lineage: Eukaryota > Viridiplantae > Streptophyta > Pinopsida > Araucariales > Araucariaceae > Wollemia > Wollemia nobilis. The sequence continues at coordinate 2,293,858 of JAQPPZ010017049.1, read as the reverse complement.
AATTAGTGTCCTCAATTACAATAACCAAATATAGTAGTGTGCATTAATAACATAGATAGCAATAGTAAGCAAGTGCACAAATCATCACACACAATTGAGACACAATATTTAATGTGGTTCCCCCAATGTTGGGTAGTCCACAAGATAATATCGTTATAATATTTCATAAAGAAATAGGGATCGTTATCCCAATACAAATGATTACTTTGATCTGCTCAAAGCTAATTTGTCCTGATATGCTCAGGTGGGCTCTACTGATATGCTTATCTAAGCTCTCCACTTATCTACTCAGCTAGGCTATCCACTGATCTGCTCAACTAGGCTATCCACTAATCTACTCAACTAGGCTATCCACTAATCTTCTCAGCTAGGCAAATGGTGTTGATGTGTTTTCTATTTTTGTCCTATCTCTTTCACTGCTCACAAATTTGCCTCAATGCCTTCTCACAAGGCTCAAACAATCCTGCTCAAATGTTGTCCCAAATCTATTCTCAAAGCCTTCACAAAAGGCTCAAATAATCCTACTCAAATTTTGTCCCAAATATGTCCACAAATCTGTCCCAAAAGCCTTCTCAAAGGCTCAACCAATCATGCATAAAAGTTGTCTCAAATCTGTCTAGAAATTCTATCCCAAAAGCCTTCCCAAAGGCTCAACCAATCATGCACAAAAGCTGTCTCAAATCTATCCAAAAATTCTTTCCCAAAAGCCTTCTCAAAGGCTCAACCAATTACTCTCAAGTGGCACTCAAATATCAACCACAAATCAATGAAGGCAAGGCTCAATGATGAAATCAACAATGGATAACAAATGAATGATGAAATCAACAATGGATAACAAATGAATGATGACAATACCCAATAATGTGCTCAACAATGAATGGAAATGTACTCTTCAATGGATGACAACAATTATCCACAATGATCTCAATAATGTATGAAAAATTATCTCTAAAATGTATGACAACAATGATCCACAATGATCTCAACAATGTATGACAAATGATCTCTCAAATGGATGACAACAATGCTCACCAATGTACGCTCAAATGGATGACAAAAATGCTCAACAATGTACTCCTAAATGCATGGAAAATGAGCTCTCTAATGAAAACCTCTCCAATAAATAACAATGAGGACTTCAACCAACCAAGGATAATCTCCACAAGTGATAGCAATAGGTTCTCAATAATATTTTCCTCATGCAATATCAATAAGCTCTCAATAAACAAGCACAACTCCCTCAAGAAAAGAGCTCTCAAATAGCCAACAATGATCTCCTCAAATGAAAGAAAAATGTATCCACAAGTGACTAGAAAATAATCTCCTCAATGGTCTCAAATAGTGGCAATGGACTTAACAAGTAACCAACAATAATATCCTCAAAGCAATAGCAAAAACCTCCTCAATAATGGCAATACTCTCAATGAACTCCACTAAAGCAATCATGGAACTCAAGCATAAATTTTATCCATAAAATTGATTTTCTAATCCATCCACTTCCTCTCAATAGCCAAGGTACATAATCAACCAATTTGTCTTCAACTTCAAACCCTAACACATGTGCATGTCTTCTAACTCAAGGTAGCAATTAACTAGATCTCAAGTTCCTAGTTTAATTTCATAATTAAATCATGCACTAGGACATATAACAAGTTCAACACTTTTCAACCTTATGACTCCCTAATTTCATTAACACATACAACAAGCACCTATGCTTTTATTTTTAATTCCACACCTTATAACTCCACATACAACAATAAAAAATATTTAATTTCACACCTTATAACTCCCTAAGCACATACAACAATCATTTATTTTCACTAAATACCTTATGACTCCCTAGTTATAATAGAAATGATTTTCAATGCACCAAAACTTTGGCAATATCAAATATTACCATGCACTAGAGATAAATACATTTTTAAAAAATTTGTAGCCTTCACAACCTTAGAAATCATTAATGCCTTTGCCAAAATTAATGCGCCTTCACCACCTTCGAAATCATTAATTCTTTGCCAAAAATCAATGTGCCTTCACACCTTCGAAATCGTTAATGCCTTGCCAAAAATCAATGTGCCTTCACACCTTTGTGGGAGTTGAACTCTATTCCTCTTGCCTAGCACTGTGAGGTGCTTACCACATGGGTGCTAGCCCACATTGGGATTTTAATCCCAAACACCCAACTTTAACTTGCGCTCAAATCTGAAACTAGATTTTACTTTCTTAGCAAAACACTTTGCCCTTGACGAGATTCAAATAGCGAACCTGCCTTGTGCAAAGTTTGTGCACTACCAACTGTGCTATAGGCTCCTGCGTGACATCACTTTCCCATGTTTTTTACTTGACCTTGCTCTCAAATCAAAAGTTATTTATCCTTCTTTCTTCACTGCTCCCCTTTCGATGACTCTCTCTCATGCGCTATGTCTAGTATTTAATAATCAAAGGTTTTTACCTTTTATTTATATGCACCTCCATGCCTTTGAATGACATCGGTGAATATTTATTTATCTTCCCAACCTTTGCAAGTTGGCGGATAATATAATACAACCTTAGACCTTAGAATTATTAAATAAAAATATAATAATTCACATTTTAACTTTGAATTGGGATATCTCCTTCATTATTTTGAATTTCATCATGAAACTTTTTGCACCTAGGTTTTATTGGAAAATCTTTTCATCCATCATAATTTAGAGAAGTCTTAGCATAGTGGTTTTTGTTGGAATATGTAATGTAACATTGTGTAAATTATTCTTAGACTAAAATATAAAGTCTAAAGAATAATATTTAGAAAATAATTCTATGTAAAAATATTCCCGCACAATTAATAAATAAAATAAGGATGCTAGGAATATTTAATTTATGAAAAAAATTTATTCTCCCTTTTCTAGAAAATATTAGAAATTAACTAATAAATTTCTAATATAGGATAGATGCCACTTATCACATATCTCAAATATTAGATTGTGATAAAATTAGAAAGCAACTAAAGCACTTTCTAATATTTGATAGATTGTGATAATATTGGATTGTGATAAGATTTAGGGTTGTAGTAGAAAAGCTTCTCTTTAAATAGGGGTTTTTTCTACTACATATCATCGTATCTTGTCATATTGACTTATGTTGTAGGTTATGTTGATGCATATTGTTGCATAACATTGAAGCATTCTTGTACTGTTGAATCATTGAGTAATATAGTGAGCTTCATAGTGGATGTTTCCCTTCTTCATTTGAAGTAGGGTTTTACCACTTAATATTGGTGTTGTGGTTTTTTTATTTTTTGTGTGTGATTGATCTTGTGGAGCATTCTTCGATCTTGGGGATACTTTGCTTGTATCACAGTTTTAATGAAAAACCCTTTCCAATGGTTTTAATGAAAACCCTTTTCGTTGGTTTTAATAAAAAAACTTTCCGTCAGTTTTAATAAAAACCCTTGTTGTTGGTTTTAATAAAAAAATTTACCATTGGTTTTAATAAAAACTATTAATATAATATTTAAAAAATCAAATATTATATGCCTCTTGTGCCATAAAACCTTGTATATATCCTTTCTCTCCAAATTATCATAAATTATTATTTATGAAGTGCTTTTGCCACCAAAACTCAATGTGATCCATGTGACATCAATGACAACAAAAAATAACTCAAATTTCCAACAACCATAATAATGTTCAATCACCTATTTGGCTTTATCCATAGTCTCATATAGATAACCCATTTCCAAATATCATAATATTATTTAAATGGTGTAAAATATTTGATATGATCTAAAAAAATTGGCTTAGAATCAATGTTTTGACCTATGAGAACAAGGTCCACACAGTTAGAGAGAATAAAAAGTGATCAAACAAGGAAAAATACCTTTTAAAAGCAATTTTGGCATGTTTGTAGAATTGTGTGTACCAATCCAAGAAACTTATAAGAAATCGGTGAACTTTTACACCAAAAATTACCCCAAGTCAACAATTTTTTCAATGTTGAAAAATTAAAAAAATATTGTCCCCCATAATTTCTCATGAGATTTGTGAGAAATAAAGGTATAGTAAAGGAGGTTGTGTAGCCCTCTCATCAAGGGCTTTTCAAAGTGTTGTATGTCCATATTTTGGACAAATTTCCTTAGGGAAATATTTTCTCTCAGAACCAACAGGCGGAGAACACCGAGGAGGATACATCTTCCACCCCTATCACTAAGAGTTGTGGATCCAAAAGGAAGAAGGTGGTCGAAGGTCAATAGGATCCGGAATTCATGGTAAAAAATAAAATCAAGGTTGAGACAACTCCCACAAGGAGTTCACAATGCCTCAAAAACAAGGAAGTCCAAAATCAAGGAAAGGTGTAGGATGTTGCTGAGGATGATATGGATGATCCAGTGGAGAAGATCCTTCAGAAATATGTTATCAAGACCACCTCAAGCATGATTTTTCACCTGGAGAATGCCATGACTGCAATTTCAGGAGCAATTTCACAAATAAAAGAGCATAGGAATGCTCTAAACCTCCTATTTTTCTATGATAATTTCATAGAAGATACTCTTGTTGTTGCTAAAACTAAATCAAAGGTTAAGGATGATGATTTTGTGGAAATTACAAAGGACATCTTCAAGGATATCCCAAAGGATGATGTTAAGGATGATGCTAAGGATGTTAAGAAAGATGACAAGGATGACTCTATTATTGCCTAATCGGTTTCTGTTGTGTGGCCTTACTTTTTTGTCCCTCTTGGGCTTTTCCCAGTTCTTGTTTAGTTTGTTCATGTTTTCCTTACTGTTCTCAGGTCTTCAAGGATGCTTGCTAGTTTTTGTGGTTTGTGCATCCTTTTTTTCAGATGATGTAATAAGGCATTAGGGCACCTTTCAAATGCCCTCATAAATATAAAATCTTAAACTTACCAAAAAAACAATATTTTGACTATGGTTTATAGTATGTCGTGTCTTAAGCAGTAAGATATAATGCAGACAAAATTTATTACAATTTGATGAAGGATTTGAAAAATACCATTTGGAGCAATGATGAGCGGGAAGGTAGCGGCGGGAGGGCACGGGAGCGGGAGCGCCAGCACTGTGAACCTGGGCACCGGCAAGTTGGAGGGCCGCAACAAGGCGGAGGGAGGGCAGTTAGAGAATGGAGGCTCGACGGAGTTACCCGAAGATGGAGGTAGACGCGGGAAGGATCCGCTGACAAAGGGAGAGACTGCCAACAAAAATCGTATGCAGAGGCAGCGGCTTCTGAAACCCCAAATGGTATTTTCACTAAGGACCTCTTTCCATCCGGGGATGAACTGGACATCCCGGAGGAAATCCTATCAAGTTTCGTCGAATTTGAAAAATTTACCCTAATCGGGAAGTTTATTGGAGGGCGTCCCGATATGGAGACCATCCGTAGGTGGGCGGCAGGAAAATGGCGGACCTCGGGTCATATGGAGCTGGCTGCCCTATCCCGGGGTTTTTTGCAATTAGGCTGAATAATGCGGAGGATTACTATAAAATTTTGGCTGGGGGCCCTTGGTTTCTGGGACGCAGGAGTCTCTTTCTCAGGAAGTGGGGGATGGATTTTAACCCCGAAACCCAGAGTATTAATATTGCCCCAATATGGGTTAGGCTGTCGAACCTTCCCCTTTTCTGCTGGCATGAAAATGTTATCAGGGGTATCGCCCGTTCCATTGGTGAGTTGGTCACCATTGACCCTCCCACTCGGGCCCGAACCAGATTTGTCCAAGCTCGCTTCTGTGTCCTGGCGGATTTGGAGGCGAACCTTCCATCCTCCATCACTCTTCGGTCTGGAGGCTCCGTTCTTCATAAGCAAGTCATTAACTACGAAAATAGACCGGCCTTTTGCCCCCGATGCAGTTCCCAGGGGCATCTTCAGTCAAATTGTCCTCTTCAAAATCCGGGGATGAAGGGTGGGGCTTCTGGCAACCCCCAGAGCAAGAAGGAAAACAATCGAAACACCCTGTAGCGATAGTGCCTGAGTCTCCAGATCCTTCTGGGGTTCTCCCCGAGTCGGACGCCGTTCTGTGCAATGCAAGTTCCCAACCAGAACCTCAAGTGGAAAAGGATCAGTCTCCTTCCCGTATGTCTGCTCAGGCTGATTCCCCTATTTGTCAAAACCAGAAACCTCTCGAGTCCCTGCTGGAAGAGTATCTACTGGGCAAGAGGGACGAACAACATGGCAACATTAGTCCATGAAACACTAGAAGCCAGAAGCAAGGGGTGGATTTTGGCTGTGAAAGAAAATAGGGGCGACCTCCTAACAAAGAAAGAAGGGATAAGGAAACGACAGCAGACATTGCAAATGGATCCCAGTGGTTGCTTTTTCAAGAAGATTTCGACTCCCTGGTGGGTGATTCGCCTGTCCCAAAACCTCCCATCCAGCAGGGAAAGGGAGGCAAGAAAGTCTTTAAAATGTCCAGATGAAAATCCTCTCATGGAATGTGAGAGGTCTTAACGGAGCGGCCAAACGTAGGGTGGTGGCCGATCTCCGAAAGAAGTCTAACCCATCCATCCTCATTTTGTAGGAGACTAAGTCTGATGCCTCTGCCTCTGTCAAGGTTGCCAGGGCCATTTGGGCCAAGGCCAAATTCCTTTCCAGCCCTGCAATAGGTTCTACAAGCGGTCTCATGGTGTTGTGGGACTCTGACAAGGTCGAGGGTAGTCTTCTATCGGCTTCCAGCAAGACTATCAATGTTCTGTTTCACTCCAAGGTTGATAATTTTTCATGGATTTTGACCAATGTTTACGCCTCGAACTCTGCTTCGGAGCGAGCTGAGTTGTGGAAAACCATCTCTCTGATGAGGGAAAGTTTTAGTGACTTCCCGTGGGTTGTGGGAGGGGATTTCAATTGCCCTCTTCATCCCTCTGAAAATAAGGGAGGCGCTGAGCTGGCCAGCCGTAGCATGGAGGATTTCAGAGATTTTGTTTCATCCAATAATCTGCTAGACATTGAACTTAAGGGGCGTCCTTCACCTGGAGCAACAGGAGGATTGGGAGCAATCTCATCCAGGTCAAGCTCGACCGGTTCCTCATTTCCCATGAAGCTATTCCCTTCCTCGGCACTGCAACTCTCTCAGCTTTGCCAAGAATCGGGTCGGACCATAATCCCATTCTGTTAGAGGCCACTGGCGGGCCTAGGTTTAAGATCCCTTTCAGATTTGAGTCCATGTGGATTTCCCACAAGGATTTCAAATAGTTGGTTTTGGAATGGTGGCAGGTGACGGTGGTTGGTTCAGCGTCCAAAAGATTGGCCCTAAAACTTAAGATGATTAAAAAGAACTTAAAGGCATGGAATAAGGAGGTTTTTGGCAACATTTTTGAGTCTAAAAGGTCCATCTCTGAGCGCTTGAAGAGTTTAGAGGAAAATATGGAGGTCGAAGGGTATTCTGAAGGCCTCAGAGAGGAGGAACGGAGCCTCCTGGTGGACTATCATTCCATTCTTGCCAGTGAGGAAACGTTTTGGCGTCAGAAGTCCAGGGATCTCTGGCTGAAGAGCGGTGATTCAAATTCAAAGTTTTTCCATGCGTCTACCATGAGACACAGGGGGGCCAACAAGATCAGACAGGTGTTGTGTAAGGATGGGCGCACTACCAGGGAGATTGAGGAAATTCGAAGCGAAGCAGTCGATTTCTTCCAGGATTTCTTGGGTGCTCCTCCTGATAGCGTCCTCCAAGTTCAGAAATCCTTGCTTGCTAATTTCCCTACCAAAGTCCCCCATGAGGCAAGTATTAAACTCCTGGAACCTTTTTCCCATTTCGAGATTAAGGATGCTCTTTTTTCCATGCAACCAGATAAGGCCCCCGGGCCTGATGGGTTCCCCCCGATTCTTTCAAGTTATGTGGGATGTTGTGGGGCCTGATGTCTATGAGGCTATCTTAGAAATCCAAGCATCAAGATCCATCCATCCGAAGCTCAACTCTACCTTCCTAGCTCTCATTCCTAAGTCGCCCACCTGCAAAAGTTTTTTTGACTATCGTCCCATAAGCCTCTGCAATGTTTTCTACAAGATTCTTACCAAGACCATTGCCAATCGTCTGAGATCCCTCCTCCCCTCTTTGGTAGGTTCAGCTCAGGGGAGCACCGTTAAGGGTAGAAACATCCTTGACGGCGTCATTACTATTCATGAAACCCTCCATACTGCCCAATGTTCCAAGAATGTTGTGCTTTTCCTTAAACTAGACATGAATAAAGCTTTTGACAGAGTGGACAGGAGGTTCCTCTGTGTTGTCCTTTGCAAGTTGGGCTTCCATCATCACTGGATTGACCTTGTGAAAAGTTGCATTTCCACTCCATCCTTTTCTGTGCTGATCAACGGGTCCCCCGTTGGATTCTTCCAGAGTGCTCGCGGCCTCAGACAAGGTGATCCTCTGTCTCCTATTTTATTCATTCTTTTGGCAGAGGTCCTTAGCTGGTCTTTGAATGAAGCCCTCCATCGAAGCAAGATTTTTGGCATTCTGCCTACTTCCAGAGTTGATCCTGTCACTCACCAACAGTTTGTGGATGACACGCTCATATCCACTGGAGCGTCTGTCACTCAGGCCAAATCTATCAAGCGCATTCTGTCCCGGTATGAGAAGGCTTCTGGCCAAAAAGTTAATTATTTGAAGAGCAAAATTTATTTTGTTAATACCCCTCTGCGTAGGCAAATTCGCATTGCCAGAATCCTCGAATGCACTATTGATTCCCTGCCTGCAACTTATTTGGGGTTGCCGCTAGTTTGCAATGGGCGAGGCGGTGGGAACATCTGGAATTCGATTTTGGAACGGCTTCATAAGAAACTCAGCACTTGGAAAGGCAAATTGCTATCTCAAGCTGGGAAGGCAACCCTCACCAAAGCCTGTCTTCAAGGAATTCCCACCTATTTCATGTCTATTTTCATGCTTCCTATGTTTATCCATTCCAAAATCGAGCAGATTCAAAGGAATTTTCTCTAGTCTGACAGCGAAGAAAAATCCAGAATTCCTCTGGTGGCGTGGGATAAGGTTTGCCTTCGAAAGGACCAAGGGGGCATGGGATTGAGAAGATCCAGGCTCATGAACACTGCCTTAATTGCCAAACATGCTTGGAGAATTCTTATTAATGCACCGATGGAATGGGTCAATATAGTTAAAAGAAAGTATCTTGGGGAAAATTCTCTCCTGGAAGCTGAGTCTCCTCATGAAGCTTCGGCTTTCTGGAAGACGGTGCTTCAGGGCCGTTCGGTGATTAACAGGGGTGCTCGTTGGATCTTGGGGGATGGATCCACGATCCTTTTTTGGAGAGACAGGTGGGCTACAGATGAAGCTCTCGCTGTAAATCAGAACTTGGCTGGCTTGAGGGCCCAGATTGATCCAAACAGTCATCTCAAGGTTTCGGATTGCATTGACCGGAGTTCCCTTCCCCCTCGGTGGAAACTTTCGATGGTGGATGGGTTTGATAATGAGGTGAATTTCTTGTACAGTGTCCTCCAATCGGTGTTAATTCCTTCGGTCATAAGAGACGACAGAATTATTTGGAGCAACACGCAGGATGGGCGGTTTTCTGTTAAGTCCGCTTATGATCTTCTGTCGTGTGAGGCTGCTGTGGACCCCCGATGGAAAGCAATTTGGAGGAAAGGGATTATTCCTAAGATAAATTACTTTGCTTGGATTGCCTTTTATAACAAAGCCCTTACCATAGACAATCTCCACAAGAGAGGCCTTGCAATTCCCAACAGGTGCTATCTTTGCTTAGCTGACTGTGAAACATCCGATCACTTATTTTTGCATTGCCCCTTTTCCCATTCGGTCCTAAGCTGTGTGTTGTCTTCCTTCCAAGTACTCTGGTGCTCCCCTCGCTCCCTTAAAGATGCCTTCCTCCAATGGCCCAAGCCCTTTAAGAATTCTAAGCTCCGATTCCTTTGTGAGGCTGCCTTTCACCATTCCATCTGGCAAATTTGGCTGGAGCGTAATGCTAGAGTCTTCGGCAAGATCCCTAGAATGGCTCCCTCTGTTGCCCAGCGGGCCTTATCCTTTGCTGTCGAGAATTCAAAAACTATTCCCAGCTCCCGCCCTCACAATCCTTGGGAGGCAATTATTTTCAAAAGACTGGACCTTGGCTCCTCTTCCAGAGTTGACTCAGTGAATGGCCGCAGGGAGGTCACTTGGACCAAACCTCCTTTGGGGTGGATCAAACTTAATTTTGACGAGGCTGCTAAAGGCAACCCGGGGCCCGCTGGTTTCGGGGGGCTTGTCAGGGACCATAATGGGAAGCTGATCTTGGCCTACTGTGAAAATCTGGGCCCTCAGACCAATCATTTTGCCGAAGCCCGTGGTGTGTTGAAAGGGTTGCAGGTCATATCGAATGATCCTAGGCCTTTAATTATTGAAGGCGATTCTCTAAACATTATCAACTACCTTCGTGGCTCCAAAGACCCATCGTGGCGGGTCCTGAATATCATCCTCGAGGCTAGGATGCTCCTCTCTCGGCGCGCCAGGTGGGAGGCGGGGCACATCTACAGAGAAGGTAACCGGGTGGCGGATCACTTGGCCAACAAAGGACTGATGACCACGTGCCCGGTTGTTTGGCGTTCTCGTTTCCCAACCGAGGTGGACAGTTTGGCCAAGGCAGATATTCCCTCATGATGAAGAATTTGTATCATAGGTCTTCTCCCAAAGTTTGTTGATATATTGTCTTCGGCTATTATTCTGTTTTAATGTATTTCAAGATCAAGATTTCCAGGACTGTCCGCGTCTTCTGGGGCCCTCGGGCATTTTGTATTTCCCTGTCTTTTTTATGAACTGCTCTATTTACCCAGCCATCCGGCATGAAATATCTTTTAGCAAGGCTGATTTTGTACATAAGGTTTTGGGATCCTTTATAAAAACCCACAATTAATCTATTATTATAATTACCAAAAAAATATATATAATGCAGACAAAGCATACAACTTACATTCTACTAAAAACTAAGAATATTTGTTTGAAAATTTTCTAGAAAAAGTTACAAATGCCCAAAATATTTTGTGCTAGTTTGCTAAACACCCATTTGAAGTGTATGAACTCATCTCTCTCTTGACTAATAATAAATATTCTAATACTATGTCAAATATGATAGTGTATGTTTTCTAATCATGGGTTTTATCATCAAAAAGGTATTACTTTGGTCTCCATAGAGTTCCTTCATCATAACAAACCTTAAACCTTATTTTTGTAGGCTTAATTATTCCCAAAGGATCACTATAATAGACCAACCTTAATAGTTCGTTATTTGTTAAGAATTTAAAAATACTATATAGAGATTATATGAAAACCAAGATTTATTATCCACACACATATCACAATTGATTGGAAAATTAGTCATAAAATTTCTCAAACCATAATGTCAAAACTCAGACTTGGCAAGCCTATTTTTACCTAAATTAAGACTTTGGGGAAAAACATGAGAAAAACTTGTCAAATAAGAAAAAATATCTATAGTATATTTTATAGAAATAGACTCAAAAAGGGTCAAAATGATTTGGCTAGGGCCAACTCGACCAAACAAACTCTATTTCACTTTGCTTTATTTTTTATATTTTACTAGTCATGTTGTCATTGTGAAACAACTTAAATTTCTTAATGAAGGCTTTTGAAACTCCTCCTATGTTTGGTACTATCCCTTTGGAAATTACATGTACCAATTGATTCCATGTATCTTAAGTCTACTTCATTTATCTTCCATTATCCTTATAAATTTTAAGACAAATTGGGTCCTCTCTTCAACCACCATGAAACATGAAACACTTGTATGTCATGTCAATATTGGTTTTTGTCATGACTAATTGAATCACCATAGGCAATGGTTGTTCACATGCCTCACTAGCATCACATGCATTATCAGATGCATCACATTTGAGTTGCTTCTATCTTAAGCTCCCATATGACACATCACACTGGAGTAGTCATTTTGATGTTAAAACTTCCATCTTGCTCACCATTGGACATGTCAACTTGCATTTACTTTGATTTTTCACTCACCATTGGACATGTCAACCTATAATTTCTCCAGTGTTAAGCCCTTGCTCTACACATTATTTTTCACACAAATAGATTCACTCATCATTATTTCTTAGTAAATTGGATTTTCTATATTAACAAATTCAATATATGACCCTTGGTTGCATACTGCATCATCAAGAATACCTTCTTCATGACCTCATCACAAGAAACTTTGTTACTTGTATCTTGGCCAATGATAACAAATAAGTTTGTAATATTTTATTTTGCATATCCCAATGTTCCCTCCTCCTTAGGGGGTAAGTGTACACTTAGACTTATGATTCTTATCATACATGGTATAATCATCCTATTTTTATCATTGTGTAAGTTCTTAAGCAAGTGCAACAAAACATCATAGAGGTAAAGGCACCAAAATGTAGAAATAAAATGTAACATACAACAATATAATTATTTTATTTACAATAAAAAATGGTGCATGATAGGAGGGACTTATATCAACATGTGGATGCATGCACATGCAATACATATCCTTCATAACCTAGTTATTTATAATATGTCATGGTCTGGTCAAGTATAAAATACACAAACTTGCATTGACCATTATCAACCAACATTATACATTGACAAACAAATCCATATCTATCCATGTAGATGCATACATATAAGTATTACAAAACTATTAGGTAACTAGAAACTGCCTAACTACCACTGAACCACCCATATACATTAAACATCAAAATATCCCATACCACATTACATAATAATTATTGCAAACAATTATTTGTTTCCATGTACACACATATGGCAATACCATGTGATGACAACATATATGATAATCTCTATTTACATGCATTAACATAGTGACATGGTGCATGCATTTGTGCACTCTTGTAGATGTGATGTTCATCCATTTGTCATATTGTTTGCCTATACAGATGTATGGTGTAATGATGACAAAGTAGAGGGGTAAACATTTTGTATTATATTTGAGTAGGAAGGACATATAATGAAGGAATACCCCTATAATTTGAAGCAAAATCTTTCTAGTAAACTTCTTGCATGACCAAGCAATGTTACTCCATACCCACTTTGATACCATTTTAGAATTTACAATATTTTCTATAAATGAATAGAAGCAATCCATCCATTCAAATATTATTTAGAAAGCATAAAATAATGAAAAAATAAATAAGATACAAAAATTGTAGGGTGCATGTAGGCACTATAAATAATCATTGTACAATCTATGAATAGGAATTACAATACTTCAATGCAATGAATGGAATGGTTGGGGGGTATTTATACTAATACCTAATCCTTAAATTACATCAATAAATTTAACCTAAGTCAACATAACAAAAGGTATTTAAGGTTAATTATAAGTTATAAGATGAATTTTAACCATGACAAGGTTATATGTGGCCTATAGGTCCAAAAGGCTACATACTTAGAAAAAATTTATAAAAATTTCAAAATTTACCTATGTGGAGATGTGCTCCAAATCGCTATAGTGGATCAGTGCAACCTATTCTACATCATGGTTAGCATGGTCAAATAGGCTTTCTGAGAAACTCAAATCATGGTGCAGAGTAAAATATGAGGGCTTTGGCTCAAAACACACTTCTACATTGCTTGGCTCATAACACACTTCTACATTACTTGGATTAAGATAAAGTTCTATACCACATCACTTAGAGCATGGTTCCACATCATGGTTAGTACAATAAAAGTTGTCATCTTTCCATTTCAAATCATAGCTCAAAATAAGGTTCTACATCATTCATCTTAGAACGTGGTTTTATATCGTGTGTCTCAACGCAATTCTCTACACTGCAATAAATATTGGTCAAAGTACTTGGAAGGTGATTCAAATCTTGATCTAGAATAGGGTTATATGTTGTGTGGCCCAGAGTAATATTTTTTATGATGCAACCCCAGTCTAACAAACCCTTGCTCTACATTGTGTTCAAAGTGGTCAAAGTATCGAGTTTTAAAATCTAAAAGCTAAAATAAAACTAGTTTCATATCGCAAGTGATGAAAGAAGGTCAAGTCAAAGTTGCATGAGATGGCTCCATTCTAAAATAGGCTATTTATTACAAATGTGCTCTAATCTGTAGTCATACTTGGTCAAATCTACACCTAGAAATATTAAATTCTAGCCTAGAATAAGGTTCTACACCATGTGTCCTAGAGAAAATTCATATTGCAATCCCATATTAGCACATCCTTTCTCTATGCCATGATCAAAGTAATCAAACAACTAAAGTTAGAAATTTAAACACTATATTAGAGAATGTTCTACACCGTGAGTGATGAGTTTCATTACATAATGTGCTCTAGGCCATGATATGATTCAGGCCATGATCACTAAAATGCACCAAGCTTTGTAAAGCTCTAATCTTAGCCATCGAAAAGCAGATTGATGATCCACATTGAATATAGCAAAAATCACATATAAATACAATATTCAACATGAAATAAAGTCACAGGTTTCTATATGATTTGGTTCTAAGCTAAAATGAGTAAGCCAAGAAGATGAAGTGATGAAATCCAAGATCCAAAAGTTCTTTTAGTTTCAAATTTCTAGAGAAGAAGTGACAACAAGAACAAGGAACGATCTCAAATTTTTCTTGATAAGATTCTATAGTTGGAAGCCATGAAATTTGGAGCAACTTGTAGAGATCAACTTGTAGAGGGTAAATTATAGGGGATCAATGGTGATGATGTCATATTATCTTTTGGATCAAATAGGAGGATACCACCTCAACATATTGTTGATCTAGCACTCCAACTTCCTTGTAATGTTCCTAATTCTTTTAATCTTTCAAATTCATTGTAAAATTATAAATAGAGGTCGAACCCTCATTTTAAAGGGTTGGTTCTAAAGTGTTTTTTGTGCTACTATTGTACATTCTCTACAAATTAATAGAAGGAGCATTTATCATATGTTTACCTCAAAATTATATCTTCTTTTTCTTTGGATTATAAACCCTTGAAGTTATTTCTGCTACTGTTGCTATGGTTAGTGTATTCTGCTAATTAGGATTGCTAGCTTAGAGAAAATTGGAATTATTTATGTCTGAAACGTATGCTTCGAAAGGATTATTTTTCTATTAGTCATAGTATTAATCTAATTCTACTAATTTAAATTATTGATACTCTAGACATTTGAAATAATTCTTGAAGCATGTCATTGTTTCTTAATGATGAAGATGACTGGTTTTGAATGTTGTTAGTCCTAAGTATTGTTTTCTAGAAATTGATTTGTTAGAGGTTTTCTGTAGATGCCTATGTTGTTAGCTTTATCCATCCACCATTAATTTATTTCTTTCTTAACCCTTCTTATTTCTATCCCTATTCTTCATACATTTAACCAATCTTAAATGATTCAACATTCAGTAAGTTGACAAGGTATACCAACCTACTCTAGAGGTTGGGTTGAAGCATTTTAACCCTTCTAATGTGTGGCTTGGGCTATGATTAGTGGGTTCTCACCTTCTCAAAATATTATAGATGATAGTCATATTTTGAGTTTATACGGATGTCAATCTAAGCCCCAACAATTTTGGCATGCCCAATGGGACCCTATTCACAAAATATTTAGTTTCCCACTAGATATTATGTTTCATTTTATCAAAGGAATCAATATTCAATGAATTTTTTTGACCTCACTAAGAAGTGAAAACAAATTTACTTTGTGAATCCTTGAATACAAGAACCTAGAAAACCTTTTCGTAGCTCATTTTTTATGTTTACTAGGTCATCTTCTAGGAATAGTCAAGAGCCAGTATCATTCTTTGAGTTACCACCTAGAAGATCAAGGTATACAAGAAGCTTATCTCTAGATTCACCTTTTGAAGAGGTCCCAATACCATCAGATCACTAGGTTCCCCCAGAACCAACTCCATTAAAAACCCTAGTAACAATGGCTCATCAAAAAAATCTAAATCAGAATCAACCTCCATAGAATTACCTAGATTGGGATACCTCTGGTCCTCTAGGACTCTCTCATATGAATGATATCCCTCAAGATGCATCCAAATCCATACCTACATATGATGTTCTAGATAATACCACTTATGAGCACTGTCAAGATATATTAAATTTAGCATCTATTCAAAATATCAAAAATGAAGATGTTATTGTCAGGCTTCTAGCCCTATCCTTTAGAGGTAAAATCCTTCACTGGTTTAGAACCCTAGAGGACAACAACATTCATTCATGATTTGGATTATCTGGTCCTTTTATGGAGGATTTTAATGATTCAGCTGATCCTTTCTTGCTCTTGAATCAAATAATTGATTTGCAAAAACATCCAACAAGAGTTTATCTTTGACTTTTACTTGAGTTTTAGTAGGACATGAAAATGAATTCCTCCTAAAGTTAGACTTGTTTCTCCCCTTGAATTTATGTATTAAATTAGAGCCCTTGGGTCAAACCCATGGTTACAAACTCACTAGTCGGGTATAAATACCTTTCCACAAGTGTACCATGCAATTGTGCATGCAGAGAATATCTTGATTGCTATAGGAAGGCTTCCTCCAAAAATGGTCATGCCTTATTACTCTGAAATCCCTCAATTTACACCATAGGCTAGGACATCAACACCCTCATATATGGATCCTCCACCCCTATCATCACCACTTCCTCAAATGACTCCAATTCCTCCTCCCAAAACATCATCTACTTCAATTCCTTTTCCTCCTCTCCCATCTCATAATTCCCAAGAATCAACTATGTTGCTTGATATCCAAAATACCTTGAAGACAATAAAGAACAAGGTGAATGCCATGGAAAAGATAGAAATTTAAATTTCTTAATATATAATATTCCCATATGTTAAAAGATATTAAAATCCTAGTACTAGTAGAAATACAAGGCCTAGAGTTAATGCAAATCATGAATTAGTTCCTGAAACTAGTTTAGGAAATGTTTGGTGTGTAGCCTACAATGATCCTCATGACTCTGACACCTATACAATGTACCAAAATCATGTGCAACAAGCCATAGATAAGGTTGAGATAATCCAAAATGGAAGAATCAATATATTATGGTAGCCTAAACAAGTTATGGTTGGACCAAACTTATTTGAAGAAGAAACAGTTTATGTCCTTACCAGATATAGAAAGAAACCATTATAGGTAGATCCACAAAAAATGGGTCAATTCCAAGTTCCCTCTTATTGGTAAAAAATTTATCTAATGGTAAGGATTGTGCACCCACAGCCCTCAACCAACTTTGAATAGCCTCAAAACTAAAAGCTCTGAGGCCAATCTCCATAGAAGGTCAGTTCCTAAAGGATCCTAGCTAACTATGCTTCAAGGGAAAAGGGAGGTGATGAAAAGTAAGAAAGTAAAAGCTAGAACTTACAAGGGAAAAATTTAGCTGCATCAAAATACATACAATATTCAAATACCCAACAAGTACATGTAGATCATCTAATATACCATAAAACGCTTCTCATTTGTATTTAACACATAGCTTTCAATTATGAATGTTAGAAATAGAGTCTATTTCATCATTTGGATTATGTAAATGTATCTTCCAAGGTACATACTTAGGACATTAGATTACTTTAGGGGGAAGTTATCTAGTTACTTCATGTAATGTAATAAATGCACAAGTGTCAATTTGCAAGTTGTATATGTGCAAGTTGTCCCTTGCATAGCTAGGTAGAGTGTTGGCCAAGGAACAAGTGTTCCTATATAAGAAAGGCCTCATTGTCAGATAGATATGAGAAGGGGGACAAAGATATATAGAGTTGCTTATAGCATAGTCATAGGTAGTAGTGCAGTGCTATGTATATCACATTATATTGTTGATGGGTACAATGTAGTTTAGTAGCTTCATTAATGGAGAGTTCATTTCCTCCATAGCTACGTTATATTCATTTAGGTTATTTCTATTCAAGCATACTTCAATTATCTTACAGATTTAATTTCTTTTATATTATTTTGTACCTTGTGATTTCTATCTCACATTTCTCATTACATCAAAAGCTAATAGTGGTATCAGAGCTATGATATATCTATTCTATGTAGGTCAATAAGGAAACCACCATTATCATTGAGCTTGATTATTTTGACAAACTAACACACCGTTGGACCAACCACTATAAAAATATCTTAGAATAATCTAGGTGGTAGAATTAGAGAGAGTCACAATTGAGGACTGAAAGAAATATTAGTTTAAAAAAATATTGAGATTGCTTTTTACTAGAGTCTTTCCATAGAGTTACAGGAAAAATTTATGAATACCAGGACTCAGCATTCAATCCACTAGATTGATAAATCATCTAGTGAAGATCATCCAGGATATCTGGAATTTGCTAAATTTTGCCTAAAGTTTCTTTTGTTGTAGAAAATTAATTCTCATATGATTGGGACTCCTCCTACAATAGAAATCTAGGAGACTCCAACTTAGTTTCCTGAAGGTCGGCATACCTTCATAGTACATAGATTAGTTCATTGTGCAAGAGGAGAATACTATGGAAGAAGACTTCTAGTGAAGAGTTATGGTGAAGCTAGGAGACTAAATATATCCATTGTTGAATTGAAGAACTTCACAAATTGAAGAACAGGCCATAGAAGCCTTGACATAAAAAGGTCATAGGAGCCTTGAAATAAATGCCATAGCAGACTTGATACTTAAAAAGTCCACAGAAATCTTGATATTTAAAAAGGCCATAGAAGCCTTGATCCTGACGAAGAACTCAAAGAGAATATTTGATTCAAAAGTAGACTAAATATTTTAGTACTAATAATTTATTACAGGGAAAGAAGATTTAGTGAGTTGGAAAACTTCCTACAAGAAAGTTAGGAAGGGTATACTATTCAGAATCAATTCAGCACCTAAAACAAAATCAAAGATATCAGGAGATCTCTATGAAAGAACTTCCAGTATTGGAAGAAAGAAGAAGGACTAGGCAATTCTTGCTCAAATCCAAAAGTAGTAGAATAAGATATCCAGAAGTATATCTCACCACCAATATTTCTAGGAGAAGAAGGTTGAAGAGGTCTCAAGAAAATACTAGCCTGACTGAATAAATTCTTGAGCATCCAAAAAAATGCTAGGAGAACCTGACTAAATAAATTCTCAAAGGATAACTCATTGAAAAATCCACTACCAAGGAGAAGATCCTGATAGTTAAGGACTTGGGAAAATTATCACCATTTGACAACAAACCCAAGAGAAGAAGAACTTGGTGAGTGCCAAATACATGAAGAATAATTTGGCCAAGAAGAATTTGGCAAGGAGTTCCAAATCATAGAAGAAGAATTTGGCAAGGAGTGCCAAATCCTAGAAGAATAATTTGTCAAGGAGTGCCAAATCCTAGAAGAAGAACCTGCTTGAATTCATAATTTGACAAGAAGACTTGAAGATAGAATAAGCTCACAAAATATTAGATATTTGAAGATTGTCTCTCATATCAAGAAGGCAACACTTTAGAGACAAAGACTTCTCCAAATCTAAAATACAAGGAGGATAAAAAGCCACCAAATCCTAGGCTTGTGAAAGAAAGTTTGAGACCATCATTTGGTGAAGAAGGAGCTATTCAAAATAGTCTTCAAGGAGTTGCAAGATCCTACTCAAAGTAGTAACTTGGTTATCCTAGACACCAATATCTACATACTCTATAAAATTTGTAAAAGAGGTACAGAGACTTTCAGTAAAAAAGATAAGAAACTTCTTGGTGCAAGTAGATTCATTAACTAGATTACTTATCAAATTTGTTAAAGCACCTGAAATTGGATTAAAGTTACAATTATATTATAGTATTCAAAAGTGCAAAAATAAAGATTATTTTTAAGGTTCATTTGCACATTGAGTAGGAGTTTATTATATTTTTGAATTACTTCTATCAACTACCTATTATCTACTTTAGAAAAAGGTAAAGAATACTAAGTCCTACAATATTAACTGTAGTGAAATTGTAGAGTAACTCTTGAAGATTCCTTTTAGTTTATTCTTGATTAGTTGCAGTAAATTGTTAGTGCATTAATTTAAGAGTTTATTGGAGTGATAAGGTATAATATTAGTGCATTAAAAGTAAAATACTTGCACTATCATACTACTCTAAAAAATAAATTATTTTTGTAATTTTTGAAGGGCACAAAATCTGATTTGTATCAAGTGTCTAAAGACACTATTAAATCACAAAAATCTACAACATATTGTTTCCAATAGAAGCCACCAAATCAGGTTAGAATCCTCTAAAACTTAGAGAAGAATACAACTAACCAAAAATAGAAATAAAAGCTTTAAATATTGAGACTTGGTGAGTCTCAAATCCAAAGCATTACAGGGTTAATTGCTTGTTACAAAGGATGTAAAATTACTATTACATAAAGCTTATATCTACTTAATTAAAGTCTTGGATTTATCATAAAATTTTCCAAGCAAAAATGGTAAGGTTTCTAGCTAAAGAGACATCCTAAAAACCCTCATATATGCATTCAAAAATTTGCTACAAGGACAAAATTTCAGACTTGCAAAAGAGTGCAAGAAAAAGGTGCAATAAAGAAAGTTCTATATACATGTAAGGTTACAAGGTATTGCACTTCTATAATACTTTATACATAGGAAGATAGCATATTTAAAGGTGCCTCAAATGGCATAACTTCTATAGGGTAAACTAGCCAAGGAAGGATGTACATTTGTACTCCTTATCCACAGTAAAGGGAACTGCTCAAAGGGCTCACTCTCAGCATATCTCGGATGGATGAACCTACAATATAAAATCCTATACAAGGCTATTATCAATATGCATTTACATAGATATAAATTGAGCTCATATATGAAGGAAAGGCATCAAATATACTTCTACCAATGTGGGATGCATAGCATAGCAATAGAATATCTACACTAAAAAAAAAGGCACAGAAAAACATCACATTGAAGGTATAGTAGATAATAATAAAAGGTGCTACATTCAAGTCTCAAACTTGGTGAATATCATCCACCAAAGGAAGCACTAATATCACATTCAGAATCACCATTCGAAGCTCCATAGGGCTTCATAAAATCACCTACAATAGAGAAGGTTTCTTATTTTCCAAGAAACGAGGTGTTGAGTGGTATTTTCACCCGATTGTGAAAACACACTCTCCGATAGGATTTGGGTTCTAAATCCTCTGCTTGCAAAGAAACAATTTCTCCAAGGTTCTTGTTATGTTAGCATTCTGCATCTGTGTATTAATAATCTTAAATGAAGATATTCATTTTAAATGCTTGGAACACCTTAGTGGTTGCAAGTAACTGAAAACAAGGGGCACTGTGGTTTATTTTACTGTGAAATTTAATGATTGTTCATTGAACCCTTATAAAGCAAATGTGATTTGATCCTTATATGACCATGCTGTAACTTCAAAATAAAATTTAATGAAATGCCATAACATGAATGGAATTATTTTTGGGTTTTGATGTTTTTTAATTTTTTTATTTTATTTTAAAGCTTGAAAAATTAAAGTTGGAGCTTCTGGAAATAAAGTGCAGCAAAAAAGAAAGTAAAATGCAACAGAAAAAGAAATTAAATTTGCATTCAGTCTGATGCTATCCAGTCTTGGCAAAACCGAAGATGTGAGGTTTCCATGCATGCAACCTAACCTATGGGACCCGCAAACACGCACAATCCTGATAAGTTAAGTGCTGATTCAAAGGGTTTTGAAATAAAATTCAAATTTCGAACATTCGCCTAATGCAACCCACAAAGTGGCATTTAACATTATCTATAAATCTGAAATTTGAAAATGAAAGAATAAACATTAAATCTGTAGCATGCACAGAAGATCTCCTTCTTTCTTGCCAACAAGATGCAAATTTTTGAACACTCTGCATTAAAATAAATCATGTTACAATAGCAGACTTTCTGGTTTTCTCAAAACCAGCAAAAGGAAGGAAAACAGCCTCAAAGCAGGCCCAGAATGACCCTCTGGCCTCTAGCACTGCAACTCTGCCCTAGCGGTTTCCCTCCGTATCTGTCCTGTGCTTCTGCTTTTAAAGCTTGGCAATGCTTTCTGTTTCGGCCTGTGACGCTTCGCTTCATCTTCCAGATCGATTCGTTTCATCTTTCTTTGACTGCGTGTGTTTTGGCTTTATGCTCGACATTGAGACGTTTGATCTTCTTTGTAACGCTTCTGCAGCTTGTACGCCACGTGTCCCACACTTTTTTGCACGTTCTGTAATGGCCCCATGAAAATCATGACAAAAAATAGCATGCAGCTTTGTCCGCCTTCCTGGCCGCGAAAACGCGACATGTCACGAAATCGTGACATGTCACGATATCGCGACGTTTTCTCGTCTACCATTTGCCCGAACTTCATGAATCGTGACATTTTTCCACTTTGGGCAACTTCCGATGTTGTGCGATATCGAGATGTTTTTCACTTCGTGCCCCTTAGCTGCAACCTGTCGCGAAATCGTGACGCTTTTTCACTTCGGGCACCTTTGCTGCATGTTGTCGCGATATCGCGATGTTTTTCACTTCGTGCCCTTTGCTACCTGTCATGATTTCGTGACGTTTTCTCACTTCGTGCTCTTTCGCTGCTTTCTGTCATGATTTCGCGATGTTTTCTCGCTTCGTGCTCTTTCGCTGCTTTCTGTTGCGATTTTGTGACGTTTTCTCGCTTCGCACTCTTTCGTTGCTTTGAGCCTAAATCAAACACGTCACGATTTCGTGATGTTTTCCCCTGCTCCTGTTGACCATGATTTTGTGACATGTCACGATTTCGCTACGCTTTTTGCCTCCTGCCCCGTTTGACCGGTTTGACCATGATTTTGTGACATGTCACGATTTCGCTACGCTTTCTCATTTTTGCCCTGATTTTGTGACATGTCATGATTTCGTGACACTTTTCATTTTCTGGCAGCGACGGAGCAACCTGTCACGATTTCGTGACACTTTTCATTTTGCTGATTGGACATGTCGTGATTTCGACGACATGTCACGATTTTGCGACATGTCGCGATTTCGCGACACTTTTTCATCCTTGTGCAATTTTGCCTTTTTCTTGATTTTTAGCATCTGGGTCACTGAGATCTTCTTTGAAAGCATGCAAAAAAGGTGGGTCCCCAATTTTGGGGTGTGTTGTGGATCAGCCACAACAAATGGCGACTTTGCTATCAAATGCTCTTGAGCATTTTCTTGAGAACCCTACCTGGAAGTATATAAACTCGAAAACATGTGTTAGCACATAATAAATATAAACAAATGCCCATAGATCAGAAATATATGAATCATCAGAATCATCAAGTATTAGCTCGGTGTGTGCAATGTGTTTTCATTCCCTATCGTTTGAAATTGATCAACATTCCATTGTCAATTTTACATGAATGCATATGTGAGATTATGAATGACTTGTGTAATCTAATAAATATGCTAAGCGATTTTGCTTTTATAAAAGGCATAGTCTTTCTTCTAGTATCATACACAAACATTCAAGATTATCAAACCCTCTTAGGATCAACTATATGAATTGCTTTATTATATATCCCAAAGTTGGTTATGAGTCCCTACTATCTTGAACCCATGTGCAAGTGAATGTGAAATCAGAATTTTGGGGAATCAGACTCCCAACCTAATCGAGATGGGAGTTTAACCCTATCCTTACTATTCTGATTTAGAATTCATTACCTCACTTTGAGCAAAATAATTTAACCAATTATGAAAGAAATGATCATGCTAGTCTAACCCTTTGAACAATCAGTGGTCTTGTTTTTTAGACAAGACATGTTGCCATGCATGGGCATACTTAACCCCATAATCCAAAACTTATCTTCATTTCTTTGGACCTTGGGGATGACTACCCATCCTTTGCAGAGGACAAGTAGTACGATCCTTCCAATCCAATATAAATATGAGATGGGAAAAATTTATTTTTTACTTCTTGGACCTTAGGGATGACTACCCATCCTTGCTAGGGACATGTAGTACGATCCTTCCAATCCAAACTTTAGATGTAAATGGAAAATATTAATTTTATTGCTTAGACCTTGGGGATGACTACCCATCCTTTGCTAGGGACATGTAGTACGATCCTTCCAATCCAAGATTTATTATGAAATGAGACATAGGAGCTTTGGGGAATCGGATTCTCAACCTAAGCGAGATGAGAATTTATGCCCTATCCTTACTACTCCATGTAGGTCAAATCAAAGCTTTGGGGAGTTGGATCCTCAACCTAAGTTCGATGAGGATTTAGCCCTATCCTTACTACTCTGATTTTAGGCTTTAAGCTTTATGGAAGTGGTCAAAACCACTGTCTTAAGGATCATGCTGCATAAATAGGATAGACATGAAATACTTCTTTCGCCCAACCTTTTCTTCCAAGTAAGGTTTTGATCATTTTGCTCAAGATCCTTTTTAATGTGTATAAAATGTGCTTGGTTCTAGATATCTCAAGACTCAGTTCCCAACCTTAGGATCTTCTTCTTATTTATGTGATAGCATAACCTTAAGAGGATTTGACACACTTTAATGATTTGTATTTGAAATGCATTTGCAACTAAGATGGCATGTATGTGCAAAGTGAGATGTAATATGAATGCATTATCTTTTGAATTGCAGATGAAATATTTGTCATATGAAACTGACTACTTCATGCATCACAAGTTTCAAACGATATTATTAAATTGTTTGTGTTACTTGTGGAGCTTTTACAAGACAATTCCAATGTTTCATATTCTCCCGATCTAGAACATAAGTTAGCATCTCAAGGCAACTTTTTCATCATCATTTTTTTTTTTTTTTTATATAGACAAACAAAACATGTCAAATAAACACACAACTTTAAATTAAAATCCAAATAGCAATCCCAAAATGAAACTTTGAAAACACAAACCCAAAACCAGAAACCAAAATCTATATACAAATGTACACTATAATACAAGATGATGCAAAGCTTGGATTATCACTTTCCTGGATCCCACACATGATTAGAACATTTCAACAAAAATATGACATGATATGCATGCCAAATGTTGTGGGAATCCAACACAAACAAGACAAGACCAAACAATGCAACAAATTTCCACTTGCCATGCTCACCATACCAATTTGATTTAGTTCCAATAATACTCCCATAGGTGAGCATCAAATTACTAAAATGATTAGACAATAAATGATTTTCAATTTTATCATGTCTATTCTTTAAAATGTAAACTTCATAATTCCCTCCTTGATTTAGAATTAGGCTATCTTTTTCAAATATGCAATTTTGTAAGTAAGAGCCTATTTCTACAAATTTCAAAGCCAAATCATTTTCCAAATTTGTAGGCCAATCAAATTTATGCAACAATTTACAAGCATCTAGGATATTTACTAAATTAGGATCATTAAAAGTTTTTATCCTAGATTCAATTAATAATTGTTGATGAATTTGGTTTAACAATTTAAGTGCATCAACTTCTTTTCCATTCATTAAAACCATGTTATTAAAGGTGTGATTAAAAATTATACCTTGTTTTTCATTTACCTTTAATGACATTTCATCATTCAACATTATTTAAATTCAAAATATGGTCATCCTTTTCAATCCTCAAACACTCTTGGTCAAAGTGTATGTCCCATGACTCATCTTGATGATCACTTCATTTGAGTTGCTTCCAATTGATCCATCTCTTTATCATTTGGTTCTAATTCTTTGTTCACTATCCATGGTATCTCTTCATTTGAATCCTCCAAATCATCATGCAAACTTGCATCCACACTTTCAATGAATTTATATTCAACATGATCAAATTTTGTCCCCTTTTCAAATCTTGTGAATATGAGATCTTCGTATGATGTAGAAGGTTCAACATCCTGCATATCAAGTGAAATATGAGTTTCATCTATAGGGATGTGAGAAAAGAATGCATTATCATATCTCCCCCAACCATTGTAAAAATCGTCATCCAAATCTGTGAGATGAAACTCCATGGTATTTGTGACATGATCTTTTGATTCATTCATCCATTCATTTTCTTCTTTGTCCTTGGCGATAGGATCATTATAATCTTCCAAAATTTGATGAGATTTGAAACCCTCTTCCAAAACATCCTCAAATTGTACAGGAGTTGTAATATCTTCCTTTGAGTAGGCAATTATGTCGTCCTGCATATCAATTGGCACACAAGTTTCATTAGTAGCTTTGGAAAGAGTGAAGTCTTCCCACTTCTTCCAAGCATCATAATAATCATCTTCCAACATCAAGTGGTGACGTTCAACTACTTCTTCAACATCTTCCAATTCATCAATATGCTTCTCATCAAACTCATCTTCACCTTCCTTGGATGGTTCAATTATTTCCAAAAGTGGGTCATTTCTTGGATTCAAATTTATAAGGCTATCATAATCCAAATTAGTAACCCATGATTCAATTTTATCATAATTTGGAGGGTGAAGAATTTCTTGATTTTTAATTGTACACATCTCATCAATATTATCTTCCAAGAACAAGTGGTGAAACTCTATCATGTCTTCAAATTCATTGATTGGTTTTCTCCCAATTTCACCTTCAACCATTTTATTTAATTCCATGGCAGGTTCCATCTTACCACATATATCAAACATTGTTGAATTTAGAACCCCTTCATCTAGATAATCATGTATCTCTACATGATCCTCACTAGTGGATGTTGGTTTAGCACTTTGCACCTCCCCTTGGACTACATCTAAGGTGGTTGTAAGATTTGGATATTCAGATTCATCCCCTTGATCATTTACCTTAGATATCATTGGAGTGGAGGGTGCTATGTTTGATGGTTGGTGTAGGTTGGCATCAAAAGAACAATTTCTCATATGAACATGTTGTGCCTTTTCTTCTTCAAGACCTTGTCGTTCTATCTCTTCTAAGACCTCATGGATTTTCTCTAGAGACAAGCCACTCAGCTTTTCCTCAATGAGTGAAGCAAGTGTGGGGTGTATGGCTCCTAGGTATACTTCCATGGCTTCTTCTTCCAATGTGTTAAAATTTTCCCACATTTGGGAGTGCAATTCACGAAATCTTCCATTAAACTGACTCAAGGATTCATTAGGCTCTTTACATATGGAGGTAAACTGATTTTTCAATATTTCTAAGTCAGCCTGATTACCAAAATGATGAAGATAGGCTACTTCTAATTGTATCCAAGAAGTCCTAACCTCCATGGGTAGTTGGCTATACCAAAAGAATGGTCTATCATCCAAAATGTATGCAAATAACTTACAAGCCACCTCCTCATAGAAAATCTGGAATTGACACAATGTATTCTTGTAGACATGCAGTTTTTGCAAGTATCCTAGTGGCACCTCTTGATTAAAACACCGTAAAAAATCCAATAACATTTTAGGAATTTGATAGGGTACCACAGGTATAGATAAACCCTCATAATGATCCTCTATCATAGATACCATTCTTTCTCTTAGAGATGTTATTTCAGCTCTCAGGGATACCATTTGCTCCTCAAGTGTTGCCATTAGTGAAACTTAAAATGTAATTTTAGAACCAAATCTATTGAATATTCAACCTGCAATTTATAAACAAAAATCAAGTTAGCATCAACTAAGAGATGTATTCATTAAAAATCAAATGAAAAGTAATTGCATGAGACCAAAATTTTGAAAAATTAAATCAAATCACCTACTTCTGTATGAACAATCAGAAAAATATTACAGCATACCTGAATTAAAATAGAACAAGTAAATAAATTCAGGCCATCCTTTTTACAGTTTGCTGAGTGTTAGAGAATTAAAGCATAAAAATTTAAATTTAAATAACACTAAAATAAACCCGTTCGGCCCTCCAGCACCAATCTGTTGAGTGGTGTTAGAGGTCGTATATGCTAATAAAATGGACTTGAAATATTTAGCAATGTAAAGCTCTTAAACAATTAAAAACCCGTAGCATCTAAAATCATGATAAAATAAACCCTTTTTAGGCCCTCCTTCTAGCGCCAATCTGTTGAGTGGTATTTTCACCCGATTGTGAAAACACACTCTCCGATAGGATTTGGGTTCTAAATCCTCTGCTTGCAAAGAAATAATTTCTCCAAGGTTCCTGTTATGTTAGCATTCTGCATCTGTGTATTAATAATCTTAAATGAAGATATTCATTTTAAATGCTTGGAACACCTTAGTGGTTGCAAGTAACTGAAAACAAGGGGCACTGTGGTTTATTTTACTATGAAATTTAATGATTGTTCATTGAACCCTGATAAAGTAAATGTGATTTGATCCTTATATGACCATGTTGTAACTTCAAAATAAAATTTAATGAAATGCCATAACATGAATGGAATTATTTTTGGATTTTGAAGTTTTTTAATTTTTATTTTATTTTAAAGCTTGAAAAATTAAAGTTGGAGCTTCTGAAAAATAAAATGCAGCAAAAAAGAAAATAAAATGCAAAAGAAAAAAGAAATTAAAAATTGCATTCAGTTTGATGCTATCCCGTCCTGGCAAAACCGAAGATGTGAGGTTTCCATGCATGCAACCTAACCTATGGGACCTGCAAACACGCACAATCCTGATAAGTTAAGTGCTGATTCAAAGGGTTTTGAAATAAAATTCAAATTTCGAACATTCGCCTAATGCAACCCACAAAGTGGCATTTAACATTATCTATAAATCCGAAATTTGAAAATGAAAGAATAAACATTAAATCTGTAGCATGCACAGAAGATCTCCTTCTTTCTTGCCAACAAGATGCAAATTTTTGAACACTCTGCATTAAAATAAATCATGTTACAATAGCAGACTTTCTGGTTTTCTCAAAACCAGCAAAAGGAAGGAAAATAGCCTCAAAGCAGGCCCAGAATGACCCTCTGGCCTCTAGCACTGCAACTCTGCCCCAGCGGTTTCCCCCCGTATCTGTCCTATGCTTCTGCTTTTAAAGCTTGGCAATGCTTTCTGTTTTGGCCTGTGACGCTTCGCTTCATCTTCCAGATCGATTCGTTTCATCTTTCTTTGACTGCGTGTGTTTTGGCTTTATGCTCGACATTGAGACGTTTGATCTTCTTTGTAACGCTTCTGCAGCCTGTACGCCACGTGTCCCGCACTTTTTTGCACGTTCTGTAATGGCCCCATGAAAATCATGACAAAAAATAGCATGCAGCTTTGTCCGCCTTCCTGGCCGCAAAAATGTGACATGTCACGAAATCGTGACGCTTTTCTCGTTTCGTACCATTTACCCGCAACTTGTCGATATCATGACGTTTTTCCACTTTGGGCACCTTCGCTGCATGTTGTCGCGATATCGCGATGTTTTTTCACTTCGTGCCCCTTAGCTGCAACCTGTCGTGAAATCGCGACGCTTTTTCACTTCGGGCACCTTTGCTGCATGCTGTCGCGATATCGCGACGTTTTTTCACTTCGTGCCCTTTAGCTGCTACCTGTCGCGATTTCGCGATGTTTTCTCGCTTCATGCCTTCCACTACTTTTTGTCATGATTTCGCGACGTTTTCTCACTTCGTGCTCTTTCGCTGCTTTCTGTCACGATTTCGCGACGTTTTCTCGCTTCGTACTCTTTTGCTGCTTGCAAGCCACGAAAATCAAACATGTCACGATTTCGTGACCATTTTGCCCACCTGCTGCCGTTGATCGCGTTGACCATGATTTTGTGACATGTCACGATTTCGCTACGCTTTTCTGCCTCGCCCGTTTGACCGGTTTGACCCACGATTTTGCGACATGTCACGATTTCGCTACGCTTTCTCATTTTCGCCCGCGATTTTGCGACATGTCGCGATTTCGCGACACTTTTCATTTTCTGGCAGCGACGGAGCAACCTGTCGCGATTTCGCGACACTTTTTCATTTTCGGCCATGATTTTGCGACATGTCGCGATTTTGCGACATGTCGCGATTTCGCGACACTTTTTCATCCTTGTGCAATTTTGCCTTTTTCTTGATTTTTAGCATCTGGGTCACTGAGATCTTCTTTGAAAGCATGCAAAAAAGGTGGGTCCCCAATTTTGGGGTGTGTTGTGGATCAGCCACAACACGAGGCAAGCTAAGATAATGCATATGAAAGAATTTATACTCTCCTTGGGAGTGTTATAGCATAGGTCTTCATGCAAAGCATTTGAATTCTACTTAGCACAATATTTTTATCTCTTAATGCTCAAGAAACCTCATGTAGGAGTTACAGGGAATATTAAAAAGGTGGTACCACTTGTTATCCTCCACAAGCATCATGCAAGCACCCACATGAGGACTCATATGTTACATAGTGCCAAAGAAGTGTTAGACAAGGAAGCAGGTGTGTTATAAATAAGTGAGCGCTCATACATAACAGTTGTGACACTTGTCACAAAAATGAAGAATCATCTTCCATAAAAAGTGTTATCAAGGAGGTGAAAGGATAGCCAATGCAAGTCAATAATGGTAGCAAGCGAGTTTGAAGTGATTCGGTAATATATAGGGCGTATCATAACAGTAGCTCGATAGCTACATGGTAGCAGATTAGCAGCATCTTGGAGAAAAATCTAAGAGTAAATGACAAAGCATATTAATTTTGTTCAAACACTATTAAAGTGAGTGTTGAATAGTGTAGCAAGTGGAATAATATTCCATTACTCACAACACCCAAGGATATTCTATTGTCGATATTTATAAAGGTACAATTTCCATATATTTTGCTTTCCATATAAAGGGAGTTATAAGGTTATATTATAAGGTTGAATCATTGGAAGGAATCAATCTTCATTTTAAAGCAAAACTTAGGAAAATTAAATATTAAAATTTTCTAATATTTGCAAAGCATAATCTAGGAGAAATAAGGAATACTACTTGGTATTTTTTCATTTAAAATTTGCAAATATTAATGTATTCTAATTTTCCAAGTTTGGGAGTCATAAGGGCTTCAACTCCAAATTAAGTTATTGGAAATTAGAAAAAAACCAAGGGATATAAAAAGGGGTTATTAAATATTTTTATTAAGGTTGGAAAATTATAATATTCTTGTCTCAAAACTTCTCTAAGGAGATAAAATAAATCCAACATTGAAACCTCTTTAAATTTTAAAAGTGCTTATTTCAATAGGAATAATAAGGTGTTAAGAAGTTGATATTTGACCTTTACAAAATTTGTACAAAATCAACCAAATATTGAACTATATATTTACAAAAGCACTATATCTTATCTCTAGGGAGTCATAAGGTATTCTAAAAAACTTGATGATAATAATATCCTTCAAATATTATCAAGTTGGGAAGATATAAGCTATTCATACTCTCATAACTAGGGAGACATAAGGAAGTCCACAAAATCTAAGAATTGATATTAGGGTGATTCAAATGGCATAAAATAAATTATTCCTAGTAGAATCTCAACTACTCAAGGGTCCAAATTATTTCTCTTGGAAAAACAAAGTGAAAGCAATCTTAGTGTATGAAAAAATTTGGGATGGCATCAAAGGGAAAACATAGAGACCTATCACGGGTGAAACTGAAATCCTAAAGTTTGAGGAAAATTATTCAAATGCATTAATGATAATTACTTTTGATATCATTGATGAGATTCAACCATATATCAATTCAGCAAAAACATCTTCAAATGCATGGACAAGCCTAGAGAAATTTTTTTAAGGAAAGAATAAGGCAACCATTCTTCATCTCCAAACTCAACTTTAATCGTTAAAGATGAATAGTGGAGAGAGCATAGAACTATTACTAAGGAAGGTAGAAGATATCAAAGGGAAATTATTGACCTTAGGAGAAATAGTTAAGGATGAACTTCTCACTCAAGTAACCATGAAAGCACTTCCATAAAGGTATAAATATTTGGTCACATCTTTATAGGTTTTGAGCAAAGATACTTCTTTGATAACCTAGTCAATATACTTCAAGAATATGAAGTAGAAAATACTATGAAATATTAGATGACTAACACTATATTGGCATCAAAATATAATCCACAGGAAAATATTGCTTATTTATTAAGAGGAAAAAAACATGGTATTGTTAGATATGAAGAAATAAATGTCAAAGTACCAGCTATTGCAGATACAATTCCAAAAATCAAATGCAAGAAAATTAGATGTACAATGGTAATTAACTTCAGCAATATCAAAGGAACCCTCATAAATAGCAATTTTAGTAACCAACCAATTATCCTCAACTAGAATATCAAAAGATAAATCAGAAGGGACACTTGGCTTAGAGGATAGAAGAAATTGAAGAATTGGAAGAACCCATAGACACCTATGAGGTGAAATCTCTATCAACAAATGTTACATATTGTAGAGACACTAATTATTTTCTTGAATAGGTTAAAAAGACTATAGAGGAATATTACCAATATCAATATGAATAGGAAGATCCATATTGAAGACTGAAGTCTTCAATACCCAAATAATGCAATACTAGGGGGTGTTAGAAATAGAATCTATTCCATAATTTGGATTATGTAAATGTATCTTCCAAGGTACATACTTAGGACATTAGATTACTTTAGTGGGAAGTTATCTAGTTACTTTATGCAATGTAATAAATGCATAAGTGTCAATGTGCAAGCTATATATGTGCAAGTTGTCCCTTGCACAATTAGGTAGAGTGTTGGCCAAGGAACCTATTTTCCTATATAAGAAAGGCCTCATTGTCAGATAGATATGAGAAGGGGGACAAATATAGATAGAGTTTCTTATAGCATAGTCATAGGTAGTAGTGCAGTACTATGTATATCACCATATATTGGTGATGGGTATAATGTAGTTCAGTAGCTTCATTAATGGAGTGTTCATTTCCTCCATAGCTACATTGTATTCATTTATGTTATTTCTATTCAAGCATATACTTTAGTCATCTTGTAGATTTACTTTCTTTTATATTATTTTGCATCTTGTGATTGTTATCTCCCATTGCTCATTACATCAAAAGCTAAAAATGAATTCCACAATTAGAGAATAAAAAGCATGAAATCCAAGATGCAGAATTATAGCATAATAATTCATCTAACTCTAATAGAAATAAATAATCAAACAAACATACATACATGAAAATTTTTGGAGGTTAGTTAATGATCCACTTGTATTATTTATGTTTCAAATATTACATGAAAGTTGTAATAGCCAAATATCTGACCATGTTTCTACCTTACATTCTTACATATATAGCCCTTTTGAAATCTTTTTACTACAATTGGATACAACATCAATAACTTAGGCTGGCCAACCACCTCTAACACATGTTATTAAGACCTTTTAATGAGGAGTGATTAGACCAAGAAAGGTTCTATTGAATGAACCAACCATGTTTCTCCATATTTAGTACAATATAGTACTCCTTACTTGCCACCTCTAACTATTTCTATGATAATTGCATCATTCTCTTGGTGTATATAACATTTGCACACATTTGCATCATTCTTGGTGGGAGATTGATGTTTTCAAATTTGAATATAATTTGATTGATTAAGTGGGGATCTGGGTTGAATATAACTCACATTGCTTGTTGTACTATGGTTAAACTATTTCCCTAGTTTACACCCCATCTATCATGATATTCCTTATGGTGGAGATTAAGGCTCAATCCTAGGACTATGGCCTCCCATTTTTCTACCTTGTTGTAATATTATTCAGACTTCAACCATCAACTCTAGTGAGGTTTCAAGTTCTTGTGTACTCAAGGTCCTTCCTACTTTTCCACCTTCTTTTGCCTTGATAACACTACAACAGGATTTTGGAAATGTTAGCAGTTCTCTTCCTTCCTAGTTACCCACCCTATACCATATTGAGGCAGAGTTTTGGGCCCCACTTTGATGGCAAGGCATCCCAATTTTTTTCCAACCCAAATACTTATCATTTTTAGGTAAATGTTTAGGGAGGCATCGTAAGTGATCATGTTCTATTATTTGTGTGGCACTTTTCCTCTTTCCTTGTGTTACAAAATCTCCCAGTCCTCTTCAACCATTATATGCACAAGGTGGGTGGAAAAAATACCCAAAATTTTGATGACTTAAGGGAATTTTCACTTGCTAAAAAGGATATCCCAGATGAAATGAAGGAGTGAGTCTCCTTTAGAAATAAAATAAAACTTGGGCATATCCATTGGTCCACAAATTCAATATATGGCAAAAAAATAAGATTGTATACTAAGTTGAAACTTACTTTTAATGATGGCTATGTCATCTCTTTAGGCTCCTTCTGTTGCTATTGTTGAGCCTTTGAATTTTTTCTCTAAGAGGCATATGTTGTAGTGACTTGAACTTAGAAATTCTGATAGATCTGATTCCACTACTCTATAGGAGGGAGAAGAATAATCTTAATGTTTTCTATGATGGTGCCCAGGTGATAAACATATTTTTAGGTAGGATCCCTGTACTTTTCAACCATTTCTTTCACCTTTCCAGGAATACTTGATAGCTTGAGGATACATCAAGCATTTCATTGACCGCTACTATTTCCTACAAAACCGCAATTTCACTTTCATTTCCCTTCATATATTCGAAGATCTTATTAAGATCTTCTATATAAAGCTCTCCCTTGTTGTCCCAAAATCCTAGGAAGCTAAGCTCTTGGAGTTTCATATTGTCCCTACTCATCTTCTCAACTTCCCTCTTAACTATGATGTGACACTTCTTCCCTTCATAGTAGAGGTCTACTAGAGCTAGCACTTACTGCATGGTAGTCGTAGCATTCTCTATGTCTCTTCTTGAATCTTTGTCCAAGAAGGCATCTTCCTTTATAAACAATGCTCTCAACGTTGATGCTTGTCTACCCATACTTTGCACCAGGTTTGATTTTGTCTTAATTTATTTATCTACCATATTAGAAGTCACCAAGCCCTCCTCTAATTTTTGCATAAAAGTAGGGAGCATTCTAAATGTTGCTTCTCTTATCTTATCCTAGTAGACATTCCTGATGTCTTTCACCCATTCTTTAGAAATAAATGCTCCCTGGGGCTTGTCCTTTTCTATCTGCAATTGTGCCAATGCAGTGTCTAAAGCACTCTATCGCTATTGGATATCAGTATTTAAATGAGCTTCCTTCTTCTCAAGTTAAATTCTTAATACAACAATTTATTCATCCTTTTCCTTCAACATCTATTGTGAAGGGGATTTTTCCAAAGTGACCTTCACTTGTTTCAACAAATTCTCCAAAGAACGTTTCCTCAGTCTTGCTTTATAGAGTTGTGCTTCCAGCGATTTCAATATTTTCTCTACCACTTTGAGCTTCTTTTGAGAGCCCTTCCCTTTCACAAATAGTTTTTTGGCATTAGCATAAATCACCTTGATGGTTTAAATGTCATACTACCAATCCTCGTACTTCATATTTGCAACAACCTTTTTCTCCTTAGGATGAGTAGATATCCTATACTTATTCCCCTTGATTGTATCAACTTAATAGTGGGTATGTGAAGTAGCTTCTACCTTCCCATCATGCAATTGATGTAGTTGCTCATCTGCCCACCACATTTTATTATCCTATGCTATTATCATAATATTGAAGGCCTCAGGTAGGGTCTGATCCACTACCTGGGATCCAATAGGGGCAGTGAGAAAGGCTAGCATTAGGGTAAGATGGTAAGAGAGCATTGGATTAGCTGAAGTTGTACCAACTATACCACATTGAGATTTAGGATCTCTTGATGGTGGGGATGGGAGAGGATTCTCAGATGGAGTCTAGACTTGGGATGAATTGGCCAATGAAGGTGTGAGTGAAACTAGAAGAGGTT
The DNA here is from genome assembly GCA_028583015.1 of Wollemia nobilis. Taxonomy (NCBI): domain Eukaryota; kingdom Viridiplantae; phylum Streptophyta; class Pinopsida; order Araucariales; family Araucariaceae; genus Wollemia; species Wollemia nobilis. The sequence continues at coordinate 2,258,281 of JAQPPZ010017049.1, read as the reverse complement.
GAGGAAGGGGTATATTGGTGTGTGGATTAGGTATGAGTTGTAGCGAAGGAAACTCCATAGCCTTCTAAGGAGAACTATTCCTAGGAGGATTACCCTTGTGCATAACAACCATGGCAAGAATTATTCCAGAGGCTTGGGTTTGGGATAGCATGGATGAATCCTCATTTTTTTCCAATGAGGGGGTATGCTAAGGGGAATGGAATTAGGAATGAATTTCCATGATACCATACTTTTGCACATTCTAAAGAGATTGTTCCACTTTTTTCTTCCTTGTGCTTCTCTAAGTGGCCTTCTCTACTTCTTTTGATTTTTTTGGCCCCAGTAATATTTTTAGTTGCTTGGATTGTGCTTTGCTTGACTCAGTAGATATAGTAGTATAGGTGGATTTTTTCCTCTTTTAACTCATTTTATATCCTTGCAGTGAGGAAACCAAGGGCTTTTATTCTCATACTCCAAAAGGTTTGGATGACCTAGTCCTTCTTGTGTCCTATTGAGAACACTCAAAATGCACTTTTTGCTAAGCTGCATACTATCGATCTTGAATTTATTGTCTCTGTGGTGGGTTCTAAACTTCCAGATCCTCCTCCTCATATTCTTTATTTTCTTCTACTTATTCAACGTCATCTACCTCAATTTCCTACCTGACTTTCTCTATATATGTTCCCTTTATTACCAAGGGAGTGATGTCCTCATCTATTCTTTCTTTCCAATCTTCATAATCAACATCATACCTAGTTGAGAAGGTGGCATTAATCCTTCTAGGAAAGGGGTTTTTGATATTATCTACCTCGCAACGCATTATCCACCATTGTTCAATCTTATCTACATCCATTTCTTCTTGTTTATGATTGTATAAACCATTTATTTTTTGAGGTGCTGATCAGGATTTATTTCAGGTTCAAAGACCCACTTTTATGGGTATTTATATCTCCAAGAAGGGTGCTCATGCATCTAAAAATAGCTGAATGGTATTGTGTGATCTTGTGCTAGATTCTTGTAATTCATAATATCTTGATTAGCTCCATTATTTTGGTGCACAAACTGGCATGGTCTAGCATTGATATGATGAATTCATACTTTGAGGATATCATCTGGATAATAGTGCCATATGGGAGGCACTATATGGAGACCTAAATCTAAGAGTTTCTCATCTAGATTTTGTAATGTATCAAGGTCCTTCTTTGGCATAATTATGGGCTCAAATGACACCATCTTAGAAAATATAGATTTCTTTTTGGTCCCAATGCCCAACTTCTTTTCAATATGACATATCTGTTGGTATACCTCCATGTCAAAAACCCAATATATTACATAATATGGAAATAGAAATGGGAAACCAAAGAACCCATTTAGCCTTATGCAGGTTCCCTCCTCCAAGTAATACCAGTCTTCTATCTCCAACTGTTTGCTTCTTAGAAATTATGTTGCATTACTATATAGGTGTGGGCACACTTCATAGATACATGCAAGTGCATGACCCAAAAATTTCTTATTGAATTCCAAGTATAAATTAATCCTCTTGAGCACATGCATCCAATATACTACAGGGTATTTCCTACCCTGGTCATCATTCTCTCTGCACTGGATGCCATGCGCTTCACGAGGCATAAAATAAAAGAACAACCACATAAAGTAGCATACATAATGGAATTTAGTGTTGAACATCCTCTAGTGTTCCAGCAGTTGCTTCTTCATATTTTTGGTTAAAAACTCTTCCTAATCCAATCTTATGGATTGATGGACTATCACATACCACATTGGAGGACTATTTTTAAGTTGCTATTTGGGTAATGGTATCTGGTTTCAATGCTTAATATAGTTGCATTGTATTTGTCAAAAGAAAATGATGTTGTGTTGCTTGATTGCAGGAACATTTATTTTCATAGGTGGAATACTGACCACCAAAGAGAAATGATGACTATGACAACTCAACAGGTAAAGCTCATAATCCTATCATCACTAGTTACCTCCCTGATGGCGGTGTTACTTGAGTATTACTCTAAAAAGTCTCGTACAGTCAAAGGAAAAAAGGTGATGGGAGATACTGAGCACATGCATTGAGTGCTTGTATGTCATTTGTGTGTTTGTTTTATATTTGATTTCAGGATTAATTTGCATGATTTTGGTTTAATTGAATTTTACTTTGAAAATGCACATTAATAATGTTTTGTATTTTACAAATTATTTTAGAAAATATCATGCAATGATTTTGTGAAATATTTAAATAGAGCAATTTTTAAAAAAATAAAGAATTTATTTTGTAGAGCATGCTTGTTGTATCTAGTTGATCTTATTTTAGAATAAAATTAGGTAGTTTGTTTTTATGAGCTTGTTCAATTTAAAATTGGAAAAAAAACTACCTTGTAATAAATCTTTCCTTCATATGGCTACTTTGGGAAGGTTGAAATAGTGGATAAGATTCTGCTCTTATCTCTATGGATTTCCTTTCCATTAATATATATATATATATATTAAAGGAAGCTTTAAATTGGGTGAGAAAAATAAGATTGTATATATAAATATATATAAAAGCATATTTTCTAAAAGAAAGAAAGCAAAAATAATAATAAATAAAATATTTAAATATTTAGAAAGATCTTTCTTGTCTAAGAAGAAAGAGAGCTATAAATATCCATAGAAGTTATGGAAAAATGGAGGATGTTATTCTATGTTATTGATGCAGGAGCATCCGAGGGCAGCAAAGCAATCGAGCATCAACCAAACTTTTTGTTGTTATTTTTTTTCTAAGTGTTGCAAAGAAAAATATGTGTCGCGATATCGCGACCAAAACAGGAGATAGAGAAACGACGGACAAAAGGTCGCGATATCGCGACATGTCGCGATTTCGCGACATGTCACGAAATCGTGACCAAAGCAGGGGAACAAAGGCGCGGAGGACCAAAGGTCACGAAATCGTGACATGTCACAATTTCTCAACATGTCGCAAAATCGTGACCAAAGCAGGGAGCAAAGGCACGGAAGACAAAAGGTCACGAAATCATGACATGTCACGATTTTGTGACCAAAGCAGGGAGCAAAGGCGCGAAAGACAAAAGGTCATGAAATCGCGACATGTCACGATTTCACGACCAAAGCAAGGAGCAAAGGCATGGAGGGCCGAAGGTCACAAAATCACGACATGTCACGATTTCATGACCGAAATGAGAGAACGAAGGCTAACAGGAAAAACGGTAGGTCGTGATATCACGACCAAAACAGAGAGAGAAGGCTTGAAGGAGGAAATGTCGCGATATCGTGACATGTCACGATATCGCGACGGGAGCAGGAGAGAGAAGGCATAGAAAGGAAATGGTCGTGATATCATGACATGTCGCGATATCGCGACCAAACAGAAAAACACGCACTCCCAGCTTTCATAAAGGCGTCCCTTCGTGCGCGGCAAGTTAGCGGCAGTGAAGCAACAGTTTCAAAGGAGGATTTCAATAGGCATGTTGGCCACTCACGTAGGATATCTAGAGACGCGTTTATAGCAACTAACAACAAGTAGCAGATCGAGAAGAAGATTTCGTTGGGTATGGCAGCCAGTCGCGCACCTCACCTAGAGTCTCATCAATGCGACTTTCCAGTATTGTTCCAGGTGGCAATTGTAGATCGTGGGAAGTTTGAAAACACAGAGGATCGGGACCTCGATAAAAACCCATGGATTGTAATGAGAGGGGGTTGGCAAATGGCAGATTGCTGTATATTCTTGTAAAATTCTTTCGAAGTATTGAATAAGAAATTTTGGGCTCTTGTTTTTCTGGTTCCCTGTCTTGTGTTAGAACTGTTCTCCACCAAGTGGTATCAGAGCCAGAAGTTCCTGAGTGTGTAACAGATCATCGGACGTGAGGCAGTTACACCAGGATCTATGGGAGGGCTTGTGATTGGGTGAACAGAATGCCTCCAAGAAGAAACCCTATTGGTGGGAGAGGCATGGCAGCAGCGGAAGATGTCCGAGCTTTGCAGTGGCAAATGCAAGCCCTGCAAGAAGAAATGCGTAGAAGATTGGAACCAAGAAGAGATGAAGGTAGTGAAGAGGAAGATGACGAAGAAGAAGACCAACCTAAGGAAGAAGAAGAAGCAGTAGATCCTGCTCAAGCCAGACTATACAAAGCCATATCCCAGATTGGGAAGAGGCCGAAGATGGAGGTTTCCACATATTTCGGGAACCTTGATCCAGAGGAATTGATCGACTGGATCAATGATCTGGAAGAGTACTTTGAGTATGAGGAGGTTGAGGATCCTGATAGGGTCAGATTCGCAAAGACCAAACTGAAAGGTCATGCCAGTATTTGGTGGAAGGGAGTGCAGCTGGAGCGAAATAAGAGAGGAAAAGAGAGAATAACAAAATGGGAACGGATGGCAGAAAAGCTAAAGAGGCAGTTCATCCCTGGTGATTATGAGTTAGACCTGCTAAAGAAAATGCAAGGGCTAAGGCAAGCAAGTAAGTCTATAAAGGAATACATAGAGGAGTTTCATAAAATTATGATCAGAATAGGTCACTCAGAGGCCAACAAGGAGAAGGTAGCCCGTTACATTAATGGGTTACGAGCAAGTATTCAAGAAGAATTAAGTCTAGTCCGGATGACCACCATAGAGGACGCTTACCAATTTGCCTTAAAGGTTGAAGAAAAGCTCAATAGGAGGTTCGAGAACAAGCAAAGAGGAAGAGGTCATGGTGGAAGGACCGACGGAAGGACCAGTGGAAGGAGGGATGAAGATTCTCAGAAGAATGGAGAAGGTAGCAGCAATCAGGAACAAAGGAGAGAAAATACCTACCGCCCCCGTAATCAGAATAATGATTACCGAGGAGGAAGGGGCAGAGCTGGACGTGGCCAGGGAAGAGGAAGATTTCGTGGAACTTGCTTCCAGTGTGGGGAAGAGGGACATCACCAATATGAGTGCCCACAACAACGAGAAAGGAATAATCGGAGGCCGAAAGGAAATGCCAGAGTCGTAGTCACTGATGAAGATGCTGGATCTGAGCATTTTGAAGAAGCTAAGAGAGGAGAAGTAATGATTGCAAGGAGAGTCCTGTTGAATGAAGAGGGAGCTGTAGATCGAAGGAAAAGCTTATTCCACACAAGGTGTAAATGTGCGGGTAAGATTTGCAATATTATTATTGACAACGGTAGCACGGATAACCTAGTTTCAAAGGGAATGGTTACAAAGCTACAAATGGAGAGGAAGAGACACCCGCATCCATATCGGATCACGTGGTTGCAGAAAGACCATAAGGTTTTGGTCAATGAACAATGCCTAGTAAAATTTAGTATTGGGAATTACCGTGATGAGGTCCTATGCGACATTCTGCCCATGGATGCGTGCCATTTGCTGTTGGGAAGGCCATGGCAGTTTGACAGGTGTGCGGTTCATGATGGCCGTGCCAACACCTATTTCGTGACCAAGAATGGAATGCGTCATAAGCTGAAACCCCTGAAGGAGGTGGAAGAAAAGGTATGTGGCAGTGCAAGAATTTTCTTGGTTGACGAAAGAAAATTTTTAGATGATTTAAAGCATGAACATATGTGTTATGCATTAATTCCTAGAGTCAGGGATACAAAATGCAAAGATACCCCAACAGAAGTCCAAGATCTGTTGGAGGAATTTCCAGATATCATATCTGATAATGTGCCTGAGGGTTTACCCCCAGTAAGGAAGATCAGTCACCATATCGATTTGGTGCCAGGATCAAGCTTGCCCAATAAAGTTGCACATAGAATGATGCCTGTAGAAACTGAGGAGCTAAACAGGCAGGTCCAGGAGTTGCTAGAGAAGGGACTGATTTGGGAAAGCTTAAGTCCATGCGCAGTATCGGCAGTGCTAGCACCAAAGAAGGATGGAGAGTGGAGAATGTGCACAGACTCTCGAGCCATCAACAAGATCACAATAAAATATAGATTTCCATTGCCAAGGATGGATGACATAATGGATTGTTTGAGTGGAGCCAAGTACTTCACCAAAATTGACCTCAAGAGTGGTTACCACCAGATCCGTGTCAGGGAAGGAGATGAGTGGAAGACAGCCTTCAAGACCAGAGAGGGCTTGTATGAGTGGTTGGTCATGCCATTTGGGCTATCCAATGCACCAAGTACCTTCATGCGGCTGATGAATGAGGTATTGAAAGAGTTTTTAGGAAAATTTGTCATTTTCTATTTAGATGACATATTAATATTTAGCAGAACCCTGGAGGAACACCTGATGCATATCAAAAGGGTTTTTGAGAAGCTACGGGAGGAGCAGTTATTAATAAATCTGAAAAAGTGTAATTTTGTAAAGAAAGAGTTAGTATACCTGGGATTTGTAATCTCAGCAGAAGGTCTAAAAATGGACCCAGAGAAGGTGAGAGCTATCATGGAATGGCCTACCCCTAGAAGCACAATAGAGGTAAGATCATTTCATGGTCTAGCCAGCTTTTACAAAAAATTCATTAGAAATTTCAGCAGCATTTGTGCACCCCTCACAAAAACAATGAGAGGGGATAAGAAAGAATTCAAGTGGACCTTAGGGGCTGAAAGGAGCTTTGATGCATTAAAGAAAAAGGTCACAGAATAGCCTATTTTGGCACTTCCAGACTTTAACAAAGTATTTCAGGTAGACTGTGTTGCCAGTGGCAGTGCAATAAGGGTTGTACTGAGTCAGAAGGCAGACCTGTTGCTTATTTTAATGAGAAGCTCAATGATGCTCGAAAAAAGTATTCAGTTTATGACCAAGAATTTTATGCTATAGTTCAGGCTCTAAAGAAGTGGAGGCATTATTTGTTGCCAAAGGAGTTTGTTCTATTCACTGATCATCAAGCATTACAGTACATTAACAGCCAAACAAAACTGAATCAAAGGCACTTGAAGTGGGTTGAGTTCCTCCAAAGCTATACCTTTGTGTTGAAGCACAGAAGCGAAAAATAAAATAGAGTTGCAGATGCCTTAAGTAGAAGGCAAAATCTATTGATTGAAATGACAGTGGAAGTGGTAGGATTCAAAGAACTGAAGGGTCTTTATCCTGAAGATCCTGATTTTGCAGAAGCCTAGATGGCTTGCTTGGCACCTATTACTGTGGATAGGACAAAATGGTTGGATTTTCTAATCCAAGATGGAATGTTGTTCAGGGGAAGTAAATTATGCATTCCAAGGAGTTCCATGCGGGAGAACTTAATCAAGGAAAAGCACAGCAGGGGACTGGCTGGACATTTTGGTCGGGATAAGACCATTGCCCTGGTGAATGAAAATTACTACTGGCCGCAACTTCAGCAAGATGTGAAAAGGTTTGTGCAAAGTTGTAGAATATGCCAGATGGCAAAAGGCATGAGGCAGAACATAGGATTATACCAGCCGTTACCTGTACCTGAGAGGCCATGGGAGGACATCAGCATGGATTTTATTCTTGGGTTGCCAAGAACACAGAGGGGAAATGACTCTGTATTTGTGGTGGTTGACAGATTCTCCAAGATGGCACATTTTATTCCCTACCAGAAAACAAGTGATGCGGTTCACATTGCAGGGTTATTTTTCAAAGAAGTGGTACGACTTCACGGTCTACCAAAAAGCATAGTTTTTGACAGAGATACAAAGTTTGTTGGGTATTTCTAGAGAACATTGTGGAAGAAGTTGAAGATAGATCTGAAGTTTAGTTCTGCATACCACCCACAGACTGATGGACAGACAAAGGTGGTAAATAGAAGCCTGGGTAATTTATTAAGATGCTTGATAGCAGATAAACCCAAGGGATGGGATTTGGTTTTGCCGCAGGCAGAATTTGCATACAACAATTCTATCAATAAGAGTACAAACAAATCTCCATTCCAAATCATATATGGAAACAGTCCAAGAAACATTTCTGAGCTGAGGAAATTAGATAAAGGAGAAAAGTGCAGTGTAGAGGCTGAGGAATTTGTGAAACAGATGAAAAGCCTGCATGAAGAAGTGAAGAAACAAATTACAAAAATGAATACTCAATATAAAGCAAGAGCAGACCAAAAGCGGTGGTTCAAAGAGTTCGAAGTGGGAGATGAAGTCATGGTCCATCTCAGAAAAGAAATATTTCCAGCCAAAACTTATAACAAGTTGAAGATGAAGAAGTTTGGGCCATGCAGAATACTGGAAAAATGGGATTCAGGCAATGCATATGAAGTGGAATTGCCAAGTGGGCTTGACATTTCACCTATTTTTAACATATCAGATTTAGTGGAATACCATGAGGGAAACAATACAGAGGCACCAAGTACAGAATTGTGGAGCATTCCAGAGTCTAACCCGACCACATAAGAGATCGAAGAAATATTAGATACTCGTGAAGGTAGAAGCACAAGAAACAAACAGTATTCTGAATATTTGATCAAGTGGAGGGGCAGACCTGTAGAAGATGCAACTTGGCTGTCAAAAATAGAGGTTGACCGCCTGGGTCTTCCTCTCAAAGATCAGAAGTGAGGATCACTTCTCAATCCACCCTGGGTGTCTGATGCAGGAGCATCCGAGGGCAGCAAAGCAATCGAGCATCAACCAAACTTTTTGTTGTTATTTTTTTTTCTAAGTGTTGCAAAGAAAAATATGTGTCGCGATATCACGACACAAAAAGTGTCACGATATCGCGACCAAAATAGGAGATAGAGAAACGACGGACAAAAGGTCGTGATATCGTGACATGTCGCGATTTCGCGACATGTCACGAAATCGTGACCAAAGCAGGGGAAACAAAGGCACGGAGGACCAAAGGTCACGAAATCATGACCAAAGCAGGGAGCAAAGGCGCGAAAGACAAAAGGTCATGAAATCGTGACATGTCACGATTTCACGACCAAAGCAGGGAGCAAAGGCACGAAAGACAAAAGGTCACGAAATCGTGACATGTCACGATTTCGTGACCAGAGCAGGGAGCAAAGGCGCGGAGGGCCGAAGGTCACGAAATCATGACATGTCACGATTTCATGATCAAAACGGGAGAACGGAGGCCGACAGGAAAAATGGTGCGATATCGCGACAGGTCACGATATCGCGGCCAAAATGGAGAGAGAAGGCTTGAAGGAGGAAATGTCGTGATATCGCGACATGTCGCGATATCGCGACGAGAGTAGGAGAGAGAAGGCATAGAAAGGAAATGGTCGCGATATCGTGACATGTCACGATATCGCGACCAAACAGAAAAACACGCACTCCCAGCTTTCATAAAGGCGTCCCTTCGTGCGCGGCAAGTTAGCGGCAGTGAAGCAGCAGTTTCAAAGGAGGATTTCAACAGGCATGTTGGCCACTCACGCAAGATATCTAGAGACGCGTTTATAGCAACTAACAACAAGCAGCAGATCGAGAAGAAGATTCCGTTGGGTATGGCATCCGATCACGCACCTCACCTAGAGTCTCATCAATGCGACTTTCCAATATTGTTCCAGGTGGCAATTGTAGATCGTGGGAAGTTTGAAAACACAGAGGATCGGGACCTCGATAAAAACCCATGGATTGTAATGAGAGGGGGTTGGCAAATGGCAGATTGCTGTATATTCTTGTAAAATTCTTTCAAAGTATTGAATAAGAAATTTTGGGCTCTTGTTTTTCTGGTTCCCTGTCTTGTGTTAGAACTATTCTCCACCAGTTATGCTGGAGAGGGAAGATGAGCAGAAGATACACAAGCCAAGTAGAGTCATCCTTTGCAGGAGTCTAGGTTGGGGCTTTCCTACCCATATTCTTTCTTTGAATGCTGAGAAATTTATCTCATGTATTTAGTTTGCTTCTATTATGTGAATGTCTTACACTATAATATTATGCTGATGCACATATGTCAAGCAATCTAGAATAGTTTAAAGTTTAAGTAAGTGTAAGCTTTATGTACATCCAATAGAAAGGCTAGTAGTGCCCAGATGGTCCTAATAGGGAACCAAGGATTGACTCACATGATGCCTTATTATTCGGATCCGCTTTGTCGTATACTAAAATTACCATAATATATGATGGTTAAGAAGGATTTTAAATGACTATAAATGTCTAGTTTTCTTCAAATATATCAATCTGCTAACATCTACCAGTGTGAAGTATATTGTTGGGCCGGAAAAACATCATGTCTTTGACCTTTTAATCAGGCTTAGACCCTGATATCAACCATAGGATGGGGAATTCATTGAATTTAACCCTGACATAGTATAATTTTGGATTAATCTCATCCAATTCAAATCTTAGAACCTATGTTATGCATACGGGGATATATTTCTAAAGAACATGTGCTTATACTGAGAGGGGGTGAATAGTATAAGATAAAAAAAAATTGCTTTTCAATCCATATGATAACATCAACAATATTAAAGTAGTAAACATCACACAAAGAATCACACACATGAGAGACATGATTTAACATGGTTCACTAAATGTGGGCTACTCCACGAAAAAAATATTCCTTATAAAATTTTCTCAATAAATTCTCTTGGGAATCCTTTCCTTATTACAATGTTTATGGACCTCTATCCAAAGGAGACATCAATCTCCTAATCAATTTCATGGATATCTATCCATAGGAGAAATTATTCTCCTCTACTCTGGCTAGTGATCCCATAGAATACTACCACCTCCACTGCTATAGGTTGTGGATATCTATCCATAGAAGACCCTATCCTCACTCAGAAGATCTCTATACTCACTACACTAGCTAATGGATCTTTATCCACTGGAGAATATTATCCTCTGCTTTATCACTTCCAAAGCTTGCTCTTAGCTCTGTCTCAAATCTACACTAAACTCAATCCTTTGATCTAGCACAAATCTTCTCAATCTCTATCTTTGATCTACATTGAACACAATCCTTCGATCTAGCACAAATTTGCTCAATATCTATCTCTGATATTTACTAAACATAGTCCCTTTATCTAGTACAAATATCCTCAATATCTATCTTTTATTTGTACTAAACATAGTCCCTTGGTCTAGCACAAATCTGCTCAACCTCTGTCTCTAGTATGACACAAACCTATCCTCAAATCTATCCTCAAGCATTAACACAAACATTGATCCAATCACAAATCAACTCTTCTAGATCTACCCCAAACCTTAACTCAAGGTTTTAACAAATCAATCAATCAACTCTGCTCATAAGTCTTCAAATACTTACCTCAAATTTATCCATAAGTCCTCTCTAGAACTTGTCTAATCTACTCAACAAGTCTTCACCAAGACTTGTCTCAAATCTGCATTGTAAGCTTCCATAAAATTTTACCCAACTCAACTCAACCAATCACCTAATGAAATATTACTCAACAATGTTGATCAAACAAACCTCACATAACAATGATACTCATGATATTTTACAAATCCTAATTCAATATATTTCACAACTTCACATAACATTGATACTCATGATCTTTCACAAGCCCTAATCAAGCATATGAAATCTTACTCAATATTTACAACAATTCTTATCAAACAAGGTTTCTAGTATCAACTTTCATTCTAGAAAATCCACATCAATCAACATTTGATATCTCAAAACCAAACTCAACAATGCTTATCAAACAATCCTTTTCACTCCAACTTAGCATTCACAACATCCAACAATATTTTACTCACAAGGAAGATATGTCCATACCTTTTGTTTGCTGAAGTTTTGCCCTCAAAACCTATCTCAATCACTATTACTCTCTTTGCCAATATCAAGGGTTAGGTAGCAAAAACCTTCTCAAAACTTCATTCAATTATTCCCTCAAAAATATCTCACCATTACATAGCATTAAATCTCAATCACACCTTATAATCTCCACACTTCAAAATATAAGCCAACAATTTGTTTAAAGAAAAGAGTCACAATAATCTTCTTTAAAACACTCTGTCTTTTCTCAAAATATTTAATACATCATAGCTTATCCCAATAATTAAAATATAATTTTCATTTCAACCTTATAACTCCTATCTCACTTTAATTTATCAAATATCACAATAAAATATTAACCTTTCAAAAGCCTTATAACTCCCTCCCAGAAAAAATTAATCATGTCACCTTAAACCTTAGAGCAATTTAATTTGCAAAAATTAAACACCTTTGCCTTTAGTGGGATTCAAACTCCCACTTGTGCCTCCACAATTCCCTAGCCATGGCCCATGTGTCATGTGAGCTAGACGCTCACCTTAGAAGCAAGAAGCGCCTCGTGCGCTTTATTGCTTGCCTTGGCACCAAAACCAAAATGTGAATCTTCCACCAAAGGCGCTACCGCTGGGGTTTCATCATGGGACCTCCCACCTGTTAGCATCCTAAGCACATAGCCACTTACCATTATCCCAACCACCATGGTTTTCTATAAGGATCCAAGCCTCCTTCCTCTTATACCTTTGATGATCGCCACGTAAGCAAAAATCTTGTCCTATTTTTCCACGTAGTTCATAAATTTTTTGCATGCACACACAAAGATTCGATCAAAGGTAACTTTGGGTTTTCCAAAGCACATGGTATTTATACCAATGTGCTATCCTTCTTGGCACGTCGGTGGATGAGAATATTAGTTGATGTCGATACCATTTAACTTAGTCGCTTGCCCTTGTAACCCTAACCTTTAGGGTTAATTAATTAAATTAAATCATAAAATAATTTATAATTTATTATAATTAATTTAATAACTTTTAAATTTAATTAAATTAAGTTATAAATTAATTTATAATGAAATTATTATAATTAATTTAAATATTTAGGTCTTAACCTTAGACCTTTAATATTATAATACAAAATTATAATATTATTTTTCTTGGGCCTTCCTATTGCTCTTTAGACCTCATCTAACCACCTTGAATATTATAATATTATTTTTCCTTAGGCCTAGAAGCAATATTTCTCTTGCATTGCTTGCAAAAACTGATTCTTGGCATCCTTCCTTTTGTCCTGCTCACTGAAACTGACTCTTGACATCAATAACAACAAATCTTGCTCATATTTCCAACAATTTCCAACATCAGTAGATTTCAATAGTATAATCCTATGTTGGAATTTCATTTCACTTTAATGTCTCTCCCTCCATTGACTGTTTTGGGCTCCAATGAGAATGCTAGACATGGGAAGACTATGTTTTAACTTGATTCTCAACCTGGAAAATAACGACCTCAATGAAGAATCACAATAGCATTTGATGACCACTAATCACTGCAATCACCATTCTATTAATCAAATTTTCTAAATTATGACTGATTTTTTGGTAGGTCCAAGGGTTCAAAAGAGTGTGATCTAAACACTAGCATACCCATAGTTGTCGTCCAAAATTCTCCTCTATGTGAATCTATCATGATTCTATCTGCATCGTGTTGATTTTGGAAGGAGTTTAATGATGGTTGGGCCATACAATCCTATCTTGTCTTATCCATAAAATATTTTAATGACATGTTGCATAATAAAGGATTTATTGATGAGTTGAAACTACAATTTTATTGATCTAGGATATAGTTTATCATCTGCATTGTCAAGGTTGATCCACCCGATGTTGAAACGTATACACAAATATCTACTAACAAACTCCTTCGGTCATAGATAAACCACCCTAGATTTATTCTACTACTGGAAGAATTAACCAAACAATTAGAATTAAACTATGGTGCATGTGAGAGTAATTGGAGTACGTGTATAGGCCCTCCTATAATAGATCTTATTGACTGCTAGAGGCTAAGACAGTTATTTCTAAACCCATAGGAGGCTGAATCAACTGCTAAAGAAATGTATTCTCAAAATACAAGGATACCCTCTATAGATATTCGGATAACTCTACATCAAATATAAATCTGTAATTTCATGATTAGTCCCTCTTATCTAGTTGTTCGCCCCTACCAAGAAACTCCATTAAATGATCCATATCTTATACGCATAAGGATCTAGCTCTTATGTGATTTTAAGTAAAGTAATTATGTTACATAAGATAGATTGGTTAGTATATTTTATAAATTATATTGCCGACCATATGGGATGGGTGTTTAAAACAAGTAAATTATATATATATATATATATATATATATATATATATATATATATATATATATATATATATATATCGCATAAATATCTATGATAATGTTTATATATATTTGCATATGGAATCTAGGGTATGATTTATAGTTTACACACTTTATGTATTAGAATATGTAGGGATTTACCAAATAGATATTTGTGTTGAAATCTATAATATTTTAAGTAATAACTAGAAATCATTTCCATTTTATTAAGTTTTATACTATAATTTGTAGCATATTATGCTTACCATAAGATTATGTCCATGAGGACCAAATTCATGAATAATTTGATGTTTTATAATTTATGAAAATGTTTAAGATAGAAACTATTTTATTGTAACTATAATCTAGCATTTTTGAACTCTCTCTTGGGATTGTTGAAGTTATTGATCTTGTAGGCTAAATTACCCTAAATTTTATGATGAAATTTGTAAATGGATATAACCATCTAGAAGAATGGAAGATCTTCTAGTTTGGGAAGGATGGATTGGTGTCCATTCCTTGGGAAGAGGTATGGGACTCTTCCCTAAGTTTGGTGATATTCCAAACAAATGATGGTTGGAATTATGAATCAATCCTTATTTATGAAAATATTAAGGATGGATAAATCATCTATTCATGATTGGTGATTTATTTGTATGTGATATACATTTGGCAAAGATGTGATGCATGGTTGCATATAAAATGATGAAAAATGATGAATGGGGTTAAGAATTAATCCTTGTTATGATGAATGAATTGTTTATTCATGCTTGGTGATTTTCTATGTTAAATGTGGGAAGTAAATAGAGGTAATTATTTTAGTGAAATTATAGATTTTTTATGTAAAATACATACTATGATTTATTATAAAAATTTTAATGAATGGAATCCATTAGAAGAATGAATGATCTTGGTGTCCATCCAGGAAGAGGTATGGGACTCTTCCAAATGTCCCTAACAATCAAAGGAATGGCATTTATGATTGGGATTAAAAAAGTAAATTATTTAGATATTGACATTAATGCTAGATGATTTATGGGAATTTATAGGGATTTCCTCTTTTGAGAGATTGATTGAATAGTATTAAAGAAAATATTGGAGGTAAATTTGGTATCATTTGGAGATAAGAGAAATACTCTTTGGATTGGATTTTGATAATAAAATTAGCAAGATAATTAGATATTATGTTGGATCAAATTTTGGAAAAATTTTGATAACAGTTTACAAATGCATTCTTGAAAACTTTATGATAGAGGATGAAATGACTGAATGCATATTGGGATCCTGTTATGGAAATGAATTGATTTGAGAGCTAACATTATATTGAAATATAAAAGATTTATAATTCCCATGCTAAACCTCTAAGGGTTTACTTTTATTAACCTAATATTAAGGAGAAATGTGGTTGACATGGGTTGTTACAACAGGATACAATTATGAAATGATAGATAATTTAAATTATTAAGTTAGGAAGAATGGTTTATTAATGAATTAAAGGTATGAGACTTTAATTCATGGATTGACTTTGTGTCAATTATGTAGAATGAATTTGGAATTCATTCTTGAGGGAACTTATATGGTTCTCTCTAACATTGATATGACTTCTCAAAAATAAGATTCCAATGATTATCATAAACATATATAAATTATTAGGATGGCTTAGAGGAAGGAATCATTAGAATCCTTAGTTGCATCATGAGTTTAAAAGGATGGATGGATTCCTTATTGGTATGGTAAATACCTTAATGATATAATGATGACTTAGAGAAAGGAATTAGGAAAATTCCTTAATTACATCATGAAGAAACAAATGGATTCCTTATTGGTATAGTAAATACCTTGATGGTATAATGATGACTTAGAGAAGGAAAATAGGAAAATTCCTTCATTGCATCATGAATTTGATAAGGAATAGTTGTATTCCTTGCCATGTAAAATTGATTTAAAGGGACCCATAGTGGCCCTTCTATATTTGTAATATTTGACATCCTAAGTTTATGAATATTAGGAAAGTACATATTTTAGAGTTTGAGTTTATTCTCCATGAGGGATCCCAGGATAAACAATGTGTCATTCTATTTATGGTTTGATGTGTTAATTCTTGTGCATGTTGCTTTTACTTCAAAATGAAAATGATTTAAGTGGATGGGATGGTTAAATGTTTGATGAGACAGTTATGCAATTCTTAGATTATGCCAATGTGTACTATGATGCAAGGAATGTATGCTTAACTTTAATATGTTGATCAATTAATGATATACAATTATATTAATTATTGTCTAGAATATATTGGAAAATTATGAATGATGTAGTTAGCTAGCTTTAATTTTCAACAACTAGCACTTGATGTATTCAATGGTTGTATGGATGCAAAAAGTAGAATGTAATAGAATGTAAATCTTTCTCAATTGAATAACTCATTGTTAGAGTAATATTCCATTCTTTGGGATATTTACATTTTACTCCACTAGGTAAAATAGTAGTATACTGCATTATACTAGCTAGATTATTACATTTACTTTTTACCACTTACCATGTAGATATTTACAGTTTCAAATATCTAATGGTAAACTATGGTTAGTCCTAAATATCCTAGGGTAACTATTCTAGTTTATCGCTCCATCCTTTGAGCGCGTTAGTTAGCATAGGAATAGCCAAAGTTGGTTTTATTTCTATTTTGTATTCTATATGAACTTAGCTTCCTAAAGCTAATGTTAATGAATATATTTTGGTGATTATTATTTTTATCCTTCTATCTTAGTAGTCACATTATTATTCCATCATTGGTATCAGAGCTACATGGTGGACAATACGAGCGAGGCTCGTTCCACCTAATTCATGTGAGCAGCAAGTCCATAACTCGATGTAAGGGCAGGAGGCCCACATGGATAGGAGACAATTTTTAGGCATGCAGCCCATGATCAGGAGGTGACCGACCTATAGAGCACATTGGAATGATGACCAAACCACCACCTTCGACCACTGGATCCTCTCCTACCAGTGCGGCCCACTCGTCAATAGACCACCCGAGAGATCATAGTTCAGACTCATGCAGGATATTTTCCAGCTCATTGACAATGATTAACACTTGCCTTACCTAACAGATCCTCCACATCAAAAAATGAGGTAGATCTTGACCTGACACCTACATGAAAACTTTGATCACTCACATAACTCTACCAGCACAAATCTCAAAGTTGGACGGCACGATTTTCAGGCATGCAACCCAAGGTCCACATGGTGAACTGAGGAAAGCCACCTGAAGCACTTAAATCCATGTAGACTTCCAGCTAAGTTGAGCTAACATGTGTTAATCGACATGATTCCTAAGGGCTACAAACACCTAGAAGAGCTGATTGACACGACTCTCAAGGGGAAGGACACTTGGAAAATAGCTAGATGGTACAAATCTTGATTCAATAGCTAAGGTGGCACTTCGTGATTCATCCTTGGCATGGTGATGTGGCTCATTGTGGTTCACTGTAGATAAGCTGACATGGTGGTCTCTTGTGTGTACATGTGTCTACGTGTTTGTCACTCCTCTAGGTGACAAAAAGGGCATCAATAAATTGCTAGAAGGCAATCGATGTAATACACAATGCTTGCTTTTTTTAAAGCATAGTTGTGCACTCACAGTGCACATGTAGGACTAAAAATTCCCACACACTTCTTTTTCTATCTATGATGGAGGAAGAAGGTAAAGGGGAGATAGTCTCCCTTAGCTCCTAGTCGTAGCTTTAGTTGGGCTGGTTTGAGCCCCAGCACTAAGGCACTGCTCGATGGGAGGTCAGTAGTTCGACTCTCATCGGGAAAATAACGCCTTTATTTTGTTAAAGAAGGCAAAATCGAAGATAAAAAAAAACTTAAGGTAAAGTTTATATTTTTTTAATTTTTTTTTTTTTCATGAAAATTTTTCATATTTTTTTAATGATTTAAATATAAATTTTTGTTTTAAATCAATTTTATTTATTAAACTTGATTTATTTTAACAAATATTTTATTTTTATTATTAAGTAAAATGTTTTGATTAATTTTTATTTAAAATTTAGCAAATTAAAATAAAGTATAAAGGACCTATTTTTGCAATTTTCAAAACAAATTGAGCTTTTGTTTTCTCCAAAAAGAAAAAAAAGGGATATAAGACATCTAAAAGCATCATTTATTTTTTTGCAAAATTAGGCTACCTAGAATATTCTCACACCTTGTTAATTTAGCAAATAAGGAAGGATCAAACTTGAATTATTTTTGCCAAAATTGTAACACAAGGAGACATGAAACTTTGCAAAACATAAAAAGTTGAAATTGTGCATTTGTTTTCTCGAAGGGGGGATATAAGACATAAAATTGCCCATTCTATTTTTTACAAAACCATTGAGCCGCCACTCGCAAGCTCACGGTAAGAAGATATTAAATACCTTGCATCCATAAAAACCAAGTTGTGTGTCGACTGGTTCTGGAAGCCTTTCAAACACGAGTCGTGTGTCGACTTATCTTGAAAGGAGTGTTATTTGTTAAATTTACAAAACAAAGGGGGGAAGACAAGAAATTGTATTTCTTTTGCAAATTTGTAACACAAAAGTGAGGAGCACTTTAAAAACAAATCAAACTTGTTTATTTTGCAAAATAAAAAAGGATAGGCAATTGTTTTATGCCACATTATTTGCAAAATTTTAAGACAAGGAGACATAATATATCAAATTTTTTGCACAACACAAATCTAAATTTTGTTGCAAAAATTAAAGGTGCATTTTCGATTTTACTCGACACCTTCATTGGCAAATTAGGTGCATTTTCGATTGCATATGACACCTATGTGATAATAATTTTGTGGTAATTCTTGTTTGATTATTGCATTATTTTTTGCAATTATAAGCCATAAAATCAAGAACACTCAAACCCCAAAATTTCACAATAAATTTGTGTCAACCATTACACAGGTTTAAAGACCATTACACTTGATATTCTCTCCTAAAATAAAAACCCCTAATTCACTCTTATTTGTTTGGCTTAATTTTCTCAAACTGATTATTCCTCTTCAAGAGGATTTTTAGGTAGGTGCCATTAAATATATATTTGAGTGAATTATCTTTTGGTACTCTTTTAGGGTATATCAAAAGAAAGAACAAGTTTTTGTAAAATATGGAACCTTGAAAGTAGAAATCTTTTGCACTAAGGAGGGATAATTCATTTTTTCCTTCAAACACAGAGTTTGACAAGAGGGAGATAAAACTTGTAAAGGCAATCAGAAAAGTATAAGTCATCATAAAATTATACCTTTTCTTTTAGTCTTCATAATAGCAACCATGCTTGAAGTACTTGCAATAAGGAAGGATTATTTGGTGAACTTTTTTTATAAACATTGCCTAAGAGGCAAAGTTTTGCACAAATTGTAAAAAGGACAACCATGACACCATTCAGTGTTGGTATCCAAACAAGTAAAACTAAAATGACAAAGACACATCACAGAAGCAAAAAAAAGGCAATATTGCTAGTGAAGTGTCTAGTTCTGATTCTGATTCTAGTTTAGAAAGGGCACACAAAGTGCTCCTGGATAAGACAGTATTGTAAAGAGAAAAGCAAATTTGTCACCTTTAGCAAGCACCATTTCCTCTCTCTTTTTTTTAGGCTTCATAAATAGCATAAGTTTTTGTTTGAAGTACTAGAAATAAAGGGGTGATTGTACCTCTTTTAGGTTTCATAAATAGCAAATTATCATTGTTTGAAGTACTTGTAACAAAAGGAGGAAATTTTTTGGTGTAAAATTTGCCTAGGAGATAATCTTTGTACAATCCTTCACAAAGCTTCTTAATTTGCACATCTTTTGCAATTAAGGGGGGATATTCATTTATTTTCTTCAAAAAAAAATTGTAGAAAGAGAATAAACCTTATAAGGGTGCATTTTCGACAGCGATCGACACATTAGTCAAACTTCTTTCAAAAATTTAATTACAACATGTTTTGCAATAAGGGGAGGAACTTATAAGGGTGCATTTTTGGCAGCGACCGACACCTTAGCTACCTTATCTTTTGCAAAATTATTTTGTAACCAAATGAACCTTGTATGAAGTGATCTACTCTACTACACCTAGCGATTGCAGTGGTTGGTTACCCATGCAATTTGGTTGGATGACAATATTACAATAAGAACATTCGTTGATGTGAAGACAAAGTGAGGAATGACCCACTTTTTGCTTAGGAGGAGCCAGAGCACTGTGACAGAGCAAGAACCAGCAAATCGACATCTTTTTCATTGTATTAGGGCAGTTATATACATTACCCAAATAATGTAATAAGGGGGGATTTTAGAGTAATATTCCATTCTTTGGGATATTTACCTTTTACTCCACTAGGTAAAATAGTAGTATACTGCATTATACTAGCTAGATTATTACATTTACTTTTTACCACTTACCATGTAGATATTTACTGTTTCAAATATCTAATGGTAGCTTATGGTTAGTCCTAAATATCCTAGGGTAACTATTCTAGTTTATCGCTCCATATTTTGAGTGTGTTAGTTAGCATAGGAATAGCTTAAATTGGTTATATTCTATTTTGTATCCTATATAAACACTTAGCTTCCTAAAGCTAATGTTAATGAATATATTTTGGTGATTATTATTTTGCTCCTCCTATCTTAGTAGTCACCTTATTATTCCATCACTCATGTGTGCTACAATATCAAGAATCATAATGTAATGGATTATATCCCTTAAGGATTAATTGAATTATGTCCACCTCATAAACATTCATGGTTGGTATAACCTAAAATATTATGATAACAAATTATGGATTAATCCGAGTGGAAACTCGAAGTGGATTGGAACCCACGAAGAGGCAATTGGGACTTGGGTTGTGAACCAAGCTAGACTTTACATTCTAAATTGAATGTGCATGAGGAATGGGCACTCCCATAATGGACAAATAATATCCTTTGGTAATGAACTTAATTGATTCATAACAAAAGGGTTGCCTAAATAAAAAGGGTGGACAAATAAGCCTTAAGAAGTATAAGGTAATATAATCATGGCATTCCAAGGATTATGTAATTTTAATCATATGTAGTGATTTTTTTATCTTAGAGAACCCATCGGGAAGATGTGGTTTGGATCTAAGATCTATGATTAACCATTTTTCAGGTTATTTCATTATGATGGTTTTCCATATTCAAGGTATTCACCTATATATTGGTTTTGGTGAACAGTATGGTTAAGGGTGATTTTCCCTTTTAATAGGTATGTAATATAACACTTGGCCAACATTCTCATATCTGAGTGGTATGAGGGTTTTGTAGAAGCTAATCACCTCTACTCAAGAGTGACTTTGATCAAGTCTCAATATCTCTTGATGTTATTTCCTTGATAGCTTATAATCCAAATGGAATGAACTATCTTAGTTCATGATTGTGGCCCTTGAATCATGAGAGCTAAATATGTATGGGGTTGTTACAATTGGTATCATATCCTAGGCTAACTAATAGAATCTAGTTAGATCTAGGTTAGAAAAATATTTGGGCATGAAATAATAGCATGAGAGAAACTCAAAAAATAAAATTCTAAACAATGCACACTTGGTAATGACAAGTTAATACTTGAGATTATCAATGTCTAAGTTCTATTCCCCACAAATAGATCCACAGTCGTTCGAAAGTGGAAGAGTTAAGCGAACCCTCCTTCCATGTGTTTTAAGCGATGTACCTTAGACTCTTTTGGGAAACTACTTGACATCTATGTTTCTTGACTTACTTACTCCTTATTTTCAAGTGCGTATGAACAAGAGGTATCATAAGTTGGTGCAAATCCGCTAAAGAACCCCTTGAATTAAGGTTATAAAATTATTATGGATAACTTATTAATTTCCTAGGCCAAATGGCTCGAAGTGGAACATTGTGTGAATAAGAATTAAGTGAGTTGAAATTTATTCCCACAGATAGCTAAAAAGAAGATAAAAATCTTCGATATAGTCCAAAAAGCATAGTCATAGAACTACCCATCATCAAACTATATATGTTCTTGGATTAAATTTTCGAGTATATCTAAATTTGGCATACTATAGTATACAAGATAAGATAAAATAATATTTTCTTTAATTAATTCTCACTACAATTTGACCTTTGGCCAAGAAGTCGAACATCTCATGATGAATTCTAGTAGATTACTATGTTGTTTAGCAACGGTTCACCCAGAGATAGCCACAACCTAAACCTTTACCATGGTTGAATATATCATCTTGTTTTTCGTAATGTGCTTTGCACTATATAAGCATTGAAATATACCATAAAGCAATATGTTCTGTGTGTCAGTAGAATAAACTCTAGAAGGTCGTAAACGTGTGTTTTATATAATAAGTGACTATTCCATGAGTAAGCTAGTTCGTTATAGCCTTAATAGACTAGCAATAGTAGTCATGAACAAAGGTGAATTTTATCAATTAAAACATTAAATATAGGGGATAGAAGTTAGAATTACAACTTGAGGAAATATTGTAATCTAACACTATTCTTTATATATTAGGAAATGGCCCTTAAAGTAGGAAGCGAAAAGGACACATTATCTCGCAAGATGAAGCAAATTGAAAGTCTTGGAGGAAAGTTGAAAATATTAAAAAAAATTGGAGGACCTTTTTGCGATGAATTTTGAATTGAAATGAAAAGTAAATGTTCTTAATAAATAGCTGGTCCAACAAGGCCAACTGTTAGATAACTTGGAAGTTTAAAAGTGCAAATCTAGGACATTGTGAGTCAAGTCCAATTCACAATAAAAGAGGCCTATTTTCAATTATGCCATTTTTTTAGAACCCGAATGACAAATATTAAGGAAGAGAAAGAGTATTGGTTTTATGAAGTGGGAGCAAGAATAAAATTGGAAAAAGAAGCAATATTGCTTCAATAAGGGACTCTAGAAAACCAAGACTAATAAGTTAAAAGAATTATCTTCCATTGTGCAAGAAAGGGAAAGAAATATGTAGGTCCTCTTGGGGGATGCTTTACATATAAGGGACAACATTATGCAAAAAGATACCCACAACATGCAAGAACAAGTAAAATTGTGATGAATCACAAAATTCACGTTACCACAGAAAGTCCAAATTTGGAAGGGCAAGCTACTCTATCACTCACGAATGATGGTGAATCCCTTAGTCATTCCAATGAAATCAACTAAAATTCTAGAGTTTCACTCCAATACTATGAGGAAGCGCAATATTTTGAAAATACACTATCCTTATTTATTTAATGATGCTATGTAATAATACAAGCTAAACTATGGACCACTTATGCAAAGTGGAAACTATGCCAAAAACTATGTTTTGTTTTTTGTTATGTAATAATGTAGTAAAATACATAGGATTGTGTTTAATCTAAGGGGAGGAGTATGTCACATCCCACCTTGGAGGACTATTTTTAAGTTTCTATTTGGGTAATGATATCCGGTTTCAATGCTCAATATAGTTGCATTGTATTTTTCAAAATAAAATGATGTTGTGTTGCTTGATTGCAGGAACATTTATTTTCATAGGTGGAAGACTGACCACCAAAGGGAAATGATGACTATGACAACTCAACAGGTAAATCTCATAATCCTATCATCACTAGTTACCTCCCTTATGGTGGTGTTACTTGAGTATTACTCTAAAAATTCCCACACAATCAAAGGAAAAATGGTGATGGAGGATACTGAGCACATGCATTGAGTGCTTGTATGCCATTTGTGTGTGTATTTTATATTTGATTTCAAAATTAATTTGCATGAGTTTGGTTTAATTGAATTTTAATTTGAAAATGCACATTAATAATGTTTTGCATTTTACAAATTATTTTAGAAAATATCATGCAATGATTTTGTGAAATATTTAAATTGAGCAATTTAAAAAAAAATAAAGAATTTATTTTGTTGATAATTCTTGTTGGATCTAGTTGATCTTATTTTAGAAGGAAATTAGGTAGTTTTTTTTTATGAGCTAGTTCAATTTTAAATTGGAAAAAAAAACTACCTTGTAATAAATATTTCCTTCATATGGCTACTTTGGGAAGGTTGAAATAGTGGATAATATTCTGCTCTTATCTCTATGGATTTTCTTTCCATTAAAATATATATATATATATATATTAAAGGAAGCTTTAACTTGGGTGAGATAAATAAGACTATATATATATATATATATTTAAAAGTATCTTTTCTGAAATAAAGAAAGCAAAAGCAATAATAAATAAAATATTTAAATATTTAGAAAGATCTTTCTTGTCTAAGAAGAAAGAGAGCTATAAATATCCATAGAAGTTATGGAAAAAGGGAGGAGGTTATGCTATGTTATGTTGGATAGGGAAGACAAGCGGAAGATACACAAGCAAAGTAGAGTCATCCTTTGCAGGAGACTAGGTTGGGGCTTTCCTACCCATATTCTTTCTTTGAATGCTGAAAATTTTATCTCATGTATTTAGTATGCTTTTATTATATGAATGTCTTAATTATACTATAATATTATGTTGATGCACATATGTCAAGCAATATGGAATAGTCGTAAGTTTAAGTAAGTGTAAGATTTATGTACATCCAATAGAAAGGCTAGTAGTTCCCAGATGGTCCTAATAGGGAACCAAGGATTGACTCGCATGATGACCAATTAGTCGGATCTGCTTTGTTATCTACTAAACTTACCATAATATATGATGGTTAAGAAGTATTTTAAATGACTATAAATATTTGGTTTTCTTCAAATATATTAATATGCTCACATCTGCCAATGTGAAGTATTTTATTGGGCTAGCACAACATCATGCCTCTGATATTTTAATTATGCTTAGACTCTTATGATCTCTCCTCTTAACCATAGGATGGGGAAGTCATCGAATTTAACCCTAGCATAGTATAATTTTGCATTAATCTCATCCAATTCAAAGCTTAAAACCTATGTTATGTAGGTTGGGATATATTTCCAATATCAGTTGATTTCAATAGTATAATCCTATGTTGGAATTTTATTTCACTTTAATATCTCTCCATACATTGACTATGTTGGCCTCCAATGAGCATGCTACACATTGGAATACTGTGTTTTAACTTTATTCTCAACCTAGAAAAGAACGACCTCAATAGAGGATCACAATAGCATTTGATGACCACTAATCACTATAGTCACCATTTTGTTAATAAAATTTTGTAAATTATGATTAATGATTCAATAGGGTCAGGGGTTCAAAAGAGTGTGATCTAAACACCAACATACCCATATTTTTTATTCAAAATTCTTCTCTATGTTAATCTATCGTGATTCCATCCGCACCATGTGGATTTTGGAAGGAGTTTAAGGATGGTTGGGCCATATAATCCTATCTTATATTATCCATAAAATATTTTAATGATGTGTTGCATAATAAAGGATTTATTGATGAGTTGAAACTACAATTTGATTGATCTAGGATATAGTTTATAACCTACATTGTCAAGGTTGCTCTGCCCAATGTTGAAACATATACACAAATCTCTGCTAGCAAACTCCTCCAGTCATAGATGAACTGCCCTAGATTAATTCTACCACTAGCAGAGTTAACC
This sequence comes from Wollemia nobilis, assembly GCA_028583015.1. Lineage (NCBI taxonomy): Eukaryota > Viridiplantae > Streptophyta > Pinopsida > Araucariales > Araucariaceae > Wollemia > Wollemia nobilis. The sequence continues at coordinate 2,232,801 of JAQPPZ010017049.1, read as the reverse complement.
AAACAATTAGAATTAAATTGTGATGCGTGTGATAGCAATTGGATTATGTGTATGGGCCCTCCTGTAACAGATCTTATTGACTGCTAGAGGCCGAGACAGTTATTTTTGAACCCAGAGGAGGCTAAATCAACTGCTAAAGAAACGTATTCTTAAAATACGAGGATACCCTCTACAGATCTTTAGATAACTTTACATCAAATCTAAATCCATAATCTCAAGATCAGTCTCTCTGCTCCTTGTGGTTCATCCCTACCAGGAAACTCCAATAAACGATCCATATCTTATACGCGTAATGATCTATCTCTTATGTGATTTTAAGTAAAGTAATTATGTTACATAAAACATATTGGTTAGTATATTTTATAAATTATATTGTCGACCATATGTGATGGGTGTTTAAAACAAGTAAATTATATATATATATATATATATATATATATATATATATATATATATATATATATATATCCTATGAAATGATAATCAAACTTCAATTCATTGCTTTGATGTTTATATATATCGCCTCCCATAAAGATATATGACAATGTTTATATTATTTGCATATGGAATCTAGGGTATGCTTTATAGTTTACACACTTTATGTATTAGAATATGTAGGGATTTACCAAATAGAGATTTGTGTTGAAATCTATAATATTTTAAGTAATAACTAGAAATCATTTCTATATTTTTAAGTTTTATACTATGATTTGTAGCATATTATGCTTACCATAATATTTTGTCCATACCAAATTCATGAATAATTTGATGTTTTATAATTTATGAAAATGTTTAAGATAGAAACTATTTTATTGTAACTATAATCTAGCATCTTTGAACTGTCTCTTGGGATTGTTGAAGTTATTGATATTGTATGATAGATTACCCTAATTTTATGATGAAATTTGTAAATGGATATAACCATCCAGAAGAATTGAAGATCTTCTAGTTTGTGAAGGATGGATTAGTACCCATTCCTTAGGAAGAGGTATGGGACTCTTCCCTAAGTTTGGTGATATTCCAAATAAATTATGGTTGGAATTATGAATCAATCCTTATTTATGAAAATATTAAGGATGGATGAATCATCTATTCATGATTGGTGATTTATTTGTATGTGATATACATTTGGCAAAGATGTGATGCATGATTGCATATAAAATGATGAATGGGATTAAGAATTAATCCTTGTTATGATGAATGAATTGTTTATTCATGCTTGGTTATTTTCTATGTTAAATGTGGGAAGTAAATGGAGGTAATGATTTTAGTGAAATTATATATTTTGTATGTAAAATACATACTATGATTTATTATGAATTTTTAATGAATGGAATCCATTAGAAGAATGGATGATCTTGGTGTCCATCCAGGAAGAGGTATGGGACTCTTCCAAACGTCCCTGAAAATCAAAGGAATGGAATTTATGATTGGGATTAGAAAAGTAAATTATTTAGAGATGGACCTTGATGCTAGATGATTTATGGGAATTTATGGGGATTTCCTCTTTTGAGAGATTGATTGAATAGTATTAAAGCAAATCTTGGAGGTAAATTTGGTATCATTTGGAGATAAGAGAAATAATCTTTGGATTGGATTTTGATAACCAAATTAGCAAGATAATTAGAGATTATGTTGGATCAAATTTTGAGAAAATTTTGATAACAGTTTACGAATGCATTCTTGAAAATTTTATGATAGAGGATGAAATTACTAAATGCATATTGGGATCCTGTTATGGAAATGAATTGATTTTAGAGCTAACCTTAGATTGAAATATAAAAATTGTGTAGGATATTTGATGTATATTTAGCTCACACATGGGAAGAAAGTAATGAGATGAATCTTGAATCAAATTTAGAAAGCAAATTTGATAGCAATTAAGAATCAATTGAATAGATTAATATGTTGTATCCAATGAGGAATTAGACCCCTATTGGTTTGTATATAATCAAAGGGAATAGCTTTAGTATAATAAGATTTATAATTCCCATGCTAAACCTCTAAGGGTTTACTTTTATTAACCTAATATTAAGGAGAAAGGTAACTAACATGGGTTGTTCCAACAAGATACAATTATGAAATGATAGAGAAATTAAATTATTAAGTTAGGAAGAATGGTTTATTAATGAATTAAAGATATGGGACTTTAATTCATGGATGACTTTGTGTCAACTATGTAGAATGAATTTGGAATTCATTCTTGAGGGGACTTATATGGTTCTCTCTAACATTGATACGACTTCTCCAAAATAATATTCCAATGATTATCATAAACATATGAAAATTCTTAGGATGGCTTAGAGGAAGGAATCATTAGAATCCTTAGTTGCATCATGAGTTTAAAAGGACATATGGATTCCTTATTGGTATGGTAAATACCTTAATGATATAATGATGACTTAGAGAAAGGAATTAGGAAAATTCCTTAATTGCATCATGAAGAAACAAATGGATTCCTTATTGGTATAGTAAATACCTTGATGGTATAATGATGACTTAGAGAAGGAAAATAGGAAAATTCCTTCATTGCATCATGAATTTGATAAGGAATAGTTGTATTCCTTGCCATGTAAAATTGATTTAAAGGGACCCATAGTGGCCCTTCTATATTTGTAATATTTGACATCCTAAGTTTATGAATATGAGGAAAGTACATATTTTAGAGGTTGAGTTTATTCTCCATGAGGGTTCCTAGGATAAACAATGTGTCATTCTATTTATGGTTTGATGTGTTAATTCTTGTGCATGTTGCTTTTACTTCAAAATGAAAATGATTTAAGTGGATGGGATGGTTAAATGTTTGATGAGACAGTTATGCAATTCTTAGATTATGCCAATGTGTACTATGATGCAAGGAATGTATGCTTAACTTTAATATGTTGATCAATTAATGATATACGATTATATTAATTATTTTCTAGAATATATTGGGAAATTATGAATGATGTAGTTAGCTAGCTTTACTTTTCAACAACTAGCACTTGATGTATTAAATGATTGTATGGATGCAAAAAGTAGAATGTAATAGAATGTAAATCTTGTTTAATTGAATAACACGTGTGCCACAATCTCAAGAATCATAATGTAATGGATTATATCCCTCAATGATTAATTAAATTATGTCCACCTCATAAAAATTCATGGTTGGTATAACCTAAAAAATTATGATAACAAATTATGGATTAATCTAAGTGGAAACTCGGAGTGGGTTGGAACCCACAAAAAGGTAATTGGGACTTGGGTTGTGAACCAAGCCAGACTTTACATTCTAAATTGAATGTGCATGAGGAATGGGCACTCCCATAATGGACAAATAATGTCCTTGTGTAATGAAATTAATTGATTCATAACAAAAGGGTTGCCTAAATAAAAAGGGTGGACAAATAAGCCTTAAGAAGTATAAGGTAATATAATCATGGTATTCCAAGGATTATGTAATTTTAATCACATGTAGTAATTTTGTTATCTTAGAGACCCCATAAATAATATGTGGGTTGGATCTAAGATCTATGAATAACCATTGTTGAGGTTATTTCATTATGATGGTTTTCCATCTTCAAGGTATTCACCTATATACTGGTCTTGGTGAACAGTATTATTAAGGGTGATTTTCCCTTTTAAGAGGGATGTAATCTAACGCTTGGCCAACATTCTCATATTCGAGCAGTATGAGGGTTTTGTAGAAGCTGATCACTTCTACTCAAGAGTGACTTTAATTAAGTCTTAATATCTCTTGATGTTATTACCTTGATAGCTTACAATCAAAGTGGAGTGATTCTATCTTAGTTCATGATTATGACCCTTGCCTCATGAGATCTAAATATGTATATATACAAAAATTTGTGGTAACAAATGGGTTGTTACATGGACCCACAAAATAGTATGGGCCATTGCCATTTGATGGAGCTAAACAATATTATCAATGTAAAGGCCCAATAATACTTCTAACATTGACAATATGAGCTAGACTAGGTCTCTAAAGTCCATGAGTTGTGCATTCTACATATAGTCATTCGAGAACCAGCCCAGTGCTTCATTTTCCTAGCTTCTAAGAACATATTTTCTTAGATTTCCCCTTTGCTCTTCTATGTTTATGATTTTCCAACACCCACCTAGGACATCCATATTTTTAATAGCAAACACTTCTTTGATGGTCTCTGCATTTATATAGAAAAAGACCTAAAACCTTTCATTTCGTACTGTTCCAGTGGAAGCATCATAAAACTTAGATATCACATGAATCAATTCAAGGCTTGGATGAGTAAAAATTGGCATGAACTAAGCCAACTAGGTTCTCCATGCAAGAGCCCCCAGGCTGTTGGAATTTTAGTTCTCTACCATCTGCGCTGCGCCTTCACGAGAAATTTTTACCTTTGCCCTAAGGGTGATTCGGGTGTCAAATAGGTTTGCATATCCATATTCCATATATTTTTTGGGCTTCGCTTTTGTCAACTTAGCACTTTGGTATTCAACGTCCACACCTCATTTTTTAGAAGAATATCTTTGCCTCTGAGAATCAATGATTTTTTGGACACCATTTTTACAAACTCCTTTTAGTTTCTTTGATATGTTAACATAGGTGGGGAAGCAATTTGAATTATTGGTAGCTCATGTCCTATTTAAGGTGCCCAAAAGGAGCGCCAGAAGATCAACTGAAAGGATTTTTTGAGGAATTCTACCAAAAATATGAATATCTAATAGAAACATGATCTTTCTGACACATAACACCTCTAAAGCTTCTTGGGAAGTGTAATTTTTCAACAACCAATGTTCCTATGCATGCAATTTATGATTCCTGGACATTCCAAGATTAAAATTCTTATATTTTCCTTGAGATTTTCAAATATCATGTCCTTGAGAGAATATTTCATCCCATATGGTTGAGTAGATATTGTCTCTTAAACATCATGGCCAACTCTATCGCTACTCCATCCTACGCAATCAATAAGTTACCAAGTTGAAGGTTAGGCTGATTTAACCATTATCTCCATTACAGTGTTCTTGAAATACACCCCATTGGATCATATATAATATTGGTTAAGGTGGTGATAAAAATTCTCCCATGTTTCTAATGAATGGTATGCTTTTATGGTAGGATCTGGAAATGATTATGTCATTGAGTTTTAGGATAACTGACAGGTGTCTAGGATATTTACATGCTTCCGTATAGTGGGATTGTATCATTTATTGACAAACAACTAGGAGTTTACTTACCGATATTGAATTTATTATGGATGGATTTTTTAGAATGTGCTTGACTCACTAGCCTCCCAATTTCCTGCTCAAGGAGGGGTAGACTACTCGGTGGGACAAACATCAACTCGCCTCCCATTTTTTTCTTAAATAAGGATGCACTTTTAGGGAAGGCAAGTACTTATCTGTGTCCCCATTTTCCACCTAAGGTAGAACTTGATTCATATTATCATGAAAACTTGGTATTACTAACTGAATAAAGGGATAAAACTAAGGATTAACACATCCATTTGGCCCAAATAAACTTTAATTATGTAAAAAAATAAACAAAAGAAGGAAAATAGTTATGTATATATATACATACTTGGAACCATTAGTGCTATGCATAGTGCTTGAGGTACTAGCCATTTATTGGAATTGGAAGTAGCCACCCTTCCAAGTCACTCGGTTGATAAGCATTTACATCCTTACAACTCTTAATGAGGTACGGACCTGACCATAATGATTCTAGCTTGTCATGTGCACCCAACTTTGCTCAATTCACATCCCATTTTAGGACCAGGTCACCTTCATAGAATTGTCTTGGTACCATTTTATTGTCAAAAAAGTGCTTGATCTTGTTTTGATGTAGACATAAATTACTGTATCCCTTTCTCTTTTCTCCTCCAACTGGACCAACTACGCCCTTCTCTTTTCCATTGCTGAAATCCTCCATATCCATTTCACTCATGAATTTCAGTGTTAGAAGTTCTATATTGATGGGAAGGACCACATATTTCCCATAAACCAAGGTGTATGGTGATGTTTTTAGGGCCTTCTTAGGGTTTATCCTATTTTCCCATAATTCTTGATGAAGTAAGAGTTGCCAACTCTTGGAATTATGCTAAATATTTTTCTTTATCATCTTGAGTAGATTCTTGTTGGTGGATTCGGCTAGACCATTCCCCTATGGATAGTAGTTTGAGGTAGCATTCCAATAGATACCATATTTTCGAGAAAATTCCATTAATTTGGCTCCTCTAAAAGCTACGCTATTGTCTGATACATTGGTGGTAAGAATCCCGAATCTAGTAATCAATCTCTCTATGAAATAAATGATTGTTTACTGATCAACATGTTTGGTAGCTTTGGCCTCAGTCCATTTTGTAAAGTAATATATTACCATAAGAATGTACTTATGACCAACTGATGAATTTGGGTTTATCACTCCAATGAAATCTAACTCCCATTGTTGAAAGGATTCCTCTGCTATTATTGGTTGTAGAGGCATAGCAGGGTACTTTTCCTTTCCAATAAATATTAGACACTTATCACATGCCTTGACTAATTTGAATGCATTTGAGAACATGGACAGCCAATAGAATCCCACGCTTAGGATTTTAGATACTGTAGTCTATGTTGAGTAATGTCCTCTTGAGAATCCAAAGTGAAATTCCTCAAGTATCTCCTGAGCCTTTTTCAAGGATATGCAACACAATAGAACTCCATCAAATATTCTTCGATAGAGAGTATCATTGACTATTGCATATTTTCTAGCTTGTAGCCTGTATCTACGCCTTTGATATGGTGTTAATCGTTCTGGGCATTTACCTATATTAAAGTGGTAAATTAGGTTGGTAATCTAGGAGTCATGTGACATTTACACCCATTTTGGCTCAGTATTATCTACTTCTTCTATGAAAAAATTGGAGTCTATTGCCATAGATTATACTAGGTTTTGGCACAGTTCTCGACCCCTAACCAACTTTGTTGGCCAATTTTCTATGTCAAACTCTTGGATATTTGTTGTCCAACCAGCTCTTTGGTCACCCCATTCTCCTTGTATTACAAAATTTTTACAATATGGGTGCACTACATACACCATGGTTTTGCTCTGAGAGATAAAGTGTTAAAACTTCTTGAAGGATTTCATAATAGCACATGCTTGTTTGTTAATAAAATAGTATATTCCTTCATGTTCGTGCAAAGTATGACTGAGAAAAGCAATTGGTATTTCATTATAATCGTCTCCCCTTTGCATAAGGACCACCACATAACTTTCTTCTGCTCCAAAGGCATATAGAATGAAGTCCTTGGAATAATTAGGATTAATAAGAACTAGGGCACATGAGATGAATTCCTTGATGCTTTTGAAGGTATCCCTTCAAGCATCTATCCATTTGAATTCCACATCTTTTTTTTGCATATATGTCATAATCTTGACTATTTGTGCAAAACTAGATATAAACTTCCTCACAAAGTTGATATATCTAAATAAGGATTGTATTCCCTTCTTGGTCATGGATAGTGGTAGATCTAAGATGGTGTTGTAAACTAAAATCAAGAAACACCAATACATAATATAAAATAACAATAAGCACAGTAATACACAAATATTGCACAAGATAGATAAACTCTTTATTAATGTGGGTGGATATCAAAATGATACAATCAATGTACCCTAAATGTGGGGTTTTATAATCCTTTTTGTGTGATAAAAATTTTACAATTGTTAGGGTTCTCCAAAACCTTAGCTTAAAATAATAACTGGTATCTTCACACTTGTCTTTGATCCAAACAACATTGTGGGTGGGATTGTGTATCCTAAAAGGTCCATCCTAGCTTCAACAACTTCCATAAATATAATCCTTATACCTGCAAACAAAAAAAAACACAAAGATTCAGTAATACCTATGAGGGATCCACTACGTGAGATCCTCAGAAGAATAAAATTACTAAACCCTAGATGTTGTAGAATAAAATATATAAATAGAACATAAGAATATAAAATAAATGCACATAAAACTATTTACCTTATCACTTAAATTTTTTTTGTTTTTGCTTCAATCAGTGATTATTGCAAGGATGCTCAAACATCACCTGAGAGTTAGGGGATTGCATATCTATTATGGAAAACATCCAAAGGTATTATATGATGATGGTAGATGCAACAGGGTGTACTGTGATTGTGGTGGATGCACTAGGGTGTTATGTGATGATAACATATGCACAAAGGTATTCGGGGGCTGAGGAGAATGTCGCGGAACTAGATTTGGTTCTGCATGGGTTATGTAGTGATGGATGCAAATGATGCGAGGGTGATGATGGAGGGCAAGAGTAATAGTGATATGGCTATGGTAGAAGGGCTTGAATATTTCTCAAACACCTAGGGGAATAGACCTTCTAAGAATTATTTGTGAATGTTCATTGATAGAATTCAACCTCAAAAGAATTAGGGACCAAGGATTAAGGGAGATCTTAGGTTTTCTAAGGGTTTGATTCATCAAAATGACTCCTCTTTTATAATCTTCCCTTACACATGTTAGGATTTTGATGATACAAAATGAGCGACTAATATTAAAACATGAGGAAGGGTGGATATTAAATCTAGGCAAGTGACATGGATTAATGTGGATGGATGGTTGAGATTAAAACGTGGAGGGCTAGGATTAATTTATATAAATACATATATATTTATTAAATATATATAAATATAATATATAAAATATTAATATTTAAATATATATTAAACAAATACATGTATATATAAATAATGGGTGGCTTATGATTGGAGACACAGATGGATGACAAGTGGCTAGATTTTGGTATCTACAGATGCCCCTTTTTATACTACGTTGTGTGAAACACAATGTGGTGCAAAAATACAAGACACCTAGTTTGGCTTGATGAAGAAGCAAATTTATTTCTTTGGAATGTGAAGACAATCTTGAAGACAAAAGAATTTGAATGTGTATCTTACCCCCTCAATTGGTGAATGAGTGAAGAATGAGACTCACAAGCCATTTGATAGAATTATATGATGAAAAATGCAATTGAATTGTGTAAGTGCAAATGTATGATGTAAGTTTGAGTGTATTATGTAAGTGCAAATGATATAAATGATGTAAAATGATTCCATTTTTGTCCCAATGGAGGAAAGGGGTTTTTGTGAAATGCAATTGATTGATTCTATTTTTGCCCCAACAAAGAAAGAATTTTTACCAAGTGTAAATGCCATGATCATATAAGACGTATCCCATTGTGGAAAATCAAAATCAAATGTGGTTTACCCAATTTTGGGGTGATTCCATGTTGTTGAATAAAGTGCCTTTTGGTGCCATTGAAATGCAAATATGCAAATGAAAAAAAAGAAGAACAAAATAGTATGACCTTGAGGCCACTCATGATTGCAACGAATTACCACACAAAATTCCTAAACGGTTGCTCAATCACTTTACCCAACCTATATCCTCAGAGACTGATGTAATTGTAAAGGAAATGATGAAAGTTATCCATGTTGGGAACCCCATGGAAAAGGGCATCAATAACAATTGTTTAGCAAATTGGTCTTGGCATAGTTTCACTCTAAAGGTGAGGGACCAAAATTGATTTTGTTTTTGAGCAAGAAGATATTGGATGATGAATATGGCCAAGTGTACTTATGGCTCTTTACTCATCTTACCAAATTGCATGGACAACCAGTCACTGCAATCGCCAAGGAGATAGAATAGATCACTAGATACAAGGTTCACTTAAAATTTGTATTTGAACTTGGCAAATGTGCAAATATAATTTTTGATGGATGAAAATAATGTTGAAATGATTATGTGATGATGATAAATGTATTGATGATTCGATTGCATGATTTTGTGAAATTTTACATTGTTTTGGAGCATTTTTGAAGCAATTTTGGACAATTTTTTGACTTTTTGGTCGCAAATAAAAATTAACCACCCAAATCTATTCATATTATCACAAAAAGTTATGAAATGATGTTATGGATGATGAAAATGATGAATAAAAATGAAAAAAAATCCAAACAAATCATAAAACATCAAAACCAAAAGGCCCCAAGGCACCTTAAAGTCCTTTGGTCAACTCACAAAAGGCTCCAAAGGCATCATAAGACTTTTGGTCAACTCACAAAAAGCTCCAAAGGCATCTTAAATCCCTTTGGTCACTTCACAAAAGGCTCCAAAGGCATTTTTAAAGCCCTTTGGTCAACTCACAAAAGGCTCCAAAGACATCATAAGCCCTTTGGTCAACTCACAAAAAGCCCCAAAGGCATCATAAACCCTTTGGTCAACTCACAAAAGGCTCCAAAGGTATTTAAAGCCCTTTGGTAAAAATGAAAACACAAAAGCACAAAAACAACTTAAAAATCAAAAATTCAAAAACATCCAAAATAATCAAAAGTCCAAAAACAATGGAAAATATCAAAAATCGAAAAGCAATAAAACTCAAAAACATTGCAAAAATACAAAAACATTTGCATTTTACATTCATGTAATTGCATTGCATTTAGGCATGACCACCCGTTACACTTGCATTAGGATAGGTTGTGTTTGTAATCTTACAAATGATACCACATTTGTACCTCAATCATGCATCTTCAAAATCCATCATCATCCATAACCCATGTGTGTAACTATGTTTTTCAACACAAACCTTCCTATTTCTATAAGGAATGTACTAGGGTTTTACGGTCACTCAGCCATACCTAGTGATTTTATCATATTTTATAGAAAGTTATCTTCACTACCAGAATATTATGTCTAGTTTTGATAGTACCTATCATATATCAAAATCCTCTCTCTAATCAAAACACTAAAATCCTAGTTGGAACAAGGGAAATATGAACACTACAAAGTAGTACTAGACATCCTAAGTGAAAGGTCCTCACTTGCTAATTTTGTGATGTACATGGTCTAGGATGTTGATCATTGGCAAAAGGATAAGTTCCCCCTACCCAAAGAAATCTCTTTCTTTCATAAAAACAAGCAAAAGTCCCGAAACAAAGCAAAATTCAAAAGCAAAAAAAATAATGATTATAATCACTACAAAAATCCCTTGCTCAAAAGAAAACAAAATTCAAAATAAAAAGTGATTTTCATCACTAAGCATGAGTAAGTATCCCAAATAAATATGAAGAAAATAAGGGGGTGAAGAGCTTGAATCCCTGGAATGGTCAATCTCCACAAACCATTGAGTGATCCCTAATACAACAATGGGTTGAATGAATCCCACTTGGCATTAGGGTAGTTCTAAGAAATTTGTAAAAAGAGCTAGCTTTAGGTGTCATGTATCGCCTATTGGTCTAATCCAACCGAGTCCAACTTAGGATCATGATGAGCATTTGATGATCCCCAACACAGTAATGGGTTGAATAAATCCCACCTAGTATTGGGGTAGGCTTATCTCACATCTAATTAATTCATTTGCACACACAGGGATAATGAATATCTATGTCATCATAACAAAAAACCTTCTCTCAAGAGTCCTGTATGGTTAGTATATAGCTTTTGATGAAGTAACTAGGGTGTTTGAGTCTCATGAAAAACCTCAAATATTCTTAAATAGCAACAAATCATGCCATTAGTCAAACCATCAACTTTCTTTATGAGGTTTTTTTTATTAAAGGATGTTCATAAAGTAGGATAGATACCAGATAAATATCAACAATGATATTTAGACGGTCAATGACTATTTTACGCACATCTTTTAATTTACAGAATATTATAAAGAAAGCACATACATATCACATCATCTCATACCACATATGGATGCCTAAATGATTAATTCTTATGTTAAGAGTTATTATTTACATTCAAGTTGGTTATAAATTTTGTGGTGTCATCCATTAGATTGTTAAAATCATATCACATTCATTCCTTATGTTTTAAATGATTAAAACATACAGGTTCATTTACATTAGATCATCATCACATAAATAATGCATTATATACATTACATTCACCATATCATAACAACATCAGATAAGTGCATAAACAATCAAAACAAAATTAAGCATACATCTAACATTCACCATTACATCCATATATGCATACATATTATTCTATCTACACATCTAGATCACAACATCTAAGAAAAACATCAATAATTTAGATTGTGCATATCACATAAACATTGCATCCATTTTGCATAACATAAAAAAAAAAAAACCACATGATACACATAATGAGTCTAAAATAGATAATATCATATATGTGTGTGTGTGTGTGTGTGAATGAGTACATAGAGGTACAAAAATGCATGTAAGCTACAACTATGTAGGTCATACGATATTACACTCAAACAAAATGATACAGTAGGCCAAAAGCATGATTATGAGTGGCCTGCACCACTAGTGTCACCACCACCCTCACCACTCTCTCTACACAGCAGCCTAGAGCTAGTCCTTGTGGTCCTCTTAGAGCGTGCACCTATCCTCTGGCTAGGCCTCACTGATGACTTCCTTGACTCACTCTACCTATTGCACTACGAGCCCCCTACCATAGACCTCTCCCAAGGAGTATGACCTAGCCACCTGATTTGGAGTTGCAAAGAGGTAATGTACCCAGCATCTACCAATATTTTAGTCTCATAATTATCTAGTAGGTCCTTTAGGCGTCTAGTATCGACCCCTGGATCCAAACCTGCTAGCCCCTGAGCAGTTGGAGCAACGGATACAACCTATCCTTGTGAAACATATCTCTCCACAATAAGCTACTCTATCCTAAGCTGCATTGAGTAAATCTATGTCTATAGGGTGGTCCTCTCCTCCTCAAAACCCCTAACCCGAGACTAGAGCATAGATATGGAGGAGTTTCGCTCTAGAATATGTCACTGAGCTACCTAAATCTTGATATCCACACTATGTAGCTGAGCCCCGAGGGGAGACTCCTAATCCTCTATAGGTACATCCTCCTCCTCTAGCATTTCTTGCTCCTCGGTAGCCTAGCCCCACTCCTCATCCCTAGCCCACACTCATCTCACATTAGGATCCTCCTTAGGAGTGGCCTCATCCTTGGCTCGACCCAAGCTGTTGCCACCCTTACCATAGCCACGTAACCCACCACTAGGAATACACATTTGTCATCCTAGCATCTGCTACTCTGGCATCAACCGTAGGAGGATCTTCCTCCTTTGAAATAGTTGTAACTCAATGTATAGGAAGTTGCCTCTCTATCAAAATCTACTAGTATAAAATTCTTGTTGTATCCCATACTATCTAGTCACCCAAAAAAATAGAAGTACTCTTTGATACCCACCTTGCAACCGATGACCCATTGATCACATCAGGTATGAGCTATAAATCTATCTACCTTGGGACATGCTGGGAAATTTTTATAAGACCTCTAAATGATATCCCAATCCTATAGCTTAGTTAGAGAGCCTACATAGTAAGCTAAATCCCCTACACAGTGATGACTCCATCACTCCTCTACAACTCATGGCCACCTAGACCCATAACACTATGTCTCATAAGCAATATCAGTAATGGACTAGGGAAATCTAGCTAGGTGATCTATCCTAATATGCTCCCACCCCTAGATCTATATAAGTAAACTATAGCCAACTCTATCTCGGCCCCATCGTTGAATCCTATACAACTCATCATAGAGTTGTGCTAGTAATACACTCCCCCAAGCCATAATGATCAGCTTATGGTTGTCCAAAATATCCTACACCATTGTTAGGAATTAATAGGGGAACCTCACTCCTGATGTATTAGGGATGAGCACATTGCAAATAATATACATCAAAATAGCCTGGCACTGTGAGAAAACCTGCTTGTGATACCAACAAGTAATAGGGAATCCTCCGTGCTGAATATCCCCCAGTGCTACCAATGCTCAGGTGCTAAAGACTCTGTCAAAAATCCTTGGCCTCTATCTAGTAGATGATGAAATGATGGCTCGTCCATCGAATGGGATCCTGAAGATCCTATAGACATACTCAGGGGTAACAATCATCTCTCCAATTAGGAGATGGAAAGTGTTGGTCTTGCAGTCCCATCTATGGGCCAATGCCATAAGGTAAGCTTGGTCCAACATCATGGTCAAAAACCTAGCAATGTACATTAGGCCTTGATAATTGAACTAGTCCTAGTCAACCTATGTCATGAGCGGTAGAAGCACTTCAAGCAAATCGGGCTCTCGAGCCCACGCAGATAAGAGCTAAAAGTGCAAAATAAATGCCTAATTAAATGCACTTAAACTAAAAAAACACAATCAAAATTCAAAATATGGTGTAACAATAAACCTAATCACACAATGGTACAAACACAAGGACAAAATACACCATAACATGCAAAAAAGTCAAATTTTGCTCTCGAAAAATTTTAAAAAAATCAAAGAAAATTAAAAAAAAAATAAAGAAATCTTCTAAAGTTACGTGGCCACTGAGGCCAACAGTGGCTAGCCACCAACAGTAAAAAAAATTATCGTTGGAATTCAAAATATCCATTGTCGGAATTAGTAACCCCTATTTGCCAATTAGGGGCCACTATGAGTGATAGCAATCGCAAGGTGGCATGCCAATGGCATCCGCCCTCACCTAAAAATCCAAAATAATTTGACAAAAGCAAAAATCTAGAGAAAACCCACCTAAATTAACCTAATTCTAAACCTATCTAGCGGTACGGTTCGTTATCAATAGGTTTAATTTGGCTTATTTACCGATTACTTATTTTGCTTCATTTTTACTGGTAAAATAACAAGTTAGGGTTTAGAGTAATACCTGTGAAGCTCCGGCTCCTCTACTGGTGGACGCCTCACCTTGCTCTACCATAGTGTCAAGTCTCGTCAGCATTCTTGATCACTATATTTCTCTTCTCTCTTAGAGCTCAAATGGCAAATTGACAACTGGAAAATAATGAAAATCAAAACCCTAACTTTTCTTTTATATTTTCCAATTTTTCTGTGGCCGCTTCTAGCATTAGTAGCCCACACTTTCTAGCTGCAGATGCAAATAGCGGCCACAAAAATACAATTAGGGACTATTGTTGATAGCGCCTAGAAAACAACAATAAAAACACTCAATTTCTCACCATGAGGAACCTCAAAATGGAAAATTAAGCACATCTACCAGTCCAGAATCATCAAAAATTACAAAATACCAAAAAAATTACATAAAACAAAATTTAAATGTGATATAAAAGTCAAAATAACAAAAAAATCAAATAGCAAAAAAATCTCAAATCAGCCTCGTATTCAGTGATTTATCCTATATACTCGGTAGTTGCAATAACCTATGCTCAATGCAATCTAAAAAGATGAGTAAATTACCATAAGGCCATTTGGGGTAAATCAAGCATGGTAGAATTGAAACACTTCACTTCAATCTCAAAGAAGGCCAAGGCAGTCAGACTGCCCCATGAGAATGATGTGTTTGTTTCAATTATTCCATGATGTTTTAGCAAATCATCGAGTTTTTCAACACAAGATTTAATGCAATTGTTGTCATCTTGATTCCCTAAGAAGGCTATTTCATCTGAACTGCTCCGTAGGATACAAATGTACAATCACCATTAATAGTTGAAATCATGCATGTAATAGTACTTGCCATGTAACAATAGATGCAAAACTCTTCAATCATTCAAATCAATCATCTTGGTCAAGTGACTCATTCGCTTTATTCACTATCCTTCCCTCATTTACTTATCGCTTGAGGGAGTAGTCATAATATCAACAATCATAATCAAAATAAAAAAAGGATCACTTGCATTCATCTTATGAATCATTGCTAACAACTCTCATAATATTACCCTTTGCTGGGACAAAAATAAAATATGACATTTAAGCTTGTAGCTCTCCTTTCAGACCTATTGTAGCACTGAAGCTACCTTATCATCGCTGGACTTGTGAAAGCTTTTGCAAATTTAAGCCTTTCATCTTGTTGGAAGCAATGGTTCTAAGATACACATCTTTCTCATAATTGGGGCATCTAGTGTTGATCAGATCAATGATCATCATATACCCTACAATATGGCCCTAGATGGTCTATTTTTTCTCAATGTTGTGTTCCCCCAAATGCATCACAAAAAGGGGCATCTGTAGACACCTAAAATACATCATGTTTAGGATACTACTCATATGGGCACATCCAAAGACCATATAGCTGATATTGGGCCTTCCCAAGATCTAGCAGTGGTCCTAACCACTCAAAAGGGGTAGTTCTAGCCCATTTAGGCCTGGTTGCTATCAACCAGAGCGGGTGCCAACATAGGCCACTTAAGCTCAAAGCGGCCACTGCTAGTCATTTCTCTAAACAACGGCTAGCACTGAAATACAAATAGGTCATGAATGCAGGACTGAATCACGTAGGATGATTGCACTTGCATTGGATTCAAGTGGTTTTTAATGTGGATCTCCTAGAGTTCCTCCTTACTGCCACTTCCATAGAAATTTGGAACTAATCCTTTCCCTCCAACAACCAGTTACATGCATATTTAGATCTTAGATTCTCTAGGAAGCCAAAATCTAAAATTTTGGAGGCCTACATATGCATCCTCCTAGGAACAAGAAATTATCTGAGTTTTTATGTAGCAAAGCCCTAGCAAATTGAAGAGCAATTTCACATCACCTTTGAGGAGTAACAAAGTGTTTTCTGATTGAGCAATGACAATGCAACATTCAAGCATTCATTTCTACACATTTTTCATCATCAATCCATCTCTAGATATGAAGGTGACCCTTGAATATCAATTCAGATGAAGGATTGAGTGTCACATCCCCCGATTTGCAAGGTAGAAAGTTTCAGTTCGCGATCGTTACCCTCAACAATAGCCTGCAGGCACAACCTAGGGTTTGAGGAATTATTTCCTGGGTTTTAGCTTGCTTTTGTCTTTATCATATTATATTAGCATAGATCTATCTTTTCTATTACATTTTCATGGTAATTTCTTAGTTATTTATGCATATCTACTTATCTTTGTACCATTATGCTTTTATCATGCTTCTACATCATTTCTTGCAGATATTTAAAGAAAGCCTCATCATGAGAGACCACATATGCTACTGATTATTCTTTGTTGTTTCTTATACATAGATCATAGGTCCTAGATTATTGCAAATCATCTTCGACATCATATCCCTTCGAGCATGTGAGAATAAGGCATCAGTAAGCCCTTGAGCAAATTTATGTTGACTCCAAGAGTCCTGTGGAGTACACCATCCCCGTTCAGGGGCTATTCATATTTTGTAATCATTGTATCAAGTAATTTATATCCCTAAGAGGGACCTATCTGTAACCAAAGTTCCAAATGAATTAATAAAAATATATCTTGTGTTTTGTTAATTCTTTATTCTTTACACTTTCATGGTTTATGCTTGATATTATGCTGCAAGTAGGTTAGGTGTATTGCTTTTTGGGATCATACAATACCATCATGAGCTTCAACTATGGACCTTTGTGCCTCTGCAATATCGATACAATGAATTAGGATTCCATCATAACCACATCTATACAACACGTCCCCCAAGAGAGTAAAATGAGCTACCTTTTGCTTGAAAGTGCATTTAGTAGTCTGTGACATATCTGATGGGAGTGTTCCAAACTTGAGGAAGGCTATTATTTGGTTTGACCAAGGCTCATATGACTTCAAATGGATAAAGCAAACATCCTTTTCATCCTTATATTCAGCATAGACAATTGCAAATTTAGATATCATTATGATAATGGTTGTACCTCTCCTATGGAGTTCTTTAGAATCAATAATCCTAGAGAGGCCATCACATTTGTAAATCTTATTAATCAAACGTGACAAACTATCAATTTTATACCAATTAAATTTGGAAAGCAATTTCATTGCTACTTCATGGTAAAGCTTTGTGGTAAGTTCCTTGCATTGGTATTCCCCATTGATTTGGTGAACAACAAGTTGAGAATCACCAAATATCCTGATACACTTTATACCCATAGCTATGGTTGCTTGAAGACATAAAATTAAGGATTCATACTCTGCATTATTGTTCGTGCATTGGAATTCAATTTTCAATGATAAGGGAATAGGTATCCTCTAGGGTGTATGAAACACGACTCTAGCACCTTGACCTTTTTTGTACTTAGAACCATCAACAAATAGTGTGATATTGATATCTTCCTCTGGAATAACATCTTCTTCTTGTTTAGTGACAGTGAATACTAAATCATCTAGGAGGTCAATAATCAAGGGTTGATCACTAGGAAGTGGAGCTTCCATAATCTGATCGGTTATGACCTAATATTTACTTTATTTTAGGCTAATGAACTCATGATCAAATTCAATGAGAAGCATTATCCATTTTGTGATGCGGGTATTATTTTAAGTGTGATACATCATATAACACAGAGGATTTTTGTGAGCTATAACATATATGGTGTGACTAAGCATGTAAAGTCTGAGTTTCTTAGTGGAAAAAACCACTGCTAAGCACATTTTTTCCATGTAATTGTATTTGGTTTCATAGCTTACCAATGTTTGACTAATATAATAGACAACTTGCTCTTGATTATTTTCATTCTTTTGTGCAAGTATTACCCCTGATGCAAAATTTGTTCATGAAACATAAAGATGAAAGGGGACCTCCACATGAGGAGTTAAGAGTGGTGGAGAAGCCAAGTATTTCTTGATATCATCAAAATATTTTTTTAATTCACATATCCATGAAAATTTCACTCCCTTTTGTAGTAGGTGATTGAATGGCCTGCATTTATCAAAAAATTGTACAATGAAATGACGGATTGATTGAATAATTTCTAGTAAACTACGCAATTCCTTCAAGTTTTTTAGGGGAGGCATCTCCATGATGGCCTTGACTTTGTTTGGGTCCACCTCAATGCCTCTTTTGGAGATAATTAATCCTAATAGCTTACCATGGGTAGCACCAAATACATACTTTTTTGGGATTCAACCTTACATTGTGCTCTAAGAGTCGATCAAAGACTTTTTCCAAGACACCAATGCACTCTTGTCAAGTTTTAGATTTTACCAAGAGATCATCCATATAATCTTTGATGATATTATGCATATAATCATGGAATATGTATGTCATGCCACGTTGATAAGTGGCACCCATGTTTTTGAGGCCAAATAGCATCACCTTGTAACAAAAAGTCCTCCAAGGTGTAGTGAATGTTGTTTTATGTTAGTCATCAGGATTGATTCAAATCTGATTGTATCCTAAAAAACCATCCATTGGAGAAAGCATTTCATGGCTATCGTAGGTGTCGACAAGAGTATCAATGTTTGGTAGAGGAAATTCATCCTTAGAATATGCTTTTTTAAGGTCTTGAAAATCAATGCAAATATGTATCACCCCGTTAGGATTACGAACGGGTACCATGTTTGAAAGCCACTTAGGATAGTCAATGGGGACAATGAAACCCGCATCTAATAGATTTTTAAGCTCTTCTTTGAACAAGAGGAGAACGATAGGATGCATCCTTCTAAGTTTTTGTTTGATCAATTTAGCATAAAAATGCAAGGTGAGACTATGGATAACTAAGTTAGGGTCAATACCAAGCATATATTTGTAGGACCATGCAAAAATTCCCTTCTTCTTGAGGAGAGCAATCAATTGCTCTTGTTCATTGGTGGATAAAGTTTTACCAAGTTTGATAATTTAGGGATTGTTTGCATCTGAACTAAGGTTCACATCGATGGTATATTCAATGGACATGTGATAACCTTCCTCAAGCTTATGGGATGTTGGGATCATATGAATATCATATATGACATTGTCAAACTCTTATGACTCAACCTCTTCTATGTCTACCTAGAAAACCTTAGGATTTGAAGGTGAATGTGAAGGCAAAGGTGGAGGTTATGGAGGAATGTAGTTGGATGAAGCCCTTAACAATTTATCAAAAAGGGTAAATTTGGAAAAGGATGATGGTGAGGAAATCTGATCCATGTCAATAAGGCACATGTCAATTGAAATTGGCTTTGCCAGATCATATGGATTATAGAGTAGGGTGAATAAGTCAACAGGATTCATGTTAAATTAAAGGGGAAAATGGTGGTTGGTAAGGTGAAATATGGATGGATCCTGTCTTCTAGAACTGATTTTGGAACTTTGGGAACTTGAACAACAATAAGCAACACAAATAAATGTAATTTACAAAAATCCATGTTCATGCAATGCAAATGAATTTTTTTCGAAATTGTTTTTTTTTTGTGAATTTTTGAATTATGTATGTACAATGAAATGGAGGTGGTTTACTAGTTGGTTTGGCTCGCTCTTGTGGAAAAGCAAGCAAAGGATGGGCTGTTGGATGGAGAAAATTTTGAGGTAAAACTCATCATGTTCAAGGAATGTAATGATGGGTTCTGATTCCTCATAAAATTCATCAGAAGCTATTGACATAACATTGAATTATTCATAACTTTCGTCTTCAAATTCATCAGTGTGATGGATATATTCTTCTGAATTCAAATGTAAACTTTGAAAATATTATTCAAAAGAATAAGTGGAAGAAAGTGGATGATAGCCTAATCTTGAATGGTCATGCACTTCTCAATATGAAACATCGATGATCTCATACATTTCCTATTCATGTCATCCTAGGCCATGTCCTTACCAATTAACTATATGAAAATATCAGGATGGAAAACTTGAAATGTGTTGTATATTGGTAGGATTTGATTGTTTGGGCTCATCTAGGAAATATAGAATGGACAATGAAACAATCTCCCATACACAAAATTAATGCTATTGGACATTGAATTCATGTTGTACACTACTCCTATAGATAAGGGTGGGTCACGTGGGTGACCATAATCCTTAGCAGTTTGGATGCCAATCAGTGTGAAGGTGATTTCTTGGACCACGTATTCACCAATGCTAGAATTAGTGAGGTGGACTGCAACTTGGGATGAGGTGGAGGCAGATGAAGTGTATGTGGATGTGTAAAGCTCATGGTTGGCTGATGACTTCAAAAATGGTAGCGGTGTGAACTGGGATGACATCTCGCAATATGTTAATGTGACTTGTGAGACGTTGGTTGACGTGGACAGAGGTGGATTTGGCTGATGTGGTTGTTGAATGGGTGATGATTTGGAATAAATGATGGTGTAAGATGTTAATGTTGATGATGTGGCTGATGTGGATTTAATTTGACCATATATGCATGTATTCAAAGGTGATGAAGATGGGGATATGGAAGTGAAGGCTTGATGTGAAGTGATAATAGGGAGCTCCTCAAGAATAGGAGCTTTTTATGAAGAAGTGGATGGTGTGGTTGATGCTATGGTTTATGGTGTCAAGAACTAATGAGTGGAAGGTAGCATGGATTCATAAGGATTTGAAATAAAATTATAATACTTAAACGATTCAACGTTCATTGGTATGGAATGTATCTATCTCTCATGTACATATTTTAAGTATGGATGAAGTATAGAAGGGACACATCTCATTTCTCTCATCCAAGGATGTCCAAGGAGTACATTGTACACCATGGAACCTTCCAAAATATGAAATATTATGTGTAACATTTTTACCCCCAATATGATGGGTAAAATGACAGTGCCAACTATTGAGCAGAGAGTATCGTTAAATGCTTTCAAGATGAAAGTGGATTTGGTGATGTGGGATGGTGGAATATTAAGATGTTGGAGGACTAATGTGGTGATTATGTATCAATAAAAACTCATTTTAATGGCTTCTTATCAATTTGAGCCATGATGTGCAATGGAGGGTCCACTGATTTTGACGATATTGGTTTAATTTTAAAATTGTAGAATGTAATGGAAGGCTCCATACATATTTGGATGCTCCCCACAAAATTTCTAAAGGTATTAGCATCTTGATATTGAAGTTCAATGGATTTTAAAATATCCATTAATGCCTCATGATGTGGGGGAGATTTTTGTATAAGCTCATAGATAGATAGTTTAGCTGAAGCCATTTTAAGGCTAGTGGTCAACCAACTACTCAAAGAGATGATTGGCCTTGATGGATGATTGGGAGGATGAATGGGTGGAGATGGATGACTTTGAATATGAATGGGTTGGGTAGGATTAGTGGAAAATTGAATGGGTGATGATGATGTGGTAGGTTGAGAAGATACACTTTCTTGTGGTGTTGTGGGATATTGAACAGTTTTTTGTTGCGCATTTTATTGATTATTAGTGCATTGTTAACCTCAGGTAACTACATGGATAGCACCCATAAAACCTTGGTACTGTTGCACGTGTTTAACTTGAATAGGAGGGGTATTGGTATTTGATCCTCCTATAGTTGTTTGTACCTCCTCATAATGAGGAAGTGGTGTTTGATAGATACCAAGGTTCTGGTTTTGTTGATATAAGGAACTATCAAGCTTGATGGCCCCTAAGTCAATAAGATCTTGCACTATGTCTTTGAATTTGTAGCAGTTGTTTATATCATACCCATTCTGCCTATGATAATGTTAGAGTTAAAGTGCACTGTGCCTCTGTTTTGACACTTGTCAATTTATATTGATACTTGTCAGTTTATAATATAGGCCTTCTGCCTATATATGTAACACATTTTTATCAATAAATTAATCCCTTGAGTTTATCTCCTAACATTTGGTATCAGAGCAGGCTTTCCCTGCCTTGTGAAACCCCTTGAGGGGGGATTTCCCTCATGGAAATCCTCCCTCCCCCAATTTTAAAAAAAAAAAAATTATCGAGGGAGTATGCTCTCCATCATTTGATGGATCAGAAACCAGATGGTAAGATTTTTTAATTTAGGGAGAATTTTATTTTTTTAGTTTTTTTTAGGGTTTGCAGATCCATGGAGGTAGCCACATGGTGTGGGCATTTGATTTAAATGGAAAGTTGACTGGAATGGCCCTCCGACCCTGCTGCACCATCTCTATTGGGTACTGTGGTTCTCAAGCCTTCTATGGACAATTGTAGTGGTAGGTAGCGTTGTGACAGACAACACTTCCTCATGCATCTTTTTTTTCCCATTGGGCACTTGTCGCTGTTTGAGATTTATGTTTGCTGAAGCCGTTGTGAATCACATTCTCAAATTACGTGTTGTACTGTGCATTAGAGGTGACTGTATTTGCATGGTCACGGTTTGCTTGGTTGAAGCTTGGCATGCACCATTTTTTGAGCATGCTCGATCTACAGTAACACAAACAGTTTTTTTTCCCGAGCCTATTTTGAAGAAGATTGTCGCGCCAGTATGATGATTCCTAGGACCCATTGCATGTTCTTCAAACTTCAGGGCTTCTGACCATTTACCGTGGGCTGTGCGACAGATCCAAAAAGTGCGACGACGGCCTATGAACACTGAAAAAAAATGCATTTTTTTTATCTGCATAATACAAAAAACCCTGTTGAAATGCCAAAAAATACTTGTTCATGGTGCATGGTAGTGTGGTGGCCATCACACCTTCCTTCTGGTCAGAGAGTCCACAGCTTCAAATCCCCCCCCAAAAAAAAAACCCAGCTTCTGGAATCATTCAAGACATCGGGTGCAAATATAGTCTATGGATCTCTGGAGGACTATGTAGTCCCCTCTCATTCACATATTCCCCTCTTATGTAAATGTATGCAAAGTGCCCGAAGTGCATGAATTTTTTTTGAAGTGGTAGAATATGTGCAACGAAAGCAGAAGATATTGCCGGAGCGAGAAAAATGATGCAGCAGAAGCTGTAACTGCTTCTTCTTCTGTAGTGACAGTTGCAGGAATGAAGAGCTCCGGATCTGTTTGTTTTGATTGGGCACATTTTAAACACGCGTGGTATCGTCAAATCATGCAATATGGAGTTATTATTTTTAATACCACCATTTTATATCTTGCTTGATCATGGAGAAATTTCCCAAGACAAGTGAGGTAACAATGTCTTGCACGATGGATGGATATACGGCTCCCTATGCTCCCACTATGTCTTTCTCTAGTTCGTTGCCTTATGCGTTTCCTATGATGAGCGATGCTGAGCCTGTGGGTTCCAGGGTATATTATTATGGCTTTGGTTATAACCCTTGTTGTTATGCCCCTTATGGGGGTTTTGATTTTTCTTCATCCAGTAATCCATATTGGGTTTTAGGAGCTTGGGTTGCACCTCTGCCCCGGACGTGTACTTCGCCACATCTACATCTGCAACGAAGTTTGTACGTGCCTCTGCAGATTGGGATGTTAAGAAAGGGAGACAAAATTCATCAATCAACATTTTGGCTCTTCTACAGCTACAGGATCTGAAGCGATCTTGCAGTCCTTGGGTTGCTCTTTGTCCCAGCGGCTGCTACGTGATTTGTGTTGAGGGCCAGAGGAGCTGGCACTGACGCCTGCATTCTTGATTGCACCAGACAGGATCATTTTTTTGCAGCCATTTGCACCCATTTTTTTTCTAGCGTGAAGTTTCAATATGGATGGGCGGAACAACTTGGAGGGATCTACTTTGTTCTAGGAGGAAGGAGTGACATTTTATGGCTACACAAGGAGATTACCGTGGTTTCCTGCTTAATAAAACCATGATGCTAACCGCCAATGTTGGCCATGTTGTAGCGATTTCAAAAAGAATGCTTCTTATGAATTGTGGTGCTGCAGCAATTGATGTTTGTGCACACTGCAAAGTAGATGCTGGTTGTGCTGCCTGAACAATGGAGAATCGGGAATGCCAGCTAAATAGTATGGAAGTGCCCCTTTAATTTTTTTTGTGGCTTTGTGGCTTTGATTAATTTTTGCTGATGATTGTTGTTTCGAGAACCTCCTACTCATTTTTTTTAGCATTGAAATTCATGGGGTATACCTGGTTGCCCTAGTTTGTTGTCGATACCGGATGGCTATTTATATCTCGAAAAGAAAACCACCTATCAGTTTTCTTTATTTTTTGGTTTTGGAATCCAGGGAAAAGTTCTCCATAAATTTCCTGCAAACTTTTGTATAGTGGTTTTTTTTTTGGGTTCCTTCAGATTGAATGCATGGCTTGCTTGCGGTGCAAGAACTGGTGTTTTTTTTCATAATTCTATACTGGTTGCGTGAAGCCAATGCCTGAGCCCTAAAAATGGGGTTTGCAACTCAAGTTGTGAAGTGGTTGATCAAATATGGAACCTAATGTGATTTAATGTTGGCTTGATTAAGCCAATCTAGGCCCTTGCATTGAGCTGCAGTAGTATTCTGATAAGTTTTAGCTGAAAATTTCCATGTGGGTGCCTTGCATTTTGGCCAAAAGTGTACCAATTTGATCTGAGATTGTTCTTGGGGGAGGATTTAGCTTCAAAGCTTCTGGTCCACCATGAATGACACACCAGGGAAAATGCTGTCAAGTTTAACAAGTGCGGATAAGCAACAGCAGCACCCAAAGCTGGGTGGCTGTGTGGGGGTCTTCTTTAAATTTTTTTTTTTGATTGGAACAAAAGGTTCACTGGCATGATGCTCTTATTGACCATTTTTTATGTATTTTCCACATGGAAGTGGAGGGCCACATGGCCATTGTAATTTCCCTTGGTTGATAGTAAAACTTAATTGGCCTACTTTTTCCACATGGGAAGTGGAAGTGAAAGGCCTTGATGGCCTTGATGGCCTGAGAGCGATGCCGCTATTGAGCGATGTTGTCTATTGCTGCCTAGATAGGCATGCTATTGTTTTCCTAGCAAGTTGAAGGCCCCATTTAGACACAAGTATAGGGGTATTTATAGTCGTTGGAAACGGTTTTCCGCGATGGACACAATGGTGGTGTCATATTGTAATTTTGAGGCTATTTCAATTGAGTTTTTTAGCCTCAAATTTTTTCTACCTTGGAGTGCACTCTCGGTTGAACCCGACACTCCCAAGGTAATTTTATATGTGATCCTTGTACCTAGTGATCTTTTCTATACACTTGGCGAATGCAGCGGCTGGTTACCCATGCATTTTGGTGGGATGACTTGGTCACCATAAGGACACTTATACTAGGGACTACAGACAAAGACACCCTAGACTCTATTCGAGGTTTTTCTGGATCTACTTCTGAAGACTACAGACAAAGACACTTCAGAATATTCTCTTCTTTTCTTCTTCTCTCCTCATATTTGGATCTATAGCTCATTTATTGTATTGAGTGCATTTTTGGTAGAGACCGACACTCTTATATGGCTCATTTTTTCTTTGTATTAGGTGCATTTTCGACAGAGACCGACGCCTTCTAGATTGAATTCACCATAAGGAAGGATTTGATATTTATGGTGGGAATAGTCAGTGACCTACGAGAGGCAACATCCTTTGAAGATGACCTACAGAGGCAACAGACCCAGAAGTGGCTGACCCTGAGGCACCCATGATGACCCTGAGGCACTTAGACGGCTGACCCAGTGGCAATAGACCCATGGAAGTGGCTGACCCTGAGGCAACAGACCGAGATGTATACACAGTGAATCTAGCATTATTCACAGTTGGAGATCCAAGCGCAAAGAGCACGAGCCTAGACCAAATCAGCAATAAAGGAGGATGTAGAATTTTTTTTAGAAGTCAACATTAAGGGGGAATGTTACCTAATGTTGACTTGTTTTTTTCTTTAGTTAGGATAGTGCACTTTAAGGGGGAATGTTAGAGTTAAAGTGCACTATGCCTCTATTTTGACACTTGTTAGTTTATAATATAGGCCTTCTGCCTATATATGTAACACATTTTTATCAATAAATTAATCCCTTGAGTTTCTCTCCTAACAGATAAGGGTAATGTTCCCTATAATGTTTACTATGCTTGGTAGGGTCATTTGGTTTAACCTTAGGTAATGCAAATTGATTAGTGTCATACAACCTAAGGAATATGGAGGCATATGATTTAGCTAAGGGAGTGTATTAGTAGTTTTATCGAACTTATTATCAACATGGATGGTTTTTCATAGTTAACATTGTATTTTAGACTGATTATGATGGTGAAGGAACCACATGAAATGCAATTTATTGTTTTTGTTGTTGCATGGGTTTTTGAGCCATTATCGGTTGGCTCATGACCACTTGATTGACTTTATTGGTTTGATTGGCCTGATTTGGTTTGGATTGGCCATAATAATTACCTTTGTATTGGCCCCTATTCTGCCATTCTTTCTTTTTGGGTTTAAGCACACCTTCTTAGATTTTTATCTCATCAATGATGCTAGCCTAGGCAAGATCTTCCTCAATGATGCTAGCCTGGGCAAGAGCTTCCTCAATGATGTTAGCCTGCGCAAGAGATTCCTCAAATGATTTGTACTATTGTAATTTTAATAACCAATAAAAGGGTTTTAGGAAACTCTTGGTAAATAATCAGGTTAGCTCCTCCATTGGTAGGGTGAATGGTAGTTTTGTGATAACAACCATCCATTGGTTACCAAAATCATATATTGACTAATTGTTAAATTATTTTAAACCATACAAGTCAAACAATGATACTTTCTTTCTAACATTGAGGGAAAACCTTTCAAGAAAATGGTCAACTAACTGTTCAAAAGTATAAATACTATGATGACGTAAATGGTTGTACCACCCTACGGTATCTCCTCCCAATGGTTGAGGAAAATCTCAAACTATTAGAGCATAATTATGTTGGATTCTAAAACAAGAGTGGATGAATGTCCTCACATGCTCTCTAAGTTCCTCAATCCCTTTGAATTTATCAAATTTTGGTAATGTAAAGTCTACTAGATATGGTGGTGATGGTACCAAAAAATGAATTGGTTGATTGATAAACTATCTTAGAGTTAGCTTCTGGTTCATCATACCAATAGTATGTTGCATCAAGTTGTTAATTTGTTGTTGCATGGCTTGAATTTGAGGGTCTTCCCTAGGTATATGGAATCCCTAAATTACTTGGTGATTTTGTGAAGGTGGAGTGGTGAGATGTTGGGTAGTGATGAGATGGTTATGATTTGGTGGAGTGAATTGAATTTGGTGATGTTGAGGTTGATGAAGAAATGATTGTGAAATTTGAAAAGGAGATGATGTGTGAGGACTATGATTCTGATGATTTATGAAAATGGCATGGGTGTAAGTTAATTGTGGTATGGGAATGGAAACCATAGAATATTAAGGTACCCATGATGTATTTGAAGTGAAAAAGGTGGGTTGGGTGGAAACAAGCTGGGATTTAAAATCTATCACCTACACTTGTTGTTGAGAACAATATTGAGAACCTTGTTGAGCCATAAGCAATGTATTGAGATGTGGCCATGCTTTTTGTATGGCCACCTATAAGTCATATGGTGTGGATGTGGAGGGAATTAATAAGGTAGGTGGAGTATAATTGCAATTGGGATTACATGTAGATGAGAGACATTGGATGGGGTGGAAACTAGTAATTGTGAAGTAGCATTAACATGTGCTTCATATAATGGATTGTCATAAGTGTTGGTGTATGAAGATGGGATGGAGGTGATTGGAGAACATGACTATTATGGAATGGACCAATGCTGGGAAGGTGCAGCTAATTCCTCATAAAGAGGGTGAGGCTAGAAGGATGAGAATGGGTAAGTCCTTGCTGAAAAGAAGGATCATATGTGGGTGGATTGTGGACTTGTTCTAGAACATAGTTAGTAGATATTTGAAAAGCTTCCACTTTATCCATGTCTATGTGAGTTATATTATGGTTGGTGGGGATGATGGTTCTATTTCTGGAATGGATGTATAGGTGGCTTTGTACAAAACTTAAAAATTTAAAGTATACACATTGTGTGAGGGACCTACAAACAAATCTGAATAGCTTGTTTGTATCACACTAATGGGGTTAACCATAGAAGTGGTAGGGATAGATGTTGAACACTCAATGAATGAAGTGACTTTGTTGATGGAATTTTGACTCAATATTTTTTTATGATTTCACATTAAAACCATAAGCTACCGAATCAAATGTGAAATGTGCAAGAAAGAAATGCAAATAAAATTTTACAAAATTAAACAAAAAATTCAATCCTATGTTTCTGCAATAGATTTTTCTTACCTCCTTTTTTTTATCTCTTTTATATTTTTTTTTGTGATATTTGTGTGTTGTGAATGTTCTAATCTAAATTATGCAAGGTAAAATCTATGGCTGGCTAGAAAATGATATTCTTCCTAGTGATGAAATCCAAAAAATTTTCTCATGGGTGTCTATAGTTGCTAAGGGCAAATATTGGTGGATGGAGATGAAGCCCACCATCACCAAATCTCAAACAATGTTTGGTGATGAAATCCAACTCACTATTGTTTATTGTGATGTGTTCTTGTGTGATTCATTTTAATGTTTGTGTTATCTATTGTGTTCATACAATATTAAAAATAGCCTATTTCACAGGTCTAAATCAAAAGCCAAAAACAATAATACCAATTTCCTCAAAATAACTTAGGGTACACCGCTTAAGACCCACTATGAACAGTGGAGGGTTCACCTAATTATTCCGCCTTGAATCACAAAATGTGGGAGTATACTTATGTATTATGATATTGTTCCAACTTAGACAAGTAAAAATGGAAATTCTTAACCCTATTATGCAACTATTTTATGCAATTATAATTTCACATGAAAACAGTATGCAAAAATAATTCATGAATACATCAGACTGCAACAAAAATCTAAATCTAAAAATGTATATGCATGAATGCAATTTTGATCTAAATGCAATTTGTATGATAAATTTGAATGCCTAAAACGCAAACAAATATAATTGCTTTTAATAAAAATGAAATGATTTTCCTTTTGTCAAATTTTACTGTAAAAAGCAAGAAAAATGAAGTAGAAATGGGTTAAGATTTGAAGTAGGCTTACCAAGAAGCCTACATATTCCTTTCGCACTCTATGAAATACCCCTAATATCTACTTAAATGCACCAAGGTGTCTCTTGAACATACCAGGGTGTCCCTTGAGCACTACAAGGCATCTGTGCAACCTCTGATCAACTTCTACATTCTCCAAAAACCCTAGTTTTTCCCAATAATCACATGATCAAATTTTTAGAACCTGCAAAATGAAAATAAAAATATAAATTTAGTGACAAAGTAAATTAGAATGAATAACCCTTTGGGGGTCCCACCGTGATCACCATTTTGTAAATCAAAATCAAGCAATACCAATACACAAGATAAAATGATAATAAGCATAGTAATACACAAAGATTGCACAAGATAGATATTCTCTTTATTAATGCAGGTGGATCTCAAAATGATACAATCAATGTACCCCAAATGTGGGGTTTTACAATGCTTTTTGTGTGATACAATTTTTACAATTGCTAGGGTTCTCCAAAACCCTAGCTCAAAATAATAGTTGGTGTCTTCGCACTTGTCTTCGATCCAAATGAGGTTACGGGTGGGCTTGTGTATCCTAAAAGGGCCACCCTAGCTTCAAAATCTTCTAGAAATATAATCCTTATACCTGCAAACAACAAACAACACAAAGATTCAGTAATACCTATGAGGGATCCACTATGTGAGACCCTTAGAAGAATAAAAATTACTAAACCCTATATTTTGCATAATAAAAGTTGTAAATAAAACATAAGAATGTAAAATAAATGCACATAAAACTATTTACCTTATCACTTAATATTTTCTATTTTTGCTTCAATCAGTGATGGTTGCGAGGATGCTCGAACGACACCTGAGAGTTAGGGAACTGCAGATCTATGGTAAAAAAATCCCAGAGTTATTATGTGATGATGGTAGATGCACTAGGGCATTCTATGATGGTGGTGGATGCACCAAGGCATTCTGTGATGATAATAGATGCACTAGGGTGTTCAGGGACTGAGGAGAATGTTGTAGAACTAGATGATGGGTATAGACCTGATAATTCAACCTCAAAATAATCAAGGACTAAGGATTAAGGGAGAGCTTAGAGTTTCCAAGGGTTTGATTCATCAAAATAACTCTTTTGTAATCTTCCCTTGCACATGTTAGGGTTTTGATGATACAAAATGAGTGGTCGAGATTAAAACATGATAAAGGGTGGATATTAAATTTGGGTAAGTGGCATGGATTAAGGTGGATGGATGGCTAAGATTAAAATGTGGCGAAGGGCTAGGATTAATTTATATATATACATATATATTTATTAAATATATATAAATATAATATATAAAATATAAATCTTTAAATATATATTAAACAAATATATATATAAAAAAATAATGGGTGGCTTATGATTGGAGACATGAATGGATAACAAGTGGCTAGATTTTGGTGTCTACAGGTTCTTACCCTATCTAGGTCTATAGCTAGCCCTACTTTTGACACCATGTACCCTAATAGTTTACCCTCTTGCACAACAAAGATAGATTTCTTTGGGTTTAGTGATATCCTAAACTCTCGATATTTCTTAAAAATAATGAAGATGTTCTACATGATCCTCCTTTTTATGAGAGAAAATAGTCATATCATCAAGGTAAATAACAATTACCATATTTACCAAGTCACCAAATGCCAATTCCATTGCTCTCTGAAAGGTAGCACCAATATTACATAGTCCAAAATGGTATTCTCTAGTATGCAAATGTTCCCCATTTAGTAGTGAATGTTATTTTATACTAATATTCATACCGTTACCCACACCTGGTCAAATCCTAAAATCCATCCAACAATGAGAATCATTTTACTTTCACCACTGTATGTAATATTTGATCTATCTGAGGCAGAGGATAATGATCTTTCATGAAAAGTTTATTTAAATTTTTGAAATCAACACAAAGCCTGATATTTCCATTATTATTTCTTACTGGGACTAAGTTGGCTACCCAAGTAGAATATTTAATAAGATAAATTATTTTGGTATTCAATAACTTCAGCAACTCATGCTTCATCAAGGCTTCTATTTTTGGATTCACTAGTCTCTGCTTCTACTGAAATATCCTTGCATCAGGCTCCAACTTAATGGTGTGTTGGATAACATCCTTACTGTATACCTTGAGGTCATCATATGTCCAGGTGATGATATCATCATACTCTCTGCATAATTACTATATCTAGCAGACCTCTTCCTTTGAATAATCCACCCCTATCTTTAGACTTTTACCAGCTAATACTTGAACTTCTTTGTAACCTTTGGAATCAATATTAATCATACAACATGTTGGTTGGTCACTACTATCAAAAAAACTCTCTAAAGTGATTAGACCTTTTGGAATATGGTTATTTTTAAGCTGAATGAACCCTTCTTCTTCCTCATCATCTTTATTTTCAAAGGACCCATCAACTGAGCAATTCATTTTGTGGATTAAAAAATCCACTATATGTTCATCATTTTCAAATACTTACCAAAATATATTCTTGTTTGAAACATATGCTCTATACATCAATTTGACTATTTTTTCCTTATAAATGGTATTAAACAATGGGAAAAAAATTGCTCCTATAGATGCCAATATATCAGCATGTCTATTTTTATCTCTATGGATAGCTTTGATATTGAGTGTCTCAAATGCTTCCAACAAGTCCCATACTCTATTCCTGTAAGCCTTTAGGTAATTTTTCTTGCTAACACACTTTTCAATTTTTTGATTGACCACCAACTCAAAGTCTCCAAATATTTTGAGTTGCTTGACTCCAAGCTTCTTCACCTTCTTAAGTCCCAAACACAAGCCTTCATATTTTGATGCATTATTAGTACAACTCTATGTTAAACTATATGAAAAATCCTTTTGTGCCCCAATAGGTGAAATCAATACCACTCTACTCCTGCACCATTTTTACATCTTTACCCATCAAAATATAGTTTCCATAACTAATGAGGTGAATATGGAAGTTCATCCTGAGAAACTAGCTTTTTTGCTTGTGGTTTCTCAATGGTATAAGTGTCAACCCCAATTTCTATTATAGCAATGAAGTCTTTGAGAGAAAATTGGTTTTCCATTTTTAGTTCTTCCAAGACTTTTTCCATGAGGTCTCCTTTATCAATAATGGAATCTATAGTAACAACTTGATGATCTGCCTCCTCCAGCCTCTCTATGTGAAAGGAAGATGGTTTTTCTGAATAAATCTTCACTCTTATTCCTTTATATAGAATTTCCATGTGATATTAATCAAGAGAAAGGTAGCCACCCAACTTGGTAGTTAATTCCCTCAAGAGGCACATCCTAAAGTATGGTTCTCGGTCAACTACCACAATTTCTTGTATAACAGTGACCTAAGATAATCTATGAAGGACCATTCATACATCTTTAATAATTACCACAGTTTTCACTAGGGTACCATCTAGCTATAGCACACCAGAACAACTTCTACTATATTCCATACCCATAACATCATACACCGCCTTGGGTATTACTGTAGTGGTGGTTCCTAAATCTATCATGTAGTTATGCACCACCCATCCTTCCATTTCCAAAGATAGGTAAAATGGAGAAGGCCTATTTTTTTTCCTCCATAATTGAGCCACCCTGGATCAAATTCTATTCTGGTTGAAACTTGTATTGGTTCTTGATCATTTTGAGAGAGGCTTGAAGCAAATAAATTTGCATAGGATTAGCAGAGCATCATACATGCTAGCTCTTGAAAGGGTTTTCTTCAACTCCTCCATAATATTAAAGGTAGAAATTTTGGACTACCTATCCTTGTCTTTTGGAAGGTGTTCAAACTTACTCCTGTATTCATGAGTGACCTCAATATGCTAAAACTTTGTCAAGGAAGGGTATTTAAGCTTGTTTCTAGCCTCCGCCTGAGTCTTCACCCCCTTTTGTTGATTTTTATTGGGTTTAGGGTTCCCTTTCTACTATTGAAGAGGTCTATGAAGAGAAGTCTTTTGAGGAGCTTCCTCTCTAGTTTTTCTCTTCTCTTGATCATTAGAAGTAACCTTCACAATATTTAACTCTTTATGGTTCACCTAAAGTGGTTTCTTCCTAGATCTCATCAATATAGAAACTTGTTCCACTAATGGCACCATGAAGTTGTGTGCACCGTCTCTGATCATATTGATTTGTCCTTTCTAAATTCTTTTTACCTTCTCAATGGCCATCTTCTACACATAATATTGATGCATCATATAGGTAATTTCCCCATGATTTTTATTACATGTAGAACACCAATAGTCTAATTCAGAAGCAAAAGTTGAGGGATCGTCCTCTTCATTAATAAGGATTGCATTAGTTCTATCAGAAATCTTGCTAGTGGAGGTGGACTGATCCTTTAACACATATGGGAACTGTAGGTCTAAAATTCACACACTCCTTTCCTTCAGGCTAATGGATCCATGCCTCAAAGGGGAATGTGGGAATGATAGGTCTACACCTCAGAGGAGAGGTACTTGAATTCGTACCCTCTTATGGTGATTTTTCAATGAATTGGGTGGGTTCACCAGGAAATATTTTGTGGCAGTTTCCATGCCTAGGTTTGGGATTTGTTTTGATGTGTTCCTTTTATCAAATCATGCATATACCTAGTTTTGGCCAATATGCAACTACATTAATCTATATGCAATTTTGATTTCTATGAAGACAACAAACAATAGAAAAGTAAATTTAGGTGAACTATGCAATGCTTAAAAGAATTTAAAATTTGACCTGTATATGAATTTCTGATGTAGTTTTTGATTCTTTGTTGTAGATGAAATCAATCAAAATCAAGCAAGATCAGGTGGTACAATCTGATAATCGGGTGATCCGATTATGCAGAAATCCAACCGATCATAACAGTATGTTGTAGTTTTATAACTTTGATACAAAAAATAGCATTTTTACCAGATAATATGCATCTACTAAACTAAATTGCAGAGAATTATGAATTTTAAAGGTCAACAGATGAATTATTGAATATGATTCTATGCTAAATACATAAATACTTATGGAAAAGCAACAAAACGTGAATGTAAAAGCTAAAGTATCAATAGCAATGAACTTAAAATGATCTAACGAACATTGCATATGATTTTAAATAGAAGAACAAAGAATAGAGAATGCAAACATTGAGGTTTGGATGCCCCCAAGTAGCTTTGATAACAAAAATATTTTATGCAGACAAGATCGAGCAGTTTTCTGCGATATCGGGTAGTTTTCTATGATATCGAGCGGTACGATCCTGCACAAATCTAGTCGATGCACAAATCCAACCTACAAAAAACACAACAAATATGTAGAATACCAGAGTGAAAGTATATGAAATTTCTAGGAGGAATCTAGGGTGAGGAGCCTAGATTAAATAGAATTGAATAGGTTGAGAGGTTGGGCTAAAAATGAAGAAGGTTACAACCTCCCCTATTCTGGAAAAAATCATTCGAGTCGATCCCGCAACCATCGTGTAGTTGCCCAGGTAGAGACAAAGAGGTTGCAACTAAATTTTTTTGCCTTGCTAAAGCAGGCATTTTTCATTTTTGGACGAAATCGTGCAATTCGATCTCATACAAAATCACTCGATCTCATCTCAGATCGGGTGATCCAATCTTGCTAGGAGGTTAGACATGTACATAGTGTTTTGGAAATTTTAGGGGTCAAACGGTGTCAAAATTGGACATATAATATACCGTTGGAAAGATCTTTTCAAGACCTATCCAATGGTATAGGTTTTGGGAAATTTGGAGGGGATTTATTTAGGTAAAATTAATCTCAAATATGACCTTACTTTTCTAGGAGAAAAACTAAGGAAAATGAGTCAATTTTTCATGTCTACATTTTGCCCCCTCTTTGGCATATTTATGAACAATAAATGCGTCAAAGAAAAGTGTAGAAACTTGAGTAGAAGTGATTATGATTGACATGGATAGAAAGGAGTAGATGGTTTAGAATGAATAGTTCATGGGAATTTGATGTTTTAGAAGGATAATTACTAATTTACTAACTAGGATGCCCCCTCAAGTTTTTGCACCAAATTCTATATTTGGTGGAAAACTCAAAATTTTTGAATTTTAGGGTAAAAGTGAATAAAATGAAGAATTAGGGTAAAACCTAACTTATTTTCATTTTACTACTTCATTTTAGGTAATACCCCCTAGTGATTGAGTATACCGATTTTGGATATTGTGGCATACCAATTAACTTCATTTTGTACTTATATATATATATTGATCTTCTTTTTTGTCTATGCATAATTGAATGATTTGATTTATTGGTTTTGCACTTGCTTATGATGGTTGTATTATGTAATTTCTTATAATCATGCTTTTATTTTTGAACTTTTTTGATCATGCTTAACATAAAAGAAAATAATTTTGTAAAGTGTTTTTGAAAGACAAAATATGTTTTTGTGTGGTGATAAAATAGATGGATTAACAATGAACCTCAAAGGATGTTGTGTTGTTATATGACCATTGGTGGAGATCGATGCTCATTGGGTCATGAAGTGGATCCTGTTGTGAGGAATTTTTGTATTGCTAATACCAAAAATATTGTGGGCTCAAGAGTGACCTTGAGGCTTATGATGATGAAAGGGGATGTCGATTGTAAAAGAAATTTATTTTGAGAAAATAGGTTGATAAAGATCATTTTTGTGAGGGATATAAAGTGATTTAAGCATGAAAATTTGGGAAGGATGACTTGCACTAGGCATAGAATCCCTAGTGTGAAATTTGAGAAAAATAATTACTAGGAATTATACCATCATCACGAAGTCAAAATGCAATGCATGATTATATATGATTTTGAAAATGCAAGTTGTATTTTGAAAATAAATCATTGTGTCACATGTTGAAATTTTTTGAAGATAACATATATATTGTATGTAATTGCAAAAAATGAAGTGATATGGATTAATGTGAATAGTTATAAACTAATGTTTTCTAACAAATTTCAAAGAAATATTTTAAATTATTTCCAAGATAAAGTCAAATTTATCAAGAACCATCGTGTGATGTGTGATTTCATTATCCATCTTGATTTGTCATAATGATACAAAATCTCTCAAGGATCAAATATGTGTGCTTGTGAAATTGATTTACCGATTTTGAGTAAGGTAGTGATACAAGTAAACTTTTATGAACCAATGTGTGTGCAAGTGAAATGTTCATTAACCATGATTTTGTGCATGCCATTGTACCGAACTACTATGTAAGTCAAGTTACCAAAAGCTAGCTAATCCACAAGCGGACATTGGTCTATACAAAAGAAGGTCGCTAATGTGACAGACATGTTACCACATGAAAGGGATTACCCAAGGTCAAGAGGGTTGGGCACAAACCACTTGTTATGGGGCTTACCTCATGGTTTTCAAATAACTAAGGAATTTTAGGGATTCAAGCTCACTACCCCCTTCTTTTCTTCTAATTTTTTGAGTAAGGATTTCTTGTCCATTTTTGAACAAGGGGATTTTATTACTTTTGCTTTTCTTCTCTTATTCTTTTTCTTGTCTTTTTCTTTTTCTTTTTCTCTTTATTTTTTGGGATAATTGCCCAGATTAGACACAGAGCAAGGGATTTTATTCGGATAGGGGGGGAAGCTTATCCTTTTGCCAATTCTCAGTATTCTAGACCATGCACATAATAAGATAGCAAGGGAAAATTTTTGCTTAAGGAACTAAGACTACTATGTAGTGTCATTTTTGAATTTACAACAAATCATTTTTAAGATGTGAGAATGTGTTCTTGGTTCAAGAAGTAGCAACATCAATTCCCAAAACTCAAAATTTATTTAATGAAGTAATAGTGTTTTTCGATACAAGAGATATTTATAACCAAAGTGATAAAATCAAAATTATATATAAGATGTAAATTAAGTGCATGGTTCAAGATAAATTTTGAATTTATCTAAAATAAAATATAACTTGAATTTTGGAAAACAACACACTCTGATGCAAAAATACAATTTGAAATATTTTGGAATTTTTTTATGTTTTCTTGATTTTTTTTCTTCTTTTGGTTTGTTTTGTGATTTGATAAAATTGATAATATATACAAAAAAATGCTATATATACACTATACAAAGTGATTTGTGCATAAAATTTCTAAGGTGGATTCAAAATCAAAGGAGGTTTTGAAGAACAATTTGGTTGTGGTGTAGGTTATTGAAGTTGATTTGTTGATAGTTGAGATTGTTGTGTTGAAGAATGATAAGTAGATGTAGAGGAAGAAAAGTGATGGACATAATACATCGATGATAATAAAGAGGAAAAGAATAAATAACTTGATGTGATAATGATAATGAAATAAATAATGGAGGATAAAAGGTGACATAAAAAAAGTGGCAATGATGATAAAGAGGAAAAGAATAGAAAACTTGTTGTAGTGATGATAAAGAAAGATAGAATAAAGAACAAAGATTCCCTATGAATAGGAGAGGTTTGCAAAAGTTCCAAAAGATATATCTTATGTGGATGATTGTCCCATTGTTATTGAATGTTGAGGGAGACTTTAGGTTGATACTTCAACATTAAATATGGGTTTTCTATGCTTGTATCCTCTTTTGGATTATTCTTCAAAACCAAGAGAGATCTTGAAGGTTGGTTGGATGAAGAATTTATTTCTTGTTTATCAAATTGATTTAATTGAGCTTGAGGTTGCTCACTTGTAGTTTTTGTTACATTATTAGTGATATCATTGTAATGGGACACATTAGGATGTAATATTTGATTGGTTTCCTATTGTTGATGATTGAATAGGGGTTTTTGAGAGATCCCCATGTCTTGATTAGTTGTTTGAGTTTGTGATTGGGAATTTTGATTTTGAACTTGTTTTCTAGTGATGCTCCAATAGTCGTTATCATTTTGCAAGTGACCAAAGTGGGGTCTAGCATTTACTGTTTGTTCAATTGAAAGTGTTTGTTGAGATGAAGGTCGAGTGGTCATTCTTCTAGGGAATGGTTCTTCTAGGACCAATAAATCTATGATGGGAAGAATTTGATCTGACTCATCTTCAAAACTATTTGAATTATTTGAGGTGATGTCTATTTCACTTTCTGTTTTACTTTCTATTTCACTTTTTGTTTCACTTTCTATGTCACTTTTTGTATATATGATTGGCCTAGTTGTAATTGTG
The DNA here is from genome assembly GCA_028583015.1 of Wollemia nobilis. Lineage (NCBI taxonomy): Eukaryota > Viridiplantae > Streptophyta > Pinopsida > Araucariales > Araucariaceae > Wollemia > Wollemia nobilis. The sequence continues at coordinate 2,194,063 of JAQPPZ010017049.1, read as the reverse complement.
GATAAAGTAGGCACATAAGGGGTTTGAATATTTTGATATGGCAAGAGACTACTAATGGTTCCCACATATCTGGTTGGATGAGGGACATTATGATGTTCTAATTGATTCATAGTTTCTTTACCATGGTTGGGTAAAGGATGTTGAAAAATATCTAAGTTTTGATTAGCATTTTGGGTTGGTTGTTTTTGGGTATTATTATTTGCAGGAAATTGTTGTACTTCCATTTTACCTTTATCAATCAAGTCTTGTATCACATGGTTTAACCTTTGGTAGGGTACCTAGGAATAGATATTTGGGGATATATTATTATATTGTATAAGGGTTGGCATGGGCCACACATAACCCAAGGTTGATTGTATTATAATATTATATTATATTATATTATAATATTATAATAGTAGTAGGCTCCCCAAAGTAGAATAAGAAGATGGATATATAAATAATAGATATTTATCATTGTAATAATTCATATCATTGAAGAAAAATCTTATGTAATCATCGTACCCATGAAGTGGCCTCTCATATTGGGATATCTTGTGGAGTTATTCCTTCCTTAAGGATTATTATTGGTGTTTCCCTACCTTAAGGGTATTATCTCTCTCTCTCTCATTTGTGGATTATTATTGTGGATAATGTATTGTGGATGAACGATTTGATATTTCTACATATTGGTGAATGGTTTATGTCAATGATAATAAATTTATGCAACAACCTTTTACAAGAATTGGTAGAATGTCCATCTACTTGGTGAAAATTACAATGTAAATCAACCCTATATCTAGTTGCAGTGGTATTTGGTTGTCTTACCTCAGGTAACTGTATAATGTCGTTCTAATAATTGAGGTAAAATCATAGTTAAGGGTTGATTTAATCTTGTGAATTCTCTTGGTGGCTTATCATGTATTTTCAATATAAATTTCTTTACAGTTTTAGCAAGGTTAACATTTGAGGTGTTTCTGCTATCAGTAACTCCATCATCTACTACTTGTGTATTCTTATATTGGTTTTTAGAATTTTCATCCTCATATTTCTTCTTAAATTGTCCTCTCCTAATGAGAGCATCTTCTACCCTCCTAGCTAGATCAATGGCTTGATCAAAGGAGGTTACTATAGTAGTAGAAATTTCATAAGACATTTGTTCTTGTAAATTACCAATAAATATGTCCAACATTTCATGATGAGGTAATGCAAAATGTAATTTGCCTAAGATTTGTCTCCACTTAGCCAAGAATTCGATAAAAATCTCATCTTTACCTTGTTTCAGATTGTATAAATCCTTAATGGTTACATGTATCTCTATGTAAGAACTGAATTGGTGGACAAACATCTCTACTGTCTCTTCAAATTTTCTTAGATTTTGTAGGCAGTTGATAGTACCATTATAGGGTCATGCCTATGAGATTATTAGGGACCATTTTTACCAACAACAAGTCATCATGAGAAATATCATGACATGTTGTCCTAAACATGCAAAGATGCTCAATAGGATCTTCGGTTACTTTATATATCAGGAGGACAGACATAGGTAAATATTTTGGATATGGCTGGGCAACCACAATGGGATATAAGGGTTGGCTACACATCTCTCTATAACTATATGAGGGACGGTAGGGATCCATTTGATCTAATATTGAAGCTAATTTTTTGACCATGTCTTCTAGGCCCTGTGGTTGTCCACCAAATTGTTGCACTATATTGTTGTATCTTTGATAAGTTGATGTTGTTGTATAAGGATTTCCAACTGAAATACTATTGTGTAAAGTGTTGGTAGGAGGATTGTTGTGAAGTTGTTGTGGAATTGTGTTCTATTGAATTTTTTGTGGATGATTGGTATTTTGCACTTATTTAGCCTTTTTTTGGCTTCCCATTTTTTGGTTAAGAGCTTTAGAGAAAATAGTTGTAGATGGTTATTTTTTTTGTTTAGGATTTTTAGGGTTACTAGCAACAATCTTGGATGATTGTGTCTTCACTTTTTGAACATTTTGATATAAATGTATCATGTTTTGAGTAGATGGTCATGCTTGATCATTATCTTGGTCTATTGAATTCATATATGATAATGGATTTGTATGTATCCAAAATGCAAATGCTAAGGCTGATTCCATATCACCTTCTCCTAAATTATCCATTTGTACTGCTTGCTTAAACTCTTCTATGTAATTTTTTATGAATTGGGTAAATTTTCTAAGGGATTCAAATTTAACATTTCCCTTTTCATCTAATGTAGGCTCATCAAGATCTGCTATTTCATCTTCATTATTATTCTCTTCACCTGGTTCTGAAGATACATAATCTTCAATGAGTATTCTATCATCAATGTTTTCTTGGTCTTGTTCTTCCATATGACCAGATTCTAATTGCTTACCCCTTCTTAAAATTCTAGGCATTTTATTTTAACATATATGCTTACAAATCTTCCTATGTTGAAATTTAATATCTATGGAATGAAAATGTGCAACTTTAAATTAATGATATTTTTTTTGTTTTGTTTTTATGTTTTGTAATTTTTATGCTTTTAATGTTTTATAAATTAGAAATATGCCTAATTTTTTTCACGTCGGGTTCACCAAATAATGTAGGTCTAAAATTCACACACTCCTTTCCTTTAGGCTAATGGATCCGCACCTCAAAGGGGAATGTGGGAATGATAGGTCTACACCTTAGAGGAGAGGTACTTGAATTCATACCCTCTTATGGTGATTTTTTGATGAATTGGGTGGGTTCACCAGGAAACATTTTGTGGTAGTTTCCACACCTAGGTTTGGGATTTTTTTTTATGTGTTCCTTTTATCAAATCATGCATATACCTAGTTTTGGCCAATATGCAACTACATTAATCTATATGCAATTTTGATTTCTATGAAGACAACAAACAATAGAAAAGTACATTTAGGTGAACTATGCAATGCTTAAAATAAATTTAAACTCTGACCTATATTCAAAAGTTTGATGTAGTTTATAATTCTTTGTTGTAGATGAAATCAGTCAAAATCAAGCAATATCGGGTGGTACAATCTAATAATCGAGTGATCCTATTATGCATAAATCCAACCGATTAGAATAGTACATTGCAGTTTGACAAATTTGATACAAAAAACAATATTTTTACCATATAATATGCATCTACTAAACTAAATTGTAGATAATGATGAATTTGAAAGGTCAACAGATGAATTATTGAATATGATTCTATGCTAAATACATAAATACTTATGGAAAAGCAACAAAACGTGAATGTAAAAGCTAAAGTATCAATAGCAATAAACTTAAAATGATCTAACAAATATTGCATATGATTTTAAACATAAGAATAGAGAATAGAGAATGCAAGCATTGAGTTCTGGATGCCCCCAAGTAGCTTTGATAACAAAATATTTGATTTAGGCAAGATTGGGCAATTTTCTACGATATCATGCGGTACGATCCTACATGAATCTAACCGATGCACAAATCCATCCTACAAAAAACACAACAAAGATGCAGAATACCAGAGCAAAAGTATATGAAATTTCTAGGAGGAATCCAGGGTGAGGAGACTAGATTAAATAGAATTGAATAGGTTGAGAGGTTGGGCTAAAAATGAAGGTTACAACTTCCCCTATTCTAGACAAAATAGTTTGAGTCGATCCTGTAACCGTCGTGTAGTTGCCTAGGTAGAGACAAAGAGGTTGCAACTAAATTTTGACATCTTGCTAAATCAGGCATTTTTCTGTTTTGGACAAAATCGAGCGATCCGATCTCATACAAAATCACCCGATCTCATACAGAATCGTACGATCTCAGATCAGGCGATCCGATCTTGCGAGGAGGTTAGACATGTACATAGTGTTTTGGCAATTTGAGGGGTCAAATGGTGTCAAAATTGGACATATAATATACCGTTGGAAATATATTTTCAAGCCCTATCCAATGGTGTAGGTTTTGGGAAATTTGGAGGGGATTTGTTTAGGTAAAATTAAGCTCAAATATGACCTTACTTTTCTAGGAGGAAAACTAAGGAAAATGAGTCAATTTTTCATGTCTACAGGAACCTTCTTGGATGAAAGTTCCTTTTGTATTCCCTTATTTTCATTATAGTAACCTTATTAGAGAGATTTTTTATAAAGTTCTATATCTTCCATAAAGTAGGAGCTTGTGAATATGAGGTGGATAATGCAAGTACTATAGGAGGAGCAAGAAGAGCCAGTATTACAGGTGGGGTAGGGAGTGTTGGCACTATAGATGTGTTAGTCCATTGTGTAAAGTTCATAGGAGGTAGGAGTGTTGGATAAGTGGGCACCGAGATAGCTGGCTATGGCTGACTATTAGAGAAATGGAAAATAGGTGTCAAAGGCTTGGAAGGCAATATTTCTATAGCAATAAGGATATTTTTAGCATTTATAGCTTCTTGGAATATCTGAGGGAAGGCAAGGACATTTGATTACTTTATCATCAGTCCTAGATCTAAACTGAAAGCTCTTCGATAATAATATATGGCTTGTTCATGGGTTGGCCTAAGACCATATGACACTATTTTTTAGGTGTGGATAAACATAATATTAAAGTTCATGATTTCTTCTTGTGGATGTATTTGTATGATTTTGAATCGGGTAAGCAAAAAAATGGGTCTGCTTATTCATTGAACTCTTCTATTAGCTTGGATTCCAGAGCATTCTAGGAATTTATACTCTTATCGGGTAGAGTTCTATACCAGTAAAGCACCTTTCCTTTCAGGAAAATTACCAATAATTTTATCATCACATCCTCATATTGTATATTGTGCACAATAGCCAATGATGCTACATCTTAAAAATGTGCATATAATTTATTTGTAGTACCATCATACATTGGCAAGGCTTTCAAGGCTGCTTAGAGAATAACATGTTGATCAAATAGATCAATGGGACCTGTGTTATTCTAGTTAGGAACTATTGGGCTCTAATTTTGAGCCATTACTATTAATTAAACAACAGATGCTTGGGACATAGGTATTGAGTGAGTAACAATCTGATATTCTTCTTGATCTTCAACAAAAGTAGGATCTTCAGTAATTAGCTTGTATTGCATTCTTCTAAAGTAAAAATCTAATAAATCAATCAGTTCTTTTGATACACTAGCCCTATATCTTGTAAACATGAAATAATAGCAAGACTAGTATGGCTTTCTAGGTGTATCTTCAATGAAGTTTCCAGGTGATTAAATGGGACTAGACAAACCAGGTATCACTAGACATTTTGTTTATCCAAAATGTAGGATCATGTCCCATCGAGCGTGCTAGAAACTATTGGTTGGAAGTTTGTCTAATGGTAAGGATTGTACACCCACAACCTTGACCAATTTTGAATGGCCTCAAATCTAAAATCTCTAAGGCTAATCTTTAGAGAAGGTTGATTCTTAAAGGATCCTAGCTAACTATGCTTCAATGGAAAAGGGAGGTGAGGAAAAGCAAGAAAGTAAAAGCTATAAATTACAAGGGATAGAGTTAGACACATCAAAATGCATACAATATTCAAATACCCAACAAGTACATGTAGATCATATAACATACCATCAAATACTTCTCATTTGCATTTAACATGTAGAGTTCAATTATGAATTCCAAAATTAGAGAATGAAATCCAGGATGCAGAATTACAACATAATAATTCATCGACAGGAATAAATAATCAAACAAACATACATACATGAAAATATTTGGAGGTAAAACAATGATCCACTTGTATTATCTGTGTTTAAAATATTACATGTAAGTTGTAATAGCCAAATAGCCAACCACATTTCTACCTTACATTCTTACATATATAGCACTTTTAAAATCTCTTTACTACAAGTGGATACAACACTAATAACTCAGGCTTGCCAACCACCTCTTTTGCATGTCATTGAGACCTTTTAATGGAGAGTGACCAAACTAGGAAAGGCTTGATTGTATAAACTAACCATGCACCTCCCTATTTAGTGTAGTATAGTACTGGCCACCTTTGACTATTTCTACAACCACTGCATCATCCTCCTAGTGTATATAATATTTATGCACATTTGAATATTAGAGCTGCTAGGACTATTAATATGATCTATAGCCTATCGTAGAGAAAGTACTAATAGCATATTACATTTGATGTGCTTCTTGGATATGCATTGGTTGTACACAAGCAACCTGGCCTATCAGACATTAAGTGGTTGAACTACCTATATCTCTTTGGAAATAGTGTCCCCCTTTCATTCTTAGTGGAAGATTGATGTTTTCAAATTTGAATCTAATTTGATTGATTAAGTGGGGATTTGGGATAAAGACAACTCATGTTGCTTGTTGTACCATGGTTAAACTGTTTACCTAGTTTGCACCCCATCTATCATAACATTCCTTATGGTGGATATTCAGGCTTAATCCTAGGACTATGGCCTCCCATTTTTTCACCCCACTATGATCTTATTCAAACTTCAACCATCAACTCTAGTGGGGTTTCAGGTTCTTGTGCAATCAAGGGCCTTCCTACTTTTTTGCCTTCAAAACACTACGACAAGCTTTTTGGAACATCATTAGTTCTTTACCTTCCCATTTCCCTACCCTATACCATATTGAGGTGGAGTTTTAGGCCCCTCTCTAATGGTAAGGCATCCTAATTTTTTGCCCATCCAAATACTTGTCAATTTTGGGTAAATCTTTAGGGAGGTATCAGAAGCGATCATGTTCAATTCCTCGCTTGGCACTTTTTCTCTTTCTTTGTGCCATAAAATATCCCAGTACTCTTCAACCATTATAGGTACAAAGTGGGTGGAAAAAACACCCACACCTATCAAAATAAATGGAAACAACCCCTACCAAATAATGATAGATTCCCAGTTCCCTAGGTAGTTGAAAAGTATGATCCAATTCCTAGGGAACAAGAAAATGATAAAAACACTCCAAAATAGGGAGAAAAGGAGAAGAATAAAGAACAATTAGGTTCTAAAGAGGAGGCAAAGGAGAAGTTGAAATTCCCTTCCATCACCAAGAGGTAAAGGATTGAAGCTACTCAGTAGTATAAGAGGAAATTTGGTGAAACTGACAAAAAATATGAGAAGATCCCTTTAGAAAATTCTGATTTCAACATTGTAGAAGAACTAAAGAGGACTCCTTCTAGAGAAAGTATTTATGACACTCTCTTCATCCCTAGTTAGATTGATCTATTGAAGGCTTATTTAAACAAGAATTCTCAGGAAAAGTAAACTACTACCATTTTCAACCTATCACATGGCCAAGAAAATATGACCCTAGCAACCCTAAAAAACAAACCCTCTCCTTTTTACATTTCTTTAAGAATGGAAGGGTGGATTATCCATAATTGTATGATAGATTCAGGAGCTTCAACTATAGTCATGCCTAAAGTAGTTTGTGATGAAATGGGAATGGAGTATACTCACTCTTGTCCAGGAGTGTTGCAATTGGATGGGACACCATTCAAGACCATTGGAGTTGTAAAATATGTGTTGATGAAATTACATAGGGCCCTAGAGGTCACTATTGTGCAAGAAATTGTAGTAGTAGACCTAAAGCCTTATTTTGGTTTATGTATTTCTAGAGAATTCACAGCCAAGCTAGGAGGTTACATGTATTTGGATTATTTTAGCATTATGATTCCATATAAAGGTAAAAAAATAAGGATAACTCCTAAAATTCTTGTAGCTTATCATATTTATAAAATTGAGGAAGACATATATAATCACTCTGTAATGGAGGAACCTGAACTAGTAGAGATCCTTGAGGATTTAGAAGTTGAAGATGAGTTACCATTTAGAGAGGATCATAGTCTATTTGAAATAGGAATGGGCACTTATAGCATTTCTTCTGAGGCTAAGAAAAGGACCCCTGCCATATCCAATCAGTCACTGAGAGAGTCAAAGATTTGGACAATGCATTTTGATGGAGCAAGATGCAAAAATGGGGTTGGTGCTAGCATAATTTTGAAATCTCCTTCAGAAGGTATAAAGAGTTTTGCATATAGACTGACTTGGTCTTGTACTAATAATGTTGTAGAATATGAGGCTTTGTGCTTAGGATTAATGCAAGCAGAGAAAATGGGAATCAAAATGTTGGACATATATGGTGATTCAGAACTAGTGGTTAATCAAGTTACAAAGAAATGCAACAACAAACACCATTACTTAAAAACATATAGGAATAGAGTATGGGATTTGATGGAATATTTTAATGCTCTAAACATCCATTCTATTCCTAGAATTCAGAATATTTTGGCTGATGCTTTAGCCATTAAAGGTTCTAATTTTAGCCCATCTTCAAACTTTGGGTCAGCTAAGGATAAAAGGATCAAATTAGTTTTCAAGCCTTTGGTACTAGATAGATAAATTTTCTAGCAGGTTTTTGAAAATGATGATCATATTATTGACTTCCTAGTTAGAGAGGCTTGCTTGTCTAATTTACAGGAGGATTTTCCTTAAGAAATGGATTAGCAGGATATCATATAATTAAAAAATAATCATATTCCTAAGGGCTTGATCACATTGGAGAGTCTTTTTGACAATGAATATGGAAAGAAATCAAGAGCCATGAAAATTGATGATGAAATTTATAAAGAGATTGAAATTGAAAAGGATAAGAAGCTTAAGGTTGGCATTCAGTGTTCTCCAAGAGAAGTGGAGGAACTTAAGGTCCTATGCCTTCAATACCAAGACATTATAGCCTGGTCTTATGAAGATCTTAAGGTGTATGATAAAAAGATTATTCAGCACACTATTGAGCTAGAATCTGATGCAAAACCATTTAGATAAAAATAGAGACCTGTGAACCCCAAGATTGAATCTATAATGAGATAGGAATTGCTCAAACTACTGAAAGCAAATATTATTTACCCTATCAAACATTCTACATGGGTTGCCAACTTGGTACCTATCAAGAAAAAGAATGGGGACATCCACCTATGTGTTGATTTCAGAAACTTAAATAAGGCATCACTAAAAGATCACTATCCTCTCCCTCAGATTGACCAAATTTTGTAGATTGTTGTAGGGGCTGAGAGGTTCTCTCTATTAGATGGCTTCTCTGGATATAATCAGATTTGGGTGAAGGATGAAGATCAGTTCAAAATAGCCTTTACTACCAAATGGGGTACCTTTGCTTACCAGAGAATACCTTTTGGTTTGTCTAATGCAGGGGCTACTTTTCAGAGAGCTATGGACTATGCTTTTGGGGATTTGATTAATAGAGTCATTCTTATCTATCTTGATGATATGACTGTATTTTCCCATGAAAAACAAGCACACTTGAAACACTTGGAGCAGGTTTTTCAAAAATATAGAGTTTGGCATTTCTCTAAATCCAAAGAAATCATTTTTTGTAGTCCATGAGGGTAAGTTATTAGGGCATGTAGTCTCTAAAGAGGGAATGTCAATTGATCCTGATAGAGTAAAATCAATACTGGCTCTTCCTCTCCCCATGAATAAGAAAGCTTTGCAATCCTTCTTTGGGTAGATCAATTTTGTAAGGAAGTTTATTTTAGATTTTGCTCAAATCGTTAAACCTATTTTAGAGTTGCTTAGAAAGAACATTGAGTTCAAATGGATTGAAAAGATGAAGTAAGCTTTTGAGGCAATTAAGTAGGCTATTGCTACTACCTCGATATTGGTAAACCTTGATTTTGGCAAAGATTTCATTTTATATGCCTATGGAGTTGATGATAGTTATGTCACAAAAATGACACAAAAGAATGATGCTGGAGAAGAACACCCTATATTTTTTTGGAGTCAAACCCTCCATGAGTACCAGACTAAATATAATTTTATTGAGAGACAAGTATTTGTAGTTATGAAATCATTAAAAAAATTCAGACAGTACTTGGCTCAAAGTAAGACTTTGGTTTATGTGGTACACCCAGATGTTAGGAATTTCATCTTACAAGGAGAGTTGGGTGATAAAAGAGTTGGTTGGATTACCAAAATTTAATAATATGATGTAGAAATCCATCCTACAAATTTGGTTAGAGGTAGAGCATTATGTCAAGAATTGGCAATAAAATCAAGCTCAAATCAGATAACAACTTGTCAGTCATCAGGATCTAGATAGAAGGAAGATAGTTTTTTAGAAAAATTAGATTGGGTTGATCAGCTGACAAGTTATTTTCAAATAGGAGTATGCCCTCAAGATCTTAACACTTCACAAAGAAGAAGATATAGACTTCAAGCTTTGAGATATGTCCTTTTACCTGAGGGAATATATAGAAAGAATCTTGATGGAGTTTTCTAAAATGTTTGAAAGATAATCAGAAATAAAAATCATAGAAGAATTTCATGGACTTTCAGGGGGACATTTTTTAGGAAGAGTAACTACTATGAAAATAATAAGAGCAGGCTACTATTGGCCTACTATTTTTGTTGATACTTTCAAAGCAACAAGAACCTGTGATAAGTGCCAGAGATATGTAGGGAGGAATAGGAATGCATCATTTCCCCTTAAGCCTATTCAAGTAGAAGAACCATTCTAGTAGTGGGGACTAGATTTTATTGGAGTAATAAATCCCAACTCTTCAGTAGGTCATAAATATATCCTGATTACTACTAATTATTTCACTTGATGGGTTGAAGCAATCCCTACTAAGAAGGTTGATCAAGATGTAGTGATTGAATTTATTGAAATCCTGATCACAAGGTTTGGCCTTCCTAAAGCTCTAGTGAGTGACAATGGTCCATATTTTATAGGTGCAAAGTACATTGAATTTACAATTCAATATGGCATATGTCTAAAGAATTATTCTAACTATTACCCTCAAGGGAATGGACTAGTAGAGTCCACTAACAAAAATCTACTCAGAATTTTGAAAAAGAGTACTGAAAGACAATAAAAGAAGTTGGCATCTTCTCTTAGAATAGGCCTTGTGGGTAGATAGGATTACTATCAAGAAGTCAATCAATACATCCCCTTATGCATTAGTGTATGGGAAAGAAGCTATTCTTCCCACTCATCTTGAGATACTAGCTCTAAGGTTGACTAGCCAAGATTATTCACTAGATCAAAATCTAGTAGAGGCCAGGTTAATGCACCTTTTGTAGTTGGAAGAATAGAGGACCAAAGCATATGAGAGTTTTCAGAAACACTCCATGAACACTAAGGGATGGTTTGATAAGAAGGCCAAATTTAAGAAATTTAAGGTTGGTGATTCAATCCTAAGATGGAATGAGGAGAAATCTAAACCAAGCAACCATAAAAAGTTTAATTCCTTCCAGGAGGGTCCCTATAAGATTGTTGCAATAAAAAAAAACAATGCTTTTCAGCTACAAGTTCAGAAAGGAAACTTGAAACCAATCCTGATTAATGGATATCATCTAAATTTGTATTTTAAGTAAATGGATACCATCTAAAGTTGTGTTTTAAGTAAAAAATCCTTTCCCTTGTATTATATGTACATATTTGTATTATATCATCATTTCTTTTAACTTTTCAATAGAAGAAAAATAGAGGTCATGGCCTGCAATATGTTCTCATTCAAAGGTCAAAGTGGTCAAATCCTAAAGAGATGATATCATTTCTGCTACGTGCTCTGTGTCATGCCCAAAAAAAGAATTAAGTATTAGTGGGTTGCAAGCCACGATAGATTCTAGGCCACAACCAATAAACGAATAAATCTTCACTTACAAGCCACACCATTATACCACCAATACAAGATTTTTAAGCATGTAACTAAGTGGTGATTCAGATACCTCATTAAGGGTAGAATAGGATCATGCAAGCTACTTAAAGCTAAAATTGATAGCAAATTATTTTGTAAAGTGTGTTAGATTTTAGAGACCATTGATACAGAGACTTAGCAAAAATTTATATAGAAATGATAGAGCAATTTTAGAGGTTTCTTCATAAATGGCATCACCAACCACAAAGCAAGCTACTGAGCCAAAAAGTAGTGAGGCCACACGCTATATAGATAAAGCACTGGTGGTGGTTGATACGATAATGACATGGAAGATAAGAGATAAGCTGAGGCAAGAGATTGACAACAGATTTTTTAGAGGACTACCAATTTTAGTTCAAGGTACTTGTGTTGTCCGCTCTCTTTTGTCCTTTTATATCTGTGATTATGTTCATCCATGTCTAGAATTGATTGTTGCAATAGTAAAATTTTATGACCCTAAGTATAAGGCAGTTAAAATAGCTCAGGGTAAAACCCTTTTTAACATAACTGCACAAGCTTGTTGTGATCTCTTTGCCATGGGTAGAATACCACCTGTAAACCCTAAGCCCTTTGACCCAGATGAACAAGCTAGGTATTACTCATTGAAAGGGCATACAAAGAATGGTGACCATTTTAGGGATTGGGTGTATGGCCAATTTAAAACCATAAAGTCCAGAGATAGTTTACCCAATACCCCAATTACCACTAGGCATTTCACCAACCCAAAACTCTTTTCCATGCTAGCAACGTTGGTCGGGCTATATTCTAATGAAAATGTGAGAGATTGGTAGATAGCCATGATTTACTACATTTCCAATGAAAAATGTATGATATGTCTATGGGTGATAGCAATACCAGACTAATTTACTTTTACTGGCCTACTTTCCTTGCCAAAATAATGCATGAGTAGTTGGTGGTAATGAAGAAATATTTTGAGGTTGCCTCGTTCAAACACTGCTCTAATTTGGCATGGATGTTTCTTAGTGCTACTAGGCAAGAAATGTCTTGGATAGTAGTAATAGACAAATATGAAGGTGGAAACCCTATACCAGTCTATACATGGACTAGGGTCTTGAGTAGGTTTGAATCCTATTACAATTTCAATAGAGAGTTTTTGGGGCCAGCCTTGAAAATCATGTATGGACAGTGTCCCAGAATTTCCCCTCTAGCTAAGGAATTGTTACAAAAAAAGCAAGCTAAAGAAGGAGACTGGTACATTTTTACTGAGGGTACAATCATTAGGCTTTATGGCTTCATAGAGAAACCATTTTTGCTACCATATTTTGTCACTAGTAGGATTTTGGCATTAGAATATTGTAGGTAAGCTAACTACGTTAACTGCACTTTTGGTATTGGGATAAAGAGAAAAGGAATGATCAATTACCCTCTTAATGTGGAAGATATTATAGTAACAAGAAGAGGTTAGTATGAACATATTACTCAAACCATGGAAATACTAGGTCTTAGTCAGCTTCCTCAAAGATGGAGGTATGACCCAACCAATAAATTTTTGGAAAAGCTAAAAACTCTCAATGGTGATAAGGCTCCAAAATTTGAAAGGACTCTGAGGCCACAAATTGAGAAATTCAAGAAATAATGAGAACTCCCCATTAGAATGGAATGTTGGAAATATGGAACCACTCCCCCTTGGAGAGAATTTTATGAACATGTGGTTGATTATGACCCTGAGCATAAGAAAACCCACCAGTTGAAAGAAGCAAAAATTCAAACCATACAGGAAAAGACTGGTTGGGATGAGGCTAAAATTTTGGAATGGTGGAAAATGAGAGTTGAGACAAATACTATAGCCCCCAGGTATGGCCACCAATCTGATACTGATTTATCTGATAAGTATGATAAATATTTTAAGACTTGGATGGCCAAGAATGGTAAAAACTTAGCATTGAGCTTCAGAAAGGTTGAAAAAGGAAAAGCAGAAAAGGGTAAGGTAAGAGGAAAAAGTCATAGGTAAAGAAGCAAGATAAATATCAAATACCTCTAGCTTCTCCCTCCCCATAATCTCAATAGCTTGATAATGCTACAACAGCTTCATCACTAATGATTGAAAAGGGACAACCCATTTATGAACATGTTGGAAATATTAGGTATATTGGTTGTCATTGATGTCAAAAGTGAAATGGTTGAGATTTATCTTCAAGGCATAAATATTGATGTCAAAAGGTATGATAGTCATCAAGGCAAAAACATTCTCCATGGTTGAGTTTACAAGAAAAATAACAAGGTTTAAATTTGATTTTATTTCTATTGCTTTAAAAAAAAATTATAACATCACCAAGGGCCAAAGGTTTAAGGTTTATAATATTTAAATCTAAAAATATTTAAATATTCCAAAAAGAAATAGAGGTTTGAGAGTCAAATCATGGAAGTTATTTGAAAAGGAATAAAAATAATATTAAATTTTGAGCGTCAACGTCATGGCAAGAGGAGGACAAAATTCATATAAATAAAGTTTCAAAACCTTTGCAAAGGAAATTTGTTGGGTTGAATTTTTGAAATCCGCTCGTTCTTGGAAATGATAAATCGCAGAAGAAGAGAAGCACAATTTTTGATAAAAGGGACAGCAAGGATAAATACAAAATGTTGCACAATTTGTTTCCAGCTAGTAGGCTAGCACAGTTGGTCACTGGGGCAGTGCTAAGGCACTGTGAGAGAGGTGATCATTGGTTCGAATCATGTGGAAGACAGTTTTGATGACATATACAGCATTTTGATTGGTAACGTGAGAAGAGGTTTAAAATTACATTTGTGTATCATTGTTGCTACTACTAGGAGAAGCCCAGCTAGACGCCTAGCAAGTGCTAGGGCACCATGGAGAAGGAGGTCACAGGGTTAATTCCTGCAAGCACTTTTTTTAAGGCAGCAAAGGGGTAAATCATGGGCTCATGAAAGGTATGAATTTTTTGATTAAAAATTAACTTGTCAAGGTGTTTTTTTTCGTTGTGCATGATTGAAGATTTCTGAGGGTAAAATATTTTAATTTGATATTTTAGTTAGAGGGAGCCATAAGGTGTAATAAAGGATATTTTATATTGTATTTTTAGGAGTAATAAGGTGTTAAAAGAGTATTTGATATTGTAAAGTTAGCATGAAATAAATTTGAAGGTTGTGATATTGTATTTTTAGAAGGAGTAATAAGGTGTTAAAAGAGTATTTGATATTGTAAAGTTAGCATGAAATAAATTTGAAGGTTGTGATATTGTATTTTTAGATAGGAGGAATAAGGTGTATTTGTGAGCATTGATTTTTGTATTATTGAAAATAAATTTGAGGGTTTTTACAAGTATTATTTTTAGGCATTTTTTGGTACATATTTTTGAGAGAATTTCTAATGAGGGTGACTTGAAAAAGGAGTTTTTGACTAACTTGTTTTGAAAGAGGTACAATAAAGGGAATTTCTTTTTGAGACAGGATTTGAGGGCACATATTCATCAAAGCAAGTTAAGAGGTATGGTGATATTATTCCTTCTTTAGGGTGTTTGGTTGAGAAAATATTTCTGAATTATAAGGTGGAGAAATAAGTATTATGTAAGTGCATTTTTGGAAATACATGATCTAGGGTTTGAGAAAAATTGTGCTTCATTATTGTTAAATAAATTTGAAAATATACTAGCAAGGTTTTGAAAGAAAATTTGTGCATTGGTTTTAAGTGATATTGGAAATGAAAATGCAAGAGTTATAGATCAGTTTTTGTGAAGCAAATTTGTGCATCTTCATGATTGACTTTGTGAGTAGATGAGAAAGACTTGTGCATTGTGATTGGTCTTGAAGTAAAGGTGCAACTCAGCAATAACCAGGTCAGTTATCAAGTGCTAGACTAGAGCTACCTTTAGAATGCAATAAATGTGAGACATGTGAAAGCGACATACTTAATTAATGTGAAGACCATATTGAGCATTTATTAGTGCATATCATTCTCTATATGTTCAAGAGGTTAAACGAATTCTGGGTAGAATATATCTGAAATACTTTGATTAAAAAAAGTAATTTAAGCATGTGATATGAGCAATTTTTGAGCATGAATTAGAGCATATTTGAGTAGGTTTGTTGAGCAGATTTGAGTGGGTTTGTTGAGCATATTTGAGTAGGTTTGATGAGCATATTTGAGTAGGTTTGGTGAGCATATTTGAGCAAAGTTGAGAACAGGTTTTGGAGTAGATTTGAGCAAGCCTTGAGTGAAGACTTGAAGCATATTTGAATAGAGTTAAGAGCAAGTTTTGGTGGATTAGATTTGTGTAAGCATTATGTGTAGGCATAGAGTAGATTTGAGCAGAGGTGAGAGCAGACCTTATGGGAAGGCTTGGAGTAGATTTAAGTAGAGCTGAGAGTAGGTCTTCTGAGTAGGATTGGAGCAGATTTGAGCAAAGTAGAAAGCAGGCCTTGTGAGAAGGCTTGGAGCAGATTTGAGTAGAGTTGAGAGCAAGCCTTGTGAGAAGGCTTGGAGTAAATTTGATAAGAGCTGAGAGTAGGCCTTGTGAGGAGGCTTGAAGTAAATTTGAAAAAAGTAGAAAGCAGACCTTGTGAGAAGGCTTGGAGCAGATTTAAGTAGATTTGAGAGTAGGTCTTGTGAGGAGGCTTGGAGTAGATTTGAGCAAAGTAGAAAGCAGGCCTTGTGAGAAGGATTGGAGCAAAATTGAGCAGAGTTGAGAGCAGGCCTTGTGAGAAGGCTTGAGGTAGATTTGAGCAAGTATCATGAGGAGGCTTGTATTAGATTTGTGTAGAGTTGAGAGCAAGCCTTGTGATAAGGCTTGAGGTAGATTTGAGCAAGTCTTGTGAGGAGGCTTGGAGCAGATTTGTATAGAGTTGAGAGTAGGCCTTGTGAGAAGGCTTGAGGAATATTTGAGCAAGTCTTGTGAGGAGGCTTGGAGTATATTTATGTAGAGTTATGAGTAGGCTTTGGAACTGACTAGAGTAAAAGGGATTGGTGTCTCCTGTGGATAGAGGTCCATGAACCAGAGTAAAGAGGATTGGTGTCTCCTATGGATAGAGGTCCACAAACTTGAGCATAGGGGATTGGTGTCTCCTTTGGGTTGGTACCCATAAAAATTGTAATAGGGAATTGGTTCCCAAGAGATTGGTTGAGGAAATTTATAAGAAATATTTTCTCCGTGGATGTAGCCCACATTGGGTGAACCATGTTAAATCTATGTCTCTCATGTGTGTGATTATTTGTGCATTGTTTCATTTACTACATTGATATTATTGTTGTTATCATTTGGAAAGAAAAGTAAAAGTTTTGATCTTATATTGTTCACCCCCTCTCAGTATAAGCTTGTGTTCTTCAATTGGTATCAGAGTGGGTTCCTTCAAGGAAGCCTAACAGCTTGAAGGAAGATCTTACAAGAACACAAATGGCTAATCAGGAAGGATTTTCAACACATAGAGCTCCATTGTTTAATGGAACTAACTATGCTTTTTGGAGTGTAAGGATGAAGATATTTTTTATGGCACAGGGATTTGATACATGGAATTCAGTAGAGAATGGGTACACACCACCTGCAACTCCTCCCATAGATATAAGTGGTAATAAAATATATGAAAATAATGCCAAGGCAATGAATGCAATTTTAAGTGGATTACAAGAAAAAGAGTTTATGAATATTATGCACTAAAAATCATAAAAATAAATGTTGAACAAATTATAGAATACATATGAAGGATATGACAAGGTTAAGTTGGAAAAACTCCACACTCACATGAGTAAGTTTGAGGAATTAATGATGAAATATGAGGAAGATATTGCTAGGCATCTACTTCATATTGATGAGGTTGTTAACACCATCCATGGACTTGGAGAAAATATTGAGGATTCTACTATTGTTCAAAAAATTCTAAGATCACTTCCCATGAGGTATGATGCAAAGGTTTTAGCAATAGAAGAAATAAAGGATCTCACAACTTTGAGGATAGATGAACTACATGGGATTCTCACAGCTTATGAGATGAGAACAAAAAAGGATCAAACATACAAAAGGGAGGAAACATTCAAAGCTTAAAAGAAAACAAAGGATAAAGAATCAAAATCAAGTGATGAATCAAGCAATGAAGAGGTAAATTTTGTAAGAAGAAATAAGAAGGGTCCAAGGAAACATAATAATATGTAGACTGTGAAATATTTTAGTTGTGGAAACATTGGTCACTATGCAGATTATTGTCCACAAAATGGATATAGTAGCAGTGAAGATGAAAAAGAATACAAGAAAAATAAAGAAAGAAAATTTGGTTATGAAAATAAAATCAAGCATGGTCAAGGCAAGCATGAAAAGAAGATTTTTTCAAAGGCACAAGAAAATTTTTTATGCTAAAGAAGCAAGCAGTGCTTCAAGTGACAGTGATGAAAGTCTTTCAGATAGTGAAAAAGAAGAGATTCTATTTTTGGCAATAGAAGAGGAAGAGGATACTTCCATTAAATACCAAGTAGAAGAGAAAGAGAATACTCCTGTTGAAAACCTAGTAGAAGAGAAAGAAGATGCTCCTATAGTTGAAGACCTAGAAAAAGAGAAATATTTAGAAAAGGAAAAGGAAACCCTGGTTGACATGAAAAAGGAACTTATTGCTGCTCTTGGAGAATTGGAAAGAGTGAAAAGGGAGAACTTAATATTAAAGGCTCAAGTTCAAGAGGAAGAGAAAACAAAGGCAAATCTTCTACAAGATCTCACTAATTTAAGATTTAAGGTTGAAGAGGGAAGAAGAGTTGAAGAAAGTATGGTTGAAAAATTAGAGGTAAAAGAGTTAGAGTGTGAAAATCTAGAAGATGAAGTTATCTCTCTAAAGAAAGGACTTGGAAAATATCTTGATAAGCTAACTAGGTTTAAGGAAAGCTCAAAAACCTTGGATGACATTCTCAAAATACAGAGATCTCCATTTATCAAGACAAGACTAGGTTATGAAGAAGGCCAAGAGATATAGAAAGGGGAGTCAAGCTCAAAAGGAAAAGAAGTTTCAAAGGAAGTGATTGAAGAAGAACCTAAGACCTATGATGATGAGTTGAGAAGTGGAAGCATCAAAGAGGAAGAAAACAATGCACAAACAAGTAATAGGGATCATCATAGAAAAGGTAAGGAAAGAACTATGAGACCACACTCTCCAAGATAAGACAAATACTTCTTCCAAGGACATTGTTACTCATGTAATCATTTTTGTCATAGAGCTATACATTGCAAGGTTCATAGCAGGAATGATTTTGGATTCATCAAGAGGAAATTCAAATCATTTGCACCTTCCAAGAACTACAACATCATATGTTACAATTGCAATAAGGTTGGGCATAGAGCAAAGTGGTGTAGAACAGAATTTCAGGAACTACCAAGAATAAGCAAGAATCAGGATGTTCAAAAGGTTCAAAGAGGTATGACTACAAAGGTGTGGAAAATAAGATTGAAAAAGAAGAAGAGCATTGTAAATTGGGAGTAGCTTTACTCCCATCCCAAACTTAATCACCTCAAGGAAAGGAGGTGGTGAGGGGGTTGAGCTAAGAATATTATTTTTAGCCCCAAAGGAGCCCTTTGCCATTGATGTCAAAGGGGGAGAGAATTTAGTGAGGGGGAGCAGCTTCTCAAGGGGAGCAGATATGGAATCTAGTTACAAGAAAAGAATATTTTTTAAAAGGATTGCCATCAATGAAAAAGGGGATATTGTTGGAAATATTAGGTATATTGGTTGTCATTGATGTCAAAAGTGAAATGGTTGAGATTTAACTTCAAGGCAGAAATATTGATGTCAAAATGTACGATAGTCATCAAGGCAAAAACATTCTCCATGGTTGAGTTTGCAAGAATAATAAGAAGGTTTAAAGTTAATTTTATTCTTGAAAAATATGTATAAGATCACCAAGGGCCAAAGGTTTAAGGTTTATAATATTTAAATCTAAAAAGATTTAAATATTCCAAAAATAAATAGAGGTTTGAGCACCAAATCGTAGAAGCTATTTGAAAAGGAATAAAAACAATATCAAAGTTTAAGTGTTGATGACATGGCAAGAGGAGGAAAAAATTCATATAAATAAATTTTCAAAATCTTTGCAAAGGGAAGTCGTTGGGTTGAATTTTCGAAATCTGCTCATGCTTGGAAATGATGAATAATAGAAGAAGAGGAGCATGATTTTTTGTGAAAGGGATAGCAAGGATAAATATGAAAGGTTGCATTATTTATTTACAACTGGTAGGCTAGTGCAGTTAGTAGGCTAGTGCAGCTAGTCGTTGGGGCAGCGCTAAGGCATTGTGAGAGAGGTGATCACTGGTTTGAATCACATGGAAGATAGTTTTGATGGTGATAGTGTTTTGATTGGTAACATGAGAAGATGTTTAAAATCGCGTTTGTGTATCACTGTTGCTACCTCTAGGAGCAGCCCAGTTGGACACCTAGAAAGTGCTAGGGCACCATGGAGAAGGAGGTCATAGGATCAATTCTTGCAAACACATTTTACAAGGCAGCGAAGGGGTAAATCATGGGATCATGAAAGGTATGAAATTTTTTAATAATTTTTAAGTTGTTAAGGTGTTTTTGTTCATTGTTCATGATTGAAGATTTCTGAGGGTAAAATATTTTAATTTTATATTTTAGTTAGAGGAAGCCAGAAGGTGTAACAAAGGATATTTTATATTGTATTTTTAGGAGTAATAAGGTGTTAAATGAGTATTTGATATTGTAAAGTTAGCATGAAATAAATTTTAAGGTCGTGATGTTGTATTTTTGGAAGTAGTAATAAGGTGTTAAAAGAGTATTTGATATTGTAAAGTTAGCATGAAATAAATTTGAAGGTTGTGATATTGTATTTTCAGATAGGAGAAATAAGGTGTATTTGTGAGCATTGATTTTTTTATTATTGAAAAGAAATTTGAGGGCTTTTACAAGTATTATTTTCAAGCATTTTTGGGCACATGTTTTTGAGAGAATTTCTAATGAGTATGACTTGAAAAAGGATTTTTGACTACCCTATTTTGAAATAGGCACAAGAAAAGGAATTTATTTTTGAGATAGGATTTGAGGGTACATCTTCATCAAAGCAAGTTAAGAGGTATGGTGATATTATTCCTTCTTTAGGGTGTTTGGTTGAGAAAATATTTCTGAATTATAAGGTGGAGAAATAAGGATTATGTATGTGCATTTTTGGAAATACATGAGCTAGGGTTTGAGAACAATTGTGCTTCATTATTGTTAAATGAATTTGAAAATATACTAGCAAGGGTTTGAAAGTAAATTTGTGCATTGGTTTTAAGTGATATTGGAAATGAAAATGCAAGAGTTATAGATCAATTTTTGTGAAGAAAATTTGTGCATATTCATGATTTAATTTATGAGTAGATGAGAAAGACTTGTGCATTGTGATTGGTCTTGAAGTAAAGGTACAACTCAGCTATAACTAGGTCAGTTATCAAGTGCTAGACTAGATCTACCTTTAGAATGGAATAAATGTGAGACATGTGAAAGCAACAAACTTAATGAATGTGAAGAACATATTGAGCATTTGTTAGTGCATATCATTCTCTATATGTTCAAGAGGTTAAACAAATTTTGGGTAGAATATGTCTGAATACTTTGATTAAAGAAATAAATTTAAGCAGGTGATATGAGCAATTTTTGAGCATGAATTAGAGTATATTTGAGCAGGTTTTTTGAGCATATTTTAGCAGGTTTGATGAGCATATTTGAGCAGGTTTGGATAGCATATTTGAGCAGAGTTGAGAACAAATTTTGGAGCAGATTTGAGCAAGCCTTAAGTGAAGTCTTGAAGCATATTTGAGCAATCCTTGAGTGAAGGCTTGAAGTAGATTTGAGTAGAGTTAAGAGCAGGTTTTTGTTGAGCAGATTTGTGCAAGCCTTATGTGTAGGCTTAGAGCATATTTGAGCAAAGCTGAGAGTAGGCCTTGTGAGAAGGCTAGGAGCAGATTTAAGTAGAGCTAAGAGTAGGCCTTGTGAGGAGGCTTGGAGTATATTTGATCAAAGTAGAAAGTAGACCTTGTGAGAAGGCTTGGAGCATATTTGAGCAGAGTAGAGAGTAGGCCTTGTGAGAAGGCTTAGAGCAAATTTGAGTAGAGTTGAGAGCAGGCCTTATGGGGAGGCTTTGATTAGATTTAAGCAGATCTAAGAGAAGCCTTGTGAGGAGGCTTGGAGTAGATTTGAGTAAAGTAGAAAGTAAGCCTTGTGAGAAGGCTTGGAGCATATTTGAGTAGAGTTGAGAGCAGACCTTATGAGAAAGCTTGGAGCAAATTTGACCAGAGTTGAGAGCAGGCCTTGTGAGAAATATTGAGGTAGATTTTAGAAAGTCTTGTGAGGAGGCTTAGAGTAAAATTATGTAGAGTTGAGAGTAGGCCTTGTGAGAAGGCTTGAGGAATATTTGAGCAAGTCTTGTGAGGAGGCTTGGAGTAGATTTATGTAGAGTTGAGAGCAGGCCTTGTGAGAAGGCTTGAGGTAGATTTGAGCAAGTCTTGTGAGGAGGCTTGGAGCATATTTGTGTAGAGTTGTGAGCAGGCTTTGGAACTAACCAAAGCAAAGGGGATTGGTGTCTCCTATGGATAGAGGTTTATGACCTAAAGCAAAGTGGATTGGTGTCTCTTGTGGATAGAGGTCCATGAACTAGAGCATAGGGGATTGGTGTCTCCTATGGATAGAGTTCCATGAACTTGAGCATAGGGGATTGGTGTCTCCTTTGGGTTGGTACCCATAAACATTGTAATAGGGAATTGGTTCCCAAGATATTGGTTGAGGAAATTTATAAGAAATATTTTCTCCATGGACATAGCCCACATTGGGTGAACCACATTAAATATATGTCTCTCATGTGTGTGATGATTTTTGCATTGTTTCATTTACTATATTGCTATTACTGTTGTTATCATTTGGAAAAAAAAAGTCAAAGTTTTGATCTTATACTATTCACCCCCCAACTCTCAGTATAATATTGTGTTCTTCAATTGGTATCAGAGCGGGTTTCTTTAGGGAAGCCTAACAGCTTGAAGGAAGATCTTATAGGAACACAAATGGCTAATCAGGAAGGATTTTCAACACACAAAGCTCCATTGTTTAATGGGACTAACTATATTTTTTGGAGTGTGAGGATGAAGATATTTTTGATGGCATAGGGATTTGATACATGGAATTTAGTAGAGAATGGGTACACACCATCTGTAACTCCTCCCATAGATATAAGTGGTAATAAACTATATAAAATAATGCCAAGGCAATGAATGTAATTTTAAGTGGATTACATGAAACAAATTTTGTGAAGATTATGCATTGCAAATCAACAAAAGAAATGTGGGACAAATTATAGAATACATATGAAGGATATAACAAGGTTAAGTTGGCAAAACTTCAGACTCACAGAAGGAAGTTTGAGGAATTAAATATGAAATATGAGGAAGATATTATTAGGTATCTACTTCGTGTTGATGAGGTTAACACCATCTGTGGACTTGGAGAAAATATTTAGGATTATACTATTGTTCAAAAAAATCTAAGATCACTTCCCATGAGGTATGATGCAAAGGTTTTAGCAATAGAAGAAATAAAGGATCTCGGAACTTTGAGGATAGATGAACTACATGGTATCCTCATAGCCTATAAGATAAGAACATAAAAGGATCAAGCATCCAAAATGGAGGCAACATTCAAAGCTTCAAAGAAAACAAAGGATAAAGAATCAGAATCAAGTGATGAATCAAGTAGTGAAGAAGAGGTAAATTTTGTAAGAAGAAATAAGAAGGGTCCAAGGAAACATAATAATATGCAGACTATGAAATGTTTTAGTTGTGGAAACATTGGTCACTATGCATCTTATTATCCACAAAATGGATATAGTAGCAGTGAAGATGAAAAAGAATACAATAAAAAGAAAGAAAGAAAATTTGGTTATGAAAAGAAAAATAGGCATGGTCAAGACAAGCATGAAAAGAAGATTTTTTCAAAGGTACAAGAAATTTTTTTATGCTGAAGAAGCAAGCAGTGCTTCAAGTGACAATGATGAAAGTCTTTTAGATAGTGAAAAAGAAGAGATTCTATTTTTGGAAATAGAAGAGGAAGATGATACTTCCATTAAATACTGAGTAGAAGAGAAAGAGAATACTCATGTTGAAAACCTAGTAGAAGAGAAATAATATGCTCCTATAGTTGAAGACCTAGAAAAAGAGAAAGATTCAGAAAAGGAAAAGGAAACCCTGGTTGACATGAAAAAGGAACTTATTGCTGCTCTTGGAGAATTGGAAAGAGTGAAAAGGGAGAACTTAAGATTAAAGGCTCAAGTTCAAGAGGAAGAGAAAACAAAATCAAAGCTTCTACAAGATCTCACTAATTTAAGAGTTAAGGTTGAAGAGGCAAGAAGATTTGAATAAAGTATGGCTGAAAATTAGAGGTAAAAGAATTAGAGTGTGAAAAGCTAGAAGATGAAATTATCTATCTAAATAAAGGACTTGTAAAATATCTTTATAAGCTAACTAGGTTTAAGGAAAGACAAAAACCTTGGATGACATTCTAAAAATACAGAGATCTCCATTTATCAAGACAGCAGTAGGTTATGAAGAAAGCCAAGAGATACAGAAAGGGGAGTCAAGCTCAAAAGGAAAATAAGTTTCAAAGGAAGTAATTGAAGAAGCTAAGACCTATGATGATGATTTGACAAGTGGAAGCATCAAAGAGGAAGAAAACAATGCACAAACAAGTAACAAGGATCATCATAGAAAATGCTAGGAAAGGACTATGAGACCACACTCTCCAAGATAAGACAAATACTTATTCCAAGGACATTGTTACTCATGTAATAATTTTGGCCATAGAGCTATACATTACAGGGTTCATAGAAGGAATGGTTTTGGCTTCATCAAGAGGAACTTCAATTCATTTTCTCCTTCCAAGAACTACAACATCAAATGTTACAATTGCAATAAGGTTAGGCATAAAGCAAAGTGGTGTAGAACAGAATTTTAGAAACTACCAAAAATTAGCAAGAATCAGGATATTCAAAAGGTTCAAAGAGGTATGACTACAAAGGTAGGGGAAAAGAAGATTGAAAAATGAGAAGAGCATTATAATTTGGGAATAGCTTTAATCCCATCCCAAACTTAATCACCTCAAGGAAAGGAGGTGGTTAGGGTGCTGAGCTAAGAGTCTTATTTTTAGCCCCAAAGGATCCCTTTGCCATTGATATCAAAGGGAGAGAGATTCAGTAAGGGGGAGAGAATTTAGTGAGGGAAAGCAGCTTCTCAGGGGGAGAAGATATGGAATCTAGTTGCAAGAAAAGAAAATTTTTAAAAGGGTTGCCATCAATGACAAAGGGGGAGATTGTTGGAAATATTAGGTATATTGGTTGTCATTGATGTCAAAATTGAAATGGTTGAGATTTATCTTCAAGGCAGAAATATTGATTTCAAAAGGTATGATAGTCGTCAAGGCAAAAAAATTCTCCATGGTTGAGTTTGCAAGAAAAATAACAAGGTTTAAAGTTAATTTTATTTCTATTGCTTGAAAAATATTTATAAGATCACCAAGGGCCAAAGGTTTAAGGTTTATAATATTTAAATCTAAAAAGATTTAAATATTCAAAAAATAAATAGAGGTTTGAGTGCCAAATTGTGGAATTTATTTCAAAAGGAATAAAAACAATATCAAAGTTTGAGTGCTGACATCATGGTAAGAGGAGGACAAAATTCATATAAATAAATTTTCAAAATCTTTGTAAAGGGAAATCGTTGGGTTGAATTTTTGAAATCCACTCATGCTTGGAAACAATAAATTGCAGAAGAAGAGGAGCATGATTTTTTGCTAAAGGGATAGCAAGGATAAATATGAAAGATTGCATGATTTATTTCTAGCTAGCATGCTATCATAGCTAGTCCCTGGGGTAGCGCTAAGGCATTGTGAGAGAGGTGATCGCTGGTTCGAATCACACGAAAGATATTTTTGACAGTAGAGATAGCATTTTGATTGGTAGCATGAGAAGAGGTTTAAATTTTTGTTTGTGTATCAATGTTGCTACCAATGGGAGCAGCCCAACTGGATGCCTATAAATTGCTAGGGTGCCATGGAGAAGGAGATTACAGGGTCAATTCCTGCAAGCGCTTTTTGCAAGGCAGTGAAGGGGTAAATCATGGTCTCATGAAAGGTATGAATTTTTTGATTAAAAATTAATTTGTTAAGGTGTTTTCGTTTGTTGTACATGATTAATGATTTCTGATGGTAAAATATTTTAATTTGATATTTTAGTTAGAGGGAGCCATAAGTTGTAACAAAGGATATTTTATATGGTATTTTTATAAGTAATAAGGTGTTAAAAGAGTATTTGATATTGTAAAGTTAGCATGAAATAAATATGAAGGTTGTGATATTGTATTTTTGGAAGGAGTAATAAGGTGTTAAAAGAGTATTTGATATTGTAAAGTTAGCATGAAATAAATTTGAAGGTTGTGATATTGTATTTTCAGATAGGAGGAATAAGGTGTATTTGTGAGCATTGATTTTTGTATTATTGAAAAGAAATTTGAGGGCTTTTACAAGTATTATTTTCAAACATTTTTGGGCACATATTTTTGAGAGAATTTCTAATGAGGATGACTTAAAAAAGTATTTTTTGACTAACATGTTTTGAAAGAGGCACAATAAAGGACATTTCTTTTTGAGACAGGATTTGAGGGTAAATCTTCATCAAAGAAAGTTAAGTGGTATGGTAATATTATTCCTTCTTTAGGGTGTTTGGTTGAGCAAATATTTCTGAATCATAAGGTGGAGAAATAAGGATTATGTATGTGCATGGTTTTAAATACATGAGCTAGTGTTTGAGAACAATTTTGCTTCATAATTGTTAAATGAAATTGAAAACATACTAGCAAGGGTTTGAAAGTAAATGTGTGCATTGGTTTTAAGTGATATTGGAAATGAAAATGTAAGAGTTATAGATCATTTTTTGTGAAGAAAATTTGTGTATCTTCATGATTGACTTTATGATCATATGAGAAAGACTTGTGCATTGTGATTGGTCTTGAAGTAAAGGTGTAACTCAGCTATAACTAGGTCAATTATCAAGTCCTAGACTAGAGCTACCTTTAGAATGCAATAAATGTGAGACATGTGAAAGTGACAGACTTAATAAATGTGAAGAACATATTGAGCATTTGTTAGTGCATATCATTCTCTATATGTTCAAGAGGTTAAAAAAATTCTAGGTAGAATATGTCTGAAATACTTTGATTAAAGAAAGCAATGTAAGCATGTGATATGAGCAGTTTTTGAGTATGAATTAGAGCATTTTTTAGCAGGTTTGTTGAGAAAATTTGAGCAGGTTTGTTGAACATATTTGAGTAGGTTTGATGAGTAGATTTGAGCAGGTTTGGTAAGCATATTTGAGCAGAGTTGAGAATAGTTTTTGGAGAAAATTTGAGCAAGCCTTGAGTGAAGGCTTGAAGCAGATTTGAGCAGAGTTAAGAGGAGGTTTTGGTGGAGCAGACTTGTCCAAGCCTTACGTGTAGGTTTGGATCATATTTAAGCAGAAGTGAGAGCAAGCCTTGTGAGAAGGCTTGGATAATATTTAAGCAGAGCTGATAGTAGGCCTTGTGAGGAGGATTGGAGTAGATTTGAGCAAAGTAGAAAGCAAGCCTTACGAGAAGGCTTGGATTAAATTTGAGCAGAGATGAGAGTAGGCCTTGTGATGAGACTTGGAGAAAATTTAAGAAGAGCTAAGAGAAGGCCTTGTGAGGAGGCTTGGAGAATATTTGAGCAAAGTAGAAAGCACGCCTTGTGAGAAGGCTTGGAACAGATTTAAGCAAAGTTGTGAGCAGGCCTTGCAAGGAGGCTTAGAGTAGATTTTAGAAAAGTAGAAAGTAGGCCTTGTGAGAAGGGTTGGATTAGATTTGAGAGTAGATCTTGTGAGAAGGCTTGAGGTAGATTTGAGCAAGTCTTTTGAGGAGGCTTGGAGCATATTTAAGTAGAGCTAATATTAGGCCTTGTGAGGAGGCTTTGAGCATATTTGAGCAAAGTAGAAAGTAGGCCTTATGAGAAGGCTTGGAGCATATTTGAGCAGAGTTGAGAGAAGGCCTTGTGAGAAGGCTTGAGGTAAATTTGAGTAAGTCTTTTGAGGATACTTAGAGAATATTTGTGTAGAGTTGAGAGTAGGCCTTATGAGAAGGCTTGAGGTAGATCTAAGCAAGTCTTGTGAGGAGGATTGGAGCAGATTTTTGTAGAGTTGTGAGCGAGCTTTGGAACTGACTAGAGCAAAGGAGATTGGTGTATCCTATGGATATATGTCCATGAACCAAAGCAAAGGTGATTGGTGTCTCCTATGGATAGAGATCCATGAACTAGAGCATAGGGGATTGGTGTCTCATATGGATAGAGGTCTACAAACTTGAGCATAGGGGATTGGTGTCTCCTTTGGGTTGGTACCCATAAACATTTTAATAGGGAATTGGTTCCCAAGATATTGGTTGAGGAAATTTATTTCCCAAGATATTGGTTGAGGAAATTTATAAGAAATATTTTCATGGTGGATGTAGCCCACATTGGGTGAACCACGTTAAATCTATGTCTCTCATGTGCGTGATGATTTATGCATTATTTCATTTACTGCATTGATATTACTAATGTTATCATTTGGAAATAAAAGTAAAAGTTTTGATCTTATACTATTCACCCCCCTCTCAGTATAAGTTTGTGTTATTCAAAACTTTCACAAGAATAGTTGTAGCATTTCCCTGTAGGAGCCATAATAATGAAAAGGGTAGGATATTCTGATGGTGGACTAGGAAAATATGAATCAGGAATTGTGGAAAATATTTAGGTGGAACAAAGGCTAAAATATTTAGCCTTGGGAGCAAAAACTACTTCACAAAGTCTAATGGGAGATAAAGCAAGTCATGGCTTAGCCTCTTCTCCTATTAAATTTACTACTATAGCTCCCTCTAAGCCCTCAAGTCCCCCTATTCAAGAGGTTACACCACCAACTTCACAACAACAAGATGATGCTCCAAAGGTTAACCCTTCAACTCCCATTGTATTCAAAATAAAAGCAAAAGATTTAGTTAGGGAGGCCAATAAAATATTAGTAAAAAGAAAAAATTGAATCAAACACAAACAATTGAATAGACATAGGTCACAATGATAGAGCAATCAACTCAACAAGTTTATCAGTAAAGTACTGATGATAGTTTGCATCAGTCTACTTTAGTAGCCACATGTATGATTTATATCCCTTATTCTCCTTCTCCTCATCATTCCCCAAGGAATTCTCCCTCTCATTCTCAAGAGCAAAAGAAACAAGTGATATCATGACCACCTCATAATCCTCCTCCATTTCCACCAATTTCTTTGTCATCTCATCCCATCCCATATCCACCTCATTCAGTAGAAATTCTGATATCATCATCTCCAATTCACATCCTTTCACCTTCGATATTATCACCACTCATATCAATAGGAGAACAAACACTTCCATCTTCTTAACCATCCACTACAGTTGTAACATTTATTATCTTTGTGATGCCTATTGCAACGCTCACCATAAATATAGATTCCACCATCATTACCACTACACCTTTTCTATTTGTTCTAGTTCCATTTTTACCCTCACTTATCACCACCTCCATGCCTGCTAATCATCCTACAACAACCTCTTTGCAGAAGGTCAAAAATATTTCATTGAAAACTCAAAATTTTTGGAGCAATAAATTAGCTCAACCTTCTAAAAAGGTTGCTCGACTGAGAAAGACTATGATTGTTGATATTATTTCTTGATAGCAATAATATACCTCATCCTTCTTGTTAATAAACAAAAGGAATACATGACCATATAATATTATCAACTAGAGGAGTAGACTGAAGATATTTCTCAATTACCCCTAGAAGATGAATTTGTTGTAGCTAAGGCCCACCTTGAGACCATCTATGTGCAAAGTGACATTTGTAGGGATAAATGTGATAAACTGGAGGACAAGATTGAAAAGTTGGAATCTATAATTAGTTACCAAAGAAAAGTGGAAAATGTTGTAAGAAATGAATCCAATAAGTGGTAGAGCAAGTACCAAGAGATGGTCAATTTCAAAGAGTAAGCAAAAGAGCTGAAGAAGCAGAATGAGTCCTATGTCAAACAAATACAGGATCTAAAACAACAACTCCAAATGGAAAATACTAGAACCACTAGATTTTCTAAAGATAAAGTGAAATAGATCAAAAAATAAATGTGGTTTGAAATTATAGAAAAATGTTCAAAGATCCAGTCTGTAATTGATTTCATGGATGAAGCTAGTCATTTATTGATAAAAGTTAAAAGAGATATTGAAAAGGCTCAAGGTGAAATACAACCAATGGTGTCACAGGTAAGAAGAATATACATGTTGTTTGAAGCCAGATGTAGCAATATTGCTAAACTCATTCCTAGCAAAGAATGGACTAGTGCAAGGTTAATAGCTAAGAATATCCTTAGAAAAACAAGTTGATTAAAAAGGATGGCTATTAGTGGATAAATTTTAAATAAAGCTCCAAAAAAATATTAATTCCAATAAGGAAATGATGCAATATGGTTTCCAAGGGCTTTGGGATGAGGAGAATACACTTTTAATTTATGAAGACCTTCAAACCAGCCTGATATCAATTATGTGGAATGAATCTAAAATAGATTCTTGGTAGGACCTTGTTAATCAAGATAAAGTCACTCAAATGGTGAAATATTTGACCAAGATCAAATATTTAATGGAATATCTGGTGGATGGAGGACATTCTATATCCTATGAGAATATGACTAAACTTCAATTCATTCACCAATAGCTAATGGAGATAGTTAATCCCACTAAAACATCTTGGAATAAAGCTTTGAAAGCATTAGACCATATGGTTTAGTTATTTGAAAAATAATTAGAGTTGGACAACAATCAAGATGAAGGGGATAGTGATAGGGAAGAAGATGAAGAAGAGAATGATAAGAAAGAACAAGAAAATGATGTTGAAGAAGTACATCAAGAAGAAGATGGTCAAAATGAGAAAATAATTGATAAACCTAATGAGGAAAAAACTTAGTAAGAAGGGGCACAAGAAGAACATAGATTTTCTTTAAACCGATCTGAACACCCATGAATGGCACTATTGTGAATGGATTTTGAGGCACACTTTGTAAGTGTTTGCAATTATAGCAGCTATCAAAAACAACAAGAAAATCATGATCGTGCAGAAGTCATGAAGAAAATATGTAGTTGAGCCCTTAAAAGGAGCATTTCTCTACAAATAAGGTAAATATTTACCTCTTGCATTGCTTCTATGTGAATCATTACTCTCTAAATATATTCATAAATATTCAAGAGAGTGATGGTCATAGGGAAGTAATTCTCTAAGACATAATTTGTAGCTTATTGGAGTCTATTCTATCTTCCTATTTCCCTTCATCCATGCTACCATTCCATTTCCCTCCATTCATTTTCCATTCATATCCATTTTCACTTCCTTATCCCTTGTTTCATTCATTCATCTTTTCTTTCACTTATTCCACTCATCCTTTCATTTTTATTTACTGCTTCCATTTATCCACATCATCATTTCATAATACCTATCCATTTAAATTTTGACTCCATATGCCCAAAGGATAAGACTCTGAGTTCTCAAACTTTGCTAGCAAAGTTCCCTAGGAGGCACTATAATATAGGTCCAAAAGGCTACATACTTAGAAAAAATTTGAAAAAATTCCAAAATGTGTCTAAGTGTGGAGATGTATTCTAGACCATGACAGTGACTCAGCGTAACTTGTTGTAAGTCATGGTCAGCATTATCAAACATTTTTTTGAGCGATTCAAATCATGGCTCAAAGTAAAACATGAGGACCCAAACTTAGAACACACTTCTACATTGCCTAGCTCAAGACAAGGTTCTATACTATGCGACTCAATTCATGGTTCCATGTCATGGTCAACGTAGTCAAAGTTTTCATCTAGGCATTTTGAATCATGGCTCAAAACAAGGTTCTACACTATCTAGCTTTGAACGTGGTTTTATACCACATGGCTCAGCATAATGCTCTACACCATAATCAATATTGGTCAAAGTACTTGGAAGGTGATTCAAATATTGGCCTAGAATAGGGATTTATGCCATGCAGTATAGAGCAAGATATTTTATGATGTAATCCTAGTATAACACACCCCTACTCTACATCACAGTCAAAGTAGTCAAAGTACCGAGTTTTAAAATCTAAAAGTTATAATAAAGCCAGTTCCATGTCATGAGTGATGAAAGGAGATCAAGACAAAGTTCCATGAGATAGCTTCATCCCAAAATAGGCTATGGGTTATAAATGTGCTCTAGTCTATGTTTAGACTTGGTCAAAACTATACCTGGTAACATTAAATTTTGGCCTAGAACAAGGTTCTATGCCATGTGGCCCAAAGCAAAGATTCATATTGCAATCTTGGATTAGCACATCCTTGCTCTACATCGTAGTCAAAGCAATCAAATGACTAAAGTTATAAATTCAAATGTCGATTTAGAGCATGTTCCATGCCATGAGTGATGAGTTTTATTCTAAAACATGCTCCAAGCCATGATATGCTCCATGTCACGATCACTAAAACATGCCAAGATTTGTAAAGCTCTAATATTAGATATACAAAAGTAGATCAATGATTCATGTTGAATCTAGGAGAAATCATGTATAAATACAAGATTTAACACAACATAAAGTCACAGGTTTCTATCTGATCTGGTTCTAAGCCAAAGTGAGTAAGCCAAAAATATGAAGCGATGAAATCCAAGATCCACAAGCTATTTCAATTTTATATTTATGGAGAGGAAGGGATGATAAGAACAAGGAATGGTCTCGATCTTTTCTTGATGATATTCTACAACTAGAAGTCATGAAATTTAGAGCAACTTACATAGGCTATATTGTAGAGGCCAAGTTGCAAGGGATCAATGGGATTGATATCCTCTTCTTTCTTGGATCGAATAGGAGGTTTCCACCTCAATGTCTTGATGATCTGACACTCCAACTTCCTTGTAATGTTTATGATTCTTTCAAATCTTTCAAATTCATTGTAAAACTATAAATAGAGATCAAACCCTCATTTTAAAGGGTTGGCTCTAATGTGTTTTCTTTTTCTACTATTGTACACTCTTTGCAAATGAATGGAAGGAGCATTGCTTGAATGTTTACCTAAAACTTGTATCTTCTTTTTATCTAGATTACAAACCCACTGAAGTCATTTTTTCTATTATTTTTATGGTTAATGTATTCTACTAATTTGGATTTCTAGCTTAGATCAAATTGAAATGATTCATGTGTGAAATGTATATAACAAAAGGTCCTTGAACTAATTCCACCAATGAATATAGCTCAAAAAATCGTGTGATTTGAAAAAGGGGATAAAAATGCTACTATATGCAAAAACTATGGCCTTTGAAATTTTTTCCCTAATGTACCACAAAAATACAAAAATTAAATACCCAAACCTTATAGATGCGAGAATTAATCGCAACCTGCCACTTGGCAACTTTTGATTTGTTGTTACACTCATAACTTGTTTTTTTTGCTTTAGCTCCTCTAATTCACCTAATTGTTGACTGTTGTTGTCCTCCAATTGGTTGAGTGGAACTATCTATGTAAAATTTTAGTTTAGGTGGCACATAGAAGCACCACTTAGTCAAATTTCACCTTTGTTCATTAATTTGTACTAGAGGGATCCAATCCCTGGTCTGCACTAATGAAAAATAATGTGTTATCCAAGATAGTATTGTGTTGCGTGAGCATTTTAAGTGATTATTCTCCATTTGATATTGATATCATCCCTTGCAAGAAGAAAGTATGAATAAAAGGGTCAGTAGAGAGATTCAAATATATATCTTCCTATCCATAAGCACATTAGTTGCATTGGTGTAGCCAACTATATAAAACACTTCATGATGCATCCGATTCCATGCTCATAGATTGTAACCTTTAAATTTGTCAAAAAAGGGAGCAAAAAGGTAGCAACTGAATTTGATCATTATAATTTATTTTCAATGCCCTAATACCCATTCCTCTAGCTAGTTTTCTAGCTTTCAATATTTTAATTAAAGTATTAAAATTGATGTATTTTTTTCCTTTAACCTTGATCTAAACAGACAAAAATACTTGTAGATTTGAACCCATGTCACATAAGAGAGAACAAGCCCAACATTTTTCCTTTCTAATAAACTCAATACCCTCATTGGTTGCACTTGGGGAGGCATCCTCTTCTTGCATAATGACCTCCTGTCATGGTATTTTAGTGCTATAGAGAGCATGACCGAGAAAAAGGGAAATTTAAATTCAAAAATTTCCCACTCTACTCCCTTTCTACATTGATGCCATAACACCCTTAGAAAAAAATATTTAAAAATATGATTTTAGTTTTGCAAGCATACCTCAATGATGATGATGTGAATGGTGGAGAAGGCACAAATTCTCAAAAATAAATGGTAATTCATGGAGTAAAAATTCCTCTCTAATTCTTATGCTAAAGTTACTTGTGAAGTTTTGAGGAGTAATTCATCCTTGTTTTTGAAAGAAGGATCAGAGACTCTAAATAAATTATCTATGTGCCCAAGTAATGTTGCTCCATACCTACTCTATAGAATGTGTATAAGGACAAAAGAAATAAATAAGAGATAAATTATGGGGTGCTTGTAGACACCATAAATAATCATTGTATTTTTAATGGATAGCAATTACAACACTTCAGTGCAAGGGATAGAGTAGTTGGGGGATATTTATACTAATATGTAATCCCCTAATTACATTAATAAATTTAACCTGATATGACATAACAAAAGGTATTTAAGGTAAATTATGTGTTTAACTATGACAAGGTTAATTGTAGCCCATAGGGATTTACATAATAAATATTACAATAAATTAAATACATTGTACAATTATTGCCCTTAGGCCTATTCAAGATTACATCATACAATGTCCTCCTTGTCCATGCATAAAATTACACCTTCAACATATGTAACATGGAGTGAATATTTTATAGATATGTGCCACCAATGGTGGGTCTTGTAACAACCACCAAGGAAACTAGAGAAGAGATAGAATTTGGTATTATTTCCATAACAAATTTGGATTGGAAAACTATGATGAAAAACATGAAGATGACAAAATAATTGAATGAGAAACACTCTAACATATGCACAAACATGGACATAGAAATCAACAAAAGAGATAATAATCTATGCACATGTCTAAGTGAACTATGTCATAAACATTGTAACTAAATGAAGGATATGGTGAAGGTAAATATTTACAGGGATGCGTGACAATATGTCATGCAACCATGGGAGCCCCTTACCTAGATAAAGGGAAGTGGAATGTATACAAGGTGAACCTTCATAAATCCCCCTTATGGTGAGTAAAGAGAATATTTGCAAAGATCTATGTATCTTCTTTTAGAATGAATATGCACAAACAACAACGATGATAATGTATTGATTGTTGGGATGATGCTAGGAGTATTGTCAGTAGAAAGTTAATTCATGTGCCCCCTTGCAAGGAGGGAAGTTCTAAAATAAAATATATTATCACTAGAAAGGAGATAAGTGTACAATGGGAAGAGTGAATGTGGAGGGATAGATTATTGCTATCGGTAAAAAAGAAACATCAATGTTGCTATCGGTCAAAAAGAATAAAAAAAAATGTCGAATATGTTGAAAAAGATGTATATGTAGATGATGCTTGTGTATAAAATAGTAGCACAAAATACATGCATGTAGATGAAGTTTGCGCAAACAAATATGGTCATGAAAAATGTGTGCAAGTGATCCCAATATTAACATAAGTTTGGGAGGGAGTTATTAGGGGTGCACAGGTTGGGATTCTAACATAAAGACAACTACAAAGGAGCATGTTGGAAAGTGGTAGAGTTTCAATACTCAACCAATTGACATTTGTATGTTTACGAAGAGGGTCACATAGTATTAGTGTGGATATTAAAATATGTTTAAACTTTTATGAGCATTTGAAGGAGGGCCATTAGTTGACGATCATAGAAAACCAATGATATTTATCACAATAGTTTGGTATTCTTGAAATTGAAGGCTCAAGAAATATCAAACAACGATGCAACATTGATAGTAACTATTAATAAATATGCACAAGGAATCATATAGTGATATTTGTACTACTAGAATGGAATGCACAACAATCATTTACATCTATAGTATCAATAACATAACACTCTAATATGATGCAACATGATATAATACCAAAATAATTAAGTAAGGGTTATCTACTTAGTAGATGAGAAAAGGGAAGTAGTTATCCAATTGTATATCTACCATCTCATATCTACTCAACCAACAAAAAAATTAACCTCATACATAACAACACAACACATATATGATGTTATGCATAATCATGCGACATATAACTATATACAAATGTGAAATTTGAAACTATATACAATAAAATTTATCTTTTATGCATACTCATCACTCATGTATGTGTAAACTTAGGGTTTTGGTGGTGTTTGTGTTGGTGCCACATCAAAAAATTTGCCTAAATCTACCCTCTCCTTTAAACTAGTGGATCACATTATCTAATGCATCTAAACTTCTTAAGGATTAAGTTGTCTTGTAGGAGCAAGATCAGAAATAGGAATAAGATTTCTTGGTGAACCAAAAGTCTATGCACTTAGGTCATTGTATATTTGTATTAGTTTTGTTTCAGTATTTACATGTTGTGCCCTTGTATATCCCCCAACTTCCCTTGCACTTCAACCAATTGTACTTTAAAAGCTATGTTTTTCTGGTCCTTTATCTCCATATGTTGCTCACATTGCTACAAGTGTTCCTTGTATTCCTTTTGCAATGACTCAAAATCCTACTTGTGCTTAAACTTTTTCCTTCAATAATTATGACTACTCTAACTCTTTATTTCAAGTTGCTTGTTGTTAAGCCAACTGCTTCGAATCCTTTGCCATGTCATGGAAAATTCATAGTCCTAAAGTCAACCACTGAGTCATATAGACCAAGTGATTGAGATGCCTATAAGTCATCTCAAGCAAGGGAGTAAGTTTAAATTTCTTAATTTTTGGAGTGGGATATATCTTGAACTTGTATTTTGTGTATATACAAGGAGGATGATCATATAAAACCATATTTCTATCAGGTAGTTAGGTAAACCAATTTTTATATGTACTCATCACTCATACATATTTATACTTAGGGACTGGGTGGTGCTTGTGATAGTATCATGTCAAAATTACTACCTGCATCTACCCTCCTCTCTAAAGTCATAAAAATATTCATCAAGTACATATAAACTTCATAAGGATCAGGTTTTTTGGTAGGAGTAAGATCATGAAAAGGAATAAGATTCCTTGTTGAACCAAAAGTCTGTGAACCCAAAGAATTATATCTCTTCGTTAGTTTTTGGCACAATTGGTATCTTGTGCCCATTGTATTCCATTATGCTTAGTAAGCTTATTCTACCTTTGAATTTCTTATTCAAGCTCAATGACCTACCCTTGTGCAACCCCCAAATTTTCTTGCATTTTAACCAACTATGCTTGTAAAGCTATTTGTTTGGCCCTTTACCTCCATACTCTACTCACATTAGTGCAAGTGTTCCTTATATAGTGACTCAAACTCCTGCTCACATATTTATGCTTTTATTTTGAATTTCTCCTTCAATAGTTGTAATTGATCCTATAACTCCTTGTCTCGAGTTACCTCATGTTTATCCAACTACTTCAAATCTCTAGCCATGTCATCAAAAGTTTACATTCTTGAATTCAACCACTGAGTCATATAGTCCAAGTGATTGAGATATATGTAAGTCACCTCGAGCTCAATACCAAATTATATTTCTTTATTGTTGGAGTGGGATATCTCTCAAACTTATCTACTATGATTTAAGGATGAGGAGGATGGTGGTACAACACCCTTGTTCTATCAAGTAGCTTAGGAAACACAATCATGGTCTTGATTTGTTTATCTTCCTCAACTTCCCATGGCTAAGTTTCCATGAGCCTAGCTAATTGTACTACTTATGCTTTATCTCATGCCCAATTTGATAGCTTTTCCACCTCACTCTCCATCCTAAGAGACCATATTTACCATTGCCCAATGGTGTTAGCTATAAAATCCCCTATCTCCACTATGCAAAGCTACAAGAATTTCTCCATTTTCTTATCAATGAGGTCTCTATCCATTGGTGTTCATCTCAAATTAGGGTACCCTATCAAGTGTGATTACTGCAATCACTATTCTATTTCACCTCATCATCCTCATCTAATTCTGATATATCATCATCATAGGACCCTCCTTTAGTTATCTTATCCTTTTTCTTTTCCTTATAAAGTGATTGATCCTCAATTTCTTCCTTCAAGGAATGTCTTCCTCCTCCAAAGTTAGTTGCCTAATTGACCCACCTTATCGTATCTATTCTTCCCTAGTTGGACTAGTACCCTCCTAAACTAGTTCTTCCTACACCAATTCCATCATAAGCATAACATTTCCTTCTAGCATTTTTGTCAATACCCCAAAAGCCATAAAGGATGCATATTGCATTGCCTTGTCAACAAACTCCTACAATAGATTCTTTAGTCCCCTAGGGTCTTTGACATCCAAATCAATTGGATATAAAATGACCACTATATTTTTTATAAAATTATTATCATCATAGTTTGTTAGCATCCTAATAAGTTGAGTCATTGCAAATAAATTGGATATGAAATTGGCTATGAGTCTCCAGTCCCCTAGGATCTTCAAAATCCAAATCAATTGGTTATGAAATAGCCTTTATTTTGTTAGAAAATTATTATCATCATAGTTTTTTAGCATCATAATAAGTTGAGTGGTTGCAACCACTCAACATAGGGTTCATGTGTTCACTGATAGTTATGGGTATTTTTTGTCCTATTATAGGTTGTTATGCCATATTGGGAAAACCTTATGTATTTAAGTAACCTTATATAAATGAAGGAAATCATCAAATATTTACCCATTAGTGGTATTAGAGTAGTCTATTGAAGGAAGAATCAAATCTTCTTCTAAACCATTAGGTCTCGATACCTTTATGAGGAATAGCACTAGGCCTTCCTTTTGCTTCAACACAAAGGGGATCCAAAGAACTCTATTAATAACTTAGAGGTTTCAAAGGGGAAATCCTTTTAGGTCAAGAAGGTTACCCTTAAAATAGGTCCGGTGTGAGCTTATGGAATTGGGCTAACATCAGCTCCATTTGTAGCATCCTTGTGCAAAGGGTTGATATGTGTGTTTTTCAAAGGCTCTAACCATTCATGAGTGGGAATATAAGTTTCATAAATACTACTTGCAAATCCAAATACCATTGAACATGATATACAAGAAGGAATAAAGTGGTATGCTATTTTTTTCTACAAAATTAAGTGATTTGGGATTCGATTACACGTATGGAATAGATGAAATTATGGACAAGTTTTAAATAAAAATAATACTAGTGGATACTTTAGTCTCACAATATCCAAAACAAGTTCTACATTTTATTTGAAGGTATTACATCGACAACCATTGATTGAGAAGGAAAATGAACTTGTACACCCCCACCAAGGTGCTCTCCACCATGCAAGGCAAGGAAACTATGGCAAGGGAATTCACCTGCACCTCCCAAGCACACCACCACTAATAATACCATATTGTGGCCATGAGGGAACCAACTTAAATTCCCTATCCAATCTAGATCGTTGAAGTATGATACTATTGGATGACTCACAAAGTCAAACACCAAACCTCTGATTGGCCCACTTCACAATCGAGGTTAGTCATAGCATCAAATGATCATGAGAAATGAGTCAACAATCAAACTAGGAGAAATAATTGGGTAGTAGTCACATTATATCAACCATTACAGGTCCTTAGTTTAATTTCGTCACTTTGTTCCCAAGAATATGTTAAATCCCTGCATCCCTTTACTCCTAATGATTTCCTCTATATTACTATTTTCAAGCCAAGTTGATCTTAAAAGTGTACATAGAGCTTGTGAAGCTCAAAAATTCAATGGCCCCTAACTGAGAGCTTCTTCATTATCAACAAAAACCCTAACCATAGCTCTACCACAAATCCTAATCCTAGATATGTTCATGCATTTTAGGGAAAATTCAATTCCATAGGTAAGGTAAGTTATATGATAGGCCAATTGTATGTATGTGGTCATTATAGTTACATCAAGAATATTGGTGAAGATTTATTTCCATTTCAGTGTGGTGGTTGATAAGGATATTCATTAGACACAATTAATGTCATGTTGATAAGAAGATTCTACATGAAAAACAAAGAGATATTTTAAAGCGCTTGAATATTGAAGGAATATTTTGAGAATATTCTTTGGAGACTTTGTTGGAGTAAAAATAC
Organism: Wollemia nobilis; assembly: GCA_028583015.1. Lineage (NCBI taxonomy): Eukaryota > Viridiplantae > Streptophyta > Pinopsida > Araucariales > Araucariaceae > Wollemia > Wollemia nobilis. Next base: position 2,154,095 of record JAQPPZ010017049.1, on the reverse strand, counting down.
CTCAATCCCTTGCACCTATTTTTTTGCTTGAAAATACACTGTTGATTTCTTGCAGTTCAAGGCATTGATCAATTTGTGAGTATAGGATTATATATACTCATTGGAAAGTTCTTTTTGAGGCCAATCTAGTGGAATTGAATTTTTTTTGGTTTTTATGAATATTGAACATGATTAGTAGTGCACAAAAATTTCTATCACTCGATTTACAATAATTGTGGGGGAATACTTATTCTACTTGGAAAACTCAACTTGAGTTTGAGGAAGTGTGAAAAATTGTAAATGGGGCCACTACCTATTTTGATATAGATGATGATGAACAAATAGAGTTTGACAAGGTATATAGGAAGGCTTCATTGATCATCATGTTCAATATCTCTAATGAATTTCAACCCTTCATTCGTGACTCAAACAAATCCAAAAAAAACATGGGACAAGCTCCAGATAGTATTTGAGGCAAAGAACAAGAACCAAATATTGTTCCTTCAAAACCAACTTCATTATCTAAAAATGAAGAATGGTGAAAAACTTGAGTCATTCCTAAGACGAGTTGCAGAGTTGTGTGCATCACTACAAGCCTTGGGAGAAATGGTGTCTGATGACACACTTGTTTCCATTATTTTGAGATCTCTTCCTTCATAGTATAATGTGTTTGTGATGACCTTAAATGTAACTGAGCAAACACCAACATTTGAAAATTGGTGAATCTACTTCAAAAATAGAATCCTCTCATACATCACAAGATGAGGATCATGTTCTCCTTTCAAATCAAAAGGGGAAGTAGCCAATCAAAAGAGGTACAAGACCTCAAAAACACTTCTAGCATCAAGGAAACAATTCTCACATGCAAAAGATGTGCACTTTGTGGAAAAAATGGTCATACATTGAAGGAATGTTGACATGATCCTTTCACAAATGGATCCTCTTCTCCAGAAAAGCATTCACAACAAAAGAAGCCATCAATTGACAAGAGAAATTCAAATTGGAAAAGAAATATGATACATCAACAACATGGTATTGGCCGAAGATGGAAATTCAAAAGAAGAGTATGACCACTCAAGAGAAGAAGAGCATGTATATGTTGCTAATGATCAACCAAGTCATCCTAATGATGTTTGGTATGTCGATTATGGAGCAACCAAACATATGATCGGTCAAAAAGACTAGTTCCAGACTCTAGATTGTTCCAATTATACAAGATAGGTATCTTTAGGTGATGACACATCCTATGACATCAAAGGCATAGGTGATGTTAAATTATGACTTGGGTCACACACATGCAAGATAACAAAAGTCTTGTATGTTCTAGGACTCACTAAGAATGTGCTCTTCGTCAACCAATTACTCGACCATAATTTGAAGGTTGAGTTTGACAAACGATAAAACTCCAAGGTATGTCTCATTCATGACAAGGCTAGAAAGTCTATGATTATTGCACATGGTAAAGGAATAGGAAAATTATTTTAATTTCATAGAGTACATCATGGCAATAAAGTATTAATTTTCAAACCTAATATTTCTACTCAAATAAGCACATGGTCAAAGGACTTCCTTCCTTGAAGAAATCTACTCAAATTTTCCCTTATTTCTTAGCTGAAAAGGAACATTGAGCTTCGTTTGGTTCTTGATAATCTCAATACAAATGGCCTCTCAATTTGGTTCATACTGATATTTGCAGACCCATGGATCCAATCTATAATGTCTTACAATATTTTTAGCTCTTTATTGATGATGATACTCGCAAAATGTGGGTATTCTTCTTACAAAATAAGAATGAAGCCATTTTCTACTTCAAACAATTTAAGGTTCAAGTTGAGACATTCATAGGTCATTGGATCCATGTACTTCACTCAAATTGAGGGGAGTTTACCAGCAATGAGTTTTTTGCTTTCTTGAAGAAACATGGCATTCGTTGATAATTGACAACTACTTACACACCACAACAAATGGTGTTGTTGAACATAGAAATAGAACCATCATGGAAATGGTTTGTTGCATGTTGAAAGATTCTCAACTTGCACCTTCTTTTTGGGTAGAAGTAGTACATACTATAATTTACTTGCTCAATCATGCCCCCACTACAACACTTGATCACATCACTCCTAAAGAAGCATGGACTGGATACAAGCCATCAATCTCTCATCTTCATGTTTTTGGTTGTACAACATATATGCACATCCCAAAGGAGAAGAGACAAAAATTGGATGAGAAGTCTCATCAATGCATTCTATTAGGCTACAATGATGAATCAAAAGCCTATAGATTATTTGATTTGGCTACCAAGAAATTGTATATTAGCCATGATGTCATTTTTGATGAGAAGAATGAGTCACTCTCATCTTCTCCATAGGAATCTTCATCCAATTATGTTCTAGTAATACTTCATAGTGATGAATATGAAGAAGATGCTAATGAGGAAGTTTCCAGAGACAACAATGATGAAGATAATAATGATGGTGATATGAACCAATCTGCTCCACCACATCACACATAAAAATACCCAAGTGGTACACTAGCACATTAAGAGCTTCAGGGATAGATGGAGTTCTAGACACATCTACCATAGGACCAAGGACATGCAACATGGCTCGTGATGAGGTAAACATGGCCTTGATGAGTACTATTGTACAAAATTTTGAACCATCCATAGTTCAAGAAGCTCTTCAGTCTAAGTCTTGGAAGGATGCTATGGACATTGAATATCAAGCATTAATGAAGAACAAGACTTGGCAACTTGTTGATATTCCACTAGGGAAGAAGGCCATTAGATGCAAATGGATCTTCAAGACCAAATATAAGTCAGATGGTAGTATTGATAAATACAAGGCACGACTTGTAGCCAAGGGCTATGCGCAAAAGGAGGGCATCGACTATGAAGAAACATTTGCACCTACAACTAAAATAAAAACCATTAGAATGATCTTTACTCTAGCTACATAGTTTGGATGGAGGATTCATCAAATGGATGTCAAAAGTACCTTCCTCAATGGAGACTTGAAGGAAGAAGTCTACATGACTCAACCAAAGGGATTTATTACACTTGGACAAGAAACAAAGGTGTGTAAATTGATTAAATCTCTCTATGGTCTCAAACAGGCTCCTCAAGCCTGGTATATAAAAATAGATGAACATTTTAAAAAACATGGTTTCAAGAGAAGTCCATATGATCCAAATTTATACCACAAAGAGCAAGGGGGAATGTTGTGATCATCATTGTATATGTAGATGATTTGGTCATCATAGGTAGTTTTGAGAAAATGATTCTTGTAGCAAAGGATGACTTGAAAAGCTCATTTGACATGATCGATCTTGGACTATTGCACTATTGTCTAGGATTAGAGGTGTGGCAGACACATCACCACATATTTGTCTCACAAATCAAATATGCCAAGACACTTCTTGAGAAATATCATATGAATGATTGTAAGCCCATGATGACTCCTATGGAACTAGGGCTACAACTCTCATAGTATGACTCTTTATAACTAGTGAATGCAACTCTCTATCGATAGTTCGTTGGAAGTCTCATTTACCTAACATACACTAGGCTAGATATCAACTTTGCAATAATTTATCTCTCATGATTCATGCAAGAATTGAAAGTATCTCATTGGAAGGCAATAAAAGAGGGTATTAAGGTATGTTCATGGTACCATTGAGTATGGTCTAGAATATAAGAAGAGCAATAAGTTCTTTTTAACCAACTACACAGATGCAGATTATGCAGGATGTATTGATGATTGAAGATCCACTCATGGTTATGTATTATTTTTAGGATCTAGACCTATATCATGGGGAAGTAAGAAACAACAAATAGTTGCTCGATCTTCCATAGAAGCAGAATATCATGTTGTAGGAGGAGTTGTCTATGAGGCAATATGGTTGAAACATATGTTAGCAAGCATGGGAGTACCACAAACTAAACCAACAACCATGTACTATGACAATCAAGGTGTTTTGAAACTTGTTTATAATCCAATGTTCCATGAGCACACCAAACACATTGAAGTTCAGTGTCACTTCATACATGAACATGTTCAACAACACAATATTCAGCTCAAATTTTGCCCTACTCAGGAACAACATGTAGACATCTTCACCAAGTCACTTGCATGTGTTAAGTTTGAGGCATTTTGAGATTTCCTCTCCAAGAAACTCTAAACTATGATGTAATAAGAAGGGAATGTTAGAAAATTATTATCATCATAGTTTGTTAGCATCATAATAAGTTGAGTAGTTGTAACCACTCAACACAAGGTTCATGTGTTCACTAATAGTTATGTGTAGTTGTCCTATTATAGGTTTTTATGCCATATTGAGAAAAATTTGTGTGTTTAATTAACCTCGGATCAATGAAGAAAATAATCAAAGCTTTACCCATTAGTACCTACATGAGTCAATACAACTACCACCTAATCTATTTGATCCCTAGGTTCAGCTTTTATCTCAACCTCTACCTAGCAAGTTGTAGGATTTTTTTGCTCTAGGTTTTTCTTATGATCACCCACAATTACTTCAAGAGCAATGTCCGTGGCATCTTAAATATCCCCATAAAATGTAGCTTCGACATCAATGATTTATTATGTCACTTTATCTCTTATTTTATCATGTGGATTTTTCTTCCTTTGCTATTGCACTATGACAATTGCTTTTGCTTCATTATTCCCTTGAATAGTTCATCAGCCAACTACATTTCATGCACAACTCCTTCATCTTATTATACACCCTACACATTTTATCCTACCTACACCACTATGACTTCCTATACAATAACAAGTGTAGCCACAAGTGCAACTTGACTTATTTATGTCATCTATTATTTATGTGCATCCTGACCTCTTAGTGCAAACTAGTTCTTCATAGATTGACTCTTCTATGCAAGTTGACTCTTTGAACATTGTTGCATTATGTGTTCTATTGCATGTTTCATTTGTCCTTTAAGTGGTCTTCCTTTTGCATGGATGGGTTTTGAGGGGGAATGACCTTCAATGGTGGATGTTTTCTGTGTTGATCCTCTATATCTTCCTTGATTTCTTCATCAATGTCATTTCCCTCATTTAGGGCATCATCCTCATCTTACTCTACTTCCTCGAATATCTTCGCCATAATTGGTACCATGATAATTTATTCTCCTCTTTATCATTCAAGGGGTATGCAAACACTACATAGGTGCAAAGTGTGACCAATGGAAGGTTTTTTATGTCCCTTATTGAATCCCCTTCGAATTTCCTAGAAAGGGAATCCTCTCCATGTACACAACATCCAACAATAATGCAATGGTGTGGAATAACATTAAATGTTCATAATTATATGTATCATAAATCCATGCATTTGCTCTACTAGATATGTTTTGTAGTCACATTTTGTCATGTCCATGATCTCTTACATGTATGGACATGGACATTTTCAAGGTTTTTTGCTTTCCAGAAATGGTCACAACATCACAAGGCACATGGTGCATTTCTATTCATGCATGCTCTAGTTTTACATTTTAACCTATGAATTTTGTAAGTTGATAGTTTTTCTAATATGTCTACTGACATCATCCCCATGTCATAGTATTTTTCTATAAAATATATCAATTTTTGTTGCCCAACTTCTTCCCTTCTCACTTGGTTATTAGGTGGTCCAGGCATCCCAAACACCCTCTAAAAATCATTTGGATAAAAATTTACTTGCAACTAGTAGTCTACAATGTTTATCTTGTTGTGTCTCTTCTCTGCAACATACTTGTTTAACATCTACAATAAGTAGGGCTTGTCAAATTCCTTGTCAAATTTGGGCACTTGTACAATGAAATTCATATATGTGGCAAAATGCTAACTTCAACTCATGTATCTCTAGATTATCATTCCATCATCTTCAATAATTTCATTTGTTAATAATGTTCAAGTGATTTTGACAAAGGGAATTGTATCCATACCCTTCCTTTTTCTTTCATTGGAGATGAGTGCACATATTTCCCTTCATCCTTACTACACTCTTATTGCATTCTTGGTGGGTTTCTTTCTAGTTACTATGGCATGTGAGCCATGGAATGCGACCATGACTAAGTGATGTCACTTGTTACCCTTAGGTTCAAAAATCACCCATGTTGAGGATCTCTTTGGTGTGTTTCTCCTTTGTGGTATGCCCTCCTATGCATAATTTCCTCCTAATTTCTATACTTCATGCTTTAGTGTTGAGTAGTTTTGTTGTATTTCAAATCATGAGGATATTCTCTAAATCATAGGATCTTTGTCTCCATCCATTACAACAATGCATGCTCGATGCATTTCCTCTTCACCAATAGAATGTCAAACTTGTGCAATGTGGAAACCCTCTCTCATAGTTATATAGTCATTTACAATAGTTGGTTGTAACTACCATAGCAACTGCCTGCACATGGTTCCAATTCTACATCACTTTGAACCAACCATCCTAAATGCTTGAACTTATTGTGCAATGATATCAATGACAATGCCAGCACTCCATCAATGTTCAAATGCATGATGACAAATCCATTCCTTTGGATGAGCACTAGGATAACCTTCCCTTTCACTCTTGCATGGATGACCTCCACCTTGCTTCTAATAGCTTATCCTCTTCCCAAGATGACAAGCACTTACACTTTGAAAAAAATCCCCCTCAAACGACCTTCATGGGGTCACAAACCACCAAGTTCTATTTTTGGAAGATAAAGTCCTTCTAGATGATCCTTTTCCCTTTTTGGATGACCTTCTCTAGATTTTAGAGTGCCTACTTTCACAAGTAAACAACTTATTCTTTTAGTTAGACAAAATCTTCCTTCATGACTATGCTCAACTTCTAAACCATAACCATGCACTGGTAGTCAACTTCATATATCTTTGGAATAACTAATTCTTCTTTCTTGATAGTGATTAAATTCTCTAAAATGATCATTCCTTGTCTTCACATGACAACTTCTTATGACCATATGACCTCCTCCCCTTACCAAATTATTGTTTTCCATTTTTGCATGACATATTAATCCAGGCATGTGATATTTTTGCAACATGGCTTTATGCTCAAAAATGTCCAAAAATCTATTTTTTCAATCCTAACCGCTTTGTTAGGGACATAATTTTTTGCTTAGGACTCCATTTTGATCCATTCAAAGAAACATTGGAAAAATTAGAGAGAGAACAACAATTTTTGTAGAACATATTTGTTGATGCGTTTGTGGAGAAAATGTTGTAAAGGCCCTCAAAAATACAAAACAAAATATTTACTAAAAATAGTAATTTTCTATTTTTAGATTTTCATATCCAAAAATGCATCTCTAGCTATGTTGACATATCAATAGAAGACAAAACATAAAGGGATAAGCCACATGTATGTAATTTTAATTTAATATGCAGTTTGTGTCTCATGGAAGATGAATTATGTTGTGCCCTTGGATGCATATGATGTGATTTTGGGCCAACCATTTTTATGGAAGAGGCATGGTGTATATGATTCTAGGCCTTAAAGTGTCATTATCATTGTCGGAGGTCTATGTTACAAGATATTAGATGTATCTCCTCCTACCCCTGTTTCATTTATTAGTGTTAAACAATGCACAAAGATGATAGTCAAAATAATAAAGGACCATCACTACATTAATTGCAGCCACTACACAACAAAAGCAGATAGACTAGATTGTAGCAAAATATGATGACTTGTTCAAGTCACCAACTAGGGTTCCACTTCATTGTGAGGTAAAGCATTCCATTTATTTAGTTCTTGGTTCTCCTTTACCTAATGCACCTATTTATCATATATTAGTCCTTGAAAATGATGAAATCAAGAGGTAGACCCAATAATTGATTCAAAAGGGGCACATCAGACCAAGTATTTCACCATGTGGGAGTTCAGTTGTCTTAGATCCAAAGAAATATGGAACATGGAGACTCTATATTGATTATAGAGCTTTGAATAAAATCACTAAGAATAACCATTATCCACTCCCTCGGATAGATGACTTGATGGACCAACTTCATGGTGCAAAATTCTTCACCAAAATTGATCTCAAATCTAGCTATCATCAAATACCCATAGAGCCCACTAATGTATGGAAGACTACATTCAAATCCAAGGAGGGTTTATTTGAGTGGTTGGTTATGCCTTTTGGTTTGACCAATATACCTACCATATTCATGAGGATGATGGATGACATCTTGCATCCCTACAATAGCTCTTTTTTATAGTCTAATTAGATGGTATTTTCATCTATAGTAAGACATGGGAGGAACATATGCAACATGTTCAATAGGTACTTCAAATTCTTTGAAGACACAAGCTATATGCCATTTGGATAAGTGCTCGTTTGGCATGACAAATATTCAATACATTGGGTATATTGTTGAAAAAGAGGGATTTCATATTGATCTTGAGAAGATTAAGGTAATTATAGATTGGCCTACCCCAAAGACTCTAATAGGGCTTCATAGCTTTTTGGTTCTTGCAAAATTCTATCAAATATTTGTATTGGGTTTCTCACACATTACTTGGATACTACACCAAGTGACCAAAGGAGGTGCCAAATCCAAGTTCCATTGGGGAGATACACAACAAAGGATTTTTGAGAGGTTGAAGGACCAATTGTGTTAAGCTCCTATACTTTCCTTATCTAATATACATCAACCTTTTGAGGTAATTACTAATGCATCAGAGTACACATTAGGATTTATTCTCACACATGGGCATATAATTGCTTATCATAGTAAAATATTCAACGAAGCAGTTTGAAAATACCTTGCATATGACAAAGAGCTATGTGCCATGATCCAAGTATGTAAATAGTGGAAGCATTATATCTTGGGTAAGGAAACCATCATCCACACAAATCATATACCTATGGATTTAATTCAGATGCAAATTCAGCTAAGTAATGAAAGATATCAAAAGTGGTCCACACATCTATAGCAGTTTTATTTGATCATCAAGCACATGAAAGAGTGTGAATTTAGCAACAAATTGTTTAAGCCAACCTCCAATTGGTCTATCTTGTATAAAGTAGATTCTAATTTTATAAATGCATATAGAGCTCTTCATGTGGGTAAGCATATTTTTTATTTTTATTTGTAAGATAACCTCCTCTACCACATGGAACATTTTTGTATACAAGCTAATAAGCACTCAAAGATATTTGGGAAGCACACTTCAACAAATTAGCAAGTCACTTTGAGGTGGAAAAAATTTGGCAGTGCTTCAAAAGTACTTTTATTATCCCAAGATGAGTAACGATATCAAGAGGTACATAAATTCATGTACCCCCTGTGTTGTTGCCAAACCAACCAACAAGAAACAAGGACTATATACACCATTGCCAATGCCATCCAAGTCTTGGGAATCTATCTCCATGGATTTCCTCTCAGGTTTGTCCACATCTAAGCATGGTAATGATTGTGTTTATGTAGTATTTGATCATTTTTTAAAAATGGCTATCATGATTCCTTGTAGGAAATCCATTTCAACTCACAATATTTCTAAGCTTTATTTTAGTCGTGTGGCTCAATTTTGGTTTTCCAAAGTCCATTGTATCTAATACAAATACCAGATTTTTGAGTATTTTTTGGTCCATCCAATAAAGCATGATGGACACCAAGTTGATCATGTACACATCCTTCCATCCATATACTGATGTCCAGTCAAAATTTGCGAATTGATTGATTGTACATATTTTTTGAATGTACAATTCCAAACATTCATGTACATGGGATGAGAGCCTCCCCTACATCAATTTTGGTTTGCCAAAGTCCATTGTATCTAATACAAATAGCAGATTTTTAATCATTTTTTGGTCCATACTATGAAGCATAATGGACATCAATTTGATCATGTCCACATCCTTACATCCATAGACTGATGTCCAGTAAAAATTTGTGAATTGATTGATTATACATCTTTTTTGAATGTACAATTCCATACATTCATGTACATGGGATGAGAGCCTCCCCTACATTCAACATGGGTATAGTTGAACTCTAGATAGATCTACAAAACATAGTCATTTCATGTCTATTTTGGGTTCTAGCCCTTGGCACCCATTGATGTGTATCTCCCTATGCAACCCATGGAGTACTCACCTCATGGACAAAAAGAAGTAGAAAAGGCAACATGGTTTGTGAAATAGATTTAGCACATCCAGCAATAAGTCCATGACCTCTAGACAAGATAAATAAAAAATACAAGCAACAACATGAGCAAAATTGGGTCCCATGTAAATTCAAGGTTGGATATAAGTTATGATTGTCTTCAGAAAGATAAATTTGTTGGAGCCCATAGAAATATCATATCTCTTCCCTATGGATCATACATGATCACTACGAGGTGGGAGAGAATGCCTTTGAATTAAATCAACCATCTTATCTTGGTTTGCATCCAATGTTCAATTTTGAATATCTTAGTCCCTATCATCCACCTCTATTGGATACTTCTATAGTAGCAATATAGTTGGACATTGAAGAATTCAACCTAGAAAACTTAGCACCGTGGGGAATGGCTCACAAAAAATAAAATAAAGAAATAATTTCCACACATGGTGTCAAAATTTGATGCAATGAGGATGATTAATTTTCAAGAGGGTATGAATGATCTAATAATATGACCTGTTTGTAGCATGACTTTATGCTCAAAAATGACAAAAAATATTTTTTTTATCCTAACCGCACTATTAGGGGCATAATGTTTTGCTTATAACTCCATTTTGATCCATTCAAGAAGCATTGGAAATATTAGAGAGAGAACAACAATTTTTGTTAGCAACTGTATATATTTGCTAACACATTTGTGGAAAAAATGCTCTAGAGGCCCTAAAAATGCAAAACAAAATACTTACTAAAATAGTAATTTTCTATTTTTAGATTTTCATAGCCAAAATGCATCTCTAACTATGTTGACACATCATTAGAATACTAATTACAAAAGGACAAGTCACATGTATGTAATTTTAATTTAATATGCACATTGTAACTCATGTAAGATAAATCACCACATTTCCATATAGGTGACCTTTCATATAAAATACGGTGGATTTCCAACACACCAATTCTTGTATAAAGAGAGATGCATCCCTGACTGAAAAAATCATGAGTAATGGATGAAATGTTATAGTCTGACATCATGTAAGATAAATCACCACATTTCCATATGGATGACCTTCCATATAAAATACGATGGATTTCCAGCACACCAATTCTTGTATAAAGAGAGATGCATCCCTGACTGAAAAAAGCATGAGTAATGGATGCAATGTTTAGCCTGACATCTTTTATCAAATATTACTTGCATTGTACTCTATTTTTTGAGCAGTAAAATTATTATGCTATTTTTCTTATATACTTGTATTATGGTTTGTTATACTCTTTTTTTCTAATTCCACTATTTCATGATCTTCCTTAACTCGAAATTATGAATTTTTGATCACTCAAAATTCTAAATTGTAGATCACATACTTGTTGAACTAGATGGCTAGCTACCATAAATCCTTCCTCGATATGGCCAATAGGTAGTTTATTTCTCCTCAAATAGCTCGTGCTTATTCTTATATTATCTTTTCCAACCTCCAAATGGATTTGAGTTTCCCCTCTTGGCTCTTTAGCAATGGCGAGCAAACTCTAGCTTTGAAATCTTCATCAAAATTTGCAATTTTCCTTGAACTTTTTGAGGATTTTCTTTGACATTTTTTTTTCTAAAAAAACCCTATCACTTCCATGGAAATTGTGCCCTAATACCTTCTTTGTTGTTAACATCTCTCCAATAGGGTTACTACACATTCCTCCATTCTGATTGGTTTTACTCAAGAAAAATGATAGGTCATTCCCTTTGGCACACAATAAATTGACTATTGTGTCCTAGGTTACTTGTTGATTGGTTTTTGAATACTTCTTGTTGGTTCTGAGGTTTTCCTTGCACATGCAAATCATGTGAATTCAATTCAATATTATTTTGATAATGATTTGAAGGAAAGAGGGCACTTGGTGTGCATGTAGTTGCATTACCAAGTGGTACCCCTTGGTTGTGCATGTTCTTGACAGCCTTCATGGATGGCCAAATGACCTACCCAATCAATAGAGGACAAGGAAACATCTCATAGACAATCCAACTTGATTGTCAAACCACCTTCATCATGGTGTCATGAAGTAGCTCATTTACTAGACAACTTGACCAGACAACCATAAGCCTAGCCCTTAGTGTTAATTAACTAACTCTCTATATTTAGTGTTTTCCTTGATCAAAATTTCAAAAAATCCAATTTTGTGAAGCCTAGCCCTTAGTGTTCATCAACTAACTCTCTTTTGATGAGAGTTAGGAGTTAGTGTTCATCAACTAACTCCTAACTCTCATATAAATGTTAACTCATTCATGACCATCACAATATTCTACTACCCTTCTTTAATAGTCATATGAAAAGCTACATAAGCTTATGATTAAACTTAATGAATATAAGAGGTGCAAGAGCTTTCCACGAGATGTATTCTCTATTACTCTTTATTTACATAATATAGCAATTCAATTGGCTTCTATATTCCATGGGAATGTGTCTTTAAATTTGGTGGGTGTCCCAAAAACACATCCTGCTATCCTGGAAATGTGCCTCACCATCCTATGCCATCTCCATCCTAGAAACTTTGTGGAACATAGATTGACTTCAATTTCCACAAGTTGTCCAATGTAATGATGGGATACTTAAATTTGATTTGGGCATTCATGGAATACTGAATTTTAGATTGTTTTATCACACTTTGACTTTCACAGTTAACTATTATTGTTATAATTTGATCCACCTACTAATGAGCAAGTATATTCTTAACTAAATTGCTTCCTAAGATTTATGAGCATCAGATTTATACTCTATTTAAAGATCTATTGTTTACTTCTTTTTACTAGGCCATGAAACAAATCTTGTGCTTAGGTTGAATGCAAAAGTATCACTTATACCCTTCAAATACATAAACTCTATTATACCTTGTATGTATCTTAGAATTCATTTTGTTACCTTCCAATCATCAATATTTAGTTTCCTTGTGAATCTAGAAATTTAGCTAACAACAAAAAGGAAATTGAGTCTTGTATTTGTAAGATATATAAAAATGTCCACCAACTTTTAAAAAGCAAGTTATCGACCTTCCATTAGTTATTGTTTGTTGATAACTTTAGACTCACCTCCAAAAAAGTACATCCTTGAGTACAATCACCCATATGAAAATTCTCTAACAAATTCTTGGCATATGTCAATTATGAAATGAGAACACCATCATTGATTTATCAAAGTTCTACAAATGTGTAGTAATGGAATAGACCTCATTATTCCATGTCAAAAGTAGAGCAGACATCTGATTTTAGCTACTGGACATTGTTTGTCTTGTATGCATGTGATAGTTAAATTGTTCAACTTCACATATACAGTAATAATATCTTATCATAATCACCATTAATTCTAACATTTAGATTTAGATTGGAAAGACTTCAAAATCTATACCTAGTAAGATGATCAATTTTTTATATACTGAACTCATAAACAATTCTACCACCCTATGTACAAGGCATTACTTTCCTGCAACCTAGAACCATTGTGTTTAATCCACATATACTTGCAAACCCCAATGAGTAGTGCACCCTTGACATCCACTCGATAGAGTTTTTGGCCAAATTGCAATATAGTGGGTAGAACCAACCTAATTGTCACCATTATTATTGTTGGAGTAAATAATTTTTTATATTTTATACTGTGTTGTTGTGTAAACCTCATTGCCACTAAAATCACCATGTATTTATCTAAGGAATAATCAATCACATTATTTTATATGTTTGTTTACACTCAATAGGCTTCATATCTAAAAGTAATTCAACAAGATTCCAGTTTTATCTCTTTATTGAGACATCATATGCTACATGCATAGCTCCTTATCATTATTGTTCCCCTTTGACTCATGATATGAGTAAGTCTCGTTCAATGATAAGTTACAAATAATTCTAGCCATTAAAGCAAGGTCAAAAATGTGAAGTCATAATGGAAATTGAAAACCTTATAGACCTTATTTTGTTTATTTGGCCTTTTGGATCATGTTTTATGTGAAAGCTCACCTTGTTTTTATTCCTTTTGTGATAGAATAGTACCACTTGGGGCCTATTCTTCACTGGCGCAAGCTACTGTTCTAAAGTTGAAATATGAGCAACTTTAGCATGAGGTATATAGGCCATAAAATTTAGTCATATCATCATATTACATGTACAAAAGCCTTACTTTCATCCTATGGCATCTTTAAGTGAGTCCCACTTTCATTTTTTGGTGGTTTCACATCTTGCACATTGCCAAAAACATCCTCTTTTATTGTTTGTTACTGTGAAACATGAACAATGGTCCATAAACCTCGTTGTTGTCCTACATGTGAGGTAAACCATATACAATCTCAGTCTTCTTCTAAGTAGGTAAGTGCTATAAATTTAAGTGACCATGCTTTTGGTGCTAGAGATCACTTGTGTTTGCAATGGAAACAAAGATCATCCTTCTAAAACTTGTGGAATTTTGCTTGTTAATACTAGTGGCTATGACTTTATTAAACCATTTAACTTTTAGAATTCTCTTGTCACAAAATGTAACATTCACATGATGATGTTTAGTGATTTGAATTATAAAAATAATTTATCACACGTACTAGGAATATACAATACATTCTCTTACCACTTGTTATCATGATTTGTACATTTCCATAATTCCTTACATGGTGTGTCTTGTCATTACTTAGAACTGTGTAGTATTATTTGCAAAAAAATTGACAATCCAATCTTTTTTATTAGTTGTGTTTAGTGCAACTAGAATCAAAATACCATCTACTAGTATTTTTAGTTGAATGTTGAGAAACAAATAAATCATGTTCTTCTTCATCCTTGTATGTGGTAATGTGACTATGCTTCATTTCATTTCTTTCTAATAGTTTTAATATGATCCATATTCCTACAATAGTAACATCTAACATCTTTGAAGATAGGCTTACCTATGGCAGAAGAGAAGTGACCTACATCTTTACCTTTCCCTTATCTAGTAGAGTATTTTTCTTTTCTTCACCCTTTGTTCTAGTGCTAGAGGTACTTATTGTGTATTAACTATTCTTTTGGAATTGCTTTATTCTTCCCACCTGTATTTATATAGGAGATTATTGCACAATAAAGTATGTGTACTATCTTAGAGCTCTAACTATAGAGGTTTCCACCATACTCGTAGCCACACTATCCATTTTAGAATGTACTATAGGAGTAATTTCTAGGGGCTAACTGCTTACCGATGCACCACAAAACTCAATAAATCGATATCTTCCTAGGGCTAAAGGCTTCTCTTATTCCTAGGTGGGTCTCCCTATATACTCAAGGGTATGTGAGAGCTCACTACCATGTACAGGTGATGTCTAAGGCCCGGTTATTAGAGTCTAAGCACCCCTCATTTCACTAGACATTTTATGGGTAATCCAAGTTAGACAAAAATAGTAGCTCCTTCGAAAGATATTTTAAAACCCTCGACACAAGGTTTCTAACATAACCCACTAAAAAAAAAAAATTGTGTTATTTTCTTGTAGGTTATTTAGTAGAATTGAGCATAATGAAATAAAAATATACCTAACAGGGAATAGATGGCAAGACCATAACTATTGCTACTACAATGGAACACGACCCTAGAAATTGCTCTGATATAACTTATTAGGAACCTTTAATAAAAATCAAGTACATTCACAATAGTAATTGCAAAAATTAACAAAAATATGAGAAAGGAAATAATAGAGTGCTTGGAAAATATTGAATAGAAACACAACTTTATTAATCAAGAGAATTTGATATCGTAGGTCTCTTTGAAGGAGCAACCTCCTTGGAAGTAGAGCTACGTTATAATTTGAGGAAAGACTTGATACATTTTATTATCACCCTTGTCTTTATATAAACTCTTTATTCACCCTAATGCTAATGCTCAAGGATTAATCCACATGCAAGTGAGGGACCCAAGCTAGTAACTCATAATAAAAGAAACAATTACATATTTACTAATAAGTATCGATTACATCATAGCAGCCCATGTGCACTAAGTACAATATGATGTTAAGATAGGATCCTAACATGATTATTGAGGTATGTATACACATGTTCCACTTGGTGATGTGATCTATTATCTTGAACATTTTGTGTGGGTTCCTAAGGGCATCCTTCATCATACTTGTTATTGCTTTATAATTTAGTTTTGTATTTTCCTCTTGCTACAAGATTTAAGATATGTCTTACTTCTATTTAGCAATGTATTGTGAAATCCAACATTTTATTCAAAATTTTTATGGCATCATCACTTCCCCTGGTCCTATGGCCTTAGGCTCTCCTTCAATAATATGAGGGCATGCTCCCTCTAAGTTAGGATTGAGGATGATTACTAGATTTCCATGGGTGGCTAGATGTCATGTTTTGCTTCATGCAGAATATACTGATAAGAACATTTTATGTTTAGGTATCTTGTGATTTTATGTTTAGGTATCTTTTGCGCTATGAGATCAACGAAAAACACTATTACTTGCATACAAATTTAGACAGGTCCTTAAAGGAACATTATAGTCCCCACAATTTATTCATCTAATTACTTCCTTATATCTTCCACTACTTGTCACCAATATAACAACTCAGGTCTAACTCACTTTATTGTACAACCCAATCTATCTCACTGGTTCCATAAGGTAAAAAAAATTATTTGTTTTCACTAACTAAATACATCCTAAGATAAAAATTTTGAGTCAACCTAGTTGTGATATTCACCCAATGTTTAAATAGTATGAGGTATAATCAACCATCTTAGGATTTTTAGTCGCTGTAAATGACACCCAAGTGGATGAGATTGGCCAAATCCCGTAGAAGGTACCATTTTGTGGAACTATCTTCTCATCCTCTTATTCTGGTATGAGAGCACAAATCCACGGCTGGGGTTATCTTCTAGGGCCCATAATGCCTAAAGGGTGGATGCATACTCTCCCCATCCCTTAGCATGAAGAACCTAGGCTTAATTTGCCCATCTTGTTTCAGATTTAACATACAAGGGTGTATCTTATGTATGCCTAGTGCCTAGTTGATTGTCCACTTCTATGAATTCAACTAGGGCTATGCCATTGCTCTAGATCTGGAGCTGGTATCACTTGTCAAGTTACAATATCAATGAGTTGTCCCAACCAACCATCATGGATTACTCTAGCTTCGAGGTCTTGCTAGATATTTTCTAATTGTAAATTGAAAAAGGACCCATAATTGTACTACTCACACAACAACCTATAGGAGACATCCCATATTGTCCCTCGTCACCTTCACGCCCTGACCTATCTTGCCAGGAAATGATCATTCTCAAGCCACAATGATTACCAACTTGTAACCATCGGTATTGGATGTTTTTAGGTCATTCATCCTTTCATGATGAATTAGTTAAGAGTGTTTTTGGATAGTTCATCCTTATTGGTGAATTTAAATATGGGCATAAGGTTTCTAAGAAATTTTCATAATTAATCACCCTAAAAACCCTACGAATTTTAAAAATAATATCTTCTTTTTGCAATTCACTCTATTTAAGTTTAAAGCATAATTATGAAGAACACAAGCTTATACTGAGAGGGGGGTGAACAGTATAAGACCTATTTTTACTTTTCCTTTATACTTCAAAACAATAAAGCAATATATCCAAAGCAATATCAAAACAATGTACAAGGTCATCCACAAAGTGACACAACAATTTTGATGTGATTCATCCACAAAACTTTTCTCTAAAATTTATCTCAAAGTTCTTTGGGAAACCTTCCCAATTACAATTTTTATGAGCCTCGGGTCAAAGGAGAAACCTTCCCCCAATCTGAATTTATGAGTCTCTGCTCAAAGGAGATACTTTCCCCTACCTCTCGCTCCGTCGGTGATCCTCTAGAAGACCTTTGCCTCCACCGCCCTTAGCAAATGGAACTCTATCCACAGAAGACACTTGTCTTCCCTGCTCTGGTTGGAGACCTCTGTCCTCAACTCTATCACCTCAAAGCTGGTCCTCGAATTTGCACTAAAAATAGTCCTTCGGTCTAGCACAAATGTCCTCTTCCTTTGTCTTTGATCTACACCAAACACAGTCCTTCGGTCTGGCACAAATCAGTCCTCAGGTTCTTCTCATAGAACCAATGCACCTTTGTCCTCAAGTTCTCTGATAGAAATATCAAACTCAGCTTCACAAGTCCTATGCTAGGACCTGTCCAAATCTTCTTACAAGTCCCCAACGGAACCTGTCACCTGCTCACAAGTTCATCAAGAAAACTTGCTTGGCATGAACCCACAAAGAGAATTGTTAGAGACCCAATGTGATTCATCAACCTCATAGAAGCATAAAGAGAATTGTTAGAGACTCAATATGATTCATCAACCTCATAGAAGCATAAAGAGAATTGTTAGAGACTCAATATGTTCTATACTTAACTCCCAATATCAATCTCAACTCAATCTCAAATCTCATAAGAATAAGATAGATGTAATATGATTTTCTCAAGAACATGAAACACAACCCAACAATTGCCAACCAAGCAATATCTCATATAACAATGATACTCATGTTCTTTCCAACAACCAATATCTTTTCTCAACCAATTAGGGCTTCAACAACAATGCTCAAAGACATCATTCAACATCAACCTTTGAAGCATTCAACCAATCATCACAGGAAAAGGAAACAAGTAGAAATCCTTTTCCCTCCAAATATATTTGAACAAAACAGCCACCAACACAATATCACCAAATGCAAAGAATAACTTGTTCAAATCAACTCAATGGAGTAAGCCCAATATCATGTATCAAGTAAAGCACTTAACTTCATCAACACAACCACTATGGAAGCAACTCATCCATCAATATCAAAACAGCCAACTAAGGGTTTCACCATCTCAATGTAAGTAACAAGACTTACAAACATAAACCCTAGTGCACAATGCTTCCATTACCTCAAACCAGTATTATGCATTTCACCAAAACTCTCATCAATGATAACAATGCATAAGTAGTCTTCAACAAACCAGAAACTAGGATTTTACACCCAACCAAAGGAAACCTTGTAGTATACCTTTTCACTCCAATCTTATTTCAGGAAATAACATACACCAATCATACTTATAAGAAGAAAGTGCCCATACCTTATTGAAGTGAAGGAACCCCTTTGGAAATCTGCCACAATCACAAAATTCTTTTGCCAAACTTCACAAGGGTTAGTAGATCACAAAATAATCAACATTACTCCACTTTTCAATAATCATCACCAAAGCCTTTAATTGCACAACTTCCTTATCTCTCCTAAAACCACTTGTACCATAAAATAAAATAAATCACAACATTGCATAACCTTATAACTCCCAAAACCACTTATACCATAAAAGTAAAATAAAATATTTTATATCATTCATAAACATTCCACACTCTAGTTATGACTCCCCTAAACCTTTGATGTCTACTATACTCTTCAAACAATCAAATAAAAATATATTTTATTTCCCTTCACCTTATAACTCCCTAATTAAATACATACACAGAAAGCACACAACAAGACCATAGAATCCTTATAACTCCAAGAAATACCAACGATTTCTTCTAACCTTATAACTTCCTATCTCAACAATAAAAAATTAATCCCTGATACACCATCAACCTTAGCAACAGTAAACATACAATGGCGCTGTCATAAATACCTCATAAACGTGGCCTTCTTCACAATGCAAAATGGTGAGCGCCTTCACACCTCGCGGGAGTTGAACACTGTTCCTCCCTACTAGTAGTCGTGAGGTGTTTGCCACTAGGGTGCAAGCCCTTGTTGGGAGTAAGCCCAACACTTCCTCTTACCTTGGCTACCAAAATGAATGTAACTTCTCCAAAACCTTTTGCCGCGCTAGGGAATCGAACACGAACCACCTTCGTGCAAGAATAATGCACTACCTCCTCTACTACACTGTCACAGGTGACGTCAACCCTAAAAACTCGTGCCTTGTCTTCTTCTCCCTTTAAACACTTCGCTAGCGCAGGGGTTCAATGTCGAAAACGAAAAGCTCGGCGATTAATATCAAATGCCCCTTCTTAATATTTCACACACACCATCCCTTCGCTGGCGCAGGAGCTTAATGCCGAAATCGAAAAACACAGAGAGTAAATATCGAACTCCATTCCACTACAATTAATGAATTCCACTGCCTTATTTTATATGCACTAAGATGCACTTTTAACACGTCGGCAAATTTAATTTAATTTAAAATTTTAATTTAAATTTTAAATAAATAAAATTTAAACTAAATATTTAAAATTAAATATCTTCATCACCGGAGCACCTTTTTCAACGAAACGAAGAGCCAACTTGGGTTTTAAGAAAAACCCATTTCAAATCTGTTGTCCATGGTTTTAAATAAAACCTTTTATTTTGTCTACCTTGGTTTTCACAAAAACCCTTCCGCTTCTTGACATCAATGACAACATCAACACTTGAGCAAAGGCAATATACCCAAGGTACCCAAAATTGCCAACAAATTCAGCAAAAACACCTTACTAATAAACCTTACTAATAAAGGATGAATTCATAATTAAGTAAACTTTAACTACTTTTCTAATACAAAAATTAAGGCATGAATTCATAAATTAAAATTAAAATTTCCTAAACATGTATTCATCAACTTTAACTCTAATAATAAAGAAAGATTAATAATTCTAACTTTATTAAAATGTTAACTATCATGTCTTGACTAACAAAGCCATAGCAATTTAAATAACAAAATAAAGGAATATCTTTATTATAGTTTAAATAAAACAACATGTTCTTTCTAAAGATGCACCTTTAAATACAACTCTAAAAATTAAAATAAATGAAATTTAACATTCTTATTTTTGTGGATAGTAGAGGAAAAATTGCTTTGCTAGGGTTTGATGAGGAAAAACTGCTCTGTTAGGGTTTGATGAGGAAAAACTGCTCTACTAGGGTTTGATGAGGAAAAACTGCTCTACTATGGTTTAGGTCTACTGTCATTCGTAAATGGCTAGCTCAGTTGCTATTGAGCCGGTTGGAGAGAGCAATAATGCCAAGGAAGCACCTGAGAAAGTTTATCCCGAAAGTGTTTCACAAGGTAAGAGTACTATCCCTATTTTTTCCATTCCCTTGCATGAGTTTCATAATATTTACCACTGGTTTGAGTCACATACCCTTTTTGGGTATTTCTTGGGTAGAATTCCCAATGATACCCTCATTAGGTCTTGGGTGCAACAAGTTTGGGGTCCACATGGTGTGATAGTTGAGAATGTTCAAAATCTCACCAAGGGTTATTTCCTTTTTCACTTCCTTGATCCTGCTCAAGCTCAAAAAGTGTTAGCCAAAGGTCCCTGGATGGTGAGAAATTCCCTGTTAATTTTGTAATCTTACACTCGTGACTTCACAGCTAGTGACCAAGCTGAGCTGGAAGTTCCTGTGTGGATTGAGTTCCCGGGTTTACTTGTCTCCTTTTAGGGTTTTTTACAAATGCTCACCTCTTCCCTCGATAATTTTGTATGTCTTGATCCTAAATGGTTTTTCTTAGCTCACCCTACCAAGCGGGCTTGTGTCAAAGTCAACCTCACCAAAGACTTGTCGGATTTCATAGATATCCATATTGGTGATACCTCCATTAGGCAACCTGTCGCCTATATCAATTTATCGAATACTTGTTATTGTTGTCAGTTTGTTGCTCACAAGATTTGATATTATCCACTAATGGATTGGAAGTTCAAACAGACCCAACCCCCTTCGACTATCCCAGTAGCTCATTCTAAAGGGGTCCTAGAATGCCAAGGTGACTGGAAAATGATTACTACCCAAAAAAATTATGCTTCTAAGCACTCTAAGTAGGCCAATCCCTCTATGCAACCTACTCAGACCAAGCCCATTGATACCCAAGTTATGCAAGCCCCCACTAGCTTTGTGTAGTCTTCTGTAGCCATCACACTGGCTATCGTTAACATGTAGTCCACCGTGCAAGCTATAGAGGTCTTGAATGCTACTCTAGCCACCCTTGTAGTTACTCAGTTGGCACCTTTTCTAGCTTCTCTTTGGGACTTGATTTTTGCAAAGGCTTGTCCCACTACCATGATAGCTTTTTCATCGATGGTACCCACATACTCCATAGTTGTGGAGGAACAAGCTTTTAAATTTCATCGTTCTCGAAGCCCCTCGAGGGACAGCTTGGATCTGAGCTTTGATAAGCATCACCAAATGTCCTCGAGCAAGGGTAATTTCAGTGGAGGCACTAATTCCTTCAGTTCACTTTGGAACGTAGGTGATTCCTAGGATGTCATGGATATTATGAATCCTGACAAGTCCTCATTTGAATTATGTTGATGAAAAAATGACCAAAGCCCAATGCTTGAAGCATAGAGTTTGTTCAGGTCTGACTATTAGAGGCAGCAAAGGTCATAGCTTACACGCAACATGTATTCTACCAAGCATTTGCCTAGGAAAGGAGGAGTTGTCCCAAAGGCAAAAGAGGTCACAACTTACAAGCAACATGTATTCTACCAAGCATTCCAAGCTGAGTCAACCAAGGTCCTCCTCAACGGACTCTAGTTGGCGGTAATGCAGATGAAGGATGGACTGCCCCAATCTCTTTGAATGGCGACTGGTAGTGTGTCAGTGAGGAAGATAACTTCCATCCCGCTCCTTGATATTTTTTTATTGATTATGTCTTGGGATGTTTGTGTAATGATTGCTCATGGTAGCATGTAGTAATGTTTTTTGGACTCTATTTTTATTGGGGAGGTGTGATTTCCTCCACCTAGCAGCTTTTATGGTTTGTGGGGTGTGCTAATTCCACCCACTCTTTTTTGTATGATTAATCTTAATTAATATAAATTTTTCATTCAAAAAAAGTTAAAATAAACACGACCAATCCTTACCAATACTTATTTTAAAGAGATCCAAAGTCAACCAAAATTCTAATCATTTCCATCTTACTTAGCGAATATCCAAATAACAATATTTTTTTTCTTTTTAATGAATGCATGTCAACGAACAATGTAAGGAAGATATTATAATTTTTAATCAAGTCATAAACTAATGAAACAAAAAACTTGAAATTAAATTATGGTGTCGGAGAATGTTTATATCCTACCATGCACAAATGATTTATGTTATATTTATCGTTCAGTTTTCAATTCAAGTGCATTGTATAGGGTGAAGACTCAACGCGTGACTTTTGCACATCGAGAAGAGTCGATGCAGCTTCAGTAGATACTATGACAATTAATATAAATATATAAGGAGGCTTCACTATATTTCAATTTAATAAATAAGTAAATTTTATAATTCCTTACTTAGCGGAAAGATAATATTTTTACCGATAAAATGACATTAATAACATAATAGAAAATCATAGTTATATACAACAAGAACTTTCGTGGCCACAATGCTTAGCCTACTTTATAGATATTTTCATTCAAATAATTAGTAACCATAGTAGATTTGGTAATCTTCTCATATTAAACGGGCATCACAACTTTAGAGTAGGTTAGCCAAACCATAAAATATATCTCAAAGGAGTTATGCTACACTCATAAAATCCATAATTCGACTTCTTAGTTCTAAAGCGGAACAACAATCTATTAGATATTTTTAATGCACGACTACTGCATGCCTTGAAGGGTCATACATGACTAAATTTAATCATACATCTTCAATAATTTACTAAATTACCCAATATGGAAGAGTGTAACCTGGGACACTTTAATTTTGTGTATCTAAAAGAATATATAATTAAAAGTCAAAAAATAAAAAATATCACGCAGAAGGGATTACACAATAATAAAATTTGTATTCATAATACAATATGGAAACATATGCTATATTTAGAATCGACGTCTAAAATAATCCGAATAATCACAAATGAAATTAATGAAGGTTCATTCACAATCTTTATGAAATACAGAGGTTTATAAAGAAAAGATAAGGGTAACCACCACATAACCTTACATACAAATGCCATTTGTAAATAATTTTTAAATTCATTTTAGAACGAATAAGAGCGTCTAAAAGGAGTCTAAAATCAAAGTTCAATCAGCCCAAGAGAAGCTTTCTAATAGACAAAACATAGTAGACATAGTCTCCACAGTTTGGCTTGGTCGCACAACTTCAAATGGAAATTAGAAGAACTCCATTGCAACTGCTTGAATGTTTTTTCATTTTGCCAGAAACTCCTTCCCATCGCTGCCACCAACGATCAGAGGCTCAAATAACATCGTAGGGATCAGAACGACTCTTAATGGATAGATGCAATTGATGCCTAAATACATTTTTATTACTTTACTATTTGATTGTATGCAAGCAAGAAAGAAATAACAAGGTGTAAATTCATACCAACACCATTGAACACATAAACTATACACCCACCACATGCAGTACAACAACAATTGGTCTTGGACGCACTAAAAATTCATGTATCTTATTTGGGTTCAACACAACCCAATTACTAGCATCTACAACATGGCTAGTAAAAGTGCGTCCTTCTATAAGGTAGTCAATCATACTAGAGACATTCACAGATCATCCAAAGACACTCAGCTAATTATTCCTACCAACAACATAGATCAAATGTATGAGAATTTAAAGTAATAAAACATCAAATTTAATCTGGGAAGCATATTGCATTGTTGCGGATAACACCAATAATTGGACAAAGAGATTCTTAGCCAAATTAAAGATGAGAAGGTCACAAATAGTAATTCCATTCAACAACTCAACTTATCTTACTACGAAAAAGAAAAGAAAAGTTATACAATCAATCAATACCATTCTACAAAGGCTTTGACCTGTGTTTTCCAGTAGGAGTTACAACAACTTCTTGTATGCTATCCAATTCTTCTCTCTTTCCCACTACGTAGGATGTGTGTCCCCCTCTAGTTTTCTCATTCCCTGATTAAAGAAATCATGGAGAAGATCTAATAGACAACTGAACTTTTTATCATTTGATCACCATAACTGTCTGCCAGGTGGTGACTGAACTCCCAACTTTTAGAACAAACATTGGACTCATTATCAAACTTTTAATATAATATGCATTCTATATAAATACATTCATCATTTATTTAATTTGATTAGCATACTCCCAACTTTTAGAACAAACATTATATGCATATGGATTCATTATCAAACTTTTAATTCATCATTAATTTAATTCGATTAACATATAACGATATACATATTGGTAAAAGATACTTATTATTTATTTAATTTAGTTATTATGTTTTAATAAAATTTATATTAATTAATTTATAAATAATAAATTATAAAACAAGGTATTTATCAATTATTAAATTATTAGTTTGACTTGTGCCTCCAATTCTTCTTCGATACTGCAACCTGATGTTTCGAGAAAATAGCTCCCATGCCTTAACACTTTCCTTGTCATAGAAGCTTTTAAATATTCATCATTTTCCGTCAAACAATAAGCATATTTTCACAAGGCATACACATAATACAATCAACATTTAAGATGCAACTATATGAATGCAATTTATGAGCTTCCATGTACTCATGAGTCGTGGTGATATTTCATGTCGTCATCATTTCCCATTTTAATCCTCGAGTACCTATACCTGCAAAATAATAGTCATCAATAGTATCTCATCCTTGAAGCATATAACATTAATTAAGTAGCAATTATATTTACAACTAAAGATGCATTCTGAGGTGGTCATTACAACCAAGCATTGAATGACAATATGGTCTACTATACTGGTGATATTACATCTATGAAACAATACCTTCCTCATGAAGTAGCCACCCAAAAATAGAGAATTCCATAATATCACTCATGATCATAGCGTAAAATATCTAGACAGGAACATGTTACAAGATTTCTTTATGTATGGAGGATCGTCAACCTTGAATGAAAGTGGAGAATATTTGAGACATTCACCTACGAATCAATTTGGCCCTTCTAGTTTGGAGCATTCCTTTCCCAACGTCAATAGGATTTCTGTTGGTTCATTCATTGTGGCTGCTAATGAGACCTTTCATATGGACTTGGATTATTTATACCTACAGTTCATTCATTCTTCTTTCTCTTGAAATTGGATCTATGAAGGCAATTTGAGCCCAAGACATATAATACTTTTAGTATATATAACAACCCCAATTGTTACTACTCATCCACTTAAATTTTTTTTAATATTCCAAAGAGTAAAGGACATAATAATGATCTAATATGAAGTTATTCCAAATGGACTGTAAGTTATCAAAACATCAATCATCAAGAGATATTAAGGCTTGGTCAGAGTCACTCTTGAGTAGAAGTGACCACCTTCTACAAAATATTCATACCATACCGATGGTAGGAATACATGCCTTGGAGATCGATTAACCACACCAATGGATAATCATCAATCTTTGCTACTCTCATCTCCATGATGGGGAGACTAAGATAAATATCACTACATGTGATCAACTTACACAGACCTTGGAATAATCATCTGTAGCATGATTATCTTCCCTGCTCATTCTTAATGATTATTTATCACCTTTCTCATCTAAGGTATCCCTTTGATTATATACCTTAATTAATTAATTACATTACCATGAGGTATTTTTACCTCAATGTGGGAGCACCTACTCCAAATATACATTTGAGCTGTTATTTGTAATGTGAGGCATGTTTGAGCTACAATCCAAACATAAATTACAATCATTGGGCTACAACCCCTTTGAGCTCCAACTCGAATTATATCAAACTAGTTATCATTTTATATTTCATTACTATGGTGTTTTTAGGTAAAGCATCCATTAGTGTTTATCAATTGATTAGCACAACATAATTCCATTTACATTACCATCCTAATACTTAACCATATACAACCATTTAAGAAAATCATATAATCCATTGCATCATACTCTTTAAGACTACATAACAATTATACACTAAACAAATTCTTATTGGAAAGTAAATAACAATTATTAAACATTCATGCTAATTGATTTCCAATATTCATAATCTATCTAATTATCAACACATTAGAAAATAAATGCAGCATCCATATGAGATAACAAAGACATTCCACAAAATAGTGTGACACAGTATTTATCCTAGGAACCCTCACGGGTAATAAACCTAGCCTCCAAAATATGACTTTCCTCTCATTTCATAAACTCAAAATATCATAAATACAAATATAGAAGGGCATTTCACGAATCCCTTTTCAATTATACAATTTTTTTTAAGGAATTAAAATTGTTCCTCTTTCAATCATGATGTAATTAAGGATTTCCATATTCCTTTTCCTAAGCCATCAATATTTATAAGAATCTCACAAATTTTTAAGTCTACATGTTTATGAATGGTCATCGAAATTCATATTAAGGAGAATCTTCATTAATTAGCAAAGAGGGAATCCCATACTTCCCTCGAGAATGAATTCCATATTCATTCTCCACGATTGATACAATCAATCCTTCGTTCAACAAATTAAAGTCCCATACCTTTAATTTATTAAACAATAATTCTTTCATTTTATTTAATAATCTAAAGCTAATTTCCTCTATGTTATCTATTTATAACATAATTATATCTTATTTGAAAGACACCATGCATATGCATATAATTTTGACTACCTTTATCATTTTTCCTAATATTAAAATTTACTCAAAATCTAATTCGTGGTAAACATCCAAGTTATTTTGTAAATTTATCATTAGCTTTACTCTATGTACATAACAGAGTATCTTCATAATTTGTTTAAATAATGAGTCTCTACTGACCTTGATATATAATTCAAAATATTCTAATACATAAAATTCAAAATTTCCTCATAATTTCAATTCTTCTATATAGTCTTTTGACCCTAAATAAGATATACCCAATCCTCTTTTTTCTATGTTCACTCACCCCCAATCCTCTGTTTCTATGCTCACTCACCCAACCTTGTGGTTACTCCGAATGGAATGGTACGACGATCATTCTAGTTTATATTAAATCATCTCAATGGTCATTTAACCCCTTTACTCACCAACGGTCGTTCTAATCATCAATTATCCAAAAGTTATACCTTATTCTTAATAATCCAACCAGATCAAAGGTCTTATTATGCAATATTTTATACTGTGGGGAATTCAAGAGATAGGTAGTAGTTCAGTATAATGATAACTGATTAACAAATCTGAGTTATCCATGTGTATACCAAAATCGATGAGGGGCAGAGCAGTACGATCAACTAAGAGGCATCTGACCAAGCCAAACGTACAAAAACTTGATTATTAGCTTATTGGAGTTGAGGTACACATAAATCGCATTAGGCTCTGAATAGGATTTATGAGTGACCTTTACACATGAAAGATTTGGAGGAAACCTTGGTCATCTATTGACATCCAACCTATATGCTACATGTTAGTGGAGGGAAAATGCATACAACAGAATAAGGTTTACTTTGATATCTTGAAGCATGACTAGGTTTCCTATGTGTTTTAAATCGATCATACTCTCACGAGTTTCGATAATTGGGGGCCCTTTTCACAAAAGATCCTCAATTCCTCCAAGACTGGGAGGTCGAGTGAGGATCGAATATATCATGAAAAAAAGAGTATATAAGATTCATGGCGATTTTAGTACAATGATCTTTGAATGGGGATGCAAGTGAGGTTTCTGACAAAGGTATACACAATCGAAGGGATCAAATCATCGTGTTTTCAGCATAATGTTCACTCAGGTGGACACAGTTACAAGATGTATTCTAATTAGACAAAGGCAGATGATTCAATAATAATATGATCTTCATGAAATACCAGTCGCAAGCAATAGGACAACATCATTTAGATAATCTCATATTTTTTCCTCCTATTTATGATGTCTCTCAGACACTTTCAAAACCGGGATTCAACTTTGCTGAACAGTATACTGTCTCAGGTCAAATCAAACATCTCCTTGGCTGCAAAGGTTTAACAGTAAAAATAATTCACAAGGTACAGTCTCCAAAGTGTCTCTTAATGAGGACAAGGGATTTTATGACATTGACTTCGAACAAATGACTTCAGGGGAAGGAAATCTTAATACGAATGTATGGGTAGTATAAAAGAGCTTCATTACTCTTTAAATAGCACACCTCCAAACATCGCGCAAATGGGATCGATGATGAAGGGAGAATATCGAATTTAAATAAATTGAATTACACACCAATCTATCAGAAGGTTAAGCCAAACAACATAAGGAAGAAAAACTTGATTCAAGCCATTATATCTAATTCAGAGTAATTAAATACCACACCATTTGAACAAACGGATTAGTGATGCCATAGTCCATATCTGTCTAACAAAGGAGCCAATATAGGAGAAAAGGTGAGTTCTCAGTCTTAACAATGTGTAATGTATGACCTAGCTACAAATGCACTATTTCAAATTCAGCATCAAATTCGTAGCGTGCGGTGGATATACATATAGATATACCCCACATGCACATTGTTGTGGATCTAGCACACTTTAAAACTACTACTACACTGTTAATTTTGTAACCACCACACGATGGTTATGGAGGCTCTGCTGGTGGTTGCTAGGCAAAGGTCAAGCTCTCCATAATCCATGGTTTCTTAGGCTGAATTCTTATTTCAATAAATAATAAGTCACAATCGACGACAGTCATATAGGGAAGGAATCTAAAAAACTGAAGGAGTAATTAATAATACACTCTAGGACCATAGTATCCATTTACCCTATATTCTTATTATAACATAATATATATTATAATAGAGTAACAAAGTTTAAGGAAGAGATCCAACCTTTTATGATTCCTAGATTTCATTCCAAATCTTCTTTAGGGCTTCTTCCTATGTCTTCCAAAACTCCTCCCAATATTGTTTTTCCTCCCTCCTTAAGCTCAAGCCTCTTTTTATAAAAGATTCTTCTTTCTTCTCAAGCCCCATAGTGACTTCATTATTTTAATATTAAAATATACTTTTATTCAAATAAGACATTTCAACACATGTGGAGGGTAATCCTCCAAAAAGTAGGAGAGATCCAAATATAGATAAGGTAGGTGGTCTTGTTTTGTTTTGTGTCCCTTCTTTCTAGAGACAAATACAAAACTAGTACTATTAGAGCATAGGGTGGATACAAAACTAAAACTATTCATGATAAGAGAAGGAATACCCCTTAATTTCCACCAATGTATAGAAGCCATGTAGGAGGTATGTAGGAATCCTTTTACCTTTTTAGTCCAATCAAAATTAGACCTACCATGTAAGTACCTAATTGTATTAAAATTAGGTTGTTTACACCTAATTTATTACATTGTGTTATTTTTTGCAAAAGATAAATCCTCATATTTATCTTTTCACAAAAGCTGTATTTAGCTTCTAATTAAATTAAATTAAATTATCTTATTTGAAAGATAACTAATCCTTCCCTAAATTCTTACAAAATCTTTTAATTAAAATTTTTATAAGATTCTTTAAGATCTACAACCTTTAATTAAATATTAATTAAAGCTTAAACCAATTAATATCACATAGTTGTACACTATAGTTGTACTTTATTTGAAATGTAATTTGCACATGAAACACACTATTTGACTTTGGACCCTTATTTTGGCTCCTCCCATTCAAGTGCGAGCATAATCTACGTCTTCAGTTCTGTCAAAACACCCGCTACTTTAGACACCCGCGAAGGCTGTTTTTAATTGGTTATACCAGATTAAAACTGTTTACACCCATATTACATCAACAAACAAACTCTTGTAATTATGATACAACATTTTAAACAATTCTTCGAGAGATTTTAATCCAGTCTTGCCTCATAAACATTAATACAATTTCTTTCTTTTTTCTTACTAGTGGCCTTCAATTTGTGGACCGGAGATCATTAATTCTTGTTGTTGTGGCATATTTACTGTTTTTCCGTTGCAAACACTGCTTGTTTTATTTAAAAGGAAAGGTTTAAGTACAACTGGTAGAAAGTGGGTCTCTCAATGCCAGGATTAGTGGAGACTAAAGGTGCTCTGAGACATAAAAGAGATTTCGTGTATTACGCTACAGATATAGAGATAGGCATCAAACTGTACAAAAAAAGGGATGCATTGCGTTTTTTAAATTAAAAAAAAGGGGAAAATATGTTCTCTGTTTCTTTAATAGACAGTTGTCAGTCTTGAAGCTTTATGAACTACATTTGAAAATTTTCCAAATAAATTGCCAGCACATGTTTAAAAGGTTTCAATTTTGGCCACAGGTGCCCCAGGGTTTATAATCGATGTCCTATTGAATGGAGTTGCATTAGAAGGATGAGATCGAGATCTCTTCATTTCTAAATGGACCATGCATCAACTGGTAATCATTTTGTTTTTGTTCAAATAACACTTTCCAATGTATATTATTATCATCTTGGATGGATGTGATGTAAGTTTTGTTAGAGTAAATCACTATATAAAATATAGAAAAGTTTCAAACTTTAACAGCAGAATTAACAAAATAAGACAAACACAGTAGAAGAGACAACGATTTTAACGTGGTTCACCCAATGGACTACATCCACCAAGAATTTTCTCAATCCAAGCAATAGAGGGTTACAACCTACAGCAAACATCTGCTGTAATTTCCTCTCTATATTTACAAGGAATCAACACAGTAATTTCATTGTATACTCTGTTTTTCCTCACAACTATATATAAGAAAAAAACAAAAAAAAATTGTTTTTCTTAATACATTCCAAGATTAACACTGAGTTCCCAACACCTAATTTTGAGATAAAAACAAAAAAACTTTCTTTGGCTGTCCTGTTGTAAATCCAGAAATTTTTTCTGGTAGATTAATAGGCTGTAAATCTAAAAACTTTCCCTGCCCGTCTTGCAGTAAATCCAGAAACTTTCTCTGTTTAGCCTCCTCATAATTAGGCTCCATTCCTAACAATCTCCCACTTGGAGACTAATTCCATTGCACCATACCGCAACCAAGGATTGAAAAATTCTTATCATGGCCTCTTATTCCTTAAGGCCAACCGAAGTTGAGCAAAAGCTCAACTTTTCTCTTGACACCACTTTTGTAAGCATGTCAGCAGGATTTTGTGATGTGTGAACTGTTGGTTACGAATCTGCCATGAGGAAAGGATTTGTTGTTATTGCGCCCAGATTCGCCCACCAGATTGAAAGGCCGGAAGGAAGGAATGCCTTCCGTGCCAATCTCCGGAGAAGGCCGGCTTCCTGTGGGGTTTTTAGTGTTAAGATAAGAGTGCAGGGAAAGAGATAAAAGTGCAGAAAGAGAATCCAAATGAGATTGGAGTTGGTGGGGGGAATAAGCAGCACGACAACGAATCAATCACCACTACTAACAGCATTCATCTACAAACATACATTGAAACTACAGCTATCATTCATCCTATGTATCCTCTATCTATGCATTCCAGGAATACTTGATCACCAAATGCCAGAGTCCAGAGTTCAGTACAACAGCAAGCAATGACACAAGAAACATGAGGCAGAAATGACAAGGAGAGGCAGCATACAAGATAAAAGACAGTAAGCAGAGCCAAGTATATGCTTGTATTAGAGGCAAACGCACAACTACAATTGTTCCCTAGCAATATATTCCCCTTCCACCCTTTACAATGAAGATGAGTGGGCTATTTATAGCCCAAGTTCCCCCCGATTACATTCATGGGTACAAAGTCCCAGACAAGACAATAGCTGACACGAGCGGCTGAGGAGCTGCTGATGCTGACTTCTGTCGGGCAGGACTGTACTCGCGGCATGGTCTCCCTGAAGGCTGTACAGCTACGTGGCGGTATGTCGGGTCAAACCTTTGGTCAGCAGGAATGCGGGTAGGTGCGGCAGATGGCACTTTACATCAACTTAAATGGTGGCAGTTGGCGCAGATAGTGCAGCCCATGCTTTGTCCTTTTCCCGGTCATGCCTTGGCTCGAATCTCGAAGTTGGACACTTGTCAGATGCTGATGAGTGACACATGGCTGCCTTGAAAGGCAGTTTATCCAACTTCGCCCAGGATCTGAGCGCTGTCGGGTTGCGCAGGTAGAAAACAACGCAGTAGGGAGGGTCATCTTGCCTTAGTCATTTTCTGGTCTTGCTTCCCCAACTGCGCACCGGTCAGAGGGCGCACCCCGACTTCGCTGCGAAGTCGGGTTGCGCACCGGCACTTGCTGTCTTCTTTGCTGTTCGGACTGCGCACTAAGAGGCGGGCGCACTCCGACTTCGCTGCGAAGTCGGGTTGCGCCCCAACACTTAGTCATATTTTCTGCTGCACCGTTTCCCTAGTGCGCCAGGAAGAAGGGCGCACCCGACTTCGCTGCGAAGTCGGGTTGCGCCCAACACTTAGTCAAAATTTCGCTCATTTCTTCGTGTCGCACTTCGCACGTTTCCTATGCGCCCGTAGGCGCACTCCGACTTCGCTGCGAAGTCGGGTTGCGCCCTGACACTTAGAAACTTTCAGGGAACACTTCTGGAAACTTTACTGGGGGAAAAGAGAGGAAGAAGGAGAGGAATAAGACTGCAAGGAAGAGGGAGAAAGGGAGAGATGAAGAAAGGGAAAGAGAGGAAGGGAAAGAGCAGATTACTTACAAAAACTGAAAACATGGCACCCCGTGCCAAATGTGGCAACATTCTTGGCGGCTCGCGGGGTGTCGAGCTCGCCTCGACGCAAAGAACCATGCCTTCATCCATTGGGTGCAAAGGAACTTCCTTCCCCTGCCTTCTGCTGCTCTGACCGCTTCATTCCAGGCAACTGCTCTTCTTCAGTTCGCTTTCACCAGTTGCCTCCTCGCCTCTCCTTCTGAATCTGAATGTTCTCCACTGTCAGCCTCCCACTCGCTGATGCGTTGGTATGCAGCCTTGGCTTGGTCCTAGACTACTGCTTGGAAAGGTGCGAGGTCGCTGATCTCTCTTAGTGCTGCGTGGAATGCAGCGACCGCGTGCAGGTCGATGGTGTTATATCTTTTTCCCAACTCCTTCAGGGAGGAGTTGATTTTACAGTATTTTGACACCATCTGGGTGACCTGAGCTTCTTGAATTGGCTCTGCCCAGCTATCAATTTCTGCTGTATCTGTCTCGAAGGACAGCCAATTCTTCTTAACCTGCTCAAGGGTCAGAAACTCGCCATCTTTGACGTAGCTCGGGCACCCGTGTTCGGACAGAGTGTGAAAGGGGGCCAGGAGAATGTTCCTTTCATGTTCTAGGGCGTCCAGCGCCTTCCTGGCAGTTCTAATCTTCTCTGTCCTATCAAAATAAATATGCAAGGTTACCCTTGCATCTGCCCACTCTGAGGCAAGTTGGGACATAGGGGCAATTTGGAAGCCTTTGCGCTCAAACTCCTCAAGTTTTATAGCCAGGTCCAGCCATTGCCTCGCCTGGTGTTCGGCTTCCTCTACCACAGGCTTTCCCTGGGCAGATACTTCTTCAATCCTAGACGCGAAGTCCAGAACTGATAAGGACTTGACAAGGTTGGGCTTGCAACCTTGTAGCAGACTAGCCCGCATCTCCTTAGCTTTGCTCTTTGAAAAGGCCGCCGCTTGTGATGCTTTCTCTGTAAGCTGCGTGCCTGTTTCAGCGATTCTGAAGTTGAGAGACTTGCTCCAGCGCCGCTCTTCTCTCTTCTGACAGCTGCTCGGCTGTCTGTTTCTGTGCTGCGGCCTCCTGCTGAGAGGCGGCCAGCTGAGCCTTAAGCTCTTCTATTTCCTGTTGCGCTGATCCCAGCTGCGCAGTAGCCCTAGCCAAGTCCTCCTCGAGCTGCCTTGTGTTGTTTTGCAGCTGGAAAAGCGCCTCCTGGGTCTCGAGATGTTTGACAAGGAGATTGTCTGTCCTACGACGAATACCACGAATTTCGTATTCCTCGTTGATGTCGTCAAAGCTTTTCTCCTTTGTCTGGTGCTCGTAGTCCGCCTCGGTCATCTCCCGGAGAGGCTTCTTCACCTTTGGGATCAACTTTTCTGTTGTGAGCACTCTCCGGTCTAGGTCAAACTTTGTGCGTTTTACCGGAGCGGCTATCTCTTCGGCCCTTCTGCGCTTCACGCCCTGGAGAAAGGAGGCAGAACCCCCCGCGGCTCTTACTGCCAGAGGCTGGTCCTCTGTGATATTCATGAAGTCGAGGTCCTCCAACGTCTGGTCTTGCTGCGGCATTTTCCCTGCGAACAGCGAAGTAGGAGGGATTCCAGAGGGGGTGGCAGTCTTTAAGGGCGACCGGGTCCTAGGGGAAACAGGAGTCTGAGTGGATGGCGCCGGCAGGGCTTCGGACGGCTGGGGCGAGGAGCGCGGTGATGAAGGAGCAGCTTCAGCACTGGCTGCGGGTGAAGGCTCTAGGGTTTGGCTCAGTGACTGGAAGGCGTTGGGATCCTGAGCAAACTGGTCGAAGGAATGTGGGCCGCTAGACGGCTGGGTAGCTTGGGAAGAGGGGGACGCGGCTATGGCTTGCCCTGATGAGATGGGAGATGGGGCTTTAGCAGGGCTGACTTGGACTTGGGGAAGAGAAATAGTGGACGTACCTGCGGGCTCCGCCTGAGCCGCTGTTGGAGGGACGCTTGCAGCCTGGGTGCCTATGTCTGGTTCAGGGCTGTCCAAAGAGACAACCTCCGGCGCTGCTGCTCCCGACTGTTCTGCGGCTGATTGTCGTACAGCTCTTTAGGCCGCTTGGCCCTTTCAACCTTCTTCTTCTTCTTCTCTTCTGGCGCCGTGGCTGGTCCAGAGGAAAGAGATAATGTCGGGGCGGCAGGCGCTGATGTTCCCACGGTAAACTTGTACCTGGGTCGGGCTGGAAGGATGCCTGCCGCACTTGGTCTGCTAGCTGGCAGCGCGGATGCTTTTTCTGCTGGAGGGGCCACCTCAGGGGTTGACCTCTCTGAACTTTGCGCCTTTTCGGGCACTGCCTCGGGAGCTACAGGCTGCATCGGGCCCACTTGGCTGCTTGTTGGAGTTGCGCTGGAAGTCGCGGGAGTTGACGATGGCTGGGGGGTGGGCCCCCTTTTATACCTTATCTTCGCGCCTCGGGGAACGCAATCGCGAAATTCGAAGGGCCGCCACGTGTCGATGTGCTGGTCATATAATGCCGAAAATTCATCGTCAACAGCCAGATTCCTCCGGTTGGATTTATCGTGCTGCGTGCGACACCTCATCTTCCAGCATTCAATGATTTTGTCCTTATGCCAGTTGAGGGGCGCCACCTTAGCGAGGAATCTTTTGAAGCCCGCCGACTCCATCCGGTGGTCCGGGTTTCGATCTGGATCGTACGTCACCTCTTCGCAGTAAAAATCATGCCATGGTGGCCATGATTGCATCAAGTCAATGCGCCAGTGGAGGTCTGCACCTGTCCTGTTTCTTCTTTCCTGCATGATCTCAGCTCTGGGACAGATGTGAGTGAATTTTCCTCTGACCCCAATTGGGTCATACTTCCAGCGCTGCGGCAGCATTATCAGGCCCATGTCAATGAGCTCCCGCTCGAGGTAGACGTGTTGCCCGATTTCGAACACTTGGGTATTTGCCCAGGTCATAGGATACTGAAATATATGACCTTTCTTTTTGCCCTGGCCAAATTCCTCTTCAACGTAGTCCATCTGCCGCGCAATTTCCATCCCGAACTGATGGTCAGTGCAGAAGTAGGGCAGCAAGCACGGCTTCCCCTTGAACCCGTAGATTCTGACTATGATGCCCTGAGTCAGCCGGAAGGTGTCCCCGTACTCATTCTTCCACAGGTACTTTGTCATGGCTTCCGGTGGGCGAGACGCGCCCCGGTTGAACAGCCCCATGACCTGGCACAGAAATTTGATATTAAACTCATAGAATGAGCCCTTTCTGTACAGAATCTCGTCCATTCGTACACGGGGAGCGGCTCTCCTTTTTCATTCACTTTCTTTAAGTCAGGGACGTTCATCCGGTAATGCATGTGATATAGGCACAGCCATGTGAGGAAGGAGCAAAACCGGAAATCCGTTGACTGCTTCTGCTGCAGTCTAACCAGGCTTGAATGTATCGCATACGCCAGCCAGTCCGCCCAGTCGAAGAAGATAGGGCGCTTTCCACTTTTCTGCGCCGTGGAGTCGTAGAACTCTCCATGCAAGATACATTCAGCCATTGCCAGCTGGTAAGGCCGTACCACTTTGTCAGAGTCGCAGCCGAGGACCCACGCCAGGATGATGTAGATATACTTGTTTTCAAATCTGTCCAGCGGTATGGGGCCAGTTGGCCACTGTCCAGCCGCCAGCGGAGTCTTCAGCTCTGAATCCAGAAACTCTCTCATCCGCTTCGTCTGTGTAAATCTGCTGGTCTGCTCATCTAGGTTCACCCTTCTGACAATTGCGCCGGGCTCGTACTGGAGCCCTGGGGCGAACGCTGGCTGGACGCTCTCCCGGAAGAGGGTGAACAACACCTTTCCTTTGTTGTCGCAGACCTGCCGGGCAGCTGGTTTGTAATGTTCTACAATTGCTTCAACCAGCTCCGGGCACCAGTGAGTCGGAGGGCACAAGAACCAGTATAGGTTCGATTTATACGCAGCTCCGAGGTGATGGGAAGGCGAAACCTTATCTACCCACTTTGCAATGTTCAGCCGCAGCTTGGAGAGACTGATGGAGAAAGAGCCGTCCTTGTACCCGGACAAGCGATTAACTGGTGGCGGCGGAGTCTGGCCAACTACGCGCCTCTTTGTTCGGGATTTTCTTTTCTGGTCCTTCTGCGGCGCTTCGCTCTCATGAGCGCTTGACTCTGGTGATTCCTCAGCTTCGCGCCGTTCTTCACTAGATTGCGCCTGTACGGGCGCTTTCCCCTTGTCCATCCTTTTCGAAATAGCAGAGGCAGGAATTACGGCTTCTGAGTTTGTCAGCTTTATTCCTTACAGTCAGGGAGTCAGCTTGACAATTTGAATTTTCTGGTTGCGCCAGGGCCCTTTTTGTAGACAATGACTGCAACATTAATGGCGCGAGGGAGGGAGTTAGGGCGGTTAACTTGGGGTTGGTGGAGGCGTTATGATTTTGGCGGCCGTGTATGGGTTTATTTTTGAAAAGCGTACCCCATTAGCCGTTGGTCCAAACGCACCTTACTTTTTAAATGCATCATTCTTGAAAGGTGCGCAATCATTAAAGCCTCCTTGGACGTCGTGCCAATGCTGACGTCATCGCCGCCGTTTGGGCACACTTTACAAGGGGAATGTTTGGCCCATGACCCAACTTCGCCCATGCCGAACTTCGCCCTGGGCCCACACTTAGAATTTTCAAGTTCTCCGCGGTGGTTTATTCGGACTTCGCCCAATTGGCGCACTCGGACTTCGCCGAAAATGGGCGCACTCGACTTCGCAAAGGGGATTTTGCGCGATCATCCAGTGATCCCCGAGAATGGGCGCACTCCGACTTCGCCCGAAAAACGGGCGCACTCGGAC
Source organism: Wollemia nobilis (assembly GCA_028583015.1). Classification (NCBI taxonomy): domain Eukaryota; kingdom Viridiplantae; phylum Streptophyta; class Pinopsida; order Araucariales; family Araucariaceae; genus Wollemia; species Wollemia nobilis. The sequence goes on along the minus strand of JAQPPZ010017049.1, from coordinate 2,115,746 downwards.
TTCGCCCCGGTTTGTCTGCGGAGTCTGAGACTTGGCATTTTCTTGCCGTTTCTTACCCAACTGCGCCTTTTGGAGGGGGCGCAGCCCGACTTCGCTGCGAAGTCGGGTTGCGCACCCATACTTAGTCATTTTAGCTCCCTTTTTCAGCCGCCTTCTTCCGCACTTCGCACCGTTCAAGGAGCGCTACCCGACTTCGCTGCGAAGTCGGGTTTTGCCTCAGATTTTACTTGGGCTCTTTGAAAAATTAAAAACTAAAAAACTGAAATATTTACATTCTGAAAACTGAAAATGCAGAAGGGAAATTTGTACAAGGAAGGACCCATTCGGGCGCCTTCAGTGGCGGTAAATTTTCAAGTGGAACCCATTGACGGGAATGGGGAGAAGCTGTCCCTCCATATCCCGGAGCACGAATGCATTAAATTGATTTACCCGGGCAATCTGATAGGGGCCCTCCCAGAGGGCGTCAAATTTGCCGTGGTTGCCCGGCTTCGCCTTTAGCGAGTCCCACTTTAGCACCAGGTCCCCGACTTTGAAAATTCGGGCAGTGGTACCTTTTGCGAACCAGCCTTGTGTCGCTTCAGCGTGTTTGGTGAAGGCTTGGTACGCTTTTTCTCTGTCTTCCTCTAACTGCAGTAGTTGGCAAAGTCTGTCATCTACCGGATCCCCGCTGCCTCTTTCTTCATCAAGCATCCAGAGAGCGGGAATTTCTATGTGCGTCGGCAGAACTGCTTCTTTGCCGTATACGAGCGCATAGGGGGACGTTTTGATGGACTTTTTGAAGGATATCCTGTCCGCCCATAGCGCCCGATCCAGGAGTAGGTGCCAAGTCCTCTTGTTTTTCTCTACTGTCCTTCGGATGATCTTCAGTAGATTCTTGTTGGTGGACTCGGCAAGACCGTTCCCCTGCGGGTAGTAATTGGAAGACATTTTGTGATAAATGCCGTATTTGCTGGTGTACTCCGTGAGTACAGCGCCTGCGAACCCCGGACCATTGTCCGTTACTATTGACTCAGGGACCCCGAAACGGGTAATGAGGCTCTCGAGGAACCTGATGACCGTCTCCTGGTCCGCGTTCTTTGTAGGGATCGCCTCTGCCCACCGTGTGAAGTAGTCGGTGGCGGTAAGGATGAACTTGTGCCCCGCTGCAGAGTTCGGCGTAATCACCCCGATAAAGTCCAGACCCCATTGCTGAAACGGAGTCTCGGCTTGGATCGGTTGAAGGGGCAGGGGTGCTTTTCTATTTCTGCCAGCAAATCTCTGGCATTGATCACATTTCGTACAGACCGCATGCGCGTCTGTAAATAGAGTGGGCCAGTAGTACCCAACTCTGATTATTTTCAAGGCCGTAGGCCTTGCAGAATGGTGACCCCCAGGCATCCCGGAGTGAAATTCTCCGAGGATCCTGGGTTGGTCTGTTTTTCTGACGCACCGCAACAGGATGCCGTCAATGTTCTTAAAGTACAGCCCCTCGGGGCGAAGAGTGTATTTCAGTGCACCTAGCCGAAACCTCCTTCTTTGTGAGGCATTCAGGTGGTCTGGACATCTTCCGGTGCAAAAATATTTCACCAGGTCATCTGTCCAGTCGCACTCCTCGGGTAAGGAGTTGGCTAGGTTGGTGTTTGTTGCTGGATCCTCCCACTTACAGGCGGATATCTGGGCTGCTGCGCTTCGGGCCAGCTCCTGGCACAAGGCTCGGCCTCTGATAAGCTTGGTTGGCCGCACTTCGATGTCGAACTCCTGGATTTTAGCAATCCATCCTGCTCTCTTGTGACCCGGCTCTCCTTGTATGATGAAGCTTCGGACGTCCGGGTGTATCACAAAGACAGTGGTTCGGCTCTGGGAGACAAAGTGCCTGAACTTTCGGAGAGATTTCATAACTGCGTGAACCTGCCGCTCTATAAAGTTGTACTTTTCTTCATGCGGCTGAATCACTTGGCTCAGGAACGCTATGGGGCGCTCCTCGCCATCGTCTCCCTTTTGGGTCAGGACTGCGGCGTAACTCTCGGGTTCTCCCACCGCGTACAGGATGAAATCCTTGGAGTAGTCCGGGTTTATCAACACCGGAGCTTGTGCAATTCGGGCCTTGATTTCCTCGAAGGCCTGCCCCCTTTCATCAGTCCATAAGAATTCTGCATCCTTTTTCAGCAGTTCGGCCATGGGCTTGATTACCTGTGCGAAGTCCGGTATGAACTTCCGCACGAAGTTGATTTGGCCGAAGAAGGACTGCAGCCCCTTCTTGTCAATTGGAGCGGGCAAGCGGAGGAGGGCCTCTGCTCTATCAGGGTCCACGGCTAGGCCTTTCTCGGAGATGACATGCCCCAACAACTTACCTTCTTTTACCGCGAAGACAGATTTCTTCGGGTTTATGGAGATGCCGAATTCACGACACCTTTCAAATATTTGCCGTAGGTGGGGAACATGATCCTCTCTTCTGTGAGAGAATACAGTCATGTCATCCAAGTAGATGACAATAACTTTGTTGAGCAGCTCTCGGAAGGCCAGGTCCATGGCTCTCTGGAATGTGGCGCCAGCATTGGATAAGCCGAAAGGCATGCGCTGATAGGCGAACGTTCCCCATTTGGTGGTGAACGCCGTCTTATGCTGGTCCTCATCCTTGACCCATATCTGGTTATAGCCGGAAAAGCCGTCTAAGAGGGAAAATCTCTGGGCTCCAGCAACTATATGGAGGATCTGATCGATTTGGGGAAGCGGATAATGGTCCTTGAGGGAGGCCTGATTCAGATTTCTGAAGTCCACACAGAGACGAATGTCTCCGTTCTTCTTCCTCACGGGAACCAAGTTCGCAACCCAGGATGAATGCTTGATGGGGTAGATGATCTTGGCTTCCAGCATCTTCAGGAGCTCGGCTTTCATCATGGCCTCGATCTTCGGATTTACGGCCCTCTGCTTCTGCCGGAATGGCTTGGCGCCATCTTCTAGCTCAATGGTATGCTGGATAATATTTCTGTCATACCCCTTCAAGTCCTGGTAGCACCAGGCTACTATGTCAGGGAACTCTCGACACAATGTTCTGATCTGCTCGAGTTCCTCTGTGGTGCAGTCTGTCCCGACCTTAATTGTTTTTCCAGGTTCCAGCTCCAGGTCGGCGTACTGCTTCGGGTCTACTTTGATCCGATGTGATATTGCTCTGTCATTTTGATCAAATAGACTCTCAAGTGTAATCAGTCCTTTTGGGACATGATTATTTTTCAGTTGTATCAACCCCTCATATTGCTCGTCATCATGGTCTCTACCTTCGATTGAACACGCTTCGTTAACCAAAAATGTGACGATCTCCTCGTCACAGTCAAACACCTGCCAGTGGGTGTCTTTATCAGGCACAGAAGGCCTGTAAATGGTACGAACCGGCTTCGGCTTCTGGACAATGTCATCAGCCGGAACGTACCTGGCTCCAACAGACGCCAGAATGTCAGCATGCTTGTTTTTCTCACGTGATATAGCCTTGACATTCAATGAGTCAAAAGACTCCATCAGATCCCAGACCCGATTACGGTACGCCTTGAGATAGTGCTTCTTGGAGGCGCACTTGTTCGTAATCTGGTGGCACACCAGCTCTGAGTCGCCAAAGATCTGCAGATGCTTAATCCCCAGCCTCTCCGCTTTTCGCAAACCCAAGCACAGGGCTTCGTACTCCGCCGCGTTGTTGGTACAGCTCCAGGCCAGCCTGTAGGTGTAGTCCTTCTGGATCCCGGTTGGGGAAACCAAAAGTACTCCAGCACCGGCGCCATTCTTGCATCGTGCGCCGTCAAAGAAAAGCTTCCACAGCTTTTCAGGTGCAGGTCCCACTTCTCTTTTGGCCGACTTGTCAAGCCTCTCAGGCTGAACAACAGTGTAGCAGCCTTGCTCAGTTTCAATCACGGCGTTGAAGTCCCGCAAGGAGAATTCATCTTCTACTTGCAGCAGCTCGAGAGCTTGCTCTGTCATGTCCACCACCACCAGTTCTTCCTCCGTCAGCTGAACCATGCAGTCCTGCGACTCTTCTCCGGGTATCTTCTCTACTAAGAAAGTGGAAGGCTTCTCATTGTAAATCTTCAGTCTCCTTCCTTTGAAGGGCACTTCCATGTGCGAGTAGTCCAGAGACAGATACCCTCCCAACTTCGCAGTGAACTCCCTGGAGAGACACATGCCGAAGTAGGGTTCCAAGTCGACGACCACAACCTCTTGGATGACCACGATGTCGAGAGCTTTGTGCAGCCGAATAGGGATGTCTTTAATGACACCGACTGTCTTGACAGGGGTGCCGTCCAGTTGCAAGCACGCCTTGGCTGCTCCTTGTGTACTCCATCCCGATCTCGTCGCAGACGGCTCTCGGCATTACGGTCGTGGAAGCACCAAAGTCCACCATACAGTTGTGCACTATGTACCCTTGCATCCGTAATGACAGATAGAAGGGAGGTGGTCTGATCTTCCCGGTGGCTGAGACCGTCAGGGGTTGCACCAGGACAGCGGGCTGTATCTGCTTGCCATTCTTCATGATCTTCAGAGATTCCTGCAGCAGATCAACCTGGCCTGGGAGCTGAAGAGCATCATACATGCTGATTCTTGCGGGGGTCCTCTTCAATTCGTCTACTATGTTGTAGCCCGAGGTGCTAGCTCCTTCCGCTTCTTTTGCCGGCTCATACTTCGTCCGGTACTGCTGAGTGGCCTCAACTCTCTGTCTCTTGGTCAGAGATGGATATCTCAGCTTCTCCTGAGCTTGTTCTTTGGTTTCAGCTGGAGGCTGAGCAGCGGGAGCTTTAGGCGTGAGAGCTTTGGCTACGGGAGGCTTGACTGCGGGAGTCTTTGCCGGAGGAGTCTTCTCTTTGGCTGTGTAGGGCCACAGCCTCTTGTCAGGTGGTAGCCCAGCAGGTTGGGCCTTATCTCTTCTGGCGTACACTTTTAAGGGTTTTACAGCGGCTTCAGCAGACTTTCTGTTTTCCTTGGCAGGAGGCGGCAACGGATCTTCCTCTGGGACGGCGAAGTTACTTTCATCGCCCAGGATCATGTAGAGTTCTTCGTCCTCTATGGCGCTGCCGGCCAAGGTCTGGAGGTAGTGTTGATGCAGAGTGCAGTCATCCTCGGCATGCGGGTCATTGCACGTGGTGCACCAGTTGACCTGGTCAGAAGTACCGAGTTGGTCTTCAATGGCAGCATTCCTCGGAGGGGGCCGCCTTTGCGCTTGTTGCTCGGGGTTCGATCTTTTGTCAATGCCGGGGACGGATATGACCTCCTTGGAACAAGGTCCATCTGGGCCTGCTTCTTCTTCGAGATGGTCATGTCGTTGGACATGGTGTGATATCCAGAGGCCAGAGCCCGTACCTCCTGGAGGATTTTGTTCTGAATATCATTGTCAGGAGGCGGCAATTGAGCTGGGGGAGGTAACGCAGCCAATGGAGGAGGTGTTGAATATTGTGCATACTGCGGGGGAGCAGGAAGTGCTGGAAAATGCGGAGGAGGAGGCGGATAATGAATTTGTGGCGGGCCGTAAGGATTCACGACCGGCGCCGGATTCCATTGCTGCTGGGGTTGCTGTCCTGAAGTGGACGGCTCTGGACCAGAAGCTGATGGATACTGAGATCGGGGGAAGTCAGGGTAGATGGGCGGCTGTACTCTGTGCGGAAGTCTGCCGATGGAAATGATATCCATTTCAGCTTGTTGGGCAGCCTCGTACAGAGCGGGGAACGTGTCGATTCTGGCTACCTTCAGCAGCAGGCAAATGTCTGAGTTGAAGGATCTCAGGTAGTAGTAGGCGGCCTGACCTGCTGACGGTCGGAGTTCGCGAGGTACTCGTTTCCAAGACCTCGCAAACCTGATGTTGAAGTCTGACACCTCCTCTTGGGGGTGTCTCTGTATACTTTGGAATTGATGCAGTAAAGAAGAGGGATCAGCAGACTCGTTGCATCCTTTCACGAGCCTGCCGGCTAACTGTCGCCACCCCGTGATAGATCCCTCTGGCAGTGATCTCCACCAGTAGAGAAGCTTTCCCCTTAGGGAAAGGGCCAGCAGACGGGTCTTCACACCTTCGTCAGTGATGGAATGTAGCGCAGCCAGGGCCAGAATGTCCTGGATGTGTTCATACGCCGTCTTGCCGTAGCCGTCATACGTAGGGATAGACTTTAAGGCAGCAGGGGGCACAACTTGTTGTCCGACTAGGGCCAAGGGCCCCGTAGAGTCCACCGCCGGGAAGAGGTCATCATCATCCTGGTGAGCAGCCATGTCTTCTTCTGACCCGGTAGTGTACTCGGTGTCGGAACTGTCCGAAGATGTAGATTCTTCTTCGGCCTCAACTTCTTCAATTTCAGCCTCGGCCTCTTGAATTTCTTCTACGCGAGCTTGGTAATCAGCCAGCCTGACGCGCTCGCCTGGAGCGTCAATGTCAATTTCGTAAAAGTCAGGCGGGTTTCCCGGATTCCTTGCTCGCCACCTTCTCGTTTGCATGAAGGCGTTAGGACCGGTCTTCACGGACTCAGAGAGTATTCAGATATTTGCAGAGTCGCCAGGTGCTCTGATTTTTAACAGCAATGAAGCGAGCACTCGTGCTTCGATTCTGTTTGGGGGTGGGAAACTACCATGTCCCACCGGGCGTGCCAGAGAAACTGTTGGTTACGAATCTGCCATGAGGAAAGGATTTGTTGTTATTGCGCCCAGATTCGCCCACCAGATTGAAAGGCCGGAAGGAAGGAATGCCTTCCGTGCCAATCTCCGGAGAAGGCCGGCTTCCTGTGGGGTTTTTAGTGTTAAGATAAGAGTGCAGGGAAAGAGATAAAAGTGCAGAAAGAGAATCCAAATGAGATTGGAGTTGGTGGGGGGAATAAGCAGCACGACAACGAATCAATCACCACTACTAACAGCATTCATCTACAAACATACATTGAAACTACAGCTATCATTCATCCTATGTATCCTCTATCTATGCATTCCAGGAATACTTGATCATCAAATGCCAGAGTCCAGAGTTCAGTACAACAGCAAGCAATGACACAAGAAACATGAGGCAGAAATGACAAGGAGAGGCAGCATACAAGATAAAAGACAGTAAGCAGAGCCAAGTATATGCTTGTATTAGAGGCAAACGCACAGCTACAATTGTTCCCTAGCAATATATTCCCCTTCCACCCTTTACAATGAAGATGAGTGGGCTATTTATAGCCCAAGTTCCCCCCGATTACATTCATGGGTACAAAGTCCCAGACAAGACATTAGCTGACACAAGCGGCTGAGGAGCTGCTGATGCTGACTTTTGTCGGGCAGGACTGTACTCGCGGCATGGTCTCCCTGAAGGCTGTACAGCTACGTGGCGGTATGTCGGGTCAAACCTTTGGTCAGCAGGAATGCGGGTAGGTGCGGCAGATGGCACTTTACATCAACTTAAATGGTGGCAGCTGGCGTAGATAGTGCAGCCCATGCTTTGTCCTTTTCCCGGTCATGCCTTGGCTCGAATCTCGAAGTTGGACACTTGTCAGATGCTGATGAGTGACACATGGCTGCCTTGAAAGGCAGTTTATCCAACTTCGCCCAGGATCTGAGCGCTGTCGGGTTGCGCAGGCAGAAAACAGCGCAGTTGGGAGGGTCATCTTGCCTTAGTCATTTTCTGGTCTTGCTTCCCCAACTGCGCACCGGTCAGAGGGCGCACTCCGACTTCGCTGCGAAGTCGGGTTGCGCACCGGCACTTGCTGTCTTCTTTGCTGTTCGGACTGCGCACTAAGAGACGGGCGCACTCCGACTTCGCTGCGAAGTCGGGTTGCGCCCCAACACTTAGTCATTTTTCTGCTGCACTGCTTCCCTAGTGCGCCCAGGAAGAAGGGCGCACCCCGACTTCGCTGCGAAGTCGGGTTGCGCCCCAACACTTGCCCATTTTCCTGTTTTGTCGCACTTCGCCTTCCCTACTGCGCTCCGTCTGGAGGGCGCACTCCGACTTCGCTGCGAAGTCGGGTTGCGCCCTGACACTTAGCCATTTTCAGGGAACACTTCTGGAAACTTTGCTGGGGGAAGTTTAAGGGGAAGAGGGAGGAATAAGACTGCAAGGAAGAGGGAGAAAGGGAGAGATGAAGAAAGGGAAAGAGAGGAAGGAAGGGAAAGAGCAGGTTACTTACAAAAACTGAAAACATGGCACCCCGTGCCAAATGTGGCAACATTCTTTCCCTAATTTCAAAGATCCATCTTCCACTACTGATCTAATGAAATGATACCTGAGTTTGATGTGTTTAGTTTTTTAATGGAATGCCGAATTCTTCGCAAGGTGTATAACACTCTGGCTATCACTCCACAACTTATTATTCTCTTGCTTCTTCCCCAGTTCTTCCATTAGTCTTTGCAACCAAACCATCTCTTTGCTTGCTTCTACAGCAGCAACATATTCAGCTTCAGTGGTTAAAAGGGCAACTACATGTTGGAGTTTAGAAATCCAACTAACCGCTCCTCCTCCTATAGTAAAGATGTAGCCAATAGTGCTCCTTCCACCATCAAGATCACCTACCATATCAGAATCTACAAAACCTTTCAAGCATATATTAGAGCCTCCAAAATTCAAAGAATAATTTGAAGTTCCTCTCAAGTACCTGAGTATCCATTTTACCGCTTGCCAATGTCCTTTTCTCGGATTACTCATAAATCTACTCACTACTCCCACTGTGTGGGCAATGTCTGGTCTTGTACAAACCATTGCATACATCAAGCTTCCAACCGCTAATGCATAGGGAACCTTAGCCATATGCTCTTGTTCCTTTTGTGTCTTGGGACACAAATCTTTGGTGAGTTTGAAATGCTTTGTTAATGGAGTAGCAACATACTTTGCATTGTTCATGTTGAATCTCTTAAGCACTTTTTCAATTTATTCTGCTTGTGACAATTTCAGTGTGACTCTCCTTGTCTCTTGTTATCCTCATACCAAGGATTTGTTTGGCTTCTCCCAAATCCTTCATGGCAAAGGATTTAGCCAACTTCTTCTTGAGCATGTTTATATCTTGCATATTTGTTCCTGCAACCAACATGTTGTCCACATACAATAGCAAAATAACATAGTTACTGTTGTCACATTTTGCACGGGGTGCAATGTCTTCAATAAAGTAATGTAACAGTGCTGCTCCTCTTTTTCCTCTTTCTCCATCTTCCTTCCTTCTTCTCTCCCTTTCCTTTTCTTTCCCGCATTCTTTTTCTTTCCCCCCTTTCTTGGAGTCCCCAGTTGATTTTTCAACTTTCCAGCAAGTTACCCTGAAAATGGCTAAGTGCTGGTGCGAAGTTCGCACTTCGCCCAGTTTTGGTGCGAAGTGCGCACTTCGCCCAGTTTTGGTGCGAAGTCTGACTTCGCCCCACTTTCTGGGCGCACCTTGCACTGGCAGACTGACAGGTCAACAAAGAAGAGCGGTGAAGTACCGGAGCAGGTTCGTAAGGCGGCAGGCACCAGTGTCCACCTGTGCGCAGTCCGACTTCTCAGCAGAGGCGGACTGCGCCCTTGACAGGTGTGCGGTAGGGGAACAAACCCGGAGTTTGACCAAGACGTGAAGATTTTCCCAACTGCACTGTTTTCTGCCCGCGCATCCCAAGGAGTCCAGATCCCAAGCAAAGATGGATAGCCTGCCCTCTAAGGCAGGCATGTGTCAGTTGCATAACCCATCATCCAACAAGTGTCCAGCTTTGGGATTTGAACCAGGACTGCCGACCAAAAGGGATAAGCGTGGGCTGCCTGCACTGCTTGCACTAATGGCCTCATTCAAAGCTGATCTGAGGTTTCACCTGCTCCAGCTACCAGCGAACCTGCCGACTTGAAGTTTTGCCCAGCACTCCGCCACGTAGCAGTCCAGCTTCCAGGATGACCATGCTGCGGGTACAGCCCTGTCCGACAAAAGGTCAGCATTTGCAGCCTCTTTCGCCGCTTCGTCAGCCTTATGTTTGATCGGGACTCGTGCCCATTAATGTAATCGGTGGGACTCGGGCTATAAAAGCCCATCTTGAATTCATTGTAAAGGGTGGAAGGGGAATGTTTGTTAGGGAACTACTGTGCTTACTGTAACCATGCTTCTGCATATAAATACAATCTGTATGCCTGGTTCTGTTCTACCGCTTTTATTTCTTATGCTTATGCTTTACGCGATTCTGTGTCATGGCTTGTTGATTCACTTCGGCATTTGATGGTCGTGCGCCTTTAGCATTATTTCTCGTACTTTTAATTTTCGTATAATAGATGTGGTAGCAGCTCCATCGCCTATGTGTGACGTTGCTGGCCCGTATCTGGTGATTGATGCGATCCCCTGCTGTTAGTTCCTTGTAGGGAATGTTTGCTAGGGAGCCATTGAAGCTGTGCGGTTAAACTCTCTACCTAACACATATACCTGGCTCTGATATATCTAGGTTTACCGTCTACCCCTGTCAGTGTACGTATCTGGTGATTGATGCGATCCCCTGCTGTTAGTTCCTTGTAGGGAATGTTTGCTAGGGAGCCATTGAAGCTGTGCATACACTGCTTGTGTATCGGCAAAGACGCCTAGGTTTTGCGGTTCCTTGCCATACTTTGTGTTTGTATGCAGTTAGTAGCGGTGATTGGTGTGTTCCCGTACTGTTAGTTCCCCCCACCAACCTTTGGACATATTTGTAATCTCTTTCTGTACGTTTATCTCTTTCTGTACATTTAATTCTTTCCCGTTCCCCTTAGCTTAATTCAGAAAACCCCCCAAAAGGAGCCGGCCTTCTCCGGAGATTGGCTCGAAGGCATCTCTTCCTTCCGGCCTTTCATGCTGGTGGGCGAATCTGGGCGCATCAACCCGAAATCCTTTCCTCATGGCAGATTCGTAACCAACAGTTTCTCTGGCACGCCCGGTGGGACGCTTGTCCCACGATTTAAAGAAAGAGTACCCGTTCTGTCTCCACTTAGCGCAACAGTTTTTCTGCTACGCTCGGCGGAACTCGGGTCCCACATCTGAAGAGAGATTTTCCGATCCGTCTCCACCTGGCGCTGACAGTTCCTGAGCCCTCGGTGAGACAAGGAAGTTTCTCACCCCCGACAGAATCGAAGCACCGGTGTTCGCTTCATTGCTGTTCCAAATCCGAGCACCTGGCGACTCTGCACGAACAAATCCTCTGAGTCTAGAAGACCGGTCCCGTCACCTTCATGCACACGAGAAGGTGGCGAGCAAGAAATCCGAGAAGCCCGCCTGAGTTCTACGAACTAGACATTCACGCTCGAGGCGAGATCCCCAGGCTGGCTGATCCGCGAGCTCGCTTCGACGAAGCCGAGGCCGAGATCCAAGAAGAAGCCGAAGCCGAGGCTCGGAAGAGCCGAGCACGAAGTAGAAGAGGCCGAGGAAGAGGAAAATCCCGCATCCTCGGAAAGTACCGACACCGAGTACACAACCGACGGCGGAGAAGAAGAAGAAATGGCCGCTCAACGACCCGAATGACGATGATCTCTTCCCCGGCGGTGGACTCTACGGGGCCTTTGGCCCTGATCGGTCAGCAAGCTGTGCCCCCTGCCGCTTTAAAGTCTATTCCCACATACGACGGCTACGGTAAGACGGCGTACGAGCACATCCAGGACATCCTCGCCCTGGCCGCGCTGCATACCATCACCGATGAAAGTGTGAAGACCCGTCTGCTGGCCCTTTCCCTGAGGGGAAAGCTTCTCTACTGGTGGAGATCGCTGCCGTAAGGATCCATCACAGGGTGGCCCCAGCTTGCCAGGAGGCTCGTAAAAGGATGCAACGAGTCTGCTGATCCTACCTCTCTACTGCATCAGTTCCAAGCAATCCAGAGGCATCCTCAAGAGGAGGTGTCTGATTTTAACATTAGGTTTGCGAGATCCTGGAAACGGGTACCTCGCGAACTTCGGCCTTCAACCGGCATGGCCGCTCACTACTATCTCGAGGTCTTTCAACTCGTACATATGCCTCGCCGCCGAAGATCGCCCGAATTGACGAGTTCCCTGCACCGTACGAAGCTGCCCAGCAAGCTGAAGCTGACATTATCTCCATTGGCAGGCTTCCGTCCAGAGTGCAGGAGCCGATTCATCCCGACTTTCCCAGATCCCAGTATCCTTCCGCTTCTGGTGGTCCGCCGTCCACGTCAGGGCAGCAACCCCAGCAGCAGTGGAATCCGGCGCCGGTCGTAACTCAATACGGCCCGCCTCAGTTGCATTACCCTCATCCGCCTCCACCCGCTCCGCATTTTCCAGCGCTTCCTGCTCCCCCGCAGTTCGCGCCTTATCCTAACCCTCCGCCATTGGCTGCATTGCCTCCACCGGCACAATTGCCGCCTCCTGACAGCAGCATCCAGAACACGATTCTACAAGAAGTGCGGGCTTTGGCCTCCGGATATCATGCCATGTCCAATGACATGACCGCTATGAAGAAGAAGCAGGCCCAGATGGACCTCGCTCCTAGAAGGCCGTATGCGCCACCGGCGCTGACAAAAGATAAAGCCCCAGAAAATCAACAGCAGAGGCGTCCGCCTCCGAGGAATGCTGCTATAGAAGACCCACCTGGTCCTCCAGACCAGGTCAACTGGTGCACTACGTGCAATGACCCGCATTCGGAGGAAGACTGCACTTTGCACCAGCACTACATCCAGACCTTGGCCGGCAGCACTATAGAAGATGATGAGCTGTACATGATCTTGGACGGCGAGGCCAATTTTGCCCTGCCAGAAGAGAATCCAGTGGCGCCCGCCAAGGAAGAAAAGAAAGCTGCGGACGCGGCTAAACCTTTGCAAGTCTACGCAAGAAGAGAAAAACCGCAGCCCGACGGGCTGCCACCGTACAAGCGGCTGTGGCCTTACACAGCCCAGGAGAAGGCGTCCAAAGATAAAGCTCCCGCTAAACCTTCTCCGGCAAAGGCTGCTGCTGTTCCAGCTAAGCCTCCAACAAAGGCCCCAACTCCCGCTAAGCCTCCTGTACCTCAGCCCCACTGAAACCAAAGAACAAGCCCAGGAGAAGTCAAGTACCCGTCTCCGACCAAGAGACAGAGTTGAGGCCACCCAACAAGATCGGACCAAGTATGAGCCGGCTAAACCAGAGAAGGAGCTAGTACCTCGGCTACAAGATTGTAGACGAGTTGAAGAAGACTCCCGCGAATCGCATGTACGATGCTCTTCTCGTCTCCGTGCCGTAGATCTCGCCGCAAGAATCACCGAAGAACATGAAGAGCGGCAGCGATGCACCGCTGTCCCGGTTCAACCTTTGACAGCCTCCGCCACCGGGAAGAACAGACCGCCACCCTTTTATCCGTCTTTACGGATGCAAGGGCACATAGTTCACAACCGCATGGTGGATTCTCGGTGCTTCCTCAACCGTGATGCCGAAGGCCGTCTTGCGATGAGATCGGGATGGAATACACACGGAGCAGCCAAGGCGTGCTGCAACTAGACGGCACCCCTGTCAAGACAGTTGGTGTCATAAAGGACATCCCTATCCGACTGCACAAAGCTCTCGACATCGTGGTCATCCAAGAGGTCGTAATTGTTGACCTGGAGCCTTACTTGGCATGTGTCTCTCTCGGGAGTTCACCGCGGTTGGGCGGGTACCGTCTCTAGACTATTCACACATGGAAGTGCCCTTCAAAGGAAGGAGACTGAAAATTTTTAATGAGAAGCCTTCCCCCTTTCTAGTGGACAAGATACCCGGAGGAGAACTGGACTGTATGGTCCAGTTGACAGAGGAAGAACTGGTGACAGTGGAACTGACCGAGCAAGCTCTCGAAGTGCTACAGCTTGAAGACGAGTTCTCGTTGCGGGATTTTAATGCCGTAATCGGGACAGAGCTGGTGTTACTCCATTAAACAGCCCGAGGAGCTTGACGTGTCAGTTGTGAAAGAAGTAGGACCTGCACCCGAAGAGCTGTGGAAGCTTTTCTTTGACGGCGCGCGATGCAAGAATGGCGCCGGTGCAGGGGTACTCCTGGTTTCCCCGACCGGGATCCAGAAGGACTATGCCTACAGGCTGGCCTGGAGCTGTACTAACAATTCGGCGGAATACGAAGCCCTGTGCTTGGGTTTGCGAAAGGCGGAAAGGCTCGGAATCAAGCATCTCCAAATTTTCGGAGATTCAGAGCTAGTGTGTCATCAAGTTATGAATAAATGCGCGTCTAAGCATCACTATCTTAGAGCGTACCGCAATCGGGTCTGGGACCTGATGGAATCGTTTGACTCATTGAATGTTAAGGCAATATCGCGTGAGAGAAACAAGCACGCTGATATTCTGGCGTCTGTTGGAGCCGTGCACGTTCCGCCGAAGACGTCGTCCGTAAACCGAAGCCGGTCCGCACCATTTACGTGCCTTCCGTGCTCGATAGGGATACCTTCCCGGCGTATTCAGCCGTGACGAGGAAATCGTCACATTCCTGGTTAACGAAGTGTGTGTAATCGGAGGTAGAGACCCTGATGACGAGCAATATGAGGGGTTGATACAGTTACGGAATAATCACGTCCCAAAAGGACTGATTACATTAGAGAGTCTCTTTGATCGGAATGACAGAGCAATATCCCACAGGATCAAAGTAGACCCGAGGCAGGATGCTGACCTAGAACTCGAACCCGGTAAAACCATCAAGGTCGGAACAGACTGCACGTCGGAGGAGCTGGGACAGATTAGATCACTGTGCCAGGAGTTCCCCGACATCGTGGCCTGGTGCTACGAGGATTTGAGGGGGTATGACAGAACTGTCATCCAAAGATACCATTGAGCTAGAGGATGGCGCTAAGCCATTCCGACAGAGCGTAGGGCCGTAAATCCAAAGATTGAGGCCATGATGAAGACCGAGCTCTTGAAGATGCTGGAGGCCAAGATCATCTACCCCATCAAACATTCATCCTGGGTCGCGAATTTGGTGCCCGTGAGGAAAAAGAATGGCGACATACGTCTCTGTGTCGACTTCAGAAACCTAAATCAGGCTTCCCTCCGGGACCACTATCCGCTTCCCCAAATTGACCGATTCTACATATCGTTGCTGGAGCCCAGAGATTTTCACTTTTAGATGGATTTTCCGGCTACAACCAGATTTGGGTCAAAGACGAAGACCAGCATAAGACGGCGTTTACCACGAAGTGGGGGACGTTCGCCTATCGCCGCATGCCGTTTGGCTTATCTAATGCCGGTGCCACGTTCCAAAGGGCCATGGACCTGGCCTTCCGAGAGCCGCTCAACAAGATTATTGTCATCTACCTCGATGACATGACTGTTTTCTCTCACCGACGAGAAGATCATGTTTCGCACCGCGTGCGTATATTTGAAAGTTGTCGAGAATTCGGCATCTCCATAAACCCGAAGAAGTCCGTCTTCGCGGTAAAAGAAGGTAAGTCGCCGGGACATGTCATCTCCGAGGAAGGCCTCGCCATTGACCCCGACAGAGCGTAAGCCCTCGTTCGCTTGCCGGCCCCCACCGACAAAAAAGGGCTGCAGTCCTTCTTCGGTCAGATTAACTTCGTGCGGAAGTTCATCCCGGACTTCGCACAGGTGATCAAGCCTATGGCCGAACTGTTGAAGAAAGATACACCTTACGAATGGACTGATGAGAGAGAGCAAGCCTTCGAGGAAATCAAGGCTCGGATCGCGCAAGCTCCGGTGTTGACAAACCCGGACTACTCCAAGGACTTCATCCTGTATGCAGTGGGAGAACCCGAAAGTTACGCCGCAGTCCTGACTCAGAAGGGAGACGACGGTGAGGAGCGCCCCATTGCGTTCCTAAGCCAAGTGATTTTGCCGCACGAAGAGAAGTACAATTTTATAGAGCGGCAGTGTCCATGCCGTCATGAAGTCCCTTCGAAAGTTCAGGCACTTTGTCTCCCAGAGCAAGACCACTGTCTTTGTGATTCACCCCGATGTTCGCAGTTTCATCTTGCAAGGAGAACCGGGTCACAAGAGAGCGGGATGGATTGCCAAGATCCAGGAGTTCGACATTGAAGTGCGGCCCACCAAGCTTATCAGAGGCCGAGCCTTGTGTCAGGAATTGGCCCGAAGCGCTGTAGCCGGCATCTCCGCCTGTAAGTGGGAGGACACAGCGACACGCATCTACCTAGCCGACTCCTTATCGGAGGGGAGTGATTGGACAGATGAACTGGTGAGATATTTCTGCACCGGAAGATGCCCCGATCACCTGAACGCCTCACAACGAAGGAGATTTCGGCTAGGTGCACTAAGGTACACTCTTCGCCCCGAGGGGCTTTACTTCAAAAACATTGACGGCATCCTGTTGCGGTGCGTCACAAAATCTGACCAGCCTAGGATCCTCGGAGATTTTCATTCCGGGATGCCTGGGGGTCACCATTCTTCAAGGCCGACGGCCTTAAAAATAATAAGGGCTGGGTACTATTGGCCCACCCTGTTTGCAGACGCGCATGCGGTCTCGCGCCAAATGTGATCAATGCCGTAGGTTTGTCGGCGTAAACGTAAAAGCACCCCCGCCCCCTTCAACCGATTCAAGCCGAAGCTCCGTTCCAAAGAATGGGGTCTAGACTTCATTGGGGTGATTTCTCCTAACTCCTCCGCCGGCCACAAGTTTATTCTCACAACTACTGACTATTTCACACGGTGGACGGAGGCAATCCCGACCAAGAACGCGCACCAAGAAACGGTCATCGGGTTCATTGAGAGCCTGATTACCCGCTTCGGGGTTCCAGAGTCGATTGTGACAGACAACGGTCCGGGATTTGTAGGCGCTGTACTCACGGAGTACACCAGCAGACTTGGCATCTATCACAAGATGTCTTCTAATTACTACCCGCAGGGGAATGGCCTCGCCGAGTCTACTAACAAGAACCTCCTGAAAATTCTCCGGAGGACCATTGAAAGGAATAAGCGGACTTGGCACTTGCTCCTGAACCGGGCACTGTGGGCGGACAGAGTTGCGTTCAAGAAATCCCTCAGAACGTCCCCCTACGCGCTCGTCTATGGCAAGGAAGTTGTTATGCCATCACACATCGAGATCCCCGCCCTGTGGATGATTGACGAAGACAGGAGCAGCGGAGACCCGGTGGACGACAGATTGTGCCAACTCCTGCAGTTGGAAGAAGACAGAGAAAGTGCATACCAGGCCTTCGCGGATCACATTGCAGCCACTCAAGGCTGGTTTGCAAAAGGCACCACTGCCCGAGTTTTCGAAGTCGGGGACCTGGTGCTGAAGTGGGATTCATACAAGGCAAAACCAGGTAATCACGGAAAGTTTGATGCTCTCTGGGAGGGCCCTTATCAGATTGCCCGGGTGAATCAGTTCAATGCCTACATACTTTCGGATATGGAGGGTCAGCTCCTCCCTATCCCCGTCAACGGGTTCCACTTGAAACTTTATCGTTGTTGAAGGCGCCCGAGTGGCCCTTCCTTGTAAAAATTTTCCCTTATGTTTTTTATGTTCCGGCATGTACAGTTTTCAGCTTTAGCTTTCATTTTATTTTTCCTTCTTTGAGCTTAACTGCGGCATGGGAGAGAAAGACGGGCTTCGCATCGAAGTCTGTCGTTGCCCCTCAGGAGGGGCGAAGTTCGGCTATGCAGAGAAAGAAAGGAGAAAAAGGGGCAAAAATCGACTAAGTGTTGGCCGAAGCCCGACTTCGCAGCGAAGTCGGACTTCGGCCCAGCCGAACTGCGAAGTTTGTTCAAAGAAAACGCTAAGGCACACAAAAAGGAAGCTCCTCAGCCTTTGATTGAAAGTCGCACTGCGCACACTCTTCGTGCGAAGTACGCACTGCGCGCAACTTTTGCGCGAAGTGCGAACTTCGCAGCGAAGCCTGACTTCGGCTAGCACTCGCGCGAAGTGCGCGTTGCGCTCTACTCTCGTGCGAAGTGCGAACTTCGCGCGAAGTTCGCACTTCGCACCAAGCTTCGGCCGAAGTCCGAGCCCGCCCCACCATCGCATTGCGCAGTTTGACCAAAGAGCAAAGGTTGAGAAAAACGTTAAGTGCTGTCCAAGACCCGAAGGCGGTAAAGACCCAGACCACGCCCAAAGCCTTGGGCGCAGCGAAGAAGGCAGAACAGTTCGAGCGCGCGCCTCGCGCGAAGTTCGTACTTCGCCCGAAATTCGGGCGAAGTCCGACTTCGCCGGCGAGGTCGGGCCGCGCCCAACTTCGGGCGAGGCCCGGCTGCGCCTAGTTTTCCGGGCCAGTATTGGGACGCGGTTTAAAAAATAATAAAAAATTTCAAAACCCCAAGCTGGGCCCAAGGCGCGCTTGCACTTGTTTTAATGTGGGTTTCCGCACCGAAGCTTTTGTCTTGAGCGGTGTGCCCAAGTGGTGGCAGCAACGTCAGCCATGGTGCAATCTCCAATGCTGAATTAATGATTGCACGGTTTTTTAAGAAAAAATGCAACAAAAGAAGCATGGCACGTCTGCCAGGGCGCACTTTTTCTCAACATTCTCCTGCGCAGCCACCAAAGATTTTAACTCAGCCGACCTACCCCCTCCTGCGTTGCATTTATGGCGCTGTTTTTATCTAGAAAAGGGGGTCAGAAACATGCAGACATTCCAGAATGCAGAGATTATTCCTCGGACAGTGCTAATTATTCCTCTGATAGCGAAATTTGTTGCAGACAGCCTGAACCTACCATTATTGCTGACTCGGAGAGATGGACAGAGGAAAAAGGCCCGTGTCAGCGCAGTCCAGTGAAAGCAGCGAACCAGGGGATTTGCCGCGGCCAGGCGTTTTCAAAGGCGATGCCCCGCCAGAGAAAAAGTCAAAGGCCCGGACGAAGAAGGTACAGCGTGGGCAATCCCCACCACCTCCGGTAAATTACCTGGCAGGGTATGTGGACGGCTCGTTTTCCATGAGCCTAACTCAGCTGCGAACAAATGTGGAGAGCTGGGCTGACAAAGTTTCGCCCTCCCACCATTTCGGAGCGGCGTACAAATCAAATCTCTTCAGATTCATGTGCCCTCCTGTCCACCAATGCCCGGAGCTGATAGACTTAATTGTCAGACACTACAGACCAGCTTCCCGGCAAGTTTGCAGCTCCAACGGTAAACCCTTGTTCGCGCTGCGCAGGGAAACTGTGCAGCCGCCTTTCGCCCTGTGGCTGGAGTATGACTCCGGCACCATCCTCGAAAAAGTAAATCTGGGCGAACAAGCGGGACGTTTCACGCACACCAAGCGAATGAGGGATTTCCTCAATTCGTAGCCGAACGCCCCGCTCCAATCGGACAATGGCCGATCGGCCCCGTGCCCTTGGCGAAATTTCAGAGCAAGTATCTATATACCATCCCGGCATGGATCCTCGGCCGCGACTCCGATCAACCGGTGCACCCGTACCACCGGCGCCGCGGAATGTCTCCTGTGTGGAGAATCTTACGAACCAGCGGCGCAGCGGAGTGGAAAGCGCCCCATCTCTTTCGACTGGGCAGACTGGCTGGCTTACGCCATTCATTCCAGCCTGCTGAAAATTCAAAAGAGGCAGTCTACCGATTTTCGTTTTAGTTCTGTTCTGGCCTGGCTTTGTTTGTACCATCTTCACCCCCAAATGCCGATCCTGAACCTGAAGAAGGTTAACGAGAGGGGAGAGCCCCAGCCCGTCTATAACTGGACGGATGACTTATACCGGAAAGGGTCCTACTACAAGTTCAACTTCAACTTTCTGGGATTTGTCATGTCAGTCTTCACCGAAAGTGAAATTCCCCGTCCTCCGAGAGAAATGACGAGTGCACTAATAAATCAGAAGCTCGGGGACGTTTTCAGGCTGACGCAGGGGATTGTGGTCAGGATCTACGGATTTAAGGGCAAGCCCTATTTGCTGCCCTATTGGTGTTCAGAGCATCTGTTCGGGATGGAAATTGCCCGGCAGATGGACTATGTGGAAGAAGAATTCGGCCTAGGGAAGAAGAGAGGACAGATTTTTCAATACCCTCTTTCCTGGGCCAACGTTGAGATTACTGAGGTAGGACAGCATGTCCACCTAGAGCAAGCGCTGTCCCGGATTGGCCTGGTGTTGCTGCCGCAGCGCTGGAAGTACGACCCTTATGGGATAAGGGCGAGGTTTACACATTTGTGCCCCCGGGATATAACCGAGGATAGATGCGATATGGTCCATGTGGACCTTGATTGGGAGATCGAATTGATGGAAGCTTCTCCTCCCTGGCAGGATTTCTACTGCGAGGAGGTGACATATGACCCCAAGCGAAACCCGGACCATCACTTCTCATCTCCAGGGTTCAAAAAATTTCTATCCAAGATAGCAGGCCTTAATTGGTCTAAAGAAAAGGTTACCGAATGCTGGAAGATGAGATGCCGCACGCAGCACGATAAATCCACGAGGAGAAGCCTGGCCGTAGATGACGATTTTTCGGTTCTCTATGACCAGCATCATGACAGCTGGCGGCCGTTCGCATATCAAGGTTACGTTCCCCGAGGCCCCTTTGAGGATTATAAAGGAGGGTCTCCTCCCAAACAGTTGTACACTTCGGCAACTGCCAGCGCAGGCCCAGCAAGTACTCAGGTCGATCCAATGCAGCCCGTGGCTCCCAAGGCGGCGCTTGAGAAGGCGAAAGAGTTAGTCAAGGCAGCGCCCGAGGCAATCCCTCAGGCAAGAAAAGCGCCAGCGCCGCCAGAATGCAGACCGGTTGCGGCAGACCTTCTGCAAGTTAAACCCCGGTACAAGTTTACCGTGGGAGCATCAGCGCAGCACCTGCTTCGTCTCCTTCCCCTGAACCGACTGTTATTCCAGAAGAGAAGAAGCGGAGGAGAGTCGAGAAAATCAGGCGACCTAGCCTGATAGTGCAGCAGCCAGTAGCAGAGCCACAGCCGCGTCCTGCCGCCGCAGAGGCAGTTCCTCTGGGCAGCCCCAAGCCAGCCGCTGAGACAAGAAGCGAAGATATCCACCCGGCATCGGCTCAGGCGGAGCCCGCAGGTACGTTTGCTGCCCCTGTCTCTCTAGTCTCACCCAGTCCCGCTTCCACTCAGTCCCCCGCTCAATCTGAGCAAGCCATGACCACATCTCCCTCCCCGTCTCCGCGTCCTTCTAGCGGTCCCCATTCCTTCGATCAGTTTGCTCAGGACCCTAACGTCTCTCTTCTCTCGAGCACAACTCCAAATCCTTCGCCCGAGGTCGCGCCGAGGCCGTCCGTTCACCGTCACATCCTCCGCCTCAGCCGCTTCAAACCCTCGCAAAGATCAGCTACTCCCATTTCCATTTCCCGGTCGCCCCCACAAGTGACCGATTCTTCCAAGGTCTGTCCGGTTCCTCCTGATCCCATTCCCGCAGGAGAGACGTCTCAGCAGATCCCTAGGCTGGGGGAACCAGATTTTATGGACGACCTCCAGAACTCAGATGACTTGCCTCTGGCTACGAGAGCCGTAGAGTATTCTGTCTCTTTCCGCCAAGACCTGAAGCGGAGGAGACACGAAGAGATAGCCGCCCCGGCAAAACGCGCAAAGTATGATTTCGGAAGGAGAGTGATTACAACGGAGAAAATAATCCCAATAGTGAAGAAGCCTCTCCGAGAAATGACTAAGGCGGACTACGTGCTCCACACAAAGGAGAAAAGCTTTGACGACATCAACAAGCGAGATGAGATTCAGACAATCATGCGCAAAGCTGACAATCTCTTTGTCAAGAGTCTGGAGGAGCAGGAAGAACTTTTCGCGTTGCAGGATAAAGTAAGGCAGCTTGAAGAGGACCTGTCTAGGTCCACTGAGCAGCTGGAAGCGGCGCGGCAAGAAACAGATGAACTCAAAGCCCAGCTGGCCGCTTCCCGGCAACAAGCCGCAACCGAAAAGAAAGCAGCCTTGGAGCAGATTTCTCAGCTCCAGGAGTCTTTGAAGCAGGCACAGTCGCAGCTTGCAGAGAAAACATCTCAAGCGGCTGTCTTTTCAAAGACAAAGGTTAAGGAAATGAGGGCTGGTTTGCTGAGGGAATGCAAGCCCCATACCTTCAAGGCGATGGCAGTCCTGGACTTTGCATCCAGGATTCAAGAAGTTTCTGCCCGTGGAAAGCCTGTGGTAGAGGAGGCCGAGCGCCAGGCGAAGCAATGGCTGGACCTGGCGGTTAATCTTCAGGAGCGCGAGCGCAACGGCGTCCATTTTTCCCCCGTGTCCTCATTCGCTGCAGAATGGGCAGGTGCAAGGGTGACCTTGCACAAATATTTTAGAAAAGTTGAAGAGGTGAGAGTGGCTAGACGAATGCTTGATGCATTCGGACATGAAAGAGATATCTGTCTGGCCCCCTTTCACGCTCTTTCAGAACTTGGGTGTCCAAGTTTCGTTGAGAATGGCGAGCTCCTCACCTTAGATCGGGTAAAGAAGAATTGGCAGTCCTTTGAAGCAGATACAGCTGAAATTGATAGCTGGACTGAGCCAATTCAAGACAGTCAGGTCACTCAGATGGTGTCCAGATATTCCAAGATCCGCTCCTATTTCCAGGAGTTAGAGAAAAGATACCTCACCATCGACCTGCACGCGGTCGCTGCTTTCCACGGAGCATTAGAAGACATAGCCGACCGCAAGCCATTCGAAGCAGAAACCTGGCGTTCAGCCCAAACGGCATACACTCGCATGTGCGAGGCAGAAGCAGGAGATGAAGAGCTTACGGAAGGAGATTCTGATGGGGCAACTGACAAGGATGAATCTGAAGAACAGTTGCCGCAAGGAGAACAGTTAGAGCAGCAAAAGGCAGGGGGGGCAAGTTCCTCTGCACCCAAAGGATGAAGGCATGGATTCTTTGCGCCGAGGCGAGCTCGACACCCCGCGAGCCGCCAGAAATGTTGTCACATTTTGCACGGGGTGCAATGTCTTCAATAAAGTAATGTAACAGAGCTGCTCCTCTTTTTCCTCTTTCTCCATCTTCCTTCCTTCTTCTCTCCCTTTCCTTTTCTTTCCCGCATTCTTTTTCTTTCCCCCTTTCTTGGAGTCCCCGCTGATTTTTCAACTTTCCAAGCAAGTTACCCCGAAAATGGCTAAGTGCTCGGTGCGAAGTTCGCACTTCGCCCGTTTTGGTGCGAAGTGCGCACTTCGCCCAGTTTTGGTGCGAAGTCTGACTTCGCCCCACTTTCTGGGCGCACCTTGCACTGGCAGACTGACAGGTCAACAAAGAAGAGCGGTGAAGTACCGGAGCAGGTTCGTAAGGCGGCAGGCACCAGTGTCCACCTGTGCGCAGTCCGACTTCTCAGCAGAGGCGGACTGCGCCCTTGACAGGTGTGCGGTAGGGGAACAAACCCGGAGTTTGACCAAGACGTGAAGGTTTTCCCAACTGCACTGTTTTCTGCCCGCGCATCCCAAGGAGTCCAGATCCCAAGCAAAGATGGATAGCCTGCCCTCTAAGGCAGGCATGTGTCACAGTTGCATAACCCATCATCCAACAAGTGTCCAGCTTTGGGATTTGAACCAGGACTGCCGACCAAAAGGGATAAGCGTGGGCTGCCTGCACTGCTTGCACTAATGGCCTCATTCAAAGCTGATCTGAGGTTTCACCTGCTCCAGCTACCAGCGAACCTGCCGACTTGAAGATTTTATCCAGCCCTCCGCCACGTAGCAGTCCAGCTTCCAGGATGACCATGCTGCGGGTACAGCCCTGTCCGACAAAAGGTCAGCATTTGCAGCCTCTTTCGCCGCTTCGTCGCCTTATGTTTGATCGGGACTCGTGCCCATTAATGTAATCGGTGGGACTCGGGCTATAAAAGCCCATCTTGAATTCATTGTAAAGGGTGGAAGGGGAATGTTTGTTAGGGAACTACTGTGCTTACTGTAACCATGCTTCTGCATATAAATACAATCTGTATGCCTGGTTCTGTTCTACCGCTTTTATTTCTTATGCTTATGCTTTACGCGATTCTGTGTCATGGCTTGTTGATTCACTTCGGCATTTGATGGTCATGCGCCTTTAGCATTATTTCTGTACTTTTAATTTTCGTATAATAGATGTGGTAGCAGTTCCATCAGTTATGTGTGACGTTGCTGGCCCGTATCTGGTGATTGATGCGATCCCCCCGCCGTTAGTTCCTTGTAGGGAATGTTTGCTAGGGAGCCATTGAAGCCGTGCGGTTAAACTCTCTACCTAACACATATACCCGGCTCGATATATCTAGGTTTACCGTCTACCCCCGTCGCTGTACGTATCCGGTGATTGATGCGATCCCCCCGCCGTTAGTTCCTTGTAGGGAATGTTTGCTAGGGAGCCATTGAAGCTGTGCATACACTGCTTGTGTATCGGCAGTACGCCTAGGTTTTGCGGTTCCTTGCCATACTTTGTGTTTGTATGCAGTAAGTAGCGGTGATTGGTGTGTTCCCGTACTGTTAGTTCCCCCCACCAACCTTTGGACATATTTGTAATCTCTTTCTGTACGTTTATCTCTTTCTGTACATTTAATTCTTTCCCGTTCCCCTTAGCTTAATTCAGAAAACCCCCCAAAAGGAGCCGGCCTTCTCCGGAGATTGGCTCGGAAGGCATCTCTTCCTTCCGGCCTTTCATGCTGGTGGGCGAATCTGGGCGCATCAACCCGAAATCCTTTCCTCATGGCAGATTCGTAACCAACAGCTACCATTTCCAGTTTGCTTAAAATATACACAGTGATCACTTTGACATCTTTCAAACCTTTGATTAGCCATGAACTTATCAAATTTTAAATACCACTGTCTAGGAGCTTGTTTTAACCCATACAAGCTCTTTTTCAGTTTACATACCCAATCGTCTTTACCTTTCACCTGAAAGCCTTCTGGTTGGTGCATATAAATTTCCTCCTCCAAATCACCATGAAGAAATGTTGTCTTCACATCCAATTGCTCCAAATACAAATTTTCTATAGATATAAGACTCAAAATAGCTCTAATAGAGGTCATTTTTACAACTGGAGAAAAAATCTCATCAAAATCAATACCTTTTTTCTGAGCGAATCCCTTGACCACTAGTCTTGCTTTGTATATCTTATGCCCTTCATTCTCCTCTTTAATCCTGTACAGCCATTTATTGGTCAAAGCTCTTTTACCTTTGGGTAGCTCAACCAAATCCCAAGTTTGGTTGTGGAATAAAGAGCCCATTTCTTCATTCATTGCAAGCTCCCACTTATTCCTGGTATTCATCTGTAATGCTTCTTGAAAACATTCTGGCTCACCAGCATTAGTATACAAAACATAATCAAAGAAATGTTGAGGAATTCTACTTATCCTGGTAGATCGTCTAACAACACTTTCTGGAGATTGAGGTGCTTGTTGCTGTTGTTGTACATTTTGATCTTCTACCACTTTTGGAGTTACCTTTTCTATGTGTCCATCAAGGTCTATGTATTCAGTATTTTCCTCTTTCTGTTTCTTTCCCTGCAACCGATCTTTATACAAGTTTTTTTCATTAAATATGACTATCACAATCCCATAATCTATAACCCAAGCCATCAATACCGTAACCAATAAAATAGCACTTTTGGGCCTTAGCATCTAACTTATTTCTGTTCTCTTTGTCTATATGCATAAAAGCCTCACATCCAAATACCTTAAGGAAAGAATAATTTACTAGTTTACCTATCCAAAGCTCTTCCGGAATTCCTCCATCCAAGGCACTAGATGGTCCTCTATTAATCAGATATACAGTTATACTGCAGTATCAACAACATGAGCCCATACAAATAATGGTAAGCCTGCATGTATTCTCATGCTCCTAGCACGCTCCATGATGGTTCTATTCATTCTTTCTGCAACCCCATTTTCTTGAGGTGTTCTTGGAACTACCTTGATTCTTCTAATTCCATTTTTAGAACAAAACACATCAAATTCTCTATTGCAATATTCTCCACCATTATCCAACTTTAGACACTTTAACCTTTTTCCAGTTTCATTTTCAACTAATGCTTTCCAATTCTTGAAGGTATTAAAAACATCACTTTTATTCTTAATGCAATATATCCATGTTTTCCTTGTTGCATCATCAATAAAAAGTACATAGTAAGAGGAACCTCCAAGAGAAGTTACCTGAGCTGGGCCCCAAACATCTGAGTGCACAAGCTCCAATTTCTCTTTCTTCCTTTCCTTGCCATCCTTGAGAAATCTAACTCTCTTTGCTTTACCATAAACACAATCTTCACAGAATTCCAAATCAATCTCTTTTAACTTAGGGAATAACTTTCTTGAATGTAAAATTTCCATACCTTTTCCACTCATATGGCCAAGTCTTTGGTGCCACAAAGATGCACTCTCACCTGTAGAAACTAAATTCATGGAGCAGTGAGAAAAATCAATATGTAAATAAAGAGTACCCACCAATTTATCTCTAGCTACTATCAATGAACCTTTAGTAACTTTCCAAGCATTTTCTTCGAATGCAACCGTGTATCCTTCACCATCAAGCTTACTTGCCGATATAATATTTCTCTTTATATCTGGTAGGTGTCTCACCTCTTTAAGAGCCCATTGACATCCATTTGGGGATTTAATCAAAATCTTTCCAATACCCACGATTTTACATGGTTGGTCATTTCCCAACAGAACCTGTCCATAATCTCCAAAAACATAATCTATGAAGTATTCCTTATGTGAGGTAGCATGGAATGAAGCACCACTATCAATTACCCAATAATCACTATTTCTATCAAGAGATAAGATTAAAGCATCTTGTAGAATTTGTCCAGTAATATTGGCTTCTGAAGTGTTACCATTATTATCATTACCTTCATTTCCATCACCCTTTCTTTGCCAACAATCCTTCTTGAGATGACCCTTTTTGCCAAAGTGCCAACACTGTAGCTTTCATTTTCCATGTGATTTGGATCTGCCTTTGGATTTGCCACGATGTGAACTCTTGCCTCTTTCTCTTCCTCTTCCTCTATTCTCAACAGTTAAGGCGGTGCTAGATGATTCTCTTGTGGTTTTTCTTCTCATGTCCTCACTGAGTATCACACCAACCACATCATCATCACCAACCACATCATCAAATTCTAATTTATTTGAACTCGAAGCAGAGTTACTTACCGTCATTACCAAACTGTTCCAACTGGGAAGAGAGCATAAGATTAATAAGGCCCTAATCTCATCATCAAAATCCAATCCTACTGAATGCAATTGATTAGTGACAGTATTAAATTCATTTAAATGATCCTGCACAGATCCTCCTTCACTCATTTTCATGTTAAATAACCTTTTCATTAAGAATACCTTATTTGATGTTGATGGTTTCTCATACATCTTGGCCAACTTATCCATGACTCCCTTGGTAGTCTTTTTATCGGAGATGTTGAAGGCTACGGTGGCTCCCAAGCACAACCTCACAGTACCCAATGCCTTTCTATCAATGAGACTCCACTCCTCATCAGACATAGTTGAAGGCCCCTCAAGAGGTAAGTAAAGATCCTTTTGGTACAAGTAATCCTCCATCTGCATCTTAAAGAATTGAAAGTTCTGGCCATTGAATTTTTCAACTCTAAACCTCCCTTCTTCCGCCATTGCTCCCACTTGATCCAGAAATTCTCCTTTTGTCAAGTGCACCCAACAAAACCTCGCTCTGATACCACTTGTTAGAGTAAATCACTATATAAAATATAGAAAAGCAATTACAGTGTTTCAAACTTTAACAACATAATTAACAAAATAAGACAAACACACAGTAGAAGAGACAACGATTTTAACGTGGTTCACCCAATGGGCTACGTCCACCAAGAATTTTTAGTCCTTTCTTTCTCAATCCAAGCAATAGAGGGTTACAACCTACAACAAACATCTGCTATAATTTCCTCTCTATATTTACAAGGAATCAACACAGTAATTTCATTGTATACTCTGTTTTTCCTCACAACTATATATAAGAAAAAACAGAAAAAAAAACTGTTTTTCTTAATACATTCCAAGATTAACACTGAGTTCCCAGCACCTAATTTTGGGATAAAAACAAAAAAACTTTCCCTGGCTGTCCTGTTGTAAATCCGGAAACTTTCTTTGGTAGACTAACAGACTGTAAATCTGGAAACTTTCCCTGCCCGTCCTATAGTAAATCCAGAAACTTTCTCTGTTTAGCCTCCTCATAATTAGGCTCCATTCCTAACAAGTTTCCCAATGATTTTTTGGGAGCAATAGTTAACTTCCTGATTCAAATGTTTTAAACTTGGTTAGGTCATATTCTGTGAATTATACCCGAAGTTTGTGAAGCTTTCATGCTGCAGGCTTCCATTGTTTGATAACATCTTAGGCTGAGTGTATATGCTTTGTGCCAGCATGAAACATTCTCTGAGCAACTTGATATGTATCCACTATTGGAGCTAGTTTTAGAGTTATACTTGATTTGGGATGTGCCTTCTGATGATGTTTACCTGACTTGTCAAATACCTATTGATTGTTTTGATTAACTAGAGCTGATGTATTTAATTTCTTTGCTTATCAGCTATTTGACTTGACTTTGTTGTTCCTTGCAGTTGGTGCAATGCCCTTCAATATATGAATTGATGGCTTGCCCTGATTTTGATTGATCTTCTCCTCCCCTTCTTGAAATGTGGCGAAAGAAGAGTGATAACTTTGACCACTCGTCAATTGAATTTGAGTCGTATGGTCCGTGGAACTGTGTTGACATTCTGAAGAGTGCTCTCCTTAATAATACGGCAAAGGGCCCATGTTACAATATTTTTAGTAATATTGGACTGAAGATTTTTAGTAATATTTTCAAACTAAGAGTAGCCTTTTAGACAACAATGAAGTTAGTTTGTATAGTAACACCACACCTGGAAGATATGCAGAGTTTCATTGTCCAAGGCAAGTAACATTGTCTCTTCATACATGGGAAGGAGTATACTGGTTTTCTGCTATAGCCTGACTTTCAACTATTTGTATTTCTGACTTCTGCAGAACTATGCGATTAAAATTTGTGTTAACTATACTAATGCTTAATGAAAATATCCTCTTTTGAATAAGTGAGAGGATGGTAGTTCAAATTTGGATCTCAATATTTTCATAATATACTTTTGCCATTTCTTCTTAACATTTCTTTGACAGGGAAAGCTCATCAAGGGTGGACTAGTTTTTTGAACAGAAATTTTGAAGCCACTTGTGAAGAAGTTGAACAAGATTTTAAATCAAATGGGGAATTGAGATTTTGAGGATATAAAGAGTTTGAGGTTCACAAAGGAGAGCTGGAGAACAAAGATAAAAAGATAGCTACTGCAAAGGACATTTGAATTTGTGATAAAAAAAATAAAAGGAGTTATGGAGGAGAAAGTGGAGAAAGATGATGTAGTAATAAGGAATCACGTATTTGGATTCAGAAGAGCAGAAGGGCCCAAGGGATTTGATCTAGCTAGATATTCTAATTTGTAGTTTCATAGATGCATTTAGGAGGACGTGGTCATTATTTCCATAACCTCTAGCAAAAAGTTTAATTTCAAATCAAACAATATCAAGGACAGATAGGTTGAGGGTGACAAGGCTGACATTTGAGGATTTGAAGATCCTTGTGGATAAATTTACTTGCATTCCAATTTTTAGGCCATAGCTGTGGATGATCTAGTATTGTTCTTGGATATCCTTGGTTGGATTCATTTGGTCCTGTTAACATTAATGTGCAAAGGAAGTTTATAAATCGTTGGTAAAAGAAAAACAAGATATTATTGCATTGCATTTCTAAGTATAAAGAACAAGGGTCAATGGGGAAGGATAAAGTTTAAAAAAAAACCAAAAAAAATCAAAACAAAAAGAAGACAAGTTTAAGAAGAAAATTCTAAGGTAGAGTCAAACAAAGAGCATAAGATAAAATAAGATACTTTTATAAATGTCTACAAATGTTTAAAATAGGTCACCAAGACCCATCAAAAATCAATTGTTACAATGTGTTCTAGCAACTAGAAGAGTGTTAACAAGAGAAACTAAACTAGAGTAAACCATACTAAAGTGAAACTATTGTACAACATCGAGGGGCGGAACCGAAAAAGAGTAAAACCTAAACTTATTGTAAGTAGCAAAGAAGTGATGGAGGAACCAACATGGCATGGGGGAGGGGGGAGATGTGATTAGCTGAGTGGTGGTCAGTCTCTCTTCTAATATCTGATAGTGTAGAGCCAAGCATTTCTAGTCAAGATTGTGAAAGAAAGTGGTAAGCCATTCGCTTATATCTCTATACAAGCGGTAGTATCTCCCTTGAATCTTGTGATAGACAAGACATGAATAACCTAATTAAGGGCATGAGGAAGAATCTAAGGAGTGAAAGATGGGACAGAATAAAATGAAGGAAGAAAAGGTTCAACATCCAAAGAAAGAGAAGTGAGCAACCAAGGATGTAGCATGTAGACATCTATGTCACGAGCGATAATATTCATGGAAAAATGGCATGGAGCATCAAAAGTGTTACAACTTTATCCATACTTAAAGCCAAAGGAAGAACAACTACCGTGGACACACTTGGAACCAAAGCAGTACTTACTATTTGCAACCATAGTAACTACTGGACCTGCATTGGTGGTCGCGGTGGGCTTGGTAGTAGTCATCTACATTTTTAAGAAAATCATATTATTACATTTTTAAGAAATTCATATTATTTGGTCTCTTCTCATGTTTTGAAGGTGACACATGTTAATGGAGGGTGGCTTATGGTATTTTATTGTATATTGAACCAAGGGATATGCTATTGTATTGTATACTAAGGCCATGGAGTAGTTGGGATGGGCCATGTATAACCCAAGGTCCATTGCATTGGGACGTCATATTGGACAACATTAGAAGGTTCAGTGAAGGGTTTTACCCTCCATCAGGATTATTAGGTGAGATAGTATATATATAGACATATGTAACATTGTATTGTTATGACTTACGAGATATGAAGTGGAATTATAATTCAGAAATTTATTGGAGTTACTTCTTCCATTAGTTATATTATTGGTGTTGCCACACCTTGAGGGTATTTTCTCAAATATCTCGTGTAGATTTATTGCATAATCGGTAGTTCTTTTGGTATGTATTGAGCATGATTATCAAGTTTCATAATACAGCTTCTCTTCCAACAGAAGCTTCCTCTGTGAATATGATTTTCACATTTTAATGATAATACTACTGTCTAATGGCTTTTTTAATCACTTTATATTAGAATATCTAACTGTGGTTCTCATTGATCACATTTATGTTTCGTACAGATCACATACGATGGTAGGACAATACCATTGCCATTTAATTGTTAAATACTTAAATAACTAAACATGAAAAATCATGTCATCTACCAAGATCCCCTGCTTTGTTAAATTCTATAATATATATGGCATTTGCAATGATACACCATATATTGTATGGTAAGTTTTTCCTTCTCTTACTGAATAATCTTATCTTCAGTCTCTCTGTCTTGCATTTTCTTATTCTTGATATTGGTATTGATTTGTTTAAGCACTTCGAGTTGAAGATTTTCATATAGGTCAATGGGGTGATATATATGCCATTTTTGTTGATTTACAGCTATGGAAGTAGGGAAAACCCTATCTCAGAACTGGAGCAAATACTGCATTCAGAGGTACGTGATATTTGTCTAGCACCTATTTTCTTAGTTGTTTTTCTTGTTCATGAATTGCACTTTTAATTTTGATTAGAGGTATGCTATCCTGCATGAAAGTAGAAAAATGTTTTGAAGGCTTTGGGTCTATATATGTTTGTCACTATGGGACTATTAAATTTAAGATTCCTTTCCAAATGTTTGAAAATGGAGTTTGGGTGTCAATTATTAGAGGAGAGATTGACAATAGCTTGACTAATCACCTCATTCTTTCATCCTATCTCAGCTGTCGAGATTAACAAACATTCACTAGAAGCTTTGACTGTCCAGACTGTTAATGACAAACTTGTGTCCTTATCTGCATATGAGAGTAGCTACTAGAGCTTCAATGCTTTCTTCTTGTTTCATGTGGTGGGAGAGGACTACATTTCTGGGGCAGGGTTTTAGCCATCTTTCACATACCTAGGAGTTGAAGACAGACGCAGCTTACCCATTTCCTAGCTTCTTTTATTGGCTTCACATCCATGGATTTTAGAAGAGTCTTGAGGGTCAAACTCCATGTCCTGCCAGGATTATCCAAACTGTCCCCCTTAGTCCTAGCCATTCTCTTGGGAGAATCATTAAATCCTATATTGACCCTTTTTAATGGTTGATGATGATGATGAAAACTCTGCTTCTATCTTACAAGCATCTACAGATTAGTGTAGGTGCTTGGATCAATTGTTCTTTTCTATCTCTTGTTTACCTTGACTGCTGGTTCTCTCTTTATCATTATTTTTAGCATGCTAGGGATTACCCCTTTTGGGTCTAATTCTTGGGGCTGTAATTTAATGGCATATATTTGTTCCACTTTAATGTAGTTTACAATAGTTTCTTTACTTTAGCTTATTTTTGTTGTACTTTTTGGTTGATACAGTGCATTGTAACAGCTTTGTTCAATGAATCTCATTGGCTTTTTTTGGCTCTTTGACGAGAGCCATTTGCCTACTTTGGTCAGCTGTGGACATTAATAAAATTATCTTCTCTCGCTTTTCCAAATTTGTGATATCGGTAATACTCTAACCTATTCCATTAGAGAAATATTTGGCTTTCTCAACTTTAGGAGCAAATGGTGCATTTGCCTTCTTTGAAGTCAACACTGTTTCATGCTATATGTAAAATTTCTGGAGGTTGAACTGAGATAAATGGATGTTAGAAGTGTGGTTCATGACTGTTTTTTCTTTAATTTCCTTGCATTGTTGTTATTGAATTCTTGTGCATCTGTCATTGGTATCATATGTTTATGTATGCAATGACCATATAAAGCTGTCTTTCTAACATCAGTTTTATGATTTCAGGCTGTGTACACATGTTGAAGGTGATGGAACCGTTCCTATGGAATCAACTATGGTGAGTAATAGTGACAGTAGGCTGTTAATATTACAGTCAGCAGTGTTTCTTTCAAATCTCTTTTCTTCTTTTGGAATTGAATACAGTGAATATCTTAGGATAGCACATTATTCTTATCTAAAAGAATCAATCTTTGACTCTAGTAATTCCATTATTTTAGGAATCTTTTAAAAATATTTTTATAGGAAGTTATGAATCTTTTAAATAGGGGTTGGAGTATATAGCAGGTATGGATTTGGTTTATAGACTCAACATAATATTTTATGTAATGAATTGAGTCATTTTGTTCATAAGCTCATATATTAATAGGTTTGGTCACAAGTAATGTGCAGTCAAAATGCTGTGGAGGCATCCCTAGTGTAGCCGTAATCCAATGGTGGTTTGAGGTTTCAGTGGTATATGTATATGTAGTCTTGATATGAATACAAGTTATATTCCCTCTGTTTGTATAACTAGTGTCTTGACCTATATTATGAATAAATCAATCTATCACATTGCATTTTGAAGTTCATTGCTTCTCTTTCAGATTTGTATAGGCAGTCCAACCCTTGGCTTTGCAAGAACTAACTTCTCTTGTTATTTGCTGTAAATCCTTTTTGATATTTTGCAATGCATATTTTGGCATGGAGGTATGTTCTTAGTAGTAATGGAGTTGGTTTAGTGATCCAACATAAACAAGCAAGACAATAAGTTGAAGAACTTCAATCACAATAGATATGCAACTGTGTTAAGTGAAAAGAATTGATTGTTATGTCCATAAGTGAACAAGGTAATACAGGAATGCAGATATTTGTTGCACACAGTAACCAACTCCAAAAACAAGATTAGGAGCTTTTGTAGAAATGAAAATCGAATTATATTAATGCCTATAAATGGCTCAAGTGTGTTAGTGTGATTTGAAAATACATTGTATGATAGAAAGGGATTTGGTAAAAGATGAGGTGAGAATTATCAAACTAAAGATTTGAGTAAGGGTCAACATGAGGCCTTCTCATTGTGCAACTGGCCCCATAGTTGAGAAAATCTGCAAAAAATCATGATTTTTGCTGATTCCAATTCCGATTCGGCCTTGCCGAGGAAATCTGCATCGGAAATCGCGATTTTCAAAAAATCAGCAAAATAATTGATTTTTGCCAAAAAATTGGCTGCGGCAGCATGGGTTGGGGAAAGGGCATAAATACCTTGTTTTTTTCATTTTGCCTCATTTTGCTTGTTCCAAACTGGAGAGAGAGGTCTGCCTACCTGCTACCACACCAAACAAAACACTAAAGTGCATCCTAACAGCAGATTTTTTGCAGTTTGAAGGAATCCAGCAGCCACCAACAGCCGCCCAAAGGATTCATCTGAGGTAAGAAAAACTCTTGCAAACTGTTTTTTTTTCTCTTTTTCTATTCCAAGCATGTTTTTTTTTTTTAAGATTAAAACCAAATGCAACAGCCACCCAACTGTTGCATTTGAGCTAGAAATTTGAAAAACTAGGTCAAAGTTTCAGCTGTTTTTTTTTCTCTTTCAGCTGTCTTGTTTTTTTCCTCTTTTAAGTAATGCTTCATAAGTATTGCTGCCTGATAACTATGTATGCAAGCCCATCTTTTCAGCTGTCAATGTTTAAACTTTAAACTAGGGTTTAGGTTTTTTTTTTTTAAGTAATTGTTTGTTGTTACTTGTTTCCATGTGCAGCCACAAGAAAATGTCAAAAAGAGATCCAGCATGGAAGTATGCAAGGGAAGGGGATAAGAAAGGGGAGGTTTATTGCAATTTTTGTGGGTCTCATTCATGGAGGCATATACCGCCTCAAATACCATTTGGCAAAGCAATCAAGGCAAAATGTCAGGATATGCCCATAGGTGTCGATTGATGTTGAGAGAGAATGCAATGCCATCCTCTCTAACTAAGAGGAGAAAAAAGATCTCAAACGAAGACAAAGCGAGGCCATGTCAACCCCCCTTCTCGACCTCGTACAGATGTGCAGCACCTTTAGCCGATTTCACCACGAGAGTTCGAGTCCATCAGTTGCACACCTAAGGAGTGGGATGGATGAGTCCTATTTTGCGGAACGTTCCATGCCAGGGGCACAACCCATGCTTGAGGGTATGGCCGCATGGAACCAGGAGAGGCATAAGGCAGCGAGGAAGGCCGTTGCCAGTTTTTGGTATTTTTCCAACCTTCCCTTCAATGTGGCAAGGTCTCCATACTGGCGAGGAATGGTAGATGCCATCGCAAGTTGCGGCACAGGATTTAAGCCGCCAACTTATGACGACCTTAGGGGCCCTCTCCTTCGTGAATCCGTGGACGACATTTAGGTTTTGCTTGAAGACCAGCATAGGGTGTGGAGGAAGAAGGGTTGCACTATCATGTCTGATGGGTGGACCGATGGGAGGGGAAGAACCTTAATTAATTTTTTGGTTGCTTCTACAAGAGGAATTGCATTCCTCAAGTCAATGGATGCATCGACACAAGTTAAGAGTGTCGAAATGCTTGCAGGGTTGTTGGGGAGGTTGTGATGGAGGTTGAGGAGGAGAATGTTGTCCAAGTCATCACGGACAACGCAACAACGTATGTAGCAGCTGGTAAGATTTTGGAGGAGAGATTCCCCACCCTTTTTTGGACCCCATGTGCAGCCCATTGTCTCGATTTGCTCCTCGAAGACATTGGGAAATTACCTTGGGTGTCAGAGGTTGTACAAAAGTCCAAAGCTATTACAAAATTCATCTACAACCATACATGGGTCCTCCACCTCATGAGGCAATTTACTGGTGGGAGGGAGCTAGTGCGGGCTAGAGTTACACGCTTCGCCACAAACTTCGTGACATTGCAGAGCCTCTTTGATGCAAGAGGGGCATTGAAGAAGATGTTTGTGAGTGATGAGTGGAATTCCGAAGACGTTGCTAGATACCGACTCTCCAGTGAGGGGCAGAAGGTATATGACTATTTGTTTGAGGAGCCCTTCTGGATAGCCATGAATGAGGCCATCAAGGTACAAGACTAAGTTTTTTAATTTATTTTATTATTATTTTAATTTAAAATATTTTTCCATTTGCGAATCTTGTATTGTAAATTTTTTTATTGTAAAATATTTTTATTTAAATTATTTTTCCTTTTTTTCAAGTGTCAGAGCCTTTGGTGAGGGTTCTCCGTCTTGTTGATGGAGAACAATCACCAATGGCATATGTATATGAGGCTATGGATAGGGCAAAAGAGGCAATTGCCTCATTTTATGGACATGTCCACACCAAATACGGTCCCATTTGGGATATCATTGACAAGCGATGGACATCTCAGCTCCATAGCCCTCTTCATGCAATAGGGTACTACCTCAACCCCAAATTTTTTTATGTTGATACATTCATGGCCGACTATGAGGTGATGGGGGGCCTTCGACTATGCATTGACCGCATGTACCCTGATGAGGAAATGCGCATTAAGATACAAGATGAGATGCAGGCTTATAAGAAATGTGAGGGCATCCTTTTCCCATCCTCGCTGTGCATTCGATCAAGGTCAACTATGAGGCCAGGTAACCCTCATTGAATTATTATTTATTTTGTCTTTTGATTTTGTTTTAAAAAATAATCTCAATTTACGATTTTACATGTGAATTATTAAATTTCCTTTTTCTTGGTTGTTTCTAGATTTATGGTGGGAGGACTTTGGTGCATATACGCCCAATCTACAACGCTTCGCCATCAAAGTTTTATCTCAACCATGCAACGCTTCAGGTTGTGAGCGCAATTGGAGTATGTTTGAGCACATACACTCCAAGAAGCGCAATAGGCTTACACAAGAAAAGTTGAATGATCTTGTGTTTGTTCATTACAACCTTCGCCTCCACCATAAAAAAATTATAGGAACAAGTACCAAGGCCATTGACCTAGATGAGATTGATCCATCATCTGAATGGATCACAGAGCCACAACAGGAGCAACAAGAGCCTCTCTTCTCCATGGATGATTTTGAAAACTTTGAAAACCTAGCGGAGGAGATAGCAACCTGTAACATCCCTAATAATTGATTATTGTTTTATCGAAAGAATGTGATACTGTTGCAAGTGTTTGTGGTTGCAGGTGCAGGTTTTCAACTATAGTAGACACGCCAGAGGAAGAGAACACCCACCTCCTAGCGGAGATAGTAGATGGAGGCGTCAGGTAAGGTGGGATATAATGTCGTGCCTATGGCCCGTGGCTCGTGGGTACATGGAAGCCCACTAAAAATATCATATAGGACATGCTGCTTGTATTTGCATTATGACTGCTTGCAAAACATGCATTTTGTCTGCTGATTGTGTATATATATATGTTTTGAATAATAGTAAAAAAAATAATAAATTATTAAATTTTCTTTTAAAAATATAAAATTAAAGAGTCATGTATTTTTGAATAGGTAAATATTAAAATAAATATAATAAAAAGTATAAATATAATAATAATATTAAAATTTAAAAAATGTTAAGTATATAAATAATTTTTAAAAAATGTCTCCACTAAATAGAAAGGATTGTCTTCCATTTGGTGGACGGTAAACAAGACATCTGGATTTTAATGAATCCTTATGTGTCTTTCTATATAGACACTTAAACCTTTTTAAAAGAAGACTTTAGGAGGAGGTGAGGCATGCTTTCCAGTTAATTGCAAGTGATTACTGTGGAAAGAAGGATCAACTAGGATTTTTCGTGGAAGCTACTCCATCGGCTAAATAGGTTGGCTTACTGGAAATTCTGCTTGTGTGTATTCATTTGATAATAGAGCTATTGGAATGTCGCAATTATATGCTTGTTGGGATGGTTAATGTAAATTTCGCATGGTAATGAAATGATTACAGTAGAAGACTGTATGTTGTTTCTCTGTGTAGAATTGGGTAATTGAAATAATAAGAAAACTGGTAAAAAATAAGAATATTGCTCCATTGTAAAAAAATGGTATTGGTATTAAACAATGTTACCGGTTCGTTTTGGGTTCGGGTTCGGGTTCGAAGAACCCGGTTCGCCGATACGACAATTTTTTTTTGTCTTGGGTTCGTTTTGGGTTCGGCCGTACAAAAATTAATAAAAATCATATATTAATTTACTAAATCAACATCATATATTAATTTACTAAATCAACATTTTCATTTACTAAATCAACATTTGCTAAGCATTTCACATTGTACAAACACTATCACAATTGGGCTACTTGCATTTTTAATGAACCACATCAACACTATCACATATTGAAATATCAAATATTTTAATATTCATCTTCAATGTCTTCATCAGAAGCATCAACATCAACATGTGATTCATTAGAACCACAAGCAGTAGCAGTAACACTAGCACTAGCACTCCCACTCCCACTCCCACTGGCACTAGCACCAGCACCAACACCACTCGGTTGGCTTGGCGAAGCCAAAGCCTCTATGTCAAGTAATAAATCATGGGAGTGGGAAGCATCTAAATCAACATCTTCTGCCCTGACATCCCAATGCTTTGTTGGCCCTTCCCTATAGTTTGATTGCATATGCGATAAAAGGCGCAAGTTGGAATGCACATAGACCAACTCCTCAGCCTTCTTTGCTGCCAGCTTGTTGCGCTTCTGCGAGTGGATAAAGGAGTATGTACTCCAATTCCGCTCGGATGAAGACGAACTTGCAACCTATTAAGAAAATCACAAGTGAAATTTTTTCAAAACTAATGCAAAATAAAAAATTGAAATTATACCTATAAAAATAGAGTTCAAAATTTATAAACCTGTGATAATATTTTGATTGCAAGAGGTTGCAAGGTTGGGGTTGTTTGCCCATGCAAATACCACCACATATGAGCATCCTTTTTGTATTTGTCGCGGCAAGCGCTAAGGCTATGTCCTATAGAGGAAATGAAGTCTCCAAACTCAGCTGAAACTATGTCCTCAATCTCAGGATCGGGATATAGCCTTCTGAATGCTGCCTTGTACCCTTCACTAACTTCAATATCTCTATATGGTGCAACTCTACCGGGCAAAGAAAGGATTTCACTACTATAAAATCTGGGACTCAATGCGAAGGCAAGGAGATGCAAGGGAGTCGTCATTTTGTTCCACCGCTCAATTACAAATGACTGCACTTGTTTGAAAAATGTCTCATGGGGATCTTGCTCTTTTGCATTGATGATGGCTTTGATCTTCTCAATCATTGAGTCGATCCCATCATATACCTCTCCTAAACATGGTTGATCCATGTCTACAAATCGGATCATGCTTATGATAGGCTCAATTATTTTGAGCAAGTAATCAACACGACCCCACCAATCATCATTAAGGATCAACATCTTTATTTTTTGTGCCCTCTCAGTGCTTGATTGCCGCCATACACTCCAAAGGTTACTAATAACCATACTTTGCAATGCCTCTCGCACTTTCACAAGTCGCCTCAAGACGATTGTGTGCGAGGCAAATCGAGTCTCAGTAACCTAGTAAAATAAAAAAAAAATTAGACAACAAAACAAAAATGTTTTCAAAATTTAAAACAAACTAAACATCATTATACAAAATTCTTACCTTTAACACCTCCAATTTTGAGAATTGCCTGAAGATAGCTTGCGACATGTGATGGTTTGTCACAAACATTTGAATGTCTTCGGCCTCGGCATAAATTTCTTTTATCCATTCAATTTGTTTCCCCAACTTTTGCAGTATTAAGTTGAGTGAATGGGCAGCACAAGGTGTCCAAAATATATGCTCGTACCTTGCCTCCACCAACATCCCCGCTGCTCTACAATTTTTGGCATTGTCCGTTATGACTTGGACAACGTTTTGAGAGCCCACCGATTCTATTGCTTCAATCAAAATGTTAGCAATGAATTGGGCATCTTTCACTTGCCCTTCACAATCAACTGCTTTCAAAAACATTGCCCCCTTGGGGCTTATTGCAATGACATTTATCAAAGGGCGATTTTGTGCATCTTTCCATCCATCAGAAACGATGGACAACCCTGTTTCAACCCATGAATCTCTGATGGGCTGCAATGAATCTTCTACAATTTTTTTTCCTTTGTCAACAAAGTGGTGCGCACCTTCTCATAACCTGGGCCTTGGTACCCTTTTGGAGCCTCATTAATGGCTTTCACCATATCTTGCCAATATGGTGATCTAACCACATTGAAAGACAAGCCGTTGGCATACACGCAACGTGCAATCATCTGATCTGCAATGTCCCTAGACTCGTTTTGGAATGCCTTCTCCAATGGTCCCTTTGTTCTTTTCCGTGAAAGAGAAGAATCCTCTTCATGTGTGGAAGGTGTGGCTGAAAATGGATGGGGTGCAACCACAAATGGGCTGCCAGCATGAGGTGGGGCAATAGGTGGCTTCTTCGATCGAGATCCTTTCTTTGCCAAAGGATGACCTGATTGTAAAGTAGCTAAAGCATCTGCGTCTTCTTGTTCTTTTATGTATTGCATGATCACAGATGTTGGCACTGGTGCATCTTTTGACCCTGGGCAAGCTCTGATGCCTTGGCCAGGTAGAGCACACAAATGAGCTTTCACTCGGTTGTATGAGCTACTATACCGAACATTGCAGGTATTACAAACCCATATGTAGCCCCCACCCCCTGGAATCTGCTCTAACATAGTGACATATTTCCATAGTGGGGCTTTTGGATCAATTCTAAATCGGGACTTGCCTACTGAGCTTGCACTTGTTGCCATTCTAATTTATACTCTGCAAGTGAAAACTAAATGTCTAAAAATCTGTCCTTTACTTGATGAACTTTGAACCTGAAATAAGGAATGGTAGCTAAAAAATTAAAATGGCAGCAAGTTGTGAGGAAAAATAATTTTTTTTTTCGCTTGGTAAATGATTTATAAATTTAAAATTTAAAATTTAACAAGTACCATAAAAATTAAAATATAATATTGAGACTAAGTTATAACTTATAAGGTTTAACTTTTAAGTTTAGGTTTGTGATTTAGACTTTTAGTTCAAGAACAAAATTAAAGCATGAAAAGAATTAAGATAAGAAATAAAAAAATTAAATATGATTTAGATTAAATTATAAATTTATTTTTTAAATATTGTTAATTAAATTATTGTTGTTGTTTATAAATATTAAAAAATTATTTTCAAATATTTAATTATAAGTTATAATTATTAAAATGTTATTTAGGTTTAAACCTTGGACCTCCCGAAGAAAAGCCAAAGCCCCAAAGCCCAAACCGATGCGCTATCCATATA
Organism: Wollemia nobilis; assembly: GCA_028583015.1. Classification (NCBI taxonomy): domain Eukaryota; kingdom Viridiplantae; phylum Streptophyta; class Pinopsida; order Araucariales; family Araucariaceae; genus Wollemia; species Wollemia nobilis. The sequence goes on along the minus strand of JAQPPZ010017049.1, from coordinate 2,074,853 downwards.
ACTTTGTTTATAAATATTAAAAAATTATAAATATTAAAGACGGACGGACCTTTGGTTAGATAAAACTTTGGATATAACAATGTTATAATATTAAATTATTTTTAAATATTTAATTATAAGTTATAATATTTAAAGACGGACAGACCTTTGGTTAAATAAAACTTTGGATATAACAATGTTATAATATTAAATTATTTTTAAATATTTAATTATTATAACTTATAAGTTTTAATATTTAAAGAACGGGCGGGAATTCTTCTGAACTGTCGGAGGCCGAAGCTCTTGGATTCTGGCTCGCGGCTTCTTCCTGGATCTCTGTTGGTTTGACCTCGTTCCCCTCTGCAGGCTCGTTCGTTTCCCAGGGAGGGCCCCATGGGGTCTCCTCCGGGTTCTCTTGACGGGAAGAAGAGCTCTTATGCCGAGATTCTAAAAGAAAATTTTGCGTCTTCTTCTGATGAAGCCCAGCCGGGGTGCTTACCAAGCGCTTCTCAAGAATGTTGGCAAGGGTTCTTCTCGCAAACGAATTAATGGATGCCTCCCGCAATCGCCTTCCGCACCTAAGATAGTCATAGAACCAAAGATGGTTGAGGATACGATCACCTACCGTGCTAACCATGACTTGATCTGCAAATTCATGGGAATCCGACCCACTTTGCACTTTCTGCACACCTGGGTTAGACAGAACTGGGAACCTATCGGTGAGTACTCCTTATGGCCTATAAGCAACGGGTATTTCATTATTAGTTTCTCTTCTTCGGTAGATAGAAACAGAGCATTTGAATCCGAGAAGAGGACCCATGGCCCGGCAGGGTTATTTGTCCAACCATGGAGAGTGGGTTTCGATCCTCGCATTGAGCCCACGGCTGTTCCAGTGTGGATCCGGCTGTACGCTCTCCCGATGGAGTTTTGGGGCGAGCAGATTCTTGAGATGATTGGTAACTCTCTAGGTAGATTTATGGGAGTTTCCAAAGATACCATAGAGGGAAACACCGCTCGTCTTTGCTAGAATCACGTTGAAATGGATATCGATCACCACTACCACCGAGGTGGAACCGGAGTTAGCAGGACAATCCTGGATATAGAAGTTAGATTACGAAGCCCTACCTTTTAGATGCATGGTCTGCCATAAGCATGGCCATTTGGCTAGGTTCTGTCCGAATACCTTGAGCACAAAAGCGGAGGCCCCGCTAGGAATCTCAAATCGACCCAGAGAGGGTAAGTTCACCCCGGCCAAAGAATCACAAAACACCCCCCAAGGTTCTGAAGCCCAGAAAGATGGCTTTGAACAGCAGAAACGAAGAAGAAACAAAAAGAGAAATGGCAAGGACCAAGCTTCACTCAAGCCAACCAACCGGTATGAAATCTTTAAATCCCTGGTGGATCAGGAAGACCAAGTTATGGATGGAGTGGATGGGAACATTGAGGATTTTAACATCCACTCTCATGTTTCTCCCTCTTCCACTCCTGCCCGCGAGCAGGTGCTTAAACCCACTGATTTTTTACAGCCATAGAACCCAGGGGCATTGGTTATCCATCCCTCAGGGACAACGGTTATTCAGATGTCATCATGGGAAGTGCCGAAAAGAATAGAGAAAGGCCAGCCCTGGGGATTACCCAGGTGGAAAAACGGTCCAAGAATAACATTTCTCAAGGTGCAGGCAGGAAGTCTAATAAGGACCTAATAGCATCGCAAGGAGACAAGCTGGTCACTGATGGATCAGTGAGAACAATTGACTCTTACTGCTCTCAAGGTTTCCAATGATTATTCAATCTTGGAATGTTAGGGGTTTAAACAGCAGAACCCATCAATCTGTTGTTCAAAGACTCATAAAGAAGGGTAAAACAGATTTTTTACTCCTCCAAGAGACAAAAATGTCTTTAGATCTTATGTGTAGAACAGTTGGTAAAATATGGAGGGGAGCTGGATATATGGATGTGGCAGCTCAAGGGGCCTCGAGGAGGAATTGTTACTTTTTGGAACCCCCTGGAATGGTCTGCTTTAGAACATATAGCTTGGAGGGGTGTTCTCACATCTCTTTTTAGGAATAATATCACAGCGGAGCAAGTTTTAATTACAAATTTTTATGGGGCTCAAAGCCATGATGGCCAGAGGCTTCAATGGAAAGCAGTTCACAACATGAGGTCCTCAAGACAAGCTTTTGACTGGATCATTGCTGGAGATTTTAATGCCAAATTATCTGTTCGGGATCAGGAAGGTGGTTCCCCTGTTTTGGATCTGGGGGATCGGCTTCTGATTGCCCAGGTTCAAGCTTTTCACTTAGTTGATGTCCAAGGTCCTGGAACTTTTTTCACTTGGACTAACAAACGGAGGGATCCACACTGTTGTAAGGTAAAGTTGGATCGCTTCCGGTCTCATAGGAGGCTTTTGTTAAGTGGAATGTGCAATTACAGATTTTGGACGGTCCTGTTTCCGATCACTCTCCCATCATGCTGAAGGGTGGGACTCGACGAGGCGCTCCATAAACCGTTTAGATTTGAGAATTTCTGGCTTCAGAAGGAGGACCTTCATGAGGTAATTCCGCAATGGTGGGAAGAAGGTCGCCCACCTTTTGGGACAAGCAATGTTTAAATTTCACAAACAACTTCTTTTTGTCAAATTTAAATTGAAACAATGGAGGCACGCCAATAATTCGGATTTCAAGCTGCAAAGAGCCCCCTTGTTGGCCCGCCGGGATGAGGTGCGGAAACAATTTAGGGAAGGTTTAATTTCTGAACAACTTAAAACTGAAGATGATGCCTTGCGCAAAGCTGTTGAGGACATTGATAACCAAGAGGAAATTTACTGGAAGCAGCGGGCTAGAAATTCTTGGCTTTTGGAAGGAGATAGAAATACAAAATTTTTTCATCGTTCAGCATGTGCTAGAAGACAGATGAATAATATGGCAGTTTTAAAAGATGAGAATGGTCACTCCTTTGATACTCTTCCAGGTATGCACTCCCACTCTGTGGATTACTTCTCCAAGCTTTTTGCAGAAAACAGGGACCAAGATGTGGGGGCTCAAAATGAAGTTCTTGATGTTATTCCCCCTATTATCACTCCAGCAGAAAATCAGGCTCTCCTCAGACCTATTGATCGTGATGAACTAAAAATTGTGGTCTTTGGAATGAGCACAGCAAATCTCCCGGTCCGTATGGTTTTCCTATTGAGTTTTTTCAGGCCTTTTGGGACACCTTGGAGGAAGATGTTTTGGCTGTAATTGAGGAGTCCAGATCTAATAAGAGAATGCTCAAGGCTCTAAATCATACCTTTATCACGTTAATTCCAAAGGGGGAGGAAGGAGTTCATATCTCTGACTTCAGACCTATTGCTTTATGTAATGTGATTTATAAAATTATCACAAAAATTATAGCTGAACGTCTTAAACCTCTCCTTCATTACATCATTTCTTCGTAATGGGGGGATTTGTTGAGGGTAGACAGATCTTGGATGGAGTGATTCTTGCTCAGGAGGCTATTCATTCAATGCAAAACTCTGGTAACAAAGGAATGTTCATCAAACTGGATATGTCTAAGGCTTACGATCGGGTTGAGTGGGGTTTCCTGTCAAGGATGTTGGCCGCCTTTGGCTTTTCCCAGGAATGGATTGACTGGGTTATGAGTTGTGTTTCGACGCCTTCATATTCGGTTCTCATCAAGGGGATTCCCTCGCCTCCCTTTGGAGCCTCTCGTGGCCTCCGACAAGGGGACCCTTGCTCGCCCTATCTATTCCTTATCTTAGCTGAAGGATTAGGCCGACTCTTCTTGAGAAGAAGACTTCAAGGCCTGATAACTGGTATTAAGGTTGGGGATGAAGTCTTGACTCATTTACAATTTGTGGATGACACTGGCTTGGTTGGAGTGGCTAGTCTCATGGAAGCTAGGGGAATCAGAGACTCTCTTCTTGTTTACCTTAGGGCCTCCAATCAAGTTATCAATGACAACAAATCTAAAGTTGTCTTTTTCAATCTTGCCCAACGGATGCAGGACAAAATCTTAGAGATTTTGGGCTTCTCTAGATCATCTCTTCCTTTACTCTATCTGGGGGTTCCTTTGCACTTCAAGAAATTGAAAAATGACATTTGGAAAGATCTTCTGGATGGCATCAAAGATAGAATGAACCACTGGTCTCACAAATGGTTAAGCTACGGTGGCCGTTTAACTTTCTTACAGTCAGTTATTCAGGCCATGCCTATCTATAAATTTTCTATCTTGGCTGCTCCTCTTTCTATTTGGAAAGAGCTGGACAAACTGGCTAGGCGATTCTTATGGGAAGGAGCAAAAGGTGGGAAGAAATGGGCCTTGGTTGGCTGGGACAAAGTTACTCAGCCCAAAGAAAAAGGAGGGCTGGGTTTGAGAAGCTCTATTCTCAACAATAAAGCCCTGGCAGGTAAATTGTATTGGAGATGGATCTCCCAGCCATCATCTTTATTCAGCAGAATCTTGACCAACAAATATTTGGGTAACATCCACCCCCATGAAATTTGCCGTTTCCCTCTGGATGGTAATGGTTCCCTAGTTTGGCAAGCTCTCAAGTTGGGCTCTCAAGTAATTAAAAATCAATTGTTCTGGAAAGTGGGAAGGGGGGAGAAAGCACGTTTCTGGACTGATTCATGGGACCAGTTTCCATCCATCATTGCGGAGTTTCCTGAACTGCTTCCAATTAAAACTGCCATAGAATCCAAGGGCTGGGTCACTATTGAGAACTATTTCTTCACTAGTCAATTGGGTGAGTATAAATTCAAGAAATTTAAGCGACTTGAGGAGTGGCCTGTCACTATCCCTCCGGAGCTGGCAACCACTCTGACCAACATTTTGTCTGCAAGATTTCTCACGGGCAGAGATGAAGAAGACGAGTTAGCTTGGGGTCATGGGAATCTTGGAATTTACACTGTGAAGGCTGGTTATGATCAGCTTCTCCCAGAGCCTCCCCCGCATTTATTTCCGGTTCATGACTGGAAGAAAATCTGGCATTCCAAGTGCTGGCCGAAAGTGAACTTCTTTGTCTGGCGCTTTATGCATAATGGCATCCTCACCTACGATAATCTCAGAAGCAGAGGAATTATTGGTCCTTCTCAGTGTATTTTGTGTCGTAAGCATGAAGAGACTGCTGACCATTTGATGTTCGAATGTTCCTTCACTGGGCATATCTGGAATCGATGGTTCTCTCTTTTTAATCTCCAGGGTAATGGTGCTCTGACTCGGAATAATATCTGGCAAAAATGGAAGAAAGTTAGATTTAAATCAAAAGCCCTTCGATTGGGGTGGGAGCTTGGTCTCTTCTTCATCTGGTGGCAAGTGTGGCTGGAAAGGAACGCTCGAATTTTCAGAGAAACCTTCTCCTCTCTTGATGGAATTTGGCAGGTTATCTGGAGCAAAGTCACTGAGACGGTTGCCTTACATGCTGAAGAAGATATTCTGGTTGAGCTGGGCCCACAGGAAGAGAGAGTTGCTGCTCACGTTAGAGAAAACATGGTTAGTTGGAAACCCCCCCCGCTATGGCCGGATCAAAATTAACACGGACGGAGCTGCTAAGGGCAATCCGGGCAACGCTGGAATCGGTGTTGTGTGCCGTGATCATACTGGATCTGTTCTTTATTGGGAACTCCAAGGTATGGGAAGAGCCACCAATAACGAAGCCGAAGCTTTTGCCATCAAAGTTGCTTCTTTCTGGGCTGTCTCTCAGGGATACAGAAAGATAATCCTTGAGACTGATTCTCAAATTTTGGTTGGCGCTCTTGATTGTATGAGAAATTTTGCTTTGAAAGCGTGGAGGATTCAGATCTTAGTCTCTCAAATCAAGGTCCTTTGGAGGGAACTTGAGGATGTGATCCCTATCCATGTGAATCGGGATTCAAATTCGCGGCCGATTTCCTTGCCAAGTTGGGTGCGGAAAAGGAGGTTGGAGTTCAGCTGCACAGTAACATGCCTGTGGAAAATGCTGTGATTAGACAAGGTCTTGCAAAATTTCTGAGCAAATGATTAATTCTGTCTTGGGAGTTTTTCGTCGTGTTTTCGCGACCTGCTGTGTTATCGCGACCCTCGGTGGCAACCTGTCGCGATATCGCGACAGGTTTTGTCGCCACGGCCTTTGGAGACTTCCTGTCGCGATATCGCGACACTTTTGGCGCATTGGTGGCATTTGGAATTTGCGTAGCGATATCGCGACAATTCTGAGGACTGTTTGCTTTGTGATGTTCCCGTCGCGATATCGCGACATCTTTTGTGGTCGGGAGCAGCTGGACTTGGTGGTCGCGATTTTGCGGCATGTCGCGATTTTGCGACATGTCGCGAAATCGCGACACTTTTGGTGCAAAAGTGGCAACTGGAAAATTCGTCGCGATATCGCGACAATTCTGAGGACTGACAGCTTGGTGATGTTTCTGTCGCGATTTCGCGACATCTTTCGTGGTCTGGGGCTGCTGGCTTTGGCCGTCGCGATTTTGCGACATGTCGCGATTTCGCGACATGTCGCCAAATCGCGACACTTCTGGAGCATTGGTGGTATTTGGTTGATTCGTCGCGATATCGCGACAATTCTGTGGACTGACCGCTTTGTGTTGGTTCGGTCGCGATATCGCGACATTTTTTGCGGTTGGGGGCTGCTGGCTTTAGCTGTCGCGAATTCGCGACATGTCGCGTTTTCGCGGCCAGTTGTGCGGTTGTGACCTCGGCCGGCTTGTCTGTCGCGACATCGCGACATGTCGCGATTTCGCGACATGTCGCGATTTCGCGCCTTGTTTGTCTCTTGTGCTTAGTGTTGGTTTGTGCTGCCCTCTCTCTCTCTGCTGAGGTCTTGTGTCTCTGGGTTCTTGGTTGGGATGTTCTTGCTCCCTCTTGTACCTGCTCTTTGTTTTAATACAAGATTTTCAATTTTTTTCAAAAAAAAAAATATTTAAAGAATAAAACTTTGGATATAACAATGTTATAATATTAAATTATTTTTAAATATTTAATTATTATAAGTTATAATATTTAAATACGGACGGACCTCGGATATAGCGCATCGGTTCGATATAACTTTGGATATAACAATGTTTATAAATATTAAAAAATTATTAAAAATTATAAAGCCCAAACCTAAACCCAAATCCATGCGCTATCCATATAACTTAATTTTTAAAAATTATTTATCCATCTATATTATAATACATCTTTTTATAATATATCTTTTTATCCAAAGTCTATGAAATTTATCTACCAAACACATTAACCATAATATATCTTTTTATTTTATTATAAATTGTAAAAACATTCTGTCCGCATTAGTTAGGTCTTACCTATGTATGTCAATGAACTTGTGACCATAAAATACATATAATACATTTATATATAATTACAATCTGTCTTATTTTACGTAACTTATTTACCTTATGACATATGTTTCACTTCTAACATATTTGGAAAGGCCTCGTGGGTTTTGATTTACAAACATAAAATCTAAGTACTTTAGCTTGCTTGCAATAAAGAATTTCAAAATCTTAAATTAGAAGCTACGTGTCTTCGTCTCTTAAATCTAGGTGTTAAATCCAGGTGAATATATCATACCCATTATAATATTTTCTAATCAACTCTTCAAGAGCTGGCTAGACTCCGAGAACAGAAGCGAAAACGAAGTTCTGTGCGAGGGAATCAGGTTTCGAAGTTCTGCACGAGGGTTTCTGTTTTTAAATTGTTCATAAATTGTTTTCGAAGTTTTGTTTTTAAATTGTTCATAAATTGTTTTCGAAGTTCTGTTTTTAAATTGTTCGAAGTTCTGCGTGAGGGTTTCTGTTTCTATTCATAAATTATTTTCATAGAGAGAAGGGCCAAAAGGGCCGAAGGAGGGTTTCTGTTCTTAAATTGTTTTCGTAGAGGAGAGGGCCAGAAGGGCCGAAGGAGGGTTTCTGTTCTTAAATTGTTTTCGCAGAGGAGAGAAGGGCGAAAAGGGCCGAAGGAGGGTTTCTGTTCTTAAATTGTTTTGAACTGGTTTAATGTTTAATTTCTACATTTTTATAAAATTTATCTTTACTTTCTAATATTAATCTAACACATTGTAGAGGAAGAGCTAACATACCTGACCAGCAAGCTAGGATTTGGAGGAATTCACCGCGAGCTATGGAGGAGTGCGAGGAGTTCTCTGCGCCGCGAGCTAGGTTTCACTTTCACAAACATGACGAATGGTTGAATTAGCAGCTTGGTCATGTTTTTTTACTTCGCCATGCCACTTGCAACGAGAGTAAAGGGAAGTAGGTGAAGTACATGGGAGTGGGTCTTAGATTTTTTTCATTTTAATTTTTTATATTCACATTAAGTATTTAATTTTTTATAAGTAATATTTATTAATTTTTATAATATTATTTTATTCAACGGGTTCCCTGTGGGTCCGTCCGGGAGACCCGAATATGATCGGGATCGTCCCTGTGGGTCCGTCCAGGGTTCTGCCCGGGAGACCCGAATACGACTAGGGCCGTCCATCCAGGGTTTCGCCCGGGAGACCCGAATACGACCGGGGCCGTCCAAGGACGACCCCGATCATATTCGGGTTTCCCGAGCGGAACCCTGGACGGACCCACAGGGAACCCATTGAATCGGTTCCCTGTGGGTCCGTCCAAGGTTCCGCCTGGGGGACCCGAATACAGTCGGGTCCATCCAAGGACGGACTCAACTGTATCCGGGTCCCCCGGGCGGAACCCTGTACGGACCCACAGTCGGATCGTACCCGGATCTGAATCGGATACAGATCGTTTTCGAATCCAGGGGTCTAGGGTGACCGAACCGGTAACACTGGTATTAAATAATGATTGGTAAAGTAGAGTTAGTGAATGTTTGCGGTTTTGCTTGTTGCTCTCATGTAGAATACATATCACGAGTCACGCTGACCCAATGCGTTTCCATTTACCCTATCTTCGTCAAGTGAGGAAAAAAAAATCTCCATGGGCGCCTCTATTCACGGTTTCCAGAGACTAACCAGGGTAGCTGTGGAAAGCTTCCAAGTTGAGTGGAGATAATGAGTCCAAAGACGTCTAGCAACGTTTTTCTTTGTCATTGGAATTCAACTTATATATGCTATGACATTTCAAAAAATATAGAATATTAATGCAGGGAATTGCATATTATAAACAGAGTTAGGAAATGGAATTTTTAAGGATAGTGGAAGTTCGTATAATGTTTTTGTTTTTATTAAGATAGTAAATCTGCCTGTAACCGGCGCTATGAAGTTTGCCTGTAACCGGTGCTATGAAGTCCAGGGTTTCAAGTTATAACATTGCTTGAAAATAATATTGAAACAAAAAGATATGTTTTTCTATGGCATTTGCGCTCTGAAGCAATGCAAGTTGACGTATTTGAGAAATGAATATAGAATATCATGTTTTTTTTGTTTACATGGATCTTTAGAAAGTATTTATATTTGTTTCATAGATTTCATACAACTAGAATATTATATGGTAACGCTGAAAACGTTCTATTGTGCAGCTTAGCTTATAAATAATAAACTAATGTATTCTAGTCGATTACCTTAGAATCATGATGGATCTAGGGTTTATTAACGATTAATTTACCATCGTAGCTCTCGGAGGTCGTATGGGTACCAATCTGAATAAGGCTATCTAAAACATCTGAGCAATTAAACTTAGGAAATAAAAACCTCAGTCTTCCAAATTGAATTTTAAATGTGGGTGTTTTGGTATTCTATAACTCTCGGATGGAAAACATCAATTTCGTCGTCCAGTATTGCTGCATTTAAACGTCTCACGAGAACATGTTATAAACTGTATTAAGAGTTTAAAAGTGAAACATAAGCCTTAATTTGTCCGATGTATGGCCACTACCCAGGTGCTTTTGGAAAACAGTGACGTAATATTTGGATCACTGGTCGCGGTAACGTAGGCAATTACATGTTGAAACCCATCCATTTTTTTTTATATAGCCGCCTTTGTTATAAGTCATGTGTCTAGATGTCATTGTGAATGCTCTGGGAGCGAATCACAACATAAACTATAAATGTGAAAATATTAGGTTTAAATATTATGAACTTGGGTGGATATTATTTATGGTAAATGGGTCTAGTATAAAGTTGAAGTAATTGTTTTCTTATTTTTTATTGCTTAGTTATTTGATAAATATTTCGTATACTGAAAATTATCTTTTAATGAGAATGTTAGGAATAAATTATAAAAGAGAATGGTAAAAATAACCTAGGTTAATATATAAAATCTAACAAACTAAGGTCGTTTCTTTTAAAATATGAACATATCGTAAAAATAGTTTCGTAGTGGTCTATATCAATATGAAAGAATTAGTTTTGATAAAGAATAAAATAATCAAAAATTCTAGTAAGGTTCATAATAATAATAAAGTTTTAATCATTGTGTTATATACAAAATTTATGTATTTGAAGAAGTTCAATAGGTAAAATTTATAGTATTTTATATGTACTCGAAAGATTTTATTCCGAATTTTATGAATTATAGTTTAACATCATTTAGAACAAATCATATTACCCAAAACTTCGAGAACTACTAAACTTAAACATGACGAAGTTAACCTCTACCCATTAAGAAGATTGTGTAAATAAGTGAAACCATTGAAAAATGGTGTACGATGGCATCAAGTAGGATGCTATCCGCCCAACTCCAATAGCTCGCGGTGGCGTCTATTGAGAATTAGTGTTATCCGTTCTCCAGCAATTAAAAAGGACAGAGGTCCTATGCTATTGAGAGTAAAGGACGACGGAATGGGAAGTTGTCCCAGGATAATATACGAGTAGTATGTGAGGATACTCATGAACCTACTCTGGTTGTAGAATTACCAACAAGATTCATGGCTAGAGAGTTGAACCATAAGGTTGGAAGGTCGAGCGGTAGATGATATGGGCAGCATTACCGTCAACCAGAACTAGGTCTAAGTTATCTAGTCTAGAAAGCCATGCGATGGCCAACCCTAATTAAACCTTAGCTATAGGTCAATGATCAGGCACTGGCATAGGTACGCTAGCTCAAGGTATGAACCTCTAAGATTCGGAAGGTCAGAGGACCATTAGGGACAAGAGTAGGGTTGAGAACCCTAGTCCACCATGCTTTGAGACGAGGAATTAATGTGTCCATCTTTCCAGGTATTATGGGCCCTAGAAAGGCAACCCCAAGCCAAGATCAAAGAAAACTCGAGAGGAGTAAATATATTTAAAATGGTAACCTATTACGGGAAGTTGGTCGGTCCCGAGCACTTAAGATACCATATGCAGTGGTAAATGATCTTGAAGTGTGATTCTCTATGCTAAAGTACTAATACTAAGTTGGGTAATCAATGGAAATGTGTGCCATTTATGTTTGTGTTTAGCAAAATTTTGTAATTCTGTATAGACAACCAGGTGAGTAGACCTGGGTTGTGACAGTTGGTATCAGATCCTAGGTTGTGAAATCCTAGGTTATAAACCATGAATTGTTGTTAACATAACTCTTTTGATGCCAAATATGGCAAGGACCTCGAGGAGGACCAGTGTCAACCTACAAGAGGAAATTGCAGAAGTCCCAAGAAAGGGACTAAGGTGACTCGTAAGGGATTCTGAAAGGGTGTAAGTTGTCGATGTGCCACAGTGGGTAGTCAGGAAATAAAAAGAGCTAGTAGCTACGAAGGCTACACACAATGATGACAATATGGCCCGTATGATTTAGTTAATGCAGGAGCAACTGAATCAACAACGTGAGAAAATGGAGATCCAGAAGGCTTAGATGAGTGAGCACATGGATCAGTAGAGGGCACAGATGGCCCACCAGCAGGAAATAATCACCCAAGAACATAAAGTCATTAAAATTTTGGCTAAGGGAAAGGAAACTGAAAGTGTGAGCGAGTTTCCAGAAGGTTCCTCAAGAAGGAAAGTTGGTGTAGAATTGAAAAAGGAAATTAAGAAACTGGATATTTCCAAATTTTATGGTAGAGGAGATGACGAAATAGTCATCAATTGGCTAAGTGAAGTCGAAGGATATTTTTCAATCCAACCCCTTTGCTCGGAATCCAAAACAACTTGGGTTGTGGCACACTTAGAGGGTCTAACCAGAGACTGGTGGACCACTTATAAGAAGATTACTCAGAAGGAGGTTGCAGATATTCTCTGGGAAGAGTTTGAAAGGGAATTCAAGGATCGATTCCTTACGCCTCAGTTTTATATTGAGAAATATGGTGAATTCACTAACTTACGCCAAGGTAACATGACTGTAATAGAGTACTATCAAATATTTGTACAACTTCTGAAGTACACCCCCAAATATGACAAGCATGAGGAGTTTAAGGTCCAAAATTTACAATGGGACTACATCCTAGATATGGACAACCAGTTGGAAGGAAGGTACCCAAGACTTTGACAGTTGCATATGATGCTGCCCATTATGAAGAAATAAGCCAAAAGAATGCAAAGGCTTATTATCAACAAATTGAAAAAGAGGATTCCAAGAAAAGGAAACACCCGGAGTAGAATCAAGGAAGAGGATACATACAAAACTGCTTTTAGAACTTGCTATGGACATTATGAGTTCACAGTATTACCTTTTGGGTTAACAAATGCACCAGCTGCATTTATGAATTTGATGAACAACGTGTTCAGGGAACAACTAGATCGATTTGTGCTAATATTCCTGGATGATATTTTGATCTACTCCTAGAATAAGGAAGAACATGACCAACACATGAGGGTAGTTTTGGAAATTCTCAGGAAAAACCAATTATATGGCAAATTGTCCAAGTGCGAGTTTTATACTCCACAAGTTTAGTATTTGGGGCACATTGTTTCAGCCAAAGGAATAGTTGTTGATCCTAAAATATTGACACCATAATAGACTGGCCAACCCCTACTAACGTTTCTGAAGTAAGGAGTTTTTATGGGAATGGCTGGTTATTATTGGCGATTCATTAAGGTATTTTCTAAGGTTGCATTTCCTATTACCAATTTGCAAAGAAAAGGAAAAGCATTTAAGTGGATGACTCAGTGTGAAGATGCTTTAAGAACCCTTAAAGATAAATTGACGACTGCAGCTATACTACAAACCATTTACAATCTATACTTACGCCTCACTGGAAAGTCTGGATGGAGTCTTGATGCAAGATGAGGCAGTTGTAGCATATGAGTCAAGGAAGCTCAAGAAACATGAAATTAATTATGCTACTCATGATTTAGAGTTGGTTGCTATAGTTTATGCTCTTAAAATTTGGCGGCACTATCTGCTAGGAAAGCCCTTTGAATTAAAAACCGATCATCAAAGCTTAAGATGCATTTTTACTCAGCCTATGCTAAATGCTAGACAACGTAGAGATGAAATTTTTGGCTGAATATGATTTCAAAATTGAATACATCAAAGGGAAGGAAAATAAACTGGCGGATGCCCTTAATAGTAGACACATAGCTGCCCTCACAAGATGTCAGTATGATTTAAAGAGGTAAATTATAGAAATGCAGAAAAATGATGAGTTTTGTAACCAATGTCATAATAAGGTTGAGCAGGAACCAGGTAGGCACATAGATTACAGTATCAAGCAGGATTTGGTATACTTCCAAAATAGAATAATAGTACCTAATGATGAAGGGCTTAAAATAACCATTCTATGGGAAGCCCATTATGCACCATACTCTGCTCACCCAGGAGTAATAAAGATGTGGGAAACTTTGAAAAAAGACTACTTTTGGCCCAAAATGAAGAAGGATTTCCATTTTTTTGCGAGATACCTAGAATGTCAGAAGGTTAAAGCTGAGCATCAACATCCTGGTGGACAACTACACCTATTTGATGTGTCAAAACAAAAATGACAAATGATTTCTATGGATTTTATAATTGGCCTTCCTAAGACACGGTTTTAGCATGATGCAATTTTTGTAGTTGTGGATAAGTTGACCAAGGTGGTGCATTTTATACCAAGAAATGTTCGTGATGATGCACCTGCAATAGCACAAAAGTTTGCATGAGAGATCGTGAGATTGCAAGGTTTTACCAAAATAACTATCTCGGATAAATATTTGAGATTCACTTATGAGTTTTGGCAAACTTTACACCAAGCTTGGGGCACAAAGCTAAATATCAGCATCGCTTATCATCCTGAGATGGATGGATAGACCGAGAGGGTCGACTAGGTGCTAGAAGATATGCTATGCATGTATTGCATGGAACACCAAAGCAAGTGGGAAGATTATCTCTTCTTGGTGGAATTTGCTTATAGCAACATCTATCACAACATGTTGAGCATGACCCCTTTTGAGGCCCTATACGGGAGTAGGTGTAGAACACCATTAACGTGGGATAATTTGGAAAATCGATAAGTGATCGGTCCTGATGTTGTTAAGAAAATAGAGGTCCAACTGAAAGAGATCCACCAACGACTTCGTGAAGCCATTAATCGTCAGAAGAGTTATGATGACCTAAAATGGACCCCTCGAGAATTTGTCGTTGGTGATAAGGTCTTTCTCCAAGTTAAACCGACCAAAAGTTCTATTAAGTCTACCAAATTAAGCCCTAGATTTGTCGGTCCTTTTGACATTGTTGCCAAAATAAGTCATGTTGCCTACAAGCTTGCCCTACCACCGAACTTGTCTAAAATCCACAATGTTTTCCATGTGTCCCTCCTCCGTAAATATGTAGTTGACCCATCTAATATTCTGGATATATCTTGTTTACAGGCGTTGGACCCGCAACTCATTGAGGTTTGACCGGTTAAAATTTTGGGTTATAGAACAAAACAACTGAGAAAAAGGACATTTGAGTAGTGTAGGGTCCAGTGGGATCACTACTCAGAGAGAAATGCTACTTGGGAAGATGTAGCTGAGATGAAAAACAAATTTCCTTTCTTGTTTGAAAACTGATAATCAAGGGACAATTTGGATAATTGTTATAATTTTATTTGTGTACTTGATATTTTGATACATATCCAGGATATTCATGAAATAATACTATATGTAACTTTTGCTTGCTTAATCTGCAGCTACTGCTTAAAAGTATGTGCTTAATTATTTTGAAAAATGTAATATTTTATTTGCTAACACAGGGATTGTGTTAATTTCTAGTGGAGAAGAATGTACCATCCCTAATAATTGATTATTATTTTATCGAAAGAATGTGATACTTGTTGTGATGTCCTTCACAACGACCCCAAAATTTGGGGACCCACTTGAAATTTGAAAGTTGATGCCAAAATATTACCTGCAATTGAAATTTGGAAGTTGATGCCAATGCATTGCCTACGTTTATAGTTCATATTGTCACCATTGGAATGTCAAGAATATTCATCTTTATGTGTTCTATCTTATAGCAAGTGCATTGTCAAATTTCACGTTGAGATCTAAAAGATTTTGAGTTATGTTTGCAGGGTCGTGTTGTAATTTAGTGATTAAAGCCTTAGTTTATCATTGTTACCATTTGAAATATCACAAAATTGGTGTTCCTTAGGAAGGTCATATAGCAGGGTTTAATTCACCAAAAGGTGTGAGAGTTTGGATCTATGCTTTAATTCTAGCACATTGTGGTTCCATCAATTTGGCATGAAGTTAATGTGTTTTGTAGATTTAATTCTTTTTAGATTATTTTGTTAGTGTGTGGTGTTATGTATATGTTTGTTCGTATGTTATGTTTTAAATTAATTAAATTATAAAGTTTTATAACTTTATAATTTAATATATTTAAAATTGTTTATTGTTTTAAATTAATTAAATTATAAAGTTTTATAACTTTATAATTTAATATAGTTAGAATGGTTTTAAATTGTTTAATTATAAGTTTTATAACTTTATAATTTAATTATATTTAATAAGGTTATTTTATAAATGTTTTATATTCTAATTAATATTTGTCTTGTTGGCAGGATTATTAAAATATGTTGAAAAGGCATTGGTGGCATTAAGGTTTCATGGACATGTCTTAATTTTAATTTTTGAATGCCAATGAGGAGAAATAATAAATCCTTTGAAAAGGCTTTATTGATATTAGGGTTTCAAGAATTCGTTTTTTAAAAACTGATGGAACGGAGTAAACTAATCAAGAGGAACGAATTTCTCAAGTTATAAATGGAGAATTAGAAACCAAAGAGGGGGTCGGACATTTTGTGCAGAGAAGGAGAGGAAAGGAATTGGAAGGAGCCAAAGCCATATTTTGAAGAAGCTACAGAGAGTTGGAAATTACAGAGAAACAGATTCTATTGTAAGATTTTTGATTATATCAAAATATTTTAGGGATTCAAATAAGCATCATTTTGGTATTTGAATTATAATTAAAATGTTTGGTATAGTTTTCAATAATTAAAAATTCCACTGAAGATTGCATCATATCATTGTTCTATTGTGTGAATACTGGTGGGCAATGATTTGGTTTAAGTCTCTGTGATTATTTCTGTCTGTAGCATTTGTCCGAGATAGAATAATATTTCTTCTTTATAGAACTTTTGATTATTTATTTGATATTCAATTATGTTTGCATAGCCTAGTTCAATGTTCATGAAAATTAAAATTTCATACTAGGTTATTATTAATTTATTATTTAAATATTAAATTGTTTTAATATTTAAATAAATAAATATATAAAAGATAAATGATTACTCTGGTTTCAACTTTGATTTAATAAAGTTGAGAATTAGGGTTGATATCTTTTATTGAAATTTGTTTGGATTTCATGCTTCAAATACCATTTTATTTATTTACCGATCCAAACCCTACATTGAGAGGATTATATTTGTTATTAAATATTTTATTCCATAAATATTTAATAGGCAAATAATATGAGAAAAACATATTTATGAACTTGATTTTCAAAGTATAAAATTCACAATTCATAGATCAGTTTTATATTAAAACCCTATGGATTATAATTATAAGATTTGAAAATCTTACAATTTTAGGGTTAAACATTATTACTTTATTTCATTTCCAAATATTTTAATGTTGATTTTATATTTGGGATGAATAAAATGTTTTATAAATAAGTATTCTGGTTCTAACTTTGATTTAATAAGGTTGAGAATTAGAAGTGATTTATTTTATTAAAGTTTGTTTGGATTTCATGTTTTAAGTATAATTTATTTATGCACAAATCCAAACATTACATTGGAATATTATGTTGGTTATTAAATATTTGATTTCACAAATATTTAATAAACAAATATAATAAGGAAGTACATTTATGAACTTGATTTTAAATCATAGAACTCACAGTTCATAAATAATATTTATAGCAAACCCTATGAATTTATGATTAATAAGGTTTTTAAAACCTTATGATTTTGGGGTTAAACATTTTTATTTTTTATTCATTATCTCAAATAGTTCAATGTTAATTTTATATTGGAGATGAATAAAATCTATTCATTGATTAAACCGTAGGTTTTAAAGGTGAATATTTATAATCATGGTTTATATCATCATTTTGAAATTTCACATACTTTAATTTTTATTAAGGTAATTGAAATTTCACATTAATTAAAATGCTAAGGCAAATTGTTATTTCAAATTAGTTTTGAAAGCATTTTAATCAATGGTATTGTTAAGTTTGCATCAATAGATCTTAATCATAAGGCATATTTACTTTATCATTTGGATGATAGAATTTGATGAAAAGCATGTTTTACATGATGAACTTGAAATCATTTACATAATTTCCCAGGCCCCTTGTTAACAGAAACTTGCAAACCCAAGAGTTTATTCAGGCACTTATAAACAACTATGCATGACACATAAATATTAAAGTAAGAACCTTGGAGAAAAGAATTTCTTTGCAAGAGAGAATTTAAAATTCTGAATTGTCGAGTGGTTTTGTAAACTGACAAAATCACACCTCAACAATACTATTGCAAGTGTTTGTGGTTGCAGGTGCAGGTTTTCAACTATAGCAGACAAGCCAAAGGAAGAGAACACCCACCTCTTGGCGAAGACAGTAGATGGAAGCGTCAGGTAAGGTGGGATATGATATCGTGCCTATGGCACCGTGGCTCGTGGGTACATGGAAGCCCACTAAAAATGTCATATAGGACATGTTGCTTGTATTTGCATTATGACTGCTTGCATAACATGCATTTTGTCTATTGATTGTGTATATATATATATATATATATATATATATATATATATATATATATATATATATATATATATATTTGAATAATATAAAAAAAAAAAGAATAAATTATTAAATTTTCTTTTAAAAATATAAAAGTAAAGAGTCATGTATTTTTGAATAGGTAAATATTAAAATAAATATAATAAAAAGTATAAATATAATAATAATATTAAAATTTAAAAAATGTTAAGTATATAAATAATTTTAAAAAAATGTCTCTACTAAATAGAAAGGTCTGTCTTCCATTTGATGGACGGTAAACAAGACATCTGGATTGTAATGAACCCTTATGTGCCTTTTTATGAATACACTTAAACCTTTTTAAAAGAAGACTTTAGGAGGATGTGAGTCATGCTTTCCAGTTAATTGCAAGTGATTACTGTGAAAAGAATGAACGACTATGATTTTTCATGGAAGCTACTCCATCGGCTAAATAGGTTGGCTTACTGGAAATTCTGCTTGTGTGTATTCATTTGATAATAGAGCTATTGGAATGTCGCAATTATATGCTTGTTGGGATGGTTAATGTAAATTTCGCATGGTAATGAAATGAGTACAGTAGAAGACTGTATGTTGTTTCTTTGTGTAGAATTGGGTAATTGAAATAATAAGAAAATTGGTAAAAAATAAGAATGTTGCTCCATTGTAAAAAATGGTATTGGTATTAAATAATGACTGGTAAAGTAGAGTCAGTTAATGTTTGCAGTTTTGCTTGTTGCTCTCATGTAGAATGCATATCATCCGAGCCACGCTGACCTAATGTGTTTCCATTTACCCTATCTTCGTTAAGTGAGGAAAAAAAAAAGAAATTTGCATGAGCGCCTCTATTCATGGTTTCTAGAGACTAACCAAGGTTGCTATGGAAAGCTTCCAAGTTGAGTGGAGATAATGAGTCCAAAGACGTCTAGCGATGTTTTATTTGTCATTGGAATTCATCTTATAAAAAAATGTAGAATATTAATGCAAGGAATTGCATATTATAAACAAAGTTAGGAAATGGAATTTTTAAGGATAATGGAAGTCCGTATAATGTTTTTGTTTTTATTAAGATAGTAAAACTGCCTGTAATCGGCGCTATGAAGTCCAGGGTTTCAGGTTATAACATTGTTTGAAAATAATATTGGAACATAAAGATATATTTTTCAATGGCATCTGCGCTTTGAAGCAATACAAATTGATGTATTTGAGAAATGAATATAGAATATTATGTTTTTTTTTGTTCACACAGATGTTTAGAAAGTATTTATATTTTTTTCATAGATTTCATACAACTAGAATATTATATGGTAACACTGAAAATGTTTTGTTGTGCAGCTTATCTTATAAACAATAAACTAATGTATTCTAGTCGTTTCCCTTAGAATCATGATGGGTCTAGGGTTTATTAACGATTAATTTACCGTCGTAGCTCTTGGAGGTAGTATGGGTGCCAATTTGAATAAGGCTATCTAAAACATTTGAATAATTAAACTTAGGAAATAAAAACCTCAATCTTCCAAATTGAATTTTTAATGTGGGTGTTTTGGCTCTCTATAACTCCCAGATGGAAAGCATTAGTTTCGCCGTCCAGTTTTGTTGTATTTAAACGTCTCACGATAACATGTTATAAATTGTATTAAGAGTTTAAAAGTGAAACATAAGCCCTAATATGTCCGAAGTATGGCCACTACCCGGGTACTTTTGGAAAACAGTGACCTGATCTTTGGATCACCGATCGCGGTAACGTAGGCAATTACATGTTGAAACCCATCCAAGTTTTTTTTATATAGTCGCCTTTGTTATAAGTCATGTTTCTAGATGTCATCGTGAACGCTCTTGGAGCGAATCCAAACATAAACTATAAATGTGAAAATATTAGGTTTAATCATTAGTTTAGAAAAAAAAAAAAATTTAGGGTGTTTTTCTATTGTAGGGTATTATTTATTAATGTTTTAGTATAGCATAGCTTTCAAAGGATTCTATGAAAGAAAGATACAAGCTGTAATTTGATTACAAAGTAAAACCACCATTATATTATGAACTTTGGTGGATATTATTTATGGTAAATGGGTCTAGTATAAATTTGAAGTAATTGTTTTCTTATTTTTTATTGCTTAGTTATTTGATAAGTATTTCGTATATTGAAAATTATCTTTTAATGAGAATTTTAGGAATAAATTATAAAAGAGAATGGTAAAAATAACCTAGGTTAATATAGAAAATCTAACAAACTAAGGTTGTTTCTTTTAAAATATGAACATATCATAGAAATAGTTTCGTAGTGGTCTATATCAATATGAAAGAATTAGCTTTGATAAAGAATAAAATAATAAAAAATTCTAGTAAGGTGCATAATAATAATAAAATTTTTATCATTGTGTTATATACAAGCTTTATGTATTTAAAGAAGTTCCATAGGTAAAATTTATAGCATTTTATATGTACTAAAAGATTTTATTCCGAATTTTATGAATTATAGTTTAACATCATTTAGAAAAAATCATATTACCCAAAACTTCGAGAACTACTAAAATTAAACATGACAAAATTAACCTCTATCCATTAAGAATATTGTGTAAATAAGTGAACCATAGAAAAATGATGTACGATGGCATCGAATAGGATGCTATCCACCCAACTCCAATAGCTTGCAATGGCGTCTATTGAGAATCGGTGTTATCCGTTCTCCAGCAATTGAAAATGATAGAGGTCCTACATTGTTGAGAGTAAAGGACGACGGAATAGGATGTCGTCCCAGGATAATATACAAGTAGTACGTGCAGATACTCATGAACCTATTTCAATTGTAGAATTGCCAACAAGATTCATGGCCAGAGAGTTGGACCATGAGGTTGGAAGGTCCAATAGTAGATGATATGGGTAACATTACTGTCAACTGAAACTGGGTCTGAGTTATCTAGTCCAAAAATCCATGCGATGGTAGACCTTGATTAAACCTTAGTTGTAGGTCAATGATCAAGCACTAGCATAGCTATGCTAGCTCAAGGCATGAACCTTTAAGATTCGGTAGGTTAGAGGACCATTACGGACAAGAGTAGGGTTGAGAACCCTAGTCCACCATGCTTTGAGATGGGGAATTAATGCGTCCACCTTTCCAAGTATTATGGGCCCTGGAAATGCAACCCCAAGCCAATATCAAAGAAAACTCGAGATAGGAGTAAAGATCTTTAAAATGGTAACCTATTGCGGGAAGTTGGTCGGTCCCGAGCACTTAAGATACCATCTATAGTGGTAAATTATATTGAAGTGTGATTATCTATGTTAAAGTACTAATAATAAATTAGGTAAATCAATAGAAATGTGTGTCATTTATATTTGTGTTTAGCAAAATTTTGTAATTGTGTATAGACAACCAGGTGAGTAGACCCGAGTTGTGACATAACCAAGGCACAATATGAGGCATGGGCATAGGAAGAGGCATGGTCACAACGACAAAGAGAGACTAGAGCTTCTTCTAGGGCAAAGGGCAAAGGCCTTCAAAGATCTTGAGGCATTGTATTTGTCATGACTCATGACACATTTTGTAATTTGTACCTTTTTATATTATAAGCAATACAAGAATATTTGAATTTTGGATGCATTAAAATTTCTTTATTTAAGATGTGTTTTGTCACTTTCATGTGTAGTTTAAGCTTGTATCACTTACAATATTAATATTTGATTTGCATAATGTTAATTCATTGTGATATGCATGAAAAAAAAAATCAATGAAAATTTGCATTTTCTTCGGGTTTTTTTTTGCCAATTTTTTCCCAATTCCTAAGTTTTTTTTATTCTTTTTCCATGACGATTTCGATCTAATTCTGATTTTCTCAACAATGACTAGCCCAATCAAATCACATTTTTTTCCTCATTCCCTTACAATAGCAAGAGGTAGCAATTCTTGTGAAGGGGAGGGATAATGCCTCCTTGGGATGTTAAGAGAAGAACCTTGATAGATATTTTATGCACAACTTCCAAAATATTTTCCTACTCATAGCCAACCTCACCATTCACTTTTTAATTCAATATCAAGCTTCGATGCCTATTTCCAACTTTGCAATACATCAACTATTTTCCAATAATAATTTGAGTTTGGTGTTGATCCTTTTATGACCGTTTAAAGATAATTTTCCATCATTCATTTGTCTTTATTCACTTCTTGTAGTACCTCGTTTGTATAAGGATTTGTTGCATGTGGGAGACATTGTCACAACTTTACTTTTTTTGTTGAATATTTCAAAGCATTATATAAAACTATCATATCCAAAAAAAATGATCTAGTTATTGTTGTTAGTGTTATTGTTTCTATGCATATGGTTATCCATCAAATTGTTCTTGAAACTCGTTTATGTTATCAGATCAGTTTGTGTCATGTTTGGATGTCTTATCAAATGAGCTTAGGTTGCATGAAGCTCGCAAGAAGTATGATGTTAACACACACGGTCCTTTAATTTGCCTTGTTAGTTGACATGATCTTAAATAATTGACCAACACAAGATCTTTCAAGGGAGATAGTTGTCGATACATTTGATGGAGATAGTTGTCACCATTTGAGAAGTATAAAAACCAAATGATGGATTGGCCTATCATATTCATCAATGAGACATACCTAATTTTACTCAATCTATTCTCTAGGTGACCCTTCAGAGGCCTGACACCTTTCAGGTTAGAAATATTTTTTTGCCATCCTACTCTATGAAGGAAAAGTTGATATTCATGCAAATATAGTATTGGGTCAACCAATTAGAATCATGTTTCCCTAATAACAAGAACATCACATCTATACTATTAAAATATGCTTGACATGTCATAAATTGATGTTGAAACAAACTATCTTCTAGTTTAAAAGGAAGTGTTAACTTATTCAATGACAACTCAGTGGATACCTAGATAGAATTTGTAGAGGTCATTAGGGAAGAATATTACCTTTTGAGAAATTATGATGATCATACACAAATTGGAAATAATCATGGAAAGGATAAGATCAGTTAGTGTAAGATTACAACAAAACATTTCATGCCTTGACTAATATATATAAGCTAAAAAGGAATTCTTGAATATTAAGATATTTGGAGACAACTACAAGTACATGATCAAGATTGATTAGAAGTTTAAACCTAAAAGAAAGAACAAAAAGTGGCTTGATTGATGAGCCATGGTACAAGGAAGGCGAGGGTTTGCTAAAGGTGATAGGACACAAGGGAAGGATCTTAAGTGACAAACTTGGTCAGGAAAATCAATGAGAAATACACCTCTATCATAGTTCTAGGCAATGTAAAGAAATTCATGCCAATATATCATTGTCCTAGTATTCACATGACATAGATATCATCTTCAAGGATTGAAGGCAAATAATGGCTCTTTAAGTCATAGATACGAATGCAAGAAAAACATAATTTTTATAAATTTTGTCAAGAGTTTAAACCTGCTAATGCCACCTCACTTTCGACTATGTACAATTGGATGGGTGAAGAAGGGTAGAAAAATTATGTCAACCATGAATGATAATGGTAGAATTTAATCGACAAGATTCATAAGTGTATTCTTATTGGGTATGTTTTGAAGGTATATTGGTTATTTAATATAGAGAAAAGGAAGTTATGCACATATGTAAGCACAATGGTTGATTACAAATGGTAAGAATGCAAAAAGATAGTGTGCTTCATATTTTATAATATATGATTAAGGAAAACATGTCAAAGGCAAAGGCAAAGACAAAATAGAACAAACAGTTAAATAACATGTATACTCCAAATACGATTAAAATACAAATGAACCTTAGTTGGCCATAGTGGGATACTCACAATTGAAAGGTAACTATGTTAATGTGCTTTGAAAACGATGCTAAATACACTACTTGGGCTTGGAACACCAAGTGGAATAAAACTTGTAATAATGTTGACAAAGTTAATGGCTAATTGTGTATTTCCAAGGTCTGATCATGTAAGTATTATTTATTTTATAAATAAGGGTAATGAGATAAATTAGAATTAGATGACACAAACAAGGATGAGATCATGTAAAGACAAAATAGAATGTCAATTGGATGGCTAAGTGAAATAAAAGTTGCTATGCGTTAATAATATTGAGGATGTAGAGTCATTTTATGCTAGTGAGTATTTTCATGTACAATGTCCAAGGTAAAATATTGTGAGGATATTATAACCAAACAACTTGTAATTTAGGCAAATAAATCCACAATTTACAATTGAGAAAAAGTAAAATATATCCTCAAGATAAACAATGGCAAATCTAGTATGAAATCGGTGATCTTGAACCAAATCACAGATGCAAGTCCATGCCACTTGGAGAGGACAAAGTCTCATAGGTCATTTAAAGAGGCAAGAGTATCATATGTGCATAGATGGTAAATGAAGAAATATTATATGAACGATGATCAACTAGACTTCTAAACTAATTTAATAATTTATAGACTTCTAAGATAACAAATTCTAACCATAATGCTCAAGGGTTGATTCAATCTTAACCTGAATGCCTAAGCCAATCAAATAAAATATAATTGACTTAGTTGTATTGAGGCCATTGCAGACACAATTTTCAATTCTACATCAACAACAATGTGAGGACTTAAAAGTAGCAACAAACTAAAAAAAAAATAAAAATCGAGAAATTGGTTAAGGCAATAATTAGTACTATAAGGTGGGAGCCATAAATGACCTCAATACAGAAAATAAAGAAACTTGGTATTTGTAGCTCACATACCAAAGCAAAATGGTATGTAGATGTTCTAGCACATTGGTGTAATTCTATAAAGATTTGAACTCTCATAGATGGATAATTACTAAATTCCTACCCTAACCTTCATAGATCACGGGAGTTATACTTAGAATTTAGAAAGTCAATTATGATTAAACCAAAAATATTTTAAAGTTTTATAGAGGTATTTTTTAATTTATTTAATGGGTTATATGGGATTGAAATGGGCCCTATCCGTATTATATCATGACCACATAGTCGTATTACAACAACTTGGCAATTATGCATGTATTGCTTTGCAAGTCTCAAACCTTGCTCTCCTTATTGAAAGTTGAGAAATTTAACTAGTTGAGATAATTCCATTTGATTATAGAGACATATGTTTAGATCAATAGCTTTTTAAGCTTATATTTTTTATAACTTTTATGGAAAGTATGTAGGCTCATTATTGATAAATATTTTAGGTCAACTCGAAATGGTATCCATGTTAAAACAATTTAAAAAAAAAATAGTTCTTATACCTCCAACATGTTTCAAATGATCTTTGAAATATGATATTCATGCTCTAATCATCATCTATGAGCCTTTGAAGTGTTCCAAAAATATTCACTTGATTCCACAACCAACACTCTATTACGGTTTTGTGTCTTTGGCCTATGGGCCTATGTTCAACTTACAAGGTGATTCATGTATTATTGTTAACATCCAATTATAGGTCTATTTGATCATCATTGGGATATGTTCATTGTATTGTGGGTGGTATTTTTATCCCGCTCACCTAATTATTTGTACACAAGTTGGCAATTCATGATTCTTTAGTGAGATATATTATGATGTATGAGTCCTTTCATATTTTCTCTTTTCTCTAGTTGTTTCGTATATTTTCTTCACTAATTATTTGGGTAATGCATTTGATTCAATTCATTTGTTTTAGCATTGGATAATTCAACATGGTATTAGAGTTGGTGTGAATCACCATTATTTGATCCAAAATTGCTGCTCTCAGTATTTTGCAACAATGAGTCCAAAAAGAGGTGTCTTTCCAAAGGATTGATTGTAAAGCAAAGTTTTTCCTTAGGGTTGATTTTGTCATTTTAAAATTTTCTAAAAACCTTAGATCCCCTTTCAAAAAATTAGATATTTGGTCTCTTTTTCTTGCAACAATAGGTTCCAAAAAATTGGGGTTTCTAAGAAAGCAACTACAACAAGGATTTCAATTAAATTTTTTAAGGTTTTTTAAATCCTAAGTTTTTTAGATTTTTTCTAAAAAGATTCTCTTTCATCCTTTTGGATTTTTCGTTGCCATGATATTGAAGTCTAAAGGGTAAACTATTTAACATCCATAGGATTGGATATTGTAACAACCAAGTCCGACACACTAATTGTAACAATCTAGTCTAACTCTCAGGTTCAACAAACTAAAACTACTGATGAGGAAAAAAGTTTGATCAGGATAAAAAAAAAGTATTTTAGTTTTTAATTTACGCATATTATGTAATCGGTACAAAGCATTGATAGCCAATTTTGGTTATGGCCGTTGCAATGGGTCCCCAAGTGGACAAGATTGGCCAAATCCCATAAAATATGCCCACAAATGGTTCTTCCTTTGTCACCCTCTAACCTGGTATGAGACCCTAAAACCGCAACTTGGGGTTATCCTCTAAGACCCATAACACTTAGAGGGAGACACTTTCTTCTCCATCCTTAACATGTCATAATTTATGTGAACCCTGATTTTAATTAATCTCATTTGTTGCCAAGATAACAAGTTTATATAGCATAAATACTTTAGTGCTTAATCGATGACCACATCCCTATATTAATGTCTAGCACAATGTAAACAATTAAGGCCATGTCATTATTTTGGCACTAGTCATGGTCTCACGTGACAAAATTGTGAATAATATGGTGGATTATCCCATACCAATTCACCATAGAATCTACCATAGAGTCTCTGAATTCTCCCCACCAAGATTCATTATTCATAATTTTATACAAGAATCCACCATTGTACTGCTTGCACAATGACCTAGATGGACATCCCATACCGCCCATCCTTACCTCCCGTCTTGACCTACTTCACCAAGAGCAGTCATTCTTGAAATACAGCTAATTACATGCACGTAACACAACCGATATTGGGCATTTGATTTTATTGATTGGTCATCCTACAATGTGATCCTATTACCTCATCCTAGGGTAGGTGGATGAGAAAGAAGGGACCACTAAACACTAATTATTTTATTTTCATATTTTTTCATCTTTATATAATGTTATTACTCAACAATATAAACAAAATGCCCTAAGAATAAATAACTTAAAGATAAATAAATAAATCATCTTTAATCATAACACCTTCTTTCCAAATGATAATAAAATAATATTCCATTCCTTAAATAACTCACAAGCCTCTCTCTGTATGTATATATATATACTTTGGAATGTTAAACATTTCTTAACTAAATACATAAATAAGTAATATTTAAATAACCTTTCCTTTAGTCCTCGAGGGCTAGGTGGATTGGTAAGACATTGGGAACTTACCAATAGGATACATAGGTTCAAACCTCGGGGGCATGCCCAATCTGGGCAAAGGTATTAGCTTGACCTGAGTCTACTGAGTGTGCGCCAACTTGACGATGATGGTACCAACCCCAAGCTACTGAGGGTCTCCCTCACTCCGAGTCATGTTTATCAAGGTGAGATAGGGTTTATAGTGGTAGCACCATGATTTGACGCTACGATCAGAGGTAATGCAATTTGACCCTGTAACTAGTTGTTTAAAAAGAAAAGGTAGTTGTCGATTCCTCTATATATAAAAAAAATAGCCTTTCCTTTTTGAAAGAATTCTAAAGTAACTATGATGAATATAATCATTCTAACCTATAGAAAAAGGTTTCAAACTTGCTCCTAGCAAATATATAAAAACCCCTAGCTTAATTACTTTCTTTTCCTAAAACTAAGAAGTAAGAAGTCAATCTACTACGTCCGTGGGTCTAGGTGGATTGGTAAGTTGGGGCGCTTACCGAGAGGAGACCTAGGTTCCAATCCCACGGGCTTGCCCATGCACGTGCACAGTAGCCCAGATCCGATTCCTCTGAGTGGTGTGCCAGATTGATGACGACGGTGCAACCCCTATGCGTCCGATGGTCCCCATCTCACGCCGGGTTACCATGTACCGAGACGGTGGAAGTCCTGGGAGCCTTTGTAGATAGTTTGAACCCTACCAGTTGTGCTGGTAGTTACTAAAAATCATGATTGTAACCATTGCTTCTATATATAAAAAAAAAAAAAAAGTCAATCTAATACGAAGATGAAAATGATTTACATAAATACATAAAGAAAATTTCCCTTCTTCTAAATATTAAAGAAAACGAAAATAAAATCATATGTTATATCAAAATAAAACATTCTATATGAAGTAAGACGTCAATCTAATACGAAGATGAAAATGATTTACATAAATACGTAAAGAAATTTTCCCTTATTTTAAGGATTAAAGAAAACGAAAATAAGATCATCTATTATATCAAAAGAAAACATTCTATAAGAAGTAATAAGTCAATCTAATATGGAGATGAAAATGATTTACATAAATACATAAAGAAATTTTCCCTTCTTTTAAGGATTAAAGAAAACGAAAAAAATATCATCTATTATATCAAAATAAAACATTCTATAAGAAGTAAGAAGTCAATCTAATACAAAGATGAAAATGATTTGCATAAATATATAAAGAAAATTTCCCTTATTTTAAGGATTAAGGAAAACGAAAATAAGATCATCTGTTATATCATATGTCCTTTCACAAAGGATTTTCTTTTCTTTTTCAAAAAAATAGCTTAATAATTAATTAAGCATGTTTTTCTCTAATAATACAACACTATTTAACAATCATTATTTATTTATTTATTTATTTTTATTTTTAGAATATGTAGCAAAAACATTAAAGGTTAACCCAAGTTTAAATAAAAAACTGGATGCATAGCTTTATTCACTTACCTTCTCTTTTGTGAATTTCTGCTAAAAATTCTTCTTGGAGAGAATTCAGGGATCAGAACGGCTCATAAAAATGTATGCTTATGTATGCAACTTAAACTAATACATCAAATTTCATGTTACTTAAATACAAACAAACAATAATTCTTCTTATTCATCCAACTCGAATTTCAGGCTTGCTAAACCCTATTTTTATCTCAAGTGCTAATTATGCATTTTATTACCCTCTAAAGTGTTGTAAATAATCAACAGATAAATACTCCTCAATGTTATTCACATACATCACAAATAAATACGTTAAGTTTTGCCACAGAGTGCCTTTCTATTGATGAGCACCAAAAATTCTCATTTTATATACACTTTTAAGGGCATCATTATTGGTTTAAATTAGCATTTGAAATGTATTTTTATATAGCTTTTGCATATAATTGATAGAAAATGAAGTATTATGCTTGACTAGTGTTTTTAGTAGAAAGTGTGTGTAAATGCAGGTTTTTGCTACTAATCTGGTGTTTTGAGTCTACATCCCATTTGGGCGTGGCAATGCACGAAGAAATATTGAAAAGAATAGCGGTAAATGGTGAAGGCAGACGCTTGACTCATGATTGTTGGTGACGCCTGATTCCTAACTGTTGGTGGCACCTACTTCTCGGCCATTTTTGGCATCTGCTTCCCGTCTATTTTTGGTGCCTGCTTCCCAACTATTTTCTGGCGCTTGCTTCCCAACTATTTTTGGTGTTTGCTTCTCGACTATTTTTGGTGCCTGTTTCCCGACCTATTTTCTGGCGCCCTACTCCTATTGATAATTGGCCGATTGACCAAGTCAATGTTGATCGGTTGACCAAGTCAACATTGAACGGTTGACCAATTGACCATGCACTTTTGAAGGAGGTTGTTGCACAAAAGATGGAGGAGAAATAAGTCGTATTCTTATTATGCATATTAGATTTTTGTGATTAAAATAGAATAAAGCATTTTTATTCTATTTTGATTATATAAGCTTTTTAAAGGCATTATTTTAGGATGCATTATTCTAGGATTAGTTGTTACATACACCTAAGGATTAATATTGATTCCTTTGGTGAACAAAAATTCTTGTAAATAGGAAAATAATATCTATTATTCTAGGATTAGTATTTACGTACACCTAAGGATTATTATGTTTATTCCTTTGGTGAATAAACATGCTTGTAAATAGGAGAATAATATCTATGTAACTGATTATAGAAAATCATGTTACGAGATCAAAAGAGACCAATTTATTATTGTAACAAGATCTGGCTATGGTCGATATAAGAACACAAGCCATACGAATACAAGAATTAATTAATCAATCAAATACACAGAGAATCATTTTATTTTTTTTCTGTATAATTTATTAAGAGTTGCAAAGACTCTTATTTTTCTTGAAGCAATCTTCAGGTAATTAGCCGGACAAACTATCTGCGGGAGCTCGGGCCCACTCCCTGCAGTAGTCCTCCCCATTTTTATTTCTATTATTTATTTTCAATAGATTAGTTTCCTGCTTTAATTTAATTTAGTTGCACATTTATTTCCTGTACTTTTATTTCAGCATTTTAATTTTAGTTTTAGTTTATAGTTTATTTTTTTACACTTACTTTATTTGGTTTGGCTGAAATGAAAATACATGAACAACACCCCCACCAAACCAATAGGTACAAAGGATTAATTCCCCACATTGTAGGCATATACTGTGCATGATACTCACAAGTTTACGAGCTATCCCGGGTTGACAAATTAAATGGAGGCAAGAAATTGAACCGTAGATTAACCAATGTTTTGCCCAACATTTTGGCACCATTGTCGAGGAGTGTCTAAACTGCAGTGTTTGGGAATGAACCCGATGTACCATATTAAGTGTAGTAGTAAATAAATTGTGTTGTTGAAAAGTTAGAAAATTAGGCAAGGACCCAGGTGTTGTAGGTGAGTTGGATAGGAGAGGGCAATCCTCCAAGGGAGGTCCTGTGTTCAAATCTCCACCCTACCAAAAAGTTGAATTGGGTATCCAAAATCCAATTGATAATGTTGGGGGGGGGTCGGGTGCGAACCTCGGGTGACTTTGACGGTGTAGAACCCCTGTTCGTGGTCTCTCATACCAAGGCGACCCCGCAAGGGGTTTTTCGCTTAAAAAAATAAAAAAATTAGGCAATGAAGGATTTCCATTGTATTCTTAATGGTTTCATGAAATTAGAGAGAGATGACACAACCTGCATTTGATATTATAAAATAATTGAAAATTTTTACTATCAAACTATTAGGGAGTGTTTATTTACATAGAACCATTAGGGAATTATGCCTCAAGAAGCCTAGTTTTAACGATGAAAAAATTACAGGCTTAACATTTCTCAACATATTAGCATATTTTAATGACATTAGTAGTGAGAAAATGACATTAAATAATAATAATAATAATAATTATAATAATAATAATAAAATAAAAGAAGTAGAATTTAAAAAGAACATCTTCCCAGGAGTATGCTCTTCACTTGCACTTAAGGTGATCTGGTGAAACTAGCATGTGTTTTTTAGAATACTGTTATTTTTTATTTATTTTATTTAAAAAAAATAGTCATTTATCTACCTGCACAATTTGCCATTGAGTTGAAATAATTTGGTTTTGAGGCCATAAAGGAAAATGTTTTTCTCATGTTGTAAAATATCATACTAGTTGATGAAGTAGAGGATAAGAACAAATGAAAATTTAGTCGTATCAAAATTTTGACCAGACTAAAAAAGCTTATTATAATCCTCAATTTTTAGAGACTAGTTCAATTGTAGGCATGGGGGAGACCCCAACTTCATTATGGCCACCAAAAACACTAAAAAAAAAACAATGGTATAGTAGACTATGCAAGGTATCTAGCAAATTAGGTAAAATTATTGTGTAAACAATGATTTTTGAGTTGTTCGGATTGTAGTTGGGATATGTCTGATCACAAATGTTGTGAAAAGATGGCTCCACTTTGCAATGATTCATTCAAGCAATTGTTGGATACCAGAAAATATCATGGTAACAATGTGGCATGCCCATTGTGGAGGATGTTATCCACACAATATAGCTATAGAAATTGTAGAAGGCCAAGAGATCAACTTCCTGGAGGATGTAGCCATTGTTTCCAACAATCAACATCTGCTAAAAAAAATATAAAAAATTTAGTTTAAAATTTTATTTTAATGTTATTAGTTTAGAATTTTACTTTAATTTAGATTTTTTATGTTCTGCAAGACAATATGAAGTGCGGTGTATATGAATAAGGAGATATCTATGAAGATTTCGTAAAGTGAAATTCATACATGGAGTTCATAATAGCACTATACGAACTATTTTATGTACCTTGATCGTGTAGCATCCAGTACAAACAGGTGAAGCGAGTAGAGTTTGCCTTGACAACACAAGCATCCGAAGGCAGACTAAGTAACCCTGATCAAGCAAAAGGCTTCCAGCCCAAGGTGTTTTTGGAACTTGAGGAAAGTTTTTTTGCAAAGCGTGTGATTGTTATAGCCTGAGAAGATGATGGAAAAAAGTTAGAGATGCTACACCAAGAGCGGAGAAGAGTGCCAAGATGATGTTTGAGTAACAGTAAATGGGCTTCATTTTCAATCGACTCACATTTATGAGATGGGATCATACATCGACATGGGGGAGACCCTATACTATACCAGTAGTTTTGATTAATGTTTGTACATTCATCAAAAAAAATTCCAAAATCTGAAATTTTTTGGAAAATTCCAAAATCTGGACTATTATGGAAAAATTCCAGAATCTAAAAAATTCTAGGACAAAATTCTAGAATCTGAAAAAAATTCTAGAAAATTCTAGAAACTGAAAAAATGTGGAAAAATTATGCAACATTTTGGAAAAATATTCCAGAAACTGAAAATTTTAAAAAAATTCTAAAAAATTCTAGAATCTGAAAAAATTCTGGTAAATTCCAATATGAAAAAAAAAAGACAGCATGGAAATTGTTCTGCTTAGCATAGTTTTTCTTTTTGCTTTGCAAGAAATCATGCCCTGAATGCAATCTATAGGCAGCTTGGGAAACCTAGGCCTATCAGGCATAGGCCCCACGATTCCCATATTCTTTCTTTTGTGTGTTTAGTGTTCTTTCGTATGTTTAGTTTGCAGAACATTACCTTGAACAATCTATAGGCAGTCGGTCGGCTTAAACGAGGCCTGACAGATACAAGCATCTTGTGCCCTACTAGGAGAGTAGCAATGCGGAAAATGGCACTTATTTTCCACCAGGGAAATAGTACCTACAATCAGACTAGCAGAAGTACCTTCTTCCCACCTAGAGGAAGGCATCAATAAGCAGTGTCAATCTTCCACTACGAAGAGCGATGCCCAAAAAAAAAGTGTATATATATTATCTCCAAGATACATCAATGTCACAAAAACAACATTTTTTGGGTCATCACAATTTCAGGCCGCATGTAGACGTTTCGCACTATTCGACATTGTACATATCATGATCTACAAAATTCACCCAAGTATGTACTGAGTTTTTTATTAATTATTTGCATAGTTATTTTAAAAATTATTTCTATGTTAATACCAATAGATGCCCCTATCTTTATCTTTATTAATTCTCCCATCAGAATTCAGCCACATGGCATGCCTTAGATAAGAGAAGAATTTCATTACCCTAGAGAAATACTTAAAAAAAAAAAAAGGTATGGGGAGGTACCTGCTTCCCATTTATAGGCCATATACAGGTGCCTGCTTTCCATATACATGCATGATTCCCATATACAGGTGTCTGCTTCCCATATACAGATGCCTACTTCCCATATACAGGCATCTACTTCCCATATACAGGTCATATACAGGCGCCTGACTTCCATAAAAAAAAATGTATGGGGAGGCACCTGATTCCCATATCCATCTACTTCCCATATACAGGCCATATACAGGCGCCTGACTTCCATAAAAAAAAATGCATGGGGAGGCACCTGATTCCCATATATAGGCATGATTCCCATATATAGGTGTCTGATTCCCATATATAGGTGTCTACTTTCCATATACAGGCCTACTTTCTATATACAGGTGTCTGCTTCCCATATACAGGCTTGATTTCCATATACAGGCATCTGCTTCCCATATACAAGCCATATACAGGCACTTGCTTCCCATTTACAGGCGCTTGCTTCCCATATACAGGCACCTGCTTCCATATACAAGCCATATACAGGCTCCTAACTCCCATAAGTGACATGAGGACATATCAATTCTTTCGGCATGGGGGAATGATGAGCACTAGAAATGCTTATTTTATATACACATTTAAGGGCATCATTATTGGTTTAATTTAGCATTTGAAATGTATTTTTATATAGCTTTTGCATATAATTGATAGAAAATGAAGTATTATGTTTGACTAGTGTTTTTAGTGGAAAGTGTGTGTAAATGCAGGTTTTTGCTACTAATTTGGTGTTTTGAGTCTACATCCCATTTGGGCATGGCAATGCACGAAGACATATTAAAAATAACAACGATAAATGGTGAAGGCAGGTGCTTGACTCATGAATGTTGGCGGTGCTTGATTCCTAACTATTGGTGGCGCCTGCTTCCCGACCATTTTTGGTGCCTGCTTTCCATCTATTTTTGGCACTTGCTTCCTGACTATTTTTTGGCATCTACTTCGCAACTATTTTTGGCACCTGCTTCCCAAATATTTTTGGTGCTTGCTTCTCGATCTGTTTTATGCCATTCGACTCCTATTGATGATTGGTCGATTGACCAAGTCAATGTTGATCGGTTGACCAAGTCAACGTTGATCGGTTGACCAATTGACCATGCACTTTTGAAGGAGGTTGTTGCACAAAATATGGAGGAGAAATAATTCATATTCTTATGCATATTAGATTTTTGTGATTAAAATAGAATAAAGCACTTTTATTCTATTTTGACTATGTAAGATTTTTAAAGGCATTATTTTAGGATGCATTATTCTAGGATTAGTTGTTACATACACCTAAGGATTAATATTGATTCATTTGGTGAACAAACATGCTTGTAAATACAAAAATAATATCTATTATTCTAGGATTAGTATTTATGTACACCTAAGGATTATTATGTTTATTCCTTTGGTGAACGAACATGCTTGTAAATAGGAGAATAATATCTATGTGTAACTGATTATAGAAAATCATGTTACGAGATCAAAAGAGACCAATTTATTATTGTAACAAGATCTGGCTACGATCTATATAAGAACGCAGACCATACAAATACATGAATCAATCAATCAATCAAATACACAAAGAATCACTTTATTTATTTTTCTGTATAATTTATTAAGAGTTGCAAAGACTCTTATTTTTCTTGAAGCAATCTTCATGTAATTAGCCGAGCGGACTATCTGTGGGAGCTCGGGCCCACTCCCTACAGTAGTCCTCCCCATTTTTATTTTTGTTCTTTATTTTCAATAGATTAGTTTCCTACTTTCTTTCCTACTTTAATTTAATTTAGTTGCACATTTATTTCCTGTACTTTTATTTCAACATTTTAATTTTAGTTTTAGTTTATAGTTTATTTTTCTGCACTTAATTTATTTGGTTTGGTTGAAATGAAAATACATGAACAACACCCCCCACCAAACCAATAGGTACAAAGGATTAATTCCCCACACTATAGGCATATACTATGCATGGCACTCACAAGTTTACAATTTGTCTCGGGTTGACAAATTAAATGGAGGCAAGAAATTGAACCGTAGATTAACCAATGTTTTGCCTAACATATATCATTAAAATTTTAACCATTAAGGACAAACGTGTTGATTTATAGTGTAGTAAATTCTTATAAACTCGGTTCTCCTCTGCGGATACTTACTCTTTAATAATTTTTGCTAAACTCAATGATTAAAAATATACACATCTTATAGAAGAGTTGATTGGCGAGCAAAAAATTAAATTCACAAGCATAACACAGGTAGTTGATTTTCGGCAGCAACCCAATATCATAGCAATAAATTGGGAAGGGATCTATCAAATAAAAATACAAGAAGCTTAAAAGAGTAGTGTTTTGAATTATATGGGATGCTAATACAATTCTCACAATATCCAGCCATGTTATAATGTAAAAGTTGTCATGATCATTAATTCCCTATTTGCAAAATCAGGGTGAAATTTTGGATACTCTCCTCTTTTTGTTTAATTTTAATCTTAGCTATGGCTGAGAATGGAACTGTACCCAGTCTGGAGAACTAATAAAACTACAAGGAAAACATTAAAGCACACGTATTCTATAGGTGGTCGATGTTTACAAAAGTCTGGATACAAAAACTTACACCTGCCAACCCTTGCAAACCTGAATGTCTTTGTTGTACGTCAAGGATAAGCAAAGCATGTTCCGGTATTTTTTTTTTAAAGCTCCTATACAGTCTGCAGATTAAGAAAAAGACTACTGAAAATTTTGGAGGACAAGAAATCGCTAATAATACATTTGTGGCTTTCAATTCCCATTTTATAGCTTTCTTCTATATAGGATTTCCGAAGGATGGCTAATACCAACTTAAAACAATACTTTAGATAAAGACGTTCAACTTTAAGATTGCAACAACAAAATAAATAAAAGTTAATGGTCTGAATCTATACATTTGGATCTGGGAAAATATATGGTGGGAATGTAGATACAAGAGTATTCAACGAAAATCTTCAAAATATTCAAGGTTTTAAAAGAATGTTTGAATCTAGTCTACAGGATAATATTCAAAAAACAAACTGAATTTTGGAATTATTATGAAACATACGATGTATTAAACTTCCACAGAGAACCAAAGAAGGAATACCTTAGCAATAACAATCCGACTATGGCCTTATCAAGCTTTTGCTAACTAATCCTTCTTCCGCTTCTTCCTTCCACTCTTGCTTATTTATTTTTCTTCCCCTGGGCTTTTCGAATATGGTGGTTTATAGGGATTTGAAGAGAGAATTTGTAAACACATGATAGAGCATTCAACGAGCCATTTTACCACAATCTCTCTTCCACGGGGTGGACTTTCTAAAAATATTTTATAATTTAAATTTATTTTAGCATTTATATTAACATTTATAAGAAATGTCATATCCATAAAATTAATTTTGATTTATTTAATTCAATATAAATGTATTTATATTATTATCTTGTATTATTATATATTTTTTTATATCAATAAATAAATAATATTATTTTATCTATTTTGTTCTTCTCTCTTTCCTTTTTTAATTTAGTGTTAATCAGGTAATGTGTAAAAAATACAAATTTAAGCTAGAATGCAATTTTTAATCAGTCATATATATATATACCTCCAACAATTCTTCTTACACAAACAACCTGATGATAACAAAATGTTATCATTTACCTGACAAGAATAGCTTCCATGCTTTGTGACACTTTCCTTGTCATTGGAGGATTTTCAATGCAAGCACCCATTCACTTCAATGATATGAAATATACATTCACAATGCACCTACATGAATGCATCTACATGGGATTCCATGTACCCTTGAGCCGTTGGTGAATATTTCACTACCAGGGCTATTTTGCCTTCTGGCCAATAGTGAATATTTCACCGCAAGTAAAAGTTTTCACTCGCCATAATTTCCTTTTTTATTTACCTTTTGTGGTTGTCTTTTTTCCAATCAGTAGTGGAATTGTACCTAGTCTTGCAATCATAAAATTCATCAGTAGTACCATATTCTAGGAGTAAAAAGCAAGGTATAACTCATCAATTATTATATACAATAATAATAATAGGTGTGCCAAGAGGGGTTGTTACAAAGATGGGGTTGGACATAAATATGTCATCTTTGAATGGTGATGGATTTTGGGAGGAATCTAGTGCATCGTGGAGTGCTCTAGCTTTCAAGAACAAGGAGAAGACACTTGTAAGTTTCCTATACTCTCTTCATGCCCAAACGAATTAGGGTTGATTAATGTTTTGTATATCATAGAATGATTGTATAACCAAGTATTAAGAATTGTGAAAAGCTATCAACATGTTTTTATATGTGAAAAATCATTATGGATATGAGTTAAATATGTTTAAAGATTTGGTTATCTTGAGAATTAGCCATGAGGATGTACTATTGCATTTCTTATTCACAAATTTCTAATTTTTTATTTTAAAAGTTGGGAAGGGCAGGGGAGGGAGGAAACAATTGGCGTACCTCCCTTTTGCTTGGTTGAGAAAGCGAAAACTATCACGTGCAATAATGACATGGAGACCCTGCACTTGTGACAATGGAACCTTACTCACTCTTAATGTGGACATGTGGCATAGTGGTTGGTGCTTTGGTGTTATGTTATTTGTGTATAAGGCAATGAGGATTTAATCCTCTTGAAAACCATAATTTAATGAGTCTCATTGGCTTACTTTGGCCATCTATGGACATTTATAAAATTATCTTATCTTATATGGATGGTGGGGGTAATTGCTTATGTTTTGGCCATAGAGTTCCTCTTAACATGGATTTTTGGTAGTGTGGTCACCAATATCACTTGAAATTATTTGGAAGTTGTTAGTTGGTGTTTCGAATGCTTGCCCTCTTTTGGCAATCTTTGATTTGCTTAGAAGTTGGTCTCAACACTCTTATGTGCTTGATGTCCCTTGCCTTTGCAATAAACATGTGAGAGCCTTGAATAGCTTTCCTAGCTTAATGCTCTCAAGTTGAAAAATTAGTGGTTTGATTCTTAGCCCTCTTTTGTTCATTTCTTTGGACCTCTTAAAACTGGTTGATAATGGCAACATGGTAATATCGAGGCTGACCTGGAACTTTGAACTTTGAAAAAAAATAAATTTTTAGTGTATCTATATAATTGTCTATCTACACACACATGTATATGTCACTATGTGTGCACATGAGTGTGTGTGTGTGTATTCATCTGCCTCTAATAAAAGCACATGAATTGTTAAACTATGATTAACATATGCGAACAAGTGGTAGGTAGCTATTGGTTTGGGTGTACAACATAGGTAGATAATCAATGCAAGATTAGTGATCATATTGCAATAATTGGAGGGAAATTTAAATTGTTTAATTTATTTTGTTCTCACAAAAAATTTGGTTATAAAAATGCTATCTTCTAGAAGTCACATAGAAGCAT
Source organism: Wollemia nobilis (assembly GCA_028583015.1). Taxonomy (NCBI): domain Eukaryota; kingdom Viridiplantae; phylum Streptophyta; class Pinopsida; order Araucariales; family Araucariaceae; genus Wollemia; species Wollemia nobilis. The sequence continues at coordinate 2,035,979 of JAQPPZ010017049.1, read as the reverse complement.
TTTGAGCCAATGTTTTTCTTTGTTTCTTTAGATCGTCGTTTTTAAGCTCTTTGCAATAGCCCCTCTTGTAGTCCTATTTTGTTGTTGGAAGAGTCTAATGTGCCATGATATCATAGAGCAACAACTGCCTATCCCTATTTTAAATGGGAAGAATTATGCTACATGGGCAATCAATGTTAAAGCTCTTCTTTGAAGTAAAAGGTTATAAATATATATGGACAAGGACAATCTTCCCTCTATAGACATTATAGAAAAGCAAAGTTTAGAATAGTAAGGATGGAGCTTATTGATATGTATGTTGATGGAGAGTTGAACATCTTCAAAATCATGAAGACTCTATTGCATTATAAATTGAAGTAGCTAATTGATAACATCAACACAACTAAAGTGAGAAAAATGAAATCCAATATTGTTACCTTAAAGCTAACAAGCTTTATTGGTATAGAAGTGTACATCAATTACTTCAAGAAATTGCAAGGAGATGGAAGATCAAAATCAATAAAATTTAAAAATCTACAAGAATAAGTGGGGATGCATTGCTTTCCTTGTCATTGCTCAATGGGACTATGATAATGAGTTTTTCCAAGCACATGTTGTTATTCATTTGGCCTATGGATGTTTCATATATTACAAGTGGATTGCAGATACAAGAGCTACAACGAATATGACCAAGCATCAAGATTGTTTAGGCTACAATGACCAACATAGAGGAGAATTGTGATGGGTATTGATTATGCCTTCCATGTATATTTTGGGTTGTAGAGATGTGGCTATTGGATCCTCCAATTTTGGAGAAGTTATTCATGTTCCAGGTATTGGCCCTACTATTCTTCCTTTTTTATTACATCATTCCAACCAATAATAAGATGGATTTGTTAACTTGATTGATGAGTAGTCAAAGACATTCATAATGATTTCAATGTTGTTGCTTTAGAATATTATGATGAGTCAAATCTGATCTATAAGCTTGGTAAGGCCCCACTTCTTCTATTTGAAAGACTTTTTTTGCCATGGTGGCTAATTTCAATGACTTTAGTGAATGTTGCCATCAATGGCTAGGGTATACCAATTATGGATCCTTGAGGCATATGAGTTGTCTTGTCATGATCGATGGATTTATTTTGATTGATCCCCTTAGTGGAGTTTGTGAGGGTTGTATTTTGGGGAAGCAATACAAAGAATCCTTTCATAAAGGGAAAGCTTCTTGCACATCTCAAGATTTATATCTTATCTATAGTAAAATGTGGACCTATGATAGATCGACCTCTTTATAGAATTTTTTTTTTTACTTTTATTGATGGTTTTTTAGGTTTTAGTGATCTACACCATCAAATTGAAGGACAAAGCCTTTGCATATTTAAAATAATACAAATATTTGGTGGAAAAACAAAGGGGAAACAAAAATAAAAGAGAGTAATTTTTTATATCCACAAGGTTGTAGGCCATATGGGATAATGGTGTTTATCCATTGGGTTTAGCCATCCAAACTCTACCATTCTAATGTACAACCATGTCCCCTTCTATATTTTATCCTTGGGCCTCTTATTTGGAGTGTCCAAGTCTTCATATTTAGGCACATAAAATAATATCAAGTACCTAAGTCTTCATATTTGGTCTTAGACTCTTCTTAAAGTTTTTGAATATTGCAAAAATAATATCACTAGAATCCTTGCATGTCATGCATTATTAAGCAAACACTACACTAAAAAAGGGCTTTAATGATGGCTAAAATAAGGTGGTTTTTTACGGCGGTAAAAAACCACCCTAATAGATCCTAAGAGGGTGGTTTATAACCACCCTATTAGGATAATCGCCATCTTAGGGTCACCCTAAGAAGGCGGTTTTAAATCACTCTCTTAAGGCTAAGAGGGCAGTCTATAATCGCCCTCTTAAGGTGACTCTAAGATGGCGGTTTAGGCAACCCTAAGAGGGTAGTTTATAATTTCCCTCTTAGGTTCTCAACAAAAACAATATATAAAGACCGTGGGAAAAGAGAAATGAGCATTTTATTTCACTTTTGTCGCTAGATAGAGAGCTCAAGCTAGGGAATTCACTCAGACAGAGGATGGAAAAAAAGCTCGAGCAAGGGCTTTCGCTTAGAGAAAGGCTGGATAGAGAGCTCGAGCTAGGGTGTTCACTCAAATGGAGGCTGGATAGAGAGCTCGAGCTAGGGCATTCGCTCAAATGGAGGTTGGATAGAGAGCTCGAGCTAGGGCGTTCGCTCATATGGAGGCTAGATAGAGAGCTTGAGCTAGGGTGTTCACTCAGATGGAGGTTGGATAGAGAGCTCGAGCTAGGGCTAGATAGAGAGCTTGAGCTAGGGCTTGATAGAGAGCTCAAGATTTTAAGTGGTATGCACTACTCAGGGTTTGGGGATGTAGGGGGAAATTATGTTCAAAATTTAGGGTTTTCTTCTTTACAGTGATGGTTAAGATTTTTTTTAAATGATGGTTATTTTGGGAAATGGAAGATTAGAGTTGTTCTTACATACTTGGAGAACATATTTGGTTGCTTTATTCTTGGTTATGCTCGTTGTCAAGGTCTATGGACCTTCCAAGCCCATAAAGAGAATGTGGATATCCCAAAATTGACACTTAGCATGTCAATCTATCTCTCCACTATAAATGATTTGGATGTTTGTTGAAATTCTCTTTATAGGGCATGTTGATTTCTAGTAGAAAATATTGGTAAGAAGGATATGGAAAAGTTGTTGAAGCCATGAATTATGAACAAAATTTTCAATGTGACAACAACAATGAACATATAATGGCACATACTAAGAATAGTCCTTTATGGGCTTGGGGATGTAGAGGGTTTAGGGTTTGGGGATGCTACTGTAACCAGTTAATTAACGATGTGCTATGTCAAATTATATCTATGAGTTAGAATCTGCTCCATCTTGCTATGTATTGTTGAAAAGCTTCAAAACTCCTGATGTACTAAGGAGTTTTACTACTGTTGTAATCTGCTATCGTAAATATTCAAGTTATTATGTTTTCTTCTTTATAGTGATGGTTAAACTTTATTGCTAAATTGATTTAATTTTGCTATGTACTATTGCATTTGCTATTATGGTATAAAGTGGGTTAGTAAATGTACTATTGTGTTTGCTATTATATCTATTTTTTTAAATGATGGTTATTTTAGGAAATGGAAATTAGAGTTGTTCTTACATACTTGGAGAACATATTTGGTTGCTTTATTCTTGGTTATGCTCGTTGTCAAGGTCTATGGATCTGCCAAGCCCATAAAGAGAATGTGGATGTCCCAAAATTGACACTTAGCATGTCAATATATCTCTCCACTATAGATGATTTGGTTGTTTGTTGAAACTCTCTTTATAGGGCATGTTGATTTCTAGTAGAAAATATTGGTAAGAAGGATATGGCAAAGTTGTTGAAGCCATGAATTATGAATAAAATTTTCAATGTGACAACAGCAATGAACATATAATGGCACATACTGAGAATAGTCCTTTATGGGCTTGGGGATGTAGAGGGTTTAGGGTTTGGGGATGCAAAGGGTTTAAGGTTTGGGGATGCTACTGTAACCAGTTAATTAACAATGTGCTATGTCAAATTATATCTATGAGTTAGAATCTGCTCCATATTGCTATGTATTGTTGAAAAGCTTCAAAACTCCTGATGTACTAAGGAGTTTCACTACTACTGTAATCTGCTATCGTAAAGATTCAAGTTATTCTGTTTTCTTCTTTACAGTGATGGTTAAGCTTTACTGCTAAATTGATTTAATTCTGCTATGTACTATTGCATTTGCTATTATGGTATAAAGTGGGTTAGTAAATGTACTATTGCATTTGCTATTATGTCTATTTTTTTAAATGATACTTGGAGAACATATTTGGTTGCTTTGTTCTTGGTTATGCTCACTATCAAGGTCTATGGACCTACCAAGCCCATAAAGAGAATGTGGATATCCCAAACTTGACACCTTTGAAAATATCTATTTAGAAAGGCATCTATCATGATTTGACAATGCTGAAATGAAATATATAATATGACAATATGATAAACATGTTGCTCATAAATTTTCATGAGCTAAAATGGCGTTATATGATCTTGGCACATGTGCTACCATAGGGTTTTTAACTATTGGGTCTTCTCCCCTACTTGTTTAGATGATCTCTCCTATCATTCTAGTTTTGAAATAAAATTTCCAAGCTTTGTTTGATTGTGTTGATTATTTTATTCAAGGTTTCATACAATAGTCTGTAACTGCAAATATCTATTTATTTGTTAGTTATATCATCATATAACTTGCAAGTGGAAATAAAGTTTGTTTCATTCTCTACTTAATACTTTTGCAAATTCTATTTCCCAAGGTTTTTGTGGGTGGATCTGTCTAGGGGTTTCACCATGTAGTTCATGCGAGTTAGTTCTTGGTTTTGCAAATATGGTTTTCTTCTTGAGGGGTTTTGCCTTATGAAGGTAGGTAAAATGCTCTAGTTTAGATTTGTTGATATTCTTATAATACCAAATATTTGGTTTTTATTATTATTGTCCTTTCAATGACTACTATTGATTTTACTTTTGCTTTGATGATTCTTATAACACCAAATATTCTACTTGCATCTCTATTATTGTTTTAAAGGCTATATTGGTTACTTTTGATGGTTTGCTTTCATGTCTAAAAAATCCTTTTAGTGTTAGATCTCTAGAGATGATACAATACTTCTTCACTTTATAAGAAACACCTTTAATTTTTATTGAAATTTATGTTCTATCAAGTAATACAAACCTATACTTTTAGTCCTTGAGATAACTTGAATATGAAATCTGAATAATTGATCAATTAAACAATTTGGGAGTTTCTTTTTTCATCATATTAATGATTATCTTAAATTTGTGATAATATTTTCTTGATAAACATATGTTCTTATTATATCTTCTACATATCTTGTATTCCCATTCTTCTTATTCATATCTTGTATTCCCACTCTCACTATTGTTCATAGAGTCATGCAATTTACATAACTTGGAGGATGTTATTATTAAAACTTTGGTATGAGGTTTGTAACCATCTATGACTTGCCAACTTGAAATCAAAACTTATTAAGAGCCCATAAAGTACCTCTTAAACATTGGCAAAATTAGAAATACAAGAAAGAAAAAATGGCGACCACTATAAGGCAAGAATCCATAATATGAGGTAGCTTTTATCATAGCCCTTGTGAGGGAAATTGCCCCATGCAACTAAGTCAATGTTGGAAACTTAGTCTTGGATTTGATGAGTTTAAAGTTCTCTCTATCATTGAGCTTCTATTAGCATCCTGAATAGTATAAGTTGGATAGAAGTCCTTGAGTACAAGGAACACCCAAACCCTTAAGGTTTTCATGTCTTAATATCGTTTTAGAGGATCTATGATTTATAGAGTTTGCACCTTGAAATATTACCATTTGTTTTGTTGCTTCCATTTGAGTGTATGTATGTAGCATTCTAGTAATTGTTGTCTTGTAATTATTCATCAATATAGCATTCATGTACTTTGGTTCCCTGTAGATTCATCGATTGCATTTGACTATAGAGGGTCAAGGTCAAGGAAATTTTTAGGGCATAGGTCTAGCTCGACATTCTTGGTCTAGAGTCTAAGATCCCCTGGAGGGACACACCTACCCTACCCCATAGGATTCAAACAAGTGACCAAGCTTGAATTTAACTAGGCTTGACCATTGCATTTTAGAATCCAAGAGTATTTTGTTTATGCATGTATTGAATAAAATGCAGAGTAAGTGAAAATAACATAATCAAGTAAGAATGAGTATAGCAACCCAATCAAACCATCCTTTCATTGAATATTTTTTGTATCCACTTGAAGCTCAATACTTTACCTGTTACATATCTCATAGGAATAATGTACTCACAAATAGAACTTTGTACAACTTCAAAGCAACATTTGTGAAGAATTTTACATTACGCTTCTTAAATGTTAAGTGGTATTGTGGGTTGGCAAACTGATTAGAACCCATTCTTGATAAGCACTCCAAGTATTGAAATTACTTCTACAGAATTTGAAACTTCATGAAAATAAAGATCATTTATTTTTCTTACTTCATGAATAGATCTTTTGCTCATACAACAAGTGTAACACAACTTGACTCCTCCATAGATATTCTAGGGTATCCTCATACACAAAAATACTTGATCATGAGGTTTTAAAATAATCTAGTATATACCTTAATTAGTTTATATGTCATGATTGTTATCCAATATCTCTATTTTTATAGTTTTTAACCATTGGAGCTTGCATTAGACTAGTGTTCAATATGGTTTTTATTTCCTCCTCCTCTTGAAGGTTGGTGTCTTCTTGGATATATAAATATAGTTTTATTCTATTTCTTGAGCATTATTTTGTGCAATAATAACTTCTTCACTTTATAAGAAACACCTTTAATTTTTATTGAAATTTATGTTCTATCAACTAACACAAACCTATAATTTTAGGCCTTGAGATCACTTGAATATGAAATCTAAATAATTGATCAATTAAACAATTTGGGAGTTTCTTATTTTTTATCATATTAACGATTATCTTTAATTTGTGATAATATTTTCTTGATAAACATATGTTCTTATTATATCTTCTCCATATCTTCTATTCTCATTCTTCTCATCACTTGTGAAACTTCATGAAAATAAAGATCATTTATTTTTCTTACTTCATGAATAGATATTTTGCTCATACAACAAGTGTAATAGAACTTGACTCCTCCATAGATATTCTAGGGTATCCTCATACACAAAAATACTTGATCATGAGGTTTTAAAATAAGCTAGTATATATCTAAAATAGTTTATATGTCATGATTGTTATCCAATATCTCTATTTTTATAGTTTTTAACTATGCCACATACTCTTTATAAAAAGGATTTAGGTGTATTTAATATTTATTTAATTCACATATTTACATATGCCTTTTTTTAATTTTCATGAATTCATTTGTGCACAATCTTTCAAAGCCATCAAAGTTCCTTGCTAAACAGTTCATGTACTAGCTTAAGTGATTTAACTATTTTTGCATTGTAGGAATATCTTTGAGTTTCTTTTCATCATCTATTTCTTCTCTTGGCAGAAATAGAATAATATTTTCTTTGTCATCTTCTTCCTTATTTAGGCCTATATATTCTAACACATTGTTAGGCCATCTCCATGGTAATGGCATAAGACACATTTCTGTTCTTGAAGGCTTCTTTTCAGTAGTTGGTCTTGTTCCTAATCTTGGTAATGACAGATCAACTAACTCTATGACTCTTATGTCATATTCTTCTAATTCTTATTTTTTGGTTTCTTCTGAGATGACTCCTTTTGGATCTGCAATAAACCTTTTTGGTAAAGGTCTAAGTTTTACATTTAACATTTTGTTGTTTGCTTTTGCATGATCTATCGGTTTGGCCTTACTTTCATTGAAACTTTTCACAACAATGTTATCATAGATCTCTTCAGGCCTACTGGTTTTTTCTCCAAATATTGACACATATGACCCTAAAGGTGTGTCATCTATGTCTATGTCCATGTGTGCATGTTGGACTGTGTATGTGTTGTTTGATGAAGAAGCAGTCTTCATTTGTGGTGCTCTGAAAATTTTTGTAGTTGAAAGCATTGATGTAACAACAACTAATGCTAATGGAGATAGATTTAACCATGGCTCTTTCTTTTGTTCTGAAACCAGTTCTTTTCTTTCAACTGACTCTTCTAGTTTTTTTTTAGCTAAGGGTTCTTCCTTTTGTTTTGTAGTAGCTTCTTCTGCTTTTTATCTTAGAAGAGTCTGTTCAAATTCTCTCCTTTTTCTTACTACCTCCTTTAGGTATAGTTTTATTTTAGTTTTATCTAGTATTTAAATTTTATCCCTAGAGTGTACTGTGTAGCAATAAATTGCATAAGAAACTCCACTTACCTTGTGTAGGTTGTGCTTGGGCAACAAGATTATTGTCTTTACTTTCAACAACTGGATCATCCTCAAGACTTATAACACCAAATCTATCTAGGTCAATTGGATCAATATTTTATGTCCATCAAGTATCATAGACAAAGCTTGGCTAGGAGTAGCCAGGTATTTCAACTATGTTATCTCTTGTTAACGAAGAAAAGTTGTGCTTTCGATCAGTTCTACCCGTATAAATATACTTTCTTATTTTTTTTTTTTGGGGGGGGGGTTGTTTGTATAAATAACAAGGACTATTATCATGGGGTTCACAAATTCCTAGATTTCACAAAGAAGAATTCAACAAACCCTAAAATAACTAGATGTCCATATCGAAAGTGCTCAAATATGAAAACTCTTGTTTATTTGGAGGTTTGTGACCACCTGATTTGGAACGGGATTGACAAGGCATATACCGAGTATGTTTTGCATGAATAAAATCCCTCTAGTTTTGACAAATATGCATCGAGCACATGCTATGCCACTAATGAGGGTCCAATTACCGAATATGTACAATGTGACAAAGTTGGAATGGTCAATGATGCATACGGATTGTTCAATTTCAATTGCCTAGAGAGTGGACCAAAATTGCAAGATGATATTGAGTTTTAATCATATTATGGAGCAGTTCCTATTGATGAATATTGTGGCTTGCTTGAAGATGCCAAATGACCATTATACCTAGGTTGTACAAAGTACACAAAGCTATCGATGATCTCTAAATTGTATAATCTCAAGGTAAAACATGGTTGGTCGAACAAAATATTTGGTGACTTACTGGAGTTGCTGAAAGATATATTCCCAATCAACAATACAATTCTAGATTCCACATATGCAACAAATAAAATTATGAGGCCATTGGGATTATATTATGTAATGATATATGCATGCATCAACAACTATATGTTATATTGAAAAGATCATGAAAAGAAGCAAGCTTGCCCAACATGTGGTGTATCTTTATGGAAGGTTGACCCTCGTTCATAAAATATATGCATTAATATTCCTACGAAGGTGTTGAGGTATTTCCCTATTATACCAATTTTTAATAGAATGTATAGGTAAGGGATTTTATTATATCATTAGCTTTGTTGTTTTTGTTTCTTTCAACATTGTTAGACACGACTAAAGTGAGTTGCTTTCTTCCTGTAGCTCTGCAAAGGTTATAGAGAATATGAAGTGGCATTCCCATCACAGGAGTTTAGATGGCAATATGTGATATCCAACCAACTTCTCGGTGTGGAAAACTATATATGTTAAGTGGAAATATTTCATCTATGATCCACGTAGTGTATGACTTGCAATGGCAACCAATGAGTTTAACCCTTTTGCTAACTTTAGCATTGCTTATAGTTGTTGTCCCATTGTGTTGGTCACTTACAACCTCCCACCATGGATGTGTATGAAGAGGAAACATTCAATGCTCACCTTATTAATACCTAGCCCTAAGAAACCAGGCAATGATATTGATGTTTATCTACAGTCATTGGTTGATGAGTTCCATGAACTATATGGGCTAAAGGAGCAGAAGTGTATGATGCATTTTCCAATACTATGTTTAATATGAGAGCAATAATGATGTGGGATATCCATGACTTTCCTGCTTATAGAAACCTATCAATATGTATGACAAATGGAAAGGTAACATGTCCAATAGTGGGGAAAAAACCTATGTAGAATATCTTAAATGCAGTAGAAATATTGCTTACATGGGCCACATGAGATTCCTTCCTCTAGATCATTTGTTTCATTGTCAGAGGACATATTTCAATGGTAAAAAATATCTTGATAAATCACCCAAACCTTTAAATGAGGTAAAAATACTAAAAATAGTATAGGGAATTTCACCAAATTAGGGAAAGAGCAACTCAAATAAAAGGAAACACAACACGGATGAGGATATCGTATTTTTTCCTGGAGCATGATGGAAGAAGAAATCTATATTCTTCAATCTATCATATTGGGAGGTACGACATGTAACTTTCTTTCTATATATGTTTTTATGTCTCTCAATGTCGAGTAATTTTTATTTGATGTTGTTATATATGAACAACATCTTCTAGTTCATACAACTTGGATGTGATGCATGTGGAGAAAAATATCTACGAAAGCCTATTTGGAACATTGCTAGGTATCGATGGGAAGTCAAAGGATGGAAAAAAATCCCATGAGGGTTTAAAAAATATGGGTATTAGGAACACATTGTGGCCAGTAATGGATGGAAACAAGATATATGTTCCACCAACACCCTACAATCTATATAAGGTTTAGAAATAAAGGTTATGTTGTGCACTATACAATATGAAAGTACTGGATGGATATAGTTTGAATATTAGAAAACATGTCTCTATGAAAGAACTTAAGATCCAGGGCCAGAAATCACATGACTGCCATATTCTCATGCAATAGCTTCTTCAGATAGCGCTATGGCATTTTCTTGATAAGCCAGTTCCACAAACCATTTGTTGGTTGTGCATGTTCTATAGGGATATATGCACTAAAGTGGTGGATCTCGTAAAAATAGAGAAATTATCAATAGAGGTCATGGAGATGTTATGTTTTCTTGAAAAAGTACTTCCCCCCTTTGTTTTTTAATATCATGGTGCACCTAACTATTTGCTTGAAATTATCAATATCGATGGATGTACCCTTTCGAGAGGTTTGTATGCATTCATAAATTTCATAAAACACCATTTTTCTAATTTTTGTAGTGTCTCATCTAATCAAAATTATTTGTTTCCTTTCTTAGAATTATGAATATTTTTAAGGGCTATGTAAAGAACCAATCTAGGATCGAAGGTTGTATTGTCAAACATTATCTTGTCGATGAATCTATTTCATTCTGTGTGGACTACTTGAGAGGTATGAAATAAATTAGCAATCACCTTGATCACAATGAGGTATGGAGTGATGAGGACGAAGAAACTATAATTTATGGGAGGCCTTTGTCCAGTGGTTAAGACTTTGATTTGGATGAAACTTCTTATAAGCAAGCCCATCGATGCATTATCTTTAACATGGACAAAGTTCAGCCTTGGGTAGAGTAAGTAGATGTTTATTTGTTGTTGTTATATATATGGAAGAATATTAATTAGATCCAACTAAGCTTGACAAAATTTGGGACAAATCAGGAAGCACCTAAAGAGTGTCAAGGAATCCAACCCCCGTGCAACGAGAGATGGAGTGCTACAAAAAATCCATAATTAGGCATCCATCACTTGGCTATGAGATCAGATTATTGTCTGGTCTCTTGAATATGATCTTCTACATTTATACTGATTGTCATGTACTAAATGTCAAGTAATATTCTGCAATCATCTTTAAAATATTCTTCTTTGTTTCAGTTTTATGGAGGTAAAAGACAACATAATGACAATGACTCCAACATAATAAAATGGTTGGCACGTGGTTCGAGGAAAGCTACAACCAAATATTTGGGCTATTTGATCAATAATTATATATTTCATATCAAATACAAAGATGACCAAAGAACAAATCAAAACAATGGTGTGTGTTTTGATGCTACTATTTTGTGTAGAGCAAGTGCAAAAGACACAATCTCGATGCTTTAAAAAATTACATATTATGGTGTTATTAGGGAAATAATCTTGTTGGATTACTATCAGTTTTGATACCCCTTATTCAAATGTGACTAGGTGAATATTCTTGATACGAGGAATGGATGTAGAAGGGATGAAATGGGCTTCACACTAGTCAATATGAATAGATTACTTGGTCAGAATAGACTAAAATATGATCCAATTATCCTAGAATCGTAAGCAAGACAAGTCTTTTATGTAAATGATCCACTTGATACAAGCTGGTATGTGGTTCTCACATCACCTCCACGAGGGATCAAATACATTGAAGCATACGAGGCAGAATATGTCAGTGTCTCTAAAGCAACAAATTTTGTTGGACCTAAAACTATAGAAGATGAAAATGCAAACGATGGCAACATTCAATATGTTCATGAAGAATGTGAGGGTACATGGTTGGAAGCCTAATTATTGCACTTTAAAAGTAATTAAAATTAATAGAAATAATTAAAAAATGTTGTTAGACATTTTTGTTCTATTTTTAGAAAACGCTAGTAGATAATTAATGGGCAGCCAAGCTAGGAGTGAGGCGAGTAGATATCCTGAGCATGAGGTTGGCAAGTCAAATACAAGAAGGTAATTTGGTAAATAAAAGAGAGAGAGAGAGAGAGAGAATGCAAGTACTTCTAGGGCATTAGGATTAAGAGTATACTCATGCATGCATATTGTAATGTGTTGAAATGAAGGTTTATTGTGTTGAGTGAGTGTTAGTTATGAAATTTATGTTTCGTGTTTGAATCTTAGTCCTAATCCTTACTAGCAATACTTGATTTGTATAGATGGATATTTATGTATGTGAGGAAGTATCAAGATACCCTCTTGCCTCATCTCTGATGGTTGGGGCAGGTAGGGATGTTTAGATATCTACCTGCTATATGGAGGGATCAGGTTGTCCATTCACCTATATCTATAAATAAGAATTGCACTTGAAATAAGAATTTTCCATTTACATATATAATTATAACTAATCATAATCATAATGTTTTCCTAATCCTTCATTCTATTGAGTTTTAGGGTAATCAAGTAAAATGCTTATTGGATTCTTTTGATTGATGTCTATCAACTTTTCAATTTTTAAATGGTCTCGAGAAAAATGGAAAATGATATGCATTTCTATGGCCCTATTTTTAACTAATTGGAAGGGTTTTTAAGAATAAGTAGTTTTTTTTTTTTTAATATTCTTTAACTTGATTCAACAGTGTTCAGTTTTAGAAATTTATATGGAAAAGATTATAGTTTGTGTACTTGACTCTGTTTGGGAATAAGACTATCAAATTCTGCCAAGTTTTATGTTCCTCGGATGTTGCTAGGTTGATAGAGTCATAGTATTATTCTTTAACAATAAAGTTTGCAACTTATTTTTAGCCATACTTCTAACTCACTCTATCCAATGTATGTAAGGTATTGAATCTACATGAGATATTGGTAGCCTTGGTAGCTATATATTACATGCATTTAAACCATATTTTTCTTATTATACAAGCTCAAGTTCTTTACTTGTCCACTTTCTGCTTCTAAAAGGAATAGGTTTCCCATTTTGCATAAAAATACCCTTATGCTTGTACTTGAAGGATCGTATTGAACCAAAAATAAGAGGGAAAAGGAATCTACAAGTGTTAAAACTAAGTTGGATATTATTATTTTTTCATGAGTTCAATGTAACCTCTATTGTCTCTATCTAATGAATTTGATCTTTTTTTAAGATCAATAAGAGGGGTTGCAAGCCATCTAAAGCCTCTTACAAACTTCCTATTGAAACTAAATGGATACTTGAATACCCTCAACTTGTATATCGTATTTAAGTATAAGTTTTTTGCATATGGTAGTTAATAATTTATTTCATTATGAGTAGTGTTTGACATGAATTTGTGAAGATAGGGCTACTCTTGTATAATTATTGACAAGTGGAACTCAAATGGATACAAGAGTAAAAAATGATAATGAATGCTCTAAGATATTAATTCAAGCCATAAACAACCAAATTTTTACTACCTTCTTATATTTGATGCTTAGGTGGAACTATTGTAGGTATATTGACCTCTTTTGATGACATTTATTCTAGACTTTGCTTTCTATCTATAAGAATTGCAAGGGTCTATAATATATATGTATGATTCTCTCATTGCTCAAATTATAATGTTTTCACTAACAAAATTCTTGGGATATGGTATGGAATTATTTTTCTTATACATAATACCTTCTGAATATATTGTTAAATATCTCACTTGGTAGGCAACAAGATGCTTAAGTTGAGCAAGTAATGTACCAAGTGCATATGTTGATAGTTTCTATCTCAAATCGTTGTTGCAGATCCAAAAAGGTAAGTATTAGTGCCAAGCTAAGTCAATGAATCCAGTTTTAGAATGCTCTTTGTGGTACCTCAGTCCACATGAACTTTGGTTTAGCTCTTCCTTTTCTCACTTAATTTAAGTGCCATGATGGTTGTTGCAGATCCAAAAATGTAAGTATTAGTGCTAAGCTAAGTCAATGAGTCAAGTCTCAGAATGCTCTTTGTTGTACCTTAGTCCATATGAACATTGGTTTGGCTCTTCCTTTTCTCACTTAATTTAAGTGCCATGCGATGTGGGAGAAGCCTATCACAAATTAATCATAAAAATCAGTTAGACCTAAGAATCTACAAAGCTCTATGAAGGTCATTTATGCAGGCTAGTCTCAAATTATCTAAATTTTTTAACATGAACTCCTTCCTTACTGATAATGCAACCTAAACATTTGATTTGTGCATACCAAATAGACACTTTTAAAGTTGATATCCAATTATTTTTTGCATAGGGTGTCAAGAACTTGCCCAACATGCTCCATTTGTTTCTCTTATATTTTTATGAAGAGTAAAGACACGTGTTGAGCAGGTAGACAAGCTACAAATGATTTAGTCAATAGTAGAAAAACTTCTATCACTCAAAATGTATCTAGTTAGGCGCAACAACTCAGAAGACTTGGATGTAAATCTTGTCTTCCACAAGCCTAACTTAAGGTTGATTGTAATGAAATAGTTGACATCTCTAAGTTGATTTAACAAGTAATTGGGCACCTATTTTTCACAATGATTTTATTCAAAACTTTGTATTCAATAAAACTCTTGCAAGGTGATGCACTCAACAGTATGTATTCCTTTTGTCTCAACTCTTCAATATGGTGCTTGATATCACCATTATAAAAGATAAAATTGGTACAAAGGGCCATCTGACAAGGAGGTCCAAGCAACTACATCTATCAAGTGTTTCACCTGACAATGCAACAATACCAACTTAGATGTTGTAAATATGTCCTTGTATTCCACTACCAATTGATCAACCCACCTTTGTTGCATCACTTAATAACATAGAGTTTCAGTAGTCTTTCCATATTTATATGATTTGATCATCAAAAGTATCAGCCTTCTTGGTAGCATGAGTCGCCTTTGTTATTCCTATAAATTTGATCTTGCAAAGTGAGGACTCTGCCTTGACACCTTGACTAGTAGACACCATGGCACTACCACATATTGGTCTACTTAAGGAGGATCTCTATCTTTGAATTATTTTATTGCATATGAAATTCTAGGATGCTAGTCGACCCATATGTCTTTACCTTGATTCAACCAACCAAATAGATAAGGTATAGAATGGGATAGCATTGCCAAGTTTTAGTCTATTGAAATTAAGATCCTCTTGACTAACACTATCTACAAACTTTAAAGAATTTCCAACACCCAAGAATTTGTATGATTGCTTATCATGGTCTTTTATACATGCATATATTGTTTATTGCCATGTCCCATAGGATAGAATGCATATGATCATCTATCAAGTGTAAAAGTATTTGTAACATGGTATGCATAGGACCACATTGGTTGTATGCATTTATAGTATTTTTATTTTACTAATATTTTTCTATTGTTTATTTTTATAGTTGTTCATATTTTTTTTATTTATTGTTATTATCACCCTGTGTTTACATACATCTTTTAACTTTTTATTTTTTTCTATTATTTTTAATTGTCCCTATTATTATTTAATAGCTTTTAACACTTCATTTTTATGGAAACTTTTTGTTACCTGACCTCTGCTTGTCTTATTGCGCTTAGTTTTTTAATCTCATATTACCATAATCATTGAAACACTTTTGTGTTTAGACATTTTATTTAGTTGTTATCACTGCTCATTTTTTTATTATATATTTTATTGTTTAGTTTCGATATTCTTACACAACATATTTATGCATTAACTAGCATATTTTTACATAACACTTTGACTAATGCATTACCTTTCTTCTTTCTCTCATTTTTTCCTTTGATGTATTCCTATTACATTTGGGGATACTTACTCCTCTAGAAAGATTATTACATACTTAATGTAATGACTCTCCTCGCACGATCATAGTTAACAGATATGTTAATGAAATATACTTGCCTTTTCCTATAGAATGTGATATTGTTGATAGTCATTGTGTATGCAGGACCAGGTATATGCTTTCAATAGATAGAGTGGTTGACAAAAAGGGTAAGAGGGAAGTGATGATTCGGCCTATGAGTACATGGAAGCTCACGTCAAGTTGCATTTCATATAGGATATCATGAAAAAATTGCATTATGTGAGTGTTTTGTTTGAAAAAAGACTATGTTTGAAAGTTTTCAAAGTGAATGAATGCATATAATATTTGGTTTGGCAATGAAATTACCGAAGGCATGGGAGACACATGATTATTGAAATTACCTAATGTTTGCTTGAGTAGGTTAAAAATATTGAAGAAAAAAAATACTTAATAAAGATTATATAAAATAAAAAAATATATAAACATAATAAAAATAAAGGTAGCATATCTTTAATTATTCTATAGGATACTTTCTCCACTATATGTTATGTTGTTAGCAACGGACGTTGGAAGTGGATAAAATGGTGTGAAAATTCCATGATTGCTTTTCAACCTCCTATGAGGTTCTTTCAACAAAAGAGAGGGAAATATAGTGGAGGGAAGATGTTATCTTGTTTTTTTATGTTTGGCATTTAAAAAGTGGAAAAAAAACCTTAACACTATTCGGCATTGAGATTTGGTAAAAGAATGGTGAAGGCTTATTGTGGGTGCTTGAGAATGGAATAAGACAGTACTTGTCAAATTCGAAATAGTTCAGGTCGGTTCTACTCATTTCCTAGTTTAGATAGCATTGCTTTGTTGGTTGAATTAGTTGTTATTTGGTTTGAAATTAATTAAGAGAAAAATTGTTAGCAATTCAAAAAGTTACCTGTGACTATTTTGCTAATGCTTGCCATATGTTGTTGAGTGTGGCCTACATGTATGCTCATTATAAATTAAATGATTGTTCAGTTGTGGATATTTGTTATTGCCTTCGATTGTGTTTTTAGATTTTTTTTCTGGAAATTAACTTTCATAATAGGATAATGAGAAGGAAATTAATTTATAAGTTCAATAACTTTTAACTTTTATGGAGTCCCCAACTGCTAGATATATGTATTGTGGTAAAAGGAAAATACAATAGAGATCTGGTGAATCCTTGTCATTATGAAAAGATGATATGTAAATGAATATTGAGTTCATATGAAAGCTGAGTGGAGTTGGTTACTTGCATGTCTAGTATTACATTGTTGCTTGAGCCATTCAAATGATAAATAGAATTAATAGATGGTAATTGTGGTTAGATGCATTACAGGTTTTGTGATTGCATAATTAAAAGCATATAGAATGCATAGTTCATTTTCATATGGTCGTATCATATCCCATTCTATACAACACCTGGAAGAGTCGCAAGGACTGCGAGAATGATAACTTGTGCAACCAACAATGTTAACCTTGGATAGGGATATTAAATCCTTGCAATTAATTTTGAACAGCCAGAAATAGTTGGAACTCGATATTAAATTTATGTTGATCACTTCCAACTGGTCATCGTTAAAGTCCTCCGACAGAGTTTGTTGTACCCATGCTATTGAACCTTTTTTGGGATGCTCTTGGAATGTAAGCGGATGAATCTTTGTACCCAAAAGCAAGCATGTCCATCTTCATTATTTTATTGGAATGTGACATAGTATGATTGATATAGAGGAAAATTGTAAGCAATTTATTTTACCTCTTAGGAGAGTATGGGAAATTTTTTCACAATATATTAGTTTTGTTATTCACCTGTAACCTTTTGCTAGAGTGTTATTTGACATTAGACCTAATTTCTATTAAAGATGTGACTATGCTACTTTGCAAAATGGAAATTACATTTAATTGAATTATGTTGTCCAGGGAATATTAAGATTTAATTTTTGTATTATGCATTGATTATAAAATAGATCCCTTAGGAAAGGAAACCATTCGCTTGCACTGCACGTTATGATTGAATATTACTTATGCAATTTTTAGCTTATGAAAATATAGATGCAAAAGTGAAACACCAAAAAATATAGATATAAAGACAAATTGAAATCAAACTTAATATTGCATAAGAAGAAATGATTTTTATTATTAATGGGGGGGAGCCTCAAATATCCACTATTACAATGAAATAATTAATTTCCTTGATATAGATTTTTATAATAGCTAGGGTTCTCTAAACCCTAGAAAGCAACGTTGGTGATGTCTTCAATCTCGCTTCTGATCCCAATAGATGTGAGTGGGCTTCATGCTATCCAATATTGGGCCACTCTAGCTTAAGCAGTTGCACAATGCTAATGCAACATTTATAGATTTGCACACAAGAAAATAGTAAATAGGTTAGTAGCAACTGTGAGGGCTCCACAATGTGAGACCCTCTATAATCAATACAAAACCCTAGCTATATGATGTAAATAACATGAACAAAAACTAAAAATACATGGAATGAAATAACAAATGAAAGATTTACCTTGTTGAACTTGTTTTTTGATCTAATGTAATTGGTGTAGAAAATAGGTGCAGCGATGCCCTAGCATCACTCGAGGGCTAGTAGGGCTATAGAGCTTTGGTGTAAGACACTCGTGGGTGCTCGATGACAGTAAAAAATGCTCGTGGGAACTCGAGAATGGCATAGGGTGTCTAGAGGTGTTTGGCAGTAGAGGAGAATTGCTTGTAGGTGCTTAGTAGTGATAGGGAGCACCCAAAGGCATTCGAAAGCTAGGGTGAGGATCTGCATAAGTAGATATGGCTAGGTGAGAGGGGCGATGGTAGATGCGGGGGTTACGGTGAGCGAGGATGGAAGGTGAGAGCACTTGGATAATCCATGGAACTTGGGGGTAAGTGGCTTAGCCAAATGACTTAGGGAAAACTTCAATTCAGGGGTTGAGCCATCAAAATGGCTCCTATTAGTAATCTACACTAGGGTATCTGAGGGTTTGAGTAACCCGAATTGTGTGGCTCAGATTAAAATATAACGAAGGGTGGATATTAATTTTGGGTGTGTGGCATGGATTTATGTGGATGGATGGATAAGATTAAGTTAAATCGGATCGCTAGAATTTATTCACATATATAATATTTATATTTATTAAATATATATAAAATATAATATTAAAATATTAATATTAAACATATATTTAATAAATATGCCTAGATATATATAAATAAATGGGAAAAATGACGGGAAGACCTAGATGGACGACAAGTGGTTAGGTTTTGGTGTCTACAGATACTCCTTTTTGTATAGCGTTGTATGAAACACAATGCAGTGCAAAAACACAAGACACTTGTTTTGGCTAGGTGTAGAAGCAACTTTCTCTTGAGATGTGAAACATGAGCTTGAAGACAAAAGAATGAAAGAATTTGGATTTGCGTAGCTTACCCCATCAATTGGCGAGTGAGTTTGTGAATGAATCTCATGATACAATTGAATAATTTGTGCAAATGAATGGTGGATGATATGAATATGTAAATGTGATACCATTTTTACCCTAATAGTATGAAGGGGATTGGTGAAAAATGTTAAATGATGTGTCTATTTTTTCCCCAATAGATGAAGGGTTTTATGAAAAATGTGATAAAAAATGTGTTTGTTTTTACCCCAACATATGAAGGGTTTTTTTCCAAGTGTAGATATCATGATCATGTAAGATGTATCCCATTGTGGGAAAGTCAAAATAAAATGTGATTACCCCAAATTTGGGATGATTCGATGTTGTTGAAGAATGTGCCTTCCGGCGTCATTGATATACAAAGAAAAATAAAAAGAGTCAAATTTGGAGGGCTTGCTAGTGACTGTTGAATAATTCCCACGATTGGAACCAATCATCCTAGCTAGTGCCTATCTCTGTGATGACTGTCAGGGAATTTTGAAATGATGAAATGTGATTTTTGTCCATGTTTTAAGCCCCATGAACTAGGCCATTAATGACAACTTTTGTGCAAATCGTTCTTGGCAAGGTTTCACGTAAAATGTGAAGTACCAAATGTGATTGTAATTTCGAACAAGGAGATATTTAATGATGAAAATGACCAAGTTTCCTTATGGTAGGTTATTCATATTATCGAATTGCATGGATGCAAATCGCTACAATCGCCAAGTACATAGAATAAACTACTAGATACAAGGTTCACTTGAATGTTGTTTGAACCTGAAAAATATGCAAATAATTAAATGGAATGATATTGATGATGTGAAAATGGTGTATGATGAGAATGATGATTATGGTCGTTTTGTGAATATTTGGACCATTTTGGAGTGCTTTTGTAACTTGTTAAGCGGATTTGCAATTTGTGGTCACAAATGAAAATTATGTGTCCAAATCAGTTGGAACCTTCACAAAACCTGTTTATATGATGAAACAGATGCATGAATGCAATATGAAGTGATTTGGTGAGGATAATCCACTATTTTATAAAACTTTGTTCTTTTATCAAAACTGATTCCAAATGCTAGTTGGTGATTTTAGCATGCATAGACATTCACCAATGTTTGGGTGTTTTAGAAATGTCTTGGTGCACTTCAATGCACTAGGAAACATCCATGGGCATCTCAAGGCACTTGAAGTAGCTATAAATAGCTTTTTAGGTGAGATTTGAGCTCATTTGTGTGTTTTTTTGAGTGTGAGAAGTTATGTTTGGGAGAGTTGGGTGAAGTGGAATGAAGTGAGGTGAGGCAATTTGGGTGTGGAAGCTATGGCGATGGAAGGAGTGGAGGTGGGATCCAGAGCTAGAGTATGAGCAGCTGAGATAATATCATTTTTGTGCAAAAAAAATATGTTTTTGTGTTTTTTTTAACATGTGTTAATGACAAATACTTTGTGTTGTGCTACAACTTAGGATTTTGGAGGCTTGGCACCAGTTCTTGCCTTACCTCCATGGGATGAGAAAGGTACTGATGGAGGAGTGGAAGTTTTTTGAGGTTGTGGGGCTAGCAGAGGTAGTCCATATTGACATGATTAGGGTGAATTAGGGGTACCTCTCTACCTTGGTGGAGAGGTGAGATCTAGATAGGGGAACTTTTCAACTCCCTATGGGAGAGGTGACCCTTACACTTAAGGATGCATATCGCATCCTCAAGGTGCTAGTGGAGGGGATTCGAGTTGAGGTTGGATGCGATTGGGGTACATAGATAAAGAATATGTTTGGTGATGGTTGGCAGAGTGTGAGGGTGGAGAGTGGGGGTATACCCTACTTGTCCATGTATATGGATAAGGATTTGATAGGGTTAGTGAGCGATATGCTCACTATGTAGTAAGTATATGCATGGGCTCTTGAATTATTGGCGTAGGCATACCAAGAGGTCTATCAGGTGAGAATGCGAGAGAGGAAGGGGTTAGGATGCAGCTTGTTGTTGCAGTGTTGGATATGGGAGCATTTTAGTATGGCATGATCGAAAGGCTTACTAGTGGTAGGTTTGGGTAGGGAGCTGTATCGCTCCAAATTTTTCACACCCTTACCTTCAGGATATAGGATCCATGCCTGGAAGGGGGATGTGAAAAGGATGGGACAATACCTCAGACTGAGAGGCCTTATGAAGGTCCCGCCTCTCGGGGGAGGTGTATTATGGTGATTTTTCAACGAATGGTGGGTTCACTAGGAAACTTTTGAATGGCGGTTTCCACGCCTAGGTTGAGAATGTGTTTGATATGTTCAATTTTAGCTTTAAACATCCAAGTCCTAGGTTTGGCCAAATGAATCTAAGTTGTTCTATTATGAAAATGTAGACTAAATAAAATACAAAAAATATATTTGAACAGAAAACAAAAAGAATAAGCTAAATTAAAGAGCCATACCTGATCCGGATGTTTGATGGAGGTTCTGATTCTTGAAGCAGTCAGGATCATCTGGAATTTGATAAGATCGTCTGAGATCTGACGAATTCGGTCGAGAGACACGCAAACATAAAAGTAGAGGCAAAATACCGAGAAATGCAGCTATGACAACGAGAGGGCAAGGATATAGAATGATAGTAACAATCTTAAAATGATGATAATAAACAAAATACGAATGAATTACAATAATCTAATGACAATTTATGATTTTATTAAGCATTAAGACTATATGGGTGAACACCAAGATGCAAAATAATAAAGAACAATCATAAGTGTAACTAAATGCAGAATAATAGAGCAAAAAAGAATGAAGAAACACAAACTCTGGGCACTGATTGCCCCCAATGCAGACTGTAGTCGAAATCGTCTCGAATTGGTGCAAAATCATCTCGAATTGAATAGGATCGTCCACGACGAACTAAGCTTGCTCCGACTGAAAAATACTAAGGTTCTCGCAAATAAACTTAGACAAATATAGAGGCAAATAGTGATTTAGTACGGTCTAATGCACGTAGAACTTGCGTTATAGGAAATTCCATCCAGGGGGATGCCAAGTGGGAGTCCTAAGTTTAAATAGGCTTAGGAGGGAGGTTAGGAGGTTGGAGATCATCCCAATTTGGGAGATATCCAACGGGGAGGGTCTCTAACGATGCAGACACGCTTTTTCCCGGATTAGAGACGTCGTTGGAACAGAGGCTAATTATGAAAAATTAGTTTTGGGACAAGATCGTCTGGACGTCCTAGCCTAGACGAAATCGTTCGATCTAAGGCGATATCGTCTGATCGACGATGATATCGTCAAATGATCAAAACAAACTCTAAAAATGGCGCGAGAAAGGAGGAAACGGGTTAAATGACGGTTTGGGAGCGGTTTTGGGGGTTGAAATTTGAATTTGAATATTACTAGAGTAATTGTAATTATTTAAGGTTTTACTACGCCAATTTTAGGGTGCTACATTTTGCCCCCTCTTTAGCGAATTTTTTGAAGAAAATGCATTAAAGATGAGTTCTTCTCGATCTACGAGAAAGCAAAAATTATTCTTATTTTTAGGTGACGGTTCTAGGTCAAATCGTACGACAACTTACTATGGTGCCCCCTCCGTGTTTTTACCCAAATCGAACGTTTGAGGTAAAAACACAAAAAAGCAAAATTTTAAACTGTTTTTAATTGTTTTTGAATAAAATTAAGAAAAATAGGGTAAAACCCTAATTCATTGTTACTGTTCATTTTCATTTTCTGGTTTCTGGAGATCTGCAGACAATATGGTCGAGATAGCGCACAGATCAATAGAGGTCCGACGCGGGCTACGGGTAAGGGTCTAAACTTAGTTTAGAAGGCTTGAATTTTAGAATTTCATGCTTTTTAGATTAAATTTTGATAATTTTTTAGCATCGCGACCGTTTTTGGGCTATCGACGTTGTCGAGACGAAATCGTCTCTATTTCGTCGAAATCGTCTCGATATCACCGATTTCTTCCAAAGGCGAAATCGACAAAATGGGGACGATTTCGTTAAAATAAGGGACGATTTTGGCTCATGCAAAATTGCTCAAATTGAACTTATATTACTTGTATTTTTAGTCATTGTTTGATTAATGATTGTTATTGATGATTTTTAATTATTTTGTTGTTTATGTTGCAGAGAGGATTACTAAAGAGCTGAGAATGGAAATAAGGTGGGTTAAGGGATGACTTTGCCGCTCTATCTCGGGAAGAGCGAGATCAGTTGGCACAAGTTGGCTTGTAGCATGTGGCAGATATGCCACAAGTGTCTACAGACATGGGGCTATTGATAGCCCTAGTAGAGAGGTGGTATTCGGGTTCTTCCTATTTTTGGTTACCGACAAGGGAGATGACTTCCACACTAGAGGATGTATGGAGGATTTTGAGGATCCCCATACAAGGATGGCTAATCACTTCCATGGCCAATCAGGGCCACACGATGATGCGACTATGCGGAGATCCGAGCTTTGCCCTGGAGAAGGGTGGAGTGAACATCGAATCTCTACGACAGATGCCTGGGGCATCTAGACTGACACAGGTTTTGGTTGGGGTTGTAGGTGGTCTCTCGCTATGCCATCGAGTGGATGCAGAGTACCATGGCTGCGACGAGATGTGGTCTATGACATGAGAGACCATAGATACAGGTTTGCTTGGGGGAGCTTTGTACTATGCTGACTGTATAGGATCCTGTATGGGGTCGTATACAAGGGCGGCCAATGTCTGGTTATGACATCTCTACTGCAGGTTTGGTGCTGGGAGCACATTGCGGTGTGGAGGCCGATAGGGCTCCCACTAACAGGGATTGATGGGGAGAGGCCCTGAGATTTCTACTGGTGGATCCGAAGAGGGTCACAGCGACGGATAGATCTGCGAATGTCCCAGAGACTACTTGACGACCTTGTCTTCGACCAGATCACCTGGAGGCCTTGGAGAGATCATCCAGGGTGGGCCGAGCACGGACAGGAGCTGGCTCATGTCAGGCGAGTCTGTTGGCTAAGGATGGAGAGGGGAATCCCATGTGAAAAAATATATTTCAAAGTATCTTAAAGACAAAAGTTAGATTTATAAGGAATCCCATGTGCGTATGTGAGTTCATGTCCAATCTTGATTTATCATAAGGATACACAAAAACTCTCAAATACAAATGTGTGTGCAATTGTATTGTTCATTTACCAGGTTTGAGCAAGATACTATGATACAAGTGATTTAAATTAACCAAATAAGTGTTCATTAACCATGATTGAGATGCATATAACCAGACCAGACTACAATGTAATTCGGGTCATCAAGAGCTAGCTAATCCATAAGTAGACATAGGTCTGTACAAAAGAAGGTCGCTAATGTGACAGACATATCACCATGCTAGGGATTACCCAAGGCCAAGCGGGTTGGGCACAAACCACCTGTTATGGGGCTTACCTCACAATTTTTGAATAATTGAGAATTCCAGGGATTCAAGCTCATCAACCCTTCTTTTCTTTTCAAAGGGTAGGGAAAGGATTTTATTGCTTTTGCTTTTGCTCATTTTTATTTCTTTTCTTTCTTGTCTCTATTTTTTTTTTTTTTTTTGTATCTTTTGCTTTGATATTTGAGATAATGCTGAAATAGTGCTAAATGATTTTGCTTGATTTCTCTTTTTCTTTTGCTTCCTATTCTAGGGATACTTTCTCGGATTAGCTGTAGAGCAAGGGATTTTTATTTCGGGTAGGGGTGAGCTTGTCCTTTTGCCAATTCTCAAAGATTCTAGACCATGTGCATGATAGGATAGCAGGGGAAACTTTTCACTTAAGAAACCACTTCTACTATGTAGCATAGCAAGGATATTACAAATAGAATCATTTTATTGTGAAAGGATATGCTTGGTTTAAGTAAATAACAAGATCAATTCTCTATGCTCAAACGTTATTTAATTGAATTTTGTGGACTTTGATATAAGAGAGACTAGTAATCATGCCAAATAAATCGAGATATTTATTCATGTGAATGTGAAAGTGCGGGATTCCAAATAAATGCTAATTTATCCAAAATTTGAAAATATAACTGCAAATATGTCACAATTTGAGAAGTACAAAATTAAAAGATGTTTTTGAATATTTGTGATGATTTTGAATGTTTTTACATTTTTTATAATTTGAAAAATACAAGATAGTGGTTTTTTTTTTTTTTGAAATATTTTAAACAAATATATACACTGATGAAATGACCAATTTTTATGCATAGTAACGTTTAAGATGCAAAATGTTCATAGGTTCTTTAAGTTCTTTACCATCTAAGGTAGATAATTTGTATGCTCCTGATTCAAATTTAGCAGTGATAATATATGGTCCAAGCCAGTTGGGCTCAAATTTACCTTTAAGGTCTTTATTTGCATTAGTATTTTTTTTATTTTCTTTTAAAACAAGATCATCGATCTCAAAGGATCGATGACGAACTTTCTTAGCATATGATTTTTTAAGCTTGTTTTGGTAAGCACGAAGATGCTTCAAAGCATTGATGCGCTTTTCATCTAGGAGTTCTAGCTGACTGAGTTTGCCAGCTCGATATTCATCTCCTACTTCGGTATCTTGAAGTAGTAGAGCCAAAGAAGGAACTTCTAATTCAAAGGGAAAAATGGCTTTTGCGCCATAAACCAAAACAAAAGGTGAAGTTCCAGTGGGGGTTCGAACACTAGTTTGATAAGCCCACAAAGCTAGATATAATTGAATGTGCCAGTCACGGCCAAATTTATTGACCAATATTTTGAGAATTTTGATTAAGGTTTTGTTTGAAGCTTCTACTTGGCCATTACCCTGAGGATAATAGGGAGTGGACCAGCGATGTTGAATCTTATATTTTTGGCATAATTTCTTGACATCTTTATTTTTGAAACAAGTTCCATTATCGAGAGATGAGATTTGTAGGAATTCCGAACCTACAAATGATTTGATTAAAAGTAAATTTAGAGACTTGTGTTCCAGTGCGGGAAGCTAAAGGCATAGCTTCAACCCACTTCGTGAAATACTCGATGGCGGTTATGATGAATTTGTGTCCATCAGATGACACAGGATTAATTTTGCCAATAATATCTAAGCCCCATTTTAAAAAGGGCCAAGGAGATGAAATAGCCTGCAGCTCTTGTGTAGGCGCATGGAAAAGGTCAGCATATTTCTGGCACTTGTTGCAATGGCACACATAATCATGTGCATCCTTTTCCATGGTAGGCCAAAAGTAGCCTATCCTAATGATCTCTTTAGCAATGACACTACCACTGAAGTGTCCTCCATAAGATCCATCGTGGGCTTCACTCAAGGCTGATTTGGATTCTTCTAGATTCAAACATCTCAATAGGATACCTTCAAAATATCTCTTATACAAAGTACTGCCAATTATTACAAATCAACTTGCTCGTCTATGTAATAACCGACGATGGTTTTTATTAGAATTGGTAGGTAAAGTCCCATTTTGAAGAAAATCAAATATATCCGTATACCAAGGTTCAGGAGTAGTTTCATTGATTAGAAACACATCCAAAGGTTCTAAGCATGATTTATTTGGAGCGGGTTCCTGGAGTTGGCGAATAATGATGGTGGCATATTCGTCATCTAACTCCAAGGGCAGAAGAGATGCAGTTGCGGCCATAGCGTTAGCCGCACGGTTGCTAGTTCGAGGAATAGCTTCCAAGGTAACTTGATCAAATAAAGACATTAATTGTAAAACATATGCTTTATATGGGCATAGTTTATCATCTCTGGTCTGATAAACTTCATTAATTTAGTTAATGACAAGCTAAGAATCACCAAAAACTAGCAGATGTTTGATTTTTAACACCAAGGCAGCTCGTAATCCAAGGATTAGAGCCTCATATTCAGCAGTATTATTAGTGCAAGAAAATGTTAATTTAAAGGACAAAGGTATAATGTGCTTTTGTGGAGATATTAAGATAATACCCGCACCAGCCCCACTCATGCATCAGGCTTCATCAAAGTATAAGGACCATTGTTTAATATGGTCTGCCTCTAATTGAAGGCATTCATCAGGAAACTCAATGATGAGGGAATGGGTAGACTCTAAGGGTGCAACAGCTAATTGGTCTGCTATGATTTGAACCTTAACAGACTTCTGTCCTATGAACTCGAGTTCAAACTCACTTAAAGCAAGAACCCACTTGGTTGTGCGACCCGATAAATAAGGTCGACTCATGAGATACCACAAGGGATCATATTTAGCAATGACATAAGTTTTCTGACTAAGCATATAATGGCATAATTTCTACATAGAAAATACGACTGCTAGACATAGTTTTTCTAATGTTGTGTAGTGGGTTTCATAACTAATTAGATTTTGACTAATATAATAATTAGCACGTTCTCTCTTCTCATCATCAAGTTGAGCTAACATAGCTCCTAAAGCAAAATTTGAAGCTGAAATATACAGGATAAACGGACGATCAAGTCTAGGCGATGAAATCTGTAGTATTGGTTAATTGTTCATTAATATTGTAAGGAGGTTTAGGTTGAACATTAGGAGCATGATTCCCTTTATTGGGATTTTTCAAAACAAATGGAGTTGATCCATCATTCTGAGTTTGATCTTGTTGAGAGTTTTGAGCCCGTTGTCTGGTAACGGCTCCGATGGTACCTCCAATGTTATATTGAAGACGTTGAACTGGTCTCGGTTGAGCGTTTATGGCTTATTCATTAGGGAGGAATTGATTAGAAGAGGGTCGAGTAGTAACTCTTCTAGGAAATGGTTCCTCTAGAACCATAGCATCTGTGATAGGTTGAATAGGATCTGATTCATTTTTAGAACTATTCGATTGGTTTGAGGTGATGTCTATTTCACTTTCAGTATCTGATTCTACATCACTAGGATCGAGAGTGTGAATATTATGTAGGGGCCTGGTCGTGACTAGGGATAAGGTTGTGTCAAATATTTGAGGATCCTGAACAGGTAATTGTCTACTAATAGTTCCTACATATCGGGTAGGAGGAGGAACATTATGATGTTCGATTTGATTGGCCACTTCTTTACCATGGTTTGGTAAAGGATGTTGAAATATATCTAATGATTGATTAGCATTTTGATTTTGATTTTGGGGAATGGTATTTTGAGTGTTATTAGGAGCATTTTGTTTAGGTTGGAAAGGTTGCACCTCCATTTCATTATTATCAATCAAGTCTTGTATTTTATGTTTCAATCTTTTGCAAGAATTTGTAGCATGTCCAGGTCCTCTATGAAAGTCACAGTGTAGATCGGCTCTGTATCCGGGTATAGTTGGATCAGGTTCCTAGATAGCTGGTAATTGAATCAAGCATCGTGCTAATAATTGAGGTAGAATGGTTGATAAAGGTTGATTTAATCTAGTAAATTCTCGAGGTTTATCAGGGGGTTTTAATATAAATTTTTTTGTTGTCTTCGTTGTATTGATATTAGCAACGTTTTTGCTATTAGTGACTCCGTCACCTACAACTTGTTTGTTTTTATACTAATTTTTGGATGTTTTCTCATCATCTTTCTTTTTGAGATGACCTCTCCTAATGAGAGCATCTTCTACTCTTCGAGCTAAGTCTATAGCTTGATCGAAGGTAGTTAAGGCAGCAGTTCATAACTCATAGGAGATTTGTTCTTGCAAATTATTGATAAAAATGTCCAACATTTCCCTATAAGGTAACACAAAGTGAATTTTTCCTGTCAACTGCATCCATCTAGCTAAGAAATCTATAAAACATTCATCTTTGTCTTGTTTTAAGTTGTACAAATCTTTAATGGTTACATGCCTCTCGATGTAGGCACTAAATTGATGGACAAATGATTCAATTGTTTCTTCAAAATTTCTCAAAGAATGAGTGGGCAATTGATAGTACCACTCTAATGCCATTCCTCCTAAACTTTTTGGGAACACTTTTAGTAATAGCAAGTCATCATGTGATATATCATGACATGCTATCCTAAACATACGAAGATGCTCTATGGGATCTTTAGTTCCTTTATATATAGGCAGGACGGGCATGGGAAAGTGTTTAGGGTATGGTTGTGCTACAACTATGGGATCTAGAGGTTGACTACATATCTCTCGATAATTGTATGAGGGACGGTAGGGATCTATCTGGTCCATGCACGAAGCTAACTGTTTCACCATGGCTTCCAGATTACTGGTTTGCCCACCATATTGGTTCGGTAGGGCATTAATATGGGATTTGTGAGCATATGATGGAGGGACATGGAGATTAGATGCTATATTGCTATTGCGTAAATTGTTGGTAGGAAGGGTGTTATGAAGAAATTTTGAAGTTGTATTATGTTGTATCCCAGATTGTTGAAAATTGGTGTTTGGCTTCATTTTAGGTTTTTGTTGATTTGAAGCATATTGATCAATAGTTTGGCGAAGTAAAGCGGTGAAGGAAGTTTTCTTTTGTGTGGGAATTATTTTAGCCTCAATAACAGGTTCCTTAGGGGGTTGGGTAACCTGTTGTTTTGGCATGTTTTGAATCATAGTGACCATATCTCTATTGGATGGTCCAGCTTTATCACTTTCTTGATCAACAAAGGACAAGGGATTAGTGTGTATGTTAAACATATCTTCCATAGTTGCTTGAGTGTCACTAATTTGTCCTTTATCAATACGAATTGCCATATTAAGAGCACCAATGTTATTATTGAAAAATTTCCAGAAATGATCTAAGTTATCAAAAGCAATAGTTCCATCTGGAGCTATTCTAGGGGACGAGGATCCTTCCTCTTTAATATTGTCTTCTTGTTCATTGTCTTCACCCAGGTCATCTTCTGGCTGTTCTAGAGTTTCTCCTTCAGTAATTGGATCCTTAGGAAGGACATTTGGGTTTGTAGTTTTGTCTCCTGACCAATCTTCTTCTTCTTGTTTAGTTTGTTTACCATTTCTAAGTTTAGGCATTGTGCTTAATTTTAAATTTCAGAAAATATATATACTTGTATATATATATATGCAACAAGGTATATATTTTAATTATATACCTACTATAGTATTAAAAATAAAATGTTTTGGGTTTTTGTTATGTTTTCTATTTTTCTTGTTTTTTTCTATTTTTTTGTTTTTGTAACAATATTATAAAGATAACAAACAACACAATGAATACAAGAAATAATAATGAAAGCAATGATCTAGTTTTCTATAAATAATTTATAAATATCATTAATGGGCTCAAGTTCTTCAGGAGTCATGAAGTGTTCTTCTTCAAATTGGAAATTTTCTTTCAAGAATTTAATGAAATGTGCTATAGCAATACCGTGTATTTCAGATTCTGGTTGATAATAATAATTCTCATGACAATATTCATGATACAACATAGCTCTAGGAGTTCTATTCCATATTTTTCTAATCATAAGATCAGTTTCTTGGGATTCTATATGAACTAGAAATTGGCGTACCACAGCTGCGTTCTTGAGGTATTCCTCGAAGGTGAAAAATTTTGAAGACACAAGAGCTCTCCTATAAGCTAACCATCTATGGCAAGCTCTCTGAAGTTCATGATAAAAGATGAGTTGATGAGGATCCAGGATTCTAT
This sequence comes from Wollemia nobilis, assembly GCA_028583015.1. Lineage (NCBI taxonomy): Eukaryota > Viridiplantae > Streptophyta > Pinopsida > Araucariales > Araucariaceae > Wollemia > Wollemia nobilis. Next base: position 2,005,207 of record JAQPPZ010017049.1, on the reverse strand, counting down.
CTAGGGCAAGCCTCTTGATTTGTTTAAGTTCGGTTGATCTAGATGAAATGACACCTAGCCTCCTATCAAGTTCTTTCCAAAGAAGTTGGTTTCTATCTGTTTCAGGCACACTAAGCACATAATTAACTTCTATGGTTGCTAATTGGTTTTCAACATTTATAGTAACTGCTAATATTTTCTTAGGAGCTACCATCTAGACATGATATGCAACTTAGTATTTTTCTAATGATTTTAAATGCATCTATGTTTTTGTTTTTTTGTTTTTTGTTTTTTTTTTCAAAAGGTTTTAAATGCATTCACGTCGGGTTCACCAAAATGTATCGCTCCAAGTTTTTCACACCCTTACCTTCAGGCTATAGGATCCGTGCCCGAAAGGGGTATGTGAAAAGGATGGGACAATACCTCGGACTGAGAGGCCTTATGAAGGTCCCGCCTCTCGAGGGAGGTGTATTATGGTGATTTTTTGATGAATGGTGGGTTCACCAGGAAACTTTTGAATGGCAGTTTCCACGCCTAGGTTGAGAATGTGTTTGATATGTTCAATTTTAGCTTTAAACATCCAAGTCCTAGGTTTTGCCAAATGAATCTAAGTTGTTCTATTATGAAAATGTAGACTACATGAAATATAGAAAACATATTTGAATAGAAAATAGAAAGAATAAGCTAAATTAAAGAGACATACCTGATCCGGATGTCTGATGGAGGTTCTGATTCTTGAAGCAGTCAGGATCGTCTGGAATTTGACAAGATCATCTGAGATCTGACGAATTCATCAAATGAATTCGTTAGAGACCGGCAAACATAAAAGTAGAGGCAAAATACCAAAAATGCAGCTATGACAACAGAGGGCAAGGATATAGAATGATAGTAACAATCTTAAAATGATGATAATAAACAAAATACGAATGCATTACAATAATATAATGACAATTTATGATTTTATTAAGCATTAAGACTATATGGGTGAACTCCAAGATGCAAAATAATAAATAATAATCATAAGTGTAACTAAATGCAGAATAATGCAGCAAAAAAGAATGAAGAAACACAAACTCTGGGCACTGATTGCCCCCAATGTAGACTGCATTTGAAATCGTCTCGAATTGGTGCGAAATCGTCTTGAATTGAACAGGATCGTCCACGATGAACTAAGCTTGCTCCGGCTGAAAAATACTAAGGTTCCTACAAATAAACTTAGACAAATATGGAGGCAAATAGTGATTTAGGACGATCTAATGCACGTAGAACTTGCATTACAGGAAATTCCAGCCAGGGGGATGCCAAGGAGGAGTCCTAAGTTTAAATAGGCTTAGGAGGGAGGTTAGGAGGTTGGATATCATCCCAATTTGGGAGATTTCCAACGGGGAGGGTCTCTAACGGTGCATACACACTTCTTCCCGGATTAGAGATGTCATTGGAACAGAGGCTAATTGTGAAAATTTAGTTTTGGGACAAGATCGTCTGGACGTCCTAGCCTAGACGAAATCGTTCGATCTGAGGCGATATCGTCTGATCGGCGACGATATCGTCAAACGATCAAAACAAACTCTAAAATTGGCACGGGAAAGGAGGAAACGGGTTAAACGACAGTTTGGGAGTGATTTTGGGGGTTAAAATTTGAATTTGAATATTACTAGAGTAATTGTAATTATTTAAGGTTTTACTGTGCCAATTTTAGGGTGCTACAGGAGCAGCCCTATGCAAGGAGATGGGTGATGGCCAAGGAGGTACAATCGAGTTGACCTATGCAGATGAGCCAGTGGTACCAAGATTTATGGGCTGGATTGACATCCACCCAAGTGATATGGAGGCCATGGTGGGGTAGCAGGTGGATCAAATATGGAGAGCATCTACGATGGGTGTGGTAGGCTAGGTGGGTGGTTGGGAGATATCGGAGTGAGGTTGAGTATTTTTAGTTCTCATGAGTACTTCGATAGTTTATCTTGAGGCAGGAGTTTCATGATGAGCTTGTGCTCTATAGGAGGTATCAAGAGGAGATAGGGCTACCATGTGCTAAGCCATGGAGGGAGGTTTATGAGGATGATGAGGAGATGGACCTCCTTGATATAGATGATGTGAGGACTACTCTAGAGTATGATGCATGGTTCGCTACACAACCACCATGGGCACCAACTCTAGTAGTAGCTGATGGATATGGGGGTGAGGCTAAGGATGAGGGGACCCATGAGGCCCCCAAGTGGTAGTGATGCCTTTGATCAGATAGTCAAAGGAGGAGGACTAAGGGTGTGACTAGGTAGGCTCCTAAGAGTGGGGGAGATGGCAAAGATGGAGATGATGTGGAGGAGACTCTAGATGGACCTCCGAGTCAAAGCGAGGAGGATATGCGATGGTTATGGCTAGGGATGAGAGGATCATGAGGCTCTAGGTAGAGCTACTAGAGAGGGAGCATCGACATAATGTCGACATAGCGCACCTTCGGTCTCGACATAGGTATATCGAGGCATTGGAGGATAGGTTGATGGAGCATCATATTCCACTTCTTGATCCTCCAACCTCATCTGTATCCGAGGCTGCTAGGCATAGCGATTCTAGGCATAGCTCTAGGTCTAGGGCTCCTTCTAGGTCACAGGGGTCCTCTTGGAGGGTGTAGCTAGTGCTTAGATGCACTTTTTGTATATGAGCCTTGGTGCTCCATTGTATGTAGCCTTTTGGCACTCATTGTACATGCGATATTTATACATATATATACATGGATTTTACCTTTTGTGTTATATGTTTTTGTGAATGCTTTTTGTGGAATGCATGTTTATATGGATGATGAATGCATATGATATGTTATGGATGATTAATGCAAGGTGGAATATATGGATGATTAATGCAAGGTATGGAATGCAGATGTTCTAATGATCATTCATAGTTTAGATCTTGCTTGGCCATGTTTCTAGCATTGTTGTTTAATCAGGGGCACCAAACTTGGTGGTATGTGGGGTGAATGACTCATGAAGTGACATGGATGTTGACATGGAAGAAGATATGGATGTTGATATGGAAGAAGATATGGATGTTGATATGGAAAACTGACTATTTTGTAGAGACTCGGACATACTAGTGGTATCAAACAAACTCACTAAAACTGCCTAATCCCTCTAGGACCAAATGTGTGTGCAGTGAATTCATTTACTGAATCATGAGCATGGTAATGACTCAAGGCAATCAAGAACCAATGTGTGTGCAAGTGAGTTCATTAACTCATCTTGAGTAAATTGGGTAAACCTCTTATGGATGAAACCAAGAAGCTAGCTTGTCCTTATGTGCGGTTAGAGGTCTCTTTAAAAGAGATGTGTCACCATGCATGAGCGTACTCCACTGCCAGTCAAGCGTCTATAGCTTTAGTGGAGGCTAACTCCATAGTCCACAATTTGTGTTTTTGATCTCTTAAGTTTTGGGGATGACTACCTAACCATCTGACTAGAAATGTAGTATGATCCTTACAACCCAATGATCAGTGGTGTGTGATGTAAAAGATTTAGAGCTTTGGGGAATCAGATTCTCAACCTAAGTGTGATGAGAATTGTACCCTATCCTTACTACTCTATATTTTGAATTTGGAAGCAACTATGATAGTGGTGAAAACCACTATTTTTGTGGACTATGTTGCATGATGGGACTAGCAAGGATGACCCTTTTCACTTCGAGGTTCATACCAAGTATGGTGTTATCCCTCTTTGACACAAGATGTTTTTAAGATGTGAAATTGTGTTTGGTTCAAGAATGTTTTGGAGTCAATTCCCAAAACTCAAGATTTTCTTAGTGTATATGTGTGATGGTCCTAAAAGGAACTTGACATGTATTTTGGAGGTTTCTTAAAACACTAGGAGTGGTTGAGTGACCAAAAACACCTAGGCAAGCTTTGCTAATGACAATTTGGCTTTGTGGAAAAATGGATGATGATGTGAAGGTGCCCCTGATTAAGGCAACATGATTTTATTGGACCAATTAAAATCTTGAACTTAATAAATGATCCTTATTATGAAATTTGAAATGGGAATGGAATGTGTGAAATGAAATGTATGAAATGCAAAATGAAATGTGTTCTAATATAATGTTTTGGCATGAAATGTATGCAAAATGAAGTGCAATATTTTTGGAATGAAATGTATGCAAATGAAATGCAATGTTTTTGTGTATTAGCCATGTATATATACATATATATAAATCTCATTATGCATAGAATGATCTCAAGTGTATGACATTAAGTGGTTCGGGTGACTAGTGAAGAAGCTAGGTATTGCTTAATGTCATCAAAGGCTTTTTGACACTCATCTATCCAATAAAATGGCACCCCCTTTTGTAGTAGGTGATTGAATGGCCTACATTTGTCAGAAAGTTGCGCAATGAAATGATGGATCGATTGAATCTTTCCTTGTAAACTATGCAATTCCTTTAAGTTAGTTGGGGGAGGCATCTCCATGATGACCTTGACCTTGTTTGGGTCCACCTCAATGCCTCTTTTGGAGATAATGAATCCTAGAAGTTTGCCCGAGGTAACACCAAAGACACATTTCTTGGGGTTCAACCTTACATTATGTTCTAGAAGTCGGTCAAAAACTTTCTCCAATACACCAATGTGCTCTTGTCGAGTTTTAGATTTATCCAAGAGATCATCCACATAATCTTCGATAATATTATGCATGTAGTCATGGAAAATGTATGTCATGGCATGTTGATAAGTGGCACCTACATTTTTGAGGCCAAAGGGCATCACCTTGTAACAAAAAGTTCCCCAAGGTGTAGTGAATGTTGTTTTGTGTTGGTCATCAGGATTTATTCGAATTTGGTTGTATCCTAAAAAACCTTCCATGAGTGAAAGCATTTCATGGCCAGCGCAAGTGTCGACAAGAGTATCGATGTTTGGGAGAGGAAAGTCATCCTTAGGACACACTTTGTTAAGATCTCAAAAGTCAGTGCAAATACGTATCACCCCGTTAGGCTTACGAATGGGTACCATATTTGAGAGCCACTCAGGATAATCAATGGGTACGATGAAACCCACATCTAGAAGCTTTTGGAGCTCTTCTTTGACCAAGAGGGCAATGGTAGGATGCATCCTTCTAAGTTTTTGTTTGATCGACTTAGCATCAGGATGTAAGGTGAGATTATGGACAACCAAGCTAGAGTCAAGACTAGGCATGTCTTTATAGGACCATGCAAAAATGTCCTCTTGAGGAGAGAAATTAATTGCTCTTGTTCATCGTTAGATAAGATTTTGCCAAGCTTGAAAATTTGGGGATTGTCTTTGTCTGAACTAAGGTCCACATCGATGGTATCTTCAATGGACATATGGGAACCTTCCTCAAGTTGATGGGGCATAGGGATCAGATGAATGTCATCTAATATATCATCAAACTCTTCTGACTTATCCTCATCTATGTCTTCCTAGAAAACCTCAAGATTCAAAGGTGAAGGTGAAGGTGAAGGTGGAGGGGATGGAGGAATGTAGTTGGTTGAAGCCCTTAACAATTCCTTAGATAAGACAAACTCAAAAAAGGATGGAGGTGAGGAAATCTGGTCCATATCAATGAGACTTATGTCAATTGGAATTGGTTTAGCCAGATCATATGGATTATGGAGTGGGGTGAATAAATCAATAGGATTCATGTTGATTTATGGGCAAAGTGGATAAGGTTGGATGGAATGAATGGAACCTAAGAACCGGTGCTAGGAGCTTGGTAAACTTGGATAGCAACAAGCAACATAAATGAATGCATTTAACTAAATGATATATACATGCAATGCTGAAAAAGAAAAAATATTGTTTGATTTTTTATTTGATTTTATTTTTATTTTTTGTAGTGGTGAAAACCACTATTTTTGTGTTATGTACATATGTTACAAGTTTGGCTTATGAAATGGATTAATGAAGTGGGGGTGGTGGTTCACCGGTAGGGTCGACTCACTCTTGTGGAAGAAGCAAGTGAAATATGGGCTCATGGATGGGGAACATTTTGAGATAAAACTCATCTTGTTTGGTATGGGGAATAATGGGCTTCGATTCTTCTTCAGATTCATCCAAAATTATCGACATAAGTTTGAATTCTTCATAGATTTCATCGTCAGAATCATCGGGATGGAGGGCTTCTTCTCCTAAATTTAGATTAAGCCTTTGGAAGGCTTGTTCAAGAGAAGAGGTGGTGGAAAGTGGGTGGTAACCTAGACCTGAATGGTCATGCACTTCTTGATATGGAACATCAATAGGTTGAAGCACTCCTTGTTCATGCAATCCTAGGCCATGACCTTACCAATTAACTATGTGAAAATAGCGGGATGGGAATCCTAACATGTTTGGAATGTTGGCAAGTGTTGGTTCCTTGGGTTCCTCTAGGGGAGCTAGATTTGATGAAGAATCAATCCCCCCATATACAAAATTTATGCTATTTGGAGTTGAACCCATGTCATATACTTCTCCTATGGATAAAGGTGGGTCACATGGGTGATCAAAATCCTTAGCATTAGGAATGGTGAGTGGTGTGATGGTGATGTCTTGGACCACATATTCACCAATACCAGGATTAGTGAGGTGGACCTCGACTTGGGATGATGTGGAAGGATCATGATTGGATAATGGCTCGGGGAATGATGGAGATGAAGATGTCTCACAATCCATCAACTCGACTTGTGAAACATTAGGTGATGGAGATGGATTGGATTGGGAAGGTTGTTGGATGGATGATGATGATGAAGTGGAAGGCAAATATGTGGATTGACTTTGACCACATGTGCATGTAGTCAATGATGAAGATGATGGAGGATTGGTGATAAGGGAGTCCTCAGGAATGGGAGCCTTTGATGAAGAAATGGGTGGAGTGGTAGATGGATTGGCTGATGGTGATAGAAAAATGTGGGTGGAAGGAAGCATGGATTCATAAGGATTTGAAATGAAATTGCAATACTTGAATGGTTCGACATCCGCTGGTATGCAATGTACTTGTCCCTCATGAACATATTTCAAGCATTGATGTAAAATGGAAGGGACACATCTCATTTCCCTCATCCAAGGTCTTCCAAGGAGTACATTGTATGCCATGGATCCTTCCAAGATGTGGAACATAGTGTGCAACATTTTGACCCCTACTTCAATGGGTAAAACAATAGTGCCAACTATGGAACACAAAGCATCGTTGAATGCTTTTAGGGTGAAGGATGACTTGGTGATATGAGATGGAGGAAGATTCAAATGATGAAGGGTAGATGTGGTGATGATATTGATGGAGGAACTGGTATCAATTAGAACTCTTTTAAATGACTTCTTGTCAATTAGAGCCATGATGTGCAATGGAGGATCTACTGATTCCGATGAGATTGGCTTAATCTCAAAGTCATAAAATGTAATGGAAGGCTCCATGCATGTTTGAATGCTCCCTACAAAGTTGTTGAAGGCATTAGAATCTTGAGATTGTAATTCAATGGATTTCAGAATATCCATTAATGCCTCATGATGTGGGGGAGATTGTTGAATTAACTCATAAATTGATAATTTGGTGGAAGCCATCTTTAGACTTGTGGTTAATCGGCTACTCAATGAGATGATTGGTCATGGTGGATGATTGATGGGTGGAATGGGTGGATTTGATTGGCTAGGAATGTGGATTGGTGATGAAGGATTGGGGGAAATTTGGATGGGAGGTGATGTGGGAGGTTGTGACACACTTGCTTGAGGTTGTTGCCTTGCATTTTGTTGATTGTTTCGTTGACCTCTAGTGACCACATGAATGGCACCTACAAACCCTTGGTATTGTTGGACATGATTAACTTGGTTAGGAGGAGTTTTGGTATTAGCTCCTCCCATATTTGGTTGCACCTCCTCATGGTGAGGAAGTGGTGTTTGAAAAATACCAAGGTTTTGGTTTTGTTGAGCAAGGGGGTTGTCAAGCTTGATGGCCCCCAAGTCAATAAGGTCTTGAACGATGTCTTTGAATACATGGAAATTATTAATATCATGCCCATTTTGCCTATGGTAAGGACAAAATAAATGTTCTTGATAATGTTTTCCATGTTTAGTGGGATCATCTGGTCTGATTTTGGGTAAAGCAAGTTTGTTTGTGTCATACAACCTTCAGAAAAATGGAAGCATATGACTCGACCAAGGGGTGTATTGGTGATTCTATTGGATAGACTATCATCGAGGATGGTTTTCTATAGTTGGCACTATGTTTTGCATGGCTTGAGTTATTGAGGGTACCGTATGATAAGCAATTTGTTGTGGTGACTATTGCACTGATTGTTGTTGAGCCATTATCGGTTGGCTCATGACCACTTGATTAACATGATTAGGCTAACTAGCTAGAGTGGCCTATGTTGATTTTGATTGGCTAGAATAATTGCTTTTATATTGGCCCTTGTTTTGCCATTCCTTTTTCTTAGGCTTAAGTATGCCCTCTTGGATTTTTATTTCCTCGATGACACTAGCATGTGCTAGAGCTTCTTCAAATGAATGATAAGTCTATAATTGAAGCATCCAAGAGATAGGTTTTAAACAACTCTTGGTGAATAGTTTGATAAGCTCTTCCATTGGTAGGGTGAATGGCAACTTGGTAATGACGACCCTCCAATGGTTTCCAAAATCATAGATAGACTCATCGTCATGTTGTCTTAAAGCATAGACATCAGATAATGAGACTTTCTTTCTAACATTTAGGATAAAATGCTCAAATAATTGGTCAACCAATTGTTCAAAAGTATAAATACTATGACTAGGCAATTGATTGTACCACTCTATGGCATCTCCTCCTAATGTTTGAGGAAATATTCTGAGCATGAGAGCATTGTCATTTTGGATTCTAAAACATGAGTGTACAAATGTGCTCACATGCTCTTTGGGATCCTCAGTTCCCTTGAATTTTTCAAACTTAGGCATCGTGAAATCTTTCGAATATGGTGGTGATGGTATTAAAGGATGAATGGGTTGGTTGATCAATTGATGTAAGGTTGGCTTCTGGTTTGTCAAACTAGGAGTATGTTGTATCAACTGATCTATTTGTTGTTGCATGGCCTTAATTCGAGGGTCTTCCCTAGGAATGTGGAAGCCTTGAATTACCTGATGATTTTGAGGTGAGGTGGAAAAATGTTGTGGGGTGACCAAATGATGATGAGATTGGTGATGATGACTAGGTGAATGTGATGGAAATTGATGAATGGGAGATTGATGATGAAGATATGGAGAATTTTGGAATGGGGTCAATGCATGAGGGTTATGGTTGGGTTGGCCAATGGGAATAGGATGGGTATTGGTATGACTTGGTGGAGGAATATGGATAGAAACCATAGAATATTATGGTGTCCATGATGGACCCTAGTTAATGAGGATAGTCTGAGTAGAGTTTGGTAGAGGCTTAGGGTTCACTTGCACTTGTTGTTGAGCATTTTGATGTTGCTTAAGCAATTTGTTCAAATGTTCCCATGCTTCATTAATCTCTCTATCAAAAATGGAAGGTATGGAAGTAGATGGTATGGAAGATGTGGTTGGGGGACAAGTTACACTTGGTATGGTAACTTGGGAGGCTGAAACTTGTGAAGCAACATTTACATGTGCTTCATACAAGGGGTTAGTGTATGTGGATGTGTATGAAGTGCTAGGAGCACATGAGGGTTGGGGAATGGACATATGAGAGGAAGGTGCAATTGATGCCTCAAAAAGAGGGTTAGTGTACACCTAGGTAAAGCTGGATGGTGGTTAGGAATAAATAAGTTCCTACTATAAAGTAGGATCTTGTCTAGGTGAGTTGGGGACTGACTCTAAGACATAGTTAGAAGACTTCATAAGAGCTTCTACTCGTGCCATATCTATGTGGGTAATGTGGTGATCAATGGTTGGTGAGGTTGACTCTACTTGGGGAACAACCATATGAAAGGTTATGGGTGACAAGGAATGTGAGGGACCTACAGATAAATCTACCTATGTCACATTTAGGGAATCTACCACAGAAGTGGTGGGGAAGGTGGATGAAGGTTCCATTGAATTGTCTTGATTTAATGCTTTCTTTTGTTTTCTTGTTAATACCATAAGAAATTAAACCAAAATATATATTATGCAGTAAAATGAAACACAAAATTAAAATTTCACAAGAAAAATAAACAATCAATGCTAAGTTTGTTCAACAAGTGTGTCTTACCTCATTCATTGATTATCTCATTTTAATGTGAATTCATTTTCTTAGATTTTGATCTTGTGTGTTTCAATGTGCTAATATGAATTAAATGGGGTGAATCCTATGGCTTGGATGGGGCAACGAGATTCTTACTGGTGATGAAATCTAGCAAGTTTGCTCGGGGGTAATCTAAGGTGTCTAAGGGCAGAGATTGGTGGATGGAGATGAAAGCCACCGTCACCAAATCTCAAGCAATGGTTGGTGATGAAATCCAACCACTACTATTTAATGTGAAGTGTGAAGTGTGTGATTCTTTTTAAAGTTTTCAAGTTCTCTATTGTGTACATACAATGTTAGAAGAATAACTACTTTCGATAGTCTAAATCAGAATCCACTACTCAGAATACCAATTTTTCCAAAGGATGTAAAGTACACCACTTAAGACCCACTCTAGATAGTTGGGGGGTTCATCTACTCCTCTATATGGAATCACCCAAGTACAGGGATACTTTTGGTATCTGAACAATGTTCCTATTTAGACCTACAAAAATAGAAATCTCTAACCCTAGGATGCAAACTAATGAATGCACTTAATAGTTCAAATGCAAACAATAATGCAACACACCAAAAAATTGAGAAATATTTAAGCAAAAAATGTGTGGATGAATGCAATTATTAATATAATGTCTAAAATGCAACTAACATGATTTATTTTTACTATATTTATTAATGATGTTCATTTTAATCCTAGAAATCTAAAAAAATGTAAAAGTGCTAAAAATGTAAAAATAAAAAGTTAGGGTTTGATAGTAAACTTACCCAAAAGCCTATGTTTCTACTCTAACTCTCTGTAAAATACCCTTGGGTACTTTTGAAATGCACCTAGGAATTTTTGGATGTCCCTCGAGCATTATTGGGTGTTCGCGCACCTTCTGCAACCTTCTGCAAATCTCCAAAAACTCTGATCCAATGAAAAACTATGAATTTTGCACTTTTGGAAACCCTACAAGATGACACAAAAAATAACAAATTAGTAAACAAGGTAAATCAAAGTAAGAAACCCTTAGGGGGTCCCACCATGATCACCATTTGTAGAGACAAAAATGCAACACCAAATAATAAGATATAAATTGAACTCAAAATACAATATTGCACAATGAATGATTTTTATTATTAATGGGGGGAGCCTCAAAACTCCATTGTTACAATAAAGAATCTTTGAATTCTTTGATACAAATATACACAATGCTAGGGTTCTCCAAAACCCTAGCTACAACACTGGTGGTGTCTTAAATCTCGCTTCTAATCCCAATAGAAGTGAGTGGGCTTCTGATTATCCAATGTCGGGCCACTCCAGCTTAAGCAACTGCACAATGCTAATGTAACACTTCCAGATCTACACACAAGAAAATAGCAAATAGGTTAGTAGCAACTATGAGGGCTCCACAATGTGAGGCCCTCTATAATCAATACAAAAACCCTAGCTATATGATGTAAATAGCATGAACAAAAACTAAAAATACATGGAATGAAATAACAATAAAAATATTTACCTTGAGATGCTTGTTGTTTTTTGATCTATGATATTTGTTGTAGGAAATAGGTGCGGTGATGCCCTAGCATCGCCCAAGGGCTAGGAGGGCTGTAGAGCTCTAGTGTAAGACACCCATGGGTGCTCGACGGTAGCAAAAAATACCCGTGGGTGCTCGGGAATGGTGGAGGGTGCCCAGAGGCACTTGGCGGTGGAGGAGAAGCACCCAAAGGCGCTCGGTAGTGATAGGGAGCGCCTAAAGGCATTCAAGAGCTAAGGTGAGGATCTACAGAAGCAGATCTGGCTAGGCGAGAGGGGCGATGGATGCGGGGGTTATGGCGAGTGAGGATGGAAGGCAAGAGTGCTTGGATACTCTAGGGAACTCAGGGGGCAAATGGCTTAGCAAAATGACTTAGGGAAAACTTAGATTTAGGGGTTGAGCCATCAAAATGGCTCCTATTAATAATCCACACTAGGGTATGTTAGGGTTTGAGTGACACGAATTGTGTGGCTCAGATTAAAACATAACGGAGGGTGGATATTAATTTTGGGTGTGTGGCATGGATTGATGTAGATGGATGGCTAGGATTAAGTTAAATCGGATGGCTGGGATTTATTCACATATATAATATTTATATTTATTAAATATATATAAAATATAATATTAAAATATTAATATTAAACATATATTTAACAAATATGCCTAGATATATATAAATAAATGGGAAAATGGTGGGAAGACCTGGATGGACGACAAGTGACTAGGTTTTGGTGTCTACAAAAAATAAATGGAAGCTATTAGTTAGTCATTGAAGATTTTAATTTGTAAGGATTATCTTGAATGAATGGTAGGCCCCGATATCAATACATATAAAGTTACACTTGTTGAAACTGGAATATTTTCGTGTGTTAGAAAAGAAACCAATTTTAAATGGATGCTTTGACTTTTCATATCGTAATTGGGGCTTTTGCTTAGTGCATTTATCTAATAAAGTAATTATTAGATACACGAGTGTTTCTCTTAAGAAGAATAGAAACATCAAACGTATTTATGATAATAAAATAAAATTCATAGCTATAATATAATTACCAAGTAATATTGATGTGTTAACATTGAAATAGAACCTTCTTTGTGTTATAAAAAGGGGTTCAATGTAAACCTTAGAAACTTTATTATTTAAATATTACTCTAAGAAAGAAACAATTAATATTTAGAAAGCAGTTTAGTTAGATGCATTGATATAGTTAATAAAAAGGACTCCAAATGTATAAGGTGATGCTTTTGTGCATTGAAAACCTTTTAAAAATCTTAAAACCTAACGTTTTTATTAATAAAGGAAAACAAGTACTTTTATGATGATAGGATGATTTGTCCTAAAACCTAGAAGAGAGAAATGGTAAAACAATAAAAAATGGGTCAACCTGAAGAAGTTAGATTTTATATTGAATAAGAATGGGTCAAAATTGGGTTAGGGTAATATATATATGAAAATCCCCTTTTTGTTTTTTTAGGCTTCATGTGAAGACAATTAAACTATGGTAACCTAAAACTTTATGTGGTAACAAGAAGAAGGTTGAAAATTATACACCCAATGTCATTGAGATACGGGTATGCATATAACGAGACTCGAGAGTGATCATTTTTTTGATAATAATGAGGTCGGATCAAGTGACCCTGTCAGATTTTTAATGAGATATGGTATGGGACACTCCCTCCAGGTCACTTTCGAGAGTACTATGATAAGTACTTGTTTTATTTTAACTAAAATAGGGCTAGCATGATTATGAAAGCTAGTTCTACCATGATATTTGGTATGGGATAAATTATCATGGATAAAATTGGGCAATAGATATGAAGTCTAGTGTCAGGGTAATATCATGGCTCTAGATGACTTTGGGTAGTAGGAATAATTAGCTAGACACTAGGCATATGTACGCTAACCCCCTTGCATACAAATTATTAGAACAAGTCGATCGGTTAGTCAAAGTTTAGGTATGCTAAGGGATGGGGAGAGTATGCATCCACCCTCTAGGTGTTATGGGCCCTAGAGGATAACCCCAATCATGGTTCGACCCTCATGCTAGAACAAGAGGACGTTAAATGAGACAAGTCGATTCCACAAAATGGCACCTTTCATGGGATTTGGCCAATCTCGTCCACTTGGGTGGTTGTCTACAGTAGTCCTAAAACCCAAAAGTGGTATGATATGCCTGTACTAATTAAAACTTTATGTTAATGATTCATTGGGTGAAATATAATTGTTGTGAACATGAAAGCACTTTTAGGGTTAAACAATAAACTTAAATGAAAAAAATTACCCTAAAAAATTGCTTGGCTTATTTATGTGGTACAACCAGGTGAGTAGACTTGGGTTGTTACATGTGGTATCAGAGTAGAAGAGATCCTTAAGTTGTAGGACTCTGATTAAATATTTTGTTTAGATAAATTTAAACCAATAAATTAACTTGCTTCTTTTCCCTATAGGTCAGATGGCACACATGTTGCAAGGTGGATCTTCGAGAAACCCTATGGGAGCTAGGCAAGAAGAAACCACCATAAGACCTCCAAGAGGACCAAGGATAGGGTAAGGAAAGAAGGTCCTCAAAGGGAAAGAAGGATGAAACAGATAAATGAACCTCCTCCAAATGAGCCTAGTAGGGAGGAAGGAAACTTAGCAAAAGTAGTACAACTATTACAAACTCATATGGAGCAACAAAGAGAGGAAATGGCCCAACAAAAAACTCACATGGCCCAACAACAGGAATTGATAGTCCAACAATAGAAAGTCATAGAGGATTTGACCAGAGGAAGGGAAAATGTAGGTAGGATAGGGGGAGCACCTAGTGAACCTACAGGATCCAGTACTGGTAGGGCTAGAGTGAGTGTGGAGTTGGCCAAAGACCTAAAGAAGGTTATAATTTCTAAATTTAATGGAAAAGGAGATGGTGATGCAGTAGAGAATTGGTTGAATGAACTAGAGTCATACTTTTCCTTGGTGCTTTTGTCATCAGAATCTAAAACTGCCTTGGCTGTCATGAACATGGTTGAAGTAGCCCTAGATTGGTGGAAGACCTTCAAGAGAGGGTAGGGTATTGAAGCTATAGATTTCAAATGGGAATATTTTGTTAAGGAATTTAGGAACAGATTCCTAACTAAGCAATATTATGTGGAAAATTTTGGAGAATTCACTAACCTGCAACAAGAATCAATGACAGTTCAAGATTACCATCAAAAATATATCCAATTACTAAAATATGCAACCTAGTATGAGAGCAATGAAGAGATGAAAGTTCAAAAATTCATTCTAGGACTACATCCTAAGATTAAGATGGTGGTGAATATGCATAACCCTGTAGATCTTCCTACTGCTTTTGATTTAGCATGACAAGAAGAAGCAAACCAAGAGACCAGAAAGGCATACTTTAATTATCAAAATTTGTCTAAAAAAGAAAAATATGAGCTCAGGAAAAGGAAGAGCATTGGGTTTATGAAATGGGACAAAGAACAGAACAAGAAGCCTAAAGGAGGAGATCAGAATAGATAGGGAGGCAAAACCAAAAATACTTTCCAAGGTAATAAGTTTAGGAAAGATGGCAAAGGATACCCTAGGAGGAATGATCAGAGACCATCAGATCAAGAGAAGACTAAGGATACTGCACCTCAAGGCAGGAATGAAGATAGCAACAAGGGAAGCAGAGCTCCTACAAATGGTTGCTATGTATGCAAAGGGTCCCACTTTGCCAATAAGTGCCCCCATAGAGCTGATCTTCGATAGAAAGCTCTAGAAGAAACCACCCACAGGATCTTTGTGATGATAGGTAGTCCCATACTTGATGGACAAGTTACTCCTTTTTTGTTAAATGGTAAAATTTATGATAAGGATGTATGCATTTTGATAGATAGTGGATCAACTGATAGTTTTATTTCCACTAGTTTAGTGAGGGACATACCTAAAAGACCTAGGTTTTTGGCTAATGGTTGGAAAGTGGAGTATGGGTCAGGGTAGACCTACCAAGTTAATCAATGCTTATTTGATCCTTGTATCATTTTACCCCAAGGTAGAACTAATTGGCAATTGTATGTGGCACCTTTGCATACCTTCGACATCATTCTTGGTGTTGATTGGCTAAAAGCCCATAAGGCTCTTTTGAATTTTGAAGATAGATGGTTGGAGTTTATAGATGAATCTAATCAAAGGATTAGAATTCAATGTGATCGTGGGTCAATTAAACCACATCTATTGATCACAATGCAAGTGAAGAAAGCCATTAGGAAGAGGGGAATGGTCTTTGTAGTTAAAATGAATAAGAAAGAGGAAACTGAAATGGAATCTGACCTCTTCCAAAAGCATCCTATCTTGGGAGAATTTAAGGATGTGTTTCTGGAGGACCTTCTAGGGTTACCTCCTCAAAGAGAGTTTGATTTTTCTATTGAATTGTTTCCTGGAGCTACGCCCATTGCTAGGGCACCATATAGAATGACTCCTATTGAGCTACAAGAGCTCAAGATGCAACTTCAAGATTTGTTGGAGAAAGGGCTAATCAAGCCCAGTGTGTCACCATGGGGAGCTCCTATTTTGTTTGTTAAGAAGAAATATGGAACCCTAAGAATGTGCATAGACTACCGGATGTTGAATAAGGTTACCATAAAAAATAGGTACTCGTTACCTAGAATAGATGATCTCTTTGATCAATTGAAAGGAGCAACCATCTTCTCGAAGATTGACCTAAGATCAGGCTATCATCAGTTAAGGATTCGACAAGAAGACACTCCCAAGACCACTTTTAGGACAAGGTATGGACATTATGAGTTTATAGTCCTACCTTTTGGGTTGACTAATGCCCCAACTGCATTCATGAATCTCATGAATAGCATTTTTAGAGAGCAGTTAGATCATTTTGTGCTCGTGTTCCTTGATGACATATTGATCTATTCCTAGAATAAGGAGGAACATGATCAACATATGAGAACTATGCTTGAGATTCTTAGGAAGAATCAACTATATGGGAAGCTATCAAAGTGTGAATTTTACACTCCACAAGTACAATATTTGGGACATATTATCTCGATTGAGGGGATTGTGGTCGATCCCAAGAAGATAGAAGCAATTATTGACTGGCTTGCACCCATAAATGTAACTGAGGTATGCAGTTTTATGGGTTTAGCAGGCTATTATAGGTGATTTTTCAGAGGTTTCTCAAGAATTGCTCAACCAATTACTAATCTGCAAAGAAAGGGTAAGGCTTTTAAATGGATAGAACAATGTGAAGAAGCCTTTCAAATTCTGAAAGAGAGGTTGATGATCACACCAATTCTATAGTTACCTGATCCTTCTAAGAGGTTTATAGTGTGCACTGATGCATCAATTGAGGGATTAGGAGGGGTTTTGACCCAAGATGATGCGGTCATTGCCTTTGAATCGAGGAAACTTAAGAGACATGAGGTGAACTATGCCACTCATGACTTGGAGTTGGTAGTTATGGTACATGCTCTTAAGATTTGGAGGCACTATTTGCTTAGGAAACCATTTGAACTTAAGATAGATCACCAGAGTTTAAGATACATATTTACTCAACCCTTGTTGAATGCTAGACAATGATGTTGGATGGAGTTTCTAGCTGAGTATGATTTTGGTATAGAGTACCTCAAGGGTAGAGAGAATAAGGTTGTTGATGCTTTGAGTAGGAGAGGGTGCATTGTTGCAATGATGAAATATCATTATGATTTGATAGATCAGATTAAGAACTTGCAATAGAAAGATGAATTTTGTCCAATCATGTAACACTCAAGTTGAGCAAGAACTTGGAAAAGATACAAGTTTTGTATATAGAGATGACTTATTGTATTATAAGAATAGATTGGTTGTTCCAAATATGGGTGGATTGAGAGAAACAATCCTTAAGGAGGCACATAATACTCCTTATTCGATGCATCCTAGAGGGGTAAATATGCATGAGAGCTTGAGAAAGGCCTACTATTGGCTAGGTATGAAAAATGATATCAATGATTATGTGGCTAGGTGCTTGGAGTGCTAGAAAGTGAAAGTGAAACATTTGCACCTGATAGGTCATTTGTACCCACATAGTATACCTACACAAAAATGGTAGGTGGTTTCAATGGACTTTATAGTTGGGTTGCCTAAAACAAGGTTTAGGCATGATGCAATCCTAGTAGTTGTGGATAAGTTAACCAAGGTTGCACATTTTATACCTGGGAATGTACAGGATGATGCACCTGCTATAGCTAGTAAGTTCACTAGAGAGATAGTGCGACTACATGGATTTCTAGAAGTTATAATCTCTGATAGAGATTCTCGCTTCACTTCAAAATTTTGGCAAGCTTTGCATGAAGCATTGGGTACTAAATTGAATATCAGTTCAACCTATCACCCTGAGATAGATGGACAAATTGAGAGGGTGAATCAGGTTTTAGAAGATATGTTGAGAATGTATTGTATGGATCAACATACTAAATGGGAAGATTACTTATACCTAGTCGAGTTTGCATATAATAACAATTATCATGCATCACTAGGTATGGCACCTTTTGAAGCCTTGTATGGAAGAAGATGTAGGACTCCCTTGTCATGGGATAATCTGGAAGATCGAGTAGTGATCGGACCAAAAACTATAAAAGAAATGGAAGATCAATTAAAAATAATTCAACAAAAGTTGAAAGAGGTCATAGATCACCAAAAGAGCTATACGAACCTCAAAAGAACATCGAGGGAATACTTTGTGGGAGACAAAGTGTTCTTAAGGGTGAAACCTACTAAAAGTTCTATAAAATCTTCCAAACTTGACCCTAGATATGTGGGTCCATTTGAAATTATGGGAAAGATAAGCCCTGTTGCATACAAACTTGCTCTGCCACCAAGCTTATCCAAAATCCATAATGTCTTCCATGTGTCCCTCCTTAGGAAGTATATTTTTGACCCCACTCACATTTGGGATGTTTCCAATTTGTAGATGTTAGACCCACTGAAAATTGAAGTTCAGCTTGTTCGTATACTTGGTTTTAGGACCAAGAACCTGAGAAAGAGGAACATAGAGCAATGTCGGGTCCAATGGGACCACTACTCGGATAGAAATGCCATGTGGGAGAATGTGGCAGATATGCAACAATAGTTTCCTTATCTGTTTGAGTAGATATGAATATTTTAAAATATTTTATATGGATTGATGATGTATATGTATATATGTGTGTGAGTGTTTGGACTATTGAGTAGAGTAGCTTTTGATGTATGTTTTGGTTTATGCATGGATATTTTGTGGAATGCAATATGAAACACTATGTGGATAAATTAAATTTCCAAGTTCGAATGATTTATGATTCAATGATGAATTGTGACATAATGAATGATGTGTGAATAATGAATTGACATGATTATTATTGCATATGTGAAAGTTATATGGAAATGTATTTGTTGTTTAACCATGCATTAAACACAGGGACTATGTTTGTTTCTAGTGGGGGAGGATGTAACGACCCTCCTCGCACGACCATAGTTAATAGATATATTAATGAAATATACTTACCTTTTCCTATAGAATGTGGTACTGCTGATAGTCATTGTGCATGCAGGACTAGGTATATGCCTTCGACGAATAGAGTTGGTCAATGGAAAAGGTAAGAGGGAAGTGATGATTTGACCGTGAGTACATGGAAGCTCACGAGAATTGCATATCATATAGGATATCATGAATAAATTGCATTGTGTGAGTGTTTTGTTTGAAAAAAGACTATGTTTGATGGTTGTCAAAGTGAATGAACGCATATTATATTTGGTTTGGTGATGAAATTTTTGAAAGCATGGGAGCCAAATGATTATTGAAATTACCTAATGTTTTCTTGAGTAGTTTGTACAACTGAAGAAAAATAATACTTAATAAAGATTATATAAAATAAAAATATATACAAATATGATAAAAATAAAGGTAGCATATCTTTAATTATTCTATTGGATACTTTCTCCACTATATGGTAAGCTTGAATAGAGAGAATAAATCCTTGAAATTAATTTTGAATGACCAAAAATAGTTGGAACCCGATAGTGAATTTATGTTGATCACTTCCAGCTAGTCACCGTTAAAGTATTTCGACAAAGTTTGGTGTACTCGTACTATTGAACCTTTGCTGGGATGCTCTTGGAATGTAAGTGGATGAATATTTGTACTAGCAATCAAGCATGTCCATCTTCATTCTTTTATTGGAATCTGATATAGTATAATCTATGTAGAGGAAAATTGGAAGCAGCTTATTTTACCTCTTAGGAGAGTGTGGAAAATTCTTCCACAAGATATTAGTTTCGTTGTTCACCTGTAACATTTTACCGAAGTGTTGTTTGAAAATAGACCTGATTTATTTTAAATATGTGACTGTGCTACTTTTCAAAATGGAAATTACATTTAATTAAAATATGTTGGCCACCGAACTATTAAGATTTAATTTATGTTTTCTATATGGATTGTAAAGTAGATCCCTCAGGAAAAGAAACCATTTGTTTGCACTCACATGCTATGATTGAATATTACTTATGCAATTTTTAGCTTATAAAAATAAATGGAAGCTATTAGTTAGTCATTTAAGATTTTAATTTGTAAGGATTATCTTGAATGAATGGTAGGCCCTGATATCAATGCATATAGAATTACACTTGTTGGAACTAGAATAATTTCATGTGTTAGAAAAGAAATCAATTTTAAATGGATGCTTTGAATTTTCATATCACAATTGGGGATTTTGCGTAGTGCATTTCTCTAATAAAGTAATTATTAGATACACAAGTGTTTCTCTTAAGAAGAATAGAAACAACAAATGTAATTATGATGATAAAAGAAAATTCAGGGTTATAATATAATTACCAATTAATGTTGATGTGTTAACATTGAAATAGAACCTTCTTTGTGTTAAAAAAAAGGAGATCAATGTAAACCTTAGAAAAATTATTATTTAAATATTACTTTAAGAAAGAAACAATTAATATTTAGAAATCGGTTTAGTTAGCTGCATTGAGATAGCTGACAAAAAGGACTCCAAATATATAAGGTGATGCTTTTATGCATTGAAACCCTTTTAGAAATCTTAAAATCTAGAATTTGTATTAGGAAAGGAAAACAAGTACTTTTATGATGATAGGATGATTTGTACTAAAACCTAGAAGAGAGAAATGGTAAAACAATAACAAGGGTCAACCTAAAGAAGTTAGATTTTATGTTGAACAAAAATGGGTTAGATTTTATATGCCAAAACAAGAGGACCTTAAATAAGACAAATTGATTCCACAAAATGACACCTTTACAGGATTTTTCCAATCTCGTCCACTTGGGTGGTTGCCTACAATAGTCTTGAAACCCAAAAGTTGTATGATATGCCTGTACTGAAAAAAAACAACATTATGGTAATAAATCATTAGGTGAATTCTTATTTTCTATGAATATGAAAGCACTTATAGGGGTTAAACGATAATCTTAAATGAAAAATATTACCCTGAAAAATTGCTTGGCTTATTTATGAGGTACAACCAGGTGGGTAGACTTGGGTTGTTACACTTAACCTCACAATTTAAAAAAATTTCTATCATTTGTCTATCAGTTTATTTGTAGGAATAGATTGTTGTAGGATTACATAATAGGCATTTTATGTTTTTTTATTCATTTATTGTTAATTTTCCATACTTTCTTAAATTAATACAGGTCTGGATTTCATAAGAGCAAAATGGTGCATTGTGACTTCATACATACTTTGATGCTTCCATGGAAAATTTTATCCCTTTGAGGTAATTTAAAAAATTGTTTCTCTTGGTTCCAATGGAAAATTACCTTGTCCATGAAATGACCATGAGAAATAAAGGATGCCTCAGCTAAAACAACAAACCACTATTGAGTGCTATGTTGTTTCAATTGAGGAATCCTTTATATATATTTTTTTAAGGTGAGATCCTAAGAG
Organism: Wollemia nobilis; assembly: GCA_028583015.1. Lineage (NCBI taxonomy): Eukaryota > Viridiplantae > Streptophyta > Pinopsida > Araucariales > Araucariaceae > Wollemia > Wollemia nobilis. The sequence continues at coordinate 1,983,621 of JAQPPZ010017049.1, read as the reverse complement.
TGTGATTTTTAACCACCGTCCTAGGGTGACCTAAGTGGACAGTTTAAAACCACCCTCTTAGGATATAAGAGGGTGGTTATAAACCGCCCTCTTAGGCTTAAGAGGTCTTAACCCTAAGAGGGCAGTTTTTGTCCACCTTCTTATACCTAAGAGGATGATTCCTAACTACCCTCGTAGCCCTAAGAGGGTAGTTTTAAACCACCCTCTTAGATCCTAAGAGGGCAACTTTTTGAGGTGGTTTTTAGCTATCATCGTATTTCATGAAATTTTTACGATACCCTCATATACAGTGACTGAATAACCACCATTAAAGGCCTTTAATGGCGGTTAAGAACCATCGTTAAATCCCTTTTTTGGTGTAGTGAAATTAGATGATGCTGGATATTCTTTCGACAACATTCAATACAAGGGATACCCAAAGTGGAAGGAAGTTATGCAAGCATAGTATGCTTCTCTCCTACAAAATCAAACTTAGAAGTTGATTCTCTTGTTAAAGGATAAGGACATTGTTGGTTGAAAATGGGTCTACAAGACTAATTTTGGTTTTGATGGTTAGACTGAGAAGCACAAGGCTCACCTTGTTGTTAAAGGATTCTCTTATGAGAGACTTAAAAACATGAAGACTTGCCCTTATGAATCAAATGGACTCCATTTACATGATCCTTTCCATAACCACTTTACTACAATAGGAGGTTCATGAAATGGATGTCAACAAAAGATTTCTCTAAGGAGGAGAACTATATATAGTAGCCACTTGGCTTTCCATAGGATGGACCTTGTACGGCCTTAAGTAGGCACATCGTATTTGGTATGAGAGGATTTATTTCTTCTTCTAGTTTTGATTTTCATCAATGCAAGATGGAGCATGATGTTTACATTAAAAATTATGATGGACAAATTCTCATTGTTGTGCTCTATCTTGATGATTTGATAATAATTAGAAGTTTAACTTCCATGATTTTAGAGATGAATTTAAGGCTTTAATATTTCTTATGAGGTGAAATATTTTAACCTACTTCATTAATTTTAGCCATTCAAACAATTTAGTGTTCTTCAAATATTTATCCTCTTAAGCCTTATATGCTATGGATCTATTATAGCACTTTCAAATAAGGGTTATAATCCAACTCACACCACCTTTTCCTTTGGATTAAAGTTATAGGATATCTACTTCACTACATTGTTTGTCATTAGTGTTTATAGATCTTTGGTTGGGAGTATTCCTTACCTCACACTTAGCCTTTTCTATAAATTTATGTTCTAGAAGGTTGCTAAGTGGATTTTGCATTATATCAAGGTCATAGTTAATATAGGTATTCATTATTTTGTTAGATATATTATTGTGTTGATTATTAAATGGATATTCGGTTATTGACCTTTATGAGAGTAAGTTCACTTCTAGTTTTTTGTTTTTGTTTGTAGGACCATTTCTTAGTTTTCTAAGTGACAAACTACCATATCTCCATATTCTACATAGGCAAAATGTTGTAGTGCTAATTAGGCTACAAAGAATATTTGGTGAATGTGGATGGTTCTTAAGATATTGGATCTTCCTCAAAAAGGCCCCACCAGTCTGTTTTGTGATATTTAGAGGACTATTTAGATGATTTACTATACAACATAGCATTAACAAACCAAGCACATTGAACTTTAGATGTAATATATTCATCAAGTTCATTCATGATAGGTGTTTGAGTTGGCTTATATGCATTTAGCATATCAACTTATATATATATTGGCTAAGGTCATGTCCAAGGTGACTTTCCATAATTTGTGGAATAGACTTGGTGTAGGAGAGTTTCCCTCAAGAGTGATGTTTCACAAGGTTCCCTCTTTTAGCCTCTGTTTAATTTTGGGGGAGTTTTGAGATGTGGTTAATCTACATTGGAGGCCACAAACAACATTGTATTATGGTTGTATGCATTTGCATTATGACCCATATTAACTTTACGGGGTGATCATTGTATTACTATTGAGATCTAATGATAGGTTGCTTTAACAATTATTGGGATTCATGCATTATATCGTGAGTGGTATATATATCTATATCTCATTAACCCAGTCATTAGTATATTGGTTGGATATTCTTGATTTTTTAGTGAGAGAGATTATTTGTATTTAATGATGCCTTATCATAATTTTATCTTCGATGAGTGTTTTCAATATTTTATTTGTTGAGTATTTGGGTAATTTAATTGATTTAATTTGTTTTTTTTTTAAAGGTAAAATTATTATTAAGAAGATAGGTCCAAAGTTACAATAATTGGCCTGCCACTTTTGGACAGGCCCAAGATCGTAATAAAACTAACTCTAACATGTTCTTGGACCACAAACTTCTTAGTGTGATCTAAAGAGCAAAAACTCCTCTCTTGATTACAATTTTTGTTAATTCTATTCCAAAGAGCCCAAATTAGCTTCTCCCTCTTGCCATGACTTTGGGGGCTATCCCAAATTGGGACTAAGAGTGCTACAAGCAACAACATGATGTCAAACCAAAGAATAATCATCTACCCTCATCCAACACATTTCATTACCTAAATATTTGTTGGCTAGTAATAAAATTTGTTGATTCACCTCCCTCAAATCTACATTATCCTTATTCTGTTCAAATTTCAACAAGTAACCAACAAGATGTTTGCTTCTCTTTTTAGCCAAAAATTTAGCTACAACATTATTCTAATTGATTCAACTTGTTCCTATTAATGTTTTGATAATTCAACGTTAGCATGTCAGACTATTTTTAGTAGTATTACCTTTCTAATCCAATAAGATACTTAAGTACACCTAATTTGTGTTAAGTTACTTGGTCTTCTTAAATTTAAGCAACATACAATCTCTAATATATGTTTTTTTGGATTTAGGTAGTGTGATAAACCCCTACAACCGATGCATAGGGCTGAGTAATTCCCTCCCAACCATGACCCATAATAAGGTCAAAAACTATGCTTATCAATAGGGGATTAACACAACCACACACACACACCACGGTTTGAACCTTGGACCTCTCGAAGAAGAGCCAAACCCCAAACCGTTACACTGCACCCCTCGGGATCATTCTCTAATACATGTTACTCATCTTACAAAATTGAAACGTGACAAGGACGCTCGGAGTGGCGAATAAAAGGCACAAAGAAGGGGCCAACCAAGGTCTTAATATATGTTTTATTCGTGTTCACAAAGTCCTATGTTATCAAGTCAAAAATATCTATAACCTAAGTAAAAGTAATCCACTTGTTTGACCTCCTTGTAAGGTTGTTGAAAGTATATTATTCCCCCTAAAAGCTTATGAGTTGGTTGTCGGGAATTTTTATCGAGGATGTGAATAAGTCATTCAAGGACCAATGATTTCCTTATCTACTACAATGGCATTAGTTCTTAAATATTTTAAGCTTTTTTGATAATTGCAATTTGCAAACAAAAAAAATTATAAAGAAAAGTTTTGTTTAATTCAATAAAATCCTAAAAAAATATAAAATATTTACATATAGGATGCCACAAGAAATAAGGGATCCATGTGTTAGAGTGGGTAGAAACATAACCCATTTGAGACAACACACCTACCATATATTATTCGGCCAAAGTTTGATACTTAACAAGAATTCAATAGCAAGGTGGCATACATGGCACAAGAGGAACACACCACAAAAATATGAAGCAAAAAGAGAGGAATGTTATAGGAGATGAGGAGGATGTTAGGATTGTATACTTTGATTATTCAATTGTTGTTTTAATAATTGGTACAGAAGCATACACATCATCTCACACATTTTCATGATTCCTATAATATAATGAAAACATGCACAATATAAAATTATATACTTAGTTTGGGTGCAACTGCACCATTCATTTACTTCATTGATTTACAACTATTTAATTTTGTAAAATATTATTTGTGCCAAATTTATTGCCATCCAACTCCATACAATATTCTTTAGTGCATCACATAGGCTTTTCTACATATCACCCCATTCCATACAATCTAATCCAATTGTGAATGATGCACGGGTTGAATTATTTCCCAAGTGAGGATGGAAGGATGATTCAACTAGTGGAGGATACATAAATATATAAAATCATGACAATGCTAATAATAACTTTTTTATTTTTAGAACTTCTTTTTGAAACTTTTGCATGCATTTTCTATTTTCCATTGCCTTTCTAACTTTAGAATTGCTTTTCTTGTTTTCTCCAACTCTTTACATGTGTTTTTACACATGTTGGAGCCAAATTTGACTCAAAATTTGTAACCCCCAAATTTAAATTTTTGGTTTCAATCAAAATGCTTAATAATGTTGGTCACTATTTCAGTCGATGTGAGTCAATTGATTTTTCATGGGCTTATTTGATAAATTTAACCTTGGTCATTAATAATGTGTGCCCCTTTTAACAATGCTAAATTATCTTGATAAGAGTTATGACAAAATTTTATTAATCAAACTATTAAACAAACCAAGCTCCGATCTTCCTAAAATAAAGTCCCCCTTGGGCCTAATTCAATTGATAAATCATTAAGTCCTAAGGTCCAAAAATAAATTATCAAGGTTGTCGTGGTTTAAAGTCCAAAAGTCAGATATGTGAGCCTAAGGTCAAAACCAATCTTTAATTAAAACCATGAGGGTATGCACCCCGTTGCATTAAAATTCGAGCACCTCACATAAATCTAATGATAGCGCTTCATCAAAAGAAAATCCAATGGATGCACTTGATTTAATTAATCAACCTTTTAAGATGATGTGAACGAAAGAACTAAGGTCTAAAGTTTCAAAAGAAATATTAAAATCCAAGGAACATGCACCCTCATAAACGTCGAGCACATCGATCCAAATCCGATGACAACGCTCGATCAAGATCCGATCGGATGGTGGCGCTCTCATTAAAGGTGCATCAAAAAGGTAAAAGACCCCATGAGATTAATTAAATCTATTAAAAAATATTAGTAAGGGTCTAACACATCGGATAATCATCCCCCTTTTGGCTTAATCAAAGTTTAAAATCATGTGTCCCTTGGTAACTAACCCTACAGGTTGAAGAAAATCAACGACCATGCCAACATTGATCGAAATCCAACGGTCGCGTCGGAGTCAAAACCTAAATGAGGAAATGGTAAGGACATTGGGTAAAAATGAAGGTAAAGCCAAGATTAATTATGCATTAGTGAGGGTATAATACGTTGCTAATTTCCCCTTTCGGATTAAACCAAGATTAATCAAATGTAATAATGCACCCCTTTTTGGCTATCGAGTGTGCAACTTGTAGGAGATCTAACGACAATGCCTCATCAAAGAAAAATCATATGGATGTACTCGATGCAATGAAACACCCTGATGTAAGCTCAAAGAAATCAAATGATAGCGCTTGATCAAATTTTTGATCCGACGATGTGCATTCATCACTAGTTACCAAGGATAAACTAATGAATGACATGATTAATCACGTGCCAAATTAAAAGGAATTGGTCGATGCACTTTATTCGATGAGCACATCAATCTAAATCTAAGGGTAGCACTCCATTTTTACTTAATCGGATGGTGGCACTTAAAAGAGCCAATCGAAAGATAAGCCAATCAAAACAAAGCAAATCCAATGGTAGCGCTCCATTGAGATTAAAAGGATCCGATGGCAGCGGTTGAGTCAAAGTCAAAATGATAAGATACAAGCAGGGCTAATCCAATGGACATCTTCTGATGAATCCAACGGATGTGCTCCCTCTCAAAATAATCCAATGGCGGTGCATGCTTCAAAGGTAAGTCTAATGGTAAGCCTAAATTAGCATTCCATTAATCAAATTTTAATCACATTAGCAATGGTCCTAACACATTACTAATCGCCCCTCTTTTTCTTGATTAATCAATATTAATTAAAGGGAGTTTTCAAAGCATGTTCTTTAGGTTATCTAACCCGCAAGTTATAAAAAATCCAAGGCAGCAATGGAACCAAGGTTGATCCAATGGTTGCGCTCGATCGCGGTTATTCAGGGAAACCTAGGATACCCAAGACAATGACAGGCACTCACATCAAGAACCAAATCTTATGGGGATCCCTAGGATGATTGTTGCCCCCATTAAAATGTAATCAATCCCTAAGATTTAATTATCATTTTGGGCCAAGGTGGCATGAGGTTCAAAATGGAGGCCACCCCTATCACACGTCACAGTCCCACGTCAGAGAGGGAGGAGCTTCAGAGACCAATAGCAAAGCTTTAAATGATTGCAGGTACACAAACCAAAGAACCCAAAAACACATAGGATGACGGGCTTTACCCGCCATCAAAGCCCAACCTCGGAAGAAATGTGTTGGCAAATTTCCTTTGGCCCATTTTGAAAAGTAGTTGGTAACATCGTATTAATGACAAAACGTGTGAGAATATCGAACTCATTTCACCACCCAGTATTTGAGCTCACCAAATCGGCAAATTTACCACCCTGGTAATCTAAGAGCAAAAATTGATACGCAAGAAGTACAAAGAGAGGAAGAGTTTCGAGCTTCCTTGTTTCAGAAGAACTAGACTCGCTATCGTGAGCACAATGGCATCTTGGGGAGACGTTTTTACACCCGAAGACACCAGAGAAGCAATAAAATTCATTACAGACCGGTCACCATACTCTAAGATTTTTGGACCGCCTGTACCTAACAACACAATGTATGAATTCGCTCAAAAGTGTGGAGCTGACAAGAAACCTACTCCAGCACAATAGTACGAGATCGACAACGCATGTATCAAAAGTTTTTCTAATGTGATGGAGAATGATAACAGGACCCCATGGATAATGGCTGACCTATTTCATAAAGCTCGAAGACTACAATACAAGGGTTTCCCTAGAAGTAACAGATGGAACAGTAACCTCGGGAAGTTGATATGTCCAAAGGTTTACTTCTCCTCAGATTTAATGGCATGGTTAGTAGTAGCATATGATGAAAGGACCAAAACATTTTGAGATAATAAGGATCGACCAGTGTTCAGCACCAAAGTCGAGCATATCAGGCAAGTTTTCAATTTGATAGAGTATACCACCTTTTTAGTTAAAAAGGTAATTGAACATCAATCTCGAATGTTCATAGGATTAGAAGTTTTTAAATCTTTGTTTGATACACACGAGAAAATAGTTAAACAATTCCCAATTAGGAAGACTGCTTTTAGGCCATGGGTCCAAGACTTTTGTGATATGATAAACATAGTCTTAGGAGTACAGGATCTCAGTATGGTGGACAAAAAGGTTTTGTATTTAGTAGCACAGTGCAATCGGGCACATAATACCCCAATTTATGCATGGGAATTAGAATTGAGTAACCAAATACATGAGCAAATGGTAGAATTGAAAAAGGTTATTTTTGAACAAAGACAAGAGATGCCCTATTTTTCACAATACTCATTTTTCATCCACCTGATAGCGGGACAATTAGGAGAAGAAGCCTAGAAAAGAGTAGAAGTCGTTAACAGCCCCTACGTCCAAACCAGTTTTTGGAGAATACATGAAGGACGGACTCACATGGGCTGGTTCTACGACCATTTTATGGTAGAAATCCATTGGATTTTAACCGACGTACTCCCTGAGAGGCTAGGGCCAGGAGTAAGATCTTTTATCAAAGAAAAGGAGATTGGGGATTTCTTTTTCTCATAAGGGTTCACTTATATCAGGCTCTATGGGGCCAAAATTCCCCCTAAGCTATTATCGATGTATTGTCCATTATCCCTAGCAGCTCTGGAGTTATGTAGGCAGGTGGCAGAGGAAGCCAAGATGAGACTAGTGAAGAAACATGGTAAAGTCCCCTGGCTCAATGTCCCGTGTCGTTTTGGGGACTATATATTTGTTGGCTACCCTGCACTGCTCAAAGGTATGTTTGATTTAGATACTATGGACTTCAATGAGATAACTTGGAGGTTTTATGATCCAAAAGGGATATACAGTAAAATGATGGAAAAATGGGAGTATGCTCGAATAAAGCATCGAAAGGATGCTTATGAAGAAATATTATTGGAAGCCATGGAAAAAGGGGAAGATTTACAAGTTGTATGGGATGATTTCCCTCCTAAAGATAGAGGCAACACACAAATTCATGAAGCCTATGATTACCCTACAAAATTGAGAAGGCTTCGAGAAATTTTAGTGGAATATGTAGCACCTATTTTACTAGAAGTAACTCAAGCAATCAAGGAAGACCCCTTATTGGAGTTGATAGAAGAATAGGGTATTGATCAAATGGAGGTCACTGTAAATACTATAGATATAATAGAACAACAGGTCAGGCCTCCTGTAGATGATCATCTCAGAATAGAGGCAACACCAAGCACTTCCCAAGAGGTTTCCAAAAACCCAAGCGTAGCTAAAGGGAAAGAAATTGTGACCACACCTATTCAAAAATCTTCTTCCCCAAAACAGGCTATAATTCCCATTTCTGATAGAGTATTAGCTGTAACAAGTGTAAAGAAATTGGCACCCATGGCCATCCCTACCTCTTTAAAAATAAAAGGACAGGAGGTTAAAGTTCCATTAGTAGTAAGGATGAATATGAGAAGAACTGGTGGATTTGGGGGTCTATTCCAAAGTCACCAAGTAAAGAGACAAACAGAGATAACCACTATAGAGAAGAAGAAGCCAAGATTATCTTTACCTTCTACATAGGTTTTTCTAGAAAGGACAGATGAACAAACTACTTTCACTACTGCAAATGAGCAGGAATTACAGGTAGTGGTAGAGATGGGAAATATAGGAGAACAACTTATAGATGAACCACGATTAGAAACATCTGTATCAGATATAGCAGAGGTAAATCTTCCTGCCCTACAAGATCCACTTGTCTTCAGAGTCAATGAGGAGACCGAGGGCTCATCAGTACTAGGAAAAGAAGGAGATATGGTCAAAGTTGTCAAGGCAATGCAAAATCAAACCATGGACCAACTAGTTGAGAAAATTGTAGAGTTAAGGAATCAATTGAAAAGAGAAGAGAAGGAAAAAGCCAAAATGAAAGCATTAATAAATAAACAACAGGAAGAATTGGCAAAAAAGGATCCTCCAAAGGCACATCCCCCTCCAGTGGTAAATATTCAGAATCATGCCTATTATCTAAATGCAATGAAGAAGGATATGTCAATGAAAATACAAGTTCATGCCAAAGGGCTCATCGAGATGTTTAGGCAGATTAGGGTGATCCAAATAACTGCTCGAGAAATACAGACATTGATACAGGAGAAGGAAGAAGACTTTGAAGTCATTCGTCCTACCCTTGATTTAATAGGGGATAATTTTGAAGAGTTGCAGGGTCAAGAGATAATCACAAATAATGGCAATAAAATCCAGTTCAATTTTGAGTTCTTGAAAGCAACCTTGTTTGGGGCAAACCAGGAAAGGTGGATCAATGTTGTAACTAAAATGGATAATCTGATAGAAGATGCAATAGGTAAAATGGTAGATATTGGTCTATCCTTAGACACATGCTTGGAAGCCCCCAGTATAGAAGAGCTACTCAAGCATACAATAGAAAAATTTGACTGTGAGTCAGATGATGAGTCAGAAATGACTAGACAATCTACCTTGTTGGTAAATACTATGGAGATGTTACTCTTCCAATATGAAAGAAACAAGCCCATTCTTGCTGTATAGAAAAATAGAATTTTGTAGGAAATGAACATGCTGAGGTTTGCTGCCACCTTTGACATAGAAATTTGGAGATTAATAAGTGAACAAATAAAGAGGCTACAATAGGGTCAAAAAGGAAAAGAGGTTGAAACTTACAGTCAATGGCTGGAAGAGAGTTCAACACAACAAGGACCTGTGCCAATAGAAAAAGTCTTCGAAGCAGTTAAAGAGCCAAGTACTCAAAAGGAGACAGTTCAAGAGGAAGCAGTTGAAAAGGAAACAGTTGTAAAAGAAGTAGTGGAAGAAAAAATAGATTCTCCAAACCCCACCATCACTGGTTAAAATAAGCTACTATTTGAAAAGGTCAAAAGAGAGGGTACAACCCAAACAAAAAAAGATAGTGGAAGCCAGTTGTACCAGTTTTGAAGATCAAATCAAAAGAGGACAAGTGTAAGGCCAGAAATAAACCAAAAATAACAGAATCAAGAACCAATAGCTATAAAAGGAAGCAGACAGGTTCAGATTCAGCATCAAGCAATTAGAGAATAGCATTTTTGCTAAGAGGTATACTTGAGTGCCCTTTAGATTTGTGTTGTTGTATCTCCCTTTTGTGTCTATTTTTCTCATTCATTCTTCTTTCTTCCCTTTACTGTGCAGGATTTTGATAGGAAAGTGCTCAAGAAGCTGAGATTATTTCCTATCCTATTGATCTTGAGATTCAGAGACTCTACTATTACCAGATTGGAACAAGGAGAGTAGGAGAGACCTGTTACATTATTTGAATAGAGTCTTCTTCATTGTATTGATGTATTTCTTTGAGAAAAATAGAGTTAAAAGGCATCATGCCCACTCTGCATGTAATATTTTATGAAATCAATACAATTCTAAGTTTCATTCCTGTTATATCTTTGTCTTGGTATTGTGTGTCACTGTGTAATGGATTACATTATTTGAATGCATTATATACATTTCTTTCATTGGTTAACTTTTAGTTTTATTATGATATTCAAATAAATCTAAGAGCACCAATTTTCTTTTCCCCATTCTCTCCGTTCATGTCAAAATTGTTGTTAAATTGCTATAACATCCCAATGAATCTAGGCATCGGTCTACATAAGGCATAACAATTGGTTATTTTCTTGCTTGGTCATTTTAATACATATAGTGTTATATTAATCTGGAGCATGTAATCAATGATTTATCATAGAATTACCGCTGGGGTTTCCTTACCCATTATGTAGTTTTCTTTTAGCAATATTCGTGTTTATCAGAACAAAGAGGCAGGTTGACCAAAGCCTATAATAGCTCGTTGGTTTCAAATGGATTTTTGCAGCGTGACAATCGAATCCTATGGATGCAAGAATCGGTTCCAACACCACATTAAGAATTATTTTTTCTAGTATTCTCCCCATTTATGATTAATGTTCTTTTTTTCAATTTCTTGAAAAAATTCCCTCTTCAACTTGCTACTATACATACACCTTGATTGCTTCCCATACATGTTCATGTATCTTTAAAAACTACTGCCCATACACGTTAACATATCTTGGAACATCCTATTGGATTACTTGTCTAACTTTATTTGTTGAATAATTTGTTTTATATCCAATGACTCAACTAGAAGTGTCCTAATGGTAACCTTCTCATCCTACTAGACTGTATGGATAACCAGTTGATGCAACCACCTTGTGTAAGAGTAGATCATTGCTTATGAGGTTTAATTTGTTGTTTTTGCATCAAATATTCATCTTTCTTATCTCATATGTGGGACCTTGATTTTATCACACATAACCTTCATCCAATAGTTCTCTTTACTTCCTATTTCTCTTATGAGGATACACTTGCTACTACCCTTTCTATTTTGGGGCTACTCTTGCTACTGCTTTGTTTTCTTAAATTCCATTACTTTGAATATTATGCCATGTTATAGGTATGGATTAACTAAGACTCTAATCTAGGACCTCAGTGTGTTGAGGTTGCTCTACTAATGAGCTTCTAGACCCTTCTTAAACTAACCTATGACTCGAATGTAGGATTATTGCTACCCATTACTACAATGTCTCCCTTAAGCCTATGAGTACTCGAGGCTCCTAGCTTTAACTTTGGATCCTAATTTATAAACCTAGATATGACATCAAATTTTAAAATTGTATACTCTAATAATAAAATTGTAGTTATATCAAATACTATGAAAGCATATAAATTATTTCACACACTTTCATCATTCCTATAATATAAAATAAACACGTAATATTTGCCAATATAAAATCATATACTCAATTTGGATGCAATAGTACCACTCAATTACTTCATTGATTTACAACCATTCAATTTATATATAATATTCTTCATTCTATATTTGTTACCATCCAACTCTATATAATATTCTTCATTACATCACATAGGCTTTGCTACATCTCACTCCATTCCATACAATCTAATCCAACTGTGGATGATGCACAGGTTGGATGATCCACCCAAGTGAGGATGGATGGATGATTCAACTGGTGGGGATACATCAATATATAGAATCATGACAATGCTAATAATAATGTTTCCAAGTTATTTTTTCTGTTTCTAGAACTTTCTTTTTTACTTTTTAAGACAATTTTTTATTTTCCAATTTCCTTAAAATTGCTCTTTTATTTTCTCCAACTCTTTGCATGTGGTTTTTCAAATTAAGCTTTATTTTTTCTAGTAGATGAGGAGATCAATAGTCTTTATATATCATTGTAAAGGTGTCAACCCTCATCAATAATCCCACAAACACCTGATCTTATTGACGAGGACCCTACAAACAAAGGAAAGGGTGAACCTAGGATAGGAGAACACAATGAAAAAAAAAATTAGGAGTGTATTGCGAATAAATATATTGATATAGTGTTGCAGGAGGGGTAACAACCAATAGAATCACTAGTTGTGGAATAGGTGATAAGGCATAAGAAAATTATGGATATTAATGGTGTTGATTTGGAGGGAGGAGAGATACACTCATTTTCATAATGATTCAAAGCTAAATTTGTAGTAACAAGTTTTACAATGATCAAGAAACCTTGAGTAAAGGAGGATCTTGATCCAGTGCAACAATATTTTGCATAATAAACATAATGAGAGAAGGTGATAGGCCATGGAACAAAGGGAGCACTTGATGTATGGCTAAATAACAAATAGGGAAGGAGAAAATACGAGTTGAGGAAGACATTGAGGATGTCCTCATACAACAAGATGTGCACAAGAGAAAGCTTTTTGTAGAAGAGGAAGTGGGAGATGATGAAACAAAATATCAAGATAAAGAGGAAGCAAATTATGATAAAATAGAAAACAAATATGAAGATGAGGATGGTTTTTGAGTGAATATTATTGAGTTATTTGATTTTTTAATGCTTGTTTTTTTGCCACAATTACATGGAAAGGATATAGTATAAGGATCAAAGGAGGAAAATAATATGATATTCTTTACATAGATGTGGGATTTGGTTGTTAGAGCACACAAAAACTATGTTGAAAATAACTAGTGTCAACTCTAGATAAAGAGATTATTCTAGGAGATCAAAATTTTTTGCAAGTGGTTTGTGAGTAGAAGATAACAATATCAATTGAATGAGATCATGGATTTCAATTAGTGGGATGTGAAGACAACAAAACTATTGAAGTAGAAAAATTATTGTTAGACAGGGAGGTTCTCTATAGAGAACTCCCTGGGCTTTTATCGCCTAAAACTTAATGTAAATAACCATGGAATCGAATATAACAAAGTTTCAATATAAAGAACTCAATAAATATAACAATAAAAATAAGAATAACTCAGAAATACAAAATAATCACTTGGAAAATGCTCATAAAAATACTAAAAATGCTATAGAATAAAGGTCTACTAATGCATGCTATGTGCTATGCATTTCAATACCAATTACAATGCTTTATCACAAATATATAATAGTATGTGACTCCTCATGTGATGCACTCTTGACCTTCACTCTTCTTTGTAACTCTTCACTTTCCTACTCTAGGGATACATATGCACTCTTACATAATGGACACTTGGGCACATTTACACTCACAACACTTGCACACTTAATTACATGACACTTGTGCATTTTCTACACATTATTACATTACATGAAATATTAACTCACACTCTAATCTAAGATACACACCTAATCTAATAATGTACCAAATAATGTAATATTCTCCAACACTGCTTGTATTACATTATTTTGTTATTGAAGGCTTTAGTATTCAATACAGTCTTTATATTTTAATTTACTTTGCATTGTATGCCTCCTTCATATTGATTATATTCCTTTTCTTCTTGCTTGTCTTCATCTTTAGTTTCAACTCCATGTTCTTCAGTTTTTGTGTTTTCTTGAACTATCTTCTTATCATTGAATTCTTCTAAAATAATTTTCCCTTTGCCTTTGTTCTTTATATCACGTCTTATTTGGTATATTGTCTTCTGAAAATTCACTTAAAGCATCATGATAAGATCCTGAATTAGATTAACTTGATGTATCAATATTGCATGAAGAATGAAATAGTTTTTCCAAAAAGGATTCATCTATTTTTTATTTCTTCTTAAAATATTCAATCAATTCATTTTATTCTATGCTTTCTTCTTTGTGATATTTGAGGGTAAGTAATTCCATATATAATATGCTACCAATATCCAAAGAAATTAGAATATTATCTTTTCCATTATCAATTGCTTCAATAATCCTAGTATGTAGATAATATTCTAAAGTTTCAAAGCTTTCTTCTATAGCTTCACTATAGATCAATTTTGTAGCTAGATCTATGCTTCCTTCAAATTTTGTAAGCAAATTTTTTATTCTAATTTTTATGACATTTGCTCTTTCTTTTCTAATTATGTTTTCCATATCATTATCAATTGACTTCTTGAATGTAGACATCCTTTTGACTCCCTGGTTTTTAAATAACAAATTTCAGGTTTTCAAGTTTTACAAGAACCTTTGCAGTTGAATACCTTATGGCTTCCTAATAGAAACTAGAATGTTTGCAAACTTGTGAATTCCTAAATTTTAAATAGAATTTCTTGTCTTTCCATAATTAACTTATTGAAAAAATTCTATGGATTTTTAATTTTAAGAAATAATAAACCAATAAAGCTTTCAAGTATTAATTAACTCTTAAAAACTTCAAATTAAATATCCTAATGCCTACTTATCACTCCAAAACTTTAACAAGAAAATATGGTAATAATTTCTCTACTTATCTCTCCATTAATCTCAATAAACCTTAACAATAATAATCAACATTATAAACAAGGTCCCATAGGGGGTTTCCCCCTAAGGTGTCTGAAAAATGGTTTGGTGCTTTAATAATCAATAAATATGAAGGTTAAAGGAGTGTGGAAGGATGGAGGCTGAAGGAGTGTGGAAGGCTTGAGGCTAAATGAGTGTGGAAGGTTGGAGGTTGGAGGAGCGTGGAAGGATGGGTTGGATGAAGGAATGTGGAAGGCTGGAGGCTAAAGGAGTGTGGAAGGTTGAATGATGAGTTGATATTTGGAGTGTTAAGGCTAAAGAAGCATGGAATGCTGGATTGGCTAAAGGAGCATGGAAGTCTGGACTAGCTAAAGGAGCTACAATGAAAGGTTGGTATGTTGGGTGGAAGGTTGGGATGACTCAAGGAACTTGGAAGGTTGATAAGTTGGAGCATAAAAGGCTGGGTTGGTTGAAGGAGCTATAATGAAAGGTTGGGATGTTGAGTGGAAGGCTAGGAAGTTTCAAGGAGTGTGGAAGGCTACTTACAAGGAGAAAAACAAAATTGCAAAGTGTGAAGGATTAGGGTTTTTTTCTAAAAAACATTTCATCTTTTAGGAGCCATATCTTTGCAAAGTGTTATCCAATCCAGCTGATTCTTGGACCAACTTGTGTAAAATTTTAAGAGCTTTAAAATGAGTGGCCATATGTAAAATCCTAAGTAATATTGAGTTAGATATGATCCTATTAAGTTAACCATTCAAAACAAGGGCAGTGACAATTTTTCAAGTCATAAAAATAAAATTGCTCATATTTTACGAGCCATATCTTCGTGAAGATTTATCTGATTTAGCTTATTATTGGACCAACTAGTGTAGAATTTGAATAGCTTTAAAATGGATGGTCATATGCAAAAGTATAAGCAATATTGAGGGAGATATGATCCTATGAAGTAAACCATTTGAAATAAGGGCAATGACAATTTTTCAAGTCACAAAAAATGAAATTGCAAATATTTGCCAACTAGGGTTTGAATGATGGGAAGAGCAATGAAGGGCTATGACTTCAGTGAGGAAGGAAACTAGCAATTCATATTTGGTAAAGTGGACTATGATAGTGTGATGTTTTATAATTATTACTCTATTAAGATGTAAGGCATAAACAGTAGAGGTGAATTTTTGGTATTGTGAAGGTTGCTATAGGAAAATATCAAGAAATATGCTAAATTTTGGAGTAATTGTATTCATACAAAAATTTGAAAAGATCCAAAAAATGAAAATCAAGAATTCAGACATTTTATGTAAAATGATGTAGGTTTCTAGCTATAGCATATCAATTGAGATGAGAAGTGTATCTATTTGTAAACTCTCAAGCTCTAAATAAGAGAGATATAATTTTTCAAGGGCGAGGGACTCGAGTACAACCCCTTTTTATCCAGCAAAAAAAGTTTTTCAAATTTATAAGCTCCTTTATTCCTCCTTTTAACCTTAGTAAAAATGTAAATAAACTTTTGAAACCCTTATTACCTCCTTAATGGTGCATCTTGCTAGAAATGCATTCTCTAGCATTGTATTTCACTGTGCCTTCTTCATCTTCGAGCATATGAGAATGGATGATCACTTTTCTTCCTCTTCAACTTCTTACCCTTTGATTGGATGCTCCAACAAACTCTACCAACAAATGTAATATGCATAAAACTATTTAATTAGTTTGAAAAACGTTTCATAGTCATTTACCTTATGCATTCCAGGTTGCACTCAAGCATTCTACCTACACCTTACATTACGTCTAGCGAGCTTTGACAAAGTGGTGTGATGAGAAATTTGATTATTCATTCTAAGCATTTCACTTGACATTTGGTACTTTCTCCTTAGTGCAATCATTCAGACATAATGTTATCCATGCTTAACTCTTTGAATATTTGTTGCAATATTCTAATGCACTTCAAACGCTCAATTTTCATCGCATATGGCACAAGCGTTCCTAAGTGATGCTTGTACTTTCCCTTGGTGCTTTATGTATTCCTTTAGATGATGCTTAGAGTGGTGCTTTATCTTTCACTCTAGATGATGCTTTACGAAATGACATATTTGGTTCTTCAACAATAGAATGGCCTTGGCACTTCAATTCTTGCACTATTTCACTCACTAATAGTGCTAATTATGCTTCAACTTCTTGTAAGACCTTGCTTACTTGTGGATTTAGCCTGAGATACCTAGGCAACTCGTAGATATACTTATTGGCTACTTAGATTGACACATAGTATCTGAGTGGCTCACAGATTTTAGATAGTCCAAGATGTCTTATTATCTCATGGTTTGTTGCTAGCTATTGCCGACTCAAAGCACTTCCTAGCTTGTAGCTCTTGAAAATCACTATCTCATGGAGAACTTGACACTTTGATTGCCCCCTTGTGTTCAGTTTTATTCTGATTAAGCTTTGATCTTCTTGAATTACACTCTTATCAAAGCTTGCTAATTATGATTACCTTTATTTTGTGCAAGTTCACGTGCATTTTTCTACGTTCAATAAAATACATAAAACTATTATACCATCATGAAATTTACCTTGTAGTGGCTACAAATTTACTATATTTCTTTTAATATACCATTCTAGCTTATAGTTTTATGGCTTTCATTGTTGTTCTCAAGTTCTACCTTGCTTGCTATCCTTTAATTCTTTCTTGCTTGATGTTGCTTGTTATTCTGCTTTAGCATTCTTAACTAGGTGCTCTACATTGATGTTCCACTTTGGCATTTGTAGATGCTTCATAGCGCTAATGGATATTATGTTCTCCTATTTACTATTTGCTTTGTTAATGAAGAACACAAGCTTATACTGAGAGGGGGGTGAACAGTATAAGACCACTTTTTACTTTTCTTTCCCAATCAATATTATGCAATGTATCAATAGCAATATCAACAATAGTAATCAAAGCAATGCACAAATCACCACACACAATAGAGACACCAATTTAACGTGGTTCACCCAATGTGGGCTACTCCATGGAGAAAATATTTCACTAAAATTTTCTCAACAAATCTCTTGGGAATCCTTTCCCTATTACAATGTTTATGGACCTCTGTCCAAAGGAGACACCAATCCCCTAATCAAGTTCATGGATCTCTATCCATAGGAGAACTCCTTCTCCTTTGCTCTAGTTGGTGATCTTCTAGAAGAATTGCTACCTCCACTACACTGGCTTATGGATCTCTATCCACTGAAGACTCTTGCCCTCACATAGAAGACCTATCTTCACTACCCTAGCTAATGGACCTCTATCCACTGGAGACTATTGTCCTCTATACTCTGTCACCTCCAAAGCTTGCTCTCAACTCTATCTCAAATCTGCACTAAACATAGTCCTTTGATCTAGCACAAATCTGCTCAATATCTATCCTCAAATCTACACTAAACATAGTCCTTCGATCTAGCACAAATCTTCTCAATATCTATCCTCAAATATGCACTAAACATAGTCCTTTGGTCTAGCACAAATCTGCTCAATATCTATCCTCAAATCTACACTAAACATAGTCCTTCGGTCTAGCACAAATCTGCTCAATATCTATCCTCAAATCTGCACTAAACATAGTCCTTCGGTACAAATTTATCTCAAGCCTTAACACAAAGCTTGACTCAATCACAAATCAACTCTACTAGATCTACCCCAAACCTTAACTCAAGGTTTGAACAAATCAATCAATCAACTCTGCTCTCAAGTCTTCTCAAAGACTTGTCTCAAATCTACCTTGTAAGCTTCCACAAAAGCTCACACTAATCTATCCACAAGTCCTCTCTAGAACTTGTCCAATCTGCTCAACAAGTCTTCACCAAGACTTACCTCAAATCTGCTCAACAAGTCTTCACTAGAACTTGTTCAATCTCATAAAAACATATAGAGAATTTTTAGAGACTCAATATGCTTCACACTCATCACAATGCTCAATCACTTTCAATCTCTTTCTCAAATCAAATTAGAATATAGAACAATTTGTTTCATATAACTTGAACTATCACTTCAACACTTCCACTTGACTAGGCTCAATCAACTCCACTCAATCAATCACTCAATGAAATACTCCTTGCTTACAAACCCTAGTCCAAGCATATGAACACTCACTCAATTATTTCCAACAATGCTTATCAAACAATCTCACATAACAATGATACTCATGATCTTTCACAAACCCTAGTTCAAGATAGTTCTCAACTTCACATAACAATGATACTCATGATTCTTGCACAAACCCTAATTCATGCATATGAAGGTTCACTTCAATATTTCCAACAATGCTTATCAAACAAGGTTTCTTGTCATCAACTTTCACTCAGAAAAACCTTTAACAATCAAACTCAACAATGCTTATCAAACAACCCTTTTCACTCCAACTTAGCATTCACAACATCCAACAATCACTCACAAGGAAGATGTGCCCATACCTTTTTTTTTGATGAAGAATTGCCCTTAAAAACCTGTCTCAATCACAATTATTCTCTTTGCCAATTTTAAGGGTTAGGTAGCAAAAACCTTCTCAGAATTTTAATCAATAATTTCCTCACAAATTATTTTCACCATACACAACATGAGAACTCAATTAACCTTATTACTCCTTTCAAATATTAAACAAAATAAAACTTTATTTTGAAATAACATTCAAAACCATCTAATGCCTTATCACTCCATTCAATATTCTAATCACCAAAAATCACAATATAAAAATCAACTTTCACAACCCTTATATCTCCCTAAAATCTTATGCCAAACAACCTTAGGATAAAAATTAAATTTGAAAAATTTAAATACCTTTTGCCCTTGGTGGGAATCGAACCCATGCTATGCTTCCACTAGCACCCTAGCCGTGGCTCCAACCATCACGTGAGCTAGGTGCTCACCTTGGGAGCAAAGAGCACCACATGCTCTATATCCTTCCCTCTTGGCACCTAAACAAAAAGATTGTGCTGCTTCCTTTGGCGCCCAAACAAAACCTTCACCAAAACTACCATCGAGATTCGATCGTGGGTCCTCCCACTTCCAAAGCCCTAAGTCACAACCGCTTGCCACTAGGCCAACCCGTCGATGGATATGAGGCTTAGAGCCTCACCAACCTTATTCCTTCGTTGGTGCACACAAGACAAAAAATTTGTCTTCTTCCTCGCACGAAAATCACATAAATCGTAGGCTTAGAGTAATTCAAATGAAGGTAAGTTCTTTGCCACTAAGGCATATGGTATTTATACCATTATGCCACCATAATTTTTAGACGTCGATGGAGGGATTTATTCATGACGTCGACGCATTTCTTTTTGCCTTGCAACCCTAACTTTAGGGTTAATTAAATTATATTATAATTTAATTAATAATAAAATTATTATAATTAACTTATAATTAATTTAATAACCATAGGGTTAATTAAATTAAATTACAAATTAATTTATAATGAAATTATTATAATTAATTTAATTACTTTAGGTATTTCCATTAGACCTTTAATATTATAATAAAATATTATAATATTATTTTTCTTGGGCCTTCTAACTTCTCCTGTAGACCTTATCTGATCACCTTCTTATTTCTGAAACTGACTCTTGAAATCCTTCCTCTTGCACTGCTCACTAAATCTGACTTTTGACATCAATGACAACAAATCTTGCTCATATTTCCAACAATCTCCCCCTTTGTCATTGATGGCAACCCATTTTCCTTTTACCATTCCTTTTACCTTTTTTTTTCTCTCCCCTGAGAAATTCTCCCTACTGAATGCTCTCCCCCTAACTCAAATCTCTCCCCCTTTGTCATCAATGGCAAAGGGTCACCTTTGGGGCTCGGGGCTAAGAATGAGACTCTTAGCTTAGCCCCTCCCCCACCTCCTCTTGAGGTGGTTAATTCTGGGGTGGGAGTATTTCTACTCCCAGCATGCACTGATATTTTCCTTTGTCCACTTTCCTCCTCATCTGATCCTTCTGATTCCTCTGACTATTTATGTTCTTGCTTGTCTCTAGAATTTTTGCTCTACACCACTTTGTTGTATGTCCATCATTATTGCACTTATAACACTTAATGTTGTTATTCCTTGGAGGTGTAAATATCTTGGGATTTCTCTTGGTGAAGCCATATCTATTCCTATCATGAACCCTACAATTCATTGCCTTGTGACCAAACTGATTACAAGAGTAGCAATACCCTTGAAAAAGTTGTCTATTTTTGAAGCTTCCATATTCCTATTTTCCATGTGTCCTGCATTGTGTAGCCTTGTGCCCAAACCTGTGACATGAGAAGCATCATCCATTGAAACTACCTTGCCTTGACCTCATTGGTCTTTTAGTTTCTTTTACCCTGTGTTGGTTTCTGTTCCATCTGTTCCTCATTTGTGCATTGTTCCTTTCTTTGTTGAACTTTCTGTTATCCAAATCTTCCTCAGAAGTTTCACTTTCTCTTACACTCTCTTCTTCTGAAGTTTCTTCTTCTTCAGAACTTGATATTGACTCCTCTCTTTGTTTCTTTTGTACCTATTCAAAACCAAGTCCTATTTTGCTTGATGTAGGTTTTTGTGTCTTGATAATCTTATCCAAATTCTTTGAGCTTCTCCCAAACCTGTGTAACCTATCCTTAGACTCTTTTACTTCCTTCCTTAGTGAAGCTACTTCATGCTCTAACCTTTCACATTCTAAGACCTTTGCTTCTAACTTATCTTTGAACTTCCTTGTCTTAGCCATTGACTTATTTAGATCCTCTATAAGCTTTCCTTTCTCTTCATCACATTCTTGAAATTGAAGCTTAAGTTGGGAGTTTTGCTTTCTTACCTTCTTTAATGCATCAAGAGCATGAATAAGCTCTCCCTCAAGATCAAATTCTCCCTTCTCTGATTCTTCCTCTATTTGTTTACCTTTGAAAACATCTTCATTCTTTTCTGACTTGTCTTCTATAGGATCACCTCCTTCTTCTTCTAGTGCCATAAGAAGATTCTCTTCTGGTCCTTCAAATGTATCTTCATATTCATCATCACTAAAACTGAATCCATTCTTTGTACAACTATCCTCAAGATGACCAAAGTTACCACATCTAAAATATTTGAGGATTATTGGTGTCCTTTTCCTAACCACTTCTTTTTCTTTTGCCAGAAATAGAACTTCATCTCTATCATTATCTGAGGAACTATCATCACTATCACTTGAGTTCTTACTTGCCTTATCTACATAGAAACTCTTCTTATGCCTCTGGAAAAACTTCTTCCCTTGTGTACCTTGTCCATCCCTATTTTTATTTTGGTACCTGTGCCTTCCTGCATCCCTGTTCTTATGATCATGTTTCTCATCACCATTGCTATTTCTAGCTTCTGGACAATCAGATGCATAGTGACCATATTTTCCACATTTAAAACATCTAACTGATTTTGTACCTTTATACTTTCTTGAGTCCTTGTTCCTTCTACCATAATTGGCTTCTTCATCACTGGATAGCTCATTGCTTGAATCTGACTTCTTACCCTTAGTCTTCTTAGTGGCTTTAAATGTTGCTTCTTTCTGGGGAATAGGTTCCTCTTTTATTCTTATCTCAAATGTTGTGAGAATGCCATGTAATTCATCTCTTGTCAAAATATCAATATCTTTTGACTCTTCTATAGCTGAAATATTTTCACTAAACCTTTTTGGAAGTGACCTTAGAATCTTATCACACACATCAGGTTCTGAAACTTCAAGCCCAAGTCCTTGCATGGAGCTAACAACTTCATCCACATGAAGTAGATATGCAGAAATATTTTCCTCATCCTTCATTTTTAGATCTTCAAATGCTCTTTTGAAGTTTTGCAACTTGGCCCTTTTGACCTTTTTATCTCCTTCATATATGCCTTGCAACTTATCCCAAATTTCCTTTGCTGATTTGCAATGCATAATATTTATAAACTCTGTTTCACGCAAGCCCTTTTGAATTGCATTCATTGCTCTTGAATTATAATGATGTAGAAGCTTACCATATTTATCTGTAGGTGGAGTTGTTGGTGGTGTGTATCCATTTTCAACTGCTTCCCATACTTCATTTCCAAGTGCCATTAGATGAAACTTCATCCTTGTGCTCCATAGTGTATAATTGTTCCCATCGAACAATGGTGCTGAATTTCCTAAGGATCCACTCTGAGAATCCATCTGTGTTCTTGTAAGATTTTCCTTCAAGTTGTTAAACTCTTCTGAAGGAACCTACTCTGATACCAATTGAAGAACACAAGCTTATACTGAGAGGGGGTGAATAGTATAAGACCACTTTTTACTTTTCTTTCCCAATCAATATTATGCAATGTATCAATAGAAATATCAATAATAGTAATCAAAGCAATGCACAAATCACCACACACAATAGAGACACCAATTTAACATGGTTCACCCAATGTGGGCTACTCCATGGAGAAAATATTTCACTAAAATTTTCTCAACAAATATCTTGGGAATCCTTTCCCTATTACAATGTTTATGGACCTCTATCCAAAGGAGACACCAATCCCCTAATCAAGTTCATGGATCTCTATCCATAGGAGAACTCTTTCTCCTTTGCTCTGGCTGGTGATCTTCTAGAAGAATTATTGCCTCCACTACACTGGCTTATGGATCTCTATCCACTGAAGACTCTTGCCCTCACTTAGAAGACCTATCTTCACTACCCTAGCTAATGGACCTCTATCCACTAGAGACTATTGTCCTCTATACTCTATCACCTCCAAAGCTTGCTCTCAGCTCTATCTCAAATCTACACTAAACATAGTCCTTCGATCTAGCACAAATCTGCTCAATATCTATCCTCAAATCTACACTAAACATAGTCCTTCGATCTAGCACAAATATGCTCAATATCTATCCTCAAATTTGCACTAAACATAGTCCTTCGATCTAGCACAAATTTGCTCAATATCTATCCTTAAATCTGCACTAAACATAGTCCTTCGATCTAGCACAAATTTGCTCAATATCTATCCTCAAATCTGCACTAAACATAGTCCTTTGATCTAGCATAAATTCTCAATTTCTTAAGCCTTAACACAAAGCTTGACTCAATCACAAATCAACTCTGCTAGATCTACCCCAAACCTTAACCTAAGGTTTGAACAAATCAATCAATCAACTCTGCTCTCAAGTCTTCTCAAAGACTTATCTCAAATCTACATTGTAAGCTTCCACAAAAGCTCACACTAATCTATCCACAAGTCCTCACTAGAACTTGTCCAATCTTCTCAACAAGTCTTCACCAAGACTTACCTCAAATTTGCTCAACAAGTCTTCACTAGAACTTGTTCAATCTCATAAAAACATATAGAGAATTGTTAGAGACTCAATATGCTTCACACTCATCACAATGCTTAATCACTTTCAATCTCTTTCTCAAATCAAATTAGAATATAGAACAATTTGTTTCATAGAATTTGAACTATCACTTCAACACTTCCACTTGACTAGGCTCAATCAACTCCACTCAATCAATCACTCAATGAAATACTCCTTGCTTACAAACCCTAGTCCAAGCATATGAACACTCACTCAATTATTTCCAACAATGCTTATCAAACAATCTCACATAACAATGATACTCATGATCTTTCACAAACCCTAGTTCAAGATAGTTCTCAACTTCACATAACAATGATACTCATGTTCTTGCACAAACCCTAATCATGCATATGAAGGTTTTCTTCAATATTTCCAACAATGCTTATCAAACAAGGTTTTTATCATCAACTTTCACTCAAAAACCTTTAACAATCAAACTCAACAATGCTTATCAAACAACCCTTTTCACTCCAACTTAGCATTCACAACATCCAACAATCACTCACAAGGAAGATGTGCCCATACCTTTTTGTTTGATGAAGAAGTGCCCTTAAAAACTTGTCTCAATCACAATTATTCTCTTTGCCAATTTTAAGGGTTAGGTAGTAAAAACCTTCTCAAATTTTAATCAATAATTTCCTCACAAATTATTTTCACCATTCACAACATGAGAACTCAATTAACCTTATTACTCCTTTCAAATATTAAACAAAATAAAACTTTATTTTGAAATAACATTCAAAACCATCTAATGCCTTATCACTCCATTCAATATTCTAATCACCAAAAATCACAATATAAAAATCAACTTTCATAACCCTTATATCTCCCTAAAAACCTTATGCCAAACAACCTTAGGATAAAAATTAAATTTGAAAAATTTAAATACCTTTTGCCCTTGGTGGGAATCGAACCCACGTTGCGCTTCCACCAATGCCCTAGCCATGGCTCCAACCATCATGTGAGCTAGGCGCTCACCTTGGGAGCAAAGAGCACCACATGCTCTATATCCTTCCCTCTTGGCACCTAAACAAAAAGGTGCTTGCTTCCTTTGGCACCCAAAAAAAACTCTCACCAAAACTACCATCGAGATTCGATCGTGGGTCCTCCCACTTCCAAAGCCCTAAGTCACAATCGCTTGCCACTAGGCCAACCCATCGGATGGATATGAGGCTTAGAGCCTCACCAAACTTATTCCTTCTTGGTGCACACAAGACAAAAACTTTTGTCTTCTTCCTCGCACAAAAATCATAAATCATAGGCTTAGAGTAATTCGAATGAAGGTAAGTTCTTTGCCACTAAGGCATATGGTATTTATACCATTATGCCACCATAATTTTTAGACGTCGATGAAGGGATTTATTCATGATGTCGATGCATTTATTTTTGCCTTGCAACCCTAACTTTAGGGTTAATTAAATTATATTATAATTTAATTAATAATAAAATTATTATAATTAACTTATAATTAATTTAATAACCATAGGGTTAATTAAATTAAATTACAAATTAATTTATAATGAAATTATTATAATTAATTTAATTAATTTAATTACTTTAGGTCTTTCCATTAGACCTTTAATATTATAATATTATTTTTCTTGGGCCTTCTAACTTCTCCTGTAGACCTTATCTGATCACCTTCTTATTTCTGAAACTGACTCTTGAAATCCTTCCTCTTGCACTGCTCACTGAAACTGACTTTTGACATCAATGACAACAAATCTTGCTCATATTTCCAACGACTAAATCTTTCTGCCTTTCTATGTTTCACTTTGTTGTCCTATTGCAAATATAGGTGCAAGATACTCATGTAATGAATCACTAAAACATAGACTCTTTTAACTACCCTTACATTGCATAATAATATTATTTTGTAGACTGTCTTAAGCTCTTATTTCATTGTTGTATCTTACTTTTAGTCTATGAGCTTTAACTTGGCCAAATTTTCTCTCTAAATACTTGATCAATATATCTCTTGAAACTAAAAATATTGTCCTCTTAATTAGCTGCAACATAAACACCTTAATAATGCACTTAATATCAATTAATATGCAACATTATTTTCTATGTATATTGTTGCCTTTAACTCTTAAACTTGTTGCTTCCGAATGTAAGTGTTTTAACTCTTAAGTTTGCTACCATTTTTAAACTTGTTGCTCTAATATTTTTCTTTAATATTGCAGGTGCAGGTAGCTAAGACTTCACCATAGATCATTCTTACAAGCTTCAAACTTAAAAAATCCTTATATGCAAATACCATTATTATGCAATATTATTTGCTTGTCCAATCTTACCTCTAATGCAATCTTCTTGGAGTCTTGAAGTGCTTCTAAAATTATGCTCTTTTAATGTTGTCTTCTTCCTTGCTAGCAGTGCTAAGTATATTACATTTTATATTGAATTTCTAATTTCTCTTCTACTACCCAAATGTGATCTCTATCGACCTTCAATTTTACCTTAAAACTTGATGTTCTTTGATGACTACGCTTTAACTTTGGTAAGATACTTGTCGACCATATGATTTTACTGGAATCTCCTTCAATGGGTTTCTACAATACCTTATGGGCTTGTCATTTAATGGTGATGATTGTCCCAAATCCAATGAGATCTTTCTTGAAACTCCTTTCCTTCTCTTGAAACTATTCTCTATCTCTTTCTCTATCTTCAATGTTGTTCTTCAAGATTTCAGTCTTTTTCTTGAATGAATATGTTACCTTCTCTAGCTTCAATTCTTATGACAATAATATGAATGTTGTCTTGTGTTCTCTAAACTTATTCCTTTTCTTTAATGTTGCCCGTGTGGCCTTCAAATGCTACTTTCTCTTTAATGTTGTCCTTGTGACATTCAAACACTTTTAATATTGCCTTTGTGGCATCCACTCGCTTTCAATATTGCCTTTCTGGCTTTCGCTCTTTTCTTTCCAAATACTACCTTACTCTCTTGCTATCCTGAAACTTTTGACTTTGTTGTCCAATGTGGACTTCTATGAAGCTTTATCTCTATCTTTACCTTCTAGCTATTTTTCCTTGTGTAGTTCTTATGCTATCCTCTTACTTGGACTATCCTCAAGACTTTCTATTGTCTTGAAGTCTCTTAAAGTCTTCTTCTACCTTCAAGTTTGCTTTTTCTATCAAACTTTTCAATAGGACATCTTTCTTGGGTCTCTTAATCTGCCTTCTATTATGAATTTACTCTTGGAATAGGTAAACTCAATCTATCTAAAACTTTTCAATATCTAAAGTAGAATGACAATGACCAACTTTTCTTCTTGAGTTGGTTCTCTAAAATTTGTCTCTTTAATATTCATTGGTTGTCCTTCAACCTAGTGGTATTAATTATTACCTTCACTTATTTTTATTCAAATCAATGGAAATACTTGTCTTCATTGTTTTTCTTATCCAATGGTAAATATCCTTAGACTATTTGCAAATTTTTAAAAACTTGTGCAAGTAAACTTGTTGTGGCTCTAAGACCATTGATATATTTTGTATCTTAATACGTAATGTAAATAACCACATTATCAAATATAACAAAGTTGCAATATAAAAACTCAATAAATATAACAATAATAATAATAATAACTCAGAAACACTCATAGAATAATCACTTGGAAAATGCTCAAGAAAATACTAAAAATGCTATAGAATAAAGGTCTACTAATACATGTTATGTGCTATGCATTTTTTATACCAATTACAATCCTTTATCACAAATATATAACAGTATGTGATTCCTCATATGGTGCACTCTTGACCTTCACTCTTCTTTGTAACTCTTCATTTTCCTATTCTAAGGACACGTGCACTCTTACATAATGGACACTTATTCACTTTTACACTCACAACACTTGCACACTTAATTACATGTCACTTTTATATTTCCTACACATTATTACATTACATGAAATATTAACTCATACTCTAATCTAAGACACACATCTAATCTAATAATGTACCAAGGTGGTACATTGGCATGTACCAAAGAACGTAAAATTCTCCAATACCCACAATGGTGTTTTTGATAGAGGAATAGGAAAAACAAATTGTAAAACCACTAGAAGTGAAGAGTTACTCTTTGTAGGATCATATGGAAGCATCCTTAAGGCAATTGAATTACTTGGCTCTAGTGATTCAAAACCTTGCAGCATGTAATTGCCTTTGCAAAAAATAAACTAAAAACATAGGGAAGTTTTTTAAAGAAAAAGCAAGGTCACAACAATTGAAAAAAGAATTGGTATAGTTGTAGCTCTAGATAGAGGAGATAACAAATTAGTATAACAAGAAGTTGGAAAAATTCCTTAAGATGTATCAGGAGCAGATATATTATCAAAATCAACATATTATTGATTTTGAGAAGAAGTTTAGAAGCACAAAAAAAAGTAAATTGCCACGTTCCACAAATCATAAGACTTGTTTTATACATTCCATTTGATGATAATGGAATGGTGTCATTACTAATATCATCATTATATGATTTTCTTGAATATGAGAGTCATATTACCATAAGTAATGTACATATTAGATTGCACATAATTAAATGGTTCTATTATTGAATTTTCATTGTTTTTATTCCTTATTGCTTGAAATGTTTGACTCGTTTGTTCTATTGTTGGGAATAAATCTATACTATGGGGATAAAACACCAATACATTATATTTACCTTAAAAAGCTATAAAGGTATGATTATGATGAATCATATGTAGCAAATAAGAAGGTTTTAAAAACCTTTTACATGTGCATATGGTCTTGTACAAGAAAAGGGTAAAATTAAAAAATGGTGGCAAGTTGATAATATTTTAAAGTGTTGTGTTTTTTCTTTATTTCAACACATTTAAGCATTTATCATTAAGTAGATAGGTTAATTTTAAAAATTAAACCTTTTAATTTTAAGGTTGAACTCATTTTTTATTTAATTTGCATAACTCCTCTCATTGATTGACCATCTAACATATTTTGTGACCAATTGTAAACTATTTGATATGAAGTTCCATGTTGACAATCATTTGGGTATGGTTATCCTCTTAAATAATATCATTGCATCAAGAGAACCTATATATTTTTGAAGTAATATTTTCCAACTCTTTCCTTTATCTCCAAATAATTTGCACCCAATTTTTACCCCTAATGCCAAACTCATAAGTTTGTAATTCCACAAGCTTGATCCTCCAATGTTCTTTCCTTTGCAAACCCTATCCTACATACAAATAGAAAACCTAAAATTTTTCTCACATCCTTTACAAATAAATTCTCTTGGATTTTATCAATTTATGATGTTATTCCTACTGGAAATATTGAAAATGACATCATATAAATAGGGATGGATTACAATTTGTAGCCTTAAAAGAAAATTTCTTTCCATGGTTCCATTTCTATTGGAACATTTTGAAGAGGGAAGGAAAAGATATTCATGATGACTATGACCTGGATATTCATATAAATCACCAAACCATGCAATAATTTATTGCGAAAAAACATGGGTGGAGCTTAGAGAAAGTCATGGCTTATGCAAGAAAGAGGAATGAGATGGGTGAAGAATGCCAAGACCAGTTGTTGAAAATGAGTTTTTATGAGAACTTCTCTATAAGAGGCTAAAATACAATAGAAACAAGAACAATTGCAACTCCAAGTCTCCTTCCTTTATATATCCACCAACCAAGAAAAAAATGTTAAAGTAAGAACAATGACTATGGTAGTAACCAAATAGGCATATCAAGGAAGACTATAGATTAAAAGTGGTCCACATGGGCCACTTTTAAGAGATATATAGGAGTTAGAAGCTAAAAAAATACAAACCCTTCCTAGCCTAGCTAAATCTACCTTAGAATAATATAAAGCCCAACTTGAAGAAGAGGTCATATTACCCATGAAAGTAGAAACTAAAGTTAGATGAAAGCATATTTGATAAATACATATGGTCATTGATGAAGGTATTCAAGAAATATTACACATCCCTACCAAGTATGAAGCAACATGCATGGAATCTACCACTTCGAAGGCTCCAAAACCTTTCAAATCCCTTTTCTCTACCATAATATCCTCCTCTTCATCTTCTTTTTTCTCTATGACATCCCCTCTTTGTTTTTTCCTTTCTACTACTCCCTTTTTCCACCATTAACTCCATCCCAAATAAGTGTATCCATCATTGTAGGGAATATAAGACATTTTTTCTTCTCAAAATATGAAAAAGAAGTTGATATCACCATCTTGATGCCACCTATCACAACCATCTCTACTCCCATATTTTCCATCACCACCATGCCACCATTTGTACCATTTGCAAGTCCATCCACTTCATTCATTCATACCTCACCCCTATTTATCACTTCAAAAATGGCTTCCTATACATGGCTTACCTACTTCACATCACAACATTACATTCTAGGGAAGCTAAAACAAATAGAGTTTGATGGCTCTTCCATATAATCAATTATTAAAGTTGACACACAACCAAAACCAACCTTTAGGATTGAGTCATAAGCTACCATAAAAGCAAGCCCAACTTCTAGTGTACAAATATAAATTATTAAAAAACTAAGTATAACCCCTATCCCTCCACATATTTCACAAGAACCGATGCATAGGCTCATGTGCTAAGTCCTAAATTATATGCCAATTCAAACCATCACACCACTAGGAATGGAGAACACAAATTTAGTGGAAGAATACCTATGTAATGCACAAGAGTAGATCAAAAAATCACCATAAATTAATTCATGATGATGATGGGGCTACCCACACTCAAAATAAATGTGGTTGAAGGGGGATATAGGTGTTTTTTGTTAAACTAGATTAGATAGATATTGACAAACCAATCATGGCAATGTTTGATTTCCTCACATAAATTTGCTCGACTTTCATTAAGTAGGACCAATGGGGTTAGTATATATTTATTAACAAGTAAATTTGACCATGTCATTGAACTATATTTAATTGCTCAAGGATAACCAAAGCTACAAGAAATAAAACTATGAATTGGTGGTAACATTGGAAATGAACAAAAAGACCACTCAGAGAAATGAGGAAAGCATTGTTAAATTGAAAGAAGACTTGAAGATCTTGAAGATGGATCAAGATGATTTGAATCAACAAGTAGATCAAGAGAAACAATAAAGACAATAATTGGAATAGTAAAAGAACAACCTAACAAAGAAGCTAGAAATGCAAAAGTAGAAGGTGGTGGATTCCATGAAACATAAGGACAATAAGATTAAGAATATCAAGTAAATTGAAGGGATCAAAATAAATGTTTTTTCCACTAACGTAATCAAAGTGTTAGTCTCACAATGACACTGAGATGGGGGGTGAATCAGTGTAGCTCTTTAAAACTTAAATCTTCAACACTCAAATCCAAAACAATGAAAACATAAAACCAAATAAAGCAAGTATAACAAGAGAACATCACATAACACAAGATATACCGAGGTTCACCGATTTTGCTACATCCTCAAAAATTATTGTTTGGACTCCCATAAAAATCTAGCCTTTGCAAAGCACCAAATTTATAATAAATTTACCAACACCCACTAGAAGGAGCACCAACCCCTGATTTATCTGCACCAATAGAAAGGAGCACCAACCCCTGATTTATCTGCACCAACAGAAAAGAGCATCAACCCCTCTACCAAGCACCCACTTGATTTTGATATTGATAATAAAATGACATATATGAATGTCTTCACTAAAACCAAAAACCTCTATGGTCTGTAAGCTCAAAATCTAGAACTTTATATTTCACCCAATATAACATCCCTCTCTCTGCATTACTCAGAATTTGAATCTTCTCTTCAAACAAAAAAACTGATTGTTCTCTTATCTCATTCTTCCAATTACTAAACTCTTTCTGGGTATTGTGCATCACTTTGTCTGTGAACTCCTCTCAAAATTTTAGCCAAAATGGATATCATATGAGAAAGTTATTCCCAAAATTCTGAAGTGACATTTTTCACCTCTCCAAAAATCACGGATTTTCACTCTTTATTTTTCTCCACACACACTTCTCTCTTCACAAAATAAATTCTCCACATTTCAATAAAATCCCTTGTCACTTAAAAAGCACACACTTGCATTATTTTTACCTTTTCAATTTTAAAAATATTTTGTTTAATGAAGCTTATTAAAACAATATAACTTCATTTTTTTTTAATTTTGAGAAGGCATTTTGTCAAACACGTCACATGCAAAGAATTGACATCTTACTTGTTCTCTTACTTCGGAGCCACGTGACACCTCAAACTAAAAATAAAATATGCTCTATTTGATGCCTTGAAGGTGTAACAACACTGAAACCGAAACTCTGGTGACTCTGCAAGGTCGAAATGGCCAACTAAAGGATTTTTCACAAGTGGAACAAATTGACATAAAAGTGACCTGTACCATTTTTACAACAATCATAACTCTCACCTCGTAACTCTGTTTTCTCTGAAATTTTAAACGTAGAATCTATGTAATACTTAATACATCCAATCCGAATATCGCTCCTTACGGTTCACCTGTACCACCTCCACGAAAATTGCTACTGACATAATTTTTCTAAAAAGAGCATTTTTGTGACAGTCTTGTAACGCTTGTAACATTCACCTCGTTTCTCCGTTTTGGTGGAAATTTGGAACACATGATTTTTAAGATAACTAACACCTCTAGTTTGAATTTTGTTATCAAATTCTTCTTGGTTTACTCGCAGTGCTTCTGATAAAACTGCCCTTTTTCGACCTGTACAACCACTTGCCAAATCATCTACTAAGATACCGAAAACGTCACCGATCAATCCAAACACTGTGCTGACACCTCCAACACTATCCTGGACTATTTCCTAATATGATGTCATGTTTGAAACTGATCCATCCTGTCCAACTGCGCTCGTGATGACTTTTGCAATTTTTTGACAACTTCTTGACGATTTTTTCAACTTTTGCAAATTTGCACGAACAACCTGTAACAACTTCACCCGAACATCAAAAACATACTCATAAGCATTGAAAATCACTATACATACTCTGACCAACCTCCAAAAAATTTTCCACTGCATCAACCTGTCCATCTGAGTGTGTTGATAACAATGACAATACTGTTGTTGCACCTTGCTCAATAATCTTCCCCTTTGGAATTGTTGGCAACACACGCACAATTTCCTGTAACTCTTCTCCCCCTTTGACAACAATACCAAAGGGCTACTGTAAACTCCCCCTAAGTCCATGCACAAAATTCTCAGGCAAAAATTATTACACTTAGAAAAAATCACAAACATGAGCAAAAAGATAAACAAATACACAAATGCTCCCCCTAAGAATGTGGCCCCAATAGCTAGTCAATTCTTGGGAAGTGTGACCACTCCCAATTTCTTGCGAAGGTACTCAAAGAATTCCTTGGGAAATGGTTTGGTGAAGATATCCACTACTTGCTTTGTTGTTGAAACAAAATCCAACTTAACCTCACCTTCCACAACTTTCTCCTTCAAAAAATGATACCGAATAACAATATGTTTTGTGCGAGAATGCATAATCAAATTCTTTGAGATGTTAATGGCACTAGTGTTATCGCACTTAACTAAAATTTACTCACTAAAATTAATGCCAAGATCCTTCAAAGTTTGTTTCATCCATAACACCTGCATACAACATGTTATCGCTGCAATGTATTCTACCTCTGTTGTGGATAAGGAGACCGACTTCTATTTGTTACTATGCCACGTGACCAACATGTCTTCTAGATAGAATGCAACTCCATTGGTACTCTTCATGTCATCTACACATCCTGCCCAATATGCATTTGAATATGTAATAAGGGTGAAGTCCTTACCTTTCGGATACCATAACCCATACTCCATAGTACCCTTGAGGTACCGAAGAATCCTCTTCACTGCTGTCACATGAGTCTTCTTGGGACTAGCCTGAAATTGTGCTACCATGTATACTACCTGCAAAATATCTGGTCTGGTAGCTATCAAGTACAGTAAGTTCCCAATCATAGATCTATACATAGTTTGATCAACATGTGGATATTTGTCATCCTTGCTCAATTTGCAACCTGTCGTCATGGGAGTGCTAACTGGCTTACAATCTTCCATTGTGAAATTTTTCAGCATCTCTTTCACATATTTAATTTGAGAAATAAATATGCCCTTCTCCTTTTGATTAACTTGCAATCCGAGGAAATGCGAAAGTTCACCAATCATTGACATTTCAAATTTTTTCTGCATCTTATTTGCTAAATCTTTACACAACTCATCTTTGTTGCTGCCAAATATGATATCATCTATGTATACAAAAATAACAATATGATGACCATTTTCTATTTTCACATACAAATTACTATCCACCATACTTTTCTTGAACCCTTGCTGAGTAAGATAATTGTCTAACCTTGCATACCATGCTCGGGGTGCCTGTCTTAAGCCATATAACACTTTATTCAACTTGTAAACCAAGTTGGGATCATCACTAAGATGGAAACCATCTGGCTGCTCAATATAAACCTCTTCTTCAAGTTTCTCATTCAAAAATACTGATTTCACATCCATTTGATAAACTTTGAAATTCTTGTAAACTACTAAAGCCAGAAATATTCTAATTACCTCTAGTCTGGCCACAGGTGCAAAGGTTTCCTCAAAGTAAATACCTTCAACTTGTTCATAGCCTTTGCATACCAATCTTGCTTTGTTCTTGACTACCTGTTTGTCTTCATTCAATTTGTTTCAAAAGACCCATTTAGTACCGATTACATTTTTATTTGCGGGTCTTGGTACTAACTCCCAAGTCTTGTTTTTCTTGATCTAATCTAATTCTTCATTTATTGCCTTTACCCAACTTTCATCTTTGCTTGCATCAGCAACATTTTTGGGCTCAATGTTGGATAATAAAGAGTAGTTACTTACTAATCTTCTTCTTTTCTGAACACCAATTGTGGGGTCTCCAATTATTTGCTCTCTAGGATGATCTTTCTGCCAGCTACCTATTTTGAATTTCTTGTTTTCTTCCACTTTTGAATCACTATTTGAATCCTCTGAGTCAATTTTTGGTTTCTTTTCCGTTTCCTTTTCCTCATATCCTTCAATGACCTCTTCATAAATTGGGTAGTTCTCTTCATAGCTAATTACTCCTTCCCTTCCTTCATCAACTTTAATATCGGCACTATCCACAATTTTCCTTAGCCTCTTGTTGTAGCATTTGTAAGCTTTACTTTTTGACGAATAGCCAAGAAAAATACCTTCATCCACTCTATCTTCAAACTTACCAAGGTTTTCTTTAGTTATTTTGATGTAACACTTGCTGCCAAAAACTTTAAAGTATCTTGTTGTTGTCTTTTTATCGAACCACAACTCATAAGGAGTTTTGCTTTCATGCATCCTCAAAATGCACCTATTTTGGATGTATACCGTAGTATGGACTGCCTCTTTCCAAAATATGCCTGCTACTTTGCTCTCAGTCAACATAGTCCATGCCATTTCCTGCACTATCCTATTCTTTCTTTCTACCACACCATTCTGTTGAGGTGTCCTGGCTACTAAAAATTGTCTCCTAATGCCATATTTTTCACAATACTCTATGAAATCCTCTGAAATGAACTCTCCTCCTATTTATGACCTTAAACATTTAATTGTTTTTCCTGTTTGATTCTCAACTTGGTTTTTAAAAACCTTGAACATATCAAAAGCTTCTGATTTATGCTTCAAAAATAGTACCCATGTCATCATGGAATAGTCATCTATACACAACATGAAATATTTGTTGCCGTTTATGCTTTGCGTTCTCATGGGTCCACATAAATCAGTATGTACTAGTTCCAAAGTTTTGCTTGTGTAGTACTCTTTTGTTTTAAATGAGACTCTAGTTTGCTTTCCCTTTTGACATGAAGCACAAATGCTATTTTATGGTTTGCCAATGGTGGAAATATCTCTCACTGCTTTCTTTGAGCTGATTTTTACTAGATTGTCAAAACTGATATGACCGAGCCTCTTATGCCACAACCAATTCTCTTCTTCCTATCCAATCAAGCAAGCTCCTTCTAAAGTATCTGAGAGAGTGTACAGGTTGCGAGATGTCCTTTATCTAGTTTCTATCAACTTCCCATTGTTTGCCTTTCTGACTTCACAACCTTACTTCTTAAATATCACTTCATGACCTCTATCACAAATATGACTTACGCTCAACAAGTTATGCTTTAGACCAACCACAAACAAGACTTCTTTTGACCTGATTTTTCCATCAATAATCTTAACTGAACCTCTGCCAACTATCTTAGCTCCATTATTGTTTCCAAACTTTATTGAACCACCTTCATATTGCTACAACTTCTCAAATTTTTGTTTGTCACCTATCATATGACTGGAGCATCCACTATCAAGTATCCATGGTGTGGATTTATTCTGCACTTTAAATGTCGTATGTACGATCAAGGATTCATTTTCTTCCTTAGGTCGCTCTTTTTCTTTCCATTCAGGTTTGATTACAATTTTAGGATCTTGTTTTAGCTTTTCTTTTTCAGTAGCTTGTGCATGTTTTTCGAGAAATTTTCTATTTTTTCTTATTCCATTTGGCTGAAATTTTCTTCCCTGAAATTGATTTGATGCAAATGTACTTCGACAATTTCTTGCAATATGCCCAAAATTATGACAATTATAACATTCTACTGCATAATCCATCAAAGGTGAAAAAACATTTCTATTGGTAAAATTCCTTGGTCCTACATTATACTTGCAATATGAGATCTTATGTCCATAACCATTGCATTTAAAACAGTAACCAGAAAAGATATGATTGAACCTGGGTGGTGGTCTTTGCCATGTTTTCTTAGGAGCCATAAATTTTCTTCTTCTTTGATGTGTGACATTGGTGAAGCCATCATTGTCAATTCTCCTTTCATGCCTTGCA
This sequence comes from Wollemia nobilis, assembly GCA_028583015.1. Classification (NCBI taxonomy): domain Eukaryota; kingdom Viridiplantae; phylum Streptophyta; class Pinopsida; order Araucariales; family Araucariaceae; genus Wollemia; species Wollemia nobilis. Next base: position 1,946,643 of record JAQPPZ010017049.1, on the reverse strand, counting down.
TTATTGATTTCCTTTGCATGATTCGTTTTTGCTTGATCAACCTATTTCTTCTCTTCATTCTTTGTGGATTCTTCATTTATGGCCTTTGATCCATTTGACGATTCTCCTTCATCAAAACCCAAACCAAATTTGATGCCTGTAGTATTTTGGTTATTTATGATCTTATCCAGCTTCATAGAACTTTCTTCACGTTTGTGATAACAACTAATTTTTTTATTCATCTCTTCTAGCTGCATTCTTAAACCAACAATCTCTTCTTCTAGCTTGCTACAATAATCTATTTTCATGGTTATTTGCACTTCGAGATCTTTGAATATTTTCTTGGATTATTCTATTTGTACTTTCAAATTTGTTATGATTTCATTTGCATCCTCAAGCTTTCTTGAAATTTTCTTATTCATTTTTCTTTCTATCTTCAATTCATCTAGAGTTGTAATTAGTTCCTCTTCCAAATTCACTTTTGCGTCAATTTCTTATTCATCACATTCCTGTTATTTTTCTAGTTTTTCTTCTTTTAGTGCCATAAAAAGAGCTTCACGTATTTCCTTTTCAGAATCCTCACTAGAGCTATCTTCTGATGAACTGACATTCTTGGAGATGAAACTTTTCTTCTTGAAGTTGCCTTTTCTGAAATTTGTTTTTTTCTTCCAGTCACTTCTTTCTTCGTGCGATCCTTCACTTTTGTTCTTCTCATTAAGTGGACATTTAGCTGCTAAATTCCTAATGCCTCCATAGTTGAAACATTTAAACGGTAAATTTCCTCTGTATTTTCCTTTTCCCCTTTTTAATTTTTGATTAAAGTTTTCTTCCATTTCATCTGATGTCTCTTCTTCCTCGGATTCTTGTTTTGCTTTCATATTTTTATGGGCTTTAAAAGCAACTTCTCTGTCTGTGGGTTTAGATTTTCCTATTATCATCTCATATGTAGTCAAAGAACCATGCATCTCATCCATACTAAAATAATTTAAATCTTTAAATTCTTCTATAGTTGAAACTTTAGAATCAAATCTTTGGGGAAGGGATCTTAATACCTTTTTACGATGATAGAATCTTTGATTTCCTCGTCGAGTCCTCTAATCGCATTAATGACTTCATTAACTCTCAACATATATGCCTCTATATTCTCATCGTCATTCATCTTTAATACTTCGAACTGAGCTTGATGTGTTTGTAACTTGGCCTCCTTGATCTTAACATATCCTTCATGAATGCTCTTCATTTTGTCTCATATTTCCTTTGCCATTTTACAACCCATAATATTTACCAGTTCATTGTCCACTAATCCACACATGATAGCATTATTTGCTTTTGATTCATTCTCAAACAGTTTCTTATCAGCATCATCGGTTGGAGAAGTGGTGGGTATTATGTATCCACTATCTACTGAATCCCAAATGTCATATCCCAAAGCACAAAGATATTTTTGCATCCTGAGTCTCTAAAATGCGTAATTAGTTCCATCAAATAATGGTACTTTGTTTGATGAGAAGCCTTCACCACCTGCCATTGTGTCACTTCCAAGATCACCCTAGTCGGTTAAGCCTATTCAGGAAACTCGCTCTGATACCAATTTTTAGTATCACAATGACACTAAGAGTGGGGGTGAATCAGTGTAGCTCTTTAAAACTTAAATCTTCAACACTCAAAGCCAAAACAATGAAAACATAAAACCAAATAAAGCAAGTATAACAAGAGAACATCACACAAAACAAGATGTACCGAGGTTCACAAATTTGGCTACATCCTCAAAAATGATTGTTTAGACTCCCATACAAATCTAGGCTTTGCAAAGCATCAACTTTACAATCAATTTACCAGCACCCACTGGAAGGAGCACCAACCCCTGATTTATCTGCACCAACAAAAGGAGCACCAACCCTTCTACCAAGCACCCACTTGATTTTGATATTGATAATAAAATGACATATATGAATTTCTTCACTGAAACTAGAACCCTCTATGGTCTGTAAGCTCAAAATCTAAAACTTTCTATTTCACCCAGTATAACATCCCTCTCTCTGCATTACTCAGAATTTGAATCTTCTCTTAAAAAAAAAACTAATTTTTATCTTAGCTCGTTCTACCAATTGCTAAAAAAAATTTGGGTATTGTGCAGCACTTTGTCTATGAACTCCTATCAAAATTTCAGCCAAAATGGATATCATATGAGAAATTTATGCCCAAAATACTGAAGTGACATTTTTCACCACTCTCCAAAAATCACATATTTTCACTCTTTATTTTTCTCCACACACACTTCTCTCTTCACAAAATAAAGTCTCCACATTTCAATAAAATCCCTTGTCACTTAAAAAGCACACACTTGCATTCTTTTTCCCTTTTCAATTTTAAAAATATTTTGTTTATTGAAGCTTCTTAATCATTTTTTTTTATTTTGAGAAGGCATTTCGTCAAACACGTCACATGCAAAGAATTGACACCTTACTCGTTCTCTTACTTCGGAGCCACATGACACCTCAAACCAAAAATGAAAGATGCTCTATTTAATGCCTTGAATATGTAACAACACTGAAACTAAAACTTTGGCGACTCTGCAAGGTCAAAACGACCAACTGAAGGATTTTGCACAAGTGGAACAAATTGACATAAAAGTGACCTGTACCGTTTTTGCAACAATCATAACTCACCTCGCAACTCTATTTTCTCTGAAATTTGAAACATAGAATATCTGCAATTCTGAATACATCCAATCCAAATATCACTGCATAAATCATTACGGTTCACCTGTACCACCTCCATGAAAACTGCTACTGACACACTTTTTCCAAAAAGAGCGTTTTTGTGACAGTCTTGCAATGCTTGTAACATTCGCCTCTTTTCTCCGTTTTGGTGGAAATTTGGAAAACATGTCCTTGAAGATAACAAACACCTCTAGTTCAAATTTTACTATCAAATTCTTCTTTGTTTGCTCGCAGTGCTTTTGACAAAACTACCTTTTTTCGACCTATACAACCACTTGCCAAATCATTCGTCAAGATACAAAAAATGTCACCGATCAATCCAAACATTGTGCTGACACCTCCAATGCTATTATGGACTATTTCTTGATATGCTGGCATGTTCCAAACTAATCCATCCTATCCAACTATGCTCGTGATGACTTTTGTAAATTTTTGACAACTTCCTGACGATTTTTTCAACTTTTGCAAATTTGCACGAACAACCTGTAACAACTTCACCCAAACATCAAAAACATCCTCATAAGCATTGAACATCACTGTACATACTCCAAAAAACCTTCGAACAACTATCCACTGCATCAACCTATCCATCTAAGTGTGTTGACAATAATGACAATACTGTCGTTGCACCTTGCTCAACACAAAGCTCTATGAAACCATTTACTAGACAAAGTAAAACAAATTAAAATGTACCTTGAACACATCTAGGAAAGTGAAGAGCTACTAGCCAAAGTGTAAACTACTATTAACACAGTGCATCAAGTTGACCTAAAATTAAATCATACGTATATGATGAGGTGCACTCACAAGGTCTCTAACCAATAACTCTAACAACTAGGGATACCTAACAAGCATATAGTGTAGGTTTGGCTTATGAACATCTTATAGAAGCAACAAACCTTATAAACATATAAGTCCTATGACAACCTCAAAAATGTAATGGGAAATATGAGGTATGGCATTGCTCAATAAGTTCAAGGAGGACTTCCAAATCCCCTTTTGGACTTGTGAAACATCACTCTTGATGACTAGTATGCGAACCTGATTGAGTAAAAAAATAAAAGGGTCACATAATTAGATAGGACCTCTTGTAGAAGCAACAACTAACGCACAAAATATCAACTCAAATCTAGAGGCACTACTAGAGGGGATCAAGTCTATTTCCAAGTTAGAGGAGGATCTACAAAAGGAGGAATATGATGATCTAACTACATTTATGATGAGCATGGATAACAAAAAAATTACTTCTGATGATGAGTGGAAGGTATTTCAAAACTTACTACAAAGATAAGAAAGCACCTACACATTTTGAATATTTATAATTTTGCTAAAATTTTGATAACTAAATGGTCCAATAGAATAAGGTTGATTTGGGATATGTTGTCAATAAAGCTTGATGTCAGTACAAGTCACTAGAAATATAGTAACATTATTTTATATTCTAAAATTTGGTGATACAAGCAAAAGGTACAAAGTGGGAGACAAAAAAAAAATCTTGATGACTATCATAGTCAACTTTTGAATCCACTAGAGCTCATGGACATAACCAATTTTGAATTTTTAGGCTAAAGACCAAATAAAAATATTAAAAATTTGACTAAGGTAAGTAGTGATACATTAACAAATAATCTATTGATAGGCCAACAAATTTTCGGGAAGCTAATGATTTACCAAAAATCAGACAATTTGCAAGGTAGCAGACAAAGCACATGAAAATTAGTAGATTTTTAGAGCATGGATCCTAAAGTTACTAAATAAAATGATGTTTTTGTCTTTTAGTGGTGAATTCTAAGGTAATCCTAGTTAATTAGTTTTACTTAGAGAAAAAAAGTAGGATAAAACTCTTAGTATAAATAAGAGTTGTGGGTTTATTTGTGAGAATATTTTGGCCATTCAAGAATACTAGAGCTATGCTTTATGATTTACATTATACTCTCTTAAAATTATTTGCAATTAATGGAAATATTGTGAATGGTATTTGTGGACCAATTGTCATATGAACTCTTAATTCATGAATGAGTGATGCTTGTGGTTTTGACCTCCAATCTCTTATTAGTTATTTCCACCATTGTTACATGTTAGTTGAATATCCAATCACACTGACATTATTTAGTCACTTCTAAATGTGCTAATTTATCAACACTAATCTCACTATAGTTTCAACCATATTTATTTACTTACACTTTTCTTTGATTCCTCACACCCTTACCTTTTAATTTTTATTTGTATTGACATTATTTTAGTCCATTGTTATATTACTAGGGAGTTGGTCTGAATCCAAAGATTCATTCCTTCCTTCCAATTGTAGAAATGGGATCACAAAAATGAATCTCAATCAAATAATTATGGGGTTTAACAATTACATTCATATATTTAATTTTTTTATGGATAAGTTAAATCTATAGCAAACTAAAAGTAGAATTAGACCAATATTTTAAATTAAAACTCTTAGTTTAATAGTTTCATAAGAATGAATCTCTTATAAATGATAAATTATATAATATGGTTTGAATCTTCGAGCGGACACTTGTAGAGGGAAGATGTGGTTAGAGGACTTTGGATTTCTTCACAATCCTCCTCTTATTAAGGATCATATCATAGATCTATTAATAGCAAAAAAAAAGTTTTGAAAGGGACCCTTGCATTTATTTTATAAAAAGACAAGCTTCAAATAACGTTTGTCTTCAAAATTGAAACTTGAGTCATGTTTTTATACTAAGGTAAGAGTCATTCAAGAATTGTGATTGATCAGGAAGTTATTCCTATTTTCCACCTATTAGTCCTATTATTAGGATTATATTTTTGGATTTTAAGTTGATTATAACATATTATAGAAAGAAGGCCAATACTCTCTATTTATTTTAGACCAACTCCTAGATGGGATGTAATTGAAATTCTTGAGTGTATTTCATGCCCATAACATTGTAATTTTTTTAAAGTCAAAAGTGAAAATTACATTTTTTTTTGATGAAAAATAAATAAATAAATAATTATATATATATATATAGAGAGAGAGAGAGAATGTTGATTGCATGCAAGGATTTTTTTTAATATCTTTGTATCTATAACAAACTAATATTATATTGAAACTAATATTTTTTAAGAAAGTTTTTTAAGATCTAAATAATAAGAAGTCTTTATAATTACATAATCAATTTTATTTATTTTTAATTGATTATATGAGATTGAAAAAAGCCCTGCCCATTGAAGAACACAAGATTATACTGAGAGGGGGGGAATGAACAATATAAGACCACTTTTTACTTTTCTTTCCCAAATAATATTATCCAATATTATCAATGGCAATATCAATAGTAGTAATCAAAGCAATGCACAAATCACCACACACAATAGAGACACCAATTTAATGTGGTTCACCCAATGTGGGCTACTCCACGGAGAAAATATTTCACTAAAATTTTCTCAACAAATCTCTTGGGAATCCTTTTCCTATTACAATATTTATGGACCTCTGTCCAAAGGAGACACCAATCCCCTAATCAAGTTTGTGGATCTCTATCCACATGAGACACCAATCCCCTTAGTTGGTTCATGGATCTCTATCCATAGGAGAACTCCTTCTCCTCTGCTCTGGCTGGTGATCCTCTAGAAGACTACTACCTCCACTACACTAGCTTGTGGATCTCTCTCCACTGAAGACTCTTGTCCTCACTCAAAATACCTCTATCCTCACTACCCTGGCTAATGGATCTCTATCCACTAGAGACTACTATCCTCTATACTCTATCACCTCCAAAGCTTGCTCTCAACTCTATCTCAAATCTGCACTAAACACAGTCCTTCGATCTAGCACAAATCTTCTCAATCTCTATCTCTAATTTGCACTAAACACAGTCCTTCAATCTAGCACAAATTTGCTCAATATCTGTCTCTGATCTGCACTAAACATAGTCCTTCGATCTAGCACAAATATGCTCAATATCTATCTTTGATCTGGCACAAACCTATCCTTAAATCTGCACCAAATTTTTCTCAAATCTATCCTCAAGCCTTAACACAAATCTTGACTCAATCATAAATCAACTCTGCTAGATCTTCCCCAAACCTTAACTCAAGGTTTGAAAAAATCAATCAATCAACTCTGCTCACAAGTCTTCTCAAAGACTTACCTCAAATCTTCTCTACAAGTCCTCACTAGAACTTGTCCAATCTGCTCAATAAGTCTTCACCAAGACTTGTCTCAAATCTGCTCAACAAGTCCTCACTAGAACTTGTCCAATCTACTCAACAAGTCTTCACCAAGACTTATCTCAAATCTGCTCAACAATTCCTCACTAGAACTTGTCCAATCTTCTCAACAAGTCTTCACCAAGACTTGCCTCAAATCTGCTCAACAAGTCCTCACTAGAACTTGTCCAATCTGATTGTAAGCTTCCACAAAAGCTCACACAAATCTATCCTTAAGTCCACTCTAGGACTTACTCAAATCTTGCTCACTAGCTTTCACAAAAGCTTATTCAACTCAACTCAATCTATCACAGAAAACCTCTTCAATCACACAAACAAGTTTCACATAGAATCTTGTTTTAATCTCACAAAAATATATAGAGAATGGTTAGAGACTCAATATGCTTCACACTCACAACAATGCTCAATCACTTTCAATATCTCTCTTTTTTTACCACAGAAACATATAGAGAATGGTTAGAGACTCAATATGTTTCACTCACAACAATGCTCAATCACTTTCAATCTCTTCTTCAACTCAATTCAGAAATAAAGAACAATTTGTTTCACATAACTTGAACTATCACTCCAACACTTCCAATCAACTAAGCTCAATCAACTCCACTCAACCAATCACTTAATGAAAGCTTAGTCAACAATGCTTATCAAACAAACCTCACATAACAATGATACTCATGATCTTTCACAAACCCTAGTTCAAGATAGTTCCAACTTCCTAACATGTCTCATGTCTTTCCAACCTAGTTAAGATAGTTCTCAACTTCACATAACAATGATACTCATGATCTTTCACAAACCCTAATCAAGCATATGAAATCTTACTCAATATTTCCAACAATGCTTATCAAACAAGGTTTCTAGTATCAACTTTCATTCTAGAAAACCAAACTCAACAATGCTTATCAAACAATCCTTTTCACTCCAACTTAGCATTCACAACATCCAACAATTACTCTCAAGGATAATATGCCCATACCTCTTGTTTGAAGAAGATTTGACCTCAAACATCTATCTCAATCACAATCAATCTCTTTGCCAATTTCAAAGGTTAGGTAGCAATATCTTCTCAATCATTCACTCAATTTGATCCCTCAAAATATTTCACCATACAAAACAATAAATCTCTTTTACACCTTATAATCTCCACACTTCAAAATGCAAACCAACAATTTGTGTAAAGAAAAATAATCACAATAATTTTTCTTTATAAACCCTTATCTCTTTAACACATCATAGCTTATCCCAATTAAAATATAATTCCCTTTTTCAACCTTATAACTCCTATTTCAATTCACCTTATCAAAATCACAATAAAACAATTGACCTTTAAAAATCCTTATAACTCCCCCTTAATAAAAATTAATCATGCCACCTTTTAAACCTTTTAAACAATTAATATTCAAAAATTTAAGTACCTTTGTCCTCGACGGGATTCGAACTCCCACTTGCGCCTTCCACAACACCCTAGTCATGGCCCATGTGCCACGTGAGCTAGGCGCTCACCTTAGAACCAAAAAGCACCTCATGCGCTTTGAAGCTTGCCTTGGCACCAAAAACCAAACACATGCACCTCAAAAAAATCGTGTCATCGAGGTTCGATCACGGGACCTCCCACCAGTTAGCGCTCTAAGCACATAGCTACCTGCCATTGGCCCAACCACCATGGTTGGCTATGAGGCTCCAAGCCTCCTTCCCTTTATGTGCTCATTGACTGCCACATTAGCAAAGACCTTTGTCCTCTTCTCCTCTTCTTCCACATAGTTCACAAATTTTGCATGCACTTCGATTAATTCATTTGAAGGATAATTTTTTTGTTCCAAAGCATATGGTATATATATTAAATTTTCTCTCCCTTTTACATGTCGACGGGTGGAAAGGATAGTCGACGTCGGTGCCTTGAATTTTATTGCTTGCCCTTTGTAACCCTAACCTTAGGGTTATTAACTTTAAATTAATTTATAACAAAAGTTATTATAATTAATTTATAATTAATTTAATTATTAGGTCTATACTTTAGACCTTTAATATTATAATATTATTTTCTTGGGCCTTCCAATTGCTCTTTTAGACCTTATTTGACCACCTTAAATATTATAATAAGCATATTATAATATTATTTTTCCTTAGGCCTAGAAGCAATCTTTTTCTTGCATTGCTCACAGAAACTGATGCTTGACCTCATGTGCTCACTGAAACCGACTCTTGACATCAATGACAACAAAACTTGCTCATATTTCCAACAATATCTCCCCCTTTGTCATTGATGGCAACCCAATTACCTTTTACCATTTCCTTTACCTTTTTTGTTCTGCTCCCCTTGAGAAATTGCTCCCCCTAATTGAATGCTCTCCCCCTAACTCAAATCTCTCCCCCTTTGACATCAATGGCAAAGGGTCACCTTTGGGGCTCGGGGCTAAGAATGAGACTCTTAGCTTAGCCCCTCCCCCACCTCCTCTTGAGGTGGTTAATTTTGGGGTGGGAGTATTTCTACTCCCATCATACACTGCTCTTTACCTTTGTCCACTTTCTCTTTCCATACCTTTGAAGTCATACCTTTTTGAACCTTTTGAGAATCCTCTTTCTTGCCTATCCTTGGAAGTTCTGGAAATTTTGCTCTACACCACTTTGTTGTATGCCCATCATTATTGCACTTATAACACTTAATGTTGTTATTCCTTGGAGGTGCAAATATCTTGGAGTTTCTCCTGGTGAAGCCATATCCATTCCTATCATGAACCCTGCAATTCATTGCCTTGTGACCAAACTGATTACAAGAGTAGCAATACCCTTGAAAGAGATGCTTGTTTCTAAAATTTCCATATTCCTGTCTTTCATGTGTCCTGCATTGTGTAGCCTTGTGCCCAAACCTGTGACATGAGAAGCATCGTCCATTGAAGAAACCTTGCCTTGACCCCATTGGTCTCTTAGTCTCTTCTACCCTATCTTGTTTCTTGTTCCATTTGTTCCTCATTTGTGCATTGTTCCTTTCCTTGTTGATATTTCTATTGTCCAACTTATCCTTAGAAGTCTCACTTTCTCTTTCACTCTCTTCTTTTGAAGCTTCTTCTTCTTTGGTGCTTGAGCTTGACTCTCCTTTTTATGCTTCTTGTTTCCCTTGTTCTTCTTCAAAACCAAGTCCTATTTTGGTGACTGATGATCTTTGTGCATTGATAATCTTGTCCAAGGACTTTGAATTTTTCTCAAACTTGTGTAGCTTGTCCTTAGAGTCTTTCACTTCCATCCTTAGTGAAACTATCTCATGTTCTAATATTTCACACTCTAGATCTTTTATCTTTAATTTTTTAGCCATACCTTCTTCAATTTTCCTTGCCTCTTCAACCTTAATTTTGAAGTTAGTGAGCTCTTGTAGAAACTTTGCTTTTGCTTTCTCATCTTCTTGAGCTTGAACCCTTAATCTTGAGTTCTCCCTTTTTAATTCTTCGAGATCAATAATAAGTCTTTCACATTCTAGCTCTTTTACCTTTGATTGTTCATCCATATCTTTTTCAGCTCTCCTTGCCTTTTCAATCTTATCTTTCAAGTCAGAGAGATCTTGTAGAAGCTTTGTCTTACATTTCTCATCCTCTTGTATTTGAGCCTTTAATTCTAAGTTCTCCCTTTTCAATTCAACAAGTTCCTTAAGAGTGGCTTCCTCCTTTTATTTTTCTAAATTTTCTTCTTTTCTTTGGTCTTCAATAGGAGCATTTTCTTCTATTGTCGAAAGTAGAGTTTCTTCTTCATACCTATTTTGATTGTGCTTGTTTTCCTTGAGTTCCATTTCATCTTCACTACTGCTAAACCCATTGCAATAACCTGCATCATGATCGAGTTGACCACAAACAAAATATTCTTCACCATCTTGTGGATAATAAGCTGCATGGTGACCTATCTTCCCACATCTGGTACAAAACTTTATCCATTTAGTCTCTTCTCCACTGCTTGATTCATCTCTTGAGTCTATTTCCACTTCTCCTCCTAGAGAAACAATTTTTTTGAGAGCAAAATCAAATTCCTTTTCCTCTGTACTACTATCATACCCATTTTATGGATAATAAAGTGCCATGTGACCAAGTTTACCACATTCAACACATCTCACAAAGTTTTCCTCTTCCCTTTTCTTAATAACAATCTTGCTAAGAAAGGGATCAAATCCTTCTTCCACCATAGTATCTTCTATAGTTGTGTGTGTTTATTTTTTCTTAGGTCTCATGGTTCTTCTTTTACCTTTCCTACCCATGTGTGTTCTTGTAGGATCTTCCTTCAAGTTGTTAGACCTTTTTCGAAGGAACCCACTCTGATACCAATTGAAGAACACAAGCTTATACTGAGAGGGGGTGAATAGTATAAGACCACTTTTTACTTTTCTTTCCCAAATAATATTATCCAATATTATCAATGGCAATATCAATAGTAGTAATCAAAGCAATGCACAAATCACCACACACAATAGAGACACCAATTTAACGTGGTTCACCCAATGTGGGCTACTCCACGGAGAAAATATTTCACTAAAATTTTCTCAACAAATCTCTTGGGAATCCTTTCCCTATTACAATATTTATGGACCTCTATCCAAAGGAGACACCAATCCCCTAATCAAGTTTATGGATCTCTATCCACATGAGACACCAATCCCCTCAGCTGGTTTGTGGATCTCTATCCATAGGAGAACTCCTTCTCCTCTGCTCTGGTTGGTGATCCTCTAGAAGACTACTGCCTCCACTGCACTGGCTTGTGGATCTCTCTCCACTGAAGACTCCTATCCTCACTCAGAATACCTCTATCCTCACTACCCTGACTAATGGATCTCTATCCACTAGAGACTACTATCCTCTACTCTATCACCTCCAAAGCTTACTCTCAGCTCTATCTCAAATCTATACTAAACATAGTCCTTTGATCTAGCATAAATCTGCTCAATATCTATCCTCAAATCTACACTAAACATAGTCCTTTGGTCTAGCACAAATCTTCTCAATATCTATCTCTGATCTGCACTAAACACAGTCCTTCGGTCTAGCACAAATCTTCTCAATCTCTATCTCTGATCTGGCACAAACCTATCCTCAAATCTACACCAAACTCTATCCTCAAATATATCCTCAAGCCTTAACACAAAGCTTGACTCAATCACAAATCAACTCTGCTAGATCTACCCCAAACCTTAACTCAAGGTTTGAACAAATCAATCAATCAACTCTGCTCACAAGTCTTCTCAAAGACTTACCTCAAATATTCTCTACAAGTCCTCACTAGAACTTGTCCAATATTCTCAATAAGTCTTCACCAAGACTTACCTCAAATCTTCTCAACAAGTCCTCACTAGAACTTGTCCAATCTGCTCAACAAGTCTTCACCAAGACTTACCTCAAATCTGCTCAACAAGTCCTCACTATAACTTGTCCAATCTTCTCAACAAGTCTTCACCAAGACTTACCTCAAATCTGCTCAACAAGTCCTCACTAGAATTAATTGTAAGCTTCCATAAAATCTTACACAAATCTATCCTTAAGTCCACTCTAGGACTTGCTCAAATATGCTCACTAGCTTTCACAAAAGCTTATTCAACTCAACTCAATCTATCATAGAAAACCTCTTCAATCACACAAACAAGTTTCACATAGAATCTTGTTTTAATCTCATAGAAACATATAGAGAATGGTTAGAGACTCAATATGTTTCACACTCACAACAATACTCAATCACTTTCAATCTCTCTTGCTTTACCATAGAAACATATAGAGAATGGTTAGAGACTCAATATGTTTCCTACTCACAAACTTAATCACTTTCAATCTTTCCTTCAAATCAATTAAGAAATATAGAATAATTTGTTTCACAAAACTTGAACTATCACTCCAACACTTCCAATCAACTAAGCTCAATCAACTCCACTCAACCAATCACTTAATGAAAGCTTAGTCAACAATGCTTATCAAACAAACCTCACATAACAATGATACTCATGATCTTTCACAAACCCTAGTTCAAGATAGTTCACAATACATAACAATGATACTCATGTTCTTTTACAAACTCAACTTCACATAACAATGATACTCATGATCTTTCACAAACCCTAGTTCAAGCATATGAAAGCTTACTCAATATTTCCAACAATGCTTATCAAACAAGGTTTCTAGTATCAACTTTCATTCCAAAAAATCAAACTCAACAATGTTTATTAAACAATCCTTTTCACTCCAACTTAGCATTCACAACATCCAACAATTTCACTCACAAGGAAGATATGCCCATACCTTTTGTTTGAAGAAAATTTGACCTCAAACACCTGTCTCAATCACAATCACTCTCTTTGCCAATCTCAAAGGTTAGGTAGCAATATCTTCTCAATCATTCACTCAATTTGATCCCTCAAAATATTTCACCATACATAGCAATAAATCTATATTACACCTTATAATCTCCACACTTCAAAATGTAAGCCAACAATTTGTGTAAAGAAAAATAATCACAATAATTTTCTTTATAAACCCTTATCTCTTTAACATATCATAGCTTATCCCAATTAAAATATAATTCTCTTTTTCAACCTTATAACTCCTATTTCAATTCACCTTATCAAAATCACAATAAAATAATTGACCTTTAAAATCCTTATAACTCCCTCTTAATAAAAATTAATCATGCCACCTTTTAAACCTTAGAAATAATCAATATTAAAAAATTTAAGTACCTTTGTCCTCGATGGGATTCAAACTCCCACTTGCACCTTCCACAACACCCTAGCCATGGCCCACGTGCCACGTGAGCTAGGCGCTCACCTTAGAACCAAAAAGTGCCTCGTGCGCTTTGAAACTTGCCTTGGTGCCAAAAACCAAACACATGCACCTCAAAAGAAATGCTGTCATCGGGGTTCGATCGTGGGACCTCCCGCCAGTTAGCGCTCTACGCAACAATCACTTGCCATTGGCCCAACCACCATGGTTGGCTATGAGGCTCCAAGCCTCCTTCCCTTTATGTGCTCGTTGACTACCACGTTAGCAAAGACCTTTGTCCTCTTCTCCTCTTCTTCCATACAGTTTGCAAATTTCACATGCACTTCGATTAATTCATTCGAAGGATAAATATTTTGTTCCAAAGCATATGGTATATTAAATTTTCTCTCCTTTTTACACATCGACGGGTGGAAAGGATAGTCGACGTCGACACCTTGAATTTGATTGCTTACCCTTTGTAACCCTAACCTTAGGGTTATTAAATTTAAATTAATTTATAATTAATTTAATTATTAGGTCTATACTTTAGACCTTTAATATTATAATATAAAATTATAATATTATTTTCTTGGGCCTTCCAATTGCTCTTTTAGACCTTATTTTACCACCTTAAATATTATAATAAGCATATTATAATATTATTTTCCCTTAGGCCTAGAAGCAATATTTTTCTGGCACTGCTCACAGAAACTGATGTTTGACCTCATGTTGCTCACTGAAACTGACTCTTGACATCAATGACAAGAAAACTTGCTCATATTTCCAACACCCATATTACATCATGACCACATAATAGTATTATAACAATTTTCACAATTATATATATATAGTGAGAGAATGTTGATTGCATGCAAGGAAATTTTTTTGAATAGCTTTTTATCTATAAAAATTATAATTATAATAAAACTAATATTTTTTAAGAAAGTTTTTTAAGAACTAAATAACAAGTCTTTATAATTACATAATCAATTTTATTTATTTTTAATTGATTATATGAGATTGAAAAAATCCCTACCTATATTACATCATGACCACATAATAGTATTATAACAATTTTCATAATTATACATGTATTGCTTGGCAAGATTTGAACTTGCATCTTCTTGCATCAAGGAATTTATCCAGTTGAGCTCTTGCCATTTAACATTGCATGGTCATTTTTTTTTGTAATGGTAAATAAAATGGGGTTTTGGAGGGCCCCAACACTATTAAAAAATTAAGTTATCCAAGGTTACAAGATAAACATCAACCTCCTCCCTAGATAACATGAGATAAAAAAAAAGTTGTAGCAAAAATCCCAGAATAAAACCATAAAAAAAACAACACTCTTGGTGATATCTAAATATATTTCTAGCAAGGGAGCAAAGGTTGACCTTATTGTTGTTTATTCCTTCCTTCCACACCAATAGTAGTAGCAATCACTCCAATTATCAATAATAGGTAATAGAAGTAGCAAGAACATATAGTCACATCAGTAACACCAAAAGTAACAACAATATCGACAACATCAAAAGATAACACCTTGTGGAATATACTTTTCTTCTACCTCTAATGAGGTAATCCTTAAAAGAGAAGGGAAAATTATTTTCCCATATCTTCCTCTAATCAAAATGAACTCCAATGTTTGCCAAACAATCAATTGCAACATTTTCTTCCCGATATATATGTAATATCTTCACCTCTGTCATTTATTTTAATAGGGATGAGGTATCCTTAATTAAACCTGAAACCTTCTAGTTATCACCTTTTTCTTTCTTAATATCCCTGAGAATATACATAAAGTCCCCTTCTATGATGGCCTTCCTTATGCTCTTCTATCTCAACAACATAACACTAAAGTATAGGGCTTTAGATTCTACATAATGATTGGTTTATATCTCATAACTTTTTACATAAGCCCATAACACTTCACCTTTCTCATTTTGAATAACACCTCCTCTCCAAGTTCTACTTGGGTTGACTTTTGTAGCTCCATCAAAGTTTAATTTTACCCAGTCCTCCTCTACTTCTAGCCATCTAGTGTTTGCTCTTTTCAATATGACTAGTACAGGTGCTGCTCTAGGTTCTCCCAAGTACCATTCACTAGTGATCCTCTTTTCAAGATTGCTCTCAAAGTCCACACTATTATCAAAGGCAAGCAAATTCTCCTCGCTGCAGTTTTAATTATGTTTGAAACTAAAAGTTCATTCTTACTTTCCCTCTGAATACTCTATAATTTATTTCCCACAAAACACCTCATAAAAATGAGGTAATAGTAAATTTCAGAGTTTTGATAACCTACTACTGCTAAAATGGCATCTCAATTGGTTAAAATGCTGCATAAATCTACTAGAGACCATACAAGAGCAGAACATAGCTTCCATTATATTATTAATTACCTTGCAAACTCATAATGAATAAACAAGTGATCAATTGATTCAACATTCTTCATGCAAAGAAAACATACATTTATCATTTAAAAACCTCTCTTACTTAGGTTATCTAGAGTTAAAATCTTGTTTTGTAAGCATAAGTAAAGAAAGAAAACCATTTTGAGGATTAACCCATTCTTCCAAACCTTATTTACAAGAAATTCCCCCTCCACACCTCCAAACTGCAAGGTATAAGCTGATTTCATAGAGAATTCCCCTAAGGAAGTAGGAAACCAGATCAAAGAGTCCTTATCTTTATTTTAAGGTAAGTGGTACTACTGCAACAACCTGTTAAGATTTGGTAGATATTGTTGTAGTTCTAGATTAGTAGAATCTAAATACAGATCTTTCCAAAACCTTTGACCTTCCACAAATTTTATGTAATCTTTGACTAGCGGTCCATATTTTTTAACCAAGGGATCTTTTAGTCTTTTGAACTCCTGCATTTGTTGTAAAGGACTACCTACAATCCAAGTGTCTTCCCAAAAAAATATTTCCTTGCCTTCTCCTACCATCCATATTAGACCACTTCTCAACAATTTCTTAGTTTTTGAAACTCTATTCCAAATTGCTAATCCTTTAGGAGGGTCTAAACTTCTAAATAAGGGTATGAAATCTTCTAAGTACTTACCTTTAAGAATATTAGCCCAAAGCAAATCTTGTTCCTTGATCAATATCCAACTTGTTGTAGTTAGCAACGTTTTATTGAACTGTTATAACTTTCTTATCTCTAGACCATCTTCCCTCTTCAAAGAGCAAACTCTATCCCATGATACCAAAGCAAGCCTTTGTTTTTTATTCTAATCATACCCAAAGAAACCTTCTAAATATTTTCTCTATTATATTTTTGACCTTGTAGGGGATTATAAAAAGGGACATGTAGTAAATTGGGATGCTTTGTAATGTTTCCTTTGGAAGATGTAATTTCTCAACTTGAGATAGCATATTATCCTTCCACCCCATCAACTTTATTTGAATTTGATCTATGATTGGAGCCCACATTTCTTCTTTCAATCTGCCTATGAAAAGAGGTAATCCAAGGTAGGTAGCTGGAAATTCTGCTATGTTGCATCCAAAAATACTATATTTTGAGGTCCAAGGTGTAGACCAATTGGTTCATCCAAATGCCATAAGGGGGGTGGAGGTCCAAGGTTCAAATCTTGGACCTCATCGAACTGAACACTTGTCCCTTTCTTGGTGCTTTTAGTCGCATAAAAGGTTTAAAATGATTGTGGCATGGCGGTTATAGGGGCGGACTACGTGAAGATCTATGTGGCAACTTCTAGGGCAGAAAACGCTAAATACTATGGCGGCCATAAAATTTGGACAGCCTACCCGGATTTGTGGTAGCTACCGATTCCACCATGGAAAAAAAAATCCTATATTTTGTCTATTGCACTTGTCTAGTTGTGTTAACAAAATAAACATAGATTTTTCTAAAATTGACACTTTTATTGGAAGATATTTCATAAAGATGTAGGATATTGAGTATCTCCTTTGCTTCTCTTATTGAGGCTTCACCCAAGATGATAGTGTCATCCATGAATTATTGGTAAGACACTGCTACAAAATTACCTGTAGGTTTAATCCCTCTTATCTTTTCTGTGGTAGTGGTTGCTCCCAAAGTTATACCTAAAGCTTCAACCATGATGATGAAAAAATATGGGGATATAGGATCTCCTTGTCTTAGACCTCATTGCCCCCTAAAGAAACTTGTTGATCTACCATTAACTATGATAAAAAAAATTGATGAAGAGAGACATTTTTTTATCCAATATCTCCATTTTATATCAAAACCAAATTTTTGCATTACCGTATCTAAGAAAATCCATGACACCCGAACATATGCTTTATTTATATCTAGTTTAAATAGCATACCTGCAACATACCTCTTATCCATTGAATGTAAAGTTTCATGTATTGTCATTACTCCATCTATTAGTTGTCTCCCTTGAACAAAACCTCCTTGCACAGAAGAGATGATCCTTGTAAGTACCTTCTTGAGTCTATCGGCTAATGTCTTAGTGAGGGTATTTTTTATATGGAGTTGCTAATAGTTCTAAACTCTTTTAGAAAAAAAGCTCCATGATTCTTTGGGATAAAAACCAGAAAATTTATTATTTCAATCTTAAAGTAATGAATTGGAGACTTGAAATTCTCTTACTACCTCTAAAACATCTTTTCCTATTATGTGCCAAAAAATTTGGAAGAATCCAATCGAAAAACCATCTGGCCTGGTGTCTTATCTTTTACCATATCAAACACACTTTCCTTAACCTCTTCTTCCAATAAGTGAGTACGTAATAGATTATTCATTTACTCTAAAATCGATAAGGGAATGTTTCCAGAAGGGAGTCCATTGTTGCCTCATATTCATCTTGATCTTTAGAAAATAAAATCCAAAATAAATTTACTATTTTTGCTACTATATCCTCCTTTTTACCTACATCATCATTATCCAACTTAAGCTCCTTTATCCTGTTGGCACTCCTTCATGTTATGATATCCTTACTTTAGCCATGTTGCCCTTGATTTTTACTTCCAATGTGTTTCCTCCTTTTATAAAACATTATGAAACTTTTCAAGCACCTCTCTTTCTCTTTTATCCAACTCCAAAGTTTTTCCTTCTATTGAAGATTCAACTCCACTTCCTTCAGGTTATTTAAAATCTCCTATTTTTGTTGGAAAATATTTCTAAACACATCTTGGTTCCATTTCTTGAGATTTGCCTTTATGATTTTTATTTTTTTGATAAATTGGAACATTTTAGTTTCATACACATTTGTGTTCCACGAATATTTGATCATATTCTCAATTTTAATATGTTTTAGCCATATCATCTCAAATCAGAAAGGAAATATTTTTGTCTTTTTTCCTTAGAAAACTCTAAAAGAAGCAGGCTATGATCAGAGGCAATTTTTGGTAAGGATCTCAAATAACAAAAGTGAAATTTTCTAT
Source organism: Wollemia nobilis (assembly GCA_028583015.1). Classification (NCBI taxonomy): domain Eukaryota; kingdom Viridiplantae; phylum Streptophyta; class Pinopsida; order Araucariales; family Araucariaceae; genus Wollemia; species Wollemia nobilis. The sequence goes on along the minus strand of JAQPPZ010017049.1, from coordinate 1,927,623 downwards.
ACCAATCAGTAGAAGCTACTACTCTATCAATCCTATATTGGATAAGACCTCCTCGTATTCTTTGGTTTGACCAAGTGAACTTACCCCCTGCAAATCCACAACTATTAAACACAAAGAGGAGATAAATTTATCATAATCCTTCATAGTATTTGTGAATTCAACTACTGCTTACCTCTCACTTAGTAGGAGAGTAGTGTTGAAGTCTTCTGCTATCATCTAATGAAGACTAAATGAAGCCTCAAATCTCTCTAAATCATCTCAAACCCTTCTCCTATCTACCTAAAAATTAGAGGCATAGACATTTGTAGCTAACCAACAAAAATTAGTTAATTTACATCAAAAGAGGACCAAAATAAATTTATCATTTTGTTGCACACACTCTCCTTCTAGGTTATTTGGATTCCAGAGAGTCCACAAACCCCTAGAAGCACCTCTAGCTGGTCTATAGGTACCTTTTGCTTTATTCCATACCAAATTTTTAATCCTATCTAAATTTCCTTCTCTATTTTTTGTTTCTTGACCTTATCTATTTTTTGTTTCTTGAAGTAGAAGGATATCTATCCCATGTATTTTTATAATATCTCTAACTACCCTATGTTTTTTCAGGGCATTTAGTCCCTGAATGTTCCAAGAAATAACTTTTATTTCTTACCTTTTGTGGGATCTTTCACCCCTCTCAGTACCAACACTTGTTAGTTCCATTTGGTATGTCCTGAGCTACTTTCTTGTTCCTTGTAGCTGCTAGTTATTAGAGAATATATTATATTATTGGGTACATACCAATGTACCACCTTGGGTACAATATTAGATTAGGAGCTTATCTTATGTTAGGTAGTTACTTTAGGAAGAATTAATAAATGCACAAGTGTTACAATATGCAATGATGTAAATGTACATGTATTCCACATGTACATGAGTCATAGGAATGGGTAGAGTAAAGCCCAAGGAACCTATATTATATATGTACCTTGAGCTATAGAGATGATAGAGAGAGCCTGAGAAATAGAGATAAAGTTACTATAGAGTAGTATGTAGGTACAATGTAGATCTTCATTGTAGAAATATTAGAGTGTTCATTATCCTCCATTGTATTGCATTGTACTATTTTTTTAAGCCTTCATTAATGGTATTTTACTGAGTTATTGCATAATTCTATTCCATTATTTTATTGCATATTTAAGTACCATTATCATATACTTACCATAGCCTGCATATTTTACATCTTGTGGTTGCATCTCCATTAGTATACATCACCAAAAGTTAACAGTGATATAAGAGCACATGGTAGATCAATACGAAATAGGGAGAGCTACAAAGAGATATTGAGAGTCTGTTCCAAAATTTTTGAGATTGTAGGTGGCTAGAGTCTTTCAATAGAGTTGCAGAAAAACTTGTAAAGACTAGAACTCAACATTAATTCCACTAGATTGAAAAATCAACTAATGAAGTTTATTGTATCCAAAATTATAGATTCTTCCATTCCAATTTCTAACATATTGTTGCAATAAAATAAGATTCAGAGAAATTTGAGAAGCTTCCTACACAGTGCTAGGAAGAAGATCTTCATTAGAATCATTCCAGCACTTGCAACAACAAGTAGAAGACTAAAGATTTCAAAGACCTAAAAAAATGTCCCGTTACAAGAGTTGCAGACCTACAGATTGCAGAAGAGAGGAAAAGGCCATAGCAGCCTTATTACAGACTCAAGGAAGAAGAGACTCTAGAGAAAGAGTCCAGGAGAATATTGGAGATTGGTGATATCTAGTAAAAATTGAAACCTGTAGAATGTAGAAGAGAATAAAATACCATAGCAATCTTACAATAGAATCCAAGAAGAAGAGAATATAGAGAAGATTCTTGGTGAAGATAGGAGATTGGTGATCTTTGTTAAAGATTAAAGACTTCATCTTGAATAATTTGGAGAAGACCTACAAGAGGTCCCATTGAAGAAATTCCAATACAAGAAGATAGAATACTGAATAAGGACAAGGAACAAGTCCCATTACAAATTCTAGTAGTATCAGATTTTAGAGATCTAGAAAGGAGATCTCATTGTCAACACTTCCACAGTATAAGGTTGAAGTAAAGTTATCATTTTGAAGACCAGAGAATTTGTGAGAGTAAAGACCTTATAAAAGAGATCTCAAGGACAAATAAGGAGAAGGCTTGGTGAGCCTTAATGAAGGAGATTCGAAGAAGACCATTCAAGAAGTTCCTAGGATAACTCATTGAAGAAATTTACCACCAAGGAGAAGTTCATGATAAAGTAATATTTTGGGACAATTATCATCATCCAAAAACAAGCCCAAACGGAGATAAATTTGGCAAGAAGCGTACCAAATTTCATAGGATATTGGAGAAGATCTAAAGACTTTTAGATTCTTGAGAAGAAGGCCTAGATTGAAGTTAGAATTCGACAAGGAGAGTGAAGGAGAAAAAATCTGAACATTACTACTAAACCTGAAAGGTTTTAATATTTTCCTTGAAGGCTAGAAGGCTCATTCATATAAAGGAGATAGGGGTTTTCTGAATCTACAGTAGAATATTGAAGAGTTTTTTAAGGAAAATATCAACTGTGATTTGGAGGAGTTACCTACCAAATTTTTGATATTCAACAACAAAATTTCAATAAAAATATTGACTGTGTAAGGGCAACAACTAGGATAGCATTACTAACTATAAAATTTCATATTTCCAAGATATATCTTGAATAATAATTGAAGTCACCTACTATAGTTTCAAGGCAACAAGTTAGAGGGGATCATATTTGTAAATAGGTGAGCTAAAGAGCTATTTTGGATAGCCAATAAGAGTTGCAAGTCCATCCAGTAAAAGGTAGCAATAAGGTGAATCTAATAACCTTGCAATACTTCATCTATAGAGTTTGTTAAGGTAAGAAACTTTGGTGCAATAGGTTCATTACTGAATATTAAGTTACTGAGTTTGTTATTAAGTTTAAGCACCATATCAAAGTTAAATTTTCAAGGATAAGTTTGCATGTTAAAGTCTTCAAAGGGCATGCAAAAGAAAGTTTCTTTTAAGGTTAATACTTGCACATTAAAATAGGAGTTAGATATATTTTTATAGAAAGGAAAATATCATCTTCCTATTATCTAGTTACAGCAAACAAGATATTACTGCTAAGTGAAATTTGTAGAGGTTATTAGTGCATTTGAGAGTTCTTTAAGAATTACTATTAGTGCATCTTACAAGTTACTTTGAAGTATCAATAATGTGAGATTACTATTGCACTATTTTAGTTATTATTAACTACATTAAACTCATTACTCTCAAAGGTTATTATGTGCATTGGTTGTTAAGTTAGAGTGGAAAACCAAAGAGCACAAGTCAACGTACTATCAAAGTGTCTAGAGACACTATTTGAGCACATAGAACCTACAACTTATTGTGGCCTAGAGAAGCCACCAAGCATGATAACATTTCTCCAAGAAGTGGATAAGAAAGCCACCATCAAAACCAGTAGGAGCTATAAAACAAGACTAGGAGAGTCTCATATTTTAGGTGCAACTAAGGAGCATTTTACAGGGTTATACAAGCACCAAAATTTATCTCTATTATTACATCAAAGGGAGACAAAGGTTGAGTGTCCTAAGGACACATTACATAACCTATCCTCTACATCTACAAGCGACCATCATTAGTAGAGGGAAAGCACACTCAGAAGTGTTATTTGAAGAGCCATAAAAAAGGGGCTCAACATATACCATTTACAAAAGGTAAGCACTAGCAAAGGTGCTTAAGAAACAAGCTAATCGTAGGGCTTGATATCTATTGTTGGTAAAGGAAAATCATAGCCCACAATGCTTGAGAAAAGATCCATCCATAGGGCTTGGTATCTACCTTGTCAAGGTGCTAGAAGACACCATAGCCTAGTGCTAAAGTTGTATGGAAGCAACACATTGCAAAGGACACCTGTTACAAAACAAAACCAGTAGCAAACATAGCATAACAAGATAATCCAAACATCAATAATAAAAGCTAGAGACAACACAAAAAGTTGGCAAATACAAGGTTAGTTACCTAGGTGCTAGAAGAAATCAAAGGGCCATCAATCGACATTAGAAAATGATCATTGCCAAGAAGTGAAGCTAACCCATGGACAGAGTTAGAGAATAGGCACTCAAGGAAGTAAATATGCCAAGATAAGCTTCAGGGTTAAAACAAAAATTGAAATATTAGATTCCATGCAAAGAAGGTGCATCTATTTGTCTCAATATCGCTAGGAATCAAGTGCCACTTGGCACTAGGGAGAGAAATAATTTTGAACTCTCTTATAAAATCTATGCCCAGGAAGATGAACTCTCAAGATTGATATAGTGTTATGTTATCATTATTTGATACCCAAATAAGGTTGGCACCACCCTAATAACACCTCCAAGATCATAACACGTTGTTGCTAGCAAGAAATTACCATCTGGCATTCATTACAAGAGAAGAGTAAAGTATGTAATACCTAAAGTCCAAGATGAGCGCATGAGTAAATACGACAACAAAGTAATTCAAGCTAATAGTGGTCAAAGTGTAATACCATCCACCAAGGAGCATGCATACAATGAGCATTAATTTCTCAAGTCATAATCATACGCAAGAGACCAACGAGACCAACGCACAAGCTTGAATTGGTTCAATCTGAAGGACCAATTAGAGTGCACCATAATTCATTCAAAGGGAAGGTAAATTTTAACATAAAGTTTATAATTGATTTCGTTGAGATTTAGGATTCATAAGGTAGACTACTACAAAATATCTATCAAAGTATTCTCAAAATATTAAAGAGCTAGAAGAACTCTAGTGATTGATCTCAAGATAATGGATGAGATAGTAAGAAGTGCATTCAATAGTGAGGAACTATTTCAGGAGATAGAATTTTACTCTCAAAACTTAATAGACACTTTTGAAGGATACAAGCTTATGTCCACTAGTGAAAAAGAAAGATTCTCATTATTTCTCAAAGAAGCAAAAGAAGGTAATTTTGTAACATTAATTGGTTATCTTCATGAAGTCCTTTTCAGAGCCTGGTGGAATACACAAAAAATAGTTCTACTCACATTAGAAGAATGTTTAATGATATATCTATCATTAATTGTTTTTGCACATGCTCAAAACATAAAATAAACTAGAAATCCTAATAAATATTATTATGATAATAAACTAACTCATCATGAAGCAGATAATCCTCTAGTAACAATGCATAATCGAAGAAGGAAGAAGAGAAAGCATAATAGGAGGCAACAAGGTAAAGAAATTTATATGGATATAAACAGATAATATGATGAAGAGAGTAGAAAAACTGAATCAAACAAAGGAAAAGGTCCAAATCAAGTTGAAGATCATATAAATGATAAATACAACATGAAGACCAAAGTAGAAGAAGTGAAAGAACCAGATCCAACAAAATAATATTTGAAGGATGAAGATCCACATTGAATACTAAAGTCTTCAATACCCAAATAATGTAATACAAAGGGGGTATTAGAGAATATATTACCTTATTGGGTACATACCAATGTACCACCTTGGGTACAATATTAGATTATGAGTGTATCTTATGTTAAGTAGTTACTTGGGGAAGAAGTAATAAATGCACAAGTGTTAGAATGTGCAATGATGTAAATGGGCATGTAGTCCACACGTACATGAATCATAGGAATAGGTAGAGTAAAGCCCAAGGAACCTATCTTATATATGTACCTTGAGCTATAGATATGGTAAAGAGAGTGTGAGAAATAAAGATAAAGTTACTATAGAGTAGTGTGTAGGTACAATGTAGATCTTCATTATAAAAATACTGGAGTGTTCATTGTCCTCCATTGTATTGCATTGTACTATTTTTGTGAGCCTTCATTAATGGTATTTTACTGAGTTATTGTAGAATTTTATTCCATTATTTTCCTGCATATTTAAGTACCATTATCATATACTTACCATAGCCTATTTATTTTACATCTTGTGGTTGCATCTCCATTAGTATACATCACCAAAAGCTAACACTAGTTTGGCTCTTCCAAGCTTTGTTACACTATCCAGATCTAAAATTTTTATGTATTTCTTATCAGCCTCATCATACTAGTTTCTTCTGTGGAAGACTTTTTCCCCTTTGGAACCCTTTGTATTTTGCTGTTGTTGAACTTCTTGGTTCTCCAAATATTTGCCTATTTTTATCTTTCTTTTATATACCACCTCTTTAAATCCTTCTCCTTATTTCAAATACAACCATACTTCCTCTGGTTTAAGTTTTGTTCTCGACTTTGTTTCTTCAATCTCTCCTTCCTCTATAGGAGTTTCTTTAACTACTTCCTCTTCTTTTAATTCTGGGTCTAAATATTTATTCAACAGATCTGGTTGATTCTCCTCCTAAGACTGTAAATCTACATTCTCTAGTTCTTTGTTAACTTCTTTGACCTCCTCCAAATCTGGTTTGCTCATGATATCTTCCTCTAGACCTTGCAATATCTAGAATTTATTGGTTTTTGGATTTTTTTATCTTCAACAATTCAGTTTTCTCTATCAAAACATTTGTTTGTCTCAGCTCTTTCTCCTTGTTTTTCTAAATCTACACCTTTTATTTTTTCTTGGGCTATTTTATTTTTTATTAATGAGCTATAATATTCCCTATTGTATTACATCCAAAAACTACTATTATTGATGATTCATATTCAATTGGCCGACTCCACACCCTCGCATCTGAAACAAGTTTTATTGAGGAAGGTAATGGTTGGGTCAAATTTATGTTCATGCAAAATCTAGCAAAAATCGTTATGGTTTTGGGTTGAGTTGTTGGGTCAAATGCTATTAATTTTCCTATGCCTTTAGCAATCCCTTCAATGACATCTTCATCCTAGAACTCGACTGGAAGCCCTGGAAGTCTGACCCATAATGGTGCAACATTTATATTCTTAGTATTTGGGTCAAATCCTAGTTTTCATTTTTGGAGATAGAGCCCTCATCTTCCAAAAAACCATGGGCCTTTCAATATAGCCCCATGCATATCTTCCCTACACATGAAGTTAAACATTAAAAACCATTTTTATAGTACAACAATCTCCAAGTTACCTTTGGGTTTCCACTTGTGGGATGTTTGTTTTCTATATCTAGATCTGGCCTGACACCAATGAATTTTTCAACAATGTTATTTTCTCTTTCTTTGGAGGTTATACTTATAATAACCTATGGAACCATTAGATTCAACACCTCCTCTATTTTCTTTGGATTTAAATAAAAAAATCCTTATTAGGGTTCACTCCTCCCATAACCAGATTTGTCCAAGTTTTGTGTATACTTGGATCTAGATGAAAACTCTTTCCCTCATCAGCCTCAAGCTCTCCAGCCTTATCCAAACAACCCTCAATGAAGACCATCAAAAAATTTCACCTCACTACCTTAACAGCCTATGGTTGGTACACTACCTCAATAATCAATGGTTGAATCATCATCGTTTCCGCAACCTATGGTTGATACACCACTATTGTAGCTTGTGGTAGATCCATTGTCACCATAGCCTAAAATAGATTCGTTGATGCAACAACCTATGTTTGATCCAACTCCTCAAAAAAAAATTGCTATCATATTAATTGCATGATCAATTTTAAATTATAATATATAAAAATATTAATTTCAAGTTATAACACCTTGTGAAATAGAGAGATTTTTTAAGAGTTAAAAAATGAACTCAATACAAAGTCCCATCAACATAAAATTTTGTTGTGTTGTTGAAATATGTAATAGAATATAAAATATGTATATTATAATATTAGAAAGCTTTTTCGAGAAGTTTAAAACATAATAGCATGTACACGATGGTTACAATACAATAGCTTGTTTGAGAAGATTACGACAAACTTTAAAATGTTGAAAAGTTGGAAAATAGTTTTGAATGTCCATGAGGCCATAAACCATATGGAATGATCTTCATGGAGTATTTATCCAACCATGCTTCACTTAACTCAGATACCCATCACCAAAGCATGGTATACAACCCTACCTCCTTTCAGATTTGATCCTTGGATTCCTATTTGGAGTTCCAAAGTCTTCTTTGTTAAACCCACTTAATTTATTTTTGATAACATTGGTAGAAGAAGGGATTCTAAAAGGGACCCTAAAAATTTTACAAAGGATTAACTAAGAATAAGCATTACAACTCCACAAAGGGACACCAAAAAGACCCAAACATCAAAATCCTCCTACAAATTATGAAAAACCAACAACCTAGAAAAACCAACAAAATCAAGACATATACCAACTAGAAGATAAACATAAAATGAAAAGAAGAGGGATAAAAATAAATTAGGAGCTTTCCTTGGCCTTCTCTTCTCTTTCCATCACCTTCTACAAGGCCTTGAGCATGAGAATTCTCTTCTTCAGGTCAACTAAATGTTCTTCAGCCTCCTCCATATTTCGGATTACCAATTGATTTACACGTTTGGAGGAGGCATTAAGGTCTTTCAAGATAATGTAGTTTTGGGTTAGAGCTTCAATGACATGCATTAAAGAGGGGACTCCAACCAAATCCCTACAAACTTCTATATCAAGCCCAATATGCTCTTCCTTGAGAGGAGAGCTCCTCAAGGGAGAGGTGGATAGCCTCAAAGAGTCCTTATACACACCAATAATATGATCCTATTCATCCATTGACACTCCTTGATCCGATAGGTCCACCCATTTTAGTTTCTTGATCGACTCCTTGGAACATTTTCTTCACTTCAAAATCCACTTTGTTGATATTGTAGGCTAGCTATCATCCTCGATCGACTGCTTTGAAGTCCTTTCTTTGATTTCTTAGTAGTAATATCCTTGCCTAAAGGGAACCTCTCATCTTCCTCAACTAGATTTATCATGACCATCCTCTTCTTGGATTTTTTTGTTGTTGTTCTTATGTCTGTTTTAGAGCCTTTTTTCTCCTGATTTCTGAGAAGCATGGGCTTCACCTTCACATCATGGTACTTAGGCTCCTAGGAAATTTCCCCCCAAAAACCCTCCTTATCCACCACAAGCTTGAATATAATGAGGAATAATCCTTGGTGCAGGGGGTCCTAGATCTTCCCATGCTAGAAACCCTTGATAATTTTTTCCAAGGATATGAAGAGGAAAGTTGGGATATTCATTTTTCTCCCTTGATAAAGGTAGTTTAGGAAGGCCAAATGAAAGATCTTGACCACATGTATATTCACATCCAACGTAAATTAATTTGTAATGGGGAGCACGACCCTACTCCAAGGTAAAGATAATAATTCCCTAACAATACCACTCCCTTCCTTCCAAGGATGTTCATCCTTGTCGAAGAAACCCATTTCGACAACCAAAGAGTTTCTCTCTTCTAATGCATTCACCCTTAGTAGGTAAGCCAAAAATTTCTTCTATAAAAGAAGTGTGAATTGAAAACTCACACCCAAACACCCTAACTTTCCTTTTCACCCAAGAGTGGGTGAATTTTTTAGAGAGCTCAAGGTCGTATCCTTCAAATTTATTGATGAAGTTCCACAAACCCTCCTTTTCTATAATTCCCCTGATCATTTCATCCACATTGAGGATAAGAGGTTCCACCTGGAGATTGCCACCCCCCATGGCCTAAGCAATCACAATCTTGGACACTTTACCTTTGATATTGCCCTTAGTCTCCATAGATCCAATGAAAGGAAGATTAGCCAAAAGCACAAGCATTCCATGATCCTTTATTATGGCTCGAGTGATGTAAAAATGAGTTCAACCAATCCCAAACCCATGAGCCTTGGGACTAGGAGGATCATCCCAAGTCAAAACAACCCCATTTGGGAATGCCAAATCCATCCTTCCAAGAATGTTTCTACGTTTCTCCCAAAACATCATTCCTTGGATACGTGCAAGAATAAAGGTCCATAATGGACATCTTATGGGGAAGGGAAGGAGATCGAGGGATATTTTATCCAAGTATTTTGGCCCAATGAATCCTATTAGACTAGAGCTTCACAAGTCTCCACCACATGCAACCACTCGTTGTCTATTTCATGCATATATGCCTCAAAAGTAGCTGCCACCTTTTCCAGATACTTTGCTTAAGACCCTTCCTTATCCCAATGATATCCCTCATGCCAGCTATAGTGAAAATTTTTGGGTCCCAGCCAGGATGGACCCCCTTGTCCAAGCTGGAAATAACACCACAAATTTCTCCAATAGGGGTCAAAAATTTTCTCAAAAGATATTGAATTTGGCTAGGGATAAAAATACTAATCCCATTTCTATTCGAGAATATTCAACGTGTCCTTATAACTAAAGCCCCGATAGTGGAGCATAACAACATTAGGATAGCCAAGGAGGAAAGCCCATTCCACACCACTAGCACTCCAAACTAGCATCATTCATAGGCAATGGAAGTTCCTTTCTAACTACCTCCTTGAGAGTTGGAGGAAAGTCTTATTCCCAAATTGTAAGCTCCTCCTGCAAAACATCAATGTTGGCCATTATATCCGCTATTGAATTCCCTTCTCTAAAAACATGGATCACCTAGGAGTCAAGGAAGATCCTGAATAAGCTTCCTCATCGTTGTCAACATATCCTCTATGCTCCAACTAGGCTCTTGAAGTCCCTTGGCACAATTAATAATGTTGAGAGAATCACCTTCTATTACAATCTTATTAATATTCAATCTCTTCAGAAGAACTCCCTATAATAATGCCTGAGCTTCTACAAAGTGACTGGTTTGCATTCCCAAACCTTTTACAAAGGCCAAAATTAAATTTCCTTCCTGGTCTCTAATCACTCCCCTAGCACTAGCCCTGCCTGGATTACCTTTCATTGCCCCATCAAAGTTTAACTTGGTCCTAGCCAATAGGAGGCACTTTCCATTTGGTCTGAGAATGACTAGAAGGAGTTATCTAAGATGAGCGATCTAGAGCATTGGAAAGCCCCCATTGACCAGCTATAGTAGATTCCTCCTTGTCTTCCCTATTATCTTGGAAATCAATGCTTTGTATATTTTCAACTAGAGCAACACTAATTCTAGCTTCAGTAAAATTGCAATCCCTTCTCTGATCATGGAAAGCTCTTCTATTTATTTCCTTCCACAGACCCCAAAGGGTGTGAGGAAGACTAAAATTCCAAAGAGTTTGTAATCTCGAGCTCTAAAAGGGGTGAGCCCATTGAAGGTAAAGGTCAGCCAAGTTCTTTGGTAAGACCCAAAAAATATTGAACTTATTAATGATCTTAGAGAGGACTTCCAATGAGTAAGGACATTCGAGAAACAGGTGTTGAACACTTTCTAAGTTCTTCTCACACAGGTAGCACCTATTGGGAATAGCCAGTCCCCTCTTGTGGAGGTTATCAATAGTAAGGATCTTGTTTTGAACACAAAGCCAATAGAAGAAGTTGATTTTTGGAGTAAGGGACTTGAGCCAGATTTTGGATGTCGATAACCAACCCCAACCTTCACCTTCCAATAACTGATAAGCAGATTTTACAGTAAATTGCCCACTTTTATGCATTTTCCAAAATAGGGAGTCCACCTCTCTTTCTGGATTTAAAATCTTGAATCTCAACATTTTATTGAGTTCCTCCAAAGCTTGTCTACCACTCTGGTCCAAGCCTGCAAGATGAATGGGCTTCCATCTTCTCCCATTCTCATCCTCCAAAATGAAGTCCAAGACCATCTTACCATAGAACTGAGAGAGAAGGGGTTCAAGGGGAGCTAGATTTTGGTTCTCAATCAAAGGAGTTTGTTGGAGCCAACAATCCTTCCAAAAATCAACCTTTCTTCCATCCCCTACCTTCCATATAGCTCCTCTCAGGAGAAGGGTTTTGGTTTTGTGTAGGTGATTCCAAAGATAGGATCCTTGAGGGTGATTTTGCTCTTCAACTAGATTTTTCCCATTCTTGAGGTATTTGGCTTTGAGGATCTTGGTCCATCCTAGTTTTTCATTAGTGAGCAATTTCCAACCAATTTTGGCCATCAAAGCCTTATTCATCCTAATCAATGTCTTGAGTCCTAGGCTTCCCACCTCCTTGCGAGTACAAACTTGGTCCTAAACCACAAGGAATAGTCTCCCTTTTTCCTCCGTGCCGAACCAAAGAAAAGATTTTTGAATTTACTCTATTTTTTCACAGATTTTAGAGGGCATTTTGAACAGGGACAAAAAGTAAATCGAAATGCTTTGGAGGACATACTTAACTAACTGGGCTTTTCCCACTTGGCTTAGAAGGGATCCTTTCCACCCTGCAAGTTTCCTTCTAATTCTTTCCACCACAGGATCCCATATCATAGGCTTCATACATCCTTTAAAGAGAGGCATCCCCAAGTATGTGGCAGGCAGCTCCCCAATTTCACAACCCAAAATTTTGGCTATTCTACCTTACCTTCTCATGGGAGTATTAAAGAAGTAGACTTTTCTCTTTGAGAAATTAATCTTTTGCCCTGCTGCTTTTTCATAGCTATTCAAAAGAGATTTGATTTCTTTTACTTGGGGTATAGAAGAAATGGTGGCTAGGATGGTGTCATCAACAAACTATTGATGGGACACCGACAAAAGAGTAATGGTAGACCTGATGCCAGCGATAGATCCAGCTATAGTGGTAGCCAAAATAGCTCTACCAAGGGCCTCTGCCATGATAATGAATAGGTAAGGGGATAAGGGATCCCCTTGCCTTAAACCCCTATGACTAGGAAAGTAGCCAGTAACAGCCCCATTCACCAAAACTGAGAACATTGCGGAAGAGATACATTCCTTGGTCAATCTGATCCAATCTTGATGGAATCCAAACTTAGAGAGAGCTTGTAGAAGGAAGTCCCACGAGACTCTATCATACGCTTTGTTCATATCAAGCTTCAAAAGAAGGTCGATAATGCCACTTTTGTCAACAGAATGGATCACCTCATGGATAGTAATGATTCCATCCAAAATTTATCTCCCCAAGACAAACCCCCCTTGGTTAGAGTCAATGATAAAAGGTAGGATGACTTTGAGCTTGTTAGCCATAACCTTGGTGAGAATTTTGTATAGAGTGTTACACAAGCTAATCGGGTGAAAGTCTTTGAAGTCCTTGGCTCCAGCCACTTTTGGAATGAGCACTAAGAAGGTGGAATTAACATCTTGGGGGATAAAGTAAGTTCTTTGGACCTCAAAAATTGCAGCACAAACCATTTTACCCATAATATGCCAAAATTTTTGGTAGAAGATGGTTGGGAATCCATCTAGACCTAGGGCTTTCTCCCCAACCATCTCAAAAACAACATCCTTTACCTCATCTTCCTTGAAGGGGCTAGTCAAAAATGAGTTGTGGTTTGTAGTGACCAGTGAAGGAATGTTGTGAAGAAGAAGGGTAGCTTCATTCTCATCCATCCTTTCAATAGTGCCAATGAGGTTTTTGAAATAATTGATCGCTTCCTCACAAATCTCCACAATGTTGTCAGTGAGGGATCCATCTTCTTTCAAGATTTCCTTGATTTTATTATGACTTTGGTGTCTCAGAGTTGTAACATGAAAGTATTTGGTGTTACGGTCCCCTTCCTTAAGCCAAAGGGCTCAAGATTTCTACCTCCAAAAGGTTTCTTCACAAGCCAAGGTGTTGTGGTAGTCAGAGAGGAGAGCTCTTTCCTTGTCTCTGATCTCTTGTGAGTATCGCCCTTCATTTGCCAACTCCTCTATTTCCATAAGCTACTGTCTCAAATCAGTCTTTCTCTGAAATAAATTTCCAAAAACATGCTTATTCCAGTCTTTCAGATTGTATTTGATGAATCTGAGCTTTTTGGCTACTTGGGATACAAGAGGGCCAAAAATTTCATCTCCCACCAGACCTTGATGTGTTGCTCAAGTCCATCATTTCTGAGCCACATGGCCTCGAACCTAAAGGGGCTAAAGAATCTTCTTCTATCCATTTGAGAATAAAAAACCAATGGGTTGTGGTCTGAGCTAGCTTTAGGAAGAGTCGATAAAGTAGCATCCCCAAAATTGATCAATCCCTCTTGAGAAACAAGGAATCTATCAAGTCTTATTTGGATGAGTTGATTGCCTAGCCTTCTATTACTCCAAGTGAATTTGACTCCTCTGAGGTTAGTATCCATCAACCCATTCTCCGAGACAAACTGCTCAAAGTCATACATGCCCTCTATCCAGCTGGGGTTTCCACCTTTTTTGTTAGAGGGGTAGAGTGGAGTATTGAAGTCACCCACAATAATCTAGGCCAGATTATGGAAGGCCTTTCTCATTGAGGTTAGGTCTCTCTAGAGTTGTCTTCTTCCTGAATAGGTATTTGGTGCATAAACATTGGTTAAAACCCAATTGTCCTTGGTGACTTTGCAATGAAAAAGAACACTGATTAACCTATCAGAGGTTAAAATAACTTTCCCTTCTACCAAATTTCCATCCCATAGAAAAAGGAGCCCTCTCGAGGCTCCTTTCGTTGCACTAGCAACATATTCAACTTCTTTCCATACACTTCTTTTAACTCTTTCTAAATTCTGATCATTCAATTTAGTTTCTTGCAATAACATGATTTGGGGTTTTAGGTCTTTCCTTAGAGAATAAACCAATCGATGTTTAGAGGGGGCATTAAGCCCTCTAATATTCCAGGAGATGGTTCTCATTTCTTGGATTTGGATGGGGCTTTTTACCACCCAATTTTAGGGTCAATTGATTTCCATTGGCCACTTCTTTGGTCATTTCTCTCTCTCTGATTTCATTTTGGGAGGGTCTACCCCTGGATTTGTCCTTTCCCACATATTCTTGAGTCTTTCTCGAGCTCCTAGAGGTTCTATTTGGGCTCCTTGGTTCCTTCCTCATCATCTGTGAATTAGGTGGGATCTCCTAATTTTTTTTTGGGATAACTAGAGTGGACGGGGATTTTAGATTCATTTGATTTTCCTCTAATGAGGAATTGTGCCCTATAACCTTTTCTTCATTTGGGTCAATCTAATCAAAGATATTCAAAGGGAACTGCTAAGCAATCAAAATGATTTTGATTAACAACAATAATTTAATCAATGGGATGAAGGTCCCTAATATTACTTACCTGTTGATTAGTTTCCTCAATCTCTCCTTCTTCCTGGCTTTTAGAGGTTGGTTGAGGAGGTTTCCCCTAGTCCACTCCATTCCTTTCTTCATTTGATTTTCTAGAAATTTCCTTCCTTGATTGCCATTGTCCTTATTTTGTTGCAACAAGGAGGGGGTTTCTCCTTTGAGGGCAATCCCTATTCAGATGCCCTATCTTCATGCATGAACTGCATTTTATCGAGATATTTTCATACTCCAGAGCTTGAATCCAAGATCCAAACATGGAGGCCAATTCGATGGATTTCAAAGGGGCTTGCTCCATATCCATGTTGATGCATATTCTAGCATGAATAAGTTGGGTTCTAGCAATGGTTGTTGGATCAATAGCCACGAGGTGACCCAAACAACGCCCTATCCCTGCAAAAATATCTTCATGCCACAAATGCAGAGGTAGACCTGAGAGTCTAACCCAAACTAGGGCTTGATTGATGTTTTGGGTGTGCATATTGAAATATATAGACCATCGTTTTAGAAATAGATCCCGATGGCCAAAAAACTAGGGTCCTTGTTGAAGAATCCACTCAACATCCTCCTCTAATATTAAGCGGATTAGGAAGAATGTTTTTTGGCATAACCATAATTTCCAAGCCTCACAGAGGCCTCCATTTACCTTGTGCCTAATGCCTAATAGCATCCATGTGTAGACAAACACCCATAAACTTGCTTACCAAATAGAAATCCCCATGGGTTGCAACCATTCTAGCAAGCTCATCCAGGATCATGATCCTCTCATCCTGAGGAACTACACAAAAATTACCAACTAGGGTTTTCCCACAATTTCTTTTCACCACATGACACCAAGAGGTGCTTGGGTCAAACGAAACAAAATGAGGCCCACCATCTCCAACAACCAAACCCTAAAAACCTTCTATGGGCTCCTTTCCTATCCCAACACTCAGGTAAAAAATCTTGTTGCTTCCTTTCCCACCCATCAAAAATCTATTGTTAAACCCACTTAATTTTTTACTAACAATATTGTAAACATAATGGTTGCACAAGAGTACAATAAGAATATAGTAAAGTAATTTTTAGGTCACAAGCTAACCCAACACTCCAATTTTAAAGTATGATACCCTAAATGGATACATCCATCCTACCTAGTAGGGTTCAAATAAGTAACCAAGTCTAATGTTCAATTGAATATGACCAATTTGCCTAAACCTACAAGGCCAAGTCAGATTATGATAAAAAGTAAAAATAAATAATAAAAGTGTCAATATCATGGTAAACTATC
Source organism: Wollemia nobilis (assembly GCA_028583015.1). Lineage (NCBI taxonomy): Eukaryota > Viridiplantae > Streptophyta > Pinopsida > Araucariales > Araucariaceae > Wollemia > Wollemia nobilis. Next base: position 1,911,354 of record JAQPPZ010017049.1, on the reverse strand, counting down.
TCTTATAAAGTCAAATTATCTTGAAATATTCTTTATATAAGTATATCTTGTAGAATTTTTAGAATGTCTAAAAATTAAAGGTAGTTTTGAAAGTATCATGTAAATCCAAGAAGAAATCTCTAGATTCACAATGAGATTTAGAGTCATAAAATTTTGACTATATTTTGTAATTATAAAACATCATAAGATAAATCCAAAAGAAGACATATAGAAACATGTGATATCTTGAATTTTTTTATAACTATACCATATCATAAGAAAGTTCAAGATGAGATATCTAAAATTTTTCATATTGTCTATCTAAATCTCTCCATCCATGACATATCTAAATCTCTTGAACTTATAGGGGAGAGCTCCCCATGAGAGGTAAGTTGAGAATTTAAGAGCTCAAGCAAGTGAGAGTAAAGTAAAGGTGTAAGGACTAGTAAAAATAAGAGTGTGTATTTAATGAGGATGTGCAAGAAGGATTGAATGACAAGGGTGTGGGATATGGCTCTTAGATAAGCCCAAAGAGTATTAAAGGTAATTGAATGAACACTTTTGTATTATATTCAGGGTTATGCATAAGGGGTCGGACCCAAAATGTACTTGTAAAAAAATGGTGAATCTGTTTCGAAACCTTGGCAAATCTTGGGCAACTTCATGTAGGAAGACATGGCGAAATACCTTATTTTCTCACCAAAAATTAGAAAAAAATTGGCGAATTTTTGTTTATATTGGAAAAAATATTAAACAACACCAAACTACCATCAGATATGCATCCAAGGGAGGGCTGGGTGCAAAATTGCATCCGAGGGAAGGCCAGGTGCATTTCTGTATTCGGGAGAGCCGGGTGTAGAAATACATTCGAGGAAGGCTTGGATGCAAAACTATATCCGAGGGGGCCTTGTGCAAAAATGCATTTGGGGGAGGGTTGGGTTGGAGTTTTGCACATGACCCAACCCTCCCCAACCGGGTGCAAAATTGCATCCGGATCGAACCGCATGCAAAATTGCATCCGAATTGAACCAGGTGCAAAAATGCATCTGGATGCAACCTGGGTGCAAGAAAAACTGGATCCGGATGCAACCCAGGTGTAAAACTGCATCCGAATGCAACCCGGGTGCAAAACTGCATCCAGGTGCAAAATTGCATTTGGTAAAAATACACACGATCTACCACAAAAATGGTTCAGGTCAGTTGCAGCATAGTTCCGGCTACAGTGTAGTTCCATCTGGTACTGTTGGTTGCAGAATAGGGTTTCGACCGGTTGCAGAACTGGGTCGATATATTCATCGGGTGTAGAACAAGGTCCGAAAATGAATATGTATCCCTGGGGTGTTAATTATATATAGAGGTATACTTGGCGAGTTTGGCGGGATAATTTAGAAATTTTAAAATTTTAGGGCGAAAAGGGTACTTTATTTAGGTAGGATTACTTACGAATTTTTCAAAATATTCATGATACTCTCATCAAAGGACGGCTAACCGACACCTAAAATTTATTTTTTCCTGAAAATTTTGGCTAAATGGCCGACGTCCGGGTCCCAAAAATTTTGCAAATTTGAATTTTTGAAAATGCTTTTTTTCACCCCAATGGCGAAGTTTCGCCGCTATGCATAACCCTTATTATATTTTTTTTAATTGGTTATATGAGATTAAAATGGACCCCATTCGTATTACATCATCACCACATAGTGACATTACAATAGCTTGGATATTATCCATGTATCACTTGACAAGATTCGAACCTGGGTCTCCTCCTTGAATGTTGAGGAATCTAATGGATTGAGCTAATATCATTTGATACTTTTGTATTATTATTATTTTTCAATTGGTTAAACAGGCCCTACCCTTATTACATTATCACCACATAGTGGTATTACAACAAATATTGGATATTATATATGTGTCATTTGGCAAGATTTAAACCTTGGTCTCCTCCTTGAATGTTGAGGAATCTAATCAATTGAGCTAATGACATTTAATTTTTGTATTATTTTCTTGGTTTGTATATTTAATAATAAAATATTTTTTATTTTCATTGTATAAGTTTATAGTTCTATCTTTTACTATTGTTTATCTTTATTCATGTCATTCTATATATTTATTTACTTATAAGATTTATATAAACATATACCATCACCATTTAAAATATATATCTAAATTAAAGACTAAAAAACTTTCTATCTATATCCAAGATCAATAATTTTTATATAAAAAAACAAAAACAATAATATTAAAATATTAAATTTATAACTTTACTATATATATTAAGAAAACAAAATTCCAAATAATTCTACAATTATGCCATATACTTACTATATGCCCCAAGAGAAAGGAAATCATATCATTTTGACATCTAAAATTCATCAAAATACAACATATGTTGAAACAGTCAAATTTCATCAAAGTACAACTTAGACAAAGGCTACAAGAATATTTCCTTATAACAACATATATTTTCTTAATTAGCCATATGGGATTCAACCAAGTCCCTTCTATATTCCATTATAATCATATAATAATTTACAATGTAATAATAATTATATAAATAGTGAAGTAGTCCAACAATGTTAGGGCAGCTAAGATAAGTGTAGCAGTGCATAGTAAAATATTTTAACAGTGCCACAGTAGTGCTAGGGTAGTGAAGGCAAGTGCAACAATGTTAAGGCAACAATGGAAGTAAAATATTTTAACAATGTGCAACAGTGCTAGGGTAACAAAGGCGAGTGTAGTAGTGCTAGGGTAGTGAATTAGTGCAACAGTGCTAGGGCAGCGAAGACAAGTGTAGCAATGCTAGGTCAGCGAAGGTAGAAAGAAAAATAGTAAAATATTTTAATAGTACTGCAGTAGTGCTAGGGCAACGAAGGTAAGTGCAGTAGTGTTAGGGTAGCAATGGAAGTAAAAATATTTTAACAATGCCACAATAGTGCTAGGGCAACGAAGGCAAATGCAACAGTGCTCGGGAAACGAAGGCGAGTGCAACAATGCTAGGGAAACAAAATAAAAATATTTTAACAGTACTACAACAGTGCTAGGGTAGTGAAGTAGTGCAGAAGTGCTAGGGTAGCGAAGACAAGTGCAATAGTGATAGGGCAGCAAAGGTAAAAAGCAAAATAGTAAAATATTTTAACAGTATAGTAGCAGTGCTAGGGCAGCAAAGGCAAGTACAACAGTGTTAGGGTAGCAATGGAAGAAAGAACTGATGGTCAGCAAGAATATGAAAGACCTGGTGGTTGGCAGGAAGATGGATGCGTTGGCGCTCTTCAGGGAGCTAGAGGGTCGGGTGGTCAGCAGGAAGGTGCAACCCTTGATGGTCTGGTCAAGAAGGAAAGGGAAAAAGGTGTGCCTGCTTGTAGTGGGGTGTCCTCTGGGGTACTCGTGAGTGGATCCCCAAGGCTTGGTCACCCCTCTAACCATGGGGTGTCCTCCTTTGCTATGGTTATCGCTAAAGGCTTGCGATCTCATCTCTCAAAACCCCTCTTTGATCTTTCTCCAATCTGTAATAAGCTGGTGGTGCCGGATGAACTCTTGGATGTGACTATGGAGGAAGGGTCATGGAACTTGGTCGACAAGTTCCAAGGTGGTATACCAGATATTGACTCTATCCGATGTTGGGAAATTCTCAAATGGAAGCCACTGGGGTCGCTTGATATTGTTGCAATGTCTAATGCCTTCTTCCTCATCAAACTGAATTGTGAGGAGGATGTGAAGTACATTTTAGGTGAAGGTCCCTAGTTCTTTGGAAAGTGGGATCTCTTTCTATGAAAATGAGGTCCAAACTTCAACCCCAAGATGCAAAAGGTGAACTTGGCCCCCCTCTGGGTGTGACTCCCGGATTTACCTTTTCATATTTGGCATGAAGATATTTTGCAGGACATAGCTAAAGCTATTGGGGACCTAGCCTCGATTGACTCAGCTACCAGATCCAAGACCAGGATGATTTTTACTAGAATGTGCATCATGGCGGACCTAAAGGCTGATTTACCTAGTCAAATTGAGCTTGTGTCTAGATAGGGTACCTGGATTCAATCGATTATTTATGAGAACAGACCCATGAGATGTTCTACCTGTAAGAGGTATGGTCACTCGTTTGGATCGTGCTCTCATAAGGCCCCTGGTGAGGGTACCCAAAGGGAATGAGACCAAAAGGTTAGTTAGTTTAATCCAAGAACAGGGAGCCCTTTCTGAGCAAGTCCAACAAGAATTGATTTTGAATGAGCCTTAACCAGAGGAAAGTATAATGGACCAAGTCCCTCTAGTGGACATTAATGAGTCTGGTAAATTAGTGGTCCAGAATATAAATCCATCCAGCGGTAGAATTGTGGACCAGGTTCTCCTAGAAGACTTGGTGACAAAGACTTTAATCCCTTCAAAGTTCCTTCATAACTCCTATCAAAGCTTACTCTCCGAGGAGCCAATCATAGAAGAACTTTGCTCCCCCTAGAAGCCTAGTGAGGCTCTTGGTCGAAACGCGTTCAGAGTTTTGTAGATGTATCACTTCTTTTTTATGGAATAAAAATTCAATCAAATGTTTTTTGTTCTTTTCCTAACTCGCCTCTTTCTTTAAGTTTATAATCCCTCGTTTTTTCCTTTTGTTTTCTAATATGTTTTTACTGCGAGTATTATGCTCTTCACTTGCACGTAATGTGATTTGTTGAACCAGAAAGCTTACAGCACTAGGAGTATGCTCTTCACTTGCACATTTGTGATCTTGTGAATCATAAACTAGTTTACGTTTTTAGAGTATTGCTTCGCCATGTTTCTTTTTTTATTAATGAGTTTTTCAAAACCCTCCTCATCTCTAGGAATGATATGGATCTTCAAGCTTAAGAGAGGTTGGCACCACATCCCCACCCTAGTTTCAGATGATATGAACGAAGACCTTTGTGCTCCCTTTCAGGATGAGGAAATTAGGGCCGTTGTCTTCTCTATGGGTGGTCTAAAAGCTTCGGGGCCGAACGAATTTCCTCCTATTTTCTTTCAAAGGTTCTAGCACATCGTAGGTGGTGACATCTGTTCAGCCATGAGGGAAATTCAGGAGTCTAATTTAATTATGGCTGATGTAAACTCAACATTTTTAGTTCTTATCCCAAATTTGGTGGGTGCTAAAGATTTCTCTTATTTTAGGCCCATTAGCCTCTGTAATACACTTTTTAAAATTCTCACTAAAACTACGGCGAACAGGCTCAAAGTACACCTTCCAATAATTATTGACCATCCTCAAAGTGGATTTGTAGTAGGCAGACAAATTCTGGATGGTGTTATTGTAGTGCATGAGTTGATTCATTTTGTAGACAAAAGTAGAAGGCTAGGAACTTTCCTCAAACTTGATATGCATAAAGCATACGATCGGGTCTCGTGGAGCTTTTTGCTTAGAGTTCTAGGGAAATTTGGTTTCAAGCCTTGCTAGATTAGATTGGTCAGAGCTTGTATATCATTAGCAAAATTCTCAATCTTAGTTAATGGATCATCGGTTGGTTACTTTAGCAGTTGTAGAGGCATTCGTCAAGGGGATCCTATGTCTTCGTATCTGTTTATTTTATTGGCTGAGTCTTTGGGAAGAGCTCTGAAGGCAAATCCCATAGTAGTGGGAATCAAACCTGCAGTTGCCATTGACCCGATCTCACACCACCAATTTGTTGATGATACGTTATTATCCTTTTTAGCTTCAATCCCTCAAGCCAAAGCTGTCAAAGAGATCCTCCAAGACTATGAAAGAGTGGTTGGGCAGAAAGTGAGTTTGAGGAAAAGTAAGGTGTTCTTCCTGAATACTCCTCTCGGCAGGCAGAGAAAAATTGTTGAGATCTTGGGTTGTGAGATTGACTCCCTTCCATTAGTTTATCTGGGACTACCAATGTTCAAAGGGGGGATTAAGACTTCTCTATGGGAACCAATTGTAGAAAGAGTTCAAAGAAAATTGGTGGGATGGAAAGGGGCACTTTTGAGCCAAGCAGGTAAAATTATGCTAGTTAAGTCTACTCTGCAGAGCATACCAGTGTACTTCCTTTCTCTCTTTCGGATTCCAGGAAATATTCTTTGAAAAATTGAACAAATTCAGCGATCCTTTCTCTGGTCTGGTTTTGAGGAGAAGAAGTTCTCGCTTGTGGCATGGGATCAGGTGTGCAGTAGGAAAGAGTTGGGAGGTATGGGCTTAAGAAGAATGAAAACATTAAACAAAGCACTAATAGCTAAATAGGGCTAGAGATTGGTTCAAAAAGATAATGTTAATTGGGTTAAAATATTGGTAGCTAAATATTTAGGTAACACTGGTAATTTTCTCACAGATCCAAGTCCTACCCTTGGCTCAGCATTCTGGCGCAACATTGTTAACAGTCGCTCTGATATCATAAAGGGTGGAAGATGGGTATTAGGTAATGGGTAAAGCATTGATTTTTGGAAAGACACATGGGCAGCTAATAGACCATTAGAATCATATCCTCACCTGAGTCTGGTGGAACCAATCACAAGATAAGCTTTCGGGCCGAAGGTATGTGACTTCATTGTCTCTGTTAATGATAGAAAATGTTGGAAACCATTTGTTTTTTTGGGGATTTCGTAGGAAGAAGAAATTGCATTAAAAGATATGATGGACATCCTAAAGTGGATGGTTATTCCTAACCAGGATAGGCCAGATAGATTGGTGTGGGGGGCTAAGAAGGACGGTTGCTTTTCTGTTAAGTCAACCTATCTAATGTTAGATGTTCCCTTTGATCCCTGGTTTCCCGTTAGTAATATCTGGCTGAAGGGTATTACCCCCAAAGTTAATGTTTTCTTTTGGTTGGCGGCTCAAGGGAAGTTCCTCACATTGGATAATTTGCAAAAAAGAGGATTGGTTATCTCGAACAGATGCTACCTATGTGGTAGTGTTGAAGAATCACCTGTGCACCTATTGTCTGACTGTTCCTTCTCTCAGTTTGTCTTCTCCCAGTTCTTGAGGACCGTTAGTGTGGTTTGGGTTTTCCCAAAGTTGTTGTCTGACTTGATCGTTCAATGGAGGTCTCCCTTTCTGTCTTCGCATCTTCGAGATTTTTGGTCCTTTGGTTTACCTCATGTTTGGTGGCGTATTTGGAAGGAGAGGAATTCTAGAGCCTTTAAAAATATCTCCCATCCAGCTGAGTTCGTGGCACTTCGTGTTGTTGCTACCATTGTTGAGAATGTGGATGCAATTTCTTTAGATAAGGTCACTTCCGTTGGGGAGTTGGCGGTGGATTCGGCTCTTGGATTTAGATATTATTCTCTCGAATATTGCCCTAAAGCTCCTGCTAGACATACTACTATTTGGGAACCTCCTCCTCCTGGTTGGTTGAAGCTAAATTTCGATGGAGCTTCTAAAGGGAATCCAAGACCAAATGGTGCGGGGGATTGATTAGAGACTCTTATGGGAGGATTTTTTGGCTTTCGCTAAAAATTTAGATCGTCAGACCAGTCATTTTGTGGAGGCACGAGCTCTCTTTCAAGGGGTTTGTCAACTAGAAATTTTGAATGATAGGAAGGTAATTATTGAAGGGGATTCCCTCAATATCATTAATATGCTCAAAGGTGTTCAGGTCCCTTCTTGGATGATCACAAACGAACTTGTTGAAACCCAAAGACAAATTTTAACCCTCGAAGCGGTTGAGATTAAGCATGTTTACAGGGAGGGAAATAGATCGGCAGATTTTTTAGCAAACTTGGGACTTTTGCAGGAAAGATGCACAATTTGGCAGGAGGATTTCCTAGATGGATTAAATCAAATAGATAATAAAATATTGAGGAGATAATTTGTGTTTTCAAATGGCTCTGATCTACGATAGTAGGGATCCCTTGGGAAATTTGTTGTTTGTCCTACTCGGCTATTATGTAGCTTTGTTGTTTGTCTGTTTTGTGGATCCTTCTTGGTTTGCTATGTTGATATCTTTATTCATTGTTTCCAGCTGGTTGGTTGATCCACTCTTGTAAAATGTTTGGGGCACCTTTCAAAACCCCTTCATCCATCTTATCAAAAAAATAATAATAATTATATAAATATTATTTAATAAGATTTAAATTTAAATCTCCTTCCAAATAATTTAGGAGAATTATATCTTATTTGCATTTTTGGAGTTCTCATTGTTTTAATGCCTATTTTTTTAATCCAAGAAATAGGTAGTTTCCCTCCAACATTTTCAAAATTTAAGTGAATATAATGCCGAATATTCTTTTTTGTGGCAGGAAAGTTGAAAGAAAAAAGGGGCAGTTTTTCAGATTGTGCACACGGTTATGGTTGGTGATGGAAGGTGCAAGTTCTTTGAAGAAATTGTTGTTGGAGAGAGGTGCATGTGTTGTTGGGTAACATAAGGATGAAGGGTAAAATATGTGAGGTCTTATGTTCCAATCATGGTTCAGTCTTTTCTTTCGCAGAAGATGCAAGGATGCATTTGTTGGGCAGGTTTGGACAACCGTATTTTAAGAAGACAGGAGTGATCTACTTCATCAGACGCTACAACACAGTGGTGAGGTAAATTGTTGTTTAGCTACATATCACGGATTTGATTTGTAGCATCTATAGTGCTTTTTGTTGCATGCATCGAAATACTAATATTGCGGACTGACATTTTTCATTTAAAGCCCTTCTGTTGAAGTAGTGGTTATGACACATCCTTGTATGTAGAAGGTATTGTGCTTGATTTCCATTGATGGTTATTTATTTTGGCGTTTGGCTTTACAGAGCATGCATACAAAACATTCTTAGTAGGAAAGTATGCGCTTTGTGTTCTCATATGGGCTTGTGGTGCTTGGCTAGTGGAAGGATGTGTAAGGCTTTTGTGCTCACAGCAATCTAGGTTCAAAATTCTTCTTCTTTGGTTTAAAAGAGAATGTGAGTCAATATAGCCCATCTTGGGCACTTGTATCAAATATTTGAAGCCAACCAATCACCTTATGCCAAATGTTGACATCCGATTTGCTGTTTGCTGTCCTAGCTGGTAGTTCCATCAGTGAAAGACGTAAGCAGAGGTGGCACCTAGAGGTGACAAGTGGTGGTTCTAGATTGGTTGGAATATTTTTTAAGGTTTATCATTTAATTGTTTCCTCTGTTTTCTGCTCTAATAACTTCCAAAGGCCATAACTTTTGCATATGGAAGCGTTTTTGGCCTCTTTTTCAAATTGCATAGTTTTTTGAGCTCTACAAATTGGTGACATTAGTTTAGGGTCTGTTATTGTTTTTTGTGGATTTTTTTTGTGCAAAATGGACCCAGTTGGCATTCTCCTCTTTGGTGTGATATTAACTCCAACAGTCCATTGGTGAGACAGTTGGCAAATTTGCTCGTATCAGCACATGTATGGTTTAAAACTTAAAAGCCTTCTTTAGCAAGAAGGTCACAAGTTCAAAACTCATTTCCTCTCATTTCTTTTATCACAACAGGTTTGATGTCTTCATGGAGAACCAAACATCTAACTCCAACTGAGCTTGTTGGTGTAGCAGTTGGTTAGTTGTACTATATTTGAGAGATTTCAAATTTCCCGTGCTTATCCTTCTCTTTTCTCATAGTGGGTGTTCGCTCTAACTCCAACAACCCGTTCGCATGGTGTTTGGTAATCTTTTGGCTGCAAGAGGAGTAGGTTTTGGATGGTCAATGTAAGATACACCTTGTTCCTATGGGACCTTTTTAGCCATTGGCGTTGATTATTCAGAGACCTATCTATTGCTTCTTGATCTATGTGCTTTCTCTTGAGATTGGAGTATAGATTGTGGTCACCATATTGTATGTTGAGGATTTTCTCACGGGAAAATCAACATCTTGATCTAGGAGGTGGAGTTACAACTTCATGTTCGGTGAGAGGTTGATCTAGTTCATGTACCTTTGACAAGAGAAGTTAGCAAGATCCATTGACCCATACAAACATTTATTTATTTTGGGGGAGGGGGAGGATGTATCATCTTTAGATTATAGGGGGTATTGAAATATTTGTAATCTGACCTTATTAAGCCAAGCCCAACAATGATGAAGTACCTATGACTACTCTTGATGTAGCCTATGGGCAAGCACTATGTAATCTTGTAGGCATATTTTATGTAAGCCTATGAGCATTCTATATGTAATCCCGTAGGCATATTTCTATGTAAGCCTAGGGGCATTCTTGAATGTAATCCTATGGGCATCTTGATGTAAGCCTATGGGCACTTTTGATGTATTCATCCTTAGTAATATTGGTTAATCCACCTCTATGGTTAACCTTGATTAAAGGGTTTAATACATTTATTATATTGTAATTTAACCTTCAAGTTATGTTATGTTGGCTTGAGGTCAACACTTAATTGGAGATTTGGTATCACTATAAATACCCCCGATGACTAATTCCTTGTATCCATTTGTGATATGTGAGATCGTGGGGGTGCCTACAAGCACCCACCCCTTATTCCTTCTTCCATTTTCTGCATATGATTGTGGTGAATGTATGTTTTGGAGTGTTTCTGGAAAGTATTGTGAATTCCAACAATGCCTTACCCCTGTTTTTGGCTCTCCAAATCTCCTTCTTCATCGCTTTCGTCCAAACAAGCCTCATCTTGCTTCTTCCTCTTCCAAATATAGGAGTGCAATTGATGTTTCTTTATTACTGAAATCCTTCCAAGTGGAAAAAATGCAAGGAGACAATGTGTAATGCATTTCCTTGCAAATAATGCTTGCCTAAATCAGTTTTAGGTCACCTTGCACATGTCAAATCAGCCCATCCCCTGTCAGTTTTTTGACTGGATTGTCTTTGGCCTTTTGAAGGTCCAAACGGATTGTTTTGAGCTGAAAATTGTTAGGAATGTGTACAATGATGTCAAGAACCTTCAATAAAAAGTGTCTTATTTGGAGCGTTGAGGAGAGAGAAGATAGGACAATACAATAGGTTGAGTTTTGTTATTTTGCCTACCTAAATGTATCTGTTTTGACATAAAATTTATACTATACATAGCACTTTGAGTCCTCTTTCATATGCAAAAAGAACCACTCAATCTGGAGTTGGTTTGGTACACTTATGGCAAAAATAGTACTTATTAATCATGACTGTTCTTTCCTATTTTTTTGGGGTTACAAGATGCATTTTGAGCTCAAATTAGTTCTGAGCATTCTTCTTGATGAGGAACCTCCTTTAGAAGTTCCATTGAAATCCAACTACATGTGAAGGAGTTATGGTCGAAGTATGATGCTGTCCCCTTTTGTATGCTTGCAGGGTCAACCTCACTTGACCACTGTATGTTGACATCAAATTTTCATGCTCCCAAGTTATAAATCCATATGGATCATTGTCTTTGTTGTATGTTGATTGCATTGCATATAAAAAATTGAACCTTTAGCTAGCCTTGTAAAACATTGGGCCAATGCCTGGCCCCATCAGGAAAGGAAAACTCTTTCCTTGGGTGTGCAAAGGTGAAGCTAAAAGGCTTAGAGGGATTGCCAAGGCTTGATTCACCATAAGCCTGATCATAGAGTTAGAGATATACATATCTCACAAGAAGGGTGTATGTGTATATGTACGTTTCTTTGTGTACATATATATAAGAGATAAAGTAGAGTACTTTCCTTTCTTTCACAAGACGGTTGAAAACGCCCAAGATGTTTGCTGGCTTGTTTGTGATCAAAGCTGAAATTAAATGTAATCCTCAAGTCATTCCAATGACCTGCCTCTTATGAGCTGTGCATATTTCCCACTGAATAATTTCACCACAGTGAAGCTTTCAGCTCAGGGTCAGCATTTGAGTCCTGTAACTGAGCAAGCAAAAGTCATTTGGGTGTCATTATATGCAAAATGCATCCCTGTATTTCAACATAAACATGCTTTCTGAACATGATTTCAAACCAAAATTTTGAACTACTGCTATTTTCAATTACCTGAAAATTTAAAAGATGAATATATTGACCTCTTTTCTATTTGAAAAGTGCAACTCAAATTATGTGTCCAGATGAATATAGTTTTTCTTGCTGTGTTTTCTGGCATGTCTACAAAAAAAATTTCTGTTCCTTTTTTGTTGGAAATTTAGTGGAACTGTTAGAAAAGATTTAATTGAAAAAGGAGTAACAAAAGAAAAAACCAAAAAAAATGTGAGGTGAACAAAACAATGATTATGTAAGAATGTACTCTGAATGAGAGCAGATTGTTGCCTGCATAAGTAAGACTGCAAGTGTTGCAGATTGTAATGCTCAAAGTATTAAGAAATTAACTAAACATAGAATCCATAGAGATGCATAAATGGCCACAATAGTATGAAGAATTTCTGTTGCATCTTTTAAAATGAAATGTTTCTTCTTAAATCTTCCTTTTTTACACAAATCTTCAATATAATTGAATTGTGTTAGAAAGCATTGGTACTTTCCATCATAGTTAGAAAAATTGCCAGTTTCTCACGATTTCTTGCGAAACTTGTGAGGAATTGTAGGCGATGAGTTTTTTTTCCCCCCTCGGTGTTGAGAAAATTACCAACTTGCGGCGATATTTCTTGTGATTTCTTGCCATTTTCTTGTGAGAAACTCGGCAAGCCTCTGGCAGCTAGCAAAAAATGGCAGGAAAAATAAAATTTTAAAAGGCAATTTGGCCTTATTTTTGCATTTTTTCTTCTCTTCAACTATGGACAATTTTTTTATAGAGTTTCATTATTAATAATTTTGAAAATAATGTGTTTTCTATATTTAGAAGGAGTTTCAAAATTTCAACTACATCCACATAAATCTCTAAGAAAGTCACCATGGTATATATGGTAAGCTTAAGTTTTTAAATGCAATAGAAATATAGAAGTCTCCTAATAGTTCCATGTACCCTTGGGGAAAGAGACCAACTGATGAAATAGGCAAAATATTTGTAACTGCAGTTGATTAAAAATCTATGCTGAATGTTGATCATCATTCTTTTATTATTATACCAACAATAAAAAAGCTAAGAGTGATAGTAGGTTTCATTGAAAGCTTGTTCCTTTTTCAAGGCACTTGAGGAGGAATCGGAATATTTGAGAGGATTGAAAGAGATATACCATGATGATCCTGCACTTGAGGAGCCTCTAATTCAACCACCCGTTCAGAGCCAAGGTCAACCATCTAGTTCAAGGGAGGAGGGGAAAACCAAAAACTGCTTTATATTTTTGAAATTTTGCAATTCTATGATACTATGATTTAATTTAATTCTTTTTTATGAAATATAAAATTAGCTTTTTGGCTCTCCAATTGTTTTTTAAAGTGTTTTTTTTAATAGAAAATTTTTCTTAGTTTTTTTTGACTGAGTTTTTCCTGAGTTATCATTTAAATATCCAAAATTGGGGTGTTGAGTTTATTGCAAGTTGCAAGTTTTCCAACTATGCATTGAAGCTTTTCAATGCAATTTTTTAATGCTCAGATGGCAAATCTCTTTTATATATAGTGATATTTTGTGGACATTATAATTAACATGCCGTTTTCACCTAAGTGATGGAAAACAAATTCATAATGTGAAACAATGATCCTTCCATTACTGTCTTTAAGTGCTGGTAAATGAATTAGGATGTCACATTGTTTCAGGTCAAGGCGCTCAAAGAAGAGTTTGGATTTGATGATGCATTCAATTACAAAGCCGAGACAGACTGGGATGCAGCACTGACCAAGTAAGGATTGGACATTCATATCTCTCCTTCTGCTAAATTAGTATCTTTACATAGTGTCATGAGAAACTAGAGTGAACTACTAATGGTTCAGGAAGGCATTGGGCAGGTACTTTCCAAAAGGAATAGACATCTACTTTGAGAATGTTGGAGGGCACATGCTGGAAGCTGTTCTCAACCACATCAACCTGAATGCTCGCATCCCTGTCTGTGGAATGATTTCTCAATATAATGAGGTTATCTTCCTGTCTTTTTGTATCAAATTACAATGTAAGATTTTTCAATCTCATGGCTAGAACTCATGATGGGGTTTTGTTCCATGTGGATGTAGAATTGGAAGCAACAATATGGAGTAAGAAATCTTCTCAACTTAGTGGGAAAATGCGCAAAAATGCAAGGGTTTATCGTTCGACAGTATCTTGATCATATGGATCTATTCAGAGAGGAGATGATAGGCTACATAAAAGAGGGGAAGATAAAGTACAGAGTTGATGTTAAACAAGGAATAGATAGCTTCTTGGAAGCATTTAATTCCATGTTAGGTGGTAAAAACATAGGCAAAAGTCTTCTCCAACTCTAAGTGATATGCTTAATTGAAATTCCTTGATTTCTGTTGAAGCTTGTGACAAAATAAAGCAAAACATCTAAGTTTTCATGTACATAAATAGATTGTCAATTTAAATGCCATATAAATTCAAATATTTTCCACCTAAATCATTGTATTGATCTTTAGCCTTGGCCGAAAGGGTATATATTTTATTCTCATGTATTACTTTAACCACAGATATATGTATATAAGCTAAATCTATCTATAGAACAGGACCATATATTGAAACTTTTGATAATTATGCCGCATCAAAGCAGGGCAGAACAAGGGAGCACAATATAGCATATACTAGTTAGCCTACAAGTTATTACATGTCTAGATCAGGGTGCAAAACTGATAAAATATCAAGAAACTTATGTTGGAGTACTTCTGCCTGTTCCTAGGTTGGAAGTGAAGAGATCATGGCCTCCTCAGTCTCCTTCTACTTTGTCAAGTTCTCCAAAGTCACACCAGACCATAATATGCTGCACAAATGCTAATTCTTTCTTACTTGTTTGGCAACTAATCACATGGGCCATCAAAACTGTATGTGTTTGGTATGGATCTTCTTCTGTTCGCTCTTTGGTTAAGGTCTTCTCTTCCAAGAGTTCTTTTCAATCTTAATTTCCTGTGGAAGTTACTCCATTCTCCTTCTTGAGCAAGTTCCATAGGCTGGTTGTCAGGAGCTTTGTCTCATCCGACTGAGATTTGAAATGTCTTGTGTATTGTTGCTTATTAGAGGACTGAGAACTCTCTATTCTGCATAACACCATTTAGGATTAAATTCTTCTGTGTGACAATTATAGTAGAACCCTTTTTTCTAGGCAGGGTATGCGTACAGTTCTTAGTTCCACCTGATGTTACACCTTTTTCTTGGCAGAGCAATGATGAATTCATTGCATGTAACCATCTTATTGATAGCTTAGTTCCAGAAACCCAAACATAATTGTAGCAATTTCCACATTTGAAAGGTAAAATGTTGTAATCTAACAATTGCTTCCAAACATTGTCTTGAAATTTGAATGGATCTGGGGAAAGAGATTGTCCAAGACCAAAACAAGCATGGAAAAATAATAATGGAAGGAGAAAGAACTTTGTTCAGAATTTAAAAAGACTAATATATAGTCCAAGCAGTGAAGACCAAGTACTCCATGGACTTAGACCATCTCTTTGTGTATTTTGATTTTTTCTTCTCACTAACATTAATCTACTTTTCTACTTTATATGACTATCCTTTCTCTCTTTTGGGTCCTACATAAACTCTATTGCAGATTATGTTAGGTGTATAGCAAGTATCTGCTGTTTATCCATGTAGGAGCTCATGTGGACAGGTACCTAGGAAAATTAATAACTGTAATGGTTCAGCAATTTTAGAATAAAGTTAAAACATTCTTTGAAGGTTGCAATGTGTGTTTCTTTTGACAATAATGGAGGAAAATTTTAAGTGATGCTGATTCCCCTTGTCTTTCTCTTATATTTCCCTATATTTCTGTTTTCTGTCTGCAACTTTATATTTTAGATTTCAGCCCACTATTGCAGGAGCATATTCATATTTTTTACCCAGCACTGGCGAAGGTTACATGGTATTGGAGCTAGTCGGTGAAGACATCATATAAAGTAGATTCAAGATAGTTTTGACTTTTAATTAGTGTCTCCTTCAACGTGTTCATCATTTCAAGGTTTCTAGCTTGGATGTCTTTAAAAATGAATCTCACTCGTTGGTTTTCATTTATTTATTTTGGAAAAAATCCATAAGAGATTGGTTTTTTCATATAGAAGGCTGCAAAACATGTTTGTTAAAATTCATCAAAGAATTTGTATTTAATGTGTTATTTCTTGCATTGAAGTGGGCTATGTCCAATTTTATCGGACAATTGGTTTTGTGACCACTACTTGATTAAATATATATAATTGAGAATTTTGGAGAGGAAAGCTTTCGTCTATGGACGCATAAGATGAAGATGTTCCTACTTGACAAGGATTGATGGGAATATGTAGATGATTCAACTCTGACTTGCAGTCCAAATTGCAGCAAAAAATTATATTAAAAGGATGTAAAGGTCTCCCACTAGTATAGGCCTTATTTTGAAAGATCTGCAGCAAGTCATCAAGACAAAGATCTCAAAGGAGGCCTGGGATAAATTGGAGAGCATATATGAAATAAAAAATATAACCATGCAATTCATTTTTCATGAGTTTTTTTTTAGTTGGAAAGTGTTGCGTCTCATGTTGACGAGTTCAGGTCCCTTCTAAGCCAATTTACAAGAGTTGGGTCAGGAATTACAAAAGATGATAGTGTGTAAAGAGTATTGGCAAATTTGCTAAAATCATTTAATGGTTTGGTTGTTGATTTGAGCAAAGAATATAACTTTGAAATTGTTTTTTATGAAATGTGTTTTAGTTGAATAGTATTGCATATCATGTTAATAAGTTCAGGTTCCTTTTAAGCCAATCAAAGAGTCGGGTCAAGAATTTTAGAAGATGATAGTGTGTCAAGAGTATTGGCAAGTTTTCCAAAATCATTGGATGTTTTTGTTGTTGATTTGAGCAACCAAGTTGCTCAACTAACACTTGATGAAATGCCAAACATATTGAAGAAGAATTAAGAACAAAGAAGTCCACAGAGACATCATTTATAGGAAAGAAGAGCAATGATTCAAAAAATAAAGAGCCAATGCTAATGATATATAATGAGGAGGCATAGGTCAGTGAGGATCTGCATTTCAGAAGTTTAGTTTGCTCCTATTCATTAGAATTTGGACATCAAAATGGGGGTTTAAGAAACAAAGTCATGATGCACAGGTGGAAAAACCAGTTCTCCATGCAAGCAAGTTAAGCATTAGGTGAAGATTATCTTATTATACGTGGTACATCATATCCAACAACAAAGGAGATAAGGTATTATTAGATTTTGATGTCACATGATATACAACACGTCACAAAGAGTGGTTTGTAACACAATAGACCAATTCATAGCAAGAGCATTTGCATGAGTGATGATGGTAAAAGTAAAGGATATAACACTAATTATAAGACTTTAAAGATTCAGCTTGTGTTTAAGGATCATGAATGTTTACTCTCTAAAAACAAAGAATTTTGTTCTAACAAGTAGAATTTCTACTATTGGGATAAAGGTCAAGTTCAATGTCAAAGAAGTATAGCTAATAATCCTCCAGGAAAACACAGTTTATGTGGAATTAAATAAAGAAATTTACATAGGTTATGCTCTGTGGATAGTAGTTACTAGACAAAATTTTGTTGGTTAGATGATGCATAAAGTAATATAAAAGTGAATTAATCCTATTGCTCTATGAAAGTGAATTAATCTAGGTTGTTTGTATGTGTTCAAATGATTTTGGTGTATTATTTATATTTATTTCTGTAGATGAATGAATTGTAAGTAAAAGAAAAATTTACATTTTTTATTTTTATGGGAAGGGGAAAGAATCTCATGAATAATAGGATTGTTTATTTTAAAGGAGGAAAATTTAATGTTTTCTTAAATTACTTAATTGCTTATGGTTTTTGGTAGATTAAGTATATAATCGATTAAGGTTTATGGGGCCTTAATGGGTTAGATAAATGGGTGATTTAAGTACTTAATTAATTGAGGTTTATGGGGCCTTGGTTAATTAAAGAAATAAATAAGTTTAAAAAAAATCTAAGGGAGGACCTTTATGATCAAACGTGAACCTGGAATGATTAAGGATGTTATGATAAAATGAAAGATGAACCTCTTAGATGCTGAATGAATTATTTGTAAAGATGTTTGGTGATTGTATAGTTGCAATTTGGGCACTTATATGCACTAGATTAAAATATCATCTAGTAGATGCATGATTCATAGTTCCATGAGTTGTTTTGATCCCTTACTACCATCAAATGAATGATGAGCAAGCTAAAAGATCATGGAGAACATCAGGATCCAAGACAGATACTTACTTATGTTATGAATAAAACATTATTAGAGTGACCTTTGTTTAGCCAACTATGTAATGTTCTATTCTTTAAAAGTATGAATTCTTTTACCATGCTCAAGCTATGTAAATATTATTAACTAATGGAAATATATCTCCTAATTGTAAATTGTGATGCATCTTATTGAATAATTATGTTAGCCTTTTATCTATGCATGAATTAGTTAAATTTAGTTCCTTTCAACATCTCTTTTATTTCTCTCCTTTATTATGTTCCATGCTTGATTAAATTGTTAGACTTAGTGTTTGTTCTTCTATGATGATGGTTTTAATATGCTTAGAGTGGTTAAGTAAATTCTTTAGATAAATAAGAATGATATTGTTTTAAATAGTGTAGGAAAACCTAAGGGATTATGGGATCCTTAGGGTTGAATAGGTAAAACTTAATTTAAGTGGATAATCTATTTGACTACAACCTAGCAGTTTAAAATGAGAAACTATCTATGAAAGGCTTGGACTACTCCATCATACTGACAAGATGATTGGCCCATTTGTAGTATGCATCACATACCTGCACAAATAAACTTGTGTAGGATATATAGGCAAACATTCCCTTCAACTGATCAAAGGAGATAAGCTAACCCTAATAGATATGTGGTTAATTGCTATCCAACACGCACAATATACTTGTACAAATTGACTCGTACATGGTATAGAGATGGGCGTATAAACAACTTGGTGTTGAGGAAAAGGATAGACAACTTGAACTTAGGGTTAACATAGAAATATTTGTAGTTGCACGTACCGAGTGAGATAAGGATATCTCTCTCAAGTATGTGTTAGTGTTTAATGTTGTATGTGTTTGTTAAAAAAAAATAACAACCCACTTAGTTATATTTTGGATTGTTACATTATTCTCTTTTTATCTAAAATCTAAAATCTTTAATGTTTCTTCTTCTTCTTTCTATTTTCTTATCTTTGTACTTAGAAGTTGAAACTCTTATCTATCTTTGTAGGAAGCTTCTCAAAATTCTATAGTAATACTTCTCTTCTTTTCTCTATCAATTTGAAAACTTCAATGTATTAGATTGCACCTAAGAACTCATTATGATTTTCATCCTTACTAGAGAACCCAATATCAATGTTAAGGTGGCACTGAATATCCCTGAATGATAAACTATCTTCTGAGTTGATTTTACCTCTAACAACAATCTACTAATTCTCAAAATTTTCAAATTTCAAAAACTTTAAGTTTGAAATAAATGTTAGGGTGGAACTGAATATCCTTGAATGATCAACTATCTTTTGAGTTGATTTTACCTCAAACTTCAATCTACAAATTCTCAAATTTTTAAATTTCAAAACTTCAATCTTTAAATTCTTCAAATCAATGTTAGGGTGGCTCTATCCTTGAATGATAAACTTCCTTCTGGGTTGATTTAGTCTATCAATGTCTAACTTCTCTTTTGAGTTTACCCTTATCTTCAATATAGTTGAGTCCTAGTCTTCACTAGTTTTCCTTCAACCAAGTGGAAAGACCCTAGCCTTCTCTGCTCAATAATACCTTTAAAAATAGAGTCTAAGTTTACACTACCTTTAAAGTGGATAGACTCTAAATTAACTTTTATAAAAAATGGACAAAGCTAATTAATAATGATGGTTAATAAAATGAAATCTATCAAATTGGATAGAGTCAGGTGGTAGCTCAGATATCACTGTTGGCTTTTTAAGCCTTTCTACCATAAAATATCATAGGTTATCACACATGTCCCAATATAAAATAACCACAATATTAAAGGTTAAAATAATCTTATAATGAGTAGAATAATATGAGAAAATTAATATGTATATCAAGGCCTATATAATAAATCAAATAACATTCATTTATATATTGAAATATGAATGTAAATAGATTGAATTATTCATGAACTATGCATGAAGAAAACTTACAATATTAATTTCTCAAAATTTTGTATACAAGCTTTATTACTCCTCTTCTATTTCCTTTCTTTCATATGGATCATTGCCTCCCTAATATAGCCATAGTAATGTGACTCTTTAAGTACTTGACTATTGATCTCCATATGCCAAGTCTCATGACTCTTGGCTTATCAACTTGCCACTTGCATACTAGATGGACACTTGACTCTAAGACACTTACACACATGACTCTTACACTTCTACATGCACTCCTAATATAGGACACTTATGCACATCCTCACATTACATATTTACACTCTTACATACAAGACACTTGTGCACATTCTTTCTTACATGATACTTGTGCATTTCCTGCACATTGCACTCTTACATGACACTTGTGCATTTCCTACACATTAACACTTACATAAAAGGGGAAATATAAATCACACTCTAAACTATAGAATCAACCCTAATCTATTATTTAAAAATTTACCATGAAGGTACCATGGGGATACATTAGAATGTACCAAATAATGTAATATATCTCAACATCTAGAAGGTGCCAATTTTAATTATCTAGGCTCCGCAAACAAGGCTTGAAACAACTGAAAACTTGTTGTAATAGAAGAACAAATATATAAATAAACTCTATGAACAATTGGTTGAGGTAATGGTCTCAAAGAAGATAATTTTGGTGTTTATATTTAAAAGTGCACTTGGAGTGACTAGGAAATCCTCTAAGGAGACTCCACCACATACCCTATAACAAGTAGTAGGAATTGTTGATCAGTCAATAAAAATAGGATAAAAGCTTTAGGGACACTTTTTAGTTGAAAAATCATTAGATCAATATAATGCATGAGGACATACCTTACAATAGGTTAGGGGAAGTGATGAGGTTCAGAAAAGGCTCATGATATATATCCTTTTTACTTTTCATCGTTTAACCTTGAGTTACTCTATAATTTGTATTAGTATTTTTATTAAGCATAGTAATTAGGGTTAGTAAGGTGTTGAGTCAAGGAGTAAGAAATTACGCTGAGAAGAGTAAAAATAGATAATTTATTAACTAATATCATGTTTTATGGGTGTGAAAAAGTATTCCAATGTTCCATAAGTCTAGAACATAATAGAAGGAGCACCAAAAACAATGTGTGAGCTAGCCATGGAAATAATATTGCGGTATTAGAGATGGGATCTTCAATGAGCATCGAACGCGATAGTAATTAGCCAATATCAAATGTATTAGTAGTCAAATTATGTTAGACATGATGGTGTTTGGATAGCATTAGATGCAAGGGTATTTGGTTGGCTTAATACATAGTAGCAGTTGTAAGATGATGGATGTGACAACTAGTCATTGACACCGTATACCCTTAGAGCCTATCCTTGTAGTTGCATCCAAGTGTGATACCACTTCAATAATATCTTGGTGATGATATCAACAATAGGTCAACCACCCAATGACTCAACACAATTGATATTGATTCTATTGAGATGATAACAATGAACAGGTGACCTATCCTCCATAAATTAACAATGGAGAATAACTTTCATAACTAGGAAATTTACTATTTTCAATCTAGCAATTGTGGTAGTTAGATGTAACAAAATTGGGTGGACTAAATTGGCCACCATTACATCCACTCTTGTCTAAATTCACTAGATTAAACATGCCGACATTCTTCTATTATAATAGATTATTATATATGGCAAGGTGGGGTTTCTATCGTCCTTGCCTTTAAATAAGTTTGTAATTGTGAATGATGGGACTTTTGCTTTTTATTTTCACGTTCCATTATATTTAGAATCTATAGCTACTATAAAAAAAATTATTTGTTATTTGCAATTTGTAATGAAATTTTGAATTGGATTTATTGGAATGGTTACTGATTGTGTGAGTTGAGTTAATTCTCTCCTTGCCACAATGCTATGAAGCCAGGGACCACTCCCACCAAAGTGGAAGATATTTTCTTTTGGTATGTAGTTTCTATGTTGCTATAGCTAGACTTGAATTCAACTTTTCCTCTTTTAATAGAATTCATAGGAATCAAGTATCTTTTAAGATAATCTCTTGCAAAGGAACAAATAATGCTTTAGCTTTATAGTAGAAATTACCTCTATCAAATAGTATTCTACAATAGATTGAATCATTATGTATTTAATATTTAAGTTGCTCTTTCTCTTATTCCTATTTGCAGTCATATTTAATTTTAGTAGTGAACATCTTGTTAGCAAATGGTTCCAAATATCATAGGTCCCTATTTCTCAAGATTACATAATCACTTGCAAATAATCTCATACAATCACAACACTAATATTGCACAAAATAAAAGTTTTATTGATAATATACAAAATCAATATTTTTCTTTTTTTTCCATTACATAGAGCTTTGCCTTCAGTATATAACCTTACATAAGACTCTTCAATAATCCTGATTTTTGCTCTCCTCAAATTCATGGGATATACAACCTTTCATATGTCGTTCTTATATTATGACAAAGCCTCTCATAATTAGATAATTTTCTACTTCTAATCTTGACACATCATACATGACTCTTCACTTACACATGATTTTTCACTTAAACACATGACACATTTTGCTCATAACTCACACTTGCACGCATGACATATTTTGCTCATAACTCATACTTACACACATGACATAATTCACTCATAACTCACACTCACTTGATTACATGATGCATAAACACTCTTCACAACTTGACACATAATATATAATAAACTCACGCTCCTAATCTAAATATTTACAATGGTACTCAAGATACCAATTAATGTAATACTGCTAACACCCTCCTATATTACATTATTTGGTGTGAAGGTTTCTTGCCTTCAATGTCTAGCTTGTATCTTCTTTATGTATTCATCCTCTGTCTCTATCTTTGGCATTGTTGCTGGTACTAGAGCTAATCTATCTCTTGCATTTGTCATGATTATGACTATTTCTATAGTTGCTTTTGAAATTATCTGTTTGATAAGTTCATCTAGTGCCATCATTAATATGCCTTTTATACTTCCCCATTCATGAACACTATTTCCCTTGTACCAACAATTCTTTTGGGAATGATTATTGCTTCCACAATTTTTACAATGAACAAGATCCCAACAATTTTTAGTTTTATATCTATATTTATTGCAATGTTCACACTTGTGAGTGTAATTTGCTTTTCCATATTTTGGATGGACTTTTATAGGTTTTGAATATAGAACTTTGACCAAAGATTTATTTCTTGATTCTTTAATTTTCCTTGGTACTTTTATCTTGAAAGTCATTTTTGTATCAAATTTATTGGCATCTTTAAAACAATCATTCACAAAAAAACTTTATTTTCAAGTTCTCTTTGGATAGATTATAGGTATTACACTATTATTTGACCCCCGTTGATTATATTTTGATAATGCATATTGAACTTTCATGTTTCTTTTCCCAGTTGCCATTTTTAAATTTCTTCCAATGTTGAAATTTCTTTTAATTTTCTTAAATTTCAATATTCAAAAATATAATATTCATCTTCTTAAAATTCTTAATTTCATCCAACTTTAATCAATCAACTTCAAATTCTTAATTTTAATATTTAATTAATCAAGTTTTAAAAATCTTCTTATTTCTCCTTCAAATTCTCATTCAATCTCAATCAATGTTAATTCTTCAAATTCAATTCATTTCATTCACTTCTTATAACTCCCAATTTTTAATTTTAAAATCAATTAATTCTTCTTTCAAATTTCAATATCAATCTTCAATTAATCAATCTGCAATTCAAATATGTAATTTCCTTATATCTCCTAATTGATTCCTTTAATTAAGAAAAAATTATAACTCTCAAAATCTTAAAAAATCAAATATTTTCCTCAAATAATGTTCCAAGTAAATATATAAAGTGCATCCTATTTTTAATAATCTCAAAATCAAAACTTTACCTTAGTATGAGATCATATCTCACTTTGAATTGATTTAGGCATCCAAAAAATACGTTACTGAAATGCTCGCATTCCAGGCAATATCTTAGGTGTTACAAATACCTTTTGTCTATTGCTCATGCATTTCTATTTACTACTCAAATCTTTTGTGCTTGTTCAGGTCTCAAATACTCTGCATTCTTCTAGTTGTACTCTTCCTTAATTTTCTCAAAAGATAATGAAATGACATATCTTCTTCCTCAATTTTATAGCACTAAGGTTTTTGACATTCGATTCCAATTTGTTGAGGTTTTTAGATTTTGTTTGACTCCAATCTATATTCATTTGGCTCCAATATGTGTTTCTACTAGAATTCTCTAGCAGACTCTAACAAACTCTAGCAATATTCTCCTCTCTAGCAAAATCCAACAAACTCCAACAATCTTTTCTACTCTAGCAAACTCCATAAAACTATAGAAAAATCCAACAAACTCCAATAAACTCCAGTGAACTCTAGTAAACTCCAGCAAATCCTCCAAGTAGTCATCCTTAATATTATTTCATCAAATTTTCTCCAAATCCACACCTTCAATTATTTTCGTCCTCCAGCAATGTCCCGATGCTCCAATAATATTCTTCCTCCAATATGCTTCTGCAATCTTATTCTTCTCACTCCTCCAAACTCACACATCCAATATTCACACCAATTTTTTAGTGCTAACTATTCTTCAGTATTCACACGTCCAAATTCACATGTCTAATATTTACACTATTTTTTAGTGTTAGTTATTCTTCAATATCTCTTCAATATCCTCTCACAATATCTCCCTCTCTCTATCTCAACCCTAGATAGGGCTTACTAAAGTGGCTATGATACCACTGTTAGAAAATGAGGCCAAATATCATAGGTCCTTATTTCTTAGGATTGTATAATCACTTGAAAATAGTATCATACAATCACAACACCATTATTACACAAAATAAAAGCTTTATTGATAATAAAATGCTTCATACAATATAATTCTCTTTTTGCTCTTCCATTGCATAGAGCTTTGTCATCAATATATAACCTTACATAAGACTCTTCAATACTCCTAAATTTTTTCTCTACTCAAGCTCACAGGAAATGCAACCTTTCATATTCCTTTCTTACATTATGATAAATTCTCTCATAATTACATAACTTCCTACTTATAATCCTGACACATCATACATGACTCTTCACTTACACACATGACATATTTCACTCATAACTCACACTCACACTTGATTACATGACACATAAACACTCTTCACAACTTGACACATACTAAATAATAAACTCACACTCCTAATATAAATATTTACAATGGTACTCAAGGTACCAAATAATATAATATTGCTAACACTTCCTAGCATAATAGTTTATTTTTCTTGCAAGAATGTGTTTATTTCATATTTCTTAGTCACTTAGAGTAGGAAAATCAAGCTTGACCTTACATAATTCTTCCTAGTGTATATAGCCAAGGACACCACCTCAGATTAAATAATTAAAGTGACACAAATGAATGAGTCCATAACTACCCAAATTATTAGTTATCACATGAAGTTAATAAAAAAGGATCCTCAAGGGATCATGGCTCAATTTTATGTTGTACAAACTACAAAAATGGTGGGCTTAGTTGATTTTCTTATTCTTGCAATTAATCCTTGACAAGAAATCTCAGGTATTTGGAGAACCTCAAGGATTACCACCTCAATGCTCACAAAATCATGGAATAAAATTAATGCATCACCATATATATAGTATTTTAACTTCTTAAAGACATATGGAATAGCACAAAGAAATATCTTCTAGCCTAGTATGAAATATAATATTAAAAAAATTATCATGCAATGTGATATTTGTCAGCACCACAAAGGAGAAACCATCAAGACTCCAAGCATTATATAGTCATTGCCAATTTTGGCTATAGTATAAACTAACATCTCCATGTATTTTACTAAAAAGTTGTCTAAGTTAAGGCTACAAGTTCATTATTTATGTGGCAGTTGATTGTCTCTCTAAGTATACCAATATTTATTCATTGGTCCACTCTTATAAAGCTCCTACTATTTCACAGACTCTTATTGACAAAATATTCTACCTCTATGGTATACCCACTTCCATTATATGTGATTGTGATTTGAAATTCACTAGTAGCTTCTAGCATAAATTATATAAGTTGTAGAAAATACAATAAAAATGAGCTAAATATATCATTCAAAAATTGATGGTCAGACAAAAATACTCAATAAATACTTGGATACTTAACTACATTATTTTACTTCTAAGCAATAGACTCATTGGACTAAGTGGCTATCTCTTGCCAAATGGTGGTGCAATACCTCTTACCACTCTTTGACCAAGATGACACCATATGAAACCATTGTTGTCCAACCACTACCATCTCCCATACCCTACCTTTTAGGTAGTTCCAAGGTATAGACCATCAATTTAACTCTCAACAACTAGAAAAATATAATGAAAGAACTTTTAAAAGTAGAGTAATAGTAGTAACATTTCAATAGTGTGCAAAGGTGATCATTCACTAGAATCCAATAATTTAAATTTAGTGCCAAAAAAAAAAAATGCAAGAGATTTTAGATTTCAAATCAATATAAATCCTTACCATATAGAGAGAGTGAAGTCTCTTAGCCATTTAGAGAGGGAAAAGTCTCATATACATAATATAAGTAACTAAGATTCTTGTTACTGGAAAGGACCCACTCATGAGATATGAAAATGACCTACTTTGTATGCTAACTAATAGTGACTACCAATTTGGATGAGCATTTCACTTTTTTCATCCATAATAACTTATCCATGTTGTGCTCTTCCTCTATATCTATAAAAATTCTCCATGCATTGAGTTGTAGGTAGAAAATTTTTGAACAATATAATTGATAATCCATTAACCAAAGAAAAAAAAGAGGGAGTACTAAGTGCTAGAAAAAAAAGGAAGGCAAAGGCAAAGTCAAAGGCAAATCCAAGTGGAGGCATATTCTAAAGGGGAAGGTAGAGGTGGAAGAGGGGAAGCAGATGTAGATTCAAGTGGTGGAGATATATTCCAAAGGTAGAGGTAGATTCAAGTGGTGGAGGTAAATTCCGGTGTAGTTGATAAACATAGGTGTAGATGATATATCTAGGTGCATGTACAAAGTTTCTTTTAAGACAAAACTATGAAAGCCTTCAAACACAAATACCTTACTATTTTCTTCTCTTGTTATTATTATTTTGTGGTCTAAAAATCTAAAAGTTGAGTAAATATATTTGGTGGGTCCAAGGCTAGGGATTGAAAACCAAACATCCCAAACATTCTAGTGTATGTTTGTTAGAAAAAGGTTGAATCAGGTAATGACAAACCCATAACACAAAGAAGACAAAGTGAAAATAAGTGAGATTAATTGAATCTATCAATATATGCCATGACTAACCCATATCATGATAGACTAATAGTTTTAGAAGAAAGTATAGGTTCCTTGCAACATGAGATATTGAATTCGACCATAGTCATGAGAGAAAAACAAAGCCTCATCATGGAACAACAAAAAATATTTTTGAACAAATTTTTCAGATCAATTTGTTGGAGATATCATAGGTGGAATTAAAATCCTCCACTACCATGGAATTTTGTAGTAGTAATTATTCTATAAATGGATCTCATATTCAAATTGAGTTGTAGATCAACAATTAAAAATAAAATAAATATAATATATTACCAATAATAGAAATTCAGGCAAAAATTACAAATATTATGATAAAATAACAAGAACTACTAGATCGTAGGCACAAGTGGTAAGAGATCCAACAATCAAGCCAAAGTAACAAAGATATTTAATAGAGAAAAAAATCAAAATACAACTATTAGAAGAAAAATAAAGATAAAATAAGTTAATAAACATCATCATTAAGGGTGTAAAAGAGCATGGAGAACAAGAAAATACAACCAAATTAATAAAGGATTTTATTTTTGATAAACTTCATTGGAGTGAACAAATTTATCAAGTATGTAGGCTAGGAAAAGTAAGAGAAGACATGAGATATTGACCAATATAAGTCATTATATTCAATATAGGAGATAAAAAGCAAGTTCTTCAAAATTGACGATTGCTATAGGGGTCACATTTTTACCTCGATGAAAATATTACTTCTTGTTGTAGTCTAGTTTGTCATCTAGCCAATGCTAGAACTGTGATCATCATCTTGAAGAATTTAAAGGTGAGCACCCGCTAATCACAACCTAGACTAAACATTGGAAGAATCAAATTGCTTTGATTCAACCTCCAGAAAAGGTTGGTATACCTTGTCAACTTAATGGATGTTGACTCTATTTAGCTCAAATAGTAAAATTTTAGGGATAGAAATGGTAGGGTTAGAAATGTATGAATAAAGAATGGATGGGTGAAGCTAACAACATAGACATCCACAAAGTATCCCTGACAATTTAGATTTTAGAAGCAACATTCGGGACTAACAACATTCAAAACTCTACAATTATAGTATTAATGGCCTTTTGCATACTCACAAAATTATTCCAAACATCTAAAGCATTAATTATCCAAATTAATAGAATAATATCAATGCCTTGACTAACAAAAATAGAATTCTTGAAAAGCATGTATGCAAAAACCAATTATCTCAATTTACTCTAAGTTAGCTTTTCAAATTAATAGAATAGACTAACCATAGCAACAAAGGAAGAGATAATTTCACAGAATTATATCAACCATTCAACACAAGTGCAAGTTTGAGGTAAACATCCCTTGTAATGCTTCATTCATCAATTTGTAGAAAATATACATAGTAGTGCAAGCAAACACTTTAGAGTTGACCTTTTGAAAGGAGGTCGTTGCCTTTATTTATAGATTTTACAATAATATTCCTTTCTAAGAATTATAAGGATTTTGATTTTCTTGATCTTCTTGGCCACTTTGTCATTCATGGTGCCTACCAACTACATCTTCTTGATCTATTGCAACCGTATTTGGATCAAGATCATCATTATCATTAATGGTTCTTGCAATCCATTCTTATCCACTGATCTACAACTAAATTTGGTTCATCAAGAGGTTTTAGAAGGTTTTGGATTGTAACTACTTGATTCGACTTCTATGGTGTCAAATTTTAACTTTCCCTTATTCTCTGAATTACGCATGCAAAAATTCACCAAAAATATGCATGGAAGATAGGGGCTTGATATCCATCATAGATCTAATAATCAGATGGTTGTGGTTGACCATGTGTAGCATTGTTTCACATTTACATGATGATAGTGAAGAGGATAGAGAATCATGGCTTTTCACCCTTTGGTCACTTTTTCTCCATTTTACCCTTTTCTAGTGATTTATTTTTCTTCAACGCTTTTATGTTTTGTGCGCTATCAACAAAGGAGTCTGAGAAACACAACTTCGTACCTTTTGAGTTTCTTATTTTCATTTTCTTTCTTTTCAAATTTGTTGATAAAAGGGAAAGAAATGTGTATTTCTAATTTGGGATTTTTGGCTTTTTTTTGTTTTATATTTTAGCTTTTGATAGTGGTTACAAAGAAATAAGAAAGTGTGATTCTTCTATCTTCTTTGATTTGCTCTTTTTCTAGAACTTCTCTATTTTGGGTGATTTTTAGCACTTTCTCATTTGTGTGCTTAATACAAAGGCAGCAGAAAATCGTGACTCATCCAACTTCTTCATTTTGGCCTATTTTTAGTGCTTCTTTATTTTTAACACTTTAGATACCATTCAGAATTGCACGATGAATACAAAGGAACAAGAAATCTCAACTTGCCCAACTTCTCAATTTTTAGCTGATTTAGCGCTTCTCTATTTTGGCCATTTTTCAGTGCTTTTGTTTCTTCTCCATACTTAGTCAAATTTTGTAAAATTTTGGCTAAGTAGAGATGTAGCCAATTTTGGCCTACATTATTGGTGCCTCTTAGGGAGTCTTGCTCATAAGATTTTAGAACTCAGAGCCTTATTCATTGGGTTTATGGAGTCTAGGGAGATGAAGGATTATGGAATGAGGGGAAATGAAAGGGGATGATGAGATGGAAATAATAATTTTGGAAATGGTGAGGAAGTATGGTAGGGATGCATGGAGATGAATGGAAAATGGAGTGGATAGGGAATGATGAAATGATATGAAGGGAGATGGATGGGGAACTAGACTCCAATTGTTTCCTCTTTATTTCTTTGACTATGGTTGCTCATAACATTATGGCTCAAAAATTGCTCCTTCATGACTACCGACTTCTTGATTAAAGATAAAATATCCAAAAGTTGATGGTCATGAAGAAACTATTTGTGAAACAAAAGTGTGATTACCCTGCATCAATGAGGACTTCTCTTATAGATGGCTCTCACTTTCCTACAATGCTATATGCATGAGGCCCTTTGTAGGTTCATATTTTATTCATTTCTCTGACCTCTATTAGACTGTAAAAACTTCACCAAAATTATGTTTCTAATGGGTCCCTTTCATTGGACCTATTACTCACCTTGCCCTTCATCTTCTTCTTCTTCAATATGAACTATTTCAATGTCAAGCTTTTTAGGAACAATTTCTTGAACTTCATCCTCTTCCTCCTCTTCTTTCACCTCTTCTTCAATCTGCTCTTCCTCTTCCTCTTGATCTTCTTCATCAGATCTACCTTCATCAGATCCATCTTCCTCACTCTCTTCCACACTAATGTCTACTTTGTCATTATCTTCTTCATTGAGTAATTGAGTTACATTACTTAGTGCGCTTGAAGCTTGTTCCTAGGTCTTCTCTAGAATTCTTGGTACTAACAAGATGTTTTGATGGATCCTTTGCAAGCTTACCAACCTCTTGTGAGATGGCTCAGAACCACCATTACCAAGCTCAGATATAACATCTTTAATCTCCATTAGGCTCTTAATCAATTGGATCACCTACTCTTGTTGGATTGGTTCAGGCTATTTCTCTATTTTAGAGTTATCCTCTATGATAGAGTCTAAAAATCTGCAACACTACTTCTCCAATGAATTGATGATCCTCCCCAAAGTAATCAGGGAAACTAAGCAACCTAATGTGAGAGATTTTGTTCATAATTTTACTTGTTTTATCTTCTAGTCTATCTAGCAATTGTAGACCCCTCAATAATAGCTTGTTCTTAGCTAGGATATCTTTGGCTATGCTTTCGATTGTACACCACTACTTATTTGAAATGAGTCTAGCCATGACTCTAGACCTAGTTTTTGCTAGCCTACAAATCTTCTCTATTGGGGCTACCTTGTGTTGAAGCTCCTCCTTCACCTTTTGAAGGGTATTCCTTGCACTTACTAATTCATTTGTTGCTTCATCTAGGAAGACAAAAATGGTCTAGCCTCTGAGCTCTTTGTCTTGATTTTTGACCATATTTCTCTTCTAGTTTGTTTTATAGTGTCCTTTGAGAATCTAGTAGGTTTGGCTTTTTCTGACAACAACTGTTGGTGCAATTGATTATTCTGATCCATAAGAGCTGCTACCTGAGCTTGAACACTTTTTGCTTGCTCCTTAAAATTGGCCATTTCTTGATATTTGTCTTACCACTCCTTTACCTCATCTTTGAGTGTGTTGGCCAAGCCTTCATGTTCTCTGAGAGAAGCTTCCAACTATTGTATCCTTTGCTTTAGCTCTTGATTTTCCTCTCTTCTCATATCTCCTTGCAAGAATATTGTGTCCATGTGGGCCTTAGCCATTACTAATTCATCAACAATAGGTAATTGCATGATATCTACTATTTTTTCAATTATCTCATAGTCTTCCATGACCATCTCCTTTCTTGGCTTATTCACCTTTGGGGTAGTAGTGAGCTTTGTCCTCTTTTTGGACATTAGATCAATAATTGTAGTCTTCCTCTTTTGTTGTATCTTCTAAGGGTTTCACTAGTGTTCATTCCACTAGGCTACTACATTGAAGGAAATTTCCTCTATCCTTTGGTGTTGGGTTGTGATAGGGTTAGTGGCCTGAGTAGATGTGGTGACCAAATATGATACCAAATGGATAGGGGTATGTGGAGAAGCTAAAATGGTGGGACCTTGATGTGAAGAGGTAGATATTATAGCTTTGGTTGATGATGGGGGAGGAAGTGGTGTTGTAATTTGTGGTCCTACTAATACTGTAGTTGAAGATGTAGGAGGGTTTTGTGGTGGGGAAGGTGGAAGTGGAACCTCAATGGAAATAGATGGAGGTTGAGTGGATGAAAGTGGAATGGATGTGAAAATTTGAGATGTAATAGGAGGGGGGACTTCTACTGATTGAACTTACCTTTCAGAATGGGAGGGGAGTGTCTCCTAGGAACTTAGAGGTGGTAGATCAGAAGAAGAAGGGATAGAAAGTGTACTTGAGTCCCTTGGTGGGGACTGATGCATAACTTGGTTCAGGCTTGATTGCTCTATTAATGGAGCCTGAGTCTATTCCAATGCTTGAGAAACTTGTTCTATCTCTTCTTTTTCTTGCTCCTCTTCATCTATCCCCTAAGCCATTCCAAAGGTAGCTACTATAGACTATGACTTAAAGGAATCAACTATTGATTTTTCTCCTTGAACTAGTTCTTAGAGCTTTGTTTGTGATGTCTTAAGTTGATCTTGCTATTGAGAGGGAGTAGGATGTGTGAACCTCACTACATAAGTCCTAGATATAACTTGATCTTGATCCTTTCTGTGTCTCGGCTCTATATATCCTTCGATGGATGCCCCTAGGGCTAACCTTTTTGGTCTTTGTGCCACTAGGATAGGTCCTACACTACCCAACTCATTAGGGCCCAAACCTCCTCCTTGATAACCCTATCTCTGCATTAGGTGGGCACCTGGCCTGTATGTTTGTAATTCCCCTATCAAGGATTGGAAAGTGACTTGTTTACCCTTTATGGTAGGGACATTCTCATTGGATATTTTTTTGTGGAAGGGAGGATAGAGGTGTTCAAATGATGACTGGTTTTAAGTTTGCCCTATTGTCTTGGTTGTCATTTGTCACCCCTCCCTGGCCCGTAGGCCTCTTGAAGCTTAATGCTAAAAATTTTCTGGTGCCTTGCCAAGTATCAGCATGCAAGTCATAATACTCTTCAAATGTTCTATCATTCTTAGTGGAGAATCTAGATTTTATTGTATTTGATTCTACTCGCATTCTCCAGAATTCAAATATTTTTATAGGATTCTAGGCTTCTATCTTAATCAAATATTTAACATCATCCTCTATGTAAACATGCATCGGATCACTTTTTGGATCATAATCCATGACATGGTCATAGAAATCTCTCCAAGGAGGCAATGCCTCCATATGTTGGACATCCCACTCCAATTCTGATTTTTCATTATTATTTCTGAATTTCTTGATGTGGGGTCGAAGAGTTCTTTTGAATCTTGGAGTTTTAGCTTTTGGATCATTTATTTTCTCTAAAAATTTATTCTCTGGGTCATATCTCCATCTGTGGGGAAGTTCTACCAACCCCAATTCTTGCATATATTTGGTGATGCTCTTATATTATCCTTTGCTAACAGAGATATCACTCACCTTAAGGGGATAGGTGCAGGTGCCCTTCCTACCTTTTCCTATTCCAAATATGATATTTATATAATATTTTTGGTGATAGTATTCTAAAGTGAACATTCTCTTAGTGACATAGTGAGGTAAGACAAATGGTTTCTCAGTAAAACCATATATGTGAATAATTATCCCTTCAATCAAAATGTACCAGTCACCTTCTTCTTCACCCTTCTTTCTCAAGATATCAACCACCAATTGAGGTATTCTAGGCATTTTTCCATAAATCAGCTTTAGAGTAGGCCCTAGGAACTCTCTGTTGAAGTTGTAATAAGATTCTATTTTGCTCAATGCATTTATCCATGAATAGATGGTGAGAGCAGTTCCATTAGGACTTATAGTTTTTACTAGGATAAATGGTAATTCTCCATGATTGAAGTAGAGGAAGAGCTAGGATAAATGGGAACAATATCTAAAATATGCTCCTTCCTTGTTGTCTTTCATTCTTATTAAGAGCTCTTGGGTCATGCATGCTAAATATTGTGGCCAATTAAAGAATATTGGGTGATTGCTCATCCCAATGGATTCATAATTCTTGGGGTTGGAAATGTAGTGAGTCATGGTGATTTACCAATTGTATACATGCCTATCATAGGGTAACCCAACTATTATAACCAACATAGAGTAAATCTGCATCTTTAAACTCATTTATCTTGATTGGGGTTGATGGTAGGGTACTGCCACTCAATTTTCTATCTATCTGGCTTGCTACCCAATTTAGGAAATTTCTCCCCCCTCAGCATGCTTGCTTAGTACATAATATTGTGCTTAAGATCTTGTGGAAAATGGTTTGGCCTTTGAGCCTAGTTTTACTCTTAGGGTGAAAGCATTATTGAAATATTCACTCTTAATATGCATTAGGGTTTTACCTTTGATGCTCTACAATATCTTATGCTCAAGATTATAATTCTTTATAATTGCTTGAATTAGTTTGGGGTATGGGTGTATAAAATCACACATATAGAAGGATAAGAGTGAACTAACCACTATTGCCCTTGGACTTGAAGTTGATATACCTTTAGCAATTCTTTGCTCTACCTCTATCCTCATCTGGGCCTTCTCCTTGTAGGTGGTGGTAGTATCAATAATTTTACTTGCATTATCCTAGAAGTGGCTATTCACTTGGATTTCCTTAGTAATGGCTTTCTTCGTAGTAGAAGATGATGAAGCCATTGCTAGAATAGAAGTGGATTATTCTTTCTTTAGGAGAAAAATTTGTGCTCTCGCTCTATAGAAAATTACTTTCTCTTCTTCATTGCATAACTCTTAAAATTCAAATTACGTAGTAAGGGTGCATTATGCTTTGTAGCATCGAACATATAGACTCCTTAGAGCATGTGATTTTAATGAGGTGGTTGCAACGTTCATCTACATGTGAAACTACGTCGATGCCATTTCTTTCTCATGATTGGACTATCCTTGAGGTTGATGACATCAATTTGACACGTGTGCACCTTTCTTGCTTAGATTTAAAAAATAATGTGCTAGCTTTGCTTTGAATGGAGTGCCCTACATTTATTTTGAATTTTTTATATATTGAGTGCAATCTTCCTCGGGCACCCTTTTCCCATTTGTGCAGCTAAACTTCCTTTCCTTGTCTTGAAATGAGGTGGCGCTAAAATAAGACACGTAGTATAATTGATTTGTGAGTAGGTTTGGAGATTGTGGCTCATGAGAATACTTGCCACCATGGTGCATCTTTTATCTTTTCTCTCTTGTTACTAATACAAAGTGTAAAAATAAAAATATCTACATGATATGATACATATAGTACATGGAAAGTAGCTTGCTACTTGATATATAACTTGAGATGATACCCATTCACTAGAATTGGTAGCACCTCTCCCTCTTGGTCTTTGAGCTGGAAAGCATTTTTTTGCTTGACTGACTCTATTTGAAAAGGACCCTCCTAGAATGAGTTAAACTTCTCATGCTTACCTGGCTTGGCCTTGTCTACATTCCATTTTAAAATTGAGTCACCAACTTTAAACCTTCTGAATGTGGTTTTCTTGTCGAACCAACCTTTTGTCTATGACAAGTGCTTTTGGAACTTCTTATAAGATTCATCTCTCTATTCTTCCAAATGTAATAGTTGAAGTAGTCTTTCATTTACAGGGTCTCCTTTATCAGAATCATTATCATTGATGTACTTTAGAGCAGGTAACTCTAGATGGATAGGTAGCACAACTTCTTTCCCATATACAAGAGCGTAAGGAGATGTGCCTATAGATTTCTTCATAGTAATTCTATCTACCCATAAGACCTGGTTTATCAATAAATGCCAAGATTTTTTATTGTCCTCTAGAGACCTTTTAAGCATTTTGAGAAGATTTTTGTTGCTTGATTCTGCTAAGCCATTTCCCTATGGGTAGTAATTGGAAGAATTCTTCAAGTAAATACCATATCTTCTAGAAAAATCTATGTACTTGGCCCCTATGAAAGTTGGACCATTATCACTTACTAGAGCTTCAAGAATACCAAACCTGGTGATCAAAGTTTCAAGAAATT
This sequence comes from Wollemia nobilis, assembly GCA_028583015.1. Taxonomy (NCBI): domain Eukaryota; kingdom Viridiplantae; phylum Streptophyta; class Pinopsida; order Araucariales; family Araucariaceae; genus Wollemia; species Wollemia nobilis. The sequence continues at coordinate 1,875,384 of JAQPPZ010017049.1, read as the reverse complement.
CAAGCACTACATCTTGATCACATTTCTTGGTAGGAATCGCCTCAACCCATCTAGTAAAATAATTTATGGTTGTCAAAATATATTTGTGTCCTACTAAAGAATTAGGATTGATTTCTCCCATAAAGTCTAGACCCCACTGCTAAAATGGTTGCTCAACTTGTATTGGTTGTAGAGGCATTGCAGTGTTTCTATTTTTACCTATGTATCTCTGGCATTTATCATAGGATCTAGCAGTTTTAAAAGCATCAACAAAGATAGTAGGCCAAAAATATCCTACTCTTATGATCTTAAGTGTAGTAGATCTACCTGAATAATGGCCCCTAGATAATCCATCATGGAATTCTTTTAGGATCTTGTGCTTTTGATCTTCTCTTACACATCTTAAGAGGACACCATCAAGGTTTTTCTGTAAAGCTCTCTAGATAGCATTGTATAATGTAAGGCTTGAAGCCTATATCTTCTCCTTTGTGAAGCATTAAGATTTTGGGGATAGATCCCAGTCTGGAAGTAACTTGTGAGTTGATCTATCCAATCTGCTTCTTCTAGGAGAATGTTACTCTCTTGATCTAGCTCTTCAATTTGGCATATTACTTCTTCTTTTGGATTAGCTTTAGCTACCAGTTCTTGATAGAGTGCTCTCCCTCTTACCAATTTGGTGGGATGAATCTCAATGTCAAACTCTTGAATTTTTGTGATCCATCCTACTCTCTTTTCACCAAGTTCTCCTTGTAATATGAAGGTTCTAATGTTAGGGTGGACTACATACACTATTTACCTCTGAGCTAGATATTGCCTAAACTTCTTTAAGGACTTCATGACTACAAACACCTATCTTTCTATGAAGTTATATTTTACTTGATACTTATGCAATGTATAACTCCAAAATAAAATAGGGTGTTCATTGTTCTGATCATCCTTTTGAGTTAATACAATAACATAACTCTCTTCAGCCCCATAGGCATATAAAATGAAGTCTCTATCAAAGTTTGGGTTGACTAAGATTGGAGTTGTGGCAATGGCCTGTTTGATCATTTCAAATGCTTGCTTCCTTTTGTCAGTCCACTTATAATCTACATATTTTTTGAGTAACTCTGAGATTGGCTTAACAATCTGAGAAAAATCTGAGATAAATTTCCTTACAAAATTAATCTACCCAAAGAAGGATTACAGAGCTTTTTTGTTCATTGGAAGGGGTAGTGCCAATATTGCTTTTATCCTATCAAGATCAATGGACATTCCTTATTTTGACACTACATGTCCCAACAACTTTCCCTCATGGACTGCAAAGATGGATTTCTTAGGATTTAATGATATGCCAAATTCTCTACATTTCTAGAAAACTTGTTCTAAATGATAAAGATGATCTTGTTTCTCATGTGAAAATATAGTCATATCATCTAAATATATCAATATTATTTTATTGATAAGCTTACCAAAAGCATAATCCATTACTCTCTGAAAAGTGGCACCAACATTTGATAGACCAAATGGTATTCTTTGATAGGCGAAGGTGCCCCACTTTGTTGTAAATGTAGTCTTATGTTGATCTTCATATTTGACCCAAATTTGGTTGTACCTAGAGAAGCCATCTAGTAAAGAGAACCTCTCTACCCCTACTACCATCTGTAAAATCTGATCTATCTATGGTAAGGGGTAGTGATATTTCAGAGAAGCTTGGTTCAAGTTCTTGAAGTCTACATAGAGATGAATATCTCCATTCTTCTTTCTTACTGGGACTAGATTGGCCACCCAAGTGGAGTGTTTGATTAGGTAAATTATCTTAGCTCTCAATAGCTTAAGCAACTCTTGTCTCATGATCACTTCAATTTTGGGATTCATCGGTCTCTATTTCTATCTGAATGGCTTGGCATCAGGTACTAGCTCAATGGTATGTTGAATTATGTTTTTATCATAGACCTTCAAGTCATCATAAGTCCAAGCTATTATATCTTGATACTTGTGACATAAAGCTTTAAAACTTTTAACTTCTTCTATAGTGCATTGGATACCAAACTTCAGCTTTTCTCCATTTTGTACTTCAATCTCTCTGTAGATTTTGTCATCAACTTTCATTTGCTTTAATCTCTTTCCATCCTCATTATTAAACAATATTTCTAGAGTAATCATACCTTTAGGTATGTGATTGTTTTTTAGTTGAATAATTCCCTTTGATCAATTTCTTGAGCAAGCTCACTCTGAGAAAAGGTGCAATCTGCTTCCTTAATAAAAAAATCAATAATCTGCTCATCACTTTCAAAGACCTACTAGTATATCTGCTTATCAGGCATTGATGGTCTAAAAACTAGTTTAACTCTCCTATTTTTAGGAGATCCATAATCTGTAGAAAGAGAGAAATTAGCTCCTTTAACAGCCAAGGCATCTGCCAAAGAATTCTGTTGTCTAGGGATGACATGTAAATTTAAAGCATCAAAGGATTCCATCAAGTCCCATACTCTATTTCTGTAAGCCTTCAGATAATGGTGCTTACTACTATACTTTTCTATGACTTGATTGACAATCAATTCTGAGTCACCATAAATGTCTAACATTTTGATGCCCATCTATTCTGCTTGCATTAATCCTAGGTAGAGAGCTTCATACTCTATAGTATTATTTGTGCAAGACCAAGCAAGTCTAAAAGAAAATATTTTCACTCCTTTTGATGGAGATTTTAAAACTACACCTACTCCAGCTCCATTTCTGCATCTTGCTCCATCAAAATACATTATCCAAATTTTGGACTCTCTCAATGATTGGTTGGAAATTGTAGGAGTTTTCTTCTCTACTTCAGATGTTATATTGTATGTCCCTAATCCTATTTCTAGAAGATCTTGAGCATTTTGGAAAGGTAGTTGATCATCCACTTCCAAATCCTCCAAGAGCTCCACTAGTTTTGGTTCTTCCATAACTGAGTGATTGTACATCTCTTCTTCTATTTTCTCAATATGGTAAGTGATTGGATTTTTAGGAATCAGTCTTATCCTCCTTCCCTTATAAGGTATCATCATACCAGAGTAGTCCAAATACATGTATCCTCCCAACTTGGTAGTGAATTCTCTAGAAAGACATAGGCCAAAGTAGGGCTCAAGATCTACTACTATAATTTCTTGCACAATAGTGATCTCAGGAGCTCTATGCAATTTTATTAGTACATCTTTCACCACTCCCATAGTCTTCACTAGGGTACCATCTAGCTATAAGACTCCTTGACAAGAGTGGGTATATTCCATCCCCATTTCATCGTAAACAACTTTAGGCATAATAGTAGTAGAAGCTCTAGAGTCAATCATACAATTATGGACTATCCATCCCTCCATTCTTAAAGAAATATAGAATGGGGGAGGTTTATTTTTTAGAGTAGTAGGAGACATATTTTCTTGATCATGAGGCTGGTTAAGAATAGTGGCCATCTCTTTCCCTTGGTATTTCTTGTTAAGAGATGCTTTTAATAAATCAATCTGACTAGGGAGGAAAAGAGTATCATAGAGACTTGCTCTAGATGGAGTCCTTTTAAGCTCCTCTAAAATATTAAATTTGGACTTCTCCAAAGGATTTCTCTCTTCTTTTTTATCCATTTCTCCAAATATCCTCCTATACTATTGTGTAACTTCGATTCTCTATCTTTTAGTAATAGAAGGGAACTACAACTTTTCTCTCACTTCCTCTTTAGAACCTGACTGTTCTTTATCCTTGTAGCTCTACTTTGGTGCATTTTTACTTTTCTCCTACCCCTGAGGTACCAAATCTATTTTTATGGTAGCTTGAGGAATAGGGAATCTATCCTTGTTTGGAAAAGGGTGGTCCTTCTTATTCTGAGAAGGGACCTAAAATGAACCCAATTTTTGTGGATCAACTTGTATTGGTTTCTTTCCAGATCTAGTCAATACTATGATAGGTTCTGGTTTAGAGGAGCTAGGCTCATCCACTTCTTGCTCATGCTACCACAACATGTTAACTCTTCCTTTCTAATTCCTCTCAGCCTTTTCCATTGCTTGTTGGATATGATGTTGATACATGTAACATGAATCAGGGTCATGTGGATCATTGCAGACCAAGCACTAGATGTTAACTAGAGTAGTTTTAGGGTTTGAATCATATTCTTCTTGAGTAGTGTTAACTCTTGGTCCTACATTGTTACTTGAACTAGGCTTTTGATCTTTATTGATGTAAGGAAATCTCCTTTGTTGAGATCTTTCAATCTCTCTTTTTCTATAGCATTGACCTTGTTGCTAATAGTCTTTAAAGAGTTTTGAATATCAAGAAGCACTAAAGATTCTTGAGGTGGTTGAGATGGAAGAGGAGGGAAAGGTATAATAATGGGTAATTTAGGGGGTGGATTTATTGTAGGAATATGAGTTGCAAGTGGAGAAGGATTCATGGTGGGAAAGGATGAGGTTGAAGGTTGTTGTGTGATTTTAGGAGTGTATGGAGTAACATGTTTGGGAGGTAGTCTTCCTACTAAAATCAAGATATCTTCAACATGAACCACTATTTGATAAACATTTGGGAATGTGGTGATTCTAGATTGTTGGGTTTGCAAGCCAATATCTGGTCCTAAAGCTCTAATATAATATCTATAAGCCAAGGGAGAAGTTGGTCTAAATTCATTAGGGATTCTTTTCCAAGTTCTACTAAACCTAAGATTGAAATCAGAAATTGATTCTTGAGGATGTCTTTGGATGACTATAAATTGAGTTAAGAGTGAGAATGGATCTGCAGACTCATTGAACTCTTCTACAAAAGGACCTGCTAAGTCAGCCCAACTTTTGATGGAACCATTTTCTAAGGTTCTGAACCAATGCAATATTTTACCCTTGAAGGAAAGAACCAATAACTTTACAATGATATCTTCATGCCTGATGTTATGAATGGCTACCATTGAGAGCACATCTTGGCAATGTTCATACATCGTTCTCCTAGTACCATCATAGGTAGGTATGGCTTTGATAGTAGCTTGAGGAATATCATGTGAAGCTTGAAAAGATAGTGGGGTTGGAGCATTCCAATCTGGATAATTATGTTGAACTTCATCCCATTCTTTGGCCATGTCAGCTTGGGTACTAGAAGAATCTAAAGCAGAGGATGATGTTTGGGATTCTTCTATGGAAGTTTTAGAAGATGGATATCTTGGATACCTAGATTTTGAGAATAGTTCATAAAAATTGGTAGGTTGATCACCTTTCTTAGCTGCACTTCTAGTAAACATGAAAGTATAATGGTTAGGACTAAGGTATTACTGGATCTTATTCTCAAGGAGTCACCAAGTGAATTTACTCTCTCCGCTCATGAGGTCAAAACAATTCACTAAATCTTGATTCCTCCGGGTAAAACATAAAAGATATGTATAGTGGAGTCTGTCCCACTAGGCATGCCAAAAACTATTGTAGTCTAGTTTTTCATCTAGCCAATGCTAGAACTATGATCATCATCTTGAAGAATTTAAAGGTGAGCACCCACTAATCATAGCCTAGACTAAACATTGGAAGAATCAAATTGCTTTGATTCAACCTCCAGAAAAGGTTGGTATACCTTGTCAACTTAATGGATGTTGACTCTATTTAGCTCAAATAGTAAAATTTTAGGGATAGAAATGGTAGGGTTAGAAATGTATGAATAAATAATGGATGGATGAAGCTAACAACATAGACATCCACAAAGTATCCTTGATAATTTATATTTTAGAAGCAATATTCGGGACTAACAACATTCAAAACTCTGTAATTATAGTATTAATGGCCTTTTGCATACTCACAGAATTATTCCAAACATCTAAAGCATTAATTATCCAAATTAATAGAATAAGATCAATGCCTTGATTAACATAAATAGAATTCTCGAAAAGCATGTATGCAAAAACCAATTATCTCAATTTACTCTAAGTCAACTTTTCAAATTAATAGAATAGACTAACCATAGTAGCAAAGGAAGAGATAATTTCACAGAATTATATCAACCATTCAACATAAGTGCAAGTTCGAGGTAAACATCCCTTGTAATGCTTCATTCATCAATTTTGTAGAGAATATACATAGTAGTGCAAGCAAACACTTTAGAGTCGACCTTTTGAAAGGAGGTCATTACCTTTATTTATAGATTTTACAATGATATTCCTTTCTAAGCATTACAAGGATTTTGATTTTCTTGATCTTCTTGGCCACTTTATCATTCATGGTGCCTACCAACTGCATCTTCTTGATCTATTACAACTATATTTGATTCAAGCTCATCATTGTCATTAATGGTTCTTGCAATCCATTCTCATCCATTGATCTACAACTAAATCTGGTTCATCAAGAGGTTTTAGAAGGTTCTAGACTGTAACCATTGATTCGGCTTCTATGGCATCAAATTTTAACTTTCCCTTATTCTCTGAATTACACATGCAAAAATTTACCAAAAATATGTATGGAAGACAAGGGCTTGATATCCATCATAGATATGATAATCGGATGGTTGTGGTTGACCATCTGTAGCGTTGTTTCATATTTGCATGGTGATAGTGAAGAGGACAGAGAATCATAGCTTTTCACCCTTTGGTCACTTCTTCTCCATTTCACCCTTTTCTAGTGATTTATTGTTCTTCAACGCTTTTATGTTTTGCATGCTATCAACAAAGGAGTTTGAGAAATGCAGCTTCGTACCCCTTTGAGTTTCTTAATTTTCTACATTTTCTTGCACTTTTTAGATTTGCATGTTGAATACAAAGTGGATAAGAAAGTGTTACTCACCGAACTTTCTCTAATTTGGGCCATTTTTGGAGCTTCTCTATTTTGGATGCTTTTTAGTACTTCTCTATTTTGGACGCTTTTCAGCACTTCTCTGCCTCGACCAACTTTTGACACTTTTTGGTTTTACGCAATGGTTACAAAGAAACAATAAAGCGTGATTCTTCTATCTTCTTTGATTTTCTCTTTTTTTGGTGCTTCTCTCTTTTGGATGCTTTTCAATGCTTTCTCATTTGCATGCTTAATACAAAGGTGGTAGAAAATCGTGGCTCACCCGACTTCTTAATTTTGGCCTATTTCCAACGCTTCTCTATTTTGGACGCTTTTCGATGCTTTTCTATTTTAGACACCCTTCATACTTGCACGATGAATACAAAGGAACAAGAAATCTCAGCTTGCCCGACTTCTCAATTTTTAGCTAATTCAACACTTCTCTATTTTGGCCAATTTCTAGTGCTTTTGTGTTTCTTCTCCATACTTAGTCAAATTTTGCAAAATTTTGGCTAAGTAGAGATGTAGCCGATTTTGGCCTACACTTTCATGCAACAAGAAGAGAAGAGGGTAGAATGGAAAAAGGTAAAGATAGCAAGGAGTGAGGGTAAAAAGGTATGGTTGAAAAATGGGAAAGCATGCATTATAAATGGAACACACCAAAATAAATAGGAAATCTAGGCCATTAGGAACACTTAACATTGACAAGTTGGAATTGTCATAAATATCCATGGAGAAGAGGTCTTAGTCTAAGACCCATAGTTAAAGAAAATGATGTAATTGTACTAGTAGAAACACATGAATATGATGGATGCAATATTATACATTACAAAGGATGCAAAATATATTAGCATGAAATAAAGTACCAAAAAATAAAAAATGACATGGATGAAAATATACTAATAAAAGAGTCTAGGATAGAATCATATAGATTGAGAAAGAAGACTCAAATAAATAGTATATATGGATTAGAATCACAAATAATAACAAATTTATTAGCATTGCAACTTGTTATTTTACTCCATAGCAATTAAATTTTATAAGAAATATGGTTTAGATCATGAGGATACTTATATGGCATTGGCAAAATATATCACAAAATATAACAAGCTTGGAGAAGTGGTTTTAGTGGGTGAATTTAATGTCAAGACAACAAATAGATAAGTAATATATTTAAAGAATAATGAAGACATATATGATAATTTGTTATGGCTGGAAGAAGAGATGGATCACTATTTTTTTTTTGGTAATTAAAGATTTATCATTAAAACGGGTTTTTCAGGTTGACCCAAAACCTTTTTACAAAAAGCAGCCCGCGGCTGAGAAACTTAACCAGAGTCAGACTGAGGATCCTCCGTCCTCTTCCCCAACATTTCATCCTTACCTGGGAACCCTCAACCTGGGCATCCCTACCAAGATAGAACTTAAAACAAAAAAAGACAACCAGGGCCTTTGCATGGCCTGACCCATCCTGAGCATCCCACCTAAAACTCGGAAAAAACCCCTGAGCAAAAAGAAATCCTTAAGCTTTACATCCATTAGTTCATTTGAATTAGATTTTCCCTCACATTAAGGCCTCTCACATTCCATGAGAGGACCTTCATTTAGATTGCTTGGAGTTTTTCCCTCTCCCCCTACCCTGTGGTGGAGGAGATTTATTGGATTTGTTATCATCCAAGCTGGTGATAACTTGAGATAACAGAGTTCTTTGTTTTCCATTTGCAATTTCGTTCTCAATCCTAATCCTGTAGTGTTCAGCCTCTGAAATCCTTCCTCTCTTTTTTTCACTACCATAATCAATGGAGGATTTCGTTGAACTTCTTGTCTGTTTTGGACTGAATTTTGGGGGAATTATTTGCTGAATAATGGGACTAGAGCACCCTTCGATCACTCTTCTCTCTAGAATATCTGTCCTAGACTCATCTTCCTCCATACTCTGCCTGTAATCTCCTGAGACTTGTGGCATGCCGTAGGGAAATTTTGGAGGACGATCTGTGTGGATACCGTTCGAGGGTCCAAACCTTGATGGGGATCCTAGGTTTTCTGGAAGGCCCATCAGAGGTTCCTCTTCTTCTATCATTTTTGCCTCATCCTCATTGTTAGCAAGGGCTTCAAACTTATTAGAGTTGGGAATCGAAGGACTTACCAGGGCATCCTGATTCTTTTGGACTTGTTGCTTTCCTCTATCCTTATGCTGCTTATCTTGCTCATGGTGAAGATGGTCATTTCTGACTGCCTTGTATACTCCTCTGTTTGTGAGAAACCGAGGTCCTTGGTTCTTGGGCTGACCTCTTCCATTTGGAGCTCCCGTATGAGGATTTTTTTGCACTTCTTTGTTGGCTGCCCAACTTGGACACTGATTCCTGAGATGGCCCTGAGTTTTGCATTCCACGCAGAAAGCCGACTTGTTCTCATATTCCACAGGTTGTCTTCTTAGGTAATCTCCATATTCGAGTTCCACCAAGGTTGGGAGCTCAGAGTCAAGATTCGCATTTACACATATCCTGGCATGTGTCATCCTTGACCTAGCCAAGGTGGAGTGATCGATGGCAACCAACTCTCCTATAATCTTGGCAATCCCTTTCAAAAAATACTCATGAAAAAATTGGGATGGAAGATTCGGGAGACGAACCCAAATAGGAGTTGTGTTAATACTTTGCGTATCAGGATCAAAATCCTCTCCCCAGGGTCTGAGGAAGAGGCTGCGCCTTCCCAAAAACCATGGCCCTCCTGAAAGAATGTGGCTCACGTCTTCTTTGTTGTTAAGCCTGATGATGAAAAAGCCCTTGGCAAGAACAACAATCTCCATGAGTCCTATAGTTCTCCATTTGGAAAAGGCCCATGTCCTTATGGTTTCAATATCAGGCCTCCCTCCCAAAAATTTCCCCACCAAGGAATGCGAATCCAGGGACAGAAAGCTATCCATGATGTTTGGTGAAACCCTTAATCGGTTGTTATCTGGAATTAGGGGTGGAAGTGATTCGAAGAAGTCACTCCTTTTGCCTTTGAGGGTTTCAACAAAGGACAGGCCCCGCCTAGGGCCCGCTGCTCCTACCTGGGTCCCATTGTTAGGATATTTGATAGGAGGATCGGATCCTCGAACCTTGCCAGCCTCGAGGATGGAAACCTGACCATCCTTTGCCTCTGGATCCTCGCCTGGCGCTTCCTGGTGGCTGTGAGCAAGGTTCTCGCCCACCACCAACACCCTCCCTCCTCTGCCTCCGTTGCTGCTCCGTTGGGTCCCTTTGTCAGGATCTTTGACAGGAGGATCGGATCCTCGAACCTTGCCAGCCTTGAGGACGGAAATCTGATCATCCTTTGCCTCTGGATCCTCGCCTGGCGCTTCCTGGTGGCTGTGACCAAGGTTCCCGCCCACCACCAACACCCTCCCTCCTCTGCCTCCATTGCTGCTCCGTTGCTCCATCGCTCGTGTCCTCTTCAATCAAGCCCTAATTTGACTTAGGACCTCCTAATCCTAATTAGACTTAATCCTTCAAGAGATGGATCACTATTGGTTAAGGTCTTTAGATGACAATCAAGGAGCCATCATACATTATGGAAAAGAACTTCTTAAACTATGTAGCATAGAGGGGTTGATCATCTGCAATGGCATAAACATGTGAATTTTTTTTGGAAAATATACTTGTCAAACACATAATGAACACATTTAGTTGATTATACTATTTGCTCATTGAACTTTATTTCAAAGATAAAATATCTAGAAATTGAAGCAGTTCCCATGGAGCTAAATTCTAATCACAATCTAATATACATAAAGATCCAAATGCATGAAAGTGAGAAAGAAGAACATCTTCAAGTAACTAAAGGAAAGACAACAAAAAACATCTATATGACAAAGAAAAATAATAAAACTTTTAAGACATCACTCAAATAGATTATGCAAAGAGAGGAATGAAAGAGGATAGATAGTTTTCAAACTTATACTTTTGATAGCAGTAAATTGATGGATATAATGAGAGAAGCCTTGGAATCATGCAAAAATTTAAAACCCATGAAAATAAAACATGAAAGCTTCCCTATAAGTCCATAGTATGATAAAGAATGAAAAGCAGTAAGGAGAACCTTGAAAGAACCAGTCAAAGAGAAAATATATAGCAAAATATATAAACATCTAATGAAAACTAAAAAAGAAGAATACATAAGAGCAAGACAAAAAGAGTTGAAATATATTGCAAAGCATATCCCAAGACAATCTTGAAAATAGCTACAACAAATCAAAAGGAACACAAAAACAATATCATAATGAACAATGATTGTAGTATGCTAAGTAATTATATGAGCGAAACCAAGAAAAACATCCCTCTTATAATTAACACAACCGAGGAACTTTTTTCTCTAAAATATGTGAAAGGGTATTAAGAAAATAACAATAGGTAAAGCTCAGGATATAGATGATTTGCAAGTTGAACATCTCAACTATGGGATTAACATCTTAGCACCACACATCCAAAATATTTTTAATGATATCATTAAAGCAGGATTTCCATTGGAATGGATAACTATCATAGTCATACAATTGCATTAAAATGGAGACACTAAAAATCCTTCAAATTACCACACTATCATGTTTAATCCACTTTTTTCAAAATTTTTTAGTAGCATAGTAGAAAATAAAATCAATCAATGGATAAAAAATCAAGGAAAGAGGGCAATAGGGCAAGTAGGGTTTAGACCAAAGTACTTAACAATAAATCATTACATTACTTTAAGGCACCTAATAGAGAGGACATGGAATGAAAAAGGAAAAGTTTATTGTTGTTTTGTGGACTTTAAAAAGGCTTTTGACACATTACCTAGAGGTAAATTATGGAAAAGAATGGAAGAAATTGGCGTACCAACCAACTACAGAGCAACCATACACAAACTTAATGAGTAGGTGGTGGCAAAAATTAGAACTACAAAAGGACCGTTTTGGAAGTGATATTGGAGTAAAACAGGGTTGTCCATTGTAACCTACTTTATTTGACCTTTACATTAACAAATCGGAGGAATGGGTAGAAAATATGGAAGGAGAGGGAATACAATTGACTAATTATGTAGTAAAAATTCTTCTCTATGTTGATGACCTTGTCTTGATTAATAAGACACTTGAAAATTTAAAATAACATATAAAAGCTTTAGAGCATTTTTCTAAAGAAGTTGGGATGGAGACAAATACTAGCAAAACTAAAGTTATCATCTTCTCTACTCAGATAGAGCAAAAACAACCATATATTTTATTTAAACAAAATCCTTTAGAGATAGTAACAAATACCTTGAATTAGATTTTCAAAGTAAACTTAATTGGGGAATATGCAGGAAGAAACAATCACAAGTAGGATGGAGGGCACTCGACTCGTTGCAAAATAGAAATAATAAAGCAAAGTTGTGGGGATTGAAAAACCATTAGGATCCTTTTTGGGTTATTAGTTATTTTAGTGGTGCTATATGGGTGTGACGTGTGGGCTAGTAATACATCATATTTTAAATGAATATAAATAGTAAGAATTCAAAAACGACTATTATAAATAATTTTAAAATTAAAGAACCAGTCCTATATGAGATTTTACTTATTCAAACAAATACTTTTCTACTAGAAGCAAAAACTATGATAAGGCTATTGAGATACCTAAAGAAAATACAAAGAATGGAAGATAGCAAGTTGTTAAAACAAATAATCAAATAAACGCTGAATAGAAGAAAAGACACATTGATGAAACAAAACAACAAATAAATGGAAAAATGAAGCATTAAATTTCATGAGGTTCCAAGCTCCAATTTTTTTTTTTTTTTTTTTTTTTTTGTTTTTTTTGGGGGTGAAAAAGGGCCCCCCCTTTTTTTTTTTCCCCCCCACAGGGGGTTTTAAAATTGGATATTTTCCTGGTTTTTTTTGACAAGATTCGAACTTGGGTCTTCTAGTCGAGCTAATGTCATTTGATAAACTCCAACAAAGAAATTAAACAATATGTGAGGGAAAAATTCAAACTTGTCATGTGGATTGAAAAATTAAAAAAGAAAAAATAGTTATACATCGAGTTCAACCACAACCAAAAGAAACCACAACCAAAAGAAGTACATAGATGCAAAGAATAAATGAAAGGAAAAATGTTTTAGCCCAACTAAGATCTAGTTCACACCATCTTAGATGCAAAACTAGGAGATGGACAATTCCTCAGGAGGAATGGTCAAAACAAATACCTATCTTTTGCATAGGAGTAGTGAAGACCGAAAAAACATTTTTGTCATAGAATGTTTAGCCTGCAAGAACATCAAGATTGCATCTGACAACACTTTAAAAGAAAACACATAAACGAAACTTTTTGAAAAATTAAGAATAGAAAAGACAAGAAAACTTCTCATCAAAATCAATAAAAAAAAAAAACACACTCCAAAAAATGACTAAAGGATAGTGAACTTTTTGACTATGTGCAACAATTTTTTTCATTGGATATTGTTAAACTTTGGAACTTTGAATAGGAGGTCCAAGGTTTAAATCCAAAAGGAAGTAGGGTAGTACATAATATACCCATCTTGTATTAAAGCTCTTGATTCCATATATTAGTTTAATATTGAAGACGTAATTGAAACCATTTCATTTCGTTCATATCACTTATTTTATTTAAATAAATTATATAGTCACATTTCTTAAATTAGCATTAAGATTCAAAAGAAAGGTTTCAATGTTAAACTTGAAAAAGGTTGCTTATGCTTTAGGCAGTCATGCACCAAGTCCCCTCTTCATAATAGTAAAAAAAAAAAAAAATGTATTCAACTTATTTAAATAAACCAGTTTCTGCTCATACTAAGACTGATCTTATTAGTTAAACTAATTTTGGAAGAATTTAACTTGGGTTCATTTTTTTGTATTAACATGTTGTACTTAAAAGCTTAAAATTTTTCCAATTTCATTCTTGCATTCGGCCATTCTATAAATTAACCTAAATTTAAACACTAAACTTAAAAAAGAAATTTGGACCCATATCAAATAACAAGAACACACAGTCCCCTTAGGGTAGACTTTGAATGCCCAATCTTGCAAAGAGAATTTTGCATTGTTGAGTAAACTATGCAATGTTGAAGTAAAAAGCAATGCAAAATTTTGAAGGCTTAAATTTAGAAAATAAAAATTAGATTTATCAGTAAGGATGCTACTTGCATTAGGTGATGTAATCTAAATTTAAGTTTATGTATAGGAAATATTACTCTAAAAATAAAGAAAAAAGAAGAGCACAACGTCCCCTTAGGGTATAATTCAAATGTCCAATATTACAAAGAGAATTCTACATTTGCTTAAATAAACTATGTGATGTTGAAGCAACAAGCAATGTATGACTTGGACCTCTCAAACAATCCCGTGAGCGGTGATGGGTGATGTTGGACTTGGTGCTGCAATTGGGAACTTGACGGGCCTCATCCTCATGTTTTTCAATTTATCCAAAAACAATCTTCCAAATAGATTGGAATCAAACAAATTTATTGGAGAAATTGCTCAAGAGCTCGATTCTCTGAGCTACTTGCAAGTCCTACGCCTCTCCTACAGTATGAATAATTTGTCAGGCAGAATTCCGCAAGGCCGTCATGTGATCACATTTGACAACTTTTATTTATTTGAGAAATCCACAATCCAGACTTGTCAGGATGTCTGCTGAAAGAAATTGTTCGCGGGAAGAAGTCATGCAACTTCTCCTAGTGATGGTGATGAAAGGAATGATTCAGAAATTATATGATACTGAGTTGCAGTACGTTTGTCTTATGGATTGGTAATTTTATTCATTGTGTTCAACACAAGAAGCAGGACTAGGCCTCAAATATTTCATGTATCCTATTTTTGTTTTGTCATTAATGAATAACAGATAAGCACCATCAGTGTGAAACAGAAAATGAAAGTTCAGACTCCCTCAACTGGCATACGGACTGAACACTTGAACAAAGGTGGAAATTTAATGCCTTTACTCCAAATGAAGTTCTACCATTTCCTAACTTCAATCCATATGCTACTCCAGAGTAGGGAATTGGTTAAGATGATTCCTTCTCTCTTTACTGTCTTGAACAAAACATTAGTTATAGGAAGAATGTTTACAGGTTGTGAATTACTCTCTTTTCTGTACTGTCTTTTAAAAAGGAAAAAAAAAATTCTGAAAGTAATAGAATTTGTTTGATTAAACTATGCTGATGCCTGGTTTTTGTTTGGGTGCAAAATTGGAACACAATCAAAACCATATATGATTAAACTTGTTTTATGCTGATGCCTGGTTCTTGTTTGGGTGCAAAATTGGAACACAATCAAAACCATATATGATTAAACTTGTTTGGCTCATGGTTTTTACTTTTTATTGTGGAACCTTTTAATCTTGTGGGAGATGGGTTATCATTTAGTTCTTAGTTGGTTGAAATGCTAGATCACCTTTTGGAAAAGCAGTGCCTAAAGCTCTCTCAGTTAGTTAACGCAGCATGGTCCATACAGTTATTTAATTAAACGTCCCGTTGAGACTTTGCCAAAAAATAAAAATAAAAAAATAAAAAACATGTTGTGAAGGGATAAATTAAAAATCTCTTAAATTTAAATTTTATTATTTCGATATCTTATATCGAGAAGTTCAAGGTTTAAATCTTACTCAATATGAAGGGACCAAGATCCTTCACAAAAACATGTGTAAAGTTATTGAAAAAAATGATTTGGCTTCCAAGAGTTAGGTGGATTGGTAGTTGCTTGTCTGGCTAAGCACTTACCAGGAAGACACTCAAAGTTCAAACTTTGGGGACGGCTTGTTTGCAAAGGTAGTAGTCTGATCTGAATCCTCTAAGTGCATGCCAGATCGAAGATGATGGTACGAATCTACGAATCTCAAGCGACCGGTGATCCCCTCACGTCAAGTCAATAACAACGAGGTGAATTAGGTTTGGTGGAGGCAACCCTTGTGGTTTGAACCCTACATTTGACAGTTACTAAAAATAGTGTGGTTGTAACCAACTCTCCTATGAATCAAAAAAGAAAAAACTCGTATTTAAATTATAGCAAATTAGGAAATCACACTGGCTACCATAAGCCTTTTTAGAGTGGAAGATTATGAGGACCACAAGATCTAGATTGCATTCCAAATTGGGAAGATATGACCCTTATGGGCATTGGGTGTGGAGCGGGATGGCAGAGAGCGAGAAGATTGTGTCGATGGAAGGGGAGCTCAGAGGGGTAGGGCTTTGCAGACCCTGCTACGATATTTTGTCTGGTGGTTTAATCTATGTATTGGATTATATGATTTGGACCTGTTGTTTTCTAGATCCTACTTGGATCACTTGCCTAGTGGTGTTGAATAGTTTGGCGGTTTGCATGGTTTGGGTGATCCTCTAGGGTGTGATGTTGTTTTACCCCTGAAACTAATAGATCTGCTTTTGTTTGTCAATCCATACTTTCAGTCTTCCCCTCAGGAGTCACCAAGAGGTTGGCTTGGTGTTTGTCTTTTGCAAGGGGTCGATTTTGTTTTCATTTTTTGTGTGCTTGTGGGGTTAGAACCCACAGGGATTGGGTAAGTTCTTGCCACTTTTTTGGAGATCTCAAGATGTTCCTTCCTGGTGTTGGGCCAAGATTGGAATACCCTTGAGATCTTTATGGCAGTGTCCATGTTTTTTGGAGCTACAGTTTTAGTGTTCATGTTAGTGGTCTTTGGTGGTTCACAATAACAACAATTGATGGTGGTGGTCCTGTTGTTGGTCAGGGTTTAGACCCTATGGATTGTGATTTTTTTTCAGTTGGGAGGGAGATCCCAAATATTTTTGTTCTATTGGCCTATGTTTTGCTTTGAATGGCTTCAGGGGTCCTTATGCAGATCTAGAGTTTTTCCAGATCTTGCAGTTGTTGGGTCCTTTTATGGATCTTGAGAAGACTTTACTTTGTTGGATATTTTTTCAAGCTCAAATTCGATTTTGGAGAGGATCCTTTGGGTCCTCATTCAGGGTCTCTTCTCTGGGTTGTTGTATTTATGTTGGTTGCAAAGCTAGATATGCAGGTTTTTGGCAGTCCTATGTCAGTTCCAGGATGACAATTCCTTGGGTCCTATTGTTTTGGTTGGACTTCTCCCTTTGCAACCTATGTGTTAGAATGAGAAATGTTGTAAATCATTTTTGCAGTTGTGTGTGAGTTCTCAACAACAATGGTTGATCTGGTCAGATTGTTTTCCAGACCATGTTTGCTGAACAGGTGGTTCAACAAACATGGTCTGAAAAACAAAGATTTGGGCAGGAGTTTTTACTTTCAAAAATTCTTGGCTCATTGGTGTGTTGCCCCATGGAAATATTTTTTCTTTATGGATAGGAATTTGTTTTTTCAAATTTAACTTTTTTGGGTGCAGGCTTGTGTTTCCTAGCTTAGGCAGGAAGTTGTATTGTAATGTTGAATTTAAAATTTTCCAGGCTAGTGCAAGAAATTTATGGGGGTCGAATTTGATGGATTTGTGGATCTCTCGATTCATTTAACCCTCAGCTTGTGTTTGGTTGTGTTGAATCCTTGGGAGCCAACACTGTTCTCTATTTCCTGGGACTTAATTTGTCGAATCATGTTTCAACTCCTCTTTTTAGTTTCTTTGGTAACCTTCTTCTTGTGGCTTTGTCATATTGTAAGTGGCTTGGGGTTTCTCTAACTACCTTTCATTTTGTAAAATAGTTGGGGATCATTTCAAAACCCCTTCTACCTAATCCATTTTTTAAAAATAGCATATCAGCTATCAAGATCATAACAAAACAAGAAAATGTTATGATAAATATAACATATATAGCTTCTAATAAGGTGTAAGAACAAAAAACTGTAATATTGGTAATATTTGTTTGACAATATTGCCTTCACCTAAAATTTATTTGATATTTTAAATTTAATATACCTTTTAAAATGTAAATAATTTTTTTGTTTGTTGATAAAACTCTCACATAAATTTTAAAATTAATTTTCTAAAAATAAGGTGAAATCATGTATGCATGACATTATAACTTTTTCATGAGTACCAATTAAAATTACTAATCTAAAAAAATAAGGTAGGAACTATCTTTACTTTTATTATAATTTTTAGTTTTTAATTTCTTAAGATTGTCACTATTCATAACAAAGACCCCCTTCCACATCTGATAGGAAAGGTTGTCACCAATCATTCACAACAAATAAAAAAAACTATTAAGGATGCTTAGATGAGTATTTGAAATGTGAACTTTAAATTTAGAAAAGAATTAAAGCCATAAAAATTGTGAAGATAGTTTTTCAAAGAGGACAAGGTAAAATAAGTTATGTTTGATCTAGATAAATAATTTAATTTTTCTTAAGTAGTAGAAAAATATTTTTTTCAACAAAAATAAAAGTAATATAGAGTTTATCCCTTGCATTTTAGAGTTTCATAGCAACATAATATCAACAAAAGTAGCATGGAGAATGTCCATTACACTTTATAGTTTCAAAGGAACATATGGAGGTTATCCTTTGCACTTTAGGGTTTCTAGTATAGCATTAAAAAAAATTGAAATTATACATTGCACTCTAGGTTTTACTTGGGGTAATATAAACCTGTATGTTTTTGTGAGACTCCGTAGTGGTTTGACTTTGGGATCTCTTTCCGAAGATCCAGGTTCAAATCATGATGGTGTGTGAGTGAGAATCTTACCCATATATATAAACCTACACATGACAAGTTAGATTTAGAACAATTTGGAAAACTAGAAGAGATAAAACATGTCCCGAAGGGGCAGCACAATAGTTTAGGCTTTGGCTCTTCTTCGGGAGGTCCAAAGTTCAAATTGTGATGTGTGTTAAGTTTCATATTGATTAGATCAACTCTCCTCCTTATGAGAGGTCATGGTGGGATGGGGATGCCCAACTTGAACGTCGATGGTAGGGGTTTTCTCACACTAACCAAATCTTAAAAAAAGATAAAAATGTTAGTGGGAATTAAAAAAGAGAGGAAGACCTTTAAAATAAGAAAAAAAAGAAATCATTAAGGATCTCAACTTAGGAAGTCAAAAATAAATATTATAAACGTAAACAAAAAGTGGGAGTAGTTCCACAAATAAGAGTAACAATAATTATAAAAATGTTATTTTGGAATACTCAAGTATAGATATCACCTAAAAAATGGCTTATCAAGAAATTAAAAGGTTGTTATAGTCTTAAATTTATTTTAATATAGGAAATAAAAATAGATCGTGAAGAATGTAAAGAATACATTCAAAAATATTTTGAATATGAGAGATTGTCTAGATACAATAAACAATTGAGTTGCTAGTGATTTTTATAGAAAACTGAAATATATTAATATTTGATACATAAATATATATGCTCCATACACAACTACTCTTCAAGATAGATGTTGGAAGAACATTCATTTATTCATGTCAAATTCCATGATGATAATTTATGGATTCTTGGTGGGTACTTCAACATAGTTCTATTTTCCTTGAAAAAGAAGGGTGATATTTGTAGATGGTCAAAAATCAATGAAGGATTTTGCTTTCTTTGATAATTTAAATGGGCTTTTATAATGCCCCCCACGAGCCAAAAACACAACTTAAATTTTTTGTTTAAAAAGATACAATTAACAATTTAACTAGGTTTTCAAATAGGTTATACCATCAACAATACATATATAAAGAAATATCATTACAATGCCTATCATAAAAGGCTATAATGCATTCACTAAATTTGATTATAGAAGAGGAAATTCAACAATTGTGCCATTAGCAAGGAAAGATTCAAACATGGAACTATCTAAAGTTTTCAACTCACAATATGAAAATCAAATCTCAAGTTCTATTTCAAGTATTCTAGAATGGAAAGATAATATTAAAATTTCCATATGGACCACGAATGTCCTATGTTAATAGGACTTAATAGGACATGGGATTAGAATTATATCTATACCTACTATAAATATATATCTCAAGGTTGGGCAAAATCACATTAACTAGGGAGGATGACCTCATAGAAAGAATAGTTTTGTCTTTTTATGCGTGTGTTAGCCACATCAATCACAAAGAGATATACATACAAATTTCTAATCAAGTAAATAATCATGATTTTGTTTCCATACTTAAAATCCATTAAAAAAAGGGTTTCCCTTCAAAATTCCTAGCTAAAAAAATATTTTAATAACTAAATAGTATGTTTTTTAAATAAAAATATAAAGAGGGAGAGAGTAAAGTAGGAGGACACCTAGTCATGTGCATTATAGAAATTGATTTAGAAGTAAAATTTTTAAACTGACATAAAAATACCTTTCCTTCTATTGTACCTCTTATAAAATTTTAAATTAATTCAATGAAACCAAATTTTTACGAAGCAAATAATATATATTTTTTTAAAGGCTAAAACGTTGGGGGTAAATCAGGGCCATCCTTCTCGTGAATTGAACTTGGATCTTCGTTAGAAAAGCCCAATACCTTTTTTCATTATGGTGTCCTTGTTGGGGCCTGAAGTAAATAATATTATCCAACTCAAAATAATGAATATAAATACTTAAATTATAATTGCATAATGCTAAAAAACTATATAGTAAAAAGATTGCTATAATGGAGTAGGAAGTGGGTGTGACTAGCGACTAAGCGTTATCTTATTTTATTTCAAACATTTGGGGACTATTAGGGAGCAAATACAAGTAGGAATTGAGGGAAAGAAAGAACGAATCATTATCTTTTCTTGTTGTAGATCTTTGGGAAAATTTTAAAAAATTAGTATTATTATGAGAAAAATCAATGTGTCTTGTAAGAAAAGCTATTTTTGAAAGCCCTAACAAACAATAAGGATTCCCTAAGTGGAAGCATGAATGCCATAATTGAGGAAAAGAAGAAGATCGAGTCTAAGATAATCCCTATCCAAGGAGTAGCAAGATTATGCATAACGGAAAATTATCTTTAATTTATGAATATTAGGTATTTTAAAATTTGAAAATGGTGAATATGAGGACCCTTGATCAGGGTCCATTTGCCTAAAATTTTTGGGTGCAATTTTTTTGGGTCGGCTCACCCTGCTTTGATAATAATTTCACCATTTTTATTTTAAATTGTCAACATTCCCACCTAAATCATTGAGCTTTTCACCTTGAAATTATAAATAATTTTATTTATACTACCAAATTCGCCTCTTATACGACCAATATATACCTAATGTGACAACGATACTCCTCAAAAAATGACTTCTAGGAGCAAAAAATGAGTGGTTGACAATAGAGATCATCAATTGCAATGCAAAGTAGAGATGGTCAGTTGATATTGAAGAGGCAATTGACAATAAGGAAGATCGATTGACAAAAGATATAGTTGATAGTAGGGAGAAGCAAAGATTGTTGGAAATATTAAGTTGTCATTGATGTCAAAGGTGCATGATAGGCATGGCAGAAATATACTCCAAGGGTGTTGAGGCAAAGAAAAGGTTTAAAGACAAAGATTTAATATCTCAAGGGCCAAAATTTTAGAGGAGGCAAAGGTTTAAAGACAAAGATTTAATATTTCAAGGGCCAAAGGTTTAAAATATTATAATGTTTTTATAAGGAAAGGTGCCAACGTTTGGAGAGAAAAATAAAAAATATGCATGCACCGATGTTCATGGGTATTGAAGAAAAACCATATAAATAAGGGCACAAAAATTCATTTGGATGTGGGCAAGAAACTATAGCACAATTCGAAAATTCTCTCCATGCGAAAATTGAAGTAGGTCACACGAAATAGAGGAGAGCATGCTTGAAGGCAAGAGCAAAAAGGATAATATCTTCGTCATGTTGCAATTTGGTTTTCATCTGGGTGGCTAGTCCAATTGGTCTCCTAGCTGGTGCTAAGGCGCTACCGGGAGGAAGGTTGCGGGTTCAAAACTTGCAGGTACCATTTTGATTGAGGAAATAGTTTTGGTTTGAAGAGCATTAACGAAGAGCATTTTATTTATGACGTGTTGTGTGGATAGTTCTACTCGCTTGGGTAGCCCAGCTGGTCTCCTAGGGCACCGTGGACTAGGATGTCGCAGGGTCAAAACCTACAAACGTTGTTTTGTGAGGCAAAGGAAGGAAATAGTGCGCTTGGCTTATGGTTGAAGGCATGGACACAATTTTTGGTTAAATTTAATTTGAAAGATAGAAATCGTTCAATAGGCTTGCTTATTAAAAAGGGGACAAAATATTTTGTTTTAAATTTAAATTAGAAAAGGAGTTATAAGGTGTATTAAGTTTTATTTGGAAATTGTAAATTTTGCATATTAGAAAAGGAGTTATAAGGTGTATTAAATTTTATTTGGAAATTGTAAATTTTGCATGTTAGAAAAGGAGAAATAAGGTGTATTATGGTTTAATTTTTAATTGTATTTTTGCATGATAGAAAAGGGAAATTTGAGGGTTTTAGTCAGCATTAAAAGCTTTATTTTGTGAGACTAAAAAGGAGTTATAGAGTATTATTTTTCAAGCTTTATTGTGCACATTTTTTTGGGAAGATTTTTGTGGATGATTTTCTATCTATGCAAGAAATAGAAAATTACTAACCAGATTTTTGAAGGATAAAAAAGGAAATTATTTTTCCAAGACAGGTTTGAGAAGCTCATCATCATCAAGGCAGTTTTAGAGGTATGGTGATTTAATTCCTTTCTCAAGGTTGGTTTTTGTTTGAAGGAAATATTTTGATGTCATATGGTTGGAGGTATAAGGATTGATTTGATGTGCATTAGTGTTGAATGAAATTGGGATTAAATGTGCAAATATTATAGGTCAGTTTTGTGAGTAGAATTGTGCATTGCTTTGAATGAATTTGGGAATAATAGTATAAGGTTTGAGAATAAAGTTGGGCATTGCTTTGATTGGGGAATAATAGTATATTTGAGAGCAAAAATTGTGCATTGTGTATGATTGACTTTGAGAGTAGATGAGCATGGCAGATTTGTGGATTGTTATATTTGGTTTTGGGTATATATGAGCATTGTTTGCATGCAATATTTTGAATAAGATTTGAGTAGGTTTTATGAGTAGGTTTGAGCAGGTTTTGTGAGCATATTTGAGTAGATTGTGAGTAGGTTTGAGTAGGTTTTGGTGAGTATATTTGAGTAGAGTTTTGAGCAGATTTGAGTAGATTTGAGAGTTTTGGAGTAGATTAGAGTAGAGGAGATTGGTGTCTCCTATGGATAGAGGTCCATGAACTAGAGTAAAGGGGATTGGTGTCTCCTGTGGATAGAGGTCCACAAACTTGAGCATAGGGGATTGGTGTCTCCTTTGGGTTGGTTCCCATAAACATTGTAATAGGGAATTGGTTCCCAAGAAATTTGTTGAGAAAATTTATAAGAAATATTTTCTCCATGGATGTAGCCCACATTGGGTGAACCACGTTAAATCTATGTCTCTTATGTGTGTGATGATTTATGCATTGTTTCATTATTGCAATTGATAATATTGGATAATATTGCTTTGGAAAGAAAATTAAAAGTTTTATCTTATATTGTTCACCCCCCTCTCAGTATAAGCTTGTGTTCTTCAATTGGTATCAGAGTGGGTTCCTTCATGAAAGCCTAATAACTTGAAGGAAGATCTTACAAGAACACACATGGCCACTGAAGTGATAGAAGATGCTCCTATGGTTGAAATCAACAAGAAAGATTCAGAA
Source organism: Wollemia nobilis (assembly GCA_028583015.1). Lineage (NCBI taxonomy): Eukaryota > Viridiplantae > Streptophyta > Pinopsida > Araucariales > Araucariaceae > Wollemia > Wollemia nobilis. Next base: position 1,852,069 of record JAQPPZ010017049.1, on the reverse strand, counting down.
AAGGAAGAGGAAGCCATAGTTGATATGGAAAAGGAACTTATTGTTGCTCTTGGAGAATTGAAAAGGGTTAGAAAGAAGAATTCAGGATTGAAGGCTCAAGTTCAAGAGGATGAGGAAACAAAGACAAAGCTTCTACAAGATCTCATAGACTTAAAAGTGAAGGTTGAAGAGACAAAAAGAATTGAAGAAGTTATGGTTGAGAAATTAAAGGTAAAAGAATTAGAATGTGAAAAATTGGAACATGAAGTTGTCTCTCTAAGAAAGGAAGTAGAAAAGTCTAAGGATAAGTTGCAACAAAATATAAGGTTAGAGAAACAGAAAGAGGATTCAAGCTCAAAAGGAACAAAGACATCAAATAAAGTTAGTAAAAAGGAGCCCATGACCTATGTTGATGTATTGAAGGAGGAAGAAGATAGAGAATCATCATGGACAAAATTCAATCACAGGAACATAAATGAAAGAACCATGCGACCATATCATCCAAGGCAATCAAACAGGTTTAAAAATTTCTTCCATGGTTATTGTTTTTCATGTAACAAATATGGTCATAAAGTTGTACATTGCATGGTCTATGTGAAAAATAATGTTGGCATCATCAATAGAAATTACAATTCTTTTGCACCTCTCATGAATAACAATGTCATGTGTTACAAATGTAATAATTTTGGGCACAAAGCTAGATGGTGTAAAATAATATTTCCTGAACTTCCTAAATCAAGCAAGAAAGAGGAAGGTCAAACAGTTCAGAAGGAGATGTCCTCAAAAGTTTGGAAAAAGAAAAAGGAACAAGAAAAGGAAAAGTCCATGTTGGTACAAACAACTCTTCATGTGCAAAATGAAGGAAATCAATGGTACATTGATAGTGGTTGTTCAAGCCATATGATAGGTGACAAAAGCAAATTTCTTTCTCTCAAGAAAATAAATGGAGGAACAATGAAATTTGGTGATAATGCTTCTACCAAAATTGTTGGAAAAGGGACTTTGAGTTTGGATAATGGAAAATCTAGGACAAAAAATGTGTTATATGTTGAAGGATTGAAGCACAATCTACTAAGTGTAAGTCAACTATGTGATCAAGGGCACATACTCACATTTCACCCAAATGGATGTGAGATCAAGAAATCCAAGACAGGAAAGCTTATTGCAGATGCCAGTAGAACTACAAACAATCTCTACATGTTAAGTGAAATTAAGGGAGGAAAATGCTTTTTATCACAAGAGGATGAGAGCTGGTTATGGCATAGAAGAATGGGTCACCTGAACTTTGACAACATAGTGAAAATAAGCAACAAATAGGCAGTCAGAGATTTTCCCAAAATAGCAAAACCCCCAAGCACGATTTGTGCACAATGCCAACATGGTAAGCAAATAAGATCAAGTTTCAAATCAAAGGAGTTTTCTTCATCCAAACCCTTGGAGCTAGTTCACACCGATCTATGTGGGCCTACAAGGACAAAGAGTTTACAAGGTGAGAGTTACTTCATGTTATTTATTGATGATTTCTCTAGAATGACTTGGGTAACATTCTTAAAAGAAAAATCAGAAGCATTTGAAAAGTTCAAGGTATTCAAGGCACTAGTAGAAAATGAAATAGACAAAAATATCAAGTGTCTAAGATCAGATAGAGGAGGAGAATTCACTTCAGGTGAATTTGTAGAATTCTATGAACAACATGGAATCAAGAGATAATACTCAGTAGCAAGAACTCCACAACAAAATGGAGTAGTTGAAAGGAAAAATAGAACTATTCAGGGTATGGCCAGGGCTATGTTAAATGAGTCTAAGATTTTTGATGCATTTTGGAAAGAGGTAATTCATACAACTATTTACATTATCAATAGAGCTCAAATAAGAGTAAATCACCACAAAACCCCATATGAGCTTTGGAAGGGAAGACCAACTACTATGAAGTACTTCAAAAATTTTGGAAGCAAATGCTACATTAGATGAGAAGAGAAAAATTTGGGCAAGTTTGATTCCAGGTGTGAAGAGGGTATCTTCCTTGGTTATTCCACTAAGAGCAAAGCCTATAGATGCTACAATAAAATATCACATAAAATTGTGGAAAGTACAAATGTAAGAGTTGATGAAGAAATAGATCTAAGAGAACCAACTCAAGAAATTGTGTATCAAGAAGGAGAAAGTTGCAAAGAAGAAGAAGGTGAAGAAACTGAAGAAGATGAGACACAAAGGGCACCACCTAAGACACCATCCAGGTATGTACAAAATAATCATCCGAGAGAACTGATTATTGGGAATCCAGATGAGAGACAAACAAGGAGGAAGATAATAGGAACATGTGAACATGCAAATTTTTCTTTGCTATCCAAAGTTGAGCCCAAGGATTTCAATGAAGCAAGTGAAGACAAATACTAGATTAAAGCAATGGAAGAAGAGTTAGACCAAATAGAAAAGAGTGAAACTTGGGAACTTGTCCCACATCCAAAAGATAAGAATGTAATTGGCACCAAATGGGTCTACAAAAATAAGTTGAATGAAGATGGTCAGGTTGTCAGAAACAAAGCAAGACTTGTGTGCAAAGGCTACGCACAAGTTGAGGGGATTGAATTTGAAGAAACATTTTCTCCCATTGCACGTCTTGAAGCCATAAGAATGTTCTTGGCTTTCTCAAGCTTCAAAAACTTCAAGGTGTATCAAATGGATGTAAAATCAGCTTTTCTCAATGGTTACTTAGAGGAAGAGGTCTACATAGAGCAACCAGATGGTTTCAGCCTGACAGATAAGCTGGACTATGTATGCAAATTAAAGAAAGCTCTCTATGGACTAAAGCAAGCCCCTAGGGCTTGGTACTCAAGATTGGATAAGTATCTCCAAGAATAGGGTTTCAGAAAAGGTATAGTTGATAGCAATCTATACATCAAAAATGAAGGAAATAACTTGTTGATTGTAGTGGTCTATGTGGATGATATCATTTTTGGAGGCAGTAATGACAAGATGTGTCAGAAATTTGTAAAGTGTATGCAAAATGAATTTGAGATGTCTATGCTTGGTGAGTTATCTTTCTTTCTTGGGTTGCAAATTTCACAATCAGATAAAGGTATATTTCTCTCTCAGACCAAGTATGTGAAAGAAATGTTGAAAAATTTTAGGATGGAGGATTGCAATCCTGTGAGTACCCCCATGGTTACAGGATGTAAGTTAAGTAAATATGATGAGTCTCCTGAAGCAAATCAGACATTGTATAGATCCATGATTGGAAGTTTACTATATGTCACAACTACTAGACTAGATATAATGCAGGTAGTCGGATTGGTGGCAAGATTTCAAGCTGCACCAAAAGAAACACATGTACATGTAGTAAAGAGAATATTTAAGTATTTGAAAGGAACTATGAGTTTTGGACTGTGGTACCCCAAATGTAATAATTTCACACTCACTACATATACAGATGCGGATTGGGCAGACAATATTGATGATAGAAAAAGCACAAGTGGAGGAGCATTCTTTCTTGGAGATTGTTTAGTCTCTTGGCTAAGCAAGAAATAAGCATCAGTATCCTTATCCACTGCAGAAGCAGAGTACATTGCAGTAGTTGCTTGTTGTACACAGGTTTTATGGATGAAGTAGACTTTAAGTGATTTCAAAATAGAACATGATCATCCTATCCCCATACTATGTGATAATACAAGTGCCATTAATATCTCAAAGAATCTAGTGATGCATTCAAGGACTAAGCACATTTCAATCAAATATCATTTTTTGAGAGAGCAAGTGACTGATCAGCAAGTCAAATTGGAATACATTGCTACAAAGGAACAGATTGTTGACATCTTTACCAAGCCACTTCCAAAGGAAACTTTTGAGTATCTCAGAGGAAATTTGGGAGTAACTTCACTCCCATCTCAAAATTGATCACCTCAAGAAAAGGAGGTGGTGAGGGGGCTATGCTAAGTGTCTTATTTTTAGCCCCAAGGAGCCCTTTGCCATTGATGTCAAAGGGGAGAGAATTTAGTGAGGGGGAGCAACTTGTCAGGGGGAGCAGTTTGGGAATCCAGTTGTAGTAAAAGAATTTTTTTGTAGGGTTGCCATCAATGACAAAGGGGGAGATTGTTGGAAATATTGAGTTGTCATTGATGTCAAAGGGTGCATGGTATTCAAGGCAGAAATATTCTTCAAGGGTGATGAGGCAAAGCAAAGGTTTAAAGACAAAGATTTAATATCTCAAGGGCCAAAAGTTTAGAGGAGGCAAAGGTTTAAAGACAAAGATTTAATATTTCAATGGCCAAAGGTTTAAAATATTATAATATTTTTATAAGGAAAGGTGCCAAAGTTTGGAGAGAAAAATAAAAAATTTGCATGCATTGATGTTCATGGGTATTGAAGAAAAACCATATAAATAAGGGCACAAAAATTCATTTGGGTTAGAAAAAGAAACTATAGCACAATTTAAAAATTCTCTCCATGCGAAAATTTAAGCAAGTCACACGAAATAGAGGAGAGCGTGCTTGAAGGCAAGAGTAAAAAGGATAATATCTTCGTCATGCCATGATTTAGTTTTTGTATGGGTGGCTAGTCCAATTGGTCGTCTAACTGGTGCTAAGGCATTGCTAACAGGAAGGTTGTGGGTTCGAAACTTGTAGGCACCATTTTGATTGAGGAAATAGTTTTGGTTTGAAGAGCATTAATAAAGAGCATTTTATTTAAGATGTGTTGCGTGGATAGTTCTACCCGCTTGGGTAGCCCAGATGGTCACCTATCTAGCGCTAGGGTGCCATGGAGTAGGAGGTCGCAAGGTCAAAACTTATAGGCACTATTTTGTGAGGCAAAGGAAGGAAATTGTGCGCTTGGCTTATGGTTGAAGGTATGGACAATTTTTTTGGTTAAATTTAATTTGAAAGATAGAAATCGTTTGTTGGGCTTGCTGATTAAAAAGAGGCAAAATATTTTGTTTTAAATTTAAATTAGAAAAGGAGTTATAAGGTGTATTAAGTATTATTTGGAAATTGTAAATTCTGCATATTAGAAAAGGAGTTATAAGGTGTATTAAAGTTTATTTGGAAATTGTAAATTTTGCATGTTAGAAAAGGAGAAATAAGGTGTATTATGGTTTAATTTTTAATTGTATTTTTGCATGATAGAAAAGGGAAATTTGAGGGTTTTAGTCAACATTAAAAGCTTTATTTTGTGAGACTAAAAAGGAGTTATAGAGTATTATTTTTCAAGCTTTATTGTGCACATTTTTTGGGAAGGTTTTTGTGGATGATTTTCTATCTATGCAAGAAATAGAAAATTACTAACCAGATTTTTGAAGGATCAAAAAGGAAATTATTTTGCCAAGATAGGTTTGAGAAGCTCATCATCATCAAGGTAGTTTTAGAGGTATGGTGATTTAATCCCTTACTCAAGGTTTGTTTTTGGATGAAGAAAATATTTTGATGTCATATGGTTGGAGATATAAGGATTGATTTGATGAGCATTAGTGTTGAATGAAATTGGGATTAAATGTGCAAATATTATAGGTCAATTTTGTGAGTAGAGTTGTGCATTGCTTTGAATGAATTTGGGAATAATAGAGCAAGGGTTTGAGAACAAAGTTGTGCATTGCTTTGATTGAAATTGGGAATAATAGTATAAGGGTTTGAGAGTAAAATTGTGCATTTGTATGATTGGGAGTAGATGAGCATGACAAATTTGTGGATTGTTATATTTGGTTTTGGGTATAGATGAGTATTTTTTGTATGCAAGAGTTTGGATCAGATTTGAGTAGGTCTTTATGAGTAGGATTGAGAAGAATTGTGAGCAGGTTTGAGTAGGTTTTGTGAGAATATTTGAGCAAAGTTATGAGAAAATTTGAGCAGAATTATGAGCAGATTTTGGAGCAGATTATAGTAGAGGAGATTGGGTCTCCTATGGATAGAGGTCCACGAACCAGAGCAAAGGGGATTAGTGTCTCCTATGGATTGGGATCCATGAACTTGTGAGAGGGGATAGGTGTCTCTTGTGGATAGAGTTCCATAAACATTGTAATAGGGAATTGGTTCCTAAAAAATTTGTTGAGAAATTTATAAGAAATATTTCTCTGTGGATGTAGCCCACATTGGGTGAACCACATTAAATCTATGTCTCTTATGTGTGTGATGATTTGTGTATTTTTTTATTATTGCAATTGATAATATTGGATGATATTGCTTTGGAAAGAAAATTAAAAGTTTGATCTTATACTGTTCACCCCCCTCCTAGTATATGCTTGTGTTATTCAAAGGTGATCAATTGATACAAGAAATGACATATAATAGTGATAAGTAGAGAAAATCAACTAATAAAAGAGATGATCAATAGAAGGGTATAGTGAAGGTGATTAACTGATAGAAGAGGCAATCGATAGCAGTGAAGAAGAGGGATGATTGACTAACAATAGAGATGATCGACATAAGTGAGAAACAAAGATGATTGGCTAATAAAATAGACAACTAGTAGTAGTGAAGAAGAGGAATGATCGATTGAAAATAGAGATTAGCTGCCAATAGTGAGAAGCAAAAAATTGACTGATAGAAGAGGTGATTGATAGTAAACAAGAGCAGCGACAATTGAATGACAACAAAGATGACCAAAAGCATTGAGAAGGAAGGATTGGTTGACAACACAAATGATCGATGATAGGGAAAAGTAAGACGATCGACTAAAAAAATAGATGAGCAACAACAATAATAAGCAAAGATGATAGGTAACAAAGAGCAAAGACGAGTGATAATTTTACTTATACTAGTATAAATTCATCATTTTTTTACATCATGTTCATTTTTAACATGAAATACTTTTTTCTATATAGGTATAATGACATCTACTTGCAATGGAAATAAGGGAGGTCAATCTTCTATTAAAAATAGTATCCTAAAATACTTTGGCCATATTTTAAAATCAAGTGAGCCATCAACATTTGCATAAATTCAAGGTACATACCCATTTTACCTACCTGTAGCACCCTAAAATTGGCGCAGTGAAATCTTAATAATTACATTTACTCTAGTAAATAATTCAAATTCAAATTTTAACCTCCCAAACCGCCCGTTAACCGTCGTGTAATCCGTTTCCCCCTTTCCCGTGCCATTTTTAGAGGTTGTTTTGACCGTTTGACGATATCGTCGCCGATCAGACGATATCGCCCCAGATCTGACGATTTCGTCTGGGCTAGGACGTCCAGACGATCTTGTCCCTAAACTAATTTTTCACAATTAGCTTCTGTTCCAACGGGTCTCTAATCCGGGCAGAAGCGTGTCTGCGTCGTTAGAGACCCTCCCCCGTTGGAGATCTCCCAAATAGGGATGATCTCCAACCTCCTAACCTCCCTCCTAAGCCTATTTAATCCTAAGCCCTCCCCTTAGCACCCCCCTGGCTGAAATTCTCTGTAACTTGACTTCACACACGTTAAAACATCCTAAATTTATATTTGCATTAGTTCTATACAATTTTTGTTGCAGGTACCTTAGTGTTTTTCAGTCGGAGCAAGCTTACATCATCGCGGACGATCCTGTTCAGATCGGAGGCGATCCTGTCGAATCAGAGATGATTTCGTACCAATGCGAGATGATTTCGACTGCAGTCAACATTGAGGCAATCAGTGCCTAAAGTTTGCATTTCTTCATCTTTCAATCTGTTGTTTTATTCTGTAATTAGCTAGTTTATTCAGTATTTTATGCTATTTTGCATTTTGGAGTTCACCCATCTAGATCAAATGCATAATTAAGTCATAATTGTGATTAAATTAGCATAATGCATTCATGTTTCTATTTATAAGTTTCAGTTTGATATTGTTACTCTCATTTCACATTGTTTCCCTCTGTTAGAATAGTTGTATTTTCTGTGTTTTGCACCTATTTCTCTGTTTGCAGGTCTCTGACGAATTCGTCTGATGAATTCGTCAGATCTCAGATGATCTTGTCTGATCTCAGATGATCCTGTCAAATCAGAGGCGATCCTGACTGCTTCAAGAATCAGAATCTTCATCAGACATCCGGATCAGGTATTTTCTTTTAACATTCTTTAATTTCTCTATTTTCTGTCTTAATTCTATTTTCTGTATTCATTTAATCTGCATCTTCATATAGAATAGCTTAGACGCATTTTGGCCAAACCTAGGACTTGAATGCTTAAGGCTAAAACGAACACATAAAACACATTCCCAACCTAGGCGTGGAAACTGCCATTGAATGTTTCCTGGTGAACCCACCATCCGTCGAAAAATCACCAATATACACCTCCCTCGAGAGGCGGGACCTTCGCAAGGCCTCTCAGTCCGAGGTACCGCGCCATCCTTTTCACATCCCCCTTCCGGGCATGGATCCTATAGCCTGAAGGTAAGGGTGTGAAAAATTTGGAGCGATACATTTTGGTGAACCCGACGTGAATGCACTTTAAACCTTTTGAAAACAAAAATAAAAATAAAAAATAAAACAACTAAAACATAGATGCATTTCAAATCATTTCAAATTAATAAGTTGCATATTAGATGGTAGCTCCTAAGAAAATATTAGCAGTTACTATAAATGTTGAAAACCAATTGGCAGCCATAGAAATCAATTATGTGCTTAGTGTGCCCGAAACAGAGATAGAAATCAACTCTTGTGGGACGAACTTGATAGAAGACTTAGTGTCATTTCATCTAGGTCAACAAAACTTAAACAAATCAAGAGGCTAGTCCTAGATAGAATCCTGGATCCTCATCAACTCGTCTTTTATCATGAACTTCAGAGAGCTTGCCATAGATGGTTAGCTTATAGGAGAGCTCTTGTATCTTCAAAATTGTTCACCTTCGAGGAATACCTCGAGAACGCAGCCATTGTACACCAGTTCCTAGGTCATGTAGAAGACCAAGAGGTTGTTCTTACGGATAGGGAAAGATGGAATAGAGTTCCTCGAGCTATGTTATATCGAGAGTATTGCCATGAGCTTTACTTCTATCAACCAGCATCTGAGACAGATAATATCACTATAGCTCTTTTCATTAAATTTTTGAAGGAAAACTTTCAATTTGAAGAAGAACACTTCATGACTCCTGAAGAACTCGAACCCATTAATGACATTTATAAATTGTTTATAGAAAACTAGATTATTACTTTCAGTATTATTTCTTGCATTTATTGTGTTGTTTATCTTTACAATATTATTTCAAAAACAAAGAAAAACTAAAAAACATAGCAAAAACCAAAAAACATTTCATTTTAAATATTGTAGTAGGTATATAATTAATATATACCTCTTAAGCTTGTTGCATATATATATATATATATATATATATATATATATATATATTATATATATATATATATATATTTGCTGAAATCTAAAATTAAGGCACAATGCCTAAACTTAGGAATGGTAAACAAACTGAAGGAGAAGAAGAAGATTGGTTAGGAGATAAAACTAGAGACCCAAATGTCCTTCCTGAAGATCCAATTCCGGAAGGAGAAACTCTAGATCACCTAGAAGATGACTTAGGTGAAGATAATGAACAAGAAGAAAGTGTTAAAGAGGATGGACCCTCATCCCCTAGAGTAGCTCCAGATGGAACTATTGCTTTTGACAACGTAGATCATTTTCAGAAATTTCTCAATGATAACATTGACGCTCTTAATGTGGCAGTTCGTATTGATAAAGGGCAAATTAGTGACACTCAAGCAGCCATGGAACATACGTTTGATGTGCGCACTAATCCCTTGTCTTTCATTGATCAAGAAAGTGATAAGGCTGGACCATCCAATACAGATATGGTCACTATGATTCAAAATATGTCAAAACAACAGGTTACCCGTCCTCCTAAGGAACTTGTTATTCAACCTAAAATCATTCCCACACAAAAGAAAACTTCCTTCACTACTTTACTTCGCCAAACTATTGATCAATATGCTTCAAGTAAACAAAAACCTAAAACGAAGCCAAACACCAATTTTCAACAATCCGGAATACATCATAATACAACTTCAAAATTCCTTCATAACACCTTTCCTACCAACAATTTACACAATAGCAACATAGCATCTAATCTTCATGTCCCTCCATCATATGCTCACAAATCCCATATCAATGCCCTACCGAACCAATATGGTGGGCAAACTAGTAATCTGGAAGCCATGGTGAAACAGTTAGCTTCGCGTATGGACCGAGATAGATCCTTATCGTCCCTCGTACAATTATCGAGAGATCTGTAGTCAACCTTTGGATCCCATAGTTGTAGCTCAACCATACCCTAAGCATTTTCCCATGCCCATCTTGCCTATATATAAAGGAACCGAAGATCCCATAGAGCATCTTCGCATGTTTAGGATAGCATGTCATGATATATCACATGATGACTTGCTATTACTAAAAATGTTCCCGAAAAGTTTAGGTGGAATGGCATTAGAGTGGTACTATCAATTGCCCACTCATTCCTTGAGAAATTTTGAAGAAACAGCTGAATCTTTTGTCCATCAATTTAGTGCCTACATCGAGAGGCATGTAACCATTAAAGATTTATACAACTTAAAACAAGACAAGGATGAATGTTTTGCCGATTTCTTAGCTAGATGGAGGCAATTGACAGGAAAACTGCACTTTGTGCTACCTTATAGGGAAATGTTGGACATTTTTATCAATAATTTGCAAGAACAAATATCTTATGAGCTATCAACTGCTACTTTAACTACCTTCGATCAGGCTATAGATTTAGCTCGAAGAGTAGAAGATGCCCTCATTAGGAGAGGCCAACTTAGGAAGAAGGATGATGAGAAAACATCCAGAAATCAATATAAAAACAAACAAGTTGTCGGTGACGGAGTCACTGATAGCAGAAATGTTGCTAATATCAATGCAACGAAGACAACAAAAAAATTTATATTGAAACCTCCTGATAAACCTCCTCGAGAATTTACTAGATTGAATCAACCATTATCAACTATTTTACCTCAATTACTCGAAAGAGGTTTGATCCAATTACCGGCTATCCGGGAACCTGATCCAACTATACCCGGATACAGAGTTGACTTACACTTGTGATTTCCATAGAGGACCTGGACACTCTACCAACGCTTGTAAAAGGTTGAAACATAAAATACGGGATCTGATTGATAATAATGAAATGGAGGTGCAAGCCTTCCAACCTAAACAAAATGCTCCTAATAATACTCAAAAGACCATTCCCCAAAATCAAAATCAAAATGCTAATCAATCATTAGACATATTTCAACACCCTTTACCAAGACATGGTAAAGAGGTGGCCAATCAAATCGAACATCATAATGTTCCTCCTCCTACCCGATATGTAGGAACCATTAGTGGACATTTACTTAATCCTGATCCTCAAATATTTGACACAACCTTCTCCATGGTTACGACCAGGCCCCTACATAATATTCAAACTCCTGATTCTAGTGATGTAGAATCAGATACTGAAAGTGAACTAGACATTACTTCAAACCAATCGAATAGTTCTGAAAATGAATCAGATCCTATTCAACCCATCACAGATGCTATGGTTCCAGAAGAACCATTTCCTAGAAGAGTTACTACTCGACCTTCTTCTAATCAATTCCTCCCTAATGAACAAGCCATAAACGCTCGACCGAGACCCGTTCAGCGTCCTCAATATAACATTGTAGGTACCATTGGAGTCGTTACCCGACAACAGGCTCAAAATTCTCAACAAGAACCAAACCAGAATGATGGATCAGCTCCATTCGTTTTGAAAAATCCCAATAAAGGGAATCATGCTTCCCATGTTCAACCTAAACCCCCTTACAATATTAATGAGCAATTATCCAATACTACAGCCAGAATTTCCCTTTTGGATTTATTAAGATCTTCTCCCACCCATAGGGATGAGTTGATGCTTACATTAAGCCAAATGATGGTACCTCAAAACATTCAATCTGAAGCTATGGCCAATACTATCATCACTCGAGAGGTTGATTGTATTGACTTTCGAGATAAAGATATCCCACAACACAGTTTACATAAGGATAATCCCTTATATATTACTGCTATAATTGGAGATGTAGCTGTCAAACGAGTCTTGATTGATAATGGCTCATCTCTAAACATTTGCACTTTTGACTTCTACCAAATATTTGGCTTTAGAAGTGATGAAATGAAGAAAACTGATATGATTATCAAAGCTTTTAATGACGAAACACAAGAAACGTGTGGAGTTATTACCATCCCATTGCAAGTTGGTCCTAGAACTCTAGATACCACCGTGTTTATTGTACATTGCCCCGCATCGTACAATATACTCTTGGGTCATCCTTGGATCAATGCAATGCGGGCTGTCCCATCAACTTTACACCAATGTGTTAAATTCGAATTTAAAAATCAGTTGGTCACTATCCATGGTGACCCTAGACCCTTTGATATGTGTGCTTTGGCGAAACCTGTTGGAGTGCAATTTTGCCCTGCTCTGTCATCCACACATCCTAATTCTTATTTTTCATCTAAAACTGTGAAACACACACCCATAACTTCACCTATTTCCCCTCCATTAATTTCATCCTCCTATATAGATCAACAATCTTCTAAACAAATCACTCTAGAACCTCAAAAAGATCTTCAATCTACAACCAATCCTTCATGTTCTATCCCTATAATTTCAAAACCTATAGACCCATTAAACACTCCAATCAACATCTATCATACCTTCCACATCTAAAGATATAGGGAATGATCCTTCTACATCTTATGCTCTTTCTGATGAACTTTTACCAGATTTATCCACAACCTTAATATCAGAAAAAACAAATGCTTTCATGCAAGATTCAATTCTTTTAAATAACTTGCCGCCATCTCCTCGTACTTTGGGCCTCCCACAACCTATGGGAAGTACTTACCAAGTCGGGAGTTGTGCCTTCATTTATAAAGGATATGATTGGGGAAGAATCCCTCGAAATATCAAAACTCATCATGAGGGATATGCTCGGTGTTATTTTACCAATGAATATATTAAAGCTAAACCCATAATGCTTAAAATGGGATATAAAGGGAAAGGCTTGGGACCTTTCCAAAATGGCATGAAAGAACCTTTCGAGGTAGAACCGTGGCCTACCTGCTGTGGTGTGGGCCTATTTCCTAGTAAGGGTCAACCCTTTCCTTTTGAAGATGATGATCACCTCATATGTTATCAAGATTATTTGGATAGGCATGTTGATTTGCCTCTAAAAAATCAGTCGTTTACATGTAACATGCTATCCATAGCTTACCCTGAAATGATTGCTGACCCCGATGAAGAGTTGGAAGGAGATATCTTCCATGATGTCTCCGTTGAAGAGATGTTACACAATGGATTTTATTTTGATGGTTCTATACCAACTATAGCCCAGCTTGAGACCGCTAATCCTCAAGATGAATTATCCAAATTAACCTTACAAGAATTACAAGAATTGGGCGTTTCACCCGCCCCACCTAACTTTGAAAGAGATCTACACATGGAGGTAGAAAACGTCATTAAAATTAACATTGGAACTGAGGATAATCCTCACATAATCAATATTGGATCAAAATTAAGTCAAGAAAAACAAGAGCAATACATTGCATTCCTTAAAGAGTATGAAGATGTCTTCGCTTGGACATATGAAGATATGCCAGGTCTAGACCCTTATGTAGTCATGCATCATCTAGTGGTCCATCCGGATGCTAAACCTGTTAAACAAAAACTTAGAAAAATGCATCCCAAAGTGGCTCTGCTAGTCAAAGGGGAGTTAGAAAAACTCCTGAATGTTGTTTTTATACAAGCTATTGATTATGTTTGAATGGATCTCAAATGTAGTTCCAGTCACCAAGAAAGAAGCTACCAAAGTTAGGGTTTGCACAGATTTTAGAGATATTAACGTTGCATGCCCTAAAGATGATTTTCCTCTTCCAAACATGGATCAAATCATTGACTTTACTTGTCGGGAGTGGGATGATGTCCTTAATGTATGGATTCTTCTATTATAATCGGATCGGGATAGCTCTCGAAGATCAGGCTAAAACAACCTTCATTACCCCCTGGGGTACCTTTTGTTGGAAAGTGATGCCATTTGGCTTAAAGAACGCAGGTGCAACCTATCAACGAGCTATGACTTATATTTTTCATGATATGATGCATGATATCCTACATGATTATGTAGATGATATTATAGCTCGCTCTATTAATGAAGACAATCATTTAGATGATTTGAGAAAAGTTTTTAATCGATTACGAGAATATCTTATTCGATTAAATCCAGCAAAATGCATATTCGAAGTTAAGTCCGATAAACTATTAGGGGTTTTAGTTTCTTTACGTGGTATCGAAATCGACCCTCTCAAGATTGCGGCTATCACTGATATGCCCGCACCTACTAATATATCTGAGTTACGAAGTTTACAAGGTAAGCTTCAAGCCATCCGTTCGCTTCATCGATAAGGTGGCGGACAAAAACTGGTCCCTTTCTTAAACTCCTTAAGAAGGATGTCCCTTTTAATTGGGACGACGAATGTAGAGAAGCTTTTGAACTTCTCAAACAATACCTCCTTAATCCACCTGTGCTTTCACCGCCTAAACCTGATCGCCCATTTCTCCTATATATTTCAGCTTTAGATTCTGCCTTAGGAGCTATGTTAGCTCAACTTGATGATGAAAAGAGAGAACGGGCTAATTATTATATTAGCCGAACCTTCATCAGTTATGAAACCCGCTATACAACATTAGAAAAACTATGTCTAGCAGTCATGTTTGCTACGCAAAAATTATGCCATTATATGCTTAGTCAGAAAACTTATGTCATTGCTAAATATGATCCCTTAAGGTATCTCATGAGTCGACCTTATTTATCGGGTCGCACGGCCAAGTGGGTTCTTGCTCTAAGCGAGTTTGATCTCACATTCATAGGACAGAAGTCTGTTAAGGGTCAAATCATAGCAGATCAATTTCTGCGACACCCTTAGAGTCTACCCATCCCCTCATCATTGAGTTTCCTGATGAATGCCTTCAATTAGAGGGAGACCATATTGAACAATGGTCCTTATACTTTGATGGAGCCCGATGCATGAGTGGGGCTGGTGCGGGTATTATTTTAATATCCCCACAAAAACATCTTATTCCTCTGTCCTTCAAATTAACATTTGCTTGCACCAACAATACTTGCTGAATATGAAGCTCTAATCCTTGGATTACGAGCTGCCTTGGCGCTAAAAATTAAACATCTGTTAGTTTTTGGTGATTCTCAATTGGTTATAAACCAAATTAATGAAGTTTATCAGACCAGAGATGATAAACTGTGCCCATATAAAGCCTATGTTTTACAACTAATGTCTCTATTTGATCAAGTTACCTTGGAAGCTATTCCTCGAACTTGCAACCGTGCAGGTGATGCTATGGCCGCAGCTGCATCTCTCCTGCCCTTGGAGTTAGATGACGAATATGCCACTATCATTATTCGTCGACTCCAGGAACCCGCTTCAAATAAGTCATGCTTAGAACCTTTGGATGTGTTTCTAATCAATGAGACTACTCCTGAACCTTGGTATACGAGATATATTTGATTTTCTCCAAAATGGGACTTTCCCTGCCAATTCTAATAGAAACGAGCGTCGGTTATTACGTAGACGAGCAAGTCGATTTGTAATAATTGGCAATACTTTATATAGGAGATCTTTTGAAGGTATCCTATTAAGATGTTTGAATTTAGAAGAATCCAAATCAGCCTTGAGTGAAGCCCACGATGGATCTTGTGGAGGACACTTTAGTGGTAGTGTCATTGCTAAAAAGCTCCTTAGGATAGGATACTTTTGGCCTACCATGGAGAATGATGCACATGATTATGTGCGCCATTGCGACAAGTGCCAAAAACATGCTGACCTTGTCCATGCGCCTGCACAAGAACTGCAGGCTATTTCATCTCCTTGGCCCTTTTCAAAATGGGGTTTAGATATTATTGGCAAAATCAATCCTGTGTCATCTGATGGACACAAATTCATCATAACCGCCACTGAGTATTTCACGAAGTGGGTTGAAGCTATGCCTTTAGCTTCCTGCACTGGCACCCAAGTCTCTAAATTTATTTTTAATCAAATCATTTGTAGGTTCGGAATTCCTGCAAATCTCATCTCTGACAATGGAACTTGTTTCAAAAATAAAGATGTTAAAAAATTATGCCAAAAATATAAGATTCAACATCGTTGGTCCACTCCCTATTATCCTCAGGGTAATGGTCAAGGAGAAGCATCTAACAAAACCTTAATCAAAATTCTCAAAATATTGGTCAATAAAGCTGGCCGTGGTGGCACATTCAGTTATATCCAGCCTTGTGGGCCTATCGAACTAGTGTTCGAACCCCCACTGGAACTTCACCTTTCGTTTTGGTTTATGGTGCTGAAGCCGTTTTTCCATTTGAATTAGAAGTTCCTTCTTTGGCTCTACTACTTCAAGATACCGAAGTAGGAGATGAATATCGAGCTGGAAAACTCAGTCAGCTGGAACTCCTAGATGAAAAATGCATCAATGCTTTGGAGCATCTCCGTGCCTACCAAAACAAGCTTAAAAGATCATATGCTAAAAAAGTTCGTCATCGATCCTTTGAGATCGGCGACCTTGTTTTAAAAGAAAATAAAAAAAATACTAATGCAACTAAGGACCTTAAAGGTAAATTTGAGCCCAACTGGCTTGGACCATACATTATCACTGCTAAATTTGAATCGGGAGCATACAAATTATCTACCTTAGATGGTAAAGAACTTAAAGAACCCATGAATATTTTGCATCTTAAACGTTACTATGTATAAATTTGGTCATTTCATCCTTGTATATATTTGTTTAAAATATTTCAAAATCACTATCTTGTATTTCTTTCAATTTATAAATTCAAAAACACCAAAAACATTCATAATCATCAAAATCTTCAAAACTATTTGTTGTATTTATTTATGGCACTTGTTAATTTTGTGTTCAAAAACAAAAATAATAAAAATAAAAACAACAATATTCTTGACTCTTTCGAAACCAAAACAATATAAAGAAGAAAGAGAGAGTCAACATTCTCAAAACTTCTCAAAAAGTATTTATATATATCTTCTTACAAATGTTGCAATTATATGTTTCAAATTATTTTGGATAAATTAGCATTTATTTGGAATCCCTCACTTTCACACTCACAAAATAAATATCTTGATTTTATCTGGCATGATTACTAATCTCTCTTATATCAAAGTCCACAAAATTCAATTAAATAAAGTTTGAGCATAGAGAATTGATCTTGTTATTTACTTAAACCAAGCACATCTTTTTCACAATAAAATGATTATATTTGTAATTTCCATGCTTTGCTACATAGTAGAAGTGGTTTCTTGAGCGAAAAGTTTCCCCTGCTATCCTATCATGCACATGGTCTAGAATCTTTGAGAATTGGCAAAAGGACAAGCTCACCCCTACCCAGAATAAAAATCCCTTGCTCTACAACTAATCCGAGCAAGTATCCCTAGCACAAAAAGAAAAAGCAAAGTTCAAGAAAAAGAGAAAAAGAAAAAAAATGTTATTTTATATCATTACAACAATGTTTCAAGCATTATCTCAAAAATCAAGCAAAAATACAAAAAGAAAAGCAAAAAGCAAAAGCAATAAAATCCCTTTCCCTACCCTTTGAAAAGAAAAGAAGGGTTGATGAGCTTGAATCCCTGGAATTCTCAATTATTCGAAAACTGTGAGGTAAGCCCCATAACAGGTGGTTTGTGCCCAACCTGCTTGGCCTTGGGTAACTCCTAGCGTGGCGATATGTCTGTCACATTAGCGACCTTCTTTTGTACAGACCTATGTCTGCTTATGGATTAGCTAGCTCTTGATAATCCGACTTACATAGTAGTCTAGTATGGTTATATGCATCTACATCATGGTTAATGAACACTTATTTGGTTCATTCAAATCACTTGTATCATATTATCTTGCTCAAACTGGTAAATGAACATAGCAATTGCACACACATTTTATATTTGAGAGATTTTGTGTATCATTATGATAAATCAAGATTGGAAATGAACTCACATATGCACATGGGATTCCTTATAAATCTAACTTTTGTCTTCAAAATACTCTGAAATATTTTGCAAATTGTTTGAAATAATTCATTTTCTGCTTTTGTTTAGTATAAAGACAACTACATGCATAATAGAAAAATCAAAATTTCTTTCAAAACCATACAATCAAAACAAAAATATATATATATATATATATATATTATTGACTTTCGCGACGATGGTATAGTTCTAAAACCAAAATTGGAATTTTATGCCTAGCGCAAGTCCTCCTCTTCATATTTTCTGTTTATTAAAAATCAATCATGCAATAAAACTATCTCCTTTTTGGATTTCGCGATGATGGTATAAGTCTATACCTACATATTCTATGCCTAGCGCAAACCATTGTAACAATTTTTATTCCCCATTTATTTAAAAATCATGAAAACCATATGACTTAAATCATTATGTTATACAAATTATGCTTTTAAACAAACAAACACATTATCACTATTTCATGTCATTATGTCAACCTTCAATTTTGCAATGATGGTATAATTCCTAGGGAATTATCCAAAAATTTTATCACACTTAGGAATTTATGCCTAGCAAAAATCATTTTAACATTATTTCATGCATATTATTTTTATGAAAATCTGAAAACAAACCATCATCATCATCATTTGCACCATTGCACCAAAGTCTTAAGACAGTCTCTTAAGCACTCTTTTACTTTTTAACAATATTTCTATATTGGGATTAGCTTGATGACCGAGTGAGCGGCGACTCCATGAAATGGTCTATAATAGCGACAATGTCCTTTGAAATTATTGTTAGAAGTCTCTTTTTATCTTTTATCACATTACATCACAAACAACCAATTTGTTACATCAGATTATTTCATTTAAATTTTACAGCATGACATTCAAACCATAATATTTCCAATGACATAATTACATGAATCATCAAATCAATTAATCAAACATAAAAGCATCATAAAAGTACATAAGACACAAGTCATATGATCAAAAATATCTCATCTCATATATATATCAACAATATATACATCATCTCAAAACTGGATTGGTATGCCACAATCTGTACCTCGGCATACTCAATCCTCTATCAAAAAAATAATAAATACTATATATCAATCTGTACAATGTCGTGTAGTAGTCTAGCCTCGAGAACCCCTCGAGCTCTCAGCCTCATCTCCTCCCCCGCCCTGAGGTGGACGAGGTGGCCCCATCGTAGTATGAGTGGTACTGCGAGTCCTAGTCGTCGATCGGGATGAAGTCCTCGATGACCCGATCCTGATCGGCTCTGCGATGTTAGCCGGAAGTGGTAATCTATCCTCCTCTGGCACCATCTGATAGTATAATGTCTGATAGAAAGTGATTTGGGCAATAGCCCATGTCAGCTCCCTAGTGCTCGCCCCTCCGCCCTGCGCTCTGAGGCATGCAATCTCGTCTCTGAGCTGTGTAACCTCAGCTCGATGTCATGCAGCCTCCTCTTGTAGGGTCTGCACCTATGCCTGGAGATGGATTGTCTCCGCTCGGAGAGTCATTGTCTCGCTACTCTCCCTAGTGTCGACACCCTTGCCCTTATCGGGCGATGGTGGCCTCTCTCTCTATGGAGAAGGGGGTCTCTCCGCCCTCCTCTCCCACTATCGTGGCCTCTCCTGCGCCTGTGGCCTCCTCTGCTCTCTCCCTCTGTGACCCTGGGCCGCCTCCATAGCCGCCTGGCATCGCCTCCCTATCCGATGCACAACTGCATGTATCGGACCCTGAGCCCTCGTCATCCGAGGAGGGCGGATGCCTGCGTACCAGGCATCGTAGCCATCGGCTACCCCTACGTCGTCCCCATCCACTGGCTGAATGGGGGCATCGTCCGAGTCTTGACTCCAGAAGCGCTGCATGTCTGGAGCCCCGCTCACTGTGGTGTTATCCCGGACAGTCCGAGAAAACTCGTAATCCTTGAGAGATGGGATCCCCTATTGTAGACCGAACTATCACAAAACTCGGTCGTAGCGGTGGAGCTCCACCTCTCCCCTCTCCATCCTTAGCCAACAAACTCGCTTGATGTGAGCTAGCTCCTGTCCATCCTCGGCCCACCCTGGGTGCTCTCGCCATGGCCTCCAGGTGATCTGGTCCGGGACAAGGTCATCCAGCAGTCTCCGGGACATCGGTAGGTCAATCCGTCGCTGTGACCCTCTCCGGAGCCACCAGTAGAAAACTCGGGGCCTCTCCCCATCAATCCCTATCAAAGGAAGCCCTATCGGCCTCCGCATTGCAATGTGCTCCCAGCACCAAACCTGTAGGAGCGATGTCATAACTAGACATCGGCCGCCCTTGTACACGACCCCATGCAGGATCTTGTATAGTCGGCATAGCACAAAGCTGCCCCAAGAGAATCTGTAACCATGGTCCCGCATGTCGTAGATCACATCTGCTAGCATCCATGGTACCCTGCACCCGCTCTGGTGGCACAGCAGAAGTCCACCAACCACTCCGGCCAAAACCTGTGTGAGTCTAGATGCCCCAGGCATCTGACGCAGTGCCTCGATGTTCACTCCGCCCTTCTCCAGGGCGAAGCTCGGGTCACCACACAACCGCCTCATAGCATGGCCCTGATTGGCCGTAGGAGTGATCAACCGTCCTTGTATGGGGATTCTCAGAATCCTCCATACATCCTCCAAAGTAGGAGTCATCTCCCCTGTAGGTAGCCAAAAATAGGAAGAACCCGGATACCACCTCTCTGCTAGGGCTGTCAGTAGCCCCATGTCTGTAGACACTTGTGGCATTTCTGCCACATGCTGTAAGCCGACTTGTGCCAGCTGATCCCGCTCTGCCTGTGTTAGAGCGGCCAAGTCATCTCTCAACCCTCCATATTTCCATTCTCTACTCTTTAGCAATCCTCTCTGCAACATAAACAACAATAAAAAACAAATCATTAATAACAAACTCAAGTGATTAAAAATGCAAGTTAAAATAAGTTCAATTTTATACAACTGATGATATCGTCCACTATTGGACGATATCGTCCCAAATTTGAGCATAATCGTCTCCGATTTCGCAAGCCGAAATCGTCCCTAATTTGATGAAATCGTCCCCCTTTCGTCGATTTCGCCCTTAGACGAAATCGGCGAACTTGAGACGATTTCGAAGGACGATTTCGTCCCGACGACGTCGACGGCCCAAAAATGGCCGCGATGCTCAAAAATTAATCAAAATTCACCTAAAAAGCATGTAAATTCAAATTCAAGCATTCTAAGTTAAGTTTAGACTCTTACCCGTAGCCCGTGCCGGACCTCTGTCGATCTGTGCGCCGTCTCCACCATTTTTGCTTGCAGAGCTCTAAAACCAGAACAATGAACAGTAAAAATGAATTAGGGTTTTACCCTATTTTTCTTAATTTTATTCAAAACACAATTAAAAACATTTTTCAAATTTTGCTTTTCGCGTTTTTACCTCAAACGTTCGATTTGGGTAAAAACACGGAGGGGGCACCATAGTAAGTCGTCGTACGATTCGACCAAGAATCGTCGCCTAAAAATGGGAATAATTTTTGCTTTCTCGTAGATCGAGAAGAACTCATCTTTAACGCATTTTCTTCGAAAAATTCGCTAAAGAGGGGGCAAAATGTAGCACCCTAAAATTGGCGCAGTGAAATCTTAATAATTACATTTACTCTAGTAAATAATTCAAATTCAAATTTTAACCTCCCAAACCGCCCGTTAACCATCGTGTAATCCGTTTCCCCCTTTCCCGCGCCATTTTTAGAGGTTGTTTTGACCGTTTGACGATATCGTCGCCGATCAGACGATATCGCCCCAGATCTGACGATTTCGTCTGGGCTAGGACGTCCAGACGATCTTGTCCCTAAACTATTTTTCACAATTAGCTTCTATTCCAACGGGTCTCTAATCCGGGCAGAAGCGTGTCTGCGCCGTTAGAGACCCTCCCCCGTTGGAGATCTCCCAAATAGGGATGATCTCCAACCTCCTAACCTCCCTCCTAAGCCTATTTAATCCTAAGCCCTCCCCTTAGCACCCCCACGGCTGAAATTCTCTGTAACTTGACTTCACACACGTTAAAACATCCTAAATTTCTATTTGCATTAGTTCTATACAATTTTTGTTGCGGTACCTTAGTGTTTTTCAGTCGGAGCAAGCTTACATCGTCGCGGACGATCCTGTTCGGATCGGAGGCGATCCTGTCGAATCAGAGACGATTTCGTACCAATGCGAGATGATTTCGACTGCAGTCAACATTGAGGCAATCAGTGCCTAAAGTTTGCATTTCTTCATCTTTCAATCTGCTGTTTTATTCTGTAATTAGCTAGCTTATTCATTATTTTATGCTATTCTGCATTTTGGAGTTCACCCATCTAGATCAAATGCATAATTAAGTCATAATTGTGATTAAATTAGCATAATGCATTCATGTTTCTGTTTTTAAGTTTCAGTTTGATATTGTTACTCTCATTTTACATTGTTTCCCTCTGTTAGAATAGTTGTATTTTCTGTGTTTTGCACCTATTTCTCTGTTTGCAGGTCTCTGACGAATTCGTCAGATCTCAGACGATCTTGTCTGATCTCAGACGATCCTGTCAAATCAGAGGCGATCCTGACTGCTTCAAGAATCAGAATCTTCATCAGACATCCGGATCAGGTATTTTTCTTTTAACATTCCTTAATTTCTCTATTTTTTGTCTTAATTCTATTTTCTGTATTCATTTAATCTGCATCTTCATATAGAATAGCTTAGACGCATTTTGGCCAAACCTAGGACTTGAATGCTTAAGGCTAAAACGAACACATAAAACACATTCCCAACCTAGGCGTGGAAAATGCCATTGAATGTTTCCTGGTGAACCCACCATCCGTCGAAAAATCACCAATATACACCTCCCCCGAGAGGCGGGACCTTCGCAAGGCCTCTCAGTCCGAGGTACCGCGCCATCCTTTTCACATCCCCCTTCCGGGCACGGATCCTATAGCCTGAAGGTAAGGGTGTGAAAAATTTGGAGCGATACACCTACTATTACAAAAAATATTTGTATGCAAAAAATATTATTAGCATATTTCGAATTCAAGTGATTCGATGACAAGTTATTAAAAAAAATGATATAAAAAACCTTTATATTTAGAAAACACTATTGACCTTGATATGTCTCCACTTGAAGATATTCCCGAGGATGAAATACCCCAACATGAAAATATTCTTAACAATGACATGCAACAACCACTTGAAGATATTCCTGAAGTTGACATGCCAACCAAAAAATAAAACTATCCTTCTAATACAGTACCAACTTTTGGGGAATCTTCTACTAAAAAACCTAAATATAGAAATTTAACCAAGTGGGATATTGGAAGAACATTTCAAATTGAATGGTCATCAACATATTTATTTATTGAGTCAGTGCAGTTGGAGAACAATAATAAAATACCAACAAAATATAGATGCATGATTTGTAGTTGGAAACTAGGAAAGGATCATACGATGCAACTTAAGTTGGATATAATAGAAAAACATTGTGGAAAATTTTATGTGATAGTAAAAGAAAGTTATGGAAAAACTAAGAAAACAATTAGGTGGAAGGATGCATCAGAATGCGTACATATCAAATATACACAAGAATATGAAAAAGACATGAAAAAACAACAAACTCTTCTTGATAAGGGTGGAACGATTCAAACCCAATTTAAAAAAATTCATAAGATCACTTTAGCTTCAAAAAGTTTATAGTTTATTGTTTTATATACTATTCTTAAAAATGGTAGACCTATGTTTGATTTTATTGATTATAAATATCTATTTCAACTAGTTTGTGTAGAACCTTCCTAGTGCCCATTGGTAAGATCAAAGTGATTGGAAAATGGAAAAATATATCTCATTGGTTGAGGAGGACCTCAAAGAGAAAGTAAAACATATCAAATTCATTTCACTTAGAATTGAAGATGTAACTATTTTTGAAAATGGATTTGCATGCACGTTTACACATTGTAACATCAATTATGGCAACCTCATTTACTAGCACTATATAAGATGGTGGACAATTGTAATGCAAAAAAACCTTTACAATGTTGTTGTAACTAGTTTAAAGGATATTACAAGAATGAATGATACAAAAATAAATACTAAGTTAATGTGTTGGAGCTAATTATGCTGCTACAATACAAAGACATAGAAATGATACTTGTGTTCAACTTTAGACATTAATTGTCTTATATTTGATCTCAATTCATTGCATGGCTCATAGAATGAATCTTGCATACAAAATTTTGAGCACATTTGAAAATGTTGTAAGAGTGTAAGAACTTGTTCATGAAATACATGCTTATTTTTTGCGTAGTCCAAAACTATTTACAGAGTTTCAACAATTTGCACTAGGAGTTACTAAAGGTAGAAAATTGTTAAAATATGTAGATACTAGGTGGATTTCATTGTTTCAACCCACATATAGAATTTTTAAAGAATATCAATCCTTGGCAGGGTTTATGTATGTAAATTATAAGATAGTTGATAAGGCAAAATATTTGTTATACCATATGATTGACTTGGATACACTTCTCACATTATGTGGTATTCTTCCAATGTTACAAGAAATGAATACTTTGATTAAAATTACACAACAAAGATTTATTTATATTATCGACTTCATCAGGGTGAGAAAACAAATATGCATGCATATTGATAGGTTGTACATGTCAAGAGAAAGTTGTATGGATTCCTTATTTGAGAGTTGGAGAACTTTAATAAATGCCAATGATTCAAAAAGCTTTTTGAAATTCAACATCAACAATCATATTTGTATTAATGTTCATATAAAGGAGATACTTTATATTGTTTTGAAAAGTGATCGCATATAATTACAGGTGATGTTGGATAAATGTCAATAAAATACAATGTATTTGATATAGTTGTACATAATACAAAGATTAAATTGAAAAAAATAGTAGAAACCTTAACAAGAGAAATAAGAGACTGTTTTCAAAGAGATGAATTGCTTGAGGTCA
The DNA here is from genome assembly GCA_028583015.1 of Wollemia nobilis. NCBI lineage: Eukaryota > Viridiplantae > Streptophyta > Pinopsida > Araucariales > Araucariaceae > Wollemia > Wollemia nobilis. Next base: position 1,827,090 of record JAQPPZ010017049.1, on the reverse strand, counting down.
TGGGTGTGGTGAACCCTATGTTTTAAGATCCTTGTATTGACTACAATAATATAAGTGAGTTATTTATCAAATACATGGGTACTCTTATTAAAAATTTCACCAAACGTGTGGAAGTCAATGATATTGAAATCAATGGTATTCTCAATAAAGAACTTTTGACAAAACAATCAAGCCTTTTTGGACTGATAATGGTTGATCAAATTTTGTGATTGACTAACCCTCATGAGCCAAGTTATATTACATGTTTATGAAATAAATTGTGTTCCAGTAGTGTCTTACAAGATATTATCAATAAATATTTTTATTATGTCAAACGGTAATTTTGGGATTTGTGGAAGATGAAAGTGTTTTTAGTGCATTATATTTTGTGAAATCTAAAGTTTGTAATAGGTTGGATAAAAAATTGAAATAATTTTTGAGAATATATGTGTCATATTATGAGCTAGACAAGTATCCTTATGACAGAGCTTTGACATATTGGAAATCTTTACCAAATAGAAGAAGTATCACTAATACTTATGATAATGAGGATAATGATACTTGTAGTGATCGAACTGTAGAGACATAGAGATCAACTATGCGTACAAATGATTGTGGATAATCTTAGAAGTGTTTGTTTCAACTTCCTTGATTGTGATATTTTAAATATTTAAAAAGTTTGATATATTTCATAGTATTTGTTATTAGTTGTCTACTGGAATTTACCCTATGAATTTTTTGTTTAATATCATAGCCTTGTTATTGGATTATTTGTATATGTTCATACAATTTTATGTTTGCTATCATAGCATTGTTATTGGATTATCTGTCTATATTCATAAAATTTAATGTTTTATATCATAACCATGCTATTGGATTATCTATATATGTTCATAAAAATCTATGTTTTATGTCAGAGCCTTGTTATTGGATTATCTATATATGTTCATAAAATTTTATATTTTACATTTAAGCCTTGTTATTTGACTATCTGTCTATAATCATAAAAAATTATATTATATATTTATAATAGAAATCCTCTATGACTCAATAGATATTAACATACCAAGCAATTTTCTCCTCCGTGACTCCTTACAAAAAAGAATGGTTTCCCGCACATACATTGTTGGCCTCTCATCAACTATGGTCATGGTGGAGGTGGCAACACCATATCTTGTCATCTTCTACAACTTTATTTAGTTGGCCCTATAAAATATTATGATAAAATTTTATTAAAAAATATTGTAAAAAATGATGCAATAAAATTTAATTTAGTGTAACTACACTTACCATAGGAAGATGTGACCTGTAAATCCAATTCTATTGGATCCGTTAGACATTGCTCTAAAAACATATTAAAAAAAACATTAAAACTAATTATAATTTTAAATAAATAAAATACATAATATTGAACCAAAGTTTAAAATTCAAACAATAAGGTTACCTGTCATGGGTTGGTCAACTTCTTCAACATCAATTAAAACATCACGTGCAACTAATGGAGGTGCACAAGAAACATGAAAAGAATACTTGAAATGTTTTTCATCTCTTGCAATTAAAGGTGTTGATTTCGAGTGTGTGTCGAAATATCTAGTCTCTTCTTGCATATGACCCTGTATAGTCGTATCCCTTATAGAAGAAGAAGAGGTTACTTTTCTCTACATTCAATTTCAAGCACATAGTTAAAAAAAAAATTAAAATGTATTTGAATATAAGAATAATGACTTTATTCAAAAAATTAATTTACCTACACATGTTGGACTATCATACCAATGATCCTCAAATTTGGGTGCAGTGAGGTTGGTTATAGGGTATCCTGCGCATTATAATATGCTTCATAAAAAAACCAAGATTAAAATTGGTGGTTCTTGCAAAGGCTTTACTGTTTCTTTATGTGTTGAGGAGATTCCCTTTAATGTGGTTGGAAATATAGGTACTCCAATAAATTTTTTTATGGTCAAGACACCAAACCAAATAGGCCAACACCCATAATAAAAGGTCTGAGGTTATTCCTTGCAAAATGAGTCTTGCTTGGAAGCATTCAAGGCAAGCATGAAATAAATTATCTATAACACTTGTAATATTTAAGCCCCTTATGGACTTAGTACTATGAACTACAAAAAAATTATAACACAAAATTATTACTTGACAAATTTATTCAGTGCATGGAATTTTAAATTTAAACAATATTTAAAATATGGAGAGTTATACGGTATACCTGTCAAAAAATCTATTGAGAGACCAAAGTTGGTCTCCAGGTATCCTTTGCCATTGTTAGTTAAAATGTAATTTAGAGTGATGGGTTCAACACCCTTATGTGGTAGCCTTGTTAATATTTAGACGCCCAAGGATTTGACTATGAAAGATAAATTCTTGTTATCAATTGTGATCTTCACAATCAACCTATCATCATTGTAGGAGTTAACTATCCTTTGCAACAAATTGGTGTTCATGTTGTATTAGGGCATGTATACTAATCCCTAAAGACAAGAGTTCTCAACCCATGTGGTGTCATATCTTGGTGTGGTAAAATTTCTGGAAATGGTTGGGTAAACAACATTTTTGAGGGAAATTTTTGAAGCAACAGGATAGGAAGATCTAGCCATGAGGTCTTAAGATACTAGAAAGGTTTGATTATTAGAGGAATATTGAAGGATGAGGGCCTTTATGTGTTTTTTTGTGATGTGCTCTATTATGATGTGCTCTTATGTGTTGTGCTCTACTATGATGTGCTCAATTGGAAAGGTTATTTTTTGCTTTGATGTGCTTTATAGTGGAAAAAAGTGAAAAATAATTCTTGATGCCTTTTTATAGAAGTTTGCATGCATGAATTAAATGAAATTTTGAAACATGGCAACATTTAATTAGATCATTTGTAGGCGATGCTACGGTGTACATTGTTAGAGATGTATATCAATCATTGTTCGATTTGTTATTTTCTATTGATTATTGTTTGATTCATTATTATCTATCATCTATCATCATATTTTTTGTTGTCTATCATCTATTGTTCATTATGTTGTTGTCTATCATCTATCATTCATTATGTTGTTGTTTATCGTCTGTCATCTATTATGTTATTATCTATTGCCTATCGTCTGTTATGTAATTTTTTATCATCCATCATCTGTTAAGTTGTTATCTATCATTCATTGTCCGTTGTGTTGTTGTATATCATTTATTGCCTATTATTTTATTATTTATCATCCATTATTTTTTTGTCTATCGTCCATTACTTTGTTGTCTATCATCTATCATCCATTGTTTTGTTGTCTATCATCCATTGTATGTTGCTTTATTATCTATAATATGTCATTATTTATTTTACTATCTATCATTTGTCATTCCTTATGTTGCTACCAATAGTCTAGTGCCTATTGTCCATCCCCTTGTTATCAGTAGTCTAGTGTCTATCATCCATTTCATTGTTGTTAGTAGTCTAGTGTCTATCATCCATAATTTTTCTCTCAGTTGTCTAGTGTCTATTGCCCATTTCATTACTATTGGTAGCCTAGAGTCTATCATCCAATTTTTTTGAAATATATTAACAAATTCATCATTTTTTATAATTTTTGCAAAAAAAAGGTAATTCGTCATGTCTTCTATATGAGTTTAGATACGATTTGCCTCAATTTTGAAATTTATTCACCTATTTTTACAAATATATTTTAGATCTAATCGCTTATGCATAACCTCAAGGAGTATATGGTACATTAGAAGTGATTATCAAGGATGAGATGATTGCATATGATGATGAGGCACAATAATGCCTCATTTTTTATGATCTCTTACCACCTTTTTACACCAATAGGATGTCTTGTTTTGATTATTGTATTAGTTATGTGATTAGATAGGGTATGTAGACACCAAATCCTAGCCACTTTTCCTTCATCCTGGTCATCCTACCACCCACTTGTCCACCATCACCCTTTCCCGCCATTCAATTGGCCATTCCATGCTTTTCCCACCATTTTTGCCTATTTATTTATATATATTTATATTATATATATTTAAATAATAATATTTTAATATTATATTTGATATATATATTTAATAAATATATTTTTATATATAAATAAACCACAACCATTAGATTTAATCTAATCTCATCCGTCCATTCTCCATAATCCATGTCACACCCTAGATTTATTATCTACCCTTAGATGTGCTTTAATATCAGCCACATGATTAGTGTCGTTGAAACCCTAGCATGCCCTAGGCTAGATTATAAATAAGAGCTATTTTTATGGCTCAACCCCCCTAAGTCCCCTAAGTCGTTAAGTTCCCTGAATCCCCAAAGTCTTTCCCTGGAATCCCTGATTCCAAACCCTAGTCATCCTAAGTGCCCTAAGGCTGCCACACAATCTTCTGTGCCCTAGTCCCCATCCTTCTACTGCATTTTGCACACCTTCTACCACCGCCATTGTCTTCCATCCATTGAATCCTTCACAACCCCTCGATCTGCTTCTGTTGATCTAACCCTAATCCGTAGGCGCTCCCGAGCACCTACCTCATCCCACAGGCATAGTCGGGCGCCTGATGCATTTTGTAGGCACAACACCACGCCTGTTGTCCCCATAGCCACAAACTAGAGCAATGGAATAACATCATCAACAATAAGGTAAATCATTATTTGTTATTATCTCATTTCATTATCTATAGATTTTGCATGCTACTTCATTTGTTAATAGCTAGGGCTTATTGATAACTGAGGGTCTCACATTGTGGAGCCCTCACAGGTATTACTGATCCCTTGTTTATTTGTATGTGTGCAGATCTATAGATTCATCAACATTGGACAACTATTGAAGCTGGAGTGGCCCGACATCGGATATCACAAAGCCCACTCAACACTGTTGGGATCAAGAACGCGCTTGAAGACACCACAACTTTGCTATTAGGGTTTTGGAGAACCCTAACCCCTATAACATTGTATCAAATGGATCTAAGGATCCAAGCTTGTAATCAATGGAGTTTCTAGGCTCCCCTGATCAATAAATAAAATCTATTCTATTGTGCAAAGCTTGTTTTTCTTTGGATTTCGTTTGTTTAAAGCATAGTTTAGAGTGTTGTATTTTTGTATTCATAAATGGTGATCATGGTGGGACCCCACAAGGGTTCTATTTTATGATTTAATTTGTTGTTTCTAACTTAATTCTATTGTTCATTTTGCAGGCTTTTAGGAGCAAAAAAAATGGGTCGTTTTCATTGGTTAGGGTTTCTGGAAGCTTTGCAGCAGTTGCAGAAGGTGCGCAGGTGCTCTACGGCACCTGTTGATCCCCACATGCACCCTAATGTGTGTACAGAGGCACATTGATACACTTGGAAATAACTAGAGGTGGCCTACTACACCTGGAAATAACCATAGGTAGCCTACACAGTGCCCTGCTACGCTTGGCATTGATCAGAGGTGCCCTACTGCGTTTCCTGCACAAACTACCCATATGGTTTTGGCCATATCTCACTCATCTAGAGTCGGATTGGGCTAAAATTTTGAGGGTAGGTTCCTGATACACCCTATCATATCTCCATAAATTTTTAGATCAATTGGAGTAGCAGAGATCTCAAAAAACCTCACCAAAATGTAGGATTTTATGTAAGTCCATCCATTTTTGCTTTACATTTTTTTTGGGGTTTTCTGTTGTGTTTTTCAGATTCTGAGCTTAAAATGAACATACATTAAGAAATATAGAAAATTTATCATTTTAGATTGCATATAGGGCATCTGTGCATTCATTCATTACAATATTTTGAGTTTTCTATTTTGAAAAGAATTGCAAATTCAAATAATTCTTGCATCTTTTTGTTTGCATTTGAAAGTGAAAAGCATCAATTAGAATTTGCATCTTAGGAGTTAAGGGTTGCTTATTTTATTTATCTAAATAGGAACAATACTTAAATGCAAAAAGTATTCCTGCCCTTGGGTGGCACCTTTGGTAGAGAGGTGGACGAACCCTCCGGTTGCTATCTAGGTAGGGGGTTTTAAGCGGTGTACTTCACACTCTTTAGAGGAAATTTGCATTTATGTGTTGGATTCTAATTTAGATTTGTAAAATTTATTACCTTTAACATTGTTTGACCATAATAGAGAATAGAAAAATTTAAAATTAATCACACACAACACGTTGCACTTTAAACAGTAGTAATTGGATTTCATCACCGATTGCTGCTTGAGGTTTGGTGACGGTGGCATTCATATCCATCCACCAAATATCTACCCCTAGACACCTTAGGACTACCCTCGAGCAAACTTGTTGGATTTCATCACCAACAAGAATCTCGTTGCCCCATCCAGCCATAGTTTTTCACCTTTATTTTTCATTAAGCAAGATTAGGATACATCAAAACACACAAAACTGTCATTTCTAAAAGGAATTTACACTAAAAAGAGATAATCAATGAATAAGGTAAGCCACACAAGGTGAAACTTAGGATTGATTGTTTTCTTTGTTTCTAAATTCCTTAGCTTTATTTTTAGTTTTGAAATTTAATTATCCTGAAATTGTATTTTGATTTAATTATTTTATGGTTTTAACTTGAAATCAAACAAAAATATTAAATCAAAATAATTTAATGGAAAGTACAACAAGCATACCCACTACTTTAGTAGCCAACCCTTCCAATTCCATCCAACCTAGTCCATCTAGGCCCATTCACCCATCTCTCTCACAAGAGGGATCCATTCCCCAAAACAATGAACAATCATCCATCCAAATTGATAGGGACAAGGTAGAGGCCATCTACAGGTCTTCTAACTATGTTCTCGAACCCATTAACATTTTAACATGGCTCCACATCAGCCATTCCCACATTAACATGGCTTAACCTTAGCCATTTCATCATTTACATGGCTTAACCTTAGCCATTTCATCATTAACATGGCTTAACCTTAGCCATTTCATCATTAACATGGCTTAACCTTAGCCATTTCATCATTAACATGGCTCAACATTAGCCATTTCATCATTAACATGGCTCAACCTTAGCCATTTCATCATTAACATGGCTCAAACTTAGCCATTTCATCATTAACATGGCTCAACCTTAGCCATTTCATCATTAACATGGCTCAACCTTAGCCATTTCATCATTAACATGGCTCAACCTTAGCCATTTCATCATTAACATGGCTCAACCTTAGCCATTTCATCATTAACATGGCTCAACCTTAGCCATTTCATCATTAACATGGCTTCAACCTTAGCCATTTCATCATTAACATGGCTCAACCTTAGCCATTTCATCATTAATATGGCTTAACCTTAGCCATTTCATCATTAACATGGCTCAACATTAACCATTTCATCATTAACATGGATCAACCTTAGCCATTTCATCATTAACATGGCTTAACCTTAGCCATTTCATCATTAACATGGCTTAACCTTAGCCATTTCATCATTAACATGGCTCAACCTTAGCCATTTCATCATTAATATGGCTTAACCTTAGCTATTTCATCATTAACATGGCTCAACCTTAGCCATTTCATCATTAACATGGCTACAAAATAGCCATTTCATCATTAACATGGCTACAACAACCATTTCATCATTAACATGGCTTAACCTTAGCCATTTCATCATTAACATGGCTTAACCTTAGCCATTTCATCATTAACATGGCTTCACCTTAGCCATTCCATCATTAACATGGCTTCACAACAACCATTTCATCATTAACATGGCTTCATCTTAGCCATTCCATCATTAACATGGCTTCATCTTAGCCATTCCACATTAACATGGCTTAACCAACAACCATTCCATCTTTCATAGCAAAACAACCATCATCATTTACATTCTTCACAATTACTCCATCATTCATTACCATGACATCTTCACATCCATAATTACAGTTCCACAATCAGTTCATCACAATCACATTCACTTTCATCCATAATCATTTCATTCATAAAATTAAAAAAAACCAAAGGTACTCAATCCCTTTGGTCAAAAATCAAAAATAAAAAAGCTCCAAAGGTATTTTAATCCTTTGTAAAAAATCCAAAGGTATTAATCCCTTTGGTCACATTTCAATAAAAATCCCCAAAGGTACTTAAGCCCTTTGGTCACATATCATTCAATTTCAAAAGGCACCAAAGGTACTTAAGCCCTTTGGTCACATATCATTCCAATTTCAAAAAGCCCCAAAGGCACTTAATCCCTTTGGTCACATTCCAATTTCAAAAGGCCCCAAAGGCACTTAAGCCCTTTGGTCACATATCATTTCAATTTCAAAAAGCCCCAAAGGGTACCTAAGCCCTTTGGTCATAAGCTTCCCAAGCTAGGGGGAGTAGAAAAACCCGAGCCAATGAACATCATACACTTGAAAGCGTTCCATGCTTACTGTGATTATTATATATGTATATGTATACATGGCTAATATATAAATATATATAAAAATATTGCATACATTTCATTCATAACATTGCATTTCACTTGCATTTACATTTCATTCAAAACAATGTATTCACCCGCATCACATATTGCATTCCACATTTCAAAACTGCATATCATACATTACATTTACAGTCAACATTTCATATAGGGATCATTTATCAAGTTCAAGGTCTTAATTGGTCCAAAAAAAGTCATGTTGCCTTAATCAGGGGCACCTTCAAAATATTATCCACACAATTCCACTAAGTCAAATTGCCATTTGCACAAACCACATTGCCATAAAATTCCTAGGTGTTTTTGGTCACTCAACCACTCCTAGTGTTTTAAGCAAACCCCAAATACATGTCGAGTTCTTCTTAGGACCAAAAGCACTTTTTCACATTAAGAAAATCTTGAGTTTTGTCCATTGATTCCAAAAATAATCTTGCACCAACCACACTTCTTCACATCTTAAAAACATTTTGAGTCAAAGAGGGATAACACCATACTTGGGTGGCACCTTGAAGTGAAAAGGGTATTCCTCGCTTGTCCTATCATGCAACATAGTCCAAAATTAAAAATAGTGGTTTTTACCACTATCACAATTGCTCTCCAAATATAAACACAAAATATAGAGTAGTAAGGATAGGGTCACATTCTCATCACACTTCGGTTGAGAATCCGATTCCCCAAAGCTCTATCCAAAGTTAACAATTTCTATGCACACACCACAGATCCCTAAAGTTGTAAGGATCGTACTACATTTCCCTCAAAAATTTATGTAGTCATCCCCAAGGTCTAAATATCAGATCATTGGACTATGGAGTGAATCTCCACCAGGGCTATAGACGCTTGACTGGCAATGGAGTAAGCTCATGCGGGGTGACATGTCTCCTTTCCAAAAAAAAGAGAGACCTCTGACCGCACATACGGACAAGCTAGCTTCTTGGTCTTCTCCATAATAGGTCATGCCTAATTTACTCATAATGGGTTAATGAACTTCACGTGCACACACATTGGTGTTTGATTGCCTAGGGTCATTGCCATGCTCAAGATTTGGTACATGAACTTCACTTGCACACACATTTGGTCCTAGAAGGATTTAGGTAATTTTAGTGGGTTTGTTTGATGCCACTAGGATGTTTGAGTCTCTGCAAAATAGTCAGTTTTCCATATCAACATCCATATCTTCTTCCATGTCAACATCCATGTCATTTCATGAGCCATTATCCACCAAAAGCCACCAAGTTTGGTGCCCCTGATTAAACAACAATGCTAAACATGGCCAAACAAAGATCTAAACCATAAATGATCATCCATACATGCCATCTTGCATAAATCATCCATACGTTTCACCTTGCATTGATCATTCATAGCATCTCATATGCATTAGTCATAAACATAAACATGCATTCCACAAACGCATTCACTTAAAAGCACAAAAGTAAAAGCCATGTTATATATATATATATATATATATAACTCGCATATGCAAAGATCGCTAGAAAGTGCGAACATCATCACAATTTGGGGGTATCCAAGGTTTCACACCTTTCTCCCAACCAAGCAAACAACATCACAAAACTTGGGGGTGCTCAAGGTATCACACCTTCCCCACTATTTCAACAAACAATTCAATCACTCGATCACATCACATCATCAACACATCAATTGCTAGGTTCAAAAGGTTGCACCCTTTGCCTTGCATTCACATCATTCACATCAAAATAATTTCAAAGTTCACCCTTTGCCATCATTCACATCAATTGCTAGGTTCAAAAGGTTGCATCCTTTTGTCAAAGGTTGCGCCCTTTGCCTTGCATTCACATCATTCACATCAATTGCTAGGTTCAAAATATTGCGTTCTTTTATCAAAGGTTGTGCCCTTTGCCTTGCATTCACACCATCCACATTTGCAAAAATCCCTTTATCTGTTAAGGGCAAAGAACAGACACATTTCATTTTTTTCATCATCAAAAACCCCTTTATCTGTTAAGGGCAAAGAACAGACACATTTCATTTTTTTTTCATCATCAAAAACCCCTTTATCTGTTAAGGGCAAAGAACAAACACAAATCATTTCATTTTTTTTCATCATCAAAAACCCCTTTATCTGTTAAGGGCAAAGAACAGACACATTTCATTTTTTTTTCATCATCAAAAACCCCTTTATCTGTTAAGGGCAAAGAACAGACACATTTCATTTTTTTTCATCATCAAAAATCCCTTTATCTATTAAGGGCAAAGAACATCTATTCTATTGAGTTTCTAGGCTCCCCTGATCAATAAAGAAAATATATTCTATTATGCAAATATTGTTTTTCTTTGGATTTCGTTTGTTTAAAGCATAGTTTAGAGTGTTGCATTTTTGTTTATACCAATAGGATGTCTTATTTTGATTATTGCATTAGTGATGTGATTATATAGGGTAAATAGGAGAAAATGTTCACTTAGATAGAGTGTAGTCATTTGCTAAGATAGGTAATAAAGGACTAAAATGCTAATTTTTGTCAAGTTTATGAAGGGTTATTTAGTTTTTCATAACAAGATATTTGATATAGAGCTACACACAACACACAACAAGAATGCAGAGATCAACAATGCACAGGCCAAAAATTCCAGCAAGTTTCATTAAAACAGAGGTCTCTCCTCGAATACACAGCTATTCCCCAAAATAAAATGGCCAAGAGTCCTTCAATACAATGCATGCGCACCTTTTATCCTCGGCCGCCACCTCCTTCTCCATCATTACCTTGAATGCGAGACTCCCCATACCGCCCGCACGAATGCTCTGTCCCGCCTGCATGATGCTGCCAGGTGCATAAAAAAAAATCATGGCCTGTAGTGGCGGCATGCCCTGCGCACGCTCGTCAATCCTCCGCCAAGTCATCATTCATAAGAATGCGCCATGGCCGCTTGCAGTTGATGCCACGTGTCCTACCGTCATGCTCCCTGTAACCGCTTCATACTCTCGAGCCACCTGTAACTTCACGCCACGTGTCCCTCTGCACTGGTCTCTGTAATCGTCGGCTGGTCAACGTCGTGAGAGCTCTGGTCGCGATATCACGACGTTTTGGCGTTAGGCTTCTCTCTCCTCCTTGGGGCCGCGATTTCGCTACACGTCACGAAATCACGACGTCTAGGCTTTTCTTACTCGCCTTCCTCCCTTGGGCCGCGAAACCGTGACATGTCACGATTTCACGACATCTTTGCATTCCGTACGTCTTGGCTCGGAAGTGTCGCGATTTCGTGACATCTTTGCATTGTGGAACCTTGCCTCCGGATATGTCATGATTTCGTGACATCTTTGAGCTCTTCCTTCGAAGGTGTTGCGATGTCTTTATGCTTCCAAGTCTTGCCTCCCAGAAGTGTCACGATTTCGCGACGTCTTTTAAACTTTATCTTTGAAGGTGTCGCGATTTCGTGACGTCCTTTAAGCTTGCCTTCGAAGGTGTCACGATTTCGCGACCATTCTTGTGCCTTAGAACCTTTTTGCCAAAGATGTCCCTGTGCTTTCAAATCCTGCTCCCGAAAGTGTCACGATTTCGTGACCATTTTGCGTCCAGACCATGTTGCTACAGAAATGTCACGATTTCGCGACAGTTTGGCGTCCCGACTGCGCTTCTTCAGAAATGTCACGATTTCACGATAGTTTGGCGTCCCGACTGCGCTGCTTTAGAAATGTCACGATTTCATGACAGTTTGGCGTCCCGACTGCGCTGCTTTAGAAATGTCACGATTTCGCGACAGTTTGGCGTCCCGATCGTGCTTTTCAGAAATGTCGCGATATCGCGACAGTTTGGCCCGCTGGTGCCCTTCTTCAAAAAGCGTCGCGATATCGCGACAGTTTTAGTACTTAAGAAAAAAACACATTTTGGGTGATGCAAGATTGCAACTTCGCCACCGGATGCTCCTGCATCAGACACCCGGGGTGAGTTTGAGAAGTGACCTCACTTCTGATCCTTCCGAGGTAGACCCAAGCGATCAACCTCAGCCTTTGATAACCAAGTCGCGTCTTCAATGGGTCTACCCTTCCATTTGACCAAGTACTCCGAGTAACTCCCTGTTCCTAGTACTTCGGCCCTCACGCATATCCGTAACTTCTTCTATCTCGTCCACAACTCGGATGGCTGCTGGAATGCTCCACAAATCTGGATTGGGTATCTCACTGCTTTCTCCTTCATGATACTCGGCCAAATCTGAGATGTTAAACATGGGGGAGATGTTGAGTTCGCTTGGTAACTCCACCTCGTACGCATTGCCCGAATCTCGTTTGCCAATGATCTTACATGGTCCAAATTTCTTCATTTTCAGTTTGTTGTAGGTCTTGGCAGGAAACCGTTCCTTCCGCAGATGGACCATGACCGAATCTCCTACTTGGAACTCCTTAGCTCTGCGTTTTTGATCCGCCCTTGTCTTGTACTGAGCATTCATCTTGGCAATGTGTTTTGTCACTTCCTCATGCACTCCCTTCAGGTGTTCAGAAAAGTCTTCTGCTTCAGCACTACATTTCTCCCTTTTATCTAGCCTTCTTAACTCTGAAGCGTTCCTTGGGCTGTTCCCATAGATAATCTGGAATGGTGACTTGTTGGTACTCCGATTGACCGAGTCGTTATACGCAAACTCAGCTTGCGGCAGAATTAGATCCCATCCCTTGGGCTTGTCCCCTACCAAGCATCACAGTAGGTTGCCCAAACTCCTATTAACCACCTCTGTTTGTCCATCTGTTTGGGGGTGGTATGCAGAACTGAACTTTAACTCCGTCCTCAGCTTCTTCCACAGGGTCTTCCAAAAATAACCTACAAACTTGGTATCCCTGTCCGACACAATGCTTCTTGGCAGCCCATGAAGGCGTACCACTTCCTTAAAGAACAAACCAGCCTACATGGACCGCATCGCTAGTCTTCTGGCATGGGATAAAGTGTGCCATTTTCGAAAATCTGTCCACTACCACAAATATGGAATCGTGCCCCTTCTGCGTCCTAGGCAAACCAAGCACAAAATCCATACTAATATCTTCCCACGGCCTTTCGGGTATAGGTAGCGGTTGATACAAACCAGTAGGCTGCCTCATACCCTTTTCCATCCGGCAAATCCCGCAACTCTGCACAAACTTTGCCACATCCTCGCTGCAATTGTGGCCAGCAATAGTTTTCACTAACCAGTGAGATGGTCTTGTCACGACCAAAGTGTCCAGCTAAACCCCCACTGTGCTTTTCTTTAATGAGGTTCTCTCTCATTGAGCTCCTCGAAATGCACAATTGATTCCCCCTAAACAACATTCCATCTTGAATCAGGTAATCCAACCATCTAGTCCTGTCCAACGCAACAGCGCAAGGCAGTGCTTTCCAAGCTTCTACGAAATCGGGGTCTGTAGGGTATAAGTTCTTGAGCTCAGTAAACCCTACAACCTCCACTCTCATTTTTGTCATCAGACATTGCCTCCTACTCAATGCATCCGCCACCCTATTGGATCTTCCACTCCGATGCTTCAGGACAAAGGTATAGCTCTGTAGGAACTCTACCCATTTCAGGTGCCTCTGATTCAATTTGCCTTGACTGTTGATATACTGTAGCGCTTGATGGTCGGTGTAAAGAACAAACTCCTTGGGCAAAAAATAATGCCTCCATTTCTTAAGTGCTTGGACTATGGCGTAGAACTCCTGATCATACACCGAATACTTCCTTTTGGCATCATTGAGTTTTTCGCTGAAATATGCAACAGGCCTACCCTCTTGGCTCAATACAGCTCCTATGGCATTGCCACTTGCATCGCAGTCTACCTGAAACACCTTATTGAAATCTGGAAGTGCTAAGACGGGTTGCTCAGTGACCTTCTTCTTCAGCATAGCAAAGCTTTTGTCTGCTCCAACTGTCCACTAAAATTCCTTCTTGTTCCCCTTCATTGTCTCTCGTAAGAGATGAGCAAATATCGCTGAAGTTTCTAATGAATTTTCTGTAGAAACTGGCCGTACCATGAAATGATCTAACCTCGGTCACACTTCTTGGGACAGGCCATTCTAGGATAGCCCTCACCTTTTCGGGGTCCATCTTGAGACCATTTGCTGATATGACAAATCCCAGGTATACCAGCTCCTTCTTCACGAAGTTGCACTTCTTCAGATTGATCAGTAACTGTTCCTCCCGTAGTTTCTCAAAAACCTTCCTGATGTGCATCAGGTGCTCCTCTAAGGTTCTGCTAAAAATCAGTATATCATCTAAGTAAACAATAACAAATTTTCCCAAAAATTCCTTCAGAACTTCATTCATTAACCTCATGAAGGTACTAGGTGCATTGGTTAATCCAAATGGCATAACCAACCACTCATACAGCCCCTCTCTGGTTTTAAAAGTTGTCTTCCATTCATCCCCTTCTCTAATGCGGATCTGATGGTATCCACTTTTCAAATCAATTTTTGTGAAGTACTCAGCTCCACCCAAGCAGTCCATGATATCATCCATTCTCGATAGGGGGAACCTGTATTTAATGGTGATCTTGTTGATTGCACGAGAGTCGGTGCACATCCTCCATTCTCCATCCTTCTTGGGTGCTAGTACTGCTGGTACAACACATGGACTAAGACTCTCCCTTATTAGGCCTTTCTTCAATAGATCTTGAACTTGCCGATTTAATTCTTCAGTTTCCATAGGTGTCATTCGATGTGCAGCCTTGTTTGGCAAGCTCGATCCAGGCACCAGATCTATGTGGTGACTGATCTTCCTAACAGGTGGTAAACCTTCAGGAACATTGTCAAAAATGATATCAGGGAATTCTTCTAACAGTCCCATGACTTCCATTGGAATCTCCTTGCATCCTTCTTCCCTAACCCTGGGGATTATAGCATAGCACATATGACCCGGCTTCAGGCCTTCCAAGAATCTTCTGCCATCAACTAGACAGACTCGTGCACTGCTGCATACTTTCTCATCCGCCTCCTTCAGGGGTTTTAACTTATGGCGAACTCCATTCTTTGACAGAGAATATGTGTTGGCTCGACCATCATGTAAAACACTTCGGTCAAACTGCCAGGGCCTCCCAAGCAAGCAGGTGACATGCATCCATGGGCAAGATGTCACATAACACTTCATCTTGGTAAGTTCCAATGTTGAACTTCACCGGACATTGCTCACTCACCAACGACCCGATGGTCCTTTTGCAACCATGCAATTCGATAAGGGTGTGGGTGTTTTCTCCTTTCCAACTGCAGCTTGGCAACCATTTCCTCAGAAACCAAATTATCAGTGCTTCCATTATCTATGATGATGTTACATACCTTGCCTGCACACTTGCATCTTGTCCAAAATAGGCTGTTCCTTTGGTCTCCCTTCTTTTCTTCGTTTAACAGGACTCTTCTGATGATCATCGCTTCTCCTCTTTCTGCCTCCTCTGAGTGCTCAGATTCTACACCTTCATCTGCTACAACAGCTTGGGCCTGACCCTCAGGTCTTCGATTTGGCCTCTCTTGATGTTGCGGGCAGTTGTATGCCCCGTGTCCTTCCTCTCCGTAGTTGAAGCAGGTTCCTCTAAAAACACCTCTTCCAAACCCTCGCCCACACCTACCTCTTCCTCTTGGGTAGTTGTTGCTCGGATTGCGTGGGCGTTGGTCATCCTCCTCTTTCACCTCTTTCTATTTTTGGCTGCCGCTAGCTTCACCCGCTTTTCCCAAAATCTTTGTATCTTCCACCACTGCCTCTTCCACCAGCCTCTTCCACCCCTGTCCTTCCCTCTCTGCTTGCCATCAAACCTTCTATTTAGTTTCTCTTCCACTTTTAATGCAAACTGATATGCATCCTCCATCGTGCTCATTCTAACCAGCCCCAGCTCTTCTTGAATGCTGGTTCGCAATCCATTTATGTAACGTGCGACCTTCTCTTTGTTCGCCTCCGAATGGCCGGTTCTGATAGAGATTTGATAGAACTCTTCAGTATATTCCTTGACAGTCTTACTAGCCTGTCGAAGACTCTGCATTTTTTTTAACAAGTCCAACTCATAATCTGTAGGGATGAACTGCCTCTTTAGTTTCTCTACCATCCTATCCCACCTGGTGATCCTTTCCTTTCCCCTCCTGTTCCTTTCCAACTGCACCCCTTTCCACCAGATGCTAGCATGTCCTTTCAACTTGGTTTTCGTGAACCTGATCCGATTTGGATCTGATATCTCTTCATATTCGAAATACTCCTCCATATCGTTGATCCAGTCTATCAACTCCTCAGGGTTGAGGTTCCCAGAGTAAGTGGAGACGTCAAATTTTGGCTTCTTCCCGATCTGGGAGATAGCCCGATACAGCCTAGCTTCTGCTGGATCCAAGGCCTCTTCCTCATCAGATGGAACCTCTTCTTCCCACACTTCATCTTCGCTGGGTTCTTCCCTTCTCGGCTCGACTCCTCTTCTAATTTCCTCTTGCAGGGCCTCAACTTGCCTCTGCAGGGCTCTTAGATCGACCTCCTCCCTTCTTGCTCGTCTGTGCCTTATACCACCACGGTCTCTTCGTGGAGGCATCTTGCTTCTTCTTCACAACCCCACAACCATGGTCCTGGCACAAACTGCCTCTCTGTTCGGCGATCGGTTTGCACTCTCAGAACCAACCTGCTCTGATACCACTTGATATAGAGCTACACACAACACACAGCAAGAATGCAGAAATCAACAATGCACAGGCCAAAAATTCTAGCAAGTTTCATTAAAACAGAGGTCTCTCCTCGAATACACAGCTATTCCCCAAAAATAAATGGCCAAGAGTCCTTCAATACAATGCATGCACGCCTTTTATCCTCGACCGCCACCTCCTTCTCCATCATTACCTTGAATGCGAGACTCCCCATACCGCCCGCATGAATGCTCTGTCCCGCCTGCATGATGCTGCCAGGTGCATAAAAAAAAAATCATGGCCTGTAGTGGCGGCATGCCCTGCAGCCGCTCGTCAATCCTCCGCCAAGTCATCATTCATAAGAATGCGCCATGGCCGCTTGCGCTGATGCCACGTGTCCTACCGTCATGCTCCCCGTAACCGCTTCATACTCTCGAGCCACCCGTAACTTCACGCCACGTGTCCCTCTCGCACTGGTCTCTCGTAATCGTCGGCCGGTCAACGTCGTGAGAGCTCCGGTCGTGATATTGCGACGTTTTTGCTCCAATACTTTCTCTCTCCTCTTTGGTCGCGATATCACGACGTTTTGGCGTTAGGCTTCTCTCTCCTCCTTGGGGCCGCGATTTCGCTACACGTCGCGAAATCGTGACGTCTAGGCTTTTCTTACTCGCCTTCCTCCCTTGGGCCGCGAAACCGCGACATGTCGCGATTTCGCGACATCTTTGCATTCCGTACGTCTTGGCTCGAAGTGTCGCGATTTCGTGACATCTTTGCATTGTGGAACCTTGCCTCCGGATATGTCACGATTTCGTGACATCTTTGAGCTCTGCCTTCGAAGGTGTTGCGATGTCTTTATGCTTCCAAGTCTTGCCTCCCAAAAGTGTCACGATTTCGCGACGTCTTTTAAACTTTATCTTTGAAGGTGTCACGATTTCGCGACGTCCTTTAAGCTTGCCTTCGAAGGTGTCGCGATTTCGCGACCATTCTTGTGCCTTAGAACCTTTTTGCCAAAGATGTCCCTGTGCTTTCAAATCCTGCTCCCGAAAGTGTCACGATTTCGCGACCATTTTGCGTCCAGACCACGTTGCTACAGAAATGTCACGATTTCGTGACAGTTTGGCGTCCCGACTGCGCTTCTTCAGAAATGTCGCGATTTCGCGACAGTTTGGCGTCCCGACTGCGCTTCTTCAGAAATGTCATGATTTCGTGACAGTTTGGCGTCCCGACTGCGTTGCTTTAGAAATGTTGCGATTTCACGACAGTTTGACGTCCCGACTGCGCTGCTTTAGAAATGTCGTGATTTCGCAACAGTTTGACCCGCTGGTGCCCTTCTTCAAAAAGCGTCGCGATATCACGACAGTTTTAGTACTTAAGAAAAAAACACATTTTGGGTGATGCAAGATTGCAACTTCGCCACCGGATGCTCCTGCATCAATATTTTGGTGGAGTTTTAGATCCTATGTCAATATCACTCTTTCCTATGATTGTAGTTAGAGGAGGTGTTTGAATATGTTTATTTAGCTTGCACCAAACCTAGCCTTGTTCACTAGGCACTGGAAATAACAACCTATAGGATATAATAGTCATACATTGGCATTGGATAAGACTGTGACCTATCACTAGAACTATAGCAGATAGTTGAAGGTATTATTGTGATGCTTCAAAGTTGACATGGAACTAAAATATAATAATATAATAAGATGACATTCAACAAGATACCAAATTAAGAAGAAAATAATTTTTTGTCAATTATGGTCAACTACTTTTGACCAGTTGTAACAACCAAAACAAAATGTTGTTAACAGTTGGAAACAAGCTGAGAATAAGATAAAACCACCAGATCTTAGGTGTAGGATTTAGGAACCATTTCTAACATATTTTCTTTATTTTCTAATCATTCCAATGTGGTGATTGAAGTACACTAAGGCTACTTACTAAGTTAGACTGCTAAGTGTATCTTATTTTTTTGTCTTTACCTATTAATTAAGGAATTAAATTGTTATTGTTGTAACATGTTTAACCACGAAGGTATAAGAGGGTATTGTCCTCTCACTTATATATAGACTAGCAACCTAGAACCTAGGGAGGATATATGAGATGAATAGTATTGTTATGTTGTTGGTTTTATACTATAACTTGTAAGAGCTATTTGTTGAATTTAATTTGCAATAAAACTATGTTATAAGTTTGTTGTTGTACTACAAATCTATGATATGAAGTGAGTCATCTTCCCTTTCATATTGCTACGAGCAAGGACCCACTCCTAGAAATGTGGAAGGTACTTTTATTATGTTTTATTTTGTTGCATTATTAGATTAAATTTTGTTATCATTTTTTTTGCATTCATAATAGTTAATTAGTTATATCATTTATTTCGTAGAAAATAAAAGTAATTAGTTGCATTAGTTTTAGATTTACTTTACTATAATTTAGCTTTAATTCTGATTTATTTTATGTTGTATTTATTTCTTATAATTTTATGTACTTTTTTGCTACAATCTTTCAATTCTTGCAAATGTGTTTGATTAGCTTAAACCTTATCATTTTTAGCTGTAGTTAGAGTTTAATTATGATTTTTGAATTACTATAGTTTAGAAAGACAAAACTAGATCTAACCTAGATACTTCCTAGCACATATTACCCATACGATACCACCCCTAGGTTATAAAGTAAAAAGTGACATTGGTAAAGTGTGGTAATAACAACACCCATCACTTTTTAACATCATTGTCGGGGAACATGATGTTGCTAGGAATTGTTAGGTTAAACATCCAACATTGCAAAATTTCACTTAGAAAGAAATTGATTAGTTGAAGAGATATCACATATCCTTGTTGGTCATTCTAATATATGTTGGCTTTTTAAGCCTTACTACCACAAAATATCATAGGTCCCAATACAAAATAGCCATAATATTAAAGTTTAAAATAATCTTATAATAAGTAGAATAATATATTAGAAAATTAAGTTGTATATCAAGAGTTATATAATAAATCAATTAAAATTCATATATATAATAAAAATTGAATGTAAATAGCCTGAATCATTCATGAGCTATGCATGAAGAAAAATTCTATTAATTGCTCAAAAATATGCATACAAGATTTATTACCCCTAATTATCTATCAATTAGATAATGAGATATATAAATTGGATTGATTTCCTATGGAGAATTGTCTCCATAATATATCCATAATAATATGACTCTTCAAGTACTTGACTATTCCTCTCCATATGTCAAGTCTCATGTATATTGGTTTATTAACTTGCCACCTGCATACTAGATGGACACTTGACTCTAAGACACTTGCACACATGAATATTTAAATTCTACATGCACTCCCAATCTAAGACACTTGTGCACATAATAACATTACATATTTTCACTCTTACATACAAGACACGTGCACATTCTCTCTTACATGGCACTTGTGCATTTTCAACACATTTCACTTTTACATGACACTTGTGCATTTCTTGCACATGGAAATTTACATAAAAGGGGAAATAAATCATAATTTAAACTATAGAATAAACTCTTATATATTACATATTTATAAATGTACCATGAAGGTATCACGAGGATAGATTAGCATGTCCCAAATAATGTAATATACCTCAACAATATAAGTGTTCAACTAGGAAAAGACTAAAATCCAATCTTACAACATGTACCAAATAATGTAATTTACCTCAATAATATAAGCGTTCAACTAGGACAAGACTAAAATATAGTATTACAACCTGAGGTGCCTAATGTCCTTACCAAACACCTTATGTCAATAGGAGACTATTCAATTGAAGTTAAGTGAAACTAGTGGTGTTGAGTAGGAAAGGTAGAGGTAATTAGGATTTTTTAATGCATAGACCTAGAGATAACAAAGGGAGGTTTATCAAAAAGAACCCCCAATAGGCCATAGGGGTAGATCAATCATGCTTAGAGGTTGTACAAGAATACCCTATACCTATAATTGAGCCTCCAAATAATCCATTGCAATCAGAGAAAGAAAATACTAGTGAACAATCATCATCAACCTTAGTATTTGAAGGATTCCTTGAATTAGAAGAACCTGATAGTGATCTATGTCTTCCATTTAGAAATATTAAAGAATACAAGAAATATTATAATATTTTGTGGGAATATAATAAGATGGGAGATAGGCAAGAAGCAAACAACCTTAGAGATAGACAAAGTGTTGTAGATCATGGGTAAACCAACAATGGTGTTAGAACCATTACATATCCTATTGGGTTAGACCCCAACATGCAAGCTAAAATGAAGAACATATCCTAACTATATTTAGGGAAAATATTGCAAAATATCTTAGACCAGTTCTTATTTTTGTTGGATTTTTAAGCTTTAATACCACAAAATATCACAAGTCCCAATATAAAATAGCTATAATATTAAAGGTCAAAATATCAATAATGAAGAGTAGAATTATATATGAGCAATATAATAAGTATATCAAGGGAAATATAATAATGAAAATAACATTCACTTACAATATTAAATATAAATGTAAATGGCCTAAGTCATTTATAAACTATGCATGAAGAAAACTTACAATTTTAATTGCTCAAAATATGGGTACAAACTTGATTCCCAACTGGATCTCTTTTAAAATCAAATTACTCTTGGATTACAATTGGATTGCTTTCTCATGGAGTATTATATCCATAATATAGCCATAGTAATGTTACTCTTCAAGTACTTGGATATTTATCTCCATATGACAAGTCCCATGACCTTTGCTTATCATATTTCCACTTGCATACTAGACTCTTTACTTTCTTATCACATGCACACTTGAATCTATGAAACTTGCACACTTCTACATGACTCTTACACTTCTACATGCAATCCTAATATAATACACTTGTGCATATCCTCACATTACATATTTTCACACTTACATACATGACACTTGTGCACATTCTCTTAATACACTCTTGTACTCTAACTTACATGACACTTGTGCATTTCCTGCACATTGCACTCTTACATGACACTTGTGCATTTCCTACACATTGATACTTACATAAAAAGGAAAATATAAATCACACATCTAAACTAAATACTCAACCCTAATCTATTACATATAATGTAATATTCCTAAATAATTTGAATTCAAGATCATATGTCAAACCTATGACTATACAACTAATAATCATAAACTTAAATTATTTCCTTCCACGCTCAAATATGTAGATATGACTTGGTTCATGAGGTTAGCCCTAGAATTCATATGTAGCTGGGATGATATGGAAAAATTATTTCTAAAAAAATATCAGTAGTATTGGCATGTCATGGATTGGAAGGAAGAACTATTAAGGATAAAGCAAAATAAAGATGACAACGTTGAAGATTACCTAGATAGATTATTTTTTGTACAGAAAAGATGTGGGGAAGGTATGGACCTGAAACTTGTCAAAGTTATATTCCTACAGGGATTACAAGATGAATAAAGGGACATATTAAACCTCATGGGAAGAGGGACATCTTAAGTCATTTTATCTTTAGGCCTTAATTATTAAATTTATGTCATATTAGTGCTAGATTAAGGTTAATCTTAGTCAAAGAAGTATCTTAGGAGAAATGCAAGTGTTATTTGACTAATTCATCAAAAACTAAGATCTAAGATCACAAACTACCCTTAATTTTGAGATGAGAAGAGGGAGAATCATGGTATATCCCCTAAGAGACTTGCAGTGAAAGGTAACTAGAATAGTTAGATCTAATCTAAAGGAGAATTTTTTAAACAAAGTTTCCATCCAAAATACAAGCAAGTTGAGAGGGCCCAAAGATCCTTCCACCTATCAATAGATGATATTGAGAAAGTACTAAGAGTACTAATAAAGGAAGGCCTATGCCAAAAGCTTCTAGCAAATTCAAAGCTCCCTTTGCCATGAGATGACATTGACCATCCAAGTTGAACAAACAAAGGACCATAGCCTTTTTAGTGATATATAAGTTAGAACTCACCATAATTAGAGACCCTAGATCCTTTTCAATGGTAACTAAGAGGGATCCACTATTGTAAATATTTCTATCTACTTAGTGGCCATCGATTGATCCCTTAACCAAATGGATGCATATGGGATATGGGCCATCCTTTTTTGGTAATTGAGTTTACAGTACATCATAGATCCTGGTGCTATTATAAAATGGAACCATCAATAAAGGGGATATGGTACTCACACAAGAGGTTTGCAAGCTTGTTTAAGCTTGTTAGGCCATATGAAGGTCACCCCAAATATTCATAAAAAAAGGGTAAAATGGATCAAATTAAACCAAAAAAGAGAACTCAAGCACACTCACCAAATGAATAAGTCTAGTGATCCATGTATGAAGGTAAATTTGAAGAATCAAATATCAAACGAGTAAAGTGACAGTAGTAGCGGCATTCATTAAACTATAAAATGATAAAAAAGTGGTAACTGGTACTTTTTGAATTTCCTATGTCTTCCAAAGGAGACCATCTACCTAAAAATAAATTACAGTAAATTTGATGTGAAGGAAATGTTATCAGAGCAATTAGGTCCCTAAAATTAGCCTTGAGCCAAAGGTTGCTACCAAGGTTAGATAATTAGACCCCAAATATAAGAGATAACAAGATAAAGCAAAATCAAAAGGGTGATGGGCTCTCAAAAGTTGTATCATATGCGAGGATCCAATCATTGAGAATGTGGCTAAGGATCAATTGATGTAAGCACCAACCAAATCTAATAAATTTTTAGGTAAGAAAATGATCTAATAGCTAAGGAAAATAAAAGGATGGGGTCCATGACATCTTAAGATCAACAACAAGGCTTTCCCAATAAGCAAAAGTTGACAACACCTAAATATCAAGTTTCCATGAAGAGAGGAGGCCCATTAATGACACCTTTGAAGGACATAACTCCACCTGTAAGGAATTTATGGTGATTAGATCCTAAATCAGATCCAAGTCTACTAGAAATGAATATAGCATGGAATATTAAGCATGACAACCAAATAAGACATGCATTCTTGTTGAGGGTAATTTAGTGGGAAAAGTTTGAATTTTGAATTTAGAGTAAGGCTATATAAATAGCTAATTTTGTAACTTAGGGAAGGATGAAGAATGATACTTTTGTGCCTAGTATCTAGCCTTAGATATAGTTTTTCTCTCACTCTCTCTAGGGTATTGATCTAGACTTGAGCCTCAAGTCAATTCATGTGTAAAACCTTTGAGCCTTTTACATACTGGTATATGTAATTTAATGCTTTTAAAATATGTAGAAAAGAGTTGTGACTATCTAATTTCTATCCAGATCTTTGTATGTGTATAAATTTTTGTGAGGAGTTATGACTAGTATCTATCCTAGTCCTTATACGATTTTTATAAGAAATAGATACACCATGTTGGAATTGTGTTCACTTTCATTGGAATGATCGACACCCATGTTCATTCATACCATAAATACATAGAGAACCTTTGTAATTATTAGCATATCATCTCCATAGTCTAGGCTAGTTAGTTTATTAATTTATTTTCTCTCATCCCTTTTTCCAAATAAGAACCTGATAGACTAGGTTAGCTTAGGAAGATGTGCACCAAGATCACATCCAAAAAAGGAGATGGCCTTGATAAAAACCCTTGAGATCACCCTACAGAGCTACATCACACACTTCATAGACTTCCCAAACTATACGCTCCATGCAAAGCATGGACATTGGATGCACTTGACAACCACAAGTGGGTAGTTATTGTCCCTAGAGCATGAACCAAATCTAGTTCCCAATAGTTAAACTAGCATGCTTGGTGGGATGAATCACATAATATTCATTCCATGACTATTATATTAGACTAAGACCTTGGTAAAAGTGTTAATTATCTATTTATTGAAGCACTAAGAATATTCACATAGTGACTCCACTATTTGAAGGTGAACTTAGTAATTTATAAGCTTCAAGCCTATCATAAGCTCCATTATAGGGGTAAATTTGTATTTGTTGTTTCCACTACTAAATCACCATTATAGAAGAAGAGATCAATAATATAACATTATTACACCATAAAACCCACAACAAATGAGGCTACCAATGTGGAATGATAGAGGCCAATTGCAACCACCAGTTCCACCTACTATGTGGGATGAAATTCTAGTCTTGGCACTAAAGTCTTTGTCATTATTCATTGTTAGAAATAGATTCTATTCCATAATTTGGGTTATGTAAATGTATCTTCCAAGGTACATAATTAGATTACTTTAGGGTTAAGTTATCTAGTTACTTCATTTGGGTTAAGGTACATAAATGCACAAGTGTCAATGTGCAAGTTGTACATGCATAAGTTATCCCTTGCACAACTAGATAGAGTATTGGCCAAGTATCCTATTTTGCCTATATAAGGATGACATTATAGATAGATAGATATAGATTCATAGATATAGAGATATTCGTGGGACATAGTGTAGCTTAGTTATCTATGAATCACCATCCATTGGTGATGGGTGAAATGTAGTTTAGTAAATTTATAATGGAGTGTTCATTTCTTCCATAGCTACATTGTAACATTTTATATCATTTATATTTATTGCATATTTTAGTCATCTAGTAGATTTACTTTCTTTTATATTATTCTACATATTGTGATTGCTATCTCTTAGTGCTTACTACATCAAATGCTAACAATGGTATTAGAGCTATGGTAGATCTAGTCTATGTAGGTCAATAGGGAAGCCACCATCATCATTGAGGTTGAGTGTTTTGACAAACTAACATGTTGTTGGACCAGCCACTATAAAAAGATCTTAGAAGAATCTAGGTGGTAGAATTAGGGAGAGCTACGAGTGAGGACTGAAAGAAATATTAGTTCCAAAAAATACTGATATTGCAATTGAATAGAGTCTTTCCACAGAGTTTCATAAAAAAGTCATGCAGACTAGGACTCAGCATTTAGGCCACTGGATTGACAAATCATCTAGTGAGGATCATCTAGAATATCTAAAATTTGCTCACTAGTGCCTAAAGTTTCTTTTGTTTGTAGACTACTAATTCTCAGAGGATTGGAACTCCTCCTACGATAGAAAGCTAGGAGACTCCAATTTTTTTGCTCCAAGGTTGGTGTGCCCTCATAATGCAGATATTGGTTCCTTGTGCAAGAGAAGAATACTATGGAAAAATACTTCTCGTGAACAGTTGTGGTGAAGTCAAGAGATTGAAGATCTCCATTTTTGAATCAAATAACTTCACAAGTTGAATAATAAGCCATAGAAGCCTTGACATAAAAAGGCCATCGAAGCCTTGGAGAAAAGGTCAAAGGAGCTTGAAGGAGAAGCCACAAAAGTATTGATACCTAAAAGGCCATAGAAGCCTTGGTACTGAAAAATGCCATAGAAGCCTTAATACCAAAATTGCCATAGAATCCTTGGTATTGAAAATGCCGCAGAAGCCTTGATACTGAAAAAGGGCCATAGTATCCTTGATCCTGAAGAAGAATTCAAAGAGAGTTATTTGATTCAAAAGTAGTATAAATATTTTAGTACTAATACTTTGGTGCAGGGAAAGAAGGTTCAATGAGTTAGGAAACTTCCTACAAGAAAGTTAGGAAGGGTATCTTATTCAAAATCAATTCAGAACCTAAAGTAAAATCAAATAGATCAGGAGTAGATCTCATTGTAGAACTTCCATTCAAAGAAGGAGAAGGATAATAAGGACTAGGTGAGTCTTTCTTGAATCTAGAAGCAACAAAATCAAAGACATAGAAGTGGATCTCACCACAAACACTTACAGGAGTAGAAGTTTGAAGAAAATATCTCAAAGAAGACCATAAAAAGTTGCAATATCAAAAGGTCTTATCAAGCATACAAAAAAAGGCTAGGAGAGACTTACAAAATATATTATCAAAGGAGAACTCATTGGATAAATCCATTACCAAGGAGAATTCCATGATAGTGAAGGACTTGGGACAATTGTCACCATTAGATAACAAGCCCAAGAGAAGAAGAATTTGGCAAGGAGTTATAAATTCATGAAGAAGATTTTGGCAAGGAGTACCAAATATCAGAACAAGATCTTGCTTGAAGTCAAAATTTGACAAGAAGACTTTAATATAGAAGAAGCTCACCAAATCATGAAGATCACCTCTCACAGTAAGAAGGCATTGCTTAAGATATAGAGGCTTATCCAAATCTATAGCATAATGAGGAGAAAAAAAGAGGAGAACAAGCCACAAAATCCTAGGCTTGTGAAAGAAAGACCGAGATCATCATTTGATGAAGGAGATGTTAAGGATAGTGTACAAAAGAGCTGCAAGGACATACTCATAGCAGTAGCTTGGTGATCCTAGATACTAAGATATACATCCTCTACAAAAGCAATAAAAATATTACTACAAAAAAGGTATGCAAATTTTTGGTGCAAGTAGGTTCATTAATTCATTTACCTATTAGATTTGTTAGAAGCACCTAAATTTGGATTAAAGTTGCAAATAGAAAATTGGATTACAGTATTCGAAAGTGCAAAAAGGAAAATTTATTTTTAAGGTTCATTTGCACATTAATTAGGAGTTGATTAGATTTAAAAATTTCTTCTATCAACTACCTACTATCTATTTTGAAAAAAGAAAAATAAGACTAAGCCCTACAATACTAGTTGTAGTGAAATTGCAGAATAACTCTTAAAGATTCATTTAAGGTTATTTTTTATTACTTGCAGTAAATTATTAGTGCATTAATTTGAGAGTTTATTGGAGTGATAATGTGTAATCTTAGTGCATTAAAAGTGAAATACTTGCACTATTATACTACTCTCAAAAGAAATTAGTTTTTTTGTGTTCTTGAAGGGCACAAAATCTGATTTGTATCAAGTGTCTAAATAAACTATTGAAGGACAAAAATATGAAAATTGTAGTGGCCTAAAGAAGCCACCCATAAAATATTAGATTCTTTAAAAACTTGGGGAAGAACACAAATGACCAATAATAGAAATAGAAGCTTCAAATATTGAGACTTGGTGAGTGTCAAATCCAAAGCATTATTATATTGGATGCAAGAAAAGAAAGTGCAAAAAATTGCATGAATTAAAAAGCTTCTATTTACTATTATCTAAGCTTGGAGTTGTTATAAAAGTGTCCAAGAAAAAAGGGTAAGGTGTCTAATCATAAAAGACGA
The DNA here is from genome assembly GCA_028583015.1 of Wollemia nobilis. NCBI lineage: Eukaryota > Viridiplantae > Streptophyta > Pinopsida > Araucariales > Araucariaceae > Wollemia > Wollemia nobilis. The sequence goes on along the minus strand of JAQPPZ010017049.1, from coordinate 1,799,003 downwards.
CCTCAAAACTCCTATATTGCAGGAGAAAAAATCTGCCATAAAACCAGAATTTCTGATATGAAATAAGAGTGCAAAAGAAGGTGCACCAAGGAGGTTTTTGTATAACCTATAGTACATTTTATTGCACTACTTTAATCTGGTTTTTTACAGCCCAATTGCAGATTGGAATGTGCCCCAAAAGGCACAATATCTATAGGAAAAAAACAACCAATAAAGGCCGAACGTAAGCACTCTTTTTCCCAAGCAATATAATCCACTCAAAGGGCCAATCTTGGATGACTGAACTTGAAGAGAAGACAAGACACATGGAAAGATCAAGTAGTGAATAAATCAAAAGAGGAAGCATACATAAAAGCAAAGGAACACTTTTATCAAATCAAGTGGATGTCAAAGCAAAGGAGCACTCTAATCAAAGCAAGCTACAAAGCTTTATTACCAACAATGAAGTGAAGCATCAATGAGTCCTCATCCAAGCGCTGCCATTCAGACTCCATTGAAGGGCCACAAAAGCTTCACCAAAGCTCCTCCATATCTCCAGCAAAGCTCTACCATATCTCCAGCATAGCTCACCCTTTAGCATTGCTTGGCTAGAGAAATTTTAGCATCTATGTAAAAAAATAAAGAACTAGGTGGAAAACATGTTGGATATTCTTCAAGTAAGCATTGATAAAGAGAAGGGCATGCAACTACCACTTGTAAATCTTTGAGAGATCCTATATAATGCTCAAAAATAATATTTTACATTTCTTGGTCCCCATAATACATGCAAAAGGGGAGTTACGTACAACTACTAACTTGATATATATTACAGCAAGGAGGTCTTGTAGATGTTGAAGGAGTGTTTCTTGGACAACGCTCAAAGGAGAATCAAGACATCTCAATCCAAAGGTGACATTTTTCACAAACAATGGAGTTATTTCGACACCTCCACAAAACAGTTAAATCTTCCATGAGTGTTTAAAATTCTATCATGACACTTTTCACTCATTCTATCACATATTAAATATGCCTTGGACCTTGGAAAGGAAGTAAAATAGTTTGAAAGCAATACACACAGTAGTTTGGAAGCTACTCAACAGTGGACTGATGATACCCTGATAGATCGATGATAGATTCTTGAGGTAGTTCAGGTGCAATTTGATAGATATCCGATGCAAGACGGGTATAGTAGAAAAGACTCAATCAACCAACATTTAAGAAGAACATTAAAACCATAGCTTACCTTGGGGAATTTGCACTCAAGAAGGGAGAGTTTACTGCCATATTCGTTTAATGTCATAAAGGTACATAGCCTTAATCAAATTTCCTCATATAATTTACTTTCATTTTAAAATGGGGTTATAAGGTTATAAGTTACCCAAGTGTTGTAGGTGAATTAGAGAGGAGAGGGTAATACTCCAAGAGAGGTCCCAAGTTCAAATCTCCACCCTACCAAAAAGTTGAATTGGGTACCTAAAATCCAATTGATAATGTTGGTGCGGGTAGGGTCGGGTGTGACTCCCGGGTGACTTTGAAGGTGTAGAACCCCCTGTTCGTGGTCTCTCAGACCAAGGCAGCCCCACAAAGGGTTTTTTTCTAAAAAATAAAAAAAAGGTTATAAGTTAAGGTTGATATATTAATTGAAATCAATATTCATTTGAAAGAAAAAATTAGGGAAATTAATATAATATTTTCAAAATATAACTTAGGATAAATAAGGGATACTATTTGGAATTAATCCATTTAATTTTTGCAAATATTAATGTGTTATATTTTTCTAAATTTGGAGTGATAAGGGTTACAACTTCAAACTAGTTTTATGGAAATTAAAATGTTAGCTTTTGATGCCACATACATTGGGAGATACCATTCACAAGATGCAGAAAGAAATAAAATAGATCTGCGAGATGACTAAAATATGCTATAAATAGAAATGGTAAAAATATTACAATAGTAGCAATGGAGGAAATGGGCACTCCATAAGATATGCTACTGCTCCATGAGGGAGCTCTGAGCTTATAGCTCACACACACTACCCTACTACCTATCTACCACACACTCACTGTGATGTTGCTCTACCTTCTTGTTATCTATGATCTATCTATGGCCATTATATAGGAAGATAAGTTCCTTGGCCGACACTCTATCTAGTTGTACAAGTGGACACCTTGCACATTACAACTTGCACATTGACACTTGTGCATTTATTACATTGCATGAAGTAATTAGATAACTTCCCCCTAAAGTAACCTAATGTCCTAAGTATGTACCAAGGAAGGTACATTTACATGACCCAAATAATGTAATATGCTCTATTTTCTAACACCCCCTGTATTACAATATTTGGGTATTGAAGACTTTAGTCTTCAATGTGGATCTTCTTCCATATGATAGCTTTGAATTGGATCTTCATCTTCGAAATGATCTTTGGCTTCTTCAGATTCATCATTGTTGTCTTCTATCCATCCACCTTCATTGGTTTTCTTGCACGTATCTTTGTTTGGTTCTGAATATTGATGGCTCAGTAGAGCATGGTGCACTTGTCCTCTCATCTTCTTGATTTTTATTCTTCTATGCTTGGCTCTGTGTTGAACTGGTTCTTCATTTTCATCAACCTATTCCTTTGGAAATATGTTAGTATCATTTTGAAATACCATAGTATCTTGTGAAATTTCCATTGAATCTAAGATGTATGTATTTCCATGGATAGACCCTGTTGCCTTAATTTCACCTTGATTCATGATGAGACATGTATTGATTCCATCCATATATCCAAATTTGATCATATAATTATCTTCTACCAACTTGCTTACTGAAATGAGATTGAATGTTAATCCAGGAACATACAATACATTTTTCAGTAGAAGATTTGTAAATGATCTGCTAGGTGTTACATATCCATATCCATGTATAGGATAAGTTTGGCTATCTACAATTCTTAATCTGTAGCCATTGGTATCTTCAAGATAGTCGAACCAATGTATATTTCCTGTCATATGATGACTTGCTCTAGAGTCAATGTACCATATATTTTCATGTTTTGTGGACTGATTTCTATTGTAGCAAATTCCACATTCATTATATGCCATTTTTGAAGAGATGAGATAGGATTTTCTTCTGATAGAAGTTTATAAGCTTGATTTGATAAAACCTATATTGATCCTTGATCCTTGTGGGCTTCCTTATGTCTCCCTAGTAATGAGAATGAGTACTCTTAAGGATTTTTAGGTTTTGAAGATAGCTTATATATATAGCTAATGGATTTGCAACTTGATAAACAATAGAATCTGATATTACCAAGTTTAGTAGAATGCCTTATGACTCCCTAGTATGAATTGGACAAGATATGAAGTGCTTTTGAGAGATATAGTTCAATCTTGGTTGATTTTGTAAAGTTATGAAAATGCTAAAAATCAACTTCTATTGTCCTTATTGCTCCTATTGAACTAAGCACTTTTTCTAGATATCAAGAGGTTTTTAATGTTGGATATTTTGTCTCTATTTGAGAGGATTTGAGACAAGTAAATATTATAATGTCCAACCTTTATATGATATTGATAAACCTCTTATAATGGCCCTTTGGAATTTGATTTCAATTTTTCTAATTTCCAATAAATCAATTTGTAGTAGTAGACCTTATGACTCCCAACTTTGGAAAATTAGAAAAGATAATAATATTTGCAAAATATTTAAATGATTCAACCTAAGTAGAAGGCCTTATATCTCCTAGGTTAATTTGCAAATAGTATTCTGATTTTTAGGTAAGTTATCTCCTACGTCTTTGCTTTCTCAATCTTAAAATTTAATCCATAAAAATATAACCTTATAACTCCAATGTTTGAAAGTAATATTAATGAGATATTTTTCTTACCTTAGCCCTCTTAACTTCACACTTGGATGGCACTGATTTGGCTGAAGTATGATAGTCCTCTACGTACCCTTTCTACGGTGCTTGATTTGATGAGGTTGAGGAAACAAGTGTGGTATGGTTGTTGGGCTTCTTCGTTGATGCTTGGAGAGTAGATGTTGGTCCTTTCAATGGAGTCTTTAATACTCCTATGTTCTCCTTCTTCCATGCTTGGTATGGTTTTGAGAATAAATGTTGGACCTTTCAATGAGTCTTTAATGCTCCTATTCTCTCCTTCTTCCATATTATGGATTGATTGGACTGTGCTTGCTTTTCACACTCTATGGATGTTGGACGTGAATGCTATCTCTTCGTTTCTCTGCTTGCATATATGGGTAGTATTTGGTGGACAAATGGCACTCGATTTGCTTAGTAATATTGCCTCCTCTTCTTGTAATGTTGCTCTGCCAATTGGGTAGTCTTTGAAGGACAAGTGGCACTCGATTTGCTTAGTAATGTTACCTCCTCTTCTTGTAATGTTGCTCTACCATCCGTTATGTATCCTTCTTGCTTGAGCGCTCTCAACGTTCATCTCTTGAGCATTAGAGAAATGATAGTTATGAGGGAATAATGTGCCAAGTGGCACTCAACCCTTTTGCATGGAGTTTCCTATGTAATACCTCCAAGAAGGAGATTATAACTCCTTCCAAGTCTTTCTCCTTAGCTTGCATTAATTTCTTGGAGAGCAAGCAATGTATTTCCTTCTATAGGTGATCTGTGAGCCATCTTGGAGCTTGGGATGAAGATGTGGTAGCTCTCTTGCTACCCTTTGTTGATGCTACTCTCAACGTAGCATCCACCTTGCTATTGTGCACTTATCCCTATGTTGTGCTCCCTGTTCATGATGATAGAGGTGAAGCTTGATTCTTCTGAATGCTGCAATATGCTCTATATTTTATTTTACGTAGATAGATTTACTGCCTTGCTTGTGATTTACGTAAATATGCATGATAGAATTCCTTTGGCTCCTTTAGCTTACATAAGTAGCCTTTGAGAGGCTTGCTATCATTTACGTAAAGCTTCCTTTGACTACAGGTTCAATGCTGGAGAGAATGCCCTTTCGGTGATGGAGAACGTTCGATCTTTTGGCCCTTCCTTTGGCCTTTCCTTTGGCTACTTCTTCCCTGTACCTATTGTGCCTATTGTGGCACCTTTAAATCTGCTCCTTTACCTACATTTGATGTAATGTAGAAGTGCAACACCATGTAATATAGAATCCTTATATTGCACCTTTTCCTTGCACTCTTTTGTAGGTCTAAGATTCTTATTTTTGTAGCAGATTGATGAGTGCAAGAAGAGGGTTTTAAGGAAGTCTCTTTGGCTAGACTCCTTACCCTTTTTTCTTGGATGATTGATGGTGAATCCAAGCCTTGTAAATATTGTAGAATAGAAGCTTTCTTTTAGTTGCACTAACCCTAAGTGCTTGGATTTGAGACTCACCAAGTCTCAATATTAGAAGCTTCTTTTTGGTTAGATTTTTTTTCTTTTTCCTTTGCTTGTACTAACCAATTTTGGTGGCTTCTATTGGCCACTCTGAGTTGCAGGTTTCTGTGCTTTAAAAAAGTGTCTTTAGACACTTGATCCAAACTAGATTTTGTAGCCTTTATTTCAAAGCACAAAACTAATTTCTTTTGAGAGTAATAATAGTGCAAATAGCTCTAATAGATTCTACTTTTAATGCACTAACAAATTACACCTTATCACTCCAATCTACTCTCAAGAAAATGCACTTAATCAATTCATTGCAACTAATCAAGAATAATCTCAAATGAACCTTCAAGATTTATTCTATAAATTCCTTACAAGCAAGATATTAGGAGATAGTCTTCTTTTGCTTTCCAAAGTAGATAATAGGCTAGTTGATAGATTATTAAAAATTCTAAAATCTAATCAACTCCTAATGTGCAAATGAACCTTAAAAAGAATCTTTCTTTTTGCACACTTGAAGACTGTAATACAAATCTCCTTTTTGCAACTTTAATCAGGATGAAGGTGCTTTAATAAATCTGATAAGTAATTCACCTAATGAATCTACTTGCACCAATAGTTGCATACCTTTTTTTGAATACTTTTGTAGCTCCTTTTCTACTTCTATAGAGGATGTAGATCTTGGTGCCTAAGAACACCAAGTTGCTACCTTGAATAGGATCTTGCAACTCTTTGTAGACTATTTTTGAATAGTTCCTTCTTCACCAATTTGATGGTCTCAAACTTTCTTTCATGAGCCTAGGATTTGGTGACTTTGATCTCCTCTTGTAATCTCCTCCTTCTATTGTATATTTGGAGAAGTTTGTATCTCTAAAGTAGTGACCTCTTTCTGTAGGAGGTAATCTTCAAATCTCTTAGATTTGATAAGCATCTTCTACTTTCAAGTCTTCTTGTCAAATTCTGACTTCAAGCAGGATCTTCTCCTCAAGATTTTGAATATCTTGAGGTCTTCACTAGATTCTTCTTCTACTCAGATTTGGCACTCCTTGCCAAATTCTCCTCCTCTTGGGCTTGTTGTCGGATGGTGATAATTGTCCCAAGTCCTTCACTATCAGGGGCTTCTCCTTGGTAGTGGATTTCTCTAATGAGTTCTTCTTTGAGGATTTCTTCAGCAAGGCTCTCCTAGCCTTTTATTGGATGCTCATCGAGACCTAGTCAAGGTCTTTGATCTTGCAACTTCTCTTGGTCTTCCTAGAGACCTTATCTTCAACCTTCTACTTCTGGAAGTGTTGGTGTTGAGATCTTCTCCTGGATCTCTGATTCTGCTACTTCTGGATATGAGCAGGACTCTCCTAGTCCTTCTTCTTCCTAGCTTAGAAGTTCTTCAATGAGATCTCCTCTTGATCTCCTTTTTGCTTTAGGTACTAGATTGATTCTGAAGAAGCTTTTCTTCCTAAATTTCTTGTAGGAAGCTTTCCCGACTTACTGGATCACCTATACCTACAACAAAAATATTAGTACTAAAATATTCTTTTAAATTAGATCCTTTCCTCTGGAATCTTCTTCAGGATAAAAGGCTACTAAGGCCTATTTTAGTATCAAGACTTCTATGGCCTGTTCTTCAATGTCAAGGCTTCTATGGCCTTTTTATCTGGATCAAGGCTTCTATGGCCTTTTCTTCTGGATCAAGGCTTCTATGGCCTTTTCTTCTGTATCAAGGCTTCTATGGCCTTTTCTTCTGGTGAAGTTCTTCAATCTATCAATGGAGATCTCCTATCTCTAGACTTCACCATGATTCTTTTCCAGAATATTCTTTTGAAGTATTCTCCCTTCTACAACAACTAATCTCTGCACTATGAAGGCACTCCGACCTTCGAGCAACGAAGTTGAGGTCTCCTAGATTTCTATTGTAGGAGGTATCCCAATCATCTGAGTATTAATTCCCTACAAAAAAAAATTTTAGGTAAGTATTTCCAGATCTCTTAGCTTCACTAGTTGATTCATCAACCTAGTGGATCAAACGTTGAGTCCTAGTCTTCACGAGTTTTCCTTCAACTCTATGGAAAGACTCTAGCCCTATGCAATCTCAGTATTTCTGAAACTGAGATTTCAGTCCTCACTTGTAACTCTCCCTAATTCTACCACCTAGACTCTTCTAAGAAATTTTGATAGTGACTGGTCCAATGGCGCGTCAGGTTCTCAAAAAACTCAGGATCAAATAATGGTGGTTCCCTCTAGACCTACTGTGGCTTGATCTACCGTAGCTCTGATACCACTGTTAGCTTTTGATGCCACATACATTGGGAGATACCATTCACAAGATGCAAAAAGAAATAAAATAGATCTACGAGATGACTGAAATATGCTATAAATAGAAATGGCAAAAATATTACAATAGTAGCAATGGAGGAAATGGGCACTCCATAAGATATGCTACTGCTCCATGAGGGAGCTCTGAGCTTATAGCTCACACACACTACCCTACTACCTATCTACCACACACTCACTGTGATGCTGCTCTACCTTATTTTTTCTATGATCTATCTATGGCCATTATATAGGAAGATAAGTTCCTTGGTCGACACTCTATCTAGTTGTACAAGTGGACACCTTGCACATTACAGCTTGCACATTGACACTTGTGCATTTATTACATTGCATGAAGTAATTAGATAACTTCCCCCTAAAGTAACCTAATGTCCTAAGTATGTACCAAGGAAGGTACATTTACATGACCCAAATAATGTAATATGCTCTATTTTCTAACATAGAAAACACTTGAAAAAAATCCTAAGGGTTACAAAAGGGGTTATTAAAATCTTTTATCAAAGTTGGAAATCTATATTCTTGTCTTAAAAAATTTCTCAAAAGGGACAAAAGAAATCCAACATTAAAAACTCTTCAAAAATTGAAAAGTGCTTAGTTCAATAGGAGTATGAAGGAGTTAAGAAGTTGATTTTTGATCTTTACAAAACTTATACAAAATCAACCAAAAATTGAACTATATCTTACAAAACCACTATATCATACTCCAAAACACATCTAGGGAGACATAATGAAGCCTACATATCCAAGGATTGATATTAGGGAAATTTAAATGGCATCAAATAAATTATTCCTAGTAGAATATCAACTACTCAAGGGTCCAAATTATTTATCTTGGAAAAATAAGTTGAAAGAAATCTTAGTATATGAAAAACTTTGGGATGTTTTCAAAGGGAAAACACAGAGACCTAATAAAGGTGAAACTAAAATCCTAAATTTTGAATAAAATGATTAAAAAGACTTAATGATAATAACTTTTACTATCATTGATGAGATTCAACCATATATCAGTTCAACCAAAAAATCTTCAGATGCATGGACAAGTCTAGAAAAAATATTTGAAGGGAGGAAAAATGTTGCTATCCTTCATCTCCAAACTCAACTTCACTATTTAAAGATAAATAGTGGAGAAAGCATAGAACTATTCCTAAAGAATGTTGCAGACATTAAAGGTAAACTATTGAACTTAGGAGAATCAGTTAAGATTTAACTTCTCACTCAAGTAACCATGAGAGTACTTACAGATAGTTATAAACACTTGGTCACATATTTACATGTTTTAAGTAAAGATACTTCTTTTGATGATCTAGTCAATATACTTCAAGAATATGAAGTATAAAATATTGTGAAATATGAATCGACTAACACTACATTGGCATCAAAAGATAATCCAAAGGGAAATATTGCATCTTCAATGAGAAGATGAAAACATGGTATTATCAGATATGCAGAAAGAAATGCCATAGCACTAGCTATTGCATATACAATCCCAAAAATCGAAAGCAAGGGAATTAGATAAATAGTGGGAATCTTTTTCAAACTCAATAATATCAAGGGAACCCTCATCAATAATAATTTTAGTGACCAACCAATTATCCTCAATTGGAATATCAGAAGAGAAATAAAAAATGACACCTAGTACAGAGGATAGAAGAAATTGAAGAACTGGAAGAACCTATAGATACCCATGAGGTGAAATATTTATCAGCAAATGCTACATATTAAAAATACACTAATCATTTGCTTGAATAGGTTACAAAGAATGTAGTAAAATATTAGGATGAAAAAGAAGAAGATCCATATTGAAGACTAAAGTATTCAAATACCAAAATAATGTAATACATGAGGGTGTTAGAAATAGAGTCTATTCCATAATTTGGGTTATGTAAATGTATTTGTAGGCCTAAAATTTTTACACTCCTTTCCTCTAGGCTGATGGATCCATGCCTCAGAGGGGAATGGGAAAATAGTAGAGCTACACCTCGAAAGAGAGGCACTTAATTGTGCCTTCTTGTGGTGATTTTTCGATGAATTAAGGGTTCACCAGGAAACTTTTAGCGATAGTTTCCATACCTAGGCTTGGAAGATGTTTGATGTGTTCTTTTTATAAATCATTCTCATACACCTAAGTTTGGCCTTTATGCAATTAAACTATCTATATGCAATTTTGATTTAATGAGGACAATAGACAGTGGATACAAAATGAAATACAATGCCTAAGATTGGGATTATAAGAAATTATAAACCTTACTTGAGTCGGATGTTTGATGAAGATTCTGAGGCTTGTAGCAGAACATAATCACCTCTATTTCTGATAGAATCACCTCTATTCTAGACAGAATCACCTATGTTCTAGATAAAATCACCTTCGATTTGACAAAATCGTAGGCGATTATGTCGCAATCCTGCAACAAAATAATTGACAGAAAACAGGGTTTCTTGCAAAATACGACAATTTTCTTGTATTCCAAATCACAAATATGTTTTAATTTCTATATGCAAATGGATATGAAATGACATGAGAACACTATGATGATAATTCAACCTAGTATGCCATGGATTTATGCGATTATGATCCTGATTTTACGATGCAATTAATTGAAATGATGGTGAACACCAAGATGCAATATGCAAATTTAAGCAGTAAACTAAATAAATATTGAACAATGCATGAACAAAAAGGAAATAGGGAAAGAGATGCAAATAGTGGTTTGAATCCTTGCCCCCTTGCTGATCTGTAGATAGGATCGCCTGTCTTCTAACAAAATCGCCTCCGATCTGACGAAATCGCATGGCATTTTTGACGAAATTGCCTAGCGTTTCTGACAAAATCGCCTGGCGATTATGCTGATATCTGGGCGATTGTAATTGGGACCTGCAATGACAAAATTAAACAAATGGGGATGTCGGGAGATGGAATTGCATAGCAAAATGATGCGAGGGATCCTTAAGGGAGTTTAGAAGCTATCTCAAGGAATCAGAATTCAACCTGCCAGGGGGAGAAAGGGAAAGGGGGCTAGATTAAATAGGTCAAGGAGAGATTTGAGGAAGTTGGGAGGTTAGACTAAACATGGAGGAGGTTTTGATCCCTCCTATGTTTGCCACCTTCAATCTACTCGCCAACCTCCCTGATCCGAACGACGGCTAAACCAGGTAAGACGTTTTAAACCAAATTTTGTCTTTTAGCAAATTTGTTAAAATTCTGTTTTGGGACAAAATCGCCTGGCGATTTTGTCGATCGTCAGGCGATTTTGTTGACCGTTGGGCGATTTTGCCCAACGGTCAAACAATTTTTGGTTTATTGGCATGAAAAATGAGGAGATTGTTTTCTCACCGTTTTAGCCGACTTTCGGGTAAATTTTGAATAATTTTAATAATTTTTATGATGTTTAGGTAAATTAAATGTGTCAATTTTACCCTACTACATTTTTCCCCCTCTTTAGTGATCTTTTGAAAAAAGGTCGTTAAAGATGAAATGACATGTTTTTCGAGGTAGTAGAAAAAAATTGGACGCATTTTTAGTTCATAGCTCAATATTTATTGTTTTAATAGTTTATTACGTTGCCCCCTTCGAGTTTTACATTAATTTCACTGAATTAGTGAGAAACTCGAAAAGCTTTTATATTGACTTAAATAGTAAAAAGGGTAAGAAAAGTTTATTTCATTTTTACTTTTTACTAGCTGGAAAAAGAAACTTGCTCTAGAGAGACCAATGGCGGAAGTGACTCATCGGGCTGATTTAGTACGACGAGGGGTGAAGGTAAGTTTTTATTTGGCATTTATTTGGATTTTACTTTTGAATCTTTGCATTTTTAAATTAAAATTTTATTATTTTTTTGGATTTTTAGATTAGGTTTGCCGTTTTTCACGGCTCAGGGAAAAATTGCCCCTATTTTGGCAAAATTGCCTATGGTTTTACAAAATCATCTTCAAAATTGGAGGTGATTTTGCAAAATCGTGGATGATTTTGGTAAATGCAAGTCGATTTTGACAAAATTCAGTAATCGATTATGTCAAAATCGAGGGGATTCTATCAAAATCAGGATGATTTTGACAAGATCGATGATGATTTTGACAAGATCGACGATGATTTTAATTATGTAATTTTAATATATGGTTTTGATGTATGATTTTGTGTATGATTTTATGTAGCAAGGTACTCTAAAGAGCAGGGAGTGGAGATATGATGGACTCCAGGTGGATTTGGGAGTCTTGAGTGTGGAGGAGAAGACCACCTTGGAAAAGGTTGGTCTTAGGCATGTGGCAGAAATACCATAGATTCCTACTGATATGGTGCTATTGATGGCACTTGTGGAGCGATGGTATCCAGGCTCTTCCTATTTTTGGTTGCCCACAGGGGAGATGGCTCCCACACTTGAGGACGTGTGGAGGATTCTATAGGTACCTATCAGGGGTAGGGTGATTACCTCCTCCGGTAGTCGAGACCAGGCACTGCAGAGGTTAGCAGGGACTTCTAATCTCACATTAGGATAAGGAGGAGTGTCTATCACTGCTTTGAGATAGATACAAGACATCTCACCTTTGACATTAGTGGGTGGATTACTCCTTTATCATCAGAGCAGTTGTAGGTTGCCTTGGTTGCTGGTAGAGGTGGTGGAAAATATGAGGGATCATCGGATCCAATTTGCATGGGGTCCTTTCATTCTTTGTAGGCTCTACAGGACCTTGTATAAGGTCATCTATAGGGATGGAGTTGCCCTAGTTCTCACATCATTCCTGCATGTTTGGTGTTGGGAACATATTACTTTTAGGAGACCAAAGGGGTTGCCACTGGCTACAACAGAGGTGGGTAGGTCGTGGGATTATTATTGAACTATGAGGGTCAGGGGGATAAGGAGGCTTGACCTAGATGATGTTCGACATTTGTTTGATGACTTGACATGAGATTCTATCACCTGGAGGCCGTGGAGAGATCATCCAAGGTGGGCAGAGGACAGAGAGGAGTTGGCTCGTGTGAGATGAGTCATTTGGTTGTGGATGCATGCTGGAGAGATGGAGCTGCATCGGGTGGATAGAGTTTTGAGGTAATTTGGGATTCAACAGGGAATCCCTACTACTAGAGATTTCTATTTTTCTTGGACTGTACAAGATCCGACATCGATTAGCGGTGCTCTTGATATGCGAAGGTTTCTAGATCGATATCTCGATGATGAGCCAGTTGCCACAGCAGAGGGGGATGACGCAGGAGTTACATATGATTACCCTACTTGGTATGCATCCATCCACCCTCGTCGATTGACTCTACGGAGGGGACCAGTTCATAGATATGTAGAGAGGGTACTTCAACATCATCGTGTGGCTAGTGAGTAGAGTAGCATGGGATCTGCACCATGGGGTAGAGGAGCCAGGACTAGGGGTGGCTTCGCATATGGTCAAGGTAGGATATAGGATCCTCCTAGGAGGGAGGGGATGAGGACTAGAGGTGGGAATTTCTCACGTCCACTTGGAGCTCCATGGGTTGAGAGGAGAGAGGATGAGAGACAAATGTCTCCTCCTCAGTAGGAGGAGAGACTGGATTCCCCTAGAAAGGGGGTGGATATGGAGATCGGGGAGAGCAGTGAGATGGCTACTCTACGGGGTGAGGTGGCTCGGCTAGAGAGAGAGAATTCCTCCCAGAAGACTAAGATCGAGTCTCTGGAGGCAGAGTTAGCCCAGGCCAAGACACAGTTATAGCAGAGGGTTGAGGCTTAGGGAGTTGTAGCTCCTGTTACTACGTCTTCTGAGGTGAGTGTCAGCATAGCTGATGCATTGGCTAGGGCTTCTGGATGAGCCACTTTTTATCAGGCCCTATATTTTATAGTAGTTCCTACGGATCAGAGGCAACCACTTCCTACGATGTATGAGCCTCCGACTCGTTCGAGTTGCTCGAGATCACACTCGACTACTAGGACTGCTACTACTATTGGAGTAGGAGGAGTTCGAGCCCCTCGACCTCCTAGTGGAGATGATGATGCTCAGAGTGCTAGTTGATCTATTTAGTTTTATTTTGATGACTGAGTATGTTGATGATAGATATTGTGGCATATCAGTCGACCCTTTTTGTATATGTACTTTTGATGATGATATATATAGCTATATTTTGTCTTTCATGTGTTTTTGATGGTGTTTTATTTAATTTTGCATTTTAATTTTTGGATACTAATGATGTCTTTAATCATGCCTTTTAAAAATAAGAATAAAATGATGTAAAATGATTTGGTGTGTTTTGAGAATATATTTTGGAACATGTGAGTGTTGGAATGATGATAAGGTTAAATAGATTTTAGCAATATACCTCGAAGGATGTTATGTTGTTATGTGACTGTTGGTGGAGTTCAATGCTCACTAAGTCATGAAGCTAATCCTGTTTGTGAGGAGTATTTTGAAATTGCTAAAATGATTGTTTGCTTAAGAAATATCTCAAGGCTTTTGATGATAAAATGAAGTATGTTTTTGTTTTGGAACAAAATATGTGATAAATATTTTGTGAAATTTATTTGATCGGGCATGAAAAATTTGATAGATGATTTGCGCTAAACAAGGAATTCTTAATTGCTTAAGAATAATGTCATCATCGTGAAAATCAAGATAAAAATGCAGGATGCTATATAATTTTTGTTTGTTTTTTAAAATGCAAAATTAATGTTTGATAGATCATTATATCACATGTACAAAAGTTTTTATAATTTTGTAAAGAAATGTACACATTTATTTTGAGGTATGAAAAATTAGAAGGATGACTTGCGCTAAACAAGGAATTCCTAATTGCTTAAGAATAATGTCATCATCGTAAAAGTCAAAAATGAAGATGCAAGATGATATAAATTTTGTTTTTAGAAATGTTGGATAGGAAATTTGAACTATTTAAACTATTTTGGACATAAAAATTAGAAAGATGGTTTTATCTAAGCAAGGAATTCCTAATTGCTTAGGAATAATGCCATCGTCGCAAAATTAAAAAATGCAAGATGAATAATTTTTTTGTATTTTTATTTAAGATGAATAATGATAAAATAATTGATGATATTTATCTAATAAAATTCCAAAGAAATATTTTAATTTATTTCAAAGACAAATTCAAATTTATCTAGAACCAATGTGTGTGAAGTGCATTCATTATCTATTTTGATCTTATCATAATGATACAAAATCTCTCGAATAACAAATGTGTGTGCTTTGCAAAATTCATTTACCGATTATGAGTAAGAAAATGATATAGCAAACTTAAATGAACCAATGTGTGTGCATGTGAAGTATTCTTTAACCATGATTTTGTGCATGCATAGGGACTGAACTACTATGCAAATCAAACCACCAAAAGCTAGCTATTCCATAAGTGAACATTGGTCTGTACAAAATAAGGTCACTAATATGACAGACATATCACCACGTGAAAAGGAATTACCCAATGTCAAGCAAGTTGGGCACAAATCGCCTGTTATGGGGCTTACCTCATGATTTTCGAATAACTAAGAAATTCCAGGGATTCAAGTTCCATACTCCTTCTTTTCTTCATATTTATAAGGTAGGGATTTCTTGCCCATTTCTGAACAAGGGGATTTTATTGCTTTGGAACATTTTTCTTTGATTTTTCTCTCTTTTTCTTTTCTTTCTTTTTTTTTCTTTTTTTCTTTTGTTTTCTTTTTCTCTCAGGATACTTGCCCAGATTAGATGTGGGGCAAGGGATTTATTTGGGTAGGAAGGAACTTGTCCTTTTGCCAATTTCTCAGTATTCTAGACCATGCACATGATAGGATAGCAGGGGAAACCTTTTGCTTAAGGTTTTAAGATTCACTATGTAGTATCATTTTTTGAAATTTGCAACAAATCATTTTAATGTGTAAAAGTGTGTTCTTGGTTCCAAAAAGTAGCAAAATCATTTACAAACTCAGAATTATTTAGTGAAGTAATAGTGTTCTTTGATATAGGAGAGATTTATAATCAAAACAACAAAAATCAAAATTATTAATTTAGCGAAATTTTAGTGCATGGTTCAGGATAACTTTTGAATTTTATCTGAGATAATATAAAATACTACTCATAATTTTAGTAGATAATAATGCAGAGATATAAATAAAACAATGTTGTAGAAATATTTTTGGATTTTGTTCTTTTGAAATGCATGAAAAATTATTTACAACTATTTATAGTGATGAGACTTTTGGATCTATGCATAATATCTTTTTAGGTGCATGATATTCATGGGTTCCTTGAGATATTTTCCATCCAAGGTAGCCAATCTGTATGCACCTGATCCAAATTTGGCAGTGATGATGTATGGTCCAAGCCAGTTGGGTTGGAATTTTCCTTTAAGGTCTTTTCTTGCGTTAGTATTTTTTTGATTTTCTTTTAAGACTAAATCTCCAACTTCAAATGATCTGTTATGGACTTTCTTAGCATATGATCTTTTAAGTTTGTCTTGGTAGGCACAAAGATGTTCTAAAGCATGAATGCGCTTTTCATCTAGAAGTTCTAACTGACTTAATCTTCCAGCACGATATTCATCTCCAACTTCCGCATCTTGAAGTAAAAGAGCTAAAGAAGGAACTTCTAATTTGAATGGAAAAACAACTTCAACACCATAAACCAAGACAAAAGGAGATGCACCCGTAGGAGTAAAAACACTAGTTCGATAAGCCCACAAGGCAGGATATAATTTTTTTTTCGTAAGTAGTGTTTGTATTTACAATGGGTTTTAACAAGGATCCCAAAACCTGATTACATAAGCAATGGGCCTAGGGCATCAATCCCTTGAAACCAAACACCAAAATAGAAATCCCACCCAGCCGGTAACAAAGAAGCATGAAACAATCCCTCTCCACGGGAAACAAACAAATAAGAAAGAAAGTAGTTTTGGAGATCCCGCCCAACGAGGAGTAGCCAAAAACCACCATCGAGAAGATCCCGCCCAGCAGAAAGCAAAGAAAAACCGTTACAATAAAATCCCGCCTCACGGGAAGCAGTCAAAACCACCACAAACAGTCCCGCCTAGCGGGAAGCAACAGGGAAATCCCGCCATCCGGGAAACCAACAGAAAAGAAAGGATCCCGCCTCGCGGGAAAACCGACGGATTTGGCGGATCCCGCCCTGTGGAGAAACCAGCCGCCCACCGAGAAAACATTTCGTTCAGCGAGAGCCATCCTGTAGGAAGCCGACAGCCAGCACAGAGAGGATCCAGCCCATCAGGAAGTGACCAAAGAGTTGTACCACAAGGAACCCGCCCTGGGAAAACAGAAGAGGATCCCAGCAGCAGGGACCAAGAATCCCGTCCAAGCACAGAGCCCGCCGAGGATTCACAAGAAAAAGGGGGAAGCTGTCCAAACCCTAAACCGTCACCTCCATCGCATCGAGAAACGCAGGGGACCAGATCCACGTGAATAACCTGCAAAAAAACCCCAGGGGGAAGCCTGAGGGAAAAAGGGAAGGGATCCCCAACCAAACAGGGATCCCTGGGAAGCACCAGTCTGAAAAAACAACCAAGGAAACCCTAGCCGGCCGGGAGGGGCGCAGATAGTGGAGAAGGATCTCCCCCCAGGAGATCATCTGCAAACAACCACTCCCCGGGAGGGATGACCTGGGTTGAGCCAGGGACTGGGCAGAAACCAGGAGCCATGGGAGGGGGAGCAGGGGAGGGACCAGAGCCCTCCCCTCTCTCCAAACAAATATGGATATAATTGTATATTCTAGTCATAACCTATTTTATTAACCAATATTTTTAGTATTTTGATTAATGTTTTATTGGATGCTTCAACTTGGCCATTTCCTTGTGGATAATAAGGAGTAGACCATCTATGTTGAATTTTATATTTTTGACATAATTTTTTAATGTCTTTATTCTTAAAGCAAGTACCATTGTCAGAGATGAGATTATATGGAATTGCAAATCTACAAATGATTTGATTAAAGATAAATTTAGAGACTTGGACTCCTATGCAAGAATCTAAAGGCATGGCTTCCACCCACTTTGTAAAATATTTTGTTGTAGTTATTATAAATTTATGACCATTAGATGAGACAAGATTAATTTTACCAATAATGTCTAAACCCCATTTAGAGAAGGGCCAAGGAGAAGCTATGGTTTGGAGTTCCTGAGTAGGAGCATGGAAAAGGTCAGCATGTCTTTGAAATTTATCACAATGACACACATAATCATTGGCATGTTTTTCCATGGAAGGCAAAAAATAAACTATTCTAAGGAGCCTTTTAGCAATGGTGCCTCCATTAAAGTTTCCTTTGTAGGATCCATCATGGGCTTCGCTTAAGGCTTTCTCAGATTATTCTAGGTTTAGACATCTAGGATCCATCATGGAAAACACCATATTGGGCTGCTATATCAACCCTCCTCCTCCATATCTAGGTCTGTTAGGTATAGTGAGTCTAATCATAGTGTATCTAGATCTAGAGCTCCTTCAGGGTCACAAGGATCCTCCTATAGGTATTAGCTAGTGCTTAGATGCACATTTTGCATATGAGCCTTGGCACTCTATTGTATATAGCCTCTAGAAATTCATTGTACATGCGTATATATATATATATATATATATATATATATATATATATATATATATATATATATATATATATATATATATATATATATATATATATATATATATATATATATATATATATATATATATATATATATATATATATAGACATTGCTTTTACTTTTGTGTTATGCTTTTGTTTGAATTCATGTGTATATGTGTGATGGATGATAATAAAATGATAATGTGTATGGATGCAAATGCTCTAATGCACTAATGATCATTCGTAGTTTATATTTTACTTGACCATGTATAACATTGTTGTTTAATCAGGGGTACCAAAATTGTGGCATGTGAAAAAGAAGACTCATGTAATGATATGGATAACCGATTATTTTGTAGAGACTCAAACATACTAGTGATATCCAAAAATATTACTAAATGTTGTCTAATTTCTATAGGATCAAATGTGTGTGTAGTGAATTTATTTTCCAAATCATGAGTATGGTAATGACTTAAGGTAATCAAGAACCAATGTGTGTGCAAGTGAGTTCATTAACCCATATTGAGTTAATTGATATGAAACCTATCATGGATAAGACAAGGAAGCTAGCCTATTCGTATGTGCAGTTAGAGGTCTCTTTAAGAGAGACGTGTTGCCATGCATAAGTGTCCTCCATAACCAATCAAGAATCTATAGTTCCAGTGGAGATTAGCTCCATAGTCCAAGAATCCAATCTCTAAGCTTTGGGGATTCAAACTACCTAACCGTCTGACTAAAAATGTAGTTCTATCATTACAACTTGAGAATATATGGTGCGTGATGTGTAAAATATTTATAGCTTTGGGAAACTAGATTCTCAACTAAAGTGTGATGAAAATTTTACCCTATCCTTACTACTCATTCTTGTATTTGGAAATTATGATAGTGGTGAAAACCACTATTTTTTATTTTTGGACTATGTGCATAATGGGACAAGCAAGGAATACCCTTTTCACTTTGAGGTTCAACCCAATCATGGTGTTATCCCTCTTTTATACAAGATATTTTTAAGATGTGTAATTGTGTTTGGTTCAAGATTTTTAGAGCCAGTTTGTAGAACTCAAAATTTTCTTAGTGAAAATGTGTCTTGGTCCTTAAAAAAACTCGACATGTATTGGAGGTTGCTACAAACACTAGGAGTGGTTGAGTGACCAATAACACCTAGGGATTAAATACATGTAGTTTACAAATGATAATTTAACTTTATGGAATTGTGTAATGAGAGGAATGATAATTTGAAGGTGCCCCTAAGTAATTCAACAAAACTTTATTGGATCAAATTATTATCTAGACCTCCTAATATGAAATGAAATGTGTGAAGGTGGTTGTGAATGCAATGTATGAAATGAAATTTGTGAAATGCAATGTGCAAAATGTAATATGTGAAATGCAATATTGTTTTTGTGTATTATCCATGTATATATACATATATATAAATCACAATAAGCATAAAATGCTCTCAAGTGGATGATGTTAAGTGGTTTAGGCTCTTCGACTCCCTCTAGATTGGCAAGCTTATAAATATGGAAGGAGAATCCAAGTATTTCTTGATGTCATAGAAATATTTTTGACATCATCTATCCATGAAAATGTCACCCCCTTTTATAGTAGGTGACTGAATGGCCTGCATTTGTCAGAAATTTGTGTAATGAAACGATAGATTGATTGAATCTTTCCTTGTAAACTACATAATTTATTCAAGTTTGTTAGGGAGGCATCTCCATGATGGCCTTGAATTTTTTTGGGTCCACCTCAATGCCTCTTTTGGATACAATAAATCCTAGTAGTTTTCTTGAGGTGACACCAAAGACACACTTTGTGGGGTAACCAAGTTAGGGTCAAGACCAGACATGTCTTTGTAGGACTATGGACAATTACCTTTCTTCTTCTTGAGGAGATAAATTAATTGTTCTTGTTTATTTATGGATAGAATTTTACCAATTTTAATGATTTGAGGATTGTCTATATCTAAACTAAAGTTCACATCGATGGTATCTTCAATGGACATATGAGAATCTTCCTCAAGTTGATGGGACATTAGGATCAGATAAATATCATCTATGACATTATAAAACTCTTCTAACATAGTTTCTTCCATGTATGCCTAGAAAACCTCAGGATCTAAAGGTGAAGGTTAAGGTGAATGTGGAGGTGACGAAGGAATGTAGTTGGCTAAAGCCCTTAACAATTCCTCAAAAAATTATGGAGGCAAGAAAATCCGGTCCATATCAATAAGGCTCATATCAATTGGAATTGGCTTTGCCAAATCATATGGATTACGAAGTGGGGTGAATAAGTCAAAATGATTCATGTTAACTCAAAGGGGAAATTAGTGGTTGGCAATGTGAAGTATTGGTAGATTATGTCTACTAGAATTGATGCAAGAACTCTAGGAACCTGAACAACAACGAGCAACACAAATAAATGCAATAGGAAAAAAGCCATGCACATGCAACGCAATGATGATTTTTTTTGTGAATTTTTGTGTGTTTTTTATTTTTTTAATTATGCACATATGTTGCAAAATTTTTTGATGACGTGGATCAATGAAGTGGAGGTGGTGGTTCACTAGTTGGTTCAACTTGCTCTTGTGGAATAAGGAAGTGAAAAATAGACTGATGGATGGGGAACATTCTGAGGTAATACTCATCCTATTTGGTGAATGGAATTATGGGTGTTTATTCCTCATTAGATTCATCAGAACCTATTGACATAACGTCATTTTATTCATAGATTTCTTCCTCAAAGTCATCAGTGTGATGGGTTTCTTCTTCTAAATTTAAATGGAGATTTTGAAAAGCTTGTTCAAAAGAAGAAGTGGAAGAATGAAAGTGATAGCCTAAACCTGAATGGTTGTGCACTTCTCAATATGGAGTATCGATGAGGTCATGCATTTTTTTTTTTTTATGTTGTCCTAGGCCATATCCTTTCCAATTAACCCGATGGAAGTATCAAGATGGAAAACCTGACATATGTTGTATATTGGCAAGGGTTTGTTGTTTGGGTTCATCTAGGGAAGATTGTAACATCCTCCAAAATAAAATTTTTAGTATGCTTACTTTATTTGCAAGGACAAGATACTACTGATCCATTTGTGGATGTAGGAATAGGTATCCTTGATGGAGAAAAAGAGTAGATCAAGAAGAAATACCTCATCGTGTTGATGGATGATGAGCATTAGCAAGAGGTAAGAAGGGGGTATATGATGAGTGACAGGGTATTTGCAGTTTCTAGGGATAAATATCCCTACTGGTAGTACACCCACCCAAAGGTCCATGTAGTTGCATTTAGAATTTTGTGTATTTTTGAGATTTTAAAATTTTTATGAATATTTATTAAATTAAATTAAAATTTAAAAATAAATAAAAATTACACATAATACTTAAATTAAAATAGAATTATAATTTAAGGTTTAATACATATAATTAAAATTATGCGTCAGTAGGGGACGTTTTTCGCAGGACTGCCCAAACTATCGAACTTGTTTCGGCCATATCTCACTCATCCGGACTCGGATTGAGCTAAAATTTTGAGGGTAGATGCCTGAAAAACCCTAGAACGTCTCCACCAATTTTCATATCATTTGGAGCAACACAGATCCTAGCGCATCCCTATGTGTGAACGAGATTTTTGGCAAGCGACTATGCGAGGGTTTCATCTGGGTTGAGTGCAAGCAGCTCCAGAGGTTGGTTTTTAGGGCCTTCGGGCCCTAGCGGCCAATATTTTTGTGGTTTATGCTCAATATTTTAGCAGGAAATGTTGCAGGGGATCCAATATGGGTTAGAAATTTATCTTTCAACAGATCATACTGTGAACTTGAGTGACAACGACTTCCAATTTGCTGCACAAAAGAAAAGTGAAAACCATACCTTTCCACGACGTCTAGGGCAAGGATTAAAGAGATCACGAAACAAGTTTCAAGCAGTTGATCAAAAAATGGCTCATATCTCAAGTGAATCTGGTGCTAAGGTGCACCCACAAAATAATTCTACTATGAAAACCCCTGTCAAGGGTAAGAATTTTGAAAACTCAGCCCCAAAAATGAATTTTAGGGATGCCCTCCATGGTGGACAGCCTCAGCCCAATGCTAATATCAATCTTAGGGCTTCCCATAAACCTCTAAGAATGCCTAATATTGATCCCAGGAAAATGGAGTCAGGATGTCTTAAAGCAGCTGATGGAACTCCTATTGTTAAGCTTGATATGGGTAACATTCAGACTGGCATTGAAGATTTGGAAAAAAGAGGACTAATTTGTCGGTTCGTGGGTTTTCGTCCGAGCCTATCTGCTTTCAAAGTCTGGGCTGCAAAAAGCTGGAAAACTAAAGGTGAGTTACAAATCTCTATTTATCCAAATGGTTATTTTCTTGTTTTATTTGCTAATAATGAAGATAGAGAGAAAATTTTTCAAGGGGGTCCTTGGTTTTTTGGAAGGGCAGGGCTTTTCATGAAGCCCTGGCATACTAAATTTAAAGCCAAAGAAGAGATGCCTTCTATAGCTCCCGTGTGGGTTAGACTCTTTGGCCTCCCTATTGAATTTTGGAATCCTACTATTTTTTCTTCAATTGGAAACTCTTTAGGAACTTTTATGATGACTCTGATTGTACTCAAAATTTTGAACATATTATTTATGCTCGGATTTGTGTTTTAATGGATTTTGACAAACCCCTACCTAAAAATATCACATTACAATTTGGGGAAGACACTTGGGAGCAAGTAGTGGACTATGAGAACATTCCTTTTCATTGTAGAATTTGCCATGAATATGGTCATTTGGCCAATGCTTGCCCAAATAAAATTCCTGATCAAAAGAAAGAAGATATAAACTCAACAGGTTTCCAAATGCCTAAGAAGAAGAACACTAGAAAAAACCAGTTATGAAGGATCAATCAAAGTCATCTCGCTAATATGTTTGAAATCCTTTCCACAAATGATGTCCCAAGTGAGGAAGAGGAAATAATGGAAACATAAATCTTAGAAACACAATTTAAATATGAAGGGAAGAACTCAGAGACAAACCAACAAATCAAAGGTTTTCAAAAAAAAAAGGGAGAAAATTTACACAAGAAAAACAATCTTTTAAATGTCAAAACTTCAAATAATACAGGTCCCAATATAGACTCCGTTGAACCCTCTAGTAAAATTTTGGTTGTGTACGAGCATTCTTCAAGGTTAGAAGCCATCTCATATTCAATTGGAATAAGTCAAGAAACAGGGAAAAAAACTGAAGATGGATTCTAATCAAAAAGCAGGTCGCAAGACCAATCAATATCATATGGTAAAAGAAGGTGAAAAGCTTGTAGAGGAAGGTAAGATTAATGCCCTTCCCAACTTTTTTAGCCCTGGTATTAATGAAGATCATCACTTGGAATATTAGAGGACTCAAAGGGAGTCTTTCAAAACAAAATGAAATTAGAAGAATGATTCAGATAAATCATCCACATCTTGTTTTCCTTCAAGAAACAAAGATGTCAATGGAGGATATGGACTCAATTGCCAGTAAAATTTGGCCAGCTGGAAAAGTGGTTTCCCTCAGTTCCTAAGGGACTTCTGGTGGCATTGCTTGTCTTTGGGACCCAAAAGAGGTAGTTATTCACCATATGGTTGGCAGTTGGGGTCTGTTGGCTATAGCTATTCAAAGTAGACATTCCAACCAAATTATGCTCTGCATTACTGTTTATGCTCCGACTGCTTTGGAGGAAAAAGAAGACAGTGGAAGGATATAACTCATATTATCTCTCATTTTCCTGAAGCTTGGATCTTGATCGGAGGAGATTTCAATACCATCCTCTCTCTGGATGAGAAAAGGGGGGAAATAGAAATTTGGACAAAAGCACCGACCTCATGAGCGAATATATTGCAAACCTCCATCTTGTGGACATCCAACCAGATAATGGCCTTATGACTTGGTCTAACAGAAGGCAAGGCTTAGCTTGTATAATGGAGAGATTGGATAGGTTTTTGCTCTCTAAAAATTTCTTAATCCATGGTCACATTCCTAAAGTGAAGACTCTTAATAATGTTGGTTCGGATCATTGGCCACTCATGGTGGAAATGTGGAAAACCAATGTGAGTTTCTCTCCTTTTCATTTTCAATTAATGTGGCTTAGAGACATTTCCTTTAGACCTCGTGTGCAACAATGGTGGAAGGAAGGTAAACCTAGGCATGGGACTAAGATGTTCTATTTTGCCAAAATACCGCAATACATTAAATCCAAAATCAAGACTTGGAACTGGAAAGAGTTTGGGGATGTTCATAAAAAAACATGAAGTTATTGCTCATCTTGAAAATTTGAATAAGAAAATCCATTTAGATGGCCTCACAGAGAAGAGAAGTGCAGATGAAATTAAACTCACAACTTAGAGGAATGGGAAAAAAGAGAAGAAATCTTATGGAAGCAAAAATCTAGAATTCAATGGCTCAAAGAAGGAGATCGAAACACAAATTTCTTCCACAAATCTCTTCTAGCTCAAAGATCTCACAACTTTATTTCTTCCCTGAAATCATATTCTGGAGATGTTGTTTATACTTGGGATGGCATGAACTCTATTGTTGTTGATTACTTTTCCAATATTTTTGTTGCTACTCCTCTTGACTCAACTTCTCAACAAAATGTTCTTCAAGCAATCCCTTCTCTTATCACTTCTGAGGAGAACTCTATTTTGACTGCTCCTATTACTATCAATGAGCTTCAACAGGTAGTTTTTAAAATGCAAAAAGGGAAAACCCCGGGTCCTGATGGTTTTCCCATTGAGTTCTACCAAGAGTTCTGGGATATCCTTCATGTTGATTTATTAGAGGTGGTGGAAGAAGCCAGGAAAGCCAAAGAAATTTTGAAGGTTATCAATAAAACTTATATTACTCTTGTTCCAAAAGCTCAAGAGGTTGATCATATCTCAGCTTTTAGACCTATTGCTTTATGTAATGTTCTTCTCAAAATCATTACTAAAATCATGGCAGAAAGGTTGAAGCCTCTTTTGCATAAGATTATTTCCCCAGAGCAAGGGGGTTATGTGGAAGGGCGTCAAATAGTAGATGAGATAGTTCTTGCTCAGGAAGCCATCCATTCCATGGATATGCAAAAATCTCCTTCCATGTTCATTCGGTTAGACTTATCCAAAGCTTATGACAGAGTGGATTGGCACTTCCTTATCAAAGTTTTGAGGCAATTTGGTTTCTCTAAGGATTGGATGGATTGGATTATGGGATGTATCTCTTCAGTTTCCTACTTAGTTCTTATCAATGGCAGGCCTTCTCAGTCATTCCCAGCTTCCAGAGGTATTAGGCAAGGTGACCCGCTATCCCCTTATTTATTCATCATTCTTGTTGAATGCTTGGGTAGGACTATAACCAAAAAGAGGGAAAACAAAACCCTTGAGGGAGTTACCATTGCTCATGGAGCTAGACCTATCTCTCATCTTCAATTTGTGGATGACTCTACTCTTTTAGGTAAAGCTACAGTTAAGGAAGCTTCTAATATTAAGCAAATCATTAGCTGTTTTTCTAAGGCTATCGGGTAGTTGATCAATGAAGACAAATCTAAAGTTATTTTCTTTCACTGCTCTGCTAGACAGGAATCCATGGTCTTGGATAAATTAAGATATAAGAAGACCTCCCTTCCAATCACTTATTTAGGTATTCCCATAAATATTCAAAGGCAGAAAAATAAATATTGGAATTGGTTGTTGGACAAAGTCAAGAAGAAAATTGGAAAGTGGACCAACAGGTGGCTTTCTTCTGGGGGTAGAATCACCTTGGTAAAATCAGTCCTTCAAGCTATTCCTATTTATGTATCTTCCATGTTGAATATTCCAAAGGTTGTTCTTCGAGAACTGGATCAAATCAGTCATCGTTTCCTTTGGAGTGGTACTAAGGAGAAAAGAAAATGGGCCTTGGTGAAATGGGACACTTTATGTCTTCCTAAGAATAAAGGGGGTTAGGATTCTGGTCTTCTATTAATAACAACAAAGCTTTAGCTGCTAAATTATATTGGAGGATGTTGCATAACCCCAATGCTCTTTGGGCCAATAATCTCCGTGCTAAATATGTTGAGAACAAAAGTCCTGAAGACCTTGTTCGCTATCAACTTCCTACCAAAGGTTCTCCCATTTTAGCAGCTCTTAAGACTGGTGAGGATTTGATAAAGAAAAATTTATTTTGGATCATTCATAATGGTCAACAGGCAAATTTTTGGATAGATTCTTGGGATGGTCACAAGCCTTTGATAACTCCTTCCGATTGGAGGCCTTGGATGGAGGAGCTTCACCGAGCTAACTGGATAAAGGTGGCTAATTACTGTCGGTACCATACTGGTAATTCAAAGGTTGGTAGATATTGGATCCCTATTGAGGACTGGCCTATTCAAATCCTAGAAAGGCAAAGACAAGATATCCAAGGCATCCTTCATATGAGATCTCTCTCTTGGTCCCATGAAAAAGATTGTTTTGGATGGAACAACACTACTAAGGGTGAGTATTCAGCTGCTCAAGGTTATTTGACCTTATGCCATAATAATCCCAACCATTCTTCTGACATATTTTCTCAATTGTGGGCTCAAAAGCTCTGGCCTAAGGTGAGGTTCTTTAATTGGCTTTTATTGCATCGTAGGGTGCTTACCGGTGAGCAACTTATGAAGCGTGGTTTTCATGGCCCTTTTAGATGTGAGATGTGTGAAGAGAATGTAGAAACTCTCAACCATATTTTTATTGAGTGTACTTTAGCCTCTGAGCTATGGAGGAGAATGGCCACTTTACTTGGCTTACAGTGGTCCAATTTTTTTACTTTTGAACAACTTTGGAGGGATTGGCCTAATCAAGAGGGTGTTGATCATTTTATTAGGCAGTTAGTTTGGATGGGTTCTACCATTCTTCTTTGGAATATTTGGATTGAAAGGAACAACCAAATTTTTAATCAAGATAGGAAGGATATTCACTATATTTGGCAAAAGACCATAGCCAACTTAGTTGAATCAGTCCATCAACTCCTTAATCACCCCCAAAACTCCCACCAAATATGGGATCAAGTGATGCAAATATTGAAGATTAAATCTTCTAAGGGCAACCAACTTAAAGGGAATGTGAGTATTAGTAAGATGGATAGGACAAGAAATTGGCAACCTCCTCCTAAGGATTTTGGAAAAGTCAATACTGATGGAGCCTCTAGAGGGAACCCTGGAAAAGCCAATGTGGGAGGAATTGGTAGACTTTCAGATGGCTCCCTGGTTTTTACTTTTGCTGAGAATTTGGGTATTCTTTCCAATAACCTTGTTGAGGGGTATGGTATCCTCAGAGGCCTTCAGGAGGCTACTAAGGTTGGATGGGAAAAGGTGTTAGTTGAGTCTCGACTCTCAACTTATGATTAATATTTTGAAGACTCCTTCCAAGAATCATAAGGTTGATTGGAGAATAAAAAGAATTATTGAGAAGATTCAATTAATCCAGATGGGATTTTTGAAAGTTGATTACAATCATGTGGTCGAGATCAAAACAAGAGTGTTGATGCTTTAGCTAATTGGGCTTTGGACAAAGGTGATCTTACTTGTTATGGCCACCCTCCTAGATGGTGGGCTTCACAAATTAGGGAAGCTCTTCTTTCTATCATTTCTTTGGATGGCTCCAGTTCTAAAGGTACCTAGTTTCTTCTTGCTTTTTTTTGCTTCTCTTTGGTTCATTCAGTTTTTTTAGTTCCCTAGCTCACTCTTTTCTTTCTTTTGTTTCCTTTGTTGTTTCTTGCCTTAATAGTCTTCTGGTCT
This sequence comes from Wollemia nobilis, assembly GCA_028583015.1. Classification (NCBI taxonomy): domain Eukaryota; kingdom Viridiplantae; phylum Streptophyta; class Pinopsida; order Araucariales; family Araucariaceae; genus Wollemia; species Wollemia nobilis. The sequence continues at coordinate 1,771,080 of JAQPPZ010017049.1, read as the reverse complement.
AGATAGGTCATTGTTATGTTCAATTTTTTTTTTTTTTTTTTTTGTTTAGTTTTTTAAGGTGTGTGTGTTCTTTTGTTTTGTTTTGTTTTTGTGTTCTTTGTGTTGTTTTTTGTTGTTTTGTGTTTTTTTATGTTTTTTGTTATTGTTCTTGTGTTTTTGTCGTTCTTGTTCTTGTGTTTCTCTTTGTTTGTGTTAATTCATGTTTTTTTGTGTGAGTGTTTTCTATGTTTTTTGTTTTTGTTTATTGTCTCGTTGTTGGTTGTTTTTTATTTTTATTTTTATTTTTTTTAATATTTTAGGTTTTGGTTGTGTTTATTTTTCATGTTTTTTTTGGGTTATGTCTTTGTAGTGTTCTGTTGTTTTTGTCTTGTTTGTGTTTTGTTATGTGGTTCTTGTGTTTTTCTATGTGGTTCGTGTTGTGGTTTCTTTTATCTTATTGTGTGTGTGTTTGGTTGTGCTTTTGTTTTTGACACACTCAAGGAGCATGTTTTTTATTTTATTTTATTATTTTTGTTGTTATTTACTTATTTTTTAAATTGGTTTTGTGTGTTTGTTTGCTCCTTGAGTATGTCAAAGGTGGTAGGCCAGGTCCGAGTCCTGGGCATTTTTGGCGGAATGGATACCCCTGCCTCCTTGGGTCTTACCCGAAAGTGGCATCCCTTTTGGGATGTTTTCCACAAATAAAAAAAAAATTATGCATCGGTAAAATATCATTAACATTTGGAAAATTATGAAGGTGGAAATTTGCATGAAAAAACACACTTGTCATGTGAACCGTTGGTTGCTCTTCTATTTAGCAAAAAAAAAAAAATGAATGGATTTATTCGGGCTACGAGCAACATTAGTGGACTGACTATGCTCTGTTACCAGGTATTTGTGTTGCTTCTTATTAATGCTGTAGGAAAGTTTTGAATAATGCTTTTTCATTTAGAGTTATGGTAAAAATTATAATTTATGTCTTATCTTTAATTTTCCAACCTCATTTGAGTGTGAATTTTCTATGTGTAAATTATTTTGATCAGTTAACCATAAACCAACACAAATAAAATGAAAGAATATGTTTTGAATTAGATTTTTATCTTGTTTGCGGTCTTGCATTGGTTGTATGCATAATAGGTAGGTTGCATTCATAATATAGTAGGTTGCTCTAAAATCTACCCCCCTTATGCACATCATTCTCTACCAAGTAGATCGACATCGAAGCTGCACGAATGAATTATCAGGATACGATGTGACTCTAGTTGCATTAAGGGCGATGTTCATATGTTGTTGAGACCAGTATAAGCCATATTTTCTAGGAACATACCTTTGTAATAATGCTTTAGCTTTCAAATGTATCCTTGAATGGTGTGAAACTTATATGAAGACCCATTTATAGTTTTACCATATCTGAGAGTCTGGTTGTGGGTATTTTTTTTATTCTAATTTTTTATCAAAGTGAACCGGATGTGACATAGGTCGGGAACAAGACTTTTAATAAAACTAGCAAACTGGATTCTATGGTATAGAGAAATTTTTCAATAGATCTTATTGGGACCTTTATGTGTTTATTGTATTAAGAAAATCAAATAAGTCTTTGTTTAGCTGTGTGGTATTCTTGTTTAATTTTAATGATGGAAAAAGTAGTAGATATGGTCCAAACGTCTCTGTCAACACAGTTGTATTGATGTCATACTTTCCTGTACTCGAGCATTATTTATTAAATAAGGAATTATGAATTCACTATGAATTCGAATATAAAGTCTTGTATCAAACAGATGATAATATTTCTGAGGAAAACATTAGTGTTGTTAGTTGAAAGACTGATGAGCTTTGTAGATTGTAAATTATACACATGTCTGCTTGGGATGTAGCTATGTGTAGGAACTTAATGTATGTACGTAAATTATTAACAAGCTGGCAGTTTTACATTGTATTGTTAGACAATATGTAAATAAATAAGATTATGGTTATTTTCTGTTGATTGTATCTTGTCTACCTTTCGATGACGAAACTCACCTCCTCATATGCTGAACCTTGGAAGATTTCCTTTACGCAATTTAAATATAATGTTTTGAAGTGGTTTAATAGATACACTAAATTTGATTATCACTCTAAGTTAAAGTTATAACTATTAGCAAGGAGTCAATTAATACCATTTGGTAAATATAAATCATCTGTGATAATATATCATGCTTCACCGTTGTTCATACAAACACTCTGATAATTCCAAGGACCCAATAATATCATCCTTGGTTTAATAGTGATAGTAAATTTAAAAATATTTAAAAAATGAACATTCATTTAGTCTCAAATAAATCGTATTATAAATTTCTCATGTGTAGGTTGACCTAGGCTAAACCAATAAGAGATATCAAATGCCACTTTGGTTCATCTTTTTATTTCTTTCTCCAAAAAAAATATTAGAAAACTATTTAATAAATTGCAAATTATTTATTGTAGGGTATGACCATATTAGGTGCTCGAATAGTATATAAAAGCCTTAGAAAACAATTAGGGATGACAAGACGAAAGGGTTCGGATGAATTATGCCTCCTATCCAAAAAAATTCTGCCATTCAACCTAGATTTTTGGTAAATATAAATTAATAATAAATGGTAGTGTGCTTTCTAGAGAAGGATCATCTAATAATACAGACAAGAATTAGTAAGAAATTAACAACCTTTGTTGGAGAAAGTCCATATACACACTAGCTTTTAAGAGAACATCAAATTAGAAACTTACTTTGAAAATGACAAAAGAAAAAAACATAACATCTTAATTACTTTATATACATTATTTTTGAAGATGAATATAATGCTTTATTACTATAATTGATCTGTCTTGATGAAAATATTTGTCTCGTTATACTTTTTAACAAATAGATATATATATTGAATTGAAGTAATATAAGAAAAATTATGTCTGATAAACAACATAGTTACCATAGTAGATAATATAACACTTTATTAAGTTTTTCAAATTTCCATATGATTAATCTAATTCTTTGTTTCTATATGAGCAAAATATGTTTTACACCTTTGTAGACTATATAAAATTATTATATGTTGTAATGTATGATTCTTATTATTTAAATAATCCAGAAATATTGTTATACAATAAAGAATATGTTTTAAACATTTATGAGAAGAGTTAGGAATGTTGGAAATTTTGAGTTAGTTGTGTTGTCATTGATGTCAAGAGTCAATGTCAGGAATCAGTGCAGGACTTGGCAGAAGAAGGGTTAAAATATTTATATTTTAATCCCAAGAGATTTGATCTAAGAGCTCCAGTTGCTTGGTCAAAAGGATGGTTAAATACCCTGAAGAAAAGGCCTAAAGGAAATAATATTATAATATTTATTATTATAATATTAAAGGCAGTCAGAAAAGGCCCAAGGGCGAAAGAGGAAAACACCTAGGCCCAATGGAAATAATATTATAATATTTCATTATAATATTAAAATTTTAATTATGCCTAAGGTAGTTTATAAATAATTTATAATATTTACATTATAAAATTATTTATAAAAAAATATTTTAAATAACCCAAAGTTGGGTTAGGCGCCAAAAATCATTTATCTTCACATGCATTGGGATTTAATTAATTATTTCTACCAACGTGGAGGAGAGGGAGGCATATGGTATAAATACCATAGCCTTTCCCAAAAGGAAAGTAAGTCTCCGAAAAATTCAAGTGCATGCGAATTAAGAGGGAATGCGACATAATTTCGTGAGCAAGCAAAGCTAAGGAGAAAGATTTAATTTTTATTTAACCTCCGAATTTTGAGGAAGTCAAAGCGGTGAAAGTGGAAGGGACCACCAACCAATGGTGGTTGGGCTAGCGGTGATTTTGGATTGTGCAAAGGTTTTGGAATGCGAGGTGCTGCGTTCGATTTCCGTCGACGACGTGGAAAGAGCCTTTTGGCTCTTGGCAGGCAAGGGAGAGTCAAAGCACTTTTAGCACCTTTGACTCCCATGTGAGCGCTTAGCTCACGCGGCTAGGGAGCCATGGCTAAGGCACTACAGGCGCTTCGACCAGGGATCGAATCCCATGGGGAGCGCACGAGGAGGTATTTAATTTTTATTAAATTGTGTATTGCCCTAAGGTTGTTGATAGCGCTCAAAGCGCTTGGATTATTTCTGTGCTTGGAGTGTAGTGTGAAGAGGGAAAATTAGCACGTGAGGTTATTTGTTTTGTTAAAGTGTTTAGGGAGTTAAAAGGGTAAGGTAATTAATTTTTACCTTAGAGAAGTTGAAATATTTTTATTGAGGGTTAAAAATATATTGCACTATTTTATAAAGTTAATTACTTGAAAAATGCAATATTGAGTAGGGAGACATAAGTAGTGTTTGGATTGTTTCATGCATTAAAATTTTGAAAAAGGGTTATTGTGAAATTGAATGGTTGAAGTCTTTATTTGACAAAGTTTGGAGATAATAAGGTGTACTTGAGTTTTGTTAATCTTGTAATCTTTGAGTGAGGATTTTTGCTATCTAACCCTTGAGATTGGCAAAGAGGTTGATTGTGATTGAGACAGGTTTTGAGGTCATTTCTCCATCAAGAAAAAGGTATGGGCATATCTTCCTTGTGAGTGAAATATTGTTGGATTGAATGTTGTGAATGCTAAGTTGGAGTGAAAAGGATTGTTTGATAAGCATTGTTGAGTTTGGTTTTGAGATATCCAATATTGATTGATGAAGGTTTTTCTGGAATGAAGGTTGATGCTAGAAACCTTGTTTGATAAGCATTGTTGGAAATATTTGAGTGAGCCTTCATGTGCATGATTAGGGTTTGTGAAATATCATGAGTATCATTGTTATGTGAACTATCTTGAACTAGGGTTTGTGAAAGATCATGAGTATCATTGTTATGTGAGGTTTGTTTGATAAGCATTGTTGACTAAGTTCATTGAGTGATTGGTTGAGTGGAGTTGATTGAGCTTAGTTGATTGGAAGTGTTGGAGTGATAGTTCAAGTTCTGTGAAACAAATTGTTCTTTACTAATTTGAGAAAGATTTTGAAAGTGATTGAGATTGTGTGAAACATATTGAGTCTCTAACCATTCTCTATATGTTTCTGTGGTAAAGAAAAGAAGATTGAAAGTGATTGAGCATTGTTGTGAGTGTGAAGCATATTGAGTCTTTAGCAATTCTCTATATGTTTCTGTGAGATTAAACAAGATTTTATGGTGAAGCTTGTTTGTGTGATTGAAGAGGATCAGTTTGAGTTGAGTTGAGTAAGATTTTGGTGGAAAGCTACAAATTTGAGGAATTTTTTTTTTAGTTTAAGTAGAAAGTTTAGAGAGGACTTGTGGATAGATTTGAGGTAAGTCTTTGAGAAGACTTGTGAGCAGAGTTGATTGATTGATTTGTTCAAACCTTGAGTTAAGGTTTGGGGTAGATCTAGCAGAGTTGATTTGTGATTGATTCAAGATTTGTGTTAAGGCTTGAGGATAGATTTGAGGGATTGTTTGTGAGATGAGGATATGTTTGTGTAGATTTGAGATAGATATTGAGTAGATTTGTGCTAGATCAAAGGATTATGTTTAGTGTAGATTTGAGATAGATATTGAGCATATTTGTGCTAGATTGAAGGACTATGTTTAGTGTATATTTGAGATAGATATTGAGTAGATTTGTGCTAGATCGAAGGACTATGTTTAGTGTAGATTGAGATAGATATTGAGTATATTTGTGCTAGATCGAAGGACTATGTTTAGTGTAGATTTGAGATAGAGCTGAGAGTAAGCTTTGGAGGTGATAGAGTAGAGGATAGTAGTCTCTAGTGGATAGAGATCCATTAGCTAGGGTAGTGAGGATAGAGTCTTCTGAGTGAGGATATGAGTCTTTAGTGGAGAGAGATCCACAAGCTAGTGTAGTGGAGGTAGTAGTCTTCTAGAGGATCACTAACTAGAGTAGAGGAGAAGGAGTTCTCCTATGGATAGAGATCCATGAACCAGCTGAGGGGATTGGTGTCTCCTATGGATAGAGATCCATGAACTTGATTAGGGTATTGGTGTCTCCTTTGGATAGAGGTCCATAAACATTGTAATAGGGAAAGGATTCCCAAGAGATTTATTGAGAAAATTTTAGTGAAATATTTTCTCCATGGAGTAGCCCACATTGGGTGAACCACGTTAAATTGGTGTCTCTATTGTGTATGGTGATTTATGCATTGCTTTGATTACTGTTATTGATATTGCCATTGATATATTGCATAATATTGTTTGGGTAAAGAAAAGTAAAAAGTGGTCTTATACTGTTCACCCCCCTCTCAGTATAAGCTTGTGTTCTTCAATTGGTATCAAAGCGGGTTCCTTCGAAAGAGTTTAACAACTTGAAGGAAAATCTTACAAGAACATAGATGGATTCTAAGAATGGATCTTTAGGGAATTCAACACCATTGTTCGATGGGAACAATTATGCACTTTGGAGTATGAGGATGAAGTTTCACCTAATGGCACTTGGAAATGAAATATGGGAAGCAGTTGAGAATGGATACATACCACCAACTACTCCACCTATAGATAAATATGGTAAGCTTCTACATAATTACAATTCAAAGGCAATGAATGGAATTTTGAGAGGTTTACATGAAATAGAGTTTATAAAGGTTATGCATTACAAATCAGCAAAGGAAATTTGGGATAAGTTGCAAGGCATATATGAAGGAGATAAAAAGGTCAAAAGGGTAAAGTTGTAAAATTACAAGAGAACATTTGAAGACCTAAATATGAAGGATGAGGAAAACATTGTTGCATATCTACTTCATGTGGATGAGGTTGTTAACTCCATGCAAGGACTTGGGCTTAAAGTTGAAGAATTGATGTTTGTGATAAGATTTTAAGGTCACTCCCAAAAAGGTTTAGTGAAAATATTTCAGCTATAGAAGAGTCAAAAGATATTGAAATTTTGACAAGGGATGAATTACATGGAATTCTCACAGCTTTTGAGATGAGAATAAAAGAGGAACCTATTCCCCAGAAAGAAGCAACCTTCAAAGTTACTAAGAAGATAAAGGGTAAGAAGTCAGATTCAAGCAATGAGTCATCCAGTGATGAAGAAGCAAATTATGGTAGAAGGAACAAGGACTCAAGAAAGTATAAAGGTATGAAATCAGTTAGATGTTTTAATTATGGAAAATATGGTCACTATGCATCTGATTTTCTAGAGGCTAGAAATAGCAATGATGAAGAAAAATAGGATCATAAGAATAGGGAAATAGGAAAATATAGGTACCAAAAGAAAAGTAGGGATGGACAAGGCAAGCAAGGAAAGAAGTTTTTCCAAAGGCATAAGAAGAGTTTCTATGCAGACAAGGTAGGTAAGAGCTCAAGTGATAGTGATGAAAGTTCCTCAGATAATGATAAATATGAAGTACTATTTCTAGCAAAAGAAAAAGATGATGTTAGAAAAAGGGCACCAATGATTCTCAAGTGTTTTAGATGTGGTAACTTTGGTCATCTTGAAGATAGTTGTACAAGGAATGGATTCAGTTTCAGTGATGATGAATATGAAGATACACTTGAAGGACCAGAAGAAAATCTTCTTATGGCAATAGAAGAAGAAGGGAGTACTTCTAGTGGAAATAAATCAGAAAGGAATGAAGATGATCCCAAAGGCAAACAAATAGAGGAAGAATCAGAGAAAGGAGAAGTTGATCTTGAGGGTGAGCTTATTTATGCCCTTGATGCATTAAGGGAGGTAAGAAAGCAGAACTCAAAACTCAAGCTTAAATTTCAAGAATGTGATGAAGAGAAAGGAAAGCTTATAGAGGATCTAACCAACTCAATAGCTAAGACAAGGAGATTCAAAGAGAAGTTAGAAGCAAAGGTTTTAGAATGTGAAAGGTTAGAGCATGAGGTAGCTTCACTAAGGAAGGAAGTAAAAGAGTCTAAAGATAAGCTACACAGGTTTGGGAGAAGCTCAAAGAAATTGGATAAGATTATCAAGACACAAAAACCTACATCAAACAAGACAGGTCTTGGTTTTGAACAGGTACAAAGAAAACAAGGAGAGGAGTCAATCTCAAGCTTCAAAGAAGAAGAAGCTTTAGAAGAAGAGAGTGTAAGAGAGAGTGAGACTTCTGAGGATGAGTTGGACAATAGAAAGTTCAACAAGGAAAGGAACAATGCACAAATGAGGAACAGATGGAACAGGAAGCAACATAGGGTAAAAGAGACTAAGAGACCAATGAGGTCAAGGCAAGGTAATTTCAATGGATGATGCTTCTCATGTCATAGGTTTGGGCACAAGGCTACACAGTGCAGGACACATGAAAGATAGGAATATGGAAATTTCAAAAATAGGCATCTTTTTCAAGGGTATTGCTACTCTTGTAATCAGTTTGGTCACAAGGCAGTAAATTGTAGGGTTCATGACAGGAATGGATATGGCTTCACCAGGAGAAACCTCAAGATATTTGCACCTCCAAGGAATAACAACATTAAGTGTTATAAGTGCAATAATGATGGGCATACAACAAAGTGGTGTAGAGCAAAAATTCCAGAGACAAGCAGGAACAGGAATAGTCAGAGGAATCAAAAGGATCAGTTGAGGAAGAAAGTAGACAAAGGTAAAGATCAGTGCATGCTGGGAGTAGAAATACTCCCACCCTAGAATTAACCACCTCAAGAGGAGGTGGGGGAGGGGCTAAGCTAAGAGTCTCATTCTTAGCCCCGAGCCCCAAAGGTGACCCTTTGCCATTGATGTCAAAGGGGGAGAGATTTGAGTTAGGGGGAGAGCATTCAGTCAGGGGAGCAGTTTCTTAGGGAGAGTAGTTTTGAAAGAGGAAAAGGTTTGGTAAAAAAAATGGGGTTGCCATCAATGACAAAGGGGGAGATTGTTGGAAATTTTGAGTTAGTTGTGTTGTCATTGATGTCAAGAGTCAGTGTCAGGAATCAGTGCAGGACTTGGTAGAAGAAGGGTTAAAATATTTATATTTTAATCCCAAGAGATTTGATCTAAGAGCTCCAGTTGCTTGGTCAAAAGGATGGTTAAATACCCTGAAGAAAAGGCCTAAAGGAAATAATATTATAATATTTATTATTATAATATTAAAGGCGGTCATAAAAGGCCTAAGGGTGAAAGAGGAAAACACCTAGGCCCAATGGAAATAATATTATAATATTTCATTATAATATTAAAAGTTTAATTATGCCTAAGGTAGTTTATAAATAATTTATAATATTTATATTATAAATTTATTTATAAAATAATATTTTTTATAACCCAAAGTTGGGTTGGGTGCCAAAAATCATTTATCTATTGAAGAAGCATTAATTAATTATATTCATTGACGTGGGAGAGAGGGAGGCATATGGTATAAATACCATAGCCTTACCCCTAAGTAAAGTAAGTCTCCGAAATATTTTAATGCATGCGAATTAAGAGGGAATGTGAAATAATTTTGTGAGCAAGCAAAGCTAAGGAGAAAGATTTAATTTTTATTTAACCTTCGAAATCTGAGGAAGTCAAAGCGATAAAAGTGGAAGGGACCACCAACCAATGGTGGTTGGGCTAGCGATGATTTTGGATTGTGCAAAGGTTTTGGAATGCGAGGTGCTGCGTTCGATTTCCACCGATGATGTGGAAAGAGCCTTTTGGCTCTTGGTAGGCAAGGGAGAGTCAAAGTGCTTTTAGCACCTTTGACTCCCATGTGAGCGCTTAGCTCACGTGGCTAGGGAGCCATGGCTAAGGTGCTATAGGTGCTTCGACCAGGGATCGAATCCCATGGGGAGTGCATGAGGAGGTATTTAATTTTTATTAAATTTTGTATTGCCCTAAGGTTGTTGATAGCGCTCAAAGCGCTTGGATTATTTCTGTGCTTGGAGTGTAGTGTGAAGAGGGAAAATTAGCACGTGGGGTTATTTATTTTTGTTAAAGTGTTTAGGGAGTTAAAAGGGTAAGGTAATTAATTTTTACCTTAGAGAAGTTGAAATATTTTTTATTGAGGGTTAAAAATATATTGCACTATTTTATAAAGTTAATTACTTGAAAAATGCAATATTGAGTAGGGAGACATAAGTAGTGTTTGGATTGTTTCATGCATTAAAATTTTGAAAAGGGGTTATTGTGAAATTGAATGGTTGAAGTCTTTATTTGACAAAGTTTGGAGATAATAAGGTGTACTTGAGTTTTGTTAATCTTGTAATCTTTGAGTGAGGATTTTTGCTATCTAACCCTTGAGATTGGCAAAGAGGTTGATTGTGATTGAGACAGGTTTTGAGGTCATTTCTACATCAAGAAAAAGGTATGGGCATATCTTCCTTGTGAGTGAAATATTGTTGGATTGAGTGTTGTGAATGCTAAGTTGGAGTGAAAAGGATTGTTTGATAAGCATTGTTGAGTTTGGTTTTGAGATATCCAATATTGATTGATGAGGGTTTTTCTGGAATGAAAGTTGATGCTAGAAACCTTGTTTGATAAGCATTGTTGGAAATATTTGAGTGAGCCTTCATGTGCATGATTAGGGTTTGTGAAATATCATGAGTATCATTGTTATGTGAACTATATTGAACTAGGGTTTGTGAAATATCATGAGTATCATTGTTATGTGAGGTTTGTTTGATAAGCATTGTTGACTAAGCTTTTGAGTGATTGGTTGAGTGGAGTTGATTGAGCTTAGTTGATTGGAAGTGTTGGAGTGATAGTTCAAGTTCTGTGAAACAAATTGTTCTTTACTAATTTGAAAAAGAGTTTGAAAGTGATTGAGTATTGTTGAGTGTGAAACATATTGAGTCTCTAACAATTCTCTATATGTTTCTATGATATTAAACAAGAATATATGTGAGAACTTGTTTGTGTGATTGAAGAGGTTTTCTGTAATAGATTGAGTTGAGTTGTAAGCTTTTGTGAAGTAAAGATTTGAGGTAAGTCTTAGTGAAGACTTGTTGAGAAGATTGGACAAGTTATAGTGAGGACTTGTTGAGCATATTTGAGGTAAGTCTTGGTGAAGACTTGTTGAGTAGATTGGAAGTTTAGTGAGGATTGTTGAGTTTGAGGTAAGTTTGGTGAAGACTTGTTGAGGATTGGACAAGTTCTAGTGAGGACTTGTTGAGCAGATTTGAGGTAAGTCTTGGTGAAGATTGAGAGTTTTTTGAAAGTTCTTGAGAGGACTTGTGGATATATTTGAGGTAAGTCTTTGAGAAGACTTGTGAGCAGAGTTGATTGATTGATTTTTTCAAACCTTGAGTTAAGGTTTGGGGTAGATCTAGCAGAGTTGATTTGTGATTGAATCAAGCTTTGTGTTAAGGCTTGAGGATAGATTTGAGGATAGAGTTTGTATTTGAAGGATGGTTTGTGCAGATTTGAGATAGATATTGAGTAGATTTGTGCTAGATGAAAGATTGTGTGAATAGATAGATATTGAGAGATTTGTGCTAGATAAAGTTATGTTTAGTGTAGATTTGAGATAGATATTGAGAAGATTTGTGCTAGATCGAAGGACTATGTTTAGTGTATATTTAAGATAGATATTGAGCAGATTTGTGCTAGATCGAAGGACTATGTTTAGTGCAGATTTGAGATAGAGCTGAGAGTAAGCTTTGGAGGTGATAGAGTAGAGGATAGTAGTCTCTAGTGGATAGAGATCCATTAGCTATGGTAGTGAGGATAGGTCTTCTGAGTGAGGATAGGAGTCTTCAGTGGAGAGAGATCCACAAGCTAGTGTAGTGGAGGTAGTAGTCTTCTAGAGGATCACTAGCTAGAGTAGAGGAGAAGGAGTTCTCCTATGGATAGAGATCCATAAACTAGCTAAGGGGATTGGTGTCTATTGTGGATAGAGATCCATGAACTTGATTAGGGGATTGGTGTCTCCTTTGGATAGAGGTCCATAAACATTGTAATAGGGAAAGGATTCCCAAGAGATTTGTTGAGAAAATTTTAGTGAAATATTTTCTCCGTGGAGTAGCCCACATTGGGTGAACCACGTTAAATTGGTGTCTCTATTGTGTGTGGTGATTTGTGCATTGCTTTGATTACTTCTATTGATATTGCCATTGATATATTGGATAATATTGTTTGGGAAAGAAAAGTAAAAAGTGGTCTTATATTGTTCACCCCCCTCTCAGTATAAGCTTGTGTTCTTCAAGGAACTCCTTTTCCCTTTGATATAGATAAAAAAGAAATCAGCCTTCTATACAAGATTTAGTCTATCAATAGATTATATTGTAGAAAAACCTAAGACTGTGGGTAGAACAATCTTTGTTTTTCAATCAATATCAATGATTGTGGTAAGGATCATCATCTAGATTCATGGATAACCATACTCCTAATAGGAAGGGTCAGTATGGGAGGTAAGAGTACAAAATGGGTGTCGCTCTTAGGCTATCACCTAATAGTATAGTGAGGTGTTAGTTGGACCTTGAATGATTGAGGAATATTAAAAAACCTAAAGTGTGTTGGCAATTTGAGTTATTTTATGTTGTCATTGATGTCACATGGATCACATTGAGTTTTGGTGGCCAAATGATATTTTGGAAAGCATGGATAAATACAGGGTTTTTGTGAAAACCAAGGCAGGAAAAATAAAAGGTTTTATTTAAAACCATGGATGGCATATTTGAACTGGGTTTTTCTTAAAACCCAAGTTGGCCTTTCGTTTCATCGAAAAATGTGCCCCGATGATGGAGATATTTAATTTTTAATATTTAGTTTAAATTTTAATTATTTAAAATTTAAATTTAAATTTAAAATTAAATATGCAAGATTTCCGTCGACGTCATCAAAAATAATAAGGAGGCTATATAAAGGGGATACCTAAGGTTCATAAACTAATGTGAGCTCATGAATTAATCGTTGGAAAAAGAATCCGAATAAGAGCTCGTGCGAAATCCTTTGGAAAGCGAAAGCAACGAATAAGACAAAGTGAGGTCAAGACAAAAGGCATAGTGGGCAGCGTGACGCATTGGCAATTGGATTTTGGCTAAGGTGTGGGGCAGATGAAATGTCAAGGTTTCGAATCCCCTTGACTGCGTTCGAAAGGCGTTGGAAGAAAAGCGCTCGAAGCGCTTTTGATTTGCGGAAAGGGAGGAAAGGTTTTAAGGCACGTTGTGCCTTTCCCTTTCGAACGAGTGGCTAGCTCGTGTGGCAACCTTAGCCGTGGCTAAGGCGCTCGCGGTGTGGGCAAGTCGGGGGTTCGAATCCCCTTGAGGAGGTAAATACGTTTTTGCTCTAATTAATTTTGTTAAGCCCTAAGTTGGAGTTATAAGGTGGTTAGGAATAATTAAAGTTTTTAATTAAACTTTGTTTTTATAAGGGTTGTGATTATTATTTCAAAGGTGGATGAGTTGTTGATTTAATTTGATGTTCATGAAATTGAGAATTAAGATTTAGGAGAAATAAGGAGTTGTTATAAAATAATTTTTGAGAGGTTTATTGATTATTATTTTGATAAGGGTTTTTATTAAAAAAGGACTTTGGTGGATGTGTTTATTAAGTTGGAGTAAAAAGGTGTAAATTGAGTTATGCTTTATCTTGTGATTATTATTTGAAGTCCACTAACCCTTATTGAGATTGGAAAGGAAAGTTGTGTTTAGTGTGGCAGATTTTGTGGACAACTTCTTGGCATCAAAAAGGTATGGGCACATTCTCCTATTGATTGTTTATGGTGGTTGATTTCTGAAATATCATTGGAGTGAAAAGGATTGATTGTGGTTTCCTTTTCGAAAGTGGTTGGTTGAATGCTTCAAGGTTTTCTGGTTTGAGAGTTGTGTTTAAACCTTGTTTTATAAGCATAGTTGTTGAAGCCCATTGGTTATGTAAAGAACTTGAAAAGAACATGAGTATCATTGTTATGTGAGATTTGTGGTTGAGCATTGTTGGAAACATTTGAGTTGGTTGATACATGCTTGGACTAGGGTTTTGTGAGAAAGAGTTGTCCCTTGTGGTGATTGGTTGAGTTGAGTTGATTGAGCCTAGTCAAGTGATTGTGTGAGGTGATTGTTCAAGTCCCATGAAACAAACTATTCTATAATTTTGATTTGAGTTGAGATTGAGCTTAGAACATATTGAGTCTCTAACAATTCTCTTTATGCTTCTATGAGTTGATTTGAGTTGAGTTGAGATTCTATGAGTTGACTTGAGTTGAGTTGAGATTGATTTGAGTTGAGTTGAGTTGAGATCATTGTGGATCATTGTTGTCATCCATTGTAGAGTGCATTGCCATTCATTGTTGAGTTCATATTTGAGCCTTGCCTTCATAGATTTGTGGATGAGATTTGAGTACTACTTGAGCATGATTGATTGAGCCTTTGAGAAGGCCTTTGGGATAGATTTGTGGTAGTTTGTGTATGATTTATTGAGCCTTTGAGAAGGTTTGGGATAGATTTTTGGATAGATTTGTGGTAGTTTGTGTATGATTGATTGAGCCTTTGAGAAGGCTTTGTGGATAGTTTTTGGGATAGATTTGTGGATAGTTTTAGATAGATTTGTGGACATATTTGGGATAGATTTTTATGAGGTTCTGAGTGAGCCTATTGAGCAGAGTTGAGCAAGTTCTTGGTGAGCTTGCTAGAGCAGTTTTGGACAAGTTCTTAGTGAGCTTGTTGGAGCATATTTGAGCAAGTTCTTGGTGAGCTTGCTAGAGTAGATTTGGACAAGTTCTTAGTGAGCTTGTTGGAGCAGATTTGAGCAAGTTCTTGGTGAGCTTTGAGCATATTTGGACAAGTTTTAGTGAGCTTGTTGAGTAGATTTGGACAAGTTCTGTGTGAGCTTGTTGAGTAGTTTTGGACAAGTTCTATGTGAGCTTGTTATGCATATTTGGACAAGTTCTGTGTGAGCTTGTTATTGCCTAGCTTTGAGTAGATCAAAGAAATTTGGACAAGTTTTGTGTGAGCTTGTTGAGCAGTTTTGGACAAGTTCTATGTGAGCTTGTTATGCAGATTTGGACAAGTTCTGTGTGAGCTTGTTATTGCCTAGCTTTGAGCAGATCAAAGAAATCATTGTATTGGATAAGGATCCTTATTTCTGTGTGAAATATTATAAGGATATTATCTTGTGGAGTACCCCACATTGGGGGAACCACGTTAAATCTTGTGTCTCAATTGTGTATGGTGACTTGTGCTCTTGCTTACTATTGCTATCTGAGTTATTAATGCACACTTCTATATTTGGTTATTGCAATTAAGGACATTAATTGATATTGGTTTGGAAAGAAAGTAAAAAGTGGTCTTATACTGTTCACCCCCCCTCTCAGTATAAGCTTGTGTTCTTCAATTGGTATCAGAGTGGGTTCCTTCAGAAAAGCTAATAACTTGAGGGCAGATTCTACAAGAACACAGATGGCTTCATAGAATGGATCATCTACAAATAAGGCTCCACTATTTGATGGTAACAATTATGCTTTCTGGAGCATGAGGATGAAGAACTACTTGATATCACAAGGATATGAGGTATGGAAAATGGTTGAAAAAGAGTATAGGGTTGAAGGTGATCCCGAGGTAGATAAGACTATCAAGAAATTGGTTGAGATCAATGCAAGAGCAATGAATTGTATTTTGAGTGGGCTACAAGAGATAAATTTTGCAAAGGTTATGGTATGTAATTCAGCTAATGAGATGTGGACCAAGTTGCGGAATACTTATGAAGGAGATTCCAAGGTAAAGTTGGCAAAACTACAAACTCATAGAAAAATATTTGAGGAATTGAAAATGGAAGATTCTGAAGATATTGCAAAGTTTTTACTTCGAGTTGATGAGATTACTAACACCATGAGAGGTCTAGGATTTGAGATGAAAGAATCAGAAGTTACTCAAAAGGTTTTGAGATCACTTCCCATGAAATATGATGCTAAGGTTTCAACAATAGAAGAAATAATGGATATCAACAAGCTAACAATGGAAGAATTGCAAGGAACTCTCACAGCTTATGAGATGAGGGTAAGTAAGCATCAGGTTCCAATAAAAGAGATTGCATTCAAGGCTTCAGAAAAAGAGAAAGGGAAAGTTTCAGAAACAAGTAGAGGTTTAGATAATGATGAGGAAGCTAACTTCATCAAAAGGAATAAGGACTCAAGGAATTTTAGGGATATAAGGAAAGTCAGATGCTACAAGTGTGGTGATCTTGGTCACTATGCATACAAGTGTCCACATGAAGAAAATAGTGATGATGAAAAATAGGGTCACAGAAGAAAAGAAGATGGAAAGCATAAGCATGACAAAGATGACAGATACAAGCAAAACAGGTATGAGAAGAAGAAAATTTTTTGTAAGGCAAAGAAATCTTACTACATTGTAGAAGCAAGTGATAGCTCAGATCATAGTGATAGAGACAAATCAGATGATGAAAAGGAAGAACATCTATTCCTAGGAATAGAAGGTGAAAGAGAGCAGTGCTTTGTGTGTGGTCAAAGAGATCACAGATCAGGATATTGCAATGGTTTCAATGATAGTGAAGATGAGATGACACATCAAGGAAACAAGCATGGTCAAATAAATCTTGAGAGTTTGTTTTCTATAGAAGATTATAATGATCTTAGTGATAGTGAAGATGAAGAAGGGTTTTTCTATGGGATAAGAGAAGTAGAAGAAGAACATTCACTCCAATCAGAAGAAGTTAAACAAGAGAATAGTGTAAGAAAGTCAGATATCTCAGTTGATCTAAAAGAAGACTTCAATGAGATCCATGAGCAACTACAAGAGGTTAAAGAGAATCTAAAAGAATTGAGATGTTCCATACGTAAGAAGTTTGATCCATCACATGACTCAAAAGGTCAAGATATTTTCACTAAGAAGGAAACATGTATTTCAGAGGCTATAGAGATGGATGCCAATTTGCTACTTGACACAAATAAAGAGAAAGAAGAGGAAGATTTCAAAGCATCAAAGGTCTCATATTTCAGGTTTGGGGAATCACACTCAAAAGGAAAGGAAGTTCTAAAATATGAAAGCAAGGAAGCACCTAAGTGTTATGAAGAAAGTTCCAAAGTTCCTATGGCTCCAAAAATTCAGTTTGGTTCTTGTTTTGAGATAGGTGAATCAAGTTCAAAAGGAAAAGAAATACTTGAAGAGAAAAGCAAGGAAGAAACTAAGGAAGAGGATTTAGATACTACAAAGAAGGTTCAAGGATGCAATGCACAAGTTGAAAATGATCATAAGGATAATGGTCAAGAAAGGTATGAGGAACCAAGGCATGAACAAAGGGCTTTTCAAGGACATTGTTTTTCTTGTAATGGATTTGGACATAGGGCTATACACTTTAGGGTCTATGGATCAAAGAAGTTTGATTTTGCTAGAAGGAACATCAAAGGAAGAAGGTATGGTTTTCAGGGACATTGCTTCTCATGTAACAGGATTGGTCATAGAGCTTCTCAATGCAAAGGAAATGAGCAACATGGTTTTGGTTTTAGAGCTACACAATTCAGAAGTCATGGTCATAATGGTCATGAAAATAGAACTTCACAATACAGGGTTCATGAAAGGAATGGATATGGAAATTATTTCAAGAAAGATTTTAGGATATGGGCACCATCCAAAGGCTACAATATCAAGTGTTTT
Source organism: Wollemia nobilis (assembly GCA_028583015.1). Taxonomy (NCBI): domain Eukaryota; kingdom Viridiplantae; phylum Streptophyta; class Pinopsida; order Araucariales; family Araucariaceae; genus Wollemia; species Wollemia nobilis. The sequence continues at coordinate 1,753,605 of JAQPPZ010017049.1, read as the reverse complement.
AATTGCAATAACTTTGGACATATTGCAAAATGGTGTAGGACTCAATTCCAAACAAGTTCAAGGCAAGAAGGTCAAACAAGTTCAAGGCAAGAAGGTCAAATAGGTTCAAGGCAAGAATATCAAGAGAAGGATATCAGAAAAACATGGAAGGAAGTTGATAGAGGAAAGAAACAATGTAATATGGGAGTAAAAGTACTCCCACCCCAAAATTAATCACCTCAAGAGAGAAGGTGGTGAGGGGGCTATGCTTAAGAGTCATATATTTTAGCCCCATAGGTGTCCCTTTTGCCATTGATGTCAAAGGGGGAGAGATTTGAGTAAGGGGGAGAGCATTGAGTTAGGGGGAGCAGCCTCCAAAGAGAGCATTGAGTTAGGGGGAGCAACCTCCATAGAGAGTATTGAGTCAGGGGAGCAACTTTGATTCTCAGAGATGGTTTTTATAGTGATTATGGTTTTTGCATTAGAGGTGTTGCCATCAATGACAAAGGGGGATATTGTTGGCAATTTGAGTTATTTTATGTTGTCATTGATGTCACATGGATCATTGATGTCACATGGATCACATTGAGTTTTGGTGGCCAAATGATATTTTGGAAAGCATGGATAAATACAGGGTTTTTGTGAAAACCAAGGCAGGCAAAATAAAAGGTTTTATTTAAAACCATGGATGGCAGATTTGAACTGGGTTTTTCTTAAAACCCAAGTTGGCCTTTCGTTTCATCGAAAAATGTGCCCCGGTGATGGAGATATTTAATTTTTAATATTTAGTTTAAATTTTAATTATTTAAAATTAAAATTAAAATTTAAAATTAAATATGCAAGATTTCCATCGACGTCATCAAAAATAATAAGGAGGCTATATAAAGGGGATACCTAAGGTTCATAAACTAATGTGAGCTCATGAATTAATCATTGGAAAAAGAATCTGAATAAGAGCTCGTGCAAAATCCTTTGGAAAGTGGAAGCAATGAATAAGACAAAGTGAGGTCAAGACAAAAGGCATAGTGGGCAGCGTGACGCATTGGCAATTGGCTTTTGGCTAAGGCGTGGGGCAGAAGAAACGTCAAGGTTTCGAATCCCCTTGACTGCGTTCGAAAGGCGTTGGAAGAAAAGTGCTCGAAGCGCTTTTGATTTGTGGAAAGGGAGGAAAGGTTTTAAGGCACGTTGTGCCTTTCCCTTTCGAATGAGCGGCTAGCTCGTGTGGCAACCTTAGCCATGGCTAAGGCGCTCGTGGTGTGGGCAAGTCGGGGGTTCGAATCCCCTTGAGGAGGTAAATACATTTTTGCTCTAATTAATTTTGTTAAGCCCTAAGTTGGAGTTATAAGGTGGTTAGGAATAATTAAAGTTTTTAATTAAACTTTGTTTTTATAAGGGTTGTGATTATTATTTCAAAGGTGGATGAGTTGTTGATTTAATTTGATGTTCATGAAATTGAGAATTAAGATTTAGGAGAAATAAGGAGTTGTTATAAAATAATTTTTGAGAGGTTTATTGATTATTATTTTGATAAGGGTTTTTATTAAAAAAGGACTTTGGTGGATGTGTTTATTAAGTTGGAGTAAAAAGGTGTAAATTGAGTTATGCTTTATCTTGTGATTATTATTTGAAGTCCACTAACCCTTATTGAGATTGGAAAGGAAAGTTGTGTTTAGTGTGGCAGATTTTGTGGACAACTTCTTGGCATCAAAAAGGTATGGGCACATTCTCCTATTGATTGTTTATGGTGGTTGATTTCTGAAATATCATTGGAGTGAAAAGGATTGATTGTGGTTTCCTTTTCGAAAGTGGTTGGTTGAATGCTTCAAGGTTTTCTGGTTTGAGAGTTGTGTTTAAACCTTGTTTTATAAGCATAGTTGTTGAAGCCCATTGGTTATGTAAAGAACTTGAAAAGAACATGAGTATCATTGTTATGTGAGATTTGTGGTTGAGCATTGTTGGAAACATTTGAGTTGGTTGATACATGCTTGGACTAGGGTTTTGTGAGAAAGAGTTGTCCCTTGTGGTGATTGGTTGAGTTGAGTTGATTGAGCCTAGTCAAGTGATTGTGTGAGGTGATTGTTCAAGTCCCATGAAACAAACTATTCTATAATTCTGATTTGAGTTGAGATTGAGCTTAGAACATATTGAGTCTCTAACAATTCTCTTTATGCTTCTATGAGTTGACTTGAGTTGAGATTGAATTGAGTTGAGTTGAGTTGAGATCATTGTGGATCATTGTTGTCATCCATTGTAGAGTGCATTGCCATTCATTGTTGAGTTCATCTTTGAGCCTTGCCTTCATAGATTTGTGGATGAGATTTGAGTACTACTTGAGCATGATTGATTGAGCCTTTGAGAAGGCCTTTGGGATAGATTTATGGAAGATTTGTGTAGTTGATTGAATGATGAGAAGGCCTTTGGGATAGATTTTTGGAAAGTGGTAGTTTGTGTATGATTGATTGAGCCTTTGAGAAGGCTTTGTGGATAGTTTTTGGGACAGATTTGTGGATAGTTTTAGATAGATTTGTGGATATATTTGGGATATATTTTGATGAGGTTCTGAGTGAGCCTATTGAGCAGATTTGAGCAAGTTCTTGGTGAGATTGCTAGAGCAGTTTTGGACAAGTTCTTAGTGAGCTTGTTGGAGAAGATTTGAGCAAGTTCTTGGTGAGCTTGCTAGAGAATATTTGGACAAGTTCTTAGTGAGCTTGTTGGAGAATATTTGAGCAAGTTCTTGGTGAGCTTGCTAGAGATATTTGGACAAGTTCTTAGTGAGCTTGTTGAGAGATTTGGACAAGTTCTATGTGAGCTTGTTGAGAAGTTTTGGACAAGTTCTGTGTGAGCTTGTTATGCAGATTTGGACAAGTTCTGTGTGAGCTTGTTATTGCCTAGCTTTGAGCAGATCAAAGAAATTTGGACAAGTTCTGTGTGAGCTTGTTGAGCAGTTTTGGACAAGTTCTGTGTGAGCTTGTTATGCAGATTTGGACAAGTTCTGTGTGAGCTTGTTATTGCCTAGCTTTGAGCAGATCAAAGAAATCATTGTATTGGATAAGGATCCTTATTTCTGTGTGAAATATTATAAGGATATTATCTTGTGGAGTACCCCACATTGGGGGAACCACGTTAAATCTTGTGTCTCAATTGTGTATGGTGACTTGTGCTCTTGCTTACTATTGCTATCTGAGTTATTAATGCACACTGCTATATTTGGTTATTGCAATTAAGGACATTAATTGATATTGGTTTGGAAAGAAAGTAAAAAGTGGTCTTATACTTGTTCACCCCCCCTCTCAGTATAAGCTTGTGTTCTTCAAAGTGCTTAGCATCCAAATATTGCACAGTGAATTTCGTGGAGTGTGACGTGGGTAGTCAATTCATGGATGGTCAAATTTTTGGTGCCTTGTGAGGAAAGTGCACGTAGTTTAAGGAAGAGAGTGCCCAAGGCACTCACATGGGTAGTGTTAGCTCACACGGCTTAGCTTTCGCTTGGTAGCATAGTGGGCAGAGGTTCGAAACACCAAGGCCCTTTGAGGGCTCCTTTGAGGTATGCACTCCAACTCCAATATTTGTGGGGGTAAATATTTTAATTAAAATATTTGCTTGCTATGGTTTGATCATATTTTTGTGGGAGATATAAGGTTGAGCAAGCTTTAATATTTTAATAAGGTTTGATATTTGATTAATGTGAGATATTTCCTAAGAAAGCTTTGTGATTATTTTTTAGCGCAAAAGTGTTGAAATGAAGGATATAAAATATTTGATTTATTTTATGGTATAAGTGGTTTATGGAGTGACAAGGTTATGCAATGATTTGATTTATTTTATTTTATGGTACAAGTGGTTTTAGGAGTAATAAGGAAGTTGTGCATTAATTCTTAAGAAGGTTTTCTAATTAAAAGCCTTGGTGAATATAATTGTGAAGTGGAGTAATGTTGATTATTTTGTGATCTTCTAACCCTTGTGAATATTGGCAAAAGAATATTGTGATTGTGGCATATTTATAAAGAGTCTTCTTCATCTTCATAAAAGGTATGGACACATTCTCCTATTGATTTATTGTGGTGGTTGATTTCTAAAAATATATTTGGAGTGAAAAGGATTGATTGTGGTTTCCTTTTCTAAAGTGATTGGTTTAATGCTTCAAGGTTTTCTGGATTGAGAGTTGTGATTAAAACTTGTTTTATAAGCATTATTGTTGGAGCCCATTGGTTGTGCAAAGAACTTGAACTTGAGTTAGAAGAGAATATGAGTATCATTGTTATGTGAGATTTTTTGTTGAGCATTATTGAAAATATTTTGAGTTGATTGATACATGCTTGGACTAGGGTTTGTGAGAAAGGGTTGTTCATTGAGGTGATTGGTTGAGTTGAGTTGATTGATCCTAGTCAAGTGGATGCATGTGGTTGTTCAAGTTCCATAAAATAAACTATTCTATATTTTGGATTTGAGTTGAGATTGAGATTTGAAAATAGAACATATAGAGTCTCTAACAATTCTCTTTATGCTTCTATGAGATTGAATTGAGTTGAGGTTGGGATTTGAATATAGAACATAAAGAGTATCTAACAATTCTCTTTATGCTTATATGAGATTTATTTGAGTTGAGATTGAGATTTGAGTATAGAACATATCGAGTCTCTAAAAATTCTCTTTATGCTTCTATGATATTTATTTGAGTTGAGATTGGTATTTGAGTATAGAACATATAGAGTCTCTAACAATTCTCTTTATGCTTCTATGAGATTGATTTGAGTTGAGATTGGGATTTGAGTATAGAACATATAGAGTCTCTAAAAATTGCCTTTATGCTTCTATGAGATTGATTTGAGTTGATATTGGGATTTGAGTATAGAACATATTGAGTCTCTAACAATTCTCTTTATGCTTCTATGAGATTGATTTGAGATATTGATTGAGCATTAAGTATAGAACATATTGAGTCTCTAACAATTCTCTTTATGATTCTATGAGATTTGGACAAGTTCTCTATGGACTTGTTGAGCAGATTTGGATAGGTTCTGTGTGGACCTATTGAGCAGATTTGGATAGGTTCTGTGTGGACCTGTTGAGCATATTTGGACAGGTTCTGTGTGGACCTATTGAGCAGATTTGGATAGGTTTTGTGTGGACCTATTGAGCATATTTGGACAACTTCTGTGTGGACCTTTTGAGCAGATTTGGACAAGTTTTGAGTGAGATTGTTGAGCATATTTGGACAAGTTTTGAGTGATCTTGTTGAGAAGGTTTGGACCAGTTTTGAGTGAGCTTGTTGAGCAGATTTGAGAAGGTTCTAAGTGAACCTATTGAGATAGATCTTTGGAGGTGATAGAGTATAGAGGATAGAGTCTCAATGGATAGAGATCCAATAGCCAGGAAAATTGAAGATATATATGAGTGAGGAGTCTTAAAGTGGAGAGAGATCCATCAGTCGGTGCAATAGAGAGATAGAGTCTTCTAGAATATCACTAGCCAGAGTAGAAGGGGAAAGAATTCTCCTGTGGAAGAGATCTACAAACTTGAGATTAAGGGATCAACATATCCTTTGGATAGAGGTCTATAAAAATTGTAATTGGGAAGGATTCCCAAAGAGATTGGTTGAGAAAATTTTAGTAAAATATTTTCTCTATGGAGTAGCCCACATTGGGTGAACCACGTAAATTGTGGTGTCTCTATTGTGTATGGTGTTTTGTGCATTGCTTTGATTATTGATATTGATACGACTATCTATACACTGCATAATATTGAATTGAAAGAAAAAATAAAAAGGGGTCTTATATTGTTCACCCCCCCTCTCAGTATAAGCTTGTGTTCTTCAAATTCATCGTATGGGAAATACGACCATTATTTTTATCATGGTTTGCATAATCATCATATACCAACCAATAACAATGCACCACATATATCTGCGCATGATACACACATGGACCAAATTTACGTACATGATTATTTTTTTTGTTTTATGTCTATATTATTTTCATACGCATGTGTCTATGGAAAAGTTTTGGCACAACACCCATTGTAGTCCTATACACCTGTATTGTTCCACTTGGCACTTTTCTACGTGTCATAACTCTAATTGGTAAAACGCTCATGGTTATCACCTATGCAAGATTCAACAAAAAATATAAGGAAATTTTAAATAGATAAACGTAATTACTATTGATTAAGATAGTTAACCACCTGTGTCCAAGGAAGAAACTATTTTTAGAAACTACTTACTAAACAATTACTATGTAAGGAGGGAAATTATAGAGTGCCATAACCCAAAAGAACCAGAGTGTGAAATAATTGCAGAGTGAATCTTGAGCCGAGGGAAAATTTGTGCTCAAAGTTATGGGGGGAAGTCTAAGAACCATGATTTAAAGAAAAGTGAACCTATTGACTGCTCAAGTATTTCTATGGATGTCCAAGCATAATTTGATGTTGTAGGTTGGATGGAGTACTATCAATTGGTCAGTTAGGGCAAAGATGTAGGGTAGCTAATGAGTTTGCAAGATCCATGAAGTATGGGGTTATTCATATGTAGAGATTGGAGATTCTAGTCATCGAATAATATATTGCTATGGTGATAGGTCTTCCCCTAATAGGGGAGTGCACGTACAAAGAATATAATCTAGCTCTTTGTGTACAAATATTATTCAAAATTTTGATATAGAACCTGATGCACACTGGTTTGCCCAAGTAGCACATCCCCAGGATTTGTATTATGGTTTTCGAGTAGATTGCATGGTTCTTCACATTTTCTGGTAGGTACTCCAAGCTGAATTCGAATAATTTTTGGTTTCTAAACCATTTATTGCATGGGGAAAAGATCAATGCACCCCATTACCTTACATGTGCACTCAAATATGAGGCCAGACGGTACCAGGTATGCACAACATCTACCTTGGCTCACCATGGCCTAATTTTAGCCTTGGTGCGATATGCAGAGTCACATAGAAATGTGACAATTAAGAAATTTGAGGGTGATAATGCAATTCTAGGGGCACAAGAAGAAGTGGAGGTGCTATAATAGAATGAATAGTCGACTGATAAGGTGATAGAGCAAGTAAAGATAATTCCCACATCCTCACCCGAGGAAAATACACAGGAAGCAAGATAAGCCTCATCCCTTGTTTTTCCCTAATTTGATGAGGAAGTAGGATAGGATTTGTCCCCTACTAGCCCCCAATTTGATGATGAGGTAGGGCATGATTTTCCAAGACCTAATTTTATGCCAATTTCCACCATAACTAGAAGTAGAAGGATGAAGGAATCTATGGTGGTTTCCAACTCATCAAATGATGAGGCAACAATTGATGAGCTAAATAGGGAAGAGAATCTAGCCTAGATTTTACAGGACATTTCCAAGGGGTATACTCTACAACAAGAGGACCAAATAGAGGATTTGCAGTAATAGTTGCAATTATTGAAATAACAAGCTTCCACTTGGGAGGCCAAATTTAAGGAGGAATAGACTCTATTTCAAGATTCAAGAAAAGTAGTTACACTGAAAATACATGAATTATATCAAATGATTTAGCAGCTACAGGGGTGAATAGGAGAATTACAACTATAGGGTAAGCCAGTGAAAGCTAAGCAGTCAGCTAAAGTGGACACATGGGTTCAAACTAATTGGGCAATGGATGTGCCCACTACCTCTACCAATTTTGAAGATAAGGTGGCATCATTTGGTTCTTGTAAGTTAGATGCTCAAAATTCAAACCAAGAGGATGAGGTACGAAACCACTCTATGGATTTTGCTCAAAATTTATCTGAACAAGGGAGCCCTCAATCTCAAAAAATATCCCCCATAATTATAATTGAAAGTACTTCCCTACACTGTCACATAAAAAATGAGCAAGGTATGGATGTTGAAATGGAAGTGGAGTAGCCCTGTTCATCATCTGACTTTGCAGAATAGGTAACTCAAGAAGATGAATTTGAGGTTGAAGAACCTTAGAATTTAAAAATTTTTGCAAAAAAAGAATATGAAAAGAAGGATGAAGTGGAGGTTGAAGAGCCCCATATTTTAAATAAGGGTGAAGAAGAAATTTTGGATGCTGAAAAGCCTTAGAAGTCTACCCATTCAATAGATCAATAACCTAACCAGGATACAGGGGTTGAGATAGAACATTCTCAAGCAGATGCAGGGGCTAAACAATCTCAGGAGGAAAAGGTAATTCTAGCAGAGTAGCAATTTATTGCACAAAAAGAAACTGAGAAGTCACCTGAACCCTACCTTCAAGACAAATAGAGGAGACTCAACAACCTATATCTACTAAAAATTAGGAAGCAACAACAACACCAACATACCCTAAAAGACAACCCAAAAAGCTGAGATCAAATAGAAAGGTTGTAAAGGGATCTCAACAAAGACCTAGAACCAAAGCAAGAACTACACAATTAAAGCAATCGAGCATGCATTTTGAGGAGGAATAAGACATGAATTCTGATAAGGAATCAAGAATAATTTTTTATGAGGAATCATGTATGAATTTCAATGAGGAATGAGAGGCATCAAAGAAATTGTTTGCTACACAAAGAGAGAAATTTGAAAATATTAAGGAAGATATAAAAGCAGACAAAAAGAACTAGAAAAATTCTTCTAATAAGGCACTCAAGTAATCTAGAAAAGAGGCCAATAAGCCTCCTAAGAAAATTCCATTTGCCCAACCTCATAATTTTTGGGGCTTGTATGGATTTGATGGTAAATATCCTTCCAAAATGAAGGAATATTTCATGAAGATGGGGTTTTTTGGTCCTGTATCACCTACAGATCAAGCAACAAGTAGCAAGACCCCTTCGATGGAAGAAATAAAGTTTAAGGATAATGCTAAACTTGACCCAACAGGGGCTGATTTGCCCACAACCAAGGTTGCTAAGAAGTCTAGCATCCCGTTTGGTGATGAATCTACAATACCAGTGGGAGACCGTTTACCCATTTACCATGAATACTCGAAGATGGTTGAGCCTATATTTTAGAAGTATGCCACTAGTTTTACTGGTTACTACTTAAAAACTAAGAAAGGTAAGGTATCCTGGACAAGGGAACAACTAAGGAAAAGAGCAGGTCCAAGTCATCTAGTTCGATGCAATAAGTGCCAGAGACAACAAAAATATGAGGTAGCCACTCCTAAAGTACAAAATGGTGAAAGCCCAAAGATAAGGAAAATCTAAGGCCACTACAAATAAGAGGAAATAAATAGTCAAGGCTTATTGGAAGGTTGTAAATGAAACTGGTAATTACCAGTATAAAGTGGCACAAGGACATGCCAACCCTTAAGCATGGGGGAATGATGAGCTCTGTATATGCTCATTTTTTGTACTACTTTCCCTATGAACTATTGAACTAAGTGTGACACTGATAGGGGGGTGAATTAGTGTGTATTAAAAATTTAATCCAACTACGAAATCAAATCAAAACAAGCAATCACACAAACATGCATCACATAACACCAGATTTATAGTGGAAACCCGATGTGGAAAAACCACTGTGCCAATGGATTATTTGGACTCCCATCCAGATCTAGCCTCAAAAAAGTTTGGTCTTTACAATATTTTTGCAGCACCAACTGCAGGGAATAGCACCAACCAACTTGGACTTTAGCAGCACCAACTGCAAGGAGCATCGATCCCTGTTGCCAAGCACTGACCCGACAAATTTAAAAAGCGCTGATAAAAGTTTTAAATCTCATAAAAATACCCTGAGTAGTATAGCTCATAAATATTATCCTCTAAAATATTTTGCCTAACCTTTTCAATCTTCTCAACTCTGCACATTGATTATCTCACACCTTGCACATTTTTCAATCAAAATGCCAAAGGGAAAAAATTCTTCACAACATGCACTGGAAGTCCTTTATCAAAAAAACCCTCTTCTCCCTTTTATTTTAAAACATATATATGCTTCACATTAAAAAATGCAGCTTTTTTTTGTTAGTTACACAAAGTACCACTCAACCGTTATATTCTTAGAAACTGCCAAAATTGCCAAAAAGAGCTGACAGGGCATTTTGTAACAATCATAAATTCCTCCTCAAATTTCCAAATGGACTAAAAATTGAAACATATATTCTTGGATAAAATGAATACCTTAATTTTAAATTTCAATTTTTAACTCTTCACGTATTATTTGTAGTACCTCCGATAAAGTGGCCTATGACACTGATTTTACACCACATAAACTAGAAAAATGCTCTAGAGCCATTTTACAACGCTTACTGTTTCTTCTTCCAGAATTTGTTTGGGCAAAAATGTAAAAATTAATCTCTTAGTATATCTAGATAACTCTAGTAAAACATTTGAGGTCCAATTCCTTACGGATTGCTTAATATTCCTCCTGCAAAGTGACCTCCGATGCAAATTTTACACCTGTCACATAAAGCATGAAACTGACCAACAATGCACCGGTGAAGCAACCGGTTGTTCCAACACTGCAACCACACTTTATAACGATAAAAAAACCTCCAAATAGTATCTTGGTCTGTCCAACATATCCCATTGATATTTTTGCAACTTTGACAATTTTTGTAACTTTGATAATTTTGCTACTTTGACAACTTCCTGATGATTTTTGCAACTTTTGCAAATTTGCACAAACAACCTGTAACAACTTCACCTGAACATCAAAAACATCATCATAAGTATTTACCACCACTGTACATACTCCTAACAATGTCCGAACAACTATCAACTACATCAACCTGTCCATATGAGTGTGTTGACAACAATGACAATATTGTCGCTGCACCTTGCTCAACAAACTCCCCCTTTGGAATTGTTGGAAACACACACACAATTTCCTATAACTCTTCTCCCCATTTGAAAACAAGACCAAAGTGCTGATACAAACTAGCCCTGAGTCCATGCACAACATTCTCAAGAAAAAATTATTACACTTAGCAAGAATCACAAACATGAGCAAAAAGATAAACAAAGACACAAATGCTCCCCTTGAGAATGTGGCCCCGATAGCTAGTCAATGCTTGGGAAGTGTGACCACTCCCAATTTCTTGTGAAGGTACTCAAAGAATTTCTTGGGAAATGGTTTGGTGAAGATATCTGCTACTTGATCTATTGTTGGAACAAAATCCAACTTAACCTCACCTTCCATAACTTTCTCCTTCAAAAAATGGTACTAGATAGCAATATGTTTTGTGCGAGAATGCATAACCGGATTCTTTGAGATATTTATTGCACTTGTATTGTCACACATGATCCATATGGGCTCACTAAAATTTATTCCAAGATCCTTCAAAGTTTGTTTCATCCAAAGTACTTGTGTACAACATGATGTCACTGCAATATACTCTGCCTCTACTATGGATAATGAGACTGACTCCTACTTTTTGCTATGCCATGCAACAAGATTATCACCAAGATAGAATGCACCTCCACTAGAAATATTCTTGTCATATACATATCCTACACAAAATGCATTTGAATATGCAATAAGGGTGAAGTCCTTACCTTTTAGATACCATACTCATACTCCATAGTACACTTGAGGTATCAAAAAATCCTCTTCACTGTTGTCACATGAGTCTCATTGGTACTAGCCTAAAATTGTGCTACCATGCATACTTCCTAAAAAATGTATGGTCTAGCAATTGTCAAGTACAGTAAGCTCCCAATCATGGATCTGTACATAGTTTGATCAATAGGTGGAGATTTGTCATCCTTGCTCAACTTACAATATGTCGTCATGGGAGTGCTAACTGGCTTGCAATCCTCCATTGTGAACTTTTTTAGCATCTCTTTCACATATTTAATTTGAGAAATAAATATGCCCTTCTCCTTTTGATTAACTTGCAATCCAAGAAAATATGAAATTTCACCAATCATTGACATTTCAAACTCTTTTTGTATCTTATTTACTAAATATTTACACAACTCATCTTTGCTACTGCAAAATATGATATCATCTACATATACAAAAAAAATAATATTATGACCATTTTATGTTTTGACATACAAATTATTATCCACCATACCTTTCTTGAACCCTTGTTGAGTAAGATAACTGTCTAGCCTTGCATACCATGCCCGAGGTGCCTATTTTAAGCCATATAATGCTTTATTCAACTTGCAAACCAAGTTGGGATCATCACCAAGCTGAAAACCATCTGGCTGCTCAATATAAACCTCTTCTTCAAGTTTCCCATTCAAAAATGTTGATTTCACATCCATTTGATAAACTTTGAAATTCTTGTAAACTGCTAAAGCAAGAAACATTGTAATTGCCTCTAGTCTGGCCATAGGTGCAAATTTTTCCTTGAAGTCAATACCTTTAACTTGCATATACCCTTTGCATACCAATATTGCTTTGTTCCTAACTGCATATCCATATTCATTCAATTTTTTTTGAAAGACCCATTTAGTACCGATTACATTTTTATTTGCGAGTCTTGGTACTAACTCCCAAGTCTTGTTTTTCTCGATTTGATCTAATTCTTAATTTATTGCCTTTACCCAACTTTCATATTTTCTTGCTTTGACAACATTTTTGGGCTCAATGCTGGATAGTAAAGAGTAGTTACTTTCTAATATTCTTCTTGTCTGAACACCAACTATGGGGTCTCCAATTATTTTCTCTCTAGGATGATCTTTCTGCTAGCTACCTATTTTGAATTCCTTGTTTTCTTCCAATTTTGAATCACTTTTCAAATCCTCTGAGTCAATTCATGGTTTCTTTTTCATTTCCTCTTCCTCATATCCTTAAATGACCTATTCATAAATTGGGTAGTTCTATTCATAACTAATTACTCGTTCCCTTCCTTCATCAACTTTAACATTGACACTTTCCACAATTTTTCTTAGCCTCTTGTTGTAACATTTGTAAGCTTTGTTTTTTGATGAATAGCCAAAAAAAATACCTTCATCTGCTCTATATTCAAACTTACCAAGGTTTTATTCAGTTATTTTGATGTAACACTTGCTGCCAAAAACTTTAAAATATCTTGTTGTTGCCTTTTTATCGACTACAATTCATAAGGAGTTTTGCTTTCATGCGTCCTCAACATGCATCTATTTGGATGTATACTACAGTATGGACTACCTATTTCCAAAATATATCTGCTACTTTACTCTCAGTCAACATAGTCCATGCCATTTCCTGTACTGTCTTGTTCTTTATTTCTACCACACCATTATGTTGAGGTGTCATGGCTATTGAAAACTGTCTCCTGATGCCATATTTTTCATAATACTGTGAAATCCTCTGAAATGAAATCTCCTCCTCTGTCTGACCTTAAACATTTAATATTTTTTCCTGTTTGATTCTCAACTTGGTTTTTGAAAACCTTGAACATCTCAAAAGCTCCTGATTTATGCTTCAAAAACAATACCCATGTCATCCTAGAATAGTCATCTATACACAACATGAAATATTTGTCACTATTTATGCTTTGCGTTCTCATGGATCCACATAAATCAGTATGTACTAATTCCAAAGGTTTGCTCATGTAGTACTCTTTTGTTTTAAATGAGACTCTAATTTACTTCCCTTTTTGACATGAAGTACAAATGCTATTTTATGGTTTGCCAATGGTGGGAATATCTCTCACTGCTTTCTTTGAACTGATTTTTACTAGGTTATCAAAACTGATATGACCGAGCCTCTTGTGCCACAACCAATTATCCTCTTCCTGTCCAATCAAGAAAGCTCCTTCTAAATTCTTTGAGAGAGTGTACAGGTTTCCAGATGTCCTTGATCCAGCTGCTATCAACTTCCCATTGTTTGCCTTTCTGATTTCACATCCATGCTTCTTAAAGATCATATTATGACCTCTGTCACAAATCTGGCTTACGCTCAACAAGTTATGCTTCATACCAACCACAAAAAAGACTTATTTTAACCTAATTTTTTTATCATTGATCTTAACTAAACCTCTGCCAACTATCTTAGCTCCATCATTGTTTTTGAATTTCACTTAACCACCTTCATATTGCTGCAACTTCTAAATTTTTTTTTGTCACCTGTTATATGATTGGAGCATCCACTATCAAGTATCCATGGTGTGGATTTATTCTATGCTTTAAATGTCATATGTACAATCAAGGATTCCTTTTCTTCCTTAAGTTGCTCTTTTCTTTCCACTCCGGTTTGATACAGTTTTGGGCTCTTGTTTTGGCTTTTCTTTTTCAGTAGCTTGTGCATATTTTTTGGGAAATTTTCTATTTTGTCTTATTCCATTTGGCTGAAATTTTATTCCCTAAAATTGATTTGATGCAAATGTACTTCTACAATTTCTTGCAATATGCCCAAATTTATGACAATTATAACATTCTACTGCATAATCCATCAAAGGTGAAAAATCATTTCTACTGGAAAAATTCCTTGGTCCTACATTATACTTGCAATCTAAAATCTTATGTCCATAACCATTGCATTTAAAACAATAACCAAAAAAGGGATGATTGAACCTGGGTGGTGGTCTTTGCCATGTTTTAGGAGCCATAAATCTTCTTCTTCTTTGATGTGTGACATTGGTGAAACCATCATTGTCAATTCTCCTTTCGTGCCTTGCATTATTGCTTTCCTTTGCATGATTCATTTTTGCTTGATTAACCTATTTTTTTCTTCATTCTTTGTGGATTCTTCATTTGTGGCCTTTGATCCATTTGATGATTCTCCTTCATCAAAATTTAAACTAAATTTTATGCCTATAGTCTTCTGGTTCTTTATGATTTTATCCAACTTCATAGAACTCTCTTCACATTTGTGATAAAAGCTAATTTTCTGATTCATCTCTTCTAGTTGCATCCTTAAACCAACAATATCTTCTTCTAACTTGTTGTAATAATCTATTTTCATGGTTATTTGCACTTTGAGATCTTCAAAGATCTTCTTGGATTCTTCTATCTACACTTTCAAACTTGTTATGATTTCATTTGCATCCTCAAGCTTTCTTGAAATTTTCTTATTCCTTTTTATTTCTGTCTTCAATTCATCCAAAGCTGCAATTAGTTCCTCTTCCAAATTCACTTTTGCATTAATTTCTTCTTCATCACATTCTTGTTATTTTTTTATTTTTTCTTCTTCGAATGCCATGAAAATAGCTTCACCTATTTTTTTTAGAATCCTCACTGGAGTTGTCTTCTGATGAACTGACCTTCTTGG
This sequence comes from Wollemia nobilis, assembly GCA_028583015.1. Classification (NCBI taxonomy): domain Eukaryota; kingdom Viridiplantae; phylum Streptophyta; class Pinopsida; order Araucariales; family Araucariaceae; genus Wollemia; species Wollemia nobilis. Next base: position 1,738,523 of record JAQPPZ010017049.1, on the reverse strand, counting down.
AGATGAAACTTTTCTTCTTGAAGTTGTCTTTTATGAAATTTGATTTTTTCTTCCAGTCACTTCTTTCTCCGTGTGATCCTTCATCACTTATATTCTTCTCATTAAGTGGACATTTAGCTGTGAAATGCCCAATGCCTACATAGTTGAAACATTTAAACGATAATTTTCCTTTGTATTTTTTTCCCCTTTTTAGTTTTTGAACAAAGTTTACTTGCCTTTCATCTGATGTCTCTTATTCCTCAGATTCTTGTTTGCTTTCATATTTTTTTGGGCTTTAAAATCAACTTCTCTATTTGTGGGTTTAGATTTTCCTATTCTCACCTCATATGCAATCAAAGAACCACGCATCTCATCCATACTAAAATAATTCAGATCTCTAGCTTCTTCTATAGCTAAAAATTTAGAATCAAATATTTGGGGAAGGGACCTTAATACCTTTTTCACGATGAAAAAATATTTGATTTCCTCGTTGAGTCCTCTAATCACATTAACGAATTCATTGACTCTCAGCATATATGCCTCTCTATTCTCATCTTCATTCATATTTAATTCTTCGAAATGAGCTCGATGTGTTTGTAACTTGGTATCCTTGATCTTAACATCTCCTTCATGAATGCTCTTCATTTTGTCCCATATTTCCTTTGGCATTTTACAACCCATAATATTTACCAGTTCACTGTCCATTAATCCACACATGACAACATTATTTGCTTTTGACTCATTCTCAAATAGATTTTTACCAGCAACATCGGTTGGAGAAGTGGTGGATATTATGTATCCACTATTTACTGAATCCCAAATTTCATATCCCAAAGCACAAAAATATTTCTGCATCCTAAGTCTCCAAAATGTGTAATTAGTTTTGTCAAACAATGATGCTTTGTTTGATGAGAAGCCTTCACCACCTGCCATTGTGTCACTTCCAAGATCACCCTAGCCAGTTAAGCCTATTCATGAACTTGGCTCTAATACCAATTGTTGAACTAAGCATGACACTGAGAGGGGGGGTGAATCGATGTGTATTAAAAATTTAATCCAACTACGAAATCAAATCAAAACAAGCAATCACACAAACATGAATCACATAACACCATATTTATAGTGGAAAACCAATGTGGGAAAACCACTATGCCAATGGACTGTTTGGACTCCCATCCAAATCTAGTCTCAAAATTTTTTTTTCTTTACAATATTTTTACAGCACCAACCAACCCGGACTTTAGCAGGACCAACTGCAAGGAGCACCGACCCCTGTTGCCAAGCATCGACCCAAAAAATTTAAAAAGCTTTGATAAAAGTTCTAAACCTCATCAAAATACCCTGAGTGGTCTATCTCACAAATATTCTCCTCTAAAATCTTCTGTCTAACCTTTTCAATCTTCTCAACTCTACACATTGATTATTTCACACCTTGCACATTTTTCAATCAAAATGCCAAAGAAAAAAATTCTTCACAACATGCACTGGAAGTCCTTTCTCAAAAAAACCCTCTTCTCCCTTTTCTTTTAAAACATATATATGCTTCACAATAAAAACACAACTATTTTTTTTAGTTATACAAAAGTACCACTGAATCGTTATATTCTTAGAAACTGCCAAAAATGCCAAAAAGAGATGATAGGGCTTTTTGTAATAATCATAACTTCCTTCTAAAATTTACAAATGGGCTAAAATTGAAACATATATTCTTGGTAAACTAAATACCTTTAGTTTAAATTTTAGATTTTAACTCTTCACAGATTATTCGTAGTACATCTGAAAAAGTGGCCTCTGACGTTGATTTTACACGTCACATAAACTGGAAAAGTGCTCCAGATCCATTTTGCAACGCTCATCGTTTCTTATTTCAGACTCCATTTGGGCTAAAATTTAAAACTTAAGCTCTTAGTATATCCAAATACATCCAGTAAAATATTTGAGGTCCAATTCATCATTTATTGCTTAATATTCCTCCCATAAAGTAACCTTCGACGTAGATGTTACACCTGTCACATAAAGCATGAAGCTAACCAACGGTGCACCGGTAAAGTAACCAACCATTCCAAAATTGCAACCACACTTTATAATGATAAAAAAACCTCCAAATAGTATCTTGGGTTATCCAACACATTCCATTGACGTTGTTGCAACTTTGATGATTTTTGCAACTTTGACAATTTTGCTACTTTGACAACTTCCTGATGATTTTTGTAAATTTTTCAAATTTGCACGAACAACCTATAACAGATTCACACGAACATCAAAAACATGCTCATAATAATTGAACACCACTGTACATACTCCGAACAACCTTTGAACAACTGTCCACTGCATTAACCTGTCCATCTGAGTGTGTTGACAACAATGACAATATTGTTGCTGCACCTTGCTCAAAATGAACTACAACACTTATTTCTATAGACATATATGTTTTATGAGAATTTTATTTATGTTTAATAGTTTATTTTTCATGATATTTAATATTTGTTTCTAAGTGTATTTTTATGTATATTTCATAGAATTTTCTATGTATTAGCATATTTACTTCGAGGTCCCACTCGGACCTAGCACTTCTAATTTCATGATGGCAAAATTAAAGGTAAAATATTTGTATTAGACTAGTGTGAAGCACTAAGTCAAGTGCCTGATTCCCTTTGAAGTGCCTAATTCCCATTTGGTGCTTGATTGACGGGCACCTAATTCCCATTTTATGCTTAACTATCGGGTTCCTAATTCTTGTTAGGTGCCTAAATCCCATGTTGGTGCATGCTTCCTGACTTCTATAGATAAGGCACCTAATTCCTATTGAAGCTGAATTCTAGCATGACTCTATTGTCGGCAAAACAAATTACAATTTTAGCAAAGGATGTGGATGGAGTCTCAACGTTGAATCCAAACCAAGGACAATGTCAAAGATGATTAGCTATCTATTTTCAACTATTATGTAAATATCTATGTAAATCAAGTAAAGAAAATATCAGACGTATCCTGATAAAATAGAATACACTGAAATAGTCTAAAAACTTGATATTTTACCCGATTCTCTTTATTCATGCATATTGTTGTAAAATAGAATTTAACATGTGATTCATTTCCAATATGTAATAGGAATGGCCGCATATCTTATAAATATACAAGCCACCCCTAAAAATATGATCTTATATTTTTCCTATACCTATCCTACTATAATTTCAATAAAATACTTGAGTCATTTCTAATTAAATCGACTTGCATCCGGTGAATAATTAATGTAGGAAAAACCTCCTAGAAGTGTGGATCCACTCTCAAAATTATTCTTCCCTTACCTTTTCCCTATTTTTGTTCTTTTCAATTCTATTTATTTCATGTAGCTTAATTTCAATTTTTGTTATTTCCCCTATTTTTTGTAATTTTCAACAAATGTGCAGTTTTAGTTTCTGAATATAAATTGGTCATGTCTTTGATAGTTTAGGAGATATTAGTGGTTTAGAAACTAAATTATAAATCCAACGAAAATACCAACACCCCCCCAAACCATAAATTCAAGGGACTCATCTCATTGGAGGGAATTACAAGCATATATTGTGCAAGGTTGCTCACAAGTCTACGAGCTACCTTGGGTTGACAAATTAAATGAGATAATGAATCTGAACGTAGAAAACTAACCAATATTTTTACCCAAAATTATGGAAGATTAATATGTTGAATATCGGAGGTGGTGATGATATTGATGGAGGAGTTGGTATCAATCAAAACTCATTTGAATGGCTTCCTATCAATTTGAGCCATGATGTGTAATGGAGGGTCCACTAATTCTAACGATATTGGTTTGATTTCAAAATCATAAAATGTAATGGATGGCTCCACACATGTTTGAATATTCCCTCAAAAATTTCTAAAAATATTAGTATCCTGAGATTGGAGTTCAATGGATTTTAGAATCTCCATTAATGCCTTGTGGTGTGGGGGATATTGTTATATTAGATCATAAATGGATAGGTTAGCTAAAGCTATTTTAAGGCTTGTGGTTAGTCGGCTACCCAGAGAGATGATTGAACTTTATGGGTGATTAGGAAGATGAGTGTATGGAGATGAATGACTTGGAATATGAATTGGTTTGGAAGAATTGGTAGAGAACTTCATGGGTGATGATGAATTGGTAGGTTTATGAGACACACTTGCATGAGGTGCTTGAAGAACATGTGCTTATACTGAGAGGGGGTGAACAATATAAGATAAATATTTTTTCTTTTTAATCCAAATAATAGCATCAACAATATTAAAGTAGTAAACATCACACAAAGCATCACACACATGAGAGACATGATTTTACGTGGTTCACCCAATGTGGGCTACTCCATGGAGAAAATATTTCTTATAAATTTTTCTCAAATAAATTCTCTTGGGAATCCTTTCCCTACAATGTTTATGGACCTCTGTCCAAAGGAGACACCAATCCCCTTGATCAAGTTAGTGGATCTCTATCCACAAGAGATACCAATCTCCTAACTCTACTCTGGTTGGTGATCCTCTAGAAGACCTCTACCTCCACTACCCTTAGAAAATGGAAATCTATCCATAGAAGACACCTGTCCTCCTTGCTCTGGATGGAGACCTCTGTCCTCAACTCTATCACCTCCAAATATCTATCTCAAATCTGTACTAAACATAATCCTTCGGTCTAGCACAAATTTATCCTCAATATCTATCTCTGGTCTGGCACAAACCTATCCTCAAATATGCACCAAAATCTATCCTCGAATCTGTCCTCAAGCCTTAACTCAAAGCTTGACTCAATCTCAAATCAACTCTGCTGGATCTACCCCAAACCTTAACTCAAGGTTTGAACAAATCAATCAATCAACTCTTCTCTCAAGTCTTCTCAAAGACTTATCTCAAATCTGCCTTGTAAGCTTCCACAAAATCTCACACCAATCTGTCCTCAAGTCCTCTCTAGAACTTGTCCAATCTACTCAATAAGTTCTCACAAGAACTTATCCACATCTACTCTCAATATGTATTGTAAGCTTCCACAAAAGCTTACCCAAATATATCCACAAGTCTTCTCAAAGACTTACCTCAAATCTGCTCAACAAGTCCACACTAGAACTTGTCCAATCCTTTTTTTTTTTTTCAAACTACCAATCACTCAATGAAACAATCCTTGCTTACAATCCCTAGTCCAAGCATATGAACCTTCACTCAAAATGTTTCCAACAATGCTTATCAACCAATCTCACATAACAATGATACTCATGTTCTTTTCAAACCCTAGTTCAAGTTCTTCACACAACCAATGGCTTCAACAACAATGCTTATAAAACAAGGTTTTAACAACAACTCTTTATTCCAGAAAACCTTGAAGCATTAACTCAACACACTCAATAAGGAGACCTACTTAAGTCCTTTTCACTCCAAACTTGTTTTCCATAAAACCAACCAATCAACTCAACTATGGAAGAATATGCCCATACCTTTTTCTTGATGATGAAGGAACCTCAAAAATCTACCACAACCACAAACACTTCTTTGCCAAGCTCAAAGAAGTTATAAGATGATAAACTCTCTCAAAGATACAATGTAAATATCAAAACTTACATACACCTTATTACTCCATCTTAAAGAAATCATCCATCAACAATAATTGACCAAACACACCTTACTCTTCTCAATATTGCAATAATTGATTAAGTCACTTTACCAAATATATGCAATAAATCAATTTTTAATTCCCTAAGGTAAAAGCAATATTACCCTAGTAAATTTCCATTTACCACTTAGGTAAATATCATAACCAATTTACCCCTTATCTCTCCCTAGCCTTAGCAAAGCAAAGAATAATTTTTATTTCTATTAACAACCCTTATCTCTCCACAACCTTAGCAACTTAATTAAAAATTAAATAAAAAATATAAAAACCTTTTATATCTCCCGCTCCACGTTTCATGGGATTCTATCTTGCACTCTCTCCCTTGCTAGCGCCTTGGTCATGACTTGCTAGCCATGTGAGCCAAGTGCTCACGTGCCCACTAAAAGTGTAGAAGGTGCTTTAATATTTCATCGAATCCTTTAGAGCCCTTGGCTCCCTTCTCCTCTTGCCACGTAGCGTGTTCGATGCATTCCTTTCTCATTGAATGCACGAGCCTTTTGTTCGCTGCTCCTTGGCACTTTCTCCATGAATCTTAGCACGATTTTCGATGCAAAAATAATCGAAGGAAATTTGAATGCTTGGTTTTGAACTTAGGCAAAGGTTTAAATACCTTTTGCCTTCCAAATATTGCACATCGATGGTGTATTAAACTTGGACGTCGACGCCTTTATAATATGCATAATTAATTTATAAATCATTTAAATTCTATTTAGAATTTAAATTTTATAAATTAACTTTGTAACCTTTGGCTTTATAAAAATTAAAGCCTCCTTGGGGGTTAAATAAAAACTTTTTGTTGCTCATAATGATTTAATAAAAAATCATTTTGCCACCATGGTTTTAATAAAAACCCTTTATTTTTGCCACCATGGTTTTAACAAAAACACTTTATTTTTGCCTCACATAATATAAAAATAATATTATGACATATTTTCAATCAACCTCTCGCATTATTCCTTTTGACCTTTTGACATCAACTGTAGCTTATTCCTTGACATCAATGACAACTTCGTTCCTTGACATCAATGACAACTTTGACTCAAAATGTCCAACAATCTCCCCCTTTGTCATTGATGGCAACCCAAATTATTTTTACCAAAAACTTAACCTTTTCTTTGTTCTTCTCCCCCTGGGACATTGCTCCCCCTGGCTCAATGCTCTCTTCAAATATCTCCTCTTTACTCAAATACCAAATCTCTCCCCCTTACTCAAATATCTCCCCCTTTGACATCAATGGCAAAGGGTCACCTTTGGGGCTCGGGGCTAAGAATGAGTCTCTTAGCTTAGCCCCTCCCCCACCTCCTCTTGAGGTGGTTAGTTCTGGGGTGGGAGTCTTACTCCTAGTTTTCCTCGAAGATACTCAAAGGTTTCCTTTGAGAGTGGCTTAGTGAAAATATCTGCTATCTGTTCCTTTGTAGTAACATATTCCAACCTAACCTATTTATCTGTCACATGTTCTCTCAGAAAATGATACTTAATCGGAATGTGCTTTGTCCTGGAGTGCATCACTAGATTTTTTGAGATACTTATAGCACTTGTATTATCACATAGTATGGGAATAGGATGATCATGTTTTATCTTGAAGTCTTCTAGAGTTCGCTTCATCCATAACACCTATGTACAACTGGCTACTGCTGCAATATATTCTGCTTCTGCTATAGATAAGGATACTGAAACCTGCTTCTTACTTAGCCAAGAGACTAAATAGTCTCCAAGAAAGAATGCTCCTCCACTTGTGCTTTTTCTGTCATCAATGTTGCCAACCCAATATGCATCTGTATATGTTGTCAATGTGAAACTATCACTTTTGGGATACCAAAGCCCAAAATCCATAGTCCCTTTTAGATACCTAAAAATTCTTTTTACCGCTACCACATGTGTTTCCTTAGGTGTTGCCTAAAACCTTACCACTAATCCCATTGACTGTACTATGTCTGGTCTTGTAGCTGTAACATACAATAAGCTGCCAATCATAGATCTGTATAATCTTTGATCTGCCTCTGGAGATTCATCATCCTTACTTAACTTGCATCCTGTGACCATGGGGGTACTTACCAGTTTACAATATTCTAACCTAAATTTATTTAACATTTATTTTATATACTTGGCTTGTGAGAGAAATACCCCTTTCTCTGATTGTGAAATCTGAAGTCCAAGAAAGAAGGACAATTCACCAAGCATAGACATCTCAAATTCATTTTGCATGTTCTTAGAAAATTCTTTACACATCTTATCATTGTTTCCCCCAAAAATGATGTCATCAACATAAACAACCACAATTAGTAGATCATTCCCTTCATTTTTGATGTATAAATTATTGTCTGCTATTCCTTTTATGAATCCCTGTTCCTGAAGATACTTATCCAATCTTGAGTACCATGCTCTCGGAGCCTGCTTTAGACCATACAGTGCCTTTTTCAATCTGCATACATGATCTGGTTTATCTTCTAATATGAATCCCTCTAGTTGTTCAATATAAACTTCTTCTTCTAGAACACCATTTAGAAATGCTGACTTAACATCCATCTGATATACCTTGAAGTTTTTGAAACTTGAGAAGGCTAAAAATATTCTTATGGCTTCAAGCCATGCAACTGGAGAAAATGTCTCATCAAAGTCAATTCCCTCTACCTGTGCATAACCTTTGCATACTAACCTTGCTTTATTCCTGACCACCTATCCATCTTCATTTAACTTGTTTTTGAATACCCATTTTGTGTCGATCACATTTTTGTCCTTTGGTCATGGAACAAGTTCCCAAGTCTTGCTTTTCTCTATCTGATCTAATTCCTCATCCATTGCCTTAATCCAAAACTTATCCTCACTTGCCTGAGTGAAGTCTTTTGGCTCAATCTTAGATAGCAAAGAAAAATTTGCTTGTTGAGATGGTGTTATTATCCTTCTCCTTGTCTGCCTTTCATCTGGATTCCCAATGATTTGCTCTTTTGGATGATGCTTCTGTACATATCTGGATGGAGTTTTAGGAAGAAGTCTTTGTGTTTCTTCTTCTTCTTTATCTGATTCCTCACTAAAACTCCTCTTGACAACTTCCATATTCCTGATACACAATTTGTTGAATTGGTTCTCTTGAATCTATCTTCTCATCAATTGTTACATTTATACTTTCTACCATAGTACGTGTTCTCTTGTTGAAGCATCTATAGGCTTTACTCCTTGAGGAATAACCAAGAAAAATTCCCTCATCACATCTTGGGTCAAACTTGCCTAAGTTTTGATCTTCTCGTCTTATGTAACACTTGCTTCCAAAAATTTTGAAGTGTTTTACAGTGGTCGATCTTCCTTTCCAAAGCTCATATGGAGTCTTGTGATGGTTTACCCTCATTTGAGCCCTAGTGATTATGTATACTGTTGTGTTGACTGCTTCTCTCCAAAATCCATCTGAGAGCTTAGACTCATTTAGCATAGCTCTAGCCATATTCTCAATAGTCCTATTTTTCCTTTCAACTACTCCATTTTGTTGAGGAGTTCTTGCTACTGAGTATTCTCTTTTGATTCCATGTTGTTCATAAAACTCTACAAATTCATTTGAGGTAAATTCTCCTCCTCTATCAGATCTCAGACACTTAATCCTTTTTCCAGTTTCATTTTCAACCAATTCCTTAAATGCTTTGAATTTTTCAAAAGCCTCTGACTTCTCTTTCAGAAAAGCTACCCAAACCATTCTGGAGTAATCATCTATAAACAATATGAAGTAACTTTCACCCTGAATACTTTGTGTTCTGGTAGGACCACATAGATCAGTATGTATTAGACTCAATGGCTTAGATGACATATATCCTTTTGACTTAAAACTTGTTCTAGTTTGCTTTCCATGTTGACAAGGTGCACAAATTGTGTTTTGTGGTCTTCTTATCTTGGGTAAATCTCTGACAGCCTGCTTATTGCTTATGTTGACTATGTTGTCAAAATTCAAGTGACCCAATATTCTATGCCATAACCAACTCTCATATTCTTGTGATAGAAAGCACTTTTCCCCTTTGATCTCACTAAGCATGTATAGATTATTTGGAGTTCTTTTTGCATTGGCAATGACTTTCCTAGTTTTTGATTTTCTTATCTCACATCTATCCGGGTGGAAAGTAACCATATACCCCTGATCACAAAGTTGACTTATACTTAGCAGATTATGTTTTAACCCTTTAACATACAACACATTTTCTATTTTTGTTTTCCCATTATCTAAACTTAGAGTTCCTCTTCCACCAATCCTTGCTGATCCATTATCACCAAAACTTACTGATCCTCTATTGGTTTCTTTTAGAACAATGAATTTGTCTTTGTCTCTTGTCATGTGACTAGAGCAACCACTATCAAGATACCATTGTTCTTCCTTATCCTGAGCATGAAGGGTTATTTGAACTAACATTGATCTAGCCTTAACATTTTCCCTTCCATATTTCCTAGTTGTTGAGATTGTTTTTCTAGACTCGAGAAGTATCATCTTACACCATCTAGCCTTGTGCCCAAAATTATTGCATTTGTAACATATGATATCATTATCCATAAGAGGTGCAAAAGAATTGAAATTTCTATTGACATTGTTTCTTGCATGACTAATACAGTGTACTGCTCTATGACCATATTTATTACAAGAAAAGCAATGACCATGGAAGAAATTTTGTAACCTGCTTGGATGCCTTTTGGATTGTGGTGGAGTGCTTCTCCTTTTGGAATTAACTCTCATCCAAGGTTCTTCTTTGCTTTCTTCCTTAGCTTGCCTATCTTTGTTTGAAGTTTCTACTTCTTGAAGACTTGATTCCTCTTTCTGTTTCTCATACTCTACATCTTGTAGTGCCTTGGTCCTTTCAACTTCATTCCTTAGGTAGACAATTTCTGCTTCCAATATTTCACATTCTATTTCTCTGGCTCTTAATAGATCTGTTATATCTTGCTCAATTTTCTTTCCTTCTTCTACCTTTACCTTGAGTTCTGTGAGATTTTGTAGAAGTTCTATCCTTGCTTCTTCCTCCTCTTGAATTTGTTCCTTCAAGCTTGAATTCTTTTCTCTAATTCTTTCCAATTTTTTGAGAGCAGCAAATAATTCTTCTTTTATATCAAACATGGTCTCTTCTTCATTTTTTGAAGTCATGTGTGTTTCTGATGGATCCTCCTCCAAGTTGTTAGTCTTTTCATGGAGAGACCCACTCTGATACCAATTGAAGAACATGTGCTTATACTGAGAAGGGGGTGAACAGTATAAGATAAATATTTTTTATTTTTAATCCAAATAATAGCATCAAAAATATTAAAGTAGTAAACATCACATAAAGCATCACACACATGAGAGACATGATTTTACGTGGTTCACCCAATGTGGGCTACTCCACGAAGAAAATATTTCTTATAAATTTTTCTCAAATAAATTCTCTTGGGAATCCTTTCCCTACAATGTTTATGGACCTCTGTCCAAAGGAGACACCAATCCCCTTGATCAAGTTAGTGGATCTCTATCCACAGGAGACACCAATCTCCTAACTCCACTCCAAATGGTGATCCTCTAGAAGACCTATTCCTCCACTACCCTTAGCAAATGGAACTCTATCCACAGAAGATACTTGTCCTCCCTACTCTGGTTGGATATCTCTATCCTCAACTCTGTCACCTCCAAAGCTCTATCTCAAATCTTTACTAAACACAGTCCACATCTGCTCTTAATATGTATTGTAAGGTTCCACAAAATCTTACCCAAATCTATCCACAAGTCTTCTCAAATACTTACCTCAAATCTTCTCAACAAGTCCACACTAGAACTTATCCAATGAATCACTCAATGAAACAATCCTTGCTTACAATCCCTAGTCCAAGTATATGAACCTTCACTCAAAATGTTTCCAACAATGCTTATCAACCAATCTCACATAACAATGATACTCATGTTCTTTTCAAACCCTAGTTCAAGTTCTTCACACAACCAATGGCTTCAACAACAACTCTTTATTTTAGAAAACCTTGAAGCATTAACTCAACACACTTAATAAGGAGACCTACTTCAGTCCTTTTCACTCCAAACATATTTTTTCTAAAAAACCAACCAATCAAATCAACTATGGAATAATATTCCCATACCTTTTTCTTGATGATGAAGGAACCTCAAAAATCTTCCACAACCACAAATACTTCTTTTCCAAGATCAAAGAAGTTATAAGATGATAAACTCTCTCAAAGATACAATTTAAATATCAAAACTTGCATACACCTTATTACTCCATATTAAAGAAATTATCCATCAACAATTAATTGACCAAACACACCTTACTCTTCTCAATATTGCAATAATTGATTAAGTCACTTTACCAAATATATGCAATAAATAAATTTTTAATTCCCTAAGGTAAAAATAATATTACCCTAGTAAATTTCCATTTACCACTTAGGTAAATATCATAACTAATTTACCCCTTATCTCTCCCTAGCCTTAGCAAAGCAAAGAATAATTTTTATTTCTATTAACAACCCTTATCTCTCCACAACCTTAGCAACTTAATTAAAAATTAAATAAAAAATATAAAAACCCTTTATATCTCCCTCTCTACATTTCGTGGGAGTTGATCTTGCACTCTCTCCCTTGCTAGTGCCTTGGCCACAAATTTCTAGTCATGTGATCCAAGCACTCACATGCCCACTAAAATCATAGAAGGTGCTTTGATATTTTGCCTAATCCTTTAGAGCCCTTGGCTCCCTTCTCCTCTTGCCACGTAGCGTGTTTTATGCATTCCTTTCTCACTGAATGCATGAGCCTTTTATTCACTGCTCCTTAGCACTTTCTCCATGAATCTTAGCACTATTTTCGATACGAAAATAATCAGAGGAAATTTGAATGCTTGGTTTTGAACTTAGGCAAAGGTTTAAATACCTTTTGCCTTCCAAATCTTGCATGTTAGTGGTGTACTAAATTTTGAAGTCGATGCCTTTATAATATGCATAATTAATTTATAAATCATTTAAATTCTATTTAGAATTTAAATTTTATAAATTAACTTTGTAACCTTTGGCTTTATAAAAATTAAAGCCTCCTTGGGGGTTTAATAAAAACTTTTTGTTGCTCATAATGATTTAATAAAAAAAATCATTTTACCACCATGGTTTTAATAAAAACCCTTTATATTGCCACCATGGTTTTAACAAAAACCCTTTATTTTTGCCTCACATAATATAAAAATAATATTATAACATATTTTCAATCAACCTTTCGTATTATTACTTTTGATATTTTGACATAAACTGTAGCTTATTCCTTGACATCAATGACAACGTTGACTCAAAATGTCCAACAGGTGCTACAGGAGGTTGAACAATATGTTGTTGTGTATTTTGTTTATTGGTGCATTTTTGACCTTGGGTAACTACATGAACAACACCCACAAAACCTTAGTATTGTTGCACATGGTTGACTTGATTAGGAGTCTTGATGTTTGAACCTCCTATTGTTTTTTGCGCCTCCTCATGATGAGGAATTGGTGTTTGATAAATGCTAAGGTTTTGATTTTGTTGAGCCAAGGGACTATAAACCTTGATGGCCCCTAGGTCAATTAGATCTTACACTATATCTTTTAATGTGAAGCATTCATTAATGTCATGCCCATTCTATCAATGATAAAGGTAAAATAAATGTTCCCTATAGATTTTTCTACGCTTGGTAGGATCGTCTGGTTTAACCTTAGGTAAGGTATGTTGATTTGTATCATACAACCTATAAAATTTTGAAGTGTATGACTCAGATAAAGGTGTGTATTGGTGATTTTTTGAATAGATTATCGATGTTGATAATTATCCATAGTTGGTGTTGTGTTATGGACTAGTTGGGGTGGGGGAACCACTTGATATGAAAATTGTTGTAGTTGTTGTTGCATGGAGTGTTGTTGTTGAGCCATTACCAGATGACTCATGACGACTTGATTCACTTGATTTGGCTTATATTGACCAGAATAATTTCCTTTTATTTGGCCATTTCTTATGCTTTAGCACACCTTCTTGGACTTTTATTTCCTAAATTATGCTAGTCTAGGCAAGAGTGTATTCAAACGAGTTGTATTGTTGCAATTGTAATAACTAGGATATGGGTTTTAAGAATATATTGATGAATAATCGAGTTAGTTCTTCCATTGGTAGGGAGAATGGTAGTTTTATGATAATGGCCATCCAATGATTGCAAAAATTATAGACTGGCTCATCATCTAATTGCTTAATATTATATAAATTAGACATTGTGATTTTCTTTCGAACATTGGTTTACTAACTATTCAAATGTGTAAATACTATGATGAGGCATATGGTTATACCACTCCATGATATATTATCCAAATTTTTGAGGAACATTTATAAGCATTAAAGTATATTGAGTTTGAATTCTAAAACAAGAGTGAATAAATGTGCTTACATGCTCTCTAGGGTCCTCAGTCCTTTTAAATTTATCAAATTTTGGCACTATAAAATCTACTAGATATGGTGATGATGGTACCAAAAAATGAATGGGTTGATTGGTGAGTTGTCTTAAAGTAGGCTTCTAGTTTATCATAGCGGGAGTGTGTTGTATCAAGCTATCAATATGTTGTTGCAATGCCTAAATTCTAGGATATTTCCCAGGTATGTGGAAGCCCTGAATTACTTGATGATTGTGTGGAGATGAAGTGGTGAAATGTTGAGGTGTGATGAAATGTTGATGGCTTTATGGATTGGATTGCATTTTATGACATTGGGCTTTATGAGGGAATGATTGCAGGTGATGGAATGGAGATGATGTTTGAGGACTATGAATGTGCTAACTTATGGGAATGGAATGGGTGTAGACTAATGGAGGTATGGGAATGGAAATCATAGAATGTTGTGATACCCATGATGTATTTGAGGTGAAGAAGGTAGGCTAGGTTAGAATAGGTTGAGACTTAAGATATACCACCTGTATTTATTATTGGGATCAATAATGAGCATCTTGCTGACCCATGAACAACTTGTTAAGGTGTTGCCATGCTTGTTGTATGGAAATTTCTAAAGTAGATGGTGTAGGTGTGGTGGAAATGGATGAGGTGGGTGGAGGATAGGTTGCAATATGAATTGTAACTAAATTTGAGATATTGGATGCAGTGGAGACTGGCATTTGTGAAGTAGCATTGACATATTATTCATAAAATGGATTGTCATAATTGGTGGTATAGGATGATGGGATGGAAATGTTTTGGGCACATTATTATTGTGGGAGAGACAAGTGATGGGAAGGTGTAGATGATGCCTCAAAAAGAGAATTGGTATAAACCTGGGTGAAACTGGAAGGTTGCAAGTAGGAAAGTTCCTAGTAAGAAGTAATATTCCTAGGTGGGCTATTAATTTGATGTAGAATAGGGTTAATGGACCTTAGAATAGCTCTAAATTTAACCATATCTATGTAGGTGGTGTTAGGGTTGGTAGGAGATGATGGCTCAGTTTATGGAATGGGTGTATTGATGTATTTGTGTAACACATCAACATTTGAGGTATACACAACATGTGAGGGTCCCGTAGGTAAACCAAAGTAGATTTTTTGTATTACACTTATAGGATTAACCATAGATGTGAAGGTGAAAGATGTGGAACACTGCATGGATGAAGTGGTTTGGCTAACAAAGGATTGACTCAAAATATTTTCTTGGCTTTGAGTTGAACCCATAATATAATGAGTCAAATGGGGGTGGTGAATTTGTGGAATGTGCAGAAAATATGCAATGGAAATCACATAAAATCAAAAAAATAACTCAATCCTATGTTTTGCAACAGATTATTTTTATGTGGGGTTTGTGTGTTGTATATGTTCTAAACTAAAGTATTATGTGAGGCGGACTCTAAGGTTGAATGGAAAATGAGAACCTTTTAGGTGATGAAATATAGAAATATTGCTCATGGGGTACTATGATTGCTATGGGGTGAGATGATAGATGGAGATGAAGCCCGCCGTCACCAATATCAAATAATGGTTGGTGATGAAATCCAACTCACTGTTGTTAAATGTGTGACATGCAAAGTGTGTGATTCATTTTTAAGATTTATATTTTCTATTGTGTTCATTAAATGTTAAAAACACCCTATTTCACTTGTCTAAGCTAGAATACAAGGTCATTAACACCAAGTTCCTCTAAATATCTTGGGATACACCACTTAAGATTCACCCTGAATCATCAAGTGATTCTAACAGTGGAGGGTTTACCCAGTTCTTCCATCCTGAATCATCAAGTGATTCAAATAGTGGGAGTGTACTTAGGTATTATGAACTTGTTCCAAATTAAAAAAGTAAAAATGGAATTCTTTAATCCTATTATGTAGATAGTTATGTTTTTGTCATTTAAATTGCAAACAAAGTACAAAATAGTAAATGAGACATCATAAAACAACAAAAATCTAAATCAAATGTGAACTATAGCGAATGCAAAAATGCAACTCTACCCTATACACAATATATATGAAATATGTAAATTCCTAAAATTAAAATAAATATTAAACTACTTTAAAATAGAAAATGAATGTTTTTTTTTTAGTTTCACTGTTAAAAATACAAAAAAATGAAAATAAAAATGAGTTAGGGTTTGAACTAGGCTTACTAGGAAGCCTACGTATTTCTTCCCCACTCTGCTAAACACCACCCATAGCTTCTTGAATATTGTGGATTATTTTCTAAATGCTACAAGGTGTCCCTCAAATTCTATAGGACATTCACACGACCTCTTATTGAACTTTACAACTCCCAGAAACCCTCGTTTTCACAATTTTTGCATAATCAAAATTTTAGAAACTTGCAAGATAGAAACAGAAATAGAAATCAGTGATAAGATAAATAATATTTAAGAACCCTTTGGGGGTCCCACCATGATCGTAATTTTATAAAGCAAAAAATGACAACACCAAGGCAATAGATAACACAATAAACACAAAGAACTTATTACACAAATGAAGAAAATAATATTGATATTATTATGGGGGAGCCTTAATTTCCAATGTTACAATATATTGTTGTATTGATACAATGATTATAAATCTAGGGTTTTGAAACCCTTATTTAGATATAAATATATGGTGCCTTCTGCATCATCCTTGCTCCAAAAAAGTGTGTGGGTGGGACTGTGTATCCCTACAGGACCATCCTAGTTGCAACAACTTCTAAAGATGTGATTCCTGCACCTGCAAATAGAAAACAACATAAAAGGGTTAATAGTGCCTACAAGGGCTCCACTATATGAGGTCCTCTGAATGATAAAAACCAATAAATCCCTACATGTTGCAATGTTGAACCGTAAACAAAAATAAAGGAATATGAATAAATGCAACAAATATTTTACCTTATAAATGTTTATTAATGCTCTTGTTTCTATGGTTGATAGTCACACGGATGCTCAAAATCATCCTAGGGATTACATACTACAAATCTACTATAGGAAATACCCAGAAGTGTTCTAGGATGGTTATGAATTATCAACATCATTTCAAAAATGCTTAGCAATATTCTATGAACTTTGGGCAGTATTTGAGAGTGAATGAGAATGAAGCAAAACCATATATGGTTTGCAAGGGTTTTACGGTGGATGTGATGGCAACGATGAGGGAAGAAGATGATAGTGAAAGGGCTAAGGCTTGTGAGTGGACAAATTTCTTTTTGAACCTTCCAAGACTTTATAAGACCTTGATTCATCAAAATGACTCATATTTTATATTTTGCTTTTGAACATGTTAGGGTTTTAATGACACAAATGTTTGAAATAGTGAGTTGTCATTGATGTCAAAGGAATAAGGTATTCAAGGTAGAAATATTCTTCAAGAATGATGAGTTCAAGAATGGAAGTGTGAGTTGTCATTGATGTCAAAGGCAAGAATATGTTCAAGAATAAAAGGTTGCATTGTCAATATTATGGTGCTTGAGAAATTAAAATGGTGATGTACATTATTTATGTTAATTGGTAATGTACACTTTAATATTTAAATTAAATATTTAAATATTAAAGGTCTTAAAGTGGGAAATATTTAAATCAAAGTTTTTAAATATATTGAATACTATAAGGGCCAACTCTTATGGTTAAAAGATTAAAAAATTATTCATATATATGGTTCTAACATTATTGCTAAGAATGTTTTTTGTTGTTGAAGAGCCTTTATGTTGTCCTCAGGGAAATATAAGCATATTTCATTCACATGCCTTGATCTGCATTTGGAAGAGTGAGTAAGAGGAGAATATCCATTTTTTGAGTGAGCATTGTTCATTGAGAAGTGAGTGTCATTCATTGAGAGTGAGCATCGTTCATTGAGAGAGTGCATCATTCATTGAGAGAGTTGTTGGAAATATTGAGCATATTGAGTTGTCATTGATATCAAAGGATTGATGTCAAGAGTTGTCATTGATGTCAAAAGGTTGCATGGTATTCAAGGCAGAAATATTCTTCTAAGGTTGGATAGATATACCTCAAGCAAGGGTTTATTGTAAAGAAAAGGTTTATAATATTTATTTTTAAATATTATAAATAAGGATCAAGAGGTTAAGAGTGCTTGGGACAATGTTTTGGAACAAGGTTTAAATATTACATAAGGAGGCCTAAAAGGTTAAGGTCATGGTTTAAAAGAGAAGAGACAATATTATAATATTTTTAATATTATAATACTTGGGCCAAAAGGATTTATTTTTTAAAAGAAAAAGAAAAATATGGAAAGGTTTATTTTGCAAAGATCAAAGGCTTAAAGAATAATATTATAATATTTTTTAAATATTATAATATAAACATTTGAATTGGTTGAGGCGCTAAAAATACTTGGAGGGAACACTTTAAACATTTCTAAGAGCCCGACATGATTATTTTTGAAAGCATCAACATTTTCCCCAAAGCTTCAAAGTGCATATAAATAAAGGTGGATTTAATACATTTGATGAATGATGTGTTGGCTAATGTTTGATGTGCATGCAAAATTTTGAATATCTTTTGTGCAGTGAAACAGAAAGAAAAATAAGGAAAATATTTCATGAATCAAAATGAGGAACAAATATTATATTGCTATGTTTGATTCTCAAGTGGGTGGCTAGCCCAGTTGGTTGCTAGGCTAGCGATAAGGTGTTGGGGGCAGAGAGGTTGTAGGGTTGAATTTGGGGGCATACATTTTGCTTGGCAGTGTTGGAAATAGTTTTGATTGGCCCATGAAGGACCTTGGATGGTGCGTGGTGATTGTTGTTACCACCCATTGGGGTAGCCAAGTTGGTTGCCTAGCTATTGCTAGGGTGCTGCGTTGGCAGAGGTTGTGAGTTTGATTCTCGTGCGGTTCATTGGCTTGTGTTGTTGAAAGTTTGCACCAAAATTTTGTCATACGTTCATTGGCCTATGTTGTTGAGGTATGCACCAAATTTTTGATTAATCAATGCGTGTTTGAGGAAAATTATTTGTTGGTTCATTTGGCATTGTTACAGGCAGAAAGTTTGGTATTAATTAAGTAGTGGAGACATAAGGTGTATAAAGGAATATTTTTTATTGTAATGTGTGTATAAATAAAATACTTAGAAGGTGATTTGAGCATTGTTTAAAAGGTCATATATCTTGTATTTTGAGAGGAGAAATAAAGTGTCTTTGTGCTTATTGTTGTGTGTAATTTTTACTAGCTTAAGCTTGGAGTTATAAGGTGTAAATTGATTTATTTCCAAGTGTAATTTTTGCATTATAGAAAAAGGGATCCTAGGGTTTTAGAAGCTTATTCTTGAAATATTAAAGAGGAGAAATAAGGCATTGATTTTCTAGATTTATTGTGGACACCTTTTGGAAATATTTGAGTGGATGATGTTTTTATCTATGCTAGAATTTGAAAATCACTAACCAGATTTCTTGAAGGATCAAAAAGGAAATTATTTTTGAGACAGGTTTTTGTGGGCACATCTTCATCAAGACAGCTTTAGAGGTATGGTGATTTGAGTTCCTTCTCAAGGTGTTTTTTCTTAAGGAAATATTTTTGATATCATATGGTGGAGATATAAGGATTGATTTGATGTGAAATGCCTTGATTGAAATTGGAAATATATGAGCTAGGGTTTGAGAACAAGTTGTGCATGAGTATTGAATGAAATTGAAACATATGTGCTAGGGTTTGAAAACAAAGTTGTACATGATTATTGAATGACATTGAGACATATGTGTTGGGGTTTGAAATAAATTTGAGCATTGGTTTTGAGTGATATTGGAAATGAAAATGCAAGAGTTATAGATCAATTTTGTGAAAGCAATTTGTGCATTCTTCATGATTGAATTTGTGAGTAAATGAGAAGGACTTGTGCATTGTGATTTGTTTTAAAGTGAAGTTGCAAATCAGCAAATACCAGGTCAGTTATCAAGTGCTAGACTAGAGCTACCTTTAGAATGCAATAAATATGAGACATGTGAAAGCAACAGACTTAATGAATGTGAAGAACATATTGAGCATTTTTTAGTGCATATCATTCTCTATATGTTCAAGAGGTTAAACAAATTCTAGGTAGAATATGTCTAAACTACTTTAGTTAAGGAAAGCACATTGAAAAATAGATAAAGCACTTGATGACATCATTATGCAAGATTTGGAAATAGATTTGAGCTTGTGTTATGAACAAATTTGAGCTTGTGTTATGAGCATATTTGAGCATGTGTTATGAGTAGATTTGAGCTTGTGTTATGAATAGATTTGAGTATGTGTTATGAGCAGATTTGAGCTTGTGTTATGAGTATATTTGAGCTTGTGTGATGAGTAGATTTGAGTGTGTTATGAGACATATTTGAGTATGTGTTATGAGTAGACTTGAGCTTGTGTTATGAGCAAATTTAAGTATGTGTTGTGAGCATATTTGAGCAAGTCTTGTGTGTAGACTTGGAGCAGATCTGAGAAGAGTTAAGAGCAATTTTTGGTAAGAAAATTTGAGCAAGTCTTGTGTGTAGACTTGGAGCAGATCTGAGCAGAGTTAAGAGCAAGTTTTGGTAAGCATATTTGAGCAAGTCTTGTGTGTAGACTTGGAGTAGATCTGAGAAGAGTTAAGAGTAGGTTTTGGTAAGCAGATTTGAGCAAGTCTTGTGTGTAGACTTGGAGCAGATCTGAGCAGAGTTGAGAGCAAGTTTTGGAGTAGAATTGAGCAAGCCTTGTGTAAAGGCTTGAAGTAGAGTAGAGCAGAGGGGATTGAGGTCTCCTATGGATAGAGGTCCATGAAATAGAGTAGAGGGGATTGAGGTCTCCTATGGATAGAGGTCCACAAACCAGAGCAGAGGGGATTGAGGTCTCCTATGGATAGAGGTCCATGAATCAGAGCAAAGGGGATTGAGGTCTCCTATGGATAGAGGTCCATGAACTTGAGCATAGGGGATTGGTGTCTCCTTTGGGTTGGTGCCCATAAACATTGTAATAGGGAATTGGTTCCCAAGATATTGGTTGAGAAAATTTATAAGAAATATTTTCTCCATGGATGTAGCCCACATTGGGTGAACCATGTTAAATCTATGTCTCTCATGTGTGTGATGATTTGTGCATTGTCTTATTATTGCTATTGATGATATTGGATAATACTACTTTGGAAATTTATTGCAATTGATAATATTGGATAATATTTGGAAAGAAAAGTAAAATTTTTATCTTATACTGTTCACCCCCCTCTTAGTATAATCTTGTGTTCTTCAATTGGTATCAAAGTCAGTTCCTTCGAGGAAGCCTAACAACTTGAAGGAAGATCTTACAGGAACACAGATGGCTAATCAGGAAGGATTTTCAACACATAGAGCTCCATTGTTTGATGGGACTAATTATGCTTTTTGGAGTGTGAGGATGAAGATATTTTTGATGGCATAGGGATTTGATACATGGAATTCAGTAGAGAATGGGTACACACCACCTAAAACTCCTCCCATAGATATAAGTGGTAAGAAACTATATGAAAATAATTCCAAGGCAATGAATGCAATTTTAAGTGGATTACAATTGAGTTTGTAAAAGTCATGCACAACAAATCAACAAAAGAAATATGGGATAAGCTACATAATACATATGAAGGATATG
The DNA here is from genome assembly GCA_028583015.1 of Wollemia nobilis. Classification (NCBI taxonomy): domain Eukaryota; kingdom Viridiplantae; phylum Streptophyta; class Pinopsida; order Araucariales; family Araucariaceae; genus Wollemia; species Wollemia nobilis. Next base: position 1,716,895 of record JAQPPZ010017049.1, on the reverse strand, counting down.
ATAAAGTTAATATGGCAAGAATTCAAACCCACAGAATAAAGTTTGAAGACTTGAATATGAGAGATGAGGAAAATATTGTCAGATACTTACTTCATGTTGATGAGGTTTTTAATACCATTCATGGACTTGGAGAAAATATTGAGGATTCTACTATTGTTCAAAAAAATTTAATATCACTACCCATGAGGTATGATGCAAAGGTTTTAGCAATAGAAGAAATGAAGGATCTTGCAACTTTGAGGATAGATGAACTACATGGGATTATCACAGCTTATGAGATGAGAACAAAAAAGGATCAAACATCCAAAAGGGAGGAAACATTAAAATATTCAAATAAGGTAAAGGATAAAGAATTATAATCAAGTTATGAATCAAGTAGTGAATAAGAGGCTAATTTTTTAAGAAGAATTAAGAAGGGTTCAAGGAAATCCAATAATATGCAGACTGTGAAATGTTTTAGTTGTGGTAACATTGACTACTATGCAGCCTATTGCCCACAAAATGGATATAGTAGTAGTGAAGATGGAAAATAATACAATAAAAATAAATAAAGAAACTTTGGTTATGAAAAGAAAAATAGGCATGGTCAAGGCAAGCATGAGAAGAATATTTTTCAAAGGCACAAGAAAAGTTTCTATGTTGAAGAAGCAAGCAGTGCTTCAAGTGATAATGATGAGAGTTCTTCAGATAGTTAAAAAGAAGAGATTCTATTTTTGGAAATAGAAGAGGAAGAGGATACTTCCATTAAAGACAAAGTAGAAGAAAAAGAGAATACTCCTATTGAAAACCTAGTAGAAAATAAAGAAGATACTCTTATAGTTGAAGACCTAGAAAAAGAGAAATATTCAGAAAAGAAAAAAGAAACCTTGGTTGAAATAAAAAGGGAAATAATTGTTGCTCTTAGAGAAGTGGAAAGAATGAAAAGGGAGGACTTAATATTAAAGGCTCAATTTCAAGAGGATGAGGAAACAAAGGCAAAGCTTCTACAAGATCTCACTAACTTAAAAGTTAAGGTTGAAGAGGTAAGGAAAGTTGAAGAAGGTTTGGCTGAACATTTAAAAGCAAAAGAACTAGAATGTGAAAGACTAGAACATGAAGTTGACATTCTAAGGAAGGAACTTGAGAAATTCAATAATAAGATATATTAGTTTAGGAAAAGCTCAAAATATTTGGATGATATAATCAAAACACATAGATCTCCATTTATGATGACTGGACTTGGATTTGAGGAAAGTCAAGAAGTACAAAAAGAGGAGACAAGCTCAAAAGAAATAGAAGCATCAAAGAAGGAATATGAATAAGAATCTAAGACCTGTACTGGTAAGTTGAGAAGTGGAAACATCAATGAGGAAGAAAACAATGCACAATCAAGGAACAAAGACCATCACAAGAAAAGCAAAGAAAGAAGTATGTGATCATATCCTCCAAGGCAATATGAATACTACTTCCAAGGTTATTGTTACTCATGTAATCATTTTGGTCATAAAGCTATACATTGCAGGGTTCATGGTTGAAATGATAATGGCCTCAACAAGAGAAATCTCAATTTATTTGCACTTTCCAAGAACTACAACATTAGATGTTACAATTGCAATAATTTTGGGCATAAAGCAAAGTGGTGTAGAATAAAAATTTTGGAACTTCCAAAAACAAGCAAAAATAGGGATGCTCAAAAGGATCAAAAGGGTATGACTACAAAAGTGTGGAAAAAGAAGTATGAAAATGAAGAAGAGCATTGTAAGTTGGGAGTAGCTCTACTCCCATTCCAAAATTGATCACCTCAAGAGAGGAGGTGGTGAGGGGCCTATGCTAAATATCTCATATTTAGCCCCAAGGAGCCCTTTGCCATTTATTTCAAATGGGGAGAGAATTGAGTAAGGGGAAGAAACCTTCTCAGGGGGAGAAATTTGAAAATCCAATTATGTGTAAAAGGAATATTTTTTTAAGGGTTGCCATCAATGACAAAGGGGGATATTGTTGGAAATATTGAGCATATTGAGTTGTCATTGATATCAAAGGATTGATGTCAAGAGTTGTCATTAATGTCAAAAGGCTGCATGGTATTCAAGGTAGAAATATTATTTTAAGGTTGGACAAATATACCTCAAGAAAGGGTTTATTATAAAGAAAAAGTTTATAAAATTTAATTTTAAATATTATAAATAAGGATCAAGAGGTTAAGAGTGCTTGGTACAATGTTTTGGAACAAGGTTTAAATATTATGTAAGAAGGTCTAAAATGTTAAGTTCATTGTTTAAAAGAGAAGAGACAATATTATAACATTTTTAATATTATAATACTTGGGCTAAAAGGATTTATTTTTTAAAAGAAAAAGAAAAATATGGAAAGGTTTATTTTGCAAAGGTCAATATTAAAATATTTTTTAAATATTATAATATAAACGTTTGTTCTGGTTGAGGTGTTAAAATAACTTGGAGGGAACACTGTAAACGTTTATAAGAGCCCGACATGATTATTTTTGAAAGTGCCAATGTTTTATCCAAAGCTTCAAAGTGCATATAAATAAAGGTGGATTTAATACATTCTATGAACGATGCATTGGCTAATTTTGATGTGCATGCAAAATTTTGAATATATTTTGTGCAGTCAAACATAAATAAAAATAAGGAAAATATTTCATGAATCAAAATGAGGAACAAATATTATATTGTTGCATTTGATTCTCAAGTGGGTGGCTAGCCCAGTTGGTCACTAGGCTAGGGATAAGGCATTGGGGGCAAATAGGTTGCAGGGTCAAATTCGGGGGCATAAAACTGCTTGGCAATGTTGGAAATAATTTTTATTAGCACACGAAGGACCTTGTATGGCACACAATTATTGCTCTTACCACCCATCAGGGTAACCCAATTGGTTGCTTAGTTTTTTCTAGGGTGTTGTGTTGGAAAAGTTTGTGAGTTTGATTCACGTGTGGTTCGTTGGCTTGTGTTGTTGAAAGTGTGCATCAAAATTTTGTTATACGTTCACTGGCCTATGTTGTTAAGGTATGCACAAAATTTTTGATTAATCAATGCATGTTTGAGGAAAAGTGTAGCACCCTAAAATTGGCGCAGTTAAACCCTTAGTAAAAAGATAAAAATTTGAATTTTAACCCCAAAACCGCCTGTTAACCACCCGTTACCCGCTCCCCTCATTTTTCGTGCCATTTTTAGGATTTGTTTTGACCGTTGGACGATATCGTCGACGATCAGACGAAATCATCCCAGATCGAACGAATTCGTCTGGAACAGAACGTCTAGACGATTTCATCCCAAAACTAAATTTTCATAATTAGCTTCTATTTCAACAGCTTCTCTAACTTGGGCAGAAAGCGTGTCTGCGTGGTTAGAGTCTCCCCCATTGGAGATCTCCCAAATTGGGGTGATCTCCAACCTCCTAACCTCTCCCTAAATCCTATATAAACTTAGGATTTTCTTGACTTCCCCCTGGCTGATTTTCCCTACAACTTTAGTTTCTCGTGCATTAGAACACCTTCGCACCATTGTTTGCATTGTGTATTTCAAGTTTTTCTTGCAGGAATTTTACTATTTTTCAGCTGGAGCAAGCTCGGATCGTCGTTGGCGATTCCAGACGATTTCGGACGATCCTGTCGTAGATCGGCGATGATCTCGTACGATTGGAGGTGATCTCGACTGCAGTCCAGATTGGGGGCAATCAGAGCCCGGAGTTTGCATTTTTTTATCTTCTCTCTTCATTTCCTTATGCATTAACTTAGTTTATTCTATTTCTGCATTCTGGAGTTCACCTCATTTAGCATAGATGCATGATAAAGTTAAAATAAATTATTAAATTAATGCATTTCCTTTAATTGTTATCTGGATTTATCATTTAGGCAAGTTTACTATTATTTCTATCATTTCCCCTTGCTTTTGTAGTTGCATTTTTGGTCTTTGGTATCTGTTTCTGTGATTGCAGGTTTCTGACGAATTCGTCAAGTCGACGATGATCTCGTCTGATCTCGAGATGACCGTCTGATCTGAGATGATTCTATGCAATTGTAGATGATAATGTAAGATTTGAGATGATCTGGACTTCTACAAACCTCAGAATCTTCATCAGACATCCGAAATCAGGTACATTCTATCTTATTTAGCACACTTTCTATGTTTAGCACTTATTCATGCTTTCTGTATCCATATAAATCAGCATTGGCATATAGAATAGCTTAGATTCATCTTGGCCAAACCTAGGAATTGAATGATTGAATATAAAAATGAACACATCAAACCCATTCTCAACCTAGGCATGGAAACTGCCACTCAAAGTTTCTTGGTGAACCCCACCATCCATCAAAAATTCACCCTTATACCCCTCCCCCAAGAGGCGTGACCTTCAAAGGGCCTCTCAGTCCGAGGTATTGTCCCATCCTTCTCGCATCCCCCTTCGGGCGTGGATCCTATAGCCTGAAGGTAAGGATGCAAAAAATTTGGAGCGATACATTTTGGTGAACCCGACGTGAAAACTAAAAACCTTTTGAAAAAAAAAAAAAAAAAAATGGAATAAGATTGTTAAGATTGCATATCATATTTAGATGGTAGATTATAATAAAAGATGAGTTGTCACCATAAATGTTGAAAATCAATTAGCAGCCATAGAGATTACTTCTTTGCTTAGAGTATCTCAAACATATAGAGTCCCACCTTTATGGGACGAACTTAATAGGAGATTGGGTATTATTTCATCTAGGTCGACAGAACTTAGGCAAATTAAGAGGTTTGTCCTAGATAGAATCTTGGATCCTGATCAGGTGACTTTGTACCATGAGCTTCAGAGAGCTTGCCATAGGTGGTTAGCTGATAAAAGAGCACTTGTGTCTTCCGAGTTGTACACCTTTGAGGAATACCTCGACAACGCAGTTGTAGTACATAAATTTCTATCTCGTATAGAGGATCAAGAGGTCATTCTTACGGATAGAAAGAGATGGAATAGAGTTCCTAGAGCTGTGTTATATCGAGAGTATTGCCATGAACTTTATTTCTACAGGTCAGAGTCTGAAACAGATAATATCACCATAGCACACTTTGTCAAATTCTTGAAAAACCATTTCCAATTTGAAGAGGAGCATTTCATGACTCCTGATGAACTTGATCCTATTAATGATATCCATAAACTATTTATAGAAAACTAAGCCATTCTTTTATTATTATTATTTCTTGCATTTAGTATGTTGTTTGTTGTCTTTATAATATTATTATAAAAACAAAAAAAAAAAAAAAAAAAAACAAAAATATAACAAAAATTAAAACATTTTCTTTTAAGTATTATAGTAGGTATATAATTAAAATATATACCTCCCAAACTTGTCAAAAAATTTTTTTTTTATATATATATATATATATATATTTGCTAAAATCTAAGTTTAAGCATAATGACTAGACTTAGGAATGGAAAACAGACTAAAGTAGAAGAAGATTGGTTAGGAAAACCATTAAATAACCCAGATGTCCTTCCTGAAGACCCAATTCAGGAAGAAGGAACCCTAGACCAACAAGAAGAAGAGTTTGTTGAAGGAAATGAACAAAGAGAAACTGTTAGAGAGGAAGGATCCTCATCCCCTAAAATGTCTCCAGGAGGAGCTGTTACTTTTGAGAACATGGAACATTTTTGGAAGTTCCTCAATACTAATATTGGCACTCTTAATAGAGCAGTCCATATGGACAAGGATCAAATTAGTGACACTCAAGCAACCCTAGAAGAAATATATCACACATGCACTAATCCCTTGTCCTTCGTTGATCAAGAAAGTGATCAAGCTGGACCATCCAATTTGGATATGGCCGCTATAATCTAGAACATGCAACAACAACAGGTTACCCAACCACCTAGAGTGCCATTACCAAGCCTAGAGTTATTCCCACACAAAAGAAACCTTCATTCACTGCTCTATTTCGCCAAGCTATTGATCAACATACCTCAAATCAACAAAAGCCCAAAACAAAACCAAACACCAATTTCCAACAATCCGGGATACAACATAATGCTACTACAAATCTTCTTCATAATACTCTCCCTACCAACCATTTGCATAATAGCAATATAGCATCTAATCCTTACGTCACGCCATCATACGCTCACAAATCCCATACTCATGTACCACCGAACCAATATGGTGGACAAACTAGTAATCTTGAAGCCATGGTGAAACAGTTAGTCTCCCACATGGACCAGATAGATCCCTACCGTCCCTCGTACAATTATCGAGAGATGTGTAGTCAGCCTTTAGATCCTATAGTCGTAGCACAGCCATATCCTAAACACTTTCCTATGCCTGTCCTACCTATATACAAAGGAACCGAAGATCCCATAGAGCATCTTCGTATGTTTAGGATAGCATGTCATGATATATCACATGATGACTTGTTATTACTAAAAATGTTCCCAAAAAGTTTAGGAGGAATGGCATTAGAGTGGTATTATCAATTACCCACTCATTCTTTGAGGAATTTCGAAGAAACAACCGAGTCTTTTGTTCATCAATTTAGTGCCTACATCGAAAGGCATGTAACCATTAAATATTTGTACAACTTAAAACAAGACAAAGATGAATGTTTTGCTGATTTCCTAGCTCGGTGGAGACAGTTGATAGGAAAATTGCACTTTGTGTTACCTTATCGAGAAATGTTGGATATCTTTATCAATAATTTACAAGAACAACTATCCTATGAGTTATCAACTGCTACCTTGACCACCTTCGATCAAGCTATAGACTTAGCTCGAAGAGTGGAAGATGCTCTCATTAGGAGAGGTCAGCTTAAAAAGAAAGATGATGAGAAAACATCCAGAAATCAATATAAAAATAAACAAGTTGTGGGTGATGGAGTCATTGATAGTAGAAATATTGCTACTGTTAATGCTACGAAGACAACGAAGAAGTTTATACTGAAACCTCTTGATAAACCACCTCGAGAATTTACTAGGTTAAATCAACCTCTATCAACCATTCTACCACAATTATTAGAATGAGGTTTGATCCAATTACCAAATATCCGGGAACTTGATCCAACTATACCCGGATACAGAGCTGATTTACACTGTGATTTCCATAGAGGACCTGGACACGCTACCAACTCTTGTAAAATATTAAAACATAAAATACAAGACTTAATTGATAACAATGAGATGGAGGTGCAAGCCTTTCAACCTAAACAAAATCCTCCTAATAATGCTCAAAAGAACATCCCCCAAAATCAGAATCAGAATGCCAATCAATCATTGGACATATTTCAACATCCTTTACCAAAGCATGGTAAAGAGGTGGCTAATCAAATTGAGCATCATAATGTTCCCCCTCCTACCCGATATGTAGGGACTATTAGTGGACATTTACCTACTCATGATCTACAAATATTTGACACAACTTTATCCATGGTTACGACCAGACCTCTATATAATATTCGGACACCTGATCTTAGTGATACAGAATACGAGACTGAAAGTGACATGGAAATCACCTCAAATCAATCGAATAGTTCTGAAGATGAATCAGATGCTATTCAACCTATCACAAATTCTATGGTTCCGGAAGAACCATTTCCAAGAAGAGTCACTACTAGACCATCTTCTCACCAATTACTTTCTAATGAACAAGCCATAAATGCTAGACCAAGACCCATTCATCATCCACAAAATAATATTGTAGGTACCATCGGAGTTGTTACTCGACAACAGGCTCAAAATTCTCAACAAGATCAAACTCAGAATGATGGATCAGCTCCATTTGTTTTGAAAGTTCCTAATAAAGGGAATCATGCGCCTAATGTTCAACCTAAACCTCCTTATAATATTAATGAACAATTATCAAATACTACAGCTAGAATTTCCCTTTTGGACCTTTTAAGATCTTCTCCTACACATAGGGATGAATTAATGCTCACATTAAGCCAAATGATGGTACCACAAAATATTCAACTTGAAGCCATGGCCAATACTATCATAACTCGAGAAGTCGATTGTATTGACTTTCGGGATAGAGATATACCGCAACATAGTTTACATAAGGATAACCCCTTATATATTACTGCCCTAATTGGAGATGTAGCAGTTAAACGAGTCTTGATTGATAATGGTTCATCTTTAAACATTTGCACTTTTGACTTCTACCAAATATTTGGGTTTAGAAGTGACGAAATGAAAAGAACTGATATGATCATAAAAGCCTTCAATGACGAAACACAAGAAACATGTGGAGTTATTACTATCCCATTGCAAGTTGGTCCAAGAACCTTAGACACGACCATGTTTATTGTACATTGCCCTGCATCATACAATATACTCTTGGGTCACCCTTGGATCAACGCGATGCGAGCTGTTCCCTCAACTTTACATCAGTGTGTTAAATTCGAATTTAAAAATCAGTTGGTTACCATTCATGGTGATCCTAGACCCTTTGATATGTGTGCTTTGGCAGAACCTGTTGGAGTTCAATTTTACCCTGCTCTATCATCCACACATCCTAATTCTCATCATCCATCTAAACGTGTGAAACACACACCCATAACATCATCTACTTTTTCTCCATCAACTCCACCTCTACATATAGTTCAACCATCTTCCGAACAAACCACATTAGGACCTCAAAAAGATCCTAAACCCACAACCAATGCTTCTTGTTTTACTCCTATAACTTCCATACCTATAGACCCATCCATCGACATCTCTACAACATCTACACCTACCAAAGGCATATTTTCTACATCCAAAGATGTAGGAAATGTTCCTTCTACCTCTTACGCTCTTATTGATGAGCTCTTACCCGATTTATCTAAAATTCTTATATCAGAAAAAACAAACGTTGCTATGCAAGATTCCCTTATTTTAAATAATTTGCCACCCTCTCCTCGTACCTTGGGCCTCCCATAGCCTATGGGAAGTATTTACCAAGTCGGGAGCTGTGCTTTTATTTATAAGGGATATGACTAGGGAAGAATACCTAGAAACATCAAGACACATTATGATGGATATGCTCGATGTTATTTTACTAATGAGTATATTAAAGCTAAGCCTATAATGCTTAAATTGGGATATAAAGGGAAAGGTTTGGGACCTTTCCAGAATGGTATGAAAGAACCTTTTGAGGTAGAACCATGGCCTGCCCGATGTGGTGTGGGCCTATTTCCTAGTAAAGGTCAGCCCTTCCCATTTGAGGATGATGACCATCTCATATGTTACCAAGATTATTTGGATAAACGTGATGCTTTGCATTTAATGAATAAGCCATTTACATGTAATATGCTATCCATAGCTTACCCTCAGATGATCATTGAATCCGATGATGAGTTGGAGGGAGATATCTTCCATGATGTCTCCGTTGAGGAATTATTACATAACGGATTTTATTTCGATGGCTCTATACCTAGTATAGCCCAACTTGAGGCCACGACTCCTCAAGATGAATTATCCAAGCTAACCTCGGAAGAATTACAAGAATTGGGCGTTTCACCCCCCCACCTAATTTTGAGAGAGATCTACACATGGAAGTAGAGAATGTCATAAAAATTAACATTGGAACCAACGATAACCCTCACATAATCAACATTGGATCAGAATTGAGTCAAGAAAAATAGGATAAATACATTGCATTTCTTAAAGAATATGAAGATGTCTTTGCTTGGACATATGAAGATATGCCAGGATTAGACCCTTCTGTAGTTATGCATCACCTAGTAGTCCATCCGGATGCTAAACCTGTTAAACAGAAACTTAGAAAAATGCATCCTAAAGTGGCCTTACTAGTCAAAGGGGAATTAGAAAAACTCTTGAAGGTTATTTTTATACAAGCCATTGATTATGTTGAATGGATCTCGAATGTAGTTCCAGTAACTAAGAAAGAAGCTACCAAAGTTAGGGTTTGCACAGACTTTAGAGATATTAATGTTGCATGCCCTAAAGACGATTTTCCTCTTCCCAACATGGATCAGATCATTGATTTTACTATTGGGAGTGGAATGATATCCTTAATGGATGGATTTTCTGGTTATAATCAGATCAGGATAGCTCCTGAAGATCAGGCTAAAACAACCTTTATTACCCCTTGGGGGACCTTTTGTTGGAAAGTGATGCCATTCGGTTTGAAGAATGCAGGTGCAACATATCAACGAGCCATGACTTATATCTTTCATGATATGATGCATGATATTCTACATGATTATGTAGATGATATTATAGCTCGTTCCATCAAAGAAGATGATCATTTAGATGACTTGAGAAAAGTATTTGATCGGTTAAGGGAATATCTTATCCGACTGAATCCAGCCAAATGTATATTCGGAGTTAAGTCTGGTAAATTATTGGGGGTTATAGTTTCTTTACGTGGCATTGAAATTGACCCTCTCAAGATCATGGCTATCATTGATATGCCCGCACCCACAAATATATCTGAATTACGAAGTCTACAAGGTAAGCTTCAAGCTATTCGTCGCTTCATCGATAAGTTGGCGGACAAAACAGGACCCTTTCTTAAGCTTCTTAAGAAAGATGTCTCTTTTCATTGGGATGACGAATGTCAGGAAGCATTTGAACTCCTCAAACAATATCTCCTTAACCCACCTATGCTTTCACCACCTAGACCTGATCGCCCATTTATCTTGTATATTTTTGCTTTAGATTTTGCCTTAGGAGCTATGTTAGCTCAACTTGACGATGAGAAAAGAGAGCGTGCTAATTATTACATTAGCCAAACCTTAATCAGTTATGAAACCCGCTACACAACATTAGAGAAATTATGTCTAGCAGTCATATTTTCTACATAGAAACTATGCCATTATATGCTCAATCAAAAAATGTATGTTATTGCTAAATTCGATCCTTTGCGGTATCTCATGAGTCGACCGTACTTATCTGGTCGCACAACAAAGTGGGTTCTTGCGCTAAGCGAGTTTGAACTCATGTTTATAGGACAAAAGTCTGTTAAGGGTCAAATCATAGCAGATCAATTAGTTGTTGCACCCTTAGAGTCTACCCATCCCCTCATCATTGAGTTTCTTGATGAATGCCTTAAATTAGAGGCAGACCATCCAGAGCAATGGTCCCTATACTTTGATGGAGCTCGATGCATGAGTGGGGCTGGTGCAGGTATTATTTTAATATCTCCATAGAAACATCTTATACCTCTGTCCTTTAAATTAACGTTTGCTTGTACTAATAACACTGCTGAATATGAGGCTCTAATCCTTGGATTACGAGCTGCCTTGGCACTAAAAATTAAAAATCTATTGGTTTTTGATGATTCTCAACTTGTCATAAATCAAATCAATGATGTTTATCAGACCAGAGATGATAAATTACGTCCATATAAAGCATATGTCTTACAATTAATATCTTTATTTGATCAAGTTACCTTGGAAGCTATTCCTCGAACTAGCAACCGTGCGGCTGACGCTATGGCTGCAGTTGCATCTCTTTTGCCCTTGGAGTTAGATGACGAATATGCTACCATCATTATTCATCGACTCCAGGAACCCACTTCAAATAAATCATGCTTAGAACCTTTGGATGTGTTTCTAATCAACGAAACTACTCCTGAACCTTGGTACACTGATATATTTAATTTTCTTCAAAATGGGACCTTCCCTGAAGGTTGTAATAGCAACCAACATCGGTTATTACGTAGACGAGCAAGTCACTTCGTAATTATTGGCAATACGTTGTATAGGAGATCTTTTGAAGGCATCCTATTGAGATGTTTGAATCTAGAAGAATCTAGATCAGCTTTGAGTGAAGCCCATGATGGATCTTGTGGGGGACATTTTAGTGGTAGCACCATTGCTAAGAAGCTCCTTAGGATAGGATATTTTTGGCCTACCATGGAGAATGATGCACATGATTATGTGCGCCATTACGACAAGTGCCAGAAACATGTTGACCTTGTCCATGCACCTGCACAAGAACTACAGGCTATTTCATCTCCTTGGCCCTTTTCAAAATGGGGCTTAGACATCATTGGAAAAATCAACCCTGTGTCATCTGATGGACACAAATTCATCATAACCGCCATCGAGTATTTCACGAAGTGGGTTGAAGCTATGCCCTTAGCTTCTTGCACTGGAACCCAAGTTTCCAAATTTATTTTTAATCAAATTATTTGTAGGTTCAGAATTCCTGCAAATCTCATCTCGAGATAATGGAACTTGTTTCAAAAATAAAGATGTCAAGAAATTATGTCAAAAATATAAAATTCAACATCGTTGGTCCACTCCCTATTATCCTCAGGGTAATGGCCAAGCAGAAGCATCTAATAAAACATTAATTAAAATCCTCAAAATACTGGTCAATAAATCTGGCCGAGATTGGCACATCCAATTATATCCTACTTTGTGGGCTTATCGAACTAGCGTTCGCACTCCCACGGGCACTTCACCTTTTGTTTTGGTTTATGGCGCTGAAGCTGTTTTTCCCTTTGAATTAGAAGTTCCTTCTTTGGCTCTACTACTTCAAGATACTGAAGTAGGAGATGAATATCATGTTGGCAGACTTAGTCAGCTAGAACTCCTAGATGAGAAGCGCATCAATGCTTTGGAACATCTTCGTGCCTACCAAAACAAGCTCAAGCGAGCATACCTCAAGAAAGTTCATCATCGATCCTTTGAGATCGATGACCTTGTCTTAAAAGAAAATAAAAAAAATACTAATGCAACTAAAGATCTTAAAGGTAAATTTGAACCTAATTGGCTTGGGCCATATATCATCACTGCTAAATTTGGATCGGGAGCATACCGATTAGCTACCTTAGATGGTAAAGATCTTAAAGAACCTATGAACATTATGCATCTTAAGCGCTATTATGCATAAAATCTGGTCATTTCATCATTGTATATATTGTTATTTTGCATATTGTTTCATTTTAGTCATCCATATAAAAATTTCAAAAATAGTAATAGTATTTATTCTTTCAATTCATAAATTAAAATCAAAATATAAAAACTTCAAAATCATCAAAATCTTCAAAAACATCTTTTATTTTCGTACTTGTCAATTCTTGAAGTATTGCAGTTATATTTTCAATTATTTTGGATAAATTAGCATTTATTTGGAATCCCGCACTTTCACACTCACATGAATAAATATCTTGATTTTATTTGGTATGATTATTAATCTCTCTTATATCAAAGTCCACAGTTGAATTAAATAAAGTTTTGAGCATAGAGAACTGATCTTGTTATTTACTTGAACCAAGCATATCTTTTCACATTAAAATGATTTCATTGCAAATTCGATATGATGCTACATAGTAGAAATGGTTTCTTGAGCGAAAAGTTTCCCCTGCTATCCTATCATGCACATGGTCTAGAATCTTTGAGAATTGACAAAAGGACAAGCTCACCCCTACCCAGAATAAAAATCCCTTGCTCTACAACCAATCCGAGCAAGTATCCCTAGTATAGGAAGAAAAAGAAAAGTCAAAGAAAATGAGAAAAAGAAAAATATTATTTTGTACCATCGCAACAATATTTCAGCATTGTCTCAGTTCCAAGCAAAAATACAAAAAAAAAAAAAAGAGAAGCAAAAGAGAAAATAAAAAGCAATAAAATCCCTTTCCCTACCCCTTGAAAAAGAAAAGAAGGGTGAATGAGCTTGAATCCTTGGAATTCTCAATTATTCGAAAACTGTGAGGTAAGCCCCATAACAGGTGGTTTGTGCCCAACCCGCTTGGCCTTGGGTAATCCCTAGCGTGGTGATATGTCTGTCACATTAGCGACCTTCTTTTGTATAGACCTATGTCGGCTTATGGATTAGCTAGCTCTTGATGACCCGACTTACATAGTAGTCTGGTACGGTTACATGCATATAAATCATGGTCAACGAACACTTATTTGGTTAATTCAAATTACTTGTATCAAATTATCTTGCTCAAAATTGGTGAATGAACAATACAATTGCACACACATTTGTATTTGAGAGATTTTGTATCATTATGATAAATCAAGATCGGCAATGAACTCACATCTGCACATGGGGTTCCTTATAAATCTACATTTTGTCTTTGAGATAATTTAAAATATTTATGCAACTCTTTTTGGAATAATTTCATCTTCTTATTTAAAAGAACATTTGTTTAGTATAAAAACAATTAAATATATTTCTTTCAAAAATCCAAAATTTCTTTCAACAAATATTCAAAAATCTAGTAAATAAAGTCACGTTTATATATTTTTTTTGTTTATCTCAAAATCAAAAATCAATTATGCAATAAAAATTACCTTTTTGGATTTCACGATGATGGTATAAGTCTATACCTATAATTCTATGCCTAGCGCAAACCATTGTTCTAATTTTATTTCCCATTCATTTTAATTCATAAAAACATATGGCTTACATCATTATGTTACACAATTGTGCTTTAAAAAGAACACAAATTTTTCTATTTTCATTTCATTATGTCAACATTCAATTTTGCAATGATGGTATAATTCCTAGGGAATTATTCAAAAATTTTATCACACTTAGGAATTTATGCCTAGCAAAAATCATATTTTTAATATTTCATGCATAATATTTTTATGAAAATCTGAAAACAAATCATCACCATCATCATTTTCATCATCACAACACAAAGTCTTAAGACAGGTCTCTTAAGCACTATTTTACTTTTAACAATATTTCTATCATTGGGATTAGCTTGACGACCTAGCGAGCGGTGACTCCATGAAATGGTCTATAACAATGACAATGTCCTTTGAAATTATTGTTAGAAGTCCCTTTTATTTTTCATCAAATCACACCACAAAACAACCAATTTGTTTACATCAGATTATTCCATTTAAATTTTATGGCATGACATAAAATTATAATTTATTTCCAATGACATAATTACATGAATAATCAATCAACAAATCCAAAATTAAAGCATCATACAACATATGGACAAGTCATATCATAAATATATATATATATATATCAAAATATCTATACATCATATCAAAACTGGATTGGTATGCCACAATCTATACCCTGGCATACTCAATCCTCTAAAAAATATATCCAATCCAGTCTATAGCAGCTAGTCTCGAGAAGCCCTCGAGCTCTCAGCCTCATCTCCTCTCCCACCCTGGGATGGAGGAGGTGGTCCCATAGAGGTCCGTGTTGTGTCTCGGGTCCTCATCGTCGATCGTGAGGATGTCCTCGATGATCCCATCCTGATCGGCTCCATAATGTTGGCTAGCAGCTGTAACCTCTGGCCCTCTGGAACTAGCTAGAAGTATGCTCCCTGATAGAATGTGGTCTGAGCAATAGACCATGCCAACTCCTGCATGCTCACCCCTCTGCTTCGAGCCCTAAGCCATGTAGCCTCATCCTGTAGAGTCTACACCTAAGCTCGTAGGTGGGCATTCTCAGCCTAGAGAGCCACCATCTCATTGCTCTCCCCCACCTCGACACCCTTGCCCTTATCGGGCGATGGTGGCCTCTCCCCTATTGAGAAAGGAATCCCTCCTCCCTCCTCCCTATCTGCTGTGGTCTCTATGGAGCTTGTGGCATCCTCTGGCATCTCTCCTATGGAGACCATCATTGCTCTCTCCCTCCGTGACCCCGTGCTACCTCAATAGCAGCCTGGTGCTCGCCTCCCCATCCATCGCACAATCACGTGCATCGGACCCTATGCCCTCGTCATTCGAGGAGGGCGATGCCTACGTACCAGGCATCATATCCATCAATGACCCTAATGTCGTCCCCATCCACTGGCTGGATGGGGGCATCATCTGTATCCTGGCTCTAGAATCATTGCATATCTGGAGCCCTGCTCAGTGTGGTATTATCTCGGATAGTCCAGGAGTACTCATAGTCCCTGAGAGATGGGATCCCCTATTGTAGACCGAACTATCACAAAACTCGGTCGTAGCGGTGGAGCTCTACCTCTCCCCACTCCATCCTCAGCTAGTAGACTCACTTGATGTGAGCCAACTCTTGTCCATCCTCTCCCCACCCTGGATGCTCTCTCCATGGCCTCCAGGTGATCTGGTCTAGGATGAGGTCATCTAGTAACCTCCATGACATCGATAGATCTATCCACCATTGTGACCCTCTCTGGAGCCACCAATAGAAAACTTGGGGTCTCTCTCGGTCAACCCCTATCAGTGGGAGTCCTACCGGCCTCTACACCATGATGTGCTCCCAACACCATACCTATAGTAGCGATGTCAAAACTAGACATCGACCTCCCTTGTATACGACCCCATGTAGGATCCTATACAAGCGACACAGTACAAAGCTGCCCCATGCAAATCTATACCCGTGGTCTCTCATGTCATAGACCACATCTAAAAGGAGCCATGGTAATCTGCACCCACTCTGGTGGCATAGTAGTAGGCCACCCACTATCCCTACCAAAACTTGAGTCAACCTAGATGCCCCAGGCATCTACCTCAGAGACTCGATGTTCACTCCGCCCTTCTCCAGGGTGAAGCTCGGGTCTCCATAGCCTCATCATAGCCTGGCCCTGATTGGCCATAGGAGTCATCAACCGTCCCTGTATGGGGATCCTCAAGATCCTCCATACGTCCTCTAGAGTGGGAGCCATCTCCCCTATCGGTAACTAGAAGCAGGATGACCCTGGATACCATCTCTCTGCTAGGGCTGTCAGTAGCCCCATGTCTATCGATATTTGTGGCATCTCTGCCACATGCTGTAGTCCGACCTATGCTAGTCGGTCTCGCTCTGCCTGATTGAGCATGGCCATGTCATCCCTCAGCCCCCCGTATTTCCATTCTTGACTCTTTAGTAATCCCCTCTACAAAATAAACAATAAAACAATAAAATTCATTAATAAAACAATTATTAAAATCAATTAAATGCAATTCAAACAAGCTTAATTTCATAAAAATGATGATATCGTCCACCATTGGATGATATCATCCTAAATTAGATCAAATCGTCCTTTGTAGGATGAAATCATCTCCGATTTCTCAACTTGGGGATCGCCCCTTGTTGGACGGGATCGCCCCTATTCCATCGATTTCGCCCATAGACGAAATCGACGATCTAGGGACGATTTCGACGAAATTGGGACGATTTCGTCCCGACGTCGTCGACGGCCTAAAAATGGCCATGATGCCCCAAAATAGTCAAAATTTAAATTACAAATTACACAAATCAAATTAAAACATAATTCACTAGGTTTAGCCCACACCGGGACCTCTGTCGATCTGTGCGTGGTTTCGACCATTTTGTCTGCAGAGCTCTAAAAATAGTGAAAATGAACAGTAAAAATGAATTAGGGTTTTACCCTATTTTTCTTAATTTTATTTAAAAACAACATTTTTAATTTTGCTTTTCCGCGCTTTTACCTCAAACGTTCGATTTGGGTAAAAACACGGAGGGGGCACCATAGTAAGCAGTCGTACGATTCGACCTAGAATCGTCGTCTAAAAAATTGAGTAAATTTTTGCTTTCTCGTAAAATGGGAAGAACTCGTCTTTAACGCATTTTCTTCAGAAAATTCGCTAAAGAGGGGGAAAAATGTAGCACCCTAAAATTGGCGTAGTTAAACCCTTAGTAAAAAGATAAAAATTTGAATTTTAACCCCAAAACCCGTTAACCGCCTGTTACCCGCTCCCCTCATTTTCTGTGCCATTTTTAGGATTTGTTTTGACCGTTGGACGATATCGTCGACGATCAGACGAAATCATCCCAGATCGAATGAATTCATCTGGAACAGAACGTCCAGACGATTTCGTCCCAAAACTAAATTTTCATAATTAGCTTCTGTTTCAACAACTTCTCTAACTTGGGCAGAAAGCGTGTCTGCATGGTTAGAGTCTCCCCCATTGGAGATCTCCCAAATTGGGGTGATCTCCAACCTCCTAACCTCTCCCTAAATCCTATATAAACTTAGGATTTTCCTTGACTTCCCCCTGGCTGATTTTCCCTGCAACTTTAGTTTCTCGTGCATTAGAACACCTTCGCACCATTGTTTGCATTGTGTATTTCAAGTTTTTCTTGCAGGAATTTTACTGTTTTTCAGTTGGAGCAAGCTCGGATCATCGCTGGCGATTCCAGACGATTTCGGACGATCCTGTCATAGATCGGCGATGATCTCGTACGATTGGAGGTGATCTCGACTGCAGTCCAGATTGGGGGCAATCAGAGCCCAGAGTTTGCATTTTTTTATCTTCTCTCTTCATTTCCTTATGCATTAACTTAGTTTATTCTATTTTTGCATTCTGGAGTTCACCTCATTTAGCATAGATGCATGATAAAGTTAAAATAAATTATTAAATTAATGCATTTCCTTTAATTGTTATCTGGATTTATCATTTAGGCAAGTTTACTATTATTTCTATCATTTCCCCTTGCTTTTGCAGTTGCATTTTTGGTCTTTGGTATCTATTTCTTGGATTGCAGGGGTTTGTGCGAGGGGTCGACGATGATCTCGTCTGATCTCAGATGACCGACTGTGATCTGAGATGATTCTGTGCAATTACAGATGATAATGTAAGATTTGAGATGATCTGGACTTCTACAAACCTCAGAATCTTCATCAGACATCCAAAATTGGGTACATTCTATCTTATTTAGCACACTTTCTATGTTTAGCACTTATTCATGCTTTTTGTATCCATATAAATCAGCATTGGCATATAGAATAGCTTAGATTCATCTTGGCCAAACCTAGGAATTGAATGATTGAATATAAAAATGAACACATCAAACCCATTCTCAACCTAGGCGTGGAAACTGCCACTCAAAGTTTCCTGGTGAACCCCACCATCCATCAAAAATTCACCCTTATACCCCTCCCCCGAGAGGCGCGACCTTCAAAGGGCCTCTCGGTCCGAGGTATTGTCCCATCCTTCTCGCATCCCCCTTCCGGGCGTGGATCCTATAGCCTGAAGGTAAGGATGCAAAAAATTTGGAGCGATACAAAAATCATTCCCTGGTTCATTTGGCATTGTTGTAGTTAGAAAGTTTGGTATTAATAAGTAGTGGAGACATAAGGTGTATAAAGGAATATTTTTCATTGTAATGTGTATATAAATAAAATATTTAGAAGGTGATTGAGCATTGTTTAAAAGGTCATATATCTTGTATTTTTAGAGGAGAAATAAAGTATCTTTGTGCTTATTGTTGTGTGTAATTTTTACTAGCTTAAGCTTGGAGTTATAAGGTGTAAATTGATTTATTTCCAAGTGTAATTTTTGCATTATAGAAAAAGGGATCCTAGGGTTTTAGAAGCTTATTCTTAGAAGATTAAAGAGGAAAAATAAGGCATTGATTTTCTAGATTTATTGTGGACACATTTTGCAAATATTTGAGTGGATGATATTTTTATCTATGCTATAATTTGAAAATCACTAACCAGATTTCTTGAAGGATAAAAAAGGAAATTATTTTTAGATAGGTTTTTGTGGGCACATCTTCATCAAGATAGCTTTAGAGGTATGGTGATTTGAGTTCCTTCTCAACATGTTTTTTCTTAAGGAAATATTTTTGATATCATATGGTGGAGATATAAGGATTGATTTGATGTGAAATTCCTTGATTAAAATTGGAAATATATGAGCTAGGGTTTGAGAACAAGTTGTGCATAAGTATTGAATGAAATTGAAACATATGTGCTAGGATTTGAAAATAAATTTGTACATGATTATTGAATGACATTGAGATATATGTGTTGGGGTTTAAAATAAATTTGAACATTGGTTTTGAGTGATATTGGAAATGAAAATGTAAGATTTATAGATCAATTTTGTGAAAGCAATTTGTGCATTCTTCATGATTGAATTTGTGATTAAATGAGAAGGACTTGTGCATTATGATTTGTTTTGAAGTGAAGTTGTAAATCAACAAATAACCAGGTTAGTTATCATGTGCTAGACTAGAGCTACCTTTAGAATGAAATAAATGTGAGACATGTAAAAGTGATATACTTAATGAATGTGAAGAACATATTGAGCATTTGTTAGTGCATATCATTCTCTATATGTTCAAGAGGTTAAAAAAATTCTAGGTAGAATATGTCTAAACTACTTTAGTTAAATAAAGCACACTGAAAAATAGATAAAGCACCTGATGGCATCATTATGCAAGATTTGGAAATATATTTTAGCTTGTGTTATGAATAGATTTGAGCTTGTGTTATGTGCAGATTTGAGCTTGTGTTATGAATAAATTTGATCTTGTCTTATGAATTGATTTGAGCTTGTGTTATGAGAAAATTTGAGCTTGTATTATGAATAGATTTGAGCTTGCGTTATGAGAAAATTTGAGTATGTGTTATGAGCAGATTTGAGTATTTGTTATGAGCATATTTGAGCTTATGTTATGAGCAGATTTGAGTATGTTTTGTGAGTAGATTCGAGCAAGTCTTGGGTGTAGACTTGGAGCAGATCTAAGCAGAGTTAAGAGCAGGTTTTAGTAAGCAAATTTGAGCAAGTCTTGTGTAGACTTGGATCAGATCTGAGCAGAGTTAAGAGAAGGTTTTGGTTAACAGATTTGAGCAAGTCGTGTGTGTAGAATTGGAGAAGATCTAAGAAGAGTTAAGATCAGGTTTTGGTTAGAATATTTGAGCAAGTATTGTATGTAGACTTGGAGCAGATCTAAGTAGAGTTGAGAGTAGGTTTTGGAGCAAAATTGAGCAATTTTTTGAGTAAAATCTTGAAGTAGAGTAGAGTAGAGGGGATTAAGGTCTCTTGTGGATGGAGTTCCATGAACCTGAGTAGATGGGATTGAGGTCTCCTATGGATAAAGGTCCACAAATCAGAGCAAAGGGATTGAGGTATCCTATGTATAGAGGTCCACAAAATTGATCATAGGGTATTTGTGTCTCTTTTGGGTTGGTGCCAAAAAAAATTGTAATGGGGAATTGGTTCCCAAGATATTGGTTGAGAAAATTTATAAGAAATATTTTCTCCATGGACATAGCCCACATTGGGTGAACCACATTAAATTTGTGTCTCTCATGTGTGTGATGATTTGTGCATTGTCTCATTATTGCTATTGATGATATTAGGTAATATTACTTTGGAAAGTTATTACAATTAATAATATTGGATAATATTTGGAAAGAAAAGAATTTTTTATCTTATACTATTCACCCCCCTTCTCAATATAAGCTTGTGTTATTCAAGAGTGTGCTAATTCGTTGAGTGAGTATGACATTCACCGTTCACTGAAAACTATGTGTAATTCATTGAGTGAGTGTGTTGTTCATCATTTACTAAGTCATGTGTGTTGTTCATTGAGACAGTGTGAGTAAGTGTGTTGAGTGTTGTGTGTCGTTCATTGAGTGTTGAGCTTGGAAGAGGGAGAGTGAACCATTTATGAATATTGTGTTTGAAAGAGAGTGCATTATTTGTTGAGTTTTGAGCTTGGAGAAGGAAGTGCACCATTTGCTTAATGAGAATAGAGTTCATCTACAAGAGTGTGCTTTGGAACAAGTGAAAAGTCATCTATGCTGCACTAGAGACCAAACAAATTGAAGTCCTTGTAAAGAAACCAAAGCCAGTATACACAATAGTAAATATTATGATAAATTTTGGGCAGCATTAGAAAAGAGGAAGAAACATTGTCTACACAGATCAACATTTTCAAGGGAGAGCTCTACGAGACATGTCAAGTGCTCACAATATGAATATGATAGCAGTGATAGTGAAAGATATCTCAAAATTGCTATGATCAGATTTACGCTCAAAAGACTTACATAGGAACAAGACATAAAGGTATATCATTTTTGATTAATTTGCATATAAATTAAATCCATTATCTTGTAGTGGAAGTATTGGCACAAAAAAAATAAATATTGGATGCAAGTCATTGTAACCCTAATCCAACAAACGTAATGTCAACACAAGAGGCAACTATGTAGAAATCTAAAGAGGCAAGTGTGTGGAAGATAAAGAGAGGCCGAGGCATAATTGAAGTACACATAAGGTAAAGGAGATAGTGGTGACAATGGAGATATTCACAATGCTATGGAGAGAAATAATTGGTTGTGTTCTGACTTGATTTGAGAGACTTGCACAGTGCCAAATATAAAGGTATTATGTTGGTTTGTTCATTTGATTTATGATTATTGATATTGTGAGGAAGTGTTGATGCTTGTACAAATACAAAGTAGGATACCAAGGTGTAGGATTTAATTGCAACAAAATGAAACCCTAATCTAGTGAATTACAAATTAGTGGAGGTGGCAGTTGTGTAATATTTAAACTAAACTTTAAAGCAAATGGAAGAGACAACAATGTGAGAATCCCAAGCATTGGATGCATGAGAGATAAAGCAGAGCTGAAATATTTGAGTTTGATGTGCAACCAAGTATATTTTGGATTATATGGCAACGCCAACATATTCAAGACTAAAGGCATGGAACCACATACCATCTGGTGGTGTAGCTTAGTTGGTTCATGGCTAGCCAATAAGAGTTGTGGATGAGAGATCGGGGTTCAAGTTTGAGCACCAACAAAAATCCTTTGAAGAGAAGTGCATTTTTTTATACCTGGGAATGAAATTTTTATTGATTAAAGTTGAGAGTAATTGTGTATTGCTTTGATTGAAACTGGAAATATATGAGCTAGGGTTTGAGAACAATTTGTGCATGAGTATTGAATGATATTGGAAATAAAAAGCACAAAGTGGTTGAGAACATAATTGTGCATTACTTTGAGTGAAATTGAAGTGAAAATTTGCAAGGGTTATAGACCAATTTTTGTGAAACAAATTTATGTATTATTGTGATTGATATTGAGAGTAAATTTGCAAGGGTTATAAACTAGTTTTGTGAATAAAACTTGTGTATTGGTTTGATTGGTTTTGGGAGTACATAAGAGGGTCAATTATCAAGTTCTAGACTAGAGCTATCTTATGAATACAAATAAATGTGAGACATGTGAAAGTGATAGACTTAATAAATATGAGAAGAACATATTGATTGTTTGTAAATAATATCATTCTCTATATGTTCATGAAGAAAAATAATTTTGGGTATAATATGTATGAATTAATTTAGTCAAAGAAAGCACTTTTGGGAAATATATATGCAATGGTTTCTATGCAAGAATTGGGAATGTTTGAGTAGGTTTTGTGAGCTAGATTGAGTAGGTTTTATGAGTAGGTTTGAGGTATATTTGAGTAGGTTTGAGGCATATTTGAGCAGGTTCTTTTGAGCAAATTTGAGATATGATTATGAGCAAATTTGAGCAAGCCTTGTGAGAAGGCTTGAAGCATATTTGAGTAGTTTTATGAGAAAATTTGAGAAAGCCTTGTGAGAAGGCTTGGAATAAATTTGAGTAGTTTTGTGAGTAGACTTGAGTAAGCCTTGTGAGTAGGCTTGGAGAATATTTGAGCAAGACTTGTGTGTAGGCTTGTAGTAGATTTGAATAGAGTTGAGTGCAAATTTTGGAGTAGATTTGAGCAAGCATTGTGTGTAGGCTTGGAGAAAATTTGAGTAGAGTTGAGAGTAGGTTTTGGAGTAGAATTGAGAAAGCCTTGTGTGGAGTCTTGGAGCATATTTGAGTAGAGGGTATTGGTGTCTCTTGTGGAGTGGTTTCCACAAAATTAGAAGCATAGGGGATTGGTGTCTCCTATGTATAGAGGCCCAAAAAAATTGAAGCAGAAGTGATTGGTGTCTCCTGTGGAGTGGTGTCCACAAAACCAAAATTATAGGGGATTGGTGTCTCTTGTGGAGTGGTTTCCACAAATCAAAAGTAGAGGGATTGGTGTCTCTTGTGGAGTGGTGTCCACAAAACTAGAAGCAAAGGGTATTGGTATCTCCTATGGAGTGGTGTCCACAAAACTAGAAATAGATAGGATTGGTGTCTCCTGTGGAGTGGTTTCCACAAAACAAAAGTATAGAGGATTGGTGTCTTCTATAGAGTGGTGTTCGTAAAACTAGAGCAGAGGAGATTGGTGTCTCCTATGGAGTGGTGTCCATGAAATTGAGCATAGGGTATTGGTGTCTCCTTTAGGTAGGTGCCCATAAACATTGTAATAAAGAATTGGTTCCCAAGATATTTTTGAGATAATTTATAAGAAATATTTTCTCCGTTGACGTAGCCCACATTGGGTGAACCACATTAAATATGTGTCTCTTTTGTGTGTAATGATATGTGATTTGTTTCATTATTAAAATTGATAATATTGGATGATATTTATTTGGAAAGAAAAATAAAATTTTAATCTTATATTTTTCACCCCCCTCTTAGTATAAGCTTGTGTTCTTCAATTGGTATTAGAGTGCGTTCCTTTATGAAAGCCTAATATATTGAATAAAAATCTTACAGGAACATAAATGGTGAAGAGAGAAAGAATATTCTATCATGGAAAGGAAAATAGACACAATTACGACCAAGAAAAAGAGAAATAAGATGCTCTTGTGATTAAAAACCTAGAAAAAGAGAACGATTTAGAAAATGAAGAAGAAACCATGGTTAACATAGAGGAGGGACTTATTGTTGCTCTTGGAGAATTGAAAAGGGTTAGAAATAAGAATTCAAAATTGAAGGCTCAAGTTCAAGAGGATGAGAAAACAAATACAAAGCTCCTACAAGATCTCATAGACTTAAAAGTGAAGGTTGAAGAGGTAAAGAAAGTTGAAGAAGGTATGGCTAAACAATTAAAGGTAAAAGAGCTAGAATGTGAAAGATTAGAACATGAAGTGGTTTCTCTAAGGATGGAAGTAAAATATTCTAATGATAAGCTACATAGGTTTGGGAAAAACACAAAAATATTGGATGATATTATCAAAGCACAAATATCTCCATTTATGAAGACTAGACTTGGTTATGAGGAAGGTCAAGAGGTACAAGAAGAGGAGTCAAGATTAAAATAAATAGAAGCATAAAATAAGGTATTTGAAGAAGAGCCTAAGACCTATACTGATAAGTTGAAAAGTGGTAGTATCAAAGAGGAAGTAAACAAATAATAATCAAGGAATAGGGACCATCACAAGAAAAGCAAAGAAAGAATCATGAGATCAAGGCAATATGAATATTTCTTCCAAGGTTATTGTTTCTCATGTACTCATTTTGGTCATAAAGCTATGCATTGCAGGGTTCATGACAAAAATGATCATGGCTTCAAAAAGAGAAATTTCAAGTTACTTGCACTTTTCAAAGACTACAACATCATGTGTTTCAATTGCAATAATTTTGATCATAAAGCTATACATTGTAGGGTTTATGGTAAGAATAATTATAGCTTCACCAAGAATTCATTTGCACCTTTCAAGGACTACAACATCATGTGTTACAAATGTAATAATTTTGGGCATAAATAAAAGTGGTGTAGAACATAATTTCTATAACTTCCAAAGATAAGAAATAAAAATAATGTTCTAAATGTTTAAAGAGGTATGACTTCAAAATTTTAGAAAAGGATTGAAAAAGAAGAAGAGCATTGTAAGTTGGGAGTAGCTTTACTCCCATCCTGAATTTAATCACATCAAGAAAATGAGGTGGTGAGGGGGCTGATCTAAGTATTTTATTTTTTAGCCCCAAAAGGAGCCCTTTGCCAATGATGTCAAATGGGGAGAGATTTTGATAAGGGGGAGCAATTTGGGAATCCAATTGCAGTAAAATAAAATTTGTGTAAGGGTTGCCATCAATGACAAAGGGGGATATTGTTGGAAATAGTGAGTTGTCATTGATGTCAAAGGAACAAGGTATTCAAGGCAGAAATATTCTTCAAGAGTGATGAGTTCAAGAATGGAAGTGTGAGTTGTCATTGATGTCAAAGGCAAGAATATGTTCAAGAATAAAAGGTTGCATTGTCAATATTATGGTGCTTGAGAAATTAAAATGGTGATGTACATTATTTATATTAATTGGTAATGTACACTTTAATATTTAAATATTAAAGTAAGGTCTTAAAGTGGGCAATATTTAAATCAAAGTTTTTAAATATATTGAATACTATAAGGGCCAACTCTTATGGTTAAAATATTCAAAAATTATTCATATATATATGGTTCTAACATTATGGCTGAGAATGTTTTTTGTTGTTGAAGAGCCTTTGTGTTGTCCTCGAGGAAATATAAGAGCATTTCATTCACATGCCCTCGTATACATTCAGAAGAGTGAGTGAGAGGAGAATATTCGTTCATTGAGTGAGCACTATTTATTGAGAAATGATCATCTTTCATTGAGAGTGAGCATCGTTAGTTGAGAGAGTGAACTATTCATTGAGAGAGTGTGCCAATTAATTGAGTGAGTATGCCATTCACCATTATTTGAGTACTATGTGCAATTCATTGAGTGAGTGTGTCATTCACTATTCACTGAGTCTCGTGTGTTATTCGTTGAGATAGTGTGAGGAAGTGTGTTGAGTGTTGTATGTCATTCATTGAGTACTGAGCTTGGAATAGGGAGAGTGCACCATTCATGAATATTGTGTTTGAAAGAGAGTGCATTATTTGTTGAGTGTTGATCTTGGAGAAGGAAGTGCACCATTTGCTTAATGAGAATAGAGTTTGTCTACAAGAGTGTGCTTTGGAACAATTGAAAAGTCATCTATGCTGCACTAGAGACCAAACAAATTGAAGTCCTTGTAAAGAAACCAAAGCCAGTATACACAACAGTAAATATTATGATAAATTTTGGGCAGCATTAGAAAAGAGGAAGAAACATTGTCTACACTGAAAAACATTTTCAAGGGAGAGCTCTACAAAATATGTCAACTGCTCACAATATGAAGATTATAGCAGTGATAGTGAAAGATATCTCAAACTTGTTGTGATCATATTTGTGCTCAAAATACTTACACAAGAACATGATATAAATGTATATCATTGTTGATTAATTTACATATAAATTAAATCCATTATCTTCAAATGGAAGTAATGGTTTCGAAAAAAGAAAGATTAGATGCAAGTCATTGTAATCCTAATCTAGCAAACATAATATAAATGCAAGAGGTAGCTATGTGGAAATATGAAGAGGCAAGTGTGTGGAAGATAAAGAGAGGCCAGGGTATAACTACAGTATGCAAAAGGTAAAGGAGATAGTGGTGGCAGTAGAGATATATTCACAACACTATGGAGAGAAATAATTGGTTGTGTTCTGAATTGATTTGAGAGACTTACACAATGCCAAATATAAAGGTATTATTCTATTTTTTTCATTTGATTTATGATTATTGATATTGTGAGGAAGTTTTGGTGCTTGTACAAATACAAAGTAGGATACCAAGGTGCAAAATTTAATTACAACGAACCAAAACCCTAATATAGTGAATTCCAAGGTAGTGGAGGTGGCAGTTGTGTAACTTTTGAACTAAACCCTAAAGCAAATGGAAGAGACAACAGTGTGAGAAGCCCAAGCATTAGATGCATGAAATATAAAGTAGAGCTAAAAAAATTGAGTTTGATGTGCAATCAAGTACATTTTGATTATAGTGCAACATCAACATCTTCAAGACTAAAGGCATGGAACCACATACCATCTGATGGTGTATCTTTGATTTTCATGGCTAGCCAATAAGAGTTGTGGATGAGAGACTGGGGTTCAAGTTTGAGCACCAGCAAAAATACTTTGAAGATATAAGTGTGTTTTGTTTATACTTGGTAATGAAATTTTTATTGATTGAAGTTGAGAATAATTGTGCATTACTTTGATTGAAACTAGAAATATATGATCTAGGATTTGAGAACAAGTTGTGCATGAGTATTGAATGATATTGGAAATAAAAAGCGTAAAGTAGTTGAGAACATAATGGTGCATTGCTTTGAGTGAATTTGAAGTGAATATTTGCAAGTATTATAGACCAGTTTTTGTGAAACAAATTTATGCATTATTGTGATTGATATTGAGAGAAAATTTGCAAGGGTTATAGACTAGTTTTGTGAAGAAAACTTGTGCATTGGTTTTATTGGTTTTGGGAGTACATAAGAAGGTCAATTATCAAGTGCTAGACTAGAGCTATCTTGTGAATGTAAATAAATATGAGACATGTGAAAGTGATAGACTTAATGAATGTGAGAAGAACATATTGATTGTTTGTAATGCATATCATTCTCTATATGTTCATGAAGAAAAAGAATTCTGGGTAGAATATCTGAATTACTGATATAGAGCTACGCACAACACACAGCAAGAATGCAGAAATTAACAATGCACAGGAAAAATTCCAGCAAGCTTCATTAAAAAAAATAGAGGTCTCCCCTCCAATACACAGCAATTTCCCCCAAAATTAAATGGCCAAGAGTCCCTCCA
Source organism: Wollemia nobilis (assembly GCA_028583015.1). Classification (NCBI taxonomy): domain Eukaryota; kingdom Viridiplantae; phylum Streptophyta; class Pinopsida; order Araucariales; family Araucariaceae; genus Wollemia; species Wollemia nobilis. The sequence goes on along the minus strand of JAQPPZ010017049.1, from coordinate 1,688,741 downwards.
CAATGTACCGCGGCCTTTTCTTTATCTCCCCGACCGACCCTCTTCGGACCATCATTACTTTGAATGCGGGACTCCCCATGCCGCCCGCACGAATGCTCTGTCCCGCTGGCAAATGCTGTCAGATGCATCGAAACATCATAGCCTGTAGTGGCGGTATGCCCTGCAGCCGCCTGTCGATCCACTGCCAAGTCAATCATTCATAAGAATGCACCATAGCCGTTTGCAGTTGATGCCACGTGTCCTGTTGCCATGCTTCCTGTAACCGCTTCATATTCTCGGGCCACCTGTAACTTCACGCCACGTGTCCTTCTGCACTGGTCCCTGTAGTCGTTGGTTGGTCAGCGTCGTGAGCGCCCTGTCGCGATATCGCGACGTTTTTGCCCCAACACTTTCTCTCTCCTCTTTGGTCGTGATATCGTGACGTTTTGACGTTAGGCTTCTCTCTCCTCCTTGGGGCCGCGATTCCGCTACACGTCATGAAATCGTGACGTCTAGGCTTTTCTTACTCGCCTTCCTCCCTTGGGCCACGAAACCGTGACATGTCACGATTTCGTGACATCTTTGCATTCCATACGTCTTGGCTCGAAAGTGTCACGATTTCGCGACATCTTTGCATTGTGGAACCTTGCCTCCGGATATGTCATGATTTTGTGACATCTTTGAGCTCTGCCTTCGAAGGTGTTGCGATGTCTTTATGCTTCCAAGTCTTGCCTCCCAGAAGTGTCACGATTTCGCGACGTCTTTTAAACTTTATCTTGAAGGTGTCACGATTTCGCGACGTCCTGAAACCTAGTCTTCGAAGGTGTCACGATTTCGTGACGTCCTTGAACTTTGTCTTCGAAGGTGTCACGATTTCGCGACGTCCTTGAACTTTGTCTCCGAAGGTGTCGCGATTTCACGACGATTCTTGTGCCTTAGAACTTTTTGTCAAAGATGTTCCTGTGCTTTCAAATCTTGCTTCCGAAAGTGTCACGATTTCGTGACCATTTTGCGTCCAGACCACGTTGCAATAGAAATGTCATGATTTCGCGATAGTCTGGCGTCCCGACCGTGCTTCTTCAGAAATGTCACGATTTCACGACAGTTTGGCGTCCCGACCGTGCTTCTTCAAAAATGTCACGATTTCGCGACAGTTTGGCGTCCCGACTGTGCTGCTTAAGAAATGTCACGATTTCATGACAGTTTGGCACTGAAGCTGCCTTCCTTCAAAAATGTCGTGATTTCGTGACCGTTTGGCGCCGTGACCTCTTTGCCTCAGAAATGTCACGATTTCGCGACCATTTGGCATCTTGACCTCCTTGCCTCAGAAATGTCACGATTTCGCGACCATTTGGCGTCTTGACCTCCTTGCCTCAGAAATGTCGCGATATCACGACAGTTTCGCATTTTGCACCCTGTTCACCAAAAAGCGTCGCGATATCGCGACAGTTTTGACACTTAGAAAAAGAAAAGAAAAAAAACATTTTGGTTGATGCAAGATTGCCAGCTTTGCCTCCGGATGCTCCTGCATCAGACACCCGGGGTGGGTTTGAGAAGTGACCTCACTTCTGATTTGACTGAGGTAGACCCAAATGATCAACCTCCGCCTTGGATAGCCAAGTCGCATCTTCTATGGGTCGGCCCTTCCATTTGATTAAATACTCAGAATAACTCCTGTTTCGAGTACTGCGACCTTCACGCGTATCCAGAATTTCTTCTATCTCGTCCGCAACTGGGGTGATCGCCGGAATGCTCCACAAATCTGGACTGGGTACCTCACTGCTTTCTCCTTCATGATACTCAACCAAATCTGAGATGTTAAACACGGGGGAGATGTTAAGTTCACTTGGTAACTCCACCTCGTAGGCATTACCCGAATCCCGTTTGCCAATGATTTTGCATGGCCCAAATTTCTTCATTTTGAGTTTGTTGTAGGTCTTGGCAGGAAACCGTTCCTTCCGTAGATGGACCATGACCGAATCTCCTACTTGGAACTCCTTAGCTCTGCATTTTTGATCCGCCCTTGTCTTGTACTGAACGTTCATCTTGGCAATGTGTTTTGTCACTTCCTCATGCACTCCCTTCAGGTGTTCAGCAAAGTCTTCTGCTTCAGCATTGCATTTCTCCCTTGTATCTAGCCTTCTTAACTCTGAAGCGTTCCTTGGGTCGTTCCCATAGATAATCTGGAATGGTGACTTGTTGGTACTCCGATTGACCGAGTTGTTGTACGCAAACTCAGCTTGCGGCAGAATTAGATCCCATCCCTTGGGCTTGTCCCCTACCAAGCATCGTAGTAGGTTGCCCAAACTCCGATTAACCACCTCTGTTTGGCCATCTATTTGTGGGTGGTAAGCAGAACTGAACTTTAACTCCGTCTTTAATTTCTTCCGAGAGGGTCTTCCAGAAATAACCTACAAACTTGGTATCTCTGTCCGACACAATGCTTCTTGGCAGCCCATGAAGGCGTACCACTTCCTTAAAGAACAAACCAGCTACATGGACCGCGTCGCTAGTCTTCTGGCACGGGATAAAATGTGCCATTTTCGAAAATCTATCCACTACCACAAAGATGGAATCATGCCCCCTCTACGTCCGAGGCAAACCAAGCACAAAATCCATACTAATATCTTCCCACGGCCGCTCGGGTATAGGTAGCGGTTGATACAAACCAGTAGGCTGCCTCACACCCTTTGCCATCTGGCAAATCCTGCAACTCTGCACAAACTTTGCCACATCCTGCTGCAATTGTGGCCAGTAATAGTTTTCACTAACCAATGAGATGGTCTTGTCATGACCAAAGTGTCCAACTAAACCCCCACTGTGCTTCTCTTTAATGAGGTTCTCTCTCATTGAGCTCTTCGAAATGCACAACTGGTTCCCCTTAAACAACATTCCATCTTGAATCAGGTAATCCAACCATCTAGTCCTGTCCAACGCAACAAGCGCGAGTGCAGGCTTTCCAAGCTTCTACGAAATCGGGGTCTGCAGGGTATAAGTTCTTGAGCTCAACAAACCCTACAACCTCCACTCTCATTTCTATCATCAGACATTGCCTCCTACTCAATGCATCTGCCACCCTATTGGATCTTCCACTTCGATGCTTCAGCACAAAGGTATAGCTCTGCAGGAACTCTACCCATTTCAGGTGTCTCTGATTCAATTTTCCCTGACTGTTAATAAACTGCAGCGCTTGATGGTCGGTATAGAGAACAAACTCTTTCGGCAATAGATAGTGCCTCCATTTCTTGAGTGCTTGAATTATGGCGTAGAACTCTTGATCATATACCGAATACTTTCTCCTGGCATCATTGAGCTTCTCGCTGAAATAAGCTACAGGCCTACCTTCTTGGCTCAAGACGGCTCCTATCGCACTGCCACTCGCATCGCAATCTACCTGAAACACCTTATTGAAATATGGAAGTGCTAAAATGGGTTGCTCAGTGACCTTCTTCTTCAGCATAGCAAAGCTTTTATCTGCTCCAACTGTCCATTGGAATTCCTTCTTGTTTCCCTTCATTGTCTCAGTAAGAGATGCACAAATATTGCTGAAGTTTCTAATAAATTTTTTGTAGAAACTGGCCAGACCATGAAATGATCTAACCTCGGTCACACTCCTTGGGACAGGCCATTCTAGGATAGCCTTCACCTTTTCGGGGTCCATCTTGAGACCATTTGCTGATATGACAAATCCCAGGTATACCAGCTCCTTCTTCACAAAGTTGCACTTCTTCAGATTGATCAATAACTGCTCCTCCCGCAGTTTCTCAAGAACCTTCCTGATGTGCATCAGGTGCTCCTCTAAGGTTCTGCTAAAAATCAGTATATCATCCAAGTAAACAATAACAAATTTGCCCAAAAATTCCTTCAGAACTTCATTCATTAACCTCATAAAGGTACTAGGTGCATTGGTTAATCCAAATGGCATAACCAGCCACTCATACAGCCCTTCTCTGGTTTTGAAGGTTGTCTTCCACTCATCCCCTTCTCTAATGCGGATCTGATGGTATCCACTTTTCAAATCAATTTTTGTGAAGTACTCAGCTCCACTCAAGCAGTCCATGATATCATCCATTCTCGGTAGGGGGAACCTGTATTTAATGGTGATCTTGTTGATTTCCCGAGAGTCGGTGCACATCCTCCATTCTCCATCCTTCTTGGGTGCTAATATTGCTGGTACAACACATGGACTAAGACTCTCCCTTATCAGGCCTTTCTTCAATAGATCTTGAACTTGCCGATTTAATTCTTCGATTTCCACCGGTGTCATTCGATGTGCAGCCTTGTTTGGCAAGCTCGATCCAGGCACCAGATCTATGTGGTGACTGATCTTCCTAACAGGTGGTAAACCTTCAGGAACATTGTCAGAAATGATATCAGGGAATTTTTCTAAGAGTCCCATGACTTCCATTGGAATCTCCTTGCATCCTTCTTCCCTAACTCTGGGGATTATAGCATAACACACATGATCCGGCTTCAGGCCTTCCAAGAATCTTCTGCCATCAACTAGACAGACTCGTGCACTGCTGCATACTTTCTCATCCGCCTCTTTTAGGGGTTTTAACTTATGGCGAACTCCATTCTTTGACAGAGAATATGTGTTGGCTCGACCATCATGAACAACACTTCGGTCAAACTGCCATGGCCTCCCAAGCAGTAGGTGACATGCATCCATGGGCAAGATGTCACATAACACTTCATCTTGGTAAGTTCCAATGTTGAACTTCACCGGACATTGCTCACTCACCAAGCACCCGATGGTCCTTTTGCAACCATGCAATTCGATAAGGGTGTGGGTGTTTTCTCCTTTCCAACCGCAGCTTGGAAACCATTTCCTCTCGAAACCAAATTGTCAGTGCTTCCATTATCAATGATGATATTACAGACCTTGCTTGCGCACTTGCATCTTGTCCGAAATAGGCTGTTCCTTTGGTCTGCCTTTTCCTCTTCATTCAGCAAGACTCTTCTGATAATCATGGCTTCCCCTCTTTTTGCCTCCTCTGAATGCTCAGACTCTACACCTTCATCTGCTACAGTAGCTCGGGCCTGACCCTCTGGTCTTCGATTTGGCCTCTCTTGATGCTGTGGGCAGTTGTATGCCCTGTGTCCTTCTTCACCGTAGTTGAAGCAGGTTCCTCTAAAGACACCTCTTCCAAACCCTCACCCAGACCTACCTCTTCCTCTTGGGTAGTTGTTGCTCTGATTGCGTGGGCGTCGGTCATCCTCCTCTTTCACCTCTTTCTATTTTTGGCCGCTGCTAGCTTCACCAGTTTTCCCAAAATCTTTGTATCTTCCACCACTGCCTCTTCCACCAGCTCTTCCACCCCTATCCTTCCCTCTCTGCTTACCATCAAACCTCCTATTCAGTTTCTCCTCCACTTTTAATGCAAACTGATATGCATCCTCCATCGTGCTCATTCTAACCAGCCCCAACTCTTCTTGAATGCTGGTTCGCAATCCATTTATGTAACGTGCGACCTTCTCTTTGTTCGCCTCCGAATGGCCGGTTCTGATAGAGATTTGATAGAACTCTTCAGTATATTCCTTGACGAGACTTACTAGCTCTGTCGAAGACTCTGCATTTTCTTCAACAAATCCAGCTCATAATCTGCAGGGATGAACCGCCTCTTTAGTTTCTCTACCATCCTATCCCATCTGGTGATCCTTTCCTTTCCCCTCCTGTTCCTTTCTAACTGCACTCCTTTCCACCAGATGCTAGCATGCCCCTTCAGCTTGGTTTTTGCGAATCTGATCCGATTTGGATCTGCGATTTCTTCGTATTCGAAGTACTCCTCCATGTCGTTGATCCGGTCTATTAATTCCTCGGGGTTGAGGTTTCCAGAGTAAGTCGAGACGTCAAATTTTGGCTTCTTCCCAATCTGGGAGATAGCCCTGTACAGCCTAGCCTCTGTTGGGTCCAAGGCCTCTTCATCGGACAGAACTTCTTCTTCCCATACTTCATCTTCGTTGGGTTCTTCCCTTCTCGGCTCGACTCCTCTTCTAATTTCCTCTTGCAGGGCCTCAACTTGCCTCTGCAGGGCTCTCAAATCGACCTCCTCCCTTCTTGCTCGTCTGTGCCTTATACCACCATGGTCTCTTCACGGAGGCATCTTGCTTCTTCTTCCCAACCCCACAATCACGGTCCTGGCACAAACTGCCTCTCTGTTCGGCGATCGGTTTGCACTCTCAGAACCAACCTGCTCTGATACCACTTGATATAGAGCTACGCACAACACACAACAAGAATGCAGAAATTAACAATGCACAGGCAAAATTCTAGCAAGCTTCATTAAAAACAGAGGTCTCCCCTCCAATACACAGCAATTTCCCCAAAATTAAATGGCCCAGCGTCCCTCCACAATGTAACGTGGCCTTTTCTTTTTTTCTCCCCGGCCCGACCCTCTTCGGACCATCATTACTTTGAATGCGGGACTCCCCATGCCGCCCGCACGAATGCTCTGTCCTGCCGGCAAATGTTGTCAGATGCATCGAAACATCATAGCCTGTAGTGGCGGTATGCCCTGCAACCGCCTGTCGATCCATTGCCAAGTCAATCATTCATAAGAATGTGCCATAGCCGTTTGCAGTTGATGCCACGTGTCCTGTTGCCATGCTTCCTGTAACCGCTTCATATTCTCGGGCCACCTGTAACTTCATGCCACGTGTCCTTCTGCACTGGTCCCTGCAGTCGTCGACTGGTCAGCGTCGTGAGCGCCCTGTCGCGATATCGCGACGTTTCTGCCCCAACACTTTCTCTCTCCTCTTTGGTCGCGATATCGTGACGTTTTGACGTTAGGCTTCTCTCTCCTCCTTGGGGCCACGATTCCGCTACACGTCACGAAATCGTGACGTCTAGGCTTTTCTTACTCGCCTTCCTCCCTTGGGCCGTGAAACCGTGACATGTCATGATTTCGTGACATCTTTGCATTTCGTACATCTTGGCTCGGAAGTGTCACGATTTCGCGACATCTTTGCATTGTGGAACCTTGCCTCCGGATATGTCACGATTTCGTGACATCTTTGAGCTCTGCCTTCGAAGGTGTTGCGATGTCTTTATGCTTCCAAGTCTTGCCTCCCAGAAGTGTCACGATTTCGCGACGTCTTTTAAACTTTATCTTGAAGGTGTCACGATTTCGCGACGTCCTGAAACCTAGTCTTCGAAGGTGTCACGATTTCGTGACGTCCTTGAACTTTGTCTTCGAAGGTGTCACGATTTCGCGACGTCCTTGAACTTTGTCTCCGAAGGTGTCACGATTTCGTGACGATTCTTGTGCCTTAGAACTTTTTGTCAAAGATGTTCCTGTGCTTTCAAATCTTGCTTCCGAAAGTGTCGCGATTTCGCGACCATTTTGCGTCCAGACCACGTTGCAACAGAAATGTCGCGATTTCGCGACAGTCTGGCGTCCCGACCGTGCTTCTTCTAAAATGTCGTGATTTCGTGATAGTTTGGCGTCCCGACTGTGCTTCTTCAGAAATGTCACGATTTCGCGATAGTTTGGCGTCCCGACTACGCTGCTTAAGAAATGTCACGATTTCGTGACAGTTTGGCACTGAAGCTGCCTTCCTTCAAAAATGTCACGATTTCGTGACCGTTTGGCACCGTGACCTCTTTGCCTCAGAAATGTCACGATTTCGCGACCATTTGGCATCTTGACCTCCTTGCCTCAGAAATGTCGCGATTTCATGACCATTTGGCGTCTTGACCTCCTTGCCTCAGAAATGTCGCGATATCGCGACAGTTTCGCATTTTGCACCCTGTTCACCAAAAAGCGTCGCGATATCACGACAGTTTTGACACTTAGAAAAAAAAAAGAAAAAAAACATTTTGGTTGATGCAAGATTGCCAGCTTTGCCTCCGGATGCTCCTGCATCAATTACTTTATTCAAAGAAAGCACTTTTGGGAAAGATATATGCAATGGTTTCTATGCAAGAATTGGGAATGTTTGAGTAGGTTTTGTGAGCTAGATTGAGTAGGTTTTATGAGCAGGTTTGAGGTAGAGTTGAGTAGGTTGTGTGAGCAGGTTTGAGGTAGATTTGACTAGGTTTTGTTGAGTAGATTTGAGCAAGCCTTGTAAGAAGGCTTGGAGCATATTTGAGTAGTTTTATGAGTAGATTTGAGCAAGCCTTGTGATAAGGCTTAGAGAATTTTTGAGTAGTTTTGTGAGCATATTTGAGTAAGCCTTGTAAGTAGGCTTGGAGAAGATTTGAGTAAGCCGTATATGTAGGCTTAGAATAGATTTAAGCAGATTTTAGAGTAGGTTTTGGAGTAGATTTGAGAAAGCCTTGTGTTTATGCTTGGAGAATATTTGAGTAGAGTTGGGAGTAGGTTTTGGAACAAAATTAAGCAAGCCTTGTGTGTAGCCTTGGAGAATATTTGAGTAGAGGGGATTGGTGTCTCATATGGAGTGTTTTCCATAAAATCATAAGTAGAGGAGATTTATGTCTCTTGTGAGTGGTTTCCACAAAAAAAAAAGTATAGGGGATTGGTGTCTCCTATGGAGTGGTGTCAACAAAACCATAAGATGAGGGGATTGGTGTCTCCTGTGGAGTGGTGTCCACAAAACCAAAAGTAGAGGGGATTGGTGTCTCCTATGGAGTGGTGTCCACAAAACCAGAAGTAGAGGGGATTAGTGTCTCCTGTGGAGTGGTGTCCATAAAACTAGAAGCATAGGGGATTGGTGTCTCCTATGGATTTGTGTACACAAAACTAGAAGTAGAGGGGATTGGTGTCTCCCGTGGAGTGGTGTCAACAAAACTAGGGTAGAGGGGATTGGGGTTTCCTATGGAGTTGTGTCCATGAACTTGAGAATAGTATATTGGTGTATCCTTTGGGTTGGTACCCATAAACATTGTAATAGAGAATTGGTTCCCAAGATATTTGTTGAGAAAATTTATAAGAAATATTTTCTCCTTGGACGTAACCCACATTGGGTGAACCACATTAATTCTGTGTCTCTTTTATGTGTGATGATCTGTGCATTATTTTATTATTCCAATTGATAATATTGGATGATACTACTTTGGAAAGAAAAGTAAAAGTTTGATCTTATACTATTCACCCCCCTCTCAGTATAAGCTTGTGTTCTTCAACAAAATGGGTGGCTAAGATTAAAACATGAGGAAGGATGGATATTAAGCTTGGGCAAGTGACATGGATTGATATGGATGGATGGCTAAGATTAAGTCATGGTGGATGGCTAGGATTTATTCATATAAATACATACATACATATATATATATATATATATATATATATATATATAATGGATGGCTATGATTGGAGGATACAAATGGATGAAAAGTGGCTAGATTTTGGTTTCTATAGTAGGTTCATGAATGCATTCAAAAGAAAATAATTATTATTTCCATTAACCCTAGTAGTAGATATAATTTCATTAATAGTGATTTGGCTAAGAGGTTGTAGATTCAAGCAACAAATATTAAGACATACAACTTGAGGGTGAAAATGTTCAAATTTTTGAAGATTTTAAGATCACCATGGATAAATATGTTTTGCATTCATATTTTCATGTTACTAAGATGGATGATATGGATATTGTTCTTGGTTATCCTTGGTTGGATTCTTTGGGTACTATTAATATTCAAAATAAGTTTATGAAGTTATGGTATAGGAAAAAGAAGATAACACTACAATATTTTTATCAAATTACAGAGCAAGAACCCAAGGAAAACACAAGAAGTGGTTGTGAAGAAACAAATTGAAGAACAAATAGAAGAACCTAAAATAGAATTCAAGAAGGAAGTAGTAGCAAACGAGTCCATGAAAGAAAGAATAACAAAAAAGTCCACAAAATTGATAGTAGTAGAGTCCAAGGAAGCTTTGATAGAAGAATGCAAGGACACAACAAACAAAGGGAACATGAAAGAACAACATATAGAAGAATTTATAATAGGGGATCCAAATTTTGAGGAGTCAAAGAAGGTAGAATATTAGATTAAGCTTTCATTATATCACCATCCACACCACTAGAAGTGATAACAATATTGGAGGCATGGCTAGGGCAACAATATTATGGTTTTACATGGAATTAGAAGGGTACCAAGTATGATAATGTTTGGAAGTGAAAGCATAGTGATCCTAGTTTTTAGAGTGTTATAGTAGCATCAAGGAACAAATGGACCCATAATTTAAATTATCATAATAGAGAAGCAAAAGGATGGAGCTAACAATATATTTTTAGATACTCAAGTGGAAAAATATCATACCAGCATCAACATAAACCACCACCAATAAGAGTTTCACTAGTATGGGTGAATGATCAAGATTAGTACTAGTTGCTAACATTTCTTAGAAAATCATGTTATTTAGTTTGTTCTCATGTTTAAAAAATATAAAATTTTTAAGGAGGGTGGAATGTTATGGTACCTAGGAATATGTATATGGGGATATGATATTATATTGTATAAGGGTTGGCATGGGCCACACATAACCCAAGGTTGATTATATTAAGATATTATATTATTATATTATTATATTAGCAGTCATCTCCCTCAAGTATAATTAGAATATGGATATATAAAGAAGGTATATTATCATTGTAATCATCATGGATATCAATCATATATAATCACCTTTTCTCATGAAGTGGCTTATGGGAATTTACCCTCTCTAAGTAGTGCTCTCATTTTAGGATATCTTGTAGAGTTATTCCATCCTTAAGGAGTATTATTGGTGTTTCCCCACCTTAAGGGTATTATATATATCTTTATTGTAGCATAGGGGGGAGTATTCCTAGAGGGGGAGGTGAAATGGGAGGGTTTGGGATGAATTATAGAGTTTTGTAATTGTTTTGGCTCAAATCGTACAATTGTACGATTTGCTATTGTACGATTTACAAAACTCCCAAAAAGTGATTGTATAGTTCCAAATCATATAATTTTATGGTTATAACCATACAAAACCCTAAATTGTATGATTTACAACTTGTATAAGATGCCAAAACTTAGTTTATAGGTAAAAACTTGGTAGTTTTACAATCATTCATTCCAAAACTCTTATTTTCCACCCTGGACAAGTTCAACTATGCAATTGTGAGCACAAAAATAGGTAAATGATCAAATGTAAAGTATTAGGAAGTTCACTGTATGGTTGTAGCAAATCCTTGCTAAAATTCCTCAATTGTAGATATGTCAACTTACACACTGGATCCTCACAAAGTGGGAATTTTCTAGCAGTCTAGTGAAATTGCTAACCTAGATTTCTAACATGTAATTCTAAAACCATTGTATTTGATTTAATATCATCAATATTGATTACTATCATTTCTAAAAATTATACAATGACATGCAAACATATCATTTACCAATTACAACAACAATGCATAATGCTAATTCACCATCATCACACCAGGTTGTGGAATCATTAATACTACATTTCCATTGTAATGTCATCCATTTACCATATCATTTTGGCCATACTTGCACAGAATGTACAATTCAGATTTACCAACAATATATAATGAAAATATTCAAATTTCCACATAGGCCATTAACATAACATTACCATGAGGATAAATCACTATTGTGGATAAGAATAAACATCAATGAATAACATCCTATAATTATGAAAAATAATGGACATCCATGAACAATAATAGTAAACCATCATAAATATCAATGAACAACCATCAAAAATTGAATGGAGGGATTTATAATTCTTTCCCAAGCCATTTCAAGGTGGTTCCTAAGACAATACATCATTCATAACTGCCTTCCTACAATATCTTAAAATAATTAATGTACTAAGGTTTTACTAAGTACTAATTTAATTTTAATCAAACTACCTTTCATGTGCATTTTAACTTCTAATTGTATGTTTATGACCAATCATACAATTACACAATTATACATTTACAACCCTACATTGTACAATTAGATATAATTGAGCATTTGACAAAATTATGCAAATCCAAGTCTTATCATATCTTCTTATTCTAGGAGGTAGATTTGCTACCTACATCTACCCTCCCCTTTAAATCAGGTGGCATCCTCACTAACTTGTTTATCTTGACCTTGGTCATCTAGTCTTGTTGAAGATATTAAAATTGGATAAAGAATAGCATGATTGTTCTATAACTTGGACACGTAGTTATGGAGTTCTACAACATTTAAGTCATACTTTTTTGTTGCCTCCTCTCTAGTAGCTAAAAGTTATAGTAACTCCTTCTCCCACTTGGATGCACCCTTACATAGAATTTCTTTCAACTTTACCTCTATTTGAGCTGCTATGGCTAGCTCCTCATCCTTTTCTACAATGACACTATTGCACTGCTATAATTTAGCCTTGTGGGCTAGCTAAATCTCTTCCTTGACCTGAAGCATCACCTCATGGTCCATAATTATTTTATTATAGCATTTAGTATCCTTTACCATTTCCTAAATCTTGCAGTATTTTTGTTGTAGTTGTTCTTTGAATGTCTTTAATTGTTACTCATTCTTTGTCAACTGCTCTTTCTAGACTACTAGTTGTTCGTCCTACTGCTTGAGTTGTTGGTTATTCAAACTCAACTGCTCCTCCTACTATTTTATATGTGTAGCATATTGTTATAATAGCTCTACTTGTTCCTCCAATCACTTATTCTACTATTCTACTTGTTGGATCATAAAATGTTTCTCTTCCTCTTGTATCCATAAGTTATCTTCATAGGATTGTTTCATGTATGTAATTTCAACTTCAACCTTCTTGAGCTTCTCTTCGGTCTCATTCTTGTGACATTATAATTCCTTTTCAATTACAACCATCTGTTTTTTATCTACTTCCATATATTCCCTTTGTGCTTCCTTGGCTTGATAGATTGTTTCAATACCCACACTCATCCACTCAATCTAGTGTGTTAGGAAATTAATTTTTTGACAAATAAAGATCAATTCTAGAGATGCTCTTCGATATTTTGTATTCAACATGTTCAATGGAAATATCTAATTCTTGTCTAGATCTAGGTACACCCATGGGTATGCTCGATAGTTTATCTTCAATCCTTTTGATAAATTTTCAATCCCTAAAATATTTGTTACCTCTCCTATAGGTAATTGTCATGGGTGTTATGCATGAATTTGAGCTATAATTCTTGTTCGGTTCTCACTATACACCCAATCCATGACCTTACCCATATTAGTGAAGGTTTTATCCCTCCACTACTTTATCTATCTAATGCAACCTATCCAAAATTGCAATTGGATATTGGTGAATATATCATAATTTTGTTTCAATAAATGGTCCACTTGGTCATCTATGTCTTCTCCTTCTTCATTTGGGATGCCAAATTGTGGTACTTTAAGCAAAAATCTTGTCTTAAGTCCTCTATCCATTTTCTATGATGGGTTATTTACTCCTCTTCCTTCTATGGATATGAACCTCCCCCAACTTCCTTATGACCCATTACAATCTCCTTATGTGGTGTGATTTGGGCTACAATTTTACCTCCTTGTGATCTAATATCCTCAACATCAATAATCTCCTAAGTTGATTGTTGGACTTCCACAGGTACCTAAGATTCCTCTTGTGGTTTTGTAAAATTGTCCTACTATAGTTTAGACGACCCCTCCTCTTGGAAGGTTGAGTTTTCTTCTACCATTGTGGTGGATATAGATATTGGATCAAATTGTTTCTATGTTGACATCATATTCTCATCCCCTAGTTGGCTATTGCCACCTCACATCATAATATTTATTTGTGGCTTCTTCTTCTCCTTCATCTCCTTCGGTAGGACTACCAACACTTATTTTTTCTTTTATCCTTGGTGGTGATACTTCTCTATCTGACCAATGTTTATATGCCTCAAACAATTCAAATTCATTGGCTTTGAGCAATGTAGGAGATCCCACCATCGCTCCTAATTGGTCTACCCCTACTGGCACACTAATATCTATCAGATCCAAGTCTTCTAGCCCTAAGTGCATATCCACTGGGTCAATAAGCATTGATTACAATTTCTCACTCTACACAAGATACTTCTCTCATGTCTACCTCTCCCATTGCCTACATGTTCAAATCCACACTAGGCTATGTGATGGTATTATTTTCTACTGCTCTTGGTGATACAAGGGTTACTACTACAATAATTGGCTATATACCTACTATTTTGACTCTGAATCCAAGTGCAACTATCATCATCTCTTCCTCAAAGGGTGGAATTATTTTGATGAAGTCCCCTTCTCATCCATCAAAGAAGGTTTTGGTTTCCTGGTAATATTTTTTATCTCGAATTCTCTGAGGTAACTTTTCTAAGTGGCATTATCTTTGCCTATCGTAGTATGGTAGGATAATCCCTTGGTAGATCATGCATTATTGTTAGTTAATGGAATGTAATACCAACATGAGAGACCACATCCAATATTACAATTATTGCATGGAATTTCATTGAGAAGTTCTTCCTGGTCCTTTGCAATAATCATTTTATCCTTAGGGCTAAATATGTTTCCCAATCATATTGCACCCCTTGTGTGACATATTCGATATACTATGCCATCCAGATTGGCATATTAGAAGATCATGCTTCCCTTTATAATTGAGACATAATCACATTCATGACACACATGAGAGCCTTTATTTTCAACATGCTTTGCTTGATTTCCCATCCTCCTAGACCAAAAACATTAGTAGCTAATGAATATTTAAGCTCTATTAACATGGTGATCAACCAATGGGTTTCTATGGCATCTACCACTTTTATCTTTCTTGAAAGCTCTTATTTTAGCAACAAAAATATTATTCAAAAATATATAGCCAATAATTCCACCTTGATATGATGGTTTTCAATCTATACAAAGGTGCAATTCTTGCTCGAGTCATACAATTGCACCATCTACAACAAGTATTCATGAAAGAATACTTTATACTAACTCTAGCTCAAGTCAAGGCTATCTTCATTGGATGAGTGTTATCATTGTCATTACACCATTTTGGCATAATTCACCTATCGACTATGTGAAGGTGATATCATTCAATTTCACATGTCCTCCCTCATCTTCACTAGGTAGGTCAATTTATTCATTTGGGATAGCCTCTCTATGCACCTCACTACAAAGCTCTTTTTGATGTGCCCTAGGTGGTTCCATTTATGGATCTTGATGAAAATTCAATTGTGCTCTTCCTCTATCACCATGCTAATTTCTATATCCCCTACATGGCCTCTAATATCTACCCCTCCAAGGATGGTAATTGTGCTCTCCTTATGGCTGAAACCCTCATCCTTAGCCTTGTGTAGGGTGCGTCACTTCGTATTACCTAGTCTCTTAATATATTTGATGTAGTAGTTTTGATGAGTGTTTCCTCCTTCTTGCTATAATCCATCATAAATGAGCTTGGAATTCCTACTCGATGCTCATTCTTCATAATTCTTCATCTTGGAACCACTTCTTTACCAATATTATTTAATTTGACAATTCAAGAAAATTGCATCATAAAGTGCACAATTTGCCCTAATTCCATACAACTACACTATAAAATGTATAGTTACCCCTAGAAATCATACAAGTGCTCCTTACAATTGTACAAGTGCTTTTTGAAATTGTATAGGTACCTCCAAAATCATACACTTGTTCCTGAAACCATACAACTATACTCCAATTTTGTATAACTCATCCAAATCGTAAAATTGGTTCCTCAAATCATACAATTTTACACTAAAATTATACATTAGACCTCCAAATAATGCAATTGCACCTCACTTCCATACAATTGCACTAGGAATCATACAATTGCATTTAAAATCGTATAATTGCACTCAAATTACACAATTTAGGCTCCAATTCGTACAATTCTACCCTAAAATTGTACAACTATTCTCAAATGGTACAATATCATCCCAAAATAATACAATTTTATTTTTAGGCCTCAACTTGCCTTAAAATCCATGTTTTTTCAAATTTGTATGATTTGTTTTGCACCCTTTTGTCATCACTATGTATTTCCTCTTTTTGATGCAAATTCTGATTCACTTGTGCAATTTCCATTCCAATTGTACAAATATTTAGGTGTACGGTTTACTATGGAAATCTATGCAACATTATATGGCCTTCTCATTATAACTTTCTTCATGCAATGTCTAAAACATTTTTGCCTTTATCAATAAATGTTTTCATGAAAGTTAGGGTTTCAATATAACTCCATCTTAGCTTTTTTGAAAAAGCGACAACACTATCTTGAGCAACATATCACTACTTGGAATATAATTAGCTCAAACCCAATATTTTTATAAAAAAAATCCATCACTGAGGGTTTTTTTTCAAGTAATTTCCATAATCTTCACTTTTTGCTAGAAAAACACCCTTTCTTTTCTAGGATAAAACCCTAGCTTTTTCACTGGCACTCGCAATGCTTGCTTTTTTAAAATCAAGGAATTTCAATTGGTGCAAATTCATAAATGGATCAAAATATTTAATGTACATGTGTTATGTGCATGCCCATATGGTAAAAATATGTTGTACTACATGTTCCTTACTCCCAAAATCACCTATTTTTACCTACAATTTGTACAATCTGGTGAAAAAATTTGCATGGTGCCTTCCTTTTATAATAACAATATTCTATGCATAAAAATCTACCACCTTAGGCCCTTTGCATGTATTTTTGGCTGTTTGCATGAGTGACTGCCAACTCATCCTTTTTTGTATGCAATTTTTGTCTTTTTTCTTACTTTTTGAATATTTTATTATTTTTGTTTTGTTTTTATTTTTATTTTTCTTTTATTTTATTTTTATATTTTTTCAAAAGATATTGTCATTTATGGTTTTCAACCATATTCTATCTTAATTTCATCCCGAGGGATTTTCACAATCAAGGTTATTTTTTCTATTTTAATAAACATTTTTTTTTGTTACAAAATTGCCTAATTTTTACACTTACCTTATAGGAAATCTTAAAATGACATTGAATTGTATAATTTATTTTGTTGATGTATAATTTGGAGGTTCCACCACCTCATTACATGTAATCAAGTGTTGATAAATCGTACAATTGGATGCTAACTATTAAACTATACGATTTACTCTATCTTGTTGGTCAAATGTACAATTTGTAACCATATAGTTGTTAGTTGTATGATTTGGAATCATACAATTACCATCTGTACGATTTGGAACCATACAATTGAAAGTTGTTCGATTGGAAACTATACCATTCCCTCCTTTAAAAGCTATATTTTCTTGTTTGTGACTTCTCATTTGTCCTATTGGCCACTCATTTGGTGAAGACACCCTTACTTATCAATTCTCATTTGTACTGCTTATATTCCTATCTCCTTGAACCAATTCTACCTCCAAAATTGGTGAATGAGTCCTTTGTCAACCTCAACTTACCTCCTTCACAAATTGTACTCTTCCTATGCCAACAAGTCTTCTCCCTTGCACTCATCTTTTGTGAACTTGTCCTCTTGCTATCAAACCCCTTCACATATTAAATGGACCAACCTCTCCTTGAGGTAATTTTCTTCCTACTTATTTTCTTCTTGTTCCTTTTTGATGCATTGGTGGTCACCCGAGTGGGTATCATTGCATAAGATTTGTCAAGAATCCTCCTCATCCATTGCATCCTTGCACATTCCTAATTCAATTGAAGAGTATAAGTGGTCTCTCCTTTGGTTGTATAGGGCATATTGGTGTAAGAGGTCAAATCCTTCCCCTTCTCCCTTTAGGTAGAGGATCTAAATTATCCTTTCCTTTAGTCATTGGTTGCAAACCCCCTTTATGACCTCTTTGTCACCCTACAATACTTGGGATTCCTTTTTATTGACCTTGTGGTTGGCTCAGTCCTCCTCTTTCCCAAGCATGGGGAGTCACATCCACAAAATATATACTAGCTAGATGTCCTTCATTATTTTGGGATTGTGGTGATAACTATTGTAATACTCTTATTTTATTATCTACATGTGTCACTCATATTATTCATCATCTTTATTTAAGGTGATGTTGTGGGAAAATTTTTCCAAAGTTTTCCTATATTATTTCAAAAATTTAGACTCAGTACTTGATTCATTATGATTATCTTCTCTTTATGCTGACCAATCTATTGGTAAATTCATTATTTATTGAATTCTCCTCACTTCCCTTCTTTGTCTTCTCAATTACTGATAGGCTATCACATAGGCATCTGGATCTAGATGAGCATGGGATTCTTGTATCCTTTCTAATAAGTCATCACTTTTTCTCTCCTAACTATTATCCCTTGTTAATAAGAGCATTCCCTCATCACTTGGCTTACTTGAATCTTCATGTAGGTTCCCTTGGGGTTTAGGTGATGTAATGTATTCCTTGATCTCTCACCAAATTATCTTAGCTAAGTCAACCATGATTGGTGAAATATATGTCAGACCTCTTAGTTTGACTTGTGATATTTCCTCCCCACTAGGACTTGTGTTTTCTTGTTGTATTTAATTTTCTTGAGATACTTCCTTATTAATTTCACTACACACTCCCAGTTACCTTTCCCTTACAATATATTTCTCATTAAGTCATTACATTGTTTCATCCAACTCTTGGATGATATATTCCTGAAGTCTTGCATTATGCACTTGCAATGCTTCATACTCTTCCTACAACTATTGTGCTTGATGTTGCATCCTTTATCACAACATGCCTATCCGAGTCAATTGAGTAAGTCCTGTTAACTCCTCATCTACCACACCACCTTCATTTTCATATGATGTTTCCATATCGAATATGCTCATCCTTTCTTCATATTGTACCATTAGTCATATCCTATGATGTCCCTCTACTTGTCAATGTAACTTACTTTGCTCCAGTTATGGATACATTTCTACCTCCTCTACTTGGTAAGCTTGTTCCTATTGCTCCCAATTTGTTGCTAATGATACTTATTATTAATTTTTATTTTATTTGTATGAATCCATTCCTTCTCTTCTTTGATTCTGATGCAGGAGCATCCGGTGGCGAAGCTGCAATCTTGCATCACCCAAAATGTATTTTTTTCGTTAAGTACTAAAACTGTCGCGATATCGCGACGCTTTTTGAAGAAGGGCGCCAGTGGGCCAAACTGTCGCGATATCGCGACGCTTTTTGATAAAAAGGGCCAAGGTGCAAAACTGTCGCGATATCGCGACGCTTTTTGAAGAAGGGCGCCAGCGGGCCAAACTGTCGCGATATCGCGACGCTTTTTGATGAAAAGGGCCAAGGTGCAAAACTGTCGCGAAATCGTGACATTTTTGAGGCAACGCAGCCGTGACGCGAAATGGTCGCGAAATCGCGACATTTTCGGGTCGGAGAGGTCAAGGCGCCAAACGGTCGCGAAATCGCGACAGTTCCGGAGAAAAGCAGTTCGAGCGCCAATTGGTCGCGAAATCGCGACAGCTCCGAGGCAAAGTCACTTGAGTGCCAAATGGTCACGAAATCGCGACACATCCGGGAAGCAAGATTTGAAAGCACAGGAACATCTTTGGCAAAAAGTTCTAAGGCACAAGAATCGTCACGAAATCGTGACACCTTCGAAGACAAAGTTCAAGGACGTCGCGAAATCGTGACACCTTCGAAGACAAAGTTCAAGGACGTCGCGAAATCGCGACACCTTCGAGGACAAGGCTCAAAGACGTCGCGAAATCGTGACATATCCGGAGGCAAGGTTCCAAAACGCAAAGTGGTCGCGAAATCGCGACGCTTTCGGTGCGAAGACTCAACAATGCAAGGTGGTCACGAAATCGTGACACTTCCGAGCCAAAGACTCAAGGGCGTGAAATGGTCGCGAAATCGCGACATGTCACGGTTTCGCGGCCCGAAACGAAGCAGCCAGTATGGAATGCAAAGATGTCGCGAAATCGTGACATGTCGCGGTTTCGCGGCCCAAAGGAGGAAAGCGAGTAAGAAAGGCATAGACGTCGCGATTTCGTGACGTGTCACGAAATCGCGGTCCCAAGGAGGAGAGAGAAGCCTAACGCCAAAAACGTCGCGATATCGCGACCAAAGAGGAGAGAGAAAGTATTGGAGCAAAAACGTCGCGATATCGCGACCAGAGCTCTCACGACGTTGACCAACCGACGATTGCAGAGACCAGTGCAGAGGGACACGTGGCGTGAAGTTACAGGTGGCCCGAGAGTATGGAGCGGTTACAG
Organism: Wollemia nobilis; assembly: GCA_028583015.1. Taxonomy (NCBI): domain Eukaryota; kingdom Viridiplantae; phylum Streptophyta; class Pinopsida; order Araucariales; family Araucariaceae; genus Wollemia; species Wollemia nobilis. The sequence continues at coordinate 1,668,683 of JAQPPZ010017049.1, read as the reverse complement.
GGACTCTGGCAAGGGGACGCGTGGCATCAAATTACAAGCGGCTGTGACGCATCCCTTTGAATGATGAATTGGCGAAAGGATTGACAGGCGGCCGCAGCACACTCCGCCACCCCAGACCATGATAATACGGGGCACCTGGCAGCATGTTGCAGGCGGTCACAGGACATTCGTGCGAAGGGTTACAGGGAATCCCGCACTTGATGTAATGATGGAAAGAAGTTGGGGCCGGTGATATAAAAAGACCGCGCATGCATTGTATTGGGGGGACTCCTGGCCATTTATTTTGGGAATTGCTGTGTATTCGAATTAAGACCTCTGTTTAATGAAACTTGCTGGAATTTTGGCCTGTGCATTGTTGATCTCGACACTCTTGCTGTGTGTTGTTTATAGCCCTATATCAAGTGGTATCAGAGCAGGTTGGTTCTGAGAGTGCAAACCGATCGCCGAACAGAGAGGCAGTTTGCGCCAGGACTGTGGTTGTGGGTTGCGAAGAAGAAGCAGGATGCCTCCGCGTAGAGACCGTGGTGGTATAAGGCACAGGCGAGCAAGAAGGGAGGAGGTCGATCTAAGAGCCCTGCAGAGGCAAGTTGAGGCCCTGCAAGAGGAAATTCGAAGAGGAGTCGAGCCGAGAAGGGAAGAACCCAACGAAGATGAAGTGTGGGAAGAAGAGGTTCCATCCGACGAAGAAGAGGCTTTGGATCCAGCAGAGGCTAGGCTGTATAGGGCCATCTCCCAGATCGGGAAGAAGCCAAAATTTGACGTCTCCACTTACTCGGGGAACCTCAACCCTGAGGAGTTGATAGACTGGATCAACGACATGGAGGAGTATTTTGAATACGAAGAGATATCGGATCCAAATCGGATCAGGTTCACGAAAACCAAGCTGAAAGGACATGCTAGCATCTGGTGGAAAGGAGTGCAGTTGGAAAGGAACAGGAGGGGAAAGGAAAGGATCACCAGGTGGGATAGGATGGTAGAGAAACTAAAGAGGCAGTTCATCCCTGCAGATTATGAGCTGGACTTGTTAAAGAAAATGCAGAGTCTTCGACAAGCTAGTAAGACTGTCAAGGAATATACTGAAGAGTTCTATCAAATCTCAATCAGAATCGGCCATTCGGAGGCGAATAAGGAGAAGGTCGCACGTTACATCAATGGATTGCGAACCAGTATTCAAGAAGAGTCAGGGCTGGTTAGAATGAGCACGAGAGAGGATGCATATCAATTTGCATTAAAAGTGGAGGAGAAACTGAATAGGAGGTTTGATGGTAAGCAGAGAGGGAAGGACAGGGGTGGAAGAGCTGGTGGAAGAGGCAATGGTGGAAGATACAAAGATTTTGGGAAAACTGGTGAAGCTAGCAGTAGCCAAAAATAGAAAGAAGTGAAAGAGGAGGATGACCAACGCCCACGCAATCAGAACAACAACTACCCAAGAGGAAGAGGTAGGTCTGGGCGAGGGTTTGGCAGAGGTGTCTTTCGAGGAACCTGCTTCAACTACGGAGAAGAAGGACACAGGGCATACAACTACCCGCAACATCAAGAGAGGCCAAATCGAAGACCTGAGGGTCAGGCCCGAGCTGCTGTAGCAGACGAAGGTGTAGAGTCTGAGCACTCAGAGGAGGCAGAAAGAGGAGAAGCGATGATCATCAGAAGAGTCCTGTTAAATGAAGAGAAAAGGGGAGACCAAAGGAATAGCCTATTTCGAACAAGATGCAAGTGCACAGGCAAGGTATGTAACATCATCATAGATAATGGAAGCACTGACAATTTGGTTTCTAAGGAAATGGTTGCCAAGCTGCAACTGGAGAGGAGAAAACACCCGCACCCTTATCGGATTGCATGGTTGCAAAAGGACCATCGGGTGCTGGTCAGTGAACAATGCCTGGTGAAGTTCAACATTGGAACTTACCGAGATGAGATTTTATGTGACATCTTGCCTATGGATGCATGTCACCTGCTGCTTGGGAGACCATGGCAGTTTGACCGAAGTGCTGTCCATGATGGTCGAGCCAACACATATTCTCTATCAAAGAATGGAGTTCGCCACAAGTTAAAACCCCTAAAGGAGGCGGATGAGAAAGTATGCAGCAGTGCACGAGTCTGTCTAGTTGATGGCAGAAGATTCTTGGAAGGCCTGAAGCCGAATCATATGTGCTATGCTATAATCCCCATGGTTAGGGAAGAAGGATGCAAGGAAATTCCAGTGGAAGTCATGGGACTGTTAGAAGAATTCCCAGATATCATTTCAGATAATGTTCCTGAAGGTTTACCGCCTGTTAGGAAGATCAGTCACCACATAGATTTGGTGCCTGGATCGAGCTTGCCAAACAAGGCTGCACATCGAATGACGCCTGTGGAGACTGAGGAACTAAATCGACAAGTTCAGGATCTGTTGAAGAAGGGACCGATTAGGGAGAGTCTTAGTCCATGTGTTGTACCAAGCAGTATTAGCACCCAAGAAGGATGGAGAATGGAGGATGTGCACCGACTCTCGGGCAATCAACAAGATCACCATTAAATATAGGTTCCCACCGCCAAGGATGGATGATATCATGGACTCGCTTGAGTGGAGCCGAGTACTTCACAAAAATTGACTTGAAAAGTGGGTACCATCGATTCGCATTAGAGAAGGGGATGAGTGGAAGACAGCCTTTAAAACCAGAGAGGGGCTGTATGAGTGGTTGGTTATGCCATTTGGATTAACCAATGCACCTAGTACCTTTATGAGGTTAATGAATGAGGTTCTGAAGGAATTTTTGGGAAAATTTGTTATTGTTTACTTGGATGATATACTGATTTTTAGCAGAACCTTAGAGGAGCACCTGATGCACATCAGGAAGGTTTTTGAGAAACTGCGGGAGGAGCAGTTACTGATCAATCTGAAGAAGTGCAACTTTGTGAAGAAGGAGCTGGTATACCTGGGATTTGTTATATCAGCTAATGGTCTCAAAATGGACCCCAAAAAGGTGAAGGCTATCCTAGAATGGCCTCGTCCCAAGAAGTGTGACCGAGGTTAGATCATTTCATGGTCTGGCCAGTTTCTACAGAAAATTCATTAGAAACTTCAACAGTATTTTTGCATATCTTACAGAGACAATGAAGGGGAACAAGAAGGAATTCCAATGGATGGTTGGAGCAAATAAAAGCTTTGCTATGCTGAAGAATAAGGTCACTGAAAAACCCGTCTTAACACTTCCAGATTTCAATAAGGTGTTTCTGTAGACTGCGATGCGAGTGGCAGTGCGATAGGAGCCGTATTGAGCCAAGAGGGTAGGCCTGTAGCTTATTTCAGCGAGAAGCTCAATGATGCCAGGAGAAAGTATTCGGTATATGATCAAGAGTTCTACGCCATAGTTCAAGCACTCAAGAAATGGAGGCATTATTTGTTGCCCAAGGAGTTTGTTCTCTATACCGACCATCAAGCGCTGCAGTATATTAACAGTCAAGGAAAATTGAATCGTAGGCACCCGAAATGGGTAGAGTTCCCGCAGAGCTATACCTTTGTGCTGAAGCATCGGAGTGGAAGATCCAATAGGGTGGCAGATGCACTGAGTAGGAGGCAATGTCTGATGATAGAAATGAAAGTGGAGGTTGTAGGGTTTGCTGAACTCAAGAACTTATACCCTGTAGACCCCGATTTCGTAGAAGCTTGGAAAGCCTGCACTGCGCCTGTTGCGTTGGACAGGACTAAATGGTTGGATTACCTGATTCAAGATGGAATGCTGTTTAGGGGGAACCAGCTAGTGCATTCCGAGGAGCTCAATGAGAGAGAACCTCATTAAAGAAAAGCACAATGGGGGTTTAGCTGGACACTTCGGTCGTGACAAGACCATCTCACTGGTTAGTGAAAACTATTACCGGCCACAATTGCAGCAGGATGTGGCAAAGTTTGTGCAGAGTTGCAGGATTTGCCAGATGGCAAAGGGTATGAGGCAGCCTACTGGTTTGTATCAACCGCTACCTATACCTGAAAGACCGTGGGAAGATATTAGTATGGATTTTGTGCTTGGTTTGCCCAGGACGCAGAGGGGGCACGATTCCATATTTGTGGTAGTGGATAGATTTTCGAAAATGGCACACTTTATCCCATGCCAGAAGACTAGCGATGCGGTCCATGTAGCTGGTTTGTTCTTTAAGGAAGTGGTACGCCTTCATGGGCTGCCAAGAAGCATTGTGTCGGACAGGGATACCAAGTTTGTAGGTTATTTCTGGAAGACCCCGTGGAAGAAACTGAAGACGGAGTTAAAGTTCAGTTCTGCATACCACCCCCAAACAGATGGCCAAACAGAGGTGGTTAATAGGAGTTTGGGCAACCTACTGCGATGTTTGGTAGGGGACAAGCCCAAGGGATGGGATCTAGTTCTGTCGCAAGCAGAATTCGCGTATAACAGCTCGGTCAATAGGAGCACAAATAAATCCCCATTCCAGATTATCTATGGGAGCAGCCCAAGAAACGCTTCAGAATTAAGAAGGATAGATCCGAGGGAGAAATGCAAAGCTGAAGCAGAAGACTTTGCTGAACACCTGAAGGGAGTGCATGAGGAAGTGACAAAACACATTGCCAAGATGAATGCTCAATACAAGGCAAGGGCGGATCAAAAACGCAGAGCTAAGGAGTTCCAAGTAGGAGATTCTGTCATGGTCCATCTGAGGAAGGAACGGTTTCCTGCCAAGACCTACAACAAACTAAAAATGAAGAAATTTGGGCCATGTAAGATCATTGGCAAACGGGATTCGGGTAATGCCTACGAGGTGGAGTTACCAAGCGAACTTAACATCTCCCCCGTGTTTAACATCTCGGATTTGGTCGAGTATCATGAAGGAGAAAGCAGTGAGATACCCAGTCCAGATCTGTGGAGCATTCCAACGAGCCATCCCACTTGCGGACGAGATAGAAGAAGTTCGGATATGCGCGAGGGCCGAAGTACTAGGAACAGGAGTTACTCGGAGTACTTGGTCAAATGGAAGGGCCGACCCATTGAAGACGCGACTTGGTTATCAAAGGCTGAGGTTGATCGCCTGGGTCTACCTCGAAAAGGTCAGAAGTGAGGTCACTTCTCAAACTCACCCCGGGTGTCTGATGCAGGAGCATCCGGTGGCGAAGCTGCAATCTTGCATCACCCAAAATGTATTTTTTTTGTTAAGTACTAAAACTGTCGCGATATCGCGACGCTTTTTGAAGAAGGGCGCCAGCGGGCCAAACTGTCGCGATATCACGACGCTTTTTGATAAAAAGGGCCAAGGTGCAAAACTGTCGCGATATCGCGACGCTTTTTGAAGAAGGGCGCCAGTGGGCCAAACTATCGCGATATCGCGACGCTTTTTGATGAAAAGGGCCAAGGTGCAAAACTGTCACGAAATCGTGACATTTTTGAGGCAACGCAGCCGTGACGCGAAATGGTCACGAAATCGCGACATTTTCGGGCTCGGAGAGGTCAAGGCGCCAAATGGTCGCGAAATCGCGACAGTTCTGGGGAAAAGCAGCTCGAGCGCCAATTGGTCACGAAATCGCGACAGCTCCGAGGCAAAGTCACTTGAGTGCCAAATGGTCACGAAATCGCGACACATCCGGGAAGCAAGATTTGAAAGCACAGGAACATCTTTGGCAAAAAGTTCTAAGGCACAAGAATCATCGCGAAATCGTGACACCTTCGAAGACAAAGTTCAAGGACGTCGCGAAATCGTGACACCTTCGAAGACAAAGTTCAAGGACGTCACGAAATCGTGACACCTTCGAGGACAAGGCTCAAAGACGTCGCGAAATCGTGACATATCCGGAGGCAAGGTTCCAAAATGCAAAGTGGTCACGAAATCGCGACGCTTCCGGTGCGAAGACTCAACAACGCAAGGTGGTCGCGAAATCGTGACACTTTCGAGCCAAAGACTCAAGGGCGTGAAATGGTCACGAAATCGTGACATGTCACGGTTTCGCGGCCCGAAACGAAGCAGCCAGTACGGAATGCAAAGATGTCACGAAATCGTGACATGTCACGGTTTCGCGGCCCAAAGGAGGAAAGCGAGTAAGAAAGGCCTAGACGTCGCGATTTCGCGACGTGTCACGGAATCGCGGTCCCAAGGAGGAGAGAGAAGCCTAACGCCAAAAATGTCACGATATCACGACCAAAGAGGAGAGAGAAAGTATTGGAGCAAAAACGTCGTGATATCGCGACCAGAGCTCTCACGACGTTGACCAGCCGACGATTGCAGAGACCAGTGCAGAGGGACACGTGGCGTGAAGTTACAGGTGGCCCGAGAGTATGGAGCGGTTACAGGGACTCTGGCAAGGGGACGCGTGGCATCAAATTACAAGCGGCTGTGACGCATCCCTTTGAATGATGAATTGGCGAAAGGATTGACAAGCGGCCGCAGCGCACTCCGCCACCCCAGACCATGATAATACGGGGCACCTGGCAGCATGTTGCAGGCGGTCACAGGACATTCGTGCGAAGGGTTACAGGGAATCTGCACTGGATGTAATGATGGAAAGAAGTTGGGGCCGGTGATATAAAAAGACCGCGCATGCATTGTATGGGGGGACTCCTGGCCATTTATTTTGGGAATTGCTTGTATTCGAAAAGACCTCTATTTAATGAAACTAGCTGGAATTTTGGCCTGTGCATTGTTGATCTCGACACTCTTGCTGTGTGTTGTTTATAGTCCTATATCAGATTCATTCTATTCCATCTGTGAACCTCACATGTACTTGCATCGTTATCCTTTTGCTAGGGTGTGGTACCAATTTTTGTTGTTATATAATTTGTCATGACTCATCCCCTTCTACAAATAGATGTGTAATTCCCATATCATTGTATTTTGATGCTAGATCCTTATTTATTGGATTACTTGTTGTGGTTTACTAGATTCAGCTTCCTATTGTTGTCTTTGTTCAATTTATTTTAAGGTGATGAACATACACTATGATTTATATGATTTTAACTTTGAACCATTCACTATTTTGGGTACCACTATCCGATCCAACTTTTGTAACTTCACTACATCATTGTCCATCACTTCCATAACTCTAAAGGGACCAAGCCATAATGTTTTCAACTTCCCAGGCTTGATTTCTCATTTCCCATTAAACCTAAGGACTAATTCTCCCTGCTTAAGTTCTAATTTATTGAGATGCTTATCATACCACAATTTACTTCGCCTTTGGTCCACTTTGATTGCCCATTATGCCATGATTATCCTTTAATCCAATCTAATGAGTATGACCAATCACTCTTCCAAAATTTCGTAGTCACCCAAGTGATGCTCCAAAACTATCCATAAACTAGGTACCAAGAATTCTACTAGCACTAGAATAGATGGTAACCTCTCTTCCCAATCTTCTCATTATATACCATAGGTCTTATATAGTGTAGAAACTAGAACTTTATTGGTTGCTTTCCCCTACCCATTTGCTCAGGGGTAGTATGGAATTGATAATGAATGTAAAATATTGAATTATATTGTCAACTTTTTAATAACCTCATTAACAAAGTGATCTCCCCTATCACTTGTTATTCATAGTAGAATTTTGAATCTTGTAATCATTTGTTCATACAAGAATCAGGTTGTACTTTTTGTTGTGTTATTTGGTAGCACCCTCGCTTCTACCCATTTTGTTAGGTATTCTATTGCTACCATGATATACCAACATTTCCACCTATGGGTGTCTTTCAATGGTCCAATAAAATCCAAATCCCATATCTCAAAAAATTCCTAAGGTTATGATGGATGCAAAGGCATAAAGTCTCTGCGTAGTTGCTTCCCCACTCTTTGACAAGTGTCACATGTCTGTACATATTATTTTGCATCATTTTATAATGTAAGCCATCATAATCCTACCAAGAGTATCTTTCTAGTAGTGGCATATGACCCCATGTATCCTCTTACCAAGCCTTCATGGACTTATTTTAATGTTGTGTTTACTTCCTCCTCCATTACACATCTTCATAAAATACCATTTGCACCCATCTTATACAACAATCCAACTATCATCTGAAAAGGTGTTGACTTCAAGATTACATTCCTCCTCTTTCATTGTCAAGTCTTGTGGAAACTTCCCTATGGATATATATTGTCCAATTAATTTGTGCCATTTTGGTAAAACAGTAAATTGTAAATAGTCATGGATTGGGGAATTCATATAGAATTGACATCCTTGTAGGTTATTTTTATTGTATCTAAGACAACTGATCTGTAATCACATGTTTCTTACTAGGTTTTACTACTACTCAAAATACAAACTCTTGCAAGATGAAAAGCCACCTGCTAACTGACCCTTGTATCATTGGTTTATCTATTAGGTACAATAGATACTAATGATAAAAATAGAAGGCAAACATATTTGCTAACAGGTAATGCATAAATGTTTGTATCATATATACCATTCCCAAAGCCTCTCATTCTATTGTACTATAATTTCTTTCTACCTTTTATAATACATGGATTGCAAAATAAATAGGTTTAGCCAACCTAAATTATCCTTCCCGAGCCAATGTGCATCCTATTACAAAGTTAGAAGCATCGATATGTACATGGAACTCTTTATCCCAATATGGAAACACTAGGATGCGGCTACTCACAAGTTTTGATTTAAGTTCCTCAAAAACTCCTTGATGCTCCTTTGTCCAACTAAAAGGAATATTTTTATTTGTTAATGATTTGAATGGGTAGGACACATGTTCATAATTCTTGATAAACATTCAATAATATCATGTGGGTCCTAAGAAATTTTTAAATGAGATTGTATCATATGGCTCCTCCATATGCAAAATGATATAAATTTTATCAGGATCAGTCTTCAACCCTTCACTGCACACTAAATTTCCTAGTAATTTCCCATATGGTACCATAAAATAATATTTTATAGGGTTTAGGGAGATCTATGCATTCCTACATAAGCTCATACAATCACTTAGGTTCGGTAGATGGTCCTTAATCCTACCATATATGGACCAATTTTCCAAGAATACCTTGAACTTCCTTGTCACCAATTGATCGAATATATACAGAATAATCCATTGAAATGTGGCTAGGGTATTACACAATCCAAATAGCATTCTATGGTATGCATAAATTCTATTATCAATGACATATGTGGTCTTCAACTTATCTTCTTTAGCTATACTAATTTTATTATAGTCAAAAAACTCATCTAGGAATGAATATATTTCATGTCTTGCTACTTCCTCTAGAATGGAATAGGAAAAGGATATTTAATCATTAATCATTAATGCATTTAAATTTTGAAAATATATGTAGATCTAAATCTTATCCACTTTATTTTTCAAGGTGACCACAATAGGAGAAACACACTCACTCATGGTAACCCTAAAAATAATGCCAACATCCAACATCTTATCTATCTCTATATTTACTAGAGTTGCATACTTAGGGTTCATCCTATATGACCTCCTTCTCATTGGTTGTTCCCCAGGCATTAATGTAATATTATCAAAATATTATTCTGGTGGTATACCTTTTAAATCCTTATACATCCATGCAAAAACATCCTTGTATTACAAAAATATCATAAAAGTTGTTGCTTTCAATATTGGATTCCAATCATCACCACAAGGGATCATTCTAGGTTCCTTCTTTGTTCCTATATTCACATATATGATCCAAGGTCCATCATATTTGATATTTTTTGGCTCTACCTTAGCCTTTTCCATATTTTTCAGATGCTCAAGTCTCACATCTATCTCTACATCTCCGATTGTATATTCTGTAAAACTCTTAGAAAATGACTATTTTTCTTGTTCCTCCTCTTTTGATTTCTTGTTGACCTTCTTCTCATATTATTTTTCCATGATATCATCTATATTAATATAGATCTAGTTGGGATGAAACACCTTGTACTCCTCCATATACCAATGAAGGAGTCCATTATCAGATCAAGTTTTTTCCTTTCTACATTATTCCATATACAACATCCCTTATTCATTGGGTTCATATTCTTCTTCACCTGAAGAACTACCTGACTCATTTGTTGTGGTAAAATCCACGCTAATTCTTTGATTCTTCAAGTTAATCATATACTTATGTTGTTCTTTCTTGAATGTGATATGATATTTTCCTAATTGTGATTAACTTTGGCTACTCACAACCAACCTCTTCCCAATAGTGCATCATATGTAGGCTTTTGCATAGTAATCACAACAAAATCCAAGATGAACTCTTGGTCAGCTATTATCACCTATTGTACCATCAATACTCCCTTTATCTCAATACCATACTGGTCAACATCGTACAATATAAAACTTTGTATCAACAATGATGGAGAACCAATCCCATTCTAGGTTTTCTCTGGTAGCATGTTGACACTAGACCCTCCGTCTATAATAATTTGTGTTACCTTTTGCCCTCATATCTCCATATGGACCAATGCTGGTTTCTTTCCAATCTATCATTAATATGGTTGGATGCATAAAATAATTCCTTAATTTATCCTCTATTGTTTGGCTTTAGACCTCCATCACCTTTTGTGGTTGTATCTCCTCTTCCATAACCTCATGCAAAAATGGTATGACTTCAATAAAACTAGCCATATTGATTTTGATTGTTGTATTTAGAACTTGCGTTATCAAATCTTGTGCAACTACTTTATCTTCTGATACACAAAGCTTCTTTTATTATTTCTTTTATGCTAGCCTTAACTTCTTAGCTTTGTTTGCCTCTTATTTAATTACCTTTTCTTCCACATGCCATCTCTTCCTTTCCCTGGTAGGTTATGGGTAAGTATCCTTCTTAGCCTAAATTTGCATAATGACTAATACATATTTCTTGGTTTCTCCTCTTTTATCAAGGGTACATCAATGTCCAAGAAAGTCATATTTTGTGAGCCACTTGTACATAATTTTTTGGGATAGTTGAACTCTTTATGGTTAGTTGGACCACACCATATACATATGTGTGTAGAAGTATTTTGTATTATCTCCTATTTCTAGAAAGAGGGACATTTTTTTACAAAATACCCTCATTCCTAGCAATTGTGACATTGTATGATTGGCCTCCCTTATGAATAATACTGCAAGCATATTTGCCCTCCTTACATATCGCCTTGATAAAAAATTACCCCTTTGTAGATATTTATATAACCTTCACCAATTGTAGCTTGTCCATTGCCTTAAGACTTTAGTTTTTCCTCCTATTCTTGAATTGTAAGAGTTTTCTAGAATTTTTTTGAATTGAATAGACATTTCACCACTTTGTATCCCATCATATTATATATGTGGTACTATTAATCTCAAGGATAATTCACATTTGTATGTAGTTTGGTCTTATATTTTGTACACTAAATATATTTTTGATCTTGCCTTGTATCTCCTTTCACCTCCTTTATTATCTTATTAAATTATTTTAAAAATGACTAGATAGTCTAATGTATTGTATCATCTTCATGACTATCTGAATCCTCATACCTAGAATGTGTCGTGATTCCTACTTTTGTTTGCTTTGCCTCACTTTCATAAAATTTGAATTTCTCTAATGCTTCATATGTTGAGGATGGTATTGTCTTCATATTCTTCCTATATCTTGGTAGTAACCCATCAAGAAACCATTATTTTCCAGTTGTTTTAATTGATGGTTATATGTTTTAATGTCTTCATAAACACCTTGCTTTGTGGTGTATATTTTTGTTATGATGCCACTATAATCTCTCAAGGAATGAAATTCCTTGATGAAGGTATCTTTCATCATATTCCATACCCAAAACATTGTTGTATTTTCTCGCTTTAGATAACAATCTATTTCGAGTTTCTATAATGTGGTAGGAAATAGCTACAACCATTCATCTGGTTGGTTTACACCATTTGCTTTCTAGATGGTTATGCATGTACCAATATGTCTTTTTGGGTCCTCCTTCCCTTCTCCCATAAAGGGTGAATATTTTTGTTTTCTTGCTCTTGTGGCTATGTTAGCTATTGGTGAGGTTCCTCCTTCATCACTTGATTTAGTGTCCTCCATAATCCTTGACTAATTCCTCCTTTGGGTGGGTGACCTTCTATGATACTCCTAATCATATATTTCTATCTTTGGTACTTATCCTCATCAAATAGTCATCTCTTAATCTCCTATACATCCCCACTTCATGACCTTTTTTGATCTGTTAATTGTGGCCCTGGTCCTACTTCCTGAGACCTTGTACATTGTTTCTCTAGTGCCTGACTCCCATAATTTGCACTCCTTTACAACCTTCTTATCACTTGTTTATGTGTTTACCATACACTCAATGTATCCTCACATCGTTCCTTTATCAATATCTTATCTTACACCAACATTCTCCTTGACTCTTGGTGATCCTTGCCCTTCTTCTATTTCTATTAGTAATGTCTTATTCGTCTAAAGTACATACTAGTTCTATCATTAGTTTGTTCATATTTTTTGTGGAGTTGTTCACAATATATCTTTAAGAAATTCTGGCACTTCTCCTTACTAGATTCTTCTCCTCTCCTTGATCTCATATCCCACATCTTCACAAAATTTTATTTGTCATTCACCTCCAATTAGTTCCTACTCAAAATTATCAATCATAGGTCAATTGCAACAATTTGACCCAATTTTTATAGGTAATGATTCCAAATGTATCATAGGGGGAGTATTCTTGGAAGGGGAGGTTAAATAGAAGGTTTTGGGACGAATTACAAAGTTTTGTAACTATTTTGGCCCAAATTGTACAACTGTATGATTTGCCACTATATGATTTATAATACTCCCAAAAAGTGACTACACAATTCCAAATCATACAATTATACATTTATAATCATACAACACCCTAAATTGTATGATTTACCACTTGTTAATATGTCAAAACTCATTTTATAGGTAAAAACTTGGTAGTTTTACAATTGTTCATTCCAAAACTCTTATTTTCCACCCTAGACAAGTTCAACTATGTAATTGTGAGCACAAAAATAGGCAAATCAATTGTATAGTTTTGGAAGGCTGACTATGCGGTTGCAGCAAACCCTTGCTACAATTCCTTAGTTGTATATTTTTCAACTTACACACTGGATCCTAATAAAGTGGAAATTCTCTAGCTCTATAGTGAAATTACCAACCTATTTTGCTAACATGCAATTCCAAAACCACTCTATTTGGTTTAATATCATCAATATTGATTACTATTATTTCTATAAATTGTACAATGACATACAAACATCTCATTTACCAATTACAAAAATAATGAATAATGCTAATTCACCATCATCATACCAAGTTGTGGAATCATTAATATTGTATTTCCATTGTAAGGTCATCCATTTACCATATCATTTTGGCCATACTAGTACAAAATATACAATATAGAGTCACCGACAATGTCACAAACTATCCCCATTGGATATTTTTAAAAGGGTATCAATTGATCTGAGGGATCAAATAATACCTTACTAGAGAGTCGTTGGCCCTAAGGATTTCTACAAAATTCTAATTAAGAGAATTATATGAGGTTTTGTGAAAATAATTAATTATATTTTGAAGAAGGTAATTCAATTTAGTTTAATTAGTCTAATTGTAGAAGCAATTAGGAGATTTGGACTTCACAAAAGTTGTCCAATTTTAATTGGACCAAAAGAGCTTTAGTGATATTAAATAATATAGGGATTATTTTATTATTTAAGATTATCCATCCCTTACCCTTGTCCTATTCTCATTGGTGGGAATTAAGGAATTTTCTCTTTTCTAATCTCTAATAGTGCTGAATTTGTAAGGTTTTGAGACAAAGGGGACACAAAACAAACAAGATCACTCACCTTATCTCTATTTGGACCCTCTTCTATTTTTTATATTTTCCCTCCACATGGGCTGAAGTGTCTTATTTGAATAAAGGCATATTTTAATATTAAAATAATAAAGCCACTATTGGGATTTTGAAGAAATAGGAATATTTTATAAAAAGAGGCTTTAGATTTGGAAGGAAGCTAAGCAATTTTGTGGAAATAAGGTCCTGAGAGGAGGATGGAGGCTAACACAAGTTTTAAGTAAAATTCTTGAGAAATGAGGAAGAAATAATTATAGGTCAGGAGTTCCTCGTCCATGCAATGTATTGGATAGTTTTATTTAAGCTATGCTTTGAAGTTTGTAAATTATCCTCCTCTAATGTTATGTTTATAAAAGAGTGTTAATAGAATACCTTATCATTATTTATTTAATTAAATACACAATTTTTTTTTAATTGAATATTCAATTTGTTCGGGTAACCTTCACGTGACATGTTATACACAATAATAGATGACCCAAACCTATTATTGTTCAATCTTATTACATATTAAAATTGTGCCCTTAGATGGATTAAGGTATTTTTTGTGTTTTGATGTATATTAACTACTATAAACACTTGAACCTAAGACATGTTTGAATGGTTAATAGTGGTATATGATGACTGGATTTATTTCCTTTTATGCAAGTGAGAATTTAGCAAATAATACTGAGTCAATATCACCCAATTAAGCCTACAAATATGATAGTATGCAATATTTAGGTGATTCATGCTCAAATTGTGTTCTAATTGTGCAATGTTAGTGCCACTTGTATTTTAGGGTTCAATAGACTTGCAATGTCAATGTTTGCTTTTGTTATTAGGTATAGACTAAGATATCTCCCATATTGCAAGCATGCATTCAGTAAGCCTAAAACCAATCCATCCATTCCATGTTTGTATTTGAAATCCTTTAATTCTATGATAATAACAATGCTTCTATTATGCTTTATGGATGCTACTGAATTAGAGTTCACCTCTATGCACAATATTAATTTTTGAGATAAATGAAACCACCATATCCATTTAAATTTTGAGGACCAGCCATGTGATGTATGACTAGTAATATTTGGAGCTACATGTGGTATAAATTAACTTTGGTTTGACCTCTGCTTACCCTACTCTCTTTCGTGCCCTAATTGACTAATACCACTTGGCAGATTTCAGATTGTTGTTGTTGAAAATGTTTAATTTTTTTGTTAGGATACTTTTAGAATTATCCCTAATTGGGGATGTGGGAGGTTTGGGATGATTTATATAATATGAACCTCCCATAGGTATATGATCACATGTAGGTGGTCATTTTAACCTTCATGCTAGCTGCCTCTTCATGGAAGGCTAGAGGAGTTTGTAGTTGCCTAACATATGAACCCATGTTTCATTGACCATCTATATGGAAACTTTGACTTGGTTGCAATGAGTTGTTAATTTTAGGTTGACCATATTTGATTTTTTAATTTGAGGTTTACCATCTTCAAGTTGTTAATTTGAGGTTGACCATCTTCTTTGAAAACTCAACATGTGGTTGACCCTTCTACACTATTGATCATTCTTATTGACTATGTAGTTAGTTTCGATCAATTATGATGATTGGATTACTCCATGGAAACTCTCTTTTAGTGTAATAATCCCATGGTTTAAGTATCCTATGTTTTATAAATAATTATAATAGAAAAGAATATATTAAAAGGGTAGTGAATGATTTCAACTATTATATTTTTGATGTTGTACATAGTTTTTATTTGCTACAATATAGAATATGCTTTCAATAGTTTTTGATAGATAAGTATCCTATGTTTTATAAATAATTCTAATAGAAAATAATATATTAAAAGGGTCATGAATGATTTCAACTATTAGATTTTGGATGTTGTACATAGTTTTTATTTGCTACAATAAATAGAAGATGCTTTCAATAGTTTTTTATAGATAACTATAGTGGAGATATTTGGGTTTTCCTTTCTATTACAAACCTTTGATTAAAATTTTAAAACCATTTTAAAGGTGTAGCATTGGGTAATACCTCTTATAAAGTAAACATTTTTTTCATGTAATTATATACAATAAAATATAGATATAGTGTGTGGAATTAGAGATGACCTCCATGAAAGTAATGGACCCTTTTTAATAAAATATCCTCCTTATCTATAAGGAATTAGAAGATTCTAATTAAATAACTGGTTTATAGTCATTTGACTAAATGGAATACCTTAGACTATGGAAATTCCTTAAGATAAGTTTACTAATTCTTTGGAATACCTTAGATTAGGTTTACAGATAAAGATATTTAAAACATTCTTTTGTAGAAAGAGTGTAGTAAAGGAAATAATGGGTATTTCATTCTTTGAGGAAATTATGGGGTTTCCTCACTGTATGTCGATCATACAATTAATGATCCTTTATGACCCTTTTCTAGTTATGATTTCTAGGATTTATGGGCTGGTGAAATTGGTATGATTATGATGTTGTAAAGGTAGAATAGATGAGAGGAGTTTGGAACCCTCTCAAATTATGAAATCTATAATGATTGGTTAAAGAAAAAATAGATAGAGTTCTATTCTTGGGTTAGCATATATTATATGGAATATTACTATCTTAATTAGATTAAGGTTCTTAATGTGGATAGAAGATCCATTCTTGAGGAAATTATAATATTTCCTCTTCATATGCTTAGTATGGTTAGTGAATTCTACTTTTGAAGGATTGAATGCGTATCAATATTGGAGAATGAATGTGGAATTTATTCTTGAGGGATTTATGGGATTTATTTTGATAACTGATGAGATTTATCCTTAATTATGAATTCGATGATCATTTCATAAATATGTGGATATAATAATTTGTGATATTCTTATGTATTATACTGATGTTTGGAAAAAGGAAATGTGGGATTCCTTATTTACATCATGATTTGAAAAAGGAGTGATTTTATTCCTTTGATTGTATAATTTATTTAGAGAAAGGATCCATGGCATGCATTTTTATACTTATAATTATGATAATTTAAATTTATGAAATGAGAGGAGAAACATATTTTGGAGGTTGGGTTTATTCCCCATGAGGGTTCCTAGGATATATGTTGTGTATCTTTATTTTGTGGTTTGCAATTGATATTTTATACAAATGTTATTTACTTTCCAATGAGATGATGTTTTAATGAATAATGGATATATATTCTCAAATATTTATGATGCAATGGTTTATATGATATTTTAATGAATAATGGATATGTATTCTCAAATATTTATGATGCAATGGTTTATATGCTTTGCTTTAATGATTATGCATGGTATTTCATTAATATGGAAATGTGAATGGAAATATGTTGTGGTGATTATTTTACAAATACTTGTGGAATAGATACCTCCAGTGTTAATTTAAAGTACTTCATGTTAATGTAACTTATGAAATAGAGTTTCTAATAGAGGGAAACATCTTGGATTAGGAATGTGTTTTGTAGATAACAAGACCCAATAAATATTATGAATGAGAGGGGAAGATAATTGTTCTTAAGATGGTTATTCCAAGGTCTACATAATTTTATCACATGAGTGATAATTATCCTAGTTACCTCATCATGGAGATGAGGGTAGTAACTAAGTATTTAAGATTTTATGATCCACCATGGAGGTGGGATATCTAATATTCAAGGTATTTTCTTATATACTAGTCTTCATGGATAGTATGGAGAAGGGTGATTCCCCTATGTGTGGGATAAAATCCTAACGATATGGTCTAGTTGTACATTCATGGAGAATATAGAGACCATTTGAGCATTCTCATACCGTGGTGGTGGTATGAGGGTTTTATAGAAGTTGGTTACTTCTACTCAAGAGTGACTCTGACCAAGTCTTAATATCTCTTGATTCTTTGATGCCTTGTTAACTTACAATTCACTTGGGATATCTTCTTATTAGATCATGATTATGTTCTTCAATCGTTGGAAGATAAATTTAAAAAATATAGTTGGTTGAGTAGTAACTATTGGGGTTGTTACAAGAAATATACAATGACAATATTTAGATTTCCACATAGGCCATTAACATAACATTACCATGATGATGAATCACTATTGTGGATAAGAATCAACAACAATGAATAACATCTCGTAAGTATGAACAACAATGAACATCCATGAACAATAATATTGAACCATCATCAACATCAATGAACAACCATCAAAAATTTAATGGGGGATTTATAATGCTTGCCTAGGTCATTTCAAAGTGGTTCCTAAGACAATGCATCATTCACAACTACCTTAAAAAAATTAATGCACTAAGGTTTTACTAAGTGCTAATTTGATTTTTATCAAATTACATTTTATGTGCATTTAACTTTATTTTATTTAACTTCTAATTGTACTTTTATAACCAATTGTACAATTAGATAATTATACATTTACAACTCTACATTGTATAATTAGACAAAATTCAACATTTGACAAAAATGCACAAATCCAAGTCTTATCTTTTCTTCTTCTTTTGGGAGGTGTATTTTATGTCTACATGTCTCATTGTGTGTATTATTATTGGGATAGTTATTTGTGGATGAATAATTTGATATTTTTGCATATTGGTGAATAATTTGTATTAATGAGAATAAATTCTTGTAACAAATCTATAGACCCACTCCTACGATTGATGGGTGTGCCCATAGCTATTGATAAGATGTAAAACTTACCACTGAAAAACCCCTTTTAGTTACCAATAGAAAGACTTTGGGATTCCCACCTATGGAAAGGTTCAACTTAGCTATCATTGGAAATGTTATAAGTCATTGTATTTTTGGTCTTGTGGGTTAGCATAGCCTCATGGCACATGGAGTGTCAATTTTTCTAACAAATTTCTTTGAATACTTTTCCTTGTTAGCATCTTTGGTATTTTTAT
The DNA here is from genome assembly GCA_028583015.1 of Wollemia nobilis. Taxonomy (NCBI): domain Eukaryota; kingdom Viridiplantae; phylum Streptophyta; class Pinopsida; order Araucariales; family Araucariaceae; genus Wollemia; species Wollemia nobilis. The sequence continues at coordinate 1,650,044 of JAQPPZ010017049.1, read as the reverse complement.
AGCATCAACTACTTGATAGATTGATTTTGCTTCAGGTCCTCTCATATTTTTTAGCATTGGGTAATAATTTAGCTCAAAATTCCCTTTTTGGATGGATTTGCCTAGTGTAGCAAGATTTCACTACACTAAATAACTTTGAGGGTTTATATTTGTTATAGGATGAACAATACCTTCAAGAACAAATTCAAAAACAATTCTAAATACAAATGGATATCCTTCAAGTAGTCATGCAAGATCTTTAAAATGCATATGAAAGTTGTAGTTCCTTTGGGATGCTATAGTACATTATTATTATTTTTATTCTAATTAGGAAGTTTATATAATCCAAGTACATTTTTTGTTTCTTGTCGTACATTATTCTGTGCACTATTATATAAGTATATTTCTTTGTCATCATTGGATTGAGATATGCAACACTAAATGTGTTATAATGTAGCTAGAAATTAAAACAAATATACCTCATAAAGAATGATTTAGGATGAATGATGACCTTCAATCCAATTTATCCCTATCATGTAAAAAAAGAGTTATAAAAGAACTATAATGCAAATGTGATAACAATTAAGTATGTCAATCCTATTAGGTACAATTATGAGGCACTAGACACTATATATGCAATTAAAAATTATAGAAACCCAATTTTGTGCACCCATGACAACTAATTTTGGCACATTTCACAAAATTCTAAGTCTACTAAAATCCATCAATTAACTCTCATTCATAAGCCTTTTAATCAAGCAAATTGAATCAAATTTCTTTATGTCTAAATATGGTATGTTTATCACACTAAAATAGTATCATATTTGGGACATAATTTTTCCAAGAACATCTTACAAAATTTCACAAAAATACTACCATTATATTGGTCTAAAAAATAGATTTCCAATGAGTATAAATATGCCTAAACTTGTATAATGATCAACTCCTCAAATTGTAATGAAACAAAACCTAATCAAGACAATAACAAAAGTTCAACCTTTTGTAAAAGTTCTACCCAACACTTTTTCTCATTCTCAACACTTTTATGAAACTTAATTTTCTTAGAAAGTTGACCATTCAATAAGACCATTAAGAAAAAACACTATCTAAGTGGAAAAATACTACCCAACACTTTTTCCAAAATCAATACTTTTGTTGGCATGAGTCAAATCTCTACAAAATAAGCTAGAAGCATGCAGATTCCTCATTCCCACTCCTTGGTTTAAATGCACATGCTCCATATCTTGTTAGACCTACAAAATTTGAATACCTTATCTTATCCAAATAGTATATTTGACTCCTACTTACCTTCAAAGATATTCCCTCCAAAAATATTTAGATAAATCCCATTAGAGAGGCATTCAACAACCATTCTCAAAGTATTCAAACTCTACCAATTTGTTTTCACAATATTTCTTCCCATTTTAATATTCTATTATTTATATCATTTGAATAAATATGGGGTAAGTGATGCATTTTCATTAAGCACATCATTAAATATCAAAGATCTTATCAATCCAGGGTGGTGTCCAAGGTTGTCTACGATAGAAGGCTAGGGCAAAGTACAATTCAAGCATTCAAATTTCAAGCATTTATTGGGTGAGACAGATTTGGTTTAGCCTTTTGGTGTCACACTAAACCTAATCTACAGAATGGAAACTTACAGGAACTAAAAACTAATTCTAAGTTGTAGGAATTGAAATCTAACTACAATTGCAGGAATTGGAATTGCTAAATTGAAAGTCTAATCTACTTTTGTAGAATTAAAATAATAGAATTTAAATTGTTGAATTTAAATGTTGCTAAAATGAAATCCTAAGTTACATTTGCAGAATTGAAACCTAGTTACTCTTGCATAATTTAAATGATGCTTGTAAATAAAAATTATGCTAAAAACACCTATCAATGTCCTGCCACAAAAGGTCATCAAGATTTTGCTACAGGAATTGACAAAAAAATGAAATATGCTAAAAATGGAAAGTTGCTAAAACAGAAAAGCAAGGAAAACATGGAAAGCAAAGGAAAAATGCTTAATATAATTTTTCAGCTAACACACACAAATTTTGTACACAAACATAATAGAAAACATAAAGAACATTATACAAACTTAAAACAAGAAAAGTAAACTTGACAAGTAATCTGTTAATTCTACTGCAGCAAAATTACAGATTAAAACCTACCATAAAAATTATCCTTCTAGATATAAAAGTGGGCTCATACTTCCTGATCTAGAAGGAGGTGAAAAAAACTCCTTAACTAATTAACACTCAGAATAGAAAATGATAAAATAATTGCACTTTTATTGATGACAAAACATGTTGAAAACTATTACAAAAAATTACTATATAGTCCTAATTGTTGCTATTGAAAACTCTCCTCTATTCTAATTCCTAACTGGCTCAACCAAGGAGGGAGCTGTGTTATTTATATAAATATTTACAACATATCCCATGCTCAAATCAGCCTATGTGCTACTTTATAGTGATTTGCAAATAATTCTAGATCTAAAATAAATGCAAATCTGGACAGTTTGTGTTGCAGTAGTAGTCATTGGCCCTTAGAAAGCATCTTCAATGGTGGGAGTACATGGGAGGAGTCTAGAAATATCTCACACATATTTCTCCACTTCATAATATGCCATTTCTATCTTGCAAATAACTTCCTATTATGCTGCAGTTATTTCTGGGTTTATCCTAGAAGAGGATCAATTGATCTTTTTCCATGAATGGTGGCTTTGGATGGCAAGGATGATAAAGACAGTTGAGGGATATTTTCCCTTAACCTTCTCAATCTTCTTTTCATTTTTCCACCATCAAAAAATAGTCAAAAATTCAAAAAGCACTTTTTGTTCTCAATCCGGAGCTAAGTGGCTCAATTCGAAGAGACTGTATTTCTCAATCCGAAGAGACTGTATTTCTCAATCCGAAGATACCTATTCAATCCGAAGATCTTTGGAATGACCAACTGTGTGCTCTTCAAGTGATTTTAGCTACATTTCTTAGGTGGATTAGCCCTCAGGATCATATTGCAATAGCCTTCATTCCTCTCCATGTGTGAATTCCATGCCTTGCCATTCATTGGTAGCTTGCTGGAATTTACATGGTAAATTACTGCATTTTCCAACTCTGCTGCATAGTTGTAAAATATTGACATTTCTTGCAAATTCAAAAAAATTAGAACATGGAAAAATTATTCAAATATCAACATGAAGGAGTACATCAAGTTGCTACTGAATTTATACACTTCATTCACTAAGTAACCATGCGGAAATAGTGCAATAGTGCTGCACAATTGTTCCTGCTCTGTGATACCCTATTGCTGTCTATTTAGACCATGTGTGAATTCTTCTAAATAGGTTAGATGTCCTTTGTAGTCCTTCTGAACTCATTCCATCCATATCCTCATGCTTTTCTTGGCAACTTCAAGGTGTTCCTATAAAGTGACAACTTGCTGATTTTTATATGGCTGTTTTTTTTATATTTTTAGATTTATGACAGTCCTAAAATTTTGGCTTCAATGTGGATTTGAAACAAGTTGAAGGGTAGAAAAACATTCAAAAACCATTGAGAAGTTAATGGATATCAGCATACCACATTTGGTTAATTGAAATGCATGTTTTTACTTGCTACTTAATCAAGCAAAATCAATCACAAAATGCTGAAAATAGTCAAAAATAGAGATATAGTATTCCTAACATAAAATCATGCAAACACTTAACAAATAGTATATTTTAGTCAATTATTTGGCAATTAACTTATCATATGGTAGTCAAATATTGTGCAATAATGAGGCATTTTTGGGCCTCATCATCCCCCCAAATTTAACTGATGCATGCCCTCATGCATCTTAGTAGGCCATAGTAATATGCATGTTTTATTCTTGTGAACATCCTTTGCTACTTGCTAACTGAGAAATTCCTCCTTGTTGCACTATATCAAGTATTTTGCAATTAAACACATGTATGACTTTTTTCTATCTTTCTACAAGTTTTAGTGCTGCAAGGTACCTCTTAAAGGCTTGATATCATGTGATTCATCTTGCAATAGTCTTATTGTGGAACCGTATTTGGTAGATGCACTACTACTGATGGAATTTTTTGTTCTTAACAACATTTCATCCTGAATGCTTATTTCTGTTGTTTGCACCTTTTGAACAAAATTCATATTTTTTTTGGATTTGAAATGCTTGAGGGATGTACTTACTTGTGGTAGAGCCTTATGAACCTCAATATTTGATGTACCCTACTCTTTTTTCTATTTTGTAGCATTTTCAACAATTTTGGTATAGTTTTTGCTCATTTTGAAGATATCCTGCTCATTTCGAAGATATGCTGTTCATTTCGAAGATGCATCAAAAAATGCAGAAATGACCTCCTATGCAAAATTTAGCTACAGATTCTATTGTGGGCCCATCTCTAGAGTGTATAAGCCTTCCATAACATCAAAAATCCCTTCTTCATCCTTTTGTTTAGATGTTATTCTTTGTTTTGTATGTTGTTGTTTTATTCTAGTAGTACTAAAATAGAACCTTCGAGTGCATTTTGTTGATTATCCTCCTTCAATTTATCAGAAAATTGTGAGATATAAACTTGCAGTTCTCCTTCTAAAACTTGCCCTACAAATTGAAATAGAATTGCTGCCATGTTTGTCCCAAAATCAAGTTTTTGCACAGTTTTGGAATTTCCATGCAATTAAGGGCATAAGGGGGTGTTTCTTGACATCTTGAACATGTTCCATTTTCAACTTGCCAATATTGTATGAATAGTTTATGCCAAATACCGATTATCATACACTAAATTATAAATGTTTACTATGAATTAAATGCAAGAAACACATACCTTACTGTCCTGAAAATTGGTCATGCACCTTACAAGTTGCTTTTAATGATCGTTAGCAGGCTATCTGAAAACATAAACATAACACATGTGCAGTGTGATATTTTTACAATGGTGGAACAATTATGGGTAGATAAATAAGGCAATGCATGCTGGAAAATTGGTTTTCATGCAAGCCAACTCAATAGCACCTCCAAGAAGGTTTTCACTACTGAATTATTCATTTTTTTTTCTTTCTTTATTTTTTCATTTTTTTTTATCTCATTTTTTTTCATTTTTCATCAGAAGAGGCTGCCATTTCTGGTTTTCAACCAACTTTTGTCCTTCCTTTTTTTTTTTTTTGATTTTTCTTGTCTTGCTTGTACCCAAGAAGGAAGTTCACAAACAAGACTATTCTTCTTTTTGCTTTTCTTGTATTTTTTTTGTCAAACTTTTTATCATCGCTCGAATCGATATTGAAGAGAAATTCTCTTCCATTATGTGTACATCCAATGGAATCTCCTTCAAGAACTCCTCCTTAGTTAATGGTGCATGGTATACCCAAAGGCAATGTCCATTCACCACTAACATCCTCCATGAATTACTAATGGGAGAAAGAAGCACTGCTCCATATCTGAAAACTTCTTCAATCAAGTGTTGTCCATGCCTCCTAGTCTGCATAATCTTGTCAATATGTACTTGAAATAATTAAATACCAATTCCCAAAAGATGTTAAGTGCTTACATCAAGATAAAATCTTGATATACCCTTGTAATTCCATGTAAAGGGATTGAAATATTGTTTCAAAATAGCAACAATTTTGTTTTTTGTTTATAAGTCAGCTAGCTAATAATGTTCAAGAATTTTCTTGGTTGCACTTCAATTTGTTTCATTCCTAGGAGGACAAAATTTACCCCTTTGTAATTTCTTACTAAGGAGTTCAATGGAAGTAAATTTTCTATGTGCAGTTTTTCTAGTTTTTCTCCTTTATCCAAGGCTAATTTTTGTGTGTTTGGACTAAAGGTTTTCTATGTATCTCCATTGATTTTTGTCTCTTCAAGCTCAGGTAAGTTCTTTTTTGAGCACATTTGGATGTTGTTGCAGTCAATAACATTTCCTGTAGGTTTTTTTTTTTTACCAGATTTAGCTACATAGACAGGGGTTGCCTATCCTGTATTATTCATATTGATCACAAGTTGGGCTAAAAAAGATGTATTTTTGGTTTGCACAATAAGACAAGAAGTGTACAACTTTAGCAGATCAACTACTTGTCAAGTAGGATCACCTCTAATGAGATCAACTATTGTCGATGTAGGCTAAGAATTGTTAGGTTGCGGTTTAGCATGGTAAAACCCTAACAATATTTAAGCAATAATGGCAAAACTCTAGGATCACTGTTAAGCTGTAAACTTCTATTTTGATTGTGCAAAATTTTTGTGATTTTTTTTTTTTTTTAACTGACTCAGCTTACATAGACAGGGGTTACCTGTCTTGTATTATTCATATTGACCACAGGTTGGGCTGGAGGTAGTGGTTTTACTTGCTTTGTTTGTTGTTGTTGGGATCTCCCTTGAGAAGAATTTAGACCAGGCAACAAATTTTGCATCTCTGAGTTATGGAAGTAAATGGCATTTATCAGTGATATGTCCTTGTGAACAAATGCTACAAGTAGCTGATATGATTATTATGTTCAAGGGATAGTCTTGTATATCTACCATGATGTCTTCCCAACACCTAGTACAAATTTGTTTATACTACCCTAATGATATGGATATAAAAATGGTAAGTACTAGCGAGATGGCTCCTCTAAGAGATCTTATGTTTCTTGATAATGAGGATGATGAATTCTTTCAATTTTTATCAAGAATTTCAAACATAAGCAATTTAACCCCTAGGTGTGAAGATCACCTCCTTGTGGTTGCTTGTTTTCTAAATGGAATGAAATGCAATTTACCAAAAATTGTTACTAATACCAATCATTTATCTAGATTTTACTTTGAAGTTCATAATTTAGTATAATTAACAATTATTGGGCTAATTTTACCCTCTAACAACATCGTGTTCCCTGACAACGATGCCAAAATGATGCGTTGTCATTAAGCACATCATTAAATCTCAAAGATCTTATCAATTTGGGGTGGTGTCCAAGGCTGTCTACTATAGAAGGCTAGGGCAGAGTATAATTCAGGCATTCAAATTTCAAGCATTTATTGGGTGAGATAGATTTGGTTTAGCCTTTTGGTGTCACACTAAACCTAATCTACAGAATGGAAACTTGTAAGAACTAAAAACTAATTCTAAGTTGCAGGAATTGAAATCTAACTACAATTGTGGGAATTGGAATTGCTAAATTGAAAGTCTAATCTACTTTTGTAGAATTAAAATAATAGAATTTAAATTGTTGAATTTAAATGTTGTTGAAATGAAATCCTAAGTTACATTTGTAGAATTGAAACCTAGTTACTCTTGCATAATTGAAATGATGCTTGTAAATGAAACTTATGCTAAAAACACATGTCAATGTCCTACCACAAAAGGTCCTCAAGATTTTGCTATAGGAATTGATAGCAAAATGAAATATGCTAAAAATGGAAAGTTGCTAAAACAGAAAAGCAAGGAAAACATGGAAAGCAAAGGAAAAATGCTTAATATAATTTGTCAGCTGACACACACAAATGTTGTACACAAACATAATAGAAAACATAAAGAACATTATACAAACTTAAAACAAGAAAAGTAAACTTGACAAGTAATTTGTTAATTCTGCTACAACAAAATTATAGATTAAAACCTACCATAAAAATCCTCCTTCTAGATCTGAAAGTGGGCCCATACTTCTTGATATATAAGGAGGTGAAAAGCACTCCTTAACTAATTAACACTCAGAATAGAAAATGATAAAATAACTACACTTTTATTGATGACAAAACATGTTGAAAACTGTTACAGAAAATTACTGTACAGTCCTAATTGTTGCTATTGAAAACTCTCCTCTATTCTAATTCCTAACTGGCTCAACCAAGGAGGGAGCTATGTTATTTATATAAATATTTACAACATATCCCATGCTCAAATCAGCCTATGTGCTACTTTACAGCGATTTGCCAATAATTCTAGATCTGAAATAAATGCAAATTTGGATAGTTTGTGTTGCAGTAGTAGTCATTGGCCCTTAGAAAGCATCTTCAATGGTGGGAGTACATGGGAGGAGTCTAGAAATATCTCACACATCTTTCTCCACTTCAGAATATGCCATTTCTATCTTGCAAACAACTTCCTATTATGCTGTAGTTATTTCTGGGTTTATCCTAGAAGAGGATCAATTGATATTTTTCCATGAATGGTGGCTTTGGATGACAAGGATGACAAAGACAGTTGGGGGATATTTTCCCTTAACCTTCTCAACCTTCTTTCCCTTTTTCCATCATCAAAAAATAGTCAAAAAGTCAAAAAGCACTTTTTGTTCTCAATCCGGAGCTAAGTGGCTCAATCCGAAGAGACTGTATTTCTCAATTCGAAGAGACTGTATTTCTCAATCCGAAGATACCTGTTCAATACGAAGATCTTTGGAATGACCAACTGTGTGCTCTTCAAGTTATTTTAGCTGCATTTCTCAGGTGTATTAGCCCTCAAGATCAGATTGCAATAGCCTTCATTCCTCTCCATGTGTGAATTCCATGCCTTGCCATTCATTGGTAGCTTGCTAGAATTTACATGGTAAATTACTGCATTTTCCAACTCTGCTGCACAGTTGTAAAATATTGGCATTTCTTGCAAATTCAAAAAAATTATAACATGGAAAAATTATTCAAATATCAACATGAAGGAGTACATCAAGTTTCTACTGAATTTATACACTTCATTCACCAAGTAACCATGCTGAAATAGTGCAACAGTGCTGCACAATTGTCCCTGCTCTGTTATACCTTGTTGCTGCCTATTTAGACCATGTGTGAATGCTTCTAAATAGGTCAGATGTCTTCTGTAGTCCTTATGAACTCATTCCATCCATATCCTCATGCTTTTCTTGACAACTTCAAGGTGTTCCTATAAAGTGATAGCTTGCTGATTTTTATATGGCTATTTTTTTTCAGATTTTCATATTTATGACAATCCTAAAATTTTGGCTTCAATGTGGATTTGAAACAAGTTGAAGGGAAGGAAAACATTCAAAAACCATTGAGAAGTTAATGGATATCAGCATACCACATTTGGTTAATTGAAATGCATGTTTTTACTTGCTACTTAATCAAGCAAAATCAGTCACAAAATGCTGAAAATAGTCAAAAATAGAGATATAGTATTCCTAACATAAAATCATGCAAACACTTAACAAATAGTATATTTTAGTCAATTATTTGGCAATTAACTTATCATATGGTAGTCAAATATTGTGCAATAATGAGGCATTTTTGGGCCTCATCAGTAAGTGAATAAATGAAAGGGGCATTGAAGCAAGGAGATATTCTTGGATGTAAGGAGGAGGCTATACTAGGTTGTAATCTTCATAGAGTATTCTCTTTTTCTCCTTTTTTTGCTTATTACGTGCATTTTATCCCTTATTTTCTTTGCTAACACTTACTTTTGTGTAATCTAAATCTGCTAATTCTTATTTTTTATGTTTTGTTTACTGATAGCAATTCATTTCATACATTATTAGCTCCTTTTATAGCTGTTTAACTTGATTCATGTCTATTTCATCTTATCTTACATTCATTTATAATCATCACATGCTTATTTCATTTTATTTGAAATTTATTTAGCATTCCAAATCATCTAGTCTATTTATCTAACACATGTATAACTCCTATTGATAATTTTGTAGCACATATTCTTATTTCTAACTTGAATATTTGCATACATAGTTCATATATAGTAACATAGCTTGTTTTAATGTGGTTTTGTAATCCATAACCACTTTATTTACACTCACATTATAGCTTCTAATCTTCGTTTGAAAGTATTTTAATTTTGTTTGCAAGGTCATATGAACATTTTGAATCTTTTCTTGGCTACATAGTCTCATAATATAATCATACTTGATTCAGATTACTCTAACTTACCTCTATTTAGGATTTGTGACAATCACACCTACATTTATCATCATTTTATAGCTTCTAATGATACCTTGTAGCCTTTGTAAAGTCTATTTATAGGTTTTTGTAAACATTTCCTTCCATTCCTCAACATTTTGTAACTTATTTCACTCTTTAGACATGTTTTGTAAAAATTGGGCATCAATAGGCATAGTTTGGTGACTCACCTAGCATTTAGACATCAACAATTAGGCTTTAATCATCATTTTGTACCTCATCCTCACATTTGAATAAAATTTATATCACATTTCTTCCCAAAATTATTTATTCAATAGTTGTAGGTACAAAAGCACTAACATTTCTAAAAATATAGCACTTCTGCTTCTCTATTTAACATAGAAAAAAACACCATTATTTGCAAAAGTGCTAGGTAGCACTTCTATTCAATTGTATCACTTTTATATGAGCATAATTTACTTCCAAATTTTAGGTAAATTTAGATTTTATTTTTTGAATAGGGGGCCTGATTAGCTGAAGCAAATAGTCTACTACTTCCTTATGATTAAGAAGACCCCCTAAACCTAACTACCATTTATTATTTTCCTCATTTTTGTAGGTTTGACAAAATCACCCAACAACACTTTTGGAAACTCCAACGCTATTGTACAAACTCTAAAAAATAGGTATTTCTATTTTTGGACCCTTATGTATGCTCTTAATTGATTGATTTATACTTTTTGTTTCTCTATTTACCATAATTTTTAACAAAAACACACCTAATTTGGTCTAATTTAGGATAATTTAGAGTAGCTTAAATCCTTTCTTTCAAAATCATCTAGGCAAGAAACATAAAATCATTTATTTGCATTTTATCTTAGCTTTACTTGTTACCATTCTCTCTTATTTTTCCTTGAAAGGAGAAAACCTCTTTTATTTTATTGCAAATCATTAAAATCTAAAGAGCATACTAGTTTTGATAGAAATAGATTATATTTCATTATTTGGGTTATGTAAATGTATCTTCCAAGGTACATACTTAGGACAATAAATTACTTTAGGGGGAAGTTATCTAGTTACTTTATGCAATGTAATAAATGCACAAGTGTCAATGTGCAAGTTGTAAATGTGTAAGGTATCACTTGTATAGCTAGATAGAGTGTTGGTCAAGTATACTATTTTTCCTATATAAGGAAGGCCTCATTATTAGATAGATATAGAATATGGAGAGTCGATGACATAGTAGCGTACAACATATTCGTAGGTAGTGCAATTTTGTGTGGATCACCATCCAATGATGATGGGTGTAATGTAGTCCAATAGATTTATTAATGGAGTTTTCACTTCCTCCATAGCTACATTGTATTTATTTATATCTGAAATGGGTGGAAAGTGGTATTTGATCTAACAACATAAACACAAAGTATGCAGAAAAAGAAAGTTGTATTTCATTTATATTCAAAGATAATATAGGTTACAATAGGGACAAGTTTCCCTTTCATAATGTATTTTTCAATAAACTTCACAACAGTCTTGATACCACCTTCTATCGTCCCTCAATGTAGATGAGTTTGCGATCTACCACCAGGTTGTAGTTGATGGTTTTCTTCAGACTTGTGAAGAACTTGCAAAAGGGGATTAGTTGGTTGGGGGTTTTCCTTGGTCAGGCCCCTTGGTTATGAAGACTAAATCAACATAAAAACATATTGAAAGTTGCAATAAATGATGCTAAACACTTAGGAATGATAAATGGAACTTACCTACCAAATTTGAGGTGATTTGGGCTTTGTAGACTGAAATTCACACCTAGGAGGTGAATCAAAACCAGATTCATGGGGTAGGGGGTGAATCCTATTGTAAGTGGTATTCTACTGAAATGCTCCGATAGGGAGGCTCCTTGGCTATTGCTATGCTTCTATTTACTATAAAATCTGACTGTTCAGACTTCGGTGTTGAATTTTGCAGAGGTACTGTACTTATGTCATAAATGGAGAGAGAGGTAATTAGGGGTTTAGGACCCACTATTTATAGGAAAATGTAAGGTGTAGGGGAGGGGTTAAGTAAACTAACCCTAAGCTAAAGTCTAACCAAAGTTAGGTTAGGGTTTGTGAGGTGGAGGCATCACATTCCTCATAGGAAATATCCTATCCTCACACATGTGTGAGGAAGGATTAAGTCTAATTAGGATTAGGAGGTCCTAAGTCAAATTAGAGCTTGATTAGGATTCCTAAGAAAATATCTTGGCTAACCCTAATTACACACATGTGGGAGGATGTAATTAGTGTTAATTAAGGATTAAGAGTTCAACTAATCAATTTTGCCCTAAAAATGTGACTTAAGTGAAGTCAAAATTAAATTAGATTTTAAGAATTGACTTGATAATTGCTTTTGTCAATTAATGGCCCGTGGGGGTCTCAATTGAGTGCAAATAGGCTATCGGAGGATATCCCAATGCACGAGATGTGATTTTGAAGGCTTATTAGGGTTTTGGACCTAAAATTTGATGAAGTGGTATATGGAAGTTTACACACTGCTATGGCAAACTACGGAAATCTACGCATGACTATGCATGACTACATATGACTACGCATGACTACAATAGCCTAAAATAGCCTAGGGATATCTGGAATCACCTATGGATACATAGAGATAGCAATGTGTGACTTTTGGGTGTCTACATTTTACCCTTTTTGTACTATACTATGTGGAACATAGTTTAATACAAAAATGTGAAGGGTTTGTGCAGGAGGAAAAGGGATAGAAGGGGAATGGAATCCAATCAAAGGTATGTAGCTACTTGAAGTATGACCATACCCATTAATTGGATATCTAGGGAGAGAAGAGAGGAAGGAAAGAAGAAGAAGAGGAAAGAAATAAAAACAATGTTGGTGAATGGAAATGAATGATTGTGAATGCAATGTTGTGATTTTGCTGAGTTCATATGACATTTTCAATGCCATACTAGTTGCTTGAGAATGGAAAATTTTGACTACTTTGCTTTTGTGACCAGATCACCATGGTCCAAAAGTATGAATAGGATAAAAGCCTATCTAAATATTTGTTGTTGATTGATTGATGAGAACATGGCGACAAGTGTCAAACCATTTGAGCTAAAGGGACATTTGGATTATTCAAACATGACTAGATCAGCATGGTCATGAGATCATTTTCCAAATGTTGTTCTAGGATTACATAAAATGTATCATTCGTTATGTACTCAATGTACTTGAATGCTTATATTGATTTCTCCATCGAAACACATAGCTCTCGTGATATAACGCATGTCTAGTTGAGATTGAGATTATTTCATAAGATAATCTTTAGAAAAAAAATTTGTAGACAAATGTGCTACTCGCACTTTTGGATTTTTAGTTGTGTGGTTGCATGCAAAGCTGAATTTGGATATGAATACCCCCTCAAATGAGGAATCAATAATGAGGTGAATGAAATGTGGTGATTTTATGATGCAATGATTGATAAGATACCAATGCATGATGAAAAAGTAGGTGAGAGGATAGTTTAGGAGGGTTCCTAGGGTTTTAGGGTACATGTGCATGATTTCCTAGGGTTTTGGAATGAATTTGATTGGTTTTGGGGGTCTTATGCTCGATTAATAGTGCATTGGGTGAATTGGATCTTGATTCACGGGGCAAGGGGATAATCAAGCCTAAATCATAGGCAAGGGGTGAATTAGGGTTTAGGGTATTTTTAAGGTAATTTGGAGGGAGAAGGACCTCATTGTGATGTTTATGAGTGGTGGAGAGCATGCAAGAGAGGTATTTGGTGATGTGCGAGTGTGATGGTTGTAAGTTCGGATGACAGGATGACGAGGGGATGACCAAGAGTCGATAGTAGGCTTGGAGATCCATTGGTAAGTGGTCCTACCTATCTCATTTTTTGTTTGTTTAATTTTCTAGAGAAAAGTAAATTAGGGGGGAAGGTTTTCGTCCCATTTTTTAAAAAAATTGCAAATTTTAATTGAAATTTGAATATAAAGTGATAAACAAGCCAAATGGGTACCCAAAAACATAATTTGTTTCTAGGTTTGACTTGTTTTGGCACCAATTTGATCGGGTGATGGGTAGAGTAGGTGTAAAGTTTGACCATCCATTTTTGAAGCAATGATGTACTATTTGTGGAATGTTTTTGCACTTTGTCCATAAAAGTAGGAATTGGGTATCCAAATATGTGATTATTTTATTGATATGTTTTGCGATGTGACTTGTGCATTGTTTTATGTCTCGAATTGCGTGTCAAATTAAATTGTGTTAATTTGTAAATTTGATTGATGGTTTGTTATTGGATTGATTACTAATGTATATTTTGTTGTGTTTTGTTGTGGATGAACAGGTAAAAATGCTTGAGCCCCGTCATCGCATGCAAAAAATGGAGGATTTTGATAAGTTGATGAATAAACCGGATGAGCTAAAGTGGTTGGATGACATATGGTTCCGAGGTGTGTGGGAGTGCAAAAGTATACATGCCAATAGGGCATATGTATCCATGTTATGTGAGAGATGGGATGCAGATAGGAACACGTTTCATTTTCCCATTAGGGAAATGACTATTACCTTGGAGGATATATACCGAATTTACAAGTTGTCGATCGAGGGTGTTCCGGTGAGGGTGGCAGCTGATGACAGTAAGGAGGTTGTATTGGAGCAGTTCTTTGGGGTGGAGTGGAGAGACATAGATGTCTCTAAGATGGATTATGAGTGGTTGTGGTTGAAGAAGAAGATATCTGATCGACAGTGTGCAGCCATGATGATGATCTCCACCTATGCATTGCCTGATACTTCTGGGGTTCTGTTCACCTAGAATATGCTAGATGTGGTGAGTGATATGGTGGAGCACAGGGTCGTGTTTGCATGGGCACCTGCACTATTAGCCCAAGTATACCGGGAGTTGCACGATGTTGTGCGAGTTAGACGCAAGGGGTTGAGTTCGATTCCCTTGTTATAGGTATGGGCGTGGGAGCACATAGCTATTGAGAGGCCTTCATTATTTCCTCACCCTATGCATGTGAGGGGCAAGGAGTATTTACCCTATGCTTTGAGGTGGAGTATAGAGGTGGAGTAGGGTATTAAGAGGCCTCATGAGGGTGATCCATTATTGTGGAGGGGTAATTTTGGAGGCCTAACACCTGGTGATATTAAATGGAGGCCTTGGTTGGGTGGGGTAAGGTGGGATGAGGATGATGAGCAGTTGTGCACCATTCGATAGGGCAGATGGTTAGTGGGGCGATATACTTGGCAGGCTGAGTATTTTTAGTTTGATCGGGTGAGGCGATAGTTTGGCTTATGATAGGATATTCCAAGGGCTCCTATCATTTACTTCAGGTGGTGAGGTGATAGAGGAGAGCATCCTATGGTTTTACCTTGGGTTGGGGAGAGGGACCCACCTATGGCTACCCTAGATGTGGAGGATGTTGGGATGACTCTAGAGTTTGAGGCCTGGTGGGCGATGCAGGGTTGGGAGCCTGGAAGAGGTGTAATCGATCGATCGATGGCACCTGATGTTGTGGGCACCTCCACCAAAGGGGAGATCCAGTAGGGGGACTCGAGCTAGGTTGGAGGACATAGCTGGTGATGAGAGGGAGGTTCCTCTATGATGGTCATGATGATGCTTGGGCGATGTAGCGAGCACCCAGGGAGTGGGAGTAGAGGAGATAGTTGTGGATGTTGACATGGCTATGGGGTAGGCTATTGGAGTAGAGGAGGAGAGAGGTGGAGCTACTATTATGGGTGATATAGATGATACCATTGATATTGGTGCATTCATGGATGTGGAGGAGATTCCTTTTGATATCCAGGAGAGGGGGGATGCGAAGGAGGGGGGACAAGAGCTACGAGGTAGGGTTCATGAGTTGGAGGCTGAGCTCCATAGATAGGAGGAGGCTATCGAGGCTAGATATGCTAAGGTAGTAGCTGATATGGAGCATATGAGGGCCACGATGGCTAGGCAGGTGCAAGCTATTGAGAGGTTGACTGGTTAGTTGGTGGTGGAGTCTGCTAAGAAGGTACTATGTGAGACTTCTCTGATGGTGCATGGGATTCCTCTTCCAGATTATGCTCAGGTGGTGTCATAGTCTGAGTCATGGTCATGAGTGTGGGCACCTTCATGTCATAGTCAGTGTAGTGCTGCTTCGGTGGAGTAGGTCGGGGCCATGGCTGGGGTAGGAGATCCACCTACTGTGGGTCAGGCACCAGGAGCCAAGGCAGAGTCTAGTAGAGCAATAGAGGTTTAGGAGAGTCGTGAGGGACATGGGGAGACTCCTGGTGATAGTTAGGATTGCTTATGATTGTAGCCTATGGGAATTTTGGATGATGGATGATGGGCATGGTCCCAATTTGTAGCCTATGGGTATTTTTGGATGACATATATATAGACATGTTTGATTTTGGTTGTTATATATACATGTGTTATTGTTATGGTTTGCAAATGTGTTCTCTTTATTTTTGCATAGATATCATGACATGATTTGTGGGTATGTATAATGAATGGATATGCATGTGTATTGTGATTTGGATTTATTATCACACTGTAGTGTGAATATGCTATAGAGTAGACTTGCATGATTTTATTTTGAATGCAATGAGAAGTGATAAAATGTGAAATGATATTTGTAGTAAGTGCCTATAATGTAAATGATAGAATGTGAGATAGTAGATGCATGATGAATGCCTTGATTTAGAATTTGATGTGAGGTATGCAATGTAAATGCAATCATGTACTCCTTGATGTGATGCATGTAATGGAAATGAAATGATGTGATCCGTGATGTGATGCATGTAATGGAAATGCAATGATGTGTTCTGTGTAATAAATTTGTGTAACATAGATGCATGTATGCATGTATAGGAATGTTAAAATGCGCAAAGGAAGCACTTGTATCATTACATGTACCTATGTGGATGTGATCCCTTCCATTATCTCATGGACGTAGGATAATATGAGGTGTATGTAATGACTTTGACTAATGTAGTTTTGATGATCAAATTTTAGACTCCAAACTATGTGAGTTTATGTGGCAACTCATAACTAGTCGAACTGGTTCAGAATCTGTCATGGACCTATGTGTGTAAATGAGTGAAGTTCATTTATCCATTTTGAGAAATAGGTAGGATTAGCCCATTGTAGACACGGCCGATCTAGCTAGCTCATCCATACATGAATAGTGATCTTGTACAAAAGTTGGTAGCTAAGGTAATAGATATATCACCACTTGTAAGACTATTCCACTGGTAGGCAGGCTCTTGGAGCCTATTGCTAGTGACGGAAATCATCCCATGGTGTTATGTTAAACCTAAGGACCAAAGGCGATGAAGCATAACATGGGTGATATCAGGAGGCTTTTCCTTTTGTTTTCTACCCCTCATCTATTGTTGACCTATTTATTGTGGTACTCTTTTCATATTTTTTTTTTTCTTTTTTCTCTTTTTCTCTATTCTTTCTATTCTACGGGCGTTGGCTTTTGTTTTCTACCCCATTCTTGTACTTTTTCTTATGCTTATCCCTTTTTTTATCCCCAGGTCGTATGTTGACCATGCAAGTGATAGGATGAGCAGGGGAGACCATTCGCTAGATGGTGACATCTACTCAAGGTGTCATCTTTCCTAGACCCAAAATTTGTTTAATGTGTAACCTATTGTGAATGGTCCATGAGAGAAGTTGAACCAGCCTAAAGAACCATAAGAAGAATGTAAAACCTGTCAGCTAGGAGTGACATTTGATTGACTTAACTAGTGAGTAGTCAAAGCTAAACACGACACCTATGTATACCCTAATCTTGAAAAGGGGAAGTGGACATCCAGGTGGTGATGCTAACAAGTGCATGTATTACTCCTTTTGAAGGCATTTTTTTTTTGGAGGAAGAATGTACAAACTTAAAATGAAATTAACATGAAAAACATATGGATATGTGCAATGGATGTAATGTAAATGATGCAAGTGGAGAAATGCAATATCTACAAGAGGAAATTTATGATGTGTTTTTAGAAGGAGAATCTTGGAAGATTTATGTACAACTGAATAGTATTGTTTAATGATGGTCAACGTGATATGGCATGATAAAGGTTGCCCCAGTGTGTGGGGTGTGTAGAAATTGTAATCTATGGTGCTGCATGCGGTAATGGCAAAAAAGGTAGAGGAATATGATGATAGAATATACAGTTGGAAGAAGATAGAAGAAATATACTTTGGTAACCAACAAGAGCAAAGGGGATTACCAAAGTTGAAAGATAATAGAAGAAAGGGGTTAGATCAATGTAGGTATGTAGCCACTCGAAGCATGACCATACAACCACATGAAGAGGTGCGAAGAAGTAGAGGAAGAAGTAAGGGAGATGATAGAAGAGAACCTACTGATGGGCAAAATGGCACGGGTCAGGATGCGCATGAGAGAATGGAGTAATAGTGGGGCGTGGATAATTTGCCCTATTGTGGATGTAATGGGAGGGTGGTATCATGGATTCCCGGGATAGTCAGGTTTGTGGAATGCTACGATGTGGAGGGCTGATTAGTCAGGTGGCTCGAGGGGTTGGCTCAGGTGATGTTGGGTGAGTACCATGTAGCATGTTGTGTACCAAGGTTTTGAATGATCTGCACTCTTTGATAGCATGGCCTGGCTGGTGGTGGTAGATGCAGTATTCACTCTCATGGTAGTTGCATGGTTTAGGGTGTGATGGATCTATAGGCTGGGTCTCTGGGAGAGCCAGAAGGCCTTGGTGCATCAGGTGGTAAAACATCTTGGATAGTGGGGTAGGTGGAAATATCGTGTGGTAGGTATAGTTCTCTCTAGGGTTAAGGGGTATGAGGTGGAGTGAAGTTCGATGCGGGAGGTATGGGTCGAGAGTCTGATGTAGGTTGAACCCTAGGGTGAGGAATGGATCTACGAGGTGGTGGTGATGTATGCGGTGTTATCGATCGATGAGTAGGAATCTGGCACTAACAATGACTCATATGGAGCTCTAGGGATTCCACATGGGTGAGGATATGTTGGAGTTCTTGATGAGGTGATAACAGAATTGGTGAAGGTGGTGAAAGAGCCTCTAATGTGAAAGGGGTATCATGATGGGTAGGGATGGATGGATGGGGTCATGATGAGGAGACATCAAGGTGAAATGATCTAGGAGGTTGTACAACTTGGTGAAGTGGTAAGCCTCAAAATGGTGAAGATGGGGCCTGCAAGATAGGTGGCATGGGAGATGGTCCTGGATGATGGTGTGAATGGGATGGGGGCATGTGCACGTGGCCATCTTGGGCAGCTTGGGTAGCGCGGGCTTGCAAGGCTTGGGTGTAAGAAGATTCTCCACTTGAGAGTGGAGGTGGTAGGCCTAGAGGGAGGGTTTGTTGAGGAGTGTATCCTCTATTTGGTGGATGATAGGTATAACTAGGGTGATGTGGAGAATTGGTTGGGTAGTATGGGTTCCTTGCCTCTTCGGATAAATGAGGAGGAGACCTGCATGGATGGGTGTTGGAGGTTTCCTCCTCATCATCGAAGGAAGACATGGAGATCTGGTTGTCCCTAGAGTGGTGTGAATAGGAAGAACCTTGATGGTGAGGTGACCTATGGTGGGGTGGTGAGTGATGATCCGAGTGTGGTGAATGTGATGTCTACCTAGGGTGAATGATAGGTAATGGTTGGGCTAGGTCAGCTAGGGTAATGGGTATAGTCTGTGGTGGTGGAGGGTTCTGCATGGTGATGCGTGGGGATGTTGTAGTAGTCTCCTGCTGATGATGTTGATCCTACAAAAGGAAAAACAAATACCCATAGCATAAAAATGACATAAATATGAAAGTACATGCATAGTAAAATAATAAAGCAAAATAGCATATCTACATGGTGATGTGCTTAGTGACTTGTAAATAGTAGTGTGTGGCACTCGTGATGATGGATGCTTTTGTGTATTAAGCATTGAATGCATGGAG
This sequence comes from Wollemia nobilis, assembly GCA_028583015.1. Classification (NCBI taxonomy): domain Eukaryota; kingdom Viridiplantae; phylum Streptophyta; class Pinopsida; order Araucariales; family Araucariaceae; genus Wollemia; species Wollemia nobilis. The sequence continues at coordinate 1,630,289 of JAQPPZ010017049.1, read as the reverse complement.
ATGCAAGATGTTGATGGGTTTAGGGTCATTAAGGCCTTCAATATTGGCTAGCCGATATGCTCTTGAACCATATTTGTGTGTAATAATGAATGGACCCAACTAGTTTGGGGTAAACTTGTTGCACTATTGGTGAGGCTGACTTATGATTTGTTAGTTTTCCTTGAGAACTAGGTCACTAATTTTAAACTCATATTGATGTACCTTACTATTGTAGGCATGACAAAGGTGATCTTGATAGACTCATGTGTGCTCGATTGCATGGATACGATGTTCATCGAGAAGTGTTAATTGATCTAAACGAGCTTGGCGAGCAGTGTCATCATCAATGAAATCCTTCATAGAGATCCTTAAGGAAGGTATCTCAAGCTCAAGGGGCATGATAGCTTCAGCCCTGTATACAAGTGAAAAATGTGTTGCCCCAGTAGGAGTACGGATGCTCGTATGATACACCCACAAGGCTAGGGGCATTTGATTATGCCAGTCACGATGAGATTCTGCTATGGTTTTATGAAGGATGGAACAAATGGTTTTGTTTGTGGCTTCTACCTAGCCATTACCCTGAGGGTAGTATGGGGTAGAAAAACTATGATGTATGTGGAATTTGTCACATAGGGCTCAGATAGTTTTGTTCTTAAAGGATTTCCCATTATCAAAAATGATTTGGGAGGGGATTCCAAAATGACATATGATGTGGTCTATGATGAATGCTACAATTTTAGCTCCTATGGTTTGGACCAGTGGGATGGCTTCGACCCACTTTGTAAAATACTCTATGGTAGTGATGATAAATTTGTGGTTGCTTGAGGAAGCTGGTGTAATCTGTCCAATTAGATCTAGGCCCCATTGGGAGAAAGGCCACATGGATTGGATAGGTTGAAGTGCTTGGGATGGGAGATGTATTAGGTTTGCATGTTGTTGGCATTTAATGCAACGCTTCACATATTCACAGTAGTCATGCTCCATTTTGGGCTAGTAATAACCCATATGGAGGATGCATTTGGTGATTGCCATGCCACTAAAATGGCCACCACAAGTACCATCATGGGTTTCTTGTACAACCCATTGTGATTCTTGTGGTTCTAGGCAACATAGGAGCATGTCATCATAGCTATGGTGATAAAGGATGTCCCCCAACAAGGTGTAGCAGATTACTCTCTATTTGAAGGTTTGGCATTGAGCGTGGGGTAAATCACAAGGTAGGAAACCTAGTTTGATGTATTCTTTAATTTGTGAAAACCATGGGTCATGGGGTTCATATGTTTACCACATACACACCATCATCATCTATAGGAGGTGTGGGTGATATGGCAGATCGAGTGAGCATATGGATGGATATGGATGTTGTGTCAGATGTTGGATTTTGTGGAATGAGGGACCCTAAGGAAGCCATAGTATCTACAAAATGGTTTGATGATCATGGAGCGGCTTCGAGGTCATACCACTCAAATTGAGATAAGAGTTGTTGTGTGATTTTCTTATATTGTTGGAGGACTAGGCAATTGCATAGCCAGAGTTCCTACACTTGATTGACTATCAGGAGTGAATCACCTATGATGTGGAGGCATTTGATATGCATGGAATGTGCTTGTTTTAGTCCTAGGATTAGGGCTTCATATTCTGCATTGTTGTTTGTACAAGGGAAGTCGAGTTTGAATGAAAATGGGAGTGGTTCTCCTTTAGGTGTGAAGAAGACAATGCCTGCACCCCCAGCATGGAGACATCTAGAACTATCAAAGAATAAGGTGAGGTCAGCTACGACTTTGGGTTCAACATATTCTTCCACTTTGGTTATATGGAAGATGGAATCATCGAGAAGTTGAATGAGGAGGGGTTGATTATCAGTCAAAGGGGCTTCGGCTAGTTGGTCGACGATGACCTACCCTTTGATAGATTTTTGGGAAATGAATTCTAGGTCAAATTCAGTTAAGAGCATGATCCACTTAGATGTGCGTGAATTGTGGTAGCTCTTGTTCATCATGTACCGAAGGGGATTATCTTGGGCGATGACAAAAGTTGTGTGATTTAACATGTAGTGGCATAATTTTTGAGTGGCGAATACGACCACTAAGCATAATTTTTCCATGTATCCATATCTTGTTTCATAACTGACTAGCATATGACTAATATAATAGATAGCCTGTTCTTTGTCGAGTGCATTATTTTGAGCTAGGAGTGTACCTAGCACAAATTCTATGGCTGAAATGTATAGAATCAATGGTAATTCTAGATGTGGTGGTGACATAACTGGTGGTGATGTAAGGTAGGTTTTGATAGCATCAAATGCTCCTTGATAGTTGTCATCCCATTTGAAGCTTACTCCCTTTTGTAGGAGATGGTTGAATGGCTGACACTTGTCGGATAATTGCGCTATGAATCTATGGATAGAAGTGATCTTGCCCTGGAGGCTGTGCAATTGCTTCAATGTGGTGGGAGGGGGCATCTCGGTGATGGCTTTCACCTTACTAGGATCAACTTCAATGCCTCATTGGGAGATGATGAATCCTAGTATTTTACTCGAGGTAACACCAAACATGCACTTCTTTGGGTTCAAGCACACGTTGTGTTCTAATAATCGGTCAAAAATTTGATGGAGATCTTCGAGATGGTCTGCACATTTCTTGGATTTGGCGATGAGATCATCTACATAGTCTTCAACATTTTTGTGCATCAAGTCATGGAAGATATAGGTCATTGCGCGTTGGTAGGTTGCCCCAACATTTTTGAGGCCAAAAGGCATGACTTTATAGCAAAATGTCCCCTAGGGTGTTGTAAAGGAGGTTTTGTGTTGATCGGTTGGGTTGATCCTGATTTGATTGTATCTAGAGAATCCATCCATGAGGGAGATCATCTCGTGACCTGCTATGGAGTCAACAAGGGAGTCAATGTTAGGTAGGGGAAAATTTTCTTTGGGATAAGCTTTGTTTAAATCATGAAAATCCATGCAGACATGAACTTCATCGGATGGCTTAGGTACAGGGACCATGCTGGATACCCATTCAGGATAGTCGATGGGTACAATGAAATCGATGTCTAGGAGCTTTTGGAGCTTGGACTTCACTATTAATGTGATAGTTGGATGCATGCATCATAGCTTTTGTCTTACCAGTTTGGCATTAGGATCGAGTATGAGGTTATGAACCACTATGGTAGGGTCAAGTCCCGGCATGTCCTTGTATGACCATGCAAAAACTTGAATGTACTTGCGAAGGAAGTTTGTGAAGGCAATGCACTCCTCGGGTGAGAGGCTAGTGGCTAGTTTAAGGATGTGGGGATTTTTGGGATCATCACCAATGTCGACATCGATAGTGTCTTCAATGAGCATGCGAGATCCATCACGTAACTATTCAAGGATGGGGATGAGGTTAAGGTCATTGATAGCCTCTCTGAACTCATATTCATCATCTACGTAGATACCTGTGTGAGATACCTAAGGGACTTGGGGTGGCATGGATGAGGAAGGAGCATTTACCACCCGTAATACATGAGGAGAAAGAAGGAAATCTTGAGGCATTGGTATGGGTGATATATGCACGAGATCTATAAAATTTGGATTTGGGGTATCATCCCGAGTCTGCTGGTGACTGTAATGAAGGGGAGAGAACAAGTCTACCTCAACCATATTGATCGATGTTGTAGGTGAAGTAGGTGGGGAAGAATCTGGTGAGTAAGGCTCGGTGGTTCATGTGTGCCCTAAGAGACTCAAAGGAGGTCGTAGAACAACTGGGGGTGAATGAGAATGAGCAACTACTCTCTGTAGTTGCCTATGTATAGGTGGGAATGTAGCTAAGTATGTCGGTGATGACTCAGGAGGGACTATATCAGGTTCTGTTGGTGGTGCATCTAAGGATAAGGTAGTGAATTGGTTTGTTAGTCTATCCACATAACAGAATGAGGAAGTGTCAGGCATAGAGGATTCTTGAAAGAAGTCATAGGGGACTACAATGGTAGAATGAGGTGATGAAGTGTCCTCCATGATGTCCATGTTGACATATTCTTCGAGAGTGTGCATTGGAAGAGGAGTAGGATAAAGGGATAGGTCTTGGAATTCATCTTCTAAGGTATGCACTACTCTCGGATTATAACCTATACCAGATTTATCGGTCGATGACTAAACTCAAGGATCAATAGGTGTGCGCAATCCTTGTTCGTAGTGGCCCAACCCAAATCCATGCCAATGAAAATGTTGTAGGTAGCACAAGGTGAAGTGAGGGTTGGCCATGTGGTCTAGCATACCACAAAAGCTGGATTATGGTGGAGGAGAATTTGGTGGGGGGATTGAAGAGTTGACTCCTGCATAAACAAAATTGGTATGATTTTTGGGACCTCCTAGTTGTATGATGGTTCCAATGGTAAGGACCGAGGTTGTAGGGCAACCAAAATCATGGGTAGATTGGATAGGGGGATCACATATGCAAGTTTCACGTACATTATAGTCTCTTGGGCTAGTATTTGTCATGAAAATGGAAATACATGGTGTGGCATGATCTAGCGACTGGGGTGGGGTATCAGAATCAGATGATGAAGGTAAAATCTGAGATTCTCTGATGGTAGTGGCTGTAGGGTGTGGGAGTTGTTCTTCTGAACTGGGTGTTGGTTGTTCTTGTTCATGACATTTGGTTGTTGTAGCTTGAGTAGGATGTTTGGCCTATGTGGGGGAAGGTATCAGCGTAGGCACTGGGCTACGTGGAGAAGTGAATGTCCTAGGCCATGGTCAAAAAGGAAGGGGAGGTGTTTGTGGCATAGGAAGGATAGGGGCTTCCATAGGCAAGGATGAGGGAGGTAACGTGATAGGTTGTGTAATGGGTGGCGATGGTGGTTGCATCACCGTAGGTGGGAATTGGAATGGTAGAGGCTAGGATGATTTTGGAGGCCATAAGGATGGTGATGATAAAGGTATGGTAGCAGTTTTGGGTCCCATGGAAGATGGTGCTAATGGTGCGGATATCGAGGCTTGTGCTCTTGATGAACACTAGGATATTGAGGTGGAAGTTGGGGAGGATATCGATGCTCCTACCGACTGATGAGAGGACATGGGGAACAGTTGGGAGGATGAAAATGATGGTGCAGGGGGAAGGTCTACAATATTGCAAAACTTGAAGGGATCTCCATCAGCTGGGACACAGTGAATGAGTCCATTGTGGATGTACTTGAGGCAATGGTGTAGTGTGGAAGGGACACACTGCATGTCTCTAATCTATGGGTGACCAAGGAGAATATTGTATTGCATTTCCCCTTGGATGATGTGAAAGAGGATAGAGATGGTATGGATGCCTATGCGGATAGGTAAAACTATGGATCCTACGGTAGGTCTCATGGAGCCATCGAATGCACGTAGGTCAAGGGAAGGCATGGCAAAATGGGCTGGCAGGATATGCAGGTGATGTAGAGCTATTATGGATATAATGCTAATGGATGAGCCTGTGTCAATGAGTACCCACTTGTAGGTGATATCATTGATTGTGGCTTGGATGTGGAGAGGGGGATCTGCTCCTTCTCCAATGAGTTTTGTTATCTCATGGTCATGGAAGCTAATTGAGGGCTAGAGGCATCATGGGATATTTCCTACAAAATTGACAAAGGCATTCATGTCATGTGTCTCTAGGTCAATGGAGCGTAGGATGTCATTCAACGCCTCATGATGGGGTTGAGATTATTATAGGAGATCAAATATGGATAGCCACATGGGGGCATTACATAACTGATGGGTTAGGCTACCATGGATGGTAATCACATTTTGAGGTGGTGGTGGTATGGTAGTAGGTATTTGAGGTACTTGTGGTGATGTGAACTGAGCTGGTAGGGAAACAATAGGTGTTGTCTGGCATGACGGGTACCATTGGTTCCTCGTAGTAAGGTTGATCATACCTACTACACCACGTGATGGAGGATCACGTTGGACATTGTTCACTTGGTGAGGTGGTACTGGGGGATTGTTTGGAGGTCTAGGAGGATTGGGTCCTCTATGATTCGGTAGAGGGTTTTGAAAAATCCCTAAATTTTGATTCTGTGGGGCTAAAGGGTTTGCTACCTAGATGATGCCCCTATCGATTAGGTCTTGAACTTGCCCATGGAAGGAGTGACATGAATCGATATCATGGCCATGTTGCCTATGGAAAGGACAAAAGAGCTACTCGTTATATCCATGAGGCTTGGGTGCATTTGGATCCAATGGGTGGATCTCGGGTAGAAGGAGATGGTTGCCCTCATACAATCTATGAAACAATGTTGGTAATGGTTCGGATAATGGTGTGAGGTTGTATGGTGGAACCTATGGGTGCATGCCTCGGTATTGTTGTGGTCTAGGTGGAGTGGGAGCATTAGTCTGGAATGCTTGTGGCTACGGTGTATAGGGTGGAGGAGTCGGTGCTAGCGCTAGGGTAGCGGTTGCGACTTGGTTGGCTTGAGGTAGCCGAGGGTAAGGTTGATTTGGTGTGGTCCTGTTGAAGTGAAAGTTGGGGTTATAGTTGGATTTGGTTCTCAACTTAATTTTCTTGGATTGGACCTTAATGTCTTCAATAAATTTTTCTTGTGAAATGGCATCTTCAAAAGTGTGGCTTTGATGAAGCTGGAGGGATGTGGAGATGTGTTTGTGGAAACTCTTGGAAAAGAGTGTCATGAGATCGGTAGTGGGGAGGCTATGGGCAAGGTCATGGATGATCGCTCTCCATATGGAAATGAACTCTGTGATGGGTTCATCATCAGCCTATCGTAAGGCGTACACATAAAAAAATATGGTATTTTTCTTGATGTTGATGGAAAAGTGTTCTAGGAAGGAATTGGCTAGCTACTCAAAAGTATACAGGCTATGGCATGGGAGCATGTTGTACCAGTCCAATGCTGGCCCCATGAGAAAAAGGGAGAAGGTACGCAACATGAGGGGATTACTATTGTGAAGTTGATAGCAGGATGAGTGGTAGTTGCTCACATGCTCTCTAGGGTCTTCCTTACCTCTGTACTTGTCAAATTTTGGTATTTCAAAGTGATAGGGGTAGGGAGGAATGGGAATTGATGGGTGAACTGGCTCATTGCATAGTTCATCATAATAGGGCTTTTGTGGCCCATAGCTAGAGGTGTGTAGGTTCAATATTTTGACTTCATCTCGTAAGAGTTGAAGTTTGGGTGTCATAGGGGTGGGAGACTAGGCTATGGTAGGCTGAGTTTATGGATGTGGTGGATATTGGTATTGTTGCTCTTCCCAGTATTGTGAAGAATACTATTGTACCTGATCCTGGTAAGGCGAGTACTGGGTGACATGTGTTGTCGTATCTATGGGCACACTAGGTTGTGGGGTAGGTGTCTGTTGTGGGTAATAGTATTGTGACTAGGAGGCATGTGGTTGTGGTGCAGGTACTTGTTGGGTTGGAGCTTGTTGTAATGGTTGGGCCATGGGTGGTGATGACCAAGATGGAGGAGGTGTAAAAAAGTTGGGTGTAGCTGATAATGGTGTAGGTGTCAGGGCTACCGGTACTAGGGGTGGTCGAGATGAGGTATCAAAGGATGGGATCTATCTCTGTCCTGGAGGGTAGGAAGTAGGGAAGCTAAACTGCATGGAATAGCTTGGCGGGGTGGGTGGATAAGCTGTTGGTCTCGATCCATAGGTGGAAAAGAGATTGGTTGTGGGAGCTTGGAAAGGAGGAGGTGACAGTATCCTAAAAGTCATCGTAGATAAATGTGGGGCTAAATGTTGGGTATCGTACACTCTGGATACTTGGGATATTGGTGGAAAAGCTACTAAAAAGGTAGGGTAAGCTATCAAAGTAGGAACTTGGGTCGAGGGGAAGGTGTATGTGTACACTCCCACTTGGGTTTGTGCATCTTGCATCTGAAGGGGCTACTGGGAGATGCCTTCAGATATGGTGAAAAATGGCTCTTGGGAAGATGATGGCTAGGACTCCTATGAAGAGTATGGGTGTGAGGTTTGAGGAAATGCTTGTGGTTCCTATTGGGGAGGGAGCTATTGTGTAGTTTGGAAGGATGGCTTCTGGTTTCCTATAATAGAGGAGGATGGGTCAGAAACCATTCCTATGGTAGGGTTGAATGATGTGACCTCTGGATGGGTATAGTTTAGGAGGGAAGAATCACTCTCAAAAAGGGATTGAGATAGATTTTGAAAGAAGGGGTGTGCGAAGGTGGGAGAAGTAGGTATGACCTCCTCATCTATGGTAAAGAATGGATGAGGTTGTCTTGGCATTGTGTAGATCACATGGTCATAGAACATGGTCGATGGATTAGGTGAGGATGGGGATGAAAGGAGTGGGTAATCCTCTATGAGTGAAGTAGCGAGGGCTTCACTCAAGGTTGACGTCTCATCATGAGGCATCATGTGTGTGAGTTGTACATCAGATTCTATGCATGAATCAGATGTGTCTATGGTCTTCCCCTTCATGATCGAAGGAGTGAGAGTGGACTGACTAGAGGAAGTGGTAGGCCATTCCTCTATAAAGCATGCTTGCTCACGCGCTCTACTATGGGTGACCACAGGCATAGTAGCATGTGTAGAAAGGGTTTTAGAAATAAACCATGTATGATACAAACTCAACTGTGTCTAATGTAAGTGTAAAGCAAGTGACATGTTATGTATGGCAAAAAAATATGTAGTGTAATGTGATGAGACCGGTCCATGATCATGCAAACAATGGTAGACTAGAATCAATTCTAAATGCTAAAAAATAAAAGTGTTTTGTTCATTTTTGTGTGTTGTGATGTTGATACTCCCTATGTAGAATCATGGGTAATGGAGTGAATACTCTAGAAAATCAAGAATGTCATCAATATCAAACCTCCTGCAACACCCAAAGATGCACATAATAGAATGGTATCGCAACATGCAAATGGTGACCTATATGGAAGGTGCGGTAAAATGATATCCTAAAAGGGGGGAACCCACTATACTAAAGTGAGTTCACAAATTCCTCTCACGAAGAGAGGTGGCACTATCTAAGACCTACTATCGGCATACCCATGCTTTCACTTCACCCTCGAGTGGGCTTAGTCAAGAATGACAGTTACCAATTCCACTAATTATACTAGCCTTGTGGATGAAGGCGCTAATCCTATCCCACTCCGTAGGTAACCGTTGGTGATGAAATCCAGGGCCCAATCATAAAAGTGGGGGATTTTTTGATGATGAAATCCAGAAAACCACTCTTGTGGGGCTGCTAGGTGTCTAGGGGGTGAGCTGATGGAGAGTGCAACTCCTGCCACACCAATCTCGAGTGATGGATTGGGGATGAAGTCCAATCTCACCACTTGTTTAAATACCACGTGAGTGTGTGTGGGTTTGTGTTTTGCTAACGGTGTATGCAAGGTAAGAAACTAACTAGTTGCCTTTTCAAAAGAGAGACTAACCTAATGCCTTTTCAAAAGCAAATGATTAGATAACTATATTCTTTGCAAAGAAATAGTCTAGCCCTAAATGCCTTTATGAAATAAACTAATCTATTTTACAAAGCGTGGAAACATGCAATCCAAGTGTGTGGAGTAAGGGGATTAGGAAACCCTAATTTTCAACTTTAGGATGCAAAATTCTTTTGAAAATTAAATAACATGGAGAAGGGGATTAGGAAACCCTAATTTAAACTTTAGAATGCATACTTCTTTTAGCAAGAGATGCTATGAACAAAGGGGGAAACAATGTAGGCTTATACTATATGCAAAACAAAGAGGAGAAATGTAAATTTATTTGAAAATTAAATTAAATGAAGTTGTTAGAAAGTTGCAAGTTCTATAATTTCAAAAAAATTTAACGATCCTACAAGCTTAAAATGAAAGCAAATTTACACCTAGAAATTACCATTTAACTAGTGAACGCTTTATGCTTTCAAAATTTAAACAACATAGGGATAAAATGGGAAGTACCTACACTCTGATGCTGTGGATAGTCTGATTAGGTCATGTACTACTCACCCCTACAATTTTGGGGGTTTTTGAGGCTATCTGGTTGACTTCACCACCTAGGGGGTGAATTGAGATCTGATTCATGGGGTAGGGGGTGAATTGGGTCTAGAGACCCCAAATCTCTATTCTGAAGGCCTGAGAGGGTTCCCAGGGCTTTGAAAATCTCTATGAAAGTCAGATTCAGTACCTACAAAACATAAAAATATAGGATAATATCAGATTTATCAGAAAAAGTTAGCCTAACACTATCCGTTGTGGGGGTCCCACCGGGTGTGCCAGAATGAAATGGGTGGAAAGTGGTATTTGGTCTAACAACATAAACACAAAGTATGCTGAACAAGAAAGTTGTATTTCATTTATATTCAAAGATAACATAGGTTACAATAGGGACAGGTTTCCCTTTCATAATGTCTTTTTCAATAAACTTCACAATAATCTTGATACCACCTTCTATCGTCCCTCAATGTAGATGGGTTTGCGATCCACCATCGGGTTGTAGTTGATGGTGTTCTTCCTATTTTGACCTGTGAAGAACCTACAAAAGGGGATTAGTTGGTTGGGGGGCTTGCCTTGGTCAGGCCCCTTGGTTATGAAGACTAAATCGACACAAAAACATATTGAAAGTTGCAATAAATGATGCTAAACACTTAGGAATGATAAATGGAAGCTTACCTACCAAATCTGAGGTGATTTGGGCTTTGTAGACTGAAATCACCACCCAAGGGGTGAACCAAAACTAGATTCATGGGGCGAGGGGTGAATCCTACTATAAGTGGTATTCTACTGAAATGCTCCAGTAGGGAGGCTCCTTGGCTGCTACTATGCTTCTGTTTGCTATAAAATCTGACTGTTCAGACTTCAGTGTTGAATTCGGCAGAGTTTCTATACTTATGTCATAAATGGAGAGAGAGGTAATTAGGGGTTTAGGACCCACTATTTATATAAAATGGTAAGGTGTAGGGGGAGTTAAGGAAACTAACCCTAAGCTGAATTCTAACCAAATTTAGGTTAGGGTTTGTGAGGTGGAGGCCTCACATTCCTCATAGGAAATATCCTATCCTCACACATGTGTGAGGAAGGATTAAGTCTAATTAGGATTAGGAGGTCCTAAGTCAAATTAGAGCTTTATTAGGGTTCCTAGGAAAATATCTTAGCTAACCCTAATTACACACATGTGGGAGGATGTAATTAGTGTTAATTAAGGATTAAGAGTTCAACTAATCAATTTTGCCCTAAAAAGGTGACTTAAGTGAAGTCAACATTAAATTAGATTTTAAGAATTGACTTGATAATTGCTTTTGTCAATTAATGGCCCATGGGGGCCTCAATTGAGTGCAAATAGGTTGTTGGAGGATATCCCAATGCATGGGATGTGATTTTGAAGGCTTATTAGGGTTTTGGACCTGAAAGCTAATGAAGTGGTATATGGAAGTCTACACACTGCTATGGCAAACTATGGAAATCTACGCATGACTACGGTGACTACGCATGACTATGCATGACTACACATGACTACGCATGACTAAAATAGCCTAAAATAGCCTAGGGATATCTGGAATCACCTATGGATACATAGAGATAGCAATGTGTGACTTTTGGGTGTCTACAATATCATTTATGTTTATTGCATATCTTAGTCATCTAGAAAATTTACTTTCTTTCATATTATTTTGCATCTCGTGACTGTTATCTCTCTTTGCATGTTATATCAAAATTTATTAGTGGTATCAGAGCTACAATAGATCTACTATGTGCATGTCTACAGGAAAATCACCATCATTATTGAGACTAAGTGTTTTATCAACCTAATGTGCTATTGGATCAATCACTGTCAAAAATCTCAAAAGAATCTAGGTGGTAGAATTAGGGAGAGTCACAATTGGGGACTGAAAAAAATGTCAGTTCCAAAAAATATTGAGATTGCATTTGACTAGAGTCTTTCCATAGAGTTATAGAAAAAAATCATGAAGACTAGGACTCAACATTCAATCCACTATATTGATAGATCATCTAATGAAGATTCAGGATATCTAGAATTTGCTAACTATTGTTCAAAATTTCTTTTGTTTTAGATAATTAATTCTTAGAGGATTGGTACTTCTCCTATGATAAAAATCTAGGAGACTCCAACTTCATTGCTCGAAGGTCGATGTGCCCTCATAGTGCAAATATTAGTTCCTTGTGCAAGAGAAGAACACTACGAAAGAAGACTTCTAAATAAGAGGTATGGTGAAGCTAGGAGATTGAAGATCTCCATTGCAAATTTAATAATAGGTCATAGAAGCCTTGATATAAATAGGTTATAGTAGCCTTGAATAATAGGCTATAGAACCCTTGATACAAAAAGGCCATAGTAGCCTTGAAGAAAAGGCTATAGAAGCCTTGCAGTAGAAGCCACAGAAGTTTGGATACTAAAAAGGCCATAGAAGCATTGATACTAAAAAGACCATAGAAGCCTTAATACTAAAATAGGCCACAAAAGCCTTGATCTTAAAGAAGAATTTGAAATGAATATCTAATTCAAACATAGTAGAGCCATATATCAAAGAGCAAATCACATTGCCAACACTTCTAGGAGTAGAAGGTTGAAGAGATCTCAAGGGAAGACCAATAGAAGTTACAAGATCAAAGACCTTGGGAAGGTCTCATCAAGCATCAAAAAAAAGGCTAGGAAAGCCTTACGAAAGAAATCATCAAAGGATATCTCACTAGAGAAATACACTACCAAGGAAAAGCCCCTGATAGTGAAGGACTTGGGACAATTATCACCATCCAAAAAAAAGCCCAAGAGAAGGAAAATTTGGCAAGAAGTTCCAAATCCAAGAAGAATAATTTGGAAAGGAGTGCCAAATTTTAGAATAAGAATCCAGTGAAAGACCTCAAGACATTTTAAATATTGAGAAGAATATCCTACTTGAAGTCAAAATTTGATAAGAAGACTTGAATATAGAAGAAGCTCATCAAATCTAGGATATTTGAAGATTACCTCTCAAAAAAAGGTACCACTTTAGATACAAAATTATCTAAATATATAGCAGAAGGAGGATATCACAAGAGGATAAAAAGCCACCAAATATTAGTCTCATAAAAGAAATTTTGAGACCATCATATGGTGAAGAAGGAGTTGTTCAAAATAGTTTATAAAGAGCTGTAAAATCCTACTCGAAGTAGCAACTTGGTGATCTTAAACACCAAGATCCACATCCTCTACAAAAGTAAAAAAATGAGCTATAGAAGGTTATAAAAATGTATGCAACTATTTGTGCTAACTAGATCATTGATTAGACTACTTATCAGATTCATTAGAGCACCTTATCTGGATTAAAGTTGCATGAAGAAAAAGTAGATTACAATATTCAAAAGTGCAAAAAAGAAAAGGTTGTTTTTAAGGTTCATTTGCACATTAATTATGAGTTGATTAGATTTCATAATTATATATCAAATACCTATCATCTACTTTGGAAATATAAAAGAAGACTAAGCCCTACAATATTAGCTGTAGTGAATTTGCAGAACAACTCTTGAAGATTCATTTATGGTTATTCTTGATTAAGTTGTAGTAAATTAATTAAGTGCATTATCTTGAGAGTTGATTGGATTTATAAGGTAAAATTTTTAGTGCATTAAAAATAAAGTCTATTAGATCTATTTGCACTATTATACCACTCTCAAAAGAAATTAGTTTTGTGTTCTTGAAGGGCACAAAATCTGATTTGTATCAAGTGTCTAAAGACACTATTGAAGCACAACAATCTGTAACTTATAGTGGCCAAAATAAGCCACCCAAAAAGTTTAGAATCCTCCAAAACTTGTATAAGAACACAACTAACCAAAAATATAAATAGAAGCTTCAAAGACTAAGGTTTGGTGAGTCTAAAATCCAAAGCATTACAAGATTGGCTGCAAGCAAAGAAAATGCAGAAAATTGCATACACCAAAAAAACTTCTATCTACTGTTATCTAAGCTTGGATTTATTATCAAAGTGTCCAATAAAAAATGGGAAGGTGTCTACTCATAAAATACAACCTCAAAAACCTTGTATTGTAGGATAAAAATCTGCCATAAAACTAGAATTTCAGATCTAAAATAAGAGTGCAAAAGAAGGTGCATCAAAGGAGGTTTATGTACAATCTATAGTACATTTTATTGCACTACTTTAATCTGGTTTTTTATAGCTTAAAAACATATTTTAATGTGTTCCAAAAGGAACACTATCTAAAGGAAAAATCAGCCAAGAAAGGCTGAACGTAAGCACTCTTCTTCCCAAGCAATAGAATCCACTCAAAGGGCTCATATTGGATGGACAAACCTGCAAAAACAAAGCCCACAAGAGGCTATCGTCAAAGCTACATTTATGTAGATAAAAGAGTGCACATATACCAACGTGATATAGATAACATTTACATATATCAATGTGGTATGGACAACATATATACTACAAATATGCAAAGTAATTAATACATTGGAGGCATAGAATATAAATAAAAAAGGAGATACATTCAAAACCTTAAACTTGGTGAAGATCTTCCACCAAAGAAATCATAAAAATCACTATTCAAGCTCCATAGCACCTCATCAATCCACCTGCAGAAGATAAGCTTACTTGCTACTCAAGAAATGTAGCAAAACAAAGGAATGGCATACAAAAGGACTTAAGGAGTTATAATAATGTCCTTGGAAGGTGTTGCAGTGAAGTAATTCATGTAGAGAAAGTGAATGCCACTTGGCATAAATATTATAAGGTGCATACATTACAAGAACGTCGACTCTCAATGCTCAAGAATACATGGTGTTCTTCTCAAGTCCCACACAAGTGAGAAGACATTACAAAGTGAACAAATACATTGAAAAAGAAAGAGTTACGTTATAAAATGAGAAGGAGCACTCATACATAATAGAGGTAATACGTGTCACAAGGATTGAGTTTACTTCTCCAATAAAAGGTGCCCAAAATACAAAGATCATTATAGAGCGAAACACAATCAAATCCAGTCAAGCACAACATGGAAGGAAGGAAGGAAGAAGGAGCATTAAAGACTCCTAGTCTTGAAGGTCAAACCTTCCTATTTCAATAGCATCTCCATTATAGCATTTAAGATGAGCATCACCATTGATTCCAACACCCAAGGGAAATTTAACACCATTGTTATATTCAGCTGAAGGAAGCACCGAATAGTGAGGATATTAGCATAAAAAAGGTAAGGTTTAAATCCCACTTTATTATTGCTTTCAATTTTGGAGATATAAGGGTTATAAGCTAAGGTTACAATTTTAGTTTTCTGAAAGCAAAAGCTATAAGCGATAACTTACCAAATTAAAAAAATATTTGCATCTCAACCAAGGAGAAATAAGGAATTTGACTTGGATTAATTTCTTTAATATTTTACAAATATTATTAATTTTCTAATTTTCCAAATTTGGAGTGATAAGGGTTACAACATCAAACTAGGTCTTTGGAAATTATAAATTAAAACCTAAGGGTTATAAAAAGAGGTTATTAAATATTTTTTGTTAAGGTCAAAAAATTATATTTTTCGTCTCTAAATTTCTCAAAAAGGGACAAAAGGAATCCAACATTAAAACCTCTTCAAAATTGGAAAAGTACTTAGTTCAATTAGGAGAAATAAGATATTAGAAAATTTGATTTTTGACCTTTACAAAACTATACAATATCAACCATAAATTGAACTTTATTTTTACAAAAGCACTATATCATATTTCAAAAATACTAGGTAGATATAAGGTAGCCTACAAATCTAAGGTTTGATATTGGGAAGATATAAATACCATAAAATAAATTCTTCCTAGCAGAATCTCAACTACTCAAGGGTCCTAATTATTTCTCTTGAAAAAATAAAGTGAAAGCAATATTAGTGTATGAAAAACTTTGGGATGTTGTAAAATGGAAAACACAAATGCCTACCATAGGTGAAACTGAAATCCTAAAGTTTGAATAAAATGTTTCAAAAGCTCTAATGATAATATCCTTTGCTATCACTGATGAGATTCAACCTTATATCAATTTAGCTAAAACATCTTCAGATGCATGGACAATCCTAGAAAAAATATTTGAAGAAAATAATAAGGCAACTATTATTCATCTTCAAACTCAACTTCACTCATTGAAAATGAATAGTGTAGAAATCATAGAACTGTTTCTAAGGAAGGTAGCAGATATTAAATGGAAATTGTTGACCTTAGGAGAGATAGTCAAGGATGAAATTCTTGCTAAAGTAACCATGAGATCACTTCCAGATAGCTATAAGCATTTGGTAACATCTTTATATATCTTAAGTAAATATACTTAAGAATATACTTCAAGAATATGAAGTAGAAAACACCTTAAAATATGAGATGACTAACACTGCATTGGCATAAAAATATAATCCATAGAAAAATATTACTACATCAACAAGAGGACAAAAATCATGGTATTTCTAGATATGCAGAAAGAAAGGCCATAGTACCAGCTATTGTAGATATAATCCCAAAAATAGGAACCAAATAAATTAGATGAATAATGGGAATTAGTTTTGACCATGACAATACCAAAGGAACCCTCATCAGTAGTAATTTCAATGACCAACCAATTATCCTAAATTGGAATATCAAAAGAGAAATTAGAGAGGTCACCTGGTTTAGAGGATAGAAGAAATTGAAGAATTAGAAGAACCCGTAGAGGATTATGAAGTGAAAGCTCTATCAACAAATGTAGCATATTACAGAAATACTGACTATTTGCTTGAACATGTTACAAAGAATGTAGAGGAAGAGTACAAAACTCAAGATGAAGATGAAGATCCATATTAAAGACTAAAAGTCTTCAATACCCAAATAATGTAATACAGGGGGTGTTCGAAATATATTATATTCCATTATTTGGATTATGTAAATGTATCTTCCAAGGTACATGCTTAGGATAATAGATTAATTTAGGGAGAAGTTATCTAGTTACTTCATGCAATGTAATAAATGCACAAGTGTCAATGTGCAATTTGTAAATGTGCAAGGTGTCACTTGTACAACTAGATAGAGTGTTGACCAAGTATCATATTTTACCTATATAAGGAAGTCTTCATTGTTAGATAGATATAGAATAGGGAGAGTCAGTGACACAGTAGATTAGAGAATATTTGTAGTTAGTATAATTTTGTGTGGATCACCTTCCAGTGGTGATGGGTGCAATGTAGTCTAGTAGCTTTATTAATGGAGTGTCCACTTCCTCCATAGCTACATTGTATTCATTTATATCATTTCTATTTATTGCATGTCTCAGTCATCTAGAAAATTTAATTTCTTTCATATTATTTTGCATCTCATGATTGTTATCTCTCTTTGCATGTTATATCAAAATCTAACAAGTTTATATTTTTTTTTTGATGCATTTTATATTCTTGCATATTGTAATCCTTTATTTTATTCTTAAGTGATTTTTTCTAGGTTTTGAGACATATCCTTAGTTTTTTTCTAAATAAACTCACAAATACCACTTGAACATAAAAAAATACATGTACATGGAGGTAGGCCAACCCAAATAGAATTTTTTAGATTTCCTTTGGAAAGAGATTCAAGTTATCATCTAGCACAACAAGATACAACTATATTTTGGTGAATCTAACTTGAAACACACACATTTTTATTGAAATATATAAAATTATTTCAAACCTAATCAAGATTATTTAAATTTTTTATTTAGTTAGATCATATTAATTAAGATAAACAATTTTTTTCTCTACTAGTGTGAAAGTATCAATACTGAATCATGTGTCTAGGCATGATTGATCCTTGTAATATTTATTATTCATGTACCTCAAGGTTTTTCGTCATGTATAACCATATATATTCAAGAAACTAAGTGCCTTCTAGTATTAATGAGTATATCAAAAGGGTAGGTATATTGGTAGGTTTAGGTATATCAGGAGATCCTCCTAAGGCATATTGATCAATTCATTGATATCTATAGCATTTTATACCTTTCTTAATAAAGATCTAATTAATTAATTAACTCTCTCCTTCCAACCTTATTTGATGACCATATTTCTACACCTTAGAAAATTATTAAAATTAATTCTCTTTCCCTTCCAAATATTTTGAGTGCTTGAAATATGCCTTGTAATTTGCAAAGTGATCCATAAAATACCTATCCATCCAAAAAATTTAGTAGAAGAAGATGAATAACATTTCACCCACAAAAATCCTAATTCTAATAAATAAAATAAGGGTGTTACCCCTTTAGACCCTCTAATCCAATTACATGATGAACCTAAGCATATGATAAAAAAAAAATAAGGGTGTTATCCCTTTAGACCCTCTAATACAATTATATGATGAACCTAAGCATATGATAACCTCTTTTCAAGAGCATGAAGACATCATCAATAAATTTCGTAATGTTGATCAAGAGTGAATATCCCCTAAAGCTCTTAGTCATACAATATTTTTTTCACAAGAACATGAAGACATCATCAATAAATTACTTAATAAATTACCTAACCATCATCAAAATGGGATAATACTTGAATCCCCTAATCATATAATGTTTTCCTCATAATACATGAAGCTATCATCCAAAAACAACTCTTAGTTCCCTTGATCATATGACAATCCTTTTGCAAGAACATGAAGATATCATTCATGAATTTCTTAATAATATTAATTAAAAATAAGATATTCCCCTAATAGAATACTCCCTTAACAATTGTCCTTCAAATCTAATTTAAATCAATTACCCTCTCATTCTACTCTCATTGCTATCAAAAATTGTAACAATAAACAATACACTCCCTTGAGGAAAAATTCCCCTAGGAATTACTCTTTTTCCTCCAATCCCAATAACTCAAAAATTATCAAAAACCTTAATTATTTTAAATATAACCCTAATTATCTTATCAATAATACTTCTTAATATATTGAAACCCAAGATACTCAACCATCAATGCACCATAATTCCTTATCTCATGATGAACTCCTAAAATATGACATACATTTTTCCTTTTCTCAACAAACTAGCATTGTATGTTCCCCTAATTTAAGTGTACCTCCTAGTACTTCAATCCCCCATCCTTTCATCAAGACTTCTAACTCCGTTAGTGCAAATGGGAGTTTTTCTCAAACCTCCATTTATTCTACCAATTACTCTATATTTATTAGACCTCTTATTCCAAAAACTTTTGGGATAAGCCATAATATGCCACCTTTGATATCATCCACTCCAAAATCTTGGTCCCATAATTTTTTTAATTCATAACATCCTTTGTTCTTACCTCAAGCACCTTCAAATCCACTTCTCTTTAAAAATAAATATATAAACTCTAGATTGGAACAATTGGAAAGTAAAGACTCTAAATTAGAGCAACTAGAGCAACAAGTGACCTCCATCCAAAGATCCTTTTCCAACCATAAGTACTCCTATTAAGACTTGTTCAATAAACCACTATATATTATTATAGTTAGCCATCCCTTTTCTCCTAACTTTAAAACACCCAATATTTAAATATATGTTTAAAACAAAAACCCTATCAATCACCTTAGGCTTTTCCAAATAATTTGTACTAACATTGAACATGATGAAATGTTGTTACTCAAAACCTTCCCTAAAAGCCTTAGTGGTCCTACCTTGGAGTAGTATTACCAATTACCAGGTTATTCCCTTAAAATCTTCAAAGACTTTGTTTAATTATTCATTAAACAATTATCCATTTACATCGAAGAGAGGCCCACAATTAATGATCTTATTGAACTCAAACAAGCACAAGACGAGAATATTGACTTCCTAGCAAGGTGAAAATACTTTATGCGGAGGATTCAAGTTGTCCCTCTACCAAAATAAATTTTTAACATTGTTATAAGAAATATTAATGAACAACTATCCTTCCCCCTAGAAATATCCAATGTGTCATCCTTAGAAGATGCCATAGAAATGACCAAGAAGATAGAAATTGCCCTCTGTAGAAGGGGTAATTGAAAATTGATACTCTTAATGAAGTAGAGAAATATTACCCTTATCCAAAGGGGCAAAAAATCAACAAGCACGTTATAGGCAATAAAGTCACAAATGATCACCATATAAACAATGTCAATGCTACTATAAATCCTCAGAAGATTTTTTATATAACTAAAACCATAACATGAAATATTTTATCTCTAGTCTATCAGCTCCTTTGCACATTTATGGTGAATTAAGTTACTATAATATTAAACAATCCCCTCGGTAAATTTAATAGGATATGGATATTGTGGATTAGGGTGTATCCCCAATAGTAGTATTCTTTTCCATCTCAGTTTTATCTAGTTATGAAACTAATTTCTTTATTTTTGGAGGCCCATAGCCATACCATACCTATAAAAATTTTAAATAGCTAATAATCCTTTGCTAGGTCATTGCTATTTTCAATCCACATATCCTAATGAATTTATTGAATTTAGATTCTCCATAATGCATCTTACTAAAATATCACATTTAGATATACAAATGAGTCTACATCAACTGCATTTTCATATGATTGTTTGCATTGGTTTTTTGCCTGTATGATTTCCTACTATCATGATTTACATGTTTTCATGTGATCAATTTTGTATATATTGAATTTTTTATATTGAGTCAATAGATACACCAAGATGTAATGATTATCCTAGTTAAGGATAGCTCATATACATTGCACTTCCATTAGGTGACTAATGTTAGTGGACCCTCCTAGTCCTATAGTTGCAAGACAAATTGAGGTTTTACCCAACCATATCCTCATTAATATAACTCAACTATCAATTTAAACCATCTATCCTCATCAACTATCTTTATTAACTTGACCTCCCTATCAATTGAATTGATCTTTCAATCTTTATCTACATTTATCCCCTTAGCCTTCTCTATCCTTTTTTAAATCTAATCATTTATCTCTAGCTTTTGAATATATATCACCTCTATAACAAATTTATTTATTTTGAAATTACACCTATTAATTATTTTGAACTATAAAAAACCCTTTTGTTCTAATAAGAATGAATCTACATGATTTCCACTACAATAATCTCAATCTTCCCCTTTATAAATAGGGACATGAATTAGAATATATTACAATTATACACATAATTGAACTACACCAACAAATCACCCTCTTATAGCTACATAAAATGCAAATATCTCACATATATTCTCTCTATATATTATATTTTTTGATCCTCATCTAGGGGAAAAAAATACCTTAAAGCATCACTAAAATATTTTTATAAGGATGACTTGATTTTCATCCTTGGAAAAACTTTATCATGACTTGCAACACCTTTTTACTTAAAGGGGAAATAAATGAAAAGTCCATCTTGGGAATAAATATTTTGAATTCCCCCTTGGGCATAGATATTTAAAGTCCCTTTTGGGCATAAATATTTTGAATTTCCCTTATGGTATAGATATTTAGAGTCTCCTTGTGGCATTGAAATATAAATTCCCCCTTGGGTACACTCACATGAATATCCCCTCCTTTAGGATAGTCAAATATGAGAACCCCATTTGGGTAAGCACTTAAAGATTGCACATTGTATATACATATCTTGTATCATAGCAAAGTATCAAAATCAACACTCCTTATGCACTTTCTTAGGGGATAATCATTGTAAATGTTTTATCCAAAAAGTATTGTCCAAGTGTTGTCGACCAATTTGTACATATTATTCCACTTGGATACATGATTTGTACATATTTTGTATCATATCACATGCTAATTAAGTACCCTAGGCACATCCTAATTAAGTACTATGGAAAATGCTAATAAAATCCTTGGAGAGAATGCTAAGCCCTTTGGGCACATGCTAAGTCCTCTAGGAAATTCTAACTAAGTCCTCTAGGCACATGCTAACTACCTTCTTTGGGAAATGCTAAGTCCTCTGAGCAATGTTAACTAAGTCCTTTGAGAAAATTTAACAAATTCCTTTGGGGAATTTTGAACATTGTCCAAGTGTTATTTGTATATTTTTTTCACTTGGATTCATCATTATTTGAAACACCCTTTAGGTGCTTTTTCAATAATTAGGATCCAAGGCCACCACTTAAGGGTGAATTGATATCAAACCTTATATATGTCTTGTACATATTTTAAAAAACACCTTCCCTCCACTCATAGAGCATCAAATATAAAAACCATAGATAGGTCCATTCAATCATATATTCTATTAAAATCAATCATAATCCTAATCAACTCATCCCTTGTTTGACCCACATTAGCCAAATTTATTTCTATTATACCCATGTGAATTGAGATCCTTGATTTGATTTTGGCCTGTCCTTTGAAGCCCAAAGGAAAAAACATAGGGAAATTTAGCATTTATTTCTTTCTAAAATATAATCCTTAACATCACTTTATACAAAGAATCTTGACAATCTTCATTAGTCCTAGGCACCAACACAAAATTTAGAATCTACCCTAATTTTTGACATGTTCATTATACAATAAATGCTTCAAAAAGAGGAAATATATAGACATCCAATTTTGTGCATCCATGGGATCTAATTTTAGCACATTTCACCAAATCTAAAGTCTTATAAAATTCATCAATTAGCTATCATTCATAAGCCTTTTAATCAAGCAAATTGAATCAACCTTCTTCATGTCTATATATGGGATGTTTTTCACACTTCAAAAAATATCATATTTGGGACATCATTCCCCCTAGTATATCTTCAAATATATTCATAAAAATACAACCATTATATTATCCTTGAAAATATATTTCCAACAAGTATAAATATACCTATACTTGTACAACATTAAATACCTCAAATTGCAAGGAAACAACACCTTGGCAGGACAAAAGAAAAAGTGTCACCTTTTGCAAAAGTGTTAGCTAGTGCTTTTGTGCATTCCCAACACTTTTTCAAAACTTTATTTTATCATAAATTTTACCACTCAACAATATGATTAAGCAAAATTTCTACCTAAGTGTACAAGCATTGCCCAATGATTTTGACAAACTCAATACTTTTACTAGCACAAGTTGAATCTTTGCAACACAAGCCAAAAGTACATGAATTCCTCCCCCCACTCCTTGGTTTGATTACACATGATCTATCTCTCCTCAAACCTATAAAACTTGGATGCCTTACCTTATCCAAATAGTATCTTTAACTCCTCCTTCCTTCCAAATATCTACCCTTCTAAAATATTTAAATAGATACCATGGGAAAGCATTCAAAAATCATTCTAAAGGTATCCAAAATTTATCAATTTGTTTCCTCAAGATCTCTTCCCATTCTAACATTATACCATTTAGATCATTTGAATCAATATTTTGGAGCAATTTAAGCAAGGCAAGGGGAATTGAAGCAGTGATATCTTCTTAGCTATAAGGAGGAGGCTCTATAGGGTCATAATCTTCCCAGACCCTCTTTTTCTTCTTTCTTGCTTATTACATGCATTTTACCTCTTATTTACTTTCTAATACTTTTTTTTATGTAATAAATATCTTCTAATTATTATTTACTATGTTTTATATTCTTATAGTGGTTCATTTCA
Source organism: Wollemia nobilis (assembly GCA_028583015.1). Lineage (NCBI taxonomy): Eukaryota > Viridiplantae > Streptophyta > Pinopsida > Araucariales > Araucariaceae > Wollemia > Wollemia nobilis. Next base: position 1,606,886 of record JAQPPZ010017049.1, on the reverse strand, counting down.
TACATTGATAACTCCTTTTGCAACTATTTAATTTGATTCATGTTTATTTCATCTTATCTTATAGTTATTTAAAATGACCACATGCTTATTTATTTTTATTTGTAGTCTATGGAGCATTCCTAATCATCCTAGTATCTTTATGTAACATGTGTATAACTATTTTTCATCATTTGTAAGCACATATCTAACTTAAATTTGTTCTAATCACAATTTATATTTAGCATTTAATTTTCTTAAATACTCTTCTTCAAGTTTCTATTGCATATTTGCATACATAGTTCATATATAGTAACATAGCTTGTTTTAATTTAGTTTTTTAATTCATAACCACTTTATTTGCACTCACATTGTAGCTTATAATATTCATTTATAAGTCTAATAATATTATTTTTAGGTTCATATGAATATTTTAACTCTTATATTGGCTACATAATCTCATAATATCATCATACATGATTAAGATTACTTTAGCTTACCTCTATTTGAGTTTTGTGAAAATCAAACCTTCATTTAGACTCATTTCATAACTTCTAATCATATCCTGTAGCCTTTATAGAGGTCATTTATAGGTTTTTGTAAATTTTACCTTTCATTCCTTAGCATTTTGGAACTTATTTCACTCTTTAGACATGTTTTTAGATTTGGGCATCAATAGGTATAGTTTGGTTACTCACCCAGTATTTAGACATGAACAATTAGGCTTTAATCATAATTTTGTATCTCATCCTTACATTTGAATCAAATTTACATCAAATTTACTCCCAAAAATATTTATTCAATAGTTGCAAGTATAGAAGTTCTATCATTCCTAGAAATTTAGTATATATGATTCTTTGTTTTACATAGGAAAAAAGTTTCATTGTTTGCAAAAAGTTCTAGGTAGCACTCATGTTCAATTTTAGTGCTTTTGTATGAGAATTTTTCCTTCCAAATTCTAGGTAAATAATGAAATCATTTTGTGAATGGGAGATATGATCAGTTGAATCAAATAGTATATTACTTCATTATGATTTGACAGACTCCCTAAACCTAACTAGCATATTTAATTTCCCTTAGTTTTGCATATTTGACAAAAGAACTAGATTTCCTACAAAATCACAAAGCAATGCTTCTACATAGGCTCTGGAAAATAGGTATTTCTACTTTTGAACCCTTTTATATGCTCTCAATTTACTAATTTTTAGTTTTTGTTTCTCTATTTACCATGATTTTTGATAGAAACATACCTAATTTGGTCTAACTAAGAAACATTTAGAGTAGATAAAATCCTTTCTTTCAAAATCATATAGGAAATGAATAAAAAATCACTTATTTGTATTTTAGGTTAGTTTTTCTTGTTTTCATTCTCTCTTGTTTTCCATTGAAAGGAAAACACTCCTTTTATTTTATTGCAAATCATTGAAATCTAAAGAGCATACTAGTTTAGATCCTTTGTATGATGCATCTTATATTATTGAATTTTTTAATAATTTATTTTATTTATAGTTTATCTTTCTTAAATTTAGATACATATCCTTAGATATTTTCTAAATCAACTCACAAACACCACTTGAACATAAACATATACATGTACATGTACATGGAGATAGGTCAACCCACATGAAAGTTCTTAGGTCTCCTTTAAATAGAGACTTGGGTTATTATCCAACATGGAAAAATATGACTACATTTTGGTGAATCTAATGTGAAAAAAATACATTTCATTGAAAGGTAAAATATTAATTCAAACCTAAGCAAGAGGATTTAATTTTTTTGTTTAGTTATATCATATTCATTAATATTAACAATTTGTTCCTATATTGGTGTGAAAGTATCAATATGGAGTCACATATCTATGTGTGATTGATCCTCATGTAATTTATTTTTTAGATACCTCAAGGTTTTCCCTAATGTATGATTACATATATTGAGGGAACTAAGTTACTTCCACATGCTAATGGGTATGTTAGAAGGATAGGTATATCAGGTAGGTTTAGGTATATTGAGATATCCTCCTAAGGTAAATTTTCTAGTTGATTGTTATTAATAGCATTTTATACCTTTATTAATCAATATATAATTAGTTAATCAACCTCTTTTTGCTTCTATGTACCTAGGTATGAATTTATATCCTAGACCAAATTCAAGATTGGATGCTCAAAATTATTTCTAACCCAACCTCTAGAGAAGACCTATTTATTGTGATATTGGTGCCAAGAAAATAATAAAGAAGAAAAAAGGAAAGGAATGAGAGATAAAGGATTATAAATATTGACTTGAGTGTGGTTGGAGCTTAGCTAACAATATTTCTTTAAGCTACATCAATATTGGCTACTTGGTACAAGCAAATCCTAATAGACTATACAATTAACACTATGTAAAAAATGCATTGAGTTAAGATGTTACAACATTCAACATCATAAGAACTTTAACAAAAGAAAGCCAAATATTTTTAGCCTAATAGATAGACCAAAGGAATACCAAACAACATTCAACCTAAGAGAAAAAATTTGATTAAAACAAAAAATATATGTTAGAAGTGTAAATATTACATAAACATATCCACATACATTAATAGGAGTAAGTCAAACAACTCTTGATTGTATTCCAGAGTAGCATATACATACTTTCCATATAAAAAAACTAAAACATCTGACCTTTTATAATGAGGGGTATTCCTCTATTTATAATTTTTGCTAGGCTAAGATAAAGCTAAATATTGTGTACAGTTATGAGAAAAAATAGCTTTGCATAATTGGGGATGAGCTAGCACCATTCAACATATTACATGTCTTTTGGTAGGTAATTGTGATTTGTAGGATCATCCATTATGCTTAGTTGAGGTGGATTTCACTTTTAGGCTCTAATAACTGCCATGTGGTATTTAACCATTTTTATTCAGGAGCATGTCTTTTCTCAAGCCATGTTACTTGGTAAGTATGATGGTCATTGTTGATGTTGATGTCATCCTTATTGTCAATAATTTCTAGTCCAGGATGCTACCCTCTTTCTATTACCTTCTAAATTAGTATTTATGATTGATGTAATATTTTTCACCATGCTAAAAATTTTACATTGTTCTACTTACATCAACATAGAAAATTTTTTATTCCCTTCCTTTACATGTTCAACATCAAGCTAGTTTGGGTAAAAGCTTTTAACTTGAAAGGTTAAGACAAACTTAAATAATTTTAAACCTATAATTTCTTGCTTTAGGCCCCAAAATAAAACACTTAATATAAATTAAAATTCCAGAAAATTCCTTCAAGCTTGAATAATAATTAGAGTTTTAGTTGCTTTATCAATCATCTCCTTGGTATGATAATTGTCCTTTCACTACCACCCTATTTCTTTCTTGATTTTTTATGTTTTAAGGATTATTGAACTTCTTCATTTGACAAGTGTGCTTGAGTTACTCTCTTTGTCAAGTTTTTTTCCAATTTGCTCCCTTTTGCTCTTTTTTGCCATTTTCTTTCAAGGTGTCCTTTGTATGGTCCATTAAGCATAGAGAATATATTTATGTAGGAGATTTTCTTGATGGTCCTTTAGCTAAACATATTGGTTCTCATTTCCTCCTGCACTTTTTTATACTTTTTTTACCAAGAACCCTTACTAGATAATTATAGTGGGTATCCTCATGTGTGGAGTATATATAGATCTTCAAAACCATCTATTTTGATGATGGATGAGTCCACAACTACTATATGGGATTATAGATGAGGTAAACCAATGTATATGATTCTCAATAGATCTACTAGGAGCCAAGGTAACTATGGGGCTATGGTCCTCACACTCAGGCTTGATTATCTAGGGTTCACCAAGAGTGTTTTAAAGACTCACTCCAAGTATTAAGGGGGGGTTTAATGTGTTAATTTGAAATCACCTAAGTTTGACCTTGAAGAAGATAAAACTATAGTTACTAAAAATATTATAAAAATATGTAAGAAAACAAAGATGCAAAAAAATAGGAACCCTAGAAATGATTCTTCCTTTTCATGCACAACTACACCTAAGATACAAAAAAATAATATTTTCTTCTTTAGGAAAGGGTGCAAGGAAAATGCATAGACAAGCTAGCCTAATGCACAACTATATGTAGTTTTACTTTTTTAATGCCTAAGGAAAACAACAAGTAAATTTTAATTTATTTTTAAGCTAATATTACTTCTAATATTAAATTAAAATTATTTTCTTTTTATTACTGATAGAAAAAAAAGAAAAGAATAGAAATACACACAACAAAACACAAAATGCAATCAAATTTGCCTAAAATACTAATAGGATATGTAGGCCAAAATGGCTACAACAACAAGAAGATAGCCAATTTTTTTAGAAAATTCTCAAAAACACAAGTTTTTTTCAAATACATGGTCATAATGTAGTCAAATCCACTTAGCAAGAAAGGACCATGACCATGAGACATCAATTTCTTGAAAGTGTTCTCATCTTGGCTGAAAGAAAGATAAGCCTTCAGGAGACCGCAACCATGAGTATTTGTATTAAGACTATGGATTTCCTCTAAAACATAGGAAATTTGGCCAAAATAAGGCTTAGGTTCTAAGGTATCATAGTAGTAAGGAAGAAGTCTAAAAATCCTGACCTATAGAAGCAAAGGAATCACTTATCAAAAAAGAACCATGGCCACAAGGTCCAAATCTCAAGGCCATATTTTCCATAAAATCGTGGTCGAATTCCTCAAGATACCATAAATCTAAATTTTGAGCATGATCATGATACTTTCTTTGTAAACAACGCAGCTAAGGTAAAAGCAAGGAGATGCTTGAAACTATGAATTTTCATGAATTTATGGTCAAAATGATCAACATTGGCTAAAATTTATTTCAAAGCATGGTTGTAAGATTTTTTTTGTAAATTTCATGGAATAAAGAGAAGCCTTATGGTAACCTGAGGTCATGACTATCATGAATATTGAAGCACATAACCCAAAGTTCCTGCAACCATGAGCAATCCCCACACCATGGTAAAAATGGTCAAAATTAAGCTTGTAAGAAAAATTTAGTGGAGCCTAGAACCTCCTCGAGATCATGACCAATGTTTCAACTTAGTAGGAGATGAAGAGGTGATCCAATACCATGAGCTAATATATCCAAATAATATATGAAGTATCAAAACCATGGATTTTCTCTAGATTGTAGTCAAACTGGTCAAATGGCCCTAAATCTAAAAATCAAGCATGGTTTTGAGGAGACAAAAGTAACACAAAGAATTTTCTCATGGTCGCATGCCAAGTCATTCAAAACATGAAAAGTAAAAATCAAGGAATGATTTTGATCAAAAGTGATGTTCCAGTTCCCATTTATGCAAATTTAGTCATGGTTGTCCACATCTAGATCAATGAAGGATGTTGAATCTGCTCAATAATTTAAAATTTAATGGGATTCTCATGTGGCCACATGACAAAGTTATTAACAAATATGAAGCCAAAATCCATGGAAGGTAAATCGCCTGGGAAGATGAAGCATTTTAATCTATTATCTTTAGAATGGTTGATCAACAAGATTCTATTTTAGGATCTACGGTGTTCAGCATATGCAAGAACAAGGGACAGCTAATATTGATTCTTTATTCGATTGAGTTCAACTATTTCAAGAAACATAACTAGAGGTCACCAAGCTTAGAATAAGTTACAAATAATTAGATACAATTTGAAACATCCTTGTAATGCTCATAATCATAAACAATGTAAAATCTATAAATAGAGGTCAAACCCTCACTTTAAAGGGTCGACTCTAAAGTGTTTTCTTGCACTACTGTAATTTCTTCTACAAATAAAATAAAGGAGCATTGCTTGGAATGTTTACCTCAAAATTTTTTATCTTCTTCATTATCTAGTAACAACTTGTGAAGTCATTTTTGTTAATGTTGCTAGGATAGTCTATTTTGATGATATTGGATTGCTACCTTAGAGTAGTTGGAATGATTCATAATATGAATGTATGCTTCTAAGAATTCATTTTTGTTAGTCTAAGTATTGGTTTATTCTACTAATATTGGATTGCTAGTACTTTAGATGTTTGGAATGGTTCTTGTAGTATGCTATGAGCTTTATTTGTGAAGATAGTAGAAATATGAATGTTGTTAGTTCTAGTGATTTCTTTATATTTTTTTTGTGAAGAGTTTTGGGTAGAAGCCTATGTTGTTAGCTTCATCCATCCACCTTACATTTCACATATCTTAACCCTTTCTCATTTCTATCTCTAATATTTTACCATTTCATTTGAGCTTAAAAGAGTCAACATTCATTAAGTTGACAAGGAACCAACCTACTCTAGAGGTTGAGTCAAAGTAATTTGATTCATCCAATGTTGGGTTTGGGCTATAACTACTGGGTGCTTATCTTCAAGACTAATCATTAGATGATACTTATAGTACATTTCCATATTGGTGTCAATCTAAGCCACAACATTTTTTGGCACACTCGGTGGGACTTTTCACAAAGGTATTATCTCTCATTAAGTGAAGATTAGTCCCAGTAATTATTTTGTTTCATGGAGGAATCAAGGTTTAATGAATTTTCTAGACCTCACCAAAAAAATAAAGTAAATTCACTTGGTGAATCCCTAACTTTAGAAACCTAGAAACCCATGTTTATCACCATTATATTTCATGTTTACTAGGTCAACTACAAAAAACAACCAATAACCAATACCTTTCTTTGAGCTATTTTCAAGAAATGCTAGACATTGAAATTATCCTTCTTCCAAATCCACCTTTGATGATATTGAGTCAACACCAACTTCTCAAGTATACCTTAAGCCTAGTATACCTAGTACTCTAATCAACATAGCTCAAGATCAAGATGTTAGTTAACAAATTTTCCCTAATTGGAATACTTTCGTTCCTTTAGATCTCCCACATATGAATGATATTTTTGAAATCACACTAAAAGCTATACCTACTTATGATGGTTCTAGTAAAAATCCCTATGAACATTGCTAAGATGTTCTATTTATGAAATTCATCCACAACATAAAAAATTAAGATGTTATCATTAGAATTCTTGCGTTATATTTTAGAGGTAAAGTTTTGCACTAGTTTAGAACCCTTGAGGACAATAACATCTATTTATTGGATTATTTAGTAGGTAATTTTGTTGAATAATTTAATTATTCTATATATCCTTTCTCACTTCTAACCCAATTTACTATCACTCGAAGACATCATCAAGAGTCTAGCTCTAATTTTAATCTAAGGTTCAATAGAACTTGGAAAAGAATTCCTCATGAATTTAGACCAACTGCTCCTCTAGCTTATATGTATTATATCAGAGCCCTCGATCTAGAATTAGAATTACAAACCCAATAGTCAAGAGCAACTATTTTCCCATAGGTTTATCAAATGGCTATCCATGCAAATAATATCCTAATTTTAGTGGGTAGATTACCTCCCAAGCTTGTTATGTCTTACTATCCTAAAATTACTCAACATCCTTATCAATCAAAAGTAGCATCACTTCCTCCTTTAGATCTTCTACTATTGTCAACCAAGTTTTCTTCAATGGCTCTAATCCCTCCTTCCAAACTAACATCTACTTTGATTCCTTTCCTTTCTATCCCATATCAAGAACCTCAAGAATCACCATTATTGCTCGACATTCAAAATAACTTCAAAAAAATCAACATGGTGAATGCAATGGAGAAAAGAGAGGTAGAAAGATCTCAAAAAATAATATCTCCATACATCAATAGAGATCAAAGGCCTAGTACAAGTAGCAATACAGGGCCTAAGGTTAACATTAATCATGAAGACCATGAGATAGCTCTTGAAACCAGTGGATATGCTTGGTGTCTTGTGTGCAATAATCCTCATAGCCTTAACACTTGTGTCATGTATCAAATCCATGTGAAAAAATACATAGAGAAGGAAAAGAGAAACCGAAAGGGAAGAGTGAGTATGATTTGATCACCTGAACAAATAGTACTTGGACAAGATTTCTTAGAATAATATGCAATCTTTGTGTTGACGAGGTCAATAAAGAAACCATTGTAGGTTTATCCATAGAAAATGAGATAGTACCAAGTTCCTTTTCAAAATAAAAGGGAACAACCCTTGCCAAATAATGACAAATTTCTAGTTCCATAGGAAGGAGAAAAGAGGTATCCAATCCCCAAGGAATAAGGGAGTGATAAATCCACCCCAAATAAAGGTGATCAAGAAAAGCATAAGGAACATTTAGGCTCAAAATATGAATCTAAAGAAAAGTTAAATTTTCCTTCTATCACTAAGAGACAAAGAATTGAAGCCAAACAATAGTATAAAAGAAAATTTGGGGGGTTAGATAAGAGAAATGAGAAAGTCCCTTAAGGGAAAACTAACTTCAAAATTGTAGGATTTAAGATAACTCCTTCCAAAGCAATTTTGTATGATACACTTTTATTCCTGGTTAGATTGACCTATTAAAATATTATCCAAATAGAAATTCTCAGGAAAAGGAGAATGTTACTATGTTCAACTTAGCACATGACCAAGAAAAAATGACTCTAGCAACACTAAAAAATAAGCCTCCTCCTTTTTATATTTCATTAATGATGGAAGAATGGATTGCTCACAACTACATGATAGATTCAGGTGCTTAAACCATAATTATGCCTAAAGTAGTTTGTGAAGAAATGGGTATGGAATATACCTGTTTTTATCTAAAAGTATTACAATTAGATGGAACACCAGTCAAGACCATTGGGGTATTTTAGAATGTTCTAATGAAATTACAGAGAGCACCAGAGGTAACTATAGTAAAAGGGATATTTTTAGTTGATCTAGAACCTTATTTTGGCTTATGCCTTTCAGGAGAATTCATTTTCAAGTTAGGAGGATAAATGTATTTGGACTACTCTTGTATGATGATTCCTCACAAAGGCAAGAGAATAAGGATAGTTCTTGAAAAACTAGTAGCCTATCATATTGAGAAAATTGAGGAAGACATGTATAATCACTCTATAATGAAGAGATCAAAATTAGTGGAGATCCTTGAAGATTTGGAAATTGAATATGAGTTACCATTTAAAGAGGACCACAATTTTCTTGAAACTGGAATGGGCACCTACAACATTTTTTCTAAAATAGAGAAAAATACTCATTCCTTATCCAATCAAACATTAAGAAATAGAAAAATTGGGCAATGAACTTTTATGGAGCAAGATGTAAAAATGGGGCTAGATTTGGCATAGTTTTGAAATATCCTTTTGAAGGAGTGAAGATTTTTACATTTATGTTGACTTGATCTTGTACTAATAATACTACAAAATATGGAGCCTTGTGCCTAGGTTTGATCTAGGTATAGAAAATGGACATTAAAATGCTAGGTATATATGGTAACTTTGAGCTTATGGTGAATCTGGTTATAGATAAATGCAATAGCAAACACCATTGCTTAAAAACATATAGGAATAGAGTATGGGAGTGATGGAATATTTTGATACTCTAAATATTCATTCTATTCCTAGACACTAGAATATTTTGGTTGATGCCCTAGCTGTCAAAGGTTCTAATTTCAATCCATCCTCAGAATTTGGTTCGGTTAAGGACAAATGAGTTAAGATAGTTTTTAGGTCTTCAATGCTAGATAGACAATTTTTTTGATAGGTTTTTGAAAATTATGATCATATTGTTGATTTCATATTTAGAGAGACTTGTTGTTCTAACTTGTAGGAATATATACCTCAAGAAATTGAACAAGATATCATACACTTGAAAAAAAATCACATTCCTAAGGGTTTTATCACAGAGAGTCTCTTTGATAATGAAGATGGTAAAAAATCTAGAACTATGAAAATTGATTATGAAGTCTATAGAGAAATAGAAATTGAGAACGATAAAAAGCTTAAGGTTGGTGTTCAGTACTCCCTAGAGGAATTTGAAGAATTGAAAGCTTTATGCCTCCAGTATCAGGATATTATATCCTGGACCTATAAATATTTGAAGGTATATGATAAAAAGGTAATCCAAAATACCATTGAACTAGTCCTTGAGGTAAAACCATTTAGACAAAAATAGAGACTAGTGAATCCTAAAATTGAGGTCATTATGAAATAGAAATTGATTAAAATTTTAATGGTAAAATAATTTACCCATTTAAGCATTCCACATGGGTTGCTAATTTTGTGCTTGTGAGAAAGAATGGAGACATTTGCCTATGTTTTGATTTCAAAAATATAAATAAGGCATGTTTAAAGGATCACTATCCCCTTCCTTAGATAGATTAAATTTTGTAGATGGTTGCAGGGGCTAAGAGGTTTTCTCTGTTAGATGACTTCTTTTTTTATAATCATATTTGGGTAAAATATGAGGATCAATTTAAGACTACTTTTACTACAAAATAGGGTACCTTCACTTATAAAATAATTCCTTTTGGTTTGTCTAATGTAGGAGCCAATTTTCAAAGGGCTATGATTTGGTAAATAAATTCATTCTTATATATCTAGATGATATGATTGTATTTTATCATAAAAAGAAAGCACACTTGAAGCACTTGGAATAGGTCTTTAAAAAGTGCAAGGAGTTTTGCATATCTCTTGATCCCAAAAAGATCATCTTTGTAGTTCATGAAGTCAAGTTATTGGGATATGTGGTTTCCAAACAAGGAATGTCAATAGATCTAGATAGAGTGAAATCCATATTGGCCCTTCATATTCCCATGAATAATAAATCCTTACAATCCTTCTTTAGTTAGATCAACTTTGTAAGGAAGTTCATATCTAATTTTTCTCAAATTTTAAACCCATTTCAAAGCTTCTTAAGAAAATATCGAGTTCAAATGAACTGATAAGAGAAATAAAGATTTTGAATTAATCAAGTAGGCCATTGCTACAACCTTAGTGCTAATAAAACCTAAATTTTAATAAATACTTCATTTTATATACCTATGGATCCGATGAGAGTTATGTTGTAGAGCTAATAGAAAAGGATGATGTTGGAGATGAACATACCATATTCTTTTGGATTCAAACTCTCCATGAATACTAGGTGAAATTTAATTTTATTGAGAGACAAGTATTTGTAGTTATGAAATCATTAAAAAAAAGTAGATAGTACTTGGATCAAAGTAAGACAATGGTGTATGTAGTACATCCAGATTCTAGAAGCTTCATCCTACAAGGTGAGTTGGGTGATAAAAGAGTGGAATGGATTCCTAAGATACAAGAATATGATGTAGAATCCATCCTATAAAACTGGTTAGAGGTAAAGCATTATGTCAGGAACTAGAAAAAATAGTAGGCTTAGATCATATAACAACTTTTTAGTCATCAAGGTTATACGAAGAAAATATAGTGTTTTAGAAAGTTCAGATTGGATAGATTAGCTTACAAACTACTTCCAAATAGGGGTATGCCCTCAAGGTCTAAATTCTTCATAGAGATGAAGATACATACTCCAATATTTGAAATATGTAATCTTACCCAAATGAATATATATAAAGAACCTTGATGGAGTTCTCCTAAAATATGTGAAGGATGAGCAAAAGAAAAAAGTTCTAGATGAATTTCACAAAGGACTATCATGAGGATATTATTCAGGAAGGACAACTGCTATGAAGATAATAAGAGTAGGATATTATTGGCTTATCATTTTTGTTGATTCTTTAAAAATAACAAGAACTTATGATAAGTTCCAGATGTATGTAGGAAGAAATAGGAATACATTATTTTCCCTCAAGCCTATTTCGATAGAAGAGCCTTTCCAACAATGGGGGTTAGACTTTATCGTTTGAGTATATTACATTATTTAGTACATGCTATTGTACCACCTTGGGTACATCTTTAGATTAGGAGTGTGTCTTAGATTAGAGAGTGAGTATTTACTTTATGTAATATAATAATGTGCAAGAAAATACATAAGTGTCTTGGAGTTAAGTGTGCAAGTATGATGAGTGTATATGTGCACAAATGTCCTTTATGTAAGAGTGCACATGTGTCCTTAAAGTAGGAAAGTGAAGAGTCTCAAGAATATTGAAGACCAAGAGTACTCCATATGAAGAGTCACATTCCATTATATATGTATGTATGTGTGTGTGTGTGTGATACAATGTAGAGTGAGTGTGTGTGGAAGTATGGTGTATTTGAGATATTTATTCTATATAAAAATAATATTTTAATGAGAATTTTGTAATGGTCATTTTATGAGTTATTGCAGAATTTATTTATGATTTTTATATGATTAAATTATTGTCATTATCATATATTTTATATAGCAACTTTATTTTAGATCTTGTGGTTATTTTGCTTTAAGTAATAAGCATCAAAAGCTAACAGTGGCATCAGAGCTACAAGGGAGATTGATAAGAAATAGGAAGATTTCTTTTACATAATTTAAATTTTTCTATTTGGATAGAGTCTTTCCAAATATTTTTAGAAACTCATGAAGACTAGGACTCAACATAGATTTATTTCCACCAGATTAAAGAACAAATCCTGAAGTTTATTTATTTCAAAATTTTGTAGATTTGGATGTCTTTGATTTATATTATCTAAGATTTTTTTGTAGAGAATTAGTTCTCAAAATTTGATAAGATTTATACAATAGATACACAATAATTTTACCTTTTATTACTTTTAACTCTATGTGCTTTCCTCATGCAGGAATTAGTTTTGGAGTTGCAACAAAAGAGTAGACATTGAAGATTAAGGAGGTCCAAGAAAGAGGTCCCATTGGATATTGAATATTGGAGATTGAGGAGGTCTAAGAAAGAGGTCCCATTGGATATTTAATATTGAATATCGAGGATATCCAAGAAATAAGTACCCATAGAATATTAGAGATTGAAGATTGAGGAGACCTAAGAAAGAGGTTCCCATAGGAGATTGAAGGAAGAAGAGAGAAAGAGACCATAGAAGACCTATTAAAGATTGAGAAAGAGGAGACTTGAGAGAAGAGGTCCTCATTGTCGATTTGAGAAAGGACAGGATATTTGAGAGAGAATATTGAGGAGGCCTAAGAAAAATATCCATTAAAATTTTGAAGGAGAAAGAAGAATAATAGAGAAGCCCTATTGAGAAATTGAAAAAGTGGCCATTGGAGATGATTTGAAGAAATTTAGAAGTAGAATATTGCAAGAAGAATAAAATCTTAAAAAGAAGTAATCACATCAAAATTGGGATAATTATTGTCATCCAACAACTAGCCCAAAAGGATTTATGAAACTTATTCAAGGAGAAGGATTTTGGCAAGAAGTTTGCAAAATTTGAGAAAGTATTTTTTGAAGACTTCAAGACATTCAAATTCTTAAAGAAGAGGCCAGAAAAGAGGACAAATTTGAAGACAAAATTCAATGGAAGCTAAGGAGGAGAAAGAAGATTTAAAGAGGCCACAAATTGATATTTTGGAGAAAGACATTAAAGTTTTTGAAGGATTATTTTTTAAGGAGAATATTGCAAATTTTTGGGGTAGAATTTGCAGAGTTTTAGGAGAACAAGATAGAGGAGACAAAATCAGAATTTTAGAGGAAGCATTAGAAGGAGATAGAAGAGCTGAAAATTAGAGAAGTTTTGGGATTTTTTTGGAAGTGTTTTTGGATAGCTTATTGAAGGAGGAATTGATAGAAATTTAAGGTAGATAACTAAAGGAGTCAGAGGTAGAATATTGGACTCCATTTGGTGCTATAAATTTCAGAGAATTTGGGCAGAAAGTTGAAGGAGATAGAGCTGTATTTTAGACAACATCTGAAAAAGAAAGTAGCTGCAAATTGAAATACTTTTGTACAACATATTTGGAAGAATATAGGAGCTCAATTTGGACATAATTTTGAGAAGAAAAGGAGCTATGAGTTTCAGAAAATTTGGGTAGCATTTGATAAGAGACAGAGTATATTTTTTAACAACATTATTGGAGGAAGAAGAAGATAGTTTTTGGCAGTATGTTTTAGTCAACATATGGCAAGTGGTGAGATGACATATGTTGACTAAAACATTCAAGATACCATAACGTCTTTAAAATGCTTTAGGTTGATCATTGCCAAGTGTTACACTATGAGGAAGGACGTTAGAGAATTAAAGTGGTAAAAGGATATCTATGGTACGTGATCTGAAGAGGTAAAGTCATTGCTCGTCATTTGGCACATTAGAAATAGAATGCAACAACCTTAGAGAGAATTAAAATGTTTTAGGCATTTATTAATGCCTGGGATGTAAATAGCACAAGAGATATTTAGTTTGGAAGAAAGTTCAAGTTGTAGAAATAGGAGAGTGCCTTGCAATAAGAAGTCTATTGAATCTTCAACAATGAAGACCGATTATTTTTCCCAGAATAGTATGCACCTAGATTATTAAGGTAAAATTTATATTATTATTTGTTTTATTTAAAGGTTGGAGTAATAAGGAGGAATTTATAATTGGTTTATGAAATATTGAGTTTGATTATTATATTATCACATTGATTAATTAATGTTATTGGAGGTATAAGGTTTATAAGTGGCAAATCAAACCCTAGATATTTTATTACTGCATTTTGGAAAGTTTTGAGAAGTTTTGAAAAACTGCTTTAAGGTTTTGGGAAGATAATTACATATTTTGTAATTATTTTATTTGATTTTGTAAAGCAATTTGAAATATTTGCAAATTGATAATTTTGGAGAAATTAGGAGTTTAAAATCAAATTAGGAATACAAAATTTGCAAATATATTTTTACTAAATTTCTAAATTTATAATTGGAGAGTTATAAGGAATTCAACACCAACATAGGATTGTGAAATTTAGAATTTAGAAATCATATTTTTGAAATTTAGGAGATATAAGGAATATAACATAGAGTTTTTTTGGATATTTAGACAATTACATTGACATTGGTCTCTCATTCAAAATTAACAAGACATAAGGAATCCAACTTAAAGTTTTTGAAAGTAGAGAATTTTATCAAAATTGAAACATCAAATTTATCTTTAGTCTTTCCATAATTAGGGAGACAAAATAAGTATAACTCAAAAGAAAATTTAGAAGCTAAGTATTTTATCAAAGCTATATTACATTCAAAATACTATAGAGCTATAAAAAATTCTACTTCAAAGGTTTAAAAGATACAAAGCTAAAGAATCATGGATGAAATAGTGAAGAAAACATTTAATGAAGATAGTGAAGAAATGTTACATGCACTCAGGTTTTATTCACATGGCTTAATACCCAACATTGATGGAGATTGAATATTTGATGTTCTAAAAGACAAATTGATTTTATTTTTTAAAGAAGCTAAAGAAGGAAAATTTACTACTTTTATGGGATATCTTCATGAGAAGATTTTTAGATCTTGTTGGGAGTCTCAAAACTTCAGAAGAATGTCTAATGATGTATCTTTCATTAATTATCTTTGAACTTTTTCAAGAAAAGATACAAGTTGAAAGAAATGATTCATATAATTATCTCAAAGAAGAGTCATAAAAAAAAGGTCATATTATTGTGATGATTTACTAACTCATTGCATCAAAGACATACCATCAATGAAAATATAGAAATAAAAGAAAAAGTGAAGCAAGAAAAGGAATCATATCAAGAGAGGGAAGATGAAGATTGAACAAAAATAAGATACTTATTTGAAGACTCCAAATATAAATTTATTGGAGATAGATTGAAGACTGAATATGAATACCATATTGAAGACTAAAGTCTTCAATAACCAAATAATGTAATATAGGGGGGTGTTGGAGTATATTACATTATTTGGTACATGCCAATATACCACTTTGGGTACATATTTAGATTAGGAGTGTGTCTTAGATTATAGAGAATGTATTTAATTTATGTAATGTAATAATGTGTAGAAAATGCACAAGTATCTTGTAGTTAAGTGTGCAAGTATGATGAGTGTAGATGTGCACAAGTGTCCTTTATGTAAGAGTGCAAATGTGTCCTTAGAGTAGGAAAGTGAAGAGTCAGTGAAGGCCAAGAGTAGTCCATATGAAGAGTCACATTCCATTATATGTGTGTGTGATACAATGTAGAGTAAGAGTGTATGGAAGTATGGTATATTTGAGATCTTTATTCTATATCAAAATACTATATTTGTGATCATTTAGTAATGGCCATTTTATGAGTTATTGTAAAAGTTATTTATGAGTTTTATATGATTTGAATATTTTCATTATCATATATTTTATATAGCAACTTTATTTTAGATCTTCTGGTTATTTTGCTTTTAAGTATTAAGCATAAAAAACTAACATTTATTGGAATGATCAACCCCAATTTTTTAGCTAGCCATAAGTATATATTGACTACTACTGATTACTTTACCATATCGATTTAAGTAGTACCTAGTAAGAGGGTTGATCAAGAGGTTGTGATTGATTTCATTGAAAGCCTCATTACAAGGTTTGGCATACTTGATGATCTAGTAAGTGATAATGGTCTTGTTGTTGCCAGTGCACAACTCACCCCAATTTGGAGACCCACTTGAAGTTTTAGGTTTTATTTGAACTTTTTTCTTGCATTAAAATCTTTGAAAATTCATTTACACCAAGATTTTTGAAATTTTGATTACATTGAAGTTTTAAAACTATCGATATTTTTACATCTTAAAGACCTATATTTAGTTGCAATGATTTGGATTGAACATATTTGAATATTTGTAGCTTAATTGCATTGTTTCAAGTTAAATATTTTAGAATTATCAAATTTCAATTGTTTTAAAAAAAAAAAATTAAATTTCATTTTAGGGTTACTCCAATTTCATCACCTTTTCCCTACAATTGATGCAAATTGATATGGCCATAACTTGAACTAGAAAACTATGTTTAGGGTGATTCAAAAACTAGTGGAAAGAGCTTGATCTCATCTTCATAATGGAACTAAATTTTCATAATTTTATCTATCACAATGGCAAAATTTTTTGATGATAGCAATGGTTTGACTACCCATTTGGCTCATTTAGACACCTAAATATTTTTGTAAAATTCTGAGCACTTTGAATTTTACCCTATGTTTGGCACTACGGGACAACTCAGAGATCCAGGTCAAATATGGTTTCCATAAACCATGACTAAAATAAGTTTTTTATGAGTACAAAAATTACCATAAACTTTATAATTACCTTTTAGTTGTTTTTGAAAAATTATTCACTTTAAATTGGTGTTAAAGTGGGCTTAGATCTCAGGAGAGCCTATTGCCGACATCCAATGAGAACTCATCACCGATATAACAAAGCTATCACTCTTACATCAACAAAAAATCTTTTACATTAGCGATGGAGTCATCTTCGATCCATGAACAATATATATTTTCCATCAACGAAGAATATATGACTTCAGTTAATTTTTATTGATAGACCTAGCTCTTGCATCAACGACCAATACTTTGCATTAGCGAAATTAATTTAACCATTGTTGATTGACCAAAGCTATTTACGATGCATTAGTGATAAATTTTTTGCATCAACGACAAAGGATTTGCATGAGCGATAAATCTTGTAATGGTTTATACAAATTTTACGAATAATTTTATGAATATTAAACTCTAGAATGAGATTATCAAAATTTTACATTTGCCCAATATTTAAGACATGTGGTATACCTTTAAATCAATAGCTAGTCAAATTTTGTTGGTCATGAAAAGAGGCCATCACTGATGTATCTCCTACAGGGATTGCACATTAGCGACAAAGGTTATTTTGGTTAATAATCTCCAATAAGAGCAACCTTGACATTTTAATAAAATCTAAAGGTTTTGGTATAAATTTAATAATAAAAAGAGCTTGTCATCAATATAACAAAGCTATAGCTCTTCCATCAATGACAAAGTATTTGCATGAGTGACATGAATTTAACGGCTCAAATTCCATCACCGATAAAACAAGGCTATCGTCGATGCATTAACAATAAAGGTTTTACATCAGTGATATGGTTTATAATGAGCTATTCTAGATTATAAATATTATAATAATATTATGCAGATATAAGCATATATAATGATTAATTAACCCTAATGTTGAGTACTTTAATAAAACTTTATGGAATGATTTAATAAATAATTTGGACAATAAAATTCCTTTGCTAATAAAATCATGCATTGCTGACATCCAATTAGATCTCATCACTAACAAAAAGAAGCCATCACCGATGCATCGACGATAAAGGTTTTACATCACTGACAAGGGTGTATTTGCTAATAATCATCGATAAAAACAATATTATCATTTTAATTAAGACTGAAAAATATATTTAACAAAGTCATTGCTCTTCCATTAATGACAAAGGCTTTCCATGAGCGACACAAATTTAATGACTTAAGTTCCATCACCGATAGAACAATGTCATCTCTGATGCATGAACAACAAGGGTTTTTGCATGAGCGATAAGGATTATGCATCACCAATGAAATTTAAAAGGGATTTTTTGAAGTCTTAACTATAGAAATGATTTTAACATGAAATATGAGATCTTGGGTAAAATGACGAAGACTTTTAATCATTCGGATTTAATATTAAAATGGAATATTGGAAACCCTAATATCAAAATTAAAATGAAAACCTTAGCATCGAATTAAATAATATATATTTTTGGAAATAATAATAATAAAGAATTAATCTCAATGAATTTTGACATTAGAATTGGATTTAATACATTGGCTTTAAAATTAAAATTTAATGTTAAAACATTAATAATGAAAAATTTAAAAATTTAAAACTTTAAAAAATAATGTAAAATTAAAAATTAAAGTGAAATATGATGTTAAACCTTAGGAAGTCTTTTAATAAATCTAAAATCATTCAATTTAATATAAATAAAAGTTAAAATTGTTTTTCTTTTGTCACCAGAGTATTCATGGGTGCTTTCCTTTTGTGTTGCAGAGGGACAAATGGAAGTTAAATAACCAAAGAAAAGAAGTCGAAGATCAAGCAACTGAGCCAAATATGAAATGCCAAAAAATCTACAACATTCTAGAATATATGATTTATACAGCTGGAAACCATTAGATCTGAATAAATTGTAGGGATTGGATGCAAAATAGCGAAAATAAAAATGATGACGAGGATTTACCACTGATCAAACTAGGCCATGGAAGACATTGGAAGTTGGAAAATATGGAAGAAACTACATTCATTGAACTTAGACTTCATTTCAGACCAATTGGGAGATGACAATTCAACTACCCCAAAGCTTCATAGAGACAATTCTCTTAGTTGAATACAACTTGGATAGATAGTTGATTTACAATTGTAAACCATTGAAGTCCAATTGTAAACCACCAGAAACTACTAGAAACCATTTGAATTGTTAGGCTATAAATAGCCAAAGAGACCCTATTCCAAAGGGTTGGATGCCATTTTTAGCAATAGATATTTAGGAATTTTCTCTTTCTTTGATAGTTTGATGAGCATCTGTACCCCTGTTATTGTAATTGGAGATTTGTAATGGCAATCATCTGTAGCAAGCAATTTTGAGAATATGTAATTCTTGAATATCTTCATTTAATGCAAAGTACTAAGATTCTTGGTGTAATCTGTGCATGATGATGGTGGTTGCATCAAAGTTAATTTCAGCATTTTGTTCCTTTTCCCTTTGAATATGGCACCATCTTGGTCTTAGATTGTGTGATAGTTGATCAAGACTAAGGTTGGTTTGATTCAAAATTGGATGCTTCAATATATTCATTGCAAGGCTTCAAGATCACAATAACTTGTTTGAATTTTCTTTCTCTAACCATTTCCTTTTGATTTTTTTTTGAAACTTGATTAGATTAGGAGTAGATTAGTTGAATTTCAGTTTCTAAAGCTTATTATTATGATTATGTGCTTCATTTCCTTTAATTTTTAGAATATACATTGGAATTGGTTATAAATAATATGATTATGATGCAATGAATGAATGTATTATTGATAATTTTAAGGTAGCAAGCCTAGAATATTGCTTTTCTTTGATATTTTAAAGTAATTTGTGTTATTACATTCATATATGATGATCAATTAAGCAATTAACCTAGGTCTTTAGATCTTCATGATTAGATAGTGAAACAACTCTCACCCTTGTAACAATTATATGTAACCCTAAGTGATCCACATGCCTTACATTCCTATACATTTTTGAATTAAGACTTGATATTTGATATACATTATCAACCAGGTTAGACCAAACTTACCTGAATCTTGGGGGATCAATGTTCCCTTTGAAGAAAGGACACTTTGTCCTAGTTTTTGGTGTATTTTACAACTAATAAAATATAACACTCAATATATTTGGCACGAGAAGGAGGGCATGAACTGAATTGGTTATTGTTGCTTTAAGGATTTTAGAATTGTTCATATAGTGACTTGTTGATTGTGAGTTGCTAATTCTCTAAGTCCTCTCATCCCTTAATGTGCAATAAGAAATGGTGCTAGAAGGAGGGTCTAAAAGTGTTTAATTTGATTGCTAAAATTGTTTATTTAGAGCTTGAAATTCCCAATTTATTGTTACTGTAATATTGGATTCATTATCATTTGAAGTTGTGAATTGTTGATTTTCTAAAACATCTAATCCCTCAACGTGCAACAAGAAATAATGCTATAAGGAGGGCATGGATTATTTTTTTTACTTTTACTAGAGTTTAATTTCTTATTTATGTAAAATTTTGGTCTCTTTAATCCACAACAAGAGAAATGGAAATGATCTTTGTTTTATTGTTACTTTAGGACCTAAAATTGTCTAAATTTATTGTAGATTGTTTAATTTTGAGCTTAAATTCTCAATTCTAGATTTATTAAACTTAAAAGTGCTTTATTCTCTCAATTATAATTAATCATATTCCATACATACTTATTCACAACCCATTATACCATTTGTTGATATATTTTTCACTCCATTAAATTCACCAATGGCAACATTTGCACCTTGGTTAGGTGGTAGTAGTCCATTGAACATACCTGGACCAACCCATGATATGCCTAAGAATGCAAAGAGATATTTACTTAAATACAAACATGATGGAGCTAGTATATTTGAAGAATGCATTCATGTTTATAAGGATGCTTTAATTCGGTTACAAGTTCAACATGAAGATGTGGCTTGTAGAATGTTTTATTTTGCCTTAGATGAGAAAGCATATGATTGGTATATCAGGTTGCCTAAAAATTATATTACCTCTTGGGTTTAGTTGGAAACAAAATTCATAAATAAATTTAAGATACCTATAGATCCTACTATTATATATCATCAATTTGCCTCAACCAGGAGAGAACTAACAAGATTATAATGCTTTTAAATACTAGATTTCATATGCTACATAACAGGTTGATTCCACCTTATACTATCAATGTTGAAGAAACTATTAAAATGTACTAAAAATATTTAGATCCTCTCACTTCCATGTTTGTAATAAGGGAACCTCATATCACTACTTTACAAATGGTATATAGTGAGGCCTTGATAGTAGAACAACAATTGATGCCTTAGGGCTTTGGTATAGGTCAATTACCTTCCTTAGGATAGTCAAGTGCATACAATCAAATGCCTATGATTAACCCAATTTATTGATTATAGCTACTATTTTTGAATACCATACCATACTCTAATCATAGTCAATCATTTAACCATCAATAATTTAATACCCAATATTACCACTGTACCCACCCTACCATTTCTACATATGTAGATAATCAATTTACTACACAAAATGTGCCCACATTTCCAAATATTATTCAGTCTCAGAATGCCCTAGGTTTTAAACATAGAAAAGGTAGAATATCCACCTTTCCTTCCAACCGCTAGAATTCCTAGTAAAAGTTTACACAATTGTTTGTTGGATTCAAATGCTATTGATAATGAAAAACCATATGTTGTTAACCAAAAATTAGAGTTGACTCCTATTCACACCAGTAATGAAATTGTTGCATTGGATAAGATAGAAGTAAATTTTGTTGAGGTACTAAATAAAATTCATAAACAACTGACTATTGAACCTAGGTTACAAAACTACAATGATTCTCATCTGATAGGTATCCTGGATGCCTATAAAATACTACATAGTTATGATTGATCTGAAGTCATAAATAGTGATTTGGCTATAAAATTTTCAAAATTAGGATCAATATTGGAAGAACTCATATCTGATCATAAGAATGAGGATAGTATTCCAAGCACTAAATTGAAAATGGGAATTCACACCTTGCTAGTAGAAACTATGATTGAAGATAAAAGTTCAATAATAGATATATCACATAATAAACATAAATTAATTGAAGATCAGTTAAGGACTTTTGAGTTTGATGAATCAAAATCTAAGTATGGAAGTGTTGATGAAGTAAAATCAAGCTGGTGGGGTGAAAGAGGTAAAATGAAAGCTCTCAATTTTATAGGATTGGTGTTACTATATGATAAAGCTCATGAAATCCAATATGCTTGTCATTACAAGCATATCCCAAGTTACAATAACAATATCTAGGATCCTAGGAAATTCAATCACAATAAGGTAGTCTTGTATTATAGTTGTATTATAGTGTCCTATTTTGATACACTTTCGTTTACTCTGTTTCGATACAATTTTCAATTTTTAATGTTTATTTTGTTTTCTCTATTTTTTCAAGTTGTTTTCTTGTTAAATTTTTTTTAGGGGTTTTGTTTGATTTTACTGGTTCAATTAGTTCATTTATTTTCATAAAAGCTCATGTTTGATTTTATGCTTTTGTTTTTTTTATTTTCATGCTATTTTTCTTCCCTCAAATTTTGACAAGTGGGAATATTTCTTATCAATTGAGGATGAATCACTTATTTTGAAATTAGGTGAAGTTAAATATTAGTGAATCAGATTATTTGGTTTTATTCTTTGATTATGGGGCTATAACAGATGAAACTGGAAATAATGTAACACAATGTTGAAAGCTTCACATTTATTGATAACACTTAAGTAATTCTCAAGGTCATAAGGATGAAATCATATTGCTTTGATGATTAGGCAAAAATATATACACTCTAATTTTAGCCTTATAGATCCCTAACCCAAAAGCACATTCAATATTTACAATTGATCAAAATACTTCTTAATCAAGAAGGAAAATCTTAACAATGCAATAAAATAAAGTGCTTAGGTGATTCACATACCTCTATCGGGGCTATAAACGCTTGGTTGGTAGTAGAGCAATGTCTATAAGGAATCAAGGTCATATCCACAAGAGCTATGAACGCTTAACTGGAAGTGAAACAATGAAAAAGTAAATTATTTTTTATGAGTGACATATTTAGTAGCCTAACTTCAAATTAAATGATGAAATCCCGATGGACCTAAAGAATGGAAATGAATGCACTAGCACACACTTAGAGATGAAATGAACTAGAGCATTAATTTCAAGTGAATTTTTTGAACCTCATTTTCTTAGAATATTACCAAGTGATTTGCATTTCATTAGTTAAAAATTTCACTTATTTCAAGCTAGGTTCTTTGTCCAAAATGCTCAGGAGCATTTTCCAGTAGAGTCACCATTTGTTGTTGCCATTGCACAACTCACCCCAATTTGGGGACCCACTTGAAGTTTTGGGTTTTATTTGATTTTTTTGCTTGCATTAAGATCTTTGAAAATACATCTACACCAATATTTTTGAAATTTTGATTACATTGAAGTTTTAAAATTGTCGATATTTTTACATCTTGAAGACCTGGATTTAGTTGCAATGATTTAGTTTGAACATATTTGAATATTCATGTCTTAATTGAATTGTTTCAAGTTAAATGTTTTAGAAAAATCAAATTTCAATGGTTTCCCTAAAAGTTTTTAAAAATTTAAATTTCATTTTAGGGTTACTCCAATTTTGTCACCTTTGCCCTACAATTGATGCAAATTTATATGGCCATAACTTGAGATAGAAAAATCCATTTAGGGTAATTCAAAAATTGGTGGAAATATCTTGATCTCATCTTCACAGTGGCAGTGGATTTTTAGAATTCTAGCTACAAGTTTATCCAGAAATAACAGTTTATAATAGTTCATGAACTTTAGAATGTAATATCTCAAGAACCATGATGAATATTTTTATGATCTCAATAGTTTTGAGTACCCATTTAGCCCATTTAGATTCTTGGAAATATTCATAAAATTGTGAGGACTTTGAATTTTGCCCTATTTTTGGCACTACGGGACAACTCAGAGCTTTAGGTCAAATATGGTTTTCATAAATCATGACTAAAATTAGTTCTTAATGAATATAAAAATTATCTTAATATTTTTAATTACCTTTTATTTTTTGTGCAAAATTATTCACTTTAATTTGGTGCCAAATTAGACTTAGATCTCGGGAGAACCTATTGCCGACATCCAATGAGAACTCGTCAATTATATAATAAAGCTATCACTCTTACATCAGTGAAAAATATTTAACATCAACAACGGAGTCATATCTGATCCATCAATGATAAATATTTTTCCATCAGTAAAGAATATATGACTTTGAGAAATTATCATTGATAGACATAGACTATTGTTCTTGCATCAACGACCAATACTTTGCATTAGCAAAATGAATTTGACCATCACTGATTGACCAAGGCTATCACCAATGCATCAGTGAAAAATATTTTACATCAGTGATAAATATTGTAATGGGGTATGCAAGGTTTGTGAATAATTTTATGAATATTAAACCCTAGAACAAGATTGTTGAAATTTTACATTTGCCCAATACTTAAGACCTGTGGTATACTTTTAAATCAATAGTCAATCATATTTTGATAGGGATTGCACATCAGCTACCAAGGATATTTTAGCTAATAATCTCCAATAAGAGCAACCTCAAAATTTTAATTAAATCTAAAGGATTTGGCGTAAATTTATTAACAAAAAAAGCTCATCACCGATATAAAAAAGCCATTGCTCTTCCATCAGTTACAAAGGATTGACATAAATTTAAAAGGGATTTTTGAAGTCTTAACTATAGAAATGATTTTAGCATGAAATATGAGATCCTGGGTAAAATGACGAAGACTTTTAATCATCCAGATTTAATATTAAAATGGAATATTGGAAACCCTAATATTAATATCAAAATTAAAATGAAAACCTTAGCATTGAATTAAATAATATATTTTTTGGAAATAATAATAATAATAATGAATTAATCTCAATGAATTTTGACATTAGAATTGGATTTAATACATTGGCTTTAAAATTAAAATTTAATATTAAAATATTAATAATGATAAATTTAAAAAGTTAAAACTTTAGCAAATAATGTAAAATTAAAAATTAAAGTGAAATATGATGTTAAACCTTAGGAAGTCTTTTAATAAATTTAAAATCATTCAATTTAATATAAATAAAAGTTAAAATTATTTTTCTTTTGCCACTAGAGTATTCATGGGTGCTTTCCTTTTGTGTTGCAGGTGATATAACTAGAGAGGGATGAATGGAAGTTGAAGAACCAAAGAAAAGAAGTCGAAGATCAACGACTGAGCCAAAAATGAAATGTCAACAATATACAACATTCTAGAATCTCTAATTCATACAACTAGAAGCCATTAGAGCCAAAAAAATTGTAGGTATTGGATGCAAAATAGTAAAAATCCAAAGGTTGAAAAGGATTTACCACTAACCAAACTAGGCCATGGAAGACACTGAAATCCAAACAATCTAGAAGAAACTACATTCATTGAACTTGGACTTGATTTTAGACCACTTGGGAGATGACAATTCAACTACCCCAAAGCTCCACAAAGATGATTATCTCAATTGAAAACAACTCAAACAGATAATTCATTTACAATTATAAACCATTGAAGTCCAACTGGAAACCACCAGAAACTACTGGAAACTATTTGAATTGTAAGGCTATAAATAGCCAAAGAGACCCTATTCCAAAGGGTCGGATGCCATTTTTAGCAATAGATATTTAGGGATTTTCTCTTTCTTTGATAGTTTGATGAGCATTTATACCCCTGATATTGTAATTGGATATTTTTAATGGCAATCATATGTAGCAAGCAATTCTAAGAATATGTAATTCTTGAATATCTTCATTTAATGCAAAATACTGATATGAAGAACACAAGCTTATATTGAAAGGGGGGTGAACAGTATAAGACCATTTTTTACTTTTCTTTCCCAAAAATTATTATGCAATATATCAATAGCAATATCAACAATAGTAATCAAAGAAATACATAAATCACCACACACAATAGAGACACCTATTTAACATGGTTCACCCAATGTGGGCTATGTCTACGAAGAGAATATTTCACTAAAATTTTCTCAACAAATCTCTTGGGAATCCTTCCCTATTATAATGTTTATGGAACTTTTTCCTATTGAGTGAATATTTTGCCCTATAGCCAAAATGATCACCACAACTAGAGTATCAAACAAGAAACTCTCTCTTGCAAAGAAATTAAGTAGCATTATTCATTTCTCCAAGGTTCTTGTGAACAAACATTCATGTGCATGTAATCAATCAAGACTAAAGAAAATAAATGAATGTATACCATAATAACTTAAACCATGCAAGTAACAGTTAACAAGGGGCCTTTAATGATTCAAAAAAGTACTTTGCAACCATAATCCATTAAAACAACCAAATGTGAAGATAGCTTCTTTTAATGTTCTTGAGATTAAAGTGATCTACCCGAAACCTAGTTAGTAACCTCTTTTATCTTCAACTTAAAAAAATTCCAAATGAGAAAGTGTGTGGTATAAGCCACTTCATTTTAAGCTCCATGCCTTTAACATGAGGTTCATTTTTAGAGTTAGCAGATTCATTTTATCTTCATTTAAAAGTGTTCCACTATCCCTATGTTAGCATTTGGTGTTAGTAAAGTTAACAATGTTAGCATTAAATGTTAGCAAAAATTAGTAAGTTAGAAAGTTAGGATTCATTCACTTGATCTGACTTAATGTGCATTTGGAATTAGTAGCCCTCCTAAACCCATATTTTGTCTAAAAATTAGATGAAGGTGTTTGGAGATGCAAGAATGAAAATCTAAATTAAAGAAGTGGATCTAGAAGCGGCTTTCTCTTCTCCGCTATTAATCCCTGGTTTTCTTTGGGAAACACTAGATCTGTAAACAAACCCTCCAATTTTTGGTGCGAGCAGATCGCTTTCTCAAGCGTAGATGCAGAGCATACTCTTGGCAGATTTATTTACCTTCTTTATAACTTAGATTATTCATGGCAATAAATGAACTATTTATGAACATAAATTCTGGAATGGACCAGAATCAAGAAATCAACTACCTACAAAAATTTTGGAATGGACCAGAATCAAGGAACAATTAGCAAAATTTTTGGAATGGACCAGAATAGAATGAAAACAAATGCAAAAGAAAATTCTAGAATGGACCAGAATCAAAAAAGTAGATTTTAAGGTAATATTAATCTAAATATCAGAAAAATAAAACAGAAACATTATCTACAAAAGTTAGCTGGAAAAACCAAAATAGAACATTAATTTGGTTAGCAATCTCCTCCCTGCAAAACCCCAAGTTATGAGATGAAATTCTAAAACAACCTGACCTAACAGACTCGCAACATAAACACAATCAGATTAGATCAGATGCAAGACTCTAAGGAAACAAATAATTGCATCATTCTATCATTCACCTATCGTAACCCACTTTATGGCATAAATGAATAGATACAAGAAGCAATAATGCAAAGGAAAGATTTACAGAAATAACAACAGTCTTAGTTTCAGTCTCCTTTTGATTTCACACACAAAAGTTGCTCTTGCCAAATAAAAGCTCCTTTATTCTAAAATATAGTATTTTCTCTACAATTTCCAGCCCCTTGTACAATGACCTCCTTGGACATTTAAAGTTTTCAAAAATTGGTTCGTTTCCACTTCTTTCCTTATTCATTGGAAGCATGTAGCCATCATTATTACAAAAATTAATGAGCTCCCCTTTTAAACAAATGAACCCTAAAAATTTATAAAAATATTAAACCCTTAGTGTTCCTTATAACTCCATCTTTTATAATGTTAAAGTAAAACAAATAAAAATAAAATATAAAAATAAACTTTATATTTTATTTTTTCTATAACTCCTTTCAACATTTACAATAAACATATTCATATTTCATTCCCTTATATCTCCCCTTATTTTATCATAATATTTAAAAAAATTTAAAGGGTTACACTTATTACTCCATGCCTATATAATTATATTAAAATCAATACACAATATAGGCTTTATTAATCTTTATTATTATAAAATTCAATTTTACCTTCATCCACAATGACAAGGAGCAGCCAACACTTCCATCTATTCACAACTTGCAACAATCAACACTTATGTTATAAAAGTTTTGTCCTTCTCCTCTTCTCTCTAGAATTAAAAATGAAGATCGCCCGTAGTTATCCTTTATAAAATAAACTTTACATTAGGGTCATGAAGGTGTTAGGTTTCTTGTCAAATAAAATTTGGCATAATGATACCTCATTCGTTCTCATGTATATCATTTTTTTTTCTATTATTGAGTAAATACTTCTTATACATATACATGTCCGTCGTGGGATTGAACTTCATTTTTTATTTTAAACATTTATATGTACAAAAAACTAAGACAAAAATAAATACTTGAAACGCTCAAATGAAGAAAACATAAAATTCAACCCTAACAAAAACTAACAAAAAATATTGACGACAAAAAGTCGTCGATACAAAAACAGAAAAAGATCGAAAAAGATGTCGACAAGTAAAAGATCATCGACAAGAGAAAAGATCATCGACAATAAAATATCGTTGACAACAAACTAATGATAAATGCAAATTCAAAACAAACCGAGCATTAGACACTCAAAACCAACATGCAAACACCCAAATACCAAAAAATAAAAAGGTGGGTCCCCAATTTTGGGGTACGTTGTGGAGCAACCACAACAAATGGCGACTCTACTGGGAAATGCTCCTGAGCATTTCGGTGAGAACCCAACCTGAAAACCTACAACTCAACTGCAAGCGTTAGCAAATATCCAAAGAATGTAAATAGACCAAAAATACATGAAACATTAGAATCATTCAGCATCAGCTCAATGTGTGCATAGTGATTCATTCTTTATCGTTTGAAATAGTTCCACATTCTATTGCCAGTTTCACATGAATGCATATAATGAATCATGGAGGGTCTATGCAAGATTGAATGTATTGCCAGAATAATAAACTATGACTGGCCCGCTTTGCAAGGACTCATAAACTTTTAGTAGCATGAGCAGAAACATTAAAACTATCAAACCCTCTTAGGACCAATCATGCATGTATTGAGTTCATATACCCAATCTCAAGGTTGGTTATGCGCCACTACCATATTGAATCAATGTGCATGTGTAAGTGAAATCAGAGCTTTGGGGAATCAGATTCTCAACCTAAGCATGATGAGAATTTAACCCTATCCTTACTACTCTGATTTGAGTTTATTACCTCATCTTAAGCAAAATGATTAAACCTGTTATGGATAAAACTGCCAGGCTAGCCTGTCCGTGTGAGCGGTCAGAGGTCTTGCTTTTAAATGAGACATGTCACCACGCATGAGCCTACTCCACTGCCAGCCATGCATCTATAGCCCCGGTGGAGATCAACCCCATAGTCCGAGCTTTGGCTTTGGCTTTCTTGAATTTTAGGGATGACTACCCATCCTTGTGAGGGACACGTAGTACGATCCTTCCAACTCAAATGATGTGATGGAGGTGGAGTAGTAATGGCTTCCTTGAACCTTAGGGATGACTACCCATCCTTGCAAGGGACATGTAGTACGATCCTTCCAATCCAAATGATGTGATGGAGGTGGAGTAGTAATGGCTTCCTTGAACCTTAGGGATGACTACCCATCCTTGCAAGGGACATGTAGTACGATCCTTCCAATCCAAATGGGTTTCAAGTATTGTGGGAGTGGTGAAAACCACTGTTTCATGGACTATGTTTTGCATGATGGGATAGACAAGAAAAATTCTTTTCGCCTCACTTTTTCTTCCAAGTATGGTTTCAACCATTTTGCCCAAGATGTTCTTTATATGTGCAGAACGTGTCTAATTCAAGACAATGCGGCATCAGTTTCCAATCTCAAGACCTTACTTAATGTTTATTGTGCAATGATCCTAAGAGGGTCCGACATGCTTTTGGTGGTTGTCTTTGAAATATGGAATGGAATGAGACTCAAAGTTATTATGCAATGTATCCTGAAAACAAATGAGTAAGATGGATTATACAAAATGCTTCACCCTATCTTGCAAAATTGACAACTTTCATGTATCCCAAATTTCAAACGATATTCTTTAATGTGTTTGCAGTACTCGTGGAGCTTTCTGTAATACAATTCTGTTGTTTCATATACTTCTAGTCTTAAAACATTGATAAGGATACAAACTAACATCTTTGCTATCCCCTTCTCTTTTTTTTTTTTTTTTATATCAAGCCCAAAACTGGTCCAATGACCAACACACCAAGCTAAGAAAAAGAACAATGCAATCAAAATGCCTCAAAACCTTATTCAGAACAACCTCATCATGCTAAAATAAAGGTTGAAGGCAAAAGCCTAAAACACACCAAAAAAAAATCAAATCTGCACACACAAAACAAAGCATGACATATTTACATATAATACAAGGCCTTGCCATTTCAGGCCTGGAAATAGTGTTTTAAATGCAGCCCATTGATGGGTAAAGCCAAATATTTTTCATCCAAGGTTTTTAATCTAAAGTTGTTTTCACCTAGGACTTCTGAAATTTGGTAAGGACCCAACCATAAGTAATCAAATTTATCATGATCTCCTTTCCTCTCATGTCTCTTATCCCACAACAACACTAAATCTGAAACTTTAAATGTTTTGACTCTAGACCTTTTATCAAACCACCTTTTTACTACATCTTGGTGTTTACTAAAGTGAAGCATAGCCTCATCCCTCTTTTCATCCAGATGCATCAATTGTGTTAGTCTAGTTTCAAGTTTATTATCAGTTCCAAGGTAATATTTCATGAAATGTAATGTTTGTAACTTAAGATTTGTGGGAAAAATAGGATCTTGTCCATAAACTAAGTGGTAAGGAGATGTTCCTAATGATTCCTTGATTCTCGATTCTATCAGCCCAAAGAGCCAACTTAAGTTTGTTATGCCAATCTCTAGGATTTCTTTCAAGCAACTTTTTAATGACACATAACAAATTCTTATTAGAAGACTCAGCCAAGCCATTACCTTGTGGATAGTAATTGGAAGAAAACTTCAAACTCACCATGTTGTCGAATGCCCAATTTGCAAATTCCAGAGAGGAGAAAGCGGAACCGTTATCACTTACAATGGAGTTAGGCATTCCGAATCGAGTGACAATGTTATCCTCTAAGAATTTAATAACAACTTTTGAAGTGGCATTTTTAGTGGGGATAGCTTCCATCCACCTTGTGCAATAATATGTAGTCGTGAGAATGTATTTATGGGAATCAGATGAATTGGGACCGATGATCCCAACAAAATCCAAACCCCATTGTGCAAAAGGTCTAGACTCAATTACAGATTGTAATGGCATAGAAGCACCCCTTTCTCTATTTGCCGCAATTTGACAAGTATGACATGACCTCACATGAGCATGAGCATCTTTGAACAATTGAGGCCAATAGTAACCAGCTCTAAGGATTTGATGGGTTGTGGCATTAGCAGACCCATGTCCTGTCCCATACTTACCATGGAATTCCTCGAGTATTTGTGCTGCCTCTTTTTGATCAACGCAACGAAGGTAAATTCCTTCATGGTTTTTCTTGTATAATGCACCGGATCTGATTAGAAAATTAGCAGATTTTAGACGCAAGGCTCTTCGTTGAGTAGAATTTAAATGTGGTGGACACTTACCATTTAGTAAAAAATACACAACATCTACGTACCACTCATCTTCAGTTATATCTGCTATTTCATAATGCTGACATGAAACTAAGGGATCATTTTCTGCTATGGCCTTAACCAACCCTTGTCCCCGCACTATCTTCATAGGTTGAATTTCAAGATCAAATTCTTGAAGAGTTGAGATCCACTTACCTCGTATTTCACCCAGTTCATTCTGTATAAACATGGCTTTAACTGCAGGATCTGGGACTATAGCAAACACCCTACTGTGGACTATATAATGTCTGAATTTTTTAACAGTCTTAAATAGGGCATACATTTGCTTGTCCAAGATGGAATATCTCAATTTCGCATCTTTGAGAGGAGTACTAAGGAAGGCAATAGGATTTTCAATGTTGCGTTCACTCTTCTGAGTTAGAACACTCGCAAAGGAATGGTCTGAAGCAAATGTGTAAATGTAGAAAGGCTTCGCATAATCAGGACTCACTAAAACCGGGGCTCTAGAAATCGCATCCTTGATTCTTTTGAAAGCATCCCTATTTTCATTTGTCCATTTGATTTGGGCCTCTTTCTTCAACATATCGTTCAAGGGTTTTGCAATTTCTGAAAAACCTGAAATAAATTTTCTAACAAAATTAATCTTCCCAAAAAATGATCTCAATTCTTTTTTGCTATTGGGAAAATAAATCTGTTGTATGGCATCTATTCTTTCAGGATCAATGGAAATTCCATCTTTGGATATTACATGTCCCAATAATTTTCCTTCCGTTACCCCAAAAATGCACTTCTTTGGGTTGAGTGAAATGCCATGTTCCCTACACCTTTGGAGAACTTTCCTTAGATCCTTGACATGGTTTTCCCTGTTCTTAGAAAATACAGGAATGTCATCTACATAGACAATAATGCACTTACCGATGAGCCCCTTAAAGGCAAAGTCCATGGCTCGTTGGAATGTGGCACCTGCATTCAACAATCCAAAAGGCATTCTCCTATATGCAAAAGTGCCCCATTTTGTGGTGAAGGCGGTTTTCATCCTATCATTAGGATGGATGAGGACTTGATTGTATCCTGAATAGCCATCTAGGAATGACATCATTTTCGACCCATTTACCTTTTGAAGGATTTCATCAATGGTAGGTAGAGGGTAATTGTCCTTTTGTGAGGCCTTATTCAGATTTCTAAAATCAATACATAGCCTTATCTCTCCACTCTTTTTCCTCACAGGGACCAAGTTAGCAACCCATGTGGAATGCCTAACAGGAAAGATGATTTTAGCTTCTAATAGTCGCTTTACCTCTTTCTCTATCAAGGGCTCTAGTAACGGATTGATTGGCC
Organism: Wollemia nobilis; assembly: GCA_028583015.1. Classification (NCBI taxonomy): domain Eukaryota; kingdom Viridiplantae; phylum Streptophyta; class Pinopsida; order Araucariales; family Araucariaceae; genus Wollemia; species Wollemia nobilis. The sequence goes on along the minus strand of JAQPPZ010017049.1, from coordinate 1,573,853 downwards.
TCTGTCTTTGCCTAAAGGGTTTGGAGTCCGGCTTCAAAGGAATTGTATGCATTATAACATTCTGATCATAAGTTCTCAACTCCTTATAGCTCCAAGCTATGCAATCTATGTATTCCTTCAATGCATTGGCAATGGAATTCTTTTCATGTTCGGTACATGCCTTTGCAATGAATATTTCGTGAGGGTTTTCTGCACTTCCAATATTGACTAAGTCACAAGCCTCTTTGGGAGGTGGAACTTTTCTCCCTCCTTTCGGTTGGTATCCAATATCAAACATTTTCTCTAATGAGGCCATCCCATTTGGCATCTCATTCCATTTTCTAGTAGCTTCCATTTTCAAATCTGCCTCTTCTTGCCCCCTCTCATCTTCATCAATAACCTGATTTTCAAAGATACCAGAATTAGTGACAAAATTGAATATATGTCTGTCACTATCAAAGACTTGGAAATTCATGACGTTATTAATTCTATGGAAAATTTCTTGCACTTCTTGTGATCCACTCGGTTTAAGCATGCTAGCAGCTATGGCTAAAGAATCTGCCAAATGATTGCCTTTTCTAGAGATTAGAGATATGTTAAAAGCATCAAATTCATTTATTAAATCTCTAACTCTGGTTCGATAAAGGTTGAGCCACTTGTTCTTACATGCATATTGTCCTTTAACTTGTTTTACCACCAATTCAGAATCACCTAAGACCTTGATACATTTGATTTTCTTCCGAAGGGCCAATTGGAGTCCAAAAATCAAGGCCTCATATTCTGCCACATTGTTGGTGGCTAGGAACTATAATCTATAGGCAGCCAACATAGGTTTTCTGTCTAGACACGAAAGTTCAATACCAGCTCCCGCCCCTTGTTTGGACTTGGATCCATCAAATCTTAGAGTCCAAACCTTGTGGTGTTCTTCGAATCATTGCATCCAATACTTCCATTTTGAGAATTCTCAAGAATTTCTACGTCCAAGCAATAGGCTCCTAATTCAGTTTCAATGTATTGAATCTCATTAGGTTTGTTGTATTCTGTTATCATTTCCTTGAGCCTAGGTTCACTATCAATTCGAATTTGGTTGGCCACTCCTCTCCAAGGCAACCACATATGTGAAGAGTCTATTACAATGTATCCATTTAGGTTCTTGCTCCAATCTCTTCCCAACACCATGCCATATTTGATAGGAATGTTAAGTACCAATATATCTATGTGATGTTGAACCCTAGGTTCTGAGTTGACCTGAATAAGAATATCACTTAATTCTCCCACTGCCTCCATGGCCGATCTATCCAGTTGCACCACCTTGCTTTTAGAAGGTTTTGGTGTAAGTCCCAATTTTTGATAGATTTCTAGGGGCATAATGCTAGTAGAGGCCCCTGAATCTATTAGACAATTGTGTAGATTTCTACCAGCAATTCTAATGGTTATAAGAAAGGGGGGTACGTCTCATTTTTCCCTTTTCAAAACCAATTGGGACTCAACACCCTTAGCTTCATGAACTTGGGTAGGTGGATCCAAACCTTTTGGTGGACTTACTTCTTGGCCTAAAAGTTGGGACATATCATACATTGAGACATTGGCCTTAGTTTTCTTCATGTCTTCTATCAAGTCATAAGTGGGTTTTTCTGAATTTGACATGTTTTGCACCAACTTAGACTTCTCCACCATTGATGGAGGAGGTGGATTGACATCTCCTTTGAAATCAGGAGGAAGTAATGGGTTGTTTGGAGGGGTAGAGGAAGTTTTGGGATCCTTAGAACTCCTTGTGTAATACTTGTGATTCCCTTTCCCAAAACGTTTATTGGCATGAACTTCCAATGTTTCTTCATCTTCTTTTCCAAAAAACTCAACATCCTCCTCTTCTTCACTTTCTTGGGGATGTATAACTTTAGTCAATATAGACTCCTACTTTCCATGGCAATAGTGCGGGCAATCATTATCACAAGATCCTAACTCTCCAAAATCTTCTGAGACATCTGCCTTGATTGGCTACGGGATTGGGTACTCGTCCATTATTAGGATGTGTGTTGTATGTTCCTTTTCCTCTATGGTTATGAGGTCGGTTATGACCAATGACTTGGTCAAATTTTTTATTAACATTTCCCACAGTAACCAAAACTTTGGCCAATGTTTCCTTCATGTTTTCTATCATGGATTCAGGCCCTTGTGGTTGGGGCACTGTAATTCTGGGCCCAGTTGTATTTGCTGCATTAGCCACCTCTAGAATAGGTACAATGGCTTGGGTCTGGGCACTTTGATTCCATCCTGGATTCACACTTTGAATAGGAGTGATTGTTGGATAAGTCATTGGACTTGGCATACTAATCGAAGTAAACCCAGGTATAGTCAACAAGTTATTGCCCATACTGAACCCAGGCAAGGTCATCGGGTTATTTGGAATCAATGCCTGTGTTGGAACAGAGGCATTAGGATAAGTGGGAAATGATGCGACTTGAGATGGTTGTTGGAAATTGTTCATTGTTGGAACTTGTGGTGCCATTAATTGATTCATCATGGCGAATTGACTGTATGGACCGTATTGTCCCATCCCAGTCAATTGAGACAACCCTACTCCTGGTAAATTCATTTGTTGTTCAAGGGTCATTGTCTCCGCATAAGCTAACGAAAGTGTCGTAACCCGAGGATTCCTTCTAGTCAACAAAGATGTTAACGGATCTAAAGCTCCAAAGTATAGTTGCAGGGCCACCGCAGGATCTACTCGCAAAGTGGCGAGTCAAATTTGTATACAGTTTTTGGAACCTCTGATTGAATGTTCTTATGGGCTCATTGGGTAACCTTTTGCATGATATGAATAAATTATAAATTATGGAAGGATCCAACAACATTCAAAATTGGCTAATAAAGGCAGTTTCTAATTGGGCCCATGAAGTAATGGACCCTGCTGGAAGATTCCTGTACCATTCATTGGTCGTACTGTCTAGACTAGCAGGGAAAATTCGACAAGCGATATCTTCATGGGTAACTCCTTGTCTAAACATGTAATCCTTGTAAATTTGGACATGTTCTTCGGCTGTTATGGGACCATCATGCATGAATTTAGGCAATCCCCTTTCAATATTTCTAGGCAAGTCATGGGCTACCCCAGGGATATCCAAGGGAGAACTTTGCGCACCATACCAAAGGGTAGGTGGTTGTTGTTGTTGTTGTTTTTGGGCCATGTTATTCAAGGGTATCGACCCTATAGGAACAATGGCAACACTTGTAATGATGGGGACAGACACACTTGGTGTAGCTGTCACATTTGAAAGTGGGGGCTCAAGCCCACTAGACGTACTTGAGTCTAAAGAAGCTCCTGACTCAAGTATACTGGGTGGTATTTCGATCTCTAATGTTTTGTTTCTCGGCTTCCTAGCAGTGGGAGAAAGGCTTTGGAAAATAGTTTCCCCTGTGGTTTTGGACCTAGTAGCTATGTACTCAGGTTGGGCCAGCTTGAAACTCTAGAATTCTAAAAGACTTCTCTCAACTCACTTGCAAAAGAAAACAAATAAATGTTATACCTGCAAGCACAATAGGTGGAAACAAAACTACCCACGTTAATCGTTAGAACAGATCGCAATCACAAAGCAATAAAGAAGGCCCTCCTTCTAGCGCCAAAATGTTGAGTGAATATTTTGCCCTATAGCAAAATGATCACCACAACTAGAGTATCAAACAAGAAACTCTCTCTTGCAAAGAAATTAAGTAGCATTATTCATTTCTCCAAGGTTCTTGTGAACAAACATTCATGTGCATGTAATCAATCAAGACTAAAGCAAATAAATGAATGTATACCAGAATAACTTAAACCATGCAAGTAACAGTTAACAAGGGGCCTTTAATGATTCGAACAAGTACTTTGCAACCATAATCCATTAAATCAACCAAATGTGAAGATAGCTTCTTTTAATGTTCTTGAGATTAAAGTGATCTACCCGAAACCCAGTTAGTAACCTCTTTTATCTTCAGCTTAAAAAATATTCCAAATGAGAAAGTGTGTGGTATAAGCCACTTCATTTTAAGCTCCGTGCCTTTAACATGAGGTTCATTTTTAGAGTTAGCGGATTCATTTTATCTTCATTTAAAAGTGTTCCACTATCCCTATGTTAGCATTTGGTGTTAGTAAAGTTAGCAATGTTAGCATTAAATATTAGCAAAAATTAGTAAGTTAGAAAGTTAGGATTCATTCACTTGATCCGACTTAATGTGCATTTGGAATTAGTAGCCCTCCTAAACCCATATTTTGTCTAAAAATTAGATGAAGGTGTTTGGAGATGCAAGAATGAAAATCTAAATTAAAGAAGTGGATCTAGAAGCAACTTTCTCTTCTCCGCTATTAATCCCTCGGTTTTCTTTGGGAAACACTAGATCTGTAAACAAACCCTCCAATTTTTGGTGCGAGCAGATCACTTTCTCAAGCACAGACGCAGAGCATACTCTTGGCAGATTTATTTACCTTCTTTATAACTTAGATTATTCATGGCAATAAATGAACTATTTATGAACATAAATTCTAGAATGGACCAGAATCAAGAAATCAACTACCTACAAAAATTTTGGAATGGACCAGAATCAAGGAACAATTAGCAAAAATTTTGGAATGGACCAGAATAGAATGAAAACAAATGCAAAATTTTTGGAATGGACCAGAATCAGAAAAGTAGATTTTAAGGTAAGATTAATCTAAATATCAGAAAAATAAAACAGAAACATTATCTACAAAAGTTAGCTGGAAAAACCAAAATAGAACATTAATTTGGTTAGCAATCTCCTCCCTGCAAAACCCCAAGTTATGAGATGAAATTCTAAAACAACCTGACCTAACAGACTTGCAACATAAACACAGTCAGATTAGATCAGATGCAAGACTCTAAGGAAATAAATAATTGCATCATTCTATCATTCACCTATCGTAACCCACTTTATGGCATAAACGAATAGATACAAGAAGCAATAATGCAAAGGAAAGATTTACAGAAATAACAATAGTCTTAGTTTCAGTCTCCTTTTGATTTCACACACAAAAGTTGCTCTTGCCAAATAAAAGCTCCTTTATTCCGAAAGATAGTCTTTTCCTACAATTTCTAGCCCCTTGTACAATGACCTCCTTGGACATTTAAAGTTTTCAAAAACTGGTTCGTTTCCACTTCTTTCCTTATTCATTGGAAGCATGTAGCCATCATTATTACAAAAATGAATGAGCTCCCCTTTTAAACAAATGAACCCTAAAAATTTATAAGAATATTAAACCCTTAGTGTTCCTTATAACTCCATCCTTTTATAATGTTAAATTAAAACAAATAAAAAATAAAATATAAGAATACACTTTATATTTTATTTTTTCTATAACTCCTTTCAACAACAATAAACATATTCATATTTCATTCCCTTATATCTCTCCTTATTATATCATAATACATTAAAAAACAATTTAAAGGGCCTTACAACCCTTATGACTCCCATGCCCTATATAATTATATTAAAATCCAATACACAATAAAGGCCTTTATTAATCCCCTTTGATGCATATTATAACAATTCAAAGACCTTTACCTTCATCCACAATGACAAAGAGCAGCCAACGCTTCCATCTGTTCCACAGCGCTGCAACGATCAACACCTCTCAGCATCGGACCCGTTCTCCATCGGCAACAGAGACTCTCCTGGCCGCCACTGTTCGACATCCATTCTATGTCCTCTATGATATTGCGTCTCCATTGTTTATCCATGTGCACTCTCGACTAGTGATTTAGAATCAAAAAATGAACATCGCCCGCTCCCGGATTATCCTTTATAAAATAAACATTACATTTTAGGGTTTGCTGGCGATGAAGGTGTTAGGGTTTTCTTGTCAAATAAAATTTGGCATTACCCGACGGGATGATCACCCTCATTAATGGTTCTTGTCAGGATGTCATATGCATTTTTTTTTATTCTTCGTTACTATTATTGAGTAAATACTTCTTATACATATACATGTCCGTCGTGGGATTGAACTTCATTTTTTATTTTAAACATTTATATGTACAAAAAGTTTATCTTTTATTTTTATTATTACTACATATGAAATATATATAGTAATAATATTTATTTTTATATAATTTTTTTTTTTTTGCATCACTTGAAACACTCAAATGAAGAAAACATAAAATTTAACCATAAAAAAAAGCTAACAGTAAAATTGACGACAAAAAGCTGTCGATACAAAAACAAAAAAAAATGACAAACAAGTCGTCGACAGAAAAAGTCATCGACAATAAAATATCGTTGACAACAAACTAATGATAAATTCAAATTCAAAACAAACTGAGCATTAGACACTCAAAACCTACATGCAATCACCCAAATACCAAAAAATAAAAATGTGGGTCCCCAATTTTGGGGTACATTGTGGAGTAGCCACAACATGTCCAAAGGAGACACCAATATCCTAATCTAGTTTGTGGGCACCAACCCACACGAGACACCAATCCCCTTCGTTTATTTGTGTATCTCTATCCATAGGAGAACTCCTCCTCTACTCTAGCTGGTGATCCTATAGAAGACTACTGCCTCCACTGCACTGGGTTGTGGATCTCTCTCCACTGAAGACTCTATCCTCACTTAGAAGTTCTTTGTACTCACTACCCTGGCTAATGGATCTCTATCCATTGGAGACTATTGTCCTCTTCTCTATCACCTCCAAATATTGATCTCGTCTCTATAAAATTTGCACTAAACATAGTCCTTCGGTCTAGCACAAATTTTCCAAATATCTATCTCAAATATGCACTAAACATAGTCCTTCAGTCTATCACAAATCTACTCAATCTCTATCTCAAATTTTCACTAAACATAGTCCTTTGATCTAGCACAAATATACTCAATCTCTATCTCAAATCTACACTAAACATAGTCCTTCGATCTAGCACAAATTTGCTCAATCTCTATCTCAAATTTGCACTAAACACAGTCCTTCGATCTAGCACAAATTTTCTCAATATCTATCTCTGGTTTGGCACAAATCTATCCTCAAACTTGTCCCAAACTCTGTCCTAAAATCTATCCCAAACTCTGTCCTCAAATCTATCCTTAAGCCTTAACACAAAGCTTGATCCAATCACAAATCAACTCTGCTAGATCTGCATCAAGCCTTAACACAAATATTGAACAAATAAATCAATCAATTCAGCTCTCAAATATTCTCAAAGACTTGCTTCAAATCTATCCACAAGTCCTCTCAAGAACTTGATCAAGCTGCTCTCAATTCTTCACCAAGATTTACCTTAAATCTACTTAACAAGTTATCACTAGAACTTTTTCAATCTGCTCAAAAAGTATTCACCAAGAATTACCTCAAATCCGCATTGTAAGCTTCCAAAAAATCTTACTCAACTCAACTCAATCTATCACAAAAACCTCTTCAATCACACAAACAATTTTTATACAAAATCTTGTTTAACTTACAAAAACATATAGAGAATGGTTAGAGACTCAATATTATTCACACTCACAACAATGCTCAATCACTTTCAATCTCTCTTTTTTTACCATAGAAACATATAGAGAATGGTTAGAGACTCAATATTCTTCACACTCACAACAATACTTAATAACTTTTAAAATCTCTTGTTTAACCATATAAATATATGGAGAATGGTTAGAGACTCAATATATTTCATACTCACACAACACTCAATCACTTTCAAACTCTTCTTCAAATCAATTAAGAAATAAATAACAATTTGTTTCACATAACTTGAACTATCACTCCAACACTTCTAATCAATTATGCTCAATCAACTCCACTCAACCAATCACTCAATGAAACACAAATTTCTTATAAATCCTAACCAAGTGTTTCACTATGCTTCCAATAACTCACACTATGGAACTCAACCTTGACTCAAGATGATTCCAAATTCACATAACAATGATACTCATGATCTTTCACAAAACCCTAGTTCAAGATAGTTCTCAACTTCACATAACAATGATACTCATGATCTTTCACAAACCCTAATCATGCACATGAAGGTTCACTCAACATTTCCAACAATGCTTATCAAACAATCATTTTCACTCCAAATTAGCATTCACAACATCCAATCCAACAATATTTCACTCAAAAGGAAGATGTGCCCATACCTTTTGTTTTGATGGAGATATGTCTTCAAAACCTGTCTTAACCACAATAAAATTTTCTCTTTCAATACTAAGGTTAGGTAGCCACAACCTATCTCAAGATCTCCACAAAATAATTTTCCTAATAAGTATTTTACCGTACAAAAATATCAAATCTCTTAGTACACCTTATAATATCCAAACTTACACAATATAAATCAACATCTTTATTATAACAAAATACACAACAATTTCCTTTATACACCTTATCACTCCAACTTTATAAAATAAATTTCAATCACCAAAAATCAAAATAAAATATTTTAATTTACTTTACCTTATACCTCCCTCAAAAACTTATAGCTACCTTTTAGAACTCACAAAACCCTCTAAGCAATTTTCTAAATTTCAAAACCTTTGGAGAAATAAAATGTGCATAGCATACCTTTAATTTATTCTGCCCACCAAAAATATCTTCAGTGAAATTCAAACCCACGATGTAGCCTCTCCAACACCCTAGCCTCAAGCTAGGCCACCAAGTGGGCTACATACCCACATGAAACCATAGGTGCTCGATTTCCTCTATATGCTGCCCATAAAAATGTCAAATGAAAATAAAGGCCTCTTTCCTTAGCAAAACATCAATCGCATGGATTGAACCCACAATCACTTCCTTACAAAGCCTTACCTTTTTATCAACTGCCACCTACGCTATCTGTTTCCAATGGAAATTTCTATCCACATCGTAACCTTTATTCACTCATCTGTCTCAAATCACTTTTAATTGTAAAAATCTCTTCTTCCTTGTAATGCGATGCACGATCTTCTCTATTGCATTGCGTTCGAATTAATAATTTTTGAGACTTAGGAAATGAGAATTATTTCCTTTATAAATACACATGCTTCTTGTATTTTACACGTTAGCCAATTTTGAATTTTAATATTCGAAATAGATTTTAAATATTTAAATTTAAAAACCTTTGACACTCCTTATTAATTTAAATTAAAATTTTAATGAAATATTAAAATATTTTAATTTAAATTAAATCTTGTGTAAACTGCTCATGGGTCTTTTGAACTTGAACCTTGTTTTTCTTCACCTTGTTATTTGGCCTGAAATATTATAATAATATAATATTATTATTTAATTTAAACTTTCTTCTCCTTCCTTGGGTCTTCATTCTTTGGACCTTTTTTTTTTTTACATGGTGGAATTGATAGTCATCATGTATTCGGGTAGGCTATCCAGCTTTTATGGCCACCATAGTATTCTGCACTGTCTGCCGTAGAAGCCACCACATAGATCTTCGTGTAGTCCACCCCTATAACCGCCATGCCACAATCATTTTAAACCTTTTACACCACTGAAAGCACCAAGAAAGGGATAAGCATTCAGTCCAGTGAGGCCCGAGATTTGAACCTTGGACCTTTGCCCCCCTTATGGGATTTGGTCAAACCAATTGGTCTACACCTCGGACCTTTTGGGCCTTTTTAGGCATATAATATTAAAAACAAATATTATATCCTATTCCTTTTCAAGACCTTCTTGCATTTGGAAAAATCACTTGATGTTCTTAATGTGATGAAATTTAAACACTATTCTCTTGATATCAATGACAACAAAACTACTCAAAATTTCCAACATGATATTCTTGGTGTAATCTACGCATGATGATGGTGGTTGCATTGAAATTAATTTCAGCATTTTGTTCCTTTTTCTCTTTGAATATGGTACCATCTTGGTCTTAGATTGTGTGATAGTTGATCAAGACTAAGGTTTGTTTGATTCATAATTGGATGCTTCAATAGACTTTTTGCAAGGCTTCAATATCATAATAAATTGTTTAAATTTTATTTCTCTAACCCTTTACTTTTAATTTTTTTTTTAAACTTGATTAAATTAGGAGTAGATTAGCTGAATTTCAATTTCTGAAGCTTATTCTTATGATTATGTGCTTTATTTCCTTTAAGTTTTAGAATAGACATTACAATTGGCTATAAATAATATGATTATGATGCAATGAATGAATGTATGATTGATAATATTAAGGTAGCAAGCCTAGAATATTGCTTTTATTTGATATTTTGAAGTAATTTGTGCTTTTACATCTGATGCTCAAGTAAGAAATTAATCTAGATCTTTAGATCATCATGCTTAGATAGTGAAACAACTCACCCTTGTAATAGTTATATGTAACCTTGAGTAATCCACATGCTTTACATTCCTATATTCTTTTGATTTAAGACTTGACAATTGACATACATTATCAACCAGGTTAGACCAACCTTACCCAAACCTTGGGGGATCAATGTTCCCTTTCAAGAGAGGACACCTTGTCCTAATTGTTGGTGTATGTTTACAACTAGGAAAATGTATCACTCTATAGGTCCATCTTTTATTGGAGCAAAGTTCATAGAATTTACAAGTAAATATGACATATAATTGAATAAATCAACCTATTACCCTTAAGAAAATAGGCTAGAAAAATCTACTAATAAGAATTTGCTTAAGACTTTGAAAAGAGCACTTAAGGATAACAAAAGAAGTTGGCATCTAATTTTAAATTAAGCATTGTGGGTAGATAGAATTATTGTGAAAAATTCAATCAACTCATCTCCTTATGCATTAGTGTATGGAAAAGAAGCTATCCTTCCCACTCATATTGAAATATTTGCTTTAAGGTTGCCTTACCAAGATTATGCACCAGATCAAAGTTTGGTAGAATTAAGGCTAATGCAATTATTACATTTGGAAGAGCATAGGACCAAAGCATATGAAGATTTCCATAAACACTTCTAGATACCAAGGGATGATTTGATAAAAAGGTTAAATTTAGGAAATTTAAAGTTGGTGACTTAGTATTGAGATGGAAATAAGATATAGCTAAACCAGATAATCATCAAAATTTTGACTCATTCTCATAGGGCCCTTTCACCATCATTACAACAAAGCAACATAATGTCTTTCAATTATAATATCAATAAGGGAGAGTTCAACCAATTCTTGAAAATGGATATCGCTAGGGTTATGCATAAGGGGTTATACTCAAAATATACTTCTAAACAAATGGTAAATCCTAATTGAAATCAAGGTGAATTCTAAGAAAATCAAATAAATCATCTTCATACCAAAATTTGGGGGTATTTGAAACTCTAAAAATTAAGGTCATCTTTGGGGAAAATTTTGACCTATTAAATCACCTTATAACTTCATAAAAATACCACCATTAGATCAAACTTGAAAAGAGCTTTCCAACAAGTACAAATATGCCTATGTTTGGATATATATTTTGGCAAATTGACCCTAAGAAAAAATTGGTCCTAAAAATTTTAGGTGAATAGGCCGGCATCGAAGGTCCTAATATTCACCCAGTTTGTGAATATTCACCACTATGCATAACTCTAGATACCATCTCAAGCTCTATTTCAAGTAATTTTTTCTCTTGTATCATATGTATTATATCTTGTAAATACTTTGTTATTTGCTTTTTATCTTTTAAAAAGAAAAAGAGAAAAAATAAGCCATGGCCATGGGTCTCTTCACAACTATGAGCTAGCTTCATGCTATGGTCACAATTGATTCATTGCTAATTCAAATAAAGAGATCATGGCCATGCAATGATAAACTTCTTGATACCATGATCAACAAAGTCAAGAGCACCAAAGAGGGAAAATTATTCATTTGGAATGTGGCTAGCATGGCAAAAAGAAGGTGATTTTGAATTGGAGATAAATACATGTCAAAGCACATCCTCAAAACTGTGCCACCCTCCACCAATGATAGCTAATCATAGTCATGGAAAATCATCGACGTACTTCCATTTGGATAGTGCATGCAAAATGGAAGCATCAATGATAGTTTTAATCTACCATATTTATGGCACATGATTCTAGGGACTATGTAACGGAAAATAAAATCCAACATTCATTTTCACTAGATCTCTCAACATTAAAAAAGAATAGGAGATAAGAGTATCTAGAAAATTTGCAAATATTTTCAAATATTTGCACCACCCTCAAAGCTTCATTGAAGTCTTTAATTTGAGTAGCAATGGCTGCATCATTCTCAACTAGTAAAACAACTTCAAGGGATGAGAATGGCATTGAAAATCACTTCCAAGACATAATTATTAGGGTTATAGATACAATCATGATGTGGAAAAGAAAAGAGTGAATGAGGATAAACATGGAACGAAGGGTACCTCAAGGCCTATCATTGTCAAATCCAGGTTTTTCTACTATTAGTTCTCTCCTTTATTTTTACATTTGTGATTTGATGCATCCCTATTCTAGTTTTTACAATAGCTAAGGATTATGACCTTAGTCAAAGAACAATACAATATACTTGTATAGGGGAAAAATTGCCCTACCATGTATGATTCTTGGTTGGATCCATAAGGATCCAAGGTGACCATGGGTGTGTGTTGTATTCTCTACACTTGGGGGCTTAGGGATTTAGGGGTTCACCAGGAGTGGTTTAAGGACTCACTCCAAGTATAGGGATGGAATATTTGACATGTATATTAAGCAAAGATCTATGTTTAGCCTTTCTAAAATATAAGGTATGGAAATGAAAGAACAATGCAAGACAAACAAAGATGTAAGAAGACAAGAAACTAACCCTAGAATTATTCTTAATTTTCAATGATAACTAAAACCCTAACTTGCAATAAAGTAAGCCTTTTTTTTTATTTTTGAGCAAGGTTTTTAGAGAATGCAAAAACAAGATTAGCCCTAGGCTGCAAGCTATATGTTTTTATTCTTTCAAATTCCAAGAAATAAAAGATCAAGTATTTCCTTTTTTATGAAAAAAATTTGAAATAGAAAGGAACAAACACACACAAAAAACAACCTAAATATCTACTAGGTACTAACCTAATTTTATGGTTGATCCTAGATTTAAATAACATCCTAAATATCCAAACAACTTCAAACCTGCAAGATAGTTTATGAAACCCTAGAAAATCTAATCAACATTTGGGGGCCTACGTAGGCCATTATATGACTAAGATTAAAGGTGTAGCAGTTAAATCCACTTGGTCCTTTTAGCTAACTATTCAAAAGTAAAATGATCTTTGACCTTTGGAATAAGCAAAAGCAATATGGAATGGGCATACAACAATGAAATGATATGAAATAGATGTAGGTGACATAAAGCTAAAATGCAAGCAACAAATTAGGGTTTTGGGAAGCAAAACTTTACCCCCAAGCCCAAATTAACCAAATTAATGCCCTATAATGAGGGAGCAAAAAATTGAAAATCCAAATTCATGCCCTATATGGGCAAGGCATCAATTTGGTTCAGAGGCACTTTTTGGGTCCCAAAGCACCAAAAATGTGATGTAAAATAGAAACAAATAGAGCTAACAATTAATAATGCAAGTAATGAACCTAGTTAGCTAATGGAGGAAGCAAGGAGTAATGAGAAGATGAAGGAATCACTCTAGAATGGTGGACTTATCCAACCATCAAGACTCCTCCACTTGATCCCCAAGGGCATCCAACACCAAAGCAACAAAACAACAAAAATAACAAATCACAATAGAAGAGCCCTTGTTAGTGAATAATGGGCAAGTTAAGATCTAGGATTCTCCAAAAACTTGACTAGAGGAAAAGAGGGAGTTCAATACTCTATTTATAAGAGGTTTGGAGGGCTAAAAGGGTAGGAAAATGAAATTTCACCACAAGTAAGGGAAAACACCAAAACATGTCGATGAGGGTGGGGTTTTTGAGAGAAAAGCCCCTAGAATGCTAAATTTATACCAAGTAATTGTAGGGCACAAATATGACAAGCCAAATTCATGCCCCATATGGACCGAGTGTGAATTTGGTAAGGCTAGGGAAAAAGGTCAAAGGAAGAGAGGAAAAGAGCCCCAAATTTGCACTTGGTAAGTTTGGGTGGCTTCCTAAAGATCTAAGGAAAGATTAACTCATTTTGATGGGTCAATTTTCCATGTCTACATTTTCCCCCTCTTTGATGCATTAATGGCCAAGTAAATATGTCAAAGAAATATGTAGATTCTATTTGTGAAAATGATGAACACACACAAAAAGTGATGGCCAAGTATGGATGGAGAGGTGGTGGAAAAAAGGGTGTCATCCTGAACATCACAATTTTATAAGAAAATCAAGGTATTACTACCATTAATATGTCTAAGGATAGGGTACCCCCTCGAGTTTTTGAAGGAATGAGATATTCCTAAAATAAACTCAAAAAGGGTGCAAAAGAGGAAGTGAAAACAAGAAAAGTGAAGAAGATAAAGAGAAAATACAAAAGGAATAAGGGAGGAGAAGAAAGGGAGGGAAAAAATAAAAAGAAGAGATTTAAGAATAGGATGAAAATAAAGGGAAGAAAAAAGTAAAAGGAGCTCATTTTCATTGCGTGAGGAGGAGAAAAAGAGATTTGAAAAAGAAGAAGGAGAATGGTGCTTCCAACTTACCATGATGTTATGGAGAGAGGTGATGCTGGAACTACTGCTAATTGAGCAAAGGTACGAATTGAAACCCACATACTAGAATTAGTTGTTTCACTAGCACAAACAAACAATTTAGCAAAATTTTGTTTGTTTTTTGGATTTTAGAACAATTTTTTGAAAAATTCACCATGGAGAGAGAATTTAGTCACAAAAATGAATTTGGTCAAGTGCCCTTACCAAATTTATGCCTAGTCATTCTGGGGTGCGAATTTGGTAAATTTTGCAAAAAATGTATTTTTTTTTGTTTTGAATGAAAATGAATCAAATAAAATGTATGAAGGTTGTTATGTTGATTGTGTAGCTAGATGTACTCAAGAGCAATGAGTGGTGGTTGAAGACACTCAAGGATGCTATGAGAGAGATCACAATAGAGGAGAGAGATATTGTAGAACATGGGGATTTTGTATCTAGCAAATATGCCATGTGTTGAAGCTAACAAGGCACTACTGACAACTTTGGTAGAGGGGTGGTATCCAAAATTGTCCACATTTCAATTACCGATAGGGGAGATAACTATCACACTAGAGGATGTGTGGCACATCTTGAGGATCTCCATTAAGAGGAGGACTATTTACATGGTACACGTGTTGATGGTGGCATCGAAGATGATGATGGAGGACTCGATACATGTGATCTATTTGGGTGTATTCCATGTCAATGAGATGCCACATTGATATTGAGTTGGGGTACTAATGTTTGTACTATGTGGGGTGGTGGCAAGGGTGTTGGTGTGCCATACTAGTAGGTGATACATGCCATGGATATTGGTGGTAGTAGTGGTACACATGTGATATTAGAGGATTAGATTGACACAAGAACAATATGTGCTAGCTTGCTTATATAGGATGTTGCACGATATCATGTATAAGTGGCAGATAGGGCTTATTTATATGGCATTGCTCCTGGTGTGGTGTTAGGAGAACATAGTGGTCCAAAGAATGAATGCAATACCAAGATCATTGCCTAATGTGGAGTGTCCAACAACATATAGGTGGAGCCAACTCTATGAGCATGGGTATAGGGCATACACCAATTTATTTCCACTAGGGAGGTGGATGATAGATGAGCTACAGGATCACCATATCATATGGTAATTATGGAATATATACCCTAGCTAAGTACAGGATGTAATGGAGTTGGCTTGGATAAGGAGGATCTAGTGGATAATCACTAAGAGAGGTGAGTGGAAGCCATACCATTTTGATCAGGTATAGCACTAGTTTGAAATCCTATAGGAGATACTAGACCTTAGTGACTACTAGTTTAAGAGGGTGAGGATAAATCCACTAGGATTCGAAGGTACTCTTGATGGAGGTAGATGGATAGAGGAGGATCTGTATGACCCAATCTACATGGATCAAAGGGTGGATAACATTAGGGTGGCCTATGAGTATAGAATATGGTATGGGATCATTGCACCCCTGAGGATCTCCCCACCAATTCTAGTGTAATGATGCTATATTTTGAACCAGTGAGTACAACTAGTGCTTTGAGAGGTTACTCGATGCACCACAAAGTGATAGTATAGGGGCACATTCCCATCAAGACTAGCCTAGGCTCGAGTTTAAGTGGAGATAGTGACCACCACAAGAGGTAAAATCATCATTTTAGGATCAAGCGGAGGAGGAACTTTAGGATTTACCCCTACAATGGTATAGACAAGACCTAATGGGATTGTAGGTCTAGGAGAGTAGGAAAGGGAGGTAGAGGTGCTACAAGTCATAGTGGTGGCTATGCAAGTAGATATTGAAACCATCTGCATAGACTTGAACTAGACCCAAGCAAAGTGGGATACAATGAGGGCTAAGGTAGAGTGCCTCAAAGGGGAGATGGGTTAGTTGGAGTGAGAGTGATAATAGGCTCGGGTGAAGGGGATTGTTGTCATTATAGGCAACTAGTAGAGTGAGGAAGGCCATATACTACTAGTGAAGCTATAGAGGATGAGGATATCATATGAGATGGTGATGTGAAGTAAATCCTACTACCATATGGAACACTTCCATGCCATTATAGAAAATAATATGGTTCCTCTACCATCATCCATAAAATCACAAAGTCACTCACAATCATGAGCATAATTTGGTTCATGATCTATGAACATGGATCGTCCAGTACCTCTAGTAGATGGAGTAGAGGGGACTAACTCACATGGCTATGATTGGGATCAGTATGACATGCCAATTTTGATTTTGGCATGCACCCCTAGAAATGGTCAAGTGTGTCAATATCTCTACTATGGCACACTAATTGACTGACACACACTAAGTGCTTTTGAGCAATACAAGCTACTTTTATTTTATGTGATGTTAAATGTGTGTGATGTTTTATTATGGTTGTTATTAGTTTTTATATTTTTAATGATGCATGATGAATTCTATGCATTATGAACTTAAATAAATGAAATGCATGAATGAATCTAACTAAATGAAATGCAATATAACATGCAATTTAAAATGAATGTAAAATAAAATGCATGAGTGAGTGGGTGGAAAGAAGAAAGAATGAAAAGATAAGGGAAGAAAGGAACAAACAGTGAAAGAAGAGAGAAAGGTGGAAGAAGAAGAAATCAAATCTCTAAAAGGTCAAAAAATAAAGAAAAATAAAAATAAGAGTAGAACCCTTGTAAGGATGTATGCTCACAAATGACCTATATGGAGTCTACCCCTTACATGTAGGCATGAAACTATCCTACAAGGGTGTTATGCTTGCAAATATGGACAAGTGTGAAGCGACACATACTATGGGTGTAGTGCTCACTGATGGCTAGATATGAAGAAATACCCACTAGGATGCATGCTTGCAAATGATCAAATGGAGACTATCCCTCGCTCATGACCTTGAAGCTATCCTATATGGGGTGTTGTTGTACCCCATAGTTACAACTTGCTTTTCACCCCAATTTTTCAAAAAAATTATCACAATTGATGTCTAGGTGAACTTAGGGTGCAAGGATCAATTTTTTATGATTCCAAAGATTTGAAGTTTTGGGTTTAATTTGAATTTTTGGCTTGCATCAAGATTGTTTAATAAATTTTTATTACATTGAGGTTTCAAAAGTGTTGAGATTTTTGCATTTTGAAGACCTTGGATCTAGCTGCAATAATTTGAATTGAAAATTCTTTGAACATTTGTATCTTAATTGCATTATTTCAAATTAAATGTTTTAGAAACTCCAAGTCCTAAGGCTTTCCAAAGGCCCAAATAATTAAATTTCATTTTAGGGCTACTCCAATTTCGTCACTTTTGCCCTACATTTTGATGTGAAATTAAAATGGACATAACTTGAGCTAGAAAACTCCATTTGAGCTGATTCAAAAATTGGTGGAAATATCTTGAGCTTATATTCATAATGGTGCTTGATTTGCAAAAAAATAGATGTCAATTATTTTCAAAAATAGCAATTTTCTAAAGCATCCTGGGAATTTCTAATTAAAATATCTCATGATTAAAAATGAATTTTTATTTTTCTTAGTGGATTTGGATACCCTTTTTCCTCATTTAGAAACTTGGGAAGTTTTATAAAAATATGGGCACTTTGAATTTTGACCCAATTTTAGTGTTGCAACACCAAAATTTGATCGGATGAATCCTTTGACATAACCCCAATAATCAGCCAATAAACTTGACGATATTTTATTGAAGTATCCTAAGTCATTTATCATTGCCTAAGTCATCTACCCAAATATATTCCCATCATCCATCTCATCCAACAAAATAAAGGGTTGCAACTGTCTCATCCAATGCCCCTTTGTCTCACCCGATCCACCCATATGTTATTTGTCCATCACATGAAATATAAAGTGTTATTACCTATTACTTCCACCTTAAGATCATCATATATCTTAGCTGATAGCCCTCCTCATTCGCCTGACCATTTACACCATCATATATCTTAGCCGATAGTATTTCTTTTATGCACATGAGGCAAATGACATACCCAACTGCTTTCCATTGGACACCAAATATTTAATTAAAATACTTTATAATGTTTCTAATAGAAATTTTAATATGATAAAAAAGCTTTATTTTGGAATCGCCACTTTATTAAAAATAATTTCATCTCATCAGGGGAAAGATCATTTAATCGGGCAAGTTAGAATCTTGGATTCAAAATCTTTATTAAAAGTAATTCATTTCATACAAGTGAATTGATTAAATCCCAATAGTTAGATATATCACCCGATGATGCTCCATTGGTTAAAAATTGAATGAAGAATTTTTGCACTTTTCCTAAGTTTTAAGGGTTAATCAAATTACATTCTATTGGTCAGCTAACTCAAGTGATGCAATTCCATTGGTGCGGATGAATAAAGCAATCAAATATAAATGTTCAATATAATGTGAGGGTTAAGCTTTAATATGAAAAAGAAAATAAATTGATCGAGAAGGATGATAAATAAATAAATAAATATATTAAACCATAGAGATATAAAGATATTATCAAAGCGACACATTTAAATGAGTAATTAATAAAACACTGAGGATGAAGTGGAAGGAGGAGGAGAACTAGGGTTTGAGGCAAAGTGATGGTAGAATGCAAGGCTTAGGTTGGGACTTCTTTGCATCAAACTATGTTCAGAACAATTGCAGGTACTTTTTATTTGTCTATTTTTCTCTTGGTGTGAATTGTTAGGGTTTTTTCGATTTTTTGTGGTTTTCAATGGCCCCCAACCCTGGTGGGCCATCAAATAGTGCTGGAAATATTGAGGAGAAGATAAGCAAAAATGGAACCCACATAGCATCCCCAAAAATTTTTACTACTGATGATTCACAAGTCAATCAGGGAGATGTGTCCTTCAACCAACGATATTTTGCAGAAATAGTTAAGGGTAACAGTAGGAGAGAGGTCCACATAGAGGCACAAGCTGGAAAACAAATGCAAGAATCTAACAAACAAAAAGATATAGAACCAGAGCAAACATAGAGAAATGGGTGTTTTCCTCAAGCAGACTCAGTTCCTATCCTTGAGATTGTAGAAGAATTAATTGTAGAAGACATCATGTACAAATCCACCCATGCTTTGATTTGTAAATTTGTGGGGTTGAGGCCATCCCATCATTTCTTATACAACTGGGCAAGGAAACATTGGGATCCCCAAGGAGAAGTTGATATTTTGCTTCTTTCAAATGGGTACTTTGTAGCAGATTTTATATTGGTTTTAGATAGGAACAAGGCTTTTGAAGGGGGACCATACAACATTGGACTGACAAGTTTATTCATGCAACCTTGGTGACCTACATTCGATCCTCGTGTGGAGCCATCAACCACCCCAATATGGCTAAAGCTCTTTGCTCTCCCACTTGAATTTTGGAGAGAGGATATCCTTGGGATGATTGGTAATCTCTTGGGCACATATATAGGAAGATCACGAGAATCAGTAGAGGGGGGATCAACAACATATGCAAGGATATGTGTGGAGATGGACTTGGAAAAGCCACTCTCGATAGAAATTGAATTGTGAGTGGGAAGAAATACATGGAGACAACAAGTGGATTATGAATCGATTCCTTTTAGGTGTAGAGCTTGCCATGAGTATGGGCATCTGGTAAGAAACTACCCTAAAATAGGGAGAGAGGAGATGCATCAACCTAAAACTAATCTTGAAAACCCTCCCCCATAGAAAGAAAATGATGAAGGGTTTCAAATAGTAACAAGGAGAGTCCAAAGAAATAATTATCAAGCAAGAGGATGAAATCCAACTAAAGCAGGAAAAATGAACCAACGCCCAGATTGGAGGGCATCTTCTAATAAATATGAAATCCTTAAATTAGATGATCCAATGGAAGGGCAAGAGGATTCAGAGGTGGAACCGGTCAATGACAAGGGCCAACACCAAGAAGGAGAACAACAGATCCATCAGGAGCACACCCCCATCCCATAGGAGACAAACCCCTCCCAAATTATAATTGCTCAAAATTTTAAAATTGGGGAGAGTCAAGAAAATCAGAAGATTATGACACAACAACAAGAATCAGAGACATCTAGGCCCCAACAAATTGACTTGTTAGGGGCTTGGGAAGAGCAACAACAAACACCAGAGATATCTATGTTTCAACAAAATGATATGGTAGGGGCAATGATAGTGCATGTACAAGATCAAAATCCATCAAAAGATATCATTATGGGAGTGGCAAAGAAAAATAGAGAGAAGCCAACACTAGGAATCAGCCAGATAGAGAAGCGACCAAAGAATGCAAGTTCACAAAGGGTGGGAAGAAAAACAAATAAGGACAAAATACAACAACAAGGAGAACAAATGAGAGAATTTGGATTGGTGAAGTCCATTGCCAACTTCTACAATACAGACCCTCAATGATTATAAACACATGGAATGTAAGGGGTTTAAACAACCACCCTAGACAATTGGTTGTTAAGAAAATAATTTTAGAAAACAACCCAGATGTGGTTTTGCTATAAGAAACTAGAACTTCCTTAGAAGCTATGGAAAATATTGCCAAGAAATGTTGGGGGTAGGCAGATTTTATGGCCTAAGCCTCTCAAGGATTTTTAGGAGGAATTACCACTTTATGGAATAAAAATTACTTCCAATTGATGGACTCAGCTTCAACCAAAGGAATCCTCATGACCAGACTTAGGGAGAGGGACTCTGGGTTGGTTTGGATGATAATTAATTTTTATGGCATGATAGAGGTACGAGCTCAAAAAATCCAATGGAAGGTAGTACAACAGTTGAGGGAAACCCATCCGAAAGACTTTTGGATAGTGGGAGGGGATCTCAATGCTAAAATGTTAGTGCAGGATCAAGAAGGAGGTTTGACCCAGCTCAATGAGAAGGATAGGTTGTTGTTGGCTCAATCAGAGTACCTAGATTTGATTGACATACCCCCACCAGGATGCAACAACACATGGACTAATAAGAGAAAAGGAGCATTCACAATAAAATCTAGATTAGATAGGTTTCTTGTGGGGGAGAAAGTCTCCACCCTTTGGCACTGTAAATCACAAATTTTGAACCGGTTAGCATCTGACCATTTTCCAGTATCTATCTACATAGGAAAAAGGCCTCAGGTCAAGAATCATCCTTTTAGATTTGAGACTTTTTGGCTCCAAAATAATGACTTGCTAGAGCTAATGAAATAGTGGTGGGAACAAGGAAAACCAGAACATGGGACAACACAATTTCAGCTTCACTCCAGATTAAAGTTTATCAAAGGTAAATTAAAAAAATGGAGTAAATCTCATCGAACAGATTTCTAGCAATAGAGAGCAAATATTTCAGTTCGAGTGCAAGAAATAGCAAAAAGGATCCACTCAGAACCTATCTCTAAAGAGCTTCTCCACAAAGAAAGTATTTTGATGCAAGAGGAAGAAGAGTTAGACAAGAAAGAGGAAGCCTACTGGAGACAACGAGCAAGAATAATCTGGCTGCAAGAGGGAGACAGGAATACAAAGTTTTTCCATCACTCAGCCACAACACGTAATCACTATAATCGGATTGATGCCTTATCCACAGGGGATGGAAATAGGGAAACTACTACCCTAGGTATGCAAGAAACTACAAATAAATACTTTTCAACTTTATTTACTACAAATCCACACCTTTCCACTCAGCACCAAGAGGAAATTTTAGAAAGCATACCAATGTTAATTTCATAGAAACAAAATGAGGAGCTCTTAAGAGATATTAGAGAGGAAGAAGTTAAAGAAATAGTTTTTGATATGCAGACAGGGAAGGCCCTAGGTCCAGATGGATTTCTAGTAGAGTTCTATAGAGCCTATTGGGATATAATTGCAAAGGATGTAACCCAAGCAATAGAAGAAGTCAAGACTAGTGGAAGAATCCTTAAAGCCTTGAATCACACCTTTTTGGCTCTCATCCCGAAAGGTGGAGATATGGAAAATCTCACTAACTATAGACCAATTGCTCTATGCAATGTGGTTTATAAGATCATAAGCAAATTGATGGTAAATAGGTTGAAACAAATCTTACCAGGGTTAATCTCTCCAAAACAAGGGGGATTTGTGTAGGGTAGACAAATTTTGGATGGAGTTGTGATAGCACAAGAAACTATTTACGAGCTTTGCCAAAAGGGAAACAAAGGTATGTTCCTTAAGCTAGATTTATCCAAGGCATATGATAGAGTAAGTTGGGAATTTTTAGCCCAAATACTGCAAAAATTTAGTTTTAGTGAAGAATGGATAAAATGGATTATGGAATGCATCTCTACAGTTTCTTTCTCAGTTCTCATCAATGGTAATCCATCCCAACTATTCAAAGCTTCTAGAGGAATCCAGAAAGGGGATCCACTTTCACCATTTTTGTTCATCATTTTTGTGGAGGGCTTGGGAAGACTCATACAGAAGAGAAAAGTAGAGAATACCATTTCAGGGGTAAGGATAAGCAGGAACATAAAGATTACTCACCTCCAATTTGTGGATGACACAGGAATGTGGGGGAAGCAACAATAAGAGAAGCAACCAATATCAAAAAAATGTTGGAGTGCTACATAGCGGCTACTGGACAACTACTAAATGAAGAAAAATCAATAGTGGTTTTTTTAATGTGATAAAAAAATTAAGAGAATGGATAACCCACATCCTCAGATTCTCAGAGGCATCACTACCCTTAGAATATTTGGGTATCCCCTTAATAGAGAAGAGCCTCAAAAATAAATATTGGAAATCAATAAGAGATAGAATCCACTCAAAACTTTTGCATTGGACCTATAGGTGGTTAAGTTTTGGAGGAAGAGTAACATTGCTTAAATCAGTTTTACAAGCAATTCCAGTGTATAAATTCTCCATTTTGGCTGCCCCAAAGAGCATCCTAAAATATTTGGACAAGATGATGAGACACTTTCTTTGGTCTGGAGTGCAGGGTAACCACACAAGGGCACTAGTCAGTTGGGACAAGGTTTGCAAGCCTAAGGAAGTTGGAGGTTTGGGAATTAGAACAACAATGACAAACAACCAAGCTCTAACAACCAAGTTGTATTGGAGATGGCTAACTCATCCTGACCAACTCTGGAGCAAAGTATTGAAAGTTAAATACTATCCCTCACAAAATATAAAATATCTTCCTCGTCTTCCAGTTTTAGGAGAGGGATCAGAGACCTGGAAAGCTCTAAAGAAAGGAGCATCACTTATCAAAGAAGGGTTATACTGGAAAGTGGGAGATGGAAAAACTGCTAGACTATGGGAAGATTCTTGGGAACATTTCCCCCATAATTGATCAGTACCCCCACTTAATAGGACTCAAGGAAAACTTTTAGAGGAAAGGGTGGAATCTCATAAGCCACTATTTTAAAATGCTAGATCAACTGTAGGATAATCTTAGTCAGTGGCAAGTCCTAGAGGAGTTGAGGGAAGAATGGGTTGAGGAGAAAAGAGAACTGAAAGAAATCTTGGATAGATGAAAGTGGCCAAGGAGTAATGGACCTGATCAACTTGGTTGGGGATATACCCAATTAGGAATTTATACTGTCAAATAAGGTTATAGAAAGCTTATCCAAAGCACTCAAATTGGTCCAAAGCCCCCTTGGTTGCAATTATGGCAACCCAAAGGATGGCCAAAGATAAATTGCTTTATGTGGTTGGTTGCACATAATAGTATTATGACTCAGGATAACATGAGGAGACGTGGATTTATTGGACCCAACTGGTGTGTAATGTGTCACCAAGAGGAGGAAACAATGGGCCACCTCCTTTTTTGTGTCCCTATGCCCAAACAGTCTGGAGTTTGTGGTACAATATTTTTTGTCAATCAGAAAGATCCATTCTCACTGAGAACAACTTTTGGGACTATTGGAAGACCAATAGATTCAAATCAAAGACCTTGAAGATAGCTTGGGATTTGGGTTTGGGTTTCATCTGCTGGCAACTTTGGTTGGAACGTAATAACAAGATTTTCAACGAGGAATTTAGACCAGAGGAAAGAATCTGGGGCACTCTAATTAGGAAACTTTTAGAGACAGTGCAGGCTAAAACCCAAGAGGACTCTCAGATGGCAGAGGATGAAGCAGATATATGGACACAACTCCAGAAACAACTGCAATATGGGAACTAAGAAAGGAAGGATAAGAATAGAAAGAGGGCTTTATAGACTCAGGATGAAGTCTATGGATTCAAAAGGAAAGGGTAAATGGAACACCTTTAGGGGTCATCCAACAGGGACTAAAACTTCTAAAAGTTGGACAGTCAAAGGAACAGAGTTGTGCCACATTTTGAGCCTTGCCAAGAAAGGCAGGTTATCAACAGTAAATGTATAATTTGAGTTTTTTTCAATAAATTTTTTACCTTTTTCTCAAAAAATAAAGATATTATCAAATCCTAAGTAGAGAATATTAAATTGATATAATATAAGATAAATGAGGTGATAATAATAAATAAATGTGTGGATATAATAATGATAATAACACCAAAGGAAAATAAATAAAAATGAATTAATATTAATAAGTTTTTGACATTAGAGTTGATTTAATACATTGACATTTAATCCTAATGTTAAAACATTATAAAATTTAAAAATTTAAAATTAAAATGAGATATAATGTTAAAACTTAGGAAGTTTTTTAATAAATTTGAAATCTTTGATATTAATAATAATAATACCAAATTTTGATTTTCTTTTACCACCAAAGTCCTAAATTGATTTTTTCTTCTGTTTCTATAGGTGACCAAACTAGGGAATGAAGAAGGAAGCCTCCAAAGTTTTCAATGCCTTAGCCATCACATCCAACTTAAATATTCATCACGTATTATTATCACCTTAAGGATTCTATTAGATATGTCATCCGATACCTCCCCACCTTCACTCAAAAAACCATACACCTTTGTTATTCTATGCACATCGATAACTGGTAGAGGTTAAGCTATCCGATGTTGCACTTATCATCACATATATAAGCTGATAGCCCACATTGTTTTCTCAACTACCTAACCCTCATTGAATATCTTAGCCGGTGATCTATATTTTTATGCCCCTAAGTCAAATGCTTCAGATGATGGTATCTTATTGGTGGAAAGTAACTTTTAAAAAATGTTTTCCACACCTAGGTATTTGAGGGTCTAACCTACGTAACTAATGTATTACCCTCCATTTCATGGTGAAGGGCTACTCCACCCAACATACACACAATACTCAAATCACAAAAAAATATAAGAAACACAACATTTGATATTATTTCAATGAAATGGAAATTATAGAAGTAGAAATTACAATGTTGTGAATTACAGAATCAAAGTTACAATGCTACGACCACAAGGCTGATTTTATCACAAAGAAAATCAACTCGAAATCTGCAAGTTGGAGCCATAATCTATCTTCCCCCAGACTGCCTCTTTGTAATCCATCTTCTCCCTTTTATAAATCCCAAGGAACATTTTGGAAAGTATAAATCCCATTTTCCCACTCAAGAATATATTCATCTAAAATTTGAATTTTCATTTTCCCACCCAAAAAGATATTCAAATTTGAAATTTAGTGGCACAACTTCTCAGACTCGTAACTTTTGACCCAGGGATCTAACTGGCTTTTGTAAGATATCGTTGGAAATATTACAAAGATATATACAACACCTCAATAACCTAAAGGTAATTGATGTGATTTTTCATCCTTCTTCGGGGCTTCTAAGGTCTTCAAATTTTATTTTTAAACCTTCTTGGAGAGATTTCTCGGGATGAAAAATTTAATATCTCTCAAACCGTTCAAGATATTGGGGTGATTCTTTCACCACCAGATATATTTTTCAATACCTCTCCTTGGGGTAAATTTTCAAATCCACATGTGTCCATTTAGGTTGACTTACTAAAAATAGACGATGACTATTTTTTGCCTTTTTGGACTTCTGACTGACTTATACCTTCCAAGTGTCATCATGGAATCGAAAAAAACTAAATAAATTTACAACAAAAAGAGAAAATGCAATTTATTTATTTTTGGTGATTCAATATTGCCCTTACACCACTGGATGCTCCTACATCATTTTGATACCATGGTAAAGTAGTTTTCCCAAAGTCCTCCAAAAAAAATGATTAGTCGGCCTACTTTCCCTATACCATCTCACTAATCAAATATTTCAATCGACGCTCATTGATCTTTCAAGGAAATTAATGGTGTGGATGAGCTCAAATAAGCCAAGCAATAGTCTCCTTCTATTTAGTTATAGCATTTTATAGTCAATTTAATTTATGCTTTGTACATACGACTCACTCGTCGATGCTCAATAATCATAAAATTAAGTCATTACAAGCCGTGTCATCAGCCATACTTCCCAAAGTCATATATTTTGTCAGCCTTATCATCCACCCAAGTGCATGACTCATTCAACAAGGTTAAGTCAACCAGAGATCTCACTCGATCGACCAAAATTAAAATCAAAGGTGACTCAACTCACTTAGCTACAAGGAGAAGATACTAGAAAAGTTACAGAGATCAAAGACCAATATTACAAATTTGAATCCAAAAGAACCTCAAGATGACACATCACCCAGGATACAGCTCATCAACCCAATTGTAAACCACTAAATTCCAACTGTAAACCACCACATTACAACATAAAATTGTAGAAATTTTAGAATTTGAGATTATAGGAAAGGGAAAAGTAGAAATTATTTTAGGGTCTACCACCATAGAAGGAAAAAAGGATTCATATCCAAAAATAAAACAAAAAAAATCTAAATAATTGGTTGTCAATTATCCAATTCTGACAGCCTGTAATAGCTCAGTTCTTGTTGTTATACATTGACAAAAACTAGTGGTAGAGAGGACACTAAGTGGCTACATATGCACCAAGTATTCAAAACAGAATTGCAGAATTCAAAATATAAAAAAGGTCTTTCAAGACAAAATTCATCATCAAGCATCCATTGTAAAACTTTGCAAGCAAGGTATACTTTGTGTCCTATTTTAGGTTATCGTATTTCCCTATGTTAGTCTTCCTTTATCCCAAAATCATTCTTCCCATTTATGCAAGGAACTTTGAAGAAGCATTTAGTTGTTGAGATTATTTCTCATGGTTGGATTAGAGGTTGAAGGCTCTTGACTGCGATATTTGAACAGAGATTCATGTTCTTCTAATACATTATTTGAACATAAAGAACCATTGTATTGAATTTAATTGGATCCTTGGCACTCTGTTGGGTCTATACTATAATTTATATGTGGAATTTAATACGAGTCCAGGATTCATCCTTCTTGCACTTTTTTTTGTAAATGTATTTTTTATCTATTTATGGATTGCATTATTTGAACACATAAATAGCACTTTATTTCGATGGTTAAATGTTTATGTGCATTGCATTATTCGAAAGTATGTGAATACACTAGTTATTTCTTTCTATTTTTTATATATTCATATAAAATATTATTTCCTGCTACGATTTTCCAATGGACAAGGCACCGGTTTGTAGTCTTGAAGTTTCATATTAATCTTGGTCATCATCAAAATTTTATCTAAACCCATCGAATCTATAAGATCTAGAAAGATAAAATGTCCATGTTTAATTAGGATATTATTAGGGTGTCCAAACCTGATCTATTATTCCATGAATATTCTTCAAACCCCAAATATATCAAAGTGGTAAGTCCACCAGAGCTTGCATATTATTGTGATTCTAAAAATTTTAGTAGTGTGATAACTATTATTCTAAGGATATTAAAAGTTTCTACAACAGGTGTTAAGATGTGATTGATATTTCCAAAATGAGTACTACCTGATAGGGGTGTGGTGTGTGCAAAATATGTATGAGTAGAGTAAAGCATGACAAAATTAGTGTGAGTGTGTGCATGTGTTATAAGAAGATAGAATAAAGCAAGAGGTAAGAAGTAAAAGAGAGTGTGTGTATCCATTCCTAGTGGAATATCAAGAGCTAAGAGTTATGCATAAGATAGTCAGTGACCATATAAATGCCATAAATGATATTCATGTGGTATCTATCCTATCTCACAAGGACCACTTAACACTCAAAATACCAATAGGTGTGAAAATAGAAGAAGGAATATATATCCTTTATCTTGGGGAGGATAAGAAATGATTAAAACTTTCAAGGACAAAGGACATACAATAGAAAAAGAACTATATCCCTTGACTTGGAGAGAAATTTGATGATTATTTTATACTTTTAAGGTTAAGGAATATAAGAGAAGAAAAGAGAATAATAAGATATGGATGAAAGTAAAAGATAAAAATGCACGGAGATGGGCCCTAGTTTGGGAATTTGTGAGGCATCAAAGCCCTAGTATGAGTGCAATACATGTGAGCTAATATCTAATTAGGTGTCATCACTTGCCATCCTCATGAAATCCCTAAAACTCTATATGATCAAGTAGTCATGAAAATATGAGAAAGCAACAATGCAATTATATGACAAGCAAAATGCAAAGTGGAATAAAATGTTAGGCAAACCATGCAAAATATGATAGGCAGTCATGCAGTATGAACAAGCAAACCAAATATAGTATGAAACTAATTGAAATGCAATATGAAAATGCAAAGTTCCAATTTATGCATAGTATCTCTTTAGATGCATTATGTGCATTGGTTATTTAAGTTATTTATCATCTAAAGAAGATAAAATAGGCCCCTAAGCCAAACTTGGTTGTTATGACAAAGGGGCCTAGCCAATTGGGCTAAAACTTGCCTTTAATATCTAAACAAGCATTGGTATTCTTCTAGTTTTGCTTGAGGATAATGTCCCCAACATCAAAAGAATAGTTGCAAACTCTCTTGGAATAATATCGCTTGAGCCTATTCTGATAGACTCACAAATGCTCTAAGGCATGAATGCACTTTTCATCCAGTAAATCCAATTAGTGCAAATAATTAAAGTGATACTCATCATTGACTGAGGTATATTGAAATAAGATGTACAATGAAGGAATCTCTAACTCGAACAAAAAACTACCTCAATCCCAAAAACTAAGACATACATAGAAGCACCCATAAGAGTGTGCACACGGGTGCGATAGGCCCATAGGGCTAGATAAATATAGATATGTTAGTCATGACCGATCTTACTAACCAACTTCTTGATAATATTAATCAAATACTTGTTTGATGCTTCAACTTGTTTGTTACCTTGGGGGTAATATGGATTTGACCACCTATGCTAAATTTTGTACTTAGCATAAATTTTATGGACATCCTTGTTCTTAAAATGAATTCCATTATCAAAACAATCCTCAAAGTAATCCTAAACCTACAAAGAATCTAGTTGAAGATGAACCTAGAGACTTGAGCTCTAGTCATCATGGCCATAGGTATGACTTTGACCCATTTAGTAAAGTACTTAGTTGCTATTATAAAAAACTTGTGACCATCAAATGCCATTGGGTTAATCTTTGCTATAATTGAAGAACACAAGCTTATACTGAGAAGGGGGTGAACAGTATAAGATAAAACCTTTCTCTTTTCTTTCCAAAGAAATAACTTCAAATAATATCAATGCAATAATGAAACAATGCACAAATCACCATACACATAAGAGACAAATATTTTACGTGGAAACACCCTCTCAAGAGAAAACCATGACAAAATATTGCTTATAAATTTCTTCAATAAATTTTGTGGGCACCAACCCACATGAGACACCAATCCCCTATTACAAGTTTATGGACACCAATCCATAGGAGACACCAATACCCTATACTCAAGTTCATGGACACCAATCCACAAGAGACACCAATCCCCTTGCTCAAGTTCATGGACACCAATCCATAGGAGACACCAATCCCCTTGCTCAAGTTCATGGACACCAATCCCCTTGCTCAGGTTCATGGACACCAATCCATAAGAGACACCAATCCCCTTGCTCAAGTTTGTGGACACCAATCCATAGGAGACACCAATCCCCTTGCTCAAGTTCATGGACACCAATCCACAGGAGACACCAATCCCCTTGCTCAAGTTCATGGACACCAATCCATAGGAGACACCAATCCCCTTGCTCAAGTTCATGGACACCAATCCATAGGAGACACCAATCCCCTAGCTCAATTTCATGGACACCAATCCATAGGAGACACCAATCCCCTTGCTCAAGTTCGTGGACACCAATCCAATCATACAAATCTGATCTATAATTTTTCTTTTTGCTTCTTCAACTAACAACAATACACACATATTCTACCCATAAATCTTCAAGAACATATGGAGGATGATATGCACTAATGTAGTAAGCTTCAAATGATCAATATGTTCTTCACATTCATTAAGTCTTTCACTTCCACATATCTCACATTTATTACATTTTAAAGGTAGCTCAAGTCTAGCATTGGATAACTTACTTGTGTGTTGACTTGGAGATGCTAATACCTTGCTCTTCTTCCACTATCATGTGTACCTCTTCTTCTTCTTGAAATGATTGAATTGTCCTTCCTTGTTAATTGAATACTTGGGTGAATATGTGCACTTAATATTCTTTGAAACCTTGACTTGTTCTAAATATGTGCCCTCCAAATCTACCTCAGTAATGATGATCTTCCTCTTGCATGTGCTTTTCAAATCTAGACAATAATTCTCTTTTTCCTTCTTGATTTAAATATCAAATCAACCACTTTAACCTTTATCACTTCTTTCAAAAACATACACAATAAATCTTAAAAATAACTCCTTATATCTCCCTTTTAAAACTTACAATATAAAGCTTTATTCTAACATCTCCTTTATATCTCTTTTTATGATTTGCAAAAATAGAACTTTATACTAACAACATCTCCCTTTTATAATTTGCAAAAATCAAATCACAACATTACACCTTATATCTCCCCTTTTATAATTTGCAAAAATCAAATCACAACATTACACCTTATATTTCCCTTTTTATAATTTGCAAAAATCAAATCACAATATTACACCTTATATCTCCCTTTTATCATTTGCAAAAATCAAATCACAATATTATGCCTTATATCTCCCCTTTTATCAAATTTAATAAAATAAAATTTATAAATACCTTGCACAGCCACGGATGGGATTCGATCCCTTGACCTCTAGAAGTGCAGCACCCTAACATGGGCTCGTGACCAGCTATGCTAACATAGCACGTGAAACCAAAAGGTGCTAGTGAATATTTAATTCCTTCGTTGCTCTATCTTCAACTCTTTAGCAAAATGGCATCGAAGAGATTCGATCCCTTAACCTTCTACAATGTAGCACCCTAGCTCGGGCTAAGCAATCGACTAGGCTAACCCAATGGATGAAACCAAAGGGGCATGATATAATATTTAACTTCATATCTACGCTATCTCAAATAAAAAAACACACCAAAATAGGTGTCAAGGGGTTTTGACCCTTGAACCTTCTGTATCGTAGTGCCCTAGTGTGAGCTAGGCTACCAACTGGTCTAACCACTCGGTTGGGATAGAAGTGGCATGAACATATATTTAAAGTCTTCTTTCTTTTGTTATGCTACCAAACTTGTGCTCCTCTCCTCCCTCCTTTTGCTCGCTGCCTCTTTCCACTCGATAGATATTCTTCGAATTCCATGCATTATCCAAAGTGAATTTAAGGGCTTATATTTATATGCTTTTTCCATTCGTGCCCAACGAAGTCAGCCCAACATTTAAATATTTAAATTTTCAAACTCTCTTGCATGGTGCACTCAAGGAGATTGCCCAAATTTTAAATATTTAAACTATATTTAAATCCTTTGATTTAAATATAAACCTCCTAATTTAATATTTAAATATTAAAGCACCCTTGAAGATATCTACCTTGCACATTAATGACAACTCAACATTTCACCCTTGAAGATATTTCTACCTTTGACATCAACATTTCATCCTTGAAGATATTTCTACCTTTGACATCAATGATAACTCAATATTTCTAACAATCTCCCCCTTTGTCATTGATGGCAACCCTACAATGAAATTGACCTTTATTGCAACATGATCACAAGCTTCTCCCCTGACTAGTTGCTCCCCCTTACTAAAATTCTCCCCCTTTGACATCAATGGCAAAGGCTCCTTGGGGCTGTAAGATAAGACACTTGACAATGCCCCTTACTCCCTGCTCTTCTTGAGACTTCAATTATGATATGGGAGTGAAACTCCCAAATTACTATGCTCCTCTTCTTGTTCTATTTTCTTTCTCCAAACTTTGGAGGTCATATTCTTTTGAACATATTGACTATTCTCCTTCTTGCTTGACTTCGGAAGTTCAGGGAACATTGTTCTACACCATCTAGTTGTATGCCCAAAATTATTACATTTGTAACATATGATGTTGTAGTCCATGAGAGGTGCAAATGAATTGAAATTCCTCTTGGTGAAGCCAAAATCATTCATAGCATGGACCCTACAATTTACAACTTTATGACCAAATTGGTTACATGAGAAACAATGACCATGGAAGAAATATTGAAACCTATCTGATTGCCTTGGAGGATATTATCGCATGGTTCTCTCATTGTTGTTTTTGTGATGGACTTTGTTCCTTGATGATGCTTTGTTTTCTTCCTCCTTGATGCTTCCACTTCTCAACACATCAACATAGGTCTTAGGTTCCTCTTTAATCATTTTCTTTGATGCCTCTGTTCCTTTTGAGCTTGATTCCCCCTTTTGTTTTCTTTGACCTTCTTCAAAACCAAGTCCAATATTTATAATTGAAGATCTCTGTGCTTTGATAATATCACCCATGATTTTTGTGCTTTTCTCAAACCTATGTAGCTTATCATTAGATTATTCCACTTCCTTCCTTAGAGAGACAACTTCATGTTCTAGTTTTTCACATTCCAACTCTTTTGCCTTTAACTTCTCAACCATACCTTCTTCAATTCGCTTTGCCTCTTCAACTTTAACTTTCAGGTCAATGAGTTCTTGTGACAACTTTACCTTTGTCTTCTCATCCTCTTGTACTTGAGCCTTCAATCTTGAGTTCTTCTTTCTAACCCTCTTCAACTCTTCAAGAGCAACAACAAGTTCCTCTTCTATGTCAACCATGGCTTCTTCTTCATTTTTTGAATCTTTCTCTTCTTCTTGGTCTTTGACAACATGAGCATCTTCTTTCTCTTCTATGGCCAAAAATAGGATTTCTTCTCTTTCACTATTTGAGAGACTTTCATCACTACTACTGGAAGAACTGCTTTCTTCTTCAACATAAAAACTCTTCTTGTGTCTTTGAAATATCTTCTTCTCATGCTTGTTTTGACCATACCTATTTTTCTTTTCATGATAAAATTTTCTTTCTTTCTTTTTCTTATATTCCTTTTCTTCTTCATTGCTACTACTTCTAGCTTGTGGGCAATTAGATGCATAGTGACCAAGGTTACCACAATTAAAACATTTCATAGAATGCATACCTTTATGTTTTCTTGGACCCTTCTTATTCCTTCGCACAAAGTTAGCTTCTTCTCCACTACTTGATTCTTCACTTGATTCTAGTTCCTTATTCTTTGTCTTATTTGAAGCTTTAAATGTTGCTTCCCATTTGGATGTTTGATCTTTTTTAGTCCTCATCTCATAGGCTATGAGAATTCCATGTAGCTCATCCATGCTTAAGGTTTTAAGATCCTTCATCTCTTCTATTGCTGAAACCTTTGCATCAAACCTCATGGGAAGTGACCTTAAGATTTTTTGAACAATATTAGAGTCTTCAATATTTTCTCCAAGTCCATGAATGGTGTTGACAACCTCATCAACTTGGAGTAGATACTTGGTAATATCTTCCTCATATTTCATCTTTAAATCTTCAAACTTCCTCCTATGGGTTTGAAGTTTTGCCATTTTAACCTTATCATCTCCTTCATATGTTCTTTGTAACTTATCCCATATTTCTTTTGCTGAAGTGCATTGCATGACTTTCATAAACTCTGATTCACATAACCCACTTAATATTGCATTCATTGCCTTGGCATTATTTTCAAATAGTTTCTTGCCATCTCTATCCATGGGAGGAGTTGTAGGTGGTGTGAACCCATCCTCAATGGATTGCCATATATCATAGCCATGTGCCATAAAATAAGTTTGCATCCTTATGCTCTAGAAAGCATAGTTAGTCCCATCAAATAGTGGTGCCCTATTTGATGAAAAACCTTCATGGCTAGCCATGTGTGTTCTTGTAAGATCTTCCTTCAAGTTATTAGGCTTTCACGAAGGAACCCGCTCTGATACCAATTGAAGAACACAAGCTTATACTAAGAGGGGGGTGAACAGTATAAGATAAAACTTTTCTCTTTTCTTTCCAAAGCAATAACTTCAAATAATATCAATGCAATAATGAAACAATGCATAAATCACCATACACATGAGAGACAAATATTTTACATGGAAACACCCTCTCGGGAGAAAACCATGACAAAATATTTCTTATATATTTCTTCAATAAATTTTATGGGCACCAACCCATAGGAGACACCAATCCCCTATACAAGTTTATGGACACCAATCCACAGGAGACACCAATCCCCTATACAAGTTCATGGACACCAATCCATAGGAGACACCAATCCCCTTGCTCAAGTTCATGGACACCAATCCATAGGAGACACCAATCCCCTTGCTCAAGTTCATGGACACCAATCCATAGGAGACACCAATCCCCTTGCTCAAGTTCATGGACACCAATCCATAAGAGACACCAATCCCCTTGCTCAAGTTCATGGACACCAATCCATAGGAGACACCAATCCCCTTGCTCAAGTTCATGGACACCAATCCATAGGAGATACCAATCCCCTTGCTCAAGTTCATGGACACCAATCCATAGGAGACACCAATCCCCTTGCTCAAGTTCATGGACACCAATCCATAGGAGACACCAATCCCCTTTCTCAAGTTCATGGACACCAATCCATAGGAGACACCAATCCCCTTGCTCAAGTTCATGGACACCAATCCATAGGAGACACCAATCCTGCTCAAGTTTGACACCAATCCATAAAAATCAATCCCTGCTCATGTTCATACACCAATCCACAAACACCAATCCTTGATATATTTATACTCCCAAATCCAATCATACAAATCTGATCTATAATTTTTCTTTTTGCTTCTTCAACTAACAGCAATACACACACATTCTACCCATTTATCTTCAAGAACATATGGAGGATGATATGCACTAATGTAGTAAGCTTCAAATGACCAATATGTTCTTCACATTCATTAAGTCTGTCGCTTCCACATATCTCACATTTATTACATTTTAAAGGTAGCTCAAGTCTAGCATTGGATAACTTACTTGTGTGTTGACTTGGATATGCTAATACCTTGCTCTTCTTCCACTATCATGTGTACCTCTTCTTCTTCTTGAAATGATTGAATTGTCCTTCCTTGTTAATTGAATGCTTGGGTGAATATGTGCACTTAATATTCTTTGACACCTTGACTTGTTCCAAATCTATGCCCTCCAAATCTGCCTCAGTAATGATGATCTTCCTCTTGCATGTGCTTTTCAAATCTAGACAATAATTCTCTTTTTCCCTTCTTGATTTAAATATCAAATCAACCACTTTAAACCCTTATCACTTCTTTCAAAAACATACACAATAAAGCTTAAAAATAACTCCTTATATCTCCCTTTTAAAACTTACAATATAAAGCTTTATTCTAACAACATCTCCTTTATATCTCTTTTTATGATTTGCAAAAATAGAACTTTATACTAACAACATCTCCCTTTTTATAATTTGCAAAAATCAAATCACAACATTACACCTTATATCTCCCCTTTTATAATTTGCAAAAATCAAATCACATCATTACACCTTATATTTCCCCTTTTATAATTTGCAAAAATCAAATCACAATATTACACCTTATATCTCCCCTTTTATCATTTGCAAAAATCAAATCACAATACTATGCCTTATATCTCCCCTTTTATCAAATTTAATAAAATAAAATTTATAAATACCTTGCATAGCCACATGATGGGATTCGATCCCTTGACCTCTAGAAGCACAGTGCCCTAACACATGCTCTTGACCAGCTACGCTAATACAACACGTGAAACCAAAAGGTGCTAGTGAATATTTAATTCCTTCATTTCTCTATCTTCAACTCTTTAGCAAAACGACATCGAAGAGATTCGACCCCTTAACCTTCTACAATGTAGTGCCCTAGCTCGAGCTAAGCAACTGATTGGGCTACCCTAGTGGATGAAACCAAAGGGGCATGATATAATATTTAACTTTATCTTTGCGCTCCCTCGAACAACAAAAACCACAACAAAATAGGCACCAAGGGGTTTCGACCCTTGCACCTTCTACACCGTAGCTCCCTAGCACAAGCTAGGCAACCAACTAGTCTAACCCCTCGGTTGGGATAGAAGTGGCACGAACATATATTTAAAGTCTTCTTTCTACCTTCTATGCCACCAAACTTGTGCTCCTCTCCTCCCTCCTTCTGCTCGCTGCCTCTTTTCACTCGATAGATATTCTTCAAATTCCATACATTATCCAAAGTGAATTTAAGGGCTTATATTTATATGCTTTTTCCTGTCACATCCAATGAAGTCGACCCAACATTTAAATATTTAAATTTTCAAACTCTCTTGCATGGTGCACTCAAGGAGGTCGCCACATATTTAAATATTTAAACTATATTTAAATCCTTTGATTTAAATATAAACCTCCTACTTTAATATTTAAATATTATTTAAATATTAAAGCACCCTTGAAGATATTTTTACCTTTGAACATCAATGACAACTCAATATTTCTAACAATAATGTCCAATCCCCACATGGGAAATGACCAAGGGAAAGAAATAACCCAAATATTTTGAGAACGATCATGAACAAGGTTGTCATGGAATTGACACTTGTTGCAACACTGAACATAGTCACATGCATATTTATCCATGGAAAGCCAATAATACCCCATTAAAATAAGATTCTTGGAAATGATATTACCACTAAAATGGCCTCCACATGAACCTTCATGAGCCTCACTAAGAGCTAGCTAGGCTTCATCAAAGTTAAGGCATCACAGGAGGATGCATTCAAAAAAACATTGATATATTGCCAATTATAACAAAATTACATGCTCTTTTGTGCAAAATATTACGTTGATTGTAATCTAAACCATAAGTAACCAAACCATATTTAAGGAAAATAAAGATTTTTGTATACCATGGCTCATATGGGGAAGCTTTGGTGGTCAAAAAATCTAATGGAAAAAGACTAGAACTAAGAGATGTAGGTTCTCAGAGTTGTCTAATGATAATTGATGCTTGATCATATTCCAACTCTAAGGGAAACAAGGATGTAGTAGTGGCCATGTAATATGCATGGTAGTTGGAGGATCTAGGGATAGAATCTATGATTACATGATAAAATATGAATAAAATCTTGGTGATAATCTCTTTGTAAGGTTTTAGCTTATCATCTTGAGTCTGATAAACATCATTAATTTGATTCACCACAAGTTGAGAGTCACCAAATATTGAAAGAACACAAAACTTCAAGGCTAAGTCTAATCTAAGACCAAGGATCAAAGCTTCATACTACGATGTATAATTTGTGTAAGAGAAATTAATCTTGAATGACAAGGGGATGAGCTATATCTATGGGGTAACTAGAATAATTCTAGCACCGGTGCCCTTCATGCATTGGGTTCCATAAAAAAATAAACTCCAAGACTGGCTCTTCAACATCTATTCTAAAATACTCATAAATAAAATCAATGACCAAAGGATGGACAACTTCTAGGGTGTGAAGGCTAACTTATCAACAATCACCTAACCCTTGATAACCTTTTGACCTATACATATTAGGTCAAAATCACTAAGGGATAAAACCCACTTAGCAACTCAACCTAAAAGGTGGGAATTAGATATTAAGTAACACAAAGGATCAAACTTCATGACCACCAATGCCTTATGGCTAAGCATGTAGTATCTTAACTTTTGGAAAGTAAACACCAAAACAAGGCAAAGCTTCTCAAAGGGAGTATATCAGGTTTCATGGCTGACCAAGGTTCTACTGATATAGTAGATAGATCACTCTTTGTTTTGATCATCATGTTGAGACAACAAGGCTCCCAAAGCATGAGCTATGGTTGATAGGTAAAGCATAAAATAATTATCCGATCTATGTGGCACTAATATAGGCAAGGAAGTGAGATGCATTTTTAGTTCATCAAAAGTCTATTGACACTCAAAATCCCACTAGAACACATATTTATTAAGAAGCTTAAGAAAGGGATAACACTTATCGACTAATTGACCTATGGACTAATGAATAGCTTGAAGTCTACCTTGCAAGATATGCAACTCAGTTACGGTGCAGGAAGAAGGCATGTTGGTGATAGTCACTATATTAGTGGGGTCCACCTCAATACGTCACCTAGAAATGATGAACCCTAGAAACTTACCATATGTGACTCCAAACACACACTTGGAGGGCTTAAGACAAACCCTAAATTATTGAAGCCTTTCAAAGATTTTTCTTAGATTGTGAACATGATCCTATAAATGTATGGAATGACCCAAGAGATCATCCACATAGTCCTATAAAATATCATGCATCATGTCATGAAAAATATAATTCATAGCCCTCTAATATGTGGCACCAACATTATTTAAGCCAAAATGCATAACTTTATAACAAAAGGTACCCCATGGTGTGATGAAAGCTATCTTGACCTGGTCCTCAGGGGTAACCATGATCTGATTGTATCCTAAGAAACCATCCATGAGTGAAATTTTACCATATTTTATGGTGAAATCTATGTTCATGTATATTTTAGGGAGAGAAAAATATCCTTGGGACATGCTATGTTAATTTTCCTAAAGTTTTTACATATTTTGATTGTTCCGACCTTCTTAGCCATAGAAATGATATTGGAGATCCAATCAGAATAGTTGATAGCTTTTATGAAACTGATGTCAAGAATTTATTATAGCTTCTCCTTGAATAAAAGGGTGACCTTAGGATGCATCTTCCTAAGTTTCTACTTAATAGGCTTAGTGCTAGGATTAACTACCAAATTATGCATAACAAGGGAGGAATCAAGCCCTAGCATGTCAACATATGACCAAGCAAAATTATC
Source organism: Wollemia nobilis (assembly GCA_028583015.1). NCBI lineage: Eukaryota > Viridiplantae > Streptophyta > Pinopsida > Araucariales > Araucariaceae > Wollemia > Wollemia nobilis. The sequence goes on along the minus strand of JAQPPZ010017049.1, from coordinate 1,534,332 downwards.
ATGAAAATATTTAGGGACATGCTAAGTTAATGTCCCTAATTTTTTTTTTAATTGTTCCTACCTTCTCAGCCATAGGAACGATATTGGAGATCCAATTAGAATAGTTGATAGCTTTTATGAAACTAATGTCAAGAATTTATTAGAGCTTCTCCTTGATAAAAATGGTGACCTTAGGATGCATCTTCCTAAGTTTCTATTTAATAGGCTTAGCACTAGGATTCACTACCAAATTATGCATAACAAGGGAGGGATCAAGCCCTAACATGTCAACATATGACCAAGCAAAAGTATCATGAAAATATTTCAATAAATTGGTTAAGTTATCATACTCATCCATGGACAAGGCTTTACCTAGCTTAAGGATTCTAGGGTACTTCTCAAAACCTATGTTAACATCTATGGTCTCCTAAATAAGAATGTTAGACTCATACTCAAAAGGAGATAGGGTAGGGATCACTCCTAGTTGCCCAAGGTCCTCGGGAGACATAGAACCAAAGTCCTCTTGAGAAATAGAAGACTCAACCTATGTAATACAAGGGAATGACCCATAAAAGAAGAAGTTGTTTCAAAGGATATCCTCATAATCCATGTCACAAAGAGTATCCCCTTCAACATACTCTCCTAGGGTCACAACTAATTGAATATGCACCAAATTTACCACATTGTAAAATAGAATTTTAGTGGGATAATATTGTTTCTCATCCTCATCACTCCACTTTCAAGCCTTGATGATCGAAATATTCAGCATAAGTAATAAGGTGATCATCATTATAAAAGGATAAAGGTTGGTTTTTACTAGGGATGTAACATATGCCACATCTCCTAGGCCAAAGCTCAAGTTCCAAAGGCTCTTGAATACCTTTATATTGTGGCCTCAAACCTTTAACTATATATCCCATGCTAAATAGGATTTGCTTCAGAAGTGGGTTATCATTGGATAGGTAATAATAGGTAAAATAATGCTCTAGATAAAGAGGGTTGCTACCATGGATATTTTATTTGAGGGATACTATTACAAATATAAAGGTACATGTGCCAATGTGTTTTACTTCACCCTTATTATAGGGTAAACCCATAGTACTCAGTGAATGTGGTAGCTTGGGAAGATCTAGAAGAGGTTCCTAAAGAAAAGGATTGACTTGATTCTGTGATAAAAATTTGATTAACAGTTCCTCACTCACCTTTAGATTTTTAAATTGCTTGGTGATATGATACGAAGAAACTTATGGACATAAATTGAGATTAGATTGAGCTTTCTCAACCATTGAATAATATTGAAATGAATGAGGGTTTTCCAAAATGGTTACAAGGTGATCCTTGAATTCAAAATTCAAAAATTGATGAAAAGTAGAATGGATAACCCTCATCACATGGATCCAAGGGAGTCCAAGAAGAAGACTAAAATATGTGGGGAAAGATACCACGTAGAACAAGCTATATAATATCTTAGGTCTAACCCTAAGAGGGAGAAATATAATGCTATAGGCCTCTTAGGACTCATTTTTGAAAGCTTTTATAATGATTTCATATTTAGTTAAATATTCCTCTTTTAATACAAAATTTTATAAAAATTGATAAGTGCATATATTGAGGGATGGACCATTGTCTATCAAGATCCACTTCATAAAAAATTCCTTAATACAGGAAGTTTTATAGAGGGAAGAATCCCCTCATAAGTATGAGGAAGGAATATCATCATCCAAAAATGTGATATGATGTATCCCAAGAGAGCCTACAAAATAAGCTATAGCACTAGGGGAAATATCTTGAGGAATATATTGTTGTCTTAGAAGATTCAACAAAGCTTCCCTACGAATAGGAGAAGTTTGTAAAAGTTCTAAGAGGGAGATCTTAGGTGGGGTACTATATAACTATTGTTGAATGTTAAAGGAGACTTTAGGTTGTGGTTTCAACACTAAAGGTGGGTTTTCTACTCTTGTGCTATATTTTTAGGTACTCTTCCAAACTAAGGATGGTTTTGGAGGTTGGTTGGATGTAGATCTCATCTCCTACTAAGATCGTTGAGTTAGTTGTGCTTGATCTTGTTACCTTGTAGTTATTGTTATCATACCAACCATATTGTTGTAGGGAGGTGGCACATTATAGTATGACACTTTATTAGCTACATATTTCCCATGCTTAGGTAAGGGGTCTTGGAATATCCCCATGTCTTGATTAGTTGTGGGTGCTTGTTGAGTAGGAGGTTAATTGTTTGTTGGAGGATTGGATTGAGAACCCTCTATAACAAGAAACCCTTCATCAATTAAGTATTGAACCACATATTTCAACCTCTTACATGATTTTTTCATGTTCCCCTCCACACTATGATACTCATAATATTGACCAGTCTTATACCAATTAGTTGTGGTATCAGGTTACCTTATAGGAGGCAACTCAATCATACTAGCTTCCAAAAGTTTCTTTAAGACTATGTTCATTCACGTGTTGAGTCTTATGAAATTCCTTGGTGGGTATTTTTGAGGTTGGATAAGAACCATCTTTTATAGGGTGTAAAAACCAACATTAACAGGCCTAATATCCGTTATCCCATCACCAACTACATGCTTTTTCTTGTACTAATTTTTCATGGTCCTATATTCTTCTTTATTTATACTAATTTGACCTCTTCTAAAAAGGGCTTGCTCTACCCTTATTTCCAAATATATAACTTGGTAAAAAGAAGTAATAGTTGTTTTTTCCAATTCATAAGATATCTACTTTTATAAGTTTCCAATAAATATCTCAAGCATGTCTTGAGGAGACAAGGTATATCTTAACTATCCATATAAACTTCTCCAATGAGACAAAAATTCTTAAACAATTCCTCTTTACCTTGTTTCAACATATAAACATCTTTCATAGTCACATTTTTCTCAATATAAGCTTTGAATTATTGAACAAACAATTCTACTATATTTTCAAAATTCCTCAAAGAATGATGAGGCAGTTGATAATACCATTCCAATGCCATACCATCAAATTTATTAGGGAACATATTTAGAAGCAACATGTCATCATATATAATATCATGGCATGATGTCCTAAATATCTTTAAATGTTCAATTGGGTCCTCTATTCCCCCATAAATAGGCAAAACTAGCATTGGAAAATGCCTAGGGTAGGGCCTAAAAGCAACAACATGGTCTAAGGGTTGATTGCACATTTCTCTATAGTTGTAGGTGAATCTAGGAGGTTGTATCATATCCACTCTTGAAACCAATTGTTTCACCACACTTATCAAACTTTGCATATAAGGATTGTTGTTGTGCAATATCCCTAGGTTACCAAGGGAAGGAGTATAGATAAGTTGTTGAAAGGGAACTTGGACAATGTTGGAGGTATTGATACTGTTATGGTATGGGTTATGATATAAGGTATCTTGTTGTGGAGGAGAATCGATATTTGGTGGAAAAAAGCATAAATATTGATAGGAGTAGAATGAGAAGGAATTGAGCATAATTTTGGGATGTATGTAATGTCCCCATCTTAGTCAGATGTCCAGTGCAGAATGGGACTTGCCTACTCACGGGTTCCCGTAGGCAGGATCAGTTGTGTGGGAGCCCACTGGGATAGTTCAGTTGATGTCAGAGCGGACAGTGCTTCAAATTGCCAGTTTCTCGGTCCGTTTTGAGCATAATTGTAGGGACTTACTATTTTTAGTAAGTCAGTTAGGGTTGGAATCTCGGGAAATGGATGTTACGGATGGATAGTTCGGCGAAATGGGTATCCGTTTCTATTTTCATATCTTGGGTCCGGCATGTGGAGACAGATTATTTTAATGCCCGAAGATTATTAATGTAAAAAATTAAATAATAATGTAACTTTATAATGTTGGGCATTATATTTTATTAATTAGATGTTATAAGGGGGTCATATAACCACTTAAAAGAAAGGCCATGTTATAAAGTGTTAAAATAAGGAGGCCTAGACATGCTACGCCCCTCTAGGGACCCATTTAATAATAAAGAATAATTTAAAATTAAAAGTTTCCCTCCAATTCTTGGCCGACTCATTTGAGGAAGGGAATAAAAGGAGGTTTGGAATTCATTTGCATTATCTTTGGCTATGTTATCTTGTCTTGGAGAAGTCGACTTGCAACAAGGACTTGCAGGGAGAGTTTATTGCTTGTTGTGTGACGAAAACCACCAGCAGGATCAGCACCTTCGGAGTTGAAAGATTACTCTCAGGGGGCTTTGGGGCAATCTTATTTCAGAGGTTGCATTGGGCTTAATTAAGAGCAGATTTTTAGAGGTTTATTGAAGAGATTTCTAGAAGAGTGAAAGGGGTTCGTGTTACAATAAGTTACAGTCATCATTCCCATCTGGTCGTACAGTTTGAAGGGCCATTTCTGCAGTTTGTTGTCACTTCATTGGAGCTAGGGTTTGAGCATCACTTCATTCCTTGGTTTCTTTAACCTAGCCGAACCTTTTTTTAAGCAAATCATGGGCTTTGAGGGCAGATTGGTGATATATTGCGAGACCCAACTTCAGCTTTGATAGGCCGTACACATCCACATAGGGGCGAGTTGTTGAGTGTAATTGAATCGCCTCATTTTGGGGCCCTTTCACATTTGTATTGGAGGCGCCTCTTTATTGGGTGTCTAAATCTGCAATTTGCTAGCTGGAGAAATTTGTATTTCGAGATTATCATATGAATTTGTGAAGTTCCCTGTTGCTGATGACAATTTCCAGATTTGTTTCAGACTTCTATATTTTCGGGTACATTTGTTTCTATGCAGTTTCCTTCACTGGGTTTGCTTATTTGTATTAGAAGAAACTTGTGTTAAAATTTCGTAGCTTTGGAGTAGTAGATTAAAAGTTACGAGCATTTCTAGTTTGCTGCTATTTTATTTCCAGAATTTTGTATTATTGCAAAAAACACCAAAAAAATTCAAGTATTTGCAAAAAGCTACAAAAATAGTACAAAACTATCAAAACCCAAAAACCAGGACATAAATTCTTGGTGTTCATTCGGGGGTGGTCACTACATTGGTATCAGAGCTGGTTTCCTGCCAGCCTGTGATCAGATCTGAATTAGGGTTTCATGAGGAGGATTCAACATCCCTGAGTAGATCAACATTCAAAAATTTTTTGGGCACTTTTGAAGGGTTTGTGGTGGAATTTTGCTGAAATGAAACCTAGGGTTCTTGAACATTAAATTTTTAATTGTGGATCATGGCACTATTGGGCGAAAATGAGTTGGTCGAAAGGCTTACTAATGCAGGAAGAAAACTTGGATTCATATCTCAGCCAAAAGATGTTCTCTACTGTGTCCTAGGGGAGGTAGAAGATTGTTTGTATATGATGGATTCATCACCTTCTTAGATATTACAAGCAGCTATGACTCCGGTGGTGAAGTCTTTGGGCAAGCCTAGATGGTTGAAACACACGGATAAGGAGGTAAGACTCATGGTCACTTCTTGCTTGAGTGAAATTTTGAGAATTTCAGCTCCTAAAGCTCCTTATAATGATGACACATTGAGAACAATATTTCAGTTGTTTGTTGATAGTTTTGAAAGTTTGGAGGATGTTACTTGTTCTCATTTCTCTAGGAGAGTTTCCATACTTGAATTATTTGCAAAAACTAGAATGGGCAACATCTTGTTAGATTTGGACATGGATGAGTTGGTTTACGAAATGTTTCATCATTTCATTGCTTCAGCTAGAAAAGAACATGCTAATAATGTTATTGCAGCTATGAGAGACATTATGATTTTGATTATAGATGAAAGTGATTATATTTACCAACCACTCTTATCAATGTTATTGGATGTTTGGAGGCAAGACTTGGTTGCTTCCACTGCTGCACATGAATTGGTTAATAGTGTTGTTAAACAGTGTGAGAGGAAGCTGAAACCTTTCTTGGACAATGAGGAGATTAGGGGAGAAGAGCAGCCCATGGCAGAAATTTCACATGAGGAAGCTAGTAAAGAAGAGCTTGTGGATCTAAAGAAGAATTCAGTGGAAAATTCTGAAGTTGTACCTACCTTGGACGAAGAAGAATTCAAATCAGAAATGGTTAACCAAGAGATTGAATCACCACATGAGATTGTTGTGAAAGAACATGATGCAGATGAATGTATTAAAGTTCCCAAATCAGTTTGTGATGATAATGGATATGGTCTAGATTCCCAAACTAAATCCTTGGATAGAAGTGTTCACACTAGTTCCAACTCCTTGGATTTGGAGAGTGATGTGTGGGAGAAATCAATCCCTCATGAGGATCACAATGAACATACCTTTTCAGATCAGCTCCTAGTTCCTTGGGATCCAGGTGTTTTGGTACCAAGGTATGATGAAGGCATGGAGGCCATTGGAGGCTTCTCTTTCATAGTTTCAGCCTTTGAAGAAAAGCGTTCAGATTTGGAGATCCTAGAAGAGAGCAATACACACCCAAATATGCCAAGTTTATTCATAATAAATGGTGGCAACTATTTTTCCAACCAACCTAGCTTAGATTCAGTCTTGGACAGAGTTGAGAGTACATCTTCAGTTTTGGGGTGTTTGGATGAGAACATCCACCACTTGGAGTCATCTCTACATCCATTGGGATCATGGATCAGCCATGATATTACTCCCATAAGGTATGAGCTTCATCCTGATTTTTATAGCAGCAGATTGAGATATTTTGGCACTCATGAATTAGTGGCAACAATGTGTTTGATAAGACTAATGATGTATGAGAAGTATGGGACTCTTGCACCACATTCTTCCATGTTGTTAAGAATCATATGGGCTGCATGTTTTTGGATAGTTGGAGCACTTGATGGGACTGTATTAACAAAGGAAGCACTCACAGTTGGTGATGATATGATGCTTGTGTATAAAACCGATTACATGAATGAGGAGACAGAGATTGTTGACTCAAAATTTAAACTCTTTCTCACTCATTTCTCCTCAATGTTTGATGGTTCTATTCATTTTTTGCATAGTACAGTCTTTGATAGAAGTAGTAAACTGAGTTCGGTTGACGTTAAGGACATTGAACAACTTTTACACATTGTTGTTCATGGGATTCACAATGAGCACACTTTGTCAGAAGGAAGGCATCAACCCTTAAATGCATGGAATCCAGGTGTAAAATTCAATTATGTGTTAGTGGCAGCCATGTATATAGATCAGTCTTCAGATTTGTTCATCACCATCACTGATTTTGTCAGAGTTTTACATTTCACAGCCATAGGAAATGATGAGGAAAGATGTCACATTGTTGTTAGAAGGTTTGTGCCACATATGAAGACTGTTTATGATACACAAAAGATACAATATTTGCTTATTTCAGAGGATGCATTTGCAAGAACAGTCTTAGCAGGGACGTTGGGTCAATTGGAGCCTTGTATCACTCAACTTGGCGCACTACATGCCTATGATGAGACGTTGTTGTATAGGAGTTATTGGATGGTTATGTTGGAATTTGTTACATTACTTGGTGCAATTTGGGCTGCACATGTGAAGACAACTGAGGAGGCAGTATACAAGGAGTTTTGGGCAGCTTTGTGGAGGAAATTTGATGACCAAACAATGTTGTTTTGGACAAACACTTCGCTGATTTTCAAGATTGATTTTGGGACTATTGTGAGGGAGAATTTTGGTACCAATAGGACTGATTGTCTGCTGATTTCAGAAGCGGCATTTGGGAAGGCTATGAAGGAAGGAACGATGGAGAAATTGAGGTCTCATTTGGCAAAAAAAAGAGTTGCATCTTTAACACCTTGTGAGACATAATTGGAGATAGAATTGGAGATATTATGGGTTTCATGTAGACTGATTGGTAAGGCACCAACGGTTGTACATCACATCAGGTCTGATTTACTTACATTCACTGAGTTTTTGGTGACAAGAGGAATTGCTACACCACACGTGTTTTCAGTTTTGGGTGAGAATTGTATGAGGCATGTGTTAGTCCATTTTGGGAGATATAATAAGGTGTCTTTCATAATGTTAAAGGTTGTTCTTAGAGCTGAGTATGAGCATAAGTTAGTAGTTTACAGGTATGCTCACTTGCAAGACATGAAGAGGGAGCATTGTCAGTTTTTGAGGAAGTTGGAGCAGCTGTTACACTTAGATTTGATGGCACATAATGGAGATAAAGTTGCATTTTCAGTTTTGATACATTGGGGGGCAAGTTGTTTTGGAGTTGGAAACATGGGAAAAGTAGAGCTTCAGCCATTGACATGCACTTTCAGTCCCATTTTGGAACAGTAGTTAAGAAAAGCATGGAGTGAGGTATGTAGGAGTATTTTGGTCATAAAACTTGACATTTATGATGTTGATAATGTTTCTCAAGGTTGGGGAGTATTGGATTTCCCTTGGGGAAAGGAAGAGGTGATGTACTTGACTTATGCATATGGAGAGCCAGAGTTTGTTGATTATAATTTCCTTTTCACTCTCTTTGGTGTTGATTCATTCATTACCTTTGCTAGTTTTATCACACTCTTGCATAGTACAACCATTATAAATAAAGGAGAACTGAGTTTACACATCTTTGAAGAGATTAAACAGTTATATACCATTGTTGTACATGACAAATCAGAACTGCTATGCATCACTTCAGATCTGGTCTGTGAGAGTTTGAGCCTATTTCCACTCAGTTTTTGCACAATTGCAGCCTTTGGACAGTTTTGGAATAGCATGAAGACAATCTTTGGTCAGCTTGAAGCAGGTTTGGGAACAGTCTTGGATGAATGTTTGAGGCAACCTTGGTTCCACACATTGTTGATTTGCATCTTGGCCTCACACTCAGATTTTTGTTTTGATTTTTATATAGAAGTGGCAGCTGTAATAATTGTTTTGAGATTGGTTTGGGACCCTGGAATCACAGGTGGTTCTGATTAGGTGATTCTGATGATGTTGATGTTATGTTAAGTATTGCTTGAGGACAAGCAATCTCAGGGAGGGAGGACTGTAATGTCCCCATCTTAGTCAGATGTCCAGTGCAGAATGGGACTTGCCTACTCACGGGTTCCCGTAGGCAGGATCAGTTGTGTGGGAGCCCACTGGGATAGTTCAGTTGATGTCAGAGCGGACAATGCTTCAAATTGCCAGTTTCTCGGTCCGTTTTGAGCATAATTGCAGGGACTTACTATTTTTAGTAAGTCAGTTAGGGTTGGAATCTCGGGAAACGGATGTTACGGATGGATAGTTCGGCGAAATGGGTATCCATTTCTATTTTCATATCTTGGGTCCGGCATGTGGAGACAGATTATTTTAATGCCCGAAGATTATTAATGTAAAAAATTAAATAATAATGTAACTTTATAATGTTGGGCATTATATTTTATTAATTGGATGTTATAAGGGGGTCATATAACCACTTAAAAGAAAGGCCATGTTATAAAGTGTTAAAATAAGGAGGCCTAGACATGCTACGCCCCTCTAGGGACCCATTTAATAATAAAGAATAATTTAAAATTAAAAGTTTCCCTCCAATTCTTGGCCGACTCATTTGAGGAAGGGAATAAAAGGAGGTTTGGAATTCATTTGCATTATCTTTGGCTATGTTATCTTGTCTTTGAGAAGTCGACTTGCAGCAAGGACTTGCAGGGAGAGTTTATTGCTTGTTGTGTGACGAAAACCACCAGCAGGATCAACACCTTCGGAGTTGAAAGATTACTCTCAAGGGGCTTTGGGGCAATCTTATTTCAGAGGTTGCATTGGGCTTAATTAAGAGCAGATTTTTAGAGGTTTATTGAAGAGATTTCTAGAAGAGTGAAAGGGGTTCGTGTTACAATAAGTTACAGTCATCATTCCCATCTGGCCGTACAGTTTGAAGGGCCATTTCTGCAGTTTGTTGTCACTTCATTGGAGCTAGGGTTTGAGCATCACTTCATTCCTTGGTTTCTTTAACCTAGCCGAACCTTTTTTTAAGCAAATCATGGGCTTTGAGGGCAGATTGGTGATATATTGCGAGACCCAACTTCAGCTTTGACAGGCCGTACACATCCACATAGGGGCGAGTTGCTGAGTGTAATTGAATCGCCTCATTTTGGGGCCCTTTCACATTTGTATTGGAGGCGCCTCTTTATTGGGTGTCTAAATCTGCAATTTGCTAGTTGGAGAAATTTGTATTTCGAGATTATCATATGAATTTGTGAAGTTCCCTGTTGCTGATGACAATTTCCAGATTTGTTTCAGACTTCTATATTTTTGGGTACATTTGTTTCTATGCAGTTTCCTTCACTGGGTTTGCTTATTTGTATTAGAAGAAACTTGTGTTAAAATTTCGTAGCTTTGGAGTAGTAGATTAAAAGTTACGAGCATTTCTAGTTTGCTGCTATTTTATTTCCAGAATTTTGTATTATTGCAAAAAACACCAAAAAAATTCAAGTATTTGCAAAAAGCTACAAAAATAGTACAAAACTATCAAAACCCAAAAACCAGGACAGAAATTCTTGGTGTTCATTTGGGGGTGGTCACTACAATGTACTACCAATTGGAGGAGCTTGTGGAATTCCCTCAATGTTGGTGGTCATGGTAGTAGTATATATTGGTTTATGAAAAGGATTAACATGATGTGAATATTCAAACAAGGGGTTGTTAAAAATATGCCTAGGGTAAATGGTTAGAGGATGAGACATCCCACATATTTCAAGTTGGGCTTCATCTTCCATAGCCTTAACCAAAGCCTCACTATGATGTTTCATAAAACCCCATACATGATCAAAATATGTGAAAGTGAACCCTCCATTAGGCCCCTTAAGAGGATCAAAGTTGATACCAATTTCTTCATGTTATTTCTCCTCTTCATCTAGATTGTGATTCTCCCTATGAATATGATCATCTTCTTGAAAAATATGATTAGATTCTAAAATATTTCACTTGCCCCTAATGTTGGGAGCCATTAGGATGAAGATAAATAATAAATGAGAGCACTAACAAAAGACACATAAGAATATTTTAAGATGTTCTCAATGTTTCCCAATTCCAAGAAAAAATATTTAGTGGTCTTGCTTAAAGTTTTAAAAAGAAAAATAAAATGAAGAGGTTTTCTATATTGGCCACTAAGACATGCCTTCATGTTAGGTTCACCAAAGATGTAGAGGGGGAAAACTACTCTACAATGCATGATTCTTGGTTGGATACTCTAGGAGCTGAGGTGATCGTGGGGTGCATTATATTCTCTATACTTGGGGGCTTAGGGATTGAGGGGTTCACCAGGAATGGTTTAAGGACTCAATCCAAGTTTGGGGATGGAATTTTTGATGTGTATATTGAGAAAAAATATGTGTTTCACCTTTCTAAAATATAAGTTATGGAAATAAAAGAACAATGCAAGACAAACAAAGATGCAAGAAGATAAGAAACTAACCCTAGATTTTTTCTTGATTTTCAATGATAACTAAAATCCTAACATGCAATAAAGTAAACCTTTTTCTTTTTGAGCAAGTATTTTAAAGAATGCACAAACAATATTAGCCCTAGGATGCAAGCTATATGTTTTTATTCTTTCAAATGCCTAGAAAGAAAAGATCAAGTTTTTCCCTTTTTCTTTTATAAATAAAATTTGAAATAGAAATTAATAAAGACACACAACAAAAAATATAAATATCTACTAAGGCACTTACCTGATTTGATGGTTGATACTAGATTTAACTTGCATCTATAATATACAAACAACTTCAAACCTATAAGATAGCTTACAAAACCCTAGAATATTTGATTAGCATTTGGGGGGTTTCTTAGGCCACTATATGACTAAGCTTAGAGGCATAGAAATCAAGCCCACTTGGTCATTTTAATTGACTATTCAAAATTAAAATGATATTTTACCTTTGGAACAAGAAAAACCAATATGGAATGGGCATGCGATAATGAAATAAAATGAAATAGAATGCAGGTGATAAAAAGATAAAATGCAAGTAACAAATTAGGGTTTTGGGAAGAAAACATTTACCCCCAATCCCTAATTGACCAAATTCATACCTTGTAATGAGGGAGCACGAATCTAAAAAGACAAATTCATGCCCTGTATGGGCAGTGCATTAATTTGATTCAAAGGTATTTTGGGTCCCAAAGCACCAAAAAATGCAATGCAAAACAACAAAATATAGAGCTAACGCCTAATAGTAAAAGTAAAAAACTTGGTTAGTTCATGGAGGAAGTGAGTAGCAATGAGAATATGAAGGAAGCACTCTAGAATGGTGGAATTCTCCAACCATCAAGAATCCTTCACTTGATCCCCAAGATCAGCCAACACTAGAGCAACAAAATAACAAAAATAATAAATCACTACAGAAGAGCACTTGTTAGTGAAAAATAGGTAAGTTAAGATCTAGGATTCTCCAAAAAATTGATTGGGGAAAGAGGGAGTCCAATAATCTATTTATAAGAGGTTTGGAGGGCTAAAATAGTAGGAAAACAAAATTTCATCATGGGCAAGGCCTGACACCAAAATAGGTCGACGAGGGGTGGGTTTTTTAGAGAAAAACCCCTTGAATGTCAAATTATGCCTAGTAATTATAGGACATGAATTTGGTAATCCAAATTCATGCCCCATATGGATTAGGCATGATTTGGTAAGTCTAGGTAAAAAGGTCAAAGGAAGAGAGGAAAAGGGCCCTAAATTTGCACTTGGTATGTTTGGTGGCTTCCTAAGGATCTAAGGGAATATTGACTCATTTTTATGGGTCAATTTTCCATATCTATAACACTAAGGTAATAGCCCTAGTCTATTTAAACTCTATGGATTTTAATAATGCCTTCGCTATGGGAATGCAATTGAATGATAAGACAAAAACCTTTAGCCATAAGGATCATACAAAGTACTACTCACTAAAAGATCATTCATATGGAGGAAAATATTGTGTGACTTGGATAGCTAGCCAACTGAAGGAGGTAGTGGTAGGCAAAACCCTACCTAAAACCCCCATTCCACCCAATGATTTTTTCCACCCTAATATTTTTTCAATGTTGGTAGTAAGAGCAGGCTTGTCAATAGATAAGGTTATCTATGAATGACAAATAGCTACTATTTATTGCATTTCCAATCCTAAGAATCATGACCTAGAACTAATGGACAAGAATCCTCTATTATTTGATTAGCCTAAATATCTATGCAACATGGTCCATGAGCAGTTGAGAAAAGTAAAACAGGGTGCAAATAAAGTTTCTTTCAGATATTGTTCCCATTTGGCCAAGATTTTATTCTATTTTTTCCACCCTAATATGCCATGGATAGCATTTATCCCTAAGGACCAATAAGGACATCCTAACTCACTTTATACATGGATTTTAAAAAATAATTTTTAGGACCAGCCCTCAAAATAATCTATGGTGAAATGCCTAGATTGTCCCCCTTAGAAAGAGTAACATTGCAAACCAAAAAAGTAGAAGGGGAATGGTATATTATGACTGAAGATACAATATTTATATTATATGGCTTTATAGAAAATCCATTCATGTTGCCACACTTTATTACAGACTGATTATTTTTCTTGGAATACTATAGACAAAGAGATTTCATTAATTACACTTATGACACAAGGGTCAACAAGAAAGGCACCTACACTTATCCCTTCAATAAGGAGGATATTATTGTGACTAATAAAGGGTAGCATGAGAGTATTTATTTAGCCATGAAGAGATTGGTTTTGAAATAACTCCCTCAAAAATGGAGATATGACCTGGACTATAAGTTTCTTGACAAACTAAACTAGATCAACCTAGGGAAACCCCCTAAATTTAAAAGAAAACTTAGGCCACACATTGAGAAATTCATAAAAAAAACCAAGAGAATTCAAAATTGGAGTGGAATATCAACTAGATGGAAGTTCTACCCCCTTGGAGAGACTTCTATGACCAGCTGGCAGAATATAACCCTAAGAATAATGAACAATATGTTCTTAGTGTATCCCAAATCCAATCCCTATAAAATAAGAAAAATGGGATGATGTAAAAATATTTGAATGGTGGAGGATGAGGGTAGAAACCAATACCACCAAATATAAATATGGCAATAATTTAGATAAGGAGTTCTCTAATATATATGATGAGTCTTATAAGTCTTGGAAGGTCAATAATGAAAAGTATTTGGCACTAAGTTTTTGGAGCACAGTAGCAAAGGATAAAGAAAAAAAATAGGAGTTGATACAAAAAAGGGTAAACAAATCCAAATTGATCCCCTTTCTTCACCTCCTCAAGCCCAAAATCAGGGTAGTTTAGAAGTGACTCCTTCTAAATATCAAAAGGCACAACCTTTGTTTCAACCCATGCTTGAGCAACTCCAAATATATACTGTAGGAGAAACAATGATGTAAAGAATAGGCTCTACTGTTAAAGGACTTGGAAAAGAGAAAGTAAGGCCCATTGAAGTAATTCAAGTTCATAAGAGGCTAGATCATCAAGCCCTATGAGTAGATGCTACTAAATAAGAAAATTCTAAAGGTAAGGTAACATACAAGTCTCGTGCCAAAATAATTAAATTTACAAGCTTTGCTACTCCTAAATAGTCATCTTCACTAGCATAGGCAGTAACATCACCTTAGCCTCAATAGTTAGACACAACTATAGTAGATATCTCTTCTCCCATTATTGTTTTTAAGAGGAAAGCTAAATATTTAATGGGAGAAACTACTAAGGAGGAAATTAAGAAGAGGAAATTGGAATATACTATGAATGCAAATCGAACAACACCAAAATATGGACTATAGAATTTAATAAGTAATGTTGTATCGCCAAAAATTTTTGCACCCTTATCTTTAGGCTAAAGGATTCGTGCCCAAAATGGGGATGCGAGAAGGATGGGACAATACCTCGAATGGAGAGGCCCTTTGAAGGTCACGCCTCTCGGGGGAGGGGTATAAGGGTGAATTTTCGACGGATGGTGGGGTTCACCAGGAAACTTTGAGTGGCAATTTCCACGCCTAGGTCGAGAATGGATTTGATGTGTTCATTTTATGTTCAATAATTCAGATTCCTAGGTTGTCCAAAATGAATCTAAGCTATTCTATATGAAATTTTTGGTTTATATGAAAACAACAAACATAAATGAATCCTAAATACATAAAATATCTAAAATGGAGAAGAGTGCACCTAGTTTCTGATGTCTGATGAATATTTTGAAGCTTGTAGGAGTCCAAATCATCCTAGATATGACAGGATCATATGTAATTGTACAGAATCATCCAGATCATAGAAGATCATATGAGATCAGCCAAGATCGTGAGTGACCTGATGAATTCATCAGACGAATTCGTCAGAAACCTGCAATCATGAAAATAGACACCAAAAACCAAAAATACAATTGCAAGAATGATACAAAATGATAGAAATAAGAATATAAATTCTCAAATGATAAATATTGATATCAAATAAAATGGGATGCAATTTTTTAATAATTTATTTTGAATTTTATCATGCAAATATGCTAAATGAGGTGAACTCCAAGATGCAGAACATAAGTGAATTAATCTAATGCACAATTAAATAAGAAAAAGAGATAGAGAATGCAAACTTAGGGCTCTGATTGCCCCCAATCTGAATTGCAATCAAAATAATCTGCAATCGTAGGATATCATCGCCGATCTCGTTAGGATCATCCAAAATTGTGGTTGAATTTCCTGTGATGATCCGAGCTTCCTCCGACTGAAACACAGTGAGATCCTGTAATAAAACTTGAAAACACAAATGCAAATGATGGGGGATAGGATGTTCTAACACAACAAAAACTAAAGTTATCCATGGGGATAAACTGGGAAAATCCCAAGTTTATATAGGATTAGGGGGAGGTTAGGAGGTTGGGGATCATCCCAATCTGGGAGATCTCCAACATAGGAATCTCCAACCGCACAGACACGCTTCTGCCCGAGTTGGAGAAGTTGTTGAAAGAGAAGCTAATTATGAAAATTCGATTTTGGGATGAAATCGTCTGGACGTTATGTTCCAGATGAATTCATCCGATTTGGGATGATATCATCCAACGGTCAAACAACTTCTAAAAATGGCACAAAAAATGAGGTGAGCGGTTAACGGGCAGTTTTGGGGTTAAAATTCAAAATTTTTATCTTTTACTGAGGGTTTAACTACGCCAATTTTAGGGTGCTACATTTTGCCCCCTCTTTAGTGAATTTTCCAAAGAAAATGCATTAAAGACGAGTTCTTCATGCTTTACGAGAAAACAAAAATTTATTCCATTTTTTAGACGATGATTCTAGGTCGAATCGTACAACTATTTGCTATGGTGCCCCCTCTAAGTTTTTACCCAAATCGAACATTTGAGGTAAAAGAGCGAAAAAAAAAAATTAAAAAAATGTTGTTTTTAAATAAAAATAAGAAAAATAGGATAAAAACCTAATTCATTTTTACTGTTCACTTTCGTTATTTCAGAGCTCCGCAAGAAAAATGGTGGAAACGACATACATATCGACAGAGGTCCGACGCGGGTTGCGGGTAAGGATATAAACCTAGTGTAGTATGTTTTTACCTTGATTTGTTTAATTTTTTACATGAATTTTTAATTGTTTTTGGGCATCGCGGCCGTTTTTAGGCCATCGACGACGTCAGGACGAAATTGTCCCAATTTCGCCGAAATCATCTCTAAATCGCCGATTTCGTCTGAGGACAAAATCGGAGAACTATGGGCTATCCCGTCCAATAAGGGGTGATCCCCAAATTGAAGAATTAGAGGTTATTTTGTCCTATTAAGGACGATTTTGCTAAATTTGGTACGATATCGTCCAATAATGGGCAATATCATTTTTTTATGAGATGAAACTGATTTTAATTGATTTTAATGATTATGTACTAATGATTTTTGTTGTTTTATTGTTTATTTTGTAGAGGGGATTGCTAAAGAGTCGAGAGTGGAAATACGAGGGTCTCAGGGATGACTTATTTATGCTCGATCAAGCCAAGCGAGACAGTGATGCAGGAGCATCCGAGGGCAGTAAAGTAATCAAGCATCAACCAAACTTTTTGTTGTTATTTTTTTTTTAAGTGTTGCAAAGAAAAATATGTGTCGCGATATCACGACCAAAATAGAAGATAGGGGAGCAACGGAAAAAATGTCACGATTTCATGACATGTCACAAAATCGCAACCCAAGGCAAGGAAAGCAAGGCCAGAAGACACAAGGTCACGAAATCATGACATGTCATGAAATCGTGACCACCGCAGGGGAACAAAGGTCGCGAAATCACAACCAAAGCAGGGAACAAAGGTGCGAAAGACAAAAGGTCACGAAATCACGACGTGTCACAATTTCATGACCAAAGCAGGGAGCAAAGGTGCAGAAGATAAAAGGTCACAAAATCATGACGTGTCGTGATTTCATGACCAAAGCAGGGAACAAAGGCGTGGAAGACAAAAGGTTGCGAAATCGTGACGTGTCACGATTTCACGACCAAAGTAGGGAGCAAAGGCATGGAAGACAAAAGGTCACAAAATCATGACATGTCATGATTTCACGACCGAAACGGAAGAACGGAGGCCGATAGAAAAAATGGCGGGATATCACGACATGTCGCGATATCGTGGCCAAAATAGAGAGAGAAGGCGCATAAAGGAAATGGTCGCGATATCGTGACATGTCGGGATATCGCGACATGTCGCGATATCGCGACCAAACAGAAAAACACGCACTCCCAACTTTCATAAAGATGTCCCTTTGTGTGCAACAAGTTAGCAATAGTGAAGCAGCAGTTTCAAAGGAGGATTTCAACGGGCATGTTGGCCACTCACGCAGGATATCTAGAGACACGTTTATAGCAACTAACAGCAAGAAGTAGATCGAGAAGAAGATTCTGTTGGGTATGGCAGCCAGTCGTGCACCTCACCTAGAGTCTCATCAATGCAACTTTCCAGAATTGTTCCAAGTGGCAATTGTAGATCGTGGGAAGTTTGAAAGCACAGAGGATCGGGACCTCGATAAAAACCCATGGATTGTAATGAGAGGGGGTTGGCAAAATGATAGTTTGGCTGTATATTCTTGTAAAATTCTTTCGAAGTATTGAATAAGAAATTTTGGGCTCTTGTTTCTTTGGTTTTCTGTCTTGTGTAAGATCTGTTCTCCACCAGACAGATTAGTAGAATTTGGGCTGTAACATGTGGCAGAGATGCCACAAGTTCCTACAGACATGGGGCTACTGATAGCCCTAGCAGATATATGGTATCTAGAGTCGTCCTGCTTCTAACTACCGATAGGGGAGATGACTTCCACTCTATAGGATGTATGGAGGATCTTGAGGATCCCCATACATGGGCGGTTCATGACTCCTTCGGCCAATCAGGGCCATGCCATGATGATATTGTGCAGTGACCCAAGCTTCGCCCTAGATAAGGGTAGAGTGAACATCGAGGCTTTGAAGCAAATACCTGGGATGTCTCGGTTGAACTAGGTTTTGGTAGGTGTTGTAGGTGGCCTTCTTTTATGCCACCAGAGCGGATGCAGGTTACCATGGCTCCTCTCAGATGTGGTCTGTGACATGAGAGACCATGGACATAGGTTTGCTTGGGGTAGCTTTGTACTGTGCCACTTGTATATGATCCTTTATGGGGTCGTATACAAGGGAGGTCGATGTATGGTGCTGACATCGCTACTATAGATTTGGTGCTAGGATCATATTGCGATGTGGATACCGGTAGGGCTTCGTATGATAGGGGTTAATCGAGAGAGGCCCTGGGTTTTCTATTGGTGTCTCTAGAGAGGGTCACAACTATGGATAGATCTGTTGATGTCCCAGAGGTTACTAGACGATCTCACCCCAGATCAGATCACCTAGATATCATGGAGAGAGCATCCAGGGTGGGTGGAGGATGGACAGGAGTTGGCTCTCATCAGGCGAGTCATCTTGTTGAGGATAAAGCGAGGAGAGGTAGAGCTCCATCACTATGACCAGGTTTTGAGGTAGTTCGGTCTACATCAGGGGATCCCTTCTCTTAGGGATTATGAGTATTCTTGGACTGTGTGGGATAATACTACATTGAGTGGAGCTTCATACATGTAGCGGTTTTGGAGTTAGGACATTGATGATGCCCCCATTCAGCTAGTGTATGGGGACAATGCGGGGGTAGCAGATGGGTATGATGCCTAGTATGTAGGCATCCACCCTCCTCGAATGATGAGGGCATAGGGTCTGATGCATGCTATAGTGCAACGGATGGAGAGGCGGCACCAGGATGCTATTGATGTAGTGAGGGGTCGTAGAGGGAGGGATCAGCAATGGCCTCCTTAGGAGAGACACTAGAGAGTACCACAGGCTCTAGAGAGACAGTAGCAGCTGAAGAGGAGGGAGAGACTCCCTTCTCAGCAGAGGGATAGGCCACCATCGCCTAATAATGGCAAGGGTGTTGAGGTGGGGGAGAGTAGTGAGATGGTGGCTCTTCAGGCAAAGAATGTTTGCCTATGAGCTTAGGTGCAGACTCTCCAAGATGAGGCTACATGGCTTAGGGATCAGAGTGGAGGGGTGAGCATTCTAGAGCTAGTGTGGGCTGTTGTACAGACCACGTTCTACTAGGTATTTTACTATAATGTGGTTCCAGAGGGGCATAGGATATCGCTACTAGCCAGCATTGCAAATTCGATCAGGATGGGGTCATCGAGGACATCATCACGATCGACATCGAGGACCCACGATACAACACAGACCTCGATGGGACCACCTCCTCCACCTCAGGGTGGGAGAGAAGATGAGGCTGAGAGATCGAGGGATTCTTGAGACTAGCTGCTCATTGTACATAGACCATATATTTTTGAGAGGATTGAGTATGCCAGGGTATAGATTGTGTCATACCAATCTGTTTTGATATGATGTATAGATTTCTTGATATATATATATATGTTCTTTTTGTGATATGACTTGTGCATATGTTTTATGATGCTTTAATATTTTAATGGTTGATTTATTATTCATGTAATTATGTCGTTGAAAATATTATAATTTTATGTCATGCTATAAAATTAAATGAAATAATCTAATGTAAACAAATTGGTTGTTGTGGTGTGATTTGATGAAAAATAAAGTGACTTCTAACAATAAATTCAAAAGACATTGTCACTGTTACATGACCATTTCATGGAGTCGCCGCTCGTTAGGTCATCAAGCTAATCCCGATATGAGAGAAATATTGCTAAAAGTAAAAGGGTTCTTAAGAGACTTTCTTAAGACTTTGTGTTGTGATGATGAAAAATAATGATGGTGATGATTTGTTTTCAGATTTCCATGAAAATATTATGCATGAAATATTAAAAATATGATTTTTTCTAGGCATAAAATTCCTAAGTGTGATAGAAATTTGAACAATTGCCTAGGAATTATACCATCGTTGCAAAACTGAATGTTGACATAATGAAATGAAATAGAAAATTTTTCGTTTTTAAAGCACAATTGTGTAACATAATGATTTAAGCCATATGCTTTTATGGATTAAATAAATGGGAAATAAAATTATAACGATGGTTTGTGCTAGGCATAGAATTTTAGGTATAGACTTATACCATCATCGCGAAATCCAAAAGAAGAAATTGATGTAATAGTTTTATTGCATAGTTGATTTTTTATTTTGAGATAAAAAATAAAAAATAAAAATAAATAAATAAATAAATAAAATAAAATGAGGACTTGCACTAGGCATAGATTCCAATTTAGGTTTAGGAACTATACCATCATTGTGAAAGTTGAAAATATAAATGTGAGCATTATTGCTAGATTTTTGAACATGCTTTGAAAAGAAAAAAAAAAAAAAATTGGATTTTTGAAAAAATGCATTTAATTGTTTGTACGCTAAGCCAATACTCTCAAGTAAGAAAATCAAATTATTCCAAAATATTTGCATACATATTTTAAATTATCTCAAAGACAAAATTTAGATTTATAAGGAACCCCATGTGCATATGTGAGTTCATTGCCGATATTGATCTATCATAATGATACAAAATCTCTCAAAAACAAATGTGTGTGCAATTGTATTGTTCATTTACCAATTTTGAGCAATATAATTTGATACAAGTAATTTGAATTAACCAAATGAGTGTTCATTGACCATGATTTATATGCATGTAACCGTACTAGACTACTATGTAAGTCGGTTCATCAAGAGCTAGCTAATCCATGAGCAGACATAGGTTTGTACAAAATAAGGTCTCTAATGTGACAGAAATATCACCATGCTAGGAGTTACCCAAGGCCAAGAAGGTTGGGTACAAACCACTTGTTATGGGGCTTACCTCACAGTTTTCGAATAATTGAGAATTCTAGGTATTCAAGCTCATTCACCCTTCTTTTCTTTCAAAGGGTAGGGCAAGGGATTTATTTCTTTTTGCTTTTTATTTTCTTTTCTTGACACTGAGATAATGCTAAAATATTGCTGAGATGGTAAAAAATGATAATGCTTCTGAATAATTTCTCTTTTTCTCATGATTTTTTTTTTTGCTTTTTTTTTTTCTTCCTAGACTAGGGATACTTGCTTGGATTGGCTGTAGAGCAAGGGATTTTTATTCTGGGTAGGGGTGAGCTTATCATTTTGTCAATTCTCAAATATTCTAGACCATGTGCATGATAGGATAGCAGGGGAGACTTTTCTCTCAAGAGACCACTTCTATTGTGTAGCATCGCTTTGAATTTGCAATGAAATCATTTTAATGTGAAAAGGTGTACTTGGTTCAAGTAAATAACAAGATCAGTTCTCTATGCTCAAAAATTTATTTAATTCAACTGTGGACTTCGATATAAGAGAGATTAATAATCATACCAAATAATATCAAGATATTTATTCTTGTGAGTGTGAAAGTGAGGAATTCCAAATAAATGCTAATTTATCCAAAATAATTGAAAATATAACTGCAATACTTCAAGAATTGACAGTGCAAAAATAGAAGATGTTTTTGAGGATTTTGATGATTTTGATTTTTTATTTATTTTTTAATTTTAATTGATGAATTAAGATAATACATAATATTACTGTTTGTGAAATTTTTATATGAATTACTAAAATGAGACAATATGTATAATATAGACAGTGAAAAAATTACCAAATTTATGCATAATAGCACTTAAGATGCATAATGTTCATAGGTTCTTTAAGATATTTACCATATAAGGTAGCTAATATGTATGCTCCTGATCCAAATTTAGCAGTGATAATATATGGCCCAAGCCAGTTAGGCTCAAATTTGCCTTTAAGGTCTTTAGTTGCATTAGTATTTTTTTGATTTTCTTTTAAGACGAGGTCGTCGATCTCAAAGGATCGGTGATGAAATTTCTTGAGATATGCTCGTTTGAGCTTATTTTGGCAGGCACAAAGATGCTCCAAAGCATTAATGCGCTTCTCATCTAGGAGTTCCAATTGACTAAATCTTCCAGCATGGTATTCATCTCCTACTTTAGTATCTTGAAGTAGTAGAGCCAAAGAAGGAACTTCTAATTCAAAGGAAAAAACAGCTTCAACGCCATAAACAAAAACAAAATGTGAAGTGCCCATGGGAGTACGAATGCTAGTTTGATAAGCCCACAAAGTAGGATATAATTGAATGTGCCAATCACGGCTAGATTTATTGACCAGTATTTTGAGGATTTTAATTAATGTTTTATTAGATGCTTCTACTTGGCCATTACCTTGAGGATAATAGGGAGTGGACCAACGATGTTGAATTTTATATTTTTGACATAGTTTCTTTACATATTTGTTTTTAAAACAAGTTCCATTATCCGAGATGAGATTTTTAGGGATTTCAAACCTACAAATAATTTGATTAAAAATAAATTTGGAAACTTGAGTTCCAGTGTAAGAAGCTAAGGGCATAGCTTCAACCCACTTTGTAAAATACTCGGTGGTGGTTATGATGAATTTGTGTCCATCAGATGACACAAGATTGATTTTTTTGATGATTTCTAAGCCCCATTTTGAAAATGGCCAAGGAGATGAAATAGCCTATAGTTCTTGTGTAGGCTCATGGACAAGGTCAGCGTGTTTCTGGAACTTTTAGCAATGGTGCACGTAATCATGTGCATCATTCTCCATGGTAGGCCAAAAATATCCTATCCTAAGGAGCTTCTTAGAAATGGCGCTACCACTAAAGTGTCCCCCACAAGATCCATCATGGGCTTCACTCAAACCTTATATAGACTCTTCTAGATTCAAACATATCAATAGGGTACCTTCAAAATATCTCCTATATAAGGTATTGCCAATTATGACGAAGCGACTTGCTCGTCTACGTAATAACTAACGTTGTTTTCTATTAAAACCTTCAGGGAAGGTTCCATTTTGAAGAAAATTGAGGATATCAATGTACCAAATTTTAGGAGTAGTTTTGTTGATTAGGAACACGTCCAAAGGTTCCAAGCATGATTTAATTGAATCGGGTTCCTAGAGTCGATGAATAATTATGGTAGCATATTCGTCATCTAACTCCAAGGGTAAAAGAGATGTAGCTGTAGCCATGGCGTCAACCGCACAATTGCTAGTTCTAGGAATAGATTCCAAGGTAGATTTATCAAATAAAGATATTAATTGTAATACATATGCTTTATATGGGTGCAATTTATCATCTCTGGTCTAATAAACATCATTAATTTGATTTATAACAAGTTGAGAATCACAGAAAACTAATACATTTTTAATTTGCAGTGCCAAGGTTGCTCGTAATCCAAGGATGAGAGCTTCATATTCATTCATTTTTAGTACAGGCAAACATTAATTTAAAGGATAGAGGTATGAGATGTTTTAGTGGAAATATCAAAATAATACCTATACCATCCCCACTCATGCATCGGGCTCCATCAAAGTATAAGGACCATTGCTCTGAATGATCTACCTCCAGTTTAAGGCATTTGTTAGGAAACTCAATGACAAGGGGATGGGTGGATTCTAACGATGCAGTAGCTAATTGATCTGCTATGATTTGAACCTTAACAAACTTCTTTCCTATAAACATGAGTTCAAACTTGCTTAGCGCAAGAACCCACTTTGTTGTGTGACCAGATAAATAAGTTCAACTCATGAGATATCACAAGGGATCGGATTTAGCAATAACATATGTTTTCTAACTGAGCATATAATTGCATAGTTTTTGTGTAGAAAATAATACTGCTATACATAACTTCTCTAATGCTATGTAGTGGATTTCATAACTAATTAATTTTTTGCTAATGTAATAATTAGTACGCTCTATTTTCTCATCATCAAGTTGAGCTAACATAGCTCCAAAAGCAAAATCTGAAGCAAAAATATACAAGATAAATGGGATATCAGGTTTAGGTGGTGAAAGTACAGGTGGGTTAAGAAGATATTGTTTGAGGAGTTCAAATGCTGCCTGACATTTGTCGTCCCAATGGAAAGAGACATCCTTCTTAAGAAGCTTAAGAAAGGGTCCAGTTTTATCCGCTAGCTTATCGATGAAGCGACGGATAGCTTGAAGCTTACCTTGTAGACTCCATAATTCAGATATATTTGTAGGTGCAGGCATATCAGTGATAGCCATAATATTGAGAGGGTCAATTTTGATGCCACGTAAAGAAACTATAACCCCAAATAATTTACCTGACTTAACTCCGAATATACATTTCGTTGGATTCAATTGGATAAGATATTCCCTTAACTGATCAAATATTTTTCTCAAGTCATCTAAATGGTCATATTATTTAGTAGAATGAGCTATAATATCATCTACATAATCATGTAGTATATCATGCATCATATCATGAAAGATATAAGTCATGGCTCGTTGATAGGTTGCACCTACATTCTTCAATCCAAATGGCATCACTTTCCAACAAAAAGTCCCCCAAGGGGTAATAAAGGTTGTTTTAGCCCGATCTTTAGGAGCTATCCTAATCTGATTATAACCAAAAAATTCATCCATTAAGGATATCATTCCACTCCCAACAATAAAATCAATGATCTAATCCATATTGGGAAGAGGAAAATCGTATTTAGGGCATGCAGCATTAATATCTCTAAATTTTGTACAAACCCTAACCTTAGTAGGTTCTTTCTTAGCTACTGGAACTACATTCAAGATCCATTCAGCATAATCAATGGCTTGTATAAAAAATAACATTCAAGAGTTTTTCTAATTCCCCTTTGACTAGTAAGGCCACTTTAGGATGCATTTTCCTAAGTTTTTGTTTAACATGTTTAGCATCCGAGTGCACTACTAGGTGATGCATAGCTACAGAAGGGTCTAAACCTGGCATATCTTCATATGTCCAAGCAAAGACATCTTCATATTCTTTAAGAAATGCAATGTATTTATCCTATTTTTCTTGACTCAATTTTGATCCAATGTTGATTATGTGAGGGTTATCCTCGGTTCCAATGTTAATTTTTATGACATTTGCTACTTCCATATGTAGATATCTCTCAAAATTAGGTGGGGTGAGTGAAATGCCCAATTCTTGTAATTCTTCCAAGGTTAGCTTGGATAATTCGTCTTAAGGAGTCATGGCCTCAAGTTGGGATATACTAGGTATAGAGCCATCAAAATAAAATTCATTATGTAATAATTCCTCAACTGAGACATCGTGAAAGATATCTCTCTCCAAATCATTGTCGGATTTAGTGATCATCTTAGGATAAGCTATAGATAGCATATTACATGTGAATGTCTTATTTATTAAACGCAAGGCATCACATGCATCTAAATAATCTTGGTAACATATAAGTTGGTCATCATCCTCAAATGGGAATGGCTGACCCTTACTAGGAAATAGGCCTACACCACATCGGGCAGGCCACGCTTCTACCTCAAAATGTTCTTTCATACCATTCTAGAAAGGTCCCAAACCTTTCCCTTTATATCCCAATTTCAGCATTATAGGTTTGGCTTTAATATATTCATTAGTAAAATAACATCGAGCATATCCATCATAATGAGTTCTGATGTTTCTGGATATTCTACCCCAATCATATCCCTTATAAATAAAGGCACAACTCCCGACTTGGTAAATACTTCCCATAGGCTATGGGAGGCCCAAGCTACGAGGAGATGGTGAAAAATTATTTAAAATAATGGAATCTTGTATAGAACTATTCGTTTCTTCTGATATAATAATTTTAGATAGATCAAGTAAGATCTCATCAGTGAGAGCATAAGAGGTAGAAGGAACATTCCCTACATCTTTTGATGCTTAAAATATGACTTTGGTGAATGTAGACGATGTAGAGATGTTGATAGATGGGTCTATTATAGGTATAGAAGTTATAGGAGTAGAACAAGAGACATTGGTTGTGATATTAGGATCTTTCTTAGGTCCTAATGTGGTTTGTTCAGAAGATGGTTGAGCTATATATGAAGGTGCAACTGATGGAGAAGAAGTAGATGACTTTGTGGGTGTGAGTTTTGCACGTTTAGATGGATAATGAGAATTAGGATGTGTGGATGACAGAGCAGGGCAAAATTTAACTCTAATAGGTTCTGCCAAAGCACACATATCAAAGGTTCTTGGATCACCATGAATGGTAATCAACTAATTCTTAAATTTGAACTTAACACATTGATGTAAGGTTGAGGTAACAACTCGCATTGCGTTGATCCAAGGACGACCCAAGAGTATATTGTATGAGGCAGGGCAATGTACAATAAACATAATTGTATCCAAGGTTCTCGGACCAACCTGCAATGGAATGGTAATAACTCCACACATTTCTTGTGTTTTGTCATTGAAATATTTTATGATCATATCCATTCTTTTCATTTCCTCACTTCTAAACCCAAATATTTGGTAGAAGTCAAAAGTCCAGATATTTAAAGATGAACCATTATCAATCAAAACTCATTTGACTGCTACATCTCCAATTAAAGCAGTAATATACAAGGGGTTATCTTTATGTAAACTATGTTGAGGTATGTCTCTATCCTGAAATTCAATACAATCAACTTCACGAGTTATTATAATATTGGCCACGATTTCAGGTTGAATGTCTTGTGGTACCATCATCTAGCTTAATGTGAGCATTAATTCATCTCTATGTGTAGGAGAAGATCTTAAAAGGTTCAAGAGGGAAATTCTAGCTGTAATATTTGTTAATTGTTCATTAATATTATAAGGGGGTTTAGGTTGAACATTAGGTGCATGATTCCCTTTATTAGGAACCTTAAAAACAAATGGAGTTGATCCAACATTCTAAATTTGATCTTGTTGATAATTTTGAGCTTGTTGTCTAGTAACAGCTTCGATGGTACCCACAATATTATTTTGCGGATGATGAATGGGTCTTGGTATAGCATTTATAGCTAGCTCATTAGAAAGTAATTGGTGATATGATGGTCTAGTAGTGACTCTTCTGGAACCATATAACTTGTGATAGGGTGAATAGTATCTGATTCATCTTCCAAACTATTCGATTGATTTTATGTGATTTCCATATCACTCTCAGTCTCGTATTCTGTATCACTAAGATCAGGTATCTGAATATTATATAGAGGTCTGGTTGTAACCATGGATAAAGTAGTGTCAAATATTTCCAGATCATGAGCAGGTAAATGCCTTCTAATAGTTCCTATATATCGGGCAGAAGGAAGGACATTATGATGTTCAATTTGATTAGCCACCTCATTACCATATTTTGGTAAAGGATGTTGAAATATGTCCAATGACTGATTGGCATTCTAATTCAGATTTTGTGGGGTGTTATTTTGAAAATTATTAGGAGGATTTTGCTTAGGTTGAAATGCTTGCACCTCCATCTCATTGTTATCAATCAAGTCCTGTATTTTATGTTTTAATCTCTTACAAGAGTTGGTAGTGTGTCCAGGTCCTCTATGGAAGTCACAGTGTAAATATGATCTATATCCAGGCATAGTTGGATCAGGTTCCCGAATATTTGGTAATTGAATCAAACCTCGTTCTAATAATTATGGTAGAATAGTTGATAAAGGTTGATTTAACCTAGTAAATTCTTGAGGAGGTTTATTAGGAGGTTTCAGTACAAACTTCTTCGCTGTCTTTTCAGAATTAACATTAGCAATATTTCAGCTATCGGTGACCCCATCACCCACAAATTTTTTATTCTTGTATTGATTTTTGGATGTTTTCTCATCGTATTTCTTTTTAAGTTGGTCTCTCCTAATGAGAGCGTCTTCCACTCTTCGAGATAATTCCATAGCCTGATCGAAGGTGGTCAAGGTAGCAGTTGATAATTTGTAAGATAGTTGCTCTTGCAAATTATTAATAAATATATGCAACATCTCCCTATAAGGTAACACTAAGTGCAATTTTCCTATCAACTATCTCCACATAGCTAGGAAATCAGCAAAGCATTCATCTTTGTCCTGTTTTAAGTTATACAAATCTTTAATGGTCACATGTCTTTCGATGTAAGCACTAAATTGATGAACAAAAGACTCAAAAATTTATTTGAAATTCCTCAAAGAATTAGTGGGTAATTGATAATACCACTAATTCCATTCCTCCCAAGATTTTTGGGAATATTTTTAGTAATAACAAGTCATCATGCGATATATCATGACATGCTATCCTAAACATACGAAGATTCTTTATGGGATCTTCGGTTCCTTTATATATGGTAAGAACAAGCATAGAAAAATGTTTAGGATACGGTTGTGCTACGACTATAGGATCTAAATGCTGACTACACATCTCTCGCTAGTTGTACGAGGGATGGTAGGGATCTATCTGGTCCATGCGGGAAACTAGTTTTTTCACCATGGTTTCAAGATTACTAGTTTGTCCACCATATTGGTTCGGTGGGACATAGGTATGGGATCTATGAGTGTATGATGGTGTGACATAAGGATTAGATGCTATATTTCATGCAAAGTGTTGGTAGGAAGATTATTATGAAGAGGATTTGTAATAGTATTATGTTGTACCCCAGATTGTTGGTAATTGGTGTTTGGTTTTGTTTTGGTTTTTTTTTTATTTGAGGTATGTTGATCAAGAGCTTGGCGAAATAGAGCAGTAAATGATGGTTTATTTTGTGCGGGAATGTCCCTAGGCTTGTTAACAGGCACTTTAGATTTTTGAGTAGCCTACTGTTGTTGCATGTTCTGGATCACGACTGCCATATCCAAATTAGATGGTCCAGCCCGATCACTCTATTGATCAATAAAGGAAAAGGGATTAGTGCGTGTTTGAAATAAGTCTTCTAGAGTTGCTTGAGTGTCACTAATTTGATCCTTGTCCATATGGACCACTCTATTAAAAACACCAATATTAGTGTTAATGAACTTCCAAAATTGTTGCATGTTTTCAAAAGTGATAGCTCCTCCTGGAGAAATTTTAGGGGATGAGGATCCTTCCTCTCTATTAGTTTCTTCTTGTTCATTTCCTACAACAAGCTCTTTTGCTTGCTGGTCTAGGATTTCTTCTTCCTGAACTTGGTCCTCAAGAGGGACATTTTGGTCAGTTAATGGTCTTCCTAACCAATCTTCACCTTCTTCGGTTTTTTTTCCATTCCTAAGTCTAGGCATTGTGCTAAAATTAGGTTTTAGAAAATATATATACTTATATATATATATATATATATATATATATATATATATATATATATATATATATATATATATATATATATATATATATATATGCGGTAGGTTTGAGAGGTATATATTTTAACTATATACCTACTGTAATACTTTAAAAGGAAAATGTTTTGCTTTTGTTTTTCTTGTTTTTTTTTGTTTGTTTGATTATATTATTAGTTTGCGAGAGTAAAAATAATAAACAACATGCTAGTTGCAAGAAATAAAAATAGTAAAAAGAATGACTTAGTTTTCTATGAATAGTTTATGGATATCATTGATAGGGTCAATTTCATAAGGAGTCATGAAATGCTTCTCTTCAAATTGGAAGTGGTTTTTCAAGAATTTGACAAAGTTTTCTATGTTAATATGATCTACTTTAGACTCTGACTTGTAAAAATAAAGTTCATGACAATACTCTCGATACAACACAGCTCTAGGAATTCTATTCCATATTTTTCTATCTGTAAGAACGACTTCTTGATCCTCTATACGAGATATAAATTTATGTACTACAACTGCATTCTCAAGGTACTCCTCAAAGGTGTATAATTCTGAAGACAAAAGTGCTCTTTTATCGGCTAACCACCTATGGCAAGCTCTTTGAAGTTCATGATACAAAGTCACCTGATCAGGATCCAGGATTCTATCTAGGACAAACCTCTTAATTTTCCTAAGTTCTACAGATATGGATTCAATGATACCTAATATCCTATCAAGTTCGTCCCACAAATATTGGGCTCTATTTGTTTGAGGTACTCTAAGCACAGAAGTAATCTCTATGGCCATTAATTTATTTTCAACGTTTATGGTGATAACTCGTCTTCTATTATAATCTACCATCTAAATATGATATGCAAATTTAACTATTTTCTAATGATTCTAGATGTTCTTAATAATGTTTTTTTTTTTATTTTGGATTGTTTTCAAAAGGTGTTTTAGTTTCACGTTGGGTTCACCAAAATGTATCGCCCAAATTTTTCACACACTTACCTTCAGGCTAAAGGATCCATGCATGGAAGGGGGATGCTAGAAGGATGGGACAATACCTCGGACGGAGAGGCTCTTTGAAGGTCGTGCCTCTCGGGGGAGGGGTATAAGGGTGAATTTTTGATGGATGGTGGGGTTCACCAGGAAAATTTGAGCGGCAGTTTCCACACCTAGGTCAAGAATGGGTTTGATGTGTTCATTTTATGTTCAATCATTCAGATTCCTAGGTTGGCCAAAATGAAGCTAAGCTATTCTATATGAAATTTCTAGTTTATATGAAAACAAAAAACATAAATGAATCCTAAATACAAAAAAGATCTAAAATGGATAAGAGTTCACCTGGTTTTTGATGTCTAATGAATATTTTGAAGCTTTTAGGAGTCCAAATCATCTTGGATATGACAGGATTGTCTGTAATTTTATAGAATCATCCAGATCATAGGAGATCATCTAAGATCATCCAAGATCATCAACGACCTGACGAATTCATCAGACGAATTCGTCAAAAACCTGCAATCATGAAAATAGACACCAAAAACCAAAAATACAATTGCAATAATGATACAAAATGATAGAAATAAGAATATAAATGCTCAAATGATAAATCTTGATATCAAATCAAATGGGATGCAATGTTTTAATAATTTATTTTGAATTTTATCATGCAAATATGCTAAATGAGGTGAACTCCAAGATGTAGAACAAAAGTGAATTAATATAATGCACAATTAAATAAGAAAAAGAGATAGAGAATGCAAACTCAGGGCTCTGATTGCCCCCAATATGAATTGCAGTCAAAATCGTCTGCAATCATACGAGATCATCGCTGATATCGTTAGGATCATCCAAAATTGTGGTTGAATCATCTATGATGATCCGAGCTTCCTCTGGCTGAAACACAATGAGATCCTACAATAAAAATTGAAAACACAAATGCAAATTATGGGGGATAGGATGTTCTAACACAACAAAAACTAAAGTTGTAGGGAAATGATCAGCCAGGGGGATAAACTGGGAAAATCCCAAGTTTATATAGGATTAGGGGGAGGTTAGGAGGTTGGGGATCATCCCAATCTGGGATATCTCCAATGTAGGAATATCCAACCACGCAGACATGCTTTTTCCCGAGTTGAAGAAGTTGTTGAAATAGAAGCTAATTATGAAAATTTTATTTTGGGATGAAATCGTCTGGACGTTCTATTCCATACGAATTCATCTGATTTGGTATGATATCATTAGATCAACGACGATATCATCCAACGGTCAAAAAAATTCTAAAATTGGCACAAAAAATGAGGTGAGCGGTTAACGGGCAATTTCGGGGTTAAAATTCAATTTTTTTATCTTTTACTGAGGGTTTAACTACACCAATTTTAGGGTGCTACAAATATAATACACAAAATTGCACAATAAAATCAACTCTTAATATGTTTCCTGTGGATCTTAAGTTTTACAATAAAATGTGCCCCAAATATGGGGTCACAAAGCTTATAATGCTTGATACAATAATTACAATACACTAGGGTTCTCCAAAACCCTAATAAACAAATAGTGGTGGTGTCTTCATGTTCGGTCTGATCCCAACAAATGTGAGTGGGCTTTCTGATATCCTATGCAGGACCACTCTAGCTTCAACAACTACCAATAAATATGATTCTTAGATCTGCACATAGAAAACAACAACAAGAGTTAGCAATACCTATGAGGGCTCCACTACGTGAGACCCTTAGTAATAAAATTACTAAAAATCCTAGTTGTAAAAATAATGCTATAAATAGATCTAATAATACTAAAATGAATGCAATGAACAATTTACCTTGTCTCATGTTGACTTGTTATCTTCTGATCTTCGTTGTTGTTGAAGAAAATGGTGTGCAAATACCCTAGCGACACCTGAGGGGTAGTGGTGATAAAAATATAGGGTTGTGAATGCCCACGGATGCTTGGTGATGGTAGTAGGTGCCCAAAGGCACTCGATGATGGAAAAAAGTGCCTAGAGGTACTCAAGGATGATAGTAAGTACCTAAATACACTCGAGAAACTCAAAAGGGCATTCTAAGGACTAAAATGGAAGCTATAAAAGCATATCTGGTTTGTGTGAGGTGGACAACGATGGATGAAGAGGTAAAGATAATGGATGGAAATGATGGAAAGAAGACTTATATTTCTTAGGGTAAAATACTTAGGGACTCCAAAAGCTCTAGGGATTCAGGGGTTGAGTCATCAAAATAACTCCTCTTTATAATCTCTCCTAGGGCATGTTAGGGTTTCAATGACACAATTTGTGTGGTCAATATTAAAACATGATGGAGGGTGGAGATTAAATATGGGTATGTGGCATGGATTAAGGTGGATGAGTGGTTGGGATTAGATCATGATGGATGGTTGGGATTAATTCATATAAATATAAAGTTATTTATTAAATATATAAATATTTTTTTAAATATATATTAAATATATATATATATGTGTAAATATGGCAGGAAACTATGGATGGATGATAAGTAGTTAGATTTTGGTGTCTAGAGATGCCCCTTTTTGTACTGTGTTGCGTGAAGCACAATGTGGTGCAAAAATACAAGACACTTGGTTTGGTGTAAGGAGCCTACTATCGAAATAAAGCTTACACACACAATACTAAAAGATAACTAAAATACATGCAATAACAGAATAAACTATGTAGAAAGTAATTGTAGAATTAAAACAATCTCACGAATAACTTAGAATCACATACCTCTTCAAGGGGGCAACCTCCTTCAATATTTCATTAGCTTACAAAAATATACATTCATACATGGCTTCATGCCTTTTAAAGAGAAAGCTACATGCAATCCTACATAAAGGCTCAAGAGTTGGCTTACATGCAAAATGTCACTTGGCTTACATGCAAAATGCCACTCGAGCTAGAATCTTCTACCAAACATCGGTTACAATATTGATAACAATTATATACAATGACACCACTTGGCTAGGTGCCTTATTTACCACATACATTATGAGGAATTACAAAATAACATGATAATAGAATCCCCCATGTTGGAAGTGGGTCATTACATAATAATGTTATGATGGGATCCTAATATGTGGCCTGATGTATAAGCAACTTTCTTGTTGGAATGCAAAGATGAACTTGGAGACATTGATTGTGTAGCTTACCCTTCATCTATGAATGCAAATTGAACAACACCAAAATATGAACTATAGAATTAAATAAGCAATGTAATACACAAAATTGCACAATGAAATAAACTTTTATTATGTTGCCCATGGATCTTCAATGTTACAATAAAATGTGCCCCAAATATGGGGTTACAAAGCTTATTATGCTTGATACAATGATTACAATACACTAGGGTTCTCTAAAACCCTAGTAAAAAAATAGTGGTGGTGTCTTCACGTTCGATTTGATCCCAACAGAGGTGAGTGGGATTTCTAATATCCTATGCAGGACCACTCTAGCTTCAACAACTACCAATAAATATGATTCTCATATCTACACATAGAAAACAACAAGAGTTAGCAATACCTATGAGGGCTCCACTGCGTGAGACCCTCAGAAATAAAATTACTAAAAACCCTAGTTGTAGAAATAATGTTGTAAACAGATCTAAGAATACTAAAATGAATGCAATGAACAATTTACCTTATCTCACACTGATTTTTTATCTTTTGATATTCATTGTTTTTGTAGAAAATGGTGCACAGATGCCCTAGCAACACCCGAGGGGTAGTGGGGCTGTAGAACTAGGGTTGTGAATGTCCAAAGGCACTTGGTGATGGTAGGAGACACCCAAAGGTGCTTAGTGATGGAAGAAAGTGCCTAGAGGTACTCGAGAATGATAGAAAGTGCCTAGGGGCACTTAAGGAACTCAGAGGGGTATTTTGAGGATTGAAACAAAAGTGGCAGAATCAAATCTAGTTTGTGTGAGGTGGAAAGTGATACATGCAAAGGTGATGATTATGGATGGAAATGATGGCAATAATATAGGAAAAAATACTTAGGGAATCCAAAAGCTCCAAGGATTTAAGGGTTGAGTCGTCAAAATAACTCCTCTTTATAATCTCTCCTAGGGCATGTTAGGGTTTCAACGACACAATTTGTGTGGTCAAGATTAAAACATGACAGAGGGTGGAGATTAAATTTGGGTATGTGGCATGGATTAAGGTGGATGAGTGGCTAGGATTAGATCATGATGGATGGCTGGGATTAATTCATATATATATTTATTAAATATATAAATAAAATATATAAAATATTATTATTTAAATATATATTAAACAAATATATATATATAATAATGGGTAAATATGGTGGGAAACTATGGATGGATGACAAGTGGCTAGATTTTGGTGTCTACAGATGCCCCTTTTGTACCGTGTTGCATGAAACACAATGCGGTGCAAAAATACAAGACACTTGGTTTGGCCTGATGTAGAAGCAACTTTCTTGTTGGAATGCAAAGATGAACTTGGAGACAAAAGAATTTTGATTGTGTAGCTTACCCCCTCAATTGGTGAATGAGTGATGGATGCATCTCACAAGCCAATTGACAGATTTATGCAGATGATTGTGTGAAATGCATGGTGTGATTATGGATGATATGAATGATGTAAATGTGATGTTATTTTTGCCCCAACGGTTGAAGGGGGTTTTGTAAAATGCAAGTGAATGATTCTATTTTTTCCCTAATAGAGAAAAGGGGTTTTTGCCAAGTGTAGATGCCATGATCATGTAAGATGTATCCCGTTGTGGGAAAATCAAAGTCAAATGTGGTTGCTCCAAGTTTGGGGTGATTCCATGCTGTTGAAGAATGTGCCTTCCGACGTCATTGAAATGCAAGTATGCAAATGCAAAAAGAATAGAAAATAGTCTTGCCCTCGGAGCCACTCATGATTGCAGCAATTCCCACATGGAATCCCTAAATAGTTGCTCAATCACTTTACCTAGCCTATATCCTCGAATACTAGTGTAATTGTAAAAGGAAATGATGAAATTTATCCATGTTTGGAACCCCATGGAAAAGGGCATCAATGACAGCTTTTGAGCAAATTGGTCTTGGCATAGTCTCACTCTAAAGGTGAGGTACCAAAATTGATTTTATTTTTTGAACAATGAAATATGTGATGATGAAGATGGCCAAGTGTCCTTATGGTGATTTACTCATCTTACCGAATTGCATGGATGCAAATCACTGCAATCGCCAAGGAGATAGAATAGACCACTAGATATGAGGTTCACTTGAAATTGCATATGACTTGGAAAAATGTGCAAATGCAATGATTGATGGATGAAAATGATGTTGGAATGAATATGTGATGATGAGAAATGCATTGGTGATTTGTTTGTATGGTTTTGTGAACTTTTGCATTGATTTGGAGCATTTTGAAGCAATTTTGGATAATTTTGTGCCTTGTGGGCACAAATAATAGTTAGTCTTCCAAATCAATACAAAAATGAGTGCAATGATGGAATTGATGATGAAAATGATGAAAATTGTCATTTTGTGAAATTTTGGACCATTTTGAAACATTTTGTAACTTGTAATGTGATTTTTGCGACTTTTGGTCGTGAGCAAAAATTAAGAATCCAAAATGATTTTGGCTTTCACAAAACATGAAATTATGATAAAATTGATGTATGGATGCAATTTGGAATGAAGTGGTGGAGGTAAGCTACCTTTTTGGCTAATTTTATTCTTTTTTTCAATATTAATACCAAACACTGATCGGTGCTTATTGCTTGTGCAAATGCCAGCCAGAGTTTGGTTCTTTAGTGTGCCTGGGAGCACCCATGGGCATTTTAGTGCACCTAAAATAGCTATAAAAGGCCTATAGAGGGGAAATAAAGCTCATTTGTGCATCCACAAATTTTGGAAGTTGCATCTAAGGGAGTGGAGTGGAGTGAAGTGGAGCGGAGATGGATGGAGTGGATGTGGTCATGGGAGTAGGTGTGCGCTTTGCCAAGGTAAGTGCTTTTGAAACTCTTTTTATTTTTGTGCAATTTTTTTTTTTTAAATAATGCAATGTATTTGACATTAATGCTTTGTGTTGTGTTGCAGCTAAATATTTTGGAGGCTCGACATCGATTCTCACCTCTCATCCCTAGGGTGAGGAAGGCATTGCGAGAGGATGAGTGGAAGTGGTTGGAGGATGTTGGGTTAGCTGGGGCATCTAAGATAGATGTGGTATGGGTGGATGAGGGGTATCTCTATGCCTTGGTAGAGATATGGGATCCATATAGGGGGACATTTTAGCTCCCTACTAGAGAGGTGACTGTGACACTTGAGGATGTATACCACATCCTCAAGTTGCTAGTGGAGGGCTTGCGTGTCGAGGTTGGACATGACAAGAAGCATGAGTTGAGTCGCATGTTCAGATATGGGTGGGAGGATGTGGAGGTGATGGGTGGAGGGATAACATACTTTTCCATGTATGTGGACAAGAAGTTGGATGCCCTACCTACATTGGTGATGTTCATGTTGGCCAACATAGTGGCCCTAAATAGTATTGGCTATCGGTTCCCATGGAACCTTATCAGGTTGGTGTACGATATGATCGCTACACCTCAGGTGTATGCATGGGCTCCTACCTTATTGGTGTAGTTGTACCAGGAGCTATATGAGGTGAGGAGGTAGAGGCACTAGGGACTAGGTTGCATTTTACTACTACAATATTGGGGTTGGGAGCACTTCAGTGTGGCTCGACCTATGGGTTTACCAACTAGAGGATGGGATAGGGAGTAGCCCTATGTGATGAGGTGGTTAGTGGCAGAGGAGGTGCAACTGATTCATCCTATTCGGATGAGTCAGTGGTACAGGGATTTGTGGGATGGATTGATAATGGCTCAAGTGGTATGGAGGCCATGGTAAGGTGCCATGTGGATAGGTTATGGGGAGCATCTACAATGGGTGCGGTAGGCTAGATGGGTGGTTGGGAGGCACAAGAAGGAGGTGGAGCTGATCTAGTTCTCATGGGTGCTGTAGTAGTTTAGATTGAGGTAGGGGGTTCTTGAGGCACCCATGCTCTACATGCATCATCAAGATGAGATGGGTCTCCCTTGTGCCGAGGCATGGAGGTCTACTTATGAGGATGATGAGGAGATGGATCTCCCCGATGTGGATGATGTAGGGACTACTGAGGAGTATGATGCATGGTTCATGACTCAGCCACCATGGGTACCGATTCTAGTAGTAGATGGGGGTAATGGGGATGGGGATGAGGTCGAGGATGCCGATGAGGCTCCTAAGCATCAGAGGCACCTTCGAGCTAGTAGTCGAAGGAGGTGGACTAGGAGGATAGTAGAGTAGGCTCCAGATTTTTGAGGAGATGGAGGGAGCACGGAGGATAGGGATGAGGTTTTGGATGGACCTCTTGGTTGGAGTGAGGAGGATTGGGTAATATTGGAGTAGTTGGTGGCAGAGTAGGATGTAGAGATAGCTAGGCTATGGGATGGGGAGAGGGCTCTAGATGCTGAGATAGCGGCTCAAGATGCGAAGGTAGCTCGACTACGGGTAGAGCTAGGGGTACGATCAACTATAGGTGGAGGTGAGGATAGGATCATGAGGCTCCAGGTAGAGCTACTAGAGAAGAGTCATCGATAGAGACATGATGTACACTACCTTCGGGCTTGGGATGGATATATTTGACTATTGGAGGATTGACTGATGGAGCATGACATTGGGCTTCCAGATCCACCCTCCTCATCCATATATGGGTCTGCTAGGCCTAGTGAGTCTAGGTATAGCTCTAGGTCTAGGGCTCCTTTAGGGTCAAATGGGTCCTCTTATAGGCATTAGCTAGTGCTTAGATGCACTTTTTGTATATGAGCCTTGGTGCTCCATTGTATATAGCCTTTGGGATTTCATTGTACATGTGATATTTATATATATACATGGCTTTTACTTTTGTGTTATGCTTTTGTGTGAATGTTTTTGTGTGGATGCATGTGTATATGGATGATTAATGCAAGTGATAATGCAAATGGATGATTAATGCATAAGGAATGTGTATGAATGTAAGTGTTCTAATGATCATTCATAGTTTAGATTTTTCTTGGCCATGTTTTAGCATTGTTGTTTAATTAGGGGTACCAAACTGGTGGCATGTGAAATGGGAGACTCATGTAATGATATAGATGTTGATATGGAAGAAGATATGGATGTTGATATGGAAGAATGACTATTTTGAAGAGACTCAGATATACTAGTGGTATCAAACAAACTCACTAAATACTGCCTAATTTCTCTAAGACCAAATGTGTGTGCAATAAATTCATTTATCGAATCATGAGCATGGTAATGACTCGAGGTAATCAAGAACCAATGTGTGTGCAAGTGAGTTCATTAACTCATATTGAGTAAATTGGGTGTAACCTATTATGGATGAGACAAAGAAGCTAGCTTGTCCTTATGTGTGGTTAGAGGTCTCTTTAAAAGAGATGTGTCACCATGCATGAGCATACTCCACTGCTAGTCAAGCATCTATAGCTTCGGTGG
Source organism: Wollemia nobilis (assembly GCA_028583015.1). NCBI lineage: Eukaryota > Viridiplantae > Streptophyta > Pinopsida > Araucariales > Araucariaceae > Wollemia > Wollemia nobilis. The sequence goes on along the minus strand of JAQPPZ010017049.1, from coordinate 1,495,429 downwards.
AGGCTAGATCCATAGTCCAAGGATTTGATCTTTAGGCTTTGGGGATGACTACCTAACCATCTGATTGGAAATGTAGTACTATCCTTACAACTTGAGGATCTATGGTGTGTGATGAAAAATTTAGAGCTTTGGGGAATCGTATTCTCAACCTAAGTGTGATGAGAATTGTACCCTATCCTTACTACTTTGTATTTTGTATTTGGAAGCAACTGTGATAGTGGTGAAAACCATTATTTTTGTGGACTATGTTGCATAATGGGACAAGCAAGGAATACCCTTTTCACTTTGAGGTTCAAACCAAATATGGTGTTATCCCTCTTTGACACAAGATGTTTTTAATATGTGAGATTGTGTTTGGTTCAAGAATTTTTTGGAGTCAATTCCCAGAACTCAAGATTTTCTTAGTGAAAATTGTGTCTTGGTCCTAAAGAAAACTTGACATGTATTTATGGTTTACTTAAAACACTAGGAGTGGCTGAGTGACTGAAAACACCTAGGAATTATGGACATGTGGTTTTACTAATGACAATTTGGCTTTATGGAATGATGCAATGAAATGGATGATGTGTTGAAGGTGCCCCTGATTAAGGCAACATGACTATTTTAGACCAATTATTATCTTAAACTGAATAAATGATCCCTAAAATGAAATGTGAAATGTGTGAAAAATGATGGTGTGAATGTAATGAATGAAATGGAATGTATGAAATGCAATTTTATGACATGAAATGCAATGTATGAAAATGTAATGTATTTTTATGTAATAGCCATGTATATATACATATATAAATCCCATTATGCATAGAATGCTCTCAAGTGTATAACATTATGTGGTTTGGGTTCTTCAAATCCCTCAAGTTCCTTTATCCACTTTTTGAATAAAACTGTATGAACCTAACCATTTGGTTGTAAATTTATCACGAAGGTGTGGTAATGCATTGGTGTTTTGTTGATTTTATTTAAGGACAATATCTCCTACTTGGAATTCTTGTAGATGAAATTTGGTATTGTAAGCATGCTTTAGGAGGTCTTGATATTCTCATAAATGCTCTAAAGCATTGAGTTACCTTTCATCAAGAAGTGTTGGTCAAGATGTGCTTGTCTAGTAGTATCATAATCTATGAATTATATCAATAAAATTAACGAGGGGATCTCAAGCTCAAGAGGCATGATTGCTTCGGTTCCATAGACCAATGAAAATGGTGTTGCCCCAGTAGACATGTATATTCTTGTTCAATAAGCCCATAGTGTCAAGGGAATTTGTGCATGTCAATCTCTATGATTTCATTTAACAAGTTTCTTGAGAATAGTAATTAAGGTATTGTTAGTAGCCTCAACTTATCCATTTTCTTGTGGGTAATAAGGAGTCGATAAATTATGTTGGAAATTATATTTTTCAGAAAGTGCTTGAACATACTTACTCTTGAAAGACTTGCCATTGTCAGAGATGATTTTCAAGGGGATACCAAAATGATAAATAATATGATGAAGTATAAAATCCACAATTCTAGGTCTTATTGTACTGGTTAGAGGAATTACCTTGAACCACTTTGTGAAGTATTATGTGGCTATGATGATGAATGTATGTTGTTGTAGAGGGGGAAAATTGCCCTACCGCGTACAATTCCCAAACAAAAGGGTTGGATCCGCAAGGAGGGAACCCTTTCATGGGGTGAACCACGGGGGTATGTTGTACTCTACACTCGGTGCTAGGGGGAAGGGTTCACTAAGAATGGTTTAAGGACTCACTCCAAGTCCTCGGGATATTCAAGTTTGTTTGATGTATTCAGTTTTAGACAATCACCTAAATTTGGCCTTTCTAGATCTAAGCTAGAAAAGATAAAGGACAATGCAAAAAATAGAATAATGCAATTGGAAATAGAATGCAGGCATACAAGAGCTATCCTGGAATGATTCTTTCTTTTGAATGCTCACTAACCTAGGGTTTTATTTCAGAAAACCTTTAAAGCAGAACTATGCAGGAGTAAATACACAAAAATTATCCCTAGATGCAAGCTAGATGCTCTTCACTTTCAGATGCCTAGAAATCAACAATGAAACCAGATTCTCAACCAATAAGAGTGATAGAGCACTTATCTAGACCGGTGGTTGATTTAGCCTTTTTCTACCTCTTGTCCAATGATATCAAAGATTCTTGTTCCTACAAGATCACTTATGAAACACTAAAAAATGAAATTAGTATTAGGGGGCCTGCATAGGCCATTGTATGATAGATCTAGCAGTAGTCAAGCCCCCTAGGTCCTTTTAGATGACCTTGTAATACAAAAGTAGAAATTGACCTTTGGATATTTAATCATAAATCAGAAAGATAATAATAGAAAATAGAAATAAAAGTACAACAATATGATCTAGAGATAGAATGGAATGTAACAGTGAAAGCAGAATCTAAAAATTACCCTCGGTGTGCCCTAGGGCAAAATCATGCCTCGCCTGGAGCGAGGCATGATATCACAGTAGCAAAGTCATGCCCTACCTGGATGGGGCATGATTTCACTTCTACGAATAACTTTACCCTAATTAGGGCAAGCGAAGTCATGCCTCGCCAATGCCAGGCATGATTTCACTATAGAATAAAGAAAAATAAGAAGCGAAAGTAGAAGATGAAATAAATACAAACAACAAAGTAATCAAACCCTAATGGACATCATAGAAGTAGGTAGAAGAGAACCAAGTATCCATATGGGCACTCTATCTCTCCAAGCTACACCATGGATCCACCAAGTCACACAACAAATCAATCCAATCCATGCAATAGAAGATCAATCCAAAATTCGCACTTCGAGGGTTAGCTTGCAGTAGAGAAAGTAAATCAAAAATGAACTCTAAATAATTTGCATATAGATCACACATAAAAAGTTTGCATATCACACTTGCACTTAAACTTCGCATGTCTCTTGATTTGGCAAGAACATCCTTCCTTTTATAGACAATCGAAAGAAGGAAAGCGGGCACAAATAAACTCACAACCGATGCCAAAACATGTGAGGAGGTTTAAACCTAGGTCTTGAGTGGGCTTAAAAAATAATAAAATAAAATAAATTAAAAAAACTTGGGTAAACAACGAAGTCGCGCCCCATCTTGATGGGGCATGATATCACTAGTGCGAAGTCGCACCTCGTAAATATGGGGCACGATTTCGCTAAAAGATAAATAAATTAAAAAGGGAGGGATAGAGGCCTTCCCTTGCACTTGGCAAGGGGTGAGGGCCTCTTAAGGGCACTAAGGAAGATTGCCCACTCAAAGTGGGTCAATTTTCCATGTCTACATTTTCCCCCTCTTTGATGCATTTATGGCCTAGTAAATACATCAAAGAAAGATGTAAACTCCTATGGGCAACAAACACAAAAAAAGAGGGTGGCTAGGTTTGGGTAAAAGGGCAAGATATTACTACCATTAATGCCTCTATGGCTAGGGTGCCCCCTCGAGTTTTGAAAGGAAAGGGACTTCCTTAAGAAACTTGAAAAGAGAAAAGAAAGAAAAGGTAAATCATAGAGAACATAGAGAACAAAGCAAGCAAACAAACAATCAAACCAAAGAGTACTGGATACAATATGAACCTAATGCAGCTAGCATGAAATGCATGGATGAATAGAAGAAGAGGAAAGAAAGAAGGAAAGAGGAGAGAAGAAGAAATAGAAAACTGTGAAGTGAAAGAAGAAGAAGAAATAATGATAAAACTCCAAAGGGTAACCATCTGAAATCGAGAAGAAAGCTAAATCAAAACCCTAACTAGAGGGTGTTATGCTCAAAATATGGTCCATGTATGGAGTGAATAACCCGCTATGGGTGTAGTACTCACTAAATATGGACCAATAAGTGAGATGTATAGTGTAACCCACTATGGGTGATTGCTCACTAGTGACTATTGTGGGGTGATTACCCACTAGGATGTATGTCGAGACCTACTAAAATGGCCAAGGAGTTGATCCTGTAATGGGGTGTTGGGCCCACTGAGTCAAAAGAGAGACGTAACCCGATAGGGGTGTTATAATGTATGCTGATGTAAAATGATATATGTAATGTGTATGCCAGTACAACCTGAGAAGGTGTATGCGTATGTATGTATGGACCAATCAATATGAGCATAACATGATGAGAGTGTGTGCATGTGCTAGAAGAAAAGAGAGGAAGAAAATGAGAAGCAATGAATTGTGCATGTGTACCCCTAGCTTGAAGTTTCAACTAGTGAAAAGTCAAGAGGGAGGAAATGTGTAATCAAAGAAGAGAAGAATGTATATCCTTATCTGAACAAAGAAGACAAAGGAGAAATAAGAATCATGCAAAAATACAAGGACATACCAAAAGAGGATTGCATTCCTTGACTTTGGAGAGAAATGATGATCATTGTAAAAACTTTCAAATTCAAGGAATACAAGAAGAAGAGAGAAGAGAAGAAAGAGCAAAGGAAGCAAAGAAGAGAAGAAGGGATGAAAATGCATGGGCCCTAGGTTGGGGCTTCACTAGGCATCAGAACCCTAGTGAAAGTGCAATGCATGTGAGCTATGACCTAACTAGGTATCATCACATGCCATTGTCATGAATCCCTAAAAACTATATGAACAAGCAGTCATGAACAAGCAATAATGCAAATATGACAAGCAATAGTGCAAGAACAGAATGTCAAGCAATCATGCATAATATGATAGGCAAGTATGCATAATATGTCAAGCAAACATGCAATGTGACCTAACTAAATGCATATGCAAAAATAAAGAACAAGTTAAGCATAATATCTTTTCAAATGCATTATGTTCATAGGTTCTTTAAGCTCTTTACCATCCATGGAAGCTAACTTATAAGCATCGAAACCAAACTTAGTTGTTACAACAAAAGGCCCTAGCCAGTTGGGCTGAAATTTACCTCGAAGATCAACACGAGCATTAGTGTTCCATTGGTTTTCTTTGAGGACAAGATCCCCAATCTCAAAAGAATGATTGCGAACCTTTTTAGAATAAGATCATTGAAGCCTATCCTGATATGCTCACAAATGCTCTAAGGTATGGATGCACTTTTCATCTAACAACTCCAACTGGTGCAAACGTTCTACATGAAACTCATCACCAACCTCAACATCTTGTAACAAGATGCACAAAGAAGGGACCTCTAGCTCAAAAGGGAACACTACCTCAGACCCATAAACCAAGACATATGGGGAGGCTCTTGTAGGAGTACACATGCTAGTACGATATACCCACAAGGTAGGATAAAGTTGAGTATGCCAGTCATGACCGGTCTTATTAACTAGCTTCTTCAAAATCCTGATCAAGGATTTGTTAGATGCCTCGACTTGTCCATTACCCTGAGGGTAATAAGGATTTGACCATATATGTTGAATCTTATACTTAGCACAAATATTATGGACATCCTTGTTCTTGAAAGGAGTACCATTGTCAGAAATAATCATCGAAGGAATCCCAAACCTACAAAGGATCTGGTTGAAGATGAACTTAGAAACCTGAGTTCCAGTCACCATAACTAGAGGTATGGCTTCAACCCATTTAGTGAAGTACTCAGTCGTAGTGATGATAAATTTGTGACCATCAGATGACATAGGGTTAACTTTCCCAATAATGTCCAATCCCCACATGGAAAAAGGCCAAGGGGAAGATATCACTCGAAGGTCTTGAGAAGGAGCATGAATAAGGTGATCATGGCATTGACACTTGTCATAGCACCAAATAAAATTGCATGCATATTTCTCCATGGAAGGCCAATAATACCCCATCTAAAGGAGCTTTTTGGCAATAGCATTACCACTAAAATGGCCTCCACATGAACCTTCATGAGCATCACTAAGAGCAAGTCAGGCTTCATCAAAGTTAAGGCATCATAAAAGGATACCTTCAAAAGAATGTTGATATAAAGTATTGCCAATTATAACAAATTGGCATGCTCTTTTGCGCAATAGCTTACGTTGATTGCGGTCTAAACCATCAGGCATCGAGCCATATTTAAGAAAATTAAAGATGTCGGTATACCATGGTTCAGATGGGGAATCTCCGATGGCAAAACACTCTAGGGGATCCAAACAAGAACTCAAAGATGTGGGTTCTTGGAGTTGTCGGATGATAATTGAAGCTTGATCATCTTCTAACTCCAAAGGGAACAAAGATGCAGTAGTAGCCATGGCATCCACATGGTGGTTTGAGGATCTAGGGATAGACTCTATGGTTACCTGCTCAAAAGAAGACAACAACCTGGTAACAATCTCCTTATAGGGTTTAATTTTATCATCCCAAGTCTGATAAACATCATTAATCTGATTAACCACAAGTTGAGAGTCACCAAAGATCGAAAGGACCTTAACTTGCAAAGCTAAGGCTGCTCTAAGACCAAGGATCAAAGCTTCATATTCTACAGTATTATTAGTGCAAGAGAAATGAATCTTGAAGGACAAAGGGATGAGCTATTTTTATGGTGTAACTAGAATGACTCTAGCTCCAACGCCCTTCATGCATCGGGCTCCATCAAAAAACAAATTCCAAGACTCGGACTCTTCAATTTCAACATTGAAGCACTCATCGAGAAACTCAACAACTATAGGATGGGTGACTTCTAGGGGAGCGAAGGCTAACTGATCAGCAATCACCTGACCCTTGATAGCCTTCTGACCTATAAAATTCAAATCAAACTCACTAAGGGCCAACACCCATTTAGCGGCTCGACCAGATAGGTGAGGCTTAGACATCAAGTAATGCAAGGGATCAAACTTTGTGATTACTAATATCTTATGGCTGAGCATGTAGTGTCTCAACTTTTGAGAAGCAAACACTATGGTAAGGTAAATCTTCTCTAAGGGAGTGTACCTGGTCTCATAGCTAACCAAAGTTCTACTAATATAGTAGATAGCTCTTTCTTTACTTTCATCATCATGCTGAGCCAACATGGCTCCTAAAGCATGAGCAGTGGCTGCTATGTAAAGCAATAGATGCCTACTAGGTACAAGGGGAACTAAAATAGGTGGAGAGGTAAGATACCTCTTGAGATCATCAAAAGATTTCTGACACTCGGGATCCCATCAAAAAACCACATCCTTCTTGAGAAGCCAAAGGAAAGGTTGACACTTATCGGCTAACTGGGAAATGAACCGATGGATAGACTGCAACTTACCTTGTAGACTATGGAGCTCGGTCAAGGTATGAGGAGGAGGTATATCAATGATAGCTACTACTTTGGTAGGATCCACTTCAATGCCTCACCTAGACACTATGAAACCTAACAACTTGCCAGATGTGACCCCAAACACACACTTAGCAGGTTTAAGATGAACCTTATATTGTCAAAGCCTTTCAAAGATTCATCTTAAGTCATGGACATGATCCTTTCATTCTAAGGAATGAGCCAAAAGGTCATCCACATAGTCCTGGAGAATATCATGCATCATGTCATGGAAAATATAAGTCATGGCCCATTGATAGGTAGCTCCTGCATTCTTAAGGCCAAAAGGCATGACCTTCTAGTAGAAGGTACCCCAAGGGGTGGTGAATGTTATCTTGGCCTGGTCCTCAGGAGTAATCATGATTTGATTATAACCCGAGAAACCATCCATGAGCGAAAGCATTCCACATTTGGTAGTGAAATCTACAATCTGATCTATGTTGGGCAAAGGAAAATCATCCTTGGGACATGCTAAGTTAATGTCCCAAAAGTCGGTACATACTCTAATTGTTCCTTCCTTCTTAGCTATAGGAATGATATTGGAGATCCAATCAGAATAGTCGATGGCTTTGATAAAACCGACATCAAGGAGTTTTTGGAGCTCCTCCTTGATTGAAAGGGTGACCTTCGGATGCATCTTCCAAAGTTTCTTCTTAACAAGCTTAGCACTAGGCTTAACTACCAAATGATGCATGACAAGAGAGGGATCAAGCCCTGGCATGTCGACATATGACCAAGCAAAAATATCCTGATATTCTTTCAATAAATTGGTCAACTGCTCCTACTCGTTCATGGTCAAGGCTTTGCCTAACTTAAGGATTCTAGGGGTTTCCTCAGAACCTATGTTCACATCTATGGTCTCCTCAATGAGGATGGACAACTCATCCTCAAGAGGAGGTGGGGTAGGAATCACTCCTAATTGCTCAAGGTCCTCGGGAGACATAGAACCAAAGTCCACTTGAGAACTAGAAGACTCAACCTACATTGCGCAAAGGACAGACCCATCAAAGTCAGTATCATTCTGAGATAAATCCTCATCTGTAACACATGACTCTAGGGTTAAGACCTTAGGTGAGGGTGGGCCCTCATCCTTAACACTCCACTCTAAACCTTGATGAGATTCCTTAAAGAGAAGATCTAAACAAGAAGAATCATCTTGATCTTGTGATGAAATATTTGTAGAAGAATTTTTAGAGGAAGATTGTGATGAATTAATTTGAGTGAGATCTTCTGGTGAGCAAAATTTGAATGGACGAGGATCACCCATAATAGAAATGATTCGGTTTTCAAATTCAAATTTTATGCATTGGTGAAAAGTAGAAGGGATGACCTCCATTGCATGAATCCAAGGTCATCCAAGAAGAAGATTAAAATATGCAGGACAAGACACCACATAAAATATTGTGTTTAAAATTTTTGGTCCAACTCTAAGAGGGAGTAAAATAGTGCCACAAGCTTCTTGAGAATCATTGTTGAAAGTCTTAATGATGTCATTGGATGTAATCAAATCTTCTTTCTTCAATCCAAACTTTTGAAAGAAATGATGTGTACAAACATTAAGTGAAGAACCATTATCAATCATCACTCTCTTAATAAGGGTGTCACCAATGTAAGCAGTGATATATAACGAAGAATCTTCTTGCACTCCTAAAGAAGTCATATCATTATCTAAAAATGTTAGACGAGGCTTTCGAAGAGAGTCTATAACTTTTGTCATGTCACCCGGGGAGATATCCGGGGGTACTGGCTGCTGTTCCAAAATATTTATCATAGCTTCTTTATGGGCTTGAGAATTCTGTAAAAGTTCTAAGAGTGGAATTTTTGTTGACTCATCCATCTTCTGTACTATTTTCCTTGAAGTAGTTGTTATCATTCCAACCATGTTGTTATTATATTGGTATGGTACATTGTTATAAGACACTTGATTAGCTTATCTCATTCTATTTTGATTTGATTGACTATTAGAAGACTGAAAGCTACTTGTGTCAATGTGATCGACATCAATTAAGTCTTGAACCACATGCTTCAATATTTTACAAGAATTAGTCCAATGTCCTTCTACTCTATGATATGCACAATGTTGATCTACTTTATACCAATGAGTTGTAGTATCTGGTGGTCTTACTGGAGGTAGTTCTATTGCCTTAGCATCTAACAGTTGCTTTAAAACTGATTCCATAGGGATACTAAGTCTCGTGAAATTCCTTTGAGGAGGTTTCTAAAGCACAATCTTCTGTAGGCTATTATTGACATTATTAATAGGCCTACTATCACTATTACCTCCTATATGTTTATTCTTAGGTTGAGACTTAGTTGGCTTATCTTCTTTAACCTTGAGCTGACCTCTCCTGATGAGGGCTTGTTCCACTTTTCTTGCTAACTCAATTGCTTGGTCTAAAGATGTGACAGTAGTAGTTTCTAAAGCATAAGATTATTGTTCTTGTAAATTTCTCGTAAATATATCAAGCATATCTTTCTGAGACACAGGCTGTCTTAATCGGCCAACTAAACTTCTCCAACGAGCTAAAAATTCTAAAAAACTTTCCTCTCTATCTTGCTTTAAATCATATAGATCTCTCATGGTCACTTCCTTTTCAATATAAGCACTAAACTGATGAACAAACATCTCTGCGGTCTTCTCAAAACTTTTCAAAGAATAGTTGGGTAATCGATAGTACCATTCTAATGCTACTCTAGCAAGACTCTTTGGAAATATTTTCAATAAAAGCATATCATCATAAACAAGATCATGGTAAGCTATTCTGAATCCTCTCAAATGCTCTATTGGATCTTCAGTCCCTTTGTAGATCGGCAATACTGGCATGGGAAAATGCTTAGGATAAGGTCTAGCAGCAACAATAGGATCCAATGGCTGACTACACATATCCCTATAGTTGTATGTAAACCTTGATGGTTGAATCATATCCATTCTTGAGACCAATTGATTCACAATACTTGCCAAATTCTGCATTTCTGAATTATGTGCATTCCCAATATTCCCTTGACTTAGGTTGGACATGTGAAGGTTGTTGTTATAGGTGGTGCCTTGTGAGAATGGAATATTTACTTGTGATGGAATAGAGGAAATATTGTTGATATTAGAGGATGGAAGAGGAAATTGAGAACCAATTTGAGTGCTACTACTAGTTGGATGAATTGTTGAATTCATTCCAATGTTGGTGGTCATAGTAGTGGCATAAGTAGGTTGGTAAGTTTGATAACCATGATTCAGAGATTCACTCAAAGGATTCTGAGGTGGGATATCCTTTTCAAGCAATGCTTCTTCTTCTAAGGCCATATCCAAAGCATGTTTATGATATTTATAAAAGGTCCATATATGATCAAAATATTTAAAGATGATATTCCCATTAGGATCTTGGATAGGATCAAGATGATTATTAGTCTCTTATTCTAGGTTATGATTTTCTCTATCAATTTGATCATTTTCCTAAAAAATCTCATCAAACCTAAGGAGTCTTCTCCCTCCCTCAAGGTCAAAAGCCATTGGGAAAGAGGAGAAAGACAAGAAGAAAGACTAAGACCAAAAGAAATCTACGTACTTACACACAAAGAAATTACCTTTTAAAATATTTGGCACACAAATTTAATGATCTTGCTTAGTGTTTAAAATAAAAGGAGGTGTTCACGTCGGGTTCACCAAATATGTAGAGGGGGAAAACTGCCCTACCACATACAATTCCCAAACAAAAGGGTTGGATCCGCAAGGAGGGAACCCTTTCGTGGGGTGAACCATGGGGGTATGTTGTACTCTACACTCGGTGCTAGGGGGAAGGGTTCACCAAGAATGGTTTAAGGACTCGCTCCAAGTCCTCGGGATATTCAGGTTTGATGTATTCAGTTTCAGACAATCACCTAAATTTGGCCTTTCTAGATCTAAGCTAGAAAAGATAAAGGACAATGCAAAAAATAGAATAATGCAATTGGAAATAGAATGCAAGCATACAAGAGCTATCCTGGAATGATTCTTTCTTTTGAATGCTCACTAACCTAGGGTTTTATTTTAGAAAACCTTTAAAGTAGAACTATGCAGGAGTAAATACACAAAAATTATCCCTAGATGCAAGCTAGATGCTCTTCACTTTCAGATGCCTAGAAATCAATAATGAAACCAGATTCTCAACCAATAAGAGTGATAGAGCACTTATCTAGACCGGTGGTTGATTTAGCCTTTTTTGCCTCTTGTCCAATGATATCAAAGATTCTTGTTCCTGCAAGATCACTTATGAAACACTAAAAAATGAAATTAGTATTAGGGGGCCTGCATAGGCCATTGTATGATAGATCTAGCAACAGTCAAGCCCCCTAGGTCCTTTTAGATGACCTTGTAATACAAAAGTAGAAATTGACCTTTGGAGATTTAATCATAAATTAGAAAGATAACAGTAGAAAATAGAAATAAAAGTACAACAGTATGATCTAGAGACAGAATGGAATGTAATAGTGAAAGCAGAATCTAAAAATTGCCCTCGATGTGCCCTAGGGCAAAATCATACCTCGCCTGGAGCAGGCACGATATCACAATAGCAAAGTCATGCCCTACCTGGATGGGGCATGATTTCACTTCTACGAATAACTTTTCCCTAATTAGGGCAAGCGAAGTCATGCCTCGCCAATGCCAGGCATGATTTCACTGTAGAATAAATAAAAATAAGAAGCAAAAGCAGAAGATGAAATAAATACAAACAATAAAGTAATCAAACCCTAATGGACGTCGTAGAAGTAGGCATAAGAGAACCAAGTATCCAGATGGGCACTCTATCTCTCCAAGCTATGCCACGGATCCACCAAGTCACACAACAAATCAATCCAATCCATGCAATAGAAGATCAATCCAAAATTCGCACTTCGGGGGTTAGCTTGCAATAGAGAAAGTAAATAAAAAATGAACTCTAAATAATTCGCATATAGATCGCACATAAAAAGTTCGCATATCACACTTGCACTTAAACTTCGCATGTCTCTTGATTTGGCAAGAACATCCTTCCTTTTATAGACAATCGAAAGAAGGAAAGTAGGCACAAATAAACTCACAACCGATGCCAAAACATGCGAGGAGGTTTAAACCTGGGTCTTGAGCGGGCTTAAAAAATAATAAAATAAAATAAATTAAAAAACTTGGGTAAACAATGAAGTCGCACCCCGTCCTGATGGGGTGCGATATCATTGGCATGAAGTCACGCCTCGTAAATACGGGGCACGATTTCGCTAAAAGATAAATAAATTAAAAAGGGGAGGGACAGAGGCCTTCCCTTGCACTTGGCAAGGGGTGAGGGCCTCTTAAGGGCACTAAGGAAGATTGCCCACTCAAAGTGGGTCAATTTTTGTGTCTATAGTTGTCCCAAGAAAGAAGGCAATATTTTGCCAATTAAATCTGGACTGCATTATGAAAAGGTCCAAAGTCTTTGAATATGCTGTAATTCTTGTGATGGTACATGAGTTAAATTAGCATGTTCTTGAAATTTCTTACAATGTTTTACGTATCTGCAACAATCTCGTTCCATTGTGGGACAATAATAAATTATGCATAGAATACATTTTGCAATGTCCATTCCACTAAAATGACCACCACAAGTACCATCATGAGCTTCAAATATGGCTCTTTGTTCCTCACTAGACTCAAGACAACAAAGGATAATTCCATCATAACCACCTCTATACAACACGGCCCTCAAGAGAGTAAAGTGAGCTGCATTTTTCTTGAAAGTGCATTTAACAGTTCATGATATATATTTTGGGAGTATTCCAAACTTGAGAAAGGCTATAATTTGGTTTGACAAAGGATCACATGGCTCTAAATGGATAAATAAAACATCATTTTCATCCTTAGATTCAACATGGACAATTGCAAATTTAGAGATCATTGTAATTATGAGGGGTTGTACCTCTCCTAAGGTATCCTTTGGAATCAATGATCCAAGATAGGCCATCGCATTTGTAAATCTATTACTTGAACATGGAAAACTATCAATTTCATACCAATCAAACTTAGAGAGTAACTTCATTACTACTTCATGGTAAAGTTTAAGGGTAGACTCTTTGCATTAGTATTCTTTTGTTACCTATTTGACAACAAGTTTTACATCACCAAATATCCTAATACGCTTAATGCCCATAGCTATAGTCGCTTGAAGACCCAAGATTAAGGCTTCATACTCTACATTATTGTTTGTGCATTGGAAGTCTAGCTTGAATGATAAGGGGATGGGCACCCCTTGGGGTGTATGAAACATGACTCCTGCACCTTGATCTTTTTTGCACTTAGAACCATCAAAGAATAATGTGATATCAACATCTTCCTCTAGAATGAAATCTTCTTCTTGCTAAGTGACAATGAATATTGAATCATCTAGGAGCTCAATAATCAAAGGATGATCACTAGGTAGTGGAGCTTTCACAAGCTGATCGGCTCTAACCTGACCTTTAATGGATTTTTGGATAATAAACTCAAGATCAAATTTAATGAGAAGCATTATCCATTTAGCGATGAGAGTGATATTCACAAAATGACACTGAGAGGGGGGGTGAATCAGTGTAACTATTAAAATTCAATTCTATAGCATTTAAAATGAAACAAAGAGAACTTGAAAACCAGAAAAGCAAATTGAACAATAGAGCACACCACAACACTCAATATACCGAGGTTCACCAATTTGGCTACTCCTCAAAAATGACTGCTTGGACTCCAATCCAAATCCAGTCTTTGCAAAATACCAAATTTACAAACACTTTACCAGCATCTACTGGAAGGAGCACCAACCCCTTGGTTTTCTACTGCAACAGATAGGAGCACCAACCCCTAGTACCAAGCACCAACTTGGACTGCAATTCTGAGCAATTTAAAATGACATAAAAATGTCTTCACTTCTTACATGACCTTGACTGGTCTGCAATTAAACAAACTTTGCACACTCTTACGGCTCTGCTAATTTCTCTCTTAGCTCTCTTCTAACCCTCTTTTCATAGCAATTTCCCTCTAACAGCAGCAACTTAATTTTCTGCACAACTGTTCTTTTATAACCCCTTTTTCTCATCGAGACTCTTCGTCTTCTATCACCTTTCAATCCTACATGCAGTCAAATTACATACTCTAACTGTTTGAATTCTTTTCTCCTCTCCATAAGCGGCTGTTCGAATCCTTGCAAGTACGGTTGTTCGAATGCTTCAAATACGTCTTTTCAAAAGCTTTTCGATCCTTCATATTCGACTGTTTGAATTCTGCAAATACGACCTTTTTGAATGCTGCAAATACGTCTTTTCGAAAGCTTTTCGATCCTTCATATTCAGCTGTTTGAATTCTGCAAATACGGCCTTTTTGAATGCTGCAAATACGTCTTTTTGAAAGCCTTTCGATCCTTCATATTTGGCTGTTCGAATTCTGTAAATACGGCCTTTTTGAATGCTGCAAATACGTCTTTTCGAAAGCTTTTTGATTCTCCATATGTGATTCTTCGAATGCTTTTCCAATCGTGCATATACAGCTGTTCCAGTGCATGTCCAACACCTGTCAATGTGTAACTGCCGATCTGACTTCAGTTACTTCTTATGTAACTGGCTGCATGATGCTTTTTCGACATGTGTCACCTTGCATGTTCCTTTGGCATTTTCCAGCCAAACTGTTACCTGTCGCGAATTCACGACATTTCTGCCCAGTTGACTTTTTTGGGGCTGTTGACCACGAAATACTAACATGTTGTGATATCGCGACACTTTTTGTAGCCGTATGCCTTCACGCCCTTGCTGTCATGAAATCGTGACCATTTTTGCCTTTGAAAGCTTTCCCACTGTTCATGTCGCAAAATCGTGACACTTCAAACTTTTGCTGACGTCATCCTTAATGTTGTCACGAAATCACGACGCTTCCGGCTTCCAGCGGCTTTTCTTTCACCCTGTCACGAAATCATGACATTTTCAATTTTGCTGACGTCATCCTCAGCTTTGTCACGAAATCACGACGCTTCCGGCTTCCAGTGGCTTTTCTTTCACCCTGTCACGAAATCGTGACATTTTCAATTTTGCTGACGTCATCCTCAGCTTTGTTGCAAAATCACGACGCTTCCGGCCTCCGTACAATTCTTGCTTCATGCGGTAGCGAAATCGCTACACCTTTGTGCCTTGTGCTTTCGATTTGCTTCAACTTTGAGTTCTGATCTTTTGACTGGTAGCGAAATCGCTACACCTTCACATTGTGCATTTTGGACTTGTAGCGAAATTGCTACACCTTCTTGTTTGTGCTATTTGACACGTAGCGAACTCGCTACACCTTTGAGTTGTGCTTTTTCAACTTGTAGCGAAATTGCTACACGTATGTTTTGAGCACTTTTGACACGTAGTGAAATCGCTACACCTTTGCTTTGTGCATTTTTGACTTGTAGCAAAATCGCTACAACTTTTTCACTTAACACTTTCTCCCTGCTTTGGCCCGTGAAATTTCAACATGTAGTGAAATCGCTACAACTTTTCGACTTAGCTTCTTGGCCTCCAGCATGTCACGAAATCACGATAGTTTGCCTTGCGTCTTCTCTTTCCTTTGACTTGTCATGAAATCGTGACATTTTTTATTGTGCCTTCTCTCTCCTTCGACCATGTCGCGAAATCACGACAATTTGGCACGCATTTTCTCTCTCCTCGGCCATGTCACGAAATTGTGACAATTTGGCATGCATTTTCTCTCTCCTCGACCATGTCGTGAAATCACAACAATTTGGCATGCATTTTCTCTCTCCTTGGCCATGTCATGAAATCGCGACAATTTGGCATGCATTTTCTCTCTCCTTGGCCATGTCACGAAATCGCGACAATTTGGCATGCATTTTCCCTCTCCTTGGCCATGTCGCAAAATCGCGACAATTTGGCATGCATTTTCTCTCTCCTTGGCCATGTCGCGAAATCGCGACAATTTTTCTTGAATTTTCTCTCTCCTCGGTTATGTCGCGAAATCACGACAATTTTTCTTTTTGCCTTCGGACCTCTCAACCTGTCACGATATCGCGACAGAAAACATGTCGCGATATCGCGACAATTTTCTTACTTGTCTTTTTCTACAAATTTCTGAATCTGGGTCACTTCTATTTTTCTAGAAATTCACTGTACTTGATCTGATTGACTTTAGAATTCTTGTCCATTGCTTCAACTGCATCAATTGCTATCTATGTTGACAACAATGACAATACTTTTGTTGTACCTTGTTCAACAATCTCCCCCTTTGGAATTGTTGGCAACACTTATGCACTCTCTTGTAATTCTTCTCCCCCTTTGACAATAATACCAAAGGGCTGCTGCAGACTCCCCCTGAGTCTCTACACACCATTCTCAGACAAATGTTGTTATAGTTAGCAAAAATCATAAATATAAGCAAAACTATAAGTATAGGCATAAATGCACCCCTTAAGAATGTGATCCCAAATGATAGTCAGTTCTTGGGAATTGTGACCACTCCCAACTTATTTCGAAGGTACTCAAAAACATCCTTAGGCAATGGTTTTGTGAATATATCAGCTACTTGCTCTGTAGTTGGAACAAAATCCAATTTGACCTCTCCTTCTGCAACTTTATCCTTCAAGAAATGATACCGAATTGTAATATGTTTGGTTCTTGAATGCATAACTGGATTCTTGGATATGTTGATAGAACTAGTGTTATCACATTTAATTGAAATTGGCTCTTTGAAATGAATACCAAGATCTTTCAACGTTTGTCTCATCCATAATATCTGAGTACGACATGTTGTTGCTGCAATGTATTCTGCCTCTGCAGTGGATAGAGAGACTGATTCTTGTTTCTTGTTGTGCCATGCTACCAGCATGTCTCCAAGATAAAATGCTCCTCCACTTGTACTCTTTCTGTCATCAATACATCCTACCCAATCTGCATCAGAATATGCAATCAAAGTGAAGTCTTTACCTTTTGGGTACCACAACCCATAATCCATAGTACCCTTGAGGTACCTGAAGATCCTTTTTACAATTGTGACATGAGTTTCTTTGGGACTAGCTTGAAATCTTGCAACCATGCATACTGCCTGTAATATATCTGGTCTAGTGGCTGTTAAATACAGCAGGCTTCCAATCATAGACCTGTACATTGTTTTATCTACATCTAGAGATTTATCATCCTTTCTCAACTTGCAGCCTGTTGTCATGGGAGTGCTAACAGGTTTACTATCTTCCATTGTGAACTTTTTTAGCATTTCTTTTACATATTTAACGTGAGAAATAAAAATGCCCTTTTCATTTTGATTTACCTGCAGTCCTAGGAAATAATAAAGTTCACCAATCATAGAAATCTCAAATTCTTTCTTCATTTTAGTTGATATGTCTTTGCAATATTCATCCATGCTGTCGCCAAATATTATATCATCTACATAAACAACAAGAACAATAAGATGGCCCTTCTCTATTTTGACATATAAATTGTTGTCCACCAAACCTTTCTTGAACCCTTGTTTAATTAGATAGTTATCTAGCCTTGCATACCATGCTCTGGGTGCCTGTTTCAAACCATATAATGCTTTCTTTAACTTGTAAACAAAATCTGGATTGTCACCAAGTTGGAAGCCATCTGGCTGTTCAATGTAAACCTCTTCTTCCATTTTTCCATTCAAAAATGCTGATTTTACATCCATTTGATATACTTTGAAGTTTTTATGAACTGCTAATGCCAGAAACATTCTAATTGCCTCTAGTCCGCTACCGGTGCAAAAGTTTACTCAAAATCAATGCCTTCAACTCTGAGCATAGCCTTTACTGAGACCAATCTTGCCTTATTTACGACAACCTTGTCCATCTTCATTTAATTTATTTCGAAAAATCCATTTAGTGCCAATTATGTTTTTATTTGTTGGTCGAGGTACTAATTCCTGGGTATTGTTTTTCTCAATCTGATCTAGTTCTTCATTAATTGCCTTCATCCAACTTTCATCTGTGCTTGCTTCAGCAACATTTTTAGGTTCAATGCTAGATAATAGAGAATAGTTCCGCACTGCTACTCTTCTTGTCTGAATACCATCTGTGGGATCCCCAATAATCTATTCACTTGGATGATTTTTCTGCCAGTTGCCTATTTTAAATTTCCTATTTTCTTCTTCTTCTGATTCAATTTTTACAATATCTAGATCAATTTTCTGATTCTTATCTGTTTTCTTTTCATCATCACCTTCAATGACTTCTTCATAAATAGGGTAGTTTTCTTGATAAGTAATTTCTTGTTCTCTACCTTCATCAACTTTCACATCAGCACTCTCAACAATTTTCTTTAGCCTCTTGTTGTAACATGTGTAGGCTTTGCTTTTTGTTGAGTAACCAAGAAAGATACCTTCATCAGCTCTATCTTCAAATTTATCGAGATTATCTTCAGTCCGTTTGATGTAGCACTTACTGCCAAATACTTTGAAATGTCTTGTTGTTGCATTTCTGCCGAACCATAGCTCATAAGGTGTTTTGCTTTCATGTGGTCTTAGAATGCACCTGTTTTGAATGTAAACTGCAGTATGTGCTGCCTCTTTCCAAAATCTGTCAGCTATTTTGTTCTCAGCCAGCATTGTTCATGCCATTTTTTGCACTGTTCTATTCTTCCTTTCTACAAAACCATTCTACTGAGGTGTCCTAGCTGCTGAAAACTGTCTTCTTATCCCATATTTTTGACAGTATTCAGCAAATTCTTTTGATATAAACTCTCCTCCTCTATCTGATCTTAGGCATTTAATCCTTTTTCCAGTTTGACTTTCAACCTATTTTTTAAAAATCTTAAACATCTCAAATGCATTTGATTTAAGCTTTAAAAATAATATCCATGTCATCCTGGAGTAATCATCTATTAACAGCATAAAGTATTTGTAACCATTTATGCTTTGTGTTCTCATGGGTCCACACAAATCAGTATGAATTATCTCCAAAGGTTTGCTGGTGAAGTATTCCTTTGATTTAAAAGTGGATCTGGTTTGCTTCCCTTTTTGACATGAAGCATAGATGCTATTTCTTGGTTTGCCAATGGTTGGTATATCTCTTACTGCCTTTTTTGAACTTATTTTTGCCAGATTGTCAAAACTAATATGACCAAGCTTCTTGTGCCACAGCCAATTTTCATCTTCCTGTCCAATCAAGCATGTTCCTTTAGCAGTTTCTGAGAGAGTATATAGATTACCAGAAGTCCTAGATCCAGTAGCTATCAGCTTCCCACTTTGTGTGCTTTTCTCACTTCACACTACGCTTCTTGAAAATGACTTCATGACCTCTGTCACAGATTTGACTTACACTCAACAAGTTATGCTTAAGACCAATCACAAACAAGACTTCTTTTGATTTTATCTTTCCATCACTGATCTTGACTGATCCCTTTCCAACAATCTTTGCTCCATCATTATTTCCAAATTTCACAGAACCACCTTCATAATTCTGTAAATTCTCAAATTTTTGCTTGTCACCTATCATGTGACTGGAGCATCCACTGTCAAGTATCCATGGTGCAGATTTGTCTTGTGCTTTAAAAGCAGTCTGAACAATCAAAGATTCATTTTCTTTCCATTCTGGTTTGATGACAGATTTGGCTACTTGTTTTGCCTTTGTCCTTTCATTAGCATGTGCCTGTTTTTCAGGAAATTTCTTGTTTTGTTTCAACCCACTTGGTTGAGATTTTCTACCCTGATAATTATTTGATGCAAAAGTGCTTCTACAGTTTCTAGCAATATGTCCAAAATTATGACAATTATAACATTCAACTGCATAATTCATTAAAGGAGAAAAAAACATTTCTGCTGGTGAAATTCCTTTGAGATACATTATGCATGCAATCTGAAATCTTATGGTCATAAGCATTGCATTTAAAACAATAACCAAAAAAGGAATGATTAAACCTGGGTTCCGGTCTTTGCCAGTTTGAAGTAGGAGCCATGAATCTTCTCCTTATTGGATGTGTGACTTTTGTGAATCTATCTTTGTCAGTACTCTTCTTGAGTCTAGCATTATTGCTTTCTTTGGCATGATTTGGTTTTTCTAGGTCAACCCTGATCTTTTCTTCTTTATTTATGGGTTTTACATTCAAGGCCTTTGAATCCTTTGATGATTCTCCTTCATCGAAGCCTAAACCAAATTTGATGCCGGAAGGCCTTTGGTTATTTAACATTTTATCCAGCTTTACAGTACTTTCTTCAAACTTATTAAAATAGCTCAATTTTCTATTCATCTCCTCTAGCTGCATCCTTAACTTAACAATGTCTTCCTCTAGCTTGCTGCATTCAACTATCTTTACAGTTAATTGTTCATCAAGAACTTCAGACATTTTCTTGAATTCCTCTGTCTATATTTTTAAACTGTTTATTATGTCAGTGGCATCCTCTAGTTTTCTTGAAAATTTTTTGTTCTTTTTCCTTTCTACACTCAACTCTTCAAGTGCAGCAACCAATTCTCCTTCCAGATAAACTTCAGCCTCATCTTTAAATCTTTCATCACCTTCCTGATTTTCTTCTGTTCTTTCCTCTTCAAGTGCCATGAACAGAGCTTCACCTATTTCTTCTTCAGAATCCTCGTCTGAGATTTCTTCAGAAGAGCTGACATTCTTGGATATGAAGCTTTTCTTCTTGAAGTTGTTCTTTCTAAAATTTTGTTTCTTCTTCCAGTCACCTTTTTCTTGGAGTGACCCTTCACCATTTTTGGTTTTCTCATGCATTGGGCATTTGGCTGCAAAATGACCGACTCCTCCATAATTGAAGCACTTGAATGGTAGCTTTCCTCTATATTTTCCTTTTCCCTTTGTGAGTTTTCGAACAAAATTTGCTTCTGTTTCATCCAGTGTCTCTTCATCCTCGAATTCATGTTCAGTTTTTATATTCTTGTGTGCTTTAAAAGCAGCTTCTCTGTCTATAGGCTTAGTTTGTCCTATTCTCATTTCATATGCAGTCAAGGAACCATGCAGCTCATCCATGCTAAAATTTTTTAGATATTTTGCCTCTTCTATTGCAGAAACTTTGGAGTTAAATCATTTGTGAAGGGTTCTGAGAACCTTTTTCACAACAACTGCATCATCCATTTCTTCACCGAGTCCTCTGATTGCATTGATGATTCCATTGAATCTCAGCATATAGGCCTCTATGTTCTCATATTCCTTCATTTTTAATGCTTCGAACTAAGCTCGATGAGTTTGCAGCTTGGCTTCCTTGATCTTGCTATCTCCTTCATGGATGCTCTTCAGTTTATCCCACATGTCTTTTGTCGATTTGCAGCTCATGACTCTTATCAATTCACTGTCTACAAGTCCACACATTATGGCATTCTGATATAGGGCTATAAACAACACACAGCAAGAGTGCCGAGATCAACAATGCACAGGCCAAAATTCCAGCAAGTTTCATTAAACAGAGGTCTTTTCGAATACAAGCAATTCCAAAATAAATGGCCAGGAGTCCCCCCATACAATGCATGCGCGGTCTTTTTATATCACCGGCCCCAACTTCTTTCCATCATTACATCCAGTGCGGATTCCCTGTAACCCTTCGCACGAATGTCCTGTGACCGCCTGCAACATGCCGCCGTGTGCCCCGTATTATCATGGTCTGGGGTGGCGGAGTGCGCTGCGGCCGCCTGTCAATCCTTTCCGCCAATTCATCATTCAAAGGGATGCGTCACAGCCGCTTGTAATTTGATGCCACGCGTCCCCTTGCCAGAGTCCCTGTAACCGCTCCATACTCTCGGGCCACCTGTAACTTCACGCCACGTGTCCCTCTGCACTGGTCTCTGCAATCGCCGACTGGTCAACGTCGTGAGAGCTCTGGTCGCGATATCGTGATGTTTTTGCTCCAACACTTTCTCTCTCCTCTTTGGTCGTGATATCGTGACGTTTTTGGCGTTAGGCTTCTCTCTCCTCCTTGGGACCGTGATTCCACGACACGTCACGAAATCGCGACGTCTATGCCTTTCTTACTCGCTTTCTCCTTTGGGCCGCGAAACCGTGACATGTCACGATTTCGTGACATCTTTGCATTCCATACTGGCTGCTTCATTCAGGGCCGTGAAACCATGACATGTCACGATTTCGTGACCATTTCACGCCCTTGAGTCTTTGGCTCGGAAGTGTCACGATTTTGCGACCACCTTGCGCTGTTGAGTCTTCGCACCGAAAGCGTCGCGATTTCGTGACCACTTTGCATTTTGGAACCTTGCCTCCGGATATGTCACGATTTCGCGACGTCTTTGAGCCTTGTCCTCGAAGGTGTCATGATTTCACGACGTCCTTGAACTTTGTCTTCGAAGGTGTCACGATTTCGTGACGTCCTTGAACTTTGTCTTCGAAGGTGTCACGATTTCGCGATGATTCTTGTGCCTTAGAACTTTTTGCCAAAGATGTTCCTGTGCTTTCAAATCTTGCTTCCTGGATGTGTCACGATTTCGTGACCATTTGGCACTCAAGTGACTTTGCCTCAGAGCTGTCGCGATTTCGCGACCAATTGGCGCTCGAACTGCTTTTCTCCGAAACTGTCGTGATTTCGCGACCGTTTGGCGCCTTGACCTCTCCGACCCGAAAATGTCGCGATTTCGTGACCATTTCGCGTCACGGCTGCGTTGCCTCAAAAATGTCACGATTTCACGACAGTTTTGCACCTTGGCCCTTTTCATCAAAAAGCGTCGCGATATCGCGACAGTTTGGCCCGCTGGCGCCCTTCTTCAAAAAGCGTCGCGATATCGCGACAGTTTTGCACCTTGGCCCTTTTTATCAAAAAGCGTCGCGATATCGCGACAGTTTGGCCCACTGGCGCCCTTCTTCAAAAAGCGTCACGATATCGCGACAGTTTTAGTACTTAACAAAAAAAAATACATTTTGGGTGATGCAAGATTGCAGCTTCACCACCGGATGCTCCTGCATCAGACACCCGGGGTGAGTTTGAGAAGTGACCTCACTTCTGATCTTTCCGAGGTAGACCCAGGCGATCAACCTCAGCCTTTGATAACCAAGTCGCGTCTTCAATGGGTCGGCCCTTCCATTTGACCAAGTACTCCGAGTAACTCCTGTTCCTAGTACTTCGGCCCTCGCGCATATCCAAAACTTCTTCTATCTCGTCCGCAACTGGGATGGCTACTGGAATGCTCCACAGATCTGGACTGGGTATCTCACTGCTTTCTCCTTCATGATACTCGACCAAATCCGAGATGTTAAACATGGGGGAGATGTTAAGTTCGCTTGGTAACTCCACCTCGTAGGCATTACCCGAATCCCGTTTGCCAATGATCTTACATGGCCCAAATTTCTTCATTTTTAGTTTGTTGTAGGTCTTGGCAGGAAACCGTTCCTTCCTCAGATGGACCATGACAGAATCTCCTACTTGGAACTCCTTAGCTCTGCATTTTTGATCCGCCCTTGCCTTGTACTGAGCATTCATCTTGGCAATGTGTTTTGTCACTTCCTCATGCACTCCCTTCAGGTGTTCAGCAAAGTCTTCTGCTTCAGCACTGCATTTCTCCCTCGGATCTATCCTTCTTAATTTTGAAGCGTTTCTTGGGCTGCTCCCATAGATAATCTGGAATGGGGATTTATTTGTGCTCCTATTGACCGAGCTGTTATACGTGAATTCTGCTTGCGGTAGAACTAGATCCCATCCCTTGGGCTTGTCCCCTACCAAACATCGCAGTAGGTTGCCCAAACTCCTATTAACCACCTCTGTTTGGCCATCTGTTTGGGGGTGGTATGCAAAACTAAACTTTAACTCCGTCTTCAGCTTCTTCCACAAGGTCTTCCAAAAATATCCTACAAACTTGGTCTCCCCTGTCCGACACAATGCTTCTTGGCAGCCCATGAAGGCGTACCACTTCCTTAAAGAACAAACCAGCTACATGGACCGCATCGCTAGTCTTCTGGCATGGGATAAAGTGTGCCATTTTTGAAAATCTGTCCACTACCACAAATATGGAATCGTGCCCCCTCTGTGTCCTGGGCAAACCAAGCACAAAATCCATACTAATATCTTCCCACGGTCTTTCAGGTATAGGTAGCGGTTGATACAAACCAGTAGGCTGCCTCATACCCTTTGCCATCTGGCAAATCCTGCAACTCTGCACAAACTTTGCCACATCCTCGCTGTAATTGTGGCCAGTAATAGTTTTCACTAACCAGTGAGATGGTCTTGTCACGATCGAAGTGTCCAGCTAAACCCCCACTGTGCTTTTCTTTAATGAGGTTCTCTCTCATTGAGCTCCTCGGAATGCACAACTGGTTCCCCCTAAACAGCATTCCATCTTGAATCAGGTAATCCAACCATTTAGTCCTATCCAACGCAACAGGCGCAGTGTAGGCTTTCCAAGCTTCTACGAAATCGGGGTCTGCAGGGTATAAGTTCTTGAGTTCAGCAAACCCTACAACCTCCACTTTCATTTCTATCATCAGACATTGCCTCCTACTCAAGTGCATCTGCCACCCTATTGGATCTTCCACTCCGATGCTTCAGCACAAAGGTATAGCTCTGCAGGAACTCTACCCATTTCAGGTGCCTCTGATTCAATTTTCCTTGACTGTTAATATACTGCAGCGCTTGATGGTCGGTATAGAGAACAAACTCTTTCGGCAACAAATAGTGCCTCCATTTCTTGAGTGCTTGAACTATGGCGTAGAACTCTTGATCATATACCGAATACTTTCTCCTGGCATCATTGAGCTTCTCGCTGAAATAAGCTACGTGCCTACCCTCTTGGCTCAATACGGCTCCTATCGCACTGCCACTCGCATCGCAGTCTACCTGAAACACCTTATTGAAATCTGGAAGTGCTAAGATGGGTTGTTCAGTGACCTTCTTCTTCAGCATAGCAAAGCTTTTATCTGCTCCAACTGTCCACCGGAATTCCTTCTTGTTCCCCTTCATTGTCTCCGTAAGAGATGCACAAATACTGCTCGAAGTTTCTAATGAATTTTCTGTAGAAACCGGCCGCACCATGAAATGATCTAACCTCGGTCACACTTCTTGGGACAGGCCATTCTAGGATAGCCCTCACCTTTTCGGGGTCCATTTTGAGACCATTAGCTGATATAACAAATCCTGGTATACCAGCCTCCTTCTTCACAAAGTTGCACTTCTTCAGATTGATCAGTAACTGCTCCTCCCGTAGTTTCTCAAAAACCTTCCTGATGTGCATCAGGTGCTCCTCTAAGGTTCTATTAAAAATTAGTATATCATCCAAGTAAACAATAACAAATTTGCCCAAAAATTCCTTCAGAACCTCATTCATTAACCTCATAAAGGTACTAGGTGCATTGGTTAATCCAAATGGCATAACCAACCACTCATACAGCCCCTCTCTGGTTTTAAAGGTTGTCTTCCACTCATCCCCTTCTCTAATGCGAATCTGATGGTACCCACTTTTCAAGTCAATTTTTGTGAAGTACTCAGCTCCACTCAAGCAGTCCATGATATCATCCATCCTTGGCAGTGGGAACCTGTATTTAATGGTGATCTTGTTGATTGCCCGAGAGTCGGTGCACATCCTCCATTCTCCATCCTTCTTGGGTGCTAATACCGCTGGTACAAGCACATGGACTAAGACTCTCCCTAATCAGTCCCTTCTTCAATAGATCCCGAACTTGTCGATTTAGTTCCTCGCCTCCACAGGCGCCATTCGATGTGCATCCTTGTTTGGCAAGCTCGATCCAGGCACCAAATCTATGTGGTGACCGATCTTCCTAACAAAGCGGTAAACCTTCAGGAACATTATCTGAAATGATATCTCGGGAATTCTTCTAACAAGTCCCATGACTTCCACTCGGAATTTCCTTGCATCCTTCTTCCCTAACCCCGGGGATTATAGCATAGCACATATGATCCGGCTTCGTGCCTTCCAAGAATCTTCTTGCCATCAACTAGACAGACTCGTGCACTGCTGCATACTTTCTCATCCGCCTCCTTCAGGGGTTTTAACTTGTGGCGAACTCCATTCTTTGACAGAGAATATGTGTTGGCTCGACCATCATGGACAGCACTTCGGTCAAACTGCCATGGTCTCCCAAGCAGCAGGTGACATGCATCCATAGGCAAGATGTCACATAAAATCTCATCTCGGTAAGTTCCAATATTGAACTTCACCAGGCATTGTTCACTTACTAACACCCGATGGTCCTTTTGCAACCATGCAATTCGATAAGGGCGCGGGTGTTTTCTTCTCTCCAACTGCAGCTTGGCAACCATTTCCTCAGAAACCAAATTGTCAGTGCTTCCATTATCAATGATGATGTTACATACCTTGCTCGCGCACTTGCATCTTGTTCGAAACAGGCTGTTCCTTTGGTCTCCCTTTTCTTCTTCATTTAACAAGACTCTTCCGATGACCATTGCTTCTCCTCTTTCTGCCTCCTCTGAGTGCTCAGACTCTACACCTTCGTCTGCTACAACAGCTCGGGCCTGACCCTCAGGTCTTCGATTTGGCCTCTCTTGATGCTGCGGGTAGTTGTATGCCCCGTGTCCTTCTTCTCCACAGTTGAAGCAGGTCCCTCGAAAGACACCTCCGCCAAACCCTCGCCCGCACCTACCTCTTCCTCTTGGGTAGTTGTTGTTCTGATTGCATGGGCGTTGGTCATCCTCCTCTTTCACTTCTTTCTATTTTTGGCTACCGCTAGCTTCACCAGTTTTCCCAAAATCTTTGTATCTTCCACCACTGCCTCTTCCACCACCTCTTCCACCCCCGTCCTTCCCTCTCTCGCTTACCATCAAACCTCCTATTCAGCTTTCTCCTCCACTTTTAATGCAAATTGATATGCATCCTCTACTCGTGCTCATTCTAACCAGCCCCACTCTTCTTGAATACCGGTTCGCAATCCATTGATGTAACGTGCGACCTTCTCCTTATTCGCCTCCGAATGGCCAGTTCTGATTGAGATTTGATAGAACTCTTCAATATATTCCTTGACAGTCTTACTAGCTTGTTGAAGACTCTATATTTTCTTTAACAAGTCCAGCTCATAATCTGCAGGGATGAACTGCCTCTTTAGTTTCTCTACCATCCTATCCCACTTGGTGATCCTTTCCTTTCCAACTGCACTCCTTTCCACCAGATGCTAGCATGTCCTTTCAGCTTGGTTTTCATGAACCTGATCCGATTTGGATCCGATATCTCTTCGTATTCAAAATACTCCTCCATGTCGTTGATCTAGTCTATCAACTCCTCAGGGTTGAGGTTCCCCGAATAAGTGGAGACGTCAAATTTTGGCTTCTTCCCGATCTGGGAGATGGCCCTATACAGCCTAGCCTCTACTGGATCCAAAGCCTCTTCTTCGCATCGGATGGAACCTCTTCTTCCCACACTTCATCTTCGCTGGGTTCTTCCCTTCTCGGCTCGACTCCTCTTCGAATTTCCTCTTGCAGGGCCTCAACTTGCCTCTACAGGGCTCTTAGATCGACCTCCTCCCTTCTTGCTCGCCTGTGCCTTATACCACCACGGTCTCTACGCGGAGGCATCCTGCTTCTTCTTCGCAACCCACAACCACAGTCCTGGCGCAAACTGCCTCTCTGTTCGGCGATCGGTTTGCACTCTCAGAACCAACCTGCTCTGATACCACTTGATATAGGGCTATAAACAACACACAACAAGAGTGCCGAGATCAACAATGCACAGGCCAAAATTCTAGCAAGTTTCATTAAACAGAGGTCTTTTCGAATACAAGCAATTTCAAAATAAATGGCCAGGAGTCCCCCCCATACAATGCATGCGCGGTCTTTTTATATCACCGGCCCCAACTTCTTTCCATCATTACATCCAGTGTGGATTCCCTGTAACCCTTCGCACGAATGTCCTGTGACCGCCTGCAACATGCCGCCGGGTGCCCCGTATTATCATGGTCTGGGGTGGCGGAGTGCGCTGCGGCCGCCTGTCAATCCTTTCGCCAATTCATCATTCAAAGGGATGCGTCACAGCCGCTTGTAATTTGATGCCACGCGTCCCCTTGCCAGAGTCCCTGTAATCGCTCCATACTCTCGGGCCACCTGTAACTTCACGCCACGTGTCCCTCTGCACTGGTCTCTGCAATCGTCGGCTGGTCAACGTCGTGAGAGCTCTGGTCGCGATATCGCGACGTTTTTGCTCCAACACTTTCTCTCTCCTCTTTGGTCGCGATATCACGACGTTTTTGGCGTTAGGCTTCTCTCTCCTCCTTGGGACCGCGATTCCGTGACACATCACGAAATCGCGACGTCTATGCCTTTCTTACTCGCTTTCCTCCTTTGGGCCGCGAAACCGCGACATGTCACGATTTCGTGACATCTTTGCATTCCGTACTGGCTGCTTCGTTTCGGGTCGTGAAACCGTGACATGTCACGATTTCGTGACCATTTCACGCCCTTGAGTCTTTGGCTCGAAAGTGTCACGATTTCGCGACCACCTTGCGCTGTTGAGTCTTCGCACCGAAAGCGTCACGATTTCGCGACCACTTTGCGTTTTGGAACCTTGCCTCCGGATATGTCATGATTTCGTGACGTCTTTGAGCCTTGTCCTCGAAGGTGTCACGATTTCGTGACGTCCTTGAACTTTGTCTTCGAAGGTGTCACGATTTCGCGACGTCCTTGAACTTTGTCTTCGAAGGTGTCACGATTTCACGACGATTCTTGTGCCTTAGAACTTTTTGCCAAAGATGTTCCTGTGCTTTCAAATCTTGCTTCCCGGATGTGTCACGATTTCGTGACCATTTGGCACTCAAGTGACTTTGCCTCGGAGCTGTCGCGATTTCGTGACCAATTGGCGCTCGAACTGCTTTTCTTCGGAACTGTCGCGATTTCGCGACCGTTTGGCGCCTTGACCTCTCCGACCCGAAAATGTCACGATTTCGTGACCATTTCGCGTCACGGCTGCGTTGCCTCAAAAATGTCATGATTTCGCGACAGTTTTGCACCTTGGCCCTTTTCATCAAAAAGCGTCGCGATATCGCGACAGTTTGGCCCGCTGGCGCCCTTCTTCAAAAAGCATCGCGATATCGCGACAGTTTTGCACCTTGGCCCTTTTTATCAAAAAGCGTCGCGATATCGCGATAGTTTGGCCCGCTGGCGCCCTTCTTCAAAAAGCGTCGCGATATCACGACAGTTTTAGTACTTAACGAAAAAAAATACATTTTGGGTGATGCAAGATTGCAGCTTCGCCACCGGATGCTCCTGCATCACATTCTTAGCTTTGGAGTTGTTCTCAAATTTTTTCTTCTCAGCAGTATCTATTGGAGGAGTAGTGGGTGTTGTGTATCCACTATCTACAGAATCCCAAATGTCATATCTCAATGCACTCAGTTATGTTTGCATCCTAAGTTTCCAGAAAGTGTAATTAGTTCCATCAAACAAGGGAGCTTTATTGGATGAGAATCCTTCACCGCCTGCCATTGTTTCTTCTAAGATCACCTTAGCTGATTAAGCTTGTTCAAGGAACCTGGCTCTGATACCAATTGATATTCACACAATGACACTGAGAGGGGGGGTGAATCAGTGTAACTATTAAAATTCAATTCTACAGCATTTAAAATGAAACAAAGAGAACTTGAAAACCATAAAAGCAAATTGAACAATAGAGCACACCACAACACTCAATATACCAAGGTTCACCAATTTGGATACTCCTCAAAAATGACTGCTCGGACTCCAATCCAAATCCAGTCTTTGCAAAATACCAATTTTACAAAAACTTTACTAGCATCTACTGGAAGGAGCACCAACCCCTTGGTTTTCTATTGCAACAAATAGGAGCACCAACCCCTAGTACCAAGCACCAACTTGGACTGCAATTCTGAGCAATTTAAAATGACATAAAAATTTCTTCACTTCTTACACGACCCTGACTGGTCTACAATTAAACAAACTCTGCACACTCTCATGGCTCTGCTAATTTCTCTCTTGGCTCTCTTCTAACCCTCTTTTCACAGCAATTTCCCTCTAACAGCAGCAACTTAATTTTCTGCACAATTGTTCTTTTATAACCCCTTTTTCTCATCGAGACTCTTCGTCTTCTATCACCTTTCAATCCTGCATGCAGTCGAATTACATACTCTAACTGTTCAAATTCTTTTCTCCTCTCCATAAGTTGTTCGAATCCTTGCAAGTACGGCTGTTCGAATGCTTCAAATATGTCTTTTCGAAAGCTTTTCGATCCTTCATATTCGGCTGTTCGAATTCTGCAAATATGCTTTTTGAATGCTGCAAATACATCTTTTCGAAAGCTTTTCGATCCTTCATATTCGACTGTTCGAATTCTACAAATACGGCATTTTTGAATGCTGCAAATACATCTTTTCGAAAGCCTTTCGATCCTTCATATTCGGCTGTTCGAATTCTACAAATACGGCCTTTTTGAATGCTGCAAAAACATCTTTTCAAAAGCTTTTCGATTCTCCATACGTGATTCTTCGAATGCTTTTCAATCGTGCATATACAACTGTTCCAGTGCATGTCCAACACCTGTCAATGTGTAACTGTCGATCTGACTTCAGTTACTTCTTACGTAATTGGCTGCATGATGATTTTTTGACACGTGTCACCTTGCATGTTCCTTCGGCATTTTCCAGCCAACCTGTTACCTGTCGCGAATTCGCAACATTTCTACCCAATTGACTTTTTTTGGGCTGTTGACAGCGAAATACTAACATGTCACGATATCGCGACACTTTTTGTAGCCATATGCCTTCATGCCCTTGCTGTCGTGAAATCGTGACCATTTTGGCCTTTGAAAGCTTTCCCACCATTCATGTCACGAAATCGCGACACTTCAAACTTTTGCTGATGTCATCCTTAATGTTGTTGTGAAATCACGACGCTTCTGGCTTCCAGCAACTTTTCTTTCACCCTATCATGAAATTGTGACATTTTCAATTTTGTTGACGTCATCCTTAGCTTTGTCGTGAAATCATGACGCTTCCGGCTTCTAGCAGCTTTTCTTTCACCCTATCACAAAATCACAACATTTTCAATTTTGCTGACGTCATCCTCAGCTTTGTCGTGAAATCGCGACGCTTCCGGCCTTCGTACAAATCTTGCTTCATGTAGTAGCAAAATCGCTACACCTTTGTGCCTTGTGCTTTTGATTTGCTTCAACTTTGAGTTCTGATCTTTTGACTGGTAGCGAAATCGCTACACCTTCATGTTGTGCATTTTGGACTTGTAGCGAAATCGCTACACCTTCTTGTTTGTGCTATTTGACACGTAGCGAACTCGCTACACCTTTGAGTTGTGCTTTTTCAACTTGTAGCGAAATCGCTACACCTATGTTTTGAGCACTTTTGACACGTAGCAAAATCGCTACACCTTTGCTTTGTGCATTTTTGACTTGTAGCGAAATCGCTACAACTTTTTCACTTAACACTTTCTCCCTGCTTCGGCCCGCGAAATTTCAACATGTAGCGAAATCGCTACAACTTTTCGACTTAGCTTCTTGGCCTCCAGCATGTCGCGAAATCGTGACAGTTTGCCTTGCGTCTTCTCTCTCCTCCAACTTGTCATGAAATCATGACATTTTTTATTGCGCCTTCTCTCTCCTCGGCCGTGTCGTGAAATCGCGACAATTTGGCATGCATTTTCTCTCTCCTCGGCCATGTCGTGAAATCGCGACAATTTGGCATGCATTTTCTCTCTCCTCGACCATGTCGTGAAATCGTGACAATTTTTCTTACATTTTCTCTCTCCTCGGTTATGTCGCGAAATCGCGACAATTTTTATTTCTGCCTTTGGACCTCTCAACTTGTCGTGATATCGCGACAGAAAACATGTCGCGATATCGCGACAATTTTCTTACTTGTCTTTTTCTGCAAATTTTTGAATCTGGGTCACTTCTGTTTTTTTGGAAATTCACTGTACTTGATCTGACTGACTTCAAAATTCTTGTCCATTGCTTCAACTGCATCAATTGATGTTTGTGTTGACAACAATGACAATAATTTTGCTGTACCTTGTTCAACAGAGAGTGTTATTGTAAGTGCAAGATATCATATAACACCAAGGATTTTATCTAGATATGACATGTGGTGTGACTACACATATAATATATAAGTTTCTTAGTGGCCAAGACCACTTCTAAGTGTAGACACCTAAAACACATCATGTTTAGGAGACTACCCATATGGACACATTCGTAGACCATATGAATCCTTTTGAATCTCTCCAAGAGCAAGTAGTGGTCCTAACCACTCAAATAGGGAACTTCTAGCCCATCCAAGCTTGGCCGCTCTCAAGCAGAGCAACCAACACACCTGGCCACTGAAGACTACAACGGCCACACCTGGCAACTAAACCTAATAGCGACTAGCACCATGCATAATTTAGCCATGAATATGGGCCCAGATCATGTAGTATGACTACACATTTGCATGGCTAATGGGTGGATTTTGGCAAGGAACTCCTTGAGTTTCTCCTAACTGCCCCTTCAATGCCAGTTTGTGACTGATGCTTCCCACTCGGGATGGTCATTCACATGTAATTTGGATAGAAGCTTCTCTAGGAAGCCATATTCTAGATCTAAGAGGGAATTCTACATATAGACTCTCCCATGAGAAGCAAAATATCCACAAAGTTTTAGATTTAAGTAGAAAAGCCCTATAAAAACAGAGAACCAAGCTATGCCCCTTTGAGGAGCATTGGAGCACCATATGACTGAGCTACGACCATGCACCAGTTTTCATATTCATTGTTCCTAACTGCTAATCAGTGTAGGAGACATGCCTAATGACCCTTGAACATCAATTTTGGTGAGGAGGATAACGCAACAGCCCCTGATTCACAAGGATAAGCACTTCATATCATGGCTACTATCTCGGATAGTTGCCCATAGGCATATTTTAGGGCATAGACGTTATTTCCCTTTACTTTAGTATAGATTCATTATTGCTTAATTTTTTAGTTAGCCATAGCTTAGATCTGCTAGCATTAACACATATATTCTATATTTATTAGTTTTCCATGCATTTATTAGTATGTTTATGCTTGTAGTTCGTTATTATCATATATCTAATTCACTACCAAAGGCCTCATACAGAGAGGTGGACAATCCTACTAAGCATACTTTGTTGTTTCTATGAGTGAAGGTACAGATCTTTAGGACCATATTGAAGCAATATGAGCACAAAGATCCCTCTAGGACCAAATCTAGAGAAGGGCACATCTGTAAGCCTTCATACAGTTTTGTGTGTGGGACTAGCAGGCCTGTGTAGGTGTATCATTCCCTTGCAGGGAATACATCCAATCACTGCTCTATATTGTGTAAATATTTGTATCAAAATTATGGTTATCCCTAAGAGGGACATACTTGTAATCGAGGATTCCATATATCAATAAATAAAGCATCTTTATTTGTTTTCTTACTTTTGTGTTGCATGTCCTTTCAGTACTTTCATTTTGTGCAAGTGATAATATACATAATAAATCAAAATCACAAGTAGGGTAGCCAGGTTGCACACTTATTAGGGTCACATAGATGGCAATCATAGTGGGACCCCCACCAGGTTTTATTTTCCAATTAGTTTATTGACATTCACAGGTTTTTATGTGTGCAAGTTTGGTCACTCTGTTCAACAAGGACATGTAGGTATTGGCTACTCTAGTTGATAGCAACTAGTAGATCTTAGCCATTGTAGCCGTCAGCCACCAGAATCAGCCACTCTGGTCGATCGTGACCAGAATCATAGTGTAGTAGAGCTCAAAATTTCCATCATCAGAGTGGGATTTGAGGTTTGTTTCATCCTATTTTTTCTCTATATTTTCTTTTCGCAACTTTTATTTCTAGAAACAAGTGAAATCATAGTGTAATCAAGAGAACATAAATAAAAATGGAAAAGGAATTGCATTTTATGTTTCCTAATACTTTCTTTAGTTCCTCTAGGTATTGCTAGGAACAATGGGCCTCTACTTGTAAGGTTTGCCCTAGTAGCCAGTGTGCTAGGCTTTTATGTGTTAGTTTGCTTGCATGCAGTCCAACTAGTGGCCTTTGATTCATAGAATATAATGCATTCTCTAATGTTCATTTAAGCTGGATACATGCATCTTTATAAAGAGAAAACATATTTTATCTTAGGCATATAGGAAAGATCATGTTTTTTGGGTGATGCATTTTATTTACATGTAAGGTTAAAAAGAACCCCACACACTTGCATGTTCTACAATAACATTGGTAAGGTTGGATTTCATCACTAACCCCCAATTCAGACCGATGACATTGGAATTCATATCCTTCCACCGTCTTGCCCCCTAGATGTACTTAGATATAATAGATAACTCCTTTCTAGTTGGCACATGTCACTTGTATTCAAACAGTCTCCCACTATTTCATAGTGGAAGATCTAGGCAAACCCCCTAATGGGATTTAAGCAGTATACCCTAGACTCTTTTTAGAAATCATGTTCGGCACTAGTATTCCTAGTCTTCACTTTGATTGAGTTCCCTCATTCTAAGTCCAAATAAAAAATAAGAAGTCAAGATCAGAAACAAATCCAAACACACCAAACAGTTTAGGGAACACATTAATACTTAAAGGAGATAAACACCTACTTATTTTGTTTGCGTAGCTTGGAAACTAATAAATAAGATAACACATAATCAAAATGGTGTACACATAGACCAACCACCATCGATCCAACACTGAGGAGGAAACTAATGCTTCTCACACTCACAATCACACTGACATTGAGCTATCCACCCATAGTATCACTGGATAAATTTTGACAAGTCTTAGGGGTGACAACTCAATCCTTGGGGGGGACTCCACATGAAACCCCAACAAGAGAGTTGCATCTTGGTTCCTCATCACATAGGTATGAGGAGACCTCATGGCCTCTCTCATCGCTCAGGCACACGAAGGCATCATGACATCCTTCATTACTATTGGAGTTAAATTTGACTCAAACTTTGAAACCCCCAAATTTAAGTTTTTGGTTTCATCAAAATAAGCAAGCATTTCTAGTCGCTTTGCATATTATTAGAGAAAATGATTTTTCATAAGTTGATTATTGAGTTTAGACTTAATCATTGCTAATATGTGCACCTTTAAAAAAAAAAATTACATCTTAAAAAGGTTACAAAATTTAATCCCTTTTAATAAAACCTGACCATTTAAGAGACAAGGTTTAGTCTCCCGAATAAATAATCATATTTGGACTTAATTCAAATGTTAAATCATTTAAGTCCTAAGGTATTAAAATGAATTAATCAAGTTCCATGGTCTAAAAAACCAAAAATCTAAGCAATATCGAAAACCTTAATTAAGTCTTTGGGTTAAGTGCCCCATTCGTTAATAGTCAAACACCTTAATTTGTATCTAAAGGTGGTGCTCCATTCATCTAATCGAATGGTTGTGCTTTAATAAGTTGATCAGGAGATAAGCTGACCAATATGAAAGGTAAAATAAAATATCTTAGTCTAAAGGTTTAAAAAACTAAAAACATGTGCCCTTTGGTTAAATAGATCCGACGGTAGCGCTCAAGCAAGATGAAGATCCTACGGATGCACTCGATTCCATGATCATGTCTTAAGGGTCTCGAAGCATAAGCATAATGTCAAAAAATTAAGGCTAAATATATTTTAAATTTGTAAAGCTAAAGGTATGCACCCCCTTTAATTAATGATCGAGCATCTTGAGCAAATCGAAAGGTGGCGCTTAATCCTTCATTAATCGAGCGGATGTGCTCTCTTTGAAATTTCCCTTGTAATATTGATTGCTTTGAATAAATAAGATCTACGACAATGATGAACTATGATTTAATCAATGGCTACGCTTGATTTTAAAGACTAACCCCATAGGTGGAAATAAATTGACGATGGCAAAGACTCGCATCAAGATCTAACGACGGTGATTAATTCAAAGTCAAAACAAAAAGAAGTAAGTCAAGCCCAATCCAACGGTTGCACTTCATCAGAAAAGTATCTAATGAATGCGCTTTCTCTTAAATATAAATAATACTTTTGATAGATCTGACGACAGTTCTAGATTCATTGACAGATCCAACGAATGTGCTTTTGCCCCAGTTGACCAAGGTATGTACAAATCTAAGTATGATCGATGGCTACATTATATCCCAATAGAATATGATGGTAGCAACACATTGATTAAAATAAGGTAAAAACAATGGATAAGGCTAAGTAAATTTTAATTAAACCTAGATTAATCAAATTTAACAAGGGTTTTAATACATTGTCTAATCTTTCCCCTTTTTTTGCTAAACTAGGATTAATGAAAATTGCCAAAGTATACTTTTTCTCTATCTAACCAATAGGTTATAAAAGATCCAAGGCTACGATGGAACAAAGGTTGATCCAATGGTGGTGGTGCAACCATGAGATATAAAGGTTTGACTATGAAGGTTAATCATATCTTTTAATCTAAAGCATTTGCAGGTTTAATCATATCGATGGATGTGACATCCCCAGAAGGCGAATCAACAGTACCACTAGCCATGAGAGGAATGACTTATAAAGTATTCCTACATCAGTCCCAAAGTTAAAATTATCGCAAGTCAAACTAAACCCAATGACTACGGTTAAGGCTCAACAGATCCAACGGTTCCACATGAAAGGAAGATGATCATGGATTAATAAAAGCTTTATTAAAAAGGAGAGCCAAGTCATATCAATGGCTACATTATTATTTAAGCTGATCCAATGGTTGTGATTCTTCCAAAGCTCAAGTTATATACAAAATGGAGATCAATGGTTGTGTTTTAACCCACAGATATCTAACCGCCACCGTTTAAGTAAGGGTACCCTACAGTAGATCCGATGATACAAATGAAATCAAAGGCTGCGGCCTTATCCAATATGATCAAATGACTATGCTCATTCATGATTATCCAAGGAACCTTAAGGTTTAAGAATATCAAGAGTAGCCCTGATAGAAATTGTGATGATCACAAACTAGCAAAATCGGTAGACTCATGTTCCTACGAGAATATTTATCAGTTTAGCTCCTAGGAGAAGGACGATCACTTCATAAAATGCCCAAAAAATATATCAAGTCAAAAAATAGGGATGTGACTTATTCACAACAAGGCACATTGAAAGGTGCTATGAAGATCAATAGCTGAGATGAAGTCGAATAAATTAATATGCATAAGCACTGCAAATCCAAATTATACTCAAGGAAGAAAAGATTCAAGCAATCAAAATAAATCCCATGAATAGTACCCATATAAGGGTAATATAGAATGATCATAAGAAAAATACTGACGCTCAAGCGTGCAAATTAGATCATACATATCCACTAAAAATGATAGCCTACTATGTGAAAGACAAAGATAATATTGCTAAACATGCTCATGCTTGAAGCTCATGGCTTATAAATAGAGACAATAAATGAGAGCTGAAAGGCACTAATGAGAAAACAATGGAGTACAAGAAGTATGAATGTATTAATTTTTTTTTCTGCAAGTACTTAAGGTAAATAAAGCACGTGAAGAATAAAATATGGTTTTGACTTGCATAAAGTCATTCAATCCATGCTTCGACAGAATATAGTTATAAGGGGAACACTTCGATGGAGTATAGTTATGGAAGCAGCTTATAGATGCTTCTAGATCTTGTTTTCCATTCCCTCATTCCTCCTACTTATCACTACCTCCCTTTTTCTAGGCATTCTTTCTTGACCACCCTGAAATTTTTTCCAACATTGCGCCATCTCACCTCCATCCATTGTACGAAGCCATCCCATTTCCTCTATTTTTTCTTTAATCTATCATGTTATCAGTGTCATTCCATCCATATACCTCTGGCATGCCACCCCTTGTCTTCATCATCACGTCGGATCCCCCTCCATCTTTCATCAATATTTTATAATATTACTCCGGTCAATCCCCAACAATTTATCATAGTGACTGGGACAAGTAGAAGAAAATAATTTACATATAAGTATAAATCCTTTGATAAATGAGAAAAAGAAGAGAAACAAGTATGCCAACCCATTTTAGTGTAATAACTCCCTTCAAACCAAGAGTGAGTTGTAACAGTTGATTCAGAACTGCAACAGTTGGATAGCATACAAAAGAGATTCAATTAGATGTTGACAAGTGTAGGGCCCAAGACAAATATAGAATAATAGATTCAAGAACCTAGACTATAAGAAGAAGTTCCCTGGTTCAGAATCATCATCAAGAATTAGAGAATAACATTTTTTCTAAGAGGTATACTTGAGTGCCCTTTAGATTTGTGCTATTGTATCTCCTTTCTGTGTCTATTTTTCTCATTCATTCTTATTTTCTTCCCCATTTTGTGCAGGATTTTGATAGGAAAGTACCCAAGAAAATATTTCCAAATTATTGAGTCAAATATTTAGAGATTTTTCCTTTTACCAAATTGGAACAAGGAGAGTAGGAGATTTTTGTTACATTATTTGAGCATAATATCTTCATTGTATTGATAATTTCTAAGAGAAAATAGAGTTTAAAAGCTTCTTGCTTACTCTGAATTTAATGACTTTTTAAATCAATACAATTTTGGGTCTTTTTCCTATTAATTATTTGTATCATTTTGGTGTGTTACTATGTAATGGATTACATTATTTGAATGTATTACATACGTTTCTTTCATTGGTCAAATTTTAGTTTTATTACGATATTCGAATAAGTCTAAGAGCACCAATTTTATTTTCCCCATTCTCTCTGTTCATGTTAAAATTGTTGTTAAATTGCTATAATAGCCCAATGAATCTAGGCATCGGTCTACATAAGGCATAATGAATGGTTATTTTCTTGCTTGGTCATTTTAATACATATAGCGTTATATTAATCTAGAGCGTGCAATCAACATTTTATTAACATTACCATTGGGGTATCCTTACCCATTTTGTAGTTTTTCTTTAGAAATACTCGTGTTTATCATAACAAAGAGATAGGTTGACCAGAGCCTGTAATAGCTCATTGGTTTCAAATCATTTCTTGTAGCATGACAATCGAATCCTATGGATGCAATAAATGGTTCTAACAGTTTTTTGGCGCCGTTGTCATGGAAGAGTTTTTAAATTCTTAACTTTGGCTTTAACAATGACATTATTTTAATAACGAGCAACCAATAGGAATAAAGAACTATTGCTTTGATTTTCTTTGATCTGTACGTTCTTTATTTTACTTATGGTTTTCAATTTCGAGGTTTTATTTTATGTTTCTTTATTTTCTTGAAAATCTTGGTTTCTTGATTTTCTTGAATTATCCCAAGAACCGACTCCTGTGAGGATGAGTGTTAATATCAAGCATTCTTGATAAAGCATACGTTGTTCTTTCTGCACCCTAGTGCTGGTGACTCTATCTGAACGAACCCAAAATATTAAAATAAAAAAGGAAAGAGTAGAATGTGTTGGCGAACACTAGGAGAAGTGGTAAGGAGCTATTCCCAAAACTCAAGAATCTAGAGGTATTTATACATAATATAAAAACTCCACTTTTCAAGAATACTACTTATAATAGTAAATCAAATTCTAGCGGTAAAAAGTACGTAAAGAAAAATAAATATTAGAATACTTTTACTGTTGATATCACTGTAGATGAAAATTTAAATTATGCTATAGAAGATACATGTGATTATTCTCATTTTCCAATTAATAGTAATACTAAGGTAGATAATACCTTAGATTATATTCAAGCTACCCAGACCCATATCCTTGTAGGCATTACTACTGCAAATCTAAATCCCATTATACCTACAGTAACAATGGCCCAAGAAAATTAGGCAAATCAACAAAATCAGGCTAATTTCCATTTGTGGAGGACTAATAGGTATAGGCATTTTGTGTTACCTACAAATTTAAATGCCTTACCCAATAAAGCTCACAAATACCTTCCAAAATTTCTAGAAAATAGTGTAGTAACTAGAGAAGATCATATCAAAAGTTTTCGATATGCGATGGATAGTCTAGAGGTTGAACACGAAGATGTAGTATTAAGACTATTTTTACAAACTTTAGAAAAATATGCTATAGAATGGTTTAATTCCCTTCCTGATGTAGGAGCATCCGGAGGCAAAGCTGGCAATCTTGCGTCACCCAAAATGTATTTTTTTCTTAAGTACTAAAACTGTCGCGATATCGCGACGCTTTTTGAAGAAGGGCACCAGCGGGCCAAACTGTCGCGATATCGCGACGTATTTTTGAAAAGCACGATCGGGACGCCAAACTGTCGCGAAATCGTGACATTTCTGAAGACGCACGGTCGGGACGCCAAACTGTCACGAAATCGCGACATTTCTAAAGCCGCGCAGTCGGGACGCCAAACTATCGCGAAATCATGACATTTCTGAAGACGCACGGTCGGGACGCCAAACTGTCGCGAAATCATGACATTTCTAAAGCAGCGCAGTCGGGACGCCAAACTGTCGTGAAATCGTGACATTTCTGAAGACGCACGGTCGGGACGCCAAACTATCGCGAAATCGTGACATTTCTGTTGCAACGTGGTCTGGACGCACAGTGGTCGCGAAATCGCGACACTTCCGATCCAAGGACGTACGGAATGAAAAGATGTCACGAAATCGTGACATATCCGGGGGCAAGGTTCCACAATGCAAAGATGTCACAAAATCGCGACATGTCGCGGTTTCGCGGCCCAAGGGAGGAAGGCGAGTAAGAAAGGCCTAGACGTCGCGATATCGCGACGTGTAGCGGAATCGCGGTCTCAAGGAGGAGAGAGAAGCCTAACGTCAAAACGTCGCGATATCGCGACCAAAGAGGAGAGAGAAAGTGTTGGGGCAAATACGTCGCGATATCGCGACAGGACGCTCACGACATTGACCAGCCGGTGACTACAGGGACCAGTGTAGAGGGACACGTGGCGTGAAGTTACAGGTGGCCCGAGAGTATGAAGCGGTTACAGGAAGCATGGCAACAGGACACGTGGCATCAACTGCAAATGACCATGGCGCATTCTTATGAATGATTGACTTGGCAGTGGATCAACAGGCGGCTGCAGAGCATACCGCCACTACAGGCTATGATGTTTTGATGCACCTGGCAGCATCATGCAGGCGGGACAGAGCATTCGTGCGGGCGGTATGGGGAGTCTCGCATTCAAGTAATGATGGTCCAAAGAGAGTCGGGCCTGGGGGATGAAAAGGACCCGCACTTTGCGTAATGAAAAGAAGGAGGTGGCGGCCGAGGAGAAGAGGCGCATGCATTGTATCAAAAAAAAAAAGGAAAAGACCTTTTGGCGAGGGATTTTTTTTTTTTTGGTTTTTGGCATAGCTGTGTATTGGAGGAGAGACCTCTGTTTTAATGAAACTTGCTGAAATTTCGTCTGTGCATTGTTAATTCTGCATTCTTGCTGTGTGTTGTGTGCGGCTCTATATCAAGTGGTATCAGAGCAGGTTGGTTCTGAGAGTGCAAACCGATCGCCGAACAGAGAGGCAGTTTGCGCCAGGACCGTGGTTGTGGGGTTGTGAAGAAGAAGCAAGATGCCTCCGCGAAGAGACCGTGGTGGTATAAGGCACAGACGAGCAAGAAGGGAGGAGGTCGATTTGAGAGCCCTGCAGAGGCAAGTTGAGGCTCTACAAGAGGAAATTAGAAGAGGAGTCGAGCCGAGAAGGGAAGAACCCAGCGAAGATGAAGTGTGGGAAGAAGAAGTTCCATCTGAGGATGAAGAGGCTTTGGAGCCAGCAGAGGCTAGGCTGTACAGGGCTATCTCCCAGATTGGGAAGAAGCCAAAATTTGACGTCTCGACTTACTCTGGAAACCTCAACCCTGAGGAATTAATAGAATGGATCAACGACATGGAGGAGTACTTCGAATACGAAGAGATCGCAGATCCAAATCGGATCAAATTCGCAAAAACCAAGTTGAAGGGGCATGCTAGCATCTGGTGGAAAGGAGTGCAGTTAGAAAGAAACAGGAGGGGAAAGGAAAGGATCACCAGATGGGATAGGATGGTAGAGAAACTAAAGAGGCAGTTCATCCCTGCAGATTATGAGCTGGATTTATTGAAGAAAATGCAGAGTCTTCGACAGGCTAGTAAGTCTGTCAAGGAATATACAGAGGAGTTCTACCAGATTTCAATCAGAACCGGCCATTCGGAGGCGAACAAAGAGAAGGTCGCACGTTACATAAATGGATTGCGAACCAGCATTCAAGAAGAGCTGGGGCTGGTTAGAATGAGCACAGTGGAGGATGCATATCAGTTTGCATTAAAAGTGGAAGAGAAACTAAATAGAAGGTTTGATGGTAAGCAGAGAGGGAAGGATAGGGGTGGAAGAGCTGGTGGAAGAGGCAGTGGTGGAAGATACAAAGATTTTGGAAAAGCTGCGGAAGCTAGTAGCAGCCAAAAACAGAAAGAGGTGAGAGAAGAGGATGACCGACGCCCACGCAATCAGAGCAACAACTACCCAAGAGGAAGAGGTAGGTCTGGGCGAGGGTTTGGAAGAGGTGTTTTTAGAGGAACCTGCTTCAACTACGGTGAAGAAGGACACAGGGCATACAACTGCCCACAGCATCAAGAGAGGCCAAATCGAAGACCTGAGGGTCAGGCCCGAGCTACTGTAGCAGACGAAGGTGTAGAGTCTGAGCATTCAGAGGAAGCAGAAAGAGGGGAAACCATGATTATCAGAAGAGTCTTGCTGAATGAAGAAGAAAAGGCAGACCAAAGGAACAGCTTGTTTCGAACAAGATGCAAGTGCGCAGGCAAGGTCTGTAATATCATCATTGATAATGGAAGCACTGACAATTTGGTTTTCGAGGAAATGGTTTCCAAGCTACGGTTGGAAAGGAGAAAACACCCGCACCCTTATCGGATTGCATGGCTGCAAAAGGACCATCGGGCACTAGTAAGCGAGCAATGTCTGGTGAAGTTCAATATTGGAACTTACCGAGATGAGGTTTTATGTGACATCTTACCTATGGATGCATGTCACTTGCTGCTTGGGAGACCTTGGCAGTTTGACCGAAGTGTTGTTCATGATGGTCGAGCCAACACATATTCTCTGTTAAAGAATGGAGTTCGCCATAAGTTAAAACCCCTGAAAGAGGCGGATGAGAAAGTATGCAGCAGTGCACGAGTCTGTCTAGTTGATGGCAGAAGATTCTTGGAAGGCCTGAAGCCGGATCATGTGTGTTATGCTATAATCCCCAGAGTTAGGGAAGAAGGATGCAAGGAGATTCCAATGGAAGTCATGGGACTGTTAGAAGAATTCCCTGATATCATTTCTGACAATGTTCCTGAAGGTTTACCACCTGTTAGGAGGATCAGTCATCACATCGACTTGGTGCCTGGATCGAGCTTGCCAAACAAGGCCGCACATCGAATGACACCGATGGAAATTGAAGAATTAAATCGGCAAGTTCAAGATCTGTTGAAGAAAGGCCTG
Source organism: Wollemia nobilis (assembly GCA_028583015.1). Taxonomy (NCBI): domain Eukaryota; kingdom Viridiplantae; phylum Streptophyta; class Pinopsida; order Araucariales; family Araucariaceae; genus Wollemia; species Wollemia nobilis. Next base: position 1,451,988 of record JAQPPZ010017049.1, on the reverse strand, counting down.
ATAAGGGAGAGTCTTAGTCCTTGTGTTGTACCAGCAGTATTAGCACCCAAGAAGGATGGAGAATGGAGGATGTGCACCGACTCTCGGGCAATCAACAAGATCACCATTAAATACGAGGTTTCCTCCTACGAGAATGGATGATATCATGGACTGCTTGAGTGGAGTCGAGTACTTCACAAAAATTGATTTGAAAAGTGGATACCATCGGATCCGCATTAGAGAAGGGGATGAATGGAAGACAACTTTCAAAACCAGAGAAGGGTTGTATGAGTGGTTGGTTATGCCATTTGGATTAACCAATGCACCTAGTACCTTTATGAGGTTAATGAATGAAGTTCCGAAGGAATTTCTGGGCAAATTTGTTATTGTTTACTTGGATGATATACTGATTTTTAGCGGAACCTTAGAGGAGCACCGATGCACATCGGGAAGGTTCTTGAGAAACTACGGGAGGAGCAGTTATTGATCAATCTGAAGAAGTGCAACTTTGTGAAGAAGGAGCTGGTATACCTGGGATTTGTCATATCAGCAAATGGTCTCAAGATGGACCCCGAAAAGGTGAAGGCTATCCTCGAATGGCCTGTCCCAAGGAGTGTGACCGAGGTTAGATCATTTCATGGTCTGGCCAGTTTCTACAGAAAATTTATTAGAAACTTCAGCAGTATTTGTGCATCTCTTACTGAGACAATGAAGGGAAACAAGAAGGAATTCCAGTGGACAGTTGGAGCCAATAAAAGCTTTGCTATGCTGAAGAAGAAGGTCACTGAGCAACCCATTTTAGCACTTCCAGATTTCAATAAGGTGTTTCAGGTAGACTGCGATGCGAGTGGCAGTGCGATAGGAGCCGTCTTGAGCCAAGAAGGTAGGCCTGTAGCTTATTTCAGCGAGAAGCTCAATGATGCCAGGAGAAAATATTCGGTATATGATCAAGAGTTTTACGCCATAGTTCAAGCACTCAAGAAATGGAGGCACTATCTATTGCCGAAAGAGTTTGTTCTCTATACCGACCATCAAGCGCTGCAGTTTATTAACAGTCAGGGAAAATTGAATCAGAGACACCTGAAATGGGTAGAGTTCTGCAGAGCTATACCTTTGTGTTTGAAGCATCGAAGTGGAAGATCCAATAGGGTGGCGGATGCATTGAGTAGGAGGCAATGTCCGATGACAAAAATGAGAGTGGAGGTTGTAGGGTTTGCTGAGCTCAAGAACTTATACCCTGCAGACCCCGATTTTGTAGAAGCTTGGAAAGCCTGCACTGCGCTTGTTGCGTTGGACAGGACTAGATGGTTAGATTACCTGATTCAAGATGAAATGTTGTTTAAGGGGAATCAATTGTGCATTCCGAGGAGCTCAATGAGAGAGAACCTCATTAAAGAAAAGCACAGTGGGGGTTTAGTTGGACACTTTGGCCGTGACAAGACCATCTCATTGGTTAGTGAAAACTATTACGGCCACAATTGCAGCAGGATGTGGCAAAGTTTGTGCAGAGTTGCAGGATTTTCCAGATGGCAAAGGGCGTGAGGCAGCCTACTGGTTTGTATCAACCACTACCTATACCTGAGCGGCCGTGGGAAGATATTAGTATGGATTTTGTGCTCGGTTTACCCAGGACGCAGAGGGGGCACGATTCCATATTTGTGGTAGTGGACAGATTTTCGAAAATGGCACATTTTATCCCGTGCCAGAAGACTAGCGATGCGGTCCATGTAGTTGGTCTGTTCTTTAAGGAAGTGGTACGCCTTCATGGGCTACCAAGAAGCATTGTGTCGGACAGGGATACCAAGTTTGTAGGTTATTTTTGGAAGACCCTGTGGAAGAAGCTGAGGACGGAGTTAAAGTTAAGTTCTGCTTACCACCCACAAACAGATGGCCAAACAGAGGTGGTTAATCGGAGTTTGGGCAACCTCATTGCGATGCTTGGTAGGGGACAAGCCCAAGGGATGGGATCTAATTCTGCCTCAAGCTGAGTTTGCGTATAACAGCTCGGTCAATCGGAGTACCAACAAGTCACCATTCCGGATTATCTATGGGAGCAGCCCACGAAATGCTTCGAGTTAAGAAGGCTGGAGACAAGGGAGAAATGCGAGTCTTGAGGCGAGAAGACTTTGCCGAACACTTGAAAGGAGTGCATGAGGAAGTGACAAGACACATTGCCAAGATGAATGCTCAATATAAGGCGAGGGCGGATCAAAAAGCAGAGCTAAGGAGTTCCAAGTAGGAGATTCTGTCATGGTCCATCTGCGGAAGGAACGGTTCCCTGCCAAGACATACAACAAACTCAAAATGAAGAAATTTGGGCCATGCAAAATCATTGGCAAACGGGATTCGGGTAATGCCTACGAGGTGGAGTTACCAAGTGAACTTAACATCTCCCCCGTGTTTAACATCTCGGATTTGGTTGAGTATCATGAAGGAGAAAGCGGTGAGATACCCAACCCGAGTTATGGAGCATTCCAGCGAGCCATCCCGGTTGTGGACGAGATAGAAGAAGTTCCGGATATGCGTGAGGGCCGGAGTACTCGAAACAGGAGTTATTCTGAGTATTTAATCAAATGGAAGGGCCGACCCATAGAAGATGCGACTTGGCTATCCAAGGCGGAGGTTGATCGTTTGGGTCTACCTCAGTCAAATCAGAAGTGAGGTCACTTCTCAAACCCACCCCGGGTGTCTGATGCAGGAGCATCCGGAGGCAAAGCTGGCAATCTTGCGTCACCCAAAATGTATTTTTTTTCTTAAGTACTAAAACTGTCGCGATATCGCGACGCTTTTTGAAGAAGGGCACCAGCGGGCCAAACCGTCGCGATATCGCGACGTATTTTTGAAAAGCACAGTCGGGACGCCAAACTGTCATGAAATCGTGACATTTCTAAGACGCACGGTCGGGACGCCAAACTGTCGCGAAATCGTGACATTTCTAAAGCCGCACAGTCGGGACGCCAAACTGTCGCGAAATCGCGACATTTCTGAAGACGCACGGTCGGGACGCCAAACTGTCGCGAAATCGCGACATTTCTAAAGCAGCGCAGTCGGGACGCCAAACTGTCGCGAAATCGCGACATTTCTGAAGACGCACGGTCGGGACGCCAAACTGTCGCGAAATCGTGACATTTCTGTTGCAACGTGGTCTGGACGCACAGTGGTCGCGAAATCGTGACACTTCCGATCCAAGGACGTACGGAATGAAAAGATGTCACGAAATCGTGACATATCCGGGGGCAAGGTTCCACAATGCAAAGATGTCACGAAATCGCGACATGTCACGGTTTCGCGGCCCAAGGGAGGAAGGCGAGTAAGAAAGGCCTAGACGTCGCGATATCGCGACGTGTAGCGGAATCGCGGTCTCAAGGAGGAGAGAGAAGCCTAACGTCAAAACGTCGCGATATCGCGACCAAAGAGGAGAGAGAAAGTGTTGGGGCAAATACGTCGCGATATCGCGACAGGACGCTCACGACATTGACCAGCCGGTGACTACAGGGACCAGTGCGAGAGGGACACGTGGCGTGAAGTTACAGGTGGCCCGAGAGTATGAAGCGGTTACAGGAAGCATGGCAACAGGACACGTGGCATCAGCGCAAACGACCATGGCGCATTCTTATGAATGATTGACTTGGCGAGTGGATCAACAGCGGTCGCAGGGCATACCGCCACTACGAGGCTATGATGTTTTGATGCACCTGGCAGCATCATGCAGGCGGGACAGAGCATTCGTGCGGGCGGTATGGGGAGTCTCGCATTCAAGTAATGATGGTCCAAAGAGAGTCGGGCCTGGGATGATGAAAAGGACCCGCACTTTGCGTAATGAAGAAAGAAGGAGGTGGCGGCCGAGGAGAGGAGGCATGCATTGTATCAAAAAAAAAAAGGAAAAGACCTTTTGGCGAGGGATTTTTTTTTGGTTTTTGGCATAGCTGTGTATTGGAGGAGAGACCTCTGTTTTAATGAAACTTGCTGAAATTTCGTCTGTGCATTGTTAATTCTGCATTCTTGCTGTGTGTTGTGTGCGGCTCTATATCACTTCCAGGATGATGATATCCCAGATTTCACCAAGATGGAAGTTGTGTTCTTAAAGAAATTTGGAGAGAGAAAAAATGAACAGTCCCTGTTGACTGAGTTAGCCACTATGAAGAAAAAGGAAAATGAGGTTGTTAGTGACTTTAACAGAAGGTTTTCAAAAACCAGAAACAAAATCCCTACCAACCTTAGACCTAGTGACATTCAGTCAATATGCTTTTATAAAAATGCTTTCCAAGGAGAATTTAATTATGAGTTAAGACAAGAACAAGCAAACACTATAGATGAATGCATGGAAAAAGCAATAGAAGTCGAAAGAAACATGTTGGACAGTGGTAAAATGAAGCCTTACTCTCTAGAAGCTAACATACCTAAAAGAAAGCCCAAAATAGTAGCATTTGATATACAAAGAAGAACTGAAATAGATCCAATGGAAAAATTGACTAATCAAATGACTGATAAAGATAACAAGAATCAAAAGAAACAATGGTAATAATGGTGAATCATCACTAAAAGAGCGACCTCATGTTGATAATCATCCTCCCTTTAAGAAGAACTTCAACAGGAATTGGGGAAACAACAATGGCTCTGAAGAAGGAAGTAGGAATAGGAACAATGGGAATAATAACTGGAAAAATAGAGATTCTGATAGGGATCAAAATAGTGTTCCAAACCCTATACCATCTACCAATGTAGCTGAAGGATTTCCCTATTTTTGCTCTACTTGTGATGCACCTCATAACCCTGATGCATGTGGAATTCACCTAAGTGACCAACACAATGTAGATTTACATGCTGATTCAAAAGAGGATATAAGAATCAATGCTTGTTGGTCTGTAGAAGATGAATCCAGAGAAAGGTTGTTTGAAGAGAATATGGATAAGTATGCTTCAAATCATCATCCTCAAATCTTAGTAGTTGAAGGTACTAAAATCTTGCAGAAACCACATGAGTCAAGATATGACAAAATGAAACAAGGTAAGATAACTCCTACTATCCAAGAAGTGGAAGAATTAGAAGCAACCCATGTTCTGAATTTAAGGAACAGAACGATCCTTGAAAGGACAGGAACAACTCCCACTAGTGAAATCAAAAAGCAACCTTTCATCAACAAAAGTGCTAATAAAGAGAGAATTGATAAAACCCCTAAAAGAATAATCCCTAAAATTATTGAAGTAGAGGAGGAAGCACTCAAAGAAGAAAGCAACAAACCATTGGACATAAAAAAATTGAATTTGATGTTGGAACAGAACTCAGTAAACAAAAGGTCAACATCACATTTGGTGAACTTATGAAAGTACAACAATATAGAGAACAGGTCTACAAAGCATTTGGGTTAGCTGAACAAAAATAAGACCCAACATGTCATGTTGCTAGAAAGATCAGCATGACACAAGGTCACCCTCTTCTATTAGACCCTTCTATGTATCACTAAGGTATAATTCAGATGAAGGAGAAAGGTACATTATCCACAACTGTATGTTAGACAGTGGAGCTTCTCATAAAATTATGCCCAAAATGATAGCTGATCAAATGGGATTAATATGTACAAGAGATTCTGCCCCTGTTTTAGTAATGGATAGCAGAAAAATTCCTTGTGTAGGGGTGATAACTGGATTGTTAGTTTTCTTAGATCAACACCCCAAAAAGGGCATAGTCATGGATGTTGTAGTAGTTGATGTTGACCCATTCTTCTCACTATTACTCAGTAGACATTGGGCAGAACAACTAGGAGGTTCAATTCAACTGGACTAGTCCTATGCTACAATCCCCATATCAGATAAGGAGAACATAATCTTATGAAGAGAACCATTTAACAAGAACTCCGTAGAGTTAATTCAAACTGATGAAACCATGATAAACTTAGTAAACTCTATGGAAGAAAAAGGGATGGGAGTTTACTCCATATGGCACAACCCATTCCTGGTGGAAGTACCAGAAGCAAAGAACATGGATCCAAAAGTTATGAAAATGGTAGATGCTGAATCAGATAGAGTATTAACCCAAGAAATGTGGACCATGTCTTTTGATGGAGCTAAATCCCAATCTGGAGTAGGTGCAGGTGTTAATTTGACTGATATTAAAGGAAATTACCTTGGTATTCCTTACATACTAGAATTTCCTTGCACAAACAATGTAGCTGAGTATGAAGCTTTACTACTAGGGTTAAGAAAAGCAAAAGAATTAGGTATTAACTACTTGATTGTAATAGGGGATGCAGAGCTTATTATACAGTAAGTCAAAGGTAAATATCAGACCAAGCACCCTAGGCTTAAGCAATATAAAAATGCAGTATTGGAAGAAATTGATAAATTCTTAGCTTTCAATATCTCATATATTCCAAGAGAACAAAATCATGTTGCAGATATTTTAGCTATAAATGCCTCAGGTCTAGATCACCCAAAAGATAACTACAGAATATATGGATAGATTCCCAACTATTTCAGTCTATAAGCCTTCTATGCTAGATAACATAGTCTATCTACAGGTCTTTCAGGATGATATAGATATTAAATATTTTATGACTCTGCAAAATCAGTATGCAGATGTAATCTGTGATGAAAAGGATGAAGACAAGCTAAAAGACCAAATAGGAGAGCCAGTAGAAGTAATCCAGTTGAAAACAAATAGGATACCCAAAGGATTGGTTTCTCTAGAGAGTCTATTTGATGATTTTGACAAAGCTTATAAGCCTTTACGTAGAGAAGTAATATCTGAAGACATTAACATTGGTACAATGAAAGAACCTAGAATAGTGAAGGTAGACATGGCCTTACCTGCTAAAGAAAAAGTTAGATATATCAGTTTCTTAAAAAAGAACAAAGAACATTTTGCTTGGACTTATGAAGACCTTAAAAATTTCAAAATAGATGTAATGACACACATAATACCCCTGAAGGAAGATTCCAAACCATTTAGATAAAAATAGAGGAAGTACAACCCAACTCTGCACCCAATAATGCAAAAGGAGGTACAAAAATTGTTGGATTCCAAAATAATCATAAAGGTAAGATTTTCTTCTTGGATATCCAATTTGGTACCAGTCAAAAAAAATAATGGTGATATTAGACTCTGTGTAGATTTTAGAAATTTAAACAAGAGTTCATTAAAAGACAATTACCCATTACCCAACATGGAACAATTATTGCAAGCAGTAGTTGGCTCAACTAGATTGTCTCTGTTAGATGGATTTTTAGGGTACAATCAAATTCAGATAAATCCAGAAGATAGACATAAGACAACATTCACTACACCTTGGGGCACATTTGAATATTTAAGAATACCTTTTGGACTAATGAATGTAGGTGCTACTTTTCAGAGGGCAATGGATTTTACCTTCAAAGGATTGATGTTCAAAATTGTAGTTGTATACCTGGATGATATCACCATATTTTCTAAGAATCCAGAAGATCATCTAGAACACTTGACTACAGTTTTTGCTCGGTGCAAGGAATTTGGAATTTCTTTAAATCCCAAGAAATGCATATTTGGGACTACACAAGGAAAGTTGTTAGGACATATAGTTTCAGAAAAAGGAATAAGCATTGATCCAGACAGAATTGAAGCTATTTCCAAAATTCCTCCTCCCAAAAATTTAAAAGGAGTTAGGTCATTCTTTGGCAAGATAAATTTTATTAGAAGATTTGTCCCAAATTTTGCAGAGATGACCAAACCCATAAATGATATGGTTAAGAAAACCAGAGAAATAAAATGGACAATAGAAAATATGGAAGCATTTAACCAGATCAAAGAAGCCATATCAACCACTCCAGCCCTAAGCTGCCTTGATTATGCAAAAGATTTTAATATCTACTCTTATGCATCTGAACACTCCATTGTTGTAGTTCTTTCATAGAAAGATGATGAAAATAATGAAAGGCCAATAGCCTTCATGAGTTCAGGTCTGAAAGGAGCACATCTCAAATACACCTTGCTAGAAAAACATGCTTATGCAGTCATCCAATATTTAGAACATTTCAAAGGTATATTTGGCTCAAATAAAGTTTACTGTTGTATCCCTTTTATAGCAATAAAAGATATTTTTTCTCAATCAGAGCCATTAGGAAGACCAACAAGATGGATGGTAAAGCTTCTGCAGTATGATGTTGAATTCAAGATAGTTAAAACTGTCAAAGGGCGAGGTTTGGCTAAATTGTTGGCTAATAAAGAAGAAGAAGGATTTGAAAATGTTCTCACAATAGATGAGGCATATGATGTCAGAAGAATCAATAATATCGAATGCAAATGGTATGAAGAAATTTTGTCATACTTACAAACCCTATCATTCCCTAAAGATATGTCAACAAATAGAATGAGGTCAGTCAAGCTTCAAGCCCAAAAATATTATATACAGGATGGTGTGTTGTACTGGAAACACCCTGATGGAGTATTATTAGTCTGTTTATATGAAAGTGAAATCCCAAAAATAATTAATGAATTTCATGATGGTTTCTGTGGGGGACATTTTTCTCCAAGAGCCACAACTAATAAAATTATGAGAGCAGGATATTATTGGCCTTCCATTTTTAAGGATGTATATAAATATGTTAGGAACTATCATAACTGCTAGGTTTTTGTAGGAAAAAAGTAGCTAGCAACCATGCCCCTCAAGCCAGTAATCATTGAAGCACCATTCACCCAATGGGGTATTGATTTAATTGGAGAGATCAAGCCTAATTCATCTGGCCAACACAAGTGGATCATAACTGCAACAGATTACTTTACAAAGTGGGTAGAAGTTGCACCTCTGAGAACATCCACAACTGCCACTATCATCAAATTCTTGGAAGAAAACATTCTGACCAGGTTTGGAGTTCCTCAAAAATTGGTAACAGATAATGCACAGTATTTTGTTTCATATGAAATGGTAGAATTTTGTGTTGAATATGGAATTGAATTGTCCCATTCTGCTAATTATTACCCCCAAGGAAATGGTCTAGTTGAGTCATCAAATAAGAATGTAATAACTAGAATAAAAAGGTCATTAGGTAAGAACAAAAGAGGGTGGGATAGTGAACTTAAATTTGCTCTATGGGCTGATAGGCTATCTGTAAAAAGAAACACAGGAAGAACCCCCTATGAGATGGTATATGGAGAGAAGGCCTTATTACCTTCAAGAATAGAAAAATTGGCACTTTCCCTCCTATTGCAAGACCATGAAGACCCCAATACCTTACAGAGAAGGCTTGACCAAATTGTCCTGTTAGAAGAGCAAAGAAGAGAGACCCTTAATAGAATGATGGAACAAACCCAGAAAACCATGAAATTGTTTAATAAGAAAGCCAAGGGTACTCCTTTTTCTCAAGGAGATATAGTCATCTATTGGGATCCTAAAAATGATAAGCATGGTGAAAAGGGTAAATTTGAACCTAAATGGATTGGTCCATACCAGATAGCCCATGTTATAGGGCAGAATACTTACAAGTTGCAGACTTTGCAGGGAGAAATAATGGCTATCCCTATTAATGGCCAACACCTCAAAATGTACAATCCCTGTTGAAGGTGAAAAATAAATAAAATATATATAAAAAAAAATGGAAAAACAAAAAACCCCAAAAATAGAGTGATGTATTTTGTTATTTTGTGTACTAGATAAGCTTTTCTTTTGTTGTTAGCATAATTCTGAGTTTGTTGTACACATGATATTCTTAGTTTGATGAGTATACATTACTGTTGATTCCACCAAAAACAATAAGAAAAAAGGAGATTTATTTTAGACTCTGATGAGGTTTACAATTTTTCAAATATGAGTGTTTATGCAATAGTTATTTGATATGAGATAAAACAAGATGAAAATAGAGCTGATTGAAACATCATGTCAAAGCCTCACATTACAAATGATACTTAAGGTGACTTCAAAATTCCAAAGAACCGAGTTATCTTTGAGAGGGTGGTTAAGCTAAAAATCATTACACTCATCCTTTTAGCCAAAAACTAATCCTCAACTCAGGCATACTCTTTGCACAATTTTCTTATATCAAATACTTCTCAAACGAGAAAGAAAAATTACAATAAAGTAAAATTGAGTCACTTCCTGAGATATCTTGGAAAACCTCTACCGGGGCTATAGACGCTTGACTGGAAGTAGGGTAAAACCAGATGGGATTAGAAGCAACTCCATCGAGGCTATAGACGCTTGATTGGTAGTGGAGCCCTATAGAATGGTGAAAATTTTAAAGAGTGAAATCACATATTAGGCTTAACTATTTTGCTCAGATATGGCAAAGTTCTGAAAGACTTAGAAATCAAAATGAATGCACAAACACACACATGGGCCAAAGCATGATGGAACAAATAGCTTTGACAAATTTTGTGTAATCATATCCTATGACTTAGCTAAAACAAGCATTACAATATATCTAAAAAACTCATCTGTTTCTAAAATTCTGACCCTAGTTTCCAAATTGAATAAAAGGAATTACAGTTTTCAATACTCTATTACTTTGATATCCTGTTGTTTGTACAATTTTTCAGTTTAAAAATTGTTATGTTTTGTTTTTCAAAGTTTTGCTTATCAGTCTTGATGATTTGAATTTTTGTCCAAAATTGCAATAAAACCAGGAGATTCTGTGATTCTCAAGTGCCTCATGTTTTCAACACATTGTCCCAGTCAGAGCCTATGTTGGAGCCAAATTTGACTCAAACTTTGAAACCCCCAAATTTAAATTTTTGGTTTCATCAAAATAAGCAAGCATTGTTGGTCTCTTTGCATCTTATTAGAGAAGTTGATTTTCCATAAGTTGATTAATGAGTTTAACCTTAAACATTGCTAATATGTGCACCTTTAAAAAAATTGTTATATCTTAAAAAGGTTACAAAAGTCAATCCCTTTTAATAAAACCCGACCATTTAAGAGACAAGGTTTAGTCTCCCGGATCAATAATCATATTTGGACCTAAGTCAAATGTTAAATCATTAAAGTCCTAAGGTATTAAAAGGATTTAATCAAGTGCCATGGTCTAAAAACCCAAAAATCTAAGCAATGTCAAAAACCTTAATTAAGGCTTGGGGTTATGCGCCCCATTCGTTAACAGTCGAACACCTTAAATTGTATCTAAAGGTGGCACTCCATTCTTCCCTAATCGAACGGTTGCGCTTTAATAAGTTGACCAGGAGATAAGCTGACCAAGTCGAAAGGTAAAATAAAATGTCTTAGTCTAAAGGTTTAAAAAACTAAAAACATGTGCCCTTTGGTTAAATAGATCCGATGGTAGCGCTCAAGCAGGATGAAGATCCTACGGATGTGCTCGATTCCATGATCATGTCTTAAGGGTCCCAAAGCATAAGCATAATGTCAAAAACCTAAGGCTAAAATCTATTTTAAATTTGTAAAGCTAAAGGTATGCGCCCCCTTTAATTAATGATCGAGCATCTTGAGCAAATCGAAAGGTGGTGCTTAATCCTTCATTAATCGAGTGGATGTGCTCTCTTCAACATTTCCCTTGTAATATTGATTGCTTTGAATAAATAATATCTATGGTAGTGATGAACTATGCTTTAATCAATGGTTGCGCTTGTTTTTAAAGACTAACCTCGTAGGTGGAAATAAATCGATGGTGGCGAAGACTCGCATCAAGATCTAATAGTGGGATTAAGTCAAAGTCAAAATAAAAAGAAGTAAGTCAAGATCAATCTGATGGTTGCGCTTCATCAAAAAAATATCTAATGAATGTGCTTGCTCTTAAATATAAATAATACTTCTATAGATTTGATGGTAGTTCCAGATTCATTGATAGATCCAACGAATGCGCTTTCACCCTAGTTGACCAAGGTATGTATGGATCTAAGTAAGATCGATGACTACGTTATATCCCAATAGAATATGATGGTAGCGATGCATCGATTAAAAGAAGGTAAAAATAATGGATAAGGCTAAGTAAATTTTAATTAAACCTAGATTAATCAAAGTTAACAAGGGTTTTAATACATTGTCTAATCGTTCCCCTTTTGTTAAACTAGGATTAATGAAAATTCCTGAAGCATACTTTTTCTCTATCTAACCAATAGGTTATAAAAGATCCAAGGCTGCGATGGAACAAAGGTTGATCCAATGGTGGTGCAACCATGAGACATAAAGGTTTGACTATGAAGATTAATCGTATCTTTTAATCTAAAGCATTTGTAGGTTTAATCATATCAACGGATGTGACATCCCTAGAAGATGAATCAACGGTGTTGTTGGCCATGAGAGGGATGACCGATAAAGGATTCCCACATGAGTCCCAAAGTCAAAATGATCGCAAGTCAAACTAGATCCAATGACTATGGTTAAGGCTCAACAGATCCAATGGTTCCGCGTGAAAGGAAGATGATCATGGATTAATAAAAGCTTTATTAAAAAGGAGAGCCAAGTCAGATCAATGGTTGTGTTATGATTTAAGTTGATCCAATGGTCACGGTTCTTCCAAAGCTCAAGTTATATACAAAAGGGAGATCAATGGCTACGTTTTAACCCGTCGAGATCTAACGGCCATCGTTTAAGTAAGGGTACCCTACAGTAGATCCGATGATACAAATGAAATCAAAGGCTATGGCCTTATCCAATCTGATCAAATGGTTGCGCTCATTCGTGGTTATCCAAGGAACCTTAAGGTTTAAGAATATCAAGAGCAGCCCTGATAGAACCTGTGATGATCACAAACTAGTAGAATCGGCAGACTCATGTTTCAAAGAGAAGATTTATCAGTTTAGCTCCTAGGAGAAGGACGATCGCTTCACAAAATACCCAAAACAAATATCGAGGTAGAAAATAGGGATGTGACTCATTCACAACAAGGCACGTTGAAGGGTGCTATGAAGATCAATAGCTGAGATGAAGCTAAATAAATTAGTATGCATAAGCACTGCAAATCCAGATGATACTCAAGGAAGGAAAGATTCGAGCAATCAAAATAAATCCCATGAATAGTACCCAGATAAGGGTAATGTAGACTGATCAGAAGACAAATCCTGATGCTCAAGTGTGCAAATCAGATCATACATATCCACTGAAAATGATAGCATACTATGTGAAAGACTAAGATAATCTTGCTAAACATGCTCATGCCCGAAGCTCATGGCTTATAAATAGAGACAGTAAATGAGAGTTGAAAGGCACCAGTGAGAAAAACAATGGAGTACAAGAAGTATGAATGTATTCATTTTCTATTCTGCAAATACTTAAGGCGAAGAAAGCGCGTGAAGAATAAAACATGGTTTCGACTTGCAGAAAGTCATTCAATCCGTGCTTCGATGAAATATAGTTACAAGGGGAACACTTCGACGGAGTATAGTTATGGAAGCAGCTTATAGATGCTTCCAGATCTTGTTTTCCATTCCCGCCTTCCTCCTACTTATCACTGCCTCCCTCTTTCTAGGCATTCTTTCTTGACCATCCTGACATTTTTTCCAACATTGCACCATCTCACCTCCATCCATTGTGCGAAGCCATCCCCTTTCCTCTCTTCTTCCTTCACTCTATCACGTGATCAGTGCCATTCCATCCATTTGCCATTGGCATGCCACCCCTTGTCTTCACCATCATGTCGGGTCCCCCTCCATCTTTTATCAAGATTTTATGACATTAGTCCGGTCAATCCCCAATAGTTTATCATAGTGACCAGGACAAGTAGAAGAAAATAATTTACGTATAAGTATAAATCCTTTGTTAAATGAGCAGAAGAAGAGAAACAAGTATGCCAACTCATTTTAGTGGAAGAACTCCCTTCAAACCAAGAGTGAGTTGTAACAGTCGATTCAGAACCGCACCAGCTGGATAGCATACAGAAGAGATTCAATCAGATGCTAACAAGTGTAGGGCCCAAGACAAATCTAGAATAATAGATTCAAGAACCCAGCCTATAAGAAGGAGTGCCCAGGTTCAGAATCATCATCAAGCAATTAGAGAATAGCATTTTTTCTAAGAGGTATACTTGAGTGCCCTTTAGAGTTGTGTTGTTGTATCTCCTTTCTGTGTCTATTTTTCTCATTCATTCTTATTTCTTCCCCATTCTGTGCAGGATTTTGATAGGAAAGTACCCAAGAAGCTGAGAATATTTCCAGATTATTGAGTCAAATATTTAGAGACTTTTCTATTACCAAATTGGAACAAGGAGAGTAGGAGATTTTTGTTACATTATTTGAGCAAAATATCTTCATTGTATTGATAATTTCTGAGAGAAAACAGAGTTTAAAAGCTTCTTGCTTACTCTGAATGTAATGACTTTTTAAATCAATACAATTTTGGGTCTTTTTCCTGTTAATTATTTGTATCATTTTGGTGTGTTACTGTGTAATGGATTACATTATTTGAATGCATTACATACGTTTCTTTCGTTGGTCAACTTTTAGTTTTATTACGATATTCGAATAAGTCTAAGAGCACCAATTTTATTTTCCCCATTCTCTCTGTTCATGTTAAAATTGTTGTTAAATTGCTATAACAGCCCAATGAATCTAGGCACCGGTCTACATAAGGCATAACAAATGGTTATTTTCTTGCTTGGTCATTTTAATACATATAGCGTTATATTAATCTGGAGCGTGTAATCAACGTTTTATTATAAAATTACCGCTGGGGTCTCCTTACCCGTTCTGTAGTTTTTCTTTAGCAATACTCATGTTTATCAAAACAAAGAGGCAGGTTGACCAGAGCCTGTAATAGCTCATTGGTTTCAAATGGTTTCTTACAGCGTGACAATCGAATCCTATGGATGCAAGAAATGGTTCCAACAATTACACAGGTATGAGGAGACCTCAAGTTCTTCCTCATGACATAGACAAGCGGAGGCATCACGATATTCCTCTTCACACCAACATGCGAAGGCATCATGACCTCCCTCATTGCACATACATGAAGAGGCTTTAGGGCCTTCATCATCATGTCAGCATGAGGAGGCATCAAGTCCTCCATCATCACATAGGCATGCAGGGGCTACAAGACCCCAAGCTTCAAATAATACACATAGGATAGATTTACCCACTAAGGTACAATACCATAGGGCTATGCCTAGTCATAGATCCAGGACATCCTATAGCCTCCCTATAGATGGGAGGGAACCCTTAGACTATGAGCTCATTGGTTCCAATGGGAATCCATAGGATTAAGCATGGAGAACCTGATAACTTTATGGGTTAGATCGAGTTTCCTTGAAGTCAACCCCTAGAATTATTTCTACCAAACATTCTTATTCTAGAAGTTCGCATAGTGTAGTCACTAGATGCACCAATAGACTAGGGGAAGCTTCAAAGTGACCCCATAGCACATACACTACTTTATATCATGAGGGTGCTCAACCTATAACACAATTTATAGATAAGTTGCCCTAGTGTACAAAGGTAAGCATATCAGGAGCCTCCCCAAAGGGCCTAAGCATTAGAAATCCTTGCACAGAGTTAGAGAGACATGAGCCTTTAGTAGTAGAAAATTCTAACCAAATACATAGGTTAGACAAAGCATTTCACATAAGGCAAGAGAATGTAGAAGCTCTTGAGCAAGAAGAGTTAAGGAAGAGGTTTGTTTGCCTACAAGAACAATGCTTAAGAGAAGAAAAATTTGAGTGCAAGAAGCTAGCAGAGAGGCTGGCTCGAATAGACATGCACATAGGTGGGGATAGATACTAACATGAGAGACATGCCAATTCTCAGTATGAGAAGAGCACTAGGCTAGAAAATTATCATGCTCACCACACTTCACAACATCAACAACACCTAGACCTTGAATAAACACAATTCAATAAGGAAAGGGTAGGGATGAAGACCAAAAACAAACATATCCTAAACCTCCATCCATGGTTATAGGAGGTGAGTATAGATGCCAAAAATGGGCCAAAATAGGGCTACCTCCTTTACCACCATGATAAAACCTTCAAGAATATGAGATTATTTCCTCTAAGGCATACCAGATGCTCACCAAGAGAGTCAAGTCTCTTGATAAGTAGGACATAGGCGGATAGAAGCTGATATTGAGCAAGATCCATAACCAGCCTCTATGCCCTTCAGTCCCAAGTCCAACATATCCTAGGAACTTTGATATGCCTAGGTTGGACAAATTTAAGGGGGAGAGAGACATGCAATAAAACATGACCAACTTCATGAATGTGTGCTTGCACCTTCAGAAGAATAACACCCTAATGTTGAGGACATTCATCACAATGTTCTTAGGCACAAAAATATAGTGGCTCAACCAGTTTCCCAAGCATAGCATCACCGGTTTTGAGCAACTAGTGAATGTATTCTTTGAAAGGTTCTCCTTCAGATCCAATAATAAGGTGAACCTATTTGATCTAGCCAATTTGAAACAATACGATGATGAGCCAGTAATGGACTATGGGGACAGGTGGAGAAAAATCATGGCAAAACTATCATTCTCCATCCCCACAGAGGAACTTGTCTGGATGTTCACAAAGAGCTGCACAAAGCACATTTCCCTGCTATTGTAGTCGCAACAATATGAATCATTTGAAGAAACCTTGGCTCAATCCAAGCTTATTTAATACATCAAGGTCGATGAGGGAGACCTTAAGCTCCACAACAAGAGAGAGTGGAACAAGAACAATAAAAATAATAAGAATAAGCAGAATCTATCCAATCCTACTTAGTTTAATCAAGTTGTATTGGCTGCATCAAAGAAGTGAAATGGAAAAAAACCCCAAAATTACCAGGATCACCCTCCACTAGCCAACTATGACCCTAAGAAAAATTAGGGCTAGAATAGAGTGTTGGCGACCTCGCTACTACACACCTTTGAACAAATAAATGCAGTCAATGTTTAATTAGTTAAATGAGGCATAAAGGATAAAATTTCTTGATGTACAACTCCTTGAACCCATCATCCAAAGCCAAGGGGATACAGGGAATATCAATACTACCCATATCATAGGAGATAGGGGTATGATATCAAGAATTACATCGGATTCAAGAATATTATACAAAACATGATTGAAAAGGGAGAGCTAAAAGTTGACAACCCGCTAGCTCCCAACAATAGATACATGGGGATATTCAGGAACCCATTGCCCAATCACAAGGCCCCTAGAGATCAGGGCCCCCAAGTTAACTAGGTCTAGGTTGAGCCACCTATTTAGAGGTGCACCGGGATGGTTGAGTTGGTTAATGTGGCAACTAGAAGTTAGAGATATGGGCAACCATAGCCTCCATAAGATCCCATCAATATCCTGAATGATCATCAATAGAGACAAGTGCATGACAACCCTCCAGGTCCACCAGTGAGACCTGTGGTCACTATTTAGATTATATTGAAATATAATTTACAAATAAATCTAGCTAAGTTATCCATTTATGAGCTCATACAATAGTTACCTAGGCATATGGAGACCTTAATGGATATTTTGAGATCAATAGAGCTCCAAAACCAAAACCCATATGCGTTAAAACATTTTTTGGGGCAAGTACAATAGTGCTAAGATCCCATGATTAATTTTTACGATCACAAAATGAAGGCAGTCCCTACTACCTTAGTAGACCCCATTCCATTCAAGTGGATTTTGATAGATACAGGCTCATTGATCAACATCATCACCACCAAGGCTATAGGGCACTTGAAGATCCCTAAGTCCAACATTGTCCCAAATTCCTACATGCTTAGGGCTTTCAATGATGCACTATGCTCCATAGTGGGTACAGTCATTCTACCTATAAATGTGGGATATAATACCATCCCCATGATGTATCATGTGTTAGATGGGGTGATGCACAAAAAAATTTCATATATGCTGGTCTAGATTATGCCCATACTACTCCTAATCTGGAAAGGGATGAGGATGAACCATTCACCATGAATATTCATTACTTTTTGAATCTTGAGTTTGCTCTGAAGTACTTTGAGCAGTGTCACTAGCAAGGCTATGGCCTAGGCCTATATGAGCAAGGGTATCGACTACCATTTCAGCCATAGTACCAACTACCTACTGATAGGTGTGGTTTGGGCTATCAAATGTAGAGTCATGATGACTCTTTGGAAGCAGCCCTAGATAGATTAAGCATTGGGTTTGGGGAGGACATCGACTGGAATCCCTATCAACCCCCTAGAAAAAACTACTTGGGTGATGGATGGGTGTCGATGGTCAATGTCGCACCACCTGATCAATATCACCCTGAATCCTCTCTTGAAGTACCCCCATCAGGAGCCATCCTATGGGAGGAGGAGCCAATGCATGGATATGAGTGAGAGGAGTATGATTATGTTCCAAGTGAGGATGAAGATGGAACCGACCTAGCCTACCATGGGCCTCGGTATGTGCAAAACCTTACTTGGATAGGCCACACAAAGAGTGGGTACATCTCAGATGAGAGTGAATACATCTCAGATGAGGGTGGATACATGTCGAATGAGAGTGGCTATGATTCATAAGACTCAACAGAGATGGCCTACATAGCCTAGACATACAAGCCACATGGTAGGGCCCATAGACAAATGCCAATGGATTCTTCATAAGTGATGATGACTATGAAGATGAGACTAAAATGGCCTATCTTAGGCATCAATAGGTAAGTCAATGCCCAACCCTAGTGGGCAGGAATGAGGGTTCTCCCATAAGCGATGATGACTTTGAGAATGAGGTCGAGATGGCTTACCTTGAGATTCACACTTCCAACAAGTCAATCTACTTGTTGAAAGAGAAGTGTTACTCCATACCATAGATCCTAATCTTCTCTTCCTAGGAAGACTAGTAAACCTAGATGCCATCCATCACATGGTCAACCTGGATCCCCCAACATTTAGAGAGTAGCTATTGCCTAATGATCCCATCATCTCATCTATCCATAGATCGGATCCTGAGATCCCTATGCCCCTAGAGCCTCATCATGAGTATGGAGGGTGCACCTAGGATATAGAGTTTCACCTACGTGGTCTTGGAGATTTCATTCCATCCATCAACATGATCTCCATTGATTTGACCACTCCACTCCATAACCTAACAGATCCTACAAAACCATTGTGTCTTAACTTAGACACTATCGATTGGGATCACACTGACTCACCCCTAGAGCCTAAGGATTTCTTCCCTAATGAAGAGATGCTGCAACCATTTCATTTTGCATCAAGTTGTGCACATGATGTCTATCATGCTGGTCTCAACCCTGAGTCAGTGGGAACCATAAATCTAGTAGATGACATTCATTTAATCCCCACTCCTCACCAGCTTGAGGATGGGTCACATATGGCAATAGAGGAGACTTTCAAGGTGGACATCAACAATGATCCTTCTCAACCAAAGAAAGTCAAGTTTAGAGAAAGCTTATCTCCAGAAGAATAGGCCATCATAATTCCTCTACTAAAAGAGAGACCAAATATCTTTGCTTGGACCTACAAAGACATGTCGGGGCTAGATCCGAAGTTGGTTGTCCACAACCTATCGCTAGACCCCACAAAGAAATCGGTCAAGAAAAAGCTCAGAAAGATGCATCCAACCATCACTTTGATGGTTAAAAATGAGTTGCAAAAACTATTGGATGTAGTCTTTATTGTTCCCATCGACTATCCAGAGTGGGTATCAAACATGGTGCCCATAGGAAAACCTAATGGAAGAGTCCGCATTTGCATGGATTTTAGGGATCTCAACAAGGCAACCCCAAAGGATTCATTCCCATTGCCCAACATAGATGCTCTTGTAGATGCAACTGCAGGTCATGAGATGCTCTCCCTAATGGATGGTTTTTTTGGTTACAATCAGATTCGGATTAAACCCGAAGACCAGCATAAAACCATGTTCACCACTCCATGGGGGACATTCTATTACAAAGTGATGCCATTTGGCCTTAAAAATGCTGGTGCCACATATCAGTGGGCTATGACATACATTTTCCATGACTACATGCACAAGATCTTGGAAGACTACATTGATGACTTGCTAGCCAAGTCATTACTATGAGAAGAGCATGTTGAGACCCTCAGAAAGGTCTTCGATCACCTGATTGAGCACAATGTCAGGTTGAACCCCAAGAAATGCATCTTTGGCGTAACTTCTGGAAAACTCTTGGGATTCATCATTTCTAAATGAGGCATCGAGGTAGACCCAACAAAGGTAAAGGCTATCCTAGAAATGGCCCCACCCACAAACATCAAAGAACTAAGAAGCTTACAGGGCAAAGTAGCATCCATAAAGTGATTTATCGCACAACTATCGGATAAATGTCGACCCATGAATCGACTGCTACACAAGGGGGTCCCATTCCAATGGGATAAAGAATGTCAGCAAGCCTTTGCTGAGATCAAAGAGTACCTAGCAACGCCGCCAGTCCTAGCTCCACCAAGGCCAGATGTGCCATTCTTGCTATATATATCCGCTACAAATTTTTCTTTGGGCACCATGTTGGCTCAAAAGAACATGCAAGACAAAGAGCAAGTGATATATTACATTAGCCGCACCCTGGTGAGCTACGAAATTGGATATGCATACGTAGAAAATTTGTGCTTAGCAGTGGTCTTTGCAACCAAGAAATTGCACCACTACATGCTGAGCCATACGACATATGTAATATCCAAGAAAAATCCTTTGCAGTATATGATGAGCAAGACATATCATAATACACGTACTGCAAAGTGGATCATGCTATTGACAGAATTTGATTTGGAATTCATAAGCCAAAATTCCATCAAAGGATAAGTCATAGCTGATCAACTGGTTGAGGCACCTCTTCAGAATAGTAGGCCCCTTACCATAGAGCTTCTTGATGATGCGGTCTTTGCACTATCAGAAGCACCCAAACCTAAAGAACCAGAAAATGAAGCTGACATGACTTTGTTCTTCGATGGTTCGAAGTGTGAGCAAGGAGGCGATGCGAGGATTGTCTTTTTCATGCCACAAGGTGCTCCAATGCCCTTGTCATTCAAGCTAGACTTCCCTTGCACCAATAACAACATCGAATATGAGGCCCTAATATTGGGTCTCCAAATAGCCATCACCATGAAAATCAAGAGGCTAAATATCTTTGGTGACTCCCTCCTCATAGTCAACCAGGTCAAAGGACTATTTCAATGCTAGGATCCAATCCTGAAAGCTTACAAGGAGCTTGTTGACACATATCTAGCCAAACTAGAGTGGTACGACATCGAGGCAATCCCTCATTCATCAAACAAATTTACAGACACCATGGCATCTTTGGGATCCTTGATCCCTCAGAATCTATCTACCGATTTCACTACCATTCATGTCAAAATGCTCTCGCATTCAGCGATCCAGCGTGAGGCTTTTGATAACAAGGAATCAATCAACATGATCCATATAGAGCCAGACCATGACTGGTTCTGTAAAGCCAAATACTTCTTAAATAATGCACCTTGGGGGTCCTTGATCTCTCAGGGTCCTATGGGGAATGGTACCACTATTCACCACAAGGTTGTTTCTCAATCTGTATTTGTGCAAGTCAAATTGTAGGAGGAACAAGTCATCTTATCTATCGAGGTTGTAGCCTATCAGGATTGGCTATCCCAATTACAAGACTTCCTTAGGCTTGGAATTGTCCCACAGGGACTATCGCATGTCGAGAGATGAGCATTCAAGAAAAAAGTGACTAGATATGTCTTTCTAGGAGGCATATTGTATCATCAAAGCTACGATGGAGTTCTCCTACGTTGCTTAGAGCCCCAAGAATCAGCTTGGGAGATTTTGCAAGCTCATGATGGTACATGTGATGGCCACTTCAACGACATGGCCATTGTCAAGCGCATTCTTTGAATGGGCTATTACTGGCCCACCATGGAGAAGGATTGTTGTGAGTATGTCAAGAAATGCGTTAAATGTCAACATCATGCAAACCTGATGCACTTGCCATCTCAGGCCTTACAGCCCATTCAGGTGGCTTGGCCATTTTCTTAGTGGGGTTTCGATCTGATTGGAAATATTTCTCCCCCATATTTAGGCTGGCACACGTTCATCTTAACGACCACTGAGTACTTCACCAAATGGGTGGAAGTGGTCCCCTTAACCTCGAAAATTGGTCCTCGGATTATGGAGTTCATACTTCACAATATCATTTGTCATTTTGGGGTACCCTTCAAGATAATCTCGGATAATGGTCCATCATTCAAAAATAAAAATGTGCGAGCTCTAACGACCAAATACAACATTCAACATAGTTTTGCGACACCATACTATCCGTAGGAAAACGAGCAAGCAGAGGCCTCAAACAAGATAATAGTAGCCATCTTAAAGAAGATGGTGAAAGAAAATCATAAGGATTGGCATATGCAATTACCCTTAGCATTATGGGCTTACAGGACTAGCGTACGGATGCCCATTAGGGCAACACCATTTTTTCTTGTATATGGCACTGAAGCCATTATGCCCTTAGAGTTGGAAATTCCAACATTGCGCATCGCATTGAAAGAGTTCATCAATGACGACACTGTGCGACAAGCTCACCTGGATCAATTGACCCTTCTGGATGAATGATGCATCAATGCCCTTGAGCACCTTCACATTTACTAGGATCATCTAACATGAGCTTATAACAATAGAGTCCATCTGAGAGACTTTAAAGTTGGGGATCTTGTGCTTAAATAAAATTAGTAGAACTCAAATCTACCACTGCATCTATGAGATAAATTTATGACCAATTGGATAGGTCCCTATATCATCTTAGAGAATATTGGGATGGGGGCATATCACCTAACAATTCTAGAAGGTGTTGAGGAGCTAGAGCCTCTCAATATCATTCATCTAAAGGCATTTCACACATAAATCAACAAAATATCAAAAACATTCAAATAATTTCAAAAAAAATAGAAAAATCCAAACAAATAAAAAAATATTAAAATAAAAAATATAAAGGCTCCAAAGGCATCTCAAAGCCATTTGGTCAAATCATAAAAGGCTCCAAAGGCATCTCCAAGCCCTTTGGTCAAATCACAAAAATCTCCAAAGGCATCTTAAAGCCCTTTGGTCAATTAACAAAAAGCTCCAAAGGCATCTTAAAGCCCTTTGGTCAATTAACAAAAAGCTCCAAAGGCATCTTAAAGCCCTTTGGTCAATTCACAAAAGCCCCAAAGGCACCATAGGCCCTTTGGTCAAAAACACAACACAAAAACACAAAAACAATTCAAAATTCAAAAAGTTCAAAAACATTCAAAATAATCAAAAGCTCAAAAAAATTGAAAGCATCAAAAATACAAAAATATTTGCATTATGCATTTGCATTTGCATTCACATAGTTGCATTGCACTTAGGCATGTCCATCCATGGTACTTGCATTAGGGTAGATTGTGTTTGCAATCTTACAAATGACACCATGTTTGTATCTCAATCATGCATCTTCAAAATCCATCATCATCCATCACCCATGTGTGTAACTATGTTTTTCAACACAACCCCTCCTGTTGCTATAAGGAATATACTAGGGTTTTTTGGTCACTCAGCCATACCTAGTGGTTTTATCAAACTTTGTAGAAAGTTATCTTTGCTTTTAATAGATGAGGTTTGGTTTTGATAGCACCTGGTATATTTTAGAATCCTATCACTAATCAAAACACTAAAATCCTAGTTGGAACAAGGGAAATATGAACACTGCAAAGTGGTATTAGGTATCCTAAGGTGAAAAGTTTATCTTGCTCATCCCCCTATGCGACCGGCTCAAAAATACTGAGAATTGGCAAAAGGACAAGTGCACCCCTACCCAAAGAAATCCCCTGCTTTAATCAAAACAAGAAAAATCCTGAACAAAGCAAAATTCAAAAACAAAATAAACAAGTGATTATCATCACTACATAAATCCCTTGCTCAAAAGAAAAACAAAAATTCAAAATAAATAGTGATTTTCATCACTAAATCATGAGCAAGTATCCCAAATAAATATGAAGAAAAGAAGGGAGTATTGAACTTGAATCCCTAGAATTCTCAGCATGAACGAGCCATAAGGTATCCTTACGCACGATGATATGTCTATCACATTAGCATCTTGCTTTTGTACAGACCAATGTTTGCATGTGGAAGAGCTAGCCTTAGGTGTCCTATATTGCCTAGTGGTCTAATCCAACTGAGTCCAACTTAGGATCAGGATAAACATTTGAGGATCCCCAATACAACAATGGGCTGAATGAATCCCTCCTGGCACTAGGGTATGCTTATGTTCTATCTAATATATTCATTTGCACACACAGGGATAATGAATATCTAGGGCTTCATAACAAAGATTTATCCTTCAAAGGCTCTGTATGATCAGTATACAACTATTTGATGAAGCAACTAGGGTGTTTGAGTCTCATGGAAAACCTCAAAAATCATCCTCATAGCAACAAGTCATATCATCAGTCACATCATCAACTTTCTTTAGGAGGTTTTGTTCGCTAAACAAGTGCATAAGATAGGATAGATACCGGATAAATGTCAGAAATGATAATAAAATGACCACTGACTATTCTGTGCATATCTATAGCAACCTATAAAGAAATCCATCATCTCACCTCACCTCACATTTGATGTTTAAATGATTAATTCTTATTATGAGAATTATTATTTATTCATGATTTTTATACATTCTATGGTGTCACCCATTAGATTGTCAAACTCATATCACATCATATCATATGTTTTAAGTGATTAAAGCATACAGGTTCATTCACATTAGATCATCAACATAACATAACATATTTCATTTACCATATCATAGCAACATAAGGTTAGATGCATACAACATATCAAAAGCAAACATGCATTTAACAATAAGCATTGCATCCATATATGCATCCATCATCATCATCTAGATCATGCCATCTAAGCATCCACACATCATAAAGCATAAGTCATGTAAGCCACATAGCATAAGATCATAAAGTAGTTCACCTAGACATACACATCATAGCATCTAAACATCACATCACATCATATCACATAAAATCATGATACTGCATCCATAAACATAAAAACATAATCATAAAAGATACATGCAATGAGTCTCAAAGTCTAGATATCATATAAATGTGTGTCCAAATAAGTACATGTAGGTACAAAAATTACCAATAAGGCTACAACTATGTAGGTCGGCTGACCTTACACCCAAAAAGAGGTACAAAATATCCAAGGAGCCATAGTGCTCAAGAGTGGCCTACACCACTAGCATCACCTCTACCCTCACCACCCCCTCTGGGAGGCAGTATAGAACTGGCACCCCTAGTCCACTCTATTCGGGACCTGGTCCTATGGCTCGACCGAGCTGATGACTATCCTGAAGTGCTCCAATCGGTCCTCTATGACCCTCCTACCCTGGGCCTCTCTAGTAGATGGTCTCCTCAAAGCTTGACCTCATGCTCCAATGCCAAGATGTAGGAGGCATCTCGGGTGCACTCCTCCAAATCATCTACTAATAGTCCATGCAAGTATCAGATCTCTACACCTACATCTAGACCACCAGGTCCCTGAGGCACTGTAGGAGGTGGCACAATCTAGCTTCGAGTAGCATCTCACTTGGTAGTAAGTTGGACAACCTATCTTTGAAGGTTGACAATGGTGGCATCCCTCTACTACACCTAAATCTAGGATGTCTACAGCTCAACCTCAACCTGGTGCAGCTAAGCTCAGAGAGGAGACTCCTACTCCTCAGGAGCTAGCTCCTCCTCCTCCTTGGGGGTAACCTACTCCTCTATAGCCTACTCCTCTACCACCTACTCCTACTACCCTACCTACCCCCAATCATCCATTCGAGCCCACACTCGATGCCCATCAGGATCCTTAGCCTTAGCCTCATCCAAATACCACCCTAGGTGGCCACCACCCTACCATAATCATGTACCCCACTAGTGGGTGTACACCTCTATAACCCCAACATCAACCACACTAGGATCAACTATAGGAGGGTCATCCTCCTCTAGCACTATTGTAACTCATGGTGGTGGAAGGTTCCTCTCTATGACAATTTAGTGATAGACAACTGGCTCAAGGGGAACATCCTGCTGAATTCCAAATTATCGAAGCACCCTAGAGTAGTAGAAGAACTCTATGATACCATCCTTGTAGCTGATAACCCATCGGTCGCATCGAGTCCTCGTTGTGAAGCTATTTGGATCCTCCTAGTTAGGGCACACTCATGATAAGGTCTCTAGATGATATCAATGGCCCACAAACTAGTCAAAGATATCATATAGTGGGAAAGATCCCCTACAAAAGGCTGGCTCTTGTGCTCCTCGAGTGCTCTGGGCCACCTAGATCCATAACACTAGACATCATCATCTAATGCAGTGATCTCCATTGGAAGTCATACTGGGTGGTCAACCTTGATATGCTCCCATCCCCAGATCTGGAGGAGCAAGCTACAAGCAATACTGGCCCATCCATGGCACTAAATGCGGTATAGCTCATCATAGCACTACACCAGTAGTGCACTCCCCCAAGCATAGATAATAGGTGCCTCACTATCGATCAAATCCTGTACCATCACCAAGAGGTTCCATGGGAACCTCACTCTAGAGCAGTCAGGTATGAGGATGTTGCAGATGACCATCAGCAACACAACATACCTCTGGGAGAAGACATCCTCCTGGTACCATCGAGCAACTAAAATCCTACCATAATGAGTATCCTTGAAGGCAACAGTGACATGTCTCCCAAAGACCCTCATGAACACTGCATCTCAGGCATTAGTGGGAGAAGAGAAAATGGGCACTCCATCAAAAGGGATCTTGAAGATCCTGTAGACATCCTTCGATGTAATGGTCATCTCACCGGTAGGAAGGTGGAAGGTGTTGGTCCTGGAGTCCCACCTGTGGGCTAGGGCAGTCAAATAGGCCTGATCCGACATGATCATCGGAAGGCTAGTGACATACTAGAGCCCACGAGCATCAAGCCAGGCCCAGTCCATGTCATCCATCTCAGGCAAAAGGTCACAAAGTAGCTTCGGGTCTCGAGCCCAAGCAGACAAGATCTAAGAGTGCAAAATAAAGCCTAAATCAAATGCACTAACAACTAAATAAATGCATAAAACAAAGTTGGTGTAAGCTAATCTAAGATGCACTTAAGGCAACAAGCATAATGGGTAAATGCACCTAAGCATCCAAAAACATCAAATACTATTCTTCAAAATTTCAAAAAAATCAATTAAATGACTTTAAAAACCAAAAATCAAGAGAATACACATAAGGCCACCTAGCTTCTTCTGTAGAGAGTGGCCATGAAGCAGTCGTTGTAGTCAGCGGCAGCCAATTTCCAATGGTAAAAAATTTGATCATTGGATTTCAAGCTGGCCACTAACAGTGATAGCGACCAACCATAGGCCAAGCTAGCCACTCTGAGTGGTAGCGGCTAGTGAGCAGCATGCCAACGACGTGCCCCCATGGCCAAAAATCATACAAAAATGCACAAAAACATAAATCTAAAGGAAACCCATCTAATTAAGCCCTAAATTAAGCCTATCTACTAGTTTAGTTCATTGCCAATAGGGTTAATGAGGTTCCTTTACCAAATTGCTTAGTGAGGTTAATTTTACCATAGTAATAAAAGAAGGCTAGGGTTTAGAGAGGTACCCATGAAGCTTCAGATCCTCCACTCTTCAAAGCCTTGCCCTGCTTAGCCATGATGTTAGATCAAATAGTGCCCTAGGTCACAAGTAGTCACTATCATCTTAGAGCTCCAAAATTAGAATTGAAAATTGGAAGAATGAAAGGTCAAAAAACCCTAACTTGATATTTTCTTTTCCATCCAATCCCTAGTTGCTGCTAGTGTCAGCGGCCCAAATGTTTTGGCCATTGGACCTGACAGCGGCCATGAAGTTCTATTTGGGGATCGTTGGACCTGACAGTTGCCAGGAATTAAGGAGAAATTTCCAAAATTTCCCACCACATATCACCTCATAATAAGCCATAGAGCACACATTTCAAATTCAAAGCAACCAAAATAAGCAAAATACCAAAAAAATTACATATATCAAAATCCATAAAATCCAATTAACAAAAAAATCAAATAGCAATAAAATCCCAAATGAGCCTCGTAGTCAGTGATTTGTTCTATACACTTTGGCGATTGCAACGACTAGCACTCCATGCAATTCGGTGAGATGAGAAAATCACCATAAGGCCACTTGGGGCAAAATAGTTATGGTAGAATTGAGATGCCTCACCTCAAACCCGAAGAAGGCTATAATAACCGGACCACCCCATGGGAGCGAGGATCCATCTCAATTCTCCTATAGCAAATAGTGATTCAACACAAGCTAAATTAGAATTGCTATCACCTTGATTCCCTAAGAAGGCCATTGTGGCCGGACCGCCCCATGGGATAAAGATGTACAATTACCAAATAGGGTTGAAATCACACCTGGATGGGAACTACTCTATAACAACAAATGCAAACCTCTAAAGAGGTCCAAATCATTCATTTTGGTCAAGCGACTCATCGCTTTATTAATTGTCCTTTCCTCATCGACTCGTCGCTTGAGGGGGTAGTCAAAAATTTTCAACAATCATAATCAAAGTCAACAAAATATCATCTCGATCATGTCAAGTTGCGTTCATCTTATGAATCATTGCCAACAACTATCATAAGCTTACCCTTTGCTGGGGCAAAAAAACAAATATGATAGTTTAGTTTGTAGCTCTCCTCCTTTCGGACCTATAGTAGTACTAAAGCTACCCGATCGCTTGATGACGAGTGCAAACTCCCACACATTTAAGCCTTCCATTCCATTGGAAGCAATGATTCTAGGATTCACGCCCTCCCGCATGACTAGGGCATCCTATGTTGATCAGATCAATGATCATCATCCAACCTACAATATGGCCCTAGGTGGTCTACTTTTTTTGCTCCGCGTTGTGTTTGCTCACAGCGCATCCCAAAAAGGGGCATATCTGTAGACACCTAAAATGCATCATGTTTAGGAGACTACCCATATGGACACATTCATAGACCATATGAATCCTCTTGGATCTCTCCAAGAGCAAGCAGTGGTCCTAACCACTCAAACAGGGCAGTTCTAGCCCATCCAGGCTTGGCCACTCTCAAGCAGAGTGACCACCACACCTGGCCACTGAAGACTACATCGGCCACACCTGGCCGCTAAACCTGATAGTGGCTAGCACCATGCATAGTCTAGCCATGAATACAGGCCCAGATCATGTAGTCTGACTGCACCTTTGCATGGCTAACGAGTGGATTTTGGTGAGGAACTCCTTGAGTTCCTCCTAACTACCCCTTCAATGCCAGTTTGTGACTGATGCTTCCCACCCAGGATGGTCAGTCGCATGCAATTTGGATGGAAGCTTCTCTAGGAAGCCAAAGTCTAGATCTAAGAGGGAAGTCTACATATAGACTCTCCCACGAAAAGCAAAAGATCCATGAAGTTTCAGAGTTAAGCAGCGAAGCCCTATCAAAATGGAGAGCCAAGCTACGCCCCTTTGAGGAGCATTGGAGCGCCATCCGGCTGAGCTACGACCATGCACTAATTTTCAGATTCATTGTTCCCAACCACCAATCAGTGTAGGAGACACGCTCGATGACCCTTGAACATCAATTTTGGCAAGGAGGATAGCGCAACAACCCCTGATTCACAAGGAGAAGAGCTTCATATCATGGCCGCTATCTCGGATAGTGGCCCGTAGGCATATTTTAGGGCATAGATGTTATTTCCCTTTGCTTTAGTCTAGATTCATTATTGCTTAATTTTTTAGTTAGTCATAGCTCAGATCTGCTTTCATTAATGCATCTATTTCGTATTTCTCAGCTTTCCATGCATTTATTATTCTTTTTATGCTTGTATTTCATTATTATCATGATCTATCTGATCTGCTAACAAAGGCCTCATCCGGAGAGGTGGCCCATCCTACTAAGCGTGCTTTGTTGTTTCCATGAGCGCAGGTACAGATCTTCAGGACCATATTGAAGCAGCAGGAGCACAAAGATCCCTCCAGGACCAGATCTGGAGAAAGGGGCATCTGTAAGCCCCCATACAGTTTCGTGTGCGGGACTAGGAGGCCTGCGTAGGTGCACCATTCCCTTACGGGGAATACATCCAATCGCTGCTCTATATTGTGTAAATATTTGTATCAAAATGATGGGTATCCCTAAGAGGGACGAACTTGTAACCGAGGATTCGAGATATCAATAAATAAAGCATCTTTATTTGTTTTCTTACTTTCGTGTTGCATGTGCTTTCAGTACTTTCATTTTGTGCAAGTGATAATATACATGATAAATCAAAATCGCAAGTAGGGTAGCCGGGGTCGCACACTAAGCATAATATTTCCATGTAAAAATATCTAGATTCATAGCTTACCAATGTTTGACTAAAGTAATAGATAGCTTGCTCTCATTTTTTTCATTCTTTTGTGCAAGTATTTTCCCTAATACAAAGTTCATTGCTGAAACATACAGATGAAAGGGGACCCCCAAAAAATGAGGATCTAATACTAGTGGAGAATCCAGGTATTTCTTAATGTTATCAAAAGATTTTTGACATTCATCTATCCATGAAAATGGCACCCCCTTTTGTAACAGGTGATTGAATGACCTGCATTTGTCAGAAAGTTGCACAATGAAATGATGGATTGATTGAATCTTTCCTTGTAAACTACACAATTCCTTTAAATTTTTTGGGGGAGGCATCTCCATGATGGCCTTGAATTTTTTGGGTCCACCTCAATGCCTCTTTTGGATATAATGAACCCTAGTAGTTTTCTAGAGGTAACACCAAAGACACATTTCTTAGGGTTCAACCTTACATTATGCTCTAGAAGTCGATCAAAGACTTTTTCCAATACACCAATGTACTCTTGTCAAGTTTTGGATTTTTCCAAGAGATCATCCACATAATATTTGATGATATTATGCATGTATTCATATAATATGTATGTCATGACACATTTATAAGTGGCAACTACATTTTTGAATCCAAAGAGCATCACCTTGTAACAAAAATACCCCCAAGGTGTAGTGAATGTTGTTTTGTGTTGATCATCATGATTTATTTGAATTTGGTTGTATCCTAAAAAATCATCCATTAAAGAAAGTACTTCATGGAAAACATAGGTATCGATAAGAGTATCAATATTTGGAAGAGTAAAATCATCCTTAGGACATGCTTTGTTAAGATATCAAAAACCAGTGCAAACATGTATCACCTCGTTAGGCTTGTGAATGGGTACCATGTTTGAGAGACACTCAGGATAGTTAATGGGTATGATGAAACCCACATCTAATAGCTTTTGAATATCTTCTTTGACCAAGATGGCAATGGTAGGATACATCCTTCTAAATTTTTGTTTAAACAGCTTAGCATCAGGGTGTAAGGTGAGATTGCAAACAACCAAGTTAGGGTCAAGATCCAACATGTCTTTGTAAGACCACACAAAAATTCTCTTCTTATTGAGGAGAGAAATTAATTGCTCTTGTTCATCATTGGATAAAATTTTGCCAAGTTTGATAATTTTGGGATTGTCTACATCTGAAATAAGGTTCACATCAATAGTATCTTCAATAGACATGTGAGAACCTTCCTCAAGTTGATGGGGCATTGGGATTAAAAGAAAGTCATCTATGAGATCATTAAACTCTTCTGATTTATCTTCATTTATGTCTCCCTAGAAAACCTTAGGAACTGAAGGTAAAGGTGTAGATGATTGAGGAATGTAGTTGGCTGAAGCCCTTAACAATTCCTCAGATAGGATTAACTCAAAAAAGGGTGGTGGTGAGAAAATCTGGTCCATATCAATAAGACTCATGTCAATAGAAATTGGCTTTGCCAAATTGTATGGATTACGGAGTGGGGTGAATAAGTCAATAGGATTCATGTTGACTTAAAGAGAAAATGGATGGGTGGAAAAGGTGAATGGAATAGATCCTGTTTGGTAAAACCAATGCTAGAACTCTGTTAAACTTGGACAACAACAAGCAACACAAATAAATGCAATGTACATGCAAATATATATATATATATATATATATATATATATATATATATATATATATATATATATATATATATATATATATATTTTTAATTTTGAAATTTGTTTTTGATTTATGTACATATATTACAAGAAAAATGGTTGGTGATGTGGATTAATGAGATGGAGGTGGTGGTTCACCGATTGGTTCAGCTCACTCTTGTGGAAGAAGTAAGCAAAAGATGGGTTGATGGATGGGGAAAATTCTGAGATAAAACTCATCCTGTTTAGTGTGTAGAATGATGGGGTCTGATTCTTCTTCAGATTCATCAAAAGTTATCGATATCAGATCAAATTCTTCATATATATCATATTTGGAATCATTGATACGATGGATATATTCTCCTAAATTTAAATTTAAGCTTTGAAAAGCTTATTCAAAAGAAGTGGATGAAAGTGGGTGATAACCTAAACCTGAACAATCATGCATTTCTTGATATGAAATATTGATAATCTCATGCATTCCATATCCATGTCATATTAGGCCATGTCCTTAAAAATTAACAATGTGAAAATATCAGGATGAAAAACCTAATATATGTTGTATATTGGTTGGTGTGGGTTATTTGGGCTCATCTAGGGTAACTAGATTGGACAACGAATCAAGTCCCCCATATACAAAATTAATTCTATGATGCACTAAACCCATGTTATATACCACTCCTATAGATAAGGATGGATCACATGGGTGACCATAGTCCTTAGAAGTTTTAATATTGAGTGGTGTAACTATGATGTCTTGGACCACATATTCACCAATACTAGGATTAGTGAGGTGGACCTCGAATTGGGATGATGTGGATGGATTGGATGTAGATGGAACTAACTCATGGTTGGCTGATGGTATCTCACAATCTATAATTTTGACTTGTGAGACATTTGCTTATGTGTATGAATATGGATTTTATTGGGTGGATTTTTGAATTGGTAATAATATGGAAAGAGTGGTGGAGGATGTTGATGATGTGGCTAATGTAGATTGAGTTTTACCACATGTGCATGTAGTCAATGTTTATGAATATGGGGGTATGGAAGTGGATGCTTGATGTGAATTGGTTATTGGAAGCTCCTCAAGAATAGGGGCTTTAGATGATGATATGGATGGGGTGGTTTATGATGTGAGAAATAGATAAGTGAAACGAAGCATGGATTCATAGGGGTTTGAGATAAAATTACAATACTTAAATGATTCAACATCCATTGGTATGCAATGTATTTGTCCTTCATGTACGTATTTCAAGAATTGATGTAATATGGAGGAGACACATCTCATTTCCCTCATCCAAGATCATCCAAGGAGTACATTATACGCCATGGACCCTTACAAGATGTGGAACATAGTATGTAATGTTTTGACCCCTACTTTGATGGGAAAAATAATATTGTCAACTATGGAGTAGAAAACATCGCTAAATGATTTCAAGGTAAAAGAGGATTTTGTAATGTGGTCTAGTTGAAGCTTGAGATGTTGAAGGGCAGATGTGGTGATGATGTTTATGGAGGACTCGATATCAATTAAAACTCTTTTGAAAGGCTTCTTGTCAATCTACACCATGATTTGTAATGGAGGGTCCATTGATTTCGATGATATTGGTTTGATCTCAAAATCAAATAAAGTGATGGAAGACTCCATACATGTTTGAATATTCCCCATAAAATTGTTAAATGCATTAACATCTTGAGATTGAAGTTCAATGGATTTTAGAATATCCATTAATGTTTTACAATGTGGAGGATATTTTTGGATTAGCTCATATATGGATAGTTTATCTGGAGCCATTTTTAAGTATATGGTTAACCGACTACTCAATGAGATGATTGGCCTAGATGGAAGATTGGAAGGATGAATGGATTGATATGGATGGACCAGAATATGGATTTGCTGGGAGGGATTGGTGGAAAATTGGATGGGATATGATGATGTGGTAGGTTGAGACACACTTTCTTGTGGAGATATGGGTGGTTGAATAGACTACTACTAAATATTTTGTTGATTGGAGCATTGTTGTTGACCTCAGGTTACTACATGAATAGCACCCACAAAACCTTGGTACTATTGAATACTAGTAACCTTATTAGGAGGTATCTTGGTATTTGACCCTCCTGTTGTTGGTTGTACTTTCTCATGATGATGAAGTGGTGTTTGATAAATCCTAAGATTTTGATTTTTTTGAGCTAGAGGACTGTTAAGCTTGATAGATCCTAACTCAATAAGGTCTTGTATTCTATATTTGAATTGATGGCAGTTATTGATATAATGCCCATTATTTATATGATAAGGTTAAAATAAATGCTCCCTGTAGTGTTTACTATGTTTAGTAGAATCATCAGGTTTGACCTTAGGAAATGAAATTTTATTTGTATCATATAACCTATGGAAAATGGAGGCATAATATTTAGTCAATGGGGTATATTGATGGGGTTGTTGAGTAGATTATCGATGTGGTTAGTTTTCCATAGTTGACACTATGTTTTAAATTTATTGAGTAGTTGAGGGAACCACATGATATTAAATTTATCATGGTTGTTATTGAACCATTATTGGCTAGCTCATAACCACTTTTACTTGATTGGATGAATTGGTCGGATTGGCCTGATTGGATTTTGACTAGCCAGAATAACTTCCTTTATATTGGCCCTTTGCCATTATTTATTTTTAGGATTAAGCACTCCTTAGATTTTTATCTCCTCAATTGTGCTAGCCTGGGTAAGAGCTTCATCAAATGATCTATGTTGCTATAATTGCAATAACCAAGATATGGGTTTTAAGCAACTCTTAGTGAACAATCGGGTCAGCTCCTTTGTTGGTAGGGCAAATGGTAATTTGGTGATAACGGCCCTCCAACGGTTACCAAATTCATAGACAAACTTGTCATAATATTGTTTTAAATCATATATATCAAATAATGCGACTTTATTTCTTATATTGAGGGAGGATATTTCAATAAATGTCAACCAATTGCTCAAAAGTATAAATACTATGGTTGGGAAAATGATTATGCCATTCTACAACATCTCCCCCTAATGTTTGAGGGAAGGTTCTAATAATTAGAGCATCATTGCTTTAAATTCTAAAGCAAGAATGAACAAATGAGCTCACATGCTCTTTAGGGTTCTTTGTCCCTTTAAATTTATCAAACTTCGATATTGTGAAATCTACTGGATATGGTGGTGATGGTACCGAAGAATGAATTGGTTGATTGATCAGTTGATTTAGGGTAGGCTTTTGGTTTATCATGCTAGGAGCATATTGTATCAAATTATCAATCTATTGCTACATGACCTGGATTCAAGGGTCCTCCCCAAGAATGTGGAAACCCTAAATCACTTGATGACTTTGTGATGGTGAGATGGAAATATGTTGAGGTGTAATGAGGTGATGATGACTTGGTAGAGTGGATTGGTGTTGATGATAATGGGGTTGATTAAGGAATGATTGTGAATGAAGATATGTCGATGATGTATGAGGGCTTTGGATATGTTGGTTGATGGGAATAGAATGGACATGGGTTGGCAGTGATGTTGGAATGGAAACCATAGAATATTGTGGTACCCAATATGGACTTTAACTAAAAAATATGGGCTGAGTAGAAATAGGTTGAGGCTTAGGGTTGATCACCTAAACTTGTTGTTGAGTGTTCTATTGCTGCTTAAGCAATTTGTTGAGATGTTCCCAAGTTTTATGTATTTCCATATCAGTGATTGATGGAGTGGATGTGGATGGGATTGATGAGGTAGGTGGGGGTAATTTGAAATGGGAATTGCAACTTTATGGGAGACACTAGATGGCATGGACATGGGCACTTGTGAAGCAACATTAACATGTGCTTCATACAAGGGGTTACCATAGACTGAGGTGTATGAGGATGGAATGGATGTACTTTGAACACATGATGATTGTGGTATGGATAGATATTGGGAAGGTACAATAGATACCTCAAGAAGAGGGTTATTGTACAATTTGGTAAGGCTTGAAGGCTAGGAGGAGATAAGTTCCTGCTGTAAAGAAGGATCATGTCTAGGTGAGTTAGGGATTGACTCTAAGATATAGTTAGTGGATTTCAAAAGAGCTTCCACTTGTGCCATGTCTATATGGGTGATGTGATGGTCAATGATTGGTGAAGATGATTATATTTATGGAATGACCATATGAAATAATTGTGTGTGGGGCACAGTCTATGAGGGACCCACAGATAAATCTAAATGACTTTCCTGTATCACACTAGGGGGATTTATCATGGAAGTGGTAGTGGAAGATGATGATGAAAAATCCATTGCTGAAGGGGTTTGATTGGTGGATATTTGATTCATTATTTTATCTTGATTTCTTATTAATACCATAAACTAATGAACCAAATATAAAATATGCTAGAAAATAAAATGCATAATGAAAAACTTACAACATCAAATAGGTAATCCAATCCTATGTTTATGCAGACTTACAGATAAGCATATGTATTTTTAGGCAAAATTACAGATAAGCATGTGTATTTTTCCTCCTCTCTTTGAAACATATTTGAGTACCTATAAAATGCACCTAGGTGTTTCTTGAATGTCCCATGAGCACTATAGGGCATCCGTGCACCTTCTGTTCAACTCCTGCAATTTTTTAGAAACCCTGATTCTATGAAATTTGCATGATCTATTTTTCTAAAAACCTGCAACATGAAAATAAAAAACCACAAGTTAGTGATAAGATAATTTAAAATTTAGAACCCTTTATGGGTCCCACCATGATCACCATTTGTGAATGCAAATCGAACAACACCAAAATATGAACTAATACACAAAATTGTACAATGAAATGAAATTTTATTATGTTGGCCATGGATCTTCAATGTTACAGTAAAATGTACCCCAAATACGGGGTTACAAATATTATTATGCTTAATACAATGATTACAATACACTAGGGTTCTTTGAAACCCTAGTAAACAAATAGTGGTGGTGTCTTCACGTTTGATCTAATCCCAACAGAGGTGAGTGGGATTTCTAATATCCTATGTAGGACCACTCTAGCTTCAACAACTACCAATAAATATAATTCTTAGATCTACACACATAAAACAACAAGAGTGCTCCACTACGTGAGACCCTTAGTAATAAAATTACTAAAAATCCTAGTTGCAAAAATAATGTTGTAAATAGATATAAGAATACTAAATTGAATGCAATGAATATTTTACCTTATGTCACGCTAACTTGTTGTCTTTTGATCTTCATCGTTGTTGCATTAAACGGTGTGCAAATGTCCTAGTGACACCCGAGGGGTAGTGGGGCTATAGAACTAGGGTTTTGAATGCTTATGGGTGCTTGGAGATGGTAGGAGGTGCCTAGAGGTGCTCGATGATGGAAGAAAGTTCCTATAGGTTCTTGAGGATGACAAGAAGCATCCAGAGGCACTCAGAGAACTTAGAGGAGTATTTTTAGGACTGAAATAGAAGCTACAGAAGCATATATAGTTCATGTGAGGTGGACAATGGTGGATGCAGAGGTGATGATGATGGATGGAAATGATGGCAAGGAGACTTAGAATTCTTAGGGAAAAATACTTAGGGACTCCAAAAGCTCCAGGGATTCAAGGGTTGAGTCATCAAAATGACTCCTCTTTATAATCTCTCCTAGGGCATGTTAGGGTTTCAATGATACAATTTGTGTGGTCAATATTAAAACATGATGGAGGGTGGAGATTAAATTTGGGCATGTAGTATGGATTAAGGTAGATGAGTGGTTGGGATTAGATCATTATGGATGGTTGGGATTAATTCATATATATATATATATATATTTATTTATTTATTAAATATATATATATATATATATAATATTAAAAATATTATTATTTAAATATATATTAAACAAATATATATAAATAATAGGTAAATGTGATGGGAAACTATGGATGGAAGACAAGTGGCTAGATTTTTGTGTATACACATACATTGCAAACAACTGAAAAAACACAACCTCCACAAGTAGAGCAATAAAATCCAAATAGAATGGTGCAATAGTCCCCATCAAAGGACTCGGGTAATATTCCTATCCCTTCTTCTATGTCTCATTCTCCTCTAATATCCCCAAGGAATTTCCCTTCTTATTTTTATAAAAAAATAGAAATGTCCCCCTCTCCTCAAGATCATACATCCCCTTCACAAGTTTCCTCACCACCTCCATCAAAATCCTCTTCTCCTCCACCTATTTTATTAGAAGCACAAGTTCAATATTCTCTACTTCAAACCTCTTCTCCCCCATTATCAACACCTTTTATCATCTCAATGGGACAATAGATATCATCATCTACTCCACCATATTCCATAGTAGAATCTATGATAGCAACACCCACAACTTCAAATTCTACTATTATGACCATTCCAGATACTCCAATTCCACTTGTGTCATCTTTGGTAACCACCTCCACTTCCCCAACTAATCTTGTTATCACCACTTATTATAAGGTAAAAAATATATCAGTTAGTGCATGCGATTGGTGGAATTCCAAGTTTACAAAGCCCTCTAAGAAGGCTCCATGTAAAAGGTAAACTTCGATGGTAGATATAGTTCCTCACAAGAGAATGAAGTTGATTATCACTCCTATGGTGAATAATCTTGAAAAGGATATGAATTTAGATTATTATCAGTTGGAAGAAAAAACATAAGATATTACTCAATTGCACATGGAAGATGATATTGTAGATGCTAAATATCACATGGATACTATCTACTTGTAAGATGATATCTATAAAGAAAAATATGAAAAGTTAGAAGTGAATGTGGAGGAGTTGGAAATTTCACTCAAAGAACAAAATAATCTAGAGAAAGCTTTAATGAATGAAATTAAAAAGTGGTCAGATAAGTTCTAAGAAGTTACTAGATACCTGCAAGAAGTTGAAAGTGCTCAAGCTCAAAATAATATTCTTAATGAAAAAATAGCCAACTGCAACACTAGTTGCAGGTGGAAAAGGTTAAGGCATCAAAATGAGGTGAAAAAAATAAGAAGGGATATTTGGAACAAGATCCAATAAAAGGGTTTAGAGTCTCAACCTATCTTTATCTTCTTGTATGATCTTAGTGTTGTAGTTTTAAATGCCAAAAGGATAATTGATGCTACACAAGGAGAGGTTCAACCAAAATTAATGATAATAGAAATAATTTACAAGTTAGCTAAAGTGAGATTCAAGGTTGGAGCAAAAGTAATTCCAAGAAAACAATGGTGTTCTGCTAGAATGATTTCCAAGGATATCCTAGAAAAGAATAAGGTAATATAAAAAGGATGGCAACTGGTTGACAATGTTGGAATAATTGAGTTGTCATTGATGTCAAATGTTGTTTTGGTTAATAGCAGTTGTCATTGATGTCAAAATAAAATCATGATGTGTTGGAGTAAACTATGCAAGACAAATATATCTTCAAAAGGTATACAAGACAAAGTGTGAAATTTAATATTTAAATATTAAGAGTGGGATATACTTTAATATTTAAATTAAATATTAAAGTAAATGTTAAGATATAAAAGTTTAAATATTTAAATCAATGATTTAAATATTTTATATGAAGTGGAAAGTTGAATTTGAGGGCCGATCCTAATGTTGGAGATTAAAAATTATTTTTGATATATATATGGTTCTAACATTATGGTTGAGTGTGATTTGAGAGAGCACCTTGGTGTTGCCTTCATAGAAAGAGTAAGTTTATTCATTTGTAGAGTGTGCCTTCATCTACGCTTGGAGAGTGAGTAAATCCGAAGAAGGGAGTGAGTTCCTTTCATTCATTGGAAGTGTGAGCACCTTTACTTGCACTAGGAAATATTGAGAACCTTTCTTTCATTGGAAGTGTGAGTGCATTCACTTGCACAGGGAGAGAGTGTGCCTTCATTTGAGTGTTGGGAGAAAGAGTGTGCCTTTGTTTGAGTGTTGGGAGAGAGAGTGATCTTTCATTTGAGTTTTATAAAGGTGAGAGCATTCATCTGGGCAAGCGCAATGAGAGCATTCATTTAAGCAAGCACCTTCACTTGCGAAAGAGAAAGTATTTGTTTGCGCTCAAGGAGAAAATATTTCCAGCAGAGGTGAAATATCAATAAGAATTTATAGATTCATGTTACAATTCAATTACAACATTGGGAAACATCAAAAAGTGGTTGAAGATCTACCAAGAAAAATTAAACTAGAGCAACAAGGTATATGATATTTAAGTGGTAGTGTATGCGTGCAGTCATCAAGATTAAAGAAAAAAGTTCTGCTGGAACTCTGTGACAAAGACAACAAATATGTCAAGCTAGAAGATAGATCACCATAGCAAAAAATTATTTTTAGACTATTGAAAACAGAGCCAGTGCCATAAAAGAAGAAAAATATTGAAACAATGAGCAAGATCAAGTGAAACCTATAAGCCACAATTGTTGAAGGTGAAATGTTGCATGCGGTGTGTTAGGATTTTATCACAGACAACATAGGAATGCAAGCAAATTTTTTTGATTGAGCTAGTCTAGCAAAGACAATAGTACACAAGGTAGAGAGTTAGCACCAAGTCAGCAAAGTAAATAATTCAAATAAGTGTGGAGGTAGATTAGTGGAAGTTGTCCAAGAAAGCTATCAACACCAAAATATATTCAGA
The DNA here is from genome assembly GCA_028583015.1 of Wollemia nobilis. Taxonomy (NCBI): domain Eukaryota; kingdom Viridiplantae; phylum Streptophyta; class Pinopsida; order Araucariales; family Araucariaceae; genus Wollemia; species Wollemia nobilis. Next base: position 1,411,505 of record JAQPPZ010017049.1, on the reverse strand, counting down.
CAAAGAGAAAAATAACAAAAACTTAAGGAATTATTTTTACTTTCATAAATTTAATTATGCATGTCTTGAAAGGAGTTATAAGGGTTTAAAAGGTTTTTGATTTAAATTTTAAATCAAAAGAAAGTGACAGATTTGAAATGCATCATATTTGCTGAGATAGAGTTGTGGCACATTATTATTGTTGAAAATAGAAATGCATGATTATTGTTGAAGATAAATATGGAATGTATTATCTTTGTTGAGAAAGATTTGAAAATCATTATTATTGTTGAGAAAGATTTGAGAATCATTATTATTTTTGAGGATAGAGTTGAGGCACATTATTATTGTTGAAGATAAATATGGAATGCATTATATTTGTTGAGAAAAGAGTTGAGATGCATTATTATTGCTGAAGATAGAATTGAGATACATCATTATTTGAAGAAATATTTGGAGTGAATCATCTTATTGAGGCAGATTTGGAAGAGTTATATTGAGCAGATTTGAGAAGGATTTTAAAGCAATTTTGAGAAGACTTGAATAGGATTTTGGAGCATATATGAGCAGGTTGTGGAGTAGATTTGATCAGGTTTTATGAGCATATTGGAGTAGGTTTGAGAAAAATTATAGAGCATGTTTGAGAGAAGACTTGAGCAGATTTTAAACCAGAGTAGATGGGATTGGTGTCTCCTATGGATTAAGGTACACAAACCATATTAGAGGGGATTGGTGTCTCTTGTGGATTGAGGTCCACGAACTAGAGTAGATGGGATTTATGTCTCTTGTAGATTGAGGTCCATGAACCATATTAGAGGGGATTGGTGTCTCCTATAGATTGAGGCCCACAAACCAGATAAGAGGGAATTGGTGTCTCCTATGGGTGGGTGTCCATGAAAATTGTAATAAGAGATTGGTGTCTCCTAGAAATTTATTGAAAAAATTTATAAGAAATATTTCTCCGTGGATGTAGCCCAAATTGGGTGAATCATAGTAAATTTGTGTCTCTTATGTGTGTGGTGATTTATGCATTGTTTCATTATTGCAATTGATAATAGTGGATAATATTGCTTTGAAAAGAAAAGTAAAAGTTTTATCTTATACTGTTCATCCCCCCTCAGTATAAGGTTGTGTTCTTTAATTGGTAACAGAGTGGGTTCCTTCGTGAAAACCTAACTTAAAGGAAGATCTTACAAGAACACACATGACCACTAAAGTGCTAGAAGATGCTCCTATGATTGAAATCAACAAGAGAGATCCAAAAAATGAAGAAGAAACCATGGTTAACATAGGGGAGGAACTTATTGCTGCTCTTGGAGAATTAAAATGGGCTATAAAGAATAATTCAGGATTGAAGGCTAGAGTTCAAGAGTGTGAGGAAATAAAGAAAAAGCTTCTACAAGATCTCATAGAATTAAAAGTGAAGGTTGAAGAGGCAAAGAGAATTGAAGTTATGGTTAATAAATTAAAATCAAAAGAATTGGAATGTGAAAAATTGGAACATGAAGTTGTCTCTCTAAGAAAGGAAGTAGAAAACTCTAAGGATAAGTTATAGCAAAATATAAGGTTAGAGAAATAGAAAGAGGAGTCAATCTCAAAAGGAACAAATAAATAAAAGAAAGTAAGTAAAGAAGAGCCCATGATCTATATTGATGTATTTAAGGGTAAAAGCATCCAAGAGGAATAAAATAGAGAATCATCATGGACAGAAGTCAATCACAGGAACAAATATGAAAGAACCATGCAACCATATCATCCAAGGCAATAAAAAAAGTTTAAATATTTCTTCCACGGTTATTTTTTTCATTTAAAAAATATGATCATAAAGTTGTATATTGCATGGTCTATGTAAAAAATAATGTTGGAATCATCAATAGAAATTACAATTTTTTTGCACCTCTCATGAATAACAATGTCATGTGTTACAAATGTAATAATTTTGGGCACAAATCTATATGGTGTAAAACAATATTTCTTGAACTTCCTAAATCAAGCAAGAAATATGAAGGTCAAAGAATTCAGAAGATGTCCTCAAAAGTTTAGAAAAAGAAAAAGGAACAAGAAAAGGAAAAGTCCATGTTGGTACAAACAACTCTTCATGTGCAAAATGAAGGAAATCAGTGGTATATTGATAGTGGTTGTTCAAGCCATATGACAGGTGATAAAAGTAAATTTCTTTCTCTCAAGAAAATAAATGGAGGAATAGTGAAATTTGGTGATAATACTTCTACCAAAATTGTTGGAAAAGAGACTTTGAGCTTGGATAATGGAAGATCAAGGACAAAAAATGTGTTATATGTTGAAGGATTGAAGCACAATCTACTAAGTGTAAGTCAGCTATGTGATCAAGGGCACACAGTCATATTTCACCCAAATGGATGTGAGACCAAGAAATCCAAAACAAGAAAGCTTATTGCAAATGATGATAGAGCTACACAAAATCTCTACACATGTTGTGCGATATTAAAGGAGAAAAAAGTTTTATATCACAAGAGGATGAAAGTTGGTTATGGCATAGAAGAATGGGTCACCTAAAATTTGACAACATAGTAAAAATAAGCAACAAATAGGCAGTCAGAGATTTGCCCAAGATAGCAAAACCCCCAAGCATGGTTTGTGCACAATGCCAACATGGTAAGCAAACAAGAAAAATTTTCAAATCAAAGGAGTTTTCTTCATCCAAGAGTTTGGAGCTATTTCACACTGATCTATGTGGGCCTACAAGGACAAAGAGTTTACAAGGTGAGAGTTACAACATGTTATTTATTGATTATTTCTCTAGAATGACCCGGATAACATTCTTAAAGGAAAAATCAGAAGCATTTGAAAAGTTCAAGGCATTCAAGGCACTAGTAGAAAATGAAAAAAAATATATCAACTTCTAATATCATATATAGGAGGAAATCAAGAGACAATACTCAGCAATAAGAACTCCACAACAAAATTGAGTAGTTGAAAGAAAAATAGAACTGTTCAAGGTATGGCAAGGGCTATGTTAAATGAGTCTAAGATTTTTGATGTGTTTTGGAAAGAGGTAATTCATACAGTTGTTGATATTATCAATAGAGCTCAAGTAAGAGTAAATCACCACAAAACTTCATATAAGCTTTGGAAGGGAAGACCAACTACTGTGAAGTACTTCAAATTTTTTGGAAGAAAATACTACATTAGACAAGAAGAGAAAAATCTGGGTAAGTTTTATTCTAGGTGTGATGAGGGTATCTTCCTTGGTTATTCCACTAAGAGCAAAGCCTATAGATGGTACAATAAAATATCATATACAATTGTGGAAAGTTCAAATGTAATAATTGATGAAGAAATAGATCGAAGAGAACCAACTCAAGAGATTGTGTATCAAGAAGGAGAAATTTGCAAAGAAGAACAAGGTGAAGAAACTAAAGAAGATGAGACACAAAGGGCACAACCTAAGACATCATTCAGGTATGTGGAAAATAATCATCCAAGAGAACTAATTATTGGGAATCTAGATGAGAGGCAAACAAGGAGGAAGCTAATAGGAATAGGTGAACATGTAAATTTTTATTTGCTATCTAAAGTTGAGCCCAAGGATTTCAATGAAGTAAGTGAAGATAAATATTAGATTAATCCAATGGAAGAAGAGTTAGACCAAATAGAAAATATTGAGACTTGGGAACTTGTCCCATGTCCAAAAGATAAAAATGTAACTGGCACCAAATGGGTCTATAGAAATAAGCTAAATAAATATGGTTAGGTTGTCAAAAAAAAAAGAAAGACTTGTGTGCAAAGGCTACACACAAGTTGAGGGGATTGAATTTGAAGAGACATTTGCTCCCGTTGCACATATTGAAGCCATAAGAATATTCCTAGGTTTCTCAAGCTTTAGAAACTTCAAGGTGTATAAAATGGATGTAAAATCAGCATTTCTCAATGGTTACTTAGAGGAAGATCTCTACATAGAGCAACTAGATGGTTTTAGCTTGACAGATAAGTTGGACTATGTATGTATATTAAAGAAGGATCTATATGGACTAAAGCAAGCCCCTAGGGCTTAGTACTCAAGGTTGGATAAGTATCTCCAAGAACAAGGTTTCAGAAAAGGTATAGTTGATAGCAATATATACATCAAAATGAAGGAAATAACTTGTTGATTGCAGTGGTCTATGTGGATGATATCATTTTATAAGGTAGTAACGAAAAGATGTGTTAAAAATTTTCAAAGTGTATGCAAAATGAATTTGAGATGTCTATGCTTGGTGAGTTATCCTTATTTCTTGGTTTGCAAATTTTACAATCAAATAAAGGTATATTTCTCTCTTAGACATGTGAAATAAATGTTGAAAAATTTTAGGATGGAGGATTGCAATCATGTGAGTACCCCCATGGTTACAGGATGTAAGTTAAGTAAATATGATGAGTCTCCTGAAGCAAATTAGACATGTATAGATCTATGATTGGAAGTTTACTATATGTCACAACTACTAGACCATGTATAATGCAAACAGTTAGATTAGTGGTAATATTTCAAGCGACACCAAAGGGAACACATGTACAGGTATTAAAGAGAATATTTAAGTATGTAAAAAAAACTATGGGGTTTAGACTGTGGTATCCCAAAAGTAATAATTTCACTCTCACTGCATATACAGATGTGGATTGGGTAGGTAGTGTTTATGACAGAAAAAGCACAAGTGGAGGAGCATTCTTTCATGGATATTTTTTAGTCTCTTGGCTAAGTAAGAAACAAGCATCAATATCTCTATCCACTGTAGAGGTAGAGTACATTGCAAAAGTTGCTTTTTGTACATAGGTTTTATGGATGAAGTAAATTTTAAGTGATTCCAAAATAGAGCATGATCATACCATATCCATACTTTGTGATAATACAAGTGCCATAATATTTCAAAGAATCCAGTGATGCATTCAAGGACCAAACACATTCTAATCAAATATCATTTTTTGAGAGAGCAAGAGATTGATCAGCAAGTTAAGTTGGAATATGTTGCTACAAAGGAAAATATTATTGACATCCTTACCAAACCACTACCAAAGGAGACTTTTGAGTTCTTAGAGGGAAGTTGGGAGTAGTTTAATCTCATATCAAAATTGATCACCTCAAGAAAAGGAGGTGGTAAGGGGTTGTGTTAAGTGTTTAATTTTAGTCCCAAGGATCCCTTTGCCATTGATGTCAAAGGGGGAGAATTTAAGTGAGGGGGAGTAGCATGTCAGGGGGAGTAGCTTGAGAAGAAGGCAATTTTATTTGAAGGGTTGCGATAAATGACAAAGGGGGAGATTGTTGGAATAATTGAGTTGTCATTGATGTTAAAGGTTATTTTGGTTAATATCAGTTGTCATTGATGTCAAAAGAAAGTCATGATGTTTTGGAGAAAACTATGCAAGACAAATATATCTTCAAAAGGTATGAAAGATAAATTGTGAGCTTTAATATTTAAATTAAATATTAAAGTAAAGGTTAAGATATAAAAGTTTAAATATTTAAATCAATGATTTAAATATTTTATATGAAGTGGAAAGTTGAATTTGAGGGCCGACCCTAATGTTGGAGATTAAACATTATTTTTGATATATATATATGGTTCCAAAATTATGGTTGAGTGTGATTTTAGAGAGCACCTTGGTGTTGCATTCAAAGAAAGAGTAATTTCATTCATTCGTAGAGTGTGCGTTTGTCTGTGCTTGAAGAGTGAGTGCCTTTCATTTTTTGGAGCCTTTCATTTGTTGGAAGCGTGAGTGCATTCACTTGCACTGGGAAAGAGTGAGAGGCTTTCATTTTTTGGGAACATGAGCACCTTTTATTGTGTAAGGAGAGAGTGTAACTTCATTTGAGTGTTGGGAGAAAGAGTGTACCTTTGTTTGAGATTTGGGAGAGAGAGTGTGCTTTCACTTGAGTGTTGGAAATATGAGAGAATTCATATAGGCAAGTGCAATGAGAGCATTCATTTAGGCAGGCATCTTCTCTTGCAGAAGAGAAAGCATTTATTTACGCTCAAGGAGAAACTATTTCTAGTAGATGTGAAATATCAATAAGGATTTGTAGATTCATGTTACAATTCAATTACAACACTAGGTAATGTCAAAAAGTGGTTGAATATCTACCAAGCAAAATCAAACCAGAGCAAAAAGGTATATGACATTGAAGTGGTAGTGTATGGGTGCAATCATCAAGATTAAAGAAAAGAGTTCTACTAGAACTCTATGACAAAGACAACAAAGATGTCAAGCTAGAATATAGATCACCATAGAAAAAATTTGTTTGTAGACTATTAAAAAAGGAGCCAACGCCATAAAAAGAGATTTTTTTTTAAACAATGAGCAAGATCAAGTGAAACCTAGAAGCCATGGTTGTCGAAGGTGAAACGTTACATGCAATGTGTTAGGGTTTTCTCACACATGACATAGGAGTGCAGGTAAAATTTTTTTATTGAGCTATTCTAGCAAAGATAAGAGTACACGAGGTAGATAGTTAGTGCTAGGGCAACAAAGTGAATGATTAAAATAAGTATGGAGGTGGATTAGAGGAATTTGTCCAAGAAATTTATCAACGCCAACAAAAGATATTCAAGCAAAGAGCAAAAGAACAAAAATGTAAGGAATTATTTTTGCTTTCATAAATTTTATTATGCATGTCTTGAAAGGAGTAATAAGGGTTTAAAAGGTTTTTGATTTAATATTTAAATCAAAATAAAGTGACAGATTTGGAATGCATCATATTTGTTGAGATAGAGTTGTGGCACATTATTATTGTTGAAAATAGAAATGCATGATTATTGTTGAATATAAATCTAGAATCTATTATTGTAATAACCTTGCAAATTTGATTTCTAATTTTATATGCAAGAATGAGATACTGCTTAAATTCTTCTGTGATTTTAGGAACAGGTGACCATAAGGGCAGATGCAAGACTAAAGAAATGGACGACTCGACAATTGTTAGCTAGTGGAAGGTAAGTCAAGGGAAATGATGAGCGGCGGAGTGTTTGCTAAGGAAAAAGGAATTGTAGAATTCCTACCAGTAATGCATCCGCCAACAATCCATATAGTTGCATTTCATATAGTTGCATTACTTAGGAATTCTTGTGAATGCTTTGCTTTGTGGAAATTTAAGTTAATTTATAAAATAAAATAAAAAGGAAAATTTCTATAATTTAATATTAAAAAAAATAATAATAATAATAATAATAAATAATATATATAATAATAATAATAATAATAATAATAATAATAACTTACTAGTATCATATTTGATAAAGGTAAAGAATTATATTAATAAATATAATAATTTATAATAGTAATAATATAATAATTAAAAAAAAGAATAATGATTAGAAATAAATAATAATTTATAATAATTAAATAATGGAAAAGAAAATAATAAGATATTGATAATGGTTAGAGGAAGATAATATTGATTTTATAAAATCAAAATCGTGCATGGTGGCTAACCATAGACCCACGAAGGATTCTATATTAATAATTTATATATTAAAAGTGGTTGAAACTTTGCATGACAAGTGGATGGGTTAAGGGGCTTACACCACCATAACAGGTGTTTAAATTTAAGTTAACCAAATTGCCTATAAAAGAAGGATGAAAAAATTAAGAAGGGGAAGGGGGGAAAAATAAAAACGAAATCATGGAATTGGAAGAAGAGAGAGAGAGAGAGAGAGAGCGAGAGAGGAAGAGGGCTGAATAGTGCAGAGGCACCTGTAGTTCGAACTATTAGGTCAGATTATCACCATGTTGTGTCTTCCTTTTGAAATTCTTCAGTTTATTGCTTGCTGAAATAATGAAAATTCTCCTTTAAAAAAAAAAAACTTATATGCTGGTTTTACTGGTAATTAAATGAGAATGGAATGTTGCAGTGTTGATATTTTAAAGTGGCTTTGAGATTGCATTGGAAAGAGATTAAAAAAAAAACTATTCCATGAATTTAAGATGAAAGTTGGAAAAGTTTTTCTTTAAAAAAAAAAAAACTTAGATTGCATTTAGACTGTATGTGAATGCATGATAGGGTAGCTGCATTTGCATTGTTAGAGCCGTTATGACCCTTGCTAGCCACCGACTCACATGGTTTGAGCTGGCAACAAGCATCAACAAGCTATGGTTTCAATTTTATAGCACTAGAAGAACGAATTTAAATAATTTCAGCTTCTGTGGTGATGTGTATAAAGAAGGCGTTTGGCAGTCTAAGTAATATATAAAATATGTTTTAATTATGTAGAAACAAATTTCTTTTTATAAATTACTCTCATTCGTATATGGAAGCCTCGTGTAAATAAATTTTAGCCTGGAGACATCTATTATATGTAAAACCAGCTGAATACTCTTAAAATATTTAATTTGAATTTTATTTCTATTAAGATAATTAAGAACTGAGGGAAAACGTTTTTATCTCAGGAAGGTATGAATGAAATTTTTGACAGTAAGCTCATGTTATTGCATACGAATGATAGAGTGTAAGTAAATCTGGTTTGACAGCAGAATGGAAATTGTATAATCTAATGTGTTTTTGTAATTTGTCTTGGAGGGTGCCTTAATTAAAAACCAAGCCAGGAAGTAAGCTAGCCGGAGGATTAAATTCTCATAAATCTCAGCTCACATCGAAACGACAATGTGCTGTGTAAAAATGCTGAAATAAATTAGGTAAAATACTTAGGAGAGAGCTTAAAGAATGTAGGAAGCGATAGAGCTTGCTTAGTTTAAAATATAAAGGTGAGGAATAATTTAAAAATATTTACTGTATTGATTTAAAAGTTTCTAACGATTTCTAGGAGAGCTTCTGAAACTAATAAAATAATAGCAAACCATTAAAACCCTGCGGATGTTGTTAACTGTGGTATACTCCTCCTCTAGATAAAAAGGTACTCAGCTTTTCAAGCAAGGTAGTATGGAAATAAAACCGTAGGAATCACCTTTAAAAATGTATTTTAGTTTCTTTTGACATGGGAACAAATCTACCAGGAGTGCGAAACAAATTAATGGAAATCATAGTTTATTTTGGTATTAAAATGATGAGCTATTGGTCACAGAGAGTGTGGATAACTTATACTAGGTTAGAATATAAGCACAATAATAAAGTAGCTGAGGGAAAAGCACGGAATATTAAGTGGCAAAAACCAAGCAAAAGGGAATTTACACAGTGTTTTAGAACGAATAAAAATACCTGGAAAGAAGGAATTTTTGAGGATATATATATATATATTAAGAGAGGCTACAATAATTGAACAAATATGCCTTAATTATGGAAATAGAAAACGTATGTATGTGGTGCACTTAGATTAAGAGATTAATAGTTACTTATGCAAAGAGTTTATGAATTATGCTTTCATATAACATGTGCTCACAATTGGTCAAGCTTTGAAATTCTCCTTGAACTTTATTATTTACGTTTTAGTATTGCAGGTTTTATTTTAAAAATTTATGGGGTTATCATCTGATATAATAGTATTCGAAAATGAACATAGTCTATTAAATATAGTGTTTTATTTATTAGATATATATATATATATATATATAGTGTTTCCTTAATTAAAGAAATTAGCTATGGATAAAGTATGATTGTTCTTATAATAAAATAGGGTCGTCAAAATTAGATTGTTCTTATAATAATTGGATATTTTATATATATACTTATATGCTTAGCACTTGTGAATAGGGATATTTAGTGTTTGGCATAATATGCACATAAAGGAATTGGAAAGGGAAGGAATGATTTTAACTTTATTTTATATGTTGAAGAAAAGAATTTAACTTTATTTCATATGTTTTTATGGAATGGAAAATTTGTTTCACTTTTATTTGGTTAATAAAATTTAATTGTGTTTATGTTCTATTATGTTTTAATTAAAAATAATAACCTTAGTTTATGGATTCTAAATGATCTTTATTACCATGATTTTCCTTTCAACCCGTACTTAACTAAAGAAAGGATAACTTCAGTGTAAACCATAAACAAAACCCTGAAGCAACCAGTTGAATACTCTACTTTATGGTTGTGGGTAGACAACCTAAACAATATGAATGCGGGAAGGCATTCATTTTCCAAACATTAGGATGTTGAGGGAATTAAGGCTCACACCCTACTATGAGTTTCCAGTCACCATGGGGTATTGGTGGACAAAGGAAATAGGAATTTTGATATGGGCAAAATTCCTAGGCAATCTTAACTAGTACAAGGACAGAAGTGCTTATGGAAAACTTGCATAATGATATGGGCTTATGCAAGATAAGACTTATGGGGCATTTCCAATGTAGTGGTAACCCTTGATGTGATACAAGGAGGTGAGTACACATCAATCCCGACATGCACTCGCTAATACCTTTATGACAGGGTATGGGGAAATAAGTGATCAAACTCCAAGTGAAATGGGCCCTGGTAGTGAAAACCCCTGCCAAGTACTTGGATTCTCGAAAAGGAGAGGAAGTACTAAGAGGGAAAAATATATGAGACATGGCCAATATCGCACCTCACAGGTATTTCATCTGTAGCGAAATGGCATCTATGAAGGATTATGCATGCATAACTAGTATGTCTGGTTTGGAATTAAAAAAAATAATAATTACTAGAACTAGTGAAACCAAGTGGGTTGACTTGGGTTATTACAGTTGGTATCAGAGCCAATGAATTCTTAGATAAATAAAAAAAAAATTAGACTAACAAAAATGAAACATAAATTTGTAATTCATTGAGTAAACAAAACCTTAACAAAAGCTCTTTTCTACAATAGGCAATGGCATCCGGACTTAGAGCTAGTTCCTCAAAAAGACCGATGGCAGCGGCTCAACGGGAAGGGCTGACCGAGAACCCTAAATGGGTCCTTAGAAAGGTCATAAGAATAGGTGCTACTGAGGAAACTACTGAACCCCCTCGGGTAATAAGGAGGGAGAAGGAGCCTATGTTGAAGGAGGATAAAATGACTCGAATGATCCAATTAATGCAAGAACAAATGAGTCAACAGAAAAAGCAGATGGATCAAAAAAGAGCCCATATTATGGAACATATGGCTCAACAAAAGGATTAGATGCTAGAACATATGGAGCAACAAAAGTTCCAGTTAACCCAGCAATAGGAAATGATATCCCAACAACAAAAGATAATTGAAAATTTGTCTAAGGGAAAAGAAACAATGGTCATTGGGGATGAATCATCTATAGACCCTGGAAGGAGGCAAGTAGGGTCTGAGCTTGATAAAGATATGCGTAGAATTGATATCACTAAGTTTGATGGCAAAGGGAATGGAGAAGAAGCAGAAAGGTGGCTAAATAGTTTGGAAGCATACTTTGCCATCAGAACTTTGTCCTCCAAATCTAAAACCTCCTACGCAGTCTTTCGATTGATTGGGGTTGCTGCTGATTGGTGGGACACATACAGAAAAATGCATAATGTTGAAGCTACAGATGTGCCTTGGGAGGATTTTGTGATAGAATTTAAAGAAATATATTTATCCCCTCAGTTCTATCTTGAGAGAACCACCGAATTTGCAAGATTAACTCAGGGTAATATGACTGTCACTGAATACTACCAAATATTTGTGCAGTTGCTCAAATATATGCCTGAGTATGACCAAAGAACTGAAGTCAAAGTCCAAAATTTTTTGCTTGGGCTTCACCCAAATATTGGAGACCTGTTACTTATGCTTAAGCCAACATCCTTGACTGCTGCATGGGATTTGGACCATCAGCATGGAGAGAACTATAAGGCCAAAAAAGCTTATTACCATAAATCCTCTGACAAGGTGGAATTGTCAAGAAAAAAGAATGAGGGACCAACTAGATGAGAAAAGAGAAAGGGAAATAAGGGTCGGTATAAAAACAAAAATAGAAATGACAAGGGCAAGAATAAATTCCAAGGGAATAGGAATCAGGGCAACAAGGGAGGTTAGTATAAGGGAAGTTCCAACATATTTGAACAAAGGGTTAAATATGATGCTCAGGGTGGCAACAATGGAGACAAGAGGGAAAAGGCACCTCAGACTGGTTGTTGGATCTGTGGGGAGCCTCACTATGCTGATAAGTGTCCTATGAGGGCAGACAAAAGGAAGGAATCTGCAGAGCCAGTTCATAAAATTTATGCTGCAACAGGTAACCCTAAACTTAGTGGTCAAGCTACACCTTTTTTGTTGGAAGGTAAAATTTACAATAAGAATGTAAGGATTTTAATTGATTCAGGAGCTACTGATAGTTTTATTTCACCTAATATATTGAGAGACATACCGAAAAACCTGGATTTTTGGCTAACGGGTGGAAGGTTGAGTATGGCTCTGGGTAAACCCATACAGTAGATCAGTGTCTGTTTGACCCTCAGATAACTTTACCTCAAGGAAAGACTAGTTGGCATCTTTATGTAGCACCTTTACATGCCTTTGACATAATTTTAGGAATTTATTGGCTTAAGGCCCATAAGGCATTATTAAACTTTGAAGAAAGATGGATGGATTTCACTAACGACTCCAAGCAAAGAACTCAAATTTATTATGGGCGTAGGTTAGTGGAACCGCACTTTCTATCATCTATGCAAGTTAAAAGGGCCATCAAGAAAGGAAGTAGGGTCTTTGTCATCAAACTTAATAAAAAAGAAGAAGTAGAGTCAGAAACAAGTCTTTTTCAGACTTATCCAATACTAAATGACTTTCGGGATGTTTTTCCTGAAGACCTACCCGGATTACCACCCAAATGGGAATTTGAATTTTCAATAGAACTTCTTCCTGGAGCTACGCCAATAGCCCGAGCACCCTACAGAATGACTACAATAGAATTGCAAGAACTCAAAACTCAGCTTCAGGATTTGTTAGAAAAAGGGTATATTAAGCCAAGTGTTTCACCTTGGGGTGCATCGGTCCTGTTTGTGAAAAAGAAATATGGGACTTTGAGACTCTGTATTGATTATAGAATGCTCAAAAATATGAATATTAAGAACAAATACTCTTTACCTAGAATAGATGATTTGTTTGATCAGTTGAAAGGAGCCACAATTTTCTCGAAAATTGATCTCAGGTCAGGTTATCATCAGTTAAGAATTCGGGAAGAAGACACTCACAAAATAACTTTTCGAACTAGATATGGCCACTATGAATTCACAGTCCTACCTTTTGGATTAACAAATGCCCCAACAACATTTATGAATCTTATGAATAGTGTTTTTTGAGAGCAGTTGGATCAGTTTGTGTTAATATTTCTGGATGATATATTGATATACTCTAAAACCAAAGAAGAGCATGATCAACATATGAGGATTGTTCTTGAAGTACTAAGGAAAAATTAGTTATATGGAAAGTTATCCAAGTGTGAGTTTTATACTCCTCAGGTACAGTACTTAGGACATGTGATTTCAGCTGAAGGGGTGTCCGTAGATCCGAAGAAAATAGAAGCTATCATTGGATGGCCTGCCCCAAAAAATGTCTCTGAAGTACGAATTTTTATGGGAATGGTTGGGTATTACCGACGTTTTGTCAAGAATTTCTCCAAAATAGCTTATCCCATAACTAATTTGTAGAAAAAAAGGAAAAGCTTTCAAGTGGTCAGAACGATGTGAGGAGGCTTTCAAAATGCTCAAGGAAAAGTTAATCACTGCACCTATTCTCAGGATACCAGATCCTAATATTCCTTTCATTGTATGCACTGATGCCTCTACTAAGGGATTAGGTGGAATACTCATGCAGGAGGAAGGGGTAATAGCCTATGAGTCCTAAAAACTTAAGAAGCATGAGCTAAACTATGCCACACATGATTTGGAGTTAGCAGTAGTAGTACATGCCCTTAAGATGTGGTGACACTATTTGTTGGGTAAACCTTTTGAGTTGCGAACCGACCATAAAAGTCTGAGATACATATTTACTCAGCCAATGCTTAATGCCAGGCAAAGGCGCTGGATGGAAACTTTGGCAGAATATGATTTTGGCATTGAATATATTAAAGGAAAAGAAAATAAGCTAGCTGATGCACTGAGTAGAAGAAGGCATATATTTGCTATGTCTCAATGTCAATTTGATTTAGTTGAACAGATTAAAAACCTACAACTTTAGGATGAGTTCTCCCAAAAGTGCTATAAGTTGGTGCAGGAGGGATCTGAAAAAGCCAAAGAGTTTCAAATCAAGGAGAATACCCTATTTTTCCAAAATCGGATGGTGGTACCTGACGATCAAGACCTTAAGAATAAAATATTGCAAGAAGCACATTATACTCCATATTTCGCCCATCCTGGTTATGTAAAGATGCATGAAAATATTAGAAAGGATTACTATTGGCCGGGAATGAAGAAGGATGTTGCTAAATTTGTAGTAAAATGTTTAGAGTGTCAGAAGGTCAAGGCAGAACATTTGCATCCTGTTGGATGTTTGCAACCTCATACAATCCCTGAGTATAAATGGCAAGTAGTAACTATGGATTTCATAGTTGGATTGCCTAAAAATTGCTTCCAACATGATGCTATCCTGGTGGTGGTTGACAAGATGACTAAGGTGGCACATTTTATACCCGAGAATGTAAAGGACGGAGCACCTACTATAGCCCAAAAATTTTCCAGAGAAGTGGTACGACTACATGGTTTTCTTGAAACCATTATATCAGATAGAGATTCCCGATTTACATCCAAGTTTTGGAGAGCATTGCATCAAGCATGGGGAACAAAACTTAACATCAGTACTGCATATCACCCCGAGACTGATGGACAAATTGAAAGGGTTAACCAAGTTTTGGAGGACATGTTGTGGATGTATTGCATGGATCACCAAACCAAGTGGGAAGATTACCTGTATCTGGTAGAATTTTCCTATAACAACGGATATCATGCTTCACTTAAAATGGCACCTTTTGAAGCTCTATATGGCAGAAGGTGTAGGACACCTTTGTCTTGGAGCAATCCGGAGGATCGGGTGATGATCAAACTAAAAATGTTAAAGGAAATGGAAGAGCAATTAAATGAAATTTGATCTAGGCTCAAGGAGGCCTCTGATCGACAGAAGAGCTATGCTGATCTGAAATGAACTCCAAGGGAATTCATTGTGGGAGACAGAGTATTCTTGAGAGTTAAACCTTCAAAAAGCTCCATTAAATCCACCAAGCTTAGCCCAAGATTTGTAGGACCATTTGCCATTACTGATAAAATTAGCCCAGTAGCCTACAAACTGGCCTTACCCCCTAATCTATCCAAAATCCATGATACTTTCCATGTGTCTCTCCTTAAGAAATACATACCAGATCTTTCTCATATTTTAGATGTTGATCGCTTGCAGATGACCGATCCCCTGCACATTGAGGTGCAACCAGTCAGAATTCTTGGATTCAGAACAAAGCAATTAAGGAAAAGGAGCATTGACTAGTGTAGGGTCCAATGGGACCAATATTCTGAGAACAACTCCACATGGGAAGATGTGGATATGATGAAAAGACAATTTCCTTTTTTGTTTGAACAATGATAGAAATATGATTTCTCTGATTGATGAATTTTGTTATAAATTAAAAAAATTGTGTTGCTTGTAAGCACTGCTATATATATGTATTTTTTTTTTTTTTTTTTTTTTTTTTTTTTTTTTTTTTTTGTTTTGTTGTGTGGACTTGTGAAAATATATAAAAAAAATTGTTTTATATTACAAACACAGGGACTGTGTTTAGTCTTAGGGGGAAAGTATGTAATAACCTTGCAAATTTGATTTCTAATTTTATATGCAAGAATGAGATACTGCTTAAATTCTTCTATGATTTCAGGAACAGGTGACCATAAGGGCAGATGCAAGACTAAAGAAATGGACGACTCGACAATTGTTAGCCGATGGAAGGTAAGTCAAGGGAAATGATGAGCGGCAGAGTGTTTGCTAAGGAAAAAGGAATTGTAGAATTCCTACCGGCAATGCATCCGCCAACGACGCATATAGTTGCATTTCATATAGTTGCATTACTTAGGAATTCTTGTGAATGCTTTGCTTTGTGGAAATTTAAGTTAATTTATAAAATAAAATAAAAAGGAAAATTTCTATAATTTAATATTAAAACAAATAATAATAATAAATAAATAAATAAATAATATATATATAATAACTTACTAGTATCATATTTGATAAAGGTAAATAATTATATTAATAAATATAATAATTTATAATAGTAATAATATAATAATTAAAAATAATAATAATAATGATTAGAAATAAATAATAATTTATAATAATTAAATAATGGAAAAGAAAATAATAAGATATTGATAATGGTTAGAGGAAGATAATATTGATTTTATAAAACCAAAATCGTGCACGGTGGCTAACCATAGACCCACGAAGGATTCTATATTAATAATTTATATATTAAAAGTGGTTGAAACTTTGCATGACAAGTGGATGGGTTAAGGGGCTTACACCACCATAACAGGTGTTTAAATTTAAGTTAACCAAATTGCCTATAAAAGAAGGATGAAAAAAATTAAGAAGGGAAAGGGGGAAAAAAAAAAACGGAATCGCAGAATTGGAAGAAGAGAGAGAGTGAGAGAGGAAGAGGGCCGAATAGTGCAGAGGCACCTGCAGTTCGAACTATTAGGTCAGATTATCACCATGCTGTGTCTTCCTTTTGAAATTATTCAGTTTATTGCTTGCTGAAATAATGAAAATTCTTAAAAAAAAAAAAAACTTATATGCTAGTTTTACTGGTAATTAAATGAGAATGGAATGATGCAGTGTTGATATTTTAAAGTGGCTTTGAGATTGCATTGGAAAGATATTAAAAAAAAAAAGATCTATTCAATGAATTTAATATGAAAGTTGGAAAAGTTTTTCTTTAAAAAAAAAACTTAGATTGCATTTAGACTGTATGTGAATGCATGATAGGGTAGCTGCATTTGCATTGTTAGAGCCGTTCTGACCCTTGCTAGCCACCGGCTCACATGGTTTGAGCTGGCAACAAGCATCAACAAGCTATGGTTTCAATTTTATAGCACTAGAAGAACGAATTTAAATAATTTCAGCTTCTGTGGTGATGTGTATAAAGAAGGCGTTTGGCAGTCTAAGTAATATATAAAATATGTTTTAATTATGTAGAAACAAATTTCTTTTTATAAATTACTCTCATTCGTATATGGAAGCCTCGTGTAAATAAATTTTAGCCTGGAGACATCTATTATATGTAAAACCAGCTGAATACTCTTAAAAGATTTAATTTGAATTTTATTTCTATTAAGATAATTAAGAACTGAGGGAAAACGTTTTTATCTCAGGAAGGTATGAATGAAATTTTTGACAGTAAGCTCATGTTATTGCATACGAATGATAGAGTGTAAGTAAATCTGGTTTGACAGCAGAATGGAAATTGTATAATCTAATGTGTTTTTGTAATTTGTCTTGGAGGGTGCCTTAATTAAAAACCAAGCTAGGAAGTAAGCTAGTAGGAGGATTAAATTCTCATAAATCTCAGCTCACATCGAAACGACAATGTGCTGTGTAAAAATGCTGAAATAAATTAGGTAAAATACTTAGGAGAGAGCTTAAAGAATGTAGGAAGCGATAGAGCTTGCTTAGTTTAAAATATAAAGGTGAGGAATAATTTAAAAATATTTACTGTATTGATTTAAAAGTTTCCAATGATTTCTAAGAGAGCTTCCAAAACTAATAAAATAATAGCAAACCATTAAAACCCTGCGGATGTTGTTAATTGTGGTATACTCCTTCTCTAGATAAAAAGGCACTCAGCTTTTCAAGCAAGGTAGTATGGAAATAAAACCGTAGGAATCACCTTGGAAAATGTATTTTAGTTTCTTTTGACATGGGAACAAATCTACCAGGAGTGCGAAACAAATTAATGGAAATCATAGTTTATTTTGGTATTAAAATGATGAGCTATTGGTCACAGAGAGTGCGGATAACTTATACTAGGTTAGAATATAAGCACAATAATAGAGTAGCTGAGGGAAAAACACGGAATATTAAGTGGCAAAAACCAAGCAAAAGGGAATTTACACAGTGTTTTAGAACGAATAAAAATACCTGGAAAGAAGGAATTTTTGAGGATATATATATATATATATATATATATATATATATATATATATATATATAGGCTATAATAATTGAACAAATACGCCTTAATTATGGAAATAGAAAACTTATGTATGTGGTGCACTTAGATTAAGAGATTAATAGTTACTTATGCAAAGAGTTTATGAATTATGCTTTCATATAACATGTGCTCACAATTGGTCAAGCTTTGAAATTCTCCTTGAACTTTATTATTTACGTTTTAGTATTGCGGGTGAAATTATATTTAAAAAAAAAAATTATTGGGGTTATCATCTGAAATAAAATAGGTATTCGAAAATGAACATAGTCTATTAAATATAGTGTTTTATTTATTAGAGAAATATATAAATATATATAGTGTTTCCTTAATTAAAGAAATTAGCTATGGATAAAGTATGATTGTTCTTATAATAAAATAGGGTCGGTAAAATTAGATTGTTCTTATAATAATTGGATATTATATACTTATATGCTTAGCACTTGTGTGAATGGGGATATTTAGTGTTTGGCATAATATGCACATAAAGGAATTGGAAAGGGAAGGAATGATTTTAACTTTATTTTATATGTTGAAGAAAATAATTTAACTTTATTTCATATGTTTTTATGGAATGGAAAATTTGTTTCACTTTTATTTGGTTAATAAAATTTAATTGTGTTTATGTTCTATTATGTTTTAATTAAAAATAATAACCTTAGTTTATGGATTCTAAATGATCTTTATTACCATGATTTTCCTTTCAACCCGTACTTAACTAAAGAAAGGATAACTTCAGTGTAAACCATAAACAAAACCCTGAAGCAACCAGTTGAATACTCCAATACTCCACTTTATGGTTGTGGGTAGACAACCTAAACAATATGAATGCGGGAAGGCATTCATTTTCCAAACATTAGGATGTTGAGGGAATTAAGGCTCACACCCTACTATGAGTTGCCAGTCACCATGGGGTATTGGTGGACAAAGGAAATAGGAATTTTGATACGGGCAAAATTCCTAGGCAATCTCAACTAGTACAAGGACATAAGTGCTTATGGAAAACTTGCATAATGATATGGGCTTATGCAAGATAAGACTTTTGGGGCATTGCCAATGTAGTGGTAACCCTTGATGTGATACAAGGAGGTGAGTACATATCAATCCCGACATGCACTCGCTAATACCTTTATGACAGGGTATGGGGAAATAAGTGATCAAACTCCAAGTGAAATGGGCCCTGGTAGTGAAAACCCCTGCCAAGTACTTGGATTCTCGAAAAGGAGAGGAAGTACTAAGAGGGAAAAATATACGAGACATGGCCAATATCGCACCTCATAGGTATTTCGTCTACAGCAAAATGGCATATGTGAAGGATTATGCATGCATAACTAGTCTGTCTGGTTTGGAATTGAAAAAAAAAATTACTAGAACTAGTGAAACCAAGTGGGTTGACTTGGGTTTTTTATAGTTATCTTTGTTGAGAAATATTTGAAAATCATTATTATTGTTGAGAAATATTTGAGAATCATTATTATTATTAAGGATAGAATTGAGGCACATTATTATTGTTGAAGATAAATATGAAATGCATTATCTTTGTTGAGAAAAGAGTTGAGATGCATTATTATTGCTAAATATAGAATTGAGATACATCATTATTTGAAGAAATATTTGGAGTGCATTATCTTATTGAGGCAGATTTGGAAGAGTTATCTTGAGCAAATTTGAGCAAGATTTAGAGCAATTTTGAGCAGTATTTTGAGTAGGTTTTTGGAGCAGATATGAGTAGGTTGTGGAGTAAATTTGAGTAGGTTTTATGAGCATGTTTGGAGCAAGTTTGAGCAGAATTATAGAGCAGGTTTGAGAGAAGACTTGAGTAGAGTTTAAACTAAAGAAGAGGGGATTTATGTCTCCTATGGATTGAGGTCCACAAACCAGAGCATAGGGTATTGGTGTCTCCTATGAATTTAGGTCCACGAACTAGAGCAGAGGGGATTGGTGTCTCTTGTGGATTTAGGTCCATGAACTAGTGTAGTAGGGATTGGTGTCTCTTGTGGGTGGGTGTCCATGAACATTATAATAGGAGATTGGTGTCTCCTATGGGTGGGTGCCCAAGAATATTGTAATAGGATATTGGTGTCTCCTAGAAATTTGTTGAGAAAATTTATAAGAAATATTTCTTCGTGGATGTAGCCCACATTGGGTGAACCACGTTAAATCTATGTCTCTTATGTGTGTGGTGATTTGTGCATTATTTCATTATTACAATTGATAATAGTGGATAATATTTCTTTGGAAATAAAAGTAAAATATTTATCTTATACTATTCACCCCTTCCCTCTTAGCATAATCTTGTGTTCTTAAGACAAGTTGTAGGCTAGGCTAAATATAATCATCCAAGCTATTTTTAGAATCACATGATTTGGTTTCCTAGGTCTTCGGGGTGAAGAATTTTAATTCATAAGAATTGAGTAGCTAAAAACAATATTTACCTCAATCCTAGAAGATGAATCTCAGATTAAATAATGTACTGAACCTATTCAACAAGATCAAGTGGTTCAATTGATTAAATACTTGACAAAAGTTAAATATGTTGTAACTAAAATTGTTGATAGCTGTACTCAGCTATCATATGAAAAATTGCTAAACTACAACATATTCACTAGCAAATAGTGGCAATACCAAATCCTCCCCAAGAAGCTTGGGATGATGCCTGCAAAGCTCTAGAAGATATTGTCCAACTTTTAAGTGATGAATATGGAAGTGATAAAGAGGATTAGGAAGATAAAAATGATTAGGAAGAATGAGGAGAAGATGAGGAAGATGAAGAGGATTAACCTAGTAGTGATGAATAAGACCAAGCTAAGTAATAAAATGAATATCTGGAAGCAAAACAACAACAAATAGAAGAATGAGAAAAGGAAGAGGATCAATAAATAGAGGAAGATGTCCAAATTGAAAAGGAAGAACAAAGGGAGGAAGAGCCATATAAGTAGAATGAAGTAGATAATATAGGGGAAAAATGATAAAAGGAGGAATAAATTCTATTTTTGGTGTGAAGTTAGTTCTAACATATTTATGTGGCAGCAAAAGTGACATGATTTCTTTTATTCATGAGAAAGGCATAAAGAATATTCTTATAAGAGATGTAGGGCTAATTGCATATCTAGTGAAAGAGATTTATCTTTTGTTTTGCTTCCATGTGATCTGTTACTATTTGAAAAGTATTAAAACTCAAGAGAGTAACAATCATAAGGAGGTAACTTTAACGATAATTTTGGAGTAAACTTTTTTCTTTTCACTCATTTTTGTTTCACCCATTTATTTTCTTTTCATTCACCCTATTCTATTTCTTTCATTCTTCATCCATCCTACACTTTATTCATGTTTTTACCTCCCTCTCATTCACATCTATCCTATATTTTCTTTCCCATATTTCCATTCATTATTTATTTTGACTCCATTAACCCAATCAATAAGGCTCTAAGTTCTACAACTTTATGAGCAAAGTTCCCTGGGAGGTGCCAATAATGTAGGCCACTATGGCTACATCACCAAGAATATAGTCAAATTTTTCAAAAAATGTCTAAGTGTTTAGGAAGAGTCTCAAAACCATAAGTTTTTTTAAATCCAAATTTAGAAGATAGTCAAAGCCACTCAATGGGAAAGAACTGCATCCATGAGACAATAATTCCTTGAAACCATGCTCATCTTGGCTAAAAGAAAGATAAGTCTTCAAGTGACCATGACTATGATTGCTTATCTCAAGACCATGTATTTCCTATGGATCATAGGAAATTTAGTCAAAATAAGGCTCAGGCGCTAAGGAATCGTGATTGCAAGGGAGAAGTCTAAAAATCATGGTCTTTAGAAGCAAAGGAAGCACTTATCTGAAAAGAACCATGACCACGAGGTCCAAAGCTCAAGGTTGTAATTTTCCATGAAATTATGGATGACTTCCTTAGGGTACCACAAATTTAATTTTTGATCACAACCATGATATTTTCTTTGTAAATAGTGTAGCCAAAGGAAAAGCAAGGAGATGCTCGAAACCACAATTTTTTGTGAATCCATGATCAAAATGGTCATTGGCTAAATTTTATTTTAAAGCATGACCATGAGATTTTCTTTGTAAATGGCATGGTATAAATAGAAGCATTATGGTTACTTGAGGCCATGACTATCATGAATATTGAAGTATATTTCCTAAAGGGTCTACGATTGCAAGCAACCCTTGTACTATGATCAAAATTATCAAATGAATCTTGTTAGTAGAATTTAGTGTGGCCTAAAACCTCCTCGAGATTGTGGATGGTGTTTCAACTTAGTAGGAGATAAAGAGGTTATATGTGACCATGAGATAAGATGTCTACATAAGATATGAAGTCTTGAAACCATGGATTTCCTCCAAATCATGGTCAAACTAGCCAAATGTTCCCAAATTTGAAAATCAAACATAGTTTTGAGGAGAGCAAAGTAAAAAAAGAAATTTTCTCATGGTTGCATGCTAAGTCATTCAAAACATGAAAATTAAAATTCAAGGTATGGTTTCAATCAAAATTAACATGCCAATTCTCATTTATGCAAACTCAATCATGGTCATCCACATCTAGATCAATATAGGACATTGAATTTTCTCAAGAATACAAAATTTAATAGGATTCTTGCACAATCGCATGATGAAGTGATCAACAAAGATGAAACCAAAGTTGTGGAAGGTGAATCACCTAAAAAGATGAAGCATTTCAAACTGGAAGCTTCTAGAATGGTTGATCAACAATATTCTATTTTAGGATCTATGATGTTGAGTGGTTGTAAGAACAAGGGATGGTTGAGATCAATTTTTTATCTGATTGAGTTCAACTATTTCAAGAAACACAACTGGAGGCCACCAAGCTTTGAACAAGTTGTAAATAATAAGACACAATCTAAAACATCATTGTAATACTCATAATCATAAATGATGTAAAATATATAAATAGAGGTTGAACCCTCACTTTAAAGTTCCATATTTGAAGTGTTTGCTTGCACTATTGTAACTTCTACAAATCAAATAAAGGAGCATTGCTTGGAATGTTTGCCTCAAATTTTTGTATCTTCTTCATTATCTGGTAACAACTTGTGAAGTTATTTATGTTAATGTTTCTAGGATAGTCTATTCTGATGATATTGAATTACTACCTTAGAGTAGTTGGAATGATTTATAATATGAATGTATTTCTAAGAATTCATTTATGTTAGTTTAAGTATTATTTTTATAAGTAGAAATTTTATTAAAGTGGGTTTTGAAAGGAATCCCAAAATATTGTTACAAAAGCAACATTATGGAATTCTGAGAAAAGGAACAAGTAAATCAAAGACGTATGCTACCTACACTACAAAAACCACAAAAAGGACCAACCAATCACCTATATCCTAATAGGATCATAAAAAATGCATCCCAAGGACCATCCCTAGCAACATCCCATCATCATCCTAACAAAAAACCACTACATGATGTCCTTATATCTGTCCTTCACCGCATCCTTCGACCCATACTTCACCACTTCTATGGATACCTTAGGTATATTAGAAACCTTAGGATTTTCCGTGATTATTATTGGGGAAAAACATTGGTTAAATTTTGCCTAATTTTGTCACAACCCTCACATTTAAATTGTCAGACCAGGGAGCTCATAAAATTTAGAAGTGCCATGGTTAAGGCCAATCACAATACCATTCCTGAGATGAGTCCACTAACCTATCATTGGGGGGTGTTTATAAAATGGCATTGATTCATCCACACCAAAGGAAAACTATGCATAAATGAAAGTACAAGAAATTAAATCAAACCACACTACGTTGGAAATTAAATGAAAGCAATAAACACACCTTGCATAATTTAAAAGAAACACACTAAAGCAATTAAATAAGCTAAGCTAGAAAATAGTAAAATGTAGGGGAGGAATACTAGCTTGGAGTGGGCCCAAGCTCCAGTAGATCCCGCCTGGCTGATCACAAAGACAATACGCTAATGAAGGAACTCTCAAGATTTTATTAATAGTGCAATGCAATGTTACATATGATAATATTCTCAAAAATATTGCCTCCCCTATTTTAGAGAAGTTCGTGTGTTTATATAACACACATAGGACTTCTTGTTACAGTTTTGTTACAATAGAAGGCCTGGTTACAGTCTAAACTGAGATAGTTTAGTTACTGTAATAGGTGCACGATAAACAACTTTTCATATTTTCTTGGTGATAGAATGATCTCTGCGTTGTTCGTGTTCTACTTCATTGAGTGGTTACACGTTCATCCACTCTAGCTGGGATAACTCATACATTCGGCGGTCTCCCACAGATAGCCTGCGTGACGTGGAACTGAAGGTTTATTGTGGTCAATGGGGTCCTCTGCAGCCATCCGATCAATGCGCTTAATCATTGAGTAAGGTGCTTGCTTGGCCTACTTGAGTAAGGTGCCTTCTTGGTGCCTACTTGAGTAAGGCGCCTACTTGGTGCCTACTTGAGTAAGGTGCCTGCTTGGTGCCTACTTGAGTAAGGTGCCTACTTGAGTAAGCCTACTTGAGTAAGGCACCTTCTTGGCACCTACTTGAGTAAGGCACCTACTTAGAACCTACTTGAGTAAGGCTCCTACTCAATATACCTTAGACTCATGAAGCAGAAGCATGCCAGGTCCATGTAGGACCTCGACTGAGCAAAAGATGACAAAATAAACAAATATCTACACAAAACACACTTCACACACAAATTAGATAATGCACATAATTTTATTAAATAGATACATAATAATTCATAAAAATATACAACTCGTATTATATTGCCATGCAAAAACCATTGGAACTCATACAAAAATATGAGCATTTCTGATGCTCATCATCCCCCCATGCCTAATATGTGCCATGCCCTCGTGGCACCTAAAATCGATAGTCACCTCCTTCCCATAGGTCGTATCTTCCTATTTCCTTTTCTTACTGGTGGCCTTGGCTTTCTCTTCATTCTGAGGCTTTCATTTCTACTGAGGGGCACTGGTTTGTTGTAGGGCATTTTTGGGTTGTACTGTCCTTCGACTATGCTGGCTTTCGACTATGTTGGGTTGGCTCTCATCCTTCGATTGCACTGGCTTCCTATTATGTTGGCTATGCCTCCCTGTTCTACTCGGTCTAGCACCTGTGCTAGGTACCACGGCCATAGTTTTTTCCCCTCTTTGGAATGCAGCCTCCACTTCCTACCATAGGTCGGCATGTTGAGGGCGTAATTCTCTGAATGGAATATCGGAGTCATCCCTCTATCGTATGACCACACTGGCTTTGTATAGCCGAATCTCCTTAGGGGTGAGGCCAACATTTTCTTCTACGATCACTGCCACCTCTACCTCTGGTCCGAATACCCCCCATCTTTCCAACCATTTCCTCATTTTGGAGGGTCGACCCTATGACGAACCATATATCTCCCAGAACTGGTCATCTGTAGTAGGGTCCACACAAATGCTAGGCCCCCTTTTGGCCTTCTTGGCAGCTTTTCTAGCTACCTTTTCCACCTCAAACTCTTTGCGAAGTTTTTCAAATTTTTCTTTTTGCTCAGTAAAAGCCTGCATGCCTTCTACCCATTCTTTGTCCGACTAGGGGTTCGGTTCGATGAACGTAACCTTGGCCTTTTTCTTGGCCCTCTTCTATGATGTTTGAGGTACCTTCCCCTTGGGCCTCTCTAGTATTGTGATAGTCTATGTGGGGATATCCTCCTTCCCCATGGGAGATGCCTCCTTGTTGTTGTTAGAGGGTCCAAGGATCTGCCCCTCTAGTCTTAATTCACCCGTAGTTATCTCCCCTATTTCATGGTCACCCAGTGACTGCTCTATGGGTCCTTTGGGTATGGGTCCTTCAATTTTGGATACCCATTGCTCTTGAGAGTCCTCCTTGGCATCGGGTTTAGTACCTTACCTCTGGATCTGACTCGAGTGCTCCTCATCATCAATAATATCGATTACAGGGGGTTCTATTTGAAAAATAGAATTCCCCTATTCCTCTGCCATCACCCTATCGAAGGCGAATGAACTCTCTCCTACCTCCACTTCTTCATTTTGGGCATCCAACCTGACCACCCCAGATGAGACTACCCTCTCTGGTGAGGTTGGAGAGTTCATGGGCACTTCAATTGCCCAATCTATTTGGGTGGAGGCATCTCATCTTTCCACCACCCTAGCCTGCAACTACTAATTTTCTACCCTAAGCTACTAAATCAGTTGTTGTAGCTAGGCTACGATGGCCTCCTACCTCTAAAATTTCCTTGTAGTCATCTCCTTGAATTCATCAAATAGCACCTACATCGTGAAGTTCTCACTCTACCTAGTGAGGTCCTCTTCTATCGGCACATCGAGCTACTATTGTAGGCCTATCGAAGACTATGGGTCCTATGGACTTTGAGCGACCAAATTCTATAAGGTTTGGGCTATGAATCTAACCTCCGTGTCTTCTTCTTCTTCCTCACTCAATAAAATTAGTCATCACAGGCATCTCCAGTCGCGTATGCGCTCTATCCGATGAGCTATCGATTTAGGTCTAGAGGACTCTGACCTATCCTTTGTATAATCGGGTAGAGGAATCTGCCCTTCTTTTATAGCATCTAGTGAGGTTTGGGACTGTTCCCCTTCTTCTTCAGCCATTCCTCGTAATTTAGCCTCCTACCTTACTTTGTGCCATTCTGCATCTCCACCAGAATGTTCATCCTGCTTCTTCGGTTTTCTTGTAATTTAGCTTCCTACCCTACTTTGGTTGTTCCTACTCTATGCATCGAATGTTTGGCCCTACTATCGATGAGCCTCCCCTGTGTTCCTCAGCATGTCGTATTAGGGCTGTAATTAGCCCGTGATGGGCTAGGGTAGAGGTCACTCCTCTCTGGTATCATGATACCTCATCCTTCAGGGTGCTTTCTAGATAGAATGGCACATTAATATTTCACCCATGCACCAGGTGATTCAGGAACTTCATGTGGTTCGTGTTCAGGTGTGAGTACTTCCCTGTGCATGTGAAGTATCTCACCACCTATTCGAAGAGCTTTCGTAGGTGCATTGGTAGTCCTTGCTTTGGGAGCCCTCCATGTTGGAGTCAGACATTCGCCTACCCGAGCAACAATTCTGTGCATTTGACTGCCATGCCATCCTTGTATGTGCATTCTCCAGTGAGGGGGAGACCGGTAACACGAGAGATGTGCTCGAGAGTGACTAGAATTTCTAGTCCATGCAATCGAGTGACCTCCCCTCTCACAATGGCAGCAAACTCCTTTGCTACCTTGATGTCCTAGTTTTGGCTGACCAGGTGACAATAATCCATCCACCTGACCACCTCAAACTGATTATGAACTTCACCTCTAATTCCCTCAGTGCCATTGGGCTCATGCTTCTTGAGCGCATGGTTCTTTGATCGACCTCCCATGGTGAATTCTCAATTTTTTTGATTGGTTTGATGCCTTATTCTCATAGTAAGGCACCTTCTTATAGATTAAGGTGCCTACCCCAAGTGAATTGCTTCTGCGTTGGGGTTGATAGGGTATGCCACCCAAATTGATTTTTGGCATGACGTATTAGGCATGAGGGGCCAATTCAATTCTTGCATCGACATTATTTTTAGAGAAGCATAACTTATGAAAAATTACGTATATATTTAAAAAATCATGCGCATACCTGATTGGTTGTTTCATGCATTGTGGAGCATGTCGATTTGGTAATCCATGGTAATGGTGATAGTGTATTTCCCATGTGCTGATTACGTTACCTTGGTTACTACAATTTTGGTTCACTCGAGGTCTCATGCTAAAAATGTGGTGGATCCTATTGGTTTAGATTGGGATGCATATTTCCTTTGATGGTTGGCCTTGGGACATGCATAAATCCTACCCAATGATTTCAAAATATTTTTGGGTGCCTTCAGATTTCCATCACGTGAAGTGATGATGTTGGCTTCAGCCACTCCACGTACCACCAAGTTGTGCATGTGTTTTTGATTAAATCGATGCGCCTCCTTGAAGAGTAAGGTACCCTTGATCAAGGTGCCTACTTGAAGAGTAAGGCACCATTGATCAAGGTGCCTACTTGAAGAGTAAGGCACCGGAGTAAGGTGCCAGAGTAAGGCACCTACTTGAACATTTTTTTTCCCTTGATGCATAACATCAAGGTGCCTCATATATTTTTTTGGCACCTCCATAGTAAGGCACCTACCTCTAAGAGTAAGGTGCTCTCTTAAAGTAAGGTTCCTATTTGAATAATATTTTTTTAATTTTTTAATGAGATTTTCAACCATAGTCAAATGCCTCCATTGATGGACATTGAGATACCTACTTTGGAGTAAGGTACCTCCCTTTGGAGTAAGGCACCTCCCTTGGAGTAAGGTACCTCTCTTCTGGAGTAAGGCACCTCCCTTTAGAGTAAGGTACCTCCCTTTGGAGTAAGGCACCTCTCTTTTGAGTAAGGCACCTACCATTTCGAGAGTAAGGTGCCTCTCTTAGAGTAAGGCACCTCCCTTTCGGAGTAAGGCACCTCTCTTCTGGAGTAAGGCGCTCTCCCACCATTGAAAAGTCAATAGCAACTGATGTGTTTGTTGATGCAAGGTTGATCAGGCCTTCTAAAAAATTTCTCATGTTGCGTCAGTGTCTGCTTCGCTCAAGCATGGGGGTGCATAATTTTTCCTTTATAGGGAATTAGTGCCCACATCCATGCTTGGATCAGAACTATCTCCTCAAAAATGTGCAGGTTCATGGATGCTGAGCCAGTCTAGGCCTTGTTACCCAAGATGCCTATTTTTCGTACAATCAGGCCATTCCCCTGCAAAAGAAAAAGAAAAAGAAAATGCAGTTAAACACAATTTATGCCTGTTAGGCCTTGGCTCTCAGGATGCCTGTAGCTTGCATGTGGGTGTTGTCCCTACAAAACACACCATAAGCTAGAAAGTAGAAAAATATGTAGGTCTGGTGCAATCCATGCCTGTTAGGCCTTGGCTCTCAGGATGCCTACAGCTTGCATGCGGGCACCATACCTACAACACACAAAAATAAGAAACTAAAACTAAGTTTTTGGTGGATGCCTTTGTGTCCACCGTGTTGCTGAGAAGTTGGTAATTTTAATTGGATGGGGTTTCCCCCATGCCTATTCTAGACTCCACCATTAAATTCTTGGACGTGTGGTATGGGCGTAATCGGTGGCCATTAACTGTGAGAATGGTGTCACTGCCATCAATTGTCTTAATGCACACAACACCATTTCTAATTAGCTCTACCACCTCGTATGGTCCCATCCACCTCTGCATCAACTTTCCTTTTTATTCCTGGAACCTGGAATCATACAGTAATACCCAGTCCCCTTCCTTGAACTATTTTGTCTTAATGTGGTGGTCATGCCACTACTTCCTTTACCTTTGGATGATTTATGTTCTCTGTAGGGCATCCATTCGATATTCGTCCAGCTGATTCAGCTATCGAATCCATTCTTTCTATGCTTCATCTAGGCTCAGGTCCAGTTCCACTACCGTTCTGAGTGTTTTAATCTTAAACTCGATGGGCATCATCGCATTCTTCCCGTATACCAGTCAAAATGGTGTAAAGCCTATGGTCGATTTCCACGTTGTATTGTATACCCACACTACCTCTGGTAACCTTGTAGCCCAGTCCTTCCTATGTTGTTGCATAGTTTTCATCAGGATATTCTCTATCTCCCTGTTGGTCACTTCTACCTATCCATTTTCCTATGGATGGTAGGGGGTGGTCTTGTTATGTCGAACCTTGTATTGCTTCATTAACTCCTCAATTAATTTGGAGGTAAATTGGGGTCCTTGATCCATTGTAATCTCCCTGGGCACCCTAAACCTCATGAAAATATGAGCAAACAAGAATTCTACCACTGTTCCCTCCTTGGAGTCCCTCAGTGCCTGGACTTTGACCCATTTGGTGATGTAGTCTATGTAGACTAGAATGTATCTTTTCTCGATCGAAGGTGGGTTGATGGGCCCCATGAAATCCATACCCCATTTTTCAAAGGGCTCTATGTGTACGTGAGGTTGGAGGGGTATTTTATCCCTATGGGTTGGCCTACCCATCCTCTAGCATTCATCACACTGGTTGGCGTATTTGGCTACATCCTTGAACAACATGGGCCAAAAATACCTAACCTGTAGGACTTTGTACGTGGTCCTTCATCCTACAAAGTGTCCTCTACATGGCTCGCTATGACAAGCTTTGAGAACTTTCAAAAACTCATGCTCAGCTACGCACCTCCTTATGATTTGATCAGGCCCTATTTTAAATAGGAGGTCATCAATCCATAGAAAAGAGGTGCTCTTTTCTATTACCATATACTTCTCTCATGATGAAAGAGTAGGGGATGTTCTACCGATGGCTAAATAGTTGGTGATGTCTGCGTACCATGACATCTATTCATTGATGACAAACAAGTGCTCATCCAAGAACTGGTCTTCCACCACTGCATGATCCACTGGTATTAGTCTGGATAGGAAGTCTATGACTACGTTATCCTTCCTGAGCTTGTCTATGATTGTAATGTCGAATTCCTATAGTAGCAAGAGCCATCTGATGATCCTACCACTGATCATTAGTTTACTCATTAAGTACCTGATGGTTGCATGGTCCGTATGGACGAACACCTTATAGCTAGTGATATAGTGGTAAAACTTGTTGATGGTATGCACAACTATGAGGAACTCCTTTTCTATCACTGTGTAGTTGAGCTCGATCCCTGCTAAATTCTTGTTGACATAGTAAATGGTGTAGAACTCCTCACCATCCTTCTACTTGAGGACTGCTCCTATTGCATTGTTGGATGCATCACAATAAATGTGAAATGGGATGACCCAATTTGGGCCCCATAGGACTGGGGTAGTAATCAAATTTTCCTTTAGTGTTTGGAAGGCCCATTCGTAGTCTTCCATCTAGATAAATTCTACATATTTTGAGAGCAGGGTGTGTAATGGTTTGGCGATTTTGTTGAAGTCGGTGATAAATCACCTGTAGTACCTGATAGAGCTGAGAAAACTTCTCACATCCCTCTGTGTCTTAGGGCTGGGTAGGTCCTTGATGACCTCAATTTTCTTCTTATCAACTTTAATCCCTTCTACTGAGAGGTGGTGTCCCAGCACTATGCCTTCATGCATCATCATAAAGCACTTTTTGTTGTTGAGGGATAAGTTGTTCTCTTCACATCTCTGGAGCACTCATTCCAAGTTAGTCATCACCTCTCCAAAAGTTTCACCATAAATGGTGAAGTCATCCATGTACACTTCTACTGCTTCCCCCATCATATCCAAGAATATGCTTAGCACCACCCTCTAAAAGGTGGTTGGTGCGTTGCACAACCCGAAGGGCAGCACTCTGTAGGCAAACGTTCCCCATGGGTAGGTAAATGTTGTCTTGTCCTGGTCCTCCTCTCTGATCTGGATTTGGTTGTATCCATTGAACCCATCCAGAAAGGAGAAGTATTTCCTCCCAGATAGCGTATCCAATACCTGATCAATGAAGGGAAGTAAAAAATGATCTTTCTTGGTCACCTTATTCAATGATCTGTAGTCAACATAGATTCACCATTTCCCATTTTTCTTGGGGACCACCACAAGTGGTGATACCCATTCGCTATCAGATATGGGGTAGATAAACCCTGTAGACAAAAGCTTCTACAACTCAGCTTTGATGATTTCTTTCATGGTGGGGTTCATCCTCCTCTACGGTTGTCTGATTGGAGTCACCTGCTCTTTGAGGTAGATTCGATGGGTGCAGATCTCTAGGCTGATTCCTTTCATGTTTGAGTAATCCTAGGAAAATGCTCATTGATGCCTAGTTAAGAGTTATTTTAATTCTATCAGTTGTGTGGGTGTCAACCCACTACTAATATTTAATGTTCTACCAGGCTCAATTTTGATTTTCCTGGTGTGGTGATCCTGAGCACCGACCAAGGGTGATTTAGGAATGATGGGGGAGGACTCTCCTTGGAGGAATCTCGTAATGACACTGTCTTCATCGGCTTCCTCCTCCAACTCCTTCAATGCCATCATCGATTGGAGCATGGACAATGACCCATCCTCCTGATTGTCCCACGTGGGTTCTCCCAACGTATCCATGAACTACGTAGGGGGAGAGATTATCAACCTTTTGATGTTTTGACCATTCGATATGGTCATCTATCCATCACGGTAGCTGATGTAGGCATCGACTATTGCTAGCCATGGCCTCCCCAGGATGAGTGGGTAACCACCCAATCTCGATTTAGACTATAGAACCAGGAATTCCACTGGGTACTCCCATGCATCGACTATCACGATGATGTCCTCGAGCATTCCCTCTGGTGCTACTATTGACCTATCATCCAGTTGTAGCACCATCTTGGTGGGCTTCAAATTTGTGAGTTTTAGTTTTTGCATGGTCTCCTATGGCATCACGTTGATGGCTGCACCAAGATCAACTAATGTGTTAGTCAAAAAATGCCCTCCTATTTTTATAGTCAAAATCGGACTGCCTGGGTCTACGTATTTGAGATGACACGCATTCCCCATCATCAAGTTGGCCAACTTCCCTACGACATTAATGGTCTGGGCTACTTTTCATCCTGGTTTCCTCAGACAAAGTTCCTTTATTGCCTTGGTGTATATAGGAACATCATGGATAGCTTGGAAGAGTGGAATAGTAACTATCAAGTTTCTCAAGCTAGAAAGGATATCGAACTCTAGTTGTGTCGGCTTTCTCTGCTCCTACAACCATTTAGGAAATGGAGCTTCTATCTTCTCAACAACATTTTCTTCTTCAACCTCTTCTACAAGAGGTGGTTCTCCTACATTTTCCTCCTCTTCTACCAGGGGAGGTGCTTCTACTACTAACTATCTACCTGATCTAAGCTGAATCAGATTACAACTAATATTATACATCGGATACATCTCTCCTTCTAGTTGGTATACAGGTTGGTTCACCTTGTTATTTGGATTGACCATCGACTATACTAGTAGCTGTGCAGGTCTCACTGTAGGGAGAGCCAGTAGGCTTTGCTATGGTGGAGCCTACACCATGTTCTATGGAGCTGAGTTCCATGAACCGTGGTTTCTCCACTACTACCCAGATTGTTGGTATGGCATCCATGGTTGTTGGTTAGGAAACATGGCCCCTGGAGGTACGTTCATCCATGGTGGTGGTCCCCACCACCCCATATTGGATGGTTGAGGCTACCCTTGTGGCATATAAGGTCCTCCTCCATAGGGTGGCATCCCCATTGGCATATTCCCCATAGGGGGTTGCTACCAATTTCTTTGATTGCCCATGAAATAAGCTTCACTGACTTCAACATCCTCCTTGATATTGGGTAGTTGTGGGCACAGTCGGGTCTTATGATTTTTTTGAAAAATAGTGCATACTCTAACTTTGTTCTCCGGGCATGCATTCCTCGCATGCTTCCCTCTGCATTTTAGGTAAAAATAGGCTAACACGACTTCGTTCTCTTGCTTCTTCTTCTCTAGCAGGAGCGTGTCTAACTACAATGCTAGAGAGGAGAGCATTTCGCTCTTTAGATCCTCTAGCATATTGCCTATCTCCATATTTGTGACCAAAGTGGTTGCTTTCATAGTTCTAGAAGTTGGTTTACCTCTTCTTCATGAGTAGTTCCGACACAATTATCGGATATCTTCCATTGGATGCTGGTAAATGTCACCTCCAGAGATTAAGTTGAGAGCTTTGAGTGATTCATTGTTAAGTCCCCTCAGAAAAATGCTTCTGAGGGACTTGTCACCGAGCTTCGTATGAGGGGATCACTATAGATTGAAGTTGAATCTCTCCTAGTACTCCTCCAGGGATTCATCCTCCTTTTGTGTCATGCTTAGAACCTCTTCCCTGGAGTCTCATGCTCTACCAAAGTCTTGGTACTATTCCAGGAAGAGCCTCTTCATTTCTTCCCATGTGGTGATCTACTTGTTCCCTAAACCGATAAACCATCATAGGGCTGAGTCATCCAATGTTGATGGGAAGAGTTTCAGCTTCTGTGCATCTGATTTATAATCGATGGACCTGCACAACACATCAAATTTAAATAAAAATAGGTCAGGGTCTTCGGTTGGGTATCCTCTGAAGGTAGGGAGATGGGCAGGGGATATGTTCTTCATTTTGGTTTCCCCTGCACCTTCCTCTATCGAGAAACTGAAACCAATCGAAGTCTCTTCGGCCATTTTTTTAGGAAATGTGGTCTCTAATGTAGATTCTATAGCCTTTCGGTCATTTTGAACCTTTTGTACGAGAGCCTCTAAATCAGCTGGTGTTATAGTTTGATCCTCTATGGATTACAACTAATATTATACATCGAATACATCTCTCCTTCTAGTTGGTATGTAGGCTATTTCATCTTGTTATTTGGATTGACCATCGATCGTATTGGTAGATATATTGGTCTCATTGTAGGGATAGCCAATAGGTTTTGCTACTATGGAGCCTATCCTATATTTTGTGGAGCTGAGTTCTATAAATCATGGTTTCTCCACTACTTCTTGGATTGCTGGAATGGAATCCATGGTTGTTGGTTTGGAAATGCAGCCCTTGGAGGTATGTTCATCCATGGTGGTGGTCCCCACCACACCATATTGGATGGTTGAGGCTGCCCTTGTGGCATATAAGGTCCTCCTCCATAGGACACAATCCCCATTAGAATATTCCCCATAGGGGATTGTTGCCAATTTCTTTTATTACCCATGAAATAAGCTTCACTAACTTCATCATCCTCCTTGATATTGGGTAGTTGTGGGTACAGTTGGGTCTTATAATTTTTCTAACAAATAGTGCATACTCTAAATTTTTTCTCTAGGTATGTGTTCCTTGCATGATTCCCTCTGCATTTCAGGTAGAAATAGACTAACACAACTTCATTCTCTTTCTTCTTCTTCTCTAGTAGGAGCGTGTCTAATTGCAATGCCAGAGAGGAGAGCATTTTACTCTTCAGATCCTCCAGCATATTGCCTATCTCCATATTTGTGATCGAAGTGATTGCTTTCACGGTTATAGAAGTTGGTTTACCTCTTCTTCATGAGTAGTTTCAACACAATTATCAAAAATCTTCCATTAGATGCTAGTAAATGTCACCTCCAAATATTAGGTTGAGAGCTTCAAGTGATTCATTGTTAATTCCCCTCAAAAAAATTATTTTTAGGGACTTGTCACTGAGATTCGTATGAGGGGATCACTAAAGTTTGAAGTTGAATCTCTTCCAATACTCCTCCAGGGATTCATCCTCCTTTTGTGTCATTCTTAGAACCTCTTCCCTAGAGTCTCATGCTCTACCAAAGTCCTGGTACTGTTCCAATAAGAGTCTCTTCATTTCTTCTTAAATGGTGATCTACTTGTTACCTAAACTGATAAACCATCATAGGGTTGAGTCATCCAACATTGATGAGAAGAGTTTCAATTTTTGTGTGTTTTATTTATAATCGATGGACCTGCACAACACATAAAATTTAAATAAAAATAGGTCAAGGTATTTAGTTGGGTATCCTCTAAAGGTAGGGATATGGGTATGGGATATGTTCTTCTTTTTGGTTTCCCCTGCACCTTCCTTTATTAGGAAACTGAAACCAGTTGAAGTCTCTTTGGAATTTTTTTTAGGAAATATGGTCTCTAATGCAGATTCTATAGCATTTCAGTCATTTTGAACCTTTTGTACGAGAGCCTCTAAATCAGCTGGTGTTATGGTTTGATCCTCTATGGCTTTCCATAATAATTCCTCTTCGAAAGGTTTTATTTTGAACAAATTATTATGTATTATGTTCTCTTTTCCTGGTCTATGAGATGAGGAAGAGCTCTACACAAAGGTAGGGTGTTTACTCCAGTGTAATATTGGTGGGGATTTAGGAGAATCTAACTCAAAATCTAAATTTTTGGTTGAATTAGATTTTTCTTATGGGCTCTATTTTATGAAACAACCATCGGGTCCTCTTTTTCTCAAGGGGATCATACAAATTCAAGTAGAATATATTATGGTATTGCAACTAATCTATTAGTGGTAATTCCCCAATAATGATACCAAAATTTTGGGGCAAAAACACTGGTTAAATTTTACCTAATTTTGTCATAGCCCTTGCATTTAAATTGTCAGACCAAGGAGCTCATAAAATTTAGAAGTGCCATAGTTTAGACTAATCACAATATGATTCCTAATATGAGTCCACTAATTTATCATTGGGGGTGTTTATTAAATAGTTTTGATTCATCCACACCAAAGGAAAACTATGCATAAATGAAAGTACAAGAAATCAAATCAAACCACACTACATTGGAAATTAAACAAAAGCAATAAAAACACCTTGTGTAATTTAAAAGAAATACACTAAAGCAATTAAATAAGCTAAGCTAGAAAACAGTAAAAGGTAGGGGAGAATACTAGCTTGGAGTGGGCCCAAGCTCCAACATATCTCGTGTGAATGATCACGAAGGCAATATGCTAATGAAGGGACTCTCAAGATTTTATTAATGGTGCAATGCAATGTTACATATGATAATGTTCTTAAAAATATTGCCTCCCATATTTTAGAAAAGTTCATGTGTTTATATAACACACATAGGACTTCCTGTTATAGTTTTGTTACAATAGGTGGCCTGGTTACAGTCTAAAATGGGATAGTTTAGTTACTATAATAGCCACACTCTAAAAAAAAATCATATTTTCTATATGATAGAATGATGTGTTGTTTAGGTTCTACTTCATTGAGTGGTTGCGTGTTCATCCACTCCCACTAGGACAACTCATACGTTCAATGATTTCCCATAGATATCCTACATGATATGGAACTGAAGGTTTACTTTGGTTAACATGGTCCTCTATAGCCATCCGATCAATGTGCTTATCATTGATTAAGGTGCCTGCCTAGTGCCTATTGGAGTAAGGCACCTACTTGGCGCTTTCTTGAGTAAGGCACCTTATTGGTACCTTCTTGATTAAGGTGCGTACTTGGTGCCTGGTTAAGTAAGGTACCTGCTTGAGTAAGGCACATAGTTGGTGCTTGCTTAAGTTAAAGGCACCATAAGTCTAAGTTTGAAATTAAAATTAAAATTTGAAGTGGAAACATCGACATGTTAGAGTGCACAACAAAAGGTATAAAAAGTGGAAATATTTTTATTTAAAATTATCCATGCAATTTGTATGCCCAAGAGAAAAATAAATTTGTGCGTTGCATTAAGAGAAGAAAGAGGATTTGCATGTGTTAAGATTAAAAGGGTAGACTATGTGATAATACCAAGTGGAGTGCCAATTAACTCACCAAAGTGCTGGTAGCTCAAGCGGTGGTCGATGGTTGGTTAAGGTGTTTGTGCAAGGCATATCAGGTTTTGATTCATTTCCCCTTTGTTTTGAGTGCAACAAGATTTTTTTTTTTATTTTGAAAGGCACAGAGAGCAAGGATTAAAAGGCGCATTGTGCACCTTTGGTTTCATCTTGGGTGTGTGGCCCAATGGTAGCCAAGTCTTAATGCTTAGGCACAGTGACGACGATTGGTCGCGAGTTTGAGTCGAGTGCATTCATGAGGGTGCTAACTTTAACATGGTCCATTGTATAAGGTAAGTGCTTAATTTATTTTTGCCAAGGTGTGAATAGCGCTAGGGGGCCACATGATAGTTTTGAAGGTGCTTTGATTAATTTTTGCTAAGGTGAAATATAGGGAGTCATAAGGGTGTTTAATATTTTAATTTTTTAATTAGCATTAAAAATAAAGATTGGAGATATAAGGTGTTTGAAAGGAAATTAATTGTGTTGAATATTATTGTGTGAATATTGGAGTTTAAAGTGTTATCAAAGGAGTTTTTGATTGTTTATGAATTGAATATTATTTTTTGTGAAGTTTGGAGATTATAAGGTGTACTTGAGAGCTAATATTTTATATGGTGAATTAATTAAAGGGGAAAGTAATTTTGTGGAGTTTTTCAGATAGGTTGTTGTTTCCTAACCTTGAAATTGGAAAATAAGGTTTGATTGTGATTGATACAGGTTTTTAAGACATATCTCCATCAAAACAAAAGGTATAGGCACATCTTCCTTATGAATGAAATGTTGTTGGCTTGAATATTGTGAAATGCAAAGTTGGAGTGAAAAGGATTGTTTGATAAGCATTGTTGGAAATGTTTGAGTGAGTTTTCATATGTATGATTGGTGAATGTTTGTGAGAATATTTGAGTGTGAAATTGAGAACTATCTTGAACTAGGGTTTGTAAAAGAACATGAGTATCATTGTTATGTGATTGAGAACTATCTTGAACTAGGGTTTGTAAAAGAACATGAGTATCATTGTTATGTGAGATTGAGAACTATATTGAACTAGGTTTTGTGAAATAACATGAGTATTATTGTTATGTGAAATTGGATACATATTGAGTCAAGATTTGAGTTCTATAGTGAGTTTTAGGAAGTGTAGTGAAACACTTGGTTAGGGTTTAAAATAAAATTGTGTTTCATTGAGTGAATGGTTGAGTGAAGTTGGATTAGCATTATTGATTGAATGCATTGGAGTGATAGTTCAAGTTCTGTGAAACTAATTGTTCTTTATTCTGAATTGATTTGAAAGTGAGTTTGAAAGTGATTGAGTGGTTTGTGAGTGTGAAAAATATTGAGTATCTAATAATTCTCTATATGTTTCTATGGTTAAACAATATTCTGAGTCAAACTTGTTTGTGGTATTGAAAAGGTTTTATAAAA
Organism: Wollemia nobilis; assembly: GCA_028583015.1. NCBI lineage: Eukaryota > Viridiplantae > Streptophyta > Pinopsida > Araucariales > Araucariaceae > Wollemia > Wollemia nobilis. The sequence continues at coordinate 1,372,853 of JAQPPZ010017049.1, read as the reverse complement.
AATATTAAGTTAAGTTTTGTATGCAAGTTTTGCAATTGATTTGAATAAGCTTTTGTGAAATCTAGTGGACAGATTTGAGCAAGTCCTATAGGGGACTTAAGGACAAAGTTAATCAAGATTTTGTGAAGGCTTGTGGGCATATTTGAGTAAGTCCTATATGGGACTTAAGGAGAGATTTATGTGAGATTTTGTGGAAGCTTACAAGCAAATTTGAGGTAAGTCTTGGTGAAGACTTGTTGAGTAGTTTGAGCAAGTTATTGAAAGGACTTGTGGATAGATTAGAGGCAAGTCTTAGATAATACTTGAGAGTAGATTAAGAAATATATTGAGAGGACTTGTGGATATATTTGAGGTAAGTATTTGAGAAGACTTGAGAGCAGAGTTGATTGATTGATTTGTTCAAGCTTTGAGTTAAGGCTTGGGGCAGATCTAGTAGAGTTGATTTGTGATTGGATAAATATTTGTGTTAAGGCTTGAGGAAATATTTGAGGTTAGAATTTGGTGAAGATTTAACGGTAGATTTGTGCTAGACTAGAGATAGAATTATCAATAGATTTATTCTAGATAAAAGGACAGTGTTTAGTGTAGATTTGAGACAAATATCTTCAGTGGAGAGAGATCCACAAGCTAGTGCAGTGGAGGCAGTAGTCTTCTAGAGGATCACCAACCAGAGCAAAAGAGGAGTTCTCCTATGGATAGAGATCCATAAACCAACAAAGGGAAAAGAGTTCTCCTATGGATTGGTATCCACACAATTTATTAGGGGATTATTGTCTCATTTGGACAGAGGTCCATAAACATTGTAATAGGGAAGGATTCCCAAGAAATTTGTTGAGAAAATTTTAGTGAAATATTTTCTCCGTGGAGTAGCCCACATTGGGTGAACCACGTAAAATTGGTGTCTCTATTGTGTGTGGTGATTTTTACATTGATTTTATTATTGTTGCTGATGTTGCCATTGGTTATATTGGATAATATTGTTTGGGAAAGAAAAGTAAAAAATGGTCTTATACTATTCACCCCCCATCTCAATATAATATTGTGTTCTTCAGGAGGAGGTATATCAGTGATAGTTGTTATCTTAATGATGTCCACCTATATGCCTCACCTATAAATGATGAAACCTAAAAAATTTCCAAATTTGACTCTAAACACACACTTGGAGGGCTTAATATGAACCCAAAACTACCAAAGCATAGTCCTTTCAAAAATTCATCTTAAATTATGAACATGATCCGGTCAATGTAAGAAGATTGTCCACATAGTCATCTTAAAATATCATGAATATTATCGATGAAGCATTTCAAAAATTCATCTTAAATCATGAATATGATTTTGTCGATGTAATAATATTGTCCACATAGCCCTTTAAAATATCATGCATTATGTCATGGAAAATATAATTTATAGCCCTCTTATATGTGGTACTAGTGTTCTTTAATACAAAAGGAATAACTTTATACATAAGGTACCCCATGGTGTGATGAAAGTTGTCTTGGAATGATCCTCAAGGGTAACCATGATCTGGTTGTATCTCGAGAAACCATCCATGAGCAAAAGCATTCCACATTTGGTAGGGAAACCTACAATCGTATCTATTTTGAAGAGAGAAAAATCATCCTTGGGATATTCTAAGTTAATGTCCCTAAAGTCGATACATATCTTGATTGTTCCTAGCTTCTTAGCCATAGGAACGATGTTCGATATCCCATCAAAATAGTCAATAGCTTTTATAAAACTAACATAAAGGAGTTTTTGGATCTCCTTGACTAAAAAGGTAACCTTAGGATGCATCTTCCTAAGTTTTTGCATAACAAGCTTAGCGTTATGATTCACTACCAAATGATGCATAACAAGGGAGGGATCAATCCCTAGCATGTCTACATATGACCAAGAAAAATATCATTAAATTCCCTCAACAAATTGGTCAATTTATCCTACTTATCCAAGAAATAATTTACCTAACTTAACGATTCTAGGGCTCTCAAAATCTACGTTAACATCTATGGTCTCCTCAATTAGAATCTAAAATTGATCCTCATAAGGATCTAGGGTAGGGATCACTCCTAGTTGTTCAAGGTCCTTAGGAGACATAGAACCAAAGTCATCTTGAGAACTAGAAGACTCAACATGCATGACATAAGATACTGATCCATCAAAGAAGAAGTTGTTTTGAAGGATATCCTCATGATCCATGTCACAAAGAGTATCCCATTTAGCATAATCTCTTGGGGTCACAACTAACTCAAGATGCACCAAAGTTACCAAATTGCAAAATAGAATGTCAGTGGCATAAGATTCTTCCTCATTCTCATTACTCCACTCCAATCCTTAATGATCTAAATGCTCAGTATAAGTAATAAGGTGATCATCATTATCAAAGGGTAAATGTTGGTTTTTAGTAGGAATGTATCCTACACCACATCACCCAGGCCAAAGCTCAACTTCCAAAGGCTCTTGAATACCTTTATATCATGACCCCAAACCTTTACCTAAATATTCCATGCTAGATAGGATTTGTTTGAGAAGTGGGTAATCATTGGATAGGTAACAATGGGAAAATAACACTCCACAGGAAGAGGGTTCCTACCATAGATATATTCTTTAAGGGAGACTCCTATGAATATAAAGGTACAAATGCCAATGTGTACAAATTCACCCTTATTATAGGGTAAACCCATAGTCCTTGATGAAGGTGGTAGCTTGGCAAGATATAAAATAGGTTCTCAAAGAAAATGATTGATTTGATCCTATGATGAAATATTGATTAGTGGTTCCTGACTCACCTTTATATTTTCAAGTTGCTTGGTGATGAGATATGAGGAAATTGATGGACATAAATTTATATCAAATTGAGTTTGCTTAACCATTTAACAATATTAGAATGGATGAGGATCATCCAGAATGGTGACAAGTTGATCTTTGAATTTGAACTTCAAACATTGATGAAAGGTATAAGGGATAACCCTCATCGCATGAATCCAAGGGTGTTCAATAATAAGATTAAAAGATGCAGGGCAAGACACCATATAGAATAGGGTATCTAAGATCTTAGGTCCAACCCTAAGGGGGAGGGATATAACACTATAGACCTCTTTGAATTCATTGTTGAAAGCCATTATGATGATATCAAATTTAGTTAAATATTTCTTTTTTAATCCAAAATTTTGGAAAAGTTGATAAGTGCATAGATTAAAGGAAGAACCATTGTATATCAAAATTTTCTTGAAAAATGTTTCTCCAATAAATATAGTGATGTAAAGGAAATAATCCCTTCATGATTCTAAGTAAGGAATATTATCAATCAAAAATGTGATATGATGTATCCCAAGAGAGTTTACAACATCAACTACAACACTAGGGGAAATGTCTTGAGGAAAAAATTATTTTCTTGGAAGCTTCAAAAAAGCTTCCCTATGGAGAGGAGAAGTTTGCAAAATCTCTAAAATGGAAATATTGGTTGGGGTACTAGCTAACTATTGTTGAACATCAAAGGAGACTTTAGGTTGTGGCTTCAATACTAAAAGTGGGTTTTCTACTCTTGTGCTCCTTTTTGGATACTATTAAGAACTAAGGGTGGTTTTGAAGGTTGGTTAGATGTAGAACTCACCTCCTATTGAGATTTTTGAGTTGGTTGTGCTTGGGATTATTGCGTTGTAGTTGTTGTTATCATACCAACTGATGAGACACAGAATGGTCTCATTATTTACATAAATACTCCATTAAAAATGATGCATTAAAAGGATACTTTAGTAGATAAATTACATATTTTATATGCTTACTAGTCTAATTAGAGATAAAGTGTTATATTATGTTATTTGCTAACATTTTATGTTTTGTGTTAAAATATAATACTTTTATGTCTTTTTGAGAGCAATAAAAGGGATAAAAAGCTATATCTTAAAATATGGCAGCATATCCTTTGATTAGAATAAAGTCCATGGTTCAATAACAATGAGGAGATTATTTCAAAGCACATTATGGCAAGGAAAAATACATGGCCAGAATAAGAGAAACAAATGCAGCCATGGTTGTAACAGAATAAACCCTCAACATCGAATTTGGAAGAAAAGTATTGAATATTTCCATGCAGCCAGACTTCAACAAACTACATACCAGCAAAGCACTCCATCTTCCACGGATTCGAAGCACCAGATATGAGATTGCATGTCCAGAATTAGTAAATTTTGTGTTGGAACAGAGCTGTTTTGGAGGACCAAATGGACTCCAAATCACGTGAAATTTGGAGGGGAGATTCCTTGCGAAAATGGGTACTCAGATATTTTTACGGTTTTTAAAAAGACTCAATAATGAAGGAGATATGACCTCTGCAATTTTGGGTCCCAGTTTTGCCAGCCAATGGAGAACAAGTCATTGCCAGCCACAAAATATTTTCAACGGGATTCTACAACCATGTCATTTGGTGTTTGTTTCAATTTATAGATAGGAATAATTCCAGGTTTTTAGATATCTCTATTTTGGGATTTCAGTTATACCTGATGATTGGTTATAAACTATAGATAGTAAGATGTTGTTGTAACGGACCTATGAACATTCCAGGATCTGTGTTGTTCGTTAGATCATGATGATACTTTGATGTTAATAGTTGGTTGGTTTCTTCTTGTAGAGGAGATTAGAAGGATATATACTTCTATGGAGTTATATTGTTAGGGGGGATTAGATGTAGAGTGTGGAAGCAAGGGAATGTAAGCAACAGCCTGCTAGATTACTTTGTAACCATTTTGTTTGAAAGCAATATATGAATAAAGGGCAGTAGTAGTTCTCCTAGTATCTGAGTTTCTTTTGGGTTCTTCTATTGGAAGAAGAAGGGTGCCCCTTCGACTGGTAGAAGCAACCCCTTTTATTTCCTTGGCTTTCATAGAATAGATGATATTTCCTTTTAGCATTGAGTGTGATTTCCCTTCCGCATACAATGTGCAACTTTGTGTGTTTCGCTGGCCAACCAATTTACTGCTTTAGTTATTTCAATTATTTCCATTCTGCAAGTGTGCTCTTTAAATTTCTGCAAGAGTGTGTTGTTAAATCATAGTAGAGGAACAGGGCTATTACTGCATACAACCTTTGGACACTTAACCCGGATTGACAAATTAAATGATGAATTGACAACCCATCATTTTTGGCATCGTTGTCGGGGACAACAGTGTTAGTAATAGCCATTTCCAAAGTCTGCTTAGAAATATTGTTGCCAACATCATTTAGAAATTATGTACAACCATGTTTCCTCAAATTATATTTGAGTGATCCCATGTAGCAACTCTCCTTAGTAATATTTCGAACCTGTTTAAGTCATTGTGATAGGGTTATTGTTTTATTCCAGTTTTCTTTTCATTTCAGAATTTGTGTGCAGTTGAATTTCATTTACATAGATGTAGGATTTCCTTTCAAGGGGGTAGAATTGAAATAAATAGATACAAATCCACCACAAAAACCCCCCAGTTGGTGCAACAAAACAAGAGAAGAATATCTTCAAGAAATACGGTTGGGGACACTTGTGAAGCAGTCCCCTATGCTCAAGAAAGTGTAACGGATGATTACCAGGCGATGAAAGTTCCAATATGTGGTATTTGTGAGCAAAATCATCCAACTGATGGCTACAATTTTCTTCCTACCTTGAGGATGGCATTGAAGAAATCTAATATTTCCCAACCGATAGATCCATCCTCTCTTCTCTTGGTTCAACCTGTACCCAATAAGGTTGAAGAACTACAACCCAGTACCTTGCTACATGTTCCATCCAATGAGCAGTATTCCTCAGCTGCACCAGCCTCTCATGTTCCTCAGATATCAACTCATTCAGTGTTAAAAGATTTGAAGGAATCAACTTTTTTAGTTTTCATCTTCATTATGCTAATATGTGGATGGCCATCCTTGTCCTCAATCGATGTAAAACCAGTTGTTGAGCTGACTTCCACATCACAGTTTCTATTTTATACACGGAATGAGGAGGTGACGTACATTCTCTATGATTGTTCGTTTGAGAGATATGTATCACCAGCTGAGAGTCCAGAGCAGCAGCATCAATACCTAGATGGAGAAATTTCAGTCCATATACCCCTTTGTGTATGTGGAATTCAAGATGAGGTATGGACATACAATACAACTTGGAAAATTTTTAGTTTCTTTACCTTTGGACTGATGCTAGTTTCCAAGTTTTTAAGCTATAAAAGAAAAATCTTATTATATTGGGAAGGTCCATACAGAGTTAAGGTTTTAAGAAAGGTATTGGCAATAGAGTGGCATCACTCTGTGTTGATGTAAGTCTTATCTTCAACCACACAAAGAAAAAAATTGTTGAAACTCTCTCTTCTTAAGTGCCAGAGGTCTTCAGGTGCCACATACATGCTCACACATTAAAAGCACTATAGATTTGCTTTGATGGAGTGCCAAAGATTCCCTTTGGAAAGAGTGTCAAATATTTGTTTTGGCACAAACGCTAAATATTTGATCTTGAAGCAACAGAGTTCTGCCAACTCTAGACTTTGGAAAAACAGAGCTCCAGAGATTGGACACAATGTAGAGAACACCAAAGTTGAGAAAGTTTCAACTATAAAAAAATATAATAAATCTGATTTCAAACTTTTTTTCCAAAGGTGAAATCAGACGGATTATGGGTGAAAACTGACCCTGGTGGCAGTTATGTGGGTGAAAACCAGCATGTTGGCGGTCACATAGGTGAAAACCATTTGGGTTGGCGGTCATATTCTGAAAAAAAAACAAAATATAAAAAAAAAATTACTACAGTCCCCAATCATATGGATGCCAACCAGCTCTGTTGGTAGTCATATGGTTGACAATCAACTTCAGGGTGGATCATAATGTGCAAGAAGCAGTTCTTAAGGCATGAAAAATGGAGGTTGAGCTCATTTCCCAAAGCATGGAGTTATTGGCAATGACAGGTATGCATTTTATTTTCTAATTTAGATTTAGTTAGTGTATATAAATGTGTATTTTATTTGTTGAGTATCCTTCCTCCAAAACATAGCATCAGTAAAAGTTGGGAGTAAATTTGCTACGGATTTGCATACATTCTCCTATTGCCATCTTATTGTTTTCATAATCTGATAACATACTGCTACAAGGAAATCATGAGGATTACAATAGTATCTTTAAAGGAAGTGTACATTGATTTTACTGAATATGTATTTTGCACTAAAAGGTGCTTATACATAGCATTTCTGCACTTGGAAGTTAAAAACAGTATGGTACTGGAACAATAATTTCAGACTCTGTATTTCATATCTTTCCTGATATCTCATCACTTCCATTCAAAGTTTCCTGGTCTGCATGAGGACATGCAAATGTTTAAATGGAAGAGTTGTGCTTAGACATAAGTACTCTATGCGAGTTGGAGAGCAGAGGATAGTGATGTATGTTGATAAAATATCTCCATGATAGTAGCACATTAACTTCCAGTGGGAGCAATCTTATGGAGCAGCATTGGTACTTCTGTTACTGCCATTTGTCAAGACCAAGATGAGGCCAGAAATATCAGGTATAAAATCTATCAAGCTTGATGCAACTTTCTAAGTATGGGGGGCAAGTAATCATAAGTGCTATAACATGTGTTGACCTTTTGAGTATTGCTACAAGAGTCATTAGTGTTATGATATTTGAGGAGTCATGGCTAAACAATGAAAACTTGAAGCTCCATCTTCCCTTCAGGAAGAGTATTTGATCATTATCCTTTTTGCACTTGTAGCATTCTTTGAGCTTACACACTGGTTTCTTTATTATGATCATGCTCCTGCAATCTGGTTACATTTTGCATTGTGAGGGCCTATAGTGCAGGTGAACTCAACGACACCTTGGGTAGTTTCTTTAAGATACATTACACATGATAGAAAATTTGATGGTAGATACAGTTAAATCAGAGCTTGTCAGATGATGTGAAGGAATTACATTCAGTGAATTCCATAAAAGAAGAGAATGTTGATGATAATGAAGACATTGGATCCATGCATTCAATTGTTATGGTTGGTTGTTGACTTACAATAAAAGGAGCATGGATTAGCTACTGATGAAACAAATTTGCATCAAACACATTTGAGGGGTAGGGCATTTAGAAAAATATTGGCTAAAACTATCATTTTCCAGATTTTTCTTGTTGTCCAAAAAGTACCTAGAAGCCATTTTGCAGACCTTGTATCTTTTGATGCAGGTGTCCAAATGTTGTGAAATTTGAGCCATATAGTGTATTTAGTATCTATTATCCATGGTTTAAATGTTAGCTTCTAACTCCCTTGGAGTTGCTCCCAGTTCATCTGCCAAAATGGCTCTTAAAACTATTTTTCTGTGTAATTCCCAGCTACCAAAAAGTGAGAAATTGTCATTTTGCAGAGTCTATAATTTTTAACCTATTTTCTCACGTGCCTTGAAATTTGGACCATATGTTCTTGGTAATTTTAAGTGTCTTAGGTCCAAATTTCAGCCTTTAACTCCTTACAAGTCTCTTGCAATTCACCCATCAAGACAACCTCTGACACAGTTTTCCTGTCATTTCTAGCCATAATAGCTCCAGAATCTTATTGTGCAGATTTAACACTGGCTCCAAAATATTACTATGCAAATTTAACACAGTCTATACCAATTTTACACAGAGCTCTAGAATAGTAATAACCAGAATAATGAATCCAGGAAAGCTCCAGAATGATGATAGAAGGTCCTTGGTCATGGTAATCCAAGTAAAGTAAAACTTGTTTGATTATATTTGGAAACAAATGTGCAGATTGATATCTTCATCTCAGGAAGTGTTGTTGTAAAGTGGATAACATCCATGTTTGTTATCTACTCAGTACAATGGGTTGTTTTGTTGTGGATGAGATTTTATAGAGTGTTGACAATCAGGTGCAAGGGACAGTTCATAAAAATTAATGCACTTGATAGAAAAAGGAGTTTAAATTCATAAGGCAGATTTCTGAATGCATGTGAAATACAGTGCAAAAAGGGATAATGTTTTTTTTTGAAGATGATGGAAAGGTGTTGTGCATGAACTGAAAGAAAAATAAAAGTGCAGAACCAGTTCCAAACTATGAAAACAAGAATTACACAGGTGAGAACAAAGCTTTGATATTACTGCCAATCTGAAGGATGTTTGTGATGACTAAGCTTGTTGCGGGAGCAGCAAGAAGCTAAGTGGGGGGAATGATGAGACATAGAATGGTCTCATTATTTACATAAATACTCCATTAAAAATGATGCATTAAAAGGATACTTTAGTAGATAAATTACATATTTTATATGCTTACTAGTCTAATTAGAGATAAAGTGTTATATTATGTTATTTGCTAACATTTTATGTTTTGTGTTAAAATATAATACTTTTATGTCTTTTTGAGAGAAATAAAAGGGATAAAAAGTTATATCTTAAAATATGGCAGCATATCCTTTGATTAGAATAAAGTCCATGGTTCAATAACAATGAGGAGATTATTTCAAAGCACATTATGGCAAGGAAAAATACATGGCTAGAATAAGAGAAACAAATGCAGCCATGGTTGTAACAGAATAAACCCTCAACATCAAATTTGGAAGAAAAGTATTGAATATTTCCATGCAGCCAGACTTCAACAAACTACAGACCAGCAAAGCACTCCATCTTCCATGGATTCGAAGCACCAGATATGAGATTGCATGTCTAGAATTAGTAAATTTCATGTTGGAACAGAGCTGTTTTGGAGGACCAAATGGACTCCAAATCACATGAAATTTGGAGGGGATATTCCTTGCAAAAATGGGTACTCAGATATTTTTACGATTTTGAAAAAGACTCAATAATGAAGGAGATATGACCTCTACAATTTTGGGTCCCAGTTTTGCCAGCCAATGGAGAACAAGTCATTGCCAACCACAAAATATTTTCAATGGGATTCTACAACCATGTCATTTGGTGTTTGTTTCAATTTATAGATAGGAATAATTCCAGGTTTTTAGATATCTCTATTTTGGGATTTCAGTTATACCTGATGATTGGTTATAAACTATAGATAGTAAGATGTTGTTGTAACGGACCTATGAACATTCCAGGATCTGTGTTGTCCGTTAGATCATGATGATACTTTGATGTTAATAGTTAGAGTTTTTCTTGATATGAGATAGAAGGATATATACTTCTATGGAGTTATATTGTTAGGGGAGATTAGATGTAGAGTGTGGAAGCAAGGGAATGTAAGCAGCAACCTGCTAGATTACTTTGTAACCATTTTGTTTGAAAGCAATATATGAATAAAGGGTAGTAGTAGTTCTCCTAGTATCTGAGTTTCTTTTGGGTTCTTCTACTGGAAGAAGAAGGGTGCCCCTTCGACTGGTAGAAGCAACCCCTTTTATTTCCTTGGCTTTCATAGAATAGATGAGATTTCCTTTTAGCATTGAGTGTGATTTCCCTTCCGCATACAATGTGCAACTTTGTGTGTTTCGCTGGCCAGCCAATTTACTGCTTTAGTTATTTCAATTATTTCCATTCTGCAAGTGTGCTCTTTAAATTTTTGCAAGAGTGTGTTGTTAAATCACAGTAGAGGAACAAGGCTATTACTGCATACAGCCTTTGGACACTTAACCCGGATTGACAAATTAAATGATGAATTGACAACCCATCACCAACCATATTGTTGTAGGAAGATGGCACATTATGATATGAGACTTGATTAGTTACCTACTGCCCATGCTTAGGTAAGGGATCTTGGAATATCCACATGTCTTGATTAGTTGTGGGTGTTTTTTGAGTAGAAGGTTGATTATTTGTTGGAGGATTAGATTGTGGAACCTCTATAACAAGGTGGCATTCATCAGTTAAGTCCTTTACCATAATGTTTCAATATCTTACTTGAATTTGGCATGTGCCCCTCCACTCTATGGTACTCACGATGTTGACAAAGCTTATACTAATTAGTCATGGTATCAGGTTGACTTATGGGAGGTAACTCTATCATATTTTCTTCCAAAATCTACCTTAGGACCACATTCATATGCATGTTGAGTTTGTTAGAATATATTACATCATTTGGCTATGTTAGATTACTTTGGGGGGAAGTTATCTAGTTACTTCATGCAATGTAATAAATGCACAAGTTTCAATGTGCAAGGTGTCCCTTGTACAACTAGGTAGAGTGTTGGCCAAGGAATATATCTTCCTATATAAAGGGCCACATATCTCTACTCGAATATATCACTTCTATTCATTCAATAAGATATTCTATTGCTTTGATCTATGTCTTGTAGTGTAATGCAATGTTGCTAAAGCCATCAGTGGTATCAAAGCTACGATCATTCCTAGATAGGAATAAGGAAATTTATTGGTATGGGTTTTGCAAAATAGATGCACCTTTGGACCTGCCACTTGCAAATTCCATTGCTTGGAGATTGTTTGAAAATATTGGCAAGAATAAGGAGATCAGAGAAGTTCCTGATAAGCATAATATTTGGGACAATTATTGCCATCTGAAAACAAGCCCAAAAAGAAGGTAAAATACTAGAAGGAGATATACCAAATACCTAGAAAATAAGAAGTTTGTAAGGAGTGCCAAATCCCTAGAAGAGAAGGTTTTGGCAAGGAGTGCCAAACCCCCAAAGGAGAAGAACGAGGTAAGAAGTGTCAAAGAAGATACAAAATATCCTATTTGAAGTTAAAATTTGATAAGGAGACTTGAAGACAGAAGGAGATGTTTAGGGTAACCTACAAAAAGTTGTAATATCCTAATCGAAGTAGCAACCTGGTGATCTTAGACACCAAGATACACATCCTCTATAGAAGTAGCAAAGAATTTATAGAATTCTTAAAAATGTACACCACTTTTGGTTAAAATAGATTTGTTAATTAGATTTATACATTAGGAGTTGATTAGATTTTATATCTCAACTATCTATCAAATACCTATCATCTACTTCGGAAAACAAAAACCCTACAATACTAATTGCAGTGAAATTACAGAATATTTGAAGGTTCATTTCAAATTATTCTTGATTAGTTGTGGTGAATTAATTAAGTGCATTTTCTTGAGATTATATTGGAGTGATAAGGTGTAATTTGTTAGTGCATTAAAAATATAAATTTGTTAGATTCATTTGCACTATTATTACTCTCAAAATAAATTAGTTTTGTGTGTTGAAAAAAGGCTACAAAATCTAGTTTGCATCAAGATTCTAAAGACACTCTTAAAGCACAAAAATCTACAACTCTTAGTGGCCAATAAAAGCCATAAAAATTGGTTAGTACAAGTAAAAAAAAGTTAACCAAAATGAATCTTCAAAGTTTGAGACTTAGTGAGTCTCAAATCCAAAGTATTTAGAGGTTAGTGCAACTAAAACAAAGCTTATATTTTACAGTGTTTACAAATCTTGGATTCACCATAAAATATCCAAGAAAAGAGGGTAAGGAGTCTACTCAAAAGGACATCCTCAAAACCCTCATTTGTGCATTCAAAAATCTGTGACAAAATCAGACAACAAAACCTGAAAAATGGAGTGTAAAAAGGGTGCAAAAGAAAGTGTATTATTCACAAGGTATTACACTACATTATCCATATAAAGGAAGCAGATAAAAGGTGTCATTAAAGGTACAAAGGTCATATGGATTCCAGCCAAGAAGGACATTATGAAAAGCACTCCAAATCCACGACACAAGGAACCATCAAAAAGGCTCATTCCTCACATATCTTGGACATACGAACCTACACAACACAAGAACACAATAAAATATAAATATCCTAAAATTATGTAGAAGAAGAAGGAGCCATACTACAAGTAAAGGTGTCACTATTACCTCATACAAATGTGGACAAACAATTCTATAATTTTCACATCAAAGAGAACCAAAAGTGAGGAGAAAATGTGTTAATTGCAAAGGTCTAAAACTTGGTGAAGAAAATACACCAAAGTTAGCATATTCCACACCATTCAGAGCTCTAATACCACCTCAAAGATTGATTGTGAGAGAAAATAGTTTGCTTGCGCTTCAAGGAATGTAGCAAGCAAAGGAAGAGGCATAATGGAGTTACATTCTCCTTGGAGGAATTACAGTGATAGACCCATGTATAAACTTTGAGTGCCACTTGGCACAATCTCTCAACAATGCTTAACATCCAAGAAACCTTACAAGAAAGGTTACAAACCCATACTCAATTTTGAAGTATTACAACAATATTTTGGCACCCATAGACCATGTGGAAGAGGAGTTACATTTCTCTATTGGTGTTATCATTTGAACAATGCAATAAGGAAGAAGATATTTTAGGCATTACACTTGCAACGAAATTCCAAGAAAGTATTGAAGTGTAACTAAAGTGACACTTGTCACTAGTTTGACTTTCTATTAAAGGCTCCTTGGACCAGTGTTTTGAACATAAAATTTTGAACGAAGCATTTACATTTAATACATGGGAGCTATAACATCGTGGAAGCAAGGTATTGTTAGGATCTCATCCTAACCCTTAATGTAATAACTTTCCTGATGTAATAATTTCTAGTGAACGTGGGTAGTACCCATGATTAATATTTTGTAATGTTCTAAGTTTTAGCTTGGGTAGTGCCTATGAAAAATGGCACCCTTTTTATGTAACACATGGTAGATAGGTGGCATTGTGCATGTAATTCGTGTGGCATTATTCATGTAATTCGAGTGGCATTGTGCATGTAATTCAAAGTGGCACTATGCATGTAATTCGGGTGGCATTATGCATGTAATCCGGTGGCATTTTGCATGTAAGCCAACCTTGGAAGGAAACTCCTTAAATACCCAAAAAGGCACCAATGTAACCATATTTTTGCAAATTAATGAAGTATTGAAGGAGGTTGCCCCCTCGAAGAGGCCTACGATTCTGTCTTATTGTGAGATTGTTCTTTATGCAAATTTCTGTTATATTAATATGATGTTTATGTGAGTTTATTTCCAAGAAATTGTGTGAGAGTGTGTTATTTGAGTTTATTTTATAGCAGGATCTTAACAAGTGGTATCAGAGCGTTTTCTAGGGCCAAGTTCTACTGCAACTGCAACGATTCTTGCCATCCAATCTGCTTGTTAGGTATAAATTCTGTGTGTTTTTTCCATTTCTATTTTTTCTTATAAAAAAAAAAAAAAAAATCCAAAAAAATACAGTGTTTTTTTTTTTTTTTCCAGACTAAAAACAAATATATATATATATATATATATATATATATATATATATATATATATATATATATATATATATATATTTAGTTGAGTAGGTAGAAACCCTGTATTGGGGGTTTTAAAATATCGCGAAGGATCTGTCATTATTGGCTAAGCTAGATAGCCCATAAAGCGTCTAGTGAAGTGAGGGGCGATCAGGCTCCAATACCCAGGCCTCAGACATAACTCATGCACGGACTTGAGCTCCCACGTATCTTCGGGTATATCGAGAGACCATCTAGGATTAAACAAAATTTTAGCCATTAGGAAGCTCTTCGACATTGTATTACTCATAGTCTATGGGACACAGCATCCTGGACGATTACCCTCCCGTATTGTCAGAGAGGCAGGTAGTGTGCTCAAGGGTATGTGTGGAATCCTCCTTGAGTAGTGGCCTAAAATATTGGTCCGAGCACTATTGTTCATCACTGTCGGTATATTAGAGGTCCTATGGGTAGTACATACTCCTATACTTAGCATTCCCTGGTTCTGTTAAAACTTCAACCTGTCAAAAACGCAAAAAAAAAAATAATAATAATAATAAAAAATAAAAAATAAAAATCCAAACATCCCTGTTCATCAACCTGCATTTCAAAAGTGAGCATATGAGAAAGGAGTCCTCTACCAAAAAAATAACAGAAGGGACATGCATTTGGGATAAGCCATGAGGGTGACACTTAAGTTGACATTCTGGAGAATAACGATAGAAATTTACAATGGCGATCACAGATCGAGTCGATCAGGTCGAGAGGTCGGCACAATCGAGGGCGAATTCATAGTCTTCAGGGTCAGAACAGAACTGTCATATCAGTCACCTGCAAAATATAGAGAATCTTGAGTGTGAAACATGGCCAGTTATAGATAGTGCTCCAATACCCAAATTTTGCTCAGTAGCTCAGAATTAGAAACTGTAAACACCGTTAGACTCAGCAAAACAGGAGATAAAAAAAAAAGTCTGGGGTGCCAAAAAGTAGTGTTGAGAGATATAGCTCATTGTGACCACCTCCTTCAGCTGATCGTTTTGATATATAGCACCCAAGCACTTTTTTGGGCACTTACTAAAAATAGTAAGTCCAAAAAATTCAATTCTATTTTTAGTAACTGGTCACAAAAGGTCTAAAAAATGGCCCAGGGTACCCGTGGACACCAGAAAGAACTAGAACACTTGGAATCCCTAACAAAAGCCATTGAGAACTTGAACTTGGATTTTCACTCCATAAGGGAAGAAGTCCAAGGTCTTCGCCTAGAGCATGAGGCCACTAGCAACCGCCTAGAAGAAGCACTGACAGAAGTGGACAGCAAACTGAGAAGAGAACCACCCAAATCAAAATACCAAGCTGAGAGTTCTACAAGGAATCGTGACCATGATCCACCCTTTAGAATGCCCAAATTGGACTTTCCCAAATTTAGTGGGAAGGATGTTGATGGGTGGCTATGTCGGGTTGACCAATTCTTTCGACTTCATAATGTACCCATATTTCATCGAGTCCGGATGGCTTCCTTTAACTTGGAATCTGAGGCTCTACACTGGTTTCAATGGTTGCGTCTTGCCTACCCAAATCTCTCTTGGGAGGATTTTGAATCCCAAATACTCACTCGATTTGGTCCTAGTGAGTATGAGGACTTTACAGGAGCCTTGACCAAACTACAACAAACAGGGTCAGTTCGAGAGTACCAAGCTCAATTTGAAAATTGGCCAATAGGACAAGAGGATTGAGTGAAGGGTTCTTCCAGAGTTGTTATATCAGTGGGTTGAAGGTGGAACTCCAAGAGGATCTTAACAGGTATAGAGCATTCAATGCTCTGGTTTGAACACAGTCAAAGCAACTACAGTCAACAATTGTAGCCATTACATGTCTAAAATAAACACCAATTATTTCTTGGTATGAGGTAAGGTTCATTCCTATATTTATAACTTTTATATCTAGGGAGTTATAAGGTCGAATTTAGAGAAATATAATTAGTGAAATCTATACCTCAAAGGGAATTATTTATCAAGCTAATATAATATTTGTAATATCAAACATAGGCGTAATAAGGTTTTCTACTAGAAATTAACCTTAGATACTTGCAAATATTATTGTGATCTAATTTTTCCAAAATTAGGAAGTTATAAGGGTTACTACATCAAACTAATTAATTTGGAAATTAGATACACATGAATTAAATCCTAAAGGGATATTTAAAGAGAGTTTTATCAAAGCATTTACAAAGATTGAAAATTTATAATATTATTGTGTCAAATCCTCTCAAATCGAGATAAAAGATCCAACATTAAAATCTCTTTAAATTTTTTACAAGTGCTTAGTTCAATAGGAGCAATAAGGATAATAGAAGTTTATTTTGGTATTTAAAAAAATTTACAAAATCAAACTGAAATTGAACTATAATTTATAAAAGCACTCTTTATATTATCCAAAACATACTAGGGGGTTATAATGCATTTTAGAAAATCTAAAAATTGATACAACAATCATGGATTATTGGTATATACACTCAGGTGCAAGTAAGCATATGACAGGAAACATATATTGGTTCAATTATTTGAAGAAGATAAATGAAAAACCAATTGCTATAGCATATAGCAAAACATATGAAGTAAAATGTATAACAAAAAGAACTAAGCACAAAATAGAGATAAAACACAGAGAAAGACAAATTGCCAAAATTGCTTTGTATATTGATTTTTCTTGATACAGTGTTACAAATGTATTTTAAATTACCCCAAGTGTGTTGGGGGTAATGTTACAATGTTCTTTCTCTTTGTATGATACAATGCTTTTGATGATGGAATGGGGGTCTTCCAAATATTCATAGGGATGTGTGCTCTTCATTCTTTAGCTACAACTCCAAGGGGTGAGTGGGCTTTGATATCCAATGTGGGACCACTCCAACTTCAATAGCTTCTCCAAAGTACTTGTCTCCTACACACATGAAAACCAAATGAAGGTTAGTAGCACCTACAAATCAAGATATAAAAATGATGCTATAGAACCCTAACTAGATAATCATGCAACACAAAAAATAGAAGCAAATAAACCATAAACCTTGTCGAATAAAACTTTACTGATTGAATGTTTGTGTCATACTTTAATCTAAGAAACTGTAAATGTGTGGTGTATGCTGGTAAAACATGCATGTGTAGTGCTAAAACCATGCAGGTGTGATTTTCAACTATGAAATCATAGATGTATAGTTTGGGTTGAATGGCAGATTGCTTCAAATAGGACCTCAAAGCTCCGAATCTAGGTTCTCCTTGGGATGAATGTAGATATCTGGTCCTATTTTGGTAGCCTAATGGTATCAATGTTTAGCATTTTTGATTTGGTGGGATGAATATGCCTTTATAGGCCCCTTAGGATTTTGGAGGGAAATGAGAGGTGGTAAGCCTAGATTGCCAAGTGGCAATCCTATGCTGCCAAATGGAGGGGGAAGTTATAGTGAGTCACCTAGTGTGCCTCACTTAACTAGGGTGATGTGGCTACAAGTGGAGTGTTATGTGGAGGGTTGCCCCATGTGAAGGGACAAGAGGGACAAATGTGTATGAGATTTATGTGGACTAATGAAATTTGATAGTTTTGGGGGACATAAATACTTTCAATTGTTTGTTGATGATCATACTAGAAAAATATGGGTATCCTTCATGAAGTACAAATCAAAAGCATTCAGTCATTTCAAATAGTTCAAACTTCAAGTGGAAAAATAATCAAGGAAGACCATAAAAGCACTTCATTCAGATAGAGGAGGAGAATTTATTTCCAAGGAATTTGACTCATTTCTTGAAGAAAATGGAATTAAGAGACAACTTACTACAACATACTTGCCTCAAAAAAATGGAATTGTGGAAAGAAGAAATAGATCTATAATGGAAATGGTAAGATGTATGTTAAAAGAAGCACAACTTGATCACAAATACTAGGCTAAAGTAGTACAAACAATAGTCTACATACAAAATAGACTACCAACAAGAGTACTCAAGCATATTACACTAGAAGAAGCATGGTCAGGACAAAATCCCAATATAGAAAAACTAAATATCTTTGGATGCAAAGCTTACATGCATGTTCCAAAATAAAAGAGGACTAAACTAGATGACAAGACTATGACAGGGATATTTGTTGGCTATGACAATGAATCTACAAGATACATAATTCTAGATCCTTCTACAAAGAAAGTTTACATTAGTAGAGATGTGATCTTTGATGAGAAAGCCAAGATCAACACAGATGAATCTAGTGGTGACACAAGAGTCCTCATAGATCTATCTAAAGAAGATACAATGAGTATAGAGTTAGAATCAGAATCTCAAGAACGAGATACAGAAGCATCACCAGTATTGCCTAGAAAAGAACCAATATGGCTCAAAGATACTCTCAGAGAATTAAATTTGGAAATAATACTAGATCTCACTTCTATAGGACCACAAACTCGTAGCATGACTAGAATAAATAGGGGAATGTTAAGTAACTCAGTAGAACCAACATCAACTTCTCAAGCACTAGAAAAATCACACTGGAAAGCAGCTATGGAATCTGAATATGCATCACTCAAAAAGAATAAGACATGGAATCTAGTAAATCTACCTCCAGGAAAGAAAATAGTAGGATGCAAGTGGGTTTACAAAATCAAATACAAAGTAGATGGAACACTTGACAAATACAAAGCTCGACTAGTAGCCAAAGGATATACTCAGATAGAGGGAATTGATTATGAAGAAACATTCACACCAACAACTCGAATGACCACTATTCGAACAGTCTGCATGCTAGCAGCACATCAGGGATGGAAACTTCATCAGATGGATGTGAAAAGTGCATTCCTTAATGGTGACTTAGAAGAAGAATTCTATATGACACAACTTGAAGGCTTTGTTATTCAAGGATAGGAAAGCAAGGTATGCAAATTGAATAAATCTCTTTATGGGTTGAAACAAGCTCCCAGAGCATGGAATATAAATATCAATGATCACCTATTACATATTGATTTCAAAATAAGTTCATCAGATCCTAGTCTATATACCAAGAAAAATGGAAATGATATCTTGATTCTCATAGTATATGTTGATGACATAGTGATTACTGGAAGTTTAGAAAAGTTAATAAATGACATCAAAAGGGATCTGGAAAAGGCATTTGAAATGATAGATCTAGGTCTAATGAACTACTGCCTTGGTCTAGAGATTTATCAAGGAGAAGATAGAATAGTTATCACTCAATCAAAGTATGCAAAATCTCTCCTTGAAAAGTACAAAATGACAAAATGTAAGCCCAAAGATACACCAATGGAACAAGGAATTCAACTATCCAAAAATGATAAAACACCATTGGTTTCAGCAACAATGTATCGTCAGTTGATCGAAAGTCTTCTATATCTAACAAACAACCGACCAAACCTAGCATTTGTAGTAAATTATCTTTCACGGTTCATGCAAGAACCAAGGGAAAGTCATTGGAAAGCTACAAAAAGAATACTACAATATATCAAGAAGACTACAGACTATGGATTAACTTATATGAAGGATGTCAAAGATTTTTATCTGTAGGGATACTCAGATTCAGATTATGTTGGATCTATTGATGATAGGAAATCCACCTTAGGTTATGTCTTCTATCTCGAATCAGGACCCATATCTTGGCACAACAAGAAGCAGCATACAGTAGCACAATCATCAATCGAAGCAGAATACTGAGCAGCAAGAGATACAACATGTGAAGCTCTATGGCTACAATACATACTATCTGACATGGGAATCAAATGAACTCCTACTATGATATTTTGTGATAATCAAGGTGTGCTGAATCTGATCAAGAATCCAATCATACATGAAAGAACAAAACATATTGAAGCTCAATGTCATTTCATCAGGGAATATTTTTAGAACAAGCATATCATCCTCAAGTATGTTCCTATAGAAGATCAGCTAGCAAACATATTTACAAAGGCACTTGGGAAAATCAAGTTTCAAACATTTAGAGATCATCTATGTGATTCAAGAGAACTTCATACCAAATAATGTAATATAGGGGGGTGTTAGAATATATTACATCATTTGGCTATGTTAGATTACTTTAGGGGGAAGTTATCTAGTTACTTCATGCAATGTAATAAATGCACAAGTGTCAATGTGCAAGCTATAAATGTGCAAGGTGTCCCTTGTACAACTAGGTAGAGTGTTGGCCAAGGAATCTATCTTCCTATTTAAAGGGCCACATATCTCTACTCAAATGTATCACTTCTATTCATTCAATAAGATGTTCTATTGCTTTGATCTCTGTCTCGTAGTGTAATGCAATGTTGCTAAAGCCATCACTGGTATCAAAGCTATGGTCATTCCTATATAGGAATAAGAAAATTCATTGCTATGGATTTTACAAAATAGATGCACCTATGGAAATACCACTTGAAAATTCCATTGCTTTGGGATTGTTTGAAGATATCGACAAGAATAAGGATATCATAGAAGTTTCTAATAAGCATAAGATTTGGGACAATTATCGCTATCTGACAACAAGCCCAGAAAGAAGAATGTAGAAGACAAAAATGAGATCTACTAAATCCCTAGAAAATAATAACTTGGCAAGGAGTGTCAAATCCCTAGAATAGAATATTTTGGCAAGGAGTGCCAAACTCCAAAGGAGAATAATGAGACAATAAGTGTCAAATAAGATACATAAGATCCTATTTGAAGTTAAAATTTGACAAGGAGACTTGAAGATAGAAGGAGATGTTCAGGGTAGCCTACAAAAATCTATAAGATCCTACTCAAAGTAGCAACCTGGTGATCTTAGACACCAAGATCCACATCCTCTATAGAAGCAGCAAAGGAGCTACATAACTCTTAAAAAGGTACACAAATTTTGGTGCAAATAGATTTGTTAATTAGATTTGTTAAAGCACCTTATTTTAGATTAAAGTTGCAAGAATAAAAATTGGATAACAGTCTTCAGAAGTGCAAAAATAAGGGTTCTTTTTAAGGTTCATTTGTACATTAGGAGTTGAAT
The DNA here is from genome assembly GCA_028583015.1 of Wollemia nobilis. NCBI lineage: Eukaryota > Viridiplantae > Streptophyta > Pinopsida > Araucariales > Araucariaceae > Wollemia > Wollemia nobilis. The sequence continues at coordinate 1,351,691 of JAQPPZ010017049.1, read as the reverse complement.
AGATTTTAGATCTCAACTATATATCAACTACCTATCATCTACTTTGGAAAGAAAAAACCCTACAATACTAATTGTAGTGAAATTACAGAATATTTGAAGGTTCATTTCAAATTATTCTTGATTAGTTGTAGTGAATTGATTAAGTGCATTTTCTTGAGAGTAGATTTGAGTGATAAGGTGTAATTTTTTAGTGCATTAAAAAATGAAATTTTTTAGATTTTGCACTATTATTTTTCTCAAAATAAATTAGTTTTATGCATTGAAAAAGGCTACAAAATCTAGCTGTCATAAAGATTCTAAAGAAAATCTTAAAGCACAAAAACCTACAACTCTTAGTGGCCAATAGAAGCCATTAGAATTGGTTAGTACAAGCAAAGAAAAGCTAACCAAAATAAAGCTTCATAGATTGATACTTGGTGAGTCTTAAATCCAAATCACTTAGGGGTTAGTGCAACTAAAAAAAATATTCTATTCTATAGTGTTTACAAAGCTTGGATTCACCATAAAATATCCAAGCAAATAGGGTAAGGATTCTACTCAAAAGGACATCCTCAAAACCCTCATTTGTGCATTCAAAAATCTGCTACAAAATCAAACTACAAAACTTGAAAAAGGGAGTTCAAAAAGGGTGCAAAAGAGAGTTTATTATTCATAAATTATTGCACTACATTATATGTACAAAGGAAGCATATAGAAGGTGACATTAAAGATACAAAGATTAAATGGGATCTAGCCAAGAAGGAAATATGAAAAGCACTCCATATCTTGGATATATGAACCTGTGCAACACAAGCATACAATAAAAGATAAATATCCTATAGTTATACAGAATAATAAGGAGACATACTACAAGAAAATGCATCACTATTACCTCATCCAAATGTACACAAACAACATTACAATTTTCACGTCAAAGATAACCAAAAGCGAGGAGAAAATGTGTTAATTGCAAAGGTCTAAAACTTAGTGAAGAAAATCCATCAAAGGTAGCATCTTCTACACCATTCAAAGCTCCAATACCACCTCAAGGATCAACTATTAGAGAAAATAGTTTTCTTGCACTTTAAGGAACATAGCAAGCAAAGGAAGAGGTATAAAGAAGGATTTACATTCTCCTTGGAGGTATTATAGTGATATATGCTATGTAGAAACTTTAATTTCCACTTGGCATAATATCTCAACAATGTTTAACATTCAAGAAACCTTACAAGGAAGGTTACAAGCACCTACTCAAATTTAAAGCATTATAGAAATATTTTGGCACCCATAGACCACATGGAAGAGGAGTTACATTTCTCCATTGGCATTATCATTCGAACAATGCAAGAAGGAAGAAGATATTTTAGGCGTTACACTTGCAACAAAAGTCCAAGAAAGTGTTGAAGTGTAACTGAAGTGACACTTGTCACTAGGTTGACTGCCTATTAAAGGCTCCTTGGACCAAAATTTTGAACAATGAATTTACGTCCAAGACATGGGAGCCGTCACAAGGTGGAAGCAAGGTATAGAGCATTCAATGTTTTGGTTCAAACATAGTCAAAGCAGCTACAATCAATAAATATAGCCATTACACATCTAAAATCAGCACCGATTATTGTTTGGTATGAGGGAAGGTTCATTCCTATATTTATATGCTTTCATCTCTAGGGAGTTATAAGGTTGAATTTAGAGAAAAATAATTATTAAAATCTATACCTCAAAGGGAATTATTTATCAATCTAATATAATATTTGCAATATTAAACTTAGGAGTAATAAGGTTTTCTACTAGAAATTAACCTTAAATACTTGCAAATATTATTGTGATCTAAGTTTTTCAAAATTAGGAAGTTAAGGGTTACTACATCAAACTAATTAATTTAGAAATTAGATACACATGAATTAAATCCTAAAGGGATATTTAAAGATATTTTTATCAAATCATTTTAAAGGTTGGAAATTTATAATATTATTGTCTCAAATCCTCTCAAATCGAGACAAAAGATCCAACATTAAAACCTCTTTAAATTTGGAAAAAGTGCTTAGTTCAATAGGAGCAATAAGGATAATAGAAGTTGATTTTGGTATTTACAAAAATTTACAAAATCAACAAAAATTGAACTATAATTTACAAAAGCACTCTTTATATTATCCAAAACATACTAGGGAGTTATAAGGCATTCTAAAAAAATCTAAAAATTGATACAACAAGCATGGATTATTGGTATACAAACTTAGGTGCAAGTAAGCATATGACAGGAAATAAACATTGGTTCAAATATCTAAAGAATATAATTGAAAAACCAATTGTTGTAGCAGATAGAAAAACATATGAAGTAAAAGGAATAGGAAATATTCCAATAAATCTTAAGGATGGAAGAGGTGTGATCAAAAATGTATTGTATGTTCTAGGATTAACTACTAATCTTATTTTTGTTTCTCAACTCATGGATCAAGATTTAACTGTTGAATTCAAGGTTCTCACTGGTAGAAAACAATGTCACATATCTAGACAGGGAAGAATGATAACATCAAGATCATACAAAAATGGCCTATTTATCTTAGACATTGCTATTTACTCAGTACTTTCAGTCAATGCTTCAGAAATATGGATAAATGACTAGAACATACCAGTGAGACATCAATGAAGGAATTATCCAAATATAAAATGGTAGAAGGACTACTGAGCATATCTCCAAAATCTATTGTATGTCCAGAATGCTTAGCAGGAAAAAAACATAGAATTCCTTTTGAAATTCATCAGCACAGAGCTCAACATCCTCTAGAAATAATATATACAGATTTATGTGGACCAATGAAATTTGATAGTGTTGGGGGACATAAATACTTTCAGTTGTTTGTTGATGATCACACTAGAAAAATGTGGGTATCCTTCATGAAGTACAAATCAAAAGCATTCAGTCATTTCAAACAGTTCAAACTTCAAGTGGAAAAAGAATCAGGGAAGACCATAAAAACACTTCATTTAGATAGAGGAGGAGAATTTATTTCCAATTAATTTGAATCATTTCTTGAATAAAATGGAATTAAGAGACAACTTACTACAACATACTCACCTCAGCAAAATGGAATTGTAGAAAGAAGAAATATATCTATAATGGAAATGGTACGGTGTATTTTTAAAGTAGCACAACTTGATCATAAATACTTGGTTGAAGTAGTACAAAAAATAGTCTATATACAAAATAGATTACCAATAATAGTACTAAAGCATATTACACCAGAAGAAGTATGGTTAGGACAAAAGCCCAATATAGAAAAACTAAATATCTTTGGATGTGTTGGAGCCAAATTTGACTCAAACTATGAAAACCCTAAATTTAAATTTTTGGTTTCATCAAAAGAAGCAAGCATTGCTGGTCTCTTTGTATATTATTAGAGAAGTTGGTTTTCCATAAGTTTAACCTTAAACATTGCTATTATGTGCACCTTTAAAAAAAAATTGTTATATCTTAAAAAGGTTACAAAATTCAATCCCTTTTAATAAAACCTGACCATTAAAAAGACAAAGGTTTAGTCTCCTGAATCAATAATCATATTTGGACCTAAGTCAATTTTTAAATCATTAAATTCCTAAGGTATTAAAAGGATTTAATCAAGGGCCATGGTCTAAAAACCTAAAAATCTAAGCACAATATTAAAGTCCAAACATAAGGTTTGAACAAAGGTCTTAATTAAAACCATGAAGGCATGCGCCCGTTGTGTTAAAAATCAAGCACCTTAAAACAAATCCAAGGGTAGCGCTTCATCAAAGAAGAATCCAATGGACACACTTGATTTGATTAAACAACTCTTTAAAATACTATGGTCAAAAGCATTAAAGTCTAAAGTTTTGAAAGAAATATTAATAAAAGCATTAGGGGTATGCACCCCCTTAAATTAAACATCGAGCTAATTGGACGAATTAGCGCTCGATCAAAATTTGATCGGACGATGACGCTCTCACAAAGGTACATCAAAAAAGGTAAAAGATTGCAATATTAATTAAAACTATTAAATGGGATCAGTGAGGGTCTAACACATTAGATGATCATCCCATTTCAGCTTAATCAGAGGTTAAAATCATGAGCCCCTTTGGTCACTAACCCCACAGGTTGAAATAAATCAACGATCTTGCCAATATTGATCAAGATCTAATTGCTGCACTGAAATTGAAACCCAAATGATGGAATGGTAAGGATATCAGATTGCATATGCCAGTGCCTCATCAAAGATAAATCGAACGGATGCGCCCAATTTAATAAAGCACCTTGATATAAAGTTTGAAGGCTTGAGTACCATGGTCACAAAGATCTGACAACTGCATTTGATAAAAAATTTGATCCAACGATGCGTGTTCATCACAAATTACCAAGGATAAACAAGGCTTAAGGGTATGCACCCTCATTCATTAATAGTCAAGCACATCGATCTAAATCTAAGGGTAGCGCTCCTTTCTTACTTAATCAGGCGATGGTGCTTTAATGAGCCAATTGGAAGATAAGCCGACCAAGATGAAAATAATATTTTAATTAAATGGACTTATGGTTAATATTAAAACATGTGCCCTTTGATTAATCAAGCAGATCCGATGGCAGTGCTCCATAAAAGTAAAATTGAACGGATGTGCTCTATTCAGGAAATCAAATTTATTAAATATCATGTTCTAAGGTCGGGGTAAAAGCCTAAGTACAAAGTTGAAAAACCTTGATTAAATGTTAAAATGCTTTAAAAAGCATCATAGGGTAGCGATTAACTTAGGTTTTAATCAAATGGTCACTTTTTATTATGAGACTAATCCCGCAGGATAAAATAAATCAATGGTTGCGCTAATCCTCCTCAAGATCCGATGGTAGCACACAATTCAAAGGTCCAAGTAATGAAATGATCATGAATGTCTTCTAGTAAATTTGATGGTAGCGCTCCATTGGGATTAAAAGGATCCAATGGCAGTGATCGAGTCAAAGTCAAAATGATAAGATACAAGCGGGGCTAATCCAACGGATATCTTCTAAAAAATCCAATGGATGCGCTCCCTCTCAAAATAATCCAATGGTGGTGCACGCTTCAAAGGTAAATCTAATGGTAAGCCTAAATTAGCATTCAATTAATAAAATTTTAATCACATTTAGCAAGGGTTCTAACACATTATTAATCACCCCCTTTTTGATTAATCAATATTAAAAAAACAAAAAAAGAGGGGTTTGAAGCATTTTTTTTTGGTTATCTAACCCACAGGTTATAAAAAATCAAAGGCTACAACCTTATCCAATCTGATCAAATGGTTGTGCTTGATCATGGTTATCTAGGGAACCTTAAGATATCCAAGATGATGATAGGCACTCACATCAAGAACCAAATCCTATGGGGATCCCCAGGATGATTGCTGCCCAATTAAAAGTGTAGTCGATCCCTAAGATTTAATTATCATCCAGGGCCAAGGTGGCATGATGTTCAAAATAGAGGCCACCCCTATCACACATCATAGTTCCACATCGAAAAAGAAGAAGCTTCAGTGACCAATAGCGAAACTATAAATGATTATAGGTACATGAACCAAAGAGCCCAGGGACACATAGGATGAAGGACACTACCCGCCATAAAAGCCCAACTTCAAAAGAAAATGTGTTGGCAAATTTCCTTTGGCTAATTTTAAAAAGTAGTTGGTAACACAGTATTAATGACAAAACATGCAAAAATATCAAACTCATTTCACCACCCAGTATTTGAGCTCACAAAATCAGTCGATTTTACCACCCTGGTAATCTTGAGCAGAAATTGATACGCAAGAGGTACAGAGAGAAAGAGTTTCAAGATTTTCTTTTTCAAAGAAACTAGACTCACTACCGTGAGCACAATGGCATCTTGGGGAGATGCTTTTGCGCCCAAAGACACTAGAGAAGCAGTGAAATTAGTTACAGATCGATCACCATACTCTGAGATTTTTGGACCGCCTGTACCTGGTAGCACAATGTATGACTTCACCCAAAAGTGTGGAGCTGATAAGAAACCTACTCTAGCACAATAGTACGAGATCGAAAATACATGTATCAAGAGTTTTGCTCATGTGATGGAGAATGATAACAGAACCCCTTGGATAATGGTTGACCTATTTCATAAATCCAGGAGGTTACAATACAAAGGTTTTCCCAGAAGAAACAGATGGACCAACAACCTCGGGAAGTTGATATGTCCAAAGGTTTACTTCTCCTTAGACTTAATGGCATGGTTAGTAGTGGCATACGATGAAAGGACTAGAACATTTTGAGATAATAAAAACCGACCGATGTTCAGCATCAAAGTCGAGCACATCAAGCAAGTTTTCAATTTGATAGAGTCTACCACCTGGTTAATAAAATGGGTAATTGAACTTCAATCTCGAATGTTAACAAGATTAGAAGTTTTTAAATCTTTGTTTGATACAAATGAGAAAATAGTTGATCAATTCCCAATTAGGAAAACTATTTTTAGGCCATGGGTCCAAGATTTTTGTGATATGGTAAATATTGTCCTAGGAGTACAAGATCTCAGTGTAGTAAGCATAAGAGTTTTATATTTAGTAGCACAGTGCAACCGGGAAAATAATACCCCAATTTATGCATGGGAAATAGAATTGAGTAACCAAATGCACGAGCAGATGATAGAATTAAAAAAGGCTATTTTTGAACAAAGGCAAGAGATGCCCTATTTTTCACAATACTCAATTTTCATCCACCTGATAGCGGGGCAATTGGGAGAAGAAGCCCAAAAAATAGTAGAAGCCATTAACAACCCTTACGTCCAGACCAGTTTTTGGAGAATACATGAAGGGTGGACTCACATGGGTTGGTTCTATGACCATTTTATGGTAGAAATCCATTGGACTTTAACCGGCGTACTCCCTAAAAGGCTAGGGCCAGGAGTAAGGGCTTTCATCAAAGAAAAGGATATTGGGGATTTATTTTTCTCTGAAGGGTTCACCTATATTAGGCTCTATGGAGCCAAAATCCCCCCTAAGCTATTACCGATGTATTTTCCATTGTCCCTAGCAGCTCTGGAGTTATGTAGGTAGGTGGCCGAAGAAGCTAAGATGAGACTAGTGAAGAAACATGGTAAAGTCCCCTGGCTCAATGTTCCCTATCGCTTTGGAGACTATATATTTGTTGGCTACCCTGCACTGCTCAAGGGAATGTTTGATTTAGACAATATGGACTTCGATGAGATAACTTGGAGGTTTTATGACCCAAAAGGAATATACAATAAAATGATGGAAAAATGAGAGTATGCTCGAATACAACATCGAAAAGATGCTTATGAAGAAAGATTATTGGAAGCTATGGAAAAAGGAACAAATTTGTAGGTTGTATGGAATGAATTCCCTCCTAAATATAGGGGCAACACTCAGATTCATGAAGCCTATGACTACCCTACAAAATTGAAAAGGCTTAGGGAAGGTTCAGTAGAATTTGTAGCACCTATTCTACTTAGAGTTGCTCAAGCAATCAAGGAAGACCCTTTATTAGAGTTAATAGAAGAATAGGGTATTGATCAAATGGAGGTCACTGTGAATACTACAGATATAGTAGAGCAACAGGTCAGGCCTCCTGGAGATGATCATCTTAGAATAGAGGCAGCACCAAGCACTTCCCAAGAGGTTTCCAAAAACCCAAGCGTAGCTAAAGGAAAAGAAATTGTGACCACACCTGTTCAGAAGTCTTCACTCCCAGAACAAGCTATAATTCCCATTTCTGATAGAGTATTAGTTGTAACAAGTGTGAATAAATTGGCACCCATGGCCATCCCTACCTCTCTAAAAATAAAAGGATAGGAGATTAAAATTCCATCAGTAATACGGATGAATATGAGAAGAACAGGTGGATTTGGGGGTCTCTTCCGAAGTCACCAAGTGAAGAATCAAACAGAGATAACCACTACAGAAAATAAGAAGCCTAAATTGTCTTTACCTTCTACAAAGGTTTTGTTGGAGAGGACAGATGAGCAAACTACTTTTACTGCTGCAAATGAACAGGAATTACAGGTAGTGGCAGGAATGGGAAATATAGGAGAACAACTTACAGATGAACCACAATTAGAAACATCTGTGTCAGATATAGCAGAAGTAAATCTTCCTACCTTGCAAGACCCAATTGTCTTCAGAGTCAATGAGGAGATGGGAGGCTCATCAGTACTGGGAAAGGAAGGTGACATGGTCAAAGTTGTCAAGGCAATGCAAAATCAAACCATGGACCAACTGGTCGAGAAAATTGCAGAATTAAGGAATCAATTGAAAAGAGAAGAGAAGGAAAAAGCTGAAATGAAAGCATTGATAAATAAACAACAAGAAGAATTGGCACAAAAAGATACTCCAAAGGCACAACCCCCTTTAGTGGTAAGGATTCTGAATCATGCCTATTATCTGAATACAATGAAGAAGGAAATGTCAATGAAAATACGAGCTCATGCCAAAGGGCTCACCGAGATGTTTAGGTAGATTAGGGTGATTCAAATAACTGCTCAAGAAATATAGGCATTGATACAAGAGAAGGAAGAAGACTTCGAAGTCATTCATCCTACCCTTGATTTAATGGGAGATAATTTTGAAGAGTTGCAGAGCCAAGAGATAATAACAAATGATGGCAATAAAATCCAGTTCAATATTGAGTTCTTGAAAGCGGCCATGTTTGGGGTAAACCAAGAAAGGTGGATCAGTGTTGTTACTGAAATGGATAATCTAATAGAAGATGCAACAGGAAAAATGGTAGATATTGGTTTGTCCTTAGACCAATTCTTGGAAGCCCCCAATGTAGAAGAGCTACTCAGGCATATAATAGAAATATTTAATTGTGAGTCAGATGATGAGTCAGAAATGACTAGACAATCCACCTTTCTGGTAAATACCGTGGAGATGTTGCTCTTCCAATATGAGAAAAACAAGCCCATTCTTGCCATACAAAAAAATAGAATTTTACAGGAAATGAACATGCTAAGGTTTGTTGCAGCCTTTGACACAAAAGTTTGGAGACTAATCAACAAACAAATAAAGTGGCTGCAACAAGGTCAAAAGGGGAAAAAGGTTGAAACATATGGTCAATAGCCAGAAATGAGCTCAACTCTTCCAACTAAACAAGGACCTATGCCAATAGAAAAAGTCTTCGAAACAACAAAAGAGTCAAGTGCTCAAAGGGGGATAGTTCAAGAGGAAGCAGTTGAAGAGAAAACAGTTGAAAAGGAAGTAGTGGAAGAAAAAATAGACTCTCCAAACACCACCATTACTGGTTGAAATAAACTATAGTTGAAAAGGTCAAAGGAAAGTGTACAACATAAACAAAAAATAAATATAGTGGAAGCCAATTGTACCAGTTTTGAAGATCAACTCAGAAGAGGACAAGTGTAAGGCTAAAAATAAACCAAGAATAATAGATTCAAGAACCCAACCTATAAGAAGGAGTGCCCAGGTTCAGAATCATCATCAAGCAATTAGAGAATAGCATTTTTGCTAAGAGGTATACTTGAGTGCCCTTTAGAGTTGTGTTGTTGTATCTCCTTTCTGTGTCTATTTTTCTCATTCATTCTTTCTTCTTCCCCTTTCTATGCAAGATTTTGATAGGAAAGTACCCAAGAAGCTGAGAATATTTCTAGACTATTGAGTCAAATATTTGGAGACTCTTCTATTACCATATTGGAACAAGGAGAGTAGGAGATTTCTGTTACATTATTTGAACAGAATATCTTCATTGTATTGATAATTTTTGAGAGAAAACAGAGTTTAAAAGCTTCTTGCTTACTCTGAATGTAATGACATTTTAAATCAATACAATTCTAGGTCTTTTTCCTATCATTTCTTTGTATCATTTTGGTGTGTTACTGTGTAATGGATTACATTATTTGAATGCATTATATACATTTCTTTCATTGGTCAACTTTTAGTTTTATTACGATATTCGAATAAGTCTAAGAGCGCCAATTTTATTTTTCCCATTCTCTCTGTTCATGTTAAAATTGTTGTTAAATTGCTATAATAGCCCAATGAATCTAGGCACCGGTCTACATAAGGCATAACAAATGGTTATTTTATTGCTTGGTCATTTTTAATACATATAGTGTTATATTAATCTGGAGTGTGTAATCAACGTTTTATCATAAAATTACCGTTGGGGTTTCCTTACCCATTCTGTAGTTTTCCTTTAGCAATATTCGTGTTTATCAAAACAAAGAGGTAGGTTGACCAGAGCCTGTAATAGCTCATTGGTTTCAAATGGTTTCTTGCAGCGTGACAATCGAATCCTATGGATGCAAGAAACGGTTCCAATAGGATGTAAAGCTTACATGTATGTTCCAAAATAAAAGAGGACTAAACTAGATGATAAGACTATGATAGGGATATTTGTTGTCTATGACAATGTATCTACAAGATATAAAATTCTAGATCCATCTACAATGAAAGTGTATATTAGTAGATATGTGATCTTTTATGAGAAATCCAAGATCAACACAAATGAATCTAGTGGTGACACAAGAGTCCTCATAGATCTATCTAAAGAAGATACAATGAGTATAGAGTCAAAATCAGAATCTCAAGAACGAGATACAAAAGCATCACCAGTATTGCCTAGAAAAGAACCAATATGGCTTAGAGATACTCTCAGAGAATCAAATTTGGAAAGAATACAAGATCTCACTTCTACAGGACCACAAATTTGTAGCATGACCAAAATAAACATGGAAATATTAAGTAACTAAGTGGAACCGATATCAACTTCTCAGGCACTAAAAAATTCACACTAGAAAGTAGCTATGGAATTTGAATATGCATCACTCAAAAAGAATAATACATGGAATCTAGTAAATCTATTTCCAAGAAAGAAAATAGTAGGATGCAAGTGGGTTTACAAAATCAAATACAAAGCATATGGAACACTTGACAAATACAAAGCTCGACTAGTAGCCAAAGGATATACTTAGACAAAGGGAATTGATTATGAAGAAACATTCACACCAAAATCTTGAATGACCACTATCTGAACAGTCTACATGCAAAATTGCTCCTACTCTGGCCTTACCTGGGTTACCTTTGGATGCCCCATCAAAATTTAAATTCAACTAGTCATCTAAAGGTGGTTGCCATTTCACATCAATTCTAACCTGAACATTTTCATCTCCACCACTAATAGGTTCCAAATTCCATGCCTTAGCTATCATAGTCTCTTAAATATTCTTTGGCTTGATAGGTTACTTGATATATTTAACATTCTCCTCTAAAAAATGTGTGATACTTCCAAAACTTCTCATTGCAAACCTTTTTTCCCCTCTAAAACTTCTCTCATTCCTCTCTAACCAAACTTCCCACACAAGATTAAATGGAATCAAGTTCCAAATTACATTAATATGAGGATTGAAAAATGGTTCTCCCATTATTATAACCACAAAGGCATCACCCAAGAGATGCCCATTCTGTTGATGAGGAGCTAGAAAATATTTAGAGCATAGGGACATTCCAAGAAGATGTGTTCCACTGATTCTTCTAACTTTTCACATAAAATACATTTATTAGGAAAATTAAAACCTCTCTTATTAATATTATCCAGTAATAGGGTCTTATTATGGACTACTTCCCAAAGAAAAATATCCAATTTAGGAATATATTTCTTACCCCAAATCTATTCCAATGGAAACCATTATATATAGTAGAATCTAAAATATCATAGGTTGTCTTCATGATGAATGTACCATTCTTAGTTCTACTCCAAACCACAAATTCTCTATACCTAAAAAAAACTTAGGTAATAAGCCTTTAGTTTAGATTTAAGGAGGTTTAAATCCTCCAAATTCTTAGGGTTTACCTCAAAATATTTCCAGCTCAACTAGTTATCCAATAAAGTCATGTAATCACAAATTTTTTTACCATATATATCTTCTAGATCCTCTTTCAAATTAGATAAAATATCATTTTTGGCTAAAGGGTTATCATAGAACCAGGAATATTCCCATAAAATTATAGAGGCCCCATCTCCAACACACCATTAAACACCCTTACATCAAGTGGTTCCATAAAGAAGAGCCACGACAAGGGTCCTAAATTATGAGAATCTGATATCCTCCTGGTTGTCAAGATATTTTTTTTAAGAATACTTGTCCAAAGAGTATGACCATCCCTTAGAAATATCCATCCCACCTTGGTTGCCATAGCACTATTAACTATGTTGATTCTCCTTAGACCAAGGCCACCATGCTTCTTTTGATGGCATATTTTTTCCCAAGCTACAAGATGAATCCTCCTCCTCTCTTCAGATCTTGACCATAAGAACTATTTTTTAATTCCTTCTATGCTTTTTGAAAATTTAGTAGGGATATTGAAAAGGGAGAGATACATGGGGATAGCCTACAAAACACTCTTAACCAACAATACTTTATTTCTTGAGACAAGATATTACCTTTCCATCCTGCAAGTTTTTATTGAAACATGTCAACCAAACCATTCCAAAGAGGTGCCTTACAATTTCCCATGAACATTGGTATACCAAGGTAAGAAGAAGGTCAGGTTAACACAAGATACCCTATCACTCTAGCCACCCTTATCTAGAGAGCTACTTTAGTGTTAATGAAGAAGATCTTGCTCTTTTCCAAATTGATATTTTGGTGAGAGGCACATTCATAGAGGTCTAAGATTCTTTTAAATTTAGTTACCTCTACCATAGTAGGATTACCAAGTAAAATGGTATCATCCACAAATTGTAAATGAGTAATATCCTCAATATTATGAGCTGGTTTAAGGCCCTTATCTGGCTAGAATCCTTGGTACTATGGAGATATCTTCTGAGTTTTTCATCCATAATAATGAAAAGATAAGGAGAGAGGGGGTCACCTTGTCTCAGCCCTCTACTAGTATTAAAAAACCCGTTGGTTTATTATGGATCATAATAGAGTACCTTGTAGTCTTATAATAGCTTCCAACCCATCTTATCCACTATCTACAAAAACCAAAGGCAGCCAAAACTTTATCCAAAAAACTCCATGAAACTCTATCATAAGCCTTTCTCATGTCTAACTTCAGGAACATACCTTTTCTTTCACCAATATTGATAGAATGCATGACTTCATGAAGGGATATCATCCCATACAAAATTTGTTTACTCTTAACAAATCCTCGTTGCTCATCAAAGATAATGGATAAGTAAAAGGTCAAAAACTATTTTACAACAAAAGTAGAAAATTAGGAACGTAATTCACAATAGATGCAAAAAAACAAAAAATGTATTCTTAGATAAAGCATAAAATCAAAAACCTATAAGATAAAAATAGAAAAGGGGAAATAAGTGTAGAGGGTTCTATCATGTCTCAATAGAGGATGATATGCTTCCTTGCTTGTGACAATCAAACCAATTATTTTTATGATAAATGATCAAGAAGATGCAAATAATAAAGGTTAATAAATATTAAGAGTACACAAAAAATCTAAAATATGAGAAAAATGAAAACCAAAGAAAAAATACTAAAAATATACAAATTATATTTAAATCCAAAGGATAAATAATAAATATATGAATAAAAGGGGAGGATAGACACAATCCAAGACAACAGGTTCAATGAAAGCTTGTTGAAAGATGTTTTTTGTTGCCTTTATAATAACTTGATTCCAACTACGATTTTCTAAAAAAACACTTGCTGATTTTTTTTAAAAGCACATAATAGATATTAAGTGGTGAAATGTTTGTTTTCAAATCATAAATAAAAGTTTTCATAGTATCAACATGTTAAAAAAAATTGTTATTAGAGCTCCTCTCTTTTTTTTTTTTTTTGGAAGTCCTCACCAAAGGGTGGCTTTATAGGGTTTAAATTTTAAGGTTTAGGATTTAGGGTTTTAGGGTCTAGGGTTTAGGTTTTGTGTTTTAGAATTTAATTGACAAAAAACAAAATAGAAAATATGTGTTATTAATTTTTGACCATTTGGGGTCAAAATTGGGTGAAAAAGAGTCATGATTTCTTGATTGTCAAAAGTTCCATAATATGGCAATTCTATAGTGTCATGGCTCTTTTGCTTTTTTGGAAGTTAGAGATATTAATTTTTATACAAGTATAGGCTTATATACTCATTAAAAAGGTCATTTTAATACCATTCTAATGGAAGTACTTGTTTAAATATTTGTAATGAATATTAATACCCCAAAGATGCCATGACTTTTAGAGCACTAAATGCTCTAAATTAAGGCATAGTGAAGGTCAAGTAAGTTTGGTTGATCATAATACTAGCCAATGAGGATAATGATGGATTGAGGTGTGCAAAATTGGGTATCTACATATAGCCCATTTTTTATGCATTCAAAATTAAGGTAGATACCCCAATTTTTTGTTGGTGCTTAAGGTCGATGAGGGATGTAAAGACTGCTTGCTTTAAAGTTATATTAAGGATTGTATTTTAGGTAGCATTAAATGATGTTCTATCTTGTTGTACCCTCTCAAGTTTTAGAGGAAATACCAAGTTGAACCAAGGAAACTCGACTTGGCTATGATCCACATGAGGGTGGTTATAAGAAGCTAATTAATATGATATGAAATATCAAGAGGTGATTTGATCAAGATTGGAAAAAAAAATTGGATTTGATTAGATAAAAGGGAGTTTGATTAATATTAAGGTTTATTAGAGACTTGGTTGATGATTAAAGGATGATGTTGAATTAAATATGATTTAAGTAATATGATATGAAGATATGAAAAAGAGAAAAGGAAGAGAGATGAAGAGAAAGGATAAAAGATGAGAGACACCAGAATCTACCAAAAGTTATGTGTTTTTGTTTTTCTATATTTTTTATTTTTATAGACTCACCATTAAGTAGTGGTCTTTGCATCTGATTATTGGATAAGTTTTCAAGTAGCAATATATTGCCTAGACACCTTGTGTATGAAGGAATTTAATTATTTGAGAGAGTGATTCACCCTTAAATGGTGGCATCTTAACTTGATTATTGGTTGAGTGCTTAAGTGATGATAGAATGCCTAAAAACCATATTTTGAAGGATTTTAATGCTTTAAGATATTGATACACCCTTAAGTGATGGCCTCTTATCTTAATTATTAGAAAAGTACATATCCAGTGGTAGACCACCTAGATGTTACATTTTTAAATGAATTTAATGCTTTGATATATTGATTCACCTTTAAGAGGTAGCCTCTTAGGTTTATTATTAGATGAGTGCTTAAGTGACTTGAGAAAAATTTACCTTTGCATGATATATATATATATATATATATATATATATATATATATATATATATATTGGTAATTGATTACCTTTAAGTGTGAACTTAAAGGACCTTTTTATAATTTACTATCTTTAAGCATGAACATAAAGGTTTTCTTTTTGTCAATAACTACCTTTAAGTGTGAACTTAAAGGATATTTTTGAAAAAAATTGATTACCTTTGAGAAGACGCCTATAGGAAATTTTTGATAAACCAATTACCTTTGGGGTGCACCCAAAGGATACTATTAATGAACATGATTACCTTTGGGTAGGTTCCCAAAGGATATTTTTGATGAACTAAATACCTTTGGGTAGGCTTCCAAAGGATGTTTTTTCTAATGAATTAATTACCTTTAAGGAATGCTTAAAAGATATTTTAAATGAGTTGGGTGTCTGTACACATCTACTTAAAGTATGTGTTGATAATTTGATATTTTATTAACTCTAAGAAAATCCTTAGAGGGAATTTTCATAGGCTAATAATATGTAATTATCTTTAAATAATATGCCTAAAGAATATTGTGATGATATGTTATACGATGATAGAAGATTATTATAATTTGATAGAATATTAGATCACCCTTAAGCAAATTCTAAAAGATCATTATGATAATTTTATTACCTTTAAGCACCTACTTAAAGGATATTTTGATTATTTTATTATCCTATTAGTCATAGGGTGATTTCATTGATTTTCCCCTTAGTCTTAGGATGTTCATATTGATTTGATTGGATTTTTCTCATATAGAAATATCATAGAGGACATATACTCGATTTGCATAACCATAAATGATGCCCCCAATTAGGGATATATTTTGTTGTTGGTTGGTTGCCCCCATGCATAATATTTTAGGTGGAAAAATAGTAGATGATAATATTAGGCTATCAATATCTACAAAGCTTTGTAGTATTTATCATGTAGGCAAGGATGAGACATAAGAATATTTTATTTAATTTATGATCTGTACATGTGGGCTTCATGGTATTCATCATGTGAAAAAATAAATTATAATTTAGAGGATATAGGTTTGTGACACAAATTTTATTGATCTTGATATAGATAAATGATAAGGATATATGACTTATATTAAAAGTTATGATTTGGTTAGACATTGATAAATTAATAGGATATATTTATTCAAATTGGTTGAGATGACATGATTTAAAATAGCAGAGATAGAGAGATTGGCTAAAATTGCTATAGATATATTCATTTAAAAGGAGATAGATTAGTTGGGATTGAGATATATTAATTTGGAGTGAGTGATAGAGATGTACTAGTTCAATTTGATAGAGATAACTAGATTCAAAGTGCTAGATATAAGTTGATAGCAATATCTTGACATAAAACAATACAAATAGGTCAATGTACATTGAGATAGATGGATCTAAATTGATCAGAGATATATTTAATGGAAATTGATCTCTAATAGATAAATTTAAGTGGATTAAAACATATTGAAATAAATAAATAAGGATAGATTGATTTATATGGAGAAATATAGATTGATATAGATTGATAAAGATGGAATAATTTTATTTGATAAAGATGGAATAATTTTATTTGATAAAAATAGATAGAGATAGCTTTATTTTAATTAATATTGATAATGATAGAGGTTGAAATTGAGAAGAAAATTTTGATTGGGATAGATTGAATAATATTAATGGATATATGTGGATGGATTTGAATTAATAAAGATGTATTGGTTTATATTGATTTATATTGATAAATATATATAGATTATTTGATTCTTGATTTAGTTCACAAAATATGGGGACTAGGAGGATCCACTTGCATAAGTCACCTAGTGCAAGTTCAATGCAATTATGAACTAACCTGACTAGGATCATCATATGCTTCATTGTGGATCCTTTACTTGATATACAATAGGTAATCTAGGCAGAGATAAGAATATGCATACATAAATGTATCAAATTAGGTAATTATAGAGGTAAGTAGTCATTAAGTAGCTAGCTGAACAAGCAGGCAATGCAAACTCATATGTAGTATTTACTAAAATACATGATGTTAATAGGTTTGTTTAATTCTTTTCTATAAATTGTAGCTAGGTAGTAAGCTCCTAAATCAAACTTAGTAGTTATTATGATGAATGGGCCTATCCAATTTAGCTCAAACTTACATTTGAGCTTAGATTTGGTATTGGTATTGTTTTGGTTCTCCTTGATAATGAGATCACCAAATTTGAAGGAGTGGGATCATACATTTTTTTCATATCTATATTTAAGCTTATTTTGGTAGACCTATTGGTTGTCTAAGGTATAAATGTGTTTTGTGTCAACTTATTTCCAATGAGCTAAGATGAGATAGATATTATTCATTCTAATAGAGAATTCCTACAATAAGAATCATAAGGAAGGAACCTCAACCTCAAAAGGAAAGGTGTATTTAGCTCCATATACCAAAGTATAAGGTATAAATCTAATGGAAGTTTCAAAATAGATGTGATAGGCCTATAAAGTAGGATAAAGTTGAAGGTTCCAATCTTGATTGGTTTTACTGATAAGTTTCTTAAGTATTTTAAGCAATGTCTTATTGGAGCCCTTAGTTTGACCATTACCTTGAGGATAGTAATACATAGACCATTTATGTTGGATCTTATAAACATTTTCATTTGTAAAGGGTGTTTCATAGTTTGAGATTATCATGGATGAGATGCCATAATGACAAAGGATCTAGTTTAGAATGAACTTGGATACTCACACCCCTATAGATAAGGATAAAGGCATGGATTCAACCCACTTGGTGAAGTATTAAATAGCTATGATGATGAAATTATGTTTATTATATGATATAGGGTTGATCTTCCCAGTGATATCTAAGTCTCAAACAAAAAAGTGCAAGGAGAAGTCATTATTTGAAGGGCTCAATATGTAGCATGAGTAAGGTTTTCATGATTTTTACACTTGTTACACTACTTGATGTAATTAAAAGAGTCCTCATCCATAAAATTCCAATAGTAGCTCATCTATTGGAGTTTCTTAGCAATGGTAACTCTACTAAAGTGACCATTATAGAATCTAGCATGGTCTTATTTAATGACTACTTAGGCCTTGACTAAGGTTAGTAATACAAAAATAATTGTATTAAAGGATTGATAATATAGAATATTATCAATGAGAACATTATTTTAGATTATTACATGCAATGGGGTCCAAACCTTTTGGTAATATACCATCCTTTATGAAGGTGAGGATATATTTATACTAAATAATAGGAGGTGGAGAAGCTTCTAAGGTAAAAACCTCCAAAGGATATTGGCTAGACTCTAGGGCTGAGGGCTTTCTAATATACCAAATTATGATCATGGATTTTTCATTATCCAACTATAAATTGATAAGGGATGTAGTTATGACCATGATATTGGCATGGAAATTACTTAACAAGGATAACATCAATTATTATTTTTTCAAAACAAGCCATTAACTTATTGACAATGGTTTCGTATGGATTTAGATTTTCATATTTTATCTAATAGATACCATTGACCTTGTTAGCTATAATATTTGAAAATATAGAGGGTTTTAACTTGTAAGGGTAACATGGAGTACTAGGATAAGGGCCTTGTACTGTATGGTATTTTTGGTGCAGGAGAATTGGAGCTTGAAGGATGGGAGGATTATCTACTTTTGAGGAATAACCAAGGTGATCCTCACAACTACTCCTTTTATGCATCAAGCACCATAAAATTCTAGGGTCTAATAATTAGGTTGATCAACTTCTAGGGTGAGGACTAAAACATCTAAGAATTCTATGTATAGAGGATGACTAGCTTTTAGAGGTATCACAACTAGTTGATTGGTAATAACTTGTCCTTTTACTAACTTTTAGCTGATGAATTTTAGATCAAACTCACAAAGGGAAATAACCCATTAGGTAGTTTACCTTGAGAGATGGGATTTTCACATGAGAAAACAGAAGAGATCAACCCTTGAGATGACAAATATTTTGTGGATGAGCTAATAGTGTTTGAGCTTTTGAAAAGTGAACATTATAACAAGGTAGAGCTTTTAAAAATGATAATAGTGGAATTCATAATTGAACAAATTCTTATAATCTTATAACCCTAAAAAGTGATATGAAGACCATTAAGGATCTTCTAAGGTCTCTTATAAGAACAATTTAAATGGTTGCTTTGTACACGAAAGAGGTCACATGGAAGATGAGGAAGTTTTAGCATAGTCAAACTAACTCTATGAGGAGGTGGACTTTCTAAAGAAGAAGAAAAGTATCAAGGCTAATTATGGTCTATTTCCTTTTATTTTCTTAGTTACTTTTTTAGCTTTTTAGCTTTAATGTACTATGTACTATGTACTATGTACTATGTCTTTTAGTCCCTAATGGGGTTGTTCCATGTCTTATTTATGTTAGTTGTTTCTCTTGATGTATTTGATGTAAATTTGTAAAAGGTTCAAGGAACCTTTCAAAACCTCTTCTTCCATATAATAAAAAAACAAATAGATGATTATTTACTTATGTTGATCATTATATTGTGCCAACATAGCACCTAGGGCATGATTCATTGCTAAAATATTTAGAAGGATTAGGAGAGATAAAGACATGAGAGGATGAGAGGCAATATTTTAGAGTGTCAAAGGTTGCCATAAACATTATATTTCAATTATATGGCCTTCCTCAAGAGCTTACATAAAGGCTAAAACTTACTAGCAAGTTGAGATATGAATCTCTAAATGGCTTGGATCTTACCTTGGAGACTCTAAAGTTGGGTCAAATTTTGAGGAAGTGGCATGTTGGTAATAGCTAATATTTTGTTACATTTAACTTTGATACCATGTTAGGATATGATGAATCCCACTTTATGTCACCTTAAATATGAACTTTTAAGGTTCAAGTCATACTTTATACTCCCTTAATTGCTCAAATATGCATCTTAGATCTTGAACACGATCTTAAAAATTGAAGGATATACTAATAATATCATCCATAAAATACTTCATGGTGCCATACATCATGTCATGAAAGGTATATGTCATAGCTCTTTGATAGGTAGCTTCTATGTTCTTAAAAAAAAATGGTATGAATTGGTAGCAGAAGGTTATCTAGGGTGTAGTGAAAACTATTTTGGATTGATATTCAAAGGTAATTTTGCTTTGATTATATCCTAAAAACTTATCCATCAAGGATAGCATTCCACATCCAATAATAAAATCAATAATAATGTTGATGTTAGGCAATGAGATGTCATCTTTGGGACATGATTTATTGATGCTCTAAAAATTAGTATAGACTCTTAAAACTTTTTACTTCTTAGCAATAAGAATAATATTAAATATCCAATTGGAATAGTTGATTGCTTTGATAAATTTGATATATAGGAGCTTTTGAAGATCCTCCTTGATGAACACGGTGATTTTCAAAAGTATTTTCTATATATTTGCTTGATGATTTTAGATTCCATTATGATGACTAAGTGATGGATGACTAAGGAAGAGTATATACCTTGCATGTCAATGTAGGACCATAAAAAATATCATTAACTCAATCAAGACTATGGTGCAGCCTTATGCTCAAATAGGGTTAGGACCTTACCTAATTTTAAGCTTTAAGGATGTTGAGAAGTCCCAATATTAATATTTGTGGTTTTCTCAATGAGAATACAAGATTGTCCTCCAATTAAGAGAGAGTGGGAAAAACTCTTAGGTTCTCCAAGTATAACGAGTCAAGGGATTATTGATCACAATCATCAAGATGGAATATACTAATATTTTAAATTTGGGAAAACTATTTACCAAAGAAAAATTCATTTCAAATGAGAAAGTCTAAGGAACTATCTTGAGGAGGATCATGCAAGATGTCATGATCCAAAAATACCAACTCTTTATCCCTTAGTTTTTTTTAAGGCTACACTCCATTAAATAGGTAGAGGAATTACATTCTATGGTCTACTTGCCCTTTGGTAAACCATTCATGGATGCACCCATCACTATTGCTTACATAATTCCTTCTATGCAAGAATACTAGGTGACACACCCTCCTAAGCTATCCATCTCATTGGCCATTGAGCTAGCTTATTCTTCTCTCGATCAATTGGAAGAAGTGAACTAATATCTGCATCTCATGCAAGTCTATCTACATGAGTACGCTTAGTTACCTAGGTGGTGACTCCTCATCTCATCTATTCGATGAGCTAGTCCCCATTGTTTGCATTCCCATAACCCTTTTAATCCTTTGGTTTCCCATGGAGTTTTCTTTTCCTTTCCTTAAAAATTAAACTTGAGCTCCAAGAGTATTCAACTTAACAAGGAGATATTAAGCAATTCTAATAACTCTATGCTCATTAGGTAAATTATTACTATGCTCACTTTCAAATATTACACATATAAACCATTTTTACAAGAACACAATCTATATGGCTCTACATTATATTTTCCATATGTAAGACCCTTTTTTTAAAACACGCTTTAGTTAACTCGAGAGTGTGATATCACCTTCACACTTTCAATTTGGATAATAGGCAACACCCATGCATAACTTCCCAAGTCATTTAAGCATAAGATTACCCATGCCTTCATTTTCTAGATTAACATTAAGCTACCAAATGACCCTCTTAAAAGAACACCAAAGACATCACATGGTTCAACCTTACATTTTCCTTGAAATAAGTCAACATCATTTATTAATTTGAACATTACAAATTACAAAGCATATAAGTTTCTTATACAAAAACATAGCTCAAATGCTATCCGAAGAGTTCTTCCCTCAATGTCTTTTCAAAAATATCTTTTGGTAACTTACATCTCCAGTTTTGATTACAATTTACATTGTCGTGCCAAGCTAAAAGACAAACCCGACTCTAAGTTTAGTCTTGTAACCATTGATCTGTTCATGAAAAAATGATGACTTCCTTCCACTACCACTATCATACATGAGATGTCTTCTTCCTTAGGTGCCTCTTCTAACCATCAAGAAGGTTGCTCCACATAAAGTAGATTGTAATCACAATAATACAAATATATTTGTGCATGAAATATTTCAACATCTTTTGCACACAATAATACAAATCCTTTTGTACACAATTCATTTCAACATCATTTGCACACAACAATACAAATCCTTTTGTACACAATTCATTTCAATATCATTTGCACACAGTAATACAAATCCTTTTGTACATAATTCATTTCAATATCATTTGCACACAACAATACAAATCCTTTTGTACACAATTCATTTCAATATAATTTGCACACAATACAAATACTTTTGTATATAATTCATTTCATCATCATTTCACATAGCAATACAAATCCTTTTGTACACAATTCATTTCAATATCATTTGCCTATAGCAATACAAATCCTTTTGTACACAATTTATTTCAACATCATTTGCACACAACAATAAAATCCCTTTGTACATAATTCATTTCAATATCATTTGCACATAGCAATACAAATGCTTTTGTACACAATTCATTTCAACATCATTTGCACACAACAATACAAATTCTTTTTACACACAACAATACAAATCCTTTTTTACACAATTCATTTCAGCATCATTTGCACACAATAATACAAATATTTTTGTACACAATTCATTTCAATATCATTTGCACACAACAATACTCATTTATTCCCTCACTCTTCCAACAACATAAGTTGGCAGAAAATAAATCAAGCACATCATTAATATCAACTTCAAAAAATAGAGCAAGAACATCTTTCTTTTCTAAGGTACAAAGAACATAGTAGGCACACAACAAAATGGATTACATTAATCTACTAACTCAAAGGATTTTTCACCATCCATTTCAAATGTATGACCAAACTACCACTTCTATTGCCCTGTATTTTTTGCAAACAAACAACAATTGAAAACAATACAATCTAAGGAGAAAAAAATGGTCAAAACTCAGATTCATGAATTCATTTACCCTTTCCTAGAAAGGCACAGTCCATGAATGGTAATAGCCACAAAATTTAAATACCAACAATTAATTAAGAGAGCAAACTTGCTTCCTTCCTCTCAACTTCTTGTTTGGTAAATTCATTTGAACACTAAACTAAAGGTAAGCAACATCAACAATACGAACCTATGATGCTATACAACTGGTTACAAGGTAAGCATTTCCAACCAACCCAACCTATTCAAGCAATAGATAACTAGAGCTCTCTCACTAGAAGGTAGACATCTTCAAACCAAAGCAACTCATTCAAAAGGTGAACCAAAACCTTCCAAGACTCTTTCTGCCAGTAAAGAATGCAGTTCTCTATTACCACAAACACAAGAAAACCTAAACCATCCTCGGTTACAAATGAGATGACTCCACCTTAAATATTTCTAAGGTTATACCAACATCTAGGTTCAAACTAAAAGAACACATCTAAATATTATATTCACTGGTTAACATCTTAAACTACCATCAAGGCAACCAAAGAATCTACTCTATCATGTAGTGAAACTCATGAACTAGAGATAACCACATCTATCAGATATTTTTTGTGAAGTCTTGTGGATAGTTCTTTTATTAATTACATAAAGCAAATCCATTAAAGCTTGCATGTAACCTATCAAGTTTCACAAAGCTACCTAAGATCTCCTGTCACTTTTTCACCACTGTGCCTCCTCCTTTTTTCTCAAGCTACTTCTTGCTCTTCATTCATCCCCATTTCTTTCTCCCTTTATTTATATTCCTTTATTTTATGGAATACTTTTTTAGCCTTATCCTCCACTCCCCTAATTGGTGGTTGACTCTCCAGTGATGTAAACACACCACTACTACCAACTAACAAGAACTCTCCAGCAAACATTCCTCAAGGAAAAAATGAACATGAGTCCACTCAAAGTCACCAAAGGTGGTTGCAAATTTTTAAGCCCTCTTAAAGATCATTAAAAAAGCAACGAAAGTCCCACATATAAGAAATACTCAATAACTTATTTAAAGGACATAAAAAAATATGAGTCTCTCTTGGATGGAATAACAACATTCCAACCATTACTTTCATTAAAAGAGGTTATAAACAAATACATATTCCTCATATATATATATATATAGTTAAATAAATAATTTAATACATCAACCAAAACTACACATGTAGTAGTATTCTAATTCCACCAAAACTCATTATTTCTTTTTTTATATATTTATGCAAATCATGTTATGCATTTTTCTGGAGAGGAGCCTTCCTTAATTTTCCCCTCAAATAAATTGATGAATTTTCCATCACATCATTTCCCTCAAGGTAACCTATTCTCGGTGGTTATTTCTATCTGCCACCTACAAGAAACTTGTTCCTATACATGTGTCAGTTCTATTAGAAGCATCTTATTCTCATATAAGATAAATACCTTACATAAATTAGTCACAAAATAAAAAATAATTCCATATAAAAGACATTCACATTTTCCACAACATAAATTTGCTTGACTAAATAACACATGGTCAAAATCCCCATAGAAAAATAACCATCAAGTCATAAATCTGAATAGATAAAATAAAGCATGCCTAGGGAGGGTCATGAAGCAAGACATCCTCCTTTTCAAAATCACTTTTATTAGTAATTAGTTCTAGATAGGATAAATATAGATAATTCACAATAGCATAGTGCACATACCTAATAGATCAAGGACCTAGGAGTAGTGATAGATCCCCATCCTCCTCATCCCAATCCAACCCATGTATGGACATGTTGTCTTCATGGGATTCTTGAAATAAACAAATGGCTTCACCATCATAGTCAGATAAAACAAAAATGGTAAAAGTATCATTATGGCTAGGGATATATCATACCCCATAGTGTATTGGTTAGGCTTTAGCCTCCAAGGGATATTTGATGCCCTATTCATGAAGGCCTAATACTTTCCCTTGATACCCCATATTAAAAAGGATTTTTTTTTTATGGGATACAAGGATGACAAGTAGCATGAATCATATTGTCATTCAACTAGTCAAGGAATACTACCATGGATTCACTCATTTTTGGTACTATTGGGAAAAATTAAGCAATAAATTCCTATCTATAGCATTTTATCCTTACTATAGGGTAAGGCTAGGGTTAATGGACATGAAAGGATCTTGTCTAGGTCTAAAATATGTAGATTGTTATCTTGATTATTACTATTTGACTTATTTTAACCCTAGATTCACTATTGGAATATTGATTATTTAAGTTTAATAACCTAATGCACCTATGATCGAACACTAAGAGAAAGAAGAACAAATTGCAAATTTTTAAACCCTCTTAAATATCATTAAGCAAGCAACGAAATTCCCACATACAAGAATTACTCAATAATTTCTTTAAAGGACAAAAAAATACAAGTATCTCTTGGATGCAATAACAACATTCCAACCATTACTTTCATTAGAAGATGTTATAAACAAAGACATATTCCTCATATATATATACAAAGAAATAATTTGAGACATCAACCAAAACTACACATGCAGTAGTGTTCTAATTCCACCAAAACTCATCATAAAGAGAATTTATATGCAGAAAATAAAATCAACCAAAACTCATTATTTCTTATTTTATAAATTTATGCAAATCATGTTATGCATTTTCCATGAGAGGAGCCTTCTTTCATTTTTCCCCTCAAATAATTTGATGAATTTTCCATCACATCATTTCCCTCAAGGCAACTTGTTCTTGGTGGTTAATTCTATCTCCCACCTACAAGAAACCTGTTCTTGCACATGTGTCAGTTCTATTAGCATCATCTTATTCTCATATAAGATAAATATCTTACATAAATTAGTCACAAAATAAAAAATCATTCCATATAAAAGAAATTAACATTTTCCACAACATAAATTTGATTGACTAAATAACACATAGTCAACATCACCATAGTAAAACAACCAACAAGTCATAAATCCAAACAGATAAAACAAAGCATGCCTAGAGAGGGTCATGACACATGATATACTCCCTTTCAAAATCACTTTTACAGTAAATGGTTCCAGATAGGATAAATATAAATAATTCACATTAGCATAGTGCACATACCTAATAGATCAAGGACCTAGGAGTAGTGATAGATCCTCATCCTCCTCATCCCAATCCAACCCATGTATGGACATGTTGTCTTCATGGGATTCTTGAAATAAACAAATGGCTTCACCATCATAGTCAGATAAAACAAAAATGGTAAAAGTATCATTATGGCTAGGGATATATCATACCCCATAGTGTATTGGTTAGGCTTTAGCCTCCAAGGGATATTTGATGCCCTATTCATGAAGGCCTAATACTTTCCCTTGATACCCCATATTAAAAAAGATTTTTTTTTATGGGATACAAGTATGACAAGTAGCATGAATCATATTGTCATTCAACTAGTCAAGGAATACTACCATGGATTCACTCATTTTTGGTACTATTGGGACAAATGAAGCAATAAATTCCTATCTATAGCATTTTATCCTTACTAGAGGGTAATGCTAGGGTTAATGGACATGAAAGGATCTTGTCTAGGTCTAAAATATGTAGATTATTATCTTGATTATTACTATTTGACTTATTTTAACCCTAGATTCACTATTGGAATATTGATTGTTTAAGTTTAATAACCTAATGCACCTATGATCGAACACTAAGAGAAAGAAGAACAAATTGCAAATTTTTAAACCCTCTTAAATATCATTAAGAAAGCAATGAAATTTCCACATGCAAGAATTACTCAATAATTTCTTTAAAGGACATAAAAATAAGAGTCTCTCTTGGATGCAATTACAACATTCCAACTGTAGCTCTAAAATTTTCTCACTCCTTTCCTTCATGCTAATGGATCCGTGCCTAGAATGGGAATGGAAAAATGGTAGGTCTACACCTCAGAGGAGAGGCACTTGAGATCATGCCCTCTTTGGTGATTTTTCGACGAATTGGGTGGGTTCACCAAGAAAAATTTGCTATGGCAGTTTCCATGCCTAGGTTGGGAGTTTGTTTGATGTGTTCTTTTTATTTTTCTCACAATCACCTAGTTTGGCCAAATGCAACTAATCTATACTAAATGTAATTTTTATTTCAATGAATACAATAGATAGTGAATTACAGAAGGTAAATTAATGCAATGCTTAATTATAAAAAAATTTGACACTCTTACTCAACCTGGATGTCTGATGTAGAGTCTGTTTGGTTGCTGTAGAACATATTAGATATTGCATAGCGATATCAAATATTTGATCTGTCATCAGCTGATCTGATTTGATATTGTCTAATTCGATCTGATTAGAAACCTACAGTTTCACAGATAGAGAACATAACAAGGACTTGCGATGCAACTATGAATCTTGTTAAGCATGGATAAGGATAAATTAAAAAACTTATTGTATGTTGTACATAAATAAAATACTATGAATATGAGCTATGATATGCAAATAACATAATTGAATGCAAGGATGGTGAACTCCAAGTATGATAAATGATAATTTCTATATTAAATGCAATGATAGATGACAAATATGATGCTTGAAATGCAAATTTGAGATGAAAGAATGCAAACCAGAGTTTGAAGGTACCCCCAAGAAACCTGTAGACAAGATCGGATGTTGCAGAGCCTGATCAGATGCTTCTAAGAAAGATCAAATATCCAATATCAGATCATACCTATCGATGCTTAGCTACCATACTTTTGAACCTGTAAATGCTTATGAAAAACAATAGGGAACATAATGTAAAGAACGTGAAAGTGATTGCTAATCAGCTAGGGAGTTAAAGAGAGCTAGGGGCCAGGAAGAAATCAGGGGAAATATGCCTGATTAAATAAGCTAGGTAGGTTGAAGGGGTTGGGCCAAAAATAGTAGGAGTTACAACCTCTTCCAATCTGGGCGTGATCGGGAAATTCGATCCCGTAACCACCACGTGGTTAGGCAGATAAAGACAAAAGGAGTTGCAACAAATTTGTCATTTTACTATTCTAGGCAGTTTCTATTTTTGGATGAGATCGAACATCCGATCTCACATAGTTCAGGTCCGATCCAAGATCGAACATCCGATATTGGTCAAATAGAGCCGATATCATCAAGAGGTTAAAAACTAACTTAATGCAGGCACAAAAATCGAGGTAGGAGGTTAGCAGGTTGTTTTAATCAATTTTTGAATGTTTTTAACTTAGGGTAAATTAATGTGTCAATTTTAGGGTGTTACATTTTACCCCCTCTTTAGCAAATTTTTGAAAAAAATGCATTAAATAAAAGAATGACATGCTTTTCGAGAAAGAAAAAATTTATTGCAAAATTTATTGATGTTTAAAGTTTTTACTGCAAAATGCATTAGGTGTGATACCCCCTTTGATTTTTTATGCCAAACTTTGCGTTTGGTGGAAAACTCAAAATTTCTAAATTGAGGGTAAAATGAAATAAAAAGAACAATTTAGGGTAAAAAACTAATTCATTTGCATCTTCACTATTACTGCACTTTTTGCTTTGAGGAGAAAATTGGCAGAGGTCCCATGAGTAGACAAGGTGCGAGTGAGGGAGGGGAGCATATGGGTAAGGATCTTGAACCTCTTTAGCTTAGGATTTCATGTTTTTTGCATTTAATTTTTATTTTAATTTTTGGATTTTAGGGGATGACTGTTGTCATGCAGTTGTGTTTGTAAGACCAGATCGATTTTGGCAATATCAATCCTATTTTTATGGTATCAAATGTCTGATATCATTAAAAGGGGTCTGATATTGTCAATATCGAGAAAATTTTGGTGATATTGGGAAGTTCGATATCATAAAAATAGGTTTGATATTGAATAATTAGGTTCAATATTACAGCTTTAGATTCGATTATGTAGATTTAGGTTCGATCTGACTTTAATTTTTTTTTTGTTTGCAAAGAGAAGTTTTAAAGAACATGGAATGGAGATATAGTGGTCTCCAGACAGACTTGGGTTCACTTTCAAATAATTAGAGGACCACCCTTAATGCAGTTGTGTCGAGGCATGTGGCGAAGATGCCATAAATACCAGTTGATTTGAGGCTACTTACGACATTGTTCAAGATATGGTATTTGAGATCATCTTGCTACTAGTTATCGATAGGGGAGATGACCCCTACACTGGAGGACATCTGGTGGATTCTTTGGGTGCCTATTAGGGGTGCCTTGATAACTCTATTTGGAAATCAGGGCTAGGCGATGCGGTGCTTTTCTAGGGATCCTA
Organism: Wollemia nobilis; assembly: GCA_028583015.1. Lineage (NCBI taxonomy): Eukaryota > Viridiplantae > Streptophyta > Pinopsida > Araucariales > Araucariaceae > Wollemia > Wollemia nobilis. The sequence continues at coordinate 1,322,352 of JAQPPZ010017049.1, read as the reverse complement.
GCTTTATCCTTAAGAATGGCAGAGTGGGTATCGACAAGATGAGTCAGATAGAGGAGGTATCTAGACTAATAGTTGGTCTGAGTGGTACAATAGCAGGACTATTATTGTGCCATATTAGTGGTTGCCATTTACCTTGGACCTTAGTAGAGGTTATTTGTGAAAAGTGGGATCAACGTATACGATTTTCTTGGGGTCACTATATCTTATGTCAATTATATAGGACACTCTATAGGGTTGTCTACAAGAGGGGTAAGGCTTTGGTACTTACTTCTTTCCTATAGGTATGGTGTTGGGAGCACATGGCCATCAGGAGACCTACAGGGTTACCTTTGACATGGGTAGAGGATGGGAGGCCTCGGGATGGAGGAGGGGAGGCCTAGGGTATTCTATTGGCACTTGCACAGAGAGCACCATGGGTGGATCAACCTTGACACAAGGAGGAGGATGCTTGATGAGTTGATGGTAGAAGTTATTCGATGGAGACCATGGAGATATATTCCAGGGTGGGGAGAGGATGGATTTGAGCTAGATCATGTGAGGCGAGTCATTTGGCTATGGATGTATCAGGGAGAGTTGGAGCTACATTGCATGGACCAATTTTTATGCCAATTTGGGTTGTAGTAGAACATTCCTAGGACTAGGGATGTCACATTCTCTAGGGTGACTCAGGACCACATGATATTTAGTGGTGCTCCCAACATGGCTCAATTTATGGATCCATAGCTAGATGATGATGTGGTCACTATGGCTGATGGAGATGACGTTGGGAAAATAGATAGGTATGGAGAGTAGTATGCTAGGATTTGGCTTGCGTGGATTACCAAGCCGAGGAGTACAGTAGAGTAGGCAGTTGAGTGAGTTTAGCAATAGTGATCCCTAATTGTCTAGCAGCAGTAGTATAGAACACAAGTACCCCCTAGGAGAGAGATACATGGCACTAGGGGAGGGCATATGATCTAGGGGATATCTATATTAGGTAGGACTACTGGGATAGGGGAGAGGTCCAAGGGTACTAGGGAGGAGAGGAGAGCATCCTCTTAGTAGGAGAGGAGACCTAACTCGACTGGGAAGGGCACCATGGTAGGGGAGGGAGAGAAGCAAGATGGTTGCTCTATAGGGGAAGAATACAAGCCTGAAGGCTCATGTTTGGACTCTAGAGGAGGAGGATATGATTTTGAAGGATAGGATTCAGACTCTAGAGGTGGAGCTTGCACAAGCATGGACTCAGGCATCTTAGGGAGCAATGGTTGCTGCTTTGACATCTTTCCAGTCGACTCAATCTGGGAGGAGTGGCTCAGGGGATGAGCTTATGTGGGCTATCAAGTGGGTGGGCTTCTATCAGGGCTTGTATTTTGTGGTAGTGCCTACAGATTAGAGGTAACCATGAACCATGCCCTGAGGCATTTGAGCCTCCCAGTCACTCAAGATTAGTGTCTCGCTCGACTTCTAGGATAGCTACTACTACAGGGACGATGGAGTTTCGGCCACCATGACCCCCTAGTGGGGATGATGATGCACAGAGTTCTAGGGCCTCGAGAGGATGACTAGAGACTTGTGATGTGATGATTTTTGTTATATATATTTTAGTGACTGAGTATGCCGATGTTGAGGATTGTGGCATATCAATCGACCTCATTTTGTATATAGACTTTGATATATATATTGATATTTTTTTATCTTTATGTGACTTTGTGTGATTTATTTGTATGATTTATTGCATTTTCTTATAATGTTTGAATTTCTTGTAATCATGCTTTAAATATTTTGATCATGCTTAACATAAAAGAAAATGATTTTATTTTTGTAAAGTGTGTTTTTGAAAAAGATGTTTTTGTGCGATAATAAAATTGATGGATTAGCAATGAACCTCAAAGGATGTTGTGTTGTTATATGACCGTTGGTGGAGATCAATGCTCGCTAGGTCATGAAGTGGATCCTATTGTGAGGAAGTTTTGTATTGCTAATAATAAGAAAGTTTGTAGGGCTCAAGAGTGACCTTGAGGCTTATGATGATGAAAGAAGATGTTGATTTTAAAAGAAATTGATTTTGAGAAAATAGGTTGATAAAGATTGTTTTTGTGATGGATATAAAGTGATTTAAGCATGAAAATTTGGGAAGGATGACTTGCGCTAGGCATAGAATTCCTAGTGTGAAATTTGAGAAAAATAATTACTAGGAATTATACCATCATTGCAAAGTCAAAATGCAATGCATGATAAGATGATGTATGATTTTTAGAAATGCAAGTTCTTTTGGAATAAATCATTTTGTCACATATTTGAATATTTTGAAGATAATATATATATATATATATATATATATATATATATATTTTGTAATTGCAAAAAAGGAAGTGATATGGATTAATATGAATAGTTATAAACTAATGTTTTCTAACAAATTTTAAAGAAATATTTTAAATTATTTCCAAGACAAATTCAAATTTATCAAGAACCAGTGTGTGATGTGTGAGTTCATTATCCATATTGATTTTTCATAATGATACAAAATCTCTCAAGGATCAAATGTGTGTGCTTGTGAAATTGATTTACCGATTTTGAGTGAGGTAATGATACAAGCCAACTTTTATGAACCAATGTGTGTGCAAGTGAAATATTCATTAACCATGATTTTGTGCATGCAATTGTACTGAACTACTATGTAAGTCAAGTCACCAAAAGCTAGCTAATCCACAAGCGAACATTGGTCTATACAAAATAAGGTCGCTAATATGATAGACATGTCACCACGTGTAAGGATACCACCATTGCCAAGCCGACTTGATGCCACCAAACCTGTAATGAGGATCACCCCATGGTGTTCGAATAACTAAGGAATTCCAGGGATTCAAGCTCATTACCCCCTTATTTTCTTTTTATTTCTTGGAGTAGGGATTCTTGTCCATTTTTGAACAAGGGGATTTTATTGCTTTTTGTAGTAGAACTAATTTTTTTCTTCCTTTTTTTTTTCTTTTCTTTTGCTTTTTTTCTTTTCTTTTTTGGGATACTTGCTCATATTAGACAAGGAGCAAGGGATTTTATTCGGGTAGAGGGGAGCTTGTCCTTTTTCCAATTCTCAGTATTCTAGACCATGCGCATAATAGGATAGCAAGGGAAACTTTTCGCTTAAGGAACTAAGACTACTATGTAGTGTCATTTTTTGAATTTGCAAAAATCATTTTAAGATGTGAAAATGTGTTCTTGGTTCAAGAAGTAGCAAGACAAGTTCCCAAAACTCAAAATTTTATTTAGTGAAGTAATAGTGATTTTGGTACAAGAGAGATTTATAATCAAAATGACAAAATCAAAATTTAGTAAAGGTGTGAATTAAGTGATTGGTTCAAGATAACTTTTGAGTTTATCCGAAAGAAAATAAAATATAACTTGAATTTTGGAAGACAACACACACTGATGCAAAAAATAAGAACTTAACGATTTGAAATATTTTTGAAAAATTTTTCATGTTTTTTTATTTTTTTGGTTGTTGTGATAATGGTTGCAAACTGATGAAGACATTATTTACAATTATATACATAAAATGAAAATTTTGCTTTATGCATAATATATTTTGAGATGCATGATATTCATTGGCTCTTTGAGATATTTTCCATCCAAAGTAGCCAAATGATATGCACCTAATCCAAATTTAGTAGTGATGACAAATGGTCCAAGCCAATTAGGTTGAAATTTACCTTTAAGATATTTTCTAGCATTAGTATTTTTCTAGTTTTCTTTAAGTACTAAATCACCAACTTCAAAATATTGATTGTGAACTTTCTTTGCATATGATATTTTGAGTTTATCTTGGTAAGAGCGAAGATGCTCTAGAGCATGAATACACTTCTCATCTAGAAGCTCCAACTGACTTAGTCTACTAGCATGATATTCATCCCCTACTTTGGCATATTGAAGTAGAAGAGCTAAAGAAGGAACTTCTAACTCAAATGGAAAAATTGCTTCAACACCATAGACCAAGACAAAAGGTGAAGCACCCATGGGAGTACGAACACTAGTTTGATAGGCCCATAAGGGAGGATATAATTGCATATGCCAATCATAGCCTAATTTATTAACCAATATTTTTAAAATATTAATTAAGGTTTTATTAGAAGCTTCAGCTTGGCCATTTCCTTGTGGATAGTATGGAGTGGACCATCGATGTTGAATTTTATATTTTTGATAAAAAAATTTAATGTCTTTGTTCTTAAAGCATGTTCCATTATCAGAGATGAGAGTTGATGGAATACCAAATCTACAAATAATTTGATTAAAGATGAATTTGGACACTTGGAATCCTATGCAAGAAGCTAATGGCATAGCTTCTACCCATTTTGTAAAATATTTTGTTGTTGTTATGATGAATTTATGACCATCAAAAGAGATAGGATTAATTTTACCAATGATGTCTAAACCCCATTTAGAAAAGGGCCAGGGAGAGGATATAGCTTGAAGTTCCTGAGCAGGAGCATGAACAAGGTATGCATGTCTTTGACACTTGTCACAATGATGCACATAATCATTAGCATATTTTTCCATGGAAGGCCAAAAGTATCCCATTCGTAGAAGTTTTTTAGCAATGGCACTTCCACTAAAATGTCCTCCACAAGATCCATCATGGGCTTCACTTAATGCTTTCTTAGACTCTTCTAAATTGAGGCATCTCAAAAGGATACCTTCAAAAGACCTTTTATATAAGGTATTTCCAATAATTATGAAGTGAACAACTCACTTACGTAATAGCCTACGTTGGTTTCTATCTAATCCTTCTAGGAAGGTTCCTTTTTGGAGAAAATTAAAGATGTCTATGTACCAAGGTTTTGGAGTTATTTCATTAATAAAAAACACATCTAATGGTTCTAGACAAGACTTATATGAAGTGGGTTCTTGGAGTTGGTGAATAATGATTGTAGCATATTCATCATCCAACTCCAAAGGCAATAAAGAGGTAGTAGCAACCATGGCATATACAACATGGTTTCTAGTGCGAGGGATGGCCTCCAAAGTTACTTTCTCAAATAAGGATATAAGATTAAGAACATATTATTTATAGGGATGAAGATTCTCATATCGTGTTTGATATACTTCATTAATTTGATTTATCACAAGCTGAGAATATTCGAAGACTAATAAAACTTTAATTTTTAAGGCTAAAGTTGCTCGTAATCCAAGGATTAGAGCCTCATATTCTGCAATATTATTAGTACAAGCAAATTGAAGTTTAAATGACAAATGAATAAGATGCTTCTATGGATATATTAATATAATACCCACACCTGCACCACTCATACACCTAGATCCATCAAAATAGAAGGACCAAGATTTAGAAAGGTCCTCTTCTAAGTTAAGATATTCATCTGGAAATTCAATGGTTATAGGATGAGTAGATTCAAGAGGTGCAGCAGCGAGTTGATCAACTATAATTTGGCCTTTGATATATTTTTGGCCAATAAATGTGAGTTCAAACTCACTTAGAGCAAGAACCCATTTAGTTGTGTAGCCTGATAAATAAGGCCTACTCATCAAATACCTTAATGGATCAGATTTAGCAATAACAAATATCTTTTGACTGAGCATGTAGTGGCGTAACTTTTGTGTAGAAAACACAACCACTAGAAAAAGCTTTTCTACAGGTGTATAGTAGGTTTCATAACTTATTAATGTTCTACTTATATAATAGGTGGCTCGTTCTTTCTTATCATCATCAATTTGAGCCAACATTGCTCCAAGTGCCAGTTCAAAAGCAAAAAATATACAAAATAAAAGGACAATATGGTTTAGGAGGAACAAGCACTGGAGGAGTAAGAAGATATTGTTTAAGGGCTTCAAATGCTTCTTGAAATTCATTATCCCATTGAAATGGAATGTTTTTCTTAAGTAACTTAAGAAAAGGTCGGGTTTTATCTACCAATTTGTCAATGAAGTGATAGATAGATTGAATTTTACCTTGTAGACTCCTTAATTTTGATATATTTGTTGGTGGTGGCATATCAAGGATAGCCTTAATTTTAAGGGGGTCTATCTCAATGCCACGCATAGAAACAATAAATCCTAATAATTTTCTTGATTTGACTCCAAATACATATTTGTTTGGGTTTAAGTGAATCTTATATTCCCTTACTATAAAACACTTTTCTTAGATTATTAGTATGATATTCTTCCTTAGTTGAGCGAGCTATGATATCATCTACATAATCATGCAGAATATCATACATCATATCATGAAAGATGTATGTCATAGCCCTTTTATAGGTTGCACCTGCATTCTTTAAACCAAAGGGCATTACTTTCCAATAAAAAGTACCCCAAGGTGTAATGAAAGCAGTCTTGGGTTGGTATTCAGGAGCTATTCAGATTTGGTTGTATCCTAAAAACCCATTCATAAGGGATAACATCCCACTCCCAGCTATAAAATCTATAATCTGATCCATATTTGGGAGAGGAAAATCATCCTTAGGGCATGCAACATTAATATCTCTAAAATTAGTACACACTCTAATCTTAGTGGCCTCTTTCTTAGTTACTGGAACAACATTTGATATCCAATCAACATAATCAATGGATTGAACAAAGTCAACATCCAAAAGTTTCTATAATTCATATTTGACTAATAATGCTACTTTTGGGTGCATTTTTCTAAGCTTTTGTTTAATAGGTTTTGCATCTGGGCGCACCACTAAATGGTGCATGACCACAAAAGAGTCTAAGCCTGACATATCCGCATATGTCCAAGAAAAAACATCAGCATATTCTATGAGAAATGTAATATATTGTTTTTGTCTCTCTTCACTTAATTCTTCTCCAATTTTAACCAAGTGAGGGTTGGTTTCAATCCCAATGAAGTTGGTAGGAGTGGGTGATACACCCATTTCTTGTAATTCTTCTAAGGTTAACTTAGCTAATTCTTCTTATGGGGTTGTTGTTTGAACATGGGCTATACATGGTATAGACCCATCAAAGAAAAAATTATTTCTCAAAATTTCTTCAACAGAAATATCATGAAAAATATCTCCTTCTAAACATTCATCCGAGGAAGCATTCATCCAAGGAAGCAATCATTTCTAGAAATGCTATTGATAACATGTTACAAGAATGTATCCTTTTACTTGTTTTAAAATACTCTTGATGTGCTAAGTACTCTTGATATGTTATTATTTGGTCATCATCCTCAAATGGGAATGGTTGAGTTTTGGTAGGGATATAACCAATACCACATCGGGCAGGCCATTCCTCTATTTCTAAAGGTTCATGTATACCATTTTCGAGAGGTCCCAAACCTCTACCTTTATAACCCATCTTGCACATCATTTTTTTTTACTTTACATATCCAATTTTTTTTCTTTTTTCTTATTAGAAAAATAATATCTAGCAAATCCATTTTGATCCAGAGTAAAGCTCATTTTAATATTAATCTTGCCAAGATCATACCCTACATAGATAAAGGCACAACTCCCTATATGGTAGATGCTTCCCAACTTTCATGGCAAGCCCATAATTCGGGGAGATGGTAGTAATTGGGATAATACAAGGGAATATTGGGTAGTAAAATTAGTATGTTCTGAAGTTGTGAGTATTGAAGATAAATATGGTAATACTTCATTTGAAAGAGGATATGAAGTAGAGGGACTATCCATTTTAGTTGTAGGTTTTGATGGTGTGGGTTTAGATGATGAAGGAGAATCTTTAGGACTAGGGTTTGTTGAAGACATGGTAGGACAAAATGGGACTCCTATTGGTTCTACCATAGCACACATGTCAAATGGTCTAGGGTCACCATGGATAGTGACCAATTGATTTTTAAACTCAAACTTAACACATTGATGTAATGTAGAAGGTACTTCTCTCATTGCATTGATCCAAGGTTGACCTAGAAGGATGTTGTATGATGCAGGGCAAGATACAACAAACATGGTCGTATCCAAAATTATTGGACCAACTTGCAATGGTATCGATAATACTCCACATGTTTCTTGGGTTTCATCATTAAATGCTTTGATAATCATTTTAGTTCTTTCTAGATTCTTCATTTCTAAATCCAAATATTTGAAAAAATTCATATGTGCATATGTTTAATGATGATCCATTATCAATTAAGACTCTTTTAACACCTACATCCCCAATTAATGTTGTAATGTATAGAGGATTATATCTATACATGCTTTGAGGAGGAATGTCCTTATCTTGAAAATCTATATAATTTGTTCCATGAGAAATCATAGCATTTACCACAACATCAAGTTCTATATTTTGAGGTACCATAATTTTACTTAAGGTACTCATTAATTCCTCTCTATGTATAGATGAAGTTCTTAGAAGATCCAAAAGAGAAATTCTAGCTGTGATATTTGCCAATTGTTCATTAATGTCATAAGGAGATTTTTGTTGTGTATTTGATACATTATTTCCCTTTGTGGGTGCTTTTAATACAAATGGAGGTGATTTCTCATTTTGAGTTTGAGCTTGTGATTGAGAATTTTGATTTTGGGCTTGTTGTCTAGTGATGGCTCCAATAGTGCCCACAATGTTATTATTTTGTAAGTAACCAAAGTGGGGTCTAGCATTTACTGCTTGTTCATTTGAAAGTGTTTGTCGAGATGAGGGTCGAGTGGTCATTCTTCTAGGGAATGGTTCTTCTGGAACTAATAAATTTGTGATGGGAATAATTTGATCTGACTCATCTTTAGAACTATTTGAATTATTTGAGGTGATGTCTATTTCACTTTCTGTTTCAAATCTTTTGAAGATGAAGATTGAAAATGTTGTATGGGCCTAATTGTAACTGCAGATTGAGAAGGCACATATGAAGTTTACAAATTTTATTGTGGTAAAAATTTTCTAATGGTCCCCACATACCGAGTTGGGGGAGGAACATTATGATGTTCTAGTTGATTCACAACCTCTTTACCATGCTTGGGTAAAGGATGTTGGAAAATATCTAAATTTTGATTTGCATTTTGAGTTGGTTGTTTTTGGGTATTATTTTGAGGATTATTGTTTGAGGGAAACTTTTCTACTTCCATTTTACCTTTATCAATCAGATCTTGTATCATATGTTTTAATCGTTTACAAGAATTGGTTGAATGTCCATCCACTTGGTGAAAATTACAATGTAAATCAGCCCTATATCTAGTTGCAGTGGTATCTGGTTGTCTTATCTCTGGTAATCGTATTAAACCTTGTTCTAATAATTGAGGTAGAATCATGGTTAAGGGTTTATTCAATCTTGTGAATTCTCTTGGTGGTTTATCAATAATTTTTAACAAAAACTTCTTCACAACTTTTGTAGTATTGATGTTTGAGGTGTTTCTACTATCAGTGACTCCATCACCTACTACTTGTTTGTTATTATATTGGTTTTTGGAAGTTTTATCTTCATCCTTTTTCTTGAATTATCCTCTTATGATAAGGGCATCTTCTACCCTTCTTGCTAAGTCTATAGCTTGATCAAAAGAGGTTACTGTAGCTGTAGCAAGTTCATAAGATAGTTGTTCTTGTAAGTTACCAATGAAAATTTACATCTCTAGATGAGGTAAAGAAAATAGTAATTTTCCTAAGAGTTACCTCCATTTGGCTAGGAATTCAGCAAATCTTTCATATTTTTCTTGTTTCAAATTATATAAATCCTTGATAGTGACATGTCTTTACATGTATGCACTAAAATTGGTGAACAAACATTTCTGCTGTCTCTTCAAAGTTTCTCAAAGAATTTATTGGTAATTGATAATACCATTCTAGGGCCATACCTCCAAGACTTTTAGGGAACATTTTTAGTAACAACAAATCATCATAGGAAATATCATGACATGTTGTCCTAAAAATGCTAACATGCTCAATAGGATCTTCAATTCCTTTATATATCGGGAGGACCAACATAGGGAAATGTTTGGGGTAAGGTTGAGCAACAATGATAGGACCCAAGGGTTGAATACACATCTCTCTATAACTGTATGAGGGATGGTAGGGATCCATAGGACCCAAGGGTTGACTACACATCTCTCTATAATTGTATGAGGGGTGGTAGGGATCCATATGATCTAGATGTGAAGCTAATTGTTTACCCAAGGCCTCAAGTCCTTGTGATTGTGCACCAAATTGATTTTGTGGTATCATATTTTTGTGTCTTTGATGATATGATGGTGTTGTCATATAAGGATTTCCAATAGAAATACTATTATGTAGAGTGTTCATGGGAACAATGTTATGGAGCTTATATGGAATTGTATTTTGTTGGATTTTATATTGATGATGATTGGAATTTTGTATCTTATTAGCCTTTTATGATGTAGCTTTTTTTTATTATGAGCTTGAGAGGAAGAAGAATGTTGTTTTTATTTGGAGTTTTATTGTGTTGTTGTTTTTTGATTATTCAAATCTATGTTTTGATTGTTGTTTTGAGATGGTCCAGCTTGATCTTGATCTATTCTATTTATGTATGTCTTTGGATTTGCATTTAATTGGAGGGTAATTTCTATAGAAACCTCCATTTAATAATATCCTGATGGGAGGGAATGTTCTATCTTTATTACATGATGAATTTCATCTATATTTTCTTTTAAAAAATCCATAAATTGTTGGACATATTTAAAGTTGATATTGCCTTGAGGATCTAAAAAAGGTTGGTTATGGTCTTCTTCTTATTCCCTATTATCATCCTCACCTTTTTCTATGATTTTATCATATTCAATAATTACCCTATCATTGAGGTTCTCTTGATTTGGTTCTTCAGATTATAGTTGTTTACCATTTCTTAAAATTATAGGTATTTTACTTTTAAAATGTTTTATCTTTTAGAAATATATATATATGCTTTAAATTATTGGGTATATATGTGATATATACCTATATGAATAATATATATTTTATTTTATTTTTTGTTTTTTTGTGTTTTTCAAAACAAAGAAGAAATAGAGATTATAATATTCTAAGTACTATATTTAATTTTCTTGAAAAAGTTTATAAATATCATTTATAGGCTCAAGTTCTTCAGGTGACATATAATGCTCTTATTCAAATTGAAAGTTGGCTTTTAAGAATTTGAAAAAATGAGATATAGTGATACTATCAATTTCAAAGTCTTGAGCATAAAAATGTATTTCATGACAATACTCATGAAAATGGACTACCCTAGGAGTTTTGTGATATCTTCTTTTATTTTCCAAGACTATCTATTGATCCTCTATGTGTGCTAGAAATATGTGCATTGTTATGGTATTTTCAAGATAATCTTCAAAAGTGTACATAGATGAAGAAACACTTGCTCTCTTATCCACTAACCACCTCTCACATGACCTTTGAATATCAAAGTAGTGAGAAGAGTTATTGGGATCCAGGATTCTAGCTATGTCAAATATTTTAATTTGGCTAAGTCTTGGTGTGTTGGTTTTTATAATGTCTAGTCTCTTCTAAAGTTCAGTCCACTGTTCTTGAGATGGAATACTAGAATTTTCAACTATTAGAGAGATTTCCTGTGTAGATAATAATGCTCTAATATCTATGCTTGCAACTCTTCCTATGTTGAAATCTAACATCTATAAAATAAATTTAAAATGTGGAAGTTTTGATTAATGATATTTTTTTTTTTTTTTTTTTTTTAATATATATATATATATATGTATATTTTTTTTTTTTTTTATGAATTAGAAAGATGCCTATGTTATTCACATCGGGTTCACCAAAGAATGTAGCTCTAAAATTTTCTCACTCCTTTCCTTCAGGCTAATGGATCCATGCCTAGAAGGGGAATGGGAAAATGGTAGGTCTACACCTCAAAGGAGAGGCACTTGAGGTCATACCCTCTTTGGTGATTTTTCGATGAATTGGTTAGGGTTCACCAGGAAAAATTTGTTATGGTAGTTTCCACACCTAAGTTGGGAGTTTGTTTGGTATGTTCTTTTTATTTTTCTCATAATCACTTAGTTTGGCCAAATGTAATTAATCTATACTAAATGCAATTTTTATTTCAATGAACACAACAAACAATGAATTAAAGAAGGTAAATTAATGCAATGCTTAGTTATAAAGAAATTTGACACTCTTACTCAATCCAAATGTCTGATGTAGAGTCTATTTGCTTGCTACAAGCCATATCAAATGTTGCAGGGTGATATTAAATGTTTGATCTATGATCGACTAATCCGATCTAATATTGTCTGATCCAATATGATCAGAAACCTGTAGTTTCATAAATAGAGAACAAAATAGGAACTTCCAATGCAACTATGAATCTTGTTAAGCATGAATTAGGATAAATAAAAAAACTTATTGTATGTTGTATGTAAATAAAATGCTATGAATATGAACTATGATATGCAAATAACATAGTTGAATGCAAGGATGGTGAAATCCAAGAATGATAAATGATAATTTCTATATTAAATGCAATGATAGATGACAAATATGATGCTTGAAATGCAAATTTGAAATGAAAGAATAAAAACCGAGGTCTGAAGGTGCCCCCAGGAAACCTGTAGATAAGATCAAATGTTGTAGAGCCTAATCGGATTCTTCTAAGCAATATCAGATGTCCAATCTCAAATCATACCTACTGATGCGTAGCTACCATACTTTTGAACTTGTAAATGCTTATGAAAAATGATAGGGAACATAATGTAAAGAACACAAAAGTGATTGCTAATTAGCTAGGGAGTCAGAGAGCTAGGGGCCATGATAAAATTAGAGGAAGGATGCTTGATTAAATAAGCTAGTTAGGTTGAAGAGGTTGGGCCAAAAATAGTAGGAATTACAACCTATTCCAATATGGGTGAGATCAAGAAATATGATCCCGTAACCACCACGTGGTTAGGCAGATAAAGACAAAAGGAGTCACAATAAATTTGTCATTTTACTATTCCATGCAGTTTTTATTTTTGGACGATATCAGACATTAGATCTCATGCATTTCAGGTCCGATCCAAGATCAGATATCTGATATCGGTCAAATAGAGCCGATATCATCAAGAGGTTAAAAACTAACTTAATGCAAGCACACAAATTGAGGCAAGAGGTTAGCAGGTTGTTTTAATTAATTTTTGAATGTTTTTAACTTAGGGTAAATTAATATGTGTCAATTTTAGGGTGTTACACCAACCATTACTTTCATTAGAAGAGGTTATAAACAAATACATATTCCTCATATATATATATATTTATTTAAAGAAACAATTTGAGACATCAACCAAAACTCTTATTTATTTTTTTATATATATTTATGCAAATCATGTTATGCATTTTCTATGAGAGGAGCCTTCATTATTTTTTCCCCTCGAATTATATGAAGAATTTTCCATCACATCATTTCCCTCAAGGCAACCTGTTCTTGATGGTTATTTCTATCTCCCACCTACAAGAAACCTGTTCCTGCACATGTGCCAGTTCTATTAGCAACATCTTGTTCTCATATAAGATAAATATCTTACAAAAATTAGTCACGAAATAAAACAATCATTCTATATAAAATACATTCACATTTTCCACAACATAAATTTGCTTGACTAAATAACACATACTCAACATCCCCATAGTAAATTTAACCAACAAGTCATAAATCCAAACAAATAAAACAAAGCATACCTAGGGAGGGTCATGACACAAGATATCCTCCCTTTCAAAATCACTTTTAACAATAATTAGTTCCAGATAGGATAAAGATAGATAATTCACATTAGCATAGTGCACATACCTAATAGATCAAGGACCTAGGAGTAGTGATAGATCCTCATCATCCTCATCCTAATCCAACCCATGTATGGACATGTTGTCTTCATGGGATTTTTGAAATAAACAAATGCTTCACCATCATAGTCGGATAAAAGAGAAATGGTAAAAGGATCATTATTGCTAGGGATAAATCATATCCCATAGTGTATTGGTTAGACTTTAGCCTCCAAGGGATATTTTATACCCTATTCATGAAGGCCTAATACTTTCCCTTGATACCCCATATTAAAAAGGATTTTTTTAGATGGGATACAAGGATGAAAAGTAGCATGAAACATATTGTCATTCAACTAGTCAAGTATTACTACCATGGATTTACTCATTGTTGGTACTATTGGGACAAATGAAGGAATAAATTCCAATCTATGGTATTTTATGATGCAGGAGCATCCGGTGGCGAAGCTGCAATCTTGCATCACCCAAAATGTATTTTTTTTGTTAAGTACTAAAACTGTCGCGATATCGCGACGCTTTTTGAAGAAGGGCGCCAGCGGGCCAAACTGTCGCGATATCGCGACGCTTTTTGATAAAAAGGGCCAAGGTGCAAAACTATCGCGATATCGCGACGCTTTTTGAAGAAGGTCGCCAGCGGGCCAACCTGTCGCGATATCGCGACGCTTTTTCATGGAAAGGGCCAAGGCGTGAAACTGTCACGAAATCGCGACATTTTCAAGGAATGCAGCTTCAGCACCCAACGGTCGCGAAATCGCGACAGCTCCGACAAAATCACTTAAGTGCCAAATGGTCGCGAAATCGCGACACATCCGGGAAGCAAGGTTTGAAAGCACAGGAACATCTTTGGCCAAAAAGTTCTAAGGCACAAGAATCATCGCAAAATCGTGACACCTTCGGAGACAAAGTTCAAGGACGTCACGAAATCGTGACACCTTCGAAGACAAAGTTCAAGGACGTCGCGAAATCGCGACACCTTCGAAGACTAGGTTCCAGGACGTCGCGAAATCGCGACAACTTCATGGACAAGGCTCAAAGACGTCGCGAAATCGTGACATATCCGGAGGAAAGGTTCCACAATGCAAAGATGTCACGAAATCGTGACATATCCGGAGGGAAGGTTCCACAATGCAAAGATGTCACGAAATCGCGACATGTCACGGTTTCGCGGCCCGAAACGAGGCAGCAAGTACGGAACACAAAGATGTCGCGAAATCGTGACATGTCACGGTTTCACGGCCCAAGGGAGGAAGGCGAGTAAGAAAAGCCTAGACGTCGCGATTTCGCGACGTGTAGCGGAATCGCGGCCCCAAGGAGGAGAGAGAAGCCTAACGCCAAAACGTCACGATATCGCGACCAAAGAGGAGAGAGAAAGTACTGGAGCAAAAACGTCGCGATATCGCGACCAGAGCTCTCACGACGTTGACCAGCCGACGATTACAGAGACCAGTGCAGAGGGACACGTGGCGTGAAGTTACAGGTGGCTCGAGAGTATGAAGCGGTTACAGGGAGCATGACAGTAGGACACGTGGCATCAACTGCAAGCGGCCATGGCGCATTCTTATGAATGATGACTTGGCGGAGGATTGACAGGCGGCTGCAGGGCATGCCGCCACTACAGGCCATGATTTTTTTTTGATGCACCTGGCAGCATCATGCAAGCGGGACAGAGCATTCGTGCGGGTGGTATGGGGAGTCTCGCATTCAAGGTAATGATGGTCCAAGGAGAGTCGGGCCCGGGGATAAAAAAAAGGCCCGCACTTTGCGTAATGATGGAGAAGGAGGTGGCGGCCGAGGATAAAAGGCGCGCATGCATTGTATTGAAGGACTCTTGGCCATTTATTTTGGGGGATAGCTGTGTATTCGAGGAGAGACCTCTGTTTAATGAAACTTGCTGGAATTTTTGGCCTGTGCATTGTTGATTTCTGCATTCTTGTTGTGTGTTGTGTGTAGCTCTATATCAAGTGGTATCAGAGCAGGTTGGTTCTGAGAGTGCAAACCGATCGCCGAACAGAGAGGCAGTTTGCGCCAGGACCGTGGTTGTGGGGTTGTGAAGAAGAAGCAAGATGCCTCCGCGTAGAGCCCGTGGTGGTATAAGACACAGGCGAGCAAGAAGGGAGGAGGTCGATCTAAGAGCCCTGCAGAGGCAAGTTGAGGCCCTGCAAGAGGAAATTCGAAGAGGAGTCGAGCCGAGAAGGGAAGAACCCAACGAAGATGAAGTGTGGGAAGAAGAAGTTCCATCTGATGAGGAAGAGGCCTTGGATCCAGTAGAAGCTAGGTTGTATCGGGCTATCTCCCAGATCGGGAAGAAGCCAAAATTTGACGTCTCCACTTACTCTGGGAACCTCAACCCTGAGGAGTTGATAGACTGGATCAACGATATGGAGGAGTATTTCGAATACGAAGAGATATCAGATCCAAATCGGATCAGGTTCACGAAAACCAAGCTGAAAGGACATGCTAGCATCTGGTGGAAAGGAGTGCAATTGGAAAGGAACAGGAGGGGAAAGGAAAGGATCACCAGGTGGGATAGGATGGTAGAGAAACTAAAGAGGCAGTTCATCCCTGCAGATTATGAGCTGGACTTGTTAAAGAAAATGCAGAGTCTTCGACAGGCTAGTAAGACTGTCAAGGAATATACTGAAGAGTTCTATCAAATCTCTATCAGAACCGGCCATTCGGAGGCGAACAAAGAGAAGGTCGCACGTTACATAAATGGATTGCGAACCAGCATTCAAGAAGAGTTGGGGCTGGTTAGAATGAGCACGGTGGAGGATGCATATCAGTTTGCATTAAAAGTGGAAGAGAAACTAAATAGAAGGTTTGATGGCAAGCAGAGAGGGAAGGACAGGGGTGGAAGAGCTGGTGGAAGAGGCAATGGTGGAAGATACAAAGATTTTGGGAAAACTGGTGAAGCTAGCAGTAGCCAAAAATAGAAAGAGGTGAAAGAGGAGGATGACCAACGCCCACGCAATCCGAACAACAACTACCCAAGAGGAAGAGGTAGGTCTGGGCGAGGGTTTGGCAGAGGTGTCTTTCGAGGAACCTGCTTCAACTGCGGAGGAGAAGGACACAGGGCATACAACTGCCCGCAGCATCAAGAGAGGCCAAATCGAAGACCTGAGGGTCAGGCCCGAGCTGCTGTAGCAGACGAAGGTGTAGAGTCTGAGCACTCAGAGGAGGCAGAAAGAGGAGAAGCAATGGTCATCAGAAGAGTCCTGTTAAATGAAGAAGAAAAGACAGACCAGAGGAACAGCCTATTTCGGACAAGATGCAAGTGTGCAGGCAAGGTATGTAACATCATCATAGATAATGGAAGCACTGATAATTTGGTTTCTGAGGAAATGGTTGCCAAGCTGCAGTTGGAAAGGAGAAAACACCCACACCCTTATCGAATTGCATGGTTGCAAAAGGACCATCGGGTGCTGGTGAGTGAGCAATGTCTGGTGAAGTTCAATATTGGAACTTACCAAGATGAGGTGTTATGTGACATCTTGCCCATGGATGCATGTCACCTGATGCTTGGGAGGCCATGGCAGTTTGACCGAAGTGCTGTTCATGATGGTCGAGCCAACACATATTCTCTGTCAAAGAATGGAGTTCGCCATAAGTTAAAACCCCCGAAGGAGGCGGATGAGAAAGTATGCGAGCAAGTGCACGAGTCTGTCTAGTTGATGGCAGAAGATTCTTGGAAGGCCTGAAGCCGGATCATATGTGCTATGCTATAATCCCCAGGGTTAGGGAAGAAGGATGCAAGGAGATTCCAATGGAAGTCATGGGACTGTTAGAAGAATTCCCAGATATCATTTCAGATAATGTTCCTGAAGGTTTACCGCCTGTTAGGAAGATCAGTCACCACATAGATCTGGTGCCTGGATCGAGCTTGCCAAACAAGGCTGCACATCGAATGACGCCTGTGGAGACTGAGGAACTAAATCGGCAAGTTCAGGATCTGTTGAAGAAGGGACTGATTAGAGAGAGTCTTAGTCCATGTGCTGTACCAGCAGTACTAGCACCCAAGAAGGATGGAGAATGGAGGATGTGCACCGACTCTCGGGCAATCAACAAGATCACCATTAAATACAGGTTCCCACTGCCAAGGATGGATGATATCATGGACTGCTTGAGTGGAGCTGAGTACTTCACAAAAATTGACTTGAAAAGTGGGTACCATCAGATCCGCATTAGAGAAGGGGATGAGTGGAAGACAACCTTTAAAACCAGAGAGGGGCTGTATGAGTGGTTGGTTATGCCATTTGGATTAACCAATGCACCTAGTACCTTTATGAGGTTAATGAATGAAGTTCTGAAGGAATTTTTGGGCAAATTTGTTATTGTTTACTTAGATGATATACTGATTTTTAGCAAAACCTTAGAGGAGCACCTGATGCACATCAGGAAGGTTTTTGAGAAACTGCGGGAGGAACAGTTATTGATCAATCTGAAGAAGTGCAACTTTGTGAAGAAGGAGCTGGTATACCTAGGATTTGTCATATCAGCAAATGGTCTCAAAATGGACCCCGAAAAGGTGAAGGCTATCCTAGAATGGCCTGTCCCAAGAAGTGTGACCGAGGTTAGATCATTTCATGGTCTGGCCAGTTTCTACAGAAAATTCATTAGAAACTTCAGCAGTATTTGCTCATCTCTTACGAGAGACAATGAAGGGGAACAAGAAGGAATTTCAGTGGACAGTTGGAGCAGACAAAAGCTTTGCTATGCTGAAGAAGAAGGTCACTGAGCAACCCGTCTTAGCACTTCCAGATTTCAATAAGGTGTTTCAGGTAGACTGCGATGCGAGTGGCAATGCGATAGGAGCCGTATTGAGCCAAGAAGGTAGGCCTGTAGCTTATTTCAGCGAGAAGCTCAATGATGCCAGGAGAAAGTATTCGGTGTATGATCAGGAGTTCTACGCCATAGTCCAAGCGCTTAAGAAATGGAGGCATTATTTGTTGCCCAAGGAGTTTGTTCTTTACACCGACCATCAAGCGCTGCAGTATATCAACAGTCAAGGCAAATTGAATCAGAGGCACCTGAAATGGGTAGAGTTCCTGCAGAGCTATACCTTTGTACTGAAGCATCGAAGTGGAAGATCCAATAGGGTGGCAGATGCATTGAGTAGGAGGCAATGTCTGATGACAGAAATGAGAGTGGAGGTTGTAGGGTTTGCTGAGCTCAAGAACTTATACCCTGCAGACCCCGATTTCGTAGAAGCTTGGAAAGCCTGCACTGCGCCTGTTGCGTTGGACAGGACTAGATGGTTGGATTACCTGATTCAAGATGGAATGTTGTTTAGGGGGAATCAATTGTGCATTTCGAGGAGCTCAATGAGAGAGAACCTCATTAAAGAAAAGCACAGTGGGGGTTTAGTTGGACACTTTGGTCGTGACAAGACCATCTCACTGGTTAGTGAAAACTATTACTGGCCACAATTGCAGCAGGATGTGGCAAAGTTTGTGCAGAGTTGCAGGATTTGCCAGATGGCAAAGGGTATGAGGCAGCCTACTGGTTTGTATCAACCGCTACCTATACCCGAAAGGCCGTGGGAAGATATTAGTATGGATTTTGTGCTTGGTTTGCCTAGGACGCAGAGGGGGCACGATTCCATATTTGTGGTAGTGGACAGATTTTTGAAAATGGCACACTTTATCCCGTGCCAGAAGACTAGCGATGCGGTCCATGTAGCTGGTTTGTTCTTTAAGGAAGTGGTACGCCTTCATGGGCTGCCAAGAAGCATTGTGTCGGACAGGGATACCAAGTTTGTAGGTTATTTTTGGAAGACCCTGTGGAAGAAGCTGAGGACGGAGTTAAAGTTCAGTTCTGCATACCACCCCCAAACAGATGGACAAACAGAGGTGGTTAATAGGAGTTTGGGCAACCTACTACGATGCTTGGTAGGGGACAAGCCCAAGGGATGGGATCTAATTCTATCGCAAGCTGAGTTTGCGTATAACAGCTCGGTCAATCGGAGTACCAACAAGTCACCATTCCAGATTATCTATGGGAGCAGCCCAAGGAACGCTTCAGAGTTAAGAAGGCTAGATACAAGGGAGAAATGCAGTGCTGAAGCAGAAGACTTTGCTGAACACCTGAAGGGAGTGCATGAGGAAGTGACAAAACACATTGCCAAGATGAATGCTCAGTACAAGACAAGGGCGGATCAAAAACGTAGAGCTAAGGAGTTCCAAGTAGGAGATTCGGTCATGGTCCATCTGCGGAAGGAACGGTTTCCTGCCAAGACCTACAACAAACTAAAAATGAAGAAATTTGGACCATGTAAGATCATTGGCAAACGAGATTCGGGCAATGCGTACGAGGTGGAGTTACCAAGCGAACTCAACATCTCCCCCGTGTTTAACATCTCGGATTTGGTCGAGTATCATGAAGGAGAAAGCAGTGAGATACCCAGTCCAGATCTGTGGAGCATTCCCACAGCCATTCCAGTTGCGGACGAGATAGAAGAAGTTCTGGATATGCGTGAGGGCCGAAGTACTAGGAACAGGAGTTACTCGGAGTACTTGGTCAAATGGAAGGGCCGACCCATTGAAGACGCGACGTGGTTGTCAAAGGCTGAGGTTGATCGCCTGGGTCTACCTCGAAAAGATCAGAAGTGAGGTCACTTCTCAAACTCACCCCGGGTGTCTGATGCAGGAGCATCCGGTGGCGAAGCTGCAATCTTGCATCACCCAAAATGTATTTTTTTGTTAAGTACTAAAACTGTCACGATATCGCGACGCTTTTTGATAAAAAGGGCCAAGGTGCAAAACTGTCGCGATATCGCGACGCTTTTTGAAGAAGGTCGCCAGCGGGCCAACCTGTCGCGATATCGCGACGCTTTTTCATGGAAAGGGCCAAGGCGTGAAACTATCATGAAATCGTGACATTTTCAAGGAATGCAGCTTCAGCGCCCAACGGTCGTGAAATCGCGACAGCTCCGGCAAAATCACTTAAGTGCCAAATGGTCGCGAAATCGTGACACATCCGGGAAGCAAGGTTTGAAAGCACAGGAACATCTTTGGCAAAAAGTTCTAAGGCACAAGAATCGTCATGAAATCGTGACACCTTCGGAGACAAAGTTCAAGGACGTCGCGAAATCGTGACACCTTCGAAGACAAAGTTCAAGGACGTCGCGAAATCGTGACACCTTCGAAGACTAGGTTCCAGGACGTCACGAAATCGTGACACCTTCATGGACAAGGCTCAAAGACGTCACGAAATCGTGACATATCCGGAGGAAAGGTTCCACAATGCAAAGATGTCATGAAATCGTGACATATCCGGAGGAAAGGTTCCACAATGCAAAGATGTCACGAAATCGTGACATGTCACGGTTTCATGGCCCGAAACGAGGCAGCAAGTACGGAACACAAAGATGTCACGAAATCGTGACATGTCACGGTTTCACGGCCCAAGGGAGGAAGGCGAGTAAGAAAAGCCTAGACGTCACGATTTCACGACGTGTAGCGGAATCGCGGCCCCAAGGAGGAGAGAGAAGCCTAACGCCAAAACGTCACGATATCGCGACCAAAGAGGAGAGAGAAAGTACTGGAGCAAAAACGTCACGATATCGCGACCAGAGCTCTCACGACGTTGACCAACCGATGATTACAGAGACCAGTGCAGAGGGACACGTGGCGTGAAGTTACAGGTGGCTCGAGAGTATGAAGCGGTTACAGGGAGCATGACAGTAGGACACGTGGCATCAACTGCAAGCGGCCATGGCGCATTCTTATGAATGATGACTTGGCGGAGGATTGACAGGCGGCTGCAGGGCATGCCGCCACTACAGGCCATGATTTTTTTTTTGATGCACCTGGCAGCATCATGCAGGCGGGACAGAGCATTCGTGCGGGCGGTATGGGAAGTCTCGCATTCAAGGTAATGATGGTCCAAGGAGAGTCGGGCCTGGGGATAAAAGAAAAGGCCCGCACTTTGCGTAATGATGGAGAAGGAGGTGGCGGCCGAGGATAAAAAGGCGCGCATGCATTGTATTGAAGGACCCTTGGCCATTTATTTTGGGGGATAGCTGTGTATTCGAGGAGAGACCTCTGTTTAATGAAACTTGCTAGAATTTTTGGCCTGTGCATTCTTGATTTCTGCATTCTTGCTGTGTGTTGTGTGTAGTTCTATATCATTTTACCCTTCCTAAAGGGTAAGGTTAGGGTTCATGGATATGAAATGATCTTGGCTAGGTCTAAAAGATGTAGATTGTTATATTGATTATTACTATTTGACTTATTTTAACCATAGATTCACTATTGGAAGATTGATTGTTTTAGTTTAATAACCCAATGCATCTATGATCGAACACTATGATAAAGAAGAATAAATTGTAAATTTTAAACCCTCTTAAAGATCTCTAAGCAAGCAATGAAAGTCCCACATACAAGAATTACTCAATAATTTTTTAAAGGACATAAAAAATACGAGTCTCTCTTGGATGCAATAACAACATTCCAACCATTACTTTCATTAGAAGATGCTATAAACAAAGACATATTTCTCATATATATATATATATATATATATATATATATATATATATATATATATATATATATATATATATATTTATATATATTTAAAAAAACAATTTGAGACATCAACCAAAACTACACATGTAGTAGTGTTCTAATTCCACCAAAACTCATTATTTCTTCTTTTATAAATTTATGCAAATCATGTTATGCATTTTCCATGATAGGAGACTTCTTTCATTTTTTCCCTCAAATAATCTGATGAATTTTCCATCACATCATTTCCCTCAAGGTAACCTATTCTCGGTGGTTATTTATGTCTCCCACCTACAAGAAACCTATTCCTACACATGTGCCAGTTCTATTAGCAGCATATCATTCTCATATAAGATAAATGTCTTACAAAAATTAGTCACAAAATAAACAATCATTCCATATAAAATACATTCACATTTTCCACAACATAAATTTGCTTGACTAAATAACACATAGTCAACATCCCCATAGTAAAACAACCAACAAGTCATAAATCCAAATAGATAAAACAAAGCATGCCTAGGGAGGGTCATGAAACAAGATATCCTCCATTTAAAAATCACTTTTAACAGTAATTAGTTTTAGGTAGGATAAATATAGATAATTCACATTAGCATAGTACACATACCTAATAGATAAAGTACCTAGGAGTAGTGATAGATCCTCATCCTACTCATCCCAATCCAACCCATGTATGGACATGTTATCTTCATGGGATTCTTGAAATAATAAAAGGCTTCACCATCATAGTCAAATAAAAGAGAAATGGTAAAAGGATCATTACGGCTAGAGATATCATATCCCATAGTGTATTGGTTAGGCTTCAGCCTCCAAGGGATCTTTTATGCCCTATTCATGAAGTCCTAATACTTTCCATTGATACCCCATATTCAAAAGGATTTTTTTGGATGGGATATAAGGATGAAAAGTAGCATGAAGCTTATTGTCATTCAACTAGTCAAGGATTACTACCATGGATTCACTCATTGTTGGTACTATTGGGACAAATGAAGGAACAAATTCCTATCTATATTAGTTTACCCTTCCTAGAGGGTAAGTTTAGGGTTCATGGACATGAAAAGATCTTGGCTAGGTCTAAAAGATGTAGATTGTTATCTCGATTATTACTATTTGACTTATTTTAACCCTAGATTCACTATTGGAAGATTGATTGTTTAAGTTTAATAAAATAATGCATCTATGATCCAACACTAAGAGAAATATGAATAAATTGTAAAATTTTAAACCCTCTTAAATATTGTTAAGCAAGCAACAAAAGTCCCACATACAAGAATTACTCAATAATTTCTTTAAAGGACATAAAAATATGAGTCTCTCTTGGATGCAATAACAACATTCCAACCATTACTTTCATTAGAAGATGTTATAAACAAAGACATTCCTCATATATATATATATATATATATATATATATATATATATATATATAAAGAAACAATTTGAGACATCAACCAAAACTACACATGTAGTAGTGTTCTAATTCCACCAAAACTCATTATTTCTTCTTTTATAAATTTATGCAAATCATGTTATGCATTTTCCATGAGAGGAGCCTTCTTTCATTTTGCCCCTCAAATAATCTGATGAATTTTCCATCACATCATTTCCCTCAAGGAAACCTATTCTTGATGGTTATTTCTATCTCCCACCTACAAGAAACTTGTCCCTGCACATGTGCCAGTTCTATTAGCAGCATCTCATTCTCATATAAGATAAATATCTTACAGAAATTAGTCACGAAATAAACAATCATTCCATATAAAATATATTCACATTTTCCACAACATAAATTTGCTTGACTAAATAACACATAGTCAACATCCCCATAGTAAAACAACCAACAAGTCATAAATCCAAATATATAAAACAAAACATGCCTAGGGAGGGTCATGACACAAGACATCCTCCCTTTCAAAATAATTTTTTTCAATAATTAGTTCTAGATAGGATAAATACAGATAATTCACATTAGCATAGTGCACATACCTAATAGATCAAGGACCTAGGAGTAGTGATAGATCCCCATCCTCCTCATCCCAATCCAACCCATGTGTGGACATGTTGTCTTCATGGGATTCTTGAAATAAACAAATGGATTCACCATCATAGTCAGATAAAATAGAAATGGTAAAAAGATAATTATGGCTAGGGATATATCATATCACATAGTGTATTAATTAGGATTTAGCATCGACAGGTTCTTTTATGCACTATTCATAAAGGCCTAATACTTTCCCTTAATACCCCATATTAAAAAGGGTTTTTTTTGGATGGGATACAAGGGTTTAAAAGTAGCATGAATCATATAGTCATTCAACTAGTCAAGGATTACTACCATGGATTCACTCATTGTTGGTACTATTGGGATAAATGAAGGAATAAATTCCTATCTATAGCATTTTACGTTTCCTATAGGGTAAGGCTAGGGTTCATGGACATAAAAGGATCTTGGCTAGGTCTAAACGATGTAGATTGTTATCTTGATTATTACTATTTGAATTAATTTAACCCTAGATTCACTATTGGAAGATTGATTGTTTAAGTTTAATAACCTAATGCATCTATGATAGAACACTAAGAGAAAGAAGAAAAAATTTATGAAGATAAATTTAGGGATGGGAAAAGAGGTGTTTTTGGACTCTCAATATCTATTGATTGGCAATAAGAGAATTGTTTATGGGTAGTTGGAATATGATACATATTGCCCTAATATTCATATTTTACATATTGAATGATAGTAGAATGTATAACACACATTGCATAGATCCAAGTATTACCAAGAAGAATATTATAAGCCAATTTATGAGTTATTACATGAAAAAGAGTGTTAAGAATGTAGGGTCTAGATTTTAGAGGCAAGACTATGGTAGCACTAACATTGTACTCCTCGTTGCTAAATATTCTATTGAAAAGATCAGATTTATCCAAATCCTATTTACTTCCAAAATTATTAATGAGTTTTAGGCTGCATATATTAAGGGTTGAGTCATTATCAACAAAAAATTGCTTCATAAGAGTATCGTTGATATAGCCTATGATATAGATAGGGAGAACTCTAACTATAGATGTGGGTAGAATATCATTCTCATAGAATGGTATTATGGTGTGATTGACCCGAAGGGACCCTACCACATTAGTAAAGCCATTGGAGTTTATATCTTGAGGGACAACTTGTTTTCTCAAGATTTTGAATAGAATTTCTCTATGTTATAGATATTTTGAGGAGTTTAAGGAGATATATTTTGGATCCAATACTCTCAAGTTGTTAATGAAGATTGAAATTACCCTTGTAATTTTTTAGATTGTATGATTAGTGGTGGTCCTCCCAATAAAGAATTTAATTTTGAATGAAGAACAAAATGAGGTCTAGGAGGCTACTCATATGATTGATTATTGTATTTTTGCCTTGTGACAACACTAATTAAATAGGAGTGGATCATTCCCACCATAGTTTTACTTGGATGGTGATTAGACCCATGTTGGATTTCATTTACTATCTTTTAATCATAATTAGCTAGAAAATTTTGGAATATCCCAAGATATTTCTTGGAAGAAAATTGGGCCTCAAAGTTATGAAATATAACATGACCATCATCTATTATTTTGTATTGAGGTTTATAAGGGTTTTCTAATTATTGGTCAATGATAATTAACACAATCAAAGGCACATTTCTCTTCAAGGTAAAACCAATGAAACATTCTTCCTTTTTGGGTCTACAAGCTTTATGGGAGTTCTACTATTTTAACTTCAAGCAACAAGTAAATTATAGCTATAGGATGTTGGTACAATTAGGTGAACTTCCTCTTGGATTGCATCTATTTAAATTTCCTTATAACAAGATTCTAAAGGGCCACCATAGTATTCATGTTGCTCGACAATGTATTTATTTTGGTACTAACCCTATTGGTGAGGACTTATTGACTTCTTTGTTGGTTTTGGATTTAAGATATCTTATTTTTATGAGGGTGGTTTCTACTATATGGTTTATATCTATGGCTTCTTTTAAGAAAAATGCATTAATCATCTCTAGATACAAGAACAATTGTTCATTGAGGTTGCCTATGAAAATATCCAAGAGGTCATTTCATGGAAGAGAATGCTAGATCCTTCCCATTAAGTCTTTCCACATGACTAGAAAATTTGTAAAGCTCTCATATTTGGCCTACTTAAATTTATATATCACTAATTATGACCTCCTTGATGTAGATAGAAAACTATTGGATGAACAACTCGACAAGGTCCTTGAAGGTATTAAGAATATGCATAGGTATTATGTAATACCACTTTAGAGTAGAGCCACTAAGGGTCTTGGGGAATATTTTGAGTAGAATCATTTCATCATATGTAATGTTACTATAGGTAGTTCAAAAATACCCAAGGTGATTAATAGGACCCTCTTTCCTTTTGTATAACTAAAACTTAGGCATTTTGAAGTTAGGATAAAAGGGATGACTAGCCATAATAGGATTTAAAGACTAATTATAAAAGTCCTCATAAAATTACCTATGACTAGATAAAGACCCTTGGATCAAGGCCATTTATTTCTTCAACTATTCTCACTGGAAGGATAAGATTTGAATTTTAGAAGAAAGGGTATTTGATGGCATATGAGGTGTGTGCTATGGAATAATAGGACTTTGATAGCTAATGAAAGCATAAGATTGGAATATTGAATCATATGATATTGAATTTAATATCATATGGCTCATCCCCAAGACATTTATGAGCAAAGGATTTGAAGATGCGGGATGAAGGATTTTTGAATGGAGTTCTAATAAAAATCTACATTCATGCTTGGAATAGGAATAAGGTTATTTATACAAGTATAAGAATATAGAGCACTAGGAAATATGTCTAGGTTGGGGACATAACTCATGTTTGCTTGATGAGAGGTGATGCAAGTCATGTTAACCTACACCAAATCTTCAATAGGAGGAAGGGAAGAGTGAATTCTTGAATATGATGGGGGAATTTGTACTCTACCATCCATGGAAGTGGTAATAGTTAGATGATTAGAGTCTATATTAATATTAATGTTTAAGGACCCAAGGAAGGGGTTCACTTTATTAGGAACTAGTGGGTTATAATTTGGCTATTGGGGTAGTTTAAGAGAGAACCTTACCAAGAAAAAGTGGTTATGGGATCTCTACCTTAAACATAATTTCTAAAACCTCTTTATTTCTATGGAGGAAAGAAACCATGTGATTGACTTGAATACTACCCTCCAATTATCATAATGGATAGGAGATAAGGCATTTGAGGAAGGGCTCCTTCATATTCTTCTTCATAAACAACAATTTTAAATGTGGTCTGATCCTCTTGACCATTAACCAAAGGATTAGAATTAATAGCTAGTTGATGAGCAACACTACGTGTCATGTAGCATTGCTTGACCATGGTTTAGAGAGAAGGGAGATTAAATTTATTAATTTTTTATTTATAACATTGATTAAATACAAAGAGATATGCTTTTAATCTCCTTAGTTAACCTTCCATCAATATACTAACCTAATTTATATACCTTAGGGACCTCCCTATATACCTAACCACTCTATATATACCTATTAATATGTGAGAGATAGTTTGTATGTGGGTATCCAATGATATGTGGAAGTTAATTTCTAGATACATGGTCCAAGTTAGTAAATGAGGAGTAATAGAAATCCTCCCTATGACTCACACTAGCCCACCGTGATACTCCTAACTAAGCATAAGTGCATGTAAGACCCTATGTGGGCAGCTCACAACCTGGGCTCACTATGTACCCAATATAGCTTAGTGGATTGTACTACAATTACTCAAAGTATCATGTATAATCCCTAGTAGGACTAGCCCTTGTTTATGTCATTGTTAATATTGATTAATGTGGTCTAGATATGCAAACAATATTTAAGTGATCTTGATTAAAGTGAGGTTGATTTATCTTATTTAATATTTGAATGGGAAAGAAATGACCTTTTAGTAACCATTGTGGTGTCCACATCGGGTTTACCAAAATGTGAGAAGGAAACAAAAGGGATCATAAAGGGGCCAACAAGGGGGATTCCAATACCTTTTGTCTTTATGCTTCACACTTCATGATTAGGAGGAATAAAAGTGATAGTACTAAAACTATGTTTAACATGTGTTTTTTTAAAACATCTACAGAAACCAAGTTTCCCTCTAAGATCCACTTCTATCTAGTGAAAACATATTAGTTTATATTTATCTTGATCTAAAATCCAAAAATAGTAATTGCAGCAATAGAAACCTAGGATTAGATGATGCTTTTTGGTTTTGAATGAAAATAAAATAAAAATGATTAGTTTTTTTCTTTTTTTTAGTCAAGGGAGTAAAAGAAAAAGCAACAAATAACTTTCCCTAAAATGCAAATTACATGCAATTTTTTTTTAATTCCTACATACAAAAGAATGATTTTTATATTTCCTCTATGATTTGTGATTGAAATGGAGTTACTATTTCCTCTCTTTTTTTGTAAAATTAATCTACAAAAATGGAAATAAATTTTCTAAAATAGACAAAAACAAATCATAGCAGAAGCAAGAGGCTAAAAACCTAATTCATAGTAGAAGCAAAAAGCTAGGAACCTTATTCATAGCAAAAGTAGAAAACCAAAAACCTCACAGCCAAAGTAGAACACCAAAAACATACAAAAAAAAAATAAAAAAAAGGGTAATCAATGTAGATGGATCTATCAGGTCTCAATAGAGGAGAATACATTTCCTTGCTTGTGACAATTAGACCC
The DNA here is from genome assembly GCA_028583015.1 of Wollemia nobilis. Lineage (NCBI taxonomy): Eukaryota > Viridiplantae > Streptophyta > Pinopsida > Araucariales > Araucariaceae > Wollemia > Wollemia nobilis. The sequence continues at coordinate 1,293,410 of JAQPPZ010017049.1, read as the reverse complement.
CTTGTTTTTAAGATAAATGATCAAGAAGATGTTAATCATAAAGGTAAATTAATATTAAAATGATTGCACACAAAAGGCAAAATGCAAGAAAAATAAGAACCCAATGACAAATCCAAACAAATATTGAATATATGAATAAAAGGAGAAAATAGATGCAACCCAAGATCACAGATTGCCATTTTTTTGATAAAATCTTGTTGAGAGATGTTTTTTGATGCATTGATGATTGTTGGAAATTTTGAGTGATAAGTTGTCATTGATGTCAAGAGTGAGTGGTCATTGATGTCAAATTTCAGCACCAGTCAGTGGCAGTTTCAGTTGGCAACATCCGTCTCGGTTTTAGTTTCAAGACCCAGTTCACGAAAGTCAGATGAGATCCAAAGTGCAAGAAAAAGCCCAAATAAATAATATTATAATATTCCTTTATAATATTATGCAAGGAAGTTTAAAATTAATTTTAAATTAATTTATTAGTTAATTTACTTAACTTATAAAGTTATTTAAATTAATTATTAATTAATTTAATTATTAATTTTAAATTAATTTAAGCTAAGGTTAAATTACCCTAAGGTGGGTTATCAAATTTAAAATTTGAAATTCGATTTTGCATAAAGCACCACCGACGTGAGGAGAAATTAAAAGTGTGTATAAAATGGGGGAACTCCCACCCTACCATACTTACCATGCCTTAAAAAATTAATGCAAGCCTAAGAATTGAGAGCTATACGAATTGCACTGCATCCAAAGTGAAGGAGGAGTGTGCACATTTTGAAAGGAATAGATGGCAAGTGAAGGCATAAGAGGAAGGTGCTATACCTTCCTTCACATGGGTATTAGTAGCCCATGCGGTGGGCTCCCAAGTGCTAAGGCACTTAGGCTAGAGGAGACGGTGGATCGAATCTCTCAAAATACCATTTTGTGGGAAGTATAAGGTATGCTTGGAAATTGGTCGCCAAAATTTTTGGAAATATGATTAGGCATTTAAAAATTAATTTTTGCATATTTAAATTGGTTCTAAGGTTGCTAAAGGAGTTATAAGAATTTTTGCAAAATTAAATCTTTAATGTTGTGTGCTCAAATGTTTTGAAAATATTGTATGGTGTTTTGGTTGATATTTTTATGGTGTTGGATATTATTTTAAGTTGGATTTTATAAGGTGTATCAAGGAAATTATCTTTATGTATGGTATGATGAGTGTTGTTTAAAAAGGTAACAATAAGGTATAAATTGAGTTGTGATTTTTTTATGTCCAAGGAATATTTTTGGAAAGTATTGAAGTAATATTGTTGTGTCTAACCATTGGAATTGTAAAGAAGAGAATTGTGATTGAGACAGGTTTTCTAAAGGCACTTCTACATCCAACAAAAGGTATGGGCATATTCTTCCTAGTGAGTGATTGTTGAAAATTGTGAATGAAAAGTTGGAGTGAAAAGGATTGTTTGGTTTGCATTTTTTAGAGTGTTTTGAATTAATACTTCAAGGTTTTCTAGAATTAAGAGTTGTTGATAAAACCTTATTTTATAATAATTGTTTTTGAAGTGTTTGAGTTGAGTGAAGAACTTGAACTAGGGTTTGTAAATAACATGAGTATCATTGTTCTGTGAAAATGGTTTTATAAGCAATATTGTTGAAGTGATTAGTTGAGTGAAGAACTTGAACTAGAGACATGAGTATCATTGTTATGTGAGATTGGTTGATAAAGCATTGTTGGAAATATTTGAGTGAGTATTCATATGCTTGGACTAGGGTTTGTGAGCAAGAATCATTTTATTGAGTGACTAGTTGAATAGAGTTGTTAAGCCTAGTCAAGTGAATGTGTGAAGTGATTTTTCAAGTTCTATGAAACAAATTATTCTATATTCTAAATTTATTTGAGAAAGAGGTTGAGTATTGATGAGTGTGAAACATATTGAGTCTCTAACAATTCTCTATATGTTTTTGTGATAAGAGAGTGATTGAAAGTGATTGAGTATTGAGGTGAATGTGAAGCATATTGAGTCTCTAACAATTCTCTATATGTTTCTAAGAGAGTGATTGAAAGTGACTGAGTATTGAGGTGAATGTGAAGCATTTTTTTGGTAATTTAAATATTTCATTAATACCAGATTTTATGGGTTGACCCAAAACCTTTGTACAAAAAATTGCATGATGCTGAGGTGTGGGATACTTAACTTGTTGAGGACCCTTGGTCCTCTATCCCTACTAACATTCTTAGGCAAATGTCCATACTGAAGCCCTATATCCTAAACAACCCTAAAAATACATTTACTTCTATCACCTAGACACCATAAACAATCGATAAATCCCCAACATACAAAAAATCCATCCTACGAACCCCAGGATAACCATTCAGACAAAGATCCAAAAATCTAGCATACCCTTTGCATAGGAAAAAAAACAAAACTTGGCTTAAAATGAATGACTTTGACCTTGAAAAACCAAAACTTCTATGCAGAGAATCTTCTTGGAGGAGGCTAGTCCTCCTCATCCTTGTCCTTGTTCTGCTCATTGTCTTTGTCCTCCTCTTGGTCATTCATATTTGTATTAGCCTCGACTGGCTTATTGTCCTGGTACCCTTCATTGAAAAATACCATTTTTAGCACCTCAAGGATCTCCTTCATCTATTGGATGATGTTAGCCAAAGAAGTTAAGATATAGCACTTGAGGACCAAGTTTTTTGGGTCAGGGTCCTCTTCCTCAGAGTCAATATCGAGGGTTTTTGAGCTACCCTGCACCTATTTGTTCTTCAACCTCAGATAAGATCTCATGGGTCCCTCTAGTTCCTTAATTTTTAACTTCTTCCTTTCAGGTACTCCTATGATGACCAAATTCCCCCCTCTCTTCTTAGCTGGAGACATAGAATGAGGCTCGGGTAGACTAGGGCTATACCTACCTCTGGAACTTTCTGCATGGTGGATAATAGGGGGTTCGAATTGGGGAAGAGTAGGGGGTTCAGCTTGGGGGATGTAGCTAATACAAATTTATAGATAACCTTATACATGCCTTGATGCAGCGGCAAGGTGGAACCTTTCTTACTACGACATGAATTAATGGTGTAATTCATGGAATTTAGCAGGAATTGGAGGATGCTAATGGGATTAACATCACAAAAAAAATTTACAAACACGTATTGGAAGCTAAGGAGTACCTTTCCAGGGTCCTCAACTGTGATGAACTCCATCATGTTTTTCATTATAGAGTTCCATGGGGTAGGGAGGTCCATCCTTGTCAATCCATTCTTTGCCTCTTTGAATATTTTGGAATTATCCTTAAACTCATGCAATTCCATCTCCCAGTTGTGTTTTTGCCTGTGGATGGATCTCCCTTTGACCATATATCCCATGATGGTGGCAAGCAGACTAACATTGATGACGATTTTGCACCCCCAAATTTCCACCCTTTCATCCTCCCAATACTCCATTACAGCGAGGGTTATGTCTTCCTCCACACCTGAGAACATGTCAAAGAACTAAATAAAGTGTCTCTCAGTGAGAATTGCTTGAGCTAGAGGCTCCATTACCACCATGCTCGACTTGATGTAAGTCATGATTTCCTTAAGCTCACACTTTGCCTCAGCAACCCTCACAGCTTGCCAGCTTGAAGACACAGTAGTGAGACCATTCGAAATCTCCCTACACTTGCAATTAATAGAAAGGTAGTGAGATATTTGGGTGCCCTCATGACTCATAATTGGATCTTCATATTAAGGGTGCCCTATCTAGGTATGTGCCACAAACCACCTTCCACTTGGATGCCTGGATACTTGGTGTTTTCTTGTTTCTTGGCATTTTTTGAAAATTTTGAATATAAAGTTGGAGTGAAAAGGATTGTTTGGTAATAATTGTTATGTGGAGATTGTTTTATAAGCATTTTTTTTGAAGTGAATGATTGAGTGAATAACCTGAACTAGGGTTTGCAAATATCATGAGTATCATTGTTATGTGAGATTGGTTGATGAGCATTGTTGGAAACATTTGAGTGAGTGTTCATATATTTGGACTAGGGTTTGTGAGCAAGGATTATTTCATTGAGTGATTGGTTGAGTAGATTTGGTTGAGCCTAGTCAAGTGGATGTGTGAAGTGATAGTTCAAGTTCTATGAAACAAATTGTTCTATATTCTGAATTGATTTGAGAAAGAGGTTGAGTGTTGATGAGTGTGAATCATATTGAGTCTCTAACAAATCTCTATATGTTTCCAAAAGAGTGATTGAAATTAATTGAGAATTGTAAGTGTGAAACATATTGAGTCTCTAAAAATTATCTATATGTTTCTAAAAGGAGTGATTGAAAGTGATTACACATTGAGGTGAATGTGAAGCATATTGAGTCTCTAACAATTATCTATATATTTCTAAAAGAGTGATTAAAAGTGATTGAGCATTGTGATGAATGTGAAGCATATTGAGTATCTAAAAATTCTCTTTATGTTTCTATGATATTGGACAAGTTCTAGTGTGGACTTGTTTAGCAAATTTGAGGTAAGTCTTTGAGAAGAATTGTGGACAGATTTGGGTAAGGTTTTGTGGAAGCTTACAATACAATGGTAGGAACCTAGGGTTCCTAGCACATAAAATGATAAATAAATAATAAATAACCTAAATCTAAAAGAATCGCCTTTTGATATTGTCGGGAAGTCCCTTCAATAAATTATATTATATTTTATATTCATGGATGATTGAATGATAAGTTCTTACAATGTTTTATACCCCTCTAGGGTTATAGGTGAAAGGTTGCAATGCTTCCTAACCCTAATCTTATAATAATATAATAAATAATATAATTAATTATTATATTATTTATTATTATATTATTTTATTATTATGACCATAGGATATAATATATTATTATTATTAAGATTATTAATTAATGTTAGGATAGGATCCTAACATTCCACCCCTCTTGAAAATAGCTTTGTCCTCAAAGCTGAAACCCTATTTCTTTTATAATCACCATGTATAAGGCCTTGTCGGAAGAGCTTCGTATGCCTTGTATCACTTGTTAAATGTGATACTCTAGCCAAAACCAACCAATTTAATTTTCATAAAGGTTGATGCCAACATTCTTCAAAAGGAAACTCGAAATTTACTTGTATTCACCCCCACCAAGTTGCATACATCATGAATTTTTAGCATTTGGATACGGCAAGATGCAAAAGTGTTTGGTCATTGGAACACTTGTAGTACATATCCTTAGAAGATGTGACTTCTAACAATATTTTCAAGGGGTGTTATAATACTTTCCTTGGTAGCTTAAAAACAATACCGATTCACCATCGTTATTTAGATTAGAGGCGAGATCAACATATTCCTCTAATAAATACTTCACTAGCTTATCATGCTCTCCTTTGGCTGCTGTATTTTTTTTTAATACAATCAAGTTTTTAAAATATAAGATGAATGTATTTAGTCACAAGGGTAACAAATAAATTTGAAAGTATATTCCGCCTTCCATCCTTTTTAAGGCTCTATATCCCCATATTCCTCTGTAAAAGAAAAAAATTACACCCTGAAATAAAGTTTTTGGCTGTGTAAAGAGTCAAGAAAATTTACTTTTGGAATAGATCATCCTTGTTTTGGTTTCCACTTTCGTGCCCAACTGTCTTTGAATTCTCTGTCCTCCACACATGCTGATGTCGAGCTCAAGCTGTGGCGAGATGTTCCCCAAGACAAATAACATGACATGAGGAATAGTGGTATCATGGTGGTCATAAACCACATATTGGGCGAACATATTAGGTCTTAGACTTCGGCTTATGAATCTGGTCACATTTCCACTCGCAGATGTTTCTTCATCACATAATGTTGGACCAAGTGTAAAGGATGGATCTTCTGAGCCTCCAGGTCTTTTTTTTTTTTTCTAAAAGCCACTCTTGGTATGTTTAATAGCTTTGCCATGTAAAAAATGGATTCTTGTAAAATGAGTTACAGTATATGAGAGTTATTTAAATTGTGCAGTGGGCTGACCTAATTTATAGTGGTTGGCACTCATTATTTGTTGACTGAAACTTTAATTCTACCTAGCAGCATTATTTTCACGTACCTCACATGTGTGGAGCAATTGCTCTTGCCAACCATATAGCAGGGACTTTATCACCCATATGAGGCCAGTAAGTTGTTTTTTCTTGTTTTACATTTGTTAGATTGTGCCATGTTGAACGTATTATCTATTTCATTGCTTTATTGAGCTAGTATTACAATCTCTGCGCAGCATCCAGTTCTTCTTGGACATCGGTCATGGACTCAAACCACTTGTTGTCCAGAGTGATGCCAATGCACCCTCTTTGCGTCTCCTTTTTATTCACATAAATACCATGATTGTTACCCTTATTATTTTTAGACATCATTTCTGTTATAAGAGTCTGCATTCTATTCCGTGACCTCATTCTTTCCATCCAACGCAGGGTTCACCAGATCTGAAAGTTGTGTGATAAGGACTACTGCAGTCATAGCAGCAAGGAATATGCAAACTACCGCAAGCAGACCCAACAGTTTCAAGTATGATATTTTTTTGTTATTCAGAGAGACTGTAAAATCAATCTGGGCATTGATTACTAGATGTTGAGCATGTTTATCCCAGATCACATAGATCACTGTCACAAGTTGCTGAGCAATCACAAATTATGTCAAGTATAGTTTAAGGATAAGCCCACGCAGTATATCTTTGCTACTGGATAGGTACTTGGATGAACTAAGAGGAATCATTGTGTACGTAGAATGGGCATAAAGTGTTAAAATACAACAAACTGGTAAGCTAGTTATGTTTTTCTTGTTCTACTGTTCACACTTTGGTAACATAACTTTTGACATTGAGTATATTTGTAATTGAATTTGTGATGTATTTGTGTATTTTTTTACAGGCACTAAGGAAATTTAAATGTCGCATCTGGGGAAGATCTTTCAGGCTTGGGACACAAAAGTGTGTTGTTTTATTTCAAGTAATCAATTGGTTAAATAATAATAATAAAATTAAATAAAAAAAAAAGAGAGGCCAGCTTCAGGAAACATGGGGTGAGATGGGCACTAAGAAAAATGTTTTTTTTTTGTTTGTAAATACGGAATCTTCTGTTGATAATAATGGGTTTCTTTTGGAATTCCACCTCTGAAAGGCCTGCGACTTCTCCAGGTGTGGAGAAGCAATTGATCACTTGGTAAAAAAAAAATATGAAAATGATTTAATGGGTCCAATTATTAGTCTCATATTTTGTGTGTTCAACTTCCCTTGGTCATGTATGTTTGCAAATATCTGGTGCTTCCTGTACAGCCAGTTGCTGAGAGCAGTTCATCATTTACTGTTGATCGATTCATCCTACTACAGTCATGGTAAAATTTAAGGCCTCTTGAGGTGATTGCTGGAGAATTTCGTAGTAACGCGCTACAAAGGTTCTTGTTGCCATATATGCCAGTGCTTCTTGATCGTTAGCCATTGTAGAACCAGTCAAAAGTGGTGTTTGATCAGATTGAATTTGCTGTGATATTGAAAACCAAATAATGAAAGGAGTTGGAGATTTCGGTTATTTTCAATAATTAACAGTGTTTTTGTGGTCTTAGATTCTTATTGTCTATATGATTTCAAACAGATTGCATACTGCGATGACGTCTGCGCCATATGTGAATCCACTTCTGCTATTTCGGATTTTTATTTTTCACCTAATGGTGGTGGCCATGGGGGCGGTCTCGAAGGAGATAGACGTCCACTAGTAGTGATATCATGTGCTACTGGCAGTATATTTCTTCCCAATGGATCGTATGCTGATTTTGTAAATACACTTACTTCCTTAACATTAATTAAATTATTCCAAAAATCATTGCGAACAGTATTGGAGATATTGGAAAAACTTGTTTGCTGCTTTAGGGTTATATTAGGTTGTTTTCCACATTGATGGTTATGTGCATCACCCATATGCAAATATGTAAAACACTATTTTTTGGAAGCCTTTTTCCTTGATATCCCTTTCTTCTTGGTACACTTCTTTGAAAAAATATTTACATTTTTAGGGTTTTGAATTTTTTTTGGAAGTGCAATATGTATTTCTGAAAGTTCTTTGGTTATGGGCTCATCCAGAGAAACAATTAATTTAGGGTTTGGAGCAATATGTTCAGTTGCATTTTTTTCTTTCTTGGGAAGAGCAATGGGTACCACCTGGGATTCGTCGGCTATGGGTTCTTCCTCCACCTGGGATTCCATGGCTATGGGTTCTTCCTCCTCTACCAGAGATTCCATGGCTAGGGTCTCCTCCTCTTGCATTTCCATTAAATATTGTATAATACGATCAGAACGTTCCATTTGTTTTTTTTGTTTTTGTTCAATCATTCTTCTAATTTTTGCAATGTCATTTTTCATTTCCTTGACCAATATGGTTGGATCCATAAGGCTCTGATACCAGATGGTAGGAACCTAGGGTTCCTAGCACATAAAATGATAAATAAATAATAAATAACCTAAATCTAAAAGAATCGCCTTTTGATATTGTCGGGAAGTCCCTTCAATAAATTATATTATATTTTATATTCATGGATGATTGAATGATAAGTTCTTACAATGTTTTATACCCCTCTAGGGTTATAGGTGAAAGGTTGCAATGCTTCCTAACCCTAATCTTATAATAATATAATAAATAATATAATTAATTATTATATTATTTATTATTATATTATTTTATTATTATGACCATAGGATATAATATATTATTATTATTAAGATTATTAATTAATGTTAGTGATTGAAAGTAATTGAGCATTGTAAGTGTGAAACATATTGAGTCTCTAAAAATTATCTATATGTTTCTAAAAGGAGTGATTGAAAGTGATTACACATTGAGGTGAATGTGAAGCATATTGAGTCTCTAAAAATTCTCTATATATTTCTAAAAGAGTGATTAAAAGTGATTGAGCATTGTGATGAATGTGAAGCATATTGAGTATCTAACAATTCTCTTTATTTTTCTATGATATTGGACAAGTTCTAGTGTGGACTTGTTGAGCAAATTGAGGTAAGTCTTTGAGAAGACTTGTGGACAGATTTGGGTAAGCTTTTGTGGAAGCTTACAATACAGATTGAGAGCAGATTTGGATAAGTTCTTATGAGGACTTATTGAGCAGATTGGAAAAGTTCTAGAGAGGACTTGAGGATAGATTGGTGTGAGATTTTGTGGAAGCTTACAAGGTATATTTGAGACAAGTATTTGAGAAGGCTTGTGAGTAGAGTTGATTGTTTGATTTGCTCAAAACTTGAGTTAATATTTAGGGCAGATCTAACAAAGTTGATTTGTGATTGTTTGAAGCTTTGAGTTAAGGCTTGAGGATAGATTCATGCTAGAATGAAGGACTATGTTTAGTAAATAATAGAGGATAGATATTGAGGATAAATTTGTGTTAGACCGAAGGACTGTGTTTAGTGCAAATCATAGGATAGATATTAATGACAGATTTGTGCTAGACCGAAGGACTGTGTTTAGTGCATATTAGAGGACAGAGATTAAGGACAGATTTGTGCTAGATCAAAGGACTATGTTTAGTGTAGATTTGAGATAGAGCTTTGAAGGTGATAGAGTATAGAGGAAAACATTCTCTAGTGGATAGATATCCATTATCCAGGGCAATGAGGATAGGAGTCTTCAGTGGATAGAGATCCATTATCCAGAGCAGTGGGGGTAGCAGTTCTTCTAGAAGATCACTAGTTAGAGCTTAGAAGAAAGGAATTCTACTATGGATAGAGATCCATGAACTTGATTAGGGGATTGGTGTCTCCTTTGGATAGAGTCCATATATTGTAATAGGGAAAGGTTTCCCAAGAGATTCATTGAGAAAATTTTAGTGAAATATTTTCTTCGTGGAGTAGCCCACATTGGGTGAACCACATAAAATTGGTGTCTCTATTGTGTGTGGTGATTTACATATTGCTTTAATTATTGCTATTGATATTTCTATCTATAAATTGCATAATATTTATTGGGAAATAAAAATAAAATGTGGTCTTCTACTATTCCCCTCTCAATATAATCTTGTGTTCTTCAATTGGTATCAGAGTGGGTTCCCCCAGAAGAGTTTAACATCTTGAGGGAAAATATTTTAAAGAACACAATGGACTCTAATAATGTGTCCTTAGATAATTCAACACCAATATTTTATGGAAGTGACTACATATATTGGATTATGAGAATGAAGGTTCACCTGATGGCACTTGGCAATGAAATTTGGAAATCAGTTGAAAATGGATACATACCACTAGTTGATCCACCTACAGATAAGGAAGGTAAGCTTCTACAACATTACAATTCAAAAGTAATGAATACACTTTTGAGAGGTTTGCATAGAATAGAATCAATAAAATTTATGCATTGTAAATATGCAAAAGGAATTTGGGATAAGTTGCAAAGCATATATGAAGGAGATAAAAGTGTCAAAAAGGCAAAGATAAAAAATATCAAAAGAAAATTTGAAGAATTAAGAATGAAGAATGAGGAAGATATTAGTTCTTATCTACTTTGGGTAGATGAGTTTGTTAATGCTATGCAAGTACTTGGACTTAATGTGGATGAATCGGATGTTTGTGATAAGATCTTAAGGTCTCTTCCAACAAGGTTTAGTGAAAATATTTTAGCTATAGAAGAAGCAAAGGATGGTGATTCTTTGACAAGAGATATGTTGCTTGGTATTCTTACAACTTTTGAGTTAAGAAAAAAATAACCTAATTCCCAAGAGGAAACGGTCTTCAAAGCAATTAAGAAGACAAAGGATAAGAAGTCATAATCAAGCAATGATTCATCCAGTGATGAAGAAACAAAATTATGGTAGAAGGAACAAGGATTCAATAAAATTCAAATATGTAAAATCTATTAGATGTTTCAATTGTGGAAAGTATGGTCACTATGCAACTGATTGTCAAGAAGTTAAAAATAACAATGATGAAGAAAAACAGGATCACAGCAATAGGGAATCAAAAAAATACAGGTACCAAAAGAAAGATAAGGATGGAAAAGAAGACAAGGGAATAAGTTCTTTCAAAGACAAAAGAGGAGCTACTATGAAGACAAGGCAAGTAAGTACTCAAGTGCTAGTGATGCTAGTTTTTTAGATAATGATGGAGATGAAGTCCTATTTATGATTGAAGAAAAATAAGAAGTCAAGAAAAGGTCACCAATAATTCTCAAGTGTTTTAGATGCGATAAATTTGGACATCTTGAAGATAGTTGTACAAGAAATGGTTATATTTTTAGTGATGATGAATATGAGGATGCACTTTAAGGACCAGAAGAAAATATTCTAATGGTACTAAAATAAGAAAAAGGTGATCCTATAGTAGACAAGACAAAATAAAATGAAGATGTAGACAAAGGCAAACAAATAGAGGAAGAATCATATAAATAAGGATTTGATATTAAGGCATAACTTATTTATGCTCTTGACATAGTAAAGAAGGTAAGAAAGAAAAACTCTAAACTTGATTTTCAGTTTCAATAATATGATGAAGAGAGAAGAAAGCTTATAGATGATCTAAATAATTAAATGGCTAAGACAAATAGGTTCAAGGATACGTTAGAACCAAAGGTCTTATAATGTGAAAGGTTAGAACAAGATGTAGCTCTCCTAAGGGAATATTTAGAAAAATCTGAGGATAAGCTACACAAGTTTTGAAAGAGCTCAAAGGTTGTCGATAAGATGATAAAATTACAAAGAAGATCAACAAATAAAACAGGTCTTGGTTTTGAACAAGCTCAAAAGAAACAAGAAAAGTCAACCTCATGTTTTGAAGAAGAAGAAAATTCAGTAGAATATAGTGTGAGAGAAAGTGAGACATTTGAGGATGAGTTGGACAACATAAATTTCAACAAGGAAAGTAACAATGCACAAAGAATAAATATATGGAATAGCTATCAGAATAGGTTAAGAGAGACTAAGAGACCAATGAGGTCAAGACAAGGAAATTTCAATGGAAGGTGTTTCTCATATCATAGATTTGGACACATGGCTTCACAGTGCAGGACACATGAAAGATAGGAAAATGGAAATTTCAAAAATAGGCAGATTTTCCATGGGTATTGCTACTCATGTAATCATTTTGGTCACAAGGCAATGGATTACAGGGTTCATGACAGAAAAAGATATGGTTTTACTAGGAGAAATTCTAAGACATTTGCACCTCCAAGGAATAATAACATTAAGTGTTATAAGTGCAATAATGATAGACATACAACAAAATGATGTAGAGCAGACATTCCAGAATCAAGCATGAACAAGAATAGGAATAGGAAGAAGAATAGGTTTATGAGCATGGATAGAAATAGGAACAGGAATGTGGACATGAACATGAATAGGAATAGGAACAAGAATATGAGCATGGACAGAAACAGGAACAAGAATGTGGACATGGATAGGAATAAGAATAAGAATGTGGACATGAATAGGAATAGGAACATGAACAATCAAAAGGATTAAATAAGAAGAAAAGAGGATAAAGGTAAATACCAATGCTTGTTGAGAGTAGAAATACTTCCACCCCAAAATTAACCACCTCAAGAGGAGGTGGGGGAGGGGCTAAGCTAAGAGATTCATTCTTATCCCTAAGCCCCAAAGGTGACCCTTTGCCATTGATGTCAAAGGGGAGAGATTTGAGTAAGGGGGAGATATTTGGTTTAAGGAGAAATCATTGAGTCAGGGGGAGCAGTTTCCCAGGGGGAGCAGAACAAGAAAAAGGTCAAAATTTGGTAAAAAGAATTTGGGTTTCCATCAATGACAAAGGGGGAGATTGTTGGACATTTTTAGTGATAAGTTGTCATTGATGTTAAGAGTGAGTGGTAATTGATGTTGAACTTTTAGCACCAGTCAGTGGTAGTTTCAGTTGGCAACATCCATCTTGGTTTCAGTTTCAAGACCAAGTTCACGGAAGTCATATGAGGTCCAAAGTGCAAGAAAAAGCCAAAATAAATAATATTATAATATTCTTTTATAATATTATGCCAAGGAAGTTTAAAATTAATTTTAAATTAATTTATTAGTTAATTTACTTAACTTATAAAGTTATTTAAATTAATTATTAATTAATTTTATTATTAATTATAAATTAATTTAAGCTAAGGTTAAATAACCCTATGGTAGGTTATCAAGTTTGAAATTTGAAATTTTATTTTGAATAAAGCACCACCAACGTGAGGAGAAATTAAAAGCGTGTATAAAAGGGGGGAACTCCCACCCTACCATACTTACCATACCTTTGAAAATTAATGCGAGCCTAAGAATTGAGAGCTATACGAATTGCACTGCATCCAAAGTGAAGGAGTGTGCACGTTTCAAAAGGAATAGACGGTGAGTGAAGGCATAAGAGGAAGGCACTATACCTTCCTTCACATGGGCATTAGTAGCCCACATGATGGGCTCCCAAGTGCTAAGGTGCTTAGGCTAGGGGAGACAGCGGATCGAATCTCGCCGAATCCCATTTTGTGGGAAGTATAAGGTATGCTTGGAAATTGGTTGCCAAAATTTTCAGAAATATAATTGGACATTTAAAAATTAATTTTTGCATATTTAAATTGGTTCTAAGGTTTTCTAAAGGATTTATAAGGGTTTTTTGAAAATTAAATTTTTAATGTTGTGTTCTCAAATGTTTTTAAAATATTGTAAGGTGTTTTGGTTGATATTTTTATGGTGTTGGATATTATTTTAAGTTGGAGTTTATAAGGTGTATCAAGGAAATTATCTTTATGTATGGTATGATGAGTGTTGTTTTAAAAGGGAGCAATAAGGCATAAATTGAGTTGTGATTGTTTTATGTCCAAGGAATATTTTTGGAAAGTGTTGAAGTAATATTGTTGTGTCTAACCATTGGAATTGGAAAGAAGAAAATTGTGATTGAGACAGGTTTTCTAAAGGCACTTCTACATCCAACAAAAGGTATGGGAATATTATTCCTAGTGAGTGATTGTTGAAAAATGTGAATGAAAATTTGAAATGAAAAGTATTGTTTGATTTGCATTGTTGAGTGTTTTGAATTAATGCTTCAAGGTTTTTTGGAATTAAGAGTTGTTGATAAAACCTTGTTTTATAAGCATTGTTGTTGAAGTGTTTGATTTGAGTGAAGAACTTGAACTAGGGTTTGCAAAGAACATGAGTATCATTGTTATGTGAATATTGTTTTATAAGCATTGTTGTTGAAGTGAGTTGTTGAGTGAAGAACTTGAACTAGGGTTTGGAAAAAATATGAGTATCATTGTTATGTGAGATTGGTTGATAAAGCATTGTTGGAAATATTTGAGTGAGTATTCATATGCTTAGACTAGGTTTTGTAAGCAAGAATAATTTCATTGAGTGATTGGTTGATCCTAGTCAAATGGATGTGTGAAGTGATAGTTCAAGTTCTGTGAAACAAATTGTTCTATATTTTGAATTGATTTGAGAAAGAAGTTGAGTGTTGATGAGTGTGAAGCATATTGAGTCTCTAACAATTCTCTATATGTTTTTGTGATAAGAGAGTGATTGAAATTTATTGAGTATTGAGGTGAATGTGAAGCATATTGAGTCTAACAAATCTGTATATGTTTCTAAGAGAGTGATTTAAAGTGATTGAGTATTGAGGTGAATGTGAAGCATATTGAGTCTCTAACAATTCTCTATATGTTTCTAAGAGAGTGATTGAAAGTGATTGAGCATTGTGATGAGTGTAGAGAATATTGAGTCTCTAAAAATTCTCTTTATGTTTCTATGAGATTGGACAAGTTCTAGTGTGGACTTGTTGAGTAGATTTGAGGTAAGTCTTTGAAAAGACTTGTGGATTGATTTGGGTAAGCTTTTGTGGAAGCTTACAATATATATTGAGAGTAGATTTGGATGAGTTCTTGTGAGGACTTATTGAGAAGATTGGAAAAATTATAGATAGGACTTAAGGACAAATTGGTGTGAGCTTTTGTGGAAGCTTACAAGGTAGATTTAAGACAAGTCTTTGAGAAGGCTTGTGAGCAGTGTTGATTGATTTATTTGCTCAAACCTTGAGTTAAGGTTTGGGGCAGATCCAATAGAGTTGATTTGTGATTGTGTTAAGATTTGATTTAATGCTTGAGGATAAAGATTGAGGATAGATTCATGCTAGACTGAAGGACTCTATTTTGTATAGAACAAAGGATAGATTTATGCTAGATTTAAGGATTATTTTTAGTGCAGATCAGAGGATAGATATTGAGGATATATTTGTGCTAGATTAAAGTACTATGTTTAGTGCATATCAGAGGACAGATATTGAGGATAGATTTGTGCTAGACCGAATGACTGTGTTTAGTACAGATTTGAGACAAAAATTTGAAGGTGATAGAGTATAAAGTATGACAGTATCCATTGGATATAGACCCATTAGCTAGGGTAGTGAGGATAGGAGTCTTCAGTGGATAAAGATCCATTAGCTAGATTAGTAGGGACAATAGTTCTTCTAGAATATCACCAGTCAGAGCTTAGGAGAAAGGAGTTCTCCAATGGATAGAGATACAAGAACTTGATTAGGGGATTGATGTCTCCTTTGGATAGAGGTCCATAAACATTGTAATAGGGAAATGATTCCCAAAGATATTGATTAAGAAAATTTTAGTGAAATATTTTCTTCGTGGAGTAGCCAACATTGGGTGAACCACGTAAAATTGGTGTCTCTATTGTGTGTGGTGATTTGTGCATTGCTTTTATTACTACTGTTGATATTGTTATCTATACATTGCATAATATTGATTGGTAAATAAAAATAAAAAGTGGTCTTATACTGTTCACCCCCTCTCTCAATATAAGCTTGTGTTATTCAATGATAACTTGATGCCAATTGTTAATATCTATAAGATCACTTTCTCATATTTTAAAGTTTAATAGATACTTATGTGGTGAAAGAGTTCTTATCAATGCACAAAGAAAAATTGTTATAGGCATAAAAAAACTATCATTATATCTTCTCTTTTTTTCTTCCTTTTTTTTGAAGGGATTTTAAAGTTTAAGTTTAAGGTTTTAAGGATTAGGTTCTAGGGTTTAGGGTTTTAGGTTTTATTATATAGGCTCTAATAAAGTTAACTTGATAGAGATAAAGCTATCCAATATCAAAATTTTAGGCTTTAGTAATGTTAAAAATTTATATCTCGCTTAAAATATCTAAAAGTTGATCTAGATATGATAGGAGTTGAGGTTAAGAGCAATAAATAATATGTTGAATCTATTACTTCCAATATTTCTACTCCTTTTTCATATATTTATCTTTTTTATTTATTTCAACACTATGACTATTAAATAGCCACAACCCATCTCTCTTGAAGGACCTTTCAAGCCTCTAGTCCATTGTGAAGTGACAATGAAGAATTATGAAGCTCTTCCTCATACACAAACTCATACAAAAGACTTCAATTCAATGGAATATAAGGCTAAGGTTCCTAAGGAAAAGTCTAAAAAATTTTCCTTGGCTCTCTTAGCTCAAGTTATGGAAATGTGTTAAATTTTATGTAAATTTATATTGTTTCTGCCAAGGAAAAAAGTATGAAGAAGTGCTTATGAGAATCATTTATGTAACCTATGGACATGTGATTATGTAATCCTTAGGCATTCACTATTTATGTAAGCCTATAGTATGCTCATGTATGCATAAGGGCCCCTTTCATATTTCAACCTTATTGGTATTAGTTAATCCACCTTTATGGATAACCTTGCTTAAAAGAGTAGTTTATTATTATATTATAAGGTTTAACCTCAAGGTTAATTTTATGTCATCCTGAGGTTAACGCCTCATTGAGATTTTGGTATCACTATAAATACCACTCAATGAGGATCAATTTGTATCATAAGTGTGAATAAAATATTATATATATCAATGCCCAACTTCTTGTCATCTCCCTTAATTTCTTTGTGTTTACTATTATTGTATTTTAATTGAATTTTCTTATTTTTTATATTTGATTATGGTGAATGAATTTATTGGAATGGTTATATAAAATATTAAAAAATTTAACATTCATATTTATATAGATTGAAAGGGGATACATTTCTTTATCCCCATGTCTTTGTTTTGTAAGTTAAAATAGAGGTTAGGCAACAATATATCTTGTGTAATGAAGAAGTGAAGACCCTCCTTATTCATATCACTCTATTTTATAGAGTGAAAAGTGAGGCCTTCCATTTTTAAATCACTTCATCTCATGAATGAAAGGTGAATCCTTCCTTTCAAAAAAACTATTCATCTTATACAAAGTGAAAGGGAGGCCTTATCATGTCTTCCTCTCTTAAGTTTATAATTAGGTTGACAGTAGAGGTTTATCATGCTCTATTTTTCCAACCCTGGGCATGGAATTACCCTCTTAATCTAGAATTAGATATTTGTTGGATCTTAATATAGTTTGAATATTATCATTATAATTTCTTATTTTAGATATTTTATGAATATCATGATATGATATATTTTGCATACTTAATCTTTTGAAAAAATGTGATGGATAATGTTTAACATTATAATTTATTAAAAGAACCATACTATGGACCCCTTTATGTGATTGATAATAATGGTATAAATAATTAATCAACAAAATTAAGTAATGTTGGTGATGATGTAGTAATTAATAGTCTCTTTAACATGTTACTTAAATTAAAAATTTAGATTTATTAAGGAAATATGATTCTACCTTCTATATTTTTAAATAGAGATATAAAGGGACACATGTCAAGATTCTATTAGAGGGATATATATTTGGTTTATAAAATATTTATATAAGAGAGAATGAAAAGAAAGAGAGTTCAATCTATTATAGATTGGAAGAAGGAGACAAAGAGATATAGGTGAAGAAATAAAACTAATACAATAAAGAGAAGCTTCATCAATTCTATCATTACTAAGGCAATTGAAGGTTGGGTCTGAGATCCATTTCTCTTTTGTGTATGTTAATTGATATAGTAATCCATAGGATTGGAAGGGCAATTTTAAATAGGATTTTTTTATATTTTGTCTATTGGAAAATAGTAATTTCTATTGTTTTACTTGCATGAATTCAAACATGGAGGGTTATAGATTATACATTTATTGGTAAATGGTAATTTATATGGTTTCCCTACTAAATTTAAATATAAAGGGTTTTAAAATTTTTACTTATTGGTAAATGGTAATTTCTATGCTATTTCCTTTTTGGGTTTTTATGTTATTAAAAATAAAGTTCAAGGAGCCCTATTTGAGGAGAAAATCTAGAGTTTTGGAAGGTCCTAGATAAATGTAGGGAATTCCTTATATATTTAGTTGGGAAAATTATATATTGCTATAAAGAGAAAGAATCCTATGGATTAATACATTTATTCATATTCCATCCAATAGGTGTATAAGGTTAGGGTTGGCTAGTGCATGACCAAAGCAACTAGGGTAAGCTATCTAGTGACATGGTGCTATGAGTCATTTTCATTCATCCCTAGGATTATAATACACCTTAGTTCCATAAGGTTTTGGACCTAAAATATTTTCTACTTTAGAGGTATGTGGGGGCCTCTAGGATTTTATAACATTATTAATAAACCATGGCCATGCATGCACATGTTGAAAATGGATTCTACTTTTGAGTTTAGAAGTAATTATTCTTGGATACACTTGGTTTAGATAAAAACATGATAAATGAAATGGGTTTGGTTATCTTATGTATAGAATATAAGGGATGGTCTATAGCCCAATGGTCGGGTTAGATTTGGGTTACCCACTTTAGAAATCTAGTGTGTGTTCCTCGTATATGAAATTATATTTAAAAATATTTAATGTGCTAAAATATAAGCTTATGCTAGAAACATTATTCTTCTCTATGTTCAAAAATTATATTATGAGTATGCTTTAGATCATCCATTCATTGTATTAGTTATAGTTTTTAAAAAAATAGCAGAATGTTCTTACATGTGTTATTATATTCTAGGTCTCTACAATTGGACCTAGCCTATCTCAATTTATACTCATTATTATATTATAGGATGTATTTAAAAAAATATTACAACTATTCAAGTAATAATAAATGTATTTCCTATGCATTTTTATGTTATTATACACACCCAATTTTGGAATGTTTGGATAACTCTCAAGATTACCATTTCCAACAATCAATATTCATTCATCATCCCTCTAATCAACTAAACTAAATCTACCTTTTTGAGACCCAAAATTAGAGTAGTTAGTGCTCCAAAATGAATGACATATTTGAGCATTAATTTCCATAGCAAATATTCACAAAACTTTTAAAAAATACTATTGTTAGAATAGGATCAAAAAGATATTTCTAATTATTTATATATAAGCCTATACTTATATAATAATCAATGCCTATAAATGTGAAAATAGCACCTGGCACTGCTGGTAGCGATTTTGCGCACTGATAGCAATTTTATTAGCAGTGAATTTGCCACACTAGGAGTGGTTTTACAAAAGTTGATTTTCGTGCCTAGCTTGATATTTCTCACCTAATTTTGATGTGTAATAGTCAAAATAGAAAAATCACTAGCAATTATTTTTTATAGTGATTTTTCCTCAAGACATATAGAATCTCAGATACATGCCTCTCTTAAGCCTTGTGTTATAAATGAGCCCAATTTGTCCATTGATCCATAGTCTCGTTCATCTTCCATTTTTCCTCCTTTTAATAATTTTCAAATTCTTACCTCGTCCTCCATTATGTCATCTCCTCCTCCAAGGAGCCATGGATTTCTATAAATTTAGCCCTTAGGGATGCCTTCTCATAAACAAATTTAGGAACCAAAACTCTGACAAATTATCTTTGTAAATCATTTTTCTCTTGCATTTAGCTCTCAATAAAGCACTTGGAGGACTTCACTTAGCAATTACAAAGGTTGAAAGGAAGGAAGATAAACTTACTTGGTTGTATATATTATTTATTCTTCATTTTTTTCATACTATTTCTATATTTTATTTTTTCTAACCATTTTTAATTGTTATCTCATCCTCATCACTTTTTCCTTGTTTATCTTGTTTATTTTTAATATCATATTCTCTTTTTTGTAACCTCAAATCATGCAAATTTGAGCATTTGACTCAATTTTATACCATTGTCAATCATCTCTCAGGATGTACAATCATTTGGAAACATCCCATTATTATATCAAACCATACCCATTATTATTTTACCTTATATCCATCATCTTTACTTACAAGAGAAAAATTATTGCCATATTGACCTTAGGCAGTGATTTAATCATTCGAATATTTCTATCATATACTAACTTCTAGCATAGCTACCTAATATTTTAGGTGTATTTTTAGACATATTTGGGCATACCATTTATTTTTTTCATTTTATCCCTTTATTAGATTCACAAAAGCAAAATTATTGCTAGCTTACTTATAGGCAATGATTTTACCCCATTTCTTTTAACATATATGTTGTAGAATATTTTGAATTTTTATCAAAAATCAAGGGCCTAGCCAACCCAACCAAGGAGCTATCTATTTTCCCATGGTTAGGAATACCTCCAAAAATATTTTTGTTACCAATTTTTACTATTTTATAGGGATTTTTGTGAAATTATTGATGGTCTAGTTATAGACAACAGGGATTTTTGTGAAATCAATGATGACCCAATCACATTAATTAGGATTAATAATAATATAACCAGATTCTAGTCCTGCTAATAATTTTTATAGCCCTTTGAATAACCATTGTACAAAAATTGATGTTATATTTAGTTTATTGTAATCTCAATATGTCATCCTCCCACACAGGGTCTCAGGTGTACTTTAATCCTCTTGGGGAGTATATAGTGGTAGACTAGTGGAAGCCATGAGGAGGATTCTTGATTACCTTTTACATACCATATTAGGTCATGTACCTAGGAAGGTCACTTCCATGTATCATACTATTTCATGTGCCCTAAAGTCTCTCTTATTTACAACCATGTACATAGAGATTACTAGCTTCTTCTATGTATCGATGAGTATATAGGAAGAACATGTATGTAGAAATATTTGGTATATGGGGAGGTATCCTAAGGTATTTCAATCATATTGGTATATTGATATAAATATATTAAGGATCTAAAATCTCTTCTTCTTCTGTAATTAACTCTTTAAAAAAAATCTAATTAAAAAATCACCTTTTATTTATCCAATGGATAACCCTTTAAAATTTATAAACTAATTGAAATTAATCCTCTTTCCCTTCCAAATATTCCTAGTGTTTTAAATATGCTATGTAACTTGTAAGGTGGTTCATCAATTTGCCACTCATCCTAAACCTTTAGTAGAAAATCATGAAGATCCTTCTATGCTTGAGAACCCTAACATCAAAAAATAAGATAAGGTTACCATACCCTTGGGTTATTTAATTTCCTCACATGATGAACAAAAATTAGTAACCCCAACCATACATCATCCCATGCAATATAAAACCAATCCTTCATCTTCTAATCAAATAAACACAAACCTAAATGCATAAAAAATTAACCCTATTCCTCCCATCATCACTACATGTATAGGTGGTGGGACATCCATTGTTTTATCATCTTTAGGATATCATGTATCTCTTCGTCCACTTGAAGAATTGTCAAATGTCAATATAAGTTATCTCACATCTCAAAAAGAAAGCACAAGTTACATATCTAACTTGGATGTACCTCATAGTTCTCTAATATCTCATCCTTTCATCAAAACTTATTCTTCTAGTCCCATTAGTGTGAATATGAGTTTCACTTAAACTCTATTCATGTAATCCCTCATCATGCATATACTAATCCTTTAATTTTAAATAAATTTGTGAGAAGCCATATGATGTCATCATCAAAATCATATGTCCCAATATCTCAACCTTATTCTCACATCAATTAACAAGGTCTTCTCATCCCACTACACATACCTAATGTGCCATCTAATTCTATTTCTTCCAAATGTTAATATTTAACCTTGAAATTGGAGTAACTAAGCAACAAATGACCTCTATCCAAATATCCTCATCCCACCACAAGTAATATTATGAGGACTTGTGTAACCAACCCCTAAATCCCATCATAGTTAGTTGACCCTTTTTTCATTAACTTTAAAACCCATAAGTTTTAAATGTATAGCATGAAAGAGGACCCTATTAATCACCTTAGGCTATTTAGAATAGTATGTATCAACATTACCTATGATGAAATGTTGTTACACAAAACCTTTTCTAAAATACTTAGTGGTCATGCTTTGGAGTGGTATTAATAAATACCAAGGCTTTCCTCAAAAGCCTCAAATATCTTGTACAAGTGTTTTTTAAATAATTATTTTTCTACATCAAATAAGAGGCCACAATTAATGACCTTTGGAACCTCAAACAAGCAAAAGACAAGATTTTTTTTAACTTCTTATAAATGTAGAAAGCCTTAGTGGGAAGAATCCAATATTTCCTACCATACAAATACATTTTAGAAATATTTATAGGAAAGATTAATAAGAAACTAGCCTTCTACCTAAAGGCATCCAATGTGTCTTCCTTTTAAGATGCCATAGAAATGACCAAGAGAGCAGAAATTACCCTTCATAAGAGGGGGCAATTGAAAACCAAAAATCCTAAGGAGGAGGAGAAATATACCTCACCCCTAGAGGGTTGGAACAATAATAGACATGTTATAGGTGATGGATTCATTGAATTATGTCAAGTCAACCATGTGAATGCTATAGAATATTTTCTAAAAACTTGTAATCAAAGAACAACAACCCAAGTGGTAATTCAATAAATATAGCAACCCCCTTTGACCATCTTAAAAAAAAATATTGAATCCAATATGGTCAATCTCCCCCCAAGTAAACCTATAAATCTATAAATGGAGAAACCTCATTGGTTTCACCCCATAGAGCATTGTGCTTTTGTCATGTTATTGGTAATTCAAACAATAGGTGCAAGCATATTAGGAACCTCATCCAAGAAATTATAGACAATAGCCAAGTTGTTTTTAGTGGATCCAATTCTCAACCTCCTCCAAACCAATATATTGGGATCTTGAAATATGCACTACCAAACAATAAATAAAAGGTAGATAATAATCCTCAATACAAGAAGATACCACCCCCAAATCAAAACATGATGGGAATGATATATTCTTATAATCACCCCAATCCATTTGCTTATTTTTAGGTTATTGAAGTAGGGAATACTAAGGCTAATATTTTTCCCTGTCATTTTTTCTTCATTTGCAATCTCATATTCTTCCCAAATTAATGATGCATTAAGTTCTTCAATTCCAAAGGATCAATCTAAATAGACTAATAATCAATCTAAAAATTAAATTCAAATTTAAATAAACATAAATAATCCATTTAAGATTGATAATTCAATCCACTTTAAGAATAATGATCAAGATTAAAAAATCATTCTTTCTAACACCTAGCCAAATGCCTTTTGTGTCCTTGAATCATAGGCTTGTCCTCTAGGAAGGATCAAATAGTGTAAATAGGGATATGCTATTTCATTTATATTAGCATTTTTAATGAAAAATATGTATTTGGTGGTAACCCTTATATAATGAGTATTGGATAACAATCCTATTATCAATTTATTTTTATCTACTAGAGATGACAAAGCCAATTTTTTTAGAGTCACATAAAAATATTTTTTTTATAAATGAATTCGATAGGGATGAGATGGATGAGGAACTCTCACTCCTCCTAGATACTAACTCATTTTTATTCACATACTTTAATAAGTTTTAAATTCATGATATTAGTTATTACTAAACATAAGGCATCTTAATACACATCACATATGAGTCCACATTAATTGATTATGCATCCAGTTGCTTGTATGGATGTTGTCTAATTGCATTCTTCTTACATTTTATACCTTATTATATGCATGTGGTTGTCTCTACTTGGAATTACTATTACATAATTGAGTCAAGATATCCATGATGATGTAAATGATGATCCTTGTCAGGATATTTTATTTCTTGCATTAAACTTGCAGTAGATGACTAATGTGAATGAATCCACCTAGTCCCTACTTCTATGAAATAAATCATGATTTGCATAATCAATACATCCTTATCAATATATATTTATCAATGTGGATCCATCTAATAATATCTCTAGAAATTCAATTATCTATCTATATCACTCCCTAGCTCTCTCAATCTAACTGTCTACCTATGATCGCATTCCAAATCTATCCATATTTATCAATGTAACCTATCTAATCTATTTATATCTTTTGATTCAAATTGTTTATCACATTATCTATCTCTATCAACTCAAACATTAATATATATATATATATATATATATATATATATATATATATATATATATATATATATATATATATATATATATATATATATATATAATAATCAATCACTTTTAAAATAACTGTATGTCTCTAGCTCAAATCTAAATTGGCTAAACTTGTATCTATCATTTTTTCAAATTTCCATGCTTTTCTTGCTATATGACGAATATTGTGAGTTTTGTACATGCTAATTATATCCCCAATAATTTCATCATATGCCTTTCCACTCAACATTTTATGTGTAGGGGAAACCAAGCTATAACAAGATGTCTTCCTAATTGGGGACATAATTCACTATTATACCAATCCAACATAATCCCTCTATGACACTTCTCTATTAGGTAAATCATGTCAAATTATCAATAAAAATACCCTAAGGATAAGGGAAAAATCTAAATCACAATACCCTAAAGCCAATGGATATATTTTTAATCAAAGTGCCTATGGCTAGTGGGTTAACCAATCAAAACATCCTAATCAATTAAGATGTCATATTCCTAATGGACTAATTATTTTAAACATGTGTCTTTGAATAGATCAATCACTCAAGTGTATCATATCCTTCAACAAAGAAGGACGGATCAAATTTTAATCCCCTAAATAGACCAATAAAATTATAGTTCCTTCAAACAAGAAGGATGGATCCAATGATTACAATATCTTTAAGCATTAAGTTTTTTTTACAAATAAATTGATAGGCATTAATGTATACATATATATATATATATATATATATATAATTGTACAAGCTAGTGAAAGTGCCCTTAGACAAAGCTAAATAATTCCTTTGAGCAAAAATAATCAAGTCCTCTAAAACAATCTTAGCAATAAAAATCTCCCTTTATGCCTTTTCCTGAAGCAGAATCATCCTAAAACTACCTAAGCACTTATCAAATAATCAAGCTAACATATAGCCACTTAGAGGTGAATAAATTTGTATATATTTAGTCCCCTTGGACACATATTTGACTACCTAAGCACTTTTCCAATAATTAGGCTTGATACCACTACTTAGGGATGAATCAAATTGTATATAATTTGTCCCTTCAAAAACATCTCGCATGGCTTAAGAGTTTGTCCACAAATAAATATATAAAGCCATCATTTAAGGATGAATCATTGTATGTGCATTTAAATAGGTTACCTTGTACATATATATCAACCATTGTATGTGACTTGAAATAGGTAACCTTGTACATATCCCTATCATTGTATGTGCCTTTAAATAGGCTAATTTGTACATATATAAAGCAAGTATACTCCTTTAAAGATACCACCCTTTATACTCATTTTCATTCTTCCTCATTTCTATTTCTTCTCCTCATTCTCCCCTACCCTCATCTAATCTCCATTATACCTACTTAAATCATACTCTAATCGATATTTAACCTCCATCCAATCTATGTCACTAATACACTAGGTTTCCTCATACCTTACTTTAAACACAAAATCATAGCACACCACCACTAACTATTATACCTAGTCTATTTGAGTTTTATCAAGAAATTTCAGTTTTTATCCTAAACTCAAGGTGGCACCCTAGGCTTGGGAACACATGAGTGTAATTAATACTACCTAAAAAGTTCAAATTTTCACTTAAATTATAAGTAAAAAAAATTGCATCATGCACTCTATATTAATAATGTTAAACATAAAAAAAAAACATTCTTGCAAAATTAGGGTACCTATGATTACTTTTTATGTGTTTATAGTGCAACAAGTGCATCAAAAAGGGGCAAATGTAGAAACCCAATTTTGGACCACTTGGATGAATTTCAATATTTCTAATTCCACCAATCAATCCTCATACATTAGCCCTCTAATCAATTAAACTAAATCCACATTTATCAGACCCAAATTTGGAATAATTAGTGCTCCAAAATAAATGACATTTATGGGGCATTAATTTGTATATAAAATATTCACAAAAATGTACAAAAATAATACAATTGAAATGGGATAAAAATATATTTCCAATAAGCATGTATAATCCTTTACTTATATAACAATCAATATCTCTAAATATGAAAAAACAACACCTGGTAGTGTCAATAGTGATTATGCACACCAACAACAATTTTTTTGACAATGAATTCATCACCCTAGCAGTAATTTTGTGAAATTTAATTTTCTCACTCGGTTTGATCTTTCCTACCCAAGTTTAACTTGTAATGGTAAAAATAGAAAAATCACTGATGATAAAATTATTGTAGTGATTTTGTTGACAATGAGATCATATCAACATTTATAGAACCTTAGATAAGTGTCTCTCTTGGTCCCAAGGGGGATAGCATAACAGTTTGAGTTCTTCTTCATGAGGTTCAAGGTTCAAACCGTGGTGTGGGTGAGTGTGTGCGGGGGTGGGTGTGTGTTTATAAAATAAATAAATCAAAGTGTCTCTCTTGAGTCTCATGTCATTAATGAGATCAATCTAGCCCTTGATATATAGTCCCATGCATATTTATTTTTCTCTCATTTTTTAATTTTCAAATTCTTACCTCTCCTTCCATTATGTCATATCCTCCCCCAAGAAGCCATGGATTTCTATAAATTCATCCCTTGGGGAGGCCATCTCATAAACAATTTTAGGCACCAAAAATCTATCAAATTATCTTTTCAAAGCATTTTTATCTTGCATTTATCTCTCATTCAATCACTTGGATAAGTTCACTTAGCTACTCGGTTTACTTAAAGGGGTAAAGGAAAGAAGAGCAATTTACTTGGATGTCTCTCTTCTTTATTATTTGTTTTGTTCGCACTATTTGTTATCTTTTATTTTTGATAACTACTTTTAGTTGTTATCTAATCTTTACATTTGTATCCTTGCTTATATTGTTATTATTTAATATCATGTTCTCTTTCTTTATAGCCTTAACTCATGATGGATTTTTAAGCCTTAATACTAATATAAAACTCATAGGATAAATACCACAAGATCAAATATAATATAGCCATAATATAATAAGATCAAGATAATGATGTGAGTAGAATAATATGAGAAAATTAATATGTATATCAAGGCTTATAATATATCAAATAACATTCACTAATAAACAATAATATGAATTTAAAAAGCCTAAATCATACATGAACAAAGCATGTAGCACAAATTACATTATTAATTGATTAAAATGTATGCAATCTTTATTAATACTCTTTATCTTACAAATATAATACTTGACACTTGATACTATATTTGATTTGATGATTGGATCCTTCTCTATGGAGTACTATATAGCCATGGTAGAATGAATCTTTGGATACTTGACTATTCCTTTCCATATGCCAAGTCTCATGACTCTTGGCTTCTCTATATGACACTTGCATACTTGATGAACACATGAATCTATATTGTATGCACACCTAGACATGACTCTTGACATTCACTTTGCACACTCTAACCTAAGACACTTATGCACATCTTTACATTACATATTTGATCTCTTACATACAAAACACTTGTACACATATACTCAACTTATACTAATTCACATGACACGTGTGCATATCATGCACATTCACACATACATAGCAATGGGAAATAATACTCACACTTTAAACTATGACTCAATCCTAATCTAATATTTACATGTGTACCATGAAGGTACCATTGGGGTACATTAGCATGTACTAAATAATGTAATATACTCCAACAACTCATGCACATTTGAGCATTTGACTCGATTTTATAGATTTTTTAGTCATCTATTAGGATATAGTATTATGGACACACCCCACATATATATCTGACCATACCCATTAAGATTTTATTTTCTATCCATCATTTTTACTTACAAGAGTGAAATAACTTCCATCCTGACCTAAGGGAGTAATTTAGTTCATATTTTTTTATCATATCTCTATCATATACTCACTTCTGGCATAGATACCTATTCTTTTAGGTGCATTTATATACAATTTTGGCATACCATTGAAATTTTATATTCTATCGCTTCATTAGATTCATAAAAGTAAAATCTTTGTTAGATTACTCATAGGCAGCAATTTCTCCATGTGTATTTTACCATAAATTTTTTAGAATATTTTACATTTTTATTAAAAATTAAGGGCTTAACCAACCCAACCAGGAAGCTATCTATTTTCCCATGGTCAAGAAATACCCTAAAACTAATATTTATTGTTCTCTAGGTTTTTTTTGTGAAATTATTGATTGTTGAGTTACAATCAATGATTTTAATAGAAGCAATTTTACACCGAGGTGGCGATTTTGACTCTACTATGAAACTGAGTGCCTTTGTTCTTGCATCTATTATTTTTATTTCTATAGGATATTTTGATTACTTCTCATTTTCTATATAATCACATGAAAATAAAATCAAGGAACTTAGTATATTAGCAATAATAGTTTATTTTATTGTCTTAAGTACTAAATTCAAGAGGCACGTAGTTGCATTTAGAGTAGTTTTTGTATGATTGCACTTCCTCTCTTGAGCCCTTTTCTTGAAATAAAAAATAAAAAAAATAATAATAATTTTCTTGTATTCATTCAAGTTAACGATATAGGCTAGAATTTTGTATGCTTGCATTACCTTGTTCTCTTGCATTTTTATCAAGATTTATTTTTGTAAGGTCTAGGTCTTATAATATTAAGAGGAGTATATTTTGGTCTCCTTAGGAACATAGGTGTTTGTTAAATAAATCCAAAAAAATATAATTTAGGTCACATATCGCATAATACAACCCTAAATATTTGAGGTGATAGGAGTTTAGGTTTCTTCACTTTGTTGTAAAAATCCTAAGTCCTTTCTTATAGTTATTATTGGTCCAAAATATTTCTATGGTTAATTATTGTGCCTAAGACTTGACCAACATTGAATGATCGAGCAAGTTGTAGAGCTTAACTGGGTCAATATCCAAATAAGGTTGGCTCCTTTGAAGTTCTAACTAGCTAAAACTATGATGGGGGAAAAAAGAGAGCTAAAAGAGAGTAAATATAGCTAACTCTAGAACTTGTAATGGTAAAAATTAGACAACATCAAGAAATTCATAAAGATCATGAAAGGAAATAGTTGTTAAAAATCTCCTAATAGACCAACCAGTTTTATCATATGCAAAATAACTTTCAATTGATATATAGTCCCATAGATTATTAGTTTCAGAACCAGAGAACTAACATGCACAAGAATCCAAAAAGAAGAATTAATGGCATGCACATTCATCCCTTCATACATACGTTTTCTATAAAATGTTGAACCAGAGACAAAATAAAGACTTCTATCGCATTGCTCCTTCCAAAAGTCTTTATACATGCAACGTGTAAATGCCTAATATCCGACCCTTAAACAAGAGGTCATCGCTCTTATTTATAATACCTCTATGTTTCAATCTTAAAAAGTACAAAAATGTCTTTATTAAGACGGTTATAATAGAATGCCAATATGCCAAGCTCATAAGACCATTGTGCAGCACCATTGGTCTAAAAATATAATAGATTATTTTATCTCTAACCATTGGTTAAATGCTTTATGTACGCAAATGAGGAGTGGTGATGAACTTGAAATTTGGTCCATCTTTCATTCTTCGGGGATGCTTTTCAGCATTGATCTTGTAACAACCATAGTAGACTGGAACTCCTACAAAATATTTTATTTGTTGTAACTTGCGATGGTCATGACAGAGATATGTCATGATACCATGTTTTTTTTTGCCTTTAACCTTCTCCAAATTTGATGAATGTGACATGAGAACATATCATGATGTCACACTCTATTCCTTACCTTGAAGCTTTCCAGACTCCTACAACCATAATGTGAGAACATGATGCGATGTCACACCTTTATTTTATCTCATGAGCCTTTGGAACTTCTACTATCGTGATGTTGCGACACTTCTTACTTAGTGATCCTTTTAAGGCTTCGATGAATGTGACAAAGACTCATATTATGGTTTCATAATATTTATCTTCCTTCAAGCTTATTATGGTCTTTACAATCATAGTGTAGCCACAAGTCATGAAGTCACATCAGGTCTTTTGTCTTGAGCCTCCTCAGTTGTTCACAACCATGACATTAAGTTATGTCATGACATCATGCTCAATTCTACACTTGAGTCTCATTTTTTATTCATAACCACAATGCTAAGTCAATTCGTGGCATCATGCTTAATTCTGCATTCGAGACCTTTTAAGCTATTTTGATAGCAACATCAAGATACATCATAATTTTATGCCTAACTTTCGGACTTCAAAATTTTTTGGAGGCTTGTCACCTTATTTCTCCTAATGTAGTCATTTTGACCTATATTATTGGTGCCTCCTAGGGTATTTTTCTCACAAAATTTTTAGAACCATGACCTTTCCATTGGGTGAATTGATTCTAACAAACAAAGGACAAAAAGGATGAAATGGGAGTGATAAATGAATGCAAATTTTGAAGTAAATGGGAAAGGAGGATGATGAAGGTTGAAAAAGGGATGGATGATAGCAAAAAATTAAATAGATGGTTTATTTACTTAGCCATTTGGTCACCCAAGGATCTTTCCTTTTCTGCTTCTCCTTCAATTTTCTCATCTTCTTCCTTCTCTATGTCTCCTACAACCTCTTCTTCCATTTCCCCTCCAACTTCTTCTTCTATCTCTTCTCCAACTTCGTTGACCACCTGCATCCTATTTTTAGTATTTTGGTCTTGCAGTCTCTTGGTAATATCATTGTAGGCTTTGCAAGCTTGTTTTCAGGTACTATTATCAAAATCCAAGGAATTGATCATAAATTAATTCCAACTCAAAGACCCTATCGCATGAGAAGGTTTTGGATCGTAGAATCTGTTCATACAGGTAATATTTTTTCTGAGTAAGATATTGAACAAGTTTGGTGATGTGCTCTTGCAACACAAGTTTGGCCACTCATTTATTTTAGACTCATTGTCTATGGCTATTTTTAGGGTAGATTTGAGTTTTTCTTCCCCTAATATACTAGAATATTATCCCAAAATTCAATAAATACACATTTCTCAGCAAAATTTAGATGTTTTAGTATTCCCTTGGATTCAAATTTTAGCTCATGGATGAGTTTCTAGCTTTGGTTCATCAATCTATGTCTTTTGAAAAAATATATGACCGCTATCTTAGCATTGGACCATTTTCTATTGGAAACATTATTTGCTACCCTATCATATCTACTTTCATCTAGGGCTTGAATATTTATTTCTACAAAAAATCTTGATTTCAGCAAAACCTTCAACCCTCTTGAATTCCTCTTCTACGATCTCCAAAACTTCTTTCACTTCCTTTATGTATAGTAGAATGGGTCGCACTTTGAGGCTCATATCCAGAATATCTTTGAATATCTCCTTCCTCACTTGTTTGGGCTTTTGTTTTGAGAATGCTATGGCTTTGGCCATCTCCTCTTGAATTTTTTTCTAGAGATCCTTGACCTGATCAACTATAATTTGATTTTTTTTGTTGGTATATTCGGCCTCATTTTTATATTTAGCCATATCATGAAATTTGTCTTGCAGTTTCTTGAAATCATTCTTCAGAGCCTTTTCAACATTTCTCTATTCAATTTTTGTTGTCTGAATCTCCTTAATTTCTCTGTATCCTATGAAAACTTCTCCTTGAAATAGTCATCATGCAAGTAATTGGTTTCCAAGTGAGCTTGGGTAGTTACAAATTCATCTTGCATCAAAAGTTGGGTGATATTTTTTATTACCACTTTATCTTGATAGTCTTCTATTGTCATATCTTCTACTGGCTTATCCACGAAGGGTGTGATTGTCATCTTCATTCATTGGAGGTGGTTGGATCTATTACAATCATTTTCTAAGTAGACTTCTTATAAGAGTAGGCACAATTTGTATGCCTCCAGTCATAGACATTTTTGTTTACCTTCTTGAATTTCTTGAGCTTTGAAATGATGGGATGAGTTTCTATAGAATAAGTGGGTATGGATGGTAACAATGGGAAGTGGAAAATAGGGGAGAATGATATCATTACAAGACTGGAATTGGTTCTTATGGGAGCTGCAATGGATACTGCTATGGAGTTTGTAGAAGTGACAAGCAGTGGTGTTGTGGAGCAAGGTGTAAAAATATGAACTTCTTCAAATAGAATATATGAATAAGGTGATGGTGAGGGTGTATGCTGATGATATGGGGATGAATAAGGTGGATATGAAGGTGAATATTGTGAAGGTGGAGGCTGAACATTATTTTCACCAAAAAGAGAGGGATATTTCTCTAGGGGGTGAGGAGAAGGAGAAGAAGATGAAGGAATGGGAATCATACCTGATGCCACCAATTGAGGCTACGAATTTTCTTGTGTACCTTCCATGAATGGTGATTTTACTTATGCATCCTCCAGGGTGGTGGTTTCTCAACCACTTCTTCCTACCCTGAGGTACTTTCATCTTGCTTTTGAAATAGTTGCTCTGTATTTTCCTCTTGCTCTAAGGTATTTATTTATATTTTAACTTATTCTTGTTTGCCCCTCTTTTGTGAGCTTTCCTCAGATGAATTATGTTCCTTTATTTTTTATCTTATGAGAGGGAGGGAGTTAGACTCTATTTCTAAGTCTTGTTGTTGAGGTTGTGCCTGCATCATCTCAATTAAGGGAGGTGTTTCCCTAGTAGGTGATACAAACTTTATAGCAATTGACTTAGATATTTTATGTTTTTAGCTTCTTGCCCCTAGATTTTTTTTGTCTCAACCTCCTTTGCACATGTATGGGCTCATTAATTCCTTGGCCATGTCATCTAAGGCCTTCTCTAGTATAACCCATATTTTCATTATCAAGGGTGCTTTTAAATAATTCTCCAACTATTCTTGTGTAGGGGTGTATACTTTTTCTTTTCCCTTAGAGGAGGAGGGAGGGTTTGTATATTTTATAGTTTTCTTCTAATTTTGGGTGATCGCCTTTCCTTTACCTACATATACTTCTTTGGAAGAGTATTTTACAGCCTGTCCTTCCCTCTGGGTATTGCAAAAACTTAGAGCAATATTATTTCCAATGGTTTCTACCCAAGTTTCTTGGTTGAGACCATAAATTGAAGATGATTAATTTTTTGCCTTCATGACCCACCAAGCATGTATCTTAGCCTCTATCAAATGGTGCTTATTCTGCATATTTTGAATATTTTTTCATCTAAGAAATATTCTTTAACATTCTTGGTATTATAATCTATGACTTACTCATAGAATTCATGCCATGGGGGTAACAATTGTATCTGGTCCATATTCCATTCTCTCTTCATTTTTGTTATTTTTCCTTTGCTACTATATGTGCTCCCTAGTTTTTTGGTGAACTTCCAAGTCATGGTGTTATTAATGATAGACAATATTTCTAAAAATTATCAGCAAGGTCATACCTCTATCTTTGTGGTAATTCTACCAATTCCATGTCCCTCAGGGCTTGAGAAACTTGCTCATGATACCACTTATTTTTTAATACTATACCCTCAAAATTGAATAGTAGGATTCAAGTTCCCTTTTTACCTATGCATGTTCCATATTTGTTGTTGATATATATAGTCTGCCTACAATACTCCATTGCAAAAAACCGATATGTGACATAGTGAGGTAGTAAAAATTGCTTTCTTGTGAATCCATACAATCTATTGATGACACCCTATGTTATAAGGAACCAGTATCCCTCCTCTACATGTGGGTTCTGTAAAACACTTTTGGCCTTTTGAGATAGCCTATTCATTTCCCCATACATGATTTTAAGTATAGGTCCCAAGAACTCCTTGTTGAAGTTGTAATACTTCTCAGAGGTGGTGAGCATTGTGGTCCATGAATATACTGGTAATAGATTTCCCTTATCATATATATCTACTATAGGTATGAAAGGTATTTCTCACACCATAAAATAAAATAAGACCCAGGCTAGGTGTAAATAATATCTAAATGAAATTTGGGAACCCTTCTTCAACTTTGTCAATTGTTCATGAATTTGCCTATACTAATAAGTTGGCCAATCAAAGAAAAGAGGTTTGGTTCTCTGGTACATAATGAAAGTGTCATAGAACTTAGGGTTTGAAATACATTAGACCATAGCAATTTTCCAACCATGGACCTCCTCATCCAATGGCAACCCTATGATTACAACCAACATGGAGAAGGGTTTAGGGTTTTTGAATTCTATGAGGGGAATAGGGATTTCTAGCAAATTTTTACCTAATGGTGGTCATTTCAGTTGCAATTCTAAGAAGGCTTTCATGTGATTCTTTATAACGTAATACTTTCCTTAGTCATCAAGATGGAAATATTTGGGCTTAAGAGTTGTGGCCATATCCATAGTAAAAATAGCCAAAAAACATCTAGGTCAAGGGTAAAAATTGGGCATCCTTATGCATTTCAAGCAATATTATGCTTAGTATCATAGATTTTGGCTATGGCATGCACAATTTTGGGACATGGATGCATTGGGTTGTAAACATAAAAAGAGAGTAAAGAATAAAAGATGAACAAATTGGGGCTTGATCATGAAATACCTATCGAAATCCTTTCTTTTACATCCATCCTAAGTCATGCAGCACCCTTGTATGTAATTATAGTGTCCACAATTCTCACATTCCTATCTTAAAATTTGAAATTTTTATCTTCTTCCATTTGCATTGTGACTTCTATCGCTGAGGATGAAGCTGACATTATGGTACTTCTACTTTCTCAAGATTTGGGGCACTGAAAAATTCTTTTGAAAGAACTAACATGAGATGAAAATTTGGTAATGGAAGGTAATCTTGTGAGAAGACTTAAAAAATGAGGAGTTGCTAGGGTTTTTTGAACATATATAGAGCTTTCATAGGAATTAGGGCAACATGCAATTACTAATATGGTTGGTCATTTGCTTGATGAATTGATCAAGACATCATTTCTACTTCCACTCATGTACTTCCCTTTTCGATGTATCACAACCAATGTCATTTTTATGATATGAAACTTCCTATTACTCTCTTAAAAATTGAAAATAATTTTACCTCCATTTGTGCAGCCACAACTCTTTTCCTTCTGGAGCTATTTTGAATGTTTGACCATGACATGACAACTCATCGTAAAGTCATGCCAATTTTTCTTTTCAAAAGCCTCCATCTATTGTTACCATGACTCATTGAAAAATCATGGCATTGTGCATTTTTCTTCCTTTTTTGCCACAAATTTGAGACGTATCACGAAATAATAACATTCTATAAAAACACACATTAAAATACATATGATACATAAAATACAAGGGATGGGATATTATTAATGAAAATAGAGCTTTAGATGAAAAAAATTGATAGGAATGGGTTGAATCCTTCCCTGTTCATCCTAGATATGGAAAGTATTGTGTTGTTTCTCAACAATGAGTTTGAAAGTACCATCCCAAAAAGAGTTAAACTTTTGGTGATTTCAAAGTTTTCCTTTATTTTTGTTCCATCTCAAGACCAGATATCTGGCTTTGAATTTTTTGAAAGTGGTCTTTTTGTTAAACCATACTTTTGTTTACTCTAGATGCTTTTGGCATTATACATGAGCCTACTCTCTTTGTTCTTCTAACTATAAAAGTTGCATCAACCCATTTTGATAGGAAATTTATCAATTAGCATGTTCTCTTTCTCAATGAACCTACCCATACCACATGGAAAATCAAAATTAAAGCTTCACAACAAAGGTACTCCTAAAATATGCAAATAAATTACCTCTAGACACTAATTGTAATGATAAAAAGCAACTACTCAAGGATAAGGAGGAAGATCTTGATGTGATTACTATTCATGTTGACAAGGTATACAATAACCACATCACTAATGCCTTAGATGCTAAGAATCTAATGGCATGTGAGATCATATTGGTTCTACACAAGTTGGTAGATTAGAGGAAGATTTTTCTACTTTGAATATTGAGAATTTTGAGATGGTTTATGAGTACATAAGTTGGTTCAAAAAGTTAAAAAATACATCCATATTACCAAAGTAGAAAAAAGTGAGAAAACACTCATTGATATTATCAATATTGTGTTCAAAAATATTTTTGAGATTTATGAGACCATTGCCATTGCATTTGAGATACTCCAAGTGTACTTTCATAAGGCTACCCCTCCATTTATCAATGATGTGTTCAAGTACCTTGTTCACCATCAAGATTAACAATAGATGCATAAGAGTCACTCTCTCTATTCAAGGTCATGCAAAGGAAGTTATTAAAATAGAATTTGATAATCAGTCAAATCAAGGAGATAAGAAATCTAAGAATCCCTTCAAAAATATTACTCACAATTTTTGTAAGAACGAAGGATAAGGTAGAGTATTTTCAGTTGCAAATAATAAATATTGAAGAGGCAACCAGTAAGGGGTGTTGATAATAATATTTTCTATGCTCAAGATGAGGAATATAATTATGGTGAAATATAACAAATATATGTAGTTGTTTATTCATCATTTTAGATATCCATCTCTTCTAAAGAGTGGATTATAGTTTCAAGGGAAATTTGACACATGACTAAGCATTTTCATCTCTTGCATAACTACATCTCATAATATTTTAGAGAGCATATTGTTATTGAATTTATTTATACTTAGGATTCTAGATGTGGTGAGGTAACAATTGGTTCTTCATTTGATAAAGTCCTCCATATTCCTAGTATGGGACACAATATACTATCTATCTATAATATGAATCACAAAAAAAAAAAGTTGGAATTTTGGATGGATTGATGGGTGATTAAAGAATTGATGATGGTTTCAAAATAATTACTTTAATATATCATGATTATTTAGATTAGATGTATAATATTGGTAATTATCAAACTTTTTCTCCATCCTCCTCTAGAAAGTGATACATTATGGCTATGGTAGCATAGGTACATGATGTTATTAAGATATGATATTATGGAATTGGGCATATTGTCTATGGATACTTGAGACACATGAGTCTACATTACTTGGATATAAATATCCCACCTATCTCTCCTCCTAATGGAATTATAGGATTGGGCATCTTGGATATAGATCCTTGATACATGAGTCCACATTAGTTGGATATTAGTATTCCTCTTATATTTTTTCCTAATGGACTTCATACTGCATTCCCCTTGGATCTCATTTGTAGTGACATTTATGGACCTACAAGGGCTCCATTTCATTATAGTAATAATTATTTTCTTGCTTTCATTAATTATTCCTCTAAGTATGTTTGGTTGTATACCATGCATACCAAATATTAAAAAAATTGTAAGCTCAAGAACTTCAAGATAATTTTGGAGAACCAATTCAAGAGAAAAATCAAGTGCTTTAGGATAAATGGAGGAAATGCGTATACAAACCATACCTTTATTATTTGTTTTTACTCTTCATGGTATTACTTTTTAAAGAATTATTTATTATACCCTATAATACACTTTGAGTAGTGACGAAAAATAATAGGGTTATTATGGAGATGGATAGATGTATGTTGCATGCCAAATATATGAATCTTAATTTTTGAAATGAAATAGAGAACTATGTAGTACATAGAATCAATAAAACTCTAACTTGACCCATTCAAGGCACGATTCATCTTGAGAGATTCATAGGTGATAAGCCTAATGTATCTTAGTCTTATATGTTTAGATCTATGTGGGCCCATATTATGAAATATACATAAAAAAATATAGAGGTAAAATATTATCATTATATATTTGTAGGGTATTTGTATACCTTTAAGTATTATCATCTATATGATCCCAATAATTGGTACATTATCATTACTAAAGATGCAATATTTTATGTGGTTGTTCTAGTTATGTCTTCTTATTCTCTTCCTATTATTTTACCTAAGGATTCACTATCCATAGCTTCTCCATTTGTTTTTCCTTCTATCTCAAATATTATAATTAACATCATTATGGTCATTATAAATTCCTCTAATTTGACTTCTTCCTTTATGGCTTCTTCTATAGAACCTATAGTTTCAAATCCTAGAGTGGATGAGCTTGGTCTTGCTATACCTTGTGCAATGGTGATGTATATTGAGGTGGATTTTAATCTTGGTATAGATTATTCAATATGGGTTTCTAATTATGCCTCTCCATAGGATATATCATAGTCTTCCATTGTTCATACAACACCCAAATGGGTTTGAATTCTTATTTAGGATGCTCAACCCATTATATCTTAGGAGTGTTACTGAAAGGATCCTTCT
Source organism: Wollemia nobilis (assembly GCA_028583015.1). Classification (NCBI taxonomy): domain Eukaryota; kingdom Viridiplantae; phylum Streptophyta; class Pinopsida; order Araucariales; family Araucariaceae; genus Wollemia; species Wollemia nobilis. The sequence continues at coordinate 1,255,066 of JAQPPZ010017049.1, read as the reverse complement.
TGAGACTTTATCTCAAGAGATATTAATTTTTTATACCCCCTTCATATATTAAAAGTACAAGGATTTTTTAGATTAAGAAGTTGTTATGCTTGTTAATTATGAGTGTTTGATGAAGAATCAGATGTGGGAGTTTGTTCCTCTTTTATAAAAGGGATAATATTGTTGGATGTAAATAGGTCTGTAAGAACAAGTATACTTTTTATGGTCAAGTAAAGAATATTAATTCATGCCTTATAGCTTAGATATTCTCTTAGAAGTAGGGAAATGACTCTTCAAAGACCTTTGCTCTAGTTACCAAGAATGAATCTATTTACATAATTATTTCTATAGTTACCTCCAATGGATTGAAAATAAACCAAATGGATGTGAATATTCTCATTCTTAATGGTGATATTTAAGTGGATATCTATGTAACAACCACTTAGTTTTGAACTTGATGGAATTACTCCCTAGGTATGTTAGCCAAAGAGGTCCTTGTATAGGCCTAAGTATGATCCTCATGCTTGTTATGATAATATCTATTTCTTATTTACTAGTTGTGATTTTTGGTGTTATGAGGTAGATATCTTCTATAGTGATTTAATATGGAATATTGTAAACCTAATCATACCTCCTTTTCTTCTAATTTCAAGCTAAAAAAAGATTGCACTACTATTTTAATGGATACCAATTTATATTAGTTGCTAATTGGATGTATTTTCTATATTACATATACTTGGTCAAATACTACATTTGTTATTAACTATTATTCTTAGTACATGCAAGCACCCCACAAGAGTCATCAAACAATGACCAATTGTATTATTTAGTATATTAGAGGAAATGGGTATTCACTATTTAGTTGGAGTATCTCTAATTTTGACTAAATGTTTTATGTAGATTGGGTTAATAATATTGATCGATGGTGTTGTATTAGAGGTTTTATCTTATATCTTATATCTAGCATAGCTCTTGGTTTTATAGATAGTAGGCCACTATATCTCAATTTTCTATGGAACTTAAATCCATTATATTGTAACTATTTGATCTAATATATGTAATATCAAGAGAGTAGATGAAACTATGTGTGATAGCTTTATGTCCATTGGGATGTTTGATCTAATATATGTAATATGTCCATTGTGATAATAAAAAAATTATTAAGCCTATCTATCATCTAGTGTTTCATCAACAAACTAAGCATATTGAGGTTTCTTTGACCTGTGTGTGATGGCTTTATGTCCATTGGGATGTTTGATCTAATATATGTAATATCATTAGAGTAGATAATAAGTATCCTAACAAAGGTCATGCTTGAGGCAAATTTTGTATAATTGTGGTATCATCTTGGAGTAGGATAGTATCCTTTAAGAGTATATGACTTATAAGGGTCTCTTTATGTCCCCCATTTATCTTAAGGTGGGATTATAAATATATGGTGTTAAGCTACAATTGAGGCATGAATGACTTTACTATTATAATTATTGTTAGCCTTTTGAACATTTGTATACCTTATATGTGGGTTAACTATAATATTTTATTATTTAACATAATGATTGGTTCTTTAACCTTGACCTAAAGGTCAATTATATTTGGGTATTTATAGCCCTTGAGAACAACCATTTTATTTATTGATTAGAGTATAATTTATTTTATTTAGTGAGATTATTTTTGTGTCTATAGATACACTTCATATTAGGTATACTCTATCTATGACATATTTCTCTATTTTTGGGTAATGTGTTGATTCCATTCATTTTAAAAAATAATATGAAATTCAAGAGAATAGTGTTTGATATATAGACTAAAAGCACACCATTTCATATAAAGAAGTGTGGTCTCTTATCAAGATATTTTAATGGAATCTACAAAATAAGGTCTTTGTAAAAGACAAGTGTGGAAAAACATAGTAAATTATACTCAATATTTAGGGGAAATATATGAGTATAAAATTTTACTTAATAGTCATTTATATAAACTTCATTTTACTACTAAATAGTTCTTTGATACTTTATATTGGAAATAAAATTAATATATATCTATCTCCATGGATGACTAACTAATTTAATGGAACTAAAAAAATACAACCAATTATAATAGCATGATGATGGTAAATTTCCAAGGACAAAACATTGAACCAATTGATAATGAAGGATGATTTTCTTGTTGGAATCTCCAATAATATTTTGAAATATACATTCACCACAATAATATGTAGAAAAATAAAGGAGCAAAATAAAGAGAGAAATAATAAAAAATAGATATAGAGGAGAGAGATAATATATGAGATAATAATAAGGTATGAGTTCTTATAGGAACCCTCATGATATTACATAACATAAATCAATACAATAGATCATTCATTTGAGATTTTTATAATGATACATAATACCCAAATAAATGCTAACCTCAATCTAACATAACATAATTTTAATATTAAATTATAGTATAATATATTTATTAAACACTTTAATCAATATTAATCATAGATGTAGTTTAATCAATATCGCTAAGAGTGAATACATAAAAACTACCCATAGGCTTACATAGCACTTGCCTATAGGCTACATCAAGAGTGCCATATGCACTTCATCATTGTTCCCTTGTATTATTAATTTATTATAGATATATAAACACTATCCATAATATGAAGTAAAGGTCCAAGGATAGAATACATTATATATGGTACATATCCCCCCACAATGAATGCTTGAATGGGTCGATTACTCCTACTATGTTCTCTTACCAAAGGTACATGAACTAGATCAAATATTTCATGAATATGAAGTTGTGACTCCATATTTTAGATATAATATATGATCTTATCATAAGAATATCCTCAAAATACAATATGGTGATCATAATTTGCACTCCAAATTCAAAATAAATAAATTGAATCATGAAGCAATAGGCAAGTCTTCGAATAATCAACTCCAATGGTTAGAAAAGGACATAGAAATAAGGAATACCTTGTACTAACCATCCAAAACCTATTCATATTAGATAAAAATTCATCTATAGTACTACAAAATTTCATTTAACTAGTGTCATCAGTGCGTAGAGCTAAAAAAAATGTGATCTAAAAAAATGGTCCCAAAATGATTCCATATACAAAAGTTATGGCCTCTATAAGGTTGGGAATAATAGTAGGGAAAATTAATAATAAATAAGCCTTTGAACATAGAAGTTAAATGACACAACTATTATTTTCCATGTGTCACATAATTATAACTACCACATGTCAATCATATTACTAAAATCTACTTGACTAGATGTTGTCATCAATCTTCCACCTTAGTGAGTTTGTGACTAAGCATTTGAAACTTAACTTATGATGATTGGTTCAACTTATTTAAAATTTGAAAAAGAGTGTTTGTGTGGCCATTTTGGCATTACATGTAACAAAGGAGGGACATAGACTTTGAAATGAAGACCTTCCATGGAAATATCCTTATTTTTAGTAGGCTATCCAAGTGACCCATTGCACCAGTATGTCCTAAAAATGGCATTTCCTCTTAAATATACCATGCTATAAATGTAAAACATAAAATTAGATGTAGAGATTCAAGCCTAACACCTCCTAGGTAGGTAAGGTTAAAAAAAAATATCTACTAACTAGAATATAACCATGTTAAGGCTTATTCATTATGTTAAGGCCTTGGCCATAAACACATGCTATTGTATAGTGCTAAAAAAAAGGTCATTGAAATACTTTGATAAAAGGGCAACATGGGAGATCTAAAATCCAAAGTCTAGATAAAGGAGAGTGGAAGGATAAAGCAACATGGAAGGCTAGGCTATCTGAAGGAGCGTGGAAGGTTGAAGGAGTATGGAAGATTGGGTTGATTGAGGATAAAGGCTAAAGGAGCATGGAAGATTGGGTTGGCTAAAGGAGCATGGAAGGTTGGGTTGGTTGAAGGAGCTACAACAAAAGGATGGGATGTTGGGTGGAAGGCTATGATGGTTGAAGGAGTGTGGAAGATTGATAAAGCTAAAGGAGCATGGAAGGTTATTCTAGATAAAGGAGTTGTAGTGGAAGGCTAAGATGTTGAGTGGAAGTCTAGGAAGGCTAAAGGAGAATGGACGGATGGTTAAGTTGAAGAAGATTTTAAGACTAGCCTTTGTTGGGTGGAAGGATTTTTTGAGGTTGGAACTATAGAAATAAGCTAGGTTGTTGGATGAAATGCAATAATAGTTTGGTTCCAACATTGGGTGAAATGCTAGGATAGTTGAACCCCATTTTTTATCTTTTGTGTGCCTATGGGTTTAGAACCCACAAGTATTGGGGTGGTTTTTTCCCCCTCTTTGTGCTATGGGAGTGAGCCTCTTTGCTTATTGACAAGATATTTCTTAGTTCCTCTCATAGGATTGGTCTATTGTTTTGGGTGCTAGTGGTTTGTGTTTTCAATATCAGGGTTCTTATTTTGGGCATATTTTGATTTTGATCTTAAGTTTGAGCACCCCTTAAACTCAGTGTTTTGGGAAGGAATCCAATGGTTTTGCTTGGGTTCTTGTTTTGGGTGGGTTATTTAATTTTTTATTCATGATTGAATGCCCTTGGTTCCAAATATCTACTTCTCATCTTGGGTGGGAAGGTTTTATTTTGAAACCCCTACTGTAGGATGTGTTATTTTTCTAGATGCCAATATTTTTGGCTGCAAGGTTCCTAATGGACCAGATAATATTTTTTTTTACCTTTTGATTCATATTGGAGCATTCTACCCCCTACTTTTATTGTAGGCTTTAAATATTTCTAGTGGGGGAGGAGGAAAACTTAAATTTGAATTTGATCCAAATTTATACAAGAACCTGATAGTTCTTTGGTTTGTTCCTATTTTTTTGGGATTCATCCTCGAGAAGTTGCGACCTCTCTACAATGTTGGGAAGAAGGTTATTTAGTGGGACTTTCTAAGAGGTTTTTTATTGGTTTGCGTTTTGACCCTGCATGCCTATTGTTGGAAGAAGTTCTTGTTGTTGGCTGTTGGGTACCTAATGGTGGAGGCTAGATTTTCTATGATTCAAACTCAAGCTCTCTTGGTTTTTGAGAAAAATAAATAAAATGAGCACTCTTTTAATTTTTATTTTTAAATTCAAACTGACATCAAATAGCATTGTTGGTTGTAATGTTAGATCCATCGGTAATTTTCCAAATTCTTTAGGAAGTTAGTTCTTTGAATTGGGTGGGAATCTTCATTTTGATCTTGTTTTTAAAATCTCCAAGTTAAGGTAGGAATGATGTTTATTTTGGATCTATGGGATCCGACTCAACTTGGTTTCTAGGTTCTTGAATTTAGGATTTTAAGTTAGATATAGGATCCAAATATTAGAATTTGGTCGCTTTTGGTTTAGGTTGGGTAGGAGCTACCTAAGCTTGGTTTATTTTATCTAAATTTTGGTATCCTTTTTCCTTGAGTGAGTCAAACTTTGTGTTTCACCTTGGTTTCTATTTGGATGTTTTTATTGCTAGATATTAGGTTCAAGGACCCTTTCAAAACCCCTTCTTATACCTGATAAAAAAAAAAAGTAACATGGGATATATGTTCCCTTGACCTTCCTAGTCAAGGATTTTAAATTAGATGTAATATCTAAAATTTCTAATCTGCTAGATGAGTAGGGAGAGGACCAATATGATTTTGGTTTAATTTTTACCTATAACCTTGAATAAAAAAATAAGATACACAAGCAAATAGAACCTATAACCTTTCAATATGGAAAGGCTTTGAAGAAGATATGATAGCTGATATGTACATATTGCTAAATAAAACTCATTGTGACTATGCTATAGAAAATGGTCTCTCTCATACATACAAGAAAAAACTAGCATTAAGTAATGTCAATTCTAGAAAGAAAAGAGAATCATAGAGGAATAGAACCCACAACCTCCTAGCAAGGAGGCTTTTATAAGTAGCTACGTCGACTATAAAGATGCTCCTTTGTGATAGATAGAAGACTCCAATGATGTCTAATTATTAGTAAATAGGAATAGGCATATAAAAAAATATAGTCAACATCCTTAAAGAAACAATACAGTAGGAATGGGACTTGTAACCTTCCACTTGGAAGGCTTTGAAATGTAATGTATTTTCCATTATTCTAAGGCTATAGAATTGGAATATCATGGAAATAATTTATATTCCTTCTAGTTATAGTTGTGGATACATAAAGAAAAAAATGCATGGTGAATAGATCTTATAATATCCCATTGGGGAGGATTTAGAAATCACTACTATTTTGCATGAAGAGAAAAGAAAAGAATAAAAGTGGGGAATAGGTCCCACAATCTCTTGTACTATCCAAAGTGTCTAATTGTCAAATGAAAATAAAGTCATACATATTACTCAATATGCTTTGTATAGACCATAGAATGACATTTCATGTGTGGATAAAAATATTTATCTAGTCAATGAATCAACCTCTTGGCCTAGGATATTCAAAGAGCTTCATACTAGTCACCTTTCCAATAAATACATATGGAGATAGGGCAATATGCCCTTGGTATTCATCCTCAAATAAGGCATGGTCATAAAAGGACAATATACATATGGAATGGAACCTACGACATCCCATTGGAGAGGCTTTAAAAGTATTCCAATCACCAAAAGGGCCCATGCATTGAATAAATCTTGAATTTCATATTCTATAGAAATACATGACTCCACTCAATAAAAGGGAAAACACATTTGGTGAGATTCAAACATGTGTTTCTTAGCATAAAGAGGCTTTTAGTGCATTTTTTTTACCATTGACCCAAGAGTTTCAATTGTATTCTCAAATTACAATAACCCCAAAGAATAATATTATGAAATCCTCCTTAATAAGAACCCCATAATTTGGCATGCAAAGGTAAAGTATTTATTGGCATACAAAAATTTGGTGGCCAATTTTAAATTTTTAAAAATAAAATTTAAGAAAATATGATTCCCTCCAAAGGATAATGAAGGAGATTTTTTATTTTACTTCTTCCATTGTCTACATAATTCTTCTTTATTGATTGAAGTTTTTGTTCTAAGTTGGATCTTACACTAGATTAGAATTTATAATATTTTCTAGTAACATTCTAAAACATACATTCACTATAATCATATGCAAAAAAAATAAAGGAACAAAATAAAGAGAGTATAAGATGAGAGAGAGAAAGATATCAAATAAGGATAAGGGTTAGGTGCCCATAGGAACCTTGATGATCATATATCATAAATGTATACAATAGATCAATAATTATAGGAGCTATCTTTAACATGATGCTACCTCAAGCTCCATCTTGATACTGATAGAGTGCATATAGAGTCAAGTATCTAAATACATTTTTTGTTGTATATATACTTTTGTAATTTTGAGTTATTTTATAGCATGTATACAAAGTATTTTATGAAATGTCACACATGTAATTAGAATGTATATGTAATTGAATATTCAAGTAATCAAATATACATGTAATTATTTTTTTGGGTAGTTAGAATGTTAGATAGGAGGAAGTTTAGATTGCAACTACCACCACTTTCCTAGGGATATGCATGGATAGACCCCATCACAAATTCAAAATATAAACATATATGTACATTTGGAGATATTCACGTATGTGAAAGCTTGGAGATAATCAAAAGAACACTCATGCATCAATTGTTATTTATAAGTATATGGTTGTGTTTTGCATGTAATTGCATGTGCCTATAAATAATTGCAATGATGTTGTAGTTGAATGTGATGGTTGTTTTAGCATGTTCAAGATATTTGTCATTTTTTTATTCCATTTTAATAGTTTATATTTATTTCTCATTCTTGGTGAAATGTTGTGTATTGTTGATTTTTTCTATTATTCATTATTTTATGTTTCTTCAATTGTAAAATACCACTATTGTGTGACATTTAGCATCATTTCCATATAAATTTTGAACCAATGACTACATGGACATTAGGTCCGAGGTGTAGACCAATTGGTTCATCCAAACCCCATAAGGGGGCGGAGGTCCAAGGTTCAAATCTCGGGCCTCACCAAACTGAACGTTTGTCCCTTTCCTGGTGCTTTCAGCAGCGTAAAATGTTTAAAATGATTGTGGCATGGTGGTTATATGGGCAGACTGCACAAATATCTGTGTAGTAGCTTCTGGGGTGGACATCGTAGAATACTGTGGTGGCCATAAAAGTTGGATTGTCTACCCGGATTCGTGGCAGCTACTGATTCCACCATGTAAATTCAAAAAAAAATGACTACATGGACATTAAATATAGGATAAAGTTAATGATAGATAACCTAAGACAATGATATGAGATTTTTTGATGTGCAATTCTAAGCAATAAATCAATAAGAAGTCATGGGATTATGTAACAAGTATAGATAATTCCTAGACATAAATGTGCATAGATGAATTATGTGATGGAAGTGATGAGTTTCATAATGGTAGTAGTGAATTGCATGTTAATAGTGGATATTTGCATGTTAATAATGATGAGTTGCATGATGAAAAATAATTGATTCATGACAAAAAAAAGCATGCAATGACAAGTTACATGACAATAAAGAATTATAGCATGATGAGTTGGAGGCACACAAACTGTCAAAGTGCTAAAAAAACTTGCAAGTGAGGAGATATACACCATAATTGGAGCATCTATGGAACCCTTAGGAGGATTATAGTTTGATTTAAAAATAATTATAAAGGTGGTAGAAATACTTTTTTATGATAGAGGACAATGCGCAAGTGGAGGCACAATATACAAATAAGTATCAAGACACTGAGAACATTCATGTAAATGATGAAGGAAGCACCAACATGGAGTATGCATAGAATGAGATAGAGAAACTGTTAACTCTAGCAAAAGTGTGGGAGAGAATGTCTAAAGGTTTAGAGGTTGGAATTCAAGCACAAAGAAACCACAAGCAAGTGCTTGAAAGACCAGAGATATTACTAATCTATTCATGAAAGAGATCATAAAGCATAAGTGCACCAAGGATAAACCAATGATTTATTGATAAATATGACCAATAATCAATGGAAGGCTTTTTGAGTAGAGAAAAAACTAATAAAAAACCAAAAACAACAACAAATATGGCTATAGTAGCAATAAGCAAGCAAAAGTACCCAAAGTTCTAAAATGATATGGAAGGTGAATAAAGTGACTAGTGAGGATGCGTGGCTATTACTATTCCAAACAACATTGCATGGCATGGTAACTTATTGATAATTAAAGTGATAAAATAATTCATATATGAGGATGAGTTGAAACAAGAATTTAATAAGTATTTTTTACTACTTTTTGATGACACAAAAATAAGTAGTGAAATTTATTCGATGAAGCAAAAAAAACAAGAATATTAAGTCATGCACAATTTCATTTGAATGATATGATTGTAAAGATAGAGGTGAAACCTACTAGGTTGAAAAATTATGGCTCTTGAATGGGTCGTTATCAAGACATAAGAAGAAAATGAAATTGGTCCCACTAACCACATGCTAGATAACATTTGACCATGTTAAACCTAGAGAGTGAAATAATGATGAAAATAATAGGCAATGGGATCATGATTCATGATTGGAATGATGACTCTAGTAGTGACTAGGGCGATCTTATCATAGAAATATAAGCAATGTAGGAGTTTAAGACGATGATAAATGATATGAAGGAAGAGAAGTTGAAAAATAAGGACATTTTGTGTTCAAACTATAAGTCTAAAGGACACACAAATAAGAATTATCTAAATGAGGTGTATTGTAACATTTATGAAATAATAGGACATGTGATTACAAAATTTCAATTCAATTTATGAAGTATTAGGCACCATATGATGATGATGTAGAAGAAGGAAAAAGAGGAAATACTAAGCACTGCCAAGATTAGACAAGAGTGACCTATGATAGATATACCACCAATTATAAGTTGTATAGAATAAACATTGTTAACCAATATGTATCAGGTCATATATTCCCTTCCAAATATAGATCACCTCATTAATGTGTATATATATAAGGGCTAAGTGACATTGTTTTAAAGTATATAAACCATAATAAAATTTTAAATGTATAAGAGATTAAAATAAGTTCAAATCATGATGAGGTATGTGAATGTGTTAAAAAACTCGCCATAAAGAACCAATAGTTGAAATATCAATAAAATATTGTGAGAACATATATTTTTTAAGATGTTAATTTACTTGCTAGAAAGGTATCCTATTAATAATAAGAAGTAATTCTTTCTATACTATTAATATAAAGTAATTAAATTCATGATAAATAGATATATAAAATTTAATCTATTTAATTATAATAAAGTCTTTTAACCATTGAGAAATATTTTAAAAAATTATTGAGATATATTAAGTATTTTCTTAATTGATAAGGGTAAGGGTATATAGTTTTTAATATTTGGGAGGCCATACGTTATTTAAGATGAACTTTATGGATGATGTTGTTTACTCAATATATAGTTATCCAACCATATAAGCATGGTGTACAATCTAGCCCCTATAGATATGGGATTGAAATGGGCCCACCCATATTGCATCATCACTACAACCCTAAACCCTGTAGATATGGAATTAAAATTAGTTCCATATGTATTACATAATCACTATGCAATGGTATTTTAATAGCTTGGATATCACCCTATATCAACTGGTAGTATCTCCTCCTTGAATATTGAGAAATCTAATTGATTGAGTTATTGTCATTTGATGTAAATTAGTTATACATGATTGAATCAAGCCCCACCCGTATGACATAAATAGTTTGGAAAACATGCATGTATAATGGTGTATATGAGAGAAGGGGGTCCTCCTATGGATGACCTTCTCAAGTAGCATAATATCCATTACTATTCATGACCTTAAGATGCACGGTAATAATATGTGCAACATACAAAGTTCAATACAACAAGACAACTTTCAAGTCCTTTGTTATACAATTGAATTTAAGACATCTTATCCCAACACCTCTACAGTCCTTGTATGAAAATTTTCTATGATGACACATTTTCCATCCTTGTATAACACCCTTCAATTGTATGACGATCTACTTGTATGGTAAATACATTTGACTGTATGGTAGGTTTAGTTGACATATTATGATGGAAAATCTTATTGCACAAGATGGTGAAGTTTGAGATGATAAAAAGATAATGTTTAAGGATGGTAGTCTTATAATACAATAGTGTCTCCTACAAATGACAACAAGGTTTGAGATGAAAATATCATGATGGCAATGGTGCATGTCTACTTTACCACTATATAATGGAATCATAAACAACAATTATCATCATTGATATGATAATCATAATAGATTCATGATGATGACTTCTCTTTTAAATGAAACTCCTATTTTACATGAATATTCATCACACATTCATGGGATTGTGTAACTCAATCTATTGGTGTTTCCACTAGCACAACTATCTCTTGCACAATGGTCCTATGTTACTCCTGCATACAACACCTCCTTCATAGACTACAACCAAACATGTAATATATATAGACACCAGTTGATATTTCAATAGCATGCAAGACCATAATGCACTCATATTACACAGGAAAATAAACTAAAGTGAAATTCAAATTTGTATTGTATTAATAATTCAATGGTTACACTCTATAATGTTATATTTGTGTTTGGTTTAACTGTTCAATTGTCTTCAACACTCGAACTTCATCATAGTCCTATTTAGACATATCATCCACTCCATCCTCCTCTTGAACCCCTTTAAATTAATTTATTACCCTTTATTTTCTTTGGGTTCCCTTCTTGATAGTTACAATTCCATTTCCTCTCATTTATCTTGCTTGTCATTCCTTCTTCCTCTTCCTTTTTTCTATGAGTTAATCTATCCTACTTCTATCTATTTCTTTTTTCTCTTTTCTCAAGCATGTTATCCATTTTTAGGATGATAAATATTTATTATATATGTGGGAGGTAGGTGATATTTACCCTTCCTATAACCATCTAGATGCTTTTGCATCATACTTATTGGGTAAGAGGAAATGTTCCATGAGTTCCAACTCATGAAAATGAATTGTTCTTCCAATATATTCCACAAGGCCAACCTTATTATCTTGTCCTGATATTCCTCTAAGAACTAAAATTTCTCTTATAGAATACACTCAAATATTGATTTCACTTTGTCCTATTTTTTCATTTCCATCCAACTTCAATCAACATGTATTTTGTTGCCTACTTTTTGGTGCCAAGACCTCCTATTGGAATTATTACATTCTCTACAACTCTCACAAGGATGTAGGTTCCAACACCTAGTTTCTACTTGTCCAAATATTCCATACTAACTACAAAAACCTATCCTAGAACCTTCATCACCTGTATTGTTCTCTCTTTTCATAAATTTAGTCTCACTACTTTTTTCTTGACCTATATATCTAAAGCCTTCATTCTTTGGCTGTATTTCTAGCATTATAGGTATTTTCACACCTTTCCCATACCTTACCATTCCTTACCATTGTACTCCATTCTTCTCATTAACTAAGCACCTAAAATATTCATCCCCACTATGTTCATGAACAATATGACCTTCATCATAGCCATCAATGACCTAATGAGGTTCATCTTCCTCTGTTATTTTATTATCGTTTATTTTCTCTTTCTCCTTGTTTATGGCAAGAATTATTGTATTTTCATCATCATCATCACTATTATTGGTGACCTGGTTCAATTGCCTCTTCCCTATTTGTATTCTCTTAATTTTTTCTACCTTCTCCTCCACTTGTTTTACAACTTCTCTCAACATTATATTTTCTTACTTCAACTGGGTGGCATAACCCTTCAAGAATTATTTTTCTGTACTCAAATACACTATAGAACTATTGTCCACTTCTTTCCATTTTTCCTTCAATGGAATTAATGTGTGTACCTTTTGCCATCTTTATCAATAGTGTAGGTGTCCACTCTACCATCATGCACTAAATTTCTATCAAATTGCCATGGTCTTCCCAAAAATATGTGACAAGCATTTATAGGCATAACATCACATAGTATCTCATCCTTGTAAGAACCAATTTGAAAGTTCACCATACATTGTTTAGTTACCAAAATTTGATGCCCCTTTTACAACCATGAGACTCTATAAAAATTTGGGTGTTTAATTATCTTCAACCCAAGATTTTCTACCATCTTCGTAGATACTAGATTATTCGCACTCTTGTTGTTCACAATCACCTCACAATATTTACCTCCTATATTGCATATGTTGAGAATACTTCTTTGCACTGATTCACATTCCTCCTTTATTGGTTTTTATAATAATATTTTCATCATATGGAATTGTAGAGGGGGAAAACTGCCCTACCGCGTACAATTCCCAAACAAAAGGTTGGATCCACAAGGAGGGAACCTTTTGTGGGGTGAACCATGGGGGTATGTTGTACTCTACACTCGGTGCTAGGGGGAAGGGTTCACCAGGAATGGTTTAAGGACTCGCTCCAAGTCCTCAGGATATTCAGGATAGTTTGATGTATTCAGTTTTAAGACAAACACCTAAGTTTGGCCTTTCTAGATCTAAGCTAGAAAAGATAAAGGACAATGCAAAAAATAGAATAGGACAACTAAAAATAGAATGCAGGCATACAAGAGCTAGCCTAGAATGATTCTTTATTTTGGATGCTCACTAACCTAGGGTTTAATTTCAGAAAACCTTTAAAGCAGAGATATACAAAATAGATGCACAAAAATTATCCCTAGATGCAAACTAAATGCCTTTCACTTTCAGATGCCTAGGAATCAATAATTAAATCAGATTTTCAACCAATAGAATGATTAGAGCACTTATCTAGACCGGTGGTTGATTTAGCTTTTTCTACCTCTTGTCCAATGATATCAAGAATACCTATTTCTGCAAGATCACTCATGAAACACTGAAAAATAGAATTAGCATTAGGGGGCTTGCTTAGGCCGTTGTGTAACAGATCTTGGAGGTGCAACAGTCAAGCCCCCTAGGTCCTTTTAGATGACCTTTTAATACAAAAGTAAAAATTGACCTTTGGAGAATTAATCATAAAATAGAAATACAATAATAGAAAATAGAAAATAAAGTGCAACAGTATGATCTAGAAGCAGAATGGAATGCAATAGTGAAAACAGAATCTTGAAATTTCCCCCGGTGTGCCCTAGGGAAAAATCATGCCTCGCCTGGAGCGGGCGCGATAACGCAATAGCAAAGTCATGCCCTACCTAGATGGGGCATGATTTCACTTCTGCAGATTAATTTACCCTAATTAGGGTAAGCGAAGTCATGCCTCGCTAATGTAGGGCGATATCACTGTAGACTAATGAAAAATAAAAAGTGAGTGTAGAAGATGAAATAAATGCCAGAAATAAAGTAAGCAAACCCTAATGGATGTCGTAGAAGTAGGCAAAGAATATTGAAGTATCCGAGTGGGCACTCTATCTCTCCGAACTACACCATGGATCCACCAAGTCACACAACAAATCAATCCAATCCATGCAATAGAAGATCAATCTAAAATTTGCACTTTGGGGTTAGCTTGTAGTAGAGAAAAAAAGGAAGAAGAATGAACTATCATAAATTTTTGAGCTTAATCAATAATCATAAATTTGCACTAAGATCACATATCAAAACCTTGCATATGATTTAGCAAGAATATCCTTCCTTTTATAGATGAAATTGGAGGGAAAAGGTGGGCAAAATAAACTCAAAGTCGATGCCAAAACATGTTGGAGGGTTTAAACTTGGGTCTAAGTGGGCTCAAAAGAATAAAATTAAATTAAATTAGGTTAAAATAAGAAGTCGTGCCCCATCCTGATGGGGTGCGATATTGTTGACAAAAGTCATGCCTCGTAAATATGGGGTATGATTTTTCTAAAAGATAAACAAATTAAAAAAGGAGGCAAAGAGGTCTTCCCTTGCTCTTGGTAGGGGTTGAGGGCCTCTTAGGGGTACTAAGGAAGATTGCCCACTCAAAGTGGGTCAATTTTTTGTGTCTACATTTTGCCCCCTCTTTGATGCATTTATGGCCTATTAAATGCGTCAAAGAAAGGATGTAGGCACACATTGGAAAAAAATAAGTGAAAATGGGGTGGTCGGGTTAGAAGAAAGGAGTGGTGCAAAAATGGTGTCATTCTGGACACTTTTTAATTTACATGTAAATCGAGGCATTAGGGACATTAATGCCTCTATAGGTCGGGTTGCCCCTCGAGTTTTTATGAAAAAGTGATGTTTCATAAAAACTCGAAAGAACTGATAAGAAAAGAGAGAGAAAGAGTGACAATCGAGTGAAAAAAATGAGGGAGAGAGAAAAAAAGGGTAAACAGGGGTAAAACCCTAATTCATTTTTACTATGAGGAGGAGAGAAAATAGAGCTCTGGGAGAAAAGGCAATGGTGCTTCTAGTTCATCGAGTGGTGACTAGAGGGTGAGGTTGGGGCTCGAGAATGGGTAAGGATTGTCTTGTCCCTCCTTTCACTTTATTTTTTCTTGTTTTGTAATTTGATTAGGGTTTTAGGATTTTTTAGGGAAAATCATTGTAAAAATTGATGAATTTTGCACATGATCAGAGCGTGACTTTGGCTCGGATGATTTTACCTTGGGTGAAATATGATGAAATCATACTTGGTAGAAACTAGTGATGACTTCTGAAGTCACCTAAAAATAGGGCGTGCGATTTCGTGAAAGTGAAGTCGTACGCCTTAAAAAGGGAACGCGATTTCATGAAAACTAAGGAAAAAATAAGAAAATCAAAATAAAAAAATAAAAAGGAAGAAAATAAAGCAAACAAGTAAATCCCAAAGTGTAAATTTTGAATTGTAATTTCCTTATGCTGAATTAATTTTAATTAATTTGACTTTATGATGGAACTGATTAAATTTTATTTTGTTTGTTGAGTGCAGCTAGGTATTCTCGAGAGTCGAGAGTGGTGAGTAGGGGATTTGGTAGAGCTAGATGCTCTGGGCTAGTAGAGAGGGCTAGACTAGAGGTGGTTGGGCTAGACCATATGGTGAGGATGCCATGGATCGAGATGGATAGGGCTATGTTGACCACCTTAGAGCGATGGTATCTAGAGACTTCTACTTTTGGTTACCAATAGGGGAGATGACCATCACACTGGAGGATGTGTGGTGGATCTTGAGGATCCCCATCAGGGGGAATAAGGTTTATAGGGCCCATAGGAAGGTAGCTACTCTATAATGGTTTTCCATAGGTTTTACCCACTAGGTGCGAGAGGGCACCATAGTAGTTGATGACCTAGTCGACCACTATGGAGTGGACCCTCTGACCATGGTACTCTCAGGGGTTGTGGTTGGTCTCTTGACCTACCACACTAGTAGATGATACTTGCCATGGGTATTGGTAGGAGTAGTGGTAGACATGCGATATTAGGGAGTTTGATTTGCATGGGGCCCTTATGTGTTGGCTCATCTATACAGGATGTTGTACAACATCATGTATAAGTGGTGTATAGGATTGGTGTATGACTTTGCTCTAGGTGTGGTGTTAGGAGCACATTGGTGCATAGACCATTAGCACTACTAGGACCATCACTCAACCTAGAGTGACCAACAACATATAGATGGTCTAGATCCTTAGAGAGGACCATGAGGGCCTATGTAGGGAACCTACCACTAGCGAGGTGGGTGATCGATGAGTTGTAGGATACATAGCTCATCTGGTGACCATGGAGGCTTCACCTTAGTTGGGTAGATGATAGGATAGATTTGGTGAGGGTGAGGAGGATTATATGGCTAAGGTCATAGAGGGGAGAGCTAGAGGTGCTTAGGTTTGATCGAGTCCTATGGTAGTTTAGGATCTTATAAGGAATCCTAGACCTGGGGGACTATTGGTATCAAAGGGTGACTCGAGATCTAGTAGGGGTTGGAGGTGAGCCAAACCTCACTAGATGGGTCAAGGAGGACATGATGATCCTCCTTACATTGACCTAGGGGTAGGTGATGTAGGGGTGGCCATCGGGTATAGGTAGTGGTATAGAGGAGTTGCACCCAGAGGATCTCCCTGCTCATACTAGTATAGAGGTGCCAGGTGATGGACCTAGGCATGCAATGAGTATTTTGAGAGGTAGCTCATAGGGCCATAGAGAGGGCACAATAGGCTCCTATTATGCCTAGATAGAGGTTGACATGATTCTAGATTGGGTGGTAGAGGAGACCATCCTAGGAGTAGGGATCAGAGAGGGAGGGATGGGAGATACCCCCACATAGGTAGAGGGGCCATAGGTCAGAGACCCTAGGGAGGCATCCACATCAATAGTAGTGGGAGGCCAGAGCTAGGGGATAGAGGAGCTATGGGTATAACTAGCTTCTCTATAGATACAGATGGTCTAGCTATAGATTGAGAGGGACACTACATTGGTAGAGGTTACTCGTTAAGGAGAGGTGGCAATGGATGGAGAGTACCAATAGGCTAGGGCTAAGGGGATGGCTACCATTGGGAGTAGCTAGGTAGGGGATGTGATGCAGCTCCTTCAGGTAGAGTTATGATGTATCGATGATAGGTTGGAGATAACCATTCAGAGGGCCATGTTTTTTGAGATGGCTTACTACGTAGCTGTCCCTCTAGAGTGGAGGATGGAGCTTCCTCCATCCCTTTAGTCAATGAGTAGGTCATGATCTTGATCATGGGTATTGATGACATCTCAATAGTTGGTGGTATACTGAGATTGCCTCCACCCTAGGGAGGGCTAGAGGGAGTTGGCTCTCAGAGCTAGGATAGGATAGGCTAGGGATCGGGATGATGCACTAATTTTTGATTGTGGTGTGCATCCCTAGGTTGAGTGTACCGAGTCTAGATTGTGGTACACCAACCTCACATGATGTACTCTTTTCCCTATGAGTAATACATAGCTATGGATTTATTGTGATTTTATGTGTTCTATGTGTAATGTTTTAATGCATGTTTTTATATGTTTTGCTTGTTTATTTTAAGTGTTTTTATGTATGTAAACTATCCTAATGCACACTATATGAAGGATGAATTAGAAGAAGAACAAGGAGAAGAAAGGAAGGAGAAATGAGATCAAGCAAGAGAAAAAAAGAGAAAGAAAGAAGAAAAGGAGAGAAGGAAGAAGAAAGAAAAGAAAGAGAAAAGAGAGAGAAGAAAGAGAAGAAGAAGAGAAGAGAATAGAAGAAGAAGAAAATAGGGAGGTCCAAAGGTCAACCATCAGAAAAGGAGAAGAATGAATGATCCAAAGTATAAGGCTAGCGTAGGTTTTAGTGAACCAGTGTAGCCAGATGCTATGGATTGGATAAATGAGGTAGCTAGACCCGCTATGGATATATAACTTGCATCAATGTAAAAATGTGTGTGGAGGTTTGACCCACTATGGGTGGTTGCTCCCTTATTGACTATTGTGAGGTGATTACCCACTAGGATGTATGTCGAGGTCTACTAAAAATGACCAAGGAGCTTATCTTGTAATGGGGTGTTGAGCTTGCTGAGTCAAAAGAGAGTATGACCCGATAGAAGATCATGAATAGTGCAATACCCACTAGGATGTATAAGTATCCCATATGGGGTGTAATATGTGTAAAAATATTATGCAAGTGCTATCCCAAAGTGGGACTTTGAGAAATATTTTGTACAACATCATGAAGAAATCAAGAAAAGGAGAATAAGCGATCATAAGAATAAAAGGAGGAAGGAAAGAATCCCTAGGGGGATCTTGCTAGGCATCAGAGTCCTAGTGAAAAGTGCAATGCATGTGAGCTATGACCTAACTAGGTATCATCACATGCCAT
This sequence comes from Wollemia nobilis, assembly GCA_028583015.1. Lineage (NCBI taxonomy): Eukaryota > Viridiplantae > Streptophyta > Pinopsida > Araucariales > Araucariaceae > Wollemia > Wollemia nobilis. Next base: position 1,236,384 of record JAQPPZ010017049.1, on the reverse strand, counting down.
TGTCGCAAGATCCCCAAAATCTATATGAGCAAGCAATCATGAACAATCAATCATGCATTTATGACAGGAAAACATGCAAGGTGTTAGTTTAGATGTCAAGCAATCATGCAAGGATGACAAGCAAATAATGCAATATGAGCAAGCAAGAGAAAAATGCAATGGAAAATGAAGATGCAACTATATGAAAGTTTTTTTTTTTTATGGAGAATTAAAATCAATGCAAAGCCTAAATGCACCATACATCTTATCAAAATAAATGGGTGTGCCATGAGGTGTTGGATCGAAGACATCCTCAAAATCATGGAGAAGCTCTTTTAAGGCTCTTCATTCAACATTCATGGCATGATAATCACAAAATTTTCTAATAGCACCATTCCTTTTAACATAAAAGACATCATACAAAGATTCCTCATTCTCTAGCATAGAAGCAAAGTTATCTTTAGAACAGATAGAGCCAACCATATTACAAGATATTATATTTGAAGGAAAAGAAAAATTAACACTTTTATTATCATCTATTGATAACTTTTGATATTCCATGTATTCTGCATAAGTCATAAGATGGTCATCATCCTCAAAAGGCAAAGGTTCATTCTTATTAGGTATAAAACCTATACCACATCTCCCAGGCCAAATATCAACATCCAAGGGTTCTTGAATACCCTTCTGTTGTGGTCCCAATCCTTTACTTGCATATCCCATACTGGATAGGATCTTCTTAGGAAGGGGATAGTCATTAGTGAGATAGCATTGAGCAAAAGAGCGCTCATTGAGAGATGGGTTGCTACCATGAAGCTTTTCTTCAGAAGCCATACCTCCAAAGATAAAAGCACACATGCCAATGTGTACAACATCACCCTTCTTATGAGGCAAGCCCATAGTTCGAGGTGAAGGTGGTAGCTTGGCTAGATCCAGAAGAGGCTCTTGAAGAAACTGATTATCATGATCCAAGGAGAAAGAATGGGTCTTATGTTCCTCACTCACTTTTAAACTTTGAAAATACTCAGAAATTTGAGATGAGGAACATGGGGAAATTGTTGAAGAAATAGAAGGACAAGAATAAGAATCTATTTGAGCTAACTCTATATTTGAACAGAATTCAAATGGTCGAGGGTCACCTGGAATGGTGATAACTTGATTCTTGAATTCAAACTTGAGACATTGATGAAAAGTAGAAGGGACGACCTTCATAGCATGGATCCAAGGTCACCCAAGAAGAAGATTAAAAGATGCAGGACAATGTACCACATAAAACAAAGTATCCAATATTCTTGGCCCCACTTTTAAGGGGAGAGATATGACACCACAGGCCTCTTGGGACTCATTGTTGAAAGCTTTAATGATGATATCAGTTTTTGTTAAATCTTCCTCTTTTAATCCAAATTTTTGAAAGAATTGATATGTACACAAATTGAGGGATGAACCATTATCAATCAAAACTCGCTTGATAAGGGTATCCCCAATAAGTGTGGTGATGTAAAGTGATGAATCTCCATGTAATTTTGAGGAAGGTTTATCATCATCTGAGAATGAGACATGATGTATCCCAAAAGAACCTATGGTGTCAACTATGGCATCAGGAGGGATGTCTGGGGAAATAGATTGTTGTTGTAAAAATTTTATTAAAGCATTTCTGTGATCAGGAGAAGTCTATAAAAGTTCTAACACTGATATCTTTGTTGGCGTACTAGCTAACTACTTCTGAAGATCAAATGAAACCTATGACTGTGGCCTCAACACTATAGGTGGAATCCTTGTAGCTGAATCTCTTCTCTGATTCTCCTTTAAAATTATACTGGGTTGAGATACTAAACTCTGTCCTTGTTGATGTTGTTGATTCTGAGCTTGTTTCCTTGTAGTTACCCCAACCATACCAACCACATTGCTATGGCATAGGGAATCATCTTGATGAGCCACTTGATTGGCTGCTTGTTGCTCATGCTTAGGTAGAGGATCCTTAAATATCCCCATATCTTGATTTGTTGTTGGAACTTGTTGAGTAGGAGTTTGATTACTTGTTGATTGGAGATTTCCTAAATCAATGCATCCTACATCAATCAAATCTTGAACCACATGCTTCAATTTCTTACAAGTGTTCATCCAATGTCCTTCTACTCTATGATAAGTGTAATATTGACCTACCTTATACCAATGAGTTGTAGTATCTGGCTGTCTTACTGGAGGTAATTCTATTGCTTTAGCATCCAATAGTTGCTTTAAAACTACTTCCATAGGGATATTAAGTCTTGTGAAGTTCCTTTGAGGAGGTTTCTGAAGTACAATATTTTGTAGGTTGTTATTGACATTGTTAATAGGCCTACTATCACTATTACCTCCTATATGCTTATTCTTAGGTTGAGACTTAATTGGCTTATCTTCTTTAACCTTGAGTTGACCTCTTCTAATGAGAGCTTGTTCCACTTTTCTTGCTAACTCAATTGCTTGATCTAAAGATGTGATAGTAGTAGTTTCTAGAGCATAAGATAATTGTTCTTGTAAATTACCAATGAATATATCAAGCATATCTTTCTGAGACACAGGTTGTCTTAATCGGCCAACTAAACTTCTCCAATGAGCTAAGAATTCTGAAAAATTTCTTCTTTACTTTGCTTTAAATCATATAAATCTCTCATTGTTACTTCCTTTTCAATATAAGCACTAAACTGATGAACAAACATCTCTGTAGTCTTCTCAAAACTTTTCAAAGAATAGTTGGGCAACCGATAATACCACTCTAATGCCATTCCAACAAGACTCTTTGGAAATATTTTCAATAAGAGCATATCATCATAAATAATATCATGACAAGCTATCCTGAATCCTCTCAAATGCTCTATTGGATCTTCAGTCCCTTTATAGATTGGCAATACTGGCATAGAAAAATGCTTAGGATAAGGTCTAGCAACAACAATAGGATCCAATGGTTGACTACACATTTCTTTATAGTTGTATGTAAACCCTGAAGGTTGAATCATATCCATCCTTGAAACCAATTGATTCACAACACTTGTCAAATTCTGCATTTCTGGATTACTATGTATGTTTCCCAGACTTCCCAAAGGAGGAATGTATGTATGTTGAAACCCTGATGTTGGATTCAAACTTTGGATACTTTGGTTGTATGTGGCACTTTGAGGATAACTAACATTTGGTGGAATAGAAGCAATAGTATTGATATTAGAGGATGAAGGAGGAAATTGAGAATAAATTTTTGGGCCACTACTAGTTAGAGGGACTTGCAGATTCCCTCCAATATTGGTGGTATTAGTAATGGCACAAGTCACTTGGTTCTTAAAATTGTTTTGATGCAAGGATTGAGATGTAGGAATACCATGATGAAGCAAAGGAGACCTATTGGGAGGGGAAGGAGTAGCATCCTCTTTTTCAATATGAGCTTCTCATTCCACATATTCCAATAGTTTTTCCTTATGAGCTTTCATGAATTCCCAAATGTGATCAAATGATGAAAAGATATAACTCCCATTAGGTCCAACAAAAGGATCAGGATTAGTTTCAGTTTCCATGTCTACCTCTTCTTGCTCTTCTGGATCTACATTAGGGTCTTCCCTATCAATATGATCATCTTCCAAAGGAACATAATCAGACTCTAATTGTTTCCTCTGACTTCTAAGGAAAGGAGCCATTAGAAGTAGTGAAAAACAAATAGGGGAAAACACTAATAAAAAAATTTTAATTACTTAAATATTTTCCAAATAGAATTAATGATCTTGCTTAGTGTTTAAAAGAAAAGGAGGTGTTCACGTCGGGTTCACCAAATATGTAGAGGGGGAAAACTGCCCTACCACGTACAATTCCCAAACAAAATGTTGGATCCGCAAGGAGGGAACCTTTTGTGGGGTGAACCATGAGGGTATGTTGTACTCTACACTCGGTGCTAGGGGGAAGGGTTCACCAGGAATGGTTTAAGGACTCGCTCCAAGTCCTCAGGATATTTAGGATAGTTTGATGTATTCAGTTTCAAGACAAACACCTAAGTTTGGCCTTTCTAGATCTAAGCTAGAAAAGATAAAGGACAATGCAAAAAATAGAATAATGCAGTTGAAAATAGAATGCAGGCATACAAGAGCTATCCTAGAATGATTCTTTATTTTGAATGCTCACTAACCTAGGGTTTAATTTCAGAAAACCTTTAAAGCAGAGATATACAAAATAGATGCATAAAAATTATCCCTAGATGCAAACTAAATGCCTTTCACTTTCATATGCCTAAGAATCAATAATTAAATCAGATTTTCAACCAATAGAATGATTAGAGCACTTATCTAGACCGGTGGTTGATTTAGCTTTTTTTACCTCTTGTCCAATGATATCAAGAATACTTGTTTCTGCAAGATCACTCATGAAACACTAAAAAATAGAATTAGCATTAGGGGGCCTTCTTAGGTCATTGTGTAATAGATCTTGGAGGTGCAACAGTCAAGCCCCCTAGGTCCTTTTAGATGACCTTTTAATACAAAAGTGAAAATTGACCTTTGGAGAATTAATCATAAAATAGAAATACAGTAATAGAGAATAGAAAATAAAGTGCAATAGTATGATCTAGAAGTAGAATGGAATGCAATAGTGAAAATAGAATCTTGAAATTGCCCTCGGTGTGCCCTAGGGAAAAATCATGCCTCGCTTGGAGTGGGTGCGATAATGTAGTAGCAAAGTCATGCCCTTCCTGGATGGGGTATGATTTCACTTCTGTAGATTAATTTACCCTAATTAGGGCAAGTGAAGTCATGCCTCACTAATGTCAGGTGTGATATCATTGTAGATTAATGAAAAATAAAAAGTGAGTGTAGAAGATGAAATAAATGCCAAAAATAAAGTAAGAAAACCCTAATGGACATCATAGAAGTAGGTAGAGAATATTGAAGTATCCGAGCGGGCACTCTATCTCTCCGAACTACACCATGGATCCACCAAGTCACACAACAAATCAATCCAATCCATGCAATAGAAGATCAAATCCAAAATTCGCACTTCGGGGTTAGCTTGCAGTAGAGAAAACAAAGGAAGAAGAATGAACTATCATAAATATTTTGAGCTTAATCAATAATAAAATTTCACACTAAGATCGCACATCAAAAATTACATCTTATGATTTAGCAAGAACATCCTTCCTTTTATAGATGAAATTGGAGGGAAAAAGGTGGGAAAAATAAACTCAAAGCCGATGCCAAAACATGCTGGAGGGTTTAAACCTGGGTCTAAGCGGGCTCAAAAGAATAAAATTAAATTAAATTAAAAATTAGGTTAAAAACAAAGTCGTGCCCCGTCCTGATGGGGCACGATATCGCTGGCGGAAGTCGCGCCTCGTAAATACGGGGCACGATTTCGCTAAAAGATAAACAAATTAAAAAAGGAGGCAAAGAGGTCTTCCCTTGCTCTTGGCAGGGGTTGAGGGCCTCTTAGGGGCACTAAGGAAGATTGCCCACTCAAAGTGGGTCAATTTTCCGTGTCTACAAGTATTATCCTTATTTTTGTCTCCTCCATGTGCTTCGATGAAGCAATACACTCTTCATCTTCTTGTGCAATCTGATTATAGGCTTCCTTTCCATGTCTTCTAGTCTGTTGTGCTTGAGTACACTCATATGCTCTATGTACTACTTCCAATCACCTATAACACTTTACAGTAAAACCACACAATCTATCTCTACCAAATCCACCTTGTCCTCTTGAAAATTCACCCTTTTCTTAGGTACTTTGGTTGAAATCACCTTGAGAAGTACTAGCTTCTCCTTCTTGTAGATGTTGCATCCTAAAATTATTTGATTGTTCTCTTCTTCCAAAGAATTGTCTTCTTTTTTTAGAATTATTTTATTTCCTTTGCAATAACTTTTCCTTGGCCTTGAGAACATACTAGTATGTCTCTTCAACAGTTCTGATTTGAATCATAATAATCTCATCTTGTATGGATAATATTAGTCCATTTATATATCTCACAACTTTATTCTTATCATAGTTAATATGACCTACTCTTATGGTCCATTTAAAATAAAAAATTGTATGCTATTTTACTTCCATATCCTTTTGCTTGAGGTTTTGAAGTCTTCTAAACAATCTAATCTAGTAATCCACAAGTAAAAATTTTGACTTTAGTTTGGACACAAACTTATCCCATTTTTGGATCCTATCCTTGCCCTTTTTGTTATCTCTCCATTTTGACAATGATTCTATAGACACCAAAATCAAGCATAATAAACACTAATTAATTAGTCATAATTAATTAGTATATTTAATATTAATTAATATTAAATTAATATGCATTTGCCCAAAGTATTAATTAATTAATTTATTAAATAATTGATTAATTATTATCTAAGCTACACTACTACTCACCCCTCCTCAATGAAACCATTCACCCTTACAACCCGCATGGCCACATCATCCATAGTTCACTTTAGTTACACCTCACATCCTTCATCACGATTATATGTAGGAAAAGATTGCATTGTCCAGAAATAAATGAAAGTTGACTCCACCTTTGCCTTATCCTTATCTAGATGGGTGAGTATTATCCTCATCCAAATCCAATCTCTGGTTAATTGCAATCACAACCTCATCACACCTCATGCAATTTAATTGGCACTTAAAATATAAGGAGTTCAGCATGAAGAAAATAATTAAAAATTCAAAGGTAATGCCCTTCACTTAAGTTTCAAAAGTTAATTGAACTCAATGGTAAAGAAATATTTATTTAAAAAAATAAATAAATAAGTATGCTTTTGTTCAAACAAATTTAACTGATGATCAAGCATGTTAATATTAGTTGTTTACTTGAGTGGAGGAGATCCCAAGGTGTCTTCATCCTTGCATGTATATCATTTGCATGAGGCCACCCTCCTCCATATTGAAAACTATAAATAGATCCTCTATGCCCTCATTATGGAGAGGATGGCATATGTATCGAAGCGCTACTGAAATCCTATGCACACTTTACACCCAAACACCTAAAGTAAATCCTGCACAACCATCCCTGCCCCTTCTAGACCCTAATCATAAAACTCCATAGACCTGAACATGACTTTTGAAAATAAAAGGACACCACAACCCTCGATCATCCTACCCTAGACGATCTTTGTTCATGATCGTCTAGACCCAGATGATCAAAATTTAGCCTATGTAGAAACCTCTAGAAACAACACAAAGCAGCATGAAATAGCATGATATAATATAGTAACAATAACATGAGACCGTAGTAATAACAATAGTCACAAGCAAGGTAAGATATGCATACATTCATTTTTATCTTATACACTCACACTTACTTTATGCATTCTAGTTGTAGTTTATATTCTTGAATTTGAGCCTCACTTCAGGAGGCCTAATATATACTAATAACCATTTGTATTTCACTTGTGTGTAGGTACATAGTTTTATAGTGCACAGACCCAAACATAGCAGCAAACCTTAATGCAAAAAAAAACTCTAGCACCTAATCGTTCAACCCCAAATGATCGAATATTGCAATCGTCCAAAGACCGGATGGTCTAAGCACATGGTTTTTGACCCCTCTGATGGTTTACATCCAAGGAATGTAGGCATATACGTATACCCAAGTGTAGATACCTAGATATAGCAAAATTGATGGTCATGACAAATCCACCTTTCAGTGTTGTAGAGATGAAAATATCAAGGCACCATCATTATTTGTAAAAGGGAAATCAACCCCTTAAATATTTGTATAACCCTTCGAAGGTTTTATTGTAGTCACAAAAGAGGAAAAGCATACACAATATAATACATACATATTTTATTGTTTTTATTCATTTGCTTTATATGGTGCATATTTTTATCATCTACAATATGGCAATCACGATGGGACCATTCCCCTAATTTTTTTTTTTGTGTAACATTTTTAATTTGTTCACTATTTTTATGATTAATACAAATTTTATTGTTGCATTCTGAATATTTTTAATATTTTTGTGTTTTAGGTTTTTCATAGGTTGTAGATAGCACGCATAGACAAAACCGTCCAACCTAGGACATCTTCAACCTACAACCATCTAACTAGGGATGATCTTAGATAGAAATTGTCCAATCCCATATGGTCACAGAACATAGGCACCACCAACCTTCGATCTTTAACACAGTGTAGGATCATAGGTAGGGGGATATTATTCCTTTCTGTTCTGAGTTTTTAGTTAGCAGTAGTCTTAGATAAACAAATTTAGAGTTATTTTCTTTGTGTTTTCTTTTGTGTGGTAAGCAATAAAGAGTTGCTTTTGCTTAGGATAGAATAGTTAGTGATTTTTCCTTTCATGCAAGGTTTAAAATTTACATCACACACTGCACATTTTGCATAAACATCGATGAGTTGGATTTCATCACCAACCATCGATTGAGACCAATGATGTTGGAATTCACCTCCTTTTGTTGGCTCGCCCCATAGACACCATAGTAGCCCCCATGAGTAATTTTCTAGACTTCATCACCAGGAAATCCCCCACTCTTGAGGATATCTTAGGGTGGGTTAGGTTAGATACCCCTTTGTTCATGGGGTTTAATAATCAATGGACCCATAGCTATCATTATTGTCCAAGCCCACCCGAGGGTGAAGTGAAAGCTCAATTGGGCAAGTAGCAGGACTTAGACAGCATGACCTCTTTTGGGAGGTTTATTTGTCCCTTTAGGTTACCATAAGCCATAACCATCCTAGGAAGCCATTTCAACCATTTTTGTATCACTTCTCATCAGAGAAGTGGGCATCAACACACCCAGTTAGATTGCATTCCACCACTTCCATTCATAGTTTTTAGGTTTAAGAGTCATTAAACACACAAAAACAAAACTCCAAAAAAATTAAAAACACAAAAAGCAAAAATAGCCCCAACACATTGCACAAAAACATCAACTGAACACTAGCACACCAAAATAAAGAACATTGAAACTATTATTTGTTGATTGTTTGTTTGTGTAGATAGTGGAATACACCTCCACCACACCATCACCATCAACCCCTAAACCTACATTCCATCCATTACCCGCTCAGCTTATGGTCTTGACTCAAAGTCAAGTCCAAGCCCAAGCTCAAGCCCAAGCTATCACCCAAGCCATAATGGACCAATCTGGTCAGACCTCCCATCCATCCACCACTCCTCCAACTCAGCAGGAGGTAGCCTCACAACCACCCTAAGGTAGCTTATCCAGCTACACCCATCACACCACCACCAACCCACTTGAGACACATAGCTCAAGCACCACTTACCACCACATCCCTACTAGCATCCTTGAATCCACTAGTCTAGGGACACCTGTGTCCCTAGGCCACATCACCCTCATCGATATTGATGTCGCATGAGCCCTCTAGGGTGGCCCTTTCCCTCCACTATATTTACCATGCCCATCCCTATCATCATTGACCATTCCACCCCGTTTTGTCTCTCCCATGCCCCAAGAGCAGGTTTATACTCATGCAACCCATCCTACCGAGCCACATCCTGAGTATGGCATACCCATCAAATACTTCCCACTTGGGGGTTCTAACCCCTAATCCAATGCAGGCCATATATCTACATCTACGGATCCAAACCAATACCATCAAGCCTATGTTAACATGACATCTCACTTGCTTGTGTCTACTCCACCCACCTTGTCCCATCTACCACAACTACCACCCCAAGTGCCAAACCACCCAACTTCCACAACCACCCAAGAATTATTCTTTGCATAATCCCCATCATGGGCCACTCAACCACCTACCATATAGGCTTTAACACCTCTACAATAGAACCAACAATCATCCACCCAACCACTAGATTCCAAAGCCTATGACCAACCTATTTTTACTTCATAATACCAGTAGCTTCCACCCCAATAGTACCAATAACTTCCACCACAATAGTACTACCAACAACAACCTCCACCCATGCAATAGTACTAATAACTATCACCATAATAGTACTACCAACAACAACCTCCACCCACGCAATAATACCAATAACTTTCATCACAATAGTACTACCAACAACAACCTCCACCCATACAATAGTACCAAAAACTCTACAATAGTACTACCAACAACAACCTCCACCCACGCAATAGTACCAATAACTACTATCATAATAATACTACCAACAACAACCTCCACCCATACCATAACATCAACAACAACCACCCATACAATAGTACCAACAACTACCATCACAACAAACTACCAACAACAACCTCCACCCACACCACAACATCAACAACAACCACCCATCCAATACCAACAATAATAATTACAACAACAACCTCCACCCATACCACAACATCAATAGCAACCACCCATCCAATACCAACAATAACAACTATAGCAACAACCTTCACCCACACCACAACATCAACAACAACCACCCATCTAGCACCAACAACCATCATTGTAACATCAACCTCTACTCACTCTGCATCATCAACAACAACCCATTCAACACCAACAAGTCATCCAACATCAATACCAACAACCACCCATTCAACATCAACAACAACACCAACAACCACCCCCCACACATCACCAATATTTCAACCAACATCCATCAACCCACCCCACATACGCCCATCACCAATCTATTCAATACCACCAATATCCATCTTTGGGTTTCCAAGTTGGCATGTCTCACACAACCCTCCCAGTCGCTCCAAACAAATTTCAAATGTTGGCTGACAAGGTTGATAGTTTGGCATTACAAGTTGTGGGCACTGGATATCAAAAATTGATGCTCAATCAACTATAGAACTACCCCATTCACCCTTCGGTACCATCATTGCCATATCCTCCCCTGTTTGTAATGCCAAAATTTGAAAAATTCAAGGGGAAGGAGGACCCCCAAGATCACATAAGCTCATTTATCAATGCATGCTACCTTATCAATGAGATTGATCCCCTCATGCTTCACACATTCTCGCTATCCCTTGGGAGGAGCCTTAGATTGGTTCAACCACTTGCCTAGGCATAGCCTATATAATTTTGAACAATTGGCCAACCTATTTCTAGAGCATTTCACCATCATTGTTAAAAGGAAAATGACACTCACTGATCTTTACAATCTCTATCAATTTGATGATGAGTCTATCTTAGATTATGGTGCTCGATGGAGAGTTATAATAATAGAACTCCCCTTTTCTCTCCCCATCATAGAGCTAACTTGATTATTCACGAGGAGTTGTTCAAAACCAATATCATTACTACTACAACTCCAACAATATCGTACACTTGAGGAAGCTTTAGCACAAGCCAAGACCATTGAGGATATTAAAATCCAAGAGGGTAAAATAAAACTCAAAAAGAAAGAATGGCCAAATAAGAATTCCAAGGGCACTTCCAACAACCAATCAAAACCCAATCAAGTTAATCAGGTGGTATTGAGTAGCCCAAGCATGCCTAATAAACAACCACATCAACCATAGTAGGTGCAACTACAACAAGGTCAACATCCATCACAGTGACCAACATACCATGCCATGCCACCTCCCACCCAACTATAAAACCCTCAAACAGACAACCACCCCAGGCATCCTACTAGGCCCCCATGCAATTTCACCCCACTTCCTGAGCCCTACTCGATCATCTTTCAATAACTTTATGAAGCACAGGCAATATCATTGCCAAAAGTAAGACTAGAAGACCCCAACAGGCCTAAACCCACATTGTACAAAGAATATCACCACTATGCTTACCATAGGTGATAGGGTCATGATATCAATGATTGCATTTCCTTCAAACATCTGGTCCAAGACCTTATCGATAAGGGAATAATTTCCATAGACAATCCACTTGTACCACATAATTAGAACCTCAAAATTTATCAGGTTCCCTTGCCACAACATGGGCCAAACCAATAGCTTCATGCGCCACCAACCACCAACACCCCCCAACCAAGGCAACCACCTTAAAACCATCTTGTAGCATCATAAATTTATAGGGATAATCCACGTCATTGCTCTAAATCAATGCTATCTTAATCGATAGATCCAATTGAGAACTTCCCCCAACATACCTTCATCCTATACTATGCCAACCCCACCAGTGCAGGTCGTACCTCACCCTCCACAACTAGTCATATCCCTCACAAATGACCTCACATAGAGCCTCAGGATGGCATTGACCAAACTCTCAATTTATGAGCTCATCCAATAATCACCCCCGCATCATGAGGCATTGATGGAAATCTTGAAATCCATTGACCTTCACACTCAAGATCCAAATACCTTTGCAAACTTTGTGGGTAGCATCAAGACTTGCATGGAGTCTGCAATCACCTTCTATTATTATGAGATCAAAACTTTACCAATAGAAGCACTAGATCCTCCACTGCATATTGTAGCTCATATAGACCACAAGCCCTTTAAATGAGTTCTGGTCAACACCGGTTCCTCGATCAACATCATAACATCTATGGTGCTCCAACACCTCCACCTACCACCTTCACACATAGTCTCATCCACCTTCACTCTATAGGCCTTCAATGATGCATTGTGCTCAACACTTGGGATGATCGTTCTACCTATTCAAGTAGGTGGGAAGACCATTCATACTTTGTGTCACATCCTTGAAGGAGAAATGCAATACAATGTCCTACTTGGAAGGCCATGGATTTGAGATATGTGATGCATCCCCTCAACATTACATCATTATCTCAAATATGTTCATGAGGACCGCGTACACTACATCCCCATTGATGAGGAACCTTTCAAGTATTGTAACTTGATATCCAATCCATATGAGCCTCCCCTACCATCCACACACCTATACCTCACCCTAACCTTACCTAAACTAGCTCCTCAACTAATGTCATCACACCTTGACCCATATTTTCCACCACTAATTACCTATCCACCTGCCCATCCTACATCATCCAATTCACATTTACCCCCCATTCCACCACACCCAACTCACTATATCATCTTGACTACTTTGTACAGTCCATATCCTCCACCATCATCTCATCATCCACTTTCCTCCACTTTCATATAACCCCCTACCATTGGGCAAATTCAACCCCATCCTAACCAACATTTGTCTTCACAAAAGTACCTCTTTTCACCTGCACATCTATCCCACACCTTCCACAAACACCCATGCACTTTCAAACAACCTATTTGCACCTACACCACCGTATCTCCCACTTCACTCATCTATCAATCCATTTCTCCACCAACCTTGACCAATCACAAATACTTACCTATCACCTCCATCCATTGAAGCCCAAAATATTCCTCCCACCATGCAACCTGAGTTGCCACCTCAATCTAACCATTGAACAAGTCATCGCAACTTCCACCTCCACCTCTGCCAATCCCCAGTCCATCACAATATCTCAAACCACTTCCTTCTCCATGCAGCCTGAACCATTGCCACCACCAAATGCATCCACCATAGATCCATCCATTCCAAACATCACCTCATGTTCATCCATAGCATTATCTCATCCAAAATAGGACATTGGACCAGCTCTTGCATCCCCTTCCCAACCTATGTAGGTCATAGTCCACTTAAAAAATCTAAGAATAAGTTTCTAGTATACAACACTGCATTTACGCCTCACATGATCGAATCAATTAGGTATTTTGGATACCCACACATAAGCACCATTATTCCCATGGGTCCTACATCTAATTCTATAAATTTTTTATACACTAGAGTGGATACATAATTCAACATACCTCCTTATGAAATACTTGAATCACCATTTTTTGATGATATCATCTTCCTTTCAAATCTCTCCTTTGCTCTATGATATTTCCAACATTTCCATTGGAGAGGATTTGGCCTTGGTCACTATGAGTAGGGATCTTGCCACATCATAAAACCAAATTACTAGTTCCTTGAACAAAAATTTGGATTAGGGTATGATAAAAATTTTGTAGATGACCCCTTCAAGGAACATTTCAAACACATTACCCTTGATCCTGAAGAGAATAGATATGAGGAGTACACTACTCCCAAATATATTTATTGTTCTCTAGAAGGCTTTTTCCAAGTTGCCACCATTCACACCATCCCATAGAATACCTCGGAAGACAAATTAGATGAACTACTAGAAGCACTTTCAATTGCTCCTGATAGCTCTGAAGAAGGCTCTTCCCCCATAGTCCCCCTAATGGATTTCATGGATGATGATGATATTTATCAATGAATATTCCCTATATCACTCCCCATTTTAATCATGCTCCTTCCTTGAGAGGATCTAAATGTGCACATGCATCTACCACCACCACCACCAAGCTAGTAAAACTCATGTTTTCCCATATTGGACCAACTCCTACCCCGTAATCATACCCCTAGGAATCCTCCTTCTAATATACTAAACCCCATAATCCCACAAGTCAACATGGTCTCCATTTACCTATTCACACCCCTTCGCAATCCAAGCAATCCATCAAATTCCATCCACATCGATCCAAGTGTTATTGACTATAGGTCTAAAATTTGCACACTCCTTTCCTCCAGGCTAATGGATCCGTGCCTCAAAGGGGAATGTGGGAATGATAGGTCTACACCTCAGAGAGAGACACTTGATCATGCCTTCTTATGGTGATTTTTTGATGAATTGGTTTAGGGTTCACCAGGAAATATTTTATGGCAGTTTCCATGCCTAGGTTTTGGAGTTTGTTTTGATGTGTTCCTTTTATCAAATCTCACATACACCTAGTTTGGCCAATATGCAACTACGCTAACCTATATGCAATTTTTATTTACATGTAGATAGCAAACAATAGAAAACAATGTCTAGATGGACAATGCAGTGCTTAAAAAGTAATTTAGAACTCTTACCTGTATCCGAAAGTCTGAAGAAGATTCTAATTTTTTATTGTAGTCCAGATCATACGTAGTAGGGCAAGATCATACGAATAGAGCAAGATCGTACGAATACGATCAGAGATCGTACCTATCGATCAGAGATCGATAGATCCGATCTTGATAAAAACCTACAGTTTCATGGATAGAGTGTAGAAAATAGAAAATAGATAATTCTAATGTTTCTTTTAAGAAAAATGAGACTTAATGTCGGCTATTTGAATGTTGTAATTGAAAGCAAATAATAGATAAGTGCTTTAAACTACATGCAATATGTGATTATATGCAAATTGGTGAACTCCAAGAATGCAAATGATTGAATTCTATATTCTATATGATGTAAATGATAAGTGAAATGACAGATCTAAAAAGAAGTAGAGCTAAAACATGCAAACCAGCACTCGAAGTTACCCCCAAGTGATCTCAGAGCAAGATCATACAATATGAGCAAGATCGTACGCCTCCGATGCAAGATCGTATCGATCCGATATCGACTGTATCCTCCGATCCTACAAGCAACAATAAAATATCCAAAGCTAAAATGTAAAATTCTATCGATGCGTTAGGAGTGCTAGGAGGAATATGAGGGGAAGGGTGTCTGATTAAATAAGTTGGGAAAATCAACCAAAATAGGCTGAAAACCAACTTAGTTGCAACTCCTTCCAAGCTAGGACTGATCGGGCGAATCTGATCCCGTAACCGTCGCACAGTTGCACAGGTAGAGATAAAAAGTATTACAACTAATTTTGTCACTTTTCTAAGTTGAGATTTTCTATTTTGAGCAAGATCGTACGCATACGATCAGGGATCGTATCGTACGATCTGAGATCGTATCGTATATCGTATTACGATCTCATCCAGATTACTCGATCTCGCTAGGAGGGCACAAAAATCGAGGCAACCAGCTAGAGGCTCATTTTTACAAGTTGTTTGTCCTTAGTGCAAATTATAATGAGTCATTTTTAGGGTGTTACATTTTGCCCCCTCTTTAGCACAATTTTGAAGGAAAATGCGTTAAAGAAAAGTATGGCATGCTTTACGAGAAAGCAAAAATTTATTGCAAATTTTGTTGATGATTTCAAGTTTTTATGCAAGTTGTTTTAAGATATGCTACTAATGATACCCCCTTCGAGTTTTTACACCAAATTTGATGTTTGGGTAAAAACTCAAAAATTATGGGTAAAATGAATAAATAGTAAAAAGAAAATACAAAACTAACTCATTTGCATTTTACTATTTACCTGTTCAGAGCTCTAGAGAAAACATGGCAGATGTTCCACATCACGCTGATTTGGTCCGAGCGGGAGATGGAGCACTCCGGGTATGGATTTCTTACTCATTTAGCTTAGATTTTTCCTATTTTTCATTCAATTTAACTTTAAATCTAGATTTTTAGGGCACGGCTACCACGCGTGGCCCTAAATGCAAAATCGTAATGATTTCATAAAATCATATCGATTTCATGATATCGTATGATACAATATCGACTAAAATCGATATGATCGACAAGATATCGTATCAATACGATATCACAAAAATCTATACGATTTGAGATATTTTTTAGTACGATTTTGAACAAATTGCTACGATTTTGCACTTTTTATCCGATTTTGAATTTTTGATATGATTTACTGACAAAAATTTATTACTTTGTTTTTATTGATAGATGGTAGAATTAAAGAACCAAGAGTGGAGACATGCTACACTCGAGATAGATTTGGGTGCTCTCACAGATATTGAGAGAACCCGCTTAGAGGTGGTGGGACTGAGACACGTGGTGGAGATGCCACAGATTCTAGTAGACATGAGGGTACTGATGGCTCTAGTGGAGAGATGGTATCCAGAGTCATCCTACTTCAGACTGCCCATAGGGGAGATGACTCCCACTTTAGAGGATGTCTGGAGGATTCTGAGGTTACCATTGAGGGGGGTACATATATCTACGTCTGGCAACCAAGGCTAGGTAATGAGGAGGTTGACTAGAGACCCTAGCTTCTTATTGAAGAAGGGTGGGGTTGTTATTGATAGACTAGGGGAGATAGAGGGTATCTCTCGATTGATAGTTCTATTGAGTGGCATTGTGGGTGGCTTACTAGTGAGCCATCTTAGTGGACAACATCTGCCCTAGACTTTGGTAGAGGTGGTGTGTGATATGCATGACCAGGAGGTGCACTTTGCTTGGGGACCTTTCTTTCTTTGTAGACTATATCGATTCCTGCAATGGGTAGTCTACAAGGGTGGAAAGGGATTGATTTTGACTTCATTTCTATAGGTGTGGTGTTGGGAGCACATTGCTATCCGGTGACCTGTAGGACTTCCTCTGGTTTGAGCTATAGATGGTCAGCCTAGGGTAGAGGATGATAGGCCTAGGGTCTTCTATTGGCCACTACTGAGAGGGTGCAGGGGATGAGTTAGCCTCGATGTGGTGAGGTGACTCATAGATGAGCTGCTACCATAGGACATCACATGGAGACCTTGGAGGGGTCTACCAGGGTGGGATGAGGATGCTTTTGAGCTGGCCCATGTCAGGTGGACCATTTGGCTGTGTATGGACTAGGGAGAGCTGGAGTTGCATCATTTTGATTGGGTGCAATGCCAGTTTGGATTATAGTAGGACCTCCCTGAGTGGAGGGATATTACATACCCTCGGGTGACTCGAGATCACATCACTATCAGTGGTGCATCGAGTATGGCTATATTTTTAGATCTAGCACTAGATGATGCACTAGTGCAGGTGGTGGATGGGGATGATGTTGGTATGATGGATAGGTACCATCAGTGGTATGTTGGGATCTACCCAGCTAGATTGACCTAGCCATGGAGTGCTATAGAGTAGGCGGTCCATCTGGTTAATCAGTAATGGTAGAGGACACAGGTACCCCCTAGATGAGGAGGGCCTCACACTAGGGGTGGCCACATGACTCAGAGGAGATGGGATCGACTAGAGAGGAGTCATAGGGAGGAGAGGAGAGAGTCACCCTAGTAGGAGGGGAGGGCATCTCCTCAGTAGGAGGGGAGACCTGACTTGCTCGAGAAGGGCAAGGGAGTTATGGAGGAGGGGGAGAGCAATGAGATGGCTGCTCTATGGGTAGAGGTTACTAGTTTGAGGGAGTAGGATGCCACCCAGAAGACTAAGATTGAGACTCTAGAGGCATAGGAGGTAGGCTTGAGAGCTAGGATTCAGTCTCTAGAGAGGGAGTTGGCACAGGCTAGGGCCTAGGTAGGATAGGGGGTTGGGACTCAGGGAGCTATAGTTCCAGTTCCTGCACCTTCACAAATGAGGAGTATCTCAGGGGATGAGTTGGCTAGGGCTATTGGGTGGGCCACTTTCTACCAGGCCCTATACTTTATAGTAGTTCTTGAGGGATAGAGACAACCACTACCTGCGATGTACGAGCCTCCGACTCCTTCGAGTCACTCGAGATCGCACTCGACCACCAGGATGACCACTACTACCGGAGCAGGAGGATTCCGAGCACCCTGACCCCCTGGTGGAGCCGATGATGCCCAGAGCTCTAGAGGTTCTAGGGGGTGACCTTAGACATTTTGTGACACTTTGTGTTTAGTGACTGAGTATGCCAATTTTTGAGGATTGTGGCATACCAGTCGATGTCATTTTGTATATAGACTTTTGAGATATATATATATATATATATATTTTATCTTCTTATTTTATGTGACTTTGTATGATTTGACTATATTTGATTGAATTTTTATAGTGTTTAAATTTCTTATAATCATGCTTTTGATTTGAGTGTTTTGATCATGCTTAAAATGAAAATTGACTTTTGTAAATGTGTTTTTGAAAAATATGTTTTTGTAAAGTGATGAAATAAGTGGATTAGCAATGTTCCTCGGAGGATGTTGTGTTGTTATATGACCGTTGGTGGAGATCTGTGCTCGCTAGGTCATGAAGCGGATCTTGTTGTGAGGAATTTTGTATTGCTAATAAATAGAAATGTTTTTGTGGTGCTCAAGTATAATCTTGAGGCTTATGATGATGATGTTTAATTTTGTTTTTGAGAAAATTTGATTTTTAAGAAATATTTTGATGAGGTTTATTGGTTGTGATTTAAGCATGAAAATTTGGGAATGATGACTTGCGCTAGGCATAGAATTCCTAGTGTGAAATTTTTGAAGAATAATTACTAGGAATTATACCATCATCGTGAAGTCAAAATGCAATGCATGATAATATGAAATTGTTTATTTTTAAGACATAAGTTGATATGAAACAAATCATTTGTATCACATATTTAAGAAGATTAATAAATATGGAATGTTTTAGACCTAAAAATTGAGAAAGATGACTTGCGCTAGGCATAGAATTCCTAGTGTGAAATTTGAGAAGAATAATTCCTAGGAATTATACCATCATCGCGAAGTCAAAAATGCAATGTATGATAAATGATTTTGGACTACAAGTTCTTTTGGAGATAAATTATTTTGAATATTTTGAAATTTTTTTGAAAATGAACTAATGTTGTCTAACAAACTTCAAAGGAATATTTTATCTTATTTCTAAGACAAGATCAAATTTATCAAGAACCAGTGTGTGATAAGTGAATTCATTATCCATCTTGATTTGACACAATGATACAAAATCTCTCAAGGATCAAATGTGTGTGCTTGTGAAATTAATTTACCGATTTTGAGTAAGGTAGTGATACAAGCAAACTTTTATGAACCAATGTGTGTGCAAGTGAAATGTTCATTAACCATGATTTTGTGCATGCCATTGTACCGAACTACTATGTAAGTCAAGTTACCAAAAGCTAGCTAATCCACAAGCGGACATTGGTCTATACAAAATAAGGTCGCTAATGTGATAGACATGTCGCCACGTGAAAGGGATTACCCAAGGTCAAGCGGGTTGGGCACAAACCACCTGTTATGGGGCTTACCTCATGGCTTTCAAATAACTGAGGAATTCTAGGGATTCAAGCTCACTACCCCCTTATTTTCTTCTAATTTTTGGAGTAGGGATTTCTTGTCCATTTTTGAACAAGGGGATTTTATTGCTTTTGCTTTTCTTTCTTCTTTTTATTTTCTTTTTATTTTTCTTTTCTTTTTCTTTTTATTTTTTGGGATACTTGCCTAGATTAGGTGTAGGGCAAGGGATTTTATTCGGGTAGGGGGGAGCTTGTCCTTTTGCCAATTCTCAGTATTCTAGACCATGCACATGATAGGATAGCAAGGGAAACTTTTCACTTATGGAACTAAGACTACTATGTAGTATCCAATTTTGAATTTTGCAACAAATCATATTTACGATGTGAGAATGTGTTCTTGGTTCAAGAAGTAGCAAGATCATTTCCCAAAACTCAAAATTTATTTAATGAAGTAATAGTGTTTTTCGATACAAGAGAGATTTATAATCAAAGTGATAAAATCAAAATTATATAAGATGTAAATTAAGTGCATGGTTCAAGATAACTTTTGAGTTTATCTGAAATAAAATAAAATATAACTTGATTTTTGGAGAACAACACACACTGATGCAAAAAACAATTTGAAATATTTTTGGAAATTTTCATATTTTTCGATTTTTTTGTTATTTTGATAATATGAAGATTGCAAATTAAATGATGAAGAAATTTATTTACAAGTATGTACAGAGATGGAATTTTTGTTTTATGCATAATACTTTTTGAGATGCATAATGTTCATTGGCTCCTTAAGTTATTTTCCTTCTAAGGTGGCCAAGCGATATGCACCTGATCCAAATTTAGTTGTGATAACAAATGGTCCAAGCCAATTAGGTTGAAATTTACCTTTTAAATATTTTCTAGCATTTGTATTTTTTTATTTTCTTTAAGTACTAAATCACCTATTTCAAAATATCGATGATGGAATTTCTTAGCATATGATATTTTGAGTTTGTCTTGGTAAGAGCGAAGATGCTCTAGGGCATGAATACATTTTTCATCTAGAAGTTCTAACTGACTTAGTCTGCCAACATGATATTCATCCCCCACTTCAACATCCTGAAGTAAGAGAGCTAGAGAAGGAACTTCTAACTCAAATGGAAAAACTACTTCAGCACCATAAACCAAGACAAAAGGTGAGGCACCTGTAGGAGTATGAACACTAGTTCGATAGGCCCACAAGGCAGGATACAATTGCATGTGCCAGTCATGACCTATTTTATTAACCAATATTTTTAAGATTTTGATTAAGGTTTTATTTGATGCTTCAGCTTGGCCATTTCCTTGTGGATAATAAGGAGTAGACCATCTATGTTGAATTTTATATTTTTGACATAATTTCTTAACATATTTATTCTTGAAACATGTTCCATTATCTGAGATGAGAGTTGATGGGATTCCAAATCTACATATGATTTGATTAAATATAAACTTAGAAACTTGGACTCCCATGCAAGAAGCTAATGGCATAGCTTCTACCCACTTTGTGAAATATTCTATTGCAGTTATTATGAATTTATGACCATCAGATGAAATAGGATTGATTTTACCAATAATATCTAAACCCCATTTAGAAAAGGGCCAAGGGGATGCAATAGCTTGAAGTTCCTGGGTAGGAGCATGAACAAGGTCTGCATGTCTTTGACACTTATCACAATGATGCACATAATCATTAGCATCATTTTCCATGGAAGGCCAAAAATACCCCATTCGAAGGAGTTTCTTAGCAATGGTACTTCCACTAAAGTGTCCTCCATAGGATCCATCATGGGCTTCACTTAAGGCTTTCTTGGACTCTTCTAAATTAAGACATCTTAATAGGATCCCTTCAAAGGATATTTTGTATAAGGTATTACCAACAATTACGAAGTGAACAGCTCGCTTACGCAATAACCTACGTTGGTTTCTATCTAACCCTTCTAGGAAGGTTCCATTTTGGAGAAAATTAAAGACATCTGTATACCAAGGTTCTGGGGTTGTTTCATTAATCAAAAATACATCTAATGGCTCTAGATATGACTTAGAAGAAGCAGGCTCTCAGAGTTGGTGAATAATGATAGTAGCATACTCATCATTCAACTCCAAGGGTAACAGGGAAGCAACTATGGCCATGGCATCAATGACACGGTTGCTAGTGCGAGGAATGGCTTCTAAAGTTACTTTCTCAAACAATGAAATAAGTTTTAGAACATACTCCTTATAAGGGTGGAGCTTCTCATCTCGTGTCTGGTAAAATTCATTGATTTGATTTATAACAAGCTGAGAATCTCCAAAGACTAATAGTATTTTAATTCTTAAGGCTAGAGCGGCTCGTAACCCTAGGATTAGAGCCTCATACTCTATAGTATTGTTAGTACAAGCAAATTGTAATTTGAAAGATAATGGGATAAGGTGCTTTTGTGGAGATATTAAGATAATACTAGCACCTGCACCACTCATGCATCTAGCTCCATCAAAATATAAAGACCATGACTTAGATAGATCTTCTTCCAAATTAAGGCACTCATCAGGAAATTCTATAATTATAGGGTGAGTAGACTCTAAAGGTGCATCAACTAACTGATCAGCTATAACTTGACCTTTAATAGATTTTTGGCCGATAAATGTAAGATCAAACTCACTTAGAGCAAGAACCCACTTAGTTGTGCACCTTGACAAGTAAGGTCTACTCATCAAGTACCTTAAAGGATCAGATTTAGCTATAACAAATGTTTTCTGACTAAGCATATAATGATGCAACTTTTGCGTAGAAAACATAACTGCTAAACAAAGTTTTTCTAATGGAGTATAGTGGGTTTCATAACTTATTAGTGTTTTACTTATATAATATGTGGCTCGTTCTTTCTTTTCATCATCAATTTGAGCCAACATAGCTCCAAGTGCAAGTTTCGAGGCAGAAATATATAAAATAAATGGATGATCTGGTCTAGGAGGAACAAGCACTGGAGGAGTAAGAAGATATTGTTTAAGACTCTCAAAAGCTTCTTGACATTCATCATCCCATTGAAATGGAATGTTTTTCTTAAGTAATTTAAGAAAAGGTCCTATTTTATCCACCAATTTATCAATGAAATGATGGATAGATTGTAATTTACCTTGTAAACTTCTTAACTCTGATATGTTTTTAGGTGGTGGCATATCAAGGATAGCTTTAATTTTGAGAGGATCTACTTCTATACCATGCATAGAAACAATAACCCCCAACAATTTTCCTGATTTAACTCCAAATACACATTTTTCAGGATTTAATCTAATCAAATATTCTCTTAATCTATCAAACACTTTTCTTAAATCATTTATATGCTCTTCCTCTTTAGTTGAACGAGCTATAATATCATCTACATAATCATGTAAAATATCATACATCATGTCATGAAAGATGTATGTCATAGCTCTTTGATATGTTTCTCCTGCATTCTTTAAGCCAAAAGGCATTACTTTCCAGCAAAAGGTACCCCAAGGTGTAATAAAAGTTGTTTTAGGTTGATCTTCAGGAGCTATTCTAATTTGATTGTATCCTGAAAAACCATCCATGAGGGATAACATCCCACTCCCATCTGTAAAATCTATGATTTGATCCATATTAGGGAGAGGGAAATCATCCTTAGGGCATGCATCATTAATGTCCCTAAAATCAGTGCAAACCCTAACTTTAGTGGCTTCTTTTTTAGCTACTGGGACAACATTTGATATCCACTCAGCATAGTCAATAGCTTGGATAAAAGTTACATTCAAAAGTTTTTCTAACTCATTTTTAACTAGTAGTGCTACTTTGGGATGCATTTTCCTAAGTTTCTGCTTTACAGGTTTTGCATCAGGGCGCACTACTAGATGGTGCATTACCACAGAAGGATCTAGGCCTGGCATATCTGCATATGTCCAAGCAAAGACATCAACATATTCTGTGAGAAATGTGATATATTCTTTTTGTCTTTCTTCACTTAATTCTGCTCCAATTTTGACCATGCGAGGATTTTCCTCCATCCCAATATTAACTTGTAGAACATTTTCTATCACAATATTTGATTCTCTTTCAAAGTTGGGTGGTGTCGGTGACACCCCCATTTCTTGTAATTCTTCTAAAGTTAATTTTTCTAACTCTTCTTGAGGGGTAGTTGCTTCTACATGAGCTATACATGGGATAGACCCATAAAAATAGAATTTATTCTTTAAAATTTCATCAACAGAGATATCATGAAAAATATCTCCTTCCAAATATTCATCTGGTTCAACAATCATATATGGGTATGCTATGGATAACATATTACAAGAAGATATCCATTTTCTTGATTTGAACAATTCCTTTTGTGCTAAATATTCTTCATATGTTATAAGGTGATCATCATCCTTATATGGGAATGGTTGGGTCTTTGTAGGAATGTAACCAATGCCACATCGGGTAGGCCATTCCCCAACTTCCAAAGGCTCTTGTATTCCATTTTCAAGAGGTCCTAAACCTTTACCTCTATAACCCATATCACACATCATTTGTTTTTATTTTATGTATCCATTAGAGAAATAACAATTAGCAAAACCATTTTGATCAATTGTGATATTCACAACATTAATTTTACCATAATCATACCCTGCATAAACAAAGGCACAACTCCCAACATGATAGATACTTCCCAGTGGTCGTGGTAAGCCCATCGTTCAGGGAGATGGTGGTAACTTAGCTAACACTAGGGAATCTTGAGTGGCAAAGTTATTATGTTCTGAAGTTGTGAGTATCGAAGATAAGTCTGGTAATATTTCATCCATAGTAGGATATGAAGTAGAAGGACTATCTTCTTTAATTATAGATTTAGATGATGTAGTTTTTGATGGTGACGATGTTGATGATAAAGGTGTTGATGATGATGTAAGTTTTGGTGATGAAGTTGTTGATGATGGAGGTGGACTAGGATATGTTGACGACATAGCCGGACAAAATGGAACTCCTATCGGTTCTACCATGGCACACATATCAAATGGTCTAGGATCACCATGTATAGTAACTAGTTGATTTTTAAATTCAAACTTAACACATTGATGTAATGTAGAGGGTATCGCTCGCATGGCATTGATCCAAGGTCGACCTAAAAGTATGTTATACGATGCAGGGCAATGTACAACAAACATGATCGTATCTAAAATCCTTGGACCGACTTGCAATGGGATCGATAACACTCCACATGTTTCTTGAGTTTCATCATTAAATGCTTTAATGATCATTTCAGTCCTTTTTAGATCTTCTTTTCGAAACCCAAATATTTGGAAAAATTCATATGTGCATATATTTAATGATGATCCATTATCAATTAAAACTCTTTTAACACCTACATCTCCAATTAATGTTGTGATGTATAGAGGATTGTCTCTATACATGCTTTGAGGAGGAATATCCTTATCTGAGAAATCTATGTAATTTGTTCCATTTGAGCTTACAACATTAACCACAACATCAGGTTCTATATTTTGTGGTACCATCATTTTACTTAAGGTACTCATTAATTCTTCTCTATGGATAGATGAAGTTCTCAAAAGATCCAAAAGAGAGATTCTTGTTGTGATGTTTGCTAGTTGTTCATTAATATCATATGGAGGTTTCTGTTGTGAACTTGATATATTATTTCCTTTCATAGGTGGTTTTAATATAAAAGGAGTTGATTTCTCATTTTGAGTTTGATTTTGTGGTTGAGAATTTTGAGTTTGAGCTTGTTGTCTAGTAATGGCTCCAATAGTACCTACAATATTATTATGACCAAAGCAAAACCTAGCACTTTCTGCTTGTTGATTTGAAAGCATTTGTTGAGATGAGGGTCGAGTGGTTACTCTTCTAGGGAATGGTTCTTCTGGAACTGATAAATCTGTAATGGGAGTAACTCGATCTGATTCATACTCAGAACTATTTGAGGCAATCTCTAGTTCACTTCCTATTTCACTTTCTGTGTCACTTTTAGTATCTTCTGAAGATGAATTTTGAAAGTATTGTATTGGTCTAGTTGTGACTACAGAAAAAGTAGGTACATAGGAGGTTTGCAAACTTTGTTGTGGTAAAAATCTACTAATGGTTCCCACATACCGAGTTGGATGAGGAACATTGTGATGATCTACTTGATTTACTGCTTCTTTACCATGTTTAGGTAAGGGATGTTGAAAAATATCTAGATTTTGATTTGCATTTTGATTTGTTTGTTTTTGAGTATTATTTTGGGTATTATTGTTTGCAGGAAATTGTTGAACTTCCATATTACCTTTATCAATCAAGTCTTGTATCATGTGTTTCAACCTTTTACAAGAATTTGTAGAATGTCCATCTACTTGGTGAAAATTACAATGTAAATCAGCTCTAAATCCAGCTACAGTTGTATCTGGTTGTCTTACCTCAGGTAACCGTATCAAGCCTTGTTCCAATAATTGAGGTAAAATCATAGTTAAGGGTTGATTTAATCTTGTAAATTCTCTTGGTGGCTTATCAGGGATTTTCAATACAAATTTCTTTACAGTTTCAGCAAGATTGACATTTGAGTTGTTTCTGCTATCAGTGACCCCATCACCCACTACTTGCTTATTCTTATATTGATTTTTAGGAGTCTTATCTTCATATTTCTTCTTAAATTGTCCTCTCCTAATGAGAGCATCTTCTACCCTCCTAGCTAGATCAATGGCTTGATCAAAGGAGTTTATTATGGTAGTAGAAAGCTCATAAGATAGTTGTTCTTGCAAATTACCAATGAATATATCCAACATTTCATGATGTGGTAATGCAAAATGTAGTTTACCTAAGAGTTGTCTCCACTTAGTCAAAAATTTGGTAAAAATCTCATCTTTACCTTGTTTCAGATTGTATAAATCCTTGATGGTTACATGCCTCTCTATATAGATGTTTTTTGAAATTTTTTTTTTTTTTTAAGTTTTTTAAAGATTTTGTGTGGTTTTTTATAGTACCATTCTTGAGCCATGCCTCTTAACTTTTTTTTTTTTTTTAGAACAAGTTTTATCATGAGAAATATGATGACATGTTGTCTTAAATATGCGAATATATTTTATTTTTTTTTTTTTTTTATTTGGGGGGGAGATAGGCATAGGGAAATGTTTTGGATATGGTTGGGCAACCACAATAGGATCTAAGGGTTGGGGCTACACATTTTTCTATCTATGTGGGATTTTGGGGTGGATTTGATTTATTTTTGTTTTTTTTTTTATTTTTTTTTGGTTTTGTTTTTTTTTTTTTTTTTTTTGTTGTTGTTGTTTTGTTTTGTTTTTGTTGTTTTATTTTTTTTGTTTTGTGTTGTTGGGGGGTTTTTGTGTTGTTGTGGAATTTTGTTTTCTTTTTTTTTTGTTGATGATTGGTATTTTTTACTTTTTTATTTTTTTTTTTTTTTTTTTTTTTTGATACTTGAGAGAAAATTGTGTGTATTTGGTTTTTTTTTTTTTTAGGATTTTTTGGGGTTGCTAGAAAAATCTGGATGATTGCTGGTTTTGAACATTTTGATTTAAAGGTATCATGTTTTGATTAGATGGTCCTGCTTGATCATTATCTTGGTCTTTTGAATTCATATATGATAATGGATTTGTATGTATCTGAAATGCAGATGCTAAGGCTGATTCCATATCACCTTCTCTTGAATTATCCATTTGTACTACTTGATTAAACTCTTCTATGTGATTTTTTATGAATTGGGTAAATTTTCTAAGAGATTCAAATTTAACATTTCCTTTTTCATCTAATGTAGGCTCATCAGGATCTTCTATTTCATCTTCATTATTATTCTCTTCACCTGGTTCTGAAGATACATAATCTTCAATGAGTATTCTATCATCAATGTTTTCTTGGTCTTGTTCTTCCATATGACCAGATTCTACTTGTTTACCACTTCTTAATTTAGGCATTTTGATTTTAGGATTTTTATCTTGCAAATATATATATATATATATATGCTTTAAAATTTTGGGGTATATATGCTATATATATACCTAAATAACTATATTATATTATGTTTTTTATTTTTGAGTTTTTTTTATTATTTCAAACAATACAACAAACAAAATAAAATCCTATAGATATCATTAACAGGTTCAAGTTCTGCAGGGGTCATATAGTGTTCTTCTTCAAACTGGAAGTTGGCCTTTAAGAATTTTATGAAATGGGCTATAGTGATGCAATCAATTTCATAGTTTGACATATAAAAGTACAATTCATGATAGTATTCTTGATAAAGCATAGCCCTAGGAACTCTATTGAATCTTCTCTTATCGTCTAAGACAACTTCTTGATTTTCCACATGTGATAAAAATTTATGTACCGTTATTGCATTCTCAAGATAATCTTCAAAGGAGTAAAGACTTGGGGAAATAATAGCTCTCTTATCCGCTAGCCACCTATCACATGCTCTTTGAATGTCAAAGTAAAAAGGTGCACTATCGGGATCCAGGATTCTAGACAAGTCAAACCTTATGATTTTCTTAAGTTCAGGTTCTTTGGCTCTTATAATTTCTAATCTTCTCCAAATCTCAGGGTATGGCACACTACCTAATGAAGAAAATTCTTGGGTTGACAATACTGTACTAACATCAATTCGGATAGCTCTCCTTATGTTGTAATCTACCATCTATGAAATTCACTAAAGATGTGCAAATTTGACTAATGACTTTGTTTGATCCTTGATTTTAGTTTTTGTTTTTTTTTTTATGTTTTATGAATAAGAAATATGCCTAATGTTTTTCACGTCGGGTTCACCAAAGAATGTAGGTCTAAAATTTGCACACTCCTTTCCTCCAGGCTAATGGATCCACACCTCGAAGGGGAATGTGGGAATGATAGGTCTACACCTCGAAGAGAGACACTTGATCGTGCCTTCTTATGGTGATTTTTTGATGAATTGGTTTAGGGTTCACCAGGAAATATTTTATGGCAGTTTCCATGCCTAGGTTTTGGGATTTTGTTTTGATGTGTTCCTTTTATCAAATCTCACATACACCTAGTTTGGCCAATATGCAACTATGCTAACCTATATGCAATTTTTATTTACATGTAGATAGCAAACAACAAAAAACAATGTCTAGATGGACAATGCAGTGCTTAAAAAGTAATTTAGAACTCTTACTTGTATCCGAAAGTCTGAAGAAGATTTTGATTTTTTATTGTAGTCCAGATCATACATAGTAGGGCAAGATCGTATGAATAGAGCAAGATCGTATGAATACGATCAGAGATCATACCTACTGATCAGATATCGGTAGATCTAATCTTGACAAAAACTTATAGTTTCATGGATAGAGTGCAAAAAAATAGAAAACAAACAATTCTAATGTTTCTTTTAAGCAAAATGAGACTTAATGTCGGCTATTTGAATGTTGTAATTGAAAGCAAATAATAGATAAGTGCTTTAAACTACATGTAATATGTGATTATATGCAAATTGATGAACTCTAAGAATGCAAATGATTGAATTCTATATTCTATATGATGTAAATGATAAGTGAAATGATAGATCTAAAAAGAAGTAAAGCTAAAACATGCAAACCAACACTCAAAGTTACCCCCAAGTGATATTAAAGCAAGATCATATAGTCTAAGCAAGATCGTACGCCTCTGATGCAAGATCGTACCATCCGATCATCGATCGTATCCTCCGATCCTATAAGCAACAACAAAAATATCTAGAGCTAAAATGTAAAATTCTAAGTCGATGTGCTAGGAGTGCCAGGAGGAATCTAAGGGGAAGGGTGTCTGATTAAATAAGCTAGGAAAATCAACCAAAATAGGCTGAAAACCAACTTAGTTGCAACTCCTTCCAAGTTAGGACTGATCGAGCGAATCTGATCCCGTAACCATCGCACAATTGCACAGATAGAGACAAAAATGTTACAACTGATTTTGTCACTTTCCTAAGTTGAGATTTTCTATTTTGAGCAAGATCGTACGCATACAATCAGGGATCGTATCGTACGATCCGATATTGATATCATATCGTATCATACGATCTCATCCAGATTACTCGATCTCGCCAGGAGGGCATGAAAATCGAGGCAACCAACTAGAGGCTCATTTTTACAAGTTGTTTGTCCTTAGTGCAAATTATAATGAGTCATTTTTAGGGTGTTACATTGACTTTGAGAATATTTTTGCCTCACCCTCCCTTTCTAATTTCCCTCCATCCAACCAAATGATCCATCAAGCTAATGTCTATGTCTTTCCTGCCTTGTCACTTTCTCCATTTTCCATTCATCACATTGACATGAGTTATTCTGAGTCACCCATTTTTTAAATTCAAAAGATTAAATCCACCTCATTCCCACTCCTCACTAATTAGAAGAAGGTTCTCACATGCTCATCAAGGACACCACCGATATAGACCTCAGCATTGATCCATAATACTTGTAAATCATCAAACTTGGAATAAGACTCTCATTTGAAGAGTGAGAGTAGTTTATTTTCCAACTTACCAAATACAAAAAAGTGTTCACATGGTTTTATAAAGATATTTCAAGCCTCAAACCTAATTTAATGGTTCATAATCTCATTTTGAACCCTAATGCAAAACTAATAAAGCAAAAACTATGAAAGCATCATCCTACCATAGTGATGCAGGAGCATCTGAAGGCAATGCTGGCAATCTTGCATCAACCAAAATGTTTTTTTTCTTTTCTTTTTCTAAGTGTCAAAACTGTCGCGATATCACGACGCTTTTTGGTGAACAGGGGTGCAAAATGTGAAACTGTCACGATATCGCGACATTTCTGAGGCAAGGAGGTCAAGACGCCAAATGGTCACGAAATCGTGACATTTCTGAGGCAAGGAGGTCAAGATGCCAAATGGTCGCGAAATCGTGACATTTCTGAGGCAAAGAGGTCACGGCGCCAAACGGTCGCGAAATCGCGACATTTTTGAAGGAAGGCAGCTTCAGTGCCAAACTGTCACGAAATCGTGACATTTCTTAAGAAGCACAGTCGGGACGCCAAACTATCGTGAAATCGTGACATTTCTGAAGAAGCACGGTCGGGACGCCAGACTGTCGCGAAATCGTGACATTTCTGTTGCAACGTGGTCTGGACGCAAAATGGTCACGAAATCGTGACACTTTCGGAAGCAAGATTTGAAAGCACAGGAACATCTTTGACAAAAAGTTCTAAGGCACAAGAATCATCGTGAAATCGTGACACCTTCGGAGACAAAGTTCAAGGACGTCGCGAAATCGTGACACCTTCGAAGACAAAGTTCAAGGACGTCACAAAATCGTGACACCTTCGAAGACTAGGTTTTAGGACGTCGCGAAATCGTGACACCTTCAAGATAAAGTTTAAAAGACGTCGCGAAATCGTGACACTTCGGGAGGCAAGACTTGGAAGCATAAAGACATCGCAACACCTTCGAAGGCAGAGCTCAAAGATGTCACGAAATCATGACATATCCGGAGGCAAGGTTCCACAATGCAAAGATGTCACGAAATCGTGACACTTTCGAGCCAAGACGTACGGAATGCAAAGATGTCGCGAAATCGTGACATGTCGCGGTTTCGCGGCCCAAGGGAGGAAGGCGAGTAAGAAAAGCCTAGACGTCACGATTTCGCGACGTGTAGCGGAATCGCGGCCCCAAGGAGGAGAGAGAAGCCTAACGTCAAAACGTCGCAATATCGCGACCAAAGAGGAGAGAGAAAGTGTTGGGGCAGAAACGTCGTGATATCGCGACAGGGCGCTCACGACGCTGACCAGTCGGTGACTACAGGGACCAGTGCAGAAGGACACGTGGCATGAAGTTACAGGTGGCCCGAGAATATGAAGCGGTTACGGGAAGCATGGCAACAGGACACGTGGCATCAACTGCAAATGGCTATGGCGCATTCTTATGAATGATTGACTTGGCAGTGGATCAACAGGTGGTTGCAGGGCATACCGCCACTACAGGCTATGATGTTTCGATGCATCTGACAGCATTTGCCGGTGGGACAGAGCATTCGTGCGGGCGGCATGGGGAGTCCCGCATTCAAAGTAATGATGGTCCGAAGAGGGTCGGGCCGGGGAGAAAAAAGAAAAGGCCGCGTTACATTGTGGAGGGAGGCTGGGCCATTTAATTTTGGGGAAATTGCTGTGTATTCGAGGGGAGACCTCTATTTTTAATGAAGCTTGCTGGAATTTTGCCTATGCATTGTTAATTTCTGCATTCTTGCTGTGTGTTGTGCGTAGCTCTATATCAAGTGGTATCAGAGCAGGTTGGTTTTGAGAGTGCAAACCGATCGCCGAACAGAGAGGCAGTTTGTGCCAGGACCGTGATTGTGGGGTTGGGAAGAAGAAGCAAGATGCCTCCGCGAAGAGACCATGGTGGTATAAGGCACAGACGAGCAAGAAGGGAGGAGGTCGATTTGAGAGCCCTGCAGAGGCAAGTTGAGGCCCTGCAAGAGGAAATTAGAAGAGGAGTCGAGCCGAGAAGGGAAGAACCCAGCGAAGATGAAGTATGGGAAGAAGAAGTTCTGTCCGATGAAGAGGCCTTGGACCCAGCAGAGGCTAGGCTGTACAGGGCTATCTCCCAGATTGGGAAGAAGCCAAAATTTGATGTCTCGACTTACTCTGGAAACCTCAACCCTGAGGAATTAAT
Source organism: Wollemia nobilis (assembly GCA_028583015.1). Taxonomy (NCBI): domain Eukaryota; kingdom Viridiplantae; phylum Streptophyta; class Pinopsida; order Araucariales; family Araucariaceae; genus Wollemia; species Wollemia nobilis. The sequence continues at coordinate 1,204,088 of JAQPPZ010017049.1, read as the reverse complement.
AGACTGGATCAACGACATGGAGGAGTACTTCGAATACGAAGAGATCGTAGATCCAAATCGGATCAGATTCACAAAAACCAAGCTGAAGGGGCATGCTAGCATCTGGTGGAAAGGAGTGCAGTTAGAAAGGAATAGGAGGGGAAAGGAAAGGATCACCATATGGGATAGGATGGTAGAGAAACTAAAGAGGCAGTTCATCCCTGCAGATTATGAGCTGGATTTGTTGAAGAAAATGCGAGAGTCTTCGACAGGCTAGTAAGTCTGTCAAGGAATATACTGAAGAGTTCTATCAAATCTCTATCAGAACATCGGCCATTCGGAGGTGAACAAAGAGAAGGTCGCACGTTACATAAATGGATTGCGAACCAACATTCAAGAAGAGCTGGGGCTGGTTAGAATGAGCACAGTGGAGGATGCATATCAGTTTGCATTAAAAGTGGAGGAGAAACTGAATAGGAGGTTTGATGGTAAGCAGAGAGGGAAGGATAGGGGTGGAAGAGTTGGTGGAAGAGGCAGTGGTGGAAGATACAAAGATTTTGGGAAAACTGGTGAAGCTAGCAGCGGCCAAAAATAGAAAGAGGTGAAAGAGGAGGATGACCGACGCCCACGCAATCAGAGCAACAACTACCCAAGAGGAAGAGGTAGGTCTGGGCGAGGGTTTGGAAGAGGTGTCTTTAGAGGAACTTGCTTCAACTACGGTGAAGAAGGACACGGGGCATACAACTGCCCACGGCATCAAGAGAGGCCAAATCGAAGACCGGAGGGTCGGGCCCGAGCTGCTGTAGCGAGACGAAGGTGTAGAGTCCGAGCATTCGGAGGAGGCAGAAAGAGGGGAAGCCATGATTATCGAGAAGAGTCTTGTTGAATGAAGAGGAAAAGGCAGACCAAAGGAACAGCCTATTTCGGACAAGATGCAAGTGCGCGAGGCAAGGTCCAGTAATATCATCATTGATAATGGAAGCAACGACAATTTGGTTTCGAGAGGAAATGGTTTCCAAGCTGCGGTTGGAAAGGAGAAAACACCCACACCCTTATCGAATTGCATGGTTGCAAAAGGACCATCGGGTCTTTGGTGAGTGAGCAATGTCCGGTGAAGTTCAACATTGGAACTTACCAAGATGAAGTGTTATGTGACATCTTGCCCATGGATGCATGTCACCTGCTGCTTGGGAGGCCATGGCAGTTTGACCGAAGTGTTGTTCATGATGGTCGAGCCAACACATATTCTCTGTCAAAGAATGGAGTTCGCCATAAGTTAAAACCCCTGAAAGAGGCGGATGAGAAAGTATGCAGCAGTGCACGAGTCTGTCTAGTTGATGGCGAGAAGATTCTTGGAAGGCACTGAAGCCGGATCATGTGTGTTATGCTATAATCCCCGGAGTTAGGGAAGAAGGATGCAAGGAGATTCCAATGGAAGTCATGGGACTCGTTAGAAGAATTCCACGATATCATTTCTGACAATGTTCTCGAAGGTTTACCACCGTTAGGAAGATCAGTCACCACATAGATCTGGTGCCTGGATCGAGCTTGCCAAACAAGGCTGCACATCGAATGACATCGGTGGAAACTGAAGAATTAAATCGGCAAGTTCAAGATCTATTGAAGAAAGGCCTGATAAGGGAGAGTCTTAGTCCATGTGTTGTACCAGCAGTATTAGCACCCAAGAAGGATGGAGAATGGAGGATGTGCACCGACTCTCGGGCAATCAACAAGATCACCATTAAATACAGGTTCCCCCTGCCGAGAATGGATGATATCATGGACTGCTTGAGTGGAGCTGAGTACTTCACAAAAATTGATTTGAAAAGTGGATACCATCAGATCCGCATTAGAGAAGGGGATGAGTGGAAGACAGCCTTCAAAACCAGAGAAGGGTTGTATGAGTGGTTGGTTATGCCATTTGGATTAACCAATGCACCTAGTACCTTTATGAGGTTAATGAATGAAGTTCTAAAGGAATTTTTGGGCAAATTTGTTATTGTTTACTTGGATGATATACTGATTTTTAGCAGAACCTTAGAGGAGCACCTGATGCACATCAGGAAGGTTCTTGAGAAACTACGGGAGGAGCAGTTATTGATCAATATGAAGAAGTGCAACTTTGTGAAGAAGGAGCTGGTATACCTAGGATTTGTCATATCAGCAAATGGTCTCAAGATGGACCCCGAAAAGGTGAAGGCTATCCTAGAATGGCCTGTCCCAAGGAGTGTGACCGAGGTTAGATCATTTCATGGTCTGGCCAGTTTCTACAGAAAATTTATTAGAAACTTCGGCAGTATTTGTGCATCTCTTACTGAGACAATGAAGGGAAACAAGAAGGAATTCCAGGTGGACAGTTGGAGCAGATAAAAGCTTTGCTATGCTGAAGAAGAAGGTCACTGAGCAACCCATTTTAGCACTTCCAGATTTCAATAAGGTGTTTCAGGTAGACTGCGATGCGAGTGGCAGTGCGATAGGAGCCGTCTTGAGCCAAGAAGGTAGGCCTGTAGCTTATTTCAACGAGAAGCTCAATGATGCCAGGAGAAAGTATTCGATATATGATCAAGAGTTCTACGCCATAATTCAAGCACTCAAGAAATGGAGGCACTATCTGTTGTCGAAAGAGTTTGTTCTCTATATCGACCATCAAGCGCTGTAGTTTATTAACAGTCAGGGAAAATTGAATCAGAGACACCTGAAATGGGTAGAGTTCTTGCAGAGCTATACCTTTGTGCTGAAGCATCAAAGTGGAAGATCCAATAGGGTGGCAGATGCATTGAGTAGGAGGCAATGTCTGATGATAGAAATGAGAGTGGAGGTTGTAGGGTTTGTTGAGCTCAAGAACTTATACCCTACAGACCCCGATTTCGTAGAAGCTTGGAAAGCCTGCACTGCGCCTGTTGCGTTGGACAGGACTAGATGGTTGGATTACCTGATTCAAGATGGAATGTTGTTTAAGGGGAACCAGTTGTGCATTTCGAAGAGCTCAATGAGAGAGAACCTCATTAAAGAGAAGCATAGTGGGGGTTTAGCTGGACACTTTGGTCGTGACAAGACCATCTCATTGGTTAGTGAAAACTATTACTGGCCACAATTGCAGCAGGATGTGGCAAAGTTTGTGCGAGTTGCGGGGATTTGCCAGATGGCAAAGGGTGTGAGGCAGCCTACTGGTTTGTATCAACCGCTACCTATACCTGAGCGGCCGTGGGAAGATATTAGTATGGATTTTGTGCTTGGTTTGCCTCGGACGCAGAGGGGGCATGATTCCATCTTTGTGGTAGTGGACAGATTTTCAAAAATGGCACATTTTATCCCGTGCCGAGAAGACTAGCGACGCGGTCCATGTAGCTGGTTTGTTCTTTAAGGAAGTGGTACGCCTTCATGGGCTGCCAAGAAGCATTGTGTCGGACGAGAGATACCAAGTTTGTAGGTTATTTCTGGAAGACCCTCCGGAAGAAATTAAAGACGGAGTTAAAGTTCGGTTACGCTTACCACCCGCAAACAGATGGCCAAACAGAGGTGGTTAATCGGAGTTTGGGCAACCTACTGCGATGCTTGGTAGGGGACAAGCCCAAGGGATGGGATCTAATTCTGCCGCAAGCTGAGTTTGCGTACAACAGCTCGGTCAATCGGAGTACCAACAAGTCACCATTCCAGATTATCTATGGGAACAGCCCAAGGAACGCTTTAGAGTTAAGAAGGCTAGATACAAGGGAGAAATGCAGTGCTGAAGCAGAAGACTTTGCTGAACACCTGAAGGGAGTGCATGAGGAAGTGACAAAACACATTGCCAAGATGAACGTTCAGTACAAGACAAGGGCGGATCAAAAACGCAGAGCTAAGGAGTTCCAAGTAGGAGATTCGGTCATGGTCCATCTGCAGAAGGAACGGTTTCCTGCCAAGACCTACAACAAACTCAAAATGAAGAAATTTGGGCCATGCAAAATCATTGGCAAACGGGATTCGGGTAATGCCTACGAGGTGGAGTTACCAAGTGAACTTAACATCTCCCCCGTGTTTAACATCTCAGATTTGGTTGAGTATCATGAAGGAGAAAGCAGTGAGGTACCCAGTCCAGATTTGTGGAGCATTTCGGCAGTCACCCCAGTTGCGGACGAGATAGAAGAAATTATGGATACGCGTGAGGGTCGCAGTACTCGAAACAGGAGTTATTCTGAGTATTTAATCAAATGGAAGGGCCGACCCATAGAAGATGTGACTTGGCTATCCAAGGCGGAGGTTGATCATTTGGGTCTACCTCAATCAAATCAGAAGTGAGGTCACTTCTCAAACCCACCCCGGGTGTCTGATGCAGGAGCATCCGGAGGCAAAGCTGGCAATCTTGCATCAACCAAAATGTTTTTTTTCTTTTCTTTTTCTAAGTGTCAAAACTGTCACGATATCGCGACGCTTTTTGGTGAACAGGGTGCAAAATGCGAAACTGTCGCGATATCGCGACATTTCTGAGGCAAGGAGGTCAAGACGCCAAATGGTCGCGAAATCATGACATTTCTGAGGCAAGGAGGTCAAGATGCCAAATGGTCACGAAATCATGACATTTCTGAGGCAAAGAGGTCAAGGCGCCAAACGGTCATGAAATCGTGACATTTTTGAAGGAAGGCAGCTTTAGTGCCAAACTGTCACGAAATCGTGACATTTCTGAAGAAGCACAGTCGGGACGCCAAACTGTCACGAAATCGTGACATTTCTGAAGAAGCACGGTCGGGACGCCAGACTGTCGTGAAATCGTGACATTTCTGTTGCAACGTGGTCTGGACGCAAAATGGTCACGAAATCGTGACACTTTCGGAAGCAAGATTTGAAAGCACAGGAACATCTTTGACAAAAAGTTCTAAGGCACAAGAATCGTCGCGAGATCGTGACACCTTCGGAGACAAAGTTCAAGGACGTCACGAAATCGTGACACCTTCGAAGACAAAGTTCAAGGACGTCGCGAAATCGTGACACCTTCGAAGACTAGGTTTCAGGACGTCGCGAAATCGTGACACCTTCAAGATAAAGTTTAAAAGACGTCGTGAAATCGTGACACTTATGGGAGGCAAGACTTGGAAGCATAAAGACATCGCAACACCTTCGAAGGCAGAGCTCAAAGATGTCACGAAATCGTGACATATCCGGAGGCAAGGTTCCACAATGCAAAGATGTCGCGAAATCGTGACACTTTCGAGCCAAGACGTACGGAATGCAAAGATGTCGCGAAATCGTGACATGTCACGGTTTTGCGGCCCAAGGGAGGAAGGCGAGTAAGAAAAGCCTAGACGTCACGATTTCGTGACGTGTAGCGGAATCACGGCCCCAAGGAGGAGAGAGAAGCCTAACGTCAAAACGTCGCGATATCGCGACCAAAGAGGAGAGAGAAAGTGTTGGGGCAGAAACGTCGCGATATCACGACAGGGCGCTCACGACGCTGACCAGCCGGTGACTACAGGGACCAGTGCAGAAGGACACGTGGCGTGAAGTTACAGGTGGCCCGAGAATATGAAGCGGTTACAAGAAGCATGGCAACAGGACACGTGGCATCAACTGCAAATGGCTATGGCGCATTCTTATGAATGATTGACTTGGCAGTGGATCGACAAGCGGCTGTAGGGCATACCGCCACTACAGGCTATGATGTTTCGATGCATCTGACAGCATTTGCCGGCGGGACAGAGCATTCGTGCGGGCGGCATGGGGAGTCCCGCATTCAAAGTAATGATGGTCCGAAGAGGGTCGGGACAGGGAGAGAAAAAGAAAAGGCCGCGTTACATTGTGGAGGGAGGCTGGGCCATTTAATTTTGGGGGAAATTGTTGTGTATTCGAGGGGAGACCTCTGTTTTTAATGAAGCTTGTTGGAATTTTGCCTGTGCATTGTTAATTTCTGCATTCTTGCTGTGTGTTGTGCGTAGCTCTATATCACATAGTCCTAATGGTTAAATAAGAGTTACAAAAATTGCTAGATGTGGATTTCATCCAACCCATTGACTACCCAAAATGGGTTTCTAATATGGTACCTATTAGAAAAACTAATGGGGGGATACACATTTATATAGATTTTTGTGACCTCAACAAAGTGTCCCCTAAGGATAACTTCCTACTTCTAAATATGTATCCGCTCATGGATTCTACCACTAGCCATGAAATACTCTCCCTAATAGATGGTTTTTTAGGATATAACCAAATCCATGTTAATATTGACATCCAACACAAAACAACCTTCACAAAACCCTTGGGGACATTTTGCTACAAAGTCATGTCATTCAACCTAAAAAATTGTAGGTGCAACATACCAATGTGCCATTAATTATATCTTCAATAATTACATGTATAAAATAGTGGAATATTATGTGGATGATCTATTGGCCAAATCTAAAACATGTTACGAGCACATAAACATTTTACACAAAAATTTTGATCGACTACTCGAACACAAGGTGAGACTCAACCCCAAGAAATGCATTTTTGGCATCACATAAAGAAAATTATTTGGGTTTGTCATCTCCAAACAAAGCATACAAGCCAATCCAAATAAATTTAAAGCAATCATCGAGATGCTGACCCCAATGGATTTTAAAGAGTTGCACAGTTTACAAGGAAAATCCAAGTGAGCAGTCACTATATTGCTCAATTGTTAGATAAATGTAAGCCTTTCAACCATATGTTTAAAAAGGGGGTTATATTTACATAGAGTTAAGAGTATCAATATGCTTTCAACACCATCATAATATTTGGCATCCTCACCTGTGTTGACACCACCTCGACTAGGTTTCCTATTTGATCTATATATACTCATCACTGACTTTTCCATTGTCAAAATGCTAGTGCAAAAGAACAAAAAAAAATAGAGAGTAATCCATTTATTACATCAATCAAATGTTGGTGAGTTATAATACCAAGTACGCATATGTCAAAAATCTATACCTAGCAGTTGTCTTTACAACTAAAAAATTTTACTTTACATGATCGTCCATACCATGTATGTCATAGACAAAGAGAATCCTCTATGCTATATGATGAGTCACACCAATACAAATAGCAGAACTTCCAAATGGATAACACTTTTAATGGAATTTGACCTTGAATTCATTAGCCAAAAATCCATAAAAGGCTAGGTAATCATAAATCAACTCGTTGAAGCTCCATTACTAGATGATTACCCATTTACTATTGAGTTATCTGATGAAAACATATTCAATATCATAGAGCAGGAGGAGAATGTTGAACCTGAATATGAGGTTGAAGTTTTCCTCTTCTTTGATGGTTTCAAGTGCAAACAAGGGGGAGGTGTTGGAGCTATCTTCTTCACACCTCAAGGAGATCCTATTCCCTTGTCATTCAAACTCATCTTCCCTTACACAAATAACAATGTAGAATACAAAGCTCTAATCCTAGGCCTCTAGACTACTATTGCCTTAGACATAAAATGGATAAGCATTTTTAGTGAATCCCAATTTATTGTCTATGAAGTTAAGGAGATCTACCAATGCAAATGCCCAATATTAAAGCCATACAAGTACATCATTTATAAGTAGCTCAAGCACTTTAACTGGTATGAAATCAATAACACACCCATGTCAAACATTCAGTTCATAGACACTATGGCATCTCTCAGATCACTCATACTATAGAATTCTATCAATAGCACTACATGCATCAAGATAAAAATATTATCTCAATCAACTATTGAACATGAATCTTCTTGGACTGAAGAGAATGTTAACTTTGTTTAAACTAAGCCATACAATTATGGCTTCTCGTAAATAAAGAACTTTATAAAAATGGGTACTCTACCTATAGATTTTTCCTCAACTACTAAATGCACATTCAAATAAAAAATGGTTTGTTACACTCTCTTGGGTGATATCCTTTATCTCCGTAGCTTTGATGGTGTCCTCTTATGTTACCTTGAACTACAAGAGGTAAATTAGATTATTTCTCAAGTACATGATGGAACATGTCATGGTCATTTTAGTGGAATGACCATCACAAAGAGTATTTTATGCATGGGTTACTATTGGCCCACCATAGAATGTGATTGTTGCACATATGTCAAAAAGTATCCAAAATTTCAACATCATGCCAATTTAACCCATGTACCATCATAGGCATTACAACCAATTCAAGCTCTTTGGTCTTTTTTGTAATGGGGTCTCGATCTCATAGGAAATATATCTCCTCCTTCCTTGGGATACCATATGTTCATAATCACTACTACTAAGTACTTTACCAAATGAGTTGAGAAAATTCCTCTTACCAGTACAACCAAACCTCAAATCACAGAGTTCATACTCTATCACATCATTTTTAATTTTGGTATACCATCCAAAATTATTTTTGATAATAGCACTATGTTCAAAAATAAGTATATTCAAGCAATTTGCATTAATATAACATTCAACACAACTTCTTGACTCCTTACTACCTATAAAGTAATGGATAAGATGAGGCCACCAACAAGACTATCATAACCATTCTAAAAAAAAAGTCAAAGAAAATTATAAAGATTGGCATCTTCAACTCCCCTGATGTTATGGTATTATCGAACAAGTATACATACACCAACTAGAGAAACACCTTACTAGTCTATGGCATCGATGCCATCATGCCCCTTGAGCTCAAAATTCCATCATTGCACATATCTTTACAATAATTCATCAATGATGATACCACATGACAAGTGTGTATTGATCAATTGAACCTACTTGATGAATGATGAATCAATGCACTAGAGTATCTTTGTGTTTATTAGGACAAGGTCAAATGTGCTTACAATAACAAAGTGCATCCCCAAGAATTTCAAGTAGTGGATTTAGTCCTCAATAAAAATCAACAAAATTTGAGCCTTCCACTGCACTTGCATGACAAGTTTATATCCAACTGGCTCGGTCCATTCATCATTATGCAAAAATTCAAAATAATGGTATACAAGCTTACCACTCTTGAAAGAATTGAGGAACCTAAACCCATTAATATCCTTAATTTGCATGCCTTCTATGCTTAGCTAATAGATAGCATTTAAAAAAAAAGCTAAAACATCAAAAAAACATTCAAAATACAAACACATAAGAAAATCATTCAAAATACAAACACATAATAAAATCATTCAAAATACAAAAATATCAGAAAAAACTAAAATGCAAAAACACAAAAAATAAAAACTATATTAAAAAAAACCCATGTACCATCATTGGCATTACAACCATAGAAAAAAATAAAATGCAAAAAATAATTCAAAACACAAACACATCAAAAAATAATTCAAAACACAAACACATCAAAAAATAATTCAAAACACAAACACATCACACAATCATTCAAAATACAAAAACATCACAAATCAAAATACAAAAACATTGCATAAAAAAAAAACAAGCAATAAATTTTCACACCGCTACAAAGCACGTTGCATTCGCACACATCGCATTATTCCACCATCACCAATGCAACTTTGGTCATCGTTTGATCCATGCTTTAAACTGTTTACTAGGATTGATTTTGTCACATTAATCAAGGGAATCTTTCTTATGGTATTTTTTGTTTATACATTTGTGCTACATCCACCACACATCACCCCTAATTCACCCATTCATAATACACATATGACATCTTGTCTTTTCAAGTCTCTGGTTTAGTGAATCTTCAGGTTCTTTTGGTTATTCAACCATACCTAGTGTCTCATTTAGCTTCCATTAAACATAATTAATTCTTGAAATGCTATAGGTATCCCTAGTGACCTTAAGTTTTCTCTAAGACCATGAATAAATCACAAATTAACAAAATTTTGGTACCTAGGAAAGATGAATTCATGAGTCACTATCACCTTAAAGTGAATGGTTTCCCCTACTTATCCTATCATGCACATTATATAACCCTAAGAATTGGCAAAAGGACAACTGCAAAGTCAAAAGAAAACTATATTAAAAAAAATCAAATAAAAACTTGAATCCTTAGAATTATCAGGTCTTTAGATCATAGGGTTAACCTCCATCGGGGCTATAGATGCCTGATTTGTAGTGGAGTACACCTTTCATGGTGACATGTCTATCACATTAGCAAACTTCTTTTGTATAGACCTATGTAATCTAATGGATGAGCTAGCTTCTTGGTATAAGTCATAAATGATTAGTCCCTCACCCAAAATAAAAATGAACAATCACTCCACACACATCGGTATTTGAGTAACTTTAATAACCTGGTTGGTCTTAGTATCTTCAACTGCCTATATGATCAGTAGATGAGTTTTATCGATGTCACTAGGATGTTTGAGCATCATGAAAGCACTTTCAAAATCTTCATCCCTAAGACACACAAAAGGACAAATCATGTCATCTTTTACCTTCATAGTAGCACATTTATTGCAAACCATCATTCATTGCATCCATCATCATTCAATCATTTAATAAAATATTAAATCAAATCACAAACAAATAAGTATTACACACAAAATACATAGCACATCACATCAATAAAATGCATTTCTAATTTATATATCATAAAAAATGTACATATATAGTTTCACTTGTAGGCTACATATATCAGAGCTATCAAAGCTCATCAAAATCATAACAAGAGATATGCACATCTCCAAAAACATCATGCAAATCTCAACATCCACATGTCACTATTCATCCTCACTTCTCTCTCATTGCTCTTGACCTAATATCCTCAAGCCTACCCATTTCCACTACCATGTCACTAACTCTCTCGATGAGATATCCCTACCCTTGAAGCTCAATAATTTCTTGCCTCTACAAAATGTGGTACAGCTAGAGCTACTAAAGGAGCACCTGATGCTCCACTCCTCTAATTCTATGAGGAGTGGGAATATGAAAGTGATGGTACTGCTATATCATGAATAAGCAGGGTGTTCTCCAATAACCTCATGTAGTTCCTTTATCACTCTAACTATGACATTAGGACCCCTGATCCCTACCTCACTATAGGTCTCTAGGACCTCTCCATCCAAATCAAATCCCACTCTACCTATGTTGCATCCTTCTCTACCTGTAGTGCATCACACTTAGCTATCAACTTGTCCCACTCCTCTTCTTGGATCTACACTTGAGTCTATAACATATCTCACTACTAATCCCAACCCTACCATATTTTGTTCTCCTCATCCCACTAACTCCACTCTTGGGCAATGGTAATCTCTAACTCTACCTTCTATCTCTCTAGCACCCGCACCCAATCTGATATAGCATACTCTACTACAAAGTTTTTACTATCACTATGCTCCTCCTTGCTAGATATCTCCTCAACAACCCCCTTCTCAACATCTCATGATGATCCTACCCCAAGACCCATCTATCATCGTATCCACCATCCTATAGGCTCCTTAGGTCCTGCCTCTCCACTACCTATGGAACCACCCCCTACCTCTAGTTGGATTGTATGTACACCAACCCATACATAATACTCTAGCATCATTATTAATTAATTCACATATACCATAGCTAGCACCTCATCCACATCTATCCCTACAGGCTCATACTCTAGATTGGTGGTTGTCTCAGCATGCCACCATTTGTATGCTATAAGGGCCAAATAAATAGCCTGTGGTAATCTAAAATGCCACAACATGCAACCATACTAGAAAAAATTGCACTCAATACTATGGTAATCCACCATACATCTACCCCATCGAACCTATACTAGATGCAATCTATCCTCCAACCAGCTTGGACCCTCTCTTCGAGGCCTTCATACCACCTCCCTTGGATGTAATCATAAAAACAAATCATTGTATTACGTTTCCACCCTTGAGAATGGGTGGCTCCTACCCTCCTCCTAATCCCTACTTCATCTCACATTGTAAGGAATATTAGCCTCCATATCCTTTACCTCTAACTAGGGTAACCCCTTGGGTCATCCAACCACAAAGTGCTCCAATACCAAAATCTATAGTAGCAAACTACAACTTAACCCAGACCTACACCAATGTTGCATCTCATATAACTCTTTATAAGTCTATGTTAGCAACACTAGAGCCCATGACATCACCTTGGGCTCTTCTAGCAAGGCGTATACCAGTTCAAGTAGGTTCTGTGGGATAATGGCACCTAATGAATTTGGTATTATGACATTGGAGATCAATATCATCAAGATCGTGTGCCTCACTATTAGCCATCGTAGTCGATACTGACTATCAACATCCATACCTCTAGTATCCACACTAATCATTGAACAGTGGTTATTATACACCCGCTATAGAAGGACCTATATTTGGTGTGTTGGAGCTATCTAAATATGATCAAACCTTTGATGGTATCCAAAAAATCCAATAAATATCCTTGAGTGTGATCGTGATCTCACCTGTGGGTATGTGAAAGGTGCACATATCAGGATCCCATATATCAACCAATGTGATCAAATATATATGATCCACATGCATATTATCTAACTTGGCTACATACTACAACCCTATCACATCGAGCCACTTCTAGTCCTCCTCTTACATCCACCATTCATCTTTGTAAAATTACCCTTAAACTGATGCCTTGATCTCAATAATTTTTGCTACAAAATAAATAAATCATATCAAATCATCAGCACCATGCTATATAAATAATAAAAAATAACAAACACTCTGATCATCCAACTCGTGAATGGCCATCAGCCATCACTATTTGGACAATGAATGGTCAAACAAAAAAACATCAAATACACCTACCATCCGACATGCAAATGGCTATCGGCCATTGCCATCCAAACAACAAATGGTAAAAAAAAACAAAAACAAAAACACATCGATCATCCAACGAGTAGACAACCATCATCCATCATCATTTGGAAAATGAACAGTCACAAAAACACTATGTTATACATATAAAAAACGAAAAAAAAATACACAATAAAAAACACACCAATCATTCAAGAGTTGGATGGTTTTTGACCATAACCGTTCAGAACTAAACTTTCATAAAAACAATACTCCATCATACAAAAAAAAGGGGTTTTCAAAAAAAATATACAACGACTATCCGAGACATATAAAGCCTACACCATAAATTTTCCCTCTCCCATATGACCACCAAACATGTTTACAATGCAAAAAAATAACAAAATTTCAAAAATTATAAAAAAAAATCACACACAAGCAATCAACACATGCATTTGCAAACAAATAAACATACCATGGGTTATTTTTATCCAAAGAGAAATTACAAAAAGGGTTAATTTTGTTACTTAATGATCTTTCACTCCCTCCAATGTTAGCCACTCCACCTCCTAAAACCATCCAATCACCCCCACTCCTTTGTGTCAATTTTCCACTCGCACACCTCACTCTCCCCTCGTTCTCATATGCAATGGTGAAAATGATCAATCAAAGTGCCCAAAAATCAATTTATATCCTTTAGGGTGTGATCGTCCTGTATGATCACGTCACAACCATCCTAGATGGTCTAATATTTTTACCATCTTGGATGATCGTGATATTTATCATAAAAAAACCCAAAACTACGATCAGCCAAATTTCATCCATCAACCCCTGCTCAATCCCACTGAGATCAATCACCTTGTCATTGTCATCCATTCTATCCTTCATTGACTCACTTCTTGAGAGGGTAGATAATACCAATAAAACCATACTCTAAACAAGTTCAATAATCAAATACCCATGTTGGACTTGATGTTTGTTCGAGAACCTTGTTTGAGACTATCATGCACATAATATTGTTTCAATTTTTTTTTGGTAAATAAAAGTCTTCATTAATTACCGGGTTTTGCAGGTTAACCCAAAACCTATTACAATATCTAGCCTTCTGCTGAGATTGTAGATCCTAGTCATCCTTGAAACTTTCTTACCAGAAATTGTGTTGAATCCCCTACAACACCTTACTAACAAAGCACACCCATACCTAAACATAACTGTAAACATTACTTACATTGAGAGGAATTGAAGTTTGGAACTTTGCACTTGTGAAACCTGTTGCTTGCCCATTTCCTATTCTCTGTCAGAATCTTCCAAGGCTTACACCCTGTTACCTTCATTTCCAATTTGGTATGATTTAGAGGGAAACCCCATAGTTATTACCAGCTCCATGGGGAAAGAACACCCATTCATATTTCTCCTTAATGGGTAGGTTTCTTTTCATGACTAATAATGTTTTCCACTTCACGTGGCACACCTTGTGTCCATGTCACCAAACTACCAACATCAACACCTATGTTGGCTAATTTGTCAGCTGACCTGTTGGCCTCACGGTACACGTGACGAGCCCTCCTATTTTGTCTTGCCGCAAAAAGGATCCTCACTTCATGGATGACTCCCTCGATTCTCCATGGAGGTTTTTTGCCATTGGTTAATAGGTTGATGATGTTCATAGAATCACCTTCAATCATCAAGTTACCTTGAGTTGCTTGGGCTACTTGCAACCCTCTCCAAAGGGCTCTAGCTTCTACTTCATTATTAGTTCTGATTCCCAATGGTTCAGCGAAGGCCTTGACCAGATTTCCTTGATGATCCCTGATTATTCCTCCAGCTCTAGCTCTTCCCGGGTTCTCCTTGGCTGCACCATCAAAATTTAGTTTAAACCAACCCTGGGGGGTGGCTCCCAAGAAATCCCATTTTTGGGATTGGGCAAAGGAATGGAAGGTTTGTCCTCAATACCTAAGGCCCGAGCTAATTGTTTTTCTTGGGGAAGAATTGAGTGGTTCTCATCCACTAAGGTGCTAAGGTTTTCTTTCGCAAAGACAATAATCCTGTTGAGGATGGTTTTTGGGTTGTGAATGGTATCCTTAAAGGCTCTATGGTTCCTTTCTAGCCAAATATGCCAGAGAAAATGATGCCAACAGATTTTCCATAGGTACTTAAGTTTTAGGCTAACAAAGGGTTGAGGCCATTGATGGAACACTTCGGATATAAGAGCAGGCTTAACCCACGAGATCCTAAAGGCTTGGAAAAGTTCATCCAGGATGGACTCCGCTATCGGACACTCCAGAAACAAGTGTTGGGTTGTCTCCCATCCTGCCCTGCACATGTAGCAACGGTTAGCAATAACCATACCTTTGGATAACATATTGTCCATAGTGAGGATTTTTCCTTGAATCACCGGCCATGAAAAAAAGGATATTTTAGGAATTAAGCCTTTGATCCAAACCAAACTCGGTTGAAATTGTTGACCTTCCACATTGAGAAGCAAATTATAGGGAGACTTAACTGTGAAGTCACCACTTTCGGTCTCAGCCCAAACAATGTGATCTTCATCCTCTCCAGAGGGAATAATTTGTTGAGTTAAAATGTTATAAAGCTCTTCAGACTCCGCTTCAAAACCCTGTACTCTGATGTGTTTCCACCTATTGATATTTATATCCTGCCACATATAATTTGCAACCTTCTTCCCAATATGTTGCTCCATATGCTCTTGAATCCTAGCCAAACGAGGATTATGGGATAACTCCTCAGCTCTCACCCATCGATCCTTCCAAAAGTCTATTGTTTGCCCATTTCCTAGAATCCATCTAAGACCTTTCTTGACAAGATCCCTGCTCGTGAGGATTGCCTTCCAAAAAGTAGACCCCCAGCTTGCTAAGTTGTCATTAAGGAAGTTCACACCTTGGAGGTATTTCCTCCTAACTATGGCAGTCCATTCATTATCGACCTTAGTCAATAACCGCCATGCTTGTTTGGCTAACAGAGTTGTATTGAGATGAGCAACTCTCCTCAATCCTAACCCCCCATCGGCTTTAGGTTTGCAAACCTTGTTCCAACCTACTAAATGGATCCTTTTCTTATCCTCGAGTCCACGACCGAGAGAAATTTTTTTGGAAGCTGCTCAATTTTGTGATACACCTTGCTAGGAGCTCACGAAGACTGATAGGAAGTAAATGGGTATACTTTGAAGTGAAGCCATAGTTAAAGCTGCTTTGCCTACTTGAGATAACGAGATGTCCTTTCCAACTTTGCTAGCTTTTTTGGATCCTCTCCAGAACTATGTTCCACATTGATCCTTCGGGTTTCCCCGTAAATAGGGGAAGACCTAAATAGGAGGTGGGAAGGGATGCAATCTGACATTCCATGATCCTTGCTATGTTGTTTTGCCTAGGAATGGGGGTATTGATGAAATAAAGTTTGCTCTTATCAAAATTCACTTTCTATGTCCAGCCGCTTCTTCATACATTATGAGAATATTTTTAATCCTTCTTGCCTCAACCACAGAAGCCAAAGTCAGTAGCAATGTATCATCAACAAATTGTTGATGTGTCACCGAGGTAGTTAGCGACGTGGCCTTGATACCTGATATGAGTCCAGCTACCACTGTTGCCTTAATGGTTCTTCCCAAGGCCTCAGCTACAATGATGAACAACATAGGACTTATGGGATCTCCTTGTCTTAGACCACATTTGCTTTGAAAAAAACCTACAGTAGACCCATTAACCAAAACTAAAAAACAAGGCTTAGAAATACACTCTCTTATTAACTTGACCCATTTCATGTTGAAGCCAAATTTTAATAAAACTGCCTCTAGGAATTCCCAATTTATCTTGTCATAAGCTTTGTTCATGTCTAACTTTAAAGCCATGACTACTTTTTTGGTTTGAGCGAGTTGTATGAAGAGCCTCATGAATAGTAATAACTCCATCTAAGATTGATCTTCCTTGTACAGAACTTCCTTGACTTGGATCAATGATAACCGGTAGAACTTTCTTCAAACGGTTGGCTAAAACTTTGGACAGAATTTTATAGGATATATTACATAGGCTAACCGGCCTAAAGTCAGCCATAGTCTTGGGGTTGGGGCCTTTAGGGATCAAAGCAATGAAAGTTGAATTGAAACCCCTTGGAATATGATTTGAACTTTGGAACTCCTTGATTGCAGCAATAACTTTTGCTCCAACAATATCCCAACAAACTTGGAAAAACCACGGTGAAAACCCATCCGGCCCAGGAGCTTTGTCAGGATCCATGTTAAACAAAGCCTCCTTGATCTCTTCATCTGAAAAAGCTACTGTAAGAGACTCGTTAATCATTTCATCAATGAGTTGTGGAATGAATTGAAGGAGAGAGTCCTTTGCTTGGGCATTACAGGCCCGTTCTTCACCCAATAATGAACTGAAAAAATTAACAGCCTCGTCCCTGATCTCCTGAATGTTTTGAGTTGAGGATCCATCCACCTTAGTTAAATTTCTAATATTATTGTTGCTTCTATTGCTCAATGTGGTAACATGGAAAATTTTTGAATTAGAGTCCCCTTCCTTTAGCCATAATGCCCTTGATTTCTGCCTCCAATACATCTCTTCACAAGCTAAAATATTATAAAACTCACAAAGGGTTTCCTTCTCTTCAGTCCTTGTCGCCTCATCATAGGTTCCATTTTGGATTTTGCTTTCTATTATTCTCAGTTTTTCCCCCATTGCTCTCTTATTCTCAAAAATATTTCCAAAGACTTCTTTATTCCATATTCTAAGGTTGTTTTTCACCATCTTAAGTTTTTGAGATAGTTTGAAGGAAGCACTTCCCTGGATGAGGCTGGTTGCCACCATTCCTCTATTCGTTTCTTGAAGTCCGGATGTTTAACCCACATTGACAGAAATCTGAATGGCTTTTTAAAGGAGTTAGCCTGAAATGCCTCCCATAGAATAAGATTATGGTCTGAAGCGCATTTAGGAAGGGCTTGTAACGTTGAATCACCAAACATTGTTGTAGCTTCCTTGGATAAAAAAAACCTGTCCAACCTTTCTTGAATCGGCTGACTTCCTATCCTCTTGTTACTCCATGTAAATTTGGCTCCTTTTAGTCTTACATCCATCAATTCATTTGTGTTAATGAATTCATTGAAGTCCTCCATGCTCCTTGAGGGTAACCCGGATCCTCCCTTCTTATCAGATGGGTAAAGGGGGGTATTGAAATCTCCCCCAATCACCCAAGGAATGTCTTTAAAATCTTGGCTCAAATGCCCCAAAAACTCCCATAGTTTAGACCGCCCTTGGACAGAGGTGGGGGCATAAACATTTGACATAATCCAATTCTTATTAGTATCAAAATCATGAAATAATACGCTTAAGACTCTTTCATTTTCTTGAATAATACTTCCTTCTATTTTAATAGGATCCCATAAGATCATGAGGCCCCCAGATGCTCCTCTCGCTTTGTTGAAAGGCCACTTCCCCTTGCTTCCAAATCCTTCTAGCTATAAGTGTTGATTGTGCCGCATCTGTTTTGGTTTCTTGAAGAAAAATGATAGTAGGATTCCAATCCTTCCTTATAGACTTCACCATCCTTTGTTTTGGTGGGCCGTTTAGGCCTCTCACATTCCATGAGAGAACCTTCATTTAGACTGTTTGATATTTTTTCCCCGCCCCCTTCCCTGATCCAAAGGGGTTTGTCAATTTTGCTATTATCCTGGCCAGGAATAGCTTGTTGTAACAATGTTCTTTGCTTTCCGTTTGCAATTTCTTCATTGATTCTCATTCTATAGTGCTCTGTTGTAGATATTCTCCCTTTCTTTCTTTCACTTCCATAATCTATCGGAGGCTTGGTAGTGCTTCTAGTCTATTTTGGACTTGCATAGTGACTCTAGGTCACATTAACACACCCTCCAACATAGAGACTTCAGGTCTCAATAGTTTAGTTACTTATTAGCATTTGTATACGCTCATCAATTTGTCAATGACAAGGTTTAAATATATTAGTTACCTCCATCACTGGGACATCTTACATTGCTCTTGACCTAGGGTAACCAAATTTCAATCCCTCAAGCACAAGCTATCATTCATCCACACAATGATCAGTGTCATTTATTTTTGTATTGCATTGTGTTTTCACACAATACGATACAAATAGACACCAAAATCAAGCATAATAAACACTAATTAATTAGTTGTAATTAATTAGTATATTTTTTTTGGTAGGTGGTAGAAATTATATTATATGGGTTTTAACTGGTGCCCAAAACCAAAAACATAAGCATATGATGAAAAGTACATAGAGAAGCACAAAATAGGGTGTCTACACCCTAGCCGCTCCATGAACCAGACTAGAGAAAAAATAGACCCACGTAGGGGTTGTTTAACATAAAAATAAATATTGAAAGAGAGAGCCCACGTAGGGGCTAAGGAGAACATAAAGCAAAATCAAACTAGTGCCCACACAAGGGTCAAAATATTAGTACCAAAATTCCCATGCAGGGGAACAAAGCTCAAAATATAAAACAACCCAACTCTAATCATCGACAATATCTTCAGCTACAAAGCTCTTTTGGCCATGTTTCTTGACCAACAGTTTTAGGGAGGTGTTGATGCTATCCATGCCACTAATGATGCTACTAAGGATGGTGTTGTGGACCAAGTTGAATATGGCCACCGGAGAAGCAGTTCTGTCACTCCCATCATCAGACTTTTTGAGGTGAGCATACCTCTCAGGGCTGGTTGTGCATTTCCAAGTCGACAACAACAACATTAAGAACATTTTGAGGGAAATTTTGGTGCCATATGGATAGATTCCTATGACTAACCCCAACATTGGTGAGAAAATTAGTAGACTTGTTAGCTTCCCGATACACATGGCAGGTTGTAGTGTTGCAAAAATTATGCATCAAGACCTTAGCTTATTGAATAATAGTGTACACGTTCCATGAAGGAATTCTATCATTGATGATAGAGTTTGTAACATTCATGGAATCACCTTCAATTTGTAAATTTCTCGTGTAATCTCTAAGAACTTCTAGCCCTCTCCACAATGCATGAGCTTCAGCATAGTGGTTAGTTTGGATGCCCAAAAACTCAACATAGGCCACTATGAGTCATCCATTGTGATCCCTGACCAGACCTCTGGCACCCGCTGCACCTGGATTTCCTTTAGAAGCACCATCATAGTTAAGTTTAAGCCATCCTATAGGAGGAGGAGTCCAATGAGCACCAATTCTGGGATGGGGATTAGAAGGAGTAGAGTTGGGACTATGGGGAATACTAAGGGAATGGAAAAGAGTGGACTCAAGGGTAGACTCAGGTGGTTTGGTGCAAGGGAAAAGCTTAGAATTTTCAACAGCAAAGGTGATGGATTTGTTGGCAATAGATATAGAGTCCCTGAGGGTGTTTGAAAATATTCTACTATTTCTTTCGAGCCATATCTACCACAGGATATGATGGAGATAAACTTTCCACAAAGAAGACAACCTAGAATTTTTGAAAGGCATGGGCCACTGGGAGAAAAAAAGAGCTAGGGAGTTGGGCTAGGCCTAGGAGATGTGAAATGTGGACATGAGATGATCCATGGTAGAGTGGAAGAAAGAACATTTCGTAAATATGTGGTTGATAGATTCCCAAGCCACCAAGAAAATATGGCATCTATTAGGAACAACCATCCCTCTCTTCATGATATTATCAATAGTGAGGATCTTGTTTTGGATGGCCAACCAAGAAAAGATAGCAACTTTAGGTATGAGGTGTTTAAGCCAAATCATATTGAAAGGAATGAGAGAAGTTTGGGGAGTGAAATTCAATAGATGAGCATATTTGACAGAAAAAATACCAGAGTCAGTTTCTTTCCAAAAAGGGGTATCATGAGATATACCAGATGGAATTATAGTTGCCCTCAACAATGTTGATAATTTTGTGATAACATTTGAAATTTGGGCATCAACATTTGCAATGTGGAGCTCTTTCCATATTTTGGGTTGGACTGAAGATTCTATGAAATCAGCCACCTTTCTGCCTATGAGAGTATCCAGTAAAGGTTGCACCACTGAGACTCTATTGTTCTCACTAAGCATTTGATTGGAGATCCACCTATCTGACCAAAAAATTATCCTGTTTCCTATTCCAAGTTGCCATCTGGTTCCCCTTTGAATAAGAGGTCTAGTCTGGAGGATTGATTTCTAGAAGGTGGACCCAACTTTAGGAATATTTTCATCCATAAAATTCTAGATGTGAGTGTATTTTTTATTGATGATGGAAACCCATTCAAGATTGCAATTGGTAAACACCTTCCAAGCCTACTTGGCCAATAGTGCCATGTTCATATTACTAATTCTTCTAAGACCCAACCCTCCCTAAATTTTGGGTAAGCAAACCTTTTCCCAGCTGACCAGATGAAACTTTTTTTATCCTTTGAACCTGCCCAAAGGAATCTCTTCTAAATCTGTTCAATTTTGTTATAGATAGAAACTGGGGCTTTGAAGACTAACATAAAATAAATAGGAATACTTTGAAGATAGGCCATAGTGAGAGTGGCTTTGGCTGCTTGGGATAGGAGGGCCCCTTTCCAACCTGCAAGATTTTTATTGATTCTTTCAATAACATTGCTCCACATAGACTCTTTGGGGTAACTGGTGAATAGGGGAAGCCCTAAATAGATAGTGGGAAGCTCAGATATGACACACTAAAGAATACGAGCAATATTGACCTGTCTAGATAGGGGGTATTGAGAAAGAAAACTTTACTCTTGGCATAGTTTATCTTTTGCCCTACAGCCTCTTCGTAGAGATCTAAAATACCTTTAATTGACTTTGCTTCCCAAATTGAAGCATGGGTGGCTAAGATAGTGTCATCTATGAACTACTGATGAGAAAGGGGTCTCATGTTGGAAGCAACTTGAATACCAGATATCGTGCCATCCAAGCAAGCAGCTTTGAGAGCTCTTCCAAGGGATTCAAAAAGAATAATGAAGAGAATAGGTGATAAGGGATCCCCCTGCCTAAGCCCTCTATTGCTTGGGAAGTAACCTACTGCAGACCCATTGACTAACACTGAGAACCAGGGGCTAGAAATGCAGCCTTGAATAAGTTTAACCCACTCTCTATGGAAACCAAACTTGAGAAGGACAACAAGCAGGAACTCTCGATTGAACCTATCAAAAGCTTTATTCATATCAATTTTAAGGACCAAGGCAAATTTTTTGTTGTTGGAGATAGAATGGAGGACTTCATGCAAAGTTATGATACCATCATTTATAGATCTTCCTTTTATCGAACTGCCTTGGCAGGGATCTATGATTTGGGGAAGAAATTATTTCACTTTGGATGCCATAGCTTTGGTTAGGATTTTATAAATCACATTACACAAATTGATGGGTCTAAAATCTACCATAGATTTGCACACAGGCCCTTTAGGAACAAGATCTATGAAGGTAGAATTAATACCTCTAGGGATGGATTTTGCATGTTGGAGTTCAATGATTGCCTTGCACACATCTTGCCCAATAATGTCCCAAAAGGTTTGAAAAAATTAGGGGGAGAAACCATCAGGCCCAGGGGCTTTATCAGGGTGCATAGTGAATAAATCTTGCTTGATCTCATATGAAGAAAGAGGCTTGATGAGTAAGGAATTCATTTCTAGAGTGACCAGGGCAGGAATGTGATTGAGTAACTGATTCTTGGCCCGATCAGAATTTTGGGGCTAGGTACCCAAGAGATATTCAAAAAAAGAAGAGGCTTCATCTCAAATTTCAAAAATATCCCTGGTAATGGAGCCATCACCTCTAGTCAATTCCCTTATTTTGTTTGAACTTTTGTGCCTGAGGGTGGAAGCATGAAAAAATTTGTATTGGAATCACCCTCCTTGAGCCAAAGGGCTCTGGATTTCTACCTCCAAAACATCTCTTCTTTACCCAAAATATTATGATACTCTGCTAAAAGTTATTTCTCCTCAACTCTGATTTGGTCACTCAGCTGGTCATTCTGTATTTGTTGCTCAATGCTTTTTAGTTTATCCATAATCTTCTTTTTGCTTTCAAAAATATTGCCAAAAACTTCCTTGTTTCAGATTTTGAGGTTTTCCTTGACAACCTTGAGTTTGTGGGAAACTTGAGTAATGAAAGACCCAAAAAAATCATGCTGCCACCAATCAGAGATTCGGTTACAAATATCAAGGTGCTGCATCCACATGGCTTCAAATATGAAAGGAATATTGAAATTGGGGGTTTTGGCAACTTTAAACAAAAGGGGACAATGATCAGAGCCAACTCTCAGGAGAGAAATGAGATTAGCATCACCCATAATAGGAATAGCCTCTTGAGAAAAACAATTTGTCAATATTAACTTGGATATGCTAATCCCCAACTCTCTTGTTGCTCCATGTGTAATTTTATCCTTTAATTTGAATGTCCATTAATTCACTATCAGTTACAAAATTATGAAAATATTCAATGCTTCTGGATGGAGTGATATTTCCCCCTTGCTTATCTGATGGGAAAAGAGGGGAGTTAAAATATCTAGCAAGGATCCATGGAAGATTTTTGAAAGCATTCCTCATGTGTCTCAAGGTATCCCATAAGGTATTTCTACTTATTGGATTATTGGGGGAGTAAACATTGGATAAAACCCATGAATTATTGGTGTCTTTACAGTGGAATAGAATTTTAAAAATCTATCTGAAAAAATATTATTCTACCTTTAACTTTACTAGAATCCCATAGATAAATTAATCCCCCTGAAGTGCCTTGAGCAAGGCTAAAATTTAAATCACCATTCTTCCAAATAGATTTAGAAATTTTTGGATTTTATTTTTGCCAATATTTGTTTCTTGCATAATCATGATAGTGGTCCTATATTCCTTCCTCAAAGTGCATGCAAGTATTTTCTTGATAGCACTATTGAGGCCTCTCACATTCCATGAGAGGATCCTCATTTAGAAATTTTAGAAAAAAATTTGCCTCCCTTTGACTATTGTAAGGGAGGTTTGGATATTTTTTATTCATCTTTCTCCTGACTAAAAAGGACCTATAAACTAGTCTTTTGAATGTCATTGACAATTTTGTTATCTATTTCTTTCTTTTTTTGTTCATTATGGAAGATCTTCCATTTTTTTCTCACTATCAATATCCATAGAGGCTTTCTTGTAACTATTGGTGTTTATAGGGTTGAACTCAGGTTTGGCTGAGTTAGGGTTATAGCTTTCAGAGTCAGTATTGATAGGAGTAGGACTACAAATTTCAATATACTCTTCGAGGGTAGGCAAAGGTTTAAAAGGAATATGGAAAGGTCCAGATATATATGGGGAGTGGTTTTCCTCTTGGACAACAGTGATGGGTCCAAGGGGTATAAACTCGTGCAATAGGGTTTCATCAAAGGGCTCAAAAATAAAAAATTTAGCTAATACACCAAATTTTTTAGGGTAAGCAAAGGGAGAGCTAACCTTAGCTTGGTCATCCACTAGATTTGAAACTACAACTTACTTCCCTTTAAGCATAGCCAAACTTGGATTCTTTTTTTGGTAAGGCCCAGCGTGGTTTTGATTTCCTTAGAATCTGTTGCCTGGACATCCAACATGGGACCTGGAGATAGCCATTTATTTAGAGGTTTTGAGAGATAGGCACTGAGCTTTGAGGTGACCTTGAGTCTGGAACTCAATACAAAAAGTGGGCTTATTCTCATATTCAATAGCCTGGCATCTGCAATATGAGCCATAGACCAAGTTAATACAAGTCAAAATTTGAGAATTTAAATTTGCATTAACGTAGATTCTTGCATGAATCATGCGAGTCTGATATTTAGTGACAGGATCGATAGCTACTAGTTCTCCAATGGATTTAGCAATTTCATGCAATGTCTTTGTGTTAGAACTGGATAGGTAGATCTGGAAGATGAACCCATATAGGAGTGTAGTTAATAATTTGAGTTTTTGGGTTGAAATATTCACCCCACTTTTGTAGAAAAAAAAAATTTTGACCATAAAAATAGGGCCAACCTGTGATAATTAGGGAGACATCATCTTGGTTATTAATATAGATAAAAAAACTGAGACAAGGCAACTAGCTCCATGTTACCTAGGGTTCTCCACTTATAAAAAGCCCATTATCATATGGAATCCATGTCAGGTCTGCCTCCAATAAATTTCCCAACTAGAGTGTGGGACTCAAGAAAAAGATATTCATTCATGGTCTCATCAAGGATAACCATATCTTCACCATTGGGAAGTAAGGTGTTGATATTGCTTTATTTAGAAATGGATTTCTCCCGCCCTTTCACTTTTTTAGCAAAGGTGAGTAAGAGGGAAACAATATCTTTGGGTGCCTTACTCTATTTTTCCAAAGGGTCTTTTCCATGAAGAGGTTCTGCATTCCCTAAAAATCTTGTGCCATATGGTTTTGAATCGGGGCCCACTTTCTCGTCGTCGCATGCATCACCTATCTTTGATGAATTCTGAGGGGTAGATCCACCTATAGAGATTTGAAAATTCATATTCCTACCTTCCCCTCACTCCCCTGAAGCTTTTTGATCACCTGAAACCACTTTTTCGCTCGTCGTCACCTTCTCTATTGCTCAACCTAGATGAAATTCTTGCATAGTCACTTGCCAAAAATCTCGTTCACACATAGGGATGCATTAGGATCTATGTTGCTCCAAATTAATTAATTAGTATATTTAATATTAATTAAAATTAATTAATATTAAATTAATATGCATTTGCCCAAAGTATTAATTAATTAATTAATCTATTAAATAATTGATTAATTATTACCTAAGCTACACAACCACTCACCCCTCCTCAACAGGACCATTCACCCTTACATCCCCATGGCCACATCATCCGCAATTCACTCCACCTCACATCCTTCATCATGGTTACATGTAGGAAAATATTGCATTGTCCAAAAATAAATGCAAGTTGACTCCACCTTGGTCTTATCCTTATCTAGATGGATGAGGATTGTCCTCACCCAAATATAATCTCTAGTTAACTACAATCACAACCTCATCATACCTCATGCAAGTTAACTGAAACTTAAAAGATAACGAGGTTAGCATGGAGAAAATAATTAAAAATTCAAAGGTAATGCCCTTCACTTCAGTTTCACAAGTTAACTAAACTCAATGGATAAAGAAATATTTATTATAAATAAATAAATAAGCATGCTTCTGTTAAAATAAATTTAACTGATGATCAAGCATGTTAATATTGGTTGTTTACTTGAGTGGAGGAGATCCCAAGGTGTCTTCATCCTTGCATGTATATTATTTGCATGAGCCACCCTCCTCCATACCAAAACTATAAATACACCCCTTATGCCCTCATTATGGATAGGATGGTATATGTATAAAAGCGCTACTGAAATCCCAAGCACACTTCGCACACAAACACCTAAATTAAATCTCATGCAACCATCCTCGTCTCATGCCAAACCTTGACCATAACGCTTTGTAAACCTGAACATAATTTTTGGTAGCAAAAGGATGTTATAGCCTATGATTTTTTGACCCTGGACTACATCTATTCATGGTCATCTAGACCCAAATGGTCAAAATTCAGCCTACCCAGAAACCTCCAGAAGTAGCACGAAGCGCAAAACAACACAATGTAATGCAATAGTCCCAAGACCATAGCAACAACAAAGGTCTCAAGTAAGATAAGATCCACATACATTTATTTTCATCTTATACACTCACACTTACTTTATGCATTCTAGATACAATTTACATTCTTGAATTTGGACCTCACTTTGAGAGTCCCAATATATACTACTAACCATTTACTTTCACTTGTGTGTAGGTACATAGGTTCAGAGTGTGCATACCTAGACGTAGTAGAAGACTCTAGCACCCAGTTTTTCAACCCTATATGATCAAATATTACGATCATCCAAAGGCCAGATAGTCAGAGTATATGTTCATCAACCCTCCTTATGGTTGATATCAAGCAAACACAGGCACAAACGTAGATATCCAAATCCAACAAAAGTAGTGGTTATGAGAAACCCATCCTCTAGTGTTGTAGCAATGAAAATACCGAGGCACCATTCATATATGTAAAAGGGAATCAGCCCCTTACATATTTGTACAACCCTTCGAAGGGTTTTATTGTAGTCACAAAAGAGGACAAAAGCATAATACAATACAATACAATACATCTTTTATTGCTTTTATTCATTTGCTTTATATGGTGCATATTTTTATCATCTATAGATCCCACCAAATCAAATCATATCCCTTCAACTATGTGCATGAAAATTTGACCTTCTTTTATCCTTCATAGATTCATAATCAAAAAAAAATTCCATGTCCATTATCCAATCAGTCAACTCTTCCTGGTTTAACCTTCCATTAAAATTGGGAGTATCCATCTTTGGCTTATATCCCATATTTAAAATTTCTTGAATCAAATATTGCTCTAATTCTTCACCTTGAGCTTTGTGTGACCAGTTTCCTCCTCTTCACTATCACTAATTTCCTTAAGATGAACTCCTCTCCTTTGGGTAGTCTTAATCATATCTAACATAGCAATAAATTCTCTCAATATTTTTGTTGCATTCACAGGTTAGTGTCCAAAACCATGTGATCTTTCTCTTCCTCATTATGACATCTTTATTAAAACTCCTACTTTGATACCAAATAATATAGATAATATAAGGGAGTCCTCCTATGGATGAATATCTCAAGAAAAAAAAGTTCCCCTTCTATTCAAATTTTAAGATGCACAATAATCATATGTGAAATCAACAAAGTTCAAGATGACAAGACAAGTTTCAAATTTCTCTATGAGATGGTTGAGTTTAATATGACAATACCTCTATATTCCTTGTATGATAGCTTTCTACGATGGCATATTTTCCATCCTTATACAATGGTCTGCTTGTATGGTAG
This sequence comes from Wollemia nobilis, assembly GCA_028583015.1. Lineage (NCBI taxonomy): Eukaryota > Viridiplantae > Streptophyta > Pinopsida > Araucariales > Araucariaceae > Wollemia > Wollemia nobilis. Next base: position 1,176,588 of record JAQPPZ010017049.1, on the reverse strand, counting down.
ATAGGTTCCACTGTATATAAGGCTTAATTGCACATCTTATGATGGCAAATCCTATTGCACAAGATGACAATGTTTGAAATAACAAAACAATATTTATGGATGGTAGTCTTACAATATGAAAATATCTCCTACACATGATGACAAGGTTTGATATGAAAATGTCTCAAGATGATAATGGTGCATGTTTACTTTACCAAAATATGATGGTGGCATAAGACGAGGGGGTCATAAGATGACAATTATCATCGTTGATATTATACTCATAATACATTCATGATGGTGAATCCTCTTCTAAAATATATTCCTATTTTACATGAATTATCATAAAATGTGCATGGTCTTGTGCAACTTAGTCTATTGGTTTTTCTACTTGCAAAACCATCTCTTGCATAATGGTCCTATGTTTATCCTTCAAACAACACCTCCTTCATAGACTACAACCAAACCTATAACCTACACACACACTAGTTGAGATTTCTATAACATGCATGCCCATAATGCACTCATATTACACATGGAAAAATTGACTAGAGTGAAATTTAGAATTATATTGTATTAATAATTCAATGGTTACATTATACAATGTAATATATATTCCTTGTTCAACTGTTCAATTATATTCAAGTTCGAACTTCAACATAGTCCTCTTCAAACATGCCAACTTATCTATACTCCTCTCAAACCCCTTTTAATTTATCTATTTTTCTTTATTTTCTTTGCATCCCCTTCTCAACCATTCTAATTCCACTTCCTATTCTTTCTCCTACTTGTCATTCCTCCTTCCTCTTCCATGTTTCTATCCATTCCTCTCTTCTCTTTTTCTAGGTATGTTATTTGTTTTTAAGGTGGTAAAATTTATTTTATATGTGGGAGGCTGGTGACAATTATCCTTTTTATAACCATCTAAATGATCCTGCATCATATAACTTGACAAGATTTAAACCTAGGCCTTCTCCTTAAAAGTTGAGGAATATAACAAATTGAGCTAATGTTATTTGATATATTAGGTTTTAAGTATTAATATGGTATTTATACAAATTCAAATAATTTTAATTTTAATTGTATAATTAGTGAGATATATATGAAAAATATGGTTTTCTTATATATATTTTTAAAGATTTTTTTCAAAATTAATGTTTTATTAATTTTAGGAATGTGTTGAATTAGTTTAAGTCTAAAGCATTTTTAAGATTTAATCATAAAAGTTGTCTAGGGATTAGGATTATGGATCAAAATTGAAAGTTTTTTTTTACTTGAAAGGTAGTTTTATTATTATTATTTATTAAATTTATATGAATGAGCCACCATGTCATAGTATTACAACAAAGTATGCTATTATACACCTTGATACAAGCATGCCCATCATAATGTGAAGATTTGAACTTTTTCATTTTCATGTAGTTACAACCTATTGTCATTGCTCCAATATGCATAGGATATATAATATTATATAATATTTTATAAAGTGGTCAAATGGTACTAAAATAGGAGTGGTGTTACAACATTCCGTAATTGATTTATATTATTTTACAATGTTCTTTTTTAAACAAGTTATATGTGAATTTTATTGGGTTCACTCTTATAAAAACATTAACACATTAAATATCCTATTAGAATAGTTAAAATAAATATAAATTTTCTCTCTTATGCTTTCATTTTTATTAAATTAATACCTTTCTTCTATCAAATTCTTGAAGTCATTTTCATTAAAATATACAATCTCCTTTCATTAATTACATTCTAAAATTTTACTTTTGATAAGGTAAAAATCAACACTACAATTAACTAAAGTATCTACCTCTTATTATATATATAATTCTAAGATACTCCCTTAAACAATACTTAAAATTTTAAAATAATAATATTATTAACCTAAATCCCAATTTCTTTTTTAGTAACATCAATAAAAGTATTCATTATTTTTCATAAATAATTTAATGCATGTGAGGTGTGGAGGAATAATCTCATGCCAAAAGTAAACATCTTCTTCTGGTTGGAGTACAAGGTAAGTGTTTGACTTTGGATAATATTCAAAATAAATGTTTTGTGATTGCTAATAGATGTTTCCTGTGTGGATTAGCAAAAGAAACACCTGAGTACCTTTTTGCAGAATGTCCATTCGCCTTGAAGGTTTTTGGCTTGTTGCTGAGATTCTTGTGTTTGGATTGGGTCCTCCCTAAGGATTTGTCTTCCTTTTTTGAGAAGTAGAAATCCTCGTTCGATCCTTTTAGTTTTTTGTATTATATCATGCTTGGTGGCACATTTGGAAAGAAATAAACTCAAGGGCATTCAAGAACATATCATGTAAGCCTCATTCAGTATTTGTGAATGCAATGGTAGCAACAATTGAGAATATCGGTATGTTGTCCTTAGATAAGGGCTCTATAGGTAAGGAAGTAGAGATTGATAAGGCATTGGGTTTGAAGTCTCACCCTTGTTCCCTAAGAATCAAATTGCTTCCAATATGGACACTGTATAGGAACCTCCCCTCCTGGTTGGATGAAGCTAAATTTTTATGGAGCTTCCAAAGGAAATCCTAGCATGGTCGGAGCTAGGGGAGTTCTTAGGGACTTGAATGAGTAAATTCTGTTGGCATTTGCTAAGAATCTAGGAATCCAGACTAGTCACATGGTAGAAGCTAGAGCACTCTACCAAGGTGCCCTACAAGTGAGATCTATGAACTGTAGAAAGGTTATTTTTGAGGGATATTATTTAAACATTATCAAGTTGGTCAATGGGAACTATACTTCCACTTTGAATATAGTAAATATGATAGATAAAGTTATTATAATAAGTTAAAATTTGGAAGCAGTACAATTTAATCATATTTTTAGGGAAGAAAATAAATTTGCTAACTTCCTGGCTAACTTGGGACTCTCTCAAAATGGTGTGTCAATCTGGTGCAATGAGTTCCCGAAAGTTTTAAATCAGCTAGATAATGAAGGCAAGAATAGATAAACTATTAAGTGCTCTGTTGGAGACCAAAATGAGGGAAAGGCTGAGTGAAATGGTACAATTTTTATTTTTGAAGAGACACCTTTATTCAAATATTTTGAATTTGAATAGAAATTTAAGTTGTACAGCAACATTAAGCAACTAGTACAAATGGCTTTTCCAAGTGGGTCTGACTCAAAGACATGTTGGAATGCACTTGGATGGGAAGGCCCAAGCCCAATTTCAAAAGTTTTATTTTGTTTCCCATAGTCTATGTTCTCCCCCGCGTGGGTAGCTTGTGCATGTTCTATTTTAAAATCCCTTGTGAGGGATTGTGGTGTGTTTAGTTTCATTTGTGGTTGATGTTTTTTTTTCCTTGACTCTTGCAGCTCCTGTGAGAGTGTTCTCTTCTAAGGATTCTAGTTTCTCATGGTGGCCTACGTGCCCTTTTACCTCTTTATTAGCTGGAACCTTTTTATATAAGGTTTGGAACCCTTCTAAAACCCCTTCTTCTACCTAATAAAAAAATATATATAATGCATGTGAGAAAATACCATATGGTCTTCATAGTTATTTATTGAATTTTCTTATGATTCTTAGTAGGTAAGGTAAGGAAATTTTTTTAGTTAATTATATGTAAAAAACTTATGCTCATTACCTTTCCTAGGTTTTGTTTATTATATGTAAAAACCTTATGCTCATTAGATTTCCTAGGTTTTTTTTTCTAAGCATTATGATAATTATGTTTGATGAACCTGACCTGTAGACATTTTCACCATGAATTAATTTATATTCCTTGCAATAATTTCATTGTTGTAGATTCTTTCAGGTTAAAAACATTAAAATTAATTAATAGAGCAATCCTCTCCATAGAATGCTTAATGTTCTAGTTTTGATAAAATTGTTTAATATATAATCAACTTTTTAAATGTCATATTATTATATAATATTATTTTAAAAAATTATTTATATGGAATTGAAATAGATCCTATTCTATTACATCATGAATATATAACGGTATTACAATAGCTTAACAATTATAAATGTAGTGTTTAGCAAAATTTGAACATGAGTTTTTCTAGAGAGGAAATTAATTGATTGAATTAATGTCATTTGATCTCTTATATAATATTATTAATTTTAAAAATATTAACTATATATATATAATTTTTAATTGGTTAAATAGGATTAAAATTTACCCCATCTATATTCCACATGACCTTATTACTATAGTGTTTCAACAAATTACATAATAATATTATAGTATATTTGATAATTATGTATATCACACTTGGTAGGATTTGAATCCAAGACTTTGCCATGCAAATTAAGGTATGTAATTAAGTTTATATTATTTGATAACATTTATAAAATATATATATTTAATTGGTTAGATGGAATTGCAATGAGCCCACTCTTATTACATCATGATCATATCTAATGATTACAAACAACTTGACAATTATGCTTATATCACCTCACTTAAGTCTTCTTCGGATTCAAGATATATAACTAGCTAAACTTATGCTATTTATTAATATTTATACATTATATTTGTATTATATTTACTAAAATAATGAATGAATTTTAGATGATATGTTAAATTATATATGAATTCTAAACTTTTATAAATATGTTCATGTGTGGGGCACAATCAAACAGTGAAATAACCAATATAATAATAGTAAGAGCTTGAGAAATATTATAGCTAAGAAATAAGAAAAATGATTATCATTTGAGTAAGCATAATGATGAAGGCTTTGAAACTCCAAGAAGAAGGTACAAGGTTTGAACCTAAAACATGTAGAGTTATACATCATGTTATGATAACTAAAACATGGTTGATAAATATATATGGGGTAAACAACATCCTCTATGAGGATTGTCCTATATGACTTATGGGCTCATGGACATTAAAAGTTATTTTACTTTACTTTTAAATGATATAATATTTAACGAATAATCTTCTATAAATAATAAAAACATAGCATATAATTTTTTTTCCATTAAAATAAATTTAATAGAAAACGTAAAATAAAAAAATGTGTTATGTTAGTATCATTTATAATAAGTTTTGTTTACTTAGATCCATTTTCACTTACGTTGTATTTCACCTAAGTATTACAAGAGATGAAATTAAAAGTATATATTTTTTCTGGAGAAAAAGAGGTTGTACTCAGGTCCCCACCCTTGATAGATCACAAGTCTCTCCTTTAGAGCTTGAGATTTTGCAAATAGATTCAATTTTCATCTCAATTGAGTTGCTATAGCTATATACCTACATCTTTTGTCATAAAAATTTTGAATTCTTTATTTCCATTTTTTGGATCTTCAATTTTCTTTGTATATACAAATATTTCATAATACAACATCCTTCTTCTTGACATTTTTTACAACAACCTTTACAATACCATAACCCCACCTTTATTATCTGCACATTGCATCTTAGTATATTAATATTTTCAAAATTGTTAGTTTCCTTCCTGAAGCATAAGTGCAACCACAAGAATTCTAATAAATAGTTTAGCAATCTCAAAAATTTGAAAGTTATAATCCATACTCTATTCCATAATCCAACCAACAACTCAAATAATTTATTTAGCCATGAAGTCCATCTAATGTCATATTTTTTTGCTTTGGCATATAAAAATTATACTCACTTCATGAAAGCATGGTCTGCATTACTAAATCTAGACCATTAGTTTCCTCTAATGCAATGATCTATAAATGGATCCCCTGAAACATTTTATAGTCCTCTAAAACATTATTTTGAATGTGTTCATTTTATATTTTTCTTTTCAACATTAGATAAATTTACTACTTCCTCAAACCATGGAGAAGAGAATTTAACTTCATGATCCTCTATTAAAACCCCTCCATTGGCTAGCATATCTGCACATTTGTTCCCTTCCCTTAATGTATGCATAAACCTGATTTCTTCAAACTCTTTAGCAAGGTCTTGTATTTAAATAATTAACTCTTGTATGTTTCATGGAGCATTTTCTTTCCTCAAAATTGTATTTATTACTATTAAATGAATCGTCCTCCATCCATACTTTGTTCCATTTAATTTGTCTATATATTTTTAATCCTTCCAATATCACCTAAGCTTTATCTTCCTTAAGTGTCTCAAATCCACTATTGAAAGTATAATGTGGCAATATCTCATTCTTATTATTTATGATTATTCCTTCTCCTCTTATTGGTCTTGGATTTCCTTTATATTCTCCATAAAAATTCAATTGATCAACTTTGCTTCTAGTGGTTTCCACTTTATATTATTTGCCTTCCTTTTATTTCTCCTACACCCAACATCATAATTTCATTTGATGACTTGAATCCATCTATTAAGTATCTCTAACTCAATATTAGGGATTGGATGATTTGATAGGGCTTGCTTAGCTCCTTATTGGCTAAACAAATCTTCCTTTTCATTACCTCTAATTTGCTTTACTTTCCTTTAAATATTATTTTGTTCCTTTATAGCCATAAATTCTAAAGTATTGCATCTTTTTTTGTATCCCATATTATCTTCAACACCTCACCTTTAAAAGTTCTCTACCATCACTTTAACCATTCAATTTTACCACTCATCACCATGCATTTAGCACATATATTAAGAATCCATTTCCATAGTTTCCAAACTATTGAGTAGTGTCCTAGGATATGGTTCATACTCTCCTCATTTTTATATATAATACATTGTGAGGGGCCATAAAACACCTTTTCTTTAGGTTATCCTAGTATAAAAATTTGGTGTGACCTACTAGACAAACATTTTAACTTTTTGGAATGCTTTACCTATCCAAAATATCTATTCATATTCTTGTGGTATTCTTATTTTTTTGGTGATTTAAATTATATTTGCTTCTTATTATGTATTATGTTGAGCTATTCAACTTCAAAATCAGCTTATCATTGGCTCTCCTCATAGTAGTCATTATTAATATATTTTTGCTCTACTACATGCTAGCAACAATGTTTGATATGCTTGTAAAAAAATCTTCTTTTCATTTGTATCTTACTTCCTAATACTTTTACATAATGTCTGAAACCCTATCACCATTCTTGAAATAATCTCATCAATGGTTTCAAAATTGAATCTAGATTGAGTGATTTTTTATTACACCAAGTACCAATCCAAATATAGTTTTTTCTCTAGTTTCCACCACCCATATTAGACCTTTAATCACTAGATTAATTGAATTTTTTAGATTGTTCTATAGTTAAAAAAATCTGGTAGTGAGACTACACTAAATATTAAGCTTGGGTCATTGGGATCAATGTACTTAGAAGAATTATTTCCCATTATCTTTGACTCATTTTGTACAATCTCCAAATTAATTTTTCCCTTAGATATAAGTATGCATCTATAAGTACTCTTAAATCAAGACCTTCCCTAGTTTTATCATCACACACCTTGCTTAGTTTCACCAAAGAAAATTTTATTTTATCATATAACCCTAACCACAAAAATGATTGCATAATTTAGATTAAGCTTTTTTCTATTGATTTTGTCATAGTATACAAGGACATATAATATGTTATAATGGTCTATAAGACTGATTTATTTAGTTGCACTCTTCTTGATAATGATAGTCTTCTACCTTTCCATGCCAATAGTTTATTCTAAACTTTATTTATAATTGGATTCTACAATTCTATCCTCATTTTCCCCTCAAATAAAGGCATCCCTAGATATGTTTTTGGTAAATTTATCTCCTCCATTTGAAGTAACCTACATATCCTCTACTCTAATTCTAGTTAGAGTATTTAGGAAATAAATTTTGGATTTTGTCGTATTAACTTTCTGCCTCAACACTCTTTCATGTTCCTTTAATAAGTTATTCAAATCTCTCACCTCATTTTTGCCTGCCCTCCCAAAAAGGGTTGTATCATCTACAAACTATTGATGGGTAATGTTGTTGATGTTATTACTAACCTTAAGTCTGCTTATTAGCTCATTTTTGTATGCCTTTTTTGTGTTCCTTCCCAATGCCTCTACCAAGATAATAAATAGATATGGTGGCAAAGGATCTCTTTTTATAATATCCCTCTTGGCTTTAAATGATCTTGTTACTAGCCCATTGAATGACACTAAATATGATACTTAGAGACATAAGCCTTAATCCATTTGAATCATTTCTTCCCAAATCCAAAATTTTCTAATACTACAAAAAAAATCCATTTAACCCTATTATAGGCTTTATTCATATCAATTTTTAAGATCAATACTCTATCTTTTCTAGAAATAGATGAATGCATTACTTCATGAGCTACTATGATGCCATCCAAAATATGTCTCCCTTTCATAAATCGTTCTTGATATTCTAAAATAGTAGTGGTCTTAACCAATTTTTCATCACTTTGGAGAATATCTTATATTTGATATTACATATGATATGGACCTAAATGATTCAAATAATTTTACATCCTTATTTTTTGCAATCAAGGTAAAATATGTTGACTTATTTTATAAGGTATGTAATATTTTACCCTATACTATTCCACTGCTACCAATAAATAATCCTTTACAATTTCCTAGTTATGCTAATAGAATCATGTAGAGAGTCCACTCAAACTTGGGGATTTGTCCTTATCAAAATATAAAAGAGCTTAATGAACTTCTAGAGTAATAGGCTCCATCAATTTGCTATTGTCTTCATATGTTATAACTAAAGGTACTTCTTGTAGTAGTTTATCATTAGGAACTTCAATATCCTCAAATCCTAGGATATTATAGTTAAAAAGTCTCCTCTTCTCTGATTTCACTCTAGTCTTCGATCCAAACCCCTTCTATTGATTTAATTCTACTAATTTTAAATTTTGATCTCTGTACTATTTCCATCCTATGAAAAACTATATTTTTATCTTCTTTTAACCAAGCCTATCTAGATTTTAATCTCTTTCTCTTCCTTACTCAAATTACTATATATTCACTAAGCAACTCCCTCTCTTCTGATATTGAATAATTGTGGTCACCTTTTTGGAACTTTGAAAGCTCTTTTAGTTTTTTTTATTCTCAAAAATATTTTTGAAAGTGTTCTTGTTCCATTATTTTAATCTAGATGCCATTGATTTAATTTTTTTTGGAAGTGTATACAACCCATTGTTTCCTAAATTATTTTATCTCTCTACTATCATATCAAAAAATTGAGGATGGTCTTTTCACATCTACTCATATTTAAAATATGATACTTACCATCATTTTAACTCTTATTGGCTAATGATATAAACCAATATTTCTTGAGGTATTAATTTTAGCACAAGTCCCTTCATCTAGCCAATGATCTTAGAGAAGGCATCTATCTAATTTTTTTATTATCAAATTTTATCCTGTCCTATTTTTGGTCCATGTATAGTTGTCCTATCCAAACTCAGCCTCCCATAGATTATTATTTTGAAAAAAAAGTTGAGAAAACTCTCATACTTTGGGTTGTTTTCCTAATTCCCCAAAAAAATCATCTAGCTTGGTTATGGTATTAAAATATCCTATGATCATGAATTAATTTTCTTAGTCTTTACTTCTCATAAAGGCTTCAATCCCACTTCATACTTCTAATCTACCTATATGAGTTATGGGAACATTGACATTGATAAGGATATAAAAAATATCTACAAAGTAGCATGTGACTAATGAGGCTATCTAATGCCTAGTTTTATGAATGATTTCATAGAATCTTCTAACTAGATTCCTACATATTAGAATTCCTCCTACCACTCCTAAATCCACATCCCATTCACATCTTGCCCATATTTCTTTCATAGTTTTGGAAAAATTTTCCTTTGTCATTTTAGTTTCTTGGATACAAAGAATATCAAGCTTATTTATTGGTCTTCATTATTTATTTATTTTCAATTTTTTTGACCTATTTTTTGGAACATGAAAACAATCCTCATCCATATAATTTTTTAAGTTTATATTACGGTTTTCTACATATATTTTTGTTGGACTTCTCTTAGGGCATGATCTCTCAATATGTCCTACCTCATGATATCTTCTACATCTAAAAGATATGTTTTCATAATTCATGGTTTAGGTCCATAACTTACTCTCATACTTAAGAATGACTGATTCTAGCAAAGGTTTAATGATATCAATCATAACTAATATATAGGCATAAATAACCAAGACTCCATATTTTGTAATTTTTGAAAACTCAAGGAATTCTCCTAGATTGTTGCTTATTACCTTGAAGGTATCCATTTCCTAGAATTCAATGGGTAACCCATACATCCTAATCTAGACTAGTACTAGGGACAAATTTATGTTTTCATGTGCAAATCCTTCATACCAGTGGGAAAGTAAGATTCATGCTCTTCCCATAAATCAAGGACCCTCTTTCAGGATTCTATCTCTTTCCTTATTGAAAAAAAAAATGGCTAGGAAGAAACCTTTGAGGAAAAAAGGATAGACTCACTCCTTGATACTTCCATCTCCTATCAATCAATTTTCTTATAACAAAATCCCCTAGCTAAGACCCATTAAATTTACCAATGGTTACCTTATCTTTGAGAAATGAGGATCATTGGGTGTGTGATCCTCCCTAACCTATATACTAGGGATGATTTTAAGGATTTAGTTGTAAATCAATTCATGGGAAGGACACTATAACTCTATAGCTATTGATATTTACCAATATATCCTATAGCAATAATATTAATTGAACTAGAGATTACATCTCCCAAAACTTAATGCATCTGATAATATTACCTCTACAATAAACCTACAACAAACTATATGTAGAGCTTCAAAAATAATGAAGGGATAAATAAAAATTAAGCTAAAAAATTCTATGCCTAAACAAAATGTCCCACATCATTGATACCCTAGTCGAAGTAGTATTATATTCTTTAAAAATATACATTATCAATATGGATATATGGAAATTTTTATTTTCTTAAATTCATTTTTTCATTTACATTGTATTTTTCCTAAATATAAGGAGAGATGGGATTAAAAATATACATTTTTTTGTTGGAAAACAAGGGGTTGTTCTTGGGTCCCCCACCCTTAACAAATCACAACTCTCTTCTTTAGAGCTTGAGATTTTAAAAATTGATTCAATTCTCAAGTCAATTGAGTTACTATAGCTAAAAACCTACACCATTTTACATAAAGTGTTTGAATTCTTGATTTTTATTTTTTTTATACTTTTCAATTTTTGTGTGAATACAAAAAATCTAGAATTCAACATACTTTGAGGATCATGAAGTGAATGCAAATAGGGTAGACAATAGATTACAATTGTTCAAGTTTCAATTTTAATTTTTTCTTGAGAACAAGGGATTGTACTCAGGTCCCCCACCCTTGTGATGCAGGAGCATCCAGCAGCACCTGATGTAGAGGCATTTGAAAAATTGCCTAAGGAGAAAAAACGTCGTGATTTCGCGACGTGTCGTGAAGTCACGACAGAAAAAGGAAAAGAGGGCGAGGAGAAAAACTTGTCGCGATATCGCGATAGAAAAAGTGTCGCGATATCGCGACACAAAGTGGAGAGAGAAGGCACAGTGGAGAAATGTCGTGATTTCACGACCGGAGCAGGAGAGAGAAAGTGCATAGAGAAAATGTCACGATTTCGTGACATGTCATGAAATCGCGATCGAAGGGGCAGGAAGAAGCCAAGGCAGGAAACCGTCGCGATATCGCGACATGTCGTGAATCGCAACCCGAAGCAAGAAAGTGAAGGCGGAAGGCAAGCTGTCGTGAAATCGTGACATGTCACGATTTCATGACCCGAAGGAGAAGCGGACAACGAGATAGAAAAATGTCGCGATATCGTGACATGTCACGATATCGTGACCCGAAGGAGGAGGAGACAGCGAGAAAGGAAAATGTCACGATTTTGCGACATGTCGCAAAATCGTGACCCGACGAAGAGGAAAGGCAGTGAGGAGGAAGATGTCGCGATTTCACGACAGGTCGCATTTTCGTGACCAGAAGGCGAAGAAGAAGCCAAGGGAGGAAGATGTCGCGATTTCGTGACATGTCGCATTTTCACGACTTGGAGGCGAAGAAGGAGCCAGCGGAAGAAGATGTCGCGATTTCGCGACATGTCGCATTTTTGCGACCAGAAGGAGTGAGAGGAAGCAGAGAGGAGAAGATGTCGTGATTTTGCAACATGTCACATTTTCGCGACTCGAAGCAGATAAATGAGGCGAGGGAGAAAAATGTCATGATATCGCGACCAAAAGAGAAGAGGAAGAGGTAGCGAAAGAAGATGTCACGAAATCGTGACATGCTGCATTTTCGGAGACCGTTACAGAGAAACAGGTGGCATTCTCGAAAACCGTTATAGAGTGACAAGTGGCAACTTTCGAGGCTATTACAGAATGACAGTGCGACAACAAAAAAAAGTCATAACGACAGTTACAGAGCTGTTACAGGAGAAAGCGGTCGTGAACGGGAGTGGACGGTAGTTACAGAGGCCAATGCGGATTACAGTTACGAAGACGAACAGTCGTGGCGAAGACGAATCGAAGGGCCACCAGTGGAAGACAGAGAGTCAGACCGGAGTTATAAAAAGGGCAAGCCGAGCCTTTCACAAGGGTTGGAAAATAGCTAATGGCAGAGTCGAGGAGAACCGGCTAGAGTGCGTTTTCCAATCAGAGTTGCTTTATTTCTTCCTGGGAACGCAGGCAGATTCGCCGAGCGTGAGGCAGCCTGCATCGGGGAGATAAACTACGCCTACGGGCTAGTGTTGTGATTGGTCTACTGTGACCAAGTGGGAGAACTGTGCTGCGCACCAGTTATTATAAAGCCTGCGGGCTGTATTCTAAACTTTGTAAGTTAATTAATGAAGCGTCGGGATTTCATTTTCTGGTAAAGTGTGTGTTCCAATTTTTTGCATGAAAATATTAGATTTGGTAGGGGGTGATTTTTTGTACCCCATCACCTTGATAAATTAGAACTCTCATCTTTAGAGCATGAGAGTTTACAAATAGATTCAATTTTTATCTCAATTAAGTTGCTATAGCTAGAAACCTACATCATTTTACATAATATATCTAGTTCTTGATTTTTATTTTCTAGAACTTTTTCAATTTTTGTGTAAAAGTAAATAGTCTAGAGTTTAACATCCTCCTTGAAATTTCCCTACAACAGCCTTCACGATACCAAAACTTCACCTCTACTATCTATGCATTGCATCTAAGCAGAGTAATATTTCTAAAACATCTCACTATCATAGTTTGCTTTACCAAATCTAAATTACTAGTTTCCTTCCTAAAGCACAAGTGCAACCACAAAATTTATATTAAGTAATTTATATGAAAGCACGTTAATGTTATAAAATAAAGCAGATATTACCAATGGAAAATATTAAAGTAAATATTAATCATTATTTGAATCAGACAGTCAACATTTTCTTGTCAGCTTTAGCTAAACTTACTACTTCCTCTAACCATGGAGAATAGAATTTAACTTCATGATCCTCAATTAAAACCCCTCTATTGTCTAGCCTATCTGCACATTTGTTTCCCTTCCTTAATGTATGTGTAAACTTGATTTCTTCAAACTCTATAGCAAGGCCTTGAATTTCCATAATTATCTCTTGTATGCTCTATGGAGTCTTTGCTTTCCTCAAAATTGCATTTATTACTATGAGTGAATCACCTTCCATCCATATTCTATTCCATTTCATTTGTTTGCATATTTTTAACCCTTCCAAAACTTCTCAAACTTCAACTTCATTATTTGTCTTAAATCCACTATTGAAAGCATAATGAGACAAAATATCTCTATTATTTCTAATTATTCCTTCTCCTATTGCTAGTCCTAGATCTCCTTTAGAGGCTCCATCAAAATTCAATTTGATCAACTTCACATTTGGTGGTTTCCACTTTATATTATTTGTCTTCTTTTTGTTTCTCCTATACCCAACATCATAATTCCATTTGATAACTTGAATCCATCTATCAAGGCTCTATACTTCTAGATTAGGGATTGGGTGAGTTGATAGGGTTGGTTTAGACTCCTCTATGGTTAAAAAAATATTCCTTTTCATTACCTCTAAACTGCTTTCCTTTCCTTTAAATATTCTTTTATCCTTTTCTAGCCATACAATCCAAAGTATTATATCTTTTGATATATCCTAAATTGTCTATAAAGCCTCACTTTTAAAAGTGCTTTCTCATTGCTTTAACCATTCTTCAGTTCTACAAATATATATAATATGAATATACATAAATAAAATATAATTAATACTTTTTATTAATTTATATAATATTAAGTTGTTTAGTTGTACCTATATAATAGCTCAAATTTCTTCTTAGTTAGTTTTCCACTTTTCTTCTTATATTCTAAATTTATTTTGAAGTTTTTCTTTTAATGTTTATATTTATTTACAATTATTTTTAAATTTAATTATAAATAAAAAGTTATATTATCCTTTAAATAATAAGTTTAACTACTTCTTGGTTTAGATGAAGAGTGAAAAATAAAACTTTTTAATGAAAGACAAATATTATTTTTCCTTTCTTTAAAGGATAACATAACATTTAAAAGGTTTTAAAAATTGTAAATTTGATTCTTGAATGTGTTAACTTTTAAAGATATTTATGGCTTGAAGTAGAACTAGGGTTTGAGGCAAACTGATGGCAGAATGCAAGGCTTAGGTTGGTAATTCTTTGCATCAAATTGTGCTCAGAACAAATGCAAGTCCTTTTTATTTATCTATTTTTCTCTTGGTGTGAATTGTTAGGGTTTTTTCAAATTTCTATGCTTTTCAATGGCCCCCAAACCTGGTGGGCCATCAAATAGTGCTGGAAATATTGAAGAAAAGATACGAAAAAATGGAACCCACATAGCATCCCCAAAAATGTTTACTACTAATGATTCACAAGTCAATCAGGGAGATGTGTCCTTCAACCAATGATATTTTGCATAAACAATTAAGGATAACAATAGGAGAGAGGTCCACACAGAGGTACAAGCTGTAAAATAAATGCAAGAATCTAAAAAACAAGAAAATACATAACCAGAACAAACATAGATAAATGGGTGTTTTCCTCAAGCAGACTCAATTCCTATCCTTGAGATTGTAAAAGAATTAATTGTAGAAGATATCATGTACAAATCCACCCATGCTTTGATTTGTAAATTTGTGGGGTTGAGGCCATCCCATCGTTTCTTATACAACTGGACAAGGAAACATTGGGATCCCCAAGGAGAAGTTGATATTTTGCTTCTTTCAAATGGGTACTTTGTAGCAAATTTTATATTGGTATCAAATAGGAACAAGGATTTTTAAGGGGGGCCATATAACATTGGACTGGTGGGTTTATTCATGCAACCCTGGTGACCTGCATTCAATCCTCGTGTGGATCCATCGGTCGCCCCAATATGGCTAAAGCTCTTTGCTCTCTCGCTTGAATTTTGGAGAGAGGATATCCTTGGGATGATTGGTAACCTCCTGGGCACATATATAGGAATATTATGAGAATGAGTAGAGGGGGGATCAATAGCATATGCAAGGATATGTGTGGAGATGGACCTAGAAAATCCACTCCTAGTAGAAATTGAATTGCGAGTGGGAATAAATACATGGAGACAACAAGTGGATTATGAATCGATTCCTTTTAGGTGTAGAGCTTACCATGAGTATGGGCATATGGTAAGAAACTACCCTAAAATAGGAATAGAGGAGATGCATCAACCTAAAACTAATCCTAAAAATCCTCCCCCACAAAAAAAAAATGATGAAGGGTTTTAAATAGTAACAAGGAGAGTCCAAAGAAATAATTATCAAGCAAGAGGACAAAATCCAACTAAAGCAAGAAAAATGAACCAACACCTAGATTGGAGGGCATATTCTAATAAATATGAAATCCTTAAATTAGATGATCCAATGGAAGGGCAAGAGGATTCAAAGGTGGAACCGATCAATGACAAGGACCAACAACAAGAAAAAAAACAATATATCCATCTGGAGTACACCCCCATCCCATAGGAGACAAACCCCTCCCAAATTATAATTGATCAAAATTTTGAAATTGGGGAGAGTCAAAAAAATCATAATACTGTGACACAATAACAAGAATCATAGACATCTAGGCCCCAATAAATTTACTTGTTAGGGGCTTGGGAAGAGCAACAAAAAACACCAGAGATATCTATGTTTCAACAAAATGATATGGTAAGGACAATGATAGTGCATGTACAAGATCAAAATCCATCAAAATATATCATTATGGGAGTGGTAGAGAAAAATAGAGAGAAGCCAACACTAGGAATCAACCAGATAGAGAAGCGACCAAAGAATACAAGTTCACAAAGGGTGGGAAGAAAAAAAATAAGGACAAAATACAACAACAAGGAGAACAAATGAGTGAATTTGGATTGGTAAAGCCCATTTCCAACTTCTACAATATAGACCCTCAATGGTTATAAACACACGGAATGTAAGGGGTTTAAACAACCACCCTAGACAATTGGTTGTTAAGAAAATGATTTTAGAAAACAACCCAGATGTGGTTTTGCTACAAGAAACTACAACTTCCTTAGAAGCTATGGAAAATATTGCCAAGAAATATTGGGGGTAAGCAAATTTTATGGCCCAAGCCTCTCAAGGATTTTTAGGAGGAATAACCACTTTATGGAATAAAAACTACTTCCAATTGATGGACTTAGCTTCAACCAAAGGAATCCTCATGACCAAACTTAGGGAGAGGGACTTTGGTCTTGTTTGGATGATAATTAATTTTTATGGCATAATAGAGGTACGAACTCAAAAAATCCAATGGAAGGCAGTACAAAAATAGAGGAAAACCCATCAGGAAGACTTTTAGATAGTGGAAGGGGATATTAATGCTAAAATTTCAGTGCATGATGAAGAAGGAGGTTTGAACCAGCTCAATGAGAAGGATAGGTTGTTGTTGGCTCAATTAGAGTACCTAGATTTGATTTACATACCCCCCCTAGGATGCATCAACAAATGGACTAATAAGAGAAAAGGAGCATTCACAATAAAATCTAGATTAGATAGGTTTCTTGTGGGGGAGAAAGTCTCCATCCTTTGGCACTATAAATCACAAATTTTGAACCGGTAAGCATCTAACCATTTTCTAGTATCTATCTACATAGGAAAAATACCTCAAGTCAAGAATCGTCCTTTTAGATTTGAGACTTTTTGGCTCCAAAATAATGACTTGCTAGAGCTAATGAAACAATGGTGGGAACAAGAAAAACGAGAACATGAGACAACACAATTTCAGCTTCACTCCTGATTAAAGTTTATCAAAGGTAAATTAAAAAATGGAGTAAATTTCATCGAACATATTTCCAAAAACAAAGAACAAATATTTTAGTTTGAGTGCAAGAAATAGCAAAAAGGATTTGCTTAGAATCTATATATAAAGAGCTTCTCCATAAAGAAAGTCTTTTGATGCAAGAGGAAGAAGAGTTAGACACGAAATAACAAGCCTACTAGATACAACAAGCAAGAATAATTTGGCTGCAAGAGGGAGACAAGAATACAAAATTTTTCCATCACTTAGCCACAACACGTAATCACTATAATAAAATTGATGCATTATCCACAGGGGATGGAAATAGGGAAACTACTACCCTAGGTATGCAAGAAACTAAAAATAAATATTTTTCAACTTTATTTATTGCAAGTCCACACCTTTCCACTCAGCACCAAGAAGGAAATTTTAGAATTCATACCAATGTTAATTTCATAGAGACAAAATGAGGAGATCTTAAGAGATATTAGAGAGGAAGAAGTTAAAGAAATGATTTTTGATATGCAAATAGGGAAGGCCCTAGGTCCAGATGGATTTCTAGCAGAGTTCTATAAAGCCTATTGGGATATAATTACAAAGGATGTAACCCAAGCAGTAGAAGAAGTCAAGACTAGTGGAAGAATCCTTAAATCCTTGAACCACACCTTTTTTGCTCTCATTCCAAAAGGTGGAGATATGGAAGATCTCACTAACTATAGACAAATTTCTCTATGCAATGTGGTTTATAATATAATAAGCAAATTGATGGCAAATAGGTTGAAACAAATCTTACCAAGGTTAATCTCTCCAGAATAGGGGGGATTTATGAAGGGTAGAAAAATTCTAGATGGAGTTGTGATAGCACAAGAAACTAGTTATGAGCTTTGCCAAAATGGAAATAAAGGTATCTTCCTTAAGCTAGATTTATCCAAGGCATATGACAGAGTAAGTTATAAATTTTTAGCCTAAATACTACAAAAAAATGGTTTTAGTGAATAATGGATAAAATGGATTATGGAATGCATCTCTACAGTTTCTTTTTCAGTGCTCATCAATGGTAATGCATCCCAACTATTCAAAGCTTCCAGAGGAACCTGGTAAGGGGATCCACTTTCACCATTTTTGTTCATCATTTTTGTGGAGGGCTTGGGAAGACTCATACAAAAGAGGAAAGCAGAGAATACCATTTCAAGGGTAAGGATTAGCAAGAACATAAATATTACTCTCCTCAAATTTGTGTATGATACAAGGATGTGGGGGGAAGTAATAATAAGATAAGCAACCAATATCAGAAAAATGCTGGAGTGCTACATAGCAGCTACTGGACAACTATTAAATGAAGAAAAATCAATAGTGGTTTTTTTAATGTGATAAAAAAATTAAGAGAACGGATAACCCACATCCTCAGATTCTCAAAGGCATCACTTCCCTTAGAATATTTGGATATCCCCTTAATAGAGAAGGACCTCAAAAATAAATATTGGAAATCAATAAGAGACATAATCCTTTGGAAACTTTTGCATAGGTGGTTAAGTTTTGGAGGAAGAGTAACATTGCTTAAATCGGTTTTACAAGCAATTCCAGTGTATAAATTCTCCATTTTGGCTTCCCCAGAGAGCATCCTAAATTTTTTTGACAATATTATGAGACACTTTCTTTGGTTTGAAGTGTAAGGTAACCACACAAGGGCACTAGTTAGTTGGGACAAGGTTTGCAAGCCTAAGGAAGTTGGAGGTTTGGTAATTAGAACAACAATGAAAAACAACCAAGATCTAACAAACAAGTTGTATTGGAGATGGCTAACTCATCCTAACCAACTTTGGAGCAAAGTATTGAAAGTTAAATACTATCCCTCACAAAATATAAAATATCTTCTATGTCTTCCGGTATCAAGAGAGGGATCATAGACTTGGAAATCTCTAAATAAAGGAGCATCACTTATCAAAGAAGGGTTATACTGGAAAGTGGGATATGGCAAAAATGCTAGACTATGGGAAGATTCTTGGGAATATTTCTCCCCCATAATTGATCAATACACCCACTTAATAGGACTCAAGGAAAACTTTAAAGGAAAGGATGGACTCTCATAAGTCAATATTTTAAAATGCTAGATCAATTGTAGGACAATATTAGTCAGTGGCAAGTACCAGAGGAGTTAAGGGAAGAATGGGCTAAGGAGAAAAGAGAACTGAAAGAAATATTAGATAGATGAAAGTGGCCAAGGTGTAATGGACCTGATCAAATTAGTTGGGGACATACCCAATTAGGAATTTATACTGTCAAAGAAATAGAAAGATTATCCAAAGCACTAAAATTGGTCCAAACCCCTCTTGGTTGCAATTATGGCAACCCAAAGGATGGCCAAATATAAATTGCTTTATGTGGTTGGTTGCACATAACAGTATTATGACCCAAGATAACATGAGGAGACGTGGATTTATTGGACCCAACTAGTGTGTAATGTCACCAAGAGGAGGAAACAATGGGCCACCCTCTTTTTTGTGTCCCTATGCCCAAATAGTCTGGAGTTTGTGGTACATTATTATTTTTCAATAAAAAAGATTCATTCTAATTGAGAACAACTTTTGGGACAATTGGAAGACTAATAGATTCAAATCAAAGACCTTGAAGAAAACTTGGGATTTGGGTTTGGGTTTCATCTGTTGGTACCTTTGGTTGGAATGTAATAACAAGATTTTCAACGAGGAATTTAGACCAGATAAAAGAATCTAGGGCACTCTAATTAGGAAAATTTTAGAGACATTGTAGGCTAAAAACCAAGAGGACTCTCAGATGGTAGAGAATGAAGTAGATATATGGATACAACTCTGAAAACAATTATAATATGGGAACTAAGAAAGGAAGGATAAGAATAGAAAGAGGGCTTTATAGACTCAGGGTGAAGTCTATGGATTGAAAAGGAAAGGGTAGATGGAATACCTTTAGGGGTCATCCAACAGGGACTAAAACTTCTATAGTCAAAAGTTGTGCCACATTTTGAGCCTTGCCAAGAAAGGTAGGTTATCAACAGTAAATGTATAATATGAGTTTTTTTCAATAAAATTTTACCCTTTTCTCAAAAAAAACTTTTTAAAGACATTTATACAAATAGTAGGACATCATTAAACTTTATTTGTGAGATAATTTATTTTATAATTAATATAGTATTAAAATACTTTATAAGGACAACACGTTGGTAAATGTTTTGGGATCTTCTTGGGAAGACTTAGGTTCAAACCATGACATATTTAGAAGGAGATGGACTAGAAGGTAACATCCGAGTGTTTGTCGATTGGTTGTCCCAGTTTCAATTTCTTAAAGGATCGAGGTTCTATGACTTCATATTACCTAACGGATTAAAGTTTATAATGATAGCATTCGAGTTCGATCAAGTGTTCAGCCCCAAGTAAAAAGTGTTACTTATTCTTCTATGTAACAAGAAATATATATATATTTCTTGTTACATAGAAGAATAAGTAACACTTTTTACTTGGGCTGAACACTTGATCGAACTCGAATGCTATCATTATAAACTTTAATCCGCTAGGTAATATGAAGTCATAGAACCTCGATCCTTTAAGAAATTGAAACTGGGATATTACCTAGTGGATTAAAGTTTATAATGATAGCATTCGAGTTCGATCAAGTGTTCAGACCCCAAGTAAAAAGTGTTACTTATTCTTCTATGTAACAAGAAATATATATATATATATATATATATATATATATATATATATATATATATATATATATATATTTATATATATTATTTTAATATTAAAACATATAACATGAAAAATCACATTTATTTTTTTAGAAGTGTTGCTCCTCCTAGGGGCTCTGTGATCTAGAATGGTTTGTTGGGGGTCAGAAGTTGGTTACATAGGGTATGTGGTGGCATATTGGGAATGGTAAGGATGTGTTCTTTTGGGAGGATACTTGGATTCTTCCTAAACCTCTCTTTCTTAGTCTCGAGTTTTATGAGTTGAAGGCTCCTTTGTCACTAAAATATGGAGAAAAAGTAATTGATTACATAATCATCACTAATGGCAAGAGGATTTGGAAGCATCTAACTTTATATACAACTGATCTTCATATCCTTCAAAGTTTGGCAAGTTTGAACATGTTTTTGCAACAATACTTTCTTCCTCAACATAATGACAGGGACTTATTTCTATGGACTTATTTCTTCTTCATTGTTTAGAGGAGGATATTTTCTAGTAGAAAGGGTTTGGTATCCTCATTTAATCCCCAAGATTGCATTTTTTTGTGGTTGTGTTTGCAAAAAAAAAAAATTACTGTTGATAATTTATGTAAGAAAGGATTCCATCTTCCCAATATTTGTCTTTTGTGTTCTAAGGACGTTGAATTTGTGGATCATATTTTTATCCATTGTGATTTCTCAAATAAGGTACTCAATGCTTTATTGGACTTTTTTCCATAAAATGGGCATTCCCTCGAACTTTCAAGGAACTTTTCACTCAGTGGAAATCCCCCTTCATCAGTCATAGCCTCACTAGGGTGTGGGATATGGTTCTTCCTCATTTTTTATGGGGTATCTCATGGGAGAGGAATAAAAGATTTTTTAAGGATATTTCTAGGGATGAATCCTTTGTCTTTAGAAGGATTAAAGTTGCTATTGAGAATAACCTGACTATCTTTGATGTTGGAAATGGTAGAAAGTTGTGGAGAAAGAAGCTATTGTTAGTTGGAATCTAAATCTAGAGAATTTTGCTTCTGTATCCACTATTAAAAAAAAATTGGCTACTATATGGCATAAAATAGCTAAAGGGTGGATCATTCTAAACTTTGATGGGACTGCCAAAGGTAATCCCAGGAGGGCTGGTGGAGGGAGTGTTTTCAGAAATGATAATGGTGAGTTCTTTTGGGTTTACGCTATAGATTATGGTATTCAAACCAACCACCTAGCTAAAGCTAAGACTCTTTTCTTGGGTGTTCACCAGGTTTTTGAAAGGGGCTTCAGAAGACTTCTCATTCAAGGTGACTCATTGAACATCATTCAGGATTTGCAGGTTGGAAAGATTGACAATTGTCTCATCTTGAATATTAATAAGGACACATCAAAGATGTTGGAATGTATGTTAGAAGTTAAAATTGAGCATATTTATAGGGAAGGTAACCAGGCTGCTGATGTTATGGCCAATTTGGGGATGGATAGTGGTTAGTTCAGAATTTGGGAAGACAATTTCCCTTTGTGGTTAATGACAATTGTTACTTTGGAAGCATTAGGCCTACCTATCCAGTAGGCATGTTTATTGTTTTTTTGCTTGGATGAGATCTTAGTTGTGTTCTAGTGATCCTCTCTTTGGGAGGTCTTTTTTGGGGGCTGGCCCTTTTGCTCCTTGGTGGTTACCATTCTCAAGGAATATGCTTGGTGTTTTGCCTTCGTCTTGCTCTCTGAGTTTGGAGTTTTGTTATCTGCATCTTGATGTATTTACTACCTTTCCAGTCTTATTAAAAAATAAAACAGGATCATTAGTGTCTCTAAAATAAAGTTGAATAAAAATTCTCTTTTATACCAAATTGAGTGGTGGATTGGTCTTTGTTTTTGGATGATTGTTTTAGTTTAATTTATGTTTCTTTTGACCTTGAAAGCTGGCCTGTGCTTAATTAGCCTTATTTTTTTAAGTCTCCTCTAATGTAAAAGGTTATGAAACCTTTCAAAACTCTATTTTTTTACCATTAATAATAATAAAAAAAAAACATATAACATGACAATCAAATAATTAATATAATATAATTTGAATGGTTTAATGAAAAAGACTTTAAAACTAAAAGTTCAAGGTTTGAATCTTGTAGATAAAATTATACACATACTCTAGTAACAAAATAAGTTTAAATAAACAACATTTTTCATAAAAATTCTTTTATATACCCTATAATTTTTCAAATATTAAAAGAATATATTTTATATTTTTATAGATGTGATTTTATGTAAGTTAAGCAATCGTGTTACCCAACTACCATCTCCTCTAATATGGTGAGCGTTGGACGGAAAAGTAGTGAGCAGAAGGCAAAAAGTATGGCATGCATAATGGTACAATGACAATTCACATGCCTCGAAAGTCCTTATTTCTCCAAATAATAATAAGCCCACACAGCCCCGCTGGTTTAGTCTTCCATGTAAAGTTGTGACTTTACAGCTGTACTTTTCTTTTCAGATTCAAGTGGTCGGCGCGAAACGAAACGTACACGAGAGAGAGGCTTTTGCATTAAAAATAGAGTATAACTGAGGTCATATGTACCTATGTTTCGCTTTCTATGGATTAGCTTTCCTCTAACACCTTTCCAAATATCTATACTTATTAGCTTTTGCATTAAAAATAGAGTGTAACTGAGGTGATATGTACCTATGTTTCGCTTTCTCTGGATTATCGTTCCTCTAACACCTTTCCAAATATCTATACTTATTAAAAATTTAAGTTTTTGGATAAAATAAAGTTAATAAAATTTATTAAAATATTTTAAAAAATTAAATTTAAATAATTAATTACCAAAAACTAAACCATTACCATAAAAATTCTAATATTTTAAATTTAAATCTCTAAAATAAAAACCCATAAATTAAATTGAACCTCTAGTTTTATTTACCTCCTCATATCCTTACCGTTTAGCGCCGGATTCAGCGGCACTATAAGGAAGGGAAAAAAAAAAATTATATTATTTAATAATAAAAAATAAAACCAGGTACTATTACGTGGAGTTTTTTTTTAATTATGAAAGGGTAATTAAAAGTATGTAATAAAACAATAAAAAATAATAATATTATGAAATTATTAATTTTAAGAATTGTATTAAGTATTGAGGGAGATAAGATTATGTGAAGTCAATTATTCGGAACAAAGGTAGTAACGATTTTTCAAATCGCAAAAAACGAAATTGCAAAGTGCAAAGGATAAGGGTTTTTTCATTAAGAATGTCTCATCTAGTAGGAGCCATATTTTTACGAAGAGTTATCCGATTTAGCTGATTCTTGACTAACTTGTGCAGAATTTGAATAGCTTTAAAATGAGTGGTCATATGCAAAAATACGAGCAATATTGAGGGAGATACAACCATGTGAAGTCAACCATTCGGAACAAGGGCAGTGATGATTTTTCAAGTCGCGAAAAACGAAATTGCAAATATTTGCCAACGAGGGTTCGAACGATGGGAAGAGCAATGAAGGGCTAGGACTTCGGTGAGGCAAGACATTCTATTTTGACATAATTTTTCAACTAAGTTTTTTTTCCCTTTCTTTATCTTAGAAATTGTGAATGAAAATTTTATAAAGTTTTTATCAAATATTAAGTTTGTTATAGAACTTTCAATAAATTTCATTAGATTTTGAGTTTTAGTTTTCTTTCCATGGATCGATTTATAAGTAAATCCTTAGAATCGCCCCTAGTGGTAGAGGTTAGTGAGCGCAACTCATAGAGATCCTCATTGCTCCAAGATAGGGCAGCTTTTGGTAAATTTAATGGGTATTGGCCAGGGGCTTCGACCTTGAGAAAATGGATTGATAGGAGTTGGAAGTCTCCGAAGTGATTCTATCATTTCTTCTCAAAGGTTTCTTCCTAGCCATTTTTTGTTATAGGGAAGAAAAAGAAAGAATCCTAAAAGGGGGTCCTTGGTTTATAGGAAGAGTAGGGCTCTTCATTACTCGCTGGTATGAAGGCTTTTCACCTGAAAATGTAAATCTATCCTTAGTACCAGTACGAGTGAGGATGTTTGGATTGCCCATTGAATTTTTGGAAATAAGCTTTACTTAATCATGACCAATATTCGAGCATAAATAGCCAAAAATCATTTCTTCTCAAAGGTTTCTTCCTAGCCGAAATAAGCTTTACTTAATCATGACCAATATTCGAGCATAAATAGCCAAAAATCATTTCTTCTCAAAGGTTTCTTCCTAGCCATTTTTTGTTATAGGGAAGAAAAAGAAAGAATCCTAAAAGGGGGTCCTTGGTTTATAGGAAGAGTAGGGCTCTTCATTACTCGCTGGTATGAAGGCTTTTCACCTGAAAATGTAAATCTATCCTTAGTACCAGTACGAGTGAGGATGTTTGGATTGCCCATTGAATTTTTGGAAATAGATACCTTCAAGGAAATATGCAACACTTTAGGAAAATTCCTTGAGATTTCAGATACAACAAAGGATGGATTTTTGGCTATTTATGCTCGAATATTGGTCATGATTAAGTAAAGCTTTATTAGAATCAATTATTCTTAAGTATGGGGATAAGATGTGGACCCAAACTATAGATTATGAAAACATATCTTTTAGATGTAGAAGATGTCATGATGTGGGGCATATTGAGAGATCATGCCCTAAGAAGAGCCCAACATAATCATTTGTAGAAAATCGTAAGAGAAATTTACAAATGGTTATGGATAAATATGGTTTTCAACTTCCAAAAAATAGATCTAGAAAAATAAAATAAAATGAACAATGGAGACCAATAAGAAAGGATACTGGAAGAAATTCCAATTTTTTTGAGGCTTTAGCCTATGAAGAAAAAGTAGATTAAAACTTAGAGGACACATGACAACAATTTCAACATATTAGCAAGAAACCATCTATTCAATATGATCATAATTTAAGAAAGAACATTCTCGATGAACCCAAGGAATGTGTTTCATCGGATTTTGAAGACTCTCTTGAAGTGCCATGCACCATTCAGGAGAAAATAATTGGTAAAGAAAATGCATTTTTAGAAGTTAATACCTCTGCCATTAATAAGGAAATACCAGAAAATGAGCAGGATAAGTCAAAAGCTTATATCATAGAGCCAAGAGAGGATAAATATGTTGAAAAACAAAATGGTGAAAGAATATTGAGGAATAGAATAATAAGACCTACTCCTGATATAGGCAAGGCAAAAAGAGGAAAACCCTCAAATTATCAAGCAAGATCCAGGGAAGCAAGAGCTAACATAGAGAAAGGAACACAAACTAAGTTGGTTGAACTTCTTTTTACCAAACAACAAAATGATATTGGTAATATGCAAGAGGGGCCAAAAGCCCCTAATGAGACATGATTATCATCTCGTGGAATATAAGGGGTGCTAATGCCCCCTCAAATCATATGTGTATTAGGGACCTATGTTTAAGTAATAAACCTGATATTCTTTGTACCCAGGAAACTAAAATGATAAAAGAAGAAGATTCAAAAACTATGAAAGTAGTTTGGGCTAGATATGAATGGGATGCTATGGATTTTTAAGGAGCAACAAGGGGAATTCTAACTTGTTGGAATCCTTCTAGAACCTCTTGTGTAACCATTCATTAAACTAGGCATTGGATAGCCTCTTTAGTCACTTGCTACTTTGCTGATATTCGCTTCATACTTATAAATGTGTATGGTCCTACAACTCAGTCAGGTAGATTAAAAGTTTGAAGTGGGATTAAGGCCTTTATGAGAAGTAAAGACCAAGAAAATAGTTTCATGATCATTGGAGATTTTAATGCCATTACCAAGTTGAATGAAAAATTTGGGGGAATTAGGAAATTGACCCGAAGTATGAAATATTTCTCAAAATTTATTCAAAACAAAAATCTATGGGAAGTTGAGTTTGAAGAAGACAACTATACTTGGACCAACAACAGGAGAGGCCAGAACCTAATAACAAAAAAATAGATAGATGCATTCTCTTAGATCATTGGCTAGATGAAGGAACTTGTGCTAAAATTAATACCTTAACAAGGATTGGTTCAAATCACTGGACAATAAGAGTTAAAATGATGGTTAGTGAATTCAAAGAAATATCATATTTTAAATATGAGCAAATGTGGGAAGACCATCATCAATTTGTTGATATGATAGCTCAAACATATAATTTTTTAGGTAATGGTGGGTTGTATGCTCTTCCAAACCAAATTAAAGCTATGACATCTAGATTAAAAGAATGGAACAAGAACACCTTTGGAAATATTTTTGAGAAGAAATAACTAAAATATAAACTTTCAAAATTCCAAAAAGGTGGTGAAAATAATACAAGATCATAGGAAAGGGAGTTGCTTAGTAAATATCATAATATTTTGAGTAAGGATGATAAATTCTGGAGATTAAAATCAAGACAAACTTGGTTAAAAGGAGATAAAAATACAAAGTTTTTTCATAGGATGACTATAGTACAAAGATCTTCTTCTAGATTTGGTAGAATTAAATCAATAGAAGGGGTTTGTATTGAAGATAAGAGTGATATTAGAAAAGACGCTAAGTCGTTTTATCAGAATATTTTAGGTTCAAAGGAGATCGAAGTTCTTAATGATAAACTTCTTCAATATTTTCCTTTAGTTATAACAAATGAAGACAATAGGAAATTGATGGAGCCTATTTCTCTATAAGAAGCTCATTTAGATCTTTTCTCTTTTAATAAGGATAAATCCCTTGGTCCATATGGGCTCTCTATAGATTTTTACCAACATAATTGGGATATAATGAAGGATTATTTATTGGTGGCAATGGAACAATCTAGGGTAAAACAATACATTCCTTATAAAATAAATGCAATTTATCTTATCCTAATTCTAAAAAAGAAGGATGCTGAATTGTTTGATTCTTTAGACCCATAAGCCTATGTAATATGGCTTATAAGATTATTTCCAAAGTGATGGTGAATATATTAAGGCCATTATTAGATAAAATTATTTCAGAAGAGCAAGGAGATTTTGTGAAAGGAAGACAAATTTTGGATGGGATCATAGTAGCTCATGAAGTTATACATTCAACAACTTCAAGAAAAGAGAAAGCTATGATAGTAAAGCTTGATATGAGTAAGCCTATGATAGACTTAAATACAATTTTATTTTTGTAGTTTTAGATAAGTTTATTTTTGGGAAGAAATGGGTAGATGGATTAAAGCTTGTATCTCTATAGTTTCTTATTCAATGTTGGTCAATGGGTTAGTGACAGAATATTTTAAAGCCAAGAGAGGCCTTAGACAAGGAGATCCTCTATCTCCTTATTTGTTCATTATTATGGCAAAATTTTTGAGTAGGAACTTAAATAAGGCTTAAAAATATGGGTTTATAAGTGGACTTAAGGTTAGTAATAACATCAATAACATCACCCATAAACAGTTTGTAGATGATACATCCATTTTTGGAATGACAAGGATAAATGAGGCCAGAGCTTTGAATAACTTTTTAAAAAAGCACGAAAGAGCTTCAGGGCAAAAAATTAATAAGACTAAATCCAAAATTTACTTTCTTAACACTCATGCTAATATCAAAGCAAGAATTTATAGGTTGCTTCAAATGGAGGAGGCAAATTTACCAACAAATTATCTAGGGATGCCTTTATTTGAGGGGAGAATGAGGATAGATTTATGGAATCCTGTTATTAGTCAAGATCAAAATAAACTTCTACCTTGGAAGGGTAGATGGTTATCATTAGCAGGAAGAGTGCAGTTAATTAAGTCAGTCTTACAAGTCATTCCAACATATTATATGTCTTTGTATTCTATGCCAAAATTAGTTGAAAAAGTTTAATATTTATTATGCGATCCTTTTTATGGTCAGGTGATAAAAGGAAATTTTCTTTGGTGAAATGGAGCAAGTTGTGTGATGAGAAAACTAGGGGAGGTCTTGGTTTAAAATCTCTTACATATGCAAACTTAGCTCTTAGGGGAAAAGTTATCTAGATTGTACAAAGAGAGTAAAAAAAATGGAAAATAATTCTTCTAAGTATGTTGATCCCAATGACCCAAGTTTAATATTTATTGCATTCTCTCTTCCAAATGGTTTTTCTCTTTGGAATGGTTTAAAAAAATATATTGATCTTATGATTAAAGGTTTAAGATGGGTGGTGGGAACTAGAGAAAAAATTTCTATTTGGATGGATACTTGGTGTGATAAAAAACCACTCAATTTAGATTCAGTTTTGAAACCTTGGATGATATTGCTTCAAGACAAATACGGTGATAGGGTTTCAAACATTTTGTACAAGGATCAAGAAGGAAGATACAAATGGAAATAAGATTTTTTTACAAGTATACAAGACATTGATGCTAGGAGGCAATTGAGTAGAAATATAACAACTATAATTATTATGAAGGGTGCCAAGGATAAATTGATTTGGGAGTTGAATAGCCCAGGATAATACACAAAAAGAAGTGGATACAATGTTCAACACCAACATAATAATAATATCACTAGAATTTGAAGAGATTTGGGATAACCCAAGCATTCCTAAAGTCAAAATGTTTGTTTGGCTAGTAGATCATAGAATAATTTTATCCTGGGATAACCTTATGAAAAGGGGTTTTCATGGCCCCTCTAAATGTGTTTTTCGTAATGAGGAGGAGAGTATTGACCATATCGTGGGACATTGCTCAATATTATGGAATCTATGGCAATGGATTCTTAATATATTTGGTAAATGCATGGTGATGAATAGCAGAATTAAATATTGGTTAAAGAAATCTTAGAAAAGTGAGGCTTTACAGACAATATGGGATATATCAAAAGATACATTACTTTGGACTATATGGCTATAAAAGAATAGAAGAATATTTAAAGGAAAGAAAATCAGTTTAGAGGCAATGAAAAAGAAGATATGTTTAGCCATAGAGGAGTCTAAACCAATCCTATCAACTCACCCAATCCCTAATTTGGAAGCAGAGAGTCTTGATAGATGGAGTCAAGTAATTAAATGGAATTATGATGTTGGGTACAAGAGAAGCAAGAATAAGGTAAAGAATATAAAGTGGAAACCACCAGATGTGGAGTGGGTTAAATTGAATTTTTATGAAGCATCTAAAGGAAACTCAAAACCAATAGGAGGAGGAATAATTAGAAATAATAGAGGAGAAACTTTATCTCATTATGCTTTCAATTGTGGATTTAAGATAAATAATGAATTTGAAGCTTGGGTAGATTTATAAGGGTTAAAAATATGTAAATAAATGAAATGGAATAGAGTTTGGATGGAAGGTGATTCTCTCATAGTAATAAATGCAATTTTGAGGAAAGCAAAGGCTCCATGGAACATACAAGAGATAATTGTGGAAATTCAAGATCTTGCTAAAGAGTTTGAAGATATCAGATTTACACATATATTAAGGGAAGAAAACAAATGTGCAGATAAACTAGTCAATAGAGGGGTTTTGATTGAGGATCGTAAAGTTAACATCTCCTTTCCATGGTTAGAGGAAGTAAAAATTTTAGTTGAAGTTGACAAAAATTGTTGATTGCCTAAATCAATTAATGATTAAGATTTACTTTAATGTTTTCCATCGGTAATATTTGTTTTATTTTGTAACAATAATGTGTGTTTATTTAGACTATTTATTATAATTTTTGTGGTTGCACTTGTGTTTTACGAAGGAAACTAGCAATCGGTAAAGTGGATTATGTTAGTGCAATGTTTTGGACATATTACTATACTAAGATGTAAGGCATACATAGTAGAGGTGAAGTTTTGGCATTGTGAAGTATGCTATAGGAAAATGTCAAGAAAGATGCTAAATTCTAGAGTAATTGTATTCATAGAGAGATTTGAAAAGATCCAAAAAATTAAAATCAAGAATTCAGACATTTTATGTAAAATGATGTAGGTTTCTAACTATAGCATCTCAATTGAGATGATAAGTGTATCTATTTGTAAACTCTCAAGCTCTAAAGAAGAGAGATGTAATTTTTTAAGGGTGGGGGACCCGAGAAAAAAAAAAGAATTGTATTAAGTTGTATAATACAAGTAAAATTGAAAGAGGTTTAAGGTTAGAATTAAAAATAGTAGGATTGATAAATAAGTATTTAAATAATCATATTTTTTGTATGACTTATAAACTATGATTTCGTGTTGGATAATAGAAAACTACATTATTTTTAGAGTGTTAATTTTAAATAATAGAAGCTAGTAGTTGGAAATTGGAGGGATAAAGGAAGAAGGAAAAACATATAATATAAGGAAATAAAAGCTCCTCTAACACATTCTTTTCTTTATTTTCATATATATATATATATATATATATATATATATATAGATATATATATATATATATATATATATATATATATATATATAATTTATATGTGGTTTTTATAGAGGGCTATTTTTTATCAAAATATCAAAGTGTTATATTTATTGTTAGGTCAATTACACAATATTTAGTATATCCTTTTATTATATATATATATATATATATATATATATATATATATATATATATATATATATATATATATATATATATATATATATATATATATATATATATATAGACAAA
This sequence comes from Wollemia nobilis, assembly GCA_028583015.1. Taxonomy (NCBI): domain Eukaryota; kingdom Viridiplantae; phylum Streptophyta; class Pinopsida; order Araucariales; family Araucariaceae; genus Wollemia; species Wollemia nobilis. The sequence goes on along the minus strand of JAQPPZ010017049.1, from coordinate 1,145,194 downwards.
GTATTTTTTTTATTATTGATGGGAAAGGGTTTTGAAAGGGACCCTGAACCTTTTACAAAGCAAAAAGTGAAACAGGGTAAATCAGCAAGATAAACCTAAGAAGAAACATAAAGGTAGCAACTAAAACAACATCTCAAACCAAATGGAGAGAGGAAAGAAACCCAAATAAACCCAAGCGCAACCAGTTCCAAGAACTACACAAAGATCAACACCAGTCAACCATGAAGTGAGTCACAGTTGCACAAACCAACATCAAGGAACTTCATGTGAGTGATAGATCGATGAACCAAATGGAAAGAAAATTTAGTGCTAAGAGAAGGCGATATTACATCATACACCAAGGTGGGAGCCTTGGTCACCAACTTTCGATAGCGTAGTTGGCAAGCACGATAGTGGCAAGTCGTTAGGGCAACGACAGAAGCAGGTTCAAATCCCCCACAGAGGATCTTTCATTTTGTATTTTGGTTGGAAATCATGGCAACAATTGGTAGAAATGAGAGGAAGCTTTACTTCCTTCACGTGGGTGCTTCTACCCATGTGATGGGCTCCAAGGTGCTAAGGTGCTTTGCGCTTGAGTAGACAACGGATCAAATCATGCTGGAAACCCTTTTTGAAGGATAATAAGTGTTTATGATTGTGACAGATTTGTATGGTCTACTTCTCATCAAACAAAAAGGTATGGACACATTCTTCCTTGACTGAGTTGATTGGTTGGAATTTAAAAAAATTAATTTGGAGTGAAAAGGACTTGATTAGGTTTCCTTATTGATTTGTTGAGCCATTGTGAAGTGAATGTTATGCGTCTAGTTTGACAAGCATTATTTTTGAAGTGAATAGTTGAGTGAATAGCTTGAACTAGGGTTTGCAAAGATAATGAGTATCATTGTTATGTGAATATTGTTATATGCATTGTTGTTAAAGTGATTGATTGAGTGAAGAAATTGAACTAGAGTTTGCAAATAAAATGAGTATCATTGTTATGTGATATTGGTTGATAAGCATTGTTAGAAACATTTGAGTGAATGATCATAAGTTTAGACTAGGGTTTGTGAGCAAAGATTATTTAATAGAGTGATTGATTGAGTAGAGTTGGTTGAGCTTAGTCAAGTGGATGTGTGAAGTGATAGTTCAAGTTCTATGAAATGAATTATTTTATATTATGAATTTGAGAAAGAGATTGAGCATTGAGGTGAATGTGAAGCATATTGAGTCTCTAACAATTCTCTGTATGTTTCTAAAAGAGTGATTGAGCATTGAGGTGAATGTGAAGCATATTGAGTCTCTAAAAATTCTCTGTATGTTTCTAAAAGAGTGATTTAAAGTTATTGAGCATTGAGGTGAATGTGAAGCATATTGAGTCTCTAAAAATTCTTTGTATGTTTCTAAAAGAGTGATTGAAAGTGATTGAGCATTGAGGTGAATGTGAAGCATATTGAATCTCTAACAATTCTCTGTATGTTTATAAAATATTGATTGAAAGTGATTGAGAATTGTGATGAATGTGAAGCATATTGAGTCTCTACAAATTATATTTATGTTTCTATGAGATTGGACAAGTTCTAGTGTGGACTTGTTGAGCAGATTTGAGGCAAGTCTTTTAGGGGAATTGTGGATAGATTTGTGCAATATTTTGTGGAATCTTACAATACAGATTGAGAGCAGATTTAGGTAAGTTCTAGTGAGGACTTGTTGAGAAGATTTGGACAAGTTATAGTGAGAACTTATTGAGTAGATTTGGGCAAGTTCTAGAGAGGACTTGTGGATAGATTAGTGTGAGCTTTTGTGGAATCTTACAATGCAGATTTGAGATAAGTCTTTGAGAAGACTTGTGAGTAGATTTGATTGATTTGTTCAAAACTTGAGTTAAGGTTTTGGGAAGATATAACAGAGTTAATTTGATATTGATTCAATCCTTGTGTTAAGGCTTGAGGACAAATATTGAGCATAGATTTGTGCTAGACCGAAGGACTATGTTTAATATAGGTCAGATGACATATATTGAGGATATATTTGTGCTAGACCAAAGGAATGTGTTTAGTACATATTTGAGGATAGATTTTGGTGTAGATTTGAGGAAATTTTGTACTAAAATAGAGATAGAGATTGAGCAGATTTATGCTAGATCAAAGGGTTGTGTTTAGTGCAGATCTAAGAGCAAGATTTGGAAGGTTATAAAGTATAGAGGATGACAGTCTCCAATGGATAGATATCCATTAGCCAGGGTAGTAAGGACATGTGTCTTCATTGGATAGAGTTCCATTAGCCAGAGCAGTGGGGGAAACAATTCTTCTAGAAGATCACTAGTCAGAGCTAAGGAGAAAGGAGTTCTCTATGGATAGAGATCCATGAACTAGATTAGGGGATTGGTGTCTCCTTTGTATAGAGATCCATAAAAATTGTAATAGGGAAAGTATTCCCAAGATATTTATTGAGAAAATTTTAGTGAAATATTTTCTCCGTGGAGTAGCCCGCATTGGGTGAACCACGTAAAACTCATGTCTATATTGTGTGTGGTGATTTGTGCATTGATTTAATTACTACTATTGATATTGCTATCTTTACGTTACATAATATTTATTGGGAAAGAAAAGTAAAAGGTGGTATTATACTATTCAACCCCCCTCTTAGTATAATCTTGGGTTATTCAAACCCAAATATACTTGGTAGGGGTCTTTCTAGGTGAGAGGGTATCTTGAATATAGTAAGCATATTTAACCGTGAACTTACCATCCTCACTAAGCTTCCATATGAGGCTGTCTTTTAATTGGTAGTTTGGAATAACAAAGAATCGCAACACATTTTGAAGGGTTATGGAAGCAAAGGTGGAATTGAAATCCAGATCATTGGTGGGAATAGATTTCCAGAGGCATTGGTTAGGAGACTGAGAAATTAAGTTAATCACTCTGCTTTCAAAGGCTTAGTCTGTGAAGGGCTAGTAATTTCTAGATTTGGATCAATTATGAGGGGTGATCCTTAAGTCAAACATCATCCTAGAACCTTATAAAATTGTTGCAGCCAAGTTTCCATATCATTTCTTTTTTGATAATATCCTTGCATTGAATGATAGGATTCCAAAAGAACAAAACTTGAGGGAGAGGTTGGATATCCATGAAATAGGTTTGATGGAGGTATTTATTTTTGACTATATCAATCCAAGTATATTGAGCCTCAATGACAATTATCTAGACTTGCTTTACCATGAGTGCTAGATTCATTTTATGGATTTCCCTAAAACCTAACCCTCCTTGGTCTTTTTTCTTGCAGATTCTATCCTAAGCAACTAAAGGAAATCTCTTCTGAATTTTATTGCCAACCCAAAGGAACCTTATTTTAATTTGTTCAATCTTATGGAAAATGGAAATAGGAACTTTGAATATTGACATGAAAAATATTGGAATACTTTGGAGGCACGCTTGCACAAGAGTAGCCTTAGTCGCTTGGCTTAACATTGTTTTTTTCCACCCTGCTAACTTCTTGTTGATTCACTCAATGACATTGCTCCATAAGAATTCTGAAGGATTGCCATGAAATAGAGGGAGCCCAAGGTAAGTATAAGGAAGCTAAGAAATAGTACAACCCAAAATCCTAGCAATATTAAACTGTATGTGAATGTGAGTATTTAGGAAATAGATTTTTCTCTTCACAAAGATAATTTCCTACCCATCAACTTCTTCAAAAAAATTTAGAATTTTTTTGATTATTTTAGCTTCAGGAACTAAGGAAAAAGTTTCTAGGATAGTATCATCCACAAATAATTTATGAGTAATGGGCTTGGAAACATATGAGGGCTTGATACCAAAAAGAAATCCCAAAGAGAAAGCATGTTTAAGGGATCTACCAAGTGATTCAGCCATGATGATGAAGAGAAAAGGCAACAAAGGGTTGCCCTACCTGATCCCTTTGAAAATTTTAAAGTATCCCACTATTAAACCATTAACAATGACCGAGAACCCAGATAATGTTATGCATTCCTTGATTAATGCGACCCACTCCTTATGAAAACCAAATTTATTTAAAACTACAAAGAGAAAATCCCAAGAAACCCTATCGAAGGCTTTGTTGATACCAAGTTTCAGGAATAGGCCAAGTTTCTTACTCTTGGCAATAGAATGAATAAGTTCATGTATAATAATTATACCATATGTTATGAATCTACCTCTAACAGAGTTCCCTTGGTAGTGATCTATTATGTTTATAAGGATAAGCTTGAGCCTATTGGCCAAAACCTTGGATATGAGCTTGTAAATGACATTACAAAGGCTTATCATTCTAAAGTGTTATTTCATAATCAACTCCTAACTTCATTTTCATTAAGAGATAAATCTTATTAGGCCAATTGTCTTCTAAATTTAAATTTTACCAAAACAAATGTCAACTTGATGATTGGCTAAATTATATCTTATCCATTTTCCTTCTCTATAGATATGATCACATATTTAAGAGATTACCTCCAATAATATATGCTAAACACAAACAACATTATTATTATTTTATCTTATCCTCACATCTGTTTTTTAAAATTGGTTATATGGGATTGAAATGGTCCCCACCTATATTACATCATGATAATATAGTGGTATTAAAATTATTTAACAATTATACATGTATCACTTGACAAGATTCATGGTCTCCTCCTTGAAGGTTGAGAAATATAACTAGTTGAATTAATGTCATTGGATTCCCCACATTCCATTTTTTAATAACATCAATGATAAATTTTGAATCCCCTTCAGTTAAAATATATTTTCATCCTTTCTAAATCAAAAATATATATTTCCATTATTTTTCAATTGTAATTTTAATCCATATAAGAATTTCCCTAGCCTTTGCATAGTTGTTTATTAAAGTTTCATATTATTATGAGCAAGTGAGGAGAATTTTGACTATAATTTTGAAAAACACCACCTCTGTCGACTTTTCCTATATTTCCTTTAGAAGCAACATCAAAATTAATTTATCCAATTTTTGAATATTTTCACTTTACCCCATAGATCAAAGATCCTTTGTTTTAATGCTATTATTGTAGAGGACTCTTACATGTATGTTCAAATTCGATAACCAAGTTGTTACTACCATTTTTTTCATACTTGAGACTTCCTATGATAAGCACCATATCTATAAACATTTTGCAAAAAAGGCAATAATACAGTTCCAAACTTGGCATAATTTTGAGATTTTATTTTTTTAAATTCTATTATTTATTTCAAACCATAAATTCCAAAAAATAATGGTAAGACCAATCCTCAATAGAATTCATAATTATTTAGCTTTGAAATAATTAATCCAACATTTCATCAACTCTTTCAATGTTGATGGAGCTAATCAATATATATATATATATATATATATATATATATATATATATATATATAAAAGTAACCCCAAATCATGTGAGCAAAGGGACAAGGTCCATGATATCCTCTTATTTATAAACTCTTTCTTGTAAGAATATTACTCTGAACTACTAACCAAAGGAATGTTGAGGCCTCAGGGAGAGCCTCTAGTGACCAAATATTCTTTACAAAAAATAGTTGGGAGTAGGAAGTTGAACTTGCTCTAAATCCTCATATCCCAACTGATCGGGTATCCAACATCTTTTAATAGATTCAAAACCAACTCATCCTTAAGTAAATAAAACTCTTGAATCATATTTTGAAGTTCATTTACAATTTGTTTGAGTTCCTCTCCTTTAACTAGGTTGACCTTTACAAGCTAGGCATGCCTGAGCCAATGGTTACCATTTTGAATTAGAGATAATAGGATAAGGCTTCAACTAAGCATCATACAAAAAATTTGTATGATTTCCCTCATTGACTGAGCATATAATACATTGTTTGATCAATTGTTAAATATCTAATATAAAATTCCATGTTGTCAATCCTTTGTATAGGGTTATTTTCCTAAAAAAATTATTGCATCAAAATAAACTATATATTTTGTTAGCTTTTGATAATGTATGATATGGGAGATCGCAATCACAAGATGTAAAATATGAAAAAAAGTAAGATAATGGAATTCTACAATAAGATTGAAATATTCTAGTAATGGAAAGTTGTGAAAATAGTACAATGCAAAGCAATGAAGGAGATGAAAACTGTAGAACTCTAATGGAAACTACATTGTACCTCCTCACTACTATGTAGTGAGTAGCACATCTGCTTCACACACACACACACTCACACACTCACACTCACTTCTATTCACTATGGGGCCTATATATAAGAAGATAAGTTGTTTGGCCCTTACTCTTCCTAACTACCTTTCCTATGACTCATGTACAAGTGGACTCCTTGTACATTTACATCATTGCACATTGACACTTATGCATTTATTACTTCTTCCTTAAGTAACCTAAGATAAACTCATAATCTAAAAATGTACCCAAGGTGGTACATTGACATGTTCCTAAATAATGTAATATACTCTAACACCCCCTTGTATTACATTATTTGGGGATTGAAGACTTTAGTCTTCAATGTGGATCTTTCTCTTATGACTAATATTCAGCTCGATCAGGTCATTTTGCTTTAGTATTCATGTTATATCTTCTTGTATTTTCCAACCCACTATTTTTGATTGTCAAGCGTATTTTATGAACTAGTGATATCATAATTTTAAACATCACAAGTGGATCAAAATTGATCTATTTTCTCTCCTTTGATTCTCTGCATGACCTATTTTTTTATCTTCATGAATGTCAAGCTTGAACTTATTGTTAGTGGATGTTTCTGAAATAAGATCCTAAAAGAAATAATCTATTTTGTGTAGTAACCTTTCTTCATAACTTTTATAGTACTTATATTTATAGTAGCAGAAGAAAGATAAATGATTTTTTCCTCCACAATATTTACATGGATGGATATTCCAGCAGTTAACTTTCTCATGTCCGAGTTGGTTGCAATAAGTGCATAGTAAAGATATTCCAACTGCTTTGTTGTCTATTTTAGGAATATCATTTTTATCTATCTTCTTAATGAGATACTTAAACCATATGTGAACAATTGAGGCTATTTCATATTTACTTCTTTCATACATTTGTATGATATCTTTTTTATCAATATTATTTTCTTCTTTTTGAATATGATCTTCTATATCTTCATTAGTATAGTTGCCACCAATTCCTTTTCCTATCTTATTTTTAGAAGAATATATTTTTCCATTACTATTAGTTTTAGAAATCCTTTTAAATCCTATTGATTCTTCTTTCCCGTCTACATCTTTATCCATTGGATTATCAATCATGCTTTTAATCCATATTGGTACTTTTCTTACTACTTTACTAATTGCATTATTTAATGTGTTAGTAGACATCCTTATAGCTCCCTAGATAAGAGTATACAATATTTCTTAGAATTACATTTTGTAGGTTTCCTTATAACTCCTATGCAATAGTTTTTTATAGCAATAATTAGTTCATATTTTGAGTTTATCTTGTAATATTTTGAGAATAGTAATAAACCTTCAATTTTACCTTATCTCTCCTGATGAAGTATGCTCTAATGAAGTTCTTGTAGTTGGATTTCCTTTTTTTCTCCTTAGTTTGAGTATGAGACAAGTATTATCAATTGATTCCAACTTTATATGAAAGCAATGTATTTATTTCTCTATTTAATTTTCCAAATTCCAATTATCTATAGTTTGGTGTAGTATGCCTTATAACTCCCTACTTTTGGAATATTAGAAAATAATGATAATTGTATTTAAAAATTAATATTTAATTTTAAAAGGTTTATAACCTTATATCTCCTACTTGATTATTTGCAAATATGAGAATATCCTTCAATTATAATACCTTGAAATGAGCTTGCTTTATAAATTACTAATGTTTAGTTAATGCTGGTTATTCCAATGCAATTGTAAATTTGATTATATCACCTTATAACTCCAATGTAAAAGCAAGTAATATTCAATTGTGAATCCAACATAGCTTCTAGGTAGATAATATGACATCACTTGATTGAAGCACTTGGATTCTTCGATGACTCTCTTCCTTATTGGTTGTTAGATGCTTGAATGAGGTAATTTTTTGTGGCATTTCCTTGGATTATATGTAGATTTCTATGTTATTTTGCCTTTATTTGCAATAGGACTATAATGGCAGTAATGCTTCTAATGTGGCTATAGGTTTACATCATTAGCAGGTGCTACTTTGGCTATTGAATGGTGTTTCTAGACACCTGAAACCTAATGCTTGTGAGCTCTTATTTTGCCTTCGTTGATTCACCAATAGTAGATATTGAATCCCTATTGTATTAGTGCCTTGATACACATGATAATCTATCCTATTTTAGATGTATATGGTGCACCAATGTAATATTAATAAGAAATTTTTATTTTACATCAAATTTTAGTGTGTTTCTTATCTATTTTAGATGCTATTTTTTTATTTTATATGATGACTCCTCACTGTATGGCTTGAGGACTAATATAGATTGATATGAAGCTTTTTATTTTCTTCTTAGATATGGTCACTTCTTGCTCTAATATTTTGAGAGCAATGTATTGTTGCCTTTCTTATTAGATAACACTAGTATCTAACTCTTTCACTTGGATAGTTTTGTAGCAATCAATCCAAGATAATAATCATATAACCAATATGATGCCGAGATTAATCTTTGCACTAACTTTCACCTTCACTATAACACTTAGTGCACTTCTAATAAGATTTAAGAGAAACCAATACAGTGCAACTGCAATATTCTTATTAATCCTTAACAATAACTTGTAATATGCACTAATACTAACTCTTAAATAATTATTTAATGCTCTATAATATCTGCAATCTTAATGTAGCCTTCTTATAATGACCCTCGCACAACCTTTGATTAGAAATTAAGTTGATGATATGAACTTGATTTTTTCTTTGGAATATGGTATTGCTAATGGTTTTGTTTATGTAGGACCAGGGATATTTCTTTGACAAATAGGAAAATTCAATGGAAAAGGTAAGTGGGAAAGTGATGATTTGATTCATGAGTACATGGAAGCTCACATGGGTGAGTCTCATATAGATGCATTGGAATGAAATACATTATGTTTGTGTGTGCCATGCATAAAATGATTTGTTTTTTATTTTTTAAAAAGATATATGCATTCATATATTTTAGGATGGCAATGAAAGTGCCATTGAGTATTGATGGTTTAGATTTGTTGGTATGTATTTATAAATAAATTTGATAAGGATAAATATTTATATATACATACCTGCATAAAAATATATAAATAAAATATGCACATATGATTATTGAATAAATGTGTTGGGAATATATTGCACATGTTTACATGCTTTTTAAATTAAAAAAAAAAGGAATAAGGATATAGTTTCGTTACCCACAATCTAACTAAAGGAGTGGGAAAATAATGGCGGAGTAATCTATGAGTTAATTGTGGAGGAAGTGATGGCTTAAGTAAAATGACTTCATGTTTTTTTGGGCATGAGAAGAGAGATGGTTAAAATAATAAAAAAATTTTGGAAAAAGATGCATGGGGGTATTGGTCATGAAAAGTTTTACTGTATCATTTCGATTGTGTGTGAATTTGTAATAGCTGGAGGGTTTGGGAGAAAAGACCTATAGAACGTATATTGCATATCAAAATTTTGCAAATGATTACCAACTTGGAACGTTGCTTTTCATGTTTTGATTTTGTTTGAGCAAAATGGATGCTTTTATATTAGAGAAACTTGATGTGAAACTGAAATTATTCCTTTGTGTGAATTCTATGTGTGCATATTGTGCAACTATGATGTTTGCTATGAAAAAGAAAAATAATTTCAAAATGCACAAATTACATTTGTTATATTCTGGACTTGAAATTGTTTCACTGTGTGATTTCTTGAGCTATGGTGCAATCATGGAAGCTCATAATGAAATTGGATAAGTTTTGAAATGCAAAAATTTGTTGTCTACTATTTCTTGGAAACCATGAATGACAATGAAACTGTAAAGATTTATGGCTTGAACAACAATAGGATAACATCAGGTTATTTCTGTGAATATTGGCTTATGTGTTGCATGTGATATTAACTGCATTAATTAGAAAATTGCATTCATGAATGAGCCAACTTTGATCCCCTGTTCTCTATAAAATTCAATGGTGGTAACTTCTATAGCAGTGGAATATAGCTTGTAGCGATGGCAAATATTTTCCACCTTTATGTTATCCAATACATTCTGGAGAGGACGTGTGAACCAGATCTTGCAAGCCATTTAGTGAAAACCTTAAATTTATTATATAATGCTGAGACAATGGTTTAATTCCAAAAAAGGAAATAGTTTGTGTTAAATTACCATTCGGGAATTAATTATATCATTTAGATGATGGCTAGCCATAGCATATTGTTAGATATAAATATTATAACATGTATGTGTTATCTTTTGTATGAGAGATTTTGGGAATTGAGATTATTAAGGAAATAGCTATATTCATTTTATAGGATTTTGTTCCCTAAATAGTGAAACTTAGCTTCCATTCTAGGTAATAACATTACCTTATGCTTAGAATGTATTGAAGAGTTCTGGGAGTAATTCAATAATATGGTTTTACTTAATTTATGTGTAAGTTAAGTGGAACTCCTATTGCAATATTTTTGCTTGGGTATACACTTTAGAGGAAATATTAAAGTGGAGAGAAGATGTTGTAGACACCTAAAATATGTCATTTTGAGGGGGCTACCTACATGGACACATTTTCAGGACATATGATCTACCTTGGGCATCCCCAGGGCTTAACAATGATTTTTACCACTCAAACAGGGGCAACCTATCTTTTGCAGCATAGACCGTCATATCCAGGAACAACCTCCAGAGATGGCTAGTAGTCATGACCACTATACCCTAGGATGGCCACACCTGTAACAAAATTAGGCTCTCGAGTCAAACCAAAATCAGTTACAAGACAACTAAGCTTTAACGGTTAAGCGTGAGAAGGTTCTAGAACTGACGTTTGGTCTTCCTAGAGACTAACCGATTCTTGGTTCTTGGTTTCTATTGCAAGCCAAGATTCATATTTTAAAAATATATAAGAAGATGCCTTTGCCTTCATGAAAAGAATCCAAATTCTCCATGATGAAGTGTTGTCAATTTTTTTACTAGAGAGAACATCCTCTCATAAGCAACAAAGTGTTGCTCAAATCTTGTTATGGAGCTATCAAATGCAACAATGGAGTCCCTTGGAGTTTGAAGATAAAATTATATAATATTTTGCCATCAAATGACCTTATTTCATGCTAATTTCTATAATTCAATCATGCTTCAAGTGTACAACCCTTGAAAAATTAGTTTGGTAGACCAACCTTGACATTTTCTACATCGGTCACGAAGAAACAATTCGTTGTTCACTGGTCGCTTTACCCCAAAGTGGCCCATAGGTGTCGTCACCCTACCCTAGGATAATTAGCAAACCTGGCCGCTTTAACCCATGACGACCTCTCGATGACATCTAATTTTTCTATGTTTCTTAGCTATAATATCTTTAGAAGCATTTCCTTTCATTTCCTTTCATGCATTTGTTTATCATTTTTAGCATTTCTTTTCATTTGCTTATCATGGAATATGGACCTCATCATGAGAGGTTCCTCATTTGCTATTAACATCTTGTGAGTGTTCTTGTGTGCAGATTTTAGATCTTAGTAGAAGCTATCAACATAAATATTCAACAATATTTATCTCACAATTGTGGAGGTCACAAGAAACTCCTCCCATAGTCAGTTTTGAGGGTGCAAAGATCCTATGAAATACACCTACCATTTGGTTCTTTATTGTAAATTGTATCAAATTGGTATCTATCCCTAAGAGGGATATCTTTGTAACCGCCTTGTAAAGGACAATTTCAATATTAATGAGAAGGGCACCATTTATTTATTCCTTTATCTTATGATGGTTACATGATTATGTGTTCAATTTGATTTCATAAAATTTCTTAGGTATTATATTTTTGCATATCTACAGTGGCGATCATGATCAAACCTCGACTAAATTTTTACAATATATCGCTAATTACCTATTTTCCTAATTTTTTTGAATTACAAGTACTACTACTCTGGGCTGGAACGACTCGCAAGAGCCACCATCCTACCTTGTGATGGCCAATAGATCCAACTGCTCTACCCTATGATGACCTTAGAGCGAAATCACAAAACCAAAGAAGCAACAACTTCATCAAATGTAGGCTTTGCCTATGAGTATTTCTACACTTAAATTTCCTACTTTTCATAGAAAAATTTAGAATTACATGTTTAATTGGAAAATATAGAAGAATTCTTAAATTTGAAGCATTCTGCTTGTGATCGCTCTTGGGTCCAGTAACAACTAGTCATTGCTAGGTCAAGCGACCCTTGTTTATGACTGCTTCTATTTCAGACAACCTCTTCTATAGACCATATTACACAAATATGGCCTCTATTTGTTGACTATGTGGATTTGTATGCTTGATACCTGTGTAAAGGCTTATATCATATTACGGTTTGCAATGTTAAATTTTATAAAACTAAAAAGTTCTTACCTAGAAATTTCAAAATTTAAAATGTTATTTTATGCAATAGAAAAATTCATTGATTGCTCTAGGTTGCATTTGTTGGCAATTTTAGGTTTGAGATCCTAGCTTCTTGTCTATGAGTTGTCATTTATGTCAAAAGGAACTGACATTAATGTCAAGAGGATTTATTGGCTTCAAAGATTGAAGATTCCAAAGAATATTTTCTCGAAGATTCCAGAGAGATTCCATGTGGCAGATGAAAAGGTTTTTATCAAAACCATGGCAGGTTTAAGGGTTTTTATTAAAACCAGGTGGATGCATTAGGGGTTTTTATCAAAACCACTCTTAGCTTAATTCAAATGTTGGAGACACTTATTAATTAAATAACTTAATTAATAAAAACTTTTAAAGGTTTTTTAATTAATTATTTATTTGATTTAGTGATTAAATTATTTTAATAATTTAATGGGTTCTCCACCTAAGGTCTAAGGTCTAAAAGACCTTTTATTATTTTTTAAATAATCAAAAGGGTTTCATAAACCCTAAAGTTGTTTCGAAGGTGCCAAAATAATATTAATTTGAAAAGTTCGAATTATCCTCCCGCCGACGTCGTGCATAGCATGGAAGTTTGGCTATATAAGCCATAACCTATAGTCCAAAGCAATGGTGTGAAAGAAATTCGAATTGCACAAAAGTTGGGAAGTAAAATCTATGGCTATTGTTTTTTCGCCATGTTTATCCACCACCAAAGGGTTAAGGAGAAGGATACTCTTGCTAGCCTTCAAGCTAGCACCGTTGGCCTAGTGGCAACAACTGTTCTGCGAAGGCGATTGAAGGGAGGTCAAGCGTTCGACTCCCGTCGTGGAGTGTGAGAAGAGTTTTTGCACTTCGATTTTTTTGGAGGCACTGTTGACCCACAATTTTTGAAAGCATCTTTTTGGTAAGGTTTTTTAAATAAAATCTAAATTTTGTTAAAGAAGAAGTGGTTTGGCAGATTTATTTAAAATTATTTTTAAGGTTAAATGCTTCTTTGGAGATATAAGGTTGATAGTGTGTGGTTGAGATTTTTGGCTTGATTGTTGAGTGAGATTTGCTTAGAAGCTATTATTCCTTGAGCATGGTTTAATTAATTTGGAGAAATAAGGTGTAAAAGGATATATTGTTTGTATGCTTTATATTTTTTGGTAGTTGACTTCTAAGGATTGGAGTCATAAGGTGTTTTATGGAATAAATTTTTTTGTGGTTACTTTTATGATCTAACCCTAATTTGGTGGCAAAGTTGAGGGTGGTGTTGGTAACAGGTTGAAGAACTATTCTCTTCTTCCTCAAACAAAGGTATGGGCAACTTCTTCCATGTATATTGTTGATGGTGTATTTTATGAAATTGAGTTTGGAGTGAAAAGGTTGTCTACTAGGTATTTTTGTTGGTGTAAATCCCATTTTCTGGATATTGAAGATTGTTTATGCATTAAAATCATTGATGAGTTTTTTGGGTGAATGCATAATTTTGGTTGAGGAAGAGGAAGAATTTTTGCACTAGGGTTTATGTTGGTAAGTCTTGCTACTTGCATTGAGTTGGTGAAACCCTGAGTTGGCTGTTTTGAGATTGATGGTTGAGTTGCTTCCATAGAGGTTGTTTTGATCAAGTTAATGCTTTACTTGATACATGATTTGGGCTTACTCCATTGAGATTGATTTGAGAAAGTTATTCTTTGCATTGGTTATTTATGTTGGTGGCTGTTTTGTTCAAATACCTTTGGAGGGAAAAGGATTTCTACTAGTTTACTTTTCATGTAGTGATTGGTTGAATGCTTCAAGGTTAATGTTGAGTTGAATGATGTTGGTTAAACCTTATCTATAAGCATTGTTGTTAAAGCCCTAATTGGTTGAGAAAAGATATTGGTTGTGGAAAGAACATGAGTATCATTGTTATATGAGATATTGCATGGTTGGCAATTGTTGGGTTGTTTTTCATGTTCTTGAGAAAAGCATACTACATCTATCTTATTCTTTTGAGATTGAGATTGAGTTGAGATTGAGATTGGGAGTTAAGTATAGAACACATTGAGTCTCTAACAATTCTCTTTATGTTTCTATGAGATTTGAGATTGAGATTGGGAGTTAAGTATAGAATGTTGCAGGCCAAACAAGGTGAATGGTTTCCTATTTTTGTTACATGCCCATGCATTTAATTATCAACCTAGGGAGCTTCGTAAACTTGCGAAGAGTCGGAATTAGGTTACTACAATACCACTGGAAGTGAATCTGCTAATCCTACATTTGGGGGGTGTTCTTGAAATGGTTGTCAATCATTACCGCACTCCTCAATAAATTACGTAAGAAGAACATAATTAAATCTACAAAAATAAATCATGTACACATTCCTAAAAATAAATCTACTACAAATACTGGAACTAGCAAACTAATGAACGTTCTTATGAAAGCAATAAACTAATTAAAATAAATAAACAAAAAGGAAATGGGGAAGAAATACTGGCTTGGAGTGGGACCAGGCTCTAGAAGCTTCTTCCCGATCGAACACGCGCTTTAGAACTTCTAGAACTGTAATATATTTATCAATGTATTACAATCTATCTTCTGTAACTCTAAATGGATCTTTATTAATTATTTCTATATATTTCTCAGAACGATCTGCATGTGTTTATATAACACACCTACAGAACTTCTGTTACAGAAGTAGTTACAATAGTTGATCTGTCCCAGACTAAATCAAGACAGTCTGGTAAATGCAATCAACATCTGGCATTCTGTTCTAATGGTGGTATGTTCGTTGTTCGGTTCGTGCTTTGCCTGGAATTAGTAAGATGTTTTGATACATTGGTGCAATATCCAATTTAGCTTTGCATGATGCAGAGCTAGAACTGCACTTGTCGCTGCTGTCCACATCATTCAAATCTGGTCAACGGGAAAAGAATCAGTGGTGCCTTCTAGTTGTGGGGAGGTGCTTGCCTTTTGCTAGTGCCTTCTGACTATGGGAAGGCACTTGTATTTGGTTGGTGCCTTCCGGTTTTAGGGAGGCAATCATATTTGATTGGCGCCTTCTGACTGCAGGGAGGCACTCATATTTAGTTTGCACATTTTTACTGTAGGGAGGCGCTCGTATTCTCTTCATTAACCCCCGATGAAATAAAGTGCCAGGTCCATCAAAAGGACCTTGACCGTTCCAAATCTAACTAAATCAATTGCAATTCCATAAAACATACTAAAAACACACAAATTAGATAACACGCATAATTATATCAAATATCTATATAATCATTCATAAAAGTACACAATCCTTATTATACAGTCGCATATTGATCAAAGAAATATATACAAAATATGAGCATTTTTGGTGCTCATCATCCCCCCACGCCTAACATATGCCACGCCCTCGTGGCATCCAAAATGCAGGTAGCCCTCTAACTTTTCATCTTCGCCATCTCTTGGAGGATTCGGTTGCCCCTATGGCCCGAGTCTATCTTTTTGTGTCGGCATTTGAAGGTGTGGTTCGCCTTTGCCTATGGGAAACTATAGTTGTCAATTGTCCCATTCTTGTTCTGGCCACTACTGGTGGTGGTCTAGCCAGCGTTGTTCCTGCCAATTGAAATGTAGCTTCGGAAGCTTGCCAGAGGTCGGTGTCTGGAGGTCTGACCACTGCTAGAGGGATATCCGAGTTATCCCCTCTAGAAGGCACTACTTGGGCCTTGTATAATTCGGTCACTTCAGGGGTAAGCCCTGCATTCTCCTTTGCAATCACAGCGGCCTCCAATTGTGGGCCATATACTCCCCATCGTTCCAAGTACTTCCTCATCATGGAAGGCCACCCTCGGGATGAACCATAGATGTCCCAAAACTAGCTGTCTTCTATCGGATTGATGTAGATGCCAGAATCTCCTTTTACCCTCAAGGATGCCTTCGTGGCCTCCTTGGCTGCTTTCATTTCATTGCACCGTTGCTCAAAATATTTTTACCCTTCGACAAATGACTGCATGTCCCATTCATCTTCTTCGAAGTTGACGAAGGTCACTTTTGCCTTCTATCGAGCCGTCCTGGGCCTCTTTGCCTTGGATTCTATAGAAAATGTGGCGGCTTGGACAGGGGTCTCTCCTTTCTCCTTCCTGGACTTCTCCTTGCTCTGAAGGATCGGTTGTGCTACTATCTTTGGGGGTGATCCTTCGTTCGCCTGTCTACCTGGTGTCGACCCCTCAGGCTCTTCTCCTTCTTTAGGCCTGGGGAGGTCCTCCTTATCCTCTGGTATTATCTGTTGCTGGAGACCTTCGTCCTGCTCTGTGTCACTCAGGACAATGACAGGGGGCATGGTAGGACTTCTTTTCTTTTCACCCCTAAAAATAGAGGAATCCTCCCCTACCTTCGGGCTGCTCTGTCAAGAATCCAATCGAATATCCCCCGAAGAGAATACTCGTTCGACGGATGTGGGAGAGTTCGTCGGCACTTCTTTTGCCCAATCAGTCTGAGTGGAAACCTCCTGTATTGCTGTTCCTCTATCCTGGAGCATTTGATTTTCCTCCTGCAACTGTCGGACCAGTTGCTCGAGCTAAGAAATTCGCCTATCTCTTTCCTTCAATTCCCTTTTATGCTGGTTTTGGCAATCTTCTAAAATCTGCTGTGCCATCCAGTAATTGGTTTGCCATTCGAGCGCCTCCTCCAAGGCCGCATCAATCTGGTCATTACTCCTAAAAGTTCCTTCATTTCGTGGGCTCCGATTCATTAATTCTTGAAGGGTTTGGGCAGCAACGTCTATCTCCGGGTCACTCTGTCCTTCCTCTATCGAGAGGAATTGACATAAACATTTCCTCCTAGGGATTGGTTTGTCCTCACCACCAGCGAGTGGCGCTCCTTCCTCCTCATACTCGGGCATTGGGGAATGCCCTCTGTCCTCTATGTCTTTGGGCACCGGTGACTGCTCTGCTCCTCCTGGAAAATAGGGCAATGCCAATTGCCCGATGTTTGTTATCTCCTCTATAGGGGATGCTTCGTCTTGCCCTAATTTGGAAACCACATTGTGTTGCTCTATTTTGCCGCCATCTCCCTCTGCATCGTGGTTCTGTCCTTGTGCTTCTGTGTGGCGGACCAATGCCGATATCAGCCCATGGTGGGCTAAGGTAGACGGTGCCCCCTTTTGGTACCAAGCCACTTCATCTTTTAGAGCATTCTCTAGGTAGAAAGGTATGTTTAATTTCCTCCCATGCACTAGATGATTGATGAAGTGCACATGATTAATGTGCAGATGGGTATACTTTCTTGTGCATGTGAAAAATTGAGCAATCTGCTCGAACATCTTTCGCATATTCATGGGGAGACTATTTTTGAGTAACCCCTCCCTGTCTATCTGCACATTTCCTCCTGGAAATAGTATTTCGGTGTATAGTTTTAACACTTCGCCCTTGTATGTACATTCCCCCGTGAGAGGCAATCCAGTCGCCTGTGAGATGAACTTAGGGGTGACTAGAATTTCCACCCCTCGTACTTGGGCCACATCACCCCTCAAAGAGGTGGTGAATTCTCTAGCTGCCTCCATGTCCTGGCCCTGACTGACCAGGGTGTAGTATTTGAGCCACCCCTTGGCTTCGAATTGGGTCTTCACTGCCCCTCTGATCCCATCAGTATCACTGGGTTCATTCTTCTTGATTGTGTGGTTCTTGGACCTTCCTCCCATGGTGCCTTCTGCTACTGTATATTTTTTCTGTCCTTCCTTCTTTAGGAAGGCACCTTCTTATAGAAAAGATGCCTAACCCTAACAGTTATGGAAGACGCCCTATCATTAGCACATGATTCTGGCTATGGGGGGATACGATCTCTATGACGATGGTATCTTTTTTGATACTACGTATTTATAAATAATTATATAAATGATTTGATTTAGTATGCGCATACCTAATTCGTCGTTCTAGTCATCGTGGTAGCCGTTGATTTGTTGACTTGTGACACGAGGGAGGGGTATGGTCCTTTGATGTCGCTCATTCGTGTGATGCTTCATTCCGCTCAAGGTGTCCGGTAGATGTAAATGTTGCACGCGAGAGGCATTCTTTGGTACCTTTCCCATGTGGATGGTGTCCTTGTAGCACCTTTCTGATGTTGTCGGTGCTCTTATTCGAATGAATGCACCTTTCGGTGCTATGCGATGCCTCTGATTGGTGGGAGGCGCTTTTGCCTACATGCATCTTCCCAATGTGGGAGGCGCCTCCTTCTGGTTTGCACCTTCCCGATGTTGGAAGGCATTCATCTTGATGAATGTGCCTTCTTGATGTTGGAAGGCGTATTCGGCTGGATGAATGTGCCTTCTTGATGTTGGAAGGCGTCTCGACTGGATGAATGCACCTTCTTGATGTTGGAAGGCATATTTGGCTGGCTTTTTTTTTTTTTAAGACTTGGTGCCTTCCTGCCATGGAAGGTGCCTACATATGTATATATATATATATTTAGAACTTCTGAATGGATGGAAGGCACTGTCTTCCGATTTGGCGCCTTCCGGATGCAGTAAGGTGCCTTCTTCTGGATGGGCACCTTTCGGGTGCAGTAAGGTGCCTTCTTTTGGATGGGCGCCTTTCGGGTGTAGTAAGGTGCCTTCTTGTGGACTTGGCACCTTCTTCTGGATGCAGTAAGACACCACCTTCTGGATGGGTGCCTTTCGGGTGTAGTAAGGTGCCTTCTTGTGGACTTGGCGCCTTCTTCTGGATGCAGTAAGGTGCCTTCTTCTGGATGGGCGCCTTTTGGGTGTAGTAAGGCACCTTCTTCTAGAATTGGTGCCTTCTGGATGTAGTAAGGTGCCTTCTTCTGGATGGGTGCATTTCGAGTGTAGTAAGGCACCTTCTTGTGGACTTGGCACCTTCTTCTAGATGCAGTAAGGTGCCTTCTTTTGGATGGGCACCTTTCGGGTGTAGTAAGGTGCCTTCTTCTGGACTTGGCACCTTCTGGATGCAGTAAGGTGCCTTCTTTTGGATGGTGATTTGACTAGAAAAATGGTGATCAAGCCTTCCCAATTTTCATGCTGCCCAGATTATACCTACGAGCCAGTGTCAGAAGGCTAAGCTAAATCAGGTCTGGTTTCCCAGATACCTATCCCTTGTGCTGTCAGGTCCTCCACCTACAAAAAGCAACCAAAAAATAAGGGAAAATAAAGGTAGTTAGACGCGTTCCGTGCCTATTAGGCCCTGGATTAGGATGCTTGCAGCTTGCATGCGAGGCGTCGTCCTTGAAAAAACACACATTACAAAAAAAACTATATTAACTAAAAAATTTTGGGTGAGCACTTTCATGCCCACCATTTCATCTATGAGAGTTCGGTCCAGATATAGCAAGATGGGGTCTCCCCCACGCATACTCTAGATTCCACCTGTAACATTTCAGACGTAATATAGGGGCGTAGTCGGTGGCCATTGACTGTGAACATGGTGTTGCTGTCGTCAATTGTCTTAACACGTACCGCCCCATTCCTAATGAGCTCTACCACCTCATACAGCCCCATCCACATCTGCATAAGTTTGCCCTTCCTTTCCTGGAACTGGGAATAATACAACAGTACCCATTCCCCTACCTGGAACTTCTTCAGCTTGATGTGGTTATCATGCCACCTATTTCTCTACTTCTGTATAATCTCTGTCCTCTGCAAAGCATCCAGTTGGATTTCGTCCAGCTGATCTAGCTGGCGAATCCTCTATTTTTGAGCTTTGTCCAAGCTCAAATTTAATTCTGAAGCCATCCTTAGAGTTTTGATTTCGAACTCGATGGGCATCATCACATTTTTTCCATAGACCAGTTGGAAAGGTGTGCATCCTATGGTGGATTTCCATGTGGTGTTGTATGCCCAAATTGCCTTCGACAACCGTGTGGCCCAATCTTTCTTGTGTTGCTACATGGTTTTGGTCAGGATGTTTTCTATCTCCCTATTTGTCACTTCTACTTGCTCGTTTGCCTACGGATGGTAGGGCATGGTTTTATTGTGTCGAACTCTATATTGCTCCATCAGCTCCTCAATCAATTTGGAGGTGAATTGGGGCCCTTGGTTTGTTGTTATCTCCCGAGGAACCCCAAATCATGTGAAAATATGGGCAAATAAGAAATCGATGACCATTCTTTCCTTTGAGTCCCTTAATGCCTGCACTTCCACCCATTTGGTGATGTAATCCGTGTAGACTAGAATAAACCTCCTTCCCATCAAAGGTGGATTAAATGGTCCCACGAAGTCCATGCCCCATTTATCAAAAGGTTCTAGGTGTACCTAGGGCTATAGGGGCATTTCATCTCGATGGGTTGGTCTACCCATCCTCTGGCACTCATCACACTTGCTGGTATATGATGTCGTGTCCTTGAACAGAGTGGGCCAAAAATACCCAGCCTGTAGGATTTTGTAGGTAGTTCGTTTCCCCGCAAAGTGTCCTCTGCATGGCTCATCGTGACATGCCTTGAGCACTTCTGAAAACTCCTATTTTGCTACGCATCTTCTTATAATTTGGTCCCATCCTATTTTAAATAGGAGACCATCCATCCAAAGGAATGATGTGCTCTTCTCTATGACCGCTTGCTTTTCTCGATAAGAGAGAGTAGGTGAGGTCCTTTCGATGGCCAAGTAATTGGCTATGTCTGCATACCACGAAGTTTGTTCACTAATAGCGAATAGATGTTAATTCAAAAATTGATCTTCCACTGCTTGATGATCTGTTGGTATCAATCTGGACAGAAAATCTACCATGATGTTGTCCTTGCCCGATTTATCGACTATAGTGATGTCGAATTCCTGCAATAGCAATAGCCATCTGATAATTCTGCCACCAATGGATAGCTTGCTCATCAGATACTTGATAGCCGCGTGGTCCGTATGGATGAAGACCTTGTATCCCATTATATAGTGGCAAAATTTGTTTATTGCATGGACAACTATGAGGAATTCTTTTTCTATCACTGTATAGTTGAGCTCTGCTCCCGCCAAGTTTTTATTGACATAATAGATGGCATAAAATTCTTCACCATATTTCTGCCCAAGGACTGCTCCGATCGCACCGTTAGATGCATCACAGTAAATATGGAACGGTATGGCCCAATTCGGTCCTCTCAAGACCGGTGCAGATATCAATTTTTCTTTCAGCAATTGGAACACTTCTTTGCAATCTCCCATCCAATTGAAATCTACATCCTTAGAAAGTAGGGTGTGCAGTGGTTTGGCAATCTTACTAAATTCGATGATAAATCGTTGGTAGTACCTGGCTGATCCAAGAAAACTTATTACCTCCTTCTATGTTCTGGGGCTAGGTAGGTCTCTTATGACCTCGATCTTCCTCTTGTCTATTTTTATTCCTTCCATAGAGAGGTGGTGTCCCAACAAGATGCCTTCCTGCATCATCATAAAAAAAATTTCATTACTTAGGGACAAATGATTTTCCTTGCTCCTGTCGAGCACTCTTTCTAGATTTGTCATTGCCTCCTCAAAGGTTTCTCCATAGGCGGTGAAGTTGTCCATGTATACTTCCACCCGTCTCCTATCATATTAGAGAATATGCTAAGCACCGCCCTTTGAAAGGTGGCCGGTGTGTTGCACAGTACAAAAGGCAATACCTTATAGGCAAACATTCCCCATGGATAGGTGAACGTTGTTTTATCTTGATCTTCTTCCCCTATCTGGATCTAGTTGTAACCACTGAAACCATCCAGAAAGGAGAAGTATTTTCTTCCTGAGAGTGTGTCCAAGACCTGATCGATGAACGGGAGTGGGAAGTGGTCTTTCTTAGTCACCTTGTTCAATGCCTGGTAGTCCATGCAGATCCGCCATTTCCCTTTCTTTTTGGGGACCACCACTAATGGTGATACCCATTCACTATCAGAAATCGAATAAATGAATTCGATAGCCAGAAGTTTATGCAGTTCTTCTCTGACAATGTCTTTCATTGTTGGGTTCATCCTTCTCTATGGATGTCGACTAGGAGTTGCCTGGTCATCTAAATAAATCTGGTGGGTACATATTTCTAGGCTAATGCCATGCACATCTATGTAGTCCCATGCAAATGCTTGCTGGTGTTTTACCAGAAGCCCTTCCAATTTTTCTAGATGTGTGGGCGTCAACCTGTTGTTGACGTTTAATATCCTCCCTGGCCCAATATGTATTTGTTGGATGTGCTGATCTTGGGCACTAGTCAACGGCGATCCAGGTGTGGGGGTGGACGATTCTCCATGGAGAAACTCCATGATAGCACCATCCTCGTCCTCTTCTGCCACCTCCTCCAAGGTCATCATCGGCTGGATTATGGACAACTCCATAGTTCCATGCTCGGTGATCCTGGGTTCTTTTGCCGAGTCCATAGACTGAAATGGCGGTGAAATGGTCAACCTTTTGATGTTTTGACCATTGGAGATGGTCATTAGCCCATCTTGGTAGCTGATGTAAGTGTCAGCTATTAATAGCCATGGCCTCCCCAAAATGAGTAGGTAACTGCCCAGCCTAGTCTTGGTTTGTAAAACTAAAAAATCGGTTGGATATTCCCATGCACTGACTGTTACGATCACATCTTCCAGCATCCCTTTCGATGACACGGTTGATCGATCGACTAACTGCAGCACTATTGTGGTTGGCTTTAGGTTCGTGAGCTGTAACCTCTACATGGTCTCTTGAGGCATCACATTGATGGCTGCCCTGAGGTGAACCAATATGTTGGACAAGGAATGTCCTCCAATTTTTATGATCAACACTGGGCTGCCTGGATCTGCATACTTCGGATGACGTGCTCCACCTATCATTATATCTGCTAGTTTACCCATGACGTTTATAGTCTGGGTAGATTTTCATCCCGGTCTCCTTAGACACATTTCTCTAATTGCCTTGGTGTAAATAGGAACATCTCGAATTGCTTGAAATAATGGGATTGTCATCGTGAGATTCTTCAAGCTCGAGAAGATGTCAAATTTTGGTTGTGTTGTTTTTCTTTGTTCCTATAGTCGGCTAGGAAATGGAGCCTTCGCTCTCTCAAGTGCTTTTCCCTCTTCTACTAGAGGTGTCTCCTCTATTTCTTCCTCCTCTTCTACTAGTGGAGGTGTCTCTACTATTTCTTCCTCCTCTTCTACCAGAGGTGATGTCTCTACTCCTAACTGCCTACCTGATCTAAGCTGAATATTGTACATATGATACATCTCACCTTCTACGTTGTATGTCGGCTAATTTACTCTATTGTTCAGGTTTGCTGTCGGTTGTGCTGGTAGCAACGCAGGTCTCACTGTTGGCAATGCTGGTAAGTTCTGTTGGATGTGAGCAGGCGCTGCACTCTATGGAGTTTGATTCCATGCATTGTGGCCTCTTCACTGCTGCCCAGGATATGGATATGGAATCCATGGCTACTGATTTAGAAATGCTGCTAGGGGTGCGTTAGTCCAGGGTGATGGTCCCCACCACCCCATATTAGGTGGTTGAGGGGGTCCTTGGTGCATGTATGGACCTCCCCCATATGATGGCATTCTGGTTGGTCTATTACCCATGTGGGGCTATGGCCAACTCTTCCTATTGCCTATGAAGTAGGCCTCCGTGCTCTCAGCCGCTTCTTAGTTACTGGGCAGTTGTGGGCACAATCAAGCTTTATGATTCAACCTACAAACTGTGCATACTCTGACCTTGTTTTTTGGACATGCATTCTTTGTGTGCCTTCCTCTACATTTTGGGTAGAAATAGGCTAATGCTGTGTCATTTTCTTGTTTCTTCTTTTCTAACAGCAGCGTATCCATCTGCAGTGCTAGAGATGAGAGCATTTCACTCTTCAAATCCTCTAGCATGTTGCCTATTTCTATTTTGGTGACTGAAGCAGTCACCTTCATGGTCCTGGCGATGATTTTGCCTTGCCTTCTCGAGTAGTTTTGACATAATTTTTGGATGTCGTCCATAGCATGCTGATAGAAATCACCTCCAGAGATCATTTTGAGAGCCTCCAATGACTCATTGGTAAGTCCCCTCAAGAAGATGCTTTTGAGGGACTTATCAGATAGCTTCGAGTGAGGGGACCGTTGAAGATTAAAGTTGAATCTCTCCCAATACTCCTTGAGAGACTCATCTTCTCTTTGTGTCATGCTCAGGACCTCCTCCCTGGAGTCTCTTGCTCTCCCAAAATCTTGATATTTCTCTAGAAAGAGCTTCTTCATCTGGTCCCAGGTGGTGATGTGTTTGTCTCCCAGACCGATGAACCATCGTAGAGATGCATCGTATAATTTAGAAGGAAATAATTTCAACTTCTATGTGTTTGATTGTAATCCACAGACTTGCACAAAACATCAAACTTGAATAAAAATAGGTCAGGGTCCTCAGTCGGGTGTCCTCTGAAGCACGAAAGGTGAGCAGGGGATATGTTTTTCATTTTGGTATCTCCTACTCCCTCCTTTATTGGGAAACTAAAGCCAAATGAGACTTCATCATTATCTACCATTTTTTTAGGAAATGTGGTTTCTAATGCAGCGTTTATGGCCTTCTGGTCATTTAAAACTTTTTGAGTCAATGTTCTAAGGTTTTTTGGCGAGATCATCTGATCCTCCATAGCCTTCCACAACAGGGCTTCCTCTAGGGGAGTCCTATTAAACAGGGGATTTATGATGATTCGTTCATCCCCTTTTTGATGGGATGATGTGGCACTTTGCACAAAGTGCGGTTCCTCACTCCAATGGATTGTTGGTATGTCGTGCGAGTCTAACTCAAATCCAAAATTCTTGGCTGACTCAGGTCCTAATGGATTAGTTCTTATAAAGTGACCCTCAGGTCCTCTTCTTCTCGAAGAACTCATACAAGGCCAGATGGAAGGTTTCAGGGTATTGTAAGTAATCTAATTAAGATGCTTCCCTGGCAACGATGCCAAAATGTTGCGGTCCAAACAAGGTTAATGGTTTCCTATTTTTGTCATGCTTGTGCATTTAATTATCAACCTAGGGAGCTTCGTAAACTTGTGAAGAGTCAGAATTAGGTTACTACAATACCACTTGAGGTAAATCTGCTAATCCTACATTTGGGGGGTGTTCTTGAAATGGTTGTCAATCATTCCCACACTCCTTAATAAATTACATAAGAAGAACAGAATTAAATCTACTAAAATAAATCATGTACACATTCCTGAAAATAAATCTACTGCAAATACTGGAACTAGCAAACTAATGAATGTTCTTATGAAAGCAATAATCTAATTAAAATAAATAAACAAAAAGGAAATGGGGAAGAAATACTAGCTTGGAGTGGGCCCAGGCTCCAGCAGCTTCTTCCCGATCGAACACATGCTTTAGAACTTCTAGAACTATAATATATTTATCAACATATTACAATCTATCTTCTGTAACTCTAAATGGATATTTATTAATTATTTCTATATATTTCTTAGAATGATCTGTGTGTGTTTATATAACACACCTACAGAAATTTTGTTACAAAAGTAGTTACAATAGTCGATCTGTCCCAGACTAAATCAAGGTAGTCTGGTAAATGCAATCGACATCTGGCATTCTATTCTAATGGCGGTGTGTTCATTGTTCGGTTCATGCTTTGCATGGTATCAGTAAGACATTTTAATACATTGGTGCAATCTCTAATTTATCTTTGCATGACATAGAGCTAGAACTACACTAGCCACTGCCATCCACATCGTTCAAATCTAGTCAAAAGGCAAAGAATCAGTGGCACCTTCTGGTTGTGGGGAGGCACTTGCCTTTTACTAGTGCCTTCCGACTGTGGGGAGGCACTTGTCTTTGGTTGGTGCCTTTCGGTTGTAGGGAGGTGCTCATCTTTGGTTGGTGCCTTCGACTGTAGGGAGGTGCTCGTATTTAGTTGGTGCCTTCCGACTGTAGGGAGGTGCTCGTATTTAGTTGGTGCCTTCTGACTGCAGGGAGGCGCTCGTATTTAGTTGGCACATTTTGACTGTAGGGAGGCACTGGTATTCAGTTGGCACCTTTCGACTATAGGGAGGCACTCGTATTTAGTAGGCACCTTTTGAATGTAGGGAGGTGCTGGTATTCAGTTGGCACCTTTCGACTACAAGGAGGTGCTCGTATTCTCTTCATTAACCCCCGATGAAATAAAGTGCTAGGTCCATCAAAAGGACCTTGACCGTTCCAAATCTAACTAAATCAACTACAATTCCACAAAACATACTAAAAACACACAAATTAGATAACACGCATAATTATATCAAATATCTATATAATCATTCATAAAAGTACGTAATCCTTATTATACAGCCGCATATTGATCAAAGAAATATGTACAAAATATGAGCATTTCTGGTGCTCATCATAGAACATATTGAGTCTCTAACAATTCTCTTTATGCTTCTATGAGGTTGATGAATCACATTGGGTCTCTAAAAATTCTCTTTGTGGGTTCACGCTAAGCAAGTTTTTCTTGATGAACTTGTGAGCTGATTTGGACAGGTTCTAGTGAGGACTTGTGAGCTGATTTGGACAGGTTCTAGTGAGGACTTGTGAGCTGATTTGGACAGGTTCTAGTGAGGACTTGTGAGCTGATTTGGATAGGTTCTAGTGAGGACTTGTGAGCTGATTTGGACAAGTTCTAGGGAGGACTTGTGAGCTGATTTGGATAGGTCCTAGTAGAGGACTTGAGGACAGATTTGAAGTGGTTCTTTGAGAAGAACCCGAGGATAGTTTTGACAAGTATTTGAGAAGGCTTGTGTGTAGCAGAGATTGATTTGTTCAAGCTTTATGAGTTGAGCTTGGGATAGATTAGACAGAGTGAGGAAGACTTGTGTTGGATCGACTGACTATGTTTAGTATAGGTTGATGAGTTGTTGTAGAGGTGATCAGTGAGGACAGAGGTCTCTTGAGGCTGAGCCTTGAGGATAAGAGGTCTTTTGTGGAAAGGAGTTCCACGTGCTAGTGGAATAAGAGGCAAGTGATCTTCTGAAGTATCATTTCTAGAGCTGAGGGGAAGGATTCTCCTTTGGGCAAGAGGCTCATAAATTCGTGAGGAGGGGAAGGATTCTCCTTTGGGCAGGAGGCTCATAAATTCATGAGGAGGGGAAGGATTATCCTTTGGGAAGGAGGCTCATAAATTTGTGAGGAGGGGAAGGATTCTCCTTTGGGCAAAGGCTCATAAATACTTGAGTAGGGGAAGGTTTCTCCTTTGGGTTGAGGCTCATAAACATTGTAATTGGGAAGGATTCCCAAAGAAATTTGAGAAATATTTTTAGAGAAAATTTTTGTGGATGTAGCCCATGTTGGGTGAACCACGTTAAAATTGGTGTCTCATTGTGTGTTGCTTTATGCATTGCTTTGATATTGCTATTTTTTCATTGCTTTGCAAAGTTGAAGTTAAATAGAGAAAGTAAAAAGAGGTCTTATACTGTTCACCCACCCCTCTCAGTATAAGCTTGTGTTCTTCAAAGATTTTTATTTTTGCATAAAGTAAAATAATCCACACACACTAAATTTCATATTAAACATCAACGAGTTGGAATTCACACCCAATCATTGATCAAGACTAATTACGGTGGCCTTCATCACCATTTTGTTGGATTTTTTGTGTTTCTTTCACACCTTATTTTGGCCAAGGCTAGTCCAAGAACCATCATAACCGAGGAATATAGTAGGTATCTCTCTTCAGGGAGCTATATTGATGATCAAGATGAACTGGGCGAGGACTGGTAGGACCTAGACTCCCTCATCGGATTTGGATTTCATCACAAAATCTTGGTAGGTTTAACAACTTGGACTTCATCACCAAGTTTGTGTGTGAGAGGATATAGGTGAAATCCATTAAACTGAGTATTTCATCAACAAAAGAAAAACTCGAACAAGAAAGCAATAAAACAACAAATCAAAACACACAAGATAGTTTAGGAATCACAAAGAAATATTTAAACGAGATAATCATTTTTGTATACTTTTTATGTTTCCTTATTGTATGCATAATCAACATATAATGGTCACCACACGTAGCTATATTCAGTCACAAACTAAGGCTATAGGAAATGTACAAGGAGGACCAGAACACCTTCATTATAGTCCAACCAACTTACTCATACCTGAATGGTGGCCTAGTAGTCATCGTGGTGATAATTCCACTCATGGGATATTTGATCATCATGATACCCCTACTAGAAGGACACCTATGGAAAATCCACATGATCAAGAAGATGATATTATCAAACCACGTCTATCTCATGCTATTTATATATAATATCCATCCATTGAGGAGACAAGTATGGGGGTTGCACGAATCCATATTCTTAATCAATATGTACTCCCATTTGAGCATGTGGTAGGATATATACCTTTACTTAGTCTATATGAGGGGGATACTCCTCCTGATCATCCTTGGTTGAGTCAAAATCTCAATCATATAGATAGATACGACCCAAAAGCTACTCGTAGAGTAGCTTCTTCTATTCATACCCACTTTGAAGATGAGTGAGATGAAGATATAGTGCATCCTATAATCAAGTGCAAAGAGTGTTCTACATAGACACATCATACTCCTATACCATCTTTGCATGAATGTAATACTCCTAGGGTTGAACATCGAGTCAACGTAGCTTCTCTCGATTGATGGAAAAGGGTAGCTATCCCTACTACATGCATATAAATAACCAAACCCCCTTGTATTGAGATGAGAACTTATAGAACTCATAGCCCTAATACCAGTCAAAGAGAGTAATTACTCTAAACATAATTGGATGATTTGTGAAAATAAAGAGAGTGCCTAGACCATGAACATGTATAGAAACAAAGACTACACCGTTAGAGGTTGTATGAACATAGGCTACGTGAAAAGATACATGAGGAGCAATCACACAGGGTAGTCTATGATGAAATCCCTACACCTAGTACATATATACATTAAGCTAACCTAAGTTGCACCGTGCAACATCAGGAGTTACCTCTTAGGCTAATGGAAAACCATCCTCCCATAGCATCTATTCATCACTCTCAGCCATGATAATGCCAAGTGCTAAATCTACCAGAATATGAGGCATATGAAGATATAGAACCTCAGTACTAGGATAAAGCATATCCTAAGTCACTTTGTGAAGATGTGATTGATGATTAAAATCCACCACCTCGATCAAACATAAACCTTCCACATCCTCCTCCTAGGATACCAATTCAAGAGAATGATATCATATAATCTCATGCATATAAGATCCTTATAGAGAAAATTAAATTGCTAGAAAATCAAGGAACGGGATATCAAAAGCAAACATTGCATAGATTATCCAATAAACCCCTTCACCCATCAGTTTCTTTACATGCTTATCTAGAGCATTTTAAAATGCTAAAATTGGATAAATTCAGAGGAGACAATGATGCTCAGGAACATGTGATAGTGCTTCTAGTTGCAAGACGATGATGCTTTATTATGGAGAACCTTCTTGATAACACTCTCTAGATCAACTTTAGAGTGGTATAATCAATTATCATGACATAGAATCTCTAGCTTTGAACAGCTAGCTAATGACTGTTTAGAATGCTTCTTCTTTGGCATAAAAAAAAAGGCCAACTTAAATTTTTTTTAGAAACTGCATCAATTCGATGATAAGCCAGTTATGGATCATGGAAATAGGTGGTAAAAAATAATGTCAAAATTGCCTTTCACTGTACCTATTTTATAAATGACTTGGATGTTTACAAAAAGCTACTCAAAACACATCTTGCTTCTTCTATAGTTACAAAAATACCAAATATTTGAGGAGGCTTTAGCTCAAGCCAAAATTTTCAAGGACATAAAGGTCTAATATAGAGATATAAAACTTTGCAAAAAGGAGTGGAATAAAAATCCTCAGAACAACTATAATCAAATGAAACCAACTATGATAAATATGATTATATTGAATGTTCCTAAAGTGGAGAAAGTGCCACAGTAGCTTAACTATCAGGCTCAAACCTCTCCAATGTAGTACAATAATAAACACCAATGAAATCAAGGGCAAGATCAGTCCTCCTCGTACTTATATACCACTGCCTGAGTCTCTAGCATCCCTTTTCAATAGATTATGTGAGGCAAAGGCAATTACCTTTCTTGAGATCAACCTAGTAGATCCTACCCACCCTAAACCTAAAGGGTTTAACGAGGACTTATATTATGTCTATCACCGATAGAAAGGTCATGATATCCAATCATGTTATGGATTTAAGAACTTGGTACAAAACATGTTAGACAATAATCAATTGCAAATCGACAACCCTCTTGCCCCTAATAATCAACATATGGGTATTTTCAAAGATACCTTACCCATTCCCAAGGTCAAGAACAACCAAACTAGGCATTTCAATGAGATATATATGGATCCACCTACTCATGAATTTTTATGTATGATAAACATCATGACAAGAAACAAAAGGTACAATCAAGCCACGTCACTTGTAGCACCTATCCAAATCCCTTCTGTGCCCTAGACCTTACCAACTCAAAACCCTCTTCTAGGTCCACTACCTCCACTAGTGATAGCCATTATAAATAGGCTTACACAAAGCCTACAAATGGCATCAGCTAAGATCTCCATCTACGAGCATATTCAACAATCACCTCGACATAGGGAAGTGCTTATGGAAATTTTAAAATCCATCAAGCTTCAGTCCCGAGATCCTAACGCATTCACCAATTTGTAGTTCATGTCCAAAAGTGTAAAGAGCTTGTGGTAACATTTTATTACCATGAAATTAAATAGGTACCAACAAACATAGTGGATCTCCCATTACATATTATTACTTGTATCAATTGAATCCCATATAAGTGAGTATTGGTTGATATAGGCTCATCAATTAATATAATAACAATGGCTGCTTTAGAATATTTGAGCCTTCTAATGTTACACATAAAAGTGTCTACCTTCATGCTATGAGCATTAAATGATACATTATGCTCAACACTAGGCACTATAGTCCTACCCATACAAGTGGGACTAAAGACCATTTTTGTAATATACCATGTGCTAGAAGGAGCAATGCAATACAACATATTGCTCGGTCACCCTTGAATCCCAGACATGAAATGTGTTCCTTCAATACTGCATCAATGTATCAAATACGTACATTAAGGACAAATTCATGTGGTCTCGTTAGATGATGAACCATTTAAATATGTAAATTACATTAGTAATCTGAGGGAGTTTGTCTTACCCTCAATGCATCTGGATATTTGACCAAGTTCCCCCATAAAGCATCCAGAGCACCCACTAAAATGACCACCTACTGATACATCCACTTCATTACTACCACCTCTACCTAAACCATTGGCTACTTTAGACATTCCTTTGTCATCATTGGATCCTTTGATCAAAAAAATTTGAAGATGCCGATGGCAAACACTCCAAAAATCATCCCTAACATCTCTATGGTAGAAATTTTGATTCCTTTAAAAGAGGAAGAATCACATACTATAGTGGATGATGTACCTCAATCTGTATTCGTTGCATCATCAATGAAATCATATGTACCACAAGTGACTATTCACTTAATTAACCCCAGTCTCACAAAATATTTGGTACAAAATGTTACATTCACACCAACTATTGAGTCTGCACAATATATAGGAAGACCTCGTGTTCTCCCCTTGCCAATTGGAACTTTTGTGACTCTAGATATACCAACCAATTATATGAACTTCATTTATGGGTGTTTCGACCAAGCCATAAATCAATCTCCTATGATTAATCATGATAAGTAACCATTTACAAGAAACATATATTGTATGTCGAATCCTAATTTTTCTTTAAGATATTTCTACCATTACCATTAGTATGTGAGTGGCTTGGGTCTTTGTTGAGTAGGGTCTTAGAACACCCTATCTACTATAATACCAATCACCTATGGATAAATTCAGTTTAGGGTATTCCATCTACATGCTAGATGAACTTTTGGCTAATTCCTTACAACACCTAACCTTAGGTTTTGGTGAGGACATTGATGATAATGAATAAGTCAACCCTAATCCTTCTCATTTTTTGAGAGATCATATCCCAATCATAATGGTCACCATAGAGCCCTATGATTCTATCAATTAATCATATCACAAGACTAACCAACAAGAGGAATTTAAACTCAATGATAATCCTAAAAATATTGGATTGAAGAAGATGAAATGCAAATTGCATACTTAGGTCCTCGCTACGTTTTTTGTATCAATAACTATAAACGATATGTTGATCCTGTTAGAACCCCTATTAACATAGATGACACTTATCATAGGGATTTTACTCCCTTGCCTAACTAAAGGTAGCTACTACCATCAAAGGACCCAATCATCTTATCTACTCCTAGAGTGGATCTAGAAATTCCATTTCCTCCTAAGCCACATCTAGCACATGCAAAGCTATCAATAATCGATAGGTTCTCCCTGTGTGATAATGGAAATTACCAACCATCCATAAACATGATTTCCATTGACCTCAACATGTTGCACTTCAATCTTGAGGCCATTAACTTTGATTGTGCTACATCACTACCATCACCTAAGGAGTTCTTCCCATGTGAAAAGATGCTACAACCTTTCCATTTCACTCTAGGGTCTACTCAAGATGTCTGTAACATTGAGGTTGAATCTGATATGATAGATCCTCCAAAACCAGAAGATGACATCTACCTGATCCCTACATCTCATCAACTTAAGGAAGGGTCTCATATGTCAATTGAAGAAACTTTCAATGTGGATATTGGCAATGACCCTAACAATCCTAAGAAATTAAATCTAGGAGAGAGTCTATCTCTGAAGAGTGTGCTATCATCATATCTCTTTTGACAAAAAAATTTCACATGTTTGCCTGGTTGTATAAGGACATGCCTTGATCCAAATTTGATTACACATAACCTTACTCTAGACCCCGATATGAAGTCGATCAAGAAAAATCTCAAAAAAATTCATCCAAAAATTACCTTAATGGTAAAATATGAGTTAAAAAAATTATTGGAAGTGAAATTCATCCAACAAATCGACTATCCAAAATGGGTATATAACATGGTACCATAGGAAAACCTAATGGGAAGATTCGTATCTGTATGCATTTCAAAGATCTAAATAAAGCAACTCCCAAGGATGCATTCCCTTTGCCTAATATTGACACTCTAGTAGATGCAACTGCTGGTTATGAGATGTTATCCCTTATGGAAAAAATTTTAGGCTATAATAAAATTCAGGTCAAACCCGAAGATCAACATAAAATAACCTTTACTACACCATGGGAAACATTTTGTTATAATATTATGCCATTCGACCTTAAAAATATTGGTGCAACCTATCAATGGGACATGAAATGCATCTTTAATGACTATATGCACAATATATTAGAATATTATATAGATAATTTGCTCACCAAATATCTCTTGCATGAAGAGCATGTAGACATTCTACGAAAAGTCTTTGATCACCTGATAGAGCATAATGCCAACCTAAATCCTAAAAAGTGTATTTTTGGTGTTACATCAGGAAATTTTTTGGGATTCATAGTCTCCAAGAGAGGGATAAAAGTATATCCTGTAAAGGCCAAAGCAATTTTAGAAATGCTTCCCCCCACTAAAATTAAAGAGCTTCATAGCTTGCAAGACAAGGTAACGTCCATCAAACACTTTATAGTGCAATTTTCAGATAACTGTTGACCCATGAATCAACTGCTACATAAGGGGATCATATTCAATTAGGATGAAGTGTGCTAGAAGGCCTTTGATGAGATAAAATAGTATCTAGAATCACCACTAGTATTAGCTCCACATCAACCAAGTGTGCCTTTCTTGCTATATATTTCAACCATATATTTTTCTCTAGGGACCATGTTGGGTTAGAAGAACAAAGAAAATAAAGAATAAGCTATCTATTGTATTAGTTACACCTTGGTCAATTATGAGTTAAAGTACACATATGTTGAGAAGCTCTGCTTAGTAGTGGTGTTTGCCACCAAAAAGCTTCACCACTAAATGTTAAGTCATACAATGTATGTCACATTAAAAGAAAATTCTTTGCGGTATATGATGAGTTGCACATATCATAATACGCAAACCACAAAGTGGGTCATGCTATTGATGAAATTTGATCTTGAATTCATTAGTCAAAAATATTTCAAAGGTCAAGTCATAGTTTATTAGTTAGTAGAGGCACCTCTTCAGGATGACAAGCCTCTTGTGATTGAGTTACCTGATGATGCAGTGTTCGTATTGTTAGAATCACCCGAATTCAAAGAACTAGAAAACAAAGAAAACATGACTTCATTTTTTGATGGTTAAAAATATGAGCAAGGAAGTGGTGCAGGGATTATGTTTTCACACCACAAGGAGCTCCTATGCTCTTATATTTTAAACTTGATTTCCCTTGCACCAATAATAACACTGAATACGAGGCTCTAATATTGGGTCTCCAAACAACTATCACCATGATGATTAAAAAGCTGAATATCTTTGGTGACTCCTTGCTCATCATAAACCAAGTCAAAGGAATTTATCAATGTAGATGTCCTATCTTGAAACCTTATAAAGAGCTTGTGGAAAAATTACTAGCCAAACTAGAATGGTATAATATCGAGGTAGTTCCTTGTACATATAATCATTTCATGGATACAATGGATTCTTTGGGATATCTAATCCCTTAG
This sequence comes from Wollemia nobilis, assembly GCA_028583015.1. Taxonomy (NCBI): domain Eukaryota; kingdom Viridiplantae; phylum Streptophyta; class Pinopsida; order Araucariales; family Araucariaceae; genus Wollemia; species Wollemia nobilis. Next base: position 1,110,164 of record JAQPPZ010017049.1, on the reverse strand, counting down.
AACCCTTCTAAAAATTTTACAAACATCCACATTAAAATTTTCTTGCAATTAGTGATGTTGCGTGAGGCTTCAGATAAAAAGGAATCAGTCCACATGATTCAGATTGAACCAAATCAACATCGATTCTCCAAGGCACATGAATTTCTAAAACAAGCATCCTGGGGGTCCTTGATCTCACAAGGTTCTTCAGATAATGTCACGATCCTGTATTTGTGTGTAATAAATTATAATGGGAACAAGTTGTTCAGTCAGTTGAAGCACACGCTTATCAAGATTGGCTAATACAATTAAAATATTATCTAAATTTTGGTAATATTCCTCCAAGATTGTTGCATGGCATAAACTGAGAATTTATAACAAAAAGTGACTAGATATGTCTTGCTAGGAGACATTCTTTATTGTTAAAGCTATGATGGACTCCTAATTCATTATCTTTAGCCCCAAGAATCTACTCAAAAAATTTTGCAAGATCATGATGGTACCTACAATGGCCATTTTAGAGGTATGGCTATCATCAAGTGCATCCTTAGAATGGATTATTATTGGCCCACAATGGAAAAGGATTGTTGCACATATATCAAGAAGTGTGTAAAGTATCATCATCATGACAATCTCTCGCACCTACCATCACAGGCCTTATATTTTATTCAATTAGCTAGGTCTTTCTCTTAATGGGCATTTAATCTAATTGGGAATATCTATCCTCCATCTTCAGGCTGTCACACATTCATTCTAACAACTATTAAGTATTTTACTAAATGGGTGGAAGCAATCCCTTTAACCACTACTACTAGATATCGTATTGTGGAGTTCATACTCCATAACATTATATGTCATTTTGGTATTCCATCCAAAATAATATCAGATAATGGAACATCATTAAAAAACAAATATGTGCAGGCCTTAACGTCCAAATATAACATTCAACATAGCTTTGAAACACCCTATTATCTATAAGAAAATGGGTAGGTAGAGGCCTCTAATAAAACTGTAGTTGCCATATTGAAGAAAATAGTTAAGGAGAACCAGAAGGATTGGCACCTTCAACTACCTCTAGCTTTATGGGCTTATTAAACTAGCATTTGGATACCCATCGGGGCAACCTCATTTTTGCTAGTGTATGGAACTAAGGCCATTATATCCTTGGAATTAGAAATTCCATTTTTGTGTGTGTCATCAAAAGAATTCATCGATGATGACACTCTATGATAAGCTCGCCTTGATCAACTAACCCTTATTGATGAATGATGAGTTAATGCTCTTGAGAATCTGCATGTTTATCAAGATCATATTAATCGAGCTTATAATACTAAAGTCCATTCAATAGAATTTAAAGCTGGGGATCTTGTGCTCAAAGAGAACCAACATAACTCAAACATGTTGCCTCATATACGAGATAAATTTGTGGCCAATTGGTTAGGTCTTTTTATTGTAATAGAGAAAATAGGACTAGGAACTTATCACCTAACTTTGCTAGAAGGTGTTGAGGAGCCTGAACCTCTTAACATACTTCATCCACAGGTATTTTATACATAAATCAGTAAATAAAAAGTTACAAAAACAACAAAAATTATTAAAAATACCAAACAAATCAAAAAATATAAAAACACAAAACAATACAAAACATCAAAATACAGAAACATTTACATTATGTTATTATGCGTTTCATTGTATGCACTAATTAGTTGCATTGCATTAGGCATATTCATCCATTGCATTTGCATTAGGATAAGTTGTATTTATATTTTTAAGAATGATACCGGATAAATATCAACAATGATATTTAGACGATCACTAACTATTTCATGCACATATTTTAGTTTGAAAAAGCTTATAGGAAAAGCCCCTACATCTCACATATTTCATCTCACATATCCATATGCAAATGTATAAATTTTATGATAAGGGTAACATTTTAATTCATGGTTTTTATACATTCTATGGTGTTTACCATTAGTTTGTTAAATTAAAATGAGATTCATTCATTTGTTTTAAATAATTAAATAATACATGTACAATTTGCATTAGCACATCCACATAAAATTAATGCATTACATACACATCACATCCGTCATAGTAATAACAAGAATTAAATGCATAATCAATTAAATAAATCTAAAAATATGCTTTTAACATTACACATTGCATCAATATATGCATACATAATAGTGCATCCATACATCTATATTATAAAATAAAATCATACATCCGTCACCTACTCATCACATATCATTATAACATCATGTGTATAAATAAATACATCATCACATCCATCAATGCATCCATAAATCATAACATGTAAATAAAAAACATCAACACATAATGAGCCATAAATGAGATTATTTATATATATATATGTGGAAATATCATACGTACATCATCATACAAAAATACCCGTAGGCTACAAATGTGTAGGTCCTTAGACCTTACACCAAAAAATAATGAATACATAAAAATGCATCAAGAAGGGCCTGCACCCCAGACTTACCTCCACCCTTGACCTCACATATCATTATATAACATCACGTGTATAAATAAATACATCATCACATCCATAAATGCATCCATAAATCATAACATGTAAATAAAAAACATCAACACATAATGAGCCATAAATGAGATTATTTATATATATGTGGAAATATAATACGTACATCATCATACAAAAATACCCATAGGCTACAACTGTGTATGTCCTTAGACCTTACACCCAAAAATAATGAATACATAACAATGCATCAAGGAGGGCCTGCACTCCAGACTTACCTCCACACTCAAACTCATCCCTGTGAGGCTTCCTAGAGCCACTAACCACTGATCTCTCTAGGCTAGCTGATGACCTATGACTAGACCACACTAAGGACTATCCAAAATCACTATGCTAACTACTTTGAGATCCTACTACTATGGATTGCACAAGTAGAGTACCACTAAGTAGCACCACCTACCCCTCTAGCATTAAAATATACTGACCAACTAGGGCCCACAGTCTAGCCACCTTAGCCTACAACCCTACCACATCCTCTATAGCATGTGTACTTGTTGTATCCTATCTTAGGCCTATGATCGTAGTGACCAACTAAAACTCTAAAGCATATCACTTCACTATATTGGTGTCCCTCTCAGTAATCCTAGCATCCCTCTTGGTTTACATAGCTATCATTCGAGTCTACAAAGTATCCCTCTTCGTAGTAACTTTATCAATCTATATCTAGGCTATGGCCACATAGGCCTTAATGATATCTCTCTCCTTAGATAATCCCCTCCACTATTGCTATCCACTACTGAGCTAACTCTAGACTATGGTGAGAGTAGTATTCTACTCTACTAGTTTCCCCTATACGGTTTGTAGCTGAGATCTTAGCTAGGCTAGGACATCTTATTAGTAGGGTCATCATCATTGCCCTCACCCTTAGCATATGGCTCCTCTGCATTCTCTAAAACTTGCCCCCACTCCTCTTTCCTATGATGAACTTATCACCCAACCTCATCTCCACCCTCCTCTGGTACCACTATCGTAGGCCTACCCATCAGACCACCTCCCTACCATAGCCAGGTGACCCACTAGGTGTCATACTCTACATTGGTCCCTAGGTTGGCTAATCCAATCTTGGCTACTACTAGATCCTCCTCATATACAAGATCCTCTACTTGAGGCCACCCCAGTTGTGTCTCATCCCCTCATCATTGATATATGAGGGAGCCTCTGGAACATACTGGAAGATGCTAAAATATCACCTAATGTGAGAGTAATGGAAATACTCTTGCTTGTTGTTGTGGCACCTAATGAGTTATTGTCTACATCTCACTCACCCCAGATACTCTGTAGCTTTTGGCTATTAAGGGTAATCCAAGTAGGACCTCCACACTACCTGCTTCTGCTACAATCTATCCAAAGATCCAGCATACTGTACCAACCTCCCTACCTCTGGTCAACTATGTCCAATAACTTGATCCCATCTCCATCAAGCTGCATAGCCAATATTTGTATCCTCTAGCTCAACTCATGGTACAGGCAGTCCTACCGGTTAGTCCACATGGATTTGCTCCCATACCAATATTTGGAGTAGACTACAACCTAATCCCATATGACTCTTGTGCTAAATCTAATAGAGCTCATCATATAGATGAGCCAATAGGGTGCTCCCCTATGTTATAATAATTGGATGTTGTGTATCGCACTCGAGTAAATCCTGCCCTATGTCAAGGAGGTTATAAGGGAACCTCGTTCCTAAAGAGTATGATAGTAGGATGTTTGAGATAATGTACATCACTACTGCCTAATACTGAGTCATCATACCACGCTCTAATGAGGAATCTACCATGTTCTATTTGTGCCAGTGCAACATCTACCTATGCTCCAAATATCTGCTAAAGCAATCTTGAACACTATAGAAGGGGAGTGGAGGTGATAGTGTATCCCTTGATAGGGATTCAAAATATCCTGTACACATCCTCCAATGTCACATTCATCTTTCCAATAGAGAGATATAAAGGGTTGGTATTACAATCCCATCGGTGAGCCAAGACCATCACATATACCTAATATGACATGCCTATGGGAATGTGCACCACCTGTTTGAGGTCAATCACCTCAAACCACATCTAGTCATCATCACTAAGCTAACCCCGTAACTCACTAAGAAAGGTGGGTTCTCTACAGTGGGATGCCAAAATATGACACCCAAAAATCATGAACAAATCAACACAAAAATCTAAAAAATAAAATACCTAAATTAAAAAATATTGGTAGCCACTCTAAGCCTAGACGGTCGGCAGGTGCGATCGTTGCACCTTGGGATGGTCTCCCCAATGGTCATAAATTTTACCATTGGTGTTAAAAGGTGACCGCCCTACCCCAGGATGACCCCCAACTAGCCAAAGGGGAGTTTCTCCTACCTAGGATGGCCACATAGTGGCACTTAAATAGGGGTATGACCCAATGCTAAAAATGATGAAACATTAAAACCACCCCTAAGCTAGCCTAATCTAGATTTTCCTAATCTAGTGTGAATTTTATTACCAATAATTTAGTGGGGTTCATTTTCCCATTACTTAATGATGTTCATTTTAGTTTGCCAAATTAACATAGAGGAAGCAATATTTCTACCTTCCTAGCTCCAGCTCCTCCACTCGTAAAGGCCTTTGGCTGATCCATCATGGTAGTGTGTCAATTTTTTGGTAGCATTCTATGTCAAATAATCTCTCCTCCACCTCACTCCTTTTTATCTCACTGCCAGTTGTAAAAATGACATTAAAATTTTGAAAATTTTCTTTTATATTTTTCAAATTTCCTGACCGTCCTAGGGTGGAGTGGTCACATTTTGATGGTACCATCCTACCCAGGGATGGCCCTATAATTTGAAAAATGCCATCGATGTACCCTAGGATGACCCCAAAATTATAATAAATGCAAACATTCTATGAGCATCATGAGCCTCAATTTGGGAATTTAACATCTAATGGTCCACTTTAATTAAAAACTTCAAAAATAACAAAAAAATCAACCAAATAAGATCTCAAGTGTGCCTCGTACCTATTATTTTACCCTATATACTTGGTGGTTGCAGCGAATGGCTATCAATGCAATCTGGTAAGATGAGTAAATTACCATAAAGCCACTTAAACCCCAAAATAATCCATTGATGAATTGAAATGATCTCACTTCAATCCTCAAGAAGGCCATGCGGCTAGAATTCTCCAAGGGAACGAGGTGTACATTTCATTCTTCCATGAAGTTTAGTAGATCATCGAACATAGTGATTCACATTGATATCAAATCGAATTGCTATCTTAATTCCCCAAGAAAGCCATGTGGCTAGACTAATCCATGGGATAGAGATGTACAATTATCAATAATGGTTAAAATCACAACTATAGAAGGATTTTCCCTTCTACACTTATTATAGTCTTGCAACACTCAAGCAAGTCATCTTGGTCAAGCAACTCATTGCTTTCATCACTTGCCATTTCCTCATCGACTCGTCACTTGAGGAGGTAGTCATAATCACAATTCATAATAAAAATCAATAATAAAATACTCAATCATGCAAATTGCATTCGTCCAAGAATCATTGCTAACAACTATCACACACTTCCCTCTTTATTGGGGAAAAAGCAAAAATTTCAAACCAAACCTTTGTCAGTCTGAACTAACAGAACCATGTAGTAACACAAAACTACTTGAATGCCTTCACAAATTAAGTCCACTAAAGTGTTAGAGGTAATGATTCAAAGATGCATGCTCTTTTGTGATCGAGGCATCTAAAGTTGATCATATCAATGAACATCAATCAACCTTCAATTTGATGTTAGGTTGTTATTTTTGCTCAGTTTTGTGCTTTCACACAATGCATTCCAAAAAGGAGCATTTTTAGATACCTAAAACATGTCATTTTAAGGAGGCTACCTATATGGACACCTTTTCAGGCCATATTATCTACCTTGGGTATTCCCAAGGCTTAACAGTGGTATTTACCACTCAAACAGGGGCAACCTATCTTTTGTAGACTAGACCGTCATACCTAGGAGCGACTTCCAAAGGCTGATATACCCTTTGATGGCTAGCAGTCACAGTCACACGTGTAACAAACTTAGGCCCACAAGACAAACCAAAATCAGTTACAAAATAGCTAAGATTTAATGATTAAGTGTGAGAAGGTTCTAGAACTGACATTTGGTCTTCCTAGAGCCTAATCAATTCTTGGTTCTTGGCTTCTCTTGCAATCCAAGATTAATATTTGAAAAATATATAAGAAGACGCCTTGCCTTCATGAAAAGAATTTGAATTCTCCATGATGAAGTGTTATCAATTTATTTACTAGAGAGAACATCCTCTCATAAGCAACAAAGTGCTACTCAAATCTCATTATGGAGCTATCAAATGCAACAATGGAGTCCCTTGGAGTTTGAAGATCAAATTCAACAATATTTTGCCATCAAACGACCTTATTTCATGCTAATTTCCATAATTCAATCATGCTTCAAGTGTGTGATCCTTGAACAATCAATTTAACAGGCCAACCCTAACATTTCTCACATAAATGAAGAAATAGTTTGTTGTTCCACACCTGCTTCATCCCAAAGTAGCCCATAGATACCATCACCCTAACCTAGGATGGTTAGCAGGACTGACTTCTTTACCCCATGATGACCTCTTGGTGACATCTACTTTTTCTATGTTTCTTAGTTACAGTAGCTTTAGTAACATTTCCTTTATTTTCTAGCACAATTTAATTCAATTTTCATGAGTTTGTTTATTGTTTTTAGCATTCCTTTTTATTTGCTTATCATGGAATATGGGCCTTATCATGAGAGGTTTCTCATTTGCTATTAACGTCTTGTGAGTGTTCTTGTTTGCATATTTAATATCTTAGTAGGAGCTATCAACATAAATATTCAACAATATTTATCTCATAATTGCAGAGGTAATAAGAAACTCCTCCCCTAGTCAGTTTTGAGGGTGCAAAGATCCTATGGAATACACCTACCATTTGGTTCTTTTTTGTAAATTATATCAAATTGGTATCTATCCCTAAGAGGGATATCTTTGTAATCGCCTTATAAAGGACAATTTCAATACTAATGAGAAGGGCAGTATTTCTTTATTTCTTTATCTTATGATGGTTACATTATTATGTGTTCAATTTGATTTCATGTAATTGCTTAGGTGTTATATTTTTGCATATCTACATATGCTTATGATGTTACCTTGTTTATTAAAAGTAATTTGATAATGTAATTGCCCAAAATAAGAATTTATTATAAATGTAAGATTCTATTTATTGTTGCAATGTATTCTGATTGCTGTCTTTGAAAATAATGATTCTCCTATTATGTGTTTGTTGGTCTAGAGTTGAAGTAAACTTAAATAAACTTTAATTCTATACATGAATTTTAAATTGGGAAGGGTTCTAGACAACTTGGTTGTAAGGTGTCAGGTAGATACATCTTAAAGCAAGCATAACAAAAAATTATGAAATTTAGTTTTATAAACTTTATTTGATAGTGTTAAGCACGTAGACCCTATAATTATTAAATCCTTAGGGTAGAGCCTTAACTATCAGAGCATTATTATGAGAAAGGATTAGTTAACCTGTGTTATAGTGGAGTTTGAGTGTAAACTCTCATCGTGTTTTACTTTAGCAAAACATTGTTGGTAATAATACTTATATATATACATAACTCTTGGCTAGAGTGTGAAATGAATGACTAAATATTTATTTTGCAATCTTATAATAATTTTATTATGGAATTTGAAAAAAAAAAGAAGAAAAGATCCGAATGTAGTAAGATATTAGTTCCTGAAAGGTTCAAACTAAAGAATATGGTCAACCATGGAATTACTTGAGATTAGAAAAGTAACTTCTTTATTTAATGGTAAAAGTGTTTTAATAAAGCATTATCGATATTTATAGTTGTTAAGTGATGTTTAAATGATATACATTTATCTTGGAATAAAATGTAAAATAGAAGTGTACTTTTTTAATTAAAATAAATCAAAGTAGATATTTATTTTTAAGGATGCCTTTGATAGAAAAATTGAGATTTTAAAAATGTGAGTCTTTTAGTAGTTTCCTTTATTTGGGTATAGTAGAATTAAGTGACCAAGTCCATGCTAAAATATATCCTTTGGCTTACTATAGTGGATTTAAAGTACATGATAGACAAAAAAACCATAGGATATCTAATATTATCTAAAGGATCAAACTTAGTAACCTTTGTATCCTTTAGTTAGACAATTGGAAAGTATATCTTGTTTATGAAAACTATTTATTCCATTGCATAGAATTAAAAAAATAAACTTTAGAAACCCAATGATGTTGAGATACGAGTATGCATACAACATGTCTCAAGAGTGATTATAGTTTGGTAGAGAAGGTCAGAGCAAGGGACCTAGTCAGTACTAGTAATGAGAGATGGTATGGGATATCTTATCTATGCCGCTACCCGAGAGTACAATGATAGATAGGTGCATCACAATGGTTAAAGAGGATAACATGATATCAGTAGCTAGTATTGCCACATATTTTGGTATGGCATAAACGAATGTGAATCAAAGTAGAAATTGGGACTAAGTCTAGTGTCAGGGCAATGACATAGCTCTTGTTGACTTCGAGTAGTAAGAAAATCAACAAGACACTAGGCATATATATGCTAATCCCTTGCATACTAAATTGGAACAAATTGATCGATTATATCAAGGTTCAATATGCTAAGGGGTGAGGAGTATATGCATCCACCATTTAGGTGTTATGGGTCCTAAAGTACAACCTATACCATGGTTTGACCCTTATGCTAGATCAAGAGGATGATAAATGAGACAAGTTGACTCCACAAAAAGGTATTTTCCATGGTATTTGGCCAATCTCGTCCACTTGGGTAGTTGCCTGCAGTAGTATTGGAACTCAAAAGTGGTTTGACATGCCTGTACTAATTTATCTATTTGGTGATGATTCATTGGGTGAAACAATTTTTTTGTAAAAACGATAACACTTTTAGGGATAAACAACAAACTTAAAAAAATTCCCCTGTATAAATGCTTGGATTATTCTTGTGGTACAAACAGGTGGGTAGACTTGGGTTGTTACATATGGTATCAGAGCAAAAGAGATCCTTGAGCTGTAGGACTCTGAATAAATGTTAATTTTAGAAAAACTTAAACCATATATTAACTTGATCCTTTTCCCTATAGGTTTGATGGCACACAAAATGAGAGGTGGATCTTCAAGAAACCCTGGGAATCTAGGGAGGAAGAAACCATCACAAGACCACAAAGAGGATTGATAATTGGGGCAAGGAAAGAAGGCCCTCAAAAGAAAAGAAGGATGAAAAAAATTAATGAGCCTCCATTAAATAAATCTAGTAGGGAAGAAGAAAATCTTGCAAGAATAGTACAACTATTACAAACTCATATGGAATAACAAAGAGAAGAAATGGCCCAACAGAAAAATCACATGGCCCAACAATAGGAGATGATAGTTCAACAACAAAAAATCATAGAAGACTTGGCTAGGGGTAGGAAAATGTAGGGAGGACAAAGGAAACACCTAGTGAGCCTATAGGATCCGATACTAGTAGGGCCAAAGTAAGTGTGGAATTGGCCAAAAATCTAAGGAAAGTGGTAATATCTAAGTTTAATGGAAAAGGTGATGGTGACACAGGGGAGAATTGGTTGAATGAACTGGAGTCATACTTTTCCTTGGTGATTTTATCACCATAATCTAAAACTACCTTGGATGTTATGAACATGGTTGAAGTAGCCCTAGACTGATGGAATACCTTCAAGAGAGGGCAGGGTATTGAAGCTATGGATATGAAATGGGAATATTTTATTAAGGAATTTAGGAACAAATTCCTGACTAAGAAATATAACGTGTAAAAATTCAAAGAATCCACTAATCTATAGCAAGAAGCTATGATAATACATGACTATCATCAAAAGTATATCCAACTTCTAAAATATGCCACCCAGTATGAGAGTAATGAAGAAATGAAAGTTTAAACATTTATTTTAGGAATACATCCCAAAATTGAGATTGTGTTGAATATGCACAATACAGTAGATCTTCCTAATGCTTTTGATTTGGTATGAAAAGAAAAAGCAAATTAGGATACTAGAAACTAGAAAGGCATACTTTAATTATCAAAAGTTGTATGAAAAGGAAAAATACGAGCTTAGGAAGCAGAAAAGCACTGGATTTATGAAATGGGAAAAATATCATAACACGAAGCCAAAAGTTGTAGATCAGAATAGACAAGGAGGTAAGAACAAGAATAATTTTCAAGATAAAAATTTCAAGAAATATGGTAAAGAATATCCCAGACAAAATAATTAGAGGACATCAAACTATAGACACCAAAACAACACCAATCCGATTACGGGATAGTACTTTGGTTATTTCTCGTTTGCTTTCTTCGACCACTCCACATTCCCTGGTGAGAAGGCCCAACTATCGAATGTATCCTCGAAGTCTAGCACGGGTTTGAGCTTAAGCAAATGCTACTTTAAGCACTTAAGCAAATGCTGATTTTAGCACTTAGGCAAATGCTGCCTGTCGCGATATCACGACAGTCATGATATCGTGACTGTCGTGACGTAGCGCTATCACAATATCACGATAGTCATGATATCGCAACAGTCACGACATCATGATGTCGTGATATCACAATAGTCATGATGTCGTGTTGTCACGATATCATGACTGCACGACGTCGTGATGTCGTGACAGTCACGATATCGCAATAGTTGTGACATCGCGTTGTCGTAATGTCGCGACTATCGTGATATCATGACAACTCCTACCCTGTGCCTTGTTTCTTTTCTTGGTGTCATGATATCACGATGTTGTGATATCATGATGTTGTGATATCACGACAAAACTCCGCATTTATGCCTGGGCAGACTTTAAACCAACGAAGGCGGATTTTAACCAATAAAAGCAGATTTTAAACCAACGAAGGTGGATTTCAACCAATTAAAAGTGGACATCAAACAGATAAACATGGACATTAAATAAATAAGCATTAAACATTTGAAGGTGGAATTTAAACAACTGGAAGAAGAAGTCAGTCAAGTGTGTGGGCCGTCAGAGGACTATCACAGAGGCATTCATGAAAGCTTGAGTCATGGAGGACTTTCCTCTCTCGTGGGAAGACATGACCGCCACATGGCATCTATGACCAACACATGGTGCTTATGCATGCCTATCCAAAGAGACCCCCTGGGTCTATAAAATGGTGGACTTTTCCACCCAAAGGGAAGAAACGTTTGAAGCAGCGAAGCCCTGCCAGTTTATCGCCAGACATTTTAAGCCTCGATTCACGTCATCCGCATCCATGATTTCTTTTGCAAGGGAGGTCATCGGGCGCTTACGGAGAACATGAATCCGGATCCATGGATTCATCAATTTTTTGACAAAGCTTACTGTTATTCTTTTATTTCTTTAGCACTATGATTTTGGATGTTGATTTCAAGCATGCATGCTTTATTTTAACACAACATTTTATTTCATTTCACTTTCATGAATGTTACATTTTATCATGATTTCGGGAGTTAATTCAAATCTGTTGTTCTAATCATTTTCTTTGCACGTATGTTTTATTTGTTTCGAGGATCAAATGCTTTTATTTTCGATACAGGTGCTACTAACGCCTTTTGCTTTCACTTTGTACGCAGGTTTCTAACAGCAGAGAAGCAGGAAAGAGCAAAGAATCATCTACAACAGCGACGACGACGTTTTGATCCGCCCATCTTACGTGTGGGCATGCGGAAGAAGGATTATTAGCCATGAATCTTGCGACAAGAAACACATCTGACTCTCCTATCCCTTAAAAAGGAAGGAGACGTATTGTAACACAATTTGTAAAGCATATCAATAAAAGAGATTACCATATTTCTGTTGCTTTTATCTTGTGTCGATTTGCATATGTTATTTCTTGTTCTTATGGCATATTCCTTTTTGCTTTCAAAATATCGTGCTTTCAATGGCGATCACGATGGGACCCTGTCCCCTAAATTTTGAGATCACAGGAATTGATTAAAACTTGTGTTTTTGTGCTTACAAGTACCTTTTTTAATTTCTGACTGTTATTCGTCTTTGCTTGGACAAATTTCTGTTTGTGAATTTTTAGAGCCGAAGATCAGAAACAGCAAGTTTGGGCAGAGAAAGGTAAGGGTTTTAAAACTGTTCCCATTGTTTTCTTTTTTTTTTGTTCGTTTTTCTGTTCCTGTTTCCTGTTAATTTTGCCTTCTTAGGGAAAGTTTTAATCTAAAAAAAAAAAAAAAAAATAATAGAAAAAAAAATCTATTTTTATTTGTTTATGTTATCAAAGAAAATGAATTTTCTTTAATTGTTTAATAAGGGTAGGAAAAGATTTTGTCAATTTTCTTGCTTTATTTAATTGTTAAAAAAAAAAAATTTAGCTTCTGTCAGATTTTTGTTTTTTGATTTCTGGTTTTTAGTTTTGTATGGCTTAGGGAAAGTTTCTTTTTTGCTGCCTGTTTCATTTTTAAATAAAAAGAACCACACACACTTCACGTGGTAAAATTAAACCAAGGAGTTGGTCGTAAAACCCCAGCCCTTGATCAAGACCATTGGTGGATTTCATCACCACCTTGGCTTGATTTTGCATCCATTACCCTGATTGTCACTGTTGTTAGGCGTAAATCCTGACGAAAGCTGACCGAGTGTTGCTAGGGTGATTCCCAGTGCATGAGGATAAGTCTTCTATGGTAGGTGCCATTAACAGGACAATTCCCCTTCCATACCACCTACGTACCATGTACCATCTGCTCTCACGTACCTATAGTCTCCCTCTTGTAAGGGCGGGTATATAGAGAGGTTGGTATATCGGCCTGGTTGGTATATTGAAGGGGTGACCATTTTGGGAGTTATATGAGCCTTCATTATGCATTTAAACATTCTTCAAAACTTGCAAAAACAAAACAAAACATCAAAATGCACTAAACTAGTTTAGGACACACTATTAATCCTTAAAAGAGATAATCACTGTTTGTGTATTGTGTATGTGTGTGTTCATTTTTGGTTAGTGTAACAAAAAGAAAAATCATCATAAATGAGATAAAAATTTGCTTAGCTAGTAGAAAGGTACCATAATGGTGTACACCTGTAGCCAAGCCCAATCAAGGGCAGAAGCTCCGAAAGGTACACAAGAAGCAGGCACAAGTTGCCTTCGCTTTAGTCCTGAAGACTTGGTCATACCGCCTTGGTGGTCTGGGCCACAAGAGAATCCACATCATTCCATGTCTAGGTGGAATTATAGGGACAACCCTCTGGGGGATACGCCCATTTAGAATAGCCCCTTTCAGGAAGAACCTTTACGTGTGACACTCAACGTAAATAGAAAACCACCTTTTGAGGCTAGATATGAGAGGCCACAATGCGATGAAGCGCTAGAGAGGCACAGTGTTCATGAATAGAGACAACGTGAATACGACATCTCTCCTTTGCCTCCCATTAGAATTGAAAGACAAAACCCAAAGCACAGTGCTCTCCACACAAGGCGAGCTAACTCTGCCCACCCCTTTCACACCCATGAAAGGGAGAACGAGGAAGATCATCGCATTCCTCAAGAGCAACATACAGCATGGGAGCCTTGCACTTTCGCACCTGCTAGATATCATGATCACCCATTAAGGCCAGAGCCTCAAGTAAATGCCGCTAATATCGACAGAGGGAAGCACCACATAGGAGTCTCGGATCCTCAAAACCAAGATAGATACATTGGAAAGGTGACTAGGCCTCCTAGAATCAAAATAACAAAGCAAATTGACTAATCATTTGCTAGACATGCCGCCCACCAAGCGCATATCAAGCAGCTTGAGTAGGATCAACAACAGCTAGAACAATTATATCACCTTAATAAAGAGCACATTCGATGCCAAACAAATGAGCTGCTCCGCACCATTGTGCCTGAAGAGGTTCAGACCCCCGAAACATAGAGGGAAAAAAGGTACGAGAGGCACAACCTCATAGTGCATGATAGGTCCCCAAGACCTCACCAAGAGGTGCCTTTAAGACACCCGAGACATGAGCGGGAGGCCACTCCCAGGAATGACGATGGGCACCCTTCGTGGGTGCCCACTCCTATTCATCGAGCTCGCCTAATAACTCCTCGAGAAGATTATGAGGAGTATCAACAAGAAGAACTGTTGGCATTAGATCCTTATGCCAACCCGAACACAATGTACACATTGGGAGACTATCTCCCATGGTCAACAACCACCCTTGGTAACATCAATAACCCTTCTCCGTTGATAGAGATAGGTGAAAGTTCGAACACTAACTTCCAAGGAGAACATAAACAGTGCCCAGATATCTTTTTGAAATTGTTCCCTTTAGAGGTTCCAATTGAACTAGTGCAATGTCAAGCGAATCAGGTCCCCCCACTGAGTGTGGAACAACCACAATGGGATCAGATTAATTTGCTCGAACAAGATGAGCATAGTATGGCACAGACAACTATCGGGGCTAATGAGGACCTTTGGATCATCGACAATGATTACATAGACGAAACTGAGATGGACTATCTTAATCATGCGCGACGACACAATCACCCTATAACCCATGAAGAACTGATGGCACAACTAGGCATAATGTTAGGGCATGAATGGTACATAGACCCAGCAGGGTGGGACCATGTGTTGGATCAATGGCTCCAAGTTCACGACGAGCACCGTCCACCCCGAGACCCTATAATGACATCAGTGCCGAGGGAAGACCCTGTCTTCCTATCAACACATAGGGTCAATCCGTTCATGCCTGTCCCTACAGAGCCAGAACCAAAGCATAGGGAACATCCAAAATGTTCAAGTTATCACACCCACGGTAATGGAGACCAAATTCATTTCATCCACATGATCTCCATTGATTTGACCACACCCATCCGCAATCCGATCGATCTAGAAAGGTCATTGCATCTAGACACAAATGCCATCGACTGGGATCACGTCAATTCACCTATCTCCCCATCAGTGTATTGGCCTTTCAGTAAGATACCTCATTTTACCTCAGGGACAACTTAGGATATTTTTCAGGATGAAGAGGGACCTGAGGTTCCAAATGCAGATTTAAACTCAGCTAATGATATCCATTTGATCCTGAATCCACATCAGTTGGAGGAAGGATCCCACATGTCAGTCGAGAAGATGAATTACATAGACATCGGCTTAGACCCAATGAATCCATAGATTATCAAGCTGGGGGTAAGCTTATCCCCTGAAGAGCAAGCCGACTACATTGCCCTTCTCAAAGCGAAGAAGGAGGTTTTTGTATGGTCATACAGAGACATGCCGGGACTAGATCCGTAGCTAGTCACGCATAATCTAACGCTTGACCCGACAATCAAGCCAATTAAGCAAAAACTATGTAAGATGCACCCAACAGTGGCCTTGATGGTCAAAGACAAATTGCAAAAGTTGTTGGATGCACAGTTTGTCATCTGTGTGGATTATCCGCCATGGCTGTCCAACATGGTGCCTATCAAAAAGCCCAACGGGAGGATTCACATATGCACTAATTTTTGAGATCTAAAAAAAGCAAGTCCTAAGGATGATTTCCCCTTTCCAAGCATCGACGCATTGGTAGATGCTACATCAGGTCACAAAATGCTATCCCTCATGGATGGTTTCTCAAGATACAATCAGATTCATATCAATCCTAAGGATCAACTCAAAACGGTGTTCACAACGCCTTGGGGGAAATTTTGTTATAAGGTCATGCCTTTTGGCCTTAAAAATGCTGGTGCCACCTACCAACGTGCCATGACGTACATCTTCCATGATTACATGCATAAAAATTTGGAAGATTACATGGATGATTTGTTAGCCAAGTCTCTTTTGCGCTTAGATCATCTCGACGACTTAAGAAAGATTCTCGATCGCCTCATAGAGCATAAGGTCAGAATGAATCCCAAGAAGTGCATATTCGGCACCACATCTAGAAAAATCTTGGGTTTTATAGTCTCAAAGCGAGGCATCGAGGTGGACCCAAAGAAAGTCAAGGCAATCCTTGAAATGGCTCCCCCAACTACTATTAAGCAGCTCAGAAGTCTGCAAGGAAAGGTCGCGTCGATTAAGCGCTTCATAGCGCAGTTATCTAACAAGTGTCGACCCATGAACAAATTATTGCACAAAGGGGTTACATTTCACTGGGATGACGAGTGCCAGTCAGCCTTTGATGAAATCAAACAATACTTGGCTTCGTCGCCAGTATTGGTACCACCTAGACCAAGAGTGCCGTTCTACTTATACATCTCAGCTACTGAGGTGGCATTGGGCGCCATGCTGGCCCAGAAGAATGAACTTCACAAATAACAGGCTACTTACTATCTTAGCCGCACCCTGGTCAGTTACGAACTTAACTATGCATACATCGAGAAACTTTGCTTGGCAGTGGTGTTTGCTACCAAGAAGCTACACCACTACATGCTGAGCAACACTATGTATGTTGTGTCTAAGGAGAATCCATTGCGATACATGATGAGTCATACTTATCATAGTAGTCGCACGGAAAAATGGATCATGTTGACAAAATTTGACATAGAGTTTATCGGACATAAATCTATCAAAGGATAGGTCATAGCCGATCAACTAGTAGAGGCTCCTCTTGAAGACGATCAGCTTGTAGTCATAGAACTACCTGATGATAGGGTCTTCCATGTCTCAGAATTTCCAGATTCTGATGAGCCTGAGTCACAGGCCAACATAACCTTATTTTTCGATGGTTCTAAGTGTGAGCAAGGTGGTGGCGTCGGAATAGTATTCTTCACACCACAGGGCACTCCAATGCTCCTGTCATTTAAATTAAACTTCTCGTGCACCAACAATAATGCAGAGTATGAAGCCTTGCTCATAGGTCTTCAGACAACAATCTCCATGAACATCAAACGCCTAACCATATTTGGTGATTCGCTATTAATTGTCGATCAAGTAAAAGGGGTATACCAATGCAAATGCCTAGTTTTGTAGGCTTATAAAGCCCTTGTGGACAAATTCCTAGAAAAACTTGAATGGTATGACATCGAGGCACTCCCTCGGTCATCGAATCATTTTGTGAACACAATGGCCTCCTTGGGGTCACTAATCCTGCAAGACCTTTCTGGTGATATGACAACCATTCAAGTCAAAACCTTATCACAATCCGTGATGGAGCGTGCAAGCTCTGACTTGACGTCAAGAATCCACATGATCCAGATTGAACCATCCTCGGATAAGTTCTCTCAAATTCGCGATCGTCTGAAACATGCCAACTGGGGGTCCTTGTTCTCCCCTACTCCCATTAATAGCAACACAACGTTGTTCTTACAAGTTCTATCCCACTTAGCATTTGTTAGGGAGGAACTTCAAAAGGGATTGGTTGTTCATACTGTCGAGGTTTTCGATCAACAAGACTGGTATTTACACATTAGAGACTACCTCAAGTTAGGTAATCTCCCGCTTGGATTGATGCATACCACAAAACAAACATTCAAGCAGAAAGTGGCTAAGTATGTCTTGATAGGAGACATTTTGTATCATCGCAACTATGAAAGGATCCTCCTTCGTTGCTTGGAACAGCAAGAGTCCACTTGGGCGATCGCCCAAGAACACGATGGTACATGTGGTGGCCACTTTAGTGGTATGGCCATTGCAAAGCGCATTCTTCACATGGGCTATTATTGGCCATCTTTAGAGCGAGATTGTTGTGCATATGTTAAGAAGTGCGTGAAGTGTCAACATCATGCCAATTTGATGCATGTATCTTCCCAAGCCTTGCAGACAGTCCAGTCTGCTTGGCCATTTTCACAATGGGGCTTCGATCTAATTGGAAAGATCTCCCCTGCATCATCAGGCCGTCACACGTTTATCATAATGGCCACAGAGTATTTTACCAAGTGGGTGGAAGCAATTCTGCTGACCTCTATGACAGGACCCCGCATTGTGGAGTTCATTTTGCATAACATCATATGTCATTTTGGTATTCCATCCAAAATAATCTCGGATAATGGGCCATCATTCAAGAACAAAGACGTGCATTCTTTGACCACAAAGTACAAAATTCAACACAATTTTTTGACACCCTATTATCCGTAGGCAAATGGGCAAGCAGAGGCGTCAAACAAAATGCTAGTTGCCATCCTTAAAAAGATGATTGTAGACAGTCATAAGGATTGGCACATCCAAATTCCACTTGCCCTTTGGGTTTATTACACTAGCATTCAGACGCCAACTGAGGCCAGGGTGACTCCGTTTTTGCTCGTGTATGGCTCGAGGCAGTAATGCCTCTCGAGTTGGAAATTCCTTCCCTGTGCATATCAATGCAGGAGTTCATCGATGATGATGATGCATGATAGGCCTGGTTAGACCAACTTACATTGCTTGACGAATGACGCGTTAATGCTCTCGAGCACTTACGTATCTATCAAGAGCGGCTTAAGAAAGCTTACAACATGAAAGTTCACCTAAGGGACTTTCGGGTTGGTGATTTGGTTTTGAAGGAAAACCAACAAAACTCTAATTTTCCGTCCCACCTAAGGGACAAGTTCATGGCAAATTGGTTAGGTCCATATGTCATTGATTGCAAAATAGGACTTGGGACATACCGGCTAGCCTCTCTTGACGAAATCAAGGAAATAGAACCCTTGAATATCAGTCATTTGCGACCATTCTATATCTAAGAGAGCCATATCCCAAAAATGCTCCAAGGATTCCTGAAATCGCTTGGTCAATCCCAAAAATGCTCCAAGGATTCCTGAAATCGCTTGGTCAATCACAAAAATGCTCCA
The DNA here is from genome assembly GCA_028583015.1 of Wollemia nobilis. Classification (NCBI taxonomy): domain Eukaryota; kingdom Viridiplantae; phylum Streptophyta; class Pinopsida; order Araucariales; family Araucariaceae; genus Wollemia; species Wollemia nobilis. The sequence goes on along the minus strand of JAQPPZ010017049.1, from coordinate 1,090,877 downwards.
AGGATTCTTGAAATCGCTTGGTCAATCCCCAAAATGCTCCAAGGATTCCTATAATCGCTTGGTCAATCCCAAAAAGCTCCAAGGATTATCGCAATCGCTTGGTCAAAACCCAAAATCTCCAAGGATTATCACAATCACTTGGTCACCCCAAAATCTCCAAGGATTATCACAATCGCTTGGTCACCCCAAAAGCTCCAAGGATTATCGCAATCGCTTGGTCAAAATCCCAAAAGCTTCAAGGATTATCACAATTGCTTGGTCACACCAAAAAGGCCCCAAAGGATTCTCGAAATCCCTTGGTCACCATCAAGAAAATTCAAAAACAACAAAAATCATCAAAAAAAAAAAACAAAAATTTGCATCTCATTTCTAGGCATGCTCAAATTCATCAATAGAGAACTCTTCTCGCATCTCATCTTCATATTCACAAAAATCAATTCATCAAAAATACAAAAAATATGTAGCTGCATTAAGCATCACACCAATACACATTTGTGGTCATACAGGTCAAAGGCACCATAGACTGTAATTATTCTGCTAGTCCATCTTGTTCCATACTTTTCCATTTTACAAAACAAACAAACAAACACCATTAACTGTTGTTTACCACAATAGAGTCAGTGGTCTCGTAATGTATCAAGAGTTTTCGTCTTTCAGTCGACATTGTGCTTTCTAGCCATGTACTGTACCAAGTCAGAGAGATTTCACGAAGGTAGAGTCCTACTTGAAATATGCCTTGTTACGTAACATCCAATCACAAGCTAAAACACTAAAACAATTCCTGAGTTGTACGAACGAAAGATGAAACCTGCACAGTAATCTAGGTCACCATAAGCGAAACGGTTATCTTGCTCATCCCCCTATGCGAATGACCCAAAGAATGCTGAGAGTTGGCAAAAGGACAAGCATCCTCCCTACCCAATTCCCCAAGATCCCAAAATTCTCAATAGTTGCAAAACATCAAAAATTTGCAAAGAGTCAAAACACCAAAATTTGACAACCTACAGTGCACACATCAAAAGGCACAAACAATAGTGATTATAGTCACTCCACATCCCAATCCCTTGCTCAAAAGAAAAATATATAAAAATAAACAGTGATTTTTATCACTACAATCGAGCAAGTATCCCAATACAATTGAAGAAAAGAAGGGAGTCGAACTTGAATCCCTAGAACTCTCAGCATTTCGACAGGTCATGAGGCAAGCCTCAGTACCGATTTGGTTGATAGCCTATTGGTCACTCACGGTAAACCTCCCGCATGATGATATATCTGTCACATTAACTTGTGTATAGATCAATGTTTGCATGTGGATGAGCTAACTTATGCTATACTAAGATAGCACCGTAGATTAATCTGACTGAATACAATAAAGGAGTTAGTGGAGATAATTAGGTGATCCTCAGTACAGGTTCGGTTGAAAGCCCATCTGGCACTGGCGTTATCCTGACAAATACCACATAAATAAACTCAATTGCACACACAAGGATGTGAAATAGCTTGGTCAAAAACAAGTCCAATTCATACCTTGTCCAAAAGTCTTGTAAGATAAAGTACAGTCGTGGCTAGTGAGTTAAAACCGTCTGAGTCTCAGAAAACCTTAGCTACATTTCTAAACCAACTATGCTACTTTTCATCTTTGCCATGCCATCAGAAAATACAAAAAAAAGAAAAACCACATGTATACATACAAAGTCATTCATCACAGCAATCGCCTAAAAACAAATAACAGAGTTCTAAACAGTCTATGGTACCATAGCCAAACATCACAAATTCCATTCATCCATTTCATTTCTTCATATCACATATGAATCAACAACATGCGCATTTATCATACCATATGCATACGTCACCATAAAAATGCATCCATCAACATCAATCATTGTGCATAACATAAAATCATGACATATACACAAAGCAAGAAAATCAAAACAACATAAACATCACAAAAATGCAACACAAAAGAGCAATAAAAATTGTCGGATACAAGTGCTCTTGCACTTAACATCTTGGCATAGAAAACCTGATGTCGGGGTTTACATTGTCCCTATCTTACTCCCTAAGCAGGATACCATAGCCGGACCGCTCCATAGGAGGACGGATGTTGGCCAATTTCACCCCAAAAGACGTCACAAAAGGGTCAACACCCACTCAAAAACAATAAAAAACAACAAACCAACAAACACTCAAAAACAACAAAACAACAAAAAAAAAAACAACAAAAAAATAAATGCAACACAAACAAACAACAATAAACATTGCCAGACACAAGTGCTCTTGCACTTAACCTCTTGGCATAGAAAAATCGATGTCGGGGCTCAAATTGTCACTCTCCTACTTCCCCAAGAAGGCTACCATAGCCGGACCACTCCACAGGAAGATGGAATTTCGACACTTTCACCCCATTATGGCATCACCAAAATGGTTTTTACCCAACAACAATAATCCAAAAGTCGGAAAACTGCTTGCACATTCAATGGACAAACATTTGAAGGGACCTTAACCTAAGTCACCTCGGGTCAAGTGACTCATCGCTTTTCTCATGGCGGTCATTCCCTCATCGATTCGTCGCTTGAGGGGGTAGTCACACTTAGTCACCAATCAACAAACACACACCCAATTAGGGCATTGGCATGCATTCAAAGAATCATTGACAAAGACAATCACGCTCCTGCTTGGGGCAGTAAACAAGCAACAATCACAAATTGATCAAATGCGATCAAACTCTTGGCATTCCCAAAGCATGAACTCAAGGTTCCCTCGTGGATAAAAGGTTGCGCCCTTTGCCTATTCATGACTGATCAATGTCTAAGTGCAAGTCACACCTCACCAAAATAGGTTAATACTTGAAATCAAATTCCTTAGCTCGTCAGAGGCAAGGATTCAAGAATGCATCCCCTTTCCATGCTTGGGGCATCACAAGTTGGTTGAGTTACTGAGAAACCCTAATCACTAGTGCTTTGGTTATCTATTTTTGCTTAGCACTGCATCACCCACAATGCTTCCCAAAAATGGGCATCTGTAGACACCAAAACAACACCAATCCAATTACGGGATAGTGCTTTGGTTATTTCTCGTTTGCTTTCTTCGACCGCTCCGCCTTCCCTGGTGAGAAGGCCCAACTATCGAATGTATCCTCCAAGTCCAGCTCGGGTTTGAGCTTAAGCAAATGCTGCTTTAAGCACTTAAGCAAATGCTACTTTTAGCACTTAGGCAAATGCTGCCTGTCGCGATATCGTGACTGTCGCGACGTCGCACTGTCACGATATCGCGACGATCATGATATCGCGACGGTCGTGACGTCGCACTATCACGATATCGTGATAGTCGTGATGTCATGCTATCGCGATATCACGATAGTCACGACGTCACGCTGTCGTGATGTCGCGACTATTGCGATATCATGACTAGCTCCTACCCTGCGCCTTGTTTATTTTCTTGGTGTTGCGATATCATGACGTCGCGATATCGCGACGTCGTAATATCATGAAAAAACTCCGCATTTATGCCTGGGTAGACTTTAAACCAACGAAGGTAGATTTTAACCAATAAAAGCGGATTTTAAACCAACGAAGGTGGATTTCAACCAATTAAAAGTGGACATCAAACAGATAAACATGGACATTAAACAAATAAGCATTAAACATTTGAAGGTGGACTTTAAACAACTGGAAGTGGAAGTCAGTCAAGTGCGTGGGCCATTAGAGGACTGTCACAGAGGCATTCATGAAAGCCCGAGTCATGGAGGACTTTCCTCTCTCGTGGGAAGACATGACCCCCACATGGCACCTATGACCAACACATGGCGCTTATGCATGCCTATCCAAAGAGACCCCCTGGGTCTATAAAATGGTGGACTTTTCCACCCAAAGGGAGGAAAGAAACGTTTGGAGCAGTGAAGCCCTACCAGTTTACCGCCAGACGTTTTAAGCCTCGATTCATGTCATCCGCATCCATGATTTATTTTGCAAGGGAGGTCATCGGGTGCTTATGGAAAACATGAATCCGGATCCATGGATCCATCCATTCGTCGACCAAGCTTACTGTTATTCTTTTATTTCTTTAGCACTATGATTTCGGATGTTGATTTCAAGCATGCAGGATTTATTTTAACACAACGTTTTATTTCATTTCACTTTCACGAATGTTACATTTTATCATGATTTCGGGAGTTAATTCAAATCTGCTGTTCTAATCATTTTCTTTGCACGTATGTTTTATTTTTTTCGAGGATCAAATGCTTTTATTTTCGATACAGGTGCTACTAACGCCTTTTGCTTTCACTTTGTATGCAGGTTTCTAACAACAGAGAAGCAGGAAAGAGCAAAGAATCATCTACAACAGCGGCGGTGACGTTTTGATCCGCCCATCTTACGTGTGGGCACGCGGAAGAAGGATTATTAGCCATGAATCTTGCGACAAGAAACACATCTGACTATCCTATCCCTTAAAAAGGAAGGAGACATATTGTAACACAATTTGTAAAGTGTATCAATAAAAGAGATTACCATATTTCTGTTGCTTTTATCTTGTGTCGATTTGCATATGTTATTTCTTGTTCTTGTGGCATATTCCTTTTTGCTTTTGGAATCTCGTGCTTTCACAAACTAGGAGAAACCTAAAGATGTTGCACCTCAAGGCAAGAATGGGAATAATAACAAAAGTGATAGAGCTCCTCCAAATGGTTTCTATGTATGTCAAGGACCTCATTTTACCAACAAGTACCCCCATAAAGTTGATCTTCACCAGAAAGCACCAAAATAAAACACCCACAAAATATTTGCAATGATAGGTAGTCTTGTTCTTGATGGTCAAATTACTACTTTTTTGTTTTTTATTTTACATGGTGGAATCAGTAGCCACCATGAATATAGGTAGGTTGTTTTACTTTTTATGGCTACCATAGTGTTCTATGATGTCTGCCTCAGAAGCCGTGACATAGATCTTCATGCAGCCTGCCCCTATAACCACCATACTCAGCCCCTATAACCACCATGCCACAATCATGCAGTATGGACCCATGGTATGGATCATAAAACTCAACTGGTAGCCTCACACCAACTCAACTACTCACTCACCCTTAATTGATTCTTTTTTGTTAAATGGTAAAATTTATAATAAGGATGTACGTATTTTGATAGATAGTGGATCAAATGATAGTTTTATTTCCACTAGATTAGTGAGGGACATACCTGTAAGACCTAGATTTTTGGCTAATGGTTGGAAGGTGGAGTATGGATCAGGGTAAACTTATCAAGTAAACCAATGTCTATTTGACCCTCACATCATCTTGCCTCAAGGAGAAACCAATTGGCATTTGTATGTGGCACCTTTGCATACCTTTGACATCATTCTTGGTGTTGATTGGTTAAAAGCTCATAAAGCTCTTCTAAACTTTGAGGATAGATGGGTGGAGTTTATGGATGAATCTAATCAAAGGATTAGGATTCATTGTGATCATGGTGCAATTAAGCCACATCTATTATCTGCAATGTAGATAAATAAAGCCATTAGAAAGAAGGGAATGATTTTTGTAGTTAAAATGAATAAGAAAGAAGAGTCTAAAATGGAATCTGATCTATTCCAAAAGCATCCTATTTTGGGAGAATTCAAAGATGTGTTTTCAAAGGACCTTCTAGGATTACCTCCTCAAAGAGAGTTTGATTTTTCTATAGAATTTTTGCCTAGAGTTACGCCTATTGCTAGGGCACCGTATAGAATGACTCCTATTGAGCTACAAGAGCTCAAGATGTAACTACAAGATTTGTTGGAGAAAGGGCTAATCAAGCCTAGTGTGTCACCATGGGGAGCTCTTGTTTTATTTGTTAAAAATAAATATGAAACCTTAAGGATGTGCATAGACTATCGGATGTTGAATAAGGTTACTATCAAAAATAGGTACTCATTACCTAGAATAGATGATCTCTTTGATCAGCTGAAAGGAGAAACCATCTTCTCGAAGATTGACCTAAGATCAGGTTATCATCAATTGAGGATTAGGGAAGAAGACACTCTCAAAACAACTTTTAGAACAAGGTACGGACATTATGAATTTATAGTCCTACCTTTTGGGTTAACTAATACCCCAACTGCATTCATGAATCTCATGAATAAAATTTTTAGAGAGCAATTGGACCAATTTGTGCTTGTGTTTCTTGATGACATATTGATCTATTCTTGAAATAAGGAGGAACATGATCAACACATGAGAACTGTACTTGAGACTCTTAGAAATAATAAGTTATATGGAAAGTTATCAAAGTGTGAATTCTACACTCCACAAGTATAGTATTTAGGTCACATAGTATCTTCTAAGGGGATTGTAGTCGATCCCAAGAAAATAGAAGCAATTATTGATTGATCTGCACCTACAAACATGACTGAGGTGAGAAGTTTTATGGGATTTGTAGGCTATTATAGGTAATTTGTCAAAGGTTTCTCAAGAATTTCCCAACCTATTACAAACCTTCAAAGGAAAGGAAAGGTTTTTAAATGGATATAACAGTGTGAAGAAGCCTTTCAAATTTTGAAAGAAAGGTTGACTACCGCACCAATTTTACAATTACTTGATCCAACTAAGAAGTTTATAGTATGCATTGATGCATAAATTGAAGTATTGGGATGGGTTTGAACCAATATGATGTGGTTATTGCCTTCAATTCAAGGAAAATTAAGAAGCATGAGGTGAACTATGCCACCCATGACTTGGAATTGGTAGCTGTTGTACATGCCCTTAAGATTTGGAGGCACTATTTGCTTGGGAAACCATTTGAACTTAAGATAAATCACCAGAGTTTAAGATACATATTTACTCAACCCTTATTGAATGCTAGGAAATGACATTGGATGGAATTTCTAGTTGAGTATGATTTTGGCATTGAGTACATTAAGGGTAAGGAGAACAAGGTAGTTGATGCTTTAAGTAGGAGAGGGTGCATCGTTGCAATGAAAAAATGTCAATATGATTTGTTAGATCGAATTAAATATATGCAATAGAAAGATGAATTTTTTTAGTCTTGTAGTGCTCAATTTAAGCAAGACCCTAGAAAATATACAAGCTTTGTATATAGATATGACTTATTGTATTATAAGAACAAATTAGTTGTTCCAAATCTGGATGGATTGAGGGAAACAATCCTTAAGGAGTCACATAATACTCCTTATTCAGTGCATCCTAGAGGGGCAAAGATGCATGAGATCTTGAGAAAGGCCTATTATTGGCCAGGTATGAAAAATATATCAATGATTATGTGGCCAGGTGCTTGGAATATCAAAAAGTGAAAGCAAAACATTTGCACCTAGTTGGTCGATTGTACCCACACGTCATACCTACACAAAAATGGTAGGTGATTTCAATGGAATTTATAGTGGGTCTACCTAAAATAAGGTTTAGGCATGATGCAATATTGGTAGTTGTGGATAAGTTAACCAAGGTTGCACATTTTATACCTAGAAATGTACAGGATGATGCACCTGTTGTAGCTAGTAAATTTGCCAGAGAGGTAGTGCAACTACATGGGTTTTCTGAAGTCATAATCTCGGATAGAGATTCTCGCTTCACCTCAAAATTTTGGTAGGCATTGCATGAAGCATTGGGTACTAAAATGAATATCAGTTCAGCATATCACCCTGAGATAGATGGATAGACTGAGAGGGTGAATCAGGTTTTAGAAGATATGTTGAGAATGTATTGCATGGATCAACACACCAAATGGGAAGATTACTTATACCTAGTTGATTTTGCATACAATAATAGTTATCATGCATCACTAGGTATGACACCTTTTGAAGCCCTGTATGGAAGAAGATGCAAGAATCCCTTGTCTTGGGATAATCTAGAATATCGGGTAGTGATCGGGCTAGAAACTATAAAAGAAATGGAAGATCAATTAAAAATAATTTAGCAAAAGTTGAAAGAGGTTGCAAATCACCAAAAGAGCTATGCGGATCTCAAAATAACATCGAGAGAATATTCTATGGGAGATAGAGTATTCTTAAGGGTGAAACCAACTAAAAGTTCTATAAAATATTCCAAACTTGACCCTAGATATGTGGGTCCATTTGAAATTGTGGGTAAGATAAGCCTTGTTGCATACAAACTTGCTTTGTTGCCAAGCTTATCCAAAATCCATAATGTCTTCCATGTGTCCCTCTTTAGGAAGTATATTTCTGACCCCACTCATGTTTGGGATGTTTCTAATTTGTAGATGTCCGACCCACTAAAAATTGAAGTTTGGTCTATTCGTATACTTGGTTATAGGACCAAGAACCTGAGAAAGAGGAATATAGAGCAATTTTGGGTCCAATGGGACCACTACTTGAACAAAAATACCACATGGGAGAATGTGGCAAATATGCAACAATAGTTTCCTTATCTTTTTGAGTAGACATAGATATTATAAAACATTTTGTATGGATTGATGATGTATATGTATATATGGATGTGTGACTGGACTACTAAGTAGAGTAGCTTTGTGTATGTTTTGGTTTGAACATAAATATGTGGTTTAATATATTATGAAACATCATGTGAGTAGAATATGCAAACAAGTTTGAGTTACTAATGAGCTATGAATGAATGTAATTGCATGATGTATGATTTGTGAAAGAAATTCTATTGTTGATCAAATGAATGAATATGTTCTAAATTTTTCTAACCATGTATGAAACACAGGGACTGTGTTTGTTTCTAGTGGGGGAGGATGTAACGACCCTCCTCGCACGACCTTTGATTAGCAATTAAATTGATGATATGAACTTGCCTTTTTCTTTGGAATGTGGTACTGCTAATGGTTTTGTTTACGCAGGACCAGGGACATTTCTTCGACATATAGGAAAAGTCGATGGAAAAGGTAAGTGGAGAAGTGATGATTTGGCTCGTGAGTACATGGAAGCTCACATGGGTGAGTCTCATATAGGTGCATTGGAATGAAATGCATTATGTTTGTGTGTGCCATGTGTAAAATGATCTGTTTGTTGTTTGTTAAAAAGATATATGCATTCATATATTTTAGGATGGCAATAAAAGTGCCAAAGGCATGGGAGCCTTCATTCATTGAGTATTTATGATTTAGATTTTTTGTGTGTATTTATCAATAAATTTGATAAAATAAAAGGGATAAATACTAGTGTGTGTGTATATATATATACCTGCATAAAAATATATAAATAAAATATGCACATATGATTATTGAATAAATTTACTGGGAATATATTGCTAGGAATATATTGCACATGTTTACATGCTTTTTAAATTAAAAAAAAAGGGAATAAGGATATAGCTCCGTTACCCACGATCTAACTAAAGGAGTGGGAAAATAATGGCAGAGTAATCTATGAGTTAATTATGGAGGAAGTGATGGATTAAGTAAAACAACTTCATGTTTTTTTGGGCGTGAGAAGAGAGGTGGTTAAAAATAATAAAAACAACTTGGGAAAGGATGCATGGGGGGTCGGTCATGGAAAGTTTTATTGTATCATCTGGATTTCGTGTGGATTGGCAATAGCTGGAGGGTTTCGGCAAAAAGACATGTAGAACGCATATTGCATATCAAAATTTAGCAAACAATTACCAGGTTGTAACATTGCTTTTCGTGTTTTGATTTTGTTTGAGCAAAATGGATGCTTTCATATTAGAGAAAATTGATGTGAAATTGAAATTATTCCTCTGTGTGAATTTTGTGTGTGCATATTGTGCAACTATGATGTTTGCTATGAAAAAGAAAATGGATTTCAAAATGCATAAATTACATTTGTTATATTCTAGACTTGAAATTGTTTCACTGTGTGATTTCTTGAGCTATGGTGCAATCATGGAAGCTCATAATAAAATTGGATAGGATTTGAAATGAACAAATTTATTGTGTGTCTACTATTGCTTGGAAACCATGAATAATAATGAAACTATAGATATTTATGGCTTGAAAAGCAATAGGATAACGTCAAGTTATTTATGTAAATATTGGCTTATGTGTTACATGTGATATTAGTTGCATTAATTAGAAAATTGCATTCATGAATGATCCAACACTGATCCCATGTTATCTATAAACTTTAACGATGGTAAATCCGGCAGCAGTGGAAGATATCTTGTGATGAGGACAAATATTTTCCACCTTTATGTTATCCAATACGTTCTGGATAGGACGTGTGAACCAGATCTTGTAAGCAATTTAGTGAAAACCTTAAATTTAATATATAATGCTGAGAAAGTGGTTTAATTACCAAAAATGAAATAGTTTGTGTTAAATTACAGTTCAAGAATGGCTTATGTCATTTTATATGATGGATAGCCATCAAATATTATCAAATGTAAAGATTGTAACATGTATGTGTTATCTTTTGTATGAGAGATTTTGGGAACTAAGATTATTAAGAAAATAGCTATATTCATTTTATAGGATTATGTTCCCTAAATAGTGAAACTTAGCTTCCATTCTAGGTAATAACATTACCTTATGCTTAGCATGTATTGAATATATATAGGAGTAATTCAATAATATGGTTTTACTTCATTTATGTGTAAGTTAAGTGGAACTCCTATTGTAGTATTTTTGCTTGGGTAAACAATTTAGAGGAAATGTTAAAGTTGAGAGAAGATGCTTATGATATTACCTTGTTTATTGAAAGTAATTTGATAATGTAATTTCCCAACACAAGACTATTATAAATGTAATATTCTATTACGTCTAGTCAGATGTTAGTAAAAGATCAAAAATTTTACCTACAAGTAGAAAAAACAATAACAGAGAAAAGACAGTAACACATAGATTTTACGTGGAAACCTGCAATGTGTAGGAAAAACCATGGGGCAATGGTAGCTTCTTTATTTTATTTATTTTAGAAAAATTTACATTCACACAACTTGTTTACATGCAAGGGGTCATTCCCCTTTTATAGATAAATGAAGGAAGGATTTGAAAATTGTTCATTTCCTCTCCCAAAGGAAGACTTTGAAAATTATTTGTTTTATCTTCCAGAGCTACACGTCTGGTAGCTACTCATATAGATATAGTTGTCTAGAACTACTTATATAGACATCTATAGTCTAGATCTCTGCAACTACCTATCTAGATATCTAAAAGCTAGACATCTATAGTCTAGATGTTTACAACCTAGATGTATGTAGTCTAGATGTTTTCAATCTAGATATATGTAGCCTAGACGTCTGTAGTCTAGTCTTCTGTAGGCTATATTTATATAACCTAGACATCTCAAAATATCTATAGCCTATATTTCTACAACCAGACATCTATAGACTAGACATCTGTAGTCTAGATGTTTGCAGTCTAGTCATCTGTAGGCTAGAAATTTGGAAACATCTATAGGCTAGATGTATACAAACATCTATAGCTAGATGTCTGCAGACTAGACATCTACAACTACCTTTTGTTGGAGAACAATAGATATATAAATGGTGACTTCACCTCCTAACATTATCCCACTTGAGGTTAGTATACATCAATTATTTTACCAATGATTTTCCATCCAATGCCAATTGTCCAATGTTACCCTTATAACATTTTCAACAAGCCCAGAGATGTTTTACACCACTCAAACTTCTTTGTCTTGATTGGATTTGTAAGCATATATGTAGGATTCACTTCAGTACCAATTTTTTGCAATAGGATCCTACCTTCTTCCACCACATTTTTATAAATGATACTTAACATCAATGTGTATCGTGTGATCATGGAATATTGGGTTCTTCACTAGCTAAATAGCACTTTGGCTATCATAATGCATTGAAATTTTCTTTTGCATTATCTTGAAGTCACCCAACAATCACTCTAGCAAAATTACCTCTATTCTGGCCTAAGTCACTGCAATATATTTTGCTTCAGTAGTTGATAATGGTACCACATTCTCAAAATTAGAAGTCCAACTCATAGCTCCACCAACAAGAGTGAAAGTATATCCTCTAGTGGAATTTATCCCATCTCTATCTCTACCATAATAAGAATCAACAAAACCTTTAACTTGTAAATTTGTTGATCGATAGTGAAGAGTGGCATCTAAAGTCCCTCTTAAATATCTAAATATCCACTTCACTACATTCCAATGCTCCTTGTTAGGATTTGCCATGTACCAGTTGACAACTCCCACTACTTGGGTAATATCTGATCTGGTGCTCACCATGGCATACATGAGGCTTCCTACTGCTAGTGAATATGGTACATGAGATATGGTTGTCTTATAAGGTTTTGTTCTAGGGAATTATTTGAAGTGTAAAATAAGTGGGGTACTAACTAGTTTTGCATTCTACATATTGAAGCACTACAAAATATTTTCTACATACGATTTTTGACTTAATTAGATCTTTCTTCCTGTTTTGTCCCTGTGTATCTTCATCCCTAAAATTTGGTTTGCTGCTCCTAAATCCTTCATTTCAAATATCCTAGCCAAATTTTTGAGTGATAATTTTACCCTACTGCAAAATCACACTCACAGTTATAATTTTTTTAGAAAAACCCTCTCTTGCAAAGAAATCAAAATTTCTCCAAGGTTCCTTTCACTTAATGCTTGTAAGCTTGTGAAAATGTGCTAAAATAAGTGCTTAGAATAACTTAGTAATTTGCAAGTAACTGTTAACAAGGGGCCTATGGTTAAAGTGATTTTCCATGTTTTATATCAATTAAAGGGCTTGATTTCCCTTATGTGTGGAAATTAATGATGAATTATTGCTAAATTGATCCTAATTCATTTTATCTCTGATTTGTCAAAGTGATTTACCCATGAATCCCTATGCCAAGACTATTTCCTTTTATCTTAAGTTTAATGTGAAATTGTAGTTAGTACTTGTTGTTAGCATATTCCTTTTATCTTAAATTAAAATGTTTCTAGCAGGTGCTATGGAAAAACACTTCATTTTATCTTTGCTTTGATGTGAGATTGGAGTCAGTAGATCCCTTCCATGAATGGAAATTTATTTTTATATTGGACCTTAGTTGATAAAAGAAGTGCTAAAAATTTATGAAGTGCTGATTCCTTTTATTCTTGGTTTTAAATAATATGCAAATAAATGAAAACCCTATGGAGTCCAAATAAAAATGCTACAAAACCTTAAAATGAATGCTTTAATTACAAAATGTCCAAATAATTTAATGTATTACCATTAAATAAAAAAACTACTTGGATGTCTAAATACTTAAAAACCCTTAATTTTTCTTCTAAAATCTTGGTCTTTGCTTTGTAAAATGGTTTCCTCATTCCCCCCTCTTCCAAGCCAGCCTCCAAATCTGAATCCGATCTTGGCAAAGAGTTGGGTTTGTCCTTAGAGGATTTTTGCCCTCCTTCCAACATCTTTCTTGAGTCATTCTAGACTCCCCCTCCGATGGTATGGTACAAACTTAATTTTTATGGAGTAGCAAAAGGTAATCCAGGAAATGCTGGGACTGGAGGTGTTCTAAGAAATAATCAAGGAGAAATCATCCTTACCTTTGTTGAAGGGCTAGGTGAATAGACTACCCATGTTTCTAAAACCAAAATCATGTGGAGAGGTTTATGCCTTTCTAATAACCTAACCACCGAACTAATAGTTGAAGGTGACTCCCTCAACATTATCAATTACCTCAAGAACATAAATTGCAATCCCTCCTAGAGAGTCAAGGACTATATTGAGGAAGCAAGGACCTTAGTCCTTGAAATGCAAGAAGTCATATTTCAGCATACCTTTAGAGAATCCAATAGGGTTGCTGACAAGTTAGCCAACATTGGGGTCAACATGGTTAATTCCCAGACATGGCATAATGACATCCCAGAGGAAGTTCAGGCCATTGCAGATCAAGAGAGACATCAAATAAACCTTCCTAAGTAGGAGGTCCTTCCCCAGGATTATTAAACTTATACTCATGTTTAATGTCACTAGTTTTTTAGGAATTTTCACACTCCACGTGATCATTCCCATGCATCATGGTAAGTGGAAGGTTCCCCCAATCATTTGGAATGTCAATATCCACACATTCTTCTACATATTTTTCATGATCACCAACAAAGTGTCCACCTACCCTTTTATATCACCCCTATTCACCACCACCTAAACTCCCACTTGTCTGCCCATGTAATCCTCCACTACCTTCAATCCTTCCACCACCTCATTCTTGTCTCCTTCCACCGTTCAATTCTTCCTCATTGGATAATTTTTTTTGGAATGTACACTAACATTGTTGTTAATTATTGGTACTTTTTATCCAACCTCTGTAGGTCCTAAAATATGTTTTTCAATGCTGAAAGCATGAAGACGTTCAAATATCCTCAATGTTTCAAATTATTACACTAGATCCATCATCAGAAGCCCACTTCCTATGGGACTCACATTTCAACTACCAACCCACTGTAGAAACCTGAGCTAATATTATTACCCACATTTATAGCATGCATACATGGCATAGTATGGAGGAGTCCACCTTGGCCAATGGTCATGTTGAGCTGGATTCACGATCCTTGAAATTTATTGCCCCAAGAAAGCTGGGAAATGTGCCCTTTCCTTTCATATTTTTTAGAAAAATCCTCATTAATTTTCTTGACAAAGGCATTTTTCCAACACCCGCCTATTGCCTTGATGCATGTCCTCACATGATCTAGCTAGCCTTTCCTGTGTGTGAGCCTCATTTTTCCCATGAGTCATCTTCCCATTGCTCCCACACCTAGTTTTTTCTATTCCTGCCATGCTTGGTTCAGTTATTTTTTAGCACCCCTCACCTTTCTTGGTTCCTTCCCCATGTCCTTGTCCTTTTTATAGCTATCACTCTATCCAAATCTATCCTCCTTCACATGATCGCTTTCCCTTGTCTGTGCTTTTCCACCATTCCCTATCTACCCGACCACTCCATCACCAATCCCCCTCCTACCCCCACCATGTCAAAATATTTTATTGAGCCCAACTCTTTTGTCTATGATTCCATGGCAGAAAATATCCTCCAAGATAAAAAAATTCTTCCCTTTCCTCCATATGTTATCCGGTGATGAGCTCAACATAACGATGGCTTTCATTGAGTATTGGGACAATGGGTCTATCTCTATGCATAGGAGGGATTTCATAGTTGATGTCCATCTCTTAGCCTCCATCACTGGCCAAAAACCTAAGGGTTGTTCTATTCATAGGCACAAATACAATTGAGAGGTTGAATTGACTGAGTTTAAAGGGAATGAAAAAATTAAAAAAAAAGCTAAGAGTCCCGACATCTTTAGGAGTGACCTCAATTCTCCATGTGACTCTGTGATGAAGCCTATCATGAAATTCATCACCATTGATAACCTTTAGAAAGCCCTCAAAACCTATCACTTGGCCTTTGTAAACCATTTTAGAGATAAAAATACTCTCAATATCCCCCTATTTTTCCTCAATTCCATAAACAAATCCATAACGTCCCACAAAGACAAGAAAAATCATGACCTCCCTCGCCATCAGGGTATGTTTAAGGTCATATACACCTATGTTTTTGCCAACAATCCTAAACCTAATAAACTTAACCCTGTCGCTACCAGTTCTGCTAAACCTGGTTCCTCCTCAGTTCACCTGTCTCTTTCTTAGAATAAGAGAAAGGCCATTGAGGCTGTCACAGAACTGAGGGCAAGAAAGAGCATAATTTTCAATAGTGCAAAAGAGCCTGTGAGGAAGTTGACCAGGATTCAAACTTGGCCACCAAGCACAATGTTATCGATATCAAGAATGAAGAAGAGGAAATATAGGATGAAAATAAACAACTCAAGGATTTCATCATTTCCTCCACCATGGAAATGATGAATGTGATGGTTAATTCCATCATGGACATCAGGGAAGGACTATAGAAATTGTTATATGCTTATTAGTATAGCCATGAAGTTGATGGAGGTTATGAAGTGAATAAGGTTACTGTGAATATTGAGCCTAAGGAAGATGAGCCTAAGGACACTGAGAATAATGACTCTAAAGAAGAGGATAAAACCTTTGATGAGGACTGATTTCCTCTTATCCTATTTTGTTGTTCCTACGAATGCCCTGTGTGGATCCTGTTTTGTATTGGATTATAGTATATTTTTTGGTTTCTTGCCTTCCCCATGTGGAAGCCCTTAAATTTTTAGCTGTAGTTTTTTGTTTCAAGTTCTAATTTTTTTTTTTAGTTTCCTCAAGCTTGAGGCTACGCCCTCACTCTTTGGTTTCTATTATAATATTTGGGTTTCCAAGCCTGAGGCTGCATCCTCATATATGGCTCTTATCAGTCAATGCCTTGCTAGGGATCCTCAGTTTATCCTTTATCATGGTATATATATAATGGCTATTTTTATAATTAGGTTAAGGGATCCTTAAAAACCCTATCAACAATATAAAGATTTCTATTTAACAAAAAAAAAAAACCTTAATTTTAATGCATAAAACTATCAACTCGTTAGGATTTTGAGTGCTTGATGTAAAAATAAAATGAAATGAAAGATAAAAAATAACAAAATCTAGGGTTAGAGAAATAAAATTTGAAACATCTAGAATATGGACCAAAATATGGAAAAATGACAAAAGAAATACTACTGAAAACTAATTTGGCCTATGCTGTAGAAAATGTTAGATCCTAAACATTAAACAAAATCGTGTTAGACCTGCATCCACACAATACAAATCCAATTAATTGAAAGAGCCTAAGGAATAAAAAATGCATTAAAAATTTCAAATGATGCTACCATATTCATGCATAAAACACCATTAAAATAATTCTAATACATGTGGAGAAAAAATGCAATAAAATCTTCTCTTAAGTTCAAAATCTCTTTTCTGCATACAAGGTGAAACCAAAATGTTGGCAGCAACTTGAAAAACCTTCCAATATTCTTCTTGTGCTTCTATTTCAAAATTTCCCACCCTTCATCTCTGTTTCAATGGCATATTTAAAACTTTCAATGAAGACCCTTCGTTTCTTTTCATTTGGTTTTTCAATGCCTTCTTAAATGGAAGTTTATTAGTTCATTCTCCATTCGATTAATGGTTAAAAATTCTTCCATCCTTTTGTAACCACAAAATTTTATCATTTTCATTTATTTGAGATGCTTTAAGGGTATTTATGGCAATAACGTTCGTTCCATGTTTGATTTATATAAACGAAAACTTATTATCCATACACTTTGTTTTATTCACCATAAAATAATATGATGGGCACCTACCTTTGTAACATTATATACCCATAAAAATTCTCATAATGCTTTGTGCACAATCCCTCCTTAAAATAATACCTAGCCACATCTAATATATCAACTACCCTATCCAAGGAAGATGCTTGATCAAACAATGTTTACTATCTTTGTTCAAACTGTGAAACCCTTAACAACTTGATATAAATCTTCTCTTTGACGAATCTTGTTGCGCTGTTCATGAAAAATGTGGACACATCTTTACCATATGTATTTCAACACTACAACAGAGGTAACATGTGGCTTAACAATGGTGGGTATTCTATTCATGTCAATGGCATGCAGTGTATTGGGAATTGGCGATACACACCCTATGCTTTGTAGGCTACAATATTTCTTGACCCTTGAACATGAATGATTCACCTGTGTTGTACTCCCATAATAGCTAATCAACATGACTTGGGCATCCATGTTGTGCTAATTTAGTATAACTCTCATTCATACCTCCACACAGAAGCATTAGATACTTCATAGACACCAAAACTACCATGGTATAACTATTTTGAGCATTTTGTAATAGCCTACATTTTATCCATCCCTTACAGATTTTATAACATTTTCTATTGACTACAAATTTTATGAGCTCCACTTACCATATTTTCCATGATGATGTCCTACTAAATGTGCCCCTCTACTGGCATGAATATTTCCTTGGGATGTCCTATAAACAGTTTTTCCACTGACAATGATCATGATGACCTTTCATCTGGGTAAAACATGGGATCCTATTCCACACTGCATCACTCCCTTAGAAACTAGTCTTCATTGGAGTCCCTACGGTATGCCTTTGATGAAACCACCACCAAGGCTAATATCCCCATTGCACACTTGATCCTTTTATGCACACCTCCCTCGAAACTTATCTTATCGACTCCTACCAGGGATGAAATGCAAGCTCACCTATTTTATTAAACTAATCTACCGTGGCCTTTGTAGGTGATTGTTATGTTAGTTCCTCATTGATACCTATATTTTCCAACTTTGGTGTGTATCCTTATAACCATGCGCACTTCATGTTAAAGCATATTATGATATTAATATGGCCAAATATCCCATCCACATAATCACGCTGTGAGGTAAACCACCATTAGAATGTCAAACTATAGATATTGATTACAAATAGAATGAGTGCGGACCAACATTCTATCTTCCATAGTGTGATATATCTTTCACCTATACCTAACCCATCCAGCATGAACATCGTCATCTCACCATGATTTTATAGTGGGTCTATAGGCTACTTTTCTTGACCCTAAAAAATGAAGGATTCACCAACGCTGTGATCTATTGACCTTTGAAAATGTAACATTTTAGTTAATGAGCAAAATTATTTGCTTTTCCAATATGAACAAAACTATCATTTGGCCTCTCATAATCATCCCTATCAAACCGCCTTGCTAGACATCCTCTATATATACTGATAAAATTGAACTCTAACGATAGTGGCCCTCTTTGTCTAACCTTCTACTCAGTTTTTTGGTGATTGTAGTTCCGATATCACCATCTCAGCCTTCATCATCATCAAACACAATGGATATCGTACCATCTACAACCTTGGAATACATGTAGGATGCTAATCGACGAAACATTTTCTATCCTATGATGTTAAATGTTGCATCTATATCTAAAATTCCTAGCTAGTATCACCCAATTATTTTAAATTAATGGTGGTTGACAAACAAATATTTTTATTTCCTGCATCAACCTATAGCTCCTATCGATACAAATTTGAAACTTTCCATCTAGTCCCAACCAATATTGCATGTAGTACACCAAAAATTTATTCGCATCCATATCCAAAACCAACATCAATATCATGACACGACATTCATGGTACACACTTAGTATCATCTATAATGTGGTAGTAGCCTCTTCGTAGAGGTGTTGTGATTCCCCTCTCACTATTGCATACTCCTTTTGATCTGGTCAACATCAGCCCTATGGTGTCCAACCTATCGAGTGTGGACGTCCATAATATCTTCATCATGTCATTATCAAAGTGGCTAGCCTACCAACATGATCTCATCCACTTTAGTCTATCCTTGCTCATCATCTATATCACTGTTGGATCAACACCATTATCTATCATCGTCCATGTCCTCATCCAAGTTCCTGCAAGCATAGTGAAAATCTATCACTTGGTAAGGTCCATCCTCGAAATCCGAGATATGATCTAAAAAAAATCAAGCAAAAAACCCTTTACAAGTGCCTACAAGTACAATGAAACTTATTAGAAGTGAACTTCAATGAATAAATATTAAATTGAACCTTCCACAAAAAATAAAAACAACATTAATAACATTCACTTAAACCTTGATATGACAAAATGAAAATACTGCTAACTTAATTTTAATCTATATATATACCTATATATATATATATAGATATCCACTTTATTATATATATATATAATTTTTAATTTTTAATTTTTCTTCTTTATTTTTTATTTTACATTTGATTTAATTAAATTCAACATATTTGACTTAATAAACACACAAGAAGAAAACATTAAAACCAACCTTTAAAACTCAAACCAAAATCCTAACCCAAAATAACAAAGCACTATGAAATAAAACAAGGAGACACTACCCAACCAAGAACCTTGGAATCCACATTGCAACTCATGGGTAGGGACCTATTGAAAATATCACTCAAAGTAACCCAAAAATCCTCAAAATTTCAAAATTCAAGGTGGATCCCCAAATTTGGGGCAAGTTGTGAGATAGTCACAACAAACGGTGACTTTGGTAAGTATTTTGGATGAAGAACTTGATATGAAACCAAGAAACCAAATATTAGAGAAATATATGTCATCTAGAAATATCCAAAGAAAATGGGGGTAAACAACTTCAAATGAAAATAAATAAACCATTTTCATTGCTCAGTGTGTGAATGGTGATTCATTTTGCATTCTTGAGAATAATATAGATTCCATCATTTGTTTTACATTTAGGCTATAGGGTATCACTCATTAAAAATGTGCCTCTGTATTGCTCCATTGATAGCCAAGCATCCATAACCTCAGTGGATATGACCTTGATCTCTTCTAGACCTTGTTGTATTACCAACTAGACATTTATAGCCCTTGTAGATATTATCCGAATCACCTAGGTATTAGATTA
Source organism: Wollemia nobilis (assembly GCA_028583015.1). Classification (NCBI taxonomy): domain Eukaryota; kingdom Viridiplantae; phylum Streptophyta; class Pinopsida; order Araucariales; family Araucariaceae; genus Wollemia; species Wollemia nobilis. The sequence goes on along the minus strand of JAQPPZ010017049.1, from coordinate 1,070,598 downwards.
ATTTTGTATTTATTTATTTTCTTTTATTTCGTATATACATTGCTCTACTACCGACCAGATGTCTATAGCTCCAGTGGATATGATCTTTATTGTTTAATTGATTTGGGTTTTCTTTCATTCTTTTTTTTTTAAATTTATAAAGCATTGTCTTGCTTTGCAAAATGTACCTACCACCTGGGTTTGATACCACTTAAGTCTAAATATGGAGTGTATTATATTTTCACCTTAATTTGCAAACCAAAATACTTTATCCTTCAAGATTTCAAAGAATACCCTTTAATATATGAGTTATATGTGGAGCTTTAGTGAAATGTTTCATCATCCCCAAATCCACTATCTTAGTCCAAAATCTGAGAATGATTACTAAACCATTCCATTTCCTTTTCATAAATTTTACTTGGCTTCAGATTAAGCAAACCATCATACATGCCTAAGAAACAAAACAAATCTGAAACCCATAAAACTTCAACCTAATGAAAACTGACAAGTAAGCAAAAGAAAATATTTTCAAAATAAAAGACTATGTACAAAAGTGCCACACCAAGAAAAAGCTCAAAGTGAAAGAATGAAAATCCAAAAGCTATGTACAATAGTATACAAACATGGTACAAATAATACCAAAACTTGGCTACTTCATTGGTGAAATTAGTGCTTGAGAAACTGCCCATTAACAGGAAAATGAACATCATCCCCACTCAAAGTTTTCAACCGAAAAAGTATTTTCACCAAGAATTTTAGAAATATGGTAAGGAGCAAGCCATAGATAGTCAAATTTATCATGGTCACTCTTTTTCTCGTGTGCCTTATCCTAAAGCAAAACTAAATCAGAAATCCTAAAATATTTAATTTTTTCTCGTTTATCAAACCATCTTTTAACAATATCTTGGTGTTTGCTAAAATGTAGGGTCTCCTTTCGTTTTTCATCTATATGCATGAGGTGAGTGAGATAAGCTTTAATTTTATCATCCATTTAGATATATTCTTTCATGAATTGTAAAGTTTGCAATTTAAGATTAGTGGGAAAAATTGGATCTTGACCATATACTAAACGATAAGGTGATGTTCCAATATATTCCTTAATTATTATTCTATTCACCCACAATGCAAACTTCAATTTATTGTGCCAATCCCTAGGATTATGTTCAAGCAAGTTTTTTTTATAATTGACAACATATTTTTATTAGATTATTTAGCTAATAATTACCTTATGGGTAATAATTATAAGAATGTTTAATGCTCACCTTGTTATCATATGCCCATTCTACAAAATGGAGTGAAATAAAAGCAGATCCATTATCGCAAACAATTGAATGTGGCATTCCAAACCTAGTCATGATGTATTCTTCCAAAAATTGAATGACAACCTTTGTAGTACAATTTTTGGTGGGGATAGCTTCCATCCATCTAGTACAATAATTAGAGGTGGTGAGAATGTACTTATGGGAAGCTAAATAATTAGGGCTTATAACCCCTACAAAATCTAGACCCCATTGAGCACAAGATATCATTTCAACTACAGGTTGTAATGGCATAGGTGCATGTCTCTCTCTATTGGTAGTAATCTGACATATATGGCAATACCACACATGATAATAGAAATATTTAAATATATGTGGTCAATAGTAACCAGATATCAAGATCTAGTGTGCCATGGTATTTATAGAGCCATGCCTCATCCCATACTTACCATGGAATTCATGCAAGATGTGAGTGGATTATTCCTTATTCAAGCAACGAAGAAAGATTCCTTCATGATTCTTCCTGTATAATACACCAGTTTTAATCATAAATTTCATGAAATTTAAATGAAAAGCCCTTCTTTGTATGGAATTAAAATATGAAGGACACTTACCATTTAAAAGTAAATAAATAATATCAATATATCATTCGTCTTGCATGATATCCTCTACATTATATTGCTGACAAGAAATCTAAGGGTTAATCTTCACAAGTGTTCTCATCAAGCCTTGTTCCTAAACTATATTCATTGGATGGATATCTAGATCAAATTCCTGTAAGGTAGAAATCCAATTTTCTCAATTTTCATCTAGTTCATTTTGCATCAACATGGTTTTTATAGCAAGATCAGGTACAATGGAAAAAACTCTACTATGCAAAATGTAATGCCTAATATTTTTGACAATTTTAAATAAATAATACACGTGTTTATATAAAATGGTATACCTTAAATGTGCATATTTCAAATGTGAACTCATAAAAGCAATAGGGTTTTCATAATTATCTTCACTTTTCTAAGTTAGCACACTAGCAAATGAATGATCAGATGTAAAAGTATAGATGAAGAATGGTTTCTTGTAATAAGGACTTACCAAAATAGGTGTATTGGAAATGGCATATTTAACTCTCTGAAAATTAGTCCTAGCCTCACATGTCCACTTAATATTAACATCCTTTTTTAATGTGTCATTCAATTGTTTAACAATTTCTGCAAATCTAGAAATGAATTTCCTAACAAAATTAATTTTCCCAAAAAATGACCTAAGCTCTTTTTTGCTATCTAATAAAGGAATATTTTGAATTACCTCTATCCTCATAGGGTCTATAGAAATGCCATATTTTGATATGACATGTCCCAAAAAAATTTCCTCAGCTACTCTAAAGATACGCTTTTTAGGATTAAGTGAAATTCCATGTTGTCTACATCTTTGAAGAACCTTTGTCAAGTCATTAATATGATCTTCTCATTCCTTTGAGAAAATAGGGATATCATATACATAAATGACTATGAATTTACCAATGAGATATTTAAAATCATGGCACACTAAAAAGTAGCACATGCATTTAGCAAACCAAAAATTATTCTCTTGTAAGAATCCACAACTGCCAAAGAATCCGCAACACGATTATTATTTCTAGAAATTAGAGAAATATTAAAGGTTTCAAATTCATATATTAAGTATCTAACTCTAGTTCTATAGTGAATTAGAATTTCATCATGACATGTGTATTCCTCTTTTACTTGCTTAACAACTAGCACTGAATCCCCTAAGACTTTCAAACATTTAATGTTCTTATTCAGGGCTAATTGTACTCCAATAATTAATGCTTCATTTTTCATTGCTTTTCAAGTACATGGAAATTGTAATCTAAATGCAACAAGAGAGGACATACCTTTAGGGCTAATTAGCTAAATCCCAGATCCACTACCATGTTTGGATCTAGATCTATAAATTTTAAGTGTCCAAACAAGATTATCATCATCAAGTGGGCTACCCGATAGAACTTTAACATTAGATTCATTTGTGACCAACTTGGTATCCAATGTGTAAACACCTAAATTAGACTAATTATAAAGGGTTTCATTTGTTCTATTATACTCTATGATCATATTCTTGATTGTGGTCTCTCTTTTGATTTAGATTGGATTGGATATCCCTTTCCAAGGTAACCACATGTGTGAACAATCCATGGCAAAATAGCCATTCAAGTTTCTACTCCAATCCCTAGCTAGTAACATACCATATTTGTTAAGAATTTCAACAACATGAATATCAATATATTGCTAAATTCTAGGTTCCTATGAAATATGAATATAGATGTTATGAAGCATTCCTACCACATTCACCTCAAATCTGTCTAATTGTATCACCATTTTGTTTGAAGGATTAGGTTTCAAACCCAATATCTTACAAATAGCATAAGGCAATACATTACCCGACACACCTAAATCTACCAAATAATTGTGTAGGTTCTTTCTTGCAATTATGATTATCAAGAGAAAATGAGGAACCTCTCCTTTCTACTTTCACAAGGCAAAATTTGACTCTGTAGTTTTCCTAGTATCAGTTTTGCTTTATCCACCCAAGGCCTTAATCAAAGAATCTTTTTGATTAGTCATCTATGCCACTTCAAACAAAGTGATATTAGATTTTATTTTCTTCAAATAAATAACAATGTTATAAGCAATTTCTCAAATTTTTTTACCTTTTGAGGCGGTTTGGATGAATCAATCTGAGCAGGAGGTGTAGGGTTGTTATTGGCTATAATATTCAGTGGAATGATGGAATTGTTTGGAGTAGAAGAAGTATTTGGGGTCTTACTATTACTTCTCAAGTTGTAGTTGTGATTCCCCTTTTGAAACTGCCTAAAGGCCTGAACTTATTCTTCTATAGGATCATCATCCTCCTCTTCTTCCTAAATTTTGGGATCATATTTTTCAACAACTAAAGCATATCCCTTGCCTTTGCTTGAACTAGCTTTATGAAAATAATCCTCATTAGGCACTATTTATAAATCATCCATGCCTTTTTGCAAAATACCTATGAAATTCTAAAGCACTGGGTATTCATTTTCATTATGCTCATTAATGAAATGAATACTACATAAATTTTTCCTAGAAAAATATAAAATATTAACAATTGCATGAGATTAGATAGAACTAGAATTATTCTAATTAGTAATAGGACTAGGTACACACCCATTGTTTGTCGTGTGTTCCACTATTTCTTTTGAAAAATATAGCTTTTGTTTTGTTGCGGGTTTTGTGGTGCCTATTTTTGGAACTGAACCATATCACTACTTAGCTTCTGGACCAACCTCTTTGGGTCTTTTACCTTTGAATTTAGCTCATTAGGTTGAATAGTAGCAGTGATAGGATTAGTTAGGTTCCCAAAACCAAAAATGTGTTTATTTGGTACCACATTTTGATTTTGAACATTCGGATCTAGTGAGATGTTTGAAGTTTGAAAATTTAGATTTTCAAATGAATTTGAACTCTGCATGGGTGTTGAATTTAGAAATGTGGGTAACGCTTGAGCATTTGCTGCTGTGAATCCATGAGTGGCCAATTGGTTCTCTAATAGTAATGGAGTGGTTCGATGGATGCAAGCGAGTGTGGGAGGATAAGCGAGCATGGTAGGGTAATGCTGATTGTAGGGTAGAGTTTTCAATATAAGAATCTATTGTGATAAAGCCTAGTTTATCATAGAGATCTAATTGTAAACCCCAAGCTTCCCTATCATAGGCAATTGTTCTATCCCATAGCCCTGTGGCATCAACTGCTACTTTATAGTCATGGCCTTTGTGTATGCTAAGGTAAGAGTAGTAACCAAAGGATTTCTCCTAGAAAACATGGTGGTCTAGGGATCTAATGCCCCAAAGTATATCTAAAGAGCAACATCGATAGTAACAACAAAGTGACTAGTCAATATCATATAGAGCTTTTAAAATATAGTGTTAAACATTCTTATTGGTTCACTAGGTCCCCTTTTGCAAGTTATGAATTGATTATAAATTATGGCAGGATCTAAGGGTAACCTAAATTGGTTCACAAAAGTGATTTCTAACTAGGCCCAGGAAGTAATAGAGCCAATGGGTAGACTGATGTACCAGTCATATGCCAGGTCATCTAGGCTCAAATAAAACAATAAGCAAGCCACATCTTCATGTTTGACTTGCAATCGAATTAAAGTATCCTTATAGGCCTAAATGTGTTCTTCTACAAGTCTTGTAACATCGTGCTTGTACTTGGGAAAAAATTTCTCTATGTTCTTGGGTATGTCATGGGTAACTCCAACAATGTTCAAGGATTGTCATGCATCCCATATTAAGCAATATTTGCAGCCATTGGATTCTATTATGGGGTGAATAAAGGAATAATAGGAATAATCAGGATAATAGGTGGTCCAACTAAAATACCACTATATGGAATAACAATTAACTCACTCTTGGATCTTCAGTGTCTTTGAGTAGGAGATAGGATTTGGAAGATGGTATCTTCTACAGTCTTAGACCTAGTAATGATACCCCCAGGTTCCAACTTAATAATGACAACAAATTTTTTTTGTTAACAATGCATCAACCAAACCATCACAATAAGAAATATTCTCAAAAATGGTTAGCATAAATGCATTATCAATTAAATCAATTTCTAATCAATAAACACAATCACCTATCAAAAAAACCTCATTAGTCCAAACCAATATCTTCAAATAACCTTTCAAATAACAATGAATAATTTTGCATTTAAGGAGCAATAAAAAGACCAATTCAGCCCTCCTTCTAGCACCAATTATGTTGAGTGATAATTTTACTCTATTGCAAAATCACACTCACAATTAGAATTTTGTTAGAAAAACCCTCTCTTGCAAAGAAATCAAAATTTCTCCATGGTTCCTTTCACTTAACGTATGTTTTTATGCTTGTGAAAATGTGCTAAACTAAGTTCTTAGAATACCTTAGTGATTTGCAAGTAACTGTTAATAATAGGCCTATGGTTAAAGTGATTTGCCACGCTTTATGTCAATTAAAGGGCTTGATTTCCCTTATGTGCAGAAATAAATGACGAATGATTGCTTGAAATTGATCCTAATTCATTTTATCTCTGATTTGTCAAAGTGATTTACCCATGAATCCCTATGCCAAGACTATTTCCTTTTATATTAAGTTTAATGTGAAATTGTAGTTAGTACTTGTTGTTAGTAGATTTATTTTATCTTAAATTAAAATGTTGTTGTTAGCAAGTGCTGTGGAAAACCACTTCATTTTATCTTTTTCTTAATGTGATATTGGAGTCAGTAGATCCCTCTGATGAATGCAAATTGATTTTTATCTTGGCCCTTAGTTGATAAAAGAAGTGTTGAGAATTTATGAAGTGCTAAAAATTTATGAAGTGTTGATTCATTTTATTCTTGGCTTTAAATGATTTGCAAATAAATTAAAACCCTATGGAGTGTGAATAAAAATGCTATGAAACCTTAAAATGAATGCTTTAATTACAAAATGTCCAAATAATTTAATGCATTAGCATTAAATAATAAAATTACTTGGATGTCTAAATACTTCAAAACCCTTAATTTTAATGCATAAAACTATCAACTTGTTAGGATTTTGAGTGCTTGATGGAAAAATAAAATGAAATGAAAGATAAAAAATAACAAAATCTAGGGTTAGAGAAAGAAAATTAAAAAAATCTAGAATATGGACCAAAATATGGAAAATGACCAAAGAAAAACTATTGAAAACTAATCCGGCCTATGCTGCAAAAAATGTTAGATCCTGAACATCAAACAAAATCGAGTTAGACCTGCATCCACACAATCCAAATTTGGTTAAGTGCAAGAGCCTAAGGAATAAAACATGCATTAAAACACTCAAATGATGCTACCATATTCATGCATAAAACACCATTAAAATAATTCCAATACATGTGGAGAAAAAAATAAGCAATAAATTTTTTTATTATGTTCAAAACCTCTTTTATGCATACAAGGGGAAACTAAAATATTTGCAGTAGCTTGAACAACCTTCCAATATTCTTCTTGTGCTTTTGTTCCAAAATTTACCACCCTTCATCTCTGTTTCAATGGCATATTTAAAACTTTCAATGAAAACCCTTTGTTTCTTTTCATTTAGTTTTCCAACACCTTATTCAACGTTCATTCTCCATTCGATTAATGGGTAATGGTCCTTCCCTAATTTTGTAACCACCATATCTCATAATTATCATTTATTTGAGATGATTTTGGGGTATTTTTGGTAATAAATTTTGTTCCATGTTTGACTTATCTAAACGACATTTTATTATCCATACACCCACCTTTTATTTATTCACCACAATATAATATGTTGGGTGCCTACCTTTGTAACATTATACACCCATAAATATTCTCATAACTTTTTGTGCACAATCCCTCCTTAAAATAATACCTAGCCACATATAATATATCAAGTACCCTATCCAAGTAAGATGCTCGGTCAAACAACATTTACTATCTGTGTTCAAACTATGAAACCCCTACTAAAATGATATAACTCTTATCTTCAATGAATCCTGTTGCATCATTCATGAAAAATGTGGGCACGTATTTACCATATGCATTTCAACACTATTTTAGAGGTAATAGGTGGCTTAAAAATTATGGGTATTCTATCTGTGTTGGTGGTATCCTGTGTACTAGGAATTGGCAATATGCACCATATGCTCTATAGGCTATGATATTTATCAACCCTCGAACACAAGTGATTCACCCACATTGTACTCCTGTAACGACTAATTGGCATGACTTGGGCATCCATGTTATGCTAATTTAGCATACCTCTCATTCATCCCTCTAAGTAGAAGTATTATATGCTTCATCAACACCAAAACCACCACGGTATAACTATTTTGGGTATTTCGTAATAGCCTACATTTTGTTTGTCCCATACGACTTTCATAACATTTTATACTGACTATAAATTTTATGAGATTCACTTGCCATATCCTCCATGATGATGTCCTTCTACTACATGCGCTCCTCTGCTAGCATGACTTTTTCCTTGGGATGTCCTACAAATAATTCTTCCAATGACAATTATCATGATGGCCTTTCATCCATGTAAAACATGGGATCCTATTCCATGCTGCATCGCTTCCTTAGAAAATAGTCTTCGTTGGAGTCTCTATGACATGCCTTTGATGAAACCACCACCAAGGCTAAGCTCCCCATTGTGCACTTGGTCCTTTTATACACACCTATCTCAAAACTACTCTTACTGGCTCCTAGGGATGAAACACAAGATCACCTATTTTATTAAACTAATATGTCATGGCCCTTGTAGGTGACTGCTATGCCAATTTATCATTGATACCTTCGTTTTCCAAGTTTGGTACGTATCCTTATGACCACGCACATTTCATGTTAGAGCATCTTATGATATTAATCTGGCCAAATATCCCATCCACATAATCACATTGAGGTAAAACCACCATTAGAATGTCAAACTGTAGATATTTGTTACAAACAGAATGAGTGCGGACCAACATTCTATCTTGCCCAGTGTGATATATCTTTCACCTGTACTTAACCTAGCAACCACAATCATCATCATCTCACCATGATTTTATAGCGAGTCTATAGTCTACTTTTTGTGACCCTCAAACATGAAGGATTCACCAGTGTTTGCTTTTATAGTATGAATAGAACTATCATTTGGCCTCTCCTAATCATCCCTATCAAAATGTCTTACTAGACCTCCTCCATATGCACTGATAAAATTGAACTCTAATGATAATGGCCCTCCTCGTTCGGCCCGCTACCCAATTTATCAGTGATTACAACTTTGGTATCACTGTCCTAACCTTCATCACCACTGAACATAATAGATATATTATTGTATACAACCTTGGAATACATGTAGGATGATAATCAATGGAGCCCTATCCATCCACTGATTCTAGACACTGCATTTACATCCATCATTCTTAGCCAGTCTCACCTGATGCTTTTGAATTAAGGATGGGTAATAAATAAATGTTTTTCTTCCCTACATTAGCCTGTAGATCTTATTGATATAAATATAAATTTTCCCTCTAATCCCAACCAATATTACATGCAGTGTATCAAAAATTTATCCACATCCATATCCAAAATTTATGTCAACATTGTGATATGATATTCATGGGACACACTCGGTGTCATATATAACATGATGATAGCCTCTTCACAGAGGTGCTACGATTCCCCACTCACTACCGCGTACTAATTTCAACCCATTCCACATCATCCCTATGGTGTCCAACCTACCAAGTGTGGACATCTATAATATCTTCATCATGTCATTGTTGAAGTGGCCAACCTACCAACATGCTCTCATCCATCGTAGTCTATCCCTTCTCATCATCTAGATCCATGTCCATAGGTCCATGCCATCGATGTGTCAACAACATTGCCGATCACCATCCATGTCCTCATCCAAGTTCTTGCAAGCACAGTGAAACTTTATCACTTGGTAGGGTCTGCCCTCCTCAAAATCTAGGATGTGATAAAAAATCGGGAAAAAAATCCTTTACAAGCGCCTGCAAGCACAGTGAAAATTATTATTAATAATATTTAAAGTGAACTTCATTGAATAAATATTAAACTGAAACTTCTAAAAAAAATAACAAAAACATTTATAACATTCACATAAACCTGTATACAACAAAGGGAAAATATTTTTGACTTCATTTTAATTTATAAATATACCTATATATATAAATAGATATCCACTTTATTTTATATATATATATATATATATATATATTTTTTTTAATTTTTTAATTTTTATTTTATCTTTATTTTTTTATTTTACATTTAATTTAATTAAATTCAAAATGTTTGACTTAATTAAAAACACACAAGGAGAAAACATTAAAACCAACCTTTAAAACTTGAACCAAAATCCTAACCCAAAATAACAAAGCACTATGAAATAAAACAAGGAGACACTACCCAACCAAGAACCTTGGAATCCACATTGCAACTCATGGGTAGGGACCTATTGAAATTATCACTCAAAGAAACCCAAAACTCCTCAAAATTTCAAAATTCAAGGTGGGTCCCCAAATTTGGGGCAACTTGTGCGATAGTCACAACACAACCGAGCCTTAAGATCAATGATTTTCTACATGTTGGGGCCTACAACCAGCATATCATCAACATAAAATAGCAAAATAATAAAATTGTCATCATCAAACCTCTTATAGCATGCACAATGGTCAGCTTCACTCCTGTCGAAACCTTGGCTCTTCATGAAGGTGTGAAATTTTTTGTACCACATTCTTGGAACTTGTTTCAATCCATATAGATATTTCTTTAGTATGAAAACCAAATTCTCTTTACCTCTTTCTTCATAGCCCTCAAGTTGATCCATATAAATCTCCTCCTCAAGATCACCATGCAGGAAAATAGTCTTTACATCAAGCTACTCCAGTTCTAAATCCTGTGTTGCTACAAGTGCAAGTAAAACTCTAACAATAGTCATCTTCACAACTAGAGAGAAATTTTCATTTAAGTTTATACCTGATTTTTGCATATAACATTTTCCACCAAGTGAGCTTTATAGCATTACAATAACCCATCACTATTCTTCTTTACTTTGTATACCCACTTGTTTCCAATAGCCTTTATTCTAGGTGGGAGATCCACAACTTCCCACATTTTATTCTTATGAAGTGCCTTGATTTCATCCTCCATGGCTTTCCTCCACATTTTTACATTCTTAGACTCTCTAGCTTCCTGAAATGAACTAGGCTCACCATCATCAGTTAAAAAAGCAAAAGAGGATTGATAAATAGGAGAATACCTTTTCAGACACTTTTGTGGACATGTAGATATTCTAACCCAATGATCTATTGATTGTGGCTCTTGGTATTGTGACTATTGTGGCTGCTCTTCTTGCTATTCTACTTGTTTTGCATGGTGATTAAAAACTTCAGCATGCTGATTTTCATATTCATTTTCGTTCATATCTACTTCAAATGGTACAACAATAGGAGTTTGCTATACCTCCTTCCTTTGCATGGATTTTTCATCAAAAATAAAATCTTGACTAATAATTACCTTGTGAGCAGTAGGATCCCACAATATATACCTCTTCATTGTATCTCCATAGCCGAGAAAAACACATTTGCTTGACTTTGGATCAATATTGGACCTTTTTTCCTTAGGCACATGGGCAAATGCACCATAACCAAAGGTACGCAAATGGGAGTAATCATTTGGATTACAACACCAAACCTCCTTCAGAATATGTCCATACAACATAGTTGTAGGAGACCTATTAATAAGGTAAATAGTTGTATTAACAACCTATACTCAGAATCTTTTATCCAACATGGATGCGCTGAGCATGCTTCTTGCACGTTCCATGATTGTGCAATTCATCCACTCAACTACACCATTTTTTTGTGGAGTATATGGTACTATTTTTTGGTGCTTTATTCCTTCCTATGTGCAAAATTTATCAAATTCCTTGGAGAAATATTCACCCCATTATCTATCTTGAGACATAAAATAGGCTTGCCCAATATTTTCTCTAATTGTGCTTTGAACTCTTTAAATTTTTACAAAGCTTTTGACTTATTATTTAGAAAATAAACCCACACTCTCCTAGAATAATCATCTATAAAATTCAAAAAATAGATAGCACCATTTGACGACTGAGTGGGGGCTGGTCCAAATATATTCGAATGTATAAGTTACAAAAAATTAGAACTCTTACCAGGGCTTGCAGTAAAATAAACCCTCTTTTGTTTGCCAAAAATACAGTGCTCACACAAGTATTAATTGCAAGATTTAGTCTAAGAAAGTATACCTCAGTCATGCAAAATTTTCATACCTTGTTCACTCATGTCCTAGGCGTTGATGCCATAGCATTACTGCATCCTGAGCATTTTTAGAATTTGCTGCTGTTGCATGGTTTTTCATCGTATCATCGCACAAATGGTATAGGGTTCCATAATATTCTCCTTTTGCTACTACACGGGATCCTCTAGTAATTTTGTAGTAGTTGTTACTGAAAGTGATAGAATACCCTAGCTTATCCATCATATTGATTGAGAGCAAATTATTTCATAAATCAGGTACTATTGTACATCACATAACATCCTTTCTCTACCATCATTCAACCTAATCCTTATGTCCCCTCTTCCTATAATTTCTAAGGGATGATCATCACCTAAGTATACCATCCCACCATAGTATGGATGATAATTTTCAAACCAATCTCTATGAGAAGAAATGTGGAAAGATGCACCCGAGTCCAAAACCTAGGTATATAAAACAAATTTATTATTTATATAGAACGCCTCACATGTTGTCGTCTCTCCTAAATCTATTGTATTGGCCTTAGCTAATGGTTGAATTTGATTTTCACCATTATTTTCCTTTTTTAATTACCAATAGTCCTTTGAGTACCCTGGCTTCCCACAATGCCAACACTTTCCTTTCTGCTTGCATCCTTTAGACTTAGATCTGGATTGTGATCTACCTTGTTTACTCCTCTTAAAATATCGACCTCTCATATATAGTAATTCATTGGTTGAGGGTTACAAAGATATTTTTGACCTCAACTCTTCTACCAAAAAAGCAGCTACTACATAAAATTTTAGATCTCCTAATGATGCATTACTGATGGTCATCACCATTTGATCCTAGGTGTCCAAAAAGGAATAAAGTAGGGTGATAGCTCTATCCTCATCCTCCATATTCACACTAACTAAAACCAATTTACTGATAAGGGTATTAAACTCATTCAAATGATCTACCACAGATGAACCCTCCTTCATCCTTAGGATATAAAGCTATTTTTTTAGAAAAACCTTATTAATTGTTGATTTTGTTTTATATAACTTTTCAAGCTTCTGCTAGAGGGCTTTCACGATATTTTATTTAGAAACATTGAACAATATAGAGTCTTCTAGGTAGATATAGATTGTAGAAACTACCTTCCTATCCAGTGTTTCCCACTCCTCATATTTCATGCTACTTGATTTACTCACAATCCCTTTCAAGGCTAGGACTTGGTCATTATGAACCAACAAATCCTCCACATTCATCTTCCATAGGCTAAATTTCTTACCATCAAATTTCTCAATATCAAACTTGGTTACACCTCTTGTCATTGTTGTAGCTCCCACTCACACAAAATCCTAGGATATGATACCAGATGTTAGTAAAAGATCAAAAAATTTACCTGTAAGTATAAAACACAATAATAGATAAAAGACAATAACATAAAGATTTTATGCGAAAACATGCAATGGGTAGGAAAAACCACAATGCAATAGTATATTCTTTATTTTATTCATTTTAGAAAACTTTACATTCACACAACTTGTTTACATGTAAGGGGTCGTTACCCTTTTATAGATAAATGAAGGAAGGATCTGAAATCTATTTGTTTCCTCTCCCAAAGGAAGAATTTGAAAATTGTTCATTTTATCTTTTGGAGCAACACATATAGTGGCTACCCATCTAGAGCTAGAAATTTGGAATTACCTATCTAAATGTCTATAGGCTAGACATTTGTAGCTACCTATCTAAACGTCTATAGTCTAGATGACATTTGCAAGTTAGACATTTGTAGTCTAGTTATATGTATGTTAGACATCTATAGCCTAGACATCTATAGTGTAGACATCTATAGTCTAGTCATCTACAGGCTATACGTCTACATCCTAGATGTCTACATATGTCTGTAGCTGCATTTTACTAAAGTATAATAGAGATCTTAATAGTGACTTCACCTCCTAACAATTATTGCAATGTATCCCGATTGCTATCATTGAAAATAATGATTCTCTTGTTATACGTTTGTTAGTTCAAAGTTGATGTAAACTTAAATAAAATTTAATTTTGTACATGACTTTTAAATTGGGAAGGGTTCCAGAAAACTTGATTGTAAGGTGTCAGGTAGATACATCTCAAAGCAAGCATAATAGGAAAATTATGAAATTTAGTTTTATAAACTTTGTTTGATAGTGTTAAGAAAGCAAACCTTGTATTGTTAAATCCTTAGGGTAGAGCCTTAACTATCAGAGCATTGTTATAAAAAATGATTAGTTAACCGATATTATAGTGGAGTTTGAGTGTGAAATCCCATCGTGTTCTACTTCAACAAAATATTTCTGGTAATAATCCTTATATATACATAACTCTTGGCTAGAGTATGAAATGAATGACTAAATATTTATTTTACATTATTATAATAATTTTAATATGGTATTTGAACAAAAAAAAAGAAAAGAGTCGACTGTAGTAAGATATTAATTCCCAAAAGGTTCAAACTAAATAATATGATCAACCATGGAATTACTTGAGATTATAAAAGTAACTTCTTTAATAACGACAAAAGTGTTTTAATAAAGCATTGTCGATATTTATAGACTGTTAAGTGATGTTTAAATAATACACATTTATCTTGGAATACATATAAAATAGAAGTGTACTTTTTTTAATTAAAATAAATTAGAGTAGATATTTATTTTTAAGAAGGTTGCCTTTGATAGAAAAATTGAGACTTTAATGAAGTTTATCTTTAAAAATGTGAGCCTTTTAATTGATTCCTTTATTTGGGTATAGTAGAATTAAGTGACCAAGTCCATGCTAAACTATATCCTTTGGCTTACTATAGTGGATTTAAAGTACATGATAGACAAAAAAACCATAGGATATCTAATATTATCTAAAGGATCAAACTTAGTAACCTTTGTATCCTTTAGTTAGATAGTTGGAAAGTATATCCTATTTATGAAAACTATTTATTCCATTGCATAGAATTAAAAAATTAAAAAACAAACTTTAGAAACCCAATGATGTTGAGATGTGGATATGCATACAACATGTCTTAAGAGTGACCGTAGTCTACTAGAGCAGGTCAGAGCAATGGACCTAGTCAATACTAGTAATGAGAGATAGTATGGGACATCTTCTCTAGGTCACTACACGGGAGTATAGTGATAGGTCGATGCATCACAATGGTTAAAGAGGCTAGCATGATATCAATAGCTAGTCCTACCACATCATTTGGTATGGGACAAAAAAATGTGAATCAAAGTGGGCATTGGGACTAAGTCTAGTGTTAGGGTAATGGCATGGCTCTTACTAACTTTGAGTAGTAGGAAAATCATAAAGACACTAGACATATGTACGCTAGCCCCTTGCATACTAAATTGGAACGAGTTGATTGATATGGTCCCTAAAGGATAACCTTTGCCTTGGTTTGACCCTCACGCTAGATCAAGAGGATGATAAATAAGATAAATTGACTCCACAAAAAGGCATTTTCCACAGAATTTGGTCAATATCGTCCACTTGGGTATCTGCCTATTACAATTTTAGAACTCAAACTTGGATTGATATGCTTGTACTAATTTATTTATTTGGTAATTATTCATTGGGTGAAACAATTTTTTTGTAAACAAGATAGCACTCTTAGGGATAAACAATAAACTTAACAAAAAAATCCCCTGTATTAATGCTTGGCTTATTCTTGTGGTATAGCTAGGTGAATAGAATTGGGTTGTTACACTTCTTTTCTATAACTAGATAATAGGAATAATGTATCTAACTCCTATTTAATGTGTAGGTAATAACCCTTAATAAAATCTATCTTCTGCACTTACTTTGAAGACTTAAAATACAACCTTCTACTTTACAACTTCTAAATTCTAATAAAGTGCTTAATGAGACTAAGTAGTAATCCAAATATAAGTGTTCAAGTAATGAACCTTTTGCACCTAAGTTTCTTACCTTTAATGATCTCTAAATATGATGTAGATATTGATGAATAGATTCACCAATTTGTTATTTGGAATTGTAGTAAATTATAGCTATGAAACCTTCAAGTATTTTGTTGTAGATTCAACAAACCCCTATCTTTGAAATGTGTCTTTTATCTATTAAAGATAATATCCAAATATCTTGTATTTGGTAGGTTTCTTCTATATGTGTTCTCCTTTAACCTCCTTGTTGAATTTTGGCTTCAATTTGGGCCTTATTCTTAAGAATCTATAAGTCTTGAGGTATTCATTGGTCTTATCCAAATTTTGGCAAATTTATCAAATCCTTCTCCTTTGGGCTTGTTATAGGATGGAGATAATTATCCCAATTCCTTCACTATTAGGATCTTCTCCTTGGTAGTGAATTTATCCAATGATTTCTTCTAGGAACTCCTTTAATGGCTTCTTCAAACTCTACAATAAGGCTCTCCAAGCCTTTTCCTTGTTTCTCCTTGAGACCTCTCCAAGGTCTTCAATATTGTAGCTTCTTTGGTATTATCAATGAGATCTTTCCTTCAACCTTCTACCGTGGAAGTGTTGGTAATGAGATCTCTTGAATCTCTGGAATCTATTGCTTCTAGAATCTGGAATATGACCTTGTTGGTCTTCCTTCACTTCTACAATCTTTAGGGTTTGATGGATATCACCAACCTCCAATATTTCAGAACTAAGATTTCTTTAATGGGACCTTCTATGGGTCTCTTCAAAATTTTTAGGCTAATTTATTCAATCTGATATATGTAGTCTTTGATGGAGATCACAAATCTCCTATATTCTTTTGGACTCTTCTCTGGAGTATCTTCAATCGGCTACTTATGGTTTTCCAATGGAGATCACCAATATCCTATCTTCTTCTGGACTCTTCTTTGGATTCTCTTCCTCAAATCTGGTACAAGGCTCCTATGGCCTTTTCTTCTTCTATAATCTTGCAAATCTGTAGTCTTTAGCAATGTGATCTTTTTTATAGGTCTCCAAAACTAGAATATTTTGATTGTTGCTTTTGGTGCTAGATTGATTCTAAATATGACATTTTCCTAGCTCTTTGTAGGAAGTTTCCTAGATTTATATAAATCTTCTTTATCTTGCAGCAAAGTATTAGGACTAAAATATGAATCTAGAAATGATGAATCTTCACTAGTTGATTTTTCAACCTATTGGGATGAATTCTAATTCCTAGTCTTCACAAGATTTTTTGCAACTCTATGGAAAGACTCTAGCCAGATGCAATCTCATAAGTTTTGGAATTAAGAATTGCTTCTCTCCTCTCAATTTCTCTTATGGATCTCCCTATTCCTATCTGATATACCATATATCTCATACCACTGTTAGATTTTCATAATGTATGATATGGGAGATAACAATCACGATGTAAAATATGCTAAAAATTAAGATAATATAATTTTGTAATAAGAATAAAATATGCTACTAATGGAAAGTTGCAAAATAGTGCAAAACAAAGTAATGAATGAGATGAACACTTTAGAACTCTAATGGAAATTATATTGTACCTACTCACTACTCTATAGTTAGTAGCACATATACTTCACACATACACTCACATGCACTTATATTCACTATGGGGACTATATATAAGAATATAAGTTGCTTTACCCTTACTCTTTCTAACTACCTTTCCTATGACTCATGTATAAGTGGACTCCTTGTACATTTACATCATTGCACATTGAAACTTGTGCATTTATTACTTCTTCCTCAAGTAACCTAAGATAAAACCCTAATCTAACAATGTACCCAAGGTGATACATTGACATGTACCTAAATAATGTAATATACTTTAACCTATTTTTGAAGTAATATTTTTGCCCAATTGTTTTCTTGATCTCTAAATAGCCACCAACCAAATTTTTCCTCTGAGGCTAAACTCATAAGTCTATAATTTGACAAGGTTTCTACTCCAATATTATTTATTTTGTAAGCCCCATCCCACTTACAAAGAGAAAACCTCAATTTTTCCTTACATCCTTTCCAATAAAAATATTTTAAAATTTTATCAGTTTCTATTGCTATGCCTATTAACAATATTAAAAGTGATATCATATAGATAGGGATGGATTTCAATGTAGCATTTATGAGTTATAACCTTCTTTCTGTGGTTAATAACTTACCTTTTCAACCTGCCAAACATAATTTCATTTTATCCAAATACAAGATATAAAGGTCCATTTTATTTCCTTCATGAGACAAAGTAATACCAAAGTAGATTGATGGATTTTTGTTAAGCCCAAATATATATAGAATAATTAGTCATAAATCTAGTGCACTGTTAATAAAAAAAATTCTAGATTTTGTAGTATTAACTAATTTTCCAACAAGCCTTCTCATAGCATGATAATATTGATTTAAACTCCATGGCCTCACTAACTAAGGGATGGCCCAAAGCAAAATTATCATTAACAAATTGGAGATGATATTCATAGGGATCATTTTTTTAGAGAATATTACATTATTTGGTACATCGTTAGATTAGATGCCTTAAGTTAGTCTTTACTTTATGCAATGTAATAATGTGCAGATAATGCACAAGTGTCATTAGTTAGGTGTGCATGTGCACAAGTGTCTATTGTGAAGAATGCATATGTGTCCTTAGAGTGGAAAAGTGAATAGTCACATACTATTATATATCTGTGACTAAGAAATATAATCGACAATGAAGAATGAATTTCTCATAGCATGCATTAGTAGATAATCATATTTTTGTGTCAAGTTCCAATTTTTGTGAACTTTCATTATTTATTTCAAAATTGTCTCATGTTATTTACTTGCTTATTAGATTACCATTATCATAGATATAATATTTCATGCTTATTTTACTACTTGTGGTTGTATTTACTTTAAGTTTATAGCATCAAAATATAATAGTGGTATCAAAGCACAAGGTGGATTAATAAGAAATAGAGATATCCACAAGAGATATTGAGAGGAGATAGGAAATATCATTTTCAAAATTTTTAAAATTGCATTTGGATAGAGTCTTTCCACAAAGTTGCAGAAAAACTTGTGAAGACTAGGACTCAACATTGATTCCACTAGATTGATAAATCAACTAGTGAAGTTTATTTTCTCTAGATTCAAATATTTTTTTATTATCATTTTCTAATACTTTATTATAGATAAAATAAGATTCAAATAAATTTAGGAAGCTTCCTACAAGAGTTAGGAAGAATATCTTCTTTGGAATCATTCTAGTACTTGAAGCAACAAGTTGAAGATTGAATATTTTGGAGGTCTTAAGGAAAAAGATCCCATTGCAAGAGTTAAATATTTTAAGAGAGAAGATTGAGGAGACTCAAGAAAGATATCTCCATTGAATATTGAATACTTCACAATGAAGAAGTTGAAGAGAATACCCACATGAGGTCTCATTGAAGAACTTCTAATTTTAGAATATTGAATATAGAGAAGAACTAGTAAATATCCTATTACAAATTTTAGAAGCAATAGAATTAGGAGATCCAAGAAATAGATCCCATTGCAAAAATTCTATAGTTTAAGATTGAAGAGATCAAGGGAAGGTCTCACTAAATTTTTGAGAAGAAAAGAAGATGAAGAATTTGAAGGTCCAAGAGAAGAAGACCTTAAGCATACTAAAAATGAGAAATAAGGAGAAGGCTAGGAAAACCTCATTGAAAGGGATTTGAAGAAGGCCATTGGAGAAGTTTTGAGGAGAACTCAAAGAAGAATATTTCTAGCAATGAGAAGTACCTGATAGAGAATAATTTGGGAAAATTATCTCCATCCAACAACAAGCCCAAAAGGAAGAAGGAATTGGCAAGAAGTTTACCAAATTTTTGAGGAGATTATTGAATACCTCAAGACATTTAGATTCTTTAGAAGGAGGCCAAATTTGAAGTAAAATTTTTGCAAGGATATTGAAGGAGAAAGGAGCTAGAAGATAACACAAAACTTGAAGGTTTGAATATTTCCCTTGAAGGAGTTGAAGGCTTATTTGGAGGAAGGATTTTACTAATTTTTACAGCATAAAATTGAAGGTTTATAGAAGGCAAGATTCAGCTGCAATATGGAGGAGTTTCCTACCAAATTTTAGAGGATTAAGGACAACATATTGGAGGAGAAATTGACTACAGTAGAATATAATTTTTTTAGAGATTCAAAGACAGTAAGAGAGCATAATTTGAGCAGCATTAATAGATGTTAATTTTAAGAATTCTAGAGAGAATCTTGGAGGAGAGTTGAATCTACAAAACTACATTCTTGGACAACAAGTTAAAGAATTTACAGAGCTACAAATTGGAAGAGTTTAAGAGCTATTTTGAACAACAAGGAAGAGCTACAAATTCATCAAAATCTAGGCAGCAGATAGATGATCCAAATCACCAATAAATCCATCACCAAAAGGAGTCCAAAAAAGTATGCAATATTGGTGGAAAGGTTCATTATTTGAACATTCATATTTATTTTATATTAAGCATAAAATTCGAGGCTTAAAGTTGTAAGAGGAAAGTTTCAAGTTTATGTCTTAAAAAAGTGCAAAATATAGTATTTACAAGGAATTAAAACCTACACAAAAGAAGGAGAAGTTAGATATACTTCTTACTATCTATTGAAAGCTAATAGTGAATATTGAATAGCAAAGAAGATATTACTATATAGCAAGGATTGGATATACTGAACTATACAAGAGGTATAATATTAATATAATTTAAGAATCTTGGACTCACTATAGGAAGGATCACCAAACATTGAGCCAAAAAGGAGTCTTAGTTGAAGTGTTTCCAAGGAGGACAATGCAACATAGAGACCACCATTACCACCACTTTATGAAAGCAAAGGTGAAGGTTGAAAGAACAAAAGGAGAAACCAAAAATAAAAAGGGAAACCTAATTGACTAAGAGATATTTTGAGTTCCAAGGAATGATGTTTAACATCAATAGAAGAATCTATGTGATAGAGGGTGAGTTTTGAGCATTAAAGAGATGATCCAAGCATGTAAGGCTTTAAAAGATATCTGATGAAGTGCCACCAATTCCAACCATGAAATCTAAAATGAAAGAAGAGCTATTTTGAGTGAAAATTACATTCACACCTATGCAATTATTAGACAACATTATTTTGAGCAAACGTATAGAGATAAAACAACTAAATTCATTACATTCATCAAAGGAAGAACATTACTTTCATAATTCAAGCTATTTCAAAAATCCCATCTCTTGGCATTGTTCTATCATTGCAAATTTGAGTTATGCAATTAGGAGAAAGAGCCATTACAATAGTTATAAATTTATCACACAAGCAACACTCATCTGAGCATCTTCCTAGGAGAAAGTTAAACGACCTTGAATAGAAAAGTAGTGCATCATTTGGTATAAGGGAACATATTATATTCACTATTGGAATTACTATGATTCATGCTTGAAGGATATCATTGAGATCATACATCACGTGGAGGATGATTATGAGCACCATTGAAGGAGGAAAACTTAAAGGTTAAATTATTAAGTTTCATAAATTTTGGAGTGTGGAGCACCTTAAAAAGAAACCAAAAGGATTTGGAAGCTCACACATGGAAGGAATGAAATATTTCATAGAAATTTATGAGAGATGAAGATACAACGATCTTGTCATCGTTCATCGAATTTGAGGAGTTGCAAAGGAACTTGTGGAGCATTTAAATCTCATCTGCATGCATGTACGTTGAAGTTTTTAAAACCCTAATAACTATTGCATGTTGTATAAATGAGGAGCACTGCTTAATCAAGAGGTTAAATATTAGAAGACCACACACTCATTGGAGGTGATTGTTTCATTCATGATAATTAATCCTTGTTGCATGCAAGTTCTTAGACGTAAACCAAATTAAACTTAATTTTCCCTATTTCTAAGGTTTGAAGTTATAAGGGATAATTAATATTTTTTTTATTAGGGTTAAATTTAATTAATTTGCTTTTCATCTTAATTAATTGAAATATTAGAGGTATAAGGTTTGAGAGTGAAAAATAAAAATCCTATAAGTTTTATTAATGCAATTTTATAAGTTCTATACATTTGATAAATTATTTGGAAGATTTATAATTGGACTATTAAATTTTGTAAAGCATTTTTATATTTGCAAATATTTTGAAATTTGGAGAGATAAGGATTCCTACATCAAATTAGGATTACAAAATTGCAAATATAGTTTACAAAATTCTATTTTGAGCCAAAATAACTTCTACATCAAATTAGGTTTTTAGAACCTATTTAACCATATACATAAATTTGGGAGATATAAGGATTACAACATAGGATTTTGCAAAATTGAAAATTGCATTATTAGTCTCTTATTTAAAAATTAAAGAGACAAAGATTGAAGGTTTTGAAAAATTGAAATTACATCAAAATATTTGTTTGACAATTCAAACCTAGGGAGCCATAAGGTAGTCTACTTCAAAGGGACATGGCAAAGAAAAAGCAAATGAAAAATAAAACAAGTGATCCAAAAATAGAAACACAAAAACTAGAACTTCATGAGTTGTCAAAATTAGTTGAAGAAGAAAACCTATGTCTACAAGAAGAACCAATATACATTGAAGAAGACTTGTGTTTTCAAGAAGAAGAAATCTACATTCAAGATGACTCACTAGAAGAGACTAAGAAACTATTGCAAATATTAAAAGGTTGTACACAAAATATGATAGAAAAAAATTAAATTCAAGAGAATACATCAATAAAGAAAAATAAGGTTTTGCAATCAATCATGAGAGAGGCCAAAAATGAAAGTTTTTCAATACTAGAAGATTATTTAAATTTAGAAATTGGTGAAGCAAAAATAAACTCAAAAGATGTTTTCACATTACCTAATGATATAGGAAAAGTAATGTATATGGCATTACTTTCTAATGAAGTTCTAAAAGACAAGAATAGAAGACAAGAGGATATAATTAAATATTTTAAGAACAAGTATATTGATGAAACAAATGCTTTGAACAATAGGCTTGTTGATATTACTAGTGAAGCAAAAAAAGGGGAATATTCAATACTTCAAAAATGCATGCAAAGTGTTCTTAATGATGCCAATTATTGTTATGAAGATTTTATCATTGTACCTATTAATCTATGGATAATAATCTACAAAGGAATTATCACTCTTAATGTTTATAAGATGAAGAAACAAGAAAAGGTTGAAGAAGTAGGGAATGAAATAGTGATGAAAGATGCTTCTAATGATACAAATGATTTAAGGCCCATGATGATAGATTCATGTTGCAATACTATAGAATCAAAACCATTGATTATTGATGCATGTTGTGATACTAGTGATCTTCCTCAAAAGGAAAAATATGTAAACTATGATTCTAGTCAAAATGAAAGGAAATATTGTAATGCAAGCAATGACACTAGTGATTTAGAATCCATGACAAAGATAGAAGAACATGTTGCAAATATTGATGCTATATGCAATACAAGTGATTTGAATACAGTTTATGATTGTGCAAAAAAAGCCTATGCTATTAGAATTGATGAAGGCATAGATGATAGAGATAGTGATGCACATAATCATATTGATACTAACAAAGATCATTCTAATGATTGTATTGGTCATTTTGAAAAATATACTAATGGTTTTTGTTCAAAGTTGATGAGATATGAAGATACAGGTTTGGAAAAACATGAACAGGGAATGAAAGAACCAATTGTACCAGAAATGAGACCTAAATATGAAGGTCTTGGATATATAGGTCAGACTAGCAACAATGAGCAAGGAACTAAGTTTGTGATAGGAAATAATAATATAAAATCAATGACAAATATTGATAGGAATAGTTGCAATGAAGGACATAATGGTCAAAGGGATTTGATAATAGAAAATAAATGTAGTCATTATAGTAGATATGGGCATAAGATAGAGAGATGTTGGAATCTCCATAGTTGTAAAATTTGTGGAGGAACCAATCATTCTCAAAGACATTGTTGGTACAAAGAAAATCATTTTTTTGAATGGATATACACAATTACAAGAAAAAACATTAATAGATTTTCTCAAATATATTTCTTAGAGTTATTCAACAATAGAATTAGAAGGAAAACAGTAACAATGCCAAAGTCAAAATACAAAGTCAAGCAAAAAGATGAAGCTCAAGTAGAAGATCAAATGCAAGGTCACTTGAAGAATGAAGATAAATATGAAGATCCATATTGAAGACTAAAGTCTTCAATAACAAAATAATGTAATACAAGGGAGTGTTAGAGAATATTACATTATTTGGTACATGTCAATGTACCACCATGGGTACATGGTTAGATTAGATGTCTTAAGTTAGTCTTTACTTTATGCAATGTAATAATGTGTAGGTAATGCACAAGTGTCATTAGTTAGGTGTGCATGTGCACAAGTGTCTATCATGCATAATGCACATGTGTCCTTAGAGTAGGAAAGTGAAGAGTCACATACTATTATATATTTATGACTAAGCATTGTAATTGGTAATGAAGAATGCATTGCTCATAGCATGCATTAGTAGATCTCCATATTTTTGTATCAAGTTCTAATTTTCATGAGCTTTCATTAATGGCTATTTCATGAGTTATTTTAGAAGTTTCTCATGTTGTTTACTTTATTATTAGAATGCCATTATCATAGATATAATATTGCATGCTTATTTTACTGCTTGTGGTTGCATTTCCTTTAAGTTTATAACATCAAAAGCTAACACATTTTTTGCAACTTGAATATATTTTATTTTTCCTTCCATTTTTACCTTTGAGAAAGCTCTCTTTAATGTCTCCATAAGAATAATGAATAGATAAGAAGATAGTGGATCACCTTGGTAGAGTAAAAAATATGAATTAAAGTAATTAGCAAGAGTACCATTGATCAAAATTAAATATTTTGTAATGCTATAACAACATTTAACTCATTCACACCAACTATAATAAAAATAAAACATTTTACTAATATCATGTAGAAAAATCCAAGAAACCGTATCAAATGCTTTGTTCATATCTTATTTCATAAGCATACCTATTTTTTTATGGAATGAAGAGAATATTTGACCACCTCTACAATGATTACACCATCAATATTTTTTTACCATGAATTAAACGACCTTGTTACTACAAGATTACACAATATAGAATGCCTTTCAACATATTTGACATATTTTCTGAAATGATCTTATAAATCATATTAAAAAGGATTACTGGACAATTTTTTCAAAAATATTTTACCTTGTCTTTCTTAGGAACCAATGTAATAAAAGTGGCATTGATGTCACTTACTATGGCCTTCATTTTATAAGCTTCTTCAACAACAACCAACCTATTACTCTTTAATAAATCTTATTTTTTTAAGTAAATAGTAGGAAATCCATCACAATTAGGTGCCTTGTTAGGATGGAAAGAGAATTATTTGTGGGTAGATCCTCCACAGATATCTTCTTCATCAAGCTTTCACTATGTTCTTGTATGACAATTGATGGAATATTTTATACAAGCTTATCTTGGGCCTCTTTATTTTCCTAGTATCTGAAAAAAATATTTTTGAAATAATTAATTGCTTCATTCCTTATATTTTCTTCTTCCTCAATATTTATTCCATCTATAGTTAAAATGTTTTTGATGTGATGATTTTTTTTTGTAGCATGAAATTTGTTTTGTATTTCTATCTCCTTCCTTGAGCCATTTATCTCTAGGTTTTTGGATCCAATATATATATTTTTGAAGAGGTTGAAAAATGGGGGTATATTAGGGGCCACCCTTCCCATGAATTGAACTTGGGTCTCCATTAATAAAGCCCAAAATTTTTTGTCATTGCATTGTCCCTTTCGGGACTTTTTTGGACCCAATATGACTTATCCTTTTTCATTGCATTATGATAATACAAAAGTAATTGCTTTTCTTTCAAGTAAGAATCCTAGTCCATTCCATTCATTTCTAGTAGTCTCTCTTGTAAATTTCTAAGCTTGAATTCAATTTCCTTATTTTATTTAAATTTGCTATCAAAATATTTGGTATTCCAAATATTCATTTTATCCTTTAAATATTTCATCTTTTAAACAAAATTGTACATACATGATCCTTAAAATTTTGCTTCATCCCACCATAACATAACCATTTTAAATAATTTAGGGTCTTAGATCCATTTATATTGGAAGCAAAATGGATTTGGATGACCATTATTGGGTAAATCACAAGTCCAAAGAATGGGTTTATGATCTGATCCTACTAGCAATAAAGTATTTAAAGGAATTGTATACTCTATTTGTAATAATGTGTTGGATAACTAGAATCTATCCAAACTTTCTTCTATATGAGTTTACCCATTGCATCTATTATGCCATGTATATTAAAAACTTGAAAGACTAACATCCAAAAGGCCATTTGAATTGACAAATGAAGCAAAATCTTCCATTGATTTAGACAATCCTAGAGTACCACCTTTATTTTCTAAAGGATATATAACTAAATTAAAGTCACCTCCAAAAATCCATAGATCGCAATTTTGAATCATCATTATGTTCGAAAAAATATGCTAAGGTCCTTTCAACATATTTCACAAGGAGTGACTATAGTTGGAGCATATACATTTACAATATAGATTTACAACCCCAACTTTTATGTTTTCCTCTTTCCTACCAAAGAGTCTAGTAAACTAATTAATTTTTGCTTCTAATAATTATCCATCCAATTTGTGTTTGTCCCATATTGTTGCAATACCACCTAAAGCTCCTATAGAATAAACTACTAAACAGTCACCCATATTCTATATATTTTTTAAAGCATCCTTACATTCCTTGCTACTTAATTTTTTTTCTTGTAATAAAATAAACTCAATACTATAACAACTTATTAATTCCTTAAATTTTTTTAGGAGTCTTATTCTTGATCCCCAATCCACCTAGTTTGTGATTTTCACCCTAGAACATGACCAAGATTGATGGCTCATAATTGCTTCTAATTCAACCTCTAGAGAAGGTCAAATTATTTCTTGTATCAAAAGAAATAAATGGAGGAATATTAAAGTTAGAAATGAGAGAATTAGAGAGAGGGAAAATGGTATTGGAAATTATGCCAGATTATCTCATAGGTAAATTTGACTAGGATCAAATACAACTCATATAAAATCACATCCACAAGTAACACAAGTATTACACAATAAGAAACTTCACTATTACAATCATAAATAATAAAATATTACATAGAAAATTATTCATTGACATTGCATGGAACTTTGCTTCCAATATATAATAATTCTCATTACTTTTGCTCTCCTCTAACTCTTAGGAGATGCAAATCTTCACATGCCTTACATTATGATAAAACTCTCATGATTACATAGCCTTCCACTTTACATATTGACACATATTTATGAATTTTCACTTCTATACTTGACACCTATCACCTATGATTCTTCACTTACTTACTTGACACCTTGCACACTCACACTTGCACACCTGTAGAGGGGGAAAATTTTTGTATTGCATATAATTCTTAGTTGGATATGTTGGGAGCCTAGGTGACCATGAGGGTGTGTTATATCTCTACACTCAAAACAAATAAATGGGTTCACCAATAATTGTTTTAGGAATCACTGCAAGTATGAGGTGGAAGTGTTTAATGTGTGATTTTAAGCAAACACCTATGTTTGGCCTTTCTATGCTAAACTATGGAAATGAAATAACAATGCAAAATACATAAGATGCAAGAAGACAATGACTAACCCTAATATGATTCTTTGATTCAATGATATCTAATCCTAGGTTGCAAGAAATGAAATATTTTTCTTTGAGCAAGGGACCAAGGGAATGCACAAACAAGACTAAACCCTAGATGCAAAACTATGTCTTTTTCTTTTAAATGCCTAGAAAACAATCAAATGTTTTTCCCTTTTTACTTATAACGTAGGTTTTGAACACAAATAACAAAAGCAAACAATACACAACCTAAAAATTTTACTTAGGGCACTTATCTAATCTGGTGTTTGATCCAAGATTTGTATTACATCCCAAATATTCCATAGCTTTAAATATGTAAATTTTTTTATAAAAACCCTAGAAAATATGGTCAATGTTTGGGGGATTGCTTAGGTCGTTATAATACTAAGCTTGGAGGCACAACAATCAAGCCCCTAGGTCCTTTTAGTTGATCGTTCATAATAAAATGAGCTTTGACCTTTGGAACAAACACAAAAAAATATGATAGCATGAAACAATAAATGAAGTGCAAGTAGAATGAGCACAATGCTTGAATAGAAATACAAATTTGAACACTAGGGTTTGGGAACAAGTAATTATCCCCAAGCTAATGTAGTATAAAATGCACATAAAACAAAATGATAGCAACCAAAACAAAATGCAAAAAAATATGAAACAATATGGAGAGGACACACAAATTGAAATCTAAGGATTTGGGAATAAATAACCACCCAAAAATCCAACTAGACCGAATTCTTACCCTATAAATTATTGAGCACATATTTGGTAATAGAGAGAGAAAAAAACATAGAACACATGATAGGAAAAAATAGGATTTTTGCTGAATTAATTCCCTATAGCAGATGAGGTATGGATTTACATAAGGGTTCTAAAACCCAAAATAAATACCAAATATACAACAAAATATGAACTAATATGAATACATGAACTAATGAATGCAAAGAAACAACTTGGTGATATTGTGGAATAAGCAAGAGCAAAGGTGGAAGACCTCTCCTATTTCAAGAAGATAAGTTGTCATCAAGACTTTATCCCCTTTTAGATCACAAGGAACACACCAATAGTAGTACACTAAAGCACCAAGAGCACTAACAAAAAGTCAAAAGAATTCTTATTTGGTATGAACTTTGATAGATTTCTTGCTTGATTATCATTAGTAACTGATAACTTTAAAGAAAAAGGGGATCCAATCCCTTTATTTACAGAGGGTTTGGAGGGTTGAAAGGCGAGAAATTTTTTTAACCTTGATTAAGTCGATGACCTAAAAGGTCAGCTTAAAAATTAATTTTTTTAATAAAAAAACCTAAATTTGCCAAATTTATGCCGCATAATTTATCAGGCGTAAATTCGATCAAAGTTAAGAAAATCAGGGTAAAACACAAGAAAAAAGGGCAGAGCCTCCCAAAGGAACCTAAGGAGAAATGACTCATTTGGGTGGGTCATATTTTTGTGTCTACATTTTGACCCCTCTTTGATGCATTTATAGCCTAAATACGTCAAAGAAAGATATAAACACCTATGGGCGAAAAATATGGTAAAGACAAGGAAAAGGGAATGGTCGATTAGAATAAAGGGGTGGTGTACAAATGGTGTTGTTTTGGAAACTTTGAACATTTTGCATGCAAATCGAGGCATTAGGGATATTAATTCCTCTCAATCCAGGATGCCCCCTTGAGTTTTAGAAGGATTGTAAAATTCCTAAGGAAAATTGAAATGGTAGACTTAGAAGAAAAGAAAGAGGAGAGAGAAAAATAAAAAAAGAGGAATAAAATATAAAAAGGGGTGAAAATCCTAACTCATTTTCATCGCATGAGAAAATAGAAAAGGGCTCTAGAGAAAATGAGAGAATGACACTTACACACACTGAGCGATAATTGTGAGGGGTGAGGCCGATGCACCAATAGACCAAGCATAGGTAAGAGCCAAAATCCTAGCTAGCATTTAGATTTTAGTTTATTTTTAGAATTTAAAATAATTTTTTTATGTTTTCAAGTGAAATTTATCATGTGGAACCCAAACATGGATTCAACGATCGCCTACAGATCTGACTGACCTTGGTGATGATCAAATTCGTACCCCATGTTGTACAGGGCATATATTTGTAAATTTGTTCCCCAGAGGATACAAGACATCAATTCAGAGAAGAAATAAAAGATAAAAGAGATAAAGGAAAAAAATAGAAGAAGAGAAGAAGATACTAGGTTGATTTTAATGTTGATTTTTTTATGATTATGTGATGAAATTAATGAAAATTTGTGTTTTTTGTTTTTATTGTTGTAGGATATCCTTGAGAGCAGGGAATGGTGGTTGGGTACCCTTGAGGAGGCACTATAGGAGCTCACACCAGTAGAGAGACACATACTAAAGGTAGTGGGCTTTCTACACTTGGAAAATATGACCTTGATAAAGGCTAATAGAGCGCTACTGATAGTGTTGGTAGAGAAGTGGTACCTAGAATCATCCACATTATGGTTATTGATGGGAGAGATGAGCATCACACTGGAGGACGTGTGGTGCATCTTGAGGATCCTCATTAGGGGGATGATGGTTTACAAGGAAAATGTGCCTTAGATAATAGTGTAGATATTGACAGGTGGTCCATCACATAATATCTACAAGAGCATATTCCATGTCAATGAAATGCTGCAATGACATAGCATTAGAGCACTGAAGGCAATGCTCTGTGGAGTGGTGGAAATATTACTAGTTTGCCACATGAGTCAGCAACACCTACCATGGACACTGATGGAAGTAGTGATAGAGATGCAAGATTGGCATGTATTATTTGCATGGGATCCATATGTGTTGGCCTATTTGTTTAGGATGGTATAAAATTTCGTAAACAAATGATATAGAATATTGGTATGCATGAATTTCCTCTAGGTGTGGTGCTCGGAGCACATAGCCATCAGGAGGCCAAATACACTGCTAGGGCCACTAGATGACCTAGAGCGACCAACAGAATACACATGATCCTAATACCTTGAGCATACATAGAGTCGTACATAGGTGTTTTACCATTGGGGAGATGGATCATAGATGAGCTATGATACCATCATATCGTATGGTAGCCAAGGCATCTACACCCTAGGTGGGATGAGGATGTAGAGGATATAGCTTATGTTAGGAGGGTTTTATGGGTCACCATAGAGAAGGGTGAGCTAGAGCTCTACTGATTTTATTGGGTATAATGGTAGTTCAAGATTCTCTAAGAGATACCAAACCTAAGGGATTAATGATATAGGAGGGTGATTTGAGACCCATCAGGGGTCGAAGGTGATCCTAATATGGTTAGGTTCATGGAGAAGAAACTAGATTATCCCCTTTATGTCAATTCTAGAGTGGATGATGTTGGGGTAGCCCTCGAATATAAGAGATGATATAGTAGGGTTGTGGTCCCAAGGATATACCCACTAGTGCCAATGTAGAGGCACAAAGTAATGGGTTGACCAGTGTAGTTGGCACTCAAAGAGGTAAATTTATGCGTAACAGAGTGAGAGAGTATATTCCATAGAATCCTAAGTAGGCAAAGGTATAGGTCAAAGTAGAGGTGGTGAAAACCATGAGGACCACCATCCCTCTCTTTGGGTTAGAGATAGGGAGGACAACTAGAGGTGTCTCCATAGTGGTTTAGGCAAGACTGAGTGGGATCATGGGAGATGTAGTGAGGATAGGAAAGGGCCCACCAGATAGGGTAGCCACCATGTAGGAGTATATAGACACTCTCCATGCATTACTAGGCCAAGTCACAGTATAGTGAGATGCAATGAGGGTCAAGGTGAGTTGCATTAGAGGAGAGATGGGTTGGTTAGAGAAAGAGTATTAACATAAATGAGCTAATGGGATGGCTATTATGATGATCCATTAGCTAGGTAAAGGAATCCATATTATACAAGAGCAGTTGTAGAGAGTAGAGAGGTGAGACATAACAATATAGAAGGATACCTTTTACCAATATTTGTACTTCTAAGTAATGTCAATAGATCATAGGGTGTTTCCACCAACCTCCCTTTAGTAGAGCTAGTCATGATATCAATCATGGATAGCTACACAATTTGTGAACATACCTCTACCAATACCACCACTAGTAGGTAGAGTAGAGGAGGTAGACTCATAGAGCTAGGGTTGGTATCAGGGTGACATGACAATTTTAGATTGTGGAATGCATCAAGGAGGTTCAAGTACACTGAGCTTAGACTATGGCACACCGATCCTACTGACATATATTCTTTGCTTATCAACTAATATCATGCTAGGGTTTTTATTATGTTATGGTTTGAAAATATGTGTGCATTAAGTTAATTTTTGTTAAGTTATGTGTGGAAATGACAAACATGATGAATGCAATGAATAGATGAATGTAACTAAATGAATGACATGAATCTAACAAAATGCAAACATCTAAATGCAAACCTAAATGAAATGTAGCATGAGATGTTTGGATGAATGGATGGAAAGAAGAAAAGAGGGAAAGAAGAAGAAAAAGATAACAAGGAAGAGGAAAGATATGAAAACCAAGCTCCAAAAGGCCAATAAGAAAAAATCAAAAGAAGAGAAAAGGGAGTGAAACCCTGTAAGGATGTATGCTCACAAATGATTGATATGGAGGATACCCCTCATGTGTGACCATGAATCTATCCCATAAGGGTGTTATACTCACCAAAAGGATGGATAAATATGGAGTGATACCTGCTATGGGTGTAGCACTCACTAAGAATATGGACAAATATGGAGTGCTACCCGCTATGGGTGTAGTGCTCACTAAGATGGCTAGAGAAAAAGATATTCCTTCTAATATGTATGCTAAGAAATGATTTAGATGGAGGCTACCCCTCATGTGTGTCCATGAATCTATCTTATATAGGGAGAAGAACTAAATGATATACCAATGAGTACTACCCTATAGGGGTATGGTGTGTGCAAGAAGGTGTATGGATAAAGAAAATGGAGTAAAAAAAGAGGTGAGTGTGTGCATGTGCTAGAATAAAAAAAGAAAAATAGAGGAAGAAAGTGAGGGATAAGGAACAAAGAATAGTGGGAAAGTAAGAATTATAAGATAGAGGAAGAAAGTATATCCTTGTATTGATGAAAGGAAGAAAGGAAAATATACAAACAACAAGGATATACAAAGGAATTACCATATCCCTTGACTTGGAGATATAGAAGTAATGAAAATTTTCAAGGTCAAGATATATTAAGAAGAGAAGAGAGAAGAAGATGGAAAGGGTGAATGCAATGATGAAAATGCACATAACTGGGCCCTAGGTTGGGGGTTATTTAGGCGTTAGAGACCTAGTGTGAGTGCAATGCATGTAAACTACGACCTAACTAGGTGTCATAACTTGCCATTTTTGCAAAATCCCCAAGAATATATATGATCAAGTAGCAATGCAAGTATGAACAAGCAATAATGCAATTGTATGACAAGCAAAATGCAAGTGGAATAGATTGCCAAGAAAAACATGTAAAATATGACAGGAAGTCATGCAGTATGAATCAAGAAATCAGATGCAATATGCGAACTAACTATATGAAAATACATGGTATTTTTATTTTTATTGTTGTTTTTTTAATATATTTTTTATTAGTGGTTTAAGTTCTTAAAGTCTTTGCAAAATCTGATTGTGTTGCCTATCTTAACAAAACATATGGTAGTGCAAGGAACTAATCCATCAAATAAAGGGCTATTATGGAGGATACCCTCATGATTCTCATAACAAAGAGTATAATTATCTAGGAGTTGTTGCATGAATGGAATTGTAAACTCTAATTATGCCATCCTTTAGAGCTAGAAATCCCGTCATACAGGATGCAAGGGGCATATCCATCAAATAAGAAGCTATTTTAGAGGACACCCTTATGATCCCTATCACAAGGGGTATCCCCTTTAGTGTACTCCTTTGGGGTCACAAGTAACTCAGGATGCATCAAAGTTACCACATTGTAAAACAAAATATCATAGGGATAAGGGGGCCCTCATCCTCATCACTACAATCCAATCCTTGATGATCCAAATATTCAAGGGTGTGGCATATGCTACATCCTTAATAAAAATTAACCTTTACCCTTTGATAATTATGATCACCTTGTTACTTAGGTCCAAACCTAAGGGGGGGAGATATAATGTCATAAGCCTCTTGGGACTCATTATTGAAAGATTTGATAATGATGTTGGATTTAGTTAAATATTACTCTTTTAGTCCAAAATTTTGGAAAAATTGATAAGTGCATAGATTGAGAGAAGAACCATTATCAATCAAAATGTGATTGAAAAATGTTTCCCTAATAAATGCAGTGATGTATAGAGAAGAATCCCCTTGTAAGTTTGAGGAAGAAATATCATTATGCAAAAATGTGATATGATGTATCCTAATAAAACCTACAACATCATATATAGTACTAAAAAATATCTTGAGGAACAGATTGTTGTCTTAGAAGCTTCAATAAAGCTTCCTTATGAATAGGATAAGTTTACAAAAGCTCTAAGACAAAGATCTTATCTGGGATACTAGATAACTTGTATTGAATTTCAAAGAAACCTTTAGGTTGAGGTTTCAACACTAAAGGTGGATTTTCTAATCTTGTGCTCCTCATTTGGGTATTCTTCAAAAGTAAGGTGGGTTTTGAAGGTTGATTGGAGGTAGAACTCATATCCTATTGAGATGATTGAGTTTATTGAGCTTGAGGTTATTGCCTTGCAGTTGTTGCTATCATACCAACCATATTATCATAGGGACGTGGCACATTACAATATAACACTTGATTAGCTACCTATTGACCACACTTAGGGAGGGAGTCTTGAAATATCCCCATGTCCTGATTAGTTGTGGATGCTTATTGAGTAGGAGGATGATTTTTTGTTGGAGGATTGGGTTGAGAACCTTATATAATAAGGTGTCCTTCATTAATTAGATCTCAAACCACATGTTTCAACCTCTTACATCCATTTTTCATGTGCCCCTCCACTCTATGATATTCACAATGTTGACCAAGCTTATACCAATCAATCGTGGTATCTGGTTACCTTATGGGAGGTAACTCAATCATGTGATTTTCTAAAAGTTTCTTGAGGACCGATGAAAGAGATTGGTTGAGTCTTGTAAAATTCCTTGGTGGGGGTTTTTGAGGTTTTCCAAGCACCATATTTTATAGTTTGTTAAAAACACTGTTAACAAGCCTACTATTTGTTACCCCATAACCAACTACATTCTTGTTATTATATTATGCTTTCATGGTCAATTTTACCTCTTTAGATAAGGTCTCGTTCCACCCTTCTTGCTAGATCTATTACTTAATAAAAATATGTGATAGTTGTTGTTTCCAATTCATAAGATATTTGCTCTTGTAAATTCCTAATAAATATGTCAAGCATGTCTCAAGGAGGTAAGGTATATCTCAAGCATCCAACTAAACTCCTCCAAAAAGACAACAATTCTAAAAAACTTTCATCTTTACCTTGTTTTAACATATAAACATATTTCATAGTCACAATATTTTCAATATAATATTTGAACTATTGAACAAAAAATTCAACCATATCTTCAAAATTCCTCAAAGAATGATTAGGTAGTTGATAATACCACTCTAATGCCATACCACCAAGGCTATTAGGGAACCTCTTTAGCAATAACATGTCATCATATAAGATATCATGGATCTTTTGTTCCCTTATAGATAGGTAAAATTGACATTTAAAAATGCTTAGGGTAGGGCCTAGAGGTAATGATAGGGTCTAAGGGTTGATTGCACATTTCTCTATAGTTTTAGATGAAACTAGGAGGTTGAATCATATCCACTCTTGAAACCAATTGTTTCACCATATTTTTTAAACTTTACATATTAGGATTGTTGTTCTGCAATACCCTTAGGTTCTCTAAGGGAGGGGTATAGGTAGGTTGTTGCAAGGGAACTTGGAGAATGTTGGAGGCATTAATGTTGTTATGGTATGGGTTATGAAATGTGGTATCTTGCTATGTAGGATAAATAACATTTGATGGAATTAAAGCATGAATGTTGAGATGAGAATAGTGAGGAGGAAATTGAATATAATCTTGATATGCACTACTAGTTGGAGAAACTTGCAGAATTTTTCCAATGCTGGTGGTCATCATAGTAGCATATGTTAGTTTATGAGAAGGATTTGCATGAATCCAAGATTCAAACAAAGGTTATCATAAACCATCCTAGGAGATATGACTAGAGGAGGGGAATAATCATATATTTTGAGTTGATCCTCCTCTTCCATAGCTTTGAGCAAAGCTACCTCATGTTGTTTCATAAAACTCCAAACATGTTCAAATTATGTAAAAGTGAAGCCACCATTAGGCCTCTCATAGGTATCATAGTTAGTATCAATTTACATATGTTATTGCTCTTATATATCAATATTACGACTCTCCCTATCAATTTGATCATCTTCTCAAAGAATTTTATCAAATTCTAGATACCTCTGTTGACTTCTAAGGAACAGAGCCATTAGGAGAAATGAAAGGATAGAGGAGAAAACTAAGGAAATATATACAAAAATACTCTTAAGATGTTTTTAAATTTTATTTATAAGCAAACAATATTAGTGGTCTTATTTAAAGTTTTTAAGAGAAAATCAAAGAAAGAGGCTTCCTGTCTTGGCCACTAAGATGTGTTTTTATGCCGACTTCACCAAATATGTAGAGGAGGAAAACTGCCCTACCGTGTAGGATTCTGGATCAACTGGGAGTTGATGTGACTAAGGGGGTGTGTTATATCTCTATACTTGAAATAAATAATTGGGTTCACCAAGAATGGTTTTAGGACTCACTCCAAATATAGGGTGGAAGCGTTTAATGTGTGATTTTAGGAAAACACCTATGTTGGGCCTTTCTATGCTAAACTATGGAAATTAAATAACAATGCAAAACACACAAGATGTAAGAAGACAATGACTAACCCTAATATGATTCTTTGATTCAATGAAATCTTATCCTAGGTTGAAATAAATGAAATATTTTTCTTTGAGCAAGGGACCAAGAGAATGCACAAACAAGACTAAACTCTAGATGCAAAACTATATGCCATTTTCTTTTTAATACCTAGAAAGCAATCAATTGTTTTTCCCTTTTCACTTATAACTTAGGTTTTAAACACAAATAACAAATCAAACAACACACAACCTAAAATTTTTACTTAGGGCACTAATCTGATCCAGTGTTTGATCCCAACTTTCTCCTACATCTAGAATATTCCACAACTTCAAATCTACAAAATAGCTTCACAAAAAACCAAGAAAATATGGTCAGTGTTTGGGGGATTTCTTAGGTCGCTATAATACTAAGCTTGAAGGCACGACAATCAAGATACCTAGGTCCTTTTAGTTTATTGTTCATAATACAATGAGGTCTGAACTTTGGAACAAGCACAATGAAATATGATAGCATGAACCAATAAATAAAGTGCAAGTAGAAGAACATAATGCTTGAACATAAATATGACTTTGAACACTAGGGTTTGGGAACAAGTAATTACCCCCAAGCTAATGTAGTATAAAATACACATAAAACAAAATGATAATAATCAAAATAAAATGCAAACAGATATGAAACAATATGCATAGGGCACGTAAATCAAAAAATTAGGATTTGAGAATGAATAATCACTCCAAAATTCAACTAGACCGAATATATACCCTATAATTATTGAGCATGGATTTGGTAATAGAGAGAGAAACAAATACTGAGCACATGATAGGTGAAAACAAGGTTTTTTATGAATCTGAACCCTATCTTAGATAAGGTGTAGATTCACATAGAGGGTTCTAAAACCAAAAATAGAGACTAAATATGTAACAAAATATGAACTAAGATAAATAAATGAACTAATGAATGCAAAGAAATGACCTAGTGATCTTGTGGAAGAAGCAAGAGAAAAGGTGGAAGACCTCTCCTCTTTCAAAAAAAATAAATTATCATCAAGGCTTTGTCCCCTTGTGGATCACAAGTAACACACCAAAAATAGAACACCAAAGCACCAAGAGCACTAGAAGATTGCACAAGAAGTCAAAAGAATTCTTATTTCACATGAACTTTGATAGATTGCTAGCTTGATTGTCATTAGTAATTGGTAAATACTTTAGATAAAAATGGGATCTAATTCGTTTATTTATAGAGGGTTTGGAGGGATGAAATATGGGAAAATGAAAGTTAACTTTGATTAAGATGATACCCTAAAAGGTCAGCTTAAAAATTAGGTTTTTTAAAGAAAAAAACCTAAATTTACCAACTTTGTGCCCTATAATTTACCAGGCGTGGATTTGGTCAAGGTTAAGAAAAGCAAGGAAAAACACAATAAAAAGGGGCTAAACTTACTCCTAGTAAGTATGAGAGCCTCCCAAAGGAAACTAAGGAAAAATGACTCATTTGGGTGGATCAATTTTTCATGTCTACAACACCTCATACTCATACTGTTCACACCTTTCACACTTTATTACATAACATATAACACTCTTCACACTTTGATATATAATTTAAACATATATTAAACTCACTCCCTAAACTAAATATTTACAATAGTACTACATGGTACTTCAATAAACCAAATAATGTAATATCTCCAACAAAGGGATAGAAATCGATTAGAGGTTGGCCAAAATCTAGGTAACAACAATGCTACTCACTATGCAAATGTCTTGAAACCTAACTTCAAATAGATCCTAATAGACTAGATACAAAATAAAGCAGTATAGTATTTATATTTAACTCATGTTTTGCATCATCTAACACTCTAACAACTTTGAAAAATATAATTCAAATAACAATCCAAAGCTAACATAATTTGCCTAATAGTATTCACCACCCACAAAGATTTAACAAAAATGTATAGAGATAAAAAACTTACATACACATCGTAATATGCAACACGTCATTGGTAAAGGCTAAACAACATTTGGTTTCATTAAAAAAAGAGCAAAATACAAATTTTACAATAGGTAAACCCTAAGAGTGCCAACCCTCACACTGAGTAAACTTAAGCTACTTATAGTTTTTTATAATGCTATCCTAGCTTAATTATTACATGGATGACCTATCATAGGCCTTGCATGAATAGGCATAACCTGGAACAATCCTAGTATCATGCTTAATCAACATTCTTAGGGGAAATTTTTGTCACTTTCTTGCCCTATATCAATCAATTTTCAGTCTCTAAGCCTAAATATATTAATGCATTTTATTGATGGAACTACTCACAATGTAGGTAACCTCATGTCTTCAACAAGCATAGACATATTTAGCACACTTAGCTCTTCTCCACTATACCTTACTATTATGCTAGTTTTTAAAATTGTAGGAACTTCTATTTATGATTAGCAATGTTAGTTGCTACCTTTCATAGGTTATACAAGACTAGCTATCATTTTTTGATGTTAGTGGTTGTAGAATTAGTCTAATTACTTTGATCTATATGGATGAGGAGTTATTGGGTGGTTGTGGTTTCGAACATGCATGATCTTTTCTAAAAATAACCTTTTCAAAGCCTTAGATATGGATGGAATTTTGGTGAGGCTTTGCTCATATCATAATTTAAAATTTTTGCCACTTATGCTCTTTGGGCTACTTTTTTTTTTCTTTGCTTAGTGGTGTGGACTTCAAATGACTTATGCATAAAAAAATTTGCCAGTGCTTTCTCTAGACTCTTGAATTTTTTGTTACATGTTGGAAAACCTAGTTGAAACATGAAACATCCTTGACTACTGTTACTCATTAGGATTTCAGCTAGCCAAATCTTTTGAAATACTAAAGCTAACATCACCTTTAAAAATGTGTAGTCACTATTGTTCTTTAGGCTCTAGACTAGCTAGGAGTTTTGAGAATTTTGGTTGACATCATCATTTAGGAATTTTAGCCACTATTTATTTCTTTATTCTTGATTGATTGGGAGTTTTTAGAATTTTCACTAACATCATATTTGAAAAACTTGGCTACTCTTGTGCTCTAGGATTTCGATTGGATGGGAGTTTGGAATTTTCTTACTGACATTGTCATTAAAAATCCTTGATCACTCTTGTTTCAGACTTTAGAATGGATGGGTATTTTGAAGACTTATGGTGATATTAGCTTTGAAAATCCTTGACCACTCTTGCTTTGGACTCTCAACTAGTTTAGAATTTTGGGGTGCTTTGCTTGTATCATGGCTTCAAGGTTTCAACCACCTTAAACATTGCTAATGGAGAGATATGAGAGGAGGTGGTCGGAATTTTTTTTCTTAGTAAAATTTTGAGCCCAACATAATGCATTTTGGCTTCTAACTAGTCATATTTAAAATATATTGGGGTCAAATTAGCAACTTTTTTTTTGCAAAATTGATAGTCTAGCAAGATTTTATAGGACTTATCTATGTGGGTAGTTACATGGGCCCACATTATTGGTGACTTTGGGATATTTTTTCTTGTAAAATTTAGAACCCAAATAGTTTTATTATTTGGAAGTGGAGTCAATAAAATCTAGAGAATAAATATTAATATGAGAAGGAGATAAACACTTGGGGTTTGGAAAATATGGGATTTTGCAACAAGAAAAATCAATAGAACAATCAAAACTAGATGAATGCAATAACACACTTGGCAAGGTTAGTATTTTTGAGTTTTTGAGGGTATACCTTGCACTTCTTGCCTTTGCTCTTCTACACTTGGGTCCTTTTTCGATGTTTGTTCTTCTTTATTACCAAAATTACTTAGAAAGTTGTCGACATGTGCAAGTGCCTTGATGTGATTTTCAATATTAAATATTATTTCCTTTATATGTAATATTAAATGTATGAGAGCTACCTATTATGAGCCTATGCTTATCTATGCACACTTTTCTATTTACATTATAATACAAATTGGTATGCTTTTCTATGCAAAATGCTTCAAATATTAGCCATTTACTGATATCAACAAAATTTTACCATTAGCAACATCTAATTCAAATGCATTACATTCATGCTTATCAACATTTTTATGAGACCTAGACCATAAGGAATTGAATTTCTGGTGCTTACCTAGCTTGGGTCTTTCCTCATCCTATTTTAGCACTAGATCACCAATCTAAAAATCCTATGGAGATGCTTTCTTGTTAAACCATCACTTTACAAAATATTGATGATGCCAAAATTTTTTATATGCTTTGTATCTCTACTTATCTAGAAAGAACTCAACCATCCTTGCTTCCATTGAATCTATATCCAGGAAGTCCATTTTTCTCAAAAGCTTTTTTGTAGATAATTCCAAGTGTAGTGGCAACACAACTTCCTTTCCATGGACCAAGGCATATATAGAGGCATTTAATTCCTTTTTAATAATAATATTGATATCCCAAAGATCTTGATATAACATCTGGTGTCAAATTCTCTAGTTTTTCCCTACTATTTGCCCAACGATTTTAATAAAATTGTTGTTTGTGGACTCTACAACACTATTACCTTGTGGATAGTAACTAGATGAGATATTTAGATAGATAATGCACTTGCAAATTCTAAGACTTTAGAACCTATGAATGCAAGCCCATTGTTAGTTACAATAATGGCTTGGATACCGAATTTGGTAATTAACCTCTCCAAAAGTCTGACCATTTGGTGAAGTAATCAGTTGTAGTCAAGATGAATTTGTGTTCAACAAAGGAATTTGGGTTGATCACCCCAAAGAAATAAAATCCCCATTGCTAAAATGGTTCCTCTACCACCATTGATTACAATTGGA
Organism: Wollemia nobilis; assembly: GCA_028583015.1. NCBI lineage: Eukaryota > Viridiplantae > Streptophyta > Pinopsida > Araucariales > Araucariaceae > Wollemia > Wollemia nobilis. The sequence goes on along the minus strand of JAQPPZ010017049.1, from coordinate 1,029,173 downwards.
GTGTTGCTTTCCTCTTCTACATGTAAACTTCTAACAAGCCTCATAGATTCTAGCAACCTTGAATGCACCTCCAAATAAGGTTGGCTAATAGTATCCAACCCTAAGCATTGTTAGCTTTTGATGCAACATGTAATGGGAGATAGCAATTACAAGATGCAAAATAATATGAAATAAAGTAAATCTATGAGATGATTAAAAATATACTATAAATAGAAATGATGGAGATGTTTACAAAAGTAGCTATGGAGGAAATGAACACTCCATGAATAAAGCTATTGCTCAAGAATGGGCATTGAGCATATTACACTCCATCACATTACATCACACTGCTACATCATACCACACTGTTCTACACTACTTCCTACTACTATATCTTGCTCTATGTCTATGGCCCTTTATATAGGAAATAGGTTCCTTGGCCAACACTCTACCTAGTTGTGCAAGGGACAACTTGCACATATACATCTTGCACTTTGACACTTGTGCATTTATTACATTGCATGAAGTAACTAGATGAACTTCCCCCTAAAGTAATCTAATGTCCTAAGTATGTACCAAGAAAGGTACATTTACATGATCCAAATGATGTAATATAATCTATTTCTAACACCCCCTGTATTACATTATTTGGATATTGAAGACTTTAGTCTTCAATGTGGATCTTCTTCCAGTCCTTGAAATTCTGAATCTTCTTCTCTATTTTTTGCAACCTATTCAAGCAAGTGATTAGTGTCTTCATAATATGTCATTCTTGTTGAGAGAGCTTTGATTTCAAAATCATCTATCGATTCTTCCAGTTCTTCAATTTCTTCTATCCTCTGAGCTAGATGTCATTTTTTATTTCTTTTTCGATACTCCAATTGAGGGTAATTGGTTGGATGCTAAAATTGTTGCTGATAAGGATTTTGATATTGTCATGCCTAAAATTGATTCCCATTGTTCATCTAATTTCCTTGATTCTAATTTTTGGGATTGAACCTGTAGTAGCTGGTGCTATGGCCTTTTCTCTTGCATATCTAACAATACCTATTGTACCATGCTTTCTTTCCTTTTGATGAAGTAGCAATATTTCCCTATGGATTTTCTTTAGATGATAATGCATTGTTAGACATTTCATCTTTACCTGTATTTTCCACTTCATATTCCTATAGAATATTGATTAATTCATCAAAAGAAGTATCTTTACTTAGAACTTGTAAAGATGTTACCAACTGTTTATAGTTGTCTAGAAGTGCTCTCATAGTTATTTGAGTAAGAAGTTCATCCTTGATTATTTCCCCTAAGGTAAATAATTTCCCTTTGATATCTACTACCTTCCTTAGGAACAGTTCTATGCTTTCTCCATTATTCATTTTTAATGAATGAAGTTGAGTCTGAATATGGAGAATAGTTGCCTTATTCTTTCCTTCAAATATTTTCTCTAGGCTTGTCCATGCATCTGAAGATGTTTTTGTTGAACTGATATAGGGTTGTATTTCATCAGTGATAGCAAAGGTTATTATCATTAGTGCCTTTGAATCATTTTCTATGAACTTTTGGATTTCAATATCATATGTGGTAGGTATTTGTGTTTTCCCTTTGATGATATCCCATAGTTTTTCATATACCAAGATAGATTTCACTTTATTCTTCCAGGAAAAATAATTAGGACCCTTGAGTAATTGAGATTCTACTAGGAAGAATTTGTTTGAAGCCATTTGAAAATCCTAATATCAATCCTTAGATTTTGTAGAATGCCTTATGACTCCCTAGTATGCTATGGATAAGATATAGTGCTTTTGTAAATTATAGTTCAATATTTGATTGATTTTGTAAAGTTTTGTAGAATACCAAAATCAATTCCTATTATCCCTTATTGCTCCTATTGAACTAAGCATTGCTCCCAAATTTTAATGAGGTTATAATGTTGCATCTTTTGTCTCCTTTTGAGAATTTTGAGACAATAATATTATAAATATCCAATATTTGTAAATAAACTCTCTTTATAAATAACCCTTTGGGAATTAGGTTAAGTGTATCTAATTTTCCAATTAATTAATTTGATGTAGTAGCCCTTATGACTCCCTAATATTTGGATAAATTAGACCACAATAATATTTGCAAATATTCAATATTTATCCAAGTAGAAACCCTTATTACTCCTAGGTTTTATATTGCAAATATTATATTTATTTGATAAAATATTCCCTTTGATGTATGGCTTTCAATGTAATTAAATTCCTTCAATTTAAACCTTATAACTCCAAGGAAAGAAAGCACTTATAAATGGGAATAAATTTTACCTTTCTCCAAGCAATATTCGACACTATTTTTAGAGAAGCTTGGGCTGTAGTATTGATGTAGACATCGTGGATGTTGTGATTGTACCCTCCAATGGAATCGCTTGGAGCTTAAAGCATTCCAAATTTGGCACTATTTAGACTCTTCCCTTGACTTCAGTTGCCTTGAGCATTAAAGGCTCTATCACCTTCTTGACATGCTACAACTCAACTCTTTTCACATAGATGACAAGATAGTAAATGCGAGGATGAAGATTGCTTGCTGAATTTGATCATTGACGTCCTTAAAATGGAGAAGATTCTTGTCTGAAGTGCCAAGTGGCACGTCCATTTCCCTTCGAGCGCTTGAGGAGAGTTTGGTGCCAAAGAAATATTTATCTACCTTCTTGTAATGTAAGAATGTTACATTCTTTAGCAAAATATTTGGTCTTCCAATTGAAAAGTGTATCCCATACACTCAATGCACTAGCCTATTCGTGTAACTCCTCTCTTGAAGATGAGCGCTCTCTTGATTTGAGCGTTAGGATTTTTCCTTTAGTGATAAGTATCACTTTCTTCTCTACATGGATGTCATCTCTATTGCTAGTTTAAATGGACCCTTTGGAGATATTTTTAGCTTCACAAATCCCCACCTCTTCTTTCGTTCACCTGCACTATTTTTTGTTGGGATATGGAGCAACAATATGGAGGCTTTGAGCACCGATTTTAGTGAGTGGATGTGGAGTAAGTGACACTCCAATGGTGCTTCAATTTTCTCTTCCTTTCTTACTTTTTTACGTCCTCCTTCCATAGATGATGTTGCTCTTGAATGATGTTGTTTCTCCCTTGCTTTTGTACATTGTATCTTGCAGGTTCGACCATCCAAGATGTGAGGAGAATGAGCCCTTTGAATGGCTCCTTGAGCTAGGCTTGGATGGCTTCTAGCATACAACCACTTTCGGCTGGTTTTTCCAGTGAGTGTAGTGCCTTTGAGGCACCTTTAAATATGCCTTCTCTCCCTGTATAACCAGATTAGGATAGTGCAATATAATGTAAAATAGTTTTTATAAAAAATGTCCTTATTACACCTTCTTTTGCACTCCTCTTTACAAATCTGAATTTCTAGTTTTGAGGTAGAATATTGAGTGCAATATAGGGGTTTTGAGGTTGTCTCTTTGATTAGACACCTTCCTTTTTTGCTTGGATATTTTATAAACGGATCCAATCTTGTAACCACATGATAGAAGCTCTCTTTTTGTTGTATTTTTCTGCACTATTTCTTGTGCTTTGAACTTGAGACTCACCAAGTCTCGTTCGAGGCTTATTTTGATGCTCTTTTGGTGGTTACTTTCTTCTCCAATGCTTAGAGGATTGAGCTTATTTTGTGGCTTCCTTAGGCCACTTCAAAGTTGCATATCTCAATGCACTAATAGTGTCTTTAGACACTTTGACAAATTCTATTTTTGTGCCCTTCTAACGAACACAAACAATAATATTTGAGAGCAATATAATAGTGCAAATGAATCTAATAATATTTTACTTCTACTACACTAAAAATTTCACCTTATCACTCCAATCAACTCTAAAAAATAATGCACTTAATCAATTTACTGCAACTAATCAAGAATAATATGAAATGAATCTTCAAGAATTATTCTATAATTTCTTTATAAGCAAGGTAATAGGAGCTAGTCTTATTTTTCTTTTCAAAGTAGATGATAGGTAGTTGATAGATAGTTTGAGATTCTAAAATCTAATCAAATCCTAAAGTGCAAATGAACCTTAAAGAATCCTTTCTTTTTGCACTTTTGAAGACTCTTAATTCAACTCTCCTTTTGCAACTTTACTCTAATCAAGGTGCTTAAACAAATATGATAAGTAATCCACTTAATGAATTTACTTGCACCAATAGTTGCTTACCTTTTTTTGAAAGCCCTTTTCACCACTTTTGTAGAGGATGTAGATCTTGGTGTCTAAGATCACCAAGTTGCTGCCATGAGTAAGATATTGTAGCTCTCTATAGGTTGCCTTGAACAACTTCATCTTCACCAAAATATGGTCTCCAACTCTCTTTCACGAGCCTAGGATTTTGGTGGCTTGTTCTCCTCTTGTAGTCTCCTCCTTTTGTTGTATATTTGAAGATATATTTGATTCTGAAGTGGTGCCTTCTTTCTGTGAGAGGTAATCTCCAAATATCCTGGATTTGGTAGGCTTCTTCTATCTGAATCTTCCTTCAAGATTCTTGTCAAATTCTAACTTCAAACAGGATCTTCTTCTCAATATTTTGAATGTCTTGAGGTCTTCTGATATTTGGCACTCCTTTCCAAATTATTCTTCTTGGGCTTGTTGTCGGATGGTGACAATTGTCCCAAATATTTCACTATCTCCAATAGTGAATTTCTCCAATGAGTTCTCCTTGGAACTCCTTTGATGATTTCTTCAATAAGGCTCTCCAAGCCTTTTATTGGATGCTCGTAGAGGCCTCTCCAAGGCCTTGTAGCTTCTTCTAGTCTTCCTTGAGACCTTATCTTCAACCTTCTACTTTTGGAAGTGTTGGTGGTGATATACTCTCCTGGATCTCTGATTTTGTTGCCTTTGTATTCGAGAAGGACTCTCCTAGTCCTTCTTCATCAATGAGATCTTCTCCTGATCTCTTTTGCTTTAGGTGTTGGATTGATTTTTAAGAAGATACTCTTCCTATCCTTTTTGTAGGAAGCTTTCCCAACTCACTGAATCTACCTATTTCTACAACAAAGTATTAGTACTAAAATATGCTTCTAAATTAGATGCTCTCTTCTGGAGTCTTCTTCAAGATCAAGGCTTATGTGGACTTTTATTCAAGGCTTCTATGGCCTTTTATTCAAGGCTTATATGGCATTTTCTTTAGTACCAAGGCTTATGTGGCATTTTCTTCTAGATCAAGGCTTCTATGGCCTTTTCTTCTGGATCAAGGCTTCTATGGCCTTTTCTTCTTGTGAAGTTTCCAATCTAGCAATGGAGATCTATCTCTCAACTTCACCACAATTCTTCTCTAGAAGTCTCTTCTGTAGTGTTCTTCTCTTGCAACAACTAATATCTACACTATGAAGGCACTTCGACCTTCAGGTAACAAAGTTGAAATATCCTAGCTTTCTATTGTAGGAGGTGTCCCAATCATCTAAGAATTAATTCCCTACAATAAAAGAAACTTCAGGTAAATTTCTCTAGATCTCTTAGATGAGCTTCACTAGTTGATTCATCAAACTAGTGGAGGCAAAGAAGTTGTAGGTATAGGAGTAATTTGAGGCAAGCAATAGAGGTAAATTTTACCTCTCCAACATAGAGACTTTAATTATAATATGTTCTCTTTGGGTTTTAAAGAAAGCAATAGAGGTAAAGTTGGTATAGGTAGTTGAGGCAAAGCTTTAGTAGGTATAGGAGAAATTTGAGGCAAAGAAGTTGTAGAGTTAGTGTTTGTTGAGTTGGTTGGGGTAACTCTAGAAAATAGGGCATGATGACCTTAGGAGGTAGCTTGCAAATAGAGATTATAGCATTCTCTATAGCAATCACAAATTGAAACAGTTGTAGTAATATAGTTTAATTGTCTAGCCTTATTTGCAAACCTAGATTTGGGACAAAGGCTCACATATAACATATAGAAACCTAAGTATGAGAGGGATTTATACCCTAAGGGATCTGGTTCTATATATTACTAACTTTGATATTAAAATTTATGATATTTTCTTAAAAATATCCCTGAATAGAAGTGATTTAAATGAGCAATGAAAAGGGGTCTCCTGCCTCATTGAACTCTATTATGAATGGCTCAACTACTTGATCCCATGAACTAATACTACTCTCATCAAGATATTTGTACTAGATCAACACATTTACACTAAAATATATACCTAATAGTCTAACCATGACATATTCATGTTGAATGTTATTAATAGTGGCTAGAGAGGCCACATCTTGACAATACTCATAGGCCATATTTTTAGAACCATCATAAGTTGGTAAAGCTATAAGGGTTGCCTGAGGGATTTCATGGAGATCTACTAGATCTAGTGGTCCAATGCTATTGCATTCGAGGTAAATATATCTAGACATAGTTTTAGAGCGGAATGTATCAAGAGATACTCTAGGGAAATATTGTAGAGGGACAATAATTTGAATAGAAGGTTCTCAAATTGGAGATACGGACTTGTTTGGTCTTGGTGTTCTATAAGATGGCATTTCAAAAAATTGCAAAGTATCTTTGAGATTTTTAGCCTTTGATATGGTTATCATGTGATTTTGGAGCTTCTTTCTTCCAACAACGTTACCAATCTCAAGTTTTTTCAATCAATGGAGTCACCATGTGAATGGATTTTTGTCTACTTTGTGAGATTAAGAAATTTACCAAAATCTCAATAATTAAAAAATATGTGATGAATGTGTGAAACTCTATCCCATCAAGCATACAGAAAAATTTTGATCCATGATCCACCTAGATTGTAATTTGCACCCTAGACCATGACCAAAATTGTATGGCTCAAAATTAATTTTGAGTCAACCTTTTAAGAAGGCATATTTATTTCTTGTGCTAAAATAAATACATGAAGAAATATTAAATTTAGAAATGAGAGGGTTAGAGAGAGAGAGATAAAAGGGATAGAAATTGATCAAAATGTAGATAGAATCTAGGTAACAACAATAACTCTCACTATGCAAATATCCTGCAACTTAACTTCAAATTGAGCCTAATATACCAATTACTAAATAAAGCATTATAAAATTTATATTTAACTCATGTTATGCATCATCTAAAATTCCAATAGCTTTGCATAATATCATTTAAATAATAATATAAAGCTAACATAATTCACCATCAACAAAGATTTAAAAAAAGTTTCTAAAGATACATAACTCACATACACATTATAATTGACAACACATCATTGGTAGAGGCTAAACCACATTTGGTTTCATACACAACAGAGTAAAATACAATATTTACAATAGGTAAACCCTAAAAGTGTTAACCCTAATACTAAGGAACATTAAGATACTTATAGTTTTTTACAATGCCAACCTAGCTTAATTATTACATATATGGCATATCATAGGCCTAACATGAATAGGCATAGCCTGGCTTAGTCTTAGGCTCATGCTTAATCAACACGCTTGAGGAAAATGGTTATCACTTTCTTACCCTATCTTGGCTAGTTGTTAATCTCTAAGCCTAATTTTCTTGATCTAAGTCATCAATGCAACCACTCACAATGTAGATAATCTCATATCTTCAACAAGATTGGGCATATTTAGCATGATTATCTCTTCTTCACTATGCCTTACTATTATGCTAGTTTTCATAATTGTATATACTTTTGTTTATAATTAATGGTGGTGGTTGCTACCTTTTATAGGTTTTGGAATACTAGATATCATTTTTTTGTGTTAGTGTTTATAAAATTAGTCTAGCTACATTGATTTGGATGGTTCAAGAGTGGTCGACTAGTCTTGGGTTTTGACATGCATGATCTCTACTAAAAAGGACCTTGCCATGGCCTTAGAGACCTAGTTGGGACTTTGGTGAGGCTTTTCTGATATCTTTATTCAAACATTTTGACCATTTGTGCTCTTTGGGATACTTTTGATTTGATTTTCTTAGTGGCTAGGATTTCTAGGGACTTATACACAAAAATTATAGCCAACACTTACTCTAAACTCTTGATTTCTTTGTTACATGTTGGTAAAATTGATCAAAACATGAAACATCCCCAACCATTATTACTCCTTAGGATTTCAATTGGCTAAATATTTTGAAGATCAAAGTTGATGCCACCTTTGAAAATCCTTGGTCACTATTGTTCTTCAACCTCTAGATTGGATGGGAGTTTTGAGAAGTTTGGTTGATGTCATCATTTAGGAATTCAGACCATTATTGCTTTCTTGACTCTTGACTAGCTAGAATTTTTTAGAATTTTCACTAACATCATCTTCCAAAAACCTTAGCCACTCTTGTGCTTTGAAATTTAAATTGGTTGAGTTTGGAATGCCCTTGTTGATATTATCATTGAAAATCCTTGGCCACTCTTATTCTAGACTTTGGACTAGTTGGATATTTTGAAGACTTATACTAACATCAACTTTGAAAATACTTGGCCTTTCTTGCTTTAGAATCTTTTCTGGTTAGGATATTTGGGGTGCATTGGTTGTGTCATTGCTTGAAGGTTTTGACCACCTTAAGCCTTGTTGATAGATAGATAGAGGAGGAGGTGGCTATGATTCTTTACCTTAGAAATTTTATGAGCACAATAGGATGTATTTTGGCTTTTGACTAGTCACATACAAATGATATTAGGCCTATCAAGGTTTCCTTACATTTTAGCAACAATGTTTTTATAAAATTAATAGTCTAGAAGGATTAACTATAGCTTATCTATGTGGGTAATTACATGGGCCCACACTTATCATACCCCTAATATTTTATAATATCATTTTCATCATCACTTTTTATTTTTATTAATGGGATTAGCCCCAATTCTTGTTAACATCTATGATATTTTATTTGGCTTCCCATATTGATATCCCTTTCAGTTTTTTTCCTTTTTGTTCAATATTTGATGACCTTCCTCTCCATTTTTCATTCCCACAAACACTTTTATCTTCATCGATCTCTTCTATTTTTCCATATTGTTCATAATGAGACTTATCTTCTAAAGATGTATGTTGCCCTAAAGAATCTAAAATGCAAGAAAAAACCTTATAAACACTTTCTTTTTTATGTTGCCCTAGAAACCCCAAAGTGCAAGGATGATTCTTCATAGTGATTAATTTCTTATGCTACCATAGAAACCCTAAATTTCTATGGATATCCTTCATATACATTTCTTTATTATGCTAATTTTGAAACCCTAAATTTCTATGGATATCCTTCATATGCATTTCTTTATTATGCTACTTTTGAAACCCTAAATTTCTATGGAATTCCTTCATATGCATTTCTTTATTATATTGCTTTTGAAACCTTAATATGCAATAAATACACTTTGTACTGTTATTTTTATTAGAAGGAGAATATTTTATGCTACTTGAGTGAAATGATATTTTACTTGGATTAACCTTGAATTCCTTCACCTCATTTGCTTTAAAATTTTCCTTCCAATCTTACTTTGCACCTTTAACTCCTATATTTTAACTTGCATATTGTACTTCCTTATACCTTGTATCATTTTTTTTCTTCTATTGGTTTATTCAAGTGAACTATAACCGACTTTGCAATTTTATGATGCAAAGAGATTTTTATTGGCACATCTTAGGATTGAAAAATCCTTGATTTGACCCAACTTATACTATTATATAATTTCCTTGTTTCATATTGAAGGTTGCTTCATGCCTATAATTTTCTATCAATTTCTCCATCATTTTCACTTTGCAATCTATTGCCATGTTTCCTTGGTCTCATGATATTTGCAACATAAAAATGCAATGTTTTTACAATACCCTTGTTGATCCCATTCTCTTGATTCAAATTTAATCCTAATGGACTATGGTAAATATTTTAAAATATCCATGGCAACACATATTTGAGTGTATACAACATACATTTTCTCCTTAGTAGTTGGTCCCTCCTAGATGGGATCCCCTAGGGTATTATCAATTTTCTTCAAAACCTCCTTATTTATGACTTGATAAGGAAGTCCAAAAAGCCTAATACATATAAAAAAGCCTTTAATAACCTCTATATCCAAATAAAAATTATCACTTTATGGTCTTAATTATAATGCATATTTTCCTCTAAACCAAGGGCCACTATATTTTATCCCTTATTTTTGAATTGGAGAAGATAACAAGGAATTTTTTTTTGGAAGATAAGTCATAAAGTAATATGATTTTAATACCCACTTCCACTTGATCCAATTTTGAATCTAAAAAAACTTGGCTAGTATCCGTGGAATTCACATATTAACCCTCTAGTTTTAAGAACCATTATATCATGCTTGATTATCTCATCATTGATAATCACTTTTGGTGTAGTATATGCTACTTGGATAGGGTTTTTCACATATTCGCTCTTCCTCTCATCCCTAACTAGGAAATCCATACTTCCAACTGGGGCATCCTTACTTTCAATAAGAGCTTTCAAAAATGGTTTTCCTACCATTACTTGGATTTTATTCACATAAAATCTTTAGTTTTGAGATTCTCCTAAGACCTAGAAGAAGAAGTGGTGCTTGCTCCTTACCTGTAATTTGCTTCCTACTTCCTACTCACACTTCCTACTTCTTGCTCACTCCATGCTTGCACTCACTCTCGACTTGTATCATAAATTTATATATTAGTTTCCATTTATTTTTTATATTGTATTAAAGTTTTTTTTTAATTGTGAAACTGATTAACCTTTTTAAATAAGTTAAGTTTGGTTTTTATTATAATATAAAATATATATTTATTATAATATAAAAAATACATTTTATTTAGTTTTTATTAAATATATATTTTCATTTCTTTTAAAATGTTAATTTTTAATCAATTTTTTTATATCATTTTTATCTAGAGATAGAATATTTCATTGCTAGTAGAAATTTTCATTGTAAAATTGAAGTGATTAAAGTTTGGTATGCTTATTTTTATTTTTACCCATCATTCTCTCATGTCCCATCTTACTTGTATGTTGTAAGTTGGTACAAGTTTGATTTTGGTTAGGACATGTCTATTTGTATTGTCATGGATAAAATAGGTGAAGAAACATATTTTGAGTGAGGTGAGTCTCCAAAAAGAGTTGTTAGAAAAAAAACTATAAAATGAACTTTGCATCATCAACCACAATCATATTACATTCTAACTGCTTTACCTTGATCTTTTAATAAAATATATTGTGGTGGTATTATTAAAAATTGCATTATTATAAAATTAATGGAAATTTAACCCTAGTGAGCTCTATGAGAACCAATATTATGACCAATCAAATTTCTGATCATTTTAATTGTCAATCCTAGGTTGGCATCCTTGGTTGTATGTGCTGATTACTATAAGAGGTTTTCCAATAAATACATTCCTCATATTCTAAGGAAACTAAAATAGTACTAAATAAAAAAAAACAATATAACACAATGCAAATCTTGCAATAAAAGTAATAATAAAAAGTAAATCTAAATAGAAATGAAATTACACAGTCGAATTGGATGATATCTACTACTACAAAAGATGCTCAGGAAAGTGCAAAAAGTAATATTACTATAAAAATACACAAAAAATAATAACAAACCACATTACAAAGTACAATAATTATTCTACACTATAAAACATAGTAAATAACCCTTTATTAATGTGAGAGAGTGGGCTCTTGCTCCTCATTTGATAAAGGGAGAAACTAACACAAATTAAAAACTATTAAACCATACAAAAATGTAAGTAAATAAATATACTCTTAATTACATGTTGAATAATTGGAAGCTTGCCATAGCAGTAAGTTACTCTCCAACTCATTTACATTCACATCGATATATTCCAACCCGTTGACTACACACAAGGTGTTTATTTATAAAAAAAATATTATAAATACTTTGTTACTGCCAGTCGATAGGGCCGTTACTATAAACAAAAGAAAAAATTATTCATCCATTCGTATGCCACTTCTACCTAAAATTATCAAATATATGTTACAACAACCAAAACTAATATTCACCATGATTCCATATTGGTCTTTTCATAATGAGGATAGAAACCTTTCTTCCTATAAATACCACTAGTTAATTGATAAAACAAATTCATGTGTGTTAACAATAGCAAGGTCCAATTATGATAAAATGTTGAAATGATCTCATTGGTAAATGTAACTGATAGGATATTAGTTGATGTGGTGACTTCTTTCCAACTAAATTAGGGTATCTCTTTGATTATTCATGTCAACAACTCCTCATGTCCTTGCACATGTCTTTAAAACCTATCTAATATCCACAATATGGGAATGTATTTCAAAATGCACTCAAGAAAGTGCTTCAAAACCTACAACATGAAATAGATCTTCACCATTTTAAAATTATTAGTAAAAATAACCAAAGGAAATGTGAAAATCAACTCAAAAAATTTAAGAAATGCAATTCTCCTATTCTAATTTGTCTAACCCAAATATCATGCTAAACTATGCAAAAAGTACAATATTAGTTATATATATGTTTCAATTAGTTAAAAAAGGACATCTCAAAGCACCTATTATATGAGTTATTTCTAGGCTTAATCATACCCCCTGTAGGTTTAAAATTTTTGCACTCCTTTCATCTAGGCTAATGGATCCACACCTCAAAGGGGAATGGGAAATTAGTAAAGCTACACCTCGGACGAGAGACACTTGAGTCGTGTCCTCTTTGGTGATTTGTTGACGGATGGTGGGTTCACCAGGAAGCGTTTTGTGGTAGCTTTCGAGCCTAGGTTGAATATGTGTTTGATGAGTTCATTTTAATTTCAATCACCTAGGTTGGCCATAATGAAACTAAACTATTCTATATGTTATTTTATGATTTATATGAAGATAGCAAATGGAATGATAATTAAATGCAGCTAAAAATATATTTTAAAGAAAATGGAAATGACTAACTCAATTTCGGATGTCTAATGAAGGTTCTACTTTTTGAAGCAATCCAGAATGTTTGGGATTTGCTGAAATCGCTTGCAATTCGACAATATCATCTGCAATGATGTAGGATCATCCAAAATCGGACGATATCATCTAAAATCAGGTGAAATCATCTAAACGATTTCATTTGAAACCTGCAACTACACAAGTTGATGCCAAAACATAGAGAAATACTCCAAAATATAGTAAAATCTATTTAACAGTATGTAAATGAATGCTTATGATGACTTAGAAACTGATTTTGTATTGAATTGAAGATAATTGCTTATGCTAACTGAAAAAGGATAACAAATTGTAATATATTGATAAAATGAGGTGAACACCAAATACATTATAAGAAATAAAATAATCTAATACATTTTGACTAAAGAAACTAGGAGAGAATGCAAACTATATATCATAATTACCCCCAAGAGGGCTGCAAATAGGATCATCTCTAATCCAACAAGATCACCTCCAATCAGCACAAGATCATTTGCAATCAGGACGAGATCATTTGTGACCATCCGAGCTTCTTCTGATGGATGCACAGTGAAAAACCTGCAAGTGAGCTAATAAAAAATATGAAAATAACAATACTTGGGATGATTTTTGAAACTAATAAGATTCGGGTTGCAGGTACTTGATCAGCTAGGGGGATTTCATTAGCAAAGTATGAGTTTTATAGGGCTAGGAGGAGGTTAGAGGGTTGGTATCCATCCCAATCTAGGAGATATCAAGCAAGAGGATAGTTAATAGCCCAACGCGCTTATGCCCAGATAAGCCAAGAGGTTGGAACTGATTTGATTGCACTTCTACTCTTGCAAATTTTTATTTTGGACGAAATCGTTTGGACGTTCGTCTCCAGACGATTTCATTCAATTAGGGACGATATCATCAAATCGAGGATGATATCATTCAATGGTCAAAACAAAGCCTATTTGTGGCACAAAAATCGAGGTAGGCTATTTAAAATGCAGTTTTAAGGTGAATTTTTGGATTTTTAACCTTATGGTAAATTGACTATGCCATTTTTAGGGTGTTACACCCCCCTTCTTAAGGGTTTACATGTCCTCATACAAATGTACTCTTTAAATCAACACAGGTCAGTGCCTTTAGCCATATTTGGGGTAAATTTTTTATCTATAGTATAGTAACCTTGACATTCCCTCATATCATGATGCCAAATTAAGAATGTTAAATTATTTGAATATCATCCCAATCTACCTAAACCCAAGAATATAAATGGTAGAAACAATGAATAATGCTTTATAGTGTGACCAACTAATATTAGTAGGTGAGAACGACTCTTTTTTTTTTAATTTTATAGGCAATTCTTCCCACCTTGCATGATAGGATTCTTTTGCTTTCTCAAAGTAGGATTCATAGAATCCCTAAAATTGGTTGATGAATTCTTGCTAGTGAGTCACATATTGATGTCTAATGTTGCTTACACTCATTAAATTCATATACTTGGAGACAACTACATGAAAATTATAATACTCATACCTTATATACAACACCACTATGGCTTCTCTGCTTGTATCCTATAGCTTTGTCCTTATAGTGAATTTGATTATGCATCATCAAAATTGTCATGACCCTCCCTTGGAAAACTTTTCATTTTGATGGATTCATATTTTGATATGCTTTTATTGTGGATGAAATGATTGACTATTTTTTTTATGTTATGCAAAACACTTATCTCTTATGGAAAAATGATATGAGAATCTTATTACTTGGATGTAGGATAATTACATGCTTAGTCTTATGAATATTCTTTTAATGTGAGAATAAGATGCTACTAACAAAGTGCACTTGTGTAGAAAATAGGCTTCGTGTAAGTGGAAGAAAAGATCAACCACTAATAATAGGATGCTTAGGGGAAATGATGTGATGGGTTAATTATCTAATGATATTTAGAAAGGGTAACATGAATAGATACCTTTCATGAATATGCATGTTATTATTGCATGAGACTTAGTTATATAATAATTTAGTTGTGATTATGAGTTGCTTATTAATGTCTTCTTGATGAAGTGTTATAGATAAAGGTTGTATGATTCTTGCATTTGCCTTTCTTTTAGAAGAAAATAAAAATACAAAATGAATTCAATTATGTTTAATGATGTTATCTTAATTGAATAGGGAAAGAATTCATAAGCGATAAAATGAAATGCTTTATATAGAAAATAATAGATTTCCCTTAGTGGGTGAATGTGCTTTAGTGGTAGTGCATTTGGAATTTGTTATGCGTAGAGTTTACTTTACTTTGAGTAGTGGTCTTTTTGTGAAAAATATATTTTTCTCTTGGTTTTTAAGAGCTCGATGCCTCAACATAGTGGTATGCTAAGTAGGGGGCTAGAATGACAAAGAGTACGTAAAGAAGAACTGGGAGAGTAATACTTGATAATATCTTCTTGAAAAGGAAGGAAAAGAATGGGGTGCATGGTTTTTTGAAAAAAAGGAGATCAAACTATGAATGCCAGATGGAGAGGCTCACTAGAGAGAGTTTCATCTCAGATCTTATCACTGGGTAATAAAGGTCTCCAAGTGGAAGTAAGTAAGTTTTTCAATGTGTGCTAATTGCTTTCTAGTAAAGAGTTTTGCTTCGGTTTCATATAATTTTTGAAAGCTTGTTGTAGACTTTTGGGATGTTTTTTATTGTTGCTATTTCAATCATTTTTAAGGAAATAAAGAATGCTTCACATTATGTGGATAGAGTCTGAGGATGTTTAGCTATAGTATCTAGTATGTAGCTTGAAGATGTTCCCTTATTTTTAGATGATGAAAAAGGTTTTAGGTTTGACCTTGAATAATCTTCATACATGATTTTAGCCTTGTATGGTTAGTTATTTTGCAGTAGCCTAGAACCATGTTGCAGGAATTTAGTATAAAACCCATGCTTGTGAGCAGAGGATTCGTGTGGTTTTCCTAAGCCTTGGTGTTGATCATAGGTAACATCAATGAACCTATAGAGTAGAATTGTGTGTTTTATTCTCTTATGGTTTTATTGGCCATGGAAACCTTTTTTTAGAAGCACATTAGGTAGTAGAGGAGCCCAAAGAATCAGTGTAAACCATAGAGTTCTTAGGAACTTTGTTTCGGGTGTTCACCTATGGTAGATTGTGTAGAATATTTAATATGGTTGACTCTAATTTTTGGGCATTGCTTTATGATGTAATATGTCCTTGTATAGATTAGTGATGTATGTTTCCATTGGAAATATTGCTAAAGTGGAAATGAAACTTTATGTTGAATTTGGGTTTAGAAATTGTTTTTCCTTTTGCATGCTTGAGTTGGAAACACAATACTTAAAGGATGCTTGTTTTAAGTGCTTTCCATGGAATTGGTGTGTATCATTGTCGTATATGCAAAATATTGAATATAGAGATTAAACCTTATCTAGATAAATGCTTTGGTTTGTTTGGCTATTGGAAAACTTTATGGATTGTTAATGGAACAGTCTGCCTGTATAAAAGAAAAGAAGTTCAATTTTTTTTAAATAAATAGTGTACATTTGGTTTGTATACTTGATAGATATTTTTGAGAATGGAATGGGGTTTATGTGAACTATTCTTTTGCAAATTCTATTTTGTTGGAGATTTTTTGTCATCATATGTCAGAATTTATGATGAGTGACCATTAATGAATGCAAATGATTACATTATTATATTTGGATGTCATATATGATACCCATACAAAGAGATATCCTATTCTCAATGGTCTCTTGGAGAGATCAGGTATGGAGGATGTCAATGGAGAACCAGGTTGCCAGAAAAAAATTTCACCTACATTAATGACACCTAGCTAATAGAAAAACTACCCAAATTATAGGTTAGTTAATAGAAGTGTACCTGTAATGCTATTGTATGCTCTGTGTCTGCATGAGAAGAGTTAGTGAGGAATGATTTCTATTATGGATGATGGATATTACTAGCTGGTAATCAAAATTGATCCAGTGAACCATTTTGAAAGCATCTATAATACTATTATGAGATATAATAATATTTAAAGCTTTTATTTTTAAATGTGTATCAGTTGGATGGATTGTTGTTTATAGCATTGTTGAATGATAGCTTCCTTTATTATGTTAAGATTCACAACTACCTGATGTAGTGTAATGTTTATGCATAAATGTTTGTGGGAATTTTTGGAAGAACTATTACTTTTCTCGCTTGGGTTACGAAGGTTTGTTTCAATAGCACCATCTTTGTAACGTAGAGCACTATGTGTCATTTTGGATTCACTTCTCTTGATGCTCTTAACATATCCTTTAGATTCGAGTTATCATTTGGTCCCACTCATTTAACTCTTAGCTAACCTCCTTCATGGGCATACATGTAGTATTTTTTGGGAAGTTTTAGTACCAAAGGAATGCTTGGAGAGATCAATTATTGATATCTTACCTCCAAGTCACTTACGAATGGTGTAGCCTTATGAATTTAATAATAGATGTTTAATAAAAAATTAAAAATATTTAAAAGATGATAATCATATAGGAAATCTTGATTTGAAATACTAGCTCATAACCATGATGAGAAAGATAGTCTTGAAGCTAAGCACTATGTAAAAGTACTTTTGCATACAGTGGATATTAGAATTGACATTTTGACTAACTAAAATGGGATTGATCTAGCCCATAATAGAAAGAGAGCGCTAGCCATGACAAGTAAATTCTAGCACATTTATATAGAAATAATTATATAAGTAGTGGGGATAGAAGTGATCATGATTGAGTTCACTTATTACTCCTAGAAATCTTGCTAAAAAAAAACCTAAGTAGTGGGGATAGGGGTGACCTTTAGATGTTAGACTTGGGATCTAGATTTTAAAAAATATTAACTCTTAGTTTTGGATAAGGATTTTTTAGGTCATGACATCTGGTATCAGAGCCTAGGTTCATATTGGAATAGGCTTACTACGCAATGACTAGTTAGGGTATGTGATAGAAAGTATACTTACATAGGGTTTTAGCTCTATCAAATAGAATGACTAGGATTATAGCTGCTATAATGAATTGACTCCTAATGACTCTTCTATGTGTGGCCATGGGCAATGCCACCTAAGAGGAGAGGAGGTGCTACCCCAATGACGAGGTAGATATGATAAAATAATATAGAGGGTGGAACCCTAGATGTAGGTTTAGAAAATCCTAGTGAAGAAAGAGAGGATATTACAATAATGGTGGCCCAACTTCATGAATAGGTAGAAACTCAAAGGTAGATGTTGGATATTGTGTTGAACTAAGAAACACCGACTAGAAACTCTAGAACAAAATAGGAAAATGAACCCCTCAAAGAAGCACAACGGGCTAGGATTCAACTGGATGCCAAATTGGGCAAAGGTATGAAGTATCTAAAATATTCCAAGTTTAATGGAGAATAGGATGGTGACACAACCAAATATTGGCTGAAGGAAATAGAAACTTATTTTGTTTTGAAGAACTACTCCTCTAGCACCCAAATATGTTATGTCACTCTTCACCTGCAAGGTGATGGTGCGAGTTGGTGGGAAACATATAGTAATGGAATAGGACTTATGTCTATAGTTTATTTGAGTTGGGAAGCATTTGTGAAGGTCTTTAAAGATGGATTACTCATAGAGCACTTTTATTCCCAAAAATTTGAGGAATTCACTAGACTTCGATAGGGAATTAGGTCGGTGAGGTGTACCATAAAAAAAAATTCAACCTACTTAAGTATGTTCCTACTTGCAATGATAAAATGAAGATCCACAAGTTTATAATAGGAGAAGACCCAATAATAGGGTAGGATGTGGATATGTGAGAACTCGCTACACTATAGAAGACCTATAATCTAGCCAAAAAAGTTGAGACCTATCTCAAACTCTATTTCAACCATGAAAGGATGGATGAAAATGGAAAAGAGACACTAGGGAAGAAGAATAGTGTAGATTTCATAAAATGGAAAAGAGAAACAAAAAATAAAAACTCATCTAGGTAGGATCAAAGGAATCAAAGGAAGCAAGGAAGGTTTAGGAAACTGTTTCAAGGGAAGAACTGCAACTCCAAAATTTACAATAATGGAAACAACAAATCATATCAAGGACAACCTAGTCCTCCCATTGAAACAAATAAAGTAGTTGAGGGGTAGAGACAAAAAATACATCTAGGACCCAAAATTGGATGTTTTGATTGTGTTGGACTACACTACGCTAAGAAATGTCCATGTAGAGTATAATTGAGTTTAAAGGAAAAATAACCAATGTACAAGGAACCTACAAGAAAGGAATTGATGCACAAGATTTATGTGATGATAGGAAAATAGGATCTAGAAGGACAAGCCACACCATTGTTGATAAGGGGTAAGGTCTTTGGTAGGAATGTTAAAATTTTAGTTGATAGTGGCACTATGGATAGTTTTTCTTCCACTAATTTAATTAGAGATATTTTTGAAAGACCTGGAATCTTGGCACATGGATGGAAAGTTGAGTATGGCTCAAGGTAGAACTACTTTGTGAGTCAGTGCTATCCTATGGCAAAAATTACCTTACCTAGGAGGATGACCATAGGATATCTTTATGTAGCATCTTTGCATACCTTTGATGTGGTGCTAGGAATGGATTGGCTACAGGCACATAAGGCTATAGTCAACTTTCAAGATAGATGGATAGAGTACATGGAAAATAGTGGGAAGGTGCAAACGATGTACAACTTTCAAAGGGATTTCCAACCCAAAATTATTTCAACAATGCAATTTAAGAAGGCCATGAAGAAAGGGGAATGGTATATGTTGTAAAGTTAAATGAGTTAGATAATGGAAATAAGGAAGAAGTGTTTGGAAAATACCCACTTCTACAAGATTTTAGGGATGTATTTCTAGAGGACTTATCTGGATTACCCCCTAAATGGGAATTTGAATTTACAATTGAGATCCAACCTAGAGCAGAACCCATACACAAAGCTCCTTATAAAATGAATACCATATAAATATGAGAGATAAAAGTGTAACTACATGGGTTACTAGAAAAGGAGTAATTAGACCTAGTGTGTTGCCTTAGGGTGCACTAGTGCTATTTGTGGATAAAAATGATGGTTATTTAATATTATGTATATCTTATAGGATGTTAAACAAGGCGACTATCAAGAACAAATATCCTCTACATAGTACCAAAGATCTCTTTGATTAGCTAAAATATACCATAATATTTTCTAAGATTGATTTGAAATTTAGATACCACCAACTGAGAATCCAAGAGGAGGATACACACAAGACAACCTTTAAAACTCGCTATGGGCATTACGAGTTTACTATTCTACCTTTTGGTTTAACACATGTGCCAACAATATTTATGAATTTTATGAACAATTTATTTAGGAAGCATTTGGACAAGTTTGTGTTGGTATTCCTAGATGATATTTTGATATACTTCCAAAATAAGATAGAGCATGATAATCACCTTAGGATTGTGCTAGAACTATTGAGAAAAAATCAACTCTATGGAAACTTAGCCAAGTGTGATTTCTATGTGTCAAAAGTGCAATATCTAGGACACATTGTATCAATAGAAGAGATCATGGTAGATCCCAATAAAATAGAGGCTATTTTGAATTGGTTGCCACCTATAAATGTGACAGAGGTCCAAAGCTTCTTGGAGGTGACTAGATACTATAGGTGTTATGTAAAGGACTATACCAATATTACCTCTCCAATGACAAATCTATAGAGGAAAGAAAAGGAATTCAAGTGGACATATAAGTGTGAGTCAACTTTTGAACTACTTAAGCAGAAGCTAACCATACCTCCTATATTGAAGATACATGATCCCCAAGGGAGTTTTTTGTATGAACAAATGCATCCTTGTAAGGTTTGGGTGGGGTGCTCTCCCAAGAATAAGTGATAATAGCCTTTGGGTAAAGGAAACTAAAGCGACACGAGGCCAATTATGTGACTCATGATCCTAGTCTAGATTATACCATTATTGTTGAGCATTATCTATCCATTACACAATTGCATAGGAACTTCTTCTATTTATCACTCACGGCAACACAATGCTTCAAATGTTTCTCATAACTCATGACTACACTAGGGGCATTATGTCTTGGATCCTTAGAGTTATAGCATTTTTGTATAAATATTAAGGGGTAGTAATACCAGTTAGCCTTTCCCTAATGATTACATGATGATTTCTTTTGACTTGGATATTTTTTTCAAAATTCTAAATTTTGTGCAAACAGTTTGCTCACATGCTTTATTTAATACATTTATGCTAGATAATCTTCTTTGACTCGGTCATCTTGTATTTTTCTTACATCATACATGGGATAGGGTTCTTGATGGTGCATATCTTGTATCACTTGTTAGTTTAGCTCATGTCATGTCATAATTTTGAGTACCTTTCTTTTTCATTTGTCAACTCCTCTTATATTTTCCTTTGGGCTACAAAGTCACAAGGGTGGGAAATGATGGAGGGAAAATGGTAGATGATAATATATGAAAGAATTGATTAATGGAGTAAAAGGGGGTGGGCGAGGGAAAAATTATGGTATTTAGAGATGTATACTATGATAAGGGAATGGTAGAGAGATAATGCAACTTTTTTTTTTCCATGCTCTATTATGCCTCAATATGGTCTAGCCTAAAGACTATTCCTAGTAGAGTCACCAACACTTAGGTAGGTTCTTAATCATTTTCCTCAAAGAGTACTTTTTTTCAAATTTTACTCCATGCTTCACATCAATCAAGCCTTGTAGCTTTTTCAATCTATTCAAATTAGAAGGTTGTTCACAATTACACATTTTCAAAGATTTACTTTATCATGTGTAACTGGGAACAACCCTCAAATTTGGATAGAGTCTTCTAACTACTTTTCCTCCATGAAATTAATATTATTTGAACCTATGCTATTGTGATTCATTTAATAATATTCTTATATAGACCCATAATTTTATCACAAGTGTTGCTCTATTGGCCAAGCTAAGTAGGTCCTCTTTTTATGTGCCTATTTTTTGTTGACTTCCTAGAAGAAGACATTTGAACACCACTACTTCTTTCTTAGTCAATCCATAGCTATAGCCATGGATTCTACTTTCCAACACCTTATTATGTGTGCCATTCTACTAATTTATTTTCTATCTGCCTTACTTTTCAAAGTTGTATTCAGATTTTTATTTTCATGTTGGCTATTTACACAAAAATGTAGTGTGTTTACTCATTCCTAGCTGAAATTATTATTTTTAACCTATTCTTGAAATCTGCAATGTTCTAACCATATGATGCCAAATTTAAGTCTCTCTTCATGATCAATTATTTGGAACTCACAACTATCATTAGGTATTTTTGGTTGTTGATATGTTTATATTATATTCCCAAGGTATTTTTGGCTTTGGTCATGTGTGAAATCCATGAGTAGTTATTCCGAATGAAGCCAATAGTTATGCACCATATTCTTAATCATTGATCTTTCTAATGTTACTTATAAAGTTTCTAGAATCATATTTATCATCGACTCATATTATATTTAGTTGGCTCTTCTTGAATTGTGTTGTCTTCTCACAGGTTCTCCTTGATACAACAACCAAAATTGTTGAAGTTTGTGATCCTCCATATTTTAGAAAGAACTATAGCCAATCACTAAGTATAACTATTCCTCTCAAAAAAATTGGGACTATGACTATCCTGTCATGGCTCTTTCCACACTAAACTGATTCTTCTTTTTGCCAATCACTTATTTCTACATATACATCCTAGGAACCTTCCCTTGTAAGATCTACTTTTAGTTATCCATATTCTTCAATCTAGAAGGGTTTCAAACCTTTATTAAATATTCTAACTAATTTTCCAATGCAAGTAATTATCATATAACTTTGATCCAAGCTTAAGTGTGCTCCAATTTATTCTATAAAATATTTAGACAAACACACACTAAATAGAGGAGGTATATCAACAATCACTATATCTTGTACCACCACAAGATCTAGGCACCCATGTATCATCATTGGGAAAATTTCCAAAAGACCAACTACTTTTACTAATTTCCATTTGAATTGAAACCACTTGGGATCCATTTGACTGAAGGTTAACCCGATGCTCTTGTAAAATTCCCAAGGCATAGTTGTAATTTCAAATTTTGAATCTAACACACAATTGTATAGTATGCATGCCTCTAGGGAAAGAGATAAATAAAAATGAATAGGTTGGATATTCTCTATATCTAAGAATGATCTTTTTGTCTTTGAGCTCCATGAATTATCACTTTTATTTTGACTTTTTAAGAGAAAATTTTACTAAATCCACTCCTTCAATTGCTAATAAATATTTTCTCAGATCTTTGATCGACTTTGTAAGGTCATAATACATCTCTTCCAAAATATCTTATTCTAGGATCAATGCATTGAATAAGCCTTAAAACTATCTTACTATTTTAATCCTCTATTTTTGAGTCATAGCTAGGAAGTACAACATATTATATAGCTCAATTTTTTGTTGACTCAATGGTTGTACTTTTGGGCTTGATTTCTAAGCATATGATTGTGTATCATTATTTCCACTTTATGCAACCAAATTTTGGATATGATCAAGACCATCTACCACTTCTTGTTGGTTATTAGCAGGAGCCATTCTTTATAAACATGGTTGTTCTAGCTTTGTTGTAAAATCCACCATGTTTTTCTTCACTAGAAATCCTTGAGGGTGCATATGACATGGGCATATTTCATCAACATGAATTATACTATATTATAGGAGGTCACATGTAGCCATGAATTTGAATATATCTTGCATATTTCTATTAATATAGTGCTTTATCTCATCTCTTGTGGTCCACCCATACTGATATCTTGTCTCAGACTGAGAGAGTTGATCCTTCATATTTTTTATATATTTAGTTAACTTATGGATCAATACCTTCAATTATTGCTCTATTTAGAATTGATATACCTGCATAGGGGGGTTGCAACTTACTATGGGAGGTGGAATGGACATGACCTAGACTATTCATGGTGGGGTGTATAAGACACATTTATGTATGGGTCATATAGATATACAATGTTTCTATGAGGGATTTTTCTTGTTGTGATGAGCATATTTTTAACTAGTATGGCTTCTTGGAAAATCTGAGGAAACCTCCTCCTTAGACTATTGAATTAGTAGATTTAGGTCAGGATTAAAGGTGTGAATATAATAAAGATATGCATGGGCATGGGAAGGTTTAAATTATCAAGTAATATTCTTCTAAGTTATTTTAAATTGAACAATAAAATTGGAAATGCTTTCATGGGGAACTCTTTGGATGGAGAAAAAATATGTAAGTAATGGGAATGGATCTCCAAGATCATCAAACTCAAAAATAATAGCTCTAGCTAATTAAGCCCAAGTACTAATTCTCTTATCTTCTAAGGACCTATACCATAATAATACTTTACCCTTGAAATATTGAACAAGTAGTCTAATCATTACATCTTCAAATATAATATCATATACAGTACTAAAGAAGTTATGTATTAATAATGCTCATAAGAAATTTTTTCAAAAAAAAAATTATTAGGATAGAAGGGGTTTTGAAAGGGTCTCCAAATATTTTAACAAACTATTACAAATAGATAAGCCTTGATGCTTCTAATAGAAACACAAAAATTACAAATAGGCATCCTTCCATACCCATACAAATATCTAAAACTTAGAAAAATAGCCCACACCATAAACCAACTAGCAGCTAATGAACACATCAAATACTATAAAAAATTGAAGTTGCAAAGGAGAGGAACAACATGCATCATATATCTCCATCCTCCACACCCTCAATCTAGGACTTGAGAAAGGTAATATTATTTTTTAGGTCCTTCAAAATCCACATTACCAGCCAACCAATAATTTAGTCTCTTCAAATTTTCACGAAGGGCCTTCAAAGTGACATAACTATTCTCTAAACCTTCCATTATGTGCTTTCTAGGGGGCTCACCATCCAAGTTACTATCAATAGGTCTCAGGTTTTGCATATGGTTATTCTTAATGGAATTCCCACCCTCTAGTGAAGAAAATTTCATAGGTGCCTCCCTATTAACTTCCTCAAAAATTTCAAACTCAAGATTATCCATATTCTAGTTAGGCAGATCCATAGATTTCCTTTTTCTATCTTGATTTTCAACCCCATTGTAGGAACTTGTCTATAATTCCAATGCATGAGTAACATCTTAATTTTTAGCCTATTGAGCCTTTCCCACACACATAAAGACTCTTTTTCTAGTTCTTGGCAGTGAGTACTCTAGGTCCTCTCTGGTTATTTTCTTTCCACATCCATTGCAATAAGTAATCTTTGGCATCCTCTACCACCTAGGAAAAAACCCCAATGTAAAACATCCCAAAAATAGTAATCAACGCAACACGTGGGCTTCATACCATGATAAAAAAGGTTACAATATGCACTTTGGACATTACAAACTAGTACATATGGATAATATTTATAGGAAATACTCTCTGAATCAGCCCTGCAAGTCTCCTATCATTGGAACTACAAAAATAACTATCCAATAACAAAATCCAATTGGTGTGTACTACTTATGTAAAAAAAACCTGGAAAAAGTACTCACATGTAGACAACATATTCAAACCAAAACTTTTGAAAACAAATGTTAACAAAAAAAGGGCACCTGAATAGACATCATAATTGTCAAAAAACTCCTAGAAAAACTAAACTTGGAATGCCTTGAACTACTAAATGTTCTTTTAAAAGAGTGGTACAAACAAGAACCAACACTACCAGAGATTCTTGTTTTGAAAACCAGGAAAAAAATGGTGGCATTACCATTGGAAGAATTGTACCAAATTTTATATTCAATATTTCTTCCAATCATCAAATCACAGGACCAATTACTACTTCCAGGATCCCACCACATCCTTCTATGAAATAAACTAGACACAATGTTAAGGAATAAAATATTAATCAATGTGAACCCCATTTCTTTTGTCATTATTAGCAATTACAATA
Source organism: Wollemia nobilis (assembly GCA_028583015.1). NCBI lineage: Eukaryota > Viridiplantae > Streptophyta > Pinopsida > Araucariales > Araucariaceae > Wollemia > Wollemia nobilis. The sequence continues at coordinate 1,003,388 of JAQPPZ010017049.1, read as the reverse complement.
ACCTATTGGGAGAAGTCTCTTTCCCAAACTCTGAGCCCTTAGTTTTTTATTCTAATATTAGCCATATAGTCTACTCTACTATTTATTTCCCTATAAATATGCTTAGATTCCACTACATTCATAAGCCTTATATTATGTTGAGCTTCATCAATCATAGAGGCTAAGTTCCAATTAATTTTTGTATATTTTCTCATAATATTAATCATGTTAAGGGAATCCACTTCTATAATTACTTTCTTAACCTAAATATTACTCACCAATTTTATTCCCACACATATAGCATAGGCCTCCACAAAGTGGCTTGACTAGTCCCCTTAGACTTCAACATAAGCAATTAGAATATTTTGATTTTCATCTCTTATTAGAATTTTTTCCCTAGTAGATCTAGGATTCCCTTTAGCTACCCCATTAAAGTTCAATTTTAGCATACCACGTAGAGGGGAGTCCACTTTTTTTGCCTTCTTAAATTTTTTTAGGAGGATTAAGCATGCTTATCACTACGTCAATACCCCAATTGAATGCAATCATACCTTTCCTCTCTAATTTATAGACTTATTCCCACTTAATAAATCTAGCATTCTCCATAGTAAGAGAGACAATCCTATTTTCTATGGCAAGACTATACCTTTTTTCCCCTTTAAAATGTGGCTATTTTGTTCTTTTCAAAGAGCCCATAAAAAATTACAAAGACTAAAGTCCCATAAAGTGTTAATCCTCTTGCTTTTGAAATGGGATTTCCATTGGAGACATGAGTTTCTAAGGTAGTTTGGGTAGACCCAAGAAACCTAGAATCTATTGAGAATTATATGGAGGACTTCTTGAGAAAAGGATCATGTTAGAATTAAATGGTTAACATCTCCTAGCATTTGAAAATTGAAAACTTATTTTCATTATGTTATCCATAGTAAGGATCATATTTTGGTAGATGATCCAAAATAAGGTAAATATAGGAGTAATATTCTTTGACCAAACATTCAAAGCTGATAACCAATAAGGACCTTCTACTTCTAGCAAATAGTAACCAAATTTGACCAAATAGGCCCCTTGTTTTGATAATATCCACCACCTAGAATCCCAAGAGTCTAGGTTATTTAGGTAATAAACCTGCATCATCCTATTCAACTTATTGAGAACTTGGTTTCTTCTCTGGTCAAATAATTCAACTTCAATTTGTTTCAATTTGGGTCTAATCTCTCCCCTTAAAATGCAATCATTAACTAAGGGCTCATAAAGTTGTCAAACCTCATTCTTTAGGAAAACAATTCCAAGTCTTGATTGGTAAATGCTCTTAATATGGGAATCTTTCCAAAAAAAACCTTGGTACCCATACCAATTTTCCATTGCAAACCTTACCATAAAAATGGTCTGATAGTTTGGAGATTATTCCAAAATTTGGAGCCCCTAGGGAAGTCCCTACCCTACAAAAAAATAGCACCATCTCTTAAGTACTTGGCTTGAAGAATATTCATTAATCTTACCTCTTTATTCCTTATTAGTTTCTAACCAGACTTTCCCAAGAGGGCTTTATTCATTTTTCTCAGTGTTCTCAATCCCAAGCTTCCTACTTATTTTTTTTGGTAGACCTCTTCCCAAGCTACCAGTGGGAGATGTATTTTTTCCTCTAATATAGTCCATAGAAAATTGCTTTGAATTTGTTCAATTCTATCATAGAATTTAACTAGAATCTTAAAGAGGGACATAAAATATATCAAGATGCTTTGGAGAGAGGATTTCACCAAAAGTGCTTTCCCCGCCTAACTAAGAAGATATCCTTTCTATCCTATTAGTTTCTTGGTAAATATCTCTACAACTAGGTTCCACATATCATATAAATATCTACCTTTAAACATGGGCATCTTGATATAATTTTAAGGAAGTTCCTTAACCCCACATCCAAAGATACATGTAATTTTTAGTTGACTCCTAAGAGAGGTGTTTAAAAAGAATATTTTATTTTTAGCAAAGTTAATTTTTTGCCTAGCCACTAATTCATAGGTTTTCAATATATATTTAAACTCTCTTACTTGTGGGATAGAGGATCTTGAATTGATAATAGTGTCATCAAAAAATTATTGATGGGATATAGGACTAAGGGTGGAAGCAAGCTTAATACCATCCAAATTTTTTCTTTCATAGCCTTTCAAATAGTCCTCCCAAGGACCTCAACCAAGATGATAAAAAGATAGGGGGATAAAGTATCCCATTTTCATAGACCTTACTTATCTTTAAAATAACCATCAGTGGAACCATTGATTAGAATTGATAATATATCTAAGGTAAAATGGGTTGTTAATAAGTCAATCCAATCTTGCTGAAACCCAAATTTTCTCAACACTCTAATGAGGAATTACCAGGAAACCTTTTCATATGCCTTGCTCATATCCAACTTGATAAACATCCCCTTATTCCAACTTTTATTTATATAATGGATTATTTCATGAATTGGGATTATACCATCTAAAATATGTATTCTTTTCACAAATCCACCTTGATTTTGGTCTATTATAAATGGTAGCAAAAATTTAATTCTATTAGCCAATGTTTTGGAGAAATTTTTATACGGGTTGCATAGGCTAATAGGATGGAAATCAATAAAATTTCTAGCTCTTACAACCTTAGGAATAAGTTCCAAGAAGGTAGCATTCACATCCCTAAGAATATGATGATTCCTCTTAATCTCCCTCATTGCACCAATGACATTAGGTCCCACAATGTGCCAAAAATATTATAAGAAGCTAGTTAGGAAACCATCTAACCTAGGGGCTTTATCCCCCTTAATATCAAATACCACCTTATATATCTTCTCATCCTTGAAAGGACTTTGAATATAATCATTCATATGATTTGTGATCAAAGTAGGAGTATTTTAGATCGTGGAATTCATTGCTTCCTCATTAGGAGGGGCTGCCACACCAATCAAATTGATATAAAATGGATTTCCTCCTATCTAATATCCCTCAAATCCTTTGTCACGTACCCATAATTTTTTCAAAATTTTCATGATTTTATTGCTACTTCAATCTCTTAAGGCAGAAACATGGAAAACCTTTAAGTTGTGATCCCCTTCTTTAAGCTAAGTTATTCTTGATTTTTACCTCCAAAAAATTGCTTTACAAGCTAGGGTATTATGATACTATGGAATAATAATTTTTTTCTATCTCGTAGCTCACTAGATAGCCCATCCTTCTCCATTTTTAACTCGATTTTTTGAATTGGTTTTTTAACTTGATTTTTTTAAAGATACCCAAAAATATATCTATTCCTTTGCTTCAGATTCATTTTAATGAATCTTAACCTCTTAGTTATTTGTGAAATATTATCACCAAATAATTCTTCCTTCCACCAGTCTACAATTTGAGCTTCCAAATTCTCATGTCATAGCCACATCAATTCAAATCTAAAGGGGGACCTAAAAAAATTTTTGAATCTCCAAATTCTCATATCATAGGGTTGTGATTAAAATCAAATTTATGGAGGGACAATAGTAGGGATTCTCAGAAAACTAAAAATATTCCTAAGAAAACAAAACTCTATCTAATATAACTTGTATGAGATGCTCCCCGAACAATGATTACTCAGAGTAAATTTTCCCTCCTAAGGTCCACATCCATAAGTTCATTATCATTAATAATTTGGAAAAATCTATCATATTTTTTGAGATAGTAGGGTTTCATCCTTTATTATAAAATGGATTTAGGGGAGATATGAAATCCCCAAAAAAAATCTAGGGTAATCCTTTAAACACTTCATGTTGATGGTTGAGGTTATTCCAAAGTTGTTTTCTCCTAGAAACTATGTTCAGAGCATAAACATTTGTAATAATCCACTAATTTTTACTTTCTTTACGTTAAAAATGGAAGTGGTGACACGATTTATTTGGATTAAATTTATTCCCTCAAAATTGTTCATATACAATAAGCAAAGTAGCCCCTTAGAAGCTCCACAAGTTAGGCTAGTTGCAAACTCTACATCCTTCCAAATCTTACTCTTAACTGCCTCCACATTTTTTTGGTCCATTTTGGTTTTTTGAAGAAGAAAAATATGTGACCTCTTTTCTTTTCTGCTTTAACAAGTCTCTATTTCATAGGGGTGTTGAGTCACCTTACATTCCATGAGAAAAGTTTTTTTTTCTAGGTCTTTCAGGCATTTTTACCCCCCATGCCCAGGGATAAGATAATATAAGTTCCATTACCTATGTCACCCATTGTTTCCTATTCCCTAGTTTTTTTCTTTGGTGTTCTACCTAGATATTTCTTCAAACCAATATCAATTCCTCCATTTTTTGTTATATTTTGATGATATATATTAAAGGAAATGCAACTACAAGATCTAAAATGAACAAGTAATGTTAACTACATGATAATGGCAATATAATACGCAAGAAGATTATATGAGAAACTTATTCAATAACTCAAAAAATAGCCATTAATGAAAGCTCACAAAAATATTAAAATGTAATATAATGGAGGTCTTAAATACTCCAAAAGTTTTGTATGATCTACATTGTATCTACCTTCTCTTCTCATCACTATGCTATACTATTCTATATGCTTCTCTCTTGCATTATCTCCTTTTGCTTCATTCTATCAAAGACCTATATATAGGGGGGAGATATTTCCCTTGGAATTTCATCTACCCATGACTCTTAATCTACCTAACCTATGACTCATGTACATGTGGACTACATGCACATTGTAACACTTGTGCATTTATTAAATTGCATGAAGTAACTTTATTACATTGCATGAAGTAACTAATCAAACCTTAATATAAGTAAATCTCCTAATCTAAAGATGTACCCAATTTGGTACATTGGCATGTACCAAATAATGTAATATATTCCAACACCCCCCTGTATTACATTATTTGGGTATTGAAGACTTTAGTCTTCAATATGGTCTTCATATTTTGAATGTTCTTTAGCTTGATCAGGTTCTTTGTATTGGCTTCAATTTACCTTGCATTGTATACCTCCTTTGTTAGGTTCTTCTTCTTCTTATTCTTATTTATATTTATTATTAGATTCAATAATTGTGCTTTCATGAGTTATCATGCTATCATTAGATTCCTACAAAAATATATTCTCTTTGCCTTTGTCCTTCTCATCACAATTCTTCTTTAGTACAGAATCTTCTAAAAAATCACTTAAGGCATCATGATAAGGTATTGAGTTAGAATAACTTGGAGTATAAATACTACAAGAGGATTAAAATATCTTCTCTAAGAAGGATTCATCTATTTTTGTGATTCAATCAATTATTTTTGCTCTACATTCTCTTCTTTGTAATATTTGAATGTAAGTAATGCCATATATAATATGCTACCAATATCTAAAGGAATTTGAATATCATCCTTTCCATTATCAATTGCTTCAATGATTCTAGCATGTAGATAATATTCCAAAGTTTTAAAGTTTTCTTCTAAGGCTTCACTATAGATCACTTTTGAAGTAAGATCTAAGTTTCCTTCAGACTTTGTAAGTAAATTCTTGATTCCAATTTTTATGACATTTGCCCTTTCCTTTCTAATGATGTTTTCCATATATTTATTTATTGTATTCTTTGAAGTAGACATATTTTTTTCTCCTTAGTATTTGATATTGAGAATTTTTGATAGAATATTTTATCTTTCAAAAACTTTGAAGTTGTCTACCTTATGACTCCCTAGTTTTAAGTATATGATCAAACTTGATAAAATATTTTCTATTCTCAAGTTTTATAGAACCCCTTATATCTCCCTAGTTTTTTAAGTGTACTATAGTTTTGATAAAGTGCTTAGCTTTCTTTAGATTTATTTTGAGTTGAATCCCTAATATTCAACTTCTATTTTTCACCTTATTTCTCCCTATTTGTGAAATCTAGAAATAATTTTAATGCACTTTCAATTTAATAATATTCTCTATTTTCCAAGACCCTATAGTTGGATTTCTTTTGTCCCTTCAATTTGTATAAGATACTAGTATTAACAATAATTTCCATCTTTTAAGCAATTCTATGTTCTGCTTCCTATATCCTTGAATTAATGATGTGGTTTCTAAATTTCAAGAATTTTAATTTGGTGTTGAGATCCTTATATCTCCCTAATTTAGAAATTTAGAAAATGATAATATTTGCTAAACTTAACCTTAGAAATAATGTACCTTATATCTCCTTGCACTTGATGGAAAGCAAATATTAATTCAATGTAAATATACCTATCTTTGATGTGATGTGCTACATGTCGATTGGTTTCTTCCTTGACTACACTTTCAAATATTTTGAATATTATATTCTCCTCAGTATTCAAGGTATGACACTATGCATTAATTGCACTACATTCTATGGTGCACTCTAGATTGTCCTCTTCTCCCTTCAATGCTCTTTGACATGTGGAAGCTTGATATGCATGCTCTTCTTAGGTAGGGGTATTAATACTTCTCTATCACCCTTTGGAATGCATGGCACATGGCATTTACATTGTTATTGAATGTATATCTCCTTTTTAGGTGGCACAGGGATGTTATAGTCTTTAGAATACATTGATTTAGGTGGTGTAGGTGTTATATCTCCTTATGGATGTTGAAGTAATGATTTTTTATTAATTTCTTGCTTGAATGGAGCGTTACTTCAAAATTGGATGCTCTTATTCTTGCACAGGCATTATATTTTTGAGGTATTACTAAGAATTCATAAGTGCTCTTCTCCTTTGTGCCAAATGGTACAAGATTCCTTTGTTTTATGTGGCAAGTGGAGGCTCATTCCCTTGCATGTAACCAAGTGCCCAATGTTCCTTATCTCCTTAACGCTCTTATCAAAACCCTACAAGTTTTTTGTCTTCTCTTACAACAACACCATACTTTATACAATGTATGGTGGCTCCTCTCCAACGAAGGTGGCTCCTCTCCAATGAAGGTGGCTCCTCCTATGGCATTTCAATGCTCTCTTCTAGGTGGTTGTTGATCTAATATTTTCTCCTATTTCACTTGGGTAACACTCCTTGCTACTTGTATCTTTGTTACTTTATTCTCCTTGCAATTTTCACGTTAGTTGTGTTATGTTATCCTTGCTAGTGGAACTATTTTGTCCTTAGTATTCTTTCTTGTTGTAGTTTCCTTTTTCACTATGAGCACTACCTTCATGGGACTATGGCACCATATTTGGTATCTTTAGACACCTTGAATAAGATGATTTTGAGATCTTATTTGGTCCTTTTCCATTTTCTTTATAGCTTCTTCTTTATATTAGATAATACTATTGCTTGATGACTATAACTAAATCTTCTATAAACTAAGATAGAATACCTTAGTTGCACCTAGATTTTGAGACTTTCTTAGTCTATTTATGTAGCTTTATTTATTTTCTTTAGTAAGGTTGAACCTTCTCTATTCCTTGGTGGTTTTAGTGCTCCTTTGGTGGCTTATCTTCATGAAGACTTACTACAACTTTACCTGTGTTTAATGGTGGATTCAATATTACCTTCTCTTCCTTGGAAAATTTCTCTTAAGTCTCCTTTCTTGGTTAACTTTCCAATGATGATTCCAAGATTTTTTTTTTGTAAGTTAATAATTTTCATTAAAGGGGCATTTGAAAGGTGCCCTAATGCCTTATAACAACACAAAATAAAGGGATGTGGGGAGAAAAAAAAATACATCCTTAGAGGAACAGGAAAAAACACAAAGACTAACAAAGTAATACCAAAAGGTGAGGAAACCACAAAGGGTCAACAATAGTAGCAGGGAAGGCAATTAATCCATGGTAGGTGCTTTAGTAGTTTCCTATTCACCTTCCTTGGTTTCATCCTTGGGCACTTCCTTGAATACTTCCTTTGTGATTTCAATGATGTCATCCTCCTTTGCTTCAAATTTTCCAGTAGTAGCAAAACTCGCAGGGGCTTCCTCATCGAAGGTGTCACATAAAAATAGAAAATTAAGCATATTTCTCTACTCCTTAAATTGTGATATGGCTTTCCCCAAATTATTCTAGGTGGTCTCTAGATTAGAAATGGTAGCAGACATGGTTTGGATTACTAATTTCTGTAGATATTTTTCAACGGGGTCATTGGGGTCATCCTCACCCTCTTCCTTAACCTTCTCAGGGCTCTGAGAATTTTTTTCTTTAGCCATTGGGAACTCCTTGTGGGATTAAATTCCACCTTAACATTTTTACTAGCACGGAGAGAGACCTATTATTTAACTTACTTGCCCTTTATTTTGGTGCCTCTCATCTTAGAGGGAGGTGTGGAGGAAGTATCTTCCTCTGTGTTTTATTGAATGGTAATATTTTCTTTAGGAAATTTCTATAGTAGATAAGCATAAAGGACATTGAACAAGCCCTTATAAGAAGTCCAAGCTTCCTCATTTTTGGAATGCGTTGAAGTTATAGTGTAATACATGGACAAATACAATAATTTTGGAATATTGAGAAATTTTGCATCTCTGAAAAGATTCACAAAAGAAAGGTGGAAACTACAGATTTATGACTTAGGATCATCTATAGTAATGTATTGCATGATTGGCTTCATTACCTCCTTCCATGGTGTAGGTAGATCCTTGCAAAATAAACCCTTCTTGATAAGCTTCCTGATTGGTGATGAAGGTTCAAACTGGTTAATTTCCACTTCCCAGTTGTGTTTGTTCCTTCTCACAGTGCGGCCAACAACAAGTTGTCCTGTTAGTTCTGCAAGAAGCTCTACATTCACCTAGAAATAAACCCCATGAATGATGACAACTCCATCTTACCATGTTGAAGAAAAATTCATACTGGCATCCCAATAAGTCCCAAAAAACATCTTGAAAAAATGAACTAATCCTCTGTCATTGAGGATAGCTTCGACGATGGGCTCGATGGAATAAGTGTCTGGCTCAACAAAAAACATCCTAATGAATCTCAGAAGAAGGGAACTAAGGTTTTCAAAAATGGAACTGAGGATAAGAGGAAGAGCAGGAGCAGACAAGAACAAAATATTAGTAGAGCTTATAAGGCACAAAATTGAAAGTGAGCATTTCAGAAAACCTTTCATAAGACTTTTCACACAATATCTTCATCTAGGGAAGCTAAAAAACTAGACAAAACAAATCAAAAGGTTATAGATTCTACAGAGGAAGATTTTTTGATAGGTATGATCAATGGAAAAAATAGAAATATGTGTTGAGATATAGAAAGGTTGATAAATAGGGATGCCTGGAAATATGAATATAGAAAAATCAAAGATAAATTCAAAAATCCAAGGAGTTGAAAAGTGTGACCAAGCAAGGAATAGAATAGTTATTGGAACCATACGAATGGGACTTGGGATAAGGAATGGTTATGAGTAGGTAGAAGGGGTACACACATGGAAGAACAACCCAAGATCATGTAAAATGATGGAGGAAAAATCATTTGGCATAAAATTTTAAATCCCATGTAAAAGCTAGTAGAAAAAAGGTGATGGCATGAGTGATGAATATGGGGAATAAGTACCGCTTGGTGGAAAAATGGGAAGGAAATATTTCCAAGATGAGGCTCCAAAAATGGGGAAGCCTAGGGAAGATAAATTTCTTAATGGAGAAGACTTTGGTAATGAAAATTATTATAACAACAACCACAATGTAGAAGACATGAGGGCCAATGGTATTTCTTCTCCTTAGAGTCAAGGGCCAAATAAGTTGTAGATCACATATGGAGTGATGATAATTCATTTTGCTAAGTGAGATTTAAATCCAACCTAGAAATTTCATTAAAATCACTGGGGAGAGTGTCCATCAGGTCAGATTCCCTAGGACAAAGACACCAATATTGACCAAATTGTCAGTGACATCTTTAGCTTCCCTGAAGGCATGTTGAACTATGACTTCCTGTTGATATGACATAATTTTATTGGCTTCCTCGATTAGATTCCTGATTTTCCAAACTAGTGATTTGGAATTTTTTAAGTATTTTATGATATTCAAATAATCTCCTTCGATGATGACTTTTTTTGGGAACTATTTGATGAATTATAATCCACTCCATAGTGCCCTTGCTTTAGCAAAATGATTGGATTGATCTCCTAAATGTTCTACAAAGGTAAAAATGGAATTTCCTTAATGATATCTAAGAATACCCCTAGCACCAGATCTTCTTGGATTTCCTTTAGCAGCTCCATAAAAATTGAGTTTGACCCACCCCAAAGGAGGGGGATTCCATTTGATTTTGGCTTTAGAACCTTGAGGATTGGCAAGATGAATATTTTACAAGGAAATGTTAAAGGATTGGAGTAAGGAAGCTTTAAAAAATGGAATAGGTGAAGAATAAAAAGGGTCAATCAAAGAGTTTTCCTTAGCAAAAAAGATAATTCTATTAGAAATAAATTTAAAATCCCTGCCTTCCTTAGAAAAAACATGCCTATTGCGCTCAAGCCAAATCTATCATAAATAGTGATGAAGGCAAAAACTCCAAAAGCCTTTGAGAAAAATATTTTTAAAAGGGTAAGGCCATTGGGTAAAAGGGTCAACAGTATTAGAAGGAGAAGCCCAATTGATATTGAATTTTGGAAATATATTATTGAGGATGGACCTAGAGTAGGGGCAAAAAAGAAAAATGTGGGTCATGGATTCCCAATTAGCAAGGCAAAGGAAGCATCTATTAGGGAGGGGAATGCCATGTTTAATAATATTTTCAATAGAGAGGATTTTATCTTGAGTGGCTATCCAGGAGAAAAAACAACCTTTGGAGTCAAATGTTTAAGCCACACTAGATTGAAAGGAATAAACACCTCCGATTCCAATATTTTTAATCATGCAAATACTATGCCTTTTGGATGGCTATGATTTGCACTATTGTATATCAATATATGCTTAAGAATAATGTCTTCTTTACTTTCAATATATAGTAGGAATTTGATATTATTATTTTCCTTTGAAGAATATCTAACTCCTCTTTCTTATGTGTAGGTTTTAGTCCTTGTAAAAAAAACCATCTTCTGCACTTTCTTAAAGACTTAAACTAGAAACCTTCCTTTTGCAAATTTAAACCTTCAATTTGGTTCTTAATAAAACTTAATAATAAGATAAATATAAATGTTTAATTAATCAACCTTTTGCACCAATGGTGCATACCTTTTGGTCTCTGTTCGGTGATAGTTTTCTTGGTGACTTGGATCACCTAAATGCTACTCCGAGTTTGATAAATTTGCAGCTTCAATTTGTATTGTTTTTTTTCTTTAAAGTACTATATTTTGTAGCTCTTCTTGCTATTCAAAAAATCTCCATAATTCTCCCAATTTGCAACTTTGTAACTCCTTTAACTTGCTACTTGAAACTGTGGTTTTGTGGCTTCAACTCTCCTCCAAGTAGCTTTCTTGAATTTTGAAAATTAGAAGCTATTAATGCTGCCCAAATTATTGCTTTCTTGCTGTCCTCAAATATGAAATTTTCAAAATTTAATGCATTCAATTTCTCCTTCGATATGTTGTCCTAAAATCTCCAAAATTTGGTAGAAATATCCTCCAAATTCTAACTCAATATTACCTCCTAGAGACCTTCAATTTTCTTCTGTAAAATCAGCAAGATCCTTTCTTCAAATCAGCTTTCAAATCCTTCAAATGCAATCTTCAAACCTTTCAAGTTTAGTAGTTTCTTCTAGCTCCTTTCTCCTTCAATCTCCTTGCCAAAAATTGACTTCAAATTTGGCCTACTTATCAAGATTCATAATGTCTTGAGGTCTTCACTATTCTCCTCCAAAATTTGGAAAAATTCTTTCCAAATCCTTCTCCCTTGGACTTGTCGTATGGTGACAATTATCCCAAATACTTCTTTATTATGTACTTCTCCTTGCTAGCAATATTCTCCCTTGATTTCTCCTCAAAAATTCTCCAATGGCCTTCTTCAAGTATTCAATGAGGCTTTCCTAGACTTCTCCTTATTTCTCCTTTCAAGTTACCTTGAGGTCTTCTCCTTGGACCTTCAAATCATGTAGCTTCTCTAGTCTTCAATAGGACTTTTCTAGTCTTCTATCTTCAATATTCAATATTCCAAATCTGGAAGTTCTACAATGAGAACTTTCTCTTGGGTCTCCTCCTTCTAGAGCTACTTTATTCTTTCTTCACTCTAAAGTATTCAATATTCATATTTCTATGAGGACCTCCTTGGTTCTCCTCAATATTTAATATGTAATGGGACCTTCTTTCTTGGACCTCTTAATCTTCAATTTTCAACTTGTTTCTTCAAGTGTTGGGTTGATTATAAAGAAGATATTCTTCCTAGATCTTGTAGGAAGATTTTCAACTTTATTTGAATATTATTTGTTTTTGCAACAAAGTATTATAAAATGGTAATAGTAATTTCTTTAAATATAAAAAAAATAAACTTCACTAGTTGATTTGTCAATCTAGTGGAATCAATGTTGAATCCTAGTCTTCACAAGTTTTTTTGCAACTCTGTGGAAAGACTCTAGCCAAATGTAATTTCAAAAATTTTGAAAATGAGATTTTCTATCTCCTCTCAATATCTCTTGTGGCTCTTTCTATTTCCTATCAATCTACCTTGTGCTTTGATACCACTGTTAGCTTTTGATGATATATATTAAATAAAATGCAACCACAAGATCTAAAATGAGCAAGCAATGTTAACTATATGATAATGGCAATATAATATGCAGGAAAACTATATGAGAAACTTCTGCAATAACTCAAAAAATAGCCTTTAATTAAATCTTATGAAAATAATACAATGTAATATAATGGAGGTCTTAAACACTTCAAAGTTCTTATATGATCTACATTGTATCTACCTTCTCTTCTCATCACTATGCTCTACTATTCTATATGCTTATCTATTGCATTCTCTCCTTTTGCTTCACTCTATCAAAGGCCTATATATAGGGAGATATATCCCTTGGACTTTCATCTACCCATGAATCTTCATCTACCTAACCTATGACTTATGTACATGTGGACTACATGCACATTTACATCATTGCACATTCTAACACTTGTGCATTTATTACATTGCATGAAGTAACTACTCAAACCTTAATCTAAGATAAACTTCTAATATAAAGATGTACCCAAGGTGGTACATTGGCATGTACCAAATAATATAATATATTCCAACATTTTATTGTTTCTTTTCTAGTGATTTGAGGTTGAGCTACCTGAATCAAGACCCCTTTTTAGTTTATCATGTTTTTCTTTCTCTAGGGGAACATCCTCTTTGAGAGGTATTTGGGTTTTTTCTTGAAACTTAGTATCGTATTTGTACTACACATAGTATTATTTAGATCCCTTTGATTATGAATTGATATCTAACTTGGGATTACTAACTTCTAAGAGATTGAAATTATTTGAAATAAGAATTTCAAATTCCTCTGAGAAGGTGTTCATTAAACATATCTCTTGCTTCTCCATCGTGGTTTGATCCTTCATTGGGGAGGCCCAATGGGGAGTAGCTTCCACCTGATTCTCACATCCTCAATTCAATAAACACTTTCCTCCTTGTCCTATCTAAAGCTCTCTCCTTCTGGCTATTTTATTTTACACATTTTTTGTGCTTGGGAGGATTTTTTATGCTTAGGAAATACATAAGATAAATACCATAGTTTTTAGCATGCTTCACATTTTATTGGAGCATTCTCATACTAAATATTTTGATTCCAAACCCCTAAATTTGAGACCAAATTGACTAGGGTAGGAAAGTCCTCAAGTTTTGTATTGACATAGATTCTTGCATAAATCAATCAATAATGAACTCTAGTGGTTGGGTCAGTAGCCATAAGGACTCTTATTTCACTTGTTATTCCTTCCAAAATATCCTCATTCTAGAAAATATAGGGTAAGCTAGATAGCCTAACCTGAATTGGGGCTTGGGAGAAGCTCTAGGACTTCAATTCAAAGTTTGGGCTCTATCCAAAATGATATCCATTCAACCAAAATGGCATGGCCATCCCCCCAAAATTCTATCCAAATCCTCCTTAAAGAGTAGCTTGACCATAAAAAATCCTTGTGGCATAGCAACTATTTTCGTGTGGCCATTGGACCTCCATTTTGATGCATCCCTTTTCCTAACCATATCCAGATCTATATGAGTACCTATGAAATGCCCTACCAAATTCATAGACCCCTGATCTATCTCCATATCTATAAGCTTGTCTAGGATAAAAAATATTTCCTTCTTCAAGGATTAGGGTAAAACAAGTTTCATGGGGTTTCTTAGTACCACTAACAGTAGAGGACCATGAAGGATCCCCACAAAAGGATCTTGGGTCCCTTTAAAATTACCCTGGATAAGGCACCATATCAACAACACTAAAAGCAATATTTGGTACTAGACCATTGGTCATGTCTTTTTGAGGAAAATTACCCTTAAAAAAATCAAACTCACTCTCTCCCTCCCCATCATCCTTGTTTCCACCATCACCACTCCCACCATCATCGCTTTAATTCACTATGCACTATCCCTCAAATATATCCTAGAAACACTATGCATAAACCCTCATAACTATCCTAGTAGCACTATGCACAAACCCTCTCAAATCTCCTAGTAGCACTATTCACAAACCCTCATAGATCTGTCGACAACACTATGCACATACCCTCACAAATCTTCTAGTAGCACTATTCCTTACAAGAGTGATGGCCTAAGTAAAACTATACTTTTCTCCGTGGCATGATAAGAAATAATGTTCATTAAATAATTCATCACATAAGTAGTTTTTCATTGCCATTGTGACTAGGAAGGACTTTTAAAGCAATTTTTGGTATTTCATGAAATATTGAGATATTAAGGGAATTAGTATTATAGTAGGTTGGGCAAGATTTTTTAGCCATGAGAATGAGGACCAACCTATATTTAGGTAATTCTAGGTCTGATATTTATAGGAGTCACTATATGAGCATACATTCTTCACAAATAAGGTCAAGATTATTCATTGAATATTGAACTCTCTTAGAAAGTAAAATGAAGCAAAATGATTAGTCCCACCAGGCATGCTAAAAATTACTATATTATTGAATCAAAATCTGCCATACATGTGGATAGGAGATGCACCCTAGATTCATGTCAAAGCACAGAATTGGATGAAATTAGACCTCTCTCTATTTTAACCATTGAAGAAGGCTAACTCCTTGAAATGATTATACTTTTAAGAGTAGAAGGGTTAGAAAGGAGTAAGGGTTAGAAAGAGATATTAAAAATTGGACAAGATATAGTGTAACAACATTGGATCTCACTAAGTAATATGTTAACCAAATCAAATTACATGATACTTAATAGACCAACCATTATCAAATTCAATCATAGATTTATTCAACTTAAAACAAATGCTTTAATAATTCCAAGGACTTGAACAATTAGCAATCCAAAAATAAAAATTCACTTGTATAGAATATACTAAGTGTTAAGTGTAACAAAAATGACTTAAAATAAAGAATACATGCATAAAAACCTATAATTAGATAGTAATGGAGGCCAAACAACTATCACTTCATTGATTAGTAGTAATATTACATAGCAATACCAGGCAAGGACTATAGAGTCGACCCTTGTAATTTAGGTCTCATGGCTTATTTATAGGATGTATTTTGAATATTGTAGTGTAATATTTACAATTGATTATAAAAATATTACAAAGATAGTTTGGTAAAAAGATTCTAGAAGTTGAGGTGGTCATCCCAGATCTCATTTTGCATTTGAATTTGAATTCTAATGGAACCAACTTTGTTGAACTACAACTTATCTCTACAAGTGGTTGAATAATTGTAACAGATCTATCAGAGCAATCACTTTCATGTCTTGTTAGAAATCAATTTTCCAGTTGGAAAGCACTAAGGTAGTTATAGAGTCTTATCATGGCTGCTCCAACTTTGTGCATTGGGCAACTTTTATTTTATGCACCTTATACAAAGTCAACCTTGGATATGGAGGTGTTAATGTCATGATAACAGAATGACCAATTTTATATATCCTAGTCTCGTGCATTAACTTGGAATACTTTGATTGCACATTATTATATTCCTCCTCCTAGCACCTATTTCATTGTTGAGGTAATCATAGCTTTATATAGTCTAGTTTCATGCATTGTGGCTTCATGAAGTCAGCATTTTATGCATCCTTTTGACTTTTGTTTACATCATTGTCTATGCTATCTAAAATTTACATAATCATAGTTTTGTGCAATCATCTATGCATTACCAAAGATACATGATGTTAAGCTAACGTCATCACTAGAAGAGGCCCAATTTTGTGCAAAATGACTTTGTGCATTTTGACCATGAGGATCCCAACCTCATGCATTGACCTTGCATGGTATCAGACTCTAGCATAGATGTGTTGATATCACTTCAATAAAGAGCTTAGTTTTACATATCCTATATTTGTGCATCGCTTAGCATCATATGAAGAAGAGCCTAATCTTTTGAATTGTAAATGAGGTCATGAATTTGACCTACACTAACTAAATTTAACTTGGGTTCCTAGAGAGCTAATTCTTGGTAAAAAATATTCATATGTGGATGAATTGCACCCTCAAGACCTTGGCCAAGATTGGAAGACCTATAATAACTTCTATATTAGCCTTCAAAGTATGTCAATTCATATGGTACTAGCTAAACTAACAAAAGGGGTAGAAAACTATAGAAAGAAATGCATAGAGTTAGATGCTAGAACTTAAAATGGTTAGGATTCAACAACATAAAAGATACAAGAGAATGAGAGTCTCATCCCCTTAACTAAACTAAATTTTCGAACAAACTAGTCATCATCTAATATTACATAGCATTAAGCATATACATAGATAAGCATTCTAGGAATTGACAAACAATAATCCAAGGATAAATCCAAATAACTAGATAAATTTTATAGAATAAATCGTTCATCCAATTTTAATAGAAATGCTTAAAAAATAAATTAACATACATAAATTTTCCACAATATTCTTAGATAGAGGCCAAACAACACTTCAATTTTTATTAAGAGGTATATAGCATTCAATCATACAACTTATGCAATTGTAAAAGCTAAAGAGTTGACGCTTCAAAATGAGTTATGTTCTAGTATAAATAGTTTTTTATATTGCATTCAGTTAGCTTGGCATGATTACCGTTGGTGCAAAATCTACCTTTGGTTACATTTATTCCCAAGACTTTGCTAACATTGAATGACTGAGTTTAAAACATAGATTACCCGATTCAATCTCCATAGGAGACCGGTTCCTTGCTTAGTTGTAAGAAAAGGGAAAAGAGTAAAGTGCATAAAGAAATGGAAATATATCTATTGCTACAAACATCATAGGGGTATAGGTTGGAAAACAACAAGAAAATGAACACATTTTCATATACAAGCATTCATTAAACCACTAAATAAAAATAACCAGTTATTTGGTGTAGATCAAAATAATCATTAACTCACTAGAATGTTTAACTATAGAACTATTGAAACCAAAATGCACACATCCAAAAATAGAATTAAATAAATTCACATTCCATGTAGTTTGTATAGAAGTGTTAATTCATACATACATTATTGCACACCATTGATCTAGAAGCCAAAATGAGAAGTTTACCTTTATTGCTTTCATATGTCTGTATACATTGTCTTGTAATCATCTAAGAGTCAATACTTTATTATAGTCACTCATCCTATATATACATCTTCTTACAATAGAAAAACTAAAATTTGTTACAATAGTATGTCAGCTAGCCTATTTCAGTAAGATGTTAAATGACATCTATTAGACTGAGGATAAACAAAGTGGTGGAGTCTTTAACAACAAGCAATTAGGATTCTTATATTACTGCATGCTTGCATCGATCTTCTTGGATATGTCATGGCCCAACTATCTTCCATCCCTTTAGCTCGAGCTAACAGCCCATGAAAACTAGACCAAACATGAAATTGTGACTATTTTCTCACCTTTTGCTCCTTCTAGCTCTCAGTCCATAAAAACTTGACCGGTTGTGAAATTATGACTATTTTCTCCCCTTTTGCTCCTTCTAGATCTCAATCCGTGAAAATTAGATCGATCATGAAATTGCAACTATTTTCTCTCCTTTTGCTCCTTCTAGCTCTTGGTCCACAAAAATTGGACCAGTCACGAAATCATGACTATTTTCTCACCTTCTACTCTTTCTGGCTCTTAGCCCACGAAAATTGGACCAGTCACAAAATTGTGATTATTTTCTCACCTTATGATCCTTCTAGATCTTGACCTATGAAAAACTAAACCGATCATGAAATCACAACTATTTTCTCACCTTCATCTCCTTTTGGCTCTTGGCCTGCGAAAACTAGATCGTTCGAGAAATCATGACTATCTTCCATACTTGCAAAATTTTGGGAAGTCTCCTCATTCCCCTTAGTGTAGTCATTTTCACCTTAATTATTGATGCCTCATGGGGAATTCTAATGGAAAAATATTAGAATCCAAAGTCTTAATCCATTGGGAATCAGAGTAAAGAGAATCAAAAAAGAAAGGAGGAGGAATATAGAGTAAATTCAGTCAATTTTCATGCTTCTTTTTCTTCTTGGCTGCCCGTTGAGGCTTTTTTAGCTTTATTTTATTTTTCTAACTTGTGTACAACCTCATTATAAGTAGTACATACCTATTTACAAGTCTCTTCATCCATATTAGATGTTTCAATGAACATATGATATAAATATTCTAATTCCTTGACTTTGTCATAAGATAAAACCATTGATCTTAAAAATAGATTGTGCAAGCAAAAGTTGATATGGGTAAGATCTTGAGCCATTATAAAAATATGATCTTCTTGGACAAGCTATTCCCAGCTCTCTATCTCTGATTCATCATACATAAAATCTTTCTAGAAAGCTTCAATCTCATCTTCTCCTAATATTTTTGAGTCTTCATCTCAAAATTTTGGTAGCCCACAATTATCTGCTATACTTAAATGCTTCAAAATTCCCTTAGCCTCTGCTTTGAGTTCTTGTGTTATATTAGCACTTTCCATCACAAGTTTATATATTCTAAAGAAACTCTTAGTGGTTATTTTTTCTTGGGACCATGCTTCATATTGGCCTCTACTTCTAACCCTTTCCTACTCACTTTTAGCCATAACTTGTATCTTCATTGCCATAGATAATCTTACCTGTAAGAAGATGATAGATGTAGTGAACTTGTCCTCCACTCAACTTAGTGTTTCCTTTATTTTTTCTAGGTATAGTAATGTACGCCATGCCTTCAAGCCTATATTGTGTATATCCTAGAACATATCCTTTCTAATTGCTCTTGCATTTTCTTTAGAAAAACCACCAGCTTTTCTTGTGCCTTCTAGGATCTATTTTTGGAGATCTTCCATTTGTTTGCTCAAAACCTAAATTTGTTTAGCAGCATTTTTTGCTTCTTCCTTATATGCGATTGCTTCATTGAGCCTTTCTTCCCACTTATTAGCTTCATTATTTAGAGCCTTTTCAATAGTATTTTGCTCTATTAGGGCTACCTCCAAATCTTTCCTTGCCTCTTCAGCTCTGAGGTATTTCTCTTTGAAATATTTTGCATTCAAGTATATGGTCCCTAAGTGAGCCTAGGCCTTTCCCCATTCATCTTGCATAGGTAGTTGAGTGATGTCTTCAGTGACTATCTCAGCTTGGTAATCATCCAGTGTCATTTCCCCTTCAGGTTTCTTTACCAATGATATCATCTTCATTGTCGAGCATTGCATACTGAGGGGATCTAGAGCCACTACTTCTTGGGTATGGGCTATATTCTTGGAGGCTTGAGTGTAGCAATATTTCCACCAGTATGAGGCATTCTAGTTGGCTTTCTTTAGCTTATTGAGCTTAGAGATGGTGGGGTGATTCTTAGAAGAGGAAGCAAGGATGGATTGAAAGTTAGGGAAATGGGCAACATGGGGGAAAGGAATGGTGACCAAAGTGGCATCCACATTCAATGGTCTTATGAGGGGAACTATGGGAGTAGTTGAGGATGCTTTGGGATCAGATTGGGTTTGAGATGTAGGTGGTGATGTTGAAGGTGGAGGTTGTTTATTGGAAGGAGAGGAAACATCACCTTCTTGAGCAGAATGGGAAGGGGATTCTCTTTGGGATTGAGAAGAAGATGAAGTAGAGGGGATAGAAATCATACCTAGAATTACTGATGACTTTTATGGATTTGTATCTCTAGTACTAGGTGGCTCTTTAGCAGGAACTGATCCTTCAGAAAGAACTAACCCCTCAGTTGATTTGTTCAATTTCGGAGCACTGACATCATGATGTTCAGGGGGCTAGTCTTCATTTTCTTCTACATCTATTTTTGAATATTTATTTGTTTCTTTTTACCTGCTTTTCTTCCACTTTTCCACTGCTACAGATTTTTATTTCTTTTTTTGAAGATAAGAAGTCGATCATCATCAGAATCTATGTCAGATGTAGAAGGGGGAATGAATTTAGGATTTTCTTTCTTAGGGGCCTCCTATTGCTCGATGGTAATCCCTTTTCCTTTATCATGGCTTGCTTTCTCCTTTCTAGTGGTAGGTGGATTCTCCTTTGGGGGGCCATTGATGCTCGGTGGAACCTTGTCTGCAAGATTTTTTGACCACGTGGCTTGGTGCTGATCATATCAAAGGGAAAACTCATGATCAAGTTTTATTCCCCACTTGGAAGTGATCATGTTAATTTGAACTCTCATCATCCACCAGGCCAGAATTTTTTCTGGTGTCCATTCTGGCCCCTTCTTCTGCATTCTCTTTATATCTTTGTCTTTCAACACATGTTTTGGATTATCCTTGGGGTTATAATCCATCACATGTTCATAGAAATCATGCCATGGGGGCAACGGTTGCATCTGTTCTACATGCCATTCCAGTGCTTCATTTTCTTCATTATTCCTACCTTGTTTGTCGATTTCTCTAAGAGAGATAAGAAATATTTGAAGGGGATTTTGTTCAAAGAAGCCTACCTTTCTACAAACCTATCGAGGGGATCATATTTCCACCTCTATGGTAGTTCCACTAACTTTAGGTTCTTTAGGGCTCGAGTGATCTTCTCATGATGCCCTTTCTTAGATACAACTATACCTTCAAATTGAAAAGGCATAGGGCATGTACCAGTTTTGCCAATCCCTATTCCAAACTTACAATTAATGTATTATTTCTACCTCACATACTCCAAGGAAAATAAATGATCAGTAACATAGTGCGGGAGTAAGAAAGGTTTCCCTATAAACCCATATAGTCTGATGACCACCCCTTGTGTCAAAATGAACCAGTCACCTTCTTCTACATGGGGGTGTTGTAAAACATCCAGTACCTTCTAGGGAAGTCTGTATATTTATCCGTACATAATTTCCAAAGTTGACCCCATAAATTCCCTATTAAAATGATAGTATGACTCTACTTTCGAGAGTACGATCATCCATTCATACACTGGTATAGTTTTCCCTTTTTGTCTACCTTTTTTGTGGATATGAAAGGAAAATTCTTTGACCAAAAAAAGAAAAATATCCATACTAGATATGACAAAAACCTAAAATATACCTGAGAGCCTTTCTACATCTTGGAAAATCCTTCATGTATCTGTTGGAATAGATAAGATGCAAATCAAAGAAAATTGATACAGTGTTATGATCTATGGCAGAGATGTCATAGAATTTAGGATTTGAGAGGCACTGAGCTATCACAATATACCACCCATGCACTTCTACATCTAATTTTAGTCCCACCACCATAGCTAACATAGAAAATAGCTCCTTGTTCTTGAATTTTGATAGGGAGGATAGGTGTTTCTGGCAGAGTTCCTCTAGTAGGAGGTTCCAACAATTGTGATTGTAGAAAAAACTTGATATTATGGGTGGGGGTATAGAATTTAGCCTACCCAACTGGGTCAAATGGTATGGGTTTCAAGGTAGGATTTTTGTTGGTGCTGAAGGCACACATGATAACATCGGGATCTAGAGTAAAAATAACCTCTCCCTTGTAATTCCTAACTATTCTTTTCTTAGCATCATAAAATTTTGCCATGGCTCTAATTAGTTCATGGTAGGGGTGGACGAGAGTACAAACATACCAAAAAAGTAAAAAATGGAAATAAAAAGTGCTTGGGGATGATGGAGTCACACCTTTAGCTACTCTGGCCTCCACATATTTCTAAATATTCTTTGGATTTTTCTAGGTCATGATTGTAATCGTTATTTTGGCATTCAGGCCTATAAACTTGATGTTCTTCTCTCCTATCTGGTGATTTTCCATAGCATTTTAAGAGGATCCTACCATTATTGCTTTTCATGGATTATTTGGATGCGTTTGCATGAAGCTAAAGTTTCAAGTGAAATTGGAGAATAATTTTGTAGAGAAACTCTTTGAAATAGCAAGGGTGTAAGAAAAGGGGCTTCCATGATGTAAATAAGGAGTGCATGCATGAGTTAGGGCATCATGCAATAATTGTGGTAGGTGGTGCACGTTCTATGAATAATTTTGAATGTTGCTTGGGTCTTGTTTCGTGTGCCACCTTTTAAAAGCCAACCATTATGCATCACCTTTCTTTTAGGCCAATAACTTCATGTCACCTTTCACTAGACCAATAACTTTACATAGTGGTACTTTGAAAGGAGCACATTTATATTTTCAAAAATAATTTTCCCACCAAAGCAAAAAGCATTGCTTGTTTGACTTTGATTGGGGAATGCCCTTATGTCATGAAATCATGACTCTTTTTTCTTTCTGACTTATTTCTTACTTTCAGCTCATGAGAATGAGGCTAGTCATGAAATCATGACCATTTTGCAAGAAGTGGCCTCAAAGTGCCATAATATTGCAAAATCGTGACTATTCTTTCCTTTTGGTTCATTGTTTGATTTCATCTTATGAGATCAAGGTTAGTTATGAAATCATGACTCTTTTACAAGATGTGACCTGTAGGTGTCATTGTGTCATGAAATCATGATGTTTTTCACTCTTCAGCACATCCCAAGCCTTTAGCTTTTAAAAACTTGGACGGTCATGAAATCATGACCATTTTACAAGAGGTATTTTTGGAATGCCATAATATCATGAAATCATGACTCTTTTGGTCCTTCAGTGATCTTATGGGTTTTGGCCCACAAAAACAAGGTCGGTCATGAAATCGTGACCTTCATTGCAAGATACATTATATACATATAATACAAGGGGGTGGGAAAAATTCTATGGCTTACTTGAAATATAGCTTTAGGTGGAAGCCGTTGATAGGGATAGGTTGTGTCTGGCCCTATTCATATTTCAGTTGGAAGGAGTTCTGTTGTTTTTCTATGATTATCTCGAAAGGTCCTTCCTAGAAAGCATCAAATTTCTGATGATTTTTGGGTTTCGCCTTTTTCTCATTCCACCTTAGAACCAAGTCTCCCACTTTGAATTTTTTGAGAGTAGCCTTTTTGTCAAACCATTTCTTTGTCTCTCCTATATGTTTTTAATAATGATTATAAGCTTGTTCTTTCTACTCTTCTAGTTGTAAGAGTTGTATCAACATATTTTCCATTGGTTCTGCTTCTTCCATGCCAGTTTGATTGAGCAATTTTAAAGTGGGTATCTCTATGTGTATAGGGAGTACAACTTCTTTACCATAGACCAATGAGTAAGGTGATGTGTTGATGGATTTATTTATTGTGATCCTATCAGCCCATAATGCCTGATTTATCATAGAATTCCAGCTCCTCTTGTTGTCTCTTAGAGTTCACTTTAGAATCCTGAGTAGGTTCTTGTTCGTTGATTCTGCTAAGCCATTTCCTTGGGGATAGTAATTCAAAGAAGTCTTCAAATAGATCCCATATTTACTAGTAAAATCAATCATTTTAGCACCTATGAAGTATGAGCCATTATTTGTGACCAATGCATCAGGGATACCAAATCTTGTTATTAAACTCTCAATGAATTCTATCACAACTTCCTGATCAACTTTCTTAGTAGGCACTACTTCAGCCCACTTGGTGAAGTAGTCAGTGGTAGTTAGAATATATTTATGCCTAGTATATGAGTTAGGTTCTATTACCCCAATGAAATCCAAACCCCACTATTGGAAGGGTTCTTCCACTTGAATAGGTTTTAAGGGCATAGAAGTGTTTCTGTTCCTCCCAACATATCTCTGGAATTCTTCACAATTTCTAGTTACTTTGAATGCATCTGAGAAAATAGATGGCCAATA
This sequence comes from Wollemia nobilis, assembly GCA_028583015.1. Classification (NCBI taxonomy): domain Eukaryota; kingdom Viridiplantae; phylum Streptophyta; class Pinopsida; order Araucariales; family Araucariaceae; genus Wollemia; species Wollemia nobilis. The sequence continues at coordinate 979,327 of JAQPPZ010017049.1, read as the reverse complement.
GCAACTGGTCCTGATTATTTTCAAGGTTGTAGTCCTTCCTGAATAGTGTCCACCTAATAGACCTCCATGAAATTCTTCCAAAACTTTCTACTTTTGGTCATCTCTTATACACTTCAAAAATACACCATCCAAATTTTTTTGTACAATCCCTCTAGTAGTAAGGTATACTTCAAAGCTTGGATCTTGTATCTTCTTCTCTGTGAAGTATTCAAACCTATTGGGCATTTTCTAGTCTAAAAATATCTTACCAATTCATTAGCCCAATCAATGTTTTCCAAGGGTTGATCATCTTCTGGGATAGATTCTTGCACTTGGCAGGCTATATATTCTATTGAGGCTTGCTTGGCTAGTTCTTGACATAAGGCTCTACCTCTTACCAGCTTGGTTGGGTGAATTTTGACATCATATTCTTGTATATTTGATACCCAACCAGCTCTTTTCTCATCAAGCTCTCCCTGTATGATGAAGTTCCTGACATCAGGATGAACTACATACACAATGGTCCTGCTCTGTGAAAGGAAATGTCTAAAATTTTTCAATGATTTCATGATTGCATAGACTTGTTTTTCAATGAAGTTGTATTTTTCTTCATGTTCTTGCATGGTTTGACTTAGGAAGGTGATAGGCCTTTCTTCATTATCTATCCCTTTTTGAGTAAGGACTATAACATAACTCTCTTGTTCACCTACAACATATAGAATGAAACCTCTGGAGTAATCTGGGTTAACTAGGATAAGTGCTTGGGCTATCTATTCCTTTATACTTTTGAAAGCTTTATTTCACAAGTCTATCCATTTGAACTCAACATATTTCTTTAATATCTTGGTCATGGGCTTGAAAATTTGCACAAAATATGCTATGAACTTGCGTACAAAGTTGATCTACCCAAAGAAGGATTGCAGGCCCTTTTATTTGAAGGTAAGGGGAGTTCTAACAATGCTTTTACTCTATTAGGATCTATAGCCAATCCGACTTTGAAAATGACATGACCTAGTAAGATTCCCTCTTCAACAACAAATATGGACTTCTTCGGATTCAAAGAGATATCAAACTCTCTACATTTCTTGAAAACTCTCCTGAGGTGTTCCACGTGGTCTTCCTTGTGGTGAGAGAACACTGTCATATCATCTAAGTAAATCACTATGATCTTATTGACAAGTTCCCCAAAAGCCACATCCATTACCCTTTGAAAAGTTGCTCCAACATTGGATAATCCAAAGGGTATCCTTTGGTAAGCGAATGTTCCCCATTTGGTAGTGAATGTGGTCTTGTATTGGTCTTCATCCTTGACCCATACCTGGTTGTAACTAGAAAACCCATCCAATAATGAGAATATTTCTACCCCTACCATAGTATGCAGAGTCTGGTCGATTTGTGGGAGAGGATAGTGATCCTTTAGTGAAGCTTTATTCAAATTTCTGAAGTCTACACATAGCCTGATGTCTCCATTCTTATTTCTTATCAAAACTATGTTAGCCACCCAAGTAGAATGTTTGATAGGGTAGAAAATATTGGCTTCAAGTAGCTTCAATAGTTCTTGTTTCATCAGAGCTTCAATTTTTGGGTTCATCGGCCTTTGTTTTTGCTAGAAGGGTTTTGCACCCTCTTCGAGCTCAATGGTATGTTGTATGGTTTCTTTCGAGTATACTTTGAGATCACCATAAGTCCAAGCTATGATATCAGGGAATTATTTGCATAGTCTCTAAATTTGATTCAATTCTTCCTCTGTACAATTTACTCCCACTTTGATAAACTTTTCTAGTTCTAGTTGAACCTCTTTGTATCTGTGTTTATCAACCTTCATCTTGTGACCAGTTGACCTGTCATTGTTTTTGAACAAGCTTTCAAGAGTAATCAACCCTTTTGGGATATGATTGTTTTTTAGTTGGATCATACCTTCATCTTCTTCATCTTTCTACACTCTATCACTTGAACAATTCATCTCGTGGATCAAGAAGTCTACTATCTGTTCATCACTCTCAAATACCTGCCAAAAGGTGTCTTTGTCTAGCACATAAGGCCTATATATAAGCCTTACCATCTTAGATTTTTGGATGACATTTCTTATGGGGTAGAAATTGGCACCTACCGATGCCAATAGATCAACATGAGTATTTCTTTCCCTAGGGATTGCTTTAATGTTTAGAGCTTCAAAAGCTTCGAGTAGATCCCAAACTTTATTTTTGTAAGCTTTAAGGTAGTGTTGCTTACTAACACATTTCTCTATGACTTGGTTTACTATCAGTTCTGAATCTCCATAAATCTACAGTTGTCTGATCCCCAGCCTCTTAGCTTTCTTAAGGCCCAAACAAAGTGCCTCATATTTGGCTGCATTGTTGGTACAACTCCAAGTTAATCGATAGGAGAAAACCTTTTCCTCACCTATTGGGGAGATTAAGACTATGCCTACTCTAGATCCATTCTTGCATCTAGCACCATCAAAGAAAAGTTTCCACATTTGGTTGGTAGATGGGTCTACTTCATGCGAAGGGGTGGGATTACTTTTCTCAGGTTTCATGATTGAATAACTTCCAAGTCCTATTTCAATCATAGCATTGAAGTCTTGGAGGGAGAACTGATCTTCTTCTTGTAGTACATTCTAGAGCTTCTTCCATTAAGTTTAAATCTTCCATCTCCTCAGTCATTATGTTTACTGTAGTGGTCTGCCTTCCTTCTTCTTCAATTTTTTTGATATGGAAGGTAGATGGTTTTTCATTGAATATCTTTACTCTTTTACCTTTGAATGGGATTTCTAAGTGTGAGTAATCCATGGATAAATATCCTCCTATTTTAGCTATGAATTCTTTGGAGAGACACATACCAAAATAAGGTTCCAAATCCACTACAACAACCTCTTGTATAACTATAAGTTGAGGTATTCTATGTAGAACTATAGGAATATCTTTTATCACCCCCATGGTTTTGATTGGAGTCCCATCTAATTGTAAAATTCTAGGGTTTCTTCTAGTGTATTCCATCCCCATGATATCACACACAACTTTTGGTATTATAGTAGTTGCAGCTCCCGAGTCTATCATACAATTATGCACCACCCATCTTTCCATGATGAGAGACAAATAGAAAGGAGGAGGTCTATTTTTTCTGGTAGCAAAAATCAAACTGGATTGTGTAGAATTCAACTGAGCTAGAGTCTTACTTTTGTTTTTATGGACCTTAGGGATTCTTGTAACAAGTTGATTTATCCTAGAAATTGCAATGCATCATACATACTTTCTTTAGAAGGAGTCTTCTTCATTTCTTCCACTATGTTGAAAGGAAGTGGATCAACACTTTTCTCCTTTTCTTTTGCAAAGGTGTCATACTTATTCCTATACCCCTGAGTGGCATCTATCCTTTGACACTTGGTCAAAGAGGGATATCTCAATTTATCTCTTGCCTATTCTTGGGTTTCAATTTCCTTCTATGGGATGACCTCCTTGCGTAACTCTACTTCTATTTTTCGAGCTGGGCTTTGGGGAATATTTTCTTGAGGGGCCCATTTCTCAACCTAATTCCATACATCTGAAGGTACTTTTAGGGGGTTGAGCTCTTGAAGGATCTACCTATATAGGTTTATTTCCTGATCTCGTTAGGACTACTACTTTCTCTACCGAAGGCATCATGAGATTGTGGCTTTCTTCCCTAATCATGTTTACTTACCCTTTATGAGCTTTTTTTGCCTTCTCAACGACTATCTTCTGGACATAATGTTGATGGATCATACATAAATTTTCACCATGGGGATCATTACATGTAGAACACCAAAAGTTAGATTCTATTGAAGAGTTGGTAGGTTCACTATCATTATTAGCGTAAACCACATTTGATCTCTCCTGGTTTCTGCCACTCATGGAAGCTTGATCTCTTGTTACCTATGGAAATCTCCTTGGCTGGAAACTTCTCTCTGCTTCTCTTCTTTCCATTGAGGTCATCTTATTGGTCAGATTCTTCATGGCTGATTGCATGTCTAATAAGACTGCAAGCTGAGGATCAGGAGTCAACAAAATTGATGATACATGGATTGCAGGGATGATGGGTAATGCTGGGGGAGCAAAGGGTGCTTGTATTACTAGGATAGAAGGTTGTCCAGTCCATTTAGGGAGATCTATGTTGGAGGTAGAAGCAAGGCTTGAGAAAATAGTATTAGATACCTGTGGAAGATCTAGAAATATAGGCATTATCATATTTGGAGGGAACCTTCCAATAGCAATGAGATCCTTCTCTACTTTCTGAGCTTCTTGGAAAATTTTTGGGAAGGTGAACACTTGAGACTACCTCATAACCATACTTCTTGAGACTTCTTGATAGCTATGCTTATATCTGAATTGAAAAGCTCTTAAGTAATAATACATTGCTTGCTCATTTTTCGGTCTCAACCCATCAGGCACTCTCTTCCAAGTATGATTGAATCTAATATTGAAATCGACTATTTCTTCCTAAGGATGCTTCTGAATAATGGTGAACTGATTGAGCAGAGAAAAGGGATCAACCTGTTCATTGAAATCTTCTACCAATTTACTAGTGAGCTAGGCCCAGGTAGCTATAGTCTGATTAGGAAGGGCTCTATACTAGTAGAGCATTTTTCCCTTTAGAGATATGACTAACAATCTTATCATTACATCTTCCTCTATAATATTATGTATTGGTGCTAATGAGGCTACATCTTGGTAATGCTCATAAGTCATTTTTCCCGTACCATCATATTGAGGCAATGCTTTCAAAGCTGCTGTAGGGATCTGATGTTAGGATACCTAGATTCAAGGGACCTAAATGATTCCATGTAGGGTAGGGCATATTGGGTTGATTTACGACCATTATAGCTACTATGTCAACTGATATTGTAGTAGTATGGGTAGTTGTGCTTGAAGGTCCACTAGTAGTAGTACTAGGGAGAGCTGTAGGGGAAGGATTTATCGATCTTGTAGTAATGGTAGAAGAAGAAGTTGATCGAGCAACAAGTATAGGATTAGCTCTGAGGCTACCAAGGTGTAATTCAAAGAACTCAATGGGTTCTTCAAATTTTTTTGCTTTAGATATGGTTTTCATATATCTTGGTATTCAACCAAAAAATAGATAAGGATTTTCTTAGGTTTTATTTATCGAACAGGGTCACTAGGTGATTTATAAAAAATGCACAAGAAAAATACAACCACAGAAACTTTGGTCTATATAGATAGTAGGATTGGGTCCCACCGAATGTGCCAAAAACTATTGGTGCAAAATTTGCCTTTGGTTATGTTTGCACCCAAGACTTTGCCAACATTGAATGACCGGGTTTAAAACAAAGATTACCTAGTTCAATCTCCAGAGAAGGTTGGTTCCTTGCTTAGTTGTAGGAAAAGGGGAAAGAGTAAAGTGCATAAAGAAAGGGAAATATAGTTATTGCTAGAAATTTCAAAGGGGTATAGGTTAGACAACAACAAGGAAATGCACACAATTTTTGCAGATAAGCATTCTTTAAACCACTAAATGAAAATAACTAGTTCTCTGGTGGAGATCAAAACAATCATTAACCCACTAGAATAATTAACTCCAGAACTAGTGAAACCAAAATACATAAATCCAGAGATAGAATTAAAGCGATTCACATTCAATGTAGCTTATATAGAAGTATTAATTCATACATACATGATCACACACCATTGAGCTAGAAGCCAAAATAAGAAGTTTATATTTATTGCTTTCAGATGTTTGTATACATTTGTCTTGTAAACATCCAAGAGCTGACCCTTTATTAGAGTCGCTCATCCTATATATATACATCTTCTTACAATAGAAAAACTAAAGTTTGTTACAACAATATGCCAGTTGGCCCATTCTGGTAAGATGCTACACAACACCTATTGGATTGAGGAGGAACAGAGTGGTGGAGTCTTTAATAGCAAGCAATTAGGATTCTTCTATTACTGCATGCTCGCATTGATCTTCTTGAATACGTCATGGTCCAACTATATTCCATCCCTTTATCTTGAGCTAAAAACTCGCGAAAACTAGGTCGGTCACAAAATCATGACTATTTTCTCACCTTCTGCTCCTTCTGGCTCTTGGTACTAGAAAACTAGACCAATCATGAAATCATGACTATTTTATCACCTTTTGCTCCTTCTAGATCTCATTCCATGAAAATTGGACAGGTCATGAAATCACGACTATTTTCTCGCCTTCTGCTCCTTCTAACTCTTGGCCCATGAAAACTGGACTGATCATGAAATTGTGACTATTTTCTTACCTTCTACTCCTTTAGGCTCTTGGTCCACAAAAATTGGAACAGTCACAAAATAATGACTGTTTTCTCACCTTCTACTCCTTCTATCTCTTGGCCTGCAAAAACTGGACCGATTGCAAAATCGTGACTATTTTCTCACCTTCTACTCCTTCAGGTTCTTGGCCCGTGAAAACTGGATCGATCGCGAAATCGTGACTATCTTCCATACTTGCAAAAATTTTGTAAGTCTCCTCATTCCCCTTAGTGTAGTCATTTTGACCTACAATTACATTCAAAACTAATTGTAGACCTATCAAGTTAGTACAACACGTGCACATCCTTTTCTAGCTAATTATGGTGCAACTATAATGATATCATTATGTTGATGTGGTTGGATTTGATTTCTCCTAAGAACATGGTGTCCTATGTGTCTCAAGCTAGTTCTTGAGATCACCTAACAAATTTTCTTTATTCCATTGCTTGATGATTGGTCTAGTTACATCATGATAGGTGTTGAATAGGGAAGCATCTAGTTGTTAAAATTCTATGACAATATATTTTGTTTGTTAGGAATAGGTCTGAGCTCTTTGGCATCCTACCAAATTATTTTGCCTTAGCCAAAATTAGTAAACTCTTATGTTCCAAGTTTCATACTTAATTCCAACCCTCATCTCAACACTTAGATAAATTCTTGATTTACCTCATTAGGTATCAGACTTTTATGCTCACCTTAATAATGTTAGCACCTTAAAATTCCATCCACATTCTACACTTAGTTGCTTTTTCAATGAGTTTTTGGGTGTCAAAAATGCTCTTGCTTTAAAATTCTTTGTCTTCTTGTGTCAAGCTTCATGCCTTAGAAAATATTTGGCTATGGTCTTGGCCTTCATCTATGCATAATACCAAATGCTAGATTCTTATGCTTTTATTGATGTTCATTGTTTGGGCATATGGCTAGTTAGATATCCTTCATACCAAACATTTTTATGCCTTTTGATGATGTCAACATAAAAAAATTGGGTTTGAGTTTTACTTAGTCAATTCTAGTCCTAGCTCATTTCTATGCTAGACTTTTTTTATACTCATAGTGACGTTAGCACTCAAAAATTTTATGCCTCCCATTTACACTTAGAAAAAATTATTTTGACATTGTGGAAAAATATCAGATTCATATTTATAGAACTAGCAAGCTATCTTATGCATCCAACCCTTTCTACTTTACAATATTTATACAATGTTGTTGCATATGTGGGAGATTACTTAACCCACATAATTGGTGCCTCCCAAGGATTTCTACTTGCTAAAATAGAGAATCCATTCTACCTTATTTTTTGGGCATGGAGTCAAAAATTTAAAAATAAAAAATAAAAGAATTTTTTTTTTTGTATATAAGCTAACACAAGCTATCCATTTAACTTTCAACTTCAACTACCTTAGTTGTTGAAGTTTGGATAGTATCACCTGGTTCCTCTTGTATTTGAGCAGTCTCCTTTGATGTTTCACCTTGTTGCTCACCACTGGCTCTTTGATCAATTGATATAGTTTTAACAAGCTAAAATAAATTGTGGGAAAGTGTCATGATATCGCGACATGTTGCACTTTCATGCCCAAAGGAGAAAAGTGTCGTGATATCACGACTTGTTGAATTTTCGTGACCAAAGGAGGAAAATGTCGTGATATCATGACATGTTGCTTTTTCGTGGCCAAAGGGGAAAGGTGTCACGATATCGCGACATGTTGCATGTTTGCGGCCTAAGCAGAAGAATAGTGCCGCAATTTCATGACAAGCTGCATCAACTGTCCATGTCGACCCCCTGCTAGCTAGTTAATGGTTCAGGAGATTTGGCTCCATTGCAATTCTTCTTCTACTATTGTAAGCTTGTGTTCTCTCTGAATTCGACTGGGAAGAGTCTCTTCCCATTTTGTAATTGATCTTTTTTTTAATACAAGTTTTTTCAAATTTTTCAAAAAATAAATAAATAAATTGTGGGAAGATCTAACCCTTAGAGCCTATGAAGGATAGTTCTTAATCAAACACTTTTTTATAGGAAGGATTCTTATATTTTTGGGTCAATTCTTGAAGTTTCACATGCATTTTAGATAGCTCATCCAAAAATGCAAAAATATATCCTCAGTAACTGATGTCTACCATGAATTAATCTCTTCGTCATTATTGATGATGGTTTTAAGCTAGGATTTGAGTTGTTCTTAGTTGTGGTATATGCTTGCATCATCCCAAAAACCTGGGAATCCAAAACCTAATATTTTGAAAGTCAAAAGTCTCACCTTTTTTCTCTTCTTCCCAATGCTAGAATAAAATCTCCTCATTTGGTGAGCTGGTAACTTTCAATTATCTATTGTACCTAGTGATATTTGGGAGTTATGACCATGGAGGGCTAGTTATTTTGGCCAGGATCTTAAGCATTTTCTTTGCTTGATACAAATTTCTAGTTGTTTCTTTTACCCTATTAGATTCAACTCTAGCCTCCCTCATGATTTTGATGTTATATTTAAAATATTTCTATGAGTGGGAAGGCTTGTATTGTTGCATAAAATATTTTATCCCAACTTTTATTTTTTATTTGGATTAATGCTTCTCAAAAGAATCTAATAGCCTAAGACTTCTTTATCTCTTCTTCTAGTTCTAGTTGTATTATTGTCAATTGCTTCTCATTATATTTCAATGTTACATTTAGGTTCTACAATTCCTCTTGCAATTTTTGGAGCTTTTCATCTATTTATTATAAATTTTCTTTTAGTGATTGTATTTTTTTCTTTTTCTTGGAATTACTCTAAAGTTAGAGTTTTACTTAGAATTTATTAGATCATCAAATTCCTTCTGAAGAGCTTTCTTCTTCTTTTCTTCCTGATCCAATATCCTTTTTGGGTTATCAACTCTATTTTGTGTTGCTCTATATTTTATCTCTATCTTGTTTCCCTATAGATATAATGTATTACCTTCAACATGTAGAACTCTAAGTGTATCTTCCCTTCAGATTCTTGAGATATCAAACTCCTCCTTCTTGATGTCATAGTCAGCTTCTATCATTTTTGAGGTTGGTTTATTGACTTTGGGAAAGGCAACTACTTTGAGCCACTTGTTAGAAATTGGATCTATAACATCAAATATTTAGGAAGGTGCTATTTTCTTCTCATTTCTAGGTTGTTTCTCTTTTTTCCATTTCTAGTAATTAGATTCATACTATTTAAGAAGGGAAAAAACTTTTAGTAGTGAATGACTAGAAATGGAATATGCAACTATAGATGGTTGGACCATAGGAAATAATGACAATGGAGACTTGAGGTAAGTGGTATGCATAGTAACATAGGATTGTGAATGTCAAGGATTTTTATGTTCTTCATGGATTGGAGAATTAGATATGATACCCTTATTTGGTGAGGGTTTTTGAATAAGTGGTAATTCTTTTGGAAGGGAAGATGGTGGAGGTATTTCTATTGAAGGGGAATACAGAGGAAGAGATAATATTTTAGAGGTAATATAAAGGAGGGAAATCATATCTGATCCTTACACTTTTGGATGTTTCTTTTGAGCTACTATGATAGCCTATTGAATGGAAACATCTATCCTTTGAATTTCTAGAGATAGTTGGTGTGCCTTGACCTTTATAGCAATTTCCTTTTGGCATATTACTAGGTATTTTTTTCTTTTATCCTTTTCTTTGGACCATATATAGTGGATATGCTTAGTGATACTAGCTTGAGGCTCATTTAAAATAGGATAATTTGGGTCCATGCTTTCTTCAATGAAGTCATCTTCTTGTGTTATAGTTGCTACCATTGTACCTTTTTCTCATACTTCTTAAGTTATCACTATAGGACTCTCTTACCCAATTTGGCCTTGAACCTCATGAGTATGTTTGGATTGAACCTCCTTATTTGGGCTCCTCATATTTAGTACATAGTTAAACCTTTCCTCTAATCCTGAATCTTCTCCATAATATAGATGTACTACTTGGCACTAGTCTTGAGCAAGAATTTTCTCCTCAACCCCTTATTCCTCTTCATATATGTATTCTTCTTGTTATTATTATTATTATTCTTAATTTTCTTTAATGAGTCCAAGAATTAGTTCCCATTTATGTTTAATTATCCATGTAACACAGTCTTCATCGAATTTCTTGCTAAATTTATTCTCTGAAGCACTAGGAAAATTCTTCTTAATATAGTCCCACTCACACCTCAGAATCCACCATTCTCTAACCTTTTTATTCAAACCATTTTTTTTCATCTTGAATTTTTCAATAAGATTACTACTTATTATTTGTTCCTTATTCCTATCTAGGTCATATGTTCACTTAAAATAATAGCCCTCTTTCCATGGGGGATGTACTTGGAATTCATTTGTATTTAGATTTGATACTTATTTCTTTGGATTATTTTTTAATGCTTCAATTTTTGGCTAAGGAAAATGATCAAAAGTTACTGCTTTATTATTCAATTCCTTCATCTTGGCATTGAATGTGCCTTCTATATCATATCTCCATAAGTTTGGTACTATCGATATTTGAATACCATTAAGCTTTTTATCTAACACTCTATCCTAGTTTTGAGTTAGGATAGTGATAGGACCAAAATTAAATGGGTAATGATAAGTGCAAACAATTTTTATCCTAGCCCCAAAACTTTCATCTACTCCATCTATTTTTTGATAGAACTCCATTACAAACACCTAGTTAGTTACATAGTAAGGGAGTAAATAAGGGTAACCAGTGAATCCATAGACTCTAATAAAAGTACCACTTTACAATAAATACCAATATCCAAGCTCATGCTTATCATTTGATAGACATTTTTCTTAGTTGCTAGAGATAAATGAGGAATTTTTCCATAAATACAAGCAAGTGTTGGCCCTAAAAATAATTGATTCAAGTCTAGATATCAATTAGTCTCCTTGACCACCCACATGTTGTAGGTGAGTTGGAGAGAGTAGGGAAATCCTCCAAGGGAGGTCCCTGGTTCGAATATCCACCCTACTAAATGAACATTGAGTACCCAAAATCTAGTTGATAATGTTGGTGCAGTCAGGGCTAAACATGAATCCTAGGTGATTTTGATGGTGTAGAACTCCTTGGTCATGGTTTCTTAGACCAAGGTAGCCTCATAATTTGTTTTCACTAAATTCAAAAAATAATTAGTCTTCTTGACCATAGAAGTACAATAAATTATTGGGACAGGTGCACCAATGCCTACTACCATATTAACTTGTAAGCTTGGCATGTTACCCACCATGAAATATAAAAATAACTAGACTAAGCATGATGGATATCAAAAATCTTTCTTTTTTCTTTCAATTTCATAGCAGTCAATTGGTTATGGATCTGAGGAGCTAATAAGTGGGTCCAATTAAATAACAAGGGTGCTTTTACACTCATACCATCATAATTATGTATATTAGTAACAATATAAGTTATAGCTACAAAATATTCATATAAATATAGGTCAATATCTAGCCTAAGGATAATGAACACCATAGAAAGAACACCCTAATGATCCCAAATACTATGAGCTTAATTGGGAACTCATTAACAAGTTTTCCTAGATATTTATTTATCCAATTTATCACATTATCCCTTTTACAATGCCTAGCTTATTTTTCAATATTAATTATTTTAGGAGTTGTACCTAGGTGAGATCTCGCTGCAAAGGCTCTTATGATAGCATCATTTGTGATGTCAAACAACCTTTGTCCCACTATATTGTAGACTAATCTAGATTTTGGGGTATAATTTTTTGCTATAGCTCTAACAAACTCAGGACAAGTATGTACAAACCTGGGCATGTAAGATGAGAGAAACAAATTTCAAGTAACAACTTGCAAAATTTTGGGTGAGAATTTATTTCCATTTTCCTCTATCCCATCTCTAAAACTTTTGAGCTTTGATTTTACCATGATGAGCGTGTCATGAATTTGACTCAAATAACCTTGAATCTCTTTAGTGCTCTTCTAAAAAAAAATTCCTTCTTTCTATGCACCATAATTATGAATCTACTACAAATGATCACTCCTTCCACAAATTATTTTACTTTTTCCTATAACAATACTTAATTTCTCACTTGTGAAATGTATGATCCTAACTCATTTTTTTATAGTATGAAGTTTATGACAAGGAAACCATTGGTGTATTAATTCCAAAGATTTTGGCATGGTATGCCTTCTAAGCATAATGATTTAATTATTGGTTGTTCACCATAATTGGAAAATATGACCATTCATATCTTGAAGCTCATACACATTTAATTCTTTCCTACCCAAAATTAGATAGGTTCTAAACCACAATGATTATAGATTTTCATGCTTTCCCATTTTAGCTCTATTCTCATCTCATTTCAATACCAAGTTACAATATTTGAATAGATTTGGGGATGTTCTCTTATCAAACCATATTTTAATAGTTGCTTTATGTTGGTGGAGGCTATTATATGCTTCTTCTCTTTTTTATTTTAACAACAACAATTATTCCACCCTTCTTTCAATTGGCCTTGTATTCTCTAGCTTTGTTTGATATATAAGCTTTAAGGTTGGCAACTCTAGATGCATTGGCAACACAACTTCCTTCCTATAGACCAAAGAATATGGGTTTATTTTTAAAGCCTTTTTTACTATGATCATATCTGCCCCTAACACTTGATTAAGCATTAGGTTCCAAATCCTCTAATTATCTCCATTATTCCTTTTAATTATTCTCATCAAATTTTTATTGGTAGATTCAACTAACCCATTACACTATGGGTAATAATTGGAAGATGCTTTCCAATGTATACCATAATTGCTAGCTAATTCTATGGTCTTAGCACCTATAAAATTTGTACAATTATCTAAAATATTATAAATCTGATCCCAAACTTTGTGATTATTCTCTACAAAAAGTTGATGATTGTATCCTGATTAGCATGCTTAGTTGCTTCCAACTTAGACCACCTGGTAAAGTTGTTAGCTATAGTTAGGATAAATTTGTGTCATGTGGATAAATTGGGATTGATTATCCTAATAAAATATAGACCCCATTACTAGAAGGGCTCCTCTACAACAATTGACTAAAGGGGGAGTGTTGATTTCTTTCTTTTCCTAGGAAATCTATAACATTTATCATATGTGCTACCAACTTTAAAAGCATAAACAAATAAAGTAGGTTAATAATATATAATCCTAAGGATTATAGCTACTATAGTTTTATAAAAATAATATCCACTTGAGAAGCTAGCATAAAAATCATCCACTATTTTCTTTGCTTTATCTAGATGTATACAACTCAAGAGTACACCATCAAAATTCTTTCAGTATAGGATGCCATCAATAACATAGTTTATAGCCTGTAATTTTTACATTCACCTTTGGGATGCTATAAATTTGTTTGGATAATTTTTTGTCTAAATAAAGTGGATTAACTGATATACCCATCTATTTTGTTCCATCTAGCCCTTTCCTACATGTAGTTCTTCCTATTTCTTAATCAACAAATCTACATCTAGTATTGCAGAGTTTGACAAATATTTATAGATACCTCTTCCTATGATCAACTTAGTAGGCTGAATTTCTATATCATATTCTTGGATTTTGGTAGTCCACCCAACTCTCTTTTTTCCTAACTCCCCTTATACTATGAAATTTTGGATGTTTCAATGCACAACATACACTAGTGTTTTACTGTGACATATATAGTGCCTTAAATTTTTTAGAGATTTTATAAGAACAAATACCTATTGCTCAAAGAAGTTGTAATGCTCTTCATATTTATGTAGTATTTTACTCAAAAAATCTATGGGCCATTTGTTATGATCTCTATCCTTTTGAGTAAGTAAAACTACATAGCTTTCTTCAACATCAAAATCATAGAATGAAATATCTTTGATAGTCTAGGTTGGCAAGTACTAGATCTCTAGTTATGGTATATTTTATGCTTTTAAAATTATTTCTTCTTGCTTAAACCCATGTGAAAGATGCATCTTTTTTTAGCATATCCATCATTGGATTTATTATTTGAGAAAATTAGAAATAAAGTTTCGGATAAAATTGATATGCCCAAAGAAATATTACAAGCATGTCTTGTTTTGTGATAATGGAAGCACTAACATTTCTTTAACCCTATTTGGATCATGAAGAACACAGGCTTATACTAAGAGGGGGGTGAACAATATAAGATCAACTTTTACTTTTCTTTCCCAAATAATATTATCCAATATTATCAATGGCAATATCAATAGCAGTAATCAAAGCAATGCACAAATCATCACACACAAGAGAGACACAAATTTAATGTGGTTCACCCAATGTGGGCTACTCCACGGAGAAAATATTTCTTCTAAATTTTCTCAACAAATATCTTGGGAAACAATTCCCTATTACAATGTTTATGGACCTCTATCCAAAGGAGACACCAATCCCCTATGCTCTAATTTGTGGATCTCTCTCCATAGGAGAACTCTATCCCCTTGCTCTGGTTTGTGGATCTCTCTCCATAGGATAACTCTATCCCCTTGCTCTGGTTCATGGAACTTGATCCAGGAGAACTCTATCTCCTCAACTAGTTCGTGGATCTCTCTCCATAGAAGAACTCTATCTCTAGTTGGTTCATGGATCTCTATCCATAGGAGAACTCTTTCCCCTCTATCTCGGTTCATGGATCTCTATCCACAGGAGAACTCTATCCCCTCTACTCTGGCTGGTGAACTTCTAGAAGACTTCTATCCCCACTACTCTAGCTTGTGGATCTCTCTCCATAGGAGACCTTTGTACTCTTTTTTCTATCACCTCCAAATCCTGCTCTCAAATTTTTCTGAAATCTACACCAAAATATATCCCAAGTCTAGCATAAATCTGCTCTAACTTTGTTCACAAATATGCACCAAAACTTTATCTGAAATCTAGCACAAATCTATTCTAACTCTGCTTACAAATCTACACCAAAACTTTGTCCCAAGTCTAGCATAAATCTTCTCTAATTCTTCTTATAAATCTGCACCAAACCCTACCACTAGTCTAGCACAAATTTGCTCTAACTCTACTCATAAATATGCACCAAAACTATCCCAAGTCTTCTCTCAAGA
The DNA here is from genome assembly GCA_028583015.1 of Wollemia nobilis. Classification (NCBI taxonomy): domain Eukaryota; kingdom Viridiplantae; phylum Streptophyta; class Pinopsida; order Araucariales; family Araucariaceae; genus Wollemia; species Wollemia nobilis. Next base: position 964,056 of record JAQPPZ010017049.1, on the reverse strand, counting down.
CTTGCTCAAATCTACCTTCAAGCCTTCTCAAAGACTTGCTCAAATCTACCCTCAAGCCTTCTCAAAGACTTGCTCAAATCTGTCCTCATTTTTTTTTCTTTTTATCTTCAAGCTTCTAATTTCTTTTTTTTTCCTCAAGCCTTCTCAAATACTTGCTCAAATCTATCCTCAAGCCTTCTCAAAGACTTGCTCAAATCTGTCCTCAAGCCTTCTCAAAGACTTGCTCAAATCTATCCTCAATGCTGCTCACAAAACCTACTCAATTATTTCCAAATCTTGCATACAAAACACAACTTAAATCTCTTTCAGAAAATCTTTCTTCACATAGATAAATTCTACTTAGAATTCTTTTAACCTCTGGAACATATAGAGAATGATATGCTCTATCAAAAACTCAATATGTTTCACACTCACAAATCTTGTACTCAATTAACCAATCTCTATCTCTTGCAAAATCCCTTTCAAATCAAAACAATGTATAACTTGTTTCACAAAATTGGTCTATCTTTCTTGCAAGTTTTCTCTCAAATATCAATCACACTAATGCACAATTTCCCTCACAAAAATTGATCTCAAACACTTCCACAATTGCAATCAATATCTCTCAAACCAATGTTCAAAAGGTTTCACAAAGATGCACTAACTTGTCTTCAACCCTAGCACAAGTAGTTCACAATATCTAGCACAAATTTCTCAAACTCTTTCAACAATAGAAGCATAGATTGTTCTCAAATTCTATCCCAAATATTTCCAAAACATTCAATAATGAAGCACAAATCCTAACTCAAATATTTCCAACAATGCTTATCAAACAATCCTTTTCTCTCCACCTTATGTTCCAAAACATTCACTTCAACAAAACACTTTAACCAAGGAGTGATGTGCCCATACCTCTTAATTTTCTCTTATGGAGATATGTCTTCAAAACCTATCTCACAAACAACTAATTTTTCTAATGCCACTTCAAGGGTTAGATTGCAAGATACTTTCTCAAAACATCCACATGAATTTTCACCTTCAAAAATGCTCAATGAAATCTGAATTTGATATTCAATCACTCTCCTTTTATTCTAAAAAATGAAACATTAATATCCAACAAAACCTTTCATATCTTCCTTTCACAATGCAAGAATTATAATAAAATATCAAGCAACTTATCACACCTTATTACTCCTAATATTGCAAAATAAAATTCAACCCAACAAAACCATAAATTACACACATAAATTCCTTATACACCTTATACCTCCTACTTGAAAAAATATTTTAATGCACCTTAATTTTTCAATAATACCATAACATCATTGATTTCATTTACCATACAAAACACTTAGCAAAAACTCCTTTTTAATTCAACCTTAATTACTCCACGTTGTCCCCTTTTTAATTCAAAAATTAAAATTAAAATGAACACCTTATGACTCCCTAAGCAAGCATACCTTAGCCTTGGTGATTAATTTATTCAACAAAATTATTGCCCCCTTGTTGTCGCCACCACGATTCAAACCGGTGCTTCTTGCTGGCCCACACCCTAGCTTCGGCTAGGCCACCACGTGGGCTAGCCACCCACACAAAAATAACTTTGCACTTACTCCGCTTTGTTCCCTATCTCTGATGCAAAAATATTTTTCCAACAAAACCTTTACTCTCTGCCTCCACCGCATCTCGAACCCGAGACCTCCCTGTTGCTACGACTTAGGCGTCAAGGGAACTACCATATGGGCTAGCTGCCCATATGGGATTTGTTTTTGACATCACCACTCCTTATTCTGAATTCGATCACCGAAAATGTGCTGCCCCTTTTTCCATGAATACTCTCTCATGAATTTTGCACATGCAATATATGGGATTTTCGCATAACAATCACCATCAATTCTTTGCACTAAAATTTATGTTATAAATATGTATTCGCCCTTATGATCCTTCACGTCGGTGCTTGGGGAGGAATTTTAAATTTCAACATTGGTGCCCAACATTAAACCTTTTAAAATTATTATAATAATTTAAATCTAAAGTAGATTTAAATATTATAATTTAAATTTTAACCTTTGGGCCCTTTTAATTTTTAATTATTATAATTATTTAAATCTGCATAGATTTAAATATTATAATTTCCTCTTCTCCTTTGGGCCTTTTCTTTGGATATAGTCTTTGCCACCATAAAATATCTTCCTATTTCTTTTGCGAGTGCCACCATGGTAAAACCATTAAACCTTTATTTTCCTTGACATAAATGACAACCAATGTCATCATTAATCCTTTGACATCAATGACAATAATATACTCAAAATTTCCAACAATCTCCCCCTTTGTCATTGATGGCAACCCTTTCTAAAAATTCCTTTTCTAACCACTAGATTCCAAATCTACTCCCCCTGAGAAATTCTACTCCCCTTACTGAATGCTCTCCCCCTTACTCAAATCTCTCCCCCTTTGACATCAATGGCAAAGGGACTCCTTTGGGGCTAAATATAAGACTCTTAGCTCAGCCCCCTCCCCACCTCCTCTCCTTGAGGTGATTAATTTTGGGGTGGGAGTATCTCTACTCCCAACATACAATGCTCTTTTTCTTTGTCAACCTTCTTTTTCAACATACCCTTTTGATCCTTTTGAGTGTCCCTATTCTTGCTTGTCTCTGGAAGTTCTGGAAACTTTGTTCTACACCACTTGGCCTTATGCCCAAGATTATTGCACTTGTAACACTTAATGTTGTAGTTCTTGGAAGGTGCAAATATCTTGAAGTTCCTCCTGGTGAAGCCATACTCATTTCTGTCATGAACCCTATAGTGGATCGCTTTATGACCAAAGTGATTACAAGAGTAGCAATACCCTTGGAAGAAATATCCATATTTGAAAGAGTTGACATTCCTTTTAGTGAGGCCATACTCCTTTCCATGAGTCCTACAATGCATAGCCTTGTGACCAAACCGATTACATGAAAAATAATGTCCTTTGAAGAAATCTTGTCTTGAGCCCTCTGGTCTCTTAGTCCTTTCTTTTCCTTCTCTATGATGATCCCTGTTTCTTGTTTGTGCATTGTTTCCTTTCTTAGTGAAGCTTCTATTCTTCAACTTATCCTCATAAGTCTCAATTTCTTCTTCACTCTCTTCCTCTAAAACTTCCTCTTCTTTTGAGCTTGAGCTTGACCCTTCTTCTTGTTTCCCTTGTCCTTCTTCAAAACCAAGTCCTATTTTGATATATGAAGATCTTTGTGCATTGATAATCTTATCCAAAGTCTTTGAACTTTTCCCAAACCTGTGTAGCTTGTCCTTAGAATCTTTCACTTCCATCCTTAGTGAAACTACCTCATGTTCTAATCTTTCACATTCTAACTCTTTTACCTCTAACTTTTCACTCATGACCTCTTTAATTCTCCTTGCCTTAGCTTTTGAGTTTGTCAGGTCTTGTAGAAGCTTTTCTTTTTCTTCCTCACATTCTTGAACTTGAGTCTTTAGTCTTGAATTCTACTTTCTAACCTTTTTCAATTCTCTAAGAGCAACAATAAGTTCTGCTTCTAGATCTACTGTACCTTCCTCTTCATTTTCTTGAATCTTTCTCTACTTCTTGGTCTTCAAGAGCATCTTCATACTTTTCAGATTTATCTTCAATAGGAGCATTTTCTTCCTCTTCTATTGCCAAAAATAGAATCTCTTCTTCTTCACTATCTGAGGGTCTTTCATCACTATCACTTGAAACCTTGCCTACCTTGTTAACATAGAAACTCTTCTTGTGCCTTTGAAAGAACTTATTTTCATGCTTGCCTTGTCCATACCTATTTTTCTTTTCATACCTAGATTTTCCTACTTCCTTTTTCTTATGATCTTGTTTCTCTTCACTGCTACTGCTTCCAGCTTCTGGACAATTAGATGCATAGTGACCAAAATTACCATAATTAAAACATTTCACTATTTTCATACCTTTGTGCTTTCTTGAGTCCTTTTTTCTTCTCCCATAGTTAGCTTCTTCATCACTGCTTGACTCACCACTTGATTCTGATTTCTTATATTTTGTCTTCTTTGATGCTTTGAAAGTTACCTCTTTCTTGGAGTTGGGATCCTTTACTATTCTCATCTCATAAGCTATGAGAATTCCATGTAACTCATCCATAGTCAATTTTTCAATATCTCTCATCTCTTCTATAGCTGAAACCTTTCCATCATACCTCATAGGAAGTGACCTTAAAACCTTTTGAGCAACACTGGAGTCTTCAATTTCAAATCCAAGTCCACGCATGGTATTAACAACCTCATCCACACGAAGCAAGTATGTAGCAATATCTTCCTCATCTTCCATATTCAAATCTTCAAACCTTTTCTTGTGATTTTGCAACTTTTCCAACTTGACCTTTTTATCTCCTTCATATGTTTGCTTCAATTTATCCCATATCTCTTTTGCTGATTTGCAATGCATAACTTTCACAAATTCTGCTTCACGTAATCCACTTAAGATTCCATTCATAGCCTTGGCATTATTCACATGCAAGATCTTACCATATTTATCTATGGGAGGATTAGTTGTAGGTGTGAACCCATCCTCAACTGATTGCCATGTCTCATATCCTTGTGCCATCAAGTAAGTCTTCATTCTTATGCTCCAAAAAGCATAATTGTTCCCATCAAATAATGGTGCCTTATTTGATGAAGATCCATTCTGAGATGCCATCTGTGTTCCTATAATATCTTCCTTCAAGTTGTTAGACTCTTTCGAAGGAACCCGCTCTGATACCAATTGAAGAACACAAGCTTATACTGAGAGGGGGTGAATAGTATAAGATCAACTTTTACTTTTCTTTCTCAAATAATATTATCCAATATTATCAATGGCAATATCAATAATAGTAATCAAAGTAATGCATAAATCATCACACACAAGAGAGATAAATTTAATGTGGTTCACCCAATGTGGGCTACTCCACGGAGAAAATATTTCTTCTAAATTTTCTCAATAAATCTCTTGGGAATCAATTCCCTATTACAATGTTTATGGACCTCTATCCAAAGGAGACACCAATCCCCTATGCTTTGATTTTTGGATCTCTCTCCATAGGAGAACTCTATCCCCTTGCTTTGGTTTGTGGATCTCTCTCCATAGGATAACTCTATCCCCTTGCTCTAGTTTGTGGAACTTGATCTAGGAGAACTCTATCTCCTCAATTGGTTTATGGATCTCTCTCCATAGAATAACTCTATCTCCCTAGTTGGTTCATGGATATCTCTCCATAAGATAACTCTTTCCCCTTTGCTCTGGTTCATGGATCTCTATCCATAAGAGAACTCTATCTCCTCTGCTCTTGCTGGTGAACTTCTAGAAGACTTCTATCCCCACTTATTTGGCTTATGGATCTCTATCCACTAGAGACCTCTATCCTCTTTGCTCTATCACCTCCAAATCCTACTCTCAACTCTATCTCAAATCTACACCAAACTCTATCCCAAGTATAGCACAAATCTACTCTAACTCTGCTCATAAATCTGCACCAAAAATTTCCCAAGTCTAGCATAAATCTGCTCTAACTCTCTTATAAATTTGCATAAATCTATCCCAATTACAATTTTTTTTATTATTTAAGTCTTCTCTCAAGACTTGCTCAAATATACCTTCAAGCCTTCTCAAAGACTTGCTCAAATCTGCCTCAATCCTTCTCAAAGACTTGCTCAAATCTATCCTCAAGCCTTCTCAAATACTTGCTCAAATCTATCCTCAAGCCTTCTCAAATACTTTCTCAAATCTATCCTCAAGCCTTCTCAAAGACTTGCTCAAATCTACCCTCAAGCCTTCTCAAAGACTTGCTCAAATCTTCCCTCAATGCTGCTCACAAAACCTACTCAATTATTTCCAAATATTGCATACAAAACACAACTTAAATCTCTTTCAGAAAATCTTTCTTCACATAGATAAATTCTACTTAGAATTCATTTAACCTCTGGAACATATAGAGAATGATATGCTCTATCAAAAACTCAATATGTTTCACACTCACAAATCTTGTACTCAATTAACCAATCTCTATCTCTTGCAAAATCCCTTTCAAATCAAAATAATGTATAACTTGTTTCACAAAACTGGTCTATCTTTCTTGCAAGTTTTCTCTCAAATATCAATCACACTAATGCACAATTTCCCTCACAAAATTGATCTCAAACACTTTCACAATTGCTATCAATATCTCTCAAACCAATGTTCAAAAGGTTTCACAATGATGCACTAACTTGTCTTCAACCCTAGCACAAGTAGTTCACAATCTCTAGCACAAATATCTCAAACTCTTTCAATAATAGAAGCATAGATTGTTCTCAAATTCTATCCCAAATATTTCCAAAAACATTCAACAATGAAGCACAAATCCTAACTCAAATATTTCCAACAATGCTTATCAAACAATCCTTTTCTCTCCACCTTATGTTCCAAAACATTCACTTCAACAAAACACTTTAACCAAGGAGTGATGTGCCCATACCTCTTAATTTGCTCTTATGGAGATATGTCTTCAAAACCTGTCTCACAAACAACTGATTTTTCTAATGCCACTTCAAGGGTTAGATTGCAAGATACTTTCTCAAAACATCCACATGAATTTTCACCTTCAAAAATGCTCAATGAAATCTGAATTTGATATTCAATCACTCTCCTTTTGTCCTCAAAAATGAAACATTAATATCCAACAAAACCTTTCATATCTTCCTTTCACAATGCAAGAATTATAATAAAATATCAAGCAACTTATCACACCTTATTACTCCTAATATTGCAAAATAAAATTCAACCCAACAAAACCACAAATTACACACATAAATTCCTTATACACCTTATACCTCCTACTTGAAATAAAATATTTTAATGCACCTTAATTTTTCAACAAGACCATAGCATCATTGATTTCATTTACCATACAAAACACTTAGCAAAAACTCCTTTTTAATTCAACCTTAATTACTCCACATTGTCCCCTTTTTAATTCAAAAATTAAAATTAAAATGAACACCTTATGACTCCCTAAGCAAGCATACCTTAGCCTTGGCGATTAATTTATTCAACAAAATTATTGCCCCCTTGCTGTCACCACCATGATTCGAACCAGCGTTGCTTGCTGGCCCATACCCTAGCTTCGGCTAGGCCACCGCGTGGGCTAGCCGCCCACACAAAAATAACTTTGCACTTCCTCCGCTTTGTTCCCTATCTTCGATGCAAAAATATTTTTCCAACAAAAACCTTTACTCTCTACCTCCATCGCGTCTCGAACCCGAGACCTCCCTACTGCTACGACTTAGGCATCAAGGGAACTACCATCTGGGCTAGCTGCCCAGATGGGATTTGTTTTCGACATCGCCACTCCTTATTCCAAAATCGATCACCAAAAATGCACTGCCCCTTTGTCCACGAATACTCTCTCACGAATTTTGCACATGCAATATATGGGATTTTTGCATAACAATCACCATCGAATTCTTTGCACTAAACTTTATGTTATAAATATGTATTTGCCCTTATGATCCTTCACGTTGGCGCTTGGGGAGGAATTTTAAATTTCAACATTGGTGCCCAACATTAAACCTTTTAAAATTATTATAATAATTTAAATCTAAAGTAGATTTAAATATTATAATTTAAATTTTAACCTTTGGGCCCTTTTAATTTTTAATTATTATAATTATTTAAATCTGCATAGATTTAAATATTATAATTTCCTCTTCTCCTTTGGGCCTTTTCTTTGGATATAGTCTTTGCCACCATAAAATATCTTCCTATTTCTTTTGCAAGTGCCACCATGGTAAAACCATTAAACCTTTATTTTCCTTGACATAAATGACAACCAATGTCATCATTAATCCCTTGACATCAATGACAATAATATACTCAAAATTTCCAACAGATCAATGGCTAAGCCTTCTTTTGATACTACATGTCCCAACAATTTGCCTTCATGAACAACAAAGATTAATTTTTTTGGGTTCAGTGATAGCCCAAATTCCCAGCACTTTTGAAATACCAACTAAATATGATCTAGATGTTTTTACTTTTGATCAGACAAGACCATCATGTTCACCAAATAAATCAATATAACCTTATTAACCAACTCATCAAAATCTAATTCCATGGCCCTTTGAAATGTGAATCCAACATTAGATAGGTTGAATGACATCCTTTGAGCGAATGTTCCCCTATTTGTGGTGAATGTAATTTTGTATAGGTTTTCATATCTAACCCATAAATTGTTGAAGCTAGAGAATCCATAAAGCAAGGAGAACCTTTCTACCCTAGAAACAAAATGTATAATTTCAGAACACAAGCTTATACTGAAAGGTGGGGTGAACAGTATAAGACCGCTTTCTACTTTTTCTTTTGATTCAACTTGCAGTTCAATATTATGCAGTGAATATATAACAGTATCAAAAACAAAAATCAAAGCAATGCACAAAATATCATCCACAATAGAGACACAACAATTTACATGGTTCACCCAACACGGGCTACTCCACGAATAAAATTTTTACTAAATTTTATCACCTCAAATTCTAGGAAACATGTCCCGATTACAAAGTTTATGGGCACCAACCCAAAGGAGATACCTTCCCCTAGCTCTACTCAATCTGGTGATCCTCTAGAAGACCTCTGCCTCTGCAGCCCTTAGCAAGTGGAACTCTATCCATAGAAGACACCTGTCTTCCCTGCTCTGGCTGGAGACCTCTATCCTCAACTCTATCACCGCACAGTCGGTCCTCTTATCTTGCACCAAAACATAGTCCTTCGGTCTGGCACTATTGTCCTCGAACTTGCACCTCTGCAAAATTACAACACTCGATCAAATATCCACTTATGCACCTTTGTGCAAACACAATAGTAATGTCTTCGCACACTCTGCTCTTCGACGATCGAACTTCTCCCCGCACTCTGCTTCTTCGAAATTCACACTTTGAATGCACACTTCGATTGATGATCAAACTCTCCGAACAGCCCTCCTTTTATACTGACAATCTCAAGATTAGATTCTTGGTCTTAGTCGGCTGTATATCCCTAAAACAACGTCGACTGCACAACCCTACACTTCGTCGGCTCAAGGTTAACTCTGTCGGCTTCAACCGCCTCTGCTGTTCTATAGATTTTCTTATGAAACTACAACATGTCATGATATCATGACACTTTTATAGTCGTACACCTTCTATAGCCTATTGTCGCGAAATCGTGACACCTTGGCCTTTGTCGACTTCCTTTGTGCTTCTGTCACAAAATCGCGACACCTTTGCCTCTTGTTGACGTCATCTCACTTTTGTCATGAAATCGTGACCCTTCTGACTTCATGGCCTACTTCTTTGCTTTTGTCATGAAATCGCGACATTACTGATGTCATACAGTCTCTCTCCTCTTAGAGTCATGAAACTGCGACATGTCATGAAATCGCGACATCTTCCTGCGCTAGAGTCTGCACTTGCCTTTTGGTCGCGAAACTATGACATGTCACGAAATCGTGACATCTTCATCCTATTGGCTTCTTCACTTCTTGCCTGTCACGAAATCGTGACACTTTCTACATCCGTACATTTTTCTTTCATCCTATCGTAAAATCACGACGCTTTCAGCTTTCGAAAGCTTTTCCTGCAACCTGTCGCGAAATCACGATGCTTTTGGCTTCCGTACGCTTTCTCTACTGCCTGTCATGAAATCATGACACTTCTGGCTTCCGTACATTTTCTTTATTGCCTGTCATGAAATCGCGACACTTCTGGCTTTCGTACGATTTCTTTTGTAGCTTGTCACGAAATCACGACGCTTCTCCTTTCAGGCTCTTCCCTTTGCTGCATGTCGTGAAATCGTGACAGTTCTCACTTTGAGCTTTTTAGTATGCTACAAAATCGTGACAGTCCTCAACTTGACCTCTACAGCATGTCGCGAAATCATGACATTTTACATGTAACTTTCTCTCTCTTCGAACTTGTCATGAAATCGTGATAGTTCTTTTTGCGGACTCTCTCTTCAGCATCATGTCACGAAATCGTGACACTTTTTCGTCCGAACAACTTACTTTGTAGAATGTCGCGAAATCGTGACACTTTTCCTTCTCTGCCTTCCTGCACTTTTTGAGTCACGAAAATGCGACATGTCGCGAAATCGTGACACTTTCCATCTGCTCTTCTTCCCTACCAACATGTCGCGAAATCGTGATAGTTTTGCCTGCTTTGTCTCTGTCTTCCAGCATGTCATGAAATCGTGACACTTTTGCCCAAACTTTCTCTCTCCTCAAACATGTCGCAAAATCATGACAATTTTGCTAGCACTTTCTCTCTCCTCAAACATGTCACAAAATCGTGATAGTTTTGCTAGCGCTTTCTCTCTCCTAAAACATGTCGCGAAATCGTGACAGTTTTTCCAGTCGCCTGCATACTTTTTCTTACTTGTCTTTTTCTTGATCTTTTGCAACCGGGCTACCTTGATCTTCTTGGAAACTCACTGTCCATGCTTGAAACCTTCATCAAGACACATTCTTTGACATCAAACCAAATTGCTTCAAGACCTTCTTGACATCAATGACAACATCTACACTTAGAGTAAAGGCAATGTACCCAAGGTACCCAAAATTGCCAACAATCTCCCCCTTTGTCATTGATGGCAAACCTTAACTAAAAACACTAGTCAAGAGCCAAAACTGAAATCAACTGATCCAACAACTGAGAATCTGCCTTTGAAGTTTTGCTCCCCCTGACTTGAAGCTCTCTTCTTCACTATGAAGCTCTCCCCCTTACTCATATCTCTCCCCCTTTGTCATCAATGGCAAAGGGTCACCTTTGGGGCTCGGGACTAAGAATGAGCCTCTTAGCTTAGTCCCTCCCCCACCTCCTGATGAGGTGATTTAAAACAAGTGTTGGGAGTGACACTCCCATTAGACACTCATCATCATCAGTGTCTACAATTTCCTTGTCGAGCCTTCTCTTGAATTCTTTGACTGTATTTCTATTCCTGTCACTGTTCTGATCCTCGAACCTGTTCATAATACTATTCTTGTTTCTTTTATCATTCCTGTTTTTATTCATACCTTGATCCTTGGACCTATTTATATCACTTTTTCTGTTCCTGTACCTTGGAAAATTAGCTCTACACTGTCTGGATGTGTGTCCTTCATTGTTGCACTTATAGCACGTAACAAAGTTATTTCTGTTCGGCATACCTCCTTTTTGAATTCGTCTGTTATGAGTAACCGTGTTCCTGTTGTTAGTTTTGCAAAACATTGCCTTATGCCCGAACTGATTACAAGAGTAGCAATATCCTTGAAATAAGTTATGGCCCCTAAAACTGTCATTTATCTTCCTTACTTGAGTCATGCAATGCGAAGCCATGTGGCCAAACCTGTGACATGCAAAACATCTGCCATTAAACTTTCCTATAAATGACCTTCTAGGTCGGGTAAACTTCTTCTTCGCATTCAAAATTCTATTTTCTATTTCTATGCATTTATCACTCACGGACTCTTGATCTGAAGTACTTTCTACATCAGAACTTTCTTCCTTTTGTAATCTCTTGCTAGATTCCCCAACCTGTTTCTTATGTGGCTCAACAAAACCGAGACCTATTTTATCTGTTGGTTTTCTTTGACCTTTGATGAGAGATTTAACCTTTTTGGAGCTTTCTTGAAACCTGTATAGTTTATCCTTGTATTTTTTAGTTTCCTCTTCCAAAGAAGCCATTTCCTGTTCTAACTCACTATACTCCAGAATTTTAGCATCTAACTCATTCTTGAGTTCTTGTGTCTTAGCCATAGAGATGTCAAGACTTTCTATAAGTTCATCTCTCTCCATACAACATTCATCTAACTTATCCTTGAGTCTAGCATTCTTCTTTCTTTCCTTTTTCAAAACACTAAGAGCATTAGTAAGTTCACTTTCAAGATCCTCTATTTGATTGCATTTTGAAATATCAAGCCCTTTTTCAGATTTCTTATCACTAGAGGTGCTACCCTTTTCAAAAACCATACATGCATTTTCCTTATCATTTTCTAAAGCATCCTCATACATACTAGCAACCAATTCATTATTTGTGCAATCATCCTCAAGGTGCCCAAAATTTCCACATCTAAAACATTTCATGATAATGAATTTATGTTTCGGTTCTTCTTCCTTTTTTGAAATGAATAGCATCTCATTTTCATCATCACTAGAAGAACTTTCACTATCACTGCTAGAACACTTACTTGCTTTGTCCAGGTAGAAGCTCTTCTTGTTCTTGTGTGAATACCTCTTTCCTTGATTGTTGTGCTCATCTTTGTTCTTTCTATAATACCTGTGCTTTTCAGAATCCTTGCTCTTAACATCCTGTATATCTTCATCACTTTCATTCTTGGAGACAAGATACTGATCAGTAGCATAATGACCAAACTTTCCACAGTTGAAACATCTTATATTTTTCTTGCTTTTGTGCTTTCTAGAAAACTTGCCTTTCTTGCTGTAGTATGCCTCTTCCTCACTAGAAGACTCATCACTTTCTTGAATCTGTTTGCCCTTTGATTTCTTGGAAGCTTTGAAAGCTGCCTCTTTCTTGACATCAACTTTCACTTGAGTTCTCAGCTCAAATGCTACAAGAATACTATGGAGCTCATCCTTTTTCAACTTATCTAAATCTTTAGCTTCCTCAATAGCAGAAATCTTTTCACTAAATCTATTAGGAAGAGATCTTAAAATCTTATCACACACATCATTTTCAGCAAGCTCAAGACCTAAGTCTTTCATGGAGTTAACAATCTCATCCATACGAAGCATGTAGTCACTAATATTTTCATCATAATTCATTTTGAGTTGTTCAAAAATACCTTTAAAGTGTCTCAATTTGGCCTTTCGAACATTAGCATCACTTGTATGAACCACCTGCAACTGTTTCCACATTTCACTAGCTGTCTTGCAGTGAATCACTTTGGTAAGATCATCCTTCTGTAAACCCTTCAAGATTGCATTCATGGCTTTTGAGTTGTTGTGATGTAAGAGCCTGTCTTCTTTAGTGTATGGACCATTTATAGGGATAGTGTACCCATCTTCAATTACTTCCCATACCTCATTACCAAGTGCCATTAGATAGACTTTCATTCTTGCACTCCATAGACCGAAATCTGATCCATCAAGAATAGGTGTTGCATTGCCGCTTGAATAATCCATTGTGTTCTTTGCAAACTTTTCCTTCAAGTTGTTAAACTTTTTGAAGGTACTAGCTCTAATACCAATTGAAGAACACAAGCTTATACTGAGAGGGGGGTGAACAGTATAAGACCACTTTCTACTTTTTCTTTCGATTCAACTTGCAGTTCAATATTATGCAGTGAATATATAATCGTATCAAAAACAAAAATCAAATCAATGCACATAATATCATCCATAATAGAGACACAGCAAATTACGTGGTTCACCCAACGCGGGCTACTCCACGGATAAAATTTTTACTAAATTTTATCACCTCAAATTTTGGGAAACATGTCCCGATTACAAAGTTTATGGGCACCAACCCAAAGGAGATACCTTCCCCTAGCTCTACTCAATATGGTGATCCTCTAGAAGACCTCTGCCTCTGCAGCCCTTAGCAAGTTGAACTCTATCCATAGAAGACACCTGTCTTCCCTGCTCTGGCTGGAGACCTCTGTCCTCAACTCTATCACCGCATAGTCGGTCCTCTTATCTGCACCAAAACATAGTCCTTCGGTCTGGCACTATTGTCCTCGAACTTGCACCTCTATGCAATTACAACACTCGATCAAATATCCACTTATGCACCTTTGTGCAAACACAGTAGCAATGTCTTCGCACACTCTGCTCTTCGACGATCGAACTTCTCCCCGCACTTTGCTTCTTCGAAAGTCGCACTTTGAATGCACACTTCGATCGATGATCAAACTCTCCGAACAGCCCTCCTTTTATACTAACAATCTCAAGATTAGATTCTTGGTCTTAGTCGGCTGTATATCCCTAAAACAACGTCGATCGCACAACCCTACACTTCGTCGGCTCAAGGTTAACTCTGTCGGCTTCAACCACCTCTGTTGTTCTGTAGCTTTTCTCGTGAAACTACAACATGTCGCGATATCATGACACTTTTACAACCATACACCTTCTATAGCCTGTTGTCGCGAAATCGTGACACCTTGGCCTTTGTCGACTTCCTTTGTGCTTTTGTCACGAAATCGTGACACCTTTGCCTCTTGCTAACGTCATCTCACTTCTATCGTGAAATCATGACCCTTCTAACTTCATGGCCTACTTCTTTGCTTTTGTCATGAAATCATGACATTACTGATGTCATACAGTCTCTCTCCTCTTAGAGTCGCGAAACTGCAACATGTCATGAAATCGTGACATCTTCCTGCTCTAGAGTCTGCACTTGCCTTTTGGTCGCAAAACTGTGACATGTCGCGAAATCACGACATCTTCATCCTGTTGGCTTCTTCACTTCTGCCTATCGCGAAATCATGACACTTTCTGCATCCGTACATTTTTCTTTCATCTTGTCATGAAATCGCGATGCTTTCAACTTTCAAAAGCTTTTCCTGCAACCTATCGTGAAATAATGATGCTTTTGGCTTTCGTACGCTTTCTCTACTGCCTATCACGAAATCATGACACTTCTGGCTTCCATATGTTTTCTTTACTACCTATCACGAAATCGCGACACTTCTAGATTTCGTACAATTTCTTTTGTAGCTTGTCACGAAATCGCGACGCTTCTCCTTTCAGGCTCTTCCCTTTGCTGCATGTCACGAAATCGTGACAGTTCTCACTTCGAGCTTTTTAGTATGCCGTGAAATCGTGACAGTCCTCAACTTGACCTCTGCAGCATGTCACGAAATCATGACATTTTACATGTAACTTTCTCTCTCTTCGAACTTGTCATGAAATCGTGACAGTTCTTTTTGCGGACTCTCTCTTTAGCATCATGTCATGAAATCGCGACACTTTTTCGTCCGAACAACTTACTTTGCAGAATGTCGCGAAATCATGACACTTTTCCTTCTCTGCCTTCTTGCACTTTTTGAGTCACAAAAATGCGACATGTCACGAAATCGTGACACTTTCCATCTACTCTTCTTCCCTGCCAACATGTCACGAAATCACGATAGTTTTTCCTGCTTTGTCTCTGTCTTCCAGCATGTCGCGAAATCGTGACACTTTTGCCCGAACTTTCTCTCTCCTCAAACATGTCGCGAAATCGTGACAGTTTTGCCAACACTTTCTCTCTCCTCAAACATGTCATGAAATCGCGACAGTTTTGCTAGCACTTTCTCTCTCCTAAAACATGTCACGAAATTGTGACAGTTTTTCCAGTCACCTACATACTTTTTCTTACTTGTCTTTTTCTTGATCTTTTGCAACTGGGCTACCCTGATCTTCTTGGAAACTCATTGTCCATGCTGAAACCTTCATCAAGACACATTCTTTGACATCAAACCAAATTGCTTCAAGACCTTCTTGACATCAATGACAACATCTACACTTAGAGTAAAGGCAATGTACCCAAGGTACCCAAAATTGCCAACACAATATGGAGTAGAGGGTAATGATCCTTTAAGTATGTTTTGTTCATGTATCTAAAATCCACATAGAGGCAAATATCTCCATTTGTCTTTCTAATAGGTACTAGATTGGCTACTCATGTAGAGTGCTTAATTGGGTAAATAATATTTGTATTAAGTAATTTTAATACCTCTTGCTTCATTAGTGCTTCCATATTGGAATTAACTAGCCTTTGCTTTTGCCTAAATGACTTAGTATTGGGTAGTAGTTATATTCTATGTTGGATAGTGTCTTTGCTATAAAATTTCAAATCACCATAGCTCCATGTAATGATATCACTAAAAAATTTACATAAGGCAAAAAAAATTTAAAATTCCTCTTTAGAACACAACACTCTAATCTTCAAGTTTCTTCCAATTTTAATCTAATCTTCTCTAAAATTTTGCTCATCAATATTCATTTTTTGGCTAGTTGACCAATCACTACTATCAAATAGACTTTCGAGAGTGATCAAACCCTTGGGAATGTGATTATTCTTTAACTGAACCACATCTTCATCTTGATCAAGTATTCAATCATGTTTATACAAGCTACCTCCTAAATTAAGAAGTCCAACTTCTACTCATGATTATTGAACACCTACCAAAAGGTGTCTTTATTTGGCATAGAAGGTTTGAAAGCAACTTTAATAGATTTCATGTTTCTCCCTAGTTTTGAAGCTATATAGAAATTTTCCCCATGGGAGGCTAGTGCATCAGCTTGTGCATTTTGTTCTCTAGGAATTATTTTTATGTTTAAAGATTCAAAGCTTTCAAAAAAATCCCATACTCTATTTTGGTATAACTTTAGATAATGTTGCTTGCTACTGCATTTTTATGTAACTTGGTTTACTACCAGTTCAGATTCATTATAGATCATCAACAACTTTACTCCTAGCTTCTCTACCTTTCGTAACCCTATGTAAAGTGCTTCATATTCCACTACATTATTGGTGTAGATCTAGGTAAGATGGTACAAAATATGCTTAATTCCTTCAAAGGGTGATATTAGCACTATTCCAGCTCTAGCATCATTTATGCATTTAGCTCCATCGAAGCATTATTTCCAAATTTTATTTTTTAGATCTCCTTATTTGATATATCCAAAATATTTTTCTTTTTTGCTTTTAAGATGGTTTATGTGCCTAGCCTTGTTTCAATCATAGCATTAATATCTCTAAGTGAAAACTCATCTTTAGTTTGTAGCTCATCTATGATTGCTTCTAATGGGTCAACTTCATCACTAATCATGTTGACATGGTCCTCCTATTTATTTTTTTATATGATATGGGATGGGATTTTTTGCATATATCTTTACCTTCCTACCCTTATGAGGAATTTTCATGTGTGAGTAGTCTAGAGATAGATAACCTCCTACTTTGGTTGTAAACTCCCAAGAAAGACATATTCTAAAGTATTATTCTAGGTCCACCACAACAACCTCTTGTGTAACTCTTATTTGTGGTATCTCATGAAGCACCATGGGTATATCCTTGATTACACCTATAGTTTTGACTAGGGCTCCATCCAACTGAAACACTCCAAGACTAGACCATGTATATTCCATACCCATTGCTTCATAGATTGTTTTAGGTATTATTTTTATTGTTGCTCTGGAGTCTATCATACAATTTTTTATGATCCATCCATCCATGTGTAGGGACATGTAAAAAAAATAGGCTATTTTTACCCATTCATGGTGTTGGTTTACCTTGAGCTAGATTCAACTCTAGATGAGATTGGTCTTTAGGCTGAGTGGATTTTAGTGATTCCCAAAGAAGTTCAATCTATCCCATAATCATTAGATCATCATACATTTTTGCTTTGGATTTATTTTTTTTCATCTCCTCTATATATTGAAACTTGAAGACTATGGCTATGTTTTCTCTCTTTTTGGTTCATAAAATTTCCTTCAATACTCCTATGTTGCTTCAATTCTTTATCGTTTTGTAATAGAAGGATACCAAAGCTTATTCCTAGCCTAATCCTAATTTTTGGCTTCCTTCATTTATACTATATTTTTTTATCTTTAGGATACTCTAATAGAGGTTCCTCTTTGCTTTGAGTAGGTTAGGGTAATTTCTATTTTGGCTAGTTTGTTTGCTAAGATGGGACTTTGAATGGATCCAATCTCTTGGGGTCTACATGTAATGGCTTCTTGTTGGACATTTTCAAGACTAATATAGGCTCTTCCTCTATTGGATCTTGCATCATCATATTCTAATCTACCTCCCATATCATGTTAACTCGACTGTTTTATACTTTCTCTACCTTTTCTACTGGCACCATCTATGCTTGATGTTGGTAGACCATAAAAGTGTCTTCTCCATTTGGATCATTTTAGGCTAACCACCAATTATTTGATTCTGATGATGAAATGGAAGGACCATCCTCTTGGTTACTACTATGTTAGGCTTTCTACAAAAACCACTAGAATAAGCCCCTTGGTCTTTTTTCATGTATGGAAATCTCTTGGGCTAGAAATTATTGCCTTTTAAGCCTTACTATCTAAAAAATATCACAGATCCAAAAGTAAATAAGCTACAATATTAAAGATCATATATTAATATCAAGAGTAGAGTTATATTTTAGAGCATATATAGGCCAATATAATGATAAAATAGCATTCACTTATAATATCAAATATGGATTTAAAATGGCCAATAATTATTCATGTACAAGCATGAAGAATACTTGCAATATTAATTGCTCAAAATATAAATATAAGATTTATTATCAATGAGATTGATTCTCCTTTTTCTCTTGTTGTATTCATTACATTGTATGTATCTTTGTCTCCATAATATAGATATAGAATATGACTCTTCATATACTTGACTATTGCTCTCCATATGACAACTTCCATGACCTTTGGCTTATAATCTTGCCACTTGTATACTAGATTATTCACTCTCTTCTTACATGCATACTTGAATTAATGACACGTGCACAATTCTACATGACTCTTACTCTCCTACATGTACTCCTAGTACATGATACTATGCACAACCTCAAATTACATATTTGCACATTTACATACATGGCACTTGTGCACATTCTCTCAATACATACTCACACTCTAACTTACATAACACTTGTGCATTTCCTACACATTAACACTTGCATGAAATGGGGAATATAAATCACTCACCTAAACTATGGACTCAATCCTAATCAATTACATATTTACATTTGTACCATAAAGGTATTATGGGGATACATTTGCATGTACCAAATAATATAATATTTCTCAACACCCCCTATATTATATTATTTGGTTATTGAAGACTTTAGTCTTCAATATTGGTATTTATATTTATCTTCAATCATCATGTGACCTTGAATTATTCATGAAACTCTACTTGAGATTTATCTTTAGATTCATTCTTGAGTTCTGCTATGAATTCCCCTTCTTCATTATTTGATCTTCAATATTTATATCTTCATTATCTGGTTCACGAACTGCTTGAGCTTCTTTTTTTCTTAATCTTTGGTTCATGTGTGACTTCTCCATATTTAACCTCTTGTTCATGTGTTTCTTTTATTCCTAAAATATATAAATATTTATTTAAAACATCATAATAATTTCCTAAATTTGAAGTGCTTGGAGTATCAATATTGCATGAATAATAAAACATTATTTTTAGAGATGATTCATTTGAATCATTGATCAATAACTATTTTTGTTTTTAGAGTTTTAATCAACTATTTTTTCTTTTGATTTTCATATTTATGAAGTTCAAGTGAGAGCAACCATATACATTATACTACCTATATCAATAGGTATCATAATTTCATCCTTTGAATTATCAATTTCTTCAACAAGCTTTGAATGTAAATAATATTCAAATGTCTCAAAACTTTCATCGATGGCTTATCTATAGATAAATTGTATAGCCATATCTAGCTTTCCCTTAGATTTTTCAATCAATTTACCAATGCCATACTTTATAACTTCCAATCTTTTCTTCTTGATTATGGATTTCATATTGTCTTCCATAATAACAAAATTTTGTAATTCAATTCCATTGAAGTTGAAAACCTTACAACTCACAAGTTAAAAATAACACAAATAATAAATTTGCAAATTTAAAATTTTCTAAATTTTGATGTAGTAATCCTTTTATCTCCTTAATACATTAAATTTTAAAAATTTCAAAAACTTCTTTTAATTTCAAAGTTTCTCAAAAATTAAAGAACTTCAAAAATATTTAATAACTTCAAAAACTTGAAAAATAAATCTTCTAACTTAAATTCTTCAAATAACTTCAAATATCAAAACTTTAGAAAATTAAATCAAATAAACCTTAAAAACTATTTGAAGTAGAAAACCTTATCACTCCATGCTTTAATATTAAAAATTTTAATTAATAATTTCAAGCTATAATAGAAAAACTTATCTCCTAAAAACCTTATAACTCATAGATAACAACAACCTTATACTAGTTAAATCACTAACTTATAACTCCAATTAATTAAAGTACTTAGGTATTTAATTTACACTAAGGTAATATAGCTAACCTTGTTCACCACTTTAGTTGACTTGCATTTTTAACCTTCTTCACTTGCTCACTTATTCAACCTGGCTAGGACGCGCTAACATATCAACACTCTTAATATTCCACATTAAGGCTTGAAATAGCCTTTTAAAATGTGTCAACCTCAACCCTAACTCCACATGTTATTCTATGTGCTATCCAAAAATTTAAACATTAGCAACAAACATTGTAAATGTTAGTTACCAATGAATAAATTTTGGTAACTTAGGCTTTCTGCATTAACGACTATTGAGTATCCACCTTCAAGACATGTTTATTCTTCTAGTTTTATGTCCTCAAAAATACAAAAAATGTAAGAGATGTCCTTATTTTATGCTTAGGATGTTTGATGTTGCTTTCTTACAGATATTAGTCTCCTAAAAAAAAATTTCTCCTCACTTTCTTATTTATGATGAAGTTTATTTAAGATAGCAAATTCTTTGGACAACGATCCTATGATCACTAGGTGGTTGCTTTCAACATCGAATCATGCTCATATTTTTTTTATATACAATATTTTAGAGAACATTGCCCTTCCATGTCCTTCTTAATGTAAATGGTGCATAGTTTCAATTGCACTTATATGATGCTCTCCTATTCATATTCTTATGTTGGAGACACTTAGATGATGCTCTCCTACTATTCATCTTCTATTGGAGATGCTTAAATCTTGCTCCCCTCCTATCCATATTATTCTACTAGAGACATTTATATGATGCTCTCCTCTTTTCCTTCTTCTTTTGTAGACACTTAGATGATGCTCTCCTTCTATCCGTCTTCTTCTACTAGAGGTACTTAGATTTTATTGTCTACCTCTTCTAGAAGTGCTTAGATTTTGTTGTCTACCTTTTCTAGCAATCCTTAACATTTTTCACCTCTAATAGGGACACTTATATAGTGCTCAACTCTATCAATCTTAGGTAGGGACACTTAGATAGCATTCAACTCTTTTAGTCTCTAGTAGGTACGCTTAGATAGGACTCAACTATGTTTGAATTTCTCTTCTTCGTAGTGCTTAGATAGTGCTTAACTTCTATCCAAATTCCTCTGTTGGTTACTCTTAGGATGGTGCTTCATATCTTAGGACAGTATTCTAATACCTATATAATATTTTGTGATGATATTGGGATAGTGCTATTATACCTTCCCTATATTCTTCTAATGATGGTGCTTAGTGATAGAAATTTTTTGATAGCTTTATATTTAAGGATCTTATACTTCATTGAATCAAAGGCCAAGATTAAAATATAAGTACTATTTCTAGTAAGCCTTATTTTTTTGGTTATTTAATCTAACTAGAATTCTTTCTTTATCTCTAGAGGTTTCTTCTCTATACTTCTCAGTACTATCCTTATCTATTCTTTCTATACTTCTTAGTACATTTCTTATCTTATCCTCTCTATACTTCTTAGTACAATTCTTATCTATTCCTAGAAGCTTATACTACTTCTCAATATTTGTAGGAAGCTTTGATGCTTCTCAATCTGGTGGAATCTAACTCCAATATCTAAAAATATTTCTTCAATGTCTTATATTACACCTAAGAACAAAATATGATTCTCATCTATTTTATAAAACCAAATATCAATATCAAGGTAACTATGAATATCCCCTCATGCCCAAATATCTCTTGAGTTGGCTCTCTCTATCAATGTCCAACTATCTCTTGAGTTGGTTCTCTCTATAAATGTCCAACTTTATCTTGAGTTGGCTCTCTTTATCAACGTCCAACTTTCTTTTGATTTGGACCTCAATAAAATTAGTTGAGTCCTAGTCCTTATTGGTTTTCCCTCAACCAAGTGGAAAGAACCTGGCATCCAAAATTAAGTGACTTTTTTGTGTCCTCTCAATCTTTACTTAATCAAACCTTCAAAAATTGAGTCCAAGTCTTCACTACTTTCATATTGGATAGACTCTAATATAACTCTATCAAAAATAGATAGAGTTAAATGGTGGTGGCTCTAATACCATTGTTGGATTTTAAGCCTTACTATCTCAAAAATATTATAGGTCCAAAAGTAAATAAGCCACAATATTAAAGGTAAAAATATTAATATCAAGAGTAGAGTTATATTTATGAGCAATCAAATATATATCTAGGGAAATATAATGATAAAATAACATTCACTTATAATATTAAATATGAATGTAAAATAGCCAATAATAATTCATGTATAAGCGTGAATAATACTTAAAATATTAATTGCTCAAAATATATATACAAGCTTTATTATCAATGAGATTTATTCTCCTTTTTCTCTTGTTGTAATCATTACATTGTATGGAACTTTGTATCCATAATATAGAAATAAAATATCACTCTTCATGTACTTGACTATTGCTCTCCATATGACAATGTTAGAGTTAATGTGTACTTTGTTTGTTAGTTATGACATGTGTCCTTGACACTTGTCATATTATCATATAGGCCTCATGCCTATATATTGTACTTATTTTGTATCAATTACATCACATATTTTTCCATTCCCAACATTTGGTATCAGAGCCCAGGTGCTCTCCTACCCTATGTAAACCCTTGAGGGGGTATTTCCCTCATGGAAATCCCCCCTTCATTTTTTTCTCCCTCATTTTTTTTCTCCATTGCTTAGGGAGTATGCTCTCCACTTTTGTGGATCATAAACCAAAAAGCAATGGAGAAGAAATCATGGCTGCCCCTGAAGCTTCATTTCTTGGAGCCATGAAATGTTGAGGAGTAGATTTTCTCTATTTTGCACCAGTTTATCATTTTTTTAATGGTGTAGATTTTTTTGTGAGGGTTTTACCAAGTTTTTTTTTTCTAAATTATTTTTCGAACTACTCATCAAAGCCACAGATCATGGTGGCCCTATAATTTTTTTTATACCCAAATATAGACTAGATCTGAGAGAGCCAACAACCCTCCATTTGTGCTTGTGAAAATGCTTTCTATAGAGATACTAAACTCTCAGTAATGCTCAAGCTTCAGAGGTTGTTTCACCTTATCAATGGTGTTTGAGCTCTCGACTTTTAATGATTGTATGCTAGAGTTTTTTGATGCATAGGGAATACAAATGGTTGTGAAGGTTATGTGAGACATCAAATAAAGTGGGAGATAGGGATATTATGGCAGACGCGGTGCTATGTAGTCAGAAAAAAAAATTGTTTTGTTCCCGGGCTCACTAGACAAGGTTATTTTTTTGGAATAGCATCCTTATCACCGTGATTTGGAGATTTATGGTGAGCCACCAAGACCCATTTGATACAATATACACAGCCATAGATAGGCCCTTGCCATTTTCTCCATTTTATAGATGATGGCTCCTTTGTATCCCTGATGGCCGAAAGGAATATTCATTTGGAGAAATATTCATTTGCAATTTTTTTAAACTAAAATTCAGATTACTGAGATCTGAAGCCTGATCTAGATCTAGATTTCATTTTAGTTTTCATTCTAAAGCCTTCGAATATTCTCATTGGCCATCTATGCGAGAGCAAGAGCGGTATGTCTTTGGGTAGAAAATTTATCTTGTTTATGGCCAGCGCCCTTGTCAATTGTATGGCACTATGCGTATTTTGCATTGGAGATCTTCTTTCTGGATTTATGATCACCAGGAGAGACCTTTGAGAATGTCACCTTGTCTCTTTATGAAGCCTCTTTATGAAAACAAATTTTGTTCTCAATCGACATGTTGGTGCCTATGTAAGACTGGATTAATCCCAAAGGTGAAGTGTAGGTTAGGTAGTACTATAAAATCTATGAAGCTCTCGCATATCCAGACGAGTGGTGGTATCATTGATTGTAACACTATTTTGGCTCTCAAAGTTGTCGAATAGGAGGACTCAAATTTTGATTCATCAGCCTCCTCCCATGGATTGATAAATGACTAATCTTTGCAACAAACCCAAGCACAACAACATCCTCATGGATCCCGAATTCAGCCTGGAGCTTCTCGTAGCTAGAGCTGCACTTGCTATTGTCTCTACTGCCAAGCACAATAGTTGAAACTACATAATTGTGTGTCAGCATGTGTTTATAACAAGAACACTGACTTGGATGTACACCACTAGAACACACAACAAAAGATAATCATCGCTCAAACATCGGTCCACTTGGAGGTCAACATCTTGTCACGAGCTACCAATCGATCGTGAAATCTACCAAACCACGTGGATGAGAGAAGTCTTACAAAAAACTGGTAATGGCCACTCAGAACATAGACATGGTCACTATGATTTTTTTTCCTAAAATTACATTCAGATCTACATCCTTTGTATCCATCATGTGGGGCACGATAATGTAAAGCTGAAGGAGTCAGAGGTGATGTCGCAGAATGGCTCAGCTAAGGCGATAGATAATATGGAAGTGTGATGGAAGGGTGCACGAATAATATGCCTAGTGTGCTACCTTCATTGAATTCATGGGTATTTTTGTAGTAAAATAAAATATCCCTGATCATAGTGTAATGGAGAAGCATCATTAAGGGTAAATTCTACGCACAAAAAAAATAAATTTTATTGCCCATTAAGGGCAAATATTTTAAGGGTGCAAGCATGACATGGGGGATAATTTTTTTTTATTACAAGGTCCAAAAATTTAAGGGGGTGGTATTTTTTTTAAAAATATATGGTCGTGTGATATAGTGATATAGTGGGGCATTATTAAGTACTTGATGTTTTAAGTGGCCGATAGTATGGTATCATTGGCAATTTTTTCCACATTAACGGTGGAAGTGGAATCAAAAGCCCACGTGAAATTCTCCTTCAAGGGAAAATTGCTATGTTCTTTTTTATTCCGCCATTGAGTGATGTTTTATATTTGTTGCCTAGAGAGGCATACTATTTTTCTACAAGATGAAGGCCCCATTGATAGCGAATATAGGGGTATTTATAGTCATCAAAAAGGTTTTTCTAAGATGGACACATTGGTGGTGTCCAATTATAATTTTGAGGTTATTTCATTTGTATTTTTTAGTCTTAAAGATATTGTATCATGGAGTGCACTCTCGGTTGAACCTGACACTCCCAAAACAAAATATATGTGATCCATGTATCTAGTCACTTTCTCTATAGCACCTGGAAAATGCAACAACTGGTTACCCATGCATTCTGATAGGATGAGGAGGTCACCATAAGGACACCTACTCTAGGGACTACAGACATAGACACCCTAGACTCTATCTAAGGACTTTTTTGGATCAACTTTTGAAGACTATAAATGAAGACACTTCAGAATATTATATTCTCTTCTTTCTTATTCACCTCTACATTTAGATTATATGGATCATTTTATTATATTTTATGGCTCATAATTCTTTTGTATTAAGAAGAATTTTTAGTAGATACCAACACCTACTAGATTGTGTTTCACCATGATGGGGGGTGATATTCATGATGAACCTAGTTAGTGACCTACGAGAAGCAACATACCTAGATTATGACCTGCAGAGGCAACAAACCCAGAAGTGGCTGACCTTGAGGCACTTAGACGGTTGATCTAGAGGCAACAGATCCAAGGAAGTGATTGACCTTGAGGCAACATATTGAGAAGTATACACTATTGATCTAGCATTATTCATAGTTGGAGAGCCAAACACCAAAATCATGAGCCTAGACCAAATCATGTAATAAAGGAGGATGTTAGGGTTCTTTTTTAGAAAAGTACACATTAAGGGGGAATGTTAGAGTTAATGTGTACTTTATCTATTAGTTATGACATGTGTCCTTGACACTTGTCATGTTATCATATAGGCCTCATGCCTATATATTGTACTTATTTTGTATCAATTACATCATATCTTTTCCCATTCCCAACAAACAACTCCCATGATATTTGTCTTATCATCTTGACACATGTATACTAGACTCTTCATTCTCTTCTTACATGCATACTTGGCTCTATGACACTTGCACACTTCTACATAACTCTTACTCTCCTACATTCCCTCCTAGTACAAGATACTTATGCACATCCTCACATTACATATTTGCACATTTACATACATGACACTTGTGCATATTCTCTCAATACACACTTACACTCTAACTTGCATGAAAGGAAAAATATAAATCACTCATTTAAACTATAGACCCAACCCTAGTCTCTTACACATTTACATTTGTACCATAAAGGTACCATGGGGTACAATTACATGTACCAAATAATGTAATATTCCTCAACAAAAATTCCTCTTAGCTTCTCTTCTTTTCATGGTAGTGGCATCATTGGTTAAGTTATTTAATACCAATAGTATTTATTTTGTGTCGACTAGTTCTTGGGGATCAAGGGAAGGTAAAATAGGTATAGCAGGTGACATTGATAATACTATTGTTGTAGGGTTCAACAATATGGCTAGAATTTTTACTACACGATTGGAGCAACATTTGGCATATGTGTAATTGTGACCAGGGGTTGTGTTTCCTATATAGATTGTAACGTTTTCAAAAAATATGGTATTATGTTTTGGAAGGAAGCTTACCTATAGGAATTAAAGCATTCTCTGTAGCTACAATAACTTGATGAATCTATGATAATGTTAGCATATTTTACTAACGTATCAACAAACCTAGGCCTAGATTAAAAGCATGGAGATAATAGTATAATACTTGAGCATTTGTTGGCTTGATGTCTTATGGAACTCTATTCTAGATTCTGTTGAATCTAATATTAAATTCCATAATTACAATGAAAATGGGTCTATTAGCTCATTAAATTCTTGGACCAATCTACCAACAAGTTGATACCATGTGTTGATGCTCCCATCTTGAAGGGTCTAGTATCAGTATGATACCTTACATTTAAATGACAGTACTAATAGTCTTATCTTAATATATTTATCTTTTATTTTATGGATAGTATCCAAGGAAGCTATATATTGATAATGCTCATATGTCATTTTCTAGTAACATCATAAGCTAGTAAGGATTTTAGAGCTGCTTAAGGAATTGGGTTCTAATTTACTAGATTAAGTGATCCATTGTTATTCCAATCAAGATAATTTTGTTGAGGTGGAGGCTAAGCCATTCATTCAGATCTAAGCGAGTGATAAGATTATGGAGAGCCAAAATTTATAGAACCTACATGTTTTTTAGGGGATGATGAAGGAGATGATGGAGATCTATGTCTTCTAAATATCAACAAAGATATCTCGATAAATTACATTGGTTCATCCAACTCTTTGTCTATTGATATTGTGATCATAAGCCTATAATTTAAATCCTAGATAGGTTCTTTATGAATGGAGTCATCAGGTGATTGTGAATATAATGTATTAAATTAGAACATCAATAATATTCTACTCAATTAGGGAGGTAAGATTTGGGTCCCATTAGGCATGCCAAAAACTCTTGTGTGAATTTTTCTTAGGTGGATGAATTGTGTCCTCAAGACCTCAACCAAGATTAGAATACCTAGTATAGATTTTGGATCAAAATTTAGAGTAGATCGGTTCCTATGGTACTAGCTAAAGTAACAAAAGAGATATAGCAGACTAAAGAAATAAATACATAGAGTTAGAAGCTAGAACTTAAAATGATTGATATTTAGAAACATTAAGAGACATAAGAGCATGAGAGTCTCATTCCCTTAACTAAACTAAAATACCTAATAGACCAGCCATCATCCAATATTATAGAGCATTAATCAAATTGCACATACATGACTAAGCATTCCAAAAAATAAAGAAACAATAATATAAGGAGAAATCTAGATAACAAAATAACTTTAATAGAATACACCATTCATCCAATTTTAACATAAATGCTTAACAAAGAAATCAAAATGCATACATGTTCTACAAAATTCTTAGATAAAGGCCAAACAACACTTCAATTTTCATTAAGAGGTTTATAACATTCAATCATATAGCTTATGCAATTATAAAAGCTAAAGAGTCAACACTTCAAAATGAGTTACATTCTAGAATATATAGTTTTTACATTGTATTTAGTTATCCTGGTATGATTGCCTTTAAAATTAACTATAGGCCTGTCAAGTTAGTGTAGCACATGTGCATCCATTTCCAACTCATCTGGTGCCACTATAATAATGTCATTATGTTGATGTGGCTGGCTATAATTTTTTCTAAGAACATGGTATCCTATGTGTCTCAAGCTGGTTCTTGAGACTATCTGACATATTTGCTTTATTCCACACTACTCGATGACTAGTCCAATTGCATCAAGATAAGTGTTTAATGGGGAAGCATTCAATTGTTAATATTATTTGACAATATATTTTGATTTCTAAGAGTAGGTTTGAGCTCTTTGGTATTCTATTGGATTCTTTTGCCTTAGCCAAAATTAGTCTAGCTCTTATTTTCCAAGTGTCATACATTTTTTTACTTGAATAACGTCAGCCTAATAAAAAATTTGGACCTCCTATCAACACTTAGATAAATTCTTGATTTACCTCATTGGATGTCAAACTTTTATGATCACCTTGATGACATTAGTGCTTTAAAATTTTGTCTACCTTCTACACTTAGTTGCTTTTTCAATGCGCACTATTAGATGTCAAAAATGCTCCTACTTCAAAATTATTCACCTTCTTATGTTGGGCTTCATGCCTTAGAAAATATTTGGTTGTGGTCTTGACCTTCCTTTATGTGGAATACCAGATATCAGATTATTACACCTTTATTAATGTTCATTATTTAGGCATCTAGCTAGCTAGATATCCTTTGTACCAGACTTTTTTGTACCTTTTGATGATGTCAGCATCAAAAAGTTCTAGCCTTGATTTTTACGTAGTCAATTCTAGGTCCAACTCATTGCTATGTCAAACTTTTTCACTACTCATAGTGACGTAAATACTCAAAAAAATTTGGCCTCCCACTTACACTTAGCTATTTTCTTTTGGGTCTAGCATTGTGGCAAAATACCAGATTTAGAATTATGGAACTAGCAAGCTAGCTTGTGCACCTAACCCTTTCTACTTTGCAAAATATTTCTAAAATATTATTGTATATGTGGGTGATTAATTAACCCACACTAACAAGGATCAAAATGTTAGTATCAATATAATCCCACTTAGACACCTCTTACACAAATGCATAGACACCTAATACGCAATTAGAGGCCCATAGAAATTGATTTTAAAGCCATATTCCCTAGCATTTTTATGTATATCAGCCATTTTTTATAGTTACCTTTTCACCCTAGTTATATACTATATGATTTTGGGGTATGGGACTATGTACTTAGGATACAAGATATATTGGTATATTAACAATTAGTGCATATTTTGTATCATATGTACTTTGTGATGATGTTTTTCTTTGTATTTCACTTAAGGTTGCATGCTTATTTTTAATACTTTAATCATATGATACTCTCTAATCTATCATGGTTTTGCATGATATATTACTAATATGATGTATATAATAGGTTACCTAAAACCTTGCATGCTAGTCAAAAAGATAAAAAACTATGAGATATGCCTCAATAAACAAAAATA
This sequence comes from Wollemia nobilis, assembly GCA_028583015.1. Lineage (NCBI taxonomy): Eukaryota > Viridiplantae > Streptophyta > Pinopsida > Araucariales > Araucariaceae > Wollemia > Wollemia nobilis. Next base: position 934,571 of record JAQPPZ010017049.1, on the reverse strand, counting down.
GAGGGCATAAAATGATGTCGTAAATAAGTAATATAGGTGATATATACCTTAGCCTATATCACCTTATTGTAGTACTCAATAAGCATGATGTGTCAAACAAGAAATTTGTACCTCTATAGGAGATAAACAATACACTATAGTTTAGGCAAGTGCAATGCATCAATCAAGAAATACCAACCACTATAGTGTGACAAGAAACCACAATGCATTCTAGTAAGCATAATATGTTAAACAAGACATGCTTACCATTATAGTAGGGGTAGGCTAAAGTGACACCATCAATAAGGATTATAGGTCATATGTACCTCATCCTAAGAACACCCTGCAACTTTCAGCAAGCATGATATGTCAAACAAGATATACTCACCACTATAGGAAATACCAATACACTATAGTATTTAGCAAACATGATGTGTCCAAAAAGGTGCACCAACCACTATAGTATAAAAATCCAACCACAAGATAGTATCCAACAAATATGATGTTTCAAACAAGACATGTCCAACACTACTATGGGAAAAGAAAAACTATAATACAATATCTAATTGATATGATATATCAAAATAGGTATATCCACCACTACTAAGAACGGAACCAAGAGTACACCAAGAACACAAATATATGAAAGTGATCTATCTCTTGATATAACTCATATATATTGAATTTGATGAGCATGGTGTGTCAAGTAAGACATGCCCACCACGATAGAGAGAGAATAAAAAAAGAAAAAAACATATGATCAAAATATTCACTACAACATGCCCAAAATAAGAAGATCCTATGAGTAAGAGAACTTACATATCCCTACTACAATGATTTAAGATCACACTCTACAATATTCAACAAATTGTGATGTGTCAAACAAGATATTTTACCACTATAATGGGAGAGAACTATGATTGATCGATTATATAATTGGGTTTTTAACATTTTTATTGTGCATAAAATATAAAAAAAAAGTGCTTCCTTGGTGGTTGCAATATATATAATATGGAATATAGAATGGGATAAACTAAGGTACTTTGGTTTATGGCACTTAAAGCATGGTACTAACACAAAATGTGACATAAAACAAAAGGGAAGGCTTTGGAGATACCTTACTATCCATTATTGGTAATAACAACATCATAATGGGGAAAAGCAAACAAAGTTAGCAGTAATAAATGGCAACTAAAAAGGACAACAAACACTAGGCAACGAGAAAATTATAAACTAATCACACATATGTAAGAATCAAAGATAAAAGGATGATAAAATCATTGCTTGTTAGTCCAAAATCATCAAAAAATTAGGATCACTAGTTAAAGTGGTAATCCTGGTTAGTAGATAAAAATATTGATAATAACATCATAAAAACATAAAAATATATACTTGCCCTTGCCCTTGTATTTTTTATGCACATTATCAATTTTAAGAACAAGGCCTCTGACATATAAATCATGATGATAGAATTTCTTATTATGTTATTTAGAAACATGAATCTTGTAGGCCCTATTATTCTCAAGAGCACAAAGATACCTCTTAGCAAGAGTAGTGTGTTTGATAAGATGGGCTTCTTAATACTCTTGATTATGCTCTTTATGATAATAATTATTTAGAGAAATATCCAAGAAATGTGATTTAATATAAAGTGACAAACAACTTCAATACTATAAACCAAAGAAAAATAAGTTTCCCCTATGGACATCCAAATCCTAGTGTGGTATGCCCACAATGTAGGAAGCAACTTTTAGTGACAATTGTTTTTTATTATTTGATAGTGTTTTATATATTTTAACCATGATATTATTATTAGACTCAACTTAATTGTTCCCTTATAGATAGTAAGGCATGGAAAAATAATGTTCATGGAATTAACCTCAATTGCATGAACATCCATTAGGCCTTGAATGATAAAAATAATAGGTTCAACCTAAAATTTTATCATAAAATTTGTTTCAATTATTTTCTCACAGGTATAATTTTTTTGATCAAAGCAACTAGAGAGTTAACCTCAACATTTTTCCTTCATGGGGAATGCTTAATGTAAAAAGGACTCAAAATTTTTAATCATATTTTTAACGATGTGATCATAAGGGATTAAATTTTGTGCTTTGAAAACATACTTGCCTAATATTTTAATGGTTGCAATTTGGAAATACCCTAACACTTTGATGTATTGAACATTATTACATTGAGTAGTTAAGAGCTCTAAAATTAAAGCCTCATATTTTATGACATTTTTGTAATGCTAGAAATATTTAATCAAATTTCCATAGGGACAATTTGGTGAGTTGGAGAGTTGAGAAAATATCAACTTCCGACCCAAATTAATTTTTTGCACCATCTAAGTGAAGGGTCTAAGTGTCAAGATGAAGTTCCAATTTAGGCTTTGTTTAATTAGGAGAAGTATCCTTCTTTTCCTTATCTTTCAAATCCTATTTTCTCTTAGAGGCTGCATAAGGCTCCAAGATAGCTTTCTCCTATTCAATGAAAACATAGGGACTAAATTATTGAATAAGACTAGAAGCAATGGAGGAGGGAAATATGAAAAAGTCATGAGCAACACAAGAAATAATCATGGTATCTTCATATTTCAATGCTTAATTTAAGTACTGTTTATTTGGATATGGAGTAGTAGAAAACTAATCAACAATAGCATGTGCTTTCACATCCTTTTTAGTGATAATACTAAGATCAAACTCTTGCATTATGGTGATCCATTTTCCATGTGGGTGTCACTAAGGATGTATGGTTTTTGAAGAAATTATCTTAATAGATATATCTTAATGACAACATAAGTTATTTGATACAATATATAGTGGCTAAGATTATTACAAGTAAATAAATGACCAAGCAATATTTCTTCATGGGAGTGTACCTGGTTTCTATTAAATAAGTGTATCACTAATATAATACATGACATACTCTTTATTATTATCATCTTGTTAAGGACTACTCCCGATGACACCTAAGTAGTTGATATATATAAAATAAAAGGCTTATCTAGGTTAGGTTAGAAAATATTTGGGGGCTACAAAAGAAATTTTTGGAACTTGAAAAGCCTTATCATAACTTTTATCCTATTCAAAATTGGCATCATTCTTAAGAAATTAATTGAGTGGATAATCATATGATAGTTGTAAGCTTCCCCAAAAAACATTTCATATCTTTGATAGTATGTAGGAGAGGCATAGTGTCAATAGCCTTTATTTTTTTATGGTTCACATCTATGCCCCAATGAGACACCATGAAGCCTAAACGTTACTACTAGAAACACCAAACACACATTTCTCTAGGTTAAGTTTGACCTTATAGTGGCATAATCAGTAAAAAATAATCTAAAGGTCAATGAGATGATAAACCCATTTCTTAGACTTACTCAAAAAATAATCATTATGAGGCTCCACTATCTTCTCAATTAGATTATAAAATATTGTTATCATAGCCTTTTGATAAGTTACTCCAATGTTATTTAGTCTAAATGGCATGACAACATAGCAAAGTGTATCCTAGGATGTGTAAAAGTTGTTTTATATTGATCCTTAGGGGTAAACCATATTTGGTTATACCCTAGATAGTTATCCACAAGGGATAAAATATCATACCCCATAGCAAAATCAACAATAGTATTTATTGAAGGTAGAGAAAGTTATCCTTAGGTCACAACTAATTTTAATAACATTTTATTGTGTATTTTTATATAAATTATTTTAGACACCCATCTTGAATTATCAACAAGTTGTATAATTTGGTGTCTAATAGTTTTTGGATATCTATTTTGTACATTTTCTTGAATAAGAGGGGATAAATTTATCTAGTTTTGTTGAATAAAGTTACATTATCGTAAGTTATAAATAGATAACATGATCCTCATCCATTCTATGCATGTCAAAATATTCCCAGGTAAAGTCATCTTTGCATTATTTAGGTAAATCAATAAAGTTGGATTGTTCTTATTTAGATAGGCTAGACCTGCTTTTAAATATGGATTGTTCTTATTTAGATAGGATAGCCCTAATTTTAACCCAACATGGAATCTCAAGGAATTTTATGTCAACATCTATTATGGGCTCAACATTCATGATATTGACCTCTTTAGAGTGATCTAGGTTGGAGGAAGGTTCTCAAGATCGAAAGTGACCTCAATGTAGAAAACATAATCAAACCTCTTATGACAACCCTATTCATGATTAGGTTTTTAATAAAACCTTATTATATTATTGTCATGGGGTCCATTCCTCTCTAGCATACAAAAATTCAATAGTAAACTCATCATTAGGTAAAGAAGGATAAATATCACTTATGTGTAATGTCAAACATAGACTCAACATCTTGTCCTTTGACTTTTGAGAAAGGATTTGGGCATGTGTATGTAAATTATAGAAGATAGAGATGTTTTTTTTGGTAAATAGTGTAGCTTATATTAAAGGATTTTTTCTTGGATCCCAAAACCAGTAGTTACAAAAACCTCAAAGGAGGCTAGCAACTTAGAAGACTAAAATTTAAAAAAGTGTTTCCATACATGGATAAACACTGTTCACTATATATTTATTAAAAGTTGATAAGCCTAATAGTAAACACCCCAAACAGTATTGATGCAGATAATATATGGACAACACCCCAAATAGGATTGATGTAGATAATATATGGATAGCAAACACCCAAACCAACATTGATGCATATAATATATGTAAATTTAAAATAACCCTCATGAAAACAAACCCCAGTAAGGACCCAGAGAACCATAAATAAAAAAAGACCCACGACCCTCCATCATGCGTCAACCACCTTATTCTTTGCAGTACTTTCCTCGGTCTTTATGAGCTACTTTAGCTACTCGCTAATGTTGTCAAGAGTAATAATAAGGCTACTGGTGAAGATGTTGGTAACATGATCATGAATCTCCTGCTCCGATGCTTCACTATTGATTTACCCACTATTGGTTGGCTTTATTGACAATGTTTGAGGGTGGATTGTATCCCATACAGTCAAAGGAATTTTGGCTAATTCTCATATTTGCTAAGAGGTTAGCCAATCTATTTGCCTACCTATACACATGTCTACATATCACATTGCCCTATCTTTTGATCATTTTTTTGGCTTCCCTAATGGCATTCATGACCTTCCACAAAGGATTGGAGTTGTTGATATAATTTATGATGTTTAGAGAGTCCCCTTCTATTTTGTAGTTCCCTTTGTGCATTTGAATGATGTTGAGACATATCCACATGGCATGGGCTTCTACTATGTGATTATTTTGAATTCCTAGGTTCTTTGCAAAGGCGACCACAATCTTACTGCTACTGTCTCTGACCAGTCCTCCTGCCCCTGCCATTCTTGGGTTTCCTTTAGAATCTTCATCGAAATTGAGCTTGAGCCATCCTACTACGGGGGTTTTCCATGAAGAGGTGTACCTTGGTTGGGGATGAGTGACACGAGGATTATTTTCCTTGGGGATATTAAGACTACTTAATAGAAAAATCTCCAATCCCACATCAGGGGGTTCTGTGCAAGGGATGAGCCGGGAGTTCTCTATGGCAAAGCTAATGATTTTACTAGCAATGGAGGTAGGGTCCTTGGGAGTGTTAGAGAACACCCTACTATTTATTTCTATCCATACCTACCATAAGAAATGGTGAGTGCACATTTGCCACAAGGATTTCAACTGAGGGTTTTTGAAAGGATTGGAACACTGAGTGAAAAGCTCTACTAGGGAGTTGGATTGGGCCCAATTGATGTGGAAATTGGATAGTAAGTTACTCGTCATAGTATAAGAGAAATCATATTTAGTGAAAATATGGTTGATGGATTCCCAAGATTTATAGCACAAGTGGCATCTGTTGGGTACCATCATCCCCCTCTTGATGAGATTATCAATGGTTAGAATCTTGTTTTGAATTGCCAGCTAGGAAAAAACTGCCACTTTAGGGATGAGGTTCTTGATCCAGATTTGGCTAGGAGAGAAGGGAGCTTGCTATGGATTGAAGATAAGTTGGTAGGCAGATTTGATAGAAAAAAATCCACTATATGTTTCTTTCCAAAATAGAAATTCTCCTCTTCCATATATCATAATCACTGTAGTATTCAACATAAGAGCCAAAGCCCTCGCTACCCTGGTTATGTGCCCATAATTTGAGTTAATGTTGAGGTCTTTCCAGATTTTAGACCCATTGATGTTTTGAATAAAGTCCACTAATTTGCTGCCTATGGTTCCATCAATGATAGGTTTTAGGACAAATATCTCATCATATTCAACTAGAGGCTAATCACTAATCCACATGTTTGTCCAAAATTTTATGGAAGTACATGTTCCTAGCTGCCACCTTGAACCTTTCTAGAGAACTTCTCTGACCTGAATAATTGACCTCCAAAAATCTTATCCCTCTTTGGGGATATCTTCATCAGTGAATTCTTTGTGCTGAAGGTATTTCCTTTGTATTATTGATACCCATTCTTCATTGAAACATGTGTTAATTTTCTAGGCTTGCTTAGCTAGCAGAGTAGTGTTCATATGCTTGATTCTTCTAAGTCCTAGACCCCCTTGGTTTTTTGGCCGATAAACCTTTTTCCATCCAGCCAAATGAATATTTTACTTCTCCTTTGTGCCTCCCCACATGAAGGAAGAGATTTTAAGACTGAGAGGATATAGGTTGGGGTGCTTTGGAGGCATGTTGCGGTAAGAGTGATTTTACCTGCATGGGTTATAAAATCCCCTTTCCATCCAGATAACTTTTTGTTTATCCTTTCCACCACATGACTCCACATGGATAATTTGGGACGACTATAAATTAGAGGAAGCCCTAGATAGCAAGTAAGGAACTCACCAATGCTAAATTGAAGAATACACCCAATTTTAATATGCCTGGAAATGGGGGTATTGATTAAGAAGCTTTTAATTTTGTTATAGTTGATTTCTTTCCCAGCCGCTTTCTCATATAAATCAAGGATTTTTTTTATCATCTTGGCCTCCACTACTGAAGCATGGGTAGTGAGTAATGTGTCATCCACAAATTTCTGGTGTGATAGTGGGTTTAGACTCAAGGTAGCCTTGATCCTTGTGATATTTTTCTCACTGATAGCACTCTTAGGTGCTCTTCCTAGATATTCAATGAGTATTATAAAAAGGATGGGTGATAAGGGATCTCCTTGCCTGATGCCTCTACCGCTAGGGAAATAACTTGCAGGTGATCCATTAACCAAGACTAAGAAATGAGGGTTGGATATGTAGTATTTGATTACATTTATCCATTCCCTATGAAAACAAATTTTTTGAAGAACAGCTAGGAGGAAATCCCTGTTTACTCAGTCAAAAGCCTTACTGATATCTAATTTGATAAAAAGGGCTACTTTATATTTTTGAGAAGCTGAGTGGAGGACTTCATGCAAGGTGATTATGCCATCATGAATGGACCTTCCTTTGACAAAGATTCCCCAAAAAGGATCTATAATGAGCATGAGTATTTATTTGAGTCTTTTTGTTAGGGCTTTGGCAATAATATTGTATATGACATTATATATATTGATGGATCTATAGTCATTCATGGATTTGCACTAAAGGCATTTAGGGATTAAGGCAATGAAGGTGGATTTGGTGCTTCTGGATATGGCTTTGGATTTTTGCATGTGAATAATGGCTTTGCAAATGTCAACCCCTATGATATCTCAGTAAGTTTGAAAAAACCTAGGGGAAAAGCCATCAGGCCTCGAAGCTTTATCAAGGACCATGGAGAAAAGAGCCTGCTTTATTTCTTCATTGGTAAGGTCGATAAGCATGTCATTCATTTCATAGGATACCAGATTTGGAATATGTTGAAGAAGTTGATCCTAGGCCTATTTGAAAACAGTGGAATTTGTTCCCAACATTTTTTAAAATAAGGTAACTGCTTTATTTCTTATGAGGTGGATGTCTCTCACACTTGTGCCATCACTGTTTATTAACTCCCTGATATTATTGGAGATTCTATGATGAAGAGTGGAAGCATGGAAAATTTTTGTGTTTGAGTCCCCATCCTTGAGCCACAGGGCTCTAGAATTTTGTCTCCAATACATTTCTTCCTTGGCCAGAATGTTGTGGTAATCGATAAAGAGCTTTCTCTCTTCAAAACTAATTTGTATGCTTATCTGTCCTTTCTGAATTTTCTCTTATATGGCTTTGAGCTTGTTGGTGATTTGCTCCTTATTTTCAAAAATATTACCAAACACTTCCTTGTTCCAAATTTTGATGTGGTCTTTTATTATTTTGAGTTTTTGGGTAACTTGAGCGATGGGGGATCCATCCACCTATTTTTGCTACCACCCTATAATTTTATTACGTAGATATGGGTGGAGAACCCACATTGCCTCGAATCTGAAATGGGTCCTGAAAACTAGAGGCTTGTTAGCTTCGAATAGGAGAGGACTATGATCCGATATGATTTTGGGAAGGGAAGTGAGGGAGGCATTGCCAAATAGAGATATGGATTCTTGAGATAGAAATAATCTATCTAGCTTAACTTGGATCATATTATTTCCTATTATTTTTTTATTCCATGTGAATTGAGCTCCACGGATCTGGATATCCATTAGGTTATTCTCAGTGACAAACCCATGGAAGTCCTTAATACTTTTGGTAGGAATGTCATTGCCTCCTACCTTATTTGACGGGTAAAGGGGGGAGTTGAAATCCCCAACCAAAACCCAAGGGAAATTTTTGAAAGCCTACCTCATTTGACTTAGTTGGTCCCAAAAGAAACTCTTGTTGAGGGGATTTTTTGGGGCATAGATATTAGACATGATCCAGCATTGATCCTTGTCTTTGCAAAAAAACATGATATTTGTAACTCTATCTGAGGAAGATATTACTCTACCATCCACTTTCTCTAGATTCCTGATATAGAGCTACGCACAACACACAGCAAGAATGCAGAAATTAACAATGCACAGGAAAAATTCCAGCAAGCTTCATTAAAAACAGAGGTCTCTCCTCGAATACACAACAATTCCCCCAAAAAAAATAAATGGCCAAGAGTCCCTCAATACAATGCATGCATGCCTTTTTTCCTCGGCCGCCACCTCCTTCTCTTTTTTTTTTTTTTTTCCCCCCCTCTTTGGACCATCATTACCTGGAATGCGAGACTCCCCATACCACCCGCACGAATGCTCTGTCCCGTCGGCAAGATGCTCGTCGATGCATCAAAAAAAAATCATGGCCTGTAGTGGCGGCATGCCCTGCAGCTCGCTCGTCGATCCACTGCCAAGTCAATCATTCATAAGAATGCGCCATGGCCATTTGCAGTTGATGCCACGTGTCCTGTTGCCATGCTTCCTATAACCGCTTCATATTCTCGGGCCACCTGTAACTTCACGCCACGTGTCCCTCTGCACTGGTCCCTGCAGTCATCGGCTGGTCAACGTCGTGAGCGCCCTATCGCGATATCATGACGTTTTTGCCCCAACACTTTCTCTCTCCTCTTTGGTCGCGATATCACGACGTTTTGACGTTAGGCTTCTCTCTCCTCCTTGGGGCCGCGATTTCGCTACACGTCGCGAAATCGTGACGTCTAGGCCTTTCTTACTCGCTTTCCTCCCTTGGGCCGCGAAACCGTGACATGTCGCGATTTCGTGACATCTTTGCATTCCGTACGTCTTGGCTCGGAAGTGTCGCGATTTCGTGACATCTTTGCATTGTGGAACCTTGCCCTCGGATATGTCACGATTTCGTGACATCTTTGCATTCCGTACGTCCTTGGCTCGGAAGTGTCACTATTTCGTGACATCTTTGCATTGTGGAACCTTGCCTCCGGATATGTCATGATTTCGCGACATCTTTGAGCTCTGCCTTCGAAGGTGTTGCGATGTCTTTATGCTTCCAAGTCTTGCCTCCCAGAAGTGTCACGATTTCGTGACGTCTTTTAAACTTTATCTTTGAAGGTGTCGCGATTTCGCGACGTCCTTTAAGCTTGCCTTCGAAGGTGTCACGATTTCGTGACCATTCTTGTGCCTTAGAACCTTTTTTGCCAAAGATGTCCCTGTGCTTTCAAACCCTGCTTTCGGAAGTGTCACGATTTCGTGACCATTTTGCGTCCAGACCACGTTGCAACAGAAATGTCACGATTTCGTGACAGTTTGGCGTCCCGACCGTGCTTCTTCAGAAATGTCACGATTTCACGACAGTTTGGCATCCCGACTGCGCTGCTTTAGAAATGTCACGATTTCACGACAGTTTGGCATCCCGACTGCGCTGCTTAAGAAATGTCACGATTTCGCGACAGTTTGGTACTAAAGCTGCCTTCCTTCAAAAAAATGTTGCGATTTCACGACTGTTTGGTCCTTGTTCAAATCTTTTCAAATGTCGCAATATCGCGACAGTTTCGCATTTTGCACCCTTCTTCAAAAAGCGTCGCGATATCGTGATAGTTTTAGTACTTAAGAAAAAAAACATTTTGGGTGATGCAAGATTGCCATCTTTGCCTCCGGATGCTCCTGCATCAGACACCCGGGGTGGGTTTGAGAAGTGACCTCACTTCTGATTTGACTGAGGTAGACCCAAACGATCAACCTCCGCCTTGGATAGCCAAGTCGCATCTTCTATGGGTCGGCCCTTCCATTTGATTAAATACTCGAATAACTCCTGTTCCGAGTACTGCGACCCTCACGCGTATCCGGAATTTCTTCTATCTCGTCCGCAATCGGGGTGACCGCCGAATGCTCCACAAATCTGGATTGGGTACCTCACCGCTTTCTCCTTCATGATACTCAACCAAATCCGAGATGTTAAACACGGGGGAGATGTTAAGTTCACTTGGTAACTCCACCTCGTAGGCATTACCCGAATCCCGTTTGCCAATGATTTTGCATGGCCCAAATTTCTTCATTTTGAGTTTGTTGTAGGTCTTGGCAGGAAACCGTTCCTTCCGCAGATGGACCATGACCGAATCTCCTACTTGGAACTCCTTAGCTCTGCGTTTTTGATCCGCCCTCGTCTTATATTGAGCATTCATCTTGGCAATGTGTCTTGTCACTTCCTCATGCACTCCCTTCAAGTGTTCGACAAAGTCTTCTACCTCAGCGATCGCATTTCTCCCTTGTCTCTAGCCTTCTTAACTCTGAAGCGTTTCTTGGGCTGCTCCCATAGATAATCTAGAATGGTGACTTATTGGTACTCCGATTGACCGAGCTGTTATATGCAAACTCAGCTTGCGGCAGCACTAGATCCCATCCCTTGGGCTTGTCCCCTACCAAGCATCATAGTAGGTTGCCCAAACTCCGATTAACCACCTCTATTTGGCCATCTGTTTGCGGGTGGTAAGCAGAACTGAACTTTAACTCCGTCTTTAATTTCTTCCAGAGGGTCTTCCAAAAATAACCTACAAACTTGGTATCTCTATCCGACACAATGCTTCTTGGCAGCCCATGAAGGCGTACCACTTCCTTAAAGAACAAACCAGCTACATGGACCGCATCGCTAGTCTTCTGGCACGGGATAAAATGTGCCATTTTCAAAAATCTGTCCACTACCACAAATATGGAATCATGCCCCCTCTGCGTCCGAGGCAAACCAAGCACAAAATCCATACTAATATCTTCCCACGGCCGCTCAGGTATAGGTAGCGGTTGATACAAACCAATGAGGTCGCCTCACACCCTTTGCCATCCGGCAAATCCCGCAACTCTGCACAAACTTTGCCACATCCTCGCTGCAATTGTGGCCGTAATAGTTTTCACTAACCAATGAGATGGTCTTGTCATGACCAAAGTGTCCAGACTAAACCCCCACCGTGCTTCTCTTTAATGAGGTTCTCTCTCATTGAGCTCTTCGGAATGCACAACTGGTTCCCCTTAAACAACATTCCATCTTGAATCGGGTAATCCAACCATCTAGTCCTGTCCAACGCAACAAGCGCAGTGCAGGCTTTCCAAGCTTCTACGAAATCGGGGTCTGCAGGGTATAAGTTCTTGAGCTCAGCAAACCCTACAACCTCCACTCTCATTTTTGTCATCAGACATTGCCTCCTACTCAATGCATCTGCCACCCTATTGGATCTTCCACTTCGATGCTTCAGTACAAAGGTATAGCTCTGCAGGAACTCTACCCATTTTAGGTGTCTCTGATTCAATTTTCCCTGACTGTTAATAAACTGCAGCGCTTGATGGTCGGTATAGAGAACAAACTCTTTCGGCAATAGATAGTGCCTCCATTTCTTGAGTGCTTGAACTATGGCATAGAACTCTTGATCATATACCGAATACTTTCTCCTGGCATCATTGAGCTTCTCGCTGAAATAAGCTACAGGCCTACCTTCTTGGCTCAAGACGGCTCCTATCGCACTGCCACTCGCATCGCAGTCTACCTGAAACACCTTATTGAAATCTGGAAGTGCTAAAATGGGTTGCTCAGTGACCTTCTTCTTCAGCATAGAAAAGCTTTTATCTGCTCCAACCGTCCACTGGAATTCCTTCTTGTTTCCCTTCATTGTCTCAGTAAGAGATGCACAAATACTGCTAAAGTTTCTAATAATTTTTTGTAGAAACTGGCCAGACCATGAAATGATCTAACCTCGGTCACACTCCTTGGGACAGGCCATTCTAGGATAGCCTTCACCTTTTCGGGGTCCATCTTGAGACCATTTGCTGATATGACAAATCCCAGGTATACCAACTCCTTCTTCACAAAGTTGCACTTCTTCAGATTGATCAATAATCGCTCCTCCCGCAGTTTCTCAAGAACCTTCCCGATGTGCATCGGTGCTCCTCTAAGGTTCCGCTAAAAATCAGTATATCATCCAAGTAAACAATAACAAATTTGCCTAGAAATTCCTTCGAACTTCATTCATTAACCTCATAAAGGTACTAGGTGCATTGGTTAATCCAAATGGCATAACCAGCCACTCATACAGCCCTTCTATGGTTTTGAAGGCTGTCTTCCACTCATCCCCTTCTCTAATGCGGATCTGATGGTATCCACTTTTCAAATCAATTTTTGTGAAGTACTCAGCTCCACTCAAGCAGTCCATGATATCATCCATTCTCGGCAGTGGGAACCTGTATTTAATGGTGATCTTGTTGATTGCCCAAGAGTCGGTGCACATCCTCCATTCTCCATCCTTCTTGGGTGCTAATACTGCTGGTACAGCACATGGACTAAGACTCTCCCTTATCAGGCCTTTCTTCAACAGATCTTGAACTTGCCGATTTAATTCTTCAGTTTCCATCGGTGTCATTCGATGTGCAACCTTGTTTGGCAAGCTCGATCCAGGCACCAGATCTATGTGGTGACTGATCTTCCTAACAGGTGGTAAACCTTCAGGAACATTGTCAAAAATGATATCAGGGAATTCTTCTAACAGTCCCATGACTTCCATTGGAATCTCCTTGCATCCTTCTTCCCTAACTCTGGGGATTATAGCATAACACATATGATCCGGCTTCAGGCCTTCCAAGAATCTTCTGCCATCAACTAGACAGACTCGTGCACTGCTGCATACTTTCTCATCCGCCTCTTTCAGGGGTTTTAACTTATGGCGAACTCCATTCTTTGACAGAGAATATGTGTTGGCTCGACCATCATGAACAACACTTCGGTCAAACCGCCATGGCCTCCCAAGCAGCAGGTGACATGCATCCATGGGCAAGATGTCACATAACACTTCATCTTGGTAAGTTCCAATGTTGAACTTCACCGGACATTGCTCACTCACCAAGCACCCGATGGTCCTTTTGCAACCATGCAATTCGATAAGGGTGTGGGTGTTTTCTCCTTTCCAACCGCAGCTTGGAAACCATTTCCTCTGAAACCAAATTGTCAGTGCTTCCATTATCAATAATGATATTACAGACCTTGCCTACGCACTTGCATCTTGTCCGAAACAGGCTATTCCTTTGGTCTACCTTTTCCTCTTCATTCAGCAAGACTCTTCTGATAATCATGGCTTCCCCTCTTTCTGCCTCCTCTGAATGCTCAGACTCTACACCTTCGTCTGCTACAGCAGCTCGGGCCTGACCCTCTGGTCTTCGATTTGGCCTCTCTTGATGCTGTGGGCAGTTGTATGCCCTGTGTCCTTCTTCACCGTAGTTGAAGCGGGTTCCTCTAAAGACACCTCTTCCAAACCCTCGCTCGGACCTACCTCTTCCTCTTGGGTAGTTGTTGCTCGATTGCGTGGGCGTCGGTCATCCTCCTCTTTCACCTCTTTCTATTTCTGGTCGTTGCTAGCTTCACCAGCTTTTCCCAAAATCTTTGTATCTTCCACCACCGCCTCTTCCACCGACCTCTTCCACCCCTATCCTTCCCTCTCTCGCTTGCCATCAAACCTTCTATTTAGTTTCTCTTCCACTTTTAATGCAAACTGATATGCATCCTCCATTGTGCTCATTCTAACCAGCCCCAGCCTCTTCTTGAATGCTTGGTTCGCAATCCATTTATGTAACGTGCGACCTTCTCTTTGTTCGCCTCCGAATGGCCGGTTCTCGATAGAGATTTGATAGAACTCTTCAAGTATATTCCTTGACGGACTTACTAGCCTTGTCGAAGACTCTGCATTTTCTTCAACAAATCCAGCTCATAATCTACAGGGATGAACTGCCTCTTTAGTTTCTCTACCATCCTATCCCATCTGGTGATCCTTTCCTTTCCCCTCCTGTTCCTTTCTAACTGCACTCCTTTCCACCAGATGCTAGCATGCCCCTTCAGCTTGGTTTTTGCGAATCTGATCCGATTTGGATCTGCGATCTCTTCGTATTCGAAGTACTCCTCCATGTCGTTGATCCAGTCTATTAATTCCTCAGGGTTGAGGTTTCCAGAGTAAGTCGAGACGTCAAATTTTGGCTTCTTCCCAATCTGGGAGATAGCCCTATACAGCCTAGCCTCTGCTGGGTCCAAGGCCTCTTCCTCATCAGATGGAACTTCTTCTTCCCACGCTTCATCTTCGCTGGGTTCTTCCCTTCTCGGCTCGACTCCTCTTCTAATTTCCTCTTGCAGGGCCTCAACTTGCCTCTGTAGGGCTCTTAGATCGACCTCCTCCCTTCTTGCTCGTCTGTGCCTTATACCACCACGGTCTCTTCGTGGAGGCATCTTGCTTCTTCTTCACAACCCCACAACCACGGTCCTGGTGCAAACTGCCTCTCTGTTCGGTGATCGGTTTGCACTCTCAGAACCAACCGGCTCTGATACCACTTGATATAGAGCTACGCACAACACACAGCAAGAATGCAGAAATTAACAATGCACAGGCAAAATTCCAGCAAGCTTCATTAAAAACAGAGGTCTCTCCTCGAATACACATCAATTCCCCCAAAAATAAATGGCCAAGAGTCCTTCAATACAATGCATGCGCGCCTTTTATCCTCGGCCGCCACCTCCTTCTCTATTTTTTTTATTTTTTTTACTTTTTCTTTTCCCCGGGCCCGGACTCTCTTTTGGACCATCATTACCTTGAATGCGAGACTCCCCATACCGCCCGCACGAATGCTCTGTCCCGCTTGCATGATGCTTCCAGGTGCATAAAAAAAAATCATGGCCTGTAGTGGCGGCATGCCCTGCAGCCGCCTGTCGATCCACTGCCAAGTCAATCATTCACAAGAATGCGCCATGGCCGTTTGCAGTTGATGCCACGTGTCCTGTTGCCATGCTTCCTGTAACCGCTTCATACTCTCGGGCCACCTGTAACTTCACGCCACGTGTCCCTCTGCACTGGTCCCTGCAGTCGTCGGTTGGTCAACGTCGTGAGCGCCCTGTCGCGATATCGCGACGTTTTTGCCCCAACACTTTCTCTCTCCTCTTTGGTCGCGATATCGCGACGTTTTGACGTTAGGCTTCTCTCTCCTCCTTGGGGCCGCGATTCCGCTACACGTCACGAAATCGCGACGTCTAGGCCTTTCTTACTCGCTTTCCTCCCTTGGGCCGCGAAACCGTGACATGTCACGATTTCGCGACATCTTTGCATTCCGTACGTCTTGGCTCGAAAGTGTCACGATTTCATGACATCTTTGCATTGTGGAACCTTGCCCTCGGATATGTCATGATTTCATGACATCTTTGCATTCCGTACGTCCTTGGCTCGGAAGTGTCACGATTTCGTGACATCTTTGCATTGTGGAACCTTGCCTCCGGATATGTCATGATTTCACGACATCTTTGAGCTCTGCCTTCGAAGGTGTTGCGATGTCTTTATGCTTCCAAGTCTTGCCTCCCAGAAGTGTCACGATTTCGCGACGTCTTTTAAACTTTATCTTTGAAGGTGTCATGATTTCGCGACGTCCTTTAAGCTTGCCTTCGAAGGTGTCACGATTTCACGACCATTCTTGTGCCTTAGAACCTTTTTGCCAAAGATGTCCCTGTGCTTTCAAACCCTACTTTCGAAAGTGTCACGATTTCGCGACCATTTTGCGTCCAGACCACGTTGCAATAGAAATGTCACGATTTCATGACAGTTTGGCATCCCGACCGTGCTTCTTCAGAAATGTCACGATTTCATGACAGTTTGGCGTCCCGACTGCGCTGCTTTAGAAATGTCACGATTTCGCGACAGTTTGGCGTCCCGACTGCGCTGCTTAAGAAATGTCACGATTTCACGACAGTTTGGCATCCCGACCGTGCTTTTCAAAAAAAACGTGACGGGGTGTTGCCCCCTTCTTCAAAAAGCGTCGCGATATCGCGACAGTTTTAGTACTTAAGAAAAAAACACATTTTGGGTGATGCAAGATTGCAACTTCGCCACCGGATGCTCCTGCATCAGACACCCGGGGTGAGTTTGAGAAGTGACCTCACTTCTGATCTTTTCGAGGTAGACCCAGGCGATCAACCTCCGCCTTGGATAGCCAAGTCGCATCTTCTATGGGTCGGCCCTTCCATTTGATTAAATACTCAGAATAACTCCTGTTTCGAGTACTGCGACCCTCACGCGTATCCAGAATTTCTTCTATCTCGTCCGCAATCGGGGTGACTGCCGAGAATGCTCCACAAATCTGGATTGGGTACCTCACTGCTTTCTCCTTCATGATACTCAACCAAATCTGAGATGTTAAACACGGGGGAGATGTTAAGTTCACTTGGTAACTCCACCTCGTAGGCATTACCCGAATCCCGTTTGCCAATGATTTTGCATGGCCCAAATTTCTTCATTTTGAGTTTGTTGTAGGTCTTGGCAGGAAACCGTTCCTTCCGCAGATGGACCATGACCGAATCTCCTACTTGGAACTCCTTAGCTCTGCGTTTTTGATCCGCCCTTGTCTTGTATTGAGCGTTCATCTTGGCAATGTGTTTTGTCACTTCCTCATGCACTCCCTTCAGGTGTTCGACAAAGTCTTCTGCCTCAGCACATTGCATTTCTCCCTTGTATCTAGCCTTCTTAACTCTGAAGCGTTCCTTGGGCTGCTCCCATAGATAATCTGGAATGGTGACTTGTTGGTACTCCGATTGACCGAGCTGTTATATGCAAACTCAGCTTGCGACAGAATTAGATCCCATCCCTTGGGCTTGTCCCCTACCAAGCATCGTAGTAGGTTGCCCAAACTCCGATTAACCACCTCTGTTTGGCCATCTGTTTGCGGGTGGTAAGCAGAACTGAACTTTAACTCCGTCTTTAATTTCTTCCAGAGGGTCTTCCAGAAATAACCTACAAACTTGGTATCTCTGTCCGACACAATGCTTCTTGGCAGCCCATGAAGGCGTACCACTTCCTTAAAGAACAAACCAACTACATGGACCGCATCGCTAGTCTTCGGCACGGGATAAAATGTGCCATTTTCAAAAATCTGTCCACTACCACAAAGATGGAATCATGCCCCCTCTGCGTCCGAGGCAAACCAAGCACAAAATCCATACTAATATCTTCCCACGGCCGCTCAGGTATAGGTAGCGGTTGATACAAACCATTAGGCTGCCTCACACCCTTTGCCATCTGGCAAATCCTGCAACTCTGCACAAACTTTGCCACATCCTGCTGCAATTGTGGCCAGTAATAGTTTTCACTAACCAATGAGATGGTCTTGTCACGACCAAAGTGTCCAGCTAAACCCCCATTGTGCTTCTCTTTAATGAGGTTCTCTCTCATTGAGCTCTTCGAAATGCACAACTGGTTCCCCTTAAACAACATTCCATCTTGAATCAGGTAATCCAACCATCTAGTCCTGTCCAACGCAACAGGCGCAGTGCAGGCTTTCCAAGCTTCTACGAAATCGGGGTCTACAGGGTATAAGTTCTTGAGCTCAGCAAACCCTACAACCTCCACTCTCATTTTTGTCATCAGACATTGCCTCCTACTCAATGCATCTGCCACCCTATTGGATCTTCCACTTCGATGCTTCAGCACAAAGGTATAGCTCTGCAGGAACTCTACCCATTTCAGGTGTCTCTGATTCAATTTTCCCTGACTGTTAATAAACTGCAGCGCTTGATGGTCGGTATAGAGAACAAACTCTTTCGGCAACAGATAGTGCCTCCATTTCTTGAGTGCTTGAACTATGGCGTAGAACTCTTGATCATATACCGAATACTTTCTCCTGGCATCATTGAGCTTCTCGCTGAAATAAGCTACAAGCCTACCTTCTTGGCTCAAGACGGCTCCTATCGCACTGCCACTCGCATCGCAGTCTACCTGAAACACCTTATTGAAATCTGGAAGTGCTAAAATGGGTTGCTCAGTGACCTTCTTCTTCAGCATAGCAAAGCTTTTATCTGCTCCAACTGTCCACTGGAATTCCTTCTTGTTTCCCTTCATTGTCTCAGTAAGAGATGCACAAATACTGCTTGAAGTTTCTAATAAATTTTCTGTAGAAAGCGGCAGACCATGAAATGATCTAACCTCGGTCACACTCCTTGGGACAGGCCATTCTAGGATAGCCTTCACCTTTTCGGGGTCCATCTTGAGACCATTTGCTGATATGACAAATCCCAGGTATACCAGCTCCTTCTTCACAAAGTTGCACTTCTTCAGATTGATCAATAACTGCTCCTCCCGTAGTTTCTCAAGAACCTTCCTGATGTGCATCAGGTGCTCCTCTAAGGTTCTGCTAAAAATCAGTATATCATCCAAGTAAACAATAACAAATTTGCCCAGAAATTCCTTCAAACTTCATTCATTAACCTCATAAAGGTACTAGGTGCATTGGTTAATCCAAATGGCATAACCAACCACTCATACAACCCTTCTCTGGTTTTGAAGGCTGTCTTCCACTCATCCCCTTCTCTAATGCGGATCCGATGGTATCCACTTTTCAAATCAATTTTTGTGAAGTACTCAACTCCACTCAAGCAGTCCATGATATCATCCATTCTCGGTAGGGGGAACCTGTATTTAATGGTGATCTTGTTGATTGCCCGAGAGTCGGTGCACATCCTCCATTCTCCATCCTTCTTGGGTGCTAATACTGCTGGTACAACACATGGACTAAGACTCTCCCTTATCAGGCCTTTCTTCAACAGATCTTGAACTTGCCGATTTAATTCTTCAGTTTCCACCGGTGTCATTCGATGTGCAGCCTTGTTTGGCAAGCTCGATCCAGGCACCAGATCTATGTGGTGACTGATCTTCCTAACATGTGGTAAACCTTCAGGAACATTGTCAGAAATGATATCAGGGAATTCTTCTAACAGTCCCATGACTTCCATTGGAATCTCCTTGCATCCTTCTTCCCTAACTCTGGGGATTATAGCATAACACACATGATCCGGCTTCAGGCCTTCCAAGAATCTTCTGCCATCAACTAGACAGACTCGTGCACTGCTTGCATACTTTCTCATCCGCCTCTTTCAGGGGTTTTAACTTATGGCGAACTCCATTCTTTGATAGAGAATATGTGTTGGCTCGACCATCATGAACAACACTTCGGTCAAACCGCCATGGCCTCCCAAGCAGCAGGTGACATGCATCCATGGGCAAGATGTCACATAACACTTCATCTTGGTAAGTTCCAATGTTGAACTTCACCAGACATTGCTCACTCACCAGCACCCGATGGTCCTTTTGCAACCATGCAATTCGATAAGGGTGTGGGTGTTTTCTCCTTTCCAACCGTAGCTTGGAAACCATTTCCTCTGAAACCAAATTGTCAGTGCTTCCATTATCAATGATGATATTACAGACCTTGCCTGCGCACTTGCATCTTGTCCGAAATAGGTTGTTCCTTTGGTCTGCCTTTTCCTCTTCATTCAACAAGACTCTTCTGATAATCATGGCTTCCCCTCTTTCTGCCTCCTCTGAATGCTCAGACTCTACACCTTCGTCTGCTACAACAGCTCGGGCCTGACCCTCAGGTCTTCGATTTGGCCTCTCTTGATGTTGTGGGCAGTTGTATGCCCTGTGTCCTTCTTCACCGCAGTTGAAGCAGGTTCCTCTAAAGACACCTCTTCCAAACCCTCGCCCAGACCTACCTCTTCCTCTTGGGTAGTTGTTGCTCTGATTGCGTGGGCGTCGGTCATCCTCCTCTTTCACCTCTTTCTATTTCTGGCTGCTGCTAGCTTCACCAGTTTTCCCAAAATCTTTGTATCTTCCACCACTGCCTCTTCCACCAGCTCTTCCACCCCTGTCCTTCCCTCTCTGCTTGCCATCAAACCTTCTATTTAGTTTCTCTTCCACTTTTAATGCAAACTGATATGCATCCTCCACTGTGCTCATTCTAACCAGCCCCAGCTCTTCTTGAATGCTGGTTCGCAATCCATTTATGTAACGTGCGACCTTCTCTTTGTTCGCCTCCGAATGGCCGGTTCTGATAGAGATTTGATAGAACTCTTCAGTATATTCCTTGACAGACTTACTAGCCTATCGAAGACTCTGCATTTTCTTCAACAAATCCAGCTCATAATCTGCAGGGATGAACTGCCTCTTTAGTTTCTCTACCATCCTATCCCATCTGGTGATCCTTTCCTTTCCCCTCCTGTTCCTTTCTAACTGCACTCCTTTCCACCAGATGCTAGCATGCCCCTTCAGCTTGGTTTTTGTGAATTTGATCCGATTTGGATCTGCGATCTCTTCGTATTCGAAGTACTCCTCCATGTCGTTGATCCAGTCTATTAATTCCTCGGGGTTGAGGTTTCCAGAGTAAGTCGAGACGTCAAATTTTGGCTTCTTCCCAATCTAGGAGATAGCCCTGTACAGCCTAGCCTCTGCTGGGTCCAAGGCCTCTTCCGCATCAGATGGAACTTCTTCTTCCCACGCTTCATCTTCGCTGGGTTCTTCCCTTCTCGGCTCGACTCCTCTTCTAATTTCCTCTTGCAGGGCCTCAACTTGCCTCTGCAGGGCTCTTAGATCGACCTCCTCCCTTCTTGCTCGTCTGTGCCTTATACCACCATGGTCTCTTCGCGGAGGCATCTTGCTTCTTCTTCACAACCCCACAACCACGGTCCTGGCGCAAACTGCCTCTCTGTTCGGCGATCGGTTTGCACTCTCAGAACCAACCTGCTCTGATACCACTTGATATAGAGCTACGCACAACACACAACAAGAATGCAGAAATTAACAATGCACAGGAAAAATTCCAGCAAGCTTCATTAAAAACAGAGGTCTCTCCTCGAATACACAGCAATTCCCCCAAAAATAAATGGCCAAGAGTCCCTCAATACAATGCATGCGCGCCTTTTATCCTCGGCCGCCACCTCCTTCTCTATCATTACGCAAAGTGCGGGCCTTTTTTTTTCTTTCCTGGCCCGACTCTCTTTGGACCATCATTACCTTGAATGCGAGACTCCCCATACCGCCCGCACGAATGCTCTGTCCCGCCTGCATGATGCTGCCAGGTGCATAAAAAAAAAATCATGGCCTGTAGTGGCGGCATGCCCTGCAGCCGCCTGTCGATCCACTGCCAAGTCAATCATTCACAAGAATGCGCCATGGCCGTTTGCAGTTGATGCCACGTGTCCTGTTGCCATGCTTCCTGTAACCGCTTCATACTCTCGGGCCACCTGTAACTTCATGCCACGTGTCCCTCTGCACTGGTCCCTGTAGTCACCGGCTGGTCAACGTCGTGAGCGCCCTGTCGCGATATCGCGACGTTTTTGCCCCAACACTTTCTCTCTCCTCTTTGGTCGCGATATCGCGACGTTTTGACGTTAGGCTTCTCTCTCCTCCTTGGGGCCACGATTTCGCTACACGTCACGAAATCGCGACGTCTAGGCCTTTCTTACTCGCTTTCCTCCCTTGGGCCGCGAAACCGCGACATGTCACGATTTCGCGACATCTTTGCATTCCGTACGTCTTGGCTCGGAAGTGTCACGATTTCGCGACATCTTTGCATTGTGGAACCTTGCCCCCGGATATGTCGCGATTTCGCGACATCTTTGCATTCCGTACGTCCTTGGCTCGAAAGTGTCGCGATTTCGTGACATCTTTGCATTGTGGAACCTTGCCTCCGGATATGTCACGATTTCGCGACATCTTTGAGCTCTGCCTTCGAAGGTGTTGCGATGTCTTTATGCTTCCAAGTCTTGCCTCCCAGAAGTGTCACGATTTCGCGACGTCTTTTAAACTTTATCTTTGAAGGTGTCGCGATTTCGCGACGTCCTTTAAGCTTGCCTTCGAAGGTGTCACGATTTCGCGACCATTCTTGTGCCTTAGAACCTTTTTGCCAAAGATGTCCCTGTGCTTTCAAACCCTGCTTCTGGAAGTGTCACGATTTCGCGACCATTTTGCGTCCAGACCACGTTGCAACAGAAATGTCACGATTTCGCGACAGTTTGGCGTCCCGACCGTGCTTCTTCAGAAATGTCACGATTTCGCGATAGTTTGGCGTCCCGACTGCGCTGCTTTAGAAATGTCATGATTTCGTGATAGTTTGGCGTCCCGACTGCGCTGCTTAAGAAATGTCACGATTTCGCGACAGTTTGGCATCCGAAGCTGCCTTCCTTCAAAAAATGTCGTGATTTCGCGACCGTTTGGCGCCTTGACCTCTTTGCCTCAGAAATGTCATGATTTCGTGACCATTTGGCATCTTGACCTCCTTGCCTCAGAAATGTTGCGATATCGCGACAGTTTCGCATTTTGCACCCTGTTCACCAAAAAGCGTCGTGATATCGCGACAGTTTTGACACTTTGAAAAAAAACATTTTGGTTGATGCAAGATTGCCAGCTTTGCCTCCGGATGCTCTTGCATCAATCCCAAAGCCACAAAAGACCCCCATATGGACCTTGGTTGGGACTGAAAATGCTTCCACTATTTTTCCAAATGGTGTTGCCCGCCTTGCATACTTTTGACTGATCTAACTTGGTCTCTTGAATAATGAGGATTGTTGGTTTGGTTTCTTTTCTAACAGTGCTAACCAACCTCTTCTTGGTTGTACTATTGAGGCCCCTCACATTCTATGAGAGTATCCTCATATGGAAACATTATATGATTTCTTGCACCCTTTTGACTACTACACAAGGGGTTTGGGTAATTTAGGATCTTCCTTCGGGTGAGTAAATATTTTAGGTACAAGGGTTGTTTGGACTTCCTTGGCTATGTCCTCGATAGTTTGGCTTCTTATTTGCTCTTGGATATTGTGTATTCCCATTTTCTTGTCATTTCCAACATTGACACATGCTTTTTTGGAGCTTTGAGTGTTTTTGGGACTGCAATCTACTTTTTTTTCTTGACAACCTCTTGGAAAAGAATATTTTTATGGGGGGATCAGGGGAAGCTCGCTTTACTGAAGATAAGACAAGGATACTGGTGGGAAGGGGATACTGCAAAATTTCTTTGATGGTGGGTATTTTGAGGTCGACATTTGGATCCGACATATCATTTTCTTGCTGAGTGAATAACCCTTCATTTATTTTTGAATCAGAGTGGGTGATATTTCCTAGAATATCAAATCTATTAGGATGATCGAATATGGATATTACCTGAGCTTGGTCCTCTAATTATTTTGTCTGCACTTTTTGCTTTCCTTTTTTTTTCTATAAGGTTTTGCCCTGGAGCTTGCTGATGAGGGTTTCTACTGTAGATTTGCTTATTCTTTTGCATTGGGGGATTCCAAGAGAAGCGAACACCTTGGTTCCTATAGAGATGGTTACCATAATATACCTTCTTTTATGGTTTGAGTGATGGGTAGTGGGACTTGAGGTATCCTTGAGTTCAGCATTCGATGCAGAAAGTTGGTTTATTTTCATACTCTATGGTCTGGCAATGGCATAAGGAACCATAGACTAGATTGATTCGAGTTGGGAGCTGGGAATCAAGATTTGCATTGACGCATATTTTGGCTTGGTTCAACCTAGTGTGAGCTTTGGTGGTTGAATCCATGGCCACCATTTCCCCTATGTATCTGCCTATTCCTTGCAAGATGTCTTCATGCTAAAATTGGCTAGGGAGTCCCAGAAGATGAACCCACACTAGAGAAAAATTTATGCTTTGAGTTTCATAATTGAAATTTTCCCCCTATCTACGAATAAATAAACTCTTATTCCCATAGAACCACGACCCCCATATTAGAATGTGGGTTGCATCTTCGAGATTGTTAAGGTGGATTTGAAATAACCTTATAGGGAGAGCTACAATCTCAAGATTCCATGAAACTTTCCACCTAGTAGTGGCCCACCGCTGAATGAATTCCATGTCCGGTCTGTCACCAACAAACTTACCAATCAAATAATTTTCTTATAGGGAAAGATATTCGACAATTAGGATTTATAGAATCACTAAGTCTTCTCTAGCCGCCATCAAAGGGCTTCGATCCTGGTAGATTTCTACAATTTGGTACCCATGACCTTTTCAAGATAATATGTAGAACCAAAGGGCCTAGCACCGATCCCCCTACCTTGGGATAGCCCTTGTTTTTGTCTAGGGGGTCCTTCCTCGGGTCTTTCTCCCGCCCAGCGAAAAGGTTCATTTCAGCATAAACATTTGACTCATCAATGCCCTCCCTTGTAGCAAATTTGGGGATCTCACCTGGTTCAAAGTTCGCTATCGCTATCGCACCCAATACATTCCCACCAGAACTCACCTGAAATAAAATGTTCACCATCACTCTGCTCGCCATCCCTAGAAGATAGAGATGTTAGGATGAATATATGACTTCAATTGTTTATGAACCTTGATTAGGGAGTCCATGATAATTCTAGATTTGAACTTTGGAAAGAGTTCTACTTCAACAAGAGGTCTATATGGACAAGAGGGTGTAGGATCAATTAAATTTTTAAACCACTTATTTTATGGAATATCTAAGCAAAATAGCATCTCCATATATGGGAGAGGGTAGGATTAAATAGATGTAATAATCTACTCAGGTCCTATACCCAAAATATTCTATGTGAAATAGGATTATCACATTAAGTTACAATCATGGTTTAGTAAAATTTGATATGGAGACACTAAAAAAATTCAATTTCATAAGCAAGTCTAAGTGTAAACAAACAACAACATATGTGGAACTAATAGTAATAGACTTAGAAAATACATGGAAAATTAATAGCTTGGATCACTACTTTAAGTGGTGATCATAAATCCTTAAGGCAAGGCCCTATATTTTCAATACGGACAATGGCTTCTAGAAGAAAATAATATTTAGAGACATGGATTGTAAAGGAATTTGATTTAGAAATTAAGAAAACAACAAAATAAACTTTAAATAAAATGCTTTTGAAAGTGATATATCTTAACTTGGGTTAAATGTCATGGTAAATGAGTAATTCTTATTTCATGTTTAATTTGTTAAGGCTTTATTATGGAGGTAATAGAAATATCAATATTTTGATGTCTATCTAGCCTAGCTATATAGATAATGTATTCACTACTTATTAGCACATAATAATCAAATAGTTTATTTCTAGCTCTATCAAACACATCACAAACACTAATATTTGCATACTGAACATCATCATTTAAAATAAAAACTTTGACTGAACCTACTTGATAATTTTCCACCACAATATCAAAAATATGATTGTTAACAAAATAATTTTTTCTTTCAATGTTGTAATCCTAATTCATGTAATTGTCAATATTACTATCAGTTTCTTCTCACGTGCTATCGTTATCTAGACAAAAAATTATTTTTAACTTTGCAACATCTTCATGCACTTTATGTAACTTGGCCAACCATTAATAAAATAAGACATGGTATTCTATAATTTTAGGTTTAACAATTATGGAAGTTGTGCATTACTTATTGAGAGAAAGGATTTATAGCATCCATATTATATGGTCATCCTCTGATTCATATCTTCCATAGGGAATTGTAAATTAAATTTAGGATATCCCTTGTATAACTTTCCTCTAGAATCCATTGTTGTTCATGTTCATAAATTGAAACTTTCTATGTCTCATCCATAGGAGGAATAAAATAACTTTTATATTTTAGAGAGGAAGGTCCCCAAGGATCTAAATATCCCTTTTTTGTTGAACATGTTGTCCTCATAAGTAAACTTGACCACTTGCAATGTATAAGAGGCCACAACTTGTATCTTACAAGCCCAAGGTCTATCTAATAGTATGTTGTAATTAGTATTGAAGTCAAAAACCATGAATTTAACTCTAAATTCTTTAGGTTCCATGGAAATGGGAAACCAAATGCAACCAATAAGTATTTATGGATGACCATTGTAAGCATAAAAACAATTTCTAGTAGTCTCGCACTATAACTTCAAATGGTCTATCAAGGACAATGACATTATACATGTACCACTTCATAAAATAAATCCCTACAGATAGCCATAGCATTATATACTACTATAATAATTAGTGGTAGATCATCATTCTTTTCTAAATAATATGCAATAATTATAGTTTTATGAGGGGAATTGATAACCAAATCAAAGCTAGTATGTGCATCAATACAAAGATTCTAATCATGTGATTGAATCTAATGTACTTCATAAGGCCATGGAATATTGGGCATTACATTAGGGATTCTAGGTATGGGTATATCCATCCCATTAAGAAATTCTCTTAATATTTATCTTCACTAAGGATATGTCCTAAGCAATTCCAAGTATGGGATCTTACAAGGCATTGCATGCAACTCTTCCACAATGTCCCATGTTGTGGTTTTATTCATGATTACTTTAAGAAATGATTCCTTGGTATAGCATGGTTTGTTATATTTTTCTTCCATGAGAACTAATATTACCACTTTAAGAAACAATCATGATATTTTAGCATTTTAGCAATAAAAACACCAATCATATTTGTTGAGGTCTTTCCAAGAACATTGTTTGCATTAGTTGGCATTTCTATTTTTTTAGTAGGTTTCTAGATAACCAATAGATGTTTATGAATTTTAGCACTTATTGGATGGGTTACTGTTTCCTAGATAGGTTCCTTAGCCTTATATTTATTTTATTTTTCTTCTTTATATGGTTAATTTTTTTTGTACTAAGAAACACTTCTAGTTATAACAACAATATTATTTTCTAAAGACTCCATTATTTCCCTTTGCACCTCTAAAATGACATATTAGGTCACATTTGGTTTCCCACAAATATACTCTTCATTTGGATCAAGTTGGTAAAATATTTGATTTACTTCAGGAGCACCTTGTGCATTGTTGAGATCAAGATTTTGGTTTCGGGGTTGAGTATAATTTTTATTTGGATTATTGTGACCCCCTCCTTGATTATACCCCTAATTACCTTGCATTTGATTGTACCCTTGACCCTAATAACTTTACATGTTTTGATTACCCCTCTTGATTGAACCCTTGAGCTTGGTTATGCAGGAGTTGATGTTGGTTGGACATAGGGGTTCATTGATATTTATGGTTAGGAAATGAGGTATTACAATTACCTAACCTTTGATTACAAATATGATTTGAATTTTTGTGAAGACCTTTAAATTTTCATCAAAAAGGTTGATCCTATCATTTTTGACTCCATTAATGTTAAAGTTAGGACCATATGTTTGTTTAAAAAAAAACTTTCACAACTTCGATCAAATATCAGATTTATATCCATAGGTCCCATGCCAAAAGTAAATTTTTTTCAGGATCATGCTACTCAAGTGCTTCAAATATCTTGTTATAATGATAGTTCTTTATCCTATGGATTGGACAAATCTTGAGAACATCTTCATGTGTCCATTGTGGTATAGTATTCTTACGTTCTAGGGCCCCAAGCCTTAGTTAATATACTAATAAGGGTTCCAATAGTCATTATTTTATGAGAGGCATCCTGAACAACTACATACAAATCTTACTCCCAACAATATTTTTATTAAAGTTCTTGGGTTCTAGAGTTTTTTACCATCCTTTTTCTCCTAATGTTCAAGGACTTTGACAAATTCTATGTTTTTCTCTAAATAGGATAAACCATAAGGGTTATGTTCATAGACCTTAACCTAAAATGTTTTTCTTAACTTGTTTACAAACATTCCAATGGACCCCTCTTTAGTTAGTGTAATATTAGCATTATATTTAAGTCTTTTTGAACTTTTATGAAATTGATTACCTAATTCATTTTGACCTTGTTTAGCATTAAAAAACACATCCATTACTTCCATTATGATCATGTCATAATCAAATCTTGTTTAAGTTTCTTAACAAATGTATTTAAGGAGTCAATGGAGTGCTTTGGAAAAGGTGCAAACTAGTCAAGGGTATTACCTACCAAAACCCCAATTATAAGTTTTGCTAATATTTTCATTATGCAACCAATTCCTATAATATATAGTAAATTTATCAATGAATGTTTGGATTTTATTTGTAGCATCATAGAAAATTTTAGGAACATGCCCAAACAAATCAATGACGTCTACATCAGGGGCTAGATATTGACTCTGTCATTTCTTAAAATAGGGTTTGTAGACACGGGCATAGTCATTCTAGGATTAGTTGGAGAAGGTGTAGGAGGAGCATTAGGATTTAGAATTGAAAGGGTAAAGTAGTTTTTAATGTCCATGAGGCCATAAGCCATATGATATGGATATTGTTTATCCAAAATATAGATTTACAATGTTAGAGCATGGTGTAGAACCCTACCCCCAATAGGATTCGAACCTTGGACCTCTATTCAGAGTCTCAAAATATCTACCATTAAGCTACTCATATTGTAATATTGAAGGAGGAATATCCACTTAAACTACGGGGATTTTATCACTGCTCATGATTTGAACAAAGATTGTTCATCATGCTCTACACAATATCTTATAGTTGTTTAGTTATCTCTCTCCTATTGACTTCCATCTACCTTTCATCATATCTCTTATGGCTATCCAACTACTAGACAATTGATCTTAGGTCTATGGTCAATTACATATAGGTCAATGCATTGCCATAATTTTTGTAAAGGAAAATATTTATTTACTTAAAAAAAGATATAAGACTCTATGATAAAAGAGATCATAGTGAATAGAGCATTCAAGAAAAAAAAACATGAAGACAAAAGAGGAAGCAAAGAAAAATAGCATAACTAGGAGGCATCAAGTTTTATAGGACCTCATTATTGGAGTCATCGTCATCCTCTCATATCACTCCTGCCCTTTGCTTCTTGATGATTTGGCGGCAATAACCAAAGGTTGTATTTATAGCCTAACTTGTTATTGTGTCGACCTCTCTGTTGAATTATCATCTTAAGTGTTGATAGGATATTCTACCAATTATCCTGCCTAGTTGTCTGATCTTGTCTTGAATAATATTTAGTTGTAAAGATCTAAAATATTTATTTTTGGAAAGAGCTATTATTATCAGTTTAGAATCCTCGTAAACTATGACCTGAGTGATTCCTTGCTTTATCACCAATTTTAAGCCAATTTTGCATCTAATAGCCTTTGCCATATTGTTAGATGTTATCCCCAAACTGTCCTGTATTTGAGTAGGATCTCATGGGGTCTTGTAAGAATCAATCCCCTATCGTTGCTTGATCAGGGTTGGACTTGGAGGCACCATCAAAGAAGAGCATCAAAAAACAAATGTCAGATGGGGAATTGTTTGCTCTACGACCTCCCTTTGTCAGCAAAGCTTGGAGATTAAGTTGGTAGA
The DNA here is from genome assembly GCA_028583015.1 of Wollemia nobilis. Lineage (NCBI taxonomy): Eukaryota > Viridiplantae > Streptophyta > Pinopsida > Araucariales > Araucariaceae > Wollemia > Wollemia nobilis. The sequence goes on along the minus strand of JAQPPZ010017049.1, from coordinate 904,732 downwards.
TCATTCTTATTTTTGTGGGTGATAGGTCTTCTTCATATTGTTGTTGACAGAAACTAGATTTGACATTTAAGACTAATTCTTCTTTTATCCTTTGTATTAGTGTTTTGTTGTCCTTACCTTTACCTTAAAAAATCCTCTGGTTTCTATCCAACCAGATGTGCTAGATGACAAAATATGCTATAGAGCTCCATAGGCATTGCCATAATTTTAATCCCTACCTTTGGATGTATTTATTAGTCTATAAGGTGTTTGCTCATAAGTTTGGAACCTTGGCTTCCATGGTTTGAAAGTCCTTAATTCATACTCAAGCCCATTAATAGACTAAATAAAAAAGCTCAAAGAAAATATAAGAGTGGGTTTGAATCTATAATATCCATCAATAGACTAAATAAAAGAGCTCAAAAAGAATATAAGAGTGGGTTTGAATCTATAATATCCATCAGTAGACTAAATTAAATAGCTCAAAGAGAATATAAAAGTGAGTTTGAATCTATAATAAGGATATATTCGACTTAAAATTTATGATGACTCAATCCTTGATCCCATTTTTTTTGTTTTTTTTTTTGTTGCTTGTAACCAATTGATTAGTACTAACCAAGTTTACTTAGAAACAAATCACACATTCATTTAAAAAAAAAAACAAATACAAATTATTATTTTTTAATTTAAAATATTAAAATAACTCATAGATGGTTTTTTAATTTTTTTTCTTATAACATCAAAATTTAAGAATTTATAAATAAGAGATTTAGTTTTGTTGTATTCATTTAAGTTATATTTTAAAAATATATAGTTTTTTATTATATATTTATTAAGCTGTATTTAATATATGACCCCCTCCATATTCAAGAATGGCTTTTGCAGCCGTTAAATATTTTTTGTTCCAGTTATGCAGGTCCTAGGGCAAACGTAACGTATGATGAAATGTCCTCTTACCTCTTAGCTTGTTATCAGTGACAAATAATATAAAATTTCATATTCCACATGGATTTAGATATTCATCTGTTAATAATGGGCCATATCCATGTCAGCCACGGACACCTGACACGTTTTAAAATTAGTGTGATGAGAAGTTCATAAAAAACGCATGTGAGCTACATAGATACTTTAAACCCCAAATAAGCGTGAACGGTCCCTTTTAACACAACAATAAAAGCTTCAGAAACTGCAAAGGCGTTTGGCTGATCATGGAGAGGGTGTGACTGAGCGGAGGCGTAATTAAGACATGATTGATCAAACACAGAGAGGCTGACTCGTAATAATTCAGATAGAAAGGGTCCCAATCAAGATAGTTATTATAAACGGTTGCAGAGGCCAATGAAGAGTTAAAATATTTGTGGTGGGAATTGGGAAGTGGGATTATTGATTATTATAAGCGGTGAAGTACCCATCCGCTGACTGCACGACACTGATTCACGGGCGAAGAAAAGTTGTATTCACGATCCATAATGTGAAGGTGAGATTTTTGCACCCTTGAGCTGTTGAGCAGCTGGCAGGTCACCTCCACCCAACACCACCAAACTTTACCGTTGACATCCAGTCATTGCTACAGCCTACCTCCACCTTCACGTGCAAATTTATTGTTGTCCATCATTGTCGGTCTTCCTGCTTCCTTTCTGCAATATACAAAATGGAAGCAGACTGCATATATTTCAAATCAAAACTATCAGCAAGAAAGAGTGAAGATCATAGCAGCAGTTACCATAGCAGTTACATGGACCATAGCAGATAGAATGAAATTGCGCAGATTTCTTTTTCCAATCCCATGTCGTTCCGTGCCTCCATCGTCGGGTCCGCGTTATTTTACGGCGCAATAATCGTCTTATTGCTCTTTGGTAAAATGCAGACGGCCAGCTGCACTAGATTTAAATACGAGGGATTAGCGGTATCTCCGCCTCGAGAAAGCTTTAACAGCGTAGCTGCGGAGAAGCGAGGAAAGAATTTCAAGAGAACGGGATTACGGGGAGATGAATTCAAAGACTGCCTTCCCAAGCGTTTTCGTCCTCCGCCTTCTGCGCCGAGTCACTTTGGGAATTCTCAGACAGTCAGCTCCGCTTTTCTCTGTTCAGAGGATATTTCTTCAAAGCCTTGACTGTCTACGGATCAAATCGACTCTTTAAAAAAAAACAAAAACATGTGCTGGAAGGTTCAATATATGCGATATGGTAATTATTGGCTTGGGAACGGATCATTTCAGTTTTGAATAAACTGGGAAAGCAGATAGATATAGAGATAGAGATGCAAAATCGCTTCTTATTGTGTTGATTGCCCAGGGTTGTGGAGGTTATTATTAGATGTTCAATGTAAATGTAAATGGCGTCAATTTCAAAACACACACAGAGGACGGAGGACGGGCTCAAATCATCGCATGTCAAAACTTGTTGAGGTCGGTAGAGGAGTCTCTTCAAAATAACTTCAACAATAATGGCTTTCAATTCTCACATATGTTTGACATGTTAATGCGTTCTGGATAGACTACTTTGTCCGCTAATGCCTTAGCCTGTACAATTTCTGTTATGCCACTGGAAGAACGATACTGATACTCGGTAACGCTCTTCCGGAAAATCTGTTTGTATTTACTTCCACTCTCAGATTAATATATGTATTTAGTGCTATCATTTTCTTTGGTTTTGGTTTGGTTTGTTAATTGAAATTTCCAAAGGAGCTGACAGCTCAAGGAAAAATAAATTAGCTCTAAATAGCAAATAGAGAGACATTGACATTATATTTCGAGTAAAATCTTACACTCTGTAGATGCCCCCGATGGAGGTACTTCGCGCTGACAAAATTAACTTTTGAGGGTTTGGCGATTTTCTGTGGTTTGCTGTCGTTGATTTTACAGTGCACGTAAGCTAGAGGATTTATTAGATAAATCAAATTTAATGGAATTAAAATCGCATGAAAATCAAATTAAACAAAAATTATATATGTTAATGTTATAAGTAATTCCATAAGATTTGAAATAAATAAATTTAAAAAATTAAATTATTATTATTATTATTATTTTTATTTGGTTAGTTAGTGCGATAAATCTCTACAATCAAACGCACATCACTAGTTAGTGAGAGAAATTCCTATAATCACTTAGTAGATTTCCCCAACCATGACCCTCCTAAAACCGAGAGCTATGCTTATCAATATGAAATTTAACACATAGTCACCCCCTCACACACCAGGCCGCGATTTGAACCTTGAACCTCCCTTCCAAAGAATAGCCAAAACCTATACCTTTACGCTGTCCCCTTGAAAGAAAATTATTATTTTTAATATTACTAATATTTTTCTAAATATAATGAAAATTAAAATTATTTAAGAATACTATAGTGGTTTGATTTTGGTTTTCTTAATATATATATATATAATTTGAAAGCTATTATTTCTATGAGGTTATTTATTTCTTGGAGATTTTATGAAGTTCGTATAAATATATTTGTTAGTTATATTTCTTTTTAGCATTATTATATATTTAATTAATATGATTACAATTAAAATATTTATTTACCAATAATTTTATTAAATTATAAGGATTTTTTTTATTACATTTTTTTTCATATTGTTATATTTTCTTTATTAACTTCATATTATTTTTATTAAGATATAAAATCTTCCCTAGTTAATGAGATTCTAAATAATGTTAATGTTTAAAATATTTGTTTCTCACATTTTTCTATATAGAGATGTTGACATTTTTTAAAGGCCACCATCCTCAATAATTGAAGAACATTAAAAAAATAATGTTATTGTTGGTCTAATTTTTTTAAATGAAAAAATATTATATTAATTAAGATTAATCATACAAAAATTGCGGGTGGAATTAGCACATCCCACAAACCATAAAAATCGCTAAGTGGAGGAAATCACACATTCCCAATAAAAATAGAGTAAAAAAAACATTACTACACGTCGTCGTGAGCAATCATTACACAAACATCCCAAGACATAATCAGTAAATAAAGATCAAGGAGCGAGATGGAAGTTATCTTCCTCGCTGACACACTACCAGTCGCCATTCGAAGAGACTAGGATAGTCCATCCTTCATCTGCATTACCACCAACCAGATTTCGTTGAGGACCCTTGTTGACTTAGATTAGAATGCTTGGTAGAGTACTTGTTGCTCGTAAGCTACGACCTCTTCTGCCTCTGGGACAACTCCTTTCCTAGGCAAATGTTTGGTAGAATACAAGTTATGCGTAAGCTGCAACCTCTATTGCCTCTGATAGTCAGACCTGAACAAACTCTATGCTTCAAGCATTGGGCTTTGATCAGTTTTTTATCAACACAATTCGCATGACTTGTCAAGATTCATAATATCCATGACATCCTCGAAATCACCTAGGCCCCAAAGTGAACTGAAGGAATTAGCGCCTCCACTTAAATTACCCTCACTCGAGGACATTTGACGATGCTTGTCAAAGCTCAACCCAAGCTATCCCTTGAGGGGCTTTGAGAATGATGAACTTTAAAAGCTTGTTCCTCCACAACTGTGAAGTATATGGGCGTCACCAATGAAAAAGTTGGCATGATAGTGGGATGAGCCTCTACAACAATTGAGGCCCAAAGAGAAGCTAAAAAAAATGACGGCTAAGTAACTACAAGGACAACCGAAGTAGCATTTGGGACCCCTACAACTTGCATGGCAGGCTGCATGTTAACGACAACCGATGTGATGGCTTCAAAAGACTGCACAAAGCTAGTGGGGGCTTGCATAACCTGGGTATCAATGGGCCTAGTCTGAGTAGGCTGCATAGAGGGATTGGTCTGCTCAGAGTGCTTAGAAGCACAATTTTTTTGGGTAGTAACCATTTTCCAGTCGCCTTGGCATTCTTGGGCCCCGTTAGACTAAGCTATCGGGGCAATCAAAGGGGGTTGGGTCTGTTTGAACTTCCACTCCATTAGTGGGCAATCTTGAATCTTGTGAGAAGCAGACTGGCAACGATAACAAGTATTCAATAAATTGATATAGGTGATAGGTTACCTAATGGAGGTATCACCAATTTGGATATCTATGAAATTTGGTAGGTCTTTGGTGAGGTCGACTTTGACACAAGCCCGCTTGGTAGGGTGAGCTGAGAAAAACCGTTCAGGCTCAAGACATACAAACTTGCTGAGGGAAGAGGTGAGCATTTGCAAAAAACCCCAAAAGGGGATAGGTAAACCCGAGAACTCAATCCACACAAGAACTTCCAACTCAACTTGGTCATTGGCTGTGAAGTCATGAGTGTAAGATTACAAAATTAACAAGGAATTTCTCACTGTCCAGGGACCTTTGGCTAACACTTTTTGAGCTTGAGTAGGATCAGGAAAGCAAAAAAGTAAATAACCCTTGGTGAGATTCTGAACATTCTCAACTATCACACCATGCAGACCCCAAACTTGTTGCACCCATGACCTAATGAGGGTATCATTGAGAATTCTACCTAGGAAATACCCGACAAGGGTATGTGACTCAAACCAATGGCAAGCATTATGAAACTCATGCAAGGGAATGGAAACAACATGGATAGTACTCTTACCTTGTGAAACACTTTCAGGATAAACTTTCTCGGGTGCTTCCCTAGCGCCATTGCTCTCCCCAATCAACTCAGTAGAAACTGAGCTAGCCATTTACGAATGACAGTAGAACCGAACCCTAGCAGAGCATTTTTTCCTCATCAAACCCTCATAAACCTTAACATTTAATACTATGAATATTATGGTTGTGTTTGTATTTGCCATTGTTGATTTAATTTTCGCATACTTTCCTTATAACAATATTAATGATAATATGTGAATTCCACTCAATTGAACTATTTCTCAATCAATTTTTTATGGTGATCTTAATCCTTGAAAGAAGTGCCCTAGCCTCTGCATGGTTGCCAATTGAAGTTCCACATGATTTTGAGTAGCCATGAAGTTGATGTTTTGTATGATTTTGAATAGCTTAAGAAAATTTTGCCTTCATTATTCTAAAAAACATAATCCCCATTAACTTTCCTTGGATTCCCTTTAAAAACACCATCAAAATTAATTTTGATGAAGCCACTTCTAAACATTTATATTTTATGATAGTTAACATAGGTCATATGTGTTAACACCACTATTGTAAATGATCCTTATGAATATTCAAATCTTGTAAGTAAGAAGCTACCACCTCTTTTTTCACACTTGAGACTTTTCATGCCCACCACCATACTTTTCAACACTCTACAACAAAGGCAACATGATTTCAAACTTGCATATGATTTTGAGACGTATTTTTAAAATTCCATTATTCTTTAGATTTTAACAAACAATGGTAGGACCAATCCACTAGAATACACAATGCTTTATCTTTGAATAAGTAATCCAGTATTTCACCAACTTTTGACCTACCTAATATATTTTATTTTTTTTAAATTAACTACTATTATTGTAAGAAAAGCATATTTGAATAAGGAATCCAATATTTCATCCAACTTTTGAGCTACTTAATATACTTTTATTTTTAAAAATATTAACAACAAATTTTGTAAGCAATGGGTAATTCAAAGGAGCTGAGCAAGATATCACTAAAGCCTTCATATGCCTTAATTTAGGAGGTCAGACCAGCTTAATAAATCAAGGGTTGATACTAGTCAGAGCTCCCCTTACCACATTTTGAATGAAGATAGTGATGATCCTTGCATTACTATTCACAACACAATACATGTTACCATTGTTAGCAACATTATCAACACCATGGATAAGATTAGCGAGACTCTTAAGGTTCTACTCTCGAACCATCCTAGATATGCTCCTACAAATGAAGATGTTACAAAGGTCTAGGTCTGGGTATATTGAGTACTTTGTTTGTTCTCATGTTGGATCAATCTGTTTTTGGTATTTTCATCTCCTGCATGGGATTTTAATTATAGTCTATAGTGCCCTTGCATGGGCCTTTTTGAGCATTGTGTTTATTTCTATACAAGTGTCTATTATAGTTTTTATGGATATTTTGTGAGCTTTCCCTGTACGGGTTTTTGTCATAGCTCCTTTACAGGTTTTTCAGGTAGTTACTTCTCTTAAGAAACTCCTACGTGGGTATTGCTAGGACTATATTTTTGTTTATCTGACGTCAGCGTTCCATCCAGCCTTCTTTGCTATTGTTTGGACCTTTTTGTTCAAGTTTTTTCTAGCCAATATGCAGGATTGTGTTATCTTATGCTATTGGTTTAGCTACCAGTTTATGTAATTGGGTTTGGGGCCCATTTAAACCCCACACTTAATCAGTTTTACCTACCAAAAAAATAGTAAATGAATTGATATTTCTAGATCTTAATTATATAAATAACACCTAAAAGGTCCATGATATATTTTTTTAGACTATCACCTAAAATTCTACTTGCAACTACTAACTAAAAGAATTATGAGGCTTTAGGATGGTTCTCATAGATGAAACATTCATCCTAGGGAATCCTTGAGAATAGGAAATTATGGTTACTCCAAAGCATTTTATCCATCCTAACTTGACCATGTATCTACATTCTTTTGATATATTTTAAACAAACCTATCCTTCTAAACAAGGACAAGGAGAAACAAAAACTCTAGAACCATTTATTGAGCTTATTCTCTATTTAAGAATTTATTATGCTAATATATATCATGTATATTGCTAATTTTTGCTTCTTGATCTTCTTGTTTTTTAATATAGGTTTATCATATGAGCAATATGAGCCCCACCTATAATAATTCATGACTACATAGTGGTATTACAACTTGCAATTATACATGTAGCACTTGGAAAGCTTTGAACCTTTGTCTCCTCCTTGAAAGTAGAGTAATTTAACCAAATGATCTAATACCATTTGATTGTTGGACTGGAATTTTATATATTAACGAAGATTGAGTTTAAACAATAAAAAAGAATAAAAATACCCTCTTATCTTTAAATATAGGTAGATTCTATCTAAAAAAGTAATTTTTTAAATTTGTTTCTTTTATTTATAAAAACTATATTAAAATTTTACTGTTTAAAATTATGTAGGAATTCAAAATTGTCCAGTTTAAAATTACCTGGGCTAGTCAACATTAGTGTTGAGTGATCTTCGGGATCTTGGGGATTTGTAGTAATAAATGTTGTTGGTAGTTTAGTTTGATATAAATATCATCATTCTACTAAGCTCCTTCATGCTATAAATCCCTATGATTAGACCTTTAGGATCCTTATTTATTAATGCCCTAAATATGGTGTCTCCCCTCTATCCACCCTCTATGTCATTGCTTCAAATACTCTAGCTATCGCTTGAGGAATTGTGTCTAGTTTTAGGGTGCTAGAATTGAGACCAAATAATCATCCCCTCCCTTGTATCTAGATATTATGGGTTGGTCTATTGGTAATAAACACTTGGACTTATTTATGCTTTATATAGGTTCCTTTGATGAAGACCATCTTTGTGTGTCACCTTGGGAGCCCCAACCATTGTTTTTCATGATTCTCTTCCAATTCAAAATTTCCCGGGCTAGTTAGCATTAGTGTTGAGTGATCTTCAGGGTCTTGGGGATTTCTAGTAGTAAATGTTGTTGGTAGGTTAGTTTGATATAAATATCATCATGATACTAAGCTACTTCATGCTAGAAATATCTATGATTAGATATTTGGGATCCTTATTCATTAATGCCCTAAATATTATGTCTCCCCTCTATCCACCCTCTATGTCATTGCTTTAAATACTCTAGCTATTTATTGAGGAACTGTGTCTGGTTGTAGGGTGGTAGAATTAGGACCAAATCATCATCCCCTCCCTTGTATCTAGTCGTAATATGTTGGTCTATTGGTAACCAACACTTGGACTTCTTTATGCTTTAGATAGGTTCCTTTGATGAAGACCATATTTATGTGTTGCCTTGGGAGCCACAACCATTGCCTTTAATACTTCTATTATTTTGCTCCTTGATACTCCTCTTTCACTATGGATCACAAGGAGGCCTCTAGAGAGATAACAAGCCTAAAATTTTAGTGAATATGTTATAGCTAAAGATATTTTGAGTTGCAGTGTTCTTCTTTGTCCTCCAAGTATTAAGCTCCTTTTGGGAAGGGAAGGGGATTGCCTTATCACCTCCATACTTGGCCATCACAAATTGTCCTCCTCCTTGTATGATGAATGGACCTTACTCCCTAGGATTCACTGGTGGTGCCAACTTGTAATTGTATTTGGGATTGGGGAACACCCTTAGTAATGGAATAGGTCTAAACCCATGGTATTTACTATTTTGAGAGAAGAAAAGGCCATTGGTGTTGGATTAAGTAGGATCCTGTTAAAGGCAAGATCCCCTTAGTGATCACAAAAATGGACTAGGTATTCCAAGTATTAACATAACCTACTTTAGCTTCTACTAGAAAGAATTTTGAATCCTTGCTTGGATTTGGTCTGTTGGGTTAGTTAGACTATGTGGCATGGGGAGCTTCAGGGTCAATGTTAGATTATGGTGGGGTCCCTTCCTAGGTGACACCTTGGATGGTCTTTTGGCTTCAACTGCTTTGTGAGTAGTAGAATCTTTGGGCCCCTTCATTTTGGCTTCAAGACAAAGCTATGATCAAAATTGCCTTCTTTGGAAAGATTTCCCTGGTGTGATGAACTTTATTAAATTCTAGCATGTCAATGTTGTCCATGCACATATCATTTAGATTCTTTATTTTTATTATCTTGATTTTTATTTTTCTAACACAATTGAATAATTATATAGGTAATTCATGAAATCCAAATTTATTATAGAGAAAAATATATATTCAATATTTATTTATTATAATTATTTAAATTTAGAAGAATTTTATTATAAAATCCTTTTTCTTCAACACTTCATCATTAGTTTTATTTAACTAAATGCCATTATTAAATATATAGGAGCTAGTTTCTAAACCATGCCAATATTTTTGATAGGTAAAGTGAGGGTTGAAAATAATACTTTACAATATAAATTTATTATTATGGGCCATTTTATTACAAGAGTTTCCATAGGTATGGGATGCTTTATCACAATATGATAATTCTATCTTGAGTCACTCTCATGAATACAACCCATTTAACATTATTCCAAGTTACTTTAGATCAACTATGCAATTTGATTTATCGTTCAACAATAACAAAATGTGGCAACTTAGACAATAATACCTCTTATTTATTGAAATTACACCCTTGAGAATATTAGCTACCCATATCTCCATGATAATATAGCTTAGCTACTTTATATTTGTCTTTGAAAGAGAGACAAACCAACATATTCATATCTTTCTCATATTTTTGGGCTTATCATTGTATTCTCATACTTGATTCATTAGAATCCTAATCCTATTTGGATTTTCTTCAAGATTTTATGACCTGTCAAATATTTTCTATTTTCCTTTTTGTTGAAACATTTTAGCTTACTTTCGTATACCTTCAAATTTAGTAGCTTAAAATTTACATAATTCCTCTTCTTGATTTTGTACATAATATAAAATTATGTTATTTGACTGATCCAAATATTTGAGCACGTTGGCTAAATATTTATTTTGGGATTCTTTTGGGATTATTTTGGCTATTAAGTTACTTATGTATTGAATGGTTTTATTTTGAATATTTAATCCCTATTATTCCTCATCTATCTTAGTGTAACAATTCATGAAATGCTATATGATAATATTCTTAACTTTTTATTTCCTATAATATAGTTTTTTCAAGGTAATTGTAATACAATTAGCTTTTATTCCTCTTTTTATATTGTACATCAACTTTAATTATGTAAATATATCACATTTAAGTGTTAAAAAATAATATTATATTTTTTTGATGGCTTTTTACGTCTTAATACTACCACAAAATATCACATGTTATATCACATAGGATCGAATATAAAAGCCACAACATAATAAGGTCAAAATAATGATATGAGTAGAATAATATGAGCAATTTTTTTATTAGGGTAAAAATGGGATTTTGAAAGGTCCCAAACCCTTTACAACACAAAGTTAGCCCATCAATTACGTAACTGCCAAGGGAAAATAACCAAAGATACCTTGGATGTAAGACAAATGATATCTATCCTAGACTCAAATTAGCTGCAATATTTCTTCATGAACTTTTCTAAGTCCTCATGGACCACCCCAGGGGGGATCCATCTTGTATCGTCTTCTTTAATGGCACCAAATTTCAATAATATGAGAAAATTAATATGTATATAAAGGCTTATGATAAATTAAATAACATTCAATTATATGCAAAAATAGGAATATAATCAGCTTGGATCATACATGTGCTAAGCATGTAGCACAACTTAAAATATTAATTGCTCAAAATGTATACATACTATATTACTCCTTTTGCTCTTACTAATATATCAATAGTAATGTGTGTTCTTCTTGTGATGCTTTCTTATGGAGTATTGCCTCCATAATATAGCCATAGTAGTGCGACTCTTTAGATACTTGACATAATTATCCATATGCCAAGTCTCATGACTCTTGTCTTATCTACTTGCCACTTGCATACTTGATGAACACTTGAATATATAACATATGGACACCTATACATGACTCTTACATTTATATAACTTGCACACTCTAATCTAAGATACTTGTGCACATAAACTCAACTTACACTTGCACTCCAACTTACATAGACTCAACTTACAATTACATAATAGGGAAAATACAACTCACACTCTAAACTATGACTCAACCCTAATCTATAATTTATAAATGTACCATGAAGGTACCATGGGGGTACATTAACATGTACCAAATAATTTAATATACTCCAACACTCCCTTGTATTACATTATTTTGTTATTAAAGACTTTAGTCTTCAATCATGATCTTCATATTTGTATTCAATATTCAAGTGACCTTGCAATGCATATGATATTCTACTTGAAATTCATCAGGTTTATCTTTTAAATTAACTTTTGTTTTGAGTTCATCTTCAGCTTCATGTTATTTAGTCTTTACACCTTCAATATTATAAACTTCTTGAACTCTCTCATTGTCATCAGATTCTTGCATAAGAATTTTTCCTTTGCCTTTGTCCTTAGAACATATGATTCTTTTTTTCCTATATAGTAACTTCTAAACATTCACTTGGAGCATCACAATAAATCCATGAATTAGATGAACTTGGAATATCAATATTGCATGAAGAATGAAATATCATTTCTAAAAATGATTTATCAATTTTTAATTTCTTGTTAAAAGTTTTAATGAACTTTTTTTATTTCAAATTTTTATCTTTACAAAGTTTAAGTGAAAGCAATGCCATATACATTATGCTACATATATCTAGAGGTATCATAATAGTATCATTTCTATCATCAATTGCTTCAATAAGTATTGCATGTAAATAGTATTCAAATATTTCAAAACTTTCATCTATGGCTTCACTATAGATTAATTTTGATACTATATCTATATTTCCTTCAGATTTTTCAATCAAATTCTTAATTCCAATATTTATCACCTCTAATATTTCTTTTCTAATTATGGACTCCATATTATCAAAATTTACGACTTTTTTTTTTTTGGTAGATATGATACTATAGCATTAATATTGGGTTTTACAGGTTGACCCAAAATATTTTACAAAAATCAGCCCAGGGCTGTTGATGAACATATCCTTACTAAGGATCCTATATATGTAAAATCTACATGCCGCCAAAGCCATTACATACGGTAAGGCACATAGTCTGTTATCAAAAAGAAACTTCCCATACAACATTTTGGGTATACTTCGATAAAACACACTGTAGATTAAAGATACAACGCCAAGCAGAAATAAAGAAATCACAATAAAGGAATGCAGAACAGTTGTACAAAATGAATGATTTTTATTAATCAATGGAGTTTAGAAACTCCTTTTAAGTACAACGGGGCACTGTAACCCTTTTCGTGATACAAAGTTACAATTTGTGCTAGGGTTCTCCGAAACCCTAGGCTGGCACAATGTGGTGGCGTCTCCGAAGAATGTATCCTTAACCTCAACGAGAATGAGTGGGCTTCGTTGTATCCTTTGGCTCGGACCACTCCGGCTTAAGCAGTTGCTATCAACAAATCGGATCTACCACTAGAATCCTGCACACATTAAAATTATCAAAGAGTTAGAAACTAATAAGAGGGCTCCACTGTGTGAGCCCTCGAAAACGATCTAAAACCCTAGATTTATGAAATAAAAATAAACAGAATGCGAGAATTCAACAGCGGATTAATACATAAAGAAATATTACTTGCTTTAGACGAATCTATACCTTTTCCTGTTAACGCGGCGAGACCAGGCGGCGGCGATGGATGCGGCGAAAGGGTTTAGTTCAGACTTAGGGCCGTAGAAGACTCGGAAGACTCAGGATTAACGGCAATAGCCAACTCCAGGACTTAGATAGGGAAGATAAGTAGGTTTAGCCGAAGAGATAGATAGGGTTTGAGCCATCAAGGTGACTCAATTTATAATCTACTCTTAGGGCACACTTTAGGGTTTTAACGACACTTTGAACGTGTGGCTAAGATTAAAGTGGATCCAAGGGTAGAGAATAAATCTAGGTTGTGAAACGGATTAAGATGGATGGACGGATGAGATTAAATGAAGGATGGACGGCTCAGATTAAATCACTTAAACTTTATTTATATATATATTAAAATATATTAAAATATAAAAAATATATAAATATTAATTTAAATAAATTTGGGGATGAAAAATGGCGGGAAAAGTGAAATTGGGCCAAATAATGGTGGGAAAGTGTGGATTTGGGCCAAATAATGGCGGGAAGGATGGATGAGCGACACGTGGGTGGCGGGGAAGGTATAGATGACTTACAAGTGGCTGGATTTTGGTGTCTATGAGATGCCCCTTTTTGAGTTGCTTTGTGTGAAGACACAATGTAGCACAAAAACTTAAGACACTGAAAAGTTGGATCGGACGCAACTCTCTCTCAAGACTAAAGCACAACTTTGAAGACCAAAGAATAAAAGAATATTTAAAAATTTTCAGCTTACCCCCTCAATTGGCGAGCGAGAATGGTTCTCACAAGCCAATTGGAAGAAATTCGGAAGATAATGAACCGTTTTTGCCCCAACGGTGAAAAAAAAGGGTTGGTGCATGCACCATCTGTTTATGTCCCAACAGAAAAGGGGTTGGTGTACAAACCAGAAAAGAATATGATTGAAGACGATATGAGTGATGTGAAAGATGGACCGTTTTCTACCCCAACGGTTATAAAGGGATTTTTGCCAAACTGTAAATTCCATGATCATGTAAGATGAATTCCACTATAGGAAAATTAGAAATTGATAACGGATGCCCCAACTCCTGTGTGTGAATCCATATTGTTGATGAAATTGCCTTGTTGGCGCCATTGATGTGCCAGAGATGAAAGATGCATGAAAGAGTCCAGAACTCAGAGATGCTCCTAGTGACTGTATGGATAATTCCTCGGGTCGGAACCAATCAACCTAGGTAGCCACAATCTCTAGCAAGACTTAAAATAATGACGATATGAAAGATTGTCCATGTTTATGGCCCCATGAACTAGGCCATCAATGACAACTGTTGAGCAAATTAATCTCGGTATGAGGTCACTTGAAAAGTAGAATACCCAAAATTGATTTCAAATTTTCAAGCAGTGAAATAATTGATGATGATAAATGGTAAGTGTCCTTATGGTGGTTTAATCCTCTTACCGAATTGCATGGATTCAAATCGTTGCAATCGCCAAGGTGATAGAATATACCACTAGATACGAGGTTTACTTTAATTTGATTTGGCAAAAATATGCATGATGAAAGAAGAATGAAATTGACGATAGATCAGAAGAATTGATGAATGTGGTTAATTTTGTGAAGGTTTTGAATATTTTTAACCCAATTTGTAAAACAATGATGAATGATGCGCTTTTTGAGCGAAATGACAAAATTTGTGTCCAAAGCTGTTGTAACCTTCACAAAATGTTTTATTATGATAAGAAGAATGGATGAATGCAATTTGATGAAATTTGGAGGAGGTAAGCTTCAATTTTGTAAGTTTTGTTCCTTTATTCAATACTGACACCAAACGTCGGTCTGCGTTTGTGGTTGGCAAAGACGCCCGCCGGTGTTTAGGCACTCTGCAGACGCGGGGTCGTGTCTGAATCCTCCATGAAATGCCCTACTACGTTTCGGGGTGCCAAAATCAGCTATTTAAACAGTTTCAGCGAGAATTTCGCTCATTTGTGCGTTCGAGCTTAAGAGAAGTGCGTACGAGGGAGTGGAGTGAAGTGGAGTGAAAGGTTGTGTGGGAGAGTGAAGCACGCGGGAGCTATGGCGGGAGATGGGAGCAGACGCGCCAATGCAAGCAGCTGAGGTATTTGTTCATTTAAGCAAGTACTTATTATGTGTTTTTTTTTTTTTGGAAAAATTTGTAACAAATTTTTGTTTTGTTGTTTTGCAGCTTAGGGTGTTAGAGGCACGACACCGATTCTCCCCTATCATTTCGGGGATGAGGAGGTCGTTGTCCCAGGAAGACTGGGAGATATTGGATGCAGTGGGGCTAGCGGAGGCAGCCCGGTTGGAGGTAGTTCGGGCGGATGAGGGGTACCTCTCGGCTTTGGCCGAGAGGTGGGATCCAGATCGGGGGGACGTTCCGGCTCCCGACTGGAGAGATGACGGTGACGCTTGAGGATGTATACCGCATCCTCAAGGTGCCCGTGGAGGGGCATGGGTGGAGGTTGGACGAGATAGGGCCACGGAGATGGCCAAGGTGTTTGGGGATGACTGGAGGGAGATCCGGACGGAGAGCGGGGGGATCCCATACTTGGCCATGTATACGGCCAAGGAGTTGGGAGCGGTGGAGGCTCTGACGATGTTCGTGTTGGCCAACATTGTGGCCCCGAACAGCATCGGGTGCAAGTTCCCATGGAACCTGATGGGTGTAGTGAGCGAGATGCTCACTAATAGGGTAGTGTATGCCTGGGCGCCCGCTTTATTGGCGCGGGTGTACCGGGAGTTGTATGAGGTTCGGAGACGGGGCCAGAAGGGCCTGGGTTGCAGTGTGGTGCTCCGAGTCTTGGGGCTGGGAGCACTTGAGTGGCCCGACCGGAGGGGTTGCCATGGGCTCACTGGGATGTGAGCCGGGCTTATGGTAGGAGATGGCCAGTGGCGGAGGAGAGACAAGTGAGCCGCCCCGTGAGATCGGGGCAATGGTATAGGAGACTATGGGCAGACTTGACAGATGCCCGAGTCATTTGGAGGCCCTGGCGGGAGGCGAGGTGGATCGGGGATGGAGAG
Organism: Wollemia nobilis; assembly: GCA_028583015.1. Classification (NCBI taxonomy): domain Eukaryota; kingdom Viridiplantae; phylum Streptophyta; class Pinopsida; order Araucariales; family Araucariaceae; genus Wollemia; species Wollemia nobilis. Next base: position 888,514 of record JAQPPZ010017049.1, on the reverse strand, counting down.
CACCTGAGACGGGTGCGACAGGCCAGATGGGTAGTAGGGCGGAGCCACGGTGAGGCGGAGTACATACAGATGTCTCGAGTACTCCGCCAGGTCGGATTGAGGCGGGATGTCCCCGGTGAGCCGGTGCGCTACCGAAGGCACGGATCGAGAGGGGATTTGCCGTGTGCCGAGCCGTGGAGGGAGGCGAAAGAGGACGATGAGGACATGGAGATCCCCAAAGTGGACGACATCGGGGTGACAGTGAGTATGCGGCATGGATGGCCGCGAGCCGAGGTGGGAGCCACCATTGGTGGCTGGTAGAGCCGGAGAGCCAAAGGTGGGGTTGAGAGGGCGAGGGAACCGCGGAGGTTCCCAAGCGCGGGGAGGGTCCCCGCCTTCGATCGACGGTCGAAGGCGAAAGGGGAAGATGGCACGGTAGGCTCCGAGGAGCGGAGATGACGGGGAGGATGGCGGAGAGGGCCTAGGAGAGGCCGCAGGAGAGGCTAGGGAGGTACCCCCTAGCGGGCACGAGAACAAGGCGGCACGAGCTGTAGCGGCGAGATAGCGGAGCGCGATGCTATGCTAGGCTGCCCGGGACGAGAGGATAGCTCGGGTGGAGCGGCGAGCGGCGAGCGGGATGCCACGTTAGTTGCTCGGGAGGAGAGGATGGCCCAGCTGCGGGCGGACTTGGATGGAGCGACCGGGGTGCCCCGGGATGACGGGGTGACGAGACTCCAGGCGAGCTAGCGGAGCGGGAGCGACGGCACGGGATAGACATAGCTAGGCTTAGGTCTAGGACTCGTTACATTGAGGCTCTGGAGGACACATTGTTTAGGCATCACATTGTGTTGCCCGATCCTCCATCCTCCTCTGTCTCTAGGCGTAGTGAGTCTAGGCACACCACTAGGTCTAGGGCTCCTACTAGGTCTCAGGGGTCCTCTTTTGATGGTTAGCTTAGTGCTTAGATGCACTCTTTATGAGCCTTGGTGCTCTATTGTATATTGTAGCCTTTTGGCATTCATTGTACCAGTTTGTCCTTTATACATATATATATATACATGGCTTTTATTTATTTGGTGTTTTACTCTCTTTTGTGTGAATGCCTATGTTTTTGTGATGCATGTTTTTATATGTTTTAATGTTTTTGATGCATATGTGATGGAATGGAATGCAAACTTATAGATGATTAATGCGAGACTAAGTATATAACATACAAATCTATGGATGATTAATGCAAGACTAAGTAAATGATATGTAAATCTATGGATGATTAATGCAAGACTAAGTAAATGAAATATGCACTAAGAAGCACTCATACTTTTAGATAGTTAGATTTAGCCAACTGCTATCATAATTGTTTAATCAAGGGCACCGAACTTGGTGGCTTGTGAATGGATGACGTATGGAATGACATGAATATGGAAGAAGATATGGAGGGTGATATGGAGGTTGATATGGAAGACTGTTTTACAAAGACTCAAACATGCTAGTGGTATCAAACAAACTTACTAACTCTGCCTAATTCAACTAGGACCAAATGTGTGTGCATGCGAGTTCATTAACCAAATCCGAAGCATGGTAGTGACTCTAGGCAATCAAAAACCTGTGTGTGTGCAAGTGTGTTCATTAACCTCATCTTGCATAAATTAGGTAACCTCTGTTATGGAGAAGACCCCAGAAGCTAGTTTGTCCGTATGAGCATTGAGAGGTCTCTTTTTGAGGAGAGACATGTCGCCACGCAATGAGTATACTCCCTTTGCCGAGTCAAGCGTCTATAGCCCCGGTGAAGGTTAACTCCATAGTCCATGTTGTTTTTGACCTTTGTAAGCCTTGGGGATGACTACCTATCCGTATGACTGGACAAGTAGTACGATCCTTACAACTTATTTGGGATCAGTGGTGTGTGAAAAATGTTCATTTCCTTAGAGCTTTGGGGAATCGGATTCTCAACCGAAGTATGATGAGAATTTTACCCTATCCTTACTACTCTGTTTATATTTATATTTTGTGATTGCTTGTGATAGTGGTAAGAACCTCTGTTTTATGGACTATGTTTGCATGATAGGACAAACGAGGATTACCCTTTTCACTTCAAGGCACAACCCAAGGATGGTGTTATCTCTCTTTGACACAAGATGTTTTTAAGATGTGAAAATGTGATAGGTTCAAGACCGCTTTTGAAATCATTTCCCAATACTCAAGATTTTATTTAGTGTAATTTGTGATATGGCCCTAGAGAACTTTGACATGCATTTCGAAGTTTGCTTAAAACACTAGGAATGGGTGAGTGATTGAAAACATTTTGGCAATGTAAATATGTGCAAATGGAAAATGGGTGTACGAATGACAATTCGGTTTGATGGATTTTATGAAGGTGCCCCTGATTAAGGCAACATGACTTTTGCTTGACCAAATTTTATATCCAAAAGATAGAATGGTCTCTAACATGATATGCAACTATGGCTGAAAATGAAATGTTATGGTTTTCAATGAGATGTATGCACATGAAATGCAATGTTTTTGAATGAGATGTATGCAACTAGCAATGAAATGCAAATTCTTTTTATTTTATTTGTTTTTTTTTTTTTTTTTTGTACAAGCCATGTATATATGTACATATAAAATTCAAACTATGCGTAGAATGCCCTCAAGTGTATAACATTAAGTGGTTCGGGTTCTTCCTCTCCCTCTAAAGCTGGCAAGTCTATAAGTTCCATTACCCACTCTTTCGGTGACCATATATGGACCTAACCAATTAGCCGCGAATTTATCTCGAAGATGCGGCAATGCATTGGTGTTTTGTTGATTCTCTTTAAGGACAAGATCCCCTACTTGAAATTCTCTTAGATGAACTTTGGCATTGTAAGCACGTTTCAATCGGTCTTGATAAACTCGCAAATGCTCTAAAGCATTGATTCGTTTTTCATCTATGAGTGTGAGTTGATCAAGACGTGCTTGTCTAGCAGTATCATCATCGATAAATTCTTGCAAAGAAATTCGCAAGGAAGGGATCTCGAGCTCAAGAGGCATGATTGCTTCAGCTCCATAGACCAAAGAAAATGGCGTTGCCCCAATGGGAGTTACGATGCTTGTTACGTAAGCCCATAATGCTAAGGGGATTTGTGTATGCCAATCTTTATGATTTTCTTTAACAAGTTTCTTAAGAATAGCAATTATGGTCTTATTGGAAGCTTCGGCTTGTCCATTGGCTTGTGGGTAGTAAGGAGTTGAGAAACTATGTTGGATATTATACTTTTCGCAAAGAGCTCGAACATCCTTATTCTTAAAAGACTTGTCGTTATCAGAAATAATTTTAGAGGGAATACCAAAACGACAAATGATATGGTGAAGTATAAACTCCACAATTCTAGGACTTGTCGTGCTTGGTTAGAGGAATAGCTTCAACCCACTTTGTGAAGTATTCGGTGGTTGTAATGATGAAAGTATCTTTGTCCTGAAGAGGCGGGTGAAATCTTGCCAATTAAATCGAGACCCCATTGTGAGAAGGGCCAAAGGCTTTGGATGGGCTGTAAAACTTGTGATGGTATATGGGTTAAATTAGCGTGTTCTTGACACTTTTTACATTGTTTAACATATTTGCAACAATCTTGTTCCATAGTGGGCCAATAATACCCCATACGTAAAATACGCTTCGCAATGGCCATTCCACTAAAATGACCACCACAAGTACCATCATGGGCTTCAGCAATAGCTCTATGTGTTTCACTTGCTTCTAGACAGTGGAGGAGTACTCCATCATATCCACGTTTATACAACACATCCCCCAAAAGAACAAAACGAGCTGCCTTTTGCTTAAAACAGCGACGGGCAGTTCGAGACAAATCAGATGGGAGTGTTCCAAACTTGAGGAAGGCTACTATCTCACTAGACCAAGGCTCATATGGATCCGAATGGATAAAGCAAACATCTTTTTCATCCTTAGACTCAGCACGGACAATTGCGGACTTAGAGATTGTGGAAATGATTAGGGGTTGTACCTCTCCAAGGGAGTCCTTTGGAATCAATGATCCAAGAGAGGCCATGGCATCCACGAATCTATTAGTCGAGCGAGGCAAACTAGTGATCTCATACCAATCAAACTTAGAGAGCAACTTCATTGCTACATCATGATAAAGCTTAATGGTAGGTTCTTTGGCTTGGTATTCTCCTGTAATTTGTTTAACCACGAGTTGAGAATCCCCAAATATTCGAATACGCTTAATGCTCATAGCTATGGCTGATTGAAGACCTAAAATTAAGGCTTCATACTCTGCTATATTATTGGTGCATTGGAAGTCTAGTTTGAATGATAAAGGGATGGGAATCCCTTGAGGTGTATGAAACACAACTCCAGCGCCTTGACCTTTCGCGCACTTAGAGCCATCAAAAAATAGCGTGATGTCAACATCTTCCTCCGGAATGATGTCCTCTTCTTGTTCAGTGATAGCAAATACCGAATCATCTGGGAGCTCAATAATCAAAGGATGATCACTAGGTAGTGGAGCTTCCGCAAGTTGATCGGCTATAACTTGACCTTTAACAGATTTTTGGCTAATGAATTCAAGATCGAATTCGGTAAGCAACATTATCCATTTAGCGGTACAAGTGTTATTATAAGTGCGAGACATCATATAACGCAGAGGGTTTTCTCTAGCTATGACATATGTTGTATGGCTAAGCATATAATGACGAAGTTTCTTAGTGGCAAAAACCACTGCTAAGCACAACTTTTCCACATAAGCATATCGGGTTTCATAGCTTACCAATGTTCGACTAATATAATAGACGGCTTGCTCACGATTTTGTTCATTCTTTTGTGCAAGCATTGTCCCTAAGGCAAAGTCCGTTCTTTGAGATATAAAGATTGAAAGGGACCCCTGGACGAGGCGGAGCTAAGGCAGCGGAGACGCTAAGTACTTGCTTGATGTCATCAAAGGCTTTCCGACACTCATCTGTCCATGAAAATTGTACCCCCTTTTGTAGTAGGTGGCAAAATGGCCTACATTTATGAGAAAGTTGTGCAATAAAGCGACGGATTGAATTAATCTTTCCTTGCAAACTACGCAACTCCTTCAAATTAGTTGGGGGACACATTTCCATAATGGCTTTGACCTTGTTTGGGTCCACCTCAATACCTCGTTTAGAGATAATAAAACCTAGGAGTTTGCATGAGGTAACACCAAAGACACATTTCTTAGGGTTCAACCTTACTTTATGCTCTAGAAGTCTATCAAAAACTTTTTCCAATACATCAAAATGCTCTTGTCGAGTTTTAGATTTTGCCAATAAATCATCCACATAATCTTCGATAATCTTATGCATATAATCATGGAAAATATAAGTCATGGCTCGTTGATAGGTTGCACCTGCGTTCTTAAGGCCAAAGGGCATCACACTGTAACAAAAAGTTCCCCAAGGTGTGGTAAATGTTGTTTTGTGTTGATCTTCGGGGTTTATTCGAATACGGTTGTATCCTGAAAATCCATCCATGAACGAAAGCATTTCATGACCAGCACAAGTGTCGACAAGAGTATCAATGTTTGGAAGAGGAAAGTCATCCTTAGGACACGCTTTATTTAGATCTCAAAAATCGGTGCAAACACGTATTCCCCCGTTAGGCTTGCGAACGGGTACCATGTTAGAAAGCCACTCAGGATAATCAATCGGGACGACAAATTTAACATCCAGAAGTTTTTGAATCTTCGATTTAACTATGAGGGCCACGGTAGGATGCATTTTCCTAAGTTTCTGTTTGACAGGTTTAGCATCTTTTTGTAAGGTGAGGTTATGGACAACCAAATTAGGGTCTAGGCCTGGCATGTCTTTGTAAGACCATGCAAATATCTCCTTCTTCCGCTTGAGTAGAGCAATCATTTGCTCTTGTTCCTCTGATGATAGACTTTTAGCCAGTTTCACAATTTGGGTGCCATCTTGGTCTGGACTAAGGTCTACATCGATAGTTTCTTCAATAGACATGTGGGAACCTTCCTCAAGATGATGGGGAGTAGGGATCGGATTTATGTCATCTAAAATGTCATCAGGCTCCTGTGCCTTGCTCTCGTCTATGTCTGCCTAGAAGACCTACGGCTTAGAAGATGAAGGTGAATGTGGAGGTGAAGGAGGAATGTAGTTGGCGGAAGCCCTTAACAATTCCTCGAAAAGGATGAACTTTGAAATAGATGGAGGAGATGAAATCCGATCCATGTCAATCAGGTTTGGGTTGATCGGGATTGGCTTATCCGGATCATATGGATTATGGAGCGGTGTGAATAAGTCTTCAAAATTCATTGTCGACTTATGGAAGAAAGGATGGGCGGAATGGAAGGGAAAACCGGTGAAGACCTCGGAAGACCTGAAATGCAAAACAACATAGTTTTTCAGTTTTTTTTTTTTTTTTTTGTAGTTTGAGTTTTTTTTTTTTTTGTAGTGGTGAAAACCACTATTACACACATACATAAAGCAATAAAGTATTTTTATATATTTTGATATTTCTTTTTTTTTTTTTTTTTTTTTTTGGTAGTGGTGAAAACCACTATTTTAGTATATACATATAATACAGGTTTGGATTATGGCTTATGGATGTGGCGGAGGGGGTGGTTCACCTCGTTCTTGTGGAAGAAACAAGCGAAAGATGGCTTCTTGGAGAGGGAACAATTGGAGATAAAACTCGTCTTGTTCAGTGAGGGTAACAATTGGCGCCGACTCTTCTTCAGATTCATCACCATTTGACATGACGTCAAATTCTTCATAGGCTTCATCTTCGGATTCGTCGGGGTGGAGGATTTCTTCTTCTGAATTAAGATTAATGCTTTGAAAAGCTTGTTCAAAAGAAGAAAGGGATGGAAGTGGTTGGTAGCCAGGACCAAAACGCTCAGTGGGTCTCTGGTATGGCATATCGATGCGTTCAGTTACCCCTTGCTCGTATCGACCTAGGCCAAATTGCTGCCAATTATGTCCGTGGAAATAGCGAGAGGGAAAACCCTCCATCCTTTCGATATTGGCAGGGATTGGATGCTTGGGTTCTAGTATGGTGGTAGGACTAGAAGATGACTCTATTCCCCCATATACAAAATTAATGGAATTTGGCATAGAACCCATGTTATAAACCGATCCAATGGATAAATGTTGGTCATGTGGACGACCAAAATATTTAACTATTTGCACATTGAACGGTGTGATGTGGACATCTTGGATGGCATACTCACCAATACTTGCATCAGTTAGATGGACCTTGACTTGGGAGGGATATGGACTAGATGATGGAATAGAAGAATGTGGGATAGAAGAATTGGAAGGATTTGGTTGGGTTGATGCTTCATTGACTTGTGAAACATCAGCTGGTGATGGTTGGGAAGATGGAGGAATAATAGGTGATGTTGAAGAAGGTGTAGAAGAAGGGGGTAATGACGTGGAAAGAGATGATTGGTCATGGCCACATGTGCATGTGGTCACTTATGAAGAAGAAGGAAGATTAGGAGATGAAGAAAGTGGTGAATGAGATGGAATAGCGAAAGAGGAAGATGGTTGCGATATGATGGGTAGCTCCTCAGGAATGGGAGCTTTAGAAGAAGATGGTATAGAAGAAGTAGATGGGGTCAAGAAAAGATGAGTGGATGGCAACACAATCTCATAAGGATTTGAGACATAGTTGCAATGTTTGAAGGGTTCAATTTCAGCAGGTACACAATGAACTTGTCCCTCATATACATACTTCATACATTGATGCAGTATAGAAGGGACACATATCATCTCCCTAAGCCAAGGCCATCCAAGCAATACATTGTATGCCATGGACCCTTCCAAGATGTGAAACAAGGTATGCAAAGTTTGGGCCCCTACCTCAATGGGCAAGATAATTGTGCCAACCGTGGAAGATAAAGCATCATTGAATGCTTTAAGAGTAAAAGTCGACTTTGTGATAAGGGATGGCGACAGCTCTAGATGACTCAACGCCGATGTTGTAATGATATTGATTGAGGAACCGGTGTCAATTAAGACTCTCTTGAATGGCTTGTGATCGATATTGGCCATGATATGCAGTGGAGGATCTATACTTTCTGTTGACAAAGGTTTGATTTCAAAATCATAGAAAGTGATGGAGGGCTCCATGCATGTTTGAATACTCCCCACAAAGTTGTTGAAGGCATTAGTATCTTGAATTTGAATCTCGATTGACTTTAATATTTCCATTAATGCCTCTCTATGCGAGGGAGATTGTTGAATGAGGTTATAGATCGATAACTTGGCAGAAGCCATTTTTAAACTGGTAGTTAATCGGCTACTCAATGACATGATGGGTCATTGGCATTGAGTAGAATGATTTAACGATTGTTGAGAAGTACTAGCACGTCGTTGGGTCACTGTTACCTGAGGTGGAATGGGAGTTTGTACAGGTGGCTGTGGTTCAGCCTGATTTGGTTGGTTCGCCCTTTGACCCTGGGTTACTATGTTAATAGTACCCACAAAACCTTGGTATTGTTGTTTATGGTTGACTTGATTAGGAGGAGTTACCTGAGTTACTCCCCCTGAAGTTGTTGGAGATTCCTCTCGATGTGGAAGGGGTGTTTGAAATACACCAAGATTTTTATTTTGTTGGGCTAAGGGGCTATCCAATTTAATGGCTCCAATCTCAATAAGATCTTGGATCACATGTTTGAAAGTTGTACAATTATTGATATCATGTCCATTTTGCCTATGATAAGGACAAAATAGGTACTCCTTGTAATACTTCCCCCTTCTAGATGGTTCTAAAGGTTTAAAATCAGGTAAAGTTAACTGATTTGTGCTATATAACTTGTTGAATATGACCGCATATGGTTCATCTAAAGGTGTGAACTGTCGCTTGGGACGATTTGTTTGCCAAGGTCGAGTTTCCATGGTTGGCCCAGTATTGTGATCTGGTTGAGGAGGGGCGGGTACCGCATGATAAGCAATTGGTTGCGGTTGACTTTGCATTACTTGTTGTTGTTGAGCCATTACGGGCTGGCTCGCCACCACTTGATTAACTTGGTTAACATTTGAGGTTGTACTAGCCTATGCTTGTTTGTTTTGGCCATAATTATTATTTCGTTGTTGGCCCTTTTGTTGCCATTATTTTCTACGGGGTTTTAAAACACCCTCTTGGACTTTAATGTCTTCTATGATACTTGCTTGGGCCAAAGCCTCTTCAAAAGTCCTGTATTGTTGTAATTGGAGTAACCAAGAGATAGGTTTTAGACAACTCTGGGTGAACATTTTGGTTAACTCCTCCATTGGTAGGGAGAATGGCAATTTATTAATGATAGCCCTCCAATGGTTTCCAAAGTCATAAACAGTCTCATCGTCATGTTGCTTGAGCTTGTATAAGTCGGACAATGAGACTTTCCTTTGTACATTTAGGGAGAATCGTTCTAAAAACAGATTAATCAATTGCTCGTAAGCATAAATGCTATGGTGAGGTAAATGATTGTACCATTGTACAACATCTCCTCCTAATGTCTGAGGAAAATTTCTGAGCATAAGAGCGTCATTATTTTGGATTCTAAAGTAAGCATGCATGAATGAGCTCACATGTTCGTGAGGATCCTCAGTTCCTCAAAATTTGTCAAACTTCGGTAATGTGAAATTAGTCGGATATGGCGGTGAAGGTACCAAAGGATGAATTGGTTGATTGATCAATGACCTTAGCGTAGGTTTCTGACTAGATGAGCCAGGCATGTTGAGCATAAGGTTGTCAATCTGTTGTTGCATAGCATGGAGTCGAGAATCTTCATGAAAATTTTGATTCATTTGATGATTATGATGATGCAATGGAGGAGTGGAAAAATGATGAGATGGGATGAAATTGCCTGGATTAGGCGGTGTGGAATGGACAGGTTGTTGGTATGGATGATACCGAAAAGAAGGTGATTGGGGTGAATGATGAAGCTGGGTTGGGTTGGGAGAAAGGTGGGGTAGGAATGGACACCACCGAAGATTGGGGTACCAGGTGGGGCCTGAGCTAAGAAAAGCTGGTTGGGTAGAAATTGGTTGGAGTGTAGGATTTACTACGACGGGTGGTTGGGCATTTTGTTGTTGTTGTTGCTTGAAGCAACTTGTCGAGGTACTCCCTAACCTTATTAATCTCTAACCCAAGGGAGGTGGGATGATTGGATGAAGGTGGAGGGCAGGCTGCCATGGAAGTCACGAGGAGGCTGCGTAGCGAGGTGCAATGAAGGTGGGTGAAGTAGGCGGTACACGGGAAGAAATAGTAGACTGTGCCCCAGGTAGGGTGAAACCATAAATGGTTTGGGAAGAAGAGGGTTGAAATTGCTCATGGCTAGAGGAGGTTCCACCAGCCTCATAGAGAGAATTGGTGTACACCCGAGTAAATGGAGGAGAAAGTGGTCGGGAAGACACTACATTTGTCTCCAAAGGAGGACAATTGAGCATCTGGGAATATGTTGGAGATGAAGCCGGCTGAGCAGATACAACATTAGCCTCAAAAAAAGGGTTAGTATAGACCTAAGTGAAACCAGCGGGTATGGTTGATGCAATATCCTACTGAAAAATAGAATCTTGCATAGGGGAATCTTGGATTGGCTCAAGGATATAACCAGTGCCATATCTTAAGTGAGTTTGCACTTGGGCCATATCAATGTGGGTAATATGATAGGAATTGTCTTCCTCCATGGGCATGGCCATGCGATAGACGGTAGAAGGACGTGAAAGACCTGCAAGCGAACCTTCCTGAAATTCACTAGGATAAGTGGTCATGTTGGTGGTGGGGATGTTCTGTGAATTATTCATTTGATTATTTAGATTTAACACTTTAGATTGATTCCTTGTTAAAACCATAACGCAATAAATCTAAACAAATTCAGAAAAGAAGAATGAAAAACTTGAATGATAAATTTACACTAAAGAAATTATCAGAAAACAGTCACAACCTAGGTTTCAACCAATGTGTCTTACTTGGGATTAATTACTTATTTTCTGATCTTAATCTGTAGTAAATTTTAAGTGTCCGGTTTATGAGTTTTGCATGTGATCTAATCTTGAATTATTCACAAAAAAAGGTAAAAACTATGGAATGGAGATGAATTCCACCGTCACTAAACTTCAAGCAATACCTGGTGATGAAATCCAGATATTACTATTTTAAATGAAATATGAAATGCAGTGAATTTTATTTTAAGTGTTTTAGTTGTCTAATGTATACATACAAAGCTATAAATCAAAAGTTTTAATGATCTAAGCAAGAGGCCACTGAAAATATGCCATTTCATCTGAAGAAGTGGAGTACACCGTTTAAAACCCCCTGCCTACCAATGATATCAGATATCAAAGGAGCAACCGGAAGGTTCGTCCACTTCTCTGCCTGGAATCACCCAATGGCAGGAGTACTATTGACATCCAATCAATAGTCCTACTTAGATAACTAAAATAGATAATTCGTAGCTATTCTAATATGCAGCTAGGTATGCAATTTTTTTTTTTATGCAAGCAACAACCAATAATGCAATGCAGAAAAATGTAACTAAAAATGTAACAAAAAAAATGTATATACAGCTTAACTGTTCTTTTCCAGATTACTTAGTTTTTTTTCATTTTAAAGCAATGATCTGAAAAAGAAACAGAATACATCAAAAAAACCAAAAACGTAAAAAGTACAGCTTAACAAAGAAAAAAAAAAAACACACTTACTCGAAAGCCTACGCTTTTTCTGTAAAACTGCCTTCAAACGCCCAAGGGAGTCTGCGCAGGCTGAAACACACCTCTGCGTTTTGGATCGGACTTCCAGACGCCGCTCTGCGTCTGCTGCGTTTTCTGTAAACTCCTCAGAAACCCTAGTTCGCTAGAACAACAAATTTCGCGATTTCTGGAACCTGCAAAATAAAACAAAAACATGAATAGATCAGTAAAGCAAGTATTAAAAACATGAAACCCTAGGGGGTCCCACCGTGATTGCAATTTGTAGATTAAAGATACAACGCCAAACAGAAATAAAGAAATCACAATAAAGGAATGCGAAACAAGTTGTACAAAATGAATGATTTTTATTAATCAATGGAGTTTAGAAACTCCTTTTAAGTACAACAGGGCTTGTAACCCTTTTCATGATACAAAGTTACAATTTGTGCTAGGGTTCTCCGAAACCCTAGCTGGCACAATGTGGTGGCATCTCCGAAGAATGTATCTTTAACCTCAACAGAATGAGTGGGCTTCGTTGTATCCTTTGGCTCGGACCACTCCGGCTTAAGCGATTGCTATCAACAAATCAGATCTACCACTAGAATCCTGCACACATTAAAATTATCAAAGAGTTAGAAACTAATAAGAGGGCTCCACTATGTGAGCCCTCAGAAACAGTCTAAAACCCTAGATTTATGAAATAAAAATAAACAGAATGCAGAATTCAACAGTAGATTAATACATAAAGAAATATTACTTGCTTTAGATGAATCTATACCTTTTCCTATTAACGCGGTGAGACCAGGCGGCGGCGATGGATGCGGCGAAAGGGTTTAGTTCAGACTTAGGGCCGTAGAAGACTCAGAAGACTCAGGATTAACAGTAATAGCCAACTCCAAACTTAGATAGGGAAGATAAGTAGGTTTAGCCAAAGAGATAGATAGGGTTTGAGCCATCAAGGTGACTCAATTTATAATCTACTCTTAGGGCACACTTTAGGGTTTTAATGACACTTTGAACGTGTGGCTAAGATTAAAGTGGATCCAAGGGTAGAGAATAAATCTAGGTTGTGAAACGGATTAAGATGGATGGACGGATGAGATTAAATGAAGGATGGACGACTCAGATTAAATCACTTAAAATTTATTTATATATATATTAAAATATTAAAATATATATATAAATATTAATTTAAATAAATTTGGGGATGAAAAATGGCGGGAAAAGTGAAATTGGGCCAAATAATGGTGGGAAAGTGTGGATTTGGGCCAAATAATGGCGAGAAGGATGGATGACTGACACGTGGCTGGCAGGAAGGTATAGATGACTTACAAGTGGCTGGATTTTGGTGTCTACACACACATGCATCATAATTACAAAAAATAAATAGACACGAATCCCTTCCTTGAGACAATGGAGAAACAAAATGTTGTAGACACACATAGCAGAGTACTGAAAAAAACTCCCACAAGCTCTATATTGACAGTTACTCTTAATAATTCTTTGGTAATTGCTTTCTTTCGTATATGACATGCTTTGGTACCACATACTATCTTGGCCAATCAACCTTGGAGAAGTGAACCTGTTGGCTAGATTTATGGCGGTGGCTATCTGGTGGTCCACGTGGCTTTGGTTCGAAGTCTTATATTACCATTTATTTCCTTCCCTATGATTATCAACCAACCTCAAATTACTAAGATGACTAGGAGCCATGTTATCTGACATGTGACTCCCCGTTAGTCTTTGTGGTATTTCCAATCAGCATCCATGAAGACTGACAACTCAGATAATTTTTATTGTGAGTCCAATTCAAAAAAGAGATGGGACTACTCTTAGCCTTCAAAATTACAGTGCATTCCCTATTGGTAAATTCAACTATCATTCTTGGCATTCTTGTTGAATAAGCTCCTTTACTTCACTCGGGACACCATGTTCCCATTTGAAAAGTCTGTCACCATCGACACCCAAATTGACCAGCTTATCAACAATTTTGTTAGCTTCCCAAAAGACATGTTGGGCTTTTCTGTCTGTCTTCCCTGGAAAAGGATCTTAGCCTCTTCAAAAATTGTTTTAATCCTCCAAGGAGGTGTTTTCCAATTATTTAGGAGATTTATAACATGCATAGAGTCTCCTTCTACGATCAAATTGCCTTCTAAGTCTTGAGTCCTTTGAAGGCCTATCCACATAGCTCTAGTTTTAGCTTCGTTGTTCGTCCTTATTCCCAAATATTCAAAAAATGCAAGCATCATATTCCCATTATGATCTCGCACAATTCCACCAATGCCTACTCTGTCGAGATTGTCCTTAGCTGCTCCATCAAAATTAAGCTTAAACCAATGCATAGGAGGTGGAGACCACTTAACATTGGCTCTGGGGTTGACTACCCTAGGAACAGACTCATCTAACAAGGTTAAGCTTAAATATTGAGCAATCATGGTCTCTTGTAGATGAGGTTTACAACTATCAAAAGGGATAAGGTTCACATTCTCGTTGGCAAAGGATAGGATCCTGGCAATGATAGTTTGATGATCATGGATAGACTCATTAAAGACTCTATGGTTCCTTTCTAACCACACCTGCCAAAGATAGTGATTGAGACAAATTTTCCACATGTATCTAAGTCTTTGGCTTGAAAAGGGGCAAGGCCACTGGATGAACAAATCAAGTATGATGGCTGTTTTAACCCATGAAATAATGAAGGCCTAAAAAATCCCACTTAGGATAGTCAAGGAAAAAGGGCACTCAAGGAAAATGTGATAAATGGTCTCACAATTAGCCCTGCACAGATAACAACGATTAGTGATATAAATACCTTTACGCATCATATTATCAATGGTTAGAATTATTTCTTGGATAACCAGCCATGAAAAGACTACAATTTTTGGAAGTAAACTTTTTATCCAAACTAAGTCCTTTTGGAGGACAAAATCCTCGTCATCAAGCAGAATATTGTAAGCTGATTTAACAGTGAACTACCCGTTTTCCATAGGAGCCCAGGTCACTTGATCTTCCTTGGGTCTCATGGGGATAAACTGTTTCCCGAGAATGTTATAAATATCATTTGATTCTGCTTGAAATCCCTGAATTCTTATTTGTTTCCACTTCATTCTACCTTTGTCCTCAACCATATAATCAAAGACTTTTCTACCAATGAGTTCTTCTGTGATATCTTTGATTCGGGATAAGTTAGGATATTACGTCAGTGGTTCGTCCTTAGCCCACCTGTCATTCCAGCAATTTATCCTCTCACCATTGCCTAAAACCCATCTTAAACCTTTTTTGATGATTTCCTTACAATTAAGAATTGCTTTCCAAAAAGCAGAACATCTAAAAAATTTACGACTTTGACTCCTTTGAAGTAGACAACCTTATAACTCCTAGGTTTAAATAATTCAAGTTCACTAATTTAATTCCTATGGAGTAGTAAACCTTGTCTCCCTAATTTAGAAAATAAAAATAAATTTTGTAAATTTTTGTAATTCCTAATCCTTTAGTGTCAAAAATATTTTACCTCCCAAATATTTAAATTTGTAAAAATTCAAGAAATTTTCAATTTAAATTTTCTCAAAAAGTAAAGTCCAAATTTAATAATTCTTCAAAAAAATCAAAATTAAAAACTTTTAAAACTTTTAAATCAAATAGTTGAATTCCTCATCACTTCAAACTAATAAAACTTTCAAATACTTTAATAACTCTAAATAAATTATCATTCCAACCTCCTATTTTTTAAATAATTTTAATAACAAAAAAATTAATTAAGTAGGCATCCTTATTCATCCATATCTAAAAATAATTAAAAATACAAAACTCACCACACTAATAACCTTATAAACCTTATACCTCCTTTAGTTGACTTAATAATAATTAATAAACATTAGAATACCTTATAGTATAACCTACGCTTTTCTCTCAACTATGTATTACGTTCATACTCTAGTATCTACACTCAATGCTGCTTGGACGACTTAGGGTCCCCTTTGCTTTGTCTTAAAACTATTTTAAAGATAATGTCATGCTGATTAGAGGTTACTAGATGTTGAAATGCATGCAAACTATTACATTTCTCTCTTATCGAAGGAGTGTTTTACATAACGCTTGAAAATTTCATTGCTTGCTTGAAACATTATAATATCATGATGTGTTACAATATTTCCTTGAATGATGCAACATTCCAACAAGGTATAATATGTTGATTCACTTTGTCTTCTCCTCTGTGACTTCCACAATGTTGTCTTCCAATGTGTATTTCCAAAATGCAAAGTCTTCCACTATTGCTTCGCTTGGCCTCATTGTAATTTTAACACTGCTTTAAGTACAACATGTTGTGTTGTTGCTTGCTAAAGCCTATTGTGATTTCTCTTTTTTTGATTTTCTATATCCATTGTTCATTGTTCTACTTGAATACTGGTCACTCTCTTCTGTAGTGGATGGATTTCTATTTGCTAAGTGAGCATTCTGAAATGATTTTATCTCTATGAATGCTTTTTAATTATAGGTGCAGGAGACTCCTTTGTGAAATCATGTCACTTGCTTTTCTCTTTTTCTTAACCTTGCACTTTCTCCATGTGATAATTCATATCCATGTTTATGCTTATCACTTTTATACTCTTCAATATTATGCTCTTAATTTAAGCTCAACTGACCAATCAACATAGCTCTTTATTTTTGCATTGCTCTTTCTTTATACATTGATATTTTAGTGTGTCTAGAATAGCTATTAAAATATCTCTTCTTGTTGATCAAAAGTATCTTTTCCTCTTTTAATATTTTGTATGGCTACTCTTTGCAATATGATAGTATAGAGCCAAATCTTGACTACTATAGAGCAATATGGCTACTCTTTACCTTCTTTACTTCTTAAGTCGAATATTTTGATGAACAATTTATGATGTCGTATGGTTTATTTTTCTTTTGTATAAGATCCTTTTTCTTTTTCTATATAGACCTCTATCTTTATTCTCTATATGAACTTCTATTTCTTCCTTATACGAGCCTCTTTATCTATTTTCTCTAAGGACCTTTTTCTTCTCTATATACAGGAATATTTTCTATTCTATAAGGGACTCTCTCTTTCCTTTATAAGGGCCTATTTATTTCCTCTATAATGTCCTTTATTTCTATATTGAATTGTAGCTCTTAATCCAATGCTTGAAGCTATATAAAGTAAGCTAGGTACTTCTTTATCTTTCTTCAAGACTATTGTATCAGAGATTGATATATCTATCTTATTTATTATGTTTTTCTTTCTTTATTTTCTCTTAGGAAGCTTTGAATGCTTCTCAATAAACTGCTATCTTTTTCTTCTAATATTTCTTTTTGATGCTATATTATTTTATCTATTTTCTTATCTCTGTATTTAGAAGCTAAAACTCTTCTCTATATTTTATAGGAAGCTTCTCACACTTATGTAGCTTAATATATGTTGCAAATATTTCTTTGAAATTTATAATATCTTAGGTCATACCTAAGAACTCAATATGATTATCCTCCTTACTAAAGAATCCAATATAATCTCAAGGTGACTTTGAATTTCCCTTAATCATTAATGTCTAGGGTTGGCTATATCCCTGAATGATCAACTATCTTAGAGTTGATTCACCTGTTAATTCTTAATATGCAAATCAATATTAATGCCAAGGTTGGATTTATCCCTAAATGACCAAATAATATTGAATTGGTATGCCTATCAATATAGTTGAGTCCTTATCTTCACTGGTTATTCTTCAACCTAGTGGATAGACCCTAGCCTTTCTACTCAAAATGACCTTAAAATAGAATCTAAGTCTTACTGCCTTTAAAGTAGATAGACTCTTAATCAATTTTATCAAAATTTGATAAAATAAATTTATAATAGTGGCTAAAATGAACTCTATCAATTTGGACAAAGTCCAGTGGTAGCTCTAATACCACTTATGGTTTTTTAAGCCTTAATGCTACCACAAAATATCATAGGTTATATCACACAAGATCGAATATAAAATAACCACAATATAATAAGGTCAAAATAATGATATGAGTAGAATAATATGAGCAAATTAATATGTATATCAAGGCTTATAATAAATCAAATAACATTCAATAATATGCAAAAATATGAATGTAAATAGCTTGAATCATACATGTACTAAGCATGTAGAACAACTTACAATATTAATTGCTCAAAATGTATATAAGCTTTATTACTCATTTTTATCTTACAAATATATCAACAATAATGCTTGTTCTCTTTGTGATGCTTTCTTATGGAGTATTGCCTCTATAATATAGCCATAGTAGTGTGACTCTTTGGATACTTGACTATACCTCTCTATATGCAGAGTCTCATGACTCTTGGCTTATTTATTTGCCACTTTGTAATGACCCTCCCAAGAATGGACCTTTTATTTCTTATTATTAAATGCTTTTGTTTGAATTTTTTATATACAATATTTTGAGCTTTGATGTTTTGGACGTGGTACTGGTGATGAATTTTGTATTGCAGGTATTAGTATTTCTAAATATCAAAATAAAATGGGAAATGATGGTGGTGAAATATTCACCAATGGCTCAAGGGTACATGAGGCCCTTCATATAGATGCATTCTCATAGATTTATTGCAAATGCATGATTGGATGTTTTTCTTACAAGAGAAGTGCTTTGGCTTTGAGTTTATTAGTAGGAATTATCTATAAATAAATATATATTAAAATAAATAATTAATTAAAATAAATATTATTTCAAATAAATTAAAATTAGACACATGAATTACTAAATAAACCCTACTTAGGCAAGACAACCATAGAAAATAATTTAATTGTCCATCTAGAGAGGAAAGCAAGAGGTAAGTTGGCCATTTGCATGTGAATGCATTTGTTTAATAATCCTCCCTTAAAACTTCTATAAAGGAAATTTAGTAGACGAAAAAAGATAGGAAAAGGGAGGAACAAATGAATAAGGTGGTATAGTGTGGAATCATTGCTTAGGCGGCTACCAAGACAACTAGGCTAAGAGAAATATTCAACAAAGTCAAGTTGGATAACTCCTTGTATGTGTCATGCTATTTTAAACTCTAGGTAACTTAGAAGCTTGCTCATTCCATAAATATTTATCCTAAATGAAATAAAAAATGTATTATAATTGATTTTAGATTTTTTTGATTGAAATATACAAAAATACATTATAGTTGCTTCTGGAATTGTTTAAATGAAAGACAAATATGAAAATGAATATATGTTCTCTTTCCCTACCTTGTTTTCCTTGTAAAATGTACATCTGAGTTAATTTTACATTATGATTTTCTATTTTGAGTACTCTTGTAAAATGGATATCCGGATCAGTCCTATACTGCTTCTTTATTCTAAAGCCAGGTTATATTTCTCCAATCACTATAGCTTCACCGTCTATCCACTGCTTAGATGTCTTTCTTTAAAATTAATATAAAACTAGGCTAGTTTTACGTGTTTGGACATCCCCATTAAGGGAAAGTCGAGTAAATTTTATTTTATTGAGGTCATCGTATTCGCTTCACTTGGATTGCATCTTTTTGATAATAATAAAGAAATAAATAATGTTTAAACTTATTATAGCTCAGAACACATAAATCATTACTATATTTTTGTAATAATGTTTATTTTTATTCCAGTATGTCATTGTTATAAGAAATGTCAGTTGAGTTATTGCATGATTGTTCTTTTTCAACAATAGAAATGCAATTAGTCTATGATCATACTCTGTCGATTAATATGTTACTTCACTTAAGCTGTGAGATTTTCTAATAAGCAAATAGTACAATAGAAGAGATCCTCGTTATTTTTCTTGGTTGCAAAACCAAACCAATTGAGTATGTTGATGAATCCTTATAATTATATGTATGATGTCTTAAGATGAATTAGAGTTGATTGTTAATTTTAATACTTGTCCAACCAAATTAGTTATGGAGAATTGGAGATAAAACTTGTTGAATTATTTTAGTTCTTAATGAGCAAGGTTTAAATAGTTGCATTCATCTTAGCAATGCATTGCATATTTAACATGGATCATTTCTCATCCCGAAGAGTTATTTTCAAACCTTGGAGTGTGATGGCTAAGAGGAGAGAAAGAATATGGTTTTGAGGTTTTGAGGCTAGCTATCACATCAGTAGCTCATCGGAAAGAACTATCATCATACATTTATTACCAAAAACACACACACACACACACACACACACACACACACACACACACACACACACATATATATATATATATATATATATATATATATATATATATATATATATATATATATATATATATATATATATATTTCATTCTAGCTAAGACATCGATAAGAAAATATTAAGTTTGGATTGTTCGGGCCTAATATGTCCTACTAAATTAGTTATATTTATTTCCAAATGGGTATGATTACCTAAGTGTATGTAAATAATATATTAGATTTGGTATTGGTGTATAAATAAATTTAATTTCTTTAGATTTACAACAAGTTTTCAAAAAATGAATTCTAGTAATAAATATATTTTTTGCTTTAAAGGACTTCATAAGAACATGATGCCCTTCCTACATTTATGCATTAATGTCCCTGGATCTAGAATAAAAGTATTTGAAAGTATGCTTAAAATATTAAATACATGGTGTAAATGGTAAACAAAAAGTTCTTATTATTTCTTTTTTAAGTAATTAAAGTTCTCTCGATAGACAAATGACTTTGTAACTTTTATTTGGTTTATTTATTTGCTTGAGAATTATTTCTTTCTCTATTTTGTTAAACTATTTTCTTTCCAAAGAATTAATGTTTTCTTTAATAGTTGAAAATTTCCTCAATTAAATACAATAATAAATTAAAATGCTATTTGAAATATTAAATCTTTAATATCACAATTCGAATGAATGTTGCCATGTTATATATAGAGTCATAGAACAAATCTCTTTTCTCCAAAGAACATGATTTAACCGAATGAAATTGAAAGAATGTAGACTATGATTGAGTTCTTTAGTTTGTAAGGCTTGATAAATATTATTATAGCTAAGTTTTCAAATATTGATATCATTGCTTGCTAAGAAAAATAAGGTGACATATTTTTAGGGATAAATGAATGATTCTTTTCTTTTTCTATTTAAAAGTCATCGGTTCTAAAAAAAGAAGTATAAAATATCTAAATGTGTTAGGTGTAGATAGATTTTTAATAAAATTCAAGTCAAGGAATTTTAAAATAGAATGATTCGTGTAGAAATTGTTGCATTCCTTTCTTTTAGTTTAAATGTTTTTCAATAAAGCATAATAATAAAATATAATATATTAATGTTATCCGAAAGTTAAAATCAAGGAATAATTGCCTAAATTTTATTTAGTTAGTTTAATTATTTCTTAAAGAGACCCAAGAATATAATATAGTTTATTAATATCTTTTGTAAGTTGAATGTTCTAGAAAAAGGACTAAATGAGCTCTAGGAACCACAAAAAAAAAGGATGATTCTTAAAAATTAGTAAATTACCTTTAACATAGTCTATGTCTACATAATTGGTGTTGGCATTCCATTATGTTTAAGAGAAAAATAACATGAAATATTTATGGTTACTTTCATTGATTATCTTCTTAAAGGAAAATAAGAGTGTCCTATGCAAATACTATCAATCTCATTTCATTTATGCATGGTTAATAGTTTTTATTAATAGATTTATCTTGAGATTTATATTTTTTAAACAAGGGGGGAAACCATTCAAATAATTCTATAATGCCAAAAATAGAAAAATATGAACAATATCTTGTTTGATTATATGGATATACAAAGGATAGTGAACCATTCATTATGAAAACTATTGTATGAAATATATTCACTCCTCTTCTTTAGTAGTAAGCTAATTTTACTAGTTTGATAACATAAATTGGTTAAGCTAAATTAAAATTTAGCTAATGGAGTTCCATGATGAGAAGGAACCTAGGGTAGAAGATATTAGGAGCTACACCTAGGAAGAGATGCCTTGTTGGCCAAACTTACTTAAACATGGTTGGATCATGGAAAAGTGAACAACCAAAAAGAAATAAAATATACATAAGACCGATTGTATTGTATGAAGGCAATCAACTACGATTCAAGAATGGTTGCTCCTGATGAGAAAGGCTAGGATGGAAGGTAAGGTGGAATGGTATGGGATGTTCCACTAGGCCATTGAACGAGCAGTATAGTGGTGGCTCCTTGAGAAAAATTATGGATAGAAAAAGTCCATGATAGGTTGATATGGGATAATCTACCACATTATTAATAACTTTGGTGAGTGTGACCATGATCATGTGCTAGGGTTATTTCAATGGTCTTAGTTGGATTCATGAGTGAGATACAACTAAGAACTAAGGTATTATGCCATAAAATCATACATGTTATCCCAAAAATGGGTTGGTATGGGATAACCCACTGTATCATCCACAACACATCAATGATCATGATAATTATCAAGAAGTGGTAATAATATTGATTGCTTACATCACCACACCACTCACCTTGTAATTCATAAATAGTCAATAAGAATTATCATAAGCATTATCATTAGTATTAGTTGATTTTATGGGTGATGGAAACTAACTAATCATCGAGCATCACATCGTAAAAATAATATGTTAGGATTCAAGGATAGGTATCCCCATCTAAGTGTTATAGGCCTTAGAGGATAACCCCTATGTTGTGGTCCTATTACCTCATGCCAAGTAAGAGGGTGAGAAAGGATGGAATACTAAAGCATATTTTACAATAACTGGCTATTCCTGTCCACTTGAGGGTTGAATACAATGACCAAAAATCAAAATTGGTTATCTATACCTTGTAATGATTAAATATTGGGTGCTCACTAAGTTAAGATAAAAAAAAAATTATCTTCCTTGGTCAAGCTCAGTTGATTTTGAAAAGACGTGAGGATAAAGTCGTCAGCTCTAAAAAAGATGATGTTTATATTTTTTGGGAGATGGTGAGGGAAGAAAGTAGAGAGGGGAGGGCTCTGGTCCCTCCCTTGCTCCCCCTCCCATGGCTCCTGGTTCCTGCCCAGTCCCTGGCTCAACCTAGGTCATCCCTCCCGGGGAGTGGTTGTTTGCAGATGATCTCCTGGGGGGAGATCCTTCTCCACTATCTGTGCCCCTCCCGGCCGGCTAGGGTTTCCTTGGTTGTTTTTTTGGACTGGTGCTTCCCAGGGATCCCTGTTTGGTTGGGGATCCCTTCCCTTTTTCCCTCAGGCTTCCCCCTGGGGTTTTTTGTAGGTTATTCGCGTGGATCTGGTCCCCTGTGTTTCTCGGTGCGGTGGAGGTGACGGTTTAGGGTTTGGACAGCTTCCCCCTTTTTCTTGTGAATCCTCGGCGGGCTTTGTGCTTGGACGAGATTCTTGGTCTCTGCTGCTGGGATCCTCTTCTGTTTTCCCGGGGCGGGTTCCTTGTGGTGCATCTCTCTGGTCACTTCCTGATGGGCTGGATCCTCTCTGTGCTGGTTGTCGGCTTCCTGCAGGATGGCTCTCGCTGAACGAAATATTTTCCCGGTGGGCGGGATGGTTTCTCCACAAGGCGGGATCCGCCAAATCCGCCAGTTTTCCCACGAGGTGGGATCCTTTATTTTCTGCTGGTTTCCCGGATGGCGGGATTTCCTTGTTGCTTCCCGCTAGGCGGGACTGTTTGTGGTGGTTTTGACTACTTCCCGCAAGGCGGGATTTTATTGTAACGGTTTTTCTTTGCTTCCTGCTGGGCGGGATCTTCTCGATGGTGGTTTTTGGCTACTCCTCGTTGGCGGGATCTCCAAAACTACTTTATTTCTTATTTGTTTGTTTCCCGCTGAGAGGGATTGTTTCATGCTTACTGTTACCGTTGGGCGGGATTTTTGTTTTGATTTTCAGTTTCAAGGGATTGATGCCCTAGGCCCATTGCTTATGTAATCAGGTTTTTTTAGGGGTTACGATTTCTGTAATAGGCTTATACATAAAGCCAGGAAGCATGATGCAAGGCTGATTTTGTACATAAGGTTTTGGGATCCTCTATAAAAACCCTTTTTTAATCTACTATAATAATTACCAAAAAAAAAAAAGCTCAGTTGATTTTTTATAATTGGTATTAGGTTGTAGGACTTAATGCTTTCAAAAAAGAAAAACTAGGTTAAACCTTGAATGTGCTACTTTTGAAAGAAAACTTAATTGTCTAGGAACCTTAAGTTGAATTGTTTAGAGAGGTATTGCATGCCATATTGGATGATCAAGGAATAAAACCCTAAAGGGTCTAACTTATTTTTGGAAATAAAACTTGATATAGCTCTTATAATAAGCAGAAATAAATGACACCTATTTTAAGAAAATGATCTTTTTGGAGTTGGGATGGCTATGCAGGGGAAGTTGTAGTTTGAACCCATGAGGAATCTAGAATATCAAGAATTTTGATAAAGGATAAAAAATACTACATTAGTAGTTAGCTTGCTTCCAAAAAAAATTGAGCAACAATTGAAAAATATTGGAAAATACTTCAAAAGGGTAAACATTAAGGAAAGTATGCTAGAAAAGTTTGAGAAGGTAAGGCTCAAATTAAAGAGTTATACAAGGACTTAAAGCATTTTTGGGTGCCTAAATTTAATAGAAAATAAGAGAGTAATGCAACAGGTATTTCCTAGACATCAAGGTGGAAAGTTGTATCTAGGAAAAATAAGTCAATGCTTGTCTGGTGTTGAACCCCCCCTTATTTAATGAATCAATTAGGTGGTATTTATATATGGCATTGCTATATTATATGTATTGGCTAAAATCTCATGAAGCCTTATTAATATTAAAGATATATGGAATGGTGTATAGATGAACAATAAAGAAGGAAGTGAGACAGATTCAGAAATATTCAAGAAATATCCCATACTAAATGAATTTAGAGATGTCTTTCCTGAAGACCTATCAGGCCTTCCACCATGGCATGAATTTTAATTTTCTATTTAACTTTTTCTAGGGGCTAAACTATCGCTAGGATGTCCTACTAAATAACACCAACTAAATTACAAGAACTTAAGACACAACTCTAGGACTTGTTGGAAAAGGAGTTGATTAATCCAAGCATATCACCTTGGGGTGCTAAAATTTTATTTGTAAAGAAGGATGGTTCTTTAAAACTATGTATTGACTACTGAATACTTAATAAAGTAACCATAAAAAATAGATATTCCCTCTACCAAGGATTGATAATATTTTTAGCTAAGGGGAGCGACTATTTTTAGGGTATCATCAATTAAGAATTCGGGAGAATGACCCTCACAATATTGCTTTTAGGACAAGATACAAGCATTATGAATGCCCAAATAACGTTTATGAATTTTATGAATAACATATTCAGGGAACATCTAGATTGCCTTGTGTTGATATTTCTATATGATATTTTAATATATTTGTGAACTAAGAAAGAACACAATCAACACATGAGAATGGTTTTATAGGTGCTTAGAAAAAAATCAACTTTATGGAAAGTTGTCAAAATGTGAGTTTTGCACTCCACAAGTGTAGTATTTAGGGCATACCACATCTGCAGAAGGAATAACTATTGATCCCAAGAAAAAATAAGCTATAGTTAATTGGCTTGCATCTATAATATATCAAAAGTTTGAAGCTTTATGAAAAAGGTAGGATATTATAGGCGATTCATAAGGGATTTTCAAAAATTGCCTATCTAATCATGAACCTTAAAAGGAAAGGAAGGGAATTAAAATGGATAGATAAGTGTGAGATAAATTTTAATATCTTGAAAGATAGATTGATGCCAAATTCCATCCTCAAATACCTAACCCATTAGGAAAATTGACAATCTATATAGATGCCTCTATAGAAGGTTTAGGGGGAGTATTATCTCAAAATGAGGTAACTATAGCATACAGATCTAGAAATATCAAGAAATATGAACTAAATTATGCTACTCATGATTTAGAGTTAGCAACTATTATCCATGATCTTAAAATTTAGAGGCACTACCTATTTGGAAAATATTTTGAATTGAAAATAGATCACTAGAATCTAAGATATATTTTCACCCAACCATTGCCTAATGCAAGACAAAGGAGGTGGATGGGATTTTTGGATGAATATGACTTTGGTATTGAATATGTTAAGGGTAAGTAAAATAGAGTTATTTATACCTTGAGCAGAAGAAGGCATAGAACAACAATGTCTAAAAGTCAATGTGGACTTGATTGATAAAGTTAGGGAATTACAACAATAGGATTATTATTGCATTGAGTTTCAAACTAGGGTTGAGTTAGAACTTAATCAAGTAGGTATTTTACCATAAAGGATGGTTTATTATGTTTTAATAACAGGATGGTCATACTAGAAACTGATAATTTAAGAGGTATCATCATGTAGGAGGCACATTGTTCATATTTTGCACACCTAACAGGGGTAAAAATGAGATTAAACATAAGGAAACATTTTTACCAGCTAAGGATGAAGTAGGATATCAATAATCTAGTGGCTAGATGTCTTTAAGCTAAAGCTAAATATCAACATTTGACTTAGAAAATTTATCCACATGAGATAACAAGAAAAAAATGGTAAATTATATCCATAGAATTCATTATGGGATTACCTAAAATTGGGTTCCAACATGATGTAATAATAATAGTGATAGACAAGCTAACAAAGGTTACCTACTTCATATTAGGAAATATCAAGGATAATGCACCCACAATAGTAAATAAATTGTCAAGGAAGTAGTCTAATTACATGATTCTCCAAAGATTATCATATTAGATAAATATTTTTATTAGAATTTTAATAGGCTCTCCATCATGCTTAGGGCACCAAATTGAATATTAGTTTTTCTGACAAATGGGTAATAAAAAATGGTGGACCAAGTTCTTGAAGATATGCTTCACATGTATTGCATGGATCAAGGGGCAAAATGAGAAGACTACTTATATTCAATTATTGAGCATGCAGGAAGACGTAGATTATATTTGAATTTTGGTAATTCAAAATATAGGATAAGGACCCAATTGAATATTATCAAGAATATGGAGGAGTAGCTCAGGATAATTCAATAGAAACTTAAGGAAGTAGCTAATTGATAGAAGAACTATGCAAACCTAAAAATATCACCGAGGTAGTTCTCTATGGAGAGGTAGAGTCTTTGTAAGGGTGAAATTCAAGAAAGTGTGAAAGTATGAGAGGGTTAATTAGGTCCTTAAGGACATGCTTCACATATATTGTATGGACCAAAAATCTAAATGTAAGATTACCTGCATATGGTAGATTTTGCATGCTTCATTGGGAATCTCTCCATTTGAATCCCAATATGGAGATGTTGAACACCTCTATCTTGGGGATAATCTGGAAGACCAAATAACAATTGGGTCAAACACTATCAAGGAGATAGAGAAACAATTTCAAGACTTAAGGAAGCATTTGATCGACAAAAGAGCTATGCTAATCTAAAAAGGTTATCAAAAGAATTCATTATATGAGACAAAGTCTTCATAAGGGTAAGACCTAATAAATGTGTTATTAAATCAACTAAAATAGATCACATATTCATTGGACCCTTTAAAATTGTAGTCAAGATCAATCCCATGGCCTATGAACGTGACTTTCCACCCAATTTATCAAAGATCCATGACATTTTTCACATATCCCTACTTAGAAAGTATGTTGTTGACCCTTCCCATGTTTGGAATGTTTCAAATTTGCAGATGGCAGATACTATCACCATTGAGATGAGACCTATTCAAATCTTAGCATTTTCACACTAAGAAATTAAGGAAGAATAATTTTGAACAATGTAAGGTCCAATGGGACCAATATTCAGTAAGACATTACTTGGGAAAATATAGACATACTGAAAGAATAATTTCCTTTTGTTTTTTAATAAATATACATATTTAAGATTAAACATAAGGAACTATATTAAAATTAGGGGGGCAGAATGTAATGACCCTCCTTGGAATGGACCTTTTATTTGTTACTATTAAATAATTTTGTTTGAATTGTTTATTTACAATTTTTTGAGCTTTGATGTTTTGGACGTGGTATCGTTGATGAATTTTGTATTGTAAGTATAGGTCCTTCTAAAGATAAAAAAAAAATAGGAAATGATGGCGGTGAAATATTCACCAATGGCTCAAGGGTACATGAGGCCCTTCATGTAGATGCATTCATATAGATTTATTGCAAATGCATGATTGGATGTTTTTCTTGCAAGATAATTGTTTGAGTGTATTAGTAGGAATTGATTTATTAATAAATATATATTAAAATAAATAAATAATTAAAATAAATTTTATTACAAATAATTTAAAATTGGACATATGAATTACTAAATAAACCCTACTTAGGCAAGACAACCTTAGAAAATTATTTAATTGACCACCTGGTGAGGAAAGCAAGAGGTAAGTTGACCATTTGCATGCAAATCCATCTGTTTGATAGTCCTCCCTTAAACTTCTATAAAGTAAATTTAGTAGACAAAAAAAAGTAAGAAAAGGGAGGAACAGATGAACATAGTGGTATAGTGTGGAATCATTGCTTGGGAAGATAGCCTAGTAAATATTGAATAAAGTCACTACCTCCTTGTATGTGTCATATTATTTTTAACTCTAGGTAAATTAGAAGTTTGTTAATTTTGTAAATATTTGTCCTGAATGAAATACAAAATGTATTACAATTGCTTTTAGAATTGTTTGATTGAAATATACAAAAATGCATTATAGTTTCTTTTGGAATTGTTTGAAAGAAAGACAAGTATGAAAATTAATGTATGCTCTCTTTCCTTACCTTGTTTTCTTGTAAAATGTACATATGAGTTAATTTTGCATTATGATTTGTTTTTTGAGTACTCTTGTTAAATGGATAGTCGAGTCAATCCCCTACTGCTTCTTCATTCTAAGGCCAGGTTAGCTTTCCCCAATAACTATAGCTTCACTATCTATCCAACACCTAGATGTCTTTCTTTAAAAATAATATAAAACTGGACTGGTTTTATGTGTTTGGATGTCCCCATTAAGGGAAAGCCGATTCGGTTTTCTTTTATTGAGCTCACCGTATTCGCTTCACTTGGATTACACCTTTTTGATAATCTAAAGAAATAAATAATGTTTAAACTTATTATAGCTCAGAACACATAAATCATTACCATGTTTTTGTAATAATATTTATTTTTATTAGAGTATGGACGTCACTATTATATGAAAGGCCGATTGAGTTATTGCATGATTGTTCTTTTGCAACAATAGAAAAACAATTAGTCTTAGATCATACTGTAGTTATTAATATGTTACTTCACTTAAGTTGTGATATTTTCTTGTAAGAAAATAGTACAATAGAAGAGATCCTTATTGTTTTTCTTGGTTAAAAAATTGAGCCAATTGAGTATGTTGATGAATCCTTATAATTTTATGTATGATGTCTTAAGATAAATTAGAGTTGATTGTTGATTTTAATACTTTTCCATCCAAATTAGTTATGGAGAATTGGAGATAAAGTTTGTTGATTTTTTTTTAATTCTTAATAAGCAAGGTTTAAATAGTTCCATTCATCTTAGAAATGCATTACACATTTACCAAGGGCTATTTTTTATCCCAAAGAGTTATTTTAAAACCCCAAAGTATGACAACTAAGAGGAGAGAAAGAACATGGTTTCAAGGCTAACTATCAATATATAGTCATTCCAACTAAAAATTCCATAAGAAAAGATTAAGTTTGGACTGTTCATGCCCAAGATGTCCTACTAAATTAGTTATCTTTATTTTAAGAGGGGTATGATTACCCAAGTGTATGTAAAGAATAATTATATTTGGGATCGATGTATAAATAAATGTAATTTATTTAGAGTTATGAGTTTTCAAAAAATGAATTCTAGAAATTAATATTTTTTTGATTTAAAGGACTTCATAAGTACATTGTACCCTTTCTACATCTATGCATTGATGTCCTTGGCTCTAGAATCAAAGTATTTGAAAGAATTCTTAGGATCTTAAATACCTGGTGTAAATGGTAAACAAAAAGTTCTTATTATTTCTTCATTATTTAATTAAATTTCTCTCGATGTCCTAAATTTAGTACAATAATAATTTTAAATGCTATTTGAAAGATTAAATATTTAATATGGCAATTTGAATGGATGTTGTCCTATATATATAGAGTCATAGCGCAAATATATTTTCTCCAAAGAACATGATTTAATCGGTTTAAATTGAAAGAAAGTATACTATGTTAGGGTCCTTCAATTTGCAAGGTTCGGTAGATATTATTATAGCTAAGTTTTCAAAATTTTAATATCATTGCTTGCTAAGAAAAAGAATGCAAAATATTTTTAGAGATAAATGAATTATTATTTTCTTTTTAAATTTAAAAGTCATCAGTTCTAAAAAAAAGAAGATTGTCTAAAATCTCTGAATGTGTTAGGTGTAGATAGAGTTTTTATAAAAATCAAGTCAAAAGGAATTTTTAAATAGAATGATTCATTTAGAAATCATTGTCTTCCTTTCTTTTAGTTTAAATGTTTTTCAATAAAACATAATAATAAAATATAGTATATTAATGTCATCCAAGAGTTAAAATCAAGGAATCGTTGCCTACCTTTTATTTAGTTAGTTTAATTGTTTCTCAAATTAATGCCTTTTGCAAGCTAAATGTTCTAGAGAATGGACTAAATGAGATCTAGGAACCACCAGAATAAAGCATGTATTAGGATATAATTATTTATTCCATTATTATGATAATGCACGCCAACGTGCATATCTAATAATATAGCATATTATTGTTAAATGTGCTATCATTAGATTTTATATTTTTAGCAGAATATTTTCTATTCGAGTAAGTTAAGTTGGATTTGGTTACAGACTATTATGAGCCTATCCTCATTGTATAAATTCCACACTCATGAATGAAATTGATTGATCATTTTACTACATTGGTATCAAAGCAGAATTTATGGCTCTCCAGTGAGGATTGCCTCTGCCAACAACTGAATGTGTGCTCATATTGGTGAGCCTGCAGTTGGGCATAGAAGGCATAACATTTCTCCTATTTAATACTACCTTTTTGTGTTTATTTTTTTTTAGAAGGGACATATCCCCTATTCTCTGTTGTTTGTCAGTCATGTA
This sequence comes from Wollemia nobilis, assembly GCA_028583015.1. Lineage (NCBI taxonomy): Eukaryota > Viridiplantae > Streptophyta > Pinopsida > Araucariales > Araucariaceae > Wollemia > Wollemia nobilis. The sequence goes on along the minus strand of JAQPPZ010017049.1, from coordinate 857,815 downwards.
ATAGTGTGACCCCTATTTGAAAATTTGTGTGTTAGTGTATATAAAAAAAATTAGTTGCACAGGTTGTAGCGACCTTGATCATGTATCCAGAATACTACTCCAGCCATCAAAGCCTAAAGTCTTGAATACCACATAGTAGCCAAAGTGTAGCACCATAGGACTACTCAAACCCAAAGCTACTAGGTTATGCAGTCTCAAGAACACCCACCACGTAGGACTTGATTGGCCACTATGCAGGCTAGTTCTTAGGCCCGAGCTAAATATGATCACACCCAGAAGGATCAGTCGAGCACAAATCAGATTGTGCAGGTCAAATTCAGCCACAATCACACAATCCTAAGCATTCAAAAAAAATTAATATTTTTTCTAAGGTTTTAAACCTTCATGATACATCATCCAATAAAATTTCATGGACCTCCAACCAATCATTTACAACCAAGTGGATGGTTTTTTATTTGGTGATAGCACCTAGGACTTCAATTTTGATCGCGTGAGGGAAGGCATTGAGAGATATTTAAATAAAATATTATGTTCTCTTAATTCCAACGAGTTGGTTAGCCCAGTCGATTCACCCGAGGGAGATAAGATCTTTGTGTTGTTCTCTTAATTATTAAATATTAGTTAATTACCTTTAACTTAGTATTTGTATACATAATTGGTGTTGGCATTCCATTATGTTTAAAATAAAAATAACATGAAATGTTTATGGTTACTTTCATTAATTATATTCTAAAAGGAAAAGAAGAGTGTCCTATGTAAATATTATTGATCTCATTTCATTTATGCATGGTTAATAGTTTTTCTTAATAGAGTTATCTTGAGATTTATATTTTTTATACAAGAGGGGAAACCATTCAAAAAATTCTATAATACCAAAACTAGAAAAGGGTGAACAATATCCTGTTTAATTATATGGATATACAAAGGATAGTGAACCATATATTATGAAAACTATTGTATGAAACATATTCAATCCTTTTATTTAGTAGTAAGTTAATTTTATTAGTTTGATAACAAAAATTGGTTAAGCTAAATTAAAATTTAGCTAATGAAGTTCCATATGGAGAAGAAGAAACCTAGGGTAGAAGAGATTAGAAGCCACACCTAGGAAGAGACGCTTTGTTAGCTAAATTTACCTAAACATGGTTGGATCATGGGAAAGTGAACAATTAAAAAGAAATAAAATACCCAATACTGATTGTATTGTATAAAGGAAATCAACTATGATTCAAGAATGATCGCTCCTAGCGAGAAAGGCTAGGATGAGAGATAAGGTGGAATGGTATGGGATGTTCCACTAGGCCATTGAACAGACAATATAATGGTGGCTTCTTGAGAAAAATTATGGATAGGAAAAGTCCATGATAGGTTGATATGGGATAATTTACCATGTTATTCATAACTTTGACAAGTGTGGTCATGATCATTTGTCAGGGTAATGGTAATGGCCTTAGTTGGATTCATGAGTGAGATATAACTAAGCACTAAGGAATTACACCATAAAATCATGTGTTATCTCAACAATAGGTTGGTATGGGATAACCCACCGTATCATCCACAATACATCAATGATCATGATCATTATCAAGGAGTGGTAATGATTTTGATTGGTTACATCACCACATCGCTCATCGTGTCATTCACCAATAGTCAGCAAAAATAATCATAATCATTATCATTAGCATTATTTGATTTCATAGGAGATGAAAATTAACTAATCATTGAACATCACATCATAAAAATGATAATATGTTAGGATTCAGGGGTAGGCATCCCCCTCTAAGTGTTATGGGCCTTTGAGGATAATCCCTACACCATGGTAATATTACCTCATGTTGGGCAAGAGGGTGAGAAAGGAGGGACCACTAAAGCATAATTTATGGGAACTAACCATTCTTGTCCACTTGAGGGTCAATTACAGTGACAAAAACTCAAAAGTGATTATCTATACCTTGTACTAATTAAATATTGGGTGCTCACTAAGTTAAGATAAAAAAATATTTTCCTTGGTCAAGTTCGATCAAGTTGTTACACACTTGAATAATTGATTAACACTTGAATCTATAACATATGCACACCTATACATGACTCTTACACTTATATAACTTGCACACTCTAATCTAAGATACTTGTGCACATATTTACATTACATATTTGCACTCTTACATATAAGACACTTGTGCACATAGACTCAACTTACACTTGCACTCTAACTCACATGACACTTGTGCATTTCCTACACATTACAACTTTTTGTAACACTTGAAGAACATGTGCTTATACTGAGAGGGGGGGGTGAAAAATATACAATAAAATTTTTCCCTTTTAATCCAAATAGTAGCATCAACATTAATAAACCAGTAAACATCACACAAAGCATCACACACATGAGAGACATCATTTTAACGTGGTTCACCCAATGTGGGCTACCTCCATAGAAAAATATTTCTTCTAAATATTTCTCAAATAATATTTTGGGAATCCTTCCCAATTACAATGTTTATGGACCTCTGTCCAAAGGAGATGTTGATCCCCTAAATCTGGTTTGTGGATCTCTATCCATAGGAGAACTCCTTCTCCTATGCTCTTGCTGGTGATCCTCTAGAAGACTGCCTCCACTACACTGACTGTGGATCTCTCTCCACTTGAAGACTCTTGTCCTCACTCAAAAGACCTATCCTCAATGTCTTGGTTGATGGATCTCTATCCACTGGAGACTCTATCCTCTCTACTCTATCACCTCCAAAGCTCTTCTCAATAGGTTCACTCAGAACCTTCTCAAATCTGCTCAATAGGTCCACTCAGAACCTGCTCAAATCTGCTCAATAGGTCCACACAGAACCTATCCAAATCTTCTCAACAGGTCCACTCAAAACCTGCTCAAATATGCTCAATAGGTCCACTCAGAACCTATCCAAATCTTCTCAACAAGCTCACTCAAAACTTGCTCAAATCTTCTCAACAAGCTCACACAAAACTTGTCCAATCTCATAGAATCATAAAGAGAATTGTTAGAGACTCAATATGTTCTATTCTCAAAAACTCAATCTCAACTCAAATCAGAATATAGAATAGTTTGTTTCATGGAACTTGAACAACCACTTCATGCATCCACTTGACTAGGCTTAATCAACTCTACTCAACCAATCACCTCAAGGAACAACCCTTTCTCACAAACCCTAGTCCAAGCATGTATCAACCAACTCAAAATGTTTCCAACAATGCTCAACAAACAAATCTCACATAACAATGATACTCATGTTCTTTTCTAACTCAAGTTCAAGTTCTTTGCATCACCCATTGGCTTCAACAACAATGCTAATAAGACAAGGTTTTAATCACAACTCTCAATTCAGAAAACCTTGAAGCATAAACTCAAAGTACTTCACTCAACCAATGGTCTAAACAACAATGCTTATCAAACAAGGTTTAATCACAACTCACAATCCAGAAAACCTTGAAGCATTAACTCAACCACTTTTGAAAAGGAAACCCTAATCAAATCCTTTTCACTCCAAACTTAATTTTCAATCAAGCCAACCATCTAACTCAACAAAGAAGAATTTTGCCCATACCTTTTCTTGAAGAGTAGTTGTCCTTACAAATCTGCCACACTCACAATTACTTCTTTGACAAACTCAATAAGGGTTAGAGGATAATTTTTATATCACAAAAATAATATCACAATTACACCTTATCACTCCAACTTAAACAATAAGCAATATCCTCACAATAATAAAAAACCCTTTATTCAAATACACCCACAAAGTCTTAACCTTCCAATATTCCACAATAGCAAAATTTAAGACTTGAAAATAAAAACAGAATTCTCCTTATACCTCCTAACAATATTTCTCAACTACCAACCTTTATCACAATGCAAAGACTTTAATCACCAAATACCTTATACCTCCAACTTAGGCTTTAATAAAATAAAACACAAAATGTTACCTTTGCCTTTGGAGAGTTTTGAACTCTCAACGCAGCCCACACAAATGTCTTTGCCCATGGTGCAAACCACCACACGAGCTACACGCTCATTGGAAACGAAGAAGCACCACATGCTTCAACACCCTTGTCCTTTCTTGCCTTGCAAAATGGATGCGCCTAAAGTTTTGGTGCCTTCAACACGTCCACAAAATGCTTCCACTGAAGTTCGAACACCAACCACCATGCACACCAAAAACGTAAGCCCTCTTGCCACTAGGCCAAAGCACCTTGGTGGCTTCCAACTAATCACTTTAATGCCTTTTGTTTGTTTCCCTTTCACCATCAAATCAAACATGATTTTCGCAACTTTATCTCATGAGCTCTACATTAATTTGTATATCATGCATTTATCAAATCGAGCAAGGATAATTTCAGAAACAACTTTGGCAAGGTATTAATATGCATTTCAATTAAATCAAATGACGTCGATGCTTCCCTTTGGCTTATGACGTTGGTGCTTCCCTTTGGATTTTATGACGTCGGCGCTTCCCTTTGGAAATAAACTTTGCCTTGTTTAAAACTCTAAATCCAACCTTTGGATTTATTAAAATAATCTTTGGTCTTAAACCTTTAAACCCAACCTTTGGGTTTAGATATTTTCAAACTTTATAAACCCACTTTTGCAATATAAAATATTGTAATAAAAATTACAATTATTTTATTTGGGTTTTCACTATGGCACTTCTAACCATTATAATATTTATTTATAAAATTTAAATTCATCCTGAATTTAAATAATTTATAAAATAAATATTACCACTCCTTTCTAACTTCTATCTTTTGCACTGTTTCACTTGAACTTCTGCCTTCTTGTTGAATATCAAATGACCATCTTTGTTGCCTTTATTTTCTTCTAAAATCTTGGTATTAATGATGACTCCATCTGGTGGCATCAATGGTGACATCAATGACAACTTTGACTTAGGGACTCAAAATGTCCAACAATCTCCCCCTTTGTCATTGATGGCAACCCATATCCTTTTACTGAAACCTGACCTTTCTTTTTCTTTTGCTCCCCCTGGGACATTGCTCCCCCTGGCTCAATGCTCTCTCAAATATCAAATCTCTCCCCAATACACAAATCTCTCCCCCTTTGACATCAATGGCAAAGGGTCACCTTTGGGGCTCGGGGCTAAGAATGAGCCTCTTAGCTTAGCCCCTCCCCCACCTTCACATGAGGTGGTTAATTTTGGGGTGGGAGTCTCACTCCCAATTTTCCTCGAAGATACTCAAAAGTTTCCTTTGAGAGTGGCTTAGTGAAAATATCTGCTATCTGTTCCTTTGTAGTGACATACTCCAATCTGACCTGTTTATCTGACACCTGTTCTCTCAAAAAATGATACTTAATCAGAATGTGCTTTGTCTTGGAGTGCATTACCAGATTTTTTGAGATACATATGGCACTGGTATTATCACATAGTATAGGAATGGGCTGATCATGCTTTATCTTGAAGTCTTCTAAAGTTCTCTTCATCCATAACACCTGTGTACAACTGGCTACCACTGCAATATATTCTGCCTCTGTTGTAGATAGTGATACTGAAACCTGCTTCTTACTTAACCAAGAGACTAGACTTTCTCCAAGAAAGAAAGCTCCTCCACTTGTGCTTTTTCTGTCATCAATGTTGTCGACCCAATCTGCATCTGTATATGCTGTTAGTGTGAAACTATCACTTTTGGGATACCAAAGCCCAAAATCCATAGTCCCTTTTAGATACCTAAAAATTATTTTTACTGCTGCCACATGTGTTTCCTTAGGTGCTGCTTGAAACCTTGCCACTAATCCCACTGACTGTACTATGTCTGGTCTTGTAGCTGTGACATATAATAAGCTGCCAATCATGGATCTGTATAATCTCTGATCTACCTCTGGAGATTCATCATCCTTACTCAACTTGCACCCTGTGACCATAGGAGTACTTACTGGTTTGCAATCTTCTAACCTGAATTTCTTCAACATCTCCTTGATGTACTTGGCTTGAGAAAGAAACACTCCCTTTCCTGATTGTGAAATCTGAAGACCAAGAAAGAAGGATAATTCACCAAGCATAGACATCTCAAATTCACTTTGCATATTCTTAGCAAATTCTTTGCACATCTTGTCATTGTTTCCCCCAAAAATTATGTCATCAACATAAACAACCACTATTAGAAGATCATTTCCTTCATTTTTGATATACAAATTACTATCTTCTATTCCTTTCCTGAATCCCTGTTCCTGTAGATACTTATCCAATCTTGAGTACCATGCTCTAGGAGCCTGCTTTAAACCATACAATGCCTTTTTCAATCTGCATACCTGATCTGGTGTATCTGCTAGTATGAATCCCTCTGGTTGTTCAATGTAGACCTCTTCTTCTAGAACCCCATTTAGAAATGCTGACTTGACATCCATATGATATACCTTGAAGTTCTTGAAACTTGTGAAAGCTAAAAATATCCTTATAGCTTCAAGTCGTGCAACTGGAGCAAAGGTTTCATCAAAATCAATTCCTTCTACTTGTGCATAACCTTTGCATACTAACCTTGCTTTATTTCTGACCACTTGTCCATCTTCATTCAACTTATTTTTGAAAACCCATTTTGTGCCAATCACATTTTTGTCCTTTGGTCATGGAACAAGTTCCCAAGTTTTGCTCTTCTCTATCTGATCCAATTCCTCATTCATTGCTTTAACCCAAAATTCATCTTCACTAGCCTAAGTGAAATATTTTGGCTCAATCTTAGATAGCAAAGAAAAATTTGCTTGTTGAGATGGTTTTATTATTCTTCTCCTTGTCTGTCTTTCATCTGGATTCCCGATGATCTGATATTTTGGGTGATGTTTCTGTACATACCTGGAAGGAGTCTTAGGAAGAAGCCTTTGTGTTTCTTCTTCATCATTATCTGATTCCTCACAAAATTCTTCTTGACAACATCCATCTTCTTGGTATACAGTTTGTTGAACTGGTTCTCTGGAATCTATCTTCTCATCAATTGTTACATTCATACTTTCCACCATAGTGCATGTTATTTTGTTGTAACATCTGTAAGCCTTGCTCTTTGTAGAATAACCAAGAAAAATTCCCTCATCACATCTTGGATCAAATTTGCCCAAATTCTGATCTTCCCATCTTATGTAACATTTGCTTCCAAAAATTCTGAAATGTTTTATAGTAGCAGGTCTTCCTTTCCAAAGCTCATAAGGAGTCTTGTGATGATTTACCCTTAATTGAGCCCTAGTAATTATGTATATAGCTGTAGATACTACTTCTTTCCAAAAACCATCTGATAACTTAGATTCATTTAACATAGCTCTAGCCATGTTTTCAATAGTCCTGTTCTTCCTTTCAACTACTCCATTTTGTTGAGGAGTTCTTGCTGCTGAGTACTCTCTCTTGATTCCATGTTGTTCACAAAATTCTACAAACTCATTTGAAGTAAATTCTCCTCCTCTATCAGATCGTAGACACTTAATCCTTTTGCCTATTTCATTTTCAACCAACTTCTTGAATGCTTTAAATTTTTTGAAGGCCTCTGACTTCTCTTTTAGGAAAGTTACCCAAACCATTATGGAATAATCATCTACAAACAACATGAAGTAACTCTCACCTTGAATACTTTGTGTTCTGGTAGGACCACACAAATCAGTATGTATTAGACTCAAAGGCTCAGATGACATATAGCCTTTTGGTTTATAAGTTGTCCTAGTTTGCTTTCCATGTTGATAGGGTGCACAAATTATGTTTTGAGGTCTTCTTATTTTGGGTAAATCTCTAACTGCCTATTTATTGCTTATGCTGACTATGTTGTCAAAATTCAAATGACCCAATATTCTATGCCACAACCAACTCTCATCTTCTTGTGATAGAAAGCACTTTTCCCCTTTGATTTCATTGAGCATGTATAAGTTGTTTGGGGTCCTTCTTGCATTTGCAATGATTCTTCCTGTTTCTATTTTCCTTATCTCACATCTATCTGGATGGAAGGTGACCATGTATCCTTGATCGCAAAGTTGACTTATACTCAGTAGATTGTGTTTTAACCCTTTGACATACAAAACATTCTCTATTTTTGTTTTTCCATTGTCTAGACTTAGAGTACCTCTCCCAACAATCCTTGTTGATCCATTATCACCAAAACTTACTGATCCTCTATTTGTTTCCTTTAGTACAATGAACTTATCTTTGTCTCCTATCATGTGACTAGAGCAACCACTATCCAGATACCATTGTTCTTATTTATCTTGAGCATGCAGGGTTGTTTGTACTAACATAGATCTAGCCCTAACATTCTTTCTTTCATCCTTCCTAGTTGTTGGAATTGTTTTTCTAGACTCAGGAAATATCATTTTACACCATCTAGCCTTGTGCCCAAAATTATTGCATTTGTAACATATAACATCATCATCCATGAGAGGTGCAAAGGAATTGAAATTTCTATTGTATCTTGCATGATGAGTACGAGTGTGCAACTCTATGACCATATTTATTGCAAGAAAAACAATGACCATGGAAGAAATTATGTAACTTGTTTGGAGGTCTTGGATGTTGTGAAGAAGTCATCTTCTTCTTGTGATTAACCCTTATCCAGGGTTCTTCTTTGCTTTCTTCCTTTCTGATGTCCTTTGCTTGCTTTTATTTGTTTGAAGTTTCTACCTTTTGGAAGCTTGATTCCTCTTTTTGTTTCTCATATTTTGTATCTTGTAGTATCTTGGTCCCTTCCAGTTTATTCCTTAGGAGAACAATTTTTGCTTCCAATATTTCACATTCTGTTTCCCTGGCTCTCAATAGATCTATCATATCTTGCTCAATATTATTTCCTTCTTCTACCTTAATCTTGAGTTCTGTGAGATTCTGTATAACTTCCACTCTTGCTTCTTCATCTTCCTGAATTTGTTCTTTCAAGCTTGAATTTTTCTCTCTAAGTCTTTCCAATTTTCTGAGAGCAACAAAGAATTCTTCTTTTATATCAAACATAGCCTCTTCTTCACTTTCTGAAGTCATGTGTGCTATCGAAGGATCCTCTTCCAAGTTGTTAGACTCTTCACGGAGAGACCCACTCTGATACCAATTGAAGAACATGTGCTTATACTGAGAGGGGGGTGAACAGTATACAATAAAACTTTTTCCCTTTTAATCCAAATAGTAGCATCAAAATTAATAAACCAGTAAACATCACACAAAGCATCACACACATGAGAGACATCATTTTAACGTGGTTCACCCAATGTGGGCTACCTCCATAGAAAAATATTTCTTCTAAATATTTCTCAAATAATATTTTGGGAATCCTTCCCAATTACAATGTTTATGGACCTCTGTCCAAAGGAGATGTTGATCCCCTAAATCTGGTTTGTGGATCTCTATCCACAGGAGAACTCCTTCTCCTATGCTCTAGTTGGTGATCCTCTAGAAGACTGCCTCCACTACACTGACTATGGATCTCTCTCCACTTGAAGACTCTTGTCCTCACTCAGAAGACCTATCCTCAATGTCTTGGCTGATGGATCTCTATCCACTAGAGACTCTATCCTCTCTGCTCTATCACCTCCAAAGCTCTTCTCAATAGGTTCACTCAGAACCTTCTCAAATCTGCTCAATAGGTCCACTCAAAACCTTCTCAAATCTGCTCAATAGGTCCACATAGAACCTTCTCAAATATGCTCAATAGGTCCACACAGAACCTATCTAAATCTGCTCAATAAGCTCACTCAGAACTTGCTCAAATCTTCTCAACAAGCTCACACAGAACTTGTCCAATCTCATAGAATCATAAAGAGAATTGTTAGAGACTCAATATGTTCTATTCTCAAAAACTCAATCTCAACTCAAATCAGAATATAGAATAGTTTGTTTCATGGAACTTGAACAACCACTTCATGCATCCACTTGACTAGGCTTAATCAACTCTACTCAACCAATCACCTCAAGGAACAACCCTTTCTCACAAACCCTAGTCCAAGCATGTATCAACCAACTCAAAATGTTTCCAACAATGCTCAACAACAAATCTCACATAACAATGATACTCATGTTCTTTTCTAACTCAAGTTCAAGTTCTTTGCATCACCCATTGGCTTCAACAACAATGCTAATAAGACAAGGTTTTAATCACAACTCTCAATTCAGAAAACCTTGAAGCATAAACTCAAAGTACTTCACTCAACCAATGGTCTAAACAACAATGCTTATCAAACAAGGTTTAATCACAACTCACAATCTAGAAAACCTTGAAGCATTAACTCAACCACTTTTGAAAAGGAAACCCTAATCAAATCCTTTTCACTCCAAACTTAATTTTCAATCAAGCCAACCATCTAACTCAACAAAGAAGAATTTTACCCATACCTTTTCTTGAAGAGTAGTTGTCCTTACAAATCTGCCACACTCACAATTACTTCTTTGACAAACTCAATAAGGGTTAGAGGATAATTTTTATATCACAAAAATAATATCACAATTACACCTTATCACTCCAACTTAAACAATAAGCAATATCCTCACAATAATAAAAAACCCTTTATTCAAATACACCCACAAAGTCTTAACCTTCCAATATTCCACAATAGCAAAATTTAAGACTTGAAAATAAAAATAGAATTCTCCTTATACCTCCTAAAAATATTTCTCAACTACCAACCTTTATCACAATGCAAAGACTTTAATCACCAAATACCTTATACCTCCAACTTAGGCATTAATAAAATAAAACATAAAATGTTACCTTTGCCTTTGGAGAGTTTTGAACTCTCAATGCAGCCCACACAAATGTCTTTGCCCATGGTGCAAACCACCACATGAGCTACACGCTCATTGGAAACAAAGAAGCACCACGTGCTTCAACACCCTTGTCCTTTCTTGCCTTGCAAAATGGATGCGCCTAAAGTTTTGGCGCCTTCAACACGTCCACAAAATGCTTCCATTGAAGTTCGAACACCAACCACCATGCACACCAAAAATGTAAGCCCTCTTGCCACTAGGCCAAAGCACCTTGGTGGCTTCCAACTAATCACTTTAATGCCTTTTGTTTGTTTCCCTTTCACCATCAAATCAAACATGATTTCCACAACTTTATCTCACGAGCTCTGCATTAATTCGTATATCATGCATTTATCAAATCGAGCAAGGATAATTTCATAAACAACTTTGGCAAGGTATTAATATGCATTTCAATTAAATCAAACGATGTCGGTGCTTCCCTTTGGCTTATGACGTCGACGCTTCCCTTTGGATTTTATGACGTCGGCGCTTCCCTTTGGAAATAAACTTTGCCTTGTTTAAAACTCTAAATCCAACCTTTGGATTTATTAAAATAATCTTTGGTCTTAAACCTTTAAACCCAACCTTTGGGTTTAGATATTTTCAAACTTTATAAACCCACTTTGGCAATATAAAATATTGTAATAAAAATTACAATTATTTTATTTGGGTTTTCACTATGGCACTTCTAACCATTATAATATTTATTTATAAAATTTAAATTCATCCTGAATTTAAATAATTTATAAAATAAATATTACCACTCCTTTCTAACTTTTGTCTTTTGCACTATTTCACTTGAACTTCTGCCTTCTTGTTGAATATCAAATGACCATCTTTGTTGCCTTTATTTTTTGCTGAAATCTTGGTATTAATGATGACTCCATCTGGTGGCATCAATGGTGACATCAATGACAACTTTGACTTAGGGACTCAAAATGTCCAACAACACTTAAGCATTTCCTACACATTCATACTTACATAAAAGGGGAAATATAACTCACACTCTAACTATGACTCAACCCTAATATATTATTTACAAATATACCATGAAGATACCATGTGGGTATATTAGCATGTACCAAATAATGTAATATACTTCAACATTGTTATATTGTTCACGATGCATTTTGTGTTTGATACCATAAAAATTATGTGTGTATGGATAGTTTGATTCTATTATTGATGTCATTTTTAGTTAATAAATGGCTACTATGATATTATTGTTTGGTTTATTGTTCATATCATATATTATTTTTGATGCATATATAAGATGCTTTATTTTTTTGATTGATAAAAGGGGATTTTGAAAGGGTTTCCAAACCTTTTACAAAGCAAAAAAAGAAGGGAGGAACTCCAACACAGGAAGACCTCAACCAACCAAACCATCTAGGAGATTAAAATAAAAAATAGAGAGAAGAGACTACCCCTAAACCAAAAAAAGAGCAGCAGAGAAGCTCAAGGATGTACTCAAACACCAAAGGACAGAGGGATAACCCAAAATGCCAAAAAATAGAGGGACCATCCTGAAAAAACAACTAGTTAGAATTAGGACGATGGTCTTGGTCCTTGATTTTCTTCATTGGGGCTTCTACAAACAAGGCTATCACTATAACATCCCAAGACCTACCTGCTTGGATGTTTTATTAGTCCTCCTATTGGAAATCATGAAGTAAAAAAAAAAATTGAAGAACACCCAAAGTTTGAATAGTACTTGGTGTGTAATTCCTCCTATCATGAGCATGTAGATCACTATAGATGATCACCCATGTGGTTGATATTGATAAGGTCTCGCAGTATGGTGCCTTTAGGAGAACTTATCCTCTCATCCTGAGCTCTAAGTTCTTGGCAAGGGGGTTTCTTCTCTAGGGCCCATTTCACCTAGAGGTATGATGTAGAATTCTTCATTTGCTAACATGCTACCTTAGAAACATGCTAAGAGTGGCATTCACATACCATGTACTAAGTGTATTTCCACCTTCCTTGGAAACCACTTAGGGTCCACATTTGCATTGGTTTTGAACTGGATGTCTCTCATCCCGATGCGATTGACGACATAATGTCCTATACCAATACATCATTGAATAAGATCCCATTCATCCAAGGTACAAGAGACTCCTCACGATATTATTTAGGTGATACATAAAGAGTGATGCCCATTTCATCCTCTTTTACATTCATCCAGACCTATCCTATAAAAAATGTAGCTGTCCCTGCATCGAATGAACATCCTTCCCATATTCATTGATGTTGGGTGTGATTGTCCTCCCACAATATTCCTATATTCATTGATGTTGGGTGTGAAATTTTATTTCCCACAACATACAACATTAAGCATATACCAAAAATATCTCAAATAGTATGTAAGTAACCCAATAGATGTGAAGAGAAAGAGCAACTGGAGGATATTTATAAGAAAAGAGATGGACTCCTTATCTGTTTACCTGACACTAATTACTTCTAAAAACATTCTCCCTATTCACTTACCTCTACATAGAATAAAATAAATTATTCCTAACTGATGAATGATTTATATACAAGTGTTGGACAAATGAAACCCAAAGTCGTCAGACTATATAACAAATTACCAACATCTCACCGAACCTGCTATCAAAATCTTGCTGGTGCATAATCAAGAAAGATATTTATATTTCTTTTTATTTAAACGAATACAAGTTACTTATGTACAGTAACACAACACCTATGAGAAAAAGTTCAATTTTTACAACCATATTTATTCTTAAATCAACACATATCTTCACAGTATACAAGTGTTTGACCAAATATATTCATCATCAGGTGCAGTAGCAATAATCCTCTTCTTTACATCAGATAGGTGTTATTAAACATGCACAATAGCCAGACCTTCTGCCAACACTGATCCAACTATGTTCTAACTATCACCAGCATCCAGGTCCGATGGATTAATTATCAAATTTGATGTAGAGGGGTCAGAGCGGCCTTCTACTCATGCATGCATACTAGCCTATGATGCACTCAAATGAAAATGCATTATAATTGAACAACAATTTTTACTTTTTATTCCTGAATTTAACATTCCTATTTTCATATCATACATCAAGAACTATTCCTCCCACAGAAGATTCTCTATTATTTTCTTAAAATTAAATTTATTCACCAAAAGATAGAAAATGATTATTCATATATTTCACATTCCACAACTAAAACATCAACCAAAAAACCTGTGTTGGACATTTTGAGTAGATGAAGTTGTCATTGATGTCAAGGATGAATTGTCATTGATGTCAAAAGGTCAAAATGGAGTAATGCAAAAGGTTGGTGGCAAAAGAGCTTCATAATGTTTATTTTTAAATATTATGTGAAGCACAAAATAAAAGGTTTTTATTAAAACCATGGTTGGGAAAAATAAAAGGTTTTTATTAAAACCATGGTTGGGCAAATAAAAAAGGTTTTCTAAAACCTAAGGAGACTTTTATTTTAAAAATCCCAAAGGATATTTAAATATTTAATTTATAATATTTAAATTCCTTTGAATTTAAATAATTATAAATAAATATATTTCGAAGGTAAAGTTGGTAGCACCGACGACAACATTGTTTCCCCAATGAATTTTCCTCTTCGTCGATGTGTGTGACAAGGGAAGGCATATGGTATAAATACCATAGCCATTCCTAAGGTTTGTCATCGATTTTATTGCATCCACCTTAAGTGAAAAGAAGCTCGTGCAAATTTTGAAACGTGTACCTCCCAAATAGCGCAATGTGTGGTTCCATCGACATTGAAGGAAGAGCCAAGGGCTCTTAAGGGTTTGAAGGAGTCAAAGCACACATTGTGCTTTGAGGCTCCAAGTGGAGCACATGGCTCACATGGTGTGGAAGCCATGGCCAAGGCATTGTGGGAGTATTGTGCCAAGTTTCGAGCCCCACGGATTGTGAAAAGTGGTAATAATTTTTTGGAAATTATTTTAATTTGTTTTGCTAAGGTTTAGGAGGGATAAGGTGGAAGTTAAGTTGTGAAATTAACCTAAGTGTTGAGGAAATATTTTTTGATATATGAAGGGTTATTTTTGCTAAAGTAAAAGCTAGGGTAATTTTGTTTTACCTTAGAAAAGTGAGAGATTGACTTATTGCATTATTTTATAAAGTGATTTATTTAATTAATGCAATATTAAGTAGGGAGTCATAAGTAGAGTTTGGATTATTTTTGAGATATCTTTCTGAAAAGGGTTATGATGAAACTGAATTGTTAAGATGTTCTTTTGATGAGTTAGAGTTTTGGAAGAAGTGTTTTGATTAAATATTTGTGGTGTTGGATATTATTTTAAGATGGAGTAATAAGGTGTAATTAAGTTTGATTATTTTTGTAATTGAGAATTATTTTGTGAAGAGGTTAGTGTGATATTTTATCATCTAACTATTGAAATTGGCAAAAGAGAAAATTGTGATTGAGACAGGTTTTCTAAGGTCACTTCTACATCAAATAAAAGGTATGGGCATATTCTTCTTTGGTTGAAGTGATTTATTAAGGTTTTTTGAAAACAAGATTGGAGTGAAAAGGACTTTGTTAAGTTTTCCTTGTTAAGTGTTTTTTGAATTAATGCTTCAAGGTTTTTTGGAATAGAGGTTAAGGAAAGTAACCTTGTTTTATAAGCATTGTTGTTGAAGTAATTTTTTGAGTGAATAATTTGAAATAGGGTTTGCAAAGATCATGAGTATCATTGTTATGAGAGATTGGTTGATAAGCATTGTTGGAACATTTGAGTGAAAGTTCATAAGTTTGGACTAGGGTTTGTGAGCAAGGATTATTTCATTGAGTGAGTGATTGAGTAGATTTGGTTGAGCCTAGTCAAGTGGATGTGTTGATGTGATAGTTCAAGTTCTGTGAAATAAATTGTTCTATATTCTAAATTGATTTGAGAAAGAGGTTGAGTGTTGATGAATGTGAAATATATTGAGTCTCTAATAATTCTCTATATGTTTCTATGATAAAAGAGAGATTGAAAGTGATTGAGATTTGGTGAGTGTGAAGCATATTGAGTCTCTAACAATTCTATATATGTTTCTATGAGATTGGATAAGTTCTAGTGAGGACTTGTTGAGTAGATTTGAGGTAAGTCTTTGAGAAGACTTGTGGATAGATTGGTGTGAGATTTTGTGTAAGCTTACAATACATATTTGAGAATAGAGATTGAGGATAGATTTAAGAACAGATATTGAGGATAGATTTAAGGACAGATATTGAGGATAGGTTTGTGCCATACCAAAGATAGAGATTACAGGTAGATTTGTGCTAGACCGAAGGACTATGTTTAGTGCAGATTTGAGACAGAGCTGAGAGTAAGCTTTGGAGGTGATAGAGTATAGAGGACGATAGTCTCCAGTGGATAGAGATCCATTAGCCAGGGTAGTGAGGACATGTGTCTTCAGTGGATAGAGATCCATTAGCTAGAGTAGTGGGGACAACAATTCTTCTAGAAGATCACCAACCAGAGCTAAGGAGAAAGGAGTTCTCCTATGGATAGATATCCACGAACTTGATTAGGGTATTGGTGTCTCCTTTGGACAGAGGTCCATAAATATTGTAATAGGGAAAGGATTCCCAAGAGATTGATTGAGAAAATTTTAGTGAAATATTTTCTCCGTGGAGTAGCCCACATTGGGTGAACCACGTTAAATTGGTGTCTCTATTGTGTGTGGTGATTTGTGCATTGCTTTGATTACTACTGTTGATATTGCTATCTATACATTGCATAATATTGATTGGGAAAGAAAAGTAAAAAGTGGTATTATACTTGTTCACCCCCCTCTCAGTATAAGCTTGTGTTCTTCAATTGGTATCAGAGCGGGTTCCTTCGAAAGAGTTTAAAAGCTTGAAGGAAAAGCTTTCAAGAACACAATGGATTCTAAGAATGGGTCCTCAAATAATTCAACACTAGTATTTTATGGAAGCGATTATATATTTTGGAGTATGAGAATGAAGATTCACCCGATGGCACTTGGCAATGAAATATGGGAAGCAATTGAAAATGGATACACACCACCAGCTACTCCACCTATAGATAAATATGGTAAGCTTCTACATCATTACAATTCAAAAGCAATGAATGCAATTTTGAGAGGTTTGCATAGAACAGAGTTCATAAAGGTTATGCATTGCAAATAAACAAAAGCAATTTGGGATAAGTTACAAAGCATATATGAAGGAGATAAAAGTGTCAAAAAGGTAAAGATACGAAATCTCAAGGGATAATTTGAAGATTTAAAGATGAAGGATGAGGAAAACATTAGTACTTATCTACTTCGGGTAGATGAGGTTGTTAACGCCATGCAAGGACTTGGACTTGAGATTGAAGAATCTGATATTTGTGATAAGATCTTAAGATCTCTTCCAAAAAGGTTTAGTGAAAATATCTTTGCTATAGAGGAATCAAAATATGGTGATATTTTGACAAGAGATATGTTACTTGGTATTCTTACAACTTTTGAGTTAAGAACAAAAGAGGAACCTAATCTTCGAAAGGAAGCAACATTCAAAGCTACTAAGAATACAAAGGGAAAGAAGTCAGATTCAAGCAATGAGTCATCCAATGATGAAGAAGCAAATTATGGCAGAAGGAATAAGGATTCAAGAATATTTAAAGATGCAAAATCTGTTAGATGTTTCAATTGTGGAAAGTATGGTCACTATGCAACTGATTGTCAAGAAGCCAAAAATAGCAATGATGAAGAAAAATAGGATCATAAGAACAGGGAATCAGAAAAATACAGGTACCAAAATAAAGGCAAGGATGGACAAGGCAGACAAGGGAAGAAGTTCTTTCAAAGACAAAAGAGGAGCTACTATGCAGACAAGGCAAGTAAGTACTCAAGTGATAGTGATAATAGTTTCTCAAATAATGATAAATATGAAGTCATATTTCTGATAGAAGAAAAAGAAGAAGTTAAGAAAAGGTCACCAATAATTCTCAAGTTTTTTAGATGTGGTAATTTTGGACATCTTGAAGATAGTTGTACAAATAATGGTTTCAGTTTCAGTGATGATGAATATGAGGATACACTTGAAGGACCAGAAGAGAATATTCTAATGGCACTAGAAGAAGGAGGTGATCCTATAGAAGACAAGTCAGAAAAGAATGAAGATGTTCTCAAAGGTAAAAAAATAGAGGAAGAATCATAAAAAGGAGAAGTTGATCTTGAGGGAGAGCTTATTTATGCTCTTAAAACTTTAAAGAAGGTAAGAAAGCAAAACTCCCAACTTGAGCTTCAGTTTCAAGAATGTGATGAAGAGAGAGGAAAGCTTATAGAGGATCTAAACAAGTCAATGGCTAAGAAAAAGAAGTTCAAGGATAAGTTAGAAGCAAAGGTCTTAGAATGTGAAAAGTTAGAACAAGAAGTAGCCCTACTAAGGGAAGAAGTAGAGAAGTCTAAGGACAAGCTACACAAGTTTGGAAGAAGTTCAAAGAATTTGGATAATATTATCAAGTCACAAAAGCCTACATCAAGCAAAACAGGTCTTGGTTTTGAACAGGCTCAAAAGAAACAAGAAGAAGAGTCAACCTCAAGTTTTGAAGAAGAAGAAAATTTAGAAGAAGATAGTGTAAGAGAAAGTGAGACTTCTGAGGATGAGTTGGACAACAAAAAGTTCAACAAGGAAAGAAACAATGCACAAAGGAGAAACAGATGGAACAGGAACCAACATAGGGTAAGAGAGACTAAGAGACCAATGAGGTCAAGACAAGGAAACTTCAATGGACGATGTTTCTCATGTCACAGATTTGGGCACAAGGCTTCAGAATGTAGGACACATGAAAGATAGGAATATGGGAATTTTAGAAGCAGGCAACCTTTTCATGGGTATTGCTACTCATGTAATCAGTTTGGTCACAAGGCAATGAATTGCAGGGTCCATGATAGGAATAGATATGGCTTCACCAGAAGAAATCCCAAGACATTTGCACCTACAAGGAATAACAATACTAAGTGTTACAAGTGCAATAATTATGGACATACAACAAAGTGGTGTAGAGCAAATATTCCAGAACCAAGCATGAACAAGAATAGGAATAGGAATATGGACATGAATAGGAACATGAACATGGATATGAACAGGAACAATCAAAGGAATCAAAAGGATCATATGAGAAGGAAAGAGGACAAAGGTAAATACCAGTGCTTGTTGGGAGTAGAAATACTCCCACCCCAAAATTAACCACCTCAAGAGGAGGTGGGGGAGGGGCTAAGCTAAGAGACTCATTCTTAGCCCCGAGCCCCAAAGGTGACCCTTTGCCATTGATGTCAAAGGGAGAGATATTTAAGTAAGGGGGAGAGATTTGATTTAAGAAGAGAGCATTGAGTCAGGGGGAGCAGTTTCCTAGGGGGAGCAAGACAAAAATAGGTTAAGAAAATTTGAAAAGATAATTGGGTTACCATCAATGACAAAGGGGGATATTGTTGGACATTTTGAGTAGATGAAGTTTTCATTGATGTCAAGGATGAATTTTCATTGATGTCAAAAGGTCAAAAGGAGTAATGCAAAAGGTTGGTGGCAAAAGAGCTTCATAATGTTTATTTTTAAATATTATGTGAAGCACAAAATAAAAGGTTTTTATTAAAACCATGGTTGGGCAAATCAAAAAGGTTTTCTAAAACCTAAGGAGGCTTTTATTTTAAAAGCCCAAAGGAGATTTAAATATTTAATTTATAATATTTAAATTCCTTTGAATTTAAATAATTATAAATAAATATATTTCGAAGGCAAAGTTGGTAGCGCCGACGACAACATTGTTTCCTCAACGAATTTTCCTCTCCATCGACGTGTGTGACAAGGGAAGGCATATGGTATAAATACCATAGCCATTCTAAGGTTTGGCATCAATTTTATTGCATCCACCTTAAGTGAAAAAGCTCATGCAAATTTTGAAATGTGTGCCTCCCAAATAGCATAGTGTGTGGTTCCATCGACGTCGAAGGAAGAGCCAAGGGCTCTTAAGGGTTTGAAGGAGTCAAAGCACACATTGTGCTTTGAGGCTCCAAGTGGAGCACGTGGCTCACATGACATGGAAGCCACAGCCAAGGCATTGTGGGAGTATTGTGCCAAGTTTTGAGCCCCACGGATTGCAAAAAGTGGTAATAATTTTTTTGGGAAATTATTTTAATTTGTTTTGCTAAGGTTTAGGAGGGATAAGGTGGAAGTTAAGTTGTGAAATTAACCTAAGTGTTGAGGAAATATTTTTTGATATATGAAGGGTTATTTTTGCTAAAGTAAAAGCTAGGGTAATTTTGTTTTACCTTAGAAAAGTGAGAGATTGACTTATTGCATTATTTTATAAAGTGATTTATTTAATTAATGCAATATTAAGTAGGGAGTCATAAGTAGAGTTTGGATTATTTTTGAGATATCTTTCTAAAAAGGGTTATGATGAAACTGAATTGTTAAGATGTTCTTTTGATGAGTTAGAGTTTTGGAAGAAGTGTTTTGATTAAATATTTGTGGTGTTGGATATTATTTTAAGATGGAGTAATAAGGTGTAATTAAGTTTGATTATTTTTGTAATTGAGAATTATTTTGTGAAGAGGTTAGTGTGATATTTTATCATCTAACTATTGAAATTGGAAAAGAGAAAATTGTGATTGAGACAGGTTTTCTAAGGCCACTTCTACATCAAATAAAAGGTATGGGCATATTCTTCTTTGGTTGAAGTGATTGATTGAGGTTTTGTGAAAACAAGATTGGAGTGAAAAGGACTTTGTTAAGTTTTCCTTGTTGAGTGTGTTTTGAATTAATGCTTCAAGGTTTTCTGGAATAGAGGTTAAGGAAAGTAACCTTGTTTTGATAAGCATTGTTGTTGAAGTGATTGGTTGAGTGAAGAACTTGAACTAGGGTTTGCAAAGATCATGAGTATCATTGTTATGTGAGATTGGTTGATAAGCATTGTTGGAACATTTGAGTGAAAGTTCATAAGTTTGGACTAGGGTTTGTGAGCAAGGATTATTTCATTGAGTGAGTGATTGAGTAGAGTTGGTTGAGCCTAGTCAAGTGGATGTGTTGATGTGATAGTTCAAGTTCTGTGAAACAAATTGTTCTATATTCTGAATTGATTTGAGAAAGAGGTTGAGTGTTGATGAATGTGAAACATATTGAGTCTCTAAAAATTTTCTATATGTTTCTGTGATAAAAGAGAGATTGAAAGTGATTGAGAGTTTGTGAATGTGAAGCATATTGAGTCTCTAACAATTCTCTTTATGTTTCTATGAGATTGGACAAGTTCTAGTGAGGATTTGTTGAGTAGATTTGAGGTAAGTCTTTGAGAAGACTTGTGGATAGATTGGTGTGAGCTTTTGTGGAAGCTTACAATACAGATTTGAGGACAGATATTGAGGATAGATTTGAGAACATATATTTAGGATAGATTTGAGTATAGAGATTGAGGATAGATTTTGGTGTATATTTGAGGACAGGTTTATGCCAGACCAAAAATAGAGATTGAGCATATTTGTGCTAGACCGAAGGACTATGTTTAGTGCAGATTTGAGATAGATCTGAGAGTAAGCTTTGGAGGTGACAGAGTATAGAGGATGACAATCTCTAGTAGATAGAGATCCATTAGCTAGGGTAGTGAGGACAGGTGTCTTCAGTGGATAGAGATCCATTAGCCAGAGTAGTGGAGGCAACAGTTCTTCTAGAAGATCACCAACAAAAGCTAAGGAGAAAGGAGTTCTCCTATGGATAGAGATCCACGAACTTGATTAGGGGATTGGTGTCTCCTTTGGATAGAGGTCCATAAACATTGTAATAGGGAAAGGATTCCCAAGAGATTGATTGAGAAAATTTTAGTGAAATATTTTCTCCATGGAGTAGCCCATATTGGGTGAACCACGTTAAATTGGTGTCTCTATTGTGTGTGGTGATTTGTGCATTACTTTGATTACTATTGTTGATATTGCTATCTATATATTGCATAATATTGATTGGGAAAGAAAATTAAAAAGTGGTCTTATACTGTTCACCTCCCCTCTCAATATAAGCTTGTGTTCTTCAACCTGAATTGTAATAGCCAATATCCCTATGTGTTATGAGTTCTCCAATAGTGATGCCAAGCTTAACGAATGATGATATTCTAAAGCTTTTTAATAATTTTAAATAAAGAGGATGATAACACAAAGTATTACATCTATAAAGCTCATGCGTAAGCTTCAACCCAAAGCTTACCATGTGGAGCTTTTATTCCAAAAGGAGGTTTATCATGCCACCTTTAAACTGTTGTAAATTTTGTATGTAGCTTTTCATTTTTTTTATATGTATATATTTTTTATTATTAGTTTGTATTAATATTTTATTATTATTATTATTATTATTATTATTATTATTATTTAATTATTTAATAATTTTATTTACTTATATATTATTATTATTTTATTATTATTATTATTATATTTTTTTATCAAGAAAAATTAAATGTAATTAACAAGCAAAACACAAAACTCTATAATGTAGCTACATGAATGCATCTACATGGACTGCTAGTGGGTGTACTACTAATAGGGAACTTATGCCATAACAACTACAAATACCCTGTCACTCATAATTTCCCCTACTCACCTTCTACCGAAACTCTTTGTCTGTCATTAGGAGGAGGTATACTTTTCCTATACTACTCTTTCAACTGGTGACACCTACACCTGGAATCACAAGAAGATTAAAAGTACCATATTATTGCAACAAAGTAGGCACATAAAAAACTATATTTTGGATGGATGTTACATACTCCCCCTCTAGAATTAAACACAGTCCTTGTGTTTGCACTGGTTGATAAAAAATTACACGTACAATGTTCAATAAAAAGAAAAATTAAATGGCCAAATAAATTTTTTCATAGCATAGATAACATGCATACATTCATAATAAAAATATTATTTATCCCAAACCAAAAATATTATTATATCATTTTTCAAACAAAAGTGGGAACTATTTTTTATGGTGGTCACATTGTCCCAAGTGGCATTGTTTCAGTATATTGGTCCCATTGGACCTTACACTACTCAATACTGTGTTTTCTCAGTTGCTTTATTCTCTAACCAAGAATATTGACTGGTATCACTTCAATGTGTAGGGGATCAACCATCTGCAAATGATCAACATTTCAAACATGAGAGGGATCATATATATATTTCTTAAGGAGAGACACATGGAAAGTGTCATGGATTTTTAACAAGTTGGGTGGTAAGACTAGCTTGTAGCCAACTAGGATTATTTTATCAATAATAGAAAAAGGTCCTACAAATATTGAATTGAGTTTAGAGGATTTAATAGAGCTTTTAGCTGGTTTAAATTTCAGGAATACTCTATCTCCCACAGTGAATTCCCTTGGTGTTCTTTTAAGGTCTGCATAGCTCTTTTGTCAATCTGAAGCTTCTTTAAGCCTTCAAAAAATTTCATTAAGTTTATCCTCCATTTATTTAACCATATCTGGCCCGATCATCACCCGATACTCCGCATTGCTCCATGATAATGGTGTTTTGCACCTTCTCCAGTGCAGAGCCTCAAATGGAACCATACCTAATGAAGCATGATAACTATTGTTGTAGGAAAATTCTACCAGGAAGAGGTAGTCCTCCCACTTTGTTTGATGATCCATACAATACATTCATAACATATCTTCCAAAACTTGGTTTACCCTCTTATTTTGACCATCTATTTTTGGGTGGTAGGAAATGTTGATATTCAATTTTGTTCTCCATGCCTGCTGCGATGCCTGCCAAAATTTAGAAGTGAAACAAGAATTCCTATCTGATATAATTATTTTAGGAAAACCATGTAGTCGTACCACTTTCCTAGAAAATTTGTGGGATGCAGTAGGAGCACCATATTTAATAATTTTAAATAGAAAATGTGCTACTTTAGTCATATTATCAACCACTACCAAGATGGCATCATGTTGGAAATGGTTTTTAGGTAAGCCAATTCAACTATAAATTCCATAGAAACAACCTACCATTTATATATTGGAATTTAATGTGAATACAGGCATCCAGCTGGGTGTAAATGTACCACCTTCACCTTCTGATATTCTAAGCATTTTATCACAAATTTAGTGGTATCCTTTTTCATCCCTAGAGAGTAATATTATTTCCTCATGTTTTCATGCATCTTTACATAGCTCAAATGAGTAGAATAAGAAGCATAGTGTACCTCCTAAAGTAGCATGTTACTTAAGGTTTGATCTTTTGGCACTACCATTCTATTTCTAAAGAATAAAGTATTCTCCCGGATTTAAAATTCTTTTGCTTTCATAGATTCTTGCCAAATTAGATCACGACACTTCTACGAATATTAATCTTGAAGATGAAGGTTTCTTATTTTTTCAGCTACACAAAATTAGCATTGTGACATAGTAGTTATATGCCTTCTTCTACTTAAGGCATCTATTAGTTTGTTTTCTTTTCCCTTACTGTATTCAATACCAAAGTCATATTTTGCTAGAAATTCCATCCAACATCTTTGTCTTGCATTGAGCATTGGTTGTGTGAAGATATATTTTAGACTCTGATGATCAGTACTAAGCTTAAAATATTTGCCAAGCAAGTAATTATGCCATATTTTAAGAGTGTGCACAACTACAACCAACTCCAAATCATGTGTGACGTAGTTCAATTCATGTTTCTTTATCTTTCATGATTTGTAAGATATGACAGCCTCTTCTTACATAAGGACCCCACCTAATCCTTCAATGGAGGTATTAGTACAAACTATAAATGGAATTTTGGGATAAGGTATTCTAAGGATAGGAGCAATTAATTTTTATTTAAGAATTCTGAAAGCTTCTTCACATTGCATTGTCCATTTAAAGGTATTTCCTTTCTTCTAAATATTTTTTTATCGAATAGGCCAATTTAGAGAAACTCTTGATAAAGTGGCGATAATTTAGAGAAATTATTAACAAAGAAAGATGCCTATTTCATCATATTTTACATTCATCTTGAAATATCCTATCAAAATGTAGTTGTACCTGCATCAAGTAAACATCCTTCCCATATTAATTGATGTTGGGTGTGACATTTAATTTCCCACAACATACAACATTAAGCGTATACCAAAAATGTCTCAAATAGTACGTAAGCAACCCAATAGACACAAAGAGAAAGAGCAACTGGAGGACATTTATAAGAAAAGAGATGGACTCTTTATCTGTTTACCCGACACTAATTACTTCTAAAAACTTTCTCCCTATTCACTTACCTCTGCTTAGAATAAAATAAATTCAATCCTAACTAATGAATGATTTATATACAAATGTTGGAAAAATGAAACCCGGAGTCATCAGATTGTATAACAAATTACTAACATCTCACCTAACCTACTATCAAAATCTTACTCGTGCAAAATCAAGAAAGATATTTATATTTCTTTTTATTAAAACAAACATAAGTTACTTATGTACAGTAACACAACACATATGAGAAAAAGTTCAATTTTTACAACTGTATTTATTCTCATATCAACACATATATTCACATTATACACATATCTTCATAGTATACAAGTCTTCAGCCAAATATATTAATCATCAGATGCAATATCGATAATCCTCTTCTTAACATCATGTAGGTGTTATTAAACATGCACAATAGCCAGACCTACTACCAACACTGATCCAACTATGTTCTAACTATCACCAACATCCAGGTAGGACGTATTAATTATCAAATTTGAGGTAGAGAGGTCAGAGCGGCATTCTACTCATGCATGCATACTAGCCTATGATGCACTTAAATGGAAATGCATTATAATTGAATAACAATTTTTACTTTTTCTTCTTGAATTTAACATTTCTATTTTCATATCATACACAGAGAACTATTCTTCCAATAGCAAATTCTCTATTATTTTCTTAACAATTACATTTAATTCACCAAAATATAGAAAATTATTATTCATATATTTCACATGTCACAACTAAAACATCAACCAGAAAACCTGACCTGTAATAGCCAATATCCCTTTGTGTTATAATTTCTCCAATAGAGATACCAAGCTTAACAAATTATGATCTTCTAAAGCTTTTTAATCATTTTAAATAGAAGAGGATGATAACACCAAGTCTTACATCTGTAAAGCTCATGCATAAGCTTCAGCCCAAAGCTTGCCATGTGGAGCTTTTATTCCAAAAGGAGGTTTATCATGCCACCTTTAAACCGTTGTAAATTTTGTATGTAGCTTTTCATTTTTTATATGTATACATTTTTTATTATTAGTTTGTATTATTATTTTATTTTATTATTATTATTTTTAATTATTTAATAATTTTATTTACTTATATATTATTATTATTATATTTTTTTATTAAGAAAAGTTAAATGTAATTAACAAGCAAAATAGGTTAGAGGTGTAGACCAATTGGTTTGACCAAACCCTGTAAGGGGGTGGATGTCCAAGGTTCAAATATTGAGCCTTGCCGAACTGAACTCTTGTCCCTTTCTTGGTTCTTTCAGTGGCATAAAATGTTTAAAATGATTATGGCATGGTGGTTATAGGGGCAGACTTCATGAAGATCTACGTGGCAGCTTCTAGGATAGACAACGTAGAATACTATGGAAGTCATAAAAGTTGGATAGCTTTCTCGAATTTGTGGCGGCTACTGATTCCACCATGTAAATTCAAAAAAAAAAATTAACAAGAAAAACACAAAAATTTATAATGTATCTACATGAAGGCATCTACATGGACCTCTGGTGGGTGTACTGCTAGTAGGAAACTTAGGCCCTAACAACTACAAATACCTTGTCGCTCATCATTTCCTCAACTTACCTTCTACCAAAACTCTTTTTCTACCATCAAGAGGAGGTATACTTTTTCTATAATTCTCTTTAAACTGGTGACACCTGCATCTACAATCACAAGAAGACCAGTAGTACCATATTCTTACAACAAAGTAGGTACACAAAAAACTAGATTTTGGAGATATGTTATAGTCACCTTTTGAATTTTCATCTTATTAATGATCTTACTAACTTGAAGAAGCATAGAGGTTTCCAAGGACATGATGTCATCCAAATCGAATAGTGGATCGACATCCTCAATGGACTGGGCTGAGACTATACCAAGGGAGAGGCCATCTTTGAAGCGTGGGACCTTTTTGGAAATATTATGAGTCTTCTGCTTCTTAAGGGTCAAGGAAGAAGGATCAAGGGAAGCCTTCTCAAGATCAATCACAATAATAGATTTACCTTTCCCTCCCAAAGACTTGGCCTTGGTCGAGCATCAACATGAAGAGGGTAAACCCTCAAAAGAATTAAAAGTAAACTTTTTCTTGCCACCTTTGCTAGAATCTATGATGCCCACTTTTGCTTCATAATCACTCGGTACATCCTTCAGAGTGGATTGGGGAGATCTTTCACTAAGGGCAGAAGCAAATATTCTATTTTTAGGGCTTCCCATAATGGATAGGGAAGACCTCTAAACTTGATTTTGAATGGCATAATTATAAATTATCAGGTGCAATCCTTGGTGCTTTAGGTGAGAGGCTTTGCCTTTCCTCACACCATCAACAAAAATCTCCATGAAGCGAAATAGGTACTCTGGGATGCTTTGTTTAATTTAATTAATACTATCGTTTATCTAAGTCCATGTGCTATATAAATGGATTCAAATATGAATATTGAAACTATTCTTACCATCATTATATATATAAGAAGTTTAATTATTTATTACTTAATTTAATTTTAAAGATATAAATCTTACCAAATAGAGGGCTATAAAAATGATGAACTAATATTCACTATTTTGCAACATCATTGATGTATTTGCATTACATGCATCCTTAGGCATTAAATATGGTTTATATGATTTATTGCTTATTATAATTCTATATTTTATCCATAATGTTTAAGTTTCAAAAGGTAAAAAGGGTTATTACTATTGATCTAGTTCTATGACCACATACTATCACTAATGATACGATATATATCATTATCTAGTCGTCTTCATAAGATGTTTTTGGCATATTTTTTGACTTTGAGTTGAAAAATAAAAGTCCTATATATGTTACAAGAGTTTATTTTGGTGTATTTAATATTTAAAAGAGTTTATGTAGGTATTAAAATCCATAGAGGAAATTGATACATAATTATGGGAGTTTTTCCCATGTTAGTACCACGTAACACTTAATTCAAAGTGGTACTATAATACCTGTTAACCCATTTTGTGATATTTATCGCTTTTTATTTCACTTTAGCTAGTTATTACTTGGGAGAGAAAAATAATTGCAACTTGAAATTTTGCTAGTAAAATTAATAAAGTTTGGCACTTATATCAAAATAAAACTTAGCATAAAGGAAAAACAAGCCTAAAATAAACGAATAAAAAGAAGGTATAAAATTTTCTCTTTGAGTTTCTACTAAACAAGTGAATTTCATTAAAAAAAAAAATTGTTAACTGAAACCTTAGTTTTATTTTTTGTTATGCATATTGCTAGTTAGATTTTCTATATTATAATATGAATAATTATCGATTATTAATTCTATATACATACTATTATGAATAGGTGCTAAAAATTTGGGTGTTCTTATTTACGAGTTTAGGGAGACTATCATATTAGGGAAAATAACTATCTAAATTTAAAGCAGTTATGATACTACTCCATAGTAAAATCATGAGGCTTGGACTCTTCCAACTAGTTTTTAAAGTTGCTACTTATTAGAAAAGAGATGACTTGGATAGAAAAAATATAACTATTTGATTATGTTGTATTAGATGTAGGGTATACCTAATATTGAAGCTCTATAATGGAACATCGAGAAATTATTTTAGTATTAGTATTTTTTATAGTCATATTTATACTAAAATGGAATAATACTAATATGGTGTTCCCTTATAGTACCTAGACCTTGATAGGGTTGGTTAGTTATTTGTAAGGAATTATAATACATGTTATTGTAATACATGTCTACGATAAGTAACTAATATATAATTCTACTACTAGATAGTGATAAGATAAATATTTAGATGGTAATGATTTAAATAATATCTTGGAATCAATCAATTTTAATCTCAAGAGCCATTTATTAATTTATAGAACTAGTGTCAACCATTTGTATAATACAATCATTTCTAGCACTTTATATCCTAATACTAATAGTATTTAACCCTAGTCACTAGAAATTACTTCCTATGTATCTATTGCCTACTACTAAATATTCCATCATCTAATACCAAATAGAGTTGGAAGCAATTGCTAATACCATTTGAAATGTGAACTATCCATAGTTTTATAATAATAAATGCTTCATCACCAATGATCATAAATTGTGTGTTCACCTATAGAAGATTTAGGTCATTTGATATTGTCCTTATTCAAAACCTAATTATGTTTTGTAATTTTTACCAATTTTGATCATTAGTTTGTTTTTGGATTATCCACCATTTCTTGACCTATAAATTAAGTAAATAAGGGAGGTGCTAAAGCAGAGTTTATTTATACAATACGTAGTAGAAATCATTCAAGGAGATAAAATATCATATTTACTCAAATCATCTTGTCATGTTGCTAGACTATAACAATAATTCGTTTTAAAGAATGATGCCTGAAATTATGATCTTGGTGCCATCCTTTTTCAACATGGGCATCCATTCACTTACCATAATAAAGCCTTTAATGTTACAATTTGAAGGTATATTACATATAATATAATATTTACACCATTGATCATGCATACTTTTAATGGATATCCTACATACATACATACATACATACATAAGTACCACCAGAAGTATAGAATAGATCAAAAACCATATAATTCCTATAGATATAGAGAAAGATATAAAATTAACACCATTAAAAGTAGTCTACCTTGATGTACTAGTTCTATATGAACATCAATTATAAGATCAAAATCATAAATAAAGTTAAATATTACCTAAGTTGACCACCAAAATTCACACATCATAATTTAATTCTATAATCATGAGACATCTACTCGGTATCACTTATATGATTCAAACCTTGATTCACTAGAATTTATTATATACAACACTTAGTTAAGTGCATTTTAACTTTCATTTTTAGTATAATATTTTTGGCCACTTAAAATACATTTGCATTCCTACAAGAAAACAATAGAATCTAACCTAGAAAGCATGTTATAGTCAAATAGTAAGTTTTTCTAGTTCTACAAGATACAAACTATTGTACAACACTAATTCCATTGGCCTAAGATTCATCATAATATATAAAAATATGTTCTATTATCCATAACTTATATAGTTTCCAAATATTTGGTTAGAAAGCAAGGATTGTAAAATACTACCCACATCAAATAGTCCTAAGAATTAATATCAATGGATTTAATGATAGGTCTTTTCACTAATTTTATCATTCTAAATATTCTAATTTGGTTGCATCAGGGAAATAAATCCTAAATTAATGCAATAATAATTCACATAGATCATACAAATTGGTTAGCATAATCTAGAATAAGGCCTCGAATACCAAAATTAAGAAAGAATAAGAACACAAAAAATGCAAAAAATATCTAATCTATGTATCACCCAATCCACTCAAGCCGATCCACTCTAGCTAAATAAATTGTTATACATAGGCAAATTCTCTAAGTAAAAGGAGAAAAGCATGAAAAATCTAATTTAAATTACTTAATACATTGGGACTAATGCACTTAACCTAATCCGCTCGATAAATAATGTTACACATCACAAAGACATCACCCATAAATTAGAATGGTTGATCAACACACTTAAAAGAAAAGTGGCTAAGAAAAGAGTCTTGATATGTTGATTTACTTATAACTCATATGAGGATGACATCATAAAATTTACCAATTGGCCTAAGAGTAAAGAAAGTGAACAAGGGACTAATTCATTTAAGCATGGGGGAAAATCTTGAAATTATATAATTCCATATGTTTAGGTCTTCAAGTTAGTGGAGGAAGGATCAAAGAAGGAAAATTTCATTGAGTCTTATAATGCACAATACATATGCACCGATTTTCTTGAGTGAATATTGATTCATTTGAAAGGAAACTAATTTGTTTGAGAGAGTATAAATTATCTAAAAGAGGGTTAATTAATCTAAAAGGGATTTATTCTATTGTAATGGAATATATTTTCTCAAAGACATCGATTTGATATTCAATACATGGGAAAATCTAAAAGTAGTCTAAAGGACTTGATTTGATCTTCAAAGGTCTTTTTTAGCATGAAGAATAATGTGAGTTATAGGTGACCCACTATAACAACCCAATAAAAGGAAAAAAATTTACCAAATGAATGTGGTGGAGGAAATAAATTTCAAAATGTACGAGAAGGATAAAGAGCTAAATTAGGCTAGAGGAAACCGCTTTCCATCAAATCATACAATTTGTTATTTTATGCTAAAATTAGAAGTTAGGGTCTATTCTGCTTAAATTAAGATATAATTTTACTATAAATCTAAGATAAGGATCATTTTTAATGAATCCTTTTGACTACTTTGAGAACTATTGTTACCTTTTTGAACAATATAGAAGCTGGACAAATTTCTATAGTGAATGCTTATGGAAAGTGCATGGTAACTAGTTATTGAACTGTGTATTCTTCCTCACCTTTTTTATTGCAAGAGAAATTATGTTTGTGATTTTGAATTCTCATTACTATTAGTCATTTCCATGAACATTATTATAGATGTATTTAATTTCATGTTGTATTGTGGCTATTTGGTTTCACTAAATTGCAATTGGATCCTTTTGTTATAAATATTACATCTTTGTATGGATTAGTTAAAGGAGGTATTCAGGATTTTAACCTAAATAAGTTGTTGATAGATATTTATTAGAACCTACCACCATAATTTT
Organism: Wollemia nobilis; assembly: GCA_028583015.1. Classification (NCBI taxonomy): domain Eukaryota; kingdom Viridiplantae; phylum Streptophyta; class Pinopsida; order Araucariales; family Araucariaceae; genus Wollemia; species Wollemia nobilis. The sequence continues at coordinate 826,263 of JAQPPZ010017049.1, read as the reverse complement.
TATACATATACATTCATTTTTATTAATACAAATTTTCCAACATCCTACTATACTTTAGGTGATATTAAAGCTCATTTTAGTCTAACTAATGATTCAAAAATTAGACTTTTGATTCCACAAGCCATGTTGCTCATGAAGCATGATTCAAGTTAAATAATAATTTATTTTGAATACTTGAGATTATAGCAGAATATAAGGCTCTTAATATCATTTTACATCTCAAATAAAAAATACTATAATGGTACAATTATATAAAAAATGCATATGGATAAAGAAACTATACACATTTGGTCCAATATTAAAACCTTAATGGTCAAAAGGATAAGCTTTGAAAATAATCAAACACATTTACAAAATAGGCAAAAATTAAACAATTGGAATCAAGAACAAAGTAAAATCACCAAAAATATAATGCCAAGACTTTATCACTTCTATAAAAAGTATCAAATCCTTAGGTACAATGAAGGAAATTACCATAGCAACTAAAGATAAAAATAGTACATGAAGTCGTATCACCATCGCTTGAAATAAAGAACTATAAACAAAAATGCAAACCACCCTTATAAGCACTCATCAAGAAAAGATAATAAAAATAAATCCAAAAATTAAGTCACAAAAAAATACAGTCCAACATAAGAACTAAGGAGCCATGTCCAAACTATGTAAAATATCACTTCAAAAATTAGCAAAACACAGAAGAAAGAGAATACAGTAACATATTTTTTTGCCAGAAAGAAGTGCCTATGATGTAGGTAATATGCAAACAATTGTCATGGAATGGAACCTTTTGATTGCTTTTAAAAAGAATCAAAATTAGAAGAAATAAAAAAATTAAATTGATTTCATGAGTGACAAAAGTAGATCATTGGAACTTTATAATATGGATTTTGAAAACATGGGTGATATAGAGCTAATAGAAATACAAGAGAGCCAAAAAAATAGCCCGATTAAAATAATTACTTAACAAAATATGCATATCTAGATGGTTTGAAGAAAACACTTGGATATATAAACATCAACAAGGTTAAACAAAACCTATGCTTGCTTGACCAAGTTTTGGCTCATCATCCATGAGTTGGATGTTGCATGAGCATGAAATAAGAGGAGTTGTAAATTACTTCTCTAACCCCCATGTTAAATACAATAAAGCAAAGAGACTACAATAATAAATTTATATCTTTTAATTGAGTTCATCTATAAGAGGGATGGTCCATCATGATGATATACAAAGAATCCACATTTTTTCCATCCATATGCAACAAGACAAATAACATACAATTGGACAACAAATAACTTCTACAAAACTAATTTTAAGGAATATAAATATAAATGGAAAATATATAGACTACCAAATGGTTAGGAATTAAGATAATCCAATTATATGGATTAATGATTGAGACAAATTGAGATAAAGGTAATGGAATACAAGAGAAGATAAAGATGCTTTCATACTCTCATTCTAGAAAAAGATCTCAATAAGTTCACAAATTATACTTTTGATTCCACAAGCCATGTGGATCATAAAGCATGATTATTGTTCAGTGATATTTTTTTTTTAATATTTGAGATTATATCAAAACATAAGACTCTTAATATCATTTTGCATCTCAAATAAACAACACTTAAATGGTACAATAGTATTCAAAAATACATATGGATGAAGAAATTGTACACGTTTAGTCCAATCTTAAAACCTTAATGGTCAAAAGGATAAGCTTTGCAAACAATCAAACACCTTTACAAAATAGACAAAAATTTAACAAATGGAATCAAGAACAAAATAAAATCACCAAAAATATAATGCCAAGACTTTATCACTTCTATAAAAAATATCAAATCCTTAGGTATAGAGAATGCAATTACCATAGCAACTAATAATAAATAAATCCCAAAGAGATAAAAATAATATATGAAGTTGTATCACCAACCCTTGAAACAAATAACTATAAAAAAATACAAACACCCTTACAAACACTCATCAAGAAAAGATAATATAAAGAACTCCAAGAATTACAGTCATAGAAAAAATATAGTCCAACACAAGAACTAGGGAGCCATGTCCAAAGTGTGTAAAATATCACTACAACAAGTAGAAAAATAACACAAGAGAAAAAAATACAATAACATAATATTTATATTATTTATCTAGCTTAATATAATATAACATTTTTTTTGCTAGAAATAAGTGACTATGATGTAGGTAATATGCAAATAGTTGTCATGGAATGGAACCTTCTAATTACTTTTTAAATTGAATCAAACTTAGAAGAGAGACAGAAATTATATTGATTTTGTGAGTGACAAAAGCAGATCATTGGTACTTTATAGTATGGATTCTAAAAACATGGGTGATATAGAGCTAATAAAAATATAAGAGACCTAATAAATATAGTCTGATTCAAATAATTACTTAAAAGAATATGCATATCTAGATGGTTTGAAGAAAAAACTTGGATATATAAGCATCAACAAAGTTAAATGAAACCTATGCTTGATTGACCAAGTTTTGGCTCATCATCCATGAGTTGGATTTCAATTGAGCATTAAACAAGAGGAGTTGTAAATTACTTCTCTAACCCCCATGTTTACTATAATAAAGTAAAGAGACTACAATCATTGATTTTGTATCTTATACTTGGGTGCATTTAAAAGTGGGATGGTCCATCATGACGACATATAGAGAATTCATATTTTTTCCATCCATATGAAAAAATATGAATAATAATCAATTTGATAGCAAACAACTCCTACAAACTTATTTCAAGTAGTAAAAATATAAGTGGAAAATATACAAAAACTACCAAATGGCTAGGAAGAAAGTCAATTCAGTTATATAGATTAATGAATGAGATAATGGAAAGAATATTAAGGGAATACAAGAGAAGATAAATATTATATCATACTCTCACTCTAGCAAAAGATCTCAAGAAGTTCACAAATTAGACTTTTGATTCCACAAGCCATGTGGCTCATGAAGCATGATTCAAGTTCAATGATAATTTCTTTTGAATATTTGAGATTATAGCAAAATATAAGGCTCTTAATATAATTTTGCATCTCAAAGAAATAAAACTTTAATGGTGTAATAGTATTAAAAAATACATATGGATGAAAAATTATACACGTTTTGTCCAATATTAAAACCTTAATTGAAAAAAAGGATAAGCTTTGAAAACAATCAAACACCTTTACAAAATAGGTAGAACTTAAAAAATTGGAACTAAGAACAAAGTAAAATCACCAAAACATAATGGCAAGACTGAATTCCTTCTACCAAAATGATCAAATCCTTAGGTATAGAGAATGAAATTACCATAGTAACTAATATTAGATAAATCCCAAATAAATAAAAATAGTACATGAAGTCGTGTCACCAGCCCTTGAAACAAAGAACTATAAACAAAAATGCAAACCACCGTTGTTAGAACTCATCAAGAAAAGATAATAAAAAATCCAAATATTATGGTCATAGAAAAATACAGTTCAACATAAGAACTAGGGATCCATGTCCAGAGTGTGTATAATATAACATTGTTTTACCAAAAATAAGTGATTGTGATGTAGGTAATTTGTAAATAGTTGTCATGAAATGGAACATTTTTATTGCTTTTTAAATTGAATCAAACTTTAAATAAAGAAAGAAATTATATTGATTTTATGAGTGATAAAAGCAGATATATCTACAGTCCAAATGAACTATAGACTATAATTTTATCATTACTTAATATATCTAATATACATATATCAAATTGTAAACTCATAAACTCATATCTAATAAATTGCAAACTCCAAATGGTTATTATATCTAATATACATATAAAATATTCACGAGTGTTTATCCATATACATATACATTTTTCCTCAAAAAAACCCTTATTTCTATCAAATGTTTTTCACTGAGTACTAACAATTGAGATGTTGCATTTACTTTCAATAAATCCCCCTTTATGCCAATATTCATTCATAGAATATGCACAGACATTGGATGTAATTGTAAAGGTAAATAAACATTCATAGTCATCTACGTAGTGCATCGACTATTGAAAAACCAACCATTGTGAGTGTAGTAAATTCCATCCAATTCCTATCCAAACTACCAAATTAAGTAGAAACCATGATAAATCATGCAAAGATCAAGTCATTTTGTATTTTGCACAGAAGTGGTCACCAAGCATTGATATTGAAAGTCACCGTGTCATTTGGCAAGAAAAGGAAATCCAAGGAACTATAGGTTTAAATTATTATTTTATTTTTAGATCTCGTATCTATAATATTTTTTATTTTTCCATAAGATTAGGCAAATGCATTTTCTTTCTATTTAAGTTTAGATAGCATTATTATCTAGGAATTTAAGGGAACCTAGATAGTATAAGTTTTTTTATTTTTTAATGGAGAAAATACATGTGGGTGTTTACCTTAAACCCTTGCATTGTAATGGATACACCCATGATAATATGGTTCATAAATTTATTGAAATAGATTTAAATAGCTACAAGCTTACTGCAATGGTAAGGGATTTGGCTTCTCTTTGAAAGGTCCAAGGTTCAAACCCCACTTAGTATGAGGGGACCATGACCTATCATAAAACCATGTATAAAATCAATGAAAAATAAAATTTTATAACATCTAATACATTCATAGAAACCTTGATCAAAACTAAATTTTTAGAGCTGACTGTGGAGAGCTTTTAGAGCTACGACTATGGACTACCTAAAAAATAAGTGGGATCTAAGCATGAAGTGGTTGTGGTGGTTTTTTTGGAGCTATGGTGTTTAGAGCTACTATTGTGGAGAGATTTCAAAGCTATGACTATGGAGTTTTTTGGAGCTAGGATTTTCAAAGATGCAAAGCTATGATTATAGAAAGCTTTCAGAACTATGGTTGTGGAGGTTTTTTCTTGGAGCTAGGGTTTTCAAAGCTATAATTTTGGGGAGCTTTCAAAGTTGTGGTTGTGGAGGTTTTTCTAGAGCTAGAGTTTTAAAAGGTATGACTGTTGAGAGCTCTCAAAGCTATGATTGTGGACAACCTAAATAATAAGTGAGATATGAGCACAAAGTGGAGATTCTAAGGGAGGAGTAGGATCTGAGCAATGACATCAAAGGTGCATAGAGTGGAGGTTCCATAGGAGGAGTGAGATCTAAGAAGTGATGTCAAATATGCATGGAGTGGAGGTTCCATAGGAGGAGTAAGATTTTAGCAACAACTTTAAAATAATAATAATAATATTTTGAAGTTAAAACACTTAATATTGAGTGACTTTAAAAACCCTAGTGGAGCAATGGTGAAAAAGGTGCATAGAGTAGAGGTTTTGAGGGAGGAGAAGGATTTGAGCAATGACATAAAATGTGAATGGAGTGGAGGTACAAGGTTTTGAGGTAAGAGCAAGAGCTAGAATGTTAATGGTGGTGATCAGGGTGGAAAAGGGTGGGAGTGGGATACTGTGAATCTGGTTTGCATGGGTTTGTAGAAGGGTGATGGGAGATCTTGAAACATGTGGAGGTGGTAGTTGGTTTAGATGCAATGAAGTTCTATATTAGCTATATGGTGAGTCTATAGGAGGTCCTGATACTAGATTCATGGGTCCTTCAAGAAGCCATGGGTCATCAAACAATATGCTAGAGGTTGGGTCCCATTCTCATGGCCCACAAATTTTATCTAAAAACTAAAGCCACAATATTTTGTATACTATGGTGATGTCTAAAGGTGCAATGGGGACCTTCTATAAATCTATTGGCAACATATCCCCTATGGAAAATACCATTAGCATCCTGAGTGAATTGTTTAAGTTCACCATGGGTAATGGTAGTTGTAACCTTGTGGGAAAGATCTAGGGGGTGAGACCAGACCTAGATTCAATTTGAAGATTGTTTCTAGCGAAGTGGAAACCTCTAGGATCCATGGAAATTGTAGTGGTATCAAAATATTTTTTTTATATCAGATTAAACTGCATGGAAGATGCAAATAGTATCCTAGGGGGAGGTCCCTAGTTCTATGGCAAAATATGTATGTTTTTATAGAAGCTAGAACCTGATTTCCATCCTGATATGCAAAGGGTTAACTTTGTGTCTCTATGGGTTCATATACCTACCCTCCCTACTATCTTTGGTATGAAGATGTGTTGAGAGGTGTGGCCAAATTTGTGGGGGATATCCTTCTTATCGATCCAATAACCAGATCCAAATAAATAATATTATATGCAATAATATGTGTTATGGAAGATCCAGAGGTGGATCTTTCATCTTTTATCAAGCTTATATCATTCCTCAATACTTGGTATTAGCTCATTATTTACAACAATAGGCTAACCTAATGCTCTAACTATGGAAAATTAGGTCACCATGTGAACCAATGTCCCCTCAAGGCACATGTAGAGAAGGAAAAGAGATCTGCAAGAGTAGAATGGATCCAAAAGGAGAACTTAGGTTGAGTCTCCTCGAAGGATTTGGTAGGTAATTTCTTAAAGTTAGGGGAATGAGAAGCTCAACCCTATATGGATGAGGTTCAAAAGCTAAAGGCTCTGGTGGAGGATATTTCACAACCCTCAAAATTGATCCTAGCCAACTTGGTGGTGATTGAGAAGGCATATAAGGAGAAGAACATAGCCTCAAATCTTGGTGTTACTGAGGTATGTCAATCAAATATCATTTTTGAAACCATTATTTCTAAGGCTCTTCTTCATAATTTCTTTTATGGGTTTTGTATTGGTTCTACTCTTGAGGAGCCTATGATTTAGTTGGTGACCCCTAAGGTAGGGTCTCCGATTAGCTCCCCAAAGACCTATCTAGAGAAAGGTTCTTCAGGTCCTAAAAATTGAAGATAAAGGAAGGGCAATGTGGATGTGGGTGTTGAGAAGAAGTTAGGAAATCCCCCTAACAATTTTGTGAGGAAGAGATAAATGGATTCTAAGATCACGAATGGATCTCAAGCTCTACTCAAACTTGAAAAAGGGAAGGTTTTAGGAGTAAGATAGCTAAAGCTAGAATATTTTTGCCAAAGTAACCATGGGGTGTTTTGGGGAAAGAAATATAATTCCAAATATCATAAATGAAGTGCCTCTCTTGGAATGTTAGGGGTCTGAATGGGCTTTCTAAACAATGGGTGGTCACTTCCCTGCATAAAGAAATTTTTCCTGATATTTTTTCTTACAAGAAACCAAGCTGGATGGTCAAGATATAGAAGTGATTAAAAGAAGAATTTGGAAAGAAGCCCATTTTGATACAAGCTCAACCAATGGTTCCTCTGGGGGACTCCTTTATCTCTGGGATACCTACAAGTTTGAGGGCTCTATAATTTCTTCCTCGAATAGGATTATTAATATTCACTTATGCAATAGAGAAAGTAATAAAAGGTGGATTATGACTAATGTGTATGTGCCAAACTCTAGGCCTAAAAGAAACCTATTATGGCAAACTCTAAGTTCCATGAGAAGGATTTTTCTCAAGAAACCTGGTGCCTAGCAAGGGATTTTTATTTCTCTCTTTTTTTTAGATAAAAAAGGAGGGAACTTTCCAATATCAAAAAGAATGGAAGAGTTTCCAAATTTTGTGAACGGAAATGAGCTATTGGATGTTGATTTGAATGGTTCAAGTTATACTTAGAGCAATAGGAGAGTGGGTAACCAACTCATTCAAATTAGGTTGAATATGGTTCTTTTCTCCAAGGAGTGTCTTCCATTATTTAGGAATTTATCTCTTTGTTATCTGCCTAGACCTGGATTCTACCATAAATCCTTATGTTTTGAACTGGACTAGGAAGAAATCGGATTCCCTAGGCCATTTAGGTTTGAGGTAATGTGGTGCCTTCATCCTTGGTTAGAAGCTAAAATAAAAAATTGGTGGTCAACAAGGGTCCAAGGCTTCGGCCTTTCCAAAATTAGGATGAAGCTTAGATTTTTTAAAAGCGAACTTAAAGAATGGAATAAAAGGGTTTTTGGTAATATTTTGCAAATGAAGACAGACTTAAAAAGTCAACTAAAAGCTATTGAATCTGAGATAGAACTTGGAAATAAATCTCAAGAGATAAAATATAAAGAAAATGAGGTGTTGGCTGTATTTCATAATACTATTTCCAAGGAAGAGATTTTGTGGAAAAAGTAGTCCAGGGTACTTTGGCTAAAGGAGGGAGATAAAAATTCTATTTTTTTCACATCATGGCCTTGAACCATAGAAGCACCAATAAGATTAGAGAAATTCAAAAAGTTGATGGATCTAGTGCAACTCACATTAAGGATATAAGATTTGAGGCTGTAACATTTTTTAGAAATCTCATCAGGGTGGAAGAGGTTTGTAATGAGGAAGCCCAAAATACGTTGCTTGGTAGTATTCCTAAATGTGTCACAACTAATATAAACCAAGCCCTTGTCTCTCCTTTCAGTGATGAGGAAGTCAAAGTTTCTTTGTGATGGAAGGAATGAAGGCTTTAGGTCTTGATGGTTCCCACATATTTTTCCAAAAGTATTGGCATATTGTGTGGAAGGATATTATTGATGTCCTTCAAGAGGTCCAAACCACAAATCATATCTCATTTTAAGTGAATTCTATTTTTATAAATCTGATCCCCAAGACTATTGGTGCAAATTATTTGGGTGTCTTTAGACCTATCAACTTATGTAACATTATTTATTAAATTTTGACAAAGGTCCCTATTAATATATTAAAACCTTTTCTTCCAGCCTTGATTGATTTAGCCCAAAGTGGATTCATGCAAGAGAGATAGATCCTAGATAGTATCATAGTTATCCATGAACTCTTTCCTTTAGCTGATAAAAGTGGTAGAGTTGATCTCCTCCTTAAATTAGACATGAACAAGGATTATGATAGGATTTCAAAGGATTTGTTGTTAAAGGTTTTGGGAAAATTTGGTTTATTCCAAAGTTGGATAAACCTTGTCCATGCTTGTATCTCTTTTGCCAAGTTTTTGGTTTTAATAAATGGATCCCTAGTAGGTTATTTTTAAAGTTTGATAAGCATTTACCAAGGGGACCCCTTGTACCCTTACCTCTATATCTTAGTGGTAGAAGCTCTAGATAGATCTATCAAGTTAGAAATCTTTGTGAAAGGTATCAAGCCCACTTTTTTGGTGGATCCTATTTCTCATCACCAATTTGTAGATGATGTTCTACTCTCCCTCCTTGATTTAGTTCCCCAAGTAAAGGTGCTAAAAGAAATCTTGGAGGTATTTGAAATTGTAGCTGAGCAAAAGATAATTTATATAAAAAGAAAATATTCTTTTTGAATACCCCCTTAGTGAGGCAAAGGATAATTGTTTGCATCTTGGGTTGTGAGGTGGCTTCCCTCCTATCTCTTTACATTGGAATACCTTTTTCTAAAGGCAATATCCAAGATTCACTTTGGGAATCTGTGTTGGAAATATTGTAGAGGAAGTTGATTGGGTTAGAAGGATATTGTTATGGGAAATTTAGGCATCCTACCTGAATGTACAAAATCACAATGAGAAATGCAAGCTCTAGTAGACTTACCTCTTTGACCTAAAACAGGATTATACATATAAACTTATGATAAAATAGGTTGGGTCATGATACCCCAATATGATAGTTATTAATTTGACATTATATGTCAGGTGTTCAACCAAATTAAATAATAATTATCATGAATTTTGATTATGAACAAGCTTAATGTAGCACTCCTAGCCTTAGCTTCGAGAATGCATATCAATGTCTTATCTATTGAGCAACTATAGAAAAACTTGAACGATCTCATGAACTAGTAAGAAAGGGAAGAGAATAAATTGACATACCCATGTTCATTCAAATAATGTAATCAAAATAGGTATTAAATCAACAAAAAGAAAGCATCATTTATGAATTCAAATTATGCAATACACAAACAAGCAACATACACACAATGATTATGGAAAATCCAAAGAGCAAGGCTGAAATTTGTATTATATTTTGCATTTAATGATTACAATATCAAAGCCCAGTAGTGTGCTTATGTCTCTCAGAAATACAATATAATGTGCACCTTATTCAAATTATGTAACAAGGTAATCACAATTCCTTGTCCTAAATCTAGTGGCACAAAAACTTCAAATCCTAAATGCATCTCCTAAAAATGATCTTAGGTGGGTTTATTTGACTCTTGGCTATCCCTACACATAGATAAGAAGAATTAATAAATGAGAACACAAATACAACAAAGAAGATATAGTCGACTTGGACAAATCACTCAGAATACCTCTTGCAAAATTTGCTATTCTATTGGTTGATGATGATCTTGGCTTCGAAGGCCTCTTTTATAATTTGAATTCCTACAATTTTGCTACACGTGTATGGTGCAGGCATATCCACTTGGAAATATCTCCACCCTTTATTTATGAAGTGTGTTATAGCAAAGACCTAGCCTATCACAAGCTATCAAAATTCATGAAGTGCTACCATCTATCCCAAAATAATATCATCTGTTATCAAGAGCCAACGTTTCAGCTTCCTTTGTTCTAACTTCCTCAAAAGAAGTTTGTTATTAATTTGATCCTATGGGTCCTTCTGTTTCATTGTTATCTTTTATGGTAGGCCTAGTGTTGACCTCACCTTATCCTCTTATGGTAATTTTATTTGAACTCTTAGATATCTTTCCTAAGATTTATAAAAATTAGGTAGCCACTTCTCTACGTGAATATTTTTTTAAGTGAAATAGATGTCTAACTGATGCATTGGGAGAAGAGGGAAAGGCCATATCTAAGAGATGCAAGAAACAAATAAGGAATGACCAAAAATAGAGTGGATGTGGTATGGTAACCTCATATTACATATGAAATGATGGTGGTAGGACAATGTATGGTTTGAAGGTACATAAAAATATAAGATAAGATGTCCAAAAAGAAATAAATTGAAGTATTTTTACAAGTGGGTGATAAGAAGAAACACTAAGGTGTTGGGGATGGGGAAAGGAAGAAAAATAAAAAGAGAACTGGAGGTATACGAATTAAGAAAATTGCCCATAATAGTGTACCTCCATAACTATATTTTGTCGAGGTGACCCTTTTGTAAGTATATTTTTCCAGAGTGCAGGGCTACTTCCAAAGAAAATAGATTACCAAGGTTTAGCAGATTGTTTGTTTCTTCTACATCTCTTGTATTTATTAACATTTGTGAATATGCACTCCTTGAGTTGCTCATACTTCCCTTTACAGATTTTTTATTGTACTCTTTTGTCCATATTAGATACTAAAACTTCCATATAGATTTGAAAGGGTATCTTTATTTATAAAGAATCATACTAAGGTAGAGCATTTCATCAACTGACGATTATGGAATTTGTAGACACCTAAAACACATCATGTTTAGGAGACTACTCATATGGGCACATCTGAAGGCCATATGATTGATATTGGATATTTACAAGAGCTAGTAGTTGTCATAACCACTCACAAGGGGTAGTTCTAGCCCATTCAGGCACAATCTTTGTAGACCAGAGTGGCCACCAACATAGGTTGTTGAAGCTTAGAGCAACTATGACTAGCCATTGCTCTAGACAACGACTAGTACTAAGGGTCTGAATCATGGATAGTGACTACACTTGCATGTTTTTTGAGCAATTTTTTGCATGGATATCCTAGAGCTCCTCATGACTACCCCTTCCATGCAAATCTATAACTGAGCCTTCCCCTCCAATGGCCAGTTACATGCAGATCTGGATCTTGGCTTCTTCAAGAAGCCAATATCTAGAATCTAGGATGTATACATATGTGTCCTCCCAAAAATAAGAAAGGATTAGATTTTTTATGCAACGAAGCCCTAGAAAATTGGAGAGTGATTCTACATACTCTTGAGGAGTAACAAAGTGTTGTTCGATTGAGTAATGACAAAGCACAATTCAAGCATTTAGTTCAATATGTTTTTCATTGCCAATCAATATTTGGACATGAAGGTGACCCTTGAACATCAATTTAGATGAAGGATTGAGTATCCTAGCCCTAGTTCATGAGGTAGAAACTCATAGGTGTGTGGTCACTATCTTCGATAGTGGCCTACAGTCACAACCACCTTGAGCAATAATGGCTAGGGTTTGAGGCACTATTTCCTAAGTTTTTAGCATAGATTTCTTATTGTTTTTACTTTATCAGATTATATTAGCATAGATCTATCTTTTCTACTGCATTTTTACTATGATTTCAAAGTTATTGATGCATTTATTATTATATTTACATTTTTATGCTTTCATCATGCCTCTATGTCATTTCATGTAGATCATGAGAGGCCGCATATGCTACTGATCATTTTATGTTATTTCTTGTACGTGAATCGTAGGTCTTGGACTAATTTAAAGCATCTCTAGCATCAAATCCCTCTTAGCAAATGAGAAGAAGGCATATGTAATCCCTTGAAAAAATTCATGTTAAATCTAAGAAGCCTATGGAGTACACCATCCCTATTCAAGGGCTATTCCATTTGTAATCATTGTATCAAGCATTTGGTATCCCTAAGAGGGATCTATCTATAACCGAAGTTCAATATGAATTAATGAAAAGAGATCTTATATTTTTTTAATTCATTGTCTTTCATGCTTTTATGGTTTTATACTTGATATTATGCTACAAATAGTTTAGGTGTATGCTTTTTAGGATTGTACATATGGCAATCACGGTGGGATGTCTGTATCGCTCCAAATTTTTCACATCCTTACCTTCAGGCTATAGGATCCGTGCCCGAAAGGAGGATGGGAAAAGGATGGTGCGGTACCTCGGACTGAGAGGACTTTGCGAAGGTCCCGCCTCTCAAGGGAGGTGTATTTTGATGATTTTTCGACGGATGGTGGGTTCACCAGGAAACATTTAATGGCAGTTTCCACGCCTAGGTTTGGAATGTGTTTTGATGTGTTCATTTTTAACCTTAAGCATTCATATCCTAGGTTTGGCCAAATGATTCTAAATTAATCTAAATGAAAGTGCAGATTTAATGAATACAGGAAACAGATTTAAAGACAGAAAACAGAGAAATTACTGAACATTAAAAGCAGAATACCTGATCCGGATGTCTGATGAAGATTCTGGTGTTTGAAGCAGTCAGGATCGTCTGGAATTCGACAAAATCGTCTGAGATCAGACAAGATCATCTGAGATCTGACGAATTCGTCAGAAACCTACAAACAAAAAAATAGATGCAAAATACAAAGAATACAACAATGATAACAGAGGAAAATGACATAAAATAACAGCAGTGTTATCAAACTGAAACTTATGCACAGAAACAGAAATAAATCATGCTAATTAGATGATAATTAGGATTTAATTATGCACTTAATCTAAATGGGTGAACTCCAAATGCAAAATAGTATAAAATACTGAATAAATTATCTAATTTGCAGAAGAAAACAGCAAAGAAAAGGTTGAGAAGTGCAAACTTGGCACTGATTGCCTCAATGTGGACTGCAGTCAAGATCGCCTCGTATCAGTACAAAATCGTCTCGCATTTGACAAGATCGCCTCCGATCTGAACAGGTTCGTCGACGACGATGTATGCTTGCTCCGACTGAAAAATAAGGTGGTACCTGCAACAAAATTGATAAAGAACCAATGCAAAATAGAGTTTGAGATGTTTTAACATGCAGACAGTCAGTTTACAGGGAATTTCAGCCAGGGGGGTGCTAAGGGGATAGCTTAGGATTAAATAGGCTTAGGGGAGTAGTTAGGAGGTTGGAGATCATCCCAATTTGGGAGATCTCCAACGGGGGAGGGTCCCTAACGGCGCAGACACGCTTTTGCCCGGATTGGAGACCCGTTGGAACAGAAGCTAATTTTGCAAAATCAGTTTTGCGACAAGATCGTCTGGACGTCCTAGCCCAGACGAAATCGTCAGATCTAGGGCGATATCGTCTGATCGGCGACGATATCGTCAAACGGTCAAAACAACCTCTAAAATTGGCACGAAAAAGGGGGAAACGGATTACCCGACGGTTAACGGGCGGTTTGGGAGGTTAAATTTGAATTTAAATTATTTACTAAGGTGAATGTAATTATTATAATTTTACTGCGCCAATTTTAGGGTGCTACATTTTGCCCCCTCTTTAGCGAATTTTCCGAAGAAAATGCGTTAAAGATGAGTTCTTCTCGATCTACGAGAAAGCAAAAATTATTCCCATTTTTAGGCGACGATTCTTGGTCGAATCGTACGACGACTTACTATGGTGCCCCCTCCGTGTTTTTACCCAAATCGAACGTTTGAGGTAAAAACTCGAAAAAGCAAAAAATTATTTTTGAATAAAATTAAGAAAAATAGGGTAAAACCCTAATTCATTTTTACTGTTCATTTTCTGGTTTTTTTAGAGCTCTAAAGCAAAAATGGTGGAGACGACGCACAGATCAACAGAGGTCCGACGCGGTCTACGGGTAAGAGTCTAGACTTAACTAGAATGCTTTAATTTAATTTTACATGCTTTGTAGGTAATTTTTAGGTGAATTTTGAGCATCGCGGCCATTTTTGGGCCGTCGACGTCGTCGGGACGAAATCGTCCCGATTTCGACGAAATCGTCTCAATTTCATCAATTTCGCCCAAGGGCGAAATCGACGAAAGGGGGACGATTTCGTCAAATTAGAGACGATTTCGACTAGCGAAATCGGAGACGATTCTGCTCAAATTGGGGACGATATCGTCCAATAGTGGGCGATATCATCAATTGCATAAAATTGAACTTTTAACTTGCATTATTAATTACTTGAATTGTTTATTAATGATTGTTTGTTGTTTTGTTGTTTATGTTTGCAGAGAGGTTTACTAAAGAGCAGGGAATGGAAGTATGGAGGGTTGAGAGATGACTTGGCCGCTCTCACACAGGTAGAGCGAGATCAGCTGGCACAGGCCGGCTTGCAGCATGTGGCAGAGATGCCACAGGTATCCACAGATATGGGGCTACTGACAGCCCTAGCAGAGAGGTGGTATCCGGGTTCTTCATGTTTTCGGCTACCGACAGGGGAGATGACTCCCACTCTAGAGGATGTATGGAGGATTCTAAGAATCCCCATACAAGGACGACTGATCACTCCTACGGCCAATCAGGGCCACGCTATGGGACGACTGTGTGGTGACCCGAGCTTTGCCCTGGAGAAGGGCGAAGTTAACATCGAGGCACTACGCCAGATGCCTGGGGCATCTAGACTCACATGGGTGCTAGCTGGAGTGGTTGGTGGACTTTTGCTGTGCCACCAGAGCGGGTGCAGGGTGCCGTGGATGCTCGCAGATGTGATCTATGATATGCGGGACCACGGGTACAGGTTTTCTTGGGGCAGTTTTGTATTATGCCGGCTGTACAGGATCCTATATGGGGTCATGTACAAGGGCGGCCGATGTCTGGTGATGACATCGCTCTTACAGGTTTGGTGCTGGGAGCACATTGCAGTGCGGAGGCCGGTAGGGCTTCCTCTGACAGGGGTTGACGGGGAGAGGCCCCGAGTCTTCTACTGGTGGCTCCGGAGAGGGTCACAGCGATGGATCGACCTGCCTATGTCCCGGAGGCTACTGGATGACTTAGTCCCGGATCAGATCACCTGGAGGCCATGGAGGGAGCATCCAGGGTGGGCCGAGGATGGACAGGAGTTGGCTCGCGTCAGGCGAGTCTGCTGGCTATGGATGGAGAGAGGAGAGGTGGAGCTCCACCGCTATGACCGAGTTTTGAGACAGTTCGGTCTGCAGTAGGGGATCCCATCTCTGAGGGATTACGAGTTTTCTCGGACTGTCCGGGATAACACCATAGTTAGCGAGGCGCCAGACATGCAGCGGTTCTGGAGCCAAGACGCGGACGATGCCCCCATCCAGCCAGTGGATGGTGATGATGCAAGGGTAGCCGATGGCTACGATGCCTGGTACGTAGGCATCCGCCCTCCTCGGATGACGAGGGCATAGGGTCCGATTCATGTGGTTGTGCATCGGATAGGGAGGCCGCGCAATGATGGAGGCAGCCCAGGGTCACGACGGGAGAGAGGCGAGGAGGCCACAGGCACAGGAGAGGCCACGGCAGAGGGAGAGGAGGGAGGCGAGACCCCCATCTCCATAGAGGCCACCATCGCCCGATAAGGGCAAGGGCATAGACACAGGAGAGAGTAGCGAGATGGCTACTCTTCGGGCGGAGAGAGATCGTCTCCAGGCACAGGTGCAGACTCTACAGGATGAGGCTGCACGCCATCGAGCTGAGGTGTCACAGCTACGGGACGAGATTGCACGCCTCAGGGCACGGGGCAGAAGGGAGAGCTCTAGGGAGCTAACACGGGCTATTGCCCAACTCACTTTCTACCAGACATTGTACTACCAGCTGGTGCCAGAGTGGATAGACTACCCCTGCCAGCCAACATTGCAGATCCGATCAGGATCGGGTCGTCGAGGACCACGTCCCGATCGAGGACTAGGACTACTCAGACTGCGATGGGGCCACCTCGTCCACCTCAGGGCGGGGGAGGAGATGAGGCAGAGAGCTCGAGGGGCTCTCGAGGCTAGAGGGTTGCATAGCATTGTATTATTATTTTTTTGTTGATAGAGGATTGAGTATGCCGAGGTACAGATTGTGGCATACCAATCCAGTTTTGATGATGTACATATATGTTGTTGACATATATATGATATGAGATATGTTTTTGATCACATGACTTGTATAATGGTATGATGCTTATGATGCTTTTTTTGATTGATTGATTGATTTGATAATTCATGTAATTATGTCGTTGGAAATATTATAATTTGAATGTCATGCTTGTAAGATTTTAAATGAAATAATCTGATGTAACAAATTGGTTGTTTGTGATGTGATGATAAAAATAAAAAGAGACTTCTAACAATAATTTCAAAGGACATTGTCGCTATTATAGACCATTTCATGGAGTCGCTGCTCACTCGGTCGTCAAGCTAATCCCAGTATAGAAATATGGTTAAAAGTAAAAGAGTGCTTAAGAGACTGTCTTAAGACTTTGGTGCAATGATGAAAATGAAGGTGATGATGATTTTGTTTTTCAGATTTCCATGAAAATATTATGCATGAAATATTTTAAAATGACTTTTGCTAGGCATAAATTCCTAAGTATGATAAAATTTTTGGATAATTCCCTAGGAATTATACCATCATTGCAAAAGTGAAGTTTGACATGATGACATGAAATAGAATAGGTGTTTGTTTGTTTTAAAGCATAATTGTGTAACATAATGATTTAAGTCATATGTTTTTATGATTTTAAATAAATGGGGAATAAAAATTGGTACAATGGTTTGCGCTAGGCATAGAATATGTAGGTATAGACTTATACCATCATCGCGAAAATCCAAAAAAGAGATAGATTGTTTTATTGCATGGTTGATTTGTAATTGTTGAAAAGAAACAGAAAATATGAAGAGGAGGACTTGCGCTAGGCATAAGACTCCCATTTAAGTTCTAGAACTATACCATCGTCACGAAAGTCAACCAGATATATATGTTTTGATTGGATATTTTGAAAGAAATTTTTGATTTTTCTATTATATAGTTGTCTTTATGGTAAACAACTGTACTTGATTTATTTCAAACAAGTTGCAAAAATAATATTTCAAAGTATTTTGAAGACAAAAGTTAGATTTATAAGGAATCCCATGTGCATATGTGAATTCATTTCCAATCTTGATTTATCATATTGATACACATAATCTCTCAAATACAAATGTGTGTGCAATTGCTTTGTGCATTTACCAGTTTTGAGCAAGATAATATGATACAAGTGATTTGAAGAAACCAAATAAGTGTTCATTAACCATGATGTAGATGCATATAACCATACTAGACTACTATGTAGATCGGATTATCAAGAGCTAGCTAATCCATAAGCAGACATAGGTCTGTACAAAAGAAGGTCGCTAATGTGACAGACATATCACCACGCTAGGAGTTACCCAAGGCCAAGCAGGTTGGGCACAAACCACCTGTTATGGGGCTTACCTCACAGCTTTTCGAATAATTGAGAATTCCAGGGATTCAAGCTCATCAACCCTTCTTTTCTTTTCAAAGGGTAGGGAAAGGGATTTTATTGCTTTCTTGCTTTCTTTTGAACTTTGCTTATTTTTCTTTTTGTATTTCTTTTGTATTCTTTTGTATAATGCTTGGAACATTGCTGTAATGATATAAAAGAACATTTTTCTTTTCTCTTTTTCTTGAACTTTTGTTTTCTCTTTTTCTTTGCTAGGGATACTTGCTCGGATTAGCTGTAGAGCAAGGGATTTTTATTCTGGGTAGGGGTGAGCTTGTCCTTTTGCCAATTCTCAAAGATTCTAGACCATGTGCATGATAGGATAGCAGGGGAAACTTTTCGCTCAAGAAACCACTTCTACTATGTAGCAAAGCATAGAAATTACAAATATAATCATTTTATTGTGAAAAGATGTGCTTGGTTTAAGTAAATAACAAGATCAATTCTCTATGCTCAAACTTTATTTAATTGAATTTTGTGAACTTTGATATAAGAGAGATTAGTAATCATGCCAGATAAAATCAAGAGATTTATTTTTGTGAGTGTGCAAGTGAGGGATTCCAAATAAATGCTAATTTATCCAAAATAATTTGAAACATATAACTGCAACATTTGTAAGAAAATATATATAAACACTTTTGAGAAGTTTTGAGAATACTGACTCTCTCTTTCTTCATTATATTGTTTTAGTTTCGAAAGAGTCAAGCATATTATTGTTTTTATATTTTTATCATTATTTTGATGTTTGGTTTTATTTTTGTTTTTGAGCAAAAAATTTAACAAGTGCCATAAATAAATGCAATAAATAGTTTTGAAGATTTTTGATGATTATGAATATTTTTGATGTTTTTGGATTTTTATAAATTTGAAAGAAATATAAGACAAAAATTTTGAGAATATTTTAAACAATTATATACAAGGATGAAATGACCAAATTTATGCATAGTAACGTTTAAGATGCAAAATATTCATGGGTTCTTTAAGTTCTTTACCATCTAAGGTAGATAATTTGTATGCTCCTGATTCAAATTTAGCAAGTAATAATGTATGGTCCGAGCCGCTTGGGCTCAAATTTACCTTTAAGGTCCTTAGTTGCATTTGTATTTTTTTGATTTTCTTTTAAAACAAGGTCGCCGATCTCAAAGGATCGATGACGAACTTTCTTAGCATATGATCTTTTAAGCTTGTTTTGGTAAGCACGGAGATGTTCCAAAGCATTGATGCATTTTTCATCTAGGAGTTCCAGCTGACTGAGTCTGCCAGCTCGATATTCATCTCCTACTTCGGTATCTTGAAGTAGCAGAGCCAAAGAAGGAACTTCCAATTCAAATGGAAAAACTGCTTCAGCACCATATACCAAAACAAATGGTGAAGTTCCAGTGGGGGTTCGAACACTAGTTCGATAGGCCCACAAGGCTGGGTATAATTGAATGTGCCAGTCACGGCCAGTTTTATTGACTAATATTTTGAGAATTTTGATTAAGGTTTTGTTAGATGCTTCTGCTTGACCATTACCCTGAGGATAATAGGGAGTGGACCAACGATGTTGAATCTTATATTTTTGGCATAATTTTTTAACATCTTTATTTTTGAAACAAGTTCCATTGTCTGAGATGAGATTTGCAAGAATTCCGAACCTACAAATGATTTGATTAAAAATAAATTTAGAGACTTGTGTGCCAGTGCAGGAAGCTAAAGGCATAGCTTCGACCCACTTCGTGAAATACTCAGTGGCGGTTATGATGAACTTGTGTCCATCAGATGACATAGGATTGATTTTGCCAATAATGTCTAAACCCCATTTAGAAAAGGGCCATGGAGATGAAATAGCCTGCAGCTCTTGTGCAGGCGCATGGACAAGGTCAGCATGTTTCTGGCACTTGTCGCAATGGCGCACATACTCATGTGCATCCGTTTCCATGGTAGGCCAAAAGTATCCTATCCGAAGGAGCTTTTTAGCAATAACACTGCCACTAAAGTGTCCTCCACAAGATCCATCGTGGGCTTCACTCAAGGCTGATTTAGACTCTTCTAAGTTTAAACATCTTAATAGGATACCTTCAAAAGATCTCCTATATAAAGTATTGCCAATTATTACAAATCGACTTGCTCGTCGACGTAATAACCGATGCTGGTTTCTATTAGAATTGGCAGGGAAAGTCCCATTTTGGAGAAAATCAAATATGTCCGTATACCAAGGTTCAGGAGTAGTTTCATTGATTAGAAACACATCCAAAGGCTCTAAGCATGACTTATTTGAAGTGGGTTCCTGGAGTCGATGAATAATGATAGTGGCATATTCGTCATCTAACTCCAAGGGCAGGAGAGATGCAGTCGCGGCCATAGCATCAGCTGCACGGTTGCTAGTTCGAGGAATAGCTTCCAAGGTAACTTGATCAAATAAAGACATTAATTGTAAAACATAGGCCTTATATGGGCGTAGTTTATCATCTCGAGTTTGATAAACTTCATTAATTTGGTTTATAACCAGTTGAGAATCACCAAAAACTAAAAGATGTTTAATTTTTAGCGCTAGGGCAGCTCGTAATCCAAGGATTAGAGCTTCATACTCAGGAGTATTGTTGGTGCAAGCAAATGTCAATTTGAAGGACAGAGGAATAAGATGTTTTTGTGGGGATATTAAAATAATACCCGCACCAGCCCCACTCATGCATCGGGCTCCGTCAAAGTATAAGGACCATTGTTCAGTATGGTCGGCCTCTAATTGAAGGCATTCATCAAGAAATTCGATGATGAGGGGATGGGTAGATTCTAAGGGTGCAGCAGCTAATTGATCTGCTATGATTTGACCCTTAACAGACTTCTGTCCTATGAATGTGAGATCAAACTCGCTTAGAGCAAGAACCCACTTGGTCGTGCGACCCGATAAATAAGGTCGACTCATGAGATACCTCAAGGGATCGTATTTGGCAATGACATAAGTTTTTTGACTAAGCATATAATGTCATAATTTTTGCGTAGCAAAAATGACTGCTAGACATAGTTTTTCTAACGCTGTATAGCGGGTTTCATAACTGATGAAGGTTCGGCTAATGTAATAATTAGCACGTTCTCTCTTTTCATCATCAAGCTGAGCTAACATAGCTCCTAAGGCAGAATCTAAAGCAGAAATATATAGGAGAAATGGGCGATCAGATTTAGGTGGTGAAAGCACAGGTGGATTAAGGAGGTATTGTTTGAGAAGTTCAAAAGCTTCTCTACATTCGGTGTCCCAATTAAAAGGGACATCCTTCTTAAGGAGTTTAAGAAAGGGACCAGTTTTATCCGCCAGCTTATCGATGAAGCGACGGATGGCTTGAAGTTTACCTTGTAAACTTCGTAACTCAGATATATTAGTAGGTGCGGGCATATCAGTGATGGCCGCAATCTTGAGAGGGTCGATTTCAATACCACGTAAAGAAACTAAAACCCCTAATAGCTTGCCGGATTTAACTCCGAATATGCATTTTGTTGGATTTAATCGAATAAGATATTCTCGTAATCGATTAAAAACTTTTCTCAAATCATCTAAATGATTATCTTCAATAATAGAGCGAGCTATGATATCATCTACATAATCATGTAGGATATCATGCATCATATCATGAAAAATGTAGGTCATAGCTCGTTGATAAGTTGCACCTGCGTTCTTTAAGCCAAATGGCATCACTTTCCAACAAAAGGTACCCCAAGGGGTAATAAAGGTTATTTTAGCCTGATCTTCAGGAGCTATCCTGATCTGATTATAACCGGAGAATCCATCCATTAAGGACATCATCCCACTCCCGGTAGTAAAGTCAATGATTTGATCCATGTTTGGAAGAGGAAAGTCATCTTTAGGGCATGCAACGTTAATATCTCTAAAATCTGTGCAAACCCTAACTTTGGTAGCTTCTTTCTTGGTGACTGGAACTACATTTGAGATCCATTCAGGATAATCAATAGCTTGTATAAAGATAACATTCAGGAGTTTTTCTAACTCCCCTTTGACTAGCAGAGCCACTTTGGGATGCATTTTTCTAAGTTTTTGTTTAACAGGTTTAGCATCCGGATGGACCACTAGATGATGCATGACTACGGAAGGGTCTAGACCCGGCATATCTTCATATGTCCAAGCGAAGACATCTTCATACTCTTTAAGAAATGCAATGTATTGTTCTTGTTTTTCTTGACTTAATTCTGATCCAATATTGATTATGTGAGGATTGTCCTCGGTTCCAATATTAATTTTAATGACGTTTTCTACCTCCATGTGTAGATCTCTTTCAAAATTAGGTGGGGCGGGTGAAACGCCCAATTCTTGTAATTCTTGTAAGGTTAATTTAGATAATTCATCTTGAGGATTAGTGGCCTCAAGTTGGGCTATAGTTGGTATAGAACCATCAAAATAAAATCCATTGTGTAACATCTCTTCAACAGAGACATCATGGAAGATATCTCCTTCCAACTCTTCATCGAGGTCAGCAATCATTTCAGGGTAAGCTATGGATAGCATGTTACATGAAAACGACTGATTTTTAAGAGGCAAATGAACATGCCTATCCAAATAATCTTGATAGCATATGAGATGATCATCATCTTCAAAAGGAAAGGGTTGACCCTTACTAGGAAATAGGCCCACACCACAACGGGTAGGCCACGGTTCTACCTCGAAAGGTTCTTTCATGCCATTTTGGAAAGGTCCCAAGCCTTTCCCTTTATATCCCATTTTAAGCATCATGGGTTTAGCTTTACCATATTCATTGGTAAAATAACACCGAGCATATCCTTCATGATGAGTTTTGATATTCCGAGGGATTCTTCCCCAGTCATATCCTTTATAAATGAAGGCACAACTCCCGACTTGGTAAGTACTTCCCATAGGTTGTGGGAGGCCCAAAGTACGGGGAGATGGCGGTAAGTTATTTAAAAGAATTGAATCTTGCATGAAAGCATTTGTTTTTTCTGATATTAAGGTTGTGGATAAATCTGGTAAAAGTTCATCAGAAAGGGCATAAGATGTAGAAGGCTCATTACCTATATCTTTAGATGTGGAAGGTATGATAGTTGTTTCTATAAGATTTGAATTTATAGGGGTAGAACTTGAAGGATTGGTTGTAGATTTAAGATCTTTTTGAGGTTCTAAAATGATTTGTTTAGAGGGTTGTTGGTCTATATAGGAGGATGAAATTAATGGAGGGGAAATAGGTGAAGTTATGGGTGTATGTTTCACAGTTTTAGATGAAAAATAAGAACTAGGATGTGTGGATGACAGAGCAGGGCAAAATTGCACTCCAACAGGTTTTGCCAAAGCACACATATCAAAAGGTCTAGGGTCACCATGGATAGTGACCAACTGATTTTTAAACTCAAATTTAACACATTGGTGTAAGGTTGATGGGACCGCTCGCATGGCGTTGATCCAAGGGCGACCCAAAAGTATATTGTACGATGTTGGGCAATGTACAATAAACACGGTTGTTTCTAGGGTTCTAGGACCAACTTGCAATGGGAGGGTAATAACTCCACACGTTTCTTGTGTTTCGTCATTAAAAGCTTTGATAATCATATCACTTTTCTTCATTTCATCACTTCTAAAGCCAAATCGTTGGTAGAAGTCAAAAGTGCAAATGTTTAGAGATGAGCCATTATCAATCAAGACTCGTTTGACAACTACATCTCCAATTAGAGCAGGAATGTATAAGGGATTATCCTTATGTAAACTGTGTTGTGGGATATCTTTATCCCGAAAGTCAATACAATCAATCTCTCGAGTGATGATAGTATTGGCCATAGCTTCGGGTTGAATGTTTTGAGGTACCATCATTTGGCTCAATGTAAGCATCAACTCATCCCTATGGGTGGGAGAGGATCTTAATAAATCTAAGAGGGAAATTCTGGCCGTAGTATTGGACAATTGCTCATTAATATTGTAAGGGGGTTTAGGTTGAACATTAGGAGCATGATTCCCTTTATTGGGGTTTTTCAAAACAAATGGAGCCGATCCATCATTCTGGTTTGGTTCTTGTTGGGAATTTTGAGCTTGTTGTCGGGTGACGACTCCAATGGTACCTACAATGTTATAATGAAGACGTTGAACTGGTCTCGGTTGAGCATTGATGGCTTGTTCATTAGAAAGGAATATATTAGAAGAAGGTCGAGTAGTGACTCTTCTAGGAAATGGTTCTTCTGGAACCATAGCATCTATGATGGGTTGAATAGGATCTGATTCATTTTCAGAACTATTCGATTGGTTTGAAGTAATGTCTAGTTCACTTTCACTATCTGATTCTATATCACTAGAATCAAAAGTTTGAAAATTATGTAAGGGCCTGGTCGTAACCAGGGATAAGGTTGTGTCAAATATTTGAGGATCCTGAATAGGTAATTGTCCGCTAATGGTTCCTACATATCGGGTAGGAGGGGGAACATTATGATGTTCGATTTGATTGGCTACCTCTTTACCATGTCGTGGTAAAGGGTGTTGAAATATGTCTAGAGTTTGATTGGCATTTTGATTTTGATTTTGGGGAATGGTCTTTTGAGTATTATTAGGAGGGTTTTGTTTAGGTTGGAAGGCTTGCACTTCCATTTCATTATTGTCAATCAAATCTTGTATTTTATGTTTCAACCTTTTACAAGCGTTGGTAGAATGTCCAGGTCCTCTATGGAAATCACAAGTGCAAGTCACCTCTGTATCCGGGTATAGTTGGATCAGGTTCCTGGATAGCTGGTAATTGGATCAAACCTCTTTCGAGTAATTGAGGTAAAATAGTTGATAAGGGTTGGTTTAATCTAGTGAATTCTCGAGGAGGCTTATCAGGAGGTTTCAATATAAATTTTTTTGTTGTCTTCGTTGCATTGATATTAGCAACATTCTTGCTGTCAGTGACTCCATCACCGACAACTTGTTTGTTTTTATATTGATTTTTGGATGTTTTCTCATCATCCTTCTTCCTAAGTTGGCCTCTCCTAATGAGGGCATCTTCTACTCTTCGAGCTAAATCTATAGCTTGGTCGAAGGTAGTTAAGGTAGCAGTCGATAGCTCATAAGATATCTGT
The DNA here is from genome assembly GCA_028583015.1 of Wollemia nobilis. Lineage (NCBI taxonomy): Eukaryota > Viridiplantae > Streptophyta > Pinopsida > Araucariales > Araucariaceae > Wollemia > Wollemia nobilis. The sequence goes on along the minus strand of JAQPPZ010017049.1, from coordinate 801,287 downwards.
TCTTGTAAATTGTTGATGAAAATGTCCAACATTTCCCTATAAGGTAGCACAAAGTGCAGTTTTCCTATCAATTGCCTCCATCTAGCTAAGAAATCGGCAAAACATTCATCTTTGTCTTGTTTTAAATTGTATAAATCTTTAATAGTTACATGCCTCTCGATGTAGGCACTAAATTGATGGACAAATGATTCCCTTGTTTCTTCGAAGTTTCTCAAAGAATGAGTGGGCAATTGATAGTACCACTCTAATGCCATTCCACCTAAACTTTTTGGGAACATTTTTAGTAATAGCAAGTCATCATGCGATATATCATGACATGCTATCCTAAACATGCGAAGATGCTCTATGGGATCTTCGGTTCCTTTATATATAGGCAGGATGGGCATGGGAAAATGCTTAGGGTATGGTTGAGCTACAACTATGGGATCCAAAGGTTGACTACATATCTCTCGATAATTATACGAGGGACGGTAGGGATCTATCTGGTCCATACGCGAAGCTAACTGTTTCACCATGGCTTCCAGATTACTAGTTTGCCCCCCATATTGGTTCGGTAGGGCATTGACATGGGTTTTATGGGCATAGGATGGAGGAACATGAAGATTAGATGCCATGTTACTGTTGTGTAAAGTATTGGTAGGAAAAGTATTATGAAGGAATTTTGAAGTTGTATTATGATGTATTTCAGATTGTTGAAAATTTGTATTTGGCTTCGTTTTAGGTTTTTGTTTACTTGAAGCATATTGCTCAATAGTTTGGCGGAATAAAGTAGTGAAGGAAGGTTTCTTTTGTGTGGGAATGATTTTGGGTTGAATAACAGGTTCCTTAGGAGGTTGGATAGCCTGTTGTTTTGACATGTTTTGAATCATAGTGATCATATCCGTATTGGATGGTCCAACCTTATCACTTTCTTGATCAATGAAAGATAAGGGATTAATGTGCACATCATACATACGTTCCAAAGCTACTTGAGTGTCACTAACTTGCCCTTTATCAATACGAATTGCCACATTAAGGTCATCAATGTTATCACTGAGAAATTTCTTGAAATGATCTATGTTGTCAAAGGCAATAGTTCCATTTGGAGCTATTCTAGGGGATGAGGATCCATCCTCTTTAACACTTCCTTCTTGTTCCTTATCTTCACCTAGGTCATGTTCTGATTGAGCTAGAGTTTTTCCTTCCGAAGTTGGATCTTCAGGAAGGACATTTGGGTTTCCAGTTGTATCTTGTAACCAATCTTCTTCTTCTCCTAAAGTTTCTTTACCATTCCTAAGTTTAGGCATGGTGCTAAGTTTTGATTTTCAGCAAATATATATATATATATATATATATATATATTTATAATGCAACAAATTAAGAGGTATATATTTACTATATACCTACTACAATATTTGAAATGAAATATTTAAGTTTTTGCTATGTTTTTTTTTTTTAGTTTTTCTTTGTTTTTTGAAATAATATAATAAAGACAACAAATAACACAATAAATGCAAGAAATAATACTGAAGTAATAATCTAGTTTTCTATAAACAATTTATAAATATCATTAATAGGCTCGAGTTGTTCAGGAGTCATGAAGTGTTCTTCTTCAAATTGAAAGTTTTCTTTTAAAAATTTGATGAAAAGAGCTATAGTGATATTATCTGTCTCAGATGTTGGTTGATAAAAGTAAAGCTCATGGCAATACTCTCGATATAGCACATCTCGTGAAACTCTATTCCATATTTCCCTATCTGTAAGAACAACCTCTTGGTCTTCTACACAACCTAGGAACTGGTGCACAATGGCTGCGTTCTCGAGGTATTCCTCGAAGGTGAACAATTCTGAAGATACTAGAGCTCTCCTATAAGCTAACCATCTATGGCAGGCTCTCTGAAGTTCATGATAAAAAACTAGTTGATGAGGATCCAGGATTCTATCTAGGACTAGCCTCTTGATTTGCTTAAGTTGTGTGGACCTAGATGAGATGAGACTAAGTCTTCTATCAAGTTCGTTCCACAGGAATTGATTTCTACTTGTCTCAGGCACATTAAGCATAGAATTGATTTCTACGGCTGCTAATTGGTTTTCTACATTTATAGTAACTGCTAACCTTTTCTTAGGAGCTACCATCTAAACATGATTTTAAACTTTAAATGTTTTTAAAATGCATCTATGTTTTAGTTGTTCTATATATGTTTTTGTTTTGTTTTTGTTTTCAAAAGGTTATGATGCATTCACGTCGGGTTCACCAAAATGTATCGCTCCAAATTTTTCACACCCTTACCTTCAGGCTATAGGATCCGTGCCCGGAAGGAGGATGGGAAAAGGATGGTGCGGTACCTCGGACTGAGAGGACTTTGCGAAGGTCCCGCCTCTCAAGGGAGGTGTATTTTGATGATTTTTTGATGGATGGTGGGTTCACCAGGAAACATTTAATGGCAGTTTCCACGCCTAGGTTTGGAATGTGTTTTGATGTGTTCATTTTTAACCTTAAGCATTCATATCCTAGGTTTGGCCAAATGATTCTAAATTAATCTAAATGAAAGTGCAGATTTAATGAATACAGAAAATAGATTTAAAGACAAAAAATAGAGAAATTACTGAACATTAAAAGCAGAATACCTGATCCGGATGTCTGATGAAGATTCTGGTGTTTGAAGCAGTCAGGATCATCTAGAATTCGATAGAATCATCTGAAATCAGACAAGATCATCTGAGATCTGACGAATTCATCAGACGAATTCGTCAGAAACCTACAAATAGAAAAATAGATGCAAAATACAAAGAATACAACAATGATAATAGAGGAAAATGACATAAAATAACAGCAGTGTTATCAAACTGAAACTTATGCATAGAAATAGAAATAAATCATGCTAATTAGATGATAATTAGGATTTAATTATGCACTTAATCTAAATGGGTGAACTCCAAATGCAAAATAGTATAAAATACTGAATAAATTATCTAATTTGCAGAAGAAAACAACAAAGAAAAGGTTGAGAAATGCAAACTTCAGGCACTGATTGCCTCAATGTGGACTGCAGTCAAGATCGCCTCGTATCAGTATGAAATCGTCTCGCATTTGACAAGATGTATGCTTGCTCCGGCTAAAAAATAAGGTGGTACCTGCAACAAAATTGATAAAGAACCAATGCAAAATAGAGTTTGAGATGTTTTAACGTGCAGACAAGTCAGTTTACAAGGAATTTCAGCCGGGGGGTGCTAAGGGGATAGCTTAGGATTAAATAGGCTTAGGGGAGTAGTTAGGAGGTTGGAGATCATCCCAATTTGGGAGATCTCCAACGGGGGAGGGTCCCTAACGGTGCAGACACGCTTCGCCCGGATTGGAGACCCGTTGGAACAGAAGCTAATTTTGCAAAATCAGTTTTGCGACAAGATCGTCTGGACGTCCTAGCCCAGACGAAATCGTCAGATCTGGGGCGATATCGTCTGATCGACGACGATATCGTCAAACGGTCAAAACAACCTCTAAAATTGGCACGAAAAAGGGGGAAACGGATTACCCGACGGTTAACGGGCGGTTTGGGAGGTTAAATTTGAATTTAAATTATTTACTAAGGTGAATGTAATTATTATAATTTTACTGCACCAATTTTAGGGTGCTACAGATGCCCACCTAGGTTTTTTATTTTAATATGATTTTTTGATATTTACATTTTTTATGTGCAGGCATAGCCACTCTAGTTGATAGTGGTTAGTAGATCTTAGCCACTTTTGAAGATAGTGACCTATCATGATCACTCTAATCGACAATGACTAATAGAAAACATGCAACAATAGACAACAAGGACATCAATAGACTTGGATTCTAGGTTGGTGGGATTCTCTATAATTTTTTACTTCTCTATTTGTGTTTAATTTCTAGAATACAATAGAGAAATTTATTTTAATTAGAAAACATAGAGAAAGTTAAAGGAAAAATGCATAATTCTCTTAAGTTTTCTACTAGCCATTGCTAGGAACAATGGACTTCTGATTTCAAATCCGCCCTAGTCTCCAACGGTCTAGGTTTGCTTGTAGAGATTGCTTGCTTGGGGCCCAACTAGAGGCCATTGCTTCATAAAGTAACAATGCATTCTCTAAAAATCATGTAATCATTTAGATGTGCATTTTTTTAAAATAAAACATTTCTTTTTAGGCATATAGGAAAGAGCATGAGTGCTTCATGATGCATCTTTTTCTTTGTGCAAAATTTAAAAGGAACAATCACACACCACGCATCATCTAAATGCTAGTGAGTTGGACTTCATCACCAACCACTAGTAGAGTTCAATGACGGTGGCTTTCATCTCCACCCATTGGCTCAAATCCCATGAACCCTTTATATTGGCCAATACTAGATCCAAGAACTGATGTAGCCTAGAAAATTTGCATGTACTTCTCTTCGAAGGGTATGACACTGACTAGGTGAGACTGGGTGAGGATCTAGTAGGACCTGTGCTCCCTGATCAGGTGTGGACTTCATCTCCACACTTTGGTGGGTTTACGTGATCAAAATTTCATTATCGATTATCGAGCTACGAGCATACAGGTGAAAGCCCTTAAACTATTCAAGCATTACATCAACAAATATCAAAACATGATGAGAGTAGTTTAAGTTATCAACAAATCTAAAACACACAAGACCAGTTTTAGGAACACCAAGAAGATTTAAAAGAGATAAACACTTGTCTACTTTGTTTGTGTATTCTAAAATCTACATAAAAGATAATTCACAATTATCATGGTCTTCACATGGAGCAACCACCCTCGGTCCAACATTGAGGTGGAAACTGATGCTCCACACAATCACAATCATAATCACAATGATGTTGAGCCACCCACACACAATACCATTGAATGAAGTTTAGTGAGCCTTAGGGGTGATAACTCAACCCCTGGGGGTACTCCTCGAGAAACCCCAACTAGAGAACCATATCCAGGTTCCTCTCATGATAGGCATGAGGGGGCTTCAAGGCCCCAATATTCACATGATAGACTTAGGTTAGATCAGCCCACTGAGGGGTAAGACATAAGGGTTGCATCCAGTCATAGACCCATAGCAACTCCTAGCCTCCCTGAATATGGGAGGATAGCCATAGATCATAATCTCATTGGTGCCAATGGAACCCCATGAGATCAATCATGGAGATCTAGATAACTTGATGAGTTGGATTAGGTTTTCTTGAGACCAACTCAGAGAAGCAATGCTACTACACATTCCATTTTAGGAAGTTCACATAGCCATCAAACAACTAGTCACACTAATGAGCTGAGGGAAGCTTCAAAGTGCCCCTATAGCATGCACACTACCTCCGATCATGGGGGTATAGAATATAGGTCATTATACATAGACCAGGTCACCCTGATAGACAAGGGTAAAAGCATAGTAGGAGCCTCTCCAAGGGGCCTCTCCATTAGGACTCCTCGTATAGAGTTACAGAGTCATGGACCTTTAGTGGTAGATCAATCTGATCATGTACATAGGTTATATGAAGCACTACACATAGAGCAAGAGCGCTTAGACATCCTTGAATAGGAGGAAGCATAGAGAAAAAGGTATTTGCACCTAAATGAGCAATGCTTGAGAGAGGAACAAATAGAGCATGAAGAACAAGCAAATAGGTTGGCTCAAGCCAACTTACATATGGGTAGTGAGTACTACCAACCTGATAGATGTGTCATTTCTCAGCATGAGAGATGCACTAAATAGGGAGATGAGTGCACTCATCGCACATCACATCATGCTTCAAAGCATCAACAATGCCTAGATCTAGAACATGCACAACATGATCAAGTATAGGTTGAGATGGAGGATCAGGAGTAGACATATCCTGAACCTTCATCCGTAGTCATGGGAGATGAATATAGATGCCCAAATCGGGTAGATGCAGGGTTACCTCCTCGACCACCATGAGTAAACCTTCGAGAACAAGAGATCATTTCTTTGAAGGCATACAAAATACTCATTGAGAGAGTCAAGTCTCTCAAGAAATAGGATGTGGTTGGGTAGAAGCCAACCTTGAGCAAGATACACAATCAACCTTTGTGTCCTTCGGTATCGAGTCCTACTTATCCTAGGCACTTCGAGATGCCTAGGTTAGACAAATTCAAAGGAGAGGAAGATGCGCAAGAACATGTCACCAATTTTATGAATGTGTGCTTCCAACTTGAACATAATGATGCCCTGATGCTAAGAATATTTATCATGACATTATCAGGCACAACAACTGAATGGTTCAATCAACTACCTAAGCACAACATCATCAATTTTGAGCAGCTAGTGAATGCATTTCTTGAACACTTTTCTTTTGGCATCAAGAAGAAAGTAAACTTGTCTGACTTGGCAAACCTAAAGCAATATGATGATGAGCTAGTCATGGACTATGGGAATAGATGGAGAAAAGTAATGGTAAAACTACCATTTTCTATTCCCACTACTAAGCTCACCCAAATGTTTACTAAGAGTTGCACTAAGCACATCTCATTGCTCTTGCAACTACAATAGTATGAAACATTTGAGGAAGCCTTAGCTCAAGCCAAGCTGATAGAAGACATCAAGGTTGAAGAAGGAGATCTTAAGCTCCAAAACAAAAAGGACTGGAACAACAACAACCACAACAACAGAAATCAACAAAAGTAGGCCAAGCCTGCTCCAGTCAATCAGGTTGTATTAAATGCACCAAAGGGAGGAAATAGCCAACAACCATAGAATTATCAGGCTCAACCCCCATCAGCCAATTACAACCAAAATAACAACCAAGGTCAAAACAAGCAACGTCGATTGCCTCGCTACTACACGCCTTTGTCAGAATCGATGCAATCGATATTCAATCAACTAAGCGAGGCATAGAGACTCAGGTTACCTAAGGTACAACTTCTTGACCCTAACCATCCCAAGCCTAAGGGATATAGGGAAGATCATTATTACCCATACCATAGACAACAAGGGTATGATATCGAAGCATGCATCAGTTTCAAGAATGTTGTACAAAACATGATCGAGAAGGGTGAACTACAAGTTGATAATCCACTAGCACCCAACAACAGAGACATGGGCATATTCAAAAACCCATTGCCAAACCATGAAGCCCCTAGAAATTAGGGCACTCAAGTAAACCAAGTCCAAGTTGAACCTCCCACTCAGGGATTCATTGGAATGGTTGAAATAGTCAATGTGGTGATAAGAAGCCGATGATACAACCAACCAGAGCCTCCAGTGGCTCCTATTCATATCCTAATTGCACCTCAATAGAGGTAGGTGCAGAATAATCCTCCAGGTCCTCCAGTGTGACCTATGATAACTTTTCAAAGCAGACTTGTGCAGAATATCCAAATGACATCGACCAAGTTATCAATATATGAGCTCATTCAATAGTCTCCTAGACATAGGGAGACTCTAATGGAAATCTTGAGATCAATTGAGCTACAACCCTAGAACCTTGATGCATTTACAAACTTTGTGGGGCAAGTACAATAGTGTCAAGAGCCTGTGATTCATTTTTATGATCATAAAATAAAGGTAGTCCCTACTACCATAGTAGACCCACCTCTGCACATCATCACTTCTATCAATGACATACCTTTCAAGTGGGTTTTAATCAACATAGGCTCATCGATTAACATAATCACAACAAAATCTATAGGGCACTTGAAAATCCCTAGGTCAAATATCATCCCTACCTCCTACACATTGAGAGCTTTCAATGATGCACTGTGCTCCATAGTGGGTACAATCATCCTACCTATAAAGGTAGGGCATAAGACCATCCCTGTGATGTGTCATGTATTGGAGGGGGCTATGCAGTATAATATCCTCCTAGGGCATCCCTGGATAAGGGACATGCAGTGCATTCCCTCGATCTTGCACCAATGCATTAAATATGTGCATGAGGGATAAGTACATGTGGTACCATCGGATGAAGAGCCATTCAAATATGTGCATCAAGTTGACTTACTAGGGGATTTTATCCTTTCATCCATGCACCTATACATTAGGCCATCATCCCCTACCACACAACCATAAAGCAAATCCAAATTAGTGCGAGGTGACCCATCCACATCGACACCACCTCCAGCTTCTAAAGCTACTGGCACTTCTGAGAAACCCATAATGTCCAAGGCAAAGGACTCTCAAAAGCTAAAAGCACCCTTGGTGGAGGAGAGATATAAGGAACTCCCAACCATAGCAATAATAAAAATTCCAAATCCCATGGAGGAGGAAGATTCCCAAGACATAGTCAAGGAGGTACCTCAACCTACCTCACCTGCATCATCATCAACATCATCTACACCATAGGTGATAGTTCACCTAGCTAACATAGGATTAGGTGAATATCTTGTGCAGAATGTGACTTTCACTCCAATTATCGAGTCTACACAAGACATGGGGTGACCAAGAGTCCCAAACTTGCCAATAGGGATAGTGGTACCATTAGGGATCCCCCCTAACCAAACCAACTTCATCTATGCTGGTTTGGATTATGCCCATGATACTTTAGATATTGAAGAGGATGAGGATGAGCCATTCACCATGAATGTTCATTACTTGTCCAATCTTGAGTTTGCTCTAAGATACTTTAAATGCAACCATTGGCATGGCTATGGTTTGGGTCTATATGAGCAAGGGTGATAGAACCCAATTGAACCATGATATCAGTTACCTATTGATAGATCTGGCCTAGGATATCATATCTAAAGCTATGATGACTCATTGGCTGCATCCCTAGATAGGTTGAGCTTAGGGTTTAGGGAAGACATTGAATGGAATCCCTATCAACCAAACATAAGCTACTTGAGTGATAGATGGGTGGCTATGGTCAATATAGAACCTCTTGCTGAGTATCATCTAGATTTCTCTCTCGAGGCAATCCCATCAGGAATCATACTATGGGAGGATGAACTAGGCTATGGTTATAAGTGATAAGAGAATGAGTATGTCACAAGTGAGTCTAAGGATGAAACTGGATTGGCCTATCATGGGCCTCAATATTTACATCACCTCACCTGGTCAATTAATATAGAGGGTGGATACATCATAGATGAGATTGGTTATGAGGTAGAAGATTTGATTGAGATGACCTACCTTGGGTCTTGACACTCACATCATCTCGTGAAGCCAGTCAACATGAATAATAGGTTCTTCATAGATGATAGTGATTATGAAGATGAGACCGAAATGGCCTATCTTGGGCCTCAGTACTTACATCATCATAATGAGCCTTTTGACATAGATGAGATGTACCATAGAGTATATCTTGGCCCTCACCTCAGGGGAAGATCACCCAATTCAGATATGATCTATCACATAGTCTTCCTCGATCCTCCTACATTTAGAGAGCTACTTCAGCCAAATGATCCCATCTTCTTGTCTATCCATAGATTGGATCCTAAGATCCCCATACCCCTAGAGCCTCATCTTGGGTATGGAAGGTAAATCAACAATGCAGAGTTACACCCATGTGGTCCTAGAGATTTCATCCCATCCATCAACATGATCTCCATTGATTTGACCACTCCACTCCACAACCCAATCGATCCTTCTAAACCATTGTGTCTTAACTTAGATGCTATTGATTGGGATCATATTGATTCACCTTTAGAGCTTGAAGATTTCTTCCCCAATGAAGAAATGCTACAACTATTTCATTTTGCACCAGGCTACACACATGATGTTTATCATGTTGGTTTCGACCCTGATTTAGTTGAACCTTTAAACCCAGCAGATGACATCCACTTGATCCCCACTCCTCACCATCTTGAGGAGGGGTCACATATGGCAATAGAGGAGACTTTTGAAGTGGACATCAGTGATGATCCTTCTAATCCAAAGAAAGTCAAGTTTAGAGAAATCTTATCTCTAGAAGAATAGGCCATCATCATACCTCTATTGAAAGAGAGACCTAATCTCTTTTCTTGGACCTACAAGGATATGCCAGGTCTAGATCCAAAATTGGTTGTCCACAACCTTTCGCTAGATCTCACAAAGAAATCGATCAAGCAAAAGCTTAGGAAGATGCATCCAACCATCACCTTGATGGTAAAGAATGAGTTGCAAAAGCTATTGGATGTAGTCTTTATTATACCCATCGACTATCCAAAATGGGTATCAAACATGGTGCCTATAGGAAAACTTGATGGAAGGATCCGTATTTGCATGGATTTCAAGGATCTCAATAAGGCAACACCGAAGGATTCATTCTCGTTGCCCAACATAGATGCTCTTGTAGATGCAACTATAGGTCATGAGATGCTCTCCCTCATGGATGGTTTTTTTAGTTACAATCAGATTTAGATTAAACTCGAAGACCAACACAAAACCACATTCACTACTCCATGGGGGATATTTTATTACAAAGTAATGCCATTTGGTCTTAAAAATGTTGGTGCCACATATCAGCGGGCTATGACATACATTTTCCATGACTACATGCATAAGATCCTAGAAGATTATATCGATGACTTACTGGCCAAGTCATTATTACGTGAAGAGCACATCGAGATCCTGAGAAAGGTCTTCGATCACTTGATAGAGCACAATGTCAAGTTGAATCCCAAGAAATGCATCTTTGGCATAACTTTAGGAAAACTCTTGGGATTCATCATTTCTAAATGAGGAATCAAAGTCAACCCAACAAAGGTAAAGGCTATCCTAGAAATGCCCCCACCCACTAACATCAAAGAGCTGAGAAGCCTACAGGGCAAAGTAGCATCCATAAAGTGTTTCATTGCACAACTATCGAATAAATATCGACCCATGAATCGACTGCTACACAAGGGGATCCCATTCCATTGGGATGAAGAATGTCAGCAAGCCTTTGCTGAGATCAAGAAATACCTAGCAACACCACCAGTACTAGCTCCACCAAGGCTAGATGTGCCATTTTTACTTTATATATCTGCTACCAATTTTGCTTTGGGCACCATGTTGGCTCAAAAGAATGTGCAAGATAAAGAACAAGTGATATATTATATCATTTGCACCTTGGTAAGTTATGAGCTAGGGTACGCATACATAGAAAAGCTATGCTTAGCAGTGGTCTTTGCGACTAAGAAGTTGCACCACTATATGTTGAGCCATACAATGTATGTGATATCAAAACAAAATCCTTTGCAGTATATGATGAGCAAGACATATCATAATACATGTACTACAAAGTGGATCATGCTACTGATAGAATTTGATTTGGAATTCATAAGCCAAAATTCCATCAAGGGACAAGTCATAGTTGATCAACTAGTAGAGGTACCTCTTTAGGATAATAGGCCTCTCACCATAGAACTTCTTGATGATGCAGTCTTTGCATTATCGAAAGCACCCAAACTCGAAGAACCTGATAATAAAGTTGACATGACTTTGTTCTTTGATGGTTCAAAGTGTGAGCAAGGGGGTGGTGCAGGGATTGTGTTTTTCATGTCGCAAGGTGCTCCAATGCCCTTGTCATTTAAGCTAGACTTCCCTTGCACAAATAACAATGCTGAATATGAGGCCCTAATCTTGGGTCTCCAAACAACAATCACTATGAAGATTAAAAAGCTAAATATCTTTGGTGACTCCCTTCTCATCGTCAACCAAGTTAAGGGATTATTTCAATGCAGGTGTCCAATCTTGAAAGCTTACAAAGAGCTTGTTGACACTTATCTAGCCCAACTAGAATGGTACGACATCGAGGCAATCCCTCATACATCCAATAGATTTGTAGACACTATGGCATCTTTGGGATCCTTGATCCCTCAGAATCCATCTACTGATTTCACTACCATTCATGTGAAGATGCTCTCACAATCAACGATGCAATATGAGGCTTTTGACAACAAAGAATCAGTCAACATGATTCATATAGAACCAAACCATGAGTGGTTCTATAAAGCTAGAGACTTTCTAAAGAAGGCACCTTGGGGGTCTTTGATCTTGCAAGGTCCTATGAGGAATGGTACCACCATTCACCACAAGGTTATTTCTCAATCTACATTTGTGCACATCGAATCATAGGGAGAACAAGTCATCTTGTCTATTGAGGTTGTAGCTTATCAAGATTGGCTATGCCAATTACAAGATTTCCTTAAGCTTGGAATCATCCCATAAGGATTTTTACATGCTATAAAATGAGCATTCAAACAAAAAGTGATAAGATATGTCTTTCTAGGAGATATATTGTATCATCAAAGCTATGATGGAGTCCTCCTTCATTGTCTTGAGCCCCAAGAATCAGCTTGGGTGATTTCACAAGCTCATGATGGTACATGCGATGGCCATTTTAGTGGCATGGCCATCATCAAGTGCATCCTTCGAATGGGTTATTATTGGCCCACCATGGAAAAGGATTGTTGTGAGTATGTCAGGAAGTGCATTAAGTGTCAACATCATGCAAATCTGATGCACCTACCATCATAGGCCTTACAACCCATTCATGTGGCTTGGCCATTTTCTCAGTGGGGTTTCGATCTAATTGGAAATATCTCTCCCCCATCTTCGGGCTGACACACATTTATCTTAATGGCCATTGAGTACTTCACCAAATGGGTGGAAGCGGTCCCCTTAACATCAATGATAGGACCACGAATTGTGGAGTTCATACTTCACAATATCATCTATCGCTTTGGGGTCCCATTCAAGATAATTTTGGATAATGGTCCTTCATTTAAGAACAAAAATGTGTAGGCTTTAACATCCAAATATAACATTCAACATAGTTTTGCGACACCATATTATCCATAAGCAAATGGGCAAGCAGAAGCCTCAAACAAAACAATCGTAGCCATCTTAAAGAAGATGGTAAAAGAAAATCATAAGGATTGGCATCTACAGTTGCCTCTTGCATTATGGGCTTATAGAACTAGCGTGCGGATGCCCACTGGGGCAACACCATTTTCACTTGTATATGGCACTGAGGCCATTATGCCCTTGGAGTTAGAAATTCCAATATTGCACATCGCATTGAAAGAGTTTATCGATGATGACACTACGTGACAAGCTCACCTTGATCAATTGACCCTTCTTGATGAACGTCACATCAATGCTCTTGAGCATCTCCATATTTACCAAGATCATCTAACATGAGCTTATAACAATAAAGTCCACCTGAGAGACTTTAAGGTTAGGGATCTCGTGCTCAAAGAGAACCAACAGAATTCAAACCTACCACCACACCTGCAAGACAAATTTATGGCCAATTAGATAGGTCCTTATATCATCTCAGAGAATATTGGACCTAGGACATATCACCTAACATCGTTAGAAGGTGTTGAAGAGCCTGAGCCTCTCAACATTCTTCATCTGAAGGTATTTTACACATAAAAAAAAAAAAAATAAAAAAAATTCAAAAACATTCAAAATAATCAAAATTCAAAAACATTTGAAAATCATAAAATTCCAAACAAATCAGAAAACATCAAAATCAAAAGCTCCAAAGGCATCATAAGCCCTTTGGTCAATAAAGCTCCAAAGGCATCATAAGCCCTTTGGTCAACTCACAAAGGCTCCAAAGGCATCATAAGCCCTTTGGTCAACTCACAAAAGGCTCCAAAGGCATCATAAGCCCTTTGGTCAACTCAAAAAAAGGTTTCAAAGGCATACAATAAGCCCTTTGGTAACAAAATCAAAAATCCCCACTCAAAAGGCATCATAAGCCTTTGGTCAACTTACAAAAGGCTCCAAAGGTATTTAAGCCCTTTGGTAAAAATAAAACACAAAAATACAAAAACAATTGAAAACATTAAAATACAAAAATATTTGCATCTTACATTTTGCATTTGCATTCATGTAATTGCATTGCATTAGGCATGTTGCATCCATTGCATTTGCATTAGGATAGACTATGTTTTCAATCTTGCAAATGACACCACATTTGTATCTCAATCATGCATCTTCAAATCATCATTCATCCATAACCCATGTGAGTAACTATGTTTTTCAACACAACCCCTCCTATTGCTATAAGGAATATACTAGGGTTTTTTGGTCATTCAGCCATACCTAGTGATCTTCTCAGATTTTGTAGAAAGCTATCTTTGCTTTTGTAGATGAGGTCTAGTTTTGATAGCACCTAGCATATATCAAAATCCCATCACTAATCAAAACATTAAGAATCCTAGTTGGAACAAGGGAAATATGAACACTACAAAGTGGTACTAGGCATCCTAAGCGAAAGGTTTTTACTTGCTCATCTTGTGATGTGCATGGTCTAGAGTGTTGATCATTGACAAAAGGACAAGCTCCCCCTACCCAAGAAATCCCTTGCTTTCATAAAAATGAGCAAAATCCCAAAATAAAATCAAAATCCCTTGCTCAAAATAAAATAAAAATATAAAATAAATAGTGATTTTCATCACTAAGCATGAGCAAGTATCCCAATAAATGTAAATAAAATAAGGGGGTGAAGAGCTTGAATCCCTAGAATGGTCACTACTTGAAACCATAGAGTGATCCCCAATACAACAATGGGCTGAATGAATCTCACCTAGCATTGGGGTAGTTCTAAGCAATTTGTAAAAAGAGCTAGCTTTAGGTGTCTTGTATCACCTAATGGTCTAATCCAACTGAGTCCAACTTAGGATCATGATGAGCATTTGATGATCCCCAATATAGCAATGGGCTGAATGAATCCCTCCTGGCATTGGGGTAGGCTTATGTCTCATCTAATATATTCATTACAAAAAAACAAAAAATTGCCGAAACACACAACACTATAAAACCAAAAGCCTTACCACTCTCACCAAAAAAAAATAAACAAACCCCCCCCACAACACAACAAACACCAACCACACCCCCCCACACCCCCCCCTGCTATAATAAAACTTGTAAAAAATTTTTTATCCCTTATTTCTTTCTCCCATTCTTTATAAATAACCTTTTCCTTATTTTTAAATTAAAACATCTACCCATTTCCTTAGTCCATCATATATGTAATGCATTACATACATTGCATTCACCATATCATAACAATATTAGATAAATGCATAAACAATTAAAATAAATTAAACATGCATTTAATATTCACCATTACATCCATATATGCATATATAGTAGTCTATCTACACATCTAGATCACAACATCTAATCATACATCTATCATCTAGCTAGTGCATATCATGTATACATCACATCATATAGCATAAGATCATAAGCATTGCATCCATTTTGCATCACATAAAAATAAAACCAAACACATGATACACATAATGAGCCTCAAATAATAATATCATATATATATTTTTTTTTTTTTTTTTTTTTGTGTCAAAGTGTACATAGAGGTACAAAATTGCGTGCAGAGCTACAATAGTGTAGGTCCTCAGACCTTACACTCAAAAATGATATAAATCCATCATGGCTATCAGACTGGGCCTCCACCCCTAGCCTCACCTCCACCCTCAAATCCATCCCTATAAGTTTTTATAGAGCTAGTCTCGATGGTCCTCTTGGATTATGCACCTATCCTTTGGTTGGGCTGCAATGATGACTACCCTGACTCACTCTACCTACTCTGATGTGAACCCCCTACGGTATACCTCTCACAAGGAGTTCCACCTAGCATTTTGATCTAGAACTATAGAGAGGCAATATACCTAGCATCTACTATCTGAGCCTCATAATCCTCTAGTAGGTCCTATAGGCATCTAATCTCTACCCCTGGATCTAAACCTACTGATCCTTAAGTATCTAGAGTAGATGGTGCAACTTGTAGCACATCATCTCTCTCTATACTAAGCTACATGAATTCAACCTATGTCTGGAGGACGGTCTCTCCTTATCAAAGCCCCTTCATATGGTCTGGCATACTAAAATTTAGGTCTGCAATAAGCTAACCTAAGTCTGGAGCATAGCGATGGAGGAGTCTCACTCTAGAATATATCATTGAGTTACCTGAAGCTAGACCTCCACACTTTGTACCTAAGCCCTAAGGGGAGACTCCTACTCCTTTAGAGGTAGCTCCTCCTCCTCCTCTGGCACTACCTACTCCTCAACATCTTGGTCCCACTCCTCGATCCTGGCCCACACCCATCTAGCATCAGGATCCTCCTTAGGAGTTACCTCATCCTTAGCTTGACCCAAGTTGCCACCACCCTACCATAGCTAAGTAACCCACCATTGGGTATATGCCTTTGTTGTCTCAGTATTGGCTACACTGACATCAATCATGGGGGGTTATACCTCCTCTGTAATAGCTCTAACATAGGGTATGGGAAGGTCCCTCTCTGCCTAATTTTTTTGGTACAAAACTAGATCTAGTGGGATGTACTACCATATCCCATACTGTATGGTCACTCGAGAGAAGTAGAAGTACTCTTTGATGCATACCTTTCGATTGATGACCCATGGATCACATCAGGTGCAAGCTAGAAATCTCTTTGCCTTATTTCATGCAGGGAAATATACATAAGACCTCTAGATAATATCTTGAGCCTATAACCCAGTCAGAGAATCTACATAGTGGTCTAAATCCCTTGTGCAGTGACAACTCCATCACTCCTCTGCAACTCGTGGCCACCTAACCTGTAGCACTGTGTCTCATTAGTAATAGCATTAATATCTTGGGGCAATCCAGTTGGGTGATCTATATTAATATGCTCCTAGACCTAGATCTGAAGAAGTAAACTACAAATAACTCAAGTCTGGCTCTATTGCTAAATATTGTATAGCTCATCATATTTTTGTGCCAGTAATGCACTCCCCCAAGCCATAATGATGGTGTCACATTATCCATAAGGTCATGTACCATCACTAGGAGGTTCAAGGGAACCTCATGCTTGATGTATCAGAAAGGAGTACATTGCAGATAACACACATCAACACAACTTGGCACCGTGAGAAAACCTGCTCATAATATTACTGAGCAACGGGGACTCCTCTGTGATGAATGTCCCCCAATGCTACATGTGCTTGGGCATCAAATACTCTATCAAATACTACTAGAATATGTCTAGTAGGAGATGAGATGATGGCCCATCCATCAAATGGGATCCTGAAGATCCTGTAAACATCCTCAGGAGTAATGATCATCTCGCCAGTCAAGATATGGAAGGTGTTAGTCCAACAATCCTATATGTGAGCCAATACCATGAGGTAAGATTGGTATGATATCATGGTCAATAATATAGTATTATATAGTAGGCCTCGATCATCAAACCATACCCAGACATCCTGTGTCATAAGTTGCAGAAGCACTCTGAGTAAATTAGGATCTCGAGCCTATGCAGACAAGAGCTAAAAGTGCAAAATAAATGCCTAATTAAATGCACTTAAACTAAAAACATCAATAAAATAAAAAATGGTGTAAAACTAACCTAAAATCAATTAAGGTACAAACATAATGATAAAATACACCATAACATGCAAAAAAATTAAAAATTACTGAAAAATTAAAAAAATCAATTAATTCCATAAAAATTAAATAATTTTATAAAGTTTTGCGGTCGCTCATGCCAACAGCGGTCACTGAGGCTGACAGTGGCTAGACACCCAAAGTTAAAATATTGACCATTGGGGTTCAGACTAGTCGCCCTTAGAGACAACGACCCCTCTTTGCAAATTGAGGGCTGCCTTGAGCGACAGTGGTTGCAAAGCGACATGCCAACGATATCCGCCCTCACCCAAAAATCCAAAAAAATTGAAAAAATGCAAAAATCTAAAGTAAACCCACCTAAATTAACCTAATTCTAAACCTATCTATCGGTGCGGTTCGTTACCAACAAGTTTAATGTGGTTCATTTACCGATTACTTAGTGTGGTTCATTTTACCAATTAAATAAAAAGTTAGGGTTTGGAGAAATACTTGTGAAGCTCCGACTCCTTTGCTCTTTGATGCCTCACCTGGCTCCACCATGGTGTTTGGAAAATCATCAGCATCTTAGGTCACTATTTCTCTCTCACCTCAGAGCTCAAATTGCAAAATGATAATTGGAAATAATGAAAGTCAAAACCCTAATTTTCTTTTTATATTTTCCAGTTTTTTCGTGGTCACTACTGGCATTAGCGGCTAGAAAGTGTAGGCCTCTAATGTTGATAGTGGCCATGAAATTATAAAAAAGATTTGATACTACGATAGTGGCTAGAAAACAACAATAAATGCACTAAATTTCTCACCATGAGGAATCTTAAAATGGATAATTAAGCATATCTACCGGTCCAAAATCATCAAAAATTGCAAAATACCAAAAAAATCACATAAATCAAAATTAAAAAAAAATAAAATTCAAAATAAAAAAAATCAAATAGCAATAAAATCTCAAATGCGCCTCGTATTCAGTTATTTACTCTATACACTTGGCGGTTGCAGTGACTGGCACTCCATGCAATCTGGTAAGATGAGTAAATTACCATAAGGTCATTTGGGGTAAATTAGTCATCATTGAATTGAGATGCTTCACTTCAATCCCGAAGAAGGCCATGGTGGCTGGACTGCCCCATGGGAATGAGACATTCATTTCATTTCTTCTATGATACTTTTAGCAGATCATCGAACATAGTGATTCAACACAAGCTTAATTGGAATTGCTATCATCTTGATTCCCTAAGAAGGCCATTGCAGCTAGACTGCTCCATGGGATAGAGATGTACAATTACTATTAATGGTTGAAATCACACCTATAATGGGACCTACCATATAACAACAATGCAAAACTCTTAAATCATCCAAATCAATCATCTTGGTCAAGTGACTCGTCACTTTATTCATTGTCCTTCCCTCATCGACTCATCGCTTGAGGGGGTAGTCATAATATCAACAATCATAATCAAAATCAACAAAGGATCACTCGATCATGTCAAATTGTGTTCGTCCTATGAATCATTGCTAACAACTATCATAAGCTTACCCTTTGTTAGGGAAAAATCAAATATGATAGTTAAGCTTGTAGCTCTCCTCCTTTCGGACCTATAGTAGCACTGAAGCTACCCGATCGTAGTTGGACTTACGAAAGCTTTTGCAAATTTAAGCCTTCCATCCCATTGGAAGCAATGATTCTAAGATGCACACCTTTCTCATGATTGGGGCATCTAATGTTTATTAGATCAATGATCATCATACACCCTACAATATGGCCCTAGGTGGTCTATTTTTTCTCAACGTTGTGTTTTCCCATAATGCATCACAAAAAGGGGCATCTGTAGACACCTAAAATACATCATGTTTAGGAGACTACTCATATGGGCACATCCAAAGACCATATGACTAATCTTGGACCTTTCCAAGAGCTAGAAGTGGTCCTAACCACTCACAAGGGGTAGTTCTAGCCCATTCAAGCATGGCCACTATCGACCAGAGCGGCCACCAACATAGGTCGTTGAAGCTCAGAGTGACCACGACTAGCCACTGCTCTGGATAACGGCTAGCACTGAAACATAAACTAGTTATGAATGAGGGCCTAAATCATGGAGGATGACTGCACTTGCATTGGATTCAAGTGGTTTTTGGTATGGATCTCCTAGAGCTCCTCTTGACTGCCACTTCCATGCAAATCTGTAACTGAGCCTTCCCCTCCAATGACTAGTTACATGCAGATCTGGATCTTGGCTTCTCCAAGAAGCCAAGATCTAGAATCTGGGAGGTCTACATATGCATCCTCCCAAGAACAAGAAAGGATCTGAGTTTTTATGTAGTGAAGCCCTAGCAAATTGGAGAGCGATTCTACATCCCCTTGAGGAGTAATGAAGTGTTGTCCAATTGAGCAATGACAACGCACCATTCAAGCATTCAGTTCAACATGATTTTCATTACCAATCAGTCTTTGGACATGAAGGTGACCCTTGAACATCAATTTGGATGAAGGATTGAGTGTCACAACCCTTGGTTCGTGAGGCAGAAAGTCATAGGTTCATGGTCGTTGTCTTCGACAGTGACCTGCAGTCACAGCCACCTTGAGCAATAATGGCTAGGGTTTGAGGCACTATTTCCTAAGTTTTTAGCATAGATTTCTTATTGTTTTTGCTTTATCAAATTAGATTAGCATAGATCTATCTTTTCCACTGCATTTGTATGGTGATTTCCAAGTTATTGATGCATTTCTGCTTATCTTTGCATTTTTATGCTTTCATCATGCCTCTATGTCATTTCATGCAGATCTTCAAAAGGAGCCTCATCATGAGAGGCCACATATGCTACTGATCATTCTATGTTGTTTCTTGTACGTAGATCATAGGTCCTGGACTAATTCAAAGCATCTTTGGCATCAGATCCCTCCCAGCAAGTGAGAAGAAGGCATCCGTAAGCCCTTGAACAAATTCATGTCGAATCTAAGAAGCCTGTGGAGTACACCATCCCCGTTCAGGGGCTATTCCATTTGTAATCATTGTATCAAGCGTTTGGTATCCCTAAGAGGGACCTATCTATAACCAAAGTTCAATATGAATTAATGAAAAGAGATCTTATGTTTTGTTAATTCGTTGTCTTTCATGCTTTCATGGTTTTATGCTTGATATTATGATGCAAATAGTTTAGGTGTATGCTTTTTAGGATTGTACAAAATCATGTTTTTAGATTTTGAATATAGTTGTCTTGCTTGAACTGGAATTCACATGTCTGTTGAGTCTATCATTCATGCTATTCAGCTCATGAGCTAACCTTACCTTGTACAATCCATAAGGTTTTATTTCAATCATTTACTTTGCTCATGTGGTTTGGGACTTTTTCTCTTATCATATCCAAAGCCTTATAAGCTTCTGGGATCTAAATTCATCTGCACTAGGCTTAAAATTATTTTGGATTTGTAGTACTTTCTTTTTGCCTAGGACATCGGGTGATTGAGGTAAACTAGATGGCACCATGATTTCATTCTCTTTTAGGCTACAAGGTCTACAAATTGAAATGCTCTACTTCTTTGAAATTTTATTACCTCATTTGAGCTCCTGGAGCACATCCTCACAATCTAGGCTACTCTATAATGATAGCATTATGAGAATATAGTACCATGATTAGTTTAGCAGATCCACTCTTCATCATGTCAAACGCATATTGGTGCCACATCAATTTCACTTTCATAGGACAACCACCTTTGGAATTTCCATAAACCCTTTTTATGCCTTGAAGGAATATGTGCATGTCTCAAGAAATAACTTGGTATCATCATTATTTTCCCCCCTTATCTATGTTTAAACCTTGTTTTCCATCTGCCACCTCTATCAGATCTTGAACTATTCACCCTAAACTACCCAAAAGCAATGTTGGAATATCACCAGTGAAATGAACATTATTGATCTCCATGATACAATTTGAGCCATTAGTGGGGGGATGTCGCTCATCTACCAATACTATCACTAATGAATGGGTGATGAGATATTACTATTGGTGATTAAAGAGAGCACATTTATAACTTGTATTATCACTATTTGGCTAGTGCGGTCGTTGATGGATTTGTGATGAAAACCTTGCATCAGTTATGAGAGAAATTATATATCTTTAAAGTACTTAGGACATGGATGACCTTGAGGACTTTATAAAGTTGGTATTCCTAGGGAGGACTTGGTACCGAAGGTTTTTAATGATGGGGTGATTTGGTCTTGAAATATATGATTTGTGTGATATAGTGCTCTTATTGCTCATTAATTTTATCCATCGTTGGTTATCCTCCACCATCGCTAATGAATTAGCAACAAGGGCTTCAGATGACCTTAGACACATTGGTATTTAAACCTAGGGCTTTATGAATTTGTATTACTCAAAATACTTTGGTGGGACTTAGTTAATGTTATCGTTGATCATACAGTGCCATTGCTAGTGTGTTGGTGATGGAAGCTTTACATCAATGATGGGGAGACCTTTAAGACTTAGGTATTCAGATGATTAATATGAGACCATGGTAAATACCTTTATGAAGATGTCATATTAGAACATGGGGAAACATAATCAAACATAATTTTTGGACTTTTAAGATCTTAAGTGATACTTAGGAATTAGAAATGATCATAGAAGGAGATTTATTTTAAATGAGACCTAGACCCTTAAGTTATGTTGAGCACTCATCGTGAGTTGACTGGCATGGTCAATGATTGGCCAGTGCTATCATTTATGAATCAATGATAAAGGGTTACAATGAGTGACTAACGAGAACTTGCCCTTTTTATATCAGTTTTATCATTGTTTGACTGACATGATCACTAATTGAACAACGATGGAGGATTATCATCAATGACAAGGAAGACTCTTCATATCTATTAATTAGTGTTGTTATCAATAGCTTAGCACCATCACTAATAGATAAATTATAAAATATTATGATCAATAATGAATGCTAAGAGTTTTGTTTTTTTGAATTTTGGGGGACGAAGCTTAGGGCTAGAACTTGAAAAAGACCTTTGTGATGACATAGGATTCATATGTGAGTGAAAGTGAAGAGAACTTAGGGAAATATTGAAGTGGTGATATGAAAGCCTAATGATAACTTGTGGAAGGAGTTTTGCAGGCTAATGATTTTAGGCCATGGAATTTTTAAGTGGAAAAAATATGGAACATAGGACTATAATGATGATGTGGATGAAACATTTTAACGAAGTGGTAAGGGTATATCAACTAAAATGGAAGGAATGTATGAATGAAATAGAAAAAATGGAATGAGGTGATGATAGGGGGTTATAAATCTTGGAATTTTTTTCTTGAAAACATAACAACAAGGACTATAACATGGACTTATTAAGGCTATAATGGCCTTTATAATTTAAAGTTTTCATTGTGAATCATCAACATGGGACCTTGGAATTCAATAACCCCATGAATTTATTAAAATAACCAAGACCTCCTAAAATCACCTAGACCTTTAAATTTGATATATCTTGAAAAATTAGGGGTACAAAATAGGTTGGGGTTATGCAACCCAACACAGGCTCTAACTAGGACAAGAGACATGAATGATCTTAATGATATATGAATGCTCCTAAAAACTCCAAAATCTTTGGTTGATCATCTTAATCACTCCTAATTACCTAATGACAAAATGAAAATACCAATATGAAAACAACTTCACTTGCTTATTCACCCAAGACTTGTAAAATGAAAAATTATTGTAATAGACTACTTTGAAAACAATTAAAATACATTCTTTTACCTAATCACCTAAAAGACTCGATGAACGTCCCTAATCACCTACAATGACAAGCCTTTTTTTAATATGGAAAATCGGTTACATATTTTCAACCTTTTTCACCCTCATGTTGAGAGTTGAAAGTTTTCAAATGCTAGCTATTGATAGGTATGGGTAATATTTCATCTCTCATATCATTTAACCTATTGGTGTGTTAGCCTATCTTTTGAGCAACTTGGTAAGGACCTAACCATTTAGGTTCAAACTTCTCTTTTTCACCATGCCTTTCATTTTTGGGATCCCATTACAACACTACATCACCTTTTGCAAATGGTAGTCCTTTTTCTCTTGTGTAAATTAACTAAACTATCTTCCAAGCTTCTTGAGTCATGCTTACTAAAGCTTCTCTCCTACACTCTTCCAGTTCAACAATATATTCTATCCTTATTTACAGAGCATCTGACCTTTCATGGTCTTGAAGAAGTAGATTCAGGACCGTCCTTTCTACTTGATAGGAAAAAGTGTTATTTCTCTGTAAACTAGCTCATAAGGTGTTCTTCTAGTAGCTCTTTTAATAGCAAGTCTATATTCCCACAGAACATATTTTAGATCACTATCCTAGCTTCTCTTATTTTTTCCAAGTGAACTTTTGATCCTAGTGGTAAGGTTCTTGTTTGAGGACTTATCCAAGCCATACCTTGAGGGTAGAAGTTCACAAAATGGTCTAGTTCTCTGCTATAGTTGGCATAAAAATTTATTATTACAAATGAAGTGAAGTACTTCCCAGTGTTTGTTATCAAATTCTTAGGTACTCCAAATCTGGTCAGAATATTTTCTTCTAAGAACTTTATGATCACTTCAGTTGTTGATATTTTTAATGGGGCTGCATCTACCCACTTGTTGAAGTAATTGGTTGTATTTTTGATCTTCAATAATACCTTATTTTTTGTTCTGATGTGCATCTCCTGCTATGATTGTATTGTTGATGTCTTCTAATCCTTTATTGGCCATGTAATTAGCTGGCCATGTATTTAGCTAGACCCTGGCCTTTGATGGTTTTTACTATTTTGAACTCAACATCATACTTCTGCAACTTGACCATCCATTTTACAGAGCTACCGATAGGCTCATTTTTAGTGAAGATATTTTTAACTGTTATGTATGAGATGTAGGCTATCACTTTATTGGACCCAAATATACCTTTGAAGTGATCTAAAGTCCTTATCAAAGTGAAAGCCTATTTTTCTATCATTGTGTACTTTAGTTGAGTTTCTTTAATTCCAGTGCTCATGAAAACTATGGGCCTTTCATTCTTTTCTGGGTCTTTTTGTGATAATACAATATTGATGGTATCTTCCAAAGTAAAAGAATAAATATTGAAATATTTTGAATAATCATGGTAGGTCAGCACATGGGCTTGCATGATCTCATATTTTATGTTCTTGAAAATTTCTAGGTTATATTCAATCCAATTAACATTTCCATCCTTTTTAATCATTTCATTTATGGGCTTTGCAATCTAAAAAAAATTGGGAATAAACCTTTGAATAAAGTTGATTTTACTAAAAAATATCCTGACTACTTTTAAGTTATTTGGTGGGGGGATCTTTGCAATGGATTCAGTACTTTAAGGATTGATATTGATTCCTTTCTTGGACATGACATGTCCTAGCAACTTACCTTGTGTGGCACCGAATATGCACTTATTGAGATTCAAAGAGATGCCAAACTATTTTCACCTTTCAAAGACCTAAGATAGGTGTTTAAAATGATCTTCTAAATTTTTAGAGAAAACTGTTATATCATCCAAATACACCACTACTATTTTGAAAATAAGTTCTTAAAGGTAAAATCCATTGCTCTTTGAAAATTTTATTTGGTATTCATGAGACCAAACAATGTCTTGAGGTATTCAAAGGTTCTCCAAGGAGTAGTAAATGTGGTCTTTTATCTATCCTTAATATTTACCTAAATTTTATTGTAGCCTAAAAATCCATCTAGTAAAGACATTCTAATTGATCCTACAACTACCTGTAGCAATTACTGTATATTCATAAGTAGATAGTTATCTTTAAAGAATTCTTATTCAAATTCCTAAAATCCACACACAGTCTGATATCACCATTCTTCTTTCTGATATGCACCAGATTAGCTATCCAAGAAGAGAATCTAAATTTCTTGATAATCTTGGCATCTAATAGTTTCTACACTTTTTTTTGCATCATAGGGTGTAAAGTCAAATTAAACTTTATTTATTTATGCATATGAGGTTTTGTGCCTTCTTTCAGAGGAATAATGTGAGACATCACTTCAGTTTTGAATGTTCTAAGATCATCATAGCTCTAGGTAAAAGAATTCATATTCTTCTTAAGATGATTTATGTATTGTTTCATTTCTTAATTTTGCTAGAGCATTGTTGAATTTTACTATTTTGGGTTCTTGCTCTATCCCTATATTGACCTCACCAGCTTTCAATTTTTGAAAAATAAGCCTGTGAGCTCTATCAAAATCATTAAAGAGGCTTTCTAAAGAAACCAATCCTCTCGCGATCTTATTTGTTTTTAATTTATCATTTCCACAGGTTCTTCAATGACATATTTTAAATTTTATTCATCTTCTTCATCACATAAAACATCAACATAATTATTTTACATGGTCATAAAATCTTTAATTTCAATATCATATTAAAAAATCTATAGGTACACAATGTTATCTGGCATAGATGGATGATAAAAAAAAGTAGTGGGAAACCTATCCATGTATTTGGTAGCTATTTTAGGGCTATCTACATCAGATGTGTTTAAAACTAACAAGTATACTGCATGATTTTCACTTCTAGGGATGTAGGATATATTGAAGGCAAGAAATTTATTGATATCATCTTGAACTATCTGCTTATATTACCTTAGCTTGGGGTGTTTTGTCTGATATTTATCTTTAACTTACTGAAATATAAGTTCTACATCTTTGTAGATGGTCAGGTAATTAATGCCTTGTTGGAGCTAAAATTGACTCAACATCAGATACCCCCAAATTTAAATTTTTGGTTTCAAAGCTTTCACCCAAATTTGTTGGTCTCTGTTGCATTCAAACTTTTGAAAAGTTGGTCTTTAATTTTTGGCCCTTAGGAGCCATTATAAAAAGGTTCATCTTTCCCTAAGTAATAAGGATAAATCAGATTTAAAGTTGTAGCCAAGAATTTTTAAGTTGAATACCTTTTGGTCATTAAGTGAAACAACCGTTGAAATTTCCTCTATTATTAAAAGACTTATAAATTCTAGGAAATAAAATATTCACTAAGAAGGTCCCTCTAGTCCTTTGGTCCCTAAGAAAAATTAAATGAAGCATTTGGTCCTAAGTGGAAAGAAACAGTTTTGCTAAATCCTAAGGTCTAATAAAAATTAAATGGTCAAATGAGGGTACACACCCCCTTTGTGGTAAAACCCGTGCAACTCTTTCAATCTGGATGGATGCATGCGACTACCTCAAGATCTAGACAGATGCATGCTCATAAGCATCTTGCTAGTTAAAAGAATAATGTCATGGTCTAAATTTGCATAACATAAAGTCTAAGGCTAATAGAAATTGTAATAAACCCAAAGTGAAGGGTCATGCACCCCTTTGGTTAAATATTGGGCAAATCACATGATCTAAACGGCAGTGCTCGACCCATGGTTAATCCGACGGAGCGTGCACGCTAAGTTATCTAATAATTAAAAGCCAAAGTCTAATATGGTTATAACCTAAGGTTTCACAAAATTTAAATCAAGGGTATGCACCCCTTTTAGCTAAACAATGAGCAAGTTCGGTCATCTTGACGATAACGCTTGATCCTATCTTGATCCGATGGTAGGTGCTCATCAAAGTAATCAAAGGTTAATTACAAACTTCATTAAGAGTAAACCAAGCTTAGCATTAATAATATGATGCTTATTAAAGGTTTTAAATCTTCAATCATGTGTTAAAAGACTTATAGCTTTGCTGATCTGGATGAGTGCACGTGAATCCTCATTAATCCAACGATGCGCGCTCCTAGACGTGCAAGGTCTTTAAGAGGTCAAATTTTAAGGTTGTTAGTGCTAGTAAAAGCTTGATTAGCCTGTTTAATTAATGTGGTTTTAAATCCAATCTCACGATAAATCTTGAAGATAACTAGCACGTAACTTCTCAGATTCTGAATGATAGCGCATGACCTGATTAAGATCTACCGATGTGCACTACCTAAGATAATTGATCCTTAATATCAAAAGTTTAATAGCACCCAGGAATCAGGTTTTAATTAATCCTCATTAGCTTTAAGCTAAGCATGATTAACAAGGGTTCTAAACACATAATAAATGATTCCCCCTTGGGGTAAAAAGTGCACAACTTCTCAAGATCTTGATGGTAAGATCATGGAGAGATAATCAAAATTTAAAATGCTTATGGTTTAATCAAAAACTATTAAAAGTTTTAATCACTGATCAATTTTAATAAATCTAGATTATGTGTGGGTTTAATACATTAATTAATAATGAGCATACTGAGAGTTATAAAGTTTAGGCCTAAGTGTTTTAAATCAATTTATTGTTAACCTAAGGTTTTTGGCCTAATGCTCGAGATTAATCTAATTAATTGTGCATTTATATGTATATCATTGGACTAATGACCATGCAGGTTTTGG
This sequence comes from Wollemia nobilis, assembly GCA_028583015.1. Classification (NCBI taxonomy): domain Eukaryota; kingdom Viridiplantae; phylum Streptophyta; class Pinopsida; order Araucariales; family Araucariaceae; genus Wollemia; species Wollemia nobilis. The sequence continues at coordinate 773,626 of JAQPPZ010017049.1, read as the reverse complement.
GATCTCGATGATAGTGCACAAGGTGAACTAGATCTAATGGTAAGCGCTCTCCTTGGTGCTCAGATTTTAAATTGGTAAATATTTTGCCTAGGTGCCTTAAGTGTTGATTAACCATTGATTAATTTTAAGATAATCAAGTTGTAAAATTTTCCTCTTTCGGACTAACCAACATGCAGATTGGTGAATCTTGATGGGCGCACCTCCATGAGTGGATCTAATGATAAGCACCTAGAAGAGATGATCAATTTTTAATGATATATATTTTGAGCTAACCCCTTTGCAGGACCAAGGTGGCAAAATATTTACAAGACATTTCCCATGAAAGCTACTATCAACCACGTTCTTAATACCACGTCAGAAGAAAGTGCAACCCAATGACCAATGAAAATATTGTAAATGATTGGAAGTACACAAACCAAAGTCCTCATGGATGTACAGGCTGAGGAAGATCGCATACCATAACTATTCAATTTTAGAAGTAATGCAATGGCAGACATCTATTGGCTAGATTCAAAAGGTTGTTGGTGAAGCTGCATTAATGATACTCCATGCAAGATTAATGAGGCCACTCCACCCTCAAGTACTTAAACCCCCACTCTTGAACGTCACTACCATCCTGGTTATCTTAAGTAAAGGAATCATAGAGCAAGGAACTGGTGTTGGTGAGCAAAAATTTAGGAGAAAATTTAGGAGAGTGTGTTTCTATGAGTCGAAGTGTTTTTTGAAAATGAAATGGCCACTTGGGGAGCTACCTTCATGCCTAAAGATACTAAAGAGGTAGTGAAATTTATCACTGACCAGTCACCATATGTTGAGCTCCCTAGGGAAGTTGTTACTGGGATGGGGCTGTATGATTTCTCCAAAAATTTTGGGCCAAACAAGAAGCTCACATCGGCCCAACAATATGAAATTGAAAATACTTGTATTCGAAGCTTTGCACCCACCATGGAAAATTTGCAATGTGCCCCATGGCTGCTAGCTGAATTGTTCTTCAAGGCATGGAAATCACAAAACCAGGGCATTCCCAGGAGCAATCGATGGACCAAAAATGTAGGGAAGCTGATATGTCCTAGAGTATACTACTCTTCGGACCTGATGGTATGGCTGGTAGTGGCCTATGATGAGAACACCAAAACTTTTCGAGACAACAAAGATCGGCTAGTGTTTAGCATCATGGCCAAGTGCATCCAGAGAGTCTTCAACTTGATGCCTTCAAACACACCACTATTTCTCCAGGTAATTGAAAGACAGTCCCACAAGTTAACTGAGTTAGAAGCTTTCAAAATATTTTTTGAGTCATATGAGCCTGTACAATATGAATTCCCCATTAGAAAGACTGCCTTCAAACCCTGGGTCAAGGATTTTTGTGATATGATTAACATCATTTTGGGAGTAGAAGAACTCAGTGTGGTAGGGAGAAATATTTTGTACCTAGTAGCATAGAGTAATAGGAGAACAAATCCCCCCATCTATGCCTGGGAAGAAGAATTGAGTAGGCAAATGCACTCACAATTAATAGAGTTAAAAAAAGTAGTTTTAGAGCAAAGGAAAGAAATACCCCCATTCTCCCATTACTCAATCCTCATGCACTTGATAGCTGGGCAGTTAGGAGACCAAAGTAAAGAAAGGCTAGGAGCCACTAGGAGTCCCTATGTCCAGAATAGGTTCTCGAAGATGCATGAAGGACGCTCTCACTTGGGGTGGTTTTGTGACAATTTCATGGTGGAGATTCACTGGATTCTAACAGGAGACCTCCCTGAAAGAATGGGACCTAGAGTCAAAGCTTTCCTCAAAAAGGAAGAAATAGGGGATTACTTCCTCTCTAAATATTTCACATACATTAGACTTTATGGGGTGAAAATTCCCCCTAAGTTGTTACCCATGTACTGCCCTTTCTCTCTGGCTGCCCTAGAACTTGTGAGATAGGTTGTAGAAGAGGCCAAAATGAGGTTAGTGAAGAAGCATGGTAGGGTCCCTTGGCTCAACGTTCCTTGTAAGTTTGGGTATTACATATTTTTAGGATATCCAACCCTGTTCAAAGGCATGTATGATTTGGAAAACCTAGATTTTGAGGAAGTAACTTGGAGGCCCTATGATCCTACTAAAAAATACATGGAGATGATGAGAACTCACCAATACGCCTATGTACACCATAGAAAATATCAATATGAAGAAGAACTCTTGGAAGCCATGGAGAAGGGAGAAGACTTACACAATGTATGGGAAAAATTCCCTTATGAAAAAAGAGGTAATTCACAGATTCAAAATCCATATGAATACCCCCTAGAGTTACTCTCAATAAGAAGGATTTATGTGGATGCAACAACCCCTCTCTTCCCTGCAACAACCCTAATAGTTTGTGAAGATGTTGTACTGGAAATCATAGAAGATCAAGGTATTGATCAAATGGAGATTTTAGTGAATATGGTAGATATTGTAGATCACCAAATTTAGGTTCCTGAGAGTTCTCACCTCAGGATAGAAGCAGCACCTAGCACTTCCCAAGAAACTCCTGCAGGATCTAATATAGAGAAAGGAAAGGAGATTGCCATCGTATCCTCCCAAGAACTTACAATTTTAGAGAAGCAAGCTATAGTTCCTATTTCTGATAAGTTGTTAGCCCTTACTAGTGTGAGGAAATTAGCCCCAAAAGCCATCCCCAGGTCTCTGAAGATCAATGATAGAGAAGTTCAAATCCCACCAGTGATACAAATGAACATGATGAAAGTAGGTGGTTTTGGAGACATATTCAGAGGACATCAGGTTAAACTACAAGAAGTTATACCTACCCCTAAAACAAAGAAGCCCAAGCTGACTCTAACATTAGCAAAGGTCACACTAGAAAGGGTGGAAGAAGAAACAATTTTTAGTGCTGCCAGTGAGCAAGAATTATAGATGATAGCAGGAATGGGTGGCATGGAAGAAAGTTCTACCATAGGAGTAGAAGAAGACATATCCAGGACATCCATGGCAAAAATATCTATACCTACTCCACAGAAACCTTTTGCCTTCCGAATTGATGATAACACAGGAGATATCTCACTACAGGGAGAAGATGATGACATGGTCAAATTGAACAAAGCCTTGCAAGAGAAAACTATGAAACATCTACTCCAGAAAAATAAGGATTTGAGAAGTCAACTAGAGGTGAAAGATACTAAAATAATAGAAATGCAAGCCATGATTAACAACTTGCAAGAACAATTGTCTCAAGTGACCATTACACAAGTGCAACCTCCTGAAGCTAATGAAGAGATAGATTATGCAGTCTACCTCTCTAAAATCAGGAGAGAAATATCTTTTAAAATACAGGATAGAATTGATGGAATCACAAAAATGTTTTGGTAGATCAGATTGATCCAATTCACTACCCAAGAGATGAGGAGCCTACTATATCAGAAAGAGCAAGACTTAGAAATCATTCATCCCATTCTCTTGCTAATGGCTAAATATTTTGAAGAGATGCAGGATAAGGAGGTGATCTTGGAGGATGGCACTGAAGTAAAAGATAGTTTTGAATTCATGAAGGTATCAGTGTTTGAAGGGAACTTAGAAAAGTGGTACAATGATGCAGTAGAGATGAACTCCTTACTAAATGACATAAAGGAAAAAATGGCAGAGATCGGACTATCATTAGAGGAATTCCTAGAGACTACCAACATAGAAGATCTCATCATGAACAAAATAGAGGAGTTTGACTATGAACCTGATGATGAAAAAGAGATGGCTAGATAGGCTACATTCTTGGTTAATACTATGGATTCCCTTACTACTATGTATGAGAAAAATAAAGTTTTTATTAACATACAAAAGAGTAGAATCCTGCAAGAGATGAATACAGTGAGGTTTGTTGTAACCTTTCATACCGATGCATGGAGGCTCATTGAAAAGTAGATCAAAAAACTTTAGCAGATCAAAAAAATGAAGAAAACCAGAGTACGTGGTCTACAGATGAAGCTAAATACACCTCTAGGGGAAGAAATAAGGATCATTGAAGTAGGCCAAAGTTTGAAAATAGAAATCTAGCCAGAAGATGAGGTTGGAATAGAAGAAGAATACTCATCAGAGATAGAGTCAACTGATCAGTGAGCTAATCAAACAAAAAGTCACGACCAAATCTAGAATACAAGTAAAAGGGGGTAATGGGAGACAATTGTATAGTATTTGGAAGATCAAAGGAGATGGATGACAAGTGTAAGGCCTAGATGAGGCCAAAAATAATCGAATCAAGAACTAGAGGCTATAAAAGAAGCAACCATGGTCAGAATCAACATCAAGCTTTAGAGATAGCAAATTCTTGCTAAGAGGTATACTTGAGTGCCCTGTAGTTGTGCTATTGTATTCCCTTTGTGTCTATCTTCTTTTCATCCCTCATTCCTCCCCTTTGTTGTGCAGGTTTTGATAGAATAGTGCTCAAGAAGTTGAGATCATTTCCAGATCTATTGAGCCTGAGGTCCAAAGACTTTTCTGTTACCAGATTGGAATAGGAGAGTAGAAGAATTTTGTTACATTATTTGAACAGAATTTCTTCATTGTATTAATACATTTTACAGAGTTAAATGGCATTCTACCAACTCTGCATGTAACTTTCTTGAAAATTAATACAATTTTGGGCTTCATTTCTGTCAATTCATTGTCTTCAGTTCTGTGTGTAGCTTCATGATATATTACATTATTTGAATGTGTTATGAATATTTCTTTCATTGGTTAACTATTAGGTTTATTATGATATTCGAATGAATTTAATAGCACCAATTTCTTCTTTTCTCCATTCTTTCTGTTCATTTGAATGTGTTATTAAAATTGCTATAACAACCCAATGAATCTAGGCACCGGTCTACACATAAGGCATAATTAGAATTGTTATCCTTGCTTGGTCAATTTTATAAAAGTAGTTTAAAACTAAAATTTGGAAGTGCATAAACTTGTAAAATATTTAAGTTTACCATAGGGGTTTCCTTACCCATTTTGGTCCATTTAAATCTAATAATAAAATATTTTACCAAAATAAAGAGGTAGGTTGACCAGAGCCTGTAATAGCTCATTGGTTTCAAATAAATTCTTGTAGCATGACAACTCAATCCTATGGATGCAAGAAATTGTTCCAATAGTATTTTGGCATCGTTGTTGGGGATAGAATCTTCTTGATTTTAGACCTAGGATTTCAATGACTATATTTTTAATCAACAGGTGGCCAATTGAAATAAAGAACCTACAATTTAATTTTTGCATCTTTTATGTTCTTTGTTTCTTTTTGTTCGTGATTTTCAATTGTCTTTTTGAAGTGTTCTTGATTTTTCAAAACTTTCTTGAAAACTCCCCAAGAATCATCTCCTGTGAGGCTGAGAGTATAAATATCAAGCAATCTTGATCATACATTCTATTCTTTCTGCACTACCTATGTTGGCGACTCTGTCTGATCAAACCCAAAAATAAAAAATCAAGAAAGAAGGAGCAGAACATGTTGGCGCATACGAGGAGAAGTGGTAAGGAGCTATTTCTAGAATTTGAGAACCCTAAGGTATTTACCCACAATCAAAAAATCCTAATTCTGAAAAGTATTGTGTATGAAAATAAATCTTATTTTACTAGTAGAAAGTACGTAAAGAAAAGTAAGAATCAAAATATTACTGCTATAGATATTGTTGTAAATGGTGTTTTAAATTTTGTTGTAGATAATACATCCAATTCTTCTTAGTCTCATAGCCCTATTATTAGTAATATTATAGTAGATAACTCAATAGATTATACTGAAGTTACCCAACCCACCATTCCTGTAGGTAGTGCTACTATAAATCAGAATTTTGTTACCCCTACAGTCACAATGGCTCATGTAAATATTCAAAATCAAAATCAAAAAATAAAAATCAAAATAATCAGAATGTTCAACTATGGAGAACTAATAGGTATAGACCTTTCATTTTACCTATAAATATGAATGCCTTACCTAGTAAAGCCCATAAGTATTTACCCAAATTTTAGGGAAATAATGCAGTTATTGGTGAGGACCATATCAAGAGTTTTCTATATGCCATGGATAGTTTAGAAGTAGAGAATGAAGATGTAGTCCTAAGGTTATTCTTGCAAACATTGGAAAAATATGCCAGAGAATGGTTTAACACCCTCCCAACCAATGATATTGTAAACTTTGCAAAAATGGAGACTGTATTCCTGAGAAAGTTTGGAGAAAGGAAAAATGAGCAATCCCTTTTAACTGAATTAGCTACCATGAAGAAGAAAGAAAATGAAGTTGTCAGTGATTTCAATAGAAGATTTTCTAAAACTAGGAACAAAATCCCTATAAACCTCAGGCCTAATGACATCCAGTCTATTTGTTTCTATAAGAATGCTTTCCCAAGGGAGTTTAATTATGAGTTGAGGCAAGAGCAAGCCACCACTATTGATGAATGTATGGATAAAGTAATAGATATTGAAAGAAACATGTTAGATAGTGGGAAAATGAAACCATACTCTCTAGAAACAAACCAACCTGATAGAAAGCCTAAAAAGGTAGCCTTCAATTTACAAAGAATATCTAAAGTAGATCCTATGGAAAAATTAGCTAATCAGGTGATAGAGATGTTCAACACTATGAATAACAGGTTAGCTAGAATAGAAAGAAATAATGGGAATAATGGTGAATCATCACAACCAGAAAGGCTCCAGATTGATAATCGCCCTCCTTTCAAAAATAATTTCAATAGAAATTGGGGAAACAACAATAACTCAGATGAAGGTAATAGAAATAGGAACAATGGAAATAATAACTAGAAGAAGAGAGAATCTGATAGAGACCAAAATAATGTTCCAAACCCTATCCCATCTGTTAATCTCATAGAAATTTTTCCTTATTTTTGCTCAACCTGTGATGCTCCCCACAATCTAGAGGGATGTGGAATATATTTAAGTACACAACATAATGTAGATCTTAATGATGATTCAGAAGATGACATAAGAATAAATGCTTGTTGGTCTTTAGAAGATGAATCAAGAGAAAGACTTTTTGAGGAAAACATGGATAAATATGCTTCCAATCATCATCCCCAGATCTTAGTGGTTGAAGGTACTAAAATTTTGCAAAGACCACAGGAATCCAGATATGACAAAATGAAGCTAGGGAAATTAATTCCAACTGCTAAAGAGGTAGAGGAATTAGAAGCTACTCATACTCTGAACTTAAGGAATAGAATAGTCCTAGATAGAATAGAGAAAGCTTCTACTAGTGAAATAAGAAAACAATCCTCCACCAATAGGAATACTAGTAAAGAAAAAGTTGATAAGACCCCCAAAAAGGTAATCCTAGATCTGGTAGAATTAGAAGAAGAGATGCCTAAAGAAGAATGCACCAAACCACTTGATGTGAAAAATATAGAGTTTGATGTTGGTTCAGAACTTAGTAAACAGAAAGTAAATATCACATTTGGTGAGCTCATGAAGGTTCAACAATATAGAGAACAAGTCTGTAGAGCATTTGGACTCATTGAACAAAAATAAGATCCATCTTGCAATGCTGCTAGACAAATCCAATAGGATACCAGGTCACCATCCTCTATCAGACCCTTCTATGTTTCTTTAAGATACAATTCAGATGAAGGAGAAAGGTATGTGATCCACAATTGTATGCTTGATAGTGGAGCTTCACATAATATCATGCCCAAGATGATAGCTGATCAAATGGGATTAATTTGTACAAGAGATTCTGCTCCTATGTCAGTAATGGATAGTAGGCAAATACCTTGTATTGGAGTAATAACTGGATTATTAGTTTATCTAGACCAACATCCCAAAAAGGGTATAGTGATGGATGTTGCAGTAGTTGATGTTGATCCTTTCTTTTCATTGCTACTAAGTAGGCATTGGGTAGAACAATTAGGGGGATCTATTCAATTGGATTGGTCCTATGCTACCATTCCTATTTTTGATAAGGAAAATGTAACTCTCTAAAGAGAACCTTTCAATAAATATTCTGTAGAGTTGATTAAGTCAGATGATACTATGATAAACTTGGTAAATTTAGTAGAAGAAAAAGGTATGGGAGTATATTCAATATGGCATAACCCTTTCCTTATAGAGGTACCAGAAGCTAAGGACATGGATCCAAAAATCATGAAGATGGTTGATGCTGAATCTGATAGAGTGTTGACATAGGAAATGTGGACAATGACTTTTGATGGAGCTAAATCTCAGTCTGGAGCAGGTGCAGGAGTTAATCTGACTGATATAAAAGGAAATTACCTTGGTATTCCTTACAGACTAGAATTTCCTTGCACCAATAATGTAGCTGAATATGAAGCTTTATTACTTGGACTCAAAAAAGCTAAAGAGTTAGGCATAAATTACTTGACTGTAACTGGTGATGCAGAATTGATTATCCAATAGATAAGAGGAAAATACCAAACCAAACATCCTAGGTTAAAATAGTATAAAACTGTAGTATTAGAAGAGATTGACAATTTTTTGGCTTTCAATATTTCATACATTCCTAGAGAATAGAACCATATTGTTGACCTACTAGTTGTAAATGCATCAGGTATGGATAATCCAGAAATCACTATAGAGTATATGGATAGATTTCCAACTATCTCAGTTTATAAACCTTCTGTACCAGATAATATTGTCTACTTACAGGTTTTCCAAGATGATGTTGATATAAAGGACTTCATGACATTACAGAATCAATATGCAGATATAATTTGTGATGAAGAGGATGAAGAGAAACTAAAAGATCAGATAGGAGAACCAGTAGAAGTAATCCAACTAAAAACAAATAGAATACCAAAAGGATTGGTTTCTCTAGAAATTTTATTTGATGATTTTGATAAAGCATACAAACCTCTTCTAAAAGAGACTATAGCTGAAGATGTCAACATTGGTATAGTTGAAGAGCCTAAAATAGTAAAAATTGACAAAGCTTTACCAGAAAAAGAAAAAGCAGGATACATAAGTTTCTTAAAAAGAAATAAAGAACATTTTTCTTGGACATATGAAGACCTCAAAACCTTCAAAATAGATGTTATGTCACATATCATACCCCTGAAGGAAGATACCAAGCCTTTTAGATAGAAACAAAGGAAGTATAATCCTACTTTACACCCAATAATGCAGAAGGAAGTACAAAAGCTGCTAGATTCTAAAATTATCAAAAAAGTGAGATTCTCATCTTGGATATCCAATTTGGTACTAGTAAGAAAGAAAAATGGGGATATCAGACTCTGTGTAGATTTTAGGAACCTAAATAAAATCTCACTAAAAGATAATTATCCTTTTCCCAATATGGAACAATTGTTACAAGCAGTAGTTGGGTCATCCAGAATGTCACTATTAGATGGATTTTCTGGATATAATCAAATACAGATTAATCCAGAGGATAGACACAAGACAACATTCACTACACCATGGGGTACTTTTGAATATTTGAGAATACCTTTTGGTCTGATGAATGCAGGGGCAACTTTCTAGAGAGCAATGGATTTCGCTTTCAAAGGTCTGATGTTCAAAATAGTGGTTGTATATCTAGATGATATTACAGTATTCTCTAAAAATCTAGAAGATCACTTGGAACATCTTGCTACAGTTTTTCCAGGTGTAAGGAGTTTGGAATTTCCTTGAATCCTAAGAAATGCATATTTGGAACCACACAAGGAAAATTACTGGGCCACATAGTTTCAAAAAAAGGAGTAAGTATAGATCCAGAAAGAATAGAGGCTATCTCAAAAATTCCCCCCTAAAAACATTAAAGGAGTCAGGTCTTTCTTTGGAAAAATAAATTTTGTAAGAAGATTTATTCCTAATTTTGTAGAGATGACCAAGCCTATTAATGATATGGTCAAGAAGACTGGAGAAATAAAGTGGACACCAAAAAATATGGAAGCATTTAAAAATATTAAAGAAGCCATTTCAACTGCCCCTATTCTTAACCTGCCCTGATTATTCAAAAGATTTCAATATATATTCATTTGCATCTGATCATTCTATTGTTGCAGTCCTTTCTCAAAAGGATGATGAAAATAATGAAAGACCAATAGCTTTTATGAGTTCAGGTTTGAAGGGAGCACATCTCAAATATACTCTATTAGAAAAATATGCTTATGCAGTAATCCAAGCCTTAGAGCATTTCAAGAATATATTTGGTTCTAATAAAGTTTTATGTTGCATTCCTTTCATAGCTATAAAGGATGTCTTTACTCAATCTGAACCATTAGGAAATCCTGCAAGGTGGATGGTAAAACTACTACAATATGATGTTGAATTCAAAATAGTTAAAACTGTAAGAGGGTAGGGCTTAGCTAAATACTTAGCTTATAAATAAGGAGAAGACTCTAATAACATTGCTATAGTAGATGAAATGCATGACATCAGAAGGACTAATAATGTAGAATGTAAGTGGTATGATGACATATTAGCTTATCTTCAAACTCTATCTTTCCCTAGAGGTATGTCAGCTAGCAAAATGAGATCAGTAAAACTGCAAGCACAAAAATATCATGTACAAGATGGTATGCTTTATTGGAGACACCCTGATGGTGTATTACTAGTCTATCTGTTTGAAAAAGAAGTCCTAGAAGTAATTAAAGAATTTCATGATGGTTTCTGTGGAGGACATTTTGCACCAAAAGCCACTGCTAACAAAATTATGAGAGCAGGTTATTATTGGCCTTCCCTTTTTAAATATGTATATCAATATGTGAGGAATTGCCATAACTATCAAGTTTTTGTAGGTAAGAAGCATTTGGCAGCTATGCCCCTCAAGCCAGTGATCATAGAAGCACCATTTACACAATGGGGCATCGATCTGATTGGAGAGATCAATCCAAATTCATCAGGCAGGCACAAGTGGATCATAACTGCAATAGATTACTTCACTAAATGGGTAGAGGCTGCTCCTTTGAGAAACTCCACAACTCAAACTATTATTAATTTCTTAGAAGAAAGTATTCTAACTAGATTTGGAGTTCCTCAAAAACTAGTAATAGATAATGGGAAATATTTTACATCATTTGAGATGATAGAATTTTATGCTAAGTATGGAATAGAACTTTCTCACTCTACAAATTATTACCCTCAAGGAAATGGTCTCGCTGAATCATCAAATAAAAACTTAATAACCAGAATTAAAATATCATTGGGTAAGAATAAAAAGAGTTGGGATAGTGAACTAAAATTTGCTCTATGGGTAGATAGATTATCACTCAAAAGAAATACAGGAAGAACTCCTTATGAAATGGTGTATGGAGAAAAAGCCTTATTGCCCCCTAGGATAGAAAAATTAGCATTGTCCCTATTGTTGCAAGATCATGAGAATCCTAATGCTTTACAAAGAAGGTTAGATCAAATTGCCTTGTTACAAGAACAAAGAAGAGAAACTCTTAACAGGATGATTGAACAAACTCAAAAAACTATGAAATTGTTTAATAAGAAAGCTAAAGGTACTCCCTTCTTTGAAGGAGATATAGTAATCTACTAGGATCCTAAAAATGATAGACATGGTGAAAAAGGAAAGCTTGAACCTAAATGGCTTGGCCCATACCAGATAGTTCAAATTGTTGGTCAAAATACTTATAAGTTGCAAACCTTGGAAGGAGAACCAATGAAAATTCCTATAAATGGTCTACATCTCAAGATTTACAACCCCTGCTATGGGGTCAGGAGGGAGGAAATGCCCTAATAATAAAAAATAAAAAATAAAATAATAAAATAAAATAAAATAAATAAAATAATATAAATATATATAATAAAAAATAAAGTTGTATTTTTGTCAGAATGTTGTGTTGTTTTGTTTTCCTTACTGTATGTTGTATTGTTTATTTTGTGTTGTTTTGTTTGTATTGTTTTCTCATTTTGTTATAAGGTAGAAGAGTATTCCTTACTGTTTATTTCTCTAAGACAAGCAGGAGAGGAGGAAATTTATTTTAGATTTTGATGTTGCTTACAATTTTATAAATTTGAATGTTTATGCAATTATCATATGGTATGAGATAAAACAGAGTAAAATCAGAGTTGTTGGTCCATCATGATGAAACCTCACATTGCAAACAATACTAAAAGAAATTTTAGGGTCCAAAGGATAGAGTTATCTTTGGTAAAATGATTGAGCCAAAAATCATTACACTCAATCCTTTAGCCAAAAACTGATCCTCAACTTAGGCACACTCATTGCACAATTTGCATTCATCAAAATATTTCTCAAAAGAGAAAGAAAACCATTTATAATGCAAATTGAGTTAGTGTCTGAGATATCTTGGAAAACCTCTACCGGGGCTATAGATGCTTGACTGGCAGTAGAGTAAAACCATATGGGATCAGTAGCATCTCCACCGAGGCTATAGATGCTTGACTGGCAATGGAGCCCTACAAATGGTGAAAATATTTAAGAGTGAAATTACCTAATAGGCTTAACCATTGTCCAAACATGATAAAGTTTTGGAAGATCAAGAAATCAAAATGAATGCACTAACACACACTTAGGCCAAGGCATGATGGAACAAGTGACTTTGATAAATTATGTATAATCATATCCTAAGACCTTGCTGAACAATCATAACAATATTTTAAAAGGCACATCTGATCTTAAAATTTTGATCCTTTGATCTAAATTGACTAAAGAGAATAATAGTTTTTGGGTACTCTATTGTTTTAAGATCATGTATATTGTTTCTTTTTAGTTTAGAGTTTTTATGTTTTATGTTTCTAATCAGGTTTAACAGTTTGTGATTCTGTCTAAAGCTTGTAATGAAACCAAGAGATTCTAGAATCCTCAAGTGCTTCAAGTTTTCAACACATTGTCCCAATTAGAGCCTATGTTGGAGCCAAAATTGACTCAACATCAGATACCCCTAAATTTGAACTTTTGGTTTCAATGTTTTCACCCAAATTGTTGGTCTCTATTGCATCCAAATTTTTGAAAAGTTGGTCTTTAATTTTTGGCCCTTAGGAGCCATTATAAAAAGGTTCATTTTCCTAAGTAATAAGGATAAATCAGATTTAAAAGTCGTAGCCAAGAATCTTTGAGTTGAATATTTTTGGTCATTAAGTGAAACAACCTTGAAATTTCCTCTATTATTAAAAGACTTATAAATTCTAGGAAATAAAATATTCACTAAGAAGGTCCCTTAAGTCCTTGGTCCCCATGAAAAATTAAAAGAAGGATTCAATCCTAAGGTCTAATTAAAATTAAATGGTCAAATGAGGGTATGCGCCCCTTTGTGGTAAAACCCATGCAACTCTTTCAATCTGGATGGATGCATGCGGCTCCCCAAGATCTAGATGGATGCACGCTCATAAGAAACTCAAGTTAAAGCAATAATACCATGGTCAAAATCTCATAATATAAAGTCTAAGGCAAATAAAATTAATAAACCCAAAGTGAGGGTCATGCACCCCTTGGTTAAGTATCGAGCAAATCGCAAGATCTAGATGACAGCGCTTGATCCATGGTTAATCCAATGGAGCGCGCCCACTAAGTTGTCCGATCTTTAAAAGCTAAAGTCTAATATGGTTTATAACCTAAGGTTTTGCAAAAATTAAATCAAGGGTATGCACCCCTTTCAGCTAAACAACGAGCAAGTTTGGTCATCTTGACGACAGCGCTTGATCCTATCTTGATCCGATGATAGGCACTCATCAAAATAATCAAAGGTTAATCACAAACTTCATTAAAGGAAAACCAAGCTTAGCATTAATAATCTGATGCTTATTAAAGGTTTAAAATCATCAATCACATGTTAAAAGACTTGCAACTTTGTCGATCTGGATGAGCGCACGTGAATCCTCGTTAATCCAATGATGCATGCTCCCAAACATGTGCAAGGTCTTTAAGAGGTCAAAGTCTAAGGTTGGTCAACATCGGTAAAAGCTTAATTAACCCATTTAATTAATGTGTATTAAAGCTAATGTCATAAAAAAACTTGGAGATAACTACCACACAACTTCTTAGATCTGGATGATAGCACATGACCTGATTAAGATCTACCGGCATACACTACCAAAGATAACTGATCCTTAATGTCAAAAGTTTAATAAGCACCCAGGGATAAGATTTTAATTAATCCTAAAAAATAAAACTAATTATGATTAAGCAAGGTTCTAAGCGCATAATAAATGATTACCCCTTGGGGTAAAAATCATACAGCTTCCAAGATCTTGATAGTAAGCACGTGGAGAGGTGATCAAAATATAAGTGCTTATTGTTTAATCAAAAGTTATTAAAAGACCTTAATAACCAATAAATTTTAATTAATCTAGATTATACATGGATTTAATACATTAATTAGTAATAAACATGTTGAGAGTCATAAATCTAGGCCTAAGTGTTTTAAATAAAATTATGGTTTATCTAAGGTTTTTGGCCTAATATCAAGGATAATCTAATGATGGAGATCCACGAAACTCACGACAGATTCTTAATTCACATTCATTACAGTTGGAACTGATTTACAAAAATGGCAGCAGTCTACCAGTTAAAAATCCTTTACTCTAAGAGTTCATTATTTTCTTTTCCTCTTACAACATCTTCCATCTAGGAAGAACAACCGTCTAAACTGGTCTAGAATCGCCCTCTTGCCTTCACGTCTACAGCTATGGCTCCTAGTTCCACCCCTTGTGCATGCCTTCACTTCCCCTTTTAACATCTCTAGCATGACTCTTCATTTCCCTTTTTTGACCCTTCATTTCAATTCTCGTGCCTCTTCGTTGTCTGTGCTTTCGAGCGCCTTCCTTTTCGACCCTCGATCTTCATCTACTTTCACTGCACCTTTGTGCCACATGTTGTTCAGTGCTTCCACTGTAAGCTCGGTCCACCTATCAACCATTGATGACGTTCGGTATACCACCGCTCGACCGTTTCCTCTGTAACGACTCCTGTAACCACTTGTGCTTTCCTTTCTTTTGTCTGGTCGTGAAAATGTGACATGTCACGATATCATGACACTTTCGGCTTCCCTGCCTTCCTGCCCGCTTCAAGTCATGAAAATGTGACATGTCACGATATCGTGACACTTTTGGCCTCTCCGCCTTCCTGTCACCTTCGAGTCGCAAAAATGCGACATGTCGCGATGTCGCGACACTTTCGGCTCCTCTACCTTCCTGCTTTCCTTGAGTCACAAAAATGCGACATGTCGCGATATCGCGACACTTTTGGCTTCTCTGCCTTCTTGTCCTATTTGGGTCATGAAAATGCGACATGTCACGATATCGTGACACCTTTGGCTCTTCTGCCTTCTTGCTTTCCTCGAGTCGTGAAAATGTGACATGTCGCGATATCGCGACACTTTGGCTTCTCTGCCTTCCTATCCTTTTCGGGTCGTGAAAATGCGACATGTTGCGATATCACGACACTTTTGCTTTTCAGCCTTCCTACCTTTCTTGAGTCATGAAAATGTGACATGTCACGATATCGTGACACTTTTTGCCCCGCTCCTTCTCTCTCCTTCCTGAGTCGCGAAAATGCGACATGTCACGATATCGTGACACTTTTTCCTATCATGATATCGTGACACTTTTTGCCCCGCTCCTTCTCTCTCCTTCCTGAGTCATGAAAACGTGACATGTCACGATATCGCGACACTTTTTCCTGTCACGATATCACGACACCTTTTGCCCCGCTCCTTCTCTCTCCTTCTTGAGTCATGAAAATGCGACATGTCACGATATCGCGACACTTTTTTCTGTCGCGATATCGTGACACTTTTTGCCCCACTCCTTCTCTCTCCTTCCTGAGTCACGAAAACGTGACATGTCATGATATCGCGACACTTTTTCTATCGTGATATCATGACATCAAGGCACACTTAGAAAAAAAAAAAAAGAAAATAAAAAATTTTCTTTGATGCAAGATTGCTCTGCTGCCACCGGATGCTCCTGCATCAGACACCCGGGGTGGATTGAGAAGTGTCCTCTACTTCTATACTGTTGGAGGAAGACCCAGGTGGTTGACCTCTATCTTTGACAACCAAGTTGCATCTTCAAAAGGCCTGCCTTTCCATTTGACCAAATATTCTGAATACTGTCGGTTCCTGGTACTTTTGCCTTCTCGAGTATCAAGTATTTCCTCTATCTCATTTGTGACTAGTGCAGTTGCTAGAATACTCCACAAATATGTTCTTGGTGCCTCACTACTATCTCCTTCATGGTATTCTACCAAGTCTAAAATATTAAAAATAGGTGATATATTCAGCTCTCTCGGCAGTTCCACTTCATAGGCATTACCTGAATCTCTTTTACCTATGATCCTGCATGGTCCAAACCTCTTCATCTTTAGTTTGTTGTAGGTTTTGTTAGGAAACCTTTCCTTTATCAAGTGAACCATGACCTCATCTCCCACTTGAAAATTTTTGAAACGTCTCTTCTTATCTACTTTGGCCTTGTACTAATATGTTGTTTTACCTCCTCATGCAAACTCTTTAGGTGTTCTACAAAATCTTCAGCCTCAACACTACTCTTTTCTCCTTTACCCATCGTTCTCAACTCTGAAGCATTCCTTGGGTTGTTCCCATACATAATCTGGAATGGTGATTTACTAGTACTTCTGTTGATAGAATTGTTGTAAGCAAATTCTGCTTATGGTAAAATCAGGTCCCATCCCTTGGGCTTACCTCCTACCAAGCATCTTAGAAGGTTACCCAAACTTCTGTTTACCACTTATGTTTGTCCATCAGTCTACGGGTGGTATGCAAAACTGAACTTCAAATCTGTCTTCAATTTCTTCCACAAAGTCCTCCAGAAATGCCCAACAAACTTGGTATCTCTATCAAAAACGATACTCTTTGGTAGACCATGAAGTCGTACCACCTCTTTGAAAAATAAACCTGCAATGTGAACTGCGTCACTAGTTTTCTGGCAAGGGATAAAATGTGCCATCTTCAAAAACCTATCAACCACCACAAATATGGAATCATTTCCCCGCTACGTCCTTGGTAGACCAAGAACGAAATCCATACTGACGTCCTCCCAGGGCCTCTCTGGTATAGGTAATGGCTGGTATAATCCAGTGTTCTGGCTCACACCCTTCGCCATCTGGCATACTCTACAACTTTGTACAAACCTCTTCACATCTTTTTGCAGTTGCGGCCAATAGTAGTTCTCACTAACTAGGGCAATGGTCTTGTCCCGACCAAAATGTCCAGCCAACCCTCCATTGTGTTTCTCCTTGACTAGATTTTCCCTCATTGAACTTCGTGGAATGCATAATTGACTTCCTCTAAACAACATTCCATCTTGGATCAGAAAATCCAACCACTTGGTCCTATCCAAAGTGATAGGTGCCAAGCAAGCCTTCCAAGCTTCTGCAAAATCAGGATCTTTAGGGTACAAACCCTTTAGTTCATCAAATCCTACCACTTCCACCTTCATTTCTTTCAACAAACATTGCCTTCTACTTAAGGCATCTGCAACTCTGTTTGATTTTTTGCTCCTGTGCTTCAACACAAAGGTATAACTCTATAGAAACTCAACCCATTTTAGGTGCCTCTGATTTAGTTTCCCTTGGCTATTGATATACTGCAAGGCCTGATGATCAGTATATAGAACAAACTCTTTTGGCAGCAAGTAATTCCGCCACTTCTTTAGAGCCTGAACTATAGCATAAAACTCTTGATCATAAACTGAATACTTCTTCCTAGCATCATTGAGTTTCTCACTAAAGTAAGCAATAGGTTTACCTTCTTGACTCAAAATAGCTCCTATGGCACTACCACTAGCATCACAATCTACCTAGAATACCTTATTAAAATTTGGAAGTGCCAAAATAGGTTGCTCTGTAACCTTCTTCTTCATCATACCAAAACTCCTATCTGCTCCTAAGGTCCACTTGAATTCCTTCTTATTCCCTCTCATTGTTTCTATAAGGGGTGCACAAATACTGTTGAAATTTCTAATAAATTTCTTGTAAAAACTTGCTAGACCATGGAATGATCTTACCTCAGTCGTGCTTCTCGAAGTAGGCCATTCAATGATAGCTCTCACCTTTTCTAGGTCCATTTTTAGACCTTCGGCTGAGATGACAAATCCCAGGTACACTAACTCTTTCTTCACAAAATTACACTTCTTCAGATTTATTAACAACTGCTCCTCCCGTAGCTTCTCAAAAACCCTTCTGACCTGCATCAAATGCTCTTCCAGGGTTCTGCTAAATATTAAAATATCATCCAAATAGACAATGATGAATTTGCCTAAAAATTCTTTCAATACCTCATTCATCAACCGCATGAATGTGCTTGGTGCATTGGTTAGTCCAAATGGCATGACCAACCATTCATACAAACCTTCTCTGGTCTTGAAGGTTGTCTTCCATTCATCTCCTTCTCTAACATGAATCTGATGATAACCACTCTTCAGATCAATCTTTGTGAAGTACTTGGCTCCACTCAAATAGTCCATAATGTCATCCATCCTTGGCAATGGAAATCTATACTTTATGGTGATCTTGTTAATGGCTCGAGAGTCTATACACATTCTCCATTCTCCATATTTCTTTGGTGCTAGTACTACAGGTACTGCACATGGACTCAAGCTCTCCCAAATTAGTCCCTTTTTTAGCAACTCTTGGACTTGCCTGTTCAGTTCTTCGATTTTTGTAGGAGTCATTCTATGTGCTACCTTATTGGGTAAACTAGATCTTGGTATCAAATCTATATGGTGACTGATCTTCCTCACTGGTGGTAAACCTTCAGGCACATTATCAGATACAATGTCTAGAAATTCTTCTAACAGTCCTAAGACTTCTACAGGGGTATCCTTGCATTCCTCCTTCCTAACTCTAGGAATTAATGCATAGCACATATGCTCATGCTTTAGACTATCCAAAAATCTTCCCCCTTCAACTAAACAAATTCTAATGCTGCTACATACCTTTTCACTCACCTCCTACAAGGGCTTCAACTTATGGTGCACTCCATCCTTTGTCATCGAGTAAGTGTTGGCGCGACCATCATGCACTGCACACCTATCAAACTGCCATGGCCTTCCCAACAGCAAATGGCAAGCATCCATAGGCAGGATGTCACACAGGACCTCATCACAGTACTTCCCAATATTAAATTTCATCGAGCATTGCTCACTGACCAAAGCCCTATGGTCCTTCTGTAACCATGCAATCTGATATGGATGTGGGTGTACCTTTCTCTTTAGCTATAACTTGGTAACCATTTATTCTGAGACCAAGTTATCAGTACTGCCATTATCTATAATGATGTTACAGACCTTACTCGAACTTCTGCACCTTGTGCGGAATAGGCTCCTTCTCTGGTCTGATCCTTTCTCCTCATTCAATAGGGTCCTCCTTGTAACCATAACTTCTCCTCCCTCTACCTCCTCAGAATGTTCTAATTCAGCACCTTCATCGGCTATAGCAGCTCTGGCAGGACCCTCAGGTCTCTCATTTGTCCCTTCTCGATGTTGTGGACACTCGTATGCTCGATGTCCTTCTTCGCCATAGTGGAAATAGGTTCCACAAAATCCTCCCCTTCCAAATCCATATCCAGATCTACCTCTTCCCCTTGGGTAACCATTGTTCTAGTTATGGGATTGGTAGGTGTTCCTATCTTCCTGATCCTGGGTAATACTGGTTTCACCAACCTTCTTCTGATCCTTATATCTTTCTCCACTGGTCCTTCCACCAGTTCTTCCCCCACGACCTCTTCCTCTTTGTTTTCCCTCAAATCGTCTGTTCAGCTTCTCTTCGACCTTGAGGGCAAACTGGTAAGCATCCTCAATGGTGCTTATCTTAACCAGAATCAACTCTTCTTGAATACTGGTTCTCAACCCATTGATGTAATGGGCCACCTTCTCCTTGTTAGCCTCTGCATGGCCAGTTCTGATTGAGATCAGGTAGAACTCCTCTGTATATTCTTTGACAGATCTGTTTGACTATCTCAAACTCTGCATTCTTCTCAACAGATCCAATTCATAATCTACAGGAATAAACTGTCTCTTCAACTTCTCTACCATTCGATCCCATCTGGTTATCTTTTCCTTTCCTCCTCTATTTCTTTCTAGTTGCACTTCTTTCCATAGTTGCACTTCTTTCCACCATATTCAAGCATGGCCTTTCAACTTTGTTTTGGAAAACTTGATCCAATCTGGATCTACAACCTCCTCATACTCAAAATATTCCTCCATATCATTGATCCAGTCAATTAACTCCTCTGAATTGAGACTCCCAAAATATGTGGAGACCTCAAACTTTGCCTTCTTCTCGATCCATGATATGGCCTTAATTAATCTGGCTTCTACGGGATCCATTGCTTCTTCTTCAACCGATGGATCATCAACCTCCCAAGCTTCCTCTTCACTATGGTCTTCTCTTCTTGGTTCAACCCCTCTTCGTAATTCCTCTTGCAGGGCTTGCACTTGCCTCTGCAAAGCTCTAAAATCTTCTTCAGGTACCACATTCCTTCCACCACCATGATTTCTTCATGGAGGCATTCTTCCTCACTCCCTTCTCACAATCCTTCCATATATCCTGGTGCAAGCCGCCTCACTTTCGGTGATCTGCTCACACACTCAGGAACTCCAGCTCTGATACCACTTGATGGAGATCCATGAAACTCATGATAGATTCTTAATTCACATTCATTACAGTTGGAACTGATTTACAAAAATGGCAGTAGTCTGCCAGTTAAAACTCCTTTACTCTGAGAGATCATTATTTTCTTTTCCTCTTACAACATCTTCCATCCAGGAAGAACAACCATCTGAACTGGTCCAGAATCGCCCTCTTGCCTTCACGTCTGTAGCTATGGCTCCCAGTTCCACCCCTTGTGCATGCCTTCGCTTCCCCTTTAACATTTCTGGCATGACTCTTCATTTCCCTTTTCTGACCCTTCGTTTCAATTCCCGTGCCTCTTCATTGTCTATGCTTTTGAGTGCCTTCCTTTTCGACCCTCGATCTTTGTCTGCTTTCACTGCACCTCTGTGCCACATGTTGTTCAGTGCTACCACTGTAAGCTCGGTCCACCTATCAACCATTGATGACATTCGGTATACCATCGCTCGACCGTTTCCTCTGTAATGGCTCTTGTAACTACCTGCGCTTTCCTTTCTTTTGTTTGGTCGTGAAAATGCGACATGTCGCGATATCATGACACTTTCGGCTTCCCTGCCTTCCTGCCCGCTTCAAGTCGTGAAAATGCGACATGTCGCGATATCGTGACACTTTTTGCCTCTCTGCCTTCCTGTCCCCTTTGAGTCACAAAAATGCAACATGTCGCGATATCGTGACACTTTCGGCTCTTCTCTGCCTTCCTATCCTATTTGAGTCGCAAAAATGCGACATGTCGCGATATCGCGACACTTTCGGCTCTTCTACCTTCCTGCTTTCCTGGAGTCACGAAAATGCAACATGTCACGATATTGCAACACTTTGGCTTCTCTGCCTTCCTGTCCTATTCGGGTCGCGAAAATGCGACATGTCGTGATATCGTGACAATTTTGCTTTTCGGCCTTCCTACCTTTCTCGAGTCGCAAAAATGTGACATGTCGCGATATCACGACACTTTTTGCCCCGCTCCTTCTCTCTCCTTCTTGAGTCACGAAAACATGACATGTCGCGATATCGTGACACTTTTTCTTGTCGCAATATCGCGACACTTTTTGCCCTGCTCCTTCTCTCTCCTTCTTGAGTCGTGAAAACGTGACATGTCACGATATCGCGACACTTTTTCCTGTCGCGATATCGTGACACCTTTTGCCCCGCTCCTTCTCTCTCCTTCTTGAGTCGCGAAAACATGACATGTCGCGATATCACGACACTTTTTCCTGTCATGATATCGTGACACTTTTTGCCCCGCTCCTTCTCTCTCCTTCCTGAGTCATGAAAATGCGACATGTCGCGATATCGTGACACTTTTTTTGTCGCGATATCGCGACATCAAGGCACACTTAGAAAAAAAAAAAGAAAATCAAAAATTTTCTTTGATGCAAGATTGCTCTACTGCCACCAGATGCTCCTACATCATCTAATTAATTTTATGAGCATTCATATATCATTGGACTAACAACCATGTAGGTTTTGGGATATTGACTGCAATGCACAAGGTGAACTGGATCTAATAGTAAGTGTTGTCCTTGGTGCATAGATTTTAAATTGATAAATGATTTTGCCTAGGTACCTTAAGGGTTTATTAACTACTAATTAATTTAGGATAATAAATTTGTAAAATTTTTCTTTTTTAGATTAACCAACATGTAGATTCATGAATCTTGATGGGCATGCACCAAGCACTAAGGATGATCGATTTTTAATGGTATATATTTTGAGCTAACCCCTTTGCAAGACCAAGGTGGTGAAATTTTTATGAAATATTTCCTGTGAAGGCTACTACCACCATGTTATTAAATACCACATCAAAATAAGGTGTAGCCCAATAACCAATGAGAACATTGTAAATGATTTAAAGTACACAAACCAAAGTCCTCACGGATGTGTAGGTCGAGGAAGATCGTATACCATAACTATCTGATTTTAGAATTAATGTAATTATAGGCATCTATTGGATGGATTCAAAAGGCTATTGGTGAGACTGCATTAATGATACTCCATGTGAGATCAATGAGGCCACTCCACTCTCAAGTGCTTAAACTCCCACTCTTGAACATCACTGCCATACTAGTTATCTCAAGTAAAGGAATTGCAGAGCAAGAAACTGGTATTGGTGAGCAAAAAGTTAGAGAAAACTCAAGGGAGTGTGTTTTTGTGAGTTGAAGTATTTTATAAAAATAAAATGACCACCTAGGGATCTGCCTTCATGCCTAAAGATACTAAAGAGAAAGTGAAATTTATCATCAACCAGTCGCCATATGTTGAGCTCCTTGGGGAAGTTGTTACTGGGATAGGACTGTATGATTTTACTAAACTTTTTAGGCCAAACAAGCAGCTCACACTGGCCTAGCAATATGAGATTTAAAATCCTTATATTCAGAGCTTTACATCCACCATGGAAAATCTACAATGCATCCCATGGTTGCTAGATGATTTTTTCTTCAAGGCATGAAAATCACAAAACCATGGCGTTCCCAAGAGCAATCGATGGACTAGCAACATAGGGAATCTAATATATCCTAGAGTATACTACTATTTGAACCTGATGGCATGGCTAGCAGTGGCCTATGATGAGAACACCAAGACTTTTAGAGATAAATAAGACCAACCAGTGTTTGGCATCACATCCAAGTGCATCCAAAAAGTCTTCAACTTGATGCCTTCAAACATGCCACTATTTCACCAAGTAATTGAGATACAATCCCATAGGTTAACTGAGTTAGAAGCTTTCAAAATATTTTTTGAGCCATATGAGCCTATACAATTTGAATTCCCCATTAGGAAGAGTACCTTCAAACCCTGGGTCAGGGATTTTTGTGACATGATTAACATCATTTTGAGAGTTGAAAAACTTAGTGTGGTAGAGAGAAATGTTCTATATCTAGTAGCATAGAATAATAAGAGAACAAATCCCCCCATATATTCATAGGAAGAAGAATTGAGTAGGCAAATGTACTTACAGTTAATAGAATTAAAAGGTATTTTTGGAGCAAAGGAAAGAAATGCCCCCATTCTCCCACTACTCTATTCTCATACACTTGTTAGCTAGAAATTTAGGAGACCAAAGTAAAGAAATGCTAGGAGCCATTGAGAGTCCCTATGTACAAAATAAGTTCTAGAAGATGCATGTACACTCTCATTTAGGGTGGTTTTGTGATAATTTCATGGTGGAGATTCACTGGATCCTAATAGGTGACCTCCCTGAGAGAATAAGACCTGGAGTCAAATATTTCCTTAAAGAAAAATAAATAGGGTATTACTTCCTTTTCAAGAATTTCACATACATTAGAATTTATGGGGTGAAAATTCCCCCTAAACTATTACCCATGTACTATCCTTTCTCTCTGGCCACTCTAGAACTTGTGAGATAAATTGTAGAAGAGGCCAAAATGAGGTTGGTGAATAAGCATGGTAGGGTCCCATGGCTCAACATTCCTTGTAAGTTTAGGTATTACATATTTTTAGGATACCCAGTTTTATTCAAATGCATGTATGATTTGGAAAACCTATATTTTGAGGAAGTAACTTGGAGGTCCTATGATCCTATAGAAAAATACAAGATGATGAGAACTCACCAGTATGCCTATGTTCGTCATAGAAAATATCAATATGAAGAAGAAATTTTAGAAGCTATGGAGAAGGGAGAATATTTACACAATGTATGGGAAAATTTTCCTTATGAAAATAGAGGTAATTCACAAGTTCAAAATCCATATGAATACCTCCTAGAGTTAATCTCAATAAGAACGATTTATGTGGATGCAACAAACCCTATCTTCCTTGTAGCAACCTCAAAAGTTCATGAAGATGTTGTATTTAAAAACATAGAATATCAAGGTATTGATCAAATTGAGATTTTAGTGAATATGACAGATATCTTGAGCACCAAATTTAGCTCCTCGAGAGCTCTCACCTCAGGATAGAGGCAGCACCTAGCACTTCCTAGGAAACCCCTACAAGAAATAATATAGAGAAAGAGAAGTTGTATCACTCCAAATTTTTTGCATCCTTACCTTCAGGCTATAGGATCCACGCCTAGAAGGGGGATGCGAGAAGGATGGGACAATACCTCAGACTGAGAGGCCCTATGAAGGTCATGCCTCTCGGGGAGGGGGATATAAGGGTGAATTTTTTATGGATGGTGGGTTCACCAGGAAACTTTTGAGTGGTAGTTTCTACGCCTAGGTTGAGAATGGGTTTGATGTGTTCATTTTGTACTTTAATCATTCAATTCCTAGGTTTGGCCAAGATGAATCTAAGCTATTCTATATGCCAATGCTAATTTATATGAATACAAAGAACATAAATAAGTGCTAAACATAGAAAGTATGCTAAATGAGACAAAATATACCTGATTCTAGATGTCTGATGAAGATTTTGAGGTTTGTAGAAGTCAAGATCATCTCAAATATTACATGATCATCTGCAATTGCACAAAATCATCTCAAATCATAGTCGGTCATCTGAGATCAGAGGAGATCGTCGATAATTTGATGAATTCTTCAAAAACCTGCAATCACAGAAACAGATACCAAAAACCAAAAATGCAACTGCAAAAGCAAGGGAAAATGATAGAAATAGTAGTAAATTTGCCTAAATGATAGATCCAGATAATGATTAAAGGAAAATGCATTACTTTAATAATTTATTTTAACTTTAGCATGCATCTATACTAAATGAGGTGAACTCTAGGATGCAGAAATAAAATAAACCAAGTTAATGCATAAGAAAATGAAGAGAAAAGATAAGAAAATGCAAACTTCGGGCTCTGATTACCCCCAATCTGGACTGCAATCAAGATCGCCTCCAATTGTACGATATCATCGTCGATCTACGATAGGATCATCCAAAATCGTCTAGAATCGTCTGCGACGATCTAAGCTTGCTCCGGCTGAAAAACAGTAAAATTCTTGCAAGAAAAGTTGAAATATGCAATGCAAATGAAAGTATGAAGGTGTTCTAATGCACGAAAAGTTAAAGTTGCAGGGAAATCAGTCAACCAGGGGGTTCAGGGGGATAAACTAAAAAAATCCCAGTTTATATAGGATTAGGGAGAGGTTAGGAGGTTGGAGATCATCCCAATTTGGAGATCTCCAACAGGGGAGACTCTAACTGCGTAGACACACTTTCTACCCAAGTTAGAGAAGCTGTTGAAATAGAAGCTAATTATGAAATTTTGGTTTTAGGATGAAATCGTCTAGACGTTCTATTCTAGACGAATTAGTCAAATCTAGGATGATTTCGTCTGATCGGCGACGATATCATCCAATGGTTAAAACAAATCCTAAAAATGGTACAAAAAACAAGGGGAGTGGGTAACAAGCGATTTGGAGGTTAAAATTCAAATTTGTATCTTTTTACTAAGGTTTAATTGTGCCAATTTTAGGGTGCTACAGAAGTATATTGCCATCATATCTTCCCAGGTACTTACAATTTCAGAGAAGCAAGCTATAATTTTTATTTCTAATAAGTTGCTAGCCCTTACTAGTGTGAGGAAGTTAGCCCCAAATGTCATCCCTAGGTCTCTTAAGATCAATAACATAGAAGTTTAAATTCCACTAGTAATATAAATGAACATGATGAGAGCAGGTGGTTTTGTAGATATATTTAGGGAACTTCAAGTTAATTTATAAGAAGTTATACCTACCCCTAAAATAAAGAAGCCCAAGCTGGATTTAACTTCAATAGAAGTCACACTAGAAAGGGTAGAAGAAGAAACAAATTTTAGTGCTGCCAGTGAGCAAGAATTGTAGAGGATAGAAGAAATGGGTGGCATGGGAGAAAGTTATGCCACAAGAGCAAAAGAAGACATATCCAGGACATCCATGGTAAAGATATCTATCCTCGCTCCATAGAAACATTTTACTTTCTGAATTTATGATAACACAGAAGATATTTCACTGTAGGGAGAAGATGATGACATGGTCATATTGAACAAAGACTTACAAGAGAAAACTACAAAATATCTACTCCAAAAAAATAAGAATGTGAGGAGTCAACTAGAGGAGAAAGATAAAAAATGACAAAAATGCAATCCATGATTAATAGCTTACAAGAACAGTTATCTTAAGTGACCATCACACAAGAACAACCTATGAAGGCTAATGAGGAAATAGATTATGCAGTCTGCCTATCTAAAATAAAAAGAGAAATGTCCTTTAAAATATAGAATAGAATTGATGGAATCACAAAGATGTTATGGTAGATCAGATTGATTTAGTTCACTGCCAAGATATGATAAGCCTATTGTATAAGAAAGAGCAATACTTAGAAATCATTCATCCCACTCTCCTGCTAATAGTTGAATATTTTGAAGAGATGCAGGATAAGGAGGTGATCCTAGAATATGGCACTAAAGTAAAGGACAACTTTGAATTCATTAAGGTATCAATGTTTTAATGGAACATAGAAAAGTGGTACAATGATGTAGTAGAGATGAACTTCCTACTAAACGATATAAAAGAAAATTTGGCATATATTGGATTATCATTAGAGTAATTCTTAGAAACTAACAACATATAATATCTCGTCATGAAAAAAATAGAGGATTTCAACTACAAACCATATGATGAAAAAGATATGGCCAGACAAGCCACATTATTGGTTAATATTGTGGATTCCCTTACTACTATGTACAAGAAAAATAAAATTTTCATCAACGTACAAAAGATTAGAATCCTACAAGAAATGAATACAATGATTTTTGTTGTGTCCTTTCATACCAATGCATGGAGGCTCATTGAAAAGTAGATCAAAAAACTCCAATAGATCAAAAAATGAAGGAAACCAGAGTACACGGTCTGTAGATGAAGCTGAATACACCTCCAAGGGAAGAAATAAGGATCACTAAAGTAGGCCAAAGTTTGAAAATATAAATTCAACCAAAATATAAGGTTGGAATAGAAGAAGAATACTCATCAGAGATAGAGTCAACAGATCAGTGAGCTAATCAAACAAAAAGTCAGCCAAATCCAAAATATGGATAAAAGGGGGTATTGGGAGACAACTATAGAATATCTAAGGGATCAAGCTAGAGGATGACAAGTGTAAGGCTCATATGAGGCCAATAATAACTAAATCAAGAACTAGCTGCTATAAAATAAGTGGCCAAGGTAAGAATCAACATCAATATTTAGAGATAGAAAATTCTTCCTAAGAGGTATACTTGAGTGCCCTGTAGTTGTGTTGTTATATTACGTTTGTGTCTATCTTCTTTTCATCCCTCATTCCTCCCCTTTATTATGTAGGTTTGATAGAACAATTCTCAAGAAGTTGAGATTATTTCTAGATCTATTGAGTTCGAGGTCCAGAGACTTTTTCTTATTGGAACAAAAGAGTAGAAGAATCTTGTTACATTATTTGAACATGATTTATTCATTATATTAATAATTTTTATAGATTTTAATGGCATTCTGCAAACTCTGCATGTAACTCTAAAAATTAATACAATTTTGTGTTTCATTTCTATCAATTCATTATCTTCAGTTTTGTATGTAGCTTCATGATATATTACATTATTTGAATATGATATGAACATTTCTCTCGTTGGTTAGCTATTAGATTTATTACAATATTTGAATGAGTTTAATAGCGACAAATTCTTCTTTCCTCCATTCTCTCTATTCATTTGAGAATATTATTAAAATTTCTATAACAACCCGATGAATCTAGGTACTGGTCTACACAAAAGGCATAATTAGAGTTGTTATCCTTGCTTGGTAAATTTCATAAAAGTAGTTTAAAACTAAAATCTAGAAGTGCATAAACTTATAAAAATATTTAATTTTACCACTAGGGTTTCCTTACCCATTTTGGTCCCTTTAAATATAACAATAAATATTTTACCAAAATAAAGAGGCAGGTTGACCAGAGTCTGTAATAGCTCATTGGTTTCAAAATAATTCTTGTAGTGTGACAGCCCAATCCTATGGTTGCAAGAAATTGTTCCAACATACCCAATTATTTTGCCTTTCTTAGCCCTAGTAGTAATGCTTCATACTCAGTTATGTTGTTAGTGCATGGTAATTTTAATCTATAAGGTATCCCTAGGTAGTTTTATTTTATGTTAGTAAGGTTTATTCCAAACCCTACACCAAACTAAGATTTAGCACCATCAAAGGTCATAATCCATATTTCAGATGTTAACACCCTAGTTGATTCAACATCTACTTCTTTTGCTATTTGTGGATCCATGTTTATAACTTCAAGAAATTTAACCAAGAATGGGGTGTTCCAGACTGAGCAAACTCCTAGTTCTTATTCAACAGAGTTGACTAGATTTACTGTAGTGTTATAAATATTTTTTAGCTCTATTGAATATTTATTGAATGGATATCTCTTGAGAGTGTCTTGTTCTTTGAATGACAAGGAAATGGTGGCATATGACCAATATAACTAGATGGAACCCCCTAGTTTCTCTATTCAATGTCTATATAATAGAAACAAAAGAATGGATCTACATCCATGACTACTACATCCATGACTATCCCTTTTTTTGGATATTGGCCTAAGAAAACAGTGTACCAGTAATAACTCCAACATAAGGAACCTATCTCTTATCCATTACTAATATGGGAGGAGATTATTTTGTGCATATTAAACCTAATTGGTCTACTATCTATTTTAGTATGATGTTATGAGAGGCCCCACTATCTAACATGTAATTATGAATTACATATTGATCTTCTAGGTTTTTTGTATATTTGAGAGATATGTAGAATGGCCTTATCAAATGTGGGGTTCTAGTTGATTGGATTTTAATTTTCATGGCATTACAAACTTGATTATTTACCTAGTATACCAACTCAAAGGCTTTGCACACCTGGTCTCTATATTTTAGAATAGTCATTAACTCACCAAAAGTGATATTTATATTTTGTTTTTCTAACTTTTGTATAGCATCGAATTCAAACTTCTTGTTCTCTAAGCTTCTCCCAGGACATCATTTTCTTTATTTGTTTTTGTTATCACTTGTTGTTTATTATTACCTTATATTTTGAGCATTTTTACTTTCTCTTGATTTTTATTTTTAGTATTGGTTTTGTCACTAACTCTATCAAGCACTATTCTTTTCCTTAGATTTACAACATGAATTCTTTCCAATGCCTCTATATCTTCCATTTTAGGTATCAATTTACCCTGCTTCATTCTATCAAACCTATTATCCTGAGGTCTTTTCAAAATTTTCACATTTTCTAAGACTAAGGCTTTAGGTGTTCCTTCTAAAGTAGGTAACTTATTCATGTATTCTTCAAATTGTTGAAGAACTCAAGCTTATACTAAGAGGGGGGTGAACAATATAAGACCACTTTTTACTTTTGTTTCCCAAACAATATTATGCAATATATCAATGGCAATATCAACAACAATAATCAAAGCAATGCACAAATTACCACATAAAATAGAGACACCAATTTAACGTGGTTCACCCAATGTGGGCTACTCAATGGAGAAAATATTTCACAAAAAAAAATTCAACAAATCTCTTGTGAATCCTTCCCTATTACAATATTTATGTACCTTTGTCCAAAGGAGACACCAATCCCCTAATCAAGTTCATGGATACCTATCCACAAGAGACACCAATCCCCTCAACTGGTTAATTATCCATAGGAGAACTCCTCCTCTACTCTAGCTCATGATCCTCCAAAAGACTACTAACTCCACTGCATTGGCTTGTGGATCTCTCTCCACATAATACATCTTTCCTCACTACCCTGGCTAATGGATCTCTATCCACTAGAGACTACTATCCTCTACTCTATCACCTTCAAATATTGCTCTCAGATCTACTCAATCTATGTCTCAAACCTATACTAAACACATTCCTTCTGTCTAGCACAAATCTACTCAATATCTATCTCAAATATACACTAAACATAGTCCTTCGGTCTAGCACAAATATGCCCAATATCTATCTCAAATTTTCACTAAACACAACCATTTGATCTAGCACAAATCTTCCCTTTGTCTCAAATTTGTACTAAATATAGTCCTTTGGTCTAGTACAAATCTGCCCAATCTCTATATTTGGTCTAGCATAAATCTACCCTCAAATCTACACCAAAATCTATTCACAAGTCTATCCTCAAGCCTTAACACAAAGCTTGATCCAAATCATAAATCAAATCTGCTAGATCTGCCCCAAACCTCAACTCAAGGTTTGAACAAATAAATCAATCAACTCTGCTCTCAAGTCTACTCAAAGACTTACCTCAAATCTATCCAACAAGTCTTCACCAAGACTTACCTCAACTCTAATTGTAAGATTCCACAAAATCTTACACAAATATGTCCACAAGTTCTCTCAAGAACTTGCTCAATCTGCTCAACAAGTCTTCACTAAGACTTACCTCAAATCTGATTGTAAGCTTCCACAAAAGCTCACACAAATCTATCCTTAAGCTTTCACAAAAGCTTACTCAACTCTATTCTTAAGTCCCCTCTAGGACTTACTCAAATATGCTCACTAGCTTTCACAAAATCTTATTCAAATCAATTGCAAAACTTGCATACAAAACTCAACTAAATCTCTTTCAAAAAACCTCTTTAATCACAAGAACAAGTTTCACACATAATCTTGTTTAACCCATAGAAACATATAGAGAATTTTTAGAGACTCAATATGTTTCACACTCACAAAAAAATTCAATCACTTTCAAACTCTCTCTCAAATCAATTTAGAATAAAGAACAATTTGTTTCACTTAACTTGAACTATCACTCCAATACTTTCAACCAATAATGCTCAATCAACTTCACTCAAAGCATCCACTCAATGAAACACAACTTGCTTACAAATCCAAACCAAGTGTTTCACAATGCTTCCAACAACTCACACTATGGAACTCAAACCTTGACTCAAGATGATTCCAACTTCACATTACAATGATACTCATGATCTTTTACAAACCCTAATCATGCACATGAAGAATCACTCAAATATTTCCAACAATGCTTATCAAACAATTATTTTCACTCCAACTTGCACTTCAAAAAATTCAACCAAAATAATATTTCACTCACAAGGATGATATGTCCATATCTTTTGTTTTGAAGAAAATTTGATCTCAAAACCTATCTCAATCACAATCAACCTCTTTTCCAATTTCAATGGTTAGATATCAAAAATCTACACTCAATTATTTCACTCAAAATTACTTCACCATACAAAAGTATTAAATCTCAATTACACCTTATTTCTCCTCCTTTATAAATTCTAACCACCAAAATTAAAAATTGTATTTTAACTTTATTTTCCATTTTATCTCCCTCAATAACTCATAAAAATCATTTAATTTTTCCCACTACATAATTTCCAAATTATCAAAACCTTGGGAAAAATAAAATATTTCCACACTATGCAATTTCATATTATCAAAACCTTGGTAAATAATAATGTGAGCGCATACCTTTTATTCTTCCCAACAAATACCTTCGGTGAGATTTAAACATCTAACCTTGCCTCACCAAGCAACTTAGCGCAAATCACATCCACCACTTGGGCTACATGCCCTCACAAGATAATAAGGTGCAACACCTTCCTCTTAAGCCTTATGGCTCATTTACTTCAGCACAAACAAAAATTTCCCCTTCACAAAAATGTGATCACGTGAATCGAACCCACAACCTCGCACTTTACGAACATCTTAACGCAGCCCTCGGCTACCACTTGTGCTACCAAGCACCTTGGAACCTTCGTGGTGCTTCCCTTCTCCTTATTGCTGCGTCTGCCCACATAAACTTAAAACACATGTGAATTTTCTTAATCTTCGATGCTCGAAATACTTTTAGACTTTGGACTTTTGCAAATCGTATGGATAATTTTTTATTAAAATATTAACCCCTTTTATAATGTTTTCCATGTTGTCTAACACGTCAACAAAGATAGAGAATTTGAATTTAATTCGAATTTAAACTTTTGGCACCATAATTGATTTAAATTTAAATTTTAACCTTATGGTTAAAATATTTAAATTTAAATAATTTAAACCTTAGTCCTTAAAATCTACCAAATGGGGTTTTAGAAAGATTTAAACGTGATAACTCCTTGGCCCTCATTTTTATTCAAACCAACCTGTATCATAAAATATTATAATAATATTATTTCCATTTAAACCTAGTTCTTCATCCTTGGAATTTCCTTTTAAACTGCTCTCCTTCCTTGGGTCTTTAATCTATTTAGGCCTTTTTAGGTATATAATATTAAAATAAATATTATATCCTATACCTTTAAACTTCTTCCTTGCCTTGTGGAAAAATCACCTAATGACATTAATGATGACGAAACTTGAACATCAGTCTTTTGACATCAATGTGATAGAGACCGTAAATTTCACACCTTACAAATTTCACCTTTTCATTAAAATCCACAGAAAAAAAACTTTACATATGCATCCTAAAATAACACAGCCCGCAGGCATTACAATAGCCGAGCTCGGCTTCAGCTTCCACTTCCACTCTGTAACTCCTTTCCCTATTCTCCGGTTCACCATCCCCTACTCTTACAAAATTTTCGGGTTTTATCGAGGCCCCCGATCCTCTCGGCCATTAATGCCTCCACCTAACAAAAATTTGAATTCAAATTTTCCCCCTTGTCGAAGCTTCAAATTTCTCGGTCATAAATGGGTCACTGCCCGATCTACCAAGAAGCCTTCAAGAATGGCCGCCCTCACCCTGCACCGGTCGCTTCGATCTGACTGTACTCTGTATCGTTGTTTGCTTCATAAAGTCACCACCTAAAACTACCGCGTTGCCAGAAAGTATAATAAAAGAACGCGTGGTCGACACCTCCCTCGTCTTGTCTCCGTACACGTAGCCGACCACCTTCAAATCTGGCCATGCCTTCTCCATGATGCCATATATTTGATGCACGTGCCCTTTACAACTTCCAGGATACACGTGGCAGTCCACGTGTCTAAATTGGCCTTGTCCGGTCGTCGGCTCTCTTTTCCTTGGCCCATTTTCTTCTTAGCCGCGATATCGCGACATGTCATGATATCGCGACATGTCACGATATCGTGACCCAACTGTCACCAAGCCCCCAACTCTGACTAATGTCGCGATATCGCGACGTCACGATATCATGACAAAACACTCCCTTGCCTTTCTCGCTGCTGTCGAGGTCACGAAATCGTGACATGTCACGATTTCGTGACCCCACCCGACCTTGCATTTCACCTGCAATTGCCATGCCTTTGCCTTTGGAGCCACGATATCGTGGCTCCCCTATGCTCTGCCCTTGCCACCATCGAAACCGTCATGATATCGCGACGTCACGATATCGCGACAAAAGCCGTCCACTTGCCTCTTCTTTTGAAGACGTCGCGATATCGCGATGTCGCGATATCACGATCGAAGCTGCCCTCTCACCTTTGCAGCCTTTTGGGTCACGATTTCGTGACCCCTCTCCAACCCTTGCCTTAGCCTTAAACAACTTACCCTCTGCTTCACAAACTTCCTCCCAAACTAGAAATTGCCTTACAAAACTCTCCCCAAGCTGGAAATAAGTAAAATAAAATGCAAAATACTTAGAAAATCTAGAAATATTTTGGGAGATGCACGATTGTTCGACTGCAGCCGGATGCTCCTACATCAGACACCCGAGGTAAATAGAGAAGTGATATTCACTTTGGTGTTGTCCGGTCATCGCCTTCGGCAACACCTCCCAACATTCACCTGCCTCTGCAACCTGCTCAAATCCCGCTTCTTGGCAAGAAAATTTTTTGCCCTCTACCAGACAAATTTTGGCATTACTGCACACTTTCTCATCTTTGGTCTGCAACGGCTTCAACTTGTGCCGCACTCCATCTTTCACCAAGGAGTAAGTATTTGCATGACCATCATGCACTGCACTCCGATCAAACTGCCATGGCCTTCCTAACAGCAAATGGCAAGCATCCATGGGGAATACATCACACAGGACTTCATCCTGGTATCTTCCAATATTGAAAGTAACTAAGCACTGTTCACGGACCCATGCTCTGTGGTCCTTCCGCAACCACGCAATCCGGTATGGGTGCGGGTGCCTCCTTCTCTCCAGCTGCAACTTAGAAACCATCTCCTCGAAAACTAAGTTGTTTGTACTCCCATTGTCTATAATAACATTACAGACTTTGCCTGCACTTTTGCACCGGGTGTGGAACAGGCTTCTCCTCTGCTCAGATTTGTCTTCTTCACTCAACATGGTCCTCCTCACTATCATTGCTTCTCCCTTTTCAGCTTCTTCAGAATGTTCTGAGTCAGCATCTTCAACTGCCACAACTGCTCTGGCAGGACCCACTGGCCGCTTGTTTGTCCTTTCTCGATGTTGTGGACACTCAAATGCCCGATGTCCTTCTTCTCCGTAGTGAAAACATGTTCCTCGAAACACTCCTCTTCCACACCCGCATCCAGATCTACCTCTTCCTCTCGAGTAGACATCATTCTGAACTTGCGGTTTGGATTCTTCATCTTCTTTCTGATCCCGGCTGCTGCTCTCCTCTTCTTTCTTCTCTTCCTTTCCTTCTTTCTTTCCACCGTTCTTTCCTCCCGGTCCTTTCACTCTTTGCTTGCCCTCAAACTTTCGGTTCAGCTTTTCTTCAATCTTTAAAGCAAATTGGTAAGCATCTTCAATGGTGCTTACCCGAACCAAGCTCAACTCCTCCTGAACACTGGGTCTCAACCCATTAATGTAACGGGCCACTTTTTCTTTGTTGGCTTCTAAGTGCCCGGTTCTGATGGAGATTTTGTAAAATTCCTCCGTGTATCCTTGAACCGTTTTGCTCATTTGCCTCAAAATCTACATTTTACGTAGTAGGTCCAGTTCATAATCTACGGGGATGAATTATCTTTTTAATTTCTCCACCATTCTGTCCCATCTTGTTATCTGCTCTTTTCCTCTTCGATTCTGCTCCAGCTGCACTCCCTTCCACCACATGCTAGCATGACCCTTCAGTCGGGTCTTAGCAAATCTGACCCGGTTAGGGTCTTCAACCTCCTCATATTCGAAATACTCTTCTAAATCATTTATCCAATCTATTAATTCCTTCGGATTCAAGTTCCCAAAATACGTAGATACTTCTAACTTCGGCCTCTTCCCGATCTGAGATATGGCCTTGTAAAGTCTGGCTTGTGTCGGATCTACATCTTCTTCCTCTTCTTCAAACTGATTCTCCTCTTCATCAACTTCATCTTCACTGTCTGCATCTCTTCTCGGCTCATGTCCTCTGCGCAGTTCTTCTTGCAGGGCCTGGACTTGCCGCTGCAATGCCCAAAAATCTTTCGCTGCCATGCCTCTTCCACCCACGGGGTTTCTTCTCGGAGGCATCTTCACCTGATCTCAAGCCCTCCCACAGGTCCTGGTACAACTGCCTCTCCTTCGACGGTCTGCTATACGCTCAAGAACCACTGCTCTGATACCACTGACGAAGACCAAAAATTTCACACCTTACAAATTTCACCTTTTCATTAAAATCCGCAAAAAAAAACTTTACATATGCATCCTAAAATAACACAGCCCGCAGGCATTACAATAGCCGAGCTCGGCTTCGGCTTCCACTGCCACTCTATAACTCCTTTCCCTATTCTCCGGTTCACCATCCCCTACTCTTACAAAATTTTTGGGTTTTATCGAGGCCCCCGATCCTCTCAGCCATTAATGCCTCCACCTAACAAAAATTTGAATTCAAATTTTCCCCCTTGTCGAAGCTTCAAATTTCTCGGTCATAAATGGGTCACTGCCCGATCTACCAAGAAGCCTTCAAGAATGGCCGCCCTCACCCTGCACCGGTCGCTTCGATCTGACTGTACTCTATACCGCTGTTTGCTTCATAAAGTCACCACCTAAAACTGTCGCGTTGCCAGAAAGTATAATAAAAGAACGCGTGGTCGACACCTCCCTCGTCTTGTCTCCGTACACGTAGCCGACCACCTTCAAATCTGGCCACGCCTTCTCCATGACGCCATTTATTTGATGCACGTGCCCTTTACAACTTCCAGGATACACGTGGCAGTCCACGTGTCTAAATTGGCCTTGTTCGACCGTCGGCTCTCTTTTCCTTGGCCCATTTTCTTCTTAGCCACGATATCGTGACATGTCGCGATATCGCGACCCAACTGTCGCCAAGCCCCCAACTCTGACTAATGTCATGATATCGCGATGTCGCGATATTGCGACGTCACGATATCATGACAAAACACTCCCTTGCATTTCTCGCTACTATCGATGTTGCGAAACCGTGACATGTCATGAAATCGTGACATGTCACGATTTTGCGACCCCACCCGACCTTGCCTTTCACCTGCAATTGCCATGCCTTCGCCTTTGGAGCCGCGATCTCACGGCTCCCCTGCGCTCTGCCCTCACCACCATCGAAACCGTCATGATATCACGACAAAATCCATCCACTTAC
Source organism: Wollemia nobilis (assembly GCA_028583015.1). Classification (NCBI taxonomy): domain Eukaryota; kingdom Viridiplantae; phylum Streptophyta; class Pinopsida; order Araucariales; family Araucariaceae; genus Wollemia; species Wollemia nobilis. The sequence goes on along the minus strand of JAQPPZ010017049.1, from coordinate 736,703 downwards.
CTCTTATTTTGAAGACGTCGCGATATCGTGACGTCGCGATATCGCGACGTCGCGATATCATGATCGAAGCTGCCCTCTCACCTTTGCAGCATTTTGTGTCGCGATTTCGTGACATGTCACAAAATCGTGACATGTCGCGATTTCGTGACCCCTCTCCAACCCTTGCCTTAGCCTTAAACAACTTACCCTCTGCTTCACAAAATTCCTCCCAAACTGGAAATTGCCTTACAAAACTCTCCCCAAGCTGGAAATAAGTAAAATAAAATGCAAAATACTTAGAAAATCTGGAAAGATTTTGGGAGATGCACGATTGTTCGACTGCAGCCGGATGCTCCTGCATCACAATGACAACAAAACTTGCTCATATTTCTAACAATTGTATCTCTCTGGCTTTGTCATCTCTCGTCCAACATGCATTTACCCTTATTTCCTCATAATATTCTTCTTCTATATTAACATCAATACGTATACTCAAGTATATACCACAATCTATTGGGTTATGTGGGGCATCACATGTTGGGAAAAATAAAGAGAAATCAAAGGTCATATTAACTGAAGGTATTGGGTTAGGGACTATATTCTGATCCTTCTATCCATCCCTTTTTCTCCAACCATTATTATTGTTTTCATTTTTAGTCCCCTCATCTATATTATTTCTATTCCATTTCCTATTAAAGTTTCTTTTGAAATATGGTCTATTGTTGTTTTGAGGTTGAGATGACTCAACACTCTACCCTTTGTCTCTTTCAATCCTAGATAATCTACTATTCATTGTACTAAATATTTCAATTAACTGGTTTGATAATATTTCTATAGAATCTTGCTCACTTTTATTTAAAAATGAGAAACCAATATTTTTGGGTTTTTTATCATTACGAGTTTGAGTTTGAGCTAACTCAGATGAATATGGCTTCATTTTCCTACTATCTATCATGTTCCTTTCAATTTCTATGGTCTTTTAAATAAATTCATCAATAGTATTAACTCTTTGTTGCCTTAAATAATAATTAAATTATCTAGGGAATGTATTCTTGTAGAAGCATATGGACTAATTATCATTCGACCTTAGAATCATGGAAATTTTATTTCTTATTTTTAAAAAATATCTATTAATTTCTTCTATAGACTCATTCTCCTTTTTCTTCATGATAGCTAGTTCCATAAATAATGATTATTTGTTCTTTCTTTCTCTGTACTTCTTTAAAAATACTTATTCCATAGTTTAGAAATCAGGGATCTAGTGATCAAGGAGGTTTTTGAACCAGTCTCTAGCATCTTTCTCTAAGGTTTGAAGGAATAACTTGAGAACTATATCTTCTTCTTTGAATTAAAGGTTGTCTAAGGCATACATAAAGCTTTTAATATGATCTTCCCTTGTTACAACACTATTACCTTGGAATTTTGGTAAGTATTTATGTGCCTTACTAGGAAGGTCATACAGTTATGGTGGTAATAAAAAAGTCCTATACCTATTGGTTCTCCATGTTTGGAGGTTTTGATTATTTTGATTATTGTTATTTAGGGGAGGATTGACCATGATGATCATAGGGATGGTGATAATAGGGATACTTATAGCAGGAATGGTTGTAGGATGGATTTCAATAGGATTATCTATAGGGATTCTCTTAACCAAATTTATGTTACCAAGATATGGTTTATCCTTATAAATTTAAATTTTAAGAACTAGGATTTTTCAATTATAGATAAATACCTATGGATTTTCAAATTCTTGAAAGAGGTGCTTGTCGTTTCTTCTCGTATGCACCAAATTAGATTCTTGAGTCTTCTTTAGGTTTTTTCAGTTTAGATTCACTAGCACTATAGTGCAAAAATAATTTCTCTCTGGCCAAGATTGCTCAGCCTTATAGCTCTCTCAAGATCACAGAATTATTTAAAGGTACTCAATGTCAACACCCAAAACATAAAAATGTAGAAATAGAACATGAAATATCTAAGGTAGTAAAACTTCAAAATTTCATAGGGAGATAACCTAAGAAAATATATGAAAATTCTAAATAGTCTTTCCTCAACAACGGTACCAAAAATTTGTTGGAGGTAATTTGGTCGGTAAAAGTACATGGATATTGCTAGTAAGAAAAAATTTGAGTTTCGTATGGAGATAAACTAGAAAATGATATGCACATCCTAAATAGTCCATCCCTAGAAATGGTGCTAGAAATATGTTGTAGAAAATTCATACATCCTTAATATATCTATCATGCTACCTAGATGTTTGAAATCACAAGAAATGCAAGCTCTGGTGGACTTACCTCTTTGACCTGGAAATGGATTTTACATACAAACTTATGATAGAACAAGTTGGGTCAGGATACCCCAATATGAGCTCAGTTATTAATTTGACATGATATGTCAGATGCTCAACCATATTAAATGAAAATTATCATGAATTTTGAATATTAAAAACCTTAATATAGCACTCCTAGTCTTATCTTCGAGAACATAGATTGATGTCTTATCTATTGGGTAACTATAGCTAAAATTGGATGATATCATGAACCAGTGAGAAAGGGAAGAGAATAAACTAACATACCCATGTTCATTCAAATAATGTAATCAACATAGGTATTAAATTAGAAAAAAGCATCTTTCATGAATTCAAATCATGCAATACACACAATGTTTATGGAAAAGCCAAATAGCAGGTCTAGAATTTGTATTATATTTTACATTTAATGATTACAATATTAGAGCCCAATAGTGTGCTTAGGTCTCTCATAAAATACAATGTTCACCTTGTCCAAATGATGTAACAAAGGAATCACAATTTTTTGTCCTAAATCTAGTGACACTAAAACTCCAACTCCTAGAAATGATCTTAGGTGGGTTGATTTGACTCTTGGCTATCCTTGCACACAGGTGAGAAGAATTAAGAAATGGGAACACAAAGACAACAAAGAAGATACAACCAACCCAGAAAAAACACTCAGAATACCTCTTGCAAAATTTGCTATTCTATTGCTTGATGATGATCTTGGCTTTGAAGGCCTCTTTTATAATTTGAATTTATGTAATTCTATTATAGGTGTGTGGTGCAAGCATCTCCACCTGGAGCTCTCTCCACCCTTTATTTTTGGAGTGTATTATAGCAAAGACCCAAGCTGTCACAGGCTATCAAAATTTATGAAGTGCTACCATCTATCCCAAAATAATACCATCTGTTATCAAGAGCCAACATTTTAGCTTCCCTGGTTCCAAATTCCTCAAAAAGAGTTTGTTATTAATTTATCTTACGGTTTCTTATGTTTCTTTGTTCTCTTTAGTGGTGGGCCAAGTGTTGAACTCAACTTGTATTATTATGGTAATTTCATTTGAACTCTTAGATCTCTTGCTTGAGATTTACAAAAATTAGATAGTCACTTCTCTACGTGAATAATTTTTTGAAGTGAAATAGACATCTAACTGATGCATTAGGAGAAGAGGTAAAGTCCATATCTAAGATATGTAATAAATATACAAGGAATGAAAAAAAATGGAGTGGATGTGGTATGGTAACCTCATATTACACATGAAATTATGGTGGGAGGACAATGTATGGTTTGAAGGTACACAAAAATACAAGAGAAAATGTTCAAAAAGAAATAAAATGTAGTATTTTTACAAGCGGGCAAGAAGAAACAATACTAAGGTGTTGGGGATTGGTAAAGGGAGAAAAATAAAAAGAGAACTGAAGATACAAAAATTAAGGAAACCACCCACAATAGTGTACCTCCATAACTATATTCCGTCAGGGTGATCCTTTTGTAACTATATTTCACCAGAGTGCAGGGCTACTTCCAAGGTAGACAAATTACCAAGGTTTAGCATATTGTTCATTTCTTCTATGTCTCTTACATTTATTAATATTAGTGAATAGGAATCCCTTGAGTTGCTTATACTTCCCTTCATAGCTTTCTTCTTGTACTCTTTGGATCATCTTAGATACTGAAACTCCCATCTAGATTCAAAATGATATCTTTCTTTATATAGGATCAAACTGAAGTAGAGCATTTCATTAGCTGATGTTAGTAAAATCATGTTTCTATATTCTAAATATACTTATATTTATTTAATTAGTATTCACACATCTATTGAGTTTATCATTCATGCTATTCAACTTACAAGCTAACATCTCCCTGTACAATCCATGAGGTTTTATGTTGCTCATTGACTTTGCTCATGTGTTTCAAGAATTTTTCTCTTATCATCTCCAAAGCCATATAATATTTTGAGATCTAAATTAATATTCACTAGGCTTAAAATGACTTTGAATTTTTAGTGCTTTTTTCATGCTTGGGATGTTAGGCAATTTATATGAACTAGAGGGTGTCATGATTTCATTTGCTTGTAGGATACAAGGTCTATAAAAGTTGAAATGCTTTACTGATTTAAATTTTGATTACCTCATTTGAGATCTTGGAGTACATCCTTGCAACTTGGGCTACTCTATAATGGTATTTTTATGAGAATCTAGTACCATGATTGGTCTGGAAGATCCACTCTTCATCATGTTAGACTCTTATTTGTGCCACATCAATTTCACTTTCATAGGATGACCACCTTCGTGATTTCCATAAACCCTTTTTCTACCTTGAAGGAATACATACATGTCTTAGGTAGTCACTCAATCTCATCATTCTTTTCACCCTTTGTCTATGTTTAAAATTGTACCATCCATCTACCATCTCTCTCATATCTTGAACTTTTTTCTTTGGGTTGCCCAAAAACATCATCGAAATATCATTAGTGAGTTGAGCATAATTTATCTCCATGATATGATCTGAGCCATCAGTGGGGGATGTTACTCATATACCAATTATATCACTAATGAATTATTGATGAGAGCTTACTATTTGTGACTAAATATATCATGTTTATAACTTGTATTGTTACTTTTTGGTTGGCACGGTTGTTGATGGATTAGCAATGAAAACCTTGCATCAGTGATGAGAGAAATTATATATAAAGTACTTAGGATATGGATGACCTTTAAGAATCTATAAAATTTGTGGCCCTAGGGAGGATATGGTATTGAAGTATTTTAATGATGGGGTAATTTGGTCTCGAAAGACATGATTTATGTGATACGGTGCTCTCATCACTCATTAATTTTGGCCATTTTTGGTTATCCTCTACCATCATTGATGAATTGACAACAAGGGATTTGGATGAATGATGAATATTCCTTGGACACATTTGTGTTAAAACCTAGGGCTTTATGACTTTGTATTACTCAAAATACTTTGGTGGGACTCAATTAATGTTATCATTGATCAGCCAACATCGTCGCTAGTGTTTTGGTGATGGAATATTTGCATCAGTGATGGGAAGACATTTAAGATTTAGGAATTTATATGATTAATATGAGACCATGGTGAAGACCTTTATGAAGATGTCAAATTAGTACTCAAGGAAACATAATCATACATAATTTTTAGACCTTCAAGACCTTAAGTGATACTTAGTACTTAGGAATGATCGTATAAGGGAGATTTATTTTGAATGATACTTATACCCTTAAGTTATGTTGATTGCTTGTTACATGTTGATTGGTGTCAGCACTGATTGGCTAGCACTATCACTGATTGGCCAATGCTCTCGCTAAGGAATTGGAAATAAAGCATTACAATGAGCGATTAATGAGAACTTATCCTTTTTGGATCAACACTACCATTGTTTGACTGACACAGTCACTAATTAACCAACAATAGAGGATTATGATTAGTGACAATGGGGACAATTCATCTTTCTTAATTAGCACTATCACCAATATCTTAGCACCGTCATTGATAGATCAATGATAAAATATTATGACCAATAATGAAGGTTGAGAGTTTTAATTTTATGAATTTAGGGGGATGAACCTTAGGACTAGAACATGAAAAATACCTTGGTGATGACATAGGATTCATATGTGGGGGAAGTGATGAGTCCTTAAGAAAATATTGAAGTGATGATATGAAAGCCTAATGATAACTTGTGAAAAGGGTTTTGTAGGTTAATGAATTTAGGCCATGGAATTATTAAGTGGAAAAAATATAGAAAATAGGACTATAATGAATAATCATGATATGGATGAAATATTTTAATGAAGTGGTAACGGTATATCGAATTAAATGGAAGGATTGTATGAATGAAATGGAAAAAATGGAATGAGATGATGATAAGGGATTTTAAACCTTGGAAATTTTTTATTGAAAACATAAGGACAAGGACTATAACATGGACTTCTTAAGTCTATAATGGCCTTTAGAATTTGAATTTCTCATTGTGACTCATCAACATGGGATCTTGGACTTCAATAACCCCATGACTTTATTAAAAAAACCAAGACCTCTTAAAATCACCTAGATCTTTAACTTTGATATATCTTAAAACATTATGGGTATAAAATAGGTTGGGGTTATGTGACCCAAAAAATCCCTCCTCAGTCAAGCCAAAAAGGCTACCCTGGTAAATTCTACTCTTCAAAGCATTCCAACCTTCTTATTATCTATGTTCATAATTCCTAATAAGATTTTATCGAAGATTTGAACATATTCAAAATTCATTTATTTGGTCTGGATTTGATGAGAAGAAAAAAATTTACTTAGTTGGTTAGGAGTAAATTTGCATACCTAGAAAGGATGGTGTATTAGGTATCCATAACATCCAGTAGATGAATAAGGCTTTGGTTGCAAAATAGATATGGAAGCTAGCAAATAAAACTAAAACTAGCTAGGTCAATATTGTGTTAGCCAAATACCTGAGACAATAAATTTTTTTGCTTACTAATCCTTTGATAACCTTTGGTTCAGAATTTTGGTTGAGTTTGAAAAATTCAAGGGTATCCAAAGGTTGTAGGTGGAGGTTGGGTGATGGAATCAATATTGATTTCTAGAAATATATTTGGTTAATGGACCAACCCCTTGCACAAATTCTAAATTTGGTGTTTTTGGATCCTAGGAATAGATTGGTATTTGGGTCTAAGGTGTCTAACTTTATTGAGGTAGTCAATGGTTTGAAGGTTTGAAAATCGTTAGACCAATATATTATCAACAATGCAAAACTTGAAGCTTGGATTCTAATTGCTAATAATTTGAATTTTTAGATCATTAAAAAAATAAATGAAGAGGATGAGATCCTATAGAAAAGGAAAAAATAATGGATCCTTTTCAATCAAGTCCGCCTACAATTTTTTGGCTATTAAGACTCCTCCATGGATCCCACCTTTCAACATATGGCTTAAGGGTCTAACACCTAGGGTTATGCATAAGTGATCAGCCCCAAAATACATTTATAAAAAATTGGTGAATCAGTTTTTAAATCCAGGTGAATAATGTCCAAAAGCATGTATAAGGTTCACTATTATTAGGGGCAATGTTGGAAATTTAAACTTAAAATGGTCAAATTATTATAAAATTAGGGTGAATCGAAACAAAAAAAAAATTGCACCATAAATTTTGGCTAATGGGCCCTGGTCAAGGGTCCTAAATATTAGCCAATTCTAAATTTTGAAGATCCTAATTTTAGCCAATTTGGTGATAAATAGTCGCTATGTATAACCCTGCTAACACCAAAGGTGAATATCTTTTTTGGTTGGCAACTCAAAATAATATTTTGACCATTGAAAAACTAAAATAAAGAGGTTGGTTGATGCTAAGAATATGTTGCCTCTATGGTACTAATGAGGAATAGATAAGCCATCTCTTCTTTCAATTCTCATTCTCTATGGAAGTTCTTAACTCTATACTTATTGTTTGGGTGGTGTCGAGTTCACTTGTTGATGTTTACACTCAATGGTCATCTACTTTTTACTCTCTAAGGATGAAATATTTTTGGATCTTTTGTTTTTCACCTTTTTTGGTAGGTGTGGAAGGAGAGGAATAGTAGAATTTTTAAAAACTTCAAAAGAGATCCTACCTTTTTTTTTGCTAGAGCCTTGGCTTCCACCCTAGAGAATGTGTCCTCTCTAGCTTTGGAGGAGGGAAGGTTTGAGGAGGCTGAGCTCGAAAGGAATATTGGCTTTCAATAAAGCAATAGGATTGTTGGTCTTCTTGGTCCTAATACCTGAGCCCTTATGATGTGGGAACCTCCTTATCTAGGTTGGGTTAAACTAAACTTCAATGGAGCTTCAAAGGGTAATGTTTTTTAATATTTGAGATTATAGCAAAAGATAAGGCTCTTAATTTCATTTTGCATCTCAAAGAAACAACACTTGAATGGTACAATAATATTCAAAAATACAATGGATGAAGAAATTGTACATGTTTGGTCCAATCTTAAAACCTTAATTATTGAAAGGATAAGCTTTGAAAATAATCAGACACCTTCACAAAATAGGTAGAACTTAAATAATTAGAATCAAGAACAAAGTAAAATCAACAAAACATAATGGCAAGACTTAATTAATTCTATAAAAAATATCAAATTCTTAGGTATAGAGAACAAAATTACCATAGCAACTATTATTAAATAAATTCCAAAGAGATAAAAACAATATATGAAGTCATATCACCAACCCTTGAAACAAATAACTATAAACAAAAATACAAATACGAGTTTTTTTTAATACGAGGTTCATTTTGTAAGGAGCCCTATGAATAGGATTTGCCCCAGTTTTAAGCTCATTTATGAAGTCAAATTCACATTTTGGAGGTAATCCAGGTAAATATTCTATAAGAACATCCTTGAATTCCTGAAGTACTGGGTGTTTTCCAAACACATCTTCTTTATTTTCATTTTCTATCTCATTTAGTTTTACTACATAAACTATTCCTCCTATTTTTATGGCTTTCTTAAGTTGCATTGCCAAGAGGATTTGGAGTTGAAAGGCCCCTTGTAGGCTATACACTCTATTTTTTCCTACCATATTATGTATACTCAATCCATATTTCCTAGAAATTGATCATAGCCTTATGTACTTGTAACCAATCCATTCCTAGGACTATATAAAATGCATGTAGTGGTTCTACATACAGACAACCAATGGTCATACTACTAGGTAAGGCAATTTCGATCATAGGATAGCACTAGTTCATAGAGTAGGTTTATCCTAAAACATACTTGATATTCCACCAATGTGCCAAGATTCCTGGCCATTCTGGTATATCTTTAACCAAATTAGAGGAATCAAAGCTATCTGTAGCTCCACTATCAATCAAAATTTTAATATTTCTATCAAAAATATTACCCCTTATAAGTAGTGGTGTGGCTTGTCCTTCTATATTTTGACTTCCTATCATTGCATAGATTTTGTGAGCACGTTCCTTACATGCAGGTTCTCTGTAAGTTAGTTATTTTCCTTTCAAACATGGTCCTACTCTGAGTAGAAAATTGTTAGCATAGTGTGGTCCACCATAATCAAAGCATTCAGTATTCGGTCTTGGATGAGATTTCTTCTTCTACCCTTCTTCTATTTCACTGCTAATAGGGGGTTAGCTTGACCCTGAGGTAATGGTTTGTTATTACCATTGAGGTGATTTTTAGAATTATAGTTCTTCCCTTGGAACCTCCTCCTAAAACTTCCCTACTTCTTGTTATTTATTTTTTCTTGACTATTGGATCTTTTATTTACCTACTCTCCTTCCCATTTCATGAAGCTTGCACAATTTCTTTTCCTCAATGTCTCTATGCCCTATTTTTGTAACCCTTCATAGTTGAAGTAGGGCTTAATATAAGTCTCAACTTTCTTGGCCAGGTCATAGGCCTTCTAAAGAGTACTAGGTTCTCACATGTTCACTTCATGTCCTACTCTAGGATCTACTCCTAGTATGAATTTATGTACCTTCATCTTCTCATTATAAGCGGACACATATTTCAATAGCTTGACAAATATTTGGTAATAAGCCTCCACCATATTATTTTCCTATTTAAGATTGGTGAACTCCTCAAATTTTTGGTTGTAAAAATATTCTATGAGGAATCTTCCTTTAAAGGATACTACAAAGTCTTCCCATTTTAGATCAACTACGACCTCAATTTCTCATTCTCCACTAAACATTTCCCATCAATTCAAGCTAACACCCTATAAGTTCCGAATGGCATATGATGTTTGGATCTCAGTGGAATAATTTTTCATATTGCAGAAAGTCTCTATCTCTTTTAGCTAAGCTTTAGCCACGTCACCACCTTCCTCTCCATTGAACTTGGAGTATTTTAGATGCTTCATATCCCTACCCAATTCTACCTCAAGTCAATTTTTGGCTTGTTGTGCCTTTGAAAGAGATTCATTAACTTGTTCCACCCTAGATTTTCTAGCTTGAGTATCATGATTCATAATCACTTCCAACATTTGCCTTTGTGTTTCCATCTATTCACGAAGTAAACCAACTGTTGTAGTGAGATCTTCCATTTCATTATTAGGATTATTCATTTCTACATATGGGGTTTTGGCCTTAGCATTAGTTTACCATATCCACTTCATTGATGGGATGGCACCCCCTCTCCTTCTCCTTAGTGGCATTGTCCCTAGACACACACAAGAGAGATAGTGAGGGTTAGATCATATTCACTTATCAAATTAACTCTCCTACTATTAACTAAGTATCCAATTGACTTAGCTATACAATTAGGTTAAATTTTAGTAGATACACTATTCATGTAAGTGTAGCCCTTGCATTGTGCATGTCCTATTACACACTTTTATCTAAGCTTACGTAGAGAAGATTGTATCCCTACAAACCAAGCGCTTTGATACCAAATATCACAACCCAAATTTTTGATTCAATAATAGGTTTTTTTTTCTATTCTTTAGTCAAGGAACTAACTTAAGTTTAAACATCATTCTTTCAAGAGTTCCCAACTATGAGGAATACTCTTCCTTTAATGATTATATATATATATATATATATATATATATCTTTGAGGCTCACCCATCCCTACATATTACATATTTCCAGCTATGAAAGTGTACTAGGTGTAGATGTTTGATTTACAAGCCATCCTTCTCATTATCCTTAAATGAGCTAGCTTCCCTTATTTCATCCTATCAAAATAAGTATGCTATCCTTATCACACCACATAAGTCTTTCTATGTAGGTTCTAGGAGCGTATTAGAATCGACTATCTTTCTCCTTTCTTTGATGAGCTAGTCGTTCCATTGTTATACCTCATTTTGAAACTTAATTCATGGAACCAATAACTTAAGTAACCCTATTTACCAATATACCCTTAGGTTTATTTTCCCTCAAGATACTCAAGGAGTACTAGGAGGATTCTCACTCTTTCTATTTCTTTTTTGAGTCATCTAGTTGCCATACACATCATGATCCTTTATGTTTGTACTTGCCTAATATTGTGGCACAATTCATTTCCATTACATTTTGTGGTTTACCAAGTTTGATTTAATCTAGCCATTTAGTTAATGACAAGCATTACACCAAGTAAGAAGAAACCATAAAGAAGTGCTCATTTATCGAAGGTCTTTAGGGTATCACTATCATTTCCAAAACTTGAATCCTTTTAATAAAATTGGAGTGCATCTATTCCACACATGATAGCAAGATAAAACATACAAAGCTTATATTATTCCTATGGATTACATTCAGATTTTTAAAGCATAAACAAGCTAATAGCAACTCATAACGATTTATTTCCTTTCCTTAAAAGCAAAATATCAAGGTCATAATGAAAACTATCAACAATATACAACATTATACCATAAAGAGAAGACCACAATAGATCATACAACATCATATTTATCCTAGGAGAAACCCTAAGGGAAAACCCAACCTTAAAACTTTTTCTTACTTTTTATTAAATAAAGTGATCAGTCACTTACATAGAACTAAATACATCCTTTAATCATTTAGAACCATCTAGGGAAGTTTCATAATCCCTAGGATTTACAACATGATTTATCCCTTCAAACCATATCTATCCTTGGTACCATATTCTGGGCAACGAAGGTACTTTAGGTAACCTTCTTTATGTCCATGATTTACCAATGCTACTCAATTAATACAAAGCATAATTGGCTCTATTTATACAAAACTCAGCTTGATTCTAAGTGTAAATTTCACCATGCATAATCTTGAGCTCTCGGTAGGGTCTTCAAGAAGATCCAAATTTATTTCCAACAATCAAACTATATTGGGAAAGGGGTAGAGAGTAACCTATCAATAATCTCTCTGCTCGCTATCCTTATCTTCAATTAAAGTACCTAGAGAACTTTTAATATCTATCTTACAAATTTATTTCCTGGAGCATAAAATAAAATTATTTCTCATGACCTCTCAAAGATGTTTTAACAATGATAGAGTTCTACCACAAACTCCAACAAACCATACTTAAAACTAAATTAACAAGTTAATCTCTCTTGTAGTATAGAGAAACTTTGATATTAGAACAACAAATCTATTCATTTACTAGTTCATTCATACTTAGATTATAACTTATTTTAATGGCATTCCAAATATTTCTAGAAAATAAGGTTCATATTGATGTCTTCTCAAAAATATATTCCTCTTAGCATTATAATTTAACATAGGTAATAGACATTTATGTTTCCAGATTGCAAGGCATACCCATCATCAACTGTCACCCAATGGCATCATAAAACCACTGAGCTTTGGCATAGCACAACAATGGAAAATAACCATAATGAAGTGCAATACTTAAATAAGATCCAATATTTGCATGACACAAAGGCATCTAATTATTTTCTAGGTTCAAAAACTATATTGGAAAGTCACCTTCAAAATAGGTTAATTCCATTATAACTATGACTATAGTTTTCCAATAGTGAACGCTCTATCTCATAGAGTATGGAGCTTCATTCTAGAGTACCGAGTATTCCTCAACTTAGACTTTGGGAAACCAAGCATTTGGTAACACTCCAAGCCTAGTTTATTTATCTTTCTCTAGATTGAAATACATTGGTGATGTCCATTGAGATAATACAACTATAGTAAGCTATCTCAACCTGGTTGGCTATAGTCATAACAAACTGCTATAACTCTACTAGCACCATTAAATGGTAGTAGACACCATTTTCCATGCTACTCCTAACATAGGTGTGTCTAATGGTCCAAATATCATTCAATATTGGGTAGCAAATACAATAGTTTTGACTCAGCTCTATAACCAAATTCACAATACATAGAGAACCTTAACCAAGGCATGCAAACGTTGAACACAAACATGGAGTTTTGGGCTTGGTATTAAATAACTACCAGGTTGCATTATTTTGAGACCTATCTCACTACCAATATACAAAATATATTTTGCAAACCTAAAATCTAGAGTCCCCCTCCACTACAATATCCTATCACAAAGGAAACTCATCTTCCTCTCCAAGTAGAACTCGGATGACTCGAAAAGCATTAATTATCGACACAAAATTGTCAAGTTTACAAAGAAAGGCTTCAACCAGTTATTATAATTTATAAATATTATATTTAATGGAAGTAAGATATTTTAAAACAAACAACAACACAAGTTCTAATCCACTGAACCAAGCTCAGATTCCTACCTGAATTTCCATAATTTAAAAGTCTAGCAAGATGATATAGATGTTCCCATTCAAGCTCTCCATAACTATCTCTCTCCTCAAAAAACCTCCTTCCTTTATTTTTCTCTTTTTGAATAATAACCATTGATTTTCCTCTTCCTCTAATCATGTGATAAATTATGGAAGCATGTTCATCTCTACCCACCACTTCTCACAATCTCCATCATTCAAACACATAGCAACACTTATCCACCAACAAACAACCAACAAAACAATTCTTTCAACTCATTCAAAAGTATCCACCTTTGAATATATATAATATATATATATTTATATATATATATATATATATATATATATATATATATATATATATATTCATAGGTGTCCTTTATTTTATTATGACCCACTTATTAGCAAGTTTGGTCTAAAAATAAAATGATGTTTCGATCAATCACCATAGTCTTTTAAGCTTCTTCTAAATAGATCCATTCTTCAAGAAGTACTTGCCTTTCCATTATGAATCCTCACAACAATATTAATACAAAACCTTGGTCAATATTTCTTTTGAAGCTAGCAAGAGAAAACATAATCTTTTCTTACTTAAGTCAAAGCAATTTTGAAAAATGAAAGATAAATTCTTCTATACTTTTCCCTGCAAAGAATTCAATTTTAACAAGTAAAATTATTATTCAAGAAATATTATGTTGAATGGAATCATATCTAAAGAAGGTTATCAAACAACAAATAAGTTTTCATCCAAAATCCAACATTTTCCATTTGTGAAAATTAGGATATATATATAACTACATAATGAGAGAAATAACTAATTCCTTCTTCCACATTCAAATAATGTTGTTCCTACATAAATGCAAATTCGTTAGCAGCATCATATTTTTTTATGACAATATAAGTCTTGCAAAAATTCAAGCATGAAATAGCCAATTAGTGCATCTACAAACTGACATAGTCAATCATGAATCCATCAAGCAAAAATTTTGCCAAGGGAGGATAATGAAAAATGGGCTCAACTCCAAGTAATATTTCGATAGAAATCAAACTCGCTATGGTGTAAGACCTAGTAAGTCCTCAAGAAATACATCTTTAAATTATTTTAGCACAGAAAAATTCTTAAAAAGTTCCAAGTTAGCTTCATTCTCTTCATATTTATTTATTTTGACTACATATACTATCACATGCCTTTTAATTACCTTCTTTAGCTATAATTTATACAACAAATGTAGTCAAAAATAACCTCAATCGTAGTCGATTCTTATCCATTGGTTAGATTCTTCAGTAAATTATACCAATTTTTCTTGAAAATCAATGAGAGCTCTATGAGCTTTTAGTCAATCCATTCCACGGATATCAAAAGAAGATAAGGGGGTGATATATAGATGTCATTCAGTTATTCTATTAGGTAGGAATATGTGAGGCATCAAACAAATATTAGTTAATTGAATAGGTTTATCCTGATCCATATTCTATCTTCCACTTGTTTGCTAAAAATCTAGGTCTTTCTAGTATTTCACTGATTATAATAGAAGAAATAAAACTATCTGTTGCACCACTATCAATAAAAATATTCATATCCTTATTAAATAGTTTACCTTTCAAAATCTAGGGTGTATCTTGATCTTCTAAGCCAAAATTACCTATTATATACATAAATACAGTAAGGTTGGTCATCTGGAGCTTCCTTACAATCAACTCTTTGAGGGTATTTATTTGCATAATATGGTCCTCCATATAAAAACATCCTAGTTTTGGAGCCTTATTATTTGTCTTGTTTTCACCATCCTTATTTTCTTGTATGGATCTATTATTAGTGAGAGAGCCTTTGATCGTTCTTTCCCAGATACCCCTTTCTATCCCTATCTACAAAGAATCTATTCTTGTTTTTGAATTTAGTCTTAGGCCTTTTCTTTACCCCTATTTTTAAAAAAATTATTCTATTCCCTATCCCATTTCATAAAACTAAGGCTTTTCTTTTTTTTGAGTTCCTCTTTCTCATTATTTATCATTTTCTAATAATTGTGTGAATCAAAAATCAAACAACACTAATCCAATAATGTAAAATGACAATAAATACCATAACACATAAAGATTGCACAAAAAAATATAAGCTCTTTTTTTTGCTGGTGGATCTCAAATGTTACAATTGATATGCCCCAAATGTGGGGTTTTACAATGTTTATTTTTTATACAAAATTATAGAGTACTAGGGTTCTCCAAAACCCTAGTTAAAAATAATGGTGGTGTCTTCATACTTGATTTTCTCCTAACAAGGTTGTGGGTGGGATTGTGTATCCTATATAGGCCCACCCTAGCTTCAATAGCTTCCAAATAATGTATTTATTACACCTGCACACAACCAAAAATAACAAGGATTAATAATATCTATGAGGGCTCCACTATGTGAGACCCTCAAAAAAAAAAATGACTAAACCCTAATATTGCAATGAAAGTTGTAAATAAAGCAAAATAACATGAAATAAAATGCACAAAACTATTTACCTTGTCAAACAATGCTAACTTGTTTTTTGTCTTCATTAATGATGCATATGATGATTACGCAAATGCCCTGATAGCACTCGAGGACCATGGGACTGTAGATCTAGTGCAAGAAACACCCACAGGTGCTTGTATATGACCATAAACATCCATAGGTACTCTAGGGGCTCTAGAGGGCATTCAAGAAGCTCTGGTGGGCACTCAAAAAGATTTGGTGGGCACTCACTAGGCTCTATAAAGCGTTCAAGGATTTATGGAAGTGGTACAAAACCATATCTAGTTTGCACAGGAATGGTGGTGGTAGAAGTAGAGGACTGCAAGCGATGGCAATGGGAAGGTGGGGCTAGGGTTTGGATTCTAGAAATATTCTAAGAAACTTAGAGAATTTAGACACTTAGTTTTAGGATACTCAATCCTAACGTTATTAGTTAGTATTAGTTAGTATTATTAATCATTTAATTATTATATTATTATATCATTAACTTATAAAGTGAACCATCACAACCCTTCATAACGTGAACCATCACGTCTCTTCATACGTGAACCATCATGTCTCTTCACCAACGTAGCTTTAGAGTAGATATATATATTAGGTTGGCCATCCATATCAAATCATCCATGAATAATAAGAATAAGAATCATAGATTCCAAAGAGGGAGCCCCCTATAGTGGCAAAGCGATTACAAGGGATCCCCCTTTGAGTGGCCTGCGATTACATTTATAGTAATACCTTGAGGTCTTACCATTTGGTATCAGATCCATGTGGGACCCAGTCATGTGGGAATTGCTCAAATATCTTCATCAAATCACTTTTGTGCATGAGTATCAAACTCGTTTTGATGATATCACCAAACACAACACAAGATTAGATGAATCAATTCTCATCATTGGCTTCATTAGGGGATTAAAAGAGGAAATTAGAATGGAGGTGACAAGGTTCAATACCTATACCATGATGCAAACCTATGGATTGGCAAAATTAGCTGAAGATAAAATTAATGCACAACAACAATTAGGGAAACCACTTATGGAAAAATCATCGACCACTTACATAGCTCCCAAACCTATGCATAATGGAAGGTCACAAAGCACTTACACAACCCCCAAATATAACCAAACTTTACGAATTAAACATCTTAGCTTTGAGGAGATGAAGGAATGACGAGCAAAAGGACTTTGTTATAATTGTGATGAGCAATTTGGACCCCACCATAAATGTGTTACACTAACATTGTATTTATTGAAGGAAGTTGATCCTTGTCTCTCCATAGAGCAAGCAAATGAGGTAGTTGTGTCCGAAGCAACCAGTGCACCTACTCACCACAATGAAGATAATGAGGTCGATGTGTAAGAAGTTATTGATGTACCAAGAAAGGATGAGGTATACATACCCAAAGTGATCAATGCTAGCCAAACATGCACTCTACAAGACCTACACATACCTTCCTTACCAATAGTGAGTTCTTGCCATATGACCAAACCTATTCGGAACCAATGCAGAGTGACTACACACTCCTTCGTTGGCTCTACCAAGGAACCAAAAAAGGATATGAAATCATTACCATCACTTTTGATGCATCATTCTGAAGTATTTGAGGAACCCCAAGGGTTGCCCTCCCATCGTCATCATGATTTTCCTAAGGAATATTCTACTATTGTTCTTGGAAACCCCCCGCTAATGCTTCATCCTTCTCGATATCCCTGCCTATGAAAGGATGCCATTAAAAGAGTCCAATAACTTACACAAATACTTCTTGGAAAACAAAGGACAAAGCTTCTCACTTTGAGCTTTGAGGACAAAGCTCTTTTTAAGGAGGGTGGCATGTTAGGATCCTCAATCCTAACATTATTAGTTAGTATTAGTTAGTATTATTAATCATTTAATTATTATATTATTAACTTATAAAGTGAACCATCACAACCCTTCATAATGTGAACCATCACGTCTCTTCATACGTGAACCATCATGTCTCTTCACCAACATAGCTTTAGGGTAGATATATATATTAGGTTGGCCATCCATATCAAATCATCCATGAATAATAAGAATAAAAATCATAGATTCCAAGGAGGGAGCCCCCTATAGTGGCAAAGTGATTACAAGGGAGCCCCCTTTGAGTGGCCTGCGATTACATTTATAGTAAGACCTTGAGGTCTTACCACTTAGGGATTACAAGAACTTAGAGGTTAGAGAACTCAAAAGTGTTAGTTGTTGAGTCATCAAAATGACTCCTCTTTACAATCTTCCTTTAGACATGTTAGGGTTTTTATGACATAATTTGAGCGATCGATATTAAAACATGAGGAATGGTGGAGATTAAATCTGGGTAAGTGGCATGGATTAAGATAGATGGATGGCTAAGATTAAAATATGACAAATGGCTAGGATTAATTCATATATATATATAATAAATAACATATTAATATTTAAATATATATTAAACAAATATATATAAATATATAAATAATGGATAATTATGGTGGTAGGTTACGAAAACATGAATGGATGATAAGTGGCTAGATTTTGGTGTCTACATATGTCCCTTTTTGTACCGCATTGCATGAAACACAATGCGGTGCAAAAATATGAGACACCTGGTTTGGCCTTATGTAGAAGCAACTTTTTTTCATTGGAATACGAAGATGATCTTGAAGATAAAAGAAATTTACTGTGTAGCCATTTGATTGTGTAGCTTACCCCCAATGTCTAAGGAAAATTTTGAAGCATTAGAGCATCATTACTTTGGATTCTGAAACATGAATGAATAAATGTTCTCACATGTTCTCTAGGATCCTCAATCCCTTTAAATTTGTCAAATTTTGATACTGTGAATTTTGCTGGATATGGTAGTGATGGTACCAAAAAATGGATTGGTCGATTGATTAGTTGTCTAAGCATTGGTTTCTGGTTCATCATACCAGGATTATGTTGCATTAGGCTATCAATATGTTGTTGCATAGCTTGGATTTGAGGATCTTCCCAAGGTATGTGGAATCCCTAAATTAATTTATGATTCTATGAAGGTGAGGTGGTAATATGTTGTGGTGTGATGAGATGATTATGATTTGGTGGAGTGGATTGAAATTGATGATGTGGATGTTGATGAAGAAATGATGGTGAATGTTGAAAAGGAGATGATGTGTGGGGGATATAAATGTGATTATTTGTCAAAATGGCATGGGTATGAGTTAATGGTGGTGTGGGTATGGAAACCATAGAATATTATGGTACCCATAATGGAATTTGGGTGAAAAAGGTGGGTTGGGTGGAAATAGGATGAGACTTAAAATCTATCACCTGTACTTTTTGTTGGGAATAAGGTTGAGAACCTTATTGAGATGTTGTCATTCTTTCTATATGGCCACCTCTAATTTTTATGGTGTGGATGTGGATGGAATAGATGAGGTAGGTGGAGGATAATTTGCGACACAAATTGTAATTGGATGGGTGATATTGGATGAGGTGGAGGCTAGAATTTGTGAAGCAACATTGACATGTGCTTCATACAAAGGATTGTCATAGGTGGTGGTGTAGGAGGATGGAATGGAAGTGCTTTGAGCACTTGACTATTGTGGTATGGACCAATGTTGGGAAGGTGTAGCTGACGCATCAAAAAGAATATTTTTATACACCTAGGTAAGGTTGGAAGGCTGGGAAAGGGTAGGCTCCTGCTGAAAAGGAGGATCATACCTAGGTGAACTGTGGACCTATTCTAAAACATAGTTAGTGGAGCTTTGCAAAGCTTCCACTTTGGCCATGTATATATAGGTTATGTTGTATTCAATGGTAGGTGAAGATGATTTTTGTTTGTGGAATGGTTGTGTGAATGACTCCATGTAAAACATTAGCATTTGAAGTTTACACAGTGTGTGAGGGATCCGTAGACAAATATGAATAACTTTTCTGTATCACACTAGTGGGATTGACCATAGAAGTGGTAGGGAAGGATGTTGAACAATCCATGTATGAATTATCATGGTGTATGGAAGTTTTATTCAATACTTTTGTTTGATTTCTAGTTAAAATCATAAGCTAATGAATCAAACATGTGAAATATCTAAGAAAGTAATGCAGATGAAAACTTCACAAAATCAAGTAAACAACTCAATCCTATGTTTTTGCAATAGATGTGTCTTACCTCTTTATTTTTATCTCATTTTTAATGATTTTGTTTTATTTTTTTGTGAGTTTTGTGTGTTTTGGATGTTCTAATATAAATTATGAAGGGTGAAATCTATGTCTTGGTTGGAAAATGAGATTCTTCCTAGTGATGAAATCTAGGAAGTTTTCTCATGGGTATCTATGTAGAGATTGACAGATGGAGATGAAGCCCACCATCACCAAATCTCAAGCAATGGTTGGTGATAAAGTCCAACTCATTACTTTTTATTGTGAAACATGTAGTGTGTGATTTATTTTAAAGTTTCATGTTTTCTAATGTGTACATACAATGTAAAAAATAACCAATTTTATAGGCCTAAATCAGAAGCCAAAAATAGAAATACTAAGTTCCTCAAAATAATGTAGGGTACACCACTTAAGACCCACTCTAAAAAATGGAGGGTTCGCCTAATATTCTACCTTGAATCACAAAATGTGGGAGTATTCTTAGGTATCCTAATTTTTTTCCTACTTATACAAGTAAAAGAGAAATTATTAACCCTATTATGCAAACTATTTTATGTAGTTTTCACTTCATATGAAAATAGTATACAGAATATTGAGTAAAAACACAGCAAATAACAAAAACAAAAATTGAAATACGTGCTAAAGTGAATATGGATGCAAAGATACTCTAAATGCAATGTGTAAAATGAATGCAAGTGCCTAAAATGTAAATGTAATATAATATTTTTTAACAGAAACTGAATGATGTTCTTTTTATCACTTTATCTATAAAAATGTAAAAAAAATGAAGTATAGGGGTTAGGGTTTTGAAGAAGACTTACAAAAAAGCCTACGTATCCTTTTCCCACTCTATAAAATACCTCTCAGAGCCTCTAAAATGCACCAAGTCATTTTATAAACACTAGAAGGTGTCCCTCGAGTGTCACAGGGCATCCGCACAACCTTGGATTAACTTTTGCAACTCCAAAAACCCTAGTTCTATGGAAATCATGCAAGCAAATTTCCAGAACATGCAAAATAGAACACGAAAACAACAAGTCAGTAAAAAAATTAGTTAGCATAGATAACCCATTGTAGGTCCCACCATGATCACCGTTTGTGAATTAGAAATCAAGCAACACTAATACAATAATGTAAAATGATAATAAACACCATAACACATAAATATTGCATAAAAATAGATAATATATTTATTGATAGAGGTGGATCTCAAATGTTACAATTGATATGCCCCAAGGGGTTTTACAATATTTATTTTTTATACAGAATTACAAAGTACTAGGGTTCTTTGAAACCCTAGTAAAAAATAATGGTGGTGTCTTTGCACTTGATTTTATCCCAATGAGGTTGTGGGTGGGCTTGTGTATCTTGTATAGAGCCACCCTAGCTTCAACATCTTCCAATGAATGTAGTTCTTACACCTGCACATAGCAAAAAATAACAAGGATCAGTAATATCTGCGAGGGCTCCACTGCGTGAGACCCTCAGAAGAAATAAAATGACTAAACCCTAATATTATAATGAAAGCTATAAACAAAGCAAAAGAACATGAAATAAAGTTCACATAACTATTTACCTTGTCAAAAAATGATAATCTATTTTTTTTATCTTCATTAATGATGTAGATGATGATTATGTAGATGCCCTGATGACATCCGAAGGTTGTGGGATTATAGATCTGGTGTGTGAAATGCCCGTGGGTGCTCGAGGATGACCAAAAATTCCTAGAGGCACTCTAGGAGCTCTATGGGGTATTTGAGAAGCTCTGGTGGGTGCTCGGTAGTATCTGGTGTTTGCTTAGTAGGCTTTGGAGTGCATTTAGGGGTTGATGGAAGAGATGCAAAACTAGATCTGGTTTGTGTAGGAATGGTGGTGGTAGAAGCAAAGGGCTACGAGCGATGACAATGGAAAAAGAATGGAAATGGAGGTGGGGCTAGGGATTGGACTCCCGAAATATCCTAAGAAACTTGGAGAATATAGACACTTAGAGATTACAAAAACTTAGGGGTTAGATAACTCAAAAGTGCTAGTTATTTAGTCATCAAAATGACTCCTCTTTATAATCTTCCCTTAGACATGTTAGGGTTTCGATGACACAATTTGAGTGGTCAAGATTAAAACATAAGGAAGGGTGGATATTAAATCTGGATAAGTGTCATGGATTAAGGCATATGGATTGCTACGATTAAAATATGATGGATAGTTGGGATTAATTCATATAAATATATATATTTATTAAATATATTATATAACATATTAATATTTAAATATTTATTAATAATGGATAATTGTGATGGGAGGTTACAAAAACATGGATGGATGACAAGTGGCTATATTTCGATGATCTTTTTGTTCGTTGATTGGTCTCCTCTTGATGAGACAAATCATAAGATCTTTACAAATTTTATGGTTGAGCAAGTTTATTATTGTTCTAATTTTTTTATGAACTCCTAAAATGAATTTTTGCATCTTCAAATGTTCATTTTTCTCGTATTCTATGATGTACTTTAGTATATTAACAAAATTCTAGTAGTAATTCTCAATAGACAAGGAATCCTACTATAATGTAGAGAATTTTTCAAACTTTTTTACATAATAAAGAGACTACAATAATTAATTTATATCTTGTAATTGAGTACATCTATAATAGGGATGGTCCATCATGATGGTATACAAAAATCCAAGTGTTTTTCCATCCATATGTAGCAAGAAAAATAACAGACAATTGGATAACAAACAACTTCTACAAAATTATTTTAAGCAATATAAATATAAGTGGAAAATATATAGATTTCCAAATGGCTAAGAAGCAAGATTATCCAATTATATGGATTAATAATTGATACAAATTGAGAGAAAGGTAAGGGAATACAAGAGAAGATAAAGATGCTCTCATACTCTCACTCTAGCAAAATATCTCAAGAAGTTCACAAATTAGACTTTTGATTCCACAAGCCATGTGGTTCATGAAGCATGATTCAAGTTCAATGACAATTTTTTTGAATATTTAAGATTATAGAAAAATATAAAGCTCTTAATATCATTTTACATCTCAAAGAAATAATACTTGAATGGTACAATAGTATTCAAAAATACATATGGATGAAGAAATTGTACACGTTTGATCGAATCTTAAAATCTTAATGGTCAAAAGGATAAGCTTTGAAAACAATCAAACACCTTCACAAAATAGGTAGAACTTAAACAATTGGAATCAAGAACAAAGTAAAATCACCAAAATATAATGGCAAGACTTAATTACTTCTATAAAAAATATCAAATCCTTAGGTATAGAGAATGAAATTACCATATCAACTAATATTAAATAAATCTCAAAGAGATAAAAACAATATATGAAGTCATATCACCAGCCCTTGAAACAAATAACTATAAACAAAAATACAAACCACCAAGCACTCATCAAGAAAAGATAATATAAAGAAATCCAAAAATTATAGTCACGAAAAAATATATTCCAACACAAGAACTAGGGAGCCATGTCCGAAGTGTGTAAAATATCACTACAAGAAGTAGAAAAAGAGCACAAGATAAAAAATACAATAACATAATATTTATATTATTTATCTGGCTTAATAAAATATAGCATTTTTTTTGCCCGAAAGAAGTGATTATGATGTAGGTAATACACAAATAGTTGTCATAGAATGGAAAATTACTTTTTAAATTGAATCAAACTTAGAAGAGAGAAATACATTATATTGATTTTATGAGTGATAAAAGCATATCATTGGCACTTTATAGTATGGATTTTGAAAACATAGGTGATATAGAGCTAATAAAAATATGAGCCAACAAAGATACTTAAAATAATATGCATATCTAGATGGTTTGAATAAAATACTTGGATATATAAGCATCAACAAATTTAAATGAAAACTATGCTTGATTGGACAAGTTTTGGCTCATCATCGATGAGTTGGATATCACATGAGCATGAAATAAGAGGACTTTTAAATTACTTCTTTGATCCCCATGTTTACTATAATAAAGTAAAGAAACTACAATAATTGATTTTGTATCTTATACTTGGGTGCATTTATAAGTAGGATGTCCATCATGATGACATATGGAGAATTCATGTTTTTTCCATCCATATGAAAAAAGATGAATAACAATCAATTTGACAACAAACAACTCCTACAAACTTATTTCAAGCAATAAAAATATAAGTGGAAAATATACAAAGACTACCAAATGGCTAGAAATCAAGTCAATCCAATTATATGGATTAATGATTAAGATAAATGGAAAGAAGAGTAAGGGAATACAAGAGAAGATAAATATGCTCTCATACTCTCACTCTAGCAAAAGATCTTAAGAAGTTCACAAATTAGACTTTTGATTCCACAAGTCATGTGGCTCATGAAGCATGATTCAAGTTCAATGATAATCTCTTTTGATTATTTGATATTACTTGTCATAGCGATTCATGATTTATGATTAAATTAGGATTTCTGAATATGCTATTACTGTAACAAAAATCAGCCACATTCTATATAAGAACGTAGGCCATTTTTGAAAATGAAATCCATAAATTCTTAATATTTTTGTACTACATTTTTATCAGTTGATTTTTCAAGTGTTTCTATTTTCACGTGGACCTAAGAATTAATTTCTTGTAACAAGTCAAGCAGACCATCTATAGGAGCTCGAGCCTACTCCAGGTAGTAATCTTCCCCTATTTATTTCTATTATTTCCTATTATTTCCAATTTATAGAGTGTGAATGTTTTATATATTTCCTACAATTTATTTTTAGTCGTGCAATTTATTTGCCTTCTGTAATTTCTTTCAGTTGTTTTAAATTTTGCAAGTGTGAAATTGTTTATTTCTCATACGCATTTATTTTTTTACACTTTTACTTATCTATTTTATTTAATCTTTAGTTTTTACTAGGTTTGGTTAAAAATGAACATACACAAAAAAAAAATCCCCCCACCAAATTGATAGATATATAGGAACTCATATCCCACACTATAGACATACATTATGCATAGGTACTCTCTTAAATTTATGAATTCTAGAATTTGTTAGAGTATAATCCTAAGTTGTTACTAGGATATTAAGATAATTTTGTGTGGTTGAGATCAACTCAGTTAGTTATGATCTGATGGATCATATTGTATGCATTTGCTATTTAAGAAAGGTCCATTTCATAGAATAACAAGAAGTGTTTTCATTTCCCAACATGGTATCAGAGTGAGCTTTCCCTGCCCTATAAACCTGAAGGAGGATTTCCCTCATGGAAATCTGCCCCTCTTTTTTCCTTTGGCCATTTTTTTTAGAAAATTGAGGGAGTATGCTCTCCATATTTTGATGGATCATAAACCAAATGTTTGATGAAAAACTTAATGGCTACAATTTTTTTAGGGTATAATCTTGTATTTTTTATTGCCAACAGTTGGTATAGGCTACAAAATCTGGATTTTTTTTGGATCATTTATTGAGAGGCCATATTTCTGGTTTAGTATCTCTGTTTTAGGAATTGGGGTTTCTAATGTAATCTTCTACCCTATGTTGTGAATAGGACTGGTGTCGTTCAAAAATAATGTATTTTTTTTAAGTAATGACGAGGATGATTTCTAGAAAGGAATGTTGTTGCATTGTAACAGTGTTGACAACATCATTTTATTTTTTATGCCAATAATGCTCATCTTCATTTTTCATTGGAGGTCTACCGGATAGATCTGAGACCATGAAGGTGTCACACTTTGTGGAGCAGAACAAATTTGGCGGACAACACATGGGATACAAATATTTTTTTTAGTTATGCTATTTTTTCTAGATACAGAAGAAATTCCAAATCTAAATATTGTTCGTGATGTCTACTCTTGAAATTAATGGTGGGACTCCTGCACTGCTTATGTATATGTTGTGGATATTTGCATCCTTCAGTATATTGGATGTCCATAGCAACTTTATTTACATGTGTATTACTGGTAGTCTACCCCCACTCCAAAGTTGCATCTCCCCATGACATGATTTATGACAAAGCACATCGTGGGATGAAGACATGTGGTTGTAGATTGAGTGATGAAATTTGAATGTAGTTCTTGTTATTCTATGAAATGGACCTTTCTTAAATATCAAGTGTATACAATATGATCCATTAGATCATAACTAACTAAGTTTATCTTAGCCATAAAAAAATTATTTTAATATCCTAGTAACAACTTAGGATTATAATTTAGCATCCCCCCTTAAGTGGCACTAGGATATACTCTAACACCCCCCTTAAGTGGTACTAGGAGGTAGTGAAAATAATAAAACCAAACAAGTGGCATATCCACAGATATGAGTCTCGACAACAAGGCCTGATAAGGTACTCATGTACAATATATCATAATAAATCTGCTAGAAAGATGAAAAACCATTGCTAGAAGAGAAATAAGAAGAAGAAAAAAATGTGCAAGGAGAATGGATAGGAATATGTTATCTTCAACTGCCATAGGACAACTTCCATCAAGAATGACCTTCAAAGGATCCATGAGATATCACATCGTCGAACTGAAATAAATCCCACTCCAAGACTAGTGCTTGTGATAATGAACAAGGTTGTGAACCATGAAAAAAGTCACTAAAGAAAACCCCCTAAAACCAAAGTGTCTCACAAAAGGAGAGTGTGAAGATAGTGTGGAAAAATAAGCACCACAATGGCAAGGGTAGTCCAAAATTGATCCCACAAGCACATTTATGTGGTGTCCACCTATACGAACACAATGGGCTAATAACAAGGTCCAAACTATGTGGATAAATAGCTAAAATAAGGGAATAAAAAATGAAAGGGCACCAATGTAGCTGTCGAACATGTCCTTATGGTGACCTCCTCATCCTACCAGAATGTATGGGTAACTAGTCACTACATCCACCAGGTGCTATAGAGAAGGTGACTAGATACTAGGATGACATATAAATGCTTTGGGAGTGTCGGGTTCAACCGAGAGTGCACTCCATGATATAAAAAAAAATTGAGTTTCAAAAAAAGTATATGAACTACCTCAAAATGGAAAATGGACATAACCAATGTGTCTAGTTCGAAAAAACCTTTTTGATGACTACAAATACCCCTATGTTCGAGTGTCATTGTGGCCTTCATCTGTAGGAAAAATAAGAACCTTCTCCACTTCCAAAATGGTTTTTAGAATAAATCATGGTTTTTTTTTTAATTTCTCTTGTAGGAGAAAGTACATGAAAAAAAATTTAGTGCCCCCGTGCTTTTCACTTACATTGAATACAATAAAAAATATTTTTTAAAAAGAAGCATATTATCCTCACTATATCACTTTTCACCTAATGAAATAGTATGTTCCCTTAATGGATGGGAAAGGCATCAAGATGCCATCCATCCATGTGATGTAAGGTGTAAATCAAACATGCCCATATCTAAAATTAAAAAAGCATAATGTCGAAGCCTACTTCCTCTGTGCAATGTTGGTGGATCTAACTATCAACATATCAAAGCGGTAATGGGCTCTATGTATTCAATAATTTGATCAACATATAAAAAATAGCAACTAACATCTCCAAGATATTTGAATTCATCACCATAGGTGGAACTGTAGGCATTATAGACATCTACGTAGGTCGCAGCACAAAGACGAAGAGAAAATTTCCAAATTCCTAGGAAAACATAATTGAAAAATCTTATGGGCATCTTTTCTCATCAATAGATAAGCTTAAGGAGGTCGATCTGGAGCTGCTACAGATCATGGGAACATATAGTGTATCAAAACCCTCATTGAGACCATCAAATACTCATATAAATATTACAATAGTAACACATGACGCACTCGATCTACACTCCACCTTTGCTAAACACTTATGCCAAACTAATTTTGGATTCCAACAGGATAAGCGATCCTGGGTTCATTGCATGGGAGAATTAGATCTGACACATGAGTGCTCATTTGCAAAGTTATACTCAGTAAAATAGTTAAATTCTAAGTATTATTTCTACCATAGACATCAGTGCACCAAGTTGTCCTTGATCATCTATTGAGAATCACACAAGAATTTTCACCCATTGAAGGAGGACAACGCACCCCTGATTCCTACCATATACCACCAATCTAAACTATCAGATCTGGTATTTCCTCCACCGATTGGAAAGGAGCAATAGTTGAATATGGGAGAGCTTCAGTAAAACTATATTATCAACTCCTAGAAAATTTTATTACGAGTTGAATCTACTCATCATATTCTATAATATTGAACATGTGGCTACCTACCCAAAGAGTACCATATGAATGTTGCAACACACATAGTGAAACTTGCAGTTATTTTCCATGTGCAAAAATCATGCAGCAGCAGATGACTAAACCCAATGATCCGCAAAGGAGAGTGAACTATGTTGTGATTTATTGAATTTTATCTCCTTTCTTCATGTGCCCAAAAACCATTGAATGATGCTTGTTCGTGACATTGATGAAATATTCGATGCTTCTCTATCGATGAATGGGAAACATCATCAACATAGTCACATTCTGCTGGAAGAAATTATTTCTTATAATTCATTAACCTATTTTGATGATATTATTCCTACCACAGTCGAGATCCTTGATGAGAAACTCCATGACATCTGCATCAGCAAAGCAATTATTCACCAATTGCATCTTAAAAAACCGGTCCTGGATGCAAAGCTACTACCTAAGAACGCTCATTATCTCCCACAACTCATCGACCTTATAATCAATATCGTCATAATCATCCAAGCTATATACCAGCACAATGGGAGTTGAATATAGGTACCGTGCCTCCATCACACCCTTAAATCATTGATATTCATGGCTATCGAGATATCTGCCATTGATATGTGGGGTATATATAGGGCAGAATTAGTCACTCTATTGTGTATCACCTTATGTTCCACATTCACACATTGTCCACACCATAATCAATCGGATTCATCGCATCGTGGGTTTCAAACCTCATTTTTACTATGAAGAAGGCCATGGTGTCCCAAAAAAATCCACTCTAAAATAGTGGGCATGGAGGAACTAAATGGCCTGGCTAAAAAACACAGATTCTCAAAGAGGTAAAAAACTAAGTCTCAAAATAAAGTTGTCGTATCTCAAATTGCACCGTTGGATCACCGATTTGAGTTTTCCACCATAGCTTCTACAATTGATAATCAAGGACAATAGAGGTGACATGATGACATCCAACATGAAGGTGATTGCTACCACCGTTACATCACTTTTACTACATGCACAACAGATTTTCTTCTCCTTGACGTAGCAGCAAATCTTGCACTCATCTCAATCCGTCGTGTTGATAAAATATGTTCTCCCCACCAGAGATGATGATGTTCATGGATTGGTCCTTTTCAATATGCTCTCTAATAGCATATTTGTAGGTATGCTAACCAATTTTAGTGATATCATAATTGACATGAGTGGATAGAATTAACCCTTTTAGAAAACACCATTTTTGCTCACCATTTTGGTGTCATTATCAGGGAGTGCCAACTATAGTATTTAGGATCTATAGGTTAGTCAACCTAAAAGTGGATGTTCAAACTACCTTACCCATAAACCCCCTACCTAATAATGCATGAGTATACCAAGGCCAAGAGGACCTGATAGACATTTTATTAGGACAATAGAAATCACCTCAGAATTACCAACACAAGCTATTCCAAAAATACCTTCAGAAGAATTTGAAATGCTTCTTGAATAAGTAAAATCGTCTCCACCTAATGCAAATTAGCTCATTAACCCAATTTATGGAACAACTAGTAGATCAAACCAAAATTGTAACCAACTTCAAGATTTATTGAGTGCCCAATGGTGGAAAACACTTGAAGAGACGACTATATTAGATTTTGATTTAGGAATATTATTATAAGATAAAAAAAATAAGTGTGATGCTTTGTTAGCTAATTTAAAATCAACCAAATTAGACCCTGCATCACTTATAACCATGGTTGGAATTAATGAGGCTTCCACTAATTTTGAATTCCCAATTGAAGAATCCAAAGGAGACACTAAAATGAAAAATATTTCTCCTACACACCTCCCTATATTTAGAGGACAACCAACAGAGGATCCTGATTTGTTTCTTTTTAATTTTAACATTCTTTATAGATAATTTGATTACAAAATAAATGCCCAAAAATTAAAACTTTTTCCTTCCACATTAGATGACTCAGCTCTACACTAGTTTATCAATTTAGGGAATACACAAATAAATAACTAGGAATACATGAAGAAAATATTTTTAGAGCAATACCAAGATTTTATGAGGGCAAGGGATGCTCGAGAGGAAGTTCTAGTTATGTCACAAAATTAGGAAGAGTTTGTAGCACCCTAAAATTGGCACAGTTAAACCCTTAGTAAAAAGATAAAAATTTGAATTTTAACCCCGAAACCGCCCGTTAACCGCTCACCCCATTTTTTGTGCCATTTTTAGGAGTTGTTTTGACCGTTGGACGATATCGTCGCCGATCAGACGAAATCATCCCAGATCGGACGAATTCATCTGGAACAGAACGTCCAAACGATTTCGTCCCAAAACCAAATTTTCATAATTAGCTTCTGTTTTAATAGCCTCTCCAACTTGGGCAGAAGCATGTCTACGCAGTTGGAGATTCCTCCACTGAGGATCTCCCAGATTGGGATGATCCCCAACCTCCTAACCTCCCCCTAATCCTATATAAACTAGGATTTTCTCAGTTTATCCCCCTGGTTGGCTGATCCCATGATTCCCTGATTGATTTTCCCTACCATTTAGTTTTGTTGTGTCAAGACGTCCTATCCACCATTGTTTGCACTCGTAGTTTTAAGTTTTCATTGCAGGTTTTCACTGTGCTTCAGTTGGAGAAAGCTCGGATCGTCGCAGGCGATTCCAGACGATTTCGGATGATCCTATCATAGATCGGCGATGATCTCATACGATTGGAGGTGATCTCGATTGTAGTTTAGATTGGGGGCAACCAGAGCCCTGAGTTTGCATTCCTCATTTGTCTTCTTTATTTTACTATGCATTAGTTTGATTTATTTTCATTCTGCATCCTGGAGTTCACCT
Organism: Wollemia nobilis; assembly: GCA_028583015.1. Classification (NCBI taxonomy): domain Eukaryota; kingdom Viridiplantae; phylum Streptophyta; class Pinopsida; order Araucariales; family Araucariaceae; genus Wollemia; species Wollemia nobilis. The sequence goes on along the minus strand of JAQPPZ010017049.1, from coordinate 705,586 downwards.
CATTCAGCATAAATGCATGATAAAGTTAAAATAAGTTATTAAAACAATGCATTTCCTTTAATTTGCTATCTAGATTTATCAGTTAGGCATTTATACTATCATTTCTATCATTTTGCATTATTCTAGCAGTAGCATTTTCATTTTTTGGTGTCTATTTCTGTGATTGCAGGTTTCTGATGAATTCATCAGATCGACGATGATCTTGTCTGATCTCAGATGATCGCCTATGATCTGAGATGATTCTGTACAATTGCAGATGATCCTGTCATATTCGGGATGATCTGGACTCCTACAAGCTTCAGAATCTTCATCAAACATCCGAAATCAGGTGCATTCTTTCTCATTTCGTATAATCTTTACATTTAGGATTCATTCCTACTTTCTGTATTCATATAAATCAACATTTTCATATAGAATAGCTTAGATTCATTCTGGCCAACCTAGGATTATGAATGATCGAGTATAAAATGAACACACCAAAACCATTCTCAACCTAGGCATGGAAACTGCCACTCAAAGTTTCCTGGTGAACCCACCATCCGTCAAAAATTCACCCTTATACCCCTCCCCCGAGAGGCGCGACCTTCAAAGGGCCTCTCAGTCCGAGGTATTGTCCCATCCTTCTCGCATCCCCCTTCCGGGCGTGGATCCTATAGCCTGAAGGTAAGGATGCAAAAAATTTGGAGCAGTACATTTTGGTGAACCCGACGTGAAACTAAAACCTTTTGAAAACAATCCAAAAAAAATATATATTATTAAGTAACATCTAGAATCATCAGACAAACAATTAAAGTTGCATATCATATTTAGATGGTAGATTATAATAAAAGATGAGTTGTCACCATTAATGTTGAAAATCAATTAACAACCATAGAGATTACGTCTGTGCTTAGAGTACCTCAAACGAATAGAGTCCAACCTTTATGGGACGAACTTGATAGGAGATTGGATATTATTTCATCTAGATCAACCGAACTTAGGCAAATCAAGAGGTTTGTCCTAGATAGAATCCTGGATCCTGATCAAGTAACCTTATATCATGAACTTCAGAGAGCTTGCCATAGGTGGTTACCAGATAAAAGAGCACTTGTGTCTTTCGAATTGTACACCTTTGAAGAATACCTTGAGAATGCAGTTGTAGTACATAAGTTTCTATCTCGTATAGAGGATCAAGAAGTCGTTCTTACAGATAGAAAAATATGGAATAGAGTTCCTAGAGTTGTGTTATATCGAGAATATTGCCATGAACTTTATTTCTACAGGTCAGAATCTGAGACAGATCATATTACTATAGCACACTTTGTCAAATTTTTGAAAAACCATTTCCAATTTGAAGAGGAGCATTTCATGACTCTTGATGAACTTGATCCTATCAATGATATCCATAAATTATTTATAGAAAACTAAGTTATTCTTTTATTATTGTTATTCCTTTTGCAACTAGAATGCTATTTGTTATCTTTATAATAATATTATAAAACACAAAAACAATATAAAAATAAAACAAAAAATCAAAACATTTCCTTTTTATAGTAGGTATATAATTAAAATATATACCTCTCAAACCTATCGCATATATATATATATATATATATATTTGCTGAAATCTAAGTTTAAGCACAATGCCTAGACTTAGGAATGGAAAACAAACTGAAGAAGAAGAATATTGGTTAGGAAAACCATTAAATAACCTGGATGTCCTTCCTGAAGATCAAGTTCAGGAAGAAGAAATCCTAGATCAGCAAGAAGAAGAGCTTGTTGTAAGAAATGAACAAGAAGAAAATAGAGAGGAAGGATCCTCATCCCCTAAAATGTCTCCGGGAGGAGCTATTACTTTTGAAAACATGGAACAATTCTGGAAGTTCCTTAATACTAATATTGGTGTGCTTAATAGAGCAGTCTATATGGACAAGGATCGAATTAGTGACACTCAAGCAACTCTAGAAGACGTATTTCACACACGCACTAATCCCTTGTCCTTTATTGAACAAGAGAGTGATCAAGCTGGACCATCCAATTTGGATATGGTAGCTATAATCCAGAACATGCAACAAAAACAAGTTACCCAACCATCTAAAGTGCCTGTTAGCAAGCCTAGGGTCATTCCCGCACAAAAGAAACCCTCATTTACTGCTCTATTTTGCCAAGCCATTGAGCAATATACCTCAAATCAGCAAAAACCCAAAACAAAACCAAACACCAATTACCAACAATCTGGGATACAACATAATACTACTACAAATCCTCTTCATAATACTCTTCCTACCAATGCTTTGCATAATAGCAATATAGCATCTAATCCTTATGTCACACCGTCATACACTCATAAATCCCATGCTTATGTCCCACCGAACCAATATGGTGGACAAACTAGTAATCTTGAAACCATGGTGAAACAGTTAGTTTCCCGCATGGACCAGATAGATCCCTACCATCCCTCGTACAATTATCGAGAGATGTGTAGTCAACCTCTAGATCCTATAGTTGTAGCACAACCGTATCCTAAACATTTTCCTATGCCTGTCTTGCCCATATATAAAGGAACCGAAGATCCCATAGAGCATCTTCGTATGTTTAGGATAGCATGTCATGATATATCGCATGATGACTTATTATTGCTAAAAATGTTCCCAAAAATTTTAGGAGGAATGGCATTAGAGTGGTATTATCAATTACCCACTAATTCTTTGAGGAAATTTGAAGAGATTGCTGAGTCTTTTGTGCATCAATTTAGTGCCTACATCGAAAGGCATGTGACCATTAAAGACTTGTACAACTTAAAACAAGACAAAGATGAATGTTTTGCCGATTTCCTAGCTAGGTGGAGACAGTTGATAGGAAAATTGCACTTTGTGTTACCTTATAGGGAGATGTTGGACATCTTTATTAATAATTTACAAGACCAACTATCTTATGAATTGTCAACTGCTACCTTGACCACCTTTGATCAGGCTATAGACTTAGCCCGAAGAGTGGAAGATGCTCTCATTAGGAGAGGTCAGCTTAAAAAGAAAGATGATGAGAAAACATCCAGAAATCAATATAAAAATAAACAAGTTGTGGGTGATGGAGTCATTGATAGTAGAAATATTGCTACTATTAATGCTGTGAAGACAACGGAGAAGTTTATACTGAAACCTCCCGATAAACCTCCTCGAGAATTTACTAGGTTAAATCAACCTTTATCAACCATTCTCCCACAATTATTAGAATGAGGTTTGATTCAATTACCAACTATCCGGGAACCTGATCCAACTATACCCGGATACAGAGCTGATTTACACTGTGACTTCCATAGAGGACCTGGACACACTACCAACTCTTGTAAAAGATTAAAACATAAAATACAGGACCTGATTGATAACAATGAGATGGAGGTGCAAGCCTTTCAACCTAAGCAAAATCCTCCTAATAATACTCAAAAGAACATTCCTCAAAACTAGAATCAGAATGCCAATCAGTCATTGGACATATTTCAACATCCTTTACCAAAGCATGGCAAGGAAGTGACTAATCAAATTGAACATCATAATGTTCCCCCTCCTACCCGATATGTAGGAACTATTAGTGGGCATTTACCTGTTCATGATTTGGAAATATTTGACACAACTTTATCCGTAGTTACAACCAGGCCTCTACATAATATTCAGACACTCGATCTTAGTGATACGAATATGAGACTGAGAGTGATATGGAAATCACCTCAAATCAATCGAATAGCTCTGAAGATGAATCGGATCCTATTCTCCCTATCACAAGTCATATGGTCCCAGAAGAACCATTTCCAAGAAGAGTCACTACTCGACCATCGTCTCACCAATTAATTTCTAATGAGCAAGCCATAAATGCTAGACCAAGACCCATTCATCATCCGCAGAATAATATTGTGGGTACCATCGGAGTTGTTACTAGACAACGAGGCTCAAAACTCTCAACATGATCAAATGCAAAATGATGGATCAACTCCATTTGTTTTGAAAGTTCCTAATAAAGGGAATCAGGCACCTAATGTGCAACCTAAACCTCCTTATAATATTAATGAGCAACTATCAAACATTACAACTAGAATTTCCCTTTTGGACCTTTTAAGATCCTCTCCTACACATAGAGATGAATTAATGCTCACATTAAGCCAGATGATGGTACCACAAGACATTCAACCTGAAGCCATGGCTAATACTATAATAACTCGTGAAGTTGATTGTATTGACTTCCGGGATAGAGACATACCTCAACATAGTTTACATAAGGATAACCCCTTATATATTACTGCCTTAATTGGAGATGTAGCAGTTAAACGAGTCTTGATTGATAATGGTTCATCTTTAAACATCTGCACTTTTGACTTCTACCAAATATTTGGGTTTAGAAGTGATGAAATGAAAAGAACTGATATGATCATAAAAGCCTTCAATGACGAAACACAAGAAACATGTGGAGTTATTACCATTCCATTGCAGGTTGGTCCGAGAACCTTGGATACGACCGTGTTTATTGTACATTGCCCTGCATCGTACAATATACTCTTGGGTCACCCTTGGATCAATGCAATGCGAGCCATTCCCTCAACTTTACATCAATGTGTTAAATTCGAATTTAAGAATCGAGTTGGTTACCATCCATGGTGATCCTAGACCCTTTGATATGTGTGCTTTGACGGAACTTGTTGGAGTTCAATTTTGCCCTGCTTTATCATCCACACATCCTAATTCTCATTATCCATCTAAACATGTGAAACACACACCCACAATGCCATCTACTCCTTCTACATCAGTTCCACCCCTTCATACAGCTCAAACATCCTCTAAACAAACTACATTAGGACCTCAAAAAAATCCTAATCCCACAACCAAGGCTTCTTGTTTTACTCCTATCACTTCTATCCCTATAATAGACTCATCCATCGACATCTCTACAACATCTACATCCACCAAAGGCATAGTTTCCACATCAGAAGATGTAGGAAATGTTCCTTCTACCTCTTATGCTCTTACTGACGAGCTCTTACCCGATTTATCTAAAATTCTTATATCAGAGCAAACGAATGCTTGCTATGCAAGATTCCCTTATCTTAAATAATTTGCCACCATCTCCTCGTACCTTGGGTCTCCCACAGCCTATGGGAAGTATTTACCAAGTCGGGAGTTGCGCTTTTATTTATAAGGGATATGACTAGGGTAGAATACCCAGAAACATCAAGACTCATTATGATGGATATGCTCGATGTTATTTTACTAATGAGTATATTAAAGCCAAATCTATAATGCTTAAATTGGGATATAAAGGGAAAGGTTTGGGACCTTTCCAAAATGGCATGAAAGAACCCTTTGAGGTAGAACCATGGCCCGCCCGATGTGGTGTGGGCCTATTTCCTAGTAAAGGTCAGCCCTTCCCATTTGAGGATGATGACCAACTCATGTGTTACCAAGATTATTTGGATCAACGTGATGCTTTGCATTTAATGAATAAGCCACTTACATGTAATATGCTATCTATAGCCTACCCTGAGATGATCACCGAATCCGACGATGAGTTGGAGGGAGATATCTTCCATGATGTCTCCGTTGAGGAATTATTACATCATGAATTTTATTTTGATGGCTCTATACCTAGTATAGCCCAGCTTGAGGCCACGACTCCTCAAGATGAATTATCCAAACTAACCTTGGAAGAATTACAAGAATTGGGCGTTTCACCCGCCCCACCTAATTTTGAGAAAAATCTACACATGGAAGTAGAAAATGTCATAAAAATTAACATTGGAACTGAGGGTAATCCTCACATAATCAACATTGGATCAGAATTGAGTCAAGAAAAATAGGATAAATATATTGCATTTCTTAAAGAATATGAAGATGTCTTTGCTTGGACATATGAAGATATGCCAGGATTAGACCCTTCTGTAGTTATGCATCACCTAGTAGTCCATCCGGATGCTAAACCCTGTTAAACAAAAACTTAGAAAAATGCATCCTAAAGTGGCCTTACTGGTCAAAGGGGAGTTAGAAAAACTCTTAAATGTTATTTTTATACAAGCCATTGATTATGCTTGAATGGATCTCGAATGTAGTTCCAGAGTAACTAAGAAAGAAGCTACTAAGGTTAGGGTTTGCACAGACTTTAGAGATATTAATGTTGCATGCCCTAAAGATGATTTTCCTCTTCCCAATATGGATCAGATCATTGATTTTACTATTGGGAGTGGAATGATATCCTTAATGGATGGATTTTCTGGTTATAATCAGATCAGGATAGCTCCTGAAGATCAGGCTAAAACAACCTTTATTACCCCTTGGGGAACCTTTTGTTGGAAAGTGATGCCATTCGGTTTAAAGAATGCAGGTGCAACCTATCAACGAGCCATGACTTATATCTTTCATGATATGATGCATGATATACTACATGATTATGTAGATGACATTATAGCTCGTTCTACTGAAGAAGATGACCATTTAGATGATTTGAGAAAAGTATTTAATCGGTTAAGGGAATATCTTATCCGATTGAATCCAGCTAAATGTATATTCGAAGTTAAGTCCGGTAAATTATTGGGGGTTATAGTTTCTTTACGTGGCATCAAAATTGACCCTCTCAAGATTGCGGCTATCACTGATATGCCCGCACCCACAAATATATCAGAATTACGAAGTTTACAAGGTAAGCTTCAAGCTATCCGTCGCTTCATCGATAAGCTGGCGGATAAAACCAGACCCTTTCTTAAGCTTCTTAAGAAGGATGTCTTTTTCCATTGGGACTACGAATGTCAGCAAGCATTTGAACTCCTCAAACAATATCTTCTTAACCCACCTGTGCTTTCACCACCTAGACCTGATCGCCCATTTATCTTGTATATTTTTGCTTCAGATCTTGCCTTAGGAGCTATGTTAGCTCAACTTGATGATGAGAAGAAAGAACGTGCTAATTATTATATCAGTAGAACATTAATCAGTTATGAAACCCGTTACACAACATTAGAGAAGTTATGTCTAGCAGTCGTATTTTCTACACAAAAATTATGCCATTATATGCTCAGTCAAAAAACCTATGTTATTGCTAAATCCGATCCTTTGCGGTATCTCATGAGTCGACCGTACTTATCTGGTCGCACAACAAAGTGGGTTCTTGCCCTAAGCGAGTTTGAACTCACGTTTATAGGACAAAAATTTGTTAAGGGTCAAATCATAGCAGATCAATTAGTCGTTGCACCCTTAGAGTCTACCCATCCCCTCATCATTGAGTTTCCGATGAATGCCTTAAACTAGAGGTAGATCATTCAGAGCAATGGTCCTTATACTTTGATGGAGCCCGATGCATGAGTGGGGCTAGTGCAGGTATTATTTTAATATCTCCATAGAAACATCTTATCCCTCTGTCCTTTAAATTAACATTTGCTTGTACTAATAACACTGTTGAGTATGAGGCTCTAATCCTTGGATTACGAGCTGCCTTGGCACTAAAAATTAAAAATCTATTAGTTTTCGATGATTCTCAACTTGTCATAAATCAAATTAATGATGTTTATCAGACCAGAGATGATAAATTGCGCCCATATAAAGCATATGTATTACAATTATTATCTTTATTTGATCAAGTTACCTTGGAAGCTATTCCTCGAACTAGCAATCGTGTGGCTGACGCTATGGCTGCAGTTGCATCTCTTTTACCCCTGGAGTTAGAGGACGAATATGCTACCATCATTATTCATCGACTCCAGGAACCCGCTTCAAATAAATCATGCTTAGAACCTTTGGATGTGTTTCTAATCAACGAAACTACTCCTAAACTTTGGTACACTGATATATTCAATTTTCTTCAAAATGGGACCTTCCCTGAAGGTTTTAACAGAAACCAGCGCCGATTATTACGTAGACGAGCAAGTCGCTTCGTAATAATTGGCAATACGTTATATAGGAGATCTTTCGAAGGTATCCTCATCGAGATGTTTGAATCTAGAAGAATCTAGATCAGCTTTGAGTGAAGCCCACGATGGATCTTGTGGGGGACATTTTAGTGGTAGCGCCATTGCTAAGAAACTCCTTAGGATAGGATATTTTTGGCCTACCATGGAAAATGATGCACATGATTATGTGCGCCATTGCGACAAGTGCCAGAAACATGCTGACCTTGTCCATGCGCCTGCACAAGAGCTACAGGCTATTTCATCTCCTTGGCCCTTTTCAAAATGGGGCTTAGACATCATTGGAAAAATCAACCCTGTGTCATCTGATGGACACAAATTCATCATAACCGCCATCGAGTATTTCACGAAGTGGGTTGAAGCTATGCCCTTAGCTTCTTGCACCGGAACCCCAATTTCCAAATTTATTTTTAATCAAATTATTTGTAGGTTCGAAATTCTGCCAAATCTCATCTCAGATAATGGAACTTGTTTCAAAAATAAAGATGTCAAAAAATTATGTCAAAAATATAAAATTCAACATCGTTGGTCCACTCCCTATTATCCTCAGGGTAATGGCCAAGCAGAAGCATCTAATAAAACATTAATTAAAATCCTCAAAATATTGGTCAATAAATCTGGCCGAGATTGGCACATTCAACTATATCTCGCTTTGTGGGCTTATCGAACTAGCGTTCGTACCCCCACGAGCACTTCACCTTTTGTTTTGGTTTATGGCACTGAAGCGCTTTTTCCCTTTGAATTAGAAGTTCCTTCTTTGGCTCTGCTACTTCAAGATACTGAAGTAGGAGATGAATATCATGCTGGCAGATTTAGTCAGCTGGAACTCCTAGATGAGAAGCGCATCAATGCTTTGGAACATCTTCGAGCCTATCAGAACAAGCTCAAGCGAGCATACCTCAAGAAAGTTCATCATCGATCCTTTGAGATCGGCGACCTTGTCTTGAAAGAAAATCAAAAAAATACTAATGCAACTAAAGATCTTAAAGGTAAATTCGAGCCCAACTGGCTTGGACCGTATATCATCACTGCTAAATTTGGATCGGGAGCATACCGATTAGCTACCTTAGATGGTAAAGATCTTAAAGAACCTATGAACATTATGCATCTTAAACGCTATTATGCATAAAATCTGGTCATTTCATCATTGTATATATTGTTATTTTGCATATTGTTTCATTTTAGTCATTCATATAAAAATTTCAAAAACAATCACATTGTGTATCTTCTCAATTCATCAATCAAAATCAAAATATAAAAACATCAAAATCTTCAAAAACATCTTTTATTTTCACACCTGTCAATTCTTGAAGTATTGCAGTTATATTTTCAGTTATTTTGGATAAATTAGCATTTATTTGGAATCCCGCACTTTCACACTCACATGCATAAATATCTTGATTTTATTTGGTATGATTATTAATCTCTCTTATATCAAAGTCCACAGTTGAATTAAATAAAGTTTTGAGCATAGAGAATTGATCTTGTTATTTACTTGAACCAAGTATATCTCTTCACATTAAAATGATTTCATTGCAAATTCAATATGATGCTACATAGTAGAAGTGGTTTCTTGAGCGAAAAGTTTCCCCTGCTATCCTATCATGCACATGGTCTAGAATCTTTGAGAATTGACAAAAGGACAAGCTCACCCCCACCCAGAATAAAAATCCCTTGCTCTACAGCCAATCCGAGCAAGTATCCCTAGTATAGGAAGAAAATGAGAAAAAAAGAAAATATTATTTTGTACCATCGCAGCAATATTTCAGCATTATCTCAGTTCCAAGCAAAAATACAAAAAAAAAAAAGAGAGAAAAAGAGAAAAGAAAAAGCAAAAAGCAATAAAATCCCTTTCCCTACCCCTTGAAAAAGAAAAGAAGGGTGAATGAGCTTGAATCCCTGGAATTTTCAATTATTCGAAAACTGTGAGGTAAGCCCCATAACAGGTGGTTTGTGCCCAACCCGCTTGGCCTTGGGTAATTCCTAGCATGGTGATATGTCTGTCACATTAGCGACCTTCTTTTGTACAGACCTATGTCTGCTTATGGATCAGCTAGCTCTTGATGACCCGACTTACATAGTAGTCCTGTACGGTTACATGCATATAAATCATGGTCAACGAACATTCATTTGGTTAATTCAAATTACTTGTATCAAATTATCTTGCTCAAAATTGGTAAATGAACAATACAATTGCACACACATTTGCATTTGAGAGATTTTGTATCATTATGATAAATCAAGATCGGCAATGAACTCACATATGCACATGAGGGTTCCTTATAAATCTATATTTTGTCTTTGAGATAATTTAAAATATTTCTGCAACTCTTTTTGGAATAATTTCATCTTCTTATTTAAGAACATCTGTTTCATATAAAAACAATTACATACATTGTTTTCAAAAATCCAAAATTTCTTTCAACAACATATTCAAAAATCTAGCAATAAAGTCACGTTTATATATTTTTTCTGTTTATCTCAAAATCAAAAATCAATTATGCAATAAAACTATTATATCAATTTCTTTTTGGATTTCGCGATGATGGTATAAGTCTATACCTATAATTCTATGCCTAGCGCAAACCATTGTTCTAATTTTATTTCCCATTCATTATAATTTATAAAAACATATGGCTTATATCATTATGTTACACAATTGTGCTTTAAAAAGAACGAACACATTTTTCTATTTCATTTCATTATGTCAACATTCCATTTTGCAACCATGGTATAATTCCTAAGGAATTGTTCAAAACTTTATCACACTTAGGAATTTTATGCCTAGCAAAAATCATATTTTTAATATTTCATGCATAATATTTTTATGAAAATCTGAAAACAAATCATCACCATCATCATTTTCATCATCACAACACAAAGTCTTAAGACAGTCTCTTAAGCACTCTTTTACTTTTAACAATATTTCTATACTGGGATTAGCTTGACGACCTAGCGAGCGGCGACTCCATGAAATGGTCTATAACAACGACAATGTCCTTTGAAATTATTGTTAGAAGTCCCTTTATTTTCATCAAATCACACCACAAAACAACCAATTTGTTTACATCAGATTATTTCATTTAAATTTTACAGCATGACATAAAATTATACTATTTCCAAATGACATAATTACATGAATAATCAATCAACAAATCCAAAATTGAAGCATCATAAAACATGTGGACAAGTCATATCACAAAAATATCATATATATATATATATATATATATATATATATATATATATATATATATATATATATATATATATATATATATATATATATATATATCAAAATATATGTACATCATATCAAAACTGGATTGGTATGCCACAATCTATACCCTGGCATACTCAATCCTCTCAAAAATATACAATCCAGTCTATGCCACTAGTCTCGAGAAGCCCTCGAGCTCTCAGCCTCATCTCCTCTCCCACCCTGAGGTGGAGGAGGTGGCCCCATCGAAGTTCATCCTATGTCATGGGTCCTCGACATCGATCATGAGGATGTCCTCGATGACCCCATCCTGATCGGCTCTGCAATGCCGACTGGCAGCTGTAACCTCTGGCCCTCTAGAACCAGCTAGAAGTATGCTCCCTGATAGAATGTGATCTGAGCAATAGACCATGCCAACTCTAGAATGCTCGCCCCTCCGCTCTGAGCCTTGAGCCATGTAGCCTCATCCTGCAGAGTCTGCACCTGAGCTCGTAGGCGGGCATTCTCAGCCTGGAGAGCCACCATCTCACTGCTCTCCCCCACCTCGATACCCTTGCCCTTATCGAGCGATGTTGGCCTATCCCTCTATTGAGAAGGGAGTCCCTCCTCTCTCCTCTCTGCCTACTATGGTCTCTCCGGAGCCTGTGGCACTCTCTGACATCTCTCTTGAGGAGACCATCATTGCTCCCTCCCCCGTGACCCCTCGCTGCATCGATAGCAGCTTGGCACCACCTCCCCATCCATCACACCACGGCATGCATCGGACCCTATGCCCTCGTCATCCGAGGAGGGTGGATGCCTATGTACCAGGCATCATACCCATCTATGACCCCAACATCATCCCCATCCACTAGCTGAATGGGGGCATCATCTGCATCCTGACTCTAGAATCGTTGCATATCTGGAGCCCCGCTCAGTGTAGTACTATCTCGAATAGTCCAAGAGTACTCGTAATCCCTGAGAGAAGGGATCCCCTATTGTAGACCGAACTACCACAAAACTCGATCATAGCGATGGAGCTCTACCTCTCCCCACTCCATCCTTAGCCAGAAGACTCACCTGATGCGAGCCAACTCCTGTCCATCCTCTCCCCACCCTGGATGCTCTCTCCATGGCCTCTAGGTGATCTGGTCTAGGATGAGGTCGTCTAGCAACCTCCGAGACATCGACAGATCTATCCACCACTGTGACCCTCTCTGGAGCCACCAATAGAAAACCTGGGGTCTCTCTCGGTCAACCCCTGTCAGTGGAAGCCCTACCGGCCTCCGCACCGCAATGTGCTCCCAGCACCAAACTTGTAGTAGCGATGTCAAAACCAGACATCGACCTCCCTTGTATACGACCCCATGCAGGATCCTATACAAGCGACATAGCACAAAGCTGCCCCAAGCAAATCTATAGTCGTGGTCTCTCATATCGTAGACCACATCTGAGAGTAGCCAGGGTAACCTGCATCCACTCTGGTGGCATAGTAGTAAGCCACCCACCACCCCTACCAAAACTCGAGTCAATCGAGATGCCCCAGGCATCTACCATAATGTCTCGATGTTCACCCCGCCCTTCTCCAGGGTGAAGCTAGGATCTCCGCATAGTCGCATCATGGCATGGCCTTGATTGGCCATAGGAGTCATAAATCGCCCTTGTATGGGGATCCTCAAGATCCTCCATACGTCCTCTAGAGTGGGAGCCATCTCCCTTGTCGATAACCGAAAATAGGATGACCCCGGATACCACCTCTCTGCTAGGGCTGTCAGTAGCCCCATGTCTGTCGGTATTTGTGGCATCTCTGCCACATGCTGTAGTCCGACCTCCGCTAGTCGGTCTCGCTCCGCCTGGTCGAGCATGGCTACGTCATCTCTGAGTCCCCCGTATTTCCACTCCTAACTTTTTAGTAATCCCCTCTACAAAATAAACAATCAAACAATAAAAATCATCAATAGATAATCATTAAAATCAGTTAAATCAATTTAATCTTCTAAAAACAATGATGATATCATCCACCATTGGATGATATCATCCTAAATTAGGTCAAATCATCCTTGGTAGGATGAAATCATCTCCGATTTCGCAACTTGGGGATCGCCCCTTGTTGGACGGGATCGCCCCTATTCCGCCGATTTTGCCCCTAGACGAAATCGGCGATCTAGGGACGATTTCGACGAAATTGGGACGATTTCATCCCGACGTCGTCGACGGCCTAAAAACGGCCGCGATGCCCCAAAAATAGTCAAAATTTAAATAAAAAATTACACAAATCAAATTAAAAACATAATTCACTAGGTTTAGATCCTTACCCGCAACCCGCACTGGACCTCTGTCGATCTGTGCGTTGTTTCTACCATTTTGCCTACAGAGCTCTAAAAATAGTGAAAATGAACAGTAAAAATGAATTAGGGTTTTACCCTATTTTTCTTAATTTTATTTAAAAACAACATTTTTTAAAATTTTGCTTTTCCGCGCTTTTACCTCAAACGTTCGATTTGGGTAAAAACACGGAGGGGGCACCATAGTAAGCAGTTGTACGATTCGACCTAGAATCGTCGTCTAGAAAATTGAGTAAATTTTTGCTTTCTCGTAAAACGGGAAGAACTCGTCTTTAACGCATTTTCTTCGGAAAATTCGCTAAAGAGGGGGCAAAATGTAGCACCCTAAAATTGGCGCAATTAAACCCTTAGTAAAAAGATAAAAATTTGAATTTTAACCCCGAAACCGCCCGTTAACCGCTCACCCCATTTTTCATGCCATTTTTAGGAGTTGTTTTGACCGTTGGACGATATCGTCGTCGATCAGACGAAATCGTCCCAGATCGGACGAATTCATCTGGAACAGAACGTCCAGACGATTTCATCCCAAAACCAAATTTTCATAATTAGCTTCTGTTTTAACAGCCTCTCCAACTTGGGCAGAAGCGTGTCTACGTAGTTGGAGATTCCTCCGCTGAGGATCTCCCAGATTGGGATGATCCCCAACCTCCTAACCTCCCCCTAATCCTATATAAACTGGGATTTTCTCAGTTTATCCCCCTGGTTGGCTGATCCCATGATTCCCTGATTGATTTTCCCTGCCATTTAGTTTTGTTGTGTCAAGACGTCCTATCCACCATTGTTTGCACTCGTAGTTTTAAGTTTTCATTGCAGGTTTTCACTGTGCTTCAGTTGGAGAAAGCTCGGATCGTCGCAGGCGATTCCAGATGATTTTGGACGATCCTATCGTAGATCGGCGATGATCTCGTACGATTGGAGGTGATCTCGACTGTAGTTCAGATTGGGGGCAACCAGAGCCCTGAGTTTGCATTCCTCATTTGTCTTCTTTATTTTACTATGCATTAGTTTGATTTATTTTCATTCTGCATCCTGGAGTTCACCTCATTCAGCATAAATGCATGATAAAGTTAAAATAAGTTATTAAAACAATGCATTTCCTTTAATTTGCTATCTAGATTTATCAGTTAGGCATTTATACTATCATTTCTATCATTTTGCATTATTCTAGCAGTAGCATTTTCATTTTTTGGTGTCTATTTCTGTGATTGCAGGTTTCTGACGAATTCGTCAGATCGACGATGATCTTGTCTGATCTCAGACGATCGCCTATGATCTGAGATGATTCTGTACAATTGCAGATGATCCTGTCATATTCGGGATGATCTGGACTCCTACAAGCTTCAGAATCTTCATCAGACATCCGGAATCAGGTGCATTCTTTCTCATTTCGTATAATATTTACATTTAGGATTCATTCCTGCTTTTTGTATTCATATAAATCAACATTTTCATATAGAATAGCTTAGATTCATTCTGGCCAACCTAGGATTATGAATGATCGAGTATAAAATGAACACACCAAAACCATTCTCAACCTAGGCATGGAAACTGCCACTCAAAGTTTCCTGGTGAACCCACCATCCATCGAAAATTCACCCTTATACCCCTCCCCCGAGAGGCGCGACCTTCAAAGGGCCTCTCAGTCCGAGGTATTGTCCCATCCTTCTCGCATCCCCCTTTCGGGCGTGGATCCTATAGCCTGAAGGTAAGGATGCGAAAAAATTGGAGCAGTACAGAGTTATTAGAGGATTATTGGGGTAGGTTTAATTTTAATCTCCAATGCTCACGCCACACAAAACTGGGATAAAAATCATTAAGGAGCATATTCTTTAGGGGTCTTACGAATGAATTTTTAGAAGCCTTAAACTTATTTTGTAGGAGGTGATGTTTAACAAGCCTAATTTTTAGATATTTGATAGTTATGTCATAATTACTCTAGAAGAAAAGGTAAACCCATCACTTAAGGGATGAAAATAACAGTCTCAATAATGAAAGCAAAAATAGGCACCTTGCTAGAAGATATGATGAGTGATATCTTATCATATCTTATGATCCAATTAGATACATTCTAACTTTAAAATTAGAAGTAATAAATTGATGCAGCATTGGTCTTTTTCTGCCCATGATGTAGGAAGAACCTAAATAATAAATTTCCATAATACAATGTTTATACAATTTGTCAATTGGACCATAAAATAAAGTTGTGCCTAAAATTAGCAACCATAAAAGAGGAACCAAAAGTAGCTAAAATATATTTCATGGGTAATAGGAGGAATTGGCAATAGCCCCCTATGGAAGGTGAAATTCTAGGAGTAGCACCACCATATGGTGGGTCTAATTTTATGAACCAAGGGTAGGCCCAAACACCCAATATGGGGTGGTGGGGATAGTCACCTTGGATGAACACCACCTAAGGTCCTACTCCCTATACACCATACCCATGGATACCATACTAGTAATTTGGAATGTAGTGGTAATGGACTTAACCTCCACAAACAACACAACCTCCACTAAAATCAAGTTTGTTGGTACCACCTACTTCTAGGCCACAACAGTTAACAACACAACCAACCCTGAATCCTAGAAATAATAAGACAAATCAAATAGATTATTAGGTAGACATAGGGATGTATCATATGTACCATATTAGTGTAGAACATGTAGATTGTAATCCAATCTATCTTAGATTAGGTAGAAAAATAGGAGTAGAAAAAACACCTCTGGTAGTGGAGGAAGTAGAAATAGAAGTAGGAGTAGAATAGATACCTTCAATAGAGGAGGGTGTAGAAGTAGAAGAGAACCTAACTGTTAAACAATTAAATAATGAGGGCATCCCACCTTTCCCAAAAATATTGCAAGAAACTATGAGGAAAATGCAATTGGAATTTGACAAAATGGAAGGGTTGAAAAACCTTACCATCACAATTCCCCTCTATTAGGTTACTCGAGATGTGCCTATTTATATGAAATCCATTATAGAACTATGTCTCAAAAGACCAAGACAAAGACAACAACCAAAGGTAGTACAAATGGTAGGATAGTTAGCTAATTTGATGTTAGGAAACACATACCACCCAAAATATTTTGATCCAAGATGCTTGGTCTTAACAGTTAAAATTGTAGGCTTAAGTCTAACCAATACTTTGGTAGATCTAGGTGCAGATATAATTGTTATGACTAAATAAACCATGCATAAGCTATAGTTAACAGATATGAGGCCAAAAAAAATAGTTTTACAACTAATAGATAGTTCCACAATACTCCTAGAGGGAATGCTGGAGAATGTGGTTGTAACTGTAGATGCATAGAAATACCTAGAAGATTTCCTAGTTTTGAAGTCAAAATTAAGATTGGGTGGTTATCCACTCATACTAGGACACCCTTGGTTGGCAATAGTTGATGCATACATTAGTTGCAATACTGGAAAAATGATGATATCAGATGGAATAAGTTCTAATAATTTATCCACCTACACAATCTACTGATGAATTGGGAGAGCCAAATTTGGAAATCATAAATGATGATGCCCTTCCATGTTACAACAAGTGATGGCTATTGATGAAGTGGGGGATGAAGTATATGAAGACTTTATTATAATAATTTTTCTAGAGGAATATTCTTCACATCCTCTCATGAATTCCACACTTGTTGGTATAAGGGAACATCACATTAAGCAAATTGAGATAGAACCTAACAAGATATTAAACATTGACAACACACTTACTACTCTTCAAGAAGAAAATTTGAAAGAAATATTAACAAAATATAAAACTACTTTTTCTTGGGATTATAGAGATATGAATGGTATTGCACCCAACGTATGCACCCATAAAATTTACCTGGAAGACAATGCAAGACCAGTAAGGCAACCCCAAAGGAGGATGAACCCAACCATGAAAGAGACAGTGAAAACTAAATTGCAAAATATTTTACTTGTTGGATTTATTTACCCCATTTTAGATAGTCAATGGGTATCACCTTTGATGGTAGTACGCAAGAAAAATGGCAAATTGAGGATCTATGTGGATTATAGGATGTTGAACAAGGCCACTAGAAAGACCATTTTCCCCTACCTTTCGTAGATCAAGTCCTAGATACCCAATAGGATGAAAGTACTTTTTATTCCTTGATGGATACAATGGATACAATCAAATTCAAATAGGGGAAGAGGACTAGGACAAGACCATATTTACCTATCCTTGAGGAACCTTTACTTATTACATTTTTTCTTTTGGGTTATGTAACGCAATTGCAACTTTTTAGTGAGCAGTCCTCAGTATTTTTTTAGACATGGTAGGAGAAACTATAGAGGTTAACATGGATGATTTCGCCATTTATGGAAAGAGTACTCCAATGTTGCTAATATACTAACCTATCCTTGAGTAACAAAAATAACATCTTGTTAATGATAGAAGGAATAGTTTTAGGACATCACATCTATGCTAAGGGGATAAAGGTAGATAAAAGGAAGATAGAAGTTATCAAAGAACTACCTACCCCCAAAAGCAAAGAGATATCTAGAGTTTCTTAGGCTCTCCTAGATACTACCAAAATTTATCAAAGATTTTAGTAGAATTTCCAAACCACTACACACGTTGTTAACCAAAGAAGTTGATTTTATCTAGACAAATGAGTGTGAACAAGTGTTCCAAGTATTAAAAGAAAAACTAACAACTGCTCCCATGATTAGAGGTCCAAATCAAGACCTCTCCTTTCACATCTATGTGGATGCATCTAACAATGCTATAGGGGTAGCATTGGGATAGAAGGAATAAAATGAACTACATGCCATTTATTATGTCAGTAAAAACCTTATGGGTGTTGAGCTAAATTACACTATCATCAAAAAGAAATTCCTTGTAGTTATACATGTTATAAATAAATTTTTATATCTGTAGATCATGTGCTTATATTGAGAGGGGGGTGAACAGTATAATATAAAACTTTTCTCCAAATAGTAGCATCAACATTAATAAAGTAGTAAACATCATACAAAGCATCACACACATGAGAGACATCATTTTTAACATGGTTCACCCAATGTGGGCTACCTCCACATAAAATATTTCTTCTAAATATTTCTCAAATAATCTCTTGGGAATCCTTCCCAATTACAATGTTTATGGACCTCTGTCCAAAGGAGATGTTGATCCCCTAAATCTCAAGTTCATGGATCTCTTCCACAGGAGAACTCTTTCCCCTTCTTATCTGTCTAGGTATCTTCTAGAAGACTCTGTCTCTCTGTTGCATTGGTAGGTGGATCTCTCTCCACTTGAAGACTCCTCACTCATATTTGTCTTCAATAGTCATGGTTGTTGTATCTCTATCCACTAAGACTCTATACTATGTACTCTGTCACCTCCAAAGCTTTATCAATAGGTTCATTTAGAACCTCCTCAAATTTGCTCAATAGACTCACTCAGAACCTGCTCAAATCTGCTCAATAGGCTCACTCAGAACCTACTCAAATCTGCTCAATAGAATCACTCATAACCTGCTCAAATATTCTCAACAAGCTCACACAGAACTTCTCCCAATCTACTCAATAAGTCCTCTCTAGGACTTGCTCAGATCTGCATAGCAAGCTTTCACAAAATCTTACACAAAAGCAGTCCACAAGCCTTCTCAAAGACTTGCCTCAAATCAGCTCAACAAAATCTCAACTCAATATCATAGAAGCATAAAGAGAATTGTTAGAGACTCAATATGTTCTATACTCAAATCCTAATCTTAATTCAAATAAATCTCATAGAAGCATAAAGAGAATTTTTAGAGACTCAATATATTCTATACTCAAATCCCAATATCAATTCAAAGCAATATCATAGAAGCATAAAGATAATTGTTAGAGACTCAATATGTTCTATTCTCAAACTCAATCTCTTTCTCAATTAAATCAGAATATAGAATATTTTTTTTTATGGAACCTGAATAACCACTCCACACATTCACTTGACTAGGCTCAAATAATTCTACTCAACCAATCACCACAAGGAAAAACTCTTTCTCACAAACCCTAGTCCAAGCATGAATCAATCAACTCAAAATGTTTCCAACAATACTCAACAACTCTCACATAACAATGATACTCATGTTCTTTTCCAACTCAAGTTCAAGTTCTTTGCATAACAACTCACTTCAACAACAATGCTTGTAAAACAAGGTTTTAATCACAATTCTCAAACCAAAAAACCTTGAAGCATTAAACCAATAACTTTTGAAAAGGAAACCACAATCAATCCTTTTCACTCCAATGATATTTCAGAAATCAACCACCCAAATAAAATCAATGGAGAATATTGCTCATACATTTTTTATGCTTTATGAGTTGTCCATTAAATCTATCACACTTAACACACTTTCTTTTTCAACTCTCAACAAGGGTTAGAGATCTTGAGTAATAACATAAAAATAATATCCAAATAACAACTTATTAATCCTAATTTATTTTAACATCCACCAAAGTTCTTTTTAAAATAAAACCCTTACTCAAAATAACTTTCATTAAAAAGAACTTTATCAAAAACCCTTATTACCCCTAACAATTTCAAAAATCACAATTAAAAATAATTCACAACTCAAATAGCCACCATGACCTTATTCCCTAAGGTTACTCAACAAATCAACTAACGAAGCACCTTTACCCCTTATCACTCCACCTTAGGCAATCCAAACAAAATATTAATAAAAACCTTAATACCTACCTCGAGGGGAATCAAACCCTTGTCTTGCCCCAAACGAACGCCCTAGCTATGGCCAAGCTGCCACATGAGTTGTGGGATTGTTGGTGAAAAATAAGCACCACTTGCTTCTTATCCTTCACCCTTTTTTTCCAAGAAAAAGGTATTCTCCTTGGGCGCCTCAATAGAACAAAACCAAAAACAATGCTTGCGGGAATTGAACGCACAACCTCCTTGTCACCAATACCTTTGCACAATTCATGCTACCACTAGGCCATGCTATCCAATGCATTTTGGGAAGTGGTCACTGTCTCTCTTTAATTTTCACTGCATCACTTAAACAAAAAACATGAGCTCTTTTTCTTCACAAATACCAAGCGCAAATATCAACGAGCAAGGATGAATGAATTAAAAAAATTCAATGGCATATTTATATGCCTTCCCTTTGCTTTGGAAACATCAGCCTTTTTGAAACTTCCTTCATGACGTTGGCAAATAAACTTTTAATTTTAATTTTAAAATTTTAATTTTAATTTTAAATAAATTAAAATTTAAACTAAATCTTTAAAATTAAATATCTCCATCACCGGGGCACCTTTTTCGATGAAACAAAAATCCAACTTGGATTTTAAGAAAAACCCATTTCAAATATGCCATCCATGGTTTTAAATAAAAACCTTTTGCAAATTTTCCCTTGAAGATCCTTTTGGAACCACATGCCATGCATCCCTTCTTGAACCTTTGATCAAAAACATTTGCTTCTCATGAAGCTCTTTGTGAAACACAAACATAGTGCAAACTTACATAGATCCTTTTAACATCAATGACAACTCTTAGCTTAGGGACTCAAAATATCCAAAAATATCATGGGCTATAAAATATTTATGCGTATTGATCATGCAACCATCAAATATCTTATTAACAAGCCAACAATAAGTAGCAAGGTTAGATGGCTTTTACTCCTACAAGAATTTGATATTACTATTGTAGATAAACTTGAAAGAGATAGAATGGTTGTAGATTTTCTATCCAGATTAGTTTCTCAAGATAACACTACAACTGAGGATAATTTTTTTTGGATGAGCATCTCTTTTCTCTAGATAACCAGATACCATGGTATGTTGATATGGCTAATTATCTAGCAACTGATAAAGTATCCCCCGTACTCACCCCTTGAGAAGATCAAGAATTAATTGAAAAGAATGCAACCTTCTCATGGATTGATGATTTCTTTTTTAAAACTGACCCTGATCAAATCATGTGAATATGTGTGGCAAAAAATGAAATCCCAAACAATTTAAAAATTTGTCATGATGAACCATGTAGTGGGTATTATGCAAGAAAAATAAACAAGGTATTATTGGCCCTCACTATTTAAATATGTGATTAAACATGCCAACCATTGTGATCAATGTCAAATAATGGTTCAACCAACCGCAAGAGATGAATTGCCCCTTCAACCTCATTTGCATATTAAATTATTTGATAAATGGGGGATGGATTTTGTTGGGCCTGTTAATCCATAATATAATGGTAAGGGATATACTTTAGTGTGTATTTATTATGTTACTAAGTTGGTTGAATTTCAATTATTATGAAGCATAAATGAGGAGAGTGTCGTACAAATCTTGTATGAGTTCATATTCACCAGATTTGGTGTTCCTAGGGAGATTACAACTGACCAGGGAACTCGGTTCACTTCGAGGATGATACATCTAATGCAGTAATTCCAAATCTAGCACAACAAAACCACACTATATCATCTGCAAGCTAACGACCAAGTAGAGGTTATCAATCATAAGTTAGAGAAAATTCTGATGAAGATAATGTAATAACATAAAAAGTATTGGGAAAATTATATTTCAAAAGTGGCATGGGCCTATCATACTACATGGAATAAAACCACAAGATTTACACCATTCTTGTTGGTGTACAATAAAAACATGATTATGTCCATCAAATTTGAAATAAAAACTTTTTGAACTATTGTAGAATTTAATTTGAACCTAGACACTATACAACAATAATGCATTCACCAACTAAATCAGTTGGATGAATACAGGTAAGATGCACTACAACACACAAAAATAATGCAAAAATAAAGAGCAATGTGACATGATTGTCATATCAGACCAAAAAAAAATAAATGAGGAGAATGGGTACTATTATACAACTCTAGATTTCAAGAGAGAAAGGGAAATCTCATGCATAGGTGGTTGGGCCCATATGAGGTAGTTGAAATAATTAACAATGGAGTTGTCTACATAAAAACAATAGATTATAGTGAAATAATATTTAAATTCAATGAGCATCACTTATGGCCCTATCACACACCTTAGATTCACAAAATCAGCTCAGACATAGGCATGGGGGAGACCCCATTTTTAAAAATAGTTTTAGTAGTTTGAAAAACGCTCATGTGTTTATCATTAAATATATATATCTATATATATATATATATATATATATATATATATATATATATATATATATATATATATATATATATATATATATATATATATATATATATATATATATATATATATATATATAGATAGATAGATAGATAGATAGATAGATAGATAGATATATGTTTTATTAATGCTTTAGAACAGGTTTTATTTTATTTTTGTTTTTGTTTTGTATGTTTGCATGGAACCCATTATAGACTATAGGTCAGCATGCCTATCAGGCAAGAGCTACATACCCTATTTTTCCTATTTTCTAGGAGTGTAGTGATATGGAGATGGTACCTACTTACCATCAAGGGGGTAGCACCTATATCCAAGATAGTATACATGTGCTTACTTCCCATCGAAAGAATGGTGCTTATATTCGAGCCAACACAAATATGCCTACCTCCCACTAGGAGAGCAACACCTATATACAAGCCAACATAGAGGTGCCTACTTCCCACTAGGAGGGTAGTGTATATATTCAATTCAGTGATGAGCCTCGAAAATGCTCATATTTTGTATGAGTTTCATTGATTATTATGCGGCAATATAATAGGAACTGTGTACTTTTATGAATTATTATGTAATTATTTAATAGAATTGTGTGTGTTATCTAATTTGTGTGTTTTAGTGTGTTTTTGTGGAAATGTAGTTGGTTTTGACAGATTTGGATCAGTCGAGGTCCTTCATGGACCTGGCACTCTATTTCTTTCGGGATCAAGGCATGGTGAGTAGGCGCCTTCCTCTTCAAGGAAGGCGCCAGGAGAAGGTAGGTGCCTTCCTCTTCAAGGAAGGTGCCAACAGAAGGTAGGCGCCTTCCGTATAAAGAAGGCGCCCGACATACTTAGGCGCCTTCCGCATAAGGAAGGCGCCCCATGCAAGGCAAGGCGCCTTCCGCATAAAGAAGGCGCCCAACATCAGTAGGCGCCTTCCCCATGAAGAAGGCGCCCGATCTTAGTAGGCACCTTCCGCATGAGGAAGGCGCTCAACATCAGTATGCGCCTTCCGCATAAGGAAGGTGCCTGCCAAAGCACATGAGGAAGGCGCCTTCCTCATAGAGAAGGCGCCTCCATTTTTTGCCAGTTGACCAGATAAAGAGACGTGGGCAGTGTTGACCGGTGCAGTTCTAGTTCCACGTCACACAAGATAATTCTAGGAATTGCACCAATGGATGAGAATGTCTTACCTATGCCAGGTGAAGCATGATCCAGCTCAAGCAACTCGAACCAATCAGCGAATGCACCACCGTTAGGAACAATGCCTATTTTTAGCAGATGTCGATTGCGTTTACTAGACTATCCTAGTTTAGTCTGGACTGAACTATTATTGTAACTTCCTTGTAACAGAAGATCTGTGTGTGTGCTATATAAACACACACAGACCTCTCTGATAGATATCCATATTTAGAATATATTTATCATTCTGAGGAGATAGAAGCATTGTAATAATTATTTTGCAATCATAATAAAGTTTGAGAGTTCCTAATCGCGTGTTCAGCTGGAAGGGAGCTGCTGGAGCCTGGGCCCACTCCAAGCCAGTATTCCTTCCCTTTTACTTGTGCTTTCTTAGATTAATTTCCTGCTTTCATAGGTTTGCTTTTTGTACTATTATTTTCATTGTCGTAGTGAACTTACTTTCATGTCTAGTTAATTATGCACGTATGAATATTTGATTTCTAAGGATTTAATTATTCATACGTAAATTATTGTGGTGTGGATGAATGATTGTCGATATTTTAAACCCCCCAATGATAGAATTAGTCGGACTCATCTCAAAGTGGGTATTGTAGTGATCTTGTATGAGACACTTCTAAAGTTTACGAAGCTCCCTGGGTTGACAATTTAAATGCATGGGCAGTGACAAAATAGGAACAAAATTAACCTGTGTTTGGCCCACAACATTTTGGCACCATTGTCGAGGAAGCACCTCTACTAGATTAATTGCAATACCTAAAAACCTTCCATCTGACTTTGTATGAGTTCCTCGAGAAAAAGAGGACCTGACGGTCATTTTGTAAAACAAAGTCCACCAAAATCTGAGTCAGCCGAACACTCTGAATTTGAATTAGATTCCCCAGACTTGTCACCAGTAGTCCACTGGAGTGAGAATCCTCACTTTGTGCAAAGTGCTTCCTCATCCCACCAACCTGGGGAAGAATGAACCATTGTAAACCCGTTATTTAAGAGGACACCCTCAGAGGAAGCCCTGTTGTGGAAAGTTGTAGAGGATCGAACGATAACACCAACCGATTTTAGAGCCCTGACTCAAAAAGTTTTGAATGACCATGAGGCCATAAGAACTGCATTAGAGACCACATTTCCTAAAAAATGGCCGAAGAAGAGACTTCATCTGGCTTTAGTTTCCCAATAGAGGAAGGAGTAGGAGAAACCAAAATGAAAAACATATCCCCTGCTCACCTTCCTACCTTCAGAGGATACCCAACCGAGGACCCTGACCTATTTTTATTTAAGTTTGATGTTCTATGCAGGTCTGTGGACTACAAATCTGATACGCAGAAGTTGAAGCTCTTTCCTTCCACATTAGATGATGCAGCTCTACGGTGGTTCATCGGTCTGGGAGACAAACACATTGCTACATGGGATCAAATGAAGAGGCTCTTTTTAGAGCAATATCAAGACTTCGGGAGAGCAAGAGACTCCAGAGAAGAGGTCCTGAGCATGATGTAGAAAGAAGATGAGTCTCTTGAGGAGTACTGGGAGAGATTCAATTTCAATCTTCAATGATCTCCTCATGCGAAGTTAGCCGACAAGTCTCTTAAAAGCATATTTTTGAGAGGACTTAACAATGAATCATTAGAAGCTCTCAACATGATTTCTGGAGGTGACGTCTACCAACATGCTATGGAAGATATCCAACAATTATGCCGGAACTACTCAAGAAGGAGAGGCAAGACCACTTCTAGAACCATGAAAGCAACTACTTCGATCACAAAAATAGAGATAGGCAATATGCTAGAAGATTTGAAAAGTGAGATGCTTTCATCTCTGGCATTACAAATGGACACGCTATTGTTGGAGAAAAAGAAGCAAGAAAATGAAGTAGCATTGGCTTATTTCTGCCCAAAATGTAGAGGAAAGCATGCAAAGAATGCATGCCCAAAGAACAAAGTCAGAGTATGCATGGTCTGCAAACTAAATCATAAGACTCGATTGTGCCCACAATTGCCTAGTATCAAGGAGGATGTTGATGTTATGAAAGCCTATTTTATAGGCAATCGAAGGAGTTGGCCACAACCCCCTATGGGGAATACACCACCAGGAATGCCATCATATGGGGGAGGACCATACATGCCACAAGGCCAGCCTCAACCACCTAACATGGGGTGGTGGGGGCCATCACCTTGGTCCAACGCACCCCCAAGAGCAACATTTCTGAACCAGCAACCCTGGATGCCATATCAATATCCTGGGCAATAGTGGAGAGGCCATGCTCCATGGAATCTAGCTCCATAGAATGTAGCGCCAACTCACCCCCATCAAAACCTATCGGCCTTGCCTATAGTGAGACCTACGTAGCTACCCACACAATCGACGATGAATCCAAATAATAGAGTAAATCAATCGACATACAATGTAGAAGGTGAGATGTATCTGATGTATCATATTAGTTGCAATCCTATTCATCTTAGATCAGGTAGACAACTAGGAGTAGAGACACCTCCATTGATAGAAGAGGAGGCAGATGTAGGAGAAACACCTCTTATAGAAGAGGTGGAAGAAGAAGTGGTTGAGAGAACAAAGGCTCCATTTCCTAACCAGCTGCAAGAATAGAAGAAACAAATGCATTTAGAGTATGATATTCTTTCTAGCTTGAAAAATCTCATAGTGATAATTCCACTTTTTCAAGCTATCCGAGACGTCTCGATATATACTAAGGTGATAAAGGAGATGTGCCTAAGAAATTCAGGATGAAAAGTAACCCAGACTATCAATATCATGGGTAAGTTGGTAGATTTAATGATGGGGAAGGCATGTCATCCTAAGTATGTAGACCTAGGCAGCCTAGTATTGACTATAAAAATTAGGGGATATTCCTTGACCAATACGTTGGTCGATCTCGGTGCAACCATCAACGTAATGCCTCAAGAGACCATGCAGAGGCTACAACTCATAGATCTGAGACCTACCTCAATGGTGTTATAGTTGGTCGATCGATCAACCATAGCATCGAAAGGAATGCTTGAAGATATAATAGTAACGGTTGATGCATGGGAATATCCGATCGACTTCCTGGTCTTACAGTCTAAAACAAGGTTGGGTGGCTACCCACTTATCTTGGGAAGACCATGGCTGGTGATAGCCGATGCTTACATCAGCTATCGTGATGGCCTGATGACCATCTCCAATGGACAAAATATCAAAATGTTGACCATTTCACCCCTCGTGCAATCCATGGATTCATCGGGAGACCCTACGTTGATCAAGCATGGAGATAATGAGCTATCCATAATCTAGCCAGTGATGGCATTGGATGAATTGGTGGAGGATGAATATGAGGATGGTACTATCATGGAATTCCTCTAGGGAGAATCCTCCATCACCATGCCTGAGTCACCATTGGTCGATGCCCAAAACCACCATGTTCAGTAGATAAACGTTGGGTCGGGAAAGATGTTAAACATCAATAGTGGGTTGACCCCCACATAGCTAACAAAAGTGGAAGAGCTCTTGGTAAAACACCAATGGGATTTTGCATGGGATTACTTGGATATGAAAGGTATCAACCTAGAAATTTGTACCCATCGAATATACCTTGATGAGTAGGTGACTCCAAGTAGGCAGCCACAAAGAAGAATGAATCTGGCAATGAAAGACATTGTCAAGGTGGAGCTACAAAAACTCTTGTCTATTGGATTCATCTATCTAATTTTTGATAGTGAGTGGGTGTCACCACTTGTGGTGGTCCCCAAGAAGAATGGGAAGTGGTAGATTTGTGTGGACTATAGGGCATTGAATAAAGTGACCAAAAAGGATCACTTCCCACTCCCATTCATCGATCAGGTCTTGGATACACTTTTAGGGTGAAAGTACTTCTCCTTCCTGGATGGATTCAGTGGATACAACCAGATCTAGATAGGAGAAGAATATCAGGATAAAACAATGTTCACCTACCCATGGGGAATGTTTGCTTATCGGGTGTTGCCTTTCGGGTTATGCAATGCACCTACCACCTTTCAAAGGGTGGTGCTTAGCATATTTTTAGACATGATAGGAGATGCGGTCAAAGTGTACATGGATGACTTCACCATTTATGGAGAAACCTTTGAAGAAGCAATGATGAACTTGGAAAGAGTGCTCGAAAGAAGTGAGGAAAATAATTTATCCCTTAGTAATGAAAAGTGCTTTATTATGATGCAAGAGGGCATCGTATTGGGACACCATCTCTCCATGGAAGGAATAAAGGTTGATAAAAGAAATATCGAGGTCATCAAGGACCTACCCAACCCTAGAATGTAGTGAGAGGTGAGAAGTTTTCTCGGATCTATCGGGTATTACCGATGATTTATCATCGACTTTAGTAAGATTGCAAAACCACTACACACTCTATTGTCTAAAGATGTGGAGTTCAACTAGATGGAAGACTGTGAAAGAGCATTTCAGTTGCTCAAAGAAAAGTTGATATCTACACCAGTTTTAAGGGGACCAAATTGGGCCATACCCTTCCATATCTATTGTGATGCATCCAACAATGCGATTGGAGCAGTCCTCGGGCAGAAGGATGGTGAGGAATTTTATGCCATCTACTACGTCAACAAAAACTTGGCAGGGGCTGAGCTCAACTATACAGTGATGGAGAAAGAGTTCCTTGTGGTTGTGCATGCCATAAATAAATTCCACCATTATATCATCGGATACTAGGTGTTCATCCATACGGACCATGCAGCCATCAGGTATTTAATGAGCAAATCGGCTATTGGTGGAAGAGTTATCAGATGGCTTCTACTATTGCAGGAGTTTGACATAACAATAGTTGACAAACTAGGCAAGGACAATGTAGTAGCAGATTTTCTATCCAGATTGATACCAGCAGATCATGCGGTAGTGGAAGACCAATTTTTGGATGAACATTTGTTCACCATCAGTGAACAAACATCATGGTACACAGACATAGCCAACTACTTAGCCATCGGAAGAACCTCACCTGCTCTCTCCTCATGAGAAAAGTAGGTGGTAATAGAGAAGAGTACCTCCTTTCTATGGGTTGATGACCTCCTATTTAAAATAGGACGTGATCAGATTATAAGGAGATGCGTAGCAGAATAGGAGTTCTCAGAAATACTCAAAGCTTGTCATGATGAACCATGCGAGGGACACTTTGTGGGAAAATGGACTGCTTATAAAATCCTACAGGTTGGGTACTTTTGGCCCACTCTATTTAAATATGCGGTCACCTATGCCAACAAGTGCGATGAATGCCAAAGAATGGGTAGACCAACCCATCGGGATGAAATGCCCCTTCAACCTCAAGTGCACCTAGAGCCCTTCGATAAGTGGGGCATGGATTTTGTGGGGCCAATTAATCCACCTTCGATAGGAAGGAGATTTATTTTAGTCTGTACAGACTACGTCACCAAGTGGGTGGAGGTTCAAGCATTAAGGGATTTGAAGGAAAGAATAGTAGTCAATTTCTTATTTTCTCATATTTTTACATGATTCGGGGTCCCCAGAGAGATAACAATAGACCAGGGGCCTCAATTTACCTCCAAGTTGATCGAGGAGTTGATGAAGCAATATAGAATTTGGCACAACAAGACTACACCCTACCACCCATAGGAAAATGGGCAAGTGGAAGTGATGAACAGAGAGATTGAGAACATCCTAACAAAAACCATGCAGCAACATAGAAAATATTGGGCTACATGGCTACCAGAGGTAGTATGGGCGTATAACACCACGTGGAAATCCACCACAGGCTTCACACCCTTCCAGCTGGTCTATGGGAAGAGTGCAATGATGCCCATCGAGTTCGAGATTAAGACATTGAGAACTACTTTAGAATTAAATTTGTGCTTGGAAGAAGCTCAAAAAGAAAGAGTTCGGCAGCTGAATCAGCTGGATGAAATCCGAATGGATGCTTTACAAAGAATGAAGATCATACAAAAGCAAAGAAAATAGTGGCATGATCATCACATTAAGCTAAAGCAGTTCCAGGAGGGAGAATGGGTGTTGTTGTACGATTCTAGGTTCCAGGAATGGAAGGGAAAATTAATGCAGAGGTGGATGGGACCGTATGAGGTGGTAGAGCTCATCAAGAATGGTGTTGTGCGCATCAGGACCATTGACGGCAGCAACATTGTATTGATAGTTAATGGCCACCGACTGCGGCCCTACAACACGTCCGAGAATTTACTAGTGGAGTCCAGAGCAGGCATGGGGGAGACCCCATCCTTGTAAATCTAGACAAAACTCTCAGCAAGTAGAATGGTGGACATGGAGGTGTCCACCAAAATTAGTTAGTTTAGATTTTTTTATTTCTTACGGTGTGTTTTGTAGGGATGACACCCGCATGCAAGCTGTAGGCATCCTGAGTTCAGGGCCTAACAGGCATGGAATGCATCTAACTACCTATATTTTTCTTTCTTTTTGTTTGCTTTTTGTAGGTGAAGGGCCTGACAGCATGAAAAATAGGTATCTAGGAAACCAGGCCTGAACCGGCTCAACATCCCACCACCTATGCATATAGTTTAGAAGCAACATCTATCCAAGCTTGGGGATGGCAACAAACTCTCCTCTAAGGGAAAAATCACATGCCAGGCCTGGCAGGAAGATGTTGGGGCAGCATGAAGTAAGTCTGAGGAGGCTTGATCACCCTTGCCCAGATGATCATGACATGGCTGCTAAGAAAAATGCCTTGCAGAAAGCCTTCATCTTCAAAGAAGACTCTCCACTTAAGGAACGGTGCCTTCCTCCTCGAAGAAGGCACCTAACTGAGGTGGACGTTTCCTACTGTGAAGAAGGTATCATGCTGGAGGTAAGGCACCTTCCTTATAAAGAAGGTGCCCCATGAAATAAGGCACCTTCCTTATAAAGAAGGTGCCCAACTGAAATAAGGTGCCTTCCTTATAAAGAAGGTGCCCAACTAGAAATAAGGTGCCTTCCTTATAAAGAAGGCACCCGTTGAGGGTTCCTAAAAAAAATAATGAGAAAGCGCCTTCGATCATGAAGGCACCTTGAAAAAAATGATGAAGGTGCCTTCCACTCTAGGAAGGCGTATCCATTCAAAGCGCCTTCTACAGTAGGAAGGCTGCTTTTCCGGGTTTAAAAACCCCCCAGGAGGGGGGGGCATTTTTCTAAAGCCCTTCCATAGTAGGAAGGCACCAAAAAGTGCCTTCCACCTAGGGAAGGCGCTAGTCATTTAAAGCACCTTTCACATCGGGAAGGCACCAAAAGCACCTTTCGAGTATAATCAATACTTTGATTTCATGTGCACCTCGATTCAAATGAGATCAACACATGATTGGGCAACACCATCACCCCACATGATGGAAATCCACCCCAACCAAAAATATTGTAGAGTTATGGGGTGGGATCCTTGCGCATACCCCAAAGATGATGGACAGATGGTTTTCAAGCCTATCAGGAGTCTGTCTTCGGCATCGAACCTCGAACAATGCAGCAACAAAGTCCAACGTAATCCACACATGTAAAATACCCATCCTCCATGTCACAGGTCGATGAATCACTATTTTCCATGATGCATGAAGCATCCAATCAGGTACGCGCATAATTCTAATTAAATTTTTATATAATTTTTCATGAACTATGCAGTACCAAAAAATAGTGCCACCATAAAAATCATGCACCCCCATGGCCAAAATATCATGCCAATGTTATGGCTCGAGAGGCGTACCTTGCCAACCCCAAAATTGAATGCTAGGGTTAGGCACCTTCCTTATAAGAAGGCACCTTCCTAAGAAGGTAGGGTAAGAAAATAGAGGAGTGATTAAGGAAGGCACCATGGGAGGATGATCAAAGAACCATGTCATCAAGAAAAATGAGCCAAGTGACATGAAAGGGATCAGGGGGGTGGTCAGGACTCAGTTTGAAGTTGAGGGATGGCTCGATTACTATACCCTGGTCTATCAGAACTAGGATATGGAGGTAACTAAGGAATTTGCTGCCTCCTTGAGAGGTGATGTAGCTCAAGTGCATGGAAGGGAGATTTTGGTCACCCTAGAATACATCTCCCAGGTGACCGACTTGCCTCTCATAGGCGAGAGCATATACAAGGGTGGTATGTTGAAATAGTACACCAAATTATTGTTGGAGGGAGAAAGTGTGTAGATAGAGAAGGAAGGGCTACCAAAAAGTAGACTTCCAATGAACTTGTGGAAGATGTTCGAGTAGATTGCTCGATTCTTCACATGCATAGGGAAATATTCCCACCTGCACGTTAATCATGTGCAGTTTTTAAATCACCTGGTGCATGGAAGAAAAATCAATGTGCCCTTCTACCTAGAAAATGCCCTGAAGGAGGAAGCGACTCGATACCAGAAGGGTGTGCCTTCCACCTTGGCCCACCATGGGTTGATATCAACACTGGTTCGCCATGCAGAAGCACAAAAGGAAGACTCCAATGTAGAGGAAGATGATAGCCAGGAAGGATGAGAAGATTCTACCATCGGGGAAGGGCAAGATGAAGAAAGCCCCATAGAGGAGGTAGAAGACAGAGGGTAATTTCCATTGCCTAATTTTGTAGAGGAAAGAGGGCAATCACCATTGCCCAATTTCATAGAGGAAGGGTCATAGCTCACCAGTGGTGGAACCCAATTACGGCAACTTGAACCAGTTCCTAGGAGAAGGCACCTGCGATGTCTGCTCCTATCATCAGAGGAGGAAGAAGATGACTCGGAGGTTGGTCTTGCAGCCTAGACCCTCCAAGAATTAATAATTTAGAGTCTGTAGGATGTAGGGACTTCTGAGGGTATTAATCAGCAAGTTGATGCAGCCCTAGAGGAGGCCCTAGAATGGCAAACCGAGTGTTGGATGGCCCAAAAAATTTGGAGGATTGCTAGATGATACATAGGGAGGAATTGGAGGAGCAAGCACAAAGGATATCTCAGCTTGAGCAGCTGGTCCAACAGCTGTAGGATGAGAATCGATAATTTGGCCAAGGAGATAGAGAAGAGGGATGCATCCACTCAAACCGACTAGGCGATGGAGATCTTGATGAATTCCCCTACCTCATTAGAATGAGTATTCTCTTTAAGGGAATTTTGGTCGGATGCTCATCAAAGTAGCCCGAAAGTAGGGGATAATTCCTCTATTTTTGATATTGATGGGAGAGGGAGCCCAATGGAGCCCCCTGTTATAGACTTGAGTGATACAGAGCCTGGTGTGGACCAGCAGCCATAGACAGAACTAGGGGTCAAGGAAGAATTCCCCGACCTGAGGAAGGAGGGACCGAGGGACCTATGGGGTCAGCACCAGAGCAACCAAAGAAAGGAGGGACAACTCCGGGACATCAGAGCAAGTCCCTCATAATGAAGAGACACCCATCGGGAAGGAGGAGAAACCCCTACTTGAGCCACCACACTTTCTACAAGGGCCAAAGGAAAAGGGCCCATGATGGCTCAAAAGAAGGCGAAGGTGACCTTCACCGAATCGGATCGAAGATGAGTGGGATATGCAGCCATTCGTAGAGAGGCAGAAGTGGTTCGAATAGTTGTGTGAAGAGATGGCGGTAGCAAAGGAGGCCAGGAAATCAGCTTTGAAGGTCTAGGGAGACCCTGGTATTTGCATTAATCCGATGGATGATGATCAGTTTTGGGAGATTTATGGGTCATCCCGAGGATGCCCCTCTAAAATACAGAGATATTTTGAGAGATGGGGGGTATATGGGCCTGAATTAGAAGTCACTACCATTGCAAAAGAAAATGTAGGGCTTACCCTGAAGCAGCCCAATTACCCAAGGCCCAGGTAGTTCATCTCAGGAGGGACAATTTTGACATCCCTCTTGCAGTTGTCAGGCCTCCGGATGCTGACCTATGGTAGGCTATAGAAGTTGCATTCCAGGTAGCAGGGACCACGTTAGCTATACCACCTCCAGTAGCAGTCGGGGTGGGAAACCTGAATAGGTAGAGTCAGCAGATTGAGCAGAGGCAGACAATAGAAGCTAGCCACCTCAACACCATAGTTCCATGCAAAAAGAAAGACCGCACCTCCCGATGTCGGTCCCTAGAAAAAGCAATCACAGGTCGTAGGTACAACTAGATCTACTAGAAAATGATGATGATGAGGAGTATGAAGGGCTACCTATAGTTTGATGCCATGAGGGCATGGCATATGTTAGGCATGGGGGGATGATGAGCCTCAGAAATGCTCATATTTTGTATGAGTTTCATTGATTATTATGCAGAAATATAATAGGAACTATGTACTTTTATGAATTATTATGTAATTATTTAATAGAATTGTGTGTGTTATCTAATTTGTGTGTTTTAGTGTGTTTTTGTGGAAATGTAGTTGGTTTTGACAGATTTGGATCAGTCGAGGTCCTTCATGGACTTGGCACTCTATTTCTTTCGGGATCAAGGCATGGTGAGTAGGCACCTTCCTCTTCAAGGAAGGTGCCAGGAGAAGGTAGGCACCTTCCTCTTCAAGGAAGGTGCCAATATAAGGTAGGCACCTTCCGTATAAATAAGGTGCCCGACATACTTAGGCACCTTCCGCATAAGGAAGGCACCCCATGCAAGGCAAGGCACCTTCCACATAAAGAAGGCACCCAACATCAGTAGGCGCCTTCCCCATGAAGAAGGCACCCGATCTTAGTAGGCACCTTCCACATGAGGAAGGTGCTCAACATCAGTATGCACCTTCTGCATAAGGAAGGCACCTTCCTCATAGAGAAGGCACCTCCATTTTTTGCTAGTTGACCAGATAAAGAGACGTGGGCAGTGTTGACCGGTGCAGTTCTAGTTCCACGTCACGCAAGATAATTCTAGGAATTGCACCAATGGATGAGAACGTCTTACCTATGCCAGGCGAAGCATGATCCAACTCAAGCAACTCGAACCAATCAACGAACGCGCCACCATTAGGAACAATGCCTATTTTTAGCAGATGTCGATTGCGTTTACCAGACTATCCCAGTTTAGTCTGGACTGAACTACTATTGTAACTTCCTTGTAATAGAAGATCTGTGTGTGTGCTATATAAACACACACAGACCTCTCTGATAGATATCCATATTGAGAATACATTTATCATTCTGAGGAGATAGAAGCATTGTAATAATTCTTTTGCAATCATAATAAAGTTTGAGAGTTCCTAATCGCGTGTTCAGCTAGAAGGGAGCTGCTGGAGCCTGGGCCCACTCCAAGCTAGTATTCCTTCCCTTTTACTTGTGCTTTCTTAGATTAATTTCCTGCTTTCATAGGTTTGCTTTCTGTACTATTATTTTCATTGTCGTAGTGAACTTACTTTCATGTCTAGTTAATTATGCACGTATGAATATTTGATTTCTAAGGATTTAATTATTCATACGTAAATTATTGTGGTGTGGATGAATGATTGTCGATATTTTAAACCCCCCAATGATAGAATTAGTCGGACTCATCTCAAAGTGGGTATTGTAGTGATCTTGTATGAGACACTTCTAAAGTTTACGAAGCTCCCTGGGTTGACAATTTAAATGCACGGGCAGTGACATGAGAGAAAGTGCAGGTCACCAATTTGTTGGTACATCATAATCAATGCATCAACCAGTT
This sequence comes from Wollemia nobilis, assembly GCA_028583015.1. Taxonomy (NCBI): domain Eukaryota; kingdom Viridiplantae; phylum Streptophyta; class Pinopsida; order Araucariales; family Araucariaceae; genus Wollemia; species Wollemia nobilis. Next base: position 670,255 of record JAQPPZ010017049.1, on the reverse strand, counting down.
ACATTGCACCACCAGGTATTATATGCATAATGTTCTATGAAATACACCTAGGTATGTAGCAAGTTTTCTGTTAAAATATGCATGGTTATCCAAAAAAATATTTTTGTGTTAAGTTCCAATACATGCCCTACAAATTTTTCATTCATTCATGCAATCCCACATTAAGAGTTTACCACATGGCACCAATAAAGCATGGGGAAGAATTTGCAACAAAATCCAACTACAACCAGGTGCATAAATCAAAATTAATTGAGGATATCATAATTATCACTAATAACGGGGGCATAGTTACCTAACTTACCCCACTACATGCAAGGACATAGTTGCATGCTTCAACATGTTATTAATATAGGCATAGTCATTTCTTAAACACATAAAAAATAAATATTAAGAACATGATAGCCATGGGATGACCAAAAAATAATCACATGCAGAAGAAGAATAAACACATAGATCTCACAACCATAATAGGGGTAATCCAAGAATGGTTTGAAGTCATGGGCTAGTTGAACCAGTGTAGTTTAATTAGCCAAGGTCAATATCTAGTTGTAGTGCATAAATTTATAACATCCCTAGAGAATGTTACTATCCACATGAGGGGTCTGGTTATATTGGTGATAGAAGAACATATCATAGTAGTCACTGACCTACCATACATAGGAGAATAAATATACAAGGGTGAAAAAATTGAGCGATGAACCCTAAGGCTTTTTGGGCAACCAATAATGCACCTAAAGTATTTGGGGTTTCTAAAGTAGTACCTCCTGAATGCATGGAAGTTGGTGTATGATTAATTGGCTTAATTTTTCACCTACATCAAGAGGTATTCATTCAAAAATACGAACCATTTCTACTTTCTCAATAATTTATTGCATAGTGATAGGATTAATATCTCATTTTATCTCATGAGTGCCCTACAAGACCAATAAAGAAAATACCATATGGAAACATAGATATTTTTAGCTCACCACAAGCTCATTTTAGCCCTAACATGCAAGAGGACAAGTTATGGCACCACAATTGTTCATTTTAGAAGACCGGGCTATGTTAAAGTGATCAATAGAATAATGCACAGATGCCCTCGAGAGAGAAGTAGAGGTGCCTATCTTCTGACAAAGCAATTTGGAAGGGGAGGAAAAGTAGCCTGGGTTGAGCCCAATTTAGGCATCATCATCACCTGCGTCTAGGGTTGAGGTGGAAGTAGGCACGTTGGTGAACTACAATTCATCTAAAGAATAAGAGAGCCACACCTTGGAGGACAAGCAAGTAGCCCAAGCATTACAGGATTTGTCTTCTATAGAGATGACCTATAGTAGATCTTCTAAGGATGACCTTTGAGATAAATTGAAAGAGGCACAAGCACAAGCCTCCATTTAGAGGAAAAATATAGATCAATGTAGGCAAAATTTTAGGAATTCTAGTTAGCCATCGTAGTTGAGAAACAATAAGCAGGCCATATTGTACAATAGTTTTAATACATGGTGTAGTAGTTATGATAGTTGCTTTCCAAAATGGAAAATAAGTTGGATGCTATTGTTTAGATGGACTAGGCCATGGACCCAAAAATTACTTCCACTAATTTTGAGGAAAATGTGATCTCTATGGAGGTATACTAGTCAAATTTCAAGAGGATAGCATTATATGACCAATAATATAATGTAGGGTTGCAACAAGAGGCACCTATGGCAAAATATTTTGAGTAGGGGGACCCTATACTACAATAGCCCGCCATTGTGAATATTTATAATAGTGAAAGCACCCAGCCTGAGCCATAATTTTTAGCATCAGAACACTCTACACTAGACTAGTTGGAAGCAAAGCAATCTACCCATTATGAAGCAAAACAACCTAACCAATCCACAAAACATCCTATAATTACCTAGTCTACCAAATAGCCAGTTGTAGGGTTAGTTGCAACTGAACGGCTAGCCTTAGACAAGTTAACCAAAAATCTTGCCACAATTCACCTAAGCAATTAATGGAGGATGACGAGTAGATACCATCCTAGGGGGAAAAGATGGTGTTCACTCTTGAAGAACCTAAAACCATAGACAACCAAAAAACAATGGATAAAAAGATGCAAAGAATCCCCTACAAACAATTTCATAAGATCAAAAGAAAAGCATAGCGTAATGCCTCTCCTGATGAAGAATGGGATGCATCAACGAAAGCATTTGTAGCCCATCAAAAACTAGTGATTGAGCTCAAGGAGAGCCTAAAGCAATAAAAAGAAGCCATATGAGTTGGAAATGTGTATAGGGGGAACTAGGCATTAGCGTCCATCCAACAACCAAAAAATAAACAAAAATATTGTATTGACCTATTGATGGGTGCCCTTATCTACTCTTTCTAGTCACACCACCCATAATTGAATATTTTTTTCAGGTGGGATTGTTCGAAATAATGCCTATGTGGTCACCAAAAAAGAGGATAGAACAAACTCTACCTCTAGACCATGATGAGAGTGAAAAAGAGATTGAGGAAGGGGCTAATGTAGAAGAAGCACAAGTAGGGCATTTATAGATGTTATTTCTACCAAACGCTCAATTGGCTAACTTGTCACAATATCAATCATGGGAAACTCTAAAAGTTACAGATTTGATGCATATACATAAGCACCATTTCCTATGGCAATAGGTAGAGCCAGTTCTTTAAAGAGGGTTGGTCAGCATTGTTGGGCAACCATTTCCAGAAGCTCCTAGCCAACCCAGTAGAAATTTAGATAGATAGAGACAACCTAGAAAAAGAGAAATAAATAATTCTATAATTTGAGAGTGGTATCCTATAACCAGAGCATAATGATAGAGAATTAATAAAACAGGGAACACCAACAGAAGGTGACATGAGAACATGCCACAAAGTAGGCATGGGGGTATGATAGCACTAGAAATACTCATTTTATTCATGTTTTTAAGGGTATTGTATGGGCATATTTAACACCAAAAATATATTTTTGTATGATTATTGCATGTATTTAATAGAAAATGTACTTATGCTTGATTACTTTTTTTAGTTGGATATGTGTGTAGCCACAACCTTTTGTTAAGTTCTTTCACATTTTTTAGTTGAGGTCCTATATGGACCTGGCATTATGAAAAAAATATAATATTTTTAAAGAATTAGATGACTTAAAGAGAACCATGACGAATGAAGGAGGCACCTACATCTTTCTAAGGGTAGGATGACTACTTCCCATAAGGAAGAAGGTGCCTACATCCTTGAACATAGGAAGGTTTCTACGTCCCAAATGTAGTAAGATGCCTACATTCTAGATGTAGGAAGGTGCCTACATCCTAGATGTAGGAAGGCACCTATATTTAGTGAGCATATAGAACTTACTTCCTAAATTTTGACTATTTACTAGAAGACAACGTGATTTTTAGAAAGAAGCCATTGTGAAAAATAGGGGAGCATAATTCTCATCCATTTATGATTGAATTTGAGGAATGATCGCTCTTTTAATAGGTAAAAATCATAGTTGTGCATGCACATATCATAGTGAATCATGATTTATGATTATATTAGGAATTCTAAATTGCTATTATTGTAACAAAAATTGATCGCGTTCTGTATAAGAATGCAAGCCATTTCTAAAAATGAAATCCACAAATTCTTAATATTTTTGTATTGCATTTTTATCAATCAATTTTTTGAGCATTACTATTTTCATGTGGACCTAAGGATTAATTTATCATAAAAATTTAGGTGGACTGTCTACGTGATCTCGGGCCCACTCTAGGTAGTAATCCTCCCCTATTTATTTCTACTATTTCCTGTTATTTCTAGTTTTCAAAGTGTGAATTTTTTATTTACTTCTTGCAATTTATTTTTAGTCATGTGCAATTTATTTACCTTCTGTAATTTATTTCATTTGTGTGTTTTTCTTTCAACTATTTTATATTCTACAAGTGTGCAAGTGTTTATGACCACGGTTGTGTGTTTTAAATTTATCTAATTTTTTGTTGTTAGTGTATATCATCTCCTATTGTTGTCTATGTATAGTTGTCTTCTTCAAACTCTATTAGAGTATATTACATTATTTGGTACATGCTAATGTACCCCCATGGTACCTTCATGGTATATTTGTAAATAATAGATTAAGGTTGAGTCATAGTTTAGAGTGTGAGTTATATTTCCCCTTTTATGTAAGTGTGAATGTGCAGAAAATGCATAAGTGTTATGTGAGTTAGAGTGCAAGTGTAATTTGATTCTATGTGCATAAGTGTCTTATATGTATGAGTGCAAATATGTAATGTAAATATATGCACAATGGTCTTATATTAGAGAGTGCAAGTAGCAGTGTAAGATTCATGTATAGGTGTGCATATGTTATCGATTCAATTTTTGATCAAGTATGCAAATGGCAAGTATATAAGCCAAGATTCATAAGACTTGGAATATGGAGAGCAGTAGTCAAGTATCCAAAGAGTCATATCACTATGGCTATATTATGGGGATAGTGCTCCATCACAAGCATCACAAGCATTAAGATAATTATTATCATATACAATTGTAAGAGAAAGTGGAGTAATAAAGCTTGTATACATTTTGAGCAATTAATATTGTAAGTTGTTCTACATGCATAGTACATGTATGATTCAGGCTATTTACATTCATATTTTAGCATATTATTGAATGTTATTTGATTTATTATAAGACTTGATATACATATAAATTTGATCATATTATTCTACTCATATCATTATATTGTGGTTATTTTATATTTGTTCCTATGAGAAATAACCTATGATATTTTGTGGTAGTATTAAGGTTTAAAAATCCATTAGTGGTATCAGAGATGCCACCAAACTTTATCCAAATTGATAGAGTTCATTCAAAGCACTATGATAAATTGATTTTTCCATTTTTATAAAGTTGGTTAAGATTTTATCCACTCTAAATATGGTGAGACTCGAATTCCATTTTTAAAGGTCTTATTGAGTAGAAAGGCTAGATTATTTCCATGATTAAAGAATAACCAGCAAATACAAAGACTTTGCTATATTTTTTCAATACTGTAATCAACCCTTGATATTGGAGATTTAAGATTCAAGGACAAAGATTTCCCTTGACATTGATTATTGCCAACTTAGAAGAAAGTTGAAGATTCAAGGACCTTCAAAGTCGCCTTGACAATATATTACATTCTCTAAGGAGGATAATCATATTGAGTTCTTAGGTGTGACCTAAGAAATTATTGAATTTAGAAAATATTTTTAGTAGATATTAAGATACAAAAGTGTGAGAAGATTCCTACAAAATATAGAGAAGAGTTTCAGCTTCTAAGAGCAAAGAATTGAAGAAAGAAAAAATAAAGCAATACAAAAGAAAGAATAAATATATCAAAATAAATAAGGTAGTATAGAAGAAATAAAGTAGTCCAAAAGAAGAAAAAATATAGTAGCGGATTGATAAGCATTCAGAGCTTCCTAAGAAAATATAGAATTTTAGTAGAAAGAAATAAGATAGATATATCAATCTCTAATATATTAGTCTTGAAGAAAGATAAAGAAGCACCTAGATTACTTTATATTGTTGGAGTATATTATATTATTTGGTACATGCCAATGTACCACCTTGGGTACATATTTAGATTAGGAGTGTATCTTAGATTAGAGTGTGAGTAAATATTTTATGTAATGTAATAATGTGCAAGAAATGCACAAGTGTCTTGTAGTTAAGAGTGCAAGTATGATGAGTGTATATGTGCACAAGTGTCTATTATATAAGAGTGCACATGTGTCCTTAGAGTAGAAAAGTGAAGTCTCAATAATATTGAAGGCCAAGAGTACTCCATATGAAGATTCACATCCTATTATATATGTTTCTATGTGTGTGTGTTTGAATGACACAATGTAGAGTGAGAGTGTGTGGAAGTATGGTGTATTTGAGATCTTTATTCTATATCAAGATACTATTTTTGTGAGAATTTGTTAATGGCAATTTTATGAGTTGTTGCAAAATTTATTTATGAGTTTTATATGATTAGAATATTGTCATTATCTTATATTTAATGTAGCAACTTTATTTTAGATCTTGTGGTTATTTTTCTTTAAGTATTAAGCATCAAAAGCTAACATTGGTATCAGAGCCACAAGGGAGATTGATAGGATATAGGGAGATCCACAAGAGATATTGAGAGGAGATAGGGAGATTTCATTTACAAAATTTGAAAGTTACAATTTGGTTAGAGTCTTTCCATAGGGTTGCAAAAAAACTCATGAAGACTAGGACTCAACATAGATTTATTTCCACTAGATTGAAGGATAACTAATGAAGTTTATTGATTTCAAAATTTTGAAGATCTGGATGTATTTGGTTGCTATTTCCTAATATTTTGTTGTAGAAAATGAATTCTCAAAAGTTGAGAAGCTTCCTACAATAGATAGAGAAGAATTTTATCTTTGATTGCATAAATTTTTATGTGCTTTCCTTGTGCAAGGATTAGTTTTGGAGTTGCAAAAAAATAATAGACATTGAAGATTAAGGAGGTCCAAGAAAGAGGCCCCATTAAATATTGAAGATTGAATATTGAGGAAGACCCAAGAAGGAGGTCCCCATAGAAGATAGAAGATTGAATATTGAGGAGACCCAAGAAAGATGTCCCATAGAAGATTGAAGACTTTAGATTGGAGGAAGAAGAGAGAAAGAGGCTAGAGAAGCCCTATTGAAGATTTAGAAGGAGGAGACCCAAGAGAAGAGGTCCCCATTGCATATTTGATAAAGAATATTGATGACGTCTAACAAAAAGATCCACTAAAATTTTGAAGGAGAAAAAGGAGAATAGAAAAGCCCTGTTGAGAAATTGAAGAAGTGACCATTAGGGAAGATTTGAAGAAAGTTTGAGATAGAAGATTGCAAGAAGAAGAAACTCATGAAAAGAGGTAATCACGTTAAAATTAAAAAAATGTTTTCATCCAACAACAAACCTAAAAGGAATTGTGAAACTAATTTAGGGAGAATATTTTTGGCAAGAAGTTTTCCAAATTTGAGAAAGTATTTTTGAAGACTTCAAGACATTCAGATTCTTGAAGAGACCAGAAAAGAGGCCAAATTTGAAGACAAAATTTAGTGGAAGCTAAGGAGGAGAAAGAATATTGAATTAGGCCACAAATTGACATTTTTGGAGATAGCCATTAAATTTTTGAAGGCTGATTTTTGAAGAAGAAGATTGCATATTTTTTAAACAAAATTTGGAGTTTCAGTATAGCAAGATAAAGGAGAAGTCATAATTTTGGAGGAGAATTTTAAGAGTTTATGATTACAAATTTGGGTAGCATTAGAATGATATAGAAGAGATATGAATTAGAGAAGTTTTGGGCAGATTTGGAAGTGTTTTTTGATAGTTTTTTGAAGGAGGAATTGACAGAAATTTAAGGTAGAGAATTGGAGGAGACAAAGGCAGTTTTTGGACAAAAAAAAGAAAGCGTATTGGCAGCATTTGGAGCTGCAAAAATACAGAGTTTATGAGTAGCAAAAAGGCAGCAAATTGAAGGAGATAGAGCTATATTTTAGACAGCATTTGAAGGAAAATTTGAGCTGCAAATTTCAAAGTTTCTTGGCAACTATTTTGAAGGAGAAAGGAGAATATTTGAGGCAGCAAATTAAAACTAAGAAAGCAGTTTTTTGGGCAGCATTGAAAGCTGTAAATTTTATAAATATTGGACAGCATTTGAAGAAGGAAATTATCTATAAATTTCAAAGTTATTGAGAAGCAATTCTGAGAATCAAAGGAGCTATGATTTCACCATTTTGGGTAGCAATATTGGTGAGAAAAAAGGTAGCTATAAAAGTGTTTTATTAAAGCATTAAATAAAGTGTTTTATTAGATACGTATTCAAGTTTTAAGGCCATAAAAAATAAATTCAAATTTGAGTGTCTCCAAACTTAAGAAGGATACATTATTGTCATATTCAAACCTACAAAATACAACAGCATAAAGTAGAGTTAAAATTGTTTGAAATGAGTAATAAGAGAAGGAATTATTACATAGTGAATGTTGTTTTTTTAAATATAAAATAGTGTAGTATTATTAAAGCATTTGGAGGCTGAATAGAGTTCAATATAAGGTAGGATTAAAGTTTCTAAAGACACCAAAAGGAAGCAATAAATATTGCAAGAGATAGTAGTGAGAAGAAGCCACCAAAGAAGTAGCACCACTAGGAAAAAGTGGAGGAGCCATAATATTTGAGGAAGTAGCCATCATTACCAAATATTAAATGAAGAGCATTGGGAAACCACAACCATTCTATAAATAACAAAGCCAAGGAAGAGCACCATCACTGGAAAGGCACTAACCACCACGTAATTGAAGAAAAATCATCCACCATTGGAAGAGTTAATGTCAGGTCCATCGGGAACCTAAAGAGATCTCTTTGATGTCAAAGAGAAGATAGATTTTGTAAAGGAAGATGAATGGTTTACTAAGAAGTTACAAGATGAGATAAAATATATTGGCATTCTAAATAAACTTCATTCAATGTGGAGTGGCTGCTGAAGAGAAGATAGTGTGGAGTTACTCATTATCTATACTATTTGTGTGCTATTTAGAGGAGTCTTGTGTAATGTTCATTGGAGTAAGTTGAAATATTTGAGTAGCACCCTATGTAATGTCTAGCATATAAAAATATAGAGTACCACTTGTTTAAGTATATGGAGAAGTGCCAGCCATATTTTTGAGGTGATTGAAACATCTCAGGTCCTCATAAATGTAAGGGAATTACACTCCATTTGACACATTATCATTTAGCATCAAGTTGAGCATGGCAAATTTGTCCATATTCATGGAGTATCATGTTTGAGTGTGAAAAAGTGGAGAGAAGTACCACAAATGTGGTAGAGGGGTGATATTTCATGGAAGAGTGTCATTCAATGGAAGGTCAAACATATTTGACCAAATATTTTGTGCCTAAAGTTTGGAGGTAGAGCAAGTTATTTAAAATTTTATTATTTATCCAAGTTAGGAGTTATAAGGTTGGATAATATTATTATTTTCTAAGGTAGAAGGAAATTTAATCTATTAGATTATAAGATTAATTTAATTTGTAGACACCAAATCCTAGCCACTTGTCGTTCATCCAAGTCTTCAATACCATTTTTACCCATTATTTACATATTATATATATATATATATTTAATAAATGTGTATATATGTGTAAATTAATATTAGCCATCCATCTTGGTCTAATCCTAGCCATTCATCCACCTTAATCCATGCCACCTACCCAGATTTAATCTCCACCCTTCGTCATGTTTTAATCTTGATCGCACAAATTGTGTCTTTGAAACCCTAATGTGCCCTAGGGAAGATTATAAATAGGAGTCATTTTGATGGCTCAACCCCTAATCTAAGCCTAAGAAATTTGTGCCCTAATTTTTTGGAGTTCCTGAATCCCCCAAGTGATTCATAAGTCCTTGAATTCATTTCATCCATCATCACCCTCACCCTTGCATCCACCACCGCATCCATCACTGTAGCCCTCACCTAAAGTAGATCTGCTTCTGTAGACTTTGCTTCAACCCTCGAATGCCCCTCTGCTACTCTCGAGTGCCCATCCGCTACTACCGAATGCTCGCTTGCTATTCTCGAGTGCTTTTGGGTGCTTTCTACCATCCTCGAGCACCCACGGGTGTTCTCTACTATCTTCAAGCACCCGCGAGTATTTCAGACCAAAGTTATGTAGCCCTACTAACCCTCGGGTGTCGCTAGGGCATCCATGCACCATCTTCCTACAACAATGACTATAGATCAAAAAATGTCAAGTTCACAAGGTAAATCTTTTATTGTTATACTAATTTTATTATTTCCATATTTGTATGCAGTTTATTATTTGGCATTTAGGGTTTTTATTGATTTTTGAGGGTCTCACATAGTGGAGCCCTCACAGTTACTACTAATCCTATTTTGTCATTCTTTGTGTGTAGGTCTAGAAGTATACATGCATTGAGTAGCTATTTAAGTTGGAGTGGTCCGACCAAAGGATATCTGAAGCCCACTCACTTCTGTTGGGATCGATCGAGCGTGAAGACACCACCCTGATTTGTTGGCTAGGGTTTCGGAGAACCCTAGCATATTGAGATTATTGTATTGAGCAATAAAGCTTTGTAAAAACCCCAATCTGGGGTATATTTGGTTGTAATATTAGGAATCCACCCGACAATAAAAATCAAATTTATTTCTATGCAATCATATGTGTTTATCTTGCTTTAATTGTTCATTTATTTAAGTTTAGTTATTTGGTGTTGTTCAATTTGCATCTACAAATGGCGATCACGATGGGACCCCCTAAGGGTTTCTCATTTTGATTTACTTTGTTGACTAACTTGTTATTTTCTATCTTATCTTGTAGGGTTTTTAGAAGCATAGATCACATGATTTTCATTGTATTAGGGTTTTTAAAGGTTCGCTGAAAGTTGTAGAAGGTGCACAAATGCCCTGCGATGCTCGAGGGACATCCAAAAATGCCTAGGGGTATTTCAAAAGTACCCAAAGGTATTTTATAGAGAGTTAAAACAAAAATATAGGCTTCTTTGTAAGTTTACTGTCAAACCCTAACCTCTCTATTTTTACGTATTCTGGCATTTTACGTTTTTTTTCAGATTTTTGGATTAAAAAGAACATCACTAATAAATCTGGTAAAAACAATCATTCTAGTTTGCATTCTAGGCATTAGATTAGTCATTGCATTCATTCACACATTTCCATTTTCCATTTAAAGTTTTTGGTTTTCTGGTGTATTGCAATTGAAAAATCCTGCATTTTGGTTGCATGTGAATTATTAAATTGCATAAATTAGACTGCATTGTAGGGTTAGAAACTCCTCCTTTTGCTGATCTAAGTAGGAACATCATTAGTGTGTCAAAAGTATCCCCACATTGGGTGATTCTAGGTGGAGGAGTGGATGAACCCCCCACTATTTAGAGAGGGATTTAAGTGGTGTACTTCACATCCTTTGGAGAAATTGATACTCTTAATGTTGGCTTCTGATTTAGACTAGTGAAATCAGTTGTTTCTAATATTGTATGTGCACCATAAAAAATAGAACCTTTAAAAGAAATTTTGCACACACTTCACGTTTCACGTTAAATAGTAGTGGTTGGATTTCATCACCAATCACTACTTGAGATCTGGTGATGGTGGCTTTCATCTCCATCCACCAATATCTACCCTAGACACCTTAGATTACCCTCGAGAAAACTTGTTGGATTTCATCACCAACAAGAATCTCGTTGCCCTAGCCTAGCCTTAGTCTTCACCCATTTCTAATTCATATTAGCACATTGAAACACACAAAATCAAAATCTAAAAAAAATGAATTCACACTAAAATGAGATAATCAATGAATGAGGTAAGACACATGTGTTGAACAAACTTAGCATTGATTGTTTATTTTGATTCTTGTGAAGTTTCAATTCTGCATTTCATTTTATTGCATAATCTGTATCTTGGTTTAGTAGCTTATGGTCTTAACAAGAAATCAAAAGAAAGCATTAAACCAAAACAATACATCTATGGACTGTTCATCTTCATTTCCTACCACTTCTGTGGTAAATCCCATCAGTGTGGTTCAGATAGATTGCATAGATTTGTCTGCAGGCCCATCACACACTATGCAGGCTAATGATGTCCCACATAGATACACCTCCACATCTCTTCCGCAAATCAAATCATCCTCACCTACAATTGACCACAATATTACCCACATAGACATGGCCCAAGTAGAGGCTTTCTACAAATCGGCTAATTATGTCTTACAACCCATCCATAATATCCCGGATCAAGATCCTTCTTTACAGTAGGAACTTGTTCCTTCCCAACCATCCAACTTCACCCAGGTGTACACTAACCCTCTTTTTGAGGCATCAATTGCACCTTCATCCCATGTCTCCATTCCCCAACCATCATGTGCTCCTAGCACATCATATATATCCACCTATACCAACCCCTTGTATGAAGCACAAGTCAATGTTGCTTCACAAGTACCCATTTCATCAAATCAAGTTGCAATTCCCATTGCCACTTGTCCCCCATCCACATCATCTATTCCATATTCATATATGCCTTCCAATGATGATAGGGAAATTAATGAAGCATGGGAACATTTGAAAAAATTGCTTAAGAAGTGACAGATAGCTCAACAACAAGTTCAAGTGAACCCTAGGCCTCAACCAATTTCCACTCAACCCACCTTCATCACACAAAGTCAATCATGGGCACCACAATATTTGGTGGTTTCCATCCCTATACCTCCATCCACCCATACCCATTCCATTCCCATAGGCCAACCCAACCATAGTCCTCATGCATTATCCCATTTTCAACAATCACCATCATTTCTCAATCAATCTCATCAACCTCAATTCCAATCCACTCCGCCTATCCATCATCATCTTGTCACTCCACAACATCTTTCCACCCCATCACAGAATCATCAAGTGATTCAGGGCTTTCACATTCCTGGGGAAGACCCTAGAATCAAGGCTATGCAACAACAGATTGATAATTTGATACAACATACTCCTGGTTACAATAACCAGAAGCCAACCTTACATCAATTAATCAATCAACCAATTCACCCTTTGGTACCATCACCACCATATCTGGAAGACTTCACGGTACCAAGGTTTGAAAAATTTAAAGGGACTGAGGACCCTAAAGAGCACGTGAGCACATTCATGCACTCATGTTTCAGAATTCAAAATGATAATGCTCTCATGCTCCGCACATTTCCTCAGACATTGGGAGGAGATGCCATAGAGTGGTATAACCAATTGCCCAATCATAGTATTTATACTTTTGAACAATTGGTTGACCAATTCTTTGAATGATTTTCCCTTAATGTAAGAAATAAAGTCTCATTGTCTGATATCTATGGTTTAAGACAGCATGATGATGAGTCTATCTATGATTTTGGCAACCGTTGGAGGGCCATCATAACCAAAATGCCATTCACCCTACCAATGGAAGAGCTAATTAAGCTATTCACTAAGAGTTGCCTAAAACCTATTTCTTGGATGCTTCAATTGCAAACATATCACTCATTTGAGGAAGCTCTTGCCCAAGCTAGTGTCATCGAAGAGATAAAAATACAAGAAGGTATACTTAAGCCAAGAAAAAAGGAATGGCAAAATAAGGGCCAATACAAAAGCAATTATTTTGGCCAAACCAAATCAACACAGGCCAATCCAGCCAATCAAGCCAATCACGTCAATCAAGTGGTCATGAGCCAACCGGTAATGGCTCAACAACAACCAATGCAACAACCACCACAACAAATTGCCTATCATGCGGTGCCCTCAGTAACCCAATCTATGCAAAGCATAGTGCCAACTATGGAGAATCACCAACATCGATAATCTATTTGACAAAATCATCAATACACCCCTCTATCTGAATCTTATGCTTCCATCTTTCAAAGGTTGTATGACACCAATAGACTTGCTTTTCCTGAGGTCAAACCAGATGATCCCACCAAACATGGTAAAAACTATAGGGAACATTTATTTTACCCTTATCATAGATAAAATGGGCATGACATAAATAACTACCATGTGTTTAAGGATATAGTACAAGACCTCATTGACTTGGGGACCATCAAGCTTGACAACCCCCTAGCTCAACAAAACCAAAATCTTGGTATCTTCCAAACACCACTTCCTCATCATGAGGAGGTGCAATCCACAATGGGAGGGTCTAACATCAAGACCCCTCCCAATCAAGTTAACCATATTCAATAATACCAAGGTTTTGTAGGTGCCATTCATGTGGTAACTCAAGGTCAACAACGAAAAAATGCACAATAGCAACCCGTTCAACAACCCATGAATTCACAAGCAAGGGAGTCTCAACCTGTTCCATCACCACCCATCCAAATTTCCCCAAATCCTTCTCCACCAATCCACATTCCCAATCATTCTAATCCATCAAGTCATCCCATCAACCTCCCCAAAGGCCAATCATTTATCTGAGTAGCCGGTTAACCACGAGTTTAAAAATAGCTTCATCAAAATTATCTATTTATGACCTAATTCAACAATCTCCCCAACATCATGAGGCATTAATGGATATTCTAAAATCCATAGAACTTCAATATCAATATTCCAATGCCTTTAATAACTTTTTAGGGAGCATTCAAACATGCATGGAGCCTTCCATCACATTTTATGACTTTGAGATTAAACCAATCTCATCAGAATCAGTGGATCCTCCATTGCATATAATGGCTAAAATTGATAGGAAGCCATTCAAAAGAGTCTTAATTGATATTGGCTCCTCCATTAACATCATCACTACATCTGCCCTCCATCATCTCAATATTCCTCCATCTCATATAACCAAATCCACCTTCACATTGAAAGCATTTAACGATGCTCTCTACTCTACAGTTGGCACTGTTGTTTTACCCATCGAAGTAGGGGTAAAAATGTTGCATACCTTGTTCCACATCTTAGAAGGATCCATGGCGTACAATGTACTCCTTGGAAGACCTTGGATGAGGGAAATGAGATGTGTCCCTTCCATATTACATCAATGTCTAAAATACGTACATGAAGGGCAAGTACATTGCATACTAGTGGATGTTGAGCCGTTTAAGTATTGCAACTTCATCTCGAATCCTTATGAATCCATGCTTCCTTCTACCCACTTTTTCCTCACATCATCCACCACATCATCAATCACTCCATCCAATACTTCATCAAAAGCTCCCATTCTTGAAGAGCTTCCCATCACCAATTCCAACCAAGCATCCACTTCTACACCTTCATTATCATCATCATTGACTACATGTACATGTGGTCGAACCCAATCCATGCCATCCACATCATCATCCCCTTAATTGACCACAATAATTCCTTCACAACCAAATCCACCTTCATCAACCAACGTTTCACAAGTTGAATTGTTGAACTGTGAGATACCCACATCTTCCCCATCATCCGAGCCATTAGCCAACCATGAGCCTCCCATGTCCACTTCATCCTCATCATCCCAAGTTGAGGTCCACCTCACCAACCTTGGTATTGGTGAATATGTGGTCCAAGACATCACAATCACACCGCTTAATATCTCAACTACTAAGGATTTTGATCACCCACGTGACCCACCTTTATCTATAGGAGTGGTATACAATATGGGTTTGGTTCCTAACAACATAAATTTTGTGTATGGGGGGATAAAATATTTGTCTAATCCTACTCCCCCAGAAGAACCCAAACAACCACCACCTACCAATATCCAACAAATGATGGGTTTTCCATCCCACTATTTTCACAGACATAATTGGCAAAGACATGGCTTAGGATGATATGAACAAGGAGTGCCTCAGCTTATTGATGTCCCATATCAAGAAGTGCATGACCATTCAGGTCTAGGTTATCACCCACTGCCCACCATCTTGTTAGTCTTACAATGGCACTGAGAGGGGGGGTGAATCAGTGTAGTTCTTTAAACTTAAATTCATAGCTCTTAAAACTGAAATAATGAAACCTTAAAACCAGATAAAGCAAGTATCACAAGAGAACATCACACAACACAAGATTTAACGAGGTTCACCAATTTGGCTACTCCTCAAGAATGACTGCTTGGACTACCATCCAAATCCAGCCTTTGCAAAGATACAACTTTACAAACAATTTACCAGCACCCCTGATTTACCAGCACCTACTGGAAGGAGCACCAACCCCTGATGCCAAGCTGCAACCTGGACTTCAATTTTGAATCTAGAAGTTTAACAGAAAAATACCTTCGCTTTTACAAGACCCTGACTGGTCTACTTCACCTTTGCATTCTCTATGCACTCTGCTCTCTCTATGCAATCACTTCGCACACTCTTCTCACAATCGAACTTGATCTTCTCCTCTGCCTATTCGCACCTCTCCTAACCCCCTTCTCCCTTTGCACTCTTTGTGCCTTCTGCTTTCTCTGCAATCACAGCCGCACTTGGTCGAATTTCAACTTCTTTGCTCTCTACGCACTTTGCTCTCTCTAGCACTCACAGATGCACTTAAGACAATTTGATACGACTCTTCGCTCACTTTGCGCACTTCGCCATCATCTCACCGCTTCTGCGCTTTCTACGCTCTTACGACCACATTTCACACTTCGACACGCATTCGACGATGCATTCCTCAACATATTCAAATCTCCAAACAGCCCTCCTTTTATAACAAAATTCTTATGATGAAAACCCTAATCTTAGTCGACTGTAAACCCTAATCTTAGTCGGCTTTCATGACAACTGTAAACCCTAATTTTAGTCGGCTGTCATCGGTCTTCGTCGGCTTCAACTCAACCGCGAAAATACAACATGTCGCGATATCGCGACACTTTCGCTTTCTCTCTCTTTCTCCTTGCTTTGGCCCCCGAAAATACATGTCGCGATATCGTGACACTTTTTCTTTCTCTCTTTCTCTTTGCATCGGACCGCGAAAAAGCTACATGTCGCGATATCGCGACACTTTTTCTCCTTGCTCTTTCTCTTTGCATCGGACCGCAAAAATACAACATGTCGCGATATCGCGACACTTTTTCTCCTTGTTTCTTTTCTTGGCTTATACCCACGAAAACACAACATGTCATGATATCGTGACACTTTTCCTCCTTCTCTTTTCTTCTTTACTCATAAAAACAACAATGTCGCGATATCGCGACACTTTTCCTTCTACTCTTTCTCTTACTTGTTGATATCGTGACACTTCTGCCTTCTTACTTTCTCTCTCCTTTTAGTCGTAAAATGTGACATGTCGTGATATCGTGACACTTTCTCTCCTTTGCTCTTTCTCTTGCCTTCGGGTCATGAAAATGTGACATGTCACGATATCATGACACTTTCTCTCCTTTGCTCTTTCTCTTGCCTTCTGGTGAAAACATGACATGTCACGATATCACGACACTTTTCTCCTTTGCTCCTTCTCTTGTTCCTTGGTCGTGAAACGTGACATGTCATGATATCGTGACACTTTTTCTTTTGCTCTTTCTCTTGCAATATGTCGTGAAATCGTGACACTTTTCTTCCTTACATCTCTCTTGCAATATGTCAGAAATCATGACACTTTTCTTTCGACTCTCTCTCTTGCAATATGTGCGAAATCGCGACACTTTTCTACTTGCCTTTTCTCTTCCAACATGTCATGAAATCGTGACACTTTTTCTTTCTTACTCTCTCTCTTGCAATATGTCATGAAATCGTGACACTTTTTCTTTCTTTCTCTTCCAACATGTCGTGAAATCATGACACTTTTTCTACTTGCCTTTCTCTTCGAACATGTCATGAAATCGTGACACTTTTTCTTGCTTTCTTTCTCTTCCAACATGTCATGAAATCATGACAGTTTTTCTTCTTGCCTTTCTCTTTCAACATGTCATGAAATCATGACAGTTTTTCTTCTTGCACTTTCTCTTCGAACATGTCACAAAATCATGATAGTTTTTCTTGCGCTTTCTCTTCGAACATGTCGTGAAATCGTGATAGTTTTCTTGCTTTCTTTCTCTTCGAACATGTCATGAAATCGTGACAATTTTTCTTTCTTCTCAACATGTCATGATATCATGATATTTTTCTTTCTTCTCAACATGTCGTGATATCGTGACAGTTTTTCTTTCTTGCTCAATATGTCACGATATCGCGACACTTTTCTTACTTGTCTTTTTCTTTGATCTTTTGCATATGGGCCACTTCGATCTTCTTGGAAAATCACTGTACATACTCTGAATAACCTCTGAACTCCTGTCCACTGCATCAACCGATCTATCTGACTGTGTTGACAACAATGACAATACTGTTGTTGCACCTTGCTCAACAATCTCCCCCTTTGGAATTGTTGGCAACACATGTGCAATTTCTTGTAACTCTTCTCCCCCTTTGACAATAATACCAAAGGGCTACTGCAGACTCCCCCTGAGTCCATGCACAACATTCTCAGGCACAAATTATTACACTTAGCAAAAATCACAAACATGAGCAAAAAGATAAACAAATACACAAATGCTCCCCCTAAGAATGTGATCCTGATAGCTAGTCAATTCTTGGGAAATGTGACCACTCCACAATCTATTTGTTGGAATAAAAATCCAACTTAACCTCACTTTCTGCAACTTTCTCCTACGTACAACACGTTGTCGCTGCAATATATTCTGCCTCTACTGTGGATAAGGAAACTGACTCTTGTTTCTTACTGTTCTATGCGACCAATCTGTCTCCAAGATAGAATGCACCTCCATTGGTACTCTTTCTATCATCTACACATCCTGCCCAATCTGCATCTTTAGGATACCATAACCCATACTCCATAGTACCCTTGTGATATTATAGAAGACTCTGTCTCTCTGCTGCACTGATCGGTGGACCTCTTCTTCACTTGAAGAATCCTCACTCAGATCTATCTTCAACTGTGTTGGCTGCTAGATTTCTATCCATTGAGACTCTGTCCTCTGTACTCTGTCACCTCCAAAGCTCTATCAATAGGCTCACTAAGAACCTGCTTAACAAGCTCACATAGAACTTGTCCAATGTTGAATAACAAGCTCATAAAAACCCCAACTCCCCCCACGCCTCTAAGAACTTCAATCTTCTCTAGCAATCTAACAAGAACTTGCCCAAATCTGCTCTAGAAATCTGTCCCAACATTGTCCTCAAATATTTCCCAAAGGCCTTCTCAAAGGCTCAATCAATCATGCTCAAGTAGTACTCAAAATGAACTCAATAATGAATGGCGATCTCAAATCAAATCCACTTCATAGAACTTTAAAAATCACTTCACACATAACTTGACTAGGCTCAATCAAATCAACTCAACCAATCATCACAAGGGACAACTCTCTCTCACACAACCCTAGTCCAAGTATGTATCAACCAACTCAAATAATTCCAACAATGCTCAACCACAAATATCACATAACAATGATACTCATGTTCTTTTCTAACTCAAGTTCTTTCACAACCAATGGGCTTAAACCACTATGCTTATAACACAAGGTTTAAACACAACTCTCAATTCAGAAAACCTTGATGCATTCAACCAACCACTTTCGAAAAAGGAAACCACAAACAATCATTTTCCCTTCAATGATATTTCAGAAATCAACCACCATAATGTTGTCACATGAGTCTCTTTGGGATTAGCTTGAAATCGTGCTACCATGCATACCTGCCCGCAAAATATCTGGTCCGATAGTTGTCAGTGCATAGTAGGCTTCCAATCATAGATCTGTACATGATTTGATCAACAGGTGGATATTTGTCATTCTTGCTCAACTTGCACCCTTTCTTAAGCCTTTGTTGAGTGAGATAGTTGTCTAGCCTTGCATATCATGCTCGGGGTGCCTATTTCAAGCCATATATCTTCAACTTACAAACCAAGTTGGGATCATCACCAAGCTGGAAACCATCTGGCTGCTCAATATAAACCTCTTCTTCAAGCTTCCCATTCAAAAATGCTGATTTCACATCTGTCAACAAAATTGACAAGTGACTCACACTTGTACCGACTTTTGTCCAACACCCGTACCAACACTGCAATTTTATCGCCAACTCTGTGCAAGCATCAAACACTGTACCACAACACAACCAAATCCCTTTTTATATTTTCAACTTGGTCTATGTTTTCTACAATCACCGCTGGTCACACCTTACTTTCAACTGTTCGAATCAGGAGACAAAATTTTGTTAAACACTTCACGGCCAACTATAGTGCACCTTACTCAAACTCATACTTCTCGACCTCGGATAGGTATGATTCACAAAGCAAAGTTGCTCATCTTGATGAGCTAAACATGAATCAATGATCAGACTTCAATATTTTTCACCACAACGTCATAATAGATCTAACAATCTTCACGTCAATGTGTAGTTCAAATACACACTGCTTTTATCGAAACACATATATGCGGCTAGGGCAACATTCTTTCACTAACCAAATTATCTGAACTGTTATAATCCTTAACTTTGGATAGTGGCAGTAAGAACCATCACCAAGTACAACAATGACATATAGCAATACTACCAATAATGACAACTCTCAATTTAATCACCACCCTTCACGGCACTTCCACAGACAACTACATGAACCGAAAACACACTTTGACAACTATATGACAACTTTCCCGACTACTTGCCTTTCATCCTCGGGTAATCAAACAAATACATAGGAGCATTAAAATGAAACTTCAAGATTGCTCCCCCTGAGGATGTGCTACCTGGAGTTGCTTAGTGCAATAGCGGAGTAGTCTCCTTCAGTCCAAGGAGACATGATTTCCTTTCTTCTATCTTTCTCCAAACTTTCTTGAACTCGGGCTTGGATTTTTCAACTACATCCCTGTTTTGCACCTTTTCGTGAACTCGAACATTTCTCTTGTGTGGTTGTCTCTTGTGCATCCTTGATGAATGATTATTTTCCTTTCTTTTATGTACATGATTTATTCCCTGTCTGTGTTGCGTTCTTTGCGTCTGATGAAATCTACTGTTTTGCCTTAGATTAGATACAAAAGTGCTTGGACAAAACCTTGCTATGTGCCCATGACCATTACATTGAAAACATTGTACATAGTGTTCACTCAAAAATGCAGATGTATTTCTACCAGCATAACTCTTTGATTTATTATTCAATCCACAATAAATTGCCTTGTGACCATACTGGTTGCATCTGAAACAATAGCCATTAAAAGTATTATTATGAATAGAGTGAGAGTGATAGAACCTCTTTTGTTGTGGTTGCTTTGTTGTAGATCTCCTTTGATATTTTCTTCCTTTTGAAGATTCAGCTTCAAACTTTTCTTGCTTCGATCCTTCAACAGTGAACTTCTTCTTCTCTGCAGAGTTGGAAGATGAAGGTTGTTCAGCTTCATATCCAAGACCACGCTTATCCGTGGAGCTTCTTTGTTGGCTTATCATTTTATCTAGCAACTCTGTGCTCTTCTCGAATTTGAGATTTGTATTGGCCTCCTCTAGTTGTTTCTTCAATACAACAATCTCCTCTTCTTGTTTGCAGCAAACAATCTCTTTCTCATTGATCTGTGACCTGAGAGTTTCTTCAATCCTTTTGGACTCTTCTACTTGCAGCTTTAGATCACTAATAACTTTTTTAGATTCCTCTTCACGTTTGTTGCATACATCGCCTTTATCATCCAGGCGTGACTTCAAGGTTTCTTCTATTTTCTTGGCTTTCTGAATTTGTAAGAAGAGATCTTCAATATTATCCCCATATTCTTCCAACTTCTTGGACAGTCTTGTGTTCTTTTTCCTTTCTATATTCAACTCTTTAAGTGCAGCGATCAACTCACCTTCAAGATATACTTCAGCCTCAAGGTTTTCATCACATACTTCAGAATTCACTCCTTCAACCTTTTCTAGTTCAATTTTCTCTTCCACAGGAACTGAAACTGACTGAGATGCCCTTTTGGAGGAGGATCTATTCTTCTTACCCATTGCGTACTAATCCAAGATCAACCCTGACTGATTTAGCCTGAGAAGGGAACTTGGCTCTGATACCAATTGTTAGTCTTACAATGGCACTGAGAGGGGGGGTGAATCAGTGTAGTTCTTTTAAACTTAAATTCACAGCTCTTAAAACTAAAATAATGAAACCTTAAAACCAGATAAAGCAAGTATCACAAGAGAACATCACACAACACAAGATTTAACGAGGTTCACCAATTTGGCTACTCCTCAAGAATGACTGCTTGGACTACCATCCAAATCCAGCCTTTGCAAAGCTACAACTTTACAAACAATTTACTAGCACCCACTGGAAGGAGCACCAACCCCTTATTTATCTGCACCAACAGAAAGGAGCACCAACCCCTGATTTACCAACACCTACTGGAAGGAGCACCAACCCCTGATGCCAAGCTGCAACCTGGACTTCAATTTTGAATCTAGAAGTTTAACAGAAAAATACCTTCGCTTTTACAAGACCCTGACTGGTCTACTTCACCTTTGCGTTCTCTATGCACTCTACTCTCTCTGCGCAATCACTTCGCACACTCTGCTTCATCATAGTCAAACTTCACGATCATCTTCTCCCTCTCTGTGCACTACGATCAAACTTTGCACACTCTACTTCACTACAGTCGAACCTCACGATCGTCTTCTCCCTTTGCACTCTTTGCACCTTCTACTTTCTCTACGCAATCATAGCCGCACTTGGTCGAATTTCAACTTCTTCGCTCTCTGCACACTTTGCTCTCTCTACGCACTCATAGATGCACTTAAGACAATTCGATACGACTCTTCGCTCACTTTGCGCACTTCACCATCATCTCGCCGCTTCTGCGCTCTTACGACCACATTTCACACTTCGACACGCATTCGACGACGCATTCCTCAACATCTTCAAATCTCCAAACAACCCTCCTTTTATAACAAAATTCTTGTGATGAAAACCCTAATCTTAGTCGGCTATAAACCCTAATCTTAGTCGGCTTTCATGACAACTATAAACCCTAATTTTAGTCGGTTGTCATCGGTCTTCATCGGCTTCAACTCAACCGTGAAAATACATGTCGCGATATCGTGACACTTTTTTCTCTCTTTCTCCTTGCTTTGGCCCCCGAAAATACATGTCACGATATCGCGACACTTTTTCTTCTCTCTCTTTTCTTTGCATCGACCCGAAAAGCTACATGTCGCGATATCGCGACACTTTTTCTCCTTGCTCTTTCTCTTTGCATCGGACCGCGAAAATACAACATGTCGCGATATCGTGACACTTTCGTCTCCTTGTTTCTTTTCTTGGCTTATACCCGCGAAAACACATGTCGCGATATCGTGACACTTTTGCCTCCTTGCTACTTTTCTTTGCTTGTACCCGTGAAAACACATGTCGCGATATCGCGACACTTTCTCTCTCTCTTTACTTTTTCGCGATATCGCGACACTTTCTTACTTTCTCTCTCCTCATTTAGTCGTGAAAATGCGACATGTCACGATATCGCGACACTTTCTCTCCTTTGCTCTTTCTCTTGCCTTTGGGTCACGAAAACGTGACATGTCACGATATCGCGACACTTTCTCTCCTTTGCTCTTTCTCTTGCCTTCGGGTCACGAAAAACGCGACATGTCGCGATATCGCGACACTTTCTCTCCTTTGCTCTTTCTCTTGCCTTCGGGTCACGAAAACACGACATGTCACGATATCGCGACACTTTCTCTCCTTTGCTCTCTCTCTTGCAATATGTCACGAAATCGTGACACTTTTTCTTCCGTACAATCTCTCTTGCAATATGTCACGAAATCGTGACACTTTTTCTTTCGGACTCTCTCTCTTGCAATATGTCACGAAATCGTGACACTTTTTCTACTTGCCTTTCTCTCTTCCAACATGTCACGAAATCGTGACACTTTTTCTTCTGTACTCTCTCTCTTGCAATATGTCACGCGAAATCGCGACACTTTTTCTACTTACCTTTTCTCTTCCAACATGTCACGAAATCGTGACAGTTTTGCTAGCTTGCCTTTTCTCTTCCAACATGTCACGAAATCACGACAGTTTTGCCTTGCTTGTGCTTTCTCTCCGAACATGTCACGAAATCGTGATAGTTTTCTTGCTTGCGCTTTCTCTCCGAACATGTCACGAAATCGCGACAGTTTTCTTGCTTGCGCTTTCTCTCCGAACATGTCACGAAATCACGATAGTTTTTCTTGCTTGCACTTTCTCTCTAAACATGTCACGAAATCACGACAGTTTTTCTTGCTTGCGCTTTCTCTTCGAACATGTCACGAAATCGCGATAGTTTTTCTTTCTTCTCAACATGTCGCGATATCGTGACAATTTTTCTTTCTTCTCAACATGTCGCGATATCGCGACAGTTTTTCTTTCTTGCTCAACATGTCGCGATATCGCGACACTTTTCTTCCTTGTGATTTTCTTTTGATTTTTAGCATATGGGCCACTTCGATCTTCTTGGAAAATCACTGTACATACTCTGAAGAACCTCTTAACTCCTATCCACTGCATCAACCGATCTATCTGACTGTGTTGACAACAATGACAATACTGTTTGCTGCACCTTGCTCAACACATCTCTTCTTTTGAATAAGCCTTCCAAAGGCTTAATCTAAATTCAAAATAATATTCCATCCACCCCGATGACTCTAACAAAGAAATGTACAAAGAATTTGACCTCATGTTTATAGCTTCTGATGAATCTGATAAGGAATCAAAACCCATCATTCCCCATACCGAACAAGATGAGTGTTATCTCAAAATTTTCCCCTTCCTCAAGCTCATATTTCACTTGCTTCTTCCACAAGAGGGAGCTGAACCTACTGGTGAACCACCACCTCCATCTCATTAATCCATCTCATCAACCAAAATTGTAACATATGTATATAATACAAAAAAAAGAGAAAAACATAAAACAAACAAAAAAAATTATTTTTCTTCATTGTATGTATATAGCATTTAGTTAAGTGTATTTATTTGTGTTGCTTATTTGTGTCTAGGTTTACCAAGGTCCTAGCATTGGTTCTTAGGCTCTATCCATCCCATCCATTTCACCTCATCTATTTTCCCTTAAGTCAATGTAATCCATATGATTTGGCAAAGCTAATTCCTATTGACATGAGCCTAATTGATATGGATCAGATTTCCTTGCCATCGTATTTTTTGAGATTGTCCTATCTAAGGAATTTTTAAGGGCTTCATCTAACTACATTCCTCCTTCACCTTCACCTTCACCTTCACCTTCACCTTCAAATCCTAAGGTTTTCTAGGCAAACGTAGATGAGGATAATTCAAAATATTTTGATGAAATCTTAGATGGCATTCATCTAATATCAACCCCCCATCAGCTTGAGGAAGGTTCTCACATGTCAATTTAAGATACCATCGATATGAATCTTAGTTCAGATGCCGACAAATCCCAAATTGTCAAGGTTGGTGAAATTTTATCCAAAGATGAACAAGAGCAATTAATTTCTCTCCTTAAGAGGAAGAAGGAAATTTTTGCATGGTCATACAAATACATGACTTGTCTTGACCCTAAGTTGGTTGTCCATAATCTCACCTTACATCCTGATGCTAAGTTGATCAAATAGAAACTTAGAAGGATGCATCCTACCATTTCCCTCTTGGTCAAAGAAGAGATTCAAAAGCTATTAGATGTGGGTTTAATTGTACCCATTGATTATCCTAAGTGGCTGTCAAACATGGTACCCATATGCAAACCTAATGGGGTGATATGCATTTGCACTAACTTTTGAGATCTTAACAAAGCATGTCCTAAGCATGAATTTCCTATTCCAAACGTTGATACTTTTGTTTACACTTGCACTAGCAATGAAATACTTTCTCTCATGGATGGTTTTTTAGGATACAACCAAATCTGAATAAATCTTGATGACCAACATAAAATAGCATTTACCACACCTTGGGAAATTTTTTTTTACAAGGTGATGCCCTTTGACCTTAAAAATGCAGGTGTCACTTATCAGCGTGCCATGACATACATCTTTTATGATTACATGCATAAGATCATCGAAGACTATGTGGATGATATCTTGGAAAAATCCAAAACTTGACAAGAACACATTGGTGTATTGGAGAAAGTTTTTGATTGACTTCTAGAGCATAATGTAAGGTTGAACCCCAAGAAATGTGTCTTTGGTGTTACCTCTGGCAAACTACTAGGGTTTACTGTCTCCAAAAGAGGCATTGAGGTGGACCCAAATAAGGTCAAGGCTATCATAGAGATACCTCCCCCAAAAAATTTAAAGAAATTTTGTAGTTTACAAGGAAATATCCAATCGATCTATCATTTCATTGTGTAACTTTATAACAAATGCAGGCCATTCAATCACCTACTACAAAAGGGGGTACCATTTTCTTGGATTTATGAGTGTAAAAAAGTCTTTGATGATATTAATAAATACCTAGATTCTCCACCATTCTTAGCTCCTCCTCGTCTGGGGGTCCCCTTCCATTTGTATGTTTCAGAAATAAACTTTGCATTAGGGACAATTATTGCACAAAATAATGAAGAAAATCAAGAGCAAGTTATCTATTACATTAGTCAAATATTGGTAAGCTATGAAACCAGATATGCTTATGTAGAAAATGATGCTTAGTAGTGGTTTCACCACTAAAAAATTAGACATTACATGCTTACTCACACAACATACGTCATAGCTAGAGAAAATCCTTTGCATTATATGATGTCTCACACTTACCATAACACCCATACCGCTAAATAGATAATGCTTATTACTGAATTCAACCTTGATTTCATTAGCCAAAAATCCATTAAAAGCCAGGTCATAGTTGATCAACTTGTGGAATCTCCACTACCTAGTGATCATCCCTTGATTATTGAGCTCCTAGATGATTTGGTATTCATTGTCACCAAAAAATAAGAAGATGTCATTCCAGAGGAAGACGTAGATATCACACTATTCTTTGATGTCTCTAAATGTGAGAAAGTTCAAGGTGTTGGAGTCATGTTTCATACACCCCATGGGGTACCTATACCCTTATCATTCCAACTTGACTTCCAATATACAAACAACACTATAGAATATGAAGCCTTAATATTAGGTCTTCAATCATCTATAGCTATGGGCATAAAGTGTATCAGTTGATTTGGTGATTCTCAACTTGTTGTCAAGCAAATAAATGAAGAATACCAATGTAAAGAAAGGTTTATCATGAAGTAGCAATGAAATTTCTATCTAAATTTGAATGGCATGAAATCAATAGTTTACCATTTTTGACTAATATATTTGTAGATGTGATGGCCTCTCTTGGATCATTGATTCCAAAAGGCTCCTTAAGAGAGGTACAACCTCTAATTATTGTAACAATATCTAAATCTGCAATTATCCATGCTAAATCTAAGGATGAAAAGGATGTTTGCTTTATCCAGTCGAATCCATATGAGCCTTGGTCAATCCAAATATTATCCTTTCTCAAGTTTGGAACACTCCCATATGACATGTCTTGAACTGCTAAATGCACTTTCAAGAAAAAAGTAGCTCATTTTGTTCTCTTGGATGATGTGTTGTATAAACATGGTTATGATGGAATCCTCCTTCAATGTCTCAAGGCTTTTGAAACACAAAGAGCCATAGCTAAATCTCATGATGGTACTTGTGGTGGTCATTTTAGTGGGATGGCCATCGCAAAGCATATTCTATGCATGGGTTATTATTGTACCATCATGGAATGATATTTTTAAACTTATGTAAACGTTGTAAGTAATATCAAGAGCATGTTAATTTAACTTATGTGCCATCACAAGAATTATAACCTATTCAAAGCCTTTGGCCCTTTTCACAATGGGGTCTAGATTTAATTGGAAAAATCTTACCTCCTTCCTCGAGACAACATACATTCATCATCACAGTCACTGAATACTTCACAAAGTGGATTGAGGCAATTACTTTAACCAGTATGATATGACCTAGAATTATGGAGTTTATACTTCACCATATCATTTGTCATTTTGGTATCCCGTAAAGATCATAACTGATAATGGCAAGTCTTTCAAGAACAAGGATGTTTGAACACTTATTGATAAACATAACATCCAACATATTTTCTCAACTCCTTATTACCCATAAGCAAATGGACAAGTTGAGGCTACCAACAAGACCTTAATTGCTATTCTCAAGAAACTTGTTAACAAAAATTATAGAGACTGGCATACTAAGATTCCATTGATATTATGGGCTTATGGAATAAGCATCTGCATACCTACTGGGGAAACACCATTTTCATTGGTCTATGGATCCAAAGAAATCATGCTTCTTGATCTTGATATCCCCTCCTTGTGAATTTATTTACAGGAATTCATAGATGACGACGCTGCTAGACAAGCATGTTATGAAACCAATAGGGAAATATGGATTAAAATGTAAAATAAAGAAGGAAATCATTATTATAATGAATCATAGTTGATTGAAGGTAGAAACCCACAAGTAAAATAAATAAATGTTCTTCGATGCCTTTGAGACACCTCTAGCATTGACTAATTATACCTATCTAAAATATGTGAAATTAAGGGACATGTCCCTTAATAAATATAATATAATATAATTAATAGTTTTATGTTAGGAAAATGGTCCTAACATGCCACCCTCATTAAAAGGAGCTTTTTACTCAAATCTTGCAATGAGAAGCTTCATCCTCTATTTCACTAGTAGTATGTGCTCATGTTCTTGTACTATTTTAATATCATTGTTCCTCAAGCAAGGATATTGGGAAGGTGGAAGTGTTGGTGGCTTTGTCATGGCTTGGAGAGAAAATAAATGGGCAACCCTTGCCTTTCCTCCTCTAGGAACCATTTTCTCTATGTGATGAGAGCTTTCTAGGAGAGAAGGTCCATATTTTATCCCTTTAAGTGTATATGTGTGATCCTTTTGTAGGCAGCAAATCCACCTCCCAAAAGAAGAAGTGGTTTGCTATATTTTGATAGTTTTGGAATAATTTTCTCAAGTTTTGTAAAATCGTACAGTGGGAGAAAATCATACAATGGATTGCAAAATTGTACAACTGGATTGGAAAATCGTATAGAGCATTAGTAAATCATACAGGGCACATCGAAATTCACTCAGATGCAAAGGAAATGTAATTTTGGGATGAAATGTCGCATGGATTTGCTAAACTAAGGTGTTAAACTTAGGAAAATGCCAAAATAATGTATTTAGTTGTATATGGGCAGTTGTGAATAATGGATTTTCTTAGGAACCACTTTGGAATGGCTTGGGAAACATTATATAAGGCCCCATTTTCAAATTTGTAGGCCTGGCTACTAGTTTACTGGTTATTAGTTGCTAGAATAGAGAAATAGATACATTTCTGAGTTATTGCAATTACATTGAGAGAGTTTTCCACATTGTACTCAAATTTATAGCCATTAATGAGAATAAATATGTTGTGGATGATTGTGTATGATCTTGTTATGAATGGATAATGTATTGTGGATTGGTATTGTGTAATTGAGTTTTCTATCTTACTGTTATATGTTAGTTTTAGGCATTGTTGCAGATTGATTAAGAGGATTGTCACTGGTGAATCATGGGGAATGATTTATGAGCATAAGGATGTTGGAAAGGATGTGTTGAAGCATACTGTATGATTTTTGGATGTAGTTACCTGTATGGAATCTCTCACCAGCCCGGTTAGGATGTTTTGCTTGTGAAAGAGATTGTATTGTTTAGGCTGTTAAACCTATACAAAACATCCCAGAGAGAGATTGGAGCAGAGAAGCATATTAAATACTACCATGTTGTACCTTTATTTTGTACATATCATACATCGTACATCGTACAAATTGTACAAAGAACTATTACCCGATTTGGTAAAATAGGCGATTGACAAGAACTTACCCGATTTGGCAGTTTTGGGGACTCGACTGGAACGATTACAAAACTATGTACGGTAGCCTCCAAAATAGCATCTATCAATTTTTTTGGATGCAATATCATACCATATTGGACACTGTATGATTTGAGATCATACAGTGTAGGTAATTAAGGTCCGTACAAGGAATTGATAGTTCGTACGAGGGTAGTTCGGGTGATCAGAATACTGTTCGATTTGGTAATTGAGATAGGCTTGGCCTAAGAATAATTCTATCCTCTAGAAAACACCTCCCCACTAGGAATAATCCACCACTATGTTACATTTTGGTATCGTTGCCTTATCGAATCTGGCATTCTTGTTAAAATGGGTCGAATTTGATTGAAGACTGGAGGTGATTTTTTATGACGGACACCAGTACACGAAGCCGTGGGAGAAGGGAACCATGAAGCAACATTCCAGTAAGAAGGAGCACAAGGATTTCTCAAAGAGGAAACATGAGTAACTCAGATCAGAGTATGCATGAACCAGAAATAGAGCAATTTTGGACATCCGAAGAAGGAGACTTTGAGGCATTGTTGATTGAGACAAAAGATGAGGAGGAAGAACCACCAAATGTAGAAGAGACGGGTGACAAAGAAAAAGTGCACGATGACAAAGAGTGGATGGTAAGACCTGAGGAAGTGACAGTAGGGTTGCAAGAGGGTGTAGAGGATGGGAGTCAGGCACTAGAGCAATAGGATGTAGGGACTCAGGAGGATAGACCAAGATCATCTCCATCAAACCAGCGAAGAAGGTCGCAGAGTGAGGATGCATGAGAATTTGGTCATCGGGTGGTGGGACAAAATAAGATACCTCGAATTGACACTTCTGATGACAATGGGAGTAAGACACACCCAAGGAGGAATCCAAAAGATATTCCATGGGACACCTCAAGTGAGAGCGATGACTCTCCTAAGATGGCTAATAGAGCAACCAAACAAAGATGTCCACCATTTTTAGGTGAGGGTAAGGAAGACCCCACACGGCATGTAGGAACTTGCATAACCATTTGGAGAGCGAATGGTGTAGACAGACCAGAGGATTGGGTAGTCCTCTTTCCTACTACCTTGAGAGGATTGGCAATAGATTGGTACCTAAAGAGAGAAAGTAACGTTGATTTTTAGACTTGGAATCAGATAAAGGATAAATTCATTGAAGAATTTTGACCTTTAAAAGATGATGGAGACATCGTCACCGAGATTTGCGTAACAAAACAAAAAGTGGACGAGGATGTGAAATCCTACAACCGTCGACTAAAGTAATTAGTTGATAAGATGCAGATGCCATTGGCATATGTGCTGGTAAAATGGTGGTTCATAGATGGGTTACTATCGAAATATAAGAAAAATATGAAGGCAGTACCATCCGAGACATATGAGGAAGCACTTAAACATGCAAATAACTTTGAGAGTGAATAAAAATAGACGTATACGGGAATATTATCTCATCCCAAGTTGAGAGATTCAGATAGTGAAGAAGATGACACTATACAGAGGATGGTAGCATCATTCCGCAAGGAGTTTGATAAGATGGTTAAGGAACAAAAGATCAAACCAGATAGGAATGAGTTGTGGTGCACAAAATGCAAGACAGAGGGACATACAAATATGAAGTGTCCGAAGAATGACTATTGCCATATTTGTAACATGATGGGGCATGAGGTAATGCTCTGTCCCTACAATGCAAGAATCTATCCACAGGTACTATCAATCCAGGAGCAGGAAGAAAAACCAAAGGCCCAAGGAAGCGGCCAACAAGCAACGAGTGGCGGTTACAAAAATAACAAAAGAGGTGGCAGACAAAATCAAGGTAATCAATAGGGAGGACAAAGTCACTTACAGTATGACTCGAAAGGTAGACCGATCATACAATGTCGCAATTGCCAAGAGTGGGGGCATTTTGCAAAAAATTATCTTGCACCTCCGATGCAAGGAGCACCACAAACAAGCACTACACACATGTGTAGATGGTGTGGTCCGAGGAACCACAAGGAGGAGAATTGTCCAAAGCAGGCGAGTTCGAGCAACCCGCAGAATGTGAGCTATTTGGACATCAAAGTTCCTCAAGTTAAAGAGGAAACTCAAGAAGTTTTAGCTATGATGAGGAATCAGGCTAAAAAGGATAAGTATCCAGAGCCAACAAAAGAAAAGCAATGCTAGCAAGCAACAAAGAAAATATTGCAAGAAGAAACTGAGAAAACTAAGCAAGGAGAGTTGATAATTCAAAAGGAATTATGAAAACCATCAGAATAGGAGATAGTTGTGCAACATCTGGCAGCACAGGTATTAGATACCACAGTGGAACTTAAAGTATCTGACTTACTGGAAGCTATCCCAAAATTACAGAAAGCAATTGGGGAAGAAATGCAACCACAGAAGGTGATGGAGGTAGAGAGCCAACCAATTTTAGAGGAAGAACGAAAAGACCAATTTATGGATCCTACTATACTAATTATTGATGTGGGAAAGAAGCCTGCATTAATGCATATGGATATTTTGGGGCACAAATTGATGCAAGTGATCATGGACGGAGGATCCAGTGTCAATGTGCTACCAAAAAGAACTTGGCTAGAACTAGGCACTCCATCCCTATGGGCACCGAGCTTTCGACTGTATGGGGCTGACCAGAATGATATTAACATAAAAGGAGTTTTGACTGCACAACAAGTAATGATAGTTGAGCAAGAATTTGTCTTGGACTTTGTTGTGATTACAATGCAGAAAACTGCATACGATGCCCTCTTGGGGAGAGGATGGCTATGAGTAGCCAAAGTTAATCACAATTGGGGAAAGAATCAGATCACTTTCAAGAAGGGACAACATAAATACATGATTAATTTAGCTAATCAAAGAGTTAGTGAAGATATAGCTACAACGGATGAATCAAAAAACTCATCAGGGGATGAAGGACACGAACCTGATGGAGAGGGAATGTTGTACATAGATGAATGTAGCGAGGATGAAGCTCGATCTGATAGCGGACTCCTTCATTGGAAAATGGAGGAGTACGAAATGTTTCAGCCCAACTGCCTCTGTATTGAGTCAGAAGAAATCAAGGAAAAACAAGATGAACCAAAATCCAGTAAAGAAACTAAGAAGGAAATAGAAGGGAAGTGGACGTTTCCAAAAAGCTTTGTGGAGTATACAGTAGGAGATGTAGAGATTGATACAAGACCGACACACCCTGAGAATGTAATGAAAGCTACGAGTGAGCCAAAAAATATCAAGTATGAAGGACCCAAGATAGTGGACATCAACCTTGGAACAGAGGAGGAACCTAGGATGGTCCATTGTGGTGATGATTGGAATCCGGTATTGAAGGCAACAACTTTCAAGATATTCTTGGAGTACAAGGATGTCTTCGCATGGACATATAAGGATTTGAAAGGAATCCCACCCGAATTATGTGTCCATAATATTACACTAATTCCTGGCGCTCAACCTATTAGGAGGAGGCCATATAGAATGAATCCAAAGTATGTGACATTAGTAAACATAGAGATAGAAAAGATGTTGGAAGCAGGAATTATATTCAGGGTGACAAACAGTGAATGGGTCTCACCTATAGTAATCACCTTGAAGAAGGAAGTCGATAAGATAAGGATATGCGTAGACTTTAGGAGTCTAAATGCAGTGACCATTAAGGACCCATTTCCTATTCCATTCACAGATTCTATCTTGGAAGAAGTTGCAGGACATGAGATCTATTTATTTTTGGATGGATTCTCAGGATACAATCAAATAAGCATCGCTGAGGAGGATAAGTTGAAGACCATATTTGTTGTGGAGAATGGCATCTACGCGTATAATCGAATGCCATTTGGGCTCTGTAATGCCCCAACTACGTTTTAGTGCATCATACTGTATATATTTGACCAACTGGCGATAGGGAATTTCAAAGCATTTTTGGATGATTGGTCCATCTATGGGAAGATCAAGGAGCATCTTCCAACCCTTAGTGAATGTATGAGCAGGTGCAAAAATGCATAGATATCATTAAACCCAACAAAGTGTTTTTTGATGGTACCATATGGAAAATTGCTAGGACACATTGTGTGCAGCGAAGGATTGAAGACAGATCCGGATAAAATTCATGTGATATTATACATGGAAGAACCCTTTGATGTGAGTTCACTCAAAACCTTCCTTGGGTCAACAGGATATTATCGAAGATTTATCAAAAATTATGCACATGTATCCTACCCGTTATATTCTTTGATGAAAAATAATATTCCTTTTAGATGGACAGAGGAGCACCAAGGAGCCTTTGAGGAGTTAAAGGCTAAGTTGGTAAGCAGTCCAATTTTGGTGTTTCCTAGTTGGGATAAGGAATTCCATGTCCATGTTGATACCTTGAATTTTGCAATCGGATGTGCATTGGCACAAGAAGGACAGTTTAAGTTGGATCAAATGATTTTCTTTGCTAGTCGCCTTTTGTCAAGGTCGAAAAGAAACTATAGTACAATAGAAAGGGAAGCCTTGGGGATGGTATATGCAGTCCAAAAGTTTAGGCATTACCTACTAGCAAACCCCTTTGCATTCTACGTCGATCATCAGGTATTTTTGTACTTAATAAACAAACCAGTAATACAAGGATGAGTTAGTTGGTGGCTCGTTACGCTCCAAGAGTTCATATTTCGAGTTGTGGTGAGACCTGGTAAGAAGCACCTGATTGTAGACTAGTTTTCTCGAATACGATCAGGGGAGCCAACAAGAACAAGAGTTCTTGATGAATTTCTAGATGCACAATTATTTGCCATCAATGTTGTGCCATCATGGTACAAGTTGGTTGGCCAGTACCTATCCACAGGCGAGTTGCCACAAGAGATGATGACAACAAAAAAGAAGAGAATAATCATGAAGTCAGCACCCTTCCAGATAATAGCAAGATTACTATACAAGATAGGAAGTGATGGTATCTTGCAAAGATGTGTAATGGAGGAAGAATTCAAGGCAACATTGAAAGAAGCCCATGCAAGCTTAGCAAGGGGACACATGGGACCAGATGCGACCATGCAGAAAATATTGTTAGTAGGTCTATGGTGGCCCACATTGTATAATGATGCAAAAGAACATGTGAAAGCTTGTGATACTTTCCAAAGAGCAGGTAAACCGGTCAAGAGGGACTTTATGCCCTTACACCCATCACAGCCACAGGAGTTGTTTGAACATTGGGGCTTAGACTTCGTGGGACCATTAAAGACATATTAGAGATGGAAGTGCAGATATATCATAGTGGCAATGGAATACCTCACAAAATGGGTAGAAGCAAGAGCATTACCTGATAATTCTACCAAAAGTACAACATAATTTTTGTATGAGCAGGTAATCATAAGATTTAGTATTCTGCTATGAATAATGAGTGAGCATGGAGGACACTTCGTTAATGATATTATCAAGATGCTGATGACAAAGTTTAAGATTTTACACTCACTGTCTAGTCTGTATTACCCGAGAGCGAATGGGTAGGCGAAAGCGACAAATAAAGTCTTAGTATCAACTCTGTATAAAACCTATGGGATAGAAGGAACATACTGGGAGGAAAGGTTACCATCCATTTTGTGGGTATATAGAACAACTTTTAAACCAACAACGAAACATACCCATTTCCAATTAATGTATGGTCAAGAATGTTGGCAATTTTGGGTACTTTGGGTACATTGCCTTTGCTCAAGTGTATAAGTTGTCATTGATGTCAAAAGGCATTTTTGTGTTGATATCAAAAGAGTGTGATGTCAAGAATATCTTGAGAAGCTTCATTATGTTAAAGGGTTTTTATTAAAACCATGGTGACAAGGTTAAAGGTTTTTCTTAAAACCATTTGGACTCATTAAGGGTTTTTATTAAAACCAAGCTTAACTTAATGCAAAGGTCCATGTTTATTATTAATAATTAAATTAACTCAAACCTTTGTCAAAGGTCCAAGTTTAATTTATTATTAATAAAATAATAATTATTATTATTTTAATTATTATTAAAGGGTCTTTCAACCCTTAAGCGACGGAAGGAAAAAGAATTCTTTCATCGATATGTTGCCATCGTTGGAGGAGCGCCGACGTCAAACATTAAGGAGAAATGGCTATATAAGTGGGGATGTTTTTCTAAAGTGAGCACCACCGATTTTTGACATCTGTGATTTGCGGTTTGCTCTGTATCTTTCGATTTGCGCTTGGCGTCTATGATTTTGCGTTTTCTCTATTCTTTCGAACAGCGCTTTGTGTCTTCGAATCTTCGATTGACGTCCTTGAAATCGTGCTTGTTCTGTGTCTTGGAAACCGTGCTTGGCATGTTCGGATTTGAGTTTGGGCTGCATCCTTACCTTTGTGCTGGACGTTAGTGGATTGGCAAATTGCACCTGAACTACGTTTTTCCAGACTGTGCTATGAGATGTTTAATGCAAGCATTCAGTGACTTACGTTTTGGACAGCGCTCACCAGTTTGCATGTTGCTTGCGGAAGACGTTTACGTTTTCCAGATTCTTGGCATCAAAGGAAGATAAAAGAGAGGGCAGTGTTGTATTTCTTCGTTGGGCACTTGTGACCCAACGGCGGTGGCGTTTAAGCGAAAGCGCTAGACGACAGAGGTGCCGAGTTCGATTCTCTTCGTTGGGAATTTCTTTTGGTCGCGGTGTGCAAAGGATAGCGGCTGTAAATGCACGGGAGGTATAAGGTTAAGGTATCATATTTTGCTTTGACATTATTTTATTGATGCTTAATGTTTATGTGGAGTAATAAGGTGTAAAGAGGTTTTACTTTGTATGTATATTACTCTTATAGTGGTCTTTACTAAGTTGGAGAAATAAGGTGTTAATTTGGATCTTTATTATTGTGTATTTTTGTATAGTTGCTAACTCTAATTGGTGGCAAATTGAGAGTTAGTGTTGTGACAGATTTTGAGTTCTCCTTCTTCATCAAAGTAAAGGTATGGGCAACTTCTTCTATGTATGTTGTTGATGGTATAGTTTCTGAAATTGAGTTTGGAGTGAAAAGGTTGTCTACTAGGTATTTTTGGTGTGAATCTTATTTTCTGGATATTGAAGATTGTTTATGCATTAAAATCATTGATGAGTTTTTGGGTGAATGCATAATTCTGGTTAAGGAAGTGGAAGCATTTTTTGCACTAGGGTTTATGTTAGTAAGTCTTGCTACTTGCATTGAGATGATGAAACCCTTAGTTGGCTATTTTGATATTGATGGTTGAGTTGCTTCCATAGAGGTTGTTTTGATCAAGTTAGTGCTTTACTTGATACATGATATTGGGTTTACTCCATTGAGTTGATTTGAGCAAGTTATTCTTTACATTTGGTGATATTGTGTTGGTGGCTATTTTGTTCAAATATCTTTGGAGGGAAAAGGATTTCTACTTGTTTCCTTTTCTTGTGATGATTGGTTAATGCTTCAAGGTTGATGTTGAGTTGAATGGTGTTGGTTGACTAAACCTTGTTTGATGAGCATTGTTGTTGAAATCCTAATTGTTGGTAAAAATAATATGAGTATCATTATTATATGAGATATTGCATGGTTGGCAATTGTTGGGTTGTGTTTCATATTCTTGAGAAAAGCATACTACATCTATCTTATTCTTTTGAGATTGAGATTGGGGAGTTAAGTATAGAACATATTGAGTCTCTAACAATTCTCTTTATGCTTCTATGAGGTTTATGAATCACATTGGGTCTCTAACAATTCTCTTTGTGGGTTCATGCTAAGCAAGTTTTTCTTGGTGAGCTTGTTGAGGTTTTGGATAGGTTCCGATGGGGACTTGTGAGCAGGTTTTGGACAGGTTTCGATGGGGACTTGTGAGCAGATTTGGACAGGTCCTAGCAGAGGACTTGTGAGCTGAGTTTTTGAGAGTTCTATCAGAGAACTTGAGGACGAGAGGTGCATTGGTTCTTTGAGAAGAACCTGAGGATAGATTTGGCAAGTCTTTGAGAAGGCTTGTGTGCAGAGGATTGATTTGTTCAAAGAGTTGGATAGATCTGACAGATAGAGGAAGACTTGTACTAGACCGACTAACTGTGTTTGGTACAGGTAGTTGAGCTGCTGTGGACATGATCATAGAAGGCAAAGGTCTCTTAGGCTAAGCATTGAGGATAGGAGGTCTTCGGTGGAAAGGAGTTCCACGTGTTGGCAAGAGGTAGAGGCAGTTGATCTTCTGAGGGATCATTTCTAGAGCAGAGGGGAAGGTATCTCCTTTGAGCGAGAGGCTCATAAATTTAGATTGGGGGAAGGTGTCTCCTTTGGGCCGAGGCTCATAAACATTGTAATTGGGAAGGTTTCCCAAAGAACTTTGAGATAACTTTTAGAGAAAAGTTTTGTGGACGTAGCCCGGGCCTTCGGGTGAACCACGTTAAAATTGGTGTCACTTTGTGGATGATATTGTGCATTGTTTTGATATTGCTTTGGGTATATTGCTTTACTATTTTGAAGTATAAAGGAAAAAGTAAAAAGAGGTCTTATACTAGTTCACCCCCCCTCTGAGTATAAGCTTGTGTTCTTCAATTGGTATCAGAGCGGGTGCCTTCAAAAAGTTTAACAGCTTGAAGGAAAAGCTAGTAAAGAACACAATGGATCATTCAAGTGGCAATGCAGCACCTATTCTTGATGGGTCAAATTTTGGTCTTTGGAGTGCAAGGATGAAGGTTCATCTAATGGCACTTGGGAATGAGGTTTGGGAAGTAATTGAAGATGAGTACACTATTCTTGAACATGGTCCTAATACTAAAGAAGAAAGACTCCTACATCACAGCAATTCAAAAGCAATGAATGCAATCTTGAAAGGCTTACAGAAAGTAGATCTCACCAAAGTGATTCACTGCAAGACAACTAGTGAAATGTGGAATCAATTGAAAGTGGTTCATACAGGTGATACAAATGTCAGAAAGGCAAAGTTGAGACACTTCAAAGGTATGTTTGAACAACTCAAGATGAATGATGATGAAAATATTAGTGACTACATGCTTCGTATGGATGAGGTTGTTAACTCCATGAAAGACTTAGGTCTTGAGCTTGCTGAAAATGATGTTTGTGATAAGATTTTAAGATCTCTTCCTAATAGATTTAGTGAAAATATTTTTGCTATTGAGGAAGCTAAAGATTTGGATAAGTTGAAAAAGGATGAGCTCCATAGTATACTTGCAGCATTTGAGTTGAGAACTCAAGTGAAGGTTGATGTCAAGAAGGAGGCAGCTTTCAAGGCTACCAAGAAATCCAAGGGTAAACAGTTTCAAGAGAGTGATGAGTCTTCTAGTGATGAAGAGGCATATTACAGCAAGAAAGGCAAGTTCTCTAGAAAGCACAAAAATATGAAAAACGTAAGATGTTTCAATTGTGGAAAGTTTGGTCATTATGCTACTGACTGTATTGTTGCCAAGGATGAAAGTGATGATGATAAACAGGACTGTAAGAGCAAGGATTCTAAAAAGCACAAGCATCATAGGAAAAACAAAGATGAGCACAACAATCAAGGAAAGAGGTATTCTCACAAACACAAGAAGAGTTTCTACCTAGACAAAGCAAGTAAGTGTTCTAGTAGTGATAGTGAAAGTTCTTCAAGTGATAATGAAAATGAGATGTTGTTCATATCGGAAAAAGAGGAAGAACCAAAACATAGATTCATTATCATGAAATGTCTTAGATGTGGAAATTTTGGTCACCTTGAGGATGATTGCACAAATAATGATTTGGTTTCTAGTATGTATGAGGATGCTTCAGAAAACTATAAGGAAGATGCTTGTATGGTTTTTGAAAAGGGTAGCACCTCTAGTGATAAGAAATCTGAAAAAGGCTTTGATGATTCTAAAAGCAAACATATAGAGGAAGGTGAAGTAGATCTTAAAGGTGAACTTATTAGTGCTCTTAGTGCTTTGAAAAAGGAAAGAAAGAAGAATGCTAGACTCAAGGATAAGTTAGATGAATGTTGTATGGAGAGAGATGATCTTATAGAAAGTCTTGACTTCTCTATAGCTAAGACACAAGAACTCAAGGATGAGTTAGAGTCTAAGGTTCTTGAGTATAGTGAGTTAGAACAGAAAATGGCTTCTTTGAAAGAGGAAACTAAAGGGTACAAGGATAAGCTTCACAGGTTTCAAGATAGCTCCAAAAAGGTTAAGTCTCTCATCAAAGGTCAAAGAAAGACAACAGATAAAATAGGCCTTGGTTTTGTTAAGCCTCACAAGGAACAAGTTGGAGAGTCTAGTAAGAGACTCCAAAAGGAAGAGAGTTCTGATGGGGAAAGTATTTCAGATCATGAGTCCTTGAATGATAGATGCACAGAAATAGAAAATAGAATTCAGAATGAGAAGAAGAAGAAGTTTTCAGGACCCAAGAGGTCAAATAAAGGAAAGTTTCAAGGCAGATGTTTTGCTTGTCACGAGTTTGGTCACATGGCTTCACACTGCATGGCTCAAGTGAAGAAGGTAAATGACAGTTTCAGAAGTGCTAGTTACTTTCAAGGGTATTGCTACTCTTGTCAACAGTTTGGGCACAAGGCAGTTTATTGCAAGGCAAATATCAAGAACAGGTTTGGTCAGAACAGGTTTGGTCAGAACAGGTTTGGTCAGAACTGGTGGATTCAAAGAATAGGTATGCCTAAAAGAAATAACATTGTTACTTGTTATAAGTGCAACAATGAAGGTCACACAGTCAGACAGTGTAGAGCTGAAATTCCAGAATACAGGAACAGGAACAGTGGCATGATCAGGTCCAAGGATCAAGGCATGGATAAAAATAGGGATGAGAACAAGAACAAGAATAGTGACAGGAACAGGAATATGGACAAAGAGTTCAAGAGAAGGCCCGACAAGGAAGTTATAGACGCTGATGATGATCAGTGCCTAATGGGAGTTTTACTCCCACCCCAGAATTAATCACCTCATCAGGAGGTGGGGGAGGGACTAAGCTAAGAGACTAATTCTTAGTCCCAAGCCCCAAAGGTGGCCCTTTGCCATTGATGACAAAGGGGGAGAGATATGAGTAAGGGGGAGAGCTTCAAAGTGAAGAGGAAAGCTTCAAGTCAGGGGGAGCAAAACTTCAAAGGAAGATTCTCAGTTGTTAGCACAGTTGGTTTCAGTTGGTTTCAGTTTTGGCTCTTGAGAAGTGTTTTCAGTAAAGGTTTGCCATCAATGACAAAGGGGGAGATTGTTGGCAATTTTGGGTACTTTGGGTACATTGCCTTTGCTCAAGTGTATAAGTTGTCATTGATGTCAAAAGGCATTTTTGTGTTGATATCAAAAGAGTGTGATGTCAAGAATATCTTGAGAAGCTTCATTATGTTAAAGGGTTTTTATTAAAACCATGGTGACAAGGTTAAAGGTTTTTCTTAAAACCATTTGGACTCATTAAGGGTTTTTATTAAAACCAAGCTTAACTTAATGCAAAGGTCCATGTTTATTATTAATAATTAAATTAACTCAAACCTTTGTCAAAGGTCCAAGTTTAATTTATTATTAATAAAATAATAATAATTATTATTTTAATTATTATTAAAGGGTCTTTCAACCCTTAAGCGATGGAAGGAAAAATAATTCTTTCGTCGATATGTTGCCATCATTGGAGGAGCACCGACGTCAAACATTAAGGAGAAATGGCTATATAAGTGGGGATGTTTTTCTAAAGTGAGCACCACCGATTTTTGACATCTGTGATTTGCGGTTTGCTCTGTATCTTTCGATTTGCGCTTGGCGTCTACGATTTTGCGTTTTCTCTATTCTTTCGAACAGCGCTTTGTGTCTTCGAATCTCCGATTGACGTCCTTGAAATCGTGCTTGTTCTGTGTCTTGGAAACCGTGCTTGGCATGTTCGGATTTGAGTTTGGGCTGCATCCTTACCTTTGTGTTGGACGTTAGTGAATTGGCAAATTGCACCTGAACTACGTTTTTCCAGACTGTGCTGTGAGATGTTTAATGCAAGCATTCAGTGACTTACGTTTTGGACAGCGCTCACCAGTTTGCATGTTGCTTGCGGAAGACGTTTACGTTTTCCAGATTCTTGGCATCAAAGGAAGATAAAAGAGAGGGCAGTGTTGTATTTCTTCGTTGGGCACTTGTGACCCAATGGCGGTGGCGTTTAAGCGAAAGCGCTAGACGGCAGAGGTGCCGAGTTCGATTCTCTTCGTTGGGAATTTCTTTTGGTCGCGGTGTGCAAAGGATAGCGGTTGTAAATGCGCGGGAGGTATAAGGTTAAGGTATCATATTTTGCTTTGACATTATTTTATTGATGCTTAATGTTTATGTGGAGTAATAAGGTGTAAAGAGGTTTTACTTTGTATGTATATTACTCTTATAGTGGTCTTTACTAAGTTGGAGAAATAAGGTGTTAATTTGGATCTTTATTATTGTGTATTTTTGTATAGTTGCTAACTCTAATTGGTGGCAAATTGAGAGTTAGTGTTGTGACAGATTTTGAGTTCTCCTTCTTCATCAAAGTAAAGGTATGGGCAACTTCTTCTATGTATGTTGTTGATGGTATAGTTTCTGAAATTGAGTTTGGAGTGAAAAGGTTGTCTACTAGGTATTTTTGGTGTGAATCTTATTTTCTGGATATTGAAGATTGTTTATGCATTAAAATCATTGATGAGTTTTTGGGTGAATGCATAATTCTGGTTAAGGAAGTGGAAGCATTTTTGCACTAGGGTTTATGTTAGTAAGTCTTGCTACTTGCATTGAGATGATGAAACCCTTAGTTGGCTGTTTTGATATTGATGGTTGAGTTGCTTCCATAGAGGTTGTTTTGATCAAGTTAGTGCTTTACTTGATACATGATATTGGGTTTACTCCATTGAGTTGATTTGAGCAAGTTATTCTTTACATTTGGTGATATTGTGTTGGTGGCTGTTTTGTTCAAATATCTTTGGAGGGAAAAGGATTTCTACTTGTTTCCTTTTCTTGTGATGATTGGTTAATGCTTCAAGGTTGATGTTGAGTTGAATGGTGTTGGTTGACTAAACCTTGTTTGATGAGCATTGTTGTTGAAATCCTAATTGTTGGTAAAAATAATATGAGTATCATTATTATATGAGATATTGCATGGTTGGCAATTGTTGGGTTGTGTTTCATATTCTTGAGAAAAGCATACTACATCTATCTTATTCTTTTGAGATTGAGATTGGGAGTTAAGTATAGAACATATTGAGTCTCTAACAATTCTCTTTATGCTTCTATGAGGTTTATGAATCACATTGGGTCTCTAACAATTCTCTTTGTGGGTTCATGCTAAGCAAGTTTTTCTTGGTGAGCTTGCTGAGGTTTTGGACAGGTTCCAGTGGGGACTTGTGAGCAGGTTTTGGACAGGTTTCGGTGGGGACTTGTGAGCAGATTTGGACAGGTCCTAGCAGAGGACTTGTGAGCTGAGTTTTTGAGAGTTCTATCAAAGAACTTGAGGACAGAGGTGCATTGGTTCTTTGAGAAGAACCTGAGGACAGATTTGGCAAGTCTTTGAGAAGGCTTGTGTGCAGAGGATTGATTTGTTCAAAGAGTTGGATAGATCTGATAGATAGAGGAAGACTTGTACTAGACCGATTGACTGTGTTTGGTACAGGTAGCTGAGCTACTGTGGACGTGATCATAGAAGGCAGAGGTCTCTTAGGCTAAGCATTGAGGACAGGAGGTCTTCGGTGGAAAGGAGTTCCACGTGCTGGCAAGAGGTAGAGGCAATTGATCTTCTGAGGGATCATTTCTAGAGCAGAGGGGAAGGTATCTCCTTTGAGCAGAGGCTCATAAATTTAGATTGGGGGAAGGTGTCTCCTTTGGGCCGAGGCTCATAAACATTGTAATTGGGAAGGTTTCCCAAAGAACTTTGAGATAACTTTTAGAGAAAAGTTTTGTGGACGTAGCCCGGGCCTTCTGGGTGAACCACGTTAAAATTGGTGTCACTTTGTGGATGATATTGTGCATTGTTTTGATATTGCTTTGGGTATATTGCTTTACTATTTTGAAGTATAAAGGAAAAAGTAAAAAGAGGTCTTATACTTTTCACCCCCCCCTCTCAGTATAAGCTTGTGTTCTTCAATAAGAAGTGGTGGTGCCAGTCGAGTTCTTGATACCAAGTTTGAGAGTTACAATAGAGCATCACTTGGGGGATCAAGAAAGTTTGGAGGAATGACTAATGATGCTAAAAAAATTAGATGAAATAAGATTCATGACATAGTGGGCAATTAAGATAGCTCAAAAAAGATGAAAGGTATGGCATGACAAAAATTTTAGGAAGTTGTAACTTAGTCCAGGGGACTTGGTTCTAAAATTTAATGGGAAGAGGAAAAATACGTTATGGCTTGGACCTTACAAATTTATTGAATTAATGAGTAATGGAGCAGTAAGGCTACAAAACCTAAATGGGATGGAGGTACCCAACACTATAAATAGCTCAACTTTGAAGCCTTACAAAATATAGTGTTTATTCATTGCTTCAGAAGATATTGAATGAATACGATGAGCAGAAGCTTAAGATGAGGCTCATCATGAGCCAGGTCCACCGCAAGAAGATATGGATTTGGGACTCACAAGATTATTTTCCGAAAGAGAGGAGACACAACCAATAATTGAACAACAATAGTTGGCACCTGGACCCGATGAAAGAAGAAGGTTGCAAGTACATATCAGACAAACTAATGGGACCATAAGAGAAGGAGAAGAGTGGATTTCTCTAGCAACAGAGGGCTATCAGGAGAGGTTGTTGTTACCAAGATCTTCGAAAAGGAGGTACCCACAGATAGAACATAGGGAAATACCTTGACAGTCAAAATAAAAAATAAGGATAAGGTTGATAGTGCGTAATGAGGATAGAGTGGACATGTTTGAGAAGGAAATTTTGAAGGATACTAGGGAGGAAAGGATAGAAGAAGAACTAGTGAAAATTTCCCCATTGGCTCAGATTGGGCTATTATAATAGAGGATGAGAATGCAAACTCAACAATTTCAGGAAGAGTATCAAACACTACGGGGTCACAACACGAGATTCAAAGCACAAGTCATTCAAGAATTGGATGGTACCATACAAATATTGAATGAAAAAATGGTAGTTAGATTCCAAATGATTGGAAGTGAACCTAAGGATGTTGAAGGCTTAACTCCAATAAATGGTAAGGGAAATGAAGGCGCAAGCACAAGTTCACCAGCTCCACCAAGCCAAAAACCTATGATAAACAAGGGCATAGAAGTACTTTGGCAAGATATAGAGGAG
Organism: Wollemia nobilis; assembly: GCA_028583015.1. Lineage (NCBI taxonomy): Eukaryota > Viridiplantae > Streptophyta > Pinopsida > Araucariales > Araucariaceae > Wollemia > Wollemia nobilis. The sequence goes on along the minus strand of JAQPPZ010017049.1, from coordinate 625,743 downwards.
ACCACCACATCACCTTAATCATGCCACAATGTAGTAGGCATGATAGATTCTAGTGAGGAAGGAATGTCATGGTTGGTGAGAGAGCCTAGTACAAATGATGATGAACCGAAGAACCCTCATAATCCTTAAAGGGATTAGAATATTCCAATTAGAGCATTGAGACCAAGGCAAGGCAGGATAGTTCAAGAGGACAGACCCAAGAATGATACACGGGCATATAAAATAGCTCACCAGTAGCTGAGAAGACAAAGAAGGGAATTTCGGTGATTGAAGAGAGTGATGAGTTTGCCAAATGACTGTGTAGAACAGAGGGAAGAGGGTCAGACCAACTCTAGCTCTAAGACAAATTTTTTTGATGATTATAGGGAAGTATTGGCATCTCCATCCCCATAGAGAGCCTTTGAGGAAAGAAGATGGAGGTGTCACTTGGTACGAGCTGATAGAAGAGTTAGAACCTTGCAATAGTTGTCCCAAAATTGGATTCCACTGGCTAATATTGAGTTTGTAGATATTACTCTTGATGACCGAAGAATGAGAGAAATAATGATTCGACAAGGACCTCTAAGACTTCAACAAGGAAGAGGAAGAGGTAGAAAACTATAAAATGATGGATACCTTGGTGATGTTACAATTAGAGGAGGTAGAGGACAAGGAAGATTCTAACCCCCTACTCCTAGATTGCCAAGAGATAACCCATTAGCATGTATGAATTGGGTAAGGAACCAGCAATATTTACCTCGAATAAGAGACATGTTATGAAATGTGCTATGAAAACGCATAGGGGGGTGACCACCCCTAAATTGATAGGGACCCCAACAAGAAGTGGGTAATTGGTAATTACCCTAAATAAAAGAAGAATCATCAATAGTATGGGGAATTTTCATGCCCAGAAGAAATGGAAGGGGGAGATACCCACGTGGTCAAAACCTTGCTGGTAGAGGAAGGGTACACTTTGTAGATGATAGAAACCTAGGCCAACAACGGACCTGATCACCAAGTTTGGAGCCAAAAATTATTCATGAATATAGGTGAAGAAGTCACTAAAATAATAGTAGAGTGGTGAGGACACCACCACCACGGGATTAATCACCTGTACGACAAGAAGGTGGTCTACTAGGGGACGAGACTCCAACTTGCCAATGTACAATTCTAAATTGTAAACATTGTAAGAGGGAAAATGAACAGGCAACAACATCAAAGGCAGAGACCAGTCAAGCAAGGGAACAAGATGATACCACTAATCGAAATGTTATGGTCGAACCTCAAGGTCAAGATTGGGATGGGGTTGTACAAGTGAATGTCACTGTATGATTACCAAGGAGGTAAGTATAATTAGACGAGGATGAAAAAAAAGAGAGAAAAGAGAAAAAAAAAAAGAGAAAGAAAAATTGAAAAAAAAAATGGTGCCTTAGTTGTGAAAATCCCTCGGGATGCATTTAGGAAGGGCGAGGTTGAAAACTGGAAACGACGGCCTCTCTAGAGAAAAAGAAAGCAAATTTTTTCTAAGTAATGAGATCATACAGATAAAAAGTACAAAATGAAATCATACAAAAGAGAATCGTACAATGCAAGAATGACATGCAAATCGTACATAATTGTGTACTATACAATTTAGATCATACAGTGTACAATTTGCTAACTAACCAATTAATGTGGCATGCATAAAAAGCAGTAGTTGAAGGAAAAGAAGGGACAAAAAGACAAAATTTTAAACCAACTGCTGAGTTGGTAGTCATCTAGCAGTGGAGATGGAAAAGCATGCCACATGGCACCTTTTTAGATTTTCTTGACAGTTAGGGTTTTTAGTTAGGGTTTTAAAAATTTTCTTTAAAAGGAAATAAAATTGACAATTTCACAATCACCAAGCATAATTTGATTTTTTTTAGGATATTGAAGGGAAAAATGTACATTTGACAAAAGATGACTATATAGGTGATAAATACTCACCAGCACTCTAAATTTACAGACCCATTTTTAATTTTGTACCAGGGAGTTCTTTTCAGCTTCAAAGAATCAACCCGAGAAAGAAGAATTAGGGTTTTTCTCCACAAAAATGGGGGGAAATTCAAATTTTTTAGAAGTATTACAATAAAAGACATCAAATACATCATTGTATGGATTTGGGACTAAGAAATTACTGTTGGAGCTAGAGGAAGCAGAGATTGGTGGTTGGATTATGGAAATTGCAGAAGCATGGAATATTAGAACCCTAAAAAACTAAAAAATCTAGCAAAAAGCGAGTTGAGAAATGGGGGAGAAGAAAAATACAGTCCGTACAACCATACAGCATAGCCATAATTTCATCAATTTGAATAAAACTATGCCAGGAGTGAAGGAATGGAAGATTTGTTGAAATAAAGCACTAAAGCATAGATTGGGACAATCCGACAACTAGGTCAGTGAAAGAATTGGTAAAGGAGACAAAAATCCTAGAAGTTTGCATCAATGTACTGTAGGATTTTGGGGTAGCTTGTACGATTTCTAGAAAGAAGAGTGCAGTTTGAGTGTTTTTCCATTTTTGGCAATTTTTAAGGGATCATACGGAATTGTATGGAATCGTACAAATTGTAAATAGGGGGTAGCCAGCAAGTAACATAGTATAGAGTACTAGCACCTTGTATGATTTTAGGTTGCAATTATATGATTTGAATGAAATATCATCATTTTAAGATTGATGGGGTGGAGGAAAGAACTACAGAATATTATACGATCTAGAAGCAACGAAGGAAGGTAAAACCGTACAAGGGACATGGAACCATACATTGTACAATTTTACAGGAGCTTGTACGATTTTTGATATGTTTCTAATTGTAGAGGAAGATGTTGCATTAATCGGTGAGATGTTGGAGGAATGATCTCAATATAAGAGTTTGGATGCTGATTAAGGTGGATTGCAATGAATCTTGTGGAGAGATCACCAGGTCCGCTACACGAGAGAGAGGCATACTCATGAAAGCACCATGGGTGTTAGTTTTAGTCCCATGAAAGGCATGGTAATCATCCATGGAGGAGAGGAGGATATAGGTCATGGAGGGGATAGAGCCATTGGTGGCCACATCTGGATAGAACACCACTGAGGCATATATAGGGAAGAATGGCCCAAGAAGCTACCTCATAGAGGGATTTGAGGACTGAAGTACATGTGAAAGAACAATAACACTTGAGTAGTGGATAGGAGGAAGACCAAGTGGAATTTTTTAATATCATATTTGTGCAGCATGGAGCAGAAGAATGCAAGAAATGGTGGAATAGGAGAAGAACAGGCTAGATCCCTAGAGGAAGACATTTGAAAATGTGCAAGTGGTGATCATTGTGTAGATCCCACCATTTCATCAAATATTATTTCAGAACTATCTTTTACAGATAGTTCAGGCATATAATGTAGCAACTCGAAAATCCTACATCAATGTAGGCAAAAGGTCAGTAAGGGTGGAAGTTTCAGTGGAGGCATTTCAAAAAACATTTGGGTTGCTGGCAGAAGGCATGGAGATAGTTAAAAAATAGGTAGACCCAATAGAAGCACACCACCTAGTTACCACCATGACCACTATCAAATCGATGATAGAGGTGAAGATTTTAGGCATAGGAACCCATGGAATCAAGCAAAGCTAGTTACGAGGAGACAACTAGGCATGTGCGATGAATATAGTAATGGCTCGATTATCAGGGGACATAAGGGCGATATATATGCCAATGTGGATGGCATAGTACACATAAGGTATTATCTAGGGAATTCTATGTGATTGGGGTATCTTTATGGAAAGAAGAATGCATGATGCATTGACCAAGTGACCGAAGAATTTTGGGATGGCATTTCATGCAATTGGATTGCTACTGAATGTTGTCACGAAAGGATGCCACCTAGAGAAATCAGGCAGGGACAACCAATGATATTGAGATGGGTAAAAGTTGTACCCCTAGAAAAGAGTACTCTAGAGAAACCATGCACAAGGAGTGAGCGGCATAGGAGTGAAGCTCAAGGAGATACATCTCCAAAGGAGGATGTCGATGTACATCATCAAAGGAAGCATTCTAGACGGTTGGATCCAAAACTAGAATAACAAGTACTTGCATAAAGGCAACAGGATAAGCCTCTCATTCAGGAAAGGGAGAGTAGCCCAGTAAAAATAAGGACAATAAGGCAATGAGAAATAATGGCAAGTAAACTAGTTCCAGAAGTATAGAGGAAGGAACAGTTAGATTCAGAAGCGATAGAACTGGATGAGTTGTATTGGACAAAGGCAAAGAAGATAGTGCAATATTTGGATATCTTCGAAAACTTTGATAATATGGATGCCTTTGATTTCTTTAAAGGAATTTAGGTAGGGTACAATGGAGTAGCCACTACCCAGGATGAAAAAAGAATTGGACCAAGTACCACAGAAGAAGAGCCCAAGAAGAAGACTTGGTACAAAATTGTAACAGGAGGCTCCAATAAGAAAGATGTCCCAAATAATACTGAAGTGCCACAAGAAAATAAGCACTTTTTGCTCAATAACAAGTGGCTTGGCAAAATAATAGGAGCAACAAGGGGGTTCATCCAAAGTAGAAAAGGTTCAAGAACAAGTTGAGTAGTGGCGATCTCAGAAGGAGATCATAAAAATTATGGATAGCAAGGGGGAGGAGAAAACAGTGAAATAATCCCCACCTAAGGAAAAGATAGATACTGAGAGAGTACTTAGAGAGCTGGGAGGAAGCTATAGCCACCTTAAGTAGGAAGAAGACTTAATAACTCCTATAGAAGAAGAATGACGGGGAATGCAATCCAGATATCTCCTAGAAATCCCATAGTTTCATAGAATCACAATGGAAGAGGAGGCACATGGAATAGAGGATAAGGTGGAACACTTCTTTGCTTAGTTAGGCCATGTGATGAATAATGCTAGAATGGAATTTTACATTGGCCACATGGGATAACTGAAGTTATGAGAGGAACAAGTATCTCTCGAGTTAAAGAAGATAACATAATGGGTGAATAGTATGGAGCACATGAGGAAGATAGTGGATATCCATGCGTAGCATCCATGGAGGTTACTTGTATCGCTCCAAATTTTTCACATCCTTACCTTCAGGCTATAGGATCCGTGCCCGGAAGGAGGATGGGAAAAGGATGGTGCGGTACCTCGGACTGAGAGGACTTTGCGAAGGTCCCGCCTCTCAAGGGAGGTGTATTTTGATGATTTTTCGACGGATGGTGGGTTCACCAGGAAACATTTAATGGCAGTTTCCACGCCTAGGTTTGGAATGTGTTTTAATGTGTTCATTTTTAACCTTAAGCATTCATATCCTAGGTTTGGCCAAATGAATCTAAATTAATCTAAATGATAGTGCAGATTAAATGAATACAGAAAGCAGATTTAAAAACAAAAACAGAGAAATTACAGAAGATTAAAAGCAGAATACCTGATCCGGATGTCTGTTGAAGATTCTGGTGTTTGAAGCAGTCAAGATCGTCTGGAATTCAACAGAATCATCTGAGATCAGACAAGATCGATCGAGATCTGACGAATTCATCAGAAGAATTCATCAGAGACCTGCAAACAGAAAAACAGATGCAAAAATACAAAGAATACAACAATGATAACAGAGGAAAATGACATAAAATAACAGTAGTGTTATCAAACTGAAACTTAAGCACAGAAACAGGAATGAATCATGCTAATTAGATGATAATTAGGATTTAATTATGCACTTAATCTAAATGGGTGAACTCCAAATGCAAAATAGTATAAAATATTGGATAAACTATCTAATTTGCAGAAGAAAACAACAGAGAAAAGGTTGAGAAATGCAAACTTCAGGCACTGATTGCCTCAATGTGGACTGCAGTCAAGATCGTCTCGTATCAATACGAAATCGTCTCGCATTTGACAGGATCGCCTCCGATCTGAACAGGTTCGTCGACGACGATGTATGCTTGCTCCGGCTGAAAAACAAGGTGGTACCTGCAACAAAATTGATATAGAACCAATGCAAAATAGAATTTGAGATGTTTTAACGTGTATACAATCAGTTTACAGGGAATTTCAGCCAAGGGGGTGCTAAGGGGATAGCTTAGGATTAAATAGGCTTAGGGGAGTAGTTAGGAGGTTGGAGATCATCCCAATTTGGGAGATCTCCAATGGGGGAGGGTCCCTAACGGCGCAGACACGCTTCTGCCCGGATTGGAGACCCGTTGGAACAGAAGCTAATTTTGCAAAATCGGTTTTGCGACAAGATCGTCTGGACGTCCTAGCCCAGACGAAATCGTCAGATCTGGGGCGATATCGTCTGATCGGCGACGATATCGTCAAACGGTCAAAACAACCTCTAAAAATGGCACGAAAAAGGGGGAAACGGATTACCCGACGGTTAACGGGCGGTTTGGGAGGTTAAATTTGAATTTTAAATTATTTACTAAGGTGAATGTAATTATAACAATTTTACTGCGCCAATTTTAGGGTGCTACATTTTGCCCCCTCTTTAGCGAATTTTCTGAAGAAAATGCGTTAAAGATGAGTTCTTCTCGATCTACGAGAAAGCAAAAATTATTCCCATTTTTAGGCGACGATTCTTGGTCGAATCGTACGACAGCTTACTATGGTGCCCCCTCCGTGTTTTTACCCAAATCGAACGTTTGAGGTAAAAATGCAGAAAAGCAAAAATTATTTTTGAATAAAATTAAGAAAAATAGGGTAAAACCCTAATTCATTTTTACTGTTCATTTTCTGGTTTTTAGAGCTCTGGAAGCAAAAATGGTGGAGACGACGCACAGATCGACAGAGGTCCGACGCGGTCTACGGGTAAGAGTCTAGACTTACCTAGAATGTTTTAATTTGAATTTACATGCTTTGTAGGTAATTTTTAGATGAATTTTGAGCATCGCGGCCGTTTTTGGGCCGTCGACGTCGTCGGGATGAAATCATCTCAATTTCGTCAATTTCGCCCAAGGGCGAAATCGACGAAAGGGGGACGATTTCGTCAAATTAGAGACGATTTCGGCTTGCGAAATCGGAGACGATTCTGCTCAAATTTGGGACGATATCGTCCAATAGTGGGCGATATCATCAATTGCATAAAATTGAATTTTAACTTGCATTATTGTTTATTTGAATTGTTTATTAATGATTGTTATTGTTTTGTTGTTTATGTTTGCAGAGAGGTTTACTAAAGAGCAAGGAATGGAAGTATGGAGGTTTGAGGGATGACTTGGCCGCTCTCACACAGGCAGAGCGAGATCAGCTGGCACAGGCCGGCTTGCAGCATGTGGCAGAGATGCCACAGGTATCCACAGATATGGGGCTTCTAACAACCCTAGCAGAGAGATGGTATCCGGGTTCTTCATGTTTTTGGCTACCGACAGGGGAGATGACTCCCACTCTAGAGGATGTATGGAGGATTCTAAGAATCCCCATACAAGGACGATTGATCACTCCTATGGCCAATCAGGGCCACGCTATGGGACGACTATGTGGTGACCCGAGCTTCGCCCTGGAGAAGGGCGGAGTTAATATCGAGGCACTGTGCCAGATGCCTGGGGCATCTAGACTCACACGAGTGCTAGCTGGAGTGGTTGGTGGACTTTTTCTGTGCCACCAGAGCGGGTGCAGGGTGTCGTGGATGCTCGCAGATGTGATCTACGATATGCGGGACCACGGGTACAGGTTCTCTTGGGGCAGCTATGTACTATGCCGATTGTACAGGATCCTGTATGGGGTCATGTACAAGGGCGGCCGATGTCTGGTGATGACATCGCTCCTACAGGTTTGGTGCTGGGAGCACATTGCAGTGCGGAGGCCGATAGGGCTTCCTCTGATAGGGGTAGATGGGGAGAGGCCCCGAGTCTTCTACTGGTGGCTCCGAAGAGGGTCACAGCGGCGGATCGACCTCCCTATGTCCCGGAGACTATTGGATGACTTAGTCCCGGACCAGATCACCTGGAGGCCATGGAGGGAGCATCCAGGGTGGGCCGAGGATGGACAGGAGTTGGCTCGCGTCAGGCGAGTCTGCTGGCTATGGATGGAGAGAGGAGAGGTGGAGCTCCATCGCTATGACCGAGTTTTGAGGCAGTTCGGTCTACAGTAGGGGATCCCATCTTTGAGGGATTACGAGTTTTCTCGACTATCTGGGATAACACCACAGTTAGCGGGGCGCCAGACATGCAGCGGTTCTGGAGCCAGGACGTGGACGATGCCCCCATCCAGCCAGTGGATGGTGACGACGCAGGGGTAGTCGATGGCTACGATGCCTGGTACGTAGGCATCCGCCCTCCTCGGATGACGAGGGCACAGGGTCTGATTCATGCGGTTGTGCGTCGGATAGGGAGGCGACGCCAGGCAGCGATGGAGGCAGCCCAGGGTCACGGTGGGAGAGAGCCAAGGAGGCCACAGGCACAGGAGAGGCCGCGACAGAGGGAGAGGAGGGAGGCGAGACCCCCATCTCCACAGAGGGAGAGGCCACCATCGCCCGATAAGGGCAAGGGCGTAGACACAGGAGAGAGTAGCGAGATGGCTACTCTCCGGGCGAAGAGAGATCGTCTCCAGGCACAGGTGCAGACTCTACAGGATGAGGCTGCACGCCATCGAGCTGAGGTGGCACAGCTGCGAGACGAGATTGCACGCCTCAGGGCACGGGGCGGAGGGGCGAGCTCTGGGGAGCTGACACGGGCTATTGCCCAACTTACATTCTACCAGACATTGTATTACCAGTTGGTGCCAGAGGCGGATAGACTACCCCTGCCAGCCAACATTGCAGATCCGATCAGGATCGGGTCGTCGAGGACCTCGTCCCGGTCGAGGACTAGGACTACTCAGACCGCGATGGGGCCACCTCGTCCACCTCAGGGCGGGGGAGGAGATGAGGCAGAGAGCTCGAGGGGCTCTCGAGGCTAGAGGGCTGCACTAGGACTGACATTGTATTATATGATTATTATTTTGTTGATAGAGGATTGAGTATGCCGAGGTACAGATTGTGGCATACCGATCCAGTTTTGATGATGTACATATACTGTTGACATATATATGATATGAGATATGTTTTTGATCACATGACTTGTATAATGGTATGATGCTTATGATGCTTTTTTTGATTGATTGATTGATTTGATAATTCATGTAATTATGTCGTTGGAAATATTATAATTTGAATGTCATGCTTGTAATTTTTTAAATGAAATAATCTGATGTAACAAATTGGTTGTTTGTGATGTGATGTGGTAAAAGATAAAAAGAGACTTCTAACAATAATTTCAAAGGACATTGTCGCTATTATAGACCATTTCATGGAGTCGCTGCTCACTCGGTCGTCAAGCTAATCCCAGTATAGAAATATGGTTAAAAGTAAAAGAGTGCTTAAGAGACTGTCTTAAGACTTTGGTGCAATGATGAAAATGAAGGTGATGATGATTTTGTTTTTCAGATTTCCATGAAAATATTATGCATGAAATAATGTTAAAATGATTTTTTGCTAGGCATAAATTCCTAAGTGTGATAAAATTTTTGGATAATTCTTTAGGAATTATACCATCATTGCAAAAGTGAAGTTTGACATGATGACATGAAATAGAATAGGTGTTTGTTTGTTTTAAAGCATAATTGTATAACATAATGATTTAAGTCATATGGTTTTCATGATTTTAAATAAATGGGGAATAAAAATTGGTACAATGGTTTGCGCTAGGCATAGAATATGTAGGTATAGACTTATACCATCATCGCGAAAATCCAAAAAAAAGATAGTTTTATTGCATGGTTGATTTTTGATAAACAGAAAATATGAAAATGAGGACTTGCGCTAGGCATAAAATTCCAATTTTGGTTTTGGAACTATACCATCGTCGCGAAAGTCAACCAGATATATATGTTTTGATTGTATATTTTGAAAGAAATTTTTGATTTTTCTATTATATAGTTGTCTTTATGGTAAACAACTGTACTTGATTTATTCCAAACAAGTTGCAAAAATAATATTTCAAATTATGTTGAAGACAAAAGTTAGATTTATAAGGAATCCCATGTGCATATGTGAATTCATTTCCAATCTTGATTTATCATAATGATACACAAAATCTCTCAAATACAAATGTGTGTGCAATTGCTTTGTGCATTTACCAGTTTTGAGCAAGATAATATGATACAAGTGATTTGAAGAAACCAAATAAGTGTTCATTAACCATGATGTAGATGCATATAACCATACTAGACTACTATGTAGGTCGGATTATCAAGAGCTAGCTAATCCATAAGCGAACATAGGTCTGTACAAAAGAAGGTCGCTAATGTGACAGACATATCACCACGCTAGGAGTTACCCAAGGCCAAGCGGGTTGGGCACAAACCACCTGTTATGGGGCTTACCTCACAGTTTTCGAATAATTGAGAATTCCGGGGATTCAAGCTCATCAACCCTTCTTTTCTTTTCAAAGGGTAGGGAAAGGGATTTTATTGCTTTCTTGCTTTCTTTTGAACTTTGCTTATTTTTCTTTTTGTATTTTTGCTTGATAATGCTTGGAACATTGTTGTAATGATATAAAAGAACATTTTTCTTTTCTCTTTTTCTTGAACTTTTCTTTTCTTTTTCTTTGCTAGGGATACTTGCTCGGATTAGCTGTAGAGCAAGGGATTTTTATTCTGGGTAGGGGTGAGCTTGTCCTTTTGCCAATTCTCAAAGATTCTAGACCATGTGCATGATAGGATAGCGGGGGAAACTTTTCGCTCAAGAAATCACTTCTACTATGTAGCAAAGCATAGAAATTACAAATATAATCATTTTATTGTGAAAAGATGTGCTTGGTTTAAGTAAATAACAAGATCAATTCTCTATGCTCAAACTTTATTTAATTGAATTTTGTGGACTTTGATATAAGAGAGATTAGTAATCATGCCAGATAAAATCAAGATATTTATTTTTGTGAGTGTGCAAGTGAGGGATTCCAAATAAATGCTAATTTATCAAAAATAATTTGAAACATATAACTGCAATAATAAATACTTTTTGAGAAGTTTTTGAGAATGTTGACTCCCTCTTTCTTCTTTATATTGTTTTGGTTTCGAAAGAGTCAAGCATATTACTGTTTTTATATTTTTATCATTATTTTGATGTTTGGTTTTATTTTTGTTTTTGAGCAAAAAATTTAACAAGTGCCATAAATAAATGCAATAAATAGTTTTGAAGATTTTTGATGATTATGAATATTTTTGATGTTTTTGGATTTTTTTTTTTTTTTTAATTTGAAAGAAATATAAGATAAAAATTTTGAAATATTTTAAACAATTATATACAAGGATGAAATGACCAAATTTATGCATAGTAACGTTTAAGATGCAAAATATTCATGGGTTCTTTAAGTTCTTTACCATCTAAGGTAGATAATTTGTATGCTCTTGATTCAAATTTAGCAGTAATAATGTATGGTCCGAGCCAGTTGGGCTCAAATTTACCTTTAAGGTCCTTAGTTGCATTTGTATTTTTTTATTTTCTTTTAAAACAAGGTCGCCGATCTCAAAGGATCGATGACGAACTTTCTTAGCATATGATCTTTTAAGCTTGTTTTGGTAAGCACGGAGATGTTCCAAAGCATTGATGCATTTTTCATCTAGGAGTTCCAGTTGACTGAGTCTGCCAACTCGATATTCATCTCCTACTTCGGTATCTTGAAGTAGCAGAGCCAAAGAAGGAACTTCCAATTCAAATGGAAAAACTGCTTCGACACCGTAAACCAAAACAAATGGTGAAGTTCCCGTGGGGGTTCGAACACTAGTTCGATAGGCCCACAAGGCTGGGTATAATTGAATGTGCCAGTCACGGCCAGGTTTATTGACCAATCTTTTGAGAATTTTGATTAAGGTTTTGTTAGATGCTTCTGCTTGACCATTACCCTGAGGATAATAGGGAGTGGACCAGCGATGTTGAATCTTATATTTTTGGCATAATTTTTTAACATCTTTATTTTTGAAACAAGTTCCATTGTCAGAGATAAGATTTGCAGGAATTCCGAACCTACAAATGATTTGATTAAAAATAAATTTAGAGACTTGTGTGCCGGTGCAGGAAGCTAAAGGCATAGCTTCGACCCACTTCGTGAAATACTCAGTGGCGGTTATGATGAACTTGTGTCCATCAGATGACACCGGATTGATTTTGCCAATAATGTCTAAACCCCATTTGGAAAAGGGCCAAGGAGATGAAATAGCCTGCAGTTCTTGGGCAGGCGCATGGACAAGGTCAGCATGTTTTTGGCACTTGTCGCAATGGCGCACATACTCATGTGCATCCGTTTCCATGGTAGGCCAAAAGTATCCTATCCGAAGGAGCTTTTTAGCAATGACACTACCACTAAAGTGTCCTCCACAAGATCCATCGTGGGCTTCACTCAAGGCTGATTTAGACTCTTCTAAGTTTAAACATCTTAATAGGATACCTTCAAAAGATCTCCTATATAAAGTATTGCCAATTATTACAAATCGACTTGCTCGTCGACGTAATAACCGACGTTGGTTTCTATTAGAATTGGCGAGGAAAGTCCCATTTTGGAGAAAATCAAATATGTCCGTATACCAAGGTTCGGGAGTAGTTTCATTGATTAGAAACACATCCAAAGGCTCTAAGCATGACTTATTTGAAGCGGGTTCCTGGAGTCGACGAATAATGATAGTGGCATATTCGTCATCTAACTCCAAGGGCAGGAGAGATGCAGCCACGGCCATAGCATCAGCTGCACGGTTGCTAGTTCGAGGAATAGCTTCCAAGGTAACTTGATCAAATAAAGACATTAATTGTAAAACATAGGCCTTATATGGGCACAGTTTATCATCTCGAGTTTGATAAACTTCATTAATTTGGTTTATAACCAGTTGAGAATCACCAAAAACTAAAAGATGTTTAATTTTTAGCGCTAGGGCAGCTCGTAATCCAAGGATTAGAGCTTCATACTCAGCAGTATTGTTGGTGCAAGCAAATGTCAATTTGAAGGACAGAGGAATAAGATGTTTTTGTGGGGATATTAAAATAATACCCGCACCAGCCCCACTCATGCATCGGGCTCCATCAAAGTATAAGGACCATTGTTCGGTATGGTCGGCCTCTAATTGAAGGCATTCATCAGGGAATTCGATGATGAGGGGATGGGTAGACTCTAAGGGTGCAGCAGCTAATTGATCTGCTATGATTTGACCCTTAACAGACTTCTGTCCTATGAATGTGAGATCAAACTCGCTTAGAGCAAGAACCCACTTGGCTGTGCGACCCGATAAATAAGGTCGACTCATGAGATACCTCAAGGGATCGTATTTAGCAATGACATAAGTTTTTTGACTAAGCATATAATGTCATAATTTTTGCGTAGCAAAAATGACTGCTAGACATAGTTTTTCCAACGCTGTATAGCGGGTTTCATAACTGATGAAGGTTCGGCTAATGTAATAATTAGCACGTTCTCTCTTTTCATCATCAAGTTGAGCTAACATAGCTCCTAAGGCAGAATCTGAAGCGAAAATATATAGGAGAAATGGGCGATCAGATTTAGGTGGTGAAAGCACGGGTGGATTAAGGAGGTATTGTTTGAGAAGTTCAAAAGCTTCTCTACATTATGTGTCCCAATTAAAAGGGACATCCTTCTTAAGGAGTTTAAGAAAGGGACCAGTTTTGTCCGCCGACTTATCAATGAAGCGACGGATAGCTTGAAGTTTACCTTGTAAACTTCGTAACTCAAATATATTAGTAGGTGCGGGCATATCAGTGATGGCCGCAATCTTGAGAGGGTCGATTTCAATACCACGTAAAGAAACTAAAACCCCTAATAGTTTGCCGGATTTAACTCCGAATATGCATTTTGCTGGATTTAATCGAATAAGATATTCTCGTAATCGATTAAAAACTTTTCTCAAATCATCTAAATGATTATCTTCAATAATAGAGCGAGCTATAATATCATCCACATAATCATGTAGGATATCATGCATCATATCATGAAAAATATAGGTCATAGCTCGTTGATAAGTTGCACCTGCGTTCTTTAAGCCAAATGGCATCACTTTCCAGCAAAAGGTACCCCAGGGGGTAATAAAGGTTGTTTTAGCCTTGTCTTCGGGAGCTATCCTGATCTGATTATAACCGGAGAATCCATCCATTAAGGACATCATCCCACTCTCGGCAGTAAAGTCTATGATTTGATCCATGTTTGGAAGAGGAAAGTCATCTTTAGGGCATGCAACGTTAATATCTCTAAAATCTGTGCAAACCCTAACTTTGGTAGCTTCTTTCTTGGTGACTGGAACTACATTTGAGATCCATTCAGCATAATCAATAGCTTGTATAAAGATAACATTCAGGAGTTTTTCTAACTCCCCTTTGACTAGCAGAGCCACTTTGGGATGCATTTTTCTAAGTTTTTGTTTAACAGGTTTAGCATCCGGATGGACCACTAGATGATGCATGACTACAGAAGGGTCTAGACTTGGCATATCTTCATATGTCCAAGCGAAGACATCTTCATACTCTTTAAGGAATGCAATGTATTGTTCTTGTTTTTCTTGACTTAATTCTGATCCAATATTGATTATGTGAGGATTGTCCTCAGTTCCAATATTAATTTTAATGACGTGTTCTACCTCCATGTGTAGATCTCTTTCAAAATTAGGTGGGGCGGGTGAAACGCCCAATTCTTGTAATTCTTGTAAGGTTAATTTAGATAATTCATCTTGAGGATTAGTGGCCTCAAGTTGGGCTATAGTTGGTATAGAACCATCAAAATAAAATCCATTGTGTAACATCTCTTCAACAGAGACATCATGGAAGATATCTCCTTCCAACTCTTCATCGGGGTCGACAATCATTTCAGGGTAAGCTATGGATAGCATGTTGCATGAAAATGACTGATTTTGAAGAGGCAAATCAACATGCCTATCCAAATAATCTTGATAGCATATGAGATGATCATCATCTTCAAAAGGAAAGGGTTGACCCTTACTAGGAAATAGGCCCACACCACAGCGGGCAGGCCACGGTTCTACCTCGAAAGGTTCTTTCATGCCATTTTGGAAAGGTCCCAAGCCTTTCCCTTTATATCCCATTTTAAGCATCATGGGTTTAGCTTTACCATATTCATTGGTAAAATAACACCGAGCATATCCTTCATGATGAGTTTTGATATTTCGAGGGATTCTTCCCCAGTCATATCCTTTATAAATGAAGGCACAACTCCCGACTTGGTAAGTACTTCCCATAGGTTGTGGGAGGCCCAAAGTACGGGGAGATGGCGGTAAGTTATTTAAAAGAATTGAATCTTGCATGAAAGCATTTGTTTTTTCTGATATTAAGGTTGTGGATAAATCTGGTAAAAGTTCATCAGAAAGGGCATAAGATGTAGAAGGCTTATTACCTATGTCTTGAGATGTGGAAGGTATGATAGTTGTTTCTATAAGATTTGAATTTATAGGGGTAGAACTTGAAGGATTGGTTGTAGATTTAAGATCTTTTTGAGGTTCTAAAATGATTTGTTTAGAGGGTTGTTGGTCTATATAGGAGGATGAAATTAATGGAGGGGAAATAGGTGAAGTTATGGGTGTGTGTTTCATGAGTTTTAGATGAAAAATAAGAACTAGGATGTGTGGATGACAGAGCAGGGCAAAATTGCACTCCAACGGGTTCTGCCAAAGCACACATATCAAAAGGTCTAGGGTCACCATGGATAGTGACCAACTGATTTTTAAACTCAAATTTAACACATTGGTGTAAGGTTGATGGGACCGCTCGCATGGCGTTGATCCAAGGGCGACCCAAAAGTATATTGTACGATGTTGGGCAATGTACAATAAACACGGTTGTTTCTAGGGTTCTAGGACCAACTTGCAATGGGAGGGTAATAACTCCACACGTTTCTTGTGTTTCATCATTAAAAGC
This sequence comes from Wollemia nobilis, assembly GCA_028583015.1. Classification (NCBI taxonomy): domain Eukaryota; kingdom Viridiplantae; phylum Streptophyta; class Pinopsida; order Araucariales; family Araucariaceae; genus Wollemia; species Wollemia nobilis. Next base: position 609,867 of record JAQPPZ010017049.1, on the reverse strand, counting down.
TTTGATAATCATATCAGTTTTCTTCATTTCATCACTTCTAAAGCCAAATCGTTGGTAGAAGTCAAAAGTGCAAATGTTGAGAGATGAGCCATTATCAATCAAAACTCGTTTGACAGCTACATCTCCAATTAGAGCAGTAATGTATAAGGGATTATCCTTATGTAAACTGTGTTGTGGGATATCTTTATCCCGAAAGTCAATACAATCAATCTCTCGAGTGATGATAGTATTGGCCATAGCTTCGGGTTGAATGTTTTGAGGTACCATCATTTGGCTCAATGTAAGCATCAACTCATCCCTATGGGTGGGAGAGGATCTTAATAAATCCAAGAGGGAAATTTTGGCCGTAGTATTGGACAATTGCTCATTAATATTGTAAGGGGGTTTAGGTTGAACAGTAGGAGCATGATTCCCTTTATTGGGGTTTTTCAAAACGAATGGAGCCGATCCATCGTTCTGGTTTGGTTCTTGTTGGGAATTTTGAGCTTGTTGTCGGGTGACGACTCCAATGGTACCTACAATGTTATAGTGAAGACGCTGAACTGGTCTCGGTTGAGCATTGATGGCTTGTTCATTAGAAAGGAATATATTAGAAGAAGGTCGAGTAGTAACTCGTCTAGGAAATGGTTCTTCTGGAACCATAGCATCTGTGATGGGTTGAATAGGATCTGATTCATTTTCAGAACTATTCGATTGGTTTGAAGTAATGTCTAGTTCACTTTCACTATCTGATTCTATATCACTAGAATCAAAAGTTTGAAAATTATGTAAGGGCCTGGTCGTAACCAAGGATAAGGTTGTGTCAAATATTTGAGGATCCTGAACAGGTAATTGTCCGCTAATGGTTCCTACATATCGGGTAGGAGGGGGAACATTGTGATGTTCGATTTGATTGGCTACCTCTTTACCATGTCTTGGTAAAGGGTGTTGGAATATGTCTAAAGTTTGATTGGCATTTTGATTTTGATTTTGAGGAATGGTCTTTTGAGTATTATTAGGAGGGTTTTGTTTAGGTTGGAAGGCTTGCACTTCCATTTCATTATTGTCAATCAAATCTTGTATTTTATGTTTCAACCTTTTACAAGCATTGGTAGAATGTCCGGGTCCTCTATGGAAATCACGAGTGTAAGTCGGCTCTGTATCCGGGTATAGTTGGATCAGGTTCCCGGATAGCTGGTAATTGGATCAAACCTCTTTCGAGTAATTGAGGTAAAATAGTTGATAAGGGTTGGTTTAATCTAGTGAATTCTCGAGGAGGCTTATCAGGAGGTTTCAATATAAATTTTTTTGTTGTCTTCGTTGCATTGATATTAGCAACATTCCTGCTGTCAGTGACTCCATCACCGACAACTTGTTTGTTTTTATATTGATTTCTAGATGTTTTCTCATCATCCTTCTTCCTAAGTTGGCCTCTCCTAATGAGGGCATCTTCTACTCTTCGAGCTAAATCTATAGCTTGGTCGAAGGTAGTTAAGGTAGCAGTCGATAGCTCATAAGATATTTGTTCTTGTAAATTGTTGATGAAAATGTCCAACATTTCCCTATAAGGTAGCACAAAGTGCAGTTTTCCTGTCAATTGCCTCCATCTAGCTAAGAAATCGGCAAAACATTCATCTTTGTCTTGTTTTAAATTGTATAAATCTTTAATAGTTACATGCCTCTCGATGTAGGCACTAAATTGATGGACAAATGATTCAGCTTGTTTCTTCGAAGTTTCTCAAAGAATGAGTGGGCAATTGATAGTACCACTCTAATGCCATTCCACCTAAACTTTTTGGGAACATTTTTAGTAATAGCAAGTCATCATGCGATATATCATGACATGCTATCCTAAACATGCGAAGATGCTCTATGGGATCTTCGGTTCCTTTATATATAGGCTAGGATGGGCATGGGAAAATGCTTAGGGTATGGTTGAGCTACAACTATGGGATCCAAAGGTTGACTACATATCTCTCGATAATTATACGAGGGACGGTAGGGATCTATCTGGTCCATACGCGAAGCTAACTGTTTCACCATGGCTTCCAGATTACTAGTTTGCCCCCCATATTGGTTCGGTAGGGCATTGACATGGGTTTTATGGGCATATGATGGAGGAACATGAAGATTAGATGCCATGTTACTATTGTGCAAATTATTGGTAGGAAAAGTATTATGAAGGAATTTTGAAGTTGTATTATGATGTATTTCAGATTGTTGAAAATTTGTATTTGGCTTCGTTTTAGGTTTTTGTTTACTTGAAGCATATTGCTCAATAGTTTGGCGGAATAAAGTAGTGAAGGAAGGTTTCTTTTGTGTGGGAATGATTTTAGGTTGAATAACAGGTTCCTTAGGAGGTTGGATAGCCTGTTGTTTTGACATGTTTTGAATCATAGTGACCATATCCGTATTGGATGGTCCAGCCTTATCACTTTCTTGATCAATGAAAGATAAGGGATTAATGCGCACATCATACATATGTTCCAAAGCTGCTTGAGTGTCACTAACTTGCCCTTTATCAATACGAATTGCCACATTAAGGTCATCAATGTTATCACTAAGAAATTTCTTGAAATGATCTATGTTGTCAAAAGCAATAGTTCCATTTGGAGCTATTCTAGGGGATGAGGATCCATCCTCTTTAACACTTCCTTCTTGTTCCTTATCTTCACCTAGGTCATGTTCTGATTGAGCTAGAGTTTTTCCTTCCGAAGTTGGATCTTCAGGAAGGACATTTGGGTTTCCAGTTGTATCTTGTAACCAATCTTCTTCTTCTCCTAAAGTTTCTTTACCATTCCTAAGTTTAGGCATGGTGCTAAGTTTTGATTTTCAGCAAATATATATATATATATATATATATATATATATATATATATATATATATATATATATATATTATATATTTTAATTATTTTATATATATATATATGCAACAAATTTAAGAGGTATATATTTACTATATACCTACTACAATATTTGAAATGAAATGTTTAAGTTTTTACTATGTTTTTTAATTTTTTTTTTAGTTTTTTAGTTTTTCTTTGTTTTTTTGAAATAATATTGTAAAGATAATCAACACAATAAATGCAAGAAATAATACTGAAAGTAATAATCTAGTTTTCTATAAACAATTTATAAATATCATTAATAGGCTCGAGTTGTTCAGGGGTCATGAAGTGTTCTTCTTCAAATTGAAAGTTTTCTTTTAAAAATTTGATGAAAAGAGCTATAGTGATATTGTCTGTTTCAGATGCTGGTTGATAAAAGTAAAGCTCATGGCAATACTCTCGATATAGCACAGCTCGCGGAACTCTATTCCATATTTCCCTATCTGTAAGAACAACCTCTTGGTCTTCTACACAACCTAGGAACTGGTGCACAATGGCTGCGTTCTCGAGGTATTCCTCGAAGGTGAACAATTTTGAAGATACTAGAGCTCTCCTATAGGCTAACCATCTATGGCAGGCTCTCTGAAGTTCATGATAAAAAACTAGTTGATGAGGATCCAGGATTCTATCTAGGACTAGCCTCTTGATTTGCTTAAGTTGTGTGGACCTAGATGAGATGAGACTAAGTCTTCTATCAAGTTCGTTCCACAAGAATTGATTTCTACTTGTTTCAGGCACATTAAGCATAGAATTGATTTCTACGGCTGCCAATTGGTTTTCTACATTTATAGTAACTGCTAATATTTTCTTAGGAGCTACCATCTAAACATGATTTTAAACTTTAAATGTTTTTAAAAAATGCATCTATGTTTTAGTTGTTCTATTTTTTTTTTTTTTTTTCAAAAGGTTATGATGCATTCACGTCGGGTTCACCAAAATGTATCGCTCCAAATTTTTCACATCCTTACCTTCAGGCTATAGGATCCGTGCCCAGAAGGAGGATGGGAAAAGGATGGTGCGGTACCTCGGACTGAGAGGACTTTGCGAAGGTCCCGCCTCTCAAGGGAGGTGTATTTTGATGATTTTTTGACGGATGGTGGGTTCACCAGGAAACATTTAATGGCAGTTTCCATGCCTAGGTTTGGAATGTGTTTTAATGTGTTCATTTTTAACCTTAAGCATTCATATCCTAGGTTTGGCCGAATGAATCTAAATTAATCTAAATGATAGTGCAGATTAAATGAATACAGAAAGCAGATTTAAAAATAGAAACAGAGAAATTACAGAAGATTAAAAGCAGAATACCTGATCCGGATGTCTGTTGAAGATTCTGGTGTTTGAAGCAGTCAGGATCATCTGGAATTCAACAGAATCATCTGAGATCAGACAAGATCATCTGAGATCTGACGAATTCATCAGACAAATTCGTCAGAGACCTGCAAACAGAAAAATAGATGCAAAATACAAAGAATACAACAATGATAACAGAGGAAAATGACATAAAATAACAATAGTGTTATCAAACTGAAACTTAGGCACAGAAATAGAAATAAATCATGCTAATTAGATGATAATTAGGATTTAATTATGCACTTAATCTAAATGGGTGAACTCCAAATGCAAAATAGTATAAAATACTGAATAAACTATCTAATTTGCAGAAGAAAACAACAGAGAAAAGGTTGAGAAATGCAAACTTCAGGCACTGATTGCCTCAATGTGGACTGTAGTCAAGATCATCTCGTATCAGTACGAAATCGTCTCTGATTCGACAGGATCACCTCCGATCTGAACAGGTTCGTCGACGACGATGTATGCTTGCTCCGACTGAAAAACAAGGTGGTACCTGCAACAAAATTGATATAGAACCAATGCAAAATAGAATTTGAGATGTTTTAACGTGTATACAGTCAGTTTACAGGGAATTTCAGCCAGGGGGGGTGCTAAGGGGATAGCTTAGGATTAAATAGGCTTAGGGGAGTAGTTAGGAGGTTGGAGATCATCCCAATTTGGGAGATCTCCAATGGGGGAGGGTCCCTAACGGCGCAGACACGCTTCTGCCCGGATTGGAGACCCGTTGGAACAGAAGCTAATTTTGCAAAATCAGTTTTGCGACAAGATCGTCTGGACGTCCTAGCCCAGACGAAATCGTCAGATCTAGGGCGATATCGTCTGATCGGCGACGATATCGTCAAACGGTCAAAACAACCTCTAAAAATGGCACGAAAAAGGGGGAAACGGATTACCCGACGGTTAACGGGCGGTTTGGGAGGTTAAATTTGAATTTTAAATTATTTACTAAGGTGAATGTAATTATAACAATTTTACTGCGCCAATTTTAGGGTGCTACAGTTACCTAGGGAAGAGGTAACAACTATGCTAGGAAGAGAAGACTTGCTAGAAGGTATGGTCATGAATTACAGGAAGGACCCAAGGATATATTTGGATCGAGTAAGTCATCCAACCTACCCCATCAATATGGCAAAAGTTGAATACAGGAGGGTCACTACAAGAGTGTCCATTACCCTAAGGAAGTTGAACTTCCTAACACACTGAATAGAGTAGCTGAGTATTAGATTGGAAAAAATCCATCGATTCAAGAAGACATAGGAGGAAGAGACCACATCCGCTCAAAAGGAATTGGCCACAATGGAAGATGAACTATGGGAAAGTAGGACTGTGGCAGAAGAGAAAATAAAGAAGTTGGAGGAGGATTTTTCAAGACTCAGAACTGAGTTTGAAGCCAGAGTTAACACACTTGAAGAGAAAAATTGATAGATCTCCCATATGATAGAGGATAAAATTAAGGAGTTGGAGGCATAACTCAAAGCAAAATATGAGTATATGATAGCTCAGTTGGCCAAAAAGAGTGAACATATGGCTACACAAGCCAAGCAGATAGAGGAGCTAACAAAGGACAACAAGAAGATGAATGAGATGGTCATGGAGAAGCAATCTCAATTAAGGATCAAAGAAGACCAAGTTTGATCTCTAGAATCTGATATCAAACACCACTTGGAGGCCATTGTAGAGAAGAATGAGGAACTCCAAGCGACTGGCTGAGTAGAAGCTAACTGGAAGGAGAAATTGACGAAGAGTACCTCTGAATGGGAAAAACAAGTGATGAACTTCGTGAAAGCTTTCGAGGAGAAGGCTAACCTTCATGGAGCCAAATTCATTGAAATGGGGAGCTATGCAGCCAAACTAAGAAATGAACGAGAAATGTATAAAACACAAGTCAAGGACTTGGAGGCTAAATTAGCTAGATATGAATCCCAATAGAAGAAGCAAAATGAGTCATCGAGGACACTGACCAAAGTAAAGGGGAGAGTGGATGTAGGTAGAAAATCCACCTCCCAAAAGAAGAAGTGATTTGCTATATTTTGACAATTTTGGAATAATTTGCTCAAGTTTTGTAAAACCGTACAGTGGGAGCAAATCGTACAGTGGAAGGCAAAATCGTACAACTAATGGATTTAATTGGCATGACTTTAGTTAGTTTTTGGTTGGTGGAAGTATTTTGTGAGTCTTTTGTAGATATGTTTCCAAGTCGACATTGGTTGTTGATCTTCTCTTCCACCATTTGTGCTAAGGCCACTGCATGCATCATATCGGTAGGGTTTTGTATTTGTACTTCCATTAAAATATCATATTTTAGGCCACTAATGAAGCAACTTTGAAAGAATGATGCATTGAGTCCTGATGTAAGGTTTGCCAATTTCTCGAATTGTGCCTGGTATTCTCTTACTGTAGATGTTTGGCAAAGTTTGGTGAGAGATCCTGTGAAATATTCAAATTTGGTAGGACCAAATCGCAACATTAGGTTCTTTGTGAATTCAGTCCATGTGGAAGGACCTTTTATTTTTTATACCATTGTGTAGCAATTTGTTCTAAGTAAAATGATGCGATACGAACTTTTTGAATCTCCAAAATTTTTATATAAGGTGAAATATTGATCATCCCTATATCCAATTTGTAGGTTCACCTCCATAAAATTTTGGGAAATCTAGTTTTCAATACGAGGAAGGATTGATGTATGTGGTCCCAATATTACTATCTGTTGTGGTGGCATAGTTTTTTTTTGTTCACTCTGCATTAGCATAAAAAAAATTTGTACTAAGTCCATGGAAAGGGTTGTAGTATCCAATGTAGTGGATATCTCTGTATTTGATTTGGTGATGTTTATGGTTAGGTCTGCTATTTTTGCAGCAATCTTATCCTCTAAATTATCCTTCCAAAACACCATTCCTTGCATCATGTCTTTCATTTCCTTTGAAACCTCTTTCGATATCTCCTTTGCAATATCCTTTGCCATCTCTTTTGAGACTTATTTTGCAATCTCCTTTGTCGTATCTTGAGATCGCCTTCCCCTTACCATTTAGGGTGTGGTTTTGTATTTTTACAAAAAAATATTTAGCTTTCAAAAATAGTTTTGTAGTAGGATATTTTTTAAAAAATTTGTTCTATTTTTGTAGAAAAATTGAAATATTTTGCAAATTTTGAAAAAAATTGGGCAAAATTTTGCAAAAACAAATTTGATAATTTGGCTATAGGGTCCCAAAAATTTGATTTACCACTATTTTGGTCAGGTTGGATGTGGTGAAGTGATAGAGGTAGAGTGGGACTAACGGTGGGGCATAGTAGAGCTCGACCAACTAGCAGAGTAAAGCTCGGATGGTGGAGGCAGAGCGGAGCTCAAGCGATGGGGTAGAGCGGAGCTTGAACATGGGGCAAAGTGAAGCTTGTATGGTGGAGGTGGGGTAGAGTGGAGCTCAAGCAGTGGAGGTTAATATTCAATGCATAATTTTTGAGGCAATCTTTTCAAATGACGTTAAGTGCCCCCAACTAGAACTACCCACATGTGGGCTTCTATGCCTAGCGCGCTAGGCAATTACGTTTAGAAGGTTTAATTCTTTTAAAACCCTAAGTTTCTTTTCCCATAGCGATGTGGGATAAAACTTTAAAAGTTTTTCCCCTCATGTTTTCTTCTATGATGTTGAAGATTTTTCTGGTGTTGCTTAAACATTAGCAACTTTTAAAACATAATTAATTTTTTCTCACGATGCAAAAATTATATGCCAAAAAATGCTACAAAGTCTTCAATAAATTTTTTTATATATTTTTTCTACTGTGATTTGGATTTTAAGCTGGTGGGTGGCCATAAAATGTCATATGTGCAATTTTTATGTGTCTAGATCATTGTAATAGAGTTGTGTTTGCCGATGAGTGCTTCATCGAAAACCCGGAGTGCACTATCAAGAAAAAAAATAGATCCTACTACATTTTGAGATTTTGAGAGGTGAGGATCATGGCTGGCAGTAGGGTAAAACTATTTGTCAGTGCGATGATCTGTTTTACTATCCTGAGTGTGATGGTGAGTAGCCAATGTTTGGTATTTCGAAAAAATAATCTTTGCTAAGATGCCCAAGCTTGCAAAAAATGGCTTTGTACCATATGTTATGAAACCAATAGGGAAAATATAGATTAAAATGTAGAATAAAGAAGAAAATCATTGTTATAATGAAACGTAGTTGATTAAAGGTAGAAACCCACAAGTAAAATAAATAAATGTTCTTCGATGCCTTTGAGATACCTCTAGCATTGACTAATTATACCTATCTAAACGATGTGAAATGAAGGGACATGTCCCTTAATAAATATAATATAATATAATTAATAGTTTTATGTTAGGAGGGTCCTAACAAAGCACATCTTGACCAACTCACACTTCTTTATGAGAGGTGATTCAATGCTTTAGATCATTTATGAGTTTATCAAGACCGCCTAAAGTATTCTTATAACATCAAAGTTCATCTACGTGAATTCCAAGTAGGAGATCTTGTCCTTAAAGAGAATCAACAAAACACCAATGTATTACCACATCTTCATGATAAATTCATGACTAATTGGTTGGGTCCATACATCATCACTCAAAAAGTGGGTAAAGGTACTTATAGGCTTGCCAGTCTAGAGGGAGAGGAAGAACCTGAACCACTTAATGTTATACACTTGAGAGCATTCTATGCATAGTGTGATTTCTATATATGTATATATACATGGCTAATACACAAAAACATTGCATTTTCATTGGCACACATTTTGCATTTCATTTGCACACATTTCATTCAAAAACATTGCATTTCATTTGCACACATTTTGTATGTATACACTCCATTTCACAAAATTGCACTTCATACATTCCATCCACATTTCACATCTCATATTAGGGATAATTTATTTAGTTCAAGGTATTAATTGGTCCAATAAAGTCCTGTTGTCTTAATCAGGGGCACCTTCACAACCTCATTTACACCATTCCATCAAGTCAGTGTCATTTTCAAAACCACATATCCATAATTCCTAGGTGTTTTCGATCACTCAGTCAGTCGTAGTGTTTAAGAAAACTCTAAATACATGTCAAGTTATTTTTAGTACCATTACACATATTCACTAAGAAAATATTGAGTTCTAGGAATTGACTCCAAAACATTCTTGAACCAAACAAAATTCCACATCTTAAAAATATCTTGTTTCAAAGAGGGATAACACCATACTTGGTTTGAAACTCAAAGTGAAAATGGCATTCCTTAATAGTCCCATATGTTAGAGTTAATGTAATGTGCACTATGCCAGTTTTACACTTGTCAGTTTCATTGACAAGTGTCATGTTCATCATATAGGCTTATGCCTATATATTGTAACCATTTATCAATAAAATATATCCCCTTCAGTTTCACTCCTAAAATTTGGTATCAGAGTAGGCTTTCTCTGCCCTGTGAAACTCCTTGGGGGGGATTTCCCTCATGGAAATCCTCCCCCCCTATTTTTTTTATTTTCCTTATTTTTTAAAAGAAAAATTACCGAGGGAGTATGCTCTCCATCATTTGATGGATCAGAAACCAGATGGTAAAATTTTTTAAAAGTTTGGGAAAATAGTAGGAAATATGTTGGACTATCCAAGAAAGCAATGAAATCTTCATCACACTCTCTGCCCTGCCCTGCTTTGTCTTGCCCTATTTTTTCCTGCTGTAAGAAGGTCTTCATCCGTGAGGGTTTGTGTTTGAATCCTTTCAAAGATTTGAACTCTCCGTTGTGAAATAATACAAGCATATCCAACTGCAGATTGCTGATGATATGTAGATCATATTTTTTGATACCTGGTGGCACAACTACAGAGGGCCAACCGTCAAATTACACGCAGTGGGTACCTGTCATTTAGTATGGACTCAGAGGTAGCCTGTGATCTACTAGTTTGAAGTGCTTCCCACCTATAGTGACTGGCAGATTTGGTTTGTGTACCTTTGGTGAATGGTGGATATGTGCAGTTTACTCCAGTTCAAGCATGGATAACAATATGATTGTGATATAGAGCTACGCACAACACACAGCAAGAATGCAGAAACTAACAAATGCACAGGCAAATTCCAGCAAGCTTCATTAGAATCAGAGGTCTCCCCCTCCAATACACAGCAATTTTCCCCCCAAAAAAAAAATAAATGGCCAAGAGTCCCTCGATACAATGCATGCGTGCCTTTTTCTCCTCGGCCGCCACCTCCTTCTCCATCATTACCTGGAATGCGAGACTCCCCATACCACCCGCACGAATGCTCTGTCCTGTTGCCATGCTTCCTGTAACCGCTTCATATTCTCGGGCCACCTGTAACTTCACGCCACGTGTCCTTCTGCACTGGTCCCTGCAGTCGTCGGTTGGTCAACGTCGTGAGCGCCCTGTCGCGATATCGCGACGTTTTTGCCCCAACACTTTCTCTCTCCTCTTTGGTCGCGATATCGCGACGTTTTGACGTTAGGCTTCTCTCTCCTCCTTGGGGCCGCGATTCCGCTACACGTCGCGAAATCGCGACGTCTAGGCCTTCCTTACTCGCTTTCCTCCCTTGGGCCGCGAAACCGTGACATGTCACGATTTCGTGACATCTTTGCATTGTGGAACCTTGCCCCCGGATATGTCATGATTTCGTGACATCTTTGCATTCCGTACGTCCTTGGCTCGGAAGTGTCGCGATTTCGTGACATCTTTGCATTGTGGAACCTTGCCTCCGGATATGTCACGATTTCGTGACATCTTTGAGCTCTGCCTTCGAAGGTGTTGCGATGTCTTTATGCTTCCAAGTCTTGCCTCCCAGAAGTGTCACGATTTCGCGACGTCTTTTAAACTTTATCTTGAAGGTGTCACGATTTCGCGACGTCCTGAAACCTAGTCTTCGAAGGTGTCACGATTTCGCGACGTCCTTGAACTTTGTCTTCGAAGGTGTCACGATTTCGCGACGTTTCTTGTGCCTTAGAACTTTTTGTCAAAGATGTTCCTGTGCTTTCAAACCCTGCTTCTGGAAGTGTCACGATTTCGTGACCATTTTGCGTCCAGACTACGTTGCAACAGAAATGTCACGATTTTGCGACAGTTTGGCGTCCCGACTGCGCTGCTTAAGAAATGTCACGATTTCGTGACAGTTTGGCGTCCCGACTGCGCTGCTTAAGAAATGTCACGATTTCACGACAGTTTGGCACTGAAGCTGCCTTCCTTCAAAAATGTCACGATTTCGCGACCGTTTGGCGCCTTGACCTCTTTGCCTCAGAAATGTCGCGATTTCGCGACCATTTGGCATCTTGACCTGTTCACCAAAAAGCGTCGCGATATCGCGACAGTTTTGACACTTAGAAAAAAAAACATTTTGGTTGATGCAAGATTGCCAGCTTTGCCTCCGGATGCTCCTGCATCAGACACCCGGGTGGGTTTGAGAAGTGACCTCACTTCTGATTTGACCGAGGTAGACCCAAACGATCAACCTCCGCCTTGGATAGCCAAGTCGCATCTTCTATGGGTCGGCCCTTCCATTTGATTAAATACTCAGAATAACTCCTATTTCGAGTACTGCGACCCTCACGCGTATCCAGAATTTCTTCTATCTCGTCCGCAACTGGGGTGACTGCCGGAATGCTCCACAAATCTGGACTGGGTACCTCACTGCTTTCTCCTTCATGATACTCAACCAAATCTGAGATGTTAAACACGGGGGAGATGTTAAGTTCACTTGGTAACTCCACCTCGTAGGCATTACCCGAATCCCGTTTGCCAATGATTTTGCATGGCCCAAATTTCTTCATTTTGAGTTTGTTGTAGGTCTTGGCAAGAAACCGTTCCTTCCGCCAGATGGACCATGACCGAATCTCCTACTTGGAACTCCTTAGCTCTGCGTCTTTGATCCGCCCTCGTCTTATATTGAGCATTCATCTTGGCAATGTGTCTTGTCACTTCCTCATGCACTCCTTTCAAGTGTTCGGCAAAGTCTTCTGCCTCAGCACTGCATTTCTCCCTTGTCTCCAGCCTTCTTAACTCCGAAGCGTTTCGTGGGCTGCTCCCATAGATAATCTGAAATGGTGACTTATTGGTACTCCGATTGACCGAGCTGTTATACGCAAACTCAGCTTGCGGCAGCACCAGATCCCATCCCTTGGGCTTGTCCCCTACCAAGCATCGTAGTAGGTTGCCCAAACTCCGATTAACCACCTCTGTTTGGCCATCTTTTTGCGGGTGGTAAGCAGAACTGAACTTTAACTCCGTCTTTAATTTCTTCCAGAGGGTCTTCCAGAAATAACCTACAAACTTGGTATCTCTGTCCGACACAATGCTTCTTGGCAGCCCATGAAGGCGTACCACTTCCTTAAAGAACAAACCAGCTACATGGACCGCGTCGCTAGTCTTCTGGCACGGGATAAAATGTGCCATTTTCAAAAATCTGTCCACTACCACAAAGATGGAATCATGCCCCCTCTGCGTCCTAGGCAAACCAAGCACAAAATCCATACTAATATCTTCCCACGGCCGCTCAGGTATAGGTAGCGGTTGATACAAACCAGTAGGCTGCCTCACACCTTTTGCCATCTGGCAAATCCTGCAACTCTGTACAAACTTTGCCACATCCTGCTGCAATTGTGGCCAGTAATAGTTTTCACTAACCAATGAGATGGTCTTGTCATGACCAAAGTGTCCAGCTAAACCCCCACTGTGCTTCTCTTTAATGAGGTTCTCTCTCATTGAGCTCTTCGAAATGCACAACTGGTTCCCCTTAAACAACATTCCATCTTGAATCAGGTAATCCAACCATCTAGTCTTGTCCAACGCAACAGGCGCAGTGCAGGCTTTCCAAGCTTCTACGAAATCGGGGTCTGCAGGGTATAAGTTCTTGAGCTCAACAAACCCTACAACCTCCACTCTCATTTCTGTCATCAGACATTGCCTCCTACTCAATGCATCTGCCACCCTATTGGATCTTCCACTTCGATGCTTCAACACAAAGGCATAGCTCTGCAGGAACTCTACCCATTTCAGGTGTCTCTGATTCAATTTTCCCTGACTGTTAATAAACTGCAGCGCTTGATGGTCGGTATAGAGAACAAACTCTTTCGGCAATAGATAGTGCCTCCATTTCTTGAGTGCTTGAACTATGGCGTAGAACTCTTGATCATATACCGAATACTTTCTCCTGGCATCATTGAGCTTCTCGTTGAAATAAGCTACAGGCCTACCTTCTTGGCTCAAGACGGCTCCTATCGCACTGCCACTCGCATCGCAGTCTACCTGAAACACCTTATTGAAATCTGGAAGTGCTAAAATGGGTTGCTCAGTGACCTTCTTCTTCAGCATAGCAAAGCTTTTATCTGCTCCAACTGTCCACTGGAATTCCTTCTTGTTTCCCTTCATTGTCTCAGTAAGAGATGCACAAATACTGCTGAAGTTTCTAATAAATTTTTTGTAGAAACTGGCCAGACCATGAAATGATCTAACCTCGGTCACACTCCTTGGGACAGGCCATTCTAAGATAGCCTTCACCTTTTTGGGGTCCATCTTGAGACCATTTGCTGATATGACAAATCCCAGGTATACCAGCTCCTTCTTCACAAAGTTGCACTTCTTCAGATTGATCAATAACTGCTCCTCCCGCAGTTTCTCAAGAACCTTCCTGATGTGCATCAGGTGCTCCTCTAAGGTTCTGCTAAAAATCAGTATATCATCCAAGTAAACAATAACAAATTTGCCCAGAAATTCCTTCAGAACTTCATTCATTAACCTCATAAAGGTACTAGGTGCATTGGTTAATCCAAATGGCATAACCAGCCACTCATACAATCCTTCTCTGGTTTTGAAGGCTGTCTTCCACTCATCCCCTTCTCTAATGCGGATCCGATGGTATCCACTTTTCAAATCAATTTTTGTGAAGTACTCGGCTCCACTCAAGCAGTCCATGATATCATCCATTCTCGGCAGGGGGAACCTGTATTTAATGGTGATCTTGTTGATTGCCCGAGAGTCGGTGCACATCCTCCATTCTCCATCCTTCTTGGGTGCTAATACTGTTGGTACAACACATGGACTAAGACTCTCCCTTATCAGGCCTTTCTTCAATAGATCTTGAACTTGCCGATTTAATTCTTCAGTTTCCACCGGTGTCATTCGATGTGCAGCCTTGTTTGGCAAGCTCGATCCAGGCACCAGATCTATGTGGTGACTGATCTTCCTAACAGGTGGTAAACCTTCAGGAACATTGTCGAAAATGATATCAGGGAATTCTTCTAACAGTCCCATGACTTCCATTGGAATCTCCTTGCATCCTTCTTCCCTAACTCTGGGGATTATAGCATAACACACATGATCCGGCTTCAGGCCTTCCAAGAATCTTCTGCCATCAACTAGACAGACTCGTGCACCTTGCTGCATACTTTCTCATCCGCCTCTTTCAGGGGTTTTAACTTATGGCGAACTCCATTCTTTGACGAGAGAATATGTGTTGGCTCGACCATCATGAACAACACTTCGGTCAAACTGCCATGGCCTCCCAAGCAGCAGGTGACATGCATCCATGGGCAAGATGTCACATAACACTTCATCTTGGTAAGTTCCAATGTTGAACTTCACCAGACATTGCTCACTCACCAGCACCCGATGGTCCTTTTGCAACCATGCAATTCGATAAGGGTGTGGGTGTTTTCTCCTTTCCAACCGTAGCTTGGAAACCATTTCCTCTGAAACCAAATTGTCAGTGCTTCCATTATCAATAATGATATTACAGACCTTGCCTGCGCACTTGCATCTTGTCCGAAATAGGCTGTTCCTTTGGTCTGCCTTTTCCTCTTCATTCAGCAAGACTCTTCTGATAATCATGGCTTCCCCTCTTTCTGCCTCCTCTGAATGCTCAGACTCTACACCTTCGTCTGCTACAGCAGCTCGGGCCTGACCCTCTGGTCTTCGATTTGGCCTCTCTTGATGTTGTGGGCAGTTGTATGCCCTGTGTCCTTCTTCACCGTAGTTGAAGCAGGTTCCTCTAAAGACACCTCTTCCAAACCCTCGCCCAGACCTACCTCTTCCTCTTGGGTAGTTGTTGCTCTGATTGCGTGGGCGTTGGTCATCCTCCTCCTTCACTTCTTTTTGTTTCTGGCTGCTGCTAGCTTCCGCAGCTTTTCCAAAATCTTTGTATCTTCCACCACTACCTCTTCCACCAGCTCTTCCACCCCTGTCCTTCCCTCTCTGCTTGCCATCAAACCTTCTATTTAGTTTCTCTTCCACTTTTAATGCAAACTGATATGCATCCTCCACTGTGCTCATTCTAACCAGTCCCAGCTCTTCTTGAATGCTGGTTCGCAATCCATTTATGTAACGTGCGACCTTCTCTTTGTTCGCCTCCGAATGGCCGGTTCTGATAGAGATTTGATAGAACTCTTCAGTATATTCCTTGACAGACTTACTAGCCTGTCGAAGACTCTGCATTTTCTTCAACAAATCCAGCTCATAATCTGCAGGGATGAACTGCCTCTTTAGTTTCTCTACCATCCTATCCCATCTGGTGATCCTTTCCTTTCCCCTCCTGTTCCTTTCTAACTGCACTCCTTTCCACCAGATGCTAGCATGCCCCTTCAGCTTGGTTTTTGCGAATCTGATCCGATTTGGATCTGCGATTTCTTCGTATTCGAAGTACTCCTCCATGTCGTTGATCCAGTCTATTAATTCCTCAGGGTTGAGGTTTCCAGAGTAAGTCGAGACGTCAAATTTTGGCTTCTTCCCAATCTGGGAGATAGCCCTGTACAGCCTAGCCTCTGCTGGGTCCAAGGCCTCTTCCGCATCAGATGGAACTTCTTCTTCCCACGCTTCATCTTCGCTGGGTTCTTCCCTTCTCGGCTCGACTCCTCTTCTAATTTCCTCTTGCAGGGCCTCAACTTGCCTCTGCAGGGCTCTTAGATCGACCTCCTCCCTTCTTGCTCGTTTGTGCCTTATACCACCATGGTCTCTTCGCGGAGGCATCTTGCTTCTTCTTCACAACCCCACAACCACGGTCCTGGCGCAAACTGCCTCTCTGTTCGGCGATCGGTTTGCACTCTCAGAACCAACCTGCTCTGATACCACTTGATATAGAGCTACGCACAACACACAGCAAGAATGCAGAAACTAACAAATGCACAGGAAAATTCCAGCAAGCTTCATTAGAATCAGAGGTCTCCCCCTCCAATACACAGCAATTTTCCCCCCAAAAAAAAATAAATGGCCAAGAGTCCCTCGATACAATGCATGCGTGCCTTTTTCTCCTCGGCCGCCACCTCCTTCTCCATCATTACCTGGAATGCGAGACTCCCCATACCGCCCGCACGAATGCTCTGTCCCATCGGCAAATGCTGTCAGATGCATCGAAACATCATGCCTGTAGTGGCGGTATGCCCTGCAGCCGCCTGTCGATCCACTGCCAAGTCAATCATTCCTAAGAATGCGCCATGGCCGTTTGCAGTTGATGCCACGTGTCCTGTTGCCATGCTTCCTATAACCGCTTCATATTCTCGGGCCACCTGTAACTTCACGCCACGTGTCCTTCTGCACTGGTCCCTGCAGTCGTCGGCTGGTCAACGTCGTGAGCGCCCTGTCGCGATATCGCGACGTTTTTGCCCCAACACTTTCTCTCTCCTCTTTGGTCGCGATATCGCGACGTTTTGACGTTAGGCTTCTCTCTCCTCCTTGGGGCCGCGATTTCGCTACACGTCATGAAATCGTGACGTCTAGGCCTTCCTTACTCGCTTTCCTCCCTTGGGCCGCGAAACCGTGACATGTCGCGATTTCGCGACATCTTTGCATTGTGGAACCTTGCCCCCGGATATGTCGCGATTTCGTGACATCTTTGCATTCCGTACGTCCTTGGCTCGGAAGTGTCACGATTTCGTGACATCTTTGCATTGTGGAACCTTGCCTCCGGATATGTCACGATTTCGTGACATCTTTGAGCTCTGCCTTCGAAGGTGTTGCGATGTCTTTATGCTTCCAAGTCTTGCCTCCCATAAGTGTCACGATTTCGCGACGTCTTTTAAACTTTATCTTGAAGGTGTCGCGATTTCGCGACGTCCTGAAACCTAGTCTTCGAAGGTGTCACGATTTCGCGACGTCCTTGAACTTTGTCTTCGAAGGTGTCACGATTTCGCGACGTTTCTTGTGCCTTAGAACTTTTTGTCAAAGATGTTCCTGTGCTTTCAAACCCTGCTTCTGGAAGTGTCACGATTTCGCGACCATTTTGCGTCCAGACTACGTTGCAACAGAAATGTCACGATTTCGTGACAGTTTGGCGTCCCGACTGCGCTGCTTAAGAAATGTCACGATTTCACGACAGTTTGGCGTCCCGACTGCGCTGCTTAAGAAATGTCACGATTTCATGACAGTTTGGCACTGAAGCTGCCTTCCTTCAAAAATGTCGCGATTTCGCGACCGTTTGGCGCCTTGACCTCTTTGCCTCAGAAATGTCACGATTTCGCGACCATTTGGCATCTTGACCTGTTCACCAAAAAGCGTCGCGATATCGCGACAGTTTTGACACTTAGAAAAAAAAACATTTTGGTTGATGCAAGATTGCCAGCTTTGCCTCCGGATGCTCCTGCATCAGATTGCAGGAATTTTGGCTCGCCATTTCATTTTTTTTCCATGTCTCATCCAGTTTTTTAATACTGCTTTCTGAAGTTAACTAACAGTGTTGTGAGGGTAGATGTTGGTGACCACAGCGGGAGTGGGGAGTTGTTCTACCAAGTGGCACATGATATGTGGCGGTGATTAAGGAAATTGAAACGTGTTTCCATTTCTAAGTCGTGCAAGAAATTGCACTCTACGCATTCATTTTTTCATTAGTTTTTTTTTGGGATAATGATGGATGTCGAGAAGTACCATGTTTGATGTGCCTTCCATCAGTTTTTGAATGATCTGTTTTATTCTCATGATGACGATGAAGTGCATTGGATGACTAGCCTGGTTTAGATTGTTGGGTGGATACATGGTGCACAGCGAAGAGGTTTTTATGACAGTGATGCTACAGAGTATGTCAAGAAACTACACGTAGCCTGCAACTACGTCATGGTGGGAGGCGCAGTTCAATCGATAGCCCCAAGTACCTATTGATGCAACTCAAATTTTGATGAAGGAAAAGATGTGGTAGAAATCAAAACCCATCATGGTAAATTCCTAGGGAATGCAGTAAATTTCAAGCATTGGCTTCTGGGCATTCTCTTCGACGAACTGTTTGTCGCAGACATTTGTTGAAACCGGTGCCACAACAGGATTGGGTAATTTTTTCCTCGACGAGCCAGGAGGGTGTCTAGTTTGATTTCTTTTTCATGTTATTGACAGTGGTACATGCTTTTTTGGCATAAAGAAAAGCTGCTTTGGAGCTATAAAAATGGAATCTGGTCTTACTTTAGTACAAATGAGTATATTGTTATGCTAAGTTCAAATGGATTTTTTTTAAATCTTTTGACCTCCCGCTGATAGAGTAGCAACCATCCCAGCCGTCCCAGCAGCCCCCTTGGTGGCGCCTGCGATATTGCAGACGTCGATTTACAGTGGCAGTGGCAATGGAAATACCTTACCCTATTGGCAATACATGTGGGCTGATGAAAGAGCAGTAGGAAGAGATGAATGGAGCTGCTCCTCCTCGGATGCCTGACTCAAGAACCTTCAGCATGAAGGACCTGAATGCGGGCGAACAGAAGAGAGTTTATCAAGTCTGGAAAGGAAGCCTTTTGTTCATAAGCCAATTGTAGAAGCTAAGATGAGAGGCTCAAACAATGGTGGAAAGGCCCAGGTATCTTCTGCTGGCTACGATGAAAAGGCATCTGATGCTGGCAAGGTTTTGAAAGAGCTTGGAGTCTGTAATTATAGTCAGCCTATGGAACCATAATTTGGTAATTTGGAAAAACTGGCTAAAATAGTTGCTACGAGAAATCGGCATGGCTGGTAGAAGGAGTCGATGGAGCAGCAGTTGTGCAGCTTGGAGGAGAATGGACGCATAAACCCCAAAAACTATTTTAGCTCAGGCAAAGTGGTTTTCAATGTGCGAGGCCCACCGCGGTGGAGATTGGAGACTGCATGGAGACTATGGAAATTGTGTTGGAAGAGCAGGCCTCGATGACAGCAATGGATGTGGATGACGGATATTCTATCAAACTCATCAACGATGCCCTACTGCCGAACTCCAAGCCGTCCGATGCTGATTTCTTCAATTCCTTCAAATATGACTTTAATGATTTTGACATCGTCTGATGCCCTAATTATGATGGTACATTTTGCTTTAAGAGATTTTGTGTATATCCATGTTGAAACCCTAATGGTTAGGGTTTGGTAACTGATTTCATGAATTTTGGATTTCGTGGCAAATGGATGGTTGAACATATTATCTGATCTGGAGTATGGGGAGTTCTAATGCAAGAAACAATGTCCTATGTTGGAGGATTTGTAATGGGTGGTCTTAGGGGAGTTTTTTAAATTATGGTCATGGCTATCAAACAATGGGGGCATTTTTTTAAAGTGGAGGGCACCACTTTCATGTAATGGGCTGTATTTTTTGTTTTTCAAGGGTATACTTGAATTGTTTTTTCTGCTGTGTAGAGAGGCACATTGGTTTTTCAGCATGATGAAGGCCCCTTTGATGGTGAAATATAGGGGTATTTATAGTCGTTGGAAATGGCTTTCCACGATGGACACATTGGTAGTGTCCATTTATAATTTTGAGGTTGTTTCATTTGAGTTTTTTAGCCTCAAAGTTTTTCTACCTTGGAGTGCACTCTTGGTTGTACCCGACACTCTCAAGGCACTTGTAAGTGAACCTAGTATCTAGTATTCTACTCTTTCTACTTGGTGGATGCAGCGGCTAGTTACCCATGCATTCTTTTAAGATTAGGTGACTACCATAAGGACACTTATTCTAGGGACTACAGACATAGACACCCTAGACTCTATCCGAGGTGTTTTTTTTTTTTGGATCTACTTTTGAAGACTATAGACGAAGACACTTCAGAATATTCTCTTCTTTTTTTCTTCTCTCCTCCTATTTGGATCTATGGATCATTTTATTGTATTGAGTGCATTTTTGGCAAAGAATGACACTCTTATATGGCTTGTTTTTCCTTTGTAATAAGGTGCATTTTTTTGCAGATACCGACACCTTCTAGATTGAGTTCACCATGAGGAGGGACTTTATATTCATGGTGGATCTAGTCAGTGACCTATGAGTGGCAACATCCTTTGAGGATGACCTATAGAGGCAACAGACCCAAATGTGGCTAACCCTGAGGCACCCATGATGACCCTGAGGCACTTAGACGGCTGACCCAGTGGCAACAGACCCATGGAAGTGGCTGACCCTGAGGCAACAGACCGAGATGTATACACAATGAATCTAGCATTATTCATAGTTGGAGAGCCAAGCATAGAGAGCATGAGCCTAGACCAAATCAACAATAAAGGAGGATGTAGAATTTTTTTAGAAGTCAACATTAAGGGGGAATGTTACCTAATGTTGACTTGTTTTTTTTCTTTAGTTAGGATAGTGCACATTAAGGGGGAATGTTAGAGTTAATGTAATGTGCACTATGCCAGTTTGACACTTGTTAGTTTCATTGACAAGTGTCATGTTCATCATATAGGCTTATGCCTATATATTGTAACCATTTATCAATAAAATATATCCCCTTTAGTTTCACTCCTAACACCATCATGCAACATAGTCCACAAAAATAGTGGTTTCACCACTATCATAGTTGCTTCCAAATTCAAAATATAGAATAGTAAGAATAGCGTACAATTCTCATCACACTTAGGTTGAGAATCCAACTTCCCAAAGCTCTAAATATTTCATCACACACCATTGATCATTGGGTTGTAAGGATCATACTACATTTCTAGTCAGACGGTTAGGTAGTCATCCCCAAAATGTAAGAGATAAAAATTCTTGGACTATGGATTTAGTCTCCACTGGAGCTATAGACGCTTGACTAGAAGTAGAGTACGCTCATGCATGGTGACACGTATCTTTTAAAGAGACCTCTTATTGCACATACAAACAAGCTAGCTTTTTGGTTTCATCTATAACAGGTCACTCCCAATTTACTCAAGATGATTTAATGAACTCACTTGCACACACATTGGTTATTTATATCCTAGAGTCATTACCATGCTCTTGATTTGGTAAATGAATTCATTGCACACACATTTGGTCCTAGAGGTATTAGATAGTTTTAGTGAGTTTGTTTGATGCCACTAGTATGTCTGGGTCTTTGCAAAACAAATAGTTTTCCATATAAACATCCATATCTTCTTCTATGTCAACATCCATGTCATTCCATGAGTCATCCACATCATACGCCACCAAGTTTGGTGCCCCTTATTAAATAACAATGCTAGAACATGGCCAAGAAAAATCTAAACTATAACTGATTATAAGAATATTTTCATCCCATAACTTACATTAATCATCCATAATAAGTCATATGCATTAATCATCCATATATACAAATGCATCCACACAAAAGCATTCACACAAAAACATAACACAAAAGTAAAATCCATATGTATATCTATATATATATATATATATATATACATCACATATACAATGAGCGCCCAAAGGCTGCATACAATGAAGCACCAAGGCTCATATACAAAAAGTGCATCTAAGCACTAGCTAAGACCTCCAAGAGGACCCTTGTGACCTATAAAGAGTCATAGACCTAGAGCTATGCCTAGAATTGCTATGCCTAGCAACCTCATATAAATATGAGGTAGAAGGATCTATAAGTGGAATATGATGCTCCATCAACCTATCCTCCAAATACTCAATATACCTCTATCAAGATCGAAGGCATGCTATATCAACATTATGATGATTCTCCCTCTCTAGTAGCTTTTCCTAGAGCCTCATGATCCTCTCATCCCAAGCTATCACCATCGCATCCTATTCTACCACTTGCTACTCCAACCTCGCCTAATCCCCCTCACTCTAACCTAGAGACCCATCTATAGTCTCCTCCACATCATCCCTATCTTTGCCATCTCCTCCACTCCCTAGATCCTGCCTCACTACACCCTTAGCCCTCCTTCTTTTATTGTCATATTGAAGGTGCCTCCACTACTTAGGAGCCTCATTGGTCTCCTCGACCTCAACCTCATCCTCATCTCCACCAATTGCTACTAGAGTCGATACCCATGGTGGTTGTGTAGTGAACCATGCATCATACTCCGTAGTAGTCCCTACATCATCCACATCAGGGAGATCTATCTCCTCATCATCCTCATAAGTATCCCTCCATGCCTTAGCACATGGTAGCCCTATCTCATCTTGATGCCTCCTATAGAAAACTAGCTCATCAGGAACTTCCTGCCTCAAGTCAAATTTTTGAAGCACCCATGAGAATTGAATATATTTAGCCTCACTTTGATAACTCTCAACCACCCATCTAGTCTATCTGATCTATCACAACTATTCTCCATCTCCTTTCCACTTGGCACCCTACCATGGCCTCCATATCACTTGGGTGAATGTCAATCCAGTCCATAAATATTTGTACCACTAACTCATCTACATAGGATGACTCGATTGTACCTCCTCTACCATCATCCATCTCCTAGCATAGGGCTACTTCCTATCCCAACCTATAGCTAGTAGACCCTTTGGTTGAGCCACACTAAAATTCTCCCATCCCTAGTACTACAGTAACAAATTACATCCCAAATTCTTTTTCCCCTACCTCCTCACCTCATAAAGCTCTTGGTTCATCTATACCAATAAGGTAGGAGCCCATGCATACACCTACTATGTAGCAAGCATATCGCTCACCAACCCTATCAGGTTCCAAGGAAACCTATAGTTGGTACTATTTGGGACCATTATGTTGGCCAACATAAGCATTAACAAAGATGATAGGGCATACAGTTCCTTGTACACATACATAGACAAGTACAGAATACCCCCACATGTAACCGCCACACTTTGCCAACTATCACCAAACATCTTTTTCATCTTTGTCCCTCGATGGTGTCCAACCTTGATATGAATACCCTCTACCGGTAGCTTGAGGATAAAGTATAAGGGTAATATCTCTAGTAGAGAGATGAAAGGTTCCCCTCTCTGTATCCCCCCTCTCTGCCAAGGCCTTCCTCAAGTATAAGGGTAATATCTCTAGTAGAGATATGAAAGGTTCCCCTCTCTGTATCCCCCCTCTCTGCCAAGGCCTGAGGTACCCCTTATTCACCCTCACCACATCTATCCGAGCTACCTCCGTTAGCCCCAAAGCCTCTAAAAAATCCCAATCCTCACTCTGCAACACCTTTCTCATCCCTACAATGAGAGGTGAGAACCAGTGCCGAGCCTCCAAAATCCTAAACTACAACAAAACACAAAATATTTTTTGTTAATACATATTCATAAAATAAATAAATAAAAAATAAAACAAAAACATAAAAAGAAAAAAAATTTACACAAAAACAATAAAAAATTCAAAGAGAGAACTTATCGTAACCACTCGCACTCCCACTTCAACCACACCTTCCACTGCCATAGCTTCCACGCTCACCTCACTTCCCTTCACTCCAATCCACTCCACCTCACTCTCCCAGACACAGATTTCCAAATTCATAAATGCAACAATGAGATCTATATTTGCCATGAAAGCTATTTATAGCTACTTCAAGCACCTTGAAATTCCCATGGGTGTTTCTTGGTGCATAAAAGCAACATGGGGCATTTTTGGATCACCCAAACACCGGTGGGCATTTGCGCATGTAGTAAGTACCAACCAGTGTTTGGCATAAAAATGATAAGAAACACCAAATAAATGCAAAATAGTGGCTTACCCCCATTAAATCACTCCAAATTTCATCTATGCATCCATTTCATCACATTATCAAGTTTTTTGAAATTCCAAACCAATTTGGATGCATAATTTTAGTTTGCACCCCAAAGGCACAAAAATAACTTATGAAATTCAAAAGCATTCCAAAACGGTCCAAATTTTCACAAAATGACCATAATCATCATTCTCATCATCAATACTTTATTTTCACATCATTTCCAATCATCAAATCATAACATTTGCACATTTTCCAAGTTCACCTATAATTTCAAGTGAACCTCATATCTAGCGGTGTATTCTATCTCCTTGGCGATTGCAGTGATTTGCATCCATGCAATTTAGTAAGATGAATAAACTACCATAAGGACACTTGGCCATTTTTCATCTTCCAATATCTCATTGCTCAAAATCAAAATCATTTTTGGTACTTCACCTTTAGAGTGAAACTATGCCAAGACCAATTTTCTCAAAAGTTGTCATTGATGGCCTAGTTTTTGGGGCTTAAAACATGGAAAAAATTAAATTTCATCATTTTCTATCTCCTTGACAGTCATCATGGAAACTGGCCTTAGCTATGGTGATTTATTTTGATCATAGAAATTATCTGATAGTCACTATTTGGCCCTCCGAAGTAAACTCTTTTTATTTATGCATCTTCATATTTGCATATCAATGACGCCAGAAGGCACATTCTTCAACAGCATCGAATCACCCCAGATTTGAGGTAACTACAATTGGTTTTGACTTTCCCAAAATGGAATACATCTTACATGATCATAGTATCTACACTTGGTAAAAACTCCTTTCTCTGTTAGGGAAAAAATAGAGTTTATCACATGCATATTCCACCAACCCCCTTTCACCGTTGGGGCAAAAACAGTATCACATTTATATCATTCATATCATCCACAATCACATCATTCTTTTACACAACCAATTGCACTTATTTTTTAATTGGCTCATGAGATTCATCCACAAACTCATTTGCAAATTGAGGGGGTAAGCTATGCAATCAAAATTATTTTATCTCCAAGACCAGGTCCATATCTCAACAAAGTTGCTTCTACATCAAGCCAAAATAGGTGTCTCGTATTTTTGCACTGCATTGTGTTTCATGCAACACGATACAAAAAGGGGCATCTATAGACACCAAATCCTAGCCACTTGTCATTCATCTAGGTCTTCCCACCATTTTTACCCATTATTTACATATTTATATATATATATATATATATATATATATTTAAATATTAATATTTTATACTATGTTTTTATATATATTTAATAAATGTGTATATATATGTGTAAATTAATCTCAACCATACATATTGGTCTAATCCTAGCCATTCATCCACCTTAATCCATGCCACCTGCTCAGATTTAATATCCACCCTCCATCATGTTTTAATCTTGAATGCACAAATTGTCATTGAAACCCTAATGTGCCCTAGGGAATATTATAAATAGGAGTCATTTTGATGGCTCAACCCTTGAATCCTAAGTTTTTTTAGTCTAATCCTAAGAAATTAATGCCCTAATTTTTTGGAGTTCCTGAATCCCCCAAGTGATTCATAAGTCCTTGAATTCCTTTTGTCCATCATCGCCCTCTCCCTTACATCCATTGTTGCATCCATCACCGTAGCCCTCGCCTAAAGTAGATCTACTTTTGCAGACTTTTATTCAACCTCCAAACACCCCTCTACTACTCTTGAGTTCCCATCCACTACTACCGAATGCCTGCCTACTATTCTCGAGCATCGTTGGGTGCTTTTTGCTATCCTTGAGCATCCATGAGCGTTCTTTGCTACTATCAAGCACCTACAAGTGTTTTAGACCGGATTTTTGCAGTCCTACAAACCCTCAAGTGTCGCTAGGGCATCCATGCACCATATTCCTACAACAATGACTACAGATCAAAAAATGTCAAGTTCACAAGGTAAATATTTTATTGTTATACTAATTTCATTATTTTCATATTTGTATGCAGTTTATTATTTGGCATTTAGGGTTTTTATTGATTTTTGAGGGTCTCACACAGTGAAGCCCTCACAATTACTACTAATCCTATTTTTTCATTCTTTGTATGCAAGTTTGGAAGTATACAGGCATTGAACAGTTGTTTAAGCTGGAGTGGTTCAGATAAAGAATATTTGAAGCCCACTTACTTTTATTGGGATCGATAGAGCATGAAGACACCACCCTGATTTGTTGGCTAGGGTTTTGGAGAACCCTAGCATATTGAGATTATTTTATTGAGCAATAAATCTTTGTAAAAACCCTAATCTAGGACATATTTGGTTGTAATATCAAGAATCCACCCAGCAATAAAATTCAAATTTATTTTTGTGTAATCATGTGTTTATCTCGCTTTAATTGTTCATTTATTTGCAAATATTTTGATATTTGGAGAAATAAGGTTTCCTACATCAAATTAGGAATAATATTTTTGCAAATACATTTTACTAAAGTTCTAAATTTCTAATTTTGGAGTTATAAGAAATTCAACATCAAATTAGGTTTTTGAAATTTAGAAACCATATTATTAAAATTTGGGAGATAAAAGGAATTCCACCTAGAGTTTTTAAGAATTGAAATCTTTGTCAAAAACTATTGTTTGATCATATATCCAAAGGAAATCCTAGAAATTTTGGGGTAGGAGGGGTCATCAAAGACCATAATGGCAACCTGATCCTTGCATTTGCAGAGTTCCTCAGGCCTCAATCTAACAATTTTGCGAAAGCCATGGTTTTGTGGAGGGGGCTTGTCCTTCTCCAAGAGGACCCTAGAAAGGCAATCATAGAGGGTGATTCCTTAAATATAATCAACTACATGATGAATGAAAAGACTCCTTCTTGGAAAGTCTTCAACACCATCCAAGAATCTAGGAAGATCTTTCAAAGTCATCCATAGACGACTATCCACCATAACTACAAGGAGGCTAATCAGCTAGCCAATCTCATGGCCAACCTGGCAGCATCCTCCAACAACCTCAAATTTTGGAAAGATAAATTTTTCTAAGACATCACCAATGCAACAAGCTGTGAAAAGGCTAATATTCAAAATGGCAAGTCCCAATGAACTAAATTTTAAAATTATCACATGAGCTTTCCTTGCCATTGCTGGATTTTTTAGATCTTCTTCATGAAATATGGATAATTGTCATGAGTGTATCGGGATTGCCATCAAGTTTGAGCTCATGGGTGGAAAAACATGGGAAAACCTTCACACTACCCACTTGGTTGATTTATGGCATTGCCCATATCTCAAGGCTAGAGGCATGCGTGCCAAAAAAGTTACTGTGTTCCAAGTCATCAAAAATTGACATCATTTTTACTACATGGCTAATCGCAAGAATCTAGGAAGGCATTTTTGCCTCTACCTCACTAATCATGCCAAGTTTCTCCAAATTTTTCTTCCATCCCAAGCTATATGTTATTTTTTCCAACACCCCCCTGTTCCCCCATAGTGTGTTTTCTAGAAGCATCCCAGGTTTCTTGCATGTGTTTCGATCTTCCAAATACTAAGCGGGTCAATGTCGATATTTCCATATATTTGAATGATTGGATTCTCCTTCCCAATAACTCCCAAGGCCTAAGACATACCTTCTCCCACTGCATTATCATCCAACCTGACTTTGTCATTTCCAACTCTCTCCACTCGATCCACTCCCTTTTAACTAGCAAAGGCTCCAGTCCATTTGCTTGTGCTCCCTCTATTGTCACCCCTGCCTTGGCTCTATAGAACTTTTTCTTCAGCTCTCTCCACCTCCATTCACCTTGCTTCTATCCCTTTTCCCCTATTAAGAGCATGACTTTCTTCAAACTAGATTAGCTGAACCTCAACCCCATAGCCCAGATTTTCATGGATGTTAAAGGATACACTCCTTTATTGCAAAAATGTTTTGGGGCTGAGGACCAAATCACAAAGGATTTCATCACCTCTTAGAACTAGGGTGAGGTAACCATCTAGGAAGTTCAATTCAAGGTGATGATTGAAATGCTATAAAAAATCATCGACCTCCTACTAACAAGTCACTTCATCCACTATGATAAGCACAACTGGGAAGAGGATACAGATTAGTTCCTACATAAAGGTAATATTTTGGTTTGGGATAATTCCACCCTTCATGTTTCTTCCCTCCCAACTCCTTGGAATATTGCAATTGTCCCCATTATGCAGTATGTGACCTATGATGACCCAAAGAAGCCTCTACAAAGCTTCCACATCACCTTCGCCAACCACCTTTGGTATGGCAAGGCAGTATGTGTCCTTGATTACCTCCTATACTTCCTCTCCCTAACCCTTGAAAAATATCAAAAGTTGAATGGGAAGCCTCTTCACCAAGGGCTCTTACCTATCATCTTCAAGCATGTCCTAACCAATCATCCCCCTATCCACAATGTCAAGGCTGTGTCTACCAGTCCCCCCGATGAGGTCCCCCCTTCTCCTAGTCAGATTTTTGACTCCCCTATAATCCCTGGTCTATATTGAGGTCACTTCAATCCTTCCCCCCTCAATATTTCTAGATGAAGCAAGCAGAAGCAACAGGTGGTTGTGTCAAATACTCCTCCAGCAGCTAGATCCTTGGCTAGGCTCAAAAAAGCCAAAAGTAAATCCTTCCTCCTCTACTCACATCATATATGAATCCAAGAATGAGAATGAGGACCCATGCCCCCATATGGTGTTGGATCTAGTGGCTTCGACCATAGGCACATTTATCAAGTACCTGGAGGAGGCCTCCAAGATGTTGTCTTGATATGTTGCAAAGAAGAAGGATGACACCAAAAATTGATAGGTGTGGGACCCTCCCTCTGGGCCATTGGCATGCAATATGGATTTGTTTCGTCATTGGTGGATCTAGATTAACAACTCCTTTTTGGGTACATCAATTTTCGAGTAAGACTTTTGAAGCTGATACAATTGGTTTTTGGGTTATGCCTTTGTCTGATGGAAAACTGTTTATTTTTAATTTTTTTTTCAAGTGGTTTTCACTCTGGGTCTTAGAGGATTTTGTGATGGTTGTTAGTACCTCTATGAAAATTTTGTCCCTATGTATGGCTATTCAGCCCTGAATGTAATAAGGTTTTGGGTTCCTTTCAAAACCCGTAATGTAAATACAACTCAAACTATCAAAAAAAAAACATTAGGAAATACAACGTATTCTAAAATTTTTGAGAATTAAACGGATTTTAATAAAGTTGATCAATATATATATTGGACGTATAAGGATTTTTTTTATTAATAGGTTCAAATGGGATTGAAAGAGCCCCATCCCTTTTACATAAAATTCCTTACAAGAAGATCATAAAAGGTAAAGAAAACCTAGTGCCAAGTCCATTGAAACTATTAATAGTCATAAAGAACCAGCCTAAAGCACCTAATAAGAAATATACATACTACACTACCAATAACAAGAATAGCCAGACAACAGTTGAATTTACATACATAACTGTCTTCCACATATAGATTGGGACACCCATAACAATTTACCCCAAGAAATGAACCCCAAAATTTAGCTTCTTCCGACTGGAAAGTGAAAATCATTGGACCAATTTGGCTTCTTCTTAGCCATAAATTCAATAAGTTAAAGTGGGAAATTATCTTTCCACATAGTAATATCCTGAGCCTCATCCCCATGTTTACCAATAAATTCGTAGCTCTATTCCCCTCCTGATAAATATGCTTCAACTAAAGGTTGTGACAATATTGTAGGATCTCTTTCATTTCCATAACCATATCTGCAATGCTCCAACCAACTTCATATATTCCTTTTAAAATATTTATAAGGTTTAGGGAGCCCCCTTCCACAATAATGTTTTTATAATGGCCTTGTTTGATTAACTTAGCTCTAATAAAAAAGGCTCAAGCATCATCAAAATGGTTAGACTGGATGGATAGAGGTTCAGCAAAGGCTTGCACAATCATGCCCCTAAAATACTTGAAAACTATAGTTGTACCAGCATGCCCTGGGTCCCCTTTTACAGCACCATCCATAATCAGTTTTATCCACCCATCTAGAGGTGGTTCCCATTTAACTTCCAACTTTAAAAATCTCAATAAATTCACACAGAGTAAAGGCTTCAAATTACAATGAAGAAAAATGGCTTCCTTGATTCTACTTTCAACTACCTCTAGAAAGGATAAGGTCTGAGTTTTCTCCATATAAGCATTAAAAATATGAAAACCAACCATAGAAGCCTCTCTTTTTCTATTTTCAAAAGCCCTGTTATTCCTCTCATTTCAAATTTTCCAAAGAAAATGAGGGAGAGAAAACTTCTAGAGAACTTTCAATCTACAACTATTGAAAGGAGGATCCCACTGCACACATAAATCTCCTATAGTGGTTAGGAAGACCCAAGGAACATCAAAGGGTTCCAAAACCTTCTCTAAAATATATCTAGCAAAGAAACATTCAAGAAGAAGATGATGAACTGACTCCAAATTCTATTCATATAAATAACATCTATTTACAATAGGGATGCCTCATTTATGTAAGTTATCAATAGTTAATATTCTATTTTGATCCACTAACAATAATAAGAAAGCTATTTTAGGGATGAGTCCTTTAATCCAGATTTTCCTCACTGGAAACCAACTTCTACCTTTTGTCTCAAGCAAATAGTATCTAGACTTTACAAAGTATTTTCTATTATTTTCCTCCTTCCAAATGATTGAATCATTAAAATGGGATGACAATAGTGGATACAAATGAAGCCATCATTTTATAATTGGCCAACCAAGTTGGGGTCTAAATCTGGAATAGATAAATCTTTCTAGATTTTTTAACTATTTTTGGTTTTAATATAATCAGCAACTTTGATACCAAAATGGAGGGATAGAGCATGTTCCAATGCACTTACATCTAGGTTCTATGATATAGAAATGTTCTTCATCCAATGATATTTCCAAAATTTCACATGATTACCATATCCAATATGCCAACGAAGCCCTTTACAGAAAAAATTTCTAATGTCCACAAGACTGTTCCAAAAGGAAGATCCAACTGGCAAGTCATTGGAATATAAAAAATTGTTTCCATTTCACAAATACTTAGCTTTAAGGATCTTAACCAACACAAGCTAATAATTTTTCAATAATTTCCATCCCATAAGGCTTGTAACATAATTTTTTGGAAGGCTATAAAATTGAAAAGTGTTCTTAGTCTATTATCAAAAACTAAGGAGGAATAAGGATGTCTACTTCAAATAATACATTAAATAATATAGAGAACATTGTCAGAGAAGAAAAGAGAAATGTTATAAAACTTGGAATCAAGAGTTTGATTAACAAGTCTAAAGGAAAATTAGACTTAGTCTCAAGTTTCATTTACAAAGAAGCATTATAAGAATATTTTGAAACATTGGAATACTATCTGCATGCAAGAATATTTGAAGCAATTGAAAATGATAAAGATAGTGTTATGATTCCTTTGAATATTGCTAGTATAATATACATGGCATCACTTACACTTAAACATTACAAAGAGAAGAATTTGAAACAAAAGGAGTTGATTGAATCCCTTAAGAAGAAAGCAAAAGTGGATGAATCATTTTTAGAAAAGGTATTTCATTCTTCATGCAATATTGATGCTTCAAGTTCATCTAATTCAAGGTCTTACCATGATGCCTTAAGTGAATGTGCATAAGGTTCTATACTAAAGAAGACTTGTGATATGAAGGACAAAGGCAAAGAGAAAATGTTTTTGCAGGAATTTTATGACAATGTGATATCACCTGAAAGCATAAAGACTAACATCAATGATGAAGATAAGCAAGAGGAGAAAGAACCTAATCAAGGAGGCATGCAGTGCAAAGTGAGCTAAAATACGAAGACCATATTGAAGACTAAAGTGTTCAATAACCAAATAATTTAATATAGGGGTTGTTGGAGTATATTACATTATTTTATACATGTCAATATTCCACCTTGGGTACATCTTTATACTAGGAGTATGTCTTATATTAGAGTGTGAGTAAATACTTTATGTAATGTAATAATATGTAAGAAATGCACAAGTGTCTTGTAGTTAAGAGTGCAAGTATGATTAGTGTAGATGTGCACAAGTGTCCATTATGTAAGAATGCACATGTGTCCTTAGAGTAGGAAAGTGAAGAGTCTCAAGAAGAGTGAAGGCCAAGAGTACTCCATATGAATATTCACATCCCATTATATATGTGTCTAGGTGTATGTGTTTAAATGACACAATATAGAGTGAGAGTGTGTGGAAGTATGGTGTATTTGAGATCTTTATTCTATATCAATATATTATTTTGATGAGCATTTGTTAATAGCAATTTTATGAGTTGTTGCAAAATTTATTTATGAGTTTTATATTATTAGAATATTGGCATTATATTATATTTCATATAGAAACTTTATTTTAGATCTTGTGGTTATTTTGCTTTAAGTATTAAGCATCAAAAACTAACATATATAGCTTCAAGCATTGGATTAGAATCTACAATTGTTAAGAGCTGCAAACCAATATAGAGATAGATTCCCATATAAAAAAAGATATATGCCATTACAAAGAAGACAAAGAGACACTTATAGATAAAATAAAGAGGCCCTTATAAATGAAATAACAAGAGGCCCTTATAAAATAGAGAAAGAGACCCTCGTATAGAGAAGAGATAGAAATCCATACAAAGAATAAAAAAATAAAGAGACTTATATAAATAATAGAGAAAGAGGCATGTGTAGAGAAGAGATAGAAGTTCATACAAATAATAGAGAAGAAGAATTGTATAAAGAAGAGATAAAGATTCATACATAAAAAATGTTCTTATATAAATAAGAAAGAAGCCTTATAGAAGAATATTTGACTTAAGAAGTAAAGAAGGAAATGAAAAGCTCTATATTATTATATTGTAGATAGTAGTAGGGAGAATAGCCATATAGTTTAGTAGAAAGGGAAAAGGCCATTCGGACAATTTCAAAGGAAATAAGAAAAATTCTACATGAAGAGCTATTCTATACATAGGAAAAGAGCTACATAGAAAGAGCATAGTTAACAATTCAATCAAACTACAAAAGAGAACGGCTGGTTATGATAATAACACAACCAAGATAGCTTAAGAAGCATATCACTTGAACCTAAGAAGCTAATAAAGAGAAGTGTTAGTATAAGAATGAAATTAAAGGTAGCATAGGAGAAAAATAAATATTTTGAGTGACACTTTATGTAAGATTTAGCACTATCTATAAATAGTGCAAAATGTTTTCCAAGCAATAATGAAAGATTCAAGTGGAAAGCACACTAGAAATATCATTGGAAGTGAATAACATGTTGGAACTGTCCCCTAGAAGATAGCATTTATGGGAAGTCACAAAGGTGCATATTGGAGAATACTAAGTGAGCCAACTTGTTGGAACGATGCATAACTCAAGTAACCTATGTAATGCATCAAGCAATTATTAAATTGTTATAAAGTTTCAAATGGGAGATGAAACGTTTGAATAGTAGATGAAACATTCCTTCAGCAAGTGAGTAAAGTAATGGATTGCATGCATCATATCATTTGGTGGGTTCTAATTAGTGTAGCATCATCTTCAAAATAGTTTCAAAAAAGGGAACCCTAAGTCACCTAACAACAACAATTGTAGAGATCCAAGCATGAAAGTACTTCAAAATCATGAGCAAATAGGAGGTTGCACATTTTAGAAGGTATTCTAAAGTTTTAATGTTAAATATTTTATTAAGCTATAAAAGGAGGTATAAGGTTAATGATTTAGTGAATTATAAGTTTTTAATTATTTTAGATATGGATTTGTAGACACCAAATCCTAGCCACTTGTCATCCACTCATCATAAAATCATAGCCATTCATCATTTATTTATATATGTATATTTATATATATATATATATATATATATATATATATATATCATATTTTATACCATGAGTGAGCTGAGGTTTATCGGGTGCGACGGGAGTGAGGGTTTGAATTTTACGAGCAGGAATCTCAGCCAAGGCGCCAAAGGTAGAGCAGGTATGAAATGGGCGGGTGGGAAACTTGAGCATGGATCGAGTGAGGATCTAGAGGAATGCGGTCAGGATAAGGCATATTTGGAGGCGGGCATCACGCGGGGGCCCGACCCTCCTCAGAAAGACCACGAAAAAAATATACGAAGGACAATGCGGGGCCCAAGAAGTGGTTGTCTTTTACTGAGACTCTTAGAGGAAAAAGAAAGGAGGTTCTCTCTCTTCCGCTCCTAGTTCCAGTAAATAATAAAATTTTGGCCCCGACAAGTTCCATGATCCCTTTTCTTTCAATGGAAAAATTCTCCCTAGTAGGCAAGTTTTTTGGAGGTAGACCATACATGGAGACTATTAGGGCTTGGGCAATGGGTAAATGGTGACCGATAGGCAGCTTGGAGTTGGTAGATCTAACTTGAGGGTTCTTCATTATCCATTTTAACAATATGGAGGATGCTAACCGCATTTTAACAGGAGGTCCTTGGTTTTTGGGCAAAAGGATCCTTTTTCTCATACGATGGGGTGAAGATTTCAACCCTGAAAAGCAAAATATTAACATTACCCCTATTTGGGTTCATCTCCCAAGTCTACCTACCCAGTTATTCAATGAATATTGGTTGTAGGGCATAGCCAGAACTATAGGGGACCTGATCTCCATTGACCATGCGACCTTGGCCAGGACAAGGATGACTCATGCACGAATATGCATAAATGCTAATTTGGATAATGAATTACCAAGGTTTGTGGAGCTAGAGTATGGAGAATACTATCAAAAATAGCCGGTAGAATATGAGAACAGATCGGTATTCTATGTAGAATGCAAAAATCAAGGACATCTATGCAATTAGTGCCCTAACCTAGCAATGAATAGAGAAAAGCAAAAGTAGGGAATGCTAGATAGAGGAAA
Organism: Wollemia nobilis; assembly: GCA_028583015.1. NCBI lineage: Eukaryota > Viridiplantae > Streptophyta > Pinopsida > Araucariales > Araucariaceae > Wollemia > Wollemia nobilis. The sequence goes on along the minus strand of JAQPPZ010017049.1, from coordinate 574,954 downwards.
TTTGAGGAGTTTCCCTAGCAGAGGTAATTTCAATCAGGCAAACTATGTCTACCAAAAAAAGAAAAGAGAGGGTGTAGGGTCCCAACAAGACAAAAGAAAACAACAGGTTGTTGGAAACCAAAATACTCAGGTAAGTTCCAATCCTCTAGTTTCAAATAAATTTTCAATTCTATCCAATATGGGAGTAGGAGGATTATCGTAAGACATGGAAGCCCAAAACCTTCAGGCTAACCTTTATGACTCTCTAGAATCCCCATCCAAGTCAGGATCCTCAAACCCTAATGTTGAAATTATTGTAAGCCTTGTGGGCATCACAAAGCCAAACCCTAATGCCCGATCTCTAGAATCCCCATCCAAGTTGAGATCCTTAAACCCCAATGCTGAAAATACTTCAAGCCTAGTGGGCATCCCAAAGCCAAACCCTAATGCTAAATAACTTAGGAAGAAAGTTGAGGCATTGGAAAATAAAAAATCTCATCTCCCTAACATCATCACTAGGAGCCAAGTGAATCCTACTGAGGGGTCATCCCATAGACTAGGGGAATACAGGAAAAAAGGATAAGAGTTGGATGTAGGGATGGAGATATGTGAAAATCTTTAGACTAATGAATATGGTAGTCTAGTTCTGCAACAAATTGCCTCCCCCTAGTTTAGTCCTAAAAAAACCAGGAGCACTGTGAAGCCTCCTATAGATTTTGGTAATGAAAAAATAAGAGGGATAATATCAAATGTTGAGCATCAAAAATTAAAACTAATAATGACATTGTCAATGGAAAACATAGAACCTTTTTTCAACAGGTTATTCCAGGTTCTGAAGACAAAAAATTAGGAAAACCCCCTCAAGGGATGGGGAGAGGAAGAAATCCCAAAAAATATAAATGAAGTTCCTCTCATGGAACGTGAGAGGCCTCAATGGCCTACCCAAACATAGGGAAGTCAGTGCAATAAGAAATCAAGTGAATCCAACTATTATCATGTTGCAAGAAACAAAAACTGATGAGATTCAGTCAATAAAAGTAGAATAAAAAATCTAGAATCAAGGGGATATGGTTTGCAAATCAGCTAGAGGAGCGTTGGAGGCCTTATGACTTTGTGGGATCTCCAGATAGTAGAAGGCACCATTATTCAAAAAGATGGTAGGATTCTTAGTGTTTTATTTAAGGAAATAAACAGCAACAGGTCATGGATCCTTTCAAATATTTATGTCCCAACTTCAATTCAAGGGAGAGCTCTACTGTCGGAGTACTTAGGCAATTTGAGTGAAATCTTCCATAATGTCCCCTGGATTATGGTTAGGGATTTTAACACTCCTCTTTACCCTTCACACAAAATGGGTGGAAATGGACCACCTATCAGGAGCATGTATGAGTTCAATGACTTTGTGAACTCCAACATGTTTATGGATGTAAAACTTAGAGGAGCAAATTATACCTAGAGAAATCGGTGGATAGGGTATCATCTCATTCAAGAAAGGCTTGACAGGTTTTTCTATCAAAGGAGGCTACAACTCTGTTTGGTGATTCTACCCTGCAAGCCCTTCCTAAAATTGCCTCTGATCATAATCCCATTTTGTTAGAGATCCCTAACTCTCTGTTCTTCAAGAAACCTTTCAGATTTTAATCTAAGTGGATAAAACATTCCAGTTTCAGAGATAACTTAATTTAGTGGTGGCAAATTAATTTTTGTTAAGGAAAAGCTTCGAAATTGGAACAAAGAGGTCTTTGGGAACCTCTTTGAAAATAAAAAATATGTTGTTGAAATTTTTAAGATAATTGATCAGAGGATTCAACATGGTGATGCTGATGAAACTACTAGGCAGGAGGAACAGACAAAAGTAGCAGAGTTTCATAACATTTTGGCCTGTGAAGAAATCTATTAGAGGCAAAAATCAAGGGTTCTTTGGTTGAAATATGGATATTCAAATTCCAAGTTTTTTCATGTCACCACACTTAGAAAAAAAAAGCAATAACAAGATAATTTTTTTTTAAAAAGCAGATGGTTTTATTACTCAGGACTTAACAAAAATCAGAAAGGAGACAGTAACTTATTTCAATTCTATCCTTGGTCAGGAATCACAATGCAATGAGGAGGCCAAATATATTCTCTTGCAATCCATTCCTAGCATAATAAATGAGGATATAAACCTTAAGCTTCTAGCTCCATTTTCTGATGAGGAAATTAAGGAATCCTTGTTTAGCATGGATCCAGACAAAGCCCCGGGACCCAACGACTTTCCCCCTTATTTCTATCAAGATTTTTGGGACATCGTAAGTGAGGATGTAATTTTTGTTGTTAGATAATTCCAAGCAAACAAACATATCCCAAAAGGTCTCAACTCTACTTTTATTTCTCTAATACCTAAGCAAACCCTTGAATCTATGGTTCACTTCAGGCCAATCCATCTATGCAATGTTTCTTACAAGATCCTAACTAAAGCCATTACAAATAGAATGAGAGATATTCTACCCCGCATCATAGATCCATGCCAGGGAAGCTTTGTCCAAGGTAGGTCAATCTTGGATGGAGTTATCACAATTCATGAAGCTCTGCACTCTACTCATAAGACTAACATGTCTATTTTTGCCCTCAAGCTTGATATGAACAAAGCTTTTGACAGGCTAAATTGGGACTTTCTGATTGTTGTTCTCCTTAAGTTTGGTTTTCACCACCAATGGGTTAATTTGATCAAATAATACATTTCTAAAGTATGGTTCTCGATTATGGTTAATGGAACAACTACTAGTTACTTTCAAAGTCACAGAGGAATTCGGCAGGGGGACCCTATCAGCCCCATGTTATTCATCATTGTGGCAGAAGCTTTAGGCAAAACCATCAAAAATGCTTGTAGTTCAAGGCTAATATCAGGAATCAAGGCAACATCTCTCACTAGGGTTGTTTCTCACCAAAAATTAGTTGATGATACCCTTCTATTGACTAAGACATCGATGTTTGAGGCCAAAATAATTAAATACATCTTGCAACTCTATGAGGACACTGTTGGTCAAAAAGTTAATTTCAGTAAAAGCAAGTTATATTTATTGAACACCCCCATTTAGAGGCAAGGAATAATTGTAGAAATATTAGGGTGTGATATAGCAAACCTCCCCACTTCATATCTTGGTCTCCCTCTTTTCATTGGTTCTTCGAGAGAGTCAATGTGGGATAGGGTTATTGAAAGAATTAAAAAAAACTTGCTGGATGGAAAGGTCATATTCTATCTCAAGCAGGAAAGCTGACCCTCACTAAGGCCTATATTTAGAGTATTACAGTCTATTTCCTCTCCATTTTCAAAGCCCCTTTGAAGGTTTTCCAAAAAATTGAGAAACTCCAAAAAGAATTTTTATGGACTAGATCAGAGGAGAAAAAAAGGATACACCTCGTAGGATGGACCAAAGTGTGCAGACCCAAGGAAAATGGGGGCTTAGGTCTGAGGATAATTGCTCATATGAATTTAGCTTTACTAGCTAAGCAGGCATGGCACCTCATTTTTGGTGAAGAAAATTAATGGACAACTATCATCAAACGAAAGTATCTTCAAAATATGGAATTTCTAAGTGACTCAGTTCCAATTAGAGGTTTTGCTTTTTGGAAAGCAATTCTCAATTGTAAGGAAATCATCAAAAAAAATTTAAGATGGGTTTTAGGCAATGGTGATAGGATAAATTATTGGAATGATAGGTGGGCTAAGGATGAACCACTGACACAATATCCTAACTTAGCCCGAATCAGAGATATCACGGAAGAACTCATTGGTAGAAATGTCTCTGATTATATGGTTGAGGACAGAGGCAGAATGAAGTGGAAAAAAATAAGGATTCAAGGATTTTAAGCAGAATCAAATGATCTTTGCAATATTCTCAGGCAAAATGTTATCCCCATGAGACCCAAGGAAGATCAAGTGACCTGGGATCCTACGGAAAATAGGTAGTTCACTATTAAATCAGCTTACAAGCTTTTGCTTGATGATGAGGATTTTGTCCTCCAAAAGGACTTAGTTTGGATAAAAAATTTAATTCCAAAAATTGTAGTCTTTTCATGGTTGGTTATCCAAGAAAGAATTCTAACCATTGATAATATGATGCATAAAGGTATTTGTATCACTAATCATTGTTATCTATGTAGGGCTAATTGGGAGACCATTTATCATATTTTCCTTGAGTGCCCTTTTTTCTTGACTGTCCTAAGTGGGGTTTTTCAGGCCTTCAATATTTCTTGGGTTAAACCAACCATTGTACTTGATTTTTTCATCCAATGGCCTTTCTTTCAAGCCAAATAATTATATACATGTGGAAAATTTGTCTCAATCACTATCTTTGGTAGGTGTGGTTAGAAAGGAACCATAGAGTCTTTAATGAGTCTATACATGATCATCAAACTATCATTGCCAGGATCCTATCCTTTGCCAACAAGAATGTGAACCTTATCCCTTTTGATAGTCATAAACCTCATCTACAGGAGACCATGATTTCTCAATATTTAAGCTTAACCTTGTTAGATGAGTCTGTGCCTAGGGTAGTCAATCCTAGAGCCAATGTTAAGTGGTCCCCACCTCCTACGAGTTGGTTTAAGCTTAATTTTTATGGAGCGGCTAAGGACAATCCTGGCAGAGTAGGAACTTGCGGCATTGTGCGAGATCATAATAGGAATATGATGCTTGCATTTTCTGAATATTTGGGAACAAGGATGAACAATGAAGTTGAAGCTAGAGCTATGTGGAGAGGCCTTCAAATGACTCAAGACTTAGAAGACAATTTGATCATAGAAGGAGACTCTATGCATGTTATAAATCTCCTTAATAATTGGAAAACACCTCCTTGGAGGATTAAAACAATTGTTGAAGAGGCTAGGATCCTTTTCCAAGGAAGACATGACAAAAAATCCCAACATGTCTTTCGGGAAGCTAACAAAATTGTTGATAAGTTGGCCAATTTGGGTGTCAATGGTGACAAACTTTTCAAATGGGAACATGGTGTCCCGAGTGAAGTAGAGGATCTTATTCAATAATAATTTGAAGAATGATAGTCAAATTTACCAATAGGGAAGGCACTATAAGTTCGAAGGCTAGGAGTATTCCCGCCTCTTTTTTGAAATGGACTCACAATAAAAATTATCCAAATTGTCAGTATTCATGGATGCTGCTTGGAAATACCACAAAAACTAATGGGGATAGTCACATGTCATATAACATGGCTCCTAGTCATCTTAGTAATTTTAGGTTGGTTGATAATCATAGGGCAAGAAATAAACAACAATATAAGACTTCGAACTAGAGCCACGTGGACCACTAGATAGCCACCACCATAAATATAGCCAGCAGATTCACTTATCAAATATTTATTGGCCAAGACGGGATGTGGTCCTAAAGCATGTCATATATAGAACAAAATAATTACCAAATAATTATTAAGAGTAACTATCAATATAGAGCTTGTGGGAGTTTTTTTCAGTACTCTGCTATGTGTGTCTGCAGCTTTTTGTTTCTCCACTATTTCAAGGAAAGGATCTGTGTATGTTTCTTTTTTTTGGTAGATAAGATACTATAGCATTAATACTGGGTTTTACAGGTTGACCCAAAACCTTTTACAAAAATCATGCCAAGGCTGTTGATGAACATGTCCTTACCAAGGATCCTATATATGTAAAATCTACATGCTACCAAGGCCATTACATCCGGTAAGGCACATAGCTTGTTATCAAAAAAAAACTTCCCATACAATATTTTGGGTATACCCCAAGAAAATACACCTGCATCATAATTACAAAAAAATAAATAGATACAGACCCTTTCCTTGAAACAGTGGAGAAACAAAAAGCTATAGACACACATAGCAGAGTACTAAAAAAATGTCCCACAAGATCTATATTGACAGTTACTCTTAATAATTCTTTGGTAATTTATTTCTTTCATATATGACATGATTTGGGACCACATCCCATATTGGACAATCAGCCTTGGAGAAGTGAACCTACTGGCTAGATTTATGGCGGTGGCTATCTGGTGGTCCATGTGGCTCTGGTTCGAAGTCTTATATTGTCATTTCTTTCCTGCCCTGTGATTATCAACCAACCTCAAATTACTAAGATGACTAGGAGCCATGTTATCTAAAATGTGACTATCCCCATTAGCCTTTATGGTATTTCCAAGCAGCATCCACCAAGACTGACAACTCGGATAATTTTTATTGTGAGTCCATTTCAAAAAGAGATGGGAATACTCATAGCCTTTGAACTTACAGTGCCTTACCGGTTGGTAAATTTGACTATCATTCTTGGTATTCTTATTAAATAAGCTCCTTTACTTCACTCAGGACATCGTGTTTCCATTTGAAAGGTCTGTCACCATCGACACCCAAATTGGTCAGCTTATCAGCAACTTTGTTAGCTTCTCGAAAGACATGTTGGGCTTTTCTATCCTGTCTTCCCTAGAAAAGGATCCTAGCCTCTTCAACAATTGTTTTAATCCTCCAAGGAGGTGTTTTCTAATTATTGAGGAGATTTATAACATGCATAGAGTCTCCTTCTATGATCAAATTGCCTTCTAAGTCTTGAGTCATTTGAAGGCCTCTCCACATAGCTCTAGCTTTAGCTTTGTTTTTCATCCTTGTTCCCAAATATTTAGAAAATACAAGCATCATATTCCCATTATGATCTCGCACAATGCTGCCAGTGCTTGCTCTTCCAGAATTGTCCTTAGCCGCTCTATAAAAATTAAGCTTAAACCAACCCGTAGGAGGTAGGCACCACTTAACATTGGCTCAGGGGTTGACTATCTTAGGTATAGACTCATCTAATAAGGTTAAGCTTAAATATTGAGAAATCATGGTCTCCTATAGATGAGGTTTGCGGCTATCAAAAGGGATAAGGTTCACATTCTCGTTGGCAAAGGATAGGATCTTGGCAATGATAGTTTGATGATCATGGATAGACTCATTAAAGACTCTATGGTTCCTTTCTAACCACACCTACCAAAGATAGTGATTGAGACAAATTTTCCACATGTATCTAAGTCTTTGTCTTGAAAAGGGGTAAGGCCACTAGATGAACAAATCAAGTACGATGGCTGGTTTAACCCAAGAAATATTGAAGGCTTGAAAAACCCCATTTAGGACAGTCAAGGAAAAAGGGCATTCAAGAAAAAAGTGATAAATGGTCTCCCAATTAGCCCTACACAGATAATAGCGATTAGTGATACAAATATCTTTATGCATCATATTATCAATGGTTAGAATTCTTCCGTGGATAACTTACCATGAAAAGACTACAATTTTTGGAATTAAATTTTTTATCCAAACTAAGTCCTTTTGGAGGACAAAATCCTCGTCATCAAGCAAAAGCTTGTAAGTTGATTTAACAGTGAACTGCCCATTTTTCATAGGAGCTTAGGTCACTTGATCTTCCTTGGGTCTCATGGGGATAAACTGTTTGCTCGAGAATGCTACAAAGATCATTTGATTCTACTTGAAATCCCTAAATCCTTTTATATTCAAAAAGAAATAAAAACTTCGCAGCAGTACCTTAGCGCAACAGAAATCAAATAACAAAGAGGAAGTAGAAGCACAAGCACTCAATGCAAAAAGGGCACTTCACGACATAAGAACAAGAGAGACTAAAATGAAAGGTAAAACTTCGAAAACACATTTCACACCTTAAGTGCTCATCAGTTCGGTTGATGACCAAACATTACAATCCATCTTGTTTATATAGATTTCTCAAGCCAGTGGGTGCCCTAGCTGACATGCCACGTGGCGAGAATCAAGAAAAATGGACCGTTACCTTGGGATATGCAAAAAATGGTAGTGATTTCCAAGGATAACGGTCGAAAGTGCCTTAAAAAATTAAAAAACACTCCTCGAGATGTGCACCCATGAATACAGGGCATTTGTAATTATGATGTAGGTGTTTTTTCTCGGGGTATACCCAAAATGTTGTATGGGAAGTTTCTTTTTGATAACAAACTATGTGCCTTATCGGATGTAATGGCTTTGGCGGCATGTATATTTTACATATATAGGATCCTTAGTAAGGACATGTTCATCAACAGCCCTGGGCTAATTTTTGTAAAAGGTTTTGGGTCAACTTGTAAAACCCAATATTAATGTTATAGTATCTTATCTACCAAAAAAATATATTTTATATATTTATATATATATATATGAATAAATCTCAGCCACCCATCACGTCTTAATCCTGGCCACTCATTTAACATGATCCATGTCACTTATCAAATCACAATCACAACCCTTCATCATGTTTTAATCTCGATCATCCGTTGGTGTCATCAAAACCCTAACATGAATCAAGGGTAATCATAAAAGATCATTCACTTTTGTGAATAGAGAATAAGAGGTCGAATCATCCATCATCTCGTGAGCCCTAGCATTCTATCATCTCACTTTCCCTTCGCACTTGCACAAACCCTCACCATTGCCATATCCATTGTTCATCCACTACAACCCCTATAAATCAGATCCAAACCTTGTCAAGCATCCACCATAGACCACAAATACTTCTGAGCATCTCACAAATTCCCTAGAGAATCTCCTAAACACTATAGAGAATCTGATAGACACCACAAGGCATCTATTTAGCCCTTGAATGCTTTAAGGCATTCGCACGACATCATATCAAACCAGAAGAAGCATAGATCCAGGGACTCAGGTATTGACAAGGTTGTTATTTGCTTTCTAACTTATATTTCTTGTATTTAGTTTACATTTCATCAATACTACACTTAGGGTTTGTAGATCTATTTTATAGAGGGCCTCACATAGTGGAGCCCTCACATATACTACTGATCCATTTTATGTTGTGATTTGTATGCAGGTGTAGGAGATACTTCTATTGATGGTTGTTGTAGCTTGGAGTGGCCCCGTAGGGATACACAAGCCCACTCACCCTTGTTTGGAGTGAAGAAGATCCGAAGACACCACCATTATTTGATCAAGGGTTTTACCCCTCCTATTGTAAATCATTGTATCAAAGCAAATATTATTCTGTAACCCCTGATTTGGGGCACATCTATGTATAAAGTGGAGATCAAGGCTCCCTCATTTGATAATATATAATGTTATTCATTTGATGCACATATAATTGTTATTTTCTTTGTTTCATTATCTTTATATTGGTGTTGATCATTTTCTCTTTACAAAATGGCGATCATGGTGGGACCCCCAAAGGGTTTCATATTTTGATTTGCCTTGTCAATATTGAGTTTTTGATCTACATTTTTCTATTTTTATTGTAGGTTTTTAGAAATTTGATCATACAAAAATCATAGAACTAGGGTTTTTGGGAGCTGTGGGATTCGATCTATGGTTGTGCAGATGCCACACCACATCCGAGGGATGCCATACCATTTCTAAGGGATGCCACATAATGGAGATACCATAGAGTATCTGGGAGATTCTATAGAGTATCTATGAGATTCAATAGAGTATCTAGGAGATTTGTACCGCATCTGAGTTGGGAAAAGAATACGTAGGCTTCCTGGTAAGTTGCGTTCAAACCCCATTTACATTTTTTCTTTTTAAAAAAAAAAGGAAAAATAAATGTTTATTTTTCTATGTAAAAAGCAATACATCATGCATTGTTAGGCATTCTAGGCATTCGTAGGTATTTTCTTTACAAAAAAAATAAAAAAGAAGTGCATTTTAGAGTAGCAATTCATTTGTCATATAGACTGCATATAGGGGTAGATCTACACTTATAAATCCATTTTTAGTTGCATTAGGGCTTTCAAATTTATTTTATGTTGTTTCTGAATTTGTATGTTAGAAATAGTTTAAGGTTTATCTGAAATACACTCACTGCATTTGGTTCAAGTTTTTCTATTATTTATGGTGTTTTACCTTCTACCTTGTGTGTTGTGTATATATTTTGCTTATGCTTTAGGAAAAAAATTGAAAATCATATTAGCTACATTTTAGGCTAAGTTTTCCTTACATTTTTCAAGAAAACACCATAGAGAACAAAAACTTAAAAGGAATCACACACATTGCACGTTCCACTTTTAACATCAATGAGTTGGATTTCATCACCAACCATTGATCGAGACCAATAATGGTGGGCTTCATCTCCATCCATTGGCTCACCCCTAGCCACCGTAGTAGCCCATACGAGTGATTTTTTGGATTTCATCATCGAAAGGTCCCCTACTCTTGGGTGCACCCAAGGTAGGAAGGATTAGTAGTGCCCTTTTACCATGGGGTGAAATAATCAGTGGAACATAACTATCATTTTTGTCCAAGCATGCCCAAGTGTGAAGCGAAAGCTTATGGGGCCTTTCCTCAGGTATTAGGCAAGTAGCAGGACTCAGATAATGTGGCCTCCCTTAGGGGTAATTTTGATTCCTTAGGTTTTACCTTGAGCCAATCATACCGTTAGGAAGCCATTTTTAAGTCATTCATAATTCATTCTTCATCAGAAGGGTGGGTTCAAACATACCCTTTTAGTTGCATTTCATCATTCACCCTACATAGTTGTTTTAGGCTTAGGGAGTCTTAACATCAAACACACAAAAACAAAAAAAAATATAAAATTATTGCAAAGACATAGGATACATTTGTTTGCTTGATTTGTGTGTTTTTCACTATAATTACACTTTTCACACATGCATCTCACACATTCGTTACCCCAACCTACTTATAGCTTATGGTATTGACCCAAAATCAAGCTAGAGCTATGATTCAGCCACTCACCAACCAATTTCCATCTATGGAGTGCTCCACTCCTTTCCTAACCACTTTTATGGCTAACCTAGCCTATGTGGCATAAACAAGATATTTTGACTTATCTACTAGACCCTCTCATATGGCATCCACTTTGGATGTAGATACACTAAAAGGGCTATCCACACTACCATTCCAAAAACTAAACCATCCACACCAACCGACCATCGCATTACTTACATAGATTCTAACAAACTCAGAACCTATTTAAGACCCACCAATCTAGTTCTAGAACCACTTAACATCCCACCCAGACATGTTCCTTCTTCTCAGTAGGAACTTGCTCACTCACACCCCAATAGTTTTAACCAAGTCCTCACCAACCCTCTTTTTGAGGCCACATCCACCCTCCCACACCAAATTCCTCCACAACCATTTAGCCAAAGCACCTCCATTCCACTTACCTATACCACTACCCACTCCAACCCACTCTACAAAGCACAAGTTAATGTTACTTCATAGATTCCATCCACCATCCCATCTATCACCCCTCATTCGGTTGTGATTCCTTTCACAACTTACCCTCCATTGACCTCAACCAACATTGCCAACACTCACACCATACCTACATCCACTTCCAACACAACCACACAATCTACATCTAAAATTTCCATACAACAAGCATGGCAACATCTCAATCAACTACTTATGGGCCACCAAGATATCCGTTCTTACCCACAACAACAATCATAGGTGGCAGATTTCAAACCTCAATCCATTTTCAACCAAAGCATATTTTTCACCCCTGATCCATCTTGGGTATCACAATATTCTAAGGTCACTATACCCACACCTCCATTTAACCACAACAATACCACTTCCACAACCCAACACATTCAAATCCCCCAAACTTCATCCCCACTCCATCAACACCAATCATTCCATAACCAAGTCCAACAACACATCCAACATCATCAGATACCCATCAATCCATCGACCAATCAAAACCACATTTCATCCCAATAGTTCATCACCCAACACACACCACCCCCATACACCCATCAAACAAACTAGGGCTTCCACACACAAATGGAAGACCCTAAGATCCAAGCTTTGCAACAATATATTGATAGCTTAATTATGCACACGCCTGGTATGATGTACCAAAAACCTACATTGAGACAACTGATCAATCAACCCATTCATTCTTTGGTACCATCATCACCTTATCTGATAGACTTTACATTACCAAAGTTTGACAAATTCAAAGGGACTGAGGACCCTAGGGAGCATATTAGTGCATTCATCCATTCATGTTTTAGAATCCAAGAGAATGATACCTTAATGCTCTAAAATTTTCCTCAGATATTAGGGGGATGCCTTAGAATGGTACAACCATCTACCACATCATAGTGTCTATACATTTGAACAATTGGTGGATAAATTCTTAGAAAGGTTCTCCCTCAATGTTCACAAGAAAACTACCTTGATCGACTTATATAACCTTAGATAATTTGAAGAAGAGTCGGTCTATGACTTTAGAAACCATTGGAGGGCAGTCATCACCAAGTTGCCATTCTCCCTCCCAATGGAAGAATTAACATGAATGTTTTCAAGGAGTTGTTTAAAACCTATCTCCTTGTTGTTGCAATTACAACAATATAGAACATTTGATGAAGCTCTTGCCTAAGCTCGAGTTATCAAAGAAATCAAGATCCAAGAGGGTGAGATTAAACCCAAAAAGAAATAATGGTAAAATAAGGGCCAATCTAAAGGAAACTATAATGGCCAATCAAAATCTAGATAATTCAATCAAGTGGTCTTGAGTCAACCACAAATGACTCAACAAACCCAAGGTCATCACCAACCACAACCATCATCGCAACAACCATAACAAATGTCTTATCAAGCGGTTCCACCCCCACAACAATTACACAACACAACACCAACTATGGAAAACCATCAACATCAACAATCTATTTGATAGACTCACACTTACACACCTTTATCCAAATCATATACCTCCATATTCCATAGGTTGTATGATACCAATGCTATCACCTTACCTGAAGTCAAACTAGATGATCCGACCAAACATGGTAAGGGCTATAGGGAGCATTTATTTTATCCTTTCCATCGATAGAAGGGGCATGACATTAATAACTACTATTCATTCAAATACATTGTGCAAGACTTGATAGACCTAGGGGCCATTAAGTTGGATAGCCCCTTAGCACAACAAAATCAAAATCTTGGTATCTACCAAACACCACTTCCTCATCATGAGGAAACACAACAAACAATAGGGGGATCAAATACTATGACTCCCCCTAACCAATTCAACCATGTGCAACAATACCAAGGTTTTGTGGGTGCTATTCATGTAGTAACCTAAGGTCAATGAAGCACAAATCACCAAAATGAACAACCTCAAGTAGTTCAACCTCCCATGGCACCACCAACAAATGTGTCTCCACAACCTACTAATTCATCTCCACCCATTCATTTTTTTGCCAATCCATCTCAACCAATTCACCTTACAAGTCATCCATCCCAACCTATTCATCTCCCAAGCCATCCACAAAGACCTATCATCTCCCTAAGCAGTCGACTAACAACTAGTCTCAAAATAGCTTCAACAAAATTATCAATCTATGAGCTTATACAACAATCTCCTCCACATCATGAGGCATTAATGGAAATCTTAAAATCCATTGAACTTCAATCTCAAGACTCTAATACCTTTAACAATTTTATGGGGAGCATTCAAACATGTATGGAGCCCTCTATCGTATTCTATGATTTTGAGATCAAATCAATATCATCAGAATCATCGGATCCTCCATTACACATCATGGCTCAAGTTGATAGGAAGCCCTTCAAATGAGTACTAATTGACACCAACTCATCCATCAACATCATTACCACCTCATCCCTCCAACATCTTAATCTTCCACCTTCACACATCACCAAATCCACCTTCACCTTACGAGCATTCAATGATGCTCTATGTTCTATAGTTGGCACTATGGTCTTACCCATAGAAGTGGGGGTTAAGATGTTGCACACTATGTTCCATATCTTGGAGGGGTCCATGGCCTACAATGTACTCCTTGGATGCCCTTGGATAAGGGAGATGAAATGTGTTCCCTCAATACTACACCAATGTTTGAAATATGTACATGAGGGATAGATTCATTGTATACCAATAGATATTGAACCATTCAAATACTACAACTTCATCTCCAACCCATATGAGTCCACACTTCCATCCACTCACTTTTCCTTAGTCCCATAAACCACACCATCCACCTCACATCACAATACTTCATCCAAAGCACCTATTCTAGAGGAACTCCCCATCACTAATCCACATCAAGCTTCCACTTCCACACCTCAACCTTCATCATAATCGATAACATGTACATGTGGTCAGACCCAATCATCACCATCAACATCCATACAAGGGGGACATCCCTCCACATCTTCCACATCATCTACCTCACCCATTACCACCCATATATCATCACCCATACAACCAACTCCACAAGCACCCATCATCATTTCATTCACACCAGAATCACCAATCATCCATCAAATTCCTCAACCAAATCCATCTTCATCTCCACCAATTGATGTCTCACAAGTCGATTTAATAGATTGTGAGATGCCATTCCAACATACATCACTCCCATAATCTAAGCCACAAGTCACCCTAGAGTCCCACATCTCCATATCCACTCCATCCACATCATCACCCACACAAGTTGTAGTCCACCTCGCTAGTCCTAGCATTGGTGAGTATGTGGTTCAAGATGTCACAATCACACCACTCAACATCCAAACTATTAGGGATTATGGTCACCCATGTGACCCACCCTTATCCATAGGAGTAGTGTACAATATGGGTTCATCACCTAACAAAATCAATTTTGTATATGGGGGGTCGATTCATCATCCGATCCACTTCCCCTAGATGAACCCAAGCAACCATCCTCTGCCAACCTCGAACACATGACTAATCTTGATTTCCCATCATGATATTTTCATTGGGTTAATTGGCAAGGATATGGCTTAGGATGATATGAATAGGGTATGCATGAGATCATTGAACCTCAATATTGAGAAGCGCATGACCATTCAAGTCTAGGATACAATCCATAATCTATTGATTCCTCTTTTGAGCGAGCCTTTCAATGACTCAATCTAGATCATGAAGAGGAAAACTATCACAATGATGACTTTGAGGATGAATTATATGAAGAATACAATATCATGTCGATAGCTTTAGATGAATCCAAAGAGGAATCAATCCCAATCACACCATTCATTGAATAAGATGAGTATTATCTCATAATGTTCCCCATCCATCAACCCATATTTCATTTGCTTCTCCCAAGGGAGTGAGTTGAGCCAATCGGTGAACCACCACCTCCACTTCATTGATCACCTCACAACAACATGATGTAACATATGTACATAACAAAAAAAAAAAAATATTTTTGAATTTTTGCATTTGCATATCCCTACCATTTGCATTTATACATGTTGCTTGTTGCTATCTAGGTTTTCAAGGTTCATTCATTGATTCCAAGAGGTAAGACAAACCACCCTTCACATCGCAACCACCATTCCCCCACTAAGTCATCATGAATCTTATTGACTTATTCACACCACTCCGTAATCCATACGATTTGGCAAAACCAATTCCTATTGACATAAGCCTCATTGATATGGAATGGATTTCATCACCACCATCCTTTTCTGAATTCATCCTTTTCGAGGAATTTTTAAGAGCTTCTACTACTTACATTCCTCCATCACCTTCACCTTCACCTTCACCTTCGCCTTCACCCTTGACTCCTATTATTTTCTAGGTAGAAATGGAAGAGACTATGCTAGAAGAGTTTGATAACATCATTGATGACATTCATCTGATCCCAATGCCCCATCATCTTGAGGAAGGTTCACACATGGCCATTGAAGATACTATAGATGTGAACCTTAGTACATATGTAGACAATCCATAAATTGTTAAACTTGGAAAAAGTTTATCCATTGATGAACAAGAGCAATTCATAGATCTCCTCAAGAGAAAGAAGGGCATATTTGCATGGTCCTATAAAGACATGCCTGGTCTTGACCCTAACTTGGTTGTCCACAACTTAACCTTGCATCCTGATGCTAAGTCGATCAAACAAAAACTAAGAAAGTTACATCCTACCATTGCCCTCATGGTCAAAGAAGAACTTCAAAAGTTGTTAGATGTGGGTTTCATTCAACCCATTGATTATCCTGAGTGGCTATCAAATATGGTACCCATTCGTAAGTCTAATGGGGTGATTCACATTTGCACTAACTTTTGAGATCTTAACAAAGCATGTCCTAAGGATGACTTTCCTCTACCAAACATTGATACTCTTGTCAACACTTGCACTGGCCATGAAATGCTATCTTTAATGGATGGTTTTTAAGATATAACCATATTCGAATCAATCCTGATGACCAACACAAAACAACATTCACAACACCTTGGGGGACTTTTTGTTACAAGGTAATGCCATTTGGCCTTAAAAATGTAGGTGCCACTTATCAACATGCCATGACATACATCTTCCATGATTACATGCATAAGATCATTGAAGACTATGTGGATGATCTATTGGCCAAATCTAAAACCCGACAAGAGCACATCGGTGTCTTGGAAAATGTTTTTGATCGACTTCTAGAGCATAATGTAAGGTTGAACCCCAAGAAGTGTGTCTTCGGTGTCACTTCAAGAAACTACTAGGATTCATTATCTCCAAGAGAGGCATTGAAGTGGACCCAAACAAGGTCAAGGCCATTATGGAGATGCCTCCCCCAACAAACTTGAAAGAGTTGCATAGTTTACAAGGAAAGATCCAATCAATCCATCATTTCATCATGCAACTCTCTGACAAATGTAGGCCTTTCAATCACCTGCTACAAAAGGGGGTGACATTTTCATGGATAGAAGAATGTCAAAAATCTTTTTATGATATCAAGCAATACTTGGCTTCTCCACCAGTCTTAACTCCACCTCGCTTGGGGGTCCCCTTCCATATTTATGTTTCAGTAATGAACTTTGCATTAGGGATAATGCTTGCATAGAAAAATGAAAACAACCAAGAGCAAGCAGTCTATTACATTAGTCAAACATTGGTAAGCTATGAAACCAGATACACTTATGTGGAAAAATTATGCCTAGTAGTGGTTTTTACCACTAAGAAACTCAGATATTACATGCTAAGTCACACCACTTATGTCATAGCTCATGAAAACCCTCTACGTTACATGATGACTCACACTTACAACAACACCTACACCACAAAATGGATAATGCTTCTAATAGAATTTGATCTTGAGTTCATTAGTCAAAAATCCATTAAAGGTCAGGTGATAGCCGATCAGCTTGCGGAAGCTCCACTTCCTAGTGATCAACCCTTGATTATTGAGCTCCTAGATGACTCGGTATTTACCATCACTGAACAGGAGGAAGATGTCATTCCTGAAGAGGATGTGGATATCACACTCTTCTTTGATGGTTCTAAGTGTAAAAAAGGACAAGGTGTAGGAATCATGTTTCATACACCCCAAGGGGTACCTATTCCATTATCATTCAAACTTGATTTCCCATGCACAAATAATAATGTAGAGTATGAAGCCTTAATATTAGGACTTCAAGCAGCCATAGCTATGGGTATAAAGCATATCAGGATATTTGGTGATTCCCAACTTGTCATTCATCAAGTAAATGGATCGTACCAATGCAAAGAACCAGTCTTAAAACTTTATCATGAAGTAGCAATGAAATTGCTTACAAAATTTGACTGGTATGAAATCGATAGTTTACCTCATTCGACTAATAGATTTGTAGATGTGATGGCCTCTCTAGGATCATTGATTCCAAAGAACTCTTTAGGAGAGGTACAACCATTAATTATCACAACAATCTCTAAATCTACAATTTCTCATGCTGAATCTAAATATGAGAAGGATATTTGCTTTATCCATACCGAACCATATGAGCCTTGGCTTAATCAAGTAAAAGACTTCCTCAAGTTTGGAACACTCCCATCAGACATGTCATGAACTACCAAATGAACTTTCAAGCAAAAGGTAGCTCATTTCACTCTCTTGGGGGACGTGTTGTATAGATGTGGTTATGATGGAGTCCTCCTCCATTGTCTCGAGCCTACAGAGGCACAAAGAGCAATATTTGAAGCTCATGATGGTACTTGTGGTGGTCACTTTAGTGGAATGGCCATCACAAAGTGCATTTTATGCATGGGTTATTATTGGCCCACCATGGAACATGATTATTGCACTTATGTCAAGAAATGTCAACAATATCAACAACATGCTAATTTAACTCATGTGCCATCACAAGCATTACAACCTATTCATATTCTTTGGCCCTTTTCACAATGGGGTTTGGACTTGATTGGTAAAATCTCACCTCCTTCCTCGGGACAACACACATTCATCATCACTACCACTGAATACTTCATGAAGTGGGTCGAGGCAATTCCTCTAACCAGTATGATAGGACCTCGAATTGTGGAGTTTATACTTCAACATATCATCTATCACTTTGGTATCCCCTCAAAAATAATCTCTGACAATGGTAAGTCTTTCAAAAACAAGGATGTTCAAGCACTTTGCAAGAAATATAATATCCAACATAGTTTCTCGACTCCTTATTACCCATAGATAAATGGATAAGTTGAGGCAACCAATAAGACCTTGATCACTATTCTCAAGAAATTAGTCAAATAAAATCATCGAGATTGGCATACTCAGATCCCCTTGGTATTATGGGCTTATCGAATGAGCATTCACATGCCTATCAGGGCAACACCATTCTCATTGGTCTATGGTGTCGAAGCCATCATGCCTCTTGAGCTCGAGATCCCCTCACTACATATTTCATTATAGGAATTCATAGATGATGATACTGCTAGACAAGCACATCTTGACCAACTCACACTCCTCGATGAAAGGTGAATCAATGCCTTGGAGCATTTACGAGTATATCAGGATCATTTAAAGTGTGCTTACAATACCAAAGTCCATCTACATGAATTCCAAGTAGGAGATCTTGTCCTTAAAGAGAATCAACAAAACACCAATGCATTACCACATCTTCATGATAAATTCATGGCTAATTGGTTAGGTCCATATATTGTCACACAAAATGTGGGTCAAGGAACTTATAGGCTTGCCAATCTAGAGGGAGTAGAAGAGCTTGAGCCACTAAACATCATCCACTTGAGAGTGTTCTATGCCTAATGTGATTTATATATATGTATATATACATGGCTATAAAAAAATTGCATTTGCATATCTCGATCATTTGCATAATCACATTCATTGTCACTTTCACACATTCCATCCACCATATTAGGGGTCATTTGCTCAGTTTAGATAATAATTGATCCAATAAGTCTTGTCGCCTTAATCAGGGGCACCCTCAAGTTCACACCCATCTCATTGCACCATTTCATAAGTCAAGTCATCATTTGCAATACAAATTTCCATCATCCCTAGGTGTTTTTGGTCACTCAGCCACTCCTAGTGTTTCAAGCAACCTCCAATACATGTCGAGTTTTCTCTAGGACCAAGGCACATTTTCACTAAGAAAATATTGAGTTCTGGGAGTTGACTCTAACATTCTTGAACCAAACACATCTCACACCTATTAAAAACATCTTGTGTCAAAGAGGGATAACACCATGATTGGGTTGAACCTCAAAGCAAAAAAGTCATCTTTGCTTGTCCCATTATGCACATAGTCCAAAATCAAAATAGTGGTCTTCACCACTAACAACACTTCCAAATAAAATAATGAGTAGTAAGGATAGGGTAAAATTCTCATCACACCTCGGTTGAGAATCCGATTCCCCAAAGCTCTAACTCTTTTACAAATCACACACCATAGATCCTCAAGTAGTAAGGATAGAACTACATTTCCATCTAGATGGTTAGGTAGTCTAATTCCCCAAATCTTAGAGATCATATCATTGGACTATGGAGCTAATCTCCACCTAGGCTATATGAAGAACATGTGCTTATACTGAGAGGGGGTGAAAAGTATAAGATAAAAATTTTTGCTTTTTAATCCAAATAATAGCATCAACAATATTAAAGTAGTAAACATCACACAAAGCATCACACACATGAGAGACATGATTTTACATGGTTCACCCAATGTGGGCTACTCCACGGAGAAAATATTTCTTATAAATTTTTCTCAAATAAATTCTCTTGGGAATCCTTTCCCTACAATGTTTATGGACCTCTATCCAAAGGAGATACCAATCCCCTTGATCAAGTTAGTGGATCTCTATCCATAGGAGACACCAATATCCTAATCTCTACTCTGGTTGGTGATCCTCTAGAAGACCTCTACCTCCACTACCCTTAGAAAATGGAACTCTATCCATAGAAGACACCTGTCCTCCCTACTCTAGTTGGAGATCTCTATCCTCAACTCTGTCACCTCCAAAGCTCTATCTCAAATCTGTACTAAACATAGTCCTTCGGTCTAGCACAAATCTATCCTCAATCTCTATCTCTGGTCTAGCACAAACCTATCCTCAAATCTGCACCAAACTCTATCCTCGAATCTGTACTCAATCTCTGTCCTCAAATCTATCCACAAGTCTTCTCAAAGACTTACCTCAAATCTGCTCAACAAGTCCACACTAGAACTTGTCCAATCTCATAGAAACATAAAGAGAATTGTTAGAGACTCAATATATTCTATACTCATCACAATGCTCAATCACTTTCTCAAATCAATTTAGAATATAGAATAGTTTGTTTTATGGAACTTGAACAATCACTTCACACATCCACTTGACTAGGCTCAACCAACTCTACTCAACCAATCACTCAATGAAACAATCCTTCCTTACAAACCCTAGTCCAAGTATATGAACCTTCACTCAAAATGTTTCCAACAATGCTTATCAACCAATCTCACATAACAATGATACTCATGTTCTTTTCAAACCCTAGTTCAAGTTCTTCACTCAACCAATGGCTTCAACAACAATGCTTATAAAACAAGGTTTTAACAACAACTCTTTATTCCAGAAAACCTTGAAGCATTAACTCAACACACTCAATAAGGAAACCCTAATCAAGTCCTTTTCACTCCAAACTTATTTTCCAGAAAACCAACCAATCAACTCAACTATGGAAGAATGTGCTCATACCTTTTTCTTGATGATGAAGGAACCTCAAAAATCTGCCACAACCACAAACACTTCTTTGCCAAGCTCAAAGGAAAGTTAGAAGATGATAAAACTCTCTCACAAGATACAATGCAAATATCAAAACACACATACACCTTATCACTCCATCTTAAAGAAAGCATCCATCAACATATACAAAAATAATTGACCAAATACACCTTATAATCTCCCAATTAAAATAATATTCAATACCAAGAATAATATCAATACAATCTCCTTTTCAAAATAACTCAATGGCAATAAGTCCTCTCAACACTTTAAATCTTCAATAAACCAATGTGACACAAATACTTTATTTAAAAATAAATCTAACTCCTTATTCCTCCAATTAACCAAAAATAATGATTAATTAAAAACCTTTTTAACTAACCCTTTTAACTCCCTAAGACCTCATGTCAAACCTTAGGCATCATAAAATATATTAAAAATTTTATTACCTTTGCCTTGGTGAGACTCGAACTCATGACGCCACCTCAACCAGTGCCCTAGCCATGGCTCCAACCACCACATGAGCTAGGTGCTCATTTAGGGAGTAAAGAGCACCATGTGCTCTATATGTCCCCTAATGCACCTAAACAAAAATCATGCATCCTTCCTTCGACGCTTCAAACACAACCAACAAAACAATGTTGCCATCGAATCGATCACGGGTCACTCCGCACCCAAGCACCTTAGCCTTTGACCACTTGCCACTAGGCCACGCTGCCTAGATGGCTCTTGAATTTTGGCACTCATCAACTTTATCCTTTTTCTTGGCGCTTAAGACAAGATTCTTGTCTTCTTCTTCGCATGAATTCTCACAACACACGATTGCACTTTTTCTTATTCGAACAAAAGGATAATTTAAATGCCACTAAGGCATATAGTTTATATACCATTTTCCACCTTTAAACTTGAACGTCGATGCCTTTGATATTTAAATAATTAATTTATAAATTATTTAAATTCTTTAGAATTTAAATATTATAAATTAACTTTTAAATCCTTTTGGCTTTATTAAAGCCTTCTTTGATTTTACCACTTTGTATAAATAATATTTATTTATAAAATTTAAATTCAATTTGAATTTAAATATTTTATAAAATAAATATTAAAACTTCCTTGGGATTTTATGAAAAACCTTTTATTTTTGCTCACCCATGGTTTTAATAAAAACCCTTCTAACTTATGCTTCCACATAATATTAAAAATATTATGAAGCTCTTTTGCCTTTAACCTTTGCATTGTTCCTCTTGACCTTTTGACATCAATGGTAGCTTATTCCTTGACATCAATGACAACTTCGTTCCTTGACATCAATGACAACTTTGACTCAAAATGTCCAACAATCTCCCCCTTTGTCATTGATGGCAACCCAAATTATTTTTACTAAAAACTTAACCTTTTCTTTGTTCTTCTCCCCTGGGACATTGCTCTCCCTGGCTCAATGCTCTTTTCAAATCTCTCCTCTTTACTCAAATACCAAATCTCTCCCCTTACTCAAATCTCTCCCCTTTTGACATCAATGGCAAAGGGTCACCTTTGGGGCTCGGGGCTAAGAATGAGTCTCTTAGCTTAGCCCCTCCCCCACCTCCTCTTGAGGTGGTTAGTTCTGGGGTGGGAGTCTTACTCCCAGTTTTCCTCGAAGATACTCAAAGGTTTCCTTTGAAAGTGGCTTAGTGAAAATATCTGCTATCTGTTCCTTTGTAGTAACATATTCCAACCTGACCTGTTTATCTATCACCTGTTCTCTCAGAAAATGATACTTAATCGGAATGTGCTTTGTCTTGGAGTGCATCACTAGATTTTTTGAGATACTTATAGCACTTGTATTATCACATAGTATGGGAATAGGATGATCATGTTTTATCTTGAAGTCTTCTAGAGTTCACTTCATCCATAACACCTGTGTACAATTGGCTACTATTGCAATATATTCTGCTTCTATTGTAGATAAGGATACTAAAACCTACTTCTTACTTAGCCAAGAGACTAAATAGTCTCCAAGAAAGAATGCTCCTCCACTTGTGCTTTTTCTGTCATCAATGTTGCCAGCCCAATCTGCATCTGTATATGTTGTCAATGTGAAACTATCACTTTTGGGATACCAAAGCCCAAAATCCATAGTCCCTTTTAGATACCTAAAAATTCTTTTTACCACTGCCACATGTGTTTCCTTAGGTGCTGCCTAAAACCTTACCACTAATCCCATTGACTGTACTATGTCTGGTCTTGTAGCTATAACATACAATAAGCTACCAATCATAGATCTGTATAATCTCTGATCTACCTCTAGAGATTCATCATCCTTACTCAACTTGCATCCTATGACCATGGGGGTACTTACCGGTTTACAATCTTCTAACCTGAATTTCTTTAACATTTCTTTTATATACTTGGCTTGTGAGAGAAATACCCCTTTCTCTGATTGTGAAATCTGAAGTCCAAGAAAGAAGGACAATTCACCAAGCATAGACATCTCAAATTCATTTTGCATGTTCTTAGAAAATTCTTTACACATCTTATCATTGTTTCCCCCAAAAATGATGTCATCAACATAAACAACCATAATTAGTAGATCATTCCCTTCATTTTTGATGTATAAATTATTGTCTGCTATTCCTTTTTTGAATCCATGTTCTTGAAGATACTTATCCAATCTTGAGTACCATGCTCTCGGAGCCTGCTTTAGACCATACAATGCCTTTTTCAATCTGCATACATGATCTGGTTTATCTGCTAATATGAATCCTTCTGGTTGTTCAATATAAACTTCTTCTTCTAGAACACCATTTAGAAATGTTGACTTAACATCCATCTGATATACCTTGAAGTTTTTGAAACTTGAGAAGGCTAAAAACATTCTTATGGCTTCAAGTCATGCAACTGGAGCAAATGTCTCATCAAATTCAATTCCCTCTACCTGTGCATAACCTTTGCATACTAACCTTGCTTTATTCCTGACCACCTGTCCATATTCATTTAACTTGTTTCTGAATACCCATTTTGTGTCGATCACATTTTTGTCCTTTGGTCATGGAACAAGTTCCCAAGTCTTGCTTTTCTCTATCTGATCTAATTCCTCATCCATTGCCTTAATCCAAAATTTATCCTCACTTGCCTGAGTGAAGTCTTTTGGCTCAATCTTAGATAGCAAAGAAAAATTTGCTTGTTGAGATGGTGTTATTATCCTTCTCCTTGTCTGTCTTTCATCTGGATTCCCAATGATTTGCTCTTTTGGATGATGCTTCTGTACATACCTGGATGGAGTTTTGGGAAGAAGTCTTTGTGTTTCTTCTTCTTCTTTATCTGATTCCTCACAAAACTCTTCTTGACAACTTCCATCTTCTTGATACACAATTTGTTGAACTGGTTCTCTTGAATCTATCTTCTCATCAATTGTTACATTTATACTTTCCACCATAGTACGTGTTCTCTTGTTGAAGCATCTATAGGCTTTACTCCTTGAGGAATAACCAAGAAAAATTCCCTCATCACATCTTGGATCAAACTTGCCTAAGTTTTGATCTTCTCGTCTTATGTAACACTTGCTTCCAAAAATCTTGAAGTGTTTTACAGTGGCTAGTCTTCCTTTCCAAAGCTCATATGGAGTCTTGTGATGGTTTACCCTCATTTGAGCCCTAGTGATTATGTATACTACTATGTTGACTGCTTCTCTCCAAAATCCATCTGAGAGCTTAGACTCATTTAGCATAGCTCTAGCCATATTCTCAATAGTCCTATTTTTCCTTTCAACTACTCCATTTTGTTGAGGAGTTCTTGCTGCTGAATATTCTCTTTTGATTCCATGTTGTTCACAAAACTCTACAAATTCATTTGAAGTAAATTCTCCTCCTCTATCAGATCTCAAACACTTAATCCTTTTTCCAGTTTCATTTTCAACCAATTCCTTAAATGCTTTGAATTTTTCAAAGGCCTCTGACTTCTCTTTCAGGAAAGCTACCCAAACCATTCTGGAATAATCATCTATAAATAGTATAAAGTAGCTCTCACCCTGAATACTTTGTGTTCTGGTAGGACCACATAGATCAGTATGTATTAGACTCAATGGCTCAGATGACATATATCCTTTTGATTTAAATGTTGTCCTAGTTTGCTTTCCATGTTGATAGGGTGCACAGATTGTGCTTTGAGGTCTTCTTATTTTGGGTAAATCTCTGATCGCCTGTTTATTGCTTATGTTGACTATGTTATCAAAATTCAAGTGACCCAATATTCTATGCCACAACCAACTCTCATCTTCTTGTGATAGAAAGCACTTTTCCCCTTTGATCTCATTGAGCATGTATAAATTGTTTGGGGTTCTTCTTGCATTGGCAATGACTTTTCTAGTTTCTGATTTTCTTATCTCACATCTATCTGGATGGAAAGTAACCATATACCCTTGATCACAAAGTTGACTTATACTTAGCATATTATGTTTTAACCCTTTAACATACAACACATTTTCTATTTTTGTTTTCCCATTATCTAAACTTAGAGTTCCTCTTCCACCAATCCTTGTTGATCCATTATCACCAAAACTTACTGATCCTCTATTGGTTTCTTTTAGTACAATGAATTTGTCTTTGTCTCCTGTCATGTGACTAGAGCAACCACTATCAAGATACCATTGTTCTTCTTTATCCTGAGCATGAAGGGTTGTTTGAACTAACATTGATCTAGCCTTAACATTTTCCCTTTCATCTTTCCTAGTTGTTGAAATTGTTTTTCTAGACTCAGGAAGTATCATTTTACACCATCTAGCCTTGTGCCCAAAATTATTGCATTTGTAACATATAATATCATCATCCATAAGAGGTGCAAAAGAATTGAAATTTCTATTGACATTGTTTCTTGCATGATTAATACAATGTACAACTCTATGACCATATTTATTACAAGAAAAGCAATGACCATGGAAGAAATTATGTAACCTGTTTGGATGCCTTGGAGTTTGTGGTGGAGTATTCTTCCTCTTGTGATTAACTCTTATCCAAGGTTCTTCTTTGCTTTCTTCCTTTCTGATATCCTTTGCTTGCTTATCCTTGTTTGAAGTTTCTACTTTTTGAAGACTTGATTCCTCTTTCTGTTTCTTATACTCTACATCTTGTAGTACCTTGGTCCTTTCAACTTCATTCCTTAGATAAACAATTTTTGCTTCCAATATTTCACATTCTATTTCTCTTGCTCTTAACAGATCTGTCATATCCTACTCAATTTTCTTTCCTTCTTCCACCTTTATCTTGAGTTCTATGAGATTTTGTAGAAGTTCCATCCTTGCTTCTTCATCCTCTTGAATTTGTTCCTTCAAGCTTGAATTCTTCTCTCTAATTCTTTCCAAATTTTTAAGAGCAACAAATAATTCCTCTTTTATGTCAAACATAGTCTCCTCTTCATTTTCTTGAAGTCATGTGTGTTACTGATGGATCCTCCTCCAAGTTGTTAGTCTTTTCATGGAGAGACCCACTCTGATACCAATTGAAGAACATGTGCTTATACTGAGAGGGGGGTGAATAGTATAAGATAAAATTTTTGCTTTTTAATCCAAATAATAGCATCAATAATATTAAAGTAGTAAACATCACACAAAGCATCACACACATGAGAGACATGATTTTACGTGGTTCACCCAATGTGGGCTACTCCACGGAGAAAATATTTCTTATAAATTTTTCTCAAATAAATTCTCTTGGGAATCCTTTCCCTACAATGTTTATGGACCTCTATCCAAAGGAGATACCAATCCCTTGATCAAGTTAGTGGATCTCTATCCACAGGAGACACCAATCTCCTATCTCTGCTCTGGCTGGTGATCCTCTAGAAGACCTCTACCTCCACTACCCTTAGCAAATGGAACTCTATCCATAGAAGACACCTGTCCTCCCTGCTCTGGCTGGAGATCTCTATCCTCAACTCTATCACCTCCAAAGCTCTATCTCAAATCTATACTAAACATAGTCCTTCGGTCTAGCACAAATATATCCTCAATCTCTATCTCTGGTCTAGCACAAACCTATCCTCAAATCTGCACCAAAATCTATCCTCAAATCTGTCCTCAATATCTATTCTCAAATCTATCCACAAGTCTTCTCAAAGACTTACCTCAAATCTGTTCAACAAGTCCACACTAGAACTTGTCCAATATCATAGAAACATAAAGAGAATTGTTAGAGACTCAATATGCTCTATACTCATCATAATGCTCAATCACTTTCTCAAATAAATTTAGAATATAGAATAGTTTATTTTATAGAACTTGAACAATCACTTCACACATCCACTTGACTAGGCTCAACCAACTCTACTCAACCAATCACTCAATGAAACAATCCTTCCTTACAAACCCTAGTCCAAGCATATAAACATTCACTCAAAATATTTCCAACAATGCTTATCAACCAATCTCACATAACAATGATACTCATGTTCTTTTCAAACCCTAGTTCAAGTTCTTCACTCAACCAATGGCTTCAACAACAATGCTTATAAAACAAGGTTTTAACAACTCTTTATTCTAGAAAACCTTGAAGCATTAACTCAACACACTCAATAAGGAAACCCTAATTAAGTCCTTTTCACTCCAAACTTATTTTCTAGAAAACCAACCAATCAACTCAACTATGGAAGAATGTGCTCATACCTTTTTCTTGATGATGAAGGAACCTCAAAAATCTGCCACAACCACAAACACTTCTTTGCCAAGCTCAAAGGAAGTTAGAAGATAATAAACTCTCTCAAAGATACAATGCAAATATCAAAACACACATACACCTTATCACTCCATCTTGAAGAAAGCATCCATCAACATATACAAAAATAATTGACCAAATACACCTTATAATCTCCCAATTAAAAATAATATTCAATACCAAGAATAATGTCAATACAATCTCCTTTTCAAAATAACTCAATGGCAAGAAGTCCTCTCAACACTTTAAATCTTCAATAAACCAATGTGACACAAATACTTTATTCAAAAATAAAGCTAACTCCTTATTCCTCCAATTAACCAAAAATAATGATTAATTAAAAACCTTTTTAACTAACCCTTTTAACTCCCTAGGACCTCATGTCAAACCTTAGGCATCATAAAATATATTCAAAATTTTATTACCTTTGCCTTGGTGGGACTCGAACTCACGACGTCGCCTCTACCAGCCCTAGCCATGGCTCCAACCACCATGCGAGCTAGGCGCTCGCTTAGGGAGTAAAGAGCACCACGTGCTCTATAATGCTCCCCTAATGCGCCTAAGCAAAAATCATGCGCCGCTTTCCTTCGATGCTTCAAACACAACCAACAAAAAATGCTACCATTGCGAATCGATCATGGGTCACTCCATGCCCAAGCACCTTAGCCTTTGACCACTTGCCACTAGGCCATGCTACCTAGATGGCTATTGAATTTTGGTGCTCATCAACTTTATCCCTTTTTGCTGGCGCTTAAGACAAGGTTCTTGTCTTCTTCTTCGCATGAATTCTCACAACACACGATTGCACATTTTTCTTATTCGAGCGAAGGGATGATTTAAATGCCACTAAGGCATATAGTTTATATACCAATTTCCACCTTCAAACTTGAACGTCGATGCCTTCGATATTTAAATAATTAATTTATAAATTATTTAAATTCTTTAGAATTTAAATTTTATAAATTAACTTTTAAATCCCTTTGGCTTTATTAAAGCCTTCTTTGATTTTACCACTTTGTATAAATAATATTTATTTATAAAATTTAAATTCAATTTGAATTTAAATATTTTATAAAATAAATATTAAAACTTCCTTGGGTTTTATGAAAAACCTTTTATTTTTGCTCACCCATGGTTTTAATAAAAACCCTCCTAACTTATGCTTCCACATAATATTAAAAATATTATGAAGCTCTTTTGCCTTTAACCTTTGCATTGTTCCTCTTGACCTTTTGACATCAATGGTAGCTTATTCCTTGACATCAATGACAACTTCGTTCCTTGACATCAATGACAACTTTGACTCAAAATGTCCAACACTATATATGCTTGATTGGCAGTGGAGTATGCTCATGCGTGGTGACATGTCTCTCATGAAGAGACCTTTGATCACACATAAGGACAAGCTAGTTTCTTGGTCTTCTCCATGATATGTTTCATATAAATTTTCCCAATATGGGTTAATGAACTCAATTGCACACACATTTGTTCTTGATTGACTTGATTCATCACCATGCTCATGATTAGTAAATGAACATTTACTACACACACATTTTGTCTTGAAGAATTTAGATAGAACTTAGTGAGTTTGTTCAACATCACTAGGATATTTGAGTCTTTGTAAAACAAATCCAAATCAGTCATCCATAATACAACATAACATCCATATCATTATCATACCATTACATGATTTTTCACTTCATATTTCACCATTAGATGTTAGTGTCCCTGATTAAAGCAACAATAATAAATATGGTCAAGTAAAATCTAAACTACAATGATCATTAGAGCATCATTTCACTTGTATTTTTATCATCATAAAGCATATACACCATCATTACATTACATCATATACACATGAATTCACATAAAATCACATACAAAAATAAAGGTCATGTATATATGTATTTATATAATTATAAATTGCATATACAAAGAATACCCAAAGGCTATATACAATGGAGAACTAAGGCTCATATACAAAAGCGCATCCCAAGGCACTAGCTAGCATCTATAGGTAGACCCCTATGATCTTGATGGGTTAGAATCCCAAGGAAACCTAGAGCAAGAATCACTATGCCTAAAAGAACTCACTATGAAGGAGGAAGGTCATACTGATAGCCCAATGTTATGCTACATAAGCAGATCCTCCAACTCTTGAATATAGCCCTCATAGGATCAAAGGTGAGAACATCCTATCTTTGATGAGTATTCATTCATGCCAGCTCTTCTTGGAGCCTTGTTATTGTATCCTTACCTCCACCTACCACCATCTATATATTTTGCTCTATTCATAGCCGAGCATTCTTAGAATCCTGCATTGCTATCACTACATCTTACTCTACCACCATCTATTGGAGTTGGTTTCACTCAGCCTAAGGCTCAGCCCACTCCTCCTCACTTTGACCATGAGATCTCTATGGAACCTCCTCCATACCATCCCCACAATCACTGCCACCTCCAATATATAAAGGTTACTCTATTGCAATGCTTGCTTGCCTCCCTCCTCTATTTAATTGATGATGTCTCTAACATCGAGGAGTATCCTCTACCTTGGTTGTTGCCTCCCTGTAAACCCTCATCAACCACCTGACTCAGTATCCATGAAGTCTATAAAGTGAACCATGCATCATAGTCAGTTGTGGTCTTAGCATCATCCACATATGAGAGATCTATCTCCTCATCATCCTCATACTCCACCCACCACTCCTCCACACAAGGTAGGCTTGACTCATCAGCTTGATGCCTGTAGAGCACGATATTAAAAACCTCAAATTTATAAGGTCTTCTACTTCAAAAAAACAAATTTGAGTAAAAGTTACAAGAATGGATAAGCTGCCAAGAGGAACTTTTCAATATAGGAGATATTATTAGAATACAAAGCCATATTTAATAAAAGGAAAAGTTCAAAAATAAAATATATATCAAAGACAATTTTTTAAATTCAATGGGCAACATCATGAGAATATTATTTAAAAATCTTATCAAAGATGCAAGATAGTAACAAGTGAATCTAATCAAATAGTTCAAACAAAAAAAAATATTTGGTATATAGATTCAGGAGCTAGTCATCATATGACTAGAAATTTACATTGGTTTGAATCTTTAGAAGTCGAGGATAATTTATATTTAAATATTGAAAATGATAAGAGATATCTAGTTCCTAGGAATGGTATAGTAATACCTAGATACCATTTTCAAAATTTATACTAAAGGATGTTATGTATGTTCTAGGATTATCAACTAATCTCATTTCAGTTACTCAATTGGTTGAAAATAAAATATCAATTGAATTCAAATGTATAAATGAGCATAATAAATAGATCATCAAGAATAAAATTATAACATAAGCTATAGGATCAAGTAAAAATGGAATATATTCTTTAAATTCAATTTGTTTTTCTTAAGATCTTATTAAATATTTGTCTCAATATGAAATTGATGATAAATTGCCTGAGTCTTCTAAAATATAGAGTACATGAAATTGGATTCAGTAGTCCTATCAATGCAAGTATTAGGTGAATGCAAGGTTCAATATGATAAAACAGATACAAGAAAATCATAGGCTCATATGCATTGCAAAGTCACTTGAGGTTTGAATACAAATATGAAGACCATGATTGAAGACTAAAGTCTTCAATAACCAAATAATATAATACAATGGGGTGTTGGAGTATATTACATTATTTGGTACATGCTAATGTACTCCCATGGTACCTTCATGGTACATTTTTAAATAATAGATTAGGGTTGAGTCATATTTTAGAGTGTGATTTATATTTCCTCTTTTATGTAAGTGTGAATGTGCAAGAAATGCACAAGTTTCATGTTATTTAGAGTGCAAATGTAAGTTGAGTCTATGTGCACAAGTGTCTTATATGTAAGAGTGCAAATATGTAATGTAAATATGTGCACAAGTATCTTAGATTAGAGAGTGCAAGTAGAAGTGTAAGAGTCATGTATAGGTGTGCATATATTATAGATTCAAGTGTTCATCAAGTATGCAAGTGGCAAGTAGATAAGCCAAGATTCATGAGACTTGTCATATGGAGAGCAATAGTCAAGTATCCAAAGATTCATATACCTATGGCTATATTATGGAGACAGTGCTCCATCACAAGCATCAAGATCATTATTATCATATACAATTGTAATATAAAGTGGAGTAATAAAGCTTGTATATATTTTGAGCAATTAATATTGTAAGTTGTTCTACATGCATAGTACATGTATGATTCAAGCTATTTACATTCATATTTCAGCATATTATTGAATTTTATTTTATTTATTATAATCCTTGATATACATATTAATTTGCTCATATTATTCTACTCATATCATTAAATTGACCTTATTATATTGTGGTTATTTTATATGTGTTCCTATGATATATAACCTATGATATTTTGTAGTAGTATTAAGGATTAAAAATCCATTAAACTCAACATCCCATAGATTATTATTTTGAATAAAATATAAGAAATATCTCATACTTGATTTTAATTTTCTAATTCTCCTAAATTTTTCATCCAACTTGGTAATGGCATTGAAATCCTATGATCATGAATCAGATTTTTTGGTCTTTATTTCTCATAAAGGCTTCAATTCCACTCCATACTTCTAATCTACCTAACTAATTTGTAGGTCCATGGACATTCAAAAGGATAAAATAATTATCTATAATGTAATAAGTGACTAAAGAGGTTATCCAATGCCTAGTTTTTTAAATGGTTACACAGGAGGTTCTAATAGGACTTCAACATCTTAGATTCTCCTTGTCACTCCTTTATAATCCACAACATCCTAGTTACATCTTGCCCATATTGCTTTCATAGTTTGTAAACTTCTTTTTTTATCATTTTAGTTTCCTAAATACAAAGAATATCATGTTTATTACTTGAAAAAAGGTTTATAGTACACCTCTACTTTAAGGAGGTATTAGCACCCCTTATATTCCATGAGATGGTATTCATATATAATTATGGGCTACTAGCCTCGCTTGCGAATTACCAATATCATTCTTCTATTTGGTAAAGAGAAGTTCAATGAACTTAGTTTGTGTTCCTTTCTCTATATTTGCTCTTGTTTCCTTAGATCTCGCTTGATAATTTGAGGGTTTTTCTCTTTTCATTTTTCCTGTATCGGGAGTAGGTCTTATTATTCTATTCCTTAATATTCTTTCACATATTTATTTTTCATTAGACTTATCCTTTCCTGGCTCTACTATGAAAGCTTTTGACTTTTCCTACTCATTTTTTGGTATTTCCTTTTTAATGGTAGAGGTATTAACATCTAATTATTGCATTTTCTCTACAAATTTTCTTCTCTTAAATGGTGCATGGTACTTCAAGAGAGTCTTAAAAATTTTATGAGACACATTCCTTAGGTTCATCAAGAATGTTCATCCTTAAATTAGAATCATACTGAATAGATGGTTTCTTGTTAATATTTTGAACATATTGTATTGCATCCTCTAAGCTCTGATCTATTTTTTCTTCATAGGCTAAAGCCTCAAAAGAATTGGTATTTCTTCCAATATCCTTCCTTATTGGTCTCCATTGTTTATTTACTTTCATATATCTAGACCTATTTTTTGGAAGTTGAAAACTATCCTCATCTGTATCCATTTTTAAGTTTCTCTTATGGTTATCTACATATGATTATGTTGGACTCTTCTTAGGGCATGATATATCAATATGCTCCACCTCATGGCATCTTCTATATCTAAAATATATATTTTCATAATATATGGTTTAGATCCACAACTTACCCCCATACTTAAGAATGATTGATTATGGTAAGGTTTACTTGTCTCAATCATGACCAATATCTGAACATAAATAGCCAAGAATCCATATTTTCTAGTTTTTGAAATCTCAAGAAATTCTTCCAAAGTGTTGCCTATTGCCTTAAATATTTCTATTTTCTAAAATTCAATGGGTAATCCATAGATCCTAACCCATAAAGGTACTAGGGATAGATTTACATTTTTAGTTGCAAACCCTTCATACCAACAAATAAGGAAGAGTCCTACTCTTCCCATAAACCAAGGACACCCTTTTAGAATTCTATCTCTTTTCTTCTTAGAACAAAAAATGGCTAAGAATAAACCTCTAGGAAGAAAGGATAAAATCACTCTTGGAGACTTCCAACTCCTATCAATCCATTTTCTCAAGGTTGAAGCCCCTAGCCAAGACCTATTAAATTTACCAAAAACTACCCTATATTTGATATATGAGAATTACTTCTCCATGAGATACTCACTAACCTCTATTACTAGAGATGATTATAAAGATTTACTTGTAAATTGATCTATGGGAAGAAAACTAAAATTCAAAATCTACTGAAAATTACCAAAAGATCCTATAACAATTATAATATATGAAAAAAACCTAAAAGAATTTGTAAGAAAATTTTATAGGAAAAAGAAGGGAAAAAAAACTTAGCTAAAAAATTCTATGTCTAGACAAAATATCTCATCTCACTTAAACCCTAGCCCTCCATTTCTCTTCTCATAATTTGAACCCTAGCTGATAGATATCTATAATTTCATTTTTCACGACTTGGAAAATTGTCACTACCCTTGTTTCGGATGGTTGAATTCACAGAGTCGTATCTCCCTCAATATTATGAATATTTTATATTCTTGTTGATGTATTGTGAATTTTTTATATTCTTGTTGATTTTGAAATATTTTTAAATTTAGTTATATTCTCCTCAATTAAGTATAAGTCTCAAGTAGTTTAATTGTTTTATAGAGTTATTTTTAAAAAATTAATAAACTTTTCACAATATTTATATATCTTATCTTATGGAAAATATATTTGAATAAGATTTCTTTTTTAAGATGTTTTGAAATAATATCATATGACATGAGCTTAATTGATTAAATGTTTTTATTTTTAAGGAGACTAAAGTTTAAATCTTGTCAAATTATATGTACTATTTCCAAGATATTTTTTAATTAGTTATAAGAAGGGGTTTCTAAAGGGTTCCCTTACATTTTATAAATAAAATAACACTCCAGATCTAGGATAAAACCAAAGACTATAGAGAATATATTAACTCTATAAACCAGTCGATTACAAAACAACAGGCAAAGCAAGCTAGCAACACAACCAACAAAAGGCCATAAAATTATTTCCAAGTTATTTTAATACAAATATGTGATCATAATATATAACAAATAAGACCAATTTCAATCCCATATAACCTATTAAAAAATATATTAAAATTATTTTTATTATATAAAAAAAGTTAATATATTAAGTTAATAAAAATAATAAAAAAAAATTGTGTTACAATTGATTAAAAAATATCATATTGTAGACCTATTCACATGATTATGATAATAAATCTATATCATATGTGATTAAGAGAGCTTTGTCAAAAATCTAATGGATTTTTGTTTGTCATTTCTTATCTCGTGTTATTCAATTGCCAAATAAAATAGAACTTTGTTTTTTATATACATAGAGGAGTTGGTTACATTTTTTATATACCACCTCGTTATTGTTAATCAGTGTGAGGAGGACCACCAATCACTCAGGATTTGTATCATCATCATCACTCTAGCTCGCACTTAGAGGATTCATATCAGACTACTACCTTTGCAAACAAACAAGTATGTTGTTAGCTTTTGAGGATATATGCAGTGGGAGAGATCTAACACAGGTCCTAATAAGATGAAAGAAAGTGAGTCTACAATATGAATGAAATATACTATAAATAGAAAGTGGTAAAAATACAATGCAATATGGAGGATATGGTCACTCCATTAATATAAGCTAAAGAACTACATTGTGCTCCATATAGGAGCTCTACCACTATCTACTACTATCTACTACAATGCTCTTGATATCTATATGTTGCTTCTTATGATCTATCACTATGCAGCCCTTTATATAGGAAAATAGATTCCTTGGCCAACACTCTACCTAGTTGTACAAGTGGACACCTTGCACATTACAACATGCACATTGACACTTGTGCATTTATTACATTGCTTGAAGTAAGTAGCTAACTTCCCCCTAAAGTAATCTCTACTCTAACTATGTACCAAATGTGGTACATTTACATGACCCAAATGATGTAATATATTCTAACTCTAACACCCCCTATATTACATTATTTGGGTATTGAAGATTTCAATCTTCAATATGGATCTTCTTCTTTGTCTTGGACATTGTATTCTTCTTCTCTGTTCTCTGTAACCTATTCAAGCAAGTAGTTAGTATCTTCATAACCTGTTGTTCTTGCTGAAAGAGCTTTCATTTCATAATCATCTGTAGATTCTTCCAGTTCTTCAATTTCTTCTATCCATCCTCCTTTGTTTTCTTCTTTGTGAGTATCTTCATATAGTTTTGTTGCTTCTTCATATTGCAGTTGGTTGAGTAAGGCATAGTGTTGTTGACCTCTCATATTTTTTATTTTGATTCTTCTCTGCTTGCCTTTGTGGTATACTGGTTCTTTATTTTCTTCAACCTGTTCCTTAGGAAATGAATCAGTATTTTTAAATACAACAATGTCTTGTGAGATTTCCATTGAATCTAGTATATATGTATTTCCATGGATTGATCTTGTTGCTTCTATCTCACTTTGGTTTATGATAAGACATGTGTTGATCCCATTCATATATCTGAAATTGATTGTCCAATTGCTTTCTACTAATTTGCATACTGAAATGAGATTGAATGTTAAACCAGGAACATATAGTACTTTTTGTAGTAGAAAGTTTGGAAATGATTTGCTTGGTGTTACACATCCATATCCATGTATAGGATAAGTTTGGCTATCTGCAATTCTTAGTTTGTAGCCATTAGTAATTTCAAGATAGTCAAACCATTGAAGATTTCCAGTCATGTGATGACTAGCTCTTGAGTCAATGTGCCATGTATTCTTCTGCTTTGTTGAGTTTTCCATGCTAGAATTATTTTTGCATTTATGGCATGATATAGAGTGTGTGCTTTGTTCTTGTTTCTTTGTGTGAAAATATGTTCTTCCTTCCATAGAAACTTGGTAGTAGTCTACCTTAATCTTGATCTGGTAAGACCCCCTCTTTTTTTGGTTTAGTTTTTGTAGGCTTCCTTATATCTCCCTAGTTTAAGAGATTGGATATGCTTTATGATTGATAAAGTGCTTTTTGAGAATAGTAGTTCAATTTTGAGTTGATTTTGTAATGTTTTGTAAATAGCAAAAATCAACTTCTATTACACCTTATTACTCCTATTGAACTTAAGCACTTTCTAATTTGATGAGGTTCTATTGGTTGGATTTCTTTTGTCCCTTTAATATGGTTTGAGACAAGTATGCCAATTTATTTCCAACTCTTGATTTTCCTTAATAGACCTCCTTTATAGCCTTTGATATTTAATATTTAATGTTTCTAAATTCCAATTACCTACTTTGATGTAGTATTCCTTATAACTCCCTAATATGGAATATTAGAAAACAATATAATATTTGCAATAATATGATTTTTAATTTCCAAGTTGAAATCCTTATTCCTCCTACTTTATTATTTGTAAATATAAATATTTTGGAATATGCTTGCTTAATATATTACTAATGCTAAGTGAATGAATTGCAATAGTAAATATAATGTGCCCTTATAACTCCAATATATCCTTAGTCTATAGCAAGCAATAAATAGTATATGATTTACCTTTATATTCCTTTACCTTGATGTTGTGAGGTGGTAGATTTGAATCCTTTGAAATGGTAGTCAATGCCTTCTTTGACCGACGCTGAATTCTCCCTTACGTAGCACTTCTTTTCTCTATAACCGACACTGATATTTCTTTAAATAATGCTTGGTCTTATCCTCTATGAATTGAATGTTGGTATGGTTGGTTTTATGACGTATTCCTTCCATGAATGAGATGTTGGATTGTTGATCGAATGAGGTGTTGTATTTGTTGATCTTATGACAACTTCTTAAATGTTGGCTTTCTCCTTCGAATGGTGCACAGGCTTGAATTAGCCTTCTTCCTCTGAATATGCTTCACACCATTCAATGTTAGTCTTCTCTTTGACCTTCGACACTTTTCCTTCTTCAATATGGATGCCTTAAATAGGATTGCTTCCTTGTGACTTTTGGACAAGTGTCACTTGAGCATTACTTAGTAGGCATTGATATTCCAATGTATGCAATGATGAGTTTGGTGGTAACCTCCCAAAGACTTGTAACTCCTCTTGGGTGAGTGTTGGATTATTTATGAATGTTGGATGCTTAGAGCTCTTGTGCCAAGTGGCACTCATGACTTGTGCATGTAAACCTTTCTTCTAATGCTCCAATGATGGGCGTTGATGCCCTATCTTTACCTATATATTTGAAATGTGTGTTGGCTTGCTATGTTTCTTGAAATGCAAGCATTCCCTCTTCTCTTTTCGCATGCTGTCTTGATGAGGATAATGGATGGCACCAGTTGTATTGCTTCTTGGTTCTATGGCACTCTCAATGGTGGTCCTATGGTAGCTTCTTGTGCTCTTCAATGGTGGTCATTCTCTCCAAGTAGAAACCTTGGGTATAGCACTTCTTCCTTTGTATCTTTATGCATGTAATATGTTGTTTGTATATATTTTATAATAGCTAATTGCTAGCCTTTTTGCTTGGCTTTGATAGCGCTTCTTCTATGTAGATGATCTCCCTCTGTATGCTGCCCTTTTCTCTATGTAGACTCGGATGGTAATGGCTTCTTATAATAGCTCCAATGTTGCAGGTGACATGCTTGCTTCTAGGGTTGGATTGGACATGGAGAAATGGTGTTTTTAAACACCTTGATTCTTAGATGTGTGAGCTCTTCGATGGCTCCTTCCTCTTGCTCAAACTCTACCCTTCAACCTACAAAATATGATGTTTGTGTTGCTTCCTATAAATATGATTACTTTTGTCCTTTCAAAGGAACAAAAGAGGTGCTTTGTAATAGTTATATTTGCACCAATACGAAGGACCTTTTTATGAAATCCTTCTTACCTCTTTTAATCTACTTCCTTGGATATTTTAATGATAGTTAATCCAAGCTAATGAGATGTTTTTTTGAAGTAAGGATTTTTGCACTCTGCACTTAAATGAAATCCTTATATTCTCCTTGAATCTTGAGACTCACCAAGTCTCAATTTGAGGCTTCCTTCAAGGATATTAATGGTGGCTTCCTTCTCCACCTTTTTTCTTGTATTGGTGGCTTCCTTTGGCCATGCAGTGCTATAGATTTTTGTGCTAGTTTTGTGCCTTTAACAACACAAACTAATTTTAAATTCAAAAAAGCAACACAAACTAATTTCTTGAGAGTAACTAGTTAAATATCAACTAGTATAGTGTTTAATGGATTAATAACACACTTTTAATGATAATAAACTCTCAGAATGAATTCTAATGCACTCAATAATCTTCTATAATTCTTAAGAGTAATCTATAAATAACCCTTAATGAATATTCTGCAATTTTCACTACAATCAATATTGTAGGATGTAGTCTTCTTGCTTTCTAGATAGATAATAGGTAGATGATAATTTTCTTTCTTTCAAAAATATCCAACTCCTATTAATGTGCAAATATATCTTAAAATGAATTCTCCTTTTTGCACTTTCTTGAAGACTATAATATGAGCCCTTCTTCTTGCAACTTTAATCCAAATATGGTGCTTAATGGAATTTGATAATGAACCCTAATTTAAGTTC
Source organism: Wollemia nobilis (assembly GCA_028583015.1). Lineage (NCBI taxonomy): Eukaryota > Viridiplantae > Streptophyta > Pinopsida > Araucariales > Araucariaceae > Wollemia > Wollemia nobilis. The sequence goes on along the minus strand of JAQPPZ010017049.1, from coordinate 535,654 downwards.
AACTAATTGCACCCTAGTTTCTTACCTTTAATCGCTTCTGTAGTAGATGTAGATCTTGGTGTTTTGTTTCACCAAGTTGTTGCCTTGTAGTGGATGAATTCACAGCTTCTTGTTGGCTATCTAGAATAGCTTCTTGCTTCACCAAACTATGGTCTTGAACTTTCTATCTTGAGCCTTAGGTTTGGTGGCTTGATCCTTCCAATGATCTTCTACCTTCTATTATAGATTCAGAGAACTCCTTTCTCTAAAATTGTGCCTTCTTATTATGAGAGGCAATCTCCAAATCTCCTAGATTTTGTAGGCTTCTTCTGTCTGAATCTTCCTTCAATATTCTTGTTGAATTCTGACTTCAAATAGGATCTTCTTCTTCTCAAGATTCTGAATGTCTTGAGGTCTTCATTGGATTCTTCTTCTAGATTTGGCACTCCTTGCCAAATTCTTCTTCTCTTGGGCTTGTTATCGGATGGTGACAATTGTCCCAAGTCCTTCACTATCAAGAGCTTTCTCCTTGGTAGTGGATTTCTCCAATGAGTTCTCCTAGGAACTCTTTTTATGATGCTTCTACGAGCTCTACAATAAGGCTCTCCAAGCCTTCTTCTTTTTTTGCTTGAGACCTCTCCTAGGTCTTCTATCTTGCAGCTTCTCTAGTCTTCCAACTGAGACATTTTATTTAACCCTGTTCTGATGGAGCGTGACTTCACTTGTAGCATTATTGTACCCATCATCTATGAGGTACAATTTTTCCCAATACTAAACTAGAGGTATCTGTTATATTATGATTGCATGATTAGTTTCTAAATTGCATTTAGGGCATGATAGCATAATCTATTTTCTACTTTCCTACTCTTACATTGTTGTTTTATGATTAATTATCCAAAGATCAATTTATGCTTTTATTTTTAAAGGTCATATAAAAGGACCTAGGGGGCTCGACTTTTGTGACCTCCAAGCATTATTGTACAACATCCTAAGTAGGCCCCCTAATACTAATCCCATTTTCAAGTGTTTCATAAGTTATCTTGCAAAAACAAATATTTCTGATATCATTGGATAAGAGGCAGAAAAAGCTAAGTCAACCATCGGTCAAGATAAGTGCCCTAATTATTTTATTGGTTGAAGATCTGATCTGATTATTGATTCTTAGGCATCTAAAAGTGAAAAGCATATAGTGTGCATCTAGGGTTAATATTGTGCATTTATCTTGTGTCCTTGCTTTAAAGGTTTTCTAGATAAAACCCTAGGTTAGCAAGCATTCAAATAAAGAATCATATTAGGTTAGCTCTTGTATTCTTGCATTCTAATTTCTACATTGTCCTTTATATTTCATAGCATAGATCTAGAAAGGCCAAACTTAGGTGATTGCTTAAAAATTGAATACATCAAACTATCCCAAAATCCTGAGGACTTGGAGCGAGTCCTAAAACCATTCCTGGTGAACCCTTCCCCCTAGAACCGAGTGTAGAGAACAACATAACCCCCATGGTTCACCCCATAAGGCTTTCTACCTTTCACGGATCCATCCTTTTTGGGAATTGTACATGGTAGGGCAATTTTCCCCCTCTACATATTTGGTGAACCCGATGTGAACACCTCCTTTCTTTTAAACTTTAAACAAGATCATTAATTCTATTTGAAAATTCTTAAAGAAATTAAAATATGTGTGTTAGTGTTTTCCCCTAACTATTTTCACTACTTCTAAATGGCTCCTTTCCTTAGAAGTCAGAGGAAACAATTAGAATATGATTATGTTCCTTTGGAAGATGACCATATTGATAGGGAAGACCCTAATGTAGGTCCAGAAGAGCAAGAAGAGGTAGATATGGAAACTAAAACTAATCCTGATCCTTATGCTGGACCCAATGGTAGCTTTGTCTTCTCATCATTTGATCATATTTGGGAATTCATGAAAGCTCATAAGGAGAAGCTATTGGAATATGTAGAACGAGAAGCTCATCTTGAAAAAGAGGATGCTACTCCTTCTCCTCCCATTAGGTCTCCTATGCTTAATTATGATAATCCCATATCTCAACCTATGCATCTTAGTAATCTAAAGAACCAAGTGACTTGTGCTACTACTAATACCACCAACATTGGATGGAATCCACCCATTCCTCCAACTAGTAGTGGCACCCAAAATTGCTTTCAATTTCCTCCTTTATCTTCTAATGTCAACACTATTGCTTCTATTCCACCACAAGTTAATATTCCATTCTCACAAGGCACCACATATAACAACAACCTTCTCATGTCCAACTTAAGTCAAGGGAATATTGGAAACACACATAATTCAGAGATGCAGAATTTGGCAAATATAGTGAATCAGTTGGTTTCGAGGATGGATATGATTCAACCTTCAGGATTTACATACAATTATAAGGAAATGTGTAGTCAGCCATTGGATCCTATTGTTGTTGCTAGACCTTATCCCAAGCATTTTTCTATGCCAATTTTACCAATCTATAAAGGGATAGAAGATCCAATAGAGCATCTAAGGGGATTCAGAATAGCTTGCCATGATCTTGTTTATGATGATATGCTTCTATTGAAAATATTTCCAAAGAGTCTTGTTGGGGTTGCATTGGAATGGTATTATCGATTGCCCAACTATTCTTTAAAGAGCTTTGAAAAGACTACAAAAATGTTTGTTCATCAATTTAGTGCTTATATTGAAAAGGAAGTGACAATGAGAGATCTATATGACCTCAAGCAAAGTAAAGAAGAATGTTTTTCAAAATTCTTAGCTCGTTGGAGAAGTTTAGTTGGTCGATTAAGACAACCTGTGTCTCAAAAAGATATGCTTGATATATTCATTAGTAATTTACAAGAACAGATATCGTATGCACTAGAAACTACTATTGTTACCTCTCTTGATCAAGCAATTGAGTTAGCCAAAAAAGTGGAACAAGCTCTCATTAGAAGAGGTCAACTTAAGAATAAATAAGAAAAGTCTACTAAGTCTCAACATAATAATAAGCATACAGGAGGTAATAATGATAGTAGGCCTATTAATAATGTCACCAATAGCCTACAAAATATTGTACTTCAAAAACCTCCTCAAAGGAATTTTACCAGACTTAATATACCTATGGAAGTAGTTTTGAAGTAATTACTAGAAGCTAAGGCAATTGAACTACCTCCTATAAGACAACCAGATACTACAACTCATTGGTATAAGGCAGGTCAATATTGCACATATCATAGAGTAGAAGGACACTAGACAAATTCTTGTAAGAAGTTGAAGCATGTGGTTCAATATTTGATTGATGCAGGATGCATTGATTTAAGAAATTCCTAAACTTCAAGTAATCAGGCTCCTATTCAACAAACCCCAACAACAAATCAAGATATGGGGATATTCAAGGATCCATTACCAAAGCATGATCAACAAGTAGCCAACCAAGTGGCTCATCAAGATGATTCCCTACGCCATAGTAATGTGGTTGGTATGGTTGGGGTAACTACAAGGAAACAAGCTCAAAATCAGCAAGGATAGAGTTCAACACCGTAGCCTAGTTTAGTTTTAAAGGAGAATCAGAGAAAATATTCAGCTACAAGAATTCCACCTATAGTGTTGAGACCACAGTCACAGATTTCATATGATATTCAGAAGTAGTTAGCTAATACTCCAACAAAAATATTAGTCTTAGAGCTTTTGTAGACTTCTCCTGATCATCGAAATGCTTTAATGGAATTTTTAAAACAACAATCTATTTCTCCAGATGTCGCCCCTGATGCCATAGTTGATGCCATAGGTTCTTTTGGGATACATCATGTCTCATTCTCAGATGATGATAAACCTTCCTCAAACTTACATGGAGATTCATCACTTTACATCACTACACTTATTGGGGATACCCTTATCAAATGAGTTTTGATTGATAATGGCTCATCCCTCAATTTGTGTACATATCAATTCTTTCAGAAATTTGGATTAAAAGAGGAAGATTTAACAAAATATGATATCCTTATTAAAGCTTTCAACAATAAGTCCCAAGAGGCCTGTGGTGTCATATCTCTTCCATTAAAGGTGGGGCCTCGAATATTGGATACTTTGTTTTACATGGTGTCTTGTCCTACATATTTTAATCTTCTTCTTGGGTGACCTTGGATTCATGCAATGAAGGTCATCCCTTCTACTTTTCATCAATGTCTCAAATTTGAATTCAAGAATCAAGTTATCACCATTCTGGGTGATCCTCGACCATTTGAATTTTGTTCAAATATAGAGTTAGCTCAATCTGAATCTTACTCTTGTCCTTCTATTTCTTCAGCCAATTCTCCATGTTCCTCATCTCAAATTTTAGAGCATCTTCAAAATTTAAAAGTGAGTGAGGAACGTCAACCCTATTCTTCATCCTTGGATCATGATAATCAGTTTCTTCAAGAGCCTCTTCTAGATCTCACCAAGCTACCACCATCACCTCGAACTATGGGTTTACCCCATAAGAAGGGTGATGTTGTACATGTTGGCACGTGTACCTTTGTCTTTGGAGGGACTACCTTTGAAGAAAATATTCATGGTAGCAACCCATCTCCTAGCGAGCGCTCTTTTGCTCAATGTTATCTCACTAATGATTATCCCCTTCCTAAGAAGATCCTATCTAGTATGGGATATGCAGGTAAAGGATTGGGACCACAACAGAAAGGTATTCAAGAACCTTTGGATGTTGAGATTTGGCCTGGGAGATGTGGTATAGGTTTTATACCTAATAAAAATCAACCTTTGCCTTTTGAGGATGATGATCATCTTGTGACTTATGCAGAATATATAGAATATCAAAATATGATAATAGATGAAAATAAAAGCATTAATTATGTTTCTCCTCCAAAGCTAATGTCTTGCAATATGATTGATTATGTTTGTTTTAAATATGACATTGCTTCTGTGCAAGAGAATGGTGGATATTTATATAATGTTTGTTTTACTAAAGAGAATGGTGTTGTTAGAAGATGTGTTGATTATCATGCCATGGATGTCCAAAGAAGGGCCTTGGAAGAACTTTTCCATGATTTTTATCATCAATAAAATGCACTCCTTGGGGATATCTTCGATCCGACACCTCATGGCATGCTAATTTATTTTAATAAGATGAATGGTGCATTTAGGTTTTGCATTGATTTCAATTTTGTATAAAAAAAAAAAAAAAAAAAAAAAAAAATATTTCATGTAGTTGCATTTGCATTCCCATTGCATCCACTTGCTTGCTCATATTGCATTGTTTCTTGTCATCCTTGCATGATTGCTTGACATCTAAAGAACACCTTGCATGATTGCCTATCATAATTGCATTGTTGCTTGTTCATGACTGCTTGCTCATATAGATTTTTGGGGATTTTGCGACAATGGCATGTGATGATACCTAGTTAGGACATAGCTCACATGCATTGCACTTCTCACTAGGACTCTGATGCCTAGAAATATCCCCCTAGGGATTCCTCCCTTCTTTCTTCTTATAATTGCTTCTTCTCCTTCTCTCAATTTTTTTATCATGATAATGCTTTCATTCACAAAGTCTTCTTAAGATCCCTATCTGGGATAGCACTTGCATATCATTTATTTACATATTACACCCCACATGGGATACTTATACATCCTAGTGGGTATTACATCATCTATGATATTCTATCGGGTCATACTCTCTTTTGACTCAGTAGGCTCAACACCCCATTACAGGATAAGCTCCTTGGTCAATTTTAGTAGACCTCGACATACATCCTAGTGGGTAAATACCTCATAAAAATCAATAAGGGAGCAACCACCCATAGTGGGTCAGACTCCACATATCTTTTTAACACTACTGCAAGTGCTAAACCTATAGCGGGTCTAGCTCTATTCCTGAAATGATCTATGGTATCTAACTACACTGGTTCCTTGCAACCTACGCTAGTTCCATGCTATGGGTCATTAGTTCTCCTTTTTATATGGTTGACCTTTGGATTTTTCTTCTTCTTTTCTTCCTTCTTCTTCTCTCTCCTTTTCTCTCTTCTTCTTTCTTCTCCTCTTTCTTTTGTTTCCTTCCTTTCTGATTGTCTTCTTCATCTTTCTCCTTCTTTTGCACCCATCCATTTTTATATAGTTTGCATTAAGATAGTTTGCATACATGAAAACATAAATTAAATAAAAACATATTAAACACAAATAAAACAATAAAAGTAGCTATATATTACTCGAGATAAAAAGAGTACATAGTCCCCATGTTAGGTTGGTGTACCACAATCCAAACTCGATACACTCAACCTAGGGATGTACACCACAATCTAAAAATTGGTGCATCATCCTAATCCTTAGTCCTCTCTCTCTTCTAGCTATGAGAACCAACTCCCTCTGGTCCATCCTAAGGAGGAGGTAACCTAGGCTATGATATGGACTACCATGATACCAATGTCATCTATGATTGAGATCATGATTTGCTTATTGACTGTAGGGATGGAAGAAGTGGTATCCTCTGACCTGGTGGGATAGTTGTATAGTAAACTATCTCATAAAATATAGCTCATTGAAGGACTATCTCCAACCTCTCTCTCATCCATTGTAGCTCCCCCTAAATAAGTCACACCATGCTACCCACCTGGTTGCTCTCAATGATAGCCACACCCTTTGCCCTAGCTCTCTAGTGCTCTCCATCTAGATGAGCCATCTCTCCTTGGATCTTATTAGTATTTTCCTGAGTTGAGTCCCTCTTAGTATCAGTGGTGCTCAATGACCTTCATAGCTCCTCTAGCCTCTTGGCCCTATCTACATTAACCTGGGCCATTTAGCTCTATAGAGAGGCTACCTATGCTTGTAGCTCCTCTATCCTCTCTTGGACCTTACCAATAACTACTATAGATATGGAAGCCTCTCTAGGATCTCTAATCTATGGCCTCCCTACCTATGGGGGCATAACTCACCCCTCATATTTATTAGTTGTCACTTGGATGGCCTCCTCTACCACTAGAATCCAAACACAAGCTGATATCTATCTTGGAATGGTAGGATTATACTATACCCTCTCAATATCTTAGTGAGCTACCTCTTGAAATACTCGTTGCATGTCAGGGTCCATCACTTGGTGCCTCTATATTGGTATTTGTAGGGAGATCCTTTGGGGCACAACTCCTCTGTACCACCACCTATACCCGATAGCAAAACCTACATTATCTACCCTTGGGTCGATATAAGGAGGATCTTCTATGTCCTCCTTGACCCACCTGGTGAGGTTTGGCTCACCTCCTACCCCTACTAGGTCCTAGGTCACCCTTCAATACCAGTAGTCCTTTGGATCTAGGATTACCTATAATATCCTATGTTGTTAGAGGACTCGATGAAATCTGAATATCTCTGGCTCTCCCTTCTTTTATATCAACCACCTGATCCTTCGTATCTTGGCTAGATCTATCCTATCATTCACCTACCCAAGGTGAAGTTGTCATGGACTCTATATTATCTTCACCTCTCGAAGCTCATCCCACCACTGGTTTACATATCAATTCTTTCAAAAATTTGGATTAAAAGAGGAAGATTTAACAAAATCTGATATCCTTATTAAATCTTTCAACAATAAGTCCCAAGAGGCATGTGGTGTTATATCTCTTCCATTAAAGGTGGGGCCCATAATATTGGATACTTTGTTTTATGTGGTGTCTTGTCCTTTATCTTTTAATCTTCTTATTGGATGATCTTGGATTCATGCAATGAAGGTTGTCACTTCTACTTTTCATCAATGTCTAAAATTTGAATTCAAGAATCAAGTTATCACCATTCTGGGTGATAACTGGGAGGTTTCTGAAGTACAATGTTTTGTAGGCTATTGGTGATATTATTAATAAACCTACTATCATTATTACCTCTTGTAGGTTTATTATGTCAACTTTATAAAAACTCGAGGGGGAACCTTGGCCTATAGAGGTGTTAATGTCCCTAATACCTCGATTTACATGTAAAACAAGAAAGTGTCTGGAATGACACTATTTTTGCACCACCCTCTTCTTCTAAACTAACCATCCCATTTTTTATTGTTGTCTTCTTCCAATGCATGTGCCTACATCCTTTCTTTGATGCATTTACTTGGCCTTAAATGCATCAAAGAGGGTGCAAAATGTAGACACGGAAAATTGACCCACTTTTAGTGGGTAATCTTCCTTAGAGCCCTTAAGAGGTCCCTAACCTTTGCCCTAGGCAAGGGTAAGCCTTTGTTCCTCCTACCCTTGCTTTTCTCTAGCCTTTTAGTGAAATCACACTCAGTTACGATGAGGCACGACTTCACTGAAGTGATATCACACCCCGTCGGCACAAGGTGCGACTTCACTATTTTTAGGGTTTTAATTTATTAAAACCCAGGTTTAACATTTCTAGCGTGTTTAGCAACATCTTGTGTTTTTTCCCATTTATTTCATCTCTATTTTCATCTATAAAAGGAGGATTTAATCCCACTCCTAGAAAGACAAGCAATCAATATTAGAAATTGATTAAGCTCAAATTTTTTATGATTAATTAGTGCTCACATTCTTAATTTCATTTTGCTTCCTATTTCTTCTACAAGATAACCCTTGAAGTGCAAATTTTGGATTTGATCTTCTAATATATTTATTTGGATTACTATGTGGTTTGGTTGATTCGTCGTGTAGTTTAAAAGGAAAGAGAGTTCTCGCTCTAGAAACGTCAATCTCTTCTTCCTACTTCCGCATCATCCATCAAGTTGTGTGTACTTTGTTTCTACATTTATTTACGTTCTGCATCTTTATTTTATTTTTTATGTCTCTAAAGTAAAATCATGCCTTGTCCTAGTGAGGCACGACTTCGCTAACCCTAATTTAGGGTTTTTGCTCATAGAAGCGAGATCACACCCCATTCTAAAAAAGTGTGACTTCACCTGTAGTGTTATCGCATCTGCCATCTGTGAGGCATGATTTTTCCTAGGACTAAACTAGGGGTATCTATCATATTTATATTGCATGAGTAGTTTTTAAATTGCATTTAGGGCATGATAGCATAATCTGTTTGGTTTTCCTATTGTTGTATTGTTGTTTTATGATTAATTATCTAAAGGTCAATTTTTGCTTTTGTTTTCAATGATCATCTAAAAGGACCTAGGGGGCTTGACTTCTATGCATCCAAGCATTATTGTATAGTGGCCTAAGAAGGACCCCTTATACTAATCCCATTTTCAAGTTTTTCATAAGTCATCTTGCAAAAATAGGTATTTTTTATATCATTGAACAAGAGGCAAAAAAATCTAAAGTCAACACCTGGTCAAGATAAGTGTCCTAATTATTTTATTGGTTGAAGATATTATTTGATTATTAGTTATTAGGCATCTAAAATTGTAAAGTATATAGTATGCATTTAGGGTTAATATTGTGCATTTATAGTGTGCCCTTGCTTTAAAGGTTTTCTAGATAAAACCCTAAGTTAGTAAGCATTCAAAGAAATAATCATATTAGGTTAGCTCTTGTATTCTTGCATTCTAATTTCTACATTGTCCTTTATCTTTTATAGCATAGATCTAGAAAGGCCAAACTTAGGCGATTTCTCAAAAACTGAGTACATCAAACTTTGGGACTTGAAGTGAGTCCTTAAACCATTCCTAGTGAACCATTTCCCCTAGCACCAAGTGTAGAGAACAACACAGTCCCTGCGGTTCATCCCATAAGGCTTTCTATCTTCATGAATCCAACCTTCTTTGGGAATTGTACATGGTAGGGCAGTTTTCCCCCTCTACACAAAGATTCTATGGCATTTTCTTCTTCAAGGCTTCTCCAACCTTTTCTTCTTCAAGGCCTCTCTAGCCCTTTCTTCTTCTAGGCTTCTCTAGCCAATTCTTATTTTGCACTCTATAGGTATTGATCTTGAATGAAGATCACCAATCTCCTATCTCCTCGACTCGTCTTCTAGAGTCTCTTCTTCCTTGAGTCTATTGTAAGGCTATTGTGGTATTTTTCTTCACTTATGCACTTCACGGGATTGCAGCTGTTATAATGGGACCTTTCTTGAGGTCTTTAAAATCTTCAGTCTTCTTCTTGTTACTACAAGTTTTGAAATGTTTCTAAGAAGATATTATTCCTAATTCTCTTGTATGAAGCTTACCAAAATTTTTCCTAAATCTCCTTTTCCTGCAAAAAATTGTTATAAATTGGAACGAAAGAACTTATAAATTTAGAGATAATAATATTCACTAGTTGATTTTTTGATCTAGTGGTATGAATGTTGAGTCCTAGTCTTCACGAGTTTTTTTGAAACTCTGTAGAAAGACTAGCTGGATGTAATCTCAAAAACTTTGTAATCAATATTTTATTTTAGTCCTCACTTGTGATTCTCTCCTTATTCCTATTGACCTACTGGAATTCTCTTATGACAACTTTTACAAGTGGTGGTGCACTCTTGCGAGTCCGATTTCCAAAAGTCCAAATAGGAACTATGATGTATGTAGGCCTTCCTATTCCTATCTTGATTCATTGTAGATCTAATACTACTATTAGCTTTTGAGGATATATGTAGTGGAAAATATCTAACACGGGTCCTGATAAGATGAAAGAAAGTGAGTCTACAATATGACTGAAATATACTTTAAATAGAAAGTGGCAAAAATACAATATAGTATGGAGGATATGATCACTCCATTAATATAAGCTAAAGAACTACATTGTGCTCCATACAGGAGCTCTACCACTATCTACTACTCTCTACTACAATGCTCTTGATATCTATATGCTACTTCTTATGATCTATCACTATGAGGCCCTTTATATAGGAAAATAGATTCCTTGGCAAACACTCTACCTAGTTGTACAAGTGGACACCTTGCACATTACAACATGCACATTGACACTTGTGCATTTATTACATTGCTTGAAGTAAGTATCTAACTTCCCCCTAAAGTAATATCTACTCTAACTATGTACCAAAGGTGGTACATTTACATGATCTAAATGATATAATATATTCTAACTCTAACATATGCCCCCAATTTTTGAACCTAGGTCTCTTCTTAGTAAGTGGCTAGCCAGACAAACTACTACCAATCCACCTAGCACTTAGGAACATAAAACATAAATTTGTTAATAAGCTTCATGTTTGTTCTTGTGTGAAGTCATTTTTATATTTTACATCTATTTAAATTTAGATGTGTGAATTTGAACCATCGAGTATAAAAGTTTGAAACGGATTTTTTTTATTTTTTATTTTTTATGTAAGAAAGGCATTATATTAAAGAAATAATAGAATACATTTTTACAAACAAAAAAAGAGGTGGATAAACATGCCACGTGGCTAACACCATCAGCCAAAAACCATCCCCATCAAAATAGAGTGGGAACCCAAGCAAACAATTTACAACTAATCAACACCACCTTACAAAATTGATGGACAACAAAACTAACTGATTACATAATGATGAGGCTCCATTATATGGGTTTAGCCACCCTTGGGACCGATTCCCACCCAACAGTAGCATCAAGAGACTTTGGCACTGAGTCCCTCCCCTATCTAGAAGTGTTGGGAACATCCTCCCAACTATAAACAAATGGCTCTTGGCTAGCAACAATCATCGAAGCTCCTAAATTATCCTAGGCATCAAGTCGAGGAGTTGGGGGAGAGAGGAATAGTCAAGTAGCCATGACCATCTCTGTAAGGACCTTGAGCTAGGATAGGAGTGTAGTTTGGGAGCGAGCGACACTATTGTCTGGACCTAGATCAGCTTTGAGGAGTATCCTGCTCAAGAGGAACCTGATTGACTATGCACGATGCGTTCCCCCACTGATCAATAAGCTCCTGAAGATGAGTGAGCTCCATGGCCACCTTATTGGCTTGAACTATAATCTAAAAATACACAGATGAAATAATATTAGACTTCTCAAAAGCAGAGATGTGCAAAGAGGAAGAACACTTACCAAAGATACAATCATTTCTAGCTCTCCATATGTTGAACATGGTCACCATATGAAACAAGTGCCACACTTCAAAGAAAATAGTTGGCAAGGGTGGGGGTCTCCCAAAATGATATGCTTCCACTCAAACGTGGTGAAGGAATAGGGTCTAAAAAGGAAAAAAGCCACTCCCAAAGGGAATGAGCATGAGCACAAACCCAAAAAATATGGACAAAGTCTTTAGATTGAAGATAAAAAGGGCAAGAAGGGTTAGGGATGCCTAAATGTTGGAGATGCTCCCCAATAGGAAGCCCTTGGTGCAAAAGACTCTAGGAAAAATAGGAAAGTTTGGGCTCCAAGAAAGGAGCCCAAGCAGTCTAGAACCTATGCATCCAAATAGGTCGAGGGGAGGAGACCTTCCATCATTGATTGAGCTTATCAATCATGGGGAGGCAAGGAGAGAGCCATCCATACCCCAATCAAGCCTTATAGTTTTATAGTGGAGTGTCTGGATACCACTTCCAGTCCTTCCACCAAGGTCATTGTGAAAGCATAGAAATCTTGTGTAACATGGAGTTAGGGAGAGCAACCTTGATAGCCTCAAAAGTATCCTTGTTAGAGTGACTAAGCCCAAATTTGGCTCTGAAGTCATCCCAAGGGAGCCAATCCTTGGTAGGATGAGAAAATAAATTAGTGATGCATCACACACCTTTGCAAAAGAATCTAAGCGCATGAACCTAGGGAACCTACGCAAGCGGGGAACCTTAGTAGGTGATAATAGGTGACCACCAAACATTCATCTGGTTGATGGAGAGGCCATGCTAGAAGCTCTGGCCATTCCATCTAAGCCAAGGCTTAACACTCTCCCAAGCTTTCCAAATGCTCCTAATGATGAAGGATCTTGACACTTTGATAGACATAGGGGCAACAAGGAGGGAAGGGAACCCCATGCCCCTCCAACTCTTATGACCAAAAGGGGAACCTTCACTGATATAGTGTCGAATGAGAATATTCTAGGCCTCATTACTTATGAGGGCTCTGATGACCCACTTAACATAGAGGGCCAAACCTTGATGTTGGGTATTGTGAATGCCAAGCCCACCATGGCTTCTAGGAAGACAACAATACTCCCAAGCAACATGGTGGAATCTCGAACCATTATTGGAAGAGGACCATAAAAAGTCTCGTAGAAGCTTATCAAGCTTCTTATAGTAGTTTTTGGATGGGACCCAATAGGAAGAATAATAAACATGGGTGGTTGCAAGGACTTTTGTGCAAATTTAGAATTTACTAGCAAGGGAGAGCTTCTTGGTGGACTAATAGGTAAGTTTCTGTTCCACCCTGTTAATAACATACTTCCATAACTCTGGCAATGAATTGTTAAAGGTAAAAGGAATACCTAAAAAATGAAATATTTCCCCCTCTTGGATGATCTTCCATTGATATTGACTAGGCTAATGGGGCATCGGGTCGAGAGACTACCTATAACATTGAGTCTTTCTCCATTGAATGGAGGATCCAGAAGCTAGACAAAAAGTGTCCAGGCAGGCAAGCACCTGATGAATGACACCTTCTTCCTCAATAAGAGTGAGGAAAGAGTCATCAACAAAATGACCATTGATCAATTGAGTCTCACCTCTAGGGAGAGAAATTCCTTGAATAGACCCTTGAGCAGCATGGTGAGCTAGTAAATAGCCAAACCCTTCAATAACGAGGACATAAAGGGATGGTACCAATGGATAACCTTGTCTAATGGATCGAAAGAGCCCAATGGTTGAGGACTTGTGTCTGTTAATGGATAAAATAGTTGAAGCCTCAACAAACAATATTTCCATAGAACTAATGAAGTAGGGCCCAAAACCAAGAGCTTTAAGCATGGCTAGAATGAATGACCAATCGATCCTATCATAGGCTTTCTCAAAGTCAATTTTGATGAATAATGATCATTGGTTGGAATTGTGAGCCCACTCCATGCCTTCCTAGATAACAATAATATTGTCAAGGATGAACCTACCCCGAATGAAGCCAGTTTTCTCTGGGCGCATGATAATAGGAAGGAGATGGTGGATGCGTAAAGCTAGGGCTTTGGCAATGATCTTATAGGAAATATTAAGGAGAGTAATAGGTCTCCAATTGGTGATGATTTTAGGATCACCAACCTTGGGGATAAATTTAATAATCCCTTGATTAATACTAGGGCCCAAAGAACCCTTAGAGAAGGCCTCCTGATAGACTTTGAGAAGATCAGGCCCAACAGTGTCCCAAAGGGACTTGTAGAATTCATAGGGGAAGCCATCAAGACTAGGGGACTTATCATTGGCCATCTGAGAAAGAGCTTCCTCTAGATCCTTCAAAGAGAGGGCCTTTTCATAGGCAGCTCTTTGAGACTCAAAAGTCTACTCTGGGACAATAGAAAGGTAGGATTTAAGAGCCTGGTCACATTGCGAGGAGCGGGCCTGAGCCACAAACATAGTCTGGTAGTGCTCTTCAAAAGTAGAGAGAATACTAGGAAGTTTAGAAACACGCTCTCCATTAATGTTAAGGGCTTTAATACCCAAAAATTGATTGCGAGGATGCAAGTGATGAAAGAACTCCTTGGTCACCCTATCTCCAAATTTGAGCTAGTGCAACCTCACCTTGATTTGTGCCCCTTTGGCATCATAGTGCTCTACCATCAGAAGCTGGTGTTTAACCATAGCAAGGTGCCTCTGAAGCTCCTCATTGAAAGGATTGGATTGAAGTTGAGTTGAGGCCACTTCCAACTCCCACTTAAGAGCAATATTGGAGTGATGATGAAACTTAGCAATCTTACGCCCAAGCGAGCGTAGGAAGTTGGTAGTGCATTGGATAGCAATATTCCACCAATCAATCTATCTTGAGGCCCCTTTCGGTCTAGGGACTAGGTTCCAAATTTTGATAACATAGGCCCTCAACATGGGGTGGTGCAGAATAGAGGTATTAAGGTAAAATTGTGATCGAGAAAGAGGAGTGGGGGTAGAAGAAACTAGAATGGAAAAGGAAATGGGAGAATGGTCAGACAAGTAGAGCTCAGGGTGGATAAAGATAAAGGGAGAAGAATATGAGGGCTACTCAAAGGAGAAAATATCAGAATCTGAGAGCATGGCTCTATCCAATATTTTTAGAACATGACTCTCACCTTGTTGGTTGTTAGACCACGTGAACCAGGCACTAGCTAGGGAATGAAGAGGGTAAAAAGTAGCTATTGGGGTCAGAGAGCCCCAAATTTTCTTTCATGAAAAGCCATGCTTCTCTTTCCCTTGCGGCCCACCTCATGGGAAGAAGACCCACCTTGTCATGTGGGAATTCGATCATATTGAAGTCTCCATAGAGCAACCAAACAATAGGGGGAGAGAGAGCATCACCCACCACCAAAGTGCACAATGGTCATTGGCATCGTTAGGTGCATAGATGTTGAGCACACCAAGAAGATGGCCATCAATCTCCATCACAACCTAGACGACATGATTAGAAGGGTCACAACCCCAAGAGATCAGTCTAGAATGATAAGGTTCTAAAAGGTAGATGATTGCCCCTCCTTTACCTATGTCATGCATAGTATGAAAGGTGTGGCCTCAAGGCTAGAGAAAGGAGCAAGTACTTGATAAAATAAAGTTAGTGACTTTGACTTCTTGAAGGCAAAGAATATCAATACTACCAAATTTGATCTTGAATTCATCCAAACCCTGATGCACTATGTACTTGCGCATAGGATCTATCAAACCCCTGACATTCCAAGACATGCACTTCATGAGACACGATCGAGGAGCATATTTCCTTCGATGACCTCAGAGTCCTCAAAATCTACCAAATATTCAAAGGTGTTTGTGAGAAACCTATTATGGTTTTCACGAAAAAAATATGTATGTTGTTGCTTCTCCAAAGGGATGCCTGAGGCCTCCCTAATTGGACTGCGAGAGCGATGAGGGTTTCATGAGGGAACTTCACTAGGCATATTAGGTGGAGAGATAGGGCATCCGCTTGAGGGGATGGACTCTGGCATAGCTGATGGCTTAGCCGACTGGGAGGCTTGAAGAGTTGGGGAAACATTTTTGTTATTACCACTAGAGGTACCTACAAGAAGAGAAATAGAAGTTCCTTCTGTAGAGGTTGCATGAGAGCTCCCTGATTGAGAGCTCGGTTGAGACTCCTTTTTACCAGCTCCCATAGAAGGTTGTGACCGATTTCCTTTACCATTCTTCCTGGTGATAGATGTCCATTCCTCCCCTCCATTAGTGGGAGGGGTAGATTTAACTGTATTTGAAGGTATTGATGTCTCTACTGGAGCTCGATTTTTGAATCGACCCTCCATAAGAGGGTAGTATTTTATCTTGTGAGCTGCAGACTGACATCGATAATAGGTATTGGGGAGATTGATATAAACCACCCATTGTTGGAAATGGGTCTCACCAACCTGAATATCAATAGAATCCTTAAGGTCCTTTGAGAGATCAATTTCAATGTAGATGCATTTGTATGGCCACACAACATAGAATTTTTGTGGCTCCATGCACACAAACTTGCCAATGGGTGCGACAAGTTATGGCAAGAATGACCAAAGGGGCAAAGGGAGACCCAGGAATTCCACCCAAACTGGGACACGCAGGGAAACATCAGCAGAAACTATAAAATTATGGTGCCAGGGCTAAAGAATTAAAAGGGTATTTCTAACATACCAAGGACCTTTGCTCATAACTGCAACGACATGCTACGGATCGACAAACTAAAAATGAAAAAACCTTTAGTAAGGTTTTGAATATGGTCAACTTTTATGCCATATGGATGCCAGACTTGTTGAATCCATTGACGGATTAGCGAGTCACTAGGAATCCTCCCTAGAAAGTACCCAACCAGGGTGTGACTCTCAAGCCAGTTGTAGGCTTTATCAAAATCCTGCATGGGCAAGAGTCCAGGGTTATGCATAAGGGGTCGGGCCCAAAATATATTTATAAAATCAAGGTGAATTGTCTCGAAATCCCAATGAATTATGCCCAAGGAGTCATGGCGAATTGCATTCATTTTTCACCAAAAATTTTCAAATCGTGGTGAATTTTTCTGTGTTGGGGGCTATGAATATCGGTTTGCAAATTCTAGGAATGTACGACAAACTTAAAGGCTTTATGCTGATAGGAAAAGCTATGTCGATCACCCTATGCCTATAGGATAGTGTCGTTAGGAAAAGCTATGATGATCGATCTGAGATGATTGGTTGTAGATATGATGGTCAAAAAATGTTGATCAGTTGTAGATATGTTGATCAAAAAATGATGATCAGGAGAAGATATGTCGATGTGTTGCAATAATATCGATCGGTTGCATCTATGTCGATAATGTCGATGTTGTATATCGATCGATTGAGAATGTCGATCAGTTGTATGAATGATGATCGATTGCAAGAATTATGATCGATTGCAACAATGTCGATCGATTGCAACAATGTCGATGGATTGTAAGAATTATTTTGATTATTTGTTGAACAATGATTGATTGTAAGGATCGATTGCAACAATATCAGATGGGCTACAAGAATGTTGATCGGTTGCAACAATGTCGATGCTTTACATTAATGATGAACATATGCAGCATGATGATTAGTTGCAACAAAGTCAATGCATTGTGTTAATGATGATCGAATGCAAGTAAGTTGATCGATTGCAACAAAGTCGATCGATTGCAATAGTGTCGATGGGCTACAAGAATGATGATCAGGTGCAATAAAGTTGATCGATTGTAGCAAAGTCGATCGATTGTAGCACACCTAGTCGGTTGTAGCACACCTGATCATTTGCATTGATGATGTGGTGCATCTGTACCATGTGTCAACCATCCATGAAATGATTGCATGTAGATACCATGTGTCAACCATCCATGAACTGATTGCATGCAAAAAAGTCTATATAAAGGCATAAACAGTCATTTTTTTGCCTTTTCTAACATAGTTTTAACCCTTTTCCTCCCTTTTAACGTAGTTTTAACCCTTTTCCTCCTATTTTAACATAGTTTTAACCATTTACCTCAAGTTTTAATAGATTTTTAACCATTTTCCTCCTTTGAACCCTTTTTGATACTTTCCATCAAGTTTCGAATACCTTCCATCGTATCTTCTGATCCATATTCTCTCGTACACAATGAAATAACCCTATGGCATCCCCTATCACCCCTGGAATGTCAAAAATTAATTTCAAAAACCTTGTTTGCCCCCTAATTTCTAAAATTTTATCAACACCGGGTTACGACATGTCATGGGTAATGGACTCTGGTCTTCGGGGTCTAGTTTCGATGTCGTAGTTCGACATAGACACTAAACTACTAGAGAAGATAATTGTAGGTTACAACATTGATTCGGGTAAGGTACATGTTGTCATTGACAACAAAAATATCATATTTTCTTTCGTAGCCTCTAACATCGCTAGATTGACAGCATTGCCCCACACCGGTTGTGATCCAATCACATCCAAATTCACATTAACTGATGATGACAAACTCTACCTGGAGACCACCTTCAAAGTGCAACCAAAATATTTTCAAGGTATAACTACATTTTTTTATTTAATTGAATTTAAATTCTAGTGTCTACAATTACTGATTTTGTTTTTTGTAGTTACGACCACCAAGTCTAGAAGGGGTTTGATTATACTAACTATTGAGAATAAATTTCTTCGGGCATGTTGTGAATTCTTCCTTTCCAGACTCATTCTACAAGGAAGATCGATAGAAATTTTGATGTGGGCCTTAGCATATTTGGTTCATTGTATTGCACACCAACAATTTGATTGGTCCACCTATGTCTCACATCGGATCAAAATGGATATCTAGAACGTGATAACCCATGCTTCACCTTCATCGACAATAAGCACATGCAACTATATTCTTGTTTTTTTATGAATATTTTTATCATTTGTAGAACACTCAAGTACCGACTTCTTGGCACTCAACCCTAGCCAATGCAACCATGATAGAACAACAGGTTCAGGTAATTTTTAGTTAATATTGAAGTAATATTTTTTATTTTTCATATGTTTTTCATTTTTATAATTTTAACATTTTATACAAAATATAAAAAAGGGTATCCTCTTCCTCTTCAAAGTGGGATGCTGCTTTCAGAGGTTATAATCTAGAGGAATCAGGAGACTCTAAAACACCTATGGAGGAAACAACACCACCGCTAAGAAGAAGATCAACAAGGAAACATGTAAGATCTAGTTCTCCTAATCCTCGACAACCTCCACCTATGATTGCACGTCCACTACCAATGGGCGTAGTTGCGCAAGAGGTCTCATCTTCGGGAAGTAAGTTTTACAGACTACCTTAACAAAATTTGTTACCAAATTTTTACTATTTTTTATTAAATTTTATTTTGTGTTTTCAGATGTACAATGCACCCACATTCCATTTGCATCTGTGCCTATGCAAGAGGTCTCTTCTTCTATCGGTAAGTGTTATAACCAATTTTGTAACCAATTTTCATAATCTACCTTCACAAATTTTGTAACCAATTTTTATTTTGATGTTTTAAGTTCCTATACAACAATTCCATCATCAAAATCAATAGTCGATGCCGCCCCCTCCTCCACCATGCCAACCTCAGATGCGAGGTCAATGCTTCTCGAGTGGAAAACACATTCTTCCATCTAGGCCAGAGAGAGAAGCAACAAAGCAATTTTTAGGATTCGGACCTATGTCTTTTGGTAATTTTATAGGTGTACAAGAAGCTTCTGGTGTTGGGTTGGATAATGTTCCACTTGATGAAGATTTCTTTTTACAAGGCAACACACCCACTACTTTTCAAGTATCATAACTACTTTGAGATCCTCAAAATGAAGGAGCAGAATGTTCAAGCAAATCTCCTCCTAGGGAAACCAACACCCCTCAGGCTCATCCTCTACTAGAGGATGAAAGAGTAAATATTTTTGAAAAATATTTAGTTTCTGACAATGTTGAAGCAACCATTAAGGATTCACTACTTCCAGATATAACAGAAATGAAAAAATGGGAGTATCGGGCCAAAGTGTTGATAAAGGAAATTAATGCCCGATTCAAAAAATTTCAAAAAGAGAAACTTTTTTCTTTAGTTGAAAATGAACCTGAAAAGATAGAGGCTCTACTACATCAAGCAAAATCTGGCATTGTGCAGGTTACTACATCTTACACAGATGAAACTTTAAGGTTTATGTTGAACAGATTGGAGAACATAAACGTTGAGGCCCAAGCTTATTATAATGAATGGGCGTGTGATAAGAAAATGGTTGTTGTTGTTGTAGCTACAAAGAATGTTGCCGAGGTTTGACTAATGTGTTCAAAAAAAATTTGTTCTCTTTTTTAAAATGTAAATATCTACTGACTACTTATTTTTCCTTTTGTAGGTAAAGTATGATAATCTCAAGAAGCAGGTTCAAAACCTGCAAGACTATCTCCAGATGGCAAAGGATTTCTTAAATGCTTCTATGGCAATGAAAAAAGAGCTCAGGAAGTAGTTCGACAAAACAATGCTTTTCGAAGAATCATTATCCGAAATGGATTGGATCTTGATGTTCTACTAAAGGAGAAGGGTAAAGAAGTTCTTGCACCAATATCCGAAGATGTTGGGAAAGAGGAAAACACCCTGCTCGAAGGATTGCAAAGTGTTGAGAACATCCTTGTCAGTTCTAGAGCAATTGAGAGTACTGTTACCCAACCTGAGGGAGGAGCCATTGGAATGCAGAATGTGGAAGTCGTGGAAAAGAAAAGGAGTGGAATAGGAAAAATATGTTGAAGCCTAAAACTGCTTTTGAAAATTTGATATTTCAAAAAGATAATTTTATGACATTCATATGTTTTCATTTGAAAACAAGACACTTGCTTTTATTACTTTACTATTATACTATTTACATTTATAATAGTGTGTTATTTTCATCTCTTGAGTATTATGGGGTTTCAAATATGCTTGAGTTTATGAAGAATATATGTATGCATAGGTTTAGATTTTCATTTTATTCAAAGTTATTCTTGTTGTGATATAAAAATGAGTATTGTCTTGTGTATTATGCTATGTTGTTTTTATATTTCAATTTTCAAGTGAGTTTACGAAGGATATATCTATGCATGGGTTTAAATTTTCATTTTATTCATAGTCATTCTTGTTGTTGTATAAAAATGAGTATTGTATTTTGTATTATGCTATATTGTTTTTATATTTCAAAGTGAGTTTACGATGGATATATCTATGAATGGGTTTAAATTTTCATTTTCCATATCTAGAGTAATATGCTATTTGCATTTTGCCTTCTAGAGTCAAAGCATACATACTAATGATACTAAATTTATATTATACATTATTTAATAATTATGCATGTTTTACGGTACTCAAAGCTAAAGCATAAATCATAAAATTTTGTCAACATAGACAGTCAATAACACTTCTAGAGTCATAGCATACATACTAATGATACTAATGATACACACATACATACATACATTCAAATTCAAAGCATAAATCATTATATTTTGTCAACATAGACAATTAATTCAATAACATAGCATCATTATGCATGCATGGTTTTCAAATTTCTAGTTTACTCAAAGCTAAAGCATAAATCATAAATTTTGACAACATAGATAGTCAATAACATTAAAAAGCAAATATGCGAAATCATTGAAAATAGAATGATTATATGAATTTTTTCAAATCATTGAAATTTTACAACTGATCAAATACGGAAAATCATTGATAATATGAATTTTTTCAAATCATTGACATTTACAAATGATATCAAATACGAAAAATCATTGATAATATGAATTTTTTCAAATCACTAAAATTTTACAAATGATTTCAAATCTGAAAAATCATTGATTATATGAATTTGTCATATAATCATTGAAATTTTACATTTTTGGAAGCTGATACAAAGCCTTATCGACTTCTCCAAAAGAACTAGGAATCATTTGTGAATTCTATGTTTCCATAATCTCATCATCACTCCAAGTTGAATCATTTTCATCATTATCAATAGTATTAGTGAGACCTCTCCTTTCCGCTAGGGACTTCCAATATGTCATAGCTCTATCATAGGGAAACTTACCCACCTCGTACGATGACACATACATTCTCAAACAATTTTCCAAATTTTTGTCCAACCTGTTATGAACTTTCGATTTAACAAAATATAGTGCATTGAAAACCCTTTCGTCTTCAACAGATCCCAAAATCATTGTCTGACATAATTCATATAAAATAAAGTATTCACTCATAGTTTCTTGTAAGACACTACTTCGATACAATTTTTTCCAGAAACGCGTGATTGAACCAGTCACATGTGGATTTTTGAAATGTGCAATTTGATTATCCATTGTTATTCCAAAATTGGTTGATTGTTGTCTCAGAAGTTCTTTGTTTAGAATACCATTGATTTCAATGCCATTTACTTCCACACTTTTAGAGAAATGTGTCATAAGATTACCCATATATTTTACAAACAACTCACTTCTACTACTGTGGTCAACACAAGGATTCCAGAAGATGGGATTAACAACAACCATGGCCTCAAGTGTCTCATCTCTCTGAAAATGATCTCTTATTTCACTTGTTAATGTATTTGCAATTCTTTTCAATTTATTCTTAGTGCTATCCAAAACCTCATCGAATCCAGAATGTGTTACGGGCACTTGTTCAACATCATCTGTAAGTGTATCTAACCACTTTTCATAATGATATAAAGGAATCATCTTTCCATGGATAGCAATACAAATATTATCATTGATGTTGAACTTTAAAAAGTTGTTAGGATCATTGACTTCAACTAACGTATTCCAACTATCAAACTTGGGATCCTCAAAAAAATTCGGATAAGTAAATCTTGTCAATAAGCATACATATTTGTTTTCTCATCCTGATGAAATCAACAATATAAATTGCCCTTTCCTGTGCGAGTTTAATCAAAGAATTCATTTCTTGCAACAATGGAAGAATACCACATAATGTGAGAAGAGTTTCCAAGTCAGTCATACAAAATAGCAAATATTTTGCCTTGTCAACATCCCTACGATGTGCATACATAAACCCAACCAAGGATTGATATTCTGAAAAAACCCTTTTTGCAGGAAGAAATAGTGAAATCCACCTGGTGTCCACATCTTTTAACATTTTTTTGCCTTCGGTTACACCTAGAGAAAACTATTGAAACTCTGCAAACCTTTTTGGACTGCATGAAAAGTATGAGTGTATTTCACGGATGAGATCTTCCACTCTGGCTACATTATCAAATTTGCTCACAATTTTGTATGCAAGATTCATTCGATGAGCCATGCAATGAATGGGAATCACATATGGGGCAATTGATGTCTGAAGCCTAACACAAAGACCATTCCTTTGTCCTTGCATTGTAGCCGCACCATCAGCTCCAACACAAATTAACTTTGTGGCAATTTCCTTTTCATCCATTATGGAAATATCCTTTAAACTGGTTACAACAACATTATAAATATTTTCCGCATTACAATTTTCAATCATCTTATGTAGTGCTAGTAAATGAGGTTGTCTCAAATGATTTTTGAATGTGTAAACATGTATGCAAATCCAAGATGTGTTGTCAACAATTGTTACCTCATCAATGGAAAGTGAAATAAATTTGGCTTGTTTTACATTCTCTCTCAGGTCTTCCTTCTCAACTAGTGATAGATATTTTACCATTTCCCAACCACTTCGATCTGACCAATGTGAACTGGTAAGGTTCTGTACATCGGCTAGTTGAAGTAGTTGCTTAAAATCAGCAAAATCAGACATGGGTCGACCTTTTTTAGAATATTGTATACAACAACAAACTACAAATGTTTTGAGGCTAATACAGTCTTATTAATTTTTTGAAATTGGGCCTCGATTGTTCCACCCTTCTCAATGAGAGTTTGTTGTTGTTTCATTGCTTTTTCGTATTCAAGTGCATATCTCACATGCACACATTTCGATGCATCCTTCCACCTATGAAATATGTTAATTGTTCCATCACTTCGTATTTCTTTGATGTAAACTTTCCCATAGTGTTTTTCTATTGTGTCTTTCTTATTTTGCAATAAATGATCCTTTCCCAGCTTCCAAGTACAAATAATGCATTTACACACTTTTTGTGTCTCATCTCGCTCAATAAAGGGGTATAACCATGCCCATTCATTTTTAAAATCCCTTCCAATAGTCCATTCGCTTATCTTTTGATGTTTAGATTTTTGACTACAAGATTCCCTAGAGGTCTGCATTTTAATTGTACTATCATTTTCTTTTTTGGTTGATGTGTCTGAATTAAACATCTCCTGAAGTGGTTGTTGAATGTCATTATTAGGAAAATTATCATGTGGTCCCATCTCATCCATTGGAATATCTTCGAGTGAATGCACATCAGGGTCGACAGTGTTTACTGCATTCAATGTTTGGTGTTCTCTATCATTTTTGGATGTAAAAAGGCACTATTTTAAAGAATTAACATAATACAATTTTACAAAGCATTTAAAAAGAGGTAGATAAGTAGACAACCATTTATCTATTAATAAAGAAAGGCTTTATATTTAAGAATAACAGAGAAAAATTAATGATTTGATGGTAAAAGGTGTTTGTACCTGCATGTTGTGTAGATATTGATGCCTCACTACATTTTGATATTTGTGTAAAATATTTTAGAATTATCTTTTTACCAAAATATTGGCCTCCCTTATTTCCATATTCAGTAGGTGACATTGTATCTGTAAAGAAAAAACCTTTAGATGTTAGGAAATGAATATGAAATTGAAGGAAAATAGCATACATCCCTCAATAAAAATTTATGTTTCTTAGTAACCAAGGTTAAACTATAATTCCATAAAGAATCTATGAATCTTCAGATGAACCTACGCTGCCCTATAGAATGACATCTGATAGACAAGAAGCAATCTCTAACAAGAAAAATGCTCCTAACACACAACATGACATGGATACTTATCGACCACAGTTGCAGATAGTGCTTCTACACTACCTATGAAACATACTCTAATAGACAAGAAGCAGTCTCTGACAAGAAAAATGCTCCTAACACACAACTAGATGACATGGATACTTGTCTACCATAGTTGCATATAGTGCACCTATAGTGCCTATGAAACTAAAGAAAAAGAGCTTTGGATAAAATAATAATGGAAGAAGAATACTCTACCTATTTTCATAATCATCAATCCTCTATAATCGATCGACCTATGCTGATTGACACTCCTCTACAATGGATCGACTTAGGATGATAGACACATCTCTACAATCGATCAATTTTTTTGATAGACTCTCCTCTACAATCGATCAACTTATATCGATATACACTTCTCTACAATTGATCGACTTATGTTGATAGTCTTTCCTCTACAATCGATCAACTTATATTGATAGACATATCTCTACAATTGATCGGTTATATCGACAAATACTTCTCTGCAATCGATCAACTTATGTTGATAGTCTCTACAATCGATCAACTTATATTGATAGACACTTCTCTATAATCGATCGACTTATATCGATAGTCTCTCCTCTACAATCGATTGACTTATGCTGATAGACACTTCTCTACAATCGATCAGCTTATATGATAGACTCTTCTCTATAATTGATCGACTTATATTGATAGACTCTCCTCTACAACCGATCGACTTATGTTGATAGACACGTCTCTACAACCGATCAACTTATACCGATAGACACTTCTCTGCAACCGATCAACTTATGCTGACTAGTTCTCCTCTACAATCGATCACCTTATGCCGATAGACACGTCTCTACAATCGATCAACTTATGCCTACAGACTCTCCTCTACAACCGATCGACTTATGCCAATTTACACTCCTCTACAACCGATCGTCTTATGGTGATCGACACTTCTCTACAATCGATAGGCATATGTCGATTGTTACTCCTCTACAATCGATTGGCTTATGTCGATCATCTTATGTCGATCGACACTTCTCTACAATCGATAGTCATATGTCGATTGACACTCCTCTACAACCGATCGACTTATGTCGATAGACACTTCTCTATAATTGTATCGCCCAAATTTTTTGCACCCTTACCTTCGGGCTAAAGAATCCATGCCCTGGAAGGGTGATGTGAGAAGGATGGGACAATACCTCGGATGGAGAGGCCCTTTGAAGGTCGCGCCTCTCGGGGGAGGGGTATAAGGGTGAATTTTTGATGGATGGTGGGGTTCACCAAGAAAATTTGAGTGGCATTTTCCATGCCTAGGTTGAGAATGGGTTTGATGTGTTCATTTTATATTCAATCATTCATATTCCTAGGTTGGCAAAAATGAATCTAAGCTATTCTATATGAAATTTTGGGTTTATATGAAGACAAAAAACATGAATGAATCCTAAATACAGAGACTATATGAAATGGAGAGGAATACACCTGATTCCTGATGTCTGATGAAGATTCTAAAGCTTGTAGGAGTCCAGATCGTCTCAGATATGACAGGATCATCTGTAATTGTACAAAATCATCCCAAATCATAGGCGATCATCTGAGATCAGATGAGATCATCGGCGACCTGATGAATTCATCAGATAGATTCGTCAGAAACCTGCAATCATGAAAATAGACACCAAAAACCGAAAATGCAATTGCAAGAATAATGCAAAATGATAGAAATAATAGTATAGGTGCTTAAATAATAAATCCAGATAGAAAATCAAATGGGATGCACTGTTTTAATAACTTATTTTAAATTTTATCATGCAAATATGCTAAATGAGGTGAACTCCAGGATGCAGAACATAAATAAATCGATCTAATACATAATTAAATAAGAAAGAAAGGTAGAAAATGCAAACTCAGGGCTCTGGTTGCCCCCAATCTGAACTGTAGTGGAAATCATCTACAATCGTACAAGATCATCGCCGATCTCATTAGGATCGTCCGAAATCATATTGGATCACCTACGACGATCCGAGCTTCCTCCGGCTAAAACACAGTAAAATCTTGCAATAAAACCTAAAAATACAAATGCCAATGATGGGGCGAGGATGTTCTAATATAGCAAAAAACTAGAGTTGCAGGGAAATGATCAGCTAGGGGGATAAACTAGGAAAATCCCAAGTTTATATAGGATTATGGGGAGGTTAGGAGGTTGGGGATCATCCCAATCTGGGAGATCTCCAACGTAGGAATCTCCAACCACGCAGACACGCTTCGCCTCGAGTTGGAGAGGTTGTTGAAACATAAGCTAATTATAAAAATTTAGTTTTGGGACGAAATCGTCTGGATGTTCTGTCCCAGATGAATTCGTCCGATCTAGGATGATATCATCAAATCGATGACGATATCATCCAATGATTAAAAAAAATTCTAAAAATGGCATGAAAAATGAGGTGAGCGGTTAACAAGCGGTTTCGAGGTTAAAATTCAAATTTTTGATCTTTTTATTGATGGTTTAACTGTGCCAATTTTAGGGTGCTACATTTTGCCCCCTCTTTAGCAAATTTTCTAAAGAAAATGCGTTAAAGACGAGTTCTTCACGCTTTACAAGAAAGCAAAAATTTATTCAATTTTTTAGACGACGATTCTAGGTCGAATCGTACAACTGCTTGCTATGGTGCCCCCTCCGAGTTTTTACCCAAATCGAACGTTTGAGGTAAAGACGCGAAAAAGCAAAATTTAAAAAAAATGTTGTTTTTTAAATAAAAATAGGAAAAATAGGGTAAAACCCTAATTCATTTTTACTATTCACTTTCACTGTTTCAGAGCTCTGTAGGTGAAATGGTGGAAACAACACATAGATCGACAGAGGTCCGACGCGAGTTGTGGGTAAGGATCTAAACCTAGTGTACTATATGAGCACATTGCGGTACGGAGGCCGATAGGGCTTCCACTGACAGGAGTTGACCGGGAGAGACCCCGGGTTTTCTATTGGTGGCTCCAGAGAGGGTCACAATGATGGATAGATCTGTCGATGTCTCGAAGGTTGCTAGATGACCTCATCCCCAGATCGGATCACCTGGAGGCCATGGAGAGAGCATCCAGGGTGGGGAGAGGATGGACAGGAGTTGGCTCGCATCAGGCGAGTCATCTGGTTGAGGATGGAGTGGGGAGAGGTAGAGCTCCACCGCTATGACCGAGTTTTGAGGCAGTTCGGTCTACAATAGGGGATCCCTTCTCTTAGGGATTATGAGTACTCCTAGACTATCCGAGATAATACCACATTGAGCGGGGCTCCAGACATGCAGTGGTTCTAGAGTCAAGATGCTGACGATGCCCCCATTCAGCCAGTGGATGGGGATGACACTGGGGTAGCAGATGGATATGATGCCTGGTATGCAGGCATCCACCCTCCTCGGATGACAAGGGCACAGGGTCCGATGCACGCTGTAGTGCAATGGATGGGGAGGCGACGCTAGGCTACCATCGATGCAGCGAGGGGTCATAGAGGGAGGGATCAGCGATGGCCTCCTCAGGAGAGACACCGAAGAGTGCCACAGGCTTCGGAGAGACCACAATAGCCAGAGAGGAGGGAGGAGGGACTCCCTTCTCAGTAGAGGGAGAGGCCACCATCGCTCGATAAGGGCAAGGGTGTCGAGGTGGGGGAGAGCAACGAGATGGTGGCTCTCCGAGCGAAGAATGCCCACCTACGAGCTCAGGTGCAGACTCTGCAGGATGAGGCTACACGACTCAGGGCTCAGAGTAGAGGGGCGAGCATGCGGGAGCTGGCATGGGCTATTGCTCAGACCACGTTCTACCAGGGAGTATACTTCCAGCTGGTTCCAGAGGGCCAGAGGATACAGCTGCCAGCCGAGCATTGCAGAGCCGGTCAGGATGGGGTCATCGAGGACATCCTCATGATCGACATCGAGGACCCACGACACAGGATGGACCTCGATGGGACCACCTCCTCCACCTCAGGGTGGGAGAGGAGATGAGGCTGAGAGCTCGAGGGCTTCTCGAGACTAGCTGCACATTGACTATAGACTGTATATTTGAGAGGATTGAGTATGCCAGGGTATAGATTGTGGCATACCAATCCGTTTTGATATGATGTACATATATTTCTTGATATATATATATTTATATATATATATATGTTCTTTTTGTGATATGACTTGTGCATATGTTTTATGATGCTTTAATATTTTAATTGTTGATTGATTATTCATGTAATTATGTCGTTGAAAATATTATAATTTTATGTCATGCCATAAAATTTAAATGAAATAATCTGATGTAAACAAATTGGTTGTTGTGGTGTGATTTGATGAAAAAATAAAGTGACTTCTAACAATAATTTCAAAGGACATTGTCATTGTTACATGACCATTTCATGGAGTCGCCGCTCGCTAGGTCATTAAGCTAATCCCGGTAGAGAAATATTGCTAAAAGTAAAAGGGTGCTTAAGAGACTTTCTTAAGACTTTTGTGTTGTGATGATGAAAAATGATGATGGTGATGATTTGTTTTCAGATTTCCATGAAAATATTATGCATGAAATATTAAAAATATGATTTTTGCTAGGCATAAAATTCCTAAGTGTGATAGAAATTTGAACAATTGCCTAGGAATTATACCATCGTCGCAAAAACTGAATGTTGACATAATGAAATGAAATAGAAAAGGTTTTCAGTTCTTTTTAAAGCACAATTGTGTAACATAATGATTTAAGCCATATGCTTTTATGGATTAAATAAATGGGAAATAAAATTAGAACGATGGCTTGCGCTAGGCATAGAATTTTAGGTATAGACTTATACCATCATCGCGAAATCCAAAGAAGAAATTGATATAATAGTTTTATTGCATAGTTGATTTTTGATTTTGAGATAAACAGAAAATATAAGATGAGGACTTGCACTAGGCATAAAATTCCAATTTAGGTTTAGGAACTATACCATCGTTGCGAAAGTCAAAAATATATAAATGTGACTTTATTCTAGGCTAGATTTTTGAACATGTTTTGATTTGAAAAAAATTTTATGATTTTTAAAAAAGTATGTATTTATTGGTTTTTATGCTAAGCAGATATTCTCAAGTAAGAAAATCAAATTATTCCAGAAGATTTGCATAAATATTTTAAATTATCTCAAAGACAAAATTTAGATTTATAAGGAACCCCATGTGCATATGTGAGTTCATTGCCGATCTTGATCTATCATAATGATACAAAATCTCTCAAACACAAATGTGTGTGCAATTGTATTGTTCATTTACCAATTTTGAGCAAGATAATTTGATACAAGTAATTTGAATTAACCAAATGAGTGTTCGTTGACCATGATTTATATGCATGTAACCGTACCAGACTACTATGTAAGTCGGGTCATCAAGAGCTAGCTGATCCATAAGCAGACATAGGTCTGTACAAAAGAAGGTCGCTAATGTGACAGACATATCACCACGCTAGGAGTTACCCAAGGCCAAGCGGGTTGGGCACAAACCACCTGTTATGGGGCTTACCTCACGGTTTTCGAATAATTGAGAATTCCAGGGATTCAAGCTCATTCACCCTTCTTTTCTTTTCAAAGGGTAGGGGAAGGGATTTATTGCTTTTTGCTTTTTCTTTTCTTTTCTCTCTTTTTTTTTTGTATTTTTGCTTGACACTGAGATAATGCTGAAATATTGCTGAGATGGTACAAAATGATACTGAAATAATGCTTTTTTTTTCTCATGATTTTTTTCTTGATTTTCTTTTTCTTTTTCTTCCTATACTAGGGATACTTGCTCGGATTGGTTGTAGAGCAAGGGATTTTTATTCTAGGCAGGGGTGAGCTTGTCCTTTTGTCAATTCTCAAAGATTCTAGACCATGTGCATGATAGGATAGCAGGGGAAACTTTTCGCTCAAGAGACCACTTCTACTATGTAGCATCATTTTGGAATTTGCAATGAAATCATTTTAATGTGAAAAGGTATACTTGGTTCAAGTAAATAACAAGATCAGTTCTCTATGCTCAAAACTTTATTTAATTCAACTGTGGACTTTGATATAAGAGAGATTAATAATCATACCAAATAAGATCAAGATATTTATTCATGTGAGTGTGAAAGTGAGGGATTCCAAATAAATGCTAATTTATCCAAAATAACTGAAAATATAACTGCAATACTTCAAGAATTGACAGGTGCAAAAATAAAAGATGTTTTTGAGGATTTTGATGATTTTGATTTTTTATATTTTGATTTTGATTTATGAATTGAGAGAATACATAATATTACTATTTTTTGAAATTTTTATATGAATTTACTAAAATGAGACAATATGTATAATATATACAGTGACGAAATTACCAGATTTATGCATAATAGCGCTTAAGATGCATAATGTTCATAGGTTCTTTAAGATATTTACCATCTAAGGTAGCTAATATGTATGCTCCCGATCCAAATTTAGCAGTGATGATATATGGCCCAAGCCAGTTAGGTTCAAATTTACCTTTAAGGTCTTTAGTTGCATTAGTATTTTTTTTATTTTCTTTTAAGACGAGGTCATCGATCTCAAAGGATCGATGATGAACTTTCTTAAGATATGCTCGTTTGAGCTTGTTCTGGTAGGCTCGAAGATGCTCCAAAGCATTGATGCGCTTCTCATCTAGGAGTTCCAGCTGACTAAATCTGCCAACATGATATTCATCTCCTACTTCGGTATCTTGAAGTAGCAGAGCCAAAGAAGGAACTTCTAATTCAAAGGGAAAAACAGCTTCAGTGCCATAAACCAAAACAAAAGGTGAAGTGCCCGTGGGAGTACGAACGCTAGTTCGATAAGCCCACAAAGCAGGATATAATTGAATGTGCCAATCTCGGCCAGATTTATTGACCAGTATTTTGAGGATTTTAATTAATGTTTTATTAGATGCTTCGGCTTGGCCATTACCCTGAGGATAATAGGGAGTGGACCAACGATGTTGAATTTTATATTTTTGACATAGTTTCTTTACATCTTTATTTTTGAAACAAGTTCCATTATCCGAGATGAGATTTGCAGGAATTCCAAACCTACAAATAATTTGATTAAAAATAAATTTGGAAACTTGGGTTCCAGTGCAAGAAGCTAAGGGCATAGCTTCAACCCACTTCGTAAAATACTCGATGGTGGTTATGATGAATTTGTGTCCATCAGATGACACAGGATTGATTTTTCCAATGATGTCTAAGCCCCATTTTGAAAAGGGCCAAGGAGATGAAATAGCTTGTAGTTCTTGTGCAGGCGCATGGACAAGGTCAGCGTGTTTCTGGCACTTGTCGCAATGGCACACGTAATCATGTGCATCATTCTCCATGGTAGGCCAAAAATATCCTATCCTAAGGAGCTTCTTAGCAATGGCGCTACCACTAAAGTGTCCCCCACAAGATCCATCGTGGGCTTCACTCAAAGCTGATCTAGACTCTTCTAGATTCAAACATCTCAATAGGATACCTTCAAAAGATCTCCTATATAAGGTATTTCCAATTATTATGAAGCGACTTGCTCGTCTATGTAATAACTAGTGTTGGTTTCTATTAAAACCTTCAGGGAAGGTCCCATTTTGAATAAAATTGAGGATATCAGTGTACCAAAGTTTAGGAGTAGTTTCATTGATTAGAAACACGTCCAAAGGTTCCAAGCATGATTTAATTGAAGTGGGTTCCTGGAGTCGATGAATAATGATGGTAGCATATTCGTCATCTAACTCCAAGGGTAAAAGAGATGAGTGGGCCATGGCATTAGGCAGATTGCTAGTTCTAGGAATAGCTTCAAGGTAACTTGATCAAATAAAGATATTAATTGTAATACATATGCTTTATATTTTTTTTTATATTTATTTTTTTCTTGTATATTTTTTTTTTTTTTATTTTTTATTTTGTGTACTTCAAATTTTCTATTAGGTATGCATCAAAATAAAATCCATTATGTAATAATTCCTCAACGGAGACATCATGGAAGATATCTCCCTCCAACTCATCGTCGGATTCAGCGATCATCTCAGGATAAGCTATAGATAGCATATTACATGTGAATGGCTTATTCGTTAAACGCAAAGCATCGCGTTCATCTAAATAATCTTGGTAACATATAAGATGGTCATCATCCTCAAATGGGAATGGCTGACCCTTACTAGAAAATAGGCCCACACCACATCGGGCGGGCCACGGCTCTACCTCAAAAGGTTCTTTCATACCATTTTGGAAAGGTCCCAAACCTTTCCCTTTATATCCCAATTTAAGCATTATAGGTTTGGCTTTAATATACTCATTAGTAAAATAACATCGAGCATATCCATCATAATGAGTTCTGATGTTTCTGGGTATTCTACCCCAGTCATATCCCTTATAAATAAAGGCACAGCTCCCGACTTGGTAAATACTTCCCATAGGTTGTGGGAGGCCCAAGGTACGAGGAGATGGTGGCAAATTATTTAAAATAAGGGAATCTTGCATAGAAGCATTCGTTTCTTCTGATATAAGGATTTTAGATAGATCGGGTAAGAGCTCGTCAATAAGAGCATAAGAGGTAGAAGGAACATTTCCTACGTCTTCTGATGCGAGAAAATATGAATTTGGTGGATGTAGACGGTGTAGAGGTGTCAATAGATGGGTCTATTATAGGTATAGAAGTTATAGGAGTAGAACAAGAGACATTGGTTGTGGGATTAGGATCTTTCTTAGGTCCTAATGCGGTTTGTTCAGAAGATGGTTGAGCTATATGTGAAGGTGCATCTGATGGAGAAGAAGTAGATGACATTGTGGGTGTGAGTTTCACATGTTTAGATGGATAATGAGAATTAGGATGTGTGGATGACAAAGCAGGGCAAAATTGAACTCCAATGGGTTCTGCCAAAGCACACATATCAAAGGGTCTTGGATCACCATGAATGGTAACCAACTGATTCTTAAATTCGAATTTAACACATTGATGTAAAGTTGAGGGAACAGCTCGCATCGCGTTGATCCAAGGGTGACCCAAGAGTATATTGTATGATGCAGGGCAATGTACAATAAACACGGTCGTATCCAAGGTTCTTGGACCAACCTGCAATGGAATGGTAATAACTCCACACGTTTCTTGTGTTTCGTCATTGAAAGATTTTATGATCATATCAGTTCTTTTCATTTCATCACTTCTAAACCCAAATCTTTGGTAGAAGTCAAAAGTGCAAATATTTAAAGATGAACCATTATCAATCAAAACTCGTTTGACTGCTACATCTCCAATTAAGGCGGTAATATATAAGGGGTTATCTTTATGTAAACTATGTTGAGGTATGTCTCTATCCCGAAAGTCAATACAATCAACTTCATGAGTTATTATAGTATTGGCCATGGCTTCAGGTTGAATGTCTTGTGGTACCATCATCTGGCTTAATGTGAGCATTAATTCATCTCTATGTGTAGGAGAAGATCTTAAGAGGTCCAAAAGGGAAATTCTAGCTGTAATATTTGATAATTGTTCATTAATATTATAAGGAGGTTTAGGTTGAACATTAGGTGCATGATTCCCTTTATTAGGAACCTTCAAAACAAATGGAGTTGATCCACCATTCTGAATTTGATCTTGTTGAGAATTTTGAGCCTGTTGTCTAGTAACAACTCCGATGGTACCCACAATATTATTCTACGGATGATGAATGGGTCTTGGTCTAGCGTTTATAGCTAACTCATTAGAAAGTAATTGGTGGGATGATGGTCTAGTAGTGACTCTTCTTGGAAATGGTTCTTCTGGAACCATATGACTTGTGATAGGGTGAATAGTATCTGATTCATCTTCAGAGCTATTCGATTGATTTGATGTGATTTCCATATCACTCTCGGTCTCATATTCTGTATCACTAAGATCGGGTATCTGAATATTATA
Source organism: Wollemia nobilis (assembly GCA_028583015.1). NCBI lineage: Eukaryota > Viridiplantae > Streptophyta > Pinopsida > Araucariales > Araucariaceae > Wollemia > Wollemia nobilis. Next base: position 500,998 of record JAQPPZ010017049.1, on the reverse strand, counting down.
TAGAGGCCTGGTTGTAACCATGGATAAAGTTGTGTCAAAGGTTTCCAGATCATGAATAGGTAAATGCCCACTAATAGTTCCTACATATCGGGCAGGAGGAGGAACATTATGATGTTCAATTTGATTAGCCACCTCCTTACCATGTTTTGGTAAAGGATGTTGAAAGATGTCTAATGACTGATTGGCATTCTGATTCTGGTTTTGTGTGATGTTCTGTTGAGCGTTATTAGGAGGATTTTGCTTAGGTTGAAAGGCTTGTACCTCCATCTCATTGTTATCAATCAAGTCCTGTATTTTATGTTTTAATATTTTACAAGAGTTGGTAGTGTGTCCAGGTCCTCTATGGAAGTCACAATGTAAATCTGCTCTGTATCCGGGTATAGTTGGATCAGGTTCCCGGATATTTGGTAATTGAATCAAGCCTCGTTCTAATAATTATGGTAGAATAGTTGATAAAGGTTGATTTAACCTAGTAAATTCTCGAGGAGGTCTATCAGGAGGTTTCAGTACAAACTTCTCCGTTGTCTTTGCAGCATTAACATTAGCAATATTTCTGCTATCAGTGACTCCATCACCCACAACTTGTTTATTCTTATATTGATTTCTGGATGTTTTCTCATCGTCTTTCTTTTTAAGCTGACCTCTCCTAATGAGAGCATCTTCCACTCTTCGGGCTAAGTCTATAGCCTGATCGAAGGTGGTCAAGGTAGCGATTGATAATTCGTAAGATAGTTGCTCTTGCAAATTATTAATAAAGATGTCCAACATCTCCCTATAAGGTAACACAAAGTGCAATTTTCCTATCAATTGTCTCCACCTAGCTAGGAAATCAGCAAAGCATTCATCTTTGTCTTGTTTTAAGTTATACAAATCTTTAATGGTCACATGTCTTTCGATATAGGCACTAAATTGATGAACAAAAGACTCGGCAGTTTCTTCGAAATTCCTCAAAGAATTAGTGGGTAATTGATAATACCACTCTAATGCCATTCCTCCCAAGATTTTTGGGAACATTTTTAGTAATAACAAGTCATCATGTGATATATCATGACATGCTATCCTAAACATACGAAGATGCTCTATGGGATCTTCCGTTCCTTTATATATGGGCAGGACAGGCATAGGAAAATGTTTAGGATACGGTTGTGCTACAACTATAGGATCTAAAGGCTGACTACACATCTCTCGATAATTGTACGAGGGTCGGTAGGGATCTATCTGGTCCATGCGGGAAACTAACTGTTTCACCATGGTTTCAAGATTACTAGTTTGTCCACCATATTGGTTCGGTGGGACATAGGTATGGGATTTATGAGTGTATGATGGTGTGGCATAAGGATTAGATGCTATATTGCTATTATGCAAAGTGTTGGTAGGAAGAGTATTATGAAGGGGATTTGTAATAGTATTATGTTGTATCCCAGATTGTTGGTAATTGGTGTTTGGTTTTGTTTTGGGTTTTTGTTGATTTGAGGTATGTTGCTCAATAGCTTGGCAAAATAGAGCAGTAAATGATGGTTTCTTTTGTGTGGGAATGACCCTAGGCTTGTTAATAGGCACTTTAGGTGGTTGGGTAACCTGTTGTTGTTGCATGTTCCGGATCGTAGCTACTATATCCAAATTGGATGGTCCAACTTGATCACTCTCTTGTTCAATAAAGGACAAGGGATTAGTGCGTGTGTGAAATACGTCTTCTAGAGTTGCTTGAGTGTCACTAATTCGATCCTTGTCCATATGGACTGCTCTATTAAAAACACCAATATTAGTGTTAATGAACTTCCAAAATTGTTCCATGTTTTCAAAAGTGATAGCTCCTCCCGGAGACATTTTAGGGGATGAGGATCCTTCCTCTCTAATAATTTCTTCTTGTTCATTTGCTACAACAAGCTCTTCTTCTTGCTGGTCTAGGATTTCTTCTTCCTGAACTTGGTCCTCAGGAGGGACATTTTGGTCAATTAATGGTCTTCCTAACCAATCTTCTTCTTCTTCGGTTTGTTTTCCATTCCTAAGTCTAGGCATTGTGCTAAACTTAGGTTTTAGCAAATATATATACTTATATATATATATATATATATATATATATATGCGATAGGGTTGAGAGGTATATATTTTAACTATATACCTACTATAATACTTAAAAAGGAAATGTTTTGTTGTTTTGTTTTTTTGTTTTTTTTTGTTTTGTATTATTATTTCACAAGTATAAAAATAACAAACAACATGCTAGTTGCAAGAAATAACAATAGTAAAAAGAATGACTTAGTTTTCTATAAATAGTTTATGGATATCGTTGATAGGATCAAGTTCATCAGGAGTCATGAAATGCTCCTCTTCAAATTGGAAGTGGTTTTTCAAGAACTTGACAAAGTGTGCTATGGTAATATGATCTACTTCAGACTCTGACTTGTAAAAATAAAGTTCATGGCAATACTCTCGATACAACACAGCTCTAGGAACTCTATTCCATATTTTTCTATCCGTAAGAATGACTTCTTGATCCTCTATACGAGATAGAAACTTATGTACTACAACTGCGTTCTCAAGGTATTCCTCAAAGGTGTACAATTCTGAAGACACAAGTGCTCTTTTATCTGCTAACCACCTATGGCAAGCTCTCTGAAGTTCATGGTACAAAGTCACCTGATCGGGATCCAGGATTCTATCTAGGACAAACCTCTTAATTTGCCTAAGTTCTGCAGATCTAGATTCAATAATACCCAATCTCCTATCAAGTTCATCCCACAAAGGTTGGACTCTATTTGTTTGAGGTACTCTAAGCATAGAAGTAATCTCTATGGCCGTTAATTGATTTTCAACATTTATGGTGACAACTCGTCTTCTATTATAATCTACCATCTAAATATGATATGCAAATTTAACAGTTTTCTAATGATTCTAGATGTTCTTAATAATGTGTTTTTTTTTTTGGATTGTTTTCAAAAGGTGTTTTAGTTTCACGTCGGGTTCACCAAAATGTATCGCCCAAATTTTTTGCACCCTTACCTTCGAGCTAAAGGATCCGTGCCCTGGAAGGGGGATGCGAGAAGGATGGGACAATACCTCGGATGGAGAGGCCCTTTGAAGGTCACGCCTCTCGGGGGAGGGGTATAAGGGTGAATTTTTGACGGATGGTGGGGTTCACCAGGAAACTTTGAGTGGCAGTTTCCACGCCTAGGTTGAGAATGGGTTTGATGTGTTCATTTTATATTCAATCATTCATATTCCTAGGTTGGCCAAAATGAATCTAAGCTATTCTATATGAAATTTTGGGTTTATATGAAGACAACAAACATGAATGAATCCTAAATATAGAGACTATGTGAAATGGAGAGGAATACACCTGATTCCTGATGTCTGATGAAGATTCTGAAGCTTGTAGGAGTCCAGATCATCTCGGATATGATAGGATCATCTGTAATTGTATAGAATCATCCCAAATCATAGGCGATCATCTGAGATCAGACAAGATCATCGATGACCTGACGAATTCGTCAGACGAATTCGTCAGAAACCTGCAATCATGGAAACAGACACCAAAAACCAAAAATGCAATTGCAAGAATGATGCAAAATGATAGAAATAACAGTATAGATGCTTAAATAATAAATCTAGATAGCAAATCAAATGGGATGCACTATTTTAATAACTTATTTTAAATTTTATCATGCAAATATGCTAAATGAGGTGAACTCCAGGATGCAGAACAGAAATAAATCAATCTAATGCATAATTAAATAAGAAAGAAAGGTAGAAAATGCAAACTCGGGGCTCTGGTTGCCCCCAATCTGAACTGCAGTCGAAATCATCTGCAATCGTACGAGATCATCGCCGATCTCGACAGGATCATCCGAAATCGTGTTGGATCGCCTACGACGATCCGAGCTTCCTCCGGCTGAAACACAGTAAAATCCTGCAATAAAACCTGAAAATACAAATGCAAATGATGGGGGCGAGGATGTTCTAATACAGCAAAAAACTAGAGTTGCAGGGAAATGATCAGCCAGGGGGATAAACTGGGAAAATCCCAAGTTTATATAGGATTAGGGGGAGGTTAGGAGGTTGGGGATCATCCCAATCTGGGAGATCTCCAATGTAGGAATCTCCAACCATGCAGACACGCTTCTGCCCGAGTTGGAGAGGTTGTTGAAACAGAAGCTAATTATGAAAATTTGGTTTTGGGACGAAATCGTCTGGACGTTCTGTCCCAGACGAATTCGTCCGATCTGGGATGATATCGTCAGATCGGCGACGATATCGTCCAACGGTCAAAACAAATTCTAAAAATGGCACAAAAAATGAGGTGAGCGGTTAACGGGCGGTTTCGGGGTTAAAATTCAAATTTTTGATCTTTTTACTGATGGTTTAACTGCGCCAATTTTAGGGTGCTACAGAGTAATCTTGTCAATTTTTTTGTTGTTTCAGAATTATTTTTTAGTTTGAGTGTTTTAGATGTATGTTTATCGGTACCCCCTACTGTTGGACATTTTGAGTCCATAAATTTGTCATTGATGTGAAGGCATGAGGTTATCATTGATGCCAAAAGGTCAAAAGGAGCAATGCAAAAATTTTATGGCAAAAGAGCTTCATAATATTCATTTTTTATATTATAGGAAGCATAAATAAAATGTTTTATTAAAAACCATGGATTAGCAAAATAAAAGGTTTTATTAAAAACCATGGATTGACGAAATAAAAGGTTTTTCATAAAAACCCAAGGAGGCTTTTTATTCCAAATTAAAAATTCCAAGGAAGGTTTAAATATTTAATTTATAAATATTTAAATTCAAATTGAATTTAAAATTTATAAATAAATATTTATTTATTCAAAATAGCAAAACCCTAAAGCTATTCCGCTGACGTGCAAGTTGAAGATTACCCCGCCAACGTGTTGGAAGAAATAGAAAAGCAATATAAATATTGTCTTTGCTAAGGCAAAAATATTATGTATTTTGAATTCAAAAAAGGTGCCAAGGGAGAAAATTCGTGCACTTTGAAAATTTGAATTTTGGTAATTTTAAGAAGATGTGGTGCATAGCATCTAGCACCATCTGGTGGGTAGCTCAAGTGGCATTTGTCTTGGCGCTTGTGGAAGGAAGGTTACGGGTTCAAAATTCGATGGCAACAATTTTTTGAAGCCTTTTTTGTTTTCATTTTTGATGGCTTGATAAAGGAGAATAGAGTGCTTGGACACTCTAGCTCACATGTGAGTGATAGCTCATGCGACAGCCAAGGCCACGGCTAGAGCACTTGGGAGAGGCAGCATCATGGGTTCAAAACCCACTAAGGACAAAGGTACAACTTTTTATTTAATTTTTTTTTACCCTAAGGTTGTGTGAGAAAACTCGAAGGTATAATGTGGTAATTAAAGTGGATTATTTACCTATAAGTTAAAGTGATTTTTGGGCATGGTTAAAAGTTGTTTTTTATAAAGTAAAACTAACGTAATTAATTTTTACCTTAGAAGAATAAATTGCATTATTTTATAAATTATTTTATTTGATAAGTGTAATTTAAGAAAGGAGTTATAAGTAGAAATTGTGTTATATTTTATAAGAGGGTTTTTGATAAAAATTATCATGTTGAAATTTGAGTGATAAGGTGTATTTATTTTTTATATTATTGTGTATTGTGAGAGAGAGATTAATATCTTCTAACATCCTTGAGTTTGGCAAAGAAGTGTTTATGATTGTGGCAGATTTGTGTGGTCTACTCCTCATCAAGAAAAAGATATGAGCACATTCTTCTTTTATTGAGTTGATTGGTTGGTTTTCTGGAAAACAACTTTGGAGTGAAAAGGACTTGATTAGTTTCCTTATTGATTTGTTGAGCTATATGTGAAGATTGTTTTATAAGCATTATTGAGTGTGTTTTGAATTAATGCTTCAAGGTTTTCTGGAATAAAGAGTTGTTGATAAAACCTTGTTTGATAAGCATTGTTGTTGAAGTGATTGATTGAGTGAAGAACTTGAATTTAGGTTTGGAAAGAACATGAGTATCATTGTTATGTGAGATTGGTTGATAAGCATTATTGGAAATATTTTGAGTGAGTATTCATATGCTTGGACTAGGGTTTATGAGAAAGGATTATTTTATTGAGTGATTGGTTGAGTAGAGTTGATTGAGCCTAGTCAAGTGGATGTGTGAAGTGATAGCTCAAGAAATAACTTATTCTATATTCTAAATTGAAGTTATAAAGTTGTTGAGTGTTGATGAGTGTCAAACATATTGAGTCTCTAGCAATTCTCTGTATGTTTCAAAAGAGATTGAAAGTAATTGAGCATTGAGGTGAATGTGAAGCATATTGAGTCTCTAAAAATTCTCTGTATGTTTTTGAAAGAGTGATTGAAAGTAATTGAGCATTTTGTTGAATGAGAAGCATATTGAGTCTCTAAAAATTCTCTTTATGTTTCTATGATATTGGACAAGTTCTAGTGTGGACTTGTTGAGTAGATTTGAGGAAAGTATTTGAGAAGACTTGTGGACATATTTGTGTGAGATTTTGTGGAAGCTTACAATACATATTGAGAGCATATTTGAATAAGTTCTAGTGAGAACTTATTGAGAATATTTGGACAAGTTCTAGTGAGGACTTGTAGAGCAGATTTGGACAAGTTCTAGAGAGGACTTGAGGACAACTTAGTGTGATATTTTATGGAAATATTAAAAGGCAGATTTGAGAGAAGTCTTTGAGAAGACTTGAGAGAAAAATTGGTTGATTGATTTTTTCAAGCCTTGAGTTAAGGTTTGGGGTAGATCCAGTAGAGTTGATTTGAGATTGAGTCAAGATTTTTTTTAAGGCTTGAGGACAGATATTGAGGATAGATTTTTGCTAGACCGAAAGACTATGTTTAGTGCAGATCAGAGGACAAATATTGAGGATATATTTGTTCTATATTGGAGTGTGTTTAGTATAGATTCAAGGATAGTGTTTGGTGCAGATTTGAGGATAGGTTTGTGCCAGACCAAAGATAGAGATTGAGTAGATTTGTGCTAGATCAAAGGATTGTGTTTAGTATAGATTTTATACAAAGCTTTGAATGTGACAAAGTATAGAGTATGACAGTCTCTAGTGGATAGATATACATTAGCTAGGTCAGTGAGGATAGGTGTCTTCAGTGGATAGAGATCCATTATCCAAAGTAGTGGTGACAATAGTTCTTCTAGAATATCACTAGTCAGAGCTAAGGAGAAAGGAGTTCTCCTATGAATAGAGATCCATGAACTTGATTAGGGGATTGGTGTCTCCTTTGGATAGAGATCCATAAACATTGAAATAGGGAAAGGATTCCCAAGAGATTGATTGAGAAAATTTTAATTAAATATTTTCTCCGTGGAGTAGCCCACATTGGGTGAACCACGTTAAATTGGTTTCTCTATTGTGTGTGGTGATTTGTGCATTACTTTGATTATTGCTATTGATATTGCTATCTTTACACTACATAATATTGATTGGAAAGAAAAGTAAAAAGTGGTCTTATACTTTTCACCCTCCCTCTCAGTATAAGCTTTGTTCTTCAATTGGTATCAAAGTGGGTTCCTTCGGAAGAGTTTAACAGCTTGAAGGAAAAGCTTTCAAGAACACAATGGATTCTAAGAATGTGTCCTTAGATAATTTAACACCAATTTGTGATGGAAGTGATTATATATATTGGAGGATGAGAATGAAGGTTCATCTGATGGTACTTGGCAATGAAATTTGGTAAGAAGTTGAAAATGGATATATACCACCAACTGATCCACCTACAAATAAGGAAGGTAATATTCTACAGCATTATAATTCAAAAGTAATGAATGCACTTTTGAGAGGTTTGCATAGGATAGAATCAATAAAATTTATGCATTGTAAAGATGCAAAAGAAATTTGGGATAAGTTGCAAAGCATATTTGAAGTAGATAAAAGTGTCAAAAAGGCAAAGATAAAAAATCTCAAAGGACAATTTGAAGAATTAAGAATGAAGAATGAGGAAGACATTAGTTCTTATCTACTTTGGATAGATGAGATTGTTAATGTTATGCAAGGAATTGGACTGAATATGGATGAATCAGATGTTTGTGATAATATCTTAAGGTCTCTTCCAATAAGGTTTAGTGAAAATATTTTAGCTATAGGAGAAGCAAAGTATGGTGATTCTTTGACAAGAGATATGTTGTTTGGTATTCTTACAGCATTTTAGTTAATAACAAAAGAACCTAATCCCTAGAAGGAAGCATCCTTTAAAGCAATTAAAAATATAAAGGGTAAGAATTCAAAATCAAGCAATGAGTCATCTAGTGATGAAGAAGCTAATTATGATAGACGAAACAAGGATTCAAGAAGATTCAAAGATACAAAATATGTTAGATATTTTAATTGTGGAAAGTATGGGCAACTGATTTTCAAGAATCCAAAAATAACAAAGATGAATAAAAATAGGATCACAGGAATAAGGAATCAAAAATATACAGGTATCAAAAGAAAGGTAAGTATGGACAAAGCAGACAAGGAAAGAAGTTCTTTCAAAGATAAAAGAGAAGCTACTATGCATATAAGACAAGTAAGTACTCAAGTGATAGTGATGATAGTTCTCCAAGTAATGATAAATATGAATTCCTGTTTATGATTGAAGAAAAATAAGAAGTCAATAAAAGGTCACCAATAATTCTCAAGTGTTTAAGATGTGGTAACTTTGGACATCTTGAAGATAGTTATACAAGGAATGGTTATAGTTTCTGTGATGATGAATATGAGGATGCACTTGAAGTACCAGAAGAAAATATTGTAATGGCACTAGAATAATAAGAAGGTGATCCTATAGAAGACAAGTCAAAATAAAATGAAGATGTAGATAAAGGTAAAAAAATAGAGGAAGAATCAAAAAGAGAAGGATTTGATCTTAAGGTAGAACTTATTTATGATCTTGACACAGTAAAGAAGGTAAGAAAGCAAAACTCTAAACTTGAGTTTTAGTTTCAAGAATGTGATGAAGAAAGAAGAATGCTTATAGAGGATCTAAAAAAGTCAATGGCTAAGACAAAGAATTTCAAGGATAAGTTAGAAGCAAAGGTCTTAGAATGTGAAAGGTTAGAACAAGAATCATCTCTACTAAAGGAGGATTTAGAAAAATCTGAGGATAAGCTACACAAGTTTGGAAAGAGTTCAAAGAGTATGGATAAGATGATCAAGGTACAAAGAAGGTCAACAAACAAAACAAGTCTTGGTTTTGAATAAGCTCAAAAGAAACAAGAAGAAGATTCAACCTCAAGTTTTGAAGAAGAATAAACTTCAGAAGAAGATAGTGTAAGAGAAAGTGAGCCTTTTGAAGATGAGTTGGACAACAGAAATTTCAACAAGGAAAGGAATAATGCACATAGGAGAAACATATGGAACAGAAATGAGAATAAGTTAAGAGAGACTAAGATACCAATGAGTTCAAGACAAGGAAACTTCAATGGAATATGTTTCTCATGTCACATATTTTGGCACATGGCTTCACAGTGCAGGACACATGAAATATATGAATATGGGAACATATAAATTTTCCATGGGTATTGGTACTCATGCAATTAGTTTGGTCACAAGACAATGTATTGAAGGATTCATGACAGAAAAGGATATGGCTTCACTAGGAGATTGAGGATAGATTTGTGCTAGATTGGAAGACTGTGTTTAATACAGATTCAAGGATAGATTTTGGTACATATTTGAGGACAAGTTTGTGCCAGACCAAAGACAGAGATTAAGCATATTTGTGTTAGATCAAAGGACTGTATTTAGTATATATTTGAGACAAATCTTTGAAGGTGACAGAGTATAGAGGATGATAGTCTCCAGTGGATAGATATCCATTAGCCACGGTAGTGAGGATAGACATATTTTATGGATAGAGATCCATTAGCCAGAGTAATGGGGGCAACAGTTCTTCTAGAAGATCACCAATTAGAGCTAAGGAGAAAGGAGTTCTCCTGTGGATAGAGATCCATGAACTTGATTAGGGATTGGTGTCTCCTTTGGATAGAGATCCATAAACATTGTAATAGGGAAAGGATTCCCAAGAGATTGATTGAGAAAATTTTAGTGAAATATTTTCTCCGTGGAGTAGCCCACATTGGGTGAACCACGTTAAATTGGTGTCTCTATTGTGTGTGGTGATTTTTGTATTGCTTTGATTACTGTTGTTGATATTGCTATCTTTACATTGCATAATATTGATTGGAAAGAAAAGTAAAAAGTGGTCTTATACTGTTCACCCCCCTCTCAGTATAAGCTTGTGTTCTTCAATTGGTATCAGAGCGGGTTCCTTCGGAAGAGTTTAACAACTTGAAGGAAAAGCTTTCAAGAACACAATGGATTCTAAGAATGTGTCCTTAGATAATTCAACACCAATTTTTGATGGAAGTGATTATATATATTGGAGTATGAGAATGAAGGTTCACTTGATGGCACTTGGCAATGAAATTTGGGAAGCAGTTGAAAATGGATACATACCACCAGTTGATCCACCTACAGATAAGGAAGGTAAGCTTCTACAGCATTATAATTCAAAAGCAATGAATGCACTTTTGAGAGGTTTGCATAGGATAGAATCAATAAAATTTATGCATTGTAAATATGCAAAAGGAATTTGGGATAAGTTGCAAAGCATATATGAAGGAGATAAAAGTGTCAAAAATGCAAAGATACAAAATCTCAAAGGACAATTTGAAGAATTAAGAATGAAGAATGAGAAAGACATTAGTTCTTATCTACTTCGGGTAGATGAGGTTGTTAATGCTATGCAAGGACTTGGACTTAATGTGGATGAATCAGATGTTTGTGATAAGATCTTAAGGTCTCTTCCAACAAGGTTTAGTGAAAATATTTCAGCTATAGAAGAAGCAAAGGATGGTGATTCTTTGACAAGAGATATGTTGCTTGGTATTCTTACAACATTTGAGTTAAGAATAAAAGAACCTAATCCCCAGAAGGAAGCAACCTTCAAAGCAATTAAGAAGACAAAGGGTAAGAAGTCATAATCAAGCAATGAGTCATCCAGTTATGAAGAAGCTAATTATGGTAGAAGGAACAAGGATTCAAGAAGATTCAAAGATGCAAAATCTATTAGATGTTTCAATTGTGGAAAGTATGGTCACTATGCAACTGATTTTCAAGAAGCTAAAAACAACAATGATGAAGAAAAATAGGATCATAGGAACAAGGAATCAGAAAGATACAGGTATCAAAAGAAAGGTAAGGATGGACAAAGTAGACAAGGGAATAAGTTCTTTCAAAGATAAAAGAGGAGCTACTATGCAGATAAGGCAAGTAAGTACTCAAGTGATAGTGATGCTAGTTCTTCAAGTAATGATAAAGATGAAGTCCTATTTATGATTGAAGAAAAATAAGAAGTCAAGAAAAGGTCACCAATAATTCTCAAGTGTTTTAGATGTGGTAATTTTGGACATCTTGAAGATAGTTGTACAAGGAATGGTTTTAGTTTCAGTGATGATGAATATGAGGATGCACTTGAAGGACCAGAAGAAAATATTCTAATGGCACTAGAAGAAGAAGAAGGTGATCCTATAGAAGACAAGTCAAAAGAAAATGAAGATGTAGACAAAGGCAAACAAATAGAGGAAGAATTAAAAAAATAAGGATTTGATCTTAAGGCAGAACTTATTTATGCTCTTGACACAGTAAAGAAGGTAAGAAAGCAAAACTCTAAACTTGAGTTTCAGTTTCAAGAATGTGATGAAGAAAGAAGAATGCTTATAGAGGATCTAAACAAGTCAATGGCTAAGATAAAGAAGTTCAAGGATAAGTTAGAAGCAAAGGTCTTAGAATGTGAAAGGTTAGAACAAGAAGTAGCTCTACTAAGGGAAGATTTAGAAAAATCCAAGGATAAGCTACACAAGTTTGGAAAGAGTTCAAATATTGTGGATAAGATGATCAAGGTACAAAGAAGGTCAACAAATAAAATAGGTCTTGGTTTTGAACAAGCTCAAAAGAAACAAGAAGAAGAGTCAACCTCAAGTTCTTAGAAGAAGAAAACTAGAAGGACAATGTAAGAGAAAGTGAGACTTCTGAGGATGAGTTGGACAACAGAAAGTTCAACAAGGAAAGGAACAATGCACATAGGAGAAACAGATGGAACAACAATCAGAATAAGTTAAGAGAGACTAAGAGACCAATGAGGTCAAGACAAGGAAACTTCAATGGAAGATGTTTCTCATGTCACAGATTTGGGCACATGGCTTCACAGTGCAGGACACATGAAAGACAGGAATATGGGAACAAACAACTTTTCCATGGGTATTGCTACTCATGCAATCAGTTTGGTCACAAGGCAATGAATTGCAGGGTTCATGACAGAAAAGGATATGGCTTCACTAGGAGAAATCCTAAGACATTTGCACCTCCAAGGAATAATAACATTAAGTGTTATAAGTGCAATAATGATGGACACACAACAAAGTGGTGTAGAGCAGACATTCCAAAACCAAGCATGAATATGAACAGGAATAGGAACAAGAACAAGAATATGGATATAAATAAGAACAAGAATAGGAATAGGAATAGAATATGGATATGAATAGGAACAGGAACATGGACATGGACAGAAATAGTCAAAGGGATCAGAAGGATCATATGAGAAGGAAAGCAGATAAAGGTAAAGACCAGTGCTTGCTAGGAGTAGAAATACTCCCACCCTAGAATTAACCACCTCAAGAGGAGGTGGGGGAGGGGCTAAGCTAAGAGACTCATTCTTAGCCCCGAGCCCCAAAGGTGACCCTTTTCCATTGATGTCAAAGGGGGAGAGATTTGAGTAAGGGGGAGAGATTTGGTAATTGAGTAAGAAGGAGAGATTTGGTTTAAGGAGAGAGCAATTTCCCAAGGGGAGCAAAATAAAAAGGTCAAGGAAATGGTAAAAAGTTATTGGGTTGCCATCAATGACAAAGGGGGAGATTGTTGGACATTTTGAGTCCATAAAGTTGTCATTGATGTCAAGGCATGAGGTTATCATTGATGCCAAAAGGTCAAAAGGAGCAATGCAAAAAGTTGATGGCAAAAGAGCTTCATAATATTCATTTTTGATATTATAGGAAGCATAAATAAAAGGTTTTATTAAAAACCATGGATTGGCAAAATAAAAGGTTTTATTAAAAACCATGGATTGGCAAAATAAAAGGTTTTATTAAAAACCATGGATTCATGAAATAAAAGGTTTTTCATAAAAACCCAAGGAGGCTTTTTATTCCAAATTAAAAAGTCCAAGGAAGGTTTAAATATTTAATTTATAAATATTTAAATTCAAATTGAATTTAAATTTTATAAATAAATATTTATTTATTCGAAATAGCAAAACCTTAAAGCTATTCCGTCGACGTGCAAGTTGAAGATTACCCCCTCGACGTGTTGGAAGAAATAGCAAAGCAATATAAATATTGCCTTTGCTAAGGCAAAAAGATTATGCATTTTGAATTCGAAAAACGTGCTAAGGGAGAAAATTTGTGCGCTACAAAAATTTGAATTTTGAGGAGTTTAATAAGATGTGGTGCATAGCATCTAGCACCATCTGATGGCTAGCTCGAGTGGCATTTGGCTTGGCGCTTGTGGAAGGAAGGTTACGGGTTCAAAACCCGGTGGCAACAATTTTTTGAAGCCCTTTTGGTTTTCATTTTTGGTGGCAGCGAAAAGGAGAATAGAGTGCTTGGGCACTCTAGCTCACACGTGAGCGCTAGCTCACATGGCAGCCAAGGCCATGGCTAGAGCGCTTGGGAGAGGTAGCATCGTGGGTTCAAAACCCACTAAGGGCAAAGGTACAATTTTTTATTTAATTTTTGTTTGCCCTAAGGTTGTTGTGAGAAAATTGGGAGGTATAAGGTGGTAATTAAAGTGGATTATTTACCTATAAGTTAAAGTGATTTTTGGGCATGGTAAAAAGTTGTTTTTGATAAAGTAAAACTAAGGTAATTAATTTTTACCTTAGAAGAATAAATTGCATTATTTTATAAATTATTTTATTTGATAAAGTGCAATTTAAGAAAGGAGTTATAAGTAGAAATTGTGTTATATTTTATAAGAGGGTTTTTGATGAAAATTATGATGTTGAAATTTATTATTAAGATGGAGTGATAAGGTGTATTTGTTTTTTATATTATTGTGTATTGTGAGAGAGAGATTATTATCTTCTAACATCCTTGAGTTTGGCAAAGAAGTGTTTATGATTGTGGCAGATTTGTGTGGTCTACTCCTCATCAAGAAAAAGGTATGAGCACATTCTTCTTTGTTTGAGTTGATTGGTTGGTTTTCTGGAAAACAACTTTGGAGTGAAAAGGACTTGATTGGTTTCCTTATTGAGTTGTTGAGCTATATGTGAAGATTGTTTTATAAGCATTGTTGAGTGTGTTTTGAATTAATGCTTCAAGGTTTTCTGGAATAAAGAGTTGTTGATAAAACCTTATTTTATAAGCATTATTGTTGAAGTGATTGATTGAGTGAAGAACTTGAATTAGGGTTTGCAAAGATCATGAGTATCATTGTTATGTGAGATTGGTTGATAAGCATTGTTGGAAATATTTTGAGTGAGTATTCATATGCTTGGACTAGGGTTTGTGAGAAAGGATTATTTCATTGAGTGATTGGTTGAGTAGAGTTGGTTGAGCCTAGTCAAGTGGATGTGTGAAGTGATAGCTCAAGTTCTATGAAACAAATTATTCTATATTCTGAATTGATTTGAGAAAGTAGTTGAGTGTTGATGAGTGTGAAACATATTGAGTCTCTAACAATTCTCTATATGTTTCTAAAGAGTGATTGAAAGTAATTGAGCATTGAGGTGAATGTGAAGCATATTGAGTCTCTAACAATTCTCTGTATGTTTTTGAAAGAGTGATTGAAAGTAATTGAGCATTGTGTTGAATGAGAAGCATATTGAGTCTCTAACAATTCTCTTTATGTTTCTATGAGATTGGACAAGTTCTAGTGTGGACTTGTTGAGCAGATTTGAGGTAAGTCTTTGAGAAGACTTGTGGACAGATTTGTGTGAGATTTTGTGGAAGCTTACAATACATATTGAGAGTAGATTTGGATAAGTTCTAGTGAGGACTTATTGAGCAGATTTGGACAAGTTCTAGTGAGGACTTGTAGAGCATATTTGGACAAGTTCTAGAGAGGACTTGAGGATAGCTTAGTGTGAGATTTTGTGGAAATATTACAAGGTAGATTTGAGACAAGTCTTTGAGAAGACTTGAGAGCAGAATTGATTGATTGATTTGTTCAAACCTTGAGTTAAGGTTTGGGGTAGATCCAGCAGAGTTGATTTGAGATTGAGTCAAGCTTTTTGTTAAGGCTTGAGGATAGAGATTGAGGATAGATTTGTGCTAGACCGAAGGACTGTGTTTAGTGCAGATCAAAGGATAGATATTGAGGATAGATTTGTGCTAGACTAAAGGACTATGTTTAGTATAGATTTGAGGATAGAGTTTGGTGTAGATTTGAGGATAGGTTTGTGCCAGACTAGAGACAGAGATTGAGCAGATTTGTGCTAGATCGAAGGACTATGTTTAGTGTAGATTTGAGATAAAGCTTTGAAGGTGATAGAGTATAGAGGATGATAGTCTCTAGTGGATAGAGATCCATTAGCTAGGGTAGTGAGGATAGGTGTCTTCTATGGATAGAGATCCATTAGCTAGAGTAGTGGGGAAAACAGTTCTTCTAGAAGATCACCAGTCAGAGCTAAGGAGAAAGGAGTTCTCCTATGGATAGAGATCCATGAACTTGATTAGGGGATTGGTGTCTCCTTTGGATAGAGATCCATAAACATTGTAATAGGGAAAGGATTCCCAAGAGATTGATTGAGAAAATTTTAGTGAAATATTTTCTCCATGGAGTAGCCCACATTGGGTGAACCACGTTAAATTGGTGTCTCTATTGTGTGTGGTGATTTATGCATTGCTTTGATTACTACTATTGATATTGCTATCTTTACACTACATAATATTGATTGGAAAGAAAAGTAAAAAGTGGTCTTATACTGTTCACCCCCCTCTCAGTATAAGCTTGTGTTCTTCAATTGGTATCAGAGTGGGTTCCTTCGAAAGAGTTTAACAACTTGAAGGAAAAGCTTTCAAGAACACAATGGATTCTAAGAATGTGTCCTCAGATAATTCAACACCAATATTTGATGGAAGTGATTATATATATTGGAGTATGAGAATGAAGGTTCACTTGATGGCACTTGGCAATGAAATTTGGGAAGCAGTTGAAAATGGATACATACCACCAATTGATCCACCTACAGATAAGGAAGGTAAGCTTCTACAACATTATAATTCAAAAGCAATGAATGCACTTTTGAGAGGTTTGCATAGAATAGAATCAATAAAAGTTATGCATTGTAAAGATGCAAAAGGAATTTGGGATAAGTTGCAAAGCATATATGAAGGAGATAAAAGTGTCAAAAAGGCAAAGATACAAAATCTCAAAGGACAATTTGAAGAATTAAGAATGAAGAATGAGGAAGACATTAGTTCTTATCTACTTCGGGTAGATGAGGTTGTTAATTCTATGCAAGGACTTGGACTTAATGTGGATGAATCAGATGTTTGTGATAAGATCTTAAGGTCTCTTCCAACAAGGTTTAGTGAAAATATTTCAGCTATAGAAGAAGCAAAGGATGGTGATTCTTTGACAAGAGATATGTTTCTTGGTATTCTTACAACTTTTGAGTTAAGAACAAAAGAATCTAATCCCTAGAAGGAAGCAACCTTCAAAGCAATTAAGAAGACAAAGGGTAAGAAGTCAAAATCAAGCAATGAGTCATCTAGTGATGAAGAAGCTAATTATGGTAGAAGGAACAAGGATTCAAGAAGATTCAAAGATGCAAAATCTGTTAGATGTTTCAATTGTGGAAAGTATGGTCACTATGCAACTGATTGTCAAGAAGCTAAAAATAACAATTATGAAGAAAAATAGGATCACAGGAACAAGGAATCAAAAATATACAGGTATCAAAAGAAATGCAAGGATGGACAAAGCAGACAAGGAAAGAAGTTCTTTCAAAGACAAAAGAGGAGCTACTATGCAGATAAGGCAAGTAAGTACTCAAGTGATAGTGATGCTAGTTTTTTAGATAATGATAGAGATGAAGTCCTATTTATGATTGAAGAAAAAGAAGTCAAGAAAAGGTCACCAATAATTCTCAAGTGTTTTAGATGTGGTAACTTTGGACATCTTGAAGATAGTTGTACAAGGAATGGTTATAGTTTCAGTGATGATGAATATGAGGATGCACTTGAAGGACCAGAAGAAAATCTTCTAATGGCACTAGAAGAAGAAGAAGGTGATCCTATAGAAGACAAGTCAAAAGAAAATGAAGATGTAGACAAAGGCAAACAAATAGAGGAAGAATCAAAAAGAGAAGGATTTGATCTTAAGGCAGAACTTATTTATGCTCTTGACATAGTAAAGAAGGTAAGAAAGCAAAACTCTAAACTTGAGTTTCAGTTTCAAGAATATGATGAAGAAAGAAGAATGCTTATAGAGGATCTAAACAAGTCAATGGCTAAGACAAAGAAGTTCAAGGATAAGTTAGAAGCAAAGGTCTTAGAATGTGAAAGGTTAGAATAAGAAGTAGCTCTACTAAGGGAAGATTTAGAAAAATCCAAGGATAAGCTACACAAGTTTGGAAAGAGTTCAAATATTATGGATAAGATGATCAAGGTACAAAGAAGGTCAACAAACAAAATAGGTCTTGGTTTTGAACAAGCTCAAAAGAAACAAGAAGAAGAGTCAACCTCAAGTTCTGAAGAAGAAGAAACTTTAGAATAAGATAGTGTAAGAGAAAGTGAGACTTCTGAGGATGAGTTGGACAATAGAAAGTTCAACAAGGAAAGGAACAATGCACATAGGAGAAATAGATGGAACAACAATCAGAATAAGTTAAGAGAGACTAAGAGACCAATGAGGTCAAGACAAGGAAACTTCAATGGAAGATGTTTCTCATGTCACAGATTTGGGCACATGGCTTCACAGTGCAGGACACATGAAAGATAGGAATATGGGAATAGATAACTTTTCCATGGGTATTGCTACTCATGCAATCAGTTTGGTCACAAGGCAATGGATTGCAGGGTTCATGACAGAAAGGGATATGGCTTCACTAGGAGAAATCCTAAGACATTTGCACCTCCAAGGAATAATAACATTAAGTGTTATAAGTGCAATAATGATGGACACACAACAAAGTGGTGTAGAGCAGACATTCCAGAACCAAGCATGAATATGAACAAGAATAGGAACAAGAATATGAATATGGATATAAACAAGAACAAGAATAGGAATAGGAACAGGAATATGGATATGAACAGGAATAGGAACATGGACATGGACAAAAATAGTCAAAGGGATCAGAAGGATCAGATGAGAAGGAAAGCAGATAAAGGTAAAGACCAGTGCTTGTTGGGAGTAGAAATACTCCCACCCCAGAATTAACCACCTCAAGAGGAGGTGGGGGAGGGGCTAAGCTAAGAGACTCATTCTTAGCCCCAAGCCCCAAAGGTGACCCTTTGCCATTGATGTCAAAGGGGGAGAGATTTGAGTAAGGGGGAGAGATTTGGTATTTGAGTAAGAAGGAGAGATTTGGTTTAAGGAGAGAGCAATTTCCCAAGGGGAGCAAGATAAAAAGGTCAAGGAAATGGTAAAAAGTTATTGGGTTGCCATCAATGACAAAGGGGGAGATTGTTGGACATTTTGAGTCCATAAAGTTGTCATTGATGTCAAGGCATGAGGTTATCATTGATGCCAAAAGGTCGAAAGGAGCAATGCAAAAAGTTGATGGCAAAAGAGCTTCATAATATTCATTTTTGATATTATAGGAAGCATAAATAAAAGGTTTTATTAAAAACCATGGATTAGCAAAATAAAAGGTTTTATTAAAAACCATGGATTGGCAAAATAAAAGGTTTTATTAAAAACCATGGATTGACAAAATAAAAGGTTTTTCATAAAAACCCAAGGAGGCTTTTTATTCCAAATTAAAAAGTCCAAGGAAGGTTTAAATATTTAATTTATAAATATTTAAATTCAAATTGAATTTAAATTTTATAAATAAATATTTATTTATTCAAAATAGCAAAACCCTAAAGCTATTCCACCGACGTGCAAGTTGAATATTACCCCCGTCGACGTGTTGGAAGAAATAGCAAAGCAATATAAATATTGCCTTTGCTAAGGCAAAAATATTATGCATTTTGAATTCGAAAAATGTGCTAAGGGAGAAAATTTGTGCGCTGCAAAAATTCGAATTTTGGGGAGTTTAAGAAGACATGGTGCATAGCATCTAGCACCATCTGGTGGCTAGCTCGAGTGGCATTTGGCTTGGCGCTTGTGGAAGGAAGGTTACGGGTTCAAAACCTGATGGCAGCAATTTTTGAAGCCCTTTTGGTTTTCATTTTTGGTGGTAGTGGAAAGGAGAATAGAGTGCTTGGGCACTCTAGCTCACATGTGAGCGCTAGCTCACGTGGCAGCCAAGGCCGTGGCTAGAGCGCTTGGGAGAGGCAGCGTCGTGGGTTCAAAACCCACTAAGGGCAAAGGTACAATTTTTTATTTAATTTTTGTTTGCCCTAAGGTTGTTGTGAGAAAATTGGGAGGTATAAGGTGGTAATTAAAGTGGATTATTTACCTATAAGTTAAAGTGATTTTTGGGCATGGTAAAAAGTTGTTTTTGATAAAGTAAAACTAAGGTAATTAATTTTTACCTTAGAAGAATAAATTGCATTATTTTATAAATTATTTTATTTGATAAGTGCAATTTAAGAAAGGAGTTATAAGTAGAAATTGTGTTATATTTTATAAGAGGGTTTTTGATGAAAATTATGATGTTGAAATTTATTATTAAGATGGAGTGATAAGGTGTATTTGTTTTTTATATTATTGTGTATTGTGAGAGAGATATTATTATCTTCTAACATCCTTGAGTTTGGCAAAGAAGTGTTTATGATTGTGGCAGATTTGTGTGGTCTACTCCTCATCAAGAAAAAGGTATGAGCACATTCTTCTTTGTTTGAGTTGATTGGTTGGTTTTCTGGAAAATAACTTTGGAGTGAAAAGGACTTGATTGGTTTCCTTATTGAGTTGTTGAGCTATATGTGAAGATTGTTTTATAAGCATTGTTGAGTGTGTTTTGAATTAATGCTTCAAGGTTTTATGGAATAAAGAGTTGTTGATAAAACCTTGTTTGATAAGCATTGTTGTTGAAGTGATTGATTGAGTGAAGAACTTGAATTTGGGTTTGGAAAGAACATGAGTATCATTGTTATGTGAGATTGGTTGATAAGCATTGTTGGAAATATTTTGAGTGAGTATTCATATGCTTGGACTAGGGTTTGTGAGAAAGGATTATTTCATTGAGTGATTGGTTGAGTAGAGTTGGTTGAGCCTAGTCAAGTGGATGTGTGAAGTGATAGCTCAAGTTCTATGAAACAAATTATTCTATATTCTAAATTGAATTGAGAAAGTAGTTGAGTGTTGATGAGTGTGAAACATATTGAGTCTCTAACAGTTGAAGGATTGTGTTTAGTACAGATTCTCTTTATTTTTAAGAGATTGAAAAGTTCTTGTGGGGACGACTTGGAGAATTCTAAGAGACCACTGAACAGGTGGGTTCTAGCATCGTGGAAAGCTTACCCAAGAGGTTGCAGCTGACTTGCCTAGACCAACATTATTAATTGGATTTTGGGTACCCTTGAATTCAGCTTTTGGGTAGAGAGTGGAGATTTGAACCTAGGACCTCCCTTGGAGAATTGCCCTCTCCTCTCCAACTCACCTACAACACCTAGGTAGTGTTTATTATAGATTCGAGGATAGAGTTTAGTGCATATTTTATGACACGTTTGTGCCAGACCAGAGATAGATATTAAGAAGATTTATGCTAGACCGAAGGACTATATTTAGTATAGATTTGAGACAAAGATTTCAAGGTGATAGAGTATAGAGGACGATAGTATCTAGTGGATAGAGATCCATTAGCCAGAGCAGTGGGGGCAAAAGTTCCTCTAGAAGATCACCGATTAGAGCTAAGGAGAAAGGAGTTCTCCTGTGGATAGAGATCCATGAACTTGATTAGGGGATTGGTGTCTCCTTTGGATAGAGATCCATAAACATTGTAATAGGGAAAGGATTCCCTAGAGATTGATTGAGAAAATTTTAGTGAAATATTTTCTCCGTGGAGTAGCCCACATTGGGTGAACCATGTTAAATTGGTGTCTCTATTGTGTGTGGTGATTTGTGCATTGCTTTGATTACTGTTGTTGATATTGTTATCTTTACATTGCATAATATTGATTGGAAAGAAAAGTAAAAAGTGGTCTTATATTGTTCACCCCCCTCTCAGTATAAGCTTGTGTTCTTCAATTGGTATCAAAGTGGGTTCCTTTAGAAGAGTTTAACGACTTGAAGGAAAAGCTTTCAAGAACACAATGGATTCTAAGAATGTGTCCTCAGATAATTCAACACCAATTTTTTATGGAAGTTATTATATATATTGGAGTATGAGAATGAAGGTTCACCTGATGGCACTTGGCAATGAAATTTGGGAAGTAGTTGAAAATGGATACATACCACCAGCTGATCCACCTACAGATAAGGAAGGTAATATTCTACAACATTATAATTCAAAAGTAATGAATGCACTTTTGAGAGGTTTGCATAGAATAGAATCAATAAAATTTATGCATTGTAAAGATGCAAAAGAAATTTGGGATAAGTTGCAAAGCATATATGAAGGAGATAAAAGTGTCAAAAAGGCAAAGATACAAAATCTCAAAGGACAATTTGAAGAATTAAGAATGAATAATGAGGAAGACATTAGTTCTTATCTACTTTGGGTAGATGAGGTTGTTAATGCTATGCAAGGACTTGGACTTAAAGTGGATGAATCAGATGTTTGTGATAAGATCTTAAGGTCTCTTCCAATAAGGTTTAGTGAAAATATTTTAGCTATAGAAGAATCAAAGTATGGTGATTCTTTGACAAGAGATATGTTGCTTGGTATTCTTACAGCTTTTGAGTTAAGAACAAAAGAACCTAATACCTAGAAGGAAGCAACCTTCAAAGCAATTAAAAAGACAAAGGGTAAGAAGTCAAAATCAAGAAATGAGTCATCCAGTGATGAAGAAGCTAATTATGGTAGAAGGAACAAGGATTCAAGAAGATTCAAAGATACAAAATTTGTTAGATGTTTCAATTGTGGAAAGTATGGTCACTATGCAACTGATTTTCAAGAATCTAAAAACAACAATGATGAAGAAAAATAGGATCACAGGAATAAGGAATCAAAAATATACAGGTACCAAAAGAAAGGTAAGGATGGACAAAGCAGACAAGGAAAGAAGTTCTTTCAAAGATAAAAGAGGAGCTACTATGCATATAAGGCAAGTAAGTACTCAAGTGATAGTGATGCTAGTTCTTCAAGTAATGATAAATATGAAGTCCTATTTATGATTGAAGAAAAATAAGAAGTCAATAAAAGGTCACCAATAATTCTCAAGTGTTTTAGATGTGGTAACTTTGGACATCTTGAAGATAGTTGTACAAGGAATGGTTATAGTTTCAGTGATGATGAATATGAGGATGCACTTGAAGGACCAGAAGAAAATATTCTAATGGCACTAGAAGAAGAAGAAGGTGATCCTATAGAAGACAAGTCAAAATAAAATGAAGATGTAGATAAAGGTAAAAAAATAGAGGAAGAATCAGAAAGAGAAGGATTTGATCTTAAGGTAGAACTTATTTATGCTCTTGACACAGTAAAGAAGGTAAGAAAGCAAAACTCTAAACTTGAGTTTTAGTTTCAAGAATGTGATGAAGAAAGAAGAATGCTTATAGAGGATCTAAAAAAGTCAATGGCTAAGACAAAGAAGTTCAAGGATAAGTTAGAAGCAAAGGTCTTAGAATGTGAAAGGTTAGAACAAGAATCATCTCTACTAAAGGAGGATTTAGAAAAATCAAGGATAAGCTACACAAGTTTGGAAAGAGTTCAAATATTATGGATAAGATGATCAAGGTACAAAGAAGGTCAACAAACAAAACAAGTCTTGGTTTTGAACAAGCTCAAAAGAAACAAGAAGAAGATTCAACCTCAAGTTTTGAAGAAGAAGAAACTTCAGAAGAAGATAGTGTAAGAGAAAGTGAGACTTTTGAGGATGAGTTGGACAACATAAATTTCAACAAGGAAAGGAACAATGCACAAAGGAGAAACATATGGAACAGAAATTAGAATAGGTTAAGAGAGACTAAGATACCAATGAGTTCAAGACAAGGAAACTTCAATGGAAGATGTTTCTCATGTCACAGATTTTGGCACATGGCTTCACAATGCAGGACACATGAAATATAGGAATATGGGAACATATAAATTTTCCATGGGTATTGCTACTCATGCAATTAGTTTGGTCACAAGGCAATGAATTGAAGGGTTCATGACAGAAAAGGATATGGCTTTACTAGGAGATTGAGGATAGATTTGTGCTAGATTGAAAGACTGTGTTTAATACAGATTCAAGGATAGAGTTTGGTACATATTTGAGGACAGGTTTGTGCCAGACCAAAGACAGAGATTAAGCATATTTGTGTTAGATCAAAGGACTGTATTTAGTATATATTTGAGACAAATCTTTGAAATTGATAGAGTATAGAGGATGATAGTCTCTAGTGGATAGATATCCATTAGCCACTGTAGTGAGGATAGGCATATTTTGTGGATAGAGATCCATTAGCCAAAGTAATGGGGACAACAGTTCTTCTAAAAGATCACCAATCAAAGCTAAGGAGAAAGGAGTTCTCTTGTGGAAATAGATCCATGAACTTGATTAGGGGATTGGTGTCTTCTTTGTATAGATATCCATAAACATTGAAATAGGGAAAGGATTCCAAAGATATTGATTGAGAAAATTTTAGTGAAATATTTTCTTTGTGGAGTAGCCCACATTGGGTGAACCATGTTAAATTGGTGTCTCTATTGTGTGTGGTGATTTTTGTATTGCTTTGATTACTGTTGTTGATATTGCTATCTTTACATTGCATAATATTGATTGGAAAGAAAAGTAAAAAGTGGTCTTATACTATTCACCCCCCTCTCAATATAAGCTTGTGTTCTTCAATTGATATCAGAGCGGGTTCCTTTGGAAGAGTTTAATAGCTTAAAGGAAAAACTTTCAAGAACACAATGTATTCTAAAAATGTGTCCTTAGATAATTCAACACCAATTTTTGATGGAAGTGATTATATATTGGAGTATGAGAATGAAGATTCACTTGATGGCACTTGGCAATGAAATTTGAAAAGCAGTTGAAAATGGATAAATACCACCAACTGATCCACCTACAGATAAGGAATGTAAGCTTCTACAGCATTATAATTCAAAAGCAATGAATGCAATTTTGAGAGGTTTGCTTAGGAAAAAATCAATAAAATTTATGCATTGTAAATATGCAAAAGGAATTTGGGATAAGTTGCAAAGCATATATGAAGGAGATAAAAGTGTCAAAAATGCAAAGATACAAAATCTCAAAGGACAATTTGAAGAATTAAGGATGAAGAATGAGAAAGACATTAGTTTTTATCTACTTCGGGTAGATGAGGTTGTTAATGCTATGCAAGGACTTGGACTGAATGTGGATGAATCATATGTTTGTGATAATATCTTAAGGTCTCTTCCAACAAGGTTTAGTAAAAATATTTCAGCTATAGAAGAAGCAAAGGATGGTGATTCTTTGATAAGAGGTATGTTTCTTGGTATTCTTACAATATTTGAGTTAAGAATAAAAGAACCTAATCCCCATAAGGAAGCAGCATTTAAATCAATTAAAAATATAAAGGGTAAGAATTCATAATCAAGCAATGAGTCATCTAGTTATGAAGAAGCTAATTATGGTAGAACGAACAAGGATTCAAGAAGATTCAAAGATGCAAAATCTGTTAGATGTTTCAATTGTGGAAAGTATGGGCACTATGCAACTGATTTTCAAGAAACCAGAAACAACAAAGATGAAGAAAAACAGGATCATAGGAACAAGGAATCAGCAAGATACAGGTATCAAAAGAAATGTAAGGATGGAAAAAGCAAACAAGGAAATAAGTTCTTTCAAAGATAAAATAGGAGCTACTATGAAGTTAATACAAGTAAGTACTCAAGTGATAGTGATGCTAGTTCTTAAATTAATGATAAATATGAAGTCCTATTTATGATTGAAGAAAAATAAGAAGTCAAGAAAAGGTCACCAATAATTCTCAAGTGTTTAAGATGTGGTAACTTTGGACATCTTGAAGATACCTATACAATGAATGTTTATAGTTTCAGTGATGACGAATATGAGGATGCACTTGAAGGACCAGAATAAAATCTTCTAATGGCATTATAAGAAGAAGAAGGTGATCCTATAGAAGACAAGTCAAAAGAAAGTGAAGATGTAAACAAAGGCAAACAAATGGAGGAAGAATCAGAAAGAGAAGGTTTTGATATTAAGGCATAACTTATTTATGCTCTTGACACAGTAAATAAGGTAAGAAAGTAAAACTCTAAATTTGAGTTTCAATTTCAATAATATGATGAAAAAAGAAGAATGCTTATAGAGGATCTAAACAAGTCAATGGCTAAGACAAAGAAGTTCAAGGGTAAGTTAGAAGCAAAGGTCTTAGAATGTGAAATGTTAGAACAAGAAGTAGCTCTACTAAGGGAGGATTTAGAAAATTTTGAGGATAAGCTACACAAGTTTGGAAAGAGTTCAAATACTTAGGATAATATGATCAAGGTACAAAGAAGGTCAACAAAAAAAATAGGTTTTGGTTTTGAACAAGCTCAAAAGAAACAAGAAGAACAGTCAACCTTAAGTTTTGAAGAAGACTGTGTAAGAGAAAGTGAGACTTCTAAAGATGAGTTGGACAATAGAAATTTCAACAAGGAAAGGAACAATGCACATAGGAGAAACATATGGAACAAAAATCATATAAGTTAAGAGAGACTAAGATACCAATGAGGTCAATACAAGGAAACTTCAATGGAAAATGTTTCTCATTTCATAGATTTGGGCACATGGCTTCATAGCGCAGGACAAATGAAATACAAGAATATGGGAATAGACAACTTTTCCATGGGTATTTCTACTCATGAAATTAGTTTGGTCACAAGGCAATGGTTTGCAAGATTCATGACAGAAAAGGATATGGCTTCACTAGGATAAATTCTAAGACATTTGCACCTCAAAGGAATAATAACATTAAGTGTTATAAGTGCAAATGATGGACACACAACAAAGTGGTGTAGAGCAGACATTCCAGAACCAAGCATGAATATGAAAAAGAATAAGATTAGGAACAAGAATATGAACATGGATATAAACAAGAACAGGTACAGTAATAGGAATAGGAATATGGATATGAACAAGAATAGGAACATGGACATGAACAAAAATAGTCAAAGGGATCAAAAGGATCAGATGAGAAACAAAGTAGATAAAGGTAAATACCAATGCTTTCTGGGAGTAGAAATGCTTCCACCCCATAAATAACCACCTCAAGAGGAGGTGGGGGATGGGCTAAGCTAAGAGACTCATTCTTAGCCCCAAGCCCCAAATGTGACCCTTTTCCATTGATGTCAAAAGGGGAGAGATTTGAGTTAGGGGGAGAGATTTGGTAATTGAGTAAGAAGGAGAGATTTGGTTTAAGGAGAGAGCAATTTCCCAGGGGGAGCAGGATAAAAAGTTCAAGGAAATGGTAAAATGTTATTGGGTTGCCATCAATGACAAAGGGGAGATTTTTGGACATTTGAGTCCATAAAGTTGTCATTGATGTGAAGGCATGAGGTTATCATTGATTCCAAAAGGTCGAAAGGAGCAATGAAAAAAGTTGATGGCAAAAGAGCTTCATAATATTCATTTTTGATATTATAGGAAGCATAAATAAAAGGTTTTATTAAAAACCATGGATTAGCAAAATAAAATGTTTTAATAAAAACCATGGATTGGCAAAATAAAAGGTTTTATTAAAAACAATGGATTGACAAAATAAAAGGTTTTTCATAAAAATCCAAGGAGGCTTTTTATTCCAAATTAAAAAGTCCAAGGAAGGTTTAAATATTTAATTTATAAATATTTAAATTCAAATTGAATTTAAATTTTATAAATAAATATTTATTTATCTTAAATATCAAAGCAATATAAATATTACCTTTGCTAAGGCAAAAATATTATGTATTTTGAATTTGAAAAACGTGCTAAGGGAGAAAATTTGTGCACTATAAAAATTTGAATTTTGGGAATTTTAAGAAGACGTGGTGCATAGCATCTAGCACCATCTAGTGGCTAGCTCAAGTGGAATTTGGCTTGGCACTTGTGGAAGGAAGGTTACGGGTTCAAAACCCGACGGCAGTAATTTTTCGAAGCCCTTTTGGTTTTCATTTTTGGCTGCAGCGGAAAGGATAATAGGGTGCTTGGGAACTCTAGCTCACACATGAGTGCTAGCTCATGCAGTATCCAAGGCTGCGTCTAGAGTGCTTGGGAGAGGCAGCATCGTGGGTTCAAAACCCACTAAGGGCAAAGGTACAATTTTTATTTAATTTATGTTTGCCCTAAGGTTGTTGTGAGAAAATTGGGAGGTGTAATGTGGTAATTAAAGTGGATTATTTACCTATAAGTTAAAGTGATTTTTGGGCATGGTAAAAAGTTTTTTTGATAAAGTAAAACTAAGGTAATTAATTTTTGCCTTAGAAGAATAAATTGCATTATTTTATAAATTATTTTATTTGATAAGTGCAATTTAAGAAAGGAGTTATAAGTAGAAATTGTGTTATATTTTATAAGAGAGTTTTTAATGAAAATTATGATGTTGAAATTTATTATTAATATGGAGTGATAAGGTGTATTTGTTTTTTATATTATTATGTATTGTTATATATTATCTTCTAACATCCTTGAATTTGGCAAAGAAGTGTTTATGATTGTGGTAGATTTGTGTGGTCTACTCCTCATCAAGAAAAAGGTATGAGCACATTCTTATTTGTTTGAGTTGATTGGTTAGTTTTCTGGAAAACAACTGTGGAGTGAAAATGACTTTATTGGTTTCCTTATTGAGTTGTTGAGCTATATGTGAAGATTGTTTTATAAGCATTGTTGAGTGTGTTTTGAATTAATGCTTCAAGGTTTTCTAGAATAAAGAGTTGTTGATTAAACCTTATTTGATAAGCATTGTTGTTGAAGTGATTGATTGAGTGAAGTACTTGAATTTAGGTTTGGAAAGAACATGAATATCATTGTTATGTGAGATTGGTTGATAAGCATTGTTGGAAATATTTTGAGTGAGTATTCATATGCTTAGACTAGGGTTTGTGAAAAAGGATTATTTCATTGAGTGATTGGTTGAGTAGAGTTGGTTGAGCCTAGTCGAGTGGATGTGTGAAGTGATATCTCAAGAATCAAATTATTCTATATTTTGAATTGAATTGAGAAAGTAGTTGAGTGTTGATGAGTGTGAAACATATTGAGTCTCTAACAATTCTTTGTATGTTTCAAAAGAGTGATTGAAATTAATTGAGCATTGAGGTGAATGTGAAGCATATTGAGTCTCTAACAATTCTTTGTATGTTTCTAAAAGAGTGATTGAAATTAATTGAGCATTGTGTTGAATGAGAAGCATATTGAGTCTCTAAAAATTCTTTTTATGTTTATATGAGATTGGACAAGTTCTAGTGTGGACTTGTTGAGCAGATTTGAGGTAAGTCTTTGAGAAGACTTGTGGATATATTTGTGTGAGATTTTTTGGAAGCTTACAATACAAATTGAGAGCAGGTTTGAATAAGTTCTAGTGAAGACTTATTGAGCAGATTTGGACAAGTTCTAGTGAGGACTTATACAGCATATTTGGACAAGTTCTAGAGAGGACTTGAGGACAACTTAGTGTGAGATTTTGTGGAAAGATTACAAGGAAAATTTGAGATAAGTCTTTGAGAAGACTTGAGAGCATAATTGATTGATTTATTTTTTCAAACCTTGAGTTAAGTTTTGTGTCAAATCCAACAGAGTTGATTTGAGATTGATTCAAGCTTTTTGTTAAGGCTTGAGGACAGATATTGAGGACAAATTTATGCTAGGTCAAAGGACTATGTTTAGTGTAGATCAAATGATAGATATTGAGGATAAATTTGTGCTAGACCGAAGGACTGTGTTTAGTACAGATTCAAGGATAGAGTTTGGTGCAGATTTGAGGACAGGTTTATGCCAGACCAGAGATAGAGATTGAACAGATTTTTGCTATACCAAAGGACTATGTTTAGTACAGATTTGAGATAAAGTTTTGAAGGTGACAGAGTATAGAGGATGATAGTCTCCAATGGATAGAGATCCATTAGCTAGGGCAGTGAGGATAGGTGTATTTAGTGGATAGAGATCCATTAGCCAAAGCAATGGGGTTAACATTTCTTCTAGAATATCACCAATAAAAGCTAAGGAGAAATGAGTTCTCCTATGGATAGAGATCCACAAACTTTATTAGGGGATTGGTGTATCCTTTGGATATATATCCATAAGGATTGAAATAGGGAAAGTATTCACAAGAGATTAATTGAGAAAATTTTAGTGAAATATTTTCTCCGTGGAGTAGCCCACATTGGGTGAACCACGTTAAATTGGTGTCTCTATTGTGTGTGGTGATTTGTGCATTGCTTTTATTACTGCTATTGATATTGCTATATTTAAACTACATAATATTAATTGGAAAGAAAAATAAAAAGTGGTCTTATACTGTTCACCCCCGCTCTCGATATAGGCTTGTGTTCTTCACCTACAGTATATATATGAGTAGTATATGAGGTAAATTGAGTGGGAAAAACAAAATCATTTATAATTTGAAGGTGAATTGTCTGTGGAATTGGGTGAAAGTGGTTGGCAAATTAAAATAAAAATAGGATAATAATTGTCAACGGTGGGCTAATTTACCCCAAAAAAACTTCCATCATGTAAATTTTAGGTGAATGACCCCCAGTGAAATGTTCCAAAATTAGCAAATTTAAAATTTTGAAAATCCTAAATATAGCCAATTTACGATATTTCATGCTTATGCACAACCTTGGGCAAGACTATGTTTGGCATAGAGAAACTACCTTCAAGATAAACTTCTTAGATCATTTTATTGGTGCCATGGCTCTCTATAGTTGAACTTCACTAAGCATTAAAATTTATCTTATATCTAGAGGCAGCCTCATAAGAAGACAATAAATTTAATCTCTTTTTCTTCTGGAACAAAGGATCTTGAAGCAAGAAGAGTATCATCTACAATTACTAACAGGTTATGGAATTGCAAGATAAGGTAGGCTTTATCTCTAAAATTAATCCCTTAGACTAGGTTACCTGAATAGATCTACCCAAGGCTTCAGCCATAATAAGAAACAGATAAGGAGACAATGGGTCCCCTTGTCTTAGGCCTCAGAGGTTTATGAAATAACCTACTAGAGAACCATTAATTAGGATAGAATTCATGACTAAGCACAGACATCCTTTGATGAGGTCTATCCAAGTAGGGTGAAATCCAAATCTACCCATAACTTTAAACAGAAATTTCCAATATACTCTATCATATGCTATGTTCATATATAATTTCAACAACAATCCATCTCTACCACTTTTATCTATGGAGTGAAGACTTTCATGAATAGTAATCACGCCATCCAAGATTTGCCTCCCTTTAACAAAAGCATCTTGGCAAGAATCAATAATCTGAGGAAGAATGGCCTTCATTCCATTGGCTATGACTTTAGCCAATATTTTATAAAGAGTATTACACTGACTTATGGGCCTGAAATTATTGAAGGAATTAGCTCTTGCCAATTTAAGAATTAGAACCAAAAATATGGAATTGATATCGCTTGGAATATGAAGGGTATTTTGATATAATATAAAAATGTTAACTTTTAAATATATTTAATATATTTAAATCAAATTAGTTATTTTATACTACAAAATAATATGATTTAAATAAAAATAAAAATATTTATGGTTTAGTTGAATATTAGCTCACATCAACTTAAATGCAAAGTAAACACATAAAAGAAACTAAATAAAAATGAGATAAAAATATATGTTTTTTTTTTAGTGATTAAGAAAAATGAGAAAAAAATATACAAGTACAACATAATCAACAAGAATCATTATCTTCAAGATATAGTTAGGTAGCACTAAAACAATAATAAAAAAACATATACATTGGATATTGTTCATTGTAAACAAGTCTAAAATGAAAGCAATAGAGTACCCATACGACATACACGTAGAGTAAGAATTCAAACCATCATGGCCGATTATACACCTATATATAAGAATGGTATCAAATTATTCAAAGAATAGTTAAAAATGAACCAAAAACCTTAAAACACTTATCAAATGTCATTTCTCTTATGTTGAAACTAGCAAGATATCAATCTATTTCAAAAGCTTCTTAAGGTGGTTGTGATTATTAGCTTTTAGTTTTTTAGAATCTTCCACCATCTTATTAAAAATTTTAGTCTCTTATTGATGGTGATTTGGTCCTTATGGATGAAAAAATTAACATCTTAACATTGACTAGGTGGTTTTCAAGTCATGGATCTTCTTTATTTTAGTTATAAAGTCCCTATCAAGTGCCATGATTTGAGAAAAATATCTTAAAATGAAATATTCCTTTTGTCTAAAGGTAATTGTATAATATTCAAGCAATAATGACATGGTAAAAAACAAATATGACCCATGATAACATACCAAAAGGTTTCAAAAACAATATTTCTAATGTTTGAAGGTAATTCTACAATATTAAAACAATAATAATATGGGAAAAAACAAATATGACCCATGATAGCATACCAAAAGGTTTGAAAAATAATATTATTGTTTGAGTTTAGTCCTAAAAAGTTGAATTCCTTGAAAACTTATTGAGTAGGATGGTTGGGTAATGAGTTTGAATGAGTCCATAGACTTCTTTAGCATTTTGATAAAACCAGAAGATGTGTTCCATATTTTCAATTTGTCTCAAAAGGTATAATTAAGGGGATAGTTTCTAATTTGACTAGGTAAGACTTGAGTTTTAACTTAAAATGGAGGATTCTCTAGGCAATAGTATTACCTAAGTCAACAAATATTGATTTCCAAACAAAATATATAAGATGCATGTAAATTAGTTTGTAGAGATTGTAATTAAATTTATTATTAAAATGAGGACCAAGAGGAGAATGGTTATTGTCTTAGTTTTAAAAGAAGTTTGATAATTGGTACACCAAGTACTTATCACTAGGAAGAGAACTTTATATGGTTGGCAAGGTCTTCTAGCTACACATATGTACTTTTTGGGGTCTAAATTGACATCAAGAAAAACTTGAACTATGACTATGAATCTATGAATTTCTTGGAGGTGCACACCTGCTAATCACAACTCAAACCTCGACATTGGATGGATCAAGGATTGCTTCAATCCAACCTGTAGAGTAGGTTGGTATACCTTGTCAACTAATTGGTGTTGAATCAATTAAGCTCAAATAAAAGTGTAAGTTTAGGGATAGAAATGAGATAAGGGTTAGAAAACAATTGAGTGAATAATGGTCGGATAAAGCTAACAACATTGACAAATATCAAGAATACTCTGATCAATCACATTTCTAGTATGCCACACTTAATACTAATAGCTTCAAAACTCATCATATTCATCATTAAATAATAATAAAACACTTAGAGAACTATTTCAAACATTTGAAATGTTAATAATCCAAATAGCAAAATTAGATCAACCTTCAAACTAACAAAAAAATAAGCTCTCTACAACATTTTTTTAGGCATGAACCATTCCAATTTGCTCCAAATTAGCAATCCAATATCATCAAAATTGACTAATCATAATAGCAATAGCAAAAATAAATTCATAGAATAAACTCATAGAGATGAAGACACAAGCCTGAGGTAAACATCCAAGTAATGCTCCTTCTATTGATTTATCAATAAAATTACAGTAATATATCAAGCAAACACTCTAGAGCCGATCCTTAAAAATGAGGGTTCAACCTCTTTATATAGATTTTACAATAACAGTAAAAGAATGGAAACATTACAAGGATTTTTATGCCAGATCAGCAAAATGCTGAGGTGGCGGCCTCTTATTGGCTTTCAAGAAAAAGAATGGAGTTGTGCTCCATGAACTCTACAACTCTAAGCTCTGCAAGTTGCTTGGCCCTCAACTGAATTTAATAGCTGAACTGGTTGCAGGTTGATCTGGATTATCCCCTGTTCTTGATCAAGCTTTACATCCATAGATATGTAATTGAAAACGTAGGCAAATCTTAATTCTGGTGACACTTGGTGTTCTTTGGTTCTTTTCGCTAGCACTCTTTTGATTTTGCTTCATTTTTTTCATCTTTGAAATCCATTGGTTCAAATTCTGCTAAGCAAGGTTTGACCAGTTTGACTACAGAATGAGAACTCTAAAACAATATGTTCGATCCTCTAGAATCTGCTACTTCATTTTCCATTGGGAATTATTTGATCGTGTTAACTGCAGAATTTTGCACCTACATTGGTTTTCGATGGACTTTAACACTATACTTCTATTTCTCTATTCAAAATTCACTACTTTGAATTCCACTAGCCCCTGTTTGACTGTGTTGACTACAAACTTCTCATTTTGATGGATTTTAACATTACCAACACTTAGCAGATTTTCCTTCCAACACTTAGTCGATTTTACCAAACCTACTCTACATGTGGCCTTCCATTGTGGAAACTAACCTTGGGCTAAAGTTGCTCTTCTAAATTCCGCTACTCTAATTTTCGTTGAGCACTGTTTGATTGTGTTGATCATGGATTTTGCACCTTAGTAAAATTTAACACTGCTCTTGAGTTTTTTCTTAAAACTTAGTCAATTTTACAAAAATTTTGCTAAGTATGTGTCCTTTTTGGGCCTACAATACTATTCCACCTCTTGGTGGATGCCCTATAGATTTAGTTATTAAATGCTTACTAGAATAGAGATTTTTTTTGGACAAATGGGAGAAGACCCCTATATGGCTACCCAAACTTGGACCAATTGCTCTCAACCCAATAGTAAAGAAAAATTAGATTTGATTAATCCATGGTATAAAGGACTTCATTTTATGGCTAAATGGGTTTTAAAAGATCTTTCCAGAAATGACTTGTGAAAGCTATTTTTCAAGTTCCATGTATAACAAGCTCCCCTTAACAATGTTTGGGAAGGAATTTACATTTATGACAAGAATTTAAATGGTAAATATTTTGATGTTAAGGCATCTAATCCAATCAAACATGTTTAGAAGGCATAGATTTTTTTCATAATTAAGCTTTCTTAAAACAACACCTTGTTGAGATATACTAGCATGATCTAAAGTAGAAATGTAAATATTTTTCTTCTTTCTAAATCACTTTACAATAAGGGTGATCTCCACTTCATAGAATTATGATATATTACAAAGTAGAAGTGAAGGGATTGGCATAATTTATATGACCTATTTAATGGGGCATGCACCCTTCTTACATTAAAAACAATAAAAACATAGAAACATATTATTTTAGAATGTAAAACTTATAAAGATACATAATTAACATATTCTAATGCTCTAACAATAGATATTATGTAGTTGAAGTAGCTTAACTACTACCTTGGCATTCTCGATGCATAAGGGGCTTATAAAAGTAATAAATTGGATACTTAAAGCCTCTAGAATGTTTGATATCCATTGAGATACCAACAAGTATGATCTACTTCAAGGATGTAATTCACTTACCTATAAGTGCATTGCTAGTTGTAGAAGAAACAAATCACTCCCCTCCATGATAAAATTGCTTATCATTGAGCCAAGTGGGACAAGGATGAATGAATGTGGAGGAACATATTTAGGAAAGTAAAATTTTATCTTTTTCTTGTGCAAAAATCTATTTAGAAGTCTTCTAAGTGGTCTAGGGATGAAACTAGAGGTATTTAACATTTGGAGGTGCATCGCTTTGCTCAAGATGCTCCCAAATTAGTAGAATACTAGGAGGAAAAATGTCTTACCCTAGGTAATCATTGGGTGAATAATTCCTACAAATAGGATTCATGGGTTTTATTATAAATGTATTTTGGTCCATGAATGAATCAAACCCTATTGACTTTACATTGTAATTTGCTCCAATTTTAGAACTAATAGAGATATTATGTAGGACATTTGCTTTACAATTATGGCACTTATCTCTTGGATTTTGGAAAGCATGGTATTTTTGGAAATATCATTTTACCTACTAGTTATTTATTTCTATTATTTCAATTTTATATATGTAGAAGTACAATGTTACCATTTGATTTCTTCATCTATTGATTTATCACGCACTTTCTTTTCTAATATTATTATCTTAATTTATTTTTATACAATTTACTTTAATCCCTTGCACCTTTACCTTCCTTGAATTTACTTTTATGCATTTATTTTTTGCATTTACTTTAGATTCATTAAGATTAGCAAGGATAGTGGGGAGACAACCTAAATGTAGAAGTCAAAGGAGGTACGAATCTCCTTCCAATTTTGTTGACCATATTCATGAAGTGTGTTAGAATTTAGACTTTTATAGCGTTCAAGAGAAGTTTTTGGCATGCTCAGTGGGACAAAGGGCTTGATTTCTACATTAAAATTGAGCCTAGTCCTTTTTACAAAAAAATGATCTAATTGAATTGAATTGAATCTATCTTCTAAAATCTACATGTGAAATTATAGGTGCTTTGCAAAATGGTGAATTTGTTATGAACTTCAACAAATTTCTAGATTTTTATTGAAGTAGGAAAAAATTTCACTATAATTTATCATATATACTTCATTTTTTGTATAAATTTCACTTTACCATTAGTAAAGAATGATTCACTAATTTTGAATTAATTTTGCAAAGTTTCTATCCAACAAGTTTTTTGCTCTTTTCCAAAGCACTTTGCATGCAACAAAACAAAATAAAATTGTGTTTTAAAAGCAAATATCTTGAATTTAAAGAGTGAATCATCTAGTTTTAGAGAGAAAATCACTTGTTTCAGAAGGGGAGTAGTTTATTCCATTTTATTTAAGAAAACTTTTAAGTATTTTGAAAGCAATGTGCTACTTGCCAGGGTGCAATTTATTCCTTTATTGAAAAGCTGCTTTTTCTAACTTGGAAATGTCTTCCATGCAAGTATGAATGAGGTGTAGACTAAGCTTATGAATACATGCTCAAGTATGTAGTAGTCTGAAAAATAATTCCATCCAATCAAACTCATACCATACTAGATAAATAATGCAAAAAAAAAAAAAACTACCATGTGGATAAGTAAGGATGACAAGCCCAAGTTAAATCCAACGCTATCAAATAAAAAGGTTCCAATGTATAATCCATCTAAACAAGGTCAAAATCCTTCATCCACACCCTCTTTATGGTTACAAGAATTAAATTTCCTTTGTTATTTGCCAATTTATGACTATACTTTTCCTTGTGCTAATCAAACTTGGTTTTCCACAAGACCTATCATTTATAATGTAGTTATAAACTATTTGTATGAAATACCCCAAATGTCATAAGCCTTTTCAAACACATCATAGTTTACTAACCAAATAGGGTTCTTAACTATAAATTCTATTTGCATGACAAGTTCTCAAAATAATCAAACTTTTCAATGAGCATTATCTTCTAGTTTTCAAACAAGAGTGAGTTAAACTCTACAATCTGTGAGTTCTCAATGCAATCCTCTAATAATTTATTCATTGGTTAGGTTAAACCAACATGCCAACATTTAAAACATGGAAACACTTGCAAACCATCTTCCACCCCAAGTTTAATTAATTCCACCTAACACCAATGTTTTAAACCCTTAAGTATTGTTGAGTGGAAATTTTTCCCAATTGCAAAATCACCATCACACTTAGGATTTTGATTAGAAAACCCTCTCTTGTAATGAAATTGAAATTTATCCAAGGTTCCTTTTACTTAATATGTTCTTGTAATCTAGTGAAAATGTGTCAAATAAGTTCTAGGAATACCTAGTGATTGCAAATAATTGTTAATAAGGGGCCTATGTTGGTATTATTTTATTGTTATGCTAGAGATTATTCTTGAAACTTAAAATAAAGGAAAAATGTGATTGGCCCTCATATGACCATGATGTAAATGCCTTAGTTCATTTTATCTTGCAGTATTTAAGTAAATTTTAAACAAGTTTTATCTTGCATTATTGAACCTTGATTTGAGCATAAAAGAGAAGACTAAAATCTATCTTTTGAAATGAAAAGTTTGAATGATGATTGGATTCCTTTTATCTTGATTTGTGCAACTTTGAGCATGAAATAAAACAATGAAATGACTAGCTTTAAAATGTAGAAGCCTTTGAAATGCTACATAAATTACCCCTCTTTAATGAAATTATAATTTTCATAAAGAGACGTCAATTTATTGCTTTAAAAACAATGGCCTTTGGAATGCCATATAAATTACCCCTCTTTAATGAAATTGTAATTTTCATAAAGAGAAATTAATTTATTGCTTGAAAATGAAATGCAAAGCTAGAAATTTGATTTACCTTCAAAATGTGAAATTATATCAAATTCAAAATTGCAAAACCCCTTTAAAAATAGCAACTTTGAATCATTTTTATAATTTCAAAATTGCTTCAAAATAAAATCAAAATTGCTTTAAATGAAACATTAAATATTGTCCTTCACATCCGTGCATTTGTTTTTGGAAATTTAATTTTTTTTTATTTTTTTTTTATTTGCCAAAGTTTAAAAAAAATGCAAAAGGGAAGGCTTACAAAAAGAAATTAAAATTACTGAAAATGGAAATAAAATGCAAAAAATACAGAAAGCAACTACTATCAGTTTCCATGCTAGCCTATCTTGCAAAACTAGAGATAATGAGAAGTTTTGAATATAAACTCAGTCTAGTCAGAGTTGTATCCACACGACCCAGACTAAACCAAGGTCAAACCTCTAAGGAATAAAAACATGCATTAAACGACATTAAAATGGTGTCATCAAGAACCTGCATAATCCACCACTAATATAGTCTAACACATGTGGATAAAGATAGACAATAAAACCAAAGACATGCATTGAAAACATCAATAAGTGCTACCGTATCCATGCATAAAACATTGTTAAATGAAATCGACACATGTGGAAAAGATAAAAAATAAAATCTTATTCAAAATATTATCCTCTGTTCATGCTTACAAGGTGCAGAAATCCTACAACATTTGCATTAAAAATAGAAAATGAATGTCTCTGCTACAACATATTTCCAACATCTTCCCAAAATATCCAGCCCTTTATTTTACCTTTTCATGGCATATTTAAACTTTTCCCTTCAAATTTTCATTTTTCCTTCTGATTTCGAACACTCTCTTCAACTATCAATTCATCACCTTCATATTCTCTTCGAAAAACGTTCATATTTTGACTCAACCTTTTTCATTTGTTTTAAAATGCATGGCAACAATACTCTTGTTTACCTTAATCACTCTATCTAGGGCATAAACAAGGTATTTTTTTTATTACAACCTTTTTAAAATACCTCGACTAATTCCACGTGGTGTAAAAAAAAATATTCATCAATCTCCCTTTGTCTTATATGATTTTTCTTTAATATGAACAATGCCAGCATACACAGTAACCTCGTAGAATCTATTCAAATAACTTAAATAAGAGCCCAGAACATGATTTATCATCACCATAGCCCACTGCAACATGATGACCAAAGTGGTGTTCTTTGGTACTCTTCAATGTCGATGACAAGTATCCCGACCATGGAAGGAACGAAGACAAAACCTAGGTCAGTTGTGTGAGCATGAAACTGGGTATACTTCAATCGACACACCATTACTGTGGTCTACCCCTCCAAGAATGATCATTAGAGATATTTACAATAGGAGATAATGGTCATATCTATTATCGGTATCATCTGTGGGTAGCGTGGCAAACCTGACTTCTCTTCCCTATGTATGATTGGGCGCTCTTCAAAACCCTGCCAAAGCCATATGTTTTGTTATCGATAGTTCACCCACGTTGGTCTAGTATCCATTAGTCTATAGGTAACCCAACACAAGCGTAGCTTGATAGGACCCACCATATCATAGTTCGAGCCTAGGCTATCCCTTGGAAGTTGAGTTGACTTCGCGTCTATCAACCATGTCACTCTATGTGTAATTATTCATCATGGTCATCCAGTGTTTCTTGATGTAGATTGGTGATCCTCTATGATGTACTCCTAAACATGAATAGTGGGTTCTCCTTTTCCTCTTCTGTCAATATCCCTTGCAACTAGCGTATGCATGGCAATGAAGCTTAGCCTGGTGACACAAATGAAATTTGTGTCTAGCTTTCCTGTTCTAGTATTGAGAGCCACCATGCTATTATGATCAGTCTCCATATGATAATTTATGTCGACATTGTCCACATCGATTTTGACATGATTGCCTCTGCCACTTTGGTTATGCAGGCATTCATTTGTTTTATCCGTCATCCCACCTTTTTCATTATTATCAAAACCCTCGAGACTCAGATATTTTAATTTTGCAAGGTGCCTGCGACCACTGTGATGATGTTTACAATATTATGAGCTTGAGGGCATAGGCAAGAATCTTAGTGATTGAATGAAGATTTTCCTGATCGACGTCATAGAATATAGCATAATACTATATATTTTATCAAAAAACCATTCTGGTTTCCAACTCCTTTCAATATTACTTTTACATAAACTATGCTCCCTTCAATGATGTACACTATCATTCTCTTCGGTAATGAACACTGCTCTCTACCTCGCTATCTCTACCTAGTAACGCTCTAATTTTCATTATTTCTATATCGAATGCCATCAAGAGACCCTCCCAGTCACTACGATCCTTATCCCAATGTAAGTCTAAATCCATTCTACCATGTAGGTACACTTCAACCCCACATTGATGGTCTACATTGGATGTTTGATGATGTCACCCTGTGGACCCCATCGATGCCAAGTCGGGTAATGCTACACATCTAGGTTTGAAGATATATCCTCGACCATGCATTTTTGTTGTCTGATTCATCATGTTGAGGCTCATCGATATCTTTATGTGTGTCTACCATGCATCTACATTGTCCCCATGGGTCATCAGCATCATTACCAATCTATCCAACAACGACGAAGCACGATAATTTTGGCAACGAAGGTATGCAAAATTTGCGTTAACACACAAATCCATCATGTCATCTCCATATCACTTCTACCTCAAACACTGCGTAAACTACAATGTTTGCATCCACGTCATTGTATTTCCCCTATGCTCACACTATCTCCATCATGCTCTACCTAGTGATTTTGTCATTCGGTGCATCGTGGTCCTCATCCACATTGGCTAATTTGTCCATGTCACGCACTTTGTCCTCCATCTCTCTGAACACAAGACAAAACCATACAAAAATAAATCAACACGCCCAACTTAATATTAAACTCATTTATTACGAGCATTCGATGAATTAAACTCAAAAGGGATGGTATATGATATAAATCCAAGCTTGCATATCGATTAGAATGAACATTAGACATATTTAATCTAAATACCCCTTTTTGTTTCTTTATTATAGATGTAAAATCTATATTCATTTATTTATATTTTTACTTTTAATTTTTATTTTTCTATTTTCATTTTATTTTATTTTTATTTATTTATTTAGTTAAATATATATTTTTTTATTTTTTATATTTTTTTATTTTTGAAACATGCTTTTCCTTTTTAGATTTAATCAATTTCAATTATTTTAATTGATTTTGAGGATACAAAAATGCAACACCAAACAATGCTAAATAAATTGAACACAAAGAATCCAAAATTGCATAATAGATTATCTTATATTAATGGGGGGAGCCTAAAAACTCCATTGTTACAATGTGGATCCTTGAATCCTTTTTGATACAGATTTAAAAATTGCTAGGGTTCTCTGAAACCTTAGCAAACAAGGTTGGTGGTGTCTTCAAGCGCATTCTTGCTCCCAATAGAAGTGAGTGGGCTTTTAGTTATCCGATGACGGGCCACTCTAGCTTAAGCAGATTATCCAATGTTGATGTAGCACCTTCATATTTGCACACAATAACATAGCAAACATATTAGTAATACTTGTGAGGGCTCCACAATGTGAGGCCCTCTATAAGCAATAGTAAAACCCTAACTATCTGCTACAAATAAAGTGAACAAAAATAAAAGTGCATAAATGAAATAACAAACAATAATTTTACCTTATGTACTTGTTATCTTCTTATCTGTGAGATTTTTTGTAGTGAATAGGTGCGATGATACCCTAGCATCGCTTGAAGGCTAGGAGGTCCTTAGAACACTTATGTAAAATTCTCGTGGGTGCTCGACGACTATAGTAAATGCTAGTGGGTGCTCGGGACTAGTAGGGAGGTGCCCATAAGTGCTTTGTAGCAGAAGGGAAGCACCTAGAGGTGCTCGAAGGTAACAAAAAGTGCCTAAAGACATTTTATGGCTGAGGAAATATTTTGTAGAAGCAAATTTGGTGAAGGAAGGTGGATGGGCGACGGTTGCGGGGGTTATGGCGAGCGAAGATGGAGGTAGAAGTAATTAGATACTCTAAGGGAAGATGAAACTCAAGGAATCTCAAGGTACGAATTGCTTAGGAAAAATTAGGGAAAAACTTCAGAATTGAGCCATCAAAATGGCTCCTATTAATAATCCAACCTAGGGCATACTTAGGGTTTCAACGAGACTAATCGTGTGGTTGAGATAAAAGCACATCAGAGTGTAGATATTAAATTTAGGTTGTGGCATGGATTGATGTGAATGGACATATAAGATTAAATGAAATCGAATGGTTGGGATTAATTTTGTTGAGGATACTTAGGTTTATCCACTTAAGCCTAAGTTAGTATTTTATTATTTATTGTTATTTTATTAATTTTCTAGTTCATGCACTTTGTATTTACATGCGGCATAGTATGCCCATGTTTGAAATAGGTTTTTAAGTTGTTTGGGTGTTTAGTTAGCTATTAGAGATCTTTGTCTTCTAGAAGTTAGTTGTCACCTTTGTTTAGCAGATAGTTATCTGTTAGTTAAGTGGTTGGCCATGTTTGGCAAATTGTTGCAACCACTTAACCTACATGAGATTCCATTGTAGCATTATATATTTGCACCATTTCATGAATAAGATTAGCTTCACATTGAGTTCCTACATCATTGGTAATCAAATCCATAGGATTTTTTTTGTAGGAAGGCAAACTGTCACTTCTTTGTGAGGTGCCTAGTAGATTTTTCTAGTTCATCAGATCCTAGGTAGGTGCTAGTGGAATTTGGCTTGTAGCCACCCACAACATCAGGTGAAACTGAGGTAGAAGAGGGAAAAAATTACCCCTGCACTGAATACCCCTGGAAAAAACTAGTAGGTAACCATATTTGCCGAGGTGAAGGCAAGAAAAATGTTTCTTTGTTTGAAGAAAATTTTATATCTGTTTTGAAGATCAAAAGAAAGGCAAATATTTGAGGAATAATTACCTCAATTGAAGTCAAATTTTGGCCAAGAAAGGAGATATTTGCATGTTTCTAGAGAGTTACCAAAGAGCCTTAATTCTATCAAAAGGAATTAAAGTGGAGTTAAAAATATTAATACTCATTAATATTAATATTTTAAAGTCAAACAGATATTTGTTTTGGCTTATTTTGAATGCAAATTTGCATTCTAGGTGGCTCACCAAGGTGATCGTTATACTACCGTCGACAGTACATCGGGCAGTCACATCCTAGTGACCCTCATCGGCCTGCACCATCGACAATTTCCCTCCTCACCTCAGGAACTCCAACTCCTATGGTGATTACCCTCATTATCACTCATGTACCACCTCACGACCATTTTCTCAGCCTATGCACAAATAATGCACATGGCCACGCCATCACTAGTCAGCATCATTTGACATAGAGAGCAGGTGATGCTCTGGCTGCCTCACAAGGGAGTGTTGCCCTTCCCCCCTTTGATATATTGACAATTCTTGACTGATATCAAGTGGATATCACTAACATCGAAGCATCCCATATCACATTCATGGACGAAGAAAATCGTAGCCGACAAGAACAGTTACAGGAAAAAAAATTAAATTATTTTCATAAGGTCTAAAAATAGACCAATCAGTGCAACACTAAAACCCTCCAATGATCGAGTGCCACGTGGTAATTATTGATTGCTGTTAGGACCCTCCTAACATATTGTAATTGTAATTATCAGGGGTGCGTCTTTCCAATCGCACCCCATACTTCATATTTATGGCACATCACCATATGCATTTTAGACATCAATCAAATACATTCATTTTATATATCAATATTGCAGGATTAAACTCAATATTTCCAAAGGCGATTCTTTTAAACAATGATTTATTTATCTTATTTATTGCATTATATCAGTTCCTCCGAGCGGTGTCATTGCAACTGGTATCAGGGCCTTCTTTCGATTCCAAGCTTTCGCCCTCACCACCAGCAGTGCTTTGTCGGCATATCTC
Source organism: Wollemia nobilis (assembly GCA_028583015.1). NCBI lineage: Eukaryota > Viridiplantae > Streptophyta > Pinopsida > Araucariales > Araucariaceae > Wollemia > Wollemia nobilis. The sequence continues at coordinate 457,498 of JAQPPZ010017049.1, read as the reverse complement.
ACTAAACAAACGTTCCCTGGTTTAACAGATCGCGGCTATCCACCTTCACCAACCAGCGGTGCCCGATCCATGTTCGTTTAACAGACGACGTCTTGTCCCCTGATTCAACTGACAATCAAACTACTTAAATTTTGCTAAGCCATCGACGTCCCTGCCCGAAGCAAAATCACTATTAAGACATTCGTTCGCACACAAAATATATATATATATATATATATATATATATATATATATATATATATATATATATATATATATATATATATATATATATATATATATATATATATATATATATATTGTGTCTGCAAGCTCACCGGCGAACACAAACCGATTAGCAGCAGCACAGACGACAAAAGAAATCATTAAAATCTCTCTGAGTCATTTTTCGGCGACAACAGGATTTTTCGAGCGGTGTCTGGGCATAATTATTTCGCGAAGCTAAGGTTTTAATATTTAATATTTTTGACATCGTTTTTCGGCGACAACAGGAATTCCGGGCGTAATTATTTCGTGAAGCTAAGGTTTTAATATTTAATATTTTCGACGACGTTTTTCGACGACAACAGAAATTCTGGGCACCGTAGAAATTTTTTTTCGATCGAACTCTGTCGTCGACCCAACTGCCACTAGCCGCCTTGCATTCGTTCCTGCTAGCCAACGCTGTCCTTGCCGCCAGCCGCCTTGCATTTCCCTCCACCCCGCATTGTGCTTCGTGTCGTACCCGGTTGTGCTGACTCACTCCATAATTCGCGTCGGTTCATAATAAAAAATCTAAAGTGCTACGGTTAATAAACAGTGAGCTAAACCATTATTATTTTTATATTTTTCTCTTGCAAAAAGTTTCTCACAACTTTTGCAAAGTTGCTAAAACAACTTTTTTGACAACTTTTATATACCAAATTTGCACTATTTTTCTCATCTACCAACTACAATGGCCGACGGACGACGATCACTAGATTCCATCCACGAGAAACATGAAAGGCTCGTTGAAGAAGTTAAACAGGAAAGAGAGGAGAATTCCCGTAACACAAGAGAACTCTTCGAAAAAATATATGCAATGGATGTGAAACTGGATGCCATAAGTCAAAAACAAGCAACAACACATGCAAACTCAACCAACAACGGGTCATCAAACCGAGCAATGTTAGGAGGTCCACAAACTTCCATTCTACCACGGACGACCAAATTAGACTTCCCAAAATTTGAAGGCGGAGACCCTACAAACTGGATCTACCGAGCAGAGCAATATTTCTCACTAAACCAAATTCTGGAAATACAAAAAGTGCATATCGCCTCCTTCCATTTGGAAAACGACGCCATCCAATGGTACCAATGGTTCGAGAAAACTAATGGCACTCCGATGTGGTCAAACTTTACACAGAACCTATTAGTCCGATTCGGTCCTAGCAAGTTTCAAAGCTTTACAGGGGCCCTCACTAAATTATGCCAAACCACTTCAGTAAGCGAGTACCAAGCAGAATTTGAAAGGTTAGCTAATCGAACATCCGGACTAGACGCTGCCTTCTTTCAAGAATGTTTCGTTAGCGGATTAAAAGAAGAAATTCGAATTGAGGTACAAATGTACAACCCTACCAACATGTTAGAGACCATCGGCTTAGCAAAATTAGCAGAAGACAAAATCAAGGCACGAAATCGGTTCACAAAACCAACTTGGGGGAAACCATCAAGCACTTATACCAACCCCAAACCAATGCAAAATGGACGAACCCAAAACTCCTACACAACCCCCAAAATTAACCCCGCTCTACCAATTAAACGTCTGAGTTTCGAGGAAATGAAGGAAAGACAAGCTAAGGGTCTTTGCTACCATTGCGATGAGAAATTTGACAGAAATCATAAATGTGCCTCACGAAAATTATATATTCTAGATGCCACAGAGGAAGGAAATGCTACTGAAGAGGAACCTGAACTCGAAGTAGAGGTATTATCCAACACACTTGAAAGTGACGAAGAAAATACACCAAAGGTTTCCTTCAACGCTCTAGCCGGATTTTCTGCCCCTCAAACAATGCGAGTAAAAGGGTATTTTAAGAAACAAAACCTTACCGTGCTCCTAGATTCTGGCAGCACGCACAATTTTATCGATCCAAAGGTGGCTAAACAAGCAAATTGTTTTATATACCCTTGCAATAACTTCGAAGTGATGATTGGAAACGACGGAAAAATTGCATGCAAAGGAAAATGCAAAAATATAAAACTAACTATGGGGGTTTATACCATGCAAAGCGACATGTATGTTCTACCCCTAGGGGGGTGCGACATTGTACTAGGCGTACAATGGTTAAGGACCTTGGGCGTAGTCCAATGGGAATTTGATGAACTATGGATGAAATTCACAACAAAGAACCAAACCTATATTATCCAAGGCCTGAAATCGAGGACCTTCTCAAATCGTCGACTCGCATAGAATGGAGAAAATTATCCGAAAAGGAAACAAAGGAATGGTCGCCCAATTATTTTCAATTCAACCTAGTCACAAAGAAGACGAGACACCAGAGTTACAAAAGATTCTAGACCACCATAAGGCAGTATTCAATGAACCAAAAGGACTACCTCCACAACGAAGTCACGATCACACTATTCCACTATTCCCAGGGCATCAACCTCCTAATATTAGGCCTTATCGTTATCCATACCTCCAAAAGACCGAAATAGAGAAATTAGTACAAGAGCTTCTTACGACAGGAGTCATTAGACCTAGCAGAAGCCCTTACTCCTCTCCAATTATTTTAGTTAGAAAAAAGGATGGTTCGTGGCGTTTATGTGTCGATTTTTGAGCACTTAATAAAATGACTATCAAAGATAAATTTCCTATTCCGGTCATAGACGAGCTATTAGATGAACTCCATGGGGCAGCTTATTTTTCCAAATTGGACTTACGGTCAGGCTACCACCAAATACGAGTCAATGAAAAGGATATTCCTAAGACGGCTTTTCGCACTCACGAAGGGCACTACGAATTCTTGGTGATGCCATTCGGCCTTACCAACGCTCCTTCTACCTTTCAAAGTCTAATGAATAAGGTATTTCACCCTTTCCTTCGTAAATTTATATTAGTTTTCTTTGATGACATTTTAATTTATAGCAAAACATGGGAAGAACATTTGGACCATGTTAGACAGGCGTTACAAATCTTGAAGGAAAATCAACTTTATGCAAAAAGATCAAAGTGTTCCTTTGGAAAACAAGAAATTGAATACTTAGGGCATATTGTCTCAAAGAACGGCGTGATGGTAGATCCTTCCAAAATCGAGGAAGTGAAAAATTGGCCTATTCCAAAAACCTTAAAAGCTCTACGTGGGTTTCTTGGACTAACGGGATATTATAGAAAATTTGTCCAAAATTATGGTAAAATCGCTGCTCCTCTAACAACATTACTTAAGAAAAATGCTTTCAAATGGTCGCCTAAAGCAGACGAGGCCTTTATCACCTTGAAAACGGCAATGTGTACCACCCCTGTTCTAGCCATGCCCAACTTTTCTAAACCGTTCGTCATTGAAAGTGATGCTTCAGGAATAGGAATGGGAGCCGTACTCATGCAAGATGAAAGACCTCTAGCTTTTATAAGCAAAGCATTTTCTCCTAAGAATTTAGCTCGCTCTACGTATGAAAAAGAGATGTTAGCGATCGTCCATGCTATTCAACATTGGAGGCCTTATCTTATTGGCCAACATTTCATTATACGCACCGACCATCATAGCTTGAAGTATTTCTTGGAACAAAGGACTAATACCCCGGAACAACAAAAATGGGTTACTAAACTTCTTGGCTATGATTATGAAATTACATATAAAAAGGGCAAGGACAACATGGCAGCCGATGCACTTTCTAGAAAATTTGAAGATATGCCTCAAGTCCATGCTCTTTCCTCTCTTATTCCTAAATGGGTAGATGAGGTGCATGAAGAATGGATAAATGATCCTGCTACCCACGCCTTAATTCAACAACTTCAACATAATCCTAGTAGCAAACCTCCATACACTTGGAAGGACAATATATTAAGATACAAAGGGAGGATGGTCCTCATCCCCAATTCAACTTATCGAAAAAAACTCCTTCACGAGTTACATACCTCACCCACTGCGAGCCACTCAGGGTTCTTAAAAACCTATAAAAGAGCCACTACCTCCTTCTATTGGGTAGGGATGAAAAATTACATCAAAAACTTTGTAAAAGAATGTGAAGTTTGCCAAAGACAAAAGGGGGAGACCCTCGCTACTCCAGGATTACTTCAACCTCTTCCTATACCCACCAAAACATGGGCAGATATTTCTATGGACTTTATTGAAGGATTACCAAAATCGAGCGAGAAAAACAACCATTTTCGTAGTCGTTGATCGTTTATCTAAATATGCCCATTTTTGTCCAGTGGCTCATCCTTATACCACTAGCACTATAGCCCACCTCTTCCTCGATAACATCTTTAAATTACATGGTATGCCCTCCACAATTATTAGTGACCGTGACCCAACTTTCACTAGCACCTTTTGGAAGGAATTATTCAAATTACAAGGTACTCAACTCCGTATGAGCTCCGCTTACCATCCTCAAACCGATGGCCAAACAGAAGTTGTAAATAAATGCTTGGAAACATACCTTCGATGTTTTGTTTCTACTCAACCACTCCATTGGGTTAAGTGGCTTTCACTAGCAGAATGGTGGTATAACACTTCATACCATACATCCATCAAAATGACTCCTTATGAAGCACTATATGGTCAAAAACCACCATCCCTCACTTCCTATATTCCAGGGACTACAAAAGTCCATGCGGTGGAAACAGAACTTGCTACTCGAGATGACATACTACGGATCCTAAAAGAGAACCTACACACCGCCCAACATCGCATGAAGCAACAAGCCGATCAACATAGAAGCGAACGTAGTTTCCACGAGGGTGATATGGTTTTCTTACGTCTCCAACCTTACCGGCAATCCTCTCTTAAACAAAAAGGTTCTCAGAAGTTAGCACCCAAATTTTACGGGCCGTATAAAATTCTCCAACGTATTGGGGCCGTTGCTTACAAACTTGAGCTTCCTCCCTCTTCCAAAATTCACCCCGTATTTCATGTATCTTGCCTTAAGCTCGCAGTCGGAACACATATCACGACACAAACCACTCTTCCGGAATTCTCCGAGGATGGAGTACTTCTAGTCGAGCCAGAAGCTATCTTGGATCGCCGCTCTCGTCACCTTCGTACTCGCGATATCACGAAAGTTTTAATCCATTGGAAAGGTCTACCTTTAGAAGACGCGACGTGGGAAACTCTTCAAGATATCCAACAGCAATTTCCAAATTTCCAGCTTTGAGGACAAAGCTCCTTTAAGGGGGGTGGCATGTTAGGACCCTCCTAACATATTGTAATTGTAATTATCAGGGGTGCGTCTTTCCAATCGCACCCCATACTTCATATTTATGGCACATCACCATATGCATTTTAGACATCAATCAAATACATTCATTTTATATATCAATATTGCAGGTTAAACTCAATATTTCCAAAAGCGATTCTTTTAAACAACGATTTATTTATCTTATCTATTGCATTATATCAGTTCCTCCGAGCGGTGTCATTGCAATTGCTCAGAAGAAACATAGATCCAGTGACAACATTCTAGCAGATAAATAATATTTTCAGTAAAGTTCGTCAATCTCAACAATTCTCTAGTTTTGATGGATTTATGTAATTACGGGCATCAAATTCCATTTCACGGTGATCATTCTCAGTTGTTCAGTGTCCAAAAATATTTTTGCATTATTTTTTATGTTTCAATGCAGTCTACGACCCTGTGCAGTTTCAGGCGCCAAGGGTTCAATTTTTAGGTAGGATATTTACGTTCTCGTTGCAATGAATCCATCTATATTCTAGCAGACACAATCATGCAAATTTTGATGAACATTTTTAATAATTCGAAGTTGATCTACGACAAAAAATACCAACAACCAATTACCGGTGAGATTCCACAAAATTCTAGCGAACAACAATCTCCCAATATGCAAGTTTGATTCTCCGATGGATGTGAAACAACAAGGTTTGAAAATTTTTCAATGATAAAATTTCTTCCATGTGTGTTTAATTTTTTTGTGTCATGGGGTGTCTAGCACGTCATGAAGGAGGTTTTTACCAAATTTTAAAGGGAATTTTAGTCCCACATACATTGTGTGGGGGGTAGCAGAAGCTTTATTAGTGCCATCACACACATAGAGAGGTGACCACCTCTTGGTGGTCATCCTCGAGCGCACTATAGTGTGCATGTCAGTTGGAGGCACGGGCGCTTGGTGCTAGGTGGCAAATTGTTGTTCAAAATTCATTTACTAACCGTTGGGCGTGCAAGTTTTGATAGTTTATGTTTTATTGATTCCTGTGCTACGATTTATGTGTTGCATTGCCACACAAATTATTGGTCATGGATTGTTCAGCCAGGGGCAGGAGTTGACAGACCCGCACAAGAATTCAAATCAAAAACCATTTTTTTGGTGCAAAAATCAAATATTCTGACCGTTGGAGATTTTTCCCTGCCAAGGACAAAAACATTCAAAAAATTGAATTTTTTGGTGCCAAAACTAGAAAAGGATAGCAGCAAGGTGAAATTTCATCCTTTTAGTCAATTTTTGCCATTCTTTTTGTAATTTCAGCAATTTTAGCAAAATTGACCATTTATTTTTGCCTCCTAAACCAATTTTTGGCATTGTAAGGGCTAATTTTTCAAAATTTTAGTGCTAATTTGTAATTGCAAAATTTGATTTAATTTTGTAAAAGCACTTTAAATAGCCCATTTTTGTAAAATTTGGAAGGCAAATTATTGTAAAAATCTAGGCAATTCTTGCATTAGGAAAATTGTCAAAATTCCTAAGCCTAGATTAAGTTCTTACATCCATTTTGTAATCCTCCTAGTTTGGCATATACTCGAAACCAAATGGCTCAAGACCTCAAAACAAACATGGAGAACCTTACTGTAGTAGTAGACATTTTGGTAGATAAGGTAAAAGATATTGTGGTGCAATTAACTCCTAGTGATATCAAAATTCATCACAATCATGCCAGTAAAGCTAAATGTGAGGTCAAATTGTATGACAAATCTAGGGATCCTGATGTCTTGTCTACATGGATTTTGGATATGCAAACTTGGTTCACCTATGCTGAAATTCTTGAAGACGAACAAGTTGCATTTGCTACAGTCAAACTCATAGGCTTAGCAAAAGTTTTAATTATAGAAATACAAAGCCATAATGCCACAATGAATTGAAAATAATTGATCCAAATTTTGAAAAACACATTCTTTCCACCAAACTACCAAAGTGACATCACTACCAAGTGGTATAGATTGAGTCAAGCCTATAGTATGTTTGTTTTTTACTACATTTTCCAATTTAAGGGTGCTTCTTGGTGTGAGAGACTGAGAAGAGGATTTAAGTAATAAGTTCACTCATGGCTTGCAAGATCAATCTTTTAGGGAAATCAAGTTCAATGTTTTCCTCACCTTGGATGTGGTATTCAACCATATCATTCTTGAAGAGGAGAAATTTGGTGCATATCACAAATCTCATTCATCACAGGATAACTCTTCTAGAGGCAGGAATCAGCATCAACAGAATGTGAAGAACACTTCTCATTCTTCCCCTCATTCTTCTTCTCCTCCCATTTCTCCTAAAGCACATTCTTCTTCTTCTCATTATAAAGATCCTTCTTCTTCAATGTATTGTGAATTTTGTGAAAAGCAAGGTCATGTAAAATCTAAATTCTTTACTTTTGAAAATTTCAAGAAGAATAAATCCTTATTTTTATAGCCTACACATGATGAACCACATGATGGTCCCATTGTGGCTACAAGGATAGAAGAAGAGTATCCTGCTTTAAAGGGTAAACTGAACAAAGTTACCCTTATGTCAAATATATTTGCTCAAGGGGTTCATGACCATTTGTTTATCACTAGAGCCCACCTTACACATGATTTCTATGTTGATTGTATCATATATAATGGATCATAAAAGAACCTCATTGTGAAGTTCATTGTGGATAAGTTAAAGCTTCCCATAAAGCCACATCACCAACCATATGCACTTGGGTGGAAATATGTAGATTCCACATCTAACATCACCCATACTTGCACCTTCACTTTTGCATTTGGTGATAATTTTGTGGACAAATTCAGATGTGATATTACAGAGATGGATTGTTGTGGACTATTTCTAGGTACCCTATCAATTTTATAGGAATGTTATTTATCATGCTGAAAAGAATACATACACATTGGAGTTGCATGATAAAACTTGCTTGATACAAAGCACTATACCCACATCAAATTTGATGTTAATTTATAGGCAAGTACGAAAACCACTAAGACAAGCACTCATTTTGGCTCCTAATTGCATAAGTTCCACACAAAATGAAGAACAAGCACCATCAAAGGCACATGAGAAAGAAGAATTTTCATCCCCACCAAATGAACAATCACAAGAGCAAATGGTTAAGAAACCCATCACTCCCACTCATGAGAAATATGGCATTCATTCTATTGATATCATTTTGGGTACACCTCTAGCTACACAACCACTTGTTCCACAAAAGTTACCTTTGGCTTTGCCCACTCCCACCATTGTACACATGGAGGAGCAAGCTAAGGTTACTTCATTCATTGAGCACTAGAAAAACCTTCTAGTTAATATACCACAGGACTTGTAAGAGACTTGGTAGAAACAACAGAGAGTGGTGTGTGCATCACAATCCTCACTCATTACAGGTTGGAGACAGAGTTTGGTTTCCTTTGGATAAGCACCACTTTTCAAAGATACCATTTCAGGATTCTCCTTTGGTACATGATCATATTTTCATCCCTACAATAGCAGTGGCACTTGATCGTTAGCTTTCACTCATTTGAGATAGATTTTTCAATATGAAGAATCATCACACTGGATAGGGTTCTTCCACTTCTTACCTTGTCGCATGTCACGGTCACTTTCCACACATGGATCGCTGGATTCCTCACCATGATATGGCCCATGACTTTCCACATTTGTTGAGAGCATTGGGGTCCAATGCTTCTATGGTTGGGAGGAGTGTTGAGGATACTTAGGCTTATCCACTTAAGCCTAAGTTAATATTTTATTATTTATTGTTATTTTATTAATTTCCTATTTCATGCACTTTGTATTCACGTGAGGCATAGTATGCCCATGTTAGAAATAGGTTGTTAAGTTGTTTGGGTGTTTAGTTAGTTGTTAGAGATCTTCTTTGTCTTCTAGTAGTTAGTTGTCACCTTTGTTTAGCATATAGTTATTTGTTAGTTAAGTGGTTGGCCATGTTTGACAAATTATTGCAACCACTTAACCTACATGAGATTCCATTGTAGCATTATATATTTGCACCATTTCATGAATAAGATCAGCTTCACATTGAGTTCCTACATCAAATTCACTAATATAATATATATTTATTAAATATATATATATATATAAATATAATATATAAAATATTAATATTAAATATAATATATATATATATATATATATGAATAGTGGGTGAAAATGGTGGGAAAGTTAGGATGGATGATAAATGGCTAGGTTTTAGTCGTAGAAATGGCAAAAAATTTAGGATGAACAACAAATGGCTAGGTTTTGGTGTCTACAGATTTAAATTCAAACTAAAAAGAACACATTAAAATTAACATTTAAGAATTAAAACAAATAATCTAAACCTATCAACCTAACCCAACATACTAAACAATCTAGAATAATAGAAAACAACACTACCCAACAAGGAACCTTGGAGACTGCATTGTGAACTCAAGGATGGGACCAATCAATATTAATGCTCCAAGGATACCCAAAATTCCCAAAAACACAAATTTGAAGGTGGATCCCCAAGTCTTGGGGTAGGTTGTGCAATGGCCACAAAAAGTTGTTGGCAATTTTGGGTACCTTGGGTGCATTGTCTTTGCTCAAGTGTTTAATTTGTCATTGATGTCAAGAAGCTTTTGAAGGAATTTGATTTTATGTAAAATAATATATTTTGATGAAGGGTTTGGCATGACAGGTTCAAAAGAAAGCTTTTTAGAAAAGTGTCGCGATATCGCGACATGTTGCATTTTCGTGACTTGAGCTAGCGAGAGAAAGCTTTTTAGAAAAGTGTCGCGATATCACGACATGTTGCAGTTTTGCGACTCAAAGAGGAGAGAGAATGTTCTAGTCAAAAATTTCGCGATTTCGTGACATATTGCAAGGAAGGTTGGTCGGACGAAAAAGTGTCGCGATTTCGTGACATGTTGCAGGAGAGAGAGTCCGAAAGAAAAAGTGTCACGATTTCGCGACATAATGTAGGAGAGAGAGTCCGAGAGAAAAAGTGTCACGATATCACATGTCAAGTTTTCGTGACCCGAAGAAAAGAAAAGCACTAAGGAGAAAAAGTGTCACGATTTTGCGACATGCTATAGAACTCGAAGTGAGAACTGTCACGATTTTGCAACATGCAGCAAAGGGAAGAGTCTGAAATGAGAACTGTCACGATTTTGCGACAGGTTGCAAAGAAGACGTACGAAAGCTAAAAGCGTCACGATTTTGTGACAAGCTAAAAAGAAGTCGTACGGATGGAGAAAGTGTCACTATTTCATGACAGGTTGAAGAGAAAGCTTATGGATGCAAAAAGTGTCGCAATTTCACGACAAAGACAGTAAGCAAGTCTTCAACAGAAGAAGCGTCATGATTTCGTGACGAATTCAAGAAGGAAGATCTCGAAGGCGAAAGTGTCATGATTTTGCGACATGTTCCAGTTTCGCGGGCGTAAGGCAGATAAAAACACAAGGTAGCAAAAGTGTCGTGATTTCGTGACATGTTTCATTTTTTCTAGTGCAAGCAGACAAGAGTGCAAGGAAGAGAAAGTGTCACGATTTCATGACAGATTGATATGGCAGCATTTGGTTGGAGAAAGTGTCACGATTTTGCGACAAAAACACAAAGCAGGTCTTTAATAGGATAAGTGTCACGATTTCGTGACAGAAGCCAAGTTGTGAACTATGAAGACAAAAGTATCACGATTTCGCAACAGAAGTGAAGTCGAAGTCTATAGAGGCAGAAGTGTCACGATTTCATGACAAAAAAAAAGTTGATGCTGACAAAGATAAAAGCATCGTGATATCACGACAAGAGCTTAGATGAAGTCGTTAAAGGCTAAAGTGTCACGTTTTCATGACAAAAGGCAAAAGAAAGTGTACGGTTGCAAAGGTGTCGTAATATCGCGACATGTTGTAGTTTCACGGCAGAAGCTACATAAGAGTTGCAGAGGCAGTGAGGCCGACAAAGTTAATTTTGGGCCGATGAAGATTAGGGTTTGCAGCCGACGTAGTTTAGGGTTGTGCAGTCGACTAAGATCAAGGTTTTGATCTTGAAAGTATTAGTATAAAAGGAGGGATGTTCGAAGAGTTAAAGTATCAATTTTGGGTGTGCGTTCGAAGTGCGACATTCGCAGATAGGGTGCGGGGGAGAAGTCCGATCGCTGAGAGTAGAGTGAAAAATTTGATAGTAGTGTATAGAGTGCATTTTGTTGAATCGTCTAAGTGAGAGAGATCACAAGGAATCAGAGTACGTGAAGATGGTGCTGCTGTGTTTGCGCACAGAGAGCAAAAAAGTGCAAAACTATGGGGTGCATCATTTTTGCGACGTTCGGAGATAGTGCGTAGGCTTTGATGGTTTTGGACAAGTCATTGAGAGGGATTGTTGCACAAATTTTAGCAAGTTTTTCTTGAGCTTGTGAAGTAGTTTGGGCAGGTTCTAGTAAGAACTTGCAAAGCAGATCTGAGACAAGTCTTGGTGAAGACTTGGGTGAAGATCAAACAAGCTTTAGTGAAAGCTTGTGAACCACTTTTGTGAAGTAGATTTGAGGACCGATTGAGGACAGAGATTGGTGCAGATTCAAGGACATTTGTGCCAGACCGAAGGACTATGTTTGGTGCAGATCAGAGAAAGAGAACGAGGACATTTGTGCTAAACCGAAGGACTATGTTTAGTGCAAATTTGAGGACCATCTTTGGAGGTGATAGAGTTGAGGGCAGAGGTCTCCAGCCAGAGCAGGGAGGACAGGTGTCTTCTATGGATAGAGTTCCATTTTCTAAGGGTAGCGAGAGGCAGAGGTCTTCTAAAGGATCACCAGTCAGAGCGAGCTAGGGGATTTGTGTCTCCTTTGGGTTGGTGCCCATAAACATTGTAATCGAGAAAGGTATTCCCAAAATTTGATTTGATAAAATTTAGTGAAATATTTTATCCATGGAGTAGCCCACATTGGGTGAACCACGTAAATTGTTGTGTCTCTATTATGGATGGTATTTTGTGCATTGCTTTGATTACGGCTATTGATACTGTTATCTATACACTGCAAATTTTGAATTGAAGTATAAAGGAAAAAGTAAAAAGAGGTCTTATACTATTCACCCCCCCTCTTAGTATAAGCTTGTGTTCTTCAATTGGTATCAAAGTAGGTGCCTTCAAAAAGTTTAACAGCTTGAAGGAAAAGCCAGTAAAGAACACAATGGATTATTCAAGTGGCAATGCAGCACCTATTCTTGATGGATAATATTTTGGTATTTGGAGTGCAAGGATGAAGGTTCATCTAATGGCACTTGGGAATGAGGTTTGGGAAGTGATTGAAGACGGGTACACTATTCCTGAAAATGGTCCTTATACTAAAGAAGACAGGCTCCTACATCATAGCAATTCAAAAGCAATGAATGCAATCCTGAAAGGTTTACAGAAGGCATATCTTACCAATGTGATTCACTGCAAAACAGCTAGTGAAATGTGGAAACAGTTGTAGGTGGTTCACACAGGTGATGTAAATGTTCGAAAGGCTAAGTTGAGACACTTCAAAGGTATGTTTGAACAACTCAAGATGAATTATGATGAAAATATTAGTGACTACATGCTTCGTATGGATGAGTTTGTTAACTCCATGAAAGACTTAGGTCTTGAGCTTGTTGAAAATGATGTTTGTGATAAGATTTTAAGATCTCTTCCTAATAGATTTAGTGAAAAGATTTCTGCTATTGAGGAAGCTAAAGATTTGGATAAGTTGAAAAAGGATGAGCTCCATAGTATACTTTTAGCATTTGAGTTGAGAACTCAAGTGAAGGTTGATGTCAAGAAAGAGGCAGCTTTCAAGGCTACCAAGAAATCCAAGGGTAAACAGCGTCAAGAGAGTGATGAGTCTTCTAGTGATGAAGAGGCGTATTACAGCAAGAAAGGCAAGTTCTCTAGAAAGCACAAAAGCGTGAAACATATAAAATGTTTCAATTTTGGTCATTATGCTACTGACTGTACTGTTCCCAAGAACGAAAGTGATGAAGATATACAGGATTCTAAAAGCAAGGATTCTGAAAAGCACAAGCATCACAGGAAAAACAAATATGAGCGCAGCAATCAAGGAAAGAGGTATTCTCACAAGCACAAGAAGATTTTATACCTAGACAAAGCAAGTAAGTGTTCTAGTAGTGATAGTGAAAGTTCTTCAAGTGATACTGAAAATGAGATGTTCATATCAGAAAAAGAGGAAGAATCGAAACATAGATTCATTATCATGAAATGTCTTAGATGTGTAAATTTTGGTCACCTTGAGGATGATTGCACAAATAATGATTTGGTTTCTAGTATGTATGAGGATGCTTTAGAAAATTATAAGGAAGATGCATGTATGGCTTTTGAAAAAGGTAGCACCTCTAGTGATAGGAAATCTGAAAAAGGGTTTGATGATTCAGAAAGCAAACAAATAAAGGATCTAGAAAGTGAACTTACTAATGCTCTTAGTGTTTTGAAAAAGGAAAGAAAGAAGAATGCTAGACTCAAGGATAAGTTAGATGAATGTTTTATGGAGAGATATGATCTTATAGAAAGTCTCGACGTCTCTATGGCTAAGACACAAGAACTCAAGGATGAGTTAGAGTCTAAGGTTCTTGAGTATAGTGAGTTAGAACAGAAAATGGCTTCTTTGAAAGAGGAAACTAAAGAGTACAAGGATAAGCTTTACATGTTTCAAGATAGCTCCAAAAAGGTTAAGTCACTCATCAAAGGTCAAAGAAAGACAACAAATAAAACAGGCCTTGGTTTTGTCAAGGAACAAGCTGGAGAGTCTAGTAAGAGACTCCAAAAGGAAGAGAGTTCTGATTAGGAAAGTATTTCAGATTATGAGTCCTTGGATGATAGATGCACAGAAATAGAAAACAAAATTCAGAATGAGAAGAAGAAATTTTTAGGACCCAAGAGGTCGAATAAAGAAAAATTTCACGGCAAATGTTTTGTGTGTCACAGGTTTGGTCACATGGCTGCACATTGCATGGCTCAAGTGAAGAAGGTAAACGAAAATTTCAGAAGTGCTAGTTTCTTTCAAGGGTATTGCTACTCTTGTCAATAGTTTGGGCACAAGGTAGTCTATTGCAAGGTTAATTACAGGAACAGGTTTGATCAAAATAGGTTCGGCCAGATCAGGCGGATTCAAAGAACAGGTATGCCTAAAAGAAATAACATTGTTACTTGTTATAAGTCTAACAATGAAGGTCACACAACTAGACAGTGTAGAGCTGAACTTCCAAGGTACAGGAACAGGAATAGTGATATGAACAGGTCCAAGGATCAAGGCATGGATAAGAACAGGAATGATAACAGGAACAGGAAAAGTGACAGGAATAGGAACAAGAATACGGGCAAAGAGTTCAAGAGAAGGCCCGGCAAGGAAGTGATAGACGCTGATGATGATCAGTGCCTAATGGGAGTTTTACTCCCACCCCAGAATTAATCACCTCATTAGGAGGTGGGGGAGGGACTAAGCTAAGAGGCTCATTCTTAGTCTCGAGCCCCAAAGGTGACCCTTTGCCATTGATGACAAAGGGGGAGAGCTTCAAGTGAAGAGGAAAGCTTCAAGTCAGGGGGAGCAAAACTTCAAAGGAATATTCTCAGTTGTGGGCACAGTTTCTCAGTTGTTAGCACAGTTGGTTTCAGTTTTGGCTCTTAAGACGTGTTTTCAGTAAATATTTGCCATCAATGACAAAGGGGGAGATTTTTGGCAATTTTGGGTACCTTGGGTGCATTGTCTTTGCTCAAGTGTTTAAGTTGTCATTGATGTCAAGAAGCTTTTGAAGGAATTTTATTTTATGTAAAATAACCTATTTTGATGAAGGGTTCGGCATGACAGGTTCGAAAGAAAGCTTTTTAGAAAAGTGTCACGATATCGCGACATGTTGCATTTTCGTGACTTGAGCAGGCGAGAGAAAGCTTTTTAGAAAAGTGTCACGATATCATGACATGTCGCAGTTTCATGACTCAAATAGGAGAGAGAATGTTTGAGTCAAAAATGTTGCGATTTCATGACATATTGCAAGGAAGGTTGGTCAAACAAAAAAGTGTCACAATTTCGCGACATGTTGCAGGAGAGAGAGTCCAAAAGAAAAAGTGTCACGATTTCGCGACATAATGCAAGAGAGAGAGTCCGAGAGAAAAAGTGTCGTGATATCGTGACATGTCGGGTTTTTGCAACCCGAAGAAAAGAAAAGCACTAAGGAGAAAAAGTGTCACGATATCGCGACATGTTGCATTTTCGTGACTTGAGCAGGCGAGAGAAAGCTTTTTAGAAAAGTGTCACGATATCGTGACATGTCGGAGTTTTGCGACTCAAATAGGAGAGAGAATGTTTGAGTCAAAAATGTTGTGATTTCGTGACATATTGCAAGGAAGGTTTGTCAGACAAAAAAGTGTCACAATTTCACGACATGTTGCAGGAGAGAGAGTCCAAAAGAAAAAGTGTCACGATTTCGCGACATAATGCAGGAGAGAGAGTCAGAGAGAAAAAGTGTCGCGATATCGTGACATGTCAGGTTTTTGCAACCCGAAGAAAAGAAAAGCACTAAGGAGAAAAAGTGTCACGATTTCGCGACATGTTGCACAACTCGAAGTGAGAACTATTGCAATTTCGCAACATGCAGCAAAGGAAAGAGTCTGAAATGAGAACTGTCACGATTTTGCGACAGGTTGCAAAGAAGACGTACGAAAGCTGAAAGCATCGCGATTTCACGACAGGCTGAAAAGAAGTCGTACGGATGCAAAAAGTGTCACAATTTCACGACAGGTTGAAGAGAAAGCTTATGGATGCAGAAAGTGTCATGATTTCACAACAAAGATAGTAAGCAAGTCTTCAACAGAAGAAGCGTCGTGATTTCATGACGAATTCAAGAAGGAAGAGCTCGAAGGCAAAAGCATCACGATTTCGTGACATGTTCCAGTTTTGTGGGCATAAGGCAGAGAAAAACATAAGGCAACGAAAGTGTCACGATTTCATGACATGTTCAATTTTTGCTAGTGCAAGCAGACAAGAGTGCAAGGAAGAGAAAGTATCACGATTTCACGATAGATTGAGATGGCAGCGTTCGGTTGGAGAAAGTGTCACAATTTCACGACAGAAACACAAAGCATGTCTTCAATAGGAGAAGTGTCGTGATTTCATGACAGAAGCCAAGTTGTGAACTATGAAGATAGAAGTGTCACGATTTCACGACAGAAGTGAAGTCAGAGTCTGCAGAGGCAGAAGTGTCGTGATTTCATGACAAAAGTAAAGTTGATGCTGACAAAGACAAAAGTGTCATGATATCGCGACAAGAGCTTAGATGAAGTCGTTAAAGGCTAAAATGTCACGTTTTCATGACAAAATTCAAAAGAAAGTGTACGGTTGCAAAGGTGTCACGATATTGCGACATGTTGTAGTTTCGCAGCAGAAGCTACAGAAGAGTTACAGAGGCAGTGAGTCTGACAAAGTTAATTTTGGGCCAACAAATATTAGGGTTTGCAACCAACGTAGTTTAGGGTTGTGCAACCGACTAAGATCAAGGTTTTGATCTTGAAAGTATTAGTATAAAAGGAGGGTTGTTCGAAGAGTTAAAGTATCAATTTTGGGTGTGCGTTCGAAGTGCGACATTCACAGATAGAGTGCGGGGGAGAAGTCTGATCGTTGAGAGTAGAGTGCAAAATTTGATAGTAGTGTACAGAGTGCATTTTGTTGAATCGTCTAAGTGAGAGAGATCGCAAGGAATCAGAGTATGCAAATACGATGCTGCTATGTTTGTGCACAGAGAGCAAAAAAGCGCAAAGCTGTGGGGTGCATCATTTTTGTGACGTTCGATGATAGTGCACAGGCTTTGATGGTTTTGGACAAGTCATTGAGAGGGATTATTACACAGATTTGAGCAAGTTTTTCTTGAGCTTGTGAATTAGTTTGGGCAGGTTCTAGTAAGAACTTGTAAAGTAGATCTGAGACAAGTCTTGGTGAAGACTTGGGTGAAGATCAAGCAAGCTTTAGTGAAAGCTTGTGAACCACTTTTGTGAACCAGATTTGAGGACTAGTTGAGGATAGAGATTGGTGTAGCTTCGAGGACATTTGTGCCAGACCGAAGGATTGTGTTTGGTGCAGATCAGAGAAAGAGAATGAGGACATTTGTGCTAAATCGAAGGACTGTGTTTAGTGCAAATTCGAGGACCAGCTTTTGAGGTGATAGAGTTGAGGGCAGAGGTCTCCAGCCAGAGCAGGGAGGACAGGTGTCTTCTATGGATAGAGTTCCATTCGCTAAGGGCAGCGGAGGCAGAGGTCTTCTAGAGGATCACCAGTCAGAGCAGAGTTAGGGGATTTGTGTCTCCTTTGGGTTGGTGCCCATAAACATTGTAATCGAGAAAGGTATTCCCAGAATTTGATTTGATAAAATTTAGTGAAAGATTTTATCCATGGAGTAGCCCACATTGGGTGAACCACGTAAATTGTTGTGTCTCTATTGTGGATGGTATTTTGTGCATTGCTTTGATTATGGCTATTGATACTACTATCTATACACTGCATAATTTTGAATTGAAGTATAAAGGAAAAAGTAAAAAGAGGTCTTATATTGTTCACCCCCCCTCTCAGTATAAGCTTGTGTTCTTCAAAAGTATCAATCCAAGATATAATTCATAACTAGCAAGTAGTGTCTAGTCAAATGGGGATACGAGGAATTCAAGGCATCACTATGAATCAAGTGTTTCCCCTATTTCATTAGCCAATGCAAAATCTATAGCAATGTATACATCTATTTAATCAGCAAAATTCTTAGTTTAGTTTATAAAACCCTCCACCTATGCATAACTTACAAGTTGTACCTAATTAGAATAAAGCTTATCCAAACATACCCCCAATCAAAATATGAATCCTCAATTTCCACCATAATATTATGTCATGTCATAAAATCCATAGAATTTCCTCCAACAACATATGGTATAGTACATGCCCCTACCTCAGGCATAAGTAGCCCCATGCTAAGGGCAAATACAATACAAGTAAGTTTTTCAATGCTACCAAGCGCTTGTTCTAGCTAGGCCTCAAAACCAACTTCCTAACTAGACTTACCAAGGACCTTTAAATATGAGGGTCTACTCTCTCATCCTAGCTACCACTAAGAAATCATCATCCACCTTTGATAGGAATGAAAGTAAAATAGCCTTAAGTCTTCTTAATGAGTTATCCATGTTAAACCTAGTACATCACATAAAAGAGGAGGACATCATGATATAATTATTTATACACTTATTAAGAGATAAAGTTATTTTATAGTATAGGGGTTTGCTTTATAATTTTTTTACTAATTGGGCTTCTATTGTAGAATATTTTATGAAGATATTTGATAATTTAGGTAAAGGATATTCAAGTTTTTAAAATTATATACCATACAAAGACATCTTCAAGAAAATATTCATGATTAAAATGCTAGATCTATGAGGACGGTATATTTAATTCCTCCAAACATGTGCCCAAATGAGGAAACTTGTCATATATATAAGCTTTATAACTAATTTATCATTAATGGTTTGCAATGCTAATCATGCCACTTCAGCTACAAATTTTAAAAAATTAACTCATATGGAAGATGTGCTTATTAGAGAAGGAAAATTATCTCCTTCCTTGCCTATGGCTTATGCATCCCATGTAGTCCAAAATCCATAAACTCCTAGACCTCCTTCCACCATGGCACGAATCCCAAACAACTAATCATCATCATATATGCCTACTTATCCCTATACATAAACCAACGTTCCCTACATGGTTATGTTCCCTAGGTAAAAAACCTTTTCTTTATTTCTTTCCAGCCCTAGTTACCTATTTCATCAGCTCCACCATAGAACAATACAAATATTACCACTCCTTGAAAATCATGTATGGTTGGTGGAAAAGCCAAATGTTCAAAATTATGGAAATGATGAGAATATTGGTAAATCACACCAATATAGAGAAAACACAAAATAGTGGATGGTAGAAAAATAATGATTAGAAAAAATCAAATTGGCAATAACAAAGAACCTACACCTCATAAATGTACCAATCAGTCAATAAATCAGATGCAAAATAACATGTTTAATATAAATTCAAAAATTAATAGCTTATGGTGCTTTTCTTATAACATTGGGTATAATCCTACCAAATGTGTCTTGGCTATGAAGCATACTCAAAAAAGATATATAATAAACAATACAAGGTGTAGTAGGTGTAGACATGGAAAATTGACCCATTAAGATGAGTCATTTTCCTTAGATCCTTAGTTTTCCTCTAAAAAAATTAAGGTTATATTTGAGCCAAATTTTCCCCCAATAAATATTCTCCATTCCTCCCAAAACCACTACCATTATAATAGACTCAAAAAGAGCTTTTCGACGGTATAATTTTATCCCATTCTAATATTGTTTGGTCCCCCAAAATGTAAAAAAACTACACATGGGTTTAGTTGTCCCAAAATCGCAATTGTCCCATATGGGGTGCGAATTTGGCAAATTTAGTTTTGCCAAAATCATGCTCTATAATTTATGGGACATGATTTTATCTAAAAAAATTTCCGAAATTGTGCCTTGTAATTTATGGGGCATGATTTTGGAAATTTTAGATTTTTTCTCTTAAAAAGCCCAAGTTTTTGGCCGACATCTGTGGCGTCGGCTCTTAGCCAAGTTTGTTTTTCATTTTCTCACCTAAATCTCCTCCAAAACTCTTATAAATAAAGGATTGGATCCCCTCTTTTTCCAACCAATGAATCTTCTTGAGAATCCTAATCTTGACTTGCTCATTTTTCATGCTAATAAGTGCTCTTATGTTGTGGGATTGCTATTTTGCTGCTTTCTACTTTGGTGTTAGCTACTCTTGGTGAACAAGTGGAGGAGCCTTGAGGAGGAGTCTACCATTTCATGGGGATATTCATCCTTTTTTCTATTCTTTCACTACCACCAGGTTTCTTCTCATATTTTGTTCTTCTTAGATCATTTATTGTGCATTGTTTTATCATGTTTTACATGGTTAAGTCGCTCATTTGCTTTCATTGAAAAATCATGCCCCATCCTTACAGGGCATGATTTTGGTAGATTTAGAGTCACTATTGCTCCTTATGGAGCATGATTTTGGTTTTTTCAAGTTTGGGATCAAGGTGTTGCTCCCAAGCCCTCAATCTACGTTTGCATGTTTCATTTAGATCATAATACTATTGTTTGCATTCTATTTTTTGCATTGTTTCATTTCATTGCATCTTTGCTTGTTCATTTCCAAAAATGTCAACAATCACTTTTATTTTTGAACGATCAGCTAAAAGGACCAAGGGGGCTTGACTGTTGCACCTCCAAGCTCAGTCACACAACGGCCTAAGCAGGCCCCCAAATGTTGATCAAATTTTCTAGGGTTTTGTGAAGCTATTTTGTAGGTTTGAAGTTGTTTGGATATTTTGGATGAAATTTAAAGCTTGGATCAACCACCGGATTAGATAAGTGCCCTAGATAAGCTTTTAGACTATTTGTTGTTTGCTTTCTATTTATCTTTATTCCAAATTTAAATATAAATAAAAGAAAATATTTTGATTTTATTTCTAGGCATTTGAAAGAGAGAAGGCATATAGTTTGCATTTTAGGGTTAATTTTATTTGTGCATTCTCTTAAACCCTTGCTAAAAATAAAAGGATCTATTTTGCAAGTTAGGGTTTAGTCATCATTGAAAATCAAGAATCATTCTAGGGTTAGTCCTTGCTTGCTTGCATTGTTGTTTGTCTTGCATTGTTCTTTCATTTCTTAGCTTAGATTTTAGAAAGGCCAAACATAGGTGTTTGCTCAATATACACATCAAACATTCCATCCTTGGACTTGGAGCGAGTCCTTAAACCATTCTTGGTGAACCCTTCGATCCCCAAGCCCCCGAGTGTAGAGAATATAACACACCCCCATGGTCACCTTGGCTCCTAATGGATCCAGCCGAGAATCATACATGGCAGGGCAGTTTTCCCCCTCTACATATTTGGTGAACCCGACGTGAAACACATTCTTAGTGGCCAAATTAGGAAGCCTCTTCCTTTTTGTCCCTTTTATTTTTCTTTTCAACTATAAGCAAGACCATTAAATTTGTTTGCATAGAGTTAGAACATGAAAACACTTTAAAAAATACCTTTTGTGTGTCTTTCATTATTTTTAGATCTCTTTTTCTCCCTTGTCCTTTCTCTTAATCCTATGGCTCCAAACCTTAGGAATAAGTGAAAGCTTTCAGAATTTGATGTGAATCCTCAAAAGGATGATCAGATTGACAAGGAGAATCCCAATCTAGAGAGAAAGGAGGACTTGGAGAATAATGATGACATTGATCCTATTGAAGGTCCTCATGGTAAGCTCACCTTCAAATCATTTGATCATATTTGGAATTTCTATAAGCAACACAGGCAAGCCTTGAATAAGGCCATGGATGAAGAGACCCCCCTCGAAGAGGTTGGGACATCTCATCATCAAACCATTTCTTCTCAAAACATTCACATCAATCCTTTGTTTGAATCTTCTCATAATGTTAATCTATTTCATAAACCTACATATGCTACTACTATGACCACCAACATTGGAGGAATTCCACAAGTTCCTCCAACTAGTAGTACATCTCAAAATTATGTTCAATTTCCTCCTCATTCTGTTCATCTCAACATTCATGCTTCTATTCCACCAAATGTGAGTTACCTCCTATATCAAGATACCACAAAAAACATTTCCTTCCATAACCCATATCATAACAGTGTTAATACCTCCAACATTAGCCAAGTTCCCTTTCAATAACCTACCTATAACCCTCCCCTAGGGAATCTAGGGGTATTGCACAACAACAATCTCGATATGCAAAGCTTGACAAATATGGTGAAATAATTGGCTTCAAGAATAGATATGCTTCAAGCTCCAAGTTTCACCTACAACTATAAGGAAATGTGCAATCAACCCTTAGACCCTATCATCACCTCTAGGCCCTACCCTAAGCATTTTCCAATGCTAGTTTTACCTATTTATAAGGGAACAGAGGACCCAATTGAGCATTTAAGGATGTTTAGGACAGCATGCCATGATATTATATATGATGACATGTTGTTACTAAAGATGTTCCCTAAGAGCCTTGGTGGTATGGCATTGAAATGGTATTATCAACTGCCTAATCATTCTTTGAGGAATTTTGAGGAGACAACAGAATTGTTTGTTCAACAATTTGGAGCTTATGTGGAGAAAAATGTGACTATAAAAGATTTATACCTTTTGAAGCAAGGTAAGGATGAAAGTTTTTTGGACTTCTTGTCTCATTGGAGAAGTCTAGTTGGATGATTAAGATACACCTTGCCTCCTCGAGATATGTTAGAGATCTTTATTAGAAATTTACAAGAGCAAATATCATATGAATTGGAAACAACAACTATTACCTCTTTTGAACAAGTAATAGATTTGGAAAGAAGAGTAGAGAAGGCTCTTATTCGAAGAGGTCAAATTAAGTTAAGAAAATAAGAAGATAGGACCACGAAAGCTTAGTATAAGAACAAGTATGTAGTTGGTGATGGGGTAATGGATAGTAGGCCTATTAATAATGTTGTTAACACCCTACAAAATATGGTGCTTAGCCAACCTCAAAAACCCCCACCAAGGAATTTTACAAGACTCAACCAACCTATGAACATGGTCCTAAAGCAACTTTTGGAAGCTAATATGATTGAGTTACCTCCCATAAGGTAACCTGATACCATGACTAATTGGTATAAGCCTGATCAACATTGTGAGTATCATAGAGTGGAGGGGCACATGACAAATTCATGTAAGAGGTTGAAACATGTGGTTCAAGACTTAATTGATGAAGGTTGCCTTGTTATAGAAGGTCCTCAACCCAATCCTCCAACAAACAATCAACCTCCTACTCAACAAGCACCCACAACTAATCAAGACATGGGGATCTTCCAAGACCCCCTACCTAAGCATGGGCAATAGGCAACTAATCAAGTGTCATATCATAATGTGCCACCTCCCTACAACAATATGGTTGGTATGGTAGCAATAACTACAAGGCAACAAGCTCAAGCTCAACCGACTCAACAATCTCAGTAGGAGATGAGTTCTACATCCAATCAACCTTCAAAACCACCCTTAGTTTTGAAGAGTATCCAAAAAGGAGCACGAGAGTAGAAAACCCACCTTTAGTGTTGAAACCTCAACCTAAAGTCTCCTTCGACATTCAACAATAGTTAGCTAGTACCCCAACCAAGATCTCCCTCTTAGAGCTTTTGTAAACTTCTCCTATTCATAGGGAAGCCTTGTTGAAGCTTCTAAGTCAACAATTTGTTCCTCAAGATATTTCCCCTAGTGCTATAGCTGATGTTGTAGGTTCTCTTGGGATACATCATATCACATTTTTGGATGATGATATTCCTTCCTCAGACTTGCAAGGGGATTCTTCCCTCTACATCACTACATTTATTAGGGAAACATTTATCAAGCAAATTTTGATAGATAATGGTTCTTCCCTCAATCTATGCACTTTTCAATTTCTCCAAAATTTTGGATTAAAAGAGGAAGATTTAACTAGATCTGATGTCATCATCAAAGCTTTCAACAATGAGTCCCAAGAGGCCTGTGGCATTATATCCCTCCCCTTAGGGTTGGACCTAAGATCTTAGATACCTTGTTTTATGTGGTATCTTGCCCCACATCTTTTAATATTCTTCTTGGACATCCTTGGATTCATGCAATGAGGGTTGTCCCTTCTACTTTTCATCAATGCTTGAAGTTTAAATTCAAAAATCAACTTATCACCATTTCAGGTGACCCTCATCCATTTTAATATTGTTCAATGGTTGAGCAAGCTCAATCAGATCTCAATTTTTATCCTTCGGTCTCTCTTTCTTCTTCTCCTTCTTCTTCTTCAATTTCTTCTTCTCACCTTACCAAACAACTTGAAAATTTAAAGGTAAGTGAGAAACCGCTAATCAAAGTTTCATCATAGGATCAAGTCAATCCATTTCTTCAAGAACCTCTTCTAGATCTTGCCAAGCTACCACCTTCACCGAGGACTATGGGTTTACCTCATAAGAAGGGTGAAGTCGTACACATTGGCATGTGTACCTTTATCTTCATGGGTATGTCCCTCAAAGAAAATATCTATGGTAGCAACCCTCTTCCTATAGAGCGTTCTTTTGCCCATTGTTACTTATCCAATGATTACCCACTTCCCAAGAAAATCCTATCTAGCATGGGATATATAGGTAAAGGTTTGGGGCCACAACAGAAAGGTATTCAAGAGCCTTTGGAAGTTGGGCTTTGGCCTAGGAGATGTGGCATAGGCTACATACCTAATAAAAACCAACCTTTACCATTTGATGATGATGATCACCTTATTACTTATGCCAAATATTTAGATCATCAAGGCTTGGAGTGGAGTGATGAGGATGAGGGACCGCCTTATCCCACTAACATGTTGTTCTGCAATGTGGTAACTTTGGTGCACCCTAAGTTGGTTCCCCCTTGGATGGTAAAGAACTTAAAGAACCAATGAACATAATGCATTTAAAAAGATACTATGCATGACTCTACATTTTCATTTTCTCATATTACATTTAGCTTAGTTTTCATATTGCATTTGGTTTGCTTGTTCATACTACATGATTTTCTATCATATTTTGCATGGTTACCTAACATTTTATTCCATCTACATTTTTCTTGTCATATAATTGCATTGTTGCTTGATCATACTTGCATGACTACTTGATCATATAGATTTTTGGGACTTCGTGAGGATGGCAAGTGATGACACCTAGTTAGGTCTTAGCTCACATGCATTGCACTCATACTAGGGCTCTAATGCCTAGTGAATCCCCAACCTAGGGCCCATCTCCATGCATTTCCATCATTGCATTTGCTCATGTCTTTTCTTCTCTTCTTTTATATTCCTTGACCTTTGAAAGTATAAAATGATCATCAAATTTTCTCCAAGTCAAGGGATATAGTTCTTCTCTTTGTATATCCTTGTCCTTTGCATGTCTTATTTCTTCTTTTCATCAAGACAAAGGATATATGTTCCTCCTTCCATCAGTGCATCTTGTCTTGTTTTTGCTCACACTCTTCCTTCTTGATATTTTGATTGTTAAGGGATCCTTGTGGGATAGGGTAGATACTATATGAATATCATTTATGGTATTCATACGACCATTGACTATCTTACGCACATCTCTTAGCTATTGAAATTTCAATAAGGACACACACACACTATTGTTTGCTTCTCTCATCCTTTTATCTTTCTTCTATCTAACACATGCACACATATGCACACTATTCTATCGTGCTTGCTTTACCCATTCATCTTTTGCACACACCACACCCCTATTAGGTAGTACTCACTTTGGCACATCACTCACACACTGCACCCCATATAGGATAGCTTCATGGCCACATGCGAGGGGCAGCCTCCATCTCGACCATTTGTGAGCATACATCCTAGTAGGAATATCTCTTCATCTCTAGCCATTAGTGAGCACTACACCCATAGCGGGTATCGCTCCACACTTGACCATCTTTGTGAGCATAACACCCTTACAGGATAGCTTCATGGCCACTAGCGAGGGGTAGCCTCCATTTGGCCATTTGCGAGCATACATCCTTACAAGGTTCCACTCTGTTTCTTTTCTTTTTGTTTTCTTTTGACCTTTTGGAGCTTTGCTTTTCTCCTTCCATATTTCTTTCTCCTATCATCGTTTGTTTTCTTCTTCTCTTTTCTTTCCTTCTTTTCTTCTTTCCGTCCACTTTCCATTCATCTCATTTGCATTCATTTAGTTAGTTTTCATGCATTTCATTAGTTAAGCTCATTTTGCATTCATTTAGTTAGGATAATTTTGCATTGCATTCATTATGTTTGTGATTATCATGCTTAAAAAAACTTTAAAATGCAAGTAAAACCTAATCTTTCCTTTTTGTATTTTTCTCTCTCCTCTTTCTTCCTTTTGGCGCCTTTTTTCTCCTTTTTTGTTGTTTGACGCTCTGTTTTCTTCTGAGTCATCCATTTCGAGTTTCCTTAGGAATTTGGAATTCCTTCCAAAACTTGAGGGGGCATCCCAGCCTAAGAGGCATTAATGTCCCTAATGCCTCATTTTGCATGCAAAATATTTAAGTGTCTGAAATGACACCATTTTTGCACCACCCCTTTCTTCTAAACCTGCCACCCTTTTTTTGTGTTTGCTATTTTTCCCATAGGTGTCTACATATTTCTTTGATGCATTTATTAGGCCATAAATGCATCAAAGAGGGGGCAAAATGTAGACATGGAAAATTGACCCATTAAGATGAGTCATTTTCCTTAGATCCTTAGTTTTCCTCTCAAAAAGTAAGGTCATATTTGAGCCAAATTTTCCCCCATAAAATCTTCTCCATTCCTCTCAAAACCACTACCATTGGATCGGGCTCAAAAAGAGCTTTTCGATGGTATAAGTTTTATCCCATTCTAACACCGTTTGGTCCCCCAAAATGCAAAAAAATTGCACATGGGTCTAGTTGTCTCAAAATTGTAGTCATCCAATATGGGCTACAAATTTAGCAAATTTAGTTTTTCCAAAATCATGCCCAATAATTTATGGGGTACAGTTTTGGAAAATTTGAGTTTTTCCTCTTAAAAATCCCAAGTTTTTGACCAATGTCTGTGGTATCGGCTCTTAGCCAAGTTTATTTTTCATTTTCCCACCTAAACCTCCTCCAAACCTCTTATAAATAGAGGATTGGATCCCCTCTTTTCCAACCAATAAATCTTCTTGAGAATCCTAATCTTGACTTGCTCATTGTTCATGCTAATAAGTGCTCTTTTGTTGTGGGATTGCTATTTCGTTGCTTTCTACTTTGGTGTTAGTTGCTCTTGGTGAACAAGTGGAGAATCCTTGAGGAGGATTCTACCATTTCATGGGGATATTCATCCTCTTGTTTGTTATTTTTCTACCACCAATTTTCTTCTCACATTTTGTTCTTTTAGATCATTTATTGTGCATTGTTTTATCATGTTTCACACTATTAAGTCACTCTTTCACTTTTGTTGCGAAATTGTACCCCATCCTTACAGGGTATGATTTTGGCAAAATCAAAGTTATTTTTGCCCCTTATGGGGTATGATTTTTATTTCATCAAGTTTGGGGTCAAGATTTCACTCCCAAACCCTTATTCTATGTTTGCATGTTTCATTTAGATCATAATATTATTGTTTGCATTTTGTTTTTCACACTATTTCATTTCATTGAATCTTTGCTTGTTCATTTCCAAAAAGGTCAACAATTGCTTTTGTTTTTTAATGATCAACTAAAAGGACCAAGGAGGGTTGATTGTTGCACCTCCAAGCTCAGTCACACATTGGCCTAAGTAGGCCCCCAAACGTTGATCAAATTTTCTAGGGTTTATGAAGTTGTTTTATAGGTTTGAAGTTGTTTGGATATTTTGGATGAAAGTTAAAGCTTGGATCAACCATTGAATCAGATAAGTGCCCTAGATAAGCTTTTAGATTGTTTTTTATTTACTTTTTGTTTATTTATTCTAGATTTATATAAAAACAAAATAAAATTTGAGTTTTTTCTCTTAAAAAGCCCAAGTTTTTGGCCAAAGTCTATGGTGTCGGATCTTAGCCAAGTTTATTTTTCATTTTCCTACCTAATCCTCCTCAAAACCTCTTATAAATAGAGGATTAGATCCCTAGTGTGTGAATCAAACTACCTTAGGCATAATGAACGGGTATAAATAGAGGAAAGTAAATTTACACCAACTGAATTTATAGTATCAGTAGTGCAAGTAGAACCAACTAAATTTACAACAAGTGAATATGCAATTGTAGGCAAATATGTAGTGCCAATATGAGCAACACCATCAGAACATGTAGTGCCTAAGAAACATGTAACGACGTCTATGGGTATGGAATATACTCGTTCATGTCTTTAAGTCTTACAATTGTATGGTACCCTTGTTAAGATAGTCAGAGTAATCAAGGATATTCCCATGATATTACACAAGGCTCCAGAGATCACTATGATACAAGAAGTGGTAATAGTAGATCTTGAACCCTACTTTGGACAATCTTTCTTGAGATTTTACAATAAAATAGGGAGGCTACATGTACTTGGACTATTCTCACATGATAATCCCACACAAAGGAAGATAAATTAAAATCTACCTAGAAAATCCAATATCATATCACGTAGAGAAGATAGAAGAGGAATGTATTAATGTGATCAATGAAGAAACAGATCCCCTAGAAGAAATTATGGAAGAATTACAGATAGAATATGAATTTTCTCTTGAAAATTTAATGCTATGATTGAAATCATAATTGACACATATCACATTACAGAGCTAAACCATAAAATATCCCACTTATAACAAATTAAGAGCTCCAAAAAACAAATCATTGAGAGCTTTACTTTGATGGAGGTAGGTTTAAGAACAGTTCTATAGAAAAAATAGCATTAATATCTCCTTAGAAAGGAATCAAAGAATTTTATTACAAATCAACATGGAGTTGCACTAAAAACACAATTGAACGTGAAGCCTTGTGTCTTGGTTTGATGCAGGCAAAAAAATGGAAACCAAATTACTATCCATCTTCGATGACTTTGAGCTCATAGTTAAACAATTCATAGAAAATGTAGTATCAAGTACCACTACTTAAAAGCATACCATAATAGGGTGTGGGACCTAATGGAAAGTTTTAAAGCTTTGAGTATAAAATCTATTCCCAAATAATATAATAAATTGGTTGATGCACTAACTTCTTGGGGGTAAACTTATGCCTACTACCAGCTATGGTGAAAAATCAAACAAAGTAAGAATGGTATTCAGACCAACAATCCTAGACAAAGAAATAGTATAGCAAGTTCTTTAAGATGATCAAAAAATTGTTAATTTCTTAACAAGGAAAGTGATTTGTGCAACACACTCCAAAGAGATGCAATAATATGTTGACCAAGGAGAAATAATTTAGTTAAATTTTAATCATATACCTAAGGGACTAATCATCTTAGAGAGTTTTTTTGACGATAATGACTGAGCAACTTGAAAAAGGATGAAAATATAAGAACAAGCCTTCAAAGAAGTATAAATAGAACTAGGTAAAAATCTCAAAGTTGATATATATTGTTCAACAAAAGAGATAGACAAGCTTATATTTTTGTCCAAGCAATACTAAGACATAATAGCAGGGATTTATGACGACCTTTGGGTTTATGAATATAGAGTTGACACTCGATGCCAAGCCATTTCAACAAATACAAAGTCCAATAAACCCTAAGATAAAAGCAATAATGAAGCAAGAACTCCTCAAACCATTGAATGCCAAGATTATATATCCAATAAAACACTCCATGTGGATGGAAAATTTAGTGTCAATAAGGAAAAAAATGAAGATAGTGTGTGAAGCTATGGGTATGGAATATACCCGTTCATGTCCTGAAGTCTTGCAATTGGATGGTACCCATGTTAAGATAGTTAGAGTAATCAAGGATATTTCCATGATATTACACAAGGCTACAAAGATCACTGTGATACAAGAAGTCGTAATAGTAGATCTTGAACCCTACTTTGGACTATCTTTCTTGAGAGTTTACAAAAAAAATGGGAGGCTACATGTACTTAGACTATTCTCACATGATAATTCCACACAAAGGGAGACAAATTAAAATCTACCTAGAAAATATAATATCATATCACATAGAGAAGATAGAAGAGGAATGTATTAATGTGATCAATGAAGAAACAAATCCCCTAAAAGAAATTATGGAAGAATTACAAATAGAAGATGAATTTTCTCTTGAAAATTTAATGCTGTGATTGAAATAAAAATCGATACATATCACATAAAAAAGTTAGAACCACAAAATATCCCATTTATAACAAATCAGGAGCTCCAAAAACAAAGCTTTGAAAGCTTTACTTCAATGGAGGTAGGTGTAAGAACGGTGCCAGAGATAAAATAGCATTAATATCTCCTTTCTCCTTTGAAAGGAATCAAAGAATTTTATTATAGATTAACATGGAGTTGCACTAACAACACAACTGAATATGAAGCCTTGTGTCTTGGTTTGATATAGGCAAAAAACATGGGAACCAAATTACTATCCATCTTCGGTGACTTTGAGCTAATAGTTAATCAAGTCATAGAAAAATGCAGTAGCAAGCACCACTACTTGGAAGTATACCATAATAGGGTATGGACCTAATGGAAATTTTTGAATCTTTGAGTATAAAGCTATTCCCAAAGAATATAATAAATTGGTTGATGCACAAACTTCTTGGGGGTAAACTTATGCCTACTACCAGCTATGGTGAAAAATCAAACAAAGTAAGAATGGTATTCAGACCCTCAATTCTAGACAAATAAATATTCTAGAAAGTGCTTGAAGATGATCAACAAATTATTGATTTCTTAACAAGAAAAGTGATTTGTGCAACACACTCCGAAGATATGCAATAAGATGTTGACCAAGGAGAAATGATTTGGTCAAATATTAATCATATACCTAAGGTACTGATCATCTTAGAGAGCTTGTTTGATAATAATGACTAAGCAACTTGACAAAGGATGAAAATATAAGAACAAGCCTTCAAATAAGTATAAATAGAACTAGGTAAAAATCTCAAAGTCAAAATATATCAAAAGAGATAGACAATATTATATTATTGTCCAAGCAATACCAAGATATAATAGCATGGAATTATGACGACCTCTAGGTTTATGACTATAGAGTTGACACTCGATGCCAAGCATTTCAACAAAAACAAAGGCCAATCAATCCTAAGATAAAAAGCAATAATGAAGCAAGAACTCCTCAAGTTATTGAATTCCAAGATCATATATCCAATCAAACACTCCATGTGGATGGCAAATTTAATGTTAGTAAGGAAAAAAGTGAATATATCCACCTTTGTGTAGATTTTTAGAATTTAAACAAGACATCATTCAAATATCATTATCCTTTATCGCAAATTGATAAAATATTACAGGCTATATCAAGGATGGTGAAGTTTTCACTCCTCAAAATTTTTATGGGTAAAATATAAGGACCAATACAAGACGTCCTTTAATACTAAATGGAAAACATTTGCATATCAAAGGATACCATTCGATTTGTATGATATTATAGCAACTTTTCAGAGGGTAATGGACTTTGCTTTTGGTGAGTTCGTCATTAAAATAATCCTAATATACCTAGATGATAGGATACATTTCTCTCATGATAAACAAAAGCATCTAGACTACTTAGAAATATTTTTTTAGAAGTGTCGTGAGTTTGGAATATCATTGAACCCCAAGAAGTCAATATTTTACATGCATGAGGGAAAGCTACTAGGACACATTATTTCTAAGTAAGGATTAGCTATTGATACAAAAATAATTCAAGCTATTTTGGCCCTACAACTCCCCCTCAACAAGAAATATTTACGGTCATTTTTAGTGCAGATTAACTTTGTTCAAAAATTTATTTCTGACTTCATGCAAATAGTCATATGTATGATAGAACTCTTAAAAAGAACACAATATTTTAATGGACCCCAAAAAGAAGAAAGGTATTTTATAAGATCAAGAAAGCTATAATGTAGGCTTTAGTTTTGATAAAACTAGACTTTAGTCGAGACTTCATTCTATATGTATATTGCATGATTATCAAAACTATATTTTATAGAAAAACAGGTCTTTGCCATCATGAAGTCAGTCAAGAAACTTAAACATTTCGTATCTCAAAGTAGAACCATAGTCTATGTAGTGCACTCAAATTTTAAAAATCTCATCCTTCAAAGAGAATTAGGAGAAAAGAGATTTGTATGGGTTACTAAAATATAAGAGTATAAGATAGAGATATGCCCTACTAAGCTAGTAAAATGAAGAGCCTTATGTCAACAACTAGTCACTACATCAAAACAAGAACACAATATGTGAATAGAAGATAGCATCAAAGTAGACTTAAAAGATGAGCAAATCATATAAGAGGCAAGTTGTGTCAACAAACTAATAAATTACTTCTAAATAGGTAGGTGCCCAAGAAAATTAAATGCTTTGCAAAGGCATAGATACAAATTACATGTGTTGAAATATGTCTATTGCCAAAAGGTCTATTCAAAAAAAAATTAATAGAATTCTCCATTGCATAAAATCATAACAAGATAAAAGAGTATTGAATGAATTTCACTTAGGTTCATTTGGAGGGAATTATTCAAGGTAGACTACTACTGGTAAAATTCTTTGAGTTAAATACTAATGGCCTACCATTTTTGTAGATGCTTTTAGAGTAGCTAGAGCCTGTGACAAATGCCAACGATTTTTTGAAAAGAATAAAAATCTTGCACTTCCTCTATAGCCAATTATTGCAGAATAACCTTTTTAGCAATGGAGATTAGATTTCACTGGATTCATAAACCCAAATTCATCAATAGGGCATAAGTATACATTAACAACAACAAACTACTTCATGATATGGATAGAAGCAATGGCAACAAAATTTTTGAATCAAGACACAATAATTGAGTTCTTAGAAAAGTTGATCAAAAATTTTGGCATCCTAGACACACTAGTAAATGAGAACATATCCGCTTTCATAGGGGCTAATATCATTGATTTTACAAGTAAATATGGCATCTACTTAAAAGCATCTGCTAGTCATAGGGAAATAGGTTGGCCAAATCCACCAACAAGAACTTGTTGAATATCATCAAAAGAATAATTGGAGAAAATAAGAATTGACATTTTCTACTTGACCAGGCTCTATGGTCAGATCAGATAACAACAAAGAAGGTATTGAAAGCTTCACTGTATTCATTGGTATATAAAAAAGAGGCTATCCTTCCCCTGCACCTTGAACTGCTTGCTATAAATTTGATAGATCGTAAAGAATTTCCAAATGTTGAAAGATACAAAGGTATGGATGGTAAATCTTCTACTCTAAGAAGAATAGAGAGAGAAGGCCTATGATAACTTCCAAAAGCGTTAAACTAGAATAAAGCGATGGCTCAACAAAAAATCTACGTTTTAATACTACCAAGTTGGTGACCTCGTGCTCAAATGGGATGAAGAAAGAACAAAATCAAGAAACACCAAAAGTTTAATTCTTATTGGTCTAGGCCTTACCACATCACTACCAAACATGAACATAATGAATATGAGCTATCGAACATCAACAACCAAATTTTTTCGATGATAAACGACCTTGCATTAAATCACTTTATTTAAAGTGACACCACCTATGTAATATATATACATAGTTGGTGATATATTTTGTTTTTAACTTTTGCATGATGAACTACCAAACAAGCACAACAATTGTCATTTGAAGCATACATAAATCTTTTGCATGTTTCTAAGAAATGTAAAATGCCAATTCATAAAGAAAGCAAAAGCATGCATCAGATACTGCAATATTGTACAAGCTAACGACCAATTACACACTATTTTAAAGAACACCGATATGAAGAAATCCTTCCACTATGTTTCTAAGTAAGAGAATTCTTGAGCTCAAGAAGTGTTTTGAGCAAAACTTTTACCACAACTTATAATGATGACTAAGCCTAAAATCAAGCAAAGGAGCTTGTAATTCGAATTTAGTAGTGATGGCTGGTAACACAAAAGCTTATGCTCCACTAAAAAGAAGTGCCCAGAAGACTCAAAAGGAGAATAAAATGCTACAAGATTGCACTTGCAGAATCAAGGACATAGAGGTCACCCTACAGTCTAAGCAAAATAATATTTGAGAAGTCGTCAAGCAATAAACATAAGGGATGTCACCCAATAGCCTAAGTTCATTTGTATGATTCTTTTTTATCTTCTTATATTTATAAGCCTAAGCATTCTTTCCCAAGCTCGTATTAGTGGTCGTTCGATTTTATAATCCTCATTTGAGAACAGTCCAGAACTACAAAGAACAAGCATTATTCCACCTCATAGATGACCTCCTCACTACTGCATTTGCCTTAGTATTTTAGCCTAGGACACCCCCCAAGCCTTTTACTATTGAAGAGTAGAAGAGGTACTATGACCTCAAAAAGCACAACAATGAGGGCAAGTATTTCAAAATTTGGTTAGACTAGCAACTGTTTCACCCTACACCTGGTAATGACCTCCCTAGAACCCTAATTTCTATTTTCAAATTCAAATTTTTGAACATGTTCTCTATGTTGGCCATCATATTTGGGCTACCCATATACAAAGAGGTCTATAACTATTAGATTGTTATGGCATATGCCATATCCAATCCCTATTATTATGATGAATCTCTCTCTAACCAATTGAATAACCTTCTTTTTTTTATTAGGCTAGGTTTTTGTGTGAAAGAATACATGAGCAACTTACATAGTTATAGATTACAAGATACAAGACCTTTCGATACCCTTCACACTTGGCCTGGTTATGTTTTTTAGAGCACAATAGAGAGCATGCCTTGGATAGGTGTAAACAGACATAATGACTTGGGAAGAAAAATGGTCGTAGTTGATTGGGTGTTCCTAATTAAGGATTTTGATTCCTACTATGATTTCAATAGATAATTACCAACATTGAAGCTTATATACAAAAAAGTTTCACAGTTACCCCAAAGAGTAGTAGAAATATTACAAAGTCCTCAAATAGAAGAAGGGAATTGGTACTTCATGGCCAAGAAAACCATGATAAGGCTATATGGTTTTATGGGGAAGTTGTTTCTACTACCTTATTATGTCATCAACTAGGTTTTTGCCATGGAATACTGTTGACAAGTAGATGAAATAAATATAGCTTTAGGTGCAGTTATGAATAAGGTTAGCATATTTGAATTCCTTTTTAGTTGTGATCCAATTACGTTAATAGCAAAATGATAGGGAGAAATATTGAGGGCTAAGCTTAAAAATTTGAAATTATGCACAATATCACACAAATGGAAGTAAGACCCATATGATAAATTCAAAAACATGTTGGTAAACTTGAATAAATACAAACCATCAACATTCAAAAAGGTCAATCAACTTAATATTGAATAACTCTAAAATAATATTGAAGATAACGAACTAGACTGAAATATAAACAAGATGCAGGAGTTACCCCCTAGAGAGAATTTTATGATCCAAGTGTGAATATGACCCAAATAAATACAAGGAGCACATGCTAATCTAATATAAAATAGACTCTATGATGAACAAAACAAGTTGGGATGAAGGCACAATCATGGAATGGTGGATATTCAACTACAAGCGCGGTACAAAAAAGTCTAGATATTCACTATCAATGGACAAGATCTTCTCATTGAAATACGATGCAAATGTAAAAACTTAGAAGCCCAAGGAGGAATAGGTTAAAGCCAAAGTTATTAATAATGAAGGTGATGAGGCGTAAGAAGAAGAGTTCTTGACACAAGAAAAAAGAGGAGAAACCAGAGTTGAATAGGTAATCCCCAGGGAGAAACACATAAAGGAAGTTGCACCAATGTCAAAAGAAAGACAAGCAAATTATATTGTAGTAATATATCCAAAAAGCCAAATGCCTACATAAAAAACTTTGATATCATGTCAAAAGGATTTACTATTTGTCCCAACCAAGCTTTAGCAAGATATGTACCCAAAAGGGTCTAATATTATTGGCAAAATGGGATACATAGGAGGAGGCTTAGGAAAAGCAGCTATAAGATCATAGAAGCTTCTTAAAGTGTAGCAATGACCTCAAAATTTAGTTATGGAAGCCCCATTTCCTAGGTCCCTTGTTCCTAAAACTAAATGGAAAAGGAGCAAGAGATCTATACTTGAACCTCCACTAGGGCCAGCATCTAAGTTCATACCAAGGCTTTTGGAACACCAATACCACCTAGACAAAGAAACACTAATAGAAACTATGCAAGGGACGGGTCAAGCCACTGAAAGTAGCAAGGGATTCGATGTGAACATAAGGTTATACCTAAAATAATTGTTGAGAATACCCCCTTCCAATCATTATACTCTAACAAAATAATAAGGGATAATAAAAATAAAGTCTAATCCTTTAAGTAAACTATAGAAAAGATCCAGTAAGAAATACAAGACTCAAGGGCCATCCCCAATGACCATACTAGTGACCAAGCCATCCAAATAATAACCATAAGCAATAAGAGTAGGTATGGTTTCTCAAGTCCGTACAACTACTTCTCCTATTCTTCTTGTCCTCACTAAAGTTCCCTCTCATTCTCTCTTACAACTAAATTCTCCACCAGGGCCAACCACTGAAGAAACCATAGTACCTAAACCCCCTCCTATCACATCCACTCCACAAACTCAAAATCCAGACAAGCACTACCATTTCAATTATTCAAAAAAACCCTCCATCTCCATTTCTCATTCTTCAACCCATCTTCCCAACATTACTACCTCCAAACCATCCATCCACAATCGCCATTAATAGGCTTAAGTATATGAGCTAAAAGGAATAATATTGGTAGAATTATAAGTTGCTAAGGCAAGCAGAGGAGCAAGCAACTCCTAGACTAATAATAGTGGTTGATTTGACCACTTATCAACAGTTCAAAGTCATAGCCACCCCAAAATTTAATAAGCTAGAGTCCAAAATGATGCTAGATGATTACTATATAGTGTCACAAGTGATAGATATCACCTATTTGTTGTTGGAAGATTCCTTGTTCATCGCTCAGGCACAAGTTAGCACTATCTACCTCTAAGGCAATAGGCTTAGAGACAAATGCAATAAATTGGAAAATAGGGTAAAGAACTTGGAAGCAATGGAAAAAGAAGAGCAAAATGTGAAAATATCTTTAGAAAATGAAAATCAAATATTTAAGAGAATAATTATGAAGCTCTTAACTCCTCAACATATGTAAGAAAAAGAGGAAATTAATCAAAGTATTGATGGAACAAATTAAAACCATGAAACAACAGCTAGAGAAAGAAAGGGAATGAAAGCAAGCCTCTTGCTTCTCCCAAGGCTTGCATTGATGCAAATAAAGAAGTAAATCTAGAGCAAAACCCTTCAAAGTGCTCTCAAAGCCTATCCAATTGTTGACTGCTTGCACTTCAGCGTAGAATTCATAGAATTTGTAAAGAAATATCTAGCACGGGCTTAAGCTAAGCTGGAGGATAAAGTAGAGCAAGTAGAAGTATTAATCAACTTACTAAAAAGAAGATTTTAACCAACAACAAAAATTGTGACAAGCAAGGAATGGAGCATGGCAACGTATAATTCTTGAAACATAATAAAAGGAAATAAGTTGATTCAACAAAGGATGCAAGATGACAAGTATGCTATAGATGAAAGCAAAACAAATTATGGGTCTAGAAAAAGAGGTCAAAGACTTTGGGTTTATGGGATTTTGGTAACATAAGTCCATAAAATTTGTATGTTCTTTGTGATGTCATATTAATTGCTTACATTCATACTTGATTATATGGTCAACCTTAAGTACATGCAACAACTAGACTATGTGGACTCCAAACAATTCAAAGGGTAGAAGAAGTTCACATTCTATGAGACAAAGAAGCCAATCATGACTATAATACCCAAGTTGAAGGGGTTCTACCCACACATTGATGAGAAACTAAAGAATATGGGGTTGCACCTCTTGAAATACTTATAGTCATATAATCCTAAGAGGTATAAGAATATGCTCTCTTAAGTAATCAACCTGAGTTGAAAAGAAGTAAAAGAGATCAACTTTGCTTTGATGAGAATGAAATCACTAAAAGAGGTCAACTTTACTTTGTTGCTATTGTGTCTCCTTTTGGGTTGATGGTTTACTATCCTCTAGGTTTTTTTGACTCCTTTGTTATATATGTTTGTTGAGGGTTTCCCATATTCAAATCCCTAATTTTGTATCTCGGCTTGTAAAAGGTTTGGGGATCCTTTCAAAACCCTCTTTTATCAATAATAAAAAAAAGAAATCAGTAGTTCAGGTGGAATTGATAGTGAAGGATGTTCCACTGTATATGGTTCAGTGCAAAGGCTAGAGTGACAACCTTATTTTTTGACATTTAGGTCTTAAAGATGATTGATGGTTGAACTAGTAGTTGGTGTCCATCATTACCATTGCTTGTATTAACCTATTTGGTAACTATTTTTTTTATATGAGCGTGATGATTGAAATTGGTTAGGTGGCAAGTTAGTGATGAGAATGAATTGATGTGTATACAAAATATTAAATAAAAAGTTTTATTTTTCCAACCTGAGGAAGGGGGTGGTGATAATAATACTATTATTTTTAGTTCCAACGACTACTTGGACCCATGGATGTTAAAATCTCAATTTATTTGTATAACACATAATAATAGATCATTGGACTACATAGACATATCATTAAGAAAAATAAGGTAAAAGGAGTTGTATATTACTATTTTGTTGATGACCTTTAACATTATGCTTAGAAGTAAACTATAGAGTAGGATGGAAAAACTAGATATACCAAAACAATATGGGGTAGTATTCCATAGACTGTATAAGAGGCCCAAGCCAAAGTCAAAATACAAGGTCTCTAAGAATGTTTTGAAAGTGACATAGGGATCAAACAATGATATTAATTATCCCTGACTTTATTTATTTTATATATTGATAAGTTAGAATAATGGTTGAATGTGAGTGGAGGAGGAGGTGTCTAGTTAAGCAGTCATGTGGTGAAGGTAATTTTATATGCAAATGATCTCATTTTGATTGAAAGAACATAATGTTAAGAAAGCATTAAAGGCATTAGAACAAATCTATAAGGAAGTTGTCATGCAAGTAAATACTAACAAAACTAAGATAGCAATTTCTAACACCCAAAATAAAAGAAAACAATTAAGCTTTTAAAATGAAGGGGTTATCTAGAAGAAGTAACAAAATACAAGAATCTTGGTATAGATGTCATTAACATACTTTATTGGAGAATGTATAAATGGAAAAGAATAATGAAATGCTAAAGAGAACCCTTTACATTGTAGAATAGATGTAAAGAGGTATAATTGTGGGATTGGAAGACCATCTAGGTCTTATTCAAATTGTTGATAATGCCAATGGTATTGTATAGGCATTAAGTGTGGGGCAGCAATACATTGAGCTTGAAATGGAGGAAAATAGGGAGGATTCAAAAGAATTTTATTAGAATAAAATTCATAATGAAACTTTAATTTCATATGAAATACTCATAGCAGAGACATGTACATTTCCTATAAAGATAGCCATAATGATTCCTCTTGTAAGATATCTAAAAAATATTAGAGCAAATGGATGTATATAGGTGGCCTAAGGTTATAGTCAGAGATGAGATTAATAAAATAATGAACACTTAGATGAAGCAAAATATCAAATGAATAAA
This sequence comes from Wollemia nobilis, assembly GCA_028583015.1. Taxonomy (NCBI): domain Eukaryota; kingdom Viridiplantae; phylum Streptophyta; class Pinopsida; order Araucariales; family Araucariaceae; genus Wollemia; species Wollemia nobilis. The sequence goes on along the minus strand of JAQPPZ010017049.1, from coordinate 417,880 downwards.
TAAGTGAGGTATTGATTTAATAGAATGCCCAAACAATAACAAGGATATAAAAGCCTATTATAAAAAAATCAAGAAACAATATAGACAAAAGATCTAGGAAGAAAGAAGTTACACTATCTTGACAAATTCAACCCCACGGATGAACATCTTCAAAAGTTTCAAATATTAAACAAAGAGCAAAGATGTTCATAGCCCAATTATAGACTAATCTCACATCACTCAAATGTAAGATAGGTGGATGGAATGCAAAGCTTGTAATGATATTTGGGATAATTATGCTAACATATTACTATAAACACTCATAAAATACAAAGCTTATAATAATTTTCAAGATAGTTATGTTAATATATTACTAATAGCTTATATGTTTGAATTGTTTGAAAAATCAAAGATGGAGAAATTAAGAAAATAAATCAAGAAGGTTAAATATAAAAAAAATTGTTTTTGAAAAAGAAAAATAAATCATTTATTTAAAAAGGAGAATAAAATTGTATTACAATAGGGATGAATAATTATAGAATATGCATACACATCCACATTAGATATGATCAAGGGTTAAGTAAAAAATCATCCTAGATCATATTTTTCTTGACTATGATATGGTCTTCTTCCTTCTATATATTCTTTTAGTGTTGTATGTTTGAATGTCACTACATGTTCGGTCTGCACTACATAATCCACTATCACTTTGTATTCAACTGTTGTTACATGTTTCTTAGGTACTACATGTTCTGATGGTGCTACTCATATTAGTGCTACATATTTGCCTATCATTGCATATTCACTTATATATTTAGTTGGTGATACCTTCACTGCTGATGCTATAAATTGAGTTAGAGAGGTTGAGCGGTTCACTCGTATTTCAAAAATCAAACAAAAATAAATGAAGTATCTTAGTAGTAATTTGTGTTAAGATTTATTACATCATAGTCCATGTGAAGTGGTAAGTGGTATAACCACCCCTCACAAGGTATATGCATGTAGTATAGGATAAAGGTAGTTGTAAGTTTGGTTAAGAGGTTGTTATTCCTGAAATAGGCATTCTATGTATTTAAATACCTATCACTTCATAATATAAATCATTGAATCATTGAGTTCTAACATGTGGTATCAAAGCAAGTAGAATAAATAATAAATCTCCTTTTGATCCCTCTTTAGCTTCGACACAAAGAATCCTCAAATATCACTCTATTTGAGAAAAGAAGTTGCAAGGGTAAAATTTCCTTATATAATTTTTTTTAAGATAAACCTCAAAAGAGAGGTAATCATCTTAGAGAAGTAAAATTACATATTAGATTCAAAGGTCTCATGGTGAAAAACCCTACCAAAGACCAAAATAGACAAAAGCCTTCAAGTATTAAAAAGGTTATAATTCCCTTCCAAGGCCAGAAAGGTCATATCTTACAAATAGTATCAAACAAAAAATAGAATTAAGTGGTAGAATAATTTCCCTTCAAAGGTGCTAAGCATACTCCAAAAAGGAAAAAACAATTTATTTCAAAGAGGAACAAGAAGAAAATTGAAACAAACAAGTTATTAAGAAGCAATCATATTCAACAAAGTCTTTAAACATAAGCTCAAAATCAAAGAGTTGTAAGAGCTCACAAAGAATAAGAAGAATCAAGAATGATCTTCATAGTTACAGAGGCACAAAAATTAAGCTTTATAAGTGCAAGAAATATTGAAGCACACAAAATACCACAAAAGGATACTGCAAGTATGTTAGATGTGGAAGATATTTGCATATAAGTCATAAAACAACTAACAACAGTTTTGTGTGAACATTTTAGTTGGAAAGAATACTAAGAAAAGAACAAGACAAGATGCCTGTGTTTAAAGAAAATAAGAAAAGACAAAAGGTACTTTGATCAAATCAAAAAGAAAAAGAACATGATTTAACAGTTGATCAAATCATGCAAGGTTCGCATGAGTCTAGCAAACATAAAATCTCGATAAATATCTTATGGAAAACAATGAATTCAACCTTATATAACAAAAGGGTTCATAGAAGAAGAGTGCTAATTGATTTCCCTCATAGAAAGTGTGCCACCATTATAGAAGCACCTATGGTGTTACACTGAATAAAGAAGACTCATTTCCCTAAAGAGAGATACATCATACACCAAAAGACAGCCTAGTACGATACAAGTAGAAAAAATTCAATTAAGGGAAATCAAAACAAAGAGGTATTACTCGAGATCTTTTCACAAAGCAAATTGGACATGCAAGGGTAATTACACAATCTTCACACAATGTAAGAGCACTCCGAGTTCTTCCTAGGAGAGGCAATATATAGCAAAGTGGCCTTTGCATCAAGAAACATGATGCTTTCAAAGTGAATAAGTAACTCTAGATAAAATAAACAAAGAATGAAAAAAATATACAAAGTGCATTGGATGCATGAAAGAATGTGTTATGGTGCAATATTCCAATCTTTGACGAGCAATAAAAATTGTCTAGTCTAATCGTTATTAATACCCAAAAATATTCACTTGAAGACAAATATTTGAGACATTAGCTTAGTTCAACAAATGAGAAGCCCAATAAGGAAGCGTGTAGGTTTGGAGGAGAAATTATCAAACAAGGAAATTAAATACAATCATTAGAAATTGTAAATATGAGGCAGATTTCTTGTTGTGACAACATTTTTAAAGTTAGTCTTACATACTTGACTCAAGAACATAATCCCACATTAATAAGTGAGTAAGAAAAATCTTGCATAAACTGCACTTGCCTTTTGAATGTTTGCAAGAGAAAAGGAAAGGTGAATATATTTTAAATAAGAATATTCTCAAAGAAAAAACAACTCTTATGTTTTTGCTTGGAAAAACAATTTTTCATTTGCATATATGAAGCAAGAAATACAGGTATATATATATTGGTTGAAAAGCATTTTCCAAGAAGAGTCCAATAAAACAAAAATATTCTACTTTTGTGAAAAACTACAATAGCTAGTGGAACATTGAAGTTCTTATTGCTCGATTCCCAACTACTAAGGGGGAATAATTATGTTGCATGGAAAACCAAACTCAAAATGTAGCTGGAGTATAAGAAAGTATGAAAAGTAGTAGGTGGGACCATTACCCATCCTAAAGAATAAATTGAAGATCAAATAAAGTTCAATAAAACTGACAAAAAGGTAAGATTAATCAATATGTTTAGAGCATAGTTGAGAAAATCGGAATTGGGTAGTAAATCGATTGGTTTAAAAATTGGTAAAGAATCAAAATCAACAAAAAATCGGGGAAAATTTTGGCAAAAAATTGGCATTTTTCATTGAAAAAACCGAAGAAAATGTAAATTTTCATTGAAAAAAAGCTTTTTTCATGCATATCAGAATTTTTTGGAAAAAAATCAGCAAAATCGGCAAAAAATCGGCCAGCCTGTGAATCGGGAAAAAATCAACAATATCGAGATTTTTTCCAAATTTTATCAACTATGGTTTAGAGTAGCAGATGAAGTCCAAGCATATATTTGGGATTCAATCATGGCCAAAGATTCATGGGAGAAGTTACAAATATTTTTTGAAGCAAAGAATCAAATTCAAATTCTATTCCTCCAAAATCAACTCCATTGTTTGAAGATGAAGAGTAGAGAGAAACTAGAATATTTTATGAGAATAATTATTGAGTTATGAGCATCATTACAAGCATTGGGAAAACATGTATTTGATGAACCATTAGTTCCAATTATTTTGATATCTCTCCCATCAAAGTACAATGTTTTTGTGACAACATTAAATATCACTAAACAAACACCAAGCTTTGAAAAGCTAGTGAACCTACTTCAAAAAGTAGAGGCCTCACATACAACAAATAAATAAGAACAATTACTTCTTACAAATAAAATGAGGAAGTAGCCATGTAGAATAGGTATGAGACCTTCGCAACACTTCCAATAGAGAAATAACTTTCAAAGATATCATAATCAAAGAAATGATTCTCAAATAAATATTTTTCATACACAAAATATGTGTGAACATTGTGGTAGAATTGGTCACACCATGAAGGAATGATGGCATAATTCATATCCAAAAATGGATCTCCTTCACGAGAGATGAACTAGCAACAAAATAAATAATCTTCAAAAAAGCAAATCAAAATTGGAGAAAGGCACAATAAAATAATGTAGCCAAGGAAAATCAAGTTAATGAAGAAGAAGAAAAATATCAAGGAGATGAAGAACATGCGTTTATTGCACAATAGTTGTAAGCTTACTATAGTGGTAAGGGTTTTAGTCTCAATTTAAGATGTCCGAGGTTCAAACCCCACTCAGTATGAGGGGATCGAAACCCCTCATAAAAACATGTGTAAAGTCATTGAAAAAACATGTGTTTGTTGCACAAGCATAGCTAAGATAGCACAAAAATGTTTGGTATGACTCCAAAGCAACCAAACATATGATAGGTCAAGAAATTTGGATCCATCCAAATCATCCAAATTGTTATACAATAAATGTTGCATCAGTTGATCACTCTAAGCCCAGGAACCAACAAAAGGAAACACTACCAAGATACAAATGCAACCATTACAAGTGCAAGCCATGGGATATCTCTAAGGCCAATAAGTTCATTACATTATGGAACAAAGATGGTACATTCAAAGTAAATTATTTTTCTACTCATGTTCCCAAGTACAAAGAAAAATATTTTTAGGATGAATGGCCTATTGTGAAGAAATTTTTGAAGAACATAAATTGCAAACTCATTCTTATTTAGAGAATATTATCTATTTTTGCAACTCAAACAAGAGATCCATACATCATTATCAAATCCTAGGATCTCATAAAACTCTTATCAAAGAGTGTACCAACACTACAAGAAATCAAGATAATGATAATATGCATAATGATATCATCAAGATCTACAATGTAATACGAGATAAAGGGAGATTTATTAGACATCATCAACAATTATTTGATATCAATGGTTCAACTATAAAGACTATAAAGCACTTGACAGGGCTACATTCTTGTTCAAGAAAAAATAATGGCAACTATGGATCATTCAAAAGGTTGAAACAAGTATTCAAAATTGCTAAAGTTTACATTCAAGATATACATTCCTTTTATCATATCAAAGAACTTATGATAGAAAGAGAACTTGCAAGAAATCTAAAATTTTATCACAATGAAAGAAATGAAATGAAATAGATAAATTCTTACATATTCATTCCCTCACATGAAAGACAAAAATTGACAACCACTCAATTCAATAGGTGATATTGGATTCATAGTAGCACATGCTTCACTTTAAAATATTAAAGGAAATACATAATTCATGTATTTGTGTAAGTATTGAAATATTATTTGTAATAAATGTGTTTTTGGAGTGTATGATTAGTGGAACCCGACACTTCAAAGTATCATAATAGAAAGTCGACATTAAGGAGGGGACTTCTCTCTCAAATCTATAGATTCTAGCATCACCCTAGACATTATTTTTGGTCATAAGCTAAACATAGAGCTTTGACTACGATGTAATATGGGGAGGATTATGTTAGGAGTTATTACATCATAGCCCATGTGACATGACAAGAGGTATAACCACCCCTCACAAGGTCTATGCATGTAGTATAGGATAAAGGTAGTTACAAGATTGGTTAGGAGTTCGCTATGCCTTAAATAAGCATTCCATGTAGTTAAATATGTATCACTTTATAATGCAAAGTATTAAATTTTTGAGTTCTAACAATTTGCTCCACCCTAAGCTAGTGATTTGTGCCACAAGTAATTATTGCTCTATCAACCCATATTTCAAAATATTTTCTCAAAACCCCAAATTTTCACAATGGATGATAGCGCAACCACCATCAGTGCCTCCATGGTTGAAGCCATTCTTGTAAATATGCCTACCATGACCACCATGACAACTCAATCCTAAATGATGCAAACTCAGACACCAATTGCACAAGTAAGCAATTCCAAGAAGAAAAAGAAGAAATCTCCTCTAGAACACAAAAAACTAGACAAAATATTTGATTAGCTATATCAAAAGTTTGTAGAGGGGAAATTTAAGCATTTTCCTATGGATGTAATAAAAGTGGCACTAAGGGGGTACAACATCGAGCATGGGATATATTTTTGGTGTATTAGTTTAATTTGGTGCCAAAAGTAAGGGGTTACGCCAAGATAGTTGAGAGATATATTGAAAGAAATAATTGAAAGTGCAAAGTCATCAGGGCATATTTTTGGAAGGAAATGACATTCTTTGTCAAAGAAGAAGAAATCATAAATATGTTAAACACATAGGATAACCCAACAATGTGAATGACTTGCAATCTAAAGGTGTAGGGAGAATTTTGCAATAGATTCAACTATTATTACTAGAGGGAATTTTTAGCCCCATATCTAAAGGATCCTAAAGATGCCAAAAACTTTGAGCTACCATTGAAGATAGAAAAAATAAAGAATGATGTCTAGTTGGTCTTATCAAATATAAGAGTGGTGTTGGGAGAGATGATTGATGAACTAGTATATGAGAAGCACAAGGTTCTATTACACGTAGTGGAAACTTATCAAGGGAACTCCCAAATGATTATCTAATATATATTACAGATCAAATTACTAAGCAACTTACAAATTTCAAGTTGACTAGAAAATTCACTTATACCTCATACCTAGACTTGCATATCCTATATTAGAAGCATTGGTTCCCAACATTACAAATAGATTATATGGGTTCAGACAATAAGCCTTTACCTATAATGGATTGCATTGGTGCACCTTATTGAGGAGAAATGACTTCATACAACTTCTATGATGTAATATACCATCTAATTATGAAGGAAATAAAGGATAAAATGCCTTGACTATTAGAAGAGTGCCACAATTAGCTAAAATCTAGTGAGTTGACTAATGTATATTTCTACCTTGGTAACATAAGTCCATGAATTTTTTATGTTCTTTGTGATGTCATATGAATTGCTTACATTCATACTTGATTATATGGTCAACCTTGAGTATGTGCAACAACTAGACTATGTGGACTCCAAATAATTCAAAGGGTAGAATAAGTTCACATTCTATGAGGCAAAGAAGCCAATCATGACTATAATACCCAAGTTGAGAGGATTCTACCCATACATTAATTAGAAACTAAATAATATGGGGTTGAACCTCATGAAATACTTATAGTCATATAATCCTGAGAGGTATAATAAGATGCTCTCTTAAGTAATCAACCTGAGTTGAAAAGAAGTAAAAGAGGTCAACTTTGCTTTGTTGTTGTAGTGTCTCCTTTTGGGTTGATGGTTTACCATCCTCTAGGTCTTTTTGACTCCTTTGTTATGTTTTTTTGTTGAGGGTTTCCCATCTTCGAATCCCTCCTTTTGTATATCGTCTTGTAAAATGTTTAGGGATCCTTTCAAAATCCCCTTTTATCAATAAAAAAAATGAAATCAGTAGTTCAGGTGGAATTGATAGTGAAGGATGTTCCACTGGATAGCTAGAGTGACAACTTGATTTGTTAGTATTTAGGTCGTAAATATGATTGATGGTTGAACTAGTAGTTGGTGTCCATCATTACCATTGCTTGTATTAACCTATTTGGTAACTATTTTTTATGTGAGTGTGATGATTGAAATTGGTTAGATGGCAAGTTAGTGATGAGAATGAATTGATGTATAGACAAAATATTAAATAAAAAGTGTTATTCTTCCAACCCGAGGAAGGGGGTGGTGATAATAATACTATTATTTTTAGTTCCATCGATTACTTGGCCCCATGGATGTTAAAAGCTCAATTTATTTGTATAACACATAACAATAGATCATTGGATTACATAGATACATATCACTAAATAAAAAAGGTAAAAGGAGTTGTATATTACTATTTTGTTGATGACCTTTGACATTATGCTTAGAAGTAAATTATAGAGTAGGATGGAAGAACTAGATATACCCAAAAAACATGGGGTAGTATTCCATAGACTGTATGAGAGGCCCAAGCCAAAGTCAAAATACAAGGCCTCTAAGAATGTTTTGGAAGTGACATAGGGATCAAACAATGATGTTCATTATCCTTGACTTTATTTAGTTTATATATTGATAAGTTAGAATAATGGTTGAATGTGAGTGGAGGAGGAGGTGTCTAGTTAGGCAGTCATGTGGTGAAGGTAATTTTATATGCAGATGATCTCATTTTGATTGAAAGAACATAATGTTAAGAGAGCATTATAGGCATTAGAACAATTCTATAAGGAAGCTGCCATGCAAGTAAATACTAACAAAACTAAGATAACAATTTCTAACACCCAAAAGAAAAGAAAATAATTAAGCTTTTAAAATGAAGGGGTTATCTAGAAGAAGTAACAAAATACAAGAATCTTGATATAGATTTCATTAACATACTTTATTGGACAATTTATAAATGGAAAAGAATAATGAGAGGTTGAAGAGAATCCTTTACATTGTAGAATAGGTGTAAAGAGGCATAACTGTGGGATTGGAAGACCATCAAGCTCTTATTCAAATTGTTGATAGTGTCAATGGTGTTGTATAGGCATGAAGTGTGGGGCAACAATACTTTGAGCTTGAAATGAAGAAAATAGTGAGGATTCAAAAGCATTTTATTAGAATCAAATTAATAATGAAACTTTAATTTCATATGAAATACTCATAGCAGAGACATGTACATTTCCTATAAAGACAACCATAATGATTCCTCTTGTAAGATATCTAAAAAATATTAGAACAAATGGATGTATATAGGTGACCTAAGGTTATAGTCAGAGATGAGATGAATAAAAAAAAGGAACACTTAGATGAATCAAAATATCAAATGAATAAATAAGTGAGGTATTGATTTAATAGAATGCCCAAATAATAACAAGGATATAAAAACCTATTATAAAAAAAATCAAGAAACAATTTGGATAAAAGATCTAGGAAGAAAGAAGTTACACTATCTTGATGAGTTCAACCCCACACATGAACATCTTCAAAAGTTTCAAATATTAAACAAAGAGCAAAAATATTCATAGCCCAATTGTAGACTAAGCTCACATCACTCAAATGTAAGACAGATGGATGGAATGCAAAGCTTGTAATGATATTTGAGACAATTATGCTAACATATTACTAAAAACACTCATAAAATACAAAGCTTATAATAATATTCAATATAGTTATGTTAATATATTACTAATAGTTTATATGTTTGAAAGATCAAAGATAGAGAAATTAATAAAATAAAATCAAGAAGGTTAAATAGAAAAAAAAAATGAAAAAGAAAAATAAATCATTTATTTAAAAAGGAAAATAAATTTGTATTACAGGTGGGATGAATAATTATAGAATATGCATACACATCCACATTAGATAGGATCAAGGGTTAAGTAAAAAATTATCCTAGATCATATTTTTCTTAACTATGATAGGGTCTTCTTCCTTCTATATGTTCTCTTAGTGTTGTATGTTTAGATGTCGCTACATGTTTGGTCTGCACTGCATAATCCACTATCACTTTGTATTCAATTGTCATTACATGTTTCTTAGGTACTACATGTTCTGATGGTGCTACTCATATTGATGCTACATATTTGTCTACCGTTGCATATTCAATTGTTGTAAATTTAGTTGGTGCTACCTGCACTGTTGATGCTATAAATTCAATTGGTGTTGTTTGCCCTATTGGTACTGTGTGCTCTTCTAGCATGATAAGTTCAATTAGAGTTGGATGTTTAATTGGCACTACACATCTTTATGGCACTACATAGTCACTTGCTACTACATTTTCTACTAGTTGTTGGTCCCTATTCTATAGATCGCTAGGTTGATATATCTTCAATGCTCCTTCCCCTATGGTTCCTTTATTAGCCAACTAATCATTCTTGGGGATGTGTTCAAATTGAATATTGTCAAAATTAAGGTTGATTTCCTTCACTTCCTCATACACTCTTTAAATCCAAATACATTTTGGCTTAACTTTGTTGTTCAATATTTTAATAAGTAATTGAGATTCCCTTTACACACTAAACTATTTGGTTTCTTTTGTTACTGCCGGCTCTATTTCTATCTTGAGGGTATGAAATTTCTATAAAATTGTTAGTATAATAACTAGTCAATTGAAAGTAAAACCATAACTCTTTTCCATATTTATTGAGGATTGTTACCCTTGCTTAAAAAATTCCAAGGTTGCCTTTGGAGGCCCCATCAAACTTCAGAAGGTATTTTGTGCCTATATTTTCTTGAGGAAGTGGTTTTGAGGCTTTTTTTAATATTGCATAGATAGGCTTTGATAGTATCTCTAACTAGACATTGGATTTTGACCATAGTTCTATCTATATTGGGAGCTTCTTTGAAAAAAAATTGTTCCTACTATTCCATATTTCCCAAAGAAAATATTTGGGAATGATTTTCCAAGTTTGAAGCATGGATTTATCATTTTTAATTTCAGCAGATAATAAGAGATTTCTAGAAGAAATGAACTTAGATATTAAAGAGAGAATGGGGACTTCACTCCAACCAAGAAATTATTCATGAATCTTAGCCCATATTGCTCTAGAGAAAGGGCATGCCAACACTAGATGAGCTATACTTTCTTCCTGATTATAGCATAAGGGGCAGATAAACAAACCAAAAAAATATTTTTTTTAGGTTATCCTAAGTTGATGATTGTGGCAAGCAATCCAAAGAAATAAGTTGACCTTTGGGATTGAATAAGGAGTCCAAATCAAATTCCAAGTAATGTTACCTACAAAACTAGGATTGATTATGGACTTATATCCCTTGTTTATAGTATATCTTCCATCTTCGGTAGGAGATCCCCATATGATTAAATTTGTATTTTCAACATAATATGGTAGTCTTCCAATCAATTGAGATTTAACCATATGCTAGTGAGGTTGTAAATTTGTAGGAAGGCCAAGTTGTTCTTCATTTTTCAACTTTTGATTATGCATGATGGAATTGAGAGTTTTGAAATTATTATCATTTAGCCACTCCTATAGTGAAGGCTCTATTTGCAATTTGAAATTTCCTAAAATCTTATGAGAGAGAAAGACTTCTTTACCAAAGGTGGGATTCCATGATAATTCTTCTATAATGTCTTTGGTCTCTTGAATCCTTTTTCAGAGTTTGGATGTTTTTGGAGTTTTTGGATTGACAAAGGTCTCTAGTCCAATTTTTCCATTGTAATATTTGTGCACCAATGCTTACACCCACCATTTTGAGAATCATTTTCCAAACCAGTTTTGCTTTTAATGCCAAAATTTGCTTACTTATTGCTTTAATACCCAATCCTCCTTTACTCATTGGCTAAGTGATGATATCCCACTTGATCAGGTTGTATTTCCTTTTGCCATCTTATTTACCCCTTGCCCATAAAAATCTTCTAATGATTTTCTCCAACTCATTAAGAAAGGACTTTGGTGCATGGATAATAGAGCATTGGTAGATAGGTAAAGCATTGATGACAACCTTGATTAGGGTCATTCTTCCATGGTGTGTGAGCCAAACATTGGACCATCCTTCAATTATCTTCTTTATTTTTTTAATAATTTCATTCCATTGGTTACTCTTAATCTTGCTAAAGCCAATAGGGATTCCTAAATATTTGAAAGTGACATTAGTCTTGCTTTGACAATCCAATATTCTCTCTATCTCTTTGACTTCTCTATTATATTTGTTAGAGAAATATATTGTAGACTTATTGTGGTTTATCTTGTTTCCTGTTGCTTTCTATATGTTTTGAGAACCTTTTTTTATTCTTATAGCAATTGAATTTATGGCTTTCCTCAATAAGATCATATCATCTACAAACTGAGAATTATTAATTCTTTGAACCTTCTGATGGATTGGAAGTCTTGGATGTTTTTTTAAACCTCTTTGTTGTTCTAGTACCTAGGATAGGATTTTTGTTGCTGGAATGAATATATATAGGGAGAGGGGACAACCCTGTCTAATTCCTATAAAAGCATAGAAGAAGGGATTGGGTCTACCATTAAGCAAAGGAGTAATCCAAGGTCTTGAAATACATGTTGTTATCCATTTTCTAAACTATTCATGGAATCCCACCTTAGAATTTTCAAGATCATGTCATGATAAATTCTATCGAAAGCATTTGTCATATCTAAATAAATACGCAAGGAATTGAAATACGAAGCAAAATTCATTGATAACACTGCAGCTTATATACATAGCATGGGGTGGTTCGGTTGGTTGAACCACCCGAGTTGGTTGGCAAACCAACTCAATAATTGGAGAGCGCTAGACGCTTATTTTACCTACCCTGCCAATTAATGAAATAACCTATGCAATATAATATGATATGCTAACATCCCCCTTATTACATTATTGGTAAATACCAAGAGTATTGTGAAACAATTCAAATTTGACATGAGCAAGTGCCTTGGTGAAAATATCTACAACTTGCGCATCAGTGGGAATGTATTGGAGCTGTATATTGTGCTTTGGAACTTCATCGCGAATAAAATGACAATGAGTGTCAATGTGTTTGGTGCGATCATGAAAAATTGGATTCTTGACAAGATTCAAAACACCTTGATTATCGTAAAACAAATGTAGTGGAAGATTCCTTGGAAGGCCCATGTTTGTAAGAATGTGACGTAACCATATTATCTCGCAGACTGCTCCACTAGTTGCATGATATTCTGCCTCTGTAGAAGAGATAACAACCACCTACTGCTTCTTACTATGCCAAGAGACAGGACTAGACCCAAGATGAAATATGTATCTAGAAGTTGATTTTCGATCATCAATGGATCCAACATAGTCGTAGTCCGTGTATCCTTGTAGATAGAACTTATTATTCTTTTTGTATTCCAAGCCAAAATCTATTGTACCATGGACATAATGTAGAACTCTTTTTGCTGCTTTCCAATGACTTGCCTTAGGTTCCTGCATGAACCGTGAAAGATAACCCACAAAAAAACTAAGATCAAGCCTGGTGTTGGTTAGATATAGGAGACTCCCAATCAGTTGGCGATAGAGAGTACCATCTACCTGAGGTGATTTATCATATCGTGATAACTTAAGTCCTTGCTCCATTGGAGTTGTTTTAGACTTACAGTTAGTCATTCGATATTTTTTGACTAATGTCTTGGCATACTTCTTTTGTGTAACTCTGATATGGTGCTTTTTCTGAGTTACTTCCAAACCAAGACAATAGTGAAGAAGTCCTAGATCTGTCATTTCAAAATATTTTTTCAAATCATCTTTTACTGCATCAATCATTTTATCTACACTTCATGTTATGATCATATCATCTACATAACACCATAATCACTATATCAGAACCATTGTTCTTAATATAGAGATTCGCATTTGAAGGACTTCTTTTGAATCCATGTTGCACTAGGTGACTATCTATCTTGATATACCAAGCTCGAGGAGCTTGTTTGAGCCCATACAAGGATTTGATTAATTTGAAAACTTTTTGTTCTTGCCCTTCAACCACAAATCCTTCTGGTTGGGTCATGTATACTTCTTCTTGTAAGTCACCATTCAAGAAGGCACTTTTCACATCCATTTGATGTAACTTCCACCCAAACTGAGTTGCCATGGCACAAAGTACTCGAATGGTAGTCATATTTGCAGTAGGGGCAAAAGTCTCTTCATAGTCTATGCCTTCTTTTTGAGCATAACCCTTTGCAACAAGATGAGCCTTATGCTTATCAATAGTACCATCTGCTTTATACTTTACTTTGAACACCCATTTGCAGCCAATGGGCTTCTTTCCTGTAGGCAGATTGACTAGCTTCCATGTATTATTCTTCATGAGAGATGTGTGTTCTTCTTCCATAGCAACCTTCCACTGAGGCTCACTAAGCATATTGAACTGTTACAGGCTCATTTTCATCCAATGTTGTCATATAAACATGTTCATTATCCATATCTGTGTCTTTGTCTTCCTCTGCATCTACAGATAGATCATCAAACTGTTGGTAAATCTCATCAACCTCTGAATATGATGCCTCTGCTCTTCTCTGTTGTGTCATACTCCGAGTGCATGGTCAATCTTGAGTTAGATCTGGAAGTGTATCTAGTTTAGAATCTCTCAATGTACTAGTATACCATTTTGGAACCTTATTCTTTGGATATGAGTTTTCTTTCTTAGGTTCATCAAATACTACATCTCTACTTATATGTGTTTTCTTGGTTATAGGATCTATCAAGCGATATCCCTTTTAAAACCATCATAACCAAGAAAAATACATTGCAGGGTCTTCTCATCTAACTTCTTTATTTTCTATTTTGGGATGTGCATGAATGCCTTAAATTCAAAAACCCTCAGATGAGAAATGGAGGGTTTCTTACCACTCCATGCTTCTTGCGGCATTTTTCCTTGTAGAGCTTTGGTGGGTGCTCTATTTAGGAGGTATGATGTTGTGTTCACTACTTCTACCCAATACTGATCCTCGATATGTGCTCCCTTTAGCATACATCAAACCATTTCCATAATGGAATGATTTCTCCTCTCTGCAACTCCATTCTATTGAGGTGTATAGGTTGTAGTCAGTTGTCTCTTAATCCCATGTTATTTCAAAAATGATGAAAAAGCTTCATAGGTGTATTCCCCCCCTCGATCTGAGTGGAGGGTTTTGATGAAACATCTTGACTCCTTCTCAACAATTTTCTTGAATTGTTGAAAGTACGAAAAAGCCTCTGATTTCAACTGAAGAAATAAAACCCACATATTTCATGAGTAATCATCAAAAAACAATTGAAAATACTTCTTTCCACCATAGATGGTTGGCATAGGACCACACAGATCGGTGTGTACCAACTCTAAAGGTTTCTTAGCTCTAGAAGAGCTAGCTTCAAAAGGTACTCGATGTTGCTTCCCTGCTAAGCAATCCAAGCAAACTGGTAAGACATGGGAGAGGTGAGGAAGTCCTCTCACCATCTCATATTTGCGCAATTCAAGCAAATATCCTAAACTGAGATGCCCATAATGTCTATGCCAGAGAGAAGTGGCCTCCTTTGTAGTTGCAGCTAGAGCAACATGAGGCGTTGAAAGAGCATCTAGAATGAACAAGCCATGCTTGTAGGATCCGGTTGTAACATGTTTACCTTTGTGGGTTATAAAACATCTCTTCTTGCCTTTCACAACTCGAAACACAACATCCATATTTCTATCCAACATTTATGGAACAGACAACAGATTATTGGCTAATCCAGGGACATAGAGGACCTTCTCTATCTGAAATTTACCATCTAGAAGTGAGATAGAAACATCCCCTTCACCCTTCACTTGGTAGACTTGATTATCAATAATTATGACTGGCTTACCTTATTTCTCCTCAAAAGTTTCAAACCATGATTTGTCTCCAGTCATGTGTTTACTAGCTCTTGAGTCAATATACCATACAACATCTATCTTGGAAAATGAAGTATGGGTCATGAGCACCTTGTGTGCTCTTTCAGAGTCAGAATTTGAATCAGACCCAAGGGAGTCTGAGTCTGAGTTGGAGTCAACATAAGCAACATGTCCCTTAGGTTGCTTATATTTCTTTTTATATTTATGTTTCTCTTTGCCTTTCTTCTTAGGAGGTTGGTCATTTTGTTGCTTGTTTTTGAACCAACACCTGTTGGTGTCATGGTTATTCATATCACAAATCTTGCAATATTGTTTATCCTTCTGCTGATTTTTCTTCCCTTTTCCTTTGGAAGAAGAACCCCCTTTTTGAAACTGACCTTGTTTCTTACCCCTTTGTTGGGTGGAAAGGGCATTATCTGACACCTCATATTTATGAACCTAGTTTGCTTCTTCAGTCTGAAGTAAATTTACCAATTCCACAAAAGTTACTTGTCTACCAAAAATATTGAGGGAAGTGATCAACATCTTGTAGGAATCTGGCAATGCTCTCAAGATGACAGAATTCAAGATATCATCATCCATTGGTTTTCCCATAGCATTCAATTTGGCCTTCAATTCAACCACTCTACAAAGGAATAGATCAATTGTCTCCCCAGAATTCATACTGAGGGTATGTAGTTGAGTTTGAAGGTGTAGAATAGTGGACTGATTCTTTCTTCTAACATAGTAATCAAAGCATCCCAAGCTTCCTTACTGGTTTTGGCATCACATATATGAGGTTGGACCTCCTCTGTAGTAGCAAGCATGAGAAACATGAGACCTCTTTTGTCCTTCTTATCCCAAGCTTCTTGATCCGTTCCTGCTGTTTGAGGGCATTTTGTAGTGCCAGTCACTACATCCCATAAATATTCCACCTGAAGAATGCTTCTCATCTTTGTCTTCCATGGAACAAATTTAGGACCTTTCAACAACTGTGAATCTAAGAGATACTTGTGAATAGTGGCCATTGTGAATGTGGTTCCTTATATCTCCCCCTTTGTATTCTAATTTTGCAAAAAGAGAATACTATATTCCCCCTTCTGGTTGCAAAATAAATAAGGAAGAAAGAAAAAAAAGTGGATGCTGTTCGGGAAAAAAAATGCTTCTGGGCATCAAAATACGCTTTAGGGCATCAAAAAACCCTTTTCGAGCATCAAAATATGCTTATGGGCGTCAAACTATGCCTCAAGGTGTCAAAAAATGCTTCTAGGCATCAAACTGCGCTTAAGGGTGTCAAAAAACCCCTTCGGGCATCAAAAACCCCTTCAAGGCGTCAAAAACCCCTTTCGAGCGTCAAAAAAGGTCTTAGGGTGCCAAAAAATGCTTTCGAGCGTCAAAATTTGTCGTCCGCGAGACTTGAACCACCGACCATGTGATTTGTCATTGGATTTGTCATCCCTACTAGAGTGCATTGCTTCTTGAACTAGTATGATTCCTTCATGAATCCTTCGTCCTTTCATGAACCTAGTTTGGTTGGGGGAGATGATTGCTTCTAGTAATGAAAGCATTCTATTTTTGATAATTTTAGATATTATTTTGTACGATATGTTACAAAGTAATATTGGCCTGAATCTTTGCAGTGAATGGGCATGTTTTTCTTTGGGGATCAAAGCCAAAAAGGTGGAGTTGATTCCCCTATGTATTTGTTGTTTGTTCCTACTTTCTTCAACCATTTCTAGAAGATTCGTCTTAATGATGTTCTAAAAGCCTTGATAAAAATTTACATTGAATCCATTGGGCCCTAGTGCTTTATTGTGTTGCATAGAAAATACCACTCCTTTGAACTCCTCTGTGGTAACAAGTTGAGTTAGCTATTCATCTTCCTCCTGCTTCAAAGAGTGAAGAATTAGATTTAAATTGCTTGCTGGCTATCTGCATTGATTTCTTCATATTTGCTCAACAAATCTTTGAAGTAATAAAAAATATGTTTTTTCATTTGTTGCACATTACTTAATATTGTCCCATCTTCCATTTTTAACTTCAATATGGTGTTATACATATTCCTTTGTTGTGCTTTCTTGTGAAAGAATTTGGTGTTTTTGTCACCTTAAGCCATATCATTCTAGATTTTATACACCATTTATTTTCTTCTTCTCTTTCTAGTTTCAATATTTGGGTTGTGAGATCTTGTTGTTCTTGTATTAAACTCTCCTCTCCTCCTCTATTTTCCATTGCAATTTGAACTTCATTTAGTTTTACTTTCAATATGGAGTAGGGTGTGTCCTTGGCTTTCTTTTTGACCCAAATTTTGATATGTTGCTTTAATGTTTGTATCTTTTTGACCCATCTTTGGGCATAACTTTTATTTTCCCTATTGTCTTCCCATGCTTACTGAAGTAACCAAATGAGATCTTCCCGATATGCTTTAACCTAGTTTTACTTCAACATATATTCAAGCTATCGTGTAATTTCGATCTTTTGGCTCCACTTTCATTTTATAGAATCTGATCTTATTTTCATTGGCCTTCAATGTTTCTTTCTTCCAAAAATACAACGGAAGGAAATGAAGACAAACCCATATTGGGACTTTGGAAGAAGTCTCTTCCAAGGGGTCAAAGAGAAGATTCCGCATATTCATGTATAAACCACAAGGATCCATAAGTCATAGTCTAGATCTAAAAATCAGATTTTTGTCGTTCTCAGAGGTGAAGATGGTGATAAAAAAAATCCCTTCCATAGTTTGATTTCTATTTTCCCGTTTACCTTAGTTCTCCATTCTTTGTCAATCTAACCTTCAATAGTTTTCTCTAAAGACCGTAAACAATTAAATCGGTAAGAGCCAACACTTCGATCATAGATTTCTTCTCTAATAGCTTCATCTATTATCTCTATTGTGGAAATTTCTTCCCATTTTTTTTGATCATTTTCAAATCATCCCTTTGCCTCTAAAAGCTTTTTTTAACCCTAGCTTTCGATATTAACGACTTTAATGATTTCAAATGAGTCTACTTTTTTATTTCCACACAATCTAACCTTCAATAGTTTTCCCTAAAAGCCTTGAACAATTAAATCGATAAGAGCCAACACTGAGATCATAAATTTCTTCTCTAAGAGCTTCATCTATTATTTCTATTGTAGAAACTTCTAATTTTTTCATCATTTTCAAATCATCCTTTTGCCTTTAAAAACATTTTTTTTACCCAAACTTTCGCTATTAGCAACTTTAATGACTCCAAGTAAGACTACTTTTTTATTTCCACACAAAGACTTTTTGAAGGAAGCCATTATTACTCTGAAGAACAAACGATAGTTTCAACCCTTGCCTCAAATCTCTTTAATATCCACAAAATAAAAAATAATAATATATCATATTTGAAAACTATTTTTTATTATCTTTTAACCTCACAAATATTAAAAGCTTTTTTTCTCTTTCTCATCACTTCTGAAAATATAAAAATGTATCTTGAAAATTCAATTTTTATTTGACTTTTAATATTACCTAAACTAATATCTTGACTAAAAATAAAGATTGTAGTCCCAAGTGGGACAGGGCAAGGGTATGAACTTTGGCTTTTCTTCGAGAGGTCCAAGTGGGTAGCTGTGTGGTAGTTGTGTGTTAAATTTCCTATTGATCAGCATAGCTCTCGGCTTTAAGAAGGGATCATGGTTAGAGAACCTGTCCAACTATGTACATTGATCTTGCCCAACTATGCACATTAATTGTAAAGATTTTTCACACTAAAAAAATAAAAATAATAAAACTCTAAATAAAAAAATCTAAAATCTTAATTTTTTTTTTTATAAACTATTCTTAAATAATCTAATCTAAATATAATAAATAAACAAAATATTAGATAAACATACCCTGTCTAAATAATCTCATATAAGCTACTCATGTATGTTGAAAACTCCTCCACTTCACTTTTAATACTTATTAATTAGTATCCAATCAAAATTTAAAAATATGTACGATATCTTGCAATTGCATATGCGCCTTATTCTTAAATAATCTAATCTAAAGATAATAAATAAACAAAATATTAGATAAACATACCCTGCATAAATAATCTCTTATAAGCTACTCATGAATTTTTTATTATCCAATCAATATTTAAAAATATGTACGATATCTTGCAATTGCATATTTGCCTTATCTAAAGATGATGCCATTCAATTAAAGCTTCGGCAGTCAGGTGAGTCCAGGTGCCATGGCCATGGCTGCTGCCTTCACAAGCGTTGGAGCCCAATCTACCTTGAGGCACGCAACCTTTCATTCATTCATTCATTCAACCAGTCGCTTATGTGAGATATACGTACCAGTTTTTGAGCAAGGGCTGTCCAGAGGACTTTTATTTAATAGGAACGGGATAATCCTTCATCTTTGCAACGAAAGAAGAGAAAATTTCATTGGCTGGAAGGGCAAGGACAATGTACGTCCGTTACACGTGACACAGGCCATCAAACTCGTAGAAACCTATGACGGCTCATTTGAACTGGATCCAGAGGTGAAAACCAATCTCAATTTTACCATTTTGATTTTGTCTTTAACTCTCATAAAAGTTTAATATTCCAGTATTCGTGAAGGCACCTGAGTAACAGGGATTTTGATTTCATCGCAGTCTGAGAAGACGTTGCGAGCCCTCCTTTCATCCGAGGTTTTCTGCAAACAGGTACTCATAGTTTGAATCCCCACACTGGCAGAAGTCTTGCGGTTCTGTAATTATGGTTTCTGAATTTTGAGCTTTGATGGCAGGTGGCCGAACAAGCAGGCGAAGGAGGGGTTTCCACCTTTGAATTTACGGGAGAGCTCTTTAAGCCCGTGCCATGGAGTGTGACCACAAAGCATGGGATGCCTCAGGTATCTTGTTTTTGCACTTTACATCAAAAATAAAATTGATTAAGAGAGCCCTTCTGCACTAAATACGGAGAATATAATCGATAGAGGTCGAACTTTGAGATCCCTCTAATAAAAAAAATCATATTCGAAATGATATTAAAATTAAAAATCAAATTCAACTTAAATTTGCCGAAAACGATCAAACTAGCCGACAATTATCATTCAATTAAAGCCATGCTCAACGGAACGAAAATGTTGGAACTTCTGATAATCTGTCTTAAGCAAGTTCTGTTGGCATAATTATGCCTTCCATTAAAAAAATAATTACGTCATACAAGCTTAGACAGATTTTCCCTTGAAGTTGCATTATATCAATTGACAGATTTTCACATACGTTCCAGTTTTACATTACCAATTTTTTTTAGTTTTATTTTGTTTACTTTGTAAAATTATATATATCTTTGACGTCTCTGAATTCTATCGCACTTCTAAAATTATAAAAATATTTAAATGTCTTTAATATTTCTATCTTCTATCGAACTTTATTACAAAATCCCCAAGGGGTTACTTCCTTCGGAACTTTAAGACCGTGGAGCTCGGATTTTAACACGATTAGTGACTATCTGATACAAGTAAATCTATTGCTTTGGGAGCAGTGCTGCGTTCAATTGAAGTAGTGGCTGCGAGTTCTTTTCCAATAAAATAACATCACACTTATCACTCATTAGATGGGTCCAATTCCATTGTCTGCCTCATCCTTTTCTGTTGAGGGAACCTTGGACATTGAAATCATCCTTTGGAGGAAGGTCCCTTATTGTTGAATTTTCCTTCTGAATTTTCGGCTGGACATCTCATTATTGTGGAGGAATTGCTCTCATTCTGTAATCATAGTCTTAATGTTCACTGTTATATTTATCAGAGCTAGGTGGCATAACATTTTCCCTTCTTCGCATTTGCACATGTTCATGATATTATGGTTTATGAGAACATTTCTGCCGGGCTTACCAGCAAATTTCTGCCAGTCATAGACACAGGGAACTATTGCAGGTAACTTGTCGTATAGAAATTCATTCTGCAGAGTCTAAACAAGATAAGGTCTAGAGAAGCATAGTGTTCAATCCTAAATGGGGAACTGGAGAAATGATTCGTTTCACATGCTTGATCAAATGATGAATTTATTTTGCTTGTCCTGCACATTTCATCAAGTGAGTGGGGTCTGTGTCAATCCCATACAACCATTTCAAAGAAGAAAGCCTCCTGCACCTGAATGGGTAGTTGAGAGTTGAGACCATTAAATACTTGTAATTTGAATCATAAGATTTACAAATGCTTAAGAGACTATTTTTAATTTTTCAAATGAGCTGACCAAATATGACCTAGAAACTAAAATGACTCCCTATCCAGTTAAAATACCTGACGAGTTTTCACCTATGGACTTTGGCATTTTAGTGCTAATTTGAGTTCTTTGGACCAGCAAATTATTGGCAGAACTATAAAACCCTACGTTCCACGGAG
Source organism: Wollemia nobilis (assembly GCA_028583015.1). Taxonomy (NCBI): domain Eukaryota; kingdom Viridiplantae; phylum Streptophyta; class Pinopsida; order Araucariales; family Araucariaceae; genus Wollemia; species Wollemia nobilis. The sequence continues at coordinate 396,270 of JAQPPZ010017049.1, read as the reverse complement.
TTTATGGGATGGGGATGGTACGGTACAGTGGGATGCGTCTTTGGGACAGTAGGGGTTTGGACCCAAAATTTGGGATGCTACGGGATGGTTGGGGGTGAAATGTATGGGTGTGTCTCTCACACACACACAGAAGCCCCAGATCAGATTTTTTAAGCTTGAATATGCAACATAACATAATGTGAAACCAAAACAATTAAAGTGCCAAAATTATATTAGAGTATTACTATGATTTGGCCTATACTCACTTTGCAGTAAATCATTAGTCATGTTGCAGCTGAAGTAGTATAAACATGGATAACAGTTTAGGAGTCCTCAGATTGCATCTTTCCAGCTTTGCCAAGCATCTAGGATTCTGATGCGGGAACATCACAAGATGATCATGTATTAAACATGTGGGGCTATTAAAGCGTGTCATGTATTGACTGCATATAGGTGGCAATGTATTGAATGTGTATAGATGTGTCGGTGGTGCATTCAATAAAGGTGGATAGATAGTGGATGCAGCTATTTGTTTTAGCTAATGGTTTTAGGTTAGTTGTTTTAGCTAATGTGAGTCCTCTATAAAAGAGGAACTAATGCTTGTAAGATTGCAGAGGACTGGTTTAAGAAGAGCTATTTTGTTGTCTTTGTGTTTTATACGTATATATGTTAGAAGTAGTCTCTTTGAGTAGCATGCTTCGAACTTTGTTCTTTGCTTAAATCTATGTTTAATAACTTTAATTTGTTCTCTTCTTCCTGAACCTCTGCATCATTTGGTATCAGAGTAGGTTTCTAATCACAGAGAGCAGCCTTAAAAATGTGATCTGCAGGGATTCAAGAGTTAGAGATCAAGGTGCCGCCAAAGCAGCAAGATGCTGCAACAGAAGAAATTCAAGCCTTGAAGAGTCAAGTGGAAGCTTTAAGAAATTAATAAAAGCATTTCCAGAATGCAAAGTCAAGGAGAGGAGTGCTGCTGGTGGAGGAGTAGTTGTAGCAAGCTCATCTTTAGGAGGAGCTGGTTTTGGTTCATCAACTGCAGGTTTTCGAGACACACTAAAATTGGGAAAGGAGATTCTAATAGTTGATGGAAATCTAAAGCCCGAGGTATTATATCAATAGTTCTTTGTTGTTGAGAAGTTTTTCAATACTTTTAATTTTTCGTAGATGGAGAAGGTACAATTTAGTATTGCCAAGCTCGAGGGAAAGGCTGATGTGTGGTGGAAGAGACATACATCCAAGTTGCTTAGCCAAGGAAATCAACGTCCTTCTACTTGGGATGAGATGGTGAAAGCATTGAAGGTGAAATATTGGCCTCGAAATTATGAGCAAGCTCTATTTTAGGATTTTTGTAGTATTAGACAAGGGGTTAATAAGATAGTGGTAGACTATGCATAAAGATTCGTTAGTCTCAGTACCAGGATGAGCTTGACAAAAGGATTACAACTGGTGGCAACCAGGTTCTCAATGGATTGAAATTTCCTATTTAGAAGGAAATGAGGTTTATGAACATAGAAAGCTTGGAGGAAGCTTTTCAAATGGCAATGAAGATTGAGACTGAATTGCAAAAGTGAAAACTCAAGAAGGGATCAACGAAATAAACAAGAGGCTAAGGCGCATACAACACGGAACATGGCAGGATGAGACGTGGAGGTCAAACAAGTTCCCAAACTCAATAACATGGTTATGGTGGTAGTAGTGGTAGGCATGGCTTTGGCTAAGGTCATTTACTACCATTGTGGTTGTGATGATAGTCAAAAGTCTTAATACACAACCGAGGTTAGAAGTAACAAGAAGCAAGAGGGATTTTTAGGAGCTAGTTTTGGCCAGCCTCGGAAATAGTGGTGTAAATAGTGAAAATAAGTGCAAATGTGCACAAATGTAAATGTAAATGAAAATGTACATGAAATGCAAATGTAAGTGAAATGCAATTTTGTAGTTTGACGTCAAGGGTGATGGCATCATCATTTGATAAATTGAAATTGTAATGTATGGCTAATGTATGTAGTTAAGCATGGATGGAGGGTAGTTAGTGGTGAGGTGTCCCGAGCGGTAGTTGTTGTTAACTACCAGCCCTTAAGGGTGAACAACAACCAAGGGATTCTGTTGCGTAGGCAAGACCGGAAGAGGGGAGGAGAGTGCAACAGTTGGAGGAGAGGACTGCACAATTGGCGTAGGAACCAGTCATTGTTGTAGATGCAGATGAGGAGATCTAGACTGTAGTGGATGCAATACAGGAGGGAGAATGTGCAAGGAATATGAGGGTAGAGAATGTTAACTCACTCGACAACTTTGACAGTACGCCAATGTAGTTTGTGCAACAATTCAATTCATGCGGATCACTTCCATTGGATGAGGATGCACATATTGAGATCACATCTACAACATAGGTGGTGGCACCAAGTCTAGTTGTGTCGGACGAAAGGAGGGTGAAAGGAAAACAAAATGCATTAAAGTTTAGTTGGTGGCAAAAGGGTGAAGGAAGCCAACTGTTGGAGAATGAACGGAAAAGAGGACAAGAAATGGTGGCGGATGTAACTAGTGATGCAGGGCAAGGTGGCCAAACGACCTCAACCTGATAGTTCACGGTGGGGAGAAGGAAACTACCACTGGAGATGACATTGATATGGAATTGGCGAAAGACACAAGTGAGCATTTCATCATAGAAGTGCCAAATTTGAGGAGACCACCAGTTTTGGGAGAAAACATCAATGGGCAGGTTGGCACGTTCTTTGAGAAGGTGATTGGAGTGTTTAATAGAGTTCATAGTGAGTTCATATTGGAACATGTGAAACAATATGGTAGGGAAATGGAGTGGATGATGAAGGATCATGGTTGAGGTTGTTTCTAGCTACATTGTGAGGGATCGCAATGGATTGGCATCTGAAGAGAGCACGCCCTTTCACAATGTGGGATGAACTGAAGGATGAATTCAGCAAGGAATTCAAATTAGCGATCATACAAAGATCATCAACGAAATATATTCCATGAAGCAAAGAAAAAATGAAAACATCAAGTCATACAATCGACGGTTGAAGGAACTAATAGATATAATGGAGGTGAAACCAGTAGATGGGTTGTAGAAAAAGATGGTTCCTAGATGGATTAATACCATGGTACAAGAAGAAGATGAAGGTAGTTCCACCATGGCTCCAACTACCTATCAGGAAGCCTTTGATAGAGCGCTCAACTTGGAGAGCGAGATGAAAACAACCGCAATAGTAGGAAGTCACTACGGAGATGATGATTCAGATAGTGACAGATATTAGTTGAATGCTACAATCCGAGCCATGAAAAGGGACCTGCAACGAATGATCAATGATGTGAAAGGAGAGCAAAAAAAGAAAAGGATATTTGGTGTTTTGACTGCAAATTAGGACACACAAACGCCATTTGTCCAAAGAATGCATTTTGCAACATTTTGTAGGACATGTTGTTGCTAACTACCTCTTCAACCTCACAAGCACCAAATATCAAACCATAACGGTGCAGAAAGAGAACAAAGAAGAAAAGCCAAGTACTTCCAAGAGCGGACAAGGAGTGAGTGGTGGCTACAAGAACAATTGCCAAGGAATAAGATAGCCCCATCTAGGCAATTGGCCGCCAACGGGAGGTTAAGGTTGATTACAATACCATTTGGACGACAGACCAATCATCCAATGTCGAAGGTGTCAGAAATGGGGACACTTCGCATGCAACTTGTTAGAATGGGCAAGTCGCAGGAAACGCCGAAAACAACAATGGGATGATGTATCGATGGTGTGGATTGAGCAATCATAGGGAGGCAAATTGCCCGAAGAAGGCGAGTTTAAGCAACTTGCAGAATGTTAATTGACATTGAAGAGCCTCCAAAGGACCAACAACAAAAGGAAAAACATGTGCTAGCAGTTACATGGGCACAAGCAAAGAAGGCTGAGTAGTACCCGGATCCTGCCAAAGAGAGGGAGAGATGGCAGGAAGCACATGTTCAAATAGAAGAAGAAATGCAGAAGACCAATCAAGAAAAATTGTTGTAGGAGGAAAAGTTGAAGAAACCCATCATGAATGAATAAGAGACGTCAACATAATAGTTGGCTTCACAAGCACTGAATACAAGTATTGAAGTATAGGTATCCAGTCTATTGTGCACAATACTGGAGCTATATGCAATTGTAGGAGAGATGATGCGGACAAGGAGAGTGGACAAGCTGCGATGCCAACAAGAAGCAATGAGAATAACAAGGGATCGGTTCATTGATCCGACAATTTTGATAATTGATGTTGGAAAGAAGTCAACACTGATCCACATAGAGTTGCTTAAACATAAGTTGACACAAGTGATTGTTGATGGAGGATCGAGCATGAATGCCTTCTCAGAGAAGACATGGGGAGACTTGGGAATGCCATTTTTATGGTCTCCAAATTTCAGATTGTATGGTGCAGACCAATATGGCAGAGATATGAAAGGAGTCTTGATTGCACAAAAGATGAAGATTGCTAATCAAGAATTTATCATGGACTTTGAGGTCATTGCTATGTAGAAACCTGCTTATGATGCAATGTTGGGATGCAAATGGTTGCACACGACAAAGGTGAACCGCAATTGGGAGAAGGATTGTTTAACATTCAAGAAAGGCGAACTTGAAGAACTAGTCTGTTAGTGAAGATTTGGTGACATCCGATGAATTGGGGAGTGCATCATCAAAAGATGATAACGGACAAGAACCAAATGAAAATGGCGTGTTGGAATTGGAGGAGTGAATAGAAGATGAAGAGATCTCAGACAATAGACTTCTCCATTGGCAGATGGAAGACTATGAAGTCTTCTAGCCAAATTGCATGTGTATTCACGATAAGAAAACCATGATGAACAAAGATGGAGTGTGTACGAGATTGGTGAGTGCAGTCAAAATACAAAGTTTGCAACCAAAGAGGAGGAAAAGTGGACCTTTCCAAAGAACTTTGTAGAATATAGTGTTGGTGATGTTGTGATTGATGAGAAACCAACACACCCATTCGACGTGGCTAAAGTGGCAAGTGAACCTGATACCATACAATATGAAAGACCAAAGATGGTACAGGTCAATCTGGGTGAAGTTGATGAAGAGAGGATGATTGATTGCAGGGACAATTGGGACCTAGTGTTGAAAGCGACAACTTTCAAAATTTTCATGCAGTATAAGGTCTTTGCTTGGACAAACAAAGTCTTGAAGGGGATCCCATCAGAAGTATGTGTGCATTGGATTCTGTTGGTGTTAGGTGCACAACTAGTACGAAGAAGGCCATATAGAATGAACCCAAAGTAAGCGGCCTTGGTTAATGCTAAAATCAAAAAGATGTTGGATGTTGGAAAATTTTTTAATGTGACGGTGAGTGATTGGGTGTCACCAATTGTGATCAGCTTGAAGAAAGAAAGCAATCAGATCCGCATCTGTGTAGATTTTCGAAGTTTGAATGCAATGACCATTAAGGATCCCTTCCCAATACCCTTTACTGATTCGATTTGGAAGGAAGTAGTTGGACATGAGATCTATTCATTCTTGGGTGGATTCTCAGGATATTAGCAAATCAATATTGTCGAGGAGGACAAATTGAAGACTACTTTTGTAGTTGAGAATGACATTTACCATGTAATCTAACGCCCTTAGGTTTGTGCAATGCCCCAACCACATTTCAGAGAATAATTTTGTACATTTTTGTGCAGATGTCCATTGGCAAGTTTATAGTGTTTTTGGACGATTGGTTGTTGTACGAGAGTAAGGATGACCATCTGAAAGCATTGGAGGAATGCATAACATTGTGTATGAATGTTCGATTATCCTTGGATTTGAAGAAATGTAAGTTGCTAGTGCCATATGGGAAGTTACTCAGACATGTAGTGTGCAATGAAGGTTTGAAGATTGACCTCGACACGATAAGAGTCGTCATAAGCATGGAGGAGTCATACAACGTAATTTCATTTTCTGGGACATGTAGTGTACTATTGATGTTTTATTAAGAAATTAGCACAAGTATCACACCCATTAGACACATTGATGCACAAGAATGTTACTTTTTGATGGACGGAGCATCAAAAGGCCTTTGAGTAGTTGAAGGCGAAGTTGGTTTATGTGCCCATTCTAGTGTTTCCAGATTGGGAGAAAGAGTTTCATGTCCATGTAGACACGTCCAATTTTGCAATTGGATGCGTGTTGGCCCAGAAGGGGTAGTTTGGTATGGTTCAACCCATATACTTTTTGAGTTGGTTGTTGTCACGAGTAGAGAAGAATTAGAACACAACAGAGTTGGAGGCTTTGGGAATGGTATACACAGTACAAAAATTTAGACATTATTTGCTTGTCAATCCCTTCGCCTTCTATGTAGATCATCAAGCATTGTACTTGATTAATAAATTGACCATTCATAGACGAGTTAACAGGTGGCTCGACACGTCGTAAGAGTTCGTGTTTCGTGTGGTGGTGAGACTAGGAAAGAAACATGTAATAGCAGATCAGTTTTCAAGGATTTGCTCGGGAGAACCTGCAGAGGGAGGAGTGTCGGATGAATTTCTAGATGCTCACTTTTTTGCAATCATTGTGCTACCATTGTGGTACAAGTACGTGGGTTATGCTCATAGGAATTGACGACAGCTGAGAAAAAGATCATCAAATCAAGACCATTCCAATTGATAGCTGGATTATTGTACAAAATCGGATTAGATGGAGTTTTGAGGAGGTGTGTAATGGATGAGGAAGTGAACTCAACACTAAAGGAAGCTCATGAACGGCTGGCAGGAGTGAACATGGGACCAGATGTAACGAGGAATGTGCTTTTGGCAGGGCTATGGTGGCCTACCCTCTATTGCGATACAAAGGAGTTTGTGATGGCATGCAATACGTGCCAAAGAGGTGGGAGACTGTTGAGGAGGGACTTTATGCCATTACACCCATCACAACGACAAGAGTTGTTTGAAATATGGGGTCTAGATTTTGTGGGACCATTAAGAACCAGTAGGAGGAAATGTAGGTACATAGTGGTGGCGAATGAGTATTTGATGAAGTGGGTCGAGGCAAGGGTGTTGCTGAACAATTCCGCGAAGAGCACTACGTGTTTCTTGTACGAAAAGGTGATTACAAGATTCGGCTTACCTCTCCGGTTGACGAGTGATCGTGGAGGACACTTTGTCAATGAGATTATTCAAAAATTCACCATGGAATTCAAGATATTGCACTTTTTGTCTCATCCATATTACCTCAAGGGAAAATGGGCAAGTGGAGGCAATGAACAAGGTCTTGGTTTCGATAATGTACAAGATGTGCAAAATTGAGGATGTTGATTGGGAGGAGAGATTGCTAGCAGTTATGTGGGCATACAAAACTACGTATAAGCCAATGACGAACCATACACCATTCCAGTTGATGTATGGGCAAGACCAAATTGTGCCGGTTGAATTCTTGGTACCAAGTTTGAGAGTGGTGGTGGTTCTCTTGCATGGCAGTTGGCATTGACTTTCTGGGTGTGTGTCAACCTTATTAGAGGGGTTATTTGAGGTTAACAATGAGCTCATATGGTCTAGAGGACCCATATGACATTTTCAGATGTTATTTTCGGCTTTCGGTGTGTTCTCCAAGATTCTTGGAGAGAGCGTTTATTTATAGTAAGTCACCCGATCAGGTCCGATTATCATTATTTATCATCGGGATCACACCAATGCAGTCAGTTTTCGATTCCGATGCTGTTCGACCATTTCCGCAACTTGGGTGTAATATTGAGTTATGTTTTAATTAATTTCACTAAGGTGGTTTTTTTATTAAAATATTTTAATGGGCACCTTAGTGTTATAGCTCGTTGGAATTGGGATGGAAAGTTTTAAATGTTGGGACGCTAATAAAGTGACTTTGGTGTCGGGAATAATTAAATAATGAATTAAATCATTTTGCGGGGGTATAAGGCTTATTTAATTAAAATGATTTTATATTGAGTTTCCGGAAAGTTATCGGAAAAAGTTATAAAAGGGGGTTTGTGAGCTCATTTGGGATTATGCATGCTTATTCTAATTTCTGGAGGTGGATTTGGAGAGCTTTTTTAAAAGCAAAACCCTTGGACGAAACCCCGTGGGCAACCAGGTTCGATAGTGAAAGATTTTGCCCTAGTTGGTTTGTTGGAGAGATTGTTCGAATTTCTCACAGTGCGATTAACAACAAGGATCTTTCCAAATTTGTGAAGTCTCATTTTGAAACAAATTTGCAGAATAACAAAAATATATCAGTCGTTTACCTCATTGATCATGTGGAGAATATAAAATATTATAGCGGCCGCTTGGGTGTATAACACACCCGATATCGAGTCATTGTTGGGCGAGTAGCTGACTAAAGGTTGCGCGATGCATATTTAGTGCCGCCGTAGCATATTCCGACTCATTTTTTGTGTGTCGTGGACCTGAAAGGAGGTGACGTGGATTGCATGCTTGTCATAGCCGCCGCCGACCTTGTGACTCCTTACCCTTGGTTGCCGAAGACCTACACTAATTGCGCTAGCATATGCATTAAGATCGCTGCAATCAAAGTATAGACAGGTATTTGTAAGTTGCACGGAATATTGTGACCGTGACCCCTCAATCGTTCTTCACCCCATTTGTATTTAAATTGACCTATCTGTTGGTCGGATCAGTGCATGGTGTATATCAGGTCATAATTTATGTTGAATATGAATATGCTTATAACTCTGATGATTTAAATATTTAAATTTGGAATTTGCTCCTTTGTTGCTTTTGGTCTATTCGTTTGCTTTTATCCATGTATGCAACTCGAAACCCTCAAACAAAAATTAAAACAAAGCAAATTGCAAACACATCGCCAAGGATATTACAGTGGTATCAGAGCTTTCGAGCTTGCCAGCCTGTTGGGTTTCCGACTGAATACATTTGATTAATGAATCCGGAAGACGGGGAATACATTACTTACAGGCGCAGGAGACCGAGAGGTAGAGGTGTTTTGGATTCGGATTCAGAGGAAAGGGTAAATATGGGTGGCAAGGTTCCATAGGAACCGAGTACCCGAGAAATGTTTAATGATTTGGCTAGGGGACAGCGAGAGTTGCAACAAACTCTCAATCAGTTGATGGCTGTTATGTTGGCAAATAACAATAATAATGCCCAGCCAAATGGTGGTCAAGGTGGGAACAATCACAATAATAACCATAGGCCACATGAGAACCAAGGTAATAATGGTAATGGTGATGCTTCAGTGAACAACAGGGCTGTAAATCAGAATCATAGGGACAGGACAACGAGCACAAGACCCTTGATGCCTACTTTCCCTCCTAGGATCATTCCACAGGATGAGGTAGAACCTACAGTTAATGAGATGCAGGACCAGTTTTTACAGGAGTGGGAGAATGCTAGTGCGGGGTTCCGAGCAGGTATGTCTTTTCGGGATTATGTGGACATGAGAATGAGGCAACAACCTAATAGGAGAGGTAGACAACATAACCCGAATAACCAGGAGATGCAGAGGAGAGTGGGGAAGTTGTCCATTCCTTATTTTGACGGTTCAGGCAAGACTTCAGCCAGAGCTTGGGTGCAGAAGATGGACACCTATTTTCAGCTTAATCCTATGCCAGAGGATGAGGCCAAAATAAAGAACTTGGAAGATCCCAAATTTGATGAGGAGGTTGATGTAAATAATTCTTCTTGTGCTTCTGCAAATGGAGAGGAGTACATGAATCTTCATGATAATATTGAGATCAAAGAATCAGCTGATTTGGAGTTTGCTAAATCAGCAACTAAGGAAGGTATGAATGTATTTGATGACTCATGGATTGAGCATAGAGCCGCCCTAACTTCAATGCAGGAATTTGGTAAGTGTAATGATAGAGTGGTAGCTGATTTTGAAAATTATGCTATAGAAGGCAAATCAGAAATTTTGTTGTGTGATGCTGGTTACAATCATGGACCTAATGCATTGCGAGATTTGAAGGATCAATTGTTGGTCATTGAGTAAAAGGTTGTTCAAACCTTAACTCATTTTGATGGCGCTCACAAGTTCATTGAACACCTCCTTTGGACAGCACAACTTGAAGAGAGACAGAAGGGTTTGACGGTTGGTATCACTATATCAAGTCTGCAGACGATTACATGCTTTAGAGGTAATAAAATCAGATTACCTGCATTTGCTTTCAGATAGAGACCATGCCGTCAAGTTTGCAGGGAAGACTTATAGAGCACTCATAGAAAAGGAGATTCGACATGATGATAGTGCTTGGGTAGAGCATCAAGAGTGCAATTCTGTTAGGCTTGGTAAGCAGATTCTGCATGGTGATGCAAACTTACTCTTCATGGTTTGATGTGTAAGACACCTCTTGATTCATGCAATGAGTATGGTGAGATATGGAATCCAAGTGATTGTTCAAGATTTCCAATGGAGCAAGCCAATGAATTCCACATTGATTACATTGTGAGGTATGCTCATTATTTTTCTTTCAGCTCACATACAGATGATTTGACCATGTTTTTGATGACACATAAGAGTGGGAAGAATGGCTGGAATAGGGGATTACATACATCACTTTGGTATGAGGTGCTCTCTCCTACGATAGGAAATTCCGAAACTTGCCGGTCTCCTAGTTTGCTTCTACAGGATGGATGTTATATTGGGATACAGCGAAAAGAAACAGAGACTTGGCAGGAGCCATCAGGTATTGGGAATGACAGATTCCCCATTTGTCCATGGGATTCAGGTGGAGTATACCCATGTGTAATGTCCCCTTCTTAGTCGGACAATAGGAGATGAGTGAACTTGCCTACTCAAGGGTTCCCGTAGGCAGTGTCAGTTGGTTGGGAGCCCACCGAGTGACGTGGATTGTTATTTGGACGAGCATAATTTTCCATTGCCATCTTTTCAGGCCGTTTCGGACACTTGTGGGAGGACTTACTATTTTTAGTAAGTCATTCAGCTGGGGAATCTGTGGAAACGGACAGTACAATTGAATACCTCGACGAAATGGGTATCCGTTTCCATAATTTGTTTGGGATTCTGGGGTTCAGGAGGCAGAGATTTTAATGTGTAAAGTTAATAATATTAAATTAAATATTTAATATAGTTTAACTTTATAATATTTCATATGTGGGAGATATAAGGTTTATTAGTCACTTAAAAAACAAGTAGAAATATAAAAGTGACTTATAATATTCAATTGTTAATATGGTCGGCCAAGTTATGAGAATTAAAATTAAAATGTTTTATTTTAATGTTGCTTTGGAAAGAGGAAAAAAGAGGTCGACCCCTCTTGGAGAGTTATAAAAAGAGCAATGAAACTTCATTTTCATCATCTTTGGCTATTCATTCTCTTGGAGCAATTTTGAGGAGTTCTTGTAGAGTTGCAGGGGTTTCGAATTCAGCTTGTTGTGTGACGAAAATCACCAGCAGGGACAACATCATCGGAGTTGAAAGATATTCTCAGGGTGTTCATGAGCAGCTCTACTTCAGGGGTTGCATTGGAGCTTTATATCTGTAGATTTACAGTGGTTTTCAGGGGGTTTGGAAGCGATTTCGAAGCATATTTTGCATACATTGTTGTAGCATTCATTCCTCAGCATAGCCGTACAAGTGGAGTCATTTATTGTATGTGATTCCATGATTTGAGTTGGGGTTTCAAGGTGACTTGGTTATTTTGCTTCTACAGTTCCAGCTGTTCCATTTAGAGTGGATTTCTTATGGTTTCAGGGCAGATTTCAGACATTTCTTGCTGGCCATAATTTCCTCTAACCTGGCCGTACCATATCTTGCCTGACATTGAAGGTGGTTTTTAATATTCAGAGTTTGGGTGCCAATTAATGATTGTAATTGAGGCGTCTAAGGATTGGAAGCTTTCCTTTGCATTGATATTGTAAAAAGACATATTTTATTTGTTGCTAGGAAAGAAATACATATATTCCTGTGTTGTTGTTCAGCTATAAAGTCGCCATTTTCAGTCTTGTACAGCTTCCGGGTATTTTGATACTTTCCAAAGTCCTTTAGAGGGTTTATAGTTTTATATAAATATTATCTAAATTCCAAGTTTCATTGATTCCCGACAAGTAGTTTGCTAGATATTATTTGTTCAAATTGGCAGTTTAACTTTTTCTGCATATTCTATACTTAAATAAAAAAATACAAAAAAATTAGAATATTGCACAAAAATCGAAAACCTTGCAAATTTCCAAATTAACAAAACAAGGCAGAAATTTTGTATCTCAGCTTGGGTGGGATATTACAGTGGTATCAGAGCTGGTTTTTCCTGCTAGCTTGTTCAGGGTTTGATGAAAATTTCAGAAATGATTTCAGTATTGTGTGAAAAAAAAAAAAAATTGCAGCAGTCGTGAGTATTTTTCAGACTTGGAAGTTAGGATTTAGTTGCCGTTTCAAATCTAGGGTTTCCAGTTTCTGGGTATTAGTGATCCGAATACCCATTTGGTTGATTTGGGCTTTAAGAGTTCCGGGTATTATTAATTCGGAGCTCGACTTATTCTCGCCGACTGTGGAAGCCTAAGTAAATTTCAGATTGATGGAGTCTTATAATGATTGGTCTAGGAGACAGCGTGATTGGGATAGGACTCAGAGTGAGATACAAAAATCCATCAATCAATTAACTGCAATGATGCAAATTTCTCTACCTACAATTCTTCCTAAGGTAAAGGTTGAGCCTACGAGTCATTGAATTATTTGATCAGTTCCAAGCAAGAGTGGAGGGCTCATGATGATGATTTTCGTGCCCTTATGTCTAATGAAGATTATATTGATATGCTTATGAGGCAACAACCCAATGGAAATAAAAAAATGAACCTTCTTGAGAAGATCAAAAATTCGAAACACAATGAAGAGCCTACTGCCCCAGAAAAGTTGGAGAAGCCAATTGATAGTGACGTAGATTCCCAATCAGATCATGATGATATTCACCCATCACATTTTAATGGTGACAGTTCAGAAGAACTTGGGTTGGATATTCACACTGAACCCATTATGATGCATGCACCGGATAGCTATATCTTCTTCGGAGATTTGCAGAGTGAGCTGAATATGGAATCAGTTATGCATGATACACATGATGGTGTTGTTACAGGTTACGTGGCAGCCCTTTATGATGAAGACAGACATGATTTTTCAGATCATAACACAGTTGAGGTTGTTGCTGATTTTAAATCAGCTTATGATGATATTTCATTTCACCAGGACAGCCATGAAAATTCAATGCATGATGAGTCTAGTGCTGATTTACAAAATTTGAAGGCATCCTTAGAAACTATGAAGTCAGACTTCATGAGCAATCTTGCAAACAGAGATCACTATGCCAAGCTTGTTGAAGAGACCCCTAGTGCATACAGGAGCAAAGAAGAAGTTAGTCAGCTAACCAAAGAGCTTGAGCAGACTAGAAGCTCTTTGTCGGAGGCTCGTCTTTCATTGCATGAGACAGAGTTGAAACTCAATTCTGTTTTAGAATCCACTGAACAACTGAATTAGGAGAGAGCCAGGGAGATTGGGCGGATTGTTGTCGAACTAGATTGCATTCAGGAGGACTATAACTTAACACATTGTCCCATGAGATCAGATTACACAATTTCGGATCAATGGATTGGCTGTGATAAGCACGAGAGTGATAATAATTTCTCATGGACTGACAATCCGTTGTATGAGATGGATCATGATACATCTTTTGATAATCCTCTTTTTGAGATGAAGAGTGTTGATTATTTTCCTGTGATAGATCATGAGGATACATTGTTTGAGACAAGGTGTCTATTTCGACATGAGTCTGAGAGTGATTTCATGAGCATTTTCCAGCCTAATCATGATGATCGGGGATTGAGTTCTCTTACCCAGGATCGTATGCTTGCATTGATGAGCATCGAGGGCGATGGTAGGAGCATTATATGGGTGATAGTTGATCATGGGTATGAGTGATATGTCGTTGTTCGCTTTTTGGGCAGCCATAACATTTACTTGATGGAGGTTGGTCAGCAGTTTGGTTGGCATTATATGGAGTATCCTACTTCTTATTTGAACACCATGTTCTCTCAGGGGGTCAGCTTAATCAGTGAGCAGGTAGGCCTGGTTGAGTCACCTATGCATCAAATGTTTCTTGGCACAGAGTTCGGTCATTATGGGCATACCAGTTTTGATTATGAGGTTGAGCTTCTTATGGAGTTGCAGGAGTGGAGTATGGATGGTCTTTCAAGAGTCTCACAGATAAATTTACACCCTACTTGGTTGAGTATGATGAGGGATGTCATCTTTCCAGGAGGATATTTTGTTGACTCAGTAGATTGGGCTACATGGGATTATCTGGGTTATTCCAAGAGTGTGAACGCTGAGTTGAGCTGGTCAGGTGATGACTATGGAGGCACTTCCAACATTGTATTTCCAGTGGTTTATGATGATGATTTCTTGGATATGACGTGGCACATGATATTTCATCTCAGTTTAGATAGGTGGACTAGTGCCAGGTTGGGGAGATATTTCATCATGCTATTGCAGTTGAGACTTCAACAACTTAACCATGTCAGAGGGACAGTGATGATCAGAGTAGCACAGCGTCGGCGTGGCAGTTACTTTCTGAGATTGTTATGGGATCTAGGGATTTGATGGATCTTATCCAGGATGCAGACACCTGACTGGAGTATGTATGCATATTGCTTGAGGACAAGCAATCTTTGGGAAGGGCGGACTGTAATGTCCCCTTTTTCTAGGCAGTCAGTGTGCAGAACAGTTTAGCCTACTCACGGGTTCCCGTAGGCTAGGGCATATTGCAGGGGAGCCTAACTGGAGTTCTGGGAGCGGATGATTGAGCGAAATGGGTATTCGATTCCACTCTCAGATGTTGGATCGGATGGACAAAGCCTTGACTTACTATTTTTAGTAAGTTAGTGTTTAGGGTTTCGGGCAAAATGGATAGTGCAGTGATATTCTTCATCGAAATGGGTGTCCGTATCTATCCTCAGTTTGCGGATCGGATAATCAAAAGGCCAAGTTTTTAATGTGCGAAGGTTTAATTATATAAAGTAAAATTATTTAATACTTTATATAGTTTAAAACCTTATTTTATAAAAAGGGGACGTGGGACTTAAAAAAGAGTTATGTTTCATGATTTATCCCACATTGAGCGTGCAAAAGGAGTTTGTTGTGGAGGAGTCTATTTATTCGGTGGCTTGGTCTCATTTCATTATATGCTGGATTTTAGTTATTTCCTCTAGAGTTTGAGGCCAGTGGCTGAGACTTCTTCTCCGAAGGGACGAAAACCCCAACGGTGTGGTCGAGGACGAAACCCCTCAGATTTTTGGAGCTGGACGAAACCCCAGTTCTCTGTTGGTGAATTCACACAGGATTCACACTTGGAGCTTCATCAATCTTCAGAGGTATCTTTCCATGTTTGCTGATTTAGTATATTTCAAGGGTTTGCAGACATATTGTGGAAAAATTATATTTTTAAAATATTGTAATCTTAACCCTATTTTGAAAGAAATTTGAAAAATAACATATTGTGGAAAGATTATATTTTTAAAATATTGTAATCTGAACCCTATTTTGAAAGAAATTTGAAAAATAAAATTGTTAGTTATTTCCTGTTTCCTGGAGTTGTATTTTCTGATTTTAAGAAACAGTATCGTGTCCCAAATATTAAAAATATCAGAACAGGGGGGGACATTACACCATGGGAGGTTATGATACATGAAGACTTCACTATCATCAAGATACTCCCTTTGGTTGACTTATGGCAGGAAATAGTTCAAATATTCAGTTTTGACTTTGCTGTTTGCTTGCGGATCAGCCACCATATGACTCCAATTGCATACTTACAAAAGGATTGGAGGGAAATTCTAGTCAAGGAGTGGATAAAATTTCAGTTGGAAGTTGTTTGGGAGTTTTTTCCAGCCTCTTCCAAGTTGATTTTGAGCAATGCAATGCCCACCTTTCATGATCATACAGGGAATCTTCAAATTTGCAGCTGTTGTTCCACTAACAGGTTGCTGATTTTGATAAAATCAGATCATTATTTATTATTTTTAGACTTGGACAGCAGTAAGATGGGCCATTTTGAAGGTACAGGACATCTGGAAATGTTGATAAGTGTTCCCAGCTGAAGCAAATGGACATTTCAACCAACACAATCTTGTTAATAAGGAGATATGCTGAGGAATATATTTTTGGGTTGAGCAGATTATTTTTCCTGTTGCCCAGGATCGTGTCAGACAAAGGGATTACAGATGTGGACCTCACTGAGGTGCTTTGGCAGGATATCTTTCGTGATATAGTTTTCAGCCCTCGCAGGTATTTCAGTTTGAATTTTGATGATGGTTACATTATTGGGTTATAGGAGAGGAGAGTACAACTTTGGCACGATGGATTCTCAGTTATAATTAGAGTGGCGCAGCATCAACATGATGGGTTTTTTCTGAGATTGATTTGGGACCCTGGGAATACAGTTGGTTTCAGTTTGGCTCAGTCAGGTGATGTTGAGGTTGTGCTGGCATTGCTTGAGGACAAGCAATCTTTGCGGAGGGCGGACTGTAATGTCCCAATTTTTGGGTTCTCTTGCATGGCAATTGGCACTAACCTTCTAGGTGTGTGTCAACCTTATCAAAGGGGCTATTTGAGGTTACCAGTGAGCTCAGATGGTCTAGAGGACCCATATGACTTTTTTAGATGTTATTTGCGGCTTCCGGTGTGTTCTCCAAGATTATTGGAGAGAGCGTCTATTTATAGTAAGTCACCCGATCAGGTCTGATTCTCATTATTTATCATCGGGATCACACCAGTGCAGTCAGTTTTCGATTTCGATGCTATTCGACCGTTTCCAGAACTCGGGTGTAATATTGAGTTATGTTTTAATTAATTTCACTAAGGTTGCTATTTTAATTAAAATATTTTAATGGGCACCTTCGTGTTATAGCTCGTTGGAACCGGGATGGAAAGTTTTAAATGTTGGGACACTAATAAAGTGACTTTGGTGTCGGGAATAATTAAATAACGAATTTAATCATTTTTCGGGGGTATAAGGCTTATTTAATTAATAAAGTGATTTTATATTGAGTTTTCGGAAAGTTCCCGGAAAAAGTTATAAAAGGGGGTTTGTGAGCTCATTTGGGATTATGCATGCTTATTCTAATTTCTGGAGGTGGATTTGGAGAGCTTTTTCGAAAGCAAAACCCTCGGACGAAACCCCGTGGGCAACCAGGTTCGGTAGTGAAAGATTCTGCCCTAGTTGGTTTGTTGGAGGGATTGTTTGAATTTCTCAGAATGTGATTAACAGCAGGGATCTACCCAAATTCGTGAAGTCTCATTTTAAAACAAATTTGCAGAATAACAGATATATCAGGTGTTTATCTCATCGGCCGCATGGAGAATATAAAATATTATAGCGGCCGCTTGGGTGTATAACACACCCGATATTGAGTCATTGTTGGGCGAGTAGCTGACTAAAGGTTGCGCGATGCATATTTAGTGCCGCCGTAGCATATTTCGACTCATTTTCTGTGTGCCGTGGACTTGAAAGGAGGTGACATGGATTGCATGCTTGTCATAGCCGCCGCCGACCTTGTGACTCCTTACCGTTGGCTGCCGAAGACCTCCTACACTAATTGCACCAGCATATGCATAAATATTGCTACAATCAAAGTATGGACGGGTATTTGTAGGTCGCGCGGAATATTGTGACCACGACCCCTCAATCGTTCTTCACCCCATTTGTATTTAAATCGACCTATTTGCTGATCAGATCAGCGCATGGTGTATATCAGGTCAGAATTTATGTTGAATATGAATATGCTTATAACTCTGATGATTTAAATATTTAAATTTGGAATTTGCTCCTTTGTTGCTTTTGGTCTATTCGTTTGCTTTTATCCATGTATGCAACTCGAAACCCTCAAACAAAAATTAAAACAAAGCAAATTGCAAACACATCGCATTCCGGTAATTGGGAAAGAAAAATTTAAGTACTATACCCGCCAAGGATATTACAGTTATGTGGGCATACAAAACTACATATAAGCCAATGATGAACCATACGCCATTCCAGTTGATGTATGGTCAAGACCCAATTGTGCTGGCTGAATTCTTGGTACCAAGTTTGAGAGTGGTGGTGCAAAGTCGTTTCGATGACCAGGAAAGCTTGGAGGGGAGGCTAATGGCACTAATCAAATTGGATGAGAAGAGTGATGGATCAGTGGGCAATGGAGATTGACCAAAGGTGAGGATGTTGTGGCATGACAAGCACCTGAGGAAGGTGAATCTAAAGCCAGATGACTTGGCCCTGAAATTTAAAGGCAAAAGAGAGATCAAGCTAGGAAAATTGAAGATTTTGTGGCTTGGACCCTTCCAGGTTGAGGAAGTGATGGATAATGACAGTGAAATTGAAGAAAGTGGACAGGACATTGTGTCTTGAGACAGTTAACGGGTCGAAGTTAAAGCCATACAAAATGAAAGTGCAAAAAAATATGGTTAATTTTGAACTAGTTGAAGAAATAAGTCTAGGAAATAGCCTCAATATCAAAACATCTAGAGCTCTGAATCGCTTGTAATGAACTGAGGTTTCTTAATCACTCAACAAGTCTAAAAAAATAAGGTTTTCCTTTAAAATACCTTGTCACTACAGTCCTGAAGTCCATAATCACTTCTTAGGGATACAACTTGTTAGGCAACTTCTTGTTAAAGTTTTTTTCTCTTTACAGGAAGATTAGTCTGTCTTGAAAATTCACAACAATGTGTCCTCACTACTTTGGATCAGGATCCTCATAAATTTTCACCACATAGCAGACTAGGGCCTAACATAGATCATGACCCCTTGCCTGTCCTGATTTCCATTCCATAGTTTTGCATTTCATTTCTTGCTAATTTCACTTGGATGCAGTTTGTAGATCAAGAACTAAGAGGTCACACCCTATACTTTGATATCATGTTGGAATTTTAACATATTCTGAAAATGGATTGAGAGTGAACTCCAAAGTAAAGCAAGTAAAAGATCTTTGCATCCGTAAAGTAGACAAACATACAAGGCAGTGTCAAGAGACACCAAGTAATACTAATAACTCAATAAAATAGATCAAAAAATTGAAAAAGCTTGATCGAAGGACCAATGCATGTTAGTGTACTATTTATACACTCCAAATCTTAAGATCTCAGATCTCAAGGACACAAGAAATTGGTTACTGTCATACTATATAATAATGACATGGATCCATATGAAGATCCATAAAGTCAACTCTATAAGGTGCCTAAAGTCAGGTTTGCCACTGATACATATTCTGATTGATCTAAGCAAAGCAAAGGGTTGCTTAGAGTTCCTTGTGTCATCAAGCTTCCTCATGGTGCCAACTTGACATGTGGTGTCATGACCTCTATGGCACCAAGCTTCTGAAGGTGCCAACCTTACTGGCGCCAATGCTAACAAACATAGAGACTTGTGGCATGAACTACAGGTGCCACCACCTTTAGGAAGAGTGGTTATACCGTCTTGGGAAAGCTCTATGTGCCTTCTAAGATATTGAACTAGCTACCCATCTAGGAAGCTCACTACTCCAAGTTGGTTGGTACTTTAGTGTTAGCTACAACAATCACTGGCACCAACCTTCCTATGGTGCCAACCTCACTGGCGCCAACGCCAATAGACAGACAGACTTGTGGTGCTAACCCCGACTTGTGGTGCTAACCCCAGGTGTCACCACCTTCAAGACTGGTTGTTGTTGTAGATGCTAGTACTCACAAATAAAACAAGTGCGTTGGAAGTTAAGTATGTGCACATGCAGTTTTGATGTAATAGGCTTGAATTCATTGTAATGTTCACTGAAGTACTAGTTAATGTACGGCTGATTATTGAGTCATGCAGTTGTTATTTAGTTGTCATGTAGTTGGAAATGCAACTGTATGACAAATGTAATGTCAAGGTGATGAGGTGTTGGGTTGGTAGTTGGGGAATAACTACCTCCCCCAAGTTTAAATAGGACCCCTCATTCATTTGAGTGGGTACATGTACATACGCATGGGTGTGCATATAGAGGAGAGAATGCATAGGAGAGTACGAAGATAACTGTATTGCATACGAATATGTATTCTTGTTGATAATAATAACACCATTCAACCATTGTCATATAGATTGTGTAATCTTTATGCATGTGTTTGTATTTAATTGTCATTGTTGTAGATAGAAGATCCAAATTGTATCCACTTATTTCTATTTGCTGGAGATGATCATACTGGGCTGTCTAGATGAGGATTGAGGCCGCCCCATGCAAGGTTGAGGCCGTCTGACTTGATAGGCAATCCATATGGTGATGTGCGAGGCCGTATGGACTATAGACAAGGTCTTTTCAATTGTTGTGCTGTGTAGGGCCTTCTAGGGTGAAGAGCATTGTGTTGCAGGTCGTTTGGATTGAGACCAAAGGTTGTCTGAGTGTTACTTAGACTACATGTTGCTGAGTTACTTTGTCAACCCACTCTGTCATTCATTCTCTATTCCTTCGACTACGGAATACCACTATCGTGCTACAATGGTACCGTCTTGGGAAAGCTTTGTGTGCCTTCTAGTACATTGCACTAGCTACTCATCTAGGAAGCTCACTACTTTAAGGTGGTTGGTACTTCAGTGTTAGTAAAACACTTGTGGTGCTACAACAATTTTTTTTTAGGCCTCACGTGTGCCAAGAAATGGAGCTTTATGTTCAGTCTTATACATCCTTTAGCATTGCAAAGCCGACCAACGGGAATCTAGGGCTCTATACCCCTTTGCTAGTTCCTTCCAGGCCTTGGCAATACATCAACATGGATTATCTCTTAGAGTTACCGACCATAAGGCATAAACACAATTTCATCTTAGTGGTTGTGCATAGGTTCAACAAGATGAAGATCATGGTACCATGCAAGAAGAGCATTGACGTAGTTGAGACCATCCATCTATTCTTTCAATAGGTTTGTTTTCATTTTGGCCTCCCAAGCTTGATTGTATTGGACAAGGACTCCAAGTTCATCAACAGTTTTTGACACCATCTCTAGAACCAACTAAACACCAAGCTCCAATATTCCTCTACTTTCCATCTATAGATAGATTGACAAACTGAGGTTGTTAGCAGAAAGCTAGTGCATCTACTTTGGATGTACATCATTATCATCCTCGGATGTGGGATAAGAGTTTGCCTTACATCCAACATTCCTACAATAGGTTTCTTCACACCTCAATAGGTCTAGCCCATTTTAGGCATGTTTCGGTTTTAGCTTAGCGCCCCCATGTACATCGCCTTCCACATTGTGATAGACACCCATGATGCTATCATAGATCAAGGAAGCAGACAAGGCTGAATGATTTCTTTAGCAAGTGCATAACATCCAAACTCAGGTCCAGGAGATCTTCTAACACCAACAACAAAAATACAAAGAGCACCATGATCAACTCAAGTCTCCACATCAGTTTTGGGTGGGGGATAAGGTTTGGCTCCATGTAAAGAAGGAATGCTTCTCTAGCCCACACCAAAATATCAAACCACTGTTGTATGCTTCTTATACCATCCAACGCACAGGAGATGAAAGTGCTTTTGTTCTTGATTTTCCACCTTACTTGAGAATGCATCTAGTGTTTTCATGTAGAACTTCTTAGATAGTAACATCTTCCTTTGCTAGAACCTTTGGGAGCACAACATCTGACAAATCTCGATATGGTTCTGTTGGAACCTATAGCAACAGACTAGCTGATCGACATCATTAGCAAGTGTACTCACTAGGGGGCACAACCTGTTCAGGGTTGCCAAGCAAGGTCGTTTTTGATCCCAGGCTAAGTGGTACACGTTAGACCAACTTAAACATTCATTTCCACAGTTGGAGGTTGACACAATGGGGACATTGCTTCCCAAGGGGAACGAATGATCTGAGCAAAGCAGGGGTTGCTCAGAGTTCCACGGATGATGATGCCAAAGCACTTTCAGCTTATAGGCCTTAGTGGATTTCTAGACTCTTTGCTAGACAGGCTAATGCCACTCCTCATGGCATCAACTAGGCCTGTGGCGTCATGACCTCTATGGCACCAACTTTGGTGGCACAAGCGCTCACAAACAGACAGACCTGTGGTGCCAACTCCATGTGTCACCACCAAGCATCAGGATGCACAAAGGGAATCTGTCCAGCGCTAGGTGTTGGAGACACATCTGCACACGTACAATGCTGACACATGGCATCTCAAGGACTAGCACTGGCTGTAGAGGAAGCAAAACAGACGGAACTATTCCTGAAACTGCTTCTTGATCAGTTGTAAGCTGAACTGTTTCACCTTTCAACTGCTTGTAACTGCTAAACATTTGCATAAAGCCTAGAGTAGAAACTTCTCTTCTTCTACTATTCGGTTCCATTCCTTGTCTTCTTCTCTTTCCCTTTCTCACCTACAGACTCAGTCTGCTCCTCCTTTGCTTAAGCTTTTGTTTTGCGACTTATTTCAGTGCATTGGAACAAAGTGCCCTGCACATTTCACCACCACGCACCTCATGACCCTGAAGTGACATGTAGCTACTCCTGCTGCTGGTCTTGTTGCTGCTTTTGAGCCACCGAGTCTGAAGAGTCTCAAAGAACTGTCCTGGCTCAGCAGACCACCGAGAGAGCTGCTGTGAATGGCTCCAGCTGTGATCACAAGAACAACAGCCTCTGGCCAAGAGTGGAATTTGAAATCTTATATATATATAGTTGACAAGCAAAAACAGTATTAGAAACAAACTGAATCTAAAAGAACTGAAACAGGGAAACTGAAAATATTATTAAAAAATTGGAACCTGATTTTCTTTTTCATTTTTAAATTTGAATGTTGGGTTTATGAAAATAAGTCTAAAATATTTGAAATTTTGAACAAGATAGGAAAATATAAGAGTGATTGAAATGTGGCTCACCACAATAACAATTTTTGACAGTAGTTAAAATAAGAGGAAGCTCTGTTGAGAATATATTGACCTCAACTTAGGCCAGTAAACCTCCGAAGGAAGTTATATTATTATCTTTGGCCAAATATAGTCTGCATGAACTGCATAAGCATTCCTAAATAGGAAATTATTTCTGTACACTAAGTGTTTAGCTTCTTCAATTATGTATTACACCTTTCCCATTTCTGCCCTATACAGTTGGGATAAATAACTTCAAAAAAGTTTCCATTTCCTTTTTCATCTTTTATGCTCTAAATAAAGTTTTCCTTTTAGCCTATAAACTTATAACTGAATATAGTAGCTTTATTCTAGAGAAACTTATAACTCAATATTGTAGCTTTATTCTAGAGAAGTTATTGTAGATATTGTACCTTAGTAACCGTTATTCCTATGTTTTCAATTCTAAGGCTACCATATCCTTAGTAGCATCTTTTTTTTTTTTTTCAATTGGTTATATGGGATTGAAACGGGTCCCACCCATATTACATCATCACCACATAGTGATATTACAACAAAGTTGGATATTATCCATGTATCGCTTGGCAAGATTTGAACCTTGGTCTCCTCTTTTATATATCGAGGAATCTAACCGATTGAGCTAATGCCACTTGATCCTTAGTAGCATCTCTTGACATCAATGCTATTTTTAATATTGAGTCGGGCTTCAAATTGCCATAAGTGCATGTGCCATTGATTGTGGGGAATGAAAATTGGTCTAATCAAGAACAGTACATAGTCCTTAATATTATAACATGTCTAGGGTTCTCTAAAGGTAAAGTATTTTTTCATGTCCACGAGGCCATAGGCCATATGGGATGACCCTCATAGAGGATGTTGTTTATCCAATATATAATTATCCAACCATACTCCCATTACTGAAGCATGGTGTACAACCCTACCCATAGGACTCGAATCTTGAATCTCTATTCAAAGTTCCAAAGTCTCCATGGTTAGGCAAAGGAAAATACACGATATAGGGAAACAGGGAATTACATCCTGTATTGCTGTTATGCATTTTCGTGATGAGGGTTCATCTCCAATACAGCATTCAGGGATGGGGACACTTGGAGATACCCTAAGATGTCTTTCAACATCTCTAGCAGTCTCTAGAAACATCCCTTGAAAACAGGCTTCTCTAGGAGGCATCCAGTGCAGAAATTGTAGACCCCTAGACCTAATTTATACCTAACATACAGAAGTTTGTTTGTGCTTCTGCAATGAATGCACATCTGAATACATACTCTTCTATTCATACATGCGTAAATATACAGATGCACGTGTAAACACATGTATACATGAACATAAAGTTGGATATTGTTATGTTTATACTAAAACTTGCTTTGTTACACATTTCTTTGAATTTTTCTTTTCCATTTCTCATTTCTTATACACGGCATTCTTGTAAGATGATGAGGTCTCAATGGAACATTTCATTTTGTGAAGGGAAATTTTTGTAAAATATTTTGTTAAGAAAAAATGATAACACCATAATACTGACTAATTTATACCTAACATACAGACAAGTTTATTTGTGCTTCTGTAATGATTGCACATCTAGAATACATACTCATGTTCATACATGCATGTAAATTACATAGATGCGCATGCGTAATCATATGCATACATGACCATAGAGTTATATTATATGTTTATACTGAAACTTTGCTTTGTTACACATTTCTTTGGAAAATTCGTTTTCTAATTCTTTTCCATTTTTCATTTCTTAGACACAACAGTCTTGTAAGATGACAAGGTCTCAATGGAATATTCATATTGTGAAGGGAAATTGTGTAAATTTTTTTGTTGAGACAAAATGTATCACCATAATAATGACTAATCACTAGAATATTTTGAATGGAAAAAGGCGTTTAGGAGCCGATCACAACTAATGGCCCTTGGTTTGTCAGTTTTGACATAACTTTGGCAACCACTTTCTTCTATAGAAAATGCCTGATAAATCTAACATTACTTGTGTTTTGGCTTTGTCATTTCAGGAATTTGAGAAATATTTGGATCGCAAAAAATATGTCATTATAAATGTGCCCCCAAATTTCGTTTTTAAAGCCAAGGTATGTGCATTGTTTGGACCTAAGCATGATACTGTCATTATTCTTAGTCATTTGAGAAACTTATCATTTGTGTTGGTTGAAATCTGGCAAATTGAGTTGAGATTACAATGCTTATTATCTTTGTAGGTTTATTGTTAATTTGTACTAGTAAATTGTACATATTTCCTTCACCCTCTTTTGAGTTTTCCCCTTCTCAATCTTCAATAAATTTACCAAGTTTGTCTAGCTGCAACTTGTCAAGTATGGCATGTGAAAAATGTTATTGGACAGCTTCTCCTTAATTGATGCCTGCAATAATATCTTCTAGTCTCTTTGTCAAGTCCAATTATTTATTACTGACTTCAGATGACAACATATCATCAACTATTATTTCTAATGTAAGACTCTGCACTGTACCAGCTTGTGGGCCCTCATGAACTTTGCTGGCAAGGGATTTATCAATATCTAATAATCGTGATTTTCATGAGAATATTGCAACTAAAGATAATTGTATTAGGATAGGTAGAGTTAGCAGCTGGGAAGTACTTATGACAAATACATTTCATATTTAATTTGAGAGGATAATCTTGATATTTGATAGAGTGTTTTGGAACATGCCGAGGATGTACGTAATAAAATTGAAGAACCAGTCCATTAGTGACGAGTTGGCAACGTCCAATGAATCCGACAACTCATCGTTGGAGGAAGAAGATCGGGTGGATGGAAGGGAACCAAATGAAGGAGTGCTGGAGTTGGAGTGCATGGAGGAAAGGGCACTTGGATAACGCACTTATACATTGGCAAATGGAAGGCTGTGAAGTTTTCCAGCCTAGCTGCATGTGCATAAATGTAGGGGAGGATATCTGGGATGAAGGACCTCAAAGTGTGTATGAGGTCGGAGAAAGTAATCAAAGCGCTAAGCCAGCTATAAAAGTTGAAGAAGAAGAAAAGATGACCTTTCCACAAAATTTTGTAGAATATAGTGTTGGCAATCTAGATTGATGAGAATCTAGCACATCCCTTTGATGTGGCAAAAGTGGCGAAGGAACTAGACACCATAAAGAACGAAGGACCGAAGATGGTGCAGGTGTATCTTGGAGAAGGTGAAGAAGAGAAGTGTAGCACGACGGTGAGTATCTCGATTGTTGGAGGAACAATTGGAATAACATATTCTAGGAGCCAACTAAGACTGTAGTCATTGCTGGTCCAACTCTTAACATTATCAACACTTGTATGACAATTCCACTAATCACTTGTCTGGCACAATTGAATTCCAATCTGACGATAATATTCCCATAGCTTCACACTTGTTGGCAATGTATTTGTACAACAACTCCGTCACCTTCCTCATACGACACTTGTGACGTCCCTCATATGACAATTCGACTGCAACAATTGTACGACGACTCGTGTAGTTATTCAAGACTGCAACTTCTTCCTGCAACTTCCTACACACACAAAACTTGGCAAACACACAACCTAATAACTACTGCAACAATGTCATTACACAAACATGCACATAGAGATGGAAATGGAATGTCATTGCATTATATTGCCTATACGACACTTGCATTACAAGTATGACTGCACTTGCAGTACACAAATCACATAGAATGCTCTCCAAGAATGTTAGTCTCTAGTACACCAGATGCACATGGATCTCTCCTGTTGCCCCTCTTTCCCCCAAGCTATCTTTCTACCATGAGCACTTCCTATAGATACAAGAGGGCAGAATAGTTCCTCCATAATATCTTCAGTAGCACACAATGCATAGTCTTTGGATCACTATTGGGCAACCCAGGGTGTGTTCTCACCAATTCCGGATTGAGTCAGACCACCATCTTCTGATAGAGGAGCGAATTTGCTTGTTTTGCTCATTGGGTGAAGTTGAAACCCTTCATCACTTTATCTTTTGTTGTCCCATTTATTATGAGATCCGAGGTAGATTCCACTGCCTTTTCAAGGACAATTCTTGATCTGTTTCTATCTTCTTCATATACCCGGACCAAAGGTGTCTTGCACTCTTTCTTAGGGAGATATCTCAACTTCGACGACATAAAAGTTCTCCAGATGGATCGCACCTTCCTCAACATCGGCTCATCACTACATCACCCGCTCTGACGGCTCAGGATCTGGACGGAAATGCCCCACATCATCCAGTTCAGATAGGAGCAAGGTCACTAGACAGCACACCCACAACTTGTTAGGGTTCCAAACCAGCGATGGACAGGGACATATCATGGACTTCTTCAGCTCTAGTACTTCGGCCTCGACTGTTAGGAGAGATTAGTTTTTGGGGGGTTCTTAGAGCTTGCCCCTCCTGGGCTGCTCCCTCCCCCCTCCTTCTCTCTCTCCGTTCTTCTTGGCATGTACTCTCTTTCGGACTGCAGCCCTCCCCCCTCTGGTCCCCCTTTTCTTTCTCCTTTTCTCTTTGGCCCGGTTGTCGGGTTTCGTCTTGTATTTATCTTAGTTCTTTTCTTTGTTGGGCTTTTTAGCTCTCTAGCTGGCAGTCATTATTGTTCTTCTTATAGTCCCTTGGGTCTTATTTTGGCCCATCGAGGACATTAATAATATTTCATTTCATTTCATTTCTCAAGACTCAAGACAATTTCTGGAAACCTTGTCCTCTCCAATGCATAGTACTTTCTCTCTCTCGTACTATGATCAAGATGATTTATGCTTTCTCTTGGGTTACCTATGCATACCCATGGATACCAAAAAAATGAATGGGGGGTCCTTTTATGCTTGGGGCTCAACAGTTGGAAACAACTGCCTCCCCGGACACCTCACCACATAACTACCATATCCCCTTATGCGACTAAATACATTAGTTGTACCCTTACAAATTCTCTTAATCAAACTTATGACATCATTCCTTGCTAATGTTACTTAATCAAATTACATTACATTTGACATTACCTTACATTTCCATTTGACTTTCATTCACATTTGAATTTACATTTGAATTTTATTACAAGTCTGGTGCATTCCCGCACTTGTATTTACAATATTTACTTTAGCTGTTATGTTGATTGTCCAAAACTGGCTTCTACATCTAGCCTCCCCTTTAGCTTGGTCGATGTCCTCATTGATGATGGTCTTTGTTCTTGGGGATTGGGGTCCTGCTGATGTTGAGGAGTTTGAACAAGTATGCCTCCCATCTTCTTGATTTGTAGCTTGAGGGCCTTTGTCTCTCCCTTGAGTCTCTTGGCATAGATTAGGTACTGATTCCACTGTACTCCATAATTGTTTGCTTTCTATTCGGTTTCTGCCAAGTTAGCCAATATTGCTTCTTCCCCCTTTCCAAATGCAACTTCCGCCTCCTTCCTTGCTGCTTCAGTAGCTTTCCTTGCAATTTTCGCCTCGTGATTAGTTACAAGTGCTAGTTGCTCATCGTTTTCTGCAATAAGCTGATATCAAATCTTCACTTCCTCGTTCTTCTTCTCCAACAGTTGTTCCCTCATCAAACATTCGTATTTCAACTGTTCGATCAACATCTCCTTCTCTTCAACCTCCTTGTTTAATGCTGCTAGCTTTGATTCAATAGTCTCCTTCATCAGGTCCGAGGTGTAGACCAATTGGTGTGGCAAAACCCCGTAAGAGGGACGGACGCCTAGGGTTCAAATCTCGGGCCTTGTTGGATTGAACGCTTGTCCCTTTCTTGGTGCTTTCAGTGGCGTAAAAGGTTTAAAATGAATGCGGCATGGTGGTTATATGGGCGGACTGTGCGAGTACTATGTGGCAGCTTCCAAGGCGGACAACACGAAATACGGTGGCGGCCATAAAAGCGGACTGCGTGCTTGGATCATCGTGGCGGCTACCGATTCCACTATGTAAATAAATTGAAAAAAAACACTCCATCTGCCGAAGTTTCTCCTCCAATTGGTTAGCCAATTCCTCCTTTGACTCATGGATTTTCTCCACTCCTTTGGTTAACCACTCAATCAAGTATGCCAAAAAGTTAATCCTAGCATACGTCTTCACTAGTTCAGGTGCAAGCTTCACATGCTTCACACTTGCTTCATCCACTGGACAAGGTGCCAAATATGCCTCATCAATGTATAACCTTGTTGGCTTCCTGTAAACCGTTTGAGTTCCTTTTGGTAGGTTTTCTACTCCAATCATATTCCTAACGTTGCTAATTACTAGCTCCCGTGGCTGCTTCTAATGAATGTTAGCAAGCTTCTTCATCTTTTCCTCACCTTGTGCCCATTGCACTAGCTTGCCTAATTTGTTTTCCACCATTGGTTGCCATCGTCAACACTATCCAACACATCCGATCTAGAACTCCAATCTTTCTCTATCCAAGGCTCTAGACATTTTCTTGAAAAAGGTATCAACCTGCTCATTGGTACATTCCCCTAGAGCTATTGGTTTCTTAAAATTGGGTACTTCTATCATAAAATGGTCACTCATATCCAACTCTGTCTATATCATATCTTGTGATGGTTTCTTCCACATCCTCTTTGCCTCGGCTTGTCAGGTTGATCGTCCTTATAGCTGTCTTGCCATGTTGTACCAGTCGTGTTGCATCAATTGCCACCATTTCCTGCTCCAACGATTGGCTATTATCTCTTCTATACATGATTCTAATCTCTGATTCAGGCTCTTTCCCCCTTTATTCTTGTTCAATTGGCATTGTTTTGCTTCTTGCTAACTCCTTTGCTGTGGTTGTAATTTCAAAATATGCATCTTCATCCAACGGAGGTGATCCACACATCCTTTTGTTGTTCCGAAGGTGTTGGAACATTGAAAATATCGGGTGACTTGATATTTCCCACCTGTTCCTCTCCTTGACCTTCCACAACCTCTGTTACTGCAGTCTCTTCTACATCTACAATATTGATTGGCTCTTGCTGTTGTGTTCTCTGTTTCTCTTCCTATTCACCTCGCGCAACAGTCTCTATAGGTGCTCACCCATTGTAGCTCTCTCCTAAGTCATTTGTTTGACTGTGGTGCCTCCTTGCACAATCTGACTTATCGGCTGTGCTAGATCCTCCTATCACACTGCTCTCCTTAGTCTTCCACATTGCTTGCTTCTACTCTTCACCATCCTCTCTGTATTGCCACCAACACCTGCTATGGTGGTTGTTGCTCCTCTAGCTGGTGTTATGCTTGAGGTTGAGCCTCTGCCCACTGCTGCTCCAACCTCCTACGTCGCTTTTCCTGCACTGACTTTGCCCTTGGTTGTGTTGTAGTTTCTCCTGAATCCTCACTTCCTCTACTACAATGTCCTTTCTTTCCAATATTTTCTTTATCCTTCTTGAAGGGCTAGGCTTTGTTAGTGGCATTACATTGATCCACCTCAAAATTGTTGGTGCCTACTGCGGTATGCCCCTAGGAGGATTCAACTTTGGAAGTTGCACTTTTGCCTGTGTAGCAACATTCATCATCAATGCATGGAAGGCCATTGAAAAGATCCTTGTATACTGTATCAGAAAATTCCTAATACATAAGACAAGTACAATGCCCAATCATATGTTACGCCAACTATTATCCCTTGTGCATAGGATATGAGGCTCGTTGCTCTCCCGAGAGTTTGGACATGGTGATGTTCATAGCACATTGTAGTTACAACGTCTTCAATTGCTGCATTTTCACTGTATAGCTCCCATGCTTTAGCAACATTGCTGCTTCATCAAGAGTGATGTTGGTGAACTCATGGATCAAGTCCCTCCACTGGTTCACATCTAATGTCTCCTTTTTGACCAATAGTCTATTATTTGGCAATCCAAACGCCCTTCTGAAGTTGCTCGCTGAAAACACCACTGTCAGCTCGTGGTTACCAACTCGAACTCTACTAGAATTTTGCAACAGATTGTACGTCTGCAGCATTTGCAACAAATAGTCTTTGAAAAACTCCTTGTCAAAGTTCAGAATCTGCAATATAAAATTTACTCTTGCGTCCTTGAATGCTATCCTCAATGGATGCTCCTTCGAACTCTTCTCCCACCATGTTTGACAAAACTCTCCTGTTGGTTGCATCCATGTAATTTCTTGCAAGGGTACTTTCGCCTTTCCCTTGATTTTCTCTCCCTCCTAAGGCAAAGCCTCAACTTCTTGCTCCTCCGGAGTGTTGATTCTTGGTCGTTCTCTTGAATTATTGTCATGCCTACTGCTTCCTTGTCCCGTGTTTGAGTTGTGTTCTTTTTCCCTTCCTTGTGTGTGCTATGCGAGACTCCTCGCACTTACTTTGACACCTTCTCCTAGGAAACGAGCTTCTACCTGCATCATTGGGTCAGGTGGAGCCCTTTGCTGTTGTTGTTGTTCCACCCGATGGATTCGCTCCTTGATGCTTGGCCTCTTTTGCATTTTTATTTGCTCAGCGAATTTGATTGACTGTGGATTCTGCTTGTACGGCCCTTGTCGTCCAAATACTATGCCTTGTATGACCCCTATTGTCAGAGTTTTGTCGCTTGTACGGTCCCTACCGTTAGAATTTTGCTACTTGTACATAGTTCTTTAGGCTTGTACGACAACCACGTTATTTGTACGACTATCTAACAACTTGTATGGACGATCGACCTCCTACCCCCATCCATACGGTGCTCCTTTGCACCTTTCTACACTTTGACGACAATGGTATCTCTTGCTCAGCCGTTCACTCAGCAACTCGTACGACCCTTCCACCACTTGTACGACAGTCTCCTTTGCCCTTGTTTTCGCGCATAGACTTGGTGTCTTTCTGTTGTTGGCTCCAACCCTTACTTGTATGACCGCGCACACCTGCAAACCAAAACCCTCGTTCTGTCTACCCTTTAACTGTGTTCTTCAATGGCCATCTATACAACTGTACGACTCTGTACGGTTGTAATTCCTCTTTTTCAAAACCCTCCTTACGACAAATTTTCTTTGTAGTTTTTTCTTAGTTCACCTTAGGGCACGCTCGTTAGTTTTGCAGTTCGTTTTTGGTAGTTTTTCCACCTTGTGTCAGCAACTCGTGTCAACATTGTACCAACGGACTTCACTTCTGCAGTGCGACCTACGTCCTTAGCACTACTTCTGCGACCTCGATGCTGCATTTTGCGTCCTCTTGCCTCTGGCTCTTTACATGTGTTCTTCGTCCTCCCTTCTCCGTTAGGCATTGAGCAAACTGGAATACTCAAGCCTCCTTGTACGCACATATTTATAAGTTGATGGAATGGTAGCCGCCCATGCATAACTGCTTGATAACTGCAAGTCTGCCACCTCGCCACCTTTGCATGTGACTGATGGCGTGCTTTTACTGCTTTATATCTTTTTGTCTTTTCTATTTTTTCTTTTTTTCTTTTTTTTTGGAAAATCATGTTTTGAGTTACCTCTGTCGTATGATACGTACGACCACGCAGATCACTAGATCTACTACATCACTTGCCAATGGATTGCTCCCATTTTCCTTATGATGATTTTCTTCCTCCAACCTGCAATCAATCACCTTGCAATCAAACCATATAATCTAAACATAAATCAAGCATCAATACACAACCATACATAGCGAGGATGGAGAATATATCTTGCATTAATAGATCTGCCACAATGGCATACAACTTAGAGAACTATTTATCGCTCTCTCATAATGAAAAAGGCGGGTCTATTTATAATGTAGTCCTGGCCGTTGGCAATAATTGTTTCCAAGACACATTGCATATAACTACTATCCCCATGCCTACATACATAATATATTTGTGCCAACTTTATAACATATGCGCATTTCCTAACTCCCGACGACTTATATTTCATTTGCATTACATTTTGTTGATATTACATTTCATTACATTTCTCACTTAACTAACGTAGTGCCTTATTACTTGGACATTTTTGCAAACACTTATACTTGGACATTGTTACAAACCTTTATCCAAATGGTGGCTACAATTGACCTATACTTCGATTAGGAAACGACACCAAATGTAACATGGTGGTGAGGTTTGTAACAAGGAGATAGAATGATAAGGTTTAGGGGCCAATATGTCTATAGTCAGCACTCTGGAACAAGGTTACATTCATCATCTGCTCAGACAACAATACACAAGACGACAAGTTGGACTTTAGTCTTTAGTCGGTACGACAATATTCATTTGACGACATCCTCCAAATGACATTAGTAGGTCGACATCAACATGATGACATGACATCCATGTGATGGCATGACGACATGACCTCAAGACGATACTCTCTAAATGACGACTGCACTCCAGCAAGACGATAGTATTGGTATGATGGTTATCATTAGCAACTATCATTGGCATTGTCTGACTGCATCTGCACTCTTGACTGCGACTTGCAACTTGTGATATCTGACTGTGTCTTCCAACCTACAACCATAATACCTTCACATGCACAAGTCTAATATTCTAGCATATTGATATCAACATACAAAGATCCAATACATCAAGGGAGAATGTATTTGTATTGATGATCTACGTGTACGACATTTATAGATTACAACACTTTGTACTTAGACTCCCAATATGCTTTACACTTGCACATATATTCTACTACGCGTTTATGGTCTGCCTATATTCATATGCTTATATCTGTAACAATAAAGGGGGGTCTTCTTTTATAGCATAGTCCTAGCTATTGTTGGCAATGACTTCCAGGATAGATGGCACATAACTTTCCCCTTTCCTGCGTACATGATGATGAGACATAACGTTAACTTTACATTCTATGCACTATATTATGACAACTATTACATATTATTTACATTTCATTTCAATTACATTTCATTGGCATTAACCAATCATTTCATTACATTTCACTTAGACCAAAACTTAGTGCATAAAACACTTAAACACTTTTGCAGACAATATTACTTTTGTTTTTGCTTATGTCCAGAACTAGTGTCTACATACCCACTTCGTCAAGTATTTCATTGCTACCACTATATACTTGCACTTTCCTCGTCTACTTTTTAATGGCCTGACAAAATCAAGACCCCATATTTTAAACATCTCCTGAGGTTGCAATGGATGTAAAGGCATAGAGTCTTTTTTTTAGTGGCTTCTTGGCTCTTTGGCACGTATCACATGCCTTCACGAACTCTTGTGCATATCGATAGAGCGTAGGCCACCACAATCCGGCTAACAACACTTTCCCGGTTGTCGCATCTAGCCCCATATGTCCTTCGACCAGTCCTTCGTGAGCTTCTTTTAATACCTTTGTCACTTCATCCATTACGCACCTCCGCAATAGTCCATCATGTCCAATTTTGTACAACAATTCTGCTATCAACTGAAATGTTGCTGATTTAACAATGATGCACTTCTCTTTTGTTGTCGGCATCTCCTTTTGCCGCTCGCCTTTTGATAAGTATCCTTCAATATACTTGGACCATGATGGTACAACATCTAGTACGAACAATTAAGCATTTGGAAATTCATTCGACGCTCTTGTTGCAGGTTCTCCCGAGCGAATCTTTGATAGTTGATCCGCGAACACATGTTTCTTATCGGGTCTCACCACCACCTAGAATATGAACTCTTGTAATGTAACAAGCCACCTGCTAACTCGTCCATGGATTGTTGGCTTGTTGATTAGGTACAATAAAGCTTGATGATCTACATAAAAAGCAAAGGGGTTAGCAAGCAGATAGAGCTTGAATTTCTATATTGCGTAAACCATCCCCAAGGCTTCTCTCTCCGTTGTGCTGTAATTATTTTCAACACATGACAACAAGTGACTTGTGAAGTAAATGGGTTGATCTAGCTTGAATTGTCCCTCTTGAGTTAGACTGCATCCAATTGCAAAGTTAGATGCGTCAATATGGACGTGAAACTCCCTCTCCCAATCTGCATATACCAGAATGGGTGCGCACACTAGCTTTGCCTTTAACTCTTCAAAGGCTTTTTGCTGCTCCTTCGTCCATCTAAAGGGAACAATCTTGTGTGTTAACATATCCGACGTTTGGGACACTTGTGCAAAATTTTTAATGAATCTCCTATAATAACTGATATGTCCTAAGGAGGACTTGAATGAGCTTACATCATACGACTCTTCCATTTCCAACACAACTTGTATCTTATCCAAATTGGTCTTCAATCTCTCCTTGCATACTATGTGTCTCAACAAGCTCTTCCATTGCCAACACAACTTGTATCTTATCCAAATTGGTCTTCAATCTCTCCTTGCATACTATGTGTCTCAAAAATTTTCCATATGAAACCAACAATTTGCACTTGATTGGGTTCAATGCGAAACGAGCCTTTCTACACAACTTCATGCATTCTTTCAGCTACCTCAAATGTTCGTCCATTCTACCATATGACTAATCATCCAAAAAATCTTTAAATTCTCTAGTGGACATTTGGTCGAAAATGTATAAGATTATTCTTTGAAATGTAGCTGGGGCATTGCATAGACCAAAAAACATTCGATTATATGCATATATGTTGTTATATACTACAAACGTGGTCTTGAACTTATCTTCTTCCGCAATGCTACTTAGTTTTATGTAGAGAATTCATCCAAAAAGGAATAGATATCGTGCCTAGCTACTTCAATATTGAATCAGTGAATGGGATCAGGAAGGGGTCCTTTACATTAACTGCATTCACACTTCAAAAATCTACATAGATTTGAATCTTGTTTACTTCTTTCTTCAAGGTTATTACGATTGAGGAGAACCACTTGCTCCTGTGACCTTGAAGATAATTCCTGTATCTAGCATCTTTTGTATTTTAGTGTTCACCAATGCTATGTACTTCGGTTTCATGCAATACAGTCTTCTTCTTACCGGTTGCGCATCTCGTATCAATGAAATCCTGTGTACGCACAACTCAGGTGGAATCCCCTTCAAGTCCTTTGTATGCCCATGCAAAAACATCTTTATATTGCATGAAAATTCTGATAGTAGTAGCTTTCAGTACTGGATCCCAATCATTTCCACAATGAATAATCTTCGACTCATTTCCCTCACCAAGGTTTATCTCCACCATATTTGGTCCTTCATATCTAATGGTGTTTGGTTCGGCTTGTGCCTTGATTACATTGATTGAATGTGCTGGTTTTTCATCAATCACCGCCTCTCCAATTGTGTATTCTCATCAATCACCGCCTCTCCAATTGTGTATTCCGCAATTTTTTTGGATATGTCCATTTTTCTTTATCTTCTCTTGGTGCAGATTTTACTCTCACTTGTCTCTCCAACTTCACATGTGACCTTCTTCTTGTTCTTCTAGTGCTCATCATCTTCTACATGAATACATTGGGGTTTAAAATTTCATAATCCCACATTAGCTAATGGAAGAGTCCACTATCCGAATGTGTAATTACCCAAATCCAACCAACCGAGAGAGTGTATTTTTTTTTTTTTGCACAGGTAAGGTTCACAAAGATGTTCCCATACTCTTTTCATTTTTAAAAAGGCATAACCACATTTTAGATCTTGTCACTGCAAACGACTCTCAAGTGGACAGAAGTAGCCAACATCCTGTGGTTCTGGGGTTCACCTTTCTATACCTCCACGGTAGAAAGGATGCTTTCAATGGTCCCACCACATTTCTTACATTCTTCCCGAATGTAAGACATTTGACCGTAGCATAAGGATTATCCCTTCTCAGTCTTTAGAGAAAAGGGACGTTGATTTCCTCACCATACATTAGTTTGTCTATGTAGGTTTTCTCTGGCGTAATGCCTTAAAGCCTAATTATCACACCTCTGCGATGAGTTAACTAGCGCCTTAGTGCTTAATTACCACACCTCCGCTGTGGACTAATTAAGGCTATTACCACTCCGCATGATAATTCGCATGGCCACCCGATCCTTCCCGTTCAAGGTGCCATCACTTATATTACTTTGCGAATGGATTCCTTGCTTCCACGGTAGGAATTATAGTCCAAGCCTCACTGCTTAGGACTCTCCCGAAAGCCTCCATGCTTTGGGGTACACCCGAGCACCGCTCTAGATGTAACCATCGCAATAAACCTGGGTGTCGCCTCTCCGCAACTTTCCTCAGGATTTTGGGATTCATCTGGTTTAAGGGTTCTAACATGGCTACTAAATTTATGCCCTCCCAAGATACCCTTTTCAACCCATAAATACACCATTTCAAAATAATCATAACTCTCTCATTAAGAAAAGAAACTCTAGATTTAAGCATCATAATATATTGCTAAAGATATGATAATTCCAACATTTCCATCTCATACTAGATTAGAACATCATAGCATAATAAAGCAAGAGTTTCCATCCTACACTTTCAACATCTAAATTAAGGAATATACAAGGGGTAACAATTCTAACATAAGCTCATAAATAACTACATCATATCCAAAATCGAATAGTTAAAATTTCATAAAAATAAGAGTCTCCCCAATACCCACATTTCAAAATAACCTTACATGTTCACACTTTTTCACAAATGATTTGATTTGGAGTTGATAAATTCCATACAAGATGTCATTACATTACCAAAATACACGTATGAAATCTACAATTTCCTTCACATCAAATCTGGTTGTCTTCTCTCCAGAGCATGATGATGTCGGAGTGTGGGATCAGGACAGCTCATATGCGTGTGTATATATATATATATATATATGCATTTCTATATGCTCTTTCATTTACACAATTGCATTAAACAATTAGCAAGTAAATTCATGCATGAGAGAGTCCATACTTCTCTCCTATTACTTTTCCCTAACCAAACAAATCTTAGGAAAAGATATATTCATGCAAATTCTGTTTTCCTTCCATCATTGTAACACATTGTTTCATAGGAGAGAACCCCATAATTCTCTCTATATTAGCTTCCCTTATCTACATAAGCCTCGGGAATAGCTAATATACATGTTGACATTTATTATGCCAATAGAAATAAGTCCTTATTGATTCCAAGAAAAGAAACTATCCTTTAGTTAAAATATAACTTTTGAAAGCTTACTGTTTGTATAAACTTAATGAAAGCTAAATAAAATTCCTTGTCAATTAAAATATTTTAACCAGTAGTTTCCTTTTGAAAGACAACATTAATGACTTCTTTTTCAAAGGTAATTAATATATGAGAATTACTTTGAAGGAAGCGCATTCCAGAATATATCAACAATGTTCATATTCGCTTTATTTTCCCTACACTTAACTTTTCTTTAAAGAAATGATATATGTTTCTTGGAATCCATTTTCTCTAAATCAAAGAAACACAATATTATTTTATCAAAACCGTATAACCTAAAACGCTTCTTGTTAGTACAATGTATTCGGTATTGTTTTTTTTTTTTCATTCCTTTCTATGTTAGAAAGGGACGATATTCCAAGTTAAAAGTTTCTCCTAAGTTTCCAACAGATGCTGCATTTCTTATAACATTAAGCACTTAAACTAATGTTTCAATACTACAGGCTGGATAATGCAGTAGGAAGACGTCTAACATGATAATTTCGGGCTGCTGTTTTGAAGCATGACAAAGGCAATCATATCTCATGCTGTGGTAAAATGCCCTTCGGCATTCTAAAGGAAGAACAATTCTCAAACTAAATCAGGACACAATGCTCCTTTTTAATGAATAAACCTGGACAGCCAGCCCTGTATGTTTTTAAGACACGGTGCACTGAACAAACCACAGGTGCCTAAACGTTCTAAGGATCCCTTCTGGATATAAGCACTGAGGTCTAATAAAAAAGGAAACAGTCCGTTTTCAGCTCAGACGCCTTTCTACCCGGATTTGCTAACACATAAAGGTATTCATTGTCTTCGATGGAAAGAATAACTTAGTCTTTCACTTATAGTAATGGGTTCCATCGGCTGGATGACGTCCAAAGATTGGTAAAAGAATAGAGCAGCTACAATTAGAAACATGGCTTAAAAACACTGGTTTTTTCCCATGCACAAGGCAAGCTATGATAGCAAAAACGTTCTATCTCTGTTCTTAAATATTTTAATGAAACAACATCTACATAGGCAGTTACATAATTCATGCAAAAGTATCCACTAAAAAACATGTAAGCAAACTTACACACAAAAGCATTCATATGATCACTAAAGCAATGCATGCAAAGGTAATATTATTTTTTTATTTTTTACATGGTGGAATCGGTAGCCGCCACGAATCCGGGCAGGCTGTCCGGATTTTATGGCCGCCACAGTATTTTGCGTTGTCTGCCCCGGAAGCTGCCACACAGTTCTTCGCGCAATCCGCCCCTATAACCACCATGCCACAATCATTTTAAACCTTTTACGCCGCTGAAAGCACCAAGAAAGGGACAAGCGTTCAGTCGGACGAGGCGCGAGATTTGAACCTTGGACCTCCGTCCCCCTTACGGGGTTTGGTTGAACCAATTGATCTACACCTCAAACCTCACGCAAAGGTAATATTAGATCCAACCTGGTGCTTAATTCTCAGTGAAATACAAGAACTTCAAGGCTTTCTCTTGGAAGATGCAACATTTCTTCATCCCTTCCGTTATGCTTTCCTTGGTATTTTCCCTTTTTTTCCCCTTGTTTTCCCCCAAAAAAGCCATTCAAAAGGAGATAATTTGTAATTGCATTTCCCAACCACCTTTGCTTGTTGGGTAAGACCTTTTTAAAGAAAAAAACTATAATTCAATTTTTCCTTCCAAACTTCGGGTGCCCGAAAATAAGCCTAGTATGGTTATTTAATTAATAATACCATATTATTAATATTTTTTATATAAATTGCCCTTTCAACTAATTAAAATAATACCTATTGTTAATATTAATTATTAACATAGGTATTAAGCATTAATAAATCCAATCATTATTCTATGCATAAAACACATGCCAGATATGCCAATTATTCAACACAAACACATTATACCACCTTGGTCCTTAAGCAGCAGGTTTTTTATGATAACTGCCATGTCATCACCTGACTACCCAGAACTGCTCCTTTACTCAAGCAATCTCTTGGCCGGTGGTGTAATGTAAACAAGCACACAACTTATGAAATGCATCTACATGAGGGTACCATGTTACCCTAGAGCTGTCATAGAATATTACATCTGCCATCATTTCCCCTTTTAGGTCTCTCGAATTTGGTGGTTGTCCCATTTCAATCCACCCACGAGAGTACCTAGTCTTGCAACCATACACATCATCAACAATACCATATTCTAGCATAATCAAAACATAAAATGCAATTAACCACTTATCATGATAATATAAATCAGATTAAGCATTGAAAAACCACACATCAATACATAATCAATATCCTTGATAAGTCTTGCCAAAGAGGGCTGTGACAAAATGTGCATCATCTTCTGAGCATTCCTACAACTCAAGTACTCTTTCATTTGGCTCTTGCTCCTCATCGTCATCGGATGATGAAGTACTTGACTCATCAAAAGTTGCAATATCTTGGCTCACGGACTGATTCTTCAGGTTTATCATGTATTTGTATTGTCCCTTCTTGAATGTGAGACGCTCCTTTTCCCAATTATGATTTACTTTCGTCATGTGCAACCACCCTCGTCCAAGTAATGCATCATATGCTGGCTTTTGCATTGTGATTACAACAAAATCCATGATAAAATTTTGGTCCGTGATTCTTAATTTTTGAATTGTGAGCACTCCTTTCATTTCTATGCCATATTGGTCTGCACCATATAGTTGGAAATTTGGAGACCACAAAAAGGGTGCTCCAATATCCTTCCATGTCTTTTCGGGCATGACATTCACACTTGAGCTGCCATCCATGATCACTTGTGTCAGCTTATGGTTTAATATCTCCATATGAATTAATGTTGGTTTCTTTCCTACTTCGAACATCGACACAGTTGGGTCAATTATCATTCGTACTTCTTGGTACATTGGTGTCTCCACAACATCCTTTGTCTTTGCTCTCTTTTACTGATGCAAAAAGGTTTGGTATTGAATCCAATAAACTAGACACCTTGACCTCCGCTTGTGTGTTTAACACTTGTGCTGCTAATTTTTTGGTTGGTGATCTTTTATCTTGGCTCTTTTCTACCTCGATTGGC
Source organism: Wollemia nobilis (assembly GCA_028583015.1). NCBI lineage: Eukaryota > Viridiplantae > Streptophyta > Pinopsida > Araucariales > Araucariaceae > Wollemia > Wollemia nobilis. The sequence continues at coordinate 355,452 of JAQPPZ010017049.1, read as the reverse complement.
TTCTTCATCTATTTCTCATGGAGAAGTCTTTCTTTCTTCATTTTCTGCATTTCTTCTTCTAAGAGATTGTGTTTCTCTTGCCATCTTTCCTTCACCTCAACAAGATTTGGCTACTGGTCGGTTTTCGTTGCCTGCGCCCTTGTCACAGCCAGCACCTTTTTATCTTTGTCTTATTAATTCCTTCTTGCTTCTCCAATATCAATAAAGTTTATGTTCTAAATTCCACTGGAACTCGCTTGCTTTGGGCAAGTTACTTGTTTATGGTTGACCTGTCCACTCCATCTACATGTGTGGATTATTGCTTCCGCTACTATCCTCTACTTGTGGGTTGGAACAGTTTCTTGCGAATGTCCCAACTCTTGACATCTTCTACATTGTATGATTGGTCTTCCATCCGAATCATACTGTAAACGGCTTTGCCCTCCTTGTTGTCAATTATTTTGTCTTCCTCTGCGAGGGTTGTTCTGATATTTTCCGCTCTTTGCTCCTTGTCCATTCCTTGGTGTACTTGGTTTTTCTTTTGGTCCTTCCTTTTGTACTAAAAAGGTTTGATGCCTTGCACTTAAATTGAATGGACACTCCCCAACTGCATGTCCCATAACATCACATATGTTATAGTGGGCATTCTTAGAACAAGTTATGTTCGTATTCCTCTCTGTTTACATTACGTGCACCAAACTTCCTTCATTTTCTCGCCTTTCACTTCACTTATCATCCTCTCAAAGCCCTTTTTCATATACTGGATTGCTTTATGCAAATCTTCTTTGTTACTATCTGAGTCATCACTTTGGAAGTGGCTTATTCTAGTTGCAGTTTGCTTGGCTTCACCTTCGAAGTTTCTCACCCTTTCATATGCTTCTTCGTATGTTGTGGACGGTATTATCTTCATCTTCTTCTTATACTGTGGTAATAGTCCATCAATGAACCATCTTTTCAGCAATCCATTTGCCGGTTGCATCTCCATTTTATTAGTAAGCTGCTTTAGTTGTCTGTTATAGGACTTTATATCTTCATCCTTCTTTTGCTTAGTGGAATATATTTCTGTTATAATTTTTGTATCATCTCGCAATAGTCTGAATTCCTTCTTGAATTTATCCAAGTTTGTCCATGTTGTGAAAGGTTCTGTTGCTTCTCGCTTCAAGTGCCAATCAATTGCATTTCCTCTCAATGTGGTTGGGAACAATTGCAGCCATGCATCTAGGTCACGCACCCCATTAGCTTTCCATATTGTAGTACACGTTCCTATGTGACGTTCAGGATCTTATTTCCCATCACCAGAATAGGGTGGGCACTTTTGTTTTCCTGCCATGTTCGCAATATTCACCATTGGGGGTTGGTTCTCTTCACGTGACTGCTCCCCACTTGATTATTGCTCAGATGGCGTCTCCTCTTCTGGTATTTCTAGCACCTCTTCACTTAGTGCCTTTGTTCTTGAGACTTTTTTGTTTTGAACCTCTGTTCGTCGCACTTCTTCGACCCAAGGTACTTATTCACCCTCCGTATTGTCCAATGAACCTCTTCTCATGCGAATATTTCACCTTGAAATTCTTAGTGCGAAGCTGTACTGAGATAAGGAATTCAGTGCCAAAGATAATTCTGATTATGGCTCTGCACAAAGTATTGATAAAAGCAACACTGATATGGTATTCCAATAACATAATTTTTCATTAAATGAAACATGGAAATACAAATAAGAGTAATTGTAGGAATTCAAGATAGGTAATATTACTATCACGGGCCTCTTTGAGAGGGCAGCTTCCTTACAAAATATGCAAATTCTTCACTAGCCCGTGAGGGTTACATCCTTCCCATTTTATAATATTTACAAGCATATTTCCTGATAATTTATGACACTATTCTATGACAGTATTCTATGACAATATTCCTAACTACCTATTTTATGACAGTTACATTCTTGATGCCAAGTGGTTACAAAACTGTTACATTCATAATTCTAAGAAAACAAAGCAATTACACACATGATTCTATGACAAAGTAGTTATATACATGATTCTATGACACACACTCCTAACTTAACACGTGGCCCACTTCTAACTTGATACATGGTCCACTTTACATACAATAAATATCATATGCCCCTATGAGTTACAAGTGTCGGGTATGTAACATGCCACCCCCCTTAAAGAAGCTTTGTCCTCAAAGCTGAAAGGTGGGGAACTGTTGCTGAAAGTCCTGCAATATCTCTCATGTGGATGTGGCATATTTTGGTTGCAACCCTTGCTATTGCACTAGCACTTCATTGATATCATGACAGCAGAGATTTTGAGTTCTGTGATCCAGAATGGTTGTAGGCTGCAAAAGAATGGATCCCTCTTCATCCAATTCAGGAAGGACTGTCTGTACTTGAGTATGTGTGCCCACCACTTTTTTTAGGCAAGATACATGAAAAATTGGGTTAAACTTGGATGTTGTCCATAGAACGTGGGGGCTAGCTTATGTCGACCCTTTTGTTTGAGGGACATTTGTTTATAAGGTTGAAGACGAAGGAAGACCATGTTGCCCTCAGCAAATTCCCTCTTAGTTTTGTGTTTATCTGCTTGTTGTTTCATACGGTTTTGGGTGGTAGCTAAATTTTGTTTTAGAGTTGCTAAGACTTCCTGCCTGCAATTAAGAACTGTGTCAATTGCTTCAACCCTTGAGCTGCTTGGCAGGTAAGAAGTGAGTGTTGGGGGTGGTTGATCATATATTGCTTCATATAGTGCCATCCTTGTGGCTGTGTGAAAAGTGGTATTGTACCACCATTTGGCTAAGGGAAGCTATTGATTCCATTTGGATTGGTTATTCGAAACAAAACATTGGAGATATGTCTCAAGACATTTATTCACCACCTCCGTCTGGCCATTAGTTTGTGGGTGACAGGATGTGCTTCTTTTCAACTGGGTACCCTGAATGCGATGGAGTACCTCCCAAAATTTACTAGTGAACACCTTATTGCAATCACTGACTATGGCCGGCCTTCTTGCATAAGTCCTAACTCCAATTCCACTCCAGAGGTATCACTTTCATTGATAAAAGTTTTGGAAAAATCAAGTATGGCTAAGACTAGTGTACGACACATGGCATCCTTCAAAGTCAAAAAAGCTTGCTTAGCTACACTGTTCCGTGTGAATGCATCCTTATGAAACATAGCTTTCAAAGGGGCCTCCATCTTCCCATTAAATCAAGTATGGCTAAGACTAGTGTACGACACATGGCATCCTTCAAAGTCAAAAAAGCTTGCTTAGCTACACTGTTCCGTGTGAATGCATCCTTATGAAACATAGCTTTCAAAGGGGCCTCCATCTTCCCATTGTCCTTGACAAACTTTCAGTTATATCCTATAAGGTTGAGGAATCCTTGAAGGCTCTTCAATGTTTTGGGTTTGGGCCATTGCTTCATGGCCTCAATATTTGCTAGATCTACGTGGACACCGTATCTAGCCAAAATGTGCCTCAAATATTCTACTGTAGTTGCCCCAAAGGTGCATTTCGATTGTTTGACATACAACCGGTTTTGTTGCAAGACTTCAACACGTGATCAACATGTTGTAGGTGCTCTTCCCATGTTTTATTGTAGATCAGTATGTCATCAAAAGAGACCAATGTAAACTTTTGTAGATAGGATTTTAGAACACTATTCATCAAGACTTGGAAAGTTGATGGTGCATTGTTGAGCTCAAAGGGCATGACCAAGAATTCGTAATGCCCCTTGTGAGACCTAAAAGCTGTTTTGGGGACATCCTCCTTTTGAATGTGAATTTGATGATACCTTGACTTGAGGTTCAATTTGGTAAAATATTAATCATCATGCATTTCATCCAACAAATCATCATTCACAGGGATGGGAAACTTATCTTTGATGGTTATATTATTGAGTTACCGAAAGTCCCCACACATTCTCCATGACCCATCCTTCTTCCTAACCAGTAAGAAAGGGGATAAAAAAGGACTTGTACTTGGACGGATTAGCCGTGCATCCAATAGTTCCTTCACCTATTGCTCAATCTCACTCTTTTGGTGATAGGGGTACCTGTAAGGCTGAATGTTTGGAGGTTGACTCCCGAGATTAAGTTGAATCTATGATCTTCCAGCCGACTAGGCGGTAGCTGTTTAGGCTCGATGAAGGCTTGTTGATTCTTAGTTAAGATGGCTAACAAGTCTGAAAGCATCCTTTCATCTTGGATAAAACATAACTGCATTTGGCAAAATCTACCCATATTTGCCCTATGACCCTTCTTAATCAATCTCTACATTTGATGGGATGTTATAATTTGGAGATTGCCAACTTTCACTCTCTGAATGGTGTGGGTTACATTATTTACAGTGAAATACATCCAAAGTTCTGAGAAGTTCCAAGACACTGTTCCTAATGTTCGTAGCCAAGGGCAACCTAATACAATGTCCACTTCACCCAATGGGACTGCATAGAGATCAGTCTGACAATGAGTCACCTATGGATAGATGAGCATTTCAACACCTCCCATTACAAGTCATGATATCCCTTTTAGCAATTTTTACCTGGACTTGATCACGGTCATAGATGAAACCACAGTAGAGAAAATCAGAATTGGCTTGGAATCGGACTGGAAAAAGAATAGGGAAAAATCGAGAATTGGGAAAAATCAGCAAAAACAAAAGGACCGAAGAAAACACAAATTTTCATTGAAAAAGAGTCTTTTTCATGCATATCAGTGATATCACAATGAATTAACATTTTGCAAATCAAATATTAATGATGTAAGAATGTAAGCTTAAACTACACATGAAAGTGGCAAGTGATAGAAGCTTAAACTACACATGAAAGTGACAAAACACATATTGTATTGCTTATAATATAAAAAGGTACAAATTACAAAATGTGTTATTAGTCATGACAAATTTTCAGATACAATGGCTCAATGTCTTTGAATGCCTTTGCCATTTGCTCTAGCAGAAGCTCTAGTCTCTCTTTGTTGATGTGTTGTGCCTTGGTTGTTATCAGCTATGCTTGGTCTTCGAAGTTTTGTAATTCATCCTCGGAGAAGAGGGGCTCTTCTTGCTGCTCTTGCTGTGGATATGTGATCCATTTAGATGATGGATCAATCTCACTTAGGTCAATGGCCTCGATACTTGTTTCTGTAATTCTTTTATGGTGGAGGCGAAGGTTGTAATGAACAAACACAAGATCATTCAACTTTTCTTGTGTAAGCCTTTGCACTTCTTGGAGTGTTTGTGCTCAAACATACTCTAATTGCGCTCACAACCTGAAGCGTTGCATGGTTGAGATAAGAATTTGATGGCCAAGCATTGCAGATTGGGCATAAATGCACCAAAGTTGTCTCACCATAAATCTAGAAACAACAAAAAAAAAATTAATAATTCACATGTAAAATAGTAAATTGAGATTATCTTTTAAACAAAAATCAAAAGACAAAATAAATAATAATTTGATGAGGGTTACCTGGCCTCAATTTTGACCTCATTCAAATGCATTGCTCAGATGGGAAAAGGATGCCCCGACATTCCTTATAAGATTGTATCTCTTCCTGTACCTTATCACGCAATTCCCTATCAGGGCACATGCGGTCAAGGCAAGCTCGAAGGCCCGCCATCACCTCATAATCGACATGAAATGTATCAGAATAAAAATTTGGGGGTTCAAGTAGTACCCTACTGCATGAAGAGGGCTATGGATCTGAGATGTCCATCATCTATCAATGATATCCCAAATGGGACCGTATTTGCTACGAACATGTCCATAAAATGAGGCAATTGCCTCTTTTGCCTTGTCCATAGCCTCATATACATATGCCATTGTAGATTGTTCTCCTTCAACAAGACGGAGAACCCTCACCAAAGGCTCAGACACCTGAAAAAAAGGTAAAATAATTAAAATAAAAATATTTTACAGCAAAACAAAATTACAAAGTACAACACAAGATTCGCAAATGGAAAAATATTTTAATTTAAAAAAATAAATAATAAAATAAATTAATAAACTTAGTCTTGTACCTTGATGGCCTCATTCATGGCTACCCAGAAGGGCTCAAACAACTAGGCATATACCTTTTGCCCCTCACTGGAGAATCAGTATCTAGCAACTTGTTCGGAATTCCAGTCACCACTCACAAACATCTGCTTTAATGACCCTCTTGCATTATAGATGCTCAGCAATGTCACGAAGTTTATGGCAAAGCATGTAACTCCAACTCGTACTAGCTCTCTCCCACCAGTAAATTGCCTTATAAGCTGGAGGACTCATTCATGGTTAGATGAATTTTGTGATAGTCCTAGACTTTTGTACAACCTCTGCCACCCAAGGTAATTTCCCAATGTCTTCAAGGAGAAAATCAAGACAATGGGTTGCACATGGGATCCAAAAAACAGTGGGGAATCTCTCCTCCAAAATTATACTGGCTGGTACATACGTTGTTGTGTTGTCCATGATGACTTGGACAACATTCTCCTCCCCGATCTCCAACACAACCTCTCCCAAAAACCCTGCAAGCATTTTGACACTCTTAACTTGTGTCGATGCATATATTGACTTGAAAAATGCAATTCCCTATAGCAACAACCAAAAAATTAATTAAGGTTATAGTTTTTTTTAGAATGCAATTCCATCTACTATCTTGTGTCATATATAATTTTTTTATATTAATTCTTAAATTTGATGCTTTATCTCATTTTCAAAGACAACATCAATTTATTAGTGCATTGGGCAGAGACAATCTTAGGATCAAATTAATTGGTTGCTTCACTTGACAATGCAATGGCATCCATGTGAGTGATGTGAATACATCCCATATCCTAACACTATTTGGTCCAACGGTTGTCGTTGCCTTGTCTGGACAGCTGCAATAGTACAAGTTGCTATGACGACTTTCCTATCTTGACAGGGCTTTAGCATTTGGAGCACAAACATGACAGTTTGTTTGATCAACTTTTAACATTATATGGACTGATCAAGGAAACTTTAGTAGCATGAGTTACGTCTTGTGTCTTATAGAATTGTCCTTTTAGAGTGATGATGTCACTTCAAGTCCTTGAATCATAGACCACATAGCGCTCCCACATGTCTAGTTAGGTAATAAGAATATCACATACATCTAATTGAACCACATCACAAAGTACTATATCCTAGAAGGGCTTGATAGTGAAATGGGAAGGCACTATTGTTTCATGATACATAGCTTTTCCTTGGTGAACCCAACCAACATTATATTGTTGTAGGTTAGGTGCCATCCTTAGTATCATTCTTTTAACATTGGTTATAGAAATAAGGTTCTTTTGGCTACCATTATTTATGATGAAATGTAGAGCTTTCACTGACGTTCACGTTTATGAGTTGAAAAGACTAATTTTCCTCATGGTGTATGTTGCTGACACTTTTATCATTGCAATGATGGCTTCTAGATTTGCTTCCAAGAGTTGTTTGCCTTTGTTTCGTGTTGGTGCGAGAGTTTTTTTTTTTGTATTTACATGGTGGAATCGGTAGCCGCCACGAATCCGGGCAAGCTGTCCAGCTTTTATGGCCGCCACAGTATTCTGCGCTGTCCGCCCCGGAAGCCGCCACACGGATCTTCGCGCGATCCGCCCCTATAACCACCATGCCACAATCATTTTAAACCTTTTACGCCGCTGAAAGCACCAGGAAAGGGACAAGCGTTCAATCCCGGCGAGGCTCGAGATTTGAACCTTGGACCTCCGCCCCCCTTATGGGGTTTGGATGAACCAATTGGTCTACACCTCGGACCTCTCGGTGCGAGAGTTATTGTCGACTTTTTTATTTATTATTACATGCATTTTGATTATGAGATTGACTTATGGTTCCTTGCCCGCATGTTTTTTTTTCTTTTGTATTTGCTCCCATATTTGGTTTTGTTATTGTTTCTTGTGTCACAACTTGCTATTTGGTCTCAAATTTGAGACCACCTTTATCCTTCTTGGGCTATGACTTTTGGTCGGTAAAGCCTTTCTCTTTCTTTTTTTATATTTACATGGTGGAATCGATAGCCGCCACAAATCCGGGCAGGCTGTCCAGCTTTTATGGCCGCCACAGTATTCTGCGTTGTCCGCCCCGGAAGCCGCCACACAGATCTTCGCACAATCCGCACCTATAACCACCATGCCACAATCATTTTAAACCTTTTACGCCGCTGAAAGCACCAGGAAAGGGACAAGCGTTCAGTCCGGCGAGGCCCGAGATTCTTTTTGATAACTTTTATTCTTGAACTTTTCTTCAATATTGATTACATATTAGAAGGCCTCCCCTAATTTTACAATTTAAAAAAAATCCATATAGTCTAAACGTACAAATGTAAACCACTATGAACCTTGAGAAATTTGTGCCTCTTTGTGTCTTGTATATCAATAGTTATTGATGGTTTATTTAACACATTTGTAATTCTTCACTCATTGGTCTCATCCTTGCCATAGTTAATGCCACTTGAAATTTTGTTCATTATAGTTTCCCACAGGATGGTAGACATCCTTGATCGCATCCACAAGCGGGTTTTAAATTAATTGTTTGCATTTTGATTCTTCTTGGCCTGGGCTGAATACGATTCCCACTAATTTCTCACAAGCACAATAGTTCTCAACAATTCAAATATGGTTTTTTATTTTTGGAAATATAATGCACAACAAAATATTGTTGCAAATGATCCCACCAATTTTTTATTGCCTTTGCATCACCATTTCTTTTAAAAAATGGAAATTTAGAAATTTAAGTGTATCTTAATTGGGGATGAGCCTCCAAAGCTCCTCCTTCTTGAAGGAGGATGAGTCCCAGTCCCTAATGGGACTCATTGAAAGAATTTGTGCAAATTGGTTAATCATCTTATATCTCTATTTCACCAATGCTTCATTCAACATCTGTATTTTTCCATCTAAGATTGTTTCAAATTTTGGCGCTCAGGGGAATTTTAAATCTGAAGGGGGCAGGAACCTGCTTTCCAATGAAGGTGATGGCGATCGATGCAAGCTTGCTTTTGATGATGATGCGGCGGGACTAGTAGGAGTCAAGGGTGGCGGAGCTAGCCCCCCCCCAGACCTGTTGGCAATGGAATCGGCCTAGATGCAGATTTTCTAAGTCTACAACGCTCTAGACCCGCTGCCAAGCATTGAATGTCCGAAGGAAAGGAATGTCCTCCGTGACAATCTCCAATAGGGCTGGTTCCATTGCCAATAGTTTCTGGCACGCCCGGTTGGCCTCCCAAAGTTTGCCAGGTTGCGAACAGGATGCAACGTGGTAGGTTATCATGCATGCCAGTACTCATACAATTAATGATTAGCGTGGCGAAGAGATTTACCACATGGGAGCCTTCTTCGAGTACTGGTTGTAGTGATGGCTGGAGCCAATACCACCACTTTAGAGAGTCCACTGGTTGCAGAATCTTGAGTACGGGTTCCTCTAACTCCTTGATGTGACAGCAGGATTTTTCTGGCGATAGGCCTTCTGTCGGGATCTCCTCAGGATCAGCATCCTGATGAGGCATGCTTATGGGGTTTTGGCTAAATACTTGCATGCATACCCTGGGACAAAAAAGGTGCAAAAATGTGCCCTCTTTGCTCTCAGAATCTGCTGCTTGAGCCTGTTCCCCTTCTTGGCCCATCTCCTGATGGAAACTGCAAGCAACCATATTATCCATTGCTTGAGCAGTGCTTGCATATTCCCTTTGTTGGCCTTGGACAAGATCTACCTCTTGAGCTCCACACAACTGCATTCCAGGTCTCTGCACAGTTTGAGGGATCTGCCATTGTGAATACTGCGTGGGATAGACGGGAGTAGCAACTATTGGGGAGATTGATGGAAAGATAGTTTCTCTCCACTGTATTTTTCCTGTCAGGAGCAAAAGTTGCTCTGCTTGCACTGCTTCCTGAAAGACTTGAGGGAATCTCTGTTCCCCTGGTTGCAGTAGGAGGAGGCTTATGTCCGGGTGGAAAGCCCGAATATAGTAGAAATGGGCCCTCCAAGCAACGGATTTTGGCGACACTCAGGAGAGAGGTAAGACCTGATGTTATATTTATTCAAGAAACTAAGATGGATAGTTCTAATGCAGAGGTAGTTAAAAAATTAGTTTGGAAGGAGGTGGGTTTTGCAACAAATTCTGCCAATGGAGCTTTTGGGGGTCTTCTTTGTCTATGGGACCCTGAGAAACTGGATGGATCCATTCTATTTATTTTTGATAGAGTGATTAATATTCTATTTTGTAGTAAGGACTCTGGGTAGAGATGGATTATGTCTAATATTTATACCCCTAATATGACCCCTAACAGGAATCTACTATGGGAATATCTGAGCTCTATGAGAGAAATTTTCAAGGGGAAATTGGATTCTCGTTGGGGACTTCAATACCCCCTTATACCCTTCGGATAAAAAGGGTGGTAGTGATTGTGGTTCTAAAAGTATGGAGGATTTTGCTGCATTTATTAATAATCAGGAGTTGATGGATGTGGATTTGAAGGGGTCTAAATACACTTGGAGTAACAGGTGTTTGGGCAATCAGAATATTCAGATTAGGTTGGATAGGGTGTTAGTCTCCAAGGAAGGTCTTCCAGTGTTCGGAGATGCGTCCCTTTGCTCTCTCCCCAAAGTGGGGTCCGATCATAATCCTCTGGTGTTTGAAAAAGTCCCAAACTCTAGTTTTTTTCCTAGACCCTTCAGGTTTGAGGCAATGTGGCTGCAACATCAGGGCTTAGAATCCAGAATTTTGGAATGGTGGTCTCGGGGTTTTTCGGGCCCTCTTATTTCTCAAGTGGCTTCAAAGCTCAGATTTGTTAAAGCTAATCTTAAGGTTTGGAACAAGTACATTTTGGGAATGTGTTCCAGAGGAAAAAAGAGTTGGTTGAACAGTTAAAGGAAGTTGAATTAAATTTGGAGTTAGGAGAGGTGACTAAAGGGGATAGACGTAGGGAAAGAAAACTGTTAGCAGATTTCCATAACATGTTGGCGGATGAAGAAATTTTGTGGCGTCAAAAATCAAGATCCCTCTGGCTACGTGAAGGTGATAGGAACACAAAATTCTTTCACACGTCCACCTTAAGGCATAGGAGCAATAATAGAGTTAGAGAAATTATGAAATCAGATGGTGTTATCTCGAAGGATATTATAGAAATCAGGAAAGAAGCGGTCGAGTTTTTCAAAACCCTCCTCTGCTCTAGGGATGATAGGGATCTTCAAGTTGAAGAGAGGCTATTGCACCACATCCCCACCCTGGTTTCATATGATATGAATGAATACCTCTGTGCTCCCTTTTGGGATGAGGAAATTAGGGCCGTTGTCTTCTCTATGGGTGGTCTGAAAGCTCCGAGGCTGGACGACTTTCCTCCTATTTTCTTTCAGAGGTTCTGGCACATCGTTGGTGGTGACATCTATTCAGCTATGAGGGAAATTCAGGAGTCTAATTTAATTCTGGCTGATGTAAACTCAACATTTATAGTTCTTATCCCAAAGTTGGTGGGTGCTAAAGATTACTCTGATTTTAGGCCCATTAGCCTCTGTAATACACTTTTTAAAATTCTCACTAAAACTATGGTGAACAGGCTCAAAGTATGCCTTTCGATAATTATTGACCATCCTCAAAGTGGATTTGTAGCAAGCAGACAAATTTTGGATGGTGTTATTGCAATGCATGAGTTGATTCATTCTGTAGACAAAAGTAGAAGGCCAGGAACTTTCCTCAAACTTGATATGAATAAAGCATACAATCGGGTCTCGTGGAGCTTTCTGCTTAGAGTTCTGGGGAAATTTGGTTTCAAGCCTTGTTGGATTAGATTGGTCAGAGCTTGTATATCATCAGCAAAATTCTCAATCTTAGTTAATGGATCATCGACTGGTTACTTTAGCAATTGTAGAGGCATTCGTCAGAGGGATCCTATGTCTCCGTATCTATTTATTTTATTTGCCGAGTCTTTGGGAAGAGCTCTGAAGGCGAATCCCACAATGGTGGGAATCAAACCTACAACTACCATTGACCCGATATCACACCATCAATTTTTTGATGACACGTTATTATCCTTTTTAGCTTCAATCCCTCAGGCCAGAGCTATCAAAGAGATCCTCCAGGACTATGAAAGAGCGGCTGGGTAGAAAGTGAGTTTGAGGAAAAGTAAGGTGTTCTTCCTGAATACTCCTCCTGAAAGGCAGAGGAAAATTGTTGAGATCTTGGGATGTGAGATTGACTCCCTTCCTTCGGTTTATTTGGGATTGCCAATGTTCAAAGGGGGGATTAAGACTTCTCTATGGGAACTGGTTGTAGAAAGAGTTCAAAGAAAATTGACGGGATGGAAAGGGGTGCTTTTGAGCCAAGTAGGTAAAATTATGCTAGTTAAGTCTACTCTGCAGAGCATACCAGTGTACTTCCTTTCTCTCTTTCGGATTCTAGGAAAGATTCTTCGGAAAATTGAACAAATTCAACGATCCTTTCTTTGGTCTGGTTCTGAGGAGAAGAAGAAATTCTCGCTTGTGGCATGGGATCAAGTGTGTAGTAGGAAAGAGTTGGGAGGTATGGGCTTAAGAAGAATGAAAACGTTAAACAAAGCACTAATAGCTAAACAGGGCTGGAGATTGGTTCAAAAAGATAACGTTAATTGGGTTAAAATATTGTCAACCAAATATTTAGGTAACACTAGTAATTTTCTCACAGACCCAAGTCCTGCCCTTGGCTCAGCATTTTGGCACAACATTGTTAACAACCGCTCTAATATCGTAAAGGGGGGAAGATGGGTGTTAGGTAATGGGCAGAGCATTGATTTTTGGAAAGACACTTGGGCAGCTGACAAACTGTTAGAATCATATCCTCACCTGAGTCTGGTGGAACCAATCACAAGCCAAGCTTTCGGGCCGAAGGTATGTGACTTCATTGTCTTTGTTAATGATAGAAAATGTTGGAAACCTTTTGTTCTTCTAGGGATTTCGTAGGAAGAAGAAATTGCGTTAAAAGCTCTAATGGACATCCTAAAGTGGATGGTTATTCCTAACTAGGATAGGCTAGACAGATTGGTGTGGGGGGTTGAGAAGGACGGTTGATTTTCTGTTAAGTCAGCCTACTTGTTGTTAGATGTTCCCTTTGATCCCTGGTTTCCTATTAGTAATATCTAGTTGAAGGGTCTTACCCCCAAAGTTAATGTTTTCTTTTGGTTGGTGGCTCAAGGGAAGTGCCTTACATTGGATAATTTGCAGAAAAGGGGATTGGTTATCCCGAATAGATGCTACTTGTGTGGTAGTGTTGAAGAATCACCTGTGCACCTGTTGTCTGATTGTCCCTTTTCTCAGTCTGTCTTCTCCCAGTTCTTGAGGATCGTTGGTGTGGTTTGGGTTTTTTCGAAGTTGTTTGACTTGATCATTCAATGGAGGTCTCCCTTTCTGTCTTCACATCTTTCGAGCTTTTTGGTCCTTTGGTTTACCTCATGTTTGGTGGTGTATTTGGAAGGAGAGGAATTCTAGAGCCTTTAAAAATATCTCCCATCCGACTGAGTTCGTGGCACTTCGGGCTATTGCTGCCATTGTTGAAAATGTGGATGCAATTCCTTTAGATAAGGTCACTTCCGTTGGGGAGTTGGCGGTGGAGTCGATTCTTGGATTTAGAGATTATTCTCCCGATCATCGCCCTAAAGCTCTTGCCAGATAGACTACTATTTGGGAACCTCCTCCTCCTGGTTGGTTGAAGCTAAATTTCGATGGAGCTTCTAAAGGGAATCCGAGACCAGCCGGTGCGGGGGATTGGTTAGAGACTTTGATGGGAGGATTTTGTTGGCTTTCGCTAAAAATTTAGATCGTCAGACCAGTCATTTTGTGGAGGCGCAAGCTCTCTTTCAAGGGGTTTGTCAACTGGAAATTTTGAATGGTAGGAAGGTAATTATTGAAGGGGATTCCCTCAATATCATTAATATGATCAAAGGTGTTCAGGTCCCTTCTTGGACGATCGCGAACGAACTTGTTGAAACCCAAAGACAGATTTTAACCCTCGAAGTGGTTGAGATTAAGCATGTTTACAGGGAGGGAAATAGATCGGCATATTTTTTAGCAAACTTGGGACTTCTACAGGAAAGATGCACAATTTGGCAGGAGGATTTCCCAGATGGATTAAATCAAATAGATAATGAAATCTCGAGGAGATAATTTGTGTTTTCAAATGGCTCTGATCTGCGATAGTAGGGATCCCTTGGGAAAATTTGTTGAACGCAAGAGTCTGTACCTAAACAGTGGCCGAATTTCGAATTTGAATTATAGAAGAATTCGCGCCACAAATAGTTGTTGTTGTTGGATGTCCTTTTTGGGGGTTTTTGCTTGACTATGTTTTTTCGATAGGTATAGTCTCCTGCGTGAGACATGATGTCTTTTTTGGGGTTCTAGTTGTTGATAGTAAAAGCTCTAGTGTGTTGATGGTTTTAGTTTGGGTTTGTCCTACTCGACTATTATGTAGCTTTGTTGTTTGTCTGTTTCATGGATCCTTTTTGGTTTGCTATGTTGATCTCTATATTCCTTGTATCCAGCTGGTTGGTTGATCCACCTTTGTAAAAGGTTTGGGGTACCTTTCAAAACCCCTTCATCCATCTTATAAAAAAAATCATTGTTTGAAAGGGCAAGGAAGGTGATATGACGAGTTGTGTATTGTGACCATGCTTCCTATAGTTAGACCTTGTCTAAACAAACATACAATACAAACAGTCACTTTAATACCACTATTCTAGATTGTGATGTAACTTGGTTAATAATAAATTAACGTAAAGAGTAAAATTTGCTGAGAATAAGTGTTCAAGAGATGATTCATGTAAAAAAGCGGATAAATCGATTAAAAGCTAAAGTAGAATTTTTATATCTAGGGAAATTTGTGCAATGAATATTTGAGAAGAAACATAGAACGATGTATACTGTTTTTTATGTTTAAATAACATCTTTTTGTGCAATGTCTCATGCTGCATTTTTTTTCATTTTCCTTGCTAGCTAGTAGGATTTATTTAATGGGGTTATATAAGATTTATTCAATGGTGATATGTGTAATGAATACAAATATATTATTTGAGGTCTATATTATTAGTTCTTACAATGATGCAAAAGGTGGGAGATGTTGAACATTGATAGGACCTTATCCAATTGATTAGTTACTTATAATAATGTGGTAAGTGGAAACATGATGGATGGTTTGGAGGAAAATATGATTAATAATTTCGGGATTGAATAAATATTAGAATCTTGAGAAATAATTTAGTATTGCTATTTTTAAAAGTTGTAACACGAGTGGGGCCCGTTTCAATCCCTATAACCAATTAAAAAAAATAATAATGATAAATTATAAATTTATAATTAAAAGCTTTACTACTAATAAATTAAGGAAAGATATCAAGTGGCATTAGTTCAACGGGTTAAATTCCTCAACATTTCAAGAAGGAGACCCAGGTTCGAATCTTGCCAAACAATACATGGATAATATCCAAGCTTTGTTCAAATACCACTATGTGGTGATGATTAATACAGGTGGGGCCTGTTTCAATCCCATATAATCCATTGAAAAAAAAATTAAGGAAAGTACGACAAATGTTGTCACTACCAAGGGGGTTCCTAACTAAATCTAGAGATTGCAAACTAGTATTATGCCAAGATTAAAGACAAGCTAAAGTGCTTGAATTGAGAGCTCAATAAGTCTAAAGAAGCTATGCTAGAGTTTCCCTTAGGACGAGAAAGGTTCAATGAAAAGGCTAGGGATGCCTTGAGCATGGCAGCGTCCATCTTCAATGCTGATGATGACAAAGAAGTAGCATAGGAGCAATTGACTATCATTCATATGTTAAGGAGTAATTCAAAGAGCAAGCCTATAGTCATTGACTTTAGTGACTTCATAGCCCAACAAATTCATGGACTGACCAACTCTAGAGAGAATCAGACCTTTAGGTATTGCTCATTCTTAGCTCATTTAGTGCTATATTAGAACATTTGGATGTTTGAGCACCTGAATATGAAAATGGATGATGAAGAAGGCCAAGCAAGGCCTGTCTCTCTTTGGACAAAATTCCTATGCCAGAGCTTCTCCTATTGTATTTTTTCAAATGAGTTCTTAATACTAGCAGTAAGTGCAGTCAAAGGAGAAAAGGTTTGACGTATATTAGAAGATATTATGAAAATCCTTTGATTACAGATAAAAGGGGACTGATATTTCCTAGAAGCCACCATTTTACACATTTTTGGGTTTAGTAAGCCTGTATATTTGTTGCCAAAGTATGTGACCAAAAGAGTGGCATGTATTGAAATATTGAGGCATGTAGACCTAATTGATGTTGCCTATGCTAGTGGGCAAAGCAAAACAACATTTTATAGGACTCCGATTCAACTGGGGAGCATAACCCAGGATAAAAGAAAGGCAATTGATGAGTTAGAAGCCAAGTTGAAGGAGTTAGGGTTAGAGATTTTTGATGATGCTTGGAATTATGACTCAGATGGCAAGTTTGTTGCATGGTTGAAAAGTATCAGGATCTCTAGAAAATTTGTCCATGAGCCTAGGCTTGATCTCAAAAGATTTCATAGTACAAAAGAGTAAGTTTTCCTGCCTCTCTGAAAAGAGCAATTTGTGTTGCACAAGCCTCAGAAGAAACTATTTGAAAGCTTCTATACACAAGTAAAGGAGGATGACCCCACCCTTCCAATCAACATAACCATGAAGAAATTCCATCAGCAATAAAATAAGAGCAAAAATGGGACAACAATAAAATAAGAGCATGGTGGAAATTCGATCAGGAAATAAATAACATTGAGGTGCATTTTGGAAGCTTGTACCCAAATGAAGATGAAACCTTTAGCCAATGCTATGATGTGGAGCACCTGGGAGAGATGCCCCCCAAGGCATAGAAAAAGGTCAGAGACCATAAAGAAAGGACTTCCAATCACAAATACAGTGCAAACGCTTCTAGATGAAGCTGTGGCGAATTAGTCAGAGTTTCCAAGCAAGAAAATGATGCGAAAAAGGTAAAAAAGAGATGGGACTCCTCCAAGGAAGTGGGGGTTGATACTTCAATTTGAATCACCAGAGGAAAGAGAAAGGAGTGAGGCTGCACTTCAAAATACTCCTTAGTCTCCAGAGGAAGTGGCCAAATTGATTGTCCAGATACAAGAGGAAGTGGTACTGGTCGACGAAGATGTAGCTGCAACATTAGTTACCATTTTTGACTAGGCAACCACTCTAGAAAGAATGAGAGAAATAAGATATGATGACCCTGAAGTTGAACCACTCACTGGCGAAACCTCTTTGTTGGTCTCTACATCCTCTCTTGCAAAAGAGCCTCAGGTTTCCCAAAGTGTTCCAGCCTCACCAGCCCAAATGCTCAATATTATAGCTAAAATGGTTGATGCTCCCTCTAATTCCCCAACAAACTTTGCCATTCAAGAAGTGATAGACCAATCATCCTCAATTCCCGCAATCTCATCAACCACAAGTACCCAAATGCCTCCGCCTTCAACAGTTCCACTTTTCAAGCCTTAAGTTGCATTTCTGCGACCTCTAGAGCAGCAAGAAGGCTTGCAAGCAACCGAGCTGGTTTTGAAGCCGCTCTAGGAGTTTCAAAGGGTTTAGTACTAGAAAAAACAATACAACCAAAAAAAGCGGGTCTTGTTGGCACAATTACCAATTGCAACTCAAATAATTAGTCACTTCGCTCTGCAGAAGGTCTATTTACACGAAAAGAGCCACTAATATCAAAGCCCAAAGGGGAGATAGCAGGATTGTTAAGTGTTGAAAAAAGGGCTTGACCTAAAAAATGTACGGGTCAGATATAAGGTCCAAATCATGTAGGAGGTCGAAAAAATAGTTTCATATGATTGTGAATCATTGAATTGAAGGCTGATGCAGAGGGAAAATGAATTGGAATATGTAAAGAACATCGTGACTCCTAAGCGAAAACCAAAGCCCTACAAAATCAGGTAAATATGTTGTCGAGCGCCTAAAGGAGCAACCTTCAGAATCTCTCCTCAAAGCAAAAGAGGAGCAAGTCAAAAGCCTTGTAGACATGCATGCTACACAAGAAGCTGAATTTAACCAAGAGAGAAAATATTCAATAACAATTGGAAGAGCTAAGGCAAAAAAGTAAAATTGAGCAACACGAGATAATCGAAAGTCTGGTAAAAGAGCTTATTGATACTTACTTGAGTGAGATTTCTAGCATAACAATAACCTTTATCCAGATATTTAGATTTATCAATACAACCACCATTCAAAGTGCTCGGGTGAATCAGGAAATTGAGTTAAGCTTGGTTGAAACCTCTACAAAGCTAGTTGAATCTAGAACTTATAAGGCAAAATTGGCCACTGTATCAGACTCTGAGCTAAGGTCTATCAAGATTCATGATAGAGGCATCAATGCAAAAAGTGATGACCTTTCCTTTAAAAAGAATGGGTTGCGTAGCAGTGCAAAGCCCAGGTAGTTGACTTAGTTACTACTACCGAGAAGCTTGGAAGTGAAATTGGCTCATTTGTTGCAAAAAGGACTCCCCCCTCCCTAGGATGAAAGATGGCAGGCTTGCCACATAACAAGAATATGTGCAACTGCTAAGGTAATATATAGAAGATACCTCTCCTTTTGAAGCATGGTTAGACACTCCTACTGTAGAGGACTTGGCTTTGGCAATAGGACCATTGGCAGAATTAAGGATTCAGATGCATGAAGTCGCGAATCAAACAAGGAACTCCCACGATGACCAGTTTGACCTAGAAACGGTCTACGAATACTTCAAACAAATTTGTGTCCTTCATATGAGGAGTGGGCAGAAATTAAGCAAGCGTTGGACAAGCTGCCAACTTTGTAATGTTCATTATAGTTTCCTTTGCATTATTTTTTGTTTTCTTTTCTAAGCTCGGTGTCCTTGGGACTTTGTTCCAACAAAAATCGGAAGTTTTTTTGAGGGGCACAAAAAAAGCAAGATTTCTGAAGATTGGAAGTTTTGAAAGTTTCGAAGGGGAGGAGAGGAAAATTTCCAAGAGTCGAACTATGACCCACAAGAAACTTCCGAAATACAAAACATTCAAAAGGTCTGATGGGATGGAAAATGAGAAGACTTCCACGAAATACTTCTGACAAGAATCTAGCCCGATCTCGAAAGTTTATTAAGTTTCAATGCAGGAGGACTAGAAAAAGTTCTGACTAACAATTGATAGCTCACATCACCTTGGAAGACAAAAGGCAATTGAGAGAGCATAAGTTCTCCAAGAAGAAAATCATAATGCAAAAAGCGACTAGCAAGGCGGAAGGGTCAGATCAGGTTGTAAGACATCCGTAGTTGTGCACAAGCTCCTAGGAAGGCAAATGAACTGAACTGATAAGCCATTTACTAAGGAGAGTTAAGGATCACCTATTGACATCAATTGGTCTCAATAATTTAAGGAAAGTGGATGGCTTATTAAAGGCAAGGGCATGGGAGCCATAATAGCAACGCTCCTAAATTTGATAATATTAATTACAGAAGGCGCTTCTAACCAGTTTTTAGAATCCCTAAGGGTGGCAGTTGGACATCTAGCAACTCAAAATTAACCTAGAGACCTCGAAGGCCTAAAAGTGATGTAGGGAGGATTAGATCAAGGTGCTAGTAGAGAAATTTTGTTAGAGGCTCCTATACAAGTTTTGGAGGAAAAATTGCTCTTTTTGTAATCTAGAAATAGTAGTTGTGTAGGCATTGTAAAGAATCAACAAGTTGCTTATTCAAGGCTTAAGCTTAATGTGTAACTTTCCTTTCATTTTCTTTTGTATAATAGTACTTGAACCCTGAGTGGTTTTGTGGGCAAGCTTTCAAGCTCTCACTTTTGGCATGGTTTGTAATATTCATACCCCCCCCTCACATATATATATATATATATATATATATATATATATATATATATATATATATATATATATATATATATATTTATATATATATATATCTTGGAAGCTATGACTATTGGGCTTTTTCTGTCCTGTTTTTGGTATGTATGTATGTTTATGTGCATGTGTAAGAGGCCATGACTATCTAATTTTTATCCTGTTTCTTGTATGTGCAATCTATGCTTAACTTTTCATGTTGAGAAAAGAAAGTGTTCACTTTGAGTTGTCGACACATTAGACTCACATGTTCATGTGTCTTACTATTATGCAGATGAACCTTATTTTGATCTTGCCATGTTGTAACAACCCAAAACTACCAACCCAATTTTTTTTGGTTTACAAGCAAGTTCACAAGGGAAGCACCCTTATTTATTTATCTCAGCATATAAGGCTTCACCACATTTGAGTTCCAAGTCGCTGTAGATGACACTTAGTGGACAGGAGTGGCCAACTCCCGTGTTATCTGGGGTTCACCTTACTAAACCTACACGTTTAGAAGGATGCCAAAAGTGGTCCCCCCACCTTTCCTATACCCTCATCGGCATAGGACCAGCTGACCACAACATGGGATTACCCTTTAAGGCCCATAACACTTAAAGGGGGACGCCTATTCCCTAATCTGACTCTAAGTTCATCTAGGCAAGTTAATCAAGCGTAGATCCTTGGTGCTTAGTTACCACACCTCCGTGGGCTAACTAAGGTTATTACTACTTCGACGACAACTAATGAGGATCACCTGATCCTACATGATCGAGGGATCATGTTAAGATCCTGCTATAAAATAAACTCAAATAACACACTCTCACACGATTGCTTGGAAATAAACTCACATAAACATCATATTAATATAACAAAAATTTGCATAAAGGAACAATCTCACAATAAGACAGAATCGCAGGCCTCTTCGAGGGGGCAACCTCCTTCAATACTTCATTAATTTGCAAAAATATGGTTACATTGGTGCCTTTTCGGGTATTTAAGGAGTTTCCTTCCAAGGTTGGCTTACATGCAAAATGCCACCTGGATTACATGCATAATGCCACCCGAATTACATGCATAGTGCCACTTTGAATTACATGCACAATGCCACTCGAATTACATGCATAATGCCACACGAATTACATGCACAATGCCACCTTACCTAACCTATCTACCATGTGTTACATAAAAAGGGTGCCATTTGTCATAGGCACTACCTAAGCTAAAACTTAGAACATTACAAAATATTAATCATGGGTACTACCCACGTTCACTAGGAATTATTACATCAGGGAAGTTATTACATTAAGGGTTAGGATGAGATCCTAACATGCCCTTCTCCTTGAAGAAGCTTTGTCCTCAAAGCTGAAAATGAGGAAACTGTTGCTGGAGTTGATGGAGAGACTCCCATGTAGCATCCTCAAGTTGAAGTCCACGCCACTGAACCAGGACCTCTGTAATGGTACGGTTGCGCAGAGTGCGAGTTCGACGATCCAGCAACTGCTCCGGTGCAAGTAAGATGGAGCCTTCTTCATCCAATTCGGGGAGTGTTGATTGAACCTGTACCTTTGTGCCCACAACTTTCTTGAGAAGGGAAACATGAAAAACAGGGTGGATCTTGGAAGTGGGGGGAAGAGCCAATTTGTAAGTTGTTGGACCAATCCGTTGTAGAACCTGATAAGGACCATAGAATTTTGGAGCGAGCTTCTGACACCTGCGGAGTTGTAGGGATGATTGTTTGTATGGTCGTAAGCGAAGGAAGACCATATCACCCACATCAAAACTGCGCTCGTAACGATGCTCGATCACCTTGTTGGCGCATCCGATTCTCGGGCCATGTTCAAATTTTGCTTGAGTTGGCGGAGGACCTCGGTGTGTTGACTCAGAGCATTGTCGACGGCCCGGACCTTGGAGCTGCCCGAAATGTAGGAGGAAGGCGTGAGTGGAGGGCGCCCGTAAACTGCCTCAAACGGTGTGAGTTTGGTGGCGGTATGATAGGAAGTGTTGTACCACCATTCGGCCAAAGAAAGCCATTTTGCCCAATGAGTAGGATGATCGGAGGCAAAGCAACGAAGGTAGGTTTCCAAGCATTTATTAACAACCTCTCGTTTGACCATCCGTTTGCAGATGGTAGGCTAAACTCATTTTGAGCTGAGTCCCCCGCAACTTAAACAACTCTTGCCAAAAATTGCTAGTAAAGGTGGGATCACGATCAGATACAATGGAGGTTGGCATGCCATGAAGGCGAAATATGGAGTCAAGAAAAATTTGGGCAATAGTGGATGCTGTGTAAGGATGGGTTAGGGCACAAAAGTGAGCATACTTTGAAAGGCGGTCCACTACCACGAAAATAATAGACTTGCCTCCAGATTTAGGTAGCCCTTCTATGAAGTCCATGGAGATGTCAGTCCACACCTGATCTGGTATCGGCAATGGTTGAAGAGTGCCCGGAGAGCGCACTGTTTCTCCTTTCATCCTTTGACATGTGTCGCAGTCCGCTACAAAAGAGCGAATGTCCTGTTTCATACCTTTCCAAAAGAAGGTGCGCTTGAGTCGCTCATAAGTTTTTAGGAACCCTGAATGGCCAGCAGATGGAGTAGCATGTGATTCCTTCATGAGGAGCTCTCGAAGTGGGGACTTAGGAGGAAGAACCAGGCGTTGATGGTAACGCAGATCCTGGCCATCCCAACTATATCCTGGTGTAGACTCTGGATCATCCCTAAGTGAAGCAACCAGGTCTTTCAAATCTGCATCCTGAAGTATTTCCTGACGTAAGGGCTCAATCCATTGGGGCAATGGTGCAGAGATGGCACACAACATACTAAGGGTCTCAAATTGGCGAGAGAGAGCATCTGCCACAAGATTTTCCTTCCCTTTTTTGTACGTGATGTCATAATCATAGCCCATGAGTTTTGATACCCACTTTTGTTGCTCTGGGGTGGCAACCCGTTGTTCTAGAAAGTATTTCGGACTCGGTGGTCAGTTTTGATGGAGAAATGGCGCCCAATGAGGTAAGGTCGCCAATGCAGGATCGCATGCAATATTGCCAACATTTCCTTGGCATATGTGGATTTCCCCAAATTGCGATCAGATAGGGCTTTGCTGGTAAAAGCCAAAGGGCATCCTTCTTGCATCAATACCGCCCCAATACCACGACCGTAAGCGTCACTTTCAATGACAAATTTTTTAGAGAAGTCTGGCATGGCTAAAACTGGAGTGGTGGTCATGGCATGCTTGAGGTCCAGGAATGCTTGCTCAACCGGCCCTGTCCAAGTAAAAGAATCCTTCTTCAACATGGAGGTGAGGGGGGCGGCTATCTTTCCATAATTGCAGACAAATTTACGGTAATATCCCGTAAGCCCTAAAAATCCTCGAAGCCCCTTGAGTGTGCGAGGTTTCGGCCATTCTTGGACTGCTTGGATCTTCTTAGGGTCAACCTTGACACCATCCTTTGAGACAATGTGTCCCAGATATTCTACTTCAGTCAAACCAAAGGAGCACTTGGACCTTTTTGCAAATAGTTTATGGTCGGCCAATAGTTGGAGGGTTTGATCTACATGCTTGAGATGCTCTTCCCATGTGTGACTGTAAATCAAGATGTCATCGAAGAACACAAGGATGAACTTCCGCAAAAAAGGGCGAAAGATGTTGTTCATCAGGCTTTGGAATGTGGAAGGAGCATTTGTGAGACCAAATGGCATTACCAAGAATTCATAATGACCTTCATGAGTGCGAAAAGCAGCTTTAGGAATATCTTCATCCCCGAGCCGGATCTCGATGGTACCCGGAGCGGAGGTCTAGCTTGGTGAAGTACATGGTCCCATGTAATTCATCTAGTAATTCATCAACCACAGGGATAGGAAATTTATCCTTGACGGTTATCTTGTTGAGTTCTCGGTAGTCAATACACAATCGCCAAGAGCCATCCTTCTTGAGGACCAGTAAGACTGGTGCAGAGTAGGGACTAGTACTAGGCCGAATGACACCCGCCTTGAGTAATTCCTGTATCATCTTCTCAATCTCCGACTTCATGGCATGGGGGTACCTGTATGGTCTGATATTGGGAGGTGTACTATCCGGCAATAATGGAATGGCATGGTCGTGAGAGCGATGCGGTGGTAGTGTGGTTGGTTCTGAAAATATGGCCTCATGTTTGTGGAGAATCTGTTGCATGTCTGGTGGGATTTCACCCATTGGAGATGTGGATGGTTGGATGGAGAATAGTTGTGCAATGACCCCACGTGATGATTTCTTTAGCAATTTCTCCATGCCGTTTGAACTGATAATTTGAGGTGTTCCTGCCGGGGAGCCCTTGATGATGTGTGTTTGTCCGTTCTGGGAGAACTGCATCCAAAGTTCAGCAAAGTTCCAACTGATAGTGCCCAACGTACTCAACCATTGAGATCCCAAAACAATATCACATCCACCCAACTGGAGGGCAAACATGTCCTGCTTGAGTTCATAGTCCCCTATCTTGATTTTAACATTGCGACACTTTCCTTTACAAGGTAAGGTTCCCCCATTGGCTACCATGACCTCAAAGGAATTACAAGTGTGGATATAGCAATTTTCCCGCTGAGCAACTCTAGGGTCAATGAAGTTGTGTGTGCTTCCCGAATCCGTAAGGATGGAAAGACGTTGGCCCTTGAAAAATCCCGCAACCTTCATGGTTTGAGGAGTAGTAATGCTTGCAAGGGCATGGACCGTAATTGCTGTCTCAGGTTCCCGTTTCACTTCTTCTTGTGGAGGAGGTGTTTCTGGAGGGTCCTCATCCTCATCACTCTCGTCAGAGGTATCAGGTTCTTCAACATCTATCAAGAACAATTTTTTGTGTGCACACTTATGCCCTTTGAAAAACTTTTCATCACAATTGTAGCATAATCCTTGGGCACGACGTGCATCCATCTCTTCGGTGGTGAGGCGCTTGGGTGCAGCAGGTTTATTATCAGCTGGGTGTTGGGCTCTAGGAGGAAATGAAGGTCTATTTTGAGGAAACTTTGATGGGCGTCTTTGGGCAGAGAGTTTAGATTCGGCCAAACGGGCCAAACTGATAGCTTCCATCATAGTTCGTGGTTTCAACATTTTTACTTCCGCTTGGAGTTCCACCTTCAACCCACTGATATAACAACTCTGGAAGAACCCTTCACTCAATCCTCTTGTCTTATTGGCCAATTTTTCAAATTGAGCTTGGTACTCTCGGACCGACCCCGTTTGTTGTAGTTTGGTCAAGGCTCCCGTAAAGTCCTCATACTCACTAGGACCAAAATGAGTAGGTGGGATTCAAAATCCTCCCAAGAGAGATTTGGGTAGGCAACACGTAACCATTGAAACCAAGTGTAGAGCCCTCGTACTCCAAGTTAAAGGAAGCCATCCTGGACTCGATGAAATACGGGTACATTATGAAGTCGAAAGAATTGGTCAACCCGACATAGCCACCCATCAACATCCTTCCCACTAAATTTGGGAAAGTCCAATTTGGGCATTCTAAAGGGTGGATCATGGTCATGATTCCTTGTAGAACTCTCAGCTTGGTATTCTGATTTGGGTGGTCCTCTTCTCGCTTGTTGTCTACTTCTGTCAGTGCTTCTTCTAAGCGGTTGCTAGTGGCCTCATGCTCTAGGCGAAGACCTTGGACTTCTTCCCTTATGGAGTGAAAAGCCGAGTTCAAGTTCTCAATGGCTTTTGTTAGGGATTCCAAGTGTTCTAGTTCTTTTTGGTGTCCACGGGTACCCTGGGCCATTTTTTAAACCTTTTGTGACCAGTTACTAAAAATAGAATTGAATTTTTAGGACTTACTATTTTTAGTAAGTGCCCAAAAAAGTGCTTGGGTGCTATATATCAAAACGATCAGCTCAAGGAGGTGGTCACAATGAGCTATATCTCTCAACACTACTTTTTGGCACCCTAGACTTTTTTTTTATCTCCTGTTTTGCTGAGTCTAACGGTGTTTACAGTTTCTGATTCTGAGCTACAGAGCAAAAGTTGGGTACTGGAGCACTATCTATAACTGGCCTCGTTTCATACTCAAGATTCTCTATATTTTGTAGGTGACTATTATGACATCTGTTCTGACCTCGAAGACTGTGAATTCTGCCTCGACTGTGCTGACCTCTCCGACTCGATCGACTCGATCGTGGATCGCCATCGTAAATTTGATCGTTATTCTCCGGATCATCAACTTAAGTGTCACCCTCATGGCTTATCCCGAATGCATGTCCTTTCTGTTATTTTTTTAGTAGAGGACTCCTTTCTCATATGCTCACTTTTGAAATGCAGGTTTACGAACAGGGATGTTTGGATT
This sequence comes from Wollemia nobilis, assembly GCA_028583015.1. Classification (NCBI taxonomy): domain Eukaryota; kingdom Viridiplantae; phylum Streptophyta; class Pinopsida; order Araucariales; family Araucariaceae; genus Wollemia; species Wollemia nobilis. Next base: position 329,346 of record JAQPPZ010017049.1, on the reverse strand, counting down.
TTTATTTTTTTATTTTTTTGCATTTTTTATAGGTTGAAGTTTTAACAGAACTAGGGAATGCTAAGTATAGGAGTATGTACCACCCATAGGCCCTCTAATATACCGACAGTGATGAACAATAGTGCTCTGACCAATATTTCATGCCACTACTCAAGGAGGATTCCACACATACCCTTGAGCACACTACCTGCCTCTCTGACAATACGGGAGGGTAATCGTCCAGGATGCTGTGTCCCGTAGACTATGAGTAATACAAGGCCGAAGAGCTTCCTAATGGCTAAAAGTTTGTTTAATCCTAGATGGTCTCCCGATATACCCGAAGATACGTGGGAGCTCAAGTCCGTGCGCGAGTTCTGTCTGAGGCCTGGGTATTGGAGCCTGATCGCCCCTCACTTCACTAGACGCTTTATGGGCTATCTAGCTTAGCCAATAACGACAGATCCTTCACGATATTTTAAAACCCCTGGCATAAGGTTTCTACCTACTCAACTAAAAAGATTTTTTTTTTTTTGGTCTGGAAAAAAATGCACTGTATTTTTTTGGATTTTTTTTTTTAATAAGGAAAAACAGAAATGGGAAAAACACACAGAATTTATACCTAACAGGCGGATTGGATGGCAAGAATCATTGCAGTTGCAGCAGAACTTGGCCCTGGAAAGCGCTCTGATACCACTTGTTAAGATCCTGCTATAAAATAAACTCAAATAACACACTCTCACACGATTGCTTGGAAATAAACTCACATAAACATCATATTAATATAACAAAAATTTGCATAAAGGAACAATCTCACAATAAGACAGAATCGCAGGCCTCTTCGAGGGGGCAACCTCCTTCAATACTTCATTAATTTGCAAAAATATGGTTACATTGGTGCCTTTTCGGGTATTTAAGGAGTTTCCTTCCAAGGTTGGCTTACATGCAAAATGCCACCTGGATTACATGCATAATGCCACCCGAATTACATGCATAGTGCCACTTTGAATTACATGCACAATGCCACTCGAATTACATGCATAATGCCACACGAATTACATGCACAATGCCACCTTACCTAACCTATCTACCATGTGTTACATAAAAAGGGTGCCATTTGTCATAGGCACTACCTAAGCTAAAACTTAGAACATTACAAAATATTAATCATGGGTACTACCCACGTTCACTAGGAATTATTACATCAGGGAAGTTATTACATTAAGGGTTAGGATGAGATCCTAACAGATCACCACTGCTGACTTGTGAATGGTTCCTCAACTTCTAGTTGAGATACACCCGATCCTACACGTTCAAGGTGCAATGATTTACAAGATACCTGGCTATTGTATCCACACAACTCCTTCCAAGTTTATGAGATCTTAGCTATTGCATCCTTACAACTCCTTCTAAGGCTCATATTGACTTGGCTATTGCATCCACGCAACTCCTTCTAGGATTGGGGTTTTATTATGTTTTCGATCTACAAGAGTAAAACTAACCACCCTAACCCAAGGTAATAAACTTGCATCGAAGACAAAACTCCTTTATAAAACCATTGCATAAATCTATATGATAAGCATTTAAAAGAGATCTACATGATTCCACAAATAAAGCTTCAACATACAATTAGGCCAAATTGCACATATAACAAATACTTAACATATACTCCAAGGATCCATACATACTTTAACACAAGAGATCCAATTATCATAATAATATATTCTAGCAATTGAAAGAACTCATTTCTATCTATCCATGGCAAAGAATTGCTGAACACATCTTAGAGTGCAAAACTCAAAACATCATTTAACAATATAGCCTTTAACTTTGTACAAAACTCAAGTTTACAAAGCTATTAAACAAAGTATTCCTTTACAAAGCCTTTGATTCATTTGCATCAACCAAACATTTCTAGAGTCTATGCAGCCATTCCAAAATGTTCTCCAAGTCGTCTAAGCTCTGTAACATCTTCTGAGTGGAAATTCCATCCACATCTTATAAGAGATACTTAGGGATTAGGACAACTTTATATGCAATGCAATTTTTAAAAGAAACATGCCTTTTTTTTTTTCTAGTATGCAAGCAACCATGCATAATACATACAAAGATAAACAAACCAACTAGAAGAGAAGTTTATACTTCTCTTTATAATGATCCCCTAACCCACAAGAGTCTCGGGAATCATTATAATTAGTTTTCTCTTTCAAAACCAACATTCAATATTTCATTTAACAAGAGAATCCCATACTTCTCTTTTATAATGATTCCTTAACTCACACGAGTCTCAAGAATCATTATAATTAGTTTCTCTTTCAAAACCATCATTCAATATTTCCATTTAACAAGAGAATCCCATACTTCTCTTTTATAATGATTCCTTAACTCAGACGAGTCTCAAGAATCATTATAATTAGTTTCTCTTTCAAAACCATTGTTCAATAATCCATTTAACCAAAAACCTTCTTTCTATTTATTTTTAACAAAGAGCAAAAATACCCCATTTATCTTTCAAAAACAAAATACAACTATGCATTTGTTATCTCACAAGATTTTCCAAACATTCAAGGACAAATACCCATGAACATAACAAAAACAAGAAAGCAAAAATAATAACTCATCTTCCTAAACATTTTTTTTTAAAGTAATAATAGTATCTCTAGTAATGGATAACCCCATAACAATCCATTCACTAATTACACTAAACATATTCTTTTTGAGAGTATACATGCTAAGCTACTTTATTCACTTCCAAAGCTTCATAAAACATAACATCCTTATATTTTCTTATAATTAAAGGAACTACAAAACATTACTTTTAGAAATTATGGCACTTAAAACCCATATTTTGCTATCTTACAATATTAAGTTAAAAGCAAAGTTCTAAACTCACAACAACATAATCGATCAACAAACCCACAAAGCAATCCAATGCAAAAGCAACAATGCGTAAAAATTAAAGCATCCTTACACATGGGTGCTTAACCATGTGCTCCGTAGAGATGTGGTGCCACTATGTTGGTCATTCCAAAACCATGCAGGGTCCCCCACAACACACATAAAACTTAAAGCAATAGGAGAGGGATTACAAAACTTGACCCCCTTCTAAACTAAGGATTACAAAACTTGACCCCCTTCTAAACTAAGCATGCAAAATGAAACACAAAGTCGCAGCGCCTCTTACATTGGAGACCAGCAAGGTTAAGGAGACCTCCATGGTTGCTTGAGTTGCCACAAAAGAAATCACGCTATCCGACTAACCATAATCAGAGTGGAACTCCATGCCTGCAAACTAAGATTACACGATGCATAGTCTTAAAACAAACACAGGCTTAAAAGAAGCTTTACGCAAGCAAAATTAAATCACACCCAGATCGTACTGCAAGTCAAAGAACACAAAGGCGAACAACAATCATAAATAGGGACTAGAAGTGGCGTAGTCCAAAGACACTCACAAAAGTTGGTTTGACTAGTGCCTGCTCAAAACTCTACCAAGAAACCATCGGACGATCGACAAGCAAATAGGGAGATTGCAACGTCTAAGAGTAACATCGAGTAGACAAGAATACACTGCATAAAAAAGAGGCAAAAAGCGTAAGTTTACCTCACAACGCTTGCCTTCCAAATCCAAAACTCGCGCCCTTCGACTCCTTGCTCCTCTTCGCTTGCTTTGCCTGCAAAATCAACCTTCCCGAAAACCCTACGATGAGCCTCTTATTAGCAGCTCGAATCCAAGCAACGGATGGGGAGCCTTTTCCCCTACCCACCTTGCATTCGATGGCCACCATTGCCATCATGCTTTTCGGCTTCACGTAATGTATCTTCGGGTGGCGGCAGCAAGTTTCGTTGAGGTCTAGAGGACGTCGTGGATAGTGCGCTTTTAAAGAAGGTAAGGAAGAATTAAAAGAAAGCAAAACACAAAATTAAGTTTCAAACCTTAGAAACCTTGGATTAATTTTTCCTTAAATTAATCCTACCTCAATTAATATCAAACAAAACAATTAATCCTTCCAAGAAGGCATTGCTCTCAATATTGAGGAGAGATCAACCAATTGCTAATTAATACCACATGTTAATATTAAATTATTGATGCTGGTAATAATATTTATCATTAATGACATTTTCCTCAAAAAAATGCCTTAAAACAAACAAGAAGAATATTCTCCATTCCCAAGTATTAATATCAACAACTAATTAATACTTCATGAATCTAAGGTATTAATTTTACCAAACACTTGATGCATTTACTCTATATATATATATATATATATATATATAAGCACACCAAGAACAAACAAATTCATTTCAACAATGTTTCACACCATTGTTTTATCCTTAATAGGTGGTCTCCTTTAAGATAGACAAATGCTATCACCAACCTATTTAAGGAGACTCATTGCAAGCAACTTCTCGGCCCAATGGTGTGAACATGAATTAAGCACACAAACAATGCATCTACATGAAGGGTAGTTTTCCTTGTTACCCTGAGCTACCAATGAGCAAGTCATCATCATCATTTCCTTAAATATCTCTCTGTGTAGGTGGTTCACCCATATGATCCCACTAGAGAGAGAACACCTGGTCCTGCATCCACAAATACATCAACAATACCATATTCCAAGCTCAAAGAATATAATTATTCCATAATATAGACATCATAACATGAAACTATGCCATTAAAATAGTCACACCAAAACATGGTTCATTGTTCAAAGCAAGGTCTGCCAAGGCGGGGTGTTACACACGTGGCCCTCGTTAGCTTAGGTTAGTTTAGGATCTTTTTTCCTTTCTGTTATCTTTGTTTTCTGTGGTTTTTCTTTCCCTTTTTCTCTGTGCACCTGATAGCTAGATTAGATTAGGAAAGAGAGCACTAATGATCACATCTTAAAAGGAGCCGACCTTGTAAAAAACCTCAAACGCAGTCTAATCGAGCTGTTTCTCATGCTCTCGGAGCTGCCCTACTGTGTCACTTCACACGAGGCGTGATAGTCTGGTCATTTGGTTCTCTACATTTAGTGAACGCAACAATTGAAGAGGACAACATATGGTTAAAATTCAAACTTTCTATGTGGGCAAAACAATATGACCTAACTATAAGTTATTTTAATACAAAGAAATACTCTTTGATAATAGACAATCATCCTTATCCATAAATTTAACCTTTCTATTTGGGCTGAACTGACCATAAGCTATGTTAATACAAAAAAAAATAGTCATCATCATTCATTTTTGCCATTGAAAAAAAAGGTTAAAAAGAAGGGGTGGGAAACTTAACTGCTTTTTATCACTATTGGTTAGACGATGAAAATTCATGCTAGCATCCAAAGTGATTGGCTTACGAGGGTAAATTTAGGACCAACCTAATATAAATTTAGATTAATCATAAAATTACTTCAATAATAGAGGTTCTACATAATATGGTGGCAACTTTGTTAAACTTGATTATATTGCCTACACTGGGCTTAGAATACTTTCTTGATAAAATATCAGACAAATAAATTTCATTTTTATGTATCCAATTCATATATATTCATTTTAGCATTGTCAGTAACCTTATGCTGCAATGAGATGATTACAATCAATTGTTGCATACAGTAACCTTATGCAGTGAGATGATTACAATCAATTGTTGCATACATCTATTTGAAAACATTTAGATTGATCATGTTAAAAGTTAACGTTTTTTTATTTTTATTTATTGAGGTTTTTGTATTATAATAATTTAATAGTCTTTTTTAATTGTGCGTGTGTTTGCAGATCTTTTCGCCTTCTAGGTTATGCGCAGTATTTAAAAAGGTTTCAAATTTACCTGTTACCGACTCTTAATCAATATATTTATGGAGCTATATTTGGCGGTTGGAAGTTGTAATCATCCTTCTAGTTAAGTTGAGTGCCTTTTACAAAACAAACAATTTTATTACCAGGGAAACTTCATCTAACCTTTTGAGGAAAGTAAATTGTGTTACAATTAGACACTATAATTCCAAGATTTATTTTTTATGATGTTTAAAAATTATCATTATTGGATGAAGGCCTACTAAGCCCACTAAACATCCTCTTATTAGGATCCCCCTCGCTTTAAATTGGTTAGATGGATTGAAATCAGTCCCACCTGTATTACATCTTGACCACATAATGGTCTTACAATAGCTTGGTTATTATGTATGCATTTATTGCTTGACAATAGTCAAACATGGGTTTCCTCCTTGAAAGTTGACGAATTTAACGAGTTCGACTAATACCATTTGATAAAAATGTTAAGGTTCACCCACGGGATTTGAACCTTGATCTATGGTATGAAATTATTGCTCTCGACCAATTGCCCTAAACTCCATGGGCTATCCTCTTACTAGGATTAACTAACAAGAAAATACTGAATTCTTTGTCCACTTTAATAGCTCTCTTATTTAAACTTGTATTTAAAAAGATTCAAGCTCTAGGACATTTAACCATTTTTTCTTCTAATCTCAGTTTTACAACTTTTCACAAAGTGAACTCTTAAAGCTCACGTTAATCTCTTATCACTTGCCTAGTAGTGTGAAAGTTGTTGAATTTCATATTATATATCTATAATTCCTTCAAGCTAAAACACTATTGCAAATGAGTATTTGTTTCCCTATAAAGAAAGCTTTGATTATCACTTGCCTAGTAGTGCATTTTTTAATATGAAAGTTGTTGAATTTCATATTATATATCTATAATTCCTTCAAGATAAAACACTATTGCAAATGAGTATTTGTTTTCCTATAAAGAAAGCTTTGATGGCAGTTGTAGAATTTCACATTACGTTTTTTTAGTTCCTTCAAGCTAAATCTCTAGCAAAAGAAAAATTGTTGCCCCATTAATCTACATAGCTTAAGGCATGCAAGTCATAATAAATTTTAAACAACAACAAGCACATGTAAATGCTATAAATGAAACAAACCGTGAATCCCAATTCACTATACACTCCTTTTAATACTTTATTTATTTATTTATTTTTGATACATAGGGGAATCAGTAACATCCCAATCATTTTTTACTATCAACTAGGGTTCAAATTTTGAAGTTGCCCCTTATAACCCCTATGCCACATCGTTGTTAACGACCTAGCATGAGGGGGACCACCAGTAACTCGGTATTGGTACCGCCATCGTTGGGTTGGTGTGCACTCAACGGAGTCAAGTCAGACTACTACCTTTACCCCAACAAGGCTTGCCTCCAAGGTTTGAATTGGGTCTCTTCTTGGTAAGCGTCCATAACTTACCAATCCACAGACCTTGGGACTTAATACTTTAAATTTCAATATATACACTCATAAAATGTTAAGTATTCAACTTGAGCAATACCTTAATCTCTAATCATATGTAGTTCACCATAAGACAAATTTAAGCAAAAAAAAAAGCAAGTGCAAAATAAAAAAACATCCTTGTTTTATTCTCTTTCCATCGTCATCATCGAGTTGGCGTGCACTCGACGGAGTCAGGTTAGACTACTACCTTTACCCCAACAAGGCTTGCCTCCAAGGTTTGAACCTTGGTCTCTTCTTGGTAAGCATCCAAAACTTACCAATTCACAACCCTTGGGACTTAATACTTTAAATTTCAATATATACATTCATAAAATGTTAAGTATTCAACTTGGGAAATACCTTAATCTCTAATCATATGCAGTTCACCATAAGACATAAATTTAAGCAAAAATAAAAAAGCAAGTGCAAAATAAAAAACCCTCCTTGTTTTATTTTCACTTTCCATCCCAAAATTTACAATACAAATTAACGCACACGAAAAGGAAATGTTTCATTACCAGATCTTGTAAATGAATAATCATTTTTAGATGATATATCTTACATCTATAGAGTCTATTCATGAGACCAGGAAAAAAATGTAGGTCATATAAAATAAAATTTAAGTCTTGTTGAGTGGTATTTTCACTCGATTGTGAAAACACACTCTCCGATAGGATTTGGGTTCTAAATCCTCTCTTGCAAAGAAATTTAATAAACAATTTCTCCAAGGTTCCGCTATGTTAGCATTTTATATCTGTGCATTAATAATCTCAAATAAAGATATTCAATAAAAATGCTTGGAACACCTCAGTGGTTGCAAGTAACTGTTAACAAGGGGCAATGTTGGTTTATTTTACTGTGAAACTTTAATGATTGTTCTTTGAACCCTAATAAAGCAAATATGATTTGATCCCTTTATGACTATACTGTAACTTCAAAATGAAAATTGATGAAATGTCATAAACATAAACCCTTTAATGAAATTGGAATTTTATGAAGGGAATTTCATCATCTGCTCATGAATGAAAAACAAAACTGAAAAATGAAACTCTGGCCTTGAAATGGAAATTTTCTATTTTCTGACTTTGGAATTTTTTAGTTTTTTAATTTTTATTTTAATGCCTGTAAATAAAATAAAATGCAAAAAAAAAAAAAAAAAAAATGAAAATAAAATGTGAAAGAAAAATAAAAAGTGCATTCAGTATGATGCTATCCTCTTTGACAAAACCGAAGCTAATGAGGTTTTCTGCATACAACCTAACCTATTGAACCTGCAAAACACGCACAATCCAAATAAGTTAAGTGCTGGTCTTTGGGGTTTTACTGTGATTTTTCAGATTTAGACATTCACATGAAGCAACCAAGAGAACTTGCATTAAACTTCACCTATAAGCCTAGAAATCTGAAAAGGGGAAAGATAAACATTCAAACATGCATGCAAAAAATAATTCCTTCTTTCTTGTCAATGAGGTGCAACTCTCTGAATTTTCTGTATTAAAAATTGGTCATTATACAACAACAGAATCTCTGGTTTCCCAAACCCAGTCTATGGAAGAAAACAACCTCAAAGCAGGCCCGGAATGGCCCTCCGGCCTTCAAGACCGCAACTCTACTTACAGCAATTTCCTACCTAGTCCAATGTAAAGGAATATCCAGACAAAGTGGAAGAAAAACACCACAAAAGCAGGCCCAGAATGGCTTATTGCCTTTGGCTCTGCAACCCTGCCCGCAGTGGTTTTCCGACCTTCGTACCAATCTGTGCTTTCGCTTTTAAAGTTTTGGTAAATTGCTTCTCCTTCCACGACGGTTCGTTTCGTCTTCCAGATTGCATCGTTTCACCTTCCCCGCCTTTCCATTGCTTTTGACTTTATGCTCGAGATCTCTGTGAACTGTAACGCCTCTGCAGCCCTTACACATGTACGCCACGTGTTCCGCACTTTTCTGCATTTTCTGTAACGGCCCCATGTAAATCGTGACAAAAAATAGCATGTAGCTTTGCTCCTTTACTTTCATCGCGAAAACGCGAAATGTCGCGATATCGCGACATTTTCCTGCCAGCAGCCTTGCCAATGCAACATGTCGTGAAATCGCGATGTTTTTCTGTTTCGAGCTATGAGGACGTTTTCTGTTTCGAGCTATGAGGACGCAACCTGCTGCGAAATCGCGACACTTTTCATCTTCGTACGCCTCGACTACTTCCTGTCGCGAAATCGCGACGTTTTTTCATCTCCGTACGCCTCGGCTGCTTCTTGTCGCGAAATCGCGACGCTTTTTCATTTGGAGCTATCTTGCGGCTTTCTATCGTGAAATCGCGACGCTTTTTCATTTGGAGCTATCTTGCGGCTTTCTGTCGCGAAATCGCGACGCTTTTTCATTTGGAGCTATCTTGTGGCTTTCTGTCGCGAAATCGCGACGTTTTTCCGTTCCGTACCACTTTGCCAGCTTTCCGTCGCGAAATCGCGACGCTTTTCTATTTCAGGCCCCTTTGCTGTTTCCTGTCGCGATATCGTGACGTTTTTCTGCTTCATGCCCCTTTGCTGCTTTTTGTCGTGAAATCGCGACGCTTTTCTGCTTCGTGCCCCTTTGCTGCTTCTTGTTGCGAAATCGCGACGCTTTTAGTGCCTTGCCCTGTTTGATTGGTTTGACCGCGATTTTGTGACATGTCGCAATTTCGTGACAATTTTCCATTCTGTCTTTCTCTCTCCTCTCTGGACCGCGATTTCACAACACGTCGCGAAATCGCAACAATTTTCGATCAATGCCTCTTCCTGCTTGCCTGGGCCGCGAAAGCTTGACATGTCGCGATATTGCGACGTTTTTTCATTTCAGGCCGCGACGGAGCAACATGTCGCGATATCGCGACAACTTTTCTTTTTCGGCAGCGACGGACACTTTTTCATTTTTGTGCAATTTTGCCTTTTTCTTGATTTTTAGCATCTGGGTCACTGAGATCTTCTTTGAAAGCATGCAAAAAGGTGGGTCCCCAATTTTGGGGTGTGTTGTGGATCAGCCACAACAAGTCTAACAATTGGAAGGGATGTAGCGTAGCTTGGTAGCGTTTGTTTTGGGTACAAAATGTAGCAGGTTCAAATCCTATCATCCATACCATAGTTCTTTTCCTATGGAAGGAAAGAAAGAGAAGAATGCGAGATCCATTGACATTGATTCAATGGAACATACCCTACGTCCAATCGTCCCATTAGTGTCGACTTATAGATGCTTCTTTCCAATGGAATAGTGCTCCCTCCTCTCCTATAGTTCATCTCATTTCTTCCCATAAGTCCAAAATGAATTTTTGAACTATTCTGTAAATCTCTCATAACTAAGATAAAGTGTTTGCTCCAACAAGGACTTGACAAGTGACCCTTTTGAGCTCTCTTTAAAATGAGAGAAGAGAAAGCTCACTCATTTCTAATACCTCATTTTAATGAATTTGACATTTATAATTTAATTTTCTAAATTACATTTTATTAATAATTAGACCATAGTCACAACTAAGTAATGCCCTTAACTAATTCTATATTCTTTTAATCAAATACAAAGGGTTTAGTGTTATAATAAGTGGTGTTAATCTTCACTTGAGGCCGCAACCGACCTTGTATTGTAATTATTTGTATATTGCCCTCTAATCCCATGAGGACCTTTATAAGGTGATTTTATTGGAATTTTTTATTATTATTCTTTATGTTAGTTCTTTAACCTTCAACTAGAGTAACTTCTAACTTGTGTATTTATATCTTTCTTGTCCAACCATTTTCTCATTGATTGGAGATGGTTCTTTATTTATTAGTGTGATTATTTGGTGTCTAAAATCGTCTATCATACTTTTGTTCTTCTTGTGTGATTTACATTTGTTTTGCTAAGTAATGTGTTGATTCCATTTGTTCTTAAATATATTGTTAAATTTGATATGGTATTAGAGCACGTGAATCTATGATACTCAACCTTGAATTCTAGTTTGTGATCTTCTATGATTATTCCAAGAGTAGTGTAATTCTTTAGAAGCGCTCGTGGAAGCTTGAGTGATCGACAATTTTTTAGGGTTCACCAAAAAAACCCTAATTGAAGCTTGAGCTATGAGAATCTCTTTATGCCACCTTAGTTGATAGGCTCAAGAGAAAATATGCTAACAGACTCATATTTCTCTCTTTTGACATTCAATCCATTTGGTTTATGAAGAAGCAATTATGTTGAATAATGGTGGATTGATTTTTTCTTTCGTTTTTTAAATGTTTTTTTTTTTTTTTTTGTAAAAAATCCATTTACTTGTTGCTTTGATTTTTTTGGTGTCAATGCAATATAGATGGGAGGACAATTTACATGATTTTCAACATAAAGGGTTGAACATTTTTTTATTTCTCTAAATTCCTAGTAAAATCTTAGGCAGATTTCAATGCATAGTAAAGGCCTTTGAGCCAATAGAAAAGTTTTTAGAACGGTCTAGTAACTTTTATGTTGTTTTAGCAAAAGAGGATGACTTGACACATGTTCCAAAAAATTGTATGGGGTAAACTATGATAGTTAGTTGTTAGAATGGTCCAATACCTTTTATGTTGTTTTAACAAGAGAGGATGACTTGATGCATGTTGTTCCCAAAAAATGTATGTATAGGGCAAACCATGATAGTTATGGACAAATGACAACATTTTTGGATTTTTGTGAAATTTAGTTGTGGGGTGGGGGGACTTAGTTCAACACTTTTACAATTTTTGTGATTTGGGGATTATTAATTAGTGGAAAGGTACTTTTATTATTTTCCACCCCTTTTCAAATTTCAATTTGAAAAAAATAGAATATCTCCAAGTAATATTCCTTGATGTTGTGGGAGAATTGGTGGCAATTAGAATATTGAGCACTAGCATCATTGTGAGGCTTAGGCAGGCCGTGTGGCATGACATTTGGCATGAGGTACATTGCCCATTAGGGGGCAAGGGCATGTATTCAAGCCTCTTACCCAATGATGCATGTTGTTTATATACCTTGTATGGTCACGTGTCTTGTCATTCCCAATGGCACCATGGCTAGAGTGGCTATTGCGTGAAGGTGTTGGAACTTGTAGTTTGTGGGTTTAGAACCCTTGGATGTTCTTTTGCTAAAAGTAACAAGTATTATATGGTAAGCATTGATACTTGCTCCCTTCTCTCTCATGTGTGCCCATTTAACTCTACTATATGTTGACACCCTTTAGTTATCGATGAGCCCATACATTGTGGCTAGGCATGGGCGCTTAAGCACCTAACACATAGGAGTTCAAGGGTTCAAATCCCTTTATTGTGCTCTTGGATTTGGTTCACCCGTGTAGGATAACATGGAAGGATTAGTGGTGGATGTGTCACCTTGTTGGCAAGGCAAACCAATTTTTGCTATATAAAAAGGGTTGTTGGCCAATAAAATTCCAATAATATGTGACAAAGCATTTTAATCTCACCTAGTCATCAACAAATGAAGCGAATAGGTGGCATTTGTTCATTTGCTAGATTAGTGACACATGTAACATCTCATTGTTGAATTGTGGAAAGGTATGACTTCTTACACACCCACAATTCTAGTTTCAAAGATAGTTGTATGGAAGGATTTAAGGTATTTTTTGACCTTAAGATTTATGTCGATTCCCACTATCTTTGCCAAATTATAAACTAGTTTAATCTAATTGCATGAAATTAAAATATGAAAAGTAAATGCAGAAAAAATTGTGAAGTTTTTAGAGAGCAAGGTATTTAAAGTAATAAAGGTTGAAATTGTAGCAAGGAGAGTGTGTGATTAATCAACACATGAGAAATCCAAATAACAACAATGTTCATATTCATATGAATTGAAATTATGACAAGAATGGTAAGAAGGGAAAAGGGATGTGCCACAATCACTGAGCATTCCATAATCTAAGAGGGTAGTGCCACTGATGGAGAACAAAAGACTTATCAATTTCTCACCAATTTCATGAATTGCAAGAGCATAATGTGGATCTCACAAAATGTAGCTCTGAATTCCTCAAGGCCAAAAGATGTTTACAATGGAGCCCATGGATCCTATTTATAGGAAAAGTTTACCCTTGAGTTACCTGGGGTGAGAAACTATTAATCCTGGTATAAGTAAATATTTGGGGGTATCTCTAACAAAATAATGCACCTCCAAATATTACATGCCTCTAATTATGCTTTTAAAAAGCTAAGAAGTCTTCCAAAATGAGTTATAGCACCACTACATGCCAAAATATCACTTTCCAAACATCTTCCTTGGGATCCATGCTTGTCTTTTTACCTCTTTGTTGGTTCATGAGTGATTTGCTACAAGAGATGATCAAATCACTCCATTTTGCTAGCGCTTCGCTCATGGAATTCAATCGTTTTATCTTTGCTAGCAAACCACTCCTATAACGAATCAACCCACATGGAGCAAATTGGTCCATGTATTTGTTGTTGAAACATGTGTAATCTGATCTTGTTAGGCAAAGGTCAAAAGTGTAAAAGAAGTGCTTATGAGCACTATTAATGTATCCTATGAACAAGTGTATATGCAAGCCTAGAGGAATTCTTCATGTAAAGCCATCTGACATCATTTATGTAAGCCTACGAGCATGTTCATGTAAGCCTAAAGGTATCTGTCACAACCCTCCCCAGAACATATTTCATATTGTTATTTTTAAAAGCTTTTGCTTGAATTAGTATTTTAATATTTTAAAATTTCAATGCCTTCAAAAAGGTATTGCTTATGATTTTTATGTTGCATGTATAGGTCCTACTAAAAGAGCAAAACGAGAAATTGGTGGTAAAATACTCACCAGTGGCCCAAGGGCAAAACATAGCCCTCTGATAGATACATTCATATAGATATTGCATATGTTGCTGCATGTTTTTCTTTGGCTTTAGATTAATAGAAAGATTTAACTATGAATAAATAAATAAATATTAATAATAGTAATAAATAAATAAAGAATTAAAAATAAATTTTAATTTAAATGAATTAAAATAAAATTACGCATGAAATGTTACTTAGACCATTGCTTAGGCAAAGTAACCCTAATAAATAGTTCACCTAGCCACTTGGCGAACGTGCAAGGAGAAATTTGGCTACTTGCATGCAGTCCATTTGTTTGATAAAACTTTCCTAAATTTTTTATAAGAAGCCTTTGGGAAGAAGATAGGGGGAGGAAAGTGCACGAGTGGTGAATAAGATTAAGTGGGATTTCAGAATGGGAATCACTACTTCAAGCAATTGCAAGGACATTCAACGAAGTCAGGTCGGTTTAACCTTTAGCTTTTGTCATATTTCTGCTTGAATGGAAAACAAAGAGCCAATATAGTTGTTTGAAACTAAATATGCTTTTAAAATTGTTTGATTAATTTGAATGCTATTTTTTTTATTAGGTATAAGAAGGAGTTTTGAAAGGGTCCTTGAACCTAAGATCTAGCAATAAAAACATCCAAAGAGAAACCAAGGCGAAACACAAGAAGGTCTGACCCACCCAAGGGAAAAGGAGACCAAACTTTAGATAAATTAAACCAAGCTCAAGTGGCTCCTACCCAACCTAAACCGAAAGCAACCAAATTTTAAGAGTTGGATCTTGTATCTGACATAAATTGATCCTGCATTCGAGAACCCAGAAACCAAGTTGAGCCGGATCCTACGAATCCAAAACAAACAACATTCCTGCCTTAACTTGGAGGATTTAAAAACAAAATTGAAATAAAGCTTCCCACCCAAACCAAAGAACTAATTGCCTCGGGAATTAGGGAAATTGATCGATGGATCCAACATTACAACCAACAATGCTATCCGACATCAATTTGAATTTAAAAATAAAAATAAAAAGAGCGCTCAATTTTGAAAAATTCTGCTCAAACACCAAGAGCACTTGAATTTGAATCATAGATAAAAATTAGGCCTTCCTGCCCATAACAAGAATCTTGATTCTGGAAACTCTAGCCTCCACCAGCAGGTACCCAGCAACCAACAACAAGAACTCCTGCAACCACCACATAGGAAAATCCATTCATCCCGCCCGAAGATAGGCTTCTACTTTTTCAGTAATTCAAAATTCAAAATTCCCATCCAACCTAGAAACTTTATTTCTGGAACCAAGCTAGACTTTGCCTTCCAGCAACAGGCACGCAGGGTCAAACCCCAAACTAATAAAAAACCTGCTAGAAAGTCCCACCACACAACCTTCTGCCCAACATTGCAGAGAGATCACAACCATACCCCGCAACTTCTCGAGGACCTATCCCCAGCAGGAAGGAATAGACCAAAGCAATGGTAAGTTTCTGTCTAAATTTTGATCAAATTCAAATTTAAATTTTCCCCCTCCCCCCACTAGAAAATTTGAAAATTTACAACAAAACCAGGGGGTAGACTGCTCCAATATGAATCAAAAGGAAAAAAATATGATCTGGTCCATTAGGAACCCTATAGCTAAAAACGCTGACCTCCGATAGAAAAAACACATCCTACAATATGGATTCCAAAATGAAACTTTCCTGCCCAAGACGGGAAGCAGAGATTTGGAACCAAGGGCACTCAATAAAAAACGGGAAGCAGAGATTTGGAACCAAGGGCACTCAATCAAGAATAAACAATTAAAGAACCCGCCCAAAACAAGAACCCAGGAAACCACTGGATTCTTACCCAAATCATTGAGTTCAAGGGGCGCTCAAATTTAAAATCAATATCAAAACCCGCCCAAAACAAGAACCCTAATACTTGAAGCACAAACCACCAACACCCAACACGACAAACCAGTATTGCAGGATGAACTGAGAAAGATTTGATCAAGATGCAAAGAGGCTCACTCCCACAACACAAAGAGGGGAAAAAAACACCCCAATCCCTGTGGGTTCTAAACCCACAGGCACACCCAAAGGCAAAAAAATGGAGATTCAACTGTCCCAACCTTCCACCTAGCAACCCAACCTGTTGTTGCATTTCATCTAGCAACCTAACCTGCTGTTGCGGTTCCTTTAGCCGATCCAGCCTCAAACAAGCCTTCCACCCAAAAAAGGCCAACCTTCCACGCTCTTTCAGTCTAACCAACCTTCTATGCTCCTTCAGCATTCCCAGCCTTCCACTCAACATCTCAGCCTTCTGCTGCAACTCCTTCAGTCGGACCAACCTTACACGCTCCTTCAGCCTTAGCGACCTTCCACGCTCCTTCAGCTATCCCAACATTCCACCCAGCATCCCAACCTTCCGTTGTAGGTCCTTCAGCCAACCCAACCTTCCATGCTCCTTTAGCCTTTGTCCTCAACCAACCCACCCTTCCATGCTCCTTTAGCCAGACTCCAGGTTTCATTTTTATATGTTCACTAGTAATTTTTATTTACAAAACTTCATTTGTAGAATATTGTATAGTTTACTTTTTTGGAATTGAATTGTTGGTTCTTTAACTATTGTGAACATCTACCTCTATTGGACATCTTCTTTATACTTATGTTGCTGGAAAGCTATATTGTGAACACTGTTCATTTTTCCTTTTATTCAATTTGTTGCTCTAGCTATTGGATGCGCTTAAATAAGTTAAAATAGTTGTTGGGTGGTCGTTCCTTATGTTTGTCCAATTGTATTCCGATTGAACAACTTTTATACTCCTTTTTGGTCGTCTGCTTTTGCTACTTAATCAGGTTGATATTTTTCATTTGCCAAATTGCCTGGACGTTTGCAATGAATAATGTCTTATTTGATGTTTCATTGATATTTTTCAGTCGCCTGTACATCTGTAGTAACTAATGTCTTATTTGATGTTTCATTGATAATTTTCATTTGCCTAGACGTCTACAGTAATTAATGATTTATTTGATGTTTAATTGACAATTTTCATTTGCCTGGATGTCTGCAGTATTTAATGTTTTATTTGATGTTTCATTGGTATTTTTATTTTGCTTGGACGCTTGCCATGATTAATGTTTTAATTGATGTTCATTAATATTTTTTATTTGCTTGGACATCCGTAGTGATTAATGTTTTATTTTATATTTCGTGGGTATTTTTAATTTGCCTAGACATCCGCAGTGATTAATGTTTTAATTAGTGTATCAATGTTATCTTTTCATTTGCTTGGACGTCTGCAGTAGTTGGCGTTTTAATTAATGTCTCATAAGTATCTCCTTTTTTGGCTGGGCGACCCTAGTAATTCTTGATAGTTGATTTCATTTATGTTTATCTCTCTTCCTTATACCTGGGTGTTTGTCGTTGCAGTGAAGATGTATTCCTGTATGTGATTTTCAACCAGACTAATTGTTCCCTATTTTGTTGGTACACCACAAACCTAATAATTAAGAATTTTTTTTTTCATGTTGTTTGAGTGAGTTATTGTTTGTTTGGGGTTTCGCCTGAGTTACCAAATAATTAAGAATCTTTTTTTGATTTCATGTTGTTTGAGTGAGTTATTGTTTGTTTGGGGTTTTACCTAAGTTAAAGTAAATACTCCAATAGTGAAGATGTATTCATGTATGTGATTTTCAACCAGACCAATTGTTCCGTATTTTTTTTTTTGGTAGGTAAAAGGTGAGGGTTTTGAAAGGATCCAACAACCTTGTACATAGAGCTCCAAAAGGAGTAAGCCAATTGCCAAAACTTACAATATTCAATCTAGCACAAAGGTAGGCTCAACAGAAAAGATGTCGAAAGAAAAAATAAACAAACTTACAATCTTGTCCAATGGCAGCACAACAATTTGAACACAAAATCAAAATCAAAATTATCCTCATCCCGCCTAGCGAGGGACCAACCAACCGACCAACAGTGCCATCAAACCCTGACAACCAGGACTCAGGGTATCAACGATTCATCTCCGAGGCATAAAAAACTTAGGGCCCCTGCACTTCCACAAAAACGAAAAATGTTCTTCCCTGAGAACACCACTGGGACCTGAGCACAAAAGAAGGATTTGAACTTTGGATCACCCGCTCAACCAACTCAATATAAACTAGCCACCGAAAATGGAGATCTGCAACATATTTCCCTAACAACAATAAAACCCTCCATCTCAAAAATCTGTGAAGACTAAAACCCCACAGATCCTGTTGGATTCCAACCATCCTCCGAACTCCAGATAACAACTCATACCAAACCTCCATCTCAGAACAAAAACAGGGGCCATGGAGCAAGGTTTTGGAAAGGACCCAGAACCTTGGGATCTGTGGGTTCAAACCCCATAGACAATCGACAAGAAAAAACCCCCCACCTTGTGGGTTCTAATCCTACTGGTATGCAGAAGAATAGAATACCCCCCAATGAAGGAACCCAACAACAAAAAAGCAGTCAAACACTGCCCCTAGACTGAAAAAGCTCTCATCCACTGCCAAACCAAAATAACAATAGCATTTTGAAAAAAGTTGGACCAAGGGACTCTGGCACCACCACAGAGTGCCCGCAAGGCATGAGAAAATCTTTGCCACTAGCAACGAACAGACCAATGATTAAATCAACGGACACAAAACTCTCTTGCAAATACTCCAAGAGATCCAAACATGGTCTTGCCCCTATGAGCTCCCCTTCCATTGGCTCATTTACCATTCCACTCTGCACCCAAAATCCATAAGGGTCAAATCTTCCCAACCTAGAATGCAATTTGGATCTTGCTATATTCATCTGCACCGGTTGGGCTCCTCCGAAACCGTAACTCCCTCCCCAAAAAAAACTTGGGCGATTGTTCCTCCACTATGGATTGGTCCTCTTTTTAATCGATGAACTATAATCAACTAATGCACCTACTGCCACCCCAATTCGATTCATAGACGGTGATGTTGCTTGGTATGGGTTCAATGCAGAGTGCCCTGCTTCCCCATACGAATTGTTGTGTTGGAAAGCAGGCATCTTTGTCTCTTCGTTCAAAATATTTTCGTGCTCTTCTTCGGATGATTCGGTTGCAACCTGTTCTTCTATGGCGACCAGTGGTGGCAACACATTTTGTTGTCCTTTTGTGTGTCATATTAGGGCTAAAATGAGCCCATGATGACCTAACACCGCCATCATGCTTACATTGTATTTGCTTGTTTGATACCAAGAGAGCGACATCAGATGCCTAGTTGGCTGCTTCCATGTGTTAGACAACTGAGCAGAAAATGGTGTTTTATAAAACGATTAATTCTTGTCCATTTAATATCAAACTGGGAGTTTGTAAACGTGTGATTACCTATGCAAAGTATATGCTTATAGTGTGGGAGATGAGTTGCTATGCATCAGTTGGTTTGGTGAAGGTTTGTTTGTTCGTGTAGTTTCAGTTTTAACCAAACCAGTTAAAACTAAAAATTTAAATAAAGCAAATAAATGTGTTCTAATATAAATAAATAGACGCATTGCAAAAATAAAATAACTGAAAGAAAAACACACAACTAAAAGAAACTACAGGTGGTAAATAAATTGCACACAACTAAAAATAAAGTGTTGGAAATAAACACACGACTAGAAATAATGAAGCAAAAAAAAAATAGGGGAGGATTATTGCCTAGAGTGGGTCCAAGCTTCCGCAGGTGGTTTGCCTGACTGGTTACATAAAATTACTCTTTTAGTCCATGCAAATAAGAACACTCAAAACTCTTTTATTGATAATGTATGCAATATAAAATATTAAAATTTCATGGATTCGTTTTCAGTTTTGACTTGCATTCTTTATACAAAATGTGGTCGATCCCTATTACAAAAATAGGTTATTCAAAAATGTCTAATTTAATCACATATCGCGATTCACTATGAAAGGTACATGCATAGCTGCGATTTAAGTCTATTAAAAGAGTGATCAATTCTAAAATTAATCATCAAAGGATAAGAACGATGCTCCCCTATTTTGCATAACACTTATTTTAAAAATCGTGCGGTCGTCCGATCAATAAGTTAATGCATAGAGTATAAGTGCTATATACCCGTTGAACCTAGGCACCTACTTGCGGTTGGGATATAAGCAACTGCCTACGCCGGGATATAGGTGTCTGCATTCGTCGGGACGTAGGCACCTACTTCCTTGTGGGATTTAGGTGCCTACTTCCTTCTGAGACGTAGGCACATACTTCCTTGTGGGACGTAGGCGCCCTACCCTTAGTAGAATATAGGTGCCTTTGTCATTCACTGCAGTTTATTTTAAGACGTCTTCACATTTCAAAAATATTATATTCTTTATGCATTATCAGGTCATTTTTTAAAATATTGAGTTGTCATTGATGTCAAAGGGTGCATGGTATTCAAGACATAAATATTCAAGGATGAGAAGTTCACAAGGTTGGAAAATAGATCAACTATGTCAAAAAAGGACTTGGATGAATAGCAAGAAATGGACAATTATTCAAGGTAAAGTATATCTCAAAGTAAAGGATTATAATATTTAAATATTATAAAGAGAAGTTTTAAAAGTTGCTTGAGACAAAAATATTTACCAGATAAAGACAGGTTTTAAAGTTGCTTGGGATAAAAGATTTAACTATTACAAGAAGTGGACAAAGGTTTAAAAAGTTGCTTGGGTCAAAAAAAGAGATTTAAGAGTAGGACCAAGGATGGACATATTTAAATATCAGAGTTTAAAAGGTTAAATATTTAAATCTTAGATTTAAATATTATAACCATAAAATATTTGAAAAGAAAAGGTGCCAAACATTATTGAAGAAGTGATAAATTTCGAAAGCAAAAATTGAGCCGACTACCTTGGACAATTTGAAGCACTTTAGGAGGCATATAAATATGTGATAATATTTCAACTTTATTGGATGCATGAAATCAAATTATTCTTGTGTGAGAGCAAACGGGAGAAGAGAGGAGTAAGACAACAAAAACCTGAGACAAAGATTGATAAACACAAATATCACTCGAGGCGCCGTTAGTTTCGTCTACTGGGATAGCCCAACTGGAAGTGTGGATCTGCGTGGAACGCTGCTGGGTAGGAGGTCAAAGGGTCAAAACCCCTCAACATCATTTTTTTGTGTGATTTGATGGTTGTTTAAGGTAGAGACAGGTTTATATACTTTGGATGCCCATTTTGTTTCACCAGTCATGGTAACGCAACTGGTTACAAGCGCTTGGGAAAGCGTTGCTATTCTTGAGGTCAGTGGTTCAATTTGTGGTGGTGCAAAGAAAAGAAACTTATTTTTGTCAAGACAGGAACATGCAAAATAATACTATCATCATTGAGGCAGATTTAGAGCTATCTACAAAAGGGAAGGAAAGGTGTAAATCAACAATTACAATATTGTTGAGCATATTTGGGAGCAATTTTTGGAGCAGTGTTGAGCACTTTTGTGAGTAAATATGAGCAGGTTTAATAAGAAAATTTAAGTAGGATTTTATGAGCAGGTTATAGAGTTGTTTTATGCAAAATTAAGGGTAGAGTTTGTGCAGAATTGAAGACAAAGTTTGAGCAGAGTTGAAGACAGAGTTTGTGTATAATTGAAGACGAATTTTGAGCAGAGTTGAAGATAGAACCAGAGCAGAGGGGATTGGTGTCTCCTATAGAGTGGTGTCCACAAAACCAGAACAAAGTGGAGTGGTGTCCACAAAACTAGAATAGAGTGGAGTGGTTTCCACAGAACCAGAGCAGAGGGGATTGGTGTCTCCTATGGAGTGGTGTCCACAAAACCAGAACAAAGTGGAGTGGTGTCCACAAAACTTGAGAGGGGATTGGTATCTCCTGTGGATTGGTGTCCACGAACACTGTAATAGGGGATTGGTGTCTCTTGTGGGTTGGTGCCTATAAAATTTGTTGAGAAAATTATAAGCAATATTTATTCATGGATTTAGCCCACATTGGGTGAACCACGTTAAATTTGTGTCTCATATTTGTGATTATTTGTGCATTGGTTCATTTACTGCATTCATGTTATTGTTGTTATCATTTGGATTGAAAAATGAAAAGTTTTATCTTATACTGTTCACCCCCCTCTTAGTATAAGCTTGTGTTCTTCAATTGGTATCAGAGCAGGTTCCTTCGTGAAAGCCCAACAACTTGAAGGAATATATTACAGGAACACAAATGGCACATCAGGAGGGATTTTCATCAAATAGAGCTCCATTGTTTGATGGGACTAACTATGCTTTTTCGAGCATAAGGATAGAATTATTTGATGGTACATGAATATGATATATGACAATCTGTTAAGAATGGGTTCATTCCATATAATACTCCTCCCACAAAAGCAAATGGTAAGAAACCATATAAAATAATGCCAATGCAATGAATACAATCTTGAGTGGTTTATGTCAATCAAAGTTTGTGAAATTCATGCAATGCACTTCAGCAAAAGAAATATGGGACAAGTTACAGAGAACTTATGAAGGATATGACAACGTTAAGATGGCAAAATTTCAAACCCACAGGAGGAAGTTTGAAGACTTGAATATGAAATATGAGGAAGATATTTCTAGGTATCTACTTCGTGTTGATGAGGTTGTCAACACCATTCATGGACTTGGAAAAAGTATTGAGGACTCTAAGATTGTTCAAAAAATCTTAACTTCACTTCCCATGAGGTTTGATGCAAAGGTTTCAGCAATTGAGGAAATGAAGGATCTCAAAACTTTAAGCATGGATGAGCTACATGGAATTCTCACAACATATGAGATAACATATGAAGAAACCTGCTCTGATACCAATTGAAGAACACAAGCTTATACTAAGAGCTAGAATGTGAAAGACTAGAACATGAAGCTGACATTCTAAGGAAGGGACTTGAAAAAATTAATAATAAGATATATCGGTTTAGGAAAAGCTCAAAATATTTGGATGATATTATCAAAACACAGAGATCTCCATTTATGAAGATCGGACTTGGCTTTGAGGAAGGTCAAGAAGTACAAAAAGAGGAGTCAAGCTCAAAATAAATAGAAGCATCAAAGAAGGTATTTGAAGAATAATCTAAGACCTATACTGATGAGTTGAGAAATGGAAACATCAATGAGAAAGAAAACAATACACCATCAAGGAATAGGGACCAGCACAAAAAAAGCAAGGAAAGAATCATGCGACCATATCCTCCAAGGCAAGATTGATACTTCTTCCATGATTATTGCTTCTTATGTAATCATTTTGGTCACAAAGCTATACATTGCAGGGTACATGGTAAGAATGATTATGACTTCACCAAGATAAACTTCAATTCATTTGTGTCTTTCAAAGACTACAACATCATGTGTTTCAATTGCAATAATTTTGGGTATAAAGCTAAATGGTGTAGAACAGTGTTCCCTAAATTTCCAAAGTCAATTAGAAAGTAGAATGATCAAGATGTTCAAAACGGTATGACCTTCAAAGTTTGGAAAAATAAAATTTAAAAAGAAGAAGAGCATTGTAAGTTGGGAGTAGCTTTACTCCCATACCAAAATTGATCACCTCAAGTAAAGGAGGTGGTGAGGGGGTTGTGCTAAGTGTATTATTTTTAGCCCCAAGGAGCCCTTTTCCATTGATGTCAAAGGGAGAGAATTCAATAAGGGGGAACAACTTGTCAGAGGTAGTAAATTGGGAATCCAATTGCAGTAAAATAATTTTTTTTGTAGGGTTGCCATCAATGACAAAGGGGGATATTTTTGGAAATATTGAGTTTCCGTTGATATCAAAGGGTGCATGGTATTCAAGATAGAAATATTCTTCAAGGATGAGAAGTTCACAAGGTTGGAAAATAGAACAACTATGTCAAAAAATGAATTGGATGAATAGCAAGCAATGGATAATTATTCAAGGCAAAGTATATCTCAAGTAAGGATTATAATATTTAGATATCATATTTAAATATTATAAAGAGAAGTTTTAAAAGTTGCTTGAGACAAAAAGATTTACCAGAGAAGGACAAAGGTTTAAAAGTTGCTTGGGATAAAAGATTTAAATATTACAAGAAGTGGACAAAGGTTTAAAAAGTTGCTTGGATAAAAAAAGATTTAAAAGTGGGACCAAGGATGGAAATATTTATATATAAGAGTTTAAAAGGTTAAAGATTTAAATCTTAGATTTAAATATTATAACCATAAAATATTTGAAAAGAAAAGGTGCCAAACATTATTGAAGAAGTGATAAATTTCGAAATAAAAAATTGAGCCGACTACCTTGGACAATTCGAAGCACTTTAGGAGGCATATAAATATGTGATAATATTTCACCTTTATTATATGCATGAAATAAAATTATTCCTGCATGAATGCGAACGAAAGAAGAGAGGAGTAAGACAGCGAAAACCTGAGGCAAATATTGACAAACACAAATATCACTCCGGGCACTGTTAGTTTCGTCTGTTGGGATAGCCCAGTTGGCAGTGTGGCTTTGCATAGAACATTTTTTGGCAAAATGTCAAGGGGTTGAAACCCCTCAATGTAATTTTGTTGTGTGATTTGATGGTTTTTTGAGGCAGAGACAGTTTTATATACTTTAGGCATCCCTTATGTTTCACCATTCGTGGTAGCACAACTGGTTACAAGCACTTGGGAAAGCACTACTATTCTTGAGGTAAGTGGTTCGATTCGCGGTGGTGCAAAGGAAAGAAACTTATTTTTGTCAAGACAGGCACATGCAAAAGAAGACTATCATCATTGAGGCAAATTTAGAGCTATCTACAAAAGGGAAGGAAAGGTGCAAATCATCAATTACAATATTGTTGAGCACATTTGTGAGCAGGTTTTGGAGCAATGTTGAGCACTTTTATGAGCAAATGTGAGCAAGATTAGTAAGAATATTTGAGTAGGTTATGGAGTTGTTTTTTACAGAATTGAGGGTAGAACCTGTGCAGAATTGAAGATAGAGTTTGAGCAAAGTTGAAGACAGAGTTTGTGTAGAATTGAAGATAGAGTTTGAGCAGAGTTGAAGACAAAACCAGAGTAGAGGGGATTGGTGTCTCATATGGGGTGGTGTCCACAAAAATAGAGTGGAGTGGAGTGGTGTCCACAAAACTAGAACATAGTGCAGTGGTGTCCACAGAACCAGAGTAGAGGGGATTGGTGTCTCTTGTGGAGTGGTGTCCACAAAACCAGAACAAAGTGGAGTGGTGTCCATAGAACTTGAGAGGGGATTGGTATCTCCTGTGGATTGGTGCCCACGAACATTATAATAGGATATTGGTGTCTCCTATGGGTTGGTGCCTACAAATTTTTTTGAGAAATGTATAAGCAATATTTCTCCGTGGATGTGGCCCACATTGGGTGAACCACGTTAAATCTGTGTCTCTCATATGTGTGATGATTTGTACATTGTTTCATTTACTACATTTATATTGTTGTTGTTATCATTTGGATTTAAAAGTGAAAAGTTTTATCTTATATAGTTCACCCTCCCCTTTCAGTATAAGTTTGTGTTCTTCAATCATGTGGGACCTTCACTGAAAAATGTAAAAGAAGTAACAAAAACTTGCATCTACGCACATTTTACACTAAAAACACCAATCAGTTATAATACTTCATTTTCTGTTAAATACATAAAATAATTATACAAAACACATTTCTAGTGTTAAATATGCCATACAATACCCTTTAATACATGCATAAAAATAAACATTTTGGGTGCTCATCACAATGCACATGACACATTGTTTTTTTCATTTGCTTGAATGGGTAAGGTTGTTGGTTTGAGCTCCAATTGGCTACGAACCTATTAAAATTCACATTATATATGTGTGTGTGTGTTTTGTGTCTATATATAGACACAAAACACACACACACACACACATAAATATACATGAGGATTCTCAGCCAATCATATGATTAAAGTGTCAATCTATGATTCACCAATTGAAGAAGGTAGTATCCAGTCTGATTGTGCTAAGTGGCCAAGTTTGATTTGACAGAAATTTTCTAAAGTTTGACAATTTATTTTTTTCTAAGTGCTAATATAACAAATATTTTGGAGGCCCTAAATTTTGCAATAGAAGCATTTGGAGCCCATTTTTTTCTAGATTACATTGGTTTTCAAGCTCTACGTAGTGGTGACATCAGTTTACGGGACTATGAAAGTTTTGTGTAGGATTTGTGTGTAAAATGAATTCCTTAGGGTATGCTACTTACCCAAATGGATGAAACTATAGCACTTGGTTAGTTCAAATGGTAGAATTACTTAGAAGCAAAAAAAATTGGTTAATATTCAATGATGTATCAAAAAATTGTAGTGATCATGAACTTAGTAAGGAGGAGGAAACTCTTTGTCTATTTTTCATGTTAGTTGAATTAGATGTACCTTTTTACATCAAAGAGAAAACTTATCCCATTCAAGTATGGATCATTTTGAAGGATCTCTACAAAAAAATAAGTGTTAGTGAAGTTAACTAGATAGAGAAAGAGCTTTCCAATCTCAAAATTTTAGATTTTATTAGTGTTGAAGACCACATAAAACTTCAAATTCCTAAAATATGACTTAGCTATGACATGAGGTAAGGTAAAGGGTGATGAAGAGTATGTCAAATCCATTACTTCCAATATTTTTCCTCCTTTTCATATATATGGTTTGATTCTTTATGTGAATGCTATGACTATTAAGGATCCACAACCTCTCTCTCTTGAAGGACTTTTCAAGCTTCTTATTCATTATGAAGTTGCAATGAAAAATTATGGATCTTCTTCTCATACATAGGCTCATCCAAAGGAATTCAAATCAATGGAATCTAAGGCTCAATTTCCCAAGGGAAAGTCTACAGTTTTAAAGAAGTCAAATTCTTATGAGTACTGTAAAAGGGAAGGATACTCCATCAAAAATTACATAACAAGATTGAAGAAGATAAAGACAAAATTCTTGAGTTGGACACAAGCTTTCTAATGGTGAAGACGATAAAGTAGAGGCCCACTAGAGAGTCAATTATGGTTGGTGGGGGGCGTTGGGGGAGGAGGTGTTACCTCTAATGACCCTCTCCTTGGACCCTTAGTTCAAATACGAGGGGTGTTGAAATTTGTAATCTAATTTTGTTAGGCTAAGGCCAAAAGTGTGAAAGAAGTGCTTATGAGCACTATTAATGTATCCTACAAACAAGTGTATATGTAAGCCTATGGGCATTCTTTATGTACAACCTTCGAGCATCATTTATGTAAGCCTATGGATATATTCATTTATACTTGAGGGCACCCTTCACATTTCACCCTTAGTGATATTATTTAATCCTTATTTATTGATAACCTTGATTAGAGGGTGTAATTCATTATTATTTTATTATTGTAATTTAACCTCGAAGTTAAGTTAATGTTGGCTTGAGGTTATCTCTAATTGGGGTTTTGATATCACTATAGATACCCCCTAATGATTAATCCATTTTATCAGTGTGTGATATGTGAAAATATTGTAGGGTGCCTATGGGCATCCTCTCCTTATTCCTCCTCTCAAACAATGTCATTTATCTTTATCTTTTGTTTGTCAATGTTATATTCAATTATTTTTTGCATATTTTCTAGATATGATTATGGTGAATGAATGTTTTAAAACGTTTCTAGAAAGTATTGTAAATTTTGACATATTAGCAAAATTTAAGGGATTTTTGAAGGCATTAATTGACTAATTTCACTATTTTGTAACCTTTCAAAATTGCAAATTTCCCAAAGTAGTGATTGGAACTACATTTTCGAATACTTCATGGGCTGCCAAGCTTGATTTATGAGAGCTCCTAGTTCTTGGCTTCATCCTTGGGCATGGAGTCTTCAAAAATAGAATCCTTGATACAAAATTGTAAAATTGTAGGCCTAGTTTCACTTTAAATGCAACAACCCTAGTAGCTTTTTTATTCTCCAGTTCATATTAGTTAGATGTTAGCAAGGTCCTATGTCTCCTACCAAGTCCTCACATGGGTTATTTGGCAACTTGTCTTGTTTTCCCATTATCTATTATAGCTTGGCATACAATGGCTTTAGTATCTTGAATTGCTTGACTGCATTTTTAAATTCAGCTTTATCTTTCTCCTATTTAAATATTGAGTCAGTGACATCATCATCATGGAGTTTCCTTTGAGGGTAAAAAGTGACAGGTAATCCAACATTGATGAACCCTTGAATTTCCTTTACCATTTTCTACACAAGGGATTTCAAAGAGGCTAACACATCTTTGCAAGCTTGTAGGTCTATTTGAGTGTTAGACATCTTCTTTAAATTATTGACCATACCTTTCCAATGTATCCCTAATTGCTAGGCTTGTGATGTCAGTATTGTAGTTAGAATTTTGGACACTTTCTAGTACCATTCCTTCGTAACCAATTGCTCTTCAGCTTGTTTGATGATTTGAATCACTTGATTTAGGTTGTTTTCTATGTAGGATGCAAACTCAAAGTACCTCTTGGCACTTGTAACTTTGGCTTTATTGTTGTCCTAGAGGGGCTTCACCCTCTTAACCTCGAAGTTTGTCCTTATATTTGTTGTTGCTTCCTCTTTCAATGTTGTTATTTATCCTTAGAGCTCAAAAATATTTGCTTATCTCACTTTCTAGGCTTCTTGGAGCTATTTTATTTGGTCATCTAGTTGGGATTTTTCTTGTTCATTTTGCTTCCTCAATTGGTCTTGCTCCTATGCAAGCTATTGTGAGAGATCCTCTAGTTGTTACCTCTTTTTTCCAACCTCAAGTTGGCACTTGAGGTCCTCATCCTATTTTTTTATCTATTTTTTTGTGGTATATTTCTTCAAGGCCTTATTGTCTTGCTGAATTTGTTCATTTTTAGCCTTTAATTGGGCCACTTCCTTTATCGCTAGTTGGCCAAATTGCATGGCCACGCTAATGCACAATTGATTTTCAAGTTAAATAATTTGGTATGGATCTATTTTGATAAAATTTTCTTAGATAGCGTAGTGGTGAAGTTAGCAAGGGGTGTGGCAAGTCTAGAAGGGCCATTTTGTATTGCTTATACAATGAGGACTTTGTTATTTGTAGATACTAGTTGTGACTACATTGTAACCTAAGCTTGAGGGGCTTTGTCTTTTAACTATGTGTACTCTTTTTTAACTCTCCTCTCCTCATCTAGGAGGAAATAAAATACCTTTTGGACATATGTCTCCTTGGGATTACTATTTTCCTTCCAAAAAAAGGCCTGGCTAGGCCCTACAACTTCACTAGTAGCTAGAACTGCTTTGGCAGACTTGGTCACAAAAGTTGGTATGGGTGATGTCATTGCATGCTACAGGAATTACTTGGCTTGCAATATGAAAATATACAATGGTCAAAGCGATTTATGAAGATGAGTATTAATAGATATGTTGATAGGTTCATCATTGATGTCATTTGAGCCAATGTTTTAGCTAGTAGGGAGACTAGTTGCAAAGGAGACAGGCTCTTGGTGTAGTCAACTAGGGGTTTTGAGGTGGTGACTTGGATGGTGGATGATGGAAATAAAGTGATCGACGTGGTGTTGGAAATGAAGGTTGTGGTTGGAGGTAAGGTGCCTCTAGGAGGACCATGGGCCGCACTAGTGAATAGTGAGGGAAGTGCGGTAGAAGGGGTAGGGGAAGAAAAATAAGCAATAATAGTTAAAGTAGAAGTGAAGAAAGAAGCAAGAGTAGTAAAAAGGTGAAGGGAAGTAGAGGTGAAGCCAAACTAGATGGTCTTGTCTAGGATTATTCTCTACTGCATGAAGGAGGGTAATGTGATTTTCATATACTTTGGCATCTAGTTTCTCCCCAAGTACAACTACAATTTTGGACAAAGACCATTTGGACATCATCTTTGAACAAGTCTAATTCTAGTAGGATGTTGAAGTTGACAACCTTGTTTGGGTTCTTTAGTCGAGGGATTAAAAAATTATGCAATCAACTTTTGTCTCACCTATAGTAGAGATATTTTAAGTTCTTCAAAGTACAAGTGATCCAAATTTTCAGATCATTAGCTACCTTCAACATCTTCCTTATATCTCCCTCCTAAATTAGAATGACTCCTTTGTCCATTGGGGTGGACTAATACTTCTTCTAGTGATGTCATGCCTTTCTACATAGGTCTCTACTAACTCAAGGCAATCCCACACATGTGGAAACAAGTTCATTGCTAGGCCAGAGTTCCATATTCGACTTATGCTGTAGGACTCGATTTGTGGGTATAGATTGAACTTTCTAAAGGTTTATTTCCTCATATTTCTAGTATCATGTTTATATTTGGTCTCTTCGACCCTTTTATATGGCTCTTTGAACAACTCTTTGGATCTTTTCAAATTCTTTCCCTTCATTGGAGGGCCTTGCCTCTTGTGATTTTGTTAGAGCTAGTGATTGGGATACTGATGTAGGTGATGCAACTATTTTGGAAGGTAAGGTGATGAGATTGGTCTCAAACATGGAAGGGCTTATGGGGGTAGAAATTGTGTCCATGATTGTGAAAACAAAGAGTAAATGAAATTTAGGAGGAAATGGTGATAAATTACCAAGGTAGGGTCTAGGGAGCGGTTCATTTGACTTAGGGAGCAATTTGCTAGCTGGGATGAGTGAATCACTTAAAAAATTTTGGACTACGGAGTGATTTGTTTGATATGTGTGGCGATTCACCCAATAATATGAGTGATTCACTTTAAGGTAGCAAATCATTAGCAAGTCCTTGGTTAAATTTGGACTTGAATGTATCAACTACTTTGGTGAGGAGCGATTTGCTTGTTTTAACTAAAAAATCACTAGTTAAGTCGTGCCTTAACAAAAGAGAAATTTTTCCATTTGATGGACAAGAGGGCTTAGAGGTTGGCCATAGATATGGAGATGTTTAGATTCGATGCAATAGTTGTTTAATGGTTTGTTTGGTTCCAACCAACATAAACTGTTTTATGTGCTTGCAATGTGAGTTGAACGATTGGTGTGGGCAAAGGAAGAGGGGGTTCGCGTAGGGAGCAAAGTAATAAGTGCGGAGAAGTTGTGGTATCATGGGGTTTTATACCCTTTGACTTATATGCGCCCATCATTAATGGGTTGGGTGGGTAGGTTGATCCAATTTGAGCATTTTTTCCTACCCAATCGGTTGGCTTGTAGGTAGAGGGTCAATGAACGATGTGTTTGCTTTTGTAAGTGGATTGATCATTAGGGAGAGCATTTTCTAGAGATATCTGACCTTTGTTTTTGTTTTTAATAAGGATAAAGGCAATACCAACTCAAATTTCCCATCCCACCTTGATCAAACCCTTGTGCTTGATGATTAAAGAACTAATGCTTGGTTTTGTGAAGCTCTAAAAGGTATTGGATATTTTTAGAGTTTTGTGAGTTATTTTATGCTTTTGTAAAAAAAAATATATATATATATATATATATATACTAGGGAATTATATTTAAAAATGATCACTTATGAACTAAATTATTAGCATGATTTATCTATTAATGTTGAGCTAAAATATAGGAAAGGAAAAGTAGCCATGATCTAGAAGGAAAAATAAAATTGTGGCTCTAAGTACTGGGAGGAAAGAAATTTTGGACCTAAAGGGTACTAAAATGAATTTAAAATAAGAGCTATAGTCATTTCAGTACTTCTATGGTAGAATTTACCCCTTCCTAGTTTCTTCATCCTATCAGTCCTTAACTTGACTCTCTTACTTGGACCCTTCCTTCCAAATGATCCTTCATACAAGTATTTACCTAACTTGACCCTTCTCCATTTGAAAGGGCACCCTAAAAATTCTATAATTACCTCCTCAAAGCAATAAAAGGAATATCTTGGTTGAGGAATATCAAAGAGGAGGAGAGTCTTTGGAGCATTCGAAAGAGGATTTTAGTTTATTTGTAGTTTCAGGTCAGGTACCTCCATATCTTGTGAATGCAAAGGATGCGTCATTTTATTATTATGCCCTCCTTAATCAATCTTGTCCTTATTTGTTTTCGATCATGTGAATATATTGGTTGTATTTCAAGCATACGATTCAATTGGATAAAATGGATTATCCGATTTTATTATCGAATAACCATGATATTGATTTTAGACTTTGTCAATTATTTTCATTTGGGAGATGTATAATTTGAATTCGGTCATAGTTTGAAACTGACCCTCGAATACTTTCGTTGGAGTCCAATGGTTGAAATAAGATATAATGTAAACCAGTGTGTCTTTGTTTATTTCTATCCCGGGTTTGCCTTGTCAGAAAGGATAATATTATGTCTTACTTGGCTATTCTCAAATTCCTAAAAATGGTAGCCTAGAATACCTGATTAGGGGGTACATTGAAATGGTGATATGAATCATGATTGTAGTATTGCAGAGAATACGTTGTCTTTTCTAGCCACTGAAATCGGTGTTTGTAGTATCTAAAAACATATAGTGAAGCCTGCAAGTGAAAACAACCACACCTTTACCACTATCATCTCATGTTTATCTACACCATAGCAAAAGGAGAAACTAACACATCTACGGACGTATCAATGCATTGGTTTTTCATAGAAAATCACCTCATGATAATATTTTATTGATGCCATGTTCATCAATTTATTTTTTGCTTTCAAGACAGGAGTAAATATGATAGGTGTTGGATGACTTTTTAGGATTTTAGAACCTACTGATATTTTCTCTGCGCATCCGAGGATATACGAATTTTTTTAAACTACACATAGGAGGAAGCTTTAACAAGACACCCAAACATAGTCCCACATGGTACACGTTGGGGTCTATTTAGGGCTTAAAGGGAGAAAATATCCCATGGTTACTTGACCACCTAGTGGTGGTCGAGAGTCGTGTCATAAGTGGACGACGATGTGTCAGTTCAAGATACGCATTGTCTAATTTTAGATCACCTCTACTTTGTAATGCTTCCATGTGTCGATCCGTTGTGGTATAAAACAAATATTATTTGGGAGCATGTGGAGACCTTTATAGAAGAAAAACCACATACTAAAATTTGACCATAGGTTGTGGTCAGGGCTAGCATGTGCTAGCCACCTAATCCTAGGGACTAGGGTGCTAGCATAAATCAGCTAGCAAGATTGACTGGGCTAGCTTGATCGGGTCATCTTGACCACATTGCTTGACTCTGGATTGGATAGGATACCGATGACAATTATCTGGTTGTATTGTAATGTTTTATGTTGTTTTGTATGGACAACCACTTTTTGATATATTGCTCTTTTGGATATTTTGTTTTCTAACATTTTGATATAAAAAAGGAATAACAAAGGAGCAAGAAGTATTGTTGGAATAAAACATATATAATATTTTATTTTCTAACCTTTTGATATAAAAGGAAATTATAAAAGAGCAAGAAATATTAAGGCACATATAAAGTTTATTTTGAAAACCTATAGAACAATTGAGGAGAATTGTGAAAACTATAGTATTAAGTTATGAGACAAACTTTGTGCAAACTAAAGAGTAATATTGATTACAAGACAACTTCGTGTAACCTTGGTTGATAGGTTATGAGATAAATTTGTGTCAAAATTTGAAGAGACTCTAGCATAATCGTGTGGATAGATTAAACTATAGTAGGAGACAAGTTGGTGATGAATTTTGAAAGTAACTATAGTGTAATCTTGTTTGATAGATTGCGAGCCAGATTTGTGAGATAAATTTATGTCAAAATTTGTAGAACTATAGTTTAATCTTGTTTGATAGATTATAAGATAAATTTGTGGTCAAATTTGTAAAAAACTATAGTTTAATTATATTAAAAGATTATGATACAAATTTAAGGCAAAATTTTGTAGAGATTAATGAAACTATAGTGTGAGACAAACATATGGCCAAATATTATAAAGAACTAGAGTCTTGTTATGAAACAGATTTGTGACAAAATTTGTGTAATCTTGTTTGATGGATTATGAGGTAAATTTGTGTCAAAATTTGTAATGACTTTAGTGTAATCTTGTTTGATGGATTATGTGTGGCCAAACTTGTGAAAACTATAGTAAAATATTTATGATACAAAATTTGTGGCAAAAAGGGGCAAATCTATAGTGTAATCCTATTGTGAGATTATTGAACAAATTTATGATAAATTTGTGAAGACTATAGTAGATCTTGAGAAAATATTTAGAACCATTTATGTGGAAACATGAAATGTTTTTGCTTACAAATAAATTGTAGAAATGGAATAGTGTTATCCATTGTCTAAAGGTTATTTCTTGTGATTAAAATAAGCATCTCTTGTTATATATGGGAATAATGGATAGGGGATCCATTCTTGAGGGAATTTATGGGGTTCTCTCTTGATTGATTAAGATGATTGCTTATGTATTTAATGATCAAAGGAATGTTTTAAAAATGGGTTTTGGATACCATTATTAGGAAATTATGTTTTCCTTCCTTTGATTGAGGGGACCATTTACATGCAAATTACATTATGATGTAACTAGATTGCATATGTGCATTCAATGAAAAGATGCATACTGTTTTATTAGAATGCATATTCATATACATGTAATGGGTTGTTACTGATCCCTTACTACCATCATCCTAACCTTGGTGGTTCGAGATGATTCAAGGGAAGACTAGAGCCATGCAGATTTTATTTAAGTAAATGTTGTATTTAAGGCTTTCAAGAGGATATGCCTTTATTGTAAAGAAATATTTATTTGAGAATTACTTTGTAAATTTGGAACAAAATGTATTATTTCACTCTTTAAAATAGGTTGTAATTGATGTAGTTTCCATTTACAGGTAAATATGGAATATGAAGATTAGTTATGATGTTATCAGATATTGGTGTGGTTAGAGTTCAAATATTTAGTTGAACCTTAAAAGATGAAGTTTATATACTAAGGGACAACCTTAATTTAGAAAGATAAAGAAGTATTCATATTTATAGATGAATCTTTAATGAATGGTCAAGTGGGAAAGCTAGAACCTATCTCATATCATGGAGTTTAATGATGAATTAAGTAAGGTATATGATAGACATCGGGTGTCTATGTGGATCTGTTTTATGACCACTTTAAATATCCAGTGTGCACATGGATTTAGTTAAGCATTGCATTTGATTGGTATTCTATCCTCATGGAAGAAAAATTAATTTTCAAGGCATACGCCTAATCCTTCCTCCACTGGATCTAAATTAGATCTAGCTTAATGTTTGAGTTAAGCTAGCAAGGGAAATTAGCATTCCTGATCTTAACAGAGTTAAGATAGGAGAATTCCCAAAGTGTGGTAAATAGAATTTACCACTGGTCTTTTACGGGAGGGTTGGCCACTCCTATGTCACAAGATAGACGTTAACCATGTTGATACTTGTGAAGTGCAAGCCTTGGACTTACTTGGAAATTCATATTAAGAGAACCACATGGAGATTCTTCTTAAGTAATCCCTTGATCATGATCTTAGCTATATGAGTTATAAGATATAAAAAAATATTGGTAAAATTGGGTTGTTACAGTTGGTATCAGAGCTAGGTTAGCTAAGTAGATTCTAATGTTAGGTCTAGGCTAGGAAAGATACGGGCTTTGTTAAACTCTAGGAATAATATTCCATCATGAACCTATAACTTTCCTAGATAAACTCTAAACTAATACATGCTTGGTAAGGTAAGAGTAAGGGCTTGGAGGTCATTGATGTGCAAGTCTCTTTCTTCCATGTTTGATTGGAAGAATTAAGGGAACCCTCCATACTTTGTGGATCTTAAGTGGGATATCCTAAACTATTTTGAGAATTGTACTTGGCATATGTGACTCTAAAGTAGGCTCCTTTCTTACTTAAGTATTGTATGATGAACAACAAGAGTTACTAGAATGGGTTATGGAGTAAACCTAAAATTTACAAACTTGATGTTTAGAACTCTCAAGTTAGAAGAGGTAAAATAATATTTTCTTTTATTTTACATTTTTGATATTACAATATAAACATGGATTAAGAATCTAGAAGGAACCATGGTTAACAATTGTGATGTCTTGGAGCATTCCCCAATAATAGAGACAAACAAAACCTTTACCATGGTTGAAACATCATCATGTTGCCACCCGACCATTGGGCAGTGGTAGAAATGAATAAAGTATTGTACATTATTTAAGCATTAGATAGCAACTCAATATAGTGCATGTGGTTTTAATGATGTTAGGCAAGATAAATGTAATTTATATATCCTTTATTTAAACTAGAATTGTAATCTGACCTAACCTTATACCTATCAGGAATCATGGCACCCAAGTTAAGAAGTGGAAGGAATATTACCCCACAGAAAGAGAGGTTACCTACTTCTGGTAGTGCTGAGGATAGACCTTTGGAAGAGTTTAGAAAATTCAAACAAGGTAGAAAAGCTCACTGTCATTGTACAGACACTACAGGAGGAAATGGCTTTATATAGAGAAAAAATGACCCAACATAGTAGTTTGTTGGAAGCCATTAGAGCTGAAATCCTGAAACCTGAAAGCAGAATTATTGAAATAACAAAACCCATAGTTGAACAAGCAACTAATTCTGATGAGATAGATCGTGCGGCTAGAGCCCGCGTTGATGTTGAGCTAGATAGGTATTTAAAACATATCAATATTAGGAAATTCAGGGGAAAAGAAGGTGGAGACTTGGTTGAGTCATGGTTAAATGAATTGGAGATTTACTTCTCCATGAGAAATTATTCCCCTACAACTAGAACAGTTTGGGCCATAGGCCAATTAGAAGAATCAAGTCTAGAATGGTGGGACACTTTTAGTAGAGATCAAAAAATAAAAGCCATTCACTTTAAATGGGATGACTTTGTAAAATCTTTCAAAAAAATATTCCTCACTGAATAGTTTTATATGGAAAAATATGAGGAATTCACCATGCTCCAACAAGGAATGCAACCTATAGAAGTATATTTTAGGTGATTTGTGAAATTGCTTAAATACATTCCATCATATGAAAATGATGATAAAATGAAGGTGCATAAGTTTATTCTGGGAACTGAATCCCAGATAAGATCATTAGTGAATATGCACAAGCCAAGTGATCTAGAAAAATCCTATGATCTAGCACGACAGGCAGAGTCAAACCTATATCCAAATAGGAAAATTGCCAATTATTCAAATGGGAGTATGGCTAGGACTCCAAATTGGTCAAATAAGAATTGAAAGTTCAAACCAAAAAGGAAATGGGAATCTGAACAAAACCAGAGGATTAAGGAGACTTTAAATTTTATGAGGATGGACAATGGAAAGCGAGAGAATTTCAAGAAGAGGTTTTAGCAAAAACACAATAACAACAATAATATAAGATCCCAAGCTCTGAATCATATAGAACCATCACTTGTCAATGATAAGAGTAAACAGGTTCAAGATACAAACCAGTCAGTCAATACTGGATGCTATGAATGTGGAGGTCCACACTTTGCAAGGAATTACCCTCAACAAGCAGATTCAAGCCAAAAATTAAATAGGAAGAACCACACGATTTATGTCGCTACTGGGAGTCAAAACCTGGAAGGGCAAGCAACACCCTTGCTCTTGAATGGTAAAATTTTTGGTAGAGATATTAAAATTTTGATAGATAGTGGAGCTACTGATAGTTTTATTTCTAGTAGCATAGCCAGGGATGTGCTAGAAAGACCAATATTTTTGGCACAAGGGTGGAAAGTTGAGTATGGGTCAACAAATTTAAAGGAGACTACACCAAGTTCAAGCACAAGTAAACCATCTACAAGTCCCACCAAGAATATAAATAAAGGAAAGAGAATACTCAAAGCACATCCAACTAGCCAAATGATGGACAAGAAATTTCAAAGGATGTTGACAAGAAGCCAATTGCAAGAGTTGGACCAAAGTTATTTCAAGATTGGAGAAGCTCCAAATGTATGGTGATGATGAAGAACCAAAATGTGAGTTGGTGAATTATGCTCTATTTTCTAAAGTTGATTTGGAACCTTCATTTATGAAGATGCTTATACTAATGATGTTTGGGTGCAAGCAATGAAAGAAAAAATTTAGTTAATTGAAAAATGACACTTGGGAACTTTTGGAATTGCCCAAGGACAA
The DNA here is from genome assembly GCA_028583015.1 of Wollemia nobilis. NCBI lineage: Eukaryota > Viridiplantae > Streptophyta > Pinopsida > Araucariales > Araucariaceae > Wollemia > Wollemia nobilis. The sequence continues at coordinate 291,365 of JAQPPZ010017049.1, read as the reverse complement.
GAACATTGTTGGATCCAAGTAGATCTACAAAACAAATTTTAATAGTGATGAAAGCATACAAATATACAAAGCAAGGCTGGTTGCAAAAGGATTCACTCAAAGATATGGTGTGGATTATGAAGAGATATTTACACCTATTTTAAGACAAGAGACAATCTGAATGGTTCTTTCATTGGTAGCCCATAAATAATGGACAGTTTATCACATGGATGTGAAAAATGCATTCTTGAATGGCTATCTAGATGAGGAGGTTTATGTTCAGCAACCTCAAGGCTTTGAAGTGGAATGAAAGGAAAACCGTTTTTAAAAATTGAATAAAGCATTGCATGGACTGAAAAAAACACCTAGAGCATGGTACTCAATAATTGATGGGTACTTTCAAGATTGTGGTTTCAAGAAAAGTAAGAATGACCCCACATTCTATTTCAAGAATGAAGGTAATGATATTCTTCTTGTGTGCCTATATGTTGATGATTTGATCTAAATGGGAAGTAGTTTAAAGATGATGAATGATTTTAAACATGCTATGATGAAGGAATTTGATATTAAAGATTTAGGACTGATGTAATACTTTCTTGGTGTGGAAGTACATCAAGATGATAGCAAAATTTTCATGTGTCAATCAAAAAATGCAAAGGATATGTTGAAGAAATATGGCATGGAAAATTGCAAACTAGTTTGGACACCTATGGCACATGAAGAAATGTTGTATAGAGATGATGGAGAAGAGAAAGTTGTTGAAAAATTGTTTACAAGCATTGTTGGGAGCTTAATGTTTCTTACTACAAGGCTTGATATTGCTCTTGCATTTTAACTTATTTCAAGGTACATGAATGAACCTTCACAAAACCACATGAGAGAAACCAAGAGAATATTGAGGTATGTCAAAGGAACCTTGAATTTTGGCATACATTATGATGTTAGCAACAAAATGGAGATTGTTGGATATCGTGACTCAAATTGGGAAAGTTGCTTGGATGATAGAAAATAAACTACTGGAAAGTTTTTCACTTGGATTATGAGTTATAACATGGATATCAAATAAGCAAAGTATTTTTGATTTATCTTCTAAAAAGGTAAAATATGTTGCAACTACTATAACAAGTACACAAACACTTTGGTTAAGAAAGGTACTTGAAGAGATTGGTGAAGTTCAAAATAGTCCAACAACATTTTTTTGTGACAACACAAGTGTAATCAATATTATAAAAAATCCAGTCCATCATAGTAAAACTAAACATATTGATTTGAAGATTCATTTCATAAGAGACATGGTGGAAAAGAAGGTTGTAGATTTAAAATATTACAACACCTCACAACTTGCAGACATGTTTACCAAAGGTGTCAATAAGAGAGCAATTTTTGAGATTGAGAGATAAACTTGCCTCACCACTCAAAATCAAGGGGTAGTATGTTGGAAATTTATGTTGACCAAGAAAAAGATAAAATCAAAAGTTCTCCAATGAATTTGAAGAAACCCAAAAGTTTCTATAGGCCTTGAAGAGTCACTATGACTATTGGACTTCCAGAATGTGAAATGAAGGGTTGTAACATCATTTTTTTTCTTGTAAATATAAAATAGTGTAAAATAGTTGTAGAAGAACATGGAGAAAAAATTGTAATACTTTTGAGTTCATTTTGAATGAGAAACAACATTCTATTTCATTCATTTTGAGAAAAATATGCTTGATGTCCCCATTTTCTAAAACCAGCAGCCAACTTGCAGAGATTATAACGTTTGTTTTACAACTCCATTTTTCATGTGTGATATACTGTGGGAAATGTATTCTTGTGTAGAATCTACTCACAACATTTCATCAAATTTTGAGTAGTTTTGGTCCCCCAAATTTTTATTTTCCTATGCTGCTACAAATTTTTGTTGCTGTATTTTTTGTTGCACTTTTTTGCTCTTCGATTTTGGGTTAAATACTTCAAGATTGACTATGTATTTATTCCATTTGAATTCCAAATTACCTTCCTTGTAGTCTATCTTAGTGGATCACTTATCAAACCATACTTTAATCACCTCTTGATGTTGTACCATACTCTTTAATGCCTTCTATATTCCTCTTCCAAGGCTAGTAGGGCATTTAATTGTGATTGCATCAGTTTGACATCAAAATATTCAAGCTCATACTATTGTGAAATTTAGAGGGAAGGGAGTTCTAAGTTAACCAGTAGTACAACTTATTTTCTTATATTAGCTTGTAAGGAGATGATCCTATAAAGGCTTTTGGAGTCACTCGATCTGCCTAGAGTGCATTTGATGCAGGAGCATCCGGTGGCGAAGCTGCAATCTTGCATCACCCAAAATGTGTTTTTTTTCTTAAATACTAAAACTATCGCGTTATCGCGACGCTTTTTGAAGAAGGGCACCAGCGGTCCAATCTGTCACGATATCGCGATGTTTTTTTGAAAAATCACGGTCGGGACGCCAAACTGTCGCGAAATCGTGACATTTCTAAAGCAGCGCAGTCGGGATGCCAAACTGTCATGAAATCGTGACATTTCTAAAGCAGGGCAGTCGGGACGCCAAACTGTCACGAAATCGTGACATTTCTAAAGCAGCGCAGTCGGGACACCAAACTGTCGTGAAATCACGACATTTCTGTAGCAACGTGGTCTGGACACAAAATGGTCGCAAAATCGTGACACTTTCGGAAGCAGGATTTGAAAGCATAGGGACATCTTTGGCAAAAAGGTTCTAAGGCACAAGAATGGTCGCAAAATCGTGACACCTTCAAAGGCAAGCTTAAAGGACGTCGCGAAATCGCGACACCTTCAAAGATAAAGTTTAAAAGACGTCGCAAAATCGTGACACTTCTGGGAGGCAAGACTTGGAAGCATAAAGACATCGCAACACCTTCGAAGGCAGAGCTCAAATATGTCGCGAAATCGTGACATATCCGGAGGAAAGGTTCCACAATGCAAAGATGTCGCGAAATCGCGATATATCCGGAGGAAAGGTTCCACAATGCAAAGATGTCGCGAAATCGCGACATGTCGCGGTTTCGCGGCCCGGAACGAGGCAGCAAGTATGGAACACAAAGATGTCACAAAATCGTGACATGTCTTGGTTTCGCGGCCCAAGGGAGGAAGGCGAGTAAGAAAAGCCCAGACGTCGTGATTTCGCAACGTGTAGCGAAATCGCGGCCCCAAGGAGGAGAGAGAAGCCTAACGCCAAAACGTCGCGATATCGCGACCAGAGCTCTCACGACGTTGACCAGCCGACGATTATAGAGACCAGTGCAGAGGGACACGTGGTGTGAAGTTACAGGTGGCTCGAGAGTATGAAGCGATTACAGGGAGCATGACAGTAGGACACGTGGCATCAACTGCAAGCGGCCATGGCACATTCTTATGAATGATGACTTGGCGGAGGATTGACAGGCGGCTGCAGGGCATGCCGCCACTACAGGCCATGATTTTTTTTTGATGCACCTGGCAGCATCATGCAAGCGGGACAGAGCATTCGTGCGGGCGGTATGGGGAGTCTCGCATTCAAGGTAATTATGGTCCAAAGAGATTCGGGCCTGGGGATAAAAAAAAAAAAAGGGCCCATACTATGCGTAATGATGGAGAAGGAGGTGGCGGCCGAGGATAAAAGGCACGCATGCATTGTATTGAAGGACTCTTGGCCATTTATTTTTGGGGGATAGCTGTGTATTCGAGGAGAGACCTCTGTTTTTTTTAATGAAGCTTGCTGGAATTTTGCCGGTGCATTGTTGATTTCTGCATTCTTGCTGTGTGTTGTGTTTAGCTCTATATCAGCATTCCATAATTTTAGTATTTCAATCCCTATGTGACTTAGTGATAATCTTCTTTAGGATCCTTACTATGCTTGTTTTAATGAATTTTTCCAATTCATTGCTTTGGGGGTAGTAATTGGAGGAAATTTTGAGTACAAAATTGTATTCAAAGTCAAATTTCATCACTTTGAACCTTGTGATGTAGGTGGGCATTATTGGTGACTACTATGGATGGTGTCCCAAATCTAGTATTGATATCTTCTAATAGTTGAATGACCACTTATTGGCTAGCTAATATAATTGGCACTACTTCCACCAACTTTGTGAAGTAGTCGGTTGTTATAAAAATCCATCCATGTCCTACACTAGATAGAGAATTGATTTTTCCAATGAACTCTAAGCCCCACTATTGGAAGAATTCAATGATGATGATGGGCTTTGGGGGCGTTTACACTTTTCTTCTTCCAATGAACATACAATAGAATTTGTAATTCTTAACCCATTGAAAGCTATAATATATGGTAGGGTAATAATATTCTTCCCTTAGGGTTTTTATGTATCATTGTTGGTGTATAATAATGCCCTTCATTGGGATATTATTTTATTAGGCATTTCATCATTTCTTCAAAACACCTTAGAAAGATACCATCATATCCTTTTTTGAACATAACATCATTTAAACATACATAATACATTGATTTTTGCCTGAATCAAGCCCTTTGGGATTCAATTCTTATGGGAAATATTTGGTTACTGTGTACCTACAAATATCTCCCAACATCTTGTTTTATTATAATACTCTTTTATCTATAAGGGTGGTTTGGTCAATCAAAGGAAGTATTGCAAGGTTTTTGCATAAGGTTCTACCCTTGATGAGCTTGATGGGCTTAATTTCTATACCAAAGTCCTGGATTTTGCTTATCCATTTTACTATCTTCTTCCCTAATTCACCCTGAAGCATAGTGGATTAGACATAGGGATGAAATATGAAGTGGTGGTTTTTGTTTTGTGATAGATAACATTGAAACTTTTTAGGATATTTCATGATGGAAAATACCTACTTTTCAATGAAGGTGTATATATCCTTGTAGTTTTGAAGGACCTTGTGTTAGAACTCAATACTTCGATACTTTCCATTATGCAATGATAGGTATTTAAATACAATAGATGCCTAAATATGACATAACAAACTCTTAACCAAACTTGCAACTACCTCTATCCTATAGTGCATGCATAGACCTTGTGATGGGTGGTTATACCATATTCTATTTCACATAGACTATGATGTATGGTTATACTTTTATCCTCTAGTAGACCTTACATACCATGTGTTGAGTGGTTACTCATTGTACATATACATTATCTATGTGTAGACATGGAAAATTGACCCACCCAAATGAGTTATTTTTTCTTAGGTTCCTTTGGGAAGTTCTCAAACTTGCTAGGAGAAATTTTTGCCCCTTTTTCTTGTGTTTTACCTTGCTTTTCTTAACCTTGATCAAATTTACGCTTGATAAATTACGAGATGTGGATTCGGTAAATTTAGGGTTTTTCTTGAAAAACTAAATTTTAAGTTGACCCTTTTTGGGGCGTCGACTTAATCAAGGTTAATTTTTATTTTCTCATCTTTAGCCCTCCAAACCCTCTATAAATAAAGGAATTGGATCCCATTTTTCACCTTAGTTACCCCAAAGTTCTCTCTCACAATCAAGCTATCAAAGTTCATGTGAAATAAGAATTATTTTGGTCTCTTGTGCAATCTTTTGGTTCTCTTGGTGCTTTTGTGTTTCGTTGTTGGTGGGTTCCTATGATCTACAAGAGGAGAAATCCTTGATGACAACTTGTCTTCTTGAAAGAGGAAAGGTCTTATACCTTTGATATCGCTTCTTCCATGAGATCACCAGGTTATTTATTTGCATTCATTAGTTCATTTGTTCATCTTAGTTTGTATTTTGTTGCATATTTGGTTTCTGTTTTAGGATTTAGAACCCTCTATGTGAATTTGTTCCCCATCTACTATAGGGCATAAATTCTACAAAAGCAAATATTTCACCCATCGGGAATTCTGCATCCACTTCTCTATTACTAAATCCACGCTCGATAAATTATAGGGCACGGATTTGGTCTAGGTAGACTTTAGGTAAATTGTTCATCCCAAAACCCTAGGGTTTTGATTTGCATGTTTCTTGTGAATTGTTTCATCTTTGTTTCTGTTCTATTTATATTTCCATCATTCTATTTTTTTTGTATTTCATATAACATTAGCTTGGGGACAATGATTTGTTCCCAAACTCTAGGTTTCAAGGTTGCATTCTTGTTCATTTCATTGTGTCCATTTTGTTTGTATTTCATTTACTATTCTATGCTATCATATTTCGTTGTGTTTGCTCTAAATCTCAAAGCTCATTTAATTTTGAATGATCAACTAAAATTACCTAGAGAGATTGACTATTGCACCTCCAAGCTTAGTCTTACAATTTTCTAAGCAACCCCCCAAACGTTGACCATATTTTCTAGAGTTTTTGTGAAGCTATTTTGTAGATTTGAAGCTATGAGATATTCTAGATGTAAGATAAGGCTTAGATCAAACATCAGATCAGATAAGTTCCTTAAGTAAAGTTATTAGGTTGTGTGTTGTTTATTTTTGTTATTTTTGTTCACAACCTAGGTTATAACTAAAAATAACATTTGATTGCTTTCTAGGCATTTAAAATAAAAGGGTATATAGTTTTGCATCTATGGTTTAGTCTTATTTGTGCATTCCCTTGGCCCCTTGCTCAAAGAGAAATTTTCATTTCTTACAACCTAGGGTTAGATATCATTGAATCATATAATCATATTAGGGTTAGTCATTATCTTCTTGCATCTCGAGTGCTTTACATTGTTCTTTCATTTCTATAGTTTAGCATAGAAAGGCAAAACATAGGTTTTTCTTAAATCACACATTAAAAATTTCCACCCCAGACTTGGAGCAAGTCCTAAAACAATTCTTGATGAACTTGTTTTATTTTTTTAAGTGTAGAGTTATAACAAACCCCTGCAATCACCTCAACTCCCAACAAATCTAGCCTAGAATTGTATGCAACAGGGCAATGTTTCCCTTCTATATATTTGGTGAACCTGACATGAACACACGTCTTAGTGACCAAGATAGGAAACCTCTTCCTTTGATTTTCTCTTGAAAACGTTAAACAAGACCACTGATTTTGTTTATTAGAATAAAAAAACATTAAAAAAATATTAATTTTTTTGTGTGTTTTCTCTACTTTTTAGTTTTCCTCCTTTTCTGCTCTATCCTTTCTCTTTCTCCTAATGGCTCCTAGCCTTAGGAGTGAATTAAGGCCTTTAGAATCTGATGAGATTATTTGATAAGATGATTAGATTGATAGAGAGAATCCTAATCTAGAAAAGAACAAAAATGAAGAATCTGGTAATGATCTTGATCCTATTAAGGGGTCCAATGGAAACCTTACCTTTAAATCATTTGATCATGTATGGAATTTCTACAAGTATCACAAATATGCCTTGAATAAGCCTATGGATGAGGAATACCAACTCAAGGAAGTTGGGACTTCTTATCATCAAATATTTTCTCCTCCATATGTCTACACAAATTCATTGCTTGAATATTCACATCATGTTAATCTTTTTCATAAACCAACATATATCACTACTATAACCACCAACATTGGAAGAAATCTGCAAGTTCCTTTAACTAGTAGTGCATATCAAGATTATATTCAAATTTCTTCTCATTCTACTCATCTCAACATTTATGCTTATGTTCCTCCAAATATCAACTACCCTTCACAATAAGATATCACATATCATAACCCATACCACAACAATATTAATACCTCCAACATTGGCCACCTTTCAACAGCCTACCTATAACCCTCCCTTAGGGAACCTAGGGGTATTGCACAAAAACAATCGTGATATGCAAAGTTTAACAAATATGGTGAAACAATTGGTTTCGAGAATGGATATGATTCAACCTCCTAGTTTCACCTACAACTATAGAGAAATGTGCAATCAACCCTTAGATCCTATCATTACCTCTAGGTCCTACCCTAAGCATTTTTCAATGTTGATTTTACCTATCTATAAGGGAACAAAAGATCCAATCGAGCTTTTAAGAATGTTTAGGATAACATGCCATGATATCACATATGACATGTTGTTGCTAAATATTCTCTAAGAGTCTTGGTGGTATGGTGTTAGAGTGGTATTATCAACTGCCTAATCTTTCTTTAAGGAATTTTAGGGAGATAACTGAATTGTTTGTTCAATAGTTCAGAGCTTATGTTTAAAAGAACTTGACTATAAAATATGTTTATATGCTAAAACAAGGTAAATATGAAAGTTTTTAAGAATTTTTATCTCATTGGAGGAGTATAATTGGACGCTTGAGATATACCTTACCTCAATACATGCTTGTGTAGACACTAAAATCGTGTACATCGTATAAGACTACTAATGCGCCACTTGCACCACTCTTGTAGATATCATATGGCCCCATTGGGCAACCCTCTAGGGTAATATAGATCTCCATAGCACTTTTGAGAAGATTCCTATTAGTTTTGGAAGGTTTAGGATCATATACTTATGACCGTCCCACCCTGGGATGGTCACAGATGATGATCGTCCCACCCAGGGACAACCACTCCTAACCATCCCTGGGTGGGACGGTCCCTAAATAGACCCTCCAAAAGTCAAATGGGTAGAGGAATGGTAATCAATTACTACCATATTCTCTGCCCAATAATCAGAAATTGATTAGGATCCTGTCATGGAGACCAGAAACTCCAAATTAGAGGCCCCAAATGGGTAACCTCTTCCACCCAACCATAGAAAAGGTTTTGACAAGTGGCAGCACTTGCCTCGCATGCCTGAACTTGCCCCTTTGCCCCAAATGCTCTATTTGGGCTATAAATTGAGGTGTGCTCACCCAATTTCAAGGGAGAAGAGTTGAAGCATTTTTACCATGAATTGCTAGCCAATTCTACCCTTGCCTTTTGCCAACATATTTGCCCTCACCTTGCCTTGAAACCCTCTTCATTCGAAGGCATTTTTAGGGGCATCCCAAATCCACTAAAACCATTCCAAAACCGGTCAAATTGGAGAGTAATTTGACCATATTTACCAACACAACATCTAGGATAGTTTCAGACCAGATCCCTTTGGAATTGGTGGTAAATTCCACTCATATTTGTAATCGTCCTACCTGGGGATGGTTAGCAGTAGGTAGTTGCACCTATTAGGGACGGTTAGAAAATAGTAAAGAAATTTTGTTCAATTCCACCATATTTCATTTAGGAATGTTTATATTAGCCTTGCATTCAAATTTGGTGAGATTTGGAGTTATTTTGATGGTCCAATTAGAGGTTTTATTGTTGCAGGTCTAGTTGTCCCTATCAGGGATGATCATAGTTTTTGCTAACAATTTCCCTTATATTTATGCTCAGACCTTTCCAAAACCATCTATATAACATCATGCTTAAATTATAGATCATTTGGAGTTGTTTTGATTTACTGCAAATAAGTTTTGTTATTTCTAGATTTATGCTTTCTATGTTTTCAAGGTTTTCTATCAATAAACACATATGCTATTAACCATTTTCAATCTCTTGTGTTTAGATACAGATATGCTAGACATGAGGGAGGAGCTAAGAGGTATAGAAGGATAGGCCCAAGACTAGCTCTCGAGTGTGGGATGCGAAAGGAATGTTGGAGCATGCCATTAAACCTTTGAAGGGATTAGATCCCTTATATCTTATAGTATTGAAATGTATCAAGTTGTGAAGCCCTCAAGGGGATGTAATGTAATATTATTGAGTATTTTGGATTAATAAAAGACAAGGAGAAACCTCCCTTTTTATATCAAATAATCCATGTTTTCAGTTATTTACATAGTTACATATTTATGCATCTTTCCCTTTGAACACATGCTTTAATCACGCTTTACATTTCAATAAAGAACACATAAGGCATGTCGTAAATTTTACTTATTTAGTGGTGATCATGGTTTTTGAAATTATTTATCTATCCCCTTTGAATGTGTTAATTTTGACCTCCATTTTTTATTTTGGATGTTGCTGGATTTGACTGTTATGAGCAGAAATGACCCATTTTTTGCTAGTTGAACCTTCCAGGGACGACCAGCTAGGTGACACTTCCTGGGATGGCCCCCAAACCGCTAACTTTACCTACCTAGGATGGTTACAAAACCAAAGGTTTTCTGCAAAAATTTATAGAAACAGAAAGCTACAGGTAAGAAAATACACCTTTTCCAACCTTCAATTTGTATGTATATTGTTTAAACTACTGAAATTTTAAAGTTTTATTGTCTTCTTTGTGCATGTGAAGGTTAGATGTCATCTTTCCCAATTTTGCATTAATCAGATCAAGAAAAATAGGAAAAAGAACAGTACTTTATATATTTTTTTCCTGGTTTGCCTACTTCAAACTTACCAAAAAGGGTTAAGTTCATATAGGGTGTCAATTTTATAGCTTCATTTTATTAATACTAACTATTATGAAATAAAAACCTACTTTTATGCATTTAGTGAATCATCATTGAATGTTGTATCATTTTATTTCTCTCTTTTAAAAGGAATACACACACCACGATCTTCTTAAATGTTGGTGAGTTGGACTTCATTTCCAACCACTGATAGAGTTCAATGACGGTGGGTTTCATCTCCATCCATTGACTCAAATCCTATGTACCCTATTTTATTGGCCAATACCGAGTCCAAGATATGTCTTAACTGTGCAAAATAGCACGCATTCCTCTTTGGATGGGTGTATCACCGTACACAGGATGCTGGGTGAGTATCGACAGGACCTATTCTCCTTGATCGGGTATGGATTTCACCACCATACTTTGGTTGGTTTACGTGACTGAAATTTCAATACCGATTGTCGATTTGTGAGTGTATAGGTGAAAACCACTTAAACTTTTGAGTATTACATCAAAAAAATTAAACATGCCAAGTATTTTATTTACAAAGCAACACATCTTGAAACAATAACAAATAGTTTGGGTATTCACATCTAAAATACTTAAAAAAGATAATCACTTCTATGTTTATGTGTTTATATTGTTTGTTTGTTTTGAATTCATAAAAATTGTAAAGGATATAAGCATATAGCATTCTAGAGAACATAACTATGGTACATACCCATAGCCAAGCCCATTTAAGGGTGGATGTTACGGGGAGTAGGGAAGAGGACATACAACATATTTACCTTGATCCCAAGGACATGGTCATACCTCCTACTCTTCCTAACCCTAGATGGGTTGAAAGGAGACTTATCCAAGAAGGGACCCCTACACAAGGCACCCCCATAGGCGATGGTCCCAACTTAGGAAACTATATCCCTAATCGCCAAGTGGTAGATGAATGGATGGTCAGTCCTAGAATAGCAATAAGGGGACCTAGTCAACAAGGGACTCCCACATGGGGTACCCCCACAGGCAACAGTCCCACTTTGAGGAATTATTTCCCTAATATAGATGTCTCTAATGCCTTCTTTCGAGAAGAATCACCACACAATGGGGCGCTTCCCAATAGATCAATCCCACGCATTTGTGTGCCTGCTCGGTATACTCCTCGCAGTGTTGTACAAGAGTATGACTTGTCACCTAAGGTAGGGTTGAATGATCATCTTATGATTTCAAACTGCCCTTCCCTGAGATGCCAAAATTGTGGTGATTATGATAATCGTTGCCATAGGCAACCTTATTTCGCCTTACCTTTCCTTGTTTACGAGGGAAGTCCTGAGGAGCATCCAAATTATTCTCATTCAAATGTATCAATGCAAGCATGTTGTGCCTCTACACTAGTAGATTATCAAGAATATTTGTTTAGGGGTAAGCCTCAAGTCAATGCAACCTCCCTCAATCGAGGGAAAGTTGTAATATATCTCACAAACCCCCTTGAACAAGATATATATTAGGGTAATAGTGTTAAGGCACTTAGACCTAACATAGCTGATCAAATCAATAAGTTGGTAAAGAAGTATGATGACTTCCAGGCCAAGTTTAATCAACTTAGGTCTGATAAACATCACTTAGATCTCTTAGAGCAGCAATAACAGTTAGAGAAAGAAAGACTTGAACGCCAAATTCAAGAAACTTTTCCTAATGGAGCTTCTACTCCAAATACACATAGACAGGAGGCTCACCCGAGGCAACCAAACCTCCAACAAGATAGATCTCCTAGACCTAATCTGATGTTAACTCCTAGACCTAAACATAATGTATATGATAGGCCAAACATAGATTTCCTTCAAGAGGTGTTCGTTCCTCCTTGTAGGCTCATACCTGATACACCTTATGGGGATTATTATGACTTGGAACAAAATGAGGATTATGTAGAAGCACCTTACGGAGGCATGGATGATGTCATTCAACCACCCCGACCTATGCTTAATATTCCTCATCCACCTCTAAGATTTCAAAACAAAGAAGAGGAAATCAAATCCTTAGATGCGTATCAAGCTTTTCATGCACGCTTAGAAACTGTAGAAGGTAAGACAGCTAGGAATGGACTTTAAAAACCCACTTTATGTCAGCTAAAAATTCAACCATTACATTCATCCATTTCTTCCCCGATATACCCTGAGCATTTCAAAATGTCAAAATTGGATAGATTCAAGGGGGAAGAAGATGCTCAAGAGCACGTTACTAGATTTTTAAATTTGTGCTTTAACATATAGGACAATGATGCATTGATCCTAAGAACTTTCCTTAGTACCCTCTCTAGACCCGTCATTGAGTGGTTCAACCAACTTCCAAAACATAGCATCTACACATTTGAACAATTTGCTAACGCATTTTTGGAACGTTTCACCTTTAACACCAAAAGGAAGGTGACATTAACAGACCTTATGGGGTTAAAGTAGTACGATGATGAGTCAATTATGGATTATGGAAATAGGTGGCGGATGCTTCTAGCCAAGTGTAGCACCCTAAAATTGGCACAGTAAAACCTTAGCAATAATTAAAATTACCTTAGTAATAATTCAAATTCAAATTCAACCCCAAAACCGCTCCAAAATCGTCGTTTAACCTGTTTCCTCATTTTTTGCACCATTTTTAGAGTTTGTTTTGACCGTTTGACGATATCATCACCGATCAGACGATATCACCTCAGATTGGACGATTTCTTCTAGACTAGGATGTCCAGACGATCTTGTCCCAAAATTGATTTTTCATAATTAGCCTCTGTTTCAACGACATCTTTAAGTTGGGCAAAAGCATTTTTGCTGCGCTAGAGACCTCCCCTATTGGAGATATTCCAAATTAGGATGATCTCCAACCTCCCAACTTCCCTCCTAAGCCTATTTAAACCTTAGGACCCCCCTTGACTTTTCCCTGGCTGAAATTTCCTGTAACTTGACCTTTACATGCATTAGAATACCCAGGATTACAATCTGCATTTGTACTTTCCAAATTTTATTGCAGGAACCTTGTCATTCTTTAGCCGGAGCAAGCTCATATCGTCGCAGACGATCTTGTCCAATTCGAGATGATTTTGTATCAATCCGAGACGATTTCGATTGCAGTCTACATTGGGGGCAATCAGTGCCTAGAGTTTGCGCTTTTTCTATACTTTGTTGTTATTTTATTTTGCATTTAGTCAGTTTTATTATTATTTTATGTTATCTTGCATCTTGGAGTTCACCCATGTAGTTTAATTACATAATAAGGTCATGATTAGCTATTAAAGTATCATAATTTATTTGCATTTCCATTCAGGATTATCTTATTAACATCCTTATTATTGTTTCATATCATTTTCATTTATCAGAATAGTTGCAATTTTGGTATTTTGTATCTATTTCTCTGTTTGTAGGTCTCTGACTAATTTTTCTGACGAATTCGTCAGGTCTCAGATAATCTTGTTAGATAGGAGATGATCCTGTCAAATTCCAGATGATCTGGACTGCTTCAAAAATTAGAACCTCCATCAGACATCCGGAACTAGGTATGGATTTCTTCACTTAATTTATTCTCTATGTTTTCTATTTAAATTTGTTTCTGTATTCATTTAAATCTGCATTTTCATATAGAATAACTTAGATTCATTTGGCCAAACCTAGGATTTGAATGTTTAAAGATAAAATTGAACACATAAAACACATTCCCAACCTAGGCATGGAAACTGCCACTAAATGTTTCCTAGTGAACCCCACCATCCGTCAAAAAATCACCTTTATACACCTCCCCCAAGAGGCGGGACCTTCAAAAGGCCTCTCAGTCCGAGGTATTTTCCCATCCTTTTCACATCCCCCTTTCGAGCACGGATCCTATAGCCTGAAGGTAAGGGTGCGAAAAATTTGGAGCGATACATTTTGGTGAACCCGACGTGAAACTAAAACCTTTTGAAAAAAAAACAAAAAAAAAACATAGATGCATTTAAAATCATTAGAAAACTACTAAGTTGCATATCATGTCTAGGCCAAGAAACAAGTGGAACCAAATTAATAGGAGGCTAGGTATCATTTCATCTAGGTCAAAAAAACTTAAACAAATAAAGAGGCTTGTCCTAGATAGAATCTTGGATCCTCATCAACTCATTTTTTATCATGAACTTTAGAGAGCATGTTTGTATCGCTCCAAATTTTTCACACCCTTACCTTTAGGCTATAGGATCCGTGCCCAGAAGGGGGATGTGAAAAGGATGTCGCGGTACCTCGGACTGAGAGGACTTGCGAAGGTCCCGCCTCTCAAGGGAGGTGTATATTGGTGATTTTTCGACGGATGGTGGGTTCACCAGGAAACATTTAATGGCAGTTTCCACGCCTAGGTTGGGAATGTGTTTTATGTGTTCGTTTTTAGCCTTAAGCATTCAAATCCTAGGTTTGGCCAAAATGCGTCTAAGCTATTCTATATGCAGATGCAAATTAAATGAATACAGAAAACAGAATTAAAGACAGAAAAATAGAGAAATTACAGAATATTAAAGAAGAATACCTGATCCGGATGTCTGATGATGATTCTGATTCTTGAAGCAGTCAGGATCGCCTCTGATTTGACAGGATCATCTGAGATCAGACAAGATCGTCTGAGATCTGACGAATTCATCAGACGAATTCGTCAGAGACCTACAAACAGAGAAATAGGTGCAAAATACAGAAAATACAACTATCCTAACAGAGGGAAACAGTGTAAAATGACAGCAATAATATCAAACTGAAACTTAAAAATAGAAACATGAATGAATTATGCTAATTTAATCATAATTATGACTTAATTATGCATTTAATCTAGATGGGTGAACTCCAAAATGCAGAATAGCATAAAATATTGAATAAAATAGCTAATTACAGCATAAAACAGCAGAAAAAGGGAAGAAGAAATGCAAACTTTAGGCACTGATTGCCTCAATGTTATTATGATCGAAATCATCTCGCATTGGTACGAAATCGTCTTTGATTCGACAGGATCGCCTCCGATCTGAACAGGTTCATCGACGACGATGTAAGCTTGCTCTAGCTGAAAAACAATATGGTACCTACAACAAAATTGTATAGAACTAATGCAAAATAGAAACTTAGGATGTTTTAACATGTATGAAGTCGGGTTATGGGAATTTCAGCCAAGGGGGTGCTAAGGGGAGGGCTTAGGATTAAATAGGCTTAGGAGGGAGGTTAGGAGGTTGGAGATCATCCCTATTTGGGAGATCTCCAATGGGGAGGGTCTCTAACGAGCGAGACACGCTTCTGCCGGATTAGAGGCCCGTTGGAACAGAAGCTAATTGTGCAAAATCAGTTTTGAGACAAGATCGTCGGACGTCCTAGCCTAGACGAAATCGTCGGATCCAGGGCGATATCGTCGATCGGCGACGATATCGTCAAACGGTCAAAACAACCTCTAAAAATGGCACGAAAAAGGGAAACGGATTACCAGACGGTTAACGGGCGGTTTGGGAGGTTAAAATTTGAATTTAAATTATTTACTAGGAGTGAATGTAATTATTACAATTTCACTGCGCCAATTTTAGGGTGCTACATTTTGCCCCCTCTTTAGCGAATTTTCGAAGAAAATGCGTTAAAGATGAGTTCTTCTCGATCTACGAGAAAGCAAAAATTATTCCCATTTTTAGGCGACGATTCTTGGTCGAATCGTACGACAGCTTACTATGGTGCCCCCTCCGTGTTTTTACCCAAATCGAACGTTTGAGGTAAAAATGCGAAAAAGCAAAATTATTTTTGAATTATTTTTGAATAAAATTAAGAAAAATAGGGTAAAACCCTAATTCATTTTCTTATTCATTTTCTTGGTTTTAGAGCTCTCGGAAGCAAAAATGGTGGAGACGATGCATGGAATCAAGAGAGGTCGGCGCGGGCTACGGGTAAGAGTCTAAACTTAGTTTAGAATGATTTAATTTGATTTTACATGCTTTTTAGGTGAATTTTAATTAATTTTTGAGCATCGTGGCCGTTTTTGGGCCGTCGACGTCGTCGGGACGAAATCGTCCCGATTTCGACGAAATCGTCTCAATTTCGCCAATTTCGTCTAAGGGCGAAATCGGCGAAAGGGGGACGATTTCGTCAAATTAGGGACGATTTCGGCTTGTGAAATCGGAGACGAATCTGCTCAAATTTGGGACGATATCGTCCAATAGTGGACGATATCATCATTTGATTAAATTGAACTTATTTTACTTGCATTATTAATTACTTGAGTTTGTTATTAATGATTGTTTGTTGTTTTGTTGTTTATGTTGCAGAGAGGATTGCTAAAGAGCAGGGAATGGAAATATGGAGGTTTGAGAGATGACTTGGCCGCTCTTACATAGGCAGAGCGGGATCAGCTGGCACGGGCCGACTTACAGCATGTGGCGAGAATGCCACAAGTGTCTACAAACATGGGGCTACTTGCGACCCTAGCGGAGAGATGGTATCCGGGTTCTTCCTATTTTGGCTACCTACAGGGGAGATGACTCCCACTTTGGAGGATGTATGGAGGATTCTAAGAATCCCCATACAAGGACGGTTGATCACTCCTACGGCCAATCAGGGCCATGCTATGGGACGGTTGTGTGGTGACCCGAGCTTCCCCTGGAGAAGGCGAAGAGTTAACATCGAGGCACTTCGTCGGATGCAGGGCATCTAGACTCACACGAGGTTTTAGCTGGAGTGGTTGGTGGACTTCTGTTGTGCCACCGGAGCGGGTGCGGGTACCATGGATGCTAGCGGAATGTGATCTACGATATGCGAGACCATGGCTACAGGTTCTCTTGGGGCAGCTTTGTTCTATGCCGGTTGTACAGGATCCTGCATGGGGTCGTGTACAAGGGCGGCCGATGTCTAGTGATGACATCGCTCCTACAAGGTTTGGTGCTGGGAGCACATTGCGGTGCGGAGGCCGGTAGGGCTTCCTCTGATAGGGATTGATGGGGAGAGGCCCCGAGTCTTCTCCTGGTGGCTCCGAAGAGGGTCACAGTGACGGATCGACCTTTCGATGTCTCGGAGACTGCTGGATGACCTTGTCCCGGACCGGAATCACCTGGAGGCCATGGCGAGAGCACCCAGGGTGGGCCGAGGATGGACAGGAGTTGGCTCGCGTCAGGCGAGTTTGCTGGCTGTGGATGGAGAGGGAGAGGTGGAGCTCCATCGCTATGACCGAGTTTTGCGATAGTTCGGTCTACGACGAGGGATCCCATCTCTCAAGGATTATGAGTTTTCTTGGACTGTCTGGGATAACACCACGGTGAGCGGGGCTCCGGACATGCGGCGCTTCAGGAGTCGGGACTCGGACGATGCCCCCATTCAGCCGGTGGATGGGGACGACGTAGGGGTAGCCGATGGCTACGATGCAGTACGTAGGCATCCGCCCTCCTCGGATGACGAGGGCTCGGGGTCCGATACACGTAGTTGTGCATCGGATAGGGAGGCGATGCACCGGCGGCTATGGAGGCGCCCCGGGTCACGGTGGGAGAGAGGCGAGGAGGCCACGAGGCACAGGAGAGGCCACGACGAGAGGGAGAGGAGGGAGGCGAGACCCCCTTCTCCATAGAGAGAGAGGCCACCATCGCTCGATAAGGGCAAGGGTGTTGACACGAGGGAGAGTAGCGAGACAGCTACTCTTCGAGCGGAGACGATCCGTCTCCGGGCACAGGTGCGAGACATTACAGGAGGAGGCTGCACGACATCGAGCTGAGGTTACACAGCTCAGAGACGAGATTGCACGCCTTAGGGCACGGGGCGGAGGGCGAGCACTGGGGAGCTGACACGGGCTATTGCCCAAATCACTTTCTATCAGACATTGTACTATCAGCTGGTGCCAGAGGAGGATAGACTACCCCTACCAGCTAACATCGTAGAGCCGATCAGGATCGGGTCGTCGAGGACTTCGTCTCGATCGACGACTAGGACTCGTAGTACTACACATACTACGATGGGGCCACCTCGTCCACCTCAGGGCGGGGAGGAGATGAGGCTGAGAGCTCGAGGGGTTCTCGAGGCTAGAGTACTACACTACATTGTACAGATTGATATATAGTTTTATTATTTTTGATAGAGGATTGAGTATGCCGAGGTACAGATTGTGGCATACCAATCCAGTTTTGATGATGTATATATATTGTTGATATATATAGATGAGATATTTTTGATCATATGACTTGTGTTATGTATTTTTATGATGCTTTTATGTTTGATTGATTAATTTGATGATTCATGTAATTATGTCATTTGAAAATATTATAATTTTGATGTCATGTTGTAATATTTTAAATGAAATAATCTGATGTAACAAATTGGTTGTTTGTGATGTAATGTGATAAAAAATAAAAAGAGACTTCTAACAATAATTTCAAAGGACATTGTCACTATTATAGACCATTTCATGGAGTCGTTGCTCACTCGGTCGTCAAGCTAATCCCAGTATAGAAATATTGTTAAAAGTAAAAGAGTGCTTAAGAGATTGTCTTAAGACTTTGGTGCAATGGTGCAAATGATGATGATGATGGTTTGTTTTTCAGATTTTCATGAAAATAGTATGCATGAAATAATGTTAAAATGATTTTTGCTAGGCATAAATTCCTAAGTGTGATAAATTTTTTGGATAATTCCTTAGGAATTATACCATCATTGCAAATTTGAAGGTTGACATAATGACATGAAATAATGAAAATGTGTTTGCTTTTAAAAGCATAATTTGTGTAACATAATGATTTAAGTCATATGGTTTTTATGATTTTTAAATAAATGGGGAATAAAAATTGTTACAATGGTTTGCGCTAGGCATAGAATATGTAGGTATAGACTTATACCATCATCGTGAAAATCAAAAAGAGATAGTTTTATTGCATGATTGATTTTTAATAAACAGAAAATATGAAGATGAGGACTTGCGCTAGGCATAAAATTCCAATTTTGGTTTTGGAACTATACCATCGTCGCGAAAGTCGATAATATATATATGTTTTGATTGTATAGTTTTGAAAGAAATTTTGATTTTTCTATTATATAGTTGTCTTTATGCTAAACAACTGTACTTGAAAGAAGAAAATGAATTATTCCAAACAATTTGCAAAAAATATTTCAAAGTATTTTGAAGACAAAATTTAGATTTATAAGGAATCCCATGTGCATATGTGAATTCATTTCCAATCTTGATTTATCATAATGATACACAAAATCTCTCAAATACAAAATGTGTGTGCAATTGCTTTGTTCATTTACCAATTTTGAGCAAGATAATATGATACAAGTGATTTGAAGAAACCAAATAAGTGTTCATTAACCATGATGTAGATGCATATAACCATACTAGACTACTATGTAGGTCGGATTATCAAGAGCTAGCTAATCCATAAGCAGACATAGGTCTGTACAAAAGAAGGTCGCTAATGTGACAGACATATCGCCACGCTAGGAGTTACCCAAGGCCAAGCGGGTTGGGCACAAACCACTTGTTATGGGGCTTACCTCACGGTTTTCGAATAATTGAGAATTCCAGGGATTCAAGCTCATCAACCCTTCTTTTCTTTTCAAAGGGTAGGGAAAGGGATTTTATTGCTTTTGCTTTTGCTTTCTTTTGCTTTCTTTTCTTTTTCTTTTGTATTTTTGCTTGATTTTTGAGATAATGCTTGAAATATTGCTATAATGATATAAAATAACATTTTTCTTTTCTCTTTTTCTTGAACTTTTCTTTTCTTTCTATGCTAGGGATACTTGCTCGGATTAGCTGTAGAGCAAGGGATTTTTATTCCAGGTAGGGGTGAGCTTGTCCTTTTGCCAATTCTCAAAGATTCTAGACCATGTGCATGATAGGATAGCGGGGAAACTTTTCGCTCAAGAAACCACTTCTACTATGTAGCAAAGCATGGAAATTACAAATATAATCATTTTATTGTGAAAAGATGTGCTTGGTTTAAGTAAATAACAAGATCAATTCTCTATGCTCAAACTTTATTTAATTGAATTTTGTGGACTTTGATATAAGAGAGATTAGTAATCATGCCAGAATAAAATCAAGATTTTTTTTTTTTTTTTTGTGTTCAAGTGAGAGATTCCAAATAAATGCTAATTTATCCAAAATAATTTGAAACATATAATTGCAATAATTGTAAGAAAATATATATAAATGATTTTTGAGAAGTTTTGAGAATGTTGACTCTCTCTTTCTTCTTTATATTGTTTTGGTTTCGAAAGAGTCAAGAATATTGTTGTTTTTATTTTTATCATTTTTGAAAGAATTAACAAGTGCCATAAATAAATGCAACAAATAGTTTTGAAGATTTTGATGATTATGAATGTTTTTGGTGTTTTTGAATTTATAAATTGAAAGAAATACAAGATAGTGATTTTGAATTATTTTAAACAAATATATACATGGATGAAATGACCAAATTTATACATAGTAACGTTTAAGATGCAAAATATTCATGGGTTCTTTAAGTTCTTTACCATCTAAGGTAGATAATTTGTATGCTCCTGATTCAAATTTAGCGGTAATAATGTATGGTCCAAGCCAGTTGGGCTCAAATTTACCTTTAAGGTCCTTAGTTGCATTAGTATTTTTTGATTTTCTTTTAAAACAAGGTCGTCGATCTCAAAGGATCGATGACAAACTTTTAGCATATGATCTTTTAAGCTTGTTTTGGTAGGCACGGAGATGCTCCAAAGCATTGATGCATTTTTCATCTAGGAGTTCAGTGGTGAGTCTGCCACTCGATATTCATCTCCTACTTTGGTATCTTGAAGTAGCAGAGCCAAAGAAGGAACTTCTAATTCAAAGGGAAAAACGGCTTCAGCACCATAAACCAAAACAAATGGTGAAGTTCCGATGGGGGTTCGAACACTAGTTCGATAGGCCCACAAGGTTGGATATAATTGAATGTGCCAGTCCACGGCAGATTTTATTGACCAATATTTTGAGGATTTTGATTAAGGTTTTGTTAGATGCTACCTTGACCATTACCACGAGGATAATAGGGAGTGGACCGGCGATGTTGAATCTTATATTTTTGGCATAATTTTTTAACATCTTTATTTTTGAAACAAGTTCCATTGTCGGAGATGAGATTTGCAGGAATTCCGAACCTACAAATGATTTGATTAAAAATAAATTTAGAGACTTGTATGCCAGTGCGGGAAGCTAAAGGCATAGCTTCGACCCACTTCGTGAAATACTCAGTGGCGGTTATGATGAATTTGTGTCCATCAGATGACACAAGATTGATTTTGCCAATAATATCTAAGCCCCATTTTGAAAAGGGCCAAGGAGATGAAATAGCCTGCAGTTCTTGTGCAGGCGCATGGACAAGGTCAGCATGTTTTGGCACTTGTCGCAATGGCGCACATACTCATGTGCATCCTTTTCCATGGTAGGCCAAAAGTATCCTATCCTAAGGAGCTTTTTAGCAATGACACTACCACTAAAGTGTCCTCCACAAGATCCATCGTGGGCTTCACTCAAGGCTGATTTGGATTCTTCTAAGTTCAAACATCTTAATAGGATACCTTCAAAAGATCTCCTATATAAAGTATTGCCAATTATTACAAATCGACTTGCTCGTCTACGTAATAACAGACACTGGTTTCTATTAGAATTGGCGGGAAAAGTCCCATTTTGGAGAAAATCAAATATGTCCGTATACCAAGGTTCAGGAGTAGTTTCATTGATTAGAAACACATCCAAAGGTTCTAAGCATGACTTATTTGAAGCGGGTTCCTGGAGTCGACGAATAATGATAGTGGCATATTCGTCATCTAACTCCAAGGGTAGGAGAGATGCAGCTGCGGCCATAGCATCAGTTGCACGGTTGCAAGTTCTAGGAATAGCTTCCAAGGTAACTTGATCAAATAGGGACATTAATTGTAAAACATAGGCCTTATATGGGCATAGTTTATCATCTCTAGTCGATAAACTTCATTAATTTGGTTTATAACCAGTTGAGAATCACCAAAAACTAATAGATGTTTAATTTTTAGCGCCAAGGCAGCTCGTAATCCAAGGATTAGAGCTTCATACTCAGCAGTATTGTTGGTGCAAGCAAATGTCAATTTGAAGGACAGAGGAATAAGATGTTTTTGCGGGGATATTAAAATAATACCCCACTAGCCCCACTCATGCATCGGGCTCCATCAAAGTATAAGGACCATTGTTCGGTATGGTCTGCCTCTAATTGAAGGCATTCATCGGGAAACTCAATGATGAGGGGATGGGTAGACTCTAAGGGTGCAGCGACTAATTGATCTGCTATGATTTGACCCTTAACAGACTTTTGTCCTATGAATGTGAGATCAAACTCGCTTAGAGCAAGAACCCACTTGGTTGTGCGACCCGATAAATAAGGTCGACTCATGAGATACCTCAAGGGATCATATTTGGCAATGACATAAGTTTTTGACTAAGCATATAATGTCATAATTTTTGCGTAGCAAACATATTGCTAGACATAGTTTCTCTAACGTTGTATAGCGGGTTTCATAACTGATGAAGGTTCGGCTAATATAATAATTAGCACGTTCTCTCTTTTCATCATCAAGCTGAGCTAACATAGCTCCTAAGGCAGAATCTGAAGCTGAAATATATAGGAGAAATGGGCGATCAGGTTTAGGCGGTGAAAGCACAGGTGGATTAAGGAGGTATTGTTTGAGAAGTTCAAAAGCTTCTCTACATTCGTCGTCCCAATTAAAAGGGACATCCTTCTTAAGGAGTTTAAGAAAGGGACCGGTTTTGTCCGCCGACTTATCGATGAAGCGACGGATGGCTTGAAGCTTACCTTGTAAACTTTGTAACTCGGATATATTAGTAGGTGCGGGCATATCAGTGATAGCCGCAATCTTGAGAGGGTCGATTTCGATACCACGTAAAGAAACTAAAACCCCTAATAGTTTACCGGACTTAACTCGAATATGCATTTTGCTGGATTTAATCGAATAAGATATTCTCGTAATCGATTAAAAACTTTTCTCAAATCATCTAAATGATTATCTTCAATAATAGAGCGAGCTATAATATCATCTACATAATCATGTAGGATATCATGCATCATATCATGAAAAATATAAGTCATAGCTCGTTGATAGGTTGCACCTGCGTTCTTTAAGCCAAATGGCATCACTTTCCAACAAAAGGTACCCCAGGGGGTAATAAAGGTTGTTTTAGCCTGATCTGATTATAACCGAAGAATCCATCCATTAAGGACATCATCCCACTCCCGAGTAAAGTCAATGATTTGATCCATGTTTGGAAGAGGAAAGTCATCTTTAGGGCATGCAACGTTAATATCTCTAAAATCTGTGCAAACCCTAACTTTGGTAGCTTCTTTCTTGGTAGCTGGAACTACATTTGAGATCCATTCAGCATAATCAATAGCTTGTATAAAGACAACATTCAGGAGTTTTCTAACTCCCCTTTGACTAGGAGAGCCACTTTGGGATGCATTTTTCTAAGTTTTTGTTTAACGGGTTTAGCATCCGGATGGACCACTAGATGATGCATGACTACGAAGGGTCTAGACCTGGCATATCTTCATATGTCCAAGCGAAGACATCTTCATACTCTTTAAGGAATGCAATGTATTGCTCTTGTTTTTCTTGACTTAATTCTGATCCAATATTGATTATGTGAGGATTATCCTCGGTTCCAATATTAATTTTAATGACGTTTTCTACCTCCATGTGTAGATCTCTTTCAAAATTAGGTGGGGCGGGTGAAACGCCCAATTCTTGTAATTCTTGTAAGGTTAATTTGGATAATTCATCTTGAGGATTAGTGGTCTCAAGTTGGGCTATAGTTGGTATAGAACCATCAAAATAAAATCCATTGTGTAACATCTCTTCAACGGAGACATCATGGAAGATATCTCCTTCCAACTCTTCATCGGGGTCAACAATCATTTCAGGGTAAGCTATGGATAGCATGTTACATGTAAACGACTAATTTTTAGAGGCAAATCAACATGCCTATCCAAATAATCTTGATAACATATGAGGTGATCATCATCTTCAAAAGGAAAGGGTTGACCCTTACTAGGAAATAGGCCCACACCACAGCGGGCAGGCCACGGTTCTACCTCGAAAGGTTCTTTCATGCCATTTTGGAAAGGTCCCAAGCCTTTCCCTTTATATCCCATTTTAAGCATCATGGGTTTAGCTTTAATATATTCATTGGTAAAATAACACCGAGCATATCCCTCATGATGAGTTTTGATATTTCGAGGGATTCTTCCCCAGTCATATCCTTTATAAATGAAGGCACAACTCCCGACTTGGTAAGTACTTCCCATAGGTTGTGGGAGGCCCAAAGTACGAGGAGATGGCGGCAAGTTATTTAAAAGAATTGAATCTTGCATGAAAGCATTTGTTTTTCTGATATTAAGATTGTGGATAAATCTGGTAAAAGTTCATCAAAAAGAGCATAAGATGTGGAAGGATTATTCCCTATATCTTTAGATGTGGAAGGGATGATAGATGTGTCTATAGGTTTTGAATTTATAGGGATAGAACATGAAGGATTGGTTGTAGATTTAAGATCTTTTTGAGGTTCTAGAGTGATTTGTTTAGAAGATTGTTGATCTATATAGGAGGATGAAATTAATGGAGGGGAAATAGGTGAAGTTATGGGTGTGTGTTTCACAGTTTTAGATGAAAAATAAGAACTAGGATGTGTGGATGACAGAGCGGGGCAAAATTGCACTCCAACGGGTTCTGCCAAAGCACACATATCAAAGGGTCTAGGGTCACCATGGATAGTGACCAACTGATTTTTAAATTCAAATTTAACACATTGGTGTAAAGTTGATGGGACCGCTCGCATCGCATTGATCCAAGGGCGACCCAAAAGTATATTGTACGATGTCGGGCAATGTACAATAAACACGGTTGTTTCTAGGGTTCTAGGACCAACTTGCAAGGGGATGGTAATAACTCCACACGTTTCTTGTGTTTCGTCATTAAAAGCTTTGATAATCATATCAGTTTTCTTCATTTCATCACTTCTAAAGCCAAATCGTTGGTAGAAGTCAAAAGTGCAAATGTTTAGAGATGAGCCATTATCAATCAGGACTCGTTTGACAGCTACATCTCCAATTAGAGCAGTAATATATAAGGGATTGTCCTTATGTAAACTGTGTTGTGGGATATCTTTATCTCGAAAGTCAATACAATCAACCTCTCGAGTGATGATAGTATTGGCCATAGCTTCAGGTTGAATGTTTTGAGGTACCATCATTTGGCTTAATGTAAGCATCAACTCATCCCTATGGGTGGGAGAGGATCTTAACAAATCTAAAAGGGAAATTTTGGCTGTAGTATTGGATAATTGCTCATTAATATTGTAAGGGGGTTTAGGTTGAACATTAGGAGCATGATTCCCTTTATTGGGATTTTTCAAAACGAATGGAGCTGATCCATCATTCTGATTTGGTTCTTGTTGAGAATTTTGAGCCTGTTGTCGGGTAACGACTCCAATGGTACCTACAATGTTATATTGAGGACGTTGAACTGGTCTCGGTCTAGCATTTATGGCTTGTTCATTTGAGAGGAATTGATTAGAAGAAGGTCGAGTAGTAACTCTTCTAGGAAATGGTTCTTATGGAACCATAGCATCTGTGATGGGTTGAATAGGATCTGATTCATTTTCAGAACTATTCGATTGGTTTGAAGTAATGTCTAGTTCACTTTCGGTATCGATTCTATATCACTAGAATCTGAAGTTTGAAAATTATGTAAGGGCCTGGTCGTAACCAGGGATAAGGTTGTGTCAAATATTTGAGGATCCTGAACAGGTAATTGTCCGCTAATGGTTCCTACATATCGGGTAGGAGGAGGAACATTATGATGTTCGATTTGATTGGCTACCTCTTTACCATGTCTTGGTAAAGGGTGTTGAAATATGTCTAATGTTTGATTAGCATTTTGATTTTGATTTTGGGGAATGGTCTTTTGAGCATTATTAGGAGCATTTTGTTTAGGTTGGAAGGCTTGCACCTCCATTTCATTATTATCAATCAAATCTTGTATTTTATGTTTCAACCTTTTACAAGCGTTGGTAGAGTGTCCAGGTCCTCTATGGAAATCACAGTGTAAGTCGGCTCTGTATCCGGGTATAGTTGGATCAGGTTCTCGGATAGTTGGTAATTGGATCAAACCTCTTTCGAGTAATTGAGGTAAAATAGTTGATAAGGGTTGATTCAATCTAGTAAATTCTCGAGGAGGCTTATCAGGAGGTTTCAATATAAATTTTTCTGTTGTCTTCGTTGCATTGATATTAGCAACATTTTTGCTGTCAGTGACTCCATCACCAACAACTTGTTTGTTTTTATATTGATTTCTGGATGTTTTCTCATCATCCTTCTTCCTAAGTTGGCCTCTCCTAATGAGGGCATCTTCTACTCTTCGAGCTAAATCTATAGCTTGATCGAAGGTAGTTAAAGTAGCAGTTGATAGCTCATAAGATATTTGTTCTTGTAAATTATTGATAAAAATGTCCAACATTTCCCTATAAGGTAGCACAAAGTGCAGTTTTCCTGTCAATTGCCTCCATCTAGCTAAGAAATCGGCAAAACATTCATCCTTGTCTTGTTTTAAGTTGTATAGATCTTTAATGGTTACATGCCTCTCGATGTAGGCACTAAATTGATGGACAAATGATTCATCTGTTTCTTCAAAGTTTCTCAAAGAATGAGTGGGCAATTGATAGTACCACTCTAATGCCATTCCACCTAAACTTTTCGGGAACATTTTTAGTAATAGCAAGTCATCATGTGATATATCATGACATGCTATCCTAAACATGCGAAGATGCTCTATGGGATCTTCGGTTCCTTTATATATAGGCAAGATGGGCATGGGAAAATGCTTAGGGTATGGTTGAGCTACAACTATGGGATCCAAAGGTTGACTACATATCTCTCGATAATTGTACGAGGGACGGTAGGGATCTATCTGGTCCATACGCGAAGCTAACTGTTTCACCATGGCTTCCAGATTACTAGTTTGCCCACCATATTGGTTCGGTAGGGCATTGACATGGGTTTTGTGAGCATATGATGGAGGGACATGAAGATTAGATGCTATGTTGCTATTGTGTAAATTGTTGGTAGGAAAAGTGTTATGAAGGAATTTTGAAGTTGTATTATGTTGTATTCCAGATTGTTGAAAATTGGTGTTTGGCTTCGTTTTAGGTTTTGTTTACTTGAAGCATATTGCTCAATAGTTTGGCGAAATAAAGTAGTGAAGGAAGTTTTCTTTTGTGTGGGAATGATTTTAGGTTGAATAACAGGTTCCTTAGGAGGTTGGGTAACCTATTGTTTTGACATGTTTTGCATCATAGTGACCATGTCTGTATTGGATGGCCCAGCCTTATCACTTTCTTGATCAATGAAAGACAAGGGATTAGTGCGCACATCATACATATATTCCATGGCTGCTTGAGTGTCACTAATTTGCCCTTTATCAATACGAACTGCCACATTAAGGGCGTCAATGTTATCATTGAGAAATTTTCGAAAATGATCTACGTTGTCAAAAGCAATAGTTCCATCTGGAGCTACTCTAGGGGATGAGGGTCCATCCTCTTTAACACTTCCTTCTTGTTCATTGTCTTCACCTAGGTCATGTTCTAGTTGATCTAGAGTTTCTCCTTCGAATTGGATCTTCGGGAAGGACATTTGGGTCTCTAGTTGTATCTTGTAACCAATATTCTTCTTCTCCTTCAGTTTGTTTACCATTCTTAAGTTTAGGCATTGGTGCCTTAATTTTAGATTTCAGAAAATATTATATATATATATATATATATATATATATATATATATATATATATATATATGCAACAAGTTTAAGAGGTATATATTAATTATATACCTACTACAATATTTAAAATGAAATGTTTAAGTTTTTGCTATGTTTTTTAGTTTTTTTGTTTTTGAAATAATATTGTAAAGACAACAAATAACACAATAAATGCAAGAAATAATACTGAAAGTAATAATCTAGTTTTCTATAAACAATTTATAAATATCATTAATGGGCTCTAGTTCTTCAGGAGTCATGAAGTGTTCTTCTTCAAATTGAAAGTTTTCTTTTAAAAATTTAATGAAAAGAGCTATAGTGATATTATCTGTCTCAGATGTTGGTTGATAGAAGTAAAGCTCGTGGCAATACTCTCGATATAACACAGCTCGAGGAACTCTATTCCATATTTCCCTATCTGTAAGAACAACCTCTTGGTCTTCTACAAGACCTAGGAACTGGTGTACAATGGCTGCGTTCTCGAGGTATTCCTCGAAGGTGAACAATTATGAAGATACAAGAGCTCTCCTATAAGCTAACCATCTATGGCAGGCTCTCTGAAGTTCATGATAAAAGACAAGTTGATGAGGATCCAGGATTCTATCTAGGACTAGCCTCTTGATTTGTTTAAGTTCTGTTGACCTAGATGAGATGACACTAAGTCTTCTATCAAGTTCGTCCCACAAGAGTTGATTTCTATCTGTTTCAGGCACACTAAGTACAGAATTGATTTCTATGGCTGCCAATTGGTTTTCTACATTTATAGTAACTGCTAATATTTTCTTAGGAGCTACCATCTAAACATGATATTAAATTTAAATGATCTAAAATGCATCTATGTTTTAGTTGTTTTATTTTTTTTTTTTTGTTTTCAAAAGGTTTACAATGCATTCACGTCGGGTTCACCAAAATGTATCGCTCCAAATTTTTCACACCCTTACCTTCAGGCTATAGGATCCGTGCCCGGAAGGGGATGTGAAAAGGATGTCGTGGTACCTCGAGTTGAGAGGACTTGCGAAGGTCCCGCCTCTCAAGGGAGGTGTATATTGGTGATTTTTTGATGGATGGTGGGTTCACCAGGAAACATTTAATGGCAGTTTCCACGCCTAGGTTGGGAATGTGTTTTATGTGTTCGTTTTAGCCTTAAGCATTCAAATCCTAGGTTTGGCCAAAATGCGTCTAAGCTATTCTATATGCAGATGCAAATTAAATGAATACAAAAAATAGAATAGAAGAAAATAGAGAAATTAAGAATATTAAAGAAGAATACTGATCCGGATGTCGATGAAGATTCGATTCTTGAAGCGGTCGGGATCACCTCGATTTGACAGGATCGTCGAGATCGGACAAGATCATACGA
Organism: Wollemia nobilis; assembly: GCA_028583015.1. Classification (NCBI taxonomy): domain Eukaryota; kingdom Viridiplantae; phylum Streptophyta; class Pinopsida; order Araucariales; family Araucariaceae; genus Wollemia; species Wollemia nobilis. Next base: position 261,989 of record JAQPPZ010017049.1, on the reverse strand, counting down.
GATCTGACGAATTGAAATTCGTCGAGACCTACAAACGAGAGAAATAGGTGCAAAATACGAGAAAATGCAACTATCTTAACGAAGAGGGAAACAGTGTAAAATGACAGCAATAATATCAAACTGAAACTTAAAAATAGAAACATGAATGAATTATGCTAATTTGATCACAATTATGGCTTAATTATGCATTTAATCTAGATGGGTGAACTCCAAAATGCGAGAATAGCATAAAATACTTTGAATAAACTAGCTAATTACAACATAAAACAACGAGAGAAAAGGGAAGAAGAAATGCAAACTTCAGCACATTGGATTGCCTCAATGTTGACTACGAGATCGAAATCGTCTCGCATTGGTACGAAATCGTCTCCGATTCGACAGGATCGCCTCCGATCCGAACGAGGTTCAGTCGACGACGATGTAAGCTTGCTCCGGCTTGAAAAACAATATGGTACCTACAACAAAATTGGTATAGAACTAATGCAAAATAGAAACTTAGGATGTTTTAACATGTATGAAGTCGGGTTACGAGGGAATTTCAGCCGGGGGGTGCTAAGGGAAGGGCTTAGGATTAAATAGGCTTAGGAGGGAGGTTAGGAGGTTGGAGATCATCCCTATTTGGGAGATCTCCAATGGGGGAGGGTCTCTAACGGTGTAGACACGCTTCTACCCGGATTAGAGGCCCGTTGGAACAAAAGCTAATTGTGCAAAATCAGTTTTGAGACAAGATCGTCTGGACGTCCTAGCCCGAGACGAAATCGTCGGATACGGGGCGATATCGTCTGATCGGCGACGATATCGTCAAACGGTCAAAACAACCTCTAAAAATGGCATGAAAAAGGGGAAACGGATTACCCGACGGTTAACGGGCGGTTTGGGAGGTTAAAATTTGAATTTAAATTATTTACTAGAGTGAATGTAATTATTACAATTTCACTGCGCCAATTTTAGGGTGCTACACTACCATAGGTGGTTAGCTTATAGGAGAGCTCTTATGTCTTCAAAATTGTTCACCTTCGAGGAATACCTCAAGAATCGCCCAGTCATGGTACGCCAATTCCTAGGTCGTGTAGAAGACCAAGAGGCTGATTCTTATGGATAGGGAAAGGTGGAGGAGAGTTCCTAGAGCTATGTTATATCGAGAGTATTGCCATGAGCATTATTTCTACCAACCAAAGTCCGAGATACATAGTATCGCTATAGCACTTTTTGTCAAATTCTTGAAAGAAAATTTTCAATTTGAAGAAGAACATTTCATGACTCCTGAAGAAATTGAGCCCGTTAATGATATTTATAAAATGTTTATAGAAAACTAGAGCATTGCTTTCATTATTGCTTCTTGCATTTAGTGTGCTGTTTGTTATCTTTATAATATTGTTACAAAAATAGAAAAAAAAAACAAGAAAAACCAAAAACATAACAAAACCAAAAACATTTTATTTTAAATATTATAGTAGGTATATAATTAAAATATATACCTCTTAAGCTTGTTATACATATATATATATATATATATATATATATATATTTGCTGAAATCTAAGTTTAAACACAATGCCTAAACTTAGGAATGGTAAACAAACTGAAGAAGAAGAAGAAGAAGATTGGTTAGGAGAGAAAACAAAAAACCCAAATGCCCTTCTTGAGGAATCAATTTCGGAAGGAGGAACTCTAGAACAGCCAGAAGATAAGCTTTTTGTAGATGAATAAGAAGAAAATGTTAAAGAGGAAGGATCCTCATCCCCTAGAATAGCTCTAGACGGAACTGTTGCTTTTGATAACTTAGAACATTTTTGGAAATTTTTCAATAATAACATTGGTGCTCTTAATATGGTAGTTCGTATTGATAGAGGACAAATTAGTGGCACTCAAGCAGCCATGGAAGATATGTTTAACATACACACTAATCCTTTGTCTTTCGTTGATCAAGAAAGTGATAAAGATGGACCATCCAATAGAGATATGGTCACTATGATTCAGCACATGCAACAACAACAGGTTACCCAACCCCCTAAGGAACCTGTTATCAAGCCTAAAATAATTCCCACACAAAATAGAACTTCATTCATTGCTTTATTTCACCAAAATATTGATCAATATGCTTCAAATCGACAAAAACCTAAAATGAAGCCAAACACCAATTTTCAACAATCTGGGATACAACATAATACAACTTCAAAACTTCTTCATAACACCCTTCCTACCAACAATTTACACAATAGCAATATAGCATCTAATCTCCATGTCCCTCCATCATATGTTCACAAATCCCATATTAATGCCCTACCGAACCAATATGGTGGGCAAACCAGTAATCTAGAAGCCATGGTGAAATAGTTAGCTTCCCACATGGACTAGATAGATCCCTATTGTCCCTCGTACAATTATCGAGAGATATGTAGTCAACCTCTGGATCCCATAGTTGTAGCACAACCATACCCTAAACACTTTCCCATGCCCATCCTGCCTATATATAAAGGAACTAAAGATCCCATAGAGCATCTTCGCATGTTTAGGATAGCATGTCATGATATATCACATGATGACTTGCTATTACTAAAAATGTTCCCAAAAATTTTAGGAGGAATGGCATTGGAGTGGTACTATCAATTGCCCACTCATTCTTTGAGAAATTTTGAAGAAATAGCTGAATCTTTTGTCCATCAATTTAGTGCCTACATCGAGAGGCATGTCACCATTAAAGACTTGTACAACTTAAAACAAGACAAAGAGGAATTTTTTGCTAATTTCTTAGCTAGATGGAGGCAGTTGATAGGAAAACTGCACTTTGTGCTACCTTATAGGGAAATATTGGATATTTTTATCAATAATTTACAAGAACAAATATCCTATGAGTTATCAACTGCTACCTTAACTACCTTCGATCAAGCTATAGACTTAGCTCAAAGGGTGGAAGATGCTCTCATTAGGAGAGGTCATCTCAAAAAGAAAGATGATGAGAAAACATCCAAAAATCAATACAAAAATAAACAAGTTGTAGGTGATGGAGTCATTGATAGTAGAAACATTGCTAATATCAATGCAACGAAGACAATAGAAAAATTTATATTGAAACCTCTTGATAAACCTCCTCAAGAGTTTACTAGATTGAATCAACCACTATCAACCATTCTCCCCCAATTACTCAAAAGAGGCTTGATTCAATTACCAGCTATCCGGGAACCCGATCCAACTATACCCGGATAGAGAGCCGATTTACATTGTGATTTTCATAGAGGACCTAGAAATGCTACAAACTCTTGCAAAATATTAAAACATAAAATATAAGACTTGATTGATAATAATGAAATGGAGGTGCAAGCCTTCCAACCTAAACAAAATACTCCTAATAACACTCAAAATACCATTCCCCAAAATCCAAATCAAAATGCTAATCAATCATTAGATATATTTCAACATCCTTTACCAAAACATGGTAAAGAGGTGGCCAATCAAATTGAACATCATAATGTTCCCCCTCCTACCCGATATGTAGGGACTATTAGCGAACAATTACCTGTTCAAGATCCTCAAATATTTGGCACAAATTTATCCATGGTCATGACCAGGCCCCTACATAATATTCAAACACCGGATCTTAGTGATGTAGAATCGGATACTAAAAGTGAAGTAGACATCACCTCAAACCAATTGAATAGTTCTGAAAATGAATCAGATCCTATTCAACCCATCATAGATGCTATGGTTCCAGAAGAACCATTTCCTAGAAGAGTTACTACTCGACCCTCTTCTAATCAGTTCCTTCCTAATGAACAAGCCATAAACGCTAGACCAAGACCTATTCAACATCCTCAATATAACATTGTAGGTACCATCGGAGTTGTTACTAGACAACAGGCTCAAAATTCTCAACAAGATCAAACTCGAACGATGGATCAGCTCCATTTGTTTTGAGAAATCCCAATAAAGGGAATCATGTGCCTAATGTTCAACCTAAGCCTCATTACAATATTAATGAACAATTATCCAATACTACAGCAAAAATTTCCCTTTTGGATTTGTTAAGATCTTCTCCTACCCATAGGGATGATTTAATGCTTACATTAAGCCAAATGATGGTACCTCAAAATATTCAACCTGAAGCCATGTCCAATACTATCATCACTCGAGAAGTTGATTGTATTGACTTTCAAGATAGAGATATACCACAACATAGTTTACATAAGGATAACCCCTTATATATTACTGCCCTAATTGGATATGTTGTTGTTAAATGATTGATAATGGTTCATCTTTAAACATATGCACTTTTGACTTCTACCAATGATTTGGGTTTAGAAGTGATGAAATGAAAAGAACAGATATGATTATCAAAGCCTTCAATGAGGAGACACAAGAAACGTGTGGAGTCATTACTATACCCTTACAAGTTGGTCCTAGAACCCTAGATACAATCATGTTTATTGTACATTGCCCCGCATCATACAATATACTCTTGGGTCACCCTTGGATCAATGCGATGCGAGTGGTTCCCTCCACTTTACACCAATGTGTTAAATTCAAATTTAAAAATCAGTTGGTCACTATCCATGGTGATCCTAGACCCTTTGATATGTGTGCTTTGGCAGAACCTGTTGGAGTGCAATTTTTCCCCGCTCTGTCATCCACACATCCTAATTCTTATTTTTCATCTAAACATGTGAAACACACACACATAACATCATCTACCCCATCAACTACACCTATACATTTAACTCAACCATCTTCTAAACAAACCACACTAGAACCTCAAAAGGATCTTAAATCCACAACCAATCCTTCATGTTCCATCCCTATAATTTCAAAACCTATAGACCCATCTATTAACACCTCCACATTATCTACATCTATCATACCTTCCACATCTAAAGATATAGGGAATGATCCTTCTACATCTTATGCTCTTTCTGATGAACTCTTACCTAATTTATCTAAAATCTTAATATAAAAAAAACAAATGCTTCTATGCAAGATTCCATTATCTTAAGTAATTTGACGCCTTCTTCTCATACCTTGGGCCTCCCACAACCTATAGGAAGTACTTACCAAGTCGGGAGTTGTGCCTTCATTTATAAGGGATATGACTAGGGAAGAATACCCAGAAACATCAAAACTCATTATGATGGATATGCTAGATGCTATTTTGCTAATGAATATATTAAATCTAAACCCATAATGCTTAAAATGGGCTATAAAGGGAAATGCTTGGGACCTTTCCAAAATGGTATGAAAGAACCCTTTGAGGTAGATCCATGGCCCGCCCGATGTGGTGTGGGCCTATTTCCTAGTAAGGGTCAACCCTTCCCTTTTGAAGATGATGATCAACTCATATGTTATCAAGATTATTTGGATAGGCGTGATGATTTGCCACTACAAAATTAGCCATTTACATGCAATATGCTATCCATAGCTTATCCTGAAATGATTTTTGGATCCGATGATGAGTTGGAAGGTGATATTTTCCATGATGTCTTCGTTGAAGAGATGTTACACAATGGGTTTTATTTTGATGGTTCTATACCTACTATAGCTCAGCTTGAGGCCACTACTCCTCAAAATGACTTATCTAAGTTAACCTTAAAAGAATTACAAGAATTGGGCATCTCACCCACCCCACCTAATTTTGAAAGAGATCTACACATGGAAGTAGAAAACGTCATTAAAGTTAACATGGGAACTGAGGATAATCCTCACATAATCAATATTGGGTCAGAATTAAGTCAAGAAAAACAAGAGCAATACATTACATTCCTTAAAGAATATTAAGATATCTTTGCTTGGACATATGAAGTTATGCCAGGTTTAGACCCTTCTGTAGTCATGCATCACCTAGTAGTCCATCCGGATGTTAAACCTGTTAAACAGAAACTTAGAAAAATGCATCCTAAAGTGGCTTTGCTAGTCAAAGGGGAGTTATAAAAACTCTTGAATGTTGTTTTTATACAAGCTATTGATTATGCTGAATGGATCTCAAATGTAGTTCCAGTCACCAAGAAAGAAGCTACCAAAGTTAGGGTTTGCACAGATTTTAGAGATATTAACGTTGCATGTCCTAAAGATGATTTTCCTCTTCCAAACATGGATCAAATCATTGATTTTACTATTGATAGTGGGATGATGTCCCTAATGGATGGATTCTTTAGCTATAATCAGATCAGGATAGCTCCTGAAGATCAGGCTAAAATAACCTTTATTACCCCCTGGGGTACCTTTTCCTGGAAAGTGATGCCATTCAGCTTAAAGAATGCTGGTGCAACCTATCAACGAGCTATGACTTATATTTTTCATGACAAGATGCATGATATCCTACATGATTATGTAGATGATATTATAGCTCGCTCTATTAATGAAGATGATCATTTAGATGATTTGAGAAAAGTTTTTAATCGGTTAAGAGAATATCTTATTCGATTAAATCCTACTAAATGCATATTTGGAGTTAAGTCCGATAAACTATTAGGGGTTATAGTTTCTTTACGTGGCATCAAAATTGACCCTCTTAAGATTGCAGCTATCACTGATATGCCCACACCTACCAATATATCTGAGTTACGAAGTTTACAAGGTAAACTTCAAGCCATCCATCGCTTCATCGATAAGCTGGTGGACAAAACTGGTCCCTTTCTTAAGCTCCTTAAGAAGGATATCCCTTTTAATTGGGATGATGAATGTAAGGAAACTTTTGAACTTCTTAAACAATACCTCCTTAATCCACCTGTGCTTTCACCGCCTAGACCTGACCGCCCATTTATCCTGTATATTTCAGCTTTAGATTTTGCTTTAGGAGCTATTTTAGCTCAACTTGATGATGAGAAAAGAGAACGTGCTAATTATTATATTAGCTGAAATTTAATTTGTTATGAAACCTGCTTCACAACATTAGAAAAACTATGTCTAGCAGTCGTATTTTCTATGCAAAAATTATGCCATTATATGCTTAATCAAAAAATGTATGTCATTGCTAAATATGATCCTTTGCGATATCTCATGAGTTGACCTTATTTATCGAGTCGCACAGCCAAGTGGGTTCTTGCTCTAAGCGATTTTGAACTCACGTTTATAGGACAAAAGTCTATTAAGGGTCAAATCATAGCAGATCAATTAGTTGTTGCACCCTTAGAGTCTACCCATCCCCTCATCATTGAGTTTCTCGATGAATGCCTTCAATTAGAGACAGACCATGTTGAACAATGGTCCTTATACTTTGATGGAGCCCGATGCATGAGTGGGGCTGGTGCAGGTATTATTTTAATATCTCCATAAAAGCACATTATACCTTTGTCCTTTAAATTAAAATTTGCTTGCACTAATAATACTACTGAGTATGAAGCTCTAATCCTTGGATTACGAGCTGCCTTGGCACTAAAAATTAAAAATCTATTACTTTTTGGTGATTCTCAACTTGTTATAAACCAAATTAATGAAGTTTATCAGACCAGAGATGATAAATTGCGTCCATATAAAGCATATGTTTTATAATTAATGTCTTTATTTGATCAAGTTACCTTAGAAGCTATTCTTCGAACTAGCAACCATGCGGTTGACGCTATGGCCGCAGCTGCATCTCTTCTGTCCTTGGAGTTAGATGACGAATATGCCACCATCATTATTCGTCGACTCTAGGAACCCACTTCAAATAAGTCATGTTTAGAACCTTTGGATGTGTTTCTAATCAATGAAACTACTCCTGAACCTTGGTATACGGATATATTTGATTTTCTTCACAATGGGACTTTCCCTGTCAATTCTAATAGAAACCAGCGTCAATTATTACATAGACGAGCAAGTCGATTTGTAATAATTGGAAATACTTTATATAGGAGATATTTTCAAGGTATCCTATTGAGATGTTTGAATTTAGAAGAATCCAGATCAGCTTTGAGTGAATCCCACGATGGATCTTATGGAGGAAACTTCAGTGGTAGTGTCATTGCTAAAAAGCTCCTTAGGATAGGATACTTTTGGCCTACCATGGAGAATGATGTACATGATTATGTGTGCCATTGCGACAAAAGCCAAAAACATGTTGACCTTGTCCATGCCCCTACACAAGAACTGCAGGCTATTTCATCTCCTTGGCCCTTTTCAAAATGGGGCTTAGACATTATTGGCAAAATTAATCCTGTGTCATCTGATGGACACAAATTCATCATAACCGCCACCGAGTATTTCACGAAGTGGGTTGAAGCTATGCCTTTAGCTTCCTACACTGGAACACAAGTCTCTAAATTTATTTTTAATCAAATCATTTGTAGGTTCGGAATTCTTGCAAATCTCATCTCAGACAATGGAACTTGTTTCAAAAATAAAGATGTTAAAAAATTATGCCAAAAATATAAGATTCAACATCGCTGGTCCACTCCCTATTATCCTCAGGGTAATGGCCAAGCAAAAGCTTCAAACAAAACCTTAATCAAAATTCTCAAAAGATTGGTCAATAAATTTGGCCGCGACTGGCACATTCAATTATAGCCAGCTTTGTGGGCTTATCGAACTAGTGTTCGAACCCCCATTGGAACTTCACCTTTTGTTTTGGTTTATGGTGTTGAAGCCATTTTTCCCTTTGAATTAGAAGTTCCTTCTTTGGCTCTACTACTTCTAGACACCAAAGTAGGAGATGAATATCGAGCTGGAAGACTCAGTCAACTGGAGCTCCTAGATGAAAAATGCATTAATGCTTTGGAGTATCTTCGTGCCTACCAAAACAAGCTTAAAATATCATATGCTAAGAAAGTTCGTCATCGATCCTTTGTGGTCGGCGACCTTGTTTTAAAAGAAAATAAAAAAAATACTAATGCAACTAAAGACCTTAAAGGTAAATTTGAGCCCAACTGGCTTGGACCATATATTATCCCTGCTAAATTTGAATCAGGAGCATACAAATTATCTACCTTAGATGGTAAAGAACTTAAAGAACCCATGAACATTTTACATCTTAAACGTTACTATGCATAACAAAATTTGTCATTTCATCATTGTATATATTTGTTTAAAATATTTCAAAAAAATCACTATCTTGTATTTCTTTCAATTTATAAACTTAAAAATCTAAAAAACATTCAAAATCATCAAAAACATCTTTTATTTTTGTACTTCTCACATTGTGACGCATTGCAGTTTATATTTTCAAATTATTTTGGATAAATTAGCATTTATTTGGAATCCCGCACTTTCACACTCACATGAATAAATATCTTGATTTATTTGGTATGATTACTAATCTCTCTTATATCAAAGTCCACAAAATTCAATTAAATAAAGTTTTGAGCATAGAGAATTGATCTTGTTATTTACTTAAGCCAAACATATCCTTTCACAATAAAATGATTATATTTGTAATGTCCATGCTATCCTACATAGTAGAAGTGGTTTCTTGAGCGAAAAGTTTCCCCTGCTATCCTATCATGCACATGGTCTAGAATATTTGATAATTGGCAAAATGACAAGCTCACCTCTACCCGAAATAAAAATCCCTTGCTCTACAGCTAATCCGAGCAAGTATCCCTAGAATAGGAAGCAAAAGAAAAGGAAAAATCAAGCAAAATAATTTACACTATTTTAGCATTATCTCAAATATCAAAGCAAAAGATACAAAAAAAAAAAAGAGAGAAAGCAAAGAAAGAAAGACAACAAAATGAGCAAAAGAAAAAGCAATAAAATCCTTTCCCTACCCCTTAAAAATAAAATAAGGGTTAATGAGCTTGAATCCCTAGAATTCTCAATTATTCGAAAACTATGAGGTAAGCCCCATAACAGGTGGTTTGTGCCCAACCCACTTGGCCTTGGGTAACTCCTAGCGTGGTGATATGTCTGTCACATTAGCGACCTTCTTTTGTACAAACCTATGTCTGCTTATGGATTAGCTAGCTCTTGATAATCCAACTTACATAGTAGTCTGGTATGGTTATATGCATCTAAATCATGGTTAATGAACACTTATTTGGTTAATTTAAATCACTTGTATCATAGTATCTTGCTCAAACCTGGTGAATGAACAATACAATCGTACACACATTTGTATTTGAGAGATTTTGTGTATCATTATGATAAATCAAGATTGAAAATGAACTCACATATGCACATGGGATTCCTTATAAATCTAACTTTTGTCTTTAAGATACTTTGAAATATTTTTGCAAATTGTCTAGAATAATTTCATTTTCTTCTCTGAGAACAGTTGTTTAGTATAAAGACAACTACATGCATTACCAACAAATCAAAATCATTTTCAAAAACATGCAATAAAGTTACATATAATTTTTGACTTTTGCGACGATGGTATAGTTCCAAAACCAAAATTGGAATTTTATGCCTAGCACAAGTCCTCATATTCATATTTTCTGTTTATTTTCAAAAATTAAAAATCAACCATGCAATAAAACTATTTATTTTCTTCTTTTGGATTTCGCGATGATGGTATAAGTCTATACCTAAATATTCTATGCCTAGCGCAAACCATCGAACTAATTTTATTTCCAACATATGACTTAAATCATTATGTTCCACAATTATGCTTTCAAACAGAATGCAACTTATTCTATTTTTCATGTCATTATGTTCAAATTCAATTTTGCAACCATGGTATAATTTCTAAGGAATTATTCAAAATTTTATCACACTTAGGAATTTATGCCTAGCAAAAATCATTTTAAAATATTTCATGCATATCATTTTTATGAAAATATTAAAACAAATTACCATCAAACCATCATCAGTTCTATCATCACAACAAAGTCTTAAGATAGTCTCTTAAGCACTCTTTTTACTTTTAACAATATTTCTATACCAGGATTAGCTTGACGATCAAGTGAGCAGCGACTCCATGAAATGGTCTATAATAGTGACAATGTCCTTTGAAATTTTTGTTAACAGTCCCTTTTATTTTTATCAAATTATCATCTCAATAACCAATTTGTTTACATCAGATTATTTCATTTAAATTTTAAAGCATGACATTCAAACTATAATATTTTCAAACAACATAATTACATGAATCATCAAATCAATCACATCAAAAACATTAAAGCATCATACATAAGACAAGTCATATGATCAAAAATATCATATATATATCTCAACAATGTATGTACATCATATCAAAACTAGATTGGTATGCCACAATCTACATCTTGGCATACTCAATCCTCTCAATCATATATTCAGTCTGTGTAGTGCAGTAGCCTAGCCTCGAGAACCCCTCGAGCTCTCAGCCTCATCTCCTCCCCCGCCCTGAGGTGGATGAGGTGGCCCCATCGTAGTATGTGTGGTACTACGAGTCCTAGTTGTCGATCGAGATGAAGTCCTCAACGACCCAACCCTGATCGAATCTGTAATGTCGGTTGGTAGTTGTACCCTTTGGCCCTCTGGCACCAGCTAGAAGTAGATACCCTGGTAGAACACGATCTGAGAAATCAACTATGCCAGTTCCTGAGTGCTCGCTCCTCCGCTTCGTGCTCTGAGGCGTGCAACCTCATCTCTAAGTTGTGTAGCCTTCGCTTAGTGACGTGTAGCCTCATCCTATAAAGTCTGCACCTGTGCCTGGAGATGGACAATCTCTGCCTGCAGAGTAGCCATCTCACTACTCTCTCCTACCTCGACACCCTTGCCCTTATCGAGCGATGGTGGTCTCTCTCTCTATGGAGAATGGGGTCTCTCCTCCCTCCTCTCCCAATGTTGTGGCCTCTGCTGAGCCTATGGCCTCCTTTTCTCTCTCCTACCATGACCCTGTGCCACCTCAATGGCTTCCTGGTGTCGCCTCCTTATCCGATGCACAACTACATGAATCGGACCCTGAGCCCTCGTCATCCGAGGAGGGCGGATGCCTACGTACCAGGCATTGTAGCCATCGACTATCCCTACGTCATCCCCATAGTGGGCTGGATGGGGGCATCATCCGCATCCTAACTCTAGAATCGCTGCATATCTGGAGCCCCGCTAACTGTAGTGTTATCCCAAACGGTCCAGGAAAACTCGTAGTCTCTAAGATATGGGATCCCCTACTGTAGACCAAACTACCTCAAAACTCAATTGTATCGGTGGAGCTCCACCTCTCCCCTCTCCATCCTCAACCAATAGACTCGCCTGACGCGAGCTAGCTCCTGTCCATCCTCGACCCACCTTGGATGATCTCTCTAAGGCCTCCAGGTGATCTGGTTGGAGACAAGGTCGTCTAGTAGTCTCTGAGACACTAGCAGATCTACTCGTCACTGTGACCCTCTTCGGAGCCACCAGTAGAAAACTTGGGGCCTCTCCTCGTCAATCCTTGTCAGTGGGAGCCCTACCAGCCTATGCACCGCAATGTGCTCCCAGCACCAAACCTATAGTAGCGATGTCATGACCAGACATCGACCGCCCTTATATACAACCCCATGAAGGATCCTATACAACCAGCATAGTACAAAGCTCCCCCAAGCAAACCTGTATTCGTGGTCTCTCATGTCACAGACCACATCTGTCAGTAGCCATGGCAGCCTGCATCCACTCTGATGGCATAGCAACAGACCACCTACCACCCCAGCCAAAACCTGTCAGCCTAGATGCCCCAGGCATCTGGCGTAGAGACTCGATGTTCACTTCGCCCTTCTCCAGGGTGAAGCTCGGATCTCCACATAGTCTCATCATAGCGTGGCCCTGATTGGCCGTGGGTGTGATTAGTCGTCCTTGTATGGGGATCCTCAAAATCCTCCATACATCCTCCAGTGTGGAAGTCATCTCCCCTATCAATAACCAAAAACAAGAAGAACCTAGATACCACCTCTCTACTAGGGTTGTCAATAGCCCCATGTCTATAGACACTTGTGGCATATCTGCTACGTGTTGCAAACTGACCTGAGCCAGCTGATCTCACTCTGCCTAAGATAGAGCGGCCAAGTCATCCCTTAGTCCGTCGTATTTTCATTCTCGGCCCTTTAGTAATCCTCTCTGTAACATAAACAACAAAATCAACAATAAAAATCATTAAATCATTAATTAAAAATACAAGTAAACTAAGTTCACTTTCACAAATGATGATATCGCCCACTATTGGATTATATCATCCCAAATTTGAGCAATTTCGTCTTTTATTTTGCATGAGGGAATCGTCCCTTATCTGACGAAATCTTCCCCCTATCGTTGATTTCGCCCTTAGACAAAATCGGCAATATCGAGATGATTTCGGCAAAATTGAGACGATTTCATTTTTAAATCCCTAGGAGCTAGCACTTAATCTATTTCGATTGTGTAATATGTAGGTTGAATAGATTGAGTTGCATGCATGAGTTTCTCACATCTTTGGTTTTGCAGGACGGGGTGCTATCAAACTGATGGAGCTTTGCATTTATGAGTTTTCAGCATTTAGTTTGTTGCAGATTTTTATTTTTTAGTTTTTAAACTTTTATTTTCAATTTTTTTTTAATTTTCAGGCATTAAAATAAAAATTAAAAAAATTTCAAAATCTAAAAATAATTGCATGGCTGCCTAGAATGATCATCAATCTTCAATACACAACAGATTCGGACTCATTCCGATATCATTCCAATTTTATATTAATTTTTGAAAACTGTTGTTTTTCAAGGGTTTTTGTAATTTCAAAAATTCATTTTTTACAGTTTTGGAGGTAAATCAGATTTCTAAATTCTGCATGTTCATTTATAAGCCTATTATGACATTTCCTTCATGAAAAATTCAATTTTATTGAAGAGGTTATGTTTATGGCATTTCACAAGATACCATATTTAGAGCAATAAATGCACCTTTCTTTATGAAAATTCTGACTTCATTGAAGGAGGTAATTTTATATGTTATATTAAAAGGCTAATATTTTAAAGCAGGAAACTATTTCTTAATGAAAATTAATTTCATTTAAGAGGAATAGTTCATTATGACATTTTGAGGCTATTATTTCAAGCCATAAATCGGTATCTCTTTATGAAAGCTAATTTCATCAAAAAGAAATAATTTATCAATTACATCAAAGGCTTTCTTTATCTTCATAATAAGAGCTAAATTTAATGAATATGTTCATAAGTTTAAATTCACTTTCATAGATAGATTTAATCTTCTATTTCATGCATAAAGTAAGATTTAATGCAAGATAAAAACTTGTTTAAAATCTACTTAATCCAAAGGAAGAGAAAACTACCTAAAAATCATTCAAGATAAAAAGAGTTAAGGCTACATCATGGTCATATGAGGGCCAATTCATAGTTACTTTATTTTGGTTTCATGAATAATCATTAAAGTAGCATAGTAAAATAAACCAACACATGCCCCTTGTTTACAATTACTTGCAATCACTAAGGTGTTCCTAACATTGAATTGATATATTTTTATTGAAATCACTAATACACATATGCAAATGCTAATATAGCGGAGACCTTGGAGAAGTGGTTTTTTTAACTTCTTTGCAAGAGGGATCCAAACCCTAAGGGAGAGTGTAATTTTACAATTGGGTAAAATTAACACTCAACAGGTCCTACGTTGTTAGCTTAGCTATATGAGGAGTTATATGAGATCCGCTCTCATGGGCAGAAGGGATTGGGCTGCAAATTTCTACTACATGTTTGGGGTTGGTAGCATATTGTTGTGGAGCGACCATGGGGACTACCATGGACTACTTGAGTAGAGCTACCAGATAGGGAGATTGGTTATGGGGTGCTATGGCAAAGGTCACGTGAGATAGACCGAAGCCGTCGACATGCTGGGGAGGTTGAGCATTATGTAGAGGCTTTTGCATGACTTAGAGTGGTAGAAATTTTATGGAGGCCCTATAGGGATTGTCCCGCATGGAGGGATGCTGAGGCATAGCTACGTTGAGTTCGACGAGGTAGTTGGTTGATAGCTTGACATGGGACAGAGCGAGAGTACTTCCCTTATGATTGCATCCTACGATAGTTCAAGCTATGCTAGGGGTTGCCTAGGGAGTCAATGATCTATCATCATCGTGAGGATGAGAGCACTCTAGCATGGCCTATTGTGGAGGTACTATGAGAGGAGTCAAATCCTCTGGTGGTAGTTTTTGATTTGGATGATGCTGGTATGATAGAGGAGTATGCTGCTTGGTGGGTTATACGATAGTGGTGAGAAGATGAACCACTAGGAGGGGATGCAGCTACTAGAGCAACAGATGCAGCTAGGGGTGCTCTAGATGAAGAGGGTCAGGATGAGTCATCAGATGATGAGAAGGTAGACATAGACGAGCGATTTGTGTGTCGTCGTGTGGTAGCGAATAAGGTGGAGTTGATTGATGTACATGATCCACTAGACTTTGATAGGGAGGACCCTAGAGATCAAGGTGTGTAGGAACAGTTAGTAGCATGAGATGATACGATTACAAAGCTACGAGGTGATCTTAGTAGGGTACAATAAGATTTTACAAAGGAGAGAGCTCTACTGTAGGTACAGGTGTAGGGTGCACAAACTAAAATAGAGAGGCAGACAACTTTGATAGCTACTATTCAAGCACATGTTAGTGTATGGAGCCCTAGGCATAGGGAGTCCAGTAGTGGCAAGGTAGCCATGATTTAGGAGGAGATGGTACATCTCCAAGGTTTAGTGATGACCTATTAGACTCGATGTCGAGAGGATAGGACCTATATGGATATGATGGAGGATGAGATAGTACATCTTAAGGGGTGCATACCAGATCGGGCATTGGCCATTGGCTCACAACGTAATAAAGGAGAGAGATAGGAAAGTTGTCTGCATGGATGGGGGCTCCAAGTTCTACACGGAGGATGGATAGGTCTAGGGGGAGTAGGTATGGGGGGAGCAGATTTGGGGGTAGCAGTTCGGGAGCTCACGATGGACTCCTACTAAGGGCAAAGGAGAGAGTCATGGTGCCGGTCCTGCATGACCATGGCTAGTAGACTCTGATAATTCTTTTTGGAATTTTTGGCTTTTTGGAGTGTGAATTCTAAGGACTCACATTTATTATAGCCTACGGGTAGCTTATAGACTATGATGTAGCTTTTGGCTTTTACATATATATATATATATATATGTGTGTGTGTGTGTGTGTGTGTGTGTGTGTGTGTGTGTGTGTGTGTGGGCTTTGATTTACTCATTATGTCAACTTTTATTGCTTTATGATATGTATGCTATGCTATGCTTTATGATGCTTTTGATAAATGCCTAACATGGATGCATGTATTTATCCTATGATGTGATTTGATGATATGTAGATGTGTATATGCATGATGCAATGGATGATTTATTTAATTTTGTATGATGGATTTATGATGGCTATTTGACACATTATATGCTAGCACCATAGACTGTACAAAATGTATCTTTATTATTTACATGTTATTATAACATTATGTGATGGATTTTATAAATTTGACAAACATGTGACAACATGATGTAAAATAGAATGGATAATGTAATGTGATATGATATAGGAGACTCAGACACTCTAGTTACCTAATCAAAAGTTGTATAATAACTATGCAAGACTTTTTGACAAAGTATGCACCGACTAAGATAACCAAGATAATCAACATCCTTGTGTGTGCATGTGAGTTCATTACCATGATAACGCATAAATTTGCCCTAGTGCAAATGGGATTCACTCAGCCCATCTGTACTAAATATCACCCTACGAGTCTCATTATCTTGAGTTTTGTACTTAGTTGGATTAGACTACTAGGTAATATAGGTTACAACAAGCTAGCTCATCCACATTCAAATATTGGTATGTACCTAAGCAGGTTGCTTATGTGATAGACATATCATCATGCATAAGGCTACCACCATTGACAAGTAGGCTATCCACCAAACATGTAATGAGGATCACCTTATGGTTCTTTAATGCTGAGAATTCCAGGGATTCAAGTTCAAGACTCCCTTATTTTATTTTAATTTTGAAGTATTAAATGGAGTTGCTCATTTTTGTTTGTTGAGCGAGGGATTTTAGTAGTGGTGAAAACCACTGTTTATTTTTGCTTTTTCTGAAGTGATAATAATCATTGTTTCTTTTTGCATATTTTGAAGTGATAATAATCATTGTTTGATTTTTCTCTTTTGGATACTTGCTCCAATGTGAGGCAAGGGATTTTTGGGTAAGGAGGAACTTGTCCTTTTTTCAATTCTCAACATATTTGAACCATTCGCACAGGGGGATGAGCAAGATAATTTTTTTTGCTTAAAGAAACCTAGACCACTTTATAATTTCATCTTTCCTTGTGCTAGACTTGGATTTATTAATGTGAAAATGCATTGGGATTTTTATGTATAAAAGGCATAATCTAAGCAGGATTCTACCTTATAAAAAATCATTATAGCTTTCTACAAAATCTAAAAAGAAAACTAGATATGGTTGAGTGATCGAAAAACCTTAACTATGTTTTACTAACAATGGCTAAGTGACGGGAAACATACATATAATATGGAATGTAAATGTAAATGGTGTATGTAATGTAAATAGGTGGTAATATTGACATATAATAACAATGATTTTAACAGAAGCCTAGTGTACAGACCTGGTGCTATATGTGTATGATCAATTTTGAACGATGCATAATGCAATGATGAGTATGCCTAATGCAATTTATATAAAGTGTAATGAAGCAATATTTTTGTGTTTTTGATGATTAAAATGATGTTTTTGTATTTTTGATATATATATATAGGTTGACCATGGGCTTAATGAATCCCATTGGGACTTTTTGGCTGACCAAAGGACTTATAGATGCCTTTGGGGCATTTTGGGATGACCTAGACAATTGTAGACTACCTAGGAATGTTTTAGTTTGACCTAGATGGTCATAAACTACCTAGGGGCGTCTTATAGTGACCAAAGGTCTTATAGACGCCTTTGGGGCATTTTGGGTTGACCTAGACAATCGTAAATGGCCTAGGAACATTTTATTTTGACCTAGATGATCATAGACTGCATAGGAGTATTGTAGGGTGACCTATATGGTCATAGACCACCTAGGGGCATTTTATGGTGACCAAAGGGCTTGTAGATGCCTTTGGAGATTTTTGGATTGACCTAGACAATCATAGACTGCCTAAGAGTGTTTTATTTTGACCTAGACGGTCATAGACCACCTAGGGGCGTTTTAGGTTGACCTAGATGGTCATAGACCACCTAGGCACATTTTATGGTGACCAAAGGGCTTATAGACACCTTTAGGGATTTTTGAATTGACCTAGATAATAATAGATTGCCTAGGAGCATTTTATTTTGACCTAGATGATCATAGACTGCCTAGGGGTGTTTTAGTTTGACCTAGATGGTCATAGACTGCCTAGGAGCATTTATGGTGATCAAAGAGCTTATATACACCTTTGGGAATTTTTGGATTGCTCTAGATAATCATAGACTGCCTAGGAGCATTTTATTTTGACCTAGACAGTCATAGACTGCCTAAGGGTATTTTAGGTTGACCTAGACGATCATAGACCATCTAGGGGTATTTTATGGTGACCAAAGGGCTTATAGACACCTTCGAGGCTTTTTGTATTGACCTAGACAATCATAAAATGCATAGGAGTATTTTCTTTTGACCTAGAAAATCATAGACCGTGTAGGGGCATTTTAGGTTGACCTAGATGGTCATAGACCTCCTAGGGGCATTTTATGGTGACTAAAGAGCTTATAGATGCCTTTGGGGCGTTTTATATTGACCTAGATAATCATAGACTTCCTAAGAGCGTTTTATTTTGACCTAAATGATCATAGATCACCTAGGGGCATTTTAGGTTGACCTAGATGGTCATAGACTGCCTAGGGGTATTTTGTGGTGACCAAAGAGCTTATAGATGCCTTTGGGGCTTTTTGGATTGAACTAAACAATCATAGACTGCCTAGGAGCATTTTATTTTGACCTAGATGGTCATAGACTACCTAGGGGTATTTTAGGTTGACCTAGATGGTCATAGACAACCTAGGGGCATTTTATGGTGCTCTAAGCATGGAAAGGCTACAGATGACTAACATTCATTGGTTTAAACTCTTCACTTCCTTCGATGGATGCTAAGCGATAATTTCGAGGTCCAATCTAGATTGTAATGATGAATGGGCTTAACCAATTTACCATAAATTGTCCTACAAATTGGGTGGCAAATTGGAATTTTGTTGTTTCTCTTTTAGAACTAAATCACCAACCTGAAAGTCTCTCTGGTGTACTTTCAAGTTATAAGCTCTCTTAAGGCATTCTTGATAAACATGTAGATGCTCAAGGGCATTGACACATCGTTCATCAAGCAACGTTAATTGATATAAACGAGCTTGCCTATTGATATCATCCTCGATGAATTCTTACATGGAAATGCGCAACGATGGAATCTCTAACTCTAGAGGTATAATAAATTCAACACCATACATTAGTGAAAATGGAGTTTGCTCCAGTTGGCATTTGAATACTACTGCGATAGGCCCAAAGGGCAAGAGGTAATTGATTATGCCAATCTTTATAATTTTCCTTAACGATTTTCTTCAAGATGGCTACTACTGTCTTGTTTGATGCCTCTGCTTACCCATTGGCCTGTGAATAATAGGACATGGAAAAGTTGTGCTTTATGTTATACTTTGTTGTTAACGCATGCACATCCTTATTTTTTAAGGGTTTTCTATTATTCGATATTATTTTGGATAGAATACAAAAATGACATATGATGTTATGTAGCATGAACTTCGCAATGCAAGGTCCAGTCGTAGTGGTAAGGGGAATTGCTTCCACCCATTTTGTTAAGTACTCAGTCGTCGTTATGATAAACGCATGACGGCCTGAGGAGTCAGGTGAGATTTTCCTAATTAAATCAAATCCCCATTATGCAAATGGCCAAACCAATTGAATCGGTTGTAAGGCCTGTGAAGGTACATGTGTCAAATTTACATGATATTGACATTTTATGCACTTCTTTATATAAGCGCAATAATCTTGCTCTAAAATTGGCAAATAATATCCCATGCAAAGAATGTGTGTTGCGGGCCAAACAAGGTGAATGGTTTCCTATTTTTGTCACATGCCCGTGCATTTAATTATCAACCCAGGGAGCTTCGTAAACTTGCGAAGAGTCGGAATTAGGTTACTACAATACCACTGGAGGTGAATCTGCTAATCCTACATTTTGGGGGGTGTTCTTGAAATGGTTTGTCAATCATTCCCGCACTCCTCAATGATTTACGTAAGAAGAACAAAATTAAACCTACAGAAAATAAATCATGTACACGTTCCTGAAAATAAATCTACTGCAAATGCTGGAACTAATAAACTAACAAACGTTCTTATGAAAGCAATAAACTAATTAAAATTAATAAACAAAAAGGAAATGGGGAAGAAATACTGGCTTGGAGTGGGCCCGTGCTCCAACAGACTTCTTCCCGATCGAACACGCGCTTAGAACTTCTAGAACTTTAATATATTCATCAACACACTACAATTTATCTCTGTACGTCTAAATGGATCTTTATTTTATTTCTATATATTTCTCAGAATGATCTGCATGTGTTTATATAACACACCCGTAGAACTTCTGTTACGTAAGTAGTTACAACAGTCGATCTGTCCCAAACTAAATCAAGACAGTCTGGTAAATGCAATCGACATCTGGCATTCTGTTCTAATGGCGACGTGTTCGTTGTTCGGTTCGTGCTTTTCCTGGCATCAGTAAGACATTTTGATACGTTGGTGCAATCTCCAATTTAGCTCTGCATGATGCAGAGCTGGAACTGCACCAGCCGCTGTCGTCCACGTCATTCAAATCTGGTCAACGGGCAAAGAATCAGTGGCGCCTTCTAGTTGTGGGGAGGCGCTTGCCTTTTGCTAGCGCCTTCCGACTGTGGGGAGGCGCTTGTCTTTGGTTGGTGCCTTCTAGTTGCAGGGAGGCGCTCGTCTTCGGTTGGCGCCTTCCGACTGTAGGGAGGCGCTCGTATTTAGTTGGCGCCTTTCGACTGCAAGGAAGCACTCGTATTTGGTTGGCGCCTTCCGACTGTAGGGAGGCGCTCGTATTCGCTTGGCGCCTTTCGACTATAGGGAGGCGCTCGTGTTCTCTTCATTAACCCCCGATGAAATAAAGTGCCAGGTCCATCAAAAGGACCTCGACCGTTCCAAATCTAACTAAATCAACTGCAATTCCACAAAACATACTAAAAACACACAAATTAGATAACACGCATAATTATATCAAATATCTATATAATCATTCATAAAAGTACGCAATCCTTATTATACAGCCACATATTGATCAAAGAAATATGTACAAAATATGAGCATTTCTGGTGCTCATCATCCCCCCACGCCTAACATATGCCACGCCCTCGTGGCATCCAAGCTGCAGGTAGCCCTCTGACTTTTCATCGTCGCCATCTCTTGGAGGATTCTGCTGCCCCTACGGCCCGAGTCTATCTTTTCGTGTCGGCATTTGAAGGTGTGGTTCGCCTTTGCCTATGGGAAACTATGGCTGTCAATTGTCCTCTTCTTGTTCTGGCCACTACTGGTGGTGGTCTAGCCAACGTTGTTCCTACCGATTGAAATGCAGCTTCGACAGCTTGCCAGAGGTCGACGTCTGGAGGTCTGACCACTGCTAGAGGGATATCCGAGTTATCCCCTCTAGAAGGCACTACTTGGGCCTTGTATAATCCGGCCGCTTTAGGGGTAAGCCCTGCATTCTCCTTTGCAATCGTAGCGGCCTCCAATTGTGGGCCATATACTCCCCACCGTTCCAAGTACTTCCTCATCATGGAAGGCCGCCCTCGGGATGAACCATAGATGTCCCAAAATTGGTTGTCTTCTGTCGGATTGACGCAGATGCCAGAATCTCCTTTTACCCTCGAGGATGCCTTCTTGGCCTCCTTGGCTGCTTTCATTTCGTTGCACCGCTGCTCGAAATATTTTTGCCTTTCGATGAATGGCTGCATGTCCCATTCGTCCTCTTCGAAGTCGACGAAGGTCACTTTTGCCTTCTATCGAGCCGTCCTGGGCCTCTTTGCCTTGGCTTCTATAGAAAATGCGATGGCTTGGACAGGGGTCTCTCCTTTCTCCTTCGGGGACTTCTCCTTGCTCTGAAGGATCGGCTGTGCTGCTATCTCTGGGGGTGATCCTTCGTTCGCCTGTCTACCTGGTGTCGACCCCTTAGGCTCTTCTCCTTCTTCAGGCCTAGGGAGGTCCTCCTTATCCTCTGGTCTTATCTATTGCTGGAGACCTTCGTCCTGCTCTGTGTCACTCAGGACAATGACAGGGGGCATGGTAGGACTTCTTTTCTTTTCACCCCTAAAAATAGAGGAATCCTCCCCTGCCTCCGGGCTGCTCTGTCGGGCGTCCGATCGAATCTCCCCTGAAGAGAATACTCGTTTGGTGGATGTGGGAGAGTTCGTCGACACTTCTTCTGCCCAATCAGTCTGAGTGGACGCCTCCTGTCTTGTTGTTCCTCTATCCTGGAGCATTTGATTTTCCTCCTGCAACTGCCGGACCAGCTGCTCGAGCTGAGCAATTCGCCTATCTCTTTCCTCCAATTCCCTTTTATGCTGGTTCTAGCAATCTTCCGAATCTGCTATGCCATCCCAATCGGTTTCCATTCGAGTGCCTCCTCCAAGGCCGCATCGATCTGGTCGTTACTCCCGGAAGTTCCTTCATTCCGTGGGCTCTGGTTCATTAATTCTTAGAGGGTTTGGGTGGCAACGTCTATCTTCGGGTCACTCTATCCTTCCTCTATCGAGGATTGTTTTGGGTTGTTTTCTTCCCTGGGGATTTGGTATAGTTTTACCGCCCTTGTATGTACATTCCCCCGTGAGAGGCAATCCTCGCCTATGAGATGAACTCGGGGTGACTGAATTTCCACCCCTCGCACATGGGCCATATCGCCCCTCAAAGAGGCAGCAAATTCTCTGGCTGCCTCCACGTCCTGGCCCTGACTGACCAGGGTACAATATTCAAGCCACCCCTCGGCTTCGAATTGGGTTTTTATCGCCCCTCCGATCCCATCGCATCACTGGGTTCATTCTTCTTGATCGCGTGGTTCTTGGACCTTCCTCCCATGGCGCCTTCTCTTCGTATATTTTTTTGTCCTTCCTTCTTCAGGAAGGCGCCTTCTTATAGAAAAGATGCCTAACCCTAGTAGTTATGGAAGATGCCCTATCATTGGCACGTGCGATTTCGGCTATGGGGGGATACGATCTCTATGACGACGGTATCTTTTTCGGTACTGCGTATTTATAAATAATTATATAAACGATTTGATTTAGTATGCGCGTACCTGATTCGTCATTCCAGTCATCATGGTAGCCGCTGATTTGCTGACTTGTGACACGAGGGAGGGGTATGGTCCTTTGATGCCGCTCATTCGTGCGATGCTTCATTCCGCTCGAGGCATCCGGTAGATGTAAATGTTGCACATGGGAGGCATTCTTTGGTACCTTTCCCATGTGGATGGTGTCCTTGTAGCGCCTTTTCGACGTTGTCGATGCTCTTCTTCGAATGAATGCGCCTTTCGATGCTATGAGGTGCCTCTGATTGGTGGGAGGCGCTTTTGCCTGCATGCGTCTTCCCAATGTGGGAGGCGCCTCCTTCTGGTTTGCGCCTTCCCGATGTTGGAAGGCATTCATCTTGATGAATGTGCCTTCCTGATGTTGGAAGGCGTATTCGACTGGATGAATGCGCCTTCCTGATGTTGGAAGGCGTCTCGACTGGATGAATGCGCCTTCTTGATGTTGGAAGGCGTATTCGGCTAGCTTTTTTTTTTTTTAAGACTTGGTGCCTTCCTGCCACGGAAGGCGCCTACATATTTATATATATATTTTTTTTAATAGAACTTCTGAATGGATGGAAGGCACTGTCTTCCGATTTGGCGCCTTCCGGATGCAGTAAGGTGCCTTCTTCTGGATGGGCACCTTTTGGGTGTAGTAAGGCGCCTTCTTGTGGACTTGGCGCCTTCTGGATGCAGTAAGGCACCTTCTTCTGGATGGCGATTTGACTGGAAAAAGGGTGATCAAGCCTTCCCAATTTTTCATGCTGCCCAGATTCTACCTACGAGCCGGTGTCGAAATGCTGAGCCGAATCAGGCCTGGTTTCCCAGATACCTATCCCTCGTGCTGTCAGGTCCTCCACATGCAAAAAGCAACCAAAAAAGAAAGGAAAATAAAGGTAGTTAGACGCGTTCCGTGCCTGTTAGGCCCTAGATTAGGATGCCTGCAGCTTGCATGCGGGCGTCGTCCCTGCAAAAACACACATTACAAAAAAAAACTATATTAACTAAAAATTTTGGGTGAGCACTTTCGTGCCCACCATTTCACCTGTGAGAGTTCGGTCCAGATCTAGCAAGATGGGGTCTCCCCCACGCCTACTCTGGATTCCACCTGTAACGTTTCGGACGTATTATAGGGGCGTAGTCGGTGGCCATTGACTGTGAACATGGTGTTGCTGCCGTCAATTGTCTTAACGCGCACCGCCCCATTCCTAATGAGCTCTGCCACCTCATACGGCCCCATCCACCTTTGCATAAGTTTGCCCTTCCTTTCTTGGAATCGAGAATCGTACAACAGTACCCATTCCCCTACCTGGAACTTCTTCAACTTGATGTGGTTATCATGCCACTTCTTTCTCTGCTTCTGTATAATCTCTGTCCTCTACGTAAAGCATCCAGTCGGATTTCGTCCAACTGATCTAGCTGGCGAATCCTCTATTTTTGAGCTTCGTCCAAGCTCAAATTTAATTCTGAAGCCATCCTCATAGTTTTGATTTCGAACTCGATGGGCATCATCGCATTTTTTCCATAGACCAGTTGGAAAGGTGTGCATCCTGTGGTGGATTTCCACGTGGTGTTGTATGCCCAAACTGCCTTCGACAACCGTGTGGCCCAATCTTTCTTGTGTTGCTGCACGGTTTTGGTCAGGATGTTTTCTATCTCCCTGTTTGTCACTTCTACTTGCCCGTTCGCCTACGGATGGTAGGGCATGGTTTTATTGTGCCAAACTCTATACTGCTCCATCAGCTCCTCAATCAATTTGGAGGTGAATTGGGGCCCTTGGTCTGTTGTTATCTCCCGAGGAACCCCAAATCGTGTGAAAATATGGGCAAATAAGAAATCGGCGACCGTTCTTTCCTTTGAGTCCCTTAATGCCTGCACTTCCACCCATTTGGTGACGTAATCCATGTAGACTAGAATAAACCTCCTTCCCATCGAAGGTGGATTAAATGGTCCCACGAAGTCCATGCCCCATTTATCGAAAGGTTCTAGGTGTACCTGGGGCTGCAGGGGCATTTCATCTCGGTGGGTTGGTCTACCCATCCTCTGGCACTCGTCACACTTGTTGGTATACGCTACCGCGTCCTTGAACAGAGTGGGCCAAAAATACCCAACCTGCAGGATTTTGTAGGCAGTTCGTTTCCCTGCAAAGTGTCCTCCGCATGGCTCATCGTGACATGCCTTGAGCACTTCTAAAAACTCCTGTTCTGCTACGCATCTTCTTATAATTTGGTCCCGTCCTATTTTAAATAGGAGACCATCCATCCAAAGGAATGATGCGCTCTTCTCTATGACCGCCTGCTTTTCTCGGTAGGAGAGAGCAGGTGAGGTCCTTCCGATGGCCAAGTAATTGGCTATGTCTGCATACCACGGAGTTTGTTCACTAATAGCGAATAGATGTTCATCCAAAAATTGATCTTCCACTGCTTGATGATCTGCTGGTATCAATCTGGACAGAAAATCCGCCACGACGTTGTCCTTGCCCGGTTTATCGACTATAGTGATGTCGAATTCCTGCAATAGCAACAGCCATCTGATAATTCTGCCACCAATGGCCAGCTTGCTCATCAGATACCTGATAGCCGTGTGGTCCGTATGGATGAAGACCTTGTATCCCGTTATATAGTGGCAGAATTTGTTTATTGCATGGACAACTACGAGGAATTCTTTTTCTATCACTGTATAGTTGAGCTCCGCTCCCGCCAAGTTTTTATTGACATAATAGATGGCATAAAATTCTTCGCCATCTTTCTGCCCGAGGACTACTCCGATCGCACCGTTAGATGCATCGTAGTAAATATGGAACGGTATGGCCCAATTCGGTCCTCTCAAGACCGATGCAGATATCAATTTTTCTTTTAGCAATTGGAACGCTTCTTCGCAATCTCCCGTCCAATTGAACTCTACA
This sequence comes from Wollemia nobilis, assembly GCA_028583015.1. NCBI lineage: Eukaryota > Viridiplantae > Streptophyta > Pinopsida > Araucariales > Araucariaceae > Wollemia > Wollemia nobilis. The sequence continues at coordinate 235,910 of JAQPPZ010017049.1, read as the reverse complement.
TCCTTAGAAAGTAGGGTGTGCAGTGGTTTGGCAATCTTACTAAATTCGGTGATAAATCATCGGTAGTACCCGGCTGATCCAAGGAAACTTCTTACCTCCTTCTGTGTTCTGGGGCTAGGTAGGTCTCTGATGACCTCGATCTTCCTCTTGTCTACTTTTATTCCTTCCGTAGAGAGGTGGTGTCCCAACACGATGCCTTCCCGCATCATCATAAAACATTTTTCATTACTTAGGGACAAATGATTTTCCTTGCTCCTGTCGAGCACTCTTTCCAGATTTGTCATTGCCTCCTCGAAGGTTTCTCCATAGGCGGTGAAGTCGTCCATGTATACTTCCACCCCGTCTCCTATCATATCATAGAATATGCTAAGCACCGCCCTTTGAAAGGTGGCCGGTGCATTGCACAGTCCAAAAGGCAATACCTTATAGGCAAACGTTCCCCATGGACAGGTGAACGTTGTTTTATCTTGATCTTCTTCCCCTATCTGGATCTGGTTGTAACCACTGAAACCATCCAGAAAGGAGAAGTATTTTCTTCCTGAGAGTGTGTCCAAGACCCGATCGATGAACGGGAGTGGGAAGTGGTCTTTCTTAGTCGCCTTGTTCAACGCCCGGTAGTCCACGCAGATCCACCATTTCCCATTCTTTTTGGGGACCACCACTAATGGTGATACCCATTCACTGTCAAAAATTGGATATATGAATTCGGCAGCCATAAGTTTGTGCAGTTCTTCTCTGACAATGTCTTTCATTGCTGGGTTCATCCTTCTCTGTGGCCGCCGACTAGGAGTTGCCTGGTCATCTAAATAAATCCGATGGGTACATATTTTTGGGCTGATGTCGTGCATATCTGCGTAGTCCCATGCAAATGCTTGCTGGTGTTTTACCAAAAGCTCTTCCAATTTTTCTAGCTGTGTGGGCGTCAACCTGCTGTTGACGTTTAATATCCTCCCTGGCCCAACGTGTATTTGTCGGATGTGCCGATCTTGGGCGCCAATCAACGGCGATCCAGGTGTGGGGGTGGACGATTCTCCATGGAGAAACTCCACGATAGCACCATCCTCGTCCTCTTCTGCCACCTCCTCCAAGGTCATCACCATCTGGATTATGGACAACTCCGTAGTTCCATGCTCGGTGATCCTGGGTTCTTCTGTCGAGTCCATAGATTGAGCTGGCGGTGAAATGGTCAGCCTTTTGACATTTTGCCCATTGGAGATGGTCATTAGCCCATCCCGATAGCTGATGTAAGCGTCAATTGTTGCCAGCCATGGCCTCCCCAAAATGAGCGGGTAACCGCCCATCCTGGTCTTGGTTTGCAAAACTAAAAAATTGGCTGGATATTCCCATGCACTGACTGTTACGATCACATCTTCCAACATCCCTTCCGATGACACGGTTGATCGATCGGCTAACTGCAACACTATCGTGGTTGGCTTCAGGTTCATGAGCTGCAGCCTCTGCATGGTCTCTTGAGGCATCACGTTGATGGCTGCCCCGAGGTCAACCAATGTGTTGGATAGGGAATGTCCTCCAATTTTTATGGTCAGCACTGGGCTGCCTGGATCTGCATACTTTGGATGACGTGTTCCACCCATCATTAGATCTGCCAGTTTACCCACGACGTTGATAGTCTAGGTAGCTTTTCGTCCCGGTCTCCTTAGACACATTTCTCTAATTGCCTTGGTGTAAATGGGGACATCTCGAATTGCTTGAAATAATGGGATTGTCACCGTGAGATTCTTCAAGCTCGACAAGATGTCGAATTTTGGCTGTGTTGTTTTTCTTTGTTCCTACAGCTGGCTAGGAAATGGAGCCTCCGCTCTCTCAAGTGCTTTTCCCTCTTCTACCAGAGGTGTCTCCTCTATTTCTTCCTCCTCTTCTACCAATGGAGGTGTCTCTACTATTTCTTCCTCCTCTTCTACCAGAGGTGGTGTCTCTACTCCTAGCTGCCTACCTGATCTAAGCTAAATATTGTACATATGATACATCTCACCTTCTACGTTGTATGCCGGCTGATTTACTCTATTGTTTGGGTTTGTTGTCGGTTGTGCTGGTAGCTGCGCAGGTCTCACTGCTGGCAATGCTGGTAAGTTCTGTTGGATGTGAGCAGGCGCTGCACTCTGTGGAGTCTGATTCCATGCATTGTGGCCTCTCCACTACTGCCCAGGATATGGATATGGCATCCATGGCTGCCGATTCAGAAATGTTGCTGGGGGTGCGTTAGTCCAGGGTGATGGTCCCCACCACCCCATATTAGGTGGTTGAGGGGGTCCTTGGTGCATGTATGGCCCTCCCCCATATGATGGCATTTCGGTTGGTATATTCCCCGTGGGGGGCTGTGGCCAACTCTTCCTATTGCCTATGAAGTAGGCCTCCGTGCTCTCAGCCGCTTCTTGGTTACTGGGCAGTTGTGGGCACAATCGAGTTTTATGATTCAGCCTGCAAACTGTGCATACTCTGACCTTGTTTTCTGGACATGCATTCTTTGCGTGCCTTCCTCTACATTTTGGGCAAAAATAGGCTAATGCTGCATCATTTTCTTGTTTCTTCTTTTCTAACAAAGAGCGTATCCATCTCATAGTGCTAGAGATGAGAGCATTTCGCTCTTCAAATTCTCCAGCATGTTACCTATCTCTGTTTTGGTGACTCGAAGCAGCCGCCTTCATGGTCCCGGGGGTGATTTTGCCTTGCCTTCTCGAGTAGTTCTAACATAATTTTTGGATGTCATCCATAGCATGCCGATAGACATCACCTCCAGAGATCATGTTGAGAGCCTCCGATGACTCATTGGTAAGTCCCCTCAAGAAGATGCTTTTGAGGGACTTATCAGATAGCTTCGAGTGAGGGGACCGTTGAAGATTAAAGCTGAATCTCTCCCAATACTCCTCGAGAGACTCATCTTCTCTTTGTGTCATGCTCAGGACCTCCTCCCCGGAGTCTCTTGCTCTCCCAAAATCTTGATATTGCTCTAGAAAGAGCTTCTTCATCTGGTCCCGGTGGTGATGTGTTTGTCTCCCAGACCGATGAACCATCGTAGAGTTGCATCGTCTAATGTAGAAGGAAATAATTTCAACTTCTACGTGTTTGATTTGTAATCCACAGACCTGCACAAAACATCAAACTTGAATAAAAATAGGTCAAGGTCCTCAGTCGGGTGTCCTCTGAAGGACGAAAGGTGAGCAGGGGATATGTTTTTCATTTTGGTATCTCCTACTCCCTCCTCTATTGGGAAACTAAAGCCAGATGAGACTTCATCGTTATCTGCCATTTTTTTGGGAAATGTGGTTTCTAATGCAGCGTTTATGGCCTTCCGGTCATTTAAAACTTTTTGAGTCAATGCTCTAAGGTTGTCTGGCGAGATCGTCTGATCCTCCACAGCCTTCCACAACAGGGCTTCCTCTAGAGGAGTCCTATTAAACAGGGGATTTATGATGATTCGTTCATCCCCTTGTTGATGGGATGAGGCGACACTTTGCACAAAGTGCGGTTCCTCACTCCAATGGACTGCTGGTAGGTCGGGCGAGTCTAACTCAAATCCAAAATGCTCGACTGACTCAGGTCCTGATGGATTAGTTCTTATAAAGCGACCGTCAGGTCCTCTTCTTCTCGAAGAACTCATACAAGGTCGATGGAAGGTTTCAGGGTATTGTAAGTAATCTAATTAAGACGCTTCCTCGACAACGACGCCAAAATGTTGTGGGCCAAACAAGGTGAATGGTTTCCTATTTTTGTCACATGCCCGTGCATTTAATTATCAACCCAGGGAGCTTCGTAAACTTGCGAAGAGTCAGAATTAGGTTACTACAATACCACTGGAGGTGAATCTGCTAATCCTACATTTTGGGGGGTGTTCTTGAAATGGTTTGTCAATCATTCCCGCACTCCTCAATGATTTACGTAAGAAGAACAAAATTAAACCTACAAAAAATAAATCATGTACGCGTTCCTAAAAATAAATCTACTGCAAATGCTGGAACTAATAAACTAACAAACGTTCTTATGAAAGCAATAAACTAATTAAAATTAATAAACAAAAAGGAAATGGGGAAGAAATACTGGCTTGGAGTGGGCCCATGCTCCAGCAGCTTCTTCCCGATCGAACACGCGCTTAGAACTTCTGGAACTTTAATATATTCGTCAACACACTACAATTTATCTCTGTACGTCTAAATGGATCTTTATTTTATTTCTATATATTTCTCAGAACGATCTGCATGTGTTTATATAACACACCCATAGAACTTCTGTTACAGAAGTAGTTACAATAGTCGATCTGTCCTAGACTAAATCAAGACAGTCTGGTAAATGCAATCGACATCTGGCATTCTGTTCTAATGGCGACGTGTTCATTGTTCGGTTCGTGCTTTGCCTGGCATCAGTAAGATGTTTTGATACATTGGTGCAATCTCCAATTTAGCTCTACATGATGCAGAGCTAGAACTGCACCAGTCGCTATCGTCCACGTCGTTCAAATCTGGTCAACGGGCAAAGAATCAGTGGTGCCTTCTAGTTGTGGGGAGGTGCTTGCCTTTTGCTAGCGCCTTCCAACTGTGGGGAGGCGCTTGTCTTTGGTTGGCGCCTTTCGATTGCAGGGAGGCGCTCGTCTTCGGTTGGCGCCTTCCGACTGTAGGGAGGTGCTCGTATTCAGTTGGCGCCTTCCGACTGCAGGGAGGCGCTCGTATTCAATTGGTGCCTTTCGACTGTAGGGAGGCGCTCGTATTCATTTGGCGCCTTTCGACTGCAGGGAGGCGCTCGTGTTCTCTTCATTAACCCCCAATGAAATAAAGTGCTAGGTCCATCAAAAGGACCTCGACCGTTCCAAATCTAACTAAATCAACTGCAATTCCACAAAACATACTAAAAACACACAAATTAGATAACACGCATAATTATATCAAATATCTATATAATCAGGTGTCACTTATGTAGGCATAGGGATATTTATGGCCACTTGATTGACCACTACCAAATTTATAGGTATCGAGCTATTTTTAGGGTTCTTTATCCACTCGGATGACGAGGGCTCAGGGTCCGATTCACGTAGTTGTGCATCGGATAAGGAGGCGACACCAGGCAGCCATTGAGGTGGCACAGGTTCATGGCAGGAGAGAGCAAAGGAGGCCATAGGCTCAGCAGAGGCCACAACATCGGGAGAGGAGGGAGGAGAGACCCCCTTCTCCATAGAGAGAGAGACCACCATCGCCCGATAAGGGCAAGGGTGTCGAGGTAGGAGAGAGTAGTGAGATGGCTACTCTCTGGGCAGAGATTGTCCATCTCCAGGCACAGGTGCAGACTTTATAGGATGAGGCTACACGTCACTAAGCGGAGCTACACAGCTTAGAGATGAGGTTGCACGCCTCAGAGCATGGATCGGAGGAGCGAGCACTCAGGAGCTGGCATAGTTGATTGCTCAGATCGTGTTCTACCAGGGTATCTACTTCTAGCTGGTGCCAGAGGGCCAAAGGGTACAACTACCAATCGTCATTACGGATCCGATCAGGGTTGGGTCGTTGAGGACTTCATCTCGATCGACAACTAGGACTCGTAGTACCACACATACTACGATGGGGCCACCTCATCCACCTCAGGGTGGGGGAGGAGATGAGGCTGAGAGATCGAGGGGTTCTCGAGGCTAGGCTACTGCACTACACAGACTGGATATATGATTGAGAGGATTGAGTATGCCAAGATGTAGATTGTGGCATACCAATCTAGTTTTGATATGATGTACATACATTGTTGAGATATATATATATATATGATATTTTTGATCATATGACTTGTCTTATGTATGGTGCTTTAATGTTTTTGATGTGATTGATTTGATGATTCATGTAATTATGTTGTTTGAAAATATTATAGTTTGAATGTTATGCTTTAAAATTTAAATGAAATAATCTGATGTAAACAAATTGGTGTCTGAGTCTCCTAAAAACTACTAAATATATCATATCACATTACATTATCCATTCTATTTTACATCATGTTGTCACATGTTTGTCAAATTTATAAAATCCATCACATAATGTTATAATAACATGTAAATAATAAAGATACATTTTGTACAATCTATGGTGCTAGCATATAATGTGTCAAATAGCCATCATAAATCCATCATACAAAATTAAATAAATCATCCATTGCATCATGCATATACACATCTACATATCATCAAATCACATCATAGGATAAATACATGCATCCATGTTAGGCATTTATCAAAAGCATCATAAAGCATAGCATAGCATACATATCATAAAGCAATAAAAGTTGACATAATGAGTAAATCAAAGCCACACACACACACACACACACACACACACACACACACACACACACACATATATATATATATATATATATATATATATATATGTAAAAGCCAAAAGCTACATCATAGTCCATAAGCTACCCGTAGGCTATAATAAATGTGAGTCCTTAGACTTCACACTCCAAAAAGCCAAAAATTCCAAAAAGAATTATCAGAGTCTACTAGCCATGGTCATGCAGGACCGGCACCATGACTCTCTCCTTTGCCCTTAGTAGGAGTCCATCGTGAGCTCCCAGAACTACTACCCCCAGATCTACTCCCCCCATACCTACTCCCCCTAGACCTATCCATCCTCTGTGTAGAACTCGGAGCCCCCATCCATGTAGACGACTTTCCTATCTCTCTCCTTTATCTACATTGTGAGCCAATGGCCAATGCCCGATCTGGTATGCACCCCTTAAGATGTACTATCTCATCCTCCATCATATCCATATAGGTCCTATCCTCTCGACATCGAGTCTAATAGGTCACCACTAAACCTTGGAGATGTACCATCTCCTCCTAAATCATGGCTACCTTGCCACTACTGGACTCCCTATGCCTAGGGCTCTATACACTAACATGTGCTTGAATAGTACCTATCAAAGTTGTCTGCCTCTCTATTTCAGTTTGTGCACCCTACACCTGTACCTACAGTAGAGCTCTCTCCTTTGTAAAATCTTATTGTACCCTACTAAGATCACCTCGTAGCTTTGTAATCGTATCATCTCATGCTACTAACTGTTCCTACACACCTTGATCTCTAGGGTCCTCCCTATCAAAGTCTAGTGGATCATGTACATCAATCAGCTCCACCTTATTCGCTACCACACGATGACACACAAATCGCTCGTCTATGTCTACCTTCTCATCATCTGATGACTCATCCTGACCCTCTTCATCTAGAGCACCCCTAGCTGCATCTGTTGCTCTAGTAGCTGCATCCCCTCCTAGTGGTTCATCTTCTCACCACTATCGTATAACCCACCAAGCAGCATACTCCTCTATCGTACCAGCATCATCCAAATCAAAAACTACCACCAGAGGATTTGACTCCTCTCATAGTACCTCCACAATAGGCCATGCTAGAGTGCTCTCATCCTCGCGATGATGATAGATCATTGACTCCCTAGGCAACCCCTAGCATAGCTTGAACTATCGTAGGATGCAATCATAAGGGAAGTACTCTCGCTCCGTCCCATGTCAAGCTATCAACCAACTACCTCGTCGAACTCAACGTAGCTATGCCTCAGCATCCCTCTATGCGGGACAATCCCTATAGGGCCTCCATAAAATTTCTACCGCTCTAAGTCATGCAAAAGCCTCTACATAATGCTCAACCTCCCCAGCATGTCGACGGCTTCGGTCTATCTCACGTGACCTTTGCCATAGCACCCCATAACCAATCTCCCTATCTGGTAGCTCTACTCGAGTAGTCCATGGTAGTCCCCATGGTCGCTCCACAACAATATGCTACCAACCCCAAACGTGTAGTAGAAATTTGCAGCCCAATCCCTTCTGCCCATGAGAGCGGATCTCATATAACTCCTCATATAGCTAAGCTAACAACGTAGGACCCGTTGAGTGTTAATTTTACCCAATTGTAAAATTACACTCTCCCTTAGGGTTTGGATCCCTCTTGCAAAGAAGTTAAAAAAACCACTTCTCCAAGGTCTCCGCTATATTAGCATTTGCATATGTGTATTAGTGATTTCAATAAAAATATATCAATTCAATGTTAGGAACACCTTAGTGATTGCAAGTAACTGTAAACAAGGGGCATGTGTTGGTTTATTTTACTATGCTAATTTAATGATTATTCATGAAACCAAAATAAAGTAACTATGAATTGGCCCTCATATGACCATGATGTAGCCTTAACTCCTTTTATCTTGAATGATTTTTAGGTAGTTTTCTCTTCCTTTGGATTAAGTAGATTTTAAACAAGTTTTTATCTTGCATTAAATCTTACTTTAAGCATGAAATAGAAGATTAAATCTATCTATGAAAGTGAATTTAAACTTATGAACATATTCATTAAATTTAGCTCTTATTATGAAGATAAAGAAAGCCTTTGATGTAATTGATAAATTATTTCTTTTTGATGAAATTAGCTTTCATAAAAAGATACCGATTTATGGCTTGAAATAATAGCCTCAAAATGTCATAATGAACTATTCCTCTTAAATGAAATTAATTTTCATTAAGAAATAGTTTCCTGCTTTAAAATATTAGCCTTTTAATATAACATATAAAATTACCTCCTTCAATGAAGTCAGAATTTTCATAAAGAAAGGTGCATTTATTGCTCTAAATATGGTATCTTGTGAAATGCCATAAACATAACCTCTTCAATAAAATTGAATTTTTCATGAAGGAAATGTCATAATAGGCTTATAAATGAGCATGCAGAATTTAGGAATCTAATTTACCTCCAAAACTGTAAAAAATGAATTTTTGAAATTACAAAAACCCTTGAAAAACAATAGTTTTCAAAAATTAATATAAAATTGGAATGATATCGGAATGAGTCCGAATCTATTGTGTATTGAAGATTGATGATCATTCTAGGCAGCCATACAATTATTTTTAGATTTTGAAATTTTTTTAATTTTTATTTTAATGCCTGAAAATTAAAAAAAATTGAAAATAAAAGTTTAAAAACTAAAAATATGCAACAAACTAAATGCTGAAAACTCATAAATGCAAAGCTCCATCAGTTTGATAGCACCTCGTCCTGCAAAACCAAAGATGTGAGAAACTCATGCATGCAACTCAATCTATTCAACCTACATATTACACAATCGAAATAGATTAAGTGCTAGCTCCTAGGGATTTAAAAATTAATTCCAAATTCCAAATATTCGCCAATGTAACCCAAAATGGCATCAACATAATCTACAAATTTGAAAACTGAAAAAGGAAAGATATACAATTACAAATTTGAAAACTGAAAATGGAAAGATATACAATTAAAATCTAGCATGCAAAAATTTTCTCCTTCTTTCTTGCTAACAAAGTCTAAAATTTCTGAAAACAAAGCTTTTGCATTAAAAATGTGTCAGTTTACATTCTGGCAGCGCTTGGCCTTGCCAAAAATTCCAGCCCCTTTTCCCTATTTGAAAGAAGTATTTAAAACTTTACAAATCTCTTCGTTTTCCACTTTTTGCCTTCTTCAGGTTTGGTTTGAAAATCCTTTCGTTTTCCTGTGTTTTTTTTTCATTCTCTTTGATGAGACCTTTTCATTTTCTTGGTAACGGCTTTTATCATAGGCGTTTTGATTGTCCTTATTATATATAATGGCACCTTTTAAAAGTTTTCCCATTGTTATTTGGCTTAAAACATTTCAATGAAATACATGTGTGTATTTTTTTTTATAAAGGGCCCATAGCCTTTGTGATGGCTATTGTAAAATTAATTCAATTTAAAAAAAAACATAGTCACCTCCTGCCATGACTGTGTCGCTCTGTCAACAAGGCTATTATCTATGTTCAATGGGAGTGCTCTGTGTTCGAGCCCTGGTGGTTACACTAGTCCGTCGTCGTTACCTTGCTAGCATGTAATGATTTTTGGTCTATCCCGACATCATTTGCGTTAATACCTCTACATGCTATCCTTTGATCATATTCCAAAAAATATTTTGAAATCAATGGAAAACTCCTAACCGTTACTTCGGTCGCTATAGTCTGCCATTCGTTGCTCGTGCGACTCTGATGTTTGACACTTTCTCATTGCTACTACTGTGACATCTTTTCCTCTCCATTATCATTGCATAGTTTGGGCCTTCGTCGCCACCTATCCCCTTATGTCGAATACAATCAAAGCGTTCCTCTTCGATTATCGCGGACGACGTATTATCCAGTCTTGATTTTGTCCACTATGCATATCGCTTATTTTGTCGAAATCTAGCTCATCCCAGAGCTGCCCCATCTTATCTAGTGACGTCCACATTGTTGGATACTTGCCACATGAATAACTTCAGTTTCATTTCGTGAATCCCACTCAATGTCATTTTGAGTATATATTTAACCAGGGCAGTCAAATTAAGCCCAACACTGCGTTCACGATTTCACTGACGCTATTCCTACGGTAATTCGTGTCTACATCGTCCAACCTCCATCCTCGTCATGTCGTAACCACGCTTTTCTGAGCGTTCGAAGCTATCCTGATGTTCGTTTCTTGCTCTTTATGGTGTATGAACACCAATTCGACCTTGCCATTTTCTATCGCTGCTCTTCGTCGCTTTGTGTTTGCTACTTTCTTCGATATGAAACAACCTGCATTCTGTAATGCATGTCCAAGCAATTCGTCGACGTATACTCAGTTGCATCGCATGCCTTCGTGTAACCCCTCCGATGTGTTTTCATCCACGTTGGATGGCCCACGTCTCTCCTTGGTAGTCGAATCTATTAGACTGCCTTCGTTCACCGCTTGAAACATTCCTTATGCTAGGATTACCATGACTTTCCCGGAAACACCTTCGCCTAGCCTTACCACCCAAGTTCGTCTTCAATAGGGTCCACGTGGCTCTGTTACCAATCCGGTGTACGTCCATGTAGACGTTGTTGCTTGCTACGTTGGAAGTTGTACACCTAATATTCCACCTATGGCGATGGCATCACTGTCATCCATATGACCCAGCTTCGAGTCCAACGTGAGGTTTACCTAAATTATCGATATACTGGAGGGTCCTTTCCACATGTCATGTTGTGCCTGTTGCTGGATATTAACCTGCACAAAAACGAAATAGCACATTAATTCAAAGGTCGAATAAAGATGAAATAATATGACTTTATAATACTACAAACCACCCCTATAATAAAAATAAGAGGCTTTGAGACAACAAAGCATCACGTTTCCTTTTTCCTTTTTTTTTTTTTGTTATTTTGTTTTATTATATATAATTTATTTATTATTATTATTTTTTTTTAATATATATTATTATTATATATAAAGTATATATAATAATAAATATACATTTTATATATCTATTTTTTTAATTTCAAGGACATATACATAAACATATATATATATATATATATATATATATATATATATATATATATTTTTTTTTTTTTTTTTTTTTTTATTGCGAACTTACATAAAAGAAAGCCAACCTTATTTTAACAATAAAAATTCTAACAAAAACTTGACGATTTTTTTATCGTCAACAACAAATTGAGAAAAAAAGTCGTTGACCAGAAATTGACGACAAGAAATCATCGATAAGAAATTGACGATAAAAAGTCATCGACGATAAAATATCATCAACAAGAAAAAGTCATCGATGATAAAATATCATCGACAATAAAATATTGTCGACAAGAAAAAGTCATCGACAATAAAATATTGTTGACAAGAAATTGACAAAAACTGCAAACCCACAACAAAACGAAAGCATTAGACACTTAAAACAAACCGCAAACATCCAAATACCAAAACAAAAATGTGGGTCCCCAATTTTGGGGCTAGTTGTGGAGCAGCCACAACAAATGGTGACTCTGTTGGGAAATGCTCCAAGGCATTTCGATAAGAACCCAACCTGAAAACACACAAAAACCCAAAAATTAAACTTACAAGCATCAACAAGTATCTAGAGAATGAAAATAGACCAAAAAGATATGAACCATCGGAATCATTTAGCATCAGCTCAGTGTGTGCAAAGTGATTCATTCTTTATCGTCTAAAACCATTCAAAATTCCATCATAATTTTTCCATGGATGTTTATGTCTTTATGATTTATGCATATGATATGTTATAGATGATTTATGCAGGATTGGATGTATTGACAGGATGCTATAATATGAACAACCTGTTTTGTAGAGACTCAAACATTCTAGTACCATAAACAAACACACTAAAACTGTCTAACCCTCTTAGGACCAAATGTGTGTGTGGTGAATTTATTTACCAGATCAAGAGCTCAGTTATGAACCGCCACCATCGAGAACCAGTGTGTGTGCAAGTGAACTCAGAGCTTTGGGGAATCAGATTCTCAACCTAAGTATGATGAGAATTTTACCCTATCCTTACTACTCTGATTTTTGAGTTTATTGCCTCATCTTGACCAAAATGGTTAAACCTGTTATGGATGAAACCATAAGGCTAGCCTATCCATTTGAACGGTTAGAGGTCTCACTTTTAAACAAGACATGTCACCATGCATGAGCATACTCCATTGTTAGTCAAGCGTCTATAGCCCCGATGGAGGTTAGCCCCATAGTCCATGGTTTTGCTTTTGATTTCTTGAATCTTGGGGATGACTACCCATCCTTCTGAGGGGACATGTAGTATGATCCTTACAATCCAATAGTCAGTGGTGTGATGGAAGGGGACTCAGAGCTTTGGGGAATCGGATTCTCAACCTAAGTATGATGAGAATTTTGACCCTATCCTTACTACTCTAACTTTGAGTTTCAAGTATTGTGGAAGTGGTGAGAACCACTATTTTATGGACTATGTTGCATGATAGGACCGACAAGGATGACCCTTTTCACCTCATATTTTATCCCAAGGATGGTTTTGACCATTTTACCCAAGATGATTTTAACATGTGTAAATTGTGTTTGGTTCAAGACAGTTTCAACATCAGTTCCCAATCTCAAGATCTTCTTAGTGTATATTGTGCAATGATCCTAAGAGAATTTGACATATTTTTCGGTGATTGTATTTGAAATGTAGATGCAAGTGAGATGTAATGTGAAATGTACCATGAAATATGGATGAATGTGATGGAGTATACAAAATATTTCACCCTAATTTGTAAAACTAACAACTTCACGCATCCCAAGTTTCAAATGATATTCTTTAATGTGTTTGTGATACTCGTGGAGCCTTCTGCAATACAATTCCAATGTTTCATATTCTCTTTATCTTAGTTAACATTCATGAGGACATAACTGACATATCACTTTTCTCTTTATTTTTTTTTTCAAAACAAACCAAAATACAAAACTCAAAACCACACAAAAATTATGTCCAACCGAAAATCAAAGGGTAAAGCCAAAATATAAAGCAAAAAACCAAAACTATATACAAATGTACAATATGGTACAAGATGGTGCAAAGCTTGAACTATCACTTCCCTGGATCCCAAACATGATTAGCACATTTCAAAAGACAAATAATATGATAAGCATGCCAAATGTTGTAGGAATCCAACAAAAACAAGATTAAGCCAAATAATACAACAAACTTCAACTTGTCTCTCTCACCCCACCAATTTGATTTAGTTTCATTAATGATCCCATGGGTGAGATTCAAATCATTAAATTTATTAGACAACAAATGATCTTCAAGTTTATCTTGTCTATTCTTTAAGATGTCAATTTCATAACTCAATTCCTGATTTAGAATTAGGCTTTCCTTTTCAAATATGCAATCTTGTAAATGAGAGCCTATTTCTACAAATTTCAAAGCCAATTCATTATTCATGTTTTTAGGCCAATCAAATTTATGCAAAAATTTTCAAGCATCTAGGATATTTACTAAATGGGAATCATCATAAATTTCTATCCTAGATTTCATTATTTGTTGATGAATTTGATTCAACAATTCAAGTGCATCAACCTCTTTTTCATTCATCAAACCAATCTTATTAAAGGTGTGAGTAGAAATCAATCCTTGTTCTTCATTCACCTTCAATGGCATTTCATCATAAACATCATTTAAATTCAATGAGTAATCATACAAATCTTCACCTGAAGCTTGGATGCTTGGACACAAAAGGTTAGATTTTACCTTTTGCACATTTTCATTTACCAAATCTTGGTGAGGATTTGCAATTTCTTCTTTTACCTCATGGTCTTTATCTTCATTGATTACTTGTTCATCAAACATACCAAAATTGGGCACCCAATTGAAAACATGTCCATCTTTTTCAACCCTTAAATCTTGTTGGTCAAGGTGTGTGTCAAGTAACCCATCTTGATGATCAATCATTTGAGTTATTTCCAATAAATCAACCTCTTTGTCATTTGATTCCAACTCCTTGTTCACTATCCATGGTATCTCTTCATTTGAATCCTCAAAACAATCATGCGAATTAGTATCCAAATTTTTAATATCCCGAAATGAAAGAGCAGATTTTACCTCTTCCTCATCCAAACTAGATGAGTCATAAGAAAATTTTACCATTTCTTCCCTTTCTATTTCAACAAAATTTTCAATGAATTTATGTTCAACATGATCGAATTTTGTAACCTTCTCAAATCTTGTGAATGTAAGATCTTCATATGAAGTAGAAGTTTCAACCTCCTGCATATCAAGTGGAATAGAAGTTTCATCAATAGGGGTGTGAGAAAATAACACATCTTCATATCTTCCCCAACCATTGTAAAAATTATCATCCAAATTCGTGGGATGAAACTCTATGGTATTTGTGACATGATATTTTGATTCATCCATCAAATCCTTTTCTTCTTTGTCCTTGGTAGTAGGATCATTCTTATCTTCCAAAATTTGATGAGATTCCAACCCCTCTTCCAAAACATTCTCAAATTGTACAAGAGTTGTAATATCTTCCTGTGAGAAAGCGATTGTGTTATCCTACATATCAATTGACACAAAGGGTTCATTAGAATGTTTAGAGTGAGCATATTCATCCAATTTCTTCCAAGAATCATAGTGATCATCTTCCAAAATCAAGTTGTGATGCTCAACTATTTCTTCAACATCTTCCAAGTCATCAACGTGTTTCTCATCAAATTCACCTTCACCTTCCTTAGATGGTTCAATGATTTCCAAAAGTGGGCTACTTTTCGTATCCAAGTTTGCAATATCAATGTCTACATTTGTAACCCATGATTCAATTTCATTATAATTTGGAAGGTGAGGAATTTATTGATCATTCGTTTCAAGAATCTCATCCAAAGTGTCTTCCAAGAACAAGTGGTGAAATTCTATTATATCTTCAAATTCATTTATTGATTCTCTTCCAATTTCACTTTCAACCACTTCATTCAATTCTATGGTAGGTTATGTCCTATCACATATTCCAACACTAATTAGATTTAGGACACCATTATTTGAATACTCATGCACTTCTAGAAATGAACCCCTCTCTACACAATCCTCATTGGTGGATGTTGGCTTGGCAACTTGCAACTCCTCTTGGGCAATATCTAAGGTGGTTGTAATATTTGGACATTCACATTCGTCCCCTTTATCATTCACCTTAGGTCTCATTGGAGTAGAGGGTGCTATATTAGATGGTTGGTGTAGGTTGGCATCACTAATTCCAAAAGAACAATCTCTCATGGGAACATGTTGTGTCTCCACTTGCCATTGTTCTACTATCTCACAGATTGTAGCTAAAGATGGGTCATCAAGATTTTCCCTCAACAATGTAGCAAGTACAGGAGGTATGGCTCCCATGTATACTTGAATAGCTTCCTCTTCTATTATGTTGTGATATTCCCATGCTTGAGTGTACAACTCATAGAACCTATCATTAAATTGACTCATGGATTCATTAGGCTCTTTGCAAATAGAGTCAAACTAATTTTTTAGGTCAGCTTGTTTTCCAAAATGGTCAAGAAATGTTGCTTCTAGTTGAGCCCAAGAAACCTTAACCTCAAAAGGTAATTGGCCATACCAACCCATTGCTTTGTCCTCCAATATGTAAGAGAATAACCTACAAGCAACATCCTCATGGTAAATTTGCCATTGAAATAATATGCTCTTGTAGATATGCAATTTATGTATGTATCCTAAAGTCTTATTTTGACTAAACTGTCATAGAAACTCCAATACAATTTCAGGAATTTGATGGGGTACTCCAGGTATTTTTAAAAGACCATAATAGTCCCCTAATGAGGATACCATTGCTGCTTTTAGAGACACCATTTCTGCTCTTAGTTCATCCATTGTCGCCATTAGTGAAACTCAAAGAATAACTTCATAACCAGATTTGTTAGTCAAATAAAAATATCCTACCAAGAAGCATAAAATGACTAACAAATTTCAAATGAGTAAACCACAAAGATCATCATGTTAGTATCATCCAAAAGATATGCATCAATTAAACCATGACATGAAAGAACATTCTCAAATTTTCCAAAATGTTAGTATTAACACATCATCAAATATAGAATGTTAGAATCAATGAAAGTGATCAACAAAATTTCATTAGTCAAGACCAATGTCTTTGGATAAATCTTTCAAGTAACATGAACAATTTAGCATCTAAATAACAATAGAATAAATCAACTCAAACCCTCTTAGCTCCCAAAGTGTTGAGTGCTAAAATATTACCAAAGATGCTAATCAAATGAACTTGAAATATTTAGCAATTAAAACTCTCAAAGTTACACCAAATCACATCATTCATGTATGAACAATCCAAAAGTGTTAGATCAATGAAAACCAATGCATGAATTGCTTAGCATAAATAAAATAAAGTAAACCAATTTATGTCCTTTTAGCACCACAATGATGAGTGTTAAAAGAGGCCTAAAGATAATAGATAATAGGGCATGAAATATTCCACAATTTAAATCCCTATAGCATTTAAAATCACAATAAAATAAACCACATCATGCCCTCCTTCTAGCGCCAAAATATTGAGTGTTAATTTTACCCAATTGTGAAATTACACTCTCCCTTAGGGTTTGGATCCCAAAACCCTCTCTTGCAAAGAAGTTAAACAAACAACTTCTCCAAGGTCTTCGCTATATTAGCATTTGCATATGTGTATTAGTAATTTCAATAAAAATATATCAATTCAATGCTAAGAACACCTTAGTGATTGCAAGTAACTATAAACAAGGGGCATGTGTTGGTTTATTTTACTATTCTACTTTAATGATTACTCATGAAACCAAAATAAAAGTAACTGTGAATTGGCCCTCATATGACCACGATGTAGCCTTAATTCCTTTTATCTTGAATGATTTTAAGGTAGATTTTATCTTCCTTTGGATTAAGTAGATTTTAAACAAGTTTTTATCTTGCATTAAATCTTACTTTAAGCATGAAATAGAAGATTAAATCTATCTATGAAAGTGAATTTAAACTGATGAAAAGATCCATTAAATTTAGCTCTTATCATGAAGATAAAGAAAGCCTTTGATGTAATTGATAAATTGTTTCTCTTTGATGAAATTAGCTTTCATAAAGAGATACCAATTTATGGCTTGAAAATAATAGCCTCAAAATGTCATAATGAACTATTCCTCTTAAATGAAATTAATTTTCATTAAGAAGAAATAATTTCATGCTTTAAAATATCAGCCTTTTAATATAACATATACCCCCTTCAATGAAATCAGAATTTTCATGAAGAAAGGTGCATTTATTGCTCCAAATATGGTATCTTGTGAAATGCCATAAACATAACCCCTTCAATGAAATTGAAATTTTCATGAAGGAAATGTCATCATAGGCTTATAAATGAACATGCAGAATTTAGGAATCTGATTTACCTCCAAAACTGTAAAAAATGAATTTTCGAAATTACAAAAACCCTTGAAAAACAATAGTTTTCAAAAATTAATATAAAATCAAAATGATATCGGAATGAGTCCGAATCTATTGCGTATTGAATATTGATGATCATTCTAGGCAGCCATGCAATTATTTTTAGATTTTGAAATTTTTTTAATTTTTATTTTAATGCCTGAAAATTAAAAAAAAATTGAAAATAATTTATTAAAAACTAAAAAATTAAAAATCTGCAACAAACTAAATGCTGAAAACTCAGAAATGCAAAGCTCCATTAGTTTGATAGCACCTCGTCCTGCAAAATCGAAGATGTGAGAAACTCATGCATGCAACCCAATCTATTCAACCTGCATATTGCACAACCGAAATAGATTAAGTGCTAGCTCCTAGGGATTCAAAAATTAATTCCAGATTCCAAATATTCACCTAATGTAACCCAAAATGGCATCAACATCATCTACAAATTTAAAAACTAAAAAAGGAAAGATATACAATTAAAATCTAGCATGCAAAAAATTTCCCGTCTAAAATTTTTGAAAACAAAGCTTTTGCATTAAAAATGTGTCATTTTACATTCTGGCAGCACTTGGCCTTGCCAAAAAGTCCAGCCCCTTTTCCCTGTTTGAAAGAAGTATTTAAAACTTTCCAAATCTCTTCGTTTTCCGCTTTTCGCCTTCTTCAGTTTTGGTTTGAAAATATTTTCGTTTTCCTTTGTTTTTTTTCATTCTATTTGACAAGACCTTTTCATTTGCTTGGTAACGTCTTTTATCATAGGCGTTTTGATTGTCCTTATTATATATAATGGCACATTTTAGAAGTTTACCCACTGTTATTTGACTTAAAACATTTCAATGAAATACATGTGTGTATTTTTTTTTATAAGGGGCCCATAGCCTTTTGTGGCGGCAATTGTAAAATTAATTAAATTTCTTAAAAAAAAACATAGTCACCTCCTGCGAGGCGAAACTCTCGAGAATGCACTATATTTTTGCATGTGTTACTTGGCTTTCGAAACCCCCCATATGTTGCTCCACCTTAACATTTTAAACTAACGTAATCGATGCCGCCACGACTGTGTCGCTCTGTCAACAAGGCTCCTATCTGTGTTCAATGGGAGTGCTCTGTGTTTGATCCCCGATGGTTACACTAGTCCGTCGCTGTTACCTTGCTAGCGTATAATGATTTTTAGTCTACCCTGACATCATTTGCGTTAATACCTCTACATGTTATCCTTTGACCATATTCCAAACAATATTTTTAAATCAATGGGAAACGCCTAACCGTTACTTCGATCGCTGTAGTCTGTCATTCGCTACTCGTGCGACTCTAGCGTCATGACGTCTTTTCGTCTCCATTACCATCGCATACTTTCGGCCTTTGTTGCCGCCTATCCCCTTATGCCAAATACCATTAAAGTGCTCCTCTTTGATTATCGCGAACGACGTATTGTCCAGTCCCAATTTCATCCACTATGCGTACCGCTTCTTTGGTAAAAATCTAGCTCATCCCAGAGCCACCGCATCTTATCCAATGACATCCACGTCGCTGGATACTTGCCATGCGAATAACTTTGGCTTCATTTCACGAATCCCTCTCAATGTCGTGATGAGTATATATTTAACCAAGATAGTCGAATGAAGCTCAACACTCCATTGATGAGTTCATTGATGCTATTCCTGCGATAATTCGTGTCTGCATCATCCAACCTCTATCCTCGTCAGACCGTAACCACGCTTTTTTGAGAATCTAAAGCTATCCTGGTGTCCGTTTATCGCTCTTTTAGGCATATCAAACACCAATTCGACCTCACTGTTTTCTACCGCTGCTCTTCGTCGCTTTGCATCTGCTACTTTCTTCGATAAGAAACAACCCGTATTCTACAATGCATGTCCAAGTTATTCACCAACGTGTACTCAGTTGCATCGTATACCTTCGTGTAACCCCTTTGATGTGTTTTCGTCCATGTGGGATGGCCCACGTCTCTCCTTGGTAGTCGAATCTATTAGACTGCCTTCGTTCACTGCTCGAAATGTTCCTTGTGCTAGGATTACCATGACTTCCCCTGAAACACCTTTGCCTAGCCTTACCACCAGGTTCGTCTTCAATAGGGTCCACGTGGCTCTGTCACCAATCCGGTGTATGTCCATGTAGACGTTGGTGCCTGCTACGTTGAAAGTTGCACACCCAATATTCCACCTATGGCGATGGCATCATTGTCATCCATATTACCCAGCTTCGAGTCCAATGCAAGGTTTACCTAAATTATCGATATGCTGGAGGGTCCTTTCCACATGTCATGTTGTGCTTGTCACTAGATATTAACCTGCACAAAAACAAAATAGCACATTAATTCAAAGGTCGAATAAAGATGAAATAATATGACTTTATAATACTACAAACCATCCCTATAATAAAAATAAGAGGCTTTGAAACAACAAAGCATCACGTTTCCTTTTTCCTTCTTTTTTTTTGTTATTTTGTTTTATTATATATAATTTATTTATTTATTTATTTGTATTTTAATATATATTATTATTATATATAAAGTATATATAATAATAAATATACATTTTATATATCCATTTTTTAATTTCAAAGACATATACATAAAGACATATATATATTTGATTTTTTTATTTTTATAGCGAAACTTACAGAAAAGAAAGCCAACCTTATTTTAACAATAAAAACACTAGCAACAAAAACTTGACGATTTTTTATCATCAACAGTAAATTGACAACAAAAGTCGTCGACAAGAAATTGATGACAAGAAATCGTTGACAAGAAATTGATGACAAAAAGTCATCGACGATAAAATATCGTCGACAAGGAAAAGTCATCGACAATAAAATATTATCGACAAGAAAAAGTCATCGACAATAAAATATTATCTACAAGAAAAAGTTGTTGACAAGAAAAACTCATCGATAATAAAATATCGTCGACAAGAAATTGACGAAAACTGCAAACCCACAACTAAACAAAAGCATTAGACACTTAAAATAAATCGTAAACATCCAAATACTAAAACAAAAATGTGGGTCCCTACTTTTGGGGCTAGTTGTGGAGCAGCCACAATAGGACCCCAAGCCATCACTATAGGCTCATCCTCTGTACACTCCATAAGAGTGAACACCAGCTCTATAAGATTCCATAGGAACCTGGCATCTGAAGAGTCAGGCAATAACATGTTGTTGATCAATGTCATCAATAAAGCATGCTTAATCGTAAGCACATCAGCTTGAAACCATGATACCACTAATATCCCTCTGCTGAGAATATCAACCGTTGCATCCTCCCAGCGCGCCCCAAAGTACCTCCGTAGTACAACCTCTCGTCGCTCTATAGGAGTAGATACTATAGGATGCCCCTCTATCAAAATTTGCAGTATCTGATATACGTACTCTAAGGTCACTGTCATCTCCCTCGTAGCTAGATGGAAAGTATTAGTACGAGGGTCCCATAAATATATCAATGCAGTCAGATAGGCGTGATCGCTCACCATGGGATCCAACCGCATAACATGCTTCAGGCCAATGGCATCAAGCCATCACCAATCCATAGTAGTCAACAGGTCTCTAGTGACCTAAAAGAGATTCAAAACCCTATACTGACTCTTCACTATCTGATAAAGTAAAACAACTTATCAAAAATGCCCTAAAAATACATTAAAAGACTAAAAATACCAAAAAAATACCTAATAAAGGGCCCTTTTGGCCCAGTTTTTGGCTGTCCCACCTAGGGATGGCCCCAAATTTGGTAATCATCCCACCCAAGGATGGCCACCAGTGACCGTCCCCCCTAGGGACGGTCCCCAAAAATGGCTAAAACAGGGTCATTTTGACCCCTAAAATAGCCCTAAAAAAGCCTAAAAAACACAAAACTAGCATAAAATCCTAAATTAAACCATTTAAATCACAACTAAGAGCTCAATTTCATACATTATTCTATTATTAAGGTTTATTAACCATGATTTAGTGTGTATTATAAAAATTGTAGCAGAAATTACGATTACACAATAAAACAGAGAAGAGAAGGAAATGTGTTCCATACCCATTTCGCACCTGCTCCACCGTCTGTCACATCCGTTGGCTGGCTCATATTGTTGGGTAGATATGTTGGTAGCACTATGCTTCAGAAAATCACCCTCCTACCTCTCACCTCTCCAACTCCTCCAAGCATAATGCACAAATGAGCCTATTTGCCCCATTTTGGGCTTATATAGCTCCAAAAGAAGTCGATCGCTCCTAGGTGGGGTGAATGCACAATTTTTTGGTTGTCCAACCCTAAGATATTCATAAATAGTGTACTCATCCCCCTCGGGACGGTCACCAAAAAAATTGACCAAAACAGCTTTAAAACATCAAAAATAGGGTCCAAAACCCACCAAAAATCAGGCAAAATGGTCTAAAAATTAGCAGGGATCAAGATTAAACCAAAAATATTTATAGATACTTTAAAAGTCTTTATTTTATTCCCCAAGAAGGCATCTATGGCTGGACCACTCCTAGGAATAATTTTTTTAGCCTTTTGCTTCCAAAAATGTTCATCAAAATGATCAAAAATCCCCTCCAAACAGGTATATAGTACCATGGGTAAAACAAAGAGTTATCCCAATTCAGTCATATGTGTCAAGCGACTCATCACTTTATCATTTGTCATACCCTCATCGACTCGTCGCTTTAGGGGGTAGTCATAATAATGATTTCATAAATCAAATCAACCCTAAAACACTCAAAAGTGCAATTTTCATACATTCAAAAGAATCTTTACAAAAGACAAATTTTCAAGCCCATGCTAAGGCAAACAATCAGCATAAGCAACAAAAATAGGGATTGACCTCCTTGAATCCTCAGGAATCCACCCATGTAAAGGCTTACAAGAACACAATGCATCAAAACCTATTATACCTCAAGATCTTAAAATTGTTATTACAGTGCGACTGAAAGGTATACCCAAAATTAATCCTTCGACTATGTCAAAAGCAAGGATTCCAAGAATGTATGCTCTTTCCACAATGGAGGTATCTAAATTTGGTTAGGTAAATGAATAACCTTAATTATTTAATGATTTAGTCATCTATTTTTGCTTAGCGCTTTGTTGCACATAGTGTGTCCCAAAAAGGGGTATATGTAGACACTAAAATTGCGTAAATCGAATAAGACTGCCAATGTGCCATTTACACCACTCTTATCGACATCATATGGCCCCATTGGGCAACCCTCTAGGGTAATATAGAGCTCCATAGCAATTTTGGGAAGGTTCCTATCAGTTTTGGGAGGTTTAGGGTCATATCCTTATGACCATACCACCCTGGGATGGTCATAGATGGTGATCATCCCACCAAGGGACGGCCACTTCTAACCATATTTGGGTGGGACAATCCCTAAATAGACCCTCCAAAAGTCAAATGGGTAGAGAAATGGCAATCAATTACTACAATATTCTCCACCCAATCATCAAAAATTGATTAGGAGCCTGTCATGGAGACCAAAAACTCCAAATTAGAGGCCCCAAATGGGCAACCTCTTCCACCCAATCATAGCAAATATTTTGACAAGTGGCAACACTTGCCTCACATGCCTGAACTTGCCCCTTTTCCCAAATGCCCTATTTGGGCTATAAATTAAGGTGTGCTCACCCAATTTCAAGGGAGAAAAGTTGAAGCATTTTTACCATGAAGTGCTGCCCAATTTTACCCTTGTCTTTTGCCAGCATATTTGCCCTCACCTTGCCTTGAAACCCTTTTCATCTAAAGGTGTTTTCAGGGGCATCCAAAATCCACTAAAACCATTCCAAAATTGGTCAAATTGGAGAGTAGTTTGACCATATTTTTTGACACAACTTCTACGATAGTTTCAGACTAGATCCCTTTGGAATTGGTGGTAAATTCCACTCAGATTTGTAACCATCCCACTTGGGGATGGTTAGCAGTAGGTAGTTGCACCTGTTAGGTATGGTTAGAAAATAGTAAATAAATTTGGTTCAATTACACCATAGATCATTTAGGAATGTTTAGATTAGCCTTACATTCAAATTTGGTGAGATTTGGAGTTGTTTTGATGGTCCAATTAGAGGTTTTATTATTGTAGGTCTAGTTGTCCGTGTCAGGGACGATCACAGTTTCTGCTAACAATTTCCCTTATATTTATGCTCAGACCTTTCCAAAACCATCTTGTAGCACCCTAAAATTGGCGCAGTAAAACCTTAAATAATTACAATTACTCTAGTAAATATTCAAATTCAAATTTTAACCCCAAAACCGCTCCTAAACCGCCGTTTAACCCGTTTCCTCCTTTCCCGCACCATTTTTAGAGTTTGTTTTGACCATTTGACGATATCATCGTCGATCAGACGATATCGCCTCAGATCGGATGATTTTGTCTGGGCTAGGACGTCCAGACGATCTTGTCCCAAAACTAATTTTTCACAATTAGCCTTTGTTCCAACGGTGTCTCTAATCTAGGCAAAAGCGTGTCTACACCATTAGAGACCCTCCCCCATTGGAGATCTCCCAAATTGGGATGATCTCCAACCTCCTAACCTCCCTCCTAAGCCTATTTAAACTTAGGACTCCCCCTTGGCATCCCCCTGGCTGAAATTTCTTGTAACACAAGTTCTACGTGCATTAGACCGTCTTAAATTATTATTTGCCTTCATATTTGTCCAAATTTATTTGCAGGAACCTTAGTATTTTTTAGCCGGAGCAAGCTCAGTTTGTCGTGGACGATCCTGTTCAATTCGAGACGATTTTGTCTACTTCAAGAATCAGAACCTCCATCAGACATCCGAATCAGGTATGGCTCTATAATTTAGCTTTTTCTCTCTATTTTTTGTTCAAATCTGTTTGCTGTATTTCATTTAGTCAACATTTTCATAATAGAACAACTTAGATTCATTTGGCCAAACCTAGGACTTGAATGTTTAAAGATAAAACTGAACACATTAAACACATTCCCAACCTAGGTGTGGAAACTGCCATTCAAACATTTCCTGGTGAACCCACCATCCGTTAAAAAATCACCATAATACACCTCCCCCGAGAGGCGGGACCTTCGCAAGGCCTCTCAGTCCGAGGTACAGCGCCATCCTTTTCCCATCCTCCTTCCGGGCACGGATCCTATAGCCTGAAGGTAAGGATGCAAAAAATTTGGAGCGATACATTTTGGTGAACCCGACGTGAATAACATAGGCATATTTTTTATTCAAAAATATAAAAAAAAAAAAATATATATATATGTATACAAGAAAAACAAAAAACAAAAAAATCATCAGTTCAAGTTTGTATGTTTTAGATTCAATTCTAAATAGTAGATATTAAATATTACTTTTAGAAGTACTAAAGAAACCATGAGTTTTTACTCAAATCAATATGAGCCCATCAGTAATGTTGGAAGAATTCAACTAAATACATTTGTTGATTATGACCAACCTCATCCCTATTCAACACCACCTCCATCACGCTTTTCTCATTTTTCATCCACAACCCAATAGGACAATCCCTTTGCCAATCCTCTTCATAACGATATTATCTATTCTCCCATATATCCATATTATGTCTATCGATCCACATACAATCCTCCTCTGCCATTTCAATATTCTTCTTTCAATACAACACATTCATTTCAATAAGAAAATACTTATTCTTCCAATTCTACCATGCACTCACCTCCTACTTCGCAATCTTCTTGTCATCATTCTACCCATAATAAAGAAAGTAGAGGTGAGAAACCATTAGGTCCATTTATGACGAAATTCTTAAGGCATTTATCAAAAACCTCTCAAAAACCTTCATCACGTAAATTTACTAAGCTCAATCAACCAATGGATATAATTCTCAAGCATTTACTTGATACAAATAGGATTGAACTCCCTTCCATAAGACAACTCGATACCACAGTAGATTGGTTTAAACCTGAGCTACATTGTGAATATCATAGAGTGGATGGACATATGACACAAAAATGTAAAGATTTAAGATGTTCAATTCAAGATTTGATTGATGAGGGTCTTTTTAATATAAAGGAATTACAATCTACAACTGATGATAAATCTCCAGTAAACAATCAAACTCCTACACAACAAATACCAATATTCAATCAAGACATGGGGATCTCCCAAGAACCCCTATTCAATTATCAACAACAAGAAACCAATCAAATATTGCATGTTAATGTGTCCCATCATGATGATATTATTAATATTGTAACAAAAACTACAAATGAGCAACCTCAAGTTCAATCAACTCAATCTGATATTCAAGATATGGATTCCTCATTTGACCAACCTTCAAAACTATCTTTGGCTCTAGAGAATGATACAAAATGGAATGTAAGCATAGAAAGCTCATATTTAAAATCAAAATTTCAATCTGAAATCCCCTTTGATAGCCAACAACAAGTGATTAATCCTCAAGCAAATATATCCCTTTTAGAAGTATTACAAATTTATCATAAGGAAATTTTGTTCAAAATACCTAGCCAACAATTTGTTCCTCATCATATTTTCTCTAAGAACATAATTAATGGTGTAAAACCTCTTAAGGTTAACCATATTTCATTCTATGATGAGGATATTCCTTCCTCTACTCCACAAGAAGACTCCTATCTTTACATTATCGGATCTAGTAAAGAAACACTTGTTAGAACTATCATGGTAGATAATGACTCCTCTCTTAATTTATGCACTTATTAATTATTCCAAAAACTCGAATTAAAGGAAGAAAATATTAATGAATCAAATGTTCTTATAAAATCTTTTAACAATGCAATTCAAGAAGCTCAAGGTACTATAAATTTTCCTCTCAATATTGGATCCAAGATCCTAGATACTTTGTTTTTTGTAGCATATTGTCCTTCACCTTACAACCTACTTCTCCAGAGTTCTTGGATTCATACGATGAGGGTTTTCCCTTCCACTCTTCACCAATGTTTGAAGTTTGAACTTGGAAATAAAATTGTTACCATACAGGGTGACCCAAAACCATTTGAAGAATATTTAATGGTTAAAACATCAACTTCTATACATTTTCTATTATCACAATTATCTTCTATCCATCACTTTTCTTCACCCATATATGATCATCCTTTTTTATCAAATAACATTCATGCATATCTCTCACATATGCTTTCTCCATCTTATCAAGACTTGGAAGATAGTGATAAGAATGAAGAACTTTCTTATCCTTCTGACATTCTATTTTGTAACATGATCAATATTACACATATAAAAGTCAAATCTTTTGCTACATTATTCTACATTATAACAAAGTTTTGGTTATCGCTACCTTTTATTCATCACCTTTTGTTATTACCTTCAACACAACCAAATTATCCTTCAAATCCTCCTTTGATTTTGAAGCAACCTTAGACATGCTATACTCAAATAACCTTGTATAGTATATATAGACCATCTTGTATATACCACCAATTTCAATTCATAAATTAAAATCAAAATCCTCAAAATCTTCAAAAAAAAATATATATACTAATGCAACTAAAGACCTTAAAGGTAAATTTGAGCCCAACTGGCTTGGACCATATATTATCACTGCTAATTTGAATCGGTAGCATACAAATTAGCTACCTTAGATGGTAAATATTTAAAATAACCTATGAATATTATGCATCTTAGGCGATATTATGCATAAAATTTAGTCATTTCATCATTTGTACATATTTTGCATGTTGTCTTATTTTAAAAAATATATCAAACTATTTACATAGAAACAAAAATAATAAAAATCAAAACAGCAATATTCTTGACTCTTTCGAAACCAAAACAAAATAAAGAAGAAAGAGAGAGTCAACATTCTCAAACTTCCCAAAAAGTATTTGTATATATTTCTTCTTACAAATGTTGCGGTTATATATTTCAAATTATTTTGGATAAATTAGCATTTATTTGGAATCCCTCACTTTCACAAACACAAAATAAATATCTTGATTTTTATCTGGCATGATTACTAATCTCTCTTATATCAAAGTCCACAAAATTTAATTAAATAAAGTTTGAGCACAGAGAATTGATCTTGTTATTTACTTAAACCAAGCACATCCTTTCACAATAAAATGATTATATTTGTAATGTCCATGCTATGCTACATAGTAGAAGTGGTTTCTTGAGCGA
This sequence comes from Wollemia nobilis, assembly GCA_028583015.1. Taxonomy (NCBI): domain Eukaryota; kingdom Viridiplantae; phylum Streptophyta; class Pinopsida; order Araucariales; family Araucariaceae; genus Wollemia; species Wollemia nobilis. Next base: position 208,028 of record JAQPPZ010017049.1, on the reverse strand, counting down.
AAAGTTTCCCCTGCTATCCTATCATGCACATGGTCTAGAATATTTGAGAATTGGCAAAAGGACAAGCTCACCCCTACCCGAAATAAAAATCCCTTGCTCTACAGCTAATCCGAGAAAGTATCCCTAGCATAGGAAGAAAAGCAAAGTTGAAGAAAAAAAGAAAAAGAAAAATATTATTTTATATCATTACAGCAATGTTTCAAGCATTATCTCAAAAATAAAGCAAAAATACAAAAGAAAAGCAAAAGAAAGCAAAAGCAAAAGCAATAAAATCCCTCTCCCTACCCATTGAAAAGAAAAGAAGGGTTGATGAGCTTGAATCCCTAGAATTCTCAATTATTCAAAAACTGTGAGGTAAGCCCCATAACAGGTGGTTTGTGCCCAACCCGCTTGGCCTTGGGTAACTCCTAGCGTGGCGATATGTCTGTCACATTAGCGACCTTCTTTTGTACAGACCTATGTTTTCTTATGGATTAGCTAGCTCTTGATAATCCGACTTACATAGTAGTCTGGTATGGTTATATGCATCTAAATCATGGTTAATGAACACTTATTTGGTTCATTCAAATCACTTGTATCAAATTATCTTGCTCAAAAATGGTAAATGAACATAGCAATTGCACACACATTTGTATTTGAGAGATTTTATGTATCATTATGATAAATCAAGATTGGAAATGAATTCACATATGCACATGGGATAACTTATAAATCCAACTTTTGTCTTCGAGATACTTTGAAATATCTTTGCAAATTTTTTGGAATAATTTCATTTTTCCTTTCTCGCATAAAGACAACTACATGCATAATCAAAAATCAAAATTTCTTTCAAACCATACAATAAAAACACACACACACACACATATACACACACATATATATATATATATATATATATATATATATATATATATATATATATATATATATATATATATATATATTGTCGACTTTCGTGACGATGGTATAGTTTCAGAACTTAAATGGGAGTCTTATGCCTAGCACAAGTCCTCCTCTTCATATTTTCTGTTTATTTTCAACAATTAAAAATCAACCATACAATAAAACTATTATATCAACTTTTTTTTTGGATTTCGCGATGATGGTATAAGTCTATACCTACATATTCTATGCCTAGCGCAAACCATTGTATTAATTTTATTCCCCATTCATTTAAAAATCATAAAAACCATATGACTTAAATCACTATGTTTCACAATCATCTTTTAAAACAAGAATGCAACTTATTCTATTTTCATGTCATTATGTTCAAATTCAATATTGCAACCATGGTATAATTTCTAAGGAATTATTCAACATTTTATCACACTTAGGAATTTATGCCTACCAAAAATCATTTTCTAAAAATATTTCATGCATAATATTTTCATGAAAAGTTTGAAAACAAAATCATTATCATCATCATTTGCATCATCACACCAAAGTCTTAAGACAGTCTCTTAAGCACTCTTTTACTTTTAACAATATTTCTATACGAGGATTAGCTTGATGACCGAGTGAGCGACGACTCCATGAAATGGTCTATAACAGTGACAATGTCCTTTGAAATTATTGTTAGAGGTCCCTTTTATTTTTTATCAAATCACATCACAACAACCAATTATTTACATCAGATTATTTCATTTAAATTTTAAAAAGCATGACATTTAAACCATAATATTTTCCAACAACATAATTACATGAATCATCAAATCAATCACATCAAAACATTAAAAGCATCATACAAATGCATAAGACAAGTCATATAATCAAAAAATATCTCATCTATATATATATCAAATATATGTACATATCAAAACTAGATTGGTATGCCACAATCTACATCTTGGCATACTCAATCCTCTCAATCATATATCCTCTGTGTAGTGTCTCGAGAACCCCTCGAGTTCTCAGCCTCATCTCCTCCCCCGCCCTGAGGTGGACGAGGTGGCCCCATCGTAGTATGTGTGGTTGTGAGTCCTAGTCGTCGATCGAGATGAAGTCCTCGACGACCCAATCTTGATCGAATCAGCAATGTCGGTTGGCAGCTATACCCTCTGACCCTCTGGCACCATCTGTCAGTAGCCATGGTACCTTGCATCCGCTCTGGTGGCACAGTAGAAGTCCACCTACCACCCCATCCAAAACCCATGTGAGTCTAGATGCCCTAGGCATCTGGCGCAGCGACTCGATATTCACTCCGCCCTTCTCTAAGGTGAAGCTCGGATCGCCACATAGTCGCATCATCGCGTGGCCCTAATTGGCCGTAGGAGTGATTAGTCGTCCTTGTATGGGGATCTTCAAAATCCTCCATACATCCTCTAGTGTGGCAGTCATCTCCCCTATCGATAACCAAAAATAAGAACCCGGATACCACCTCTCTGCTAGGGTTGTCAATAGCCCCATATCTGTAGAAACTTGTGGCATATCTGCCACATGTCGCAAGCCGACTCGAGCCGACTAATCTCGCTCTGCCTGAGATAGAGCGGCCAAGTCATCCTTCAACCCACCATATTTCCATTCTCTGCTCTTTAGTAATCCTCTCTACAACATAAACAAAATCAACAATAAAAATCATTAATTAAAAATGCAAGTCAAAATAAGTTCAATTTTATAAATGATGATATCGTCCACAATTGGACGATATCGTCCCCAATTTGAGAAAATTCGTCTCCAATTTTGCATGAGGAATTCATCCCTTATTGGATGAAATCGTCCCCCTATCGTCGATTTCGCCCTTAGACGAAATCAACGATATCGAGACAATTTCAGCAAAATCGAGACGATTTCGTCTCGACGACGTCGACGACCCAAAAATGGCCACGATGCTAAAAAAAATTAGTGAAAATCAATCTAAAAAGCATGAAATTCTAAAGTAAAGCATTCTAAATTCAGTTTAGACCCTTACCCGTAGCCCGCGCCAGACCTCTGTTGATCTGTGCGCTATCTCGACCATCTTGTCTCCAGAGCTCTAGAAACTAGGAAAATGAACAGTAACAATGAATTAAGGTTTTACCTTATTTTTCTTAAATTTATTCAAAAACAATTAAAAACATTTTAAAATTTTGCTTTTTCGCATTTTTACCTCAAACGTTCGATTTGGGTAAAAACACGGAGGGGGCACCATAGTAAGCTGTAGTACAATTCGACCTAGAATCGTCACCTAAAAATGGGAATAATTTTTGCTTTCTCGTAAATCGAGAAGAACTCATCTTTAACGTATTTTCTTCGAAAAATTTGCTAAAGAGGGGGCAAAATGTAGCACCCTAAAATTGGCGCAATAAAACCTTAAATAATTACAATTACTCTAGTAAATATTCAAATTCAAATTTTAACCCCAAAACCGCTCCTAAACCGTCGTTTAACCCGTTTCCTCCTTTCCCACACCATTTTTAGAGTTTGTTTTGACCGTTTGATGATATCGTCATCGATCAGACGATATCACCTCAGATCGGACGATTTCGTCTGGGCTAGGACGTCTAGACGATCTTGTCCCAAAACTGATTTTTCATAATTAGCCTATGTTCCAACGACATCTCTAATCCGGGCAGAAGCATGTCTGCACCATTAGAGACCCTCCCCGTTGGAGATCTCCCAAATTGGGATGATCTCCAACCTCCTAACATCCCTCCTAAGCCTATTTAAACTTAGGACTCCCCCTTGGCATCCCCCTGGCTGAAATTTCTTGTAACACAAGTTCTACGTGCATTAGACCGTCTTAAATTATTATTTGCCTCCATATTTGTCCAAATTTATTTGCAGGAACCTTAGTATTTTTCAGTCGGAGCAAGCTCAGTTCGTCATGGACGATCCTGTTCAATTCGAGACGATTTTGCACCAATTCGAGACGATCTCGACTGCAGTCTGCATTGGGGGCAATCAGTGCCCAAAGTTTGCATTTCCTCATTATTTTTTGTTGCATTATTTTGTATTTAGTTAATCTTATGATTATTCTTTATTATTTTGCATCTTGGAGTTCACCCATGTAGTTTAATTGCATAATAAGGTCATGATTAGCTATGAAAGTGTTGCAAATTACTTGCATTTCTATTCGGGATTATCTGTTAACATCCTTATTGTCATTTTACATCATTATCCTCTATTAGCATTGCTGCATTTTTTGTATTTTGTGTCTATTTCTCTGTTTACAGGTCTCTGACGAATTCGTCAGATCTCAGACGATCCTGCAGGTCGAAGACGATCCCGTCAAATTCTAGATGATCCTATCTGCTTCAAGAATCAGAACCTCCATCAGACATCCGGATCAGGTATGGCTCTATAATTTAGCTTTTTCTCTTTGTTTTCTGTTCAAATCTATTTGCTATATTTCATTTAGTCTGCATTTTCATAATAGAACAACTTAGATTCATTTGGCCAAACCTAGGACTTGAATGTTTAAAGATAAAACTGAACATATTAAACACATTCCCAACCTAGGCATGGAAACTGCCATTCAAACGTTTCCTGGTGAACCCACCATCCATCGAAAAATCACCATAATACACCTCCTTCGAGAGGCGGGACCTTCGCAAGGCCTCTCAGTCCGAGGTACCGTGCCATATTTTTCCCATCCTCCTTTAGGGCACGGATCCTATAGCATGAAGGTAAGGATGCAAAAATTTTGGAGTGATACACATCTAGATAACATCATGCTTAAATTATATATCATTTGGAGTTGTTTTAATTTACTGCAAAAAAAATTGTTATTTCTAGATTCATGCTTTCTATTTTTTCAAGGTTTTCTATCAATAAATGCATATGCTATTAACCATTTTCAATCTCGTGTGTAGATACATATATGATATACATGAGGGAGGAGCTAAGAGGCACAAAAGGATAGGCCCAAGACTAGATCTCGAGTGTGGGATGTGAAAGGAATGTTGGAGCACACCATTAAACCTTTGAAGGGATTAGATCCCTTGTATCTTGTAGTATTGAAATGTATCAAGTTGTGAAGCCCTCAAGGGGATGTAATGTAACATTATTGAGTATTTTGGATTAATAAAAGACAAGAAGAAACCCCCTTTTTATATCAAATAATCCATGTTTTCAATTATTTACATAGTTACATCTTTATGCATCTTTCCCTTTTAACACATGCTTAAATCACGCTTTACATTTCAATAAAGAACACATAAGGCGTGCCAAAAATTTTGCTTCTTCAGCTTGATATATTTACTGAGAATTTACAAGAGCAAATATCTTACAAATTGGAAACAACTATCACATATTTTGACCAAGCAATAAATCTAGCAAGAAGGATGGAGCAAGCCCTTATTCAAAGAGGTCAGCTTAAGATAAATTAATATAGGACCACAAAAGTAGAATATAAGAACAAGCATATAGTTTGTGATGGGGTAATGGATAATATACCTATTAATAGTGTTGTTAACACCCTACAAAATATGGTGCTTCGCCAACCTCCAAAACCTCCACCAAGAAATTTCACAAGATTCAACACACCTATGAATGTGGTCCTACAACAACTTTTGGAAGCTAATATGATTGAGTTACCTCCCATAAGGCAAATTGATACCATGATTGATTGGTATAATCCTAGTCAGCATTGTGAGTATCATATAGTGGAGGGTCACATGATAAATTCATGTAAGAGGTTGGAACATGTGATTTGGGACTTAATTGATGAAGGTCATCTTGTTATAGAAGGTTCTTGACCCAATCCTCCAACAAATAATCAACCTCCTACTCAAAAAACACCCACAATTAATCAATACATGGGGATATTCCAAGACCCCCTACCTAAGCATGGTCAATATGCAACTAATCAAGTGTCATATTGTAATGTGCCACCTTCCTATGATAATATGGTTGGTATGATAGCAATAACTACAAGGCAACAGGCTCAAGCTCAACCAACTCAACATTCTCAGCAAGAGATGAATTCTTCATCTAACCCACCTTAGTTTTGAATAATACCCAAAAAAGGAGCACAATGGTAGAAAACCCACCTTTAGTGTTGAAGCCACAATCTAAAGTCTCCTTTGACATTCAACAACTATTGGCTAGTACCCCGACTAAGATCTCTCTCTTAGAGCTTTTGCAAAATTCTTTTATTCATAGGGAAGCCTTGTTGATGCTTCTAAAACAACAATGTGTTCCTCAAGAAATTTCCCCTAGTGCAATAACTAATGTAAGTTATCTTGGGATACATCATATCACATTTTTGGATGACGACATTTCTTCCTCAGAACCATGAGGGGATTCTTCCCTCCATGCATTTATTGGGGAAACATTTGGATTTTGATAGACAATGGTTCTTCCCTCAATCTATGCACTTATCAATTTTTTCAAAATTTTGGATTAAAAGAGGAAGATTTAACTAAATTCAATATCATCATCAAAGCTTTCAACAACGAGTCCCAAGAGGCTTGTGGTGTTATATCTCTCCCTCTTAGGGTTGGACCCAATATCATAGATACCTTGTTCTATGGTGTCTTTCCTCACATATTTTAATCTGCTTCTTGGATACCCTTGGATTCATGTGATGAGGGTTGTCCCTTATACTTTTCATCAATGTTTAAAATTCAAATTCAAGGATCAACTTGTCACCATTCTGGGTGACCCTCAATCCTTTCAATATTGTTCAATGGTTCAATTTGATCTCAATCTATGTCCATCAATCTCCTCATCTAACATAACTAAGCAACTTTAAAATCTAAAGGTGAGTGAAAAACCTCTCATCAACGTCTCATTCTGGGATCATGTTAATCATTTTCTTTTAGAGCCTTTTATGGATCCTGCTAATCTACCACCTTCACCAAGGACTATGGGTTTACCCTATAAGAAAGGTGAATTTGTACACATTGGCACATGTACCTTTATCTTTGTAGGAGTCTTCCTCGAAGAAAATATCCATGGTAGCAACCCTTTTCCTGTAGAGTGTTCTTTTGCACATTGTTACCTATCTAATGATTACCCACTTCGAAAAAAAATCCTATGTAGCATGGGATATATAGGTAAAATTTTAGGGCAACAATAGAAAGGTATTCAAGAACCTTTGGAAATTGAGCTTTGGCCTTGGAGATGTGTTTTAGGCTACATCCCTCATAAAAACCAACCTTTACCCTTTGATAATGATGATCACTTATTACTTATGTTGGATATTTAGATCATCAAGGCTTGGAGTGGAGTGATGAGGATGAGGGCCCCCTTATACCTCAAACATTTCATTTTGCGATGTGGTAACTTTGGTGCATCTTGAGTTAGTTGTGACCCTAGGGTAGTTTGTTGAAGGTGATGCTCTTTGTGACATGGCTCATGAGGATGTCCTTCAAAATAGCTTCTTTTTTGATGGGTTATTCCTTTGCGTTGCACAGGTTGAGTCTTCTAGTTCTCAAGAGGGTTTTGGTTCTGTCTTATAAGGACCTTGAGCAAGTAGGAGTGATTCCTGCCTTATATCCTCTTGAGGATGAGTTGTCCATTCTCATTAAGGAGACCATAGATGTTAGCATAGGTTTTGAGGAGCACCCAATAATCCTTAAGCTAAGTAAAGCCTTTTCCATTGATGAGAAGGAGTAGTTGGCCAATTTGTTGAAATATTTTCATGATATTTTTACTTGGTCATATGCTAACATGCTAGGGCTTGATCCCTCCCTTGTTATGCATTATTTTGTAGTGAATCTTAGTTCTAAGCATGTTAAGAAGAAACTTGGGATGATGCATCCTAAGGTTACCCTTTTAGTCAAGGAGTGGCTCCAACAACTCGTTGATGTCGGATTTATCAAAGCTATCAACTATTCTAATTGGGTCTCCAACATCGTTTCGATGGCTAAAAATATAGGAATGATCAAAATATGTATTGACTTATAGGACATTAAATTAGCATGTCCAAAGGATAATTTTCCTCTCCCCAACATAGATATGATCGTAGATTTCATCGCCAAATGTGGTATGCTTTCACTCATGGATGATTTTTTAGGATACAATCAAATCATGGTTGCCCCTTAAGATCAGGCCAAGATAACTTTCATCACATGGTGGGGTACCTTCTATTATAAATTCATGCCTTTTGGCTTGAAGAACGTTGATGCCACATATTATGACTTATATTTTCATGACATGATGCATGATATTTTACAAGACTATGTGGATGATCTTCTAGGTCATTCCATACATTGATAGGATTATGTTCACGATCTAAGATAAATTTTTGAGAGGCTTCAACAATTCAGGGTTTGTCTTAAGCCCTCAAAGTGTGTGTTTGAAGTCACATCTGGCAAGTTGTTGGGTTTCATTTTTCTAGGTGAGTTATCGAGGTGGACCCTGCTAAGATAGTGACTATTACTAGCATGCCTCCTCCCCACACCCTATCCACGTTATGTAGCTTGCAAGGTAGACTTCAATATATTCATCGATTCATAGTCTCGTTAGTTGATAAGTATCAATCCCTTCTTAAGATTCTTAAGAAAGTTTTCATATTCCAATGGGATTCTACGTATTAGCAAGCTTTTTATGAACTCAAAAGGTATCTCACTTCACCTCCTCACCTATTTTAGTTCTTCCTAGATGGGATAAGAATTTAATGCTTTACATAGCAGCCACAACTTACGCTTTGGGAGTCTTGTTGGCACAACACGATGATAAAAATAAAGAGTGAGCTATCTACTAAATCAGTAGAACCTTGGTCAGCTATGAAACCTAGTACACACCCTTAGAGAAGCTTTGCCTTGTCATAGTGTTTACTTCCCACAAGTGAAGATACTATATGCTCAATCATAAGATATTGGTGGTTGCAAAGTTTGATCCTTTACATTACTTAATGTCTAAACCCCACCTTTTAGGTCGAGTTGCTAAGTGGTTTTTAGCCCTTAGTGAGTTTGACCTAACCATCATAGGTCATACAGATATCAAGGATCAGGTGATTTATGATCAGTTAGCCTCTGCTCCCTTAGAGTCTGCCCATCCTTTAGTTGTTGAGTTTCTCGATGAGTGCTTTGGCATAGAGGTCGAAGAGCCAAAGTCTTGGACTTTGTTTTTTGATGGAGATCGATGCATGAAGGGTATTGGTGCTAGAGTCGTTCTAGTTACCCCACAAAAACAACTCATCCCCATTTCCTTCAAGCTTCGCTTCTCTTACACAAACAATACTACAAAATACAAATATTTGATCCTTGGTCTTATAGAAACCCTAGCTTTGAAGGTTAGAGTTCTTTCCTTTTTTGTGACTCTCAACTTGTGGTTTAATAAGATTAACGATGTTTATCAAACTCGAAAGGATAAGCTAAAACCTTACAAAGATATTATCACCAAGCTTTTGTCTACGTTTGATCGGGTGGCTATAGAGTCTGTTCCTAGATTCTCTAACCACCATGCTGATACCATAGCCATTGCTACATCCTTGTTTTTTTGGAGTTGGAAGATGATCAAGCATCAATTATCATTAGACAACTCTAGGCACCCACATCGCTTGGTTCTTGTCTTGTTTTATTAGATGTTTTGACCGGGAAGAGCTTCCCTATATAAGTTATGGTTTACTGATATTTTAAATTTTCTTAAGGATTGTTTGATTCCTAATGGTTTAGACTTAAACTAGCATAAGATTTTACGCAAAAGAGAATACTGATTCGTTATAATTGATAATATTTTGTATCAATATTTTTTTGAAAGCATCCTCTTGCTATGCCTTAACTTTGATGAAGCTTGACTAGCTCTTAGTGAGGCTCATGAAGGTTCATATGGAGGCCATTTCAGTTATTATGCCATTTCTAAAAAGCTCCTTTGGATGGGGTATTATTGGCCATCCATGGATAAGGATGCATGTGATCATGTTTGATGTTGCAACAAGTATTAATGCCATGAAAACCTTGTTCATGCTCCTCAACACTTTTAGGTTATTTCTTACCCTTGGTCATTTTCCATGTAGGGATTGGATATCATAGGGAATATTAACCCAACGTCATTTGATGGTCATAAATTTATCATAACAGTAAAAAAGTACTTCACTAAATGGGTTGAAGTCATTCCCCTAGCCATGATGATTGGAAATTAGGTTTCCAAGTTTATTTTCAACTAGATCCTTTATAGGTTTAGGATTCCTTCGATGATTATTTCTGATAATGGCACTCCTTTCAAGAACAAGGATATCCATAAACTTTGCGCTAAGTACAAGATTCACCACAAATGGTCAACTCTGTATTACCCCCTGGGTAACAGATAAGCTGAAGCATCCAACAAGTCTTTGATCAAGATTCTCAGGAAGTTGGTTAGTAATATTGGTCGTGACTGGCATATTCAGCTTTATCTAGCCTTATGGGCCTATCGTACTAGTGTACAAACTCCTATAGATGCTTCTTCGTATATCTTGGTCTATGGGACTAAGGACATTTTTTCGTTTGAGTTAGAGATACCTTTGTTGCGCATCTTGTTGCAAGATGCCTCGATCGACGATAAGTATTGCTCTGATAATTTGTGCTAATTGGAGCTGCTAGATGAAAAGTGCATTCATGCCTTAGAGCATTTGCAAGCCTTTTTTTTTTTTTTTTTTTTTTTTTTTAGCAAAAAACCCCTTGCGGGGCCGCCTTGGTCTGAGAGACCACGAACAGGGGGTTCTACACCGTCAAAGTCACCCGGGAGTCACACCCGAACCTGCCCGCACCAACATTATCAATTGGATTTTGGATACCCAATTCAGCTTTTTGGTAGGGTGGAGATTTGAACCTGGGACCTCTCTTGGAGGATTTCCCTCTCCTCTCCAACTCACCTACAACACCTAGGTCATTTGCAAGCCTATTAGAAAAGGCTCAAGTGATATTATTTGAATTGAGTTTGCAATCATTCTTTTGAGGTTGGAAACCTTATCCTGAAGAAAAACCAAAAGAACACCAATGCTCATTCCAATCGTAAAGATAAGTTTTAGCCCAATTGGTTATGCCCCTTTGTCATAATATCCAAGTTTGGTTCAAGGGCCTATCATTTAGCTTCTTTAGATAGTAAAGAGCTTAAGGAACCAATTAACATAATGCATCTAAAGAGATACTATGCATAACTTGTAACTCTGCATTTTTATACTGTATTTAGATTAGTTTTCATATTGTATTTTGGTTTGCTTGTTCATACTGCATGATTGTCTATCACACCTTACATGGTTTTCTTGATATTCTATTCCACTTTGCATTTTTCTTGTCATATAATTGCATTGTTGCTTGCTCATATTTGCATGACTACTTGATCATATATATTTTTAGGTATTTCATGATAATTGCAAGTGATTAAACCTAGTTAGGTCTTAGCTCACATGCATTACACTCATACTAGGGATATGATGCCTAACAAATCCCTAATCTAGGATCCATTTCCATGCATTTTTCATATTTGAATTTCGTCCATCTCTTCTTCTTCTTGTTAGATTTTGATTAAGTATGCTATGGGATATAACAATCACAAGATGTAGAAAGATAATGAAGTTCAATAATGACACTGAAATATGCTATTAATGGAACTCACAAAAATATGGAACTAATACAATAGATAGAAACCTACTCTACTAGTGCATGCTTAGAGCAATGCACTTACTCTCTCTATCACTCACTGTATTCACTATGGGCTTTTATATAGAAAATAAGTAACTTGGCCCTTACTCTTCCTAACTACCATTCCTATGACTCATGTACAAGTGGACTCCTTGCACATTTACATTATTGCACATTGACACTTATGCATTTATTGATTCTACTCCAAGTAACTCCTAATCTAATAATGTACCCAAGGTGGTACATTGACATGTACCTAAATAATGTAATATACTCTAAAACCCCCTTGTATTACATTATTTGGGTATTGAAGACTTTAGTCTTCAATATGGATCTTCTTCTTCTCCATTCTCTATAACTTGTTCAAGTAGGTAGATTGTGTCTTCATAGAATGTTACCCTTACTACTGATTTTAGCTTGATTTGATTCTTTGTATTATATTTTAATTCACATTGCACTGTATTCCTCATTGAATTGGCTCCTCTTCTTCTTCTTTATTGGATTCAGTAATTTCATAGGTGGATGTACTATCACCAGATTCTTGCAAGAGTATTTTCTCTTTGTCTTTGTCCTTGTTATCATTCTCTATGTCATGTATAGAATCTTCTAAACATACACTTAGAGCATCATGATAAGATTTTGTGTTAGTAGAAATTGAAGTACTAATACTGCATGAGGATTGAAATATCTTTGCTAGGGATGATTCATCCATTTCTGTTTTCATTTTAAGTAATTCTATCAATCCTCTCTGTTCTACATTTTCATCCTTATAACATTTGAATGTCAGTAGTGCCATATATAATATGCTTCCATATTCTAAAGAAAATTGAATGTCATTCTTTCCATTATCAATTGCTTCAGTGAGTTGAGCATGTATATAATGTTCCATTGTTTCAAAGTTATCTTTTAAAGCTTCACTATGTATCCTTTTTGAAGTAAGGTCTAAGTTTCCTTTAGACTTTATAAGTAAATTCTTGATTCCACTTTTTATGACACTTGCTCTTTCTTTTCTAATAGTGTTGTTCATATCATTGTTCACTGTATTCCTTGAGGTAGACATCTCTCTTAGTTTTAGCTTTTTCTATTTTAAGAACACTTTTGTTAGATCCTTTGTAGTAGACTACCTTATGACTCCCTAGTTTAGATAGAGTCATTTTTATTAAAGTGCTTTGGTAGTACCTGTATGAGATAGAGTCTTCTGAGTAATCTTACCTTATAACTCCTTAGATAAGAGTATTAAATTTAGATTTTGTAGAATCCCTTATTTCTCCCTAGTTTAAGGATTGTGAACTAATTTGATGAAACCTTTCTTGAATTAGGTTTTGTAGGCTTCCTTATAACTCCCTAGTAATTTAGGATATGCTATGAGCTTCAATAGAAATCTTAGCAATATTTAGTTCACCTTTTGGGTTGATTTTGTAATTTTTTGAGAATAATAATCAACCTTCAATTTTACCTTATTTCTCCTAATGAAGTATGCTCTAATGATTGGATTTCTTTTGTCTCCTTAGTATGGATGTGAGACAATTGTTATCACTTAATTCCAACTTTCAATGATGCTTAATGAGCTTCTTTCTTCTACCTTAAGTAGTTTGATTTTATAAATTCCAAATATCTATGGTTTTGGTGTAGAAAGCCTTATAACTCCCTACTCTTGGAATATTAGAAAATAATTGTATTTGCAAATTAATATTTGAATTTACTAAGGTTGTCAACCTTATATCTCCTACTTTATTTGCAAATATCCTTCAATAATAATATTTTGGAATGATATTGCTTGATAGATTACTAAATCTTGGTTTAATGTTGGTTATTCCAATGCAATAGAATGTTTGAATATATCACCTTATAACTCCAACATTACCTTAATGAAAGCAAGCAATAATGACTTTACCTTAGTACTTGTAGTACATAGCTTGTAGCTTACGATGTGACTGGAGACTCAATGTGTCTCCAATGGATTGCTTGACATCGCTCAATGTGCTTCTCCCTTATGTGGATCCCTATTGTGCTTCGAATTGCTTGTGGTCTTAACGACTAGTGGCTTCACTGATTGGTGCCTTCTCCTCAACCTCTTTCGGTGATGGGTCTCTTATGTGCACGATGGCTAAGAGAATTGAACTCACTTGAGTTCATAATGATTCTAATGAAGTATTAATATTTTCTTCTAATGTGATTATGCAATAGCTATGGTCAAATCAATGTTTGACCTCCTTCTAAAAATGGATAATTCATTGATAAGTCTCTGAATGATTGATTTATTGGAGGTAATGGTTATGCGTTGGCTTGAGTTGATTGATGCTTCAACATCTCTATTGGTTGGGTAGGAATGAGCATTCAATGCTCTCTCTCTCCAAATGTACAACGCTTGGTTGACATTGGAATTCCTATAAAAGTGCTAGTTTATGATAGCCTTAATTACTCTTGCGCTCCTCCTTCAATCTTGCTTACACTCCTCGCTTGAAATTCATTGTTCATGCTTCCAATATGTGTGTGTATATAAGAAGTCTTTAATGCAAATGTATTAATAGATATCTCCTTCAACATTGATTTATTGAGGCATTATGCTCTTCTTCATGCTTTGGATAAGTGGCAATTAGATTGGTGGTGGTTGCACCTTTAGTTTCAATGTTCATCATGTAGTTATGAATATGGCATTACTTCTTAGCTTGCATTCCTTTCCTAATACTCCAATATGGGAGTTACTCTTTTCTAGGTGCTTGGATACTTCAAGACAAGCATTATATTCTTGCTAGGCTCTTACGTGAGAGGTGTAACATCCCTTTTCTATGTTCCAAGTGGCAATTGCATGCTCAACTCTCAATATCCTTCTTGAAACCCTATAACTCCTCCAGTGAATGCAAGTTGTTCACTTCTTTTCTCCAATGCTTTGCTAGTGAATGCTAGCTTGCACCTCCAGCGATGATCTCCTTCCAACATTGGCTCCGATGTAGCTTCTAGATGGTGAAGTGATATCTCTTGATTGTAGCTTTTGGATGTTGTGATGGCTCTCTTCTTTACTGACTGGTAGGCGCTTGAATGAGGTAACTTTTTGTGGCCTTCCCTTGCAAATTTTTATGGCTTTCCCTTGGCTTATATGTATATTTTCCACTACTATTCTTCCTTTCTTTTCAATAGAGATGTAATGGTTGTAATGCTTCCAATTTGACTGCAGATTGACATCATTTGAGGGCCTTGCTTGGGTGATTTGAATGGTGTTTCTAGACACCTAAAACCCAGTGCTTGTGAACCCTAGATTGGCTCCTTTTCTACCTTCTTTGATGCACTAGTAATAGACATAGGATCCCCATAGTGTTAGTTTCTTGAAAACACTTGATAATCTATCCTATTTTTAGAGGTATTATGGTGCTCCAATGTAGTATGAATAATAGACTTTATTTTGCACCAAATTTTTAGTGTGTTACTTGTCTCTTTTAGATGCTATTTCCTTCTTTGATATGAAGGCTCCTTGTTGTATAGCTTGAGGACTTATGTAGAGTGATCTGAAGCTTTCCTTTGGCTTCTTGGATATGGCCACTACTTGCTCTATTCTTTTGAGAGAAATGTATTGTTGCCTCTCTTTTAGACAACACTAGAATCTCGCTTTTTCACTTGGATAGTTTAGTAACAATGAATCCAAGCTAATAATCATATAAGCAATATGCTAGAGAGATTAATATTTGCACTAACATTCATTGTAACATTTAGTGCACTTCTAATAAGATTTAAGAGAAATTAATATAGTGCAACTCAAATCACCTTATTACTCAAGGAACTTTGTAATATGCACTAATACTAACTCTTAAAGAATGCTCAATAATTTTTGCAACTTAATGTAATCCATTTTTTTGTAAGTAGATGATAGGAAGAATGTATCTAACTCCTATTAATGTGCAGGTAATAACCCTTAATAGAAACTATCTTCTACACTTCCTTTGAAGACTCAATATGCAACCCTTTATTTTACAACTTTTGAATTCTAATAAGATGCTTAATGAACCTAAGTAGTAATCCGAATAAGTGTTCAAGTAATGAACCCTTTTGCACCTTAAGTTGCTTACCTTTGATGTCCTTTGAAGATGATGAATATCTTGATGATTTGATTCACCAAGTCTCTTGTCTGGAATGGTGGTTGCTCATAGCTATGAACCCTTCTGGTTTCTTTTCTTGAAACTATAGTAGATGGCTTCAACTTCTCCTTCAAGATGTAGCCTAGAACTTCTGAAGTTCTACTGCTAGTAATGTTGTCTTGATTGTTGCCCTTTAGTAGATAATTTATTCACTAAAATGTTGTCCTTCAAGAACCCTTTTAGTATTTTACTATGAATTCAACAAATCCCTATCTCTAAAATGTGCCTTCTTAGTTGTGAAAGGTAATCTCCAAATATCTTGGATTTGGTGGGCTTTTCTTCTCAAGAATCTAAAAGTCTTGAGGTCTTCACTTTTCTCTTCTAGAATTTGATAACTTGTTTTCCAAATCCTTTTCCTTTGGGCTTGTTTTCGGATGGTGACAATTGTCCCAATTATTTCACTATCAGGAGCTTCTCCTTGGTAGTGAATTTCTCCAATGAGTTCTTCTAGGAACTCTTTTAATGGTTTCTTCAAATTTTTTTAATAAGGCTCTATAAGCCTTCTTTCCTTGAGACCTCTCAAAGATCTTCTCCTTGTTTCTCTTTGAGACCTCTCCAAGGTATTCTCCCTGTAGCTTTTGTGGCCTTATTAATGAGACTTTTCCTTCAACATTCTACTATAGAAGTGTTGGCAATGAGATCTCCTTCATGGATCTCTAAAATTTGGAACATGACCTTGATAGTCCCTCTTTATCTCTTCCAAGATTAGAAGTTTTTCAATGAGACCATTGTGGGTCTTTTTAGCTTCTTTGGAAAAATTCTTCAATTGACAGTAAGACTACTCTGGCCTTTTTCTTATCTTCTACAATTTACAGGTCTTCAGTCTTCTATGGAGATCACCAACATCCAATCTTATAGACTCTTCTTTGGAGTCTCTTCGTCAAATTTGGAACAAGATTCTATGGCCTTATCTTCTGGAACTTGTAGGTCTGCAACATGACTTCCTTTAAGTTCTTGAAATATTATTTTGTTGCGATAAAGTATTAGGACAAAAATTCTAAATCTATCAATGATGAATCTTCACTAGTTGATTTGTCAATCTAGTGGAATGAATGTTGAGTCCTAGTCTTCATGAGTTTTCCATAACTCTGTGGGAAGACTCTAGCCAAATGCAATCTTAGAAATTCTAGAAGTAAGATTTACTTCTCTCCTCTCAAGCTCTCTTGTTGCTCTCCCTATTCCTATCTAGATCTACCATGTGCTCTAATACCACTGTTAGTTTTTGATGAAATATGCTATGGGAGATAGCAATCATAAGATATAGAAAGATAATGAATTTCATGAATGACATTGAAATATTTTATTAATGGAACTCACAAAAATATGAAATAGATACAATATATAGAAATCTACTCTACCAGTGTATTCTTAGTGCAATGCACTCACTCTCACTATCACTCACTCTATTCACTATGGGCCTTTATATAGAAAATAGGTGAACACAAAATTATACTAAGAGGGGGTGTGAACAGTATAAGACCACTTTTTACTTTTCTTTCCCAATCAATATTATGTAATGTATCAATAACAATATCAACATCAATAATCAAAGCAATGCAAAAATCACCACACACAATAGAGACACCAATTTAACGTGGTTTACCCAATGTGGGCTACTCCACGGAGAAAATATTTCACTAAAATTTTCTCAAAAAATCTTCTTCGAAATCCTTTTCCTATTACAATGTTTATGGACCTCTATCCAAAGGAGACACCAATCCCCTAATCAAGTTTGTGGATCTCTATCCACAGGATAACTCTTTCTCCTTAGCTCTGGTTGGTGATCTTCTAGAAGAACTGCTGCCTCCATTGCATTGTCTTATAGATCTCTATCCACTAAAGACTCTTGTCCTCACATAGGAGACCTATCTTCACTAACCTGGCTAATGGATCTCTATACACTAGAGACTATCGTCCTCTATACTCTATCACCTCCAAAGCTTGCTCTCAGCTCTATCTCAAATCTACACTAAACATAATCCTTCGATCTAGAACAAATTTGCTCAATATCTATCCTCAAATCTGCACTAAATATATTCCTTCGTTTTAGCACAAATATGTTGAACATCTATCCTCAAATCTATACTAAACACAATCCTTCGGTCTAGCACAAATCTGCTCAATCTCTATCCTCAAATATGTACTAAACACAGTCCTTCAATCTAGCACAAATCTGCTCAATCTCTGTCCTCAAATTTGCACTAAACACAGTCCTTCGGTCTAGCACAAATCTGCTCAATATCTGTCCTCAAGCCTTAACACAAGGCTTGACTCAATTACAAATCAACTCTGTTATATCTACATCAAACCTTAACCCAAGGTTTGAACAAATTAATCAATCAACTCTACTCTCAAGTCTTCTCAAACACTTGTCTTAAATTTGCATTGTAAGCTTCCACAAAAGCTCACACTAATCTGTCCACAAGTCTTCACCAAGACTTTCCTCAACTCTGCTCCACAAGTCCTCACTAGAACTTGTCCAATTTGCTCAATAAGTCTTCACCAATACTTACCTTAAATATGCTCAACAAGTCCTAAGTATAAATTGTTAAATCTCACAAAAATATATAGAGAATTGTTAGAGACTCAATATGCTTCACACTCATCACAATGCTCAATCACTTTCAATATCTTTCTCAAATAAAATTAGAATATAGAGCAATTTGTTTCACAAAATTAGAACTACATCCACTTGACTAGGCTCAATCAACTCCACTCAATCAATCACTCAATGAAATACTCCTTGTTTACAAACCCTAGTCCAAGCATATGAACACTCACTCAAATATTTCCAACAATGCTTATCAACCAATCTCACATAAAAATGATACTCATGTTCTTTCACAAACCCTAGTTCAATATAGTTCACAAATTCATATAGTAATGATACTCATGTTCTTGCACAAACCCTAATCATGCATATGAAGGTTCATCCAATGTTTCCAATAATGCTTATCAAACAAGGTTTCTATCTTCAACCTTTATTCCAGAAAAACCTTGAAGCATTAATACAAAACCAAACTCAACAATGCTTACCAAACAATCCTTTTCACTCCAACTTAGTATTCACAACATCCAACAATCACTCACAAGAAATATGTGCCCATACCTTTTTGTTTTATGAAGAAGTGCCCTTAAAAACCTGTCTCAATCACAATTATTCTCTTTGTCAATTTTAAGGGTTAGGTAGAAAAAACCTTCTTAGAATTTAATCAATAATTTCCTCATAAATTATTTTCACCATTCACAACATGAAAACTCAATTAACCTTATTACTCATTTCAAATATTAAACAAAATAAAACTTTATTTTGCAATAACATTCAAAACCATCTAATACCTTATCACTCCATTCAATATTCTAATTACCCAAAAATCACAATATAAAAATCAACTTTCACAACCCTTATATCTCCCTAAAAACCTTATGTCAAAACAACCTTAGGACAAAATTAAATTTAAAAATTTTAAATACCTTTTACCCTTGGTGGGAATCGAACCCAAGCTGCGCTTCCACCAGCGCCCTAGTTGTGGCTTCAACCATTGCATGAGCTAGGCACTCATGAGGGGAGGATAAAGAGCATCACATGCTCTTTATCCTCCCCTCTTGGTGCCTAAAAAAAAAGTATTGCTTCCTTTCGCGCCAAGCAAAACACTCACGACCACTGCCACTAAGATTTGATCATGGGTCCTCCCGCTTCCAAAGCCTTAGCTCACAATCGTTTGCCACCAAGCCAAGTCGTTGGATGGATATGAGGCTTAGAGCCTCATCGAATTTACTCCTTCACTGGCGCACACAAGACAAAAAAAATTATCTTCTTCCTCGCACGAAATCGCATAAATCACATTAATCGTAGGCCTTTTAGAATTCGAACGAAGGTAAGATATTTGCCACTAAGGCATATGGTATTTATACCATTATGCCACAATTATTTTTAGACGTTGGTGGAGGGATTTTCTTTATGACGTCGACGCATTTCTTTTTGCCTTGCAACCCTAAATTTAGTTTAGGGTAAATTAAATTATATTATAATTTAATTAATAATAAAATCATTATAATTAATTTAATAACCATAGGGTCAATTAAATTAAATTACAAATTAATTTATAATGAAATTATTATAATTAATTTAATTTCCTTAGGTCTTTCCATTAGACCTTTAATATTATAATATTATTTTTCTTGGGCCTTCTAACTTCTCTTGTAGACCTTATCTGATCACCTTCTTATTTTTGAAACTAACTCTTGAAGTCCTTCCTCTTGCACTGCTCATTGAAACTGACTTTTGACATCAATGACAACAAATCTTGCTCATGTTTCCAACAATAGGTAACTTGACCCTTACTCTTCCTAACTACCATTGCTATGACTTATGTACAAGTGGACTCCTTGCACATTTACATTATTGCACATTTGTTAGCGTATAACTGTTATTACATTATTTAGTTAGTTATGGTTAGTGACATTTATTAGCCTAAGTTATTTCGGGCTCTAGACTGTTTCTAGGATCCTATAACTACGGGCCAATTTAGTCCTAAGTTGTACTATTTATTCATTGTTTAATAAATGCATTTTATTGCTTTTCCTAACATGGTATCAGAGCTTACCGAGCTTTAGGCTCATACGTAGCCTGAGAGATTATCAAGGCATGAGGAGGACTTGCTGGTTGGAGACCTGGTCCTCTTGGTTGGTCGATTTGACCTCTTAGTGGACAACAGATCTGTCCTGAGCTGCCAGATCTGAGACAGTGGCAGCCAGATCTGACTAGACTGCACACTGGTCAAAGTTTGACTGGTTGGTGGGTCTGACTGTGGACTAAGACCTACGGTGGACTACCTACGTGCAACCTACAATCGATGGAATGACATCTAAGCTAGTGAGCGGTGGATAAAATTTTGATACTAGCATGTGTGCGAAAGAGACAGAATTTTCCACTGATCAGTTGGGTAAAATCTCCCCGACGACAGACATTCAGAATGGGGCGTGTTTTTATTTTTAAACACCTTGTGGAATGCTGAATATCGAATGTGGGATAAAAGCACCTATGATAAAACCCCACGCAAATGGAGAGGAATTTACCGTCTGTAAATTTATGCAAAGTTGTTTCCATTGGCTGCGTTGTAGTATGGATTTATTAATCTCCTCGCTAGGTGTTGTCTATGGTAAGAAGCATTCGTAGCAGGATATGCTGTCATATAGCCACAACGAGTTTAAAAAAAAATAAAAAAATGACAAACTCGCTGCTCGCATCATAGCCACTACGCTGTCAAGGAGGTGACACCGAAGGATATTCCAACTCTACCATGGTTGATTTGCAGTTCGTCGATTTGCATCCAGCGGAGATTCATTGCAACCGTGGGTGATTTACCTGACGACGACGGCTACAGCAGAAAACCTGAAGCCGATATCTGCACCATCGTCGAGAGCACACAGAGTTGTCGTGGTGGGAAACCCGGTGGAGCACAGTGCACTGCGAGAGGCAGAGCAACGCCATTGGAAGCGTCGCCAGGTGGCGGAGGAGTGGCCGTGCCATTTTTTGAAAAGCCACGGACGCACCGCCAGTAGAGGAGCAGCGCCGCCCGCAGCTGCCCGCAGCCATTGCTGAGGGAGGAGAGCGCCACCTTGGATGTCCGCCAGCTTGGCGAGGCAAGCCTTTTTCAAATAGGGATTTTTCCCTTTGATTACCATCGACAGTGGAAGCCGGGGTGGTAAGCTGCCTGTTGTTAAGGCACTCGGAGGCAAGAGGTCAGGGGATCCATTCCCGCCGACCCCCCCCAAGGTTTTTTTTTATAAGGTATATTTTTTTTTGTTATGTTTTGTTAATATTTTTTTTTATAAAGTTCTTCTTTAATTTTTTTTTTTTTTTTAGTTTAATTAAAATTAAAATTTTTAATTACTTTTTTCATTATAAAAAAAATTATTTTTAATAATTTTTTATGAAAAAGTAATTATTTAATTAATTAAACTTTATAAAAGGATTTTTTTTTAAAAGACTTTAGAAAAGAATTTTTTTTTCAAAACTTAACAAGGGGGGATTTTTTTTTTCTCTCCACCATCAAAGCAATTAAAGAGGCATAAAATCATCCTACCTCCAAACCTGTTTTTTTAGACTTCATAAAAAGCAATTTTTTTGTTTGAAGTACTTCACACAGGGGGAATTTTTTTTGGTGATATATTGTGCTAATCTGCCTACGGGGCAAGCTTTGTAAGAGCCTTTTGAGGCTTAATTGTTGCATTTTTTTTTTTTTGCACTAAAGGGGGGAATAACATTTTTTTTCTCTCCACCATCTCCTATCTTGCACTAAGGGGATATATAATTTTGCAAAACAAAGGGGGGAAGACTTATAAAGGTGCATTTTCGGCAGAGTCCGACACCTTAGTCAGATTATTTTTGCAAAATTCATTGTAAAAGGTGCATTTTCGGCAGAGACCGACACCTTAAAAATGGGAATATCAAAGAAAAAGATAACCCTAAAAACTGATGTTGCTAAATCAGTTAAAGACCCATACTTTCCACCAGAGATGGATGGGTTTGATTTTTATGAGGAGGGCACATTCCTCACACTAAACAATGGTTTAGTAGCTCTCCTCGATGATTCTGAGTATTGCATAGACCTTCAAAAAAATACCTTCAAAAAAATGGTGCTCAAGTTCCTATTGGCGTTCTAAGGGGCATATACCTGGTCTTTGTTGCACTTGATCGTGCCCAACGTAAATTGGAAATAAATGAGGAAAACGAGGTCCTAAAGGTGAATGCTTGTTGTGACACAAGTGACCTTCAGCCCATTGTGGCACATGCTTGTTGTGATACAAGCGACCTCATACCTTCTATGGTAGATATCAGTTGTAGCACAGGTGATCTCATTTCAGTAGCAGATTTTGCTTGTGACACTAGTGACTTAAAAATTGAACTTCCTCAAAAAGAGCTCCATAATCTCATCAATAATGACAAATGTAATATTGTTAAAAGCATTGATGAAGATGTTGAAATTGGGTGTTTTGAAAAACACACCAAAGGATTTGGTTCCAAAATGATGAAGAAAATGGGATTCAATGGTGAGAGATTAGGTAAACAGGAACAAGGCATTAAAACTCCTATAATGCCAAATGTCAGGGCAAAGAATGAAGGCCTTGGCTATACTGGACAAGCAAGTACCAGTAATTCCATGTTTGTAAAACCTAAATCTCCTACATCTCCTAAAAAGCATTGTTGCAGTCACTGTGGAAAGACAGGACATGTTGTAGCTAAGTGTTGGAGATTACATCCTTGTGATTCATGTGGATGTACGAATCATTCTTCTTCAAAATGTTGGTACAAAGTGAAAATGGCCAACAAGGTTCATATAGATTGTGGATGGACAGATTTCACACAATGGACCATGATGAAAGAAATGTTGTATGGCTTCTATTGAAAAGGTAAAACCTATGGTAGACCCCGAGGTAAATCCAGTGACAAACCTAGTGGCAGTCCTAGAG
Organism: Wollemia nobilis; assembly: GCA_028583015.1. Lineage (NCBI taxonomy): Eukaryota > Viridiplantae > Streptophyta > Pinopsida > Araucariales > Araucariaceae > Wollemia > Wollemia nobilis. The sequence goes on along the minus strand of JAQPPZ010017049.1, from coordinate 184,933 downwards.
ATAATGACCCAGAGACAGACCTAAAGACAGACCCAGTGACAAAGTTCCAGAGGCATATCTATAGGCAGATCCAGAGGCAATGATCCAGAGGCAGTTTCACAGGCAGATCCCGAGATAGACCCAGTGGTACAGATTCCAGAGGTATGCTTAGAGCCAGAGCCATGAGCCAGAGCCAGAGCCGAAGACAAAGCACGAGCCATCATTCTTTCATTTCTCTTCTTCTTCTTCTTCACTGTATTGGGGCAGTTATATACTTTACCCAAATATTGTTGTATGGGGGGATGTTAGCATAGCTAGTAGTTATTCAATTACCCAAATAATGTACTAAGGGGGGATGTTAGCATATAACTGTTATTACATTATTTAGTTATTTATGGTTAGTGACATTTGTTAGCCTAAGTTATTTCGGGCTCTAGACTGTTTCTAGGATCCTATAACTACGGGCTAATTTAGTCCTAAGTTGTACTATTTATTCATTGTTTAATCAATGCATTTTATTGCTTTGCCTAACAACATTGACACTTGTGCATTTATTGATTCTACTCCAAGTAACTTCTAATATAATAATGTACCCAAGGAGGTACATTGACATGTACTTAAATAATATAATATCTCTAATACTTCTCTTATATTTCTTGAAATTGAAAGTATAAAATGGTCATCAAAATTTTCTCCAAGTCAAGGGATATAGTTCTCCTTTTTTATATCCTTGTCCTTTACATGTCTTCTTTCTTCTTTTCATCAAGATAAAGGATATACGTTCCTTCTATTTTCACACCTATTGGTATTTTGAGTGTTAAGTGGTCCTTGTGAGATAGGGTAGATATCGCATGGATATCATTTATGGTACTCATACGACCACTGACTATCTTTTGTACACCTCTTAGCTCTTGAAATTTGACGAGGGATGCACACACACACGCTATCTTCTTGCTTCTCTTGTTTTATTTAGACTTATTCTAACACATAAACACACACTCACACTGATTTGATTTACTTTTTTTTCACTCATACATCATTTTGCACACACCACACCCCTATCGGGTAGTACTCATTTTGACAAACATAAATCACATCATTTCAACACCCCATACAGGATAGCTTCATGGTCATGAGCGAAGGGTAACCTCCATTCGAACATTTACGAGAATACATCCTAGTAGGTATATATCTTCATCTCCAGCCATTAGCAAGCACCACACCCATAGTAGATATTGCTCCACACCTGTCCATATTTACGAGCATAACACCCTTGTAGGATAGCTTAATGGCCACAAGCGAGGGGCGGCCTCCATTCGATCATTTACGAGCATGCATCCTTCCAAGGGTTTCGCTCGTCTTTCTTTTTATTCATTTTGATCTTTCAGAGCATTGATTTCTTCTTCTTCTGCCTTTCTTTCTTTTATTGCATTTTGTTTCCTTCCTCCATTTTATTTTCTTTCTATTCTTCTTTCCACCTGCTCATTCATGCATTTCATTTTGCATCCATCACATCTGTTAGATTCACTTATGCATATCATTTAGTTCATTCATTGTGCATTACATTTGGTATGTTGTTGATAAATAAAAATTAGATAATGCAAGTACAATCTAATATTTCTTTATTTTTGTATATTTTGTCTCTTCTCTTTCTTCCTTGTGGTGCCTTTTTCTTTCTCGTTGTTAGTTGCTCTCTTTTCTTCTGAGTTTACCATTTCAATTTTCCTTAGGAATTTTATGTTCCTTTTAGAACTCGAGTGGGCACCCTAGCCTGAGAGGTATTAATGTCCCTAATACCTCGATTTGCATGTAAAATATCCAAAGTATCCAAAATAACACCATTGTTGCATCACCTCTTTATTCTAAACTGACCATCCATTTTTTCTTGTGTTTGTCGTTCTTTTCACCCATAGGTATCTACATATTTCTTTGATGCATTTATTAGGCCATAAATGCATCAAAGAGGGGGGAAAATTTAGACACGAAAAATTGATCCACCCAAATGAGTCATTTTTCCTTAGGTTCTTTTGGGAGGCTCTCAAACTTTCTAGGAGCAAGTTTGATCCCTTTTTCTTGTGTTTTGTCTTGCTTTTCTTAACCTTGATTGAATCAACGTCCAGTAAATTAGGGTGCGCAAATTCGACAAATTTAGGGTTTTTCTTGAAAACATAAATTTTAAGCTGACTATTTTTGGGGTGTCAACTTAATCAAGTTTAATTTTTATTTTCTTACCTTTAGCCCTCCAAACCCTTTATAAATGAAGGATTGGATCCCATTTTTCACCCCAGTTACCCTAGAGTTATCTCCCGCAATCAATCTATCAAATTTCATATGAAATAAGAATTATTTTGGTTTCTTGTGCAATCTTTTGGTGCTCTTGGTGCTTTTGTGTTCTATTGTTGATGTGTTCAGGAGAAAGTCTTGATGATAACTTATCTTCTTGAAGGAGTAAAGGTCTTCCATATTTGCTCTTGCTTATTCTATGAGATTACCAATTTGTTTCTTTGCATTCATTAGTTTGTTTGTTCATCTTAGTTAATTTTCTAATGCATATTTGGTTTTTGTTTTAGGATTTAGAACCCTTTGTGCGAATCTACATCCGTTTTCTACAAGGTACGAATTTGGCAAAAGCTCTACTTTCACCTATCGAGTGTTCTGCATCTGCTTCTTTGTTATTGAATCCACACTCAATAATTTATAGGGCACAAATTCAGTCTAGGTAGACTTTGGGGTGATTGTTCATCCCAAAATCCTAGGGTTTTGATTTACGTGCTTGTTGTAGAGTGTTTCATTTTTATTTTTGTTCTATTTAAATTTCCATCATTCTATTTTACTTGCATTTCATATCACATCGGCTTCTAAAGTTTGAAACCAATCCTTTTGATAGGTCATTATGATCGGTTGCTCCAAAATTGACATACCAAACATCACTGGGCTGACTTAGTTGAGTGTGAGGAGTAAACATGTACTTTTCTTTTGGATGATCTCTTCTTCATATTCCTTAACTTCGTTCTATTTTGCTACATTATTTTTCTTATTTGATGATGACCTATCTTGCTATTAGTTCATATTTCATGAAGGAGATCCATTTATAATTGAATTATGCCAACATTCTGTCACTGTGTGGCCACTTCTAACACAAAGTTCACACATCTTTTATGTGGGAAAATTATTTCTTGGAGAATCATTTCTTTGATTTTGATATCCTTGAATATTATTTCTCTATTGGATGCATTGAGGTCTTATGCCTATTCTGAATGGTTGCTTTTCTTGAGTTGTAAGAAGTACTTGTTCTTCTTTTGTATGTGATACCTCTACTTTTTAAAGTAGGTTTACTAGCCTTTCAAAGTTTGGTGTTTGTTTAATGATTTTTAATGTTATCACAAAAATATTATATTTTGAAGGGAAAGATCTTAAAATAATTCGAGCTAATGTTTTATTAGATACATTTTCTCCTGATGCTTGTAGTGATGCTCGTAATTTTGTAATTCTCCTCATGAATGATTCCAATTTTTCTCCACTCTTCATCTTCAAGCAATAGAGTTGGCTTTAGAGAAATAGAATTTGGTTTTGCTTCTTTGCTTTAAATACTATTTGTAGCTTCTCCTATGCATATTTGGTTATGGTTGAATATTGAATGTATGCTTGTACTTCATTTGCTACTTTGAACATGATAGTTTAGCTTTAACTTTTTGTTTTCCTTGTCAAAGTTTATCTGATCTTCACCTTCTATGGTAGGATGGGTAATGGTTCCATCTATAACTTGTCATACTTCTTCAAAATCAAGTTGTGTTCTAAGTGTTGGGTAAAACATTGGTTAATTTCTACGATTTAATTCATTGCCTCCATTTAATTGTAAACCCGGGATAACTCGTAAACTTGTGAGTGTCATGCATAGTATATGTCTGCAGTGTGGGAAACAAATTTTTCTATACCTATTTAGTTTGGTGGGGGTGTTTATTCATTTTCATTTCAGCCAAACCAAATAAAATAAAGTGTAGAAAAATAAATAAATAAACTAAAACTAAAGCTAAAATTAAAATGTTGAAATAAAAGTGTAGGAAATAAAAGTACAAGAAAATAAACACACAACTAAATTAAAATAAAGCAAGAAATAAAACAGGAAACTAATCTATTGAAAATAAATAACAAAAATTAAAATGGAGAGGACTACTGTAGGGAGTGGGCCTAGGCTCCCGCAGGTAGTCCGCCCGATTAATTACATAAATATTACTTTAAAAAAAAATAAGAGTATTTGCAACTCTATAGAATAAAAGAAATAGAATTATTCTATTGACTGTGTAAAATGATCCTCTAATCCCTCCTTTCGTCTAGCTTGTGTTCTTATATAGAACGCAACTAGATCCTATTACAATAATAATTGGTCTATTTTCAATCACATAATGTGATTTGTTATAATACGTTTCTACACATATTTTATTCTCCTATTTAAAAACATGTTGTTTATCAAAAGGATAAATATAGTAATCCTTAGGTGTACATAATAATCTAATCCTAAAAATAATGCTTTAAAAGCTTACATGGTTAACCGTCAACTTTTAATAATTAAAATAAAAGTACTTTATTCTATTATAATCATAAAAATCTAATATGCATAAGAATACAAATATTTCTCCTTTATCTTTTGTGCAACAACCTCCTTCAAAAGTGCATGGTCAATTGGTCAACCGATCAACATTGAATTGGTCAACTGATCAACATTGACTTGGTCAACCGATCAACTCATCAACGAGAGTCAGGCACTAGGAAACAGGTCAAGAGTCAGGCACCAAAAAATAGGTCGGGAAGCAAGTGCCACCAACAATCGATAAGCAAGCGCCACCAACAATCGGGAAGCAGGCGCCACCAATAGTTAGGAAGTAGGTGCCACCAACAGTCGAGAAGTAGGAATCGCCAATAGTCAAGAGTCGAGTGCCTACCTTCACCATTTATCATTGTTATTTTCAAGATGTCTTCGTGCATTTCCAAGCCCAATTGGGATGTAGACTTAAAAACACCAAGTGGGATGTAAACTCAAATAACTCCCAACCATAGGGAGGATTCACATAGTTCTTTTTTTCACGTATCCTCTTTTTTTCACATCGAACGTGTGAACATTCGTTAAAACTATTGGTATGGTATGGGGTCTCCCCATGCTGATGTCTGATCCATTCTTGCAAATGTGATGCAGTTGTAAATGGAGCCTATTCACTATTACTCGAACATCATCTTGGCACTCTAATCCACTCTTGGTGTAGCATCTCTAACTTTATCTACCATCTACTCAGGTTGTAACAGTCAATCACTTTGCAATAATTTTTCTCAAAGTTCCACAAACACCTTGGGCTGGAAGCCTTTCGCTTGATCAGGGTTACTTATCCTACCTTCGAACACTTGTGTTGTTAAGGTAAACTTTGCTTGCTTCATTTATTTGGACTGGATGCTACACGATCGAGGTACACAATATGATTCGTATAATGCTATTACAAACTCAACGTATAAATCTCACTTTACAAAAATTTTATAGATAACTCCTTATTCATCTGCATCACACTTCATGTTGTCCTACAAAACATAAAAAAATATAAACTAAAGGCATTAAAGTAAAATTCTAAACTAATGACATTAAAATAAGATTTTAAACTATATATTTTTTAATTGAACACTATGAACAACGTTCATTGTGTTGGTGGTTGTAATGAAGGTGGGGTCTCCCCCATGCCTACAAATGAACTAGTCTCTACAAAACATCTATTTCTTCATCAACTAGTATGATATATTAAAGCATGAGAAAAACATTCTCCTCCATGGCCTCAAAACCAAATTCTTCCAACTCATTGGTAAAATGTGCAGGCAGGTAAATGACTATTTTTTTTTAACATGGTGTAGCAATATTCTAAAAAAATACGTGCTAGTTTTTTATTCACCCGATTGCCTTAAGCGCAAGTGAAGAGCATACTTCTGGCAAGATGTTCTTTTTTAAATTATGCTCTCTTTTTTTTATCATTTTTTTTCTACTGCTAATGTCATCATTAAAATTTTACCAATATGTTGAGAAATGTTAAGCCTGTAATTTTTATTGTTAAAACTAGGCTTCTTGAGGCATAATTTCCTAATGGTTTTTGTGTAAATAAATGCATTCCTAATAGTAAAAAATTTCAACTAGACCTAGGTTGTGTATTTTCTTTGATTTCTTGAAACCATTCAGAATATGATGGAATTCCTTCATTGCCTAATTTTCTAATTTTTCAACAACACAATTTATTTCCTACTTCTACACTTAATATGGTACATTGGGTTCATTCCCATATTTACCTGATAAGCTGGTAAATTTAAACTGTTGCCAATGGGATTCAACTCTAGTTGTGCTAACAACTATTTTGGCCTTGTAAAAAGGCCCTTGGTGGACTCATGCTTCTTAGGTAGAGGATCTATAGGTAGGGTAATCTAAATGTAATTTTCAAACTGACTAACCTGTGGATCATACACTATAGTTTTGACACTCCCCGACAACGATGCCAAAATGTTGGGTAAAATATTGGTTAATTTCTACGGTTCAATTCATTGCCTCCATTTAATTGTCAACTCAAGACAACTCGTAAACTTGTGAGTGTCATGCACAGTATATGCCTACAGTGTGGGGAATGAATTCCTTTGTACCTATTTAGTTTGGTGGGGGTGTTTGTTCATTTTCATTTTAGCCAAACCAAATAAAATAAAGTGCAAAACAAAAAACTAAAACTAAAGCTGAAATTAAAATGCTGAAATAAAAGTGCAAGAAATAAAAGTACAGGAAAATAAACATACAACTAAATTAAAATAAAACAGGCAATAAAATAGGAAACTAATCTATTGAAAATAAATAACAAATATTAAAATGGGGAGGACTACTGTAAGGAGTGGGCCCAGGCTCCCACAAGTAGTCCGCTCGGTTAATTACATAAATATTACTTTCAGAAAAATAAGAGTATTTGCAACTATGTAGAATAAAAGAAATAAAATTATTCTATTTATTGTGTAAAACGATCCTCCGATCCCTCCTTTCGTCTAGCTTGCGTTCTTATATAGAACGCAACTAGATCCTATTACAATAATAAATTGGTCTATTTTCAATCACATAACGTGATTTGTTACAATACGTTTCTACACAGATATTATTCTCCTATTTAAAAGCATGTTGTTCACAAAAAAGGATAAATATAGTAATCCTTAGGTGTACATAACAATCTAATCCTAAAAATAATGCTTTAAAAGCTTACATGGTCAACCGTCAACTTTTAATAATTAAAATAAAAGTACTTTATTCTATTATAATCATAAAAATCTAATATGCATAAGAATACAAATATGTGGTCTATTGGAAAGGACGCCACTTGCATTATCAGTGATGTGACCCGGTTCAATCCCCATGGTAGATGTGTATAAGAAATATTACTAAAAAAAAAATACGAATATTTCTCCTTTATCTTTTGTGCAACAACCTCCTTCAAAAGTGCATGGTCAATTGGTCAACCGATCAACGTTGAATTGGTCAACCGATCAACATTGACTTGGTCAATCGATCAACTCATCAACGAAAGTCGGGCACCGAAAAATAGGTTGGGAGTTAGGCACCAAAAAATAGGTCGAGAAGCGAGCGCCACCAATAGTCGGCAAGCAAACGTCATCAACAGTCGAGAAGCAGGCACCACCAACAATCGGGAAGTAGGCACCACCAACAATCGGAAGTAGGAGCCGTGAACATTCAGGAGTTGGGTGCCTACCTTCACCATTTATTATTGTTATTTCAAGATGTATTCGTGCATTGCCAATCCCAAATGAGATGTAGACTCAAAAACACCAAATTAGTAGCAAAAACCTGCATTTACACACACTTTCCACTAAAAACACTAGTCAAGCATAATACTTCATTTTCTACCAATTATATGCAAAAGCTATATAAAAAATACATTTCAAATGTTAATTAAACCAATAATGATGCCTTTAAAAAGTGTATGTAAAATGAGCATTTTTGGTGCTCATCACTAAGTTTAGTTTTCTAGGTAGTATAATTATTCCTCCTTAGTAATAAGGAATCGAGCAATAGAAACTTTGATGCTCCACCAGCCATAGTAAATCTTCATAAAATTTGACTTATTTCACTAAATCAACCTTGAAAAATGCTTTTTGATGAGTATATGTAAGCCTATACTCGTATTTCAAAGGATGTATCGAATTGTGAGAAAAGTAGGGTCTCATCAGAAAAAAATAAAAATAGAGGGAATACATATTCTTGTTCTCTTTTAAATATTTTAGGAGCTTTTCTTTTTCTCTACAATTTGAACAAGGGAATGAAAAAACCTTTATTTTTCTTCAATGCTTCTTTCACCACCAATGTGGGATATATCTTGTGCACATCTAGACTTCACATGTCCACGTATCATATGAAATTATAAGCTTTGATTTTTTCTTGCACCCAGGTTAATCGGGAAATTATATGATCATTATGTTATTTTGTTAGAAAGGGGAGTCTCATTTAATTTTTCATTGTAAACTTGTCAGATGAGCACTAATTTACTTGCAATTTATTTGGATTTTTCAAGATGATGTTTCCTGAGCGATGGTTCTAGCAATTTTTGTCTGCCTTATCTTAACATTATTGTGTTTGTAATCATTTTTTTAAACCTAAATTTGGGTATCTCATTTTTCTATTCTTGAGTCTTGAATGTCTTGGTTCTTTCTTGTTTCAAAGGGTGATTTTTAGAAATTGTTTCTTAACATTTTTCGTTACGACCAACTTGCTTGACAAAAGGAATTTGTCACAAGCACGTCGATTGCTTTGGTTAGCTATATTTGAAAACTTGTAATATTTGCTTTGAAAGTGATAATAGCAAGGCTGATAAACTTGAATCTTGTCGTTTGATCTTTTAAAAATTCAATCCTTGAGTTATGCTTCATTGTAATTAGTTTGAACTACATTTGAGGAAGTGGGTAGTTTCAGCATTGGTAGTCACAATAGCTTGAAGACTTTGATTGAAATGTGTAGTCGATTTTATGCTTGATGTTTAGTAAACATGAGCTTAAATTATTGGTTGTCTTTGATTCAATCAAACAAAGTTTCTTTTGTTGAATTGTGTGCCTTTTTTGTATTTCCTTTCATGTTTTGACTTAGTGCTTTGGACATCCTCATCTTAGAAACTTCATATTTGTATGTCTGGATGCAATAAGTTTCATCATTGGATCCTTGTTCTATTGATATTATTTTATTCTATTTAAGTGCTCATGCATACTATGTGAACAACGATCGGTTCTAGATTTAGAACAAATAAGATGTGACAAACGTGTTTGCTTGCATCTATCATCGTTGCTTGTGATGATCTTTATGATCAAGTATCTTGTGACCAGAGATAACAAACAATCTCCTTTGCCATGTTAATTTCTTTAACTTCTTTTGATTTCTTTAGAGTAAGGCACCTATAGAATGCCTTGTTCGCTCTAGGCTCTCCTTTAATTATTTGGTCGCTTCTCTGACTCTTCTTGCTTCTTTGAATGGAATCTTAATGATTGTTCTAATATTAGAACATTCATTTTCTTTTGTTGGAAATTTGAGCATATTGAGTTGTCATTGATGTCAAAGTTGCAAGGTCATTGATGTCAAAGGTTAATGTGCTATAAAAGCAAGGCAAGGTTCTCTCCAAAGCATTTGGGACCATGGGTTCTCTCCAAAGCATATTGAGTTGTCATTGATAAATTGATGATGTTGAAAAGCGCGTGATGAGATTTTCCAAGGTAACAAATTAATTTTTGATTTATTGTGATGTTAGGAGGCATAAGGGAGATAAAAGGCTTTATAGTAAAATTTGGTTTGTGAAATTTAAAAGGAAGGATATATTTTTTAAAAGTAGGAGTGATAAGGTGTTTTAAATTGATTTGATTTTTGCTATGAAAAGGCTTTGAAATAATTTGGTTGTTGATCTAGTAAAGTTGTTAAGTGCCTTGGAATATTATTTGAATGGTGGTTATATTTCTTTTGGAAATGCATAAATGACAAGTAGGAGATATAAGGTGTAAAAAAATATTATTTGTGTAATTTGTGAACTTGTTGGGTTGATTAAATTTGCAAGATTAGGAGTTATAAGGTGTAAAATTGGTTTAAATTTTATTATGAAGAAGAGTATTTGTGGGATTATGATGAAACTTTAATGCATTATCCTTGAGATCAAAATAAGGGTTCTAGATTTCATTGAGCACATTTTGAAAGTAATATTTTGTGGATTATTGCTACAACCCTTGGAGTGGCACAAGGAGGATTGATTGGTTATAAGACAGGTTTTGAAGATATATCTCCATCAAAGCAAAAAGGTATGGGCACATCATCCTTTGTTTGAAGTGTTTATTGGATTTAATGTTATGAAACATAAGGTGGAGTGAAAAGGATTTTTTGATAAGCATTGTTGGAAATATTTGAGTGAGTTCTATATGCTTCATGGTTGAATGTTTAGAGAACATTTGAGATAGAGATTGAGAATTATTTGAGTTAGGGTTTGAGACCTACATTGTGCTCTTTGTTTGAAGAAGTATGAAAATACTTGTTTAGGGTTTGTGAGCAAGTTGTGTTTCATTGATTGAATTATTGAGTGAAACTTCTTGAGCATTAGTTTTGAGTGATATTGAAAGTGAATGTGCAAACATTAGAAATCAGATTTGTGAAAGCGACAGACTTAATGATTGAGTAGAACATATTGATTTTTTGATAGAGTACATCATTCTCTATATGTTCCAAAGGTTAAACGAATTCTGGATAGAATATGTCTAAACTACTTCAAGTTAAAGGAATTACTTTGAAGATTAGACAAAGCATTTGATAGCATTGTGAGGAAGATTTGAGATTGATTAAGCATATTTTGTGAGTTGTTTTGAGCATGTGTTAGATCAGGTTTGAGCATATGCTAGGGTAAATTTGAGCAAGTCTTGGTGAAGACTTGAGAGCAGATTGAGCAAGTTATTGAGAGGACTTGAAGGCATATTTGAACAAGTCTTTGTGAAGACTTGAGAGCAGAGTTGATTGATTTGTTTAAGCTTTGTGTTAAGGCTTGGGGCAGATCTAAGCAGAGTTGATTGAGTGATTTGTTCAAGCTTTATGTTAAGGCTTGGGGCAGATCTAAGTAAATTTAATCAAGCTTTGTGTTAAGGCTTGGGGATAGATTTGAGACAGATATTTGGGAGCACATCTGTGAGTAGATTTGTGAGCAGAGTTAGAGCAAATTTGTACTACACTTGGGATAGAGTTTGATATAGATCTGAGACAGAGTTAAGAGCAATATTTGGAGATGATAGAGCAGAGGACAATATTCTCCAATGGATAGAGATCCATTAGCCAAGGCATTGAGGATAGAGGTCTTTAGTGGATAGAGATCCATTAGCCAGAGTAGCAAGGGCAGAAGTCTTCTAGAAGATCATCAGACAGAGTAGAGAGAAAATAGGTCTCCTATGGATAGAGATCCATTAGCCAAGGCAGTGAGGATGGAGGTCTTCAGTGGATAGAGATCCATTAGCTAGAGCAGTGGGGGTAGAAGTCTTCTAGAAGATCATCAACCAGAGTAGAGGGAAAATAGTTCTCCTATGGATAGAGATCCATGAACTAGAGTAGAGGGGAAAGAGTTCTCCTGTGGATAGAGATCCATGAACTAGAGCAAGGGGAAAGAGTTCTCCTATGGAGTGTGATCCGTGAACCAGCTAGGAAGATAGAGTTCTTCTGTGGAGAGAGATCCACAAACTAATTGAGGAGATAAAGGTCTCCTAGATCAAGTTCCATGAACCAGAGAAAAGGGGAAAGAGTTCTCATGTGGAGAGATATCCACAAATCAGAACATAGGGGATTGGTGTCTCCTTTAGACAGAGGTCCATAAACATTGTAATAGGGAATTGATTCCCAAGAAGATTTGTTGAGAAAATTTTAGTAGAAATATTTTCTCTATGAAGTAGCCCATATTGGGTGAACCACATTAAATTGGTGTCTATTGTGTGTTATTATTTGTGCATTGCTTTGATTACTACTATTGATATTGCCATTGATAATATTGGATAATATTGTTTGGGAAAGAAAAGTGAAAGTTGATCTTATACTGTTCACCCCCTCTCAGTATAAGCTTGTGTTCTTCATTTTCTTCTTGAACTGATTGTTGGTGTTACGACCCTCATCGAAGTGGATATTTTTATTTGCTATTTTAAATGCTTTTATTATTATTATTATGTTTTAAAATACTTTGGATATGGTACTGATGATGAATTTTGTGTTTCAGGTACATGTCCACGAAAGATGAAAACGAGAAATGATGACGATGAAATATTCACTAGTAGCCTAAGGGCAAACATAACCCTAGCAGTGAAATAATCACCAATGGCCCCAAGGAAAAAACAAAGCTCTTAGTTGATGCATTCATATAGATTTATTATAAATGTTGTTGAATGCTTTTTCCTTGCATAAGAACTACTTTGTTTTGAATTTGAAATATTAGAAGGATTATGAATTTAGAATATTAAAAAGTAATAATAAAATAAATAATAATAAAGATAACAATAATTAATTAATAAATAAAGACTTCAATCCCACTCTATACTTATGATCTGCCTGACCGAGTTGTAGGTCCATAAATATTGCTAAAGATGAAATGAATATCTACAAAGTAACATGTGACTAATGAGGCTGACCAAAGCCTAGTTTTATGAATGGTTTCACAAGAGGTTCTAACTAGATTCCAACATGTTAGAATTCCCCCTGCCGCTCCTTCTAAATCCACAACATTCCATTCACATCTTGCCTATACTGCTTTCATAGTTTTGGAAACTTCTTTCTTTATCATTTTAGTTTCTTGGATACAAAGAATATTAGGCTTATTACTTAAACAAATGTACCTAATACTCTACTTTGAGGAGAGATTAGCACCCCTTATATTCCATGAGATGGTAATCATGTCTCATTAGGGGTTTTTGGTCCCACCAATGAATTACCAATATCAATTTGTTGTTTAGTAAATAGAAGTTCAAACAACTTAGATTGCATTCCTTTCTCTATGTTTGCTCTTGTTTCCATAGCTCTCACTTAATAATTTGAAGGTTTTTCGCTTTCTGCCTTGCAAGTATTGGGAGTATATCTTATTATTCTATTCCTCAATATTCTTACAAAACTTTTATTTTCATTAGATTTATCCTCTTATAGCTCTACTAAGGAAGCTTTTGACTTATTTTGCTCATTTTCTGGTATTTTCTTATTAATGGTAGAGGTATTAACTTCTAACATTGTGTTTTCTCTACCACTTTCCTTATCCTGAATGGTGTATGGAACTTCAAGAGAGTCTTCTAAATCTGTTGAAGCACATTCCTTAGGTTCCATAGGAATGTTCATCCCTAAATCAAGATCATACTAAGTAGACGGTTCCTTGTTTATATTTAGAACTTGTTGTACCATGTCCTCTAAGCTCTGATTTGCTTTTTCTTCATAGGCTAAAACCTTAAAAAATTAGTATTTCTTCCAATATCCGTACTTAGTGGTCTCCATTGTTTATTTACTTTCATCTATTTGGACCTATTTTTTGGAAGTTGAAAACCATCCTCATCCATATCCATTTATAAGTTTCTCTTGTAGTTTTCTACATATGTTTATGTTGGACTCTTCTTAGGGCATGATCTCTCAATATGCCCCACCTCATGACATATTCTACATATGAAAGATATGTTTTCATAATCCATGGTTTGGATCCACAACTTACCCCCATACTTAAGAATGATTGATTATGGCAAAGGTTTACAGATATTAATCTTGACTAATGTCCAGGCATAAATACACAAGAATATGTATTTTGTAGTTCCTGAAATCTCAAAGAATTCCTTCAAAGTGTTGCTTATTACCTTGAAGATATCTATTTACTAGAATTTAATGGGCAACCCATACATCCTAACCCAGACTAGTATTAGGAATATATTTATGTTTTCAGATTCAAAGTCTTCATACCAGCAAGTAAGGAAGAGTCATGCTCTTCCCAAAAACCAAGGACCCCCTTTTAGGATTCTATCTCTTTCCCCCTTATAACAAAAATTGGATAAGAAGAAACCTTTGGGAAGAAAGGATAGACTCACTTATGGAGACTTCCAACTTCTGTCAATCCATTTTCTCAGAGTCGAATTCCTTGACCAAGACCCATTAAATTTACCAATGACTACCTTATCTTTGAGCATCAAGGATCTTTGCTCTGTGAGGTCCTCCTTAACCTCTACTACCAAAGATGAATCTAAGGATTTAGATATAAATCAATCCATAGCAAGGAAAAAGGAAATTATAACTCAAAACTACTAAAATTTATGAGTATATCCTATAGCAATTATATTATTAAAAAAAACTATAATAATTTGCAAGCAGAACTTCTAAGATAATGAAGCGATATATAAAACTTAGCTAAAAAACTCCATATCTAGATAGAATGTCTTGCCTTGTTGATGCCCTAGCCCTCTTTTGCTCCTCCCATCATCCAAACCCTAGCTGATAGATATTTGCAATTTCATTTCCCACGACTTAAAAAATTGTCACTACCCTTGTTCCGAATGGCTGACTTCATAATGTCATATCTCCCTCAATACTACTCATATTCTTTCATATGACCACTCATTTTAAAGCTCTTCAAATTGTACACAAATTGGTATAAGAATCATATGAATCAGACAACCCTTTGCAAAAATATGACTCCTAAAAGATGAGACATTTTTTTTGGAAAAAATTGTCCTTGCCCTTGTTTCAAACGACTATCTTTACATGACCATATCTCCCTCAGTACTATTGGGTTTTTTCTTATAACCACTCATTTCAAAGCTCTTTTTAATATAATTTAAATGAAAATGTTGCTAACGTAATTAATGATTGATTATGTAAATTGACATACATATATCTTTTTATATGAATACCTTTCTTGTAAACCATCTATTAAGATATTCATTTATTTTTTCATAATAAACGCATCCAAAGAAGGAAAATAATTCTTTTTATCTATTTTCAATGTAAATTTTATAATCTCACATTTTTGAGTAATACTTCTTATACACATCCACCATGAGGATTGAACCCGAGTCACATCACCGATAATGCAAGTAACGTCCTTGCTAGTAAACCACACTCAACCACAATCACGGAGATTATAATCTCACATTTACTATTGAGGAATGCCAAAAACTCATTTAACTTATCCTCCCTCATGTTGACAACATACATTTGTATCCTATACCTGAACACCTAAGTAATGTGATCAATGATGATGCAAGTAAGAACCACTCGTATGAAACTATCCTTAAAAACGTATATTCATATTGAATGAAAAATAAAGTAGTTTTTTTTATATTGAGAGGTTATAAGTTATAGGTAGAAGATGTTATTATTTAATATATTTTTTTAACTATGTTTTTATAAGTTTGAATATTGATGATAAAATGTGCAATCTTATTTTTTAAACTTTGAATTTTAAATCTTTTATTTTTTTACAAAGTAAAATTAATATATATTTTTAAAACAGCTCACTCCACCATAATTTAAGTCTGAGTCTGCCAAATGCTAAACTAAAATATAACTAGTACAATTGAAATATTCATTATTAAAGTGTAAAGTATGTAATCTATGTCTTTGGGTAAAAATTTAATTAAAATTAAAATATAAGGAAGGCAAAAGCAGGCTGCAAAGACAGTAAGTATTTAGAATAAGGATTTTTTTTTTTTAAGAATATTTTTTATATATATTTATTATAAGGATTGAATTCGGATTACATCATCAATAATGTAAGTGGCGTTTTTATCGGTAGACCACATCACTAATATAACAAATTATGTTAATGAAAAATAACTTATTTTTTGAATTTGTCTATTACCATTGCCGAGATAAAAAAATTATGTTAATGAAAAATAACTTATTTTTTGAATTTGTCTATTACCATTGCCGAGTGGTCTCCTACATAATCCATCAACTTCATCCAGTCAAAATCCTATGTAAAATTAGTCTTCAAAGAAGATACCACTATTTGTATGTGGCTACCAAAATGTAAACAATCAAAATCCTACATAATCCATCAACTTCATCCAGTCAAAATCCTATGTAAAATTACTCCCATTCATCCAGTCAAAATCCTATGTAAAATTAGTCTTCAAAGAAGATACCACTATTTGTATGTGGCTACCAAAATGTAAACAATCAAAATCCTATGTAAAATTAGTCTTCAAAGAAGATACCACTATTTGTATGTGAATACCAAAATGTAAACAATCAAGACAAAGACGGTGCGCCTCGAACATTTTTGGTTGAGGTGCTAAATATAATCTTTTAACCGTCCTGATTCTTACCAGTCACACGGATAAAAATGCTAAACATGTGGCTGATATTAGTTTCGTACTAATATGGTATCTTTCAACATAGGTTTACTGTAAATAACGACAGTCATACAATGTATAACTAATTCATTTGCATTAAATTAATGCCTTGTAATTTTCCAAAGCAGTACCCTATAATTTCCAAATTTCTGCTGGCATTCCGAATTTGATCGTCGTAAAATGTTGAGTCGACGGGCAGATGTGATATGATGCCTTCCCTCCCATCCTAGTACCCCAAAGTATTGAAGCATTTGGGTCCCCGCACGATACAGATAAGGAGGCTTCCTCCACACCTTGATTACGTGGAGAAGTTATGGAGGCTCCAACTAGATACCTATCTCCTTTGCCACGTGGGTAGCTGATGAACTGGGTCCACATGAGCATCCCTAGGCTTTCTCGGAACAGAAGGAAAGAAAGGAAGCCAAAATGATGTTGCCGCGAACCAGTGGTTCACGTCGTGTATATGTATCTGTTCTAAATGTAGCTGGAGAGGCATCAACACCTTTAATGATGTAACTTAATCGAATCAGTCTGGCATACAAGTTGGGAATGAAAGCATTTGTGGGTGTCAAAACCTAATGGATTTGTTTGAGACAAGTGCCTCCGAATGCCGTCGCACTAGTATTTCTATAACCATTTTCTATGTGGATTCTACCTTTCTGGACATGGATACCGGGGTTGCAGTGCCCAGCATCGCATGAAGAATCATCCTAAGTCTAATCAGAGATGAGATAAAACAAAAAAGAAAGACTTTGAAGGACGATAATGCCAGAAACGTTGTTCACGAGTCTTTCAATGGAGAATCCGTCGACGCTGCTATCCATGGATTCGAGCCCTCGCCCTCAGGAAGAGAGCCATGCGGCAGCAGTGGCAGCTATAACAGCAACGGCGTCTGCGTCGTATAGCCCCCCCGACATAAATCTGCCGTTGTCGGTGGAACTAAGTCCTTCTCCGCCATTTTGGCCGAACGATGCCTCCGACATTTTGGAGGTGGGTTTGGGAGGCCATGGGCAGGAATCCGAAGGGATTCTCCACCTCTCCAAAGGCGGGAAAAAGTGCGCGAGAAGGGGAGACATCATCTGGGGGGCTTGGTTCTTCTTCAATTATTATTTCAAACCGGCACTGAACGAGAAAGCCAGGAACAAGATCAAGATGAGCAAAGAGGGCGCAGGGTCGTGCGTATTCGAGAAATCAGACTTGCGGCTGGATGTGTTCCTTGTCCAACACGACATCGAAAACGTGTACATGTGGATTTTCAAGGAGAGGCCGGAGAATGCACTGGGAAAGATGCAGCTGCGGAGCTATATGAACGGGCATGCCAGGCTGGGGGAGCCGCAGTTCCCATTCAGCGCGGAAAAGGGGTTTGTTCGGTCTCATCGAATGCAGCGCAAGCATTACAGGGGTCTCTCCAATCCGCAGTGTGTCCACGGGATCGAGGTCGTGAGATCTCCAAACTTGTCTAACCTGAGCGAACCCGATCGCAAGCGGTGGATGGAGGTGACGGGCAGGGACTTGAATTTCTCTATTCCCTTGGATGCCGAGGCCTTCTCCGCTTGGAGAAATTGCCCGTGCCCCTCCATTGATTTTGAGCTCGACCACAGCAGAACCCCTTTGAACTGCTTGAAGAAGAACAACGCCTTGAAGAATTGCCTCAATGGCTCTGGCCTAAATCTGTCTACAAAGCTCTCCAGTGAGGTGCTGGAGCTTTCTCCTTTTGTCAAGAAAAGAAAGGAGTTGATTTCTCTAGAGAACGAGGAAGAGTTCTGTCTGCCCACGTCTTCACTTTTTGAAAGAAATCAAGAGCTTGAAATTCAAATTCAGGAGCACCTACCGTCTTGGTGTAATGAGTTTTCGGGTGTTATGAGGAATGCATGCGGGCCTGTTACGGCGGCCAAGACTGTTTACGAGGACGAGAAGGGGTATCTCATATTGGTGAGCTTGCCCTTTACCGATATTCAGAGGGTGAGAGTATCTTGGCGTAACACTGTGACGCATGGTATTGTCAAAGTTCATTGTGTTACCACGGGTCTAGCTCAGTATATATGTAGGGGAGATAGGACGTTCAAACTGAGTGACCCAAGTCCTGAGCACTGCCCTCCCGGGGAATTTGTGAGAGAGATACAGTTGGCCACGAGAATTCCCGAGAATGCTGAGCTTGGGGCTTATTATATAGAGGCTGCTGCAGGTCTTGAAATCATTGTACCCAAACACCATGTTTTCTCAGAGGAGAGAGAAGTCCGAGTGTTTCTGCGTCCGCAGTTGGATTCAAATGATTCTCTGCTTGTTTGAGTAAGATTTAGAAAATGGCACTTTGATAAGGTTTACATTGTTTACTAGTCTTGCGAAATACTAATTGTCAGATACTGAGGATACCATTCATAGTTTAAGTAGTACTGACCTCTTGAATTCTCTCTTCATTCATTCGTCTCTTCTCTTTTGCGTTTTGATCAAACAATGCAAGAAACAGCACTGCTTCTTTAAAGTGCTTACCAGAACTGAAAAATGGTCAGTTCTCTTTTTATGAGTTTTTGTTTTCCTAGTCGCAATCCTCACCTAAGCCCTCCTCCTTTTGGCTACATTAGTTTTAGGTTGTGAGAAGAATTATTATTGTTTTTGCTCTTTCCTCGCAATATATTGATAGAAAGAAAAATTCAGAGTATTTAATTTTCATTTTCAAGATAGGGAGATCTTATCTCAGCTTTTAAAAGTTATAAATAACATTTAGTATTGGTTATCTGTATTTGTCATATGAGGAATGTCTGAAGTTTTCTGTAGCAAGAACTAGTATTTTTCTCAAGTTGCATTTTGTAGGGTTGTGGACTCTTGTCTATTCATCAAAGTTGAAATTCGCATATAGTCTCTTTACTAACACGTTTGCAGAGCTGGGTATTTAAAGTTGCCTTGTAGTTATGGTTCATCTACTAGGTAGTTATCCATCCCTTTTTTTGGTTCTCTGTACATAGAACGCACATTTAGATTAGAATTATCATGGCTCAACGTCTGTTGATGTTTTTAAACTGTTGTTTGAGTCTTTCATTCTAACAAAAGTTGGTTTTTTGTGCTTATTAGTATAAGGATTGAATGAAGGTGCATATAGTCTCGAGTGAAATTGAACATGTGAGATATGTCATGTGAACATTATAGTTGTGAAGTGTATTGCTCTTCTTTGTCTGCATGGGAGGCTTCCTTGAAGCTTCCCAATACTAGGGTTAGGGTATTTTTCCTGCTCAATGGGGCTGTCAGGGTAGGCTTGATTGATCCTGATTTAGGAGATAGGTGTCTGTTTGTAGTTTGTGATAGTGGGGATTCCCTCCTTCGTATTGTCCCGTGATGTCCCAATCCCAAGTTGGCAGAGTTTCGAGAAAGTCCAGAAGTTTACAGGCTATCAAAGGATCCTTTCACATCAGAACTCCCTTTGCCTGATTGGGAGACTTGTTGGTGTTTCTCACTAATTAAATTGTTGTAATCAGTGGGCCTAGTTCAGAGAGTAGTTTGATATAACCCCAAGCTGGAAATGGTGCATTTGGCAATAGATCAATTTCATGTTCAATTGGTCTTTTGCAGGTAGTCCCTTGGGATCTAGGAAAACTTCCTCAAAATGCAGCAACATATTATCCCTTAGTTTGTTTTGGTTGGTAGTCTATGCTTTTCTAAAGGCTTGTACTTGTTCTACCATTCCATCATTGGACGTTACCACCAACAATGCAAACTTTTTGCTAGCATTAATTAGTCTCTTGGCTTGAATTACAGAGACCACTAAAATCTTTTCCTTGCCTTCATATTTGTTAATCAAGAATGGCTTTTCATCTTTAACAAGCTTGTATGTATTGGCTCTCCTCACAAGTAAGGCATCCTTATTCCACAAGAAAGGACTTCCAAAAACAACTTCACATGCATCTATTGGTACTATGCCGTATTCAATTTCATTTACAAAGTTGGAATAAATTGCAAATTTGAACCTGTATTGTTGAGTAACTTGCATTGCTGCATCCTTATGCAACCAACTTAAGGGGTACGGGGCTGGATGTTCACTGGTCAGCCATCCCAACTTGTGAACCAGCATCTCACAAATTAAATTCTTTTGTCTACAAGAATAAAAAATTCCCATCACTAATGCCCATGGGTTTGGGGCAAGCGAATAGGAAGCAAGGAGTTTCACATTGTAAGCCAAGGTTCCAATCTGATGGGCAAACCTTAATCTTTGATCAAATAGCATGATCTCAAGTGGTTAAAAATGTGGACTTTCAAGAGGGAGACCTGGGTTCAAACCTTGCCAAGCATTTTATGCATAACTGTCAAATTGTTGAAATACCATGATAACATGGTCATGATTGCAGGTGGAGCCTGTTTCAATCCCATATAATCGATTAAAAAACAAAACAATCCTGTCACTAATGTCTTCTTGATTGAGATTTTTGATATAAAATAATTTCTCCTGTTCAGCATGTATCTTTTCTCTCTCTCCTTGTTTGCCTTCTTGAAGTAGCAACCTTGAGTGGGCCATCATTATTAATTTCTCATATGCTTCTCCATACTTGCCTTCTTGAAGTAGCAACCTTGAGTGGGCCATCATTATTAATTTCTCATATGCTTCTCCATACTTTCTACTTTCAGACCTTCATCCTTGTTCCTTGCTACTAGGGTAGATGTGGAGGTCATAGATTTATTTCTTTGCCCTCTTTTGAGGAATTAATTCTGGATGTAGTTTCTAACATTGCTCCTTGGTGTGCCACATTCTATGACAATGCTCAAATTGCCTCTGGTGAGGAGTTCCTTCTTTTTTCTATGCCACAGTAGAAGACCTTTTAATCCATTGGTTATTTCCATGATTATATCTTGATTTATTTAATTGCTGGCCTTTGCTCCTTAGCCTAAGTGTTTGCTTTCGCTTAGCTTCAATGCAGAGAGCCTTCTTGGCTGCCTCATTTATTGATTAACTGTTAAAAGTGCCAGCTCTTCTCAAATGCAGTCATGGAACCCACCTATATACTTCATTAGAACACTAAAATCCTTTAGAGGAATGTCTAGCAAGGTGGCATGCTTTTAAAATTCTATATTTAACTCTTGTATGTTTTGTCCCTGATATTGTCAAAGGTATTGCCACTTGATCTCTTGTTCATCCTTATGCCCAATTGGATAAAATTGCTTCTTCAACAAAGTCTTGAAATGCTCTCAATTGGATACTAGTGCTCCATTTTGCTGAATACATTCTTTTGGTGTAGCTCTCCCACCACACTAAGGCATGCTTCATCATCTTCAGGACAAAATAAATCTTTTGCACATCATTATGGCCATGGAAACCAAAGTAAAGTTCCAGATGTCTCAACCAGTTGTGATTTTCTGCAACCACCTGATCATCATAATGTAGAATTTCAAGTTTAGCTTCCACTTTAAATGGGATTGTGGAGGTACTTTATGCTTCTATTGTGGAGAATTGGGGCTTTTCCCTTCGATCCTCGTTGTATGTGTGGGCCATGAACTGAGCAACCATCTACTGTAGGGTCTCCATGCAACTTTTCAACTGAAAGTCTGGAATCATTGTCACTTCCCCTACTCTTCAGGGCTCCATTTGTGACAATGTTTTTTGTTTATTTGGCTGTGTAGTAATGGCTCTCCACTAGTTTGGTATTCACTTCTGTTATGTATCATGCACAGGAATACTGCTAAGGAACTTTGTTAGGAATTTATTACATCATGTAATATAGTTAGGGTAGATATTCGGGAGTTGCACCTGAATAGGTGGTTGATAGTTCGTTATCCAAACCAACCACCTCACCTTCATTGTATATATTCACATTATTGATTAATGAAACTCTGTCCAGCACCCTGCTGGTCCAACATGTGGTATTAGAGTGGGCAGTTATGTTTGTTGATCATTCGAAGAACGTGAATGAGAGGAAAAGATGCCTGTGGTGCTCAGAAGTGACACATAATTGAAAACGTTTTCTCCAAGAGCAGTTGTTTTAGAGCTTTGATTTACCATGAACTGGTGCACATGGAGACATGTCGTGGTGCACCTTGGAGAAACTGTTGAAATGACATGGAAGGAGTCGTCATCCCATGTTGGATGAAGACATTCAAACCTAAACAGAGTAATGGAAGTCACAAGAAGTGCAGAGCATGTGCATATAAGAGACTCTTCTATGAGTCATGAGAAGGCATTTTGCGAGGGCACTAAGATACTGTTGAAGCTTGAATGCATAGACATGAATTTGTTGAAACGTTACAATGTGCAAAGTTAATCTGGAAGGGCCATCTAATGGTGAAGGCTTCGTGAAGGCATATGAAGTGAATTGAGTGGACCATGTAATAACTGCCATTTAAAGGGCATGCAAGGGCTGTCTTGAAGTCAAAGGCATCTTTGTGAGTTGAGGCTTACATTAAAAGGGGCATTTGTCGGGCAGTCCAAGAGGGAGAATGTGAATGGGTCATCTGCAAAGCACTAGTGCTGTCTAAAGTGAACACAACAATGGCTGTAGATAAAGACGTCTAAGACAAGAATGGGCTGTCTAATGTTCACAAAGAATCATTGACTTGGCTGTCTCAAGCGGCGGTTATGCAATGGGCCGTTTGAAGTCCTCACATAGGGCCGTCCAAGACCATTGTCTTTTGTCTGAAGACTATTGTCTTGTGAAGTTCGGTCGTCTACCCTTTACACCACTTAAGGAGAACATAAACTTGGTGGCTTTGCATGTGTGATATGTTCCATGGTTGAAAGCACCATCTGAAGACGTCTTGGATGTCATCACGAAGAAGAAAACAAGCTTGTACTCAGGAGAGCTTTGCTGAAATAGTTTTCACAAACCATAAAGAAGAGTAGACCACTGAAGATGTTGTAGATGTTGCAGGATGGAAGATGTGAGGAGTGCTACTACCTGAGGTGAAAGAAGATGCATTTGCATGTGATGCACTGTGTTAAAATAAAAAATTAATCACTCCATGTTCTTTCACATTATATGTTCAATGTAAGATGTTTTAAGCAATGAAATTGCCTTTGCTGCTACAAGTTGCATCTGCAGCATAAGCATGGTGAGTTGTCGTTGGTACAAGAATCCCCAAGCAAGCTGGAGAAATTATGGAGGTGCCCCTTGATGACAATGAATGAGTGAAAGTCTGTTATCCAGTCATGTTGATGTAGATTTGATAACCTTGAAGATAAGCGTTCTCCAATGATGAGACTATGTTGTGAAGTTGATGTTGACCTGGATTGGATGCATTTTGAGTTTGCTTGCACAGTTGGCCGTTGGACGCAGACCAAAAAAAAAAAAAATGCTGGAGATGCTCATGAGGAAGAGCGCTAAGATGAAGGCATGGTAAGCAAAGCATAAGCATCATCCAAAGGTAGATATTGAAGAGACCTACAGTTGGCTGAAAGGAGAGAGATGGTGGATTTTTTTTTGTTTTTACTTGTTGCATGGATGCGCCATCCCATGATGTGAGTAGGTGCAAATCACATTGCCTAAGAACTCCTCCATCGTCACTTGAGAAATAAACGCTGTTTGATCAGAGATTTCAACAAACGAGATTGTGCATGCGTAGGGATGACTTCCAGTTGACGTCATTGTTTTTATGTACATGAATTCCTTTTGAAGGGAACAAAACTTGTTTTAACCCCGCATTTATGGTGGGAATATCCACTGTGTTTTTTTTTAAAGAGTTGGACATTGCCCTTCTTGGTGAACGATTGTGGCAGGAAGATCTCGCGCCATCTGCATGATTAAAGCTTTTAATTTGAATGTTGACCAGTTTACCCAAATATTCCTCCTTTTATTAAATTGGAAGCAAATAGTAAAGAATGTGGTACAATTTTGGACCAAAATGTTGATGTACTTTTTGAAGACATAAAGAAGAAGTCATGATAAAAATCAATGATTATTTTGAAGGTGCTTTATGAAGGATTTGAAGAATTTTTTTACTCGTTAATACATTTTCCTTTTACGAGTATAGGCATATATATACATGTTGGAAAGCATTTTTCGAGCTCGATGCAAATGTCCTATTAAAGACAGATGCCTAGGATTTTTAAAGACCACATGTTCATAAACTTTGTTCAGTTTGAGGGTGGTTCATATGGTTGACCCAACTGTGATCTATTTTGAAAACTGAATTAGACTGCATTGTCTACAGGAGATAATGCTTCATTTGAGAGAAGTGGATACCCTATGTTTTGTAGATAGTAAAGCGTGTCCCTATTCACATATGCTCTTGTGAATGGCTGTGTGTGTCCCTGTTCACAAGCGAAGTATTGTACCTGTCATTGGTTGAGTGTGTCCCTAATCACAGAGGTTTGTAGACAGATGAGTATGTCCCTGTTTGCAACTGTGTAGATGGATAGTGTGTGTGTCCCTATCCACTTATGATGCAAAAACTTGAATAGTTTGATAGAGTCTAGTGTGGTCAGTTCCACTGAGGTGAGCAGTTGAATTTGTCCCTGTTAATGATGATGTAAATCATCGATTAATGTGTGTCCTAATGGTCTTTTTGAACTGTGGAAGTCGATTCCTGCTCCTATTTAAAGTATGATGTAATAAGAAGAGGAATGTTAGAAATTTATTACATCATGTAATATAGTTGGGGTAGATATTTGGGAGTTGCACCCGAATAGGTGGTTGATAGTTTGTTATCCAAACCAACCACCGCACCTTTATTAATGAAACTCTGTCCAGCACCTTGCTGGTCCAACAAACTTGAGGTTTTGATACCAAACTGATCTGTTTTCTCCGCCAGAATATATGAGCTTCTTCTAGCAGTACCTTTGTCGGGGCCTTTTCCATACCCTTCTTCTCTTCAAGAAACAATGAGATACCTTCCCTGCAAGAATATGAACACAAAAAACAAAAAGAGAAACAAAAACAGAGCACAAAGAAGCTGGAAAATACCTTTTGGGTTTAAAATCTCGAAATATTCTTTATTGGATGTTTCATTTATATAAGAATTTGTTTTACATGGAATAGGAACTTGAAGCATCATAGGATATGTTTTTTATGGAAATATTATTCATTCTAATTTCCCAGCTGGCTATGTAGTGGATCAGTAGATTTCCACAAATAACAAGAAGGAAGACTTACACAAGCAAAGGAAAAAGCATGGCATCAGTTATTCTTCAGTATGGTTTGTGCTATTTTTATTTTATATGAGCATTTCAATGAGCCAGTCATAAATGTAGATAAATTTGACAAAAGTTTGTTTAATGTTTGGAAGGATCCAGACACATTCTAAAATGCCATAGCAATGTGAGGCTATATTGTTATGGTCCCATAGAGTTCTTCCTATAAAAATTATAATACATTTTGGTGTCACTAGAATATAAAGCCACTGACAAAAATTTTCAGGGTGATAGGATGGGCCTTCAGAGAGCATTGTTAGCAGCAATTTCAAAATGTTGGATTTGATATAGCTATTGAATCACTCTTCATTGGCTACTTTTCTTCTCCAGGGAAACAAACATGGAGACAGGATTCTTTTCTTTGGACCTTGGGCTATAAATATTTTTCTTCCATGGTCACATGTTATACTGTTTTCCAAAATATAAATATAACTCGAATCTCCACATATCAGAATTTACTAAAATTCCCCTGAATTTGGGAGAATGTATAGACATCTACTATAAGCAGGAAAATATTTATTTTGTTTCTAAAGTTTAAACTTTACTCTAAAAGTATATTTTATTTTTCATGTTGATATAATTTACTGCGTTGAAGGCATTTCCTTATTTTATTCTCTATGGGTCAGTATATGAACAAATTTTGTAAGTTTTATTACTACCGCAACAGATGCAACTCCTATTTGGAGAGTATTCACCGTCTTTATAAGCCATCCTACTCATATAGCTGTTCTATACTCTGATAATGGATATTTTTATGCTAGCATAGTTATTGGAGGCTTCATCTTCAACCATTGACTTTGCAGGAAATCCAGTTTCAGAGTTTAATGATCCTACTTGAGCTGTAATGATTAGAGTCCACTGTATATGTTCAATAAAGTTATCATTTCAAGCTCTTCAGAAAGTGAGGCAGTTATTTTTGTATGGGAATCAACTTCCAAAGAGTTTATTCCCTACTGCCATAGAAGTTTTCTAGATGAACACATCTAATGATGTTAAAGCAAATTTAGCTAGCATAGAAATTGCAACTTAGGAACCATGATGTGCATAGAAATTTGAAACTGACTTGAAACAGTATTGTTTCGATTTTACTGGTGTCTC
Source organism: Wollemia nobilis (assembly GCA_028583015.1). Taxonomy (NCBI): domain Eukaryota; kingdom Viridiplantae; phylum Streptophyta; class Pinopsida; order Araucariales; family Araucariaceae; genus Wollemia; species Wollemia nobilis. The sequence continues at coordinate 158,370 of JAQPPZ010017049.1, read as the reverse complement.
TATATCTGCTGAATGGAATCAAATTAATTTGATTCACATCAGTTGGTGAAAATCCGAAGGTGCGGAATCAACTATTATCTCAAAAAAGCAATTCCAAAATTTCAAAGGAAGGAAAATAATGTCAAATGCAAAATCTCTGGGTTTCATGATTTCTGTCTCCTTTACTGCATTTTCTTGACACTGTTGTTGTTTCCTGTGTTTTTCTAGCTACAATTGATTTTACCTTGGTTGCACTCCCTTAACTGTGTTAATATATTGACATGTGTGTTCAAGTTAGTGTGCACAATTTTCTTATTGTAGTTTTGTATCATGCCAGTCTTAGAAGACTTTGTGCTACTGATATGAACAAATGGAAGCCTATAAATAAAGAATGATGATCCTTATTGTAATGATCATGTTGATTTCAGTTGTATTATAAAATACCACATTCATCATTTTTTTTTTTGATATTTCTTGTCCTGTTTTACATTACTGAGTGACTCTCTTGTCATCCTAAACATTTTGTCATTTTGCTTTTATTTTCTGATTAAGATGTATTAGCAACTTCTTCATGATATCAGAGAAAAGAGTCCAAACTCCAACCCTTTACTCATTGGAGAAGTCTAATCTTGTAGAAGTTGGCATCTGCTGGGCAACGTTCAGGCAGGTGCCTTTTTAAAGTTAAAATTTCAATAATTTCAATTCAGCTTTGTTAGATTTCATTTTTGAATCTGCAAAACTGTATGAAACTTTGAATGTGCAAAACTATATGAAAGCAATCACAAATTGTAATTCAAACAACTTTATAATTGAAAAGGTGACATTTGACAACTAAAAAGTCATTTTTCATTTAAATGGATGCTGCCCAATCTGTGCTGTTTGCTCCATCTTTAGACAATTCATTCACTCATTTTCTTTGCCTATGATCATCATCTTCTCAGAAGTGTCCATGCACAGAGGGTGTGTTGGCTGTGGAACATAGATCACCACAAGGACTCCAGATCCTTGATTCAGCCGAGGATGGATCATTGTTCAGTACAAAAGTGGCAGAGTAATACTGTTGATTTTGTTTTGGATTACCCTTCTGGTGCTATTTTCTGTTTCACGCTTCTAAAATTATGGCAGTATGGCTGTTATTTATTGACGGGTATGGTATTGACTTTTATTTCTCTTGGTGAAGATTATTGGTGACCATGTTCATATTATATATGATTAGTCATGTGCCTTAGCTGTGATATCCATGCTTGGCTCTTAAATTTTAGAAGGCAATTTCTTTATCAAATTCTATATATATTGGTGGAAGTGATTGGTTGAATGTCAAAGACCAGAAACCATATCTTGTTCCTTTTCCTTTCTTGAAGTTGCAAATAGTAAATTCTACACGAACCATGCAGACACAGTATTTGGTTGGTGGACAGTCCATGCTTTGTTTAGTAGTCATGTCTTCTTGCCCTTGGGCATACAGAGAAAGTTATAAGGATGTCACAGTATTGTATGCAGGGTGTATTCGTTCAAATCGAATATATTGTCAGTAAAAAAGCATGAAAGGCTAAAACCTTGCAGATTAATTTTCCTGCTAGCAGATTTGACGTTTCTGCATACATTAAAATATCATATTAATAAATTAATTGCTTTTTCAAGTCAGCGAAGTTCAGCCATAGTGAGGCATTGTTTGAGTTATTTTAAGCCACTCAATGGTTGCATGGCCTGGTCAATTTGCCACATGATCAGCTTTGTAAGAGTATTCTTCAAATTTTAAATCAACATATAGGGCCCGAGGCATTGTATGGTGCTGTTCTTTTCGACAAGTGACAATGATTGTTGGTTTGGACCCAGGTGTTACATGATACACCCTTAATAACAAGTAACAAGCAACAAGTGCTAGGTTGGGTGACCTCCCAGCTGCATTTCTTGCTTTTTCTAAATTTTAGCATCATAGCTATAGACTTTTTGAAGCTTGGGGATGACATAGCTACCAAGGAGTAAGCATATTGAGGTACATCATCATTATATCTGTTATCCCATCTTGTAGTGATGTGAAGCAGAGTATGAGGGGACAATTTTTGGGGGATGAAATTTTTTAGGCCATGCCCAAGCAAGTACTATTAGTGAGATATGAAAATATATGTTAGCATTATAACTTAGAATTAGTTTAGATATGAACAATTAAATTAGAGAGGTGGTTAGGAGAATAAGGAATTCTCATTTATCTGAGAACTGCCAATCATAGTGATGTAAAACAATATAAATTTCAGTTTAAGATGAAGCTTGATGTGGATTGCATTCTCCCAATATGGTATCGTTACAAAGTGTGTCTAGTTCTCTATATGATAGATTTAGGGCTCCTACATTACTGCATAGGTGTAAAACTTTGACTTAATCATACTATTTTTAATCATACTATTTTTGTATCAGTCAAAACACTTTTGAAAAACGAGGAAGAATACCAAAACACTTTTGGAAAAATTTCGGATGGAAGTTAGGCTGAATTGTCAGCTCACTCTGATTCATCTTTGGTGAATGAATAAATATATCGTCAATTGGGAGCAGCTTGATTTATTTTATGACCAAGACTGGATTTATGTTTTGCAATGAGTTATTAATCATGACTTATGTCAATACATGAACAAAACATTCGCAAGTTGTTACATGCATTCTCAAATATACCAAAGGAACCCTTGGTTTCGGTATTGTGAATCAACAATCTGATAATTTCCAGTTGATTGGATACACTAATGTAGATTGCATTGGATCAATTGATGATTGAAAATCCATTAGTGTCTATAACTATGTGTTTACTTTTGGATCAAGGGTTATTTTTTTGGCAGAGCAAACTATAACATACTATTGTTTTGTCATCAATTAGAGCAAAATATAAGACAAACACTCATTGTAGGGTATAAAGGAGTTTTGTTATGACACATATTGTATGATCTTCAAACAGATCAAATAGCATCAATGCCTCTTCATTGTGATAATCAAAGTGTGCTCAAGTTCGTGGACAATCTAAATCTAGTATATCATGCCAAAACACTTTTGGAAAAATTTCGGATGGAGGTTGGATTGAATTGTTGCTGACTCTGATTCAACTTTGGTGAATGAATAAATATATTTTCAATTGGGGTAGCCTGATTTATTTTATGACCAAGATTGGATTTATGTTTTATAGTGAGTTATTTGTCATATTTTATGTTAATACATGAATAAAACATTTGTAAGTTGTTAAATGTATTCTCAAATATACATCTAGTTGATTGGATACATTGATGTAGATTGCGTTGGATCAATGGATGATTGAAAATCCATTAGTGTTTATGACTATGTATTTACTTTTGGATCAAGGGTTATTTTTTGGTAGAGCAAACTGTAACATACTATTTTGTTGTCATAAATTAAAGCAAAATATAAGACAACACACAATGTAGGTTATAAAGTAGTGTGGTTATTATGCATATTGTATGATCTTCAAACAAATCAAATAGCATCAATGCCTCTTCATTAGGATAATCAAAGTGTGCTCAAGTTAGTGAAGAATCTAGTATATCATGCCAAAACGAAACATATTTAAGTTTATCATCACTATATCTAACAACCTATGAATCTTGAAATTTGTTCACATTATTGTTCAACTTCAAAATATATTGCAAAAATAACGACTAGACCCCTTTGTTTAGAAAACAATTTAAAATTTGGGAACAAACTTGAGATTGTATCTAGCTTAGTCATTAAGGGCAGGGGAAGGATAGAATAAATATATTTTTTACCTTCCTTCATATTGTTGTGACTAATGATAATTATATGCCACACATTTGATACTATCCAAAGGAGTTGAAGCAACAAACAAGGTTAAAAGAGGGGGGAAATGGAGTAGAATACTAATGCATTAAGTTGTAGAGGGAAACATGAACCTTTATCTCTTGATGCATCATAGTCATGGATTGTTGAGTCTAATGGAGATGGGGAACTAGCTTGAAGTATTCACATGATGATTGAGTGATTATTTATCTTGTTGGAAGACTCAACCAAGGTAGAGATTCTATCATCCTCAGATGGTTCAAATCTAGGGGACAAGCTTTTTGATAATCCCTTTCATTGAAGATGCATGGCTAATCAAGGGGACAATTGTTTTTTTGAGGGTCCCTTTGATAAAAGATGTGCAATAGTGTGAAAATTGGTTTACTAGGAAGATTGAGAAAGACTCTTCAACCCCCCTATCATCCTTTAACATGGATGCATAGAATGATGTGAGTGCCATTCCCCAGTTGGTTTGATGACTCTAGTGTTTGCTAGGGGGTATAAGGGGAAGGGTTTGACTCATGTAACTACCATGAGCAACCCTTGAGAGTGTCAATGCAAATCCTCACGATCCTAAGTTTTCTAGCAAGTTCCAAACGATTTTGGTTTGGAATGTAAGATACGTTTCTCATGTTGTCTTTGATTATAAGTGAAAATAGTGTTTGTGCTTTCTTTGGAGATTGTTGCCAAGTTGGTTCAGGTTACATATTCTTGGTTTGGACGATATGTGAAATTTGGTGATTTTATTTTCTATTTTTTTCTCACATCATCTCTAGTCGATGCCCTTCTTGGCTTGTTAGAAGTCACAAACCTTTCCTTTGAATCAACAAGATTGAGGGTCAATAATTTTCTCAAGGGCTTTGGATGATATTATAGTCGTATGTGAATTGCTTCTTGGAAAAATAATTGATTTTCTTTGAAGAGATTGGAGGTGCAACATTAGATTTAGGAAAAAAACATTTGCATCCTCAAACCTTATGGAGACTATAATCTAGGAACTAAGGTATATATATATATATATATATATATATATATATATATATATATATATATTTGTCTTGGATGTATGGTTTCCAAAGAAGAGGTGCATTTGGGGAAGTTGGGTAGAAAAGTATGGCATTAACAATTAGCAAGAAGTTTAGGACCTTTTAGATGGGGTTAATATATCCCTTAGGTTTGGGTCCAAGTTTCTCACGAGTGCTTGGGCAATGAATCATGGATATTTGGTAGGTGTACATCCGCAAAAAGAGCACATTGAAGTTAAGAGAATGGCGTTTGGTATATTGAGAAGCAATGTGATATCAAAATTGAAGTCATGGATGCCCCCTTGGTTATTTTAGGGTTGGAACATCCTTATAAACATGATGAAAAAATGGACCCAAATGCTTTATCTATTGGTACTCCTGGTGGTCAAGGACTGTGGAACATTCTACACTTAACTAGAAATATGTCAATGGAGTTGGTGGCATTATTGTGAATGAAAGACATGTTGGACTCTTAACTAGTAGGAGGGTTAGGCATATTGGACATAGAGATCATTGTCCAGTCAAATGAAGTTTTGAGGACCTAAGTTTTTAAGGCATAGGTGGAAGTGGTTGATTGCAAGAGAGGAAGTGGTTTAGAACTAAGATTAATGAACAAAAACAAGACACTAGACTTTCTAACAAATGGCTAGTTTTCATGAAGTGGGGATTGATTAGACCTATGGCAGATGAAAGACGAGGTAAAGTGATTAGCAGAGAACCTTACTAAGACTTACGTTGGTGATGTTGTATTAAGGGGGAGTTGCTACTTTAATTATCCTTGTGTGGCTTCAAGTTAGAGGCTAAGATTAAGTGTTTCATAAAGAAGAGGAGGTAATAGTATGATATTCTATTGAAGGCTAGGATTGGCTGATCAAAGCACACAAAAATATTTTGGGAACGAGAAAGAGAATGGATTGGTACAATATTTTTTGAAGACTAGGGTTTGATGAATTGAGCACACAAAGCAATTAGGGAATGGGAAAAGTTGTTTGTAGAAGCAAAGAAGACATGTTAAGAGGTCTTGAGAAAGATAGAGCATGTTGGTGATGGAGAAGAGGCATAATTGATTTTGAGTTGGTTAAGATATTTTTTCAAAAGGGGAAGAGATAAGTAATGCAACACTATATCCATGAGACAAGGAGACTAATCTTATTAAAAACCAAATGGAAGTCCCAAAGAGCTGGGGGGAGCACCATACAAACCTCTTTTATGACCCCCAAACACAAAAAATGAGAGTATCAAGACTCCTTACATCTTGAGGAACATCCAAAACTTATTGTTATAAATATATCTATCAAACAAAATGAAAGGACAAATTGCTAAAAGGCAAATGAGTATCATAAGGGTTTTGATTTTAAAAATTTACCTTTGGAATGGTTTAAGGCCTTAAAACATGGATAGTTCAATTAGTGGAAAACATGGATAGTTCAATTAGTGGACAAGAACCCTTCTCATCAGGTTGGGGAGAGACAAACTTGGCTATAGGACTATGAATTGGCTTTAGAGGCATGTGATACCAATTGTAGGGGATATGAACAAAGTTAGAGGGATAGCTTGGGATAGGTGGGACAATGTCATCTCACCTACTATCAAGTTTGAAAAATTTCCATCACTCCAACTATCTAACCTCTTATTGCTTATCTTGTGAGCTTAACTTTGTAGATAATTGATCCACATAACCAATTGCATTTCACTATAGAAGTGCAACATGTCACTAAATGGATCTTGTTATATAAGTGATCCATATAACTTATTGTAATTTCTCAATTTGAGATCCTTTTGTAATTCATGAGGTTTTATCTTTCATGTAATTTTCCTTAATGGCATTTCTTGTGACCTAGTTCTATAGGTATCTTGGTCTCATGGTTGAAGTTATGAAATCCTACATGGTATATGAGTGAATGCAAGACAAATTTAGCAAAAAAAAATCATATCAAATTTCATTAATTGAGGATGATAGATATCATTTTAATTTCATATTGTTGTGACTAATGATTATTATAAGCCACATGTTTGATCCCATCCAAAGGAGTTGAGGCAACCAACAAGGTTAATAGAGGGAGAAAATGGAATAGACTTCTAATGTATTGAATTGTAGAGGAACATGAACCTGTATCTCTTGATGCATCATAGTTATGAATTGCTAAGTCTAATGTAGATGGGGAATGAGATTGAAGTATTCACATGATGAATGAGCAACTGGTCATCTTGTTGGCAAAGACAACCAAGGTAGAGATTCCACTATCCTCATAGGGATCAAATCTAGGGGACACTTTTTATAACTGCTTTCATGAAATATGCATGACGAATCAAGGGGACAACTTTTTTTAAGGGCCCCTTCTATAAAAGATGTGTGGTGCAATGAAAATTGATTTACTAGGAAGATTGGGAAAGGTTCTTCAACCCCCTAACATCCTTCAAGAGGGATGCATATAATGATGTGAGTGCCTTTCCATATTTGGTTTGATGAATTTGGTGTTGCTAAGGGGTATAAGGGGAAGGTTCTGACTCATGCAACTCCCGTGAGAAACCCTCAAAAGCATCGATGCAATTTCTCACAATCCTAAGTTTTATAGCAAGTTCCAAATGATCTGGGTTTGGAATGAAAGACATGTTTCTCACGTTGTGTTTGGCTATAAATTAAGAGTGTTTGTGCTTTCTTTGGAGTTGTTTCCAAGTTGGTTCAAGGTACATATTCTTGGTTTGAAGGTTATGTGAGATTTGATGTAATCTTTATTTTTTTCTATTTTTTTCTTCACATAATATCTATACGATGCCCTTCTTAGGTTGTTGGAAATCATAGGTCTTCCCTTTGAATAAAAAATATTGAGGGTTAATGATATTTTCAATCGAGGTTTTGGCTGATCTTTCAGTCACATGTGAATTGTTTCTTAAAATATCAGTTTATTTTCTTCAAAGAGATTGGAGATGTAATATTGGATTTAGACAAAAAACATTGGTATCCTCAAACCTTTTAGAGGTCACAATCTAGGAACCAAATGGCATATATGTTTGCCTTGAATGTTTGGTTTGCAAAGAAGAGGTGCATTTAGGGAAGTTGGGTAGATAACTATGTCATTAATGATTAGCAAAAAAATTAGGTCCTTTTAGATGGGGTTAACATTTCTCTTAGGTTTGGGCCCACGTTTCTCAATAGTGTCGAGCAATGAAGCATGGATTTTTGGTAGGTGCACATCCTACAATCAGAACACACTAAAATTAAGAGAATACTATTTGGTAGATTGAGAAGCAATGTGATATTATGATTGAAGTCATGGATGTCCCTTTGGTTATTTTAGGGTTAGAATATCCTTATAGACATGATGAAAAGATGGACCTAAATGCTTTACTTATTGGTACTCCTAGTGGTCGAGGATTGTGGAACATTCTACTCTTAGCTAGAAAAGGGTGTCAGTGGAGTTGGTGGCATTGTTGTGAATTAAAGATGTGTTGGACTCTTAACTAGTAGGAGGATGAGGCATATTGTGTTGAAAATTTTGAGTTAGTTGTGTTGTCATTGATGTCAAGAGTCAGTGTTAGGAATCAGTGCAAGACTTGGAAAAAGAAGGGTTAAAATATTTATATTTTAAGCCCAAGAGATTTGGTCTAAGAGCTCCACATGATTGGTCAAAAGGACGGTTAAATACCATGAAGAAAAGGCCTAAAGGAAATAATATTATAATATTAAAGGTGGTCAAAAAAGGTCTAAGGGCGAAAGAGAAAAACACCTAGGCCAAATGGAAATAATATTATAATAATTTATTATAATATTAAAATTTTAATTAATGCCTAAGGTAGTTTATAAATAATTTATAATATTTATATTATAAATTAATTTATAAAAATAATATTTTTATAACCCAAAGTTGGGTTGGGAGCCAAGTTTAAATTAAATTTCATATTCCTCCGTCGACGTTGAAAAATAGAAGCACATGGTATAAATACCATAACACTTACCTCACAAAGGTAAGTCTCCGAAATATTGTGCATGCGATTTTGAAAAAGACAAGATGAATAATTCGTGAGCAAAAGAGAAAAAGTTTTAATTTTAATGGCCCCCAAAATACGTGGAAAAAAAAGCAACCAAGGAGGGAAGATTCAACATGAACCAGCTAGTTGGGCTAGCGGCGAATCCGAGATGTGTAAGGTGTGGAGAACACAAAGGTGCTGCGTTTGAGTCTCAACGGCGACACAGGAACAAAGCCTTTTAGCTTTGGTGCAGGGGAGGAAGAGGCAAAGCACTCTAGGCGCTTTTGCCTCCCACGTGAGCACTTAGCTCACATGGTAGGGTAGCCGCGACTAAGGTGCAGGCGACGCTTTGTCTAGGGATCGAGTCCCACCGAGGAGCGCATTGAGGTATTTAATTTTTGGTGCCTAAATTAATGTGTGTCGGCTATGCTGTAAATCCTTATTTCGGGTTTGATATTTTATATACGTATTAACAATCTCGATGATTTAGCCCTCTTAAAATCCAGATATAAAGATAGAAAAGGAAAGTTCACTCGGGGCATTTTTGGCTTGCATCTCATTTCCCAAATTCCTCTTTTTCTTAATTCTCGGATTTGGTATTTCAATTATTCAGATTTTGAGGGATATTCGGATTTTGAGGGACATTATTATACGTATTAAAAACTATCGATTTATCTTTGACTATCGATTTCTCTGATTAGATCCAAACACGCGCGTAATGAGGTTGGGAGTAAAAATGTTATGAGCACGTGGTGTATTTGATTTTGTTGAGTGCTTAGGGAATTAAAAGGGGTAAGGTAAATTATTTTTACCTTAGACAAAAGTGAGATATTTTTATTGGAAGTTAAAAATAAATTGCATTGTTTTATAAAGTTAATTATTTGAAAATGCAATTTTGAGTAGGGATTTATAAGGCTTTAATTTTATTTTTATGAAAAGGAAGTTAGGAGTAATAAGGGTTATTGTGATTTGATATATGTTGAATATTATTTTGAAGGTTGGATATTATAAGGTGTATTTGAGAATTAATAATTTTTGTATGGTGAAATATTTGAAGGAAATAATTGAGGATAGATTTTTGATATCTAACCATTGAGATTGGCAAAGAGGTTGATTGTGTTGAGACATATTTTGAGGTCATTTATCCATTAAGAAAAAGGTATGGGCATATCTTCCTTGTGAGTGAAAGATTGTTGGTTGAATGTTATGAATGCTAAGTTGGAGTGAAAATGTTTGTTTGATAAGTATTGTTGAGTAAGCTTTCATGTGCATGACTGGTGAATGTTTGTAAAAACATTTGAATGAGAGATTGAGAACTATCTTGAACTAGGGTTTGTGAAAGGACATGAGTATTATTGTTATGTGAGATTGTTTGATAAGCATTGTTGGAAATATTTGAGTAAACCTTCATGTGCATGATTAGGGTTTGTGAAAAGATCATGAGTATCATTGTTATGTGAAAATTGGAATTATCTTGAGTCAAGGTTTGTAGTGTGAATTGTTGGAAGTAGTGAAACACTTGTTTAGGGTTTGTAAGCAAGTTGTGTTTCATTAAGTGATTGATTGAGTGGAGTTGGTTGAGCATAGTTGATTGAGAGTGTTGGAGTGATAGTTCAAGTTATGTGAAACAAATTGTTCTTTATTCTTAATTTATTTGAAAAGAGTTTGGAAGTGATTGAGTGTTGAGTCAGAGTGAAACATATTGAGTCTTTAACCATTATCCATATGTTTTTGTGGTTAAACAAGAGAGTTTGAAAGTGATTAAGTATTTTTGTGAGTGTGAAACATACTAAGTCTCTAACCATTCTCTATATGTTTCTGTAAGTTAAACAAGATTCTAAGTGAAACTTGTTTGTGTGATTGAAGAGGTTTTCTGTGATAGATTGAGTTGATTTGAACAAGATTTTGTGAAAGCTAGTGAGCAGATTTGAGCAAGTCCTAGAGTGGACTTAAGGACATATTTGTGTGAGCTTTTGTGGAAGCTTACAATCAGATTTGAGGTAAGTCTTAGTGAAGACTTATTGAGCAGATTAGACAAGTTCTAGTGAGAACTTGTTGAGCATATTTGAGGTAAGTCTTGGTGAAGACTTGTGGATAGATTAGTGTAAGCTTTTGTGAAAGCTTACAATGCAGAATTGAGGTAAGTCTTGGAGAAGACTTGAGAGCAGAGTTGATTGATTGATTTGTTCAAAACTTGAGTTAAGGTTTAGGGTAGATCTAACATAGTTGATTTGTGATTGGGTCAAGATTTGTGTTAAGGATTGAGGACAAAGTTTGGTGCAGATTTAAGACAAATTTGTGCCAGATCGGAGACAGAGATTGAGTAGATTTGTGCTAGACCGAAGGACTCCTTTAGTATAGATTTGAGATAGAGATTGAGCAGATTTGTGCTAGATAGAAGGATTGTGTTTAGTGTAGATTTGAGATAGATATTGAGTTGAGCTGAGAGCAAGCTTTGAAGGTGATATAGTAGAGGATAACAGTCTCAAGTGGATAGATATCCATTAGCCAAGGCAGTGAGGACAACGATATTTTAAGTTAGAACATGAGTCTTCAGTGGAGAGAGATCCACAAGCCAAACAGTGGAGGCAGTTCTTCTAGAGGATCACCAGCTAGAGCAAAGGAGGAGTTCTCCTATGGATAAAGATCCACAAACCAACTAAGGATATTGGTGTCTCCTATGGGTTGGTGTCCACAAACCAGATTAGGGGATTGGTGTCTCCTTTGGACAAAGTTCCATAAACATTGTAATAGGGAAAGGATTCCCAAGAGATTTGTTGAGAATATTTTAGTAAAATATTTTCTCCGTGGAGTAGCCCACATTGGGTGAACCATGTTAAATTTGTGTCTCTATTGTGTGTGGTGATTTGTGCATTTTTTTTATTACTGCTGTTGACATTGCATTGATATATTGGATAAGTGTTCTTATAATGTTCACCCCCCCTCTCAGTATAAGCTTGTGTTCTTCATATTGGACGTAGAGATCATTATCCATTCAAATTAAGTTTTGAGGATCTAAGTTTTTAAGGCATAGGTGGAATTGGTCATTTGCAAGAGAGGAAGTGGTTTAGAAGTAAGATTAATGAACAAGAAAAAGACACTAGACTTTAACAAATGACTAGTTTTCAAGCAAGGGGGATTGATTAGACCCATGATGGATAAAAGGTGAGGTAAAACAATTAGTAAAGAACCTTGCTAAGACTTATGTTGATGATGTTGGATTAAGGTAAGAGTTGGTACTTAGATTACCCTCGTGTGGCTCTAGGTTAGAGGCTAATATTAAGTGTTTAATCAAGAAAAGCAGGGAACAATATGCTATTCTATTGAAGTCTAAGGTTGAGTGATAAAAGCACACAAAATAAGCATATAAACCAATTTGGGAATGGGGAAAGTTATTTGTAGAAGAAAATAAGACATGCTTGCACGTGAACTCGTTGTTTTTCAAAAAGGTCTTGAAAACGATAGAGCGTGTTGGTGATGGAGAAGAGAGAATTAATTTTGATTTGGTTAAGATATATTGTCAAAAGGGGAAGAGATAGCTAATGCAACACTATATCCATGATATAAGAAGAGTAATCTCATTAGTAACCAAATGGAATTCCAAAAGAGTTGGAGGGAGTACTATACAAACCTCTTCTATGACCCCTAAACACAAAAATAAGAGTATCAAGACTCCTTACATTTTTAGAAACATCCAAAACCTATTGTTTTAAATAGACCTATTAAATCTCAATAAAATGTTAAAAGACAAATGAGTATCATAAGGGTTTTGATTTTAAAAATTTACCTCTAGAATGGTTTAAGGCCTTAAAAAATGGATAGTTGAATTAGTGGACAAGAGACTTTCTCATTAGATAAGGAGAAGGAGAGATGGGCTTGGCTATAAGAAGATGAATTTGCTTTAAAAGAAAATGATACTAGTTGTAGGGATATGAACAAAGTTAGAGGGATAACTTGGAATAGGTGGGACAATATTACCTTATCTACTATCAATTTTGACAAATATCTTAGGTTTGAGGGAACCATAGACTTCATCCAATGAATGTAGAGATGATTTGGCATCATCAAAAGTTATTTGTTAAATACTTCATGTTAAAGTGGAGAGTGTCTTGGATAGTCAAACTAGTAAGTTAGGTATTGTGGATCATTTTATAGGTGATGTGTACCCTTTGTACAAATGTAGCATGATGGTGGTATTCCAGGGTTGGAGGAATAATTTGGATTCACATATTAAATATTCATAATTTGCAAAGATGCAACTGTATGAGTTACATCATCTCTTTGTCTCTAACAACCTTGATCAATATTATATATGGTCTAGCCTAAGAGTAAAATAACTACACTCTCCTTAGATGGTTGACACTAGCCAAACGTCTTGGCAATCACCTAGACAACTTGCCTTTAGTCTTGATGGCTTGGCACATGCAATTATACAACTTGGTAGCTATCTAAATGACCTTGTACAAATAGATTTAGAAAAATAATATAAGACACCAGGGTTTGATTCTAAATATTCAACAATGATTAATCAATAGAAACACATACAAATATCACACAATAAACAATAACAAAATAATGAACAAGTATGAACAAGATATTGCATTAATGGAAAGCTTATACAATCAACTACATATGACATCTCCTAGAATACAAAATATCTACTTTTGTGTGGAATATCTTTGATGCACTCCACAATATCTCCTTTTGGCATATATAATGTAATGTATGTGTATACAAGGTACCCACTCAAATGAATGAGAGGTTTATTTAAACTTGGGGAAAGATAGCTATAGACAATTACCACTCCCAACACCTCACCTCTACCTTATTAAATTTGCCTTGCATTTCATTTAATTTCTCACTTAACTAGAAGACAAACTAAGTAACAACTACCTTTGCATGACTAAGTTCGTACACAAATCCTATTTGACTTATTATTACATTTTTCCATGAAAGTATTACAAAATTACTATTTATTCAAAATATAAAAATTTATTATATGTGTACTTGACTTCCACACATATTTTATTTCTCTTTTACTTCGCATTCTGAGATGGCACATCAAAACTAGCACCTGCATCTGCCCTCCCCTCTAGATTGTTTGACATCCTCATTAATGATTGTTGCTACTCTTGGGGACTTTGGTCTGTTGAGGTTGAGACCATGGAATAGCTATTCCTCCAAGCTCCTAGATCTATAGCTTCAAAGCTTTGTTCTCTCCCTTAAGTGTCTTGGCATAGGCTAGGCTTGATAGCAAGCCCATTGAAAGCCATAATGATGCGACTTCTACTTGAATTATTCTAGCCTAACTTCCAACTCAGCCTCTTACTTTGTTGCTTCTACTTCCTTCCTCATGGTTACTATCATATGATCATCCCAATCCATAATTAGTTGATCCTTATGAGTAAGATCCTTCATCCTTCCTTCTTGAGTTTGCTCCCTGACTACATATTTGTACTACATTTATCCTATCAACTAATCTTGCTATTCATGCATCTAATCCATAGCCTCTATCTTGTTTCTCATCCCAACTAGTTTTTCTTTGGCATCCTACTATACTTGTAAAATTTGAATTTCTACTATATGTAATTGGTTAGTCAACTTCTCGCCCTTAAAATTCAATCTACAAGCCATCTACTAAAATGTCTCCAATCCTACTGTTAACCACTAAATCAAATATACCATCATGGCATATGACTTGTATAACTTAGGTGTCAACTTCACATACTTGACACCAAGAATTTTAGGATAAGATGCCTATTTACTTTATCAAAATATACTTGTGGGGGATATTGGTAGAGTATTTATATTCATTTTGGTAGTTTTTTTTTTTCTAGCCTTGAATTAGGTGCCTATTTCCAACTTTTTTTTGATTAGGTATAAAAAGGGTTTTGAAAGGATTCCCAAACATTTTACAAAAAGTGGAATAAAGGGAAACCAAGGTAGAAGCCAAAATTCACCCAAAAGACCAACAAACTCCATAATCCTATAAAAAATAACCAATAATCCAACAACCCAACCCACAAGAGATCCCAAAATCAAGCAAAACCTATAACCCCGAGACCAGCATAGAAGCTAACAAAAAAAATTAAATAGAAACTAAAACATCTCCTTGCATGGGCCTAAGAAGCCAAAATAGGTAGGGAGACAAGCACCAACGAGAGATTAGTTCTTAGGAGGAGTCACTCCCACATTCCACAGGTCTAACTTGGAAATCCTTGGATCACCCTGGTGTCGATGTATCATAGCTTAGATCTTTTGCATAATGTAACAACCCACAAACAAGAAAACAAAAAAACAAGAAAACACACAAACAGAAAGAAAAAGGGTTTATATATATATATATTTGACCAAGGAGAAGGATTCATAAATCCCCATCCAACCTTAGACCAACTTAATATTTGACATACCCTAAGTTTCTCAAGAACTATACCACATGAGATTCCCCTCACGCAAGTTCATTCAGTGTAGGCCTATCTCATGTCATGCACCTAAGTCCATCCATCTCATCATTCTTGATGAGTTAGACTTACCACCCTCAATCATTGGAAGGTATGCACACATCTCCATACTACACACAAACCATTATGTGTGGGCATGCTACATGCATTGTGAATTAAGTTATCAATCTTGTCCTCTGACCAGATATCTTTACTCTTGTTACAAACTTCTAAACCTAGATAACCCATTTCCCTAAGGGGGTCTTAAGCCCTTAGGTCATCCTCTAAGTTCACCTAGAACTCTCAACTATTAATTTTCTCTTTTTTTAAAGAAAACCCATATGAATACCAAGGAGAACTCTAGATACTAAATCTAACAAACCATCAAAGTTAAACAAACATGAGACATTCATTAAAGGAAAACATGCGATAAACAATTAAACAACATTTCAATAAGAAAGGATAACAAAATACAATAATAAACAATGCTCATTTAATCCCTTGGGGAAATCTCCCGTAAATCTAATCTACTACAAAATTAAGCAAGAAATAAGGTAAAGAGAAAACTTGCGAAGTAGTCCATCTCCTGAATTTGGTCCTCCCGCTCTTCCATCAATCAAGTGAGGATAGTAGGGGATCAGGACACTCATGGATCTGGATAGACATGCTTCTAATGCATTTACTCATTTATTTTCCAAATTGCAACTATACAATTAGCCCAAGCAATTCAACTTTCTAATGCATAGATATTATCATAGAACTTCCCTCTCTATGACCCCTCTCACCCACTTATGAGAGTCATCATACCATGCATCCTACATTATGCTTTATTTGCAATAAATGATATTACCCTCATTAAAAAATTAAAGTCCCATACCCTTAACTGTTTAAAGCACTGGGTTATTTCATCTTATTTAAATCAAGCAACCATATTTTAGTTTGAACCACAAACATTTCTCACCATTTCATAAAGCAAGGTCCCATACCCTCATTTTAAAAAATGAACCATAACATAATATATTTTCAATTCCATTTTATAAAGAAAGGTCCCATACCCTCATTTCAAAAAATGAACCATAACATAATATATTTTCCATTCCATTTTATAAAGAAAGGTCCCATACCCTCATTTCATAAAATGAAACATAACATAATATGTTTTCCATTCCATTTCGTAAAGTAAGGTCCCATACCCTTATTCCATAAAACAAAACATAAATACATTAATTTCCATAAAATCCATTCCATTTCATAAAGCAAGGTCCCATACCCTCATTTCACAAAATGCAACATAAATATATTAATTTAACTTAGAAGTCTACCACTAAGGGAACATTCTCACTTAAAAGAGCTTCCTAATCGATTAGAACCAAATATGAAATTTTTTATCTATCACCCTATGGTCTCCCAAGATGGCACTTCTAACTACCATGCTATGCACACAACCCTTTGACTTTGGATGCAATACATAGCTCTAGGCTATAGCTAACACAACACCTTGACTTCAAGTTTACGCACACAACACTTGGCTTTGGCTAACTCATAGCTCTTAGCTTCCACACCTAAAAATGAGCTACACTTGATTGCAACATCTAACCATGAGCTATGCTCTGCTATGACACCCAAAAATGAGCTATGATCAACTGCAATATCTTAACCACGAGCTATGTTTGGCTATGACATCCAATAGTGAGCTAGACTTGGCTACAACATCCTTCAATGAGCTATACTCAGCTATGGTATCTAACCATGAGCTATGCTCAGTTGTAACATCCTATAGTGAGCTACGCTTAGCTATGGCATACAATAACAAGCTACACTCGATTATAAGGTAAAAAACAATGAGCTACCACATCTAAAAATGAGCTATACTCGACTATGACATATAACAACGAGCTATGCTTGACTATAAGGTAAACAATAGTGAGCTACCACATCTAACAGTGAGCTATGCTTGACTATGGCATACAATAATGAGCTATGCTCAACTATAAGGCAAACAACAACGAGCTACCACATATAGCAATGAGCTATGCTCGACTATGACATACAACAATGAGCTACACTCGACTATAAAGCAAACAATAGTGAGCTACCACATCTAACAATGAGCTATGCTCGAATATGGCATACAACAAAAAGCTATGCTTGAATACCATATAGGGGACAAGAAAGTAATGCTAACCTGGTCGCCCATTCCATTGGTTTTTGCTGGTTGCCAGAGCTGAGTCTGAGCACCACTCCTTATTCGTCCAACATCTTCCTTCCTCTGCTCTCCTTTTGTATTTCTCCTTTGTTCCCTTTCTGATCTCTCTTTTTTCCCTTGCCTTATCACCCCTTTATTTCTCCTCTACTTCCATCCACCAACCACTGCCATTACTTTCGTACCTCTTTGTCATGTGGTAGAGGAGATGTCCCTTCCTCCCACATTTTCATGGTGCAAAAAACATTAAAGTCTTCTTCCTCTTCACGTAGAGGGAATCATACCCTCATTCTGGTGGAGCCATTCTTGCATTAATGGAGCCATACCTTCATGCCAGCTAGACTCTACTCTGGGTGACCCATCCAATTCAAGGTAAGTGAAATAGATTTTTATTGCTTTTTTTTTTTTTTTAAAACTCGACCATTCATATATTAAGGATAATCCACCGACTATCCAAAGGAATGGTTATTTAAAGTGGGACATTCTTTTTATTTAAGGATATGTCCATTTATTATTTAACTTAAATTTACCATTTATTCAAATGAATGGCTACCTAAAATAAGGTATTCTTTCTTTCCAAGAATAAATCTATTTATCATTTAATTAAATTTACCATTTATTTAAATGAATAACTATTTAGAATAAAGCATTATTATTTTTTAAAATAAATCCACCATTTATTTAAATGAATAGCTATCTAGAATAAAGCATTATTTTTTAAAATAAATCCACCATTTATTTAAATGAATAACTATCTAGAACAAAGCATTATTTTTAAAATAAATCCACCATTTATTTAAATGAATAGCTATCTAGAATAAAGCATTATTTTTAAAATAAATCCACCATTTATTTAAATGAATAGCTATCTAGAATAAAGCATTTTTTTAAAATAAATACACCATTTATTTAACTGAATAGCTATCTAGAACAAGACATTATTTTTATCCAGAAAGCTATGAAGATAGTTTGATCATTCCAAATTTCCACATTGTTGAGGTGAAGTGCTGAAGTAAAAGATAATTAAATATGAGCACAAACAAATAGGGAGATTTTTCCATCAATTTAGTCACCTGTATCTGCCTCGAGAATGTACGATAGCTATTAGACCATCACTCTAGGGCTCAAGATGGCTATTTATTGATGATTATCCCTAATCGAATGCATACCTATATGAAGGTATCTATCCTTGTTACCTTTGAGTTGTCATATCATCATTTCCCCCAACCTCAAGTACCCTCATCTTCGGTGGAGGACTCAACTTATTCCACTTATGAGTGCAACTGATCCTACACATTGGTAATTTTTTAGTAGTAATATATCCTTCATTATATAGTAATGCATAATTGATTTATTGCACAAAAATCGAGTATTGAAGCATCACTCTTAAATACATTGTTTCTTTATTTCTAAAGTCCATCCAGGAGGGTCATGACACATAAGTAATGACCACCTTTAGGGTCTCAACTAAAGCTTTCTAATTATATTCTAGTATTTTAATTAATGACTTTGGTAGAAAATATGACAAGTTAGAAGGAGACTTCCCTAGACAACTAGCTAACTCCACAAAAAATTAACCTTTTTTCTTCATAGGAGCTTGCTCCTTTGAATTTGAATTTGCCACTAAAACATGAGACTTCTCGACTTTGATTGACTTCGCAAATAAGCACTTGGACCTCCTTGCTTTCCCTCCTCTGATCTTCCTAGGTGAATTTAAGATACCGCTAGAAGCCTTCAAGATCTTCTTCCTTGGATTTCTATAAATGATAGGACTTAACATTTCACTAAATTTTGAGTGAGAAGACCATAGGGAAAAAATAGTTGCCAAATGCTCCTTCTAAAGCACTGCTTGGCTGAGATTAGCCTCCAATAACAATTCTTTAGACTTTATTACATGCTCAAATATTAAAAGGGACAACCCTTGGTGAATTGGGTCCACGCCTTTCCCTTTCTTAACATATAACATGGATTTCTCCATAGAATTAAATAAGAATGATGGGATATTCATCAATCTCTTTTGACATAGTTGATTTAAAAACATGACATGGTAGCTTTGTAGGACATCTCTATTTGTATCCAATGTGAAATAATCCATCACCACTAAAACTACCCTATTCCATGGGATCTTAAGTGTTTTTATCTGATATTCATTTTGGATTTTTGGCAGATATTCATCTTCATCCAAAAAGTATATCAACTCTCTTATCAGAGAATGCTTTTCCCTATTGTGTCAAAAGCCATCTGGAGGTAATCTAGTCACCTCAATAATTAAGGCAATAAAGACCTCAAATTTTATTCCTCCCACTTTCACCTTCTTGTCTTTCCATGAGTGCACCATTTTCTTCAACAAATATTTATTATGCCCATGAAACTTCAAAATATAGTCCAAGAGGTCTCCTTTTCATAGAATCTTCATAATGTCATCCTCTATCTCAAGCATGGTTGGTTCCAACACTACTCCATCCATGATCCGATAATCCATCTATAGGTGAAGCTATTGTAAGACCTGAGAACCCTTGTAACCAACCAAAATATTTTGAAACTTACTATTTTGAGAAAAAAAAATTGCCAATAGGCTTAAAAAAACCACCAAACCATTGGAGTGTGCCCAAATCCTTCCTAGAAAATTTGGAAAAAATTGCTAGCCCTAAATGTGGTGTAGATTTGGAATCTCAAAGTTGATATCGAGAATGGACATGTAGATTAAAACTCTATTTCCAAACACTTGAAGAATGAGGCTTAACTTTGAAGCCTGGAGCTTCTTATAGCCAAAGCACTTTTGTTTTGTCACCTCACGAGTTGGATCATATATAGAGGAAAGATGAGTTGGTGAATACAAAGGGAAAACCAACAACTAACTTTCAAATAGCAAGTGATACCAAATTGGTGCCACAATCTAGGTGGATTAGGATCAACATACCACATTAGTCAAGGCAATTTTGAGAGGTAAGACATCTCATTTCATAAGTGTAAAGGACCAATCCATATCTTGAAGAGCCATTTCACTTCCTTCATCTAGTGTATGCCTAGCGAGCATAAAGGAAAAAAATATAGGCATTCTCCCATGATATCACAACCCCATCTAGCCTAATGATTATCGAGGTTGCAAAACACTAACCACAATAGCTCAACAAAGAAGGACTAAGAGAGGATAGGCCAACCAACCAAAACTAACCATGAGGTCCTCTAACACAATAAAAGGGAAACATGGGGGGATAAAAAGGACACTAAAGATATCAAGATTAAATAGCCAACCTTAAAAAATAGCAACTAACTACCGATGAGACCACCTCGCCAAAAAATATTCCAAACCAAAGATATTTAAAAATAGGAAAGGAAGGAGGACAACACTATTATATTTTGATGATTTATATTAAAGGAAATGCAACCATAAGATGTAAAATGAGCAAGAAATGATAACTATATGATAATGGCACTATAATATGTAGGAAAAATATAAGATAAACTTCTACAATAACTCAAAAATATTCCATTAATGGATGATCACAAAAATAGTACAATGTATTATAATGAAGGACATGAACACTCCATAATTTCAATGAAAGAACTACATTGCACTCTAACTACAAATCACTATAGTAACTTTAGTCTCTCTCTCTCTTTTACTCTCTATACCTCAAGGTATATATAGGAGGATAGGTGCCTTGGCATTTACTACACCCATGAATCTTCATCTACATATCTTATGACTCATGTACATGTGGACTACATGCACATTTACACCATTGCATATTCTAACATTTATGCATTTATTACTTGCTTGAAGTAACTATTCAAACCTTAATCTACAATAAAATCCTAATCTATAAATGTACCCAAGGTGGTACATTGACATGTTTTGGGGGTAAAACATTGGTTAATTTTATCCTATATATGTCACAACCCTCGCATTTAAATTATCAAACTAGGGAGCTCATAGAATTTTGAAGTGCCACGGTTGAGACTGCTCACACTACCACTTTTGAGATGAATCCATTCAACTATCATTGGGGGTGTTTATAAAATAGCAATTGATTCATCCGCACCAATAAAACTTATGCATAAATAAAATACGTAAAAGTAAACACACCACACTGAAAGCAGTAAACACACTTGCGTAATTAAAAGGCACACCACGCTAAAGCAAGTAAATTAATCTAGGAAATAAACACACTACAATGCATATTTAAATCTAAGAAAATAACTAAGAAGAAGGGGAGGAATACTGGCTTGGAGTGGGCCCAAGCTCCAGTAGATCCCGCCCAACGAATCATGAAGACAATATGCTAATGAAAGAACTCTCAAGCTTTTATTGACAGTGCAATGAAATATTACATGCGATAATGTTCTCTAAAATATTTGCCTCCCCTACTTCAGAGAAGTTTGTGTGTTTATATAACACACACATGACTTCCTATTGCAGTTCTGTTACAACAGGCATCCTGGTTATAGTCTAAACTAGGATAGTTTAGTTACTATAATAGGCACACGATAAATAACTTTTCATCATTTCTTGGCAATCGGATGATTTTTTCTTTGTTGGGATTTTTGCTTCATTGAGTGGTTATGTGTTCATCCACTCCAACTGGGATAACTCATTCATTCAATGGGTTTCCCATAGATAGCTTGCATGATGTGGAACTATGGTCAATGGGATCCTTCTATAGTCATCTAGTCAACATGCATAATCTTGGTGCCTACTTGAGTAAGGTGCCTGCTTGGCACCTACTTGAGTAAGGCACCTACTTGGAACCTACTTGAGTAAGGTGCTTGCTTGGTGCCTACTTGAGTAAGGTGCCTACTTGAGTAAGGTGCCTACTTGAGTAAGGTGTCTACTTGAGTAAGGTGCCTACTTAGTATGCCTTAGTCTGATGAAGTGGAAGCATGCCAGGTCCATGTAGGACCTCAAATGAGAAAAATATGACAAAATTAGGTGAATAACTACACAAAACACACTTCACACACAGATTAGATAATGCACATAATTTCATTAAATAAATACATAATGATTCATAAAAATATACAACTCATAATATATTGTCGTGCAAAAACCATTGGTACTTATACAAAAATATGAGCATATCTGATGCTCATCATCCCCCCATACCTAATATGTGCCACATCCTCATGGCACCTAAAATCGTAATCGCCTCCTTCTATAGGCCACACCTTCCTATTTCCTTTTCTTACTAGTGGCCTTGGATTTCTCTTCATTCTGAGGCTTTCATTTCTACTGAGGGGCATTGGTTTGTTGCGGGGCATTTTTAGGCCGTGCATAGACCTCTGGATATGCTAGCTTTCGATTGTGCTGGGTTGGCCTTCATTCTGCATCGACTTCTTATTGCATTGGCTATGCCTCCCTATCTTGCTAAACCTAGCACTTGTGCTGGGCACCATGGCCACAATCGTTTCTCCTCTCTGGAATGCTACCTCTGCTTCCTACCATAAGTCAACGTGTTGAGGGCGTAATTCTCTAAGTGGAATATCAGAGTCATCCCTCTTTTGAATGACCATGCTGGCCTTGTACAACCAAATTTCTTCAGGGGTGAGGCCAGCATTTTCTTCTGCAATCACTGCTACCTCTGTATCTGGTCTGAATACCCCCCGTATTTCCAACCATTTCCTCATTTTGGAGGGTCAGCCCTGTGATGAACCATATATCTCCTAGAATTGGTCATCCATAGCAGGGTCCACATAGATGCTAGGCCCTATTTTGACCTTCTTGGAAGCTTTTCTAGCTACCTTTGCTACCTCAAACTCTTCACGAAGCTTTTTAAATTTTTCTTTTCACTCAATGAAGGCCTGCATGCCTTCTTTCCATTCTTCATCTGAGTGGGGGTTCGGTTTGGTGAACGTAACTCTAGCCTTTATTTTGGCCTTTTTTTATGATATATGAGGCACCTTCCCCTTTATCCTCTCTAGTATTGTAGTGGTCTATGCATGGGGATATATTCCTTTCCTATGGGAGATGCTTCCCTGTTAGAGGATCTAGGAATTTGCCCTTCTGGTCTTAATTCCCCCATAGTTGTCTCCCCCATTTATTTGTCGTCAAACACCTACTCCTTGGGTTCTTCAAGTAGTGGTCCCTCAATTTTAGGTACTTGGTGCTCCTGAGAGTCCTTCTTGGCATCAGGTTTAGGGTCTTGACCCCTGGCTCTACCCTAAATGCTCCTCATCATCATCAATGTCGATTATAGGGGTTTCTATTTGAAAAATAGAATTCTCCTGTTCCTCTGTAGTTTCTTTGTCAGAGGTACATGAACCCTCTCCTACTTCTACTTCTTCATTTTAGGTATCCAACATGACTATCCCGGATGAGACTACCCTCTCTGGTGAGGTTGGAGAGTTCATGGGCACCTCAATTGCCCAATCTGTTTGGGTAGAGGTGTCTCGTCTCTCAATCACCCTAGCCTGCAATTGTTGGTTCTCTACCCTGAGCTACTAAATTAGTTGTTGTAGTTGGGTGATGGTGGCCTCCTACCTTTGAATTTTTCTCATAGTCATCTCCTTGAATTCATCAAACAGTGCCTACATCATGAAGTTCTCACTCTGCCTAGTGCGGTCCTCTTCCATCGGCACCTCAGGCTATTGTTGCAGGCCTACTAAAGACTGTGGGTCTTGTGGACTGTGAGGTGGCCAAATTCTACAAGGTTCAGGTCATGAATCCAACCTCTACATATTCCTCTTCTTCCTTAATTGATAAATTAGTTGATCATAGGTGTCTTTGACTACATATGCACTTTGTCTATCGAGTTATTGATTCGGGGCTGGAGGATTCTGGCCTATCCTTCGTATAATTAGGCAGAGAAATCTACCCTTCTTTCATAACATCTAGTGAAGTTTGGGGTTGTTCCTCTTCGGTAATTCCCCCCAACTCGACCTCGTACCTTGCTTCTACCACCACTTGCTCCTGTGCATCGAAATGTTTGACCCCTACTTCTTTGGCCACTTCTCGTAATTTGACCTCTTACCCTACTTTGATCCACCACTTGCTCCTGTGTATTAGAGTGTTCAGCCCCTACCATCGATGAGCTTCCCCTATGTTCCTCAGCATGGCATATTAGGGCTATAATTAGCCCATGATGGGCTAGGGTAGAGACTCCCCCCTCTCTAGTACCATGATGCCTCATCTTGTAGGGCATTTTCCAGATAGAATGACACGTTAATTTCTTGCCCATGCACTAGGTGGTTCAGGAACTACATGTGGTTCATGTTCAGGTGTGAGTACTTCCTTGTGCATGTGAAGTATCTCACAACCTATTCGAAGAGCTTCCTCAGGTGCATCGAAAGTCCCTACTTTGGGAGCCCTCCATGGTCGAGTCAGACATTCCTCTATCCGAGCAACAATTCTGCGTATTGGATTGCCACGCCATCCTTGTATGTGCACTCTCCAGTGAGGGGAGGACGGTGACATCGAGCGATGTGCTCTAGGGTGACTAGAATCTCTAGTTCATGCAATCAGGTGACCCCTCCTCTCACAGTGGCAGCAAACTCTTTTGTTGCCTCTATGTCCTGGTCTTGGTTGACCAGGAAATAGTAATCCATCCACCTGGCCGCCTCGAACCAGTTATGGACTTCTCCTCTAATCCCCTCAGTGCCACTAGGCTCATGCTTTTTGAGTGCATGGTTCTTCGATCATCCTCCCATGGTGAATTCTCTATTTATTTTGACTGGTTTGATGCCCTATTCATAGTAAGGCACCTTCTTATAGATTCAGGTGCCTAACCCCAAAAATACTTTTGGGGGGGTGGTACACCCCCCCAAATTAATTTTTGGTATGACATATTAGGCATGAGGGGCCAATTCAATTCTTGCATTGACATTATTTTTAGAGAAGCATATCATATGAAAAATTATGTATATATTTAAAAGAAATCATGTGCATACCTTATTGGTTGTTTCGTGCTTCATGGAGTATGCCAATTTGGTAATCCATGGTAATGGTGATAATGTATTTCCCATGTGCTAATTACGTTGCCTTGGTTACTACAATTATGGTTCACTCGAGGTCCCATGCTGAAAATGTGGTGGATCCTATTGGTTTAGGTTGGGACACATATCTCCTCCAATGGTTGGCCTTGGGACGTGTAGAAATCCTACCCAATAATTTTGAAATATTTTTGGGTGCTTTTAGATTTCCATCATGTGAGGTGATGATGTTGGTTTTGGCTGCTCCATGTACCGCCAAGTTGTGCATGTGATTTTGATTCAATCGAGGCACCTGCTTGAGTAAGGCACCTTCTTGGTGCTTGCTTGAATAAGGCGCTAGAGTAAGGCACCAGAGTAAGGCACTAGAGTAAGGCATTGGAGTAAGGTGCTAGAGTAAGGCAATGGAGTAAGGCACCAACTTGATCACACATTTATTTTTTTGCCATTGATGGATAACATCAAGGCGTCTCATTTTTTTTAAGACACCTTTGGAGTAAGGCGCCTCCATTTTGCGGTAAAACATTGGAGTAAGGCACATCCCTTTCGAAGTAAGGTGCCTGAGTAAGGCACCTCCCTTTCAGAGTAAGGCATTGGAGTAAGGCACCTCCTTTATGGAGTAAGGTGCCTCCCTTTTGGAGTAAGGTGCCAGAGTAATATGCCTCCCTTACAGAGTAAGGCACCAGAGTAAGGTGCATCCCTTCTAGAGTAAGGTGCCAAAGTAGGGTACCTCCCTTACAAATTAAGGTGCTAGAGTATGGCATCTCCCTTGAACACAAATTTTTTTGACTCTACAACCAGGGTCAAATGCCTCCGTTGAATGATATACCTACTTCGAAGTAAGGCATCTCTCTCTTGGATTAAGGCATCGGAGTAAGGTGCCTCCCTTTTGAAGTAAGGCATCGAGTATGGTGCCTCCCTTATGGAGTAAGGCACCTCCCTTTCATGGTAAAATGTTCTCCCACCATTGAAAAGTCAGCAATAGTTGACGTGTTCATTGATGTGAGGTTGATCAAGCCTTCTAAAATTCTCCTCATACTACATCGGCATCTGCTTCATCCAAGCATGAGGGTGTGTAATTTTTCCTTTGCAGGGAATTGGTGATCATGCCCATGCTTGGATCATAACTATCTTCTTAGAATGTGCAGGTTCATGGATGTTGAGCTGATCTAGGCCTTATTACCCAATATGCCTATTGTTCGAACAATCAGATCATTCTCCTGCAAAAAGAAAATAGAAAAAAAAAGAAAATACACTTAAACTCAGTTTATGCTTGTTAGGCCTTGGCTCTCAAGATGCCTACATATTGCATGCGGGCATTATTCCTACAAAACACACCGTAAGCTAGAAAGTAAGAAAATATGTAGGTCTGGTGCAATCCATGCCTGTTAGGCCCTAGCTCTCAGGATACCTACAGCTTGCATGTGGGCACCATACTTGCAACACACAAAAGCAAGAAACTAAGACTAAATTTTTGGTGGATGCCTTTGTGTCCACCGTGTTGCTAAGAAATTGGTAATTTTAATTGGATGGGGTTTCCCCCATGCCTGTTCTGGGCTCCACCATTAAATTCTTGGACGTGTGGTATGGGTGTAACTGGTGGCCATTAACTGTGAGAATGGTGTTACTACCATCAATTGTTTTAACACATACAACACCATTTTTTATTAGCTCCACCACCTCGTATGGTCCCATCCACCTCTACATCAACTTCCCTTTCTATTCTTGGAACCTAGAATCATACAATAATACCCAGTCTCCTTCCTTGAACTATTTTATCTTAATGTGGTGGTCATGCCACTACTTCCTTTACCTCTAGATAATTTTTATTCTTTGTAGGGCATCCATTCGGTATTCATCCAATTGATTCAGCTATCGAATCCATTCCTTCTATGCTTCATCTAGGCTCAGGTCTAGTTCTACCATCATTCTGAGTGTTTTGATCTCAAATTTGATGGGCATCATCGCATCTTTCCCGTATACCAATAAGAATGGTGTGAAGTCTGTGGTTGATTTCCATGTTGTGTTGTATGCCCACATTGCCTTCAACAATCTTGTGGACCAATCCTTCCTGTGCTGCTGCACGGTTTTCATACTTCTACCTATCCATTTGCCTACAGATGATAAGGGGTGGTCTTGTTATGCCAAACCCTATATTTCTTTATCAATTCCTCAATTATATTGGAGGTAAATTGGGGTCCCTAGTCCATTGTAATCTCTCTAGGCACCCCAAACCTCATGAAAATGTGAGCGAATAGGAATTTGGCTACCGTCCCTTCCTTGGAGTCCCTCAGCACTGGAATTTAACCCATTTAGTGATGTAGTCTATGCAGACTAAAATATATCTCTTCTCGAATGAAGGTGGGTTGATTGGTCCCATGAAATCCATGCCCCACTTGTCGAAGGGCTCTATGTGCATGTGAGGTTGAAGGGGTATTTCATCCCGATGGGTCGGCCTACCCATTATTTGGCATTCATCACACTTGCTGGTGTATGCAGCTACATATTTGAATAGAGTGGGCCAAAAATACCCAATCTGTAGAACCTTATACATAGTCCTTTTTCCTACAAAGTGCCCTCCACATGGCTCATTATGGTAGGCTTTAAGTATTTTTGAAAACTCATGCTCTGCTATGCATCTCCTTATGATCTGATCAGGCCCTATTTTGAATAGGAGGCCATCGATCCATAGAAAGGAGGTACTCTTTTCAATCACCACCTACTTTTCTCATGATGAAAGAGCAGGGGAAGTTATACCGGTGGCCAGATAGTTGGCGATGTCTACATACCACGATATTTGTTCACTGATGACGAACAAATATTCATCTAAGAATTGGTCCTCCATCGCTGCATGATCCATTGGTATTAGTCTAGATAGGAAGTCTACGACTACATTATCTTTCTTAGACTTATCAATGATTATAATTTCAAACTCCTACAGTAGCAAAAGCCACCTAATGATCCTGCCATTGATCATTGGTTTACTCATTAAGTACCTGATGGCCGCATGGTTTGTGTGAATGAACACCTTGTAACCAATGATATAGTGGCAGAATTTGTTGATGGCATGTATGACTGCTAGGAATTATTTTTTTGTTACTGTGTAGTTGAGCTCGACCCCTGCTAAGTTTTTTTTGACATAATAGATGGCATAGAATTCCTCACCATCCTTCTACCCGAGGACCGCTCCAATTGCATTATTGGATGCATCACAATAGATATGAAATGGGACTGCCCAATTCAGGCCCCATAGAACTAGGGTAGAAATCAACTTCTCCTTTAGTATTTGAAAGGCTTGTTCATAGTCTTCCATCTAGATAAATTCCATGTCTTTCGAGAGCAGGGTGTGCAATGGTTTGGCGATTTTATTGAAATCGATGATAAATCACCTATAGTACCCAACAAAGCCGAGAAAACTTCTTACTTCCCTCTACATTTTTGGGTTGGGTAGGTCCTTGATGACTTCTATTTTATTTTTATCAACTTTAATTCCCTCTATCGAGAGGTGATGTCCCAACACTATGCCCTCATGCATCATCATAAAGCACTTTTCATTATTGAGGGATAAGTTGTTTTCTTCACACCTCTGGAGCACTCGTTCCAAGTTTGTCATCGCTTCTTCAAAGGTTTCCCCGTAAATGATGAAGTCATCCATATATACCTCAAATTCCTCCCCCATCATATCCAAGAATATGCTTAACACCACCCTCTAAAATGTGGTTGGTGCATTGCATAACCCAAAGGGCAACACTCTATAGGTAAACGTTCCCCATGGGTAGGTAAACATTGTCTTATCTTGGTCCTCCTCTCCGATCTAAATTTGGTTGTATCCACTGAATCTATCTAGAAAGGAGAAGTATTTCCTTCTATATAGTGTATCCAATACCTGATCAATGAAGGGAAGTGGGAAGTGATCCTTCTTGGTCACCTTATTCAATGATCTATAATCAACACAGATTCACCATTTCCCATTTTTCTTGGGGACCACCACAAGTGGTGATACCCATTCGCTATCAAATATTGGGTAGATGAACCCTACTAATAAGAGCTTCTGTAGCTCAGCTTTGACAATTTCCTTCATGGTAGGGTTCATCCTCCTCTGTGGCTGTCTAACTATAGTTACCTACTCTTCGAGGTAGATTCGATGAGTGCAAATTTTTGGGCTGATTCCTTTCATATTCGAATAATCCCAGGAAAATGCTTATTGATTCTTGGCTAAGAGTTATTTTAGCTCTGTTAGTTGTGTGGGTGTCAACTCACTTCGAACATTCAATGTTCTACCAAGTTCAATTTCTATTTTCCTGGTATGATGATCCTGAGCACCAACCAAGGGTGATTCAAGAATTATAGGGGAGGACTCCCCCTGGAGGAATCCCATAATGACACCATCTTCATTGGATTCTTCCTCCAAATATTTCAATGTCATCATTGGATGGAGCATGGACAATGACCCATCCTCCTAATTGTCCCACGTGGGTTCACCCAATGTATCCATAGACTACGCAAGGGGAGAGATCATCAATATTTTGACATTCTAACCATTTGATATGGTCATTAGTCCATCGTGGTAGCTGATGTATGCATCGGTTATTGCTAGCCATGGCCTCCCTAAGATGAGTGGGTAACCCCCCAATCCTGATTTTGATTGTAGAACTAGGAAGTTTGTAGGATACTCCCACACATTGACTATTACAATGATGTCCTCGAGCATTCCTTCTAGTGCTACTATTGACCTATCGGCCAGTTGCAACACCATCTTGGTGGGATTCAGATTGGAGAGTTTTAGCCTCTGCATGGTTTCCTATGACATCACATTGATGGTTGCACCAAGATCGACTAATGTGTTAGTCAATACATGCCCTCCTATTTTCATAGTCAAAATTGGACTGCCTGGGTCTACGTACTTGGGATGGCATGCATTCCCCATCATCAAGTCAGCCAATTTCTTGACAACATTGATGGTCTAGGCTACTTTCCATCCAGGTTTCCTCAAACACAACTCCTTTATCACCTTGGTGTAGATAAAAACATCATGGATAGCTTGGAAGAGTGGGATAGTAACTATTAGGTTCTTCAAGCTAGAAAGGATATCGAACTCTAGTTGCATCGACTTCCTTTGTTCTTGCAACCATTTAGGAAATGGAGCCTCCATATTCTCAACATTTTTTTCTTCTTCCACCTCTTCTATAATCTCTCCCCTCCTCCCCCCCCCTCCTTTTCGCCCCCCCCCCCCCCCCCCCCCCCCCCCGGGGGTGTTTTTTTTTCTCTCCCCCTCCTCTTCTGGTGGGTTTTGGTTTTTTTTTTTTTTTTGGGTGGTTGGGGGGGGGGTGGGGGTGGGGGGGGGGGGGGGGGGGGGGGGGGGGGGGGGGGGGGGGGGGGGGGGGGGTTTCCCCCCCCCCCCCCCGGGTGTGGGGGTGGGGGGTTGGGGGGGGTTTTCCCCGGGGGGGGTCCCCCCCCCCCCCCCTGGGTGTGGCCCCCCCCGGGTTTTCCCCCCCCCTCGGGGGGGTCCCCTTTTCACTCCCCATAGGGGGTTGCTACCAATTTCTTTGATTGCCCATGAAATAGGCTTCACTTACATTAACATCCTCCTTGGTATTGGGAAGTTGTAGGTACAATCAAGTTTTGTGATTTTGTTGGTAAACCATGCATACTCTAACTTTATTCTCTAGGCATGCATTCCTAGCATGCTTCCCTCTACATTTTGAGAAGAAATAGGTCAATGCTACTTCGTTCTCTTATTTCTTCTTCTCTAGCAAGAGCGTATCCAAATGTAGTGCTAGAGATGAGAGCATTTCACTTTTTATATCCTCCAACATGTTGTCTATCTCTGCTTTTGTGATCGATGAAGTCACCTTCACGGTTTTGGGAGCGGGCTTGCCTCTCCTTCATGAGTAATTTTGACATAGTTGTTGGATATCTTCCATAGGGTGTTGGTAGATGTCCCCTCCAGAAATCATGTTGAGCACCTCCAATGACTCGTTGTTGAGTCCCCTTAGAAAGATGCTTTTGAGGGACTTATCACCCAGCTTCATGTGAGGGGATCATTGTAGATTGAAATTGAACCTCTCCCAGTACTCCTCTAGAGATTCATCCTCCTTTTGTGTCATACTTAGGACCTCTTCTCTAGAGTCTCATGCTCTGCCAAAGTCTTGGTACTATTCTAGGAAGAGCTTCCTCATTTCTTCCCATGTGGTGATCTGCTTGTTCCCCAACTCGATAAACCAATGCAGAGCTGAGTCATCCAGTGTTGATGGAAAGAGTTTCAACTTCTGAGTATTCGATTTATAGTTAGACCTACACAACACATAAAATTTAAATAAAAATAGGTCAGGGTCTTTGGTTGGGTATCCCTTGAAGGTAGGGAGATGGGCAGGGGATATGTTATTCATTTTGGTTTCCCCTGCTTCTTCCTCTATCGAGAAGCTAAAACCAAATGAAGTTTATTCGACCATTTTTTTAGGAAGTATGGTCTCTAATGTAACTTCTATGGCCTTTCGGTCATTCAAATTTTTTTGTACTAGAGCCTCTAAGTCAGCTGGTGTTATGGTCTGATCCTCTATGAATTTCCACAATAGTTCTTCCTCGAAGGGTGTTCTCTTAAACAAAGGATTTAGAATGATCTACTCTTTTCTTGGTTGATGAGATGAGGAGGAGATTTGCACAAAGTGAGGGTGCTCACTCCAGTGGACTATTGGTGATGAGTTGGGAGAATCTAATTCAAACTCTAAGTCTTCGGGTGACTCAAATTTTTTTGATGGACTCTGTCTTATGAAATGACTATTGGATCCTCTTTTTCTCAATGGACTCATACAAGGTTAGATAGAAGGTTTAAGGGGTACTGTAATCAATCTAATAGTGGTGCTTCCCTAGAAATGATGCCAAAATATTGGGGGTAAAACACTAGTTAATTTTGTCCTATATATGTCACAACCCTCGCATTTAAATTGTCAAACCAGGGAGCTCATAGAATTTTGAAGTGCCATGGTTAAGACTACTCACACTACCACTTCTGAGATGAGTCTGCTAAACTATCATTGGGGGTGTTTATAAAATAACAATTGATTCTTCTACACCAATAAAACCTAGGCGTAAATAAAATACGTAAAAGTAAACACACCACATTGAAAGCGGTAAACACACTTGCATAATTAAAAGGTACACCACGCTAAAGAAAGTAAATTAATATAGGAAATAAATACACTACAATGCATATTTAAATCTAAGAAAATAACTAAGAAGCAGGGGAGGAATACTGGCTTGGAGTGGGCCCGAGCTCTAGCAGATCCCACCCAAAAAATCATGAAGATAATATGCTAATGAAAGAACTCTCGAGCTTTTATTGATAGTGCAATGAAATATTACATGCGATAATGTTCTCTAAAATATTCACCTCCCTTACTTTAGAGAAGTCCATGTGTTTATATAACATACACATGACTTCTTGTTGTAGTTCTGTTACAATAGGCATCCTAGTTATAGTCTAAACTAGGATAGTTTAGTTACTATAATAGGTGCACGATAAACAAATTTTCATCATTTCCTAGAAATCGGATGATTTTTGCTTTGTTGGGATTCTACTTCGTTGAGTGGTTACATGTTCATCCACTCCAGCTGGGATAGTTCATTCATTCACTAGTTTCCCACAAATAGCCTGCATGACGTGGAACTGTGGTCAACGGGTCCTTCTACAGTTGTTCGTTCAACATGCATAATATTGGCACCTGCTTGAGTAAGGCACCTTCTTGGTACCTACTTGAGTAAGGCACCTGCTTGGTGCCTACTTGAGTAAGGTGTCTACTTGGTGCCTACTTGAGTAAGGCATCATATTGGTACCTACTTGAGTAAGGTGCCTACTTGGTGCCTACTTGAGTAAGGTGCCTGCTTGGCACCTACTTGAGTAAGGTGCCTACTTGATTAAGGTGCCTACTTAAGTAAGGTGCCTACTTGAGTAAGGTGCCTACTTGAGTAAGGCACCTACTTGAGTAAGGCACCTACTTAGTATGCCTTAGTCTGATAAAGCGAAAGCGTGCTAGGTCCATGTAGGACCTCGATTGAGCAAAAGATGATAAAATTAGGTGAATAACTACACAAAACACACTTCACACACATATTAGATAATGCACATAATTTCATTAAATAAAATACATAATGATTCATAGAAATATACAGATCATAATATATTACCGTGCAAAAACCATTGGTACTTATACAAAAATATGAGCATATCTGATGCTCATAAAGCATGTACCAAATAATGTAATATACTCTAACACCCCCTTGTATTACATTATTTGGGTATTGAAGACTTTAGTATTCAATATGGTCTTCGTCTTAGTTTTGGAATTTTAGCTCTTCTTAATTTTATCTCCAATCTATATCCTGACCAAGTAGATAGTTAGTATCTTTATAAAATACTATCTTTGTTGAGAGGGCTTTAATTTCATGTTCATATGTAGGTTCTTCTAGTTCCTAAATTTCTTAAATCTCTTGAACCAAGTGACCTTTTTGTTTTCCTTCTCTATATTGCAATTGAGGATAATTGTATTGATTATGAGAAGTATATGGATGCTGAAATTGTTGCTGATGTGGACTATACTGATTATGATATTGTCTTGGTTGGAATGGCCTATTTGGTTGGCTTCCATAGTTTGTCTAATTTCCTTGATATTGATTTCTAGGATTGAATTTGTAGTAGTTGGTACTATGTCCTTTCTTCTTGCATACTTGACAATATCTATTATTCCATGGTCTTCGTCCTTTTGAGGATGAGGTAACATTTCCTTGTGGATTATCTTTTGAAACTAATGCATTATTAGTCATTTCATCTTTAACTATATTTTCTACTTCATATTCTTGAAGGATATTGACTAACTCATCAAAATATGTATCTTTACTTAGGATTTGTAAAGATGTAACTAAGTGCTTGTAGCTATATGGAAGTGCTCTCAGGGTTACTTGAACAAGAAACTTATCTTCAACCTTTTTCTCCTAAGGTTAACAATTTTTCTTTTATGTCCGCTACTTTCCTTAGGAATAGTTCTATACTTTCACCACTATTCACTTTTAGAGAATGTAATTGAGTTTGAAGATTTAAGATAGTGGCTTTATTATTCCATTTAATTATTCTAGTTAAGGTTTTCCAAGCTTCTGTAGATGTTCCTGTTGAACTAATGTAGGGTTGAATTTCATCTATAATGGCAAAAGTTATTATCATTAAAGCTTTTGCTTCATTTTATTCAAAATTTTGAATCTCACTATCACTTGAAGTAGGTTTATATTTTGTTCCCTTGACTATATCCCAAAGTTTTTCAACTATCAGAATTTCCCTTACTTTGTTTTTCCATGATGAGTAATTTGGACCTTTAAGTAGTTGGGATTCAATGAGAATGAATTTATTTGTTGTCATGATGATGTTTGTGGACTACCTTATGTCTCCCTAGTTTAGGATATGTGAACTAACTTGATAAACCCTTATCAAATATTGGATTTTGTAGTATCCCTTATATCTCCCAAGTGATTATAGTATGCTATGGTTTTGATAAAGTGCTTAGCATATATTAGATTTCCTTTTGACTTGATTCCTTAATGTTTTGAAGACAATAACCAACTTCTATATCACCTTATTTCTCTCTATTGATATATGCACTTTTTAATTTGATGAAGTTATATAACTTCAAGAATTTATGGTTGGATTCCTTTTATCCCTTTTAATGTGAATATGAGACAAGTATAAGCAATAAATTCCAACTCTTTTAAGCAATCAATGATCTTGCTTCTTTTATCCTTAACTTTCAATGGTTCAATTTTATAAATTCCAATGATTTAAATTTTGATGTAGTACTCCTTATATATCCCTAATTTTGAAACTTAGAAATGATAATATTTACAATAGAATAATACTTTAATTTTCCAAGGTATAAAACCTTCTAACTCCTATTTAATTAATTTGCAAATATTATGATATTTGAATTTCAAGTAGTGCACTTTTGAAATGTCACTTAAGGACATAAATTCCTTGTTTAAGTTTACTTTCTAATTCACTAAGGTTGATATTTTCTTATATCTCCAATGCAAATAATAAATAACTTCAACCTTATATAATGAAGCACCTTATAACTCCTTATACTTAAAGAAAACAAATATTGAATTATATAAAACTTTACCTTCCTTCAAATGTTGTATGCTGCAATATGATTGGCTCTTGTTATGATTCTTTATCCAAGCTTGGGTGTTGTATTTGTTGGTCTTCTATGTATGATAGTGAGCAATTAATGCTCAACATTCAATGGATACCCTCTATGATGGTCTTCCTCCTTCCTTCAATGCTCTTTGACCTCTCTTGTTGGAGATATGCATGCTCTTTCCTATGGTGTCTATTAATACCCTTGTCCTTCTTGAAATGAGTGCCAAGTGGCACTTTACATTGCCTTAGGTCTTATCACTTCTTATTATGTGGTGCAGTACGATTGTTATTCTTCTTGAGGCATTACTCCACGTGGTGCAAGC
Source organism: Wollemia nobilis (assembly GCA_028583015.1). NCBI lineage: Eukaryota > Viridiplantae > Streptophyta > Pinopsida > Araucariales > Araucariaceae > Wollemia > Wollemia nobilis. Next base: position 122,527 of record JAQPPZ010017049.1, on the reverse strand, counting down.
CTAGAAATATTGAGAATGAGTATTGAATTAATAATTAGGGTGTTATACTTTACTGGGTGCTTCTTTGATTTGTTTGGAGCATTACTTAACTTGGGTGCTCCTTGGATTATTTGTGCAAGCAATAGGGATTATAGATGCTTGCAATTCTCTTATACCAAGTGGTACAAGATACCTTACTTTGTTATGACAAGTGGAGGCTCCTCTTTAGCATGCACTCAAGCTCCTCAATGTATCTTATCACCTCAACTCCTTTGCAAGCTATTTCAAATATTATTCTAGTGTGCTTTCTTCCATCTCAATGCATAGTGACTCTTCCTCAATGATGGTGGCTCTTTCTCAATGATAGTGGTTCTTCCTATGGTGGTTTGGAGCTAGCTTTAGCGAGGGCAGTTCGTACAAGCTCCTCTATATGTTTTCTTGGGTATGGTATCCTCATTTGCACCTTTTTTTATCACTTGTTTTACAAAAACTTGTGCTATTTTTATTCTCATTTGCATGTAATTCTTGCAATGACACTATCTTACGTAGACTCCTTCAATGCTACAAGTTTTTTTCACTATGCTAAACACTAAATCTGGTGTCTTTGGCACTATATTGGGTGTATTTAGACACCTTAAATGGATGTATATTGAGCCCTAATATGGTTCTATATTCTATGTGATGAAACATTTTATTAATATTTATAATATCACCACTTTATATCTAAAATATGTACTATGTTTTATCTTCCATTTATTGATCAACTTGCACCTTGTACTTTGAGATCTTTAGGTCTCCTTTTGAAGATTTTTTCTTGACTTGATATGGTGGCTTCCTTCTCCAATATTTGGAGGTTATCTTACTCCTTTTGGTGGATTCTCCTCTCAAAAATATGCTGTAGATTTACTATGCTCAATAGAGTCTTTTGAAACTTCACTTCTACTTTTATTTGTGTACTTCATCTTCCTCATTTGATAAATACTTAATGCACTTTAAAATCCTTTAATAATAACTATTATAATGCACTATTAATAACTCCTTATTGATTCTTTAAATGAAATCTAAAAAGTACCTTGAAATATGCACTATAATATATGCAAATTTTACTTAATAATAATATCTTATTTTCTTCCAATAGATAATATAAAATTGATATTTTATATCTTGAAATATATCTAACTCCTATTTCTCATGTGCAAGTTTTAACCTTTTAGAAATTAACTTCTGCACTACCTTGAAGACTTTAAAATAGAAATCTTTTTCTTGCAACTTTAAACCTTGAATTGGGTGCTTAATAAAATTAATAATGAACCAAATAACTAAAGTTAAAATAATGAACTTTTTGTACTTGAGTTGTTTACCTTTATGAATCTATAGATTTTGGATTTCCTGATGATTAGATTCACCAAAATACCACTATGTATTAGATGAAATCGTAGATCTTCTTTGCTGTCCAAAACAAATTTTTAAATCACTAATTTGTAGCTTTGAAACTCCTCTACCTTACTGCTCAAAAACGTAGTTTTGTGGCTTTAACTCTCCTTTAGGATGCACCCTAAAAATTTAAAACTTAGCAGCTATTAATGTTGCCCAAATCCCTGCTTCCTTGCTATCTTCAAATTTAAAATTTTCAGATTGCAAAGCAGTCAATTTCTCCTTTGAAGTGCTATCCTTGAATCTCACAAATTTTGTAGGAATTGTAGTTGAGATTTTCCTTCAATAAAACTTCACTTTTATGTTTTAAAACCAACAATATCATTTCTCCAAAATAGCCTTCAATGGCAATATCTAAATCTCTCAAATTTGGTGGTTTCTTCCAACTCCTTTCTCCTTCAACTTCCTTGTCAAATTCTAACTTCAACCTTGGCATATCTAGTGGCCTTCTTCTCAAGAATATGAATGTCTTGAGGTCTTCACTATTCTCCTATAAAATTTGGAAAATACCTTGCCAAATACTTCTCCTTTTGGGCTTGTTGTCGGATGGCGACAATTATCCCAAAAATTCCTTTATCAGGAACTCCTTCCTACTAGTAAATTTCTCTAATGAGTTCTCCTTGAAATATCCTTCAATTTAACTTTCCTATCCTTCTCCTTATTTCTCCTTCCAAGCCTTCCTTAATATCTCTTCTCTAAGGTCTCCAAAATTTTGCAACTTCTCTAGTCTTCTCAATGAGATCTTTTCCTATATCTCTAAAATATGTTGCTTCTAAAATCTAGAATAGGACCTTTGCTAGTCCTTATCTATCTTCAATATTTCAAACTAGAAGTTCCTAAATGGGACCTCTTATGGGTCTCTTCAGCTTTTTGAGTTATTTTCTCCTCATTCTTCAATCTGTAGTCTTCAATCTTCAATGGAGATATCCAATTTCTAATCTTCTCCTAGACTCTTTTTTGGAGTCTCTTCTTCCTTCAATCTGCAATAAGGCTCCTTTGGCATTTTCCTATTATACACTCTATAGGTATGCAACTCTTGCAATGGGACCTTTTACTTAGGCATCCAAATATTAAATCTCCAACTTATTGCTTCAGGTATTGGATTGATTCCAAAGAAGATATTCTTCCTAAATATTTGTAGGAAGCTTCCCAACTTTATTTGAATCAAATTTTTTTGCAACAAAGTATTAGAAACTATAATGGATAAAATTTTAAATCTAGAGATTATGAATCTTCACTAGTTGATTTGTCAAACTAGTGGAATCAATGTTGAGTCCTAGTCTTCACGAGTTTTTCTGCAACTCTGTGGAAAGACTCCAACCAAATGTATTTTAATTTTTTTGAAAATGAGATTTCCTATCTCCTCTCAATATATCTTGTGGCTCTCCCTATTTCCTATCGATCTACTATGTGCTTTGATATCACTATTAGCTTTTGATGATTTATATTAAAGGAAATGCAACCACAAGATGTAAAATGAGCAAGCAATGATAACTATATGATAATGGAACTATAATATGTAGGAAAACTATAAGATAAACTTCTGTAATAACTTAGAAATATGCCATTAATGAATGCTCATGAAAATAGTACAATGTATTATAATGGAGGACATGAACACTCCATAATTTCAATGAAAGAACTATATTGCACTCTAACTACAAATCACTATAGTAACTTCAGTCTCTCTCTCTTTTAATCTCTATACCTCAAGGTATATATATAGGAGGATAGGTGCCTTGGCATTTACTCCACCCATGACTCTTCATATACCTATCCTATGAATCATGTACATGTGGACTACATGCACATTTACATCATTGCACATTCTAACACTTGTGCATTTATTACTTGCTTGAAGTAACTAATAAAACCTTAATCTAAGATAAATTCCTAATCTAGAAATGTACCCAAGGTGGTACATTGATATGTACCAAATAATGTAATATACTCTATCAAACACTTCTTAGGAGATTCTAAAGCCAAAACTGAGGAGAACCCCCCAATGAGACCACCCTCCTCGAAAACTAAAAAAAATGTAGAGTAATAAAAATTAGGAAGCAAAATAAAACCAACCCTAATGAGAGAGGAGCAATAGGATACTACAAAAGAAGACCTGATAATACTCCCCCTAGTATAAGATAGAAAATCGAGCCAAAAACCACCTACAAGACCAATCCATTAGTCAAATGAAGAATACCAAGGGTGAAGTCACTCCTCCAAATGGAAAGGCCAATATGAGAGACCCCCAAATTAGAAAGGAAATCAATAGTTCCATCACCTTCTCTAAATATGTGTTGTAAAAAAAGATTTTCTCAAGAATACAAAATTATTTTAGCCTCCCAAATCAGATTAGAGATATTCCAAGTAGGATTATAATATCCCTTCATGGTATTAATAATGTTTAGGGAGTATCCCTCAATTATTACCCCTCTAAATTCTAAATTTTTCAATAACACCAAACCCTAAAAAATATCTCTTGCCTCCATAAAATGGCTAGTTTGGATGTCCATTTTTTTGCAAAATCCAAAAGGAGACCATATTTATCATTTATGACCACCCCTCCAACACTTGCAATCCTTGGGTTACCCTTCAAAGCTCCATCAAAATTGAGTTATACCTAGCTTGGGGGAGGTGGTTCCCAATTTTAGAGAGCTCTTGGCTCGAGATAAGGTTGATAACTCCCCCATGGGTCTTGGTTGAAAACCTAGCTAAAGATCCAACCTATTCTCCTCTTTCCCTTCTCTAGCCAAATGCAAATTAAGGCATGAGATATTCTTGACCATAGCTGTAATAGTTCTAAGGACAATACAGGTGACATCTCTCTGGGATTTGTAAAAATCCCTTCTATTCCTTTCCTTCCAAATATTCTAGCAAAAAATAGGTAAGAAGAAACACCAAATAAACTTTAACCTTGGTGCAGAGAAGGGAGGGATCCATTGTTCACAAAAATATAAGAGGATGTTTGAGGTAACCCAACAAACATCCAAATATTTTAGGATAAAGCACACCACCCCATGAAAGAAGTGACATTTAAATTAAATATGGATAATAGACTCCACATTTGAGTTACATAAATAACACCTATTTGACAAAATTATTCCTCTTTTCTGTAGGTTATCCACTATCAAGATTTTATTTTGGATGGCCAACCAGAAGAACAAGTTGACCTTGGGAGTGAGGCCCTTTAACCAAAATTTAATTGGAGGGAGCTAGGGACTAGAATTATATTCCAAACATAAGTAGGTTGACTTCACAGAAAAGGATCCTCCTCTTCCTTGCTTTTGATGACTTGAAATTTCAACTTGTTTGAGATAAATTTCTAGGCCTCATTCTTCATCTGACTCAGGGTAGATAGGGTCAAGGTTTTCCACCTCTTAAAACCATTAAAGGGCTCCAAGTAATCAATAAAATTTACCCCAAAGGTGTTTCTTGTGACAAGCTCAACACAAGTCAAGTTTTCATAGTGAGAAAGGGGCCAATCCAACAACCTGGGGTCTTCCCAAAAGTCAAATTGCCTTCCATTAACTAAAAACCATATGCTTATTTAATGATAGTAGAACTTGAATTTAATATTCCATACCAAAAGTTAGATCCTGAGGAAGGGAGATGATCCCTAAGGAATTTTTCATCCTGAATTAAATACTTAGCCATGAATAAATGGACCCATCCCACATTCTCCTTGTAAGTCAATTTCCACCCTTGTTTGTCTAGAAGGGTCTTATTTATTTGGTGGGGTTTCCTGAGACCCAAACATACTTGAATATTATTGCTGTAGGCCTGGTACCAAAACACCAAGTGGATTCTCTTTCTATCATCCACACCTAACAACAAAAAATATTTTTGGATTCATTCAATCTTGTGCATGGTTTTCTTTGGGGTTTGAAAAAGAGACATAAAAAATACAAGGATACTCTAGAGAGAGGACTTAACTAACAATACTTTTTTTTCTAAGCTAAGGAGGGCTCCCTTCCACCCAGAAAGTTTATTATTGAATCTATCTATCACAGTATCCCAAAAGCACTCTTTAAGTCTTCCTTTAAATAGGGTAATCCTAAGCAAATATATGGCAAAATCATAATATCACAACCCAAAATATTAGCAATATTTCTCTAACTAGAGAGAGGAGTATTAAAAAAGAAATCTTATTTTTTAGAAATTTTATTTTTTGGTCTGTCACCTTCTCAAAAGAAAGCATAATTCTTTTAACCACTCTAGCCCGAGGAACATAAGCAAGGAAATATAAAAGGGTATCATCAACAAACTAATGATGCAATATTGGGTTCAAATATAAATATGGTCTAATACCTTCCACCTCGAATGCCACCCTGATTGATATTCCCAATGCCTCAACCATCAAAATAAAGAGATAGGGTGAGAGAGGATCCCCTATCGTATGCCTCTAAAACTGCTAAAATAGCCAACCAAAGATCCATTTATGATAACAAAGAATTTCATTGAGGATATACAAGCTTTTATAATATTAATCCAATCCTTACTAAACCCAAATTTGGACATCACTTTCAGGAGGAAATCCTAGGATACCCTATCCTAAACTTTATTCATATCTAACTTGAGGGATATCCCTGATCTTCCACTTTTATCAACTGAATGTATCAATTTATGGATTGCTATGACTCCATATAAGATCCATATCCTAGGTGAATTCAAACTAAGCTTCATCAATTAAGGTGGGCAAAAACAATTTTAATCTATTAGCTAGCACCTTAGTCATGATTTTATAAATGGTATTACATAACTAATGGGTCTGAATTCTCTAAAATCCTTTGTCTCAACCAATTTTGTAATTAGGTTTAAAAAAGTAGAATTTACTCTAGAGGGAATGATTTTCATCCTCTAGACCTCTATTAAGGCTTCTCCAGCTTATTTATCCAAGATGTGCCCAAACTTCTAAAATAATAAAGGGAGGAATCCATCAGGGCTATGGATATTTAATCCTTCCATGGAAAAAAAGTAGTCTTGATTTCCTCATATTTAAAGGAGCTATTGAGGAAAGAGTTTATATCTTGAGACACCAGGGATGAGATATTATAGAGAAGGCTACTTTCAGCATCCTGGTACCCATCATCCGTAACACTTAGAAGGGCTTTAAAGTAGGATACCACTTTAGCTCTGATTTCCCAGATCATTGAAAATTTGGAACCGTCTTCCTTAAAAATTTATCTTATTCAGTTAGAGCCTCTATGCCTTAGCATGGATATGTAGAAAAACTTTGCATTTCTATCTCCCTCTTTAAGCCAGAGTAATCTTGAATTTTGTTTCCACATTATTTCTTCCTGAGCTAAGGTGTTATGGAGTTCAGATAGAACCAAAATTTCTTTGTTTTTGGTTTCTATGAAAAGGTTCCCTTCTTCCATCTCATATTTAGTAAGTCTAAGATCAGATTTCAAAGTCTCTTTTCTTAAGGAAATGTTACCAAAGATATTTTTGTTCCACTCTTTAATCTTGGACTTGATGAATTTTAGTTTACCACTTGCGATGACCTAGGGCTTGAAACCATGATATTCCACCACTCCTTAATTTTATTTTCAATATCTGGATGGTTGCACCACATTGGTTCAAATATAAAGGGTCCTGTGAAGAAAACCACATCTTTTTGTGATTCAAACCATAAGGAATTGTGATTAGATCCTACTTTGGAGAGGGAGTAGAGAGTAGCATATCCAAAAAAGGGAGACATTCCTTAAACAAAAACACTCTGTCCAACCTAATTTTAATGAGCTAAGTGTCTATCCTCCTCTTACTCTAGGTGTATTTAGAGTATTTTAGATCCATGTCTACGAGCTCATTTTAAAAAATAAAATCATTTAATTCTTCCATTCCTTTAGTATAGATTGGGTTGCCCCCTTTTTTATTCAATAAAAAGAGAGGAAAATTAATGTACCCAGCTAAAACCTAGGATTCCAATAAAAAATATCTCTCATTACACTTAGGGAGGACCATAATAATATTTTATCTATAATCAATTTAGGGGCATAAACATTTGACATCACCCATCTATGCCCATAATTCTTGCAAAATAAAAGTATATTAATGACTCTGTCATTTGAAGAGATAATAGAGCCATCTAACTTCTTTAAGGATATAAAAATAAAAAATGCTCATAGAGCCCCCTTGATCTAACCTGGTAGCAAACCCTTCCTCCTTACAAATCACCTTTCTAATTGAATTTATATTACTCTCTTCAACTTTCATTTCTTGGAGGAAAATGATATCCGAACAAGAATCACTTAGGAAAAAATTAACTAGTCATTGTTTAGAGGGCCCATTTAGACCCCTAATATTCCATGAAAGGAATTTCATTTACAGGTTTTGGGGATTTGTTTTTTACCTCCAGTAGCACCCTAGGAGTGCTGATAGAAGGACTCCAAATTTAGTTTATTTACTCCAAAATTTCCCACCTTAAATATTAGAAGAGCTTGAGACCCATCAATAATATCAGACTCTATCTCTTTTTTTATTAGGGATTTGTTTGAGGATTTTCCAACTTTCCTTTCAATGCCAACATCAATAGGAAATTTTCTCAAACTATGGGTTTTAGGACCTGGGAAATCCTTCTCTAGACTAGGTTTTGGGAAACACATCAATGAATCAAAGGGTTGAAAAATAATTTGATTAACTGGCTCAACCTCCCCCAAGTAGCCAAAGGAATTTTGAAGGAGGTCATTAGACACCAAAACCTCAGTCAAAAGGTTATAAGGACTTACCTCTAATAGGGGATCCAAAGAAATAATGTTTGATTGAGTTAGGGGGTCTAAAACCCTATTAGACACCAAACTTAGATCTTTCTAGAACAAGCCAACCACCATCATCATCTTCTTAGGATTTCCCAAATTTGCCTTATCTCCTAGCTAGGCTAACACATCCACCAACATTTGGGACACCTCCTAAACTAATGGTCCCCCTTGCCGACTTCCACCTATATGGAAATATTTAGACCTTAGATTATCTACCATGTTTTCTTAGGCCCAAATTTTCCTAAAGGATTTTTGAATCCATTTATTAATATTTTTATTACCTAGTGTACTATTTTTGAGTTCAACCTCTCTAAGAAGGACAATGCTCTAGGACATGACCTAGTTTTTTACACCTTAAATATACATTAGGTCTATTTTCATACTTGGTGGGTTGGATCCAAGAGCCCAAAGGCATCTATAACTCAATTTATGAGGGAAGATCAAAATCTAGGTCTACCATTACACACATTCTAGCAAAAACCATCCATATTTTTTGCTCTAGTAGCTGAGTCAATCATTATTCAATCCCCTATTACCTTAGCCATTCCCATTAAGATATACTTGTGCCATAAATGGAAAGGTAGGCCTAGTATATTTACCTAGAGGGGATCTGAGTTAACCTTTTGGGTATTTGAATTGAATTCAATCCCCTATTTTTTGAGGAAATGTCCTCTTTTTCCATAGAACCAAGGGCCTTCATCCAAGATTTATTTTGAATCCACTTCACAATTGAGCTTAATGATAAAGAAGTATTTGGTTATTGCAAAAATATCAAATTATCCCAAGGGTTTCCATTTGGATAAAGCCTATTTTTGGAAGGAATCTAGATATGGTCTACCATCTTGAAACTTCCCCATCAAGTTCAATATCCTTCACCCAACATGATATTCAACAAGTCCATCAAGAATACTCATATTGTTTTGAACATGGGTAAGATAAAAAAATACCTTTGACCCACTATTCCCACTATCTTTCACCACTGATGCAAAGGTGTTACTTGGTTCAAAGGGCTTAAGAATAGAGTGGTGACCCAAATCAAGGGAACCACCCTTAGAATTGATAGGAGAGGGCCCATGACCATCCATGCAGTCCAAAGAACCACCTTGACACAAAACACCCCCATAATTGATAGGAGAAGGCATCCATTACTTGAACATAGTCCTATATGTCCATAGGACCACTCATAATATTTCCTCCCAATTAGCCTCTTCATTTACATGTCTTATATATTATTGAAACTAGAACCTTATTTTTTGATTTCGCTTTCCATTTTCTTAGGGGTAATACAAACAAGACAATGAATGCAAGATCTTAAATTATGTGGTCAAATTCTAAATAGTCTCATTGACAAAGTATCCCTTATGATCACTTGTCAACTAAAGAGGTATGCAAAATTTTGTGATCACTTGCTCATACAAGAAATGCATAGTACTCTTTAGAGAATTATTAGGTAATGTCCTTACCTTGATCCACTTTTTCAAATAATTAGTTGCTATCACAATTTATATACATTGTCTTCTACTAGTCTTTAATGGTTCAACAAAATTGATGCCCTATCTATAAAATAATTCTTACAACTATAACGAGTATAATGGCATGAAGTCTCTCCTTAGTAGCATTTTAGCTCTCTAGCATGTATCACATGTGGTAACAAAATTATTTACATCATGATAGAGGGTAGGACACCATAGACCTACTAGAAGCAACTTCCTTGTAGTCATGTCTAGTCTCATATATCCTCTTACGAGCCCTTCATGACTTCCTTTAGTGTTGCATTCACTCTCTTGTCCATCACACATCTTTGCAAAACTCCATCAGGTTTGATCTTGTACAATAATCCAACTATTAATTGAAAGGGTGTTGATTTTACAATAATCATCTTCCTCTTGTCTAACATCAACTTATTTGGCAATTCTTCTATTGACAAGTATTATCCCACATGCTTGTACCATGATGGTAGTGTAGGTAAAATTCATGACCCCATTTGTAATTCAAAAGGCCAAGCTATTTTTTGTAAAATTGATTGTGTTGATGACTTTAGTAGTTACACAAATATATGATGTACAAGGACAAGATCTTTTTTGGAGTGACATCAACAAAGTTACACTAGAACTCAATATCATGCAAAGTCATTGCATGAAGCCAAGATATTCACAATAAAAGTGTGTAAAGTCATGATTGCATAAAATTGAGATCATGTGGATAATGACATTAATAGAAGTAAAAATGGACACGTTGGAAGATGATTGCACAAATACACGATGCATAATACCAAGATGCACAAATATGAGATTACCTCAACAATGATGTAAGCACTAAAAATAAAAATATTAAGAATATGTAAGCAAAGCATTCAAAGTCATGATACCCAAAATCAAGACTTGCAAAGTTGGCCTTCCCTTGGTGATCGCATTAGCACCTCCACTTACAAGCCCAAATTTGTGTAGGATGCATATAATCGAAGATTCCCATTGCACAAAGCCAAAGTAGTGATGCTCAAAGCTAGAGAAATTCTAAGAAGACACTATAACCACTTCAATGCTTTCTAGCTAGCTAACCTCATACTACCCAAATATGAAAGTGACAACTATAATATATCTATTCCAACTGTTCAACCACTTACAGAAAGTAGTTGTAGATCAATAGATTTAACTTCACAAGAATTTAAATTCAAGCATAAAATAATATCTAAGGCATCCACCCCAGCTTCTAGAACTTTTCTACCAAGCTATTTTTATAATTAACTTGTAACTAATTATAAAATCTTATGCTGTAAGTTTCAAGATACAACTAATAAAGAAGCCACCACACCTCTGATGAAGGGGTCGAATCTGTAGTCCTTATCAAGAATCGCTATGTAACATCACTACTGACTAATAAAGTGATAGCTATTTGGCTTTCTTTATCATGTGATTGCAAGTTTTTATGTATGCATTCTTTGCTTTAAGTCATTTTTGTTACACTTAAATGCTTAGTTTATTTTGTTAAAGCAAATTTTACTTTTTGGATTGCTATTGGATTACTAATTGTTTAAGTCCTTGGAATGATTAAAGCAAATTATTTAAGTTGAATGAATCTATGATTGCAATTGATAATGGTTGGTCTATTAAGTATCATGTAAATTAGTTGTGTTAGCATATTGCTTAGTGAAATCCAATGTTGTTACACTATATCCCATCCATTTTTATTAAATCTCTCTAACCCTTACTCTTTCTTAACCATTTTTCTACACTTCATCTTAAGGAGTTGGCATTCTTCAAAGGTTTATATCAAGAGAAATATTGTTTCATCCAATCTAAACATTGGATAGAGTCTAGGGCACATTGCCTATCTATAGATATGGAAATTTTGGTCCAATAATTTAGTCTTTCTAGAATGCTCGATGGGATAAATAATTTCTTTTTATCTCACTTTCCCAAAGAGCTCAAGATTTAATGAATAATATTGACCTCATATGTAGAGAATGTATGTTCATTTGGTAGCTCCACTAAGAATTGAATCCAAAATAATCTAAAGGGTCTCAACCTTTTTATGCTAGAAAGTTTAAGAGGATTCTCATAGATGGATAATCTTGTCCAATTTGGTATGATACCAGTCCCCGTAATATCTCAATATTCCATGAAATACAAAAAGTTGCCTAGAAAGCCCTCCCTAGTTATGATGGTAAAGAAAAATACCTTACAAACATTGTCAAGATGTAGTTTCTTTGACTACTATGTATGATTTTATCTTTGAATATATAATGGTTAGACTATTCATCCAATATTTAAAGGGGAAAGTAAGAGAAGTATTTTCCCTTGAATCCTTTCGTAATTTTTACTCATGGTTCTGGTTGTTTCCTCATCGGTTCTTTTTTCAAGTTGGCTCTATGTCAACCCTAGATCCTATGCTTATATTAGAAATCATCTCCTTCACTCATGACACATTCACTTGGTAGGTCACTCTGATCATTCTTGGAAAGTGGGTAGATTTGGCAAGCTCAAGATCTTCGATTTGAATTATAAGATACATTTTAGGCTTTATCAGTGTTGTAGTCTCGCAAACTTGTTTTCCTTTGGCTCTCTTTTTTGTGGTACCATGATCTCTAGCAAGAGCTTCAAAATCTCATTGAAACCTCCTATCATGGCCAAATTAGGATTCTTTGCATGTTCAATTTGATAATGCTTCTATTCTCAACATGGGGTGGTGTAGGGGTGAAGGATCAATTTCTAAATATCTCTATGTTTGGTTGGTCAAGATGGACCAAAGGTATTCCCATAAAGGCTTGAAACTTTTATTGGAGTCTTTTTATTTGGTGGTCAATGATTAGGTTAAAAATATCTATGAAAATGTGGCCTTCTAACTTATCTTCAATCATTTCATGGCCATAACAGAGGTCTTTCCAAGGTGTTGGTCCATTCATGGAGGAAGGTCTAGGTCCAAGCTAGTAGGGTAGAGCTCCAAATCATGGTGGACTTAGTGGGAGATGTGACTTGTATTCTAGTTGATGTTGGTCATCATAATAGAAAGAAGCATTACCTTATGAGGGAATTGAGTTTCTTCCTCGACGTTGATGAATACTTACCAAAGTTACAGAATGGCTATGATTCTAAGACTCTCAAAGCCTCATGGAATAGATTCATCATCATAATTATGGATTTTATCACCCTTGATTCAAACAAATAAGTGCTACAAAGTTACCATGTGATGTTCCTGAATCAACTAAGAAGGAAATACCTTATGAATATCCTCTCTTTTCTCTTTTATTTTTTGAAGAAATATCTAAAGGATGTGAGGGGAGGGAAAGGGTCTGATCCTATTCACCAAGGCTTAATACTATTGATTTTTGAACATATGACCAAGATCAATAGAAGAGGCACTATCAAATATTGAGTTCTAGAAAGTTTATTTGGTGTTTGATCCACCGATGAGTTCATTTGGGCCCTCTAGTGGCTCTTCTAAGTCTAAATTTGAAGAACTCAAGAGTCTTGTTCCATTATCCAAAGATAAGGTCAATATTTTGAGTGGGGTGGCCATATCACCTAGTGGCATTAGGGGTAGTCACACACACTGATAAAAATATCTCTCCTCAAAGATGATGAAGACTAAAAACTCCTTTATTTTAGTGTTGCTATGAGACTCTGATGAGATTCCTCATGTGAAGAAAAAAACCAAATTTTCAAAGGAGTCAATCAAAGACAAGGAGATGTCCCCATATTTAGGACTTGAATTTCCCATCATAACACCTATTCTTAAAAAACTAGATGAGAAGCACCAAACACTACTTGGGTCTCTCCATGTTGCTTATATTTTGTTAAGGATATTTGAGGGATGAATTATTAGCATCGAGATGATTCAGATACTCCAAATAAGGAGTTGGAAGGCCTCAAAAATCCTTCCCCTAAGATGTAATGTATTTCTTGCTATTGAAATCCTTGTCCTGATTATTTCGGATTGCAATCCTATTCTTTTCTCCCCTACGGGATTGAGTGATCTAGTTTGGCTCTGGTTTTTTTGATCGGTTGTGTAGGTTTTAGTTTGTTATTTTAGTTTGGGGTTCTTCTTGTTTGAGTTTTTGGGCTAGGCCCTAAACTCTTTTAGTTTCACTTTGTATCAAGGTTTGGGGTCCCTTTCAAAACCCCTTTGTTTATCTAATAAAAAAATATTTCAAGGGGGAAGTATTATTATGGTATAAATCCTTAAAATATAGAAGCATTAGTACTTGGGCCAAATTAGCCAAAGCTCTTATCACTAAGTTTGGTAATCTTGGGGATCCATTTTTCTACTTCCTCATTTTTCCTCCATCTAAAAAATTCTCCATGGAAGCATTTTCAACTTGAATGTTGATTTAAAAGGACTTGGAAGAGAATCCCTCAAGAATTTCAACCTTCTCATGCCCAAGTATACCTTTATTATATTCATATCTTCCATATTGACCTAAATATTATAATTCAACAATCTAAGGAGAAAAGGTTCCCATAGATTTTTTATGAAGATATACTAGCAAAAAATATGCTTATTACCATAAGAAAAATCTCTCCTAAAAACACTATATACCAATACAACCCATCCCTAAATGTGTCTTACATATCATACCATGAAGAGTCTAGATTGTATTCATCCCACCCTCCCATAGTAAGTTCCACCCCTACTATACAAGTAAAACAACCCCAAACAAAACAAAAACTAAAGGCATTGATCCATAAATTAACTAAAGACATTAGAAATATGGAGTGATTCTCCCAAACCAAGATAATATCTCAAGGTGAGTGTACTATAGAATATGAGACTGAGAACTATCTTAATGGTAACATGCAAGAGAAATTCAGAGTCCTAGCTAGATGCAACCTTTCATTACCTAGTAGAATTTATGTTGATAGAACATGTTTGCGTTATGTGTGCCCACATGAATTTCTAGTGATGGAAGACATGGTGGATTTTACAATAGATCTAGAATGACCATACTCAGAGGAAACAAATCCTACTAATAACCAACAAGAAGTGGAAGATAGTCTTTGCCATACCAAAAATTTAGCTATACAAAGTGGAAGAGAGAAACATAGTCATATGCTTAGACATCAAACCCAAAGATACAACCATTAAATTTACAAAGGATAAAACTACATAAAAGGTTGTATTTCCCAACTATGACTCAAATACAAAGAATTGAAATAGTAAATTAGTTTCAAGGCTTTTTCAAAGCACTAACCTCAAGGCAAGAAGTTCTAAGTTTAGGCTAATGTTAGTTTCTATCTAGCCAGAAGAGGGGCTGCTCAAAATACATGCAATATAAGAGTTACAATCAAATGGATCCCTCCCACCCTTCGATTAGATCAAGTTGAACTTTGATGATGCTTCTAAAGGGAACCTAGGGAGAGTTTGGGTTGGAGGGTTATTTTGTAATCATTGGAGAGATATCATCCTAGATTACATAGAAAATATTGGGTCCCATACCTATCATTTTGTGAAAGCTAGAGCTTTCTACCAAGGTGTTGCTGTTAGGATCCCATCCTAACATTACTTTGTAATTATAATTATTATGTAATAACCTACTTCCAATGTGGGGATATTCTATTATAATGTTATTTTAAAATTCCTTGTAATGTATGTGGTAAATAAGACACCTAGCCAAGTGGTGCCATCACATGTAACCATTATCAAGATTGTAATTGATGGTGCCATTGCATATAACCATTACCAAGATTATAACTGATGTTTTGTAGAATATTCTAGCTTGAGTGGCATTTTTCATTTAAGCCAAGTGGTATTTTACATGTAAGCCAGATCTTGAGCCTTTAGGTAGGATTGCATGTAGCTTTCTCTTTAAAAGACATGAAGCCATATACGAATGTATATTTTTGCAAGCTAATGAAATATTGAAGGAGGTTGCCCCCTCGAAGAGGCCTATAATTCTGAGTTATTTGTGAGATTGTTTCAATTCAACAATTACTTTATGCATAGTGTTATTCTATTATTGCATGTATTTTAGTTATATTTTAGTATTGTGTGTGTGTGAGCTTTATTTCAATAGTAGGTTCCTTACAAGTGGTATCTGAGTGCTTTCTAGGGCTAAGTTCTACTGTGACTGCGACAATTCTTACTCAGTAATTTTCACTTGTTAAGGTATAATTTTCCTATGTGTTTTCATTTTGTATTCCTTTATTCAAAAGCCAAAAAAAAATCTACAAAAACCCAAAAAATACAATATTTTTTTCCATAGTTGAGTAGGCTAGAAACATTGTATTGGAGGTTTTAAAATATTGCGAAGGAGCTATCGTTATTGGCTAAGATAGATAGCCCATAAAACATCTAGTGAAATAAGGGATTATTAGGCTCTAATACCCAAGTCTCAAACAACACTCATGCACATAATTGATCTCCCACGCATCTTCGGGTGTATTGGGAGACCATTCTAGGGTGATTTTTTTTTCTAGTAGGACACTTTTCGGTCTTGTATCATCTATAGTCCATGGGATAGCATCCTAGATGATTACCCTCTCGTACTATCAGAGAGGAAGCTAGTGTTCTCAAGGGTATGCATGGAATTATCCTTGAGTAGTGGCCTAAAATATTGGTCCAAGCACTATTGTTCGTCACTACGGTATAACAAAGGGCCTATAGGTGTTACATACTCTTCTACCTAATATAACCTGGTTTTGTTAAAAAACTTCAACCTAAAAAATAATCATCCCTATTCTACTAAACCTGATTTCATAATCCCCAAAAGTGATCATATAGAGAAAGACTTCCCTATCATAGAAGAACGCACTTTTCATGCACCAACAATGAGAACTGAGTCTGTAAGTGTCTGAATTATTCCAGTACCAATCAGGTTGGTGATAGTAACAACTAGGTCAATAATAGTAATAGTAATAGTCAACTATAAAAATAAAAAAATATAGGTGGCTAGGGTCAGAAACAGAATTGTTAGTGTTAGTAACTGCAGTATAGGTGATAGGATAGTGATAGGGTGGTCAGTTGATAGAACACACAAATCAGATATAGTTGATCCAGTTTCCAAATTTGAACTGTAGCCCCAAGTAAAAAAAATTAGAGCATTTTGCTACTTTTTGATTCCACAATCAAAAAATAAAAAATCATGCAAATCGAAGCCATAATGAAAAAGTTATAGTAATTTTATCTTTACTCTATTTTGAGTATTTTAAAAACCAAAAATGGGGAAAAATAGCCTTAAAATAGTCATAAAAAGCCCTAGACACCCCCAAAAATTCTTAAATTTGTTTTTTTATCTTAGTTCCTACACCTCTCATAGAATTTTTGAGTCTTAGCTCCCTTTTTTCTCAAAAAACCTCAAATTTGTCATTTTCCATGACTCCTTGGCCAAATATTCCACAAATACAAAATTTGATCCTAAAAATAATTTTTTTGAGTCCTAGCCCATTGTGTTCAGCTCATCACACTAATAATTTTGATATATCACACCCAAGCACTTTTTTTGTCATCCTTACTAAAAATAGTAACCCCTAGAACCCACACTTCTATTTTTAGTAATTCAGTTACAGAGGTTCAAGACTATCCAAAATGGCTAGTGGCACTCAAGGAAAATAGAAATAGGTTGATTCTATCACCTTATTGATTACAAAATTTGAAAGCATCCTTATTGACATGAAACAATCAAGTCAAGATATGATGACAGAGCTTCAAAATATTAGAACTGATCATGCTAACTCCAGAGACCACCTAGAAGAAAAACTTGCAGAAGTTGAGTCCAAATTGGTCGGTGGTCCCAACAAGACTGAGCACCATACTAAACACTTGTATTATAATAGAGGTAAAGGAAGGACACCAGATGACTCTCATTTTATCTATGATCATGATTCTACCTATAAGATGCCCAAATTAGACTTTCCTAAGTTCAATGGAAAGGATGTGGATGGGTGGTTATGTCATGTTGCTCAATACTTTAGCCTCTATGATGTACCCATATGGAACCAAGTTCAAATGGATTCTTTCAAATTAGAATATGAAGCTTTACAATGGTACCTATGGTTGCAGAAAACTCACCCTAATACTTTGTGGGAAGAATTTGAGTCTCAATTACTCACTCGCTTTGGCCCTAGTGAGCATGCTATTTTTACAGGATAGTTGACAAAGTTGAAACAAACTTCAACAGTTAGATATTATCAAATACAATTTGAGAAATTGGCCAACAAAACCATATGAATGAATGAATTTTTCTTTATGAGATGTTTTATTAGTGGTTTGAGGGAGGATCTCCAAGCTGAGGTCACTATGTTCAAACCACAATCCATGATTGAGGCTATCAAGTTGGCTTGTTTGGAAAAATTCAAATTTGTAGCTCAGAGGCAGATATCTAAATTTCCACAAGATAAAACCTCTTTTACTCCTAGATTCCAAAATAAAAATGAACAAAAACCTATTACAACCATTGCTGCACCCAAATGTCTAACCACACTAAAATGGATGCACGATGCACCCAAGGATTGTGTTACAATTTTGATGAAATTTTTTCTTATGGGCATAGGTGCACCCAAAAGAAGTTGTTCCTCATAGATGCTGATGAGCCTAAAACCAGTGACCACAGTGATGATGATACAAATTTAGTTGAGGAACCATCCATTATAGTGACAGACAACCAAGATGAACCACAGGTTGAGATTTTTGTTCATGCTATTGCTAGCATTACTACTCCCCAAACCATGAAAGTTATGGGGTATTTCAAGGGCCTACGTCTTACCATCTTGATTTATTTTGGTTGTACATATAATTTTATTGATCCCCGCATTACCCAGTAGACAAATTTTTATGTACATTCATAGAATTTCTTTGAGATGATGGTAGCAAATGGTGGGACCTTACCTTGAAAAGGTAAATGTTGTAATGTTAAGGTCAATATTGGGGACTATGAGCTCAAATAGGATATGTTTACACTTCAACTAGAGCGATGTGATATCGTGTTGGGAGCACAATGGTTGAGCACATTGGGAGTCATCTCCTAGAAATTTCCTAAAATTTAGATGCGATTTTCACAGATTGGATAGTCTTACACTCTACATGGCTTAAAAGTAGGGCCTTCGTAGATTATCAGCTCCAGTTGGATGGAGAAGCTATTAAAAATATTCCGAGGGTGTCATAGCTTAGATTTTTGTGATCCAACCTCATACTTCAGAGGTGGATGTTGTTCCTAAATATTTACAACTCATTTTGACCAAGCACAACTCTATTTTCACTGAACCAACATCATTACTGCCTCACCACTCTCATGACCATGCTATTTTCTTGTTACCTACCAATACACCACACAACATTCAACTGTACTGGTACCCTTATGCCCTTAAGTCAAAAAATAAGAAGTTAGTATAGGAATTGGTACAAGTCAATGTCATTCAACCAAGCAACAATACTTACTCTTCTCCAATTTTATTGGTATGCAATAAAGACGAGTCCTAGTGGTTGTGTATCGATTACTGAGAGCTCAATAAATTCACCATCAAGGATAAGTTTCCTATTCTGGTGGTGGATGAATTACTAGATGAAATTCATGGGACTATGTATTTTTCTAAACTTGACCTTCACTCGGGGTACCATCAAATCTAGCTCAAGGATGAGGATATTCCCAAGACTGCTTTTTGTACTCATGAAGGTCACTATGAGTTTTTGGTAATGCCATTCGGATTATTGACTAATGTTATTTCCACTTTCCAAAGACTCATAAACAAAAATTTTCATCCATTCCTTTGAAAGTTCATCCTAGTATTCTTTGATGAAATTCTGGTGTATAGTGTCTCATGGGAAGAGCATCTTATTCATGTGAATTAGACTCTCCAGTTGTTGGTACAACATCAACTCTATGCTAAGTGTTCCAAGTGTTCTTTTGGGTTGACAAAAGTGGAATATTTGGGATACATTATCACTAAGGAGGGTGTCAAAGTTGAGCCTAAGAAGTTCATAGTGGTTCAAAAATGGTTGAAACCTCACACTCTAAAAGGTATTAGGATATTTTTAGGGCTTACAGGTTATTACCATAAATTTATTCATAACTATGGTAAAAATGTAGCTCCTCTCACTTCCATGTTGAAGGAATATTTTAATTAGATGGGAAATACTGAACAAGATTTCCCAGAATTGAAGCATGCTATAGCCACTACGTCTATTTTGGCCATGCCAAATTTCTCCAAATTGTTTTTCATTAAAAACAATGCTTCAGATCGTGGTATTGGTGCAATGTTGATGCAAGAAGGGAGATCATTGGACTTCACTAGTAAAGCTCTCTCCAGCTATAATTTGGGAAAATCTACTTATGCCAAGGAGATTATAGTAATTTTACATACAGTAATCCATTGGCAATCGTATCTCATCAGGTGT
This sequence comes from Wollemia nobilis, assembly GCA_028583015.1. Lineage (NCBI taxonomy): Eukaryota > Viridiplantae > Streptophyta > Pinopsida > Araucariales > Araucariaceae > Wollemia > Wollemia nobilis. Next base: position 102,530 of record JAQPPZ010017049.1, on the reverse strand, counting down.
CATTTCTCCATTAAAACAGACCATCAGAGTCTTAAATACTTTTTGGAGCAATGGGTTGCCACTCTTGAACAACAAAAATGGATCTCTAAACTCATCAGCTATGATTATGATATCATCTATAAGAAGGGCAAGGAGAATATTATGGTCGATGCTCTCTCTCATCAATTTGAAGCTCTCAATATGTTGTGTGCCATTTCATTGTTGGTTCCCCAATGGATCAATTCCTTACACCAGAAGGTACTTCAAGATTCTGAATTGTAGACTTTGGTTGCTTTCCTACACACCGAGCCTACTTCATGTCCAAGCTACATTTGGGATGGCCAGGATTTGTGTTACCACCAACACCTTATTATTCCCCAAAAGTCCCTACTGTGGGAACTTCTCATGAAAGAACTGCATGCTACCCCATATCCTAGCCATTTAGTATTTCTTAAAACATATGAATGGCTTAAGCACACTTTTTTTTGGAAGGGTATGAAAAAGTACATTCAATATTTTATGGTATCTTGTGATACCTTTCAACGGATGAAAGGTGAAATGGTTCATTATCTAGGCACTCTTCAACCCTTGGCCATTCCTAACTATGTTTGGACAAATATTTCTATGGATTTTATTGAAGGATTATCTAAGTCTGAAGGCAAATTTGTTATCTTTGTGGTAGTGGATCATCTTTCAAAATATGGTCACTTTTGTTCCCTATCCCATCCTTACACAACATCCGATGTTGCTCAAATTTTCCTTGATTCTATCTTTCACCTTTATGGTTTGCCCTCCTCAATTTTGTTCGATTGTAATCCAACCTTTACCAGTCACTTATGACAAGAATTGTTTAAGTTGTAGGGAAATCATCTCAAAATGAGTTCAACTTATCATCCACAAATGGATGGCCAAATAGAGATTGTCAACAAATGTTTAGAAATCTACCTTCGTTGCTTTCCTCAGATCATCCTATGCACTGGTCAAAATAAATTCCCTTTACCAAGTGGTGGTACAAAACTTCCTATCACATTGCAATGAAGGTTACCCATTTTGAGGTAGTTTATGGGTGCCCACCACCCATGCCTTCCTCCTACATTCTAGGTATCTCCAAGGTCCATGTAGTCAACACTACTCTTAGTCAGGATGCTGATGTCCTCCATCAATTGAAGATGAATTTGGATGTAACCCAAAATTGGATGCACCAATAGGCTAACCAAAACCATTCTAAGTGTAGTTTTGATGTGGGTGATATGGTTTTCCTTCATTTTTAGTCGTACAAATAGTTGTCCCTATAGATTTTAAGATACCAAAAACTTAATACAAAATACTATTGGCCCTACTAGGTGTTATAGTGAATTGGTGCCATAGCCTAAAGTTGGCCCTTCCACCTACATCAAAGCTCCGTCCTATTTTTCATATTTTCTCTCTCAAAAATGTGGTGGGAAATTAGGTACAGGTTCAATCTACACTTACAGAGTTAGATGAAGAAGATTCTATCTTGCTTGAACCCGAACAATTACTGGATCATCAAACTCACACTCTCTGCAACTGCACCATTACTGAAGTGCTTGTTTAGTGGCGTGGACTCCATCCAGAAGATGCTACATGGGAGTCTCTCCATAAGATCCAGAACTACTTTTCTCACCTTCAGATTTAAGGATAAAACTTTTTAAAGGGGAAGGATATGTTAGGATCCCATCCTAACATTACTTTGTAATTATCATTATTATGTAATGACCCACTTACAATGTTGAGGGATTCTATTATAATATTATTTTGTAATTCCTCATAATGTATGTGGTAAATAAGGTACCTAGCAAAGTGGTGCCATCACATGTAATCATTATCAAGATTGTAACCAATGGTGCTATTTCATATAACCATTATCAAGATTGTAACCGATGTTTGGTAGAAGATTCTAGCTTGAGTGGCATTTTTCATGTAAGCCAAGTGGTATTTTGCATGTAAGCCAACTCTTGAGCCTTTAGGTAGGATTGCATGTAGCTTTCTATTTAAAAGGCATGAAGCCATATACAAATGTATCTTTTTGTAATATAATTAAATATTGAAGGAGGTTGCCCCATTGAAGAGGCTTGTGATTTAGAGTTATTTGTGAGATTGTTTCAATTTTACAATTAATTTTTGCATAGTGTTATTCTATTATTGCATGTATTTTAGTTATCTTTTAGTATTGTGTGTGTGTGAGATTTATTTCAATAGTAGGTTTCTTACATTTGCATTGCTCCATTTGTTAAAATACAAAAATATTATTGTTGAAGTTGATTCTTTAAATATAGTCAATACGATCTTTGGTTTACAATCCCCTAACTAGAATATAACTAATATGATTGAGGAATCCAAGTGGGTGCTCCTAGACATGGAAAGAGTCCAAGTGAATCACATATATAGGAAAGGAAATAAGGTAGTAAACTTCCTAGTCAATTTGGGTGTGCTTTAAACCAATTTGTCTATTTGGTAAGAAAACTTCCCCCAAGACCTGAACTAGATGGAATCATATCATTCTAGATGTCTCTCCTCTTGGATGGGATGTTGAAATTTAGTTTTTAAAATCATGGTCAACTATCTCACATGGAATTAGAGCTCTTCTCTTGGATTGGTTGTATGTTCCAATTTTGGAGTAAGTTTGACAAGTCTTGGAAGGATTTACCTAGTGCTTGTTAGGTGTTTTTTGGGTACTTATATCCTCATTGGAGTCTCATTGTTGAATAAGTGCTTGAAACACCCCCATGAAGCTGGTTTTTTGGGCTCCATGTGGTGTTCCTTTGTCACCTAGGAAAAGCTTTGGGTGTCATATTCTTATTGAGAAGTTTGATTGTCTTCATGGTAGTGCAAGTGGCTCCCTATAGGTTATCTTAGATGAGGAAGTGTCTCATTTAGGCTGACTATGATATTATCCTTGTGACTTTGGCATGTGGACCTGATGGTGTGCCTCCAAAGGCTCTTGGTAATCATTCTTACGTGAGGGATCTTGTACCTCTATAGTCCTCCTAGACTCCCATGCTAGAATTCCTAGATTCCCATGTTGGAATTTCATTACTCCTCATTGTGCTGTCATGTGTTTTTTCTTGAGTTTTACCTCCTTATTGCAAGGTGGTAGATCAATTTTCTTATCAAGACTAGGTGTATTGTCTTGTTTTGTGTTGGATTTTTGATTGTCACAATCATTCAGTTGAGTGGGTAAGTTTTTTTGTACTATCCCCTATTATCAATGCCCTCATATTGCTGCTAAAATTGGTAAGTTTTGTTTCATGGTAATATTTAGCCATCCTATTTTATTGGTCTATTGGGTGTAAAATATTTCTTTGGGTTGGCTTGGTGAATGCCCTTGTTGTGAGTTCATTTCCTATCCCCTTATCTTGCTATTATTGTAAGCTTCATATTATGGAAGAATTTATTATTGAGCCCTTTGTCCTTTCCTTGGATGAAGAATTTAGAGTCATAATGAGGAATGGTAGTATCTTGGATTTCCTTAGAAGGTTTAGGGGCTATAATAGAGTGTTGTATTAAAATTTGGTATACTCCTATAAGAGGGGTATGATGAAATTTGAAGAGCTAAAATTTAAGATTTTGATTTTGATGATTGTTGAAGTTACCTGGTTGCCCTTGGAGGACCAATGTTTGAACAAGGAGAAACACTCCCTTGCAAAAGAGAACCATTTTTTGGAATAAGGCAAGGAGGTGGAAAATTTTTAGAATGGGTACTCATAGAAATTGTTGAAAGTGCCTTGGTATAGAGTGACCTTGGTTATCATGGATTACTTCACCTTAGATAGCAATAGGAAAATTCTCAAAAAATTTCACTTTGCATTCTTGAATCATTTGCATCATGGGAGAAAGATGAACATCCTAGAATTTCTACATAAGTGTTTGGAGAAATCAATGTTAAATTTCATAAATGGTGAGTCCTCAGACCCATTGCATCAAGGACTAATTAAGATTTTATATGAGCATATACTTAAGAAATGTGGTAGGTTGAAAATTCCAAAGCCACTAGTGGACTATCTTGCAAATTGTCACTGTAAGGAGAATTATCTGACCTCCCAACTTTCTAAATCATCCAATTATCACCTGATGGTTGACTAGAACACCAATACAATCACATTGAGTGGTAGAAGGGAAGATATTAAGTTGGGTTAGGGCACACCTAGAGATATCCCTTATAGAGTTGGTGGGACTATGAATAGAATCAGGAGGTCCAAATGCCTCTTCTCTAAGGTTGTGATAGCAGAGAAGACTCCTATGTGCATTTATGAGTTAGACTAGAAGGATTTTGGTATTACCAAGAAAAAGAAAAAACCTGTGAGGGTTCTTTGATCACGAAAAAATTTAATATCCAAGATCTTCACAACTCTCTAAATTCTAGAAATGATAGAAAGTTGGAGTTCATGAGATCCCTACTTAGTACCCTTAAGGTGGCTATATCATGCACTAAAAAGCTCAAGGCCATGCTAGAATGGGACCATTATGAAGTCTAATGTCTTTGGGTGGGAGATATTCTATTTAGTTCTTCCTATCATTTTTTGTATGGTTGGTTTTATTGGTTCACGTCATAGTGTTATGGGTTTTTAGTTGGGCAGGTTTTTGGAGTCATTATGAACACCATGTTCTCTTTTGGTTGGATGGTACTATTCATGTTGATGGTAGAGCCCTAGTTTTGGGGTAGATATTTTTTGGTTATCTCCAAGTACCCTTCTTGGTTGTAGCAGTTTATCTTTTGTAAAGGATTTGGGGTCCCTTTAAAAGCTCCTTCCTCTATCTAATCCAAAAAAAATTGTTTGAAGGTCTATATTAGATTTCACACTATCATCTAACCAATAAATCACATGTTAAAAAAGGGCCAGGTATTCAAGTGGACCAAAGAATGAAATATTCTTATTAGGAAATCAAGAAAGCCATGCCAAATACTCTAGTGGTGACCAATCCAAAATTTGATAAAGATTTAATCCTCTATGCCTATGGGGGTGAAATTGACATAGCAGTCATTCTAACTCAAAAAGATAATGAAAAGGATAAACATGTCATAGCCTTCTTTAGTCAATCTATCAAGGTGTATGAAGAATTCTATAGCTTTGTGGGGTATAAGATTTGATACAAATATTAAATAATTTTAAACACTTGATTTCAAATAATAAAATTATTACCAATGTTATTCATTCAAGTATAAAATATTACATCATGAATGGATAAATTAGTGAGAGAAGAGTAGGATGGATCACTAGGATCCTCAAATATGAAATTAAAATCAAGAAAACAAAGTTGATCAAAGGCATAGACCCTTGCTAAAATATCACTCAAGACATTGCTAACACTATAGTCAAGGAAGAAAAATACTTTTTTATCTTAATAAAGGAAGCACAAGAATGAGTACAATAGATGATGCCTTTCATTTAAGAAGGTAGATACCTATAAAACCTAAATAGAACAAAAAGGAGAAAATACGAAATACAAAATGCTCATTTTTTCCCAATTCAAAGTATTATATAGGAGAAATTTTGATGGCATCCTCCTAAGATGTGTCAAGACTGACTAAGTCACCTCACTACTTTAGGAATTCCATCAAGGGTTCTTAGGTGAGCACTTTTCAACCCACACCACTATAGTGAAAATCATGTGGGCCAGGTACTACTAGCCAACCATGTTCAATGATGCACACCAATGAGTAAGAGGATGTGACAATCATAAGTTCATTGGTAGAAAGCAAAGCACCCCCATGACCCTAAAGCTTATTATCTCTAATGAACCATTATCCCAATAGGAAATAGAATTAAGTGGTATGATCAATATACCCTCTAAAAAAGAACATTGATGGATCCTAATAGCTATAGATTAATTCATGATGTGGACAAAAGTGATCCCACTGAAGGAGGTGACTAGGAGGATCATTGTCTAGTTCTTAGAGAAAATTCTTACCAGTTTGTAATGTATAATATGATCACCATAATAATTCTAAGGCATTCATAAAAATTAAGGTAACCTAATTTTGAGTCTAGCATGACATCTACTTGAAAAATTCCTCCAATTATTTTCCTCAAGGCAACGGTCTAGTCAAGTCATGAAACAAAAAATTGCTCTACATATTGAAGAAAATCAACTTTAAAAATCAATTACTATGGCACCTATACATTAAAAAATATCTATGGGTGTAAAATAGCATTCCAAAGAAATCCTTTTTATGCTCCTCATATTCCTTAGTCTATGGCCAAGAAGCCAAGTTACCAATCATAATGGAGTTGCCTGCACTATAATTAGAATATCAACTAGAGATCCAAGAAAATGATTCCATGTCTTTGAGAATAGGAGAATTATTAAAGCTTGAAGAGTTAAGGGAAATGAATAGGGAATAGTTACTAATGCACTAAATTTTTATCAAGAGGTTGTTTGACTGGAAGGCCATAGCTCAAGAATTCTAGGTAGGCAAGTAGGTACTAAAGTGGGATAACGACTATAGTAAATTGAGCAAACATGCATAATTTAAAGATATATAAATTAGTCTTTATATTGTCATGGGATACAAAGAAAAATATATATTTGAAATGTCCTCCCTAGAATTGTAGGAACTTTCAATCCTAATTAACAAGATTTACCTAAAATATATCCACATTTAAAAAAAAGAAGAGATTTTTTTTGTTGGTGGTCTTATTGTACTAAAAAAGGATATTTCACATGATAAGCCTTGTCTAAAATTCCCTCAAGTGCATAATATCATACCTCATTCAAGCATAGCTAAATAAAGTGTACTGTTGTATGTAGGTAAGGAAAGCTTAAAAAAAAGCTTGACCTATGAATTCATATTCTACTACTTTGAAGAGAGTTTTGGACATCAAGATTTAACTAATATTTCCTAAATTATACTAGATTTCACCTCACTAATTGTTAGAAATAGATTATATTCCATCATTTGGGTTATGTAAATGTATCTTCCAAGGTACATACTTAGGACATTAGATTACTTTAGGGGGAAGTTATCTAGTTACTTCATGCAATGTAATAAATGCACAAGTGTCAATGTGCAAGTTGTAAATGTGCAAGGTGTCACTTGTACAACTAGATAGAGTGTTGGCCAAGTAACCTATTTTACCTATATAAGGAAGGCCTCATTGTTAGATAGATATAGAACAAGGAGAGTTAGTGACATAGTAGCTTAGAGCATCTTCGTAGGTAGTACAGTTCTGTGTGGATCACCATCCAGTGGTGATGGGTGCAATGTAGTCTAGTAGCTTTATTAATGGAGTGTTCACTTCCTCCATAGCTACATTGTATTCATTTATATCATTTCTATTTATTGCATGTCTCAGTCATCTAGCAGATTTACTTTCTTTCATATTATTCTGCATCTCGTGATTGTTATCTCCCTTTGCATATTATATCAAAAGCTAATAGTGGTATCAGAGCTATGGTAGATCTAGTCTATGTAGGTCTATAGGAAAACCACCATCATTATTGAGCCTAAGTGTTTTGTCAACCTGACACACCATTGGACCAATCACTATCAAAATATCTCAGAAGAATCTAGGTGGTAGAATTAGGGAGAGTCACAAGTGAGGACTGAAAGAAATCTCAGTTCCAAAAAATATTGAGATTGCATTTGACTAGAGTCTTTCCATAGAGTTATAGGAAAAACTCATGAAGACCAGGACTCAACATTCAATCCACTAGATTGATAGATCATCTAGTGAAGATCTAGGATATCTAGAATTTGCTAACTATTGCCCAAAGTTTCTTTTGTTGTAGATAATTAATTCTTAGAGGATTGGTACTCCTCCTATGATATAAATCTAGGAGACTCCAACTTCATTGCTTGAAGGTCGATGTGCCCTCATAGTGCAGATATTAGTTCCTTGTGCAAGAGAAGAACACTGTGGAAGAAGACTTCTGGAGAAGAGGTATGGTGAAGTTAGGAGACTAAAGATCTCCATTGCTATATTGAAGAACTTCATAATTGAATAATAGGCCATAGAAGCCTTGATACAAAAGGCCATAGTAGCCTTGAAGAATAGGCCATAGAAGCCTTGATACAAAAATGCCATAGTAGCCTTGAAGAAAAGGCCATAAAAGCCTTGAAGTAGAAGCCACAAAAGCCTTGATACTAAAAAGGCCATAAAAGCCTTGATACTAAAATAGGCCATAGAAGCCTTGATCCTGAAGAAGAATTTGAAAGGAATATCTGATTTAGAAGTAGATTAATATTTTGGTATTAACATTTTTGTTGTAGGGAAAGAAGATTCAGTGAGTTGGGAAACTTCCTACAAGAAATTTAGGAAGAGTATCTTCTTCAGAATCAATTCAGCACCTGAAGCAAAAGATATTAGGAGAAGATCTCATTGAAGGACTTCTAGACTTGGAAGAAGAAGAAGGACTAGGAGAGTCTTGCTCGAATCTAGAAGTAGCAGAATCAGATATCTAGGAGTAGATCACACCACCAACACTTCCAAGAGTAGAAGGTTGAAGAGGTCTCAAGGGAAGACCAGTAGAAGCTGCAAGATCAAAGACCTTGGGAAGGTCTCATCGAGCATCCAAAAAAATGCTAGGAAAGCCTTACTGAAGAAATCATCAAAGGAGATCTCACTGGAGAAATCCACTACCAAGGAGAAGCCCCTGATAGTGAAGGACTTGGGACAATTATCGCCATCCGACAACAAGCCCAAGAGAAGGAGAATTTGGCAAGGAGTGCCAAATCTGAGAAGAAGAATTTGGCAAGGAGTGCCAAATTTTAGAAGAAGAATCTAGTGAAAGACCTCAAGACATTCAGAATCTTGAGAAGAAGATCCTGCTTGAAGTCAGAATTTGACAAGAAGACTTGAAGATAGAAGAAGCTCATCAAATCTAGGAGATTTGAAGATTACCTCTCATAGCAAGAAGGCACCTCTTCAGAGATAGAGACTTCTCCAAATCTATAGTAGAAGGAGGAGACCACAAGAGGAGAACAAGCCACCAAATCTTAGGCTCATGAAAGAAAGTTTGAGACCATCATTTGGTGAAGAAGGAGTTGTTCAAGATAGTCTACAAAAAGCTACAAGATCCTACTCGAAGTAGCAACTTGGTGATCTTAGACACCAAGATCCACATCCTCTATAGAAGTGGCAAAAGGAGCTACAAAATTTTATAAAAATGTATGCAACTACTGGTGCTAACTAACTCATTAATTAGACTACTTATCATATTCATTAGAGCACCTTATTTGGATTAAAGTTGCATGAAGAAAAAGTAGATTACAGTCTTCAAAAGTGCAAAAAGGAAAAGGTTCTTTTTAAGGTTCATTTGCACATTAATTAGGAGTTGATTAGATTTCAGAATTATATCTATCAACTACCTATCATCTACTTTGGAAATAGAAAAGAATACTAAGCCCTACAATATTAGTTGTAGTGAATTTGCAGAATAACTCTTGAAGATTCATTTTAGGTTATTCTTGATTAGTTGCAGTAAATTGATTAAGTGCATTATCTTGAGAGTTGATTGGAGTGATAAGGTGAAATTGTTAGTGCATTAAAAATAAATTCTATTAGATTTATTTGCACTATTATACTACTCTCAAAAGAAATTAGTTTTGTGTTCTTGAAGGGCACAAAATCTGATTTGTATCAAGTGTCTAAAGACACTATTGAAGCACAAAAATCTGCAACTTGTAGTGGCCAAAAGAAGCCACCCAAAAAGGTTAGAATCCTCCAAAACTTGGAGAAGAACACAACTAACCAAAAATAGAAATAGAAGCTTCAAATATTGAGACTTGGTGAGTCTCAAATCCAAAGCATTACAAGATTGGATGCAAGAAAAGAAAGTGCAGAAAATTGCATAAATTAAAAAGCTTCTATCTACTGTTATCTAAGATTGGATTTTTTATCAAAGTGTCCAAGAAAAAAGGGGAAGGTGTCTACTCATAAAAGACAACCTCAAAACCCTTGTATTGTAGGAGAAAAATCTGCCATAAAACCAGAATTTTAGATCTGAAATAAGAGTGCAAAAGAAGGTGCATCAAAGGAGGTTTATGTACAATATATAGTACATTTTATTGCACTACTTTAATCTGGTTTTTTACAGCCCAAGAGCATATTTGAATGTGCCCCAAAAAGGCACAATATCTATAGGAAAAAGCATCCAAGAAAGGCCAAACGTAAGCACTCTTCTTCCCAAGCAATAGGAGCCACTCAAAGGGCTCATCTTGGATGGACGAACCTGCAAAAACAAAGCCCACAAGAGGCTATCATCAAAGCTACATTTACGTAGATAAAAGAGTGCACATCTACCAATGTGGTATGGATAACATCCACATCTACCAACATGGGATGAACATCATCTACACTACAAAGAGAAGGCGTCTACTTCTACCAACATGAGAGACAGACAACATCCACATCTATCAACATGGGATGAACAACATCTACACTACAAAGAAGCACAAGAATTAATACATTGGAGGCATAGAAGATAAAGAGCAAAGGAGCTACATTCAAATTCTTAAACTTGGTGAAGATCATCCACCAAAGGAAGCATCAAAATCGCTATTCAAGCTCCATAGTGCCTCATCAATCCACCTACAGAAGATAAGTTTGCTTGCTGCTCAAGAAACATAGCAAAGCAAAGGAATGGCATACAAAAGGACTTAAGGAGTTATAATAATCTCCTTGGAAGGCGTTACAAGGAAGGACTTCATGCAGAGAGCGTGAATGCCACTTGGCATCAATCTTCTAAGGTGCATACATTACAAGAACTTTCATCTCTCAACGCTCATCAACCTCAAGCATACATTACAAATGTGGTGACACTTGTTATCCTCCACAAGTCCCACATGAGTGAGCATACATTACAGAGTGACCAAGAGGTATTGAACAAGAAAGAGGTACATTAGAAAAGGAGGAGTGCTCATACGTAACGGATGTGACACGTGTCACAAGGCTCAAGTTTATTCCTCCAATAAAAGGTGCTCGAAGTCCAAAGATCACAACACAATGAAACGTAGTCAAAGCTAGTCAAGCACAGCGTGGAAGGAAGGAAGAAGGAGCATTAAAGGCTCCTGGTCTTGAAGGTCAAACCTTCCTATTTGCAATGTCTACGTTCCAGCATTGAAGATGAGCATCTCCATTGATTCCAACACCCAAGGGAACTTTAACACCGCTATTATATCCAGCCAAAGGAAGCACCAAAGAGTGAGGAGATTAGCATAAAAAGGTAAGGTTTAAATCCCACTTTATTATTGCTTTCAATTTTGGAGATATAAGGGTTATAAGCTAAGGTTGAAATTTAGATTTTTGAAAGCAAAAGCTATAAGGGATAACTTACCAAATTAAAATAATATTTGCAACTCAACCTAGGAGAAATAAGGAATTCGACTTGGATTAATTTCTTTAATATTTTGCAAATATTATTAATTTTCTAATTTTCCAAATTTGGGAGTGATAAGGGTTACAACATCAAACTAGGTCTTTGGAAATTAGAAATTAAAACCTAAGGGTTATAAAAAGAGGTTATTAAATATTTTTTGTTAAGGTTGGAAATTTATGATTTTCTTGTCTCTAAATTTCTCAAAAAGGGACAAAAGGAATCCAACATTAAAACCTCTTCAAAAATTGGAAAAGTGCTTAGTTCAATTAGGAGAAATAAGGTGTTAGAAAAGTTGATTTTTGACCTTTACAAAACTGTACAAAATCAACCATAAATTGAACTTTATTTTACAAAAGCACTATATCATATTCCAAAATCATTAGGGAGTCATAAGGCATTCTACAAAACTTGATCAAAGGTTGTCAAGTTGGGAAGATATAAGCTTTCTTCAAAACCTAAAATTAGGTGTTCATACTCTCATTACTAGGGAGACATAAGGAAGCCTACAAATCTAAAATATTACTAAAGGTTTCATCAAATCAAGCTTATATACTTCAATTAGGGTTTGCATATCCTAATATAGGGAGCTATAAAGTAGACTACTCTATCTCAAAGAATTCAGGTTATACAAATGGCTACTAGCATGCTAAGTGGAATAAGGAAAATACCAATATGGATTAAAAACCTGATGGATTACAATGATGTAAAGGGAAAAGAAAAGGAAGAACCAATACAATGCGAAATAAGTTCTGAAATTAACAACTATGATGATTCATTCAATGAATCTAATGATCAAAAATAGGAAAAGAATGATCAACAAGTCTTTATACAAAAAGGGAAATATGGAATAGCTTCAATCGTGCACATATGGTTAGAAGGTCTTATCAAGGAGATAGACAAACATGATATTCCTAAGATAAACTACAAAATTGCTAGATCATCTTTATTGTGCACTCATTGCAATCAATATGGTCATGAAAAAATCAATTGTTGGAGTTTTCATCCATGCAAATATTGTGATGGGATAAATCACTCATCTTTCTCCTATCACTTCAAACACAGATACTATAAAGACTATGAAAGAAGATTACTTCAAAGAATAAATTGTTATCTTCAGGAACTTATTCCAGATGGATCTACTAACATTGAGCTCAAGGTTGATACTTATGAAGGACAGAGAAATAGGTCTTACAAAGGTACAAAGGAAGGAAGAAGGGTCAATTCAGATCCACTCAAGGCATGCACTATCATGAGAGCAATGGTCCATCAAAGATGCCTGACATCAAGGAACAAAGAATGGAAAGAGACAAGAAGCCATGACATGAAGACTAAAGCAGTAGGAAAAGAACCAGATCAAGACTGCTCTGAACAAACCAAAGATCATCCAATAGATGAAGATCCATATTGAAGACTAAAAGTCTTCAATACCCAAATAATGTAATACATGGGGGTGTTAGAAATAGATTATATTCCATCATTTGGGTTATGTAAATGTATCTTCCAAGGTACATACTTAGGACATTAGATTACTTTAGGGGAAAGTTATCTAGTTACTTCATGCAATGTAATAAATGCACAAGTGTCAATGTGCAAGTTGTAAATGTGCAAGGTGTCACTTGTACATCTAGATAGAGTGTTGGCCAAGTAACCTATTTTACCTATATAAGGAAGACCTCATTGTTAGATAGATAGAATAGGGAGAGTCAGTGACATAGTAGCTTAGAGCATCTTCGTAGGTAGTACAGTTTTGTGTGGATCACCATCCAGTGGTGATGGGTGCAATGTAGTCCAGTAGCTTTATTAATGGAGTGTTCACTTCCTCCATAGCTACATTGTATTCATTTATATCATTTCTATTTATTGCATGTCTCAATCATCTAGCAGATTTACTTTCTTTCATATTATTCTGCATCTCGTGATTGTTATCTCCCTTTGCATATTATATCAAAAGCTAACACTCATGTATAACTAAATGAGATACAAAGTTGATGTAGCCAAGAAAGAACTTGACTAAAGCTCAACCAATCTAACTCATGCCCTATACCATGAACAAAGAAAATTTTTAATCCCATAAACCAAGTTCTTTATGATAACTGGGTGTGACCCCCTACCACCTACTCAAATATGCTTGATAGCTAAATAGGTGGTGAGGTTATCGCATGTAGTAGTGATTACCAAGGATCTTGATTGATGAGATTACAATTACATCACAAAATTTATCCAAGACCTCATATGCATCAAATCTAGGAGGAGAGCAAGGCACCCAAGTGCCTCAGGGAAGGAAGAACTAGTGAAAATCCTTAAAATAGACTACCTTTATTATAGAAATGCCAAATAAGATCTGCATATTATGGGGATGTTACAAGGATGCACTCATGCAAGTCTCACCAGTGATGCACATGTGATCAATGATCAACCTTATTTAGGTTGAAACCCACAAGAAAATCTGATTTCTAAGAGATCTTGATATAAAAATATCATGCTAGCCTCACAATGTAATTTACATTGGTTCAAGTCATGTGATTGATGAGACACTGGATAATGAGAGATTGAGCATTCATTTTTAGTGTTTCACAATAGGCATGTTCCCAGACCAAGAACTAGAAAGCTCTCTAAAATTAGATTTTTGGGGAAAGAGAGTTACAGGAAGATCGTACTACACTCTAGTATTTTGAGTAATGAAGAGTGACACTTAGGATAAATTATTGACCTCTTACCTTGTGAAGTTCATCGATATCAACCTCTCAAGGAGATACACCTAAAGCTTGCATGTTTTATAAAAAGTAATTTATGGGAAAGACAAATGTAGAATGTATGATTAGGATAGCAATGGATGATATTGAAGATTCCACTAGCATGATGGACTTAAAATAAAATACAACTATGTTTTAATGGAAACATTTAAAATTGACCAATCAAAAGGAAAGGGCACATAAGACAAGGAGCCCTGGAGACCTAGAAGAAATTTTTGGCTATCCCTATCAACCATAAATAAGAAGGACTACATGCATACAAATTTATAATGGTTGGGAGGAATATAATCTTATTAATATTTCCCCTAATATACCTCATTACACCATTAGCAGTCAAGACTTCGAAGAGCTCTAAAGTGTAGAAGACCATTAAGCTAGTGTGTAAGGAAGAGAGAGTTGTAGCATAGCTCACAAGAGCCATGGATTCTAAAAGGAAGAGCTCATACACCACTTCATACTCTATGACAACATGCTCTAATGCTAAAAAAATTAGTCATGCTCGAGAAAATGGATCTCCCATGCCTTGTTATTGATGTAGGTAAAAAAGTAGTAGATCCCAAGCTCTTAAGGAGAATTAATAGTTTGAAGGAGGATACCTATCATAGGAGCATTGAAAAATACATTGAGTTGTTTCCTTCAAGGATTTAGAAATGCTACTTAGCCCAATATATGCTTCCTTAATACACATATTTTATGAGTTGGTGAGTGTGTGTACTTCCCATTACAACTCCTAGCATAGGGAAGTCAAATATTGTGATGATAATTTTAAGATAGTCATCTTAGCCAAGGCCATGTAGGAAATGTTTATGGTTCCTAAAAGGTTCATAGTAAAACTAGCAACTACTAACTAATCTCAAATTCAAGAAAAATTATACTATCTAAACTCCAAACTCGATAAGAAGGAGTCCTCTATGCTAGAATTCCCCTTATGGTAGGAAAACTTAAAAAATAATGCCCATGATGTTCTAATCATGGCAACTTTTATCTTTGGTGTAGAAGATTACAAGAGGGTATTTTCAGAGGATCTAGATGTCTTGAACATGCTTGTGTTGCATAACTTTTATTATTAAACATGAACCATTCACCAATATGCAAAAATATCAAATCATTCATCCACAATAACAATCCACAAATGAGAGAGAGATAGATAATACCCTTAAGGTAGGGCAACACCAATAATAATCCTTAAGGAAGGAATAACTCCACAAGATCTCCCAAGATGAGAGGCCACTTCGTGGGCACGACGATTACATAAGATTCTTCTTCAATGATATGAATCCCCTACAATGACAAATATCTCTTCTTTATATATCCATATTCTTATTCTACTTTGGAGAGCCTAAAACTAATATTATATTATATTAAAATATAATATAATGTTATAATACAATCAACCTTGGGTTATGTGTGGCCCATGCCAACCCTTATACAATATAATAATATATCCCCAAATATCTATTCCTAGGTACCCTACCATGCCACCCTCCTTACAAATGTTTCGTCCTCGAAACATATGAAGAAACCTGATAGTATGATTTGCTAAGCAATGTTAGCAATTGGTACCAATCTTGCTCATCCATCCATCCAAGTGAAACTCGATGATGCTGGTACGCCATTTTGTTACTTGAGTATCCAAATCTGCTTTGTTGGCTCCACGCTTCTGCGACTGTATTTTGATAACTTGAATGATGGGTCCACTTATTCCTTGATGCTGATGAACCATGCTGAAAACCATGATCACTATGCTTTCTTTGCCAAACACTGCCATAGTTGGTGCCCTGTTGATTACATGTAGAACCATAATGTTGTTGCCTTGAACCATGCCTCCAATATTTTTTTCGCTCATGGTGGTGTGGATGGCGATATGGTGCAACCTTTACTTGATGTTCTACCTTCTTTGACTTTTCAACCTTTGGCTTCATTGTTATAAATTCTTCTACACCTTGTTCTTTCATTTTATCTTTGTTTGGTGTGTCCTTGTGCTCTTCTATCAAATATTCCTTGGACTCTGTTGTTGCTATCGCCTTCGTGGATTCTGTTTCCTGTTCTTCAATTTGTTCTTCTACAACCACTTCTTGATTTTCCTTGTATCCTTGCTCCTAAAGTTGAGAAATATCCTTCTTGGATTCTGTTTCATGTTCTTCAATTTGTTCTTCTACAACTGCTTCGTGATTTTCCTTGGATCCCTGCTCCTTAAGATGAGAAATATCCTGTAATGTTATCTTCTTTTTCTGTACCATAACTTCATAAACTTCTTTTGCACATTAATGTTAACAGTACCCAAAGAATCTAACCAAGGATAACCAAGAACAATATCCTTATCATCCATCTCAATAGCATAGAAATCTGAATGTAAAACATATTTATCCATGGTGATCTTTAAATCTTCAAAAATATGAACATTCTCACCCTCTAGCTGTATGTCCTTGATTTTTGTTGCTTGAACTTGCAACTTCTTAGCCAAAGCAATATTAATAAAATTATATCTACTACCAGGGTCAATGGAAATAATAACTTGTTCCTTTTGAATGCTTCCATGAACCTGCATAATAGACTTTTTAGATTCAAACAAATTTCTTTGTCCATTTTCTAATTTATCTTCTACCAAAGGTATGGTTTCCTCTGTCTGCATACTGAAATCTTTTTTATCTTCTACCACGTCTTTGGAATTTTCTAGCTCTCTTTTTATTTCCTTTTGTTCTTTTTGAAACATATTTATTTCTTCTTCATAGCCCTTGATGGTGGCCTTCAAACTAGCTATCTTTTTATATGGGTCCCATGTACTCAAGAATGCATGCTCTATTTCATCCCAAGTGTATTCATTATTCCTTTCTTCACGAAACTTTGCCAACCAACGCAAAGCCTTCCCTTGAAGACATAAACCAAGCACGGATTTCCCCCATAAGACATTACAATACCGAGATCTAAAATTTTTCCACCATTCTCGAGCATCAATATCATCTTCTCCAGAAAAACGTTGGTTTTCCATTGTTCATGCCCTAATGCAACTAGGGTTTTATGGAAAAAAATATCCTCCCACCAAGTTGAAGCTAAAAATCCCATAAAAAACTACATCTGCAGTTTTTTTTTTCTTCCAACAAAATAAAGTGCAACTGATTTGCTTACCCGAACTAAACAAATTGTCTTTTGAAAAATTCGCGACTTGAAAATTCGTCACTTTCCTTGTTCCATATGGCTGACTTCAAAAGGTCGTATCTCCATCAATATTGCTCATATTCCTTCATATGACCACTCATTTTAAAGCTCTTCAAATTCTGCACAATCTGATCCAAGAATCGCCTAAATCGGATTAACTATCGCAAAGATATGGCTTCTGAAAGATGAGGTGTTTTTCCAAAAAAAATCTGCGAAATTCGTCACTATCCTTGTTTCGGATGACTAACTTCAAAAGGTCGTATCTCCCTCAATACTACTCAGATTCCATCATATGACCACTCATTTTAAAGCTCTTCAAATTCTGCACAATATGATCCAAGAATCGGATAAACTTGCGCAGAGATATGGCTCCTGAAAGATGAGATGTTTTTCCAAAAAAAATTGCCCTAATTCTAGGGTTTCACACAAAAATCCCCACTTTGCCAAAATCGTTGCTCTGATACCACTTGTTGCATAACTTTTATTATTAAACATGAACCATTCACCAATATTCAAAAATATCAAATCATTCATCCACAATAACAATCCACAAATGAGAGAGAGATAGATAATACCCTTAAGGTAGGGCAACACCAATAATAATCCTTAAGGAAGGAATAACTCCACAAGATCTCACAAGATGAGAGGCCACTTCGTGGGCACGACGATTACATAAGATTCTTCTTCAATGATATGAATCCCCTACAATGACAAATATCTCTTCTTTATATATCCATATTCTTATTCTACTTTGGAGAGCCTAAAACTAATATTATATTATATTAAAATATAATATAATATTATAATACAATCAACCTTGGGTTATGTGTGGCCCATGCCAACCCTTATACAATATAATAATATATCCCCAAATATCTATTCCTAGGTACCCTACCATGCTAAGGTATACCCCAAGAGATAGAATGCTAAATTTTTATTTTAGCTCCTTCATAGTTGACCAGATCCATGAAGGGTTGTAAAGTTTTAGGGACATCCCTACATTTAGGTATGGCTCATTTTAGACACACCTAACATTATTTCAAAACCCTTGGTTATATAAGCATTTAGGCTTGAATATGGAAGATGAGGATGACCAATTGCAACCTACCTCCTTATGGACTAGATTTATTTATCGAACTTCATCCTATTACACCTTAATGGAAGAATTATAAATGCCAACCCTAAGTGTAGTTGAAGGAGTAAATCATTAGCACATTCTAAAAGTTAATACTAGAGATCTACATTTCTAATATAAAGTAGACTAGTTTCTCTTTGAAGATGCAACTATTATCTATATGCATGGATTTGCTAATCCTATATACTTGCTACCAAGGTACATGACCTAGAGGATGGTCTCCCTTGAGATGCTGAAGTAGTTGGATATGATCAATGCTACCTACAAAAGTGGAAAAAGTAAATCAATATTCTACAAGCTTTTGATAAAACTAGGAGAGGTGTCTCTACTAAAGATAAATATGACCCCACCCTAGAAGAAAAGTTGAAAGAATTGGGTCTCAAAAATTTTATGAATCATAGCATTATGACCCAAAAGGAAAAATTATTAAATAGCTATCAGGTATAAAAATACCCAAAAAAATTAGCATGATCCTAGGCCATAAATAGAATCCTATCAAAGAACCAAAGAGGGAACCTACTCATTTATCTAGAGGGAACACTTCTTACCATACAAGCTATAATAGAAGCTATATTTTTATTTCTATGAAGTGGCTAGCAAGGTAAACCCCAAATCTTGTATTTCCAAAAATAATAGGAACATTTTGTAGGAATGGGGTTAGAAGGATGAAAAATTGAAAATTGGTAGAATTTTTGCTAGGAATTGGGTGATATAATAGTAATGTCTAGGGAATGAAAGGAATATGAGGTATTTTTCTATAAGTATTAAAAAGAGCATGAAGAGAAATCCAAGGAGAATATTTGACTGAGAAGTCATGCCAATCGGTAAGAATAGGAAGATTTCAACGAGTTAACATCCACATCCTTCTAGACACACCACTGAAACCATAAATTCTCCCCATTGATACTTCCATTCTAGAGCCACCCAATACAACTACATCAGCTCAAATAACACCCTCACTAGAAAGGAAAACACATGAAATATAGAGCCAAGATGAATTTTTAAAATGCCATCCCCTAACACCAAGATGTCCACAAAGCAAAAGAGAAGCAAGGCCCAATATAAGGACACCCTTTTATTTCCCCAAAGGTAGCTCTTAAAGTTATTCCATAGGTACTAAAATAAACTACCCCATTAGCTAAAATACTATCCACCTCACCACCTACCACTTCCATTATGGTAGCATCCTCCCTAGGTTCCCCTTGTATCATTACCCCCATATCTACTGGCCAATCTAGAGGAATTCAAGGAGAATATTTGAGTGAGAAGTCATGCCAATCGATAAGAATAGAAAGGTACCAATGAGTTAGCATCCACATCCTTCTAGACACACCATTGAAACCATAAATTATTCCCATTGATACTTCCATTCTAGAGCCACCCAACCCAACTACATCAGTTCAACTGACACCCTCACTAGAAAGGAAAATACAAGAAATATAGAGCCAATATGAATTATTAAAAATCCATCCCTTAACACCAAGATGACCACAAAGTAAAAGAGAATCAAGGCCTGATCTAAGGACACCCTTTCATTTTCCATAGAGATAGCTCCTAAAGTTATTCCATAGTTACTAAAATAAACTACCCCATTAGATAAAAAACTATCCACCTCACCACCTACCACTTCCATTCTGGTAGCATCCTCCCTAGGTTACCCTTGTATCATTACCCCCATATCTACTAGCCAATCCAAAGGAATTCAAGGAGAATATTTGAGTGAGAGAGAAGTCATGACAATCGATAAGAATAGGAAGGTCCCAATGAGTTAGCATCCACATCCTTCTAGACACACCACTGAAACCATACATTCTTTGCATTGATACTTCCATTCTAGATCCACCCAACCCAACTACATAAGATCAACTAAAACCCTCACTAGAAAGGAAAACACATGAAATATAGATCCAATATGAATATTTAAATATCTATCCCCTAATACCAAGATATGCACAAAGCAAAAGAGAAGCAAGGTCCAATATAAGGACACCCTTTCATTTCCACCATAGGTAGCTCATAAAGTTATTCCATAGGTACTAAAATAAACTACCCCATTAGCTAAAATACTATCCACCTCACCAACTACCACTTCCATTATGGTAGCATCCTCCTTAGGTTCCCCTTGTATCATTATTCCCATTTCTACTGGCAAATACACTCCTCTACCACTTTTCACATCCCAAAAAATCTAGTTTTTTGCACCCAACATCCCATATTTGAGTGCCAAATCTATCCTCATGATCCTAACCCTCATAGAACAAACAACTACTCTACTCTTCCTAGAACCATTAGGCCTATCCCTAGAAAGTCAATGATAATTATCTGTTCCTTAGTATGTCACCTCTATATTTGACTTGCTACCCCAATTTGAATAATCTTAGGAGTAGACATAGTAGCATGTGTAATAGGAAGTGGCAAGGTGATTAGAACAACCTACCATGATGTAGATAAGGACTAAATACAATTCTTAGAACATGGTAATGTGCCCAGTTCATTTCTAACCTATCATCTCCAAGGAAAAGAGCTGCAAGCCTAGGATTATAAAGTAGCTATGAAAAATATTAGCCTTAAGTATTAGAAGCCAAAATATAAGGTTTGGTTCATTTAGCAAGTGCATAACATTGCAAGCCATAAATATGTAACTTATGCAAGGAGGCTAGTAAGGGAGGAGAATGAGCTTGAAAAGACTAAGCATACACTCAAAGCTTCCAAAGTGGAGGTCCAAGAAATAAATTATTAATTGAACCATCTCATGATGTAATTTGAGTAGGCAAAATCAATGGAAAAAGAGCTAAAAGAGTAGAAGATACAAGTCTCCAAGCTATATTAGAAGGTGAGAAATGTAGAGAAAATATCTGAGATAGGATGGGTACTCTCGAATGGTGTCATAGAAGTAGTTGAAGGTATGATACATATACTTGAGTTCATCCAAGTAGTCTCATCATGTAATGTTGAGGTTAATAGGAAAATAGAGCATGTTTTGATAGCTATCACTTCATTATTTTCTAAGGTGAAGGTATTCAAAAATTTAATGTAGTCAAGCAATACAAAATGGGTAGTTGCAAGAATTACTAATCAAGAAGTAGTAACCCATATAATTATCAAGGTCATAGTGGTAGAGTAGGCCACAAACCATTACAAGGATTATGTTGAAGCTCTAGATTGGATGGTGGGGGAATGAGAAGAACACATCCTATTTTTTGTGTAAAAGGGTATTCCTTCTCCTTGGACTACAAATTATGAACCCCTTTTGGACAAAGAGTTCTAGAAAAATATAAAGTAGTAGAGAAGAATTGATATGCTACTAGAATTACCCACTATTTATAAGGTAGCATGGTCCATGAAACCATTGATTTAGCTCAACATTAACCTTTGGAAATTCATGGGCAAAACTACCCACAACTATCCTTACAACCAATGGTAGTTCAACAAAAGTTACCTTTAGCTCACCCAAATGAATCTTCCATTATAAAGTGAATGGGGAGAGGTTATAAAAATAATAAATAAACTTTATTAGCCTCCCCAAATTATTATTAGGTCCTCCATTGTGAATCCACACCTAAGGAATATGGCTATCGTATTTAGGGTCCATCACTAGAAAGTTGGATATCCTTGTGAACTGCTATAAGTATAGTGAATTCACTACATGCTAGATCTGGCTAATATCAACAAAACAAAAGTAAGTTATCAAGTTCACTTGTAAGGAAAAAATACCAAATAAATATCCCAAACTAGAGTTTCAAAGAGAGGTTGAAGTGGTAAAAACATAAAGTAAGAAAAATTAGACTCCTAGAAAAAGTTTAAATAATAACTAATGCAAAAGAGTGGTAGCTAGATCCCTAAAGACAAAAGCAACCACAAAATTATAGAAGCCAGAGTATTGGTAAAATTCTAGGGCCACATCATGTGCAAAATAACAATCATCAAGATTATGAATAAAGGATCAATAGAAATAAGTGACAACCGAATTTGGTGGGAAATGATGTTTTGAAAGTAGGGGAGGGAAAAAGTGGGGTCCACATGATCAACATGAGCCTTAATATTGGCAAGATACTTCCATAACAAATAATATCTACCTTAGCGATCATCACCAAATTCTATATTTCCAAAGAAGGAAAGACTCATAAATATTTAGTGTTTTATATTTGGAGTGTGTGTTTATTATTTAGGTATATAGTATGTATCATGTATTTGAGATATGAGTTAAAGGTGTCTTGTATGTAAGTGAAGAGTTGTACGAGATGTCAAGTAGGTAAGTGTGAGTTATAAAAATTAGGTATCATGTTTAGAAGTAGGTAATTATGTAATCATGAGATACTTTGTAATCATGGTAAATATGAAATATCAAGAGAGATGCACATGAAGCATCTCATGTAATTATATATTGAAGACAAATATTTATATTATATATCAAAGTAGTAATGCATTTATGCATTCTATAGTAATTTTTTTATCAATAATATTTAAGTGTTTTCTATGTACATTATTTTAAGTAAATTATTGTGAGATCCTATGGAAATTATCTTGTGAGTTGAGTGGTGATTTGCTAACATTGGTATTAGAGCTATGATGGAGAGTTTTTAGATTTTGAAAGAGATACCAGTGAGTATACCATATTTTTAAGAAGCCAAGACTTGAAGAAAGAAGCCTCATGATTGCACTAAAGTTATCTATGATAATAC
Organism: Wollemia nobilis; assembly: GCA_028583015.1. NCBI lineage: Eukaryota > Viridiplantae > Streptophyta > Pinopsida > Araucariales > Araucariaceae > Wollemia > Wollemia nobilis. The sequence goes on along the minus strand of JAQPPZ010017049.1, from coordinate 79,485 downwards.
AAAGACACATTTATGAAGATTGAATATTGAAGAGGATAAATAAAATAATAAGGAAGAAAGAATCTAGGTTGATTTCACCCAAAGATTACAAAAAAAGAGGGTTGAGGTCACCCAACATTGAATATAGCTAGCTCAAAAGATTGCTATAAAATGTAGGAAATAGAAGGATTGTCACATAAGGTAGATTTAATTTGAATAAATTGATTTTATTAAGATAATTTTATTGAAGAGAAGAATATTTTTAGAGGAAGGAAGAATTAATATTGTTTCTAGGAGATATAAGATGAATATTTTTTTGGAGGAAGAAAATTATGGGAGTTATAATAAGGGGAGATTTATATATTTGAGGAAGAAGTTTGAATTAATTTGAAGATGAAAATTAATATTTTTGAGAGATAAGAAGAAATTTAAGAAGGAAATATTATATTGAGAAGAAGAAGAAAATAAGCAAAAGGTATAAGAGAAGCTGAAATACAAAGCCACGAGTGAAGTTGAAGAACATTCAAAATTCTATGAAGGTCCATGACTATTAAAGGATCCATAATTAGTAGTAGTAATGTAACACAAATGGACTTGCATAAATATCAGGTGAGTTTCATTATCATTTTTTTTAAATCTTGAAAAAAAGAGCAACAAATTGTTTAAAAAGGAAGAAAAGTATCCAACAATCTAGAACATGCAGACGAATGAAAAACATTACATATAGAAGAAGTTTGGTTAATTAAAGCATTTTAAAAGCAAGGGATGTTATGAAAATAATAACATGCATATTAACATGTGGTTACAAAGTGAGGTGTTTGATGAATATATTCAAGATAATGTTGTAATATTAAAAAAATGTGTATGGTTATTATTTCCAAATATATACAAATGGTTAATGAAATAATTAGAGTACAAGTCACAATTGAGATTATTGAGAAGTGTGATCTCTAACATCCACTCGGGGATGAAATTTATCATAGTAAAAATCTTTCTATATTTGAGGCATATGTTGACAAGGATAAGAAAGAACATTTTTACAATTAAAGATGGGCTTGCAAGGTGAATGACTCATTGTTACTAGTGGTAGGTGGTAGTAATGATATAATTTAAGTTATTGATACTGCAAATGAAAAGATAAACAATATTTTTGTTGAGCATGGAGATTCTATGAATGAAATAAGGAATCAAGTATTGAAACCTTCCCTTATTGCATCCATAAGCAAAGATGACTCTATATGGCTATGGAATGTACAAAATTGTATGCATTTTGATATTTACTAAAGCTGGGGAACATAGAAATGAAGTTACTAGTGTGAAATTTCATCCTTCATATATATATATATATAAAATTTCAAATTGTGACATGAACAACATAGTCAAGATTTGATCAATAAGAGAGTTTTAGACCTATATTGAGAGGTCATTCACCTAGACTAATTTACCCTCAAAATTCCCCATAAAATATGTGCAATTTTCTATACTTATTGTTGCCATTCATTTGAATTATATGGATTGCAATAGAGGGATTGGAGATTTAATTTTACCAAAGAGCATGGATAATGAAGTAGTATGAGAACATTATAGCAAGGTGAAAAGTACTAGTGATGGTGTTATGGATGTCCTAAAAAAGTATCCAGTGTTAGAATGCGATATTTGGTTTATCAAAATTTTATGTGATTTCCACAACAAAGCAACAACCATGTCAAATAGAAGGCATATAGGAAACACTAGAAATAATTTTCAAATATCACTAGTGGTAGCAATAGTGAATTGCAAAGACAATATAGGTGTTAAAATCTTATCATTAGCATAAAAGAAATTAAGGGCTATCAAAATAGGCTACCAAAAACATGCATCGATGATATGGTAATGTCCACTATCAAGAGGAGAAAACTTGATCTATGTAAGAAGGTAATTCTGGAAATGATTGTCTACCAAATGAAGCATTGAATTTTTTTAGATGAGCATGGTGATATTTACAAAGTAGGCAACTTCAAATTAGTTTTTTTTTGAAAAATTTACTAAATAATGTAATATGGGGGGGTGTTGGTGATATTACATTATTTGGTCATGTAAATAGTTTGGGAAGTGTTTTATATTTAGTGTGTGTTTAAAATTTAGGTTTATAGTATGTGTCATGTGATTGAGTTATGAATGAAATATGTCTTGTGTGTAAGTAAAGAGTTGTGTGAGGTGTCAAGTAGGTAAGTGCAAGTTATGAAGATTAGATGTCATGTTTAGAATTTGGAAATTATGTAATCATGAGAGAATTTGCCATTATGAGAAGTATGAAAGATCAAGAGACATACATATAAAGAGTCTCATATAATAATATATTGAATACAAAGCTCTATATTATGTATAAAAGTAGCAATGCATTTGTGCATGCTATAGTAATTTTTTTATCAATAATATTTTAGTGTTTTTTGTGTAAATTATTGTGTGAGAATTATTATGAGATCATAATATCCCTTCTATTAGATCCCCAGAAGATTGATGGTCCAAAAGCCTCCATTCAACCTCAAAAGGAATAAAGATAAGAGAAACCAAAGGATCAAACCAAGACGAATCATCCTAAAATCATCTAAGGAGAATCAAAGGAAATAATGCTAAGAAATATCCAATTCCATTCTATCTCTAGAAAGAAAAGGCAATAGGACACACATAAATATTATGGAAGATTTAAAAATCTAGTTCAGAAATAAAAGAAACTTACAAAATCATATGGATGCAAAATTATTGAAGAATTGAGAACTCCTTCTGATGCAAGCATGTATGATGCTTTTTTGTTCCCTAGATAGATTGGCTTACTCAAAATAGCTCTAAAAACCACATCTATAAGCAAGTTAGATAATCAAGCCATGATCGTTTTATGTGTCTCTACAAATGGAAGGTTGGATCATGCACAAATCCATGGTAGATTTTAGAGCTACCACAATAGTCATGCCTAATGTTTTTTGTGACATAATGGGCATGGAATACACCTAAAATAGTTTTAGCATACTACAACTAGATGGGACCCTAGTTCAAATGGTAGGAGTCATAAAGGAATTTTTTATGGTGCCACAAAAAATCATGGAGCTCACGATGATTCAAGAAGTAATGGTGGTTTGAATTTCCTCCTTTCTTTGGGCTATGCTTATCCAAAGAATTTACAACCAATATTGGAGGGTACTTATACCTAGACTATACAAACATGGTGATTCCTTAAAAGGGAAGTAAGATCAAAATATACATGGAGAAACATATCCCCTATCAAATAGAAAATATAAAAGAAAAATTGCTAATATGATAGAAGATGATCTAGAAATTCTTAAAGGACTAGCAAAAGAATTACAGGTAGAAGATGAGTTATCCCTGAGTGATTTTAACATAGTAACTAGAACTAGACTAGGAACCTATTGTATGATGGAGCTAGATAGTCATCGGACTTTGATAATCACAAATAATATTCTCTAGAAAACATAGATGAGAAAACTATTATTTAAAAAATAAATATGTAAAAATGGAGCTAAAGCTAGAGTAGTCCTCAAGTCTCCTTCTAAAGGGGTAAAACATTTCTCCTATAGGCTGACCTAGAATTTTACAAATAATATTGTTGAGTATGAAGCCCTATGTTTAGGACTATTATAAGTATAGAATATAGGGATAAATAACCTTTAATCCATAGAGACTCCAATATAATAATAGTAAACCAAGTTACTAAAAAGTGTAGTAGCAACCACCATTATCTCAAGGACTATTGGAATAGAGTTTGGGACCTATTGGAAAGCTTTGATGTAATCAATGTATAGATTATTCCATGAAATAAGAAAACATGGGTGGATGAGCTATATTCAAGAGGAGCAAAATTTAATCCCACTTTCAAGAATTGGATATTAGAAATTTGACATTCTTCCATAGGATATCATAATAAACAACCACATAATATTCACATAAATCAATTCATAACAATAAACAATAACTCACTGAATATTATTGATAATATCTACTTAAGCAATGCATAAATGTAATGCTTATTTGATCACCTATTACAAAGCTTTGTATTCAATATATACATACATGAGACTCTTCATATTCACAAGACTCTTGACCTTTACACTTACATAATCTTTTCATCTCCTCATACTCATGGGAGATCTAACTCTTCACATATCCACATGAGGACAAAGACTCTCATGATTGCACATACTAAATGACACAAATCCACACTTATTAACATGACACATAACTCACACTTACTAACATGACACCTCACTTACATAATTCACACTTATTTACATGACACATACTATATCCTCAAATATTAAATTCACACTCTAGACTAAACTATTTACATGGTACTTCCATTAATATTGCAAGGCATAAAATAATATAATACCTCCAACACCCTCCTATATTACATTATTTGGTATGAAGTCCCTTTTTCTTCAAGTTATTTCAATATTTGATTCTTTTCTTGGTCTTATTGCTCTAACTCTGATACTACTTTAGGTTTTAGAATTGTGTTTGTCCCACTAAGTTGTTACCTATATCTTCTTTTTTTCTACACAAATTAGGTACAAATCTATGTTTGTTAGGATTATTTTTCTCTTATAAAAATATTTAGAATTTCTATATTTTTGTTCCATTTTGTTTTATTTATCCATCCATAGTGTACTTCAATTTTATTTTCTTGATAATACTTTTGTTTGTTCACTTTACAAACTTTACAATTTTGGAGCATCCATCGATTCTATTTTGGTTCATGCTTTTTATACTTTTTCCTTTTTTCCTTTTCAATAATTATTATGTTTTTGTCAATACTATGAATAACATTACTACTAAGAATTTCTAAGTGGCTTGTATCATTATTATATTTGTCACACTGCTTCTCAATTTGATTGATTGATTCAATTTTTGAACCTGTATTGTCAAGGATGAGGAGATTTATAATTTTTTCTCATAGAGCTCGATGAAATATTTCATTTTATTTCTCATTGATATTCTCTATTCCTATACTTATTAGACCATGTTTCATTTTTTACTTTTCCATTTTGGATATCATTGTTGTGTTGATGTGTATTGTTGTTGATTAGGTTGATATTGTCTCTACTGGTATCTTTGGAAAGGTTTATACATTTGATTCCATTGATTTAGAGAATTGTATCTATAATAAATACTATTACCACCTTCCTTGTTACATATATGATGATATTATTTCTCCATTCAAGTTGATGTTGTGAAGATAAAATAGTATTATTTGACACCTTTTTTCTTTGAAATAAGAGCATTGCTTGTCTTTTCATATTTGGCTTGGTTTTCTATTTTATATTCTTGAAGTATGTTAAATAATTCATAAAATAATATTATTTTTCTTAGCACTTGAAGAGAGGTGACTAGTGTCTTAAAGTTTTTTGGAGGTGCTCTTAGTGTAACTTGAACAAGTATTTTTTCTTCCACTTTCTCTCATAGTTTTTAGTTTCAATTTAAATTATGCTACCCTTTGAAGAAAATGTTCGATGTTTTCTCCATCATGGAATTTTAATGAATATAGCTATGATTACAAGTGTAAAATAGTAGCTTCATATTTTCCTTCAAATATTATGCATAACTTTTCCCAAGCAGTTTTTGAAGTTTTAGCCTCACTAATGTGTGCTTGAATCTCATTTGATATACCAAATGTTATTAACATAAGAGCCTTTGCATATTCATATTTAAATATATATCTTCCAATTGTATCTTTTGGAATGACTTTCTCTCCATTTATTACTTCTCAAAATTTCTCAATAATAAGTATTGATCTCATCTTATTTTTCCATGGGGTAAAGTTAGGTCATTTTAGTAGTTGAGATTCAAAAAGGAAAATATGTGTTTTCCATAATTGAGATTTGCTAATAATTTCCTTTGTTGTTGAAATCCTTTTATCTCCAAATTTAATAATTTTTTTATTCTTCAGTAATCTTTCTTCAATTTTATTCAATTAATATTCTTCTTCCAAATAATTCTTCTCTTCTTTTCTTCAACCAATATTCTTCTTTTCATTAATCAATATTTCTTCTTCAGTTTTTAAATCAATATTTAATTTTCTTCTCCAATTCAATTCTTTTCAATCATTAATTTCTTTCTTCAATTTTCTTCTTCCTTCAAATAATATTTCTTCAATTTCAATTTATTTATTCAATTCAATTATTTTCTTTCAATACTTCTTCAATTAATTTATTTCTCAATAATATTCTACTTCTATAATTAATTATCTTCTTATAACTCCCTTTAATAAATTTATTTCTTTTTAAATTAATTCTCTTTTCACTTTAATCAATTAATTCTTCCTTCACCTTATAATAATAAAAATTTGTTATGCACCTTGTAATTCAAATAATTAAAGATGGATTTTACCTTAGGTAAATTTAATTGGTGCTTCTCCTTCTCTTCCCAAATTAGGGTTTCCCACACAATCTCAAAATATCACTAGACATTTTGCTTCTTTGAAATTACCACCTTTGACCTATCCTTGAATTTTACTACATTTGGATCTAATAGCATTAAGCTCTATCCTCTACGTGATTATCATAGCATTTGGATCTATCCTCTATTTGGTCTCATTGCATTTGAATCTTACATGACCATGCTCTTGTTGAATATATCAAAAATTTACTCACTAGAATGTCTTCAATATTTAGATGTTTGTACTCTTAGAATTTAATCATTTGATGTCAAATAAATTATCTAGGTATTTATTGTGCGTATGGCTAACATTTTAGTTATTTTCTCTTCACCTCAATATCCAATTATCTTGAACTTTGTTCTCTTTCAAATAGCATTTTTATAGTGTTATAAAATCCTTTGTTTTAGTGTTCTTTCAATCAAGCATAGTTCATTATCCTATCTTCTATAAATGTGGGTCTTCCTTCTACAAGGCTTGGATCCTTTCCAATATTCTCACTGATTGTGGACCTTATTTATATAAGACTTGGCTCCTTTCAAAAAATATATTCTCATTGCCTATCCTCTATAAACATGGATATTCCTTATACAAGGCTTGGATCCTTTTCAAAATGATCTTCTCAAATGCTATCTCTCTCTAACATATCCTCACTATGGAATTCACTAAGCCCACCCAATGTGGATTTTATACCACTATTAGCAATTTAATATTCTTCCACAACATCTCATTGTAAACAACCATACAATATTCACATAAATCAATCCATAAAACTTATCAATAAGTCACTAAATGTTATTTATAATATTGAATTAAGCAATGTATAAATGCAATGCTTATTTTATCACCTATTACAAAGATTTATCTTCAATATATACATACATGAGACTCTTCATATTCACAAGACTCTTGATATTTACACTTACATAATATTTTCATCTCCTCGCACTTATGGGAGATATAACTATTCACATATCCATATGAGAACAAATACTCTCATGATGGCACATACTAAATGACACAACTCCACACTTATTAACATAAGAAATAACTCACACTTTTTTACATGACACATGCTATATCACCAAATATTAAACTCACACTCTAGAATAAACTATTTACATGACTAAAATATTTACATGGTCCTTGTATTAATATTGCAAGGTACCAAATAATGTAATACCTCTAGCATCGAAAATTATCAAGATGATTCAAGTTGGTTTTGCATCCATATATCCTTAATAACGATATCTTTGTAGGAAGTATTCGATAGTGATGAATAAATAATAAATATTTTAATTCAAAGTTATATATTCAAATGATTCAAAGAAGGTGGAAAGCCCTATCGATAGTAAAGATATTATATAGTTGAAGAATAATCACATACTTAAAGGATTGATTACTTTAGAAATATTATTTGATAAAAATGAACAAATCACAAGTCAAAGCATGAAATAGATGATAAACAATTCAAGGGAGTCCAAATTGAGTCCAAAAGAACAATCAAGATTGAAATAAACTGCACCCAAAAGGAAATAGATGACCTCATTGCACTTTGTAAAGAATTTGGAGATATGATAGCTTGGAGCTATGATGAACTCAAAGCATATGACAAGCAAGTCATCCAATATACCATTGAATTGCTTCTAGATTCCAAACCTTTTCAATAAAAGCAAAGACTAGTGAATCCTAAAATTGAATCTCTAATGAAGAAAACATTGTTGAAGCTACTAAGTGCAAAGATCATATATCTAATCAAGTATTCCATGTGAGTGGCCAATCTAGTCCTAGTTCAAAAGAAAAATAATGAGATCTAAATATACGTTGTATATAAAATTTAAATAAAGTTTCATTAAAATATAATTTTCCTTTGTTCTCTTTCAAATAGCATTTTTATAGTGTTCTAAATCCTTTGTTTTAGTGTTCTTTCAATCAATCATAGTTCATTAGCCTAGCTTCTATAAATATGGGTCTTCCTTCTACAAGGCTTGGATCCTTTCCAATATGGTCTTCTCACTGATTGTGGACCTTCTTTATATAAGACTTGGCTCCTTTCCAACAAGATATTCTCATTGCCTATCCTCTATAAACATGGATATTACTTATACAAGGCTTGGCTCCTTTCCAACATGATCTTCTCAAATTCTATCTCTCTTTAACATATCCTCACTATGAAATTCACTAAACCCACCCAATGTGGATTTTATACCACTATTAGCAATTTAATATTCTTCCACAACATCTCATTGTAAACAACCATACAATATTCACATAAATCAATCCATAAAACTTATCAATAAGTCACTAAATATTATTTATAATATCAACTTAAGCAATGTATAAATGCAATGCTTATTTGATCACCTATTACAAAGATTTATCTTCAATATATACATACATGAGACTATTCATATTCACAAGACTCTTGATATTTACACTTACATAATATTTTCATCTCCTCGCACTTATGGGAGATCTAACTCTTCACATATCCACATGAGGACAAAGACTCTCATGATTGCACATACTAAATGACACAACTCCACACTTATTAACATAAGACAACTCACACTTTTTTACATGACACATGCTATATCACCAAATATTAAACTCACACTCTAGAATAAAATATTTACATTGACTAAAATATTTACATGGTCCTTGTATTAATATTGCAAGGTACCAAACAATGGAATACCTCTAGCATCGAAAATTATCAAGATGATTCAAGTTGGTTTTGCATCCATATATCCCTAATAACAATATATTTGTAGGAAATATTTGATCATGATGAACAAATAATAAATATTTTAACACGAAGTTATATATTCAAATGATCCAAAGAAGGTGGAAAGCACTATTGATAGTAAAGATATTATATAGTTGAAGAACAATCACATCCCTAAAGGATTTATTACTTTAGAAATAATGTTTGATAACAATGAACAAATCACAAGTCAAAGCATGAAAATAGATGATAAATAATTCAAGGGAGTCCAAATTGAGTCCAAAAGAACAATTAATATTGGAATATACTGCACCCAAAAGAAAATAGATGACCTCATTGCACTTTGTAAAGAATTTGGAGATATGATAGCTTGGAGCTATGATGAACTCAAAGCATATTACAAGCAAGTCATCCAATATACCATTGAATTGCTTATAGATGCCAAACCTTTTCAATAAAAGCAAAGACTAGTGAATCCTAAAATTGAATCTCTAATGAAGAAAAAATTGTTGAAGCTACTAAGTGCAAAGATCATATATCCAATCAAGTATTCCATGTGAGTGGCCAATCTAGTCCTAGTTCAAAATAAAAATGGTGAGATCTAAATATGCGTTGTATTTAAAATTTAAATAAAGTTTCATTAAAAGATAATTTTCCTTTACCACAAATAGATCAAATATTGTATATGATATCCATGGTTGAGATGTTTTTCTTATTGGATGGATTTTCTATCTTCAATCAGATATTAGTAAAGGATGAAGACTAGTACAAAATGACATTCACCACAAAGTGAGAAATATTTTATTATCATAGAATGCCATTTGGTCTATCTAATGTTAGAGCTACTTTATAGAGAGCTATGTACCTTGCTTCTAGAGAACTGGTGAACAAGATAATACTCATCTATCTAGATGATATAATAATAGTTTTTCATGGTAAGGATCAATATATACACCATTTAATATTCATCTTCAAAATATGTCAAGAGCTTGGGATTTATCTAAGTCGCAATAAATCTATCTTTCTTGTTCATGAGGAAAAATTTCTAGGGCATGTTGTATCAAAGCAAGGATTATCTATTGATCCAGATCATAAAAATTAAATAGTAACATTGCCTCTTCCAAAAAATAAGAAGATGCTTCAATATTTCTTCAAGAAAATAAAATTTGTCCATCATTTCATATCAGAATTTGATCATATTATTAAGCTTATGACTATTTTTGAAAGAAGGATATTCCCTTTAATTGGATATAAAAAAGGAGAGAGGATTTAAAAAAAATTAAGCAAGTTATAGGAAGTGCTCTAGTTTTGGTAAATCTAGACTATCAGAAAGATTTTATTCTATATATATGGCATTGAAGAAAGCATAGTCGTAGTGCTTACATAGAAGGATTAAGATCAAAATGAGTGTCCAAGTTCCTTCCTCAACCAAACAATGTACAATTATGAGAAGTGGTACAAATTTATTTAAAAATAGGTATTTGCTCTTATGAAGTCCTTGAAAAAGCTAACGTATTATACCTCACAAATAAAAACCATTGTATATGTCATGCATACAAATATTCAAAACTTGGAACTTGGTGAGAAGAGGCAATGTAACTATTTATTTTATGTGATCTACATCAATAGATAATCTATGAATATGATCTATTAATCAAATCAACTAAGTTAGTCCAATTAAGAGGCAATGCCACTAAAATAATATGTGACATTGCCTCTTCACTAAAATATTTTAGGATAATCAATGTCCAAGGAAGAGCTTTGTGTGAATAGATTTCTAAATCAATAGGATATAGTAGAATCTATTACTAGAAGAGTCCCATTAGCTAAAATTAGAAGATGAACTAGATGAGCAAAAGGACTGGGTCTCAAGCCTAATTAAATATTTTAGAATAGGTAAGTGTCCAAAAAAATTGAACCCTTTATAAATAAGGAGGTATAGGATTCAAGCTTTAAACTTTATCATGATCGAGGAAAGTCTATATCAAAAGAACTTTGATGGAATTATTCTTCATTGCATCTATCCAAAAAAATAAAAAGTAGTGCAAAATTAATTATATTTAGGTTTCTTCAGAGGTCACTATTATAGCTAGACCACAACAACAAAAATCCTATGAGTTGGATATTATTAGTCGACACTTTTTAGGATACATTTAAAATTATAGTCTTTTCAAGATTGCCAAAGGCTTGTTGGAATAATATTCCTATTGAGCTAGTAACAAAAAACACACTCTTTCAACAATAGGGGCTTGATTTTATTGGGGTTATAATCCCAAATTTGTCTATCAAGTACAAATTAATTATAAATGGAACAAATTATTTTACAAGGTGGTATGAAGTAGTCACTACAAAAATGACAGACCAAGAAGTGGTGGATAAATTTCTAGAGAAGTAAATTACCAAGTTTGACATTCCAAATACAATCATAACAAACAATGGATCTACATTTTTAGGTGCTAGGCTCCTAGACTTCATGGCTAAATATGCTATCTACTTAAAGGCTTTATCAAATTACTATCTATAAGAAAATTGATTAGTAGAGTCTATAAACAAAAAATTTCTATGAATAATCAAGAGAATGGTTAAAGAGAATCAAATAAATTGGTATTTGATGTTGTAGCAAGCATTATGGGGAGATTGAATCACACCAAAAGGAACCCTAAAAATATCTATGTACTCTCTAGTTTATGGAAAAATATCTATGCTATCATTACATCTAGAGGCACCAACTATAAGGCTTGTAAAAACCTATGATTTTATAAAATTAGAACCTATGAAAGCAATAATGGTTGAAATAATGCTATTAGAAGAACAAATAAAAAAAGTAATTTTGAACATCAAAAAATGGTCAAATATTGGTTTGATAAAAATGCCTCTCTTTAGGATTTCAAAATTAGAGATCTGGTGTTGAAGTTAGATGAGGACAAAGCCAAGCCTAAAAAACACCAAAAATTTGACTCACTTTGGTCATGCCAATACCAAATCACTAGAGTTCGAGAATGTAACTCTTTTGAGTTGACTACAAAAAGAAGCCAAAATCTATTAATTTTGGTAAATGGAATTTTTTTAAACATTTGGTGCAAAATGCATATTGAGATATGTAACATAAAACAAATAGTAACATTTATTATAAATAAACTTTTGAATAAAGGTAAGGTTGTAAAAAATCCATTGGCTAAAGTGAGTAATGACACTTAAGGGAGAATCTTATTAAGACACTCTTACAAGCCATAGCTTTGGGAAAAGTACTCAAGTAATGCAAAAATAAGGCAAAGAATATAAAGTAGAAACCACCAAATTTGGAGTTGGTTAAATTTAATTTTGATGGAGCATCTAAAGGAAATCTAGGACCAACAAGAGGAGGAATAATTATAAATAATAGAGGAGATATTTTGTCTCATTACGCTTTCAATAGTGGATTTAAGACAAATAATGAAGCTAAAGCTTGGGTTGCTTTAGAAGGGTTAAAAATATATAAACAAATGAAATGGAATAAATTATGGATGGAGGGTGATTCTCTCATAGTAATAAATGCAATATTGAGGAAAGCAAAGGCTCCATGGAACATGTACGAGATAAATGTGGAAATTCAATATCTTGCTAAAGAGTTTGAAGAAATCAGGTTTACACATACATTAATAGAGGGAAAAAATGTGTAGATAGGCTAGCCAATAAAGGGAATTTGATTGAGGATCATGAAGTTAAATTTCTCTTTCCATGGTTAGAGGAAGTAGTAAGTTTAATCGAAGTTGACAAGAAAATGTTGACTGCCTAAATCAAATAATGATGAATATTTAATTTAATGTTTTCCATTGGTAATATATGTTTTATTTTATAACAATAATGTGTTGTCATATGAACTATTTATTATAGTTTTTGTGGTTGCACTTGTGTTTCAGGAAGGAAACTAACAATCTAGATTTGGTAAAGCATACTATGATAGTGTGATGTTTTGGAAATATTACTTTACTAAGATGCAATGCATAAATAATAGAGGTGATTATTTGGTATTTTGAAGGTTTCTATAGAAAATGTCAAGAAGGATGTTGAATTTTGAAATATTTGTATTCATACAAAAATTAAAAATATTAAAAAAATGAATATCAAGAATTTAGATATTTTATGTAAAATGATGTAGGTTTCTAGCTTTAGCATCTCAATTGATATGATAAATGTATATATTTGTAAACTATCAAGCTCTAAAAAGAGAGTTGTAATTTTTCAAGGGTGGGGGACCCAAGTACAAACCCTTATTACCCAACCAAAAAAATGCATAAAACATGCATTCTTAATGCATCTTTGATGATAACCATTGGAAAATATCTATAAAAGCTCTTGATTGCTTTGCATAATATATTGAAATAATTCTAGCTATTTTTGACAAGAGGATAAGAGAAAGTGCAAGATTACCCCTAACTGAGAAATATTGATAAGAATTGCTATGAAATCCAAGAAGTTGATTGTAGTTGACTATCTAAAAGATTTTTTTGATACAATTATTACCCCCAAGTCAAAACAACTCAAGGAGATAGAAAAATAAAATGCCACAAAAATTTTAATGGGTCATAAATCCAGATGTACCTAGGACCCCTTCCTAGGATAGTTTATGCCCAAAAGAGTACATGTCTACCTAAATATGGTTGAAGCAGTAGCTCAGTATTACAACACAAAATCATGGACTATAAGGGATGTTAATGGGCAAGTACTTTTACCTATTTTACCTAAAATATTTATAGATACCTTTGCTAGAACTCTTACCCCTTTTATATCTAAAGCATTTGACCAAGAAAGCCAAGTCACTTTTTATAATGATAAAGTTGAACATGGCTAAAGAAACAATTAGCCAAAAATATAAATAGTTTACCTAGAATTTCATCTTATATAACTGATTTTTAACCCTATATCTAGGAAATGTTTTCATGCTAGCTATTTTTGTGGCTTCACCACAACTATCCCCAAAACTTGGGGACCCACCTTTAAATGTTTATTTTTGGGGTTTTGATTGTCTTCAAGTGATGCTTTTTCATAAGTTTCTAACCATGGTTTTGCAATGTAGGTTTTGAAGTTCATATTGGGTAGTGTCCCTTTGTCTTTTTTGTGGTGCTCTGATGTTTTGACTAGTTCTTGTGGTTGAGTTTTAGGTCTACATTTTAATTTAGTCTTGTTGTGGTTTAGTAGTTGGTTAGAACTATAAAATTGAGTGGTAAGATTTAAAAAAAAAGTATAAAAAAAAAATAGAAAACACATGTATTATTATATATAATTTATATATAATAATAATATAAAAATAAAAATATGAATATATATATAAATAAAAAAGTAGCTACATTTAGCTTAGATGGCGTAGCTTTAATATTTTCATTTAATTTTGGTGTTATTAATTTAGATGTCAATTTCATTATAGTTTTATTTTGGGGTGTTTACGTAATTTGGGTGTTTTAGTTTACAGGATACAAATGCCAATAATGGGGTAGACCGACATGGCACCAATGGATTCAAACACAATGAAGCAGATACAAACATGGGAAACTTCAAGCAATCACATAGGATCAGAGAAACAGTGATTTGGACACGAACCTTACAAACCACAGTGACCCTTGCTAGACAAATTGTGGCGACGACATCATATTAATGAGATAGCAATGTGAATAGGAGTGATGTGGTCATTTTGGAATGATGTTGGAATGTGTAAACTAGGTAGACACAACACAAGTTAATGAGAATCAATTGGATTACGATGATGCAAATAGGGATGACATGGAGTTTCATGATGGTGACATCATTAGCGCAATGGGTAGAATGGATGCGATACTCGATGAAAGGATGAGTAGGCACCATCGAGCACCTGATGGGCCACGTCAGAAGATTTGAGAGATTGATGATTGAATGGGGATGTATTCCATATCACAAGCAGGTGGATTGCACGCAGTGACTAGGATTAGAATAGTAAGGAGCCTATATAGAGGGTTAGAAACCTTTGGAAATAGAGGACTGCAAAAATAAAGGCAGAAAGCTTTGACACTGGGTTTCTTTTCTAAAATTTTTCCTTCCATTATTTTGTTGGACTGTAATATCATAATGGATTCCAAATAGGAGTTGTGTTCTACATTTTGAGCTTATTAAAAATCTATTATTTACCAATATATTGAAACTTTTGCAGGTTTTAATGCATGTTTGTTTGGTTAATTTGCTTTTATTTTTAATATATTGCTTTTCCCTTAGAAGATCACACTGTATTAACTGCTGGATTGCATAAATACAGATCCCACTAATACTGGTTTCATTTGCAGAATACTAACGTTTGCAGGGTTTGGTGAAATTTTAGGATTGCAACTATTAAGTTTCATTGTATTTCATTTTATTTCCTAACCTTATCTTTTCCCATTTTTTTAATGTTCTTCAAAATAAAATAAAAAAATATAAAATCTCAAAAATAGTTGCACGATTCCCAAGAATAAGCTCTAAAGTTCCATTTAGAGCAAGTTTGACTTTGTTTCAATGTAAATGTAGAATTACAAAATTTTATTTACAATTCTGCATTTTAAGAGAAAATTTGTAATTTCTAGCTTTGCAAGATTTTATGTTTTGAAGGAAATTTGGATTTCAAATTTTGCATTTTTGGTAGCAAGCAATAAATTAGTTTCCCTTAATGAAAATCACAATTTCATTCAAAGGGGAACAATTTATAAGTCGTTTTAAAGGTTGTTTTCTTGAATGCCATAAATCGAATTTCCTTCACGAAAAGTACAGTTTCATGAAAGGCATGTGATTTCAAAAGGCCATTATTTTAAAGCGATAAATTGATTCTTCTTCATGAAAATCAAATTTCATTAAAGAGGGTTATTTATCAAGCACATCAAAGGCTACTGCAGCTATAAATTTGATCATCCACAATTATTCCTTTTCCATGGTTGAAGCAATATAAAAGGAATCATTTCATCATTTAATATTCATATTTTAGAGGTAGATATTTATCTTTTATTTCATGCTTAAAGCAAGGCCTAATAAGGGATAAAAATGGTTTAAGTTTTATTAATAAGGAAAGATAAAATCTATCTAAAACCTTTCATGGTAAAAGGAATTGCACTTCTACACCATGGTCATATGAGTAGCAATCACATTTATTCATATTTAAGTTCTATGAATAGCATAACTAAAGTAACCCCAGCATAGGCCCCTTGTTAACAATTGTTTTGTAGAACACTAAGGTATTCCAAGCACTTTTTAACATATTAATACAAACATACATACACACATTAAGTAAAAGGAACCTTGGAGAAATTTTTATTTCTTTGCAAGAAAGGGTTTTCTAATCAAAATCCTAACTGTGAGTGTGGTTTTGCCCTTGGGAAAAATTACAACTCAACATTTTGGCACTAGGAGGGCTTGATTTGGTTATTTTTGCTATTTAGATGCTTGTTTTCAATTTTGGGTACATTGTCTTTTGCTCAAGTATTGATGTTGTGATGCAAGAGCATCCGGTGGCGAAGTTGCAATCTTGCATCACCCAAAATGTATTTTTTTCGTTAAGTACTAAAACTGTCGCGATATCGTGACGCTTTTTGAAGAAGGGCGCCAACGGGCCAAACTGTCGTGATATTGTGACGCTTTTTGATAAAAAGGGCCAAGGTGAAAAACTGTCGCGATATCACGACGCTTTTTGAAGAAGGGCGCCAGTGGGCCAAACTATCGCGATATCATGACGCTTTTTGATGAAAAGGGCCAAGGTGCAAAACCGTCGCGAAATCACGAAATTTTTGAGGCAACACGACCATGACGCGAAATGGTCACGAAATCGTGACATTTCCGGGTTGGAGAGGTCAAGGCGCAAAACGGTCACGAAATCATGACGAGTTTCGGAGAAAAGCGATTCGAGCGCCAATTGGTCATGAAATCGTGACGGCTCCAAGGCAAAGTCACTTGAGTGCCAAATGGTCGCGAAATCGCGACACATCCGGGAAGCAAGATTTGAAAGCACAGGAACATCTTTGGCAAAAAATTTCTAAGGCACAAGAATCGTCGCAAAATCGTGACACCTTCGAAGACAAAGTTCAAGGACGTCACGAAATTGTGACACCTTCGAGGACAAGGCTCAAAGACGTCACGAAATCGTGACATATCCAGAGGCAAGGTTCCAAAATGCAAAGTGGTCACGAAATCGTGACGCTTCCGTGCGAAGACTCAACAGCGCAAAGTGGTCACGAAATCGTGACACTTCGAGCCAAAGACTCAAGGGCATGAAATGGTCGTAAAATCACGACATGTCATGGTTTCGCGGCCCAGAACGAAGCAGCCAGTATGGAATGCAAAGATGTCACGAAATCGTGACATGTCGTGGTTTCGCGGCCCAAAGGAGGAAAGCGAGTAAGAAAGGCATAGACGTCATGATTTCATGATGTGTCACGAAATCGCGGTCCCAAGGAGGAGAGAGAAGCCTAACACCAAAAATGTCATGATATCGCGACCAAAAAGGAGAGAGAAAGTGTTGGAGCAAAAAAGTCATGATATCACGACCAGAGCTCTCATGACGTTGACCAACCGACGATTGCAGAGACCAGTGCAGAGGGACACGTGGCATGAAGTTACAGGTGGCCCAAGAGTATGGAGCGATTACAGGGACTCTGGCAAGGGGACGCGTGGCATCAAATTACAAGCGGCTGTGACGCATCCATTTGAATGATGAATTGGCGAAAGGATTGATAGGTAGTCGCAGCGCACTCCGCCACCCCAGACCATGATAATATGGGGCACCTAGCAGCATGTTGCAGGCGGTCACAAGACATTTGTGTGAAGGGTTACAGGTAATCCACACTGGATGTAATGATGGAAATAAGTTGGGGCCGATGATATAAAAATACCACGCATGCATTGTATGGGGGGGACTCCTGGCCATTTATTTTGGAATTACTTGTATTCTAAAGACCTTTGTTTAATGAAACTTGCTAGAATTTTTGCCTGTGCATTGTTGATCTCGGCACTCTTGCTGTGTGTTGTTTACATCCCTATATCAAGTGGTATCAGAGCAGGTTGGTTCTAAGAGTGCAAACCGATTGTCGAACAGAGAGGCAGTTTGGGCCAGGACTGTGGTTGTGGGTTGCGAAGAAGTAGGATGCCTCCGCATAGAGACCATGGTGGTATAAGGCACAGGCGAGCAAGAAGGGAGGAGGTCGATCTAAGAGCCCTACAGAGGCAAGTTGAGGCCCTGCAAGAGGAAATTTGAAGAGGAGTCGAGCCGAGAAGGGAAGAACCCAGCGAAGATGAAGTGTGGGAAGAAGAGGTTCCATCCAATGTGGAAGAGGCCTTGGATCCAGCTGAGGCTAGGCTATATAGGGCCATATCCTAGATCGGGAAGAAGCCAAAATTTGACGTCTCCACTTATTCTGGGAACCTCAACCCTGAGGAGTTGATAGACTGGATCAACGACATGGAGGAGTATTTTGAATACGAAGAGATATCAGATCCAAATCGGATCAGGTTTGCGAAAACCAAGCTAAAAGGACATGCTAGCATCTGGTGGAAAGGAGTGTAGTTGGAAAGGAACAGGAGGGGAAAGGAAAGGATCACCAGGTGGGATAGGATGGTAGAGAAACTAAAGAGGCAGTTCATCCCTGCAGATAATGAGCTGGAATTGTTAAAGAAAATGCAAAGTCTTCGATAAGCTAGTAAGACTGTCAAGGAATATACTAAAGAGTTCTATCAAATCTCAATCAGAATCGGCCATTCGGAGGTGAATAAGGAGAAGGTCGCACGTTACATCAATGGATTGCGAACCAGTATTCAAGAAGAGCTAGGGCTGGTTAGAATGAGCACAGTAGAGGATGCATATCAATTTGCATTAAAAGTGGAGGAGAAAATGAATAAGAGGTTTGATGGTAAGCAGAGAGGGAAGGATAGGGGTGGAAGAGCTGGTGGAAGAGGCGATGGTGGAAGATACAAAGATTTTGGGAAAACTGGTGAAGCTAGCAATAGCTAGAAACAAAAAGAAGTGAAAAAGGAGGATGACCAACGCCCATGCAATCGAAACAACAACTACCCAAGAGGAAGAGGTAGGTCTGGGCGAGGGTTTGGCAGAGGTGTCTTTCGAGGAACCTGCTTCAACTACGGAGAAGAAGGACACAGGGCATACAACTGCCCGCAGCATCAAGAGAGGCCAAATCAAAGACCTGAGGGTCAATCCCGAGCTGTTGTAGTAGACGAAGGTGTAGAGTCTAAGCACTCAGAGGAGGCAAAAAGATGAGAAGCGATGATCATCAGAAGAGTCCTGTTAAATAAAGAGAAAATGGGAGACCAAAGGAACAACTGTTTCGAACAAGATGCAAGTGCGCAGGCAAGGTATGTAACATCATCATAGATAATGGAAGCACTGACAATTTGGTTTCTGAGGAAATGGTTGCCAAGTTGTAACTGGAGAGGAGAAAATACCCACACCCTTATCGGATTACATGGTTGCAAAAGGACCATCGGGTGCTGGTCAGTGAACAATGCCTGGTGAAGTTCAACATTGGAACTTACCAAGATGAGATTTTATGTGACATCTTGTCTATGGATGCATGTCACCTGCTACTTGGGAGACCATGGCAGTTTGATTGAAGTGCTATCCATGATGGTCGAGCCAACACATATTCTCTGTCAAAGAATGGAGTTCGCCACAAGTTAAAACCCCTGAAGGAGGTGGATGAGAAAGTATGCAGTAGTGCACGAGTCTGTCTAGTTGATGGCAGAAGATTATTGGAAGGCCCGAAGCCGGATCATATGTGCTATGCTATAATCCCCGGGGTTAGGGAAGAAGGATGCAAGGAAATTCCAAGTGGAAGTCATGGGACTGTTAAGAGAATTCCCAGATATCATTTCAGATAATGTTCCTGAAGGTTTACCGCCTGTTAGGAAGATTAGTCACCACATAGATTTGGTGCCTAGATCGAGCTTGCCAAACAAGGCTGCACATCGAATGATGCCTATGGAGACCGAGGAACTAAATTGGCAAGTTCAGGATCTGTTGAAGAAGGGACCGATTAGGGAGAGTCTTAGTCCATGTGATGTACCAAGCAGTATTAGCACCCAAGAAGGATGGAGAATGGAGGATGTGCACCGACTCTCGGGCAATCAACAAGATCACCATTAAATATAGGTTCCCACCGCCAAGGATGGATGATATCATGGACCGCTTGAGTGGAGATGAGTACTTCACAAAAATTGACTTGAAAAGTGGGTACCATCGGATTCGCATTAGAGAAGGGGATGAGTGGAAGACAGACCTTTAAAACCGAGAGAGGGGTTGTATGAGTGGTTGGTTATGCCATTTGGATTAACCAATGCACCTAGTACCTTTATGAGGTTAATGAATGAGGTTCTAAAGGAATTTCTGGGCAAATTTGTTATTGTTTACTTGGATGATATACTAATTTTTAGCAGAACCTTAGAGGAGCACCTGATGCACATCAGGAAGGTTTTTGAGAAACTACGGGAGGAGCAATTCATCGATCAATCGAAGAAGTGCAACTTTGTGAAGAAGGAGCTGGTATACCCGGGATTTGTTACATCGGCTAATGGTCTCAAAATGGACCCCGAAAAGGTGAAGGCTATCCTAGAATGGTCTGTCCCAAGAAGTGTGATCGAGGTTAGATCATTTCATGGTCCGCCGGTTTCTACGGAAAATTTATTAGAAACTTCAGCGAGTATTTGTGCATCTCTTACGAGAGACAATGAAGGGGAACAAGAAGGAATTCCAGTGGATGGTTGGAGCAGATAAAAGCTTTGCTATGCTGAAGAAGAAGGTCACTGAACAACCCGTATTAGCACTTCCAGATTTCAATAAGGTGTTTTAGGTAGACTGCGATGCGAGTGGCAGTGTGATAGGAGCCGTATTGAGCCAAGAGGGTAGGCCTGTAGCTTATTTCAGCAAGAAGCTCAATGATGCCAGGAGAAAGTATTCGATATATGATAAAGAGTTCTATGCCATAGTCCAAGCGCTTAAGAAATGGAGGCATTATTTGTTGCCCAAGGAGTTTGTTCTCTATACCGACCATCAAGCGCTACAGGTATATTAACAATCAAGGAAAATTGAATCGGAGGCACCCGAAATGGGTAGAGTTCCTGCAGAGCTATACCTTTGTGCTTGAAGCATCGGAGTGGAAGATCCAATAGGGTGGCGGATGCACTCGAGTAGGAGGCAATGTCCGATGATAGAAATGAAAGTGGAGGTTGTAGGGTTTGCTAAAATCAAGAACTTATACCCTGTAGACCCCGATTTCGTAGAAGCTTGGAAAGCCTGCACTACGCTTGTTGCGTTGGAAAGGACTAAATGGTTGGATTACCTGATTCAAGATGGAATGCTGTTTAGGGGGAACCAGTTGTGCATTTCGAGGAGCTCAATGAGAGAGAACCTCATTAAAGAAAAGCATAGTGGGGGTTTAGCTGGACACTTCGGTCGTGACAAGACCATCTCACTGGTTAGTGACAACTATTACTGGCCACAATTGCAGCAGGATGTGGCAAATTTTGTGCAGAGTTGCAGGATTTGCCAGATGGCAAAGGGTATGAGGCAGCCTACTAGTTTGTATCAACCGCTACCTATACCTAAAAGACCGTGGGAAGATATTAGTATGGATTTTGTGCTTGGTTTGCCCAGGACGCGAGGGGGCACGATTCCATATTTGTGGTAGTGGACAGATTTTCAAAAATGGCACAATTTGTCCCATGCCAGAAGACTAGCGATGTGGTCCATGTAGCTGGTTTTTTCTTTAAGGAAGTGGTATGCCAAGAAGCATTGTGTCGGACAGGGATACCAAGTTTGTAGGTTATTTTTGGAAGACCCTGTGGAAGAAACTGAAGACGGAGTTAAAGTTTAGTTCTGCATACCACCCCAAAACAGATGGCCAAACAGAGGTGGTTAATAGGATTTTGGGCAACCTACTACGATGTTTGGAAGGGGACAAACCAAAGGGATGGGATCTGGTTATGCCGTAAGCAGAATTCGCGTATAACGACTCGGTCAATAGGAGCACAAATAAATCCCCATTCCAGATTATCTATGGGAGCAGCCCAAGAAACGCTTTAGAATTAAGAAGGATAGATCCGAGGGAGAAATGCAGTGCTGAAGCAGAAGACTTTGCTGAACACCAGAAGGGAGTGCATGAGGAAGTGAAAAAACACATTACCAAGATGAAAGCTCAGTACAAGGCAAGGGCGGATAAAAAATGTAGAGCTAAGGAGTTCAAAGTAGGAGATTCTATCATGGTCCATTTGAGGAAGGAACGGTTTCCTACCAAGACCTACAACAAACTAAAAATGAAGAAATTTGGGCCATGTAAGATCATTGGAAAATAGGATTCGGGTAATGCCTACGAGGTGGAGTTACCAAGCGAACTTAACATCTCCCTCGTGTTTAACATCTCGAATTTGGTCGAGTATCATGAAGGAGAAAGCAGTGAGATACCCAGTCCAGATCTGTGGAGCATTCTAGCAGCCATCCTAGTTGCGGACGAGATCGAAGAAGTTCTAGATATGCATGAGGGCCGAAGTACTAGGAACAAGAGTTACTCGAAGTACTTGGTCAAATGGAAGGGCCGACCCATTGAAGACGCGACTTGGTTATCAAAGGCAGAGGTTGATCGCTTGGGTCTACCTCGAAAAGGTCGAAGTGAGGTCACTTCTCAAACTCACCCCGGTGTCCGATGCGGGAGCATCCGGTGGCGAAGCTGCAATCTTGCATCACCCAAAATGTATTTTTTTTGTTAAGTACTAAAACTGTCGTGATATCGTGACGCTTTTTGAAGAAGGGCACCAACGGGCCAAATTGTCACGATATCGCGACACTTTTTGATAAAAAGGGCCAAGGTGCAAAACTGTCACGATATCGCGACGCTTTTTGAAGAAGGGCGCCAGCGGGCCAAACTGTCGCGATATCGCAATGCTTTTTGATGAAAAGGGCCAAGGTGCAAAACTGTCATGAAATCATGACATTTTTGAGGCAACGCAGCCGTGATGCGAAATGGTCACGAAATCGTGACATTTCCGGGTCGGAGAGGTCAAGGCGCCAAACGGTCATGAAATTGTGATAGTTTCGGAGAAAAGCAGTTCAAGCGCCAATTGGTCACGAAATCGCGATAGCTCCGAGGCAAAGTCACTTGAGTGCCAAATGGTCATGAAATCGTGACACATCTGAGAAGCAAGATTTGAAAGCATAGGAACATCTTTGGCAAAAAATTTCTAAGGCACAAGAATCATCGCGAAATCGTGACACCTTCGAAGACAAAGTTCAAGGACATCGCGAAATCGTGACACCTTCGAGGACAAGGCTCAAAGACGTCATGAAATCATGACATATCCGGAGGCAAGGTTCCAAAACGCAAAGTGGTCACGAAATCACGACACTTCCGATGCGAAGACTCAACAGCGCAAGGTGGTCACGAAATCGCGACACTTCCGAGCCAAAGACTCAAGGGCGTGAAATGGTCACGAAATCGTGACATGTCGCGGTTTCGTGGCTCGGAACAAAGCAGCCAGTACGAAATGCAAAGATGTCACAAAATTGTGACATGTCACGATTTCGCGGCCCAAAGGAGGAAAGCGAGTAAGAAAGGCATAGACGTCGCGATTTTGCGACGTGTCATGGAATCGCGGTCCCAAGGAGGAGAGAGAAGCCTAACGCCAAAAATGTCGTGATATCACGACCAAAGAGGAGAGAGAAAGTGTTGGAGCAAAAACGTCATGATATCGCGACCGGAGCTCTCACGACGTTGACCAGCCGGTGATTGGAGAGACCGGTGCGAGAGGGACACGTGGCGTGAAGTTACTGGTGGCCCGAGAGTATGGAGCGGTTATAGGGACTCTGGCAAGGGGACGCATGGCATCAAATTACAAGTGGATGTGATGTATCCCTTTGAATGATGAATTGGCGAAAGGATTGACGAGCGGCCACAGCGCACTCCGCCACCCTAGACCATGATAATACGGGGCACCGGCAAGCATGTTGCATGCGGTCACAGGACATTCGTGTGAAGGGTTACAGGGAATCCACACTGGATGTAATGATGGAAAGAAGTTGGGGCCGATGATATAAAAAGACCGTGCATGCATTGTATGGGGGGGACTCCTAGCCATTTATTTTGGAATTGCTTGTATTCAAAAGACCTCTGTTTAATGAAACTTGCTGGAATTTTGGCCTGTGCATTGTTGATCTCGGCACTCTTGCTGTGTGTTGTTTATAGCCCTATATCATGTTGTCATTGATGTCAAGAAGCAGAAGGGTTTTTGTGAAAACCAAGGCAGTCAAAATAAAAGGTTTTATTTAAAACCATGGACAACATATTTGTAATGGGTTTTTCTCAAAACCTAAGTTGGCTCTTCGTTTCATTGAAAAAGGTGCCCCGGTGATGAAGATATTTAATTTTAATATTTAGTTTAAATTTTATTTAAAATTTAAATTAATATTTTAAAATTAAATTAAAATATTTGTCGACGTGTTGGTAATGCATCGAAGTGCATATATAATGAGGCTAATAAATTCATTTGAAATTTAGGTGAGGGAATCGATATCAATTTGTGTGCATTTCATTTTCGTCTTCGTCTGAGCCAGTGAAGGAGGCACACGTGATAAACAAGTCTTTGCTGTGACGAATGGTTGCGGTTCAAGAAGAGGACATGGCGATCATATTTTGAGACAGATCAACGTATTTATGCTCGGGAAAAATGGAGATAGATTATTGAATGGTTGAGGAGGATAAGCTGTTGGAAGGGCTTTGTATGAACGTTGTTGAAAAGAAGCACCTTGATTGATCGCATGGAATGTGGAGCCAGAGAAAAGCCGTTACCAAGGTGGAACTCAGACATGCGGAGGATACGTCAAATTGGACCTGCATTGAAGAACAAGCAAGAAGGTGAAAGGATAATATAAATATAAGGAAAATAGATGTTGCTGTTTTCGTAGGTGTGAAGGCCGAGCCTCCTATAGAAGTCATCAATGTGTTGACAGCGAAATGGTCGACGATAAGAGCAGCGTATAAGCGACATCGCGGAGGAAGACTTTGATTAATGTTTTCAAAATAAAAGAATAGCGCATAACGACATCATGGGAGTGCTGGTAGAGAATCAAGTTAAGCGCGCGATAAGTTTTTTTTTGTAACAATCTTATCTCTGTTGTATTGTGGTAATAGGGAGATATAAGGGTTAGAGAATTAATTGTTTTAGGAAGATATAAGGGAAGTCATAACTAAAGTGTGGAATGTTGATTATTGGTTATGTAATATTTTACTTTACTTTTATGGTATAAGTGGTTTTGGGAGTTATAAGGTTATGCAATGTTGTGATTTATTTTATTTTATGGTACAAGTGGTTTTAGGAGAGATAAGGAAGTTGTGCAATTAAAGGCTTTGGTGATGATTATTGAAAAGTGGAGTAATGTTGATTATTTTGTGATCTACTAACCCTTGTGAAGATTGGCAAAAGAATTTTGTGATGGTGGCAGATTTCCAAAGGGGTTCCTTCACTTCAATAAGGTATGGGCACATTCTTCTTATGAGTATGATTGGTGTATGTTTTCCTGAAATAAGATTGGAGTGAAAAGGTATTCAACAAGGTTTCCTTTGGTTGAGTGTAAGTCCTAGTTTTTGGTTTGTTGAAGACTACTTATGCATTGTTATCATTGATGAGAGTTTTGGTGAATGCATAAATCTGGTTTGAGGTAGTGGAAGCATTGTGCACTAGGATTTATGATTGTGAGTCTTGCTACTTGCTTTGAGTTGGTGAAACCCTTAGTTGGCTGTTTTGATATTGATGGATGAGTGCTTCCATAGTGGTTGTGTTGATCAAGTTAATGCTTTACTTGATACATGATATTGGGCTTACTCCATTGAGTTGATGTGAACAAGTTATTCTATGCATTTGGTGATATTGTGTTGGTGGCTGTTTTGTTCAAATATCTTTGGAGGGAAAAGGATTTCTACTTGTTTCCTTTTCTTGTGATGATTGGTTGAATGCTTCAAGGTTAATGTTGAGTTGAATGATGTTGGTTAAACCTTGTCTTTAAGCATTGTTGTTGAAGCCCTAATTGGTTGAGAAAAGATATTGGTTGTTGGAAAGAACATGAGTATCATTGTTATATGAGATATTGCATGGTTGGCAATTGTTGGGTTGTGTTTCATGTTCTTGAGAAAAGCATACTACATCTATCTTATTCTTTTGAGATTTGAGATTGAGTTGAGATTGAGATTGGGAGTTAAGTATAGAACATATTGAGTCTCTAACAATTCTCTTTATGCTTCTATGAGGTTGATGAATCATATTGAGTCTCTAACAATTCTCTTTATGCTTCATTGAGGTGGATGAATCACATTGGGTCTCTAACCATTCTCTTTGTGGGTTCATGCCAAGCAAGTGTTCTTGATAAACTTGTGAGCAGGTTTTGGACAGGTTCCTGTGGGGACTTGTGAGCAGATTTGGACAGGTCTTAGCAGAGGACTTGTGAAGCTGAGGTTGATAGTTCTATCAAAGAACTTGAGGACAGAGGTGCATTGGTTCTATGAGAAGAACCTGAGGACAGATTTGTGCCAGATCGAAGGACTGTGTTTGGTGCCGATCAAAGACAGAGGACGAGGACATTTGTGCTAGACCAAAGGATTGTGTTTAGTGCAAATTTGAGGACCAGTTTTGAGGTGATAGAGTTGAGGACAAAGGTCTCCAGCCAGAGCAGGGAAGATAGGTGTCTTCTATGGATAGAGTTCCATTTGCTAAGGGTAGTGGAGGCAGAGGTCTTCTAGAGGATCACCATCCAGAGCAGAGGTAGGGGAAAGTATCTCCTTTGAGCAGAGGCTCATAAATTCAGATTGGGGGAAGGTTTCTCCTTTGAGCCGAGGCTCATAAACATTGTAATTGGGAAGGTTTCCCAAAGAACTTTGAGATAACTTTTAGAGAAAAGTTTTGTGGACATTAAATTGTTGTGTCACTTTGTGGATGGTTTTGTGCATTGCTTTGATATTGCTTTGGGTATATTGCTTTACTATTTTGAAGTATAAAGGAAAAAGGAAAAAGAGGTCTTATACTGTTCACCCCCCCTCTCAGTATAAGCTTGTGTTCTTCAATTGGTATCAGAGCAGGTTCCTTCGGAAGTTTGACAGCTTGAAGGAAAAGCTAGTAAAGAACACAATGGATTATTCCAAAGGTAATCAGCTTCAAGATAGTGATGAGTCTTCTAGTGATGAAGAGGTATATTACAGCAAGAAAGGCAAGTTCTCTAAAAAGCACAAAAGTATGAAAAATGTAAGATATTTCAATTGTGGAAAGATTGGTCATTATGCTACTAACTGTACCGTTGCCAAGGATGAAAGTGATGAAGTTAAACAAGATTGTAAGAGCAAGGATTCTGAAAGGCATAGGCATCAAAGGAAGAACAAAGATGAGCACAACAATAAAGGAAAGAGGTATTCTCACAAGCACAAGAAGAGCTTCTACCTAGACAAAGCAAGTAAGTGTTCTAGCAGTGATAGTGAAAGTTCTTCAAGTGATAATGAAAATGAGATGTTGTTCATATCAAAAAAGAGGAAGAACCGAAACATAGATTCATTATCATGAAATGTCTTAGATGTGGAAATTTTGGTCACCTTGAGGATGATTGCACAAATAATGAATTGGTTGTTAGTATGTATGAGGATGCTTCAGAAAATGATAAGGAAGATGCATGTATGGTTTTTGAAAAGGGTAGCACCTCTAGTGATAAGAAATCTGAAAAAGGCTTTGATGATTCTAAAAGCAAACATATAGAGGAAAGTGAAGTAGATCTTAAAGGTGAACTTATTAGTGCTCTTAGTGCTTTGAAAAAGGAAAGAAAGAAGAATGCTAGACTCAAGGATAAGTTAGATGAATGTTGTATGGAGAGAGATGAACTTATAGAAAGTCTTGATGTCTCTATGGCCAATGCACAAGAACTCAAGAATGAGTTAGAATCTAAGGTGCTTGAGTATAGTGAATTAGAACAGAAAATGGCTTCGTTGAAAGAGGAAAATAAAGAGTACAAGGATAAGCTGTACGAGGTTTCAAGAAAGCTCCAAAAAGGTTAAGTCTCTCATCCAAAGTCAAAGAAATCCAACTAGATAAAACAGGTCTTGGTTTTGTTAAGCCTCACAAGAAACAAGTTGGAGAGTCTAGTAAGAGATTCCAAAAGGAAGAGAGTTCTAATGAGGAAAGTATTTCAGATCATGAGTCCTTGAATGATAGATGCATAGAAACAGAAAATAGATTTTGGAATGAGAAGAAGGAGAAGTTTTGAGGACCTGAGAAGTCAAATAAAGGAAAGTTTCAAGGCAGATGTTTTGCTTGTCACAGGTTTGGTCACATGGCTGTACATTGCATGGCTCAGGTGAAGAAGGTAAATAACAGTTTCAAAAGTGGTGATTTCTTTTATGGGTATTGCTACTCTTGCAATCGGTTTGGGCACAAGGCAGTTCATTGCAAGGCAAACAACGAGAACAGGTTTAGTCAGAATAGGTGGATTCAAAGAACATGTATGCCTCAAAGAAATAACATTGTTACTTGTTACAAGTGCAACAATGAAGGACACATATCTAGACAGTGTAGAGCTGAAATTCTAGAATACAAGAACAGGAACAGTGGCATGATCAGGTCCAAGGATCAAAACAATGACAGGAACAGGAATATGGACAAAGAGTTCAAGAGAAGGCCTGGCAAGGAAGTTATAGATGCTGATGATGATCAGTGCCTAATGGGAGTTTTACTCCCATCCCAGAATTAATCACCTCAACAAGAGGTGGGGGAGGGACTAAGCTAAGAGGCTCATTCTTAGTTTCGAGCCCCAAAGGTGGCCCTTTGCCATTGATGACAAAGGGGGAGAGATATGAGTAAGGGGGAGAGCTTCAAGTCAGGGGGAGCAAAACTTCAAAGAGAGTGATTTCAGTTTTGGCTCTTGAAGATGTGTTTTTAGTAAAGTTTTGCCATCAATGACAAAGGGGGAGATTGTTGGCAATTTTGGGTACATTGTCTTTTGCTCAAGTATTGATGTTGTCATTGATGTCAAGAAGCGGAAGGGTTTTTGTGAAAACCAAGGCAGTCAAAATAAAAGGTTTTATTTAAAACCATGGACAACATATTTGTAATGGGTTTTTCTCAAAACCTAAGTTGGCTCTTCGTTTCGTTGAAAAAGGTGCCCCGATGATGAAGATATTTAATTTTAATATTTAGTTTAAATTTTATTTAAAATTTAAATTAATATTTTAAAATTAAATTAAAATATTTGCCGACATGTTGGTAATGCATCGAAGTGAATATATAATGAGGCTAATAAATTCATTTGAAATTTAGGTGAGGGAATCGATATCAATTTGTGTGCATTTCGTTTCGTCTTCGTATGAGCCAGCGAAGGAGGCACACGTGATAAACAAGTCTTTGCTGTGACGAATGGTTGCGGTTCAAGAAGAGGACATGGCGATCATATTTTGAGACAGATCAACGTATTTATGCTCGAGAAAAATGGAGACAGATTATTGAATGGTTGAGGAGGATAAGCTGTTGGAAGGGCTTTGTATGAACGCTGTTGAAAAGAAGCATCTTGATTGATCACGTGGAATGTGGAGCTAGAGAAAAGCCGTTACCAAGGTGGAACATGTGAAGGATACGTCAAATTGGACCTGCATTGAAGAACAAGCAAGAAGGTGAAAGGATAATATAAATATAAGGAAAATCGATGTTGCTATTTTCGTAGGTGTGAAGGCCGAGCCTCCTGTAGAAGTCATCAATGTGTTGACTGCGAAATGGTCGACGACAAGAGCAGCGTATAAGCGACATCGCGGAGGAAGACTTTGATTAATGTTTTCAAAATAAAAGAATAGCGCATAACGACATCGTGGGAGTGCTGGTAGAGAATCAAGTTAAGCGCATGATAAGTTTTTTTTTGTAACAATCTTATCTCTGTTGTATTGTGGTAATAGGGAGATATAAGGGTTAGAGAATTAAGTGTTTTAGGAAGATATAAGGGAAGTCATAACTAAAGTGTGGAATGTTGATTATTGGTTATGTAATATTTTACTTTATTTTATGGTATAAGTGGTTTTGGGAGTTATAAGGTTATGCAATGTTGTGATTTATTTTATTTTATGGTACAAGTGGTTTTAGGAGAGATAAGGAAGTTGTGCAATTAAAGGCTTTGGTGATGATTATTGAAAAGTGGAGTAATGTTGATTATTTTGTGATCTACTAACCCTTGTGAAGATTGGCAAAAGAATTTTGTGATGGTGGCAGATTTCCAAAGGGGTTCCTTCACTTCAATAAGGTATGGGCACATTCTTCTTATGAGTATGATTGGTGTATGTTTTCTTGAAATAAGATTGGAGTGAAAAGGTATTCAACAAGGTTTCCTTTGGTTGAGTGTAAGTCCTAGTTTTTGGTTTGTTGAAGACTACTTATGCATTGTTATCATTGATGAGAGTTTTGGTGAATGCATAAATCTGGTTTGAGGTAGTGGAAGCATTGTGCACTAGGATTTATGATTGTGAGTCTTGCTACTTGCTTTGAGTTGGTGAAACCCTTAGTTGGCTGTTTTGATATTGATGGATGAGTGCTTCCATAGTGGTTGTGTTGATCAAGTTAATGCTTTACTTGATACATGATATTGGGCTTACTCCATTGAGTTGATGTGAACAAGTTATTCTATGCATTTGGTGATATTGTGTTGGTGTCTGTTTTGTTCAAATATCTTTGGAGGGAAAAGGATTTCTACTTGTTTCCTTTTCTTGTGATGATTGGTTGAATGCTTCAAGGTTAATGTTGAGTTGAATGATGTTGGTTAAACCTTGTCTTTAAGCATTGTTGTTGAAGCCCTAATTGGTTGAGAAAAGATATTGGTTGTTGGAAAGAACATGAGTATCATTGTTATATGAGATATTGCATGGTTGGCAATTGTTGGGTTGTGTTTCATGTTCTTGAGAAAAGCATACTACATCTATCTTATTCTTTTGAGATTTGAGATTGAGTTGAGATTGAGATTGGGAGTTAAGTATAGAACATATTGAGTCTCTAACAATTCTCTTTATGCTTCTATGAGGTTGATGAATCATATTGAGTCTCTAACAATTCTCTTTATGCTTCATTGAGGTGGATGAATCACATTGGGTCTCTAACCATTCTCTTTGTGGGTTCATGCCAAGCAAGTGTTCTTGATAAACTTGTGAGCAGGTTTTGGACAGGTTCCTGTGGGGACTTGTGAGCATATTTGGACAGGTCTTAGCAGAGGACTTGTGAAGCTGAGGTTGATAGTTCTATCAGAGAACTTGAGGACAGAGGTGCATTGGTTCTATGAGAAGAACCTGAGGATAGATTTGTGCCAGACCGAAGGACTGTGTTTGGTGCTGATCAAAGACAGAGGACGAGGACATTTGTGCTAGACCGAAGGACTATGTTTAGTGCAAATTTGAGGACCAGCTTTGAGGTGATAGAGTTGAGGACAGAGGTCTCCAGCCAAAGCAGGGAAGACAGGTGTCTTTTGTGGATAGAGTTCCATTTGCTAAGGGCAGCGGAGGCAGAGGTCTTCTAGAGGATCACCAGCCAGAGCAGAGGTAGGGGAAAGTATCTCCTTTGAGCAGAGGCTCATAAATTCAGATTGGGGGAAGGTTTCTCCTTTGAGCCGAGGCTCATAAACATTGTAATTGGGAAGGTTTCCCAAAGAACTTTGAGATAACTTTTAGAGAAAAGTTTTGTGGACATAAATTGTTGTGTCACTTTGTGGATGGATTTGTGCATTGCTTTGATATTGCTTTGGGTATATTGCTTTACTGTTTTGAAGTATAAAGGAAAAAGGAAAAAGCGGTCTTATACTGTTCACCCCCCCCTCTCAGTATAAGCTTGTGTTCTTCAATGCTATATTTTTCATATTATTTGAAAGTATTATTTGAATGCATTTATATTGACTAATGAGGTTTTGTTGATCGTATTAATTAATTTTAAATTGTTAAATTAATGATTGCATGGATACTAACCTTTGCAAATTGGAGAATGGTCTTTAAAGTCATGTTTTAATTGATGCATATATTTTAAGATTTGTTAGTCATTTTGTGCTTCTTTGCAAGACATTTATTGGACTAACAAAATTGGTACTAAAGTTACATTCTTCAAGGCCCACTAATGGCAATGTTTACTCTAGTAGGAATTGCTTCTTGGATAGGTGATTATTATAGCCATTTAAACATGTCTCCTTATCCAATTCTTGAAGGTGTAGAAGATTTTTTTATCATGTCTAAGCATGATGTGGCCTCGACAGAGGAACATATTTAGAGATACAAGGACATTTTAAGTTACTTGCAAATTATTCATAGAGATGTTCCTTGTAGGTTGTTTTCATACACTTTGGATGAGGTTGCATTTGAGTGGTATATACACTTACCTTTAAGTTCTATCACTTCTTGGGCTCAACTAAAGGAAACATTTCTTAGCCATTTTGGAAAACCAGGAGTTATAGATTCCAACCAATACCAACCATCCAATCTAATACCCTTGAACCAAAATATGTCTAATATAAAAAATCAAGGGGATATAAGTGAATATTTTTAAACATCACAACCACCTTAGATATCATCCAAGAGGAAGAGATGAGTGGCTTAGAGTTATTGTTTACAAAGGAGGATTGGGACAGTTATAAAAAGCTGAATTCAACCATTGATCCCATCGTAGAAGCATTTGATCTATCAAAAGTGGTTGAAAGCGAGCTTAAAAAGGAATCCATGGATGAATTTGAAGACATGATAGAATTTCATCACTTGTTTTTAGAAGACAATTGTTACAATGATAAAAAAATCCAACATGAGCCAAGTCATGACAAGCTAGAAATAGAAGGCTTAGAGTCATTGTTTACAAAGGAGGATTTGGAATAATATGAAGAATCATTGTCTCCTCATCTTCTTACTAATGAAATTATTACTTAACTTGATATGCAGGACATTGAAAACATCACATCTCATGAAAATTTTACAATTCCTTTACAATCAGAGTATGGCATGCAACTTGCTGAAATAGAGAAAGTTTCAAATGTCAATCATTTTGAATATAAGTCTATTGAACACCATACTGAAATAGAGAATGAAGAAATGGTAAATGCTTCTTATGATTCATTTTGGATGAGGAAGAGGTAAAGGTTTCTCTTTCATTTTTGTCTTTTGAAAAGGTGGATTTAAATTCATATGATTGTTTTGGAGATTCAAATAAAGAAATACCATTGGTAGGTAAAAAGGAATTAGAATTGATTTCTATGCTTCCAAATGATAAAAATGTTGCTTTACTCAAAATAATTCAAGTAGTTGATCAAGAGGACTCATGGTTTGGGTTTGATATGATTGATGATCCAAATGAAAACATTACTTTATTTGAGAAGACTCAAGCTAGTGGTCATGGATATAGGTTTTTTGGCACATCCCTTAACCAACAAGAGTTATGGTTTAAAAATGATGGACATATTTTTGATTGGGTGCCTAATTTTGGTGTTTTTGAAAAATAGGTCATTGATAAAGGTAAATGGATACATGATGATAATGAAGCCCATGAATAATAATAAAATATCACAATGACTTACCAAGTGTTGGTAAATGAAAATGTACAAAAAGTAGAATCTAACCTTTTGTGTTCAAGCATCCAAATTTTAGGTGAAAATTTATATAATCATCTATTGGATTCAAATGCTATTTATGATGAAATACCACTAGAAGTGAAGGAAGAACTAGAATGGAATTATGCTCATACCACTAATGAGATTGTTTTGTTAAATTAAGGAGAAGTAGACATGCTTGAATTGTTAAATCAGGTTCATCAACAACTAACAATTGAATCCAGGATACAAACTTATAATGATCTTCATTTAATATATGTCCTAGATGCTTGTAAATTGTTACATGGATATGATTGGCCTAAAGACATGGATGATGATGTTGCTTTAAATTTTTTAAAAATAGCCTCTTATTTGAATGAAATCCTACATGCTTGTGTAAAATAATCTAATTTAAAAATTTGCATCTCATTGGATAAGCAAAATAATCATGTATTCACTTGCAAGTTTAATGAATCAAATGTCCAACATGGAATTTCTAATAAGCTTGAATCAAAGTGGTTATGTGAGAGTGGCAAAGTGAGAGTTGTGGTATTGTTTGACCTAGTCTTGATTTGGTTGGATTTTTGTAAAACAGGCCTTGCATATCATGATTCATGTCTTATAAAGTGTGCTAATCGTGTTTGGGATCCAAGGAAATGATGGCCAATTTTTTTTGCTTCATATTGTATATAAGTTTTGGTTTTTGTTTCAAATTTTTGGTTTGGCGAGCTTTGTGTTTGTTTTCTTTTCAAGTTTGTATTAGAGAAGGTTTTGGGGTTTGTTTCCAAGTTTTGGTTTGTAAGTTTGAGTTTTGGGTGTATTCCCTCGATTTGTGGTTATGTTTTGGGATAACTACTAATTTATGACCTCTTGAAGGATGAATTATGTATCATGTGAGATAGAATTATTCAGTAACTGCTCCTAGATTTTTGGGACTAAGATAGTAATTTTTGGGAACCATGAATCATTTTGCTAAATCTACACATAAATTCATCATATTAAGGAGCATTATTGGAATCTTGAAAGATGATGTTACTTGATTTGCAAATTGAGGCAAATTTTTTTATATACTCAATATTTAACCTTACTTGATCTCTAACCTAGATGGTAGGTAAATTTTGTGAAGCAATAAAATGGTGATCAATATATCCCAAAAAAAATGAAAAAAAGAAAAGCTAAATTAATAAAATGGCTTAGGACATCTCCATAGGGGCTATAGAGGCCTAGCTGGCAGTGGAGTAATGTTTACAAAAGAAGCCAATGTAGATTTAACTTGATATCTGGGGAAGTTATGGCATCTCCATCGAGGCTATAAATTCTTGACTGGATATGGAGCAATGCAAAGGTACATCTTTAATGAGTAATGTTTTATAGCCTAATGCAAAACAAGTGATGGATTCTAAATAGTTTTTAGGAATGCTAAAAGGAAAACACTTTCACACACTTAGCTGAAGTAATGGTTCATGTGTTTTCGATTGAATTTTTTTATCCCCATCATCTTTGGATGTTGCTAAATAATTTTATTTCTAATATTTGGTTTGTTGGTTTGTAGAACCAGAGATTAAGGGGTTTTCATCCGAAATGCTCAAGAGCATTCCCCAGTAGAGTTGCCATTTGTTGTGGCTTCACCACAACTATCTCCAAAACTTGGGGATCCACCTTTAAATGTTTATTTTGGGGGTTTTTATTGTCTTCAAGTGATGTTTTTTCATAAATTTATGACAATGTTTTTGCAATATAGGTTTCGAAGTTCATATTGGATAGTGTCCCTTTGTCTTTTTTCATGGTGCTTTGATGTTTTGACTAATTCTATAGGAAATTGAGGTAATTTGAGGTATTTTATGTTTTCATTGATGTCACATGGATCACATTGAGTTTTGGTGGCCAAAATATTTCATAAATAAGCATTAATGATATTTTGGAAAGCATGGTTATTTACAGGGTTTTTGTGAAAACCAAGGCAAGAAAAATAAAAGGTTTTATTTAAAACCACAGATGGCAAATTTGAAATGGGTTTTTCTTAAAACCTAAGTTGGCTTTTCGTTTTTTTGAAAAAGGTGCCCCGATGAAGGAGATAATTAATTTTAAATATTTAAGTTTAAATTTTAATCATTTAAAATTAAAATTAAAATTAAAATTTTATTATTGTCGATGTCAAAAAGGAGAAGGCAAATAATATTAATTCATAGCCGAAGTTAAAAGAAAAATGTGGGCATATATAAATATGCCACTAAAAAATTTATTTTCTCTAAGTCCTCGATGAAGATAATCCGTTTGAAGCGCTAAGGGAGCAGAAGTGTCATATTCGTTCGAAAACCAATGAAGAGAAGAGGGAACAAAGGTAAGGGAGGTTCATTATCTATCATCGTAAGTTCTAGTGGCCTAGCGGCAAGAGGAAGGCGCATAATGTGTTTAAGTGCCAACAAATCCGATGTTCGGATCCCACCGACGCTGGGTTTTGCAAGGTTAAAAGAGAGAACCTTTTGCGCACATGGTTTTTGAGGGCAAGTTCGGAGGAAGCAAGAAGGAGGTTTTGCGCTCTTGGTTTCTATGTGAGTGTTTGGCTCATGTGGTTTTTGGCACCGTATTTTGAGTGGTGTAGGGGCAGCGACAAGGGATCAAATCCCACTGAGGTTAAAGGTAAGTTATTAATTTTTCCAAATATTTTATTTTTCTAAGGTTGCCCTAGGAGAGATAAGACTTGTGGTGTATGTTGTGAAAAAGAAATATTTATGGTGATTTTATTTTTAGAAGTATATCATATTATATATCATTGAAAAGCTTATTTCGAGGGCTATTTGATTATTTTGTTTAGAAGGAGAAATAAGATGTACATAAAGAAATATTTCTATTTTTGTAAAAGGGTTCAAGTGAAGGTTGTTTTGTTCTTTTCAAAGTGTGTTGAGTGTGGCAGATTTTCCAAAGGGGTTTCTTCATATTCATAAAATGTATGGGCACATTCTCCTATTGATTGTCTATGGCGGTTGATTTCTAAAATATCATTGGAGGGAAAAGTATTGTTTGTGGTTTCCTTTTCGAAAGTGGTTTATTGAATGCTTCAAGGTTTTCTAAATTGAGAGTGAAATAACTTGAGTTAGAAAAGAACATGAGTATCATTGTTATGTGAGATTTGTAATTGAGCATTGTTGGGAACATTTGAGTTGGTTGATACATACTTGGACTAGGGTTGTGTGAGGAAGAATTGTCCCTTATGGTGATTAGTTGAGATTGAGTTTAGAACATATTGAGTCTCTAAAAATTCTTTTTATGGTTCTATAAGACTTGGGTTGAATTGAGTTGAATAAGCCTAGTCAAGTGATGTGTGAAGTGATTGTTCAAGTCCTATGAAAAAAACTATTCCATTATTCTGATTTGAGTTGAGTTGAGTTGATATTGAGCCTAGAACATATTGAGTCTCTAACAATTCTCTTTATGCTTCTACGAGTTGAGTTGAGTTGAGATTAAGCCAAGAACATATTGAGTCTTTAACAATTCTCTTTATTCTTATATAATTTGATTTGATTTGAGTTGAGTTGAGATCATTGTGGATCATTGTTGTCATCCATTGAAGAGTACATTGCCATTCAAACTTGCTAGAATAGATTTGGACAAGTTCTTATTGAGCTTGTTGGAGCAGATTTGGGCAAGTTCTTGGTGAGCTTCCTAGAGCAGATTTGGGCAAGTTATTGGTGAGCTTTCTAGAGTAGATTTGGGCAAGTTCTCGGTGAGCTTGCTTGAGCAGATTTGACAAGTTTTGTGTGAGATTGTTAAGCAGGTTTTGTGTGATCCTATTGAGCAGGTTCTTAGTGAACCCATTGATAGAGCTTTGGAGGTGATAGAGTACCAGGGACAAAGCCTCAATGGATAGAGATTCAACAACCAACATAGTTGAAGACATATATGAGTGAGGAGTCTTCAAGTGGAGAGAGGTCCACAAGTCAGTGTAGTAGAGAGACAAAGTCTTCTAGAAGATCACATAGCCAGAGCAGAAGGGGAAAGAGTTCTCCTATGGAAGAGATCCATGAACTTGATATTAGGGGATCAACATCTCCTTTGGATAGAGATCCATAAGCATTGTAATTGGGAGTGATTCCCAAAGAGATTGATTGAGAAAGTTTTAGTAAAATATTTTCTTCATGGAGTAGCCCACATTGGGTGAATCACATAAATTGTGGTGTATCTATTGTGTATGGTATTTTTTGCATTGCTTGATTATTGCTATTGATACTTCTATCTATACACAACATAATATTGAATTGGAAGAAAAAGTAAAAAGTGGTCTTATACTATTCACCCCCCCTCTCAGTATAAGCTTGTGTTCTTCAAGTTCTTGTGGTTGATTTTTAGGTGTCTTTTAATTTGGTCTTGTTGTGGTTTAGTAGTTGGTTAGAACTATAGTATTGAGTGGTAATATTTAAAAAAAGAAGAGAAAACACATGTATTATTATATATATACTTTATATATAATAATAATATAAAAATAAAAGTATGAATATATATATATATATATATATATATATATATATATATATATATATATTAAAGAAAAAGGAAGCTACATTTAGTTTAGATGGTTTAGCTTTAATATTTTCATTAATCTTTGGTGTTATTAATTTAGATGTCAATTTCATTATAGTTTTATTTTGGGGTGTTTACGTAATTTGGGTGTTTTGGTTTACAGGATGCAAGTGCCAATAACGAGGTAGACCGACATGGCACCAATGGGTTCAAATGTGATGGAGTATATGAAAACATGGTAAACTCGAAGCTGTCACATAGGATTGGAGCAATAGTGATTTGGACACAAACCTTGCAAACCACAATGACCCCTGCTAGATAAATTGCTATGACAACATCGTATTGATGAGCTGGCAATGTGAATAGGAGTGATGTGGTCATTTTGGAATGATGCTGGAATGTGTAAACCAGGTAGACACAATACAAGTGGATGAGAACTGATTGGATTACGATGATGTAAATAGGGATGACATGGAGTTTCATGATGGTGACATCATTAGCGCAATGGGCATAATGGATGCGAGACCCAAAAAAAGGATGAGTAGGTACCATCGAGCATCCAATGAGCCACATAAGAAGATTTGAGAGATTGATGATCATATGGGGATGTCTTCCACATTACAAGCAGGTGGATTGCATGCAGTGACTAGGATCAGAACAACAAGGAGCCTGTAAATAGGGTTGGAAAGCTTTGGAAATAGAGGACTACAGAAATAAAGGCAGAAAGCTTTAACACTAGGTTTCTTTTATAAAAAAATTTCCTTCCATTATTCTGTTGGACTGTAATCTCATCATGGATGCCAAATAGAAGTTGTGTTATGCATTTTTAGCTCATTAATAATATGTTATTTGCCAATATTTTAAAGCTTTTGCAGGTTTTAATGCATGCTAGTTTGGTTAATCTACTTTTATTTTTCAATATATTGCTTTTCCCTTAGAATATCACACTGTATTAACTAATGGATTGCGTAAATACGGATCCCACTAATACTGGTTTCATCTATAGAATGCTAATATTTGCAGGATCTGGTGAAATTTAGGATTGTAGCATTAAGTTTCATTGTATTTTGTTTTATTTTTATTTTTTATTTTCTAACCTTATATTTTCCCATTTTTTTAATGTTCTTAAAAATAAAATTAAAAAAAAATATATATAAAAAATAGTTGCACGATTCCCAAGAATAATCTCTAAAGTTCCATTTAGAGCAAGTTTAATTTTATTTCGAGGTAAATGTAGAATTACAAAATTTCATTTACAGTTCTACATTTTAAGAGAAATTTTGTAATTTCCAGCTTTGAAAGATTTTATGTTTTGAAGGAAATTTGGATTTCAAATTTTGCATTTCTGGTAGTAAACAATAAATTAGTTTCCCTTAATGAAAATCACAATTTCATTCAAAGGGGAACAATTTATAAGATGTTTTAAAGGTTATTTTCTTGAATGCCATAAATCGACTTTCCTTCATGAAAAGTACAATTTCATGAAAGGCAGGTGATTTCAAAAGGCCATTACTTTAAAGTGATAAATTGAATATTCTTCATGAAAATAAAATTTCATTATAGAGAATTTTTTATTAGGCACATCAAAGGTTACTGTAGCTACAAAGTTTATCATCCACGATTATTCCTTTTCCATGGTTGAAGCAACAGAAAAGGAATCATTTCATCGTATTCATATTTTAGAAGTAAATATTTATCATTTATTTCATGCTTAAAGCAAAGGCCTAATAAGGGATAAAAATAGTTTAAATTTTCTTAATAAGGAAATATAAAATCTATCTAAAACCTTTCATGGTAAAAGGAATTACACTTCTACACCGTGGTCATATGAGGGCCAATCATATTTATTCGTCTTTAAGTTCCATGAACAATAACAACATAGCATAACTAAAGTAACCCCAACACAAGCCCCTTGTTAATAGTTTTTTTACAGAGCACTAAGATATTCCAAGAACTTTTTGACACATTAATACAAACATACATACACACATTAGTAAAAGGAACCTTGGAGAAATGTTTATTTCTTTGCAAGAGAGGGTTTTCTAATAAAAATCCTAACTGTGAGTGTGGTTTTGCACTTGGGCAAAATTACAACTCAACAGCTATTAATTTTGGTTTAAAAATAGATAAGATAGTAAATAACTAGCATGTAGCCATGGCCTATTATATCAATAAACCTCAAAACCCCATTTACTTTGACTAGGACAAATTTTTTAGTGAATGAATGACCAACTTATAGAGTTTAGTCAGGTTGGATTTTTTTGATATCCACCCTACCTAGACTAGATTTATGTTTATTTTAAAGTAGATATCTTCCTAGACCTTCAAATTAACAAATTAGATGATGGTGGAAGGGTCCTGTCTATAGTAGATTAGATGCTAGCCCTCTAGTCCTCTAATTCTTTCTATAATTTGAATAGATTCTTCCTTAGACCAATGTTGTCATGCCTAAGGAGATGAATCCCCAAATTAACAAAAGAATCAAAATATTGCTTGCATGCAGCCAATATAAAAACTAGATATTGGTACTTTGCATTGGATGACACAATAATAAGAGTGTATGGCTTTGTTGGAGAGCCAATATTACTACCTAATTTGTCATATACTAGTTGTTTGGTCAAAAATATTACCATCAAATGGACTATGTAGATGCAAACTTTGAAGGCAAAGTAAAACAAGTTTTTCTATATCATTTACTTCTTACTTTTAGGCCAATTACTCTCTATCTCAAAAGATTGACCAAGATGCTAAAGCATAAGGTCTTAAATATAAAGATTAAAATAGTACCAGACAAGTGGAATTATGACCTAGATGGGATTTTAAAAGATTGCCTCACCATTTTGAATAAAAATTCTTCTTTATTTGAACATAGTTAAAGGTTAAATATAAAAAAGGCTAGAAATATGATAGAATAGATAGTTGTGGAAGAAATAAATCCAAGAGAAGAAGCTAATCATCCTCTATGGTGGAAATTTTGTGAAATATATGCAATTATGACCTTGAGCACAACTCGAGTCACATGCTCAAAGAGAAAAGGAAGAAATTGGTAGAAAATAAATGGACTAATAAAAAATCATAGAATGGCAGATATTTTGCTATGAATCAATCATGAAAAGTGTTAGATTTTGAACTAAGAATACTACAAATTTTGAAGAAAAAATTGATCAGCTAAATTTGGATGAAGTAAGAACTAATTTTTAAGAGGTGGATATTTTGGATGAATATTATGAGGAAGAAGCCACCATTCTAAAATATATAGAGCAATATCTAGAAGCTACAACTTCTATGAGGCAATAAGCTTCAAACATGGCCATTTCATAGTGGTAACAAGCTCCACTATTATTCAAACCTAAAGGGTAGCTATAACAAACATATACTATAGGTGTTGTGTTAGCTTTTTATGAATGAGCCATGAGAGACAAAAATCACAAGATGCAGAATAATATGCAATAAAACAAATTTTCTAGATGACTAAAGTATGCTAAAATAAAAAGATATAAAATATTACAATGTAGCTATGGAGGAATTGAGCACTCCATTAACAAAGCTATAGATCTACATCATATCCATCACTAGTAAATGGTGTGGAACACAATCCACTAACCTACACTATCTAACAATGTCTCCTGGCTATCCTATATATCTATCTAAGAGGCCATCCTTATATGTGCAAAATAGGATGCTTGTCCAACACTCTAACTAGCTGTGCATAGGACACCTTGCACATGTACAACTTGTATATGGATACTTGTCCATTTATTACAATGCATGAATTCACTAGATGAATTGCATAGGAAGTAATCTAGGTATGTATCTTGGAGGATACATTTACATAACCCAAAATATGAAATAGACATTATTTCAAACACCCCCTTGTATTACATTATTTGGGTATTGAAGGCTTTAGTAATCAAAATGGATTCTCTTAATTTGCTTCTACTTGGTGTTTGTCATATTCTTCTTCTGCATTCTTTGTATTCAGGTTCATTAGGTAATTTGTGTCTTCATATGATACAAAGTAGGATGCAACTAGGCATTCTATTCTCATTGGATAATCTTTGACATATTTAGATTCTTCTTCTATCCAACCACTTTTGAAGTCCTTGCAAGTATATTCATTTTATTCTGATTGTTGATGAATAAGTAGGGCATGATGCAATTGTCCTCTCATTCTTCTATGCTTGCCTTCTTAGTGTGTTGATTTTTCCTCTATTGATTTAATCTTCATGTCTTGATTTTATTTTGTATGTCTCTTCTTATTTTTCCTTCTTCTCTTCCTATGATTCTACTTTGATTTAGGTGAAACCTCAAATTTAAAACAAGTTAGTCTATCATCACAAAAGTATTGTTCTTTAACATCAACTTGTTTCTTGTGTTGATTAAGCACCAACACAATTAATTAAAGATAAATCATCAATGATTCTTCTAGAGAAAAAATAACCAAATTTTCTGAGTTCCACCATGCTATGAGGAGAATTTCATGAAGATAGTTAATCAAGTCTGTAAATCTACCTTCTTTTGCTTCCTTAAGAAATAAGGAAAATTTCATCTTATCATTAGAAGATAGATACTTGTATCCTTTTAAAGTATCTATTAAATTTTGGGAGTAGAATTCTACTTCATGGAATAGTTCTTCATTATTGAAAGCTTTCCTCAAAATCTCATCCATAATGCTTCTTTGGAATTGAAATTTGATAGGACCTTAATAGTCTTATCTTATGGCTCCCTAGTGATAAGATAATGATGTAGTGATTTTTGTAAAAATATAGTTCAATTTGGTTGATTTTGTACAAGTTTTGCAAGAATAAAAAATCAAATTTTAACGTCTTATCACTCCTAATTGAACTAAGCACTATTTCAGTTTTGAAGAGGTTTTGATGTTGGAATTATTTTGTTCCCTTTTTAGATATTTGAGACAAGTAAAAAACAAATTTATCCAACCTTAATAAAATCCCTTAATAACCTATTTTATATCCCTTGAATTATTTCTAATTTCCAAATAAAATAAATTTGATGGAGTAACCCTTATGACTCCCAAGGTTTGGAAATTTAGATAAATGATAATAATATTTGCAATATAGTTTAATCAAAGTAAAATTCTTTATTACTCCTAAGTAGGATTGCAAATATCAAAATAATAAGATAAGTCACCCCTTAAGCTTTCAAAACCCTAAGTTTCAACCTTAGTTTATAATCCTTATAAATACAACTTATGAAAGCAATGAATAATGGGATTTATACCTTACCTTATATGTAATATCTCCTTGATGTTTGGTAATTTCCATGGTTTAATATAATAATGTATTAAGTGTACCTTAAGCATTCAGATTAATGGAGATTCGATTTGAATGCTATATGTAGGTGCTGAAATGTTGAACTTTTGATAATGAAGAGCCTTTAATGCTCCTTCTCCTTTGTCTTCCATGCTATAGAAAATTTCTGCTTCTTCTCTCATGCCCTTGACTATGCTATGTTTGTCCTTTGAACGTCTTGAATATGCTTAACTCTTGCATGCTAGTCTTGGAATAGAATATGCCTTTTAAGAAAAATGGATCATAGGCATTGTGACAAGTGTCACGTCCATTATGAGTGAGCACTTCCTTCTTTATATAATTCTCCAGAATCATTCAATTGCACTTCTTGAAAACGTATAGACCCTTGTGTGAAGATGATAAAGGTAACCAAGTGGCACGTCTTTGCTTGTAACTCCTTCGTAGAAGCCTCTAGAATGTTGAGAGGAATGATGACTAAAATACCAAGTGTCATTTTTGCAAGGAGACCCTTCTTGTAATGCCTTAGAAGATGGAGATTATAACTCCATAAAATTATATCTTTCTAATGTTGCTTGGGAAGCAAGCAAGATTTCTTGTAATGCTCTAAAGGATGGATATTATAACTCCAAATATCCTTTTGTTTTCCAACGTTGCTTGGGAAGAAATAAAACTATCTTTCCTGTAGGTGAATGTGTGATGCACTGCAAAACTTGGATGGCATTTTGATGCTTCCTTTGGTGAGTGGCCTTCTCAAATTTTAAGGCCTTGAATGTAACACCTTTCTTCCTTTATTTTATTCCTCTAATCCAATTGATATCATTACTGCTAATTTGATATCTTTTTTATATTGATATGCACTCCCTTGACTACGTAACTGTGGCTCATGGATGAT
Organism: Wollemia nobilis; assembly: GCA_028583015.1. Lineage (NCBI taxonomy): Eukaryota > Viridiplantae > Streptophyta > Pinopsida > Araucariales > Araucariaceae > Wollemia > Wollemia nobilis. The sequence continues at coordinate 35,091 of JAQPPZ010017049.1, read as the reverse complement.
CTAAAATAATATTTACTTCTACAGGTACGTACGTCCAAGGATGAGATTTTGAATGGCTACTTCTAGCTTGGGATGAGGAGTGCTGATGTTCGACCTTTAATGGCTATTATTTTCCTTGTAGGAAAATGTACCCTCATATGGCACTTTTAAATCTACACCTATGTTGTCAAAAAATAGATTAGAGGAGTGCAAGATGATGTATTATATTTCATAATAAGGATTTTAGTAAACCTTATTTTGCACTCTATTTCCAAATTTCTAGATTCTGGTTTTATGGCAGATTTCTTGCAATAAAAGGTTTTGAGGTTGCCTTTGACAATAGACACACCTTCCCATTTTTACTTGAAAACTTTTGATAGCAAGTCCAAGTTTCAATAACAGTAGATAGAAGTTCTTTTAATTGATGTAATTTTTTTGCATTCTTTTCTTTTTGCATTCACTTGTAATGCTTCTCAATTTCATAAGCTTCTATCTCTATTTTTGGTTAGTTATGTTCTCCAAATATGGAGGATTATAACCCTTATTTGTGGCTTCTATTGGCCACATTAGAAGACTGAAAATATGATTTCATTTTTGTAATGTTAATCTAAATTTAGGTGCTATAATAAATCAATAAATAGTTCAGTTTAATGAATCTTTTTGCACCATAAGTTGCATACATTTTTTGTAGCTCTTCTTCCACATTTGTAGAGGATGTAGGACTTGGTGTCTAGGAACACCAAGTTGCTACTTATGGTAGGATATCATTCATAAATACTTAGTAAAATCATGGTCTCAAACTTTATTTTATGAGCCTAGGATTTGGTGGCTTGTTCTCCTCTTGTGTTCTCATCCTTTTTCTTTAGATTTGGAGAAGTCTATGTCTCTAGGGTAGTGCCTTATTGTTGTGAGAGGTAATATTAAAATCTCTAATATTTGGTGATATTCTTCTATCTTCAAGTCCTCTTGTCGAGTTTTGAATTCAAGTAGGATATTCTTCTAGGGTTTGGTACTCCTTACCAAAACTTCTTCTCAGATTTGACACTCATTGCCAAATTATCCTCTTGGGCTTGTTGTCGGATGGTGACAATTGTCCCAAGTCCTTCACTATTAGGGACTTCACTGGGATAGTGGATTTCTCTAATGAGTTCTCAAAGAACTCTCTTGATCTTTAGCAAGGATCTCCTAGCCTTTATTGGATGCTCAATGAGACCTTCTCAAGGTCTTTCATCTGGCAACTTATGATGGTATTTCCTTAGAACTTTTCTTCAACATTCTACTTTTGGAAGTGTTTGTGGTGATATCTTCTCCTGGATCTTCTAATTCTACTACTTATGGCTTTGAGCAGGACTCTCCTAGTCCTTCTTATTCTTCCAAGACTATAAGTTCTTCAATGAGATCTTCTCCTGATATATTCTCTTTTGCTTTAGAATTAATCTAATTCTGAATAATATGCTCTTCCTAACTTGCTTGTAGGAAGTCTCCCAACTCACTAAATCTTATGTTCATGCAACAAGAATATTATTACTAAAATATTTAATCTACTTCTGATTCATATATTATTCTTGAATTTTTATTTAGGATCAAGACTTTTGTGGCCTATTTTGATGTTAAGGCTTATGTGGCATTTTTTAGTACCAAGGATCCTATGGTCCTTTTTCAATATCAAGGCTTATATGAACTTTTTAATATCAAGGCTTCTATGACCTTTTTATTATATCACTTTTATGGCTTCTTCTACAAGGCTTCTATGGCCTTTCTGTATCAAGGCTCTTGTGGCCTATTCTTCAAGTGTGGATTTTTACAATCCAGCAATGGATATCTTCAGTATCTTATCTTCACCATGATCCTTCATAAGAAGTCTTCTTTCATAGTATTCTTCTCTCACACGATGAACTAACCTCTACACTATAAGGGCATACCGATCGTTGGAAAATGAAGTTGGAGTCTCCTAGCTGTTTATCGTAGGAGTCACAATCCTCTAAGGATTAATTTCTTGCAACAAAAGAAACTTTAGCTACCTGTTAGAAAACTCCAGATGACCTATATGATATTCAATAGATGATATATCAATCTATTGGATTAAAATGCTGAGTCCTAGTCTTCACGAGTTTTCATAACAACTCTATGGAAAATACTCTTGACAAAAATGATCTTAGTACTTATAAAATTGAGATTCCTTTCAGTACTATCTTTGTGACTTCCAAAATATACCACCTAGATGCTGCTGAGATATTTTTCCAGTGGCTAGTCCAAAGGTACATTAGTTTATCAAAAACTCTCAGGCTAACCAACAATGGTGTTTCCTTAAAGATCTACATAGATTAGATCTATCATAGCTCTGATACCATTGTTAGATTTTGATGAATGAGCCATGAGAGATAACAATCACAATATGTAGAGTAATATGCAATAAAGTAAATTTGCTATATGACTAAAGTATGCTAAAATATAAAATATATAAAATATTACAATGTAGCTATGGAGGAAGTGAGCACTCCATTAACAAAGCTACAAATCTACATCATATCCATCACCAGTAAATAGTGTGGAACACAATCCACTAACCTACACTATCTAATAATATCTCCCAACTATCTTATCTATCTATCTAAGAGGCCATCCTTATATGTATAAAATAGGATGCTTTCCCAACACTTTAACTAGTTGTGTATAGGACACCTTGCACATGTACACTTGTCCATTTATTACAACGCATGAAGTCACTAGATGACTTGCATAGGAAGTAATTATTGGAAATTTTGAGTTAGTTGTGTTGTCATTGATGTCAAGAGTAAGTGTTAGTGATCAGTGCAGGACTTGGCAAAATAAGGGTTAAAATATTTATATTTTAAGCCCAAGAGATTTGGTCTAAGGGCTTCACATGATTGGTCAAAAGGATGGTTAAATACCCTGAAGGAAAGACCTAAAGGAAATAATATTATAATATTTATTATTATAATATTAAGGAAGATCAGAAAATATCTAAGGGTGAAAGAGAAAAATACCTAGTCCTAAACGAAATAATATTATAATATTTTTATTATAATATTATAAGGTTAAAAGTAAAGCCCAAGGTAATTTAAAAATAATTTATAAAATAATATTATGAAAACCCAAAGTTGGGTTGGACACAAAAATTTATTTTAAATTTTTATCCCCCATCGATGTTCAAAGGAAAGGAGCATATGGTATAAATACCATAAGGTTTACCTCACAAAAGCAAGTCTTCGAATATTAAGCACATGCAATTTGTGAAAGTGAATGCGAAAGATTCATGAGCAAATAAAGACAAGAGTTTTTAATTTTAATTGCACCCAAAAAACATGAAGGACAAAGTGACCAAGGTATAAAGCCTTGACACCAACCAATCGGTTGGGCTAGCGGCAAGTTTGAGGTGTGTAAGGTGCAGGGTACGCAGAGGTTCTGCATTCGAGTCTCGATGGATGTGAAAGGACAAAGCCTTTTGTTGGCTTTGGCACTAGAGGAAGAAACAAAGTGCTCAAAGCACTTTTACCTCCCATGTGAGTGCTTAGCTCACGTGACAGGGTGGTCGTGGCTAAGGCGCAGGTGACAGTTGGACCTGGGATCAAATCCCATCGAGGTGTTTTACAAAGGTACTTTAATTTTTAATAATGTGCATGTGGTCTAAGGTTGTATTGTGAGTGCATGTGGTCTAAGGTTGTATTGTGAGTGCCTAGGGAGATATAAGGTGATTAAAGAAAATTTTAATTTTATTTTAATTAAAGGTTGTGAAGGATTTAAGTGTGGTTTAAAAGTGAATTGAGTTATTTTTGGAAAGGTGTGATTTGATAATGCATTTTTGAGTAGGGAGATATAAGGGAGTTATTTTGATTATTTTTATGCATTAAAATTTTTGAAGTGAATTATTGTGAAAGTGTGTTAAGTGAACCTTTGCTAGTTGTATTTTGAAAAGTTTGGAGATTATAAGGTGTACTTAAGACTTGTTATTTTTGTATGGTGAAATAAAATTTTGAGTGGAGATTTTGAGATAGATTGTTGCTACCTAACCTTGAGATTGGCAAAGAAGATTTGATTGTGATTGAGATAGGTTTTGAAGATATATCTCCATAAAAACAAAAGGTATGGGCACATCTTCCTTGTGAGTGAAATATTGTTGGGTTGAATGTTGTGAAATGCAAAGTTGGAGTGAAAAGGTTTGTTTGATAAGCATTGTTGAGTGAGTTTTCATGTGCATGATTGGTGGAAGTTTGTGAGAACATTTGAGTGTGAAATTGAGAACTATCTTGAACTAGGGTTTGTGAAAGATCATGAGTATCATTTTTATGTGAGATTTTTTGATAAGCATTGTTGGAAATATTTGAGTAAACTTTCATGTGCATGATTAGGGTTTGTGAAAATATCATGAGTATCATTGTTATGTGAATGTGGAATCATCTTGAGTCAAGGGTTGAGATTCATAGTGTGAGTTATTGGAAGTATAGTGAAACACTTGGTTAGGGTTTGCAAGCAAGTTGTGTTTCATTGAGTGAATGGTTGAGTAATATTGGATGAGCATTATTGATTGAATGCATTGGAGTGATAGTTCAAGTTCTGTGAAACAAATTGTTCTTTATTCTAAATTGATTTGAAAAGGAGTTTGAAAGTGATAGAGTGATTTATGAGTGTGAAACATATTGAGTCTCTTACCATTCTCTATATGTTTCTATGGTTAAAAAAATTTTGAGTGAATTTTGTTTGTGTGATTGAAGAGGTTTTCTGAAAGAGATTAATTTGAGTTTTATGAGTGTGAAACATATTGAGTCTCTAACCATTCTCTATATGTTTATGAGGTTAAACAAGATTCTGAGTGAAACTTGTTTGTGTGATTGAAGAAGTTTTCTGAAAGAGATTGAGTTGAGTTTTGTATGCAAATTTGAAATTGATTTGAATAAGATTTTGTGAAAGCTTATGAGCTGATTTGAGTAAGTCCTAGAGTGGACTTAAGGACAGAGTTGAGAAAGCTTTTGTGAAAGCTTAAGGATAGATTTGTGTGAGCTTTTGTGAAAGCTTACAATTAGATTTAAGGTAAGTCTTGGTGAAAACTTGTTGATAGGATTGGACAAGTTCTAGTGAGGACTTGTTGAGCAAATTTGAGGTAAGTCTTGTTGAAGACTTGTTGAGAAGATTTGAGGTAAGTCTTGGTGAAGACTTGTTGAGCAGATTGAGCAAGTTCTTGAGAGGACTTGTGGATAGATTTGAGGTAAGTCTTTGAGAAGACTTGAGAGCAGAGTTGATTGATTGATTTGTTCAAGCTTTGTGTTAAGGCTTGGGGTAGATCTAGCAGAGTTGATTTGTGATTAGATCAAGCTTTGTGTTAAGGCTTGAGGATAGATTTGAGGATAGATTTTGGTGTAGATTTGAGGGTAGATTTGTGCAGACTAGAGATAGAGATTGAGAAGATTTGTGCTAGACCGAAATACTGTGTTTAGTGTAGATTTGAGACAAATATTGAGAAAATTTGTGCTAGACTAAAGTACTATGTTTAGTGAATATTTGAGATAGAGATTGAGCAAATTTGTGCTAGAAAAGGACTGTGTTTAGTATAGATTTGAGATAGAGATTGAGCAGATTTGTGCTAGACCGAAGGACTATGTTTAGTGTATATTTGAGATAGATATTGAGCAGATTTGTGCTAGACTGAAGGATTGTGTTTAGTATAGATTTGAGAGAGATTGAGTAGAGTTGAGAGTAAGATTTTGAGGTGATAGAGTAGAGGATAGTAGTCTCTAGTGGATAGATATCCATTAGCTAGGATAGTGAGGATAGAGTTCTTCTATGGAGAGAGATCCATAAGCTAGTGCATAGGAGGTAGTAGTCTTCTAGAGGATCACTAGCTAGAGCAGAGGAGAAGGAGTTCTCCTATGGATAGAGATCCATAAACCAGTTGAGGGGATTGGTGTCTCCTATGGATAGGGATCCATGAACTTGATTAGGGGATTGGTGTCTCCTTTGGATAGAGGTCCATAAATATTGTAATAGGGAAGGATTCCCAAGAGATTTGTTGAGAAAATTTTAGTGAAATATTTTCTCCATGGAGTAGCCCACATTGGGTGAACCACGTTAAATTGGTGTCTCTATTGTGTGTGGTGATTTGTGCATTGCTTTGATTATTATTGTTGATATTGCCATTGATATATTGCATAATATTATTTGGGAAAGAAAAGTAAAAAGTGGTCTTATACTGTTCACCCCCTCTCAGTATAAGCTTGTGTTCTTCAATTGGTATCAGAGCGGGTTCCTTTGAAAGAGTTTAACAACTTGAAGGAAAATCTTACAAGAACACAGATGGATTCTCAGAATGGATCTTTAGGGAATACGACACCATTGTTCGATGGGAACAATTATGCACTTTGGAGTGTGAGAATGAAGATTCACCTAATGGCACTAGGGAATGAAATATGGCAAGTAGTTGAGGATGGATACATACCGCCAACTACTCCACCTACAGATAAAGATGGTAAGCTCCTACAACTAAATAATTCAAAGGTAATGAATGGAATTTTAAAAGGTTTATGTGAAATAGAGTTTATAAAAGTTATGCATTGCACATCAAAAAAAGAGATTTGGGATAAGCTGAAAGGTATATATGAGGGAGACAAAAAGGTCAAGATGGCAAAATTTCTAAATCACAAGAAAATATTTGAAGACCTAAAGATGAAGGATGAGGAAAATGTTGTTACATACCTACTTCATGTGGATGAGGTTGTTAACTCCATGCAAGGACTTGGGTTTAAATTTGAAGAAATAGATGTTTATCACAAGATTTTAAGGTCACTTCCTAAGAGGTATAGTGAAAATATTTCAGCCATAGAAGAGTCAAAATATATTGAATTTTTGACAAGGGATGAGTTACATGGAATTCTCACAGCCTTTGAGATGAGAATAAAAGAGGAACCTATTCCCTAGAAATAAGTAGCCTTAAAAGTAACAAAGAAGTCAAAGGGTAAGAAGTCAAAATCAAGCAATGAGTTATCCAGTGATGAAGAAGCAAACTATGGCAGAAGGAACAAGGACTCAAGAAAGTATAAAGGTACGAAATCAGTTAGGTGTTTTAATTGTGGTAAATATGGTCACTATGCAACTGATTTTCCAGAAGCTAGAAATAGTAGTGAAGATGAGAAACAAGATCATAAGAATAAGGAAACATGAAAACATAGATATAAAAAGAAAAGTAGGGATGGACAAGGCAAGCAAGGAAAGAAGTTTTTCCAAAGGCATAAAAAGAGTTTTTATGCAGATAAGGTAGGTAAGAATTCAAGTGATAGTGATGAAGGGTCCTCAGATAATGATGAAGAAGAAATTCTATTTCTGGCAGAGGAAAAAGAAGATGTTAAGAAAAAGGTAAAAAGGGCACCAATAATTCTCAAGTGTTTTAGGTGTGGTAACTTTGGTCATCTTGAAGATAGTTGTACAAGGAATGGATTCAGTTTTAGTGAAGATGAATATGAAGATGCACTTGAAGGTCTAGAAGAAGAAAGTCTTCTTATGGAAATAGAAGAATAAGGAAGTGCTTCTAGTGGAAAAGAGTCAGAAAAGAATGAATATGATCTTAAAGACAAAAGAGTAGAGGAAGAATAAAAAAAATCAGAGGAAGGAGAAGTTGATCTTGAGGGTGAGCTTATTTCAGCTCTTAAGGAATTAAGGAAGGTAAGAAAGCAAAACTCAAAACTCAAGCTTCAATTTCAAGAATGTGATGAAGATAAAGGAAATATTATAGAGGATCTAACCAACTCAATAGCTAAGACAAGGAGATTCAAAGAGAGGTTAGAGGCAAAGGTTTTAGAATGTGAAATATTAGAGCATGAGGTAGCTTCACTAAGGAAGGAAGTAAAAGAGTCTAAAAATAAGCTACACAGGTTTGGGAGAAGCTCAAAGACCTTGGATAAGATTATCAAGGTACAAAGATCTTCATAAAACAAAATAGGACTTGGTTTTGAACAAGTACATAATGAAAAAGGAGAGGAGTCAATCTCAAGCTCCAAATAAGAAGAAGCTTCAGAATAAGAGAGTGTAAGAGAGAGTGAGACTTCTAAGGATAAGTTGGACAATAGAAAGTTCAACAAGCAAAGGAACAATGCACAAATAAGGAACAGATGGAACAAGAAACAACATAGGGTAGAAGAGACTAAGAGACCAATGGGGTCAAGGCAAGGTTTCTTCAATGGATGATGCTTCTCATGTCACAAGTTTGGGCACAAGGCTACATAGTGTAGGACACATGAAATATAGGAATATGGAAATTTTAGAAATAGGCATCTCTTTCAAGGGTATTGCTACTCTTGTAATCAGTTTGGTCATAAGGCAATTAATTGTAGGGTTCATGATAGGAATGGATATGGCTTCACTAGGAGGAACTACAAGATATTTGCACCTTCAATGAATCACAAAATTAAGTGTTATAAATGCAATAATGTTGGGCATTTGGCTAAGTGGTGTAGAGAAAAAATTCTAGAGACAAGCAAGAATAGGAACTTTCAGAGGAATCAGAAGGATCAGTTGAGGAAGAAGGTGGACAAAGGTAAATAGTAGTGTATGCTGGGAGTAGAGATACTCCCACCCCAAAATTAACCACCTCAAGAGAGGAGGTGGGGGAGGGGCTAAGCTAAGAGTCTCATTCTTAGCCCCAATCCCCAAAGGTGGCCCTTTGCCATTGATGACAAAGGGGAAGAGATTTGAGTTAGGGGAGAGCATTCAGTCAGGGGGAGCATTTTATTAGGGGGAGTAATTTTGGAAAAAGGAAAAAGGTTTGGTTATAGAAAAGGTTTGCCATCAATGACAAAGGGGGATATTGTTGGAAATTTTGAGTTAGTTGTGTTGTCATTGATGTCAAGAGTAAGTGTCAGTGATCAGTGCATGACTTGGAAAAAGAAGGGTTAAAATATTTATATTTTAAGCCCAAGATATTTGGTCTAAGGGCTTCACATGATTGGTCAAAAGGATGGTTAAATACCCTGAAGGAAAGACCTAAAGGAAATAATATTATAATATTTATTATTATAATATTAAAGGAGGTCAGAAAAGGTCTAAGGGTGAAAGAGAAAAATACCTAGGCCCAAAGGAAATAATATTATAATATTTTTATTATAATATTAAAAGGTTAAAATTAAAGCCTAAGGTAATTTATAAATTATTTATAATATTTATATTATAAATTAATTTATAAAATAATATTATTAAAACCCAAAGTTGGGTTGGGCACAAAATTGATTTAAATTTTTATTCCCCCATCGACGTTCGAAGGAAAGGAGCATATGGTATAAATACCATAAGGTTTGAAAAACACAAGCTTATACTAAGAGGGGGGGTGAAAATTATAAGACCATTTTTTAATTTGCTTTACCAAATAGTATTATCTAATATAATCAATGGAAATATCAATAGCAGTAACCAAAGTAATGCACAAATCATCACACACAATAGAGACACAAATTTAACATGGTTCACCCAATGTGGGCTACTCCATGGAGAAAATATTTCACTAAAATTTTCTCAACAAATCTCTTGGGAAACCTTTCCCTATTATAATGTTTATGGACCTCTATCCAAAGGAGACACCAATCCCTTGATCAAGTTAATGGATCTCTATCCACAAGAGAACTCTTTCTCCTTAGCTCTAGCTGGTGATCTTCTAGAAGAACTGTTGCCTCCACTACACTAGCTTATGGATCTCTATCCACTGAAGACTCATGTCCTCACTCAAAAGACCTGTCTTCACTACTATGGCCAATGAACTTCTATCCACTAGAGACTGTCATCCTCTATACCCTATCACCTCCAAAGCTTGCTCTCAGCTCTATCTCTAATATGCACTAAACACAGTCCTTCGATCTAGCACAAATTTACTCAATCTCCATCCTCAAATATACACTAAACACAATCCTTTAGTCTAGCACAAATCTACTCAATATTTATCCTAAAATATGCACTAAACACAGTCCTTTAGTCTAGCATAAATCTGCTCAATCTCTGTACTTAAATCTACACTAAACACAGTCCACCGGTCTAGTAAAAATCTGCTCAATATCTATCCTCAAATCTATACTAAACATAGTACTTCGATCTAGCACAAATATGCTCAATATCTATCCTCAAGCCTTCACACAAAGCTTGACTTATTCACAAATCAACTCCGCTAGATCTGCTCCAAACCTTAACTCAATATTTGAACAAATAAATCAATCAACTCTACTCACAAGTCTTCTCAAAAAATTATCTTAAATCTACATTGTAAGCTTCCACAAAAGCTCACACTAATCTATCCACAAGTCTTCACCAAGACTTACCTCAACTTTGCTCAACAAGTCCTCACTAGAACTTAGTCAATCTGCTCAACAAGTCTTCACCAAGACTTACCTCAAATCTGCTCAACAAGTCCTAACTAGAACTTATACAATCTCATAGAACATATAGAGAATTGTTAGAGACTCAATATGCTTCACACTCATCACAATGCTCAATCACTTCTAATCTCTTTCTCAAATCAAATTAAAATATAGAAAAATTTGTTTCACAAAATTTGAACTATCACTTTAACACTTTCAATTGACTAGGCTCAATCAAATCCACTCAATAAATCACTCAAAGAAATACTCCTTGCTTACAAACCCTAGTCCAAGCATATGAACACTCACTCAAATATTTCCAACAATACTTATTAACCAATCTCACATAACAATGATACTCATGATCTTGCAAACCCTAATTCAAGATAGTTCACAACTTCACATAACAATGATACTCATGTTATTTCACAAACCCTAGTTCAATATAGTTTACAACTTCACATAACGATGATACTCATGTTCTTGCATAAACTTTAATCATGTATATAAATGTTCAACCAATATTTCCAACAATGCTTATCAAACAAGGTTTCTATTTTCAACCTTTATTTCGAAAAACCTTGAAGCATTAATACAAAACCAAACTCAACAATGCTTACCAAACAATCCTTTTCACTCCAACTTAGAATTCACAACATCCAAAAATCACTCACAAGAAAGATGTGCCCATACCTTTTTGTTTTATGAAGAAGTTCCCTTAACAACCAGTCTCAATTATAACCACTTTCCTTTCCAAGCACAAAGGTTAGATGACAAAAATATCACTCTAACACTTCTTCAAAATATTTCTTCAATACAAAAATAACACTCAAATATACCTTATAATATCCAACTTTAAAATGATATTCAACAACCTTCACTCTCAAAAATAATAAATTTCCTTACTACCTTATAATTTCTTAATCACTCAAAAATTCAACTCAGAAATTAAAGTTTTGCATTCCCCCTTTAACTCCCCTAAACAACTTATAATCCAAATTAATTATGCAAAAACCTTAATTAAAATAAATATTTGGAAACAAAAAAATATTTTTCCCTTTTTATTTTTTGCAAGCCAAGTCAACCCAAATAATGCGCATACCTCTATTATGATACCCAAAAGGCCTTGGCAGGATTTGAACCATCGATGGCTCTCCCCAAGTGCTTCCATAGTGTTCGCACTCACCAACTTGGCGGCATGGCTCCACAAGAGCCAAAAGGCACAAATGTGTCTTTGATGTCCTCCTCGAATGATGCAAAAATGCAGCACAAACTTCCCTTCAACAAAATGGTGTGTGCGAGGTTTGAACCCACACCTGGCATTATTGAAAACGTCTAACACAACCCTTGGATGCCAAATTAGCTATGAGGGGATTCGAGTAAGTTTTGGAGGCCATAAAGTCTTGTCCTTTTCTATGCTCAAACACACATGCAAAACTGCAAGCCTTTCTCTTTTGCACGAGCCAATAATCAATCACATGGATGATTTTCAAATGCCAAACTTTGGCATTATTTATATGCAAACTATAGCATATTCCAACGTTGGCGAGCATTCAAATTCAAATTTGAATTCAAATATCAATTTTAAATATTAAATAAATATTTAAATTAAACCTTATCACCCATCATTATTTAAATTTTAATTTTAATCAGAGATGAAAATATTTTAATTTAAATTAAATCTACTTGTGGGTATTTTTCAACTTGGTCCTTGATCTTCTTCAGCTTGATTTTTTTAGCCAAAAATAATAATAATAAAATATTATTATTATTATTTAATTTTAACTTGCTTCTCCTTCCTTGGCTCTTCATCCTCTGGGCCCTCCTAGGTATATAATATTTAAAAATAAATATTATAGCCTATTGCTTTTCAAGACCTTATTGCTTTTTGAGGAAACACTTGATGTCCTCAAAGATGATGAACATAGCACAAAAATACTTTTGACATCAATGACAACAAACACTCCTCAAAATTTCCAACAATCTCCCCTTTTTTCATTAATGTCAACCCAATTTCCTTTTACCATTTCCTTAACCTTTTTATGTTCTGCTCCCCTTGAGAAACTGCTCCCCCTGATTGGATGCTCTCCCCCTAACTCAAATATCTCCCCCTTTGACATCAATGGCAAAGGGTCACCTTTAGGGCTCAGGGTTAAGAATGAGACTCATAGCTTAGCCCCTCCCCCACCTCCTCTCGAGGAGGTTAATTATGGGGTAGGAGTATTTCTATTCCCAGCATACACTGCTCCTTACTTTTATCAACTTTTTATTTCCATACCTTTGAAGTCATACATTTTTGAACCTTTTGAGAATCCTCTTTCTTGCCTATCATTGGTACCTATGGAAATTCTGTTCTACACCACATTGCTATATGCCCAACATTATTGCACTTATAACATTTAATGTTGTGATTCCTTGGAGGTGCAAATATCAACTATCCTTCTATCTAGATATACCCAATGTTTCTTCATTTGAAGATGCCAAAAAAATGGACAAAAGAGTAGAAACTGCCCTCTGTAGAAGGGGAAAATTGAAAACTAAGACTCCTAAAGAAGTAGAGCAATATTCCCCTTACCAAAAGGGGTAAATTAAGAACAAGCATGTTGTAGGAAATTAAGTCAAATTATCACCAAACCAACAAGATCATTGCTACTACAAGCCTTTAAAATATTGTTATAGAACTAAAACTACAATGAAATTTCACTATGTTAGATCAATCCCCTAATGCTATCCTAACAACAATTCTTGAAACTAATCTATTATAAGTTTCATCTATCAAACCTAAGGATCCTAATAGAAATCAAGATTATTCATCCCATGAATATTGTGTTTTCCATCACATTAGTGTCCATGCAACCAATAACTTCAAAGACCTTAGAAATCTAATTCAAGACTTGATACATAATGGTAGCCTCGTACTTAGTAGATCTAGTCCCCAACCTTCCTTAGATCAAAATATTAAATATTCCAAGATCCATCACCCATCCATATCCAAGGGGTAACAAACCATACTTGCTACACTGATGTCCCACCTTCATACTAAGTTGTTATGATACCACAACCCTTTTAATTAATCTTTACCATGAAATACTTTTAGGTCCTTGTCAAAACTTGGGTTCGTTAAGGTCCTTTCAATCAATATGTTAGGATATAGATGTTTTAATTTAGGTTCCATCCCAAGTGGTATTATTTTTTTATTTTAGCTATGCCATATCTATAAACATATTGAAATAACTAAGAATCCTTTGCTAGGCCATTTCCACCCTTTCAGTCCACATATCTTTTTGACTTCCTACTTATATGACTATTTTATTGGTTTCTCATCTACATGGTTGCCTACTATCACGAGTGTCTTGTTTGTACATGATTAGTCCTAAAATCAATCCCCATTATCTATATTTTATCATCTTGATATTACTATCCATATCTATCCTTTTGTCAAACCTAATCATTTATCTCTAGATCATCAATATTTATCACATCTTTATCAAATTATTATACTTATCCATACTTACAAATTGTAAAACTCTCTTTGTCAATAAGATTACATATTCACAATTTCTACCACAATAATCTAAATTTACCTCCTTGGCACATAAATACATTAATATAAATATATTACAATTATACTTATCATTATTGTTCATAAAGAGATCACCCTTTTATGGATACATCAAATACACATATCTCATACCTATTATTTTTACACATTATATCTTTTGTCCCTTGCCTAGGGATAAAATAAACATCTTCAAAAATCATTTAAAAATTTGTCCAATGATGACTTGATTGACATATTTAGGAAAAAATTTATTATGACTTGCAACACCCTTTCACTTAAAGGGACAAATATTAAAAATACCTTTTAGGTGTAAACATATTTAAAAATCCCCTTGGCAATACACATTTAAAAGTTCTCCTTGGGCATACTCACATGAAAATCCCCCCTTGAGGGTATTCAAAAACAAGAACCCATTTAGGTAATCACTCAAGGATAACTTGTTGTATATACATATCTTGTATCATGGCAAAGTATCACATAAAACACTACTTATGCACCTACTTAAGGATTAATCATTGTACATATTTTATCTTAAAATATGGTCCAAGCATTGTAAACTAGTTTGTACATATTTTTTTACTTTGATGCATACTTTGTACATATTGTATTATATCACAATACTAAGTCCTATGGTAAATTAAGTCCTCTAGGAAAATTCTAGCTAAATACTTCAAACAATGCTAACTAAGTCCTTTATGAAAAGCTAATAAATACTTTTAGGAAATTATCAACACTATCCAAATGATATTTGTACATATTTTTCTCGCTTGGATGCATCATCCTTTGAAACACACTTTAAGTGCTTGACCAATAATTAGGATTCAAGGCTACCACTTAAGGGTGAATCGATATCAAATATTGTATATATCATGTACATATATTTAAAACTTACCCTCCACTCATGGGAGAATAAAATCTAAAAAGCATGAACAAGCTAACACAATAATACACTCTTTTACAATCAATCATTATCCTAATAAACTCTCCCTGTCCAAGCCATCCTAGTCAATTTGTTCCCATAATCCCCATGTAAATAAATTTCCTTAATTCAATTTTATTCTCCCTTTTGAAAACCTAAGAGGGCACACATGGGGTAGGATAACATTTAATGTTTCCCAAAATATAATCTTTAACAATACCCTTTGAAGAAAATGTTCGATGTTTTCTCCATCATGGACTTTTAATGAATATAGCTATGATTACAAGTGTAAAATAGTAGCTTCATATTTTCCTTAAAATATTATGCATAACTTTTCCCAAGCAGTTTTTGAAGTGTTAGCCTCACTAATGTGTGATTGAATCTCATTTGATATACCAAATGTTATTAACATAAGAGCCTTTGCATATTCATATTTAAATATATATCTTCCAATTGTATCTTTTGGAATGACTTTCTCTCCATTTATTACTTCTCAAAGTTTCTCAATAATAAGTATTGATCTCATCTTATTTTTTCATGGGGTAAAGTTAGGTCCTTTTAGTAGTTGAGATTCAAAAAGGAAAATATGTGTTTTCCATAATTGAGATTTGCTAATAATTTCCTTTGTTGTTGAAATCCTTTTATCTCCAAATTTAATAATTTTTTTATTCTTCAGTAATCTTTCTTCAATTTTATTCAATTAATATTCTTCTTCCAAATAATTCTTCTCTTCTTTTCTTCAACCAATATTCTTCTTTTCATTAATCAATATTTCTTCTTCAGTTTTTAAATCAATATTTAATTTTCTTCTCCAATTCAATTCTTTTCAATCATTAATTTCTTTCTTCAATTTTCTTCTTCCTTCAAATAATATTTCTTCAATTTCAATTTATTTATTCAATTCAATTATTTTCTTTCAATACTTCTTCAATTAATTTATTTCTCAATAATATTCTACTTCTATAATTAATTATCTTCTTATAACTCCCTTTAATAAATTTATTTCTTTTTAAATTAATTCTCTTTTCACTTTAATCAATTAATTCTTCCTTCACCTTATAATAATAAAAATTTGTTATGCACCTTGTAATTCAAATAATTAAAGATGGATTTTACCTTAGGTAAATTTAATTGGTGCTTCTCCTTCTCTTCCCAAATTAGGGTTTCCCACACAATCTCAAAATATCACTAGACATTTTGCTTCTTTGAAATTACCACCTTTGACCTATCCTTGAATTTTACTACATTTGGATCTAATAGCATTAAGCTCTATCCTCTACGTGATTATCATAGAATTTGGATCTATCCTCTATTTGGTCTCATTGCATTTGAATCTTACATGACCATGCTCTTGTTGAATATATCAAAAATTTACTCACTAGAATGTCTTCAATATTTAGATGTTTGTACTCTTAGAATTTAATCATTTGATGTCAAATAAATTATCTAGGTATTTATTGTGCGTATGGCTAACATTTTAGTTATTTTCTCTTCACCTCAATATCCAATTATCTTGAACTTTGTTCTCTTTCAAATAGCATTTTTATAGTGTTATAAAATCCTTTGTTTTAGTGTTCTTTCAATCAAGCATAGTTCATTATCCTATCTTCTATAAATGTGGGTCTTCCTTCTACAAGGCTTGGATCCTTTCCAATATTCTCACTGATTGTGGACCTTATTTATATAAGACTTGGCTCCTTTCAAAAAATATATTCTCATTGCCTATCCTCTATAAACATGGATATTCCTTATACAAGGCTTGGATCCTTTTCAAAATGATCTTCTCAAATGCTATCTCTCTCTAACATATCCTCACTATGGAATTCACTAAGCCCACCCAATGTGGATTTTATACCACTATTAGCAATTTAATATTCTTCCACAACATCTCATTGTAAACAACCATACAATATTCACATAAATCAATCCATAAAACTTATCAATAAGTCACTAAATGTTATTTATAATATTGAATTAAGCAATGTATAAATGCAATGCTTATTTTATCACCTATTACAAAGATTTATCTTCAATATATACATACATGAGACTCTTCATATTCACAAGACTCTTGATATTTACACTTACATAATATTTTCATCTCCTCGCACTTATGGGAGATATAACTATTCACATATCCATATGAGAACAAATACTCTCATGATGGCACATACTAAATGACACAACTCCACACTTATTAACATAAGAAATAACTCACACTTTTTTACATGACACATGCTATATCACCAAATATTAAACTCACACTCTAGAATAAACTATTTACATGACTAAAATATTTACATGGTCCTTGTATTAATATTGCAAGGTACCAAACAATGGAATACCTCTAGAATCGAAAATTATCAAGATGATTCAAGTTGGTTTTGCATCCATATATCCCTAATAACGATATCTTTGTAGGAAGTATTCGATAGTGATGAATAAATAATAAATATTTTAATTCAAAGTTATATATTCAAATGATTCAAAGAAGGTGGAAAGCCCTATCGATAGTAAAGATATTATATAGTTGAAGAATAATCACATACTTAAAGGATTGATTACTTTAGAAATATTATTTGATAAAAATGAACAAATCACAAGTCAAAGCATGAAATAGATGATAAACAATTCAAGGGAGTCCAAATTGAGTCCAAAAGAACAATCAAGATTGAAATAAACTGCACCCAAAAGGAAATAGATGACCTCATTGCACTTTGTAAAGAATTTGGAGATATGATAGCTTGGAGCTATGATGAACTCAAAGCATATGACAAGAAAGTCATCCAATATACCATTGAATTGCTTCTAGATTCCAAACCTTTTCAATAAAAGCAAAGACTAGTGAATCCTAAAATTGAATCTCTAATGAAGAAAACATTGTTGAAGCTACTAAGTGCAAAGATCATATATCTAATCAAGTATTCCATGTGAGTGGCCAATCTAGTCCTAGTTCAAAAGAAAAATAATGAGATCTAAATATACGTTGTATATAAAATTTAAATAAAGTTTCATTAAAATATAATTTTCCTTTGTTCTCTTTCAAATAGCATTTTTATAGTGTTCTAAATCCTTTGTTTTAGTGTTCTTTCAATCAATCATAGTTCATTAGCCTAGCTTCTATAAATATGGGTCTTCCTTCTACAAGGCTTGGATCCTTTCCAATATGGTCTTCTCACTGATTGTGGACCTTCTTTATATAAGACTTGGCTCCTTTCCAACAAGATATTCTCATTGCCTATCCTCTATAAACATGGATATTACTTATACAAGGCTTGGCTCCTTTCCAACATGATCTTCTCAAATTCTATCTCTCTTTAACATATCCTCACTATGAAATTCACTAAACCCACCCAATGTGGATTTTATACCACTATTAGCAATTTAATATTCTTCC
Organism: Wollemia nobilis; assembly: GCA_028583015.1. Lineage (NCBI taxonomy): Eukaryota > Viridiplantae > Streptophyta > Pinopsida > Araucariales > Araucariaceae > Wollemia > Wollemia nobilis. Next base: position 16,888 of record JAQPPZ010017049.1, on the reverse strand, counting down.
ACAACATCTCATTGTAAACAACCATACAATATTCACATAAATCAATCCATAAAACTTATCAATAAGTCACTAAATATTATTTATAATATCAACTTAAGCAATGTATAAATGCAATGCTTATTTGATCACCTATTACAAAGATTTATCTTCAATATATACATACATGAGACTATTCATATTCACAAGACTCTTGATATTTACACTTACATAATATTTTCATCTCCTCATACTTATGGGAGATCTAACTCTTCACATATCCACATGAGGACAAATACTCTCATGATTGCACATACTAAATGACACAACTCCACACTTATTAACATAAGACAACTCACACTTTTTTACATGACACATGCTATATCACCAAATATTAAACTCACACTCTAGAATAAAATATTTACATTGACTAAAATATTTACATGGTCCTTGTATTAATATTGCAAGGTACCAAACAATGGAATACCTCTAGCATCGAAAATTATCAAGATGATTCAAGTTGGTTTTGCATCCATATATCCCTAATAACAATATATTTGTAGGAAATATTTGATCATGATGAACAAATAATAAATATTTTAACACGAAGTTATATATTCAAATGATCCAAAGAAGGTGGAAAGCACTATTGATAGTAAAGATATTATATAGTTGAAGAACAATCACATCCCTAAAGGATTTATTACTTTAGAAATAATGTTTGATAACAATGAACAAATCACAAGTCAAAGCATGAAAATAGATGATAAATAATTCAAGGGAGTCCAAATTGAGTCCAAAAGAACAATTAATATTGGAATATACTGCACCCAAAAGAAAATAGATGACCTCATTGCACTTTGTAAAGAATTTGGAGATATGATAGCTTGGAGCTATGATGAACTCAAAGCATATTACAATCAAGTCATCCAATATACCATTGAATTGCTTATAGATGCCAAACCTTTTCAATAAAAGCAAAGACTAGTGAATCCTAAAATTGAATCTCTAATGAAGAAAAAATTGTTGAAGCTACTAAGTGCAAAGATCATATATCCAATCAAGTATTCCATGTGAGTGGCCAATCTAGTCCTAGTTCAAAATAAAAATGGTGAGATCTAAATATGCGTTGTATTTAAAATTTAAATAAAGTTTCATTAAAAGATAATTTTCCTTTACCACAAATAGATCAAATATTGTATATGATATCCATGGTTGAGATGTTTTTCTTATTGGATGGATTTTCTATCTTCAATCAGATATTAGTAAAGGATGAAGACTAGTACAAAATGACATTCACCACAAAGTGAGAAATATTTTATTATCATAGAATGCCATTTGGTCTATCTAATGTTAGAGCTACTTTATAGAGAGCTATGTACCTTGCTTCTAGAGAACTGGTGAACAAGATAATACTCATCTATCTAGATGATATAATAATAGTTTTTCATGGTAAGGATCAATATATACACCATTTAATATTCATCTTCAAAATATGTCAAGAGCTTGGGATTTATCTAAGTCGCAATAAATCTATCTTTCTTGTTCATGAGGAAAAATTTCTAGGGCATGTTGTATCAAAGCAAGGATTATCTATTGATCCAGATCATAAAAAATAAATAGTAACATTGCCTCTTCCAAAAAATAAGAAGATGCTTCAATATTTCTTCAAGAAAATAAAATTTGTCCATCATTTCATATCAGAATTTGATCATATTATTAAGCTTATGACTATTTTTGAAAGAAGGATATTCCCTTTAATTGGATATAAAAAAGGAGAGAGGATTTAAAAAAAATTAAGCAAGTTATAGGAAGTGCTCTAGTTTTGGTAAATCTAGACTATCAGAAAGATTTTATTCTATATATATGGCATTGAAGAAAGCATAGTCGTAGTGCTTACATAGAAGGATTAAGATTAAAATGAGTGTCCAAGTTCCTTCCTCAACCAAACAATGTACAATTATGAGAAGTGGTACAAATTTATTTAAAAATAGGTATTTGCTCTTATGAAGTCCTTGAAAAAGCTAACGTATTATACCTCACAAATAAAAACCATTGTATATGTCATGCATACAAATATTCAAAACTTGGAACTTGGTGAGAAGAGGCAATGTAACTATTTATTTTATGTGATCTACATCAATAGATAATCTATGAATATGATCTATTAATCAAATCAACTAAGTTAGTCCAATTAAGAGGCAATGCCACTAAAATAATATGTGACATTGCCTCTTCACTAAAATATTTTAGGATAATCAATGTCCAAGGAAGAGCTTTGTGTGAATAGATTTCTAAATCAATAGGATATAGTAGAATCTATTACTAGAAGAGTCCCATTAGCTAAAATTAGAAGATGAACTAGATGAGCAAAAGGACTGGGTCTCAAGCCTAATTAAATATTTTAGAATAGGTAAGTGTCCAAAAAAATTGAACCCTTTATAAATAAGGAGGTATAGGATTCAAGCTTTAAACTTTATCATGATCGAGGAAAGTCTATATCAAAAGAACTTTGATGGAATTATTCTTCATTGCATCTATCCAAAAAAATAAAAATTAGTGCAAAATTAATTATATTTAGGTTTCTTCAGAGGTCACTATTATAGCTAGACCACAACAACAAAAATCCTATGAGTTGGATATTATTAGTCGACACTTTTTAGGATACATTTAAAATTATAGTCTTTTCAAGATTGCCAAAGGCTTGTTGGAATAATATTCCTATTGAGCTAGTAACAAAAAACACACTCTTTCAACAATAGGGGCTTGATTTTATTGGGGTTATAATCCCAAATTTGTCTATCAAGTACAAATTAATTATAAATGGAACAAATTATTTTACAAGGTGGTATGAAGTAGTCACTACAAAAATGACAGACCAAGAAGTGGTGGATAAATTTCTAGAGAAGTAAATTACCAAGTTTGACATTCCAAATACAATCATAACAAACAATGGATCTACATTTTTAGGTGCTAGGCTCCTAGACTTCATGGCTAAATATGCTATCTACTTAAAGGCTTTATCAAATTACTATCTATAAGAAAATTGATTAGTAGAGTCTATAAACAAAAAATTTCTATGAATAATCAAGAGAATGGTTAAAGAGAATCAAATAAATTGGTATTTGATGTTGTAGCAAGCATTATGGGGAGATTGAATCACACCAAAAGGAACCCTAAAAATATCTATGTACTCTCTAGTTTATGGAAAAATATCTATGCTATCATTACATCTAGAGGCACCAACTATAAGGCTTGTAAAAACCTATGATTTTATAAAATTAGAACCTATGAAAGCAATAATGGTTGAAATAATGCTATTAGAAGAACAAATAAAAAAAGTAATTTTGAACATCAAAAAATGGTCAAATATTGGTTTGATAAAAATGCCTCTCTTTAGGATTTCAAAATTAGAGATCTGGTGTTGAAGTTAGATGAGGACAAAGCCAAGCCTAAAAAACACCAAAAATTTGACTCACTTTGGTCATGCCAATACCAAATCACTAGAGTTCGAGAATGTAACTCTTTTGAGTTGACTACAAAAAGAAGCCAAAATCTATTAATTTTGGTAAATGGAATTTTTTTAAACATTTGGTGCAAAATGCATATTGAGATATGTAACATAAAACAAATAGTAACATTTATTATAAATAAACTTTTGAATAAAGGTAAGGTTGTAAAAAATCCATTGGCTAAAGTGAGTAATGACACTTAAGGGAGAATCTTATTAAGACACTCTTACAAGCCATAGCTTTGGGAAAAGTACTCAAGTAATGCAAAAATAAGGCAAAGAATATAAAGTAGAAACCACCAAATTTGGAGTTGGTTAAATTTAATTTTGATGGAGCATCTAAAGGAAATCTAGGACCAACAAGAGGAGGAATAATTATAAATAATAGAGGAGATATTTTGTCTCATTACGCTTTCAATAGTGGATTTAAGACAAATAATGAAGCTAAAGCTTGGGTTGCTTTAGAAGGGTTAAAAATATATAAACAAATGAAATGGAATAAATTATGGATGGAGGGTGATTCTCTCATAGTAATAAATGCAATATTGAGGAAAGCAAAGGCTCCATGGAACATGTACGAGATAAATGTGGAAATTCAATATCTTGCTAAAGAGTTTGAAGAAATCAGGTTTACACATACATTAATAGAGGGAAAAAATGTGTAGATAGGCTAGCCAATAAAGGGAATTTGATTGAGGATCATGAAGTTAAATTTCTCTTTCCATGGTTAGAGGAAGTAGTAAGTTTAACTGAAGTTGACAAGAAAATGTTGACTGCCTAAATCAAATAATGATGAATATTTAATTTAATGTTTTCCATTGGTAATATATGTTTTATTTTATAACAATAATGTGTTGTCATATGAACTATTTATTATAGTTTTTGTGGTTGCACTTGTGTTTCAGGAAGGAAACTAACAATCTAGATTTGGTAAAGCATACTATGATAGTGTGATGTTTTGGAAATATTACTTTACTAAGATGCAATGCATAAATAATAGAGGTGATTATTTGGTATTTTGAAGGTTTCTATAGAAAATGTCAAGAAGGATGTTGAATTTTGAAATATTTGTATTCATACAAAAATTAAAAATATTAAAAAAATGAATATCAAGAATTTAGATATTTTATGTAAAATGATGTAGGTTTCTAGCTTTAGCATCTCAATTGATATGATAAATGTATATATTTGTAAACTATCAAGCTCTAAAAAGAGAGTTGTAATTTTTCAAGGGTGGGGGACCCAAGTACAAACCCTTATTACCCAACCAAAAAAATGCATAAAACATGCATTCTTAATGCATCTTTGATGATAACCATTGGAAAATATCTATAAAAGCTCTTGATTGCTTTGCATAATATATTGAAATAATTCTAGCTATTTTTGACAAGAGGATAAGAGAAAGTGCAAGATTACCCCTAACTGAGAAATATTGATAAGAATTGCTATGAAATCCAAGAAGTTGATTGTAGTTGACTATCTAAAAGATTTTTTTGATACAATTATTACCCCCAAGTCAAAACAACTCAAGGAGATAGAAAAATAAAATGCCACAAAAATTTTAATGGGTCATAAATCCAGATGTACCTAGGACCCCTTCCTAGGATAGTTTATGCCCAAAAGAGTACATGTCTACCTAAATATGGTTGAAGCAGTAGCTCAGTATTACAACACAAAATCATGGACTATAAGGGATGTTAATGGGCAAGTACTTTTACCTATTTTACCTAAAATATTTATAGATACCTTTGCTAGAACTCTTACCCCTTTTATATCTAAAGCATTTGACCAAGAAAGCCAAGTCACTTTTTATAATGATAAAGTTGAACATGGCTAAAGAAACAATTAGCCAAAAATATAAATAGTTTACCTAGAATTTCATCTTATATAACTGATTTTTAACCCTATATCTAGGAAATGTTTTCATGCTAGCTATTTTTGTGGCTTCACCACAACTATCCCCAAAACTTGGGGACCCACCTTTAAATGTTTATTTTTGGGGTTTTGATTGTCTTCAAGTGATGCTTTTTCATAAGTTTCTAACCATGGTTTTGCAATGTAGGTTTTGAAGTTCATATTGGGTAGTGTCCCTTTGTCTTTTTTGTGGTGCTCTGATGTTTTGACTAGTTCTTGTGGTTGAGTTTTAGGTCTACATTTTAATTTAGTCTTGTTGTGGTTTAGTAGTTGGTTAGAACTATAAAATTGAGTGGTAAGATTTAAAAAAAAAGTATAAAAAAAAAATAGAAAACACATGTATTATTATATATAATTTATATATAATAATAATATAAAAATAAAAATATGAATATATATATAAATAAAAAAGTAGCTACATTTAGCTTAGATGGCGTAGCTTTAATATTTTCATTTAATTTTGGTGTTATTAATTTAGATGTCAATTTCATTATAGTTTTATTTTGGGGTGTTTACGTAATTTGGGTGTTTTAGTTTACAGGATACAAATGCCAATAATGGGGTAGACCGACATGGCACCAATGGATTCAAACACAATGAAGCAGATACAAACATGGGAAACTTCAAGCAATCACATAGGATCAGAGAAACAGTGATTTGGACACGAACCTTACAAACCACAGTGACCCTTGCTAGACAAATTGTGGCGACGACATCATATTAATGAGATAGCAATGTGAATAGGAGTGATGTGGTCATTTTGGAATGATGTTGGAATGTGTAAACTAGGTAGACACAACACAAGTTAATGAGAATCAATTGGATTACGATGATGCAAATAGGGATGACATGGAGTTTCATGATGGTGACATCATTAGCGCAATGGGTAGAATGGATGCGATACTCGATGAAAGGATGAGTAGGCACCATCGAGCACCTGATGGGCCACGTCAGAAGATTTGAGAGATTGATGATTGAATGGGGATGTATTCCATATCACAAGCAGGTGGATTGCACGCAGTGACTAGGATTAGAATAGTAAGGAGCCTATATAGAGGGTTAGAAACCTTTGGAAATAGAGGACTGCAAAAATAAAGGCAGAAAGCTTTGACACTGGGTTTCTTTTCTAAAATTTTTCCTTCCATTATTTTGTTGGACTGTAATATCATAATGGATTCCAAATAGGAGTTGTGTTCTACATTTTGAGCTTATTAAAAATCTATTATTTACCAATATATTGAAACTTTTGCAGGTTTTAATGCATGTTTGTTTGGTTAATCTGCTTTTATTTTTAATATATTGCTTTTCCCTTAGAAGATCACACTGTATTAACTGCTGGATTGCATAAATACAGATCCCACTAATACTGGTTTCATTTGCAGAATACTAACGTTTGCAGGGTTTGGTGAAATTTTAGGATTGCAACTATTAAGTTTCATTGTATTTCATTTTATTTCCTAACCTTATCTTTTCCCATTTTTTTAATGTTCTTCAAAATAAAATAAAAAAATATAAAATCTCAAAAATAGTTGCACGATTCCCAAGAATAAGCTCTAAAGTTCCATTTAGAGCAAGTTTGACTTTGTTTCAATGTAAATGTAGAATTACAAAATTTTATTTACAATTCTGCATTTTAAGAGAAAATTTGTAATTTCTAGCTTTGCAAGATTTTATGTTTTGAAGGAAATTTGGATTTCAAATTTTGCATTTTTGGTAGCAAGCAATAAATTAGTTTCCCTTAATGAAAATCACAATTTCATTCAAAGGGGAACAATTTATAAGGCGTTTTAAAGGTTGTTTTCTTGAATGCCATAAATCGACTTTCCTTCACGAAAAGTACGAGTTTCATGAAAGGGAGGTGATTTCAAAAGGCCATTATTTTAAAGCGATAAATTGAATCTTCTTCATGAAAATCAAATTTCATTAAAGAGGGTTATTTATCAAGCACATCAAAGGCTACTACAGCTACAAATTTGATCATCCACGATTATTCCTTTTCCATGGTTGAAGCAATATAAAAGGAATCATTTCATCATTTAATATTCATATTTTAGAGGTAGATATTTATCTTTTATTTCATGCTTAAAGCAAGGCCTAATAAGGGATAAAAATGGTTTAAGTTTTATTAATAAGGAAAGATAAAATCTATCTAAAACCTTTCATGGTAAAAGGAATTGCACTTCTACACCATGGTCATATGAGTAGCAATCACATTTATTCATATTTAAGTTCTATGAATAGCATAACTAAAGTAACCCCAGCATAGGCCCCTTGTTAACAATTGTTTTGTAGAACACTAAGGTATTCCAAGCACTTTTTAACATATTAATACAAACATACATACACACATTAAGTAAAAGGAACCTTGGAGAAATTTTTATTTCTTTGCAAGAAAGGGTTTTCTAATCAAAATCCTAACTGTGAGTGTGGTTTTGCCCTTGGGAAAAATTACAACTCAACATTTTGGCACTAGGAGGGCTTGATTTGGTTATTTTTGCTATTTAGATGCTTGTTTTCAATTTTGGGTACATTGTCTTTTGCTCAAGTATTGATGTTGTGATGCAAGAGCATCCGGTGGCGAAGTTGCAATCTTGCATCACCCAAAATGTATTTTTTTCGTTAAGTACTAAAATTGTCGCGATATCGTGACGCTTTTTGAAGAAGGGCGCCAACGGGCCAAACTGTCGTGATATTGTGACGCTTTTTGATAAAAAGGGCCAAGGTGAAAAACTGTCGCGATATCACGACGCTTTTTGAAGAAGGGCGCCAGTGGGCCAAACTATCGCGATATCATGACGCTTTTTGATGAAAAGGGCCAAGGTGCAAAACTGTCGCGAAATCACGAAATTTTTGAGGCAACACAGCCATGACGCAAAATGGTCACGAAATCGTGACATTTCTGGGTTGGAGAGGTCAAGGCGCAAAACGGTCACGAAATCATGACAGTTTCGGAGAAAAGCAGTTCGAGCGCCAATTGGTCATGAAATCGTGACAGCTCCAAGGCAAAGTCACTTGAGTGCCAAATGGTCGCGAAATCGCGACACATCCGGGAAGCAAGATTTGAAAGCACAGGAACATCTTTGGCAAAAAATTTCTAAGGCACAAGAATCGTCGCAAAATCGTGACACCTTCGAAGACAAAGTTCAAGGACGTCACGAAATTGTGACACCTTCGAGGACAAGGCTCAAAGACGTCACGAAATCGTGACATATCCAGAGGCAAGGTTCCAAAATGCAAAGTGGTCACGAAATCGTGACGCTTCCGGTGCGAAGACTCAACAGCGCAAGGTGGTCACGAAATCGTGACACTTCTGAGCCAAAGACTCAAGGGCATGAAATGGTCGTAAAATCACGACATGTCATGGTTTCGCGGCCCAGAACGAAGCAGCCAGTATGGAATGCAAAGATGTCACGAAATCGTGACATGTCGTGGTTTCGCGGCCCAAAGGAGGAAAGCGAGTAAGAAAGGCATAGACGTCATGATTTCATGATGTGTCACGAAATCGCGGTCCCAAGGAGGAGAGAGAAGCCTAACACCAAAAATGTCATGATATCGCGACCAAAAAGGAGAGAGAAAGTGTTGGAGCAAAAAGTCATGATATCACGACCGGAGCTCTCATGACGTTGACCAACCGACGATTGCGAGACCAGAGGCCGAGGGACACGTGGCATGAAGTTGCGGTGGCCCAAGAGTATGGAGCGATTACAGGGACTCTGGCAAGGGGACGCGTGGCATAAAATTACAAGCGGCTGTGACGCATCCATTTGAATGATGAATTGGCGAAAGGATTGATAGGTAGTCGCAGCGCACTCCGCCACCCCAGACCATGATAATATGGGGCACCTAGCAGCATGTTGCAGGCGGTCACAAGACATTTGTGTGAAGGGTTACAGGTAATCCACACTGGATGTAATGATGGAAATAAGTTGGGGCCGATGATATAAAAATACCACGCATGCATTGTATGGGGGGGACTCCTGGCCATTTATTTTGGAATTACTTGTATTCTAAAGACCTTTGTTTAATGAAACTTGCTAGAATTTTTGCCTGTGCATTGTTGATCTCGGCACTCTTGCTGTGTGTTGTTTACATCCCTATATCAAGTGGTATCAGAGCAGGTTGGTTCTAAGAGTGCAAACCGATTGTCGAACAGAGAGGCAGTTTGGGCCAGGACTATGGTTGTGGGTTGCGAAGAAGTAGGATGCCTCCGCATAGAGACCATGGTGGTATAAGGCACAGGCGAGCAAGAAGGGAGGAGGTCGATCTAAGAGCCCTACAGAGGCAAGTTGAGGCCCTGCAAGAGGAAATTTGAAGAGGAGTCGAGCCGAGAAGGGAAGAACCCAGCGAAGATGAAGTGTGGGAAGAAGAGGTTCCATCCAATGTGGAAGAGGCCTTGGATCCAGCTGAGGCTAGGCTATATAGGGCCATATCCTAGATCGGGAAGAAGCCAAAATTTGACGTCTCCACTTATTCTGGGAACCTCAACCCTGAGGAGTTGATAGACTGGATCAATGACATGGAGGAGTATTTTGAATACGAAGAGATATCAGATCCAAATCGGATCAGGTTTGCGAAAACCAAGCTAAAAGGACATGCTAGCATCTGGTGGAAAGGAGTGTAGTTGGAAAGGAACAGGAGGGGAAAGGAAAGGATCACCAGGTGGGATAGGATGGTAGAGAAACTAAAGAGGCGGTTCATCCCTGCAGATTATGAGTTGGACTTGTTAAAGAAAATGCAAAGTCTTCGATAAGCTAGTAAGACTCGTCAAGGAATATACTAAAGAGTTCTATCAAATCTCAATTAGAATCGGCCATTCGGAGGTGAATAACGAGAAGGTCGCACGTTACATCAATGGATTGCGAACCAAGTATTCAAGAAGAGCTAGGGCTGGTTAGAATGAGCACGATAGAGGATGCATATCAATTTGCATTAAAAGTGGAGGAGAAAATGAATAAGAGGTTTGATGGTAAGCAGAGAGGGAAGGATAGGGGTGGAAGAGCTGGTGGAAGAGGCAGTGGTGGAAGATACAAAGATTTTGGGAAAAATGGTGAAGCTAGCAATAGCTAGAAACAAAAAGAAGTGAAAAAGGAGGATGACCAACGCCCATGCAATCGAAACAACAACTACCCAAGAGGAAGAGGTAGGTCTAGGCGAGGGTTTGGCAGAGGTGTCTTTCGAGGAACTCGCTTCAACTACGGAGAAGAAGGACACAGGGCATACAACTGCCCGCAGCATCAAGAGAGGCCAAATCAAAGACCTGAGGGTCAGGCCCGAGCTGTTGTAGTAGACGAAGGTGTAGAGTCTAAGCACTCAGAGGAGGCAAAAAGAGGAGAAGTGATGATCATCAGAAGAGTCCTGTTAAATGAAGAGAAAAGGGGAGACCAAAGGAACAACCTGTTTCGAACAAGATGCAAGTGCGCAGGCAAGGTATGTAACATCATCATAGATAATGGAAGCACTGACAATTTGGTTTCTGAGGAAATGGTTGCCAAGTTGTAACTGGAGAGGAGAAAATACCCACACCCTTATCGGATTACATGGTTGCAAAAGGACCATCGGGTCTTTGGTCGATGAACAATGCCTGGTGAAGTTCAACATTGGAACTTACCAAGATGAGATTTTATGTGACATCTTGTCTATGGATGCATGTCACCTGCTACTTGGGAGACCATGGCAGTTTGATTGAAGTGCTATCCATGATGGTCGAGCCAACACATATTCTCTGTCAAAGAATGGAGTTCGCCACAAGTTAAAACCCCTGAAGGAGGTGGATGAGAAAGTATGCGAGAGTGCACGAGTCTGTCTAGTTTATGGCAGAAGATTATTGGAAGGCCTGAAGCTGGATCATATGTGCTATGCTATAATCCCCAGGGTTAGGGAAGAAGGATGCAAGGAAATTCTAGTGGAAGTCATGGGACCGTTAAGAGAATTCCCGGATATCATTTCAGATAATGTTCCCTGAAGGTTTACCGCCTGTTAGGAAGATTAGTCACCACATAGATTTGGTGCCTAGATCGAGCTTGCCAAACAAGGCTGCACATCGAATGATGCCTATGGAGACCGAGGAACTAAATTGGCAAGTTCAGGATCTGTTGAAGAAGGGACTGATTAGGGAGAGTCTTAGTCCATGTGATGTACCAGCAGTATTAGCACCCAAGAAGGATGGAGAATGGAGGATGTGCACCGACTCTCGAGCAATCAACAAGATCACCATTAAATACAGGTTCCCACTGCCAAGGATGGATGATATCATGGACTGCTTGAGTGGAGATGAGTACTTCACAAAAATTGACTTGAAAAGTGGGTACCATCAGATTCGCATTAGAGAAGGGGATGAGTGGAAGACAGCCTTTAAAACCAGAGAGGGGCTGTATGAGTGGTTGGTTATGCCATTTGGATTAACCAATGCACCTAGTACCTTTATGAGGTTAATGAATGAGGTTCTAAAGGAATTTTTGGGCAAATTTGTTATTGTTTACTTGGATGATATACTAATTTTTAGCAGAACCTTAGAGGAGCACCTGATGCACATCAGGAAGGTTTTTGAGAAACTACGGGAGGAGCAGTTACTCGATCAATCTGAAGAAGTGCAACTTTGTGAAGAAGGAGCTGGTATACCGGGATTTGTTACATCGGCTAATGGTCTCAAAATGGACCCCGAAAAGGTGAAGGCTATCCTAGAATGGTCTGTCCCAAGAAGTGTGATCGAGGTTAGATCATTTCATGGTCTGGCCAGTTTCTACGGAAAATTTATTAGAAACTTTAGCAGTATTTGTGCATCTCTTACAGAGACAATGAAGGGGAACAAGAAGGAATTCCAGTGGATGGTTGGAGCAGATAAAAGCTTTGCTATGCTGAAGAAGAAGGTCACTGAACAACCCGTATTAGCACTTCCAGATTTCAATAAGGTGTTTTAGGTAGACTGCGATGCGAGTGGCGATGTGATAGGAGCCGTATTGAGCCAAGAGGGTAGGCCTCGTAGCTTATTTCAAGCAAGAAGCTCAATGATGCCAGGAGAAAGTATTCGATATATGATAAAGAGTTCTATGCCATAGTCCAAGCGCTTAAGAAATGGAGGCATTATTTGTTGCCCAAGGAGTTTGTTCTCTATACCGACCATCAAGCGCTACAGTATATTAACAATCAAGGAAAATTGAATCAGAGGCACCTGAAATGGGTAGAGTTCCTGCAGAGCTATACCTTTGTGCTGAAGCATCGGAGTGGAAGATCCAATAGGGTGGCAGATGCACTGAGTAGGAGGCAATGTCTGATGATAGAAATGAAAGTGGAGGTTGTAGGGTTTGCTAAAATCAAGAACTTATACCCTGTAGACCCCGATTTCGTAGAAGCTTGGAAAGCCTGCACTACGCTTGTTGCGTTGGAAAGGACTAAATGGTTGGATTACCTGATTCAAGATGGAATGCTGTTTAGGGGGAACCAGCTAGTGCATTTCGAGGAGCTCAATGAGAGAGAACCTCATTAAAGAAAAGCATAGTGGGGGTTTAGCTGGACACTTCGGTCGTGACAAGACCATCTCACTGGTTAGTGACAACTATTACTGGCCACAATTGCAGCAGGATGTGGCAAATTTTGTGCAGAGTTGCAGGATTTGCCAGATGGCAAAGGGTATGAGGCAGCCTACTAGTTTGTATCAACCGCTACCTATACCTAAAACACCGTGGGAAGATATTAGTATGGATTTTGTGCTTGGTTTGCCCAGGACGCAGAGGGGGCACGATTCCATATTTGTGGTAGTGGACAAATTTTCAAAAATGGCACACTTTGTCCCATGCCAGAAGACTAGCGATGCGGTCCATGTAGCTGGTTTTTTCTTTAAGGAAGTGGTATGCCAAGAAGCATTGTGTCGGACAGGGATACCAAGTTTGTAGGTTATTTCTGGAAGACCCTGTGGAAGAAACTGAAGACGGAGTTAAAGTTTAGTTCTGCATACCACCCCAAAACAGATGGCCAAACAGAGGTGGTTAATAGGATTTTGGGCAACCTACTACGATGTTTGGAAGGGGACAAACCAAAGGGATGGGATCTGGTTATGCCGTAAGCAGAATTCGCGTATAACAGCTCGGTCAATAGGAGCACAAATAAATCCCCATTCCAGATTATCTATGGGAGCAGCCCAAGAAACGCTTTAGAATTAAGAAGGATAGATCCGAGGGAGAAATGCAAGTCGTTGAGAGAAGACTTTGCTGAACACCGGAAGGGAGTGCATGAGGAAGTGAAAAAACACATTACCAAGATGAAAGCTCAGTACAAGGCAAGGGCGGATAAAAAATGTAGAGCTAAGGAGTTCAAAGTAGGAGATTCTATCATGGTCCATTTGAGGAAGGAACGGTTTCCTACCAAGACCTACAACAAACTAAAAATGAAGAAATTTGGGCCATGTAAGATCATTGGAAAATAGGATTCGGGTAATGCCTACGAGGTGGAGTTACCAAGCGAACTTAACATCTCCCTCGTGTTTAACATCTCGAATTTGGTCGAGTATCATGAAGGAGAAAGCAGTGAGATACCCGATCCGGATCTGTGGAGCATTCTAGCAGCCATCCTAGTTGCGGACGAGATCGAAGAAGTTCTAGATATGCATGAGGGCCGAAGTACTAGGAACAAGAGTTACTCGAAGTACTTGGTCAAATGGAAGGGCCGACCCATTGAAGACGCGACTTGGTTATCAAAGGCTGAGGTTGATCGCTTGGGTCTACCTCGAAAAGGTCAGAAGTGAGGTCACTTCTCAAACTCACCCCGGGTGTCTGATGCAGGAGCATCCGGTGGCGAAGCTGCAATCTTGCATCACCCAAAATGTATTTTTTTTGTTAAGTACTAAAACTGTCGTGATATCGTGACGCTTTTTGAAGAAGGGCACCAACGGGCCAAATTGTCACGATATCGCGACACTTTTTGATAAAAAGGGCCAAGGTGCAAAACTGTCACGATATCGCGACGCTTTTTGAAGAAGGGCGCCAGCAGGCCAAACTGTCGCGATATCGCAATGCTTTTTGATGAAAAGGGCCAAGGTGCAAAATTGTCATGAAATCATGACATTTTTGAGGCAACGCAGCCATGATGCGAAATGGTCACGAAATCGTGACATTTCCGGGTCGGAGAGGTCAAGGCGCCAAACGGTCATGAAATTGTGATAGTTTCGGAGAAAAGCAGTTCAAGCGCCAATTGGTCACGAAATCGCGATAGCTCCGAGGCAAAGTCACTTGAGTGCCAAATGGTCATGAAATCGTGACACATCTGAGAAGCAAGATTTGAAAGCATAGGAACATCTTTGGCAAAAAATTTCTAAGGCACAAGAATCATCGCGAAATCGTGACACCTTCGAAGACAAAGTTCAAGGACATCGCGAAATCGTGACACCTTCGAGGACAAGGCTCAAAGACGTCATGAAATCATGACATATCCGGAGGCAAGGTTCCAAAACGCAAAGTGGTCACGAAATCACGACACTTCCGATGCGAAGACTCAACAGCGCAAGGTGGTCACGAAATCGCGACACTTCCGAGCCAAAGACTCAAGGGCGTGAAATGGTCACGAAATCGTGACATGTCGCGGTTTCGTGGCTCGGAACGAAGCAGCCAGTACGAAATGCAAAGATGTCACAAAATTGTGACATGTCACGATTTCGCGGCCCAAAGGAGGAAAGCGAGTAAGAAAGGCATAGACGTCGCGATTTTGCGACGTGTCATGGAATCGCGGTCCCAAGGAGGAGAGAGAAGCCTAACGCCAAAAATGTCGTGATATCACGACCAAAGAGGAGAGAGAAAGTGTTGGAGCAAAAACGTCATGATATCGCGACCAGAGCTCTCACAACGTTGACCAGCCGGTGATTGCAGAGACCAGTGCAGAGGGACACGTGGCGTGAAGTTACAGGTGGCCCGAGAGTATGGAGCGGTTATAGGGACTCTGGCAAGGGGACGCATGGCATCAAATTACAAGTGGATGTGATGTATCCCTTTGAATGATGAATTGGCGAAAGGATTGACAGGCGGCCACAGCGCACTCCGCCACCCTAGACCATGATAATACGGGGCACCTGGCAGCATGTTGCATGTGGTCACAGGACATTCGTGTGAAGGGTTACAGGGAATCCACACTGGATGTAATGATGGAAAGAAGTTGGGGCCGATGATATAAAAAGACCGTGCATGCATTGTATGGGGGGGACTCCTAGCCATTTATTTTGGAATTGCTTGTATTCAAAAGACCTCTGTTTAATGAAACTTGTTGGAATTTTGGCCTGTGCATTGTTGATCTCGGCACTCTTGTCATGTGTTGTTTATAGCCCTATATCATGTTGTCATTGATGTCAAGAAGCGAGAAGGGTTTTTGTGAAAACCAAGGCAATCAAAATAAAAGGTTTTATTTAAAACCATGGACAACATATTTGTAATGGGTTTTTCTCAAAACCTAAGTTGGCTCTTCGTTTCATTGAAAAAGGTGCCCCGGTGATGAAGATATTTAATTTTAATATTTAGTTTAAATTTTATTTAAAATTTAAATTAATATTTTAAAATTAAATTAAAATATTTGTCGACGTGTTGGTAATGCATCGAAGTGCATATATAATGAGGCTAATAAATTCATTTGAAATTTAGGTGAGGGAATCGATATCAATTTGTGTGCATTTCATTTTCGTCTTCATCTAAGCCAGTGAAGGAGGCACACGTGATAAACAAGTATTTGCTGTGACGAATGGTTGCAGTTCAAGAAGAGGACATGGCAATCATATTTTGAGACAGATCAACGTATTTATGCTCGGGAAAAATGGAGATAGATTATTGAATGGTTGAGGAGGATAAGCTGTTGGAAGGGCTTTATATGAACGCTGTTGAAAAGAAGCACCTTGATTGATCACATGGAATGTGGAGCCAGAGAAAAGCCATTACCAAGGTGGAACTCATACATGCGGAGGATACGTCAAATTGGACCTGCATTGAAGAACAAGCAAGAAGGTGAAAGGATAATATAAATATAAGGAAAATAGATGTTGCTGTTTTCGTAGGTGTGAAGGCCGAGCCTCCTATAGAAGTCATCAATGTGTTGACAGCGAAATGGTCGACGATAAGAGCAGCGTATAAGCGACATCGCGGAGGAAGACTTTGATTAATGTTTTCAAAATAAAAGAATAGCGCATAACGACATCATGGGAGTGCTGGTAGAGAATCAAGTTAAGCGCGCGATAAGTTTTTTTTTGTAACAATCTTATCTCTCGTTGTATTGTGGTAATAGGGAGATATAAGGGTTAGAGAATTAATTGTTTTAGGAAGATATAAGGGAAGTCATAACTAAAGTGTGGAATGTTGATTATTGGTTATGTAATATTTTACTTTACTTTTATGGTATAAGTGGTTTTGGGAGTTATAAGGTTATGCAATGTTGTAATTTATTTTATTTTATGGTACAAGTGATTTTAGGAGAGATAAGGAAGTTGTGCAATTAAAGGCTTTGGTAATGATTATTGAAAAG